>CM033437.1:261481320-271481320 GCA_019425775.1 Rafetus swinhoei | reverse complement strand
TGTTGCTCCACTTCAGACTCCCTGTATTACCCTAGGCAAGTCACTTAGGCCAGGACTCACAAGAGTCTCATATGCTGTGACACTCAGCATCCTAGTACCTAACTTTAGAGGCCTAGAAAAATAACTGGCACAACACTGCGAATCACAAAGCCTGAGGGGGGTACCTAGGCTCTTGATACAATGAGTGGGGAGAGCTAGGCACCCAGTAATATGATCCACAAAGCTCAGCATACTAGGTGAGGAGCTGCCTATGCTAGCCACTGGGAGAGGCCAATGACATGGGTGTGTGTTAAGCCCTGCCCCTCTCATAGGGTACGTCTAGACTACAGGCTTTTGTAGACAGAGGCTTTGTCAACAGATACTGTTGACAAAGATTCTGTCGACAAAGAGCATCTAGACTACATCCAGTTCTGTCGACAAAGCAAGCCGCTTTGTCGACATGAGTGTGTAGACGCAAAGGACAGTGTAGATGCAATAACGCCTTCTGTCGACAGAACTCTGTTTACAAAAGGCGTTATTCCTCGTAGAATGAGGTTTACCGCCGTCGACAAAACTGCCGAGTTCTGTTGATGTTATGTCCACAGAACTCGGCGGTAGCATAGACGCAGGTATAGTTTTGTCGACAAAAGTCCGCTTTTGTCGACAAAAGCCTGTAGTCTAGACGTACCCATAGAGATAGGCACATAAGGCCAGACTATATGTAGTGGAGCACCTGATTTAGCAATCCACAAACAGCAACCTCTCTCCTACATGCAGGCAGTTTACATACCTAAGTCAGCCAGGCATCTGCCTCTCTCCACAGCAAGTAAGAGGTGGTGCCCACTTGTAACTTTTAGTTAAGTGGTTAGAGCACTAACTCATCTGGGACTTCAGAGACCCATGTTTAATATCCACCCCATGTGACGGGGAGAAAGAATTTGAACAGGGCTCCTCCAACCCCTCAAGAGAGAGCTGTAACCTGCACCCAGAAAACAGGCTGTGCCCAAACATTTGATCAGCCCAGTCTCCGGCTCCATATTTCCATTTATGCCCTTCAATTCTGCTCCCGTACCAGTGGGCACTTGCCTGGAATTTTGTTGTAACAGACTCCCTTGTATGCCAGTCCCGAGGGAGTAAGATTGCAAATTCTAGCTGGGTAAATAATGCTACCACCAGTAGCGAGGGGAATTTGTGGTGGCAGTAGGTTTCCTTTAAAATAAATAAATAAATAAATAAATAAAAAGACTTTTAAAAACAGATAGCCTTCCTTCTGAGGGTGCAAAGTGCCTTTGAATGCAGCTGTTTTGATAGTGTTACACATGTGGATAGATTTTCCGTCTACAGCGGTCCCTTTTTATGGAAACTCAAAATTTGGGGCTATCAGCAACACAAACAAAACAAAACAAAGCAAAACAGAAAAACCCCAAACCTACAATCGCACACATTTTGGGTTTCAGTTTCATGTCTCAAGGATTAAAGACAATTAAACAAAAGAACGGAGCATACAGACATCCAGAAATTATTGTTTTTTTTAACAATGCCGGAACTTTGTCTGAAAACAGGATGACCTGCTATAAGACGCCAACAGATCCCTGTAGAGCTTTAGAAAAAACAAGCAGGGCGCCTGAATGCACTTTTAAAACTCCCAGTAATAAAGAGGCACTTTGGATAAACAGGAAAAGAACACTCAACACTGTGAACAGCCTGGAGGTGGAAAGGCTGGGAAGAGTTCTGATCTGAAAACCTGATATGGCGACTGAAAGGAAAGATTTTTCTGAACACACTACAGTGCAAACTGGCTGCACAAACGAAGTCCTAAAGCAGTTTGGAGTAGCGGATACCTACTAATTTCAATGTGTTTTTGGAATGGTAACAGAATTGAGTCTGTCGGAACAGCGTGTGGGGTCTGCTGGTTTCATTGGCTTACTTCAGGGCAATAAGGAACACACACAAGACTGTTACAACTATTTCACATTAGCTCAAATTGAAGCTTTACAAGACATGTTTAACTGAAAAGTTTATTGCCTTAGGATGGAATTATTAGCGCTCTGTAATTAACCTGGTACTGTCTATGTACTGATGATCCAGTGCACTGTCTGTACACAGTGCTGCCAGCTTTTGTGGCTTGATGTCTCATGATTCTTGTTTTTCTTAATGACCTAGCTCTTCAAGTAATGGGATTTCATGAGTTTCTTAGCTGTTATTTAAAAAAATAAAGTAAATTTCTGGCCTTCGTGGTTGTGGAGAAAAGCTTGGAAACATGAAGCAAATACACCCCAAACAATTACACCAAAAGAGAAAGAAAAGAAACCGTGTATTAAAAAAACCCTCATGATTTTTAAGCCAAGCACATGATTTTTAAGATTGGACACAAGATTTTTGGGGTGGACAATATTAGTGTTTTTGTTTTGTTTGTCTACAAAGGGGCCAATCTTGGAAATACTACTTAGCTTCCCATTAGAGCCCACTTAACATCAGTGGGATAATTCATCATAATAAGACCTATGACCAATAATGTCTCCAGGACTGGCCATTAGATTGCAAGTCACAGGCCCCACATGTCCTTTTGTTCTGTTCAGGGTCAAGCCCACCCTCCAAATTGATTTAATAACTAAATAGGTAAGTAAATAGGATTCAGATGTGCCCAACAATCAATTCACGTAGGGTTCTTTAAGGCCTGATCTTAATGCGATCGGAAGAAGAATCAGCTTGTGTGAAAAACAAAGAGCCATTGATAAAGTGAAGAAACTTCTAATCACTATTGTGGTTTTCTATTACTATAAACAAGTGGGAGCAGGAGAGATAAAGAAATTACATTTTAACACATCAGCAAGTTTTTAATCAGTCTAAAATCCAAAACACTGTAAAGTTCAAATGTATCAGATTAGCTGTTTATATGCACACACTGCCTAATCACTATGCATAAGGTAAGATATCATTATAAAGATTCCCCTCTGTTAAACTTTATAGGTCCTCAGTCCCTAGTTCTAATATTAATATCAGATTATTGTTGTGTTACGAGGCACCATGCTGCTTTTTTAGGGAGATTCAGATTTATTGTAAGGTGTTTTTGAGCAGCTTGTACTTCAGATATTGGAAAACACGGTTACTCCCTACCTTCCTGTGTGTATTGACCAGTTTTACAAACATAGTAATGCCAACCTCAAGAATGCAAAAATCTCAAGTCAAAACCTCAAAAATCACTGGCTCAGAAAGTCATGGTATTTTTCAAACATAAAGGCTACGTCTACACTGGCATGATTTTCCGGAAATGCTTAAAACGGAACAGTTTTCCGTTATAAGTATTTCCAGAAAAAGAGCGTCTACATTGGCAGGATGCTTTTCCAGAAAAGCCCTTTTTCCGGAAAAGCGTCCGTGGCCAATGTAGACGCGCTTTTCCGGAAAAAAGCCCCGATCGCCATTTTCACGATCGGGCTTTTTATGAAAAGACTACTGGGCTGTCTACACTGGCCCTTTTCGAACAGTTTTCCGGAAAAAGGACTTTGCCCGAGCGGGAGCAGCATAGTTTTTCCGGAAAAGCAGCTGATTTCTTACTGTAGATCGTCAGTGCTTTTCCGGAAATTCAAGGGGCCAGTGTAGACAGCTCGCAGCTTATTCCAGAAAAGCGGCTGATTTTCCGGAATAAGTGGCCCAGTGTAGACACAGCCTTACTGTAGATCGTCAGTGCTTTTCCGGAAATTCAAGGGGCCAGTGTAGACAGCTCGCAGCTTATTCCGGAAAAGCGGCTGATTTTCCGGAATAAGTGGCCCAGTGTAGACACAGCCAAAATGTTTCTAGCTTGTTTTTGAGGTGTTTTTGATTTTTTACTTTTTGATTCCTTTATATTCCTCTGCCAAATGTGTGTGAGACGTTCAAGAATGAAAAGTCACACAAAATGATTACCTCTTCCTAGCTTCTCAGATGGGGTACGTCTACACTGCAATGCTATTTTGTTGCATCCCGAAACAGCTATCCCGTGTCTTCACAGCAAGCCCTTTATTTTGGGCTCACTATTCCGACATCCCTGTAAACCTCAATCTACAAGGAGTAAGGGACATTTTGGATTAGCGCTTTATTTCAACATTTAGTGCTGTGTAGACAGCGCCAAAGTACAAAATAAGCTATTTCAAAATAAGATCCACAATTTGCATAGCTCAAATTGCGTATCTTATTTTAATTTATGGTGCAGTGTAGACGCATCCCTGGAGGCCCCATTTAACCTCTCCTTCCCCACTGCCCCAAGACAGGGAAACTGGTGTCCATTTCCTATTCCTTTCTGGACTTGACTTAGAAATATTTCTTTGCCTCCTCCTGCCCAGGGACTTATTTACCCAGAACCCAGCAACACCACTTCCTTGATTCCTCCCTCCCCTGCATTTCATTGGCCCAAGTCCTTCTTTCTGCTACAGGAACATACCTGAAGCCAGGACTCAGTCAGGATAGAGCCAGAGATGCATAGATTCCAAAGCCTGACAAGACCATTGTGATCATCTAGTCTAATGTCCTGTATAGTACAGGCCATAGAATGTTGCCAAAATAATTCCAAGAGCATATCATTTAGAAAAAAGCCCAATCATGATTTTAAAATGGTCAGTGATAGAGAATACAACCCTTGGATAATTGCTCCAATTTTAATTATTCTCTTAATTAAAATTTATGCCATATGCATTATTTCCAGTCTGAATTTTTCTACTTTTTTAATC
Source organism: Rafetus swinhoei (assembly GCA_019425775.1). Classification (NCBI taxonomy): domain Eukaryota; kingdom Metazoa; phylum Chordata; order Testudines; family Trionychidae; genus Rafetus; species Rafetus swinhoei. The sequence goes on along the minus strand of CM033437.1, from coordinate 271,476,638 downwards.
AAAATGTGGAAAACACCTTACAAAAGAAGTCTAAGTATATTACATTAATCTATCAAACTTGTAATCTCATAAAAATATTTAGTTTTACAGGATGCATTTTCTTTAAAGCCATGTTGATTTGCATTAATTATCCTTCTTTAATTCTTTATTAATGAACTCTCATATCAGCTGCTTCATAATCTTACCCAGGGTTAAAGTCAGGCTGACAGACCTGGGTCATCCTGTTTACCGTTTTTAAAAACTGGACAATATTATGCTTTTAAAATGTCTAACTTTAGTAGCTTCTATTTGACATTCTCCAGAGAGATTAGTGAAATAGACAGTGTGAGACTCATCATATAATTGATGATACCTCATCTGTTTTTACTCTGATATAGAAGTTATTTATTGAATACTTCTGCCCTTTCTGCATTATTACTTATAATTCTACCATTTCCATCTACTAATTGACCATTACTACTCTCAGGAATCTATTTCCCCATTATTCCCCCAAAATTCTTCTTCTTATCCTTAACTCTTCTGGCCATACATTTTTCCTTGTCCCTTTGCTTCCCTTATCAAACTTCTAAGGTAACTAGCTTCTGATTTATATTAATTACTCCCAACTTCCCTTTTCTTCCATTATCTGTATCCATAGATATAGGGGCATAATTTTTTTAAATAGGCCTTTACTTCCCCTCTAAGACAGGTCTGTTTTTTTTTAAATCAGTATAGACTTCTTTCTTGATTGTGCTCAGTTGTTTAGAATGCCACAGTGAACTATTACCTCTGGTAATTACAAACTGCCAGGCCTCCTCTCTGACTTCCTCTCACTCTTATCGGTGGCTAGCTCCAAATTTCATTGAACGTGGAGTGTTGGTGTTTTCTGAATCTGGTTGTCTACGAACAAATCAGCATCTCTGATCTCAGTAGCATAATTTTCACCTCCAGTCCAAAAATCTGTTCCTCCAACACTGCTCCCAACTTGCATTTCATGAATAGGAAATGTCTCCTGCCTTCAGGGAGAGAAGATGGCACATTTTTTGCAGGTCACCACGACTTCTGTATTACTGACCATCTTGATATCACACATAGTGATCTTGGAAGGAAAGCTTCTCAGACTCCTACTCCAAACTCTTTCTGAATCCCTCCTGTGAGCAGCCTCTGTCCATGACTTTCAAGTTCACCCATCAAGTTTCCCCTGTTTAGTTTAGTCTGCATTCTCAGCCCCAAGGCTCTTGAGCAGAGCTCGGCCTTCATGCCCAGTGTTGAAAACAGTGGTTTCAGAGGAGCCCATCATCTCTTTGTGATAACTCCTTCTGCAGGTACCAAAACCTTATGACTCACAGTTTATTCACGAGTTGGCAACACTGCAATGCAGCGTTCCACTGGCTGCTCAGAGGGGTCTTCCCTTCACCACTACTGACTGGGGGAGCTGCCATTCTATCCTCTCCATATCCCGCCCACATCACTGCCCCCTGCTCCTCCCCAGCCTCCCTTCTGCCCCTACATATCCCTCAGCCTCCTTCCTGCTCCATAGCTCCATGCTTCCCATTCCCCTGCACCTCCTAAATCTGCCTCATGCTAATGCCATTGCCCTGCTTCTCCTCACTTTCACCATTCACTGTTCAGCATCTCTGCTGCTTCTCAAAGCCCCTGAATCCTTGTAGTCCCAAGAAACCCAGAGTGGCAGCCCTGTTGCCTGTGGGCCTGGCCTCAGTCTCATTAGAAACAGTGGGAGGCGGCCGGCAGTCAACTCCATTAGCCTTAATATGCAGCTAGAACATAGGGAAATGATGACCATTTTGCTGGCTTTAGCCCCATTGTCAGCAATAGGAGATGGTGGCCCTTTTGAATAAGGGAAAACTCATGAATTGGCACCTTTCATTGTGTTTTCCTGAGATAGGTAAAAAACACCCCAAATCTCTTTTGAGTCCCAAAATAATAGTTAAGAGTTGCCTGTACTGAAAACAACAGTCTTGTAGCACCCAAATTCTAAGGGATATATTTTCAAGGCATAGCATTAGGAGTTAGCCATATTTCACCCATTACAGTCTAGGGATGTTGAAAGGACCCAGCTCTACCTCCCATAGCACACATGACTCTTTCCATACACATGGAGTCTCCACATTTCTACACACAAACCTCCACAAATCCCAGACTGCTTTTGACTTACGAGCAGTGTGCATGGGCAGTTGGGTTTTGCATGTGGGAACCGCATCATGTGTGTACCAGTGAGCATACAATATTTGAGTATACAAATGATTTTGATATGCAAAGTTGTGCATGACTAAATGTTTGCCACAGTTTGAAAAATCTGGCTTCTCTTGAGCAATGATGAAAACGCCACCATTGCATCGTGGCTTAAATAGTTAGCCAAAGTTAGGGGCTTTGATAGGTTGTTGCTGTTAGGAGAAACTGATGATAGGTATTTCTTTTTGTGCAAATGTGATTATTTAGGCCGCATCTTCACTAAACAGAAGATTGACGCTACTGCGATCAATCTTCTGGAGTTAAATTCAGCAAGTCTTCTTAAGACTCGCTAACTCAAACTGAGCGGGCACCCCTGCCAGCAGCTGGTACTCCTGCTTCTATGAGGCGTAAGGGAAGCTGACGGGAGCATTTGCTCCCATCAACCTCCCAAAATGGGGATGACGGGGAAACTTGAAACAAGGTACGTCAACTCCAGTTACGTAGTTGGAGTTGGGTATCTTGATTCGACCTTCCCTTTTAGTGTAGGCCTAGCTTTAGTGAGAAAGAGCACAAAATGCTGCTTCCCTGAACACAACAGGAATAAACAACAGTTTGCAGATGTTCAGAAATCCACATCTGCTTTCCAGCCAGTCCTGTGCCCCAAGTAGCTCTGTCTTTGCTAAGATCATGCTATTAGTGCTTCTCTGGCTGTCACTTGCTTTCTGGATCCTTTCTGCTTCTGACACACACACGAGCAGTTTTACCAGTCAGTGCCCCAGCCCTTGCATTTTCAATCAGTTTCAGGAAAACTCCTTTTATTCTCCCTGCGTTCATTCTTGAGCAGGCCTTCCAACCTCAGGCAGTGGCTTTTATGGTTTCAACTCTCTTATTCCATAAAGGAGCTACATTGCTTCTTCCATTCCACCCAATAAAGAATGACTAGCACTTCCATCAGCTTCAGTGAGGGTTGTGATTAGCCAAAGATTAAAGACACACCTGCTGGTAGCCACCAACACCCTCCATCACAACAATACTTTTGTTTAGGAATTATTGCCTATTTCTGACTATTTTGTTTTACACCACCCAGTAGTAACTGTGATGAATAGAAAAAAAAATTCCTTTCAACAGGCAGAAATAAAAAATGAAATTTCTAAACACTTGTGAGTGAACTTTAAACCTCCTAGCAGATTAAATTGGATCATGATACCACCTGTTTTGTTCAGGGTCATAATTATTTGAATTTTCTCCATATAAAAGCTGTAGAAGCACACATTTGGTTTGGTAGTATGCGACACTGGACTGGGTCTCCAGAGACCTGAGTTCTATTTCCTGCTCTGCCTGACCCCTGGAATGATATTGTGCAAGTCACTGCCTCTTCGTGCCTCAGTTTCTTCATCTCCACAATAGGAATAAAGCTTTCTAAAGCTCTGAGATTGGCTGAGGAAAAGTGTTTTATAAGAGCATGATATTCTTCTTCTAATACAGATTACCAAAAAATATAAGCTATTGTTGGGAGGGGGCAAGACAGGGTGTTTGATGGCAGGACTTGGGACTTTTCTTCCTCTACAAGATGTTTTGTTTTTGCTGCTTAGCATCATCTCATCATTTCACACAGATTGAAGGAAATTCTTATCTGTACACAGAGCTGTTATAACCGTGACAGCCTGATTTAAAAACTGGCTTCAGAATAAGCATGTGAGGTTTTAAATGTCTCATTGAAAAAACAAAGCAAAATTAATCTGCATAAGTGAGAGCTGCTTTAAACACGGCCTTAAAATGAATGCAAAATAAGTGAGACTTGGCAGGTCTCTATTTACAGATTTATCAAAGGCACAGAGCAGGAAGAGCAGATTTTGAAACATAGCATGTAGCAGAGGCCAACGTTAATTTTAAACTTGCAAATGAATAGTTCAGGGAATTGCTCGAAAGTCTGAAATTTCCTACTGTTCTTTTCCATAGCTCATAGGTCTGAAGTAGTTGCATTTTAGTTTGTCCCTCTTTATTTTAACAACTGACCTGATGCTTGTGGAGGTCAGTATTAGTTCCTTGGCCAGTGCCATGGTCAGTGGGTGGCAGACTCCTGGACACACAGGCTACATTTGACAGCCAAAAAGATGTGCTTTTACAGGGACAGATAGCTCAAGATAGCAATTTCACTTTGTAAAATCCTAGTGGAGACAAGGCATTGAGGCTTTTACCCCAATGCAGGAGAGGCTAACTTCAGATGGGCGTTTACTATTGTAGCCACATGGATAAAAAATTCCTGAGCCTTATCTCCGCAAGGCTTTTTCTAGTGAGCTACATATCCCGAGTTAGGAATCTCAGGGTAAAAACTCATTTTAATTTGGCAGTAAACGACATAGCCATAGAACCACTTTTCTGTTTTCTCCTGTCTTTTAGCTCTCCCCCCTCAACAACAGCCATATATAAACAAACCTTCCCTTTTCTTCACACAGTAGGTACTGGCTCTGTTATTTTTGCTCATTGCAGCTCCATGCTCAGTTTTCTTTGGGGACATCCCTTGAGCTTTTAACTCTCCAGGAGAGAGATAATGCTGCACAGATGGTAACTTTAGCAAAGGCGAAATTAATTATCTTGCAATTCTGTTCCTCTGATGAAATCATCTGGCTGAATTTTCACACCCTTCCCTTCAAAGTCTGGAGTTTACCTTTTTTGGAGATAGGCTTCCTTATTTTTAAAAACTTTTCACTAAGACACATTTTTGATCTTCGGTTGATCTTCCTAAACTTTTTCTCCTGGGAGCTTCCTTGTATGTTCAGTTGAAAGAACTGACTAGCACACTTAGAGGGCAGCATTTATACTCTGCAGTGGGCAATCCAAAACAACCAGAAGGCAAACTGTTTTGTGCTCCGTTCCACTATTGCTAATGTCTAGGGTCCCTAAGAGCTAGCTGCTCGGCCCTGTGCCTATTGATTTCAATGCTGCAGACTCAAACCCTGGGGGCATTATGGCAGTCTCATGCTAAGGTATAAAGAGCCAGGAGAGAGAATCCTACAAGACAGTCTCTTCAGAGATGCAGTATTTCAAGGTATGTGATTTTTCCCCTGTATTTTCAAGTAGATATAAATATTTTGTTGCCTTTTTCTTGGCTGTAGAGGTGGAAGAAAGTAATGTAGCCAGCTTGTCTATACAAACAACATTTTCACCCAGATTTGAGGGTGCTTCAAGCATGAAGTAGTTTACATGGCTCAGGGTTTAGGGGGTACGTGTGACCTCAACCTAAGCTGACAACCTACCTATTTTGCAGTGAGGACACAGGCTATCCAATCTTGAGTGCTGATAATCCTCTAATGCCTTCCCACAATTCACCTGGGCTATATTTTATCATCCTCTTCCATCTCTACCTCTACCTTCTGCACTAGAAGTCAACTACACCGGCCTATTGGTTGAACCCCAAGTGCCTGCAACACTTCTGCTGGACTTCCACAGCATTCGAACAGGTACCATCTGAGAAATTCTCCTTCCATTGCGGTTCTGGTGAACTTCTGGTTTGGATCCATTAGACTTAATTGGGTAGATATATCTGACATCACCAATTCTAGATCTCCAAGTACCTGGCAATGGAGGAGAGTCAGCAGATGGGACCTTAGTGCAGAGAGGAAGTTCAAGCTCCCAAAGACTACATACAGGAATGCCATGTTCATCTCAGCCATGCCATGCTCACAATGCCATGTTCAGCTCAGCAAAAACATGCCCATTCAACGACGGGCCCTGCCCTGAGCACAAACCCATCTTTTCAGCTGAAGGAGCTATTAAAGAATGAACAAGGTGTAAGGGAATAGAACCACAGGGACTGGGGGCAGAGTGAGGAAGGGACATAGAGCTGATGTATACCTTCCACTCCTTCAACTGCATTGGGGTACACCCATGAGTTTCTCTGGCTGGACACCCAAGATACCTTTAGGAATGTGATGGGGAGTCAGACCCAAGAGCATCAGGCAGAGGAACCAGCATCACTGCAGTCAGGTAAAAAGCAATTATGCATGTGTCTTATTGCTATGAGGCGGGGGAGTTAATACAAAATAAGAGGATGGGGCTTTGCCTGATTATGACCAATCTCGTTAATCATATATGCTGTGGGCTAGACTTTGCTAGCCAAGCTTCAGCTGAGGGTTGAAGAATTGTCATTTTTCTCTGTTTCTCCATCCTCCCCTTCCCCTTACCAGGTCACCTGTGATCTAAGATGGATTCTGAAAGCAGAGTGAGGGGAAAACATGCAAACAATGATATATTGTGGCATGCAGACTTGCATGCATGCAAAGGAGGGAGCATTAGTACATGCCCACAAATGCAGGAATGCCTGTACATTTTGTTGGGTGCACCACCCAATCCACAATAAGCAAGGTTCAGGTTTTTATATACATATGGCAATTATACAATAGAACGTAAAATCACTTGCCATACTTTTGGTGCGTAGATACTGGTCACAACAGCTACAGAGCACAGAAATGCAGAGAAATTGAGGAGTCCACATGCCAATGAGAGAAAAATTGCAACTTTTTACATCTATGATGCCAAAACTTTAAGGAGAGACAGTCCCTCCCCAAACAGAACAAATGATGTTTTTCAGAGACATCTACACCTGTCAGGATGACCTCCTCTCTTCACCCAAGGATGTCATTGACTGTCAGAGAGGTATCAGAACCTTCAGGGAAGAGGGGAAAAAAGGCTAGAGAAGAGCTACTGTAGGACATACACAGAGACTTTGCCAGCTAGTTTCACCAGCTCCCAGAGGAGGACTAGCAGAGCCAGGCTGCAGCTGAGAAGACGCTGGATAAGGAGAAGACGACGGTAGTGGACTACGTCACCCAGAACCATATGATGAGAGAGCAGGACTGACAGCTGCAGCAAGGAGAGCAACAGCAACACAGGGAGCTCACAGAGTGGCTGTTAGCACAATGGCCACCAGGCAGCAGAAAGTATCACACCAGATGCCAGCTTCTGCCCTACTCCCAGTCCAGCCTGTTACAGTGACTTCTCTTCCACACTACCTCACCCTGCTGTCATTGGACAATTCAGTGGGTGGGGGTGACCCAGTCAATGCAGTTCACGGATGAAAGTGCCCATGGCCAGAGATAGACATTGCACTCCATCCCTGTCTTTAATGAGGGAAGGAGAACAAGTACCCTGGGGATGGATATTTCCAGTTTTACTTGGGGGCATTACATGTTGTTTGGGATGTATGGTTGTTTGCACCCGGCACGTGTGTAATAAATGATTTTGCTTCTCAATGCCTTGACGTGTGAGTGCCTAGCAAAACTTGAGAGAGATGAGAATTTCAAAGCCAAGTTTTTAACAAAACCTCAGATTAATTATACCACCTTGTATAATTGCTGGTAAAATGGTGAAACAGATTGATTCAGTGCACTAATGACATGCACCTATTATAGTAATTCCCCCTCCAATGTAAAGATGTGGGCACAAACAGCAGCCCTTCCTTCCCTCTCTGTCCCCTCTCTATTATTGGAGATGCACGTTGTGGCTACTTGCACCAGGCCTATAAACAAATATTGACCATTGACCCCTATTGGTAAAAGCTCTCCCCAGTGTCCTCACATCTGTTGTGCAGTGTGCAGCACATCCCAATAAGATGAATGGCACTGTACGCAGCCTCATCCCAAGGTTTCTGCAGGCAGTGCTGCCTTGCCTTCAGTCAGCCACACACACCTCCTATCATCCTCCTGCAACTGCTCTGTGTGAAATTAAACCTTCTTCTGCCAGGTGCTCTCACATCATTATAAGGCTTCACTAGTCAGGGCCATAAAGGATAAGATGAGTCTCCCAAAATAACAATGTTATTAGGTGGAAATAAAGTTCCAGCTTGTCCCAATCTGAACATGCCAGGTCTCTGAAATACCCTGGTGTCATGTGTCCTGCCAGCACATCGTATGTGGGTGATTATGATTTATGATGCTCCCTCTGTGGTCAATTGAGACATGAAGGAGTAGTATCCTTTACAGCTTACATTGCAGGTGCAAATGATGGGCACACATGTACTATCTGTGGTAACAGCCCAGTTGGGGGAAGTACATTTGTTCAAAGACCACAATTATTTTGGGAGCATTAGCAATCTTCATCGTACTTGAATGAACCATAGCAATTGTTGCTTTGCAAACCATCAAAGAATCATAGAACACTAGAACTGGAAGGGACCTCAAGAGGTCATCTAGTTCAGTCTCCTGTCCACATGGCAGGACTCCAAGCACTGTCTATAATCCCTGATAGATGTCTGTCTAACTTGCTCTTAAATATCTCCACAACCTCCCTAGGCAACTTATTCCAGTGTTTAACCACCTGGACAGTTAGGAAGTTTTTCCTAATGTCTAACCTAAACCTCCCTGGCTGCAGTTTAAGCCCATTGCTTCTTGTCCTATCCTCAGAGGACAAGGAGAACAATTTTTCTCCCTCCTCCTTGTAACACTCTTTTAAGTACTTGAACACTGCTGTCATGTCCAGTGTTCCCGCTAAGATTTTCCATCCATGAGTGGAGTGAGTTTTGTCTTGCGCACTAGTATTGGGGTCATGTGTGTTTGTTCAAATGTGTGCCACTGTGGCACCCACCAGTTACTAACACACACACACACACACACACACTTTAAATATTGTGGAAAAAAGAATACTAAAATAATCCTTTCACAGTCACAAAGTATAAAAAAGGCTATTAAATCAAAACTTTCACCCAAGCATCCTTATTATTATGGCTGCCCCTAAGTGCCAATGTTCTGTATCATGTCATCAATTACAGATAAGGTAAAAAGACATCACTCCTTCTCCCCACCCTCCTCCCACACAGACACACCTGCAAAGTTTGAACAATAAACTGTTTTTCTTAAAGACCTGTGCTGCGCTGCTACACACCACCAGTAATAAATGGTGGCAGGTATGGTTTCCTTGGCAAAAAGCAATTGCTGCTGTTCTCAAGGTTGGCAGAATTTAACCTGCCACAAATGAAAACGTACATTATTACCTCCTGGAACCTAATTTTCTAACTCTCATTAATGACTTAATCTCCTGCAACTAATTGAACTTTCTATACCATTGTATTTCTTGCAAATAAAAATTCCAGTTTCAAGTTTTTCAATTACTGCTCCTAATGCCTGCTATTCTCTGGTTATGACAGTTGCAACTCAAGTGTGATTAGGCACCAGTTAAGCAGTTAGAACAAGGAAAATGTCATAACTTTCAGTAGTTGTTTTGCTTATCTGATACCAGATATCAGTGTACATTCAGAAAAATCCCCTTTCTGAGGACAACATGTTGTTAGCTGTATGAGTTCTGTGACTGTGTCTTGGAAGCTTAACTGGTATCACAGCTCACCATACCTCCTTTACTTTGTGATAGAAATACCACGTCAGCCTAGGTAAATAGCAATGTGACCAGACATTAAATAGTGATTCTTGTACTTAGCTATAACTGTTTGTGCCAATGGGTCAAAAAGTCTATTTAGTGTTACTCTAACAATTAAAAAATACTACCATCTAGCTAATAAAATTAACTACATTTTCAAAATGTAGCTAGGCCCAGTGGGGAAGTGCTAGTCCAGTGGTGGTCAGTCTGCGGTCCATCCGGGTTCCCTATATGGCCCATGAGATATTTTGTTTCCCATTGCCCCTGTGCAGGGTTGCCAGATTGTGCTGGTTTCCATCCATGTAGTTTTTTTCCCCTACTGGTATTACCGTAAGTGACAAATATGTGAAAGCAAGGACACATGAAGTGAGGCGTATGTTCATTGCACACAACATTGACTGGGAGAGCCGTGTGCTGCCTCTGCATCCAATCACAGCACTGCTACCGTTCAGTCGGCACACCCTGCAAATTCTAGGTACGCAAGCGCACATAGCCAAACTACCCTATCCCACGAGACTGTCTTGGTTATGACAGTCTTGCACCATTTCAAAGTGTATATATTGTATTTGTAACTGATTTTTAGATTACTAGTCTTCTCTATTGTTATTGACTGTGCTAATAGTTAATTTTCCATTCACTTGTCAAGAAAATGTCAAACAGAAAATATCTTTTCGATTTCTATCTAAAATTTTAATCGGTTATGGAAGGATAGTGAGGAATATCTCTAGAAAAATCTCATTAGTTAGCGCTGTGTGTTTGACATGCTGTTATAGGGTGCACCAGCACATTCTTCATGATTAAAGGGTTGCAGCACTTTTTCCTCTTCCAGTGCCTGCTAGGCCAGCTCTGCTTCTCCTGTTCTTCTGCATTGGCCATACTCCCAGATCAGCCTCTGCGCCTCACGACAGCTTCCCCTAATGAGCATTAGCAAAGCATCCGACATACTAAATGAGCCATACTTAAACTTTCAGCCAGAATTGCATAAGTAAAAAACCCTTTAACTTGCCAGTGGAAGCTAGGAAGCAACCTCCCTCCATGCAGTGCTTGGCCCAGGCCACTGGAGCAGCTGCCCTCTACACGTTGCTTGGCCCTGGCCGCCACCCTCTACATAGTTCTTGGTCCTGGCTGCCGGAGCAGCCGCTATCCACGCAGCCCAACTAGCTGGGCTGCATGGCTGCTGCCTGAGCAGAAACCCGTTGCACCACTCACCTTCTAGCAGGAAAGTGAGTGCTGCTGCGCAGTTCTACAAAGGAAGTGGGCGGGCAGAGAATTCTTTGTGTGCCACCATGCAGGTGCGCATCTTACAGGGAACTATGATCATGTCCTGTTTCAGTCTTCTCTTTTCCAAACTAAACAAACCCAATTCTTTTAGTCTTCCCTCTTAGATCATGTTTCCTAGACCTTTAATCATTTTTGTTGCTCTTCTCTCCAGTTTCTCCACATCTTTCTTGAAATGTGGTGCCCAGAACTGGACACAGTACTCCATCTGAGGCCTAATCACCACAGAGTAGGGCACCGACAGCATCGAGTGCTGACTTGCCAACACCAAACTGATTAGCCACTAACCTATAGCAGAGTGGGAAAGTTAGCTTCCAGATGGCAATAGCAACCCACTTCTGGACTGGTGGAACAGCTCTCCTTTGTATCTCCTGTCATTGAAGGGCCAGAGCAAGCTCCTCACACAAATGACCTTCTGAAGTTCTGGAGCAATTGCCAGTCATCCCTCTGTCTGCACAACACCCCGGTCCCTCCAAACTGTGCTCATATTCATGTTCCAGAAATATCAGTCAGCTGTAGAATCCCCCTGTGTTACCACAACCTGCATCAGCTATCTCCACTGCTCCCTGTCTACATGATCTTCTTAGCAAGACACGCCACTGTCTTCTCGGGGTAACAAGCTGCTGCTGAAATGCCCTCTGCTGCAACTCCTGCCCTGCATCCTGCTGTCTGTTGCCTTTTCCCAGCCTGTTTCCTTTGTACAGCAGCTGGAACAGGCCATCATCCAGAGTGGCAGCCATGCTTTGTCACCAGTCATTTACTTTATTACATTGGCAGGCGAACAACACTTCCACACAGGGGCTGAGGAAGGACAGACAAATTCTCCCACACTACGCTGCAAATGAATTTCTACACCAGTGTGGGTTAGTGCAAAGATAAGAGCCATGCTATATTATAATCATTATAATGGGAGTCAGAGGACTCATGTTCCCTGGATGGGCTATTATTGACAGGACACCAGGAAAAGAGGGAACATGTGCATGGAATTAGGCTGGAAGCAACAGAACCAAATGGTCAGAGCAGTGCATGGGGGTTAATAAAGTTCCAATTTCACCTGCACTCCGCTTCACTCTCTGCAAATGAAACATGGTGGCAACCTCAGAGCAATGTGTTCACTGGCATGCAGCAGCTGGCAGTATGTGTCACAGATCTCTGCCTGAAGCCCCCCAGCACCCAGAGTCCTGGATTTTATAGGCACAAATATGCTGGACCGAGTGGAAGAGGTTTGAGCTGTACACTGTTGGGATAATTGGCCCTATAAATTTAGCCTGATTGCGAGCTCAGATGTGAAATGGGGAAGTTAATAAGGCATCATGATAACCTATAATGACAAATGTTGATAAGGAATGGTACAAAAGTGAGACAAAGACTGAATTAGTCCAAGTGAAAAGGATTATTGTCACTCGGGGGCTATGTTAAGATCTTGCCTGTTAAACAAGAAAAATGTGGAACCAGAAATGAGTGAACCCAAATCGGTGTGTTAGAAACGATGCTTAATGGTGGACAAAATGAGGGGATGGGCTATTCTGCCCACCACTCACTTTGTGGGTCCTGAAAGAAACAGACTTTGGGGAGGAAAATTGTCTACTGAAGCAAGGTTCAACATCATGGTTGCCACCCCATCATCTCCTGGGTCCCAAGCTTTCATCATTCTGACGCTGAGGGATGTCCTGGCCAGACCCAGCCAGAGAGAGGGACCCAGATGACTCATCACCTCCGCTGGCACCAGCTGAATCCCAAAGGCCTGCTGTGATGAAACAGTATTGGACTTTAACAACCACAGCAAGAACAACAGTTCCGGCCCACTTCAGATAGCTTCCTCTCTTATCAAACCAGCCAGTTATTACCATCTATGATACTCTCTAAGCAATGGTCAAAGAAGTGGATTTTTCCTTCTTAAAACTCTCCCCAGCATTTTTTGCATTTCAGATGCTTTCACTGGTTTTCCTTCTTTTCTTTATCTGCAATACACAGATTTTTAATGCTGTTAAACAGGCTGAGGTCTCTGTGTACCAACACCCAATCTTGTTTAACACAGAACCGTGACCAGGTTAACAGTGGTCCCCAACGTGGTGCCTGCGGGCACCATGGCACCCGCCGGGGCATTTATGTGCGCCCGCCAAATCATATGGGGCGGCCCCACCCCGGGCATGCGGCACATGCACGTTGCCGGCCCCGGGCGCACGGCGCATGGGCAGCCCCTGCCCTGGGCATGCAGCACATGCGTGGTGCCGGCTCAGGGCATGTGGCGCATGGAAGGCCCCTGCCCTGGGCGCGCGGCACATGCACGGCCCCGCCCCCAGGTGCCCGGCAGCCCCAAAAGGTTGGGGACCACTGGGTTAATACTTTTGACCCATTTATTCCATCTATGTTAATACAACCCCACAGACCAGACTATTGGAGGGTGACAACAGTAGACAAGTAAAAATATTATTTTGCCTTATTGGGGAACAAGGCAGCGAGATCTGCACCACTCTGAAGTTCACTAAGGCCCCCCGGCACGTCTAGGACCACTGGAAAACTGTTACCCAAAGTAGAACAAAACAGCACAGAGGGGAGGTGACAGACCCCCCTGCACAATGGCTGCTACATGCAATTTTGGGGACTTGATAGGCTCCCTCATTTGGGGTAGAATAGCCTGTGGCATTTGTCATCTCTGTCCGCAGAAGTGGCTGCTCTAGGAAGGCAATCTCGTAGGTAGATGCTTAGATATGGGATGTAAACCCCTGGGCTAGGGGCACACAAACACCCAGAATATATGCAGTGAGACAAAAGCAAAGGAGATTAGGTGGCCACGGTTCCATAGCTAGAGTGAGAAGCATCACTTTGGACGGTAACATGAGCAGATAAAGGAGAAGTGCCCCACACAAGGACAGCATTGCAAAGAATGTGGCAAATTGAATCACTCCGCAGAGGAAGATCTCAGAAAGATTTTATCAGACTTGTACAAGAGAGGAACAGCACATCTGTTAGCTGTGATGATATCTTAACTTTTGCCTTGTGTCTGAGAACACATCAGGAGGTTCCGGCTGTGGGGACAGGAAAACAACAAAGAACAATACCAAACTCTGTGCATGTAGCAATGGCCCAGTGCAATTTAAGCTGGATAATGGGGCCTCCTGCCATGTGAGTCCTCAAGGTTAATTGGACTGAAACATGGACAATACAAAGAACAGATGTAATCTAATAATGTACAATGGGACAATAGTGCAGCCCATAGGTACATGCGCTTATAGTAGCTAGCCCCCAAAACAACAGGGGTATCAACCCTCTGTGGTGGTGGACAATTAGCACTATGTGCCCCACTGGAGGAATGCAAGCCAATAAACTAATCAGGGTGCAGTGTCCGAATTTTATAGCTGCAGTCCGCGAAGCAAAAAGGGGAAAATGGAGACAATCTTAAAAACACATGGGGATGCTTTTAAAGGCAACAGTGCCTCAAACAGGGATTTCCCTACACCCCCATGGAGGTGTATACCCCCCTGAATTTCCCCATCCCCCCCCTAGTTTTGTGAACTAGTTACATGCCAATTTAGTGATTGTTTGGAAATTTGAATTGAAATTGAAACATTAATACACACTTTAAAAGCATATATAGCGTATGATAAGATATGTGTATCTGAAAAAGTATAATAGATTTGAAAAGTATGAACATAGACTAGCTTCCTTATACAGCAGTTGTTTTTTATGACAATGTCAGTGCATTCATTTTGGTGATGTTGGCCAACCTAATAATTTCAAATTATGACTTGTAAGCAAAGTCAAAATGAGCTCTCCCCTGACAGCTAGTGATGAGCTGGGGGTGGGGAAGGCTTCAGGACCAGATTGTATTTATATTCACACCTAATCTACCTAGGTATCCAGCAAACAGAGCTGTGTTGCCCAAGTGATAGATTTTGGCTGGGGTTGGGTTACAAATCACTTGAATGCGGGGGAGGGGGGGGAATGAAATGTTGTTGTTCTTATTGTATGAGTAAAGGGCAGTAGAACTGTACTTAACCTGTACTGATTGAGGGCATCAGGAGAGAGGGGGGGGGGGACAGGTGTTTTGCTTGATGGTCTCTCTGAGTCACAAGTACTATTTGACCTGCCCCTCTCCACTGTTTAAAGACAGAGCTGATTAGGCTCCATATATAGTCTTTTGTTTTGTTAAGTGACCACTATAGCTGAAATCACTGACAATCAGGTCTAAGTGCTTAGTACTGCTGTGGGGACAGTGTTCCTGTGGGTACAGTGTTTTTGTGTAAAAGACAGCCCAGACTGCACTAGCAGGGAGGTTCCCCCACTGAGAGCTCAGCTGGAATCACTGAGAGCTGGGTGGAACCTCAAGAGACCAACTCGCAGAGGTCACAGTGGCAGGTGGCAGCAGAAGGTGACGGCGCAGGGCCATTGGCAACAGAGCGATGGAGTGAACGGTGGCACAATGAACAACAGTGGACAGAGCGAACAGTGAGCAGCTGGAGGAACAAGAAAGGTGCCTTCTTGCCCCCCACCTGGGAGGTGTACTCACGTTTAAGCACGTCTGAACTCTGAGTCTCCACTGACGAAGGACAACACCTGTGAGTGGGGTGAGGTGGAAGGAAAAATGAGAGGCACGTTAAATAAACATTTGTTTGTTGGACTATATTTTAGTGACTTTGCTCCAGAATGCTAGATTTGTGACTGGGAATGGAAACTTATATAAATGTGTTTCCTAATAGGCCAAGATTTTAAAAATGCGTTATTTGACAAGGTTGTTACCTCACATCATTGCTATCTTGAGAGATCATTCTGTTGGGGAGTTTCTGTACTAAACATTTTTATTATTATAATCAGGGCTTGCCGAGCCACAGCAAGCCCGGCTCGCCAGCCGCGCTGTCCAGCGTTCTGCGCATGCGCAGATCGCCCGAACCCGGCTCTTCCTGTGGCGAGTAGATTACATAGATTGTCGAGCCCTGATTATAATTAATTTTTACATAAGAATGGTCATACTGGGTCAGACCAGTGGTCCATATAGCCTGGTATCCTGTCTTCCGACAATGGTCAAGGCCAGGTGCTTCAGAGGGAATGAACAGAACAGGTAATCAGTGATCCATCCCCTGTTGCCCATTCCCAGCTTCTGGCAACAGGCTAGGGACACTTGGAGCATGGTATTGCATCCCTCCCCATCCTGTCTAACAGCCACTGATGGCCCTATGCTCCAGGAATTTATCTAGTTCTTTTTTTAATCCTGTTATAGTTTTGGTCTTCGCAGCATCTCCTGGCAAAGAGTTCCATGGGTTGACTTTATATTGTGTGAAGAAGTACTTCCTTTTGTTTTTTTAAAACCTGCTGCCTATTAATTTCATTGGGTGACTGCTAGTTCTGTGTTATGTGAAGGATTAAATAACATTTCCTTATTCACTTTCTTCACACCAGTCAAGATTTTATAGACCCCCTATTATAATCCCCCCTTAGTCGTCTCTTTTCTAAGCTGAAAATTCCCAGTCATTTTAATCTCTCCTCCTGTTTCATACCCCTAATCATTTTAGTTGCCCATCTCTGTACCTTTTCCAATTCCAATATATCTTTTTTGGGATGGGGTGACCAGATCTGCACACAGTATTCAAGGTGTGCACATACCATGGATTTATATAGAGGCAATATGATATTTTCTGTTATGTGTTTTGGTGTATTTTGCATTATCCTTATGTTAAATGTGCATTATCCTAACAAAACATTTAATTTATTCATATCTCTTTTATATGTTGCAGGTCAAAGTGAAAATGAAAAGACAAAAAACAATACAACAATTTTTCCACTCAAAGGCCTCAAAAACTAACCAAGGTAAAGAACACATCAAGAACCAAGAATATATCAACATGTCATCTGAAGGGTCAAGTGGTGTATCTACATCCGACCAGCCCAAAGCATAAATACAGCTACCTACTGAAGAAACAGTGTCTCCAAAACCTAAAGGCAGTTCCCGATGTTTGTCAATCAAAGTGTTCTCATTTATTGAAGTTACAAAAGATGTCAGTGGTAGGCCAGTAGATGCATTTCTAGATGTTCAAATAATAGAAAACACATCGGCTGCATCTGTGACAACCCACATCTTAGAAGAGTTAAATGCTTGTCAGTTGGACCCCAAACAGATGGTTGCCTGTGCATTTGATGGAGCTGCAAACTTCTCTGGAAGACATGGTGGAGTACAAGCTTTACTCAGAGAAAAGTGTAACCCTAATCTCTCCTATACACACTGCAGAGGCCATCTACTCCAACTAGCACTAGTACGAGCTGCAGAATCTTCAAAAGACATTTAAAAAGCTATAAATTTAATGTCTTCAGTATATTCTTTTTTCAGCAAGAGTCCAAAAAGACTGAATATCTTGGAAAATATAGAAGATACACTGGGACTGAAGTTTAAATTAGTCCAACCTGAGAAAACCCGCTGGCTTTCTCATGAGCAATCCTTGGCTGTTGTCTTAAAATTACTCCAGCCGTTATTACTGGCTTTGGAAAGTATCTACCCAGATGGGATGGATCTAAGTAGTGAGGCTGGTGGATTACTTTTGCTACTATGTTCAGAGAAGACTATTGCCATTCTCTCTCTTGTAAATCTACTGTTGAAGCCACTTGGGTCATTAAACAATGCCATCCAGGCATCTGCTACAACAGTAATAGATCTTTGTCCAGCAATAGAAGCTACATTTGGATCAATCAGAGAGCTATCCATTGAAAAAGTACTGGAAGAAGCAAAGATTTCATTCAGAAGTTGACTAATGAAGGCATTTATATTGAATCCTTAAGTGAAGAGGACAAGAAGTGTTTGTTAAGACAACTGAAAAAGTACACAGACTTGATTCTTAAAAATCTACAACAGCAACTTCTAGATTCTACTCAGCCTCTACGTAGCTTTTACAGATACCTGTCCTATAAAACACTGACAGTTGAGTGGAGTGAGGCACTACCAGCAATGGGGCTGCCATGTGCTCAGGACAGAATAGAGAATTTGAACACAGAGTGGATATCATACAATGAATGAAAGAAGATTTGACTTCAACTTCTTTTTTATCATCACTAGTGGCTCGACCGGATCTTTGTGCTATGTTTCCTGGGATGAAAGAAGTAGGAATTCATCTCTTGCTACTCCCAGTCACAACAGCTACAGTTGAGCGTTCTTTTTCATCATTGAATAGAATTTTGTGTTCTGAAAGAAGTCGCCTGATAATGTGAATGAACTAATGAGCATATCAGTTGAACGAATGGAAGTACCAGACACACGAGAAGCCACCGAAGATGAACGCATTGCATTTGAGAAGTTCATTAACAGAGTTGTGCAAAATTATAACAAGAAACCAAGAAGGATGTAGATGTAGTGCTTCATAGAAGGCTTGAGTAGCCAACTTTAATTTGTGTGATTTTAAAACATGAGTTCAATCTAATAAAATGGTCATGAAACATTTTTCAGTTTTTAGTATGGTGCCATACAGCCCACCTTCACCCTCACAGTCTCACCCCTCATCAGTCCTTATTTCCCCCTCCTCCCCCCTTAAATTCGAACACCCCCCTTAATTTCAATTCCTGGGGGAAAACACTGGCCTCAAAGGAAAGCTATGACCGGACATAGACCCTGGGGTGCAACCTATGAGATTACAATGAAGGAAATACCACTGGCATTATGTAATCCAAGGGGCAAGGAGCTTGGAAGCCTACAGTATCATAGCACCACAGTATCATAGCACCTGTGGAGGCCAGTACAGTCCGGGTAAGCAGAATGGTGGGGACAAAGAAGCCATGAGGCAAATTACACATGTTCACAGCCCCAAAGCCACTGGACTAGGCATTGAAAGATGCCACCGTGCATTTCCCACAATTGGGGACATCTTGCTAGAAGTTTCTGAAGCCAGAATTTGTACAGGCTGTGATGTGAGGAAAGGGTTTGGCACATAACCCTGGAGAAAGACTCCAGCATGCTGACAAGCTTTGCAACTACATTTAGTTGCCACAGATGGCTGCACATGTTGATGGGCCCAAGCCTGCACCAGAGGAGGTGTGCCAGAGAAGGCTCACCCGAGTTCTGGAAGGACTGCCTGAGGTGAAAAAAACAAAGGATGATATCCTCATTGTTGACAAAGGGAGGAACGATAAAGAAGCTGAGAAGCCATACCAGAGACCTACAGGCTTTTACTGCAGCAATGCAAAGACAAGAACATGAAACGCAGCCCAGAAAAAATGGGACTCAACCAGAAGGACGTGACAGACATTAGACCTCACAGCATAGGGACAAAAAACAAATTCTGACAAGATCAAAGAAATCAGAGACAAGCCAGCTCCAGGAGATGTGAAAAGGGTAGAGCGCTTCATAGGTATGATATATTTTCTGTCTATACCTGGCTGTCAGCTCACAAGACAGGGCGCTGAGTGGATACTGGCGAGTCTCCCGCAACAAGCATTTGACACGCTTGAACAAATGGTAACAGATGCCCCGTTCTGAAGTGCTCCCAGCCAGGAGAGCCACAGACACGCCAGTGAGATGCATCGGAGGAAGGACTGGGTGTAGCTCCTTTGCAGAATCAGCCAGCGTCTTATGCTAGCAGAGCCCTGTCAGAGACTGAATAGAGAGTACATGCAATAGAAAAAGAGCTTCTGGCTGCAGCAATTGAGGGGAAGAGATTCCATCAGCACGATAGCCACCCTGTAACACTGCAATCAGAGCACAAATCCTGGAGACAGTCATGGCAAAACCTCTGCTTAGTGCTTCACAGAGCTCGCAGTGCAAACTGATGAGCCTCCATCACTGCCAGGTAGCGATCTGACACTTTCCAGGATGATTGCTAGTGTGAAATGACCATGCTGAGCAAGGCACATAAACCCAGTCTCAGGGAGTAGGGAGCAGGGGGTCAGGATGTTGAAGCCATTAATATGGTGCATTCTTTCTCAGTTTCAATAGAAAAGCTGATGGAAATCAAAGAGGAAAAGGACACCAATGACCCCTCGTCAAGAGTGATGTTAGCAAGGAGGCAGAAGACAAAAGATAAGTATCAGGAGGAGGAGAACCATACTGTTAAATTGCATGAGTGTGCAAGTTGGAATCATATTTTGAGGACAAAGAGCTATTTATTGTCCATGCCTCATTAGGTGAGGATGTCATGCAAAAAATTCATGCCTCACACCTGGGAGTTGAGAACCAGCTGTCAGAGACTGGCTGGAGGGTGGGTGTATTGACTGGGAATGAATACACAACTCTGCTCCTTGACAGAAGGGTGTGATACTTACCGGTCTTGTGATAGCTGCTAGCAGAAAAGGTCTTTATTACCATACTAGGGGGTGGTGCCCCCTGCTCATTATGCTTGCCAACTCCCCTGTCTTTAGGGGTAAGCAAGCCCGGCTCTCTCCCTGGTGGCCATGCCAGCCCCAGCCTCACGCCCCACCGGCTGCTGGGGAAGGGAGGGCCAGAGGCCGCATCAGACCCAGCCGCTGGGGAGATGAGGACCAGGGTCTGCACCAGCCCTGGCCTCTTGACCCCACCCCTCAGCTGTAGCTCTGGACTCTCGGTCCCCCCATCCCACTCCCCAGCCTCCCTCGGGCTCTCAGCCCCACCCTCAGCTGCAGCTAGACCTGGCCTCCCCCGCCCCTGGCCTCTTTCCCACCCCATTCCCCTCCCGGCCACAGCCATCCCCAGCCTTCCCCCTGGCCTCCCATCCTCCTCCCCAGCCTGTCCCTGGCCTGTCAGCCGCCAACCCCCCTCTCCAGTCTCAGCCAGTCCTGGCCTCCTCCCTGGCCCCCCATCCCACTCCCTGGCCTCTTGGCCCCACTATTCCCTCCCGCCAGCCACAGCCAGCGGCCTGGCCTCTCGTGCCCCATAAGAGGAGGGCTGGGGCTGAGCCAGAGGGTGGCAGGGGTGGCAGCAGCAGTGCCACTGAGTGCCTGGAGCTCCAGCTTGGACCCCTTCCCCCATCCCCGAAAGATCAGTGTGCCAACACCGGCTTCCTGTAGGAGAATGGGGAGAGGAGAAAACCCTAAGGCTCCATGCCAGAGGCGGCTTGTGGAGAGGCGTGTGCACTGCTATGGGGAGGGCCGGAGACTCTAAGCCATGATCACCTCTTCCCCTTCTGGGGACTCTGTTGAGGCTGGGGGCTGGGCAACGTAGAGTGGTGCGATGATGTCACTCTGTTGCCCCACAGGAAAAACTTTCTTTAATATATATATAGAGAGAGATGAGCTGCCCACCCTAACACGGGAAGGACTCGATTGCAGTGGGCTAATATTTTTTAACATTTGGGGCAGCTGATGTCCTGCATTGTTCAAGAAGCAAGTCAGTGATTACTAAACCAAAGGCTCACTTTGTGAGATATGGCCTCCGAGACACTGTATTCATCAACTATGGACCCCAATGGCCCTCATAAGAATTCAAAGATTTTGCAAGCAAATGAGAGTTTGACCACTATACCTCCTGCTCAGTGACCTCACAGAGTAATGGTAAGGTGGAATCCTCTGTGAAAACAGCTAAGAAACTGTTACCCAAGGATGTTTCTTTTGGCTTAGCATTGTTAATATTTTTGGCACGCAGGAATACCTCATTATAGGGCTGCCAAAACATACATCACTTGCACTGATGGAATAAAGGACCAAAAAGCCTACTCTGAGTGAGGAAAGACAAGAAAGAAGGAGACACTGCCAAAAGGAGATGAACAATAATTTGAGAAAGTAGGCTCTAGACAGGCATGCTCTAACCATTAGCGAGATACCAGAAGGAGTGGAATAAAGGAGGTGTAAGGGGCGCAGTGGCAAATCAGGCCAAACAAGATGACTACACCAAAGGGCCAAGTGATCCAAAGTCACAGGAGGGACTTGTGAGCCAGAAGACACCACGCCCGGCGAGCGCCAGAGATACAGAGATCGTGACAGAATGGGGAGGCAGAGAACTTTCCAGAGGCCAACCCCACAAAGGTGGGAGTAGATTCCACAGAGCTAGTTTGCTGGACTCAGAGACACGCAACTGGGAGACAGAGATAGGTTGCTCCCAGTGTGGTTGCCAGTTGAGGAGCATAGACTGTCTTAAAGATTTATGTAACCATCTGAGTCTGCTGTATAAAGATGAGACATTAACTCAGCTACATGCTAGCTGGCTGAAAGGATGATGGGGTGGGGTTTTGGTGCCAGTTATTTGGTTTTAATATTACAATGGACAGATGTATCATGGTCAGTAGCAGTGGAATCAGAAGGCCCATGTTCTCTGGAGTCACTGATACAGATGGGACACCAGGGAAATGGAAATGGATAGAGCTGTGCTAGAAGCAACAGAGACACATGGACAAAGAAGTGTACAGGGTTTAAAGTTCCTCTTGGTCAACTTAAACTACAGCCAGTTTCACTCTTCGCAAATAAGGCTTTGGGGTATCCTGACAAAGTATAGTATGGCACTAGTGTGGCCATAGCTACATGAGCCTGGCATGAAGAGGGTTTTGCAAGGGAGATGTGCTTGAGGTAGACTGAGGTAGGCTCTGCAATGAAGTCATTCACTGTTTGAGGTAGAAGAGAAAGAGAAAGGGCTAGGTTAAGGACAAAAGAAGGATTAGCTAGAAGGGAGAGAGTTTTGATTTCTTTGTAATGCAAAGAACCCATCTCTTGCAGGGCATCTGGAAGCTAAATTACCTCAGACTAAAATATTAGGTGTGAAATGTAATCCTATGGTGACTGAACAAAGTAGATCAAGGTTTTTTTCCCTATAAAAGGCCAAAGATGGGAAATTTAACTGTTCAGCTCCAGCAGGCATTTGTTAAGCTTTCCCTTACTGGTAATTAGTGATGTTAAAAAGGCTTTCCATTCCGTAAAGGGTAGTGCCCACGTGGGTAACTTATCTGAATTAACAAACTGTTTTTGCAAGCCTGGTGCTCCCTGCAGGTAACACCTGCTTCCCACCCTCCTGCCCTGCTGCCACTCTGTCTGCAGCAACATGCTCTTAACAATGGTTAGAGTTTAAAAGATACAGTGTGTACTACACTGCTCATTTCCTCTTCCTGAGAGTGTGATTGTTATTGCAGAATTCAGAAGCACAAGGGCTTTTTACTCCATTAAACCACAAGAAATGATGTTATATTAAGGATCTGACACAAATCCTCTTAAGTAAGAAATGCATATTTAAGACAAAAATTGTGCCCGTCAGTTATCTTTTTCCTTACCTTAAGGCACATAGAATATGTAAAATCAGGGCTTGCGTGGAAAACACAAAATTCATGAGGATGCTGTCTTATTTGATATGTTATATTTATATGTCCACAATATTTGTGAATACACAGAGCATGGGAAATCCTGGTTTCACTGACGTTAATGAGAAAACTCTCATTGATTTCAGGGGACCGGGATTTCACACAGTGTGTGCACATGTGCATACACAGAGACAGCCACATGGCAATTTCTCATCTGCCAATTCAACTTTGTGGACGTGTTCCATAAGTACAGACCAGAGTGCGACTGACCCTTCACAATGCACAAATGGAGGAAGGGACATCCAATAAGAAGGGAGAGTTTTCACACCCCTCTAGCCAAAGACTTCTCCATATTTTCCCTCCAGTTGAAATCTTTCAAATCCATCATTTGAACTTTCGTTAAAAAGAGCATCTAACAAATAACAAAAATGTAACACAGTCCTTAGAACCAATGTACAGAGGGTCCCTTATATATGTTGGGGTTGTGTTCTTGAAAAGAGTGATGGATACCAAAATGATGGATACTGGGGAATTTTTTCTCATAAGAATGAATGGCCAACCCCACCCCCTTGGACCACCTTCCATCCCACCTTTTCCTGACCTCTCCTCTGAGCACACCCCATCCCCACTCCTCCCTCTTCTTTCTTGTGCCTCCTGAAGGCTGAACACCTGATCCATGACCTACAGGATGTGCTGGGGGGGAAGGGAAGTTATTGATCTGGAGCCCTGTGAGCCACCAGCAGACAGGAGGCACGGGGAAGGATGCTGACTGTTGGTGGGCGCTAAGCAACACAAAAAACCAGAAGACAAAAAGCAACACACAAGGTGAAAGCAGTACTGTAAGTTGCAAAAAACAGATATACAGATCAGGACTGACATGAATTGGAACAAGTTTCCATACTGATGAGTGACAGATATGGGGGAGATGTATACAAGAAGTATTGGCCATGAAATTCTCTTTTTCACCAAGCGCACTCTAGATGAGATTTAAGTGGCAGCAGGCCCTCCCCCTCACTGTTTTTAGAAAGAGAGGGGGAGAGCAAATCGCTATTGTGACATATTCATCCATTCACAGTCAGAGGAAAATAAGAGTCAACTACAAGCCGAGAAAAGGCTGCGGAGTTAAGTCCTGGTGTTAGTGAAGTCAGTGGCAAAACTTCCATTGACTTAGGTGGAGCCAGGATTTCACCCTGTCTTCTTCACCCTTCCATTAGTAGGGAGGGAACATGGCCCTGTGGATAAACACCATATCCTCAGGTTGTGATATTAGGCTGCTTTTCATCATTGGTCCCAATCCCGGGGAGGGTGACTCAAGAAGCCTACTCAGGCAAAGGGAACTACCGGCAGTTCACTGATCACTGTGCACAAAAGCCATTATGCTAAGGTTGATTTTAAATTCTAGTATGTTTAGGTGTAAGGTTCTGCAACTCAAGTGGGACGTTCCATAGCAACCACTGCACACTATGGGCCAGCATCTGGTTTTGGTAATATGCTAGTTGCACCAGCACACCTAGTTTTTTCTGTCATTGCGCAACATTCAAGAGTCTCAGTTTGTTGCTGTTCAGTGGCCCTGCCCACCTCACAGTCTTGGAGACCTCATTTTAATATTAAAAAAAGAAATTATCTGCCTGATTCATCTTATCCAGAGCAGACATTTAAAACCCAGAGCCACTATGTACATCATAGTTGTCACTAAGCACCATAGTAGCTCTAACTCAGGAACCAATGCATGCAACAAACCTCGGTGCCAGCTCTGCCCACATATCTACATCAGCAATACCATCACAGGACCTAACCAGATCAGCCACACCATCACTGGTTCATTCACCTGCACATCTACCAATGTAATATACGCCATCATGTGCCAACAATGCCCCTCTGCGATATACATTGGCCAAACTGGACAGTCCCTACGTAAAAGAATAAATGGACACAAATCTGATATTAGGAATGGCAATATACAAAAAACCTGTAGGAGAACACTTCCGTCTCCCTGGACACACAATAGCAGATCTAAAGGTAGCCATCCTGCAGCAAAAAAACTTCAAGACCAGACTTCAAAGAGAAACTGCTGAGCTACAGTTCATCTGCAAGTTTGACACCATCAGCTCAGGATTAAACAATGACTGTGAATGGCTAGCTAACTACAAAAGCAGCTTTTCCTCTCTTGCAATTCACACCTCCAGATCAGCTACTAGAAGTGGACCTCATCCTCCCTGATTGAATTAACCTTGTCATCTCTAGACTGATTCTGGCCTGCATATTTACCCCTGCCTCTGGATATTTCCACTACATGCATCTGACGAAGTGGGTCTTTGCCCACGAAAGCTTATGCTCCAATACATCTGTTAGTCTATAAGGTGCTACAGGACTCCTTGTCACGCATAACTAAGTCTAACATAAAATATTTTAAATTCATCTCCCCATAAACCATGATCTGTACTGAAGAGTTTGAGTTTCTCCTGCAAGAGACTATGATGCCATCGGTTCTTGAAGAGAGAACAAGAATATTTAATTCAGATCTTGGGTCCTCAACCTATAAGCTGCTCGGCACAGGTGGCCCCCTTCACCCGTACACAGCTCCAGGCCCTTCCCAAGACCTAATGTTCACCAGCAAAAGCTGTCTTGGCAAACTCTTGTGGGAGAAAAATCCTCCCATGACTTCTGGGCCTAGTTTACAAGTATACCAGGAACTGGTGTCAGACATTCAGTTTTAGATAAAAGATAAATCTTTGAAGGCAGCCATGCATTTCACTAGATATTTGGCATCTTAAACAGTTAATCTGAATTTGGTGAGGGACTAAGCAGGAGCAGGGGTTTGTTAATTTTAACAGTTTGAGATCTCTTATGCAAATATATTTTTTATAATTTTAACTACTTAAAATGTACACCTTCTAAAACACGCTGTATATATAAGCATATACTACAGTTTGTTGTGTGTGTATGTGTGTGTGTACGTAAACACACACACAGAGGTGACTAATAACAAATCGACCAAAATACATAACACTATTATAACATAAAAGGATATCAAATTTTACCTCAGATATGGAGCCAAAATCTTCTCTGAATTATTCTTGAGTTTGTAAGCAATGTGCTCTAATGAATACTTATATTCATATGCAATCCAGGCTGACACTGAGGGTACAGATTCTTTTGTTCAGTGTCATATTATGCATGTTTTTGCTACTCACCCTGCTGGTTCCATAAGTTTTCTTTGATGTCTGTTTAACATAAGTTCTTCCTAATTGTTTAATAAAGAAAACTCTGGATGAAAGAAACTGAAAACATCCAGCAAATAGGGAATCAACTTAATTATGTTGAATCAACATTTTGCAATTTTTCTTGCATTTCCAAACCATACGTAAAAAATCTCCAGAGTAAAATTTTTAAAAGTACCTAACGATGTATCTAGACTACATGGCTCCGTTGACGGAGCCATGTAGATGAGTTTACTAGACATAGCAAAATGAAGCGGCGATTTAAATAATCGCCGCTTCATTTATCAAAATAGCGCCGTGCTGTGCCGATCAGCTGATTGTTGGCACAGCGCCGTAGTCTAGACGGGGATCAGCTGACCCCAGCACCCTTTGTCATCAGATTCTTTATGCCTCGTGCATCGAGGCTTACGGGATCTGACGACAATGGGTGCTGGGGTCGACTGATCCCCGTCTAGACTACGGCGCTGTGCCGACAATCAGCTGATTGGCACAGCGCGGCCGCCATTTTGATGTAAATGAAACGGCGATTATTTAAATCGTCGCTTCATTTTGCTATGTCTAGTAAACTCATCTACATGGCTCTGTCGACGGAGCCATGTAGTCTAGACACACCCTAAGTGAGTAGAAGCTGAAGTCTCATTGACTTAGGGTGAGATTTGGGCACCCTAGTGAATGTCAGTTTTCAAAGTGGACATAGGCTTCCAAATCACATGGTCCCTTTTGCAAATTTTAGCTTCTCTCTTTCTATATATATATATTTAATATTCAACTAGTTATTTCTGGCTATTCCTATTACTCAGACATCATCTGAATACAGGTTTTCTTGGGGGGAAACCCCCCTAAAGGAGCCTCACTTTAATACTTTAAAAAGTGCTTATTTGTTAAAAAAAAAGGATTAAATTAATCTCTAATGTTTCTAACCCTGCATTGGTTTAATGCCAGCTGAAGATTTGGCCCACTATATATCACCTGGCAAAAAGTTTCTGAAATTATTTGCCTCACTTACACAACTGCTGTTCAATGAAAACAAACTGGGCAGAGGGGAGCAATCATTTGTAACAGATGTTAAATAAAGCTGCTGGGATTATTTAAAACCATATTAAAGAGTAGCCTGCTTACACCCCTCACACACGGGCGTCCCAGGAAGTTAGATGCAGTAGGAAGAGAGCAGAAATAACGTTTGCAAAAGATGCTAGACATAATTATAGGTTTATGTCTAAATCTTACAAGTAACAAATGACAGCACAACTGAGGGAACAGCTCCCCACGTAGCCATTTATATTATGTTTAATATGACACAACAACAGTAAAAGCCTAACTATGCAGCTGTCAATGGACTACATGGAACTGTAGACATCGTCCATTGCTACTCCATTCCTTAAGCTGTTGCTAAAAGATTGCAGGAGCCTTTATGGAACAACTTCAAAGTTAAAAAAAAAAAGTTAGGCTGCTTAATTTGCTTCTTAGGATTTGGCCTAATTTCATATGAAAACTGAATGTATTCACTTGGCAAAGCTCAGAGTGCAGATTTACACTGAATATATAGAAGTCTCCGATTACCTTCATTTTCAGCCACCACAGATAGACGACACTGTGCAAAAGTACCAAAGCCCAGTTACAGAGAGGGGAAAGAAAAACTACACTGTGCAATATTCCAATTATCACAATCCAAGTGTCTGTGATTGCATTTTATATTTTTCTCTTCTCCTAAGCTTCCATTTTTAACACTCCAGAGAGCAAAGATGTCTGACAACAAACGAGAAATTTGTAGTTCACTGAGCAGATTTACTTCATCCTTGCATTCATTCACCTGATGCAGATGTTCCAAATGTTCACTGACAATATATTTCCTGTGCACTTTCAGAAACAAACTCATCTTCTTTTGTCACATATCTCAGTATATAAGGGACACACTGCGACACCACTGAGTTACTCCTCATTGGGAAAGGAAAATACTTCTCAATATCCGACCTACTGGGCTTCAGTTTGATGGAAAACATTCTTCTCCTGGTGGCAATTGTCCACTTTGTAGGAGCTGATCAGCTTCCCAGCCCTGCCCCTGCAAGGCTCCATGATGGCTCTACTGCCCCGCCCACTCCCACCTTGCACTGACCATGTGGGCTGGAGCCTACCAACATGGCTCCTGGGAAAATATCTTCTATTGTCTTGGGGGGAAGAGTCTGAAGGTAGCAGAAGTAGGATGGAGAGCAGGCCAGCCAGGTCTCCCTGCCCCCGCCAGACATTGGGGCAACTGAGAGGTCAGCAGAAGGTTATGCCTCCCTAACTCCAATGATGTTGGCTGCAGTGAAGGAGGGGGCAGGGGACTCATTTTCACATCCTCAGGA
The DNA here is from genome assembly GCA_019425775.1 of Rafetus swinhoei. Taxonomy (NCBI): domain Eukaryota; kingdom Metazoa; phylum Chordata; order Testudines; family Trionychidae; genus Rafetus; species Rafetus swinhoei. Next base: position 271,448,084 of record CM033437.1, on the reverse strand, counting down.
CACATTCTCAATGTCCAGATGTCAGCAGAACTGTCAGATCACAAGGGAAGAATGAGTCAGAGAAGGGCCTTTTTGGATGATGATTAAAGGTTGAAAGTACTGAAGGATGATGAGAACAGATAAGCATTAGCATGTTTTTTTTAAAAAAATGTACAGAGATGCATTAACAATAATAAAATCTATTAGGAAGAGTTACAAACAGAATAACATCAGTGGGTATGAGTCAAAGCCATTGCAGAAGGGTAATGGCTTACAAATAAACCACAATTACATACATAACAAAATACATTTATAAACCAAGATAGCAGGCAACAGTTTCTGTATGTCTCACCCTCAACTTACATTTAACATTGCCACTGTGGAAAATGATTTTTTTCCTGCAAAGTTCTCTCCTCTCCTCCCATCTTTTGCCACTGACACAACCATTATTCTTGTTACAACCCAAGCCCCAACAATCAGAATCACTTTCTACTCCTCCCTCTCCCTTATTCCACACATTCAGGATGTTCCCAAATCCTCCCATCTCTTCCTCTGCTTTATCTGTTAGCACATATATAACTCTTGTCCAGGAACTTATCAGATCCTGCCTTGTTTACCGTAACCTCCTTCCCACTAGCTTCCTCACTCCTGTATCACCCCACCCAGTACACACAAAATGAAGTTGTCAAGATCCTTTCTTAGCCTGACGGTCTAACCACATCATACCTCATTTTGAATCTTTCCTGTCTCTCACTTCTCCACCACATCCTGTTTACATTTTCTGCCTCTGAAGGCCCTACATACATCTGCCTCTGACCACCCACCTGATTGTGTCTTCACATAGTTCTTTGTTCTGTTAACAAATCTCCAGGACCGGATGGCATTCATCCAAGGGTTCTAAAAGAACTCAAATGGGAAATTGCTGAACTATTATCTGTGGTTTGTAACCTATCCCTTAAATCGGCTTCCGTACCTAATGACTGGAAGGTAGCCAACGTGACACCAATATTTAAAAAGGGCTCTAGAGGCGATCCGGGCAATTACAGACCGGTAAGTCTAACTTCGTACCTGGCAAATTAGTCAAACAATAGTAAAGAATAAAATTGTGAAGCATGTAGAAGAACATAATTTGTTGGACAAAAGTCAACATGGTTTCTGTAAAGGGAAATCCTGTCTTACTAATCTATTAGAGTTCTTTGAAGGGGTTAACAAACATGCGGACAAGGGGATCCAGTAGATATAGTATACTTAGATTTCCAGAAAGCCTTTGAGGTCCCTCACCAAAGGCTCTTGTGTAAATTACATGGCCATGGGATAAGAGGGAAGGTCCTTTCTTGGATTGAGAACTGGTTAAAAGACAGGAAACAAAGGGTAGGAATAAATGGTAAATTTTCAGAATGGAGAGGGGTAACTAGTGGTGTCCCCCAAGGGTCAGTCCTAGGACCAATCCTGTTCAACTTATTCATAAATGATCTGGAGAAAGGGGTAAGCAGTGAGGTGGTAAAGTTTGCGGATGATACCAAACTGTTTAGGATAGTCAAGACAGAAGCAGACTGTGAGGGACTCCAAGAAGATCTCACCAAACTGAGTGATTGGGCAACAAAATGGCAAATGAAATTTAATGTGGATAAGTGTAAAGTAATGCACATCGGGAAAAATAACCCCAACTATACGTACAGTATGATGGGGGCTAATTTGGCTACGACAAATCAGGAAAGAGATCTTGGAGTTATCGTGGACAGTTCTCTGAAAACTTCCACACAGTGTGCAGCGCGGTCAAAAAGGCAAATAGGATGCTAGGTATTATTAAGAAAGGGATAGAAAATAAGACCCAGAATATCTTACTGCCCCTGTATAAAACTATGGTACGCCCACATCTTGAATACTGTGTACAGATGTGGTCTCCTCACCTCAAAAGATATTTTGGCCTTGGAAAGGGTTCAGAAAGGGCAACTAAAATGATTAGGGGTTTGGAGCGGGTCCCATATGAGGAGAGGTTAAAGCGACTGGGACTTTTCAGTTTAGAAAAGAGGAGACTGAGGGGATATGATAGAGGTGTATAAAATCATGAGTGGTGTGGAGAGGGCCGATAAAGAAAAGTTATTCTTAGTTCCTAAATAGAAGAACTAGAGGACACCAAATGAAATTAATGGGTAGCAGGTTTAAAACTAATAAAAGAAAGTTCTTCTTCACACAGCGTGTAGTCAGCATGTGGAACTCCTTGCCAGAGGAGGCTGTGAAGGCTAGGAATATAACAGAGTTTAAAGAGAAGCTAGATAATTTCATGGAGGTTAGGTCCATAAAAGGCTATTAGCCAGGGGATAAAATGGTGTCCTTGGCCTCTGTTTGACAGAGGCTGGAGAGGGATGGCAGGAGACAAATCGCTTGATCATTGTCTTCGGTCCACCCCCCTCTGGGGCACCTGGTGCTGGCCACTGTCGGCAGACAGGATACTGGGCTAGATGGACCTTTGGTCTGACCCGGTACGGCCGTTCTTATGTTCTTATGTTCTTATGACCCCCCAGTTCCACACAAACTCAGAACAATCTCTGTACTTTCTTCCACACTGTCTGGCCACTATCCTTTTTATTGCTCTAATCCAGGAGTAGGCAAGAGAGCCTCTGCGGGCCAGATCTGGCCCACGGCCACCCTACCACTCCCCTACCCCCAGACCAATTGAGACCTGGGAACAGGGGAGTACACAAAGTCTCCTCCCACCCGGCAAGGGGGTGTGTGGCACTTAGGGTGTGTCTAGACTACATGGCTCCATCGACAGAGCCATGTAGATGAGGCAGGACGACAAAGGGAAATGAAGCAGCGATTTAAATAATCGCCGCTTCATTTAAATAAAAATGGCCACCGCGCTGTGCCGATCAGCTGTTTGTCGGCACAGCGCGGCAGTCTAGACGGGGATCTGCCGACCCCAGAATCCTTCGTCAGCAGATCCTTTATGCCTCGTGAAAGTATGGTAAAGTACTGCCACCCTTATTACTGTGCTGCTGTTGACAGAATACTTCCTCAGAACTAGTGCCTGTCCAACAACCACTGCTATCTGACTGTCCAGCTGTGAAGGCAGCACAGAAGTAAGGATGGCAATACTGCAACCATCTCCTCCTAAAATAACCTTGTAACCCCCCTGCAAATCCCTTTTGGGTCAAAACCTGTAATTTGAGAAAGACTGGTCTCCCCATGAAATCTGTATAGCATAGGGTAAAAACACACAAAAGACCAGATTTCAGAGGGGTGGGGAGAAGACCATTTCATGGCTTGTAACTCATTTTTCATGATTATGACTTTGGTAGGGCCATGGGTATAAGTAATTAGCTAGCCAATAAATGGCAGATACATGGGATACCATAAAGGAAAAAATACCAAATCAGCCAAACATGGAATTACACTAATAGATGTGCTAGGCATCAACCTGAACATTCACTTTTGTTATATCCCCCTCTTCACCCTTCATCTACTTCTTGTCTTTCAGATGATAAACTCTTTGGGACAGGGAAATTTCAGTGTAAATAAAATTACACACACACCCTCCTTCAAAGAACATTCTGAAGGCTAAAGAATAAAGAACTCAAAGGCTAGATCTACACTGCCGGCTTTGCCGGCAGTGCCTATACAAATGAAGCACGGATTAGCATATTGCGGCTCTTCATTTGTATAATTTATTCAAGCCGTTCTTGCGCAATGGGTTTTTGCAAAAACAAGCAGTGTGGACTCTTTTTTTTGGCGCAAACCCGTTTTGCACAAAATCCTTATGCCTCTCCGGGCAGACTCCTTACTTAGCCACTTCCAGTCTCCCTCAATTCTCAGTCTCCTCTCTCCTTCCAACTGCCATCTTCCAGATCCCCTGCCCACGTAGCTCCTTATACTACTACTCCATCCTGGGTCTTCTTTATATTTTAATCAGGTAGTGTCCTTCTCCAGGATGCTTGGGCATGGCAGGACAGGCATTAAGACCACAAGTTCCCTGCTCTGCTCTGGTGTCCAGACTCATCCCCAATCCACAAAAGCCCAGAGCTGTAAAGCAATGCCCTGCTGATCCCTAGATGGGAGCATGCCCAGGGCAGATGGAATCTTCAGTGTTTGTAATCCACAAAGTTCTAGCAAGAGAGAACACAATTTTTCAAAGGCTAATAATTTGGCCACATTTGAGTAGATTTTCATGGGGATGTGAAGAACATCATTGACACAAAAGCTAAATTTTAAATCTCTCCTCCAAAGCATGAGGCATCTTAATGTTTCTTAAAGAAAAAGCCAGCAGATTTTTTTAAGCATGGGTAAAACAACATATTTTTCACCAGTTTTATTTTCAGAAATGGCTGACATTCTTAAAAAAAATCATCTTAAGGCAGACACCTAACATAGGAAATCACAGCCAAATGGGTAAAATGAGACAAAGTTACAAACAACTGAAAACAGCATTTTAGAATGGGACGTGCAGGACAACTTTAATAATTACTATCAGCCCCAGCAACAAAAATCCCACTAATGTTGAGCTTGCTCTGTAAAAATATTTAAGACTTCTTACCCAACTCTTTCTCTCACTCGGGGTAAAACTTTCAAATGAATCAAGTAATTCCGCATGTCAAATTTACGTAAGGTTGTTTGAGTTGTAATCTCAACTCAAAAATCCTTCTGCAGGCACAATGACTTGATTCAAACTTAATCCCAGAGCTGCAAATTATGTCTTTATTATACAATTTATTATCTCATCATGACAGCTCACAGGAACTAGTAATTGCAGTTACCAAGAAGTTTAAGACTAAGCTATAAATTGATCCAAAGCAAACAGCTAACACCAAGTGAGCCAATTGTCTTCCTGCTGTAACTCCATTGAATGGAGATGTGCCAATTATGTCTTATGTGAATGTGAACAAAATCAAGACATCTACCTCATGCTTGGCAGTATCCAACATAAATAGAAATTTGCAAGCACAGTATTTTGAAGCCACCTCTCACTTTTTCAGAGTTTGGCAGGCCTGTTGTTTATACAACATTAATATCGAATTGACGTTATTGGGAAACTCCACCCATCAAGGGCCAGGAAAGCTTCTTGATATACCAAAGGAAGGAGGCAGCAGCCAAGTACACTACTGCAGGCTCCAAAGTATTTTCAAAGGAAAGGGATGGGAGAGGAGAGTGGGTGAAACCAGAGAGGGGGAAGAGATAAGCAGTGAATTGGTAGCCTAAGAATAGTACACACAGCAGGGAATCAGATAAAGGATCAGGAGGAGGGAAGCAGAGCCTGTGTTTGGGAAGAGTAAGAACTGTGATCTTACAAATGTCGTGGTGAATAGGGATGTAAAATTTCAATTATTTGGCTGTTGCTACACTACAAAGGTGAAAGCTCTCTGGGCGGAGCACGGGGCCAGCGGGAGACTCAGGGAGTACCCCCCGTTGGCCCCGTGCTCCCTGCAGCATTTCAAAGTGGCAGCACCACATGGAGGCCAACTCTAGGCTCCATGCGGCGCTGCCACTTTAAAACGCCGTGTGGAGCCCGGGGCCAGCTGGGGGACTACTTGAGTCCCCCCATTGGTCCTGTGCTCCCCATGGTGCTTTCACCTTTTGAAGTGTAGCAACAGCCCTGGGGCTACACTTCAAAGGCGGAAGCGCTCTTATTGACTAATCGACTAGTCGATGCAAATTGCTCCCTGGCCCCAAGCTCCATGCAGCATTGCTGCTTTGAAGCACTCTCTCCTCTTTCCCCACCCCTTGCTGCCTCTTTCTGATAGATGCAACAGGGGGTGGGGGGAAACAACTAGTCAACTAGCCTGTCAACTATCTGATAAGCATTTGCTTATCGGACAGTCGTAGGTGTTCACATCCCTAGTTGTGAAATGCCTAACTATGAGTCATATAGACCAATCATCTTAGTCAGCCTGCTTGATGGACAGTCTTTCCTTCTGATTAAGCAGTTCTCCTGAATGACAAAATGCCAGTCTAAAGTAATAGAAGTACTGCAGAGGGTAAAATACAAGACTAGAAAGGATATTCACTGCAAGCTTCTTTCCTTGGTAACTTCTATGTTAAAAAAAAACAACAGAGCTTAAAACATCACAGCCATTCCGCACTGGCCAAATGCCTGCCCATTAAGTACAGTGAAGACATCAAAATTGGAGGTGCAATCAAGTGGGTAGAATTTACACACTGATGGGCAGCCACAGTAGACTGAAACAGGAAAAAACAATCAAAGGAAGTGTGTTACTGAGAGGGAGGGGAACTAATGCAGGGCTCTGAATTAGAGTGGCTGTCAGAAGCCTGAGCTGTCAATAGATAGCAAAGTAATATGCCTCTGTTGATCTTCTACATCTCTTCCTCCTCTCCCCACAAGAGTGACACAAATTGCATATAATGCTCCCATCTCTGAACAAAAATTTCAGAAAATTAAAAAATATATAAACCTCACTAAAAAGAGTGTTTCAGGCTCATAGAATGGGCCTCTGACTCCAGCTAAAAACATGAAGGCCAAAATGGGCAGGAATAACAGGGTAGTAAATATACTAGCCATCAAGGCAGACATCAGGGAGTTCATCTCTGAATTTAAGGTCCTGAGAAATCATCTAATGTCTAAGATTCTAGCAGCAAAGCAGGAAGTTACTGACTTGGGAAGATCAAATCACTGTGCTAGAAACTGGTCTACCAGAAACAAGTTAGAAAGGACAGAGCTCAACAGCTGAACAGCGCTGCTGGATCAGAAAAAAAAAAAGCAAGATTCAGATTAATTTAGATGATGTAGAAAATAGAAAGAAGAGACTCAATATGAGAATTAAGAGATTGTCCAAGAGAATACCAAAGGAGCAAACCAGATCTTGTATAAAGAAACCTTTAATTGCAGAGATGATCATATCCAAAGAGATGAAGAATTAATCTCTCATCTGCTAGTTGATTTTAGGCGATTGACATGATTTCCAATGTAAAGTTGTCCAAATTTAGAAAAAAATTAAAAATATAGAAAGTTATTATAGAAAAACTAATTAATTATATATCCGGCAATATAGACAGAGAACAAATAGATACTTAAGTATTTGGTTACTATTCAAAGTACATTTGCCTGCAGGGGACCGCAGCACCCCTGTTCTCTACAGTAATTACTCGTTTAACATGTGCCTGCTTAACAGGTTTTCGCAATAGCACGATTTTTTTTAAGGATCGTTTTTCCAATAACACGACTGTCCCCAAAATAACTCGAAAATAATCAAATGGCAGACTACTTCGCATGGCAGTATAAGTTGGTGAAAACAGTGGTAATATGCATGAGTGGATGAATACACGTGTCACAGCGCTCCTCCACTCACTCATGTGTTTATATTTGTGTTTTAACAAACCGCGGCGACTTGTGTTGCTAGATATCTTGTGTTGCTAGATATCTAATGTTGTTGTTGACGACCCCGCACCAACAAAAAATTGACTTGGCCACCACCACCTGAAACGCAACCCCCACCTTTTCCACTATTTTTAATGGGAAAATTGACCCCGCATAGCACGTTTTCGCTTAGCACGAACATTTTCAGAAACGCATCTATAGTGTTAAATGAGGAATTACTGTATTTTGGAATTTTAATGTTTGATAGACATGTCTGGTTTGATTAATATAAATTGAGTCAATAGTTTATTTAATTTAATAAATCACCAGAAACAACCCTGAGTTCTGTGCTCACAAAATATATTTTAGGGTAAAAATAATAATAAAAAGATTGAAAAGCTCCTAATGTGTTAGACAAGTGCTCTCATGAAAAGGAAATGCTGGCTGGAATATTTTGTCCTTTTCATCACCCAAATATTGCATCTATGCTTCATTTTCCAAAGTGTGCAAGATGAAGGTAACATGAAGCAGCAGACCTCTCGAGTGCAACTCTACTGGATTTTACCTACTTTTTAAAAAATCTGCAGGCAGAAGGGTTTCCAGCTTTGAACATCACATAATTCTATGTCTGACACAGTTGTTTGTATAGCCCTAATAAATAATAGCTCCTGCAAGCACACTTTGCTTCTAAATGATTAATCTTACCCCAGACCTTGATATTCAATACAGGTGTAGGAACAAACACTGTAAGCCTTTGGGTTCCATCAGCAGGGCTTGGAAAGGCTTCAGTGAAATTCTATAGTACAGAGACCAGCAAGTTCCTGCTACTTTCCCTTTGTTCTAATGTTTTATCTCTCGGAAAGAAATAGGGATTTCCTCTGGGGATTAGAAATAGGAAACAACCTGAGATAGAGGTCATTATGAGACAAAGCATGAAAGGATAAAAAAGATGACTATATAACAGAAGTCTTTTTTTCCCACTGCCTTTGGCATCTGATAAGGAAAAGTTGGATGCATTTGTTTTATCCAAGCCTGCAATTCCTTGTTGTGCCTAGGATTCACAATTGGGATTTTTTTTCAAGAAAGTGATCTGAGAAATTTAGCAGAGTTGAGGATGTTTTATTGAATAGGAGCCTGATTAAAAGGACACTTGAGATCAGCACTATTTACTTCAATAAGCTTTGGGTCAGACTCTAAGCCCCTTTTCCTTTCTCATCCATACCATGATGTTATGCCTCCTCCACAACCCAGAAGGGAAGGAACAGAAAGGATGAGAGAAGGAATTTAATTTAATTTTACAATGGAGAGGCAGTAAAGCACAAAGATGAAAATGAATAATTTCTGATTATTTATAATACACCTGTAATGTGCATTTATGAATATGTTAAAGGTACCTTATCTAGTATGGCCCAAGGAACTGCCAACTTCACAGCAGAAAAATCTGAGTGAGGAAAGGGAAAAAGTTATTTTGTATTGTATTAGCTGTATCAATGCTAAGTACTATAGCTCCTCAACATACATGTAAATAAGGGAACCATTTGTGTCTTTATTATTAAAAAGACACTTAGATACAGCAACCAAATTAAGGTGTCACAAACCGGCCTTCTAACACTGAATAGCGAATACAGAGACTTACCATTCACTGAACTGACTTGGGAACAAATTTTCAAATTGAATTTCAAAACTGACATTACAATCAATATTGTACTTGGAGAGCATCTTTTGTTACCCAGATAAAGTCAAGAGATATTGCACCTGTTCTAGGAAGTGAGTCACAACAAATCCAATCTACGTTCTTTTCAAAGAAAAATACCTTTATGTGCTTTTAGCAATTAACAGCTGCCAAGTAAGGGCTTCTATTGTATTATGTACCTGAAGCATGAACAATTCCCATAGGAAACACTCTAACAAATACATCGTGTTCCCGGATCCAGTGCGTACATACACACTCTTTAACCATTTGGGGGCAGGGACTTCAGAATTTCTCTGCTTCACAAAGCTTCCAAATACATAGAGTACAAATGAATGATGATAGTCTTGGGGCTAGATTCTGATCTCCCACCACTGTAAATCCAGTAGAGTTTTCAAAGAGATGCATGAGAGACATCACCAGATCAATGGCAAAGAAGGTAATTTAATGTCTCCTTAATAGAACCTGTGAGAAAGAAATTCTGCTTACTTATATGGACTGTAAAAGTCTCACACCACTTTTTAAATGTATAATAAGCATTTGCCCAGACATCCTTTAGTCAAATTTCTTCTTCTCTCATACAATTGTGACCTGCTCAGGTTAGTTGCCAATCTCCTCTCCTAGAGATGGCTGTATTTCAAGAGACTGTGCTGAGTCCATTCATTATTATAATTGAGCTGGAAAAGCACAAGAAGTAAAATTACACAGGGAAACTCTAGGAGCTAAACATTCAGACTTCCTTAATCATCATGTCAGGAAAGTAAGGTGTTGCCAGACAGTAGACAGATAAGGAGACTAGGGATGTAAAATCCCATGTAATCGGTTAAACATAATCAGTTAACCGCTTAAACAAGGGCGTGGGCTCACTGGTTAATGTGCATGGTTATACACAGCCACTGCATCCCCCTGCACCGCTGCCTCTGTATCAGAGGCAGCAGTGTCGGTGGGGGGGAGCAGGCAGGATCCAGTACATGCAGGAAGCTGGCTCTTAAGCCGAAAACACCTGCCCTCCCGTGCTGCTGGGGAGCTGCCTGCCCCCTGCCTTTACTTGTTTTGTTTTTTAAAATATAGAGGCAGCCACGTGCGGGGGTGTGTGTGTGCAGGTGGGAGCTGACTGCCCCCCACCTGTGTGTAACTGCTGAAATTTTCAGCTGTTCCACATTTACTTTAAAAAATGCATTTTAACATCCCTAAATGAGACCTGAGCTTTCTATCAATGGTTGGATGGAGCCAAAAGTTACTCAACCAACACATTTCTCCTGGCCTTATTAGTGTCTTCAGAATTTGCACTTTTATTGTAAAAGTTTCTAATTTTAAATATTATGAATGCGAAATTATGCAGTGTTGGTTTTGATGAACCTGCAACTAAGCACAAGCAATCTCTAAGAGGTGTGGGAGTCTCTCACATACAGTACCTCCATCTCGAAGAACTGTAGCCCTGAAGCCCAAGAATAATAACTGGTACACTGACATTAATATTGAATAAGTATGAAGGTGCCTTGGAGGAAGAACCTTCTCTGGGTAAATATTTATATCTGACACCATGTAATGTTTCAGGAATGATGTTTGCCAAGAATAAAACTGAGTAAAAGATTTTTGGCAAATAATAAATTAGCCAAAAATGCATTTCAGCGGAGCACTGGATCTCTTTGGGTTCAATTTGGTGAATAATTTACACAAAAACTAAATGGAAAAATTGTTTTAAAAAGCCAGAACTATTCATTCTGGCCATTTCTAAATGAAATGTATGGAGCATTTTGAAAGTAAACATTTATTTTTGACCATGTAGAAACTAGGCATTTTAAAATGGTGTTTTCATTTAGAAAAGTAGCTTTTTAAAAAAAAATGGGTGAAAAATACCCCCAAATGACTAAAAACGAAACATGACTTACTCATGACCCATTCATTTTGGGTCAAACAAAATGGTTTTTTTTATTCTTTTCAATGAGAAAAATGGAAGAGTCAGATATAGTCTGAACCAACCTAAATTTTTTTTCCAATTTTTTTTAGTTTGGTCCCTGAAAAAAAATTTCTCTCAGCTCTAATCTGGAGAAAAAGCACAGTATGTTTTATTAAGGGCACGAACAGTTACCTGAATCTGAATTTGCTGAGGTATTTAGAAATATCTAGTAGTCTTGTGGCACCTTAGAGACTAACAAAAATAGATAGTATCAAGAGCTTTCATGGGCACAACCCACTTCTTCAGATGAGATGACCTTGATTTTGCCCACAAAAGCTCATGATACTAAATACGTATTTTTGTTAATCTCTAAGGTGCCACAGGACCACTCGTTTTTAAAGTTACAGACGAACACAGCCATCCCTCTGAGACTTTTAGAAATATCTAGTTCACATTAGGCATGGCTAGAAGCTTAAGACAGACTGTAACATTGTCACATAGTGATGTTTCACAGGGGAGAGACACCTTGCTAACATCTGTTTTTTTAGCATGACAGAACCCTGTCTGTAGCTGCCAAGGGTCAGTTCACAAACAACCCCGGCCACAGGCAGCACAAGTACTCCCTCTCAGCCCCTGCAGGCTTCACTGTCCCTTTGCAGTTAAGTAATAGGTCAATATAAACTGTTAAGACCTTGAAGCATCATACTGGAGTGCCCAGCTCCTGGTCCAGTATACACTCACAGAACTCTGACCCACTGATTCCAAAAGGAATTGTACACACCCACTCACTAGTTTTAACTCCAGATCACCACTCTGTTTAATACACAAGACTCAAATATATTTATAAGGAAAACAAGAATACATTTATTATCAATGAAAAGAAATTCAAATGATTATTTGGAGCCTAAATTTAAACACACTAGACAGTCTCCTGTTTCCTACAGGATTGCTTACCCCAAGTCCTTTTCTCCCAGCATTTTCAGCAAGGGGCTGAGATTCCCCCTTTCATAAGATCAAGCCCAATGGCAGCTTGTCCTCAAGCTGGAAGGGTGTCAGAGCATCTCTCTGCATCTCCAAATACACCAGCCCAGCCCTTTGATGTTGATCTGAAAATAGGGTACCTGAGCCCTTCCACTATTTACCTCTTCCTGTAAATTTTGCACTGACATCACTACCAGTTCTGAGTTAGCAATTGATTCACTATGCTACTAAACTTCTTTTGTGAGACATAGCATACACAGAGGTCTACTCAGCAGAGGACAGTATCCTATCTCCTGTCTGGAGAAGTTTGTCTCCAGGCATGGTGCCTTTGAGTGACCCGATTTTAACTAAAAGGTTTCGAGAACATGATTTTTAGCATATATATACATATCTTCTTACATATTTACCACATACACTTTTCAATGACTATCATGACCAGTTGCTCAGGCTTTCACTGGAAACCTTACATGACATTTTGTATGAATCCAGGAGATCCCTGTATCCTTGCATAGGCCTGTGCCCTCTGCCAGTTGGCATCAAAAGGCCCTTGGGTCACTCTCACATACTAAAAAATTCCTTCCTTTTTTGCACTTATTTGATACTTTAAAAGAAGTAAAGAATAGATAACACAATTAACTTTAAAACAACATATAACTGACCGATATATTTCAAAATATTTTTCAAAGTCACTAACTGGTCAATTACAGTTTATTCCAATCCTGCATATATTTGGCTGCTTTATTTTCCAAGACACAATTGCTAACATGACTCACTCCAGGCAGATAATATTGTAGTTTTAGCCAGATGCACCTTGGACTTCACAACCTCAGCATTAGTGAGCAATGATTGATATATGTTCTCTAATTACCTTGACTGTTGCTTAAGGAATCATTTTATTTAACATATCAAGGGTGAGACAAACAGTATCTTTGTGGCTTCAGCAACATATTATAAGTGGGGCTAAAGATAGTTTAAAGGAACTTATCTCTCTTTCAAACTTGTGTTGGGATTATAAACATACAGACAATATTTAAGACAATCTAACAATTTATAGCATCTCTGTCAACTTGGACACAGTTGCATTCTGCCTCTTTTAGAGAAATGTAACCATCTCTCTTCCTGTATCTGACAATGCAACTGATTTAGTCGTAACATTGTGAAATTTGCAGCTCAATCAGTGTTTTTAATTGCTCAAATGCTTGTTTTTGTCTATCTTTCCAGTGATAATGTTACAGTGACCGTACGCAGAAGTGAAATTAACTTTGCCAAATAGTTTATCAGTGCCCTAAACCTCTCAAGAGCCATTAGGCATTTTAAAATGGACATTTCAATGATTTGTATTACCTGAATTTGCAATTAAGCTATTTTTTCCTCAATTTATACACAATTACTGTTAGGCCAATACGTTATTTCATGTATTTCTGTTTTAGGTAAAAGAGTTCTTACTCGCTGTACAATTTGCCTAAATCTTTGTGTCTAAAATTCCTAGTTTTAAAACATCATCTGTTATAACTCTAGCACTTAATGATCCCTTAAAGATATGTGTAACTACTCTTTGAAATACCTCAAAAGCAGAGCTAATGGTGAACAGTGATCTCCTTATAGATGCCGTTGTTTCTGTGGCTGGTTCAGAGTTGTGCCTGCGCAGTCTTTTCTCCCCACAGGCCTGAGCTCCAATATCCCCTGCCTACTCCAGTCTGGAGCATGTTGCTAGTATGGCCAGCTGAGCAGTTGCACTTAATAATGGAGAGCTGCTAAGTGTGTTGCCAAGCTGTGCCATCAGGAAATGGAATTTCAAAAATTCACAGGGCTTTAGAAGAGAGGAGCTTTTGCATGGGTGGTGGGCATAAGAGGCAAGCAGAGATGATGCCTTTCCTGTTTTATAGTGCTCAAACTCTCCCCTCTTCCTATCCCTATTCTGACCCTGCAGGCTCCCACAGCAGGCTCTTGCAGCCTGATGAGAGTCTATCTTCGGCAGATCCTGGGCTCAAGGGACAAACCTTTGGAAATGCTGGGACTGATGAGGACAGAATACCTTGTGCTTCAAAAGTCTCTGTGTTGCTCTAGTCTTTGAAGCTATTCTGGGTCGCTCTTATGAAAAAGAAATGGACATTCAAAAGGGAGGTCCTGGACTTTGCTGAGGCTCTGGAGGGAGGCCAGAAAAGTGTAACTAGGACAGCTCAACACCATGATGGCAAAAGTACATGTTGTGTACTACAGAATCTGCTGCATTTCACCAGCACTTCAGAGCTGGTTTGGCAATCAACTTGCCTTCCTTTATTAATGCTTGAAACTCCTGTTTCAACTAATCTAGAAGCCTGTTTTTGAACTCTGAAACTGTATCCCACAGGATGAGATCATAACACCCCAAAAAAGCTTGTTGGTTTGGAATACAAAGCTACAGTTTACCTATGGAATAAAGCCTTCTCCCAAACAAGTCCAGCTTCTTCACCTCTATTTTTAGGGGCAGATGCCTAGTGCCCCTGTTTTGAGGGATAGGAGAGTGCAACATCAGAACAGACATGATGAACTCATATAACTGAGGATCTACCTCTGGCCCGCCTCCACTCTTTGGTTGGTGGAATGTTATCCCAGATGTTGTAAGCCATCCAGAGAATAGCATTTACTGGAGGACATTTTATAAGTACATTTTTTCATAGAAATAAATATGAACCCACACAACCAAACTGAAAGGCTAGTTCCCTATTATATGTTTCTTCCCCCAGTGACAAGTACATTACGAGACCAAAGTGTAAAATGTGTGTGATTTGATTAGTGGTTTTTTAAAATATATCAATTGACCAAACTCAGAGGTTACTATGCATCATAGATTCTGGTGATGCATAGTCAGAGATGGATGAACAATGACAGTGTTAAATGACAATGTTTGAGATATATTGTTGGCCACTTTTGCCCCAGTTCTGCAATCAAATCTTCATGGGTGTGCTCTTGTGCTCACGTAGAAATCTCATGGAGTTCAACGCAGGAAAAGGTGTTCAGCTATCCAGATTCAGTTGCACAACTGAGTATTAATTTGCATTATTTATATGATCTCCCCTTTGTCTTATACACAACACAAATTCACAATGTAAGCACAAAGCTGTAGAAAGGAAAGTCTCTTCAATTTTGATTGTAAGTTTTTCAAGAGAGATGTTCTGTGACTGACATTTATTGACACTATGAAGATGTAAAGAAACAAAGGAAAAGTTTCATATCATAGAGAAGGTAGAATTTTTCCCTATAATGACTGCCAATTCATGTTTACAAGTTTCCTTTCTGCTTTCTTCTCTTTATTAAAAATAATCAAAGCAGCAATATTTACAACATGCCTGAAAGGTTTAAAAAGCAAACTAAGAGTAGAAATCCTTACTCTTTTAGGTTCTAATTTTGCACTGGCTTCTACAGGTGCTTAATTCATGTTCCTTTAACTGCTTTCCACTGGACTACTGGTGGTACATAAAGTTTTTGCACTGCATAAATATTTACAAGATCAGGGCATTACAGGTTTACAGCATCAGCCTAGATTTACTTTGATGTTTGGTATTTTTCAAAAATATTAAACTTAATTTTGCTTCAGTACAAATATTATGTAGGAAAATTAAATTTTAATTGTGTAGATAATAAATGGAAATATAAAATAAGGACTCAGTCTAATAACTTGATTTGTACGGGTTCAACCACTCAAGAAAGGCTCAAGTTACTTCATTTTCATATCTATAATAAAAAAGTTCATTACCCTTACAAAACAGAATTCCCTAAAATCCTCCTGAAACTTCTTAGAAGAGTGAGTCATTTCTTGTTAATTCTGTGTGTACAATTCTTTCCTGCAGTTCTTAAGGCAATTTTATTTTAAGTAAGTTTCACTAAAATTGAAAAATCTGCATTACTCCCTTTCACAATAAATGCTTTCCATTTAAATTTGCATAATTTGTGGTTCAATGCCTTTAAAAAAGTTCTGTAGGACTGGAAAAATATTTGAGGGCTGACAACTGGTAGGATGTAATGCAGATGAAAGATTGAAAGGTAACAAACAAACAAACAAGAGAGTGATATCCTCATCCTCTGATGGATGTCAAAGAGTCACCCAAAATGTGTATTAAAACTGTATTAATCTTCAGCTAAACTACATTTTATTAAATACATTAACCAAATGTTAGTTTGCCACTGATATTTAAAATATACTGTATGTGCTTTTTTACTTTTTCTCCTTACAGCAACACATTAAACTAAAACAAAATTTGCATTTTGCTCATTGTGAAATTAAATTAGGCATCATTTATTAGTTCCCTGAGAATGTATGAAACATATTCATCAGCACAGATCAACTACATTTGAACTTTTTATTCTCCTTGCCTGGCCTGAAGTAACATTTTGTGTTGATTTTCTAAGCATTCTTTTAGTTTATCTTCAGTCAAAGTCAGTCGCTGCTCCAGGATTGAAATAGTCTGCAAGAAGAGGACAGTAACGTATTTTTTACATATTTTTGCAATATCATAAATGTGCACAATGCTTTACACACAAAAATAATGGCTTTCACTGAATAACAGAAAATTCTGGAGCTGCAATACTGGCTTCAGATAGTCTACCATTTAAACCCAAAATTAATACTATGGCTTTTTTAACTAGGAGATTGTCAAAAGGCAAAAATCTGCCTCCAACAAAACTTACTGGAAGGTATCTATCTCTTCATAATTATTCATCTACGTATACTTCAATATAAATAAACTAAATTGAAATACTATCCATCAATGGAATATATTTTTACATCTCCAGCTACAACAAGCAGCACTGCAAAGGCAACCAAAATTTTTTGTTTAAAGTACTACATAAAAGGCACCCTCCAGGAATTCACTTTATTTAATCTATATTATTCCAAAATTAACTGGTAGCCTTTTCACTTGTCTGATAAATTAAGTACTCTCTCAGCATTTCTTTCACTACATTTATCTGAACACCCCATTTCAATTAGGTACACTTTTAATAAATTACCAAGTACAGTGCAGTACCTTAAATATAAATTGACTGGTGCTGAGTTACTGAGAGGAAATGTTGAGAACTTGCAACTGAGTCAGATTAATGCTGGTGTTTGCTCTGTCTCACATTGATTTTTAGAATTATGCCAATGCCTAGATTCCGCCTTCATACCTAGAACCTGAAGCCCTCCGGATGAAAATGCATACATTCCTGGAACTACCAAGATAGGAATGCTTTTTTCCTCAACCATTCTACCATTTTTATTTTGCTCATCCTCTGCCAGAGCATGATTATTCAAGTTGGAATCTAACACTCTCTAGTCAACAGCAACTTCTGGTAAATCAATATTAGTGGTTACTACTGAAAAATCTCAACTTTCCCAGCCAAAAAGGTAAACATATAACAGCCTTTTGAAGTTTTTAAATACCATTAGCAGTTTTGCAACAGGAAAGGGGTTTTAAAGAATCTTCTAGTTTGGCTTTAATTCATATTGTCAACATTTCATGATGTTGAAAGAATTCCCCAGGCCTCTAACCATCTGCAGAGTCAGCCCACACAACATTATAATACTTTGGTTGATGAGCATGGCTCAAGATTTGTTACTCCAGTAATGAGGGAATTACCATATTAAGTAAGAAAATGTTATAAGTCTATTGCATACTCACTAAAGTCAAAACATCCAGCTGCTCCACAATGTGCTCTAACGCATTACCCAGAGCTGGTGAGATGCCTATGCGCTTGTTCACTGTACACACAGCTGATGCAACCTCATCCTCCAGCCTCCTTCTTGAGCTTGTTGGTGAGAACAAAGCAGAACGATACCGCAGATCTTCACTGCTCATATCATCTTGAAATGTGGAAACCCCATATGAAGTTCCAGTTGTCCTTGACTTTGTTTAGTTGGAATCACAGGGAAAGGAAGATGTAAAGAAATATTTTTTTATTAATCAAAACTGTACAAGTTGAACCTCACTAGTGCAACACCCTCTGGATCTGACTGGTGCCAAACCAGAGAATTTGCCGGACCATGGAAGGTCAATATTGTCTAGCAGCATTCACTGATTGCTGGGCTCTTAGAAGACATTTAGGAGTAAATTAGAGCTAAATAACAGCACAGAACACTGAGCGCCAGGACTGATGGCTTTAAACAAACTTTATGGGACCGTGGGAAACTTGGTCACACCCATGAGAAATGGACATCTGGCTAACTAAAATCATGCCGGATCATGGATGTTGCCAGACCAGAGTATGCCGGACTGTCAAGGTTCAACCTGTACTGGCACATACATAAGCATATACAAAAGGTTTCACTTTTGCTTTCTGTTTAAGATCCATTTTTATATCACACCCATTCTTTCTCACCAAGGAAAGAATTTTGGTTGTGGCCTACATATGAGGGAACAAAAGTTCACAGTTCCCAGAGAAAATTCAGCAATCCTCACAGATAATTTCAACACCAACTACTACATCTTGGGTACATATGACTGAGGGATTAGAGGCTTTACTATTGGAGATTAAAGCAAATGTAAATCTTTCTTTAATAAAAGAGAAAGGTACCTATACATGAAAAACAGCCATAAATCCTTTTTAGTTATTCATTTAGCTACATTTTCCTGGGAAGCTGACTTCTTCAAAGAACAAGAAGAGGAAAAGGTTGAAAGGGTATACAGAACCTAACGGGAGTGTGGGGGAGAGATTAAACTATCTAACAGCTCTGATATATGAGCATTGCCTCAAAATCACAGTGACATTATCAGTTCCTTTTATGCTGCTTTATTTCTGTTTTTCTTTGCACACTCAGGAGTCCTAATGGCACTCTCTTATGGAGAAGAGGCTGCAAAGTTAACAGTCAGCAGATGGTAACTCACATCAATATTACCTGGCTCTATCCAGATGCCAAGAGTCACATTGTTTTAACACCCTGGATATATTTCTTCAAAATAAATTAATGATAGCTGTCACATTTTGTTTTCTTAAACAAACTAGTCTTATAATATCCACTAAATTTCAAAAGAAAACAGAATACCTGAGAAGTTTAAATTTAACTGCCTCTTTAAAGATTAAGTCTGTTGAAACATTATAAGTTTAGCAATGGAAAGAAAAATTCTACCTATCTAATCCTCCAAAATGCTTATAATTTAAAACTGAATATAATTTCAAATTAGAATATCTTAAAAATACCTGTCGGTTCATAAAGATCCTTCTTTTGACCAATATGACTTTCCAAAACTTAAATTACTGAATTGGTTTGTAGCCAAATTTTCAAAGTTGGAATTCTAAGTGTTGATTTAAGCAAAAAAATATTCTCCTTAATCACTGAGGATAAGAGAAGAAGTGATGGTATTAATTTGCAGCAAGAGAAGTTTAGGTTGGACATTAGGAAAAACTTCCTAACTGTCAAGGTGGTTAAACACTGGAATAAATTGCCTAGGAAGGCTGTGGGATCTCCATCATTGGAGATTTTTAAAGAGCAGGTTAGACAAACACCACTCAGTGGTGGTCTAGATGGTGCTTGGTCCTGCCTTGAGTACAGGGGACTCAACTTGATGATCTCTAGAGGCCCCTTCCAGTTCAATGAATTCCACCTGTGGAATTTGGAGACAAGTCCCATGTTGCTGGCGGTTCCAGCACTAAGCTCAAGCCACCAAAGGAGTTTTTCCACAGGCAAAGAAATACTCCAGCATCCAACTATTAGCATTAAAGCAAACTGAACTAATTAAGGCAATGAATGTCTGTTTCCTTTTAGAGAAAATTTTAATGTATATTCTGGTCATTTACGAGTTTGCCAGGGTGGTCTGAATTCAGAGAGAAGTGCTAGAAGAAATAAAATTATCACGCAAGACAGTTCTCATTCTGTTGCATAGCTTTTCATTCATTATTCATAGGCACTAGTGAGAAAATTCCAGGAGGAGGAAATGGATAAACAGAATTTAATTATTACAGAAGAATAATAGGAAGAAATGGAAGCTCCCACCCCTAAGATAAAGCAAGATCTTAATAAAGTAAAAAGTTATGTGAAAATCAACACAGTAGCACCTTCTGACCAAAGGATGCCGTCTGAAGTGAAATGGAAACTTACTTTGCACAACTTCCTGAGATGATTCATACACTTTCCCACCCCCACCCCCAATGTCTCTGAGGGAGTGCTGTGAATAGTTTTCCAGAAGACTAACATGCCAACTCTATCCTTTATGTGAACTGTCTCGAAAGGTAACACATTCTTTTCTAAACAAGACATTTCCATTGCCACAGTGAAGCTATGACCTCTGCTTACTTCCTAGGTTTTCAAAGAGATATAACAACTCATGCCTCAGTCATGAGCCAATGGGAAGCAGGGGGAGACTTCCTCTGCCAGTACCACAAACACACACTATGTAGTTTCTTCAACTTTCTGCTGACTGATCTGGTACTGGTTACTGTCACAGACAGGATACTGGACTAGATGGGCCATGGGTCTGACCCTGAATAGCCGTGTTTGAAGGTTTTGTTTTATTTTAAAAAGATAAAGACATCCTGATAGAGGTGTGAAAATGAACTAAAAAGATGAAAAAATGTCTTCCAACTGTGTTTGCTTCCATATAGAGTATGTAAGAGTCTAGAGTGTAAACTGGGTTGGCTTTAAGTATGTTGTTTATATGTATCTTCCCACAAATGCAATGTCTACACCACAATTAAACAGCCTCTTAGCCAGAGTCAGTTGGCACAGGCCTGCTGAGGCGGTCTAATTGTAGTACAGACATATATAAAAGAGTATTTGGATATTATCTAGGAAAATCTAATTTTGCATTGCATTGCAACAATGGTTCTATGCCTTCAAAGGGTACGTCTACACAGCAGTGCTATTTCAGAATAACGTCAGAAATAACATAGTCCACGTCTACACTACAAGCAGTTATTCTGACATAATGTCAAGCTGGAGGGCTTTTTACTCTGACTCCTGTAACCCTCATTTTACGAGAAGTAAGGGAAGTCAGAGGAAGTGCTCTCTCTCAGACTTCCTGCTGTGTAGACAGCACCAAAAGCCTAAATAAGGTAATAACTTAAGCTACCCAATTGACATAGCTCAGGTTGCCTAGCTTATTTCGGCTTTAGCCCTGCTGTGTAGACATGCCCAAAAGGAGTTTCAGGAAGTGCATTTTGAGAAATCCACCTAGAGGATGAAGCTGATGCATGATACCTGCAATTTTAACCATTGTAAATATTGACCCTTCAGGGAATGACGAATACAAGGACATTTTCACTCTTCACAACTCTTTACCATTATGGTAAAATTACAGTCAGAGCTAGGTCTGATTTGACACTATGGTGAACAATTCTCTGCACTGAGATCAGAAGCATCTCTTGATTTTGAAGAGCTGGTGGTTATGAATCTTTTCCAGAAGCAATTCCTTTATGAAGAGGTCTGCTTCTTTGGACAGGGTTTTGATCTGTACATTGTCCGTGCATGACAATAGATGAGTAATGTGTGATCTATGCTCTGCTATGAGTACAACCAGCCTCTTAAAAATCTAGACACAGGTAGTACACAAAGGCTCTTTTTGTCTCTGTGATGCATTTTGTTGGTTTGGAGAAAAAATTATCTAGGTTTCCTTGGAAGCTGTTGTTCCAGATTTTTTCCATTTGCCAGTGACTTCTTGCTTACTCTTGCTGTTAGTATCAATCAATGGATTGCTATGCCAATTTGACAATAAGAGTCTAGGCCTCTGGATTCTCAGCTACTAATTTCCTCCAATATTTTCCCCAATACTTCTCACCAGCAAGTCTGCATTCCCTAGACATCTGTGTGCTCATTCTAATACATATTACTGGGTTTAAATTGGCTTCCTTGTAGACATCAAGTTAGAATCTATTGCTCATCACAAATCACATCAAAAGTCTGACCAAGAGAGAACCCAAGATGTCTCACTCGTAGCTTGCTAGATGGCCCCAGGAGCCAGAAAGGCGACCTGCCTGTTCCCACTAGCTTGCTAACACCCAAAAAAGTATTGTAAGAGTAACCTAATACCACTTAGGGCTTTACTCTGGGCTTGTCTACACTGCCATTCTACTGTGCTGTAACATTCTCACTTGGGGTGTGAAAAAGGCCATGAAACAATCGATAAAGATGGATATATTCATATGTGAAGTGATCTGATCCTAGTCTTGTTTACTGAAAAATAAATGTTTTTAAAATTTCTTTTGCAGTAACAATAAGTAGAGTCCTGCACAGATACTAAATTGGTATCCGCATCTGCAAAAAAATGACCTGTGGATATCTGCATCCACATCCATGGATGCAGACACCCACTTTTATGAAGAGGATATATGCAAATCTGCAGGTTCTAGATACATAATTTGTATCTGCATCTGTATGCCCAAAAATGAGCCAGGGATATCCACATCCACAGATGTGGATACACATGGATATGTAGTGGATAACAGCAGATTTGCAAGGCTCTAAGAATAAGAGCACCTACTGCAAAATATCAGCCTTCGATCTTTTGTAAATCTTGATATACAGAAAGCACATATGATAGCTTCCTATGGAATATCCTAATAGTCTTATAAACAAAAATGGGCTGTGACAAGCTTTCTAATGAATCCCAAAGTTGGCAAGGCCTGTTATTTAATAATCATTCTTTCAGTTAGGAGCATATGGTACACTTGCCTGTTAACATTAAAACAGCTAGACACAAACAAAATAAGCCCAAATAGATCAAAAAATTAAAGCATCACAAATTAGCCTTTCATCTTCCACATACAATAATTCCCCATCAATAAAATGGGCTTATAATGAGCAAGAATTTTATTAAACTTAAAAACCAACAAATAGTCTGGTAGCACTTTAAAGACTAACAAAACATGAAGATGGTATCATGAGCTTTCGTGGACACGGCCCACTTCTTCAGATGGCTCATGATACCATCTTCATGTTTTGTCAGTCTTTAAAGTGCTACCAGACTATTTGTTGGTTTTTAAGTTTATCCTGTACAGACTAACTCGGCTACCCTCTGAAATGTAAGAATTTTAATGTTATTTTTGTATTTGGCAGTTTACTAACCTCTCTCACTCACATTACTGTATTACAAAATCTGGACCATCCTACCCTGTCATGTTTAGTGGCAATCCTGGAGTTCCAAGATAATTATGTCAAAATATAACACTTCAGTTTATTAAAAATTGTCCATACGCTAAATATAAAAGAATGGAGGATCTAATGGTAAGAGCTAGCTAATTGAAGTGCAGCTGGGGGAAAGGAAGTAAGGGTAGAATTATATTTTTGTTAATGAGGTTTATACATAAGGGTTTTTTGTTAGATTCTCAGTCACTTCTGGATGTAGTAGTGGTAGGTACAGTAAGGAAGCTTGGTAAGGAAGCTTTGACCTTTCACTTCAAATGCAGATCTTATCAGAGTTATTCATGACTTTGTCATTTCTCCTAATAAGAATCCAGATTAAGTATATTTTATTGACCTAAAATTCTCTGCTGTTTCATTCTCACTTTCTTCTGTCCTGAAAAAATTGCCACTTTCCAATCTAGAGGCTCCTGCATTTCACTGGTTGTTGAAATAGTTCATACATTTAGTTTGGGTACTCAGATCAATTATGATAGTTTGTAATCACACCAATACAAAACAAATGGGCTAAACAGTTTGCCCAAAATCTAGCCTTATATTTCTAGTCTAAGCAAAACTTTCTTGGTATCAGACCATAAGATAGAAATTCAAACAAAAAAAATTACATGCAGAATTTCGCATGGTTTATCTATCTTACTTTTCTCCAAATCTTAAAAGAGCACCTGAATTAAATAAGTCATAAGAATAAACACTGAAGTATAGATATATATCATATTACTTATGCAGATAGTAAACATTTGGCATCCTTCATTTCTGTGAGGCACCAATATTGAAAGTAGTGCATTTGTTAAGTTAGAGCCTAACCCACATTCAAAGTTAACAAATCTGAAAAGGGATAAACTATTTTCCTTAGTAAAACAGACAGTTGCACCTAAAATGCCTGAGCACTTTATTAGTCTATCAACTAACAAACTGAACCTTAAATGGACTGAACTTTTAGAGGTCACTGGATCACTGGAGAACAAGAAAAAGTGGTGGCTTAGTAGTATTAAAAAGTAGCTACACAAAACAAACTTAAGTCCTTCTCACATTTGCAGCTGTGCGCTGATAAATCAGTTTTATTTATTTATTTGTCAGGATTACAGCTGTGTTAATTTTAGCACAGCTGTGACAGCATCAAATAGCAAGCTTCTCTGAGCCATGTGCATAGCAATAAGGAGATCTGGGAGTATTTTGAATAGATGTAGTTGCAAGGCACAGTGATTGGCCCTTCTAGTATGCCTGAAAAGTGCACAGGACATTGAGAGTACTACTGCAAACAAGTATTAAAAATAAAAATAATCCCAACTATATGTACAATATGATGGGGACTAATTTAGCTATAAATACTCAAGAGGGAGATCTTTGAGTCATTGTGGATAGTTCTCTGAAAACATCTACACACTGTGCAGTGACAGCCAAAAGATCAAATAGCATGTTAGGAATCATTAAAAAAGGGACAGAGAATAAAGACAGAGAATATTTTATTGCCTCTATATAAAACCATGGTATGCCCATATCTTGAATACTGATGTGGTTGACTCATTTAAAAAAAGATATATTGGCACTGGAAAAGGTTAAGAAAAGGGCAACAAAATTTATTAGGGTTTTGGTATGGGTCCTATATATGAACAGAGATTAAAAAGACTGGGACTTTTCAGCTTAGAAAAGAGGAGACTAAGGGGGGATATGATAAAGGTCTATAAAATCATGACTGGTGTGAAAAAAGTGAATAAGGAAAAGTTATTTACTTATTCCCACAATATAAAAACTAAGGGACACCTAATGAATTAATAGGCAGCAGGTTTAAAACAAACAAAGGGAAGTTTTTCTTCACTGAGCTCACAGTCAACCTGTGGAACTCCTTGCCAGAGGATGTTGTGAAGAATAGGACTTTATCTAGCTCTTTTTTGAACCCTGTTAGATTCATGGAAGTTAGGTCCATCGATGGCTAATAGACAGGGTGGGTAGGAGAGGTGTCCCTAGACTCTGTTTGTCTGGAAATGGATGACAGGAGAGGGATCACGTGATGATTATCTGTTGTGTTCTCTCCCTCTGGGGCATCTGGTATTGGCCACCGTTGACAGACATGACACTGGGCTAGATGGACCTTTGGTCTGACCTAGTATGGCCGTTCTTATATTCTTATGTTCTTGTAACAATTTTCTATGGCTAATTTTCCTGCAATTATCACTAACCTCACTACTTATCCACTAAGAAGTTACAATATGGATGCCTATAATCAGTGCACTGTATATTGTGTGATTCCACGCCTGCAGAGATTACTGCAAAATACCTCAAATGCCATAGAATTTTGCTCCAGCTTCCAAGTTTTCATTAAAAAATATATTTATAGCCCTTATGGTCATGAAACTTTCCAAATGTTAACCAAGTATAAACATTGTTCTCTTCCGAAGTCCTCAGGGTATTCACTCCCAAGGCAAGTGAGGACAAATTGTTCACATTATTAGGCATTTGACAGACAGAAGCATCGTTAGGCAGTCGACAGACAGAAACATACAGGTTGTTCTTATTCATCATCCCAAACTGCACCTCAGCTTTCTAGATGCCTGATTCCCCAAGTGTTCCATATACCCAGATATTAAAATCTCCAGCTTCATACAGACAACTATACAATGCAGTTTTATACAAGACCTGGCAACATACTGAAAAGCAAAATTTTAGGGGGCGAGTAAAATATGCAAAAGATAGTTTATATTTATATTGGACAAAATAATTCAAACTATGTATACAAAATGATGGGGACTAATTTAGCTATAACTACTCAAGAGAGAGATCTTGGAGTCATTGTGAATAGTTCTCTGAAAACATCCACTCAATGTGCAGCAGCAGTCAAAAAAGCAAACAGAATGTTAGGAATAATTAAAAATGGGATAGAGAATAAAACAGAGAATATTTTATTGCCTCTATATAAACTCATGGTATGCCTGCATCTTGAATACTTCATACAGATGTGATCATCTTATCTCAAAAAAGATATATTGGGATTGGAAAAGGTTCAGAAAAGGGCAACAAAAATGATTAGGGGTTTGGAATGGGTCCCATATGAAGAGAGATTAAAAAGACTGGGACTTTTCAGCTTAGAAAAGAGGAGAGGAGACTAAGGGGGAATAAGATAAAGGTCTATAAAATCATGACTGGTGTGGAAAAAGTGAATAAGGAAAATTTATTTACTTGTTCCCATAACATAAGAACTAGGGGGTCACCAAATGAAATTAATAGGCAGCAGGTTTAAAACAAAGAAAAGGAAGTTTTTCTTCAAGCAGGACACAGTCAACGTGTAGAACTCCTTGCCACAGGATATTGTGAAGGCCAGGACTTTAACAGGGTTCAAAAAAGTGGTATTGGCTACTGTTGGAAGACAGGATATTGGGCTAGATGGACCTTAGGTCTGACCCAGTATGGCCATTCTTATGTCCTTATTTAACTCAGTAAAATCCTCCATTTTAAAAATTCTGTTACAACAGACTGCTGGAGAAACCAGGGGCCTTGTGGCAATGTTTACGTTCTGCTTACTGTGGAGTGCATGAGGTCTAGTTGTAATGGATACACTATTATAGCATAGGTTTAGATAATCAAGTATATATAATTTATTTCCCAAATCAAAGGAAATGCAGATTTCTTGCAAATGGCAAAAACTTCTGTAATACCTGATTTCTGTACTGCAGATATACTGATAAAATTATGTTAAATGCACTTCAGGGATCAAAGTCAACTTAAAAACAATTCACTTATGTCTGAAGTTATCGGGTTTTTTTTGAATTGCTATAATTACCACTAACATTAGACACATTTCTCAATCTATTGTTTACAGCCAAGCCCTAAGATACAACCGGATTTGCTCCAATCCCACAGACACAAACACCTACAGGATCTACATAGAGAATTTCTATACTTGTCAGAGACAGAGGGGTTTCCCCCCTCACTATTTGTTCACTTTGTGCAACTGTTGGCTCTTAAATCAGTTTTCCTTGTATATTCAGAACACAGTCTGCAAAGGGATCTACAAGCCTGGTCACACATGCTTCATATCAACGGGATTCCACAATGAATATAGATTTACACATGCAAATTCCATTTCAGGATCAGGGTCTTAGTTTCTTTTGTTATTTGACTCAATTTCCTTAATATTCCTTTTTTTCTTGTTCTATCCTACAGCTAAATTTTAATAAAGTTACTGCAAGCACACAAATCCTATCTAAACAAAGCATTTTTGCAATTAGTAACTGTACCCCTCCTGCAACAATTTTAATCAGATTTTCCCCTTTACTTAAATGTTTAGAGAAAAAACAAATTGGATAAAGTTCAGTTTTCTTCCATCAGGAAAAAACAAAACGAAACAAAAAAATGCAACCACCACACGGGATATTGAAACCATTTTCCAAAGGTGAGAAATTCCTCACCAGCTAATCAATTCTAAATATAACAAATTCAGGAAGACGCATATTGAAATACTTTCATAAATTACAAAAATATTTATGCTGATCTCAGAGACTAAAAATAACAATATCTATACCATAGTTTTTAAAAAAAAGTAAAGGAATGTAGTAAAGGATGGTCTTCAATTTATCTGTAAATGGCTGCAGCAGAAAGTTCTTAAAACTGAGGACAGATAACATGAAACCACTGAAACAAAATAAAGTGACCAATTTTAAATTTACAGTGAATCACTTTAGACTATATATATATATCCATTCAACGGTACAACTTATAGGTAGAATTAATTTTCAGTTAGTTTGCTTTGTCTATGTATTGAACTCTGTTCTAAAAAATGCTTTAATAGAGAAGACTCAGCTTAACTGTATGAGAAAAAGAATGTTCTTTTACCACTAACTGACAACATATGAAAAATATCCGAATAAAAAATTATATCTACTTGATGCCAGATCCTGATTTCTTGTACTGTGAATAGCATTTTGTCCTGTCTTGATATTAACAAAGGATAAAATTAAAAATAAACCAACTATCACATAGGCCTTACTGGACACTACAAGGGAACAGAGGTTGTTAATCCAATGATTGGTTATGAAAAACAAATCTCTACATTAAAATGTCAACTGATGAAGGGCCCACTTCGATAACTAGCTAACATTAGGGAAAACAGGCCAAATACAATTCATTCAGTTTTACATTCCAAAGGCAAATTACATAGAAATTATTTTTTTTAATTAACTTTTATTCTTTAATAAGCTTGTTTGATTTTAGGTAGTTGGGAACCTATCTTAACTAATTTACACTGTACTTGGAGAGGGGAGCTAATGAAATATGCATATATCTGTAACATCAAAGTTCAGTGGGAAAAAAAGTAGAAAACCACTGATGATCATTTTCAGCCTTGCTCTTACATTGGTTGGCAGGGAGCAGGAGAAGAAAAGCATGTAAAGACCCCACTCCCCATTTTGCACAGCATGCATAAGGGGGCCAAGCAGAATTGCAACACAGGTACTCCAGGGAGTGCAGGAGTTCTTCCTGCTCTGCCATCTGTGGGAAGGGTATGATGCTCCAAATGGTATGGGGAAGATGTGGAGCCACACAGCTCCTACAATGTACTCCTTATAAACACACCAGCAGAGTTGGCCAGTTGCACAGGAGATGACTAAACTGCACCTTTCAAAGGGCCATTAGCAGATATAAAGCCTCTGTACAGTCACTTGAAGCACAGTAGCTATTCTTCCCTTTAAGGCAAAATGCCGCCAGGTGCTGCTCCACCATCATGGAATATCTCTACACTGCCCAAGACCAGGGTTGTGTCTAAGTTTCACAAGCTGAGTCATTATCATGTGTACTCAATACACAGCTTCCCTTACAACTTTATTATTTCTAAGGACATTTCCTAAAACATAGCAAATGTGACTCATCCTATCATCCTTCAGCTTCTGTGCACCACCAACTGAGCAGGAAATTCACAGATCAGTTTCTTTATCTCTCGGGTGCCTGATAGCAGTTGTTCACAAGCTATTAGTGTACACAACACACGTACAAGTTGTTCCAGTTATCCTAAATAAAAGTAGTTTACTTGGTTTAGGGTAGAAAGCAAAGAGAAAAGTCAAATCACTACACACATACAAATTGCCTTTTGGCTAAGGCACTGGATTGGTATTCAGAACTGTTCTATTCCTGATCTACGAGAGAGGTCTCATTTGAATGTGACTATCTACAACTGCACTATGCTAGACTGTAGTTTTACAATCTACCCAGAGTAAGAGCTGCACTGGCCCAGAAACAGACCAGGGACCTAATTGTGACTGGAGTCACAATCTGATCCCTGTTCCCTACTCTGCATTGGCCAGTACATGGAGGTGGACTGGAAGGAAGGCAAGAAGCTAAGATTCACCCACACCTTGCCAGTGTCTCCTCATTCATCAGTATAGGAGGAAGAACAGCAGCCCAATGATCGCTGCTTTTCTCCCAGACTGCTACTTTTGATATGGGTAACAAGTGAAAGAGAGTAAGATGGCTCTTTGGATCCCTGCATGAGCAGGCAGGAAGCAAGGTTCACCCTGTGGCCTTCTGTACATTAGTTCCTCATCCCAACACAAGAGTTCTATAAGGAAAAATTAATGAATGTTTGTGAGGTGTTCAGATACTTTGGTACCAGGCCATACAACCAACAAAGCTCTATAGAAATAAATCAACGGATCACTGTCTTTCTAGAATTCATTTTAGTTGCTCTCAGGAGGTAGCCTGGCATCCTAGTTCCTAACTTTCCGTTGAGAGACAGTGTTTTGTTTTGTTTTTTTCAAAAACATGTTTCAGTGGCAGAGCTGAGACTGTAAAATATCTATCAGTTTCAAGTGTACTCTCCCCTTATGATGGGGAAGGAGAGTTTAAAAGCAGGAAGCTACCTATAACAGTACCAGATATATAGCTTTCCTTCTGTGGAAAAATGCAAATCCCTCTAAGTCCAACCATTTACAAGAATATGTCATGGAGTAAAGAGCATGAGAAACCACTTTTCAACAAAGCCACATAAGAGAACTAGAGACAACTCCAATGCTGCCAGCACAACTGATTGTGGAGTCCGCCACAGGGACAGATGCTAGTGCCAGAAAAATAGTATTTCACAGCCTGCCTTCTAAACCCCTGACTTCCAGCCAGAAAAATGAGAAATAGTACTATGTGATTGTGATACCACGTCAGTATCTGACTTAAACTTTATTAATAATTACATTTAAAATGACTGCTGAAGCAAGGTTTCAAAAGGACAAAAATGCTCTAACAATATTGCCAGAAAAAAAAAACATTTGAAGTGAAAACATGTTTGAAATTTTTTTTGAAAAACTATATATATATGCTAACTTTAAGGTCATGTTAATCCATTTCATTGGGGAGTTTTAGTAAAGCATATATCATTTGGGACATGCTCTTTAATGTGTTTAGATAAATATAATATTCAATGTAGCTCTGTATAACACAAAACTGATAATTTTCAGAAGTGCTTAGCACTGGTCTCACCTTACTTCTATTACAGCCAACGGAGGAAGAATTAAGCTATTGCTGAGAGTTTTGGAGAATCTCATCCTAAAAGTCCAAGAAACATTTCAATAGAGTGGTCTGACATACCTGGTATATCTTTGACATCTCGTTTATTGTAATTAGTATTCTATTAGAAGTTCATCAAAACATATATATTGCCCAGCAACAAATAAAGTGTTAAATGTGGTGGTACATAATTTTGCTAGGTATAGAAAGTCAAGTTCTATTTGGTTGTCCCAAGTCCAGAGAATTCACTGGTAATACTTTGGATATAATTTTTCAAGGTTGCTGTAAACAACTGTGTTTTGAAGCACTTTTATAGCTGACCAGGACTTTTTTGGCTGCTATTGTTGAAACTTCAAAACAAAACAACACCAAACTGAAATAGATACTTAGGTATCAGGAGAAGGGTCATGATTCCAGCAGCCCACGAAAGAGAACCAGGATACAATTCAAGTCACAATTTTCACAAGACAGCAAATGTGAACAATTTTTCAGGGAACTTGTTGGCTACTGGATTTTGAATATCAAATGTACATACTAACTAATGCCACTAATTAATATGTTTAGGAAGTTTTTGCCTAGCCGATGTGCCAACATTAGGGAAATAATATTAGAGATTACAGGTTGAACATCCCTGGTCTGGCACCCCCAGGACCTGACTGGTCCCAGATGCGGGATTTTGCCAGACCAGGGAAAGTCATATCTGGACCCCCTGTTACCGGCCTCCCCAGCTCTGGACCAGCTGCAGGCTTTGCTGCCCTGCTGGTCCCTGCCCCTCCTTGCCTGCCATGTTGGGCAGCCCAGCTTCCAACACAATGGGCTCCGCCCCGCCAGGCAGCCCCACTGGGGTGCACTGGGCTGTCAGCTCTGCTGGTGCGCGCCCAGCTCCCCACATGCAGGGAGCAGCAGCCTGCAGGGCTCATAGGCACCAGCGCTCCACTGGAACTCTTTGGTCCTGGAACATCTGTGGTCCAGAAAGATGTTATTCAATATTATAGATGTGTTTTATTCATACAACTTACCCATGCTAATTCACACCCCAAATACTGTGGCAGTTCTTTTATACACAATACCAGCATCACAAAATAGCAGATTTAAAAATAATAAATACATCACTGGATAATTGTTAATATTTGGAAGTTAGGGTTTAGGTAAACACATACAATTATACAGAAAAATACAGCATTGGTGTAGATTAGTATTCCTTTTATGCTCAAAATAAAAAACAAAGTGAAGTTTATGTATTACTACCTTGTCACAAACCAATTCTACAAGCGAAATACACAGAGAGGCGTTGGAATTACAATTCATCCACAAATTCAATTCCTCCACTGATAACCTTCTCATCGAGTCTGTGTAGGTTCTTGCCGTTAGTACCCTTCCTATCTAATTGCTATCCTTTGATCCTTATCTGCTTCTTTTTTAACTATCCAATTTTCAGATGCTTATAGATTACCAGTTCTGCCTACTTGTTTTTCCCTTTGATATTTTCATACCCTCTGCTCCTTGTTTCCCACCCCCTTCCTTTTTTTCCTCCCCTCCCCTCCACTATTTATTTTGGGTCTGCACATCCTAAACTCAAAACTCTGGTCATCTGAAGAAGTGAGCTGTGCCCATGAAAGCTCATGATACCATCTACATGTTTTGTTAGTCTATAAAGTGCTACCAGATCATTTGTTGTTTTTTAAGATTTTTTCAAAAGCTTTGCTCAACCCTTGCTCACTTTTCTGTTGCTCCAAACACAGTGACATGCAATGTTATATTCACTCCAGTGACCTCCAGATAGGAACTGTCAAGACTTATATTATTCAAAGTCAACTTTTATTAGCTAGGTCCACACATACGGGTGTATCCCTCTACAAATGCCATGTCAAAGCCCTGACAAAATTTCAGATCTAACATAAATCATACCTTTTCAGTTTAAATGAACTTCCTTTTAATGTGGCAGCTGAAACCCAAATTCAGGTATACACCAAAATTAGGACAGACAGTCCAAGTGTGTATTGCTATACAATATAAACAACTGGAGATTTGATCTACAAAACTGTGGTCTGATAGTTGGAACAGGACAGCTGGAGTCCTGAAACTTGGATTCTATTCCTAATGGGAACTTTTCCACAGATTTCCACAAGTGTGAGATTAGGTCTCTTTGCTTTTTTACCCCTGAACAAGTAGCAGTTTCTCTACCTCAATTTTGTCATCTGTAAAATAAGATTAATGTTCATCCGTTTTTTTATAAATGCTATATAGTTTTCATCTGAGACTCTTGAAAGTGCAAGCATATTAGTCACAAGAAAAGCACATCTTGGAGTGCATTGTTTTTTAATTGATGAAAAAAGAAGCAGCAGCAGCAGCAGCAGCAGCAGGAAAGACAAGAAGCTACATGCTTATTTTCAGCCCCAAGTATTTCACCTCTATATATACATTGACCATCTAAAAGATCAGATTAAATGCATAGTTTTGTCACACACAAGATATTGTTGGTACAAATATTACCAGATCCTGTCATTTCTGTGTGTATGCATAAGGGTACACACACCCATGTAGCAGTCCCATAAAAATGGGTGGTCTCTGCACAGGCACAAGACACTGTCTGTGCTGATTAGAATGCAGGATTAGGGCCTCAGTGATATTTAAAGGATATTTTAAAGCTCAATGTGAGATCAGTAAATCAAGACACAATTAAAGATGCCAGCAATACTTAATTGCTTTATTAAAGTAATTATATGAATAGTAAACTGCACACCACGTACTAGAAGAATAACTAAGAGAAACATTAAAATCAACTGTGGTAAAAGAAAGACATGCATAAAAAGGAACATTATACCTCTCCCCATTAATTACTATTTTTCATTTGTTGAATGCTGACCATATTTACAATAGGACCAAAGAACTAATTTAAATATTTAATTGAGCTATCCATTTTTAATGATCATAGACGTAGTGCATGGCATCAGAGGTTTACTTTAAAAAAATCACCCAAATGCTACAATAACATCATGAAAAATGTTTTGTTTTTACTTAGCTATGTGGGGTCAGTGTTCCCTGGGTGCTTGTGTGGCAGCTCAGGAGAGATTCAGATGCTGCCCAGCTGATTAGCAGAGTGCCCACAGCTAAGTTTTTTTGTTTTTACTGGTAGTACTAATTCGCACATGTCTTGGTGCACATAAAAATTTATTCCACACATGGATGGAAAAAATCTGTACATGTATGGAAAAGATTAAAGGGGACATTGGAAGGGGGATTATCTTGGAAAACAGTGACACTAAAAAGAACTAAGGTATTATGGTATATAACCAACTAAATAAAAGCTTGCAGTGTGACATAATAGTTGAGTGCGCAAATGCAAGCATTGCTTATATAATAAATAGGGGAATATTAAGTAAGAGGAGGGTGTTGTTATTATATATGTGTTACTGCATTGGTAAGACCTTTGCTTGATTACTTTGTCCTGTTCTGGTATCCCCACTTCAAAAAGGTTGTGGAAAAACTGGAAGAAATTCAGAAAAAGAGCTATAATAATGATTCAAGGACCGGAAAACTTATAGTGTGTGTCTTAAAACACTGTTTAATTTATTGAAAAAAGGTTAAAAAAGCTGATATGTCCAAGATTCATAAAAACCTTGAAGAGAAGTTTTCTGATAGTAACAGATAACAAAAGCATAACAAGGGATTCTCTGTCTCTTGAAATCTAAGTCAAGATTGGAGATCTTCCTTACAAAAAACAAACATACATATGCTCTAGCAGCTCAATCAGATCACTTGGACATAAGCCACTTCCATCATTTAAAATGGAGCAGGTAGCTGCATTCCTTGACTGAACTAGATGTTAACAATGTGGACAGTAACAAGATAAACAGAATTCTACAGCTTTGACTTGAGAGCTGTCAGGTAAGCAAAGGATGAACAGATTTTATAGGTTATAAGAAGAAACACGATAATAAATCACTATTTTAAAACTCATTTTGCATCTTAAATGTTTTTATTTACTAAATTCGCATTTCAGTTCACATTCAGATTTTGCCGCACACACGATTGTCAGCATCCTGTACTAATCAGACTCATGCATTGGTTAGGCATAACAGGGTAATTCAAGGACAATGTTTCAGCATCGCATGTCTTGTTCTCTAGGTTTGTATCAGTTTGTGCCAGTTTTAGCATACAACTTCAGACACACACACAATACCACCAAATATTTTTCATAATTTTTAAGTTCAGTTAAATTAACTAATAAAATATTCAACTAAATTCATTTGTGCCACTATATTCAAAACTAGAGTGGTATTACAGATTTACAGAGTTGGTGAATACTAGCTTAATTATTTTTCATTGAACTAACATTCACAAATGGCATTTAAATCAGTAATAAATTATATTCTAGGCCAGCAGAAAGATCATTACCAGCTGACAGTCCAAATAAAAGAAGGGCTTTTCTGGAAGTGCTTTAATAGTAATTTCCTGTGTGAAAGACTAGCTGCTGATTTTTGCATTCCTCAGGGTACAGTTCTTCTCAGAGGATGTTACTCTTCCACAGGAAGAGGAAGGAACCAGTTGTTATTGGATGTGTGGGTTGGTAGCTGTGGGACATTTTCTACATGCCTCAGAATCAGCTGTGTGAACTTGGATAAACAGCTTAGATTCCCAGCCCAGGGGAAAAAAAAATACTATGGCAGCTTACAAGTACAGTATCTCAGGAAGTTCTGAGACAGAAATAATACCTGGAACTTCTACACCTCCAGTTCCCAGAAATGTGATGATCTGCTAGGAACTACAAAAAATAATAGACTGACATGATAAACTTTAACCATTTCACTTAACACTCTTTTGCTGCCACATTAAAAAAAAAAATATGAATTTTGTCAGCTCTCAGTCACCTACACAACTACTAAAAATCACCAGTTAATTTTACAACATGAAACACAATATTAAGAATTAAATTATTAATCAAGATTATTATGGTACTGCCAACCAATAATAGGCCTAATTTCCAGCCCTGTTTCAAAGAATCTGCAATCAAAATTGATAAGATAGACAGGGTGGGGGAAAGGTGTAACACAAGCTGAGTGAAAAACCTGATGATGGCAAACAAAGTCAGTTCATGAATGGGCTAAATGGAAACAAAACAGGAAAGGACGGGGGAAGGTGGACAGGGCAGGGAAGAAGCTGGTAAAGAGGCATAGGCGCAGAGTGAAGCTGTGGTGACGAAGGGGTATATAAGAGGGAGAGGAGTGGAGCAAATAGCAAATTAGCACAGGCAAAGAAAGCTCAGTCAGAACTGTAAAAAAGCTTTCTGAGAACTTGTTTACATGGCCAGTTAGGGACCAACTGTGACAAACTGAGATATAAATCTGCAGTGCTCTACCCTGCCACTCACTAACTCACTGTGTGGACTCTGCTACCATACACTCAAATTCTGTCATGATCTTTGACCTGCTGTTTTAACAGTACAGCTAGCACTTGGTAGTGGTGACCACACAGCGACTTAGTACATGGCAGGCTACAGCACATTCACCACCTGGTTTGCCGCATACTGTATTTCCATGTAGACAAGCTGTGACTATTCAAAGGTCCCTGCTTTGGCTGCGTGTCCATTGCTAAGAGTAGAGGTTAGACATGAGGTTTGCACCTGGTATGCCTAGAGGCCAAAAGCAAGGGACAGTGCCCAGTGTTCCCTCTAAACAGCAGGACAGCACAGCTTCACAGGTTATTAATCAGCCCCGCCCAGTCAGTCAGCTCCATGAATGGAGCCCTGAGCCTCTGATTGGATGGGGCTGATTAATCATCTGTGAAGCTCTGCTGCCTTTCACCTGAGAGGGAACACTGACAGTGCCTAAAAGCTACTGTGAAGGCTAGGTGGATAGCATTGGTCTTGAGGCCTAAAGCAACTGAGCTGAAGGATCCCTCTCTCTTTTTTTTTTTTTTTTTGAAGGGGTATCAGAGAGAGTTTGTGCCCAGGAAATGTGTAAGAGAGGCCAAGGAAAGACAGTATTGTAGCATACACTGACCAAAGGAATTTTAAGAGCACATTAATTTAGTGCATTGTTCAGTCCATGAACAGACAATAAACAGCACAGACTCCGATCCAAAACTGTAGGGAAAGGAACAGAAAGATAACTGTTTCCTTCACTTTTTCTTGGAGAAAATTTTCTTTGCCCTCCTCTGTTCCATGAAACTCTGGTGCTACATTAAGCCAGGGGGGAAAAAGATGGAGCCCCAGGCGACAAGTATCAAAGGCAGCTTCTTCCACTGAGGTAGGCATAGAGCTGGGGGAGACGGCTTGCACATTGGGAAGAGAAAATGGTGCAAAATCTTGCTTCTGCACTGGCTACTATTTGCCTACTTGGCATAGGACAACTCTTGTCTTCTTCTATACTGGTAGTAGCTACATTACAGAATGAAGTTTCAATTGTGGGTCAAAAAAACTGCTACCATTCTGGATAAGCACCTTTCTTGGGAGGGGTTGTGGGAGAAGAAGGGGAGTCTGTATTAATGTCTATGAAAATAAATACAACTTTTTTTTTTGCTTTTAGCATTCAGTAATACAAACACTAACTGCTAAAGAGGCATGGGGCAGTTAGCAATGTTTCACCTTTCTGAATAATTTCTGAACATTTCTGAATTATAATCCCTTCTTTAAAATGTTATGCTGTATCAAAAAAAAGTTTGATCACTTAAAAACACTTTGAAAATCTTCAAATTAATCTACTCATCTCCCGCAAAAAGAAAGAATTCTTATGCCACCTTAAATATTTAGCAGTCTTAACTGCAGAGTCAATATTGTGTACAATTAACAAAAACATCATGCTTTTGATAACTATCAATAGAGAAGAGGGCAGCAAACGAGTATTGCAGGCAGCATTGCTCATTCAGACTTCACACTGCTCTGCTTCCTTCAAATCCTGTTTACATGAGCAAGGTCAACAGATGGAACATTAAAAAGCCTTCACAGTAATTTCCTGCTGCTGTCAGAACAGCTAGTGAGACATCAACTTGCCCTTTTACCTCAGGGTTTATTATGGGACCTCAGGTTAACAGTGCATTAGTATACACACTTAATTGAAAAAATACATCCCCAACATAAAAGCAAAAATCAAAGGGTGGGACAGAAACAAAAACCCAGTCCTATAGGGAGAAAATGTCCTTTCCAGTCCTTTTTTTACTTTTTGGTAACTCAGGAACACAAAGACAATATTACGCTGTCTATAGTACAGTAGGGATGGGAGAGAGAAAAGGCAAGTATTATTCTGAATGGGGCTTCAACAACATAGAAGCGAGAAAAACACCTTAATCAAGTACCACCTTTATTATAAAAATAAACTAAACAATCTGAAAAAAAAACAACAAATGGTCTGGTAGCACTTTATAGACTAACAAAACATGTAGATGGTATCATGAGTTTTTGTGGGCACAGAGTGGGCTGTGCCCATGAAAGCTCATGATACCATCTACATGTTTTGTTAGTCTATAAAGTGTTACCAGACAATTTGTTGTTGGTTTTTCTGTAACAGGCTAACTCGGCTACCCCCGAAGCTCCTAAACAATCTGAGATTCTCACACACATTGAAGAACTGCAATCTGTGATTCTATATCTTGCCAATGAAGAACATTATTAACCTAAATAGCAGTATGTTTTTAATGAGCTATGCTTACTACTCATTGTAAATTTAGCATATTAATTACAAGTTACTGGAATTATTTGAGGGGCACAGTAGTTGAATTACTTTTTTCAAATTGATTCTGAAGTAGAGATGTGAATGTTTAACTGGTAAGCCTCACCCTTAACGAGTGAAGCCTACCAGTTAAAATTAACTGGTGGGAGTTGGAGCAGCTCCCCGCCTGTGGCGGAGCGGGGGCAAGGAGCTCCGAGAAGGAGCCTCTCCAGCCAGGCTGGAGCAATCCTCTCCACCCCGCTTTAAATAATATGCTTAACCAGTTAACCAATTAAATGGGATTTTATATCCCTCTTCTGAAGATGGGACAAAATTTAGTTTTTAACTTTTACATCTTCATAAATTGTGTTCATTCAAGTAGGTTTTCCCAATTCTCTGCTTATAAAAGTAGTTGGGAAGTGACTCTGAACTGATTTTGCAATGTTGTCTAGTAACTAGGATACCTTGTTGCCACAACATTTATTGAAATATTCTCTTTGTTTTCACAAGTGAACTCTCTCTCCCTAGAACTGGGACTAGAGCTGTGGGTGTGACCCAGGCCCTGCTATGTCCCCCAAATGTTCCTTTGCACTTCCTCCTACACGCTGAAGACAACTGTAGTATTTATTGGC
Source organism: Rafetus swinhoei (assembly GCA_019425775.1). Lineage (NCBI taxonomy): Eukaryota > Metazoa > Chordata > Testudines > Trionychidae > Rafetus > Rafetus swinhoei. Next base: position 271,409,376 of record CM033437.1, on the reverse strand, counting down.
TAGAACAGGACTGCAAGGGAAAATATTCAGAACTGCAGCCTCTTCTTGCTAACAATGATGGAAATTCCAGTTGTCCTATTATTATTGTATGAACAAAAACCAAACAAAGAAAAATTAACACACAACCACATCTAGGGATTGCTTTTCTTCCTCATTTTACTGAAACAGATAAAGATCTAACAATCAATAGTCTATAGCAGTGTTTCTTAAACTTTTTAAGACAGAGGAACACCAAACAATAATTTTTTTTTATGAGGAACACCAAGGAATTTTTTGTTGAGAAAGAAAAAAGCCGTGAAAAAGTTATTGAGCAAATAAATAAATAAATAAATAAGGTGGCCTGCCCCTTTAAGGGCGGCCATTTTGAACTCAGTCGGAGGTGTGCCACGGAACACAGTTTAAGAAATACTGGTCTACAGTGCCCCAGAACTATTTCAGCATATAATTCATTAATTCCCAATGCTTTCATAATTAAAAGGAAGAAAGACACTCCATATTAAGGTTAATGAGACCTCTCATTAGAAGCCTAATTCTGTTCCTTCATCTGAAATACACAAAAAAGTCATACCACTGTCAAAGATGATCTGATAGATGCTGGTTCAATGTAGAATTTTTCTACTAAGTTTAAAGTGAATTGGACAAGGGATTCATAAGATATAATACCAAAAAAGTAGGTGTTCAAAGTTTTAAAAATTAACATTTTTGACCCTTCGTAGCAATACCCACCCCCAAATAGACAGAAACATTTTTCCTGGGAGGTTGGTGTGCTATAGCTTACAAGATCCCTATATAGGAGTCCTAAGGCAAGGGATATAAAAGGCCCTGAAAGCAGCAATGGAGAAGGCTCACAGGGGGGATGGGTTTGTGAGAACTCCCCAAAATTAAAACCTACAGTTTATAAGGATTTTTCAAGGGGTTAATGCACTCAAGGCCTGGGGAAGATAAGCTCCTTTCCTAAAGATCTTAGGAGTCTGTATTCACAAGTTTTGCCCTCCAGCAGACCTCACAAACCCACAAGGTAGACGTGTGTTTGTGAGGTCTATTAATATTAGTAATATTAATAACTTCACCTTAAAAGTTTGTTATTAATATTACCATGGCACCAAGGAGCCCTAGTCATGGACTACTTTGCTAAATACTGTACAAACAGAACAAAAAAAATTTTCCTCAAAGAGTACAATCTACAGATAAGAAAGGAAACAATAGGTGGATACAGGGATGGGGAAGCACAAGTGAACAATGAGATAGTATAGATCAGCATAATAGGCAGTAGTCTCAACATACCAGCAGTCTGACCATTGTCAAGTTGCTTGGAGGCATCACAGCAAAGGAGATTTCAAGGATGGCTTTGGAATAACAAGGGTTCTTTGTAGAACTGCTCAAAATGTGAGAGGCAGCATAAAAAGAAAGTATGAATCTTTATGAAGAATGAATAAGTGGGAAACAGAGGCTAGTATCATGGGCTGGTTAGAAGCAGGAGTTGACCTCTCATTAATGAATGAGATTGGGCACAAGTGAGATCAAGTGTTGGGTAGGGATGTGAAGGACTAGTCAACTATCCCATAAGCAAATGCTTATTGGATAGTCGACAGGATAGTCGACTAGTCATTTCCCTCCTTTGCTGCCTCTATCAGACAGAGGCAGCAAGGGGGGGAGGGAAGGAAGAAGAGAGGGTACTTCAAAGCAGCAGCGCCGCCTGAAGCCTGAGGCCAGACCCCGGGCTCCACACGGAGCTGTCACTTTGAAACGCCGCAGGGAGCCCAGCATCAGGCTGCACACAGAATTTCAAAGCAGCAGCACTGCGAGGAGCACAGGATCAGCTGGGAACTCCCCAGCTGACCCTGGGCTCTGTGCGGCGCTGCCACTTTGAAATGCCGCCACGGTGTTTCAAAGCAGCAGTACCGTATGGAGCCTGGGGTCAGCAGGGGAGTCCCCAGCTGACCCCGGGCTCCATGCACCGCTTTTGTCTTTGAAGTGTTACAACAGCAAAATGCATAGACTATTTGATTAGTCAATTACCTGATACTTAACATCCTTAGTGTTGGGGTGAGGTGGAGTGACAGTAGAGAAGTAGGAAAGAGTTGTAGGAGGAGACAGAGAAAATGGAAGCTCACGTATTTTGTCAATTTTCTCTTAGAAGAAAAATCAGTAAGATCCTGTGAAAAAGAAAGAAGTGGAGGGTTTGGGAAATGATTCAAAGGTGGCAAAAAGATAGCTTGGATTGAAAATGTGGAATGAGGAATACAATTACATTGGAGTTGTTCAGCTAGGAAGACAGCAGAACTGAGAGTAGAGAATTAATTTGTAATGGAGGAAGCCAGCTTGATCACAGAATTTCCACTATAAACACTCCACAAGGAAAGGAGAAAGCAGATGGGAGTAAGCCAGGCAAGTGGTTGGCAGGCTGGAGCCTGTGAGGGGAGACTGTGGCTAAAGAGTCAAGGATGAAGGAGAGTGAAGCATGGAGAGAATGAATTGTATCAGTTGAAAAACTTAAAAAACAACAAATGGTCTGGTAGCACTTTATAGACTAACAAAACATGTAGACGGTATCATGAGCTTTCGTGGGCACAGCCCATTTCTTCAGATGACAGGAGTGTTGGAAGAAAGAGAGAAGGTTGAAAGCAGATAAGAAGTGCAATGCTTTCTTATTCAAACTGAAATAAGAAATAAATAAGGATACTTATTGTATCCTTATTCAGACTGAAAGGCTGAAGGATACAGCAGTTCTGTTGAATGGGAAAATTGAACCAGAGATGCATGTCAAATGACGAGGTGAATGTAAGGGAACTTGCAAACTAAAGGGTTGAATGGGTCATCAACACAGAAGTTAAAGTCACTGAGGACGTGTGAGAGGAGAAAAAGACAATGAGTCAGGAATCAAAATCAGAGAGGAAGGCTCATGGGGAGGACTTTGGTGGGTGGCAGAGGACAGCAGCCTGAAGAGGGAGAGGAGACATGTCAGTTGTTGGTTTGTTCAGAAAGACTGATAAGGGGGATGGGTTGGAATTAGGAAGAAAGGGAGAGGAGAAGTCCAAACCCCTTAACCTGTCATGCACTGATCCTGGGCAGGGGCTGCAAGAGGAGAGGCCTCTGCAAGGCAGGAAAGCTGTAAAGGAAGTGTCAGATGGAGAGAGCAAGCTATTTGGAAGCCAGGTGCTGGAGGGAGCATTTTGTTTATTTTTAAGATATAGAGGAGCTGTCCCAGAGACAGAGAAGGGTAGGGTGTGAGATTAGGAATGATGGCATCAGAGGTATGAGTAGGTGAGGGGGAGATAATCAGTAGGTGGGGCAAATATCATCATAGGTGAGGGGGAAGTGGAGGGTATAGATTTGTGATCTGGATTTGAGGTGGTGGGGAAAGAAGGTGGGAACTGTAGGAGGTGCATGGAACAATGATTTTGAAATTCAGAGATAGGGAAAAAGGGAAAAGCACACGCTATAACGCAGAAGTAGGGTGTGGTGAAAGTCACGGCTGAGTGGCAGATTGACAATATTACCAAGAAACTCAATCACACTTGGTACATTATTAGAAGAGTCATATAGATGAGTTTTGTAGTTACATCTCTTAATAAAAATGACAAAAGGCTATAAAGAGGAAGGGATGCTGTCAGCAATCAAGGGGATGCTACCAGGAATAGCTCAACTCTCCATTTTGTTATGCAACTCCACAAGATGCATTCTGGACACAAATGCTTCATAAATCAGTCATATGCCAGTTAAAAAAAATATATTAAGTTAACCTGATCAAATTAAGTGCTTCGGGGCTTTATATATAACTCTTTGTTATCAATACTTAGTGCACTTGAATTGTGCAATCAGTATTAAGATTCAGATACAACAAACTTCAAAAATTATAGGGTAGCCAGAAAATTCTGACTGTTGAATGACTCCCACTCTGTTCAAACTATAATATTAGAGAGCCATACTGGGTCAGACCAATGGTCCACCTACTCCAGTATCCTTTTCAACAGCGGCCAATGCCAGATGCTTCAGAAGGAGTGAACAGAACAGGCAATCACTGAGTGATCCACTCCTAACTTCTGGCAGTCAGAAGATCCAGTTGCATCTCTGATCATCTTGCCTAATGGTCATTGCTGGACCTATCCTCCATGATCTTATCTAACTCCTTTTTGAACCCAGTTATATTTTGGTCTTCACAACATCCTGCCAATGAGTTCCACAGGTTGACTGTGCATTGTATGAAGAAGTACTTAATTTTGTTTGTTTTAAACCTGTTACTTACTAATTTCATTGAGTGATTCCTGGTTCTTACATTATGGGAAGGGGGTAAATAACACTTCCCTATTCACTTTCTCCATACCATGATTTTATAGATTGCTATCAGATTTCCCCTCCCCTCCCCCCCTTAGTTGTCTCTTTTCAAAGTGGAACAATCACAGTCTTTTTAATTTATCTTCATATGGAAGCTGTTCCAAATCCCTACTCATTTTTGTTGCCCTTCTCTGTACCTTGTCCAATTCTAATATATTTTTTGAGATGAGGCAACCAGAACTGCACACAGTATTCAAGCAGTGGGTGTACTGTGGATTTCTATAGTGGCATTACCATATTTACTGAATTATCCCTTTCCTAATGGTTCCTAACATTCTCTTAGTTTTCTTGATTGTTGCTACACACTGAGTAGATGTTTTCAGAGAACTATCAGCAATGAGTCCAAGAAATAAGAATAGCCATACTGTGTCAGACCAAAGGTCCATCTAGTCCAGTATCCTGTCTTCCAGTCATGGCCATGGCAGATGACCCATAAGGAATGAACTGAACAGGTAATCATCAAGTGATCCATTCGCTGTGACCCATTCCCAGCAAAGAGATGTTAGGGGCAATATCCCTGCCCATCCTCATTAATAGCCATTAATGGACATATCCTCCAAGATCTCTTTCTTGAGTGGTAACAGCTAATTTAGACCTCATCATTTTGTATGTATAGTTGGGTTACAGTTTCCCCATGTTTATTACTTTGGACCTGTGGGCATTGAATTTCCTCTGCCATTTTGTTGTCCAGTCATCTAGTTTTGTAAGACCTCTTTGTAACTATTCACAGTCTATTTTGGACTTAAACAATTTTGAGTAATTTTGTATCATTTACAAATGTTACCACCTCACCCACTGTTTACCCTTTTTTTAACAGATCATTTATGAATGCACTATAGGTTGGACCACCCTGGTCTAGCACCGAGTGGTCCCAGATGAGGGAATTTGCTGGACCAGGGAAGGTCCCCTGTCACTGGCCCTTCAGCTCGCCTTCCCTCCCTGCCGCTGGCTCCTTCAGCCCTGGCCAGGCCACCTGCTGGCCAGCCCAGCCCTGGCCCCACTCCAGCCCAGTAGCCAGCTGGGCTGTCAAGGCTACAGCCCTGGTGCTGGGCGGCATATGGCCCTGATCAGACTGCTGTGGCACCAGCCCTGTTGCCAGGTAGCACATGGCCCTGGTTGGGCTCCTGGGCTGCCACAGCTCCCCCCTGCACTGCTGCCCTGGCTGCTGCTGCCCTACCACCACCACTGCCCATGCTCCCAGGTTGCTGCCACCCTGGCTTCTGGGCTGCCACCACCTTGCTGCCATCCAAGCTCCACTGCCACCGCTCGGGCTCCTCACTAGTGGTCCCACTGATTAGTTGGCAGGTTTCCTACCTCTGATGCGCTTATCTATCTATCTATCTATCTTTCACTACAGTTTCACTCTGTTAACTGTAACTTTTAACTTTCACTTAACTAGCTACCTCATGTTTGTGCAGTTATACCCAGTAACGTGAGTGGATTATTTTGACCCCAGACAGGTTAGAGAGTTAAGTATTCTTAGTGACACTGAACACACAAAATTGCTAATGAGATCAAAGCATCTGAATTATAACAGCCCTTGTCCAATGTTACGTGAGGTTTTCAGTTTTGCTGGGTAGGAAAGAGGGTTAAACAACTCTTAAACCTCTATAGAGTATTTCATCTAAAGATCTTAAAGCACTTTTAAAACATTAAAGAACTCTTAACACACACTATTTTATAGAAGGGACAGAGGAATCAAGTGACACTTATGATCATACAAAATATGAGGGAAGACCGTGAGCAAAACACACATCTGTTGCACAGTCCTGTGCTTTAACCATAATATCATCCATCCACTCTAGCTATGAAACCTAGTTATGGTGACTACCATTGCCTTAGACAGCACACTCTTTATAAGTCCTGTCATCTAATAATTAAATTCAGTGGAACAATTTCAGAGCTAATAATTCGGGGGGAGGCAGAGGAAGGGAGGAAACATTCTCATCCTAGAAAAGGATTTCTCATTTTAACTTAATTCTAGAACAGTACATCCTTTATTATCCAACACCGAGTGTGCATTTTTAATCCTCCTACGAAAGCACCATTTAAATATTGCCTTTCTTTCCACCCACACAACACTGTTACATGAAAATGAACACTAAAAAGGAGCTAATCCTATCATTCCTTCTTAGAATGAACTGCGCTAGCTGGCACCATAAAAGGAGAAAAATCAAATCATATCATTATTGGCACTCTATCAATAAGAAGAGTGTTCAATGTTTGCCAGTACTTGTCTATTTATTTGCAACTTAAGTTAGCAAAATAAAATGTCATAACAAATATTTACATAGAAATGATACCATGTGATTTTCAGCAATTAATTATGAGCTTCTCTTCAGTACTATAAAAATTAAATCTCTTACACAAAGTGAAAACTTCACTCTTGCACCATCTTCTGGTTAACACTCTGAGTTGTGGAACAAAATTTGAACATGGGGGATAGAAGTTAAGACTCTCTGAATACTAAAACTATTTTTTGGACTCAGGTGACATTTTACCAATTTAGAGAAAGCTCACATTTCCTTAAACTATTATTTAAACTATGTTTTGTCCTTCCAACCACACTCCCGGAAAACTTACCCGAGAACTGAAATGCATGGAGGAACTGATATCTGTGACAGGTGGGTCAAGCGTCTGTGTATCTGTCACATCAAAGCTAGGATCTATCTGTTAAAAACAAATTTTGCTGTCAGTATTACTATATCAATAGAAAATGGAAAAAAAGAAAGATCATATGCTAGATGAGAGCCTCTCTATCAACACAGCTACTGAGAAGGGTAATATATTCATAAAAGAAACTGCTTTGTTTGAAGCCTTTCTTGTAACCATAAACATAATAATGAATAGTCCAGTGGCACCTTAGAGACTAACAAAAATATATGTAGTATCATGAGCTTTCATGGGCAAACCCCACTTTTTCAGATCCGAAGAAGTGGGTTTTGCCCACAAAAGCTCATGATACTATATATATTTTTGTCAGTCTCTAAGGTGCCACTGGACTACTCATTTTTAAAGTTACAGACTAACACAGCTATCCCTCTGAGATTCAATCATAATGTATTGGTAACCAAACAGTAAAGAAACTAACCACTTACTTTAATATAGACCATATCAAATTTCTCTATAGTCCCTGCTTTTGTTATACACTCCAAACACTCCCCAAAATAATTGATTCAGAAGTTCTTATCTTATTCTCAGTAAAAAGAGCTAGGCATCAAGAAGTGAAATTTTATGACAGAAATATGAAAATGCAGGAATAGAAGTAGGACTATAAAATTGAGTTAATCAGAGCAGTTAATAATACTGCTGTTACCCAAAATTTAAACCAGCTGTGATCTCCAATAGAATCACTTCATGACTGCTAAAAAAAAAATGCATTTCGGGTAGCTTTTTTCCAAGCTTCCAAATATGGAGTCCGTATCTTGTCTTGTGTGATCTGAAGACCAAAATAAAAGGGCAGTATGTAATTTTTGTAATCTAATCTTTGGAAATTTCCTAGTAAAATTCCTGCTATGATTTCATCTTTTTTTTCCCTCTCTCTGAAAATATGATTGCACATAGCTAGACTAGGAGTACACGCTTCAAAAACAGACAAGTGATTTAGAAGCATAAGGGTTTCAAAAGAACTCTAAGTCTCATTTGCAAAGCATGTCTGTTTATCAAGTTGTGGGACAACAGTGGTTTCTGTGGTAGGTCAAGTGTCCGAATGGAAGTCACAATGTCTGAAAAACATGCAAAAACTGATTCATAGTGAGATACGATATGAAAGTGATTGACTATGAAGAGCTGCATTCTGCTCAAAACACATTATACACTAGAAGATTTACCCAGCATTGCTTGTGTCCTTAACTAATTAATTAGTTAGTGAATTAATTAATTAATTTTTGGTTTTGAAAAATAAAATGGAAATGTATATGCTTCATTTAAATCATTGTTCTGGAGTGGGGCTTGGGATGAAGGGTTCAGTATGCAGACTGCCCCAGGGAGAGAGGACTATCCAAGCCCTCTCTCATCACAGTAGCCTGGGGCGAGGTGAGAAGCATCTCTCCAGGGCAGCTCATCTATCCCCTGCGCTCCCCAGCTAGAGTGAGGAATACAGCAAACTATGCACTTTCTCCTTGCTCCCTGACAAAGGGGAACAGCCAGCAATGTTCCCATCTGACCTTGGGGATAGGGTTGCCAAATGGTTTCAACAAAAATACCGGACATTTATATTTTCTCAATTTGTTTCCCGAACAGAAAGCTCAAATATTGGACTGTCCGGTTCAAAACTGGACACCTGGCAACCCTACTTGGGGGTTGGAAGTTTCAGTCCCCAACCCTTGCCCTCAATAAAACGAACCTGTGGATGGCAGGCTTGGGGCTGGAGCAGTTGCGGACAGGGGGCGACGGCGGCCTCTTTCACCTGCCTGCTAATTCTGTCACTTTCCTGTATGGTTTTATGAGATCTACACACCACAGAATATCAGAAATCCATGCTGCCAAGCTCCTAAACCATTTGGTATTGTTGGTTCTATGAGTTTGGAACAGAAGTTAAAAATGCTTGATTTGTACCTTTTGACATGGTTATGAAAATCTCCCTTAACTAAAAAGGGAAAGGCAAGAGAAACATTTATGTAAATATAATATAAAAACCTCTCATGTCTATCATAAGTTTTTATGTTACTGCTGATTACATAGTATCTGATCAACTTGCATGTAAAATAAACATAATAGTTTATGGTGGACTTCATAAAGTGATTTTGTTTCTAAATAAAAACTAGTTGAGGTAGATTGGCACAGGCTAGCTGGCCTCTGAAGGGGCTCTGGACACAGCCTTGCCCAAGACAGATCAGTCACTATCCCAGATGACAGGGATAGATGGCCCTGTTTAATTACACTGGTCTACAATTTTTTAGAAGTCGTCTGCTTCAGAGATAAAATGTGCTATTTATTATGTATTTTGATGTGCTGAATTCAAATATGACAATTAAAACAACTGATTGGCTACTGTTTCCAAGATATTTAAGTTTTTACATTTTACGTCTATGTATATTGTGTAGATAGTAGAGTTTTAATCATAAATTGTAAACCTAGGTCTTTTCATGTGTTTTTGGTTGCTTTACATGATAATATTTCACCTGTCCTGTTTATGTAACACTTTAAAAATCAGCAAAAGGGTTATATAAATAAAATTTATTATGAAACAAAAGGCAAAAACTATTATGTACATAGTTTAGTCCTATTCAGTGTCTACTTGGCGCTTCTTGGCTTGTCTCTTGTATTCATTAAATGGAGCATCTCTTGTCACTGTCCAGCAATAGTCTGCAAGCATTGATGGGCTCCATTTGCCCTGATAGCGTTTCTCCATTGTTGCAATGTCCTGGTGAAATCGCGTGCTCGTCACTCACTGCCCGCAGTTCGGTGGAAAAAATCTAGATGAGAGTGCAAAAATGTATCTTTAGTGACATGTTGCAACCAAGGCTTTTGTATGCCTTGAGGAGGTTTTCCACCAACAACCTGTAGTTGTCTGCCTTGTTGTTTCCGAAAATTTATTGCCACTAACTGGAAGGCTTTCCATGCCGTCTTTTCCTTGCCACGCAGTGCATGGTCAAATGCATCATCTCAAGAAGTTCACGAATCTGAGGACCAACAAAGACACCTTCCTTTATCTTAGCTTCACTTAACCTTGGAAATTTTCCACGGAGGTACTTGAAAGCTGCTTGTGTTTTGTCCATGGCTTTGACAAAGTTCTTCATCAGACCCAGCTTGATGTGTAAGGGTGGTAACAAAATCTTCCTTGATTCAACAAGTGGTGGATGCTGAACACTTTTCCTCCCAGGCTCCAATGACTGTCGGAGTGGCCAATCTATCTTGATGTAGTGGGAATCTCTTGCACGACTATCCCATTCGCAGAGAAAACAGCAGTACTTTGTGTATCCAGTCTGCAGACCAAGCAAGAGAGCAACAACCTTCAAATCACCACAAAGCTGCCACTGATGTTGGTCATAGTTTATGCACCTCAAAAGTTGTTTCATGTTGTCATAGGTTTCCTTCATATGGACTGCATGACTAACTGGAATTGATGGCAAAACATTGCCATTATGCAGCAAAACAGCTTTAAGACTCGCTCGATGAATCAATGAACAGTCTCCACTCATCTGGATCGTGAACGATGTTGAGGGCTGCCATCACACCATCGATGTTGTTGCAGGCTACAAGATCACCTTCCATGAAGAAGAATGGGACAAGATCCTTTGACGGTCACGGAACATGGAAACCCTAACATCACCTGCCAGGAGATTCCACTGCTGTAGTCTGGAGCCCAACAGCTCTGCCTTACTCTTGGGTAGTTCCAAATCCCTGACAAGGTCATTCAGTTCACCTTGTGTTATGAGGTGTGGTTCAGAGGAGGAGGATGGGAGAAAATGTGGGTCCTGTGACATTGATGGTTCAGGACCAGAAGTTTCATCCTCTTCCTCTTCCTCATCTGACTCAAGTGAGAATGATTCTGGTGCATCAGGAACCGGCAGTCCTTCTCCGTGGGGTACTGGGCGATAGCTGATGGAATGTTTGGATAATGCACAGTCCACTTTTTCTTCTTTGACACACCTTTCCCAACTGGAGGCACCATGCAGAAGTAACAATTGCTGGTATGATCTGTTGGCTCTCTCCAAATCATTGGCACTGCAAAAGGCATAGATTTCCTTTTCCTGTTCAACCACTGGCGAAGATTTGTTGCACAAGTGTTGCAGCATATGTGTGGGGCCCACCTCTTGTCCTGATCTCCAATTTTGCAGCCAAAATAAAGGTGATAGGCTTTCTTAACCATAGTGGTTATACTGCGCTTTGTGATGCAAAAGTCACTTCACCACAAACATAGCAGAAGTTATCTGCACTGTTCACACAAGTACCAGGCATCTCTGCTCACTTTGGCTAAACAGAAATGTGTCCCTTTGCAAAATCAAACACTGACAAATAAGAGAGCACGGCACTGTATGATTTCTAGAGCTGATATAGGGCAATTTGTTCAGCAGAGTGATGTAAGCTTCGTTATGATTGCATCATCCATGACTTCTAGGAATACCATGATGCAATTCATATCATGTATGACGCAATACCAGCTTCAGATTGCATCATTCATTGTTTTGCCTAAAAAGCAACTACTGTCCAAACCCAGTCATAGATTTATTCATAGATCCAGTCAAAGATGTATTTTAGTAATTTCTGGTTTAAATTGAGATCCCTTCCCTTTATAACTCACTTATCCTCCGCCATTCCCAAGTCAAGATATGCTATTGGGTCGTATATACTGACCCAATAGCATATCTTGAAAACTAGAGCCAATCAACAATTTTAAGCATCATTTTCGTTCTCAGTGACCCAGAATTAGTAAAGTTTGACTACATTTATTTCAGAAGCATTTTGGCTGTAGAGCAGTGTTATTAGACCCAGTTGGGAAGGGGGCATGGGATGCCTGTGAAGAGCTGGGAAAGCTCAGCCTGGAGAAGGGAGCTGCAGAAAGGCAAATGGTGCCTCTGGCAGGCCCTGGAGAAGGATAACTCCCACACAGACAGCCTGGAGAGGATAAATAAAGGAAGACCCTCACAGGGAAAAAGCCCAGAGAGTCTGAGCTCTATAGCGAATGCAGAAACAGTGAAAGCTGAACCCCCATGGTGAAGAACCCTTATGTCAATGTTGTCCTGGGAATTACTAAGTTTGTTACTAGCCCGAGGTGGTACAAAGAGAGGGAACTGTCTGGGACTTTCTGGATTCAGGGGGCAAATGAGTTGAGTGTCATCAGCATACTATTGACAGCAGAGTCCATGGCATCTCACTACCTTTCGCACTGATTTCATGTAGATATTGAAAAGAAAAGATAATATGGATCTCCATGTGCCACCTTTGGAGGGGAAGAGCCATCATCCCATCATCAAACAGAGCTCTGCTGGTGAGGAAACAACTGGAGCCACTAAATAGCGAGCCCTGTACTCCTACTATGTCATGCAGCTGTGTTGTCAGACTATTCCAAAGTATGCTGAACACTTTGGAAATTTATCACCTATGCATCAATGACTCATGAGCATCAACCTCAGAAAATATAAAACGAAATATCTGCTTATCTTGTGTATTACAGTCTTTTCCTTAAAGTCCCTTCTTAAAATCCAGTTTATAAAAGCTTGCCTATAAATCATAGGTTTAATGAAATCTAAACCACCACCAAAACAAACATCATCCCATGTAACTAAATAATCTCTGTGTTCTCACCTACTCTTTCTCCACCCTTTCCCTCTGTTTTCGCTGCTTGCTACCCTTTTGTTTATTTTGGCTCCAGTCACACAAGCTGCTTCATGTTGATGGACCCTAACACACATGAGGAGGCCCAGTGAAGTTAGTGAGCCTGCACATAGGAGGCAAGTGGCCTGCCTACATAAAGCAGCTCTCAGATCCAGACCTTATTTTACATTTTTCTGGTTAGGGGATCTATCTTATTTCTGTGAAGTGCTATGCATGTCTGTAGAACTCTATGTTTGGATATCATTTCCTTCACTTTATTATCTGAGCAACAAATCCTCTGGTATGTTCTTCAGTTCAATTCAAACATGTTTGATCCAAATATATTCTTCCAGTCCAAATATTTGGACGGGATAAAAAGTAGAAGTGTGTACGATAGGACTAAAGAATAATAAATGCAAGCCAAATGTGAGAAATAAGGTACATCTAGAAACAGAGTATCTAACACGCAATGTATATAGCTGTGGTATATAACATAGAACCTACTGTACAACACAACTCAGATGAACTTATTAACTTAATCAAAGAAATGTATCAAATATTGAGGGAAATAGAAGTAGAAATTGCTCTGAAGTTACCCTACTGTAGAAGAGATCCTATCATAACTTAAAGCAAGGTCAGGGTTTGGTCGTGCCAGGACAATGGAATGTGCCTGGAATTCGATTATTTCTCAAAAAATGGAAAGGGAAGGGTTTGGTAAGAGAGACAGTTATACTATAGAATGACCATGGGGGGGAAAGCAAGGGGCCAGAGATGGGGATTGGGGCAACTATAACCCCACTGGGCCGGCAAGGGTGGAGAAAGGAAGAGTTATCTATGAGAGAGAGAGAGAGAGAGTGTGTGTCCCTGTCCATCTGTCCGTCCCAGCTAGGGGACATGCATCCATTCCCCAGCTGTGCCCATTGTAGTTGCAGTGGCCATAAACATGCGCTTCTCACCTAGCCTCAAGCTGCTGTGGCGAGAGAGGGATGGGGTTGGCCTCTCTCCCTGGGGCATGGTGCATATTTAACTCTTCATCCTCAGCCCCAGAACAATGATTTAAATTAAGAAAAACAAAATTTGAGTTAAAAACCCAAGCAATGCCAGATAAATCTTCTAATGTTATAATACTAAACATGTTCATTAGTCTACTCTAAAAATTTCTAAAGGAATATTAACTCTAACCTATGTAATACATTCAAAGATCTCTCAGCAGTTTCTTATTTAAGGGAATGTATTGTTCTTAGCAGAGTATAATGTCAATAAATGAATGCAATAACTACAGAAAATGAAGTACACAGAGATCAGGTCATTTGCTCCAGATCACAGGGAAAATATATGGCAGAAAAATTACTAGAATTAAGGTCTACTGTCTCCGAGTCCCATGCTTTAACTATATAACTGTTGTCCTACTGACCTCCATTAACTGTCTTGAAGAGATTAAATATAAAAATATAGCTACATGCCATAGTTTTATAATGAGTTTAATCTGAAAATTTGATTTTGTGCTGGGTTGAAGTCTCAAGGTAAAACAAACTCAGAAAATATTCTCTGATTTGTACTGCCACCTAGTGTGGATTAGTAGACTGTTCCATCTAAGAAAAATGCAGATTTAATATTACTCTAGATAGAAGCTTAAATGTGCAACTGGATAAATATTCAAATTCATAATACAAACATTATACACTTAAATATATCAGAATATTATTTTCAAGTTTGAACATCTTTTTAAAGTAAAGTACTAGCTCAAACTTCTATCCATTTAAAGACCTTGACTATACACCACAAATTAAATTAAAGCAGAAACAGAAAGTTCAAAAGAATGCACAGTTCTTAGTATCTCACAGAGGGGTGCGCATAACTTAGTATATTACACAACTGTGCCACTGAACAATTAAACCTAAAGCAAGCCTTGTAATCCCCAGATAAATAATACACAACTTAAATTTTCATAGAAAAATCAATTAAAAACATATGGCATGAAAGCCAAGAAGTTGCTTATGTACAGAATATGGTCTTCCCTTTAAACATTTAAATGTAAATCTAAGCCTGTTTTGTAAGGTGTAGATTTTAATCTAGTTTTTTTACTCAGTGTTTTCCTCTATAACTCAAAATTATCATCTAATTATTATATCAGTTACTAGATATATATAGCAGTTGATCTAGTTACTCTAATTTCCATATGTATTACTGTGACGGGGCGTGGGACACGGCAGCCACAGCACCTCCCAAGCCCTGCACTTGCCAGCGGCCAGAGGACGTGCTTGCCAGCGAAAGCGCATCCTCCCAGCGGCCATGCAAGGCGTGCTCTGATGCCGCCCCCGGAGTCAGAGGGGAGACGCGGGACAGCGCCGAAAGCCGGGAAGTGGGGGGAGGAGGGGGGAGGACGTTGGACACGGCATGGCCCGGTGCGGGGAGGATAAAATGGGGCCATGCCATGTAGAAGGGAGGGGCAAGCCGAAGAGCTCTGGACGAAGGCACTCCGGACCAAGGAGGAGACAGAGCTGGCTGAAGGAAGAGCCCCGCTGGAACGCCGACGCAGTGTGGAGGCCGTGACGGAGGGAAGAAAGAGGCTCAGGACAGGGTAGAGGAGTCTGCAGCTACCCGTGGGTTGGTGAGTTACGGGGCACTTCCCCACCAGCCGGGCAGGGAGGCTGCCTCTCTGCCCTTAGGGTCCTGGGTCGGGACCTGGAGTGAGGGAGGTCCCAGGTCCCCCTTACCCTCCGCCGGCATGTTGGGTCATTCGGAGGATCCATAGGACTGTGGTCAGGAATAGTGGACTCAAAAACTTAATCAGCGAGGCCCCGAGACCAGGGTAGACCTTAGAGGGTGGTGGTAGAGGGAAAGAGCACTGGGGGTCGGGAAGCATACATGGGAAGGCACGAGCAACAGGGTCTCTCCTCCTCCCCCCCCCGATGATGATGCGGGTGTAAATCTGTGGGGAACATTTGGCGTGACCGGGAGCTCACATCGCAACCCGGGACACACGGCGTAACAATTACATAGCACAAGGGGACCAAATTTCATGGCAAGAATGCTTAATTTCTATAGTAATGTTAATTTATTCTGCAGTCCAAACACTATTCTTTCCCATTCCATTATGCCTTGAAAAACATTCAACTACAATTTATGGTTTAAGATTTTCAGATGCAATATAAGTCAATATTTTCAAATATGGTAATCCAGCTGCAAATCTGTGGGCTGAAGCTCCTATGGAGCTGTCTTGGTGACCATTCTGAGCCCAGCCTTGTCCCCATTTACGTCAAGGAGGAGAGTAGCTTGCAGCTGAGCTTCAGCAATTCACTTCTCTATTCATCCTGGCTAACATCCATTGATGGACCTAATCTCCATGATTTTATCTAATTCTTTTCTGAACCCTGTTAAAGTCCTGGTCTTCACACCATCCTCTGGCAAGGAGCTCCACAGGTTGACTGTGCACTGCATGAAGAAAAACTTCCTTTTGTTTGTTTTAAACCTGCTACCTATTAATTTTAGTTGGTGACCCCTAGATTCTTATGTTATGGAAACAAGATAACTTTTCCTCATTCACTTTTTCCACACCAGTCATGATTTTATAGAACTCTATCATATTCCCCCTTAGTCTCCTCTTTTCTAAAATAAAAAATCACCTGTAATCCAATTAATTCCCCCCACATACGCAGAAGATGGGGAACAAGAGGAAGCAAATTTCTTATAGGTACTGCTGTATTGCAGCTTGCCTACCTGTGGAGCAGGGGAGGTAACAATAAGATGGTATTCATAAGAAAGAAGTGTGGAATGGAGTGAGGGGGTGCTCATGGATCGCAGGATTGGAATGGATGTGGAGGAGCTCAGTGCAGGGGGCTACAGGTGATGCAGGAGTCAGGGCAGGGGTTGTACAGGCTGCAAGACTTGGGGCAATGGGCTAGGAGGTGTGGGGGGCTCAGGGTGGAGGGTACAGGAGTCAAGGCAGGGGTGGAATAGCTCAGGGAAGGGGTGTGGAAGTGCAGGAGTTAGAGCAGGAGTTTTGTGGGATGTCAGGGGGCTCAGAGGATTGGGATGTGTGCAGTGGAAACTTGAGCCTGGAAGTGCAGTTGCCACACTGCCCAGTTAGCAGATCCCCAGGGCTGGCTGGGGTGCAGTAACAATGCTGTGTTCAGCCTCCAGATTCCCAGGGATGGTCACCGGATCCTGGATGTACCATGGCCATGCAGCCCAGGTTGCCAGCAGCATTCAGCGCCCCAGCTCCAGCTGCCCAGTCTCTAACCAGTACTTCACACTGGAGTGTACCACCTTACTTTTACCTTTTTCTGTACTGCACTATTACAGCTCTGCCACTTTAACCGAGCTTACCTTGGCCAGTTATGGGTCTTTTACCACATTGTAGCCATTTTTAAAAGTCTTATAAGGTGTGTGTATATTTTAAATGTATGTTTACTTTTGAGAACTGCAGACTACTTGGAGCTCTGGTTACTCCTAATATCAAACATTGGACTGATCATTGCAAATTATGTTAATTTATTGAACTGTAAAGTTTTATAAGCTATGAAAGATGGAATTTGGTGCCACGCATTCAGAAACATAATGGGGCTGAATTTTAAACAGGACTGGATAAATTCCTCACTAGTTGTGATCATATATTATTATACTAACTACCAGTTAACCTTAAAAAGTAGAGTGATCATCTGGAAGATTCAGAAGGATACCATGACTACTGCCATCACAGTACAAAACACTACACAGTCATCAAGGTGCAGTTTGGATGTACTCACACCCTCCTTGAAAGCTTCTGGTTTCAGTCACTCTCAAAGGTAGAATACCACAAGAGATGGCTCAATTATGGAAGCCCCTAAGTTTCATAAGTTATGCAACAAATTATTTTACGAACATGTTGTCCAATTTCAGTATTCTTTGGTTCCCACACATACAATCCTGAAGTTTTAGGGTATATTTACACTAAAGTGACTGCATCAGCACAGCTATATCACTGCAGCTATAGTTCAGACACTTTCTACATTGACAGAAGAGGGTTTTCTGTTTATGTAGGTAATCCACCTCTTTGAAGGTAGATATCTGTGTCAATGGAAGGATTCTACCATCTAAATGTATCTACAGTGTGAAATTTTTCACAGCCCTCAGTGCTGTAATTAGATCCACCTAATTTTTAGGTGTAGGCCAGGTTTAATGTTAATATTTTTTTCTAAGGCTATTTAAATAGTATTCATTCCTGCTATAGAGATGTCTAATCTCTTTCTTGACATATTTTGTAGTAATCTATTCAACCTTTCATCAATATTGCTAGATTGCATTTCTATCTCTGTAAAGGCTTGAAAGGTCATGTATTCTTTTATTACTGCCATTTAAAATGGATTAGTCTATTTGTGATTTTTGCCCTTAATGCTTGTATACATTCTACTGAATACAAAATACAGTCCCTGAGGCCTTTAAATATGGTACAATGTCCAGCATCACTGGCTTTATTTAAATAGATCTTAGCCTCAGATTTAGATCTTAGCCTCAGATTTAGTTATGGATAAACTTCCCCACCTGCATTCTCCACAAAAGATATCATTTGTTGTTTGTCAAAGCTAAGCAGCTCTGCCTTTTTTTTTACTTGCACACTGGAGACATAAGTTACTCAAAAGGACTAAGTATTATAACCAGATTGTCTTAAGGGGGAAATACACCACATACCCCCATTTGTTTTTCAGGGGAGTAAAAATGAAGAATGAACAGAGGAAAAGCATAGTTATAATCTGAAATGTGATACTACATGGCATAAAGAGACAGGCAATGATGTATCATCCAGGTCAAGTTTACTCAATTTAACAGACTTTCTTTGAGCCAAGCAAACTGAGGATGAGATATGAAAGTCAATTTATGTTATTTCTAGTGCATGAGCAATGAAACCTACCCAACTGAGGTGCTTACATCTTAATTGTACCTGCAATATAATACTCCTCACTTGGAGGCAAGGCTTACTGGTCAGGCATGCTCAGAAAAGGACAGCGTTCCTTTCACACCTTCAACTTAGTTTACAAGGCTTAATATTCTTTTAAATAACCCCAAATTCACATATAATTCACTCTTTCATTATTATCTATTGATGACACAGTAACATTTTTTACAAATTTTGTTGATGTATAAGACATTAAAATGGAAGACTGAAATTACAGAACCAACAACAAATAGCCCAAAGTTACTATTGGTCATCTACATATTATCACTGAGTTTGTCACATTTTTTATTTGTGCTACCATGCTGAAATCACTCCTTTTTAATATGACAATATTTTACAGCTGGCATAACTTCCTGAATATAAACACTAGGGTCAACAAAGTGAAGTACCACAAACTTTCAAGAATAGTTAGTGCAAATGAGAAATGCCAAGGGACAGCATCCTGCACAAAGCTTGTATCCAAAATATAGAGCCAAATCTTCTTCACTATGATCAAGAAATATGCAGCAGTAGGAAAAAGTAGATTAAGCCACACTTGATAATTTAGGTTTAATTAATGAGAGGGAATAATTTCTGAATTACAATAATCATAAATGTAAATAACTTTTAGAAAGTCCAATACAATATTTCAATAGAGTGTATTTGTTTCTAAAAAACTTGATATTCTTTGAAATATAAAAAAATAGGTACTCATAATAATGGCAAGTATTTGCTTGGCTGGTGCCACACGGACTTCATCTCAGTATAAATAGTATTTTGACAGCCAATGTTAGAGAGAGAAACTGTAAATATTAGTGTGTGTAATCATGGAACTTACCTCAATTGACTCAGATTTCCTATCATGGGGATGAGGTGACCTTGGATAAATATCAAGAAGATGAGGTGGGTCATCTGTATGTATTCTTCTACTATGTTGTTTAAGAACTTCCTTATAGTTAAATGCATCAAAATTGGTCTTCCACAGTAATACCTGTAAAACAACAATCAATCTTTATGGAATTGTTTATTTACTAAGGAAAATAACTATTTGCAAGAAAAACTACAAGAACTTGGTTTTCAAAAACTGCTGGTGCAAATGTACTGCTCTCCAGAACTGCAATACAATAATGATGTGCAATTTCCATAAAGAACCTCTACGGTATCTTTTTTAAAGGCAAAACACTATTTAAAATAATAGAGATTCAATGCCATAGATTTTACTTTCAGCTTATTACAATATCCAAAACATAACTGTTCCGTGATATTTTCATTTCAGTTATTCATAAGATTGGGGTACCAATAAAAGTAACTAAATATCAGAGCTCAAAAATACAAGCACCTCAAAATTTGTATCAGGAAAAACCTACTAAGGCTTAGAAATATACAAATAAAAGGACTTTGAATTGAAATCTAAACACAGGTTGAAACTCTCTTAACCAGGATTCTCTGGTCCAGCAACATGCATGGTCCAGCATGGATGTTGCAGGACCAGAGAGTCCTAGTGAAGGGGGCCAGTAGCATGGATCCCAGAGGGACCAGCAGGGCAGTGGACTGCCCACAGCGAGCTGATGGTGGGGTCGCCCAGCACGTGATAGTGGGGCTGCCCAGCGGGACAGGGTGCCGCAGCACGTGGCTTTTCATCAGGTTCCAGAGCCCCAGCGCAGCACACGCAGCTGCCCTGCCAGTCCCGGAGTCATGGCAGCGATGGCTGCCTAATAGGGTCAGCAGGGCAGCAGGGTGTGGAGACCCGGCCAGAAGGTCAGCGGGTGGGCCGGGGGGCTGGTGGCAGGGGTCTAGAAATGACCTCCCCATATCCGGAAAAATCCCTCATCCAGGACTGGTCAGGTCCTAAGGGTGCCAGACCAGGGAGGTCCAAGCTGTATAAGGATTTGTCTGCTGCCAATCCCTTACCCCAATTCTAATAGATTAAAGGTAAATCAGGGTAACATACATATATTGAACTAGACAATGAAGGACTGTTAAATAAAATTAAGAAATTTAATATAGATATATTTTAATAATGTACACTTATGAATAATGAATTATAGATAAGCTAACACCCAGACCAAGCTCTTGCCTATCTTTAATGTGGTCTTGCCAAGTCCTTGATATAAAATTGCTGAATTCTTTGAGAATATTATTTGCTGTCATGATATTCGTGTTGGAAGATGCAAGGAAGAAGTATACCTACATGTAATGATAACTTAAAAAAAAAATTTCTAAGACGACACAGGAACACTGTGACACAAAACAACATGATCCAAACCTGCAAAACTATCAGGTAAAATGCAGAAGCATACTCGTGTAATATACAGATTTATAAAACTAAACAGGTGATGAGGTAAAAGCCAACTCGATATAATGAAATAATCTGAAATATAGAAAGGTACATTTCTGACTTAGCTGTTAATATTGCCTGGCATCAATATATGTTCAGACACTATAGATGACAATTTTGTCTGAAACTGTATAGATAAAAAAGGAAAAATTGATTAAGCCTAAACCAGGTGGACTTGTGACTCAGTATCTCCACTTAGGTCCCAACAATGCTAGAAGGGACTATTGTATAACATAAACGGTAGGACTTTCCTGATTTAATTCCTGTTTGAACTAGAGCGTATCTTCTAGAAAAAACATCCAATGTTGATTTAAAAATTGACAGCAATGGAAAATCCATAACAATCTTTACTAAAGTGTTCCAGCAGTTTATTCCATCACAATTAACATTTTTTCACTTTATTTTTAGTGTGAATTTTGCCTAGCTTCAAATTCCAATCATTTGAATCTTGTTATATGTATCTCTGCTATACTGAAGAGCCCTCTATTATCAAATTTCCATTCCATTCTTTTTGACAAACCAAACAAACTGAGCGTAAGTCTTTTTGTATAGACTCCTTCAGTAAGTAGATGGCTTTTCTCTGAGCTCTCGATTTTTCAACATCCTTATTGAATTTTGGACACTAGAACCAGACACAGTCTTCTATCAATGGTCCCACCCAAGCCAAACAGAAAGGAAATAGAGCCTCTCTGGTCCTTTTCAATATTCCCCATATTCTTGTATCCAAGAATTGTGTTAGACCTTTTCGACACAGCATTATACTATGAGCCCATATTCATCTGATTATCCACCAATAATCCAAAGTCCTTTTCAGAATCACTGCTTCTCAGGGGTAGAGTCCCTGTAAGTCTGAGCTACGTTCTTTGTTTTTATGTATGACCTTACATTTGGCCATAATGAAATGCATTTTTGACTGTGTTCAGCTCATCACACAATCCAGATCACACTGTATAAGTGACCTGCCCTCTTCATTATTTACTGTTCCCCTACTCTTTGTATCACCTGTAAATTTTATTAGTAGGATTATGTTACAGATCTATTAAAAAATTAAATAGCTTAGAGACAAGAATCAATCCCTAAAAATATCCACTAGAAACACAGCTCAGTGATGATTCCCCATTTACAGTTACGTTTTGAGACCCATCAGTTACCAGTTTTTAATCCATTTACTATGGGCCATATCAATTTTATCTTGTTTTTTCCTTTTAATCAAAATGTCACGCAGTACCAAATGACATGCCTATTACCTTTTAATCTCTGTAGTGGAAAAACACCATATAGGCCTATTTTGGTCCTGAGTGATATATTGTTTTAAGTTGGGTTTGAATATCGGTATGGCCCAAAGCATTTGATCAAAAAGAATGAGATCATGAGAAGGCAAGATTGTTTGTATAAAACATGTAGTGACCCTTGAAATACTAGGCTACGTCTAGACTGGCATGATTTTCCTCAAATGCTTTTAACGGAAAAGTTTTTCCGTTAAAAGCATTTATGAAAGAGTGTCTAGATTAACACGGATGCTTTTGCGCAAAAGCACTTTTTGCGGAAAAGCATCCGTTAATCTAAACGCGATTTTAATGCAAGAAAGCCCCGATCGCCATTTTTGCCATCGGGGCTTTTTTGCGCAAAAGGGCTTATCCCTGAGCAGGAGCATCATAGTATTTGCGCAAGAACACTGACAATCTTACATTAGATCGTCAGTGTTCTTGCGCAAATTCAAGCGGCCAGTGTAGACAACTGGCAAGTTTTTCCGCAAAAGCGGCTGCTTTTGCGGAAAAACTTGCCAGTCTAGACGCAGCCAAAGTGTTATATTATTTCAGGTTTAGGCTGACGTAAGAGAAATAAAGAAAGCATGTTCATTTGGGTGTCAGATGCAGGGTTCAGACCCAAAATTCCTTCCTCGGGCTTTAGGTCCAATAACCAGCATTTACAATACTTGTTTATTATAAGTACATAAAAGCAGGGTTCTTTAGGAATGAATGTCTTCATGAGAGCTTCTCCTTTACCCCTTTGGAGTCACACCATTATGGACAGGTATCACCCAGGGTCTGATCCTATTGTAAATATTTTGGACAATGCTTGTAACTGAATTGTTAGTAGGATACAGAGTGTAACAGTATGTCTACACAGTAGCGCATACCTCGAAATAAGCTACGCAATTTGAGCTATGCAAATTGCGTAGCTTATTTCAAAATTTGGCACTGTCTACACAGCATGCCAGTTTGAACAAAAATTGACAATTATGTAGCCTCTTTCCAAATTAAGAAAGACTGATATAGGGAAGGCAGATTATAACGCCCTGTTCGTGTGTTCACTTTATAGCTGCCTACCTATCTACTGAGAAGCTATTTATTGCAGCAATGACAAAGAACACCAGGGCAACAGTACTTAAAATGTTTGCGAGGAGGAAACTAAGGTATCTGTGTTTATAGCAACTAAAGAAAAAAAGGGTTGATGGAAATTCAGTAATATTAACTACCTGACTACTCCCTGGATTGGGAGCTTTCACAGAACATGCCCTTGTCAGAGACAGGTAGGGTACAGAGAATGCACTCATTACTTATTAATTCTTGTAAGAAAGACCAATGTAGAACCATATCCTTCACAGAACACAACTTATTCCTTTTAATAAGAAACACACTCTGAGAATTTTAGTTTGTGCATTATAACTATCTTACAATAAGACTTTAAATATTGTTTTTGCCAACTTTGTTTTGCCTCTTTAAATGCAAATATATTTTTAATAAGTTTTCAGACCTGAAGTCTCACTCATTTCTTAAGTGCAGCAAAATGTAAGGTATAGGCTACTTTGCTTTTTTTTTTAAGTTAACATTGTTATTTTTAATCATTCATACTTGTACTCTAATAACTGAATATTTTTGTCATTGAATAAATGCTCCAAAGGCTATAGATTTAAAAAGTTTCTAGTCCTTCTGGCTGTGAAACACTAATAGCTCCAAGAGATGCAAAGTGCCCCATTCATTTTCTTGAGAAGTATGGATAAACAAAACATTGTGTTCCTTGACAGCTAAGTTCATAAGAATGTTTTGCCTTTTGCATACTATCAAGCTTACCATCGTAGTTTCACTATCTGTTGCAGGGTTTAGTGGATTTTTTCACCTCAAAATGGCAGTCTTTAATTAGCACATAGTAAAGTGAAAAGGCATTCGTAAGATTTCCTTCTTTTATCCTCAAATATTTTAGTTTTTGCATCTAGCTTCATTTTCACAATAAATTCATTTATTGACCCTGTGTCTTTTTGCAAAATCTTTTACATCTCAAGTTTTAATCTTTTTTGCTAGCAAACTCCTCCAGCATCAACATCCTTGCTCCAGTGTGAGTTGATTTCTCTCCAATATCTGCCAAGTCTTTTGATTGCTTGTTGTAGATTCACTGTGATTTCAGATTTTTTTTTTATTTCCTTTGAGTTCCTGCAAATCACTTCTAGAAAAGGTGCCACATGAAGCAACATCTCTGGTTATTTGCATTTGACTCCACTTGAGGATTAAATCAGTGGTGTCTTCTCCCTAATACTACTTGAGTCTTTAGTTTGAACTGTATTCTTTCAAGCTGTGTTTTCTATTAGTTGTTGAGTAAAATTCTACTATTTTCTTCCCACCAACAAAATGCACTGCCAAAATACAAAACATATTTGTAGTAACTCCTTGGAGTGTTACTTCCACAAAGCAGATATCTGTGCCTGCATCAGGGGCTCCTATAACAGATTTTGTTCTTTTTTTGTTGCCCCAGAATACCGAGGAAGCATCTTACAGACTATGAAGTTCTAATCCAAAGTGCTAGATCAGGGGAAGGCAAGATATGGTTCGTGGGCTGCATCCAGCCCACAGGCCGCCCTGCTGGAACCCTCAGGCACAAAGCAGCCAGCCACATCAGAACAGCCCTACACCTCTTTAAGCAGCTGGCTGCTCCCTGTGATTCTCTGCTCAGGGCGCCAGGGGGAGGTAGAGAGTTTGCATGCTGCCTCTGCCCTTCCCAGCAAAATCTCTCAGCTCCCCCACAGAAAAGTGCAGCTCTTGACCACTTATCAAAAACCTGGAGTGGCCCCCAATCAAAAATTATTGTAGCCTCCTGTGCTAGATCATTTCCATCTTCCTTAATTGTGCCTTTTATTCTTTTACCATGTAAAGACCTGGAGAAGCAGCTCTAAGACCAGAAATGGTGGCATTCCATAATGACCAAGTTTATCTAAAGTGGCACAATCTATTGCACTCATAGTTGAAAAAAGAATTCATTATTTTACTGGCTGTTTTAATAAAACTTATTGTGCCTGGAATTATTTGATATGCTGTAAAAAATCTAATGCTTTAGCTCATTTATATGCATCATCATAGAAATCATCTTTAGCAAAAGCACATTAGTAACAGCAAAATTAATTTCCTGCTGTGCACTTCTCAATACATTTGTTTGAATTACTGTACTGTGACCCACATTGTTTCCTTGAACATGAATCATTACTTCTGATGTCTTTCTTCTGTTATGGGACTCATAAAATACAAACGGAGGGCAGACTTTTTTTGTGTGTGTGTAATACTCAATTGGAATGGGTGAAAGTAAAAATGTAATTTTATTGCACAAAACAAAAATACACAAATTAAATGTATATAAAAGCCAACCTAGAAATGATTAATTTCTAAATGATAATTACAGCACAGTTCCCTGTAAAATTAAAAGCAAGTAATTTTAAGGGTACTAACGGTAGAGGCAGTGATGAGATAGTTACCAGAAGAATGGAACGATAGACAATTAACTCCTGCTCTGTGAACTAATTCACATAAGACAAAAGTCAGACATTGATATTAATTATTGATTAACAAAAACATGCAAAAAGTTCAAATAAGTCCATTGTAATTCTCAAGTTTCAAAACACTATTCAGTCACTGAAATAAATATTGGAAGAATAATTTTTTTCATATAGAACATCAATATTTTAAACAAACCTGAGCATCAGCTCCACCTGATGCAAATTTTTTCCCACCTTTGGAGAAGACCACAGAAAGCACAGGCCCCTGTAAAATTAAAAGCAAGTTCAGTAATGTGCTAAATTAATGTATTTGCATTAGTCTCTTTCTTCACAATGAAATATAGATAACCTTTTATCTATTGTTCAAATGAACTCCAGAACTACAACTTTCTAATACTAATGTATACAGTCAAAGTGGATGAGATAATATTTTTATTGGACCACCTTCTGTTCGTGAAAGAGATAAGCCTTCACCCTTTCTGAAGAGGAGGAGCTCTGTACAGCTCAAAAGTTTGTCTCTTTCACTAACAGAAACTGGTTCAAAAAACTATATCACCTCACCCATCTTATTGCTTTAATATTCTGGGACTAACTTTACTACAACATTGCAAAGAACTAACGAGAAACAGTCCTGCTGCAATGATGATTTCTATAAAATTAAAATTGAGAGGAAGATGAAGACTGCAAATCACAGGGAAATATTGCGTCGTGATTGCTGCTGTATTACCTGTTGTTCTAAACAACACTAGGTTTCCTATATACTTAATATTTCATATACTGTATATTTGATATTTTTATAATAAATAATTCTGTCAGAAAGTAGAGCTTGCTGCATATTAGGAAGAGAGAAAAAGAAAGTGGTGATAGGAGGTTCTTGTTAAGAGTACCCCGCCACACTTCCATTAACTACAGATGATTTAAACAGCACATGTACTTATCTAGTAGATTATGAACAACTAATCTGGAAATTATTGAAGAACAGAACCCTCTTGATTTCAGATATTAATTCAATATGAAAACTGATCCAGCATTAAGCACAAACACAGTAGTCACATGACTGTCACTTATGGTTATGCAATTTTTGTCAACTTGTGACAAGTTGCATTACTACAAGACTCCCAAGGAAATGTCATGGATTGGCAAATAACTGCCATAATTAGTGCATCATGCAAGTGTATTATTTCTCCTTTAATGATGTTATTAAACATATATAGAGATGATAAAATTCACTAACTTTTCAGTTTAAAAAAAACTACTACAGTACTGCTCTACCTTGTGTCCATGAAGTGTATATATAAGTCTTCCTTCTAATAGATCCATAATTTTAAGGGTACCATCAGTAGAGGCAGTGATGAGATAGTTACCAGAAGGATGGAACGATAGACAGTTAACTCCTGCTCCGTGAACTAATTCACATAAGACAAAATTCAGACATTGATATTAATTATTGGAAATAAAAAATCTGTTTCCTACAGTAGCTGCTTTCCAGTGCCCAAAACAATAATCAACACCCATTATTACTGAGAGAAAAGAAAAACAAAAGTGAAGGAAAGCAGTTATATAGTTCCATGCTAATACAACAGAAAAACTACAAAATGAAGAAAAATGTTGAAAGTCTAAAAAGTAATGCTTTTATTTAAATAAAGGATGCAGACTTGTTTGCTTTCCACTTATCATGCGGCAGCAGTCAGGGGCCCTTGGCCCTTTTGAATCACTGGGCATCAGGGAAGTTGTCCCTTTTGCCCCATCCGATTGGTGGGCTTTTTCTTCTGTAGGATATTTGTTGACATCATGTATTATATTTACCAAGATGCAGAAAGAATTCAGACACTAATAAATAACATGTTAAAAAATCAGGATACGAACAAAAGACACCACAAAGCAAAGGTTATTCTCAGTGCTTAATTTCATACTACTAAACTTAAAATCCTTACGATCACCTACCAGTGAGCATGCTTTCTGGTTCCAAGACCCAGTAACATGAGCTTAGCAGCAAAATAAAGCTTCAGTATTGAATATGTCATCTCTTATTAGCCAAATTAAGATTCTTAAGATGACTTTCACAGCATGTGTCTTTTTTAAACATGAATTCTTAAGATTATAGCAAATTCTCAACAGAATCTGCAAAACTATAGAACAATTTCTAAGGGATCAAGTTGAAATACACTGCAGTTTAATTCAAATTACATTCTTCTGAAAACGAAAAATATTGACAAAAAGAATATTGAGTTACTAAAACTTTTAGAAGAGATTTATTTAATAAATATTAAATATTTACGTTTTCCCCCTGTATTGTTAACTTCAGTCCTTGGAGAAAAAGGACTGATTCACATTAGTTACACTGTTACATCTTGATATAGTGAAATACTTCAGCACATAGCTAACTTCACTGGGACTATGCACAGGTTTATAGTTAAACGTATGTGCTTCCTGGAGCATGGCCTTCATCCGTCAGGGTGAGATGCAAGGAACATTCATTTCCTACTGACCACTTGACAGATCATTAGGTATCGGAGTTGATAGACAACAATGAGGTGTTGCAAGCCTTTCCAAAAACAGCTAGGTGTACTGTGGGATAGTTACCCATGGGGCACTCCTCGGTGCATCAAAGCAAGTCCTGCTAGTGTCCACTGACCAAATAAGGCTCAACAGTTAACCTTCACAGTTACATGTAGCTCCCTACCCCTGTGCTGCTGACTCTGATACAGAGGCGGGGGTGGGGGGGGAGAAGAGAAGTGGCACAGGTGGGCACTTAAGCTGGCTTAAAATTTCAGCAGTTACATGTTTACTGAAATACACACATTTTAACACCCCTAATTAAAACGGTGATTAATTGTGATTAATTTTTAATCACAATTTTTAGAGTTGATTGTGTGAGTTAACTGTGATTAATTAACAGCCCTAATACTTACTTTTTTAAAGTTATTTTCTAATGTTAATCATTACTTGCAACACCTATATGGAAAGCCTGACAGACAAAGAATAAGTAACTTGTCCAAGATGAGAGAACTACTCAGTGACATGGATAGCATTAAAAGATGGAAGTCTCATGTTTTAATTCCCATACTCATGCTCTAACCATGAGACCACACTTTCTTAAAGTTATGGTTATTAATCAACATCTTTCTTACAGCTACTTATTATGTGATAAAGGAGTGTAGCTCATGTATTTTCAGAAACTAAATATATCATTTTCACAATGGCCAGGTAATATTCTGCATTCAAAAAGACAGAAAATAGAACCGGTCTTCAAATCCAAGAGGCAGTGCGATTTCCTGCCAAGATAATTTTACAATTCTGCTGTTAAACTGAAGAAAATCAACTTTGTGTGGCCACTTAATTATTTCATTTTGAGAATAATTGCATCAGTCTTCTCTCAACAAGAATTAGCAGAAGAAAAATAATTCTTTAAAGTACTCTATAATAGTATAATATATGGAGATATACCATCTCATAGAACTGGAAGGGACCTTGAGCGGTCATCAAGTCCAGTCCCCTGTCCTCATAGCAGGACCAAGTACCATCCCTGACAGATTTGCCCCAGATCCCTAAATAGCCCCCTCAAGGATTGAACTCAAAATGCTGGGTTTAGCAGGCCAATGCTCAAACCACTGAGCTATCCCTCCCCCACAAATTTTTAAAAAACTTAAAAAACAATGAAAAGTCTAGTAGCACTTTAAAGACTAACAAAACATGTAGATGGTAACATGGGCTTTCATGGGCACAACCCATTTCTTCAGATTAAATTTAAATAAAGAATAGTTAAGGGAATAATTCTTAAAGTTACTAGACATTTTATTGCTTTCATTAAAAAAAAAATTAAGTAAACCGAGTTAGTTACCCCATGATCTATATAAGCTTTTACCTCGGTAATGCTGCAGTAACTTGTTCATTCGAATATCCCAGAGCTTCACTATATGATTAGAACCTGCAGAAACTACACATGTACCACTTGGATTGAAATCAACATAGTTTGCAAACCTAGATGGAAATCATGAAAATACATTTAATGAATATTGCTGTTTTAAAAGAAATATCTACAAGTCAAGAGAATTAATAGGAACATAAGAATGGCCATACTGTGTAAGAAAAATGATCGATCTAACCCAGTATCTTGTCTTCCGACAGTGGCCAATGCCAGAATCTTCAGAGGATAGGAACAGAAACAGATCAATCATCAAGTAATCCATGCCATCATTTACTCCCAACTTCTGGCTATCAGAGGTTTGGGACACCCAGACCATGGGTTGCATCCCTGACCATCTTGGCGGAGAGCTATTGTCCTATCCTCTATGAATTTATCTTTTTTTTTCCAAACTAATTCTATTTTTAGCCTTCACAACATCCCTTGGCAATGAGTTTAAAGCACCTATTAATTTCTTATGTTATGTGAAGAGTTAGGCAATACCCCCCTATTCACTCTCTCCTTACCACTGATGGTTTTAGAGACTTCTGTTATATTCTCCATTAACTGTCTCTTTTCTAAGATTAAAAGTCCTAATTGCTGCCTTATACGGAAACTGTTCCATACCCCTAATAATTTTTGTTGCCTTTCCAATATGTACTTTTTGAGATGGAGCAATCAGAACTAGATGCAGTATTCAAACTGTGGGCATACCATTGATTTATAAAGTGCCGTTATGGTATTCTCTCCATTTCCTAATGGTTTCTAGCATTGTTAGCTTTTTTAACTTCTGCTGTACACTGAGCAGAAAAGTTTTCAGAAAATTATCTGCTATGACTCCAAGATCACTTTCTTGAGTGGTAACAGCTAATTTAGAGACCACCATTTTGTATGTCTAGTTGGGATCAATGTTCCCTCTAATCTCTTCCATCCATGTGCAGATTTTTCCCATCCATGTATAGAATAAAAGTTTATGTGCACTGAGGCACGTGCAAATGTGCACCACCAGTAGAAACAAAAAACCTAGACATGGGTGTTCTGTTATCAGCTGGGCAGCATTCAAATCTCTTCTGAGTGGCTACACAAGTACACAACTTACAGGGAACACTGGTTGGGATTATATTTTCTCACATGCATTACTTTGCATTTATTGACACTGAATTTCATTGCCTACTCATCAATTTTGCAAGATCCCCTTGTAACTCTTTGCAGTCAGTTTTGGACTTAATTATCTTCAGTAATTTTGTATTCTCTGCAAACTTTGCCAGCCGACTATTCACCCTGAATATGACAAACAGTACCAGCCCCATACAAATTCTGTTTATCTTCTTCTGTCTTTTAATCGGTTCTGGTTCATGAGAGGACCTTCTCTGTTATCCCACAACTATTTACTTAAGAGCTTTTGGTGAAGGACCTATGTTCCCTCTAAGTTTTTCCATCCATGTGCTGAATAAATTTTGTTCTGTGCACCAAGTCATGTGCAGCTGTGTATCACAAATTGAAACAGATGCTGCCTGCTGTGGGCACTCTGCTAATCAGCTGGGTGACACCTGAATCTCTCCCGGGCAGCCACCCAAGCGCTCAGCTTAGAGGGAACACTGTGAGGGACCTTGTAAAAGGCTTTCTGAAAGACAAAGTACACTATGGCCGCTGAATCGCTCTTGTTCACGTATTAGTTGACTTCTCAAAAAAATTCTAATAGATTAATGAAGTAGGATTTCCCTTTACACAAGCCATACTGACTTTCAACTTTTCATCTATGAATATCATAGTTCAGGTCTTTATTATAATTGGAATCAATTTGCCTGGCTTATGAGCCTGTAATCACCAGGATCGCCTCTGAAGACTTTTTAAAAATTGAGTTACATTACCTACACATCAGTCATCTGGTACAGAATAGGGATATAAGCAAATAGTCGACTATCTGACAAGCATAAGCTTATCGGATAGTCAACAAGTCCCTTCATTAGTCACTTCCCCCCCCATCAGAAGCAGAAAGGGGAGGGGGAGGCAGAAAAGAGGAAAGGGTGAACAGGAGCCAGTGCTGTGGGGAGTCAGTTTAAAAGCCGGTTCCCCCCAGCACCATCTCTACAGGGGGGGGAGTGGGAGGCGGGGAGGCAGGGGGTTAGTGGGAACTGGGCATGAGGCGGTAATCAGCTGATTCCCAGCTTGCACCCAGTCCCAGATGCTGTGCATCTGCTTTTAAACTATATTAAGAGCTGGCAGGGTTAACCCTACTGGCTCTTAATACATTTAAAAAGCAGAGGCACAGTGGGGGGGACCCAGCACGAGCCAGAACACCTTATTCCCAGCTTGCAGCAGGTCCCCCCCGCTATGCACCAGCCTTTTAAATGTATTAAGAGCCTGCCAGCTCTTAAAACATTTAAAAGACAGAGCTGCAGTGGGGTTAGCTCCCGGCTTGCTGCAGCTCCCCCACTTATCAACTAGTCAATGGAAATTCCATAGACTAGTTGATTAGTTGATTAAATTTAACATGACTAGTACAGAAACCAATTTAAGCAATAGTTTACATACCACAGTTAGTAGTTCTGAAAATTAATATTTTAATTTCTTCCTAACTCTTGGTTGAATATCCTCTAGTCCTGGTGGCGTGGCACCATTTAATTTATAAGTTTAGTCCAGAACCTCTTCTCCTGACACTTCAATCTGGGACAGTTCCTCAGATTTGTGACCTAAAAAGAACAGCTAACTATGCCAATGGAATGGGAGGGTTCAGTTGGCACAGAGACTTGGAAACCTCAAATTAGAAGTTAAGCTACCTCTACACCACAGTGGGAACTGACTTCCTGAGACTGATCCACTAGCAGTTGATTTAGCAGTTCTAATGAAGACCTGCCAAATCGACAATAGATTGCTCTGCTGTTGACAAGAAGAATAAGGTAAGTCAATGGGAGTTTCTCCCATGAAGCCCATGCAGTAACTCCAAGGTATATTGACTCCAGCTATGTTATTCATGTAGCTGGAGCTGCATACCTTAGGTCAACTTTCTGCAACTGAAGGCTGAATAAAGATGTTGATGAAATTTCACTTAAGACAGCACAAAAGATGAACTTCATATTACGCTAAATGTATTTCTGCACTCTTCTGTTGCATGACACTTACCCTTCGTAGTCTGTAAAGCTATCAACACATATTTTATTTGTTGCATCCCAGATTTTAACAGTTTTATCCTCACTGCAAGATGCTATTAATCTTCCATCAGGTGAAAATCTGTAAAGTATAAAAAAAAAATCTATTTAAGTAGTATCAAATATTCAGTAATACAGATAACTCAATAGTAAATAAATAGTAAAAGGCATTTTGTAGGACAATCTATTTTCAATTTTAGGGTGTAATACTGAAGAATTTCAAGTTGGAGATGTTAAAAAGCAGGGTATTTTTGTAAACATGTATACGCTGAAATTTTCAGTGGTTACATGTTTACCCATTGGGGAGGGGGAAGTGGCTCTTTGGGAGCCAGTGTGCACAGGGAGCCAGCTTTTAAGCTTGCTCTCTATGAGCACCAGCTCCTGTGGAGTCAACTGTCCCCCGCAACCTCCCTGCGCTGCTGCCTCTATCAGCAGCAGTGCGAGGTGAGGGGGCAGGCGGCTCACCAGGAACCAGTGCTTGCAGAGAGCGGGTTTAAAAGCTTGCTCCTCATGATCATTGGCTCCTGCCTGCCTCCCCCCAATGCTGCTGCCTTTGCCACTTCCCACATTGTTTTAAAAAAAAGAAAAAAAAAACTTTCTACCCATGAAATCTAAAAACTAAAATATTATTTTAAAACACCCATATACCTGAATAGGTGTGAGGGGAGAAGAAGAGGTTACTTACCTCGTAACTGTTGTTCTTCAAGATGTGTTGCTCGTGTCCATTCTGATTAGGTGTATGCGCGCCACATGCACAGATTCCGGAGCTTTTTTCCCTTAGCAGTATCCATAGGGCCAGCAAGGAGCCCCCTGGAGTGGCGCCGGTATACTGGTGCATATATACCCCTGCTGGCCCCTCCACTCTCTCAGTTCCTTCTTGCCGGCTCCTCCGACAAGGGGAGGTGGGTGGGATACAGAATGGACACGAGCAACACATCTCGAAGAACAACAGTTATGAGGTAAGTAACCTCCTCTTCTTCTTCTTCGAGTGCTTGCTCATGTCCATTCTGATTAGGTTAATCCAGGGCCGGACTAAGGGGTGGGCTAGTCGCGCAGCTGCCCAGGGCGCCAACCTACGGGGGGCGCCCGGCTCCCAGCGGGCTGCAGTGGCCGCCCAGGGCAGGGGCCGTGTTAACCCCCGCAGCACCAGCCAGCAGCGCCCTTCCCCCCACGGCCCCAGGCTGCACGCCATCGGCGGTGGCTGGGCCGACTGGGCAGCGCATGCGCCATGCGTCCACCCACGCGCCCCGGGGGCGGGCCTGCGCATGCGTCATGCGCCCGGAGACGGGGCCGCTTGTCCCGGGGGCGGGCCCGTGCATGTGCCATGCACCTGGAGGCAGGGCCGCACGTCCCGGGGGCGGCTCCGTGCGCCAGGGCCCGGGGTGCCAAAATGGCTCAGGCCGGCCCTGGGTGAATCCCTAGCCTTTCCCCTGGAGGCGGGGTCGGAAGGTGACTCCTGACTATCCTTCTATAGACCTGAGAACTGCTGCCCCAACTGCAGCATCCTCTCTAGCCTGCTGCGTGATCGCGTAGTGTTCTGCAAACGTGTTCATCGACGACCACGTGGCAGCCCTACAAATTTCCAAAATCAGCACATGCGCCAAGAACGCTGCCGAGGTCTCCTGCACTCTCGTGGAATGAGCAGTTAACGGTGGCGCAGGTTTGCCTGCACCCTCGTAGCACGCTCGGATACAAGATGTGATCCACGAGGAGATGCACTGCACGGAGACAGGCAGCCCCTTCATTCTTTCAGCTATAGAAATAAACAATTGTGGTGACTTTCTGAATTCCCGTGTCCTGTCTATAAGAAACGCCAATGCTCTCCTGACATCCAAACAGTGAAATGCCTATTCCTTGGATGTGGAGTATGGCTTAGGATAAAATACCGGTAGGAAAATGTCCTGGGGAGGTGAAAATGGGAGACCACTTTAGGTAGGAACCCCAGGTGGAGACGCATTCTCATTTTGTCTTTAAAGAAAACTGTGTAAGGGGGCTCTGAAGTCAACACTCTAAGTTCGGACACCCTCCTAGTGAAGTAATAGCCACTAGGAAAGCCACCTTATAGGACAAGTGCTTCAAGGAGCATGAGGCTAGAGGCTCGAAAGGGACCTTCATGAGCCCTGTCAGGACCAGGTTAAGGTCCCAGGGTGGCACAGGTGGAGGTTTATATGGAGCAGTCTGTCCACTCCCTTCAGAAACCATATGACCATAGCATTTGTAAATATCAACCTTTGGCCCTCCCCCAGGTGAAAGGCCGCTATTGCCGCCAGGTGAACCTTAAGCGAGGATGTGGCAAGGCCTTGCCTCCTAAGATGAAGGAGGTATTCTAAAATAAGAGAGATCGCTGCCTCACCTGAGCCAAGCTCCTTCTCCCCCCTCCACAGGGTAAACCTCCTCCATTTAGCCTCATTTGACACCCTAGTGGATGGCTTCCTACTTCCCAGAAGCACCTCCTGAACACCTCTTGAGCACTCCCGCTCTAGGGCCGACAACCACTCAGGTACAATGCCGCTAGATACAGGGACTGTAGGCCTGGGTTAAGAATCGTCCCCTCGTCGCAGGTTTGCGTGATTAGATCTGGTAGTAAGGGTAGCATAAGCGGCCCTTCCTTGGCCAGGTCTAGGAGGGTCGTGAACCAGTATTGGCAAGGCCACACCGGTGCTATCAGTATGATCAGAGCCCCAAACTTCCTCACCCTGATCAGCGTCTCGTGAACCAGGGGGAAAGGGGGAAAGGTATACAGTAGACCCTTGGGCCACCTGGTCTGTAGTGCGTCCCCCTGGGATGCTAGCCCGTGGCCCATGTACAAGCAATAGTCCCTGCACTGGGCATTGCTCGGTGTTGCAAAGAGGTCTAGATGGGGAAACCCCCACCTCTGAAAGATTCCTTGCAGTATGTCTTGTCTTATAGTCCATTCGTGCATCTGAATGGAGCGACTTAGCCTGTCCGCTAACCCATTTCTGGACCCCGGCAGGTGCGATGCCTCCAGGTGAATATTGTGTGAGATACACATCTCCCACAGCTCCAGGGCTTCCTGACACAGGGGAGAGAAAGCGCGCCCTCCCCGCTGTTGATATAATACATGGCCGTCGTGTTGTCTGTCAACACCGCGACCACCCTGTTCTACAGCAGGGGTAGGAACGTCTTGCATGCCAACCTGACTGCCCTGAGCTCCTTGACATTTATGTGGAGGGGTGTTTCCCCTGGTAACCACGTACCTTGCGTCCTGAGATCGCCCATGTGCGCCCCCCATCCGATGTCTGATGCGTCCATGACCAGCCGCAGTGATGGGGACTCTCTGACAAATGGAACTCCCACACACACCGTGCTCTCGTCCTTCCACCAGTCTAGAGAGTGAATATCCTTTCTGGAATGGTGATCACCACATCCAGAGGCGACCGCATGGGGTTGTGCACCGCCTTGAACCATCCCTGTAGCGGGCGCATGTGTAACCTGGCATATCGTACCACATATGTGCATGCTGCCATGTGGCCGAGGAGCCACATACAGGTTCTCGCGGTAGTGGTGGGAAATCTCTGCAGGTCTGTTATTAACGAACGCAATGTGAGAAACCTGTCTCTCGGCAGGGAGCCTCTCTCTGCGGTTGAATCCAAACAGGCTCCCACAAACTCCATCACTTGCGTGGGGTTTAGTGAGGATTTGGCTTCGTTTATGAGAAGGCCGAAATTCCTGAAAAGTACCCTTGCCCTCTCTACATGGTCCGTCACTTGTTCTCGAGTTGTGCCCCTTATCAACTAGTCGTCTATATAGGGGAATACTTGAATTCTGTGTTGTTGCAGAAATATGGCTACTACAGCCATACACTTGGTGAACACCCATGGGGCTGTACATAAGCCACATGGGAGGACCGTGAATTGGAAGTGGTCCTGTCCCACCACAAATCTGAGGAATTTCCTGTGCATCGGGGACACTGAAATGTGGAAGTAGGCGTCTTTGAGATCGAGAGCAGCGTACCAGTCTCCCTTCTGGAGGGATGGGATGATGCATGCCAAAGTGACCATTCTGAACTTTGTTTTCTTTATGAAAACATTCAGATTCCTTAAGTCTAAAATAGGACATAGGCCCCCCTTCGCTTTGGGGATGAGGAAATAACGGGAGTAAAAGCCCCTTCCTCTGAGCTTGTGAGGAACCTGTTCTATGGCCCTTAGAGTCAGAAGATTGGACACCTCCTGTCTTAGGAGGGTCTCTTGAGAGGGATCCCTGAAAAGGGACAGGGAGGAGGGTGGAAGGAAGGGGTAGAGAGGAAGGGTATAGTGTATCCCTGTCTCACCAGGTCAAGGCCCAGCAGTCCGATGTAATCTCAGCCCACGCCTGGTAATACAGGGAGAGACGGTGTCCAAAGCGGGGGGATAGGAGGTACTACTGGTACTCTGCCCTCGAGCGTACCTTCAAAAGGAGGGCTTGGTCTGCTGGTTCAGGGGCGGGCCGGATCCTCTCTCCGATTCTGACCTATGGCCTCTGCACCTGTTTCTAAATTGGTCGGGACGGCCGTTATTGCGTCCCCTCCTGTGCCCTATGTCTGACCCAAATCCCCGCGGAAAGGGTCTTTGGTATGGCCTAGGACTGAGCGGCCTCCTCTGAGGCGCCGGGGTATGAATCCCTAGCGATTTTAATGTTGCTCTCGGAGTCTTTTAGGCTATGGAGCTTAGAGTCGGTCTGCTCAGAGAACAGGCCTGACCCTTCAAAGGGCAGGTCTTGTAAGGTGGTTTGCACCTCTGACGGAATTCCCAACACAGCAGTGACCATGGTCCGAGCCACCTAGTCCGCCACGTCTAGAGCTGCCTGGAGGGTTGTGCGTGCTACTGCCTTTTCTTCCTCCGTAATGACCCTGAATTCCTGAAGGGACTCGGGGGGGAAGGCGCACCCCAAATTTCTGCACTGATGCCCAAGTATTAAAGGCATAGCGCCCCAGCATCGCTTGCTGGTTCGTGATATGGAGCTGCAGGCCTCCCATGGCATAAGTCTTTCTACCTAGGTCCTGGAGGTCCAGCTTTTTAGGGTCCTTAGCCTTTGGTGTTGGCCCGGGTGGTCCCTGGTGCTCCTTTTGCCCTGCGGCCTGCACCATAATGGACCCCGGGGCAGGGTGGGTAAAAAGATGCTCATGTCCCGCTTGTGGCACATAGTACCGCCTTTCCACTCCTTTCTGCGTTGGGGCAGTGGACGCTGGCATTTGCAATAGCCTCTTTGACAGCTTATCGACGGTCTTATTCAGAGGTAGTGCCACACGACCCGGACCTGACGCTGACAGGATATCAACCATGGGGTCCAGGTCCTCGTGGACTTCTTCACTGTGCACCGCTAGGTTGGCTGCCAACCTCCTTAGCAGGTCTCGGTGTGCCCTGGCATCCATGGATGGGAGTTGGGGTGCTGGGCCTCATCCGGGGAGGATGGTGACGACTCTCTTGGCGGCACCTGATCCTCATCGCACTCCTGCGCCCCCATCTCCCCAATGGTCGAGGGGTCCGTCTGCAGTGGGTGCAGGTGGGATTGTGGCCCCCTTCCTCTGGCCGATCACCGGTGGTCTAGCTGATGCCGCCATGAGATGGCCCTCGTCTGGTGGTGGGGCCCACAGTGGAGTGGCGGAGGGGGCACTACTCTTGCGAGATGACCCTGCAACCGACCCCGAGGGAGGGGGCCCTTGGGCTTGATGATAGGCCCAAGGTGTCCAGAACGGCCACTGCGGTTGTGGTGGCCACTGCGCCTGCCACTGCTCCGCCAGGTCCCTGTGCCCAGATCTGTGGCTCGAGTGTGACCGGTGCCGTGAGCGGGACCTGTAGAAAGATCTGGCCGACCACACAGATTCTGCTTCAGACTCTGAGGAGTAATCTGATTACCATGGGGGTGCGGATGAAGCTTGCTCCCTCTGATGCGTGGCCATGGCCGATGGCTTACCCCTGTGTCCTGGTCTCGGTGCCGGGGGAGGCATGTGTTGGGACTGCATAGTGCCCAGTGGCATCTGATAGCCTGGGAAATAGGCCTGCAGTGCCGCAAATGCCTGCAGTTCTGAGGGCTGTTGCACCGTCGCCACTTGCTGGTGTCCCGGTGCCTGAATCGGAGCTGGGAGGGGCATCAGTGCCGGCGCCCTGTATGGTGCTGATTGCACCGGTGCCGTCATGGCTGGCATGTAGCTCGGTACGGGGACTGGCACCGCCATGGGTTTCATCGGCGGTGCCGCTTCCTGCACCGCATAGTGGGGCACTGTATACCCCGGTGCCGCCACAGTTGGCTGGGACTGGCTCATCTGTCCCAGTACTGACTGGCTCGATGCCATAAAAACGCTCGACACCAGTGCCGCGGACGGCAAGATGTTTGGAGCTGGCGTCGGTGCCTGTGCTTGCGCTGGTGCCAGTGCCGGTGCCTGGAACAGTTGCTGTACCGGGGTCTGCGGGTCCCATGACCCCGATGGCGGCGCCGGT
Organism: Rafetus swinhoei; assembly: GCA_019425775.1. Taxonomy (NCBI): domain Eukaryota; kingdom Metazoa; phylum Chordata; order Testudines; family Trionychidae; genus Rafetus; species Rafetus swinhoei. The sequence goes on along the minus strand of CM033437.1, from coordinate 271,370,278 downwards.
GGGAGGGCGCTCTTGTCATGGGAAGGTGTGGCCCGCCCCTGCAGTGTCGTGCCATCCCCCTCAGTCGCAGTGAGTTCGATGAGCTCCCTTGCCGCATTGAATGTCTCTGGGGTAGAGGAGTGCTGGATGTCCCCCATGCCTACAGCCTGCCCTGGGCTCCGAGCCTTGTCCGGGCTGCGCCTCCTCCTGGCTGCCTTAGAGGTCAAGTGCCCCTCCTTAGGGCGCACTTTATGACCACGCCTCTCCGTCAATCGGACCCTCGAGCCTTTAGAGCCCCTTGGTGCCAGCAACTGCGATCTGTGTCTAGGCGCCTTCAGGACGGCCGTCTGCTGTGTGGCCGGTGCCACGGTTGGAGCGGACGGTGCGCTGTGGACAGAGTGGGGCCGCTCCTCGCTCTGAGGCTGCAATGCTGAGTCCATCAACAGGAGCTTTAACCTAGAGCATTGGTCACGAACCAGTAGATCGGGATCTACTGGTAGATCTTGGAGCCTCTGACAGGTGATCCTGACTGGTTTGGCCAAGAGGCTATCAAGTGCTGGCACTTCAGCTGCCCCTTCCCCCTGCTGCGCATCTCCTGCTCTTTGCCTTGGAGCTGCCTCCTCCCACCCCCAGGAGCCTCCTGCTTGCTATGCAGGGCAGGGGAGGGAGAAGAGGGGTGCTGATGTCAAGGCGCCTCATCTTCCACCCTGTATCCTATCTCCACAGAGCAGGGTGGGGAGCACAGCAGGACATGGGAGGAAGTTCACTGGCTGTTTTGGGGAGTAGTGCAGGGCCAGGGCAGGGGTGAGCTTTAGCCCCACTGCACCACCACCCAGGAGCCACCTGAGATAAGTGGTGCCCAGTTGGAGCCCACATCCTGAAACCCTACCCCAGTCATGAACCCCCCTCCTGTACCCCAAACCCCTTCCCTCGTCCTGAGCACCCCTGTATCCAAACCTCCTCCCAGAACCTGCACCAATCCCTCTCTGGCACCCCAACTGGAATCCCTCTCTGGCACCCCAACTGCCTGCCCCAAGCTCAGCTCAGAGCCCCACTCACACTCCAAATCCCTTAATCCAAGATAAGAGCCTGAACCCCAACTTGCTGCCCCTGCCTGGTGAAAGTGAGGGAAGATGGGGGAGGGAGGGAGGATGGAGTGAGCAGGGATGGGGCCTCTAAGAAGAGCACAAAGGAGGCGGGGCAAGGGTATTTGGGTTTGAGGTAGATCTTGGATTGCACTTAAATTCAAAAAGTGATATCATGCTTAAAAAGGTTGGAGACCACTGACCTAGAGTCTCTCTCCCTTTTGGTCCTAGGCTTAAATCCTTTACAGATCGAGCAGCTGTCCGCTCGATGGGCCTCACTCCGGAATTATATTACATACACAAATTCAGTTCATATGCTAATGGACTGAATCTTTATTTAGCTTGGTGGGGCCTCTACGACTGAGCGTGCTAACTACTTCCTGTCTTAGCAATCTATCTATTGACTTGGATCTTTATCTGCTTAGGGTTAGCACCCATTCTCCAGATAGTTAAAGAAAAAACAGGAAGGGGGGTGGGAGACAGAGCATCATTCTCTTTCCCCCCATGCCTTTCCCTTCTATTTATTTTGCGTTTTCAAATCCCCTACTCATAACTCCGGTCATCTGAAGAAGGGGGCTGTGTCCACAAAAGCTCATGGTACCATCTACATGTTTTGTTAGTCTATAAAGTGCTACCAGACCATTTGTTGTTTTTTTCTGTAACAGACTAACTCGGCTACCCCCCCGAAGCTCCCAGACAAGAAGAGTGCGGGTTGCCACAGGGCATAGGGTTTGAGCAGGCACCACAGGGCTTAAAGCCTTGGGGCCCTGGCATCCCCTCCCCTGATGGGGAGAGTCCCACTGAGCTCTTTATCCACTAATTGAACTATTTACACTACCTAACAACTACTTAACAGATTCTTAACTACTGAAACTAACTATAATACAAATAACAGATAAGAAAACAAACTACTAAGGGACCGGCTCTAACACACGCTCCAGCTACTGTCACAGGCGGTAAGAAGGAACTGAGAGAGTGGAGGGGCCAGCAGGGGTATATATGCATCTGTATACCCGTGCCACTCCAGGGGGCTCCCTGCTGGCCCTATGGATACTGCTAAGGGATAAAAGCTCCAGAATTCATGCATGCGGCATACATATACCTAATCAGAATGGACATGAGCAAGCACTCGAAGAAGAACAATGACTTGTAGGCTGAAACCAAGTATGAAAGTTTCAGCTCTAAAGGAGAATTTTGCTGAAAAATTATAAGCAAATGGAAACAAAGTCATATTAGAACTCTGCATTTAAATTTTAAACTAAGGTTCTCTCTACCATTAATATTTAAATGGTATTAAAAACATATACATCCTTGGGAGTCTTTTCCAAGTCTTTTAAAATTAACAATGACTGTTACCCTTAACTCCCAAACTAGCTAATCTGGATTTTTTTGGTTTTTAATTTTTAAACCATTTTTTCAGTAATTGAAATCAGACTTATTAGTTTAGTTTCTTTTGTAACTGTTACTTCTTTTTTAAATACAGATGCAGTACTGCACTTCCATAATGCTCTGTCAGTTTTCAAATCTGATTTCCTTATGTTTCTGTTCTTCTCTTCACCAGTTGAGTCTTCTAGTGCTCTACAGTGAATTTCATCATGCACTGTTCACCAGAATATATTCATATTTTTCAATATCCAATATCAATGCTGATACTAATTAAATAATTGATGTACCTCTCCATTAGAACCAAGCAGAACAGTAATGGTCAATCAGTAATGGGTTCTCATTATCCTTGTAGATTTGCTCTGTCTTTAAGTAGTAAGCTTGCCCTATTTTTTTGCTTTATTTAAAGAGAGACATACGGTGAACAAGATAATGTCTTTTATTGGGCCACATTCTGATGTTGGAAGAGACAAGTTTTTGAACTGCACAGAGCTCTTCTTCTTCTGAAGAGCTCTGTGTGGCTTGAAAACTCAGCTCTTTCACCAACAGAAGTTGGCCCAATAAAGACAATACCTCATCCTCTCTTGTGTTATTCCCAGGATATGAGAGTGACAATCTAAACACTGCAACCAACTATGTATTTTAAAACATTTTCAGGGGCCTTTTCCAATTCTGTAAGTCATAAATAATAACCTGATTTGTACTTTGTACTTGTAACCATCCCTATGTAACATAAATATCTGAAGAGTAAAGACAGAAACAGGAATTTGAAAGAAACCCCATGTTTTAGCTTTTCTGTGTACATAAGTTTCAAACAATTACACACACATACAACATATAGGAAAAACAGGATAGAAATTCTTCAAAAAATTCCCATACCTATTAATCTTTTTAATATTCCTTTCATATCAAGTAGATATACTTAAGTATTACAGCCCAGCTATTCAAAGGTAGTTATGCATTGCTGAGTTTGATGTACAAAATCTTATTGATTTAGAAGTCTAAATTTCATTTCAACAGGGATTTAGGCACTTACAAGCCCAAATTCTAGCAACTGGCAATGGGATTTTATCTGCTAAATCAGTTTAACATTGTATGCTGAGCTCAGCAACACTTAAGTACCTTTAGAAATCTGGGCATAAAAATGACCTGTTGGAAATTCTAAACAAAGCACTTGGCAATAATTCTACTCCTTTACAAACTCACTATGAAAGAACACTCACTTGGCACAGCGAACCCAGTGTGTGTGCTGGAACAAGGAAAACAAAAGCCGCTGACGGTGAACACTCCATACTTTTATTGATTTGTCATTGGATGCTGTAACTAGGAACTGGCCATCATGTGAGAAGTTCACACTACGGACAGGTGCAGTATGGGCTTTCAGGGATGAAGATTCTCCATGACTGAAAATATACATTAATATTTTACATAATATTTCCCTTGTGAAGGGCATACAACTCAATAACAATATAACTGACACTGATTAAAAGATAAAAATCAATCTATTTTCCCTGTACACACCCAGTCCAGACCACAAGAACAATTTCTTGGTAAATCCTGATAACTGTCTTTAGACAAAGCCACTCAAGACATTTTGAAAAACACATTTTCTAATTTAGTAGAAGTTTATTTATCTAAATGACTAACACTACAAAGTAACGAGTAGTCCTGTGGCTCCTTAGAGTCTAACAAAAATATATATAGTATCATGATCTTCCAGTTTATCTCAGGAAGTGGGTTTTGCCCATGAAAACTCATGATACTATATATTTCTGTTAGTCTCTAAGGTGCCATAGGACTAGTTGTTTTTAAAGTTACAGCTACCCCTCTGGGACTAAAAAATGAAATTCCTTTGCTTTGCCAGCATTTACCTTGCTACTTAGTTCTGAAGATATTATTTAATGAAATAAGATTACTACAGAATATTAGAGAAAAGATTACTACAGAATGTTAGATTACTACAGAATATTAAAATATTTTAAGAGTGAATGTAAACATTAGTCACTATGCTGTAAAATGTCTTTACAATATTTTTTTTCATAATCACTACCATTTTTCCATAAAGGAACAGACAAATTTTGAATGAATAAAACTTGCTGTGCTGTCTTGGCTTCCTTCATCACTTGCCCCCTAATTGCGTATGAATGCACAGGAACGATACAACTCCCACTTAAGTAAATATATCCTTTGAGTTTGAAAGAAAGGCTGCCACGCACTCATGCATGCCTATCTTCAGCTGAGGCCTAGTTTCTGTACTCCTATAGAATTGCAGAGGAACCAAGACAACAAAGAACCTTGCTTCCAGATGCTCCTAGACTCCCATTATTCCTCACGTCCACCTGATGTGGGAGAGAGTAGTAATACACAGAACTAAATTTTCTGTGATATTGGTAAGGCAGTATCAAAAAACATAACCAATATACTTCAGTTGTACTCACATACAGGGAATCCACAGTCTGATAGTCCGATCTTGAGAAGCAGAGGCCAAGAGGTGTCCATCTGGTGAAAACTGTACACTGGTTACAGCTTCCACATGACCCACAAATCTGAAAGCTCTGGACTGCGGCCTCAAATTCCAGATCATAAGAAACCTATCCAAAGAAGATGAGGCTGGCAAAAAAATAATTTGAAAGCTATTTTCTGTTAAAACAAACAATTAGATCACTTGAAATAATAAAAACTTTGATCATTACTCATGTTTAAAAAGACACATGTATTATAAATACATACTTAACAAGTGATACTACCTTAAACTCCATTATCAATAACGATCTGTTAATTTCTAATTCAGAAATAAAATGACACAAAATGCCTACAAAACAACGACAGCAGATTTTGTCAGTGTCACTGAATTTATTGTCTATTTAATGTTTTGAGAACTATGTTTGATCTAGTGGCCATAGTATGACGTCTAGGAGCCAGGAACTCAATCACAAATTTTAAGACTAACATAGGCTCAAACAAATCACCACTAAATTTTCTCATCTCTAAAATGAGGACGTTAATTTTTGAAGTTACTGAGCAAATACGTTTGCAAAGCACTTTGAATACAAAAAATACTATAAATATTCCAATAATTATAACAGATTTGACAATGCTGAACAAAATGTAAAGCATCTGGAAACAGGATAGCAAATACGGCCTTTTCTACCTTCAGCTATTTAAAGTCACATTGGGCACATAAGCTAAATTTTCACAGATGGGTGCTGAAAGGTGAGTCTCTACTGTGGGATTTTCAAAGAGCACTAAGTGGTGGCCTATCTTCACAGAAGTAGGCTTATGCTGAAGCTTCCACCCCCAGTATCTGTTCTAGTCATCTAAACTGAAAAGTAGATACCCAAGTACTGAAGTTTGAACATTTTGCACATTTTTTGAGTTAGTGGGAATTTAATAGGAAATTGAAGGTGTTGATTAAATAACAGCAAGCACTAGAACATATTTTTGTGCCTTTGCAATCTGAACAGCTAATCATATACTGTTCGTAATTCTATAAACAATGTATTTAACTATTTAAACAAAATATTGTCCAGACTTTGCCTGGAAGTTTCTGAAAATACCAGTCTGGTAGAGTTCTGTAACAGTGATTGGAAAAGATAAAGATGGGGAAGGCATGGGACTGAGAAGTGCGTAGAGGTTAGGAATATCTTGATAAGAAAAAAAAAAAAAAGGAGAGAAAAAACAGGAAGAATTCCTTCCTCACTGCAAGTGGGAAGAGATGGAATGGGTAGTGAAGCACTGGAATGGGTTACCTAGGGAAGTAGTGGAATCTCCATCCCTGGAGGTGTTTAAGTCTCGGCTTGACCAAGCCCTGGCTGGGTTGATTTAGTTGGGATTGGTCCTGCCTAGAGCAGGGGGTTGGACTTGATGACCTTCTGAGGTCTCTTCCAGCTCTATGGTTCTATGATTCTATGATTCTATGAATGGGATAGAATCTCTCTTGCAATTGCAGAGGATGTGAAAAATTTAAAACTTTTCTCCCTGACATGCACCAGCAAGGGCAGTAATTTGGAAGGCAAAAGGCAAGGGAATGAGCTCTCTATTTATAGCAACATGTACAACACATGGCAAGACTAGTACATAAAATTATTAAGCCCCCTATAGAGTCAGTCCTCTCCATAGAACTAGACCCTGTTTATCCTTCTTCTTGGCTTCTGGGAAAGTCTCTGAGGCCAGGTGTTATCCCTGGACCCTCAACTTTGGAGGGTGTGTGGTTTGTAGGTATGGGATACATTTTTCTAACTCTGAGAGTTGGTTATTTTATAATAGGCACTTCCTAATAATATTTTATGTCTCATTTTTTTATTTAGAGGAGAGAATTTCAGTTCACCATCTTTGAAATATAGGGCAGATTATTTATTAGGCCACTGTAGTAAGATGAGGACCTGAAAAAGCCCATGTGGCAGAGACCTGATTTGAGGCCTGAGGCCTAGCTAACAATGGACAAAACTTGGCTAAAATAAAGCTAAGCTAAGCTGTGAGTCAGAGGCAGGCCCCTGCTCAGAGAACTTGGCATGAACCGGGCTGAGAAGGCAAAGCACTAATTGGTAATAGGCCCAGGTGTAGAACAGTAATTGGTACTGGTCATAAGTTGAAAGCACATTCCAAAAGGATGGTACCACCAGCTCATTAAAAAAATACCTTGGTACCCACACTCCCATAGATACCGACCCAGGTTCAGGAAAGGGTCTAAACTGATAGCATAATAGACAGAGATGTTCTAAGCAAACCACAAGGTGCAGGGTGATGGGTGGTATATAAGCATCAGAGAATGGTAACCTGACACATCAGGAGTGATGTGTAACTTGTTTGTACCTGTATATAAAGTGGTGTCTTGGGAGGGCACCAGAGGGCAGTGGGGGTCTCCCACTGATTAAGTCAGTCCATTGTTACGGGGTACATCTATGAAGTGGTTCAGTAGAGTCTACTGACAACTATTACTGTACTTTGTGTAACAATAAACCTGGCCAGGCACCTTCAATCCTTATCTGATTTATGGTCTTTGGTAGCTCTTTTGGAGTCTGCTGGGTTGACTAATTGCACTAGTCAACAGGGCACACATGCATGCAGCCTTTTGGTTATCGCTAACAGAGCAGGAGACCTGTCAGGACACCACGACAGTAAATCCTAACCTACTACAGCCAATACTTCCTACACTAAATATAACCCACCAGCAATCCATGGAGCACAAACCAGCATATCACATAACAGTGGCTCTCTTCCTTGATTTCAGCCATTAACATATTTTAAATTACATTCTAATTCCTTCCTTTTACTACTGTACTCATTTTTAATAGCCACAACTGAGTATCTCTCTCTAACAAGCTGAAAAAAGGTGACTGAGAAATAGACATGAGCACAACAAAAAAGAAAGGAAATTCTGAGCTGAAGATCTCATTCCAGCCTTATCTAAGGTCCCAATCCTGGACAAAGAACTGAGTCCCATTAATTTCAATGGGAATCTTGAGACAGCCTGAATATTTCTGCTTCCAGGAATTGGGACTAACTATGTGTACCTTCTATATAAAATCTCCACACACTTGAAATCTCTGCAATATCTTAGCTCAATAATATAAATTAAGGTCTTTCAGCATTTATTTCCCTATTTGTCTTTTGTAAACACAGCATGGTGGAAAAGAAACATTATAAATACATATATAGTTGATGTTGTTAACAGCAGCAACTTCTCTCTTCAACTGTGGAGTTTAAACTATATTAGAGATGGTAAAATGTGTGTATTTGTGTCAATATGTAAACACTAATTTTTTCAGCACAAGGAGGGGGGAGGAGATGGGCCAGGCCTGAGTGAGAGCTACAGAGGGGAGCAGCAGCAGCTTTGTAAAGATGTTTCACATTTGGTAAATAAAGACCTGTTGAAGTTTGTTACTACCTTGCTTGCATGATACAACAAGCAGTTACACGTGCGGGGGTGGGGGTTGGGGGCAAAGACCAGAGGGAGAGATGGCTCCATGGGGGGCAGGCAGCTCTGCAGGAGCCAGTACTCACATCTACCCCCCCAGTTGCCTCTGATACCGGCTCATCGGTTAACCATGTACTTGAGTACACATTAACATTCTTAAACTATATTAGCTGCTATTGTGTTTCAATTACTCTTAATAGGTGACAAAAATGTACTTTATAAGCAATTAATAATTACCTTTAAATTAATTCTTTGTTTCCCATTGCTCCAGTCCAAGAGATTTTGTTATCTTTACAAGGATGGTTCCCTGAGTTACCCAAGCAAAGTATTTCACAGAGGTTTTTTTACAAAATGGTTTCACTTTTTGCAATGTTTTCTTTTTTCCTCAAGATACTATAAATGCATTAACTTATACAAAATTAAAATAAAATGCTAAAATACCTATTTAAACATGGCTCTTTTGGGGAATTAGACAAGTCATCTTAACTTCTGTACACAGAAAGATAAAGGAGCAAATAATTAAGCAATTTGCAAACATCTAGAAGATAATAAGCTGCTAAGTAACAACATGGATTTGTCAAGAAAAAATTAAGTCAAACTAACCCAATAGATTTCTTTGACAGAGTAACAAGCCTCATGGATAGAGAAGAAGAGATAGATGTGGTATATTTTTAGTAAGGCTTTTGGTAACTGTCTCAAATGACCTTCTCACAAACAAACTAAGGAAATACAACCTAGATTGAACTATTACAAGGTGGCCACATAACTGGTTGGATACCCATTCCCAGAAAGTAGTTAACAATGGTTCACAGTCATACTGGAAGAGCATAACAAGTTGGGTTCTACAGGGTTCAGTTCTTCGTCTGGTTCTGTTCAATATCTTCATCAATGGCATAGAGAGTACACTTACAAAGTTTGCAGATAATTCCAAGAGGAAATGGGTTGCCAGTGCTTGGAAGATATGATTACAATTCAAAATGATCTGCATAAACTGGAGAAATGGTCTGAAGTTAATAGGATGAAACTCAATAAAGTCACATGCTCCATGTAAGAAGGAATAATCAGTGGCACACATATAAAATGGGAAACATCTGCCTAGGGAGGAGTACAGAAAGGGACCTGGAGGTCATAGTAGACCACAAGCTAAATAGGAGTCAGCAGTGTGTTGTAAAAAAGTTGGCATTCTGGGTTGATTAGCAGACGCATTATAAGCAATACATGAGAAGTAATTTTCTGCTCTACTCCATGCTGTTTAGTCCTCAACTGGAGCATCCAGTTCTGGATACCTAATTTCTGGAAAGATGTAGATAAATTGGAAAAAGTCCAGAGAAGAGCAACAAAAATGATTGATGGTCTAGAAACATAACCTATGAGAGAAGATTGAAAGAACTGGGCTTGTTTAACGTAAAAAAGAGAAAACAGAGTAGGGATGTAAACAAATGCTTATCAGGTAGTCGAGTAGGAACTCGACTAGTCACTTCCCCCCTCCCTTGCTGCCTCTATCAGAAAGAGGCAGAAAAGAGGGGAGCAGAAGTCGGTGCTGGGGGGAACCGGCTTAAAAAAAGAGTTCCCTGCCCCCCGCTGGCGCTGGTTCCCGCTGCCTCTCTCCCTTTGAAATATACAAGAGCCGCGGGAGAGTTGCAGTGGGATAGCGAGTGCCCCCCTTACTGACTAATCGAGTAGACGATGGAAATTCCATCAACTAATCGATTAGCTGATTAATCAACATTTAAAATCCCTGAGAGGAAACAGAATAACAGCTTCCAAGTATATAGAAGTTCGTATAAGGAGGAGAGAGAAAAAAATATTATTCTTAACTTCTGAGAATAAGACAAGAAGAATGGGATTAAATTGCAGTAAGGGAGATTTAGGCTGGACAAAACTCCTGGCACAGTGATTAACCACTGGAATAAATTGCCTGGGGAAGTTGTGCACCATCCAATTTTGGAACTTTTTAAGTGCAGATTAGACAAACACCTATCAGGGATGGTCTACTCTAGATAATACTTAGTCATACCAGGAGTGCAGGGGATTGGACTAGATGATCTCTCAAGGTCCTCTTCAGTCCTATGATTCTATGACATCCCAAGATATTGTAGATCAAGCCCAACAGTTACAAAACGTGTTACTGGACACATCAACACTAGAAAATGTACTGTGATATATTGCGTCTGACTTTTATATAGATATTATACAGTCTTTAAAAATGTAAGATGGCACTGTAGGTGGGTCCATAGATTAGTATTGTAAAACAGTTTATAACATGAGGAGGTCTGGTGTACATGCTCCCCCGGGAGATACAAGAACATCTTTCATGTTTGAACATGGTCCTAATTAAAAGTACCCGTGTATGCTACAACAATAATGACGTTGTAACAGGACAGAAACTTGGCTGGGCATAAACCTCATGTCATAACATCATTTATTCTTGTCTATGTACAAAAACAACATTACAACCAATTTTACATAAGTATCTAATGATGCAGTTAACAGCAATAGAAATTAACAACAGATTTTTCTTTATACATTTTGCTTTTCTGCATACGAATCACAAGACTTGCACACCCAACAATGTAACATTAGGCTATGCAAACACCAGGTTTATATATTTCTCTGCTAAAATTATTAGTAAAAAGGCACTCAAGCAAGGATACTTCCTTGGCAGCAAATAAAAACATCTGGACTTACTTATAGAGGTATATAGGCTTCCCCCACCATCAATACTGACAAATTTAGAATCAAAGTAAGTTAGCCATATTGATCACGTGTCTACCAAGGATAGCGAGGTTCCACCTACAGTGGAATTCCTACCATACTCTAACTAGGGATGCTAGCGGCTAGCCAGGTAACTGTTTAACCGATAAGCTTATTGGTCCCAGTTAACCACAACGACCCCTCCCGCTCACTAGCCTCATTTAAAACTCAGACTGGCAGGCTGGCTCAGTCCCAGCCCGCTGATCTGAGATTTAAATGAAGAGGACACATGGGAGCCATCTGCCACTTCACACTACTACCTCTGATACAAAAGCAGCAGCATAGGATGACAGGCTACCCGCGCAGACCAGCTCCTGCCAGCCACCCTGCGCTGCTGCCTCTGTATCAGGGCAGGGCAGGGCAGCAGGTGGGAGTCGGTCTGCACTAAGAATGTTAAAATGCAGTCAACTGACTAGTTGACTAGTTGATGGAATTTCCATCGACTAGTCGATAGGCACTTCTGCATTCCTCCTTTGAAATGTACAAAAGCCCCCACTGGGGCTCCTGTACATTTCAAAGGAGGAATGCGTAACTCCACATACAGCCCAGGACTAGCGGGAAGTCCCACTGACTCTGGGCTACACGCGAGTGCCTGCTTTGACATGCACAAGAGTCCCCAGCAGGGGCTCTTGTGCATTTCAAAGCCATGGAGCCCAGGGTCAGCGGGGGACTCCCCCGCTGACCCCGGGTTCTGGGGAAGTGCTGCTCAGAGCCCAGGATCAGCTGGGGAGTCCTCAGCTGACCCAGGGCTCCACTGTGCCTTTGAAAGCTGTGCAGCAGCTTCCCCTTTGAAACTGCCACCTCCGTGCCTTTCAAAGCGGCAGCCATGGAGCCCGGGGTCAGCTCAGGACTTCCAGCTGACCCCGGGTTCCCTGCGGCATTTCCTCAGAACCTGATCCCGGATTCTGGGGAAATGCCACGGGGAGCCCAGGATCAGCTGGGGAGCTCAAGAGTTGCCCCTTTGAAAGGCACAGAGACAGCGTTTTAAAAGGGCAGCCCACCACCCAGCTGATCCACGGATCAGCTGTGCAGCGGCTGCCCTTTTGAAACACTGTCTTTCATAGAGGCAGCAAAGGGGTGGGGGAGGGATATCGACTAGTCAAAATACTATCTGATAATCAAATGCTTATCGGATAGGCGACTAGTCTTTTACATCCTTAGTCTGCTCAGGGAGCCGATTTTTAAACCGGCTCCCCTCACAGACCAGATCTGCCTGCCACCTAGCACTGCCACCTCTGATACAGAGGAAGCAGCACTAGATGGCAGGGGGCTCTCCAGGAGTGAGGCTGCCAGCCCCACCCCCGGGGATCACTGAATAATTGTGTAACCACTAAGATTATTATTAAGATTTACACGATTATTAAATTAAACAATTTCTAACACCCCTAACTCCAACCACTCAGAATACCATAGCAGTCTGATATTTAGGGCCCTACCAAATTCATGGCCATAAAAAAAACTGTCACCGATCATGAAATCTGTTCTTTTGTGTAATTATATCCTATAAAATAAAGATTTCACAGGGAAGCCAGTGTTTCTCAAGTTGGGAGACTTGACCCAAAAAAGAGTTGCTAAGGAGTCACAAGGTTATTGAAGGGATGTTGCAGTATTGCCACCCTTACTTCTGTGCTGCCTTCAGAGTTGGGTGACCCAAGAGCAGTGGCTGCTGGCCAGGCACTCAGCTCCAAAGGCAGCAGCACAGTAGTAAGGGCAGCAATACTGTACCATGCCATTCTTACTTCTGCGCTGTTGCTGGTGGCAGTGCTGTCTTCAGAGATGGCAGGCTTGAGAGTGGTGGCTGCTGACTGGGAATCAAGCTTTGAATGTTGGCAGCCACAGCACAGAAGTAAGGGTGGCTATACTGCAATTTCCCTTCAATAACTTTGCAACCTCCCCCTCTCAATCCCATTTTGGGTTAGGACCCGTACATTTACAACACACTGAAATTTCAGATTTAAATATCTGAAATTATGAGAAGTATGACAGTGAAATTAATCAAAATGGACCATGAATGTCGTAGGGCATTGCTGATATTGTTAACAAGATTTAATGGGACTGAATTACAGCTTTGACTTTCGTAGAACTGTTAGTTAAAAACACATGATTTGGCACCATCTACTTAATGCTCAACTATATCAGCTCATGCAGTACAATTGGAATTTCAATGTAGATGGATTTAAGTATTCAAATCAAGTGAGGACATTAAAACAACTATAAAAATACATATACATCAGTAATACTAAACAGTATTTAATGAAAAACAATAATGAATTAAATTTCTACGAAAGTGATTGAGAGGCTGCTTAAATTCGGAATCTTTATTGGGTTTTGAGCAACAGAAGTTTAATATTATTAACCTCTGACATGCCACTAGATGTAGTGGGCACTAATATAAGTTACAAAGATTAAAGAAAAAACAAAAGTCAGAAAACTAATCAACATTCAATTGTCATTTTATTACTGTTTTTCAAAAACCCACCCAGATGAAACATTGATTAAATGCAAATTTACAGTATCTGTTAAGTAATTTAAATCAGTAGTTTAAAATCCATATAGTAATTTTATTTTCCCCAAAATTCTCATAAAACTATGACAGAATTAAAATATATGTATACCTTTGTTTCCCAGAGTATCAGATTTTCCAGAAATCCATACACAGAATGAAAAGATTACAGTAGTAATGCCTCAGTTATGGTTGAGATTGCCATTTCCAAGTTCCTATTATCAGACCCTTCTAATATTCTAAAAATTGCTCCTGTTGGGCAGAAGTGTTACATTCTTGGTCTTATTTTTTTTTGTTTAAAAAATCTGAAATGTGGGGTAAAAAAATTCCCTTGAGTTGTCAGTTATAAGTGCATTTAAAAAAAAAGGTGTAATATTTAAGAAATTTGTTCATTCTTATTTTCTGCTCAGATAGCTCAATTTATTTTTAAACTCCCCATTTATAAAATAGCTTTTCAAGACGAACACGATATTTGCTAAGTTTTAAAACATGTTAGTTAATAATACATGTTAATAATACATGTTAGAATTAAATAAAAATTGCATAGTCTGCAGGCACAGTACTTCATTTCCCTCAATAGAATAAGTATGCTTGGCATACGAAGTGAATGCCTATGCAAGCATGAATCCTTTTGGAAGTGCACATGCTGAAGCAATTGTTTTATTGTAAGGCTTTCACAAATGCACGTGACCATATAAAACTTGTCTTTCAGCGTGCCATGGGCTGTACTCTCTCAAAGCATTGCCAAAGCATCCTGACTCAGAATGCAGAGATAATTCCTTGGAACATAGGGCTTAGTGAATATACTAAGGAGTGCCTTGCTGACCAGTATAGTGTGTCAATTCCCTTATTATGTATAAATTTATACAAAACAAATTTCAAATTAGTCATTTTAAAAATAAGTTACAGAGACCAGTGCCACATTGTGACAATGATTTGTAGTATGGCCCTGCACTATACTCCTAACACAGAATCTTCCTCATCTAGTCCCTCTTCCAGCCCGGTCCCAGAGATTCTTGTCCCAACTAGCTGGCCACTTCTTTCCCTTCCTCCTGCCAATCCTTCACGAGTCCTTAGAAATTACTGAACACATATCCTTTTCCTTCTTGCGTCATTTGTTCTAGAAAGTCCCTAGGACTTTTACTACCCCATTTTCTCCTTCTCAACAGCCTTCTCTTTTCCCTTCTGTCTAACCCTGGCTGTGATGAACCAACACCACCTACTATATCCCACTAGATCTTCCCCAGATTTTTATTGCTCACTCCCTGGCACTGTGGCTCACTATCTGAAGACAAGAGCTGTCAGTCCAAAAATCAAGATTTGGTGTCTGGTGGCTACTGATAGCACAAGATGAACATAGAACAACACTACCACCACCAAAACCCCTGGATTTCTCAAAGCTTCAGCCAATGCCTTGAAGAATCATATTGAGGCCTCAACACACTTAGTACTAGCATTATGTTTTTTCTATAATATGCATTCCAATGATCACACACCTAAGAATATTTATTTGAACATCCTATCTATGATCACACATTTAAACTAACACCTTAGTGCAGTGGTTCTCAACCTGCAGCCTAGTGCTCGCTTATAGACCAATCAGCATGTAGCTGCAGCCCATCTGACATCCTCCGTGCAAAAAGACCATGTACATACATGTGAATGTAGTGTACCCAACACAAAGAGTTGCATATGCCACCCACATTGGTAGGTTAAGAACTGCCTTAATGTCTTTATTAAAAGACCCGCACAAGCCCAAATACTACATATATTTAAAAAAAAAAAAAAAACAAGGAACACCACAAAAGACTATGTAAACATAATAGCAGTGTTAAGAATATAAACAAATGTCCAGAAATCCAGTATTACCTAATGCTTAGAGAACTCAGGATGTGCACACTAGTACTGAAAATTTAAAGGTGAGAGACAGATTGTCAACATGATACCCATCCTTTTCTCTCTCACACAAGATAAATACATTAGTTTCTTATCCATTATTGTGGATTCCTCTCCCCCACACTTTAGTCTCCCACCCCAACCATTCCCTCCCTGCCCCAACCTGAATCTGGACAACATTTTCATACTGCTAGTCCATCTTCCTAGTACCACTACCTCTACCATTAGGGTTCTTCAATATCCCCCAAGTTGCTTTCAGGAACTAAGATAAGATTGAAGTGTTCACGTGGAAAGGCGGATATGAAGTAGGGAATGAAGTGATGGCAGTCTTAGTGTTTCTGGTCTTTCAAGTAGTTGAAAAAAATGAAACTTTTCTTCTTTTCAAAATAATATGACCTCCTCAAAACACTTAGGTGTTTATTTCACTGAGGATCTGCCAATTCCTGAACGATTATACAACATACTAAGGATTAAGTTTCTGCGTCCCATGCCAATGTTAACTTACTCATGTACTACTGTATTACTTGTTCTGTGAAGTTATATTGTAATACGTATCTGCAATATATCTAAGTAAATATTGACAGGAGAATCTCAACTTCTGAAGATTTTTAAAATTCTTAATCTTAACACTGAAGTATTACAGATTTTCTTTTACTTGACTCTTCAGGTCTAAAACATGTTCTTCCTAAAACTAAAATATAAATTGAAGTCTGAGCAATAATTAATCAAAAATTTACAATAGTGTTAAATTGGTACATAAAAAGGCACTTTTAAATATTAGTTGCCAATATTTGCCAACCCTTTTTCGTACACTTCAGCATTGGAGACATAGATTCTCAGGTGACATCCATGTATCATAAAGTACAGCCAACCACTAGTTCAGTTACTCTGAAGTTCTTCAAATAATAGCTAACTTCAGTGGCCATTTTATTTCTCAAACTTCCAAATTTGATTTTTATCTGCAGCATTACAAGTCCTCATTTCCACATCAGGCCGTCCCTCAGAAGTACGATAAGCACTAATGCACTTTCCTGACTGAGGATGATAAATAGTCCCATCCTGTTTAAAATGCCATATGATACTTTCTGGAATAGGGGATCTATCTTTTGGGCAATTCCTCATGCCAATGAAATCCTTTTGTTCAGGGACTTCAGCACATAGTTCAGTCACAGAGTTAAACCTAATTTCTTTACTTGATGTGTATTCAAAGAACTGATTGCCTCCTTGACCATGACATCCAAAGAGAGACACATGAGTTCCAGTAGGATTATGTTCAGGTGAATTGTAGTCCAGGCATTCTGATGATATTCCCATGCTGTGGATTGCTCCATGCCAGCCTGGACGATCCTCTGGTACATGTAAGTTGGAAAATATATTTTTCAAATACCAGTCAAAATTCTTACATTTCAAACGCTCTCTCAGCAGTTTTCTTTCAGAAATATCACCATAATTTTCTTTTCTTGCTGGAGGATTTCTGTTGTAAAAATGTTCTTTATACTCATCCATCCACACTTCAGCAGCACGTGCAGTGTTCTGAAGGAAATTTGGCCTCGCATATGGAGCCCGCTTTGGAAACACATGGCCTACATGGGAACAAGGATGAATCTCCAACGTGCCGCCACACTGCCACACCCTAAAGGACAGTTCTAAGTTCTCCCCACCCCAGACATCCATCCCTGTGTCATATGTACCAAGATACTCAAAATACTTCTTACTAACTGCAAACAGACCTCCAGCCATAGTTGGGGATCTTATTGGGTCAGTTTTGGATTTCCATCTTTGACGTTCATGTTCAGGCACAGAATGCCACTGAAATGTCAATCGCCAATCAAATCCCCCAATCATGGGCTCCCCTGTCTGCATATAGAATTCAAATGTATTCCAATCAATGGTATCAATAACAGGACAAATTATCACAGTCTCATTCTCAGCGATCCTCTCTAAAAGTGGTTCCAGCCAACCAGAGTTACACTCACAATGACAGTCTAGAAATGTGAGAACATCACCAGTAGCAAAGGTAGCTCCAATTAAGCGTGCACGAACGAGTCCTTCTCGTTTGCTTGTTCTTATCAGACGAACTCTTTTCAGGTTACTAATGTACTTTTCAAGTTCAGCCTTCAGATATATTTTATCACTCAAGTCATCTACTAGTATAATTTCTTTTAGAAGTACTGCAGGAGATGTTTCAAGAACACTGTGGATTGTCCGCAATAAAGTTGACCAAGCTTCATTATAGAAAGCAATTATAACAGATGTAGTTGGAAGTTTTCTATGGTTATAAGATTTGGCTTTACATTCATACATACGATTGTCCTGTATATGCCGATGTAGAGATATTTTGTCACTCAAATAAATATTAATTGCATATTTTTCTATCAGTTCTTCTTCCAGTTTCTTTTCCTCAGGAGTCAACTGTAGTCGAGCCGCCTTACCCCATTCTCCTAGTGCATAAGAATCAGGAGGGGCTTTTTCATAAACTGGACGAGCCAGATCCTCTGCTTTTTCTGGTCTGTCAGAAAAGTGCCTCTCCCATCTCCCCTTGGTGATGCCGTCTCCGCTGGAGGAGGCATTGAAGGTAGAAACAGACAGCTCCACTAGGAAGTAGGCAGCCATCAAGAGCCCAAGCAACAGGCAGCTTCTGCCAAGCCAAGTCCATCTTCTGGCCAGGCGGATCCTCATTGCAGGCGATGGAAACGGCCGGGGGCAGGCGGGAGAACTGTAAGTTGTTGCAGCGCTCTGCCCCTTCCTGGCGCGGCCGGGAGCTGCGGGCGGACAGCAGTTCCGGGCTCAGGCTGCTGGGGCGGGTTGCAGTAGGTCCTCTTCTTCCCGGATATAGAGTCCGGAAGGGGGACGCGGAGTAGCAAAACACAATGCAGCAGCCGCCCCCTCACCACCACCTTCGTCCGTTCCCAGCCTCCTGTGTAGCGCGCCCGCGCCCCCGCCCTCCCGTGCCTTACTTCCTCCTCTCTGTCCCCGGGACAAACCCCTCCCCCGGGCACTCTCCCTCCGCCTTGTGGTTTGCTCAAAAAGTTGTCGCTTAAGACAGGGACCGAGAGGCCTTGGCCCGCCTGGCGCGGAGAAACACCTCCCCCTTCCCACTCTGGGCGCCAGCCCACTCCGGGACCAGACCCGCCTCCGCCAACTCCCTTCCCCCCCGCCGCCGCCGCCCCAGGTGGGGCCGGAGCTAGATTCGCAGCCAACCAAGCACGCTCTTCCGGAACTTCCCACTGGGAAACTTTCCTAAATGTTCACAGGTGGTACTGACAGTTCACCCCGCAAACATCAGCTAAGCTTCCTCTCGCCTCCTGCCCAAGCGACAACCTGTAAGGGCCTCCCACCTGTAGCCATCCTCTCGCTCCACCCCCGCCGTGCGCTCCAGCCTCCCCATTGAGTACAGCCCCGGTGCAGGAGCTGAGCGTGTGAATCCGGCACAAAAGCCCTCAGCAAGCACTGGCTGGCACGCTAAAGCGCTAACAAACTCACCGAGCGCCGACGTATTCGGGTTGAAGTCAACGCCGGTGACTGCCGCTTTATGGCCTTTAAAGGGACGAATTAAGATAGGATCCTCCTGGAGAAGAAGTTGTAATAACTGAGAACTCCGTTTTGAGCCATCGCCCGATTTTTGTTGTCACTGTCAACTTGGAACTCGCCATCTTATGATCTCGCCAAGATCAGGATTGAAAGGGGGCAGCTTCTCTAATACAATTTATATATCATGGGAAAGCAGCGGTACGTTAGCTCAAAATAAAATTTTACTTTCAATATAATAGTGGTGAAGAAGGAGAATATTGAAAAGCATCCGAAAACCTAGAACGCTGCTCCAAGGTTGCATTACTCTGAGAAGTGCGGTGACAGCCAGGGCGCCCAAATACAAGTGCTGGGCGCTACATGGTGACGCGAAAGAAAAAAAACCCCCAGAGAAGACAGGTCACTATAGCACAAGTGCTCCTGAAAAACACCTTGCCGACCCTATGGAAACTGGAGCTGGATGACAGTAAAACGCCATGCAACACACAAGGCTGACATAACAAATCATAAGTTTCAGGGGGTAGCGGAGTTAGACTGTACAGGATAAACTTAAAAAATAACAAATGTCTGGTAGCACTTTATAGACTGACAAAACATGTAGATGGTACCATGAGCTTTCGTGGGCACAGGAAAGCTCATGATACCATCTACATGTTTTGTCAGTCTATAAAGTGCTACCAGACCATTTGTTGTTTTTTAAGTTTATAACAAATCATATACAAGATTCCTCCTCCCTTCCCCTTCTTTAACTCTCCTCTGACCAATCCAAATGAGAGGGCATTTGCGTGTGGTTTGGATAGCGCAAACAAAAACCTTTTCAGAGCTGTTGGACACTCCCACCCTCCCTGTTTCAAGGGCATGGTTTTTCATTGGCAGAGCGAGCAAGAACAAACTTTCCCCCAAGCTACCTATGGGCCCACGGCCTCTTCCAGTCCCCTGCCGTTCGCCCCCTGACGAGCGTCCATCACCCAGCTGCCCACCCATCACCGTGACAGCCGAGGAGAGGAAGCGAAAGGAACCAGCGGAGCTTATCGCCTTCCCGGGGAGCGGCGGGTGAACGGGTTACGTGCTCCAGCGCGGCTCGCACACCCCGGGGGACTTCAGCCTCGGCTCTGTGAAACCAGAGCTCAGCCCGAGACAGGCCGCAGGTCCCGGGCTGGGGGGCCGCGTTTGGAGCAGGGCCAGCCCCTGGCCCCCGCAGGAGAGCGCGAGTGCTCAGCTGGAGATCGGTCCGGGGCCTGACAGGCTGCTCGCGGGACCCCAGCGCGCCCGTTCCCTCTTCCCCAGGAGCGCGGCTCGGCGGGCAGCGTCTCTCCAGCCCGGTCCCTTACCAGCACGGACGCCATGGGACAGGGGCCCGGCGCGCCCACTCCAGGCGCCGCGATCTCCGGCACCGGAGCACCAGCAGCAGCCGCGCGGCAGCCCAGTCAAACCCCCCGCGCTCCAGACCCGACCAGCCGAGCTCCGCATTCAACCCCTCGCGTCAGCCCCTGCCTTGCTGCCCACCCCTGTACTGAGGGCCCTATCCAATCCTGAGAGCGCGGCGCCGCGTTTCGAACCGCATCCATGCAATAGGCGCTCGACTCGTCCTTAAAGACACAGTGAGCGACGCACTCCCAGTTGCTTGGTTACCATGAGCGTCCATGATCTCTGCGCAATCTCCCTCTCCCCACACACTTCTGCGGGACCACGCCCCTAACCAGGCGCGCGCTACTACTCTATCCCCAGTGCTCGTGCGGGGCGTGACTGCTACAGCGCGAGACCAACCGGCACCGAACACCCAAAGGTGCCATTTAGCTGCTGAGCCGCCGCGAGCCCGGGGAGGAGCGGGCCGAGCCGCAGCGCCTGCTTCCGGGAGCGACCTGCCTTTCTTCTGATGCCTTCAGAGCTAAGGTGCAGGAGGAGCTCGACGCTGGTTCCCCTCCCCCCCGTCAGCCATGAGGGGAAAAGGGCTCCCAGGGACCCAGGCCTGGGCTCCAGCCAGGCGTGGAAGGGTGAGATTTGTGTGGTGAAGGTGAGCGAATCAGGGCAGTACGTTACAATGTCTGTGCGCTTGCGGATTTGAAAAAAAAAACCACAGGGTTGAAAAAACCGCTCCCCAGGCAAAGTGAACACAAGGCTGCTTGAGGGCAAGAACTTCAGAGGGGTAGCCCAGTTGGTCTGTAACAGGAAACAGGGAAACAACAACAAATAGACTAGTAGCAGCTGGGAGACTAACAAAACGCGTATCATGAGCATTTGTGGGCACAGCCCATTTCATCAGATGACTGGAATATTAGTAGGGCTGCCAATATGGTTTTTGCTGGCCCCTGTCTGGTTGAAAAAACAGAACAAAACAGAAAATACCAGACCTGTAAAATGTTTTTCTTGAATGGAAGGCTGGCCGGGACATTGTTTTTTCTGCAGCATCTGGCATGGGTGGGGAGGAGCACGGAGACTTTTTTTTTTTGCTCAACCATGGTTTTTTCCTGCCACGTTTGGGATTTTTGGTGAAAGCATCTGGCAAGCCTAAATATTAGAAGTCCAGATCCAAGAACAAATAAAGGAGAGGAGGAGGAGGACAAAAAAAGGAGGGGAAAAAAGAGAGTGAGTAGATGGTTCAAATAGTTACAAGAGGCTGATAAGCACAATTAGCACCTCCATTGGTTGGTTAAGTCATTAAGAGGTGGAAGGTAGTGCAAGACTCTTCACTTTGTATATTTTAACATATGGTATGGACAGTTCATATTTGATTTTTTTGAAATTTTGCCACTTGTTATTAAATAACTGTCTTCTCCCATAACTTCCCCCAGCTGTACACATTTAATTCAGACTTTTTTTTTTAAATTCTTAACCCCTATTTATAATTTAAAAAAAAATAGATGATGACTGTGGCCATGATTTTTTTTATACCCAAAGGAGTACTATGCTGAATGAACTCCACGTAGTGTTGGGAATATGCTGATAGGGCCATCCTTACCAATTCTAGTGTCCCATGCACCCACACCGTCCCGTCCTGAGTCAGTGGGGAGCCTACAAGTCCCCTCAGTACTACTACTTGTTCAGCCAATCACTCAAACCAGGGAGCGAAAGCGGACAGGGGGCTACAGACAGGAGAGTTTGAGAGGGAGTTTGACAGAGGGAGGCCTACGATGGTCAGGAAGACCTGCAACACCTGTGCCAGCATTGCTTCTGTCTCCTCCACCTGTGCCTGTAGCCAGACAGAGTGCCTGAGCATGGATGCCTCTACCCAGATCCTGGTGTGGTTTTGCAGGGACTGTGGCTTGCAATTCCCATTTACTGATATCCAGGCTGAGGAGATCATCCAATGCGAAAGGTGCCTGCTGGTGGAATCTCTCAGGCAGCAGGGGGGAGAGCTACAGGAGGAGGTGACTAGGTTGAGGAGCACCCAAATCCACGAGCAATTCCTGGACCGTGTCCATGAGGAGACAGATGAGGTAGCTGTCCCAGTTCACAGGGCTGTGGCCACACCACTGGTGGAGGAGGAGACGGCTCAGGGTGGACACTGGCAGCTGGTTACTTCTGGCAGCAGGCACTGCTCCACCCCTGCTCCGAACCCTCCTGCCGTGGTACTAGGAAACCGTTATGCTCTTCTTTATACAGGAGATAAGGAATCACCCCCTAGAACGGAGGAGGAGAAGCCTCGTACCCCCAAGGCTGGGAGGTCTGCTGCCACCACTGCGAATAGGAAACGTAGGGTAGTGGTGGTCAGAGACTCTCTTCTGAGGGGGACGGAGGCGCCCATCTGTCGCCCTGACATTTCATCTCGGGAGGTATGCTGTCTGCAGGGGGCCCGTATCCGAGATGTTACGGAGGCATTGTCGAGGATTATCCAGCCCTCTGACTACTACCCCATGTTACTCATCCATGTGACCACAAATGATACTGCGAGGTGTGACACTGAGCAGATCAAGAGTGACTACAGGGCTCTGGGAGTACGGGTGAAGGAGTTTGGAGCGCAGGTAGTATTCTCTTCTATCCTTCCTGTCGAAGGTAGGGTCCCGGGCAGAGACAGGTGCATCCTGGAGATGAATGCCTGGCTGCGAGGATGGTGTCACCAGGAGGACTTTGGCTTCCTCGACCATGGGATGCTATTCCAGGAAGGACTGCTGGGCAGAGATGGCGTTCACCTTTCGAGGAGGAGGAAGACCCTATTTGGACACAGACTGGCTAACCTAGTGGGGAGGGCTTTAAACTAGGTTCGACCGGGACAGGTATGCAAAGCCTACAGGTAAGTGGAGAACATGGAGACCTGGGAGATACCTCGGAAATGGGAGGGAGCATGGGCTATAATGGCAGAGAGAAAGGAGGGTCAGGGCAAAACTGGGAGGCAAGGTCAAATCAGTATCTTAGATGCCTATATACAAATGCGAGAAGTATGGGAAATAAGCAGGAAGAACTGGAAATGCTAACAAATAAGAACAATTATGACTGTTAGCATCACAAACTTGGTGGGATAATACACATGATTGGAATGTTTGTATGGAAGGGTACAGCTTGCTCAGGAAGGATAGACAGGGAAAAAAGGGAGGAGGTGTTGCCTTATATATTAAAAATGAACACACTTGGAGTGAGGTGGAGATGGACATAGGAGACGGAAGTGTTGAGAGTCTCTGAGTTAGGCTAAAAGGGGTTAAAAACAAGGGTGATGCCATGCTAGGAGTCTACTACAGGTCACCTACCCAGGTGGAAGAAGTGGATGAGGCTTTTTTTAAACACCTAACAATATCATCCAAAGCCCAAGATTTGGTGGTGATGGGGGACTTCAACTATCCAGATATATGTTGGGAAACTATCACAGCGGGGCACAGACTATCCAATAAGTTCTTGGACTGCATTGGAGACAACTTTTTATTTCAGAAGGTTGAAAAAGTTACCGGGGGGAAGCTGTTCTAGATTTGATCCTAACAAATAGGGAGGAACTGGTTGAGAATTTGAAAGTGGAAGGCAGCTTGGGTGAAAGTGATCATGAAATCATAGAGTTCACAATTCTAAGGAAGGGTAGAAGGGAGAACAGCAAAATAGAGACAATGGATTTCGGAAGGCGGATTTTGGTAAGCTCAGAGAGCTAATAGGTAAGGTCCCATGGGAATCAAGACTGAGGGGAAAAACAACTGAGGAGAGTTGGCAGTTTTTCAAAGGGACATTGTTAAGGTGCCAAAAGCAAGCTATTCCGCCAAGGCCGGAAAGATAGAAAATATGGCAAAAGACCACCTTGGCTTAACCAGATCTTGCATGATATAAAAATAAAAAAGGCGTCCTATAAAAAATGGAAACTAGGACAAATTACAAAGGATGAATATAGGCAAACAACACAGGAACGCAGGGGCAAGATTAGAAAGGCAAAGGCAAAAAATGAGCTCAAACTAGCTACAGGAATAAAGGGAAACAAGACTTTTTATAAATACGTTAGAAGCAAGAGGAAGACCAAGGACAGGGTAGGCCCACTGGTCAGTGAGGAGGGAGAAACAGTAACAGGAAACTTGGAAATGGCAGAGATGCTCAATGACTTCTTTGTTTCAGTCTTCACCGAGAAGTCTGAAGGAATGAAGTACCAATGACGTAGGGAAGGGTAGGAGAGATGTCCTGGAGGCCAAATTTAGGCTGCTAGGAAAGAGACTGAAATCCAGGACCTCTATGGTGGCATTCTCGGAAATGCTTCCAGTTCCACGCGCAGGGCCAGGTAGGCAGGCAGAGATTCAGAATCTCAATGCGTGGATGAGACGATGGTGTAGGGAAGAGGGGTTTGGATTTATTAGGAACTGGGGACACTTTTGGGAGAGGGGGAGCCTATACAGGAAGGATGGGCTCCACCTAAACCAGGGTGGAACCAGACTGCTGGCACTAAACATTAAAAAGGTCATAGAGCAGTTTTTAAACTGAGAGATGGGGAAAAGCCGATTGGTGGAGATGCACGAAATCGGAGGGAGACTTCTCTTAGAGGAGAATCCATTGATAGAGATTCTCTAAGCTGTAGTCAGAAAGAGAGGAGGGAGAGGGCAAACCATGGGCCAGCAGAGCAGACAAACAACCACGTACAAAGGAATCCAATGCATCAGGAAGGGCAGACAACAAGCAGTGGCAAATTTTTAAAGTGCTTCTACACAAATGCTAGGAGTCTGACTAATAAGATGGGTGAACTAGAGTACCTAGTATTAAATGAGGAGATTGACATAATAGGCATCACTGAAACCTGGTGGAATGAGGAAAATCTGTGGGACACAATCATACCGGATATAAAATATATCGAAAGGATAGAGCAGGCCGGGTGGGTGGCGGAGTGGCACTGTATGTGAAAGATAATGTAGAATCAAAATGAAATAAAAATATTAAATGAATCAACATGTTCAATAGAATCGCTATGGATAGTAATTCCATGCTCCAAAAATAAGAAATTAGCAGTAGGGATATATTACCGACCACCTGACCAGGACAGGGATACTGACATTGAAATGCTGAGGGAGATTAGAGAGGCTACCAAAACAAAGAACTCTATAATAATGGGGATTTTAATTACCCCATATTGACTGGATACATGTCACCTCAGGAAGAGAAGCGGAGATAAAATTTCTCAATGGCTTAAATGACTGCTTCTTGGAGCAGCTGGTGCAGGAACCCACAAGGGAGAGGCAATTCGATTTAGTCCTGAGTGGAGCGCAGGATCAGGTCCAGGAAATAACCGTTACAGGACCGCTTGGGAATAGTGACCATAATATAATAACATTCAACATTCCTGGTGGGAAGAACACCTCAGCAGACCAGCACCCTGGCATTTAATTTCAAAAGGGAATTACACAAAAATGAGGAGGTTAGTTAAACAGAAATTAAAAGGCACAGTGACTAGAGCCAAATCCCTGCAAGCTGCATGGAAACTTTTAAAGACACCATAATAGAGGCCCAACTTAAATGTATACCCCAAATTAAAAACATAGCAAGAGACCTAAAAAAGAGTCACCGTGGCTTAACCACCATGTAAAAGAAGCAGTGAGGGACAAAAAGGCATCTTTTAAGAAGTGGAAGTCCAATCCTAGTGAGATAAATAGAAAGGAACATAAACACTGTCAAATCAAGTGTAAAAATGTAATAAGAAAAGCAAAAAAAGATTTTGAGGAACAGCTAGCCAAAAACTCAAAAAGAAATAACAAAATGTTTTTTAAGTACATTAGAAGCAGGAAGCCTGCTAAAAAACCTGTGGGTCCCCTAGACGATCGAACTATAAAAGGCGCACTCAAGGACGATAAAGCCATTGCGGAGAAACTAAATGATTTCTTTGCTTCAGTCTTCACGGCTGAGGACGTTGGGGAGATTCCCAAATCTGCACCGTCCTTTGTGGGTAATGAATCTGAGGAACTGTCCCGGATTGAAGTGTCATTAGAGGAGGTTTTGGAACAAATAGAAAAACTTAATGTTAACAAATCTCCGGGACCGGATGGCATTCATCCAAGGGTTCTAAAAGAACTCAAATGGGAAATTGCTGAACTATTATCTGTGGTTTGTAACCTATCCCTTAAATCGGCTTCCGTACCTAATGACTGGAAGGTAGCCAACGTGACACCAATATTTAAAAAGGGCTCTAGAGGCGATCCGGGCAATTACAGACCGGTAAGTCTAACTTCGGTACCGGGCAAATTAGTCGAAACAATAGTAAAGAATAAAATTGTGAAGCATGTAGAAGAACATAATTTGTTGGACAAAAGTCAACATGGTTTCTGTAAAGGGAAATCCTGTCTTACTAATCTATTAGAGTTCTTTGAAGGGGTTAACAAACATGCGGACAAGGGGATCCAGTAGATATAGTATACTTAGATTTCCAGAAAGCCTTTGACAAGGTCCTCACCAAAGGCTCTTGTGTAAATTACATGGCCATGGGATAAGAGGGAAGGTCCTTTCTTGGATTGAGAACTGGTTAAAAGACAGGAAACAAAGGGTAGGAATAAATGGTAAATTTTCAGAATGGAGAGGGGTAACTAGTGGTGTCCCCAAGGGTCAGTCCTAGGACCAATCCTGTTCAACTTATTCATAAATGATCTGGAGAAAGGGGTAAGCAGTGAGGTGGTAAAGTTTATGGATGATACCAAACTGTCTAGGATAGTCAAGACAGAAGCAGACTGTAAGGGACTCCAAGAAGATCTCACCAAACTGAGTGATTGGGCAACAAAATGGCAAATGAAATTTAATGTGGATAAGTGTAAAGTAATGCACATCGGGAAAAATAACCCCAACTATACGTACAGTATGATGGGGGCTAATTTGGCTACGACAAATCAGGAAAGAGATCTTGGAGTTATCGTGGACAGTTCTCTGAAAACTTCCACACAGTGTGCAGTGGCGGTCAAAAAGGCAAATAGGATGCTAGGTATTATTAAGAAAGGGATAGAAAATAAGACCCAGAATATCTTACTGCCCTGTATAAAACTATGGTACGCCCACATCTTGAATACTGTGTACAGATGTGGTCTCCTCACCTCAAAAAAGATATTTTGGCCTTGGAAAGGGTTCAGAAAAGGGCAACTAAAATGATTAGGGGTTTGGAACAGGTCCCATATGAGGAGAGGTTAAAGCGACTGGGACTTTTCAGTTTAGAAAAGAGGAGACTGAGGGGGGATATGATAGAGGTATATAAAATCATGAGTGGTGTGGAGAGGGCCGATAAAGAAAAGTTATTTATTAGTTCCCTAAATAGAAGAACTAGAGGACACCAAATGAAATTAATGGGTAGCAGGTTTAAAACTAATACAAGAAAGTTCTTCTTCACACAGCGTGTAGTCAGCATGTGGAACTCCTTGCCAGAGGAGGCTGTGAAGGCTAGGAATATAACAGAGTTTAAAGAGAAGCTAGATAATTTCATGGAGGTTAGGTCCATAAAAGGCTATTAGCCAGGGGATAAAATGGTGTCCTTGGCCTCTGTTTGACAGAGGCTGGAGAGGGATGGCAGGAGACAAATCGCTTGATCATTGTCTTCGGTCCACCCCCTCTGGGGCACCTGGTGCTGGCCACTGTCGGCAGACAGGATACTGGGCTAGATGGACCTTTGGTCTGACCCGGTACGGCCGTTCTTATGTTCTTATGAATGCCTAACATAGTGAATGCTAGTGGGAAGGGGGTAGGTTTAGAAGATAAAATAAAAAAAAAAGCAAGTTAAAAATCACCTAGAAAAGTTAGATGCCTGCAAGTCACCAGGGCCTGATGAAATGCATCCTAGAATACTCAAGGAGCTGATAGAGGAGGTATCTGAGCCCTTAGCTATCATCTTTGGAAAATCATGGGAGACAGGAGAGATTCCAGAAGACTGGAAAAGGGCAAATATAGTGCCCATTTATAAAAAGGGAAATAAGAACAACCCAGGAAACTACAGACCAGTTAGTTTAACTTCTGTACCAGGAAAGATAATGGAGCAAGTAATTAAGGAAATCATCTGTAAAAACTTGGAAGGTGGCAAGGTGATAGAGAACAGCCAGCATGGATTTGTAAAGACTAAATCATGTCAAACCAATCTGATAGCTTTCTTTGATAGGATAACGAGCCTTGTGGATAAGGGAGAAGCAGAGGATGTGGTATACCTAGACCTTAGTAAGGCATTTGATACGGTCTCACATGATATTCTTATCAATAAACTAGGCAAATACAACTTAGATGGGGCTACTATAAGGTGGGTGCATAACTGGCTGGATAACTGTACTCAGAGTAGTTATTAATGGTTCACAATCCTGCTGGAAAGGTATAACTAGTGGGGTTCCGCAGGGGTCTGTTTTGGGACCGGCTCTGTTCAATATCTTCATCAACAATTTAGATATTGGCATAGAAAGTACGCTTATTAAGGTTGCAGATGATACCAAGCTGGGAGGGGTTGCGACTGATCTGGAGGATAGGGTCATAATTCAAAATGATCTGGACAAATTGGAGAAATGGTCTGAGGTAAACAGGATGAAGTTTAATAAAGACAAATGTAAAGTGCTCCACTTAGCAAGGAACCATCAGTTTCACACATACAGAATGGGAAGCAACTGTCTAGGAAGGAGTACGGCAGAAAGGAATCTAGGGGCTATAGTGGACCACAAGCTGAATATGAGTCAGCAGTGTGATGCTGTTGCAAAAAAAAGCAAACATGATTCTGGGATGCATTAACAGGTGTGTTGTGAGCAAGACACGAGAAGTCATTCTTCCGCTCTACTCTGCGCTGGTTAGGCCTCAGTTGGAGTATTGTGTCCAGTTCTGGGCACCGCATTTCAAGAAAGATGTGGAGAAATTGGAGAGGGTCCAGAGAAGAGCAACAAGAATGATTAAAGGTCTAGAGAACATGACCTATGAAGGAAGACTGAAAGAATTGGGTTTGTTTAGTTTAGAAAAGAGAAGACTGAGGGGGGGACATGATAGCCATTTTCAGGTATCTAAAAGGGTGTCCTAAGGAGGAGGGAGAAAACTTGTTCATCTTGGCCTCTGAGGATAGAACAAGAAGCAATGGGCTTAAACTGCAGCAAGGGAGGTTTAGGTTGGACATTAGGAAAAAGTTCCTAACTGTCAGGGTAGTCAAACACTGGAATAAATTGCCCAGGGAGGTTGTGGAATCCCCATCTCTGGAGATATTTAAGAGTAGGTTAGATAAATGTCTGTCAGGGATGGTCTAGACAGTATTTGGTCCTGCCATGAGGGCAGGGGACTTGTCTCAATGACCTCTCAAAGGTTCCTTCCAGTCCTAGGATTCTATGATTCAAACAAGTTTGTTTACGTTTGCAGGAAACAGTGTTGCTTGCTTCTTGTTTACAGTGTCACCTGAAAGTGAGAACAGGTATTCACATGACACTCTTCTGGCTGGTGTCACAATGTATTTATATGCTAGATGTGCACTCTCCCCATTCCACTGCCTCTGTATCAAAGGCAGCAAAGGAAGGAAGGAGGGGTGAGCCTATCTGCGCAGGGAGCCGGCTACCCATGCATGTTAGCTCCGCCAAGCTACCTGCCCCTTCCCTTGCTGCCTCCCACAGAGGTAGCGGGGAGGGTGCTGTAGCAGAAGCCAGCATGCACGGGGAGCCAGGATTTAATCCCACAGAGGCAGCAGTGCGGGTGGAGTGGGAGGAACTGGCATGCACGGGGCTTTTAAGCTAGCTCCCCACGAACACCATCTCCCATGGTGCCACCTGCCCTCTTCCCCACACTGCTGCCTCTGACAGGCAGCAGTTTGAGGGGGGGCAGGCAGGAGCCAGTACATGCAGGAAGTGACTTTCAAGGTGGCTCCCCCTGCATATTGGCTCCCATGGAGCTTCCTGGCCCCTGCACTGCTGCATCTTTATCCGATGCAGGGGGGAGGGCTGAGGAGGAGCCAGTGTTCGCTTAAAAGTTGGCTCCCTGCAAGCACTGTCTCCCACCTGCCTCCCACAAACGTGTAACTGCTAAAATTTCTAGTGGTTTACACAAATACGCAATAGTTATTATTAATTCATATTTCCTTTCATGCATCAAGCACCATTCCAGAAGATATGCATCCATGCTGATGCTGGGTTCTGCTCAATAATGATCCAAGGAAGTATGTACTAATGCATGTTCATTGTCATCATCCGAGTCAGATGCCACTAGCAGAAGGCCGATTTTCTTTTTTGGTGGTTCAGGTTCTATAGTTTCTGCATTAGAGAATTGCTCTTTTAAGATTTCTGAAAGCATGCTCCACATGTCAACCTTCTAAGATTTGTAAGTTCATCTTTCATGAAAGATAGCACTTAAGTACTTATAGTGGGGCACCTGGTGCTGGCCACTGTTAGCAGACAGGCTACTGGGCTAGATGGACCTTTGGTCTGACCCAGTACGGCCGTTCTTATGTTCTTATAGTATTTTTCAGTTTACTCTATTTAACTGTAAATATTTGTAATAAAAATAAAGTTAGCACTGTGCACTTTGTATTTTGCGTTATTGAAATCAATATATTTGAAAATGTTTAAATGGCATTTTATTATTGTTTAACAATGCAATTAATCACTCTTTTTAAATTGCACAAATGTGATTACTTTTTAATCACTTGACAGCCCTAACAAAAAAAATGTAAATGTCTGATAATGGGTGGAAACCAACATTTATTTACACATCATTTAATGGGGAAAGACGGAATCATATCACAACAACTTCTGCCAGATGTTTCATTCCTTAAAGCCAGACAGGAAGAAATGAAGCAATTACAAAGAGACTGCTTACGGATCTCAAGAAAAGGAGAAGATGGTCTAGGTGGCCGGTATAAGGCTTCATTAGCCACAGCATCAGGGGGTAGGCTGCCAGTGGCATGGTAGTTAGAATTGGGTGATTTTATTTTTATAAATCTTCTTTCAATTAAAAATGCAAATTCATATTGACCAAAACATTTTGTGACTTCATGTCAATTTCTGTTAACTCTTTTAGTTGAAACAAATATTTAGAAATACCAAAACAATTGTTTTTTTACAAAAGAAATGTTGAGATTGGTTGAGGCTAGGTTCATAAGGGGATGTAGGTGCCATTGCCAAACCAAGGAAGAGGGCGTGCCCCCTAATACCCAATAGTCCCATGTTAGGGAATTCACCCAGTATGTGGGAGTTTTCTGGTTTGAATTTTTGCTCTGGAAAAGGGACTGATCCCAGGTGTCCCATATCCTATATGAATGCCCTGATAACTGAACTGTGGAGTCATTTGCTCATTCTGACCCAATGCCTATTCAAGTGTTTTATACAAAGTGGAACAGCTTTATTATATCACACACAGCCTAGTGGTTAGGGTAGTAACCTAGCAGTGTGGGGCAACTTAGATTCACGTCTCTACTCCAAAGCAGGGATCCAAAAGTGGATGTCCAATATCTCAGGGTGATTGCCCTGTCCACAGGAAATGAGAGACTCCATCTCTGCCTCAGTTTGCTGAATCTAGACCAGGGCTGCTCAACTTTGGAAGCTTTGGGGGCCACAATGATACCCACAGCACAGGCTGAGGTTGCAATTTATGTGTGGTTGCATCTATATGCAAATATACATGCAAATAGCTCATTTCACACTGACAGCCATGAATACAAAGTTTAAGGCAAGCCTACACAACATACAGGCCCCATTTAAGTAGTTCTGCTGATATTAATAAAATGTAATATTTGCCCTATTTCTACCCATATGACAGCACTTTTATGGGCAATGACACTCCAGGAATTTAACTACTAAAACACATATCAACAGAAGACCATTATATTGATTACTTTTTTGTTTTGGCTTCACAATTTTAACAAATCAAACAAAAACTGCCAATACAATATTTACTGAAATAAAGTACAATCAATGTGAAGTTAAAGGCACCAAGAGGAGAATTGGCAGGGCTAGAAAAGGAACCTAGGAATCCTGCTTCCCAGAATCCCTTCCTTTCCCCGCCCGCCCCACCTAGCACCAGCTCCCACAGTCCTCACAGAGCAGAAACAAACCCCAAAATCTAACCAACAGACCCACTGCCCAAATACAGGAAAGGAAAGAAACCAGAAGTTTTAACACCCAGTTCCCTGCTCTAACCCAATGCACCCACCCCTTCCCCCTAGAGCCAGGCACCCTCCTGCTCCAACCCAATGCTCCTCCCCTCCCTCAGAGCCAGGTACCCCCCAGACCTTTCTCCTCTAACCCAATGCACCCACCCCTCCCCCAGATCCGGCCTGGCTCAGTGCCGTGCCGTGCGGCTCTACTCACGGGAGGCGCTGCCACTCTGGCCGACACGGCAGGTGTGCTCTGCCGCTGCCTCTTGCTCCCCTCCCCTGCCAGCTGGCAGCTCCTGCACACGCAGCCTGTCTCAGTGTAGCACCTCACAGGGAGGAACTGCCACTGGAGCCCAGAGTGATCAAGCAGGCGGCTCAAGGTGCAACAGGCTGCATGCAAACGGGCCCCATACAGCCCATGGGCCACGTGTTGAATAGCCCTGATCTAGACCTTAATTTCCTTCATTTCTATTAAATAAAGGTTTAAAATAATTGAAACAAAACATTTGACCCAAAGCAATTTTTCCCAAATTTTCATTAGCAGAAACCTGAAAAGTTACCCCAACTGATTTGTGTATTTTTTTAGAACTTCTAGCAAATTGAAAAAATCTAATTATTTTCACTACAGTAAACTTCCAATAATCCGGCACCTTTAGGACCCAGGGGGTGCCGGATTATCAGATATGCCGGACTATCGGAAGGGGGGGCTATGAGGGGTCTGGAGTGGGGTGGGAGGGGATGCCACCCCAGACCCTTCATAGCCCCCCCTTCCGATAGTTCGGCTCTGCCCCAGGCGTCCCTGATTCAGCCGCTGCTGGTCAGTTTCAGCAGCAGCTGAATCAGGGATGCTTGCAGCAGAGCAGCTGGGGTGCTGCCGGGTTCGTCCCGCAGCGCCGAGCGGTGGTGCTATGGGACCAACCCGGCAGCACCCCATCTGCTCTTGGGGACGCCTGGAGCAGAGCAGCTGGAGTGCTGCCGGGTTGGTCCCGCAGCGCCGAGGACGGCGCCACGGACCAACCCGGCAGCACTCCAGCTGCTCTGCCCCAGGCGTCCTGATTCAGCCGCTGGTGAAACTGACGCTGCTGGTCAGTTTCAGCAGCGGCTGAATCGGGACGCCTGGGGCAGAGCAGCTGGGGTCCTGCCGGGTTGGTCCCTTGGCGCTGCGGGACCAACCCGGCAGCACTCCAGCTGCTCTGCTCCAGGCATCCCCAAGAGCAGCTGGGGTGCTGCCGGGTTGGTCCCGCAGCCCCGAGGGGCAGCGCTACGGGACCAACCTGGCAACACCCCAGCTGCTCTGCTCCCAGCTTCCCCGATTCAGCTGCTGGTCAGTTTCAGCAGCGGCTGAATGGGGGAAGCCTGTCTGGCTGCCCCAGCACTTCCGGGTTCCTGATGGTGCCGGACCATCAGGAGTGCTGGAGCATTGGATGCCAGACTAATGGAGTTTTACTGTATTAAGTTATAAATAATTCTAAAAGAGCTGTAGCTACTTACTGGCTGAAAGGACCATAGACTCAACTTGTCTGTTGGAGGTTGGATGTAGATCAACTATCATCTCTGCACCCAATTTTCAGTTGATGTAGCCTTAGGAAAGAGGCTGCTGAAGTCTACAGTTCCTAAATAAAATCACATTGTTTACAGGGATAGAGGCCTGGTGTACACTAAAAAAAGGTAGGATGGCCCAGCTATGCCACTCAGGGATGTAAAAAATCTTCCCAAGAGTCAATAGCTAAGCCAAAGAGAGATGGATTACTTATGCCAATGGGAAAAAAAAAACCCACTCCTTTTGGTATAGGTAGCATCTACATTGAAAGTACAGGTTGTCGGAAAAGAAAGTCCCAATTTAGGGAGGTGCAACTTGTACTTTCAGTGCAGGTGCTACCTGTACCGAAAGGAGTGTTTTTTTCCATTGCCATAAGTAATCCATCTCCCTTTGACTTAACTACATTGTTTACCTGCAGAATTTCAGGGCTCTACAAATAAGACAATCCCTGCTCTGAAGTTCGTGCTCTAAAAATAGGAGATGAAACACGTCGTCCATATTTTGTTCACAAGAAGGAAGAAAAGGGAGTTTAGAAGTTATGTAGTTATTAAACATCTATTGGCACAGTTACTAATTATTCAGGACTTACTTGTATTACTTAAATAGGTGGGTGTTGAGCTTGAGTGAGAAATGAGAGAATATGGAGAAGGAAAAAATTTGAAGACAATGTTAAGAGTAGGGAAGAAAAGGGTGGTAGGCATAATGAGACTGGGCACACTGCCTGGCAGGGGCAGACTGTCATTGGCTAATAGAGACTAGAGCTCTGGATTGTCTAGTGTGCTGTTGAACTTTAAAAAATGGAGGTTGACGTTTAAGGCAAGAGATATACAGAAGTGGTGCTGTAGAGCTTCCAGCACATGAAGAGCTCCAAAACCCCTTTGATGTGTAGCCTCATTAAGAAAAATCTGGTAATAGTAAGGTCATTTATAGTTATGCAGTGCTCTGTATCTATTTGTCTGGAAGAATTTTCTAAGTGTGGGCAAGCCATATAATCTACAGCCATGGTGCCCAACCAGTTCTGAAGCAGTAGCCACTATAGTATTTAAATAAAGAAATAGCTAAGAGGAACTCCTTGTGCAGTTACAGAGGCCATCTAAAGATCTAAAAGAAGGTTCCTATTTTAAAGAAGCTAAAGCTCACAATGGTTAAGTGAAATGGCCAAGGCCACACAAAGAATTAGGTGCAAAGCTGGGAACAGGACTGTGTGAAATTACTACTCTGATTCAATGGCCTAGGTAAAAACAAAAATGTTCGTAGATATAACACATTAAAACAAGAGTAGGAGCATATAGAATACAGTATCTGAAACTGCATAAAAATTAAATCACATGAGTACATTTTAAGCTTAGTTGTAGGGAAGCAAACCAACTTACATTTCTAATGACCTCTCTGATCCACTTAGCTTGGTACTATCTTACAGTATCAGTCGCTGGTTTCAGGAATCTTGCATGCTACCTCCTTTCGATCCCAGCCCTTTACAATTTGTAATAAGTGTGTGGCAGTCACTTCATTAGGAAATAATAGTCAAGTTTATATCAGCACATAGTGTTTGATCACATGTGCCACCTAGCGTCTATTCTGCACAGTGGCCATTTTCAAACACCCACTCTATGTAGCTCTGATACTATATAGGTACTTTCTCAGTCTCCCTTCTCAAAAATCTAGCTTCCAACATGCCCCTTTAAAGTTCAGGAAAAAATCATTTATCCTAAGCTGTCAGAAGGGCTGGATCCTGGTTTATATACACAAGTTGTCTTTGGCGGAAGATGTTAGTCTGAGCAACATGTTCTTCCATAAAACTGGGAGAAACGAGGAGTGTCTGGGCCAGCTGCTGACAAATTAGTGCATCATAGGAAGACAGAAAGCTACAAACCATCCTTAAACAATGAGTGGTTGCATGATGAGTAGCCTACAATATAGCCAACTTTATTTATTACTCTAGCTAGCCTTTCTTAGGAAGTTAATGACCTGGGAATGGGGATAGGAGGCAGGCAATGAGGAGAAGGGTAGGTGAGTAGCCAAGTGAAACAGATGTAGGCAGAAGGGCCCATAATCACCAGAGCACACATCCTCCAGAAATGGGAATTGAACTCAGGAGTCCTGTGTCATTATGTTCCTCAGCTATCAGCAAATAGCTCTAAAATGCACTCAGAATAGAAGTCTGTCATGTGCATCTAAAAGTTTAACCCTGGTGATGACCCAACTTGGGTGCCAATATGGTTCTGCATGATACAAAAGGAAAATATAAAAAGCAGGTATTGAAAAAAGGAAATTTAATTCAAAATACCTATGTTAAAAAATAGTAAGGCAAGCAAAAGTTAGGAAAGGCCAGAAGTAAAGATTCCTGCATAAATGTAATTCATCCTTCCTTACGCATATGCATTATGATACAGAGTAATTACATAATCTGAGACTGAATTACAATTAGTTATGAAAGATGCTGTTTGTAGGACCTTTGCTTCATTTGTTGCAGAAGATAGGAAGTATTTTGTGTATTATTTGCAAGTAGTGGGACAGGTGGATGTATGCCGACCTCAACTTACAGAGGAGCCATGGACCCAGGATTCAGCTTAAAACTGCGGATAAAATGAAGAGAGAAAAAAAAACAGACACAGGATTAAGGACAAATATTGAAAAAAATCAGAGAACCACAGAGGGACACTGAGCAAAGACCTCCAGACCACCCCAAGGCACTGACAGCATGACTGAACAAGGGGCCAGTTACAAAATGCCCATCTGACCAGCTTCCTCCTGCTGGTGTGCTGGATGGCCATCTCGGTCAGCAACTAGAGGAAGTTGATGAGCTCTTGTGGCATGTGTAAAAATCAGGAGGTGTGGAGAGAAGTGCAGCCAGAATCCCAGTAGAAGGTGCTGGAGAAGTTAGCAGCTAGGCTGCAACATAATGTATTCTGCATAGGGGTGCACCAGTGTCTCCCTCTCGCTGCAAAAGGGCCAAATATTGGGGGAGTTTGTGAACTGGACCAGGATCGCATTTGTGCTTATAGTTCCATGAAGGAGTCACCAGGCAATATCTCCACCCCTAAGAACTAGTGTGAGAATGAGTCAAAGGACTGCAGGAAGAAAAAGGTTGGTCCGTATTTAAGGCAGTCACATGATGCCCTGAAGTATTGGATCCCTGGCTCTGCTACAGAGGTGGTCACTAATGTGTTCAGCATCTGATTGCTCAGTGTTGAGCACTCTAAACTGCCACTGAAGTTAATCAGAGCTGTACTTTGAACATATAGTGCTATAAAAATCTTGAGTATGAAATATCAGTCCCTCTCTTAAGTTGAACACCTAACATTAACCTTTAATCTGTGTCTGCATTCCCTAGTTGTGAAATGGGGATAACACCACCAGGCTGCAATGGTGAAGATATATTCATTAACATTGGTGAAACACTCACACAATAGTGAAAGCACATTAGAAAGTGTTGAATTGAGTGCAGGAGTTCAATATCAGGCACAGGTGTGACAGGCAAGTCTAGTGCAGGTAAGTGATGATAAAAAGAATAGTTGAAGGTTCAGTGTTTGTACAGCACTTAGCACCATAATGTCCTTTCTGGTCCATGACTAGGGCTCCTAGTGTTATGGTAATACAAGTAACTTACTCACTATGAGGACAAGTTCTTGTGGGAAAAATAGTATTGATCATGCAATTAAAGACTATAAGTCATGCATGTGCACACAAGGAGGGTAAATTAATGTTGCCCAGTTTACCTTAATTCTGGTACTAAGTTAGAGTACTATTTGGCAACCTGTATTTTTAAATAAAATCTATAAAAGATTATACTCTAAAACCTAACACTCTACCCTCTTTCCTCCATAAATATCTTATTAAAATTATTAGACTCAGGTATTGAGAAGGATAGTCCTAATAAAGGAATAGTGTAAAAAACAACCAACTTCCTTTTTGTCAACGTTTCAAGTCTTTTTGCATAAGTAAATAAAGGGCACAAGTCTGGCTGCAGTAGCACAAGATGCAAAGATCCTAGTGATGCATTTAATAATGCAGCATGTGTGTCTTACAAATCATTCATCTTCCCCTTCTTCCTGGGCTTGTCCTCCACCACTCATGTGCATTGTGTTGTGAGTCTAAGGCCACAGCCAGTATCATATTTCAGTGAAAGGGAGCAACTTCCAGCTGATATACTCCAATAAAGCCTTGCTACATACCTCAGCCAAAAAAAAAAAAATCAGTCCTGCTTCTTTACTTTAGAATAACTAAGCATGTTCAATGCTCTCCTTCAGCCTGCAGCTCAAGAAAAGAAACAAGCTAGAAGGCTTTTCTGGCAGTGCAGATAGGGTAGGCATTCTTTTATATGTGAGGCTAGAAGCTGTACCCAGGTCCTTAACTCAAATACGTTTTAGAGGGGTAGCTGTGTTAGTCTGCAACTTTAAAAACAACAACTAGTCCCGTGGCACCTTAGAGGCTACGTCTAGACTGTAGGCTTCTTTCGGAATAAGCTTTTTCGGAAGAGAACTTCCGGAAAAGCTTATTTCAAAAGAGAACGTCCAGACAGCAAAAGCTCAACGAAATAGTGATGTGCTTTTTCAAAAGATAGCATCCACACTGATTGGATGCTATCACACATTTAAGGCCACCTGGAACCAGTTCAGGCAGGGCATTAGGTCAGCAGTTACTTCCGAGTGCTGTTGCCTAAGGCTAGCTAAGACAAGTGCTTAAAGCAGTGGTCACCAACCAGTAGATCGGGATCTACTGGTAGATTTTGGAGCCTCTCACAGGTGATCCTGACTGGTTTGGCCAAGAGGCTATTAAGTGCCAGCGCTTTAGCTGTCCTTCCCCCTGGGGAGCCTCCTGCTCTTTGCCTTGGAGCTGTCCCCTCAGGAGCCTCTGCTTTCTGTGCAGGACAGCGGAGGGAGAGAAGGGGGTGCTGATGTCAAAGTGCCCCTTCCCACTCTTTATCCTTTCTCCACAGAGCAGAGAGGGGGCACAACAGGACTTGGGATGGAGGGAATTTGCTGGCTGCTTTAGGGAGTGGTGCAGGGCCAGGGCAGGGGCGATCCTGCCGTAGCCCCACTGCTCCACTACCCAGGAGCCACCTTAGGTAAACAGTGCCCAGCTGGAGCCCACATCCCAAAACCCTACCCCAGTCATGAACCCCCTCTTACATCCCAAGCCCCTGCCCTAGCACTGAGCCCCCTGCGTCCAAACGCCCTCTCAGAGCCTGCACCTAGAACCTTCTTGAGCACCCCGACTGCCTGCCCCAAACTCAGCTCAGAACCCCTCTGGCACTCCAAATCCCTTAATCCAAGACCAGAGCCTGCACCCCAACCCTCTGTCCCTGCCTGGTGAAAGTGAATGAGGATGGGCAAGAGAGGGAGGATGGAGTGAGCAGGGGCCGGGCCTCAGAGAAGTGGCAGGAAGGAGGCAGGGCAAGGGTATTTATATTTGAGGTAGATCTTGGATTGCACTTAAATTCAAAAAGTGATCTTGTGCTCAAAAAGGTTGGAGACCACTGGATTAAAGGGACCCCCACAGACAGCTGTTTCTCTGCTTCTGCTGCGTGCTTGCCTACCTCTCCGAGGAACAGCAAAGCTTTAGCAGTACGTGCTCTGGTTGCCCAGCTTTTGGATACCACAGCACACTCCTTGCCGTGGAGGTGGAGCTGCCCCTGGGCATGCCATGGCCCCATACTGCCATGCTGCAGTTTCTGCAGTAGTTTGTGCAGGCTGCCTTCATAGCCCTGTACGAGCTTGACACCGAGCTCATCACGAACCCTCTCCCTGGGTGTCGGAGCAAGGCCCTTGCAACTGCACCCCACAGTGGAGAGACAGTTTTGGAGGCTGGACACCAGTTCTGACTGGTAATGGAGTGGTAGGATGACCAGAAGTTTGATCAGCTCCAAAACTTCTGAATGAGGAAGGCTGCCTTTAAGGAGCTGTGTGCCTGGCTTGCCCCTGCCCTCCGACCATGGGAAATCCAGATGTGACTCGTCATCCCCCTGGAGCAGCGGGTTGCCATCGCTGTCCAGAAGCTTGCCGCCCCAGACAGCTACCAGGCCATGGGCAACCAGTTCGGTGTGGGAAAAGTCCACCGTCGGGGCCCTCCTCGTGAAGGTAAGGCACTCTTGGGCTACAGTCCCCAGGGGTGGGGGGTGGAGGGGAGGAAGAGGAGAGTCCTGGAAAGGGGGACCCTAGGGAAAGGGAGTTAGAGGTGCAGCAGTTGGCCTGGGGTTGGGGGGAAGCCCCGTCACTAGGGGGTTGTGCCGTCCCGCCCTCTCATAGCCCTGGGATATTTGAGAGGGGGAAGAAGGAGGGACTCGGGGAACTCCCAAGAGCTCAGGCACCCTCTCTGATTCCCTGTTGTATGTGTTTGTCTCCTTCCGCAGGTGGTGAGGCCCATCAACTCCATCCTGCTGCGCAGGGTCATCTGCCTGGGAGACCTGGACCGCATCGTGGCCGGATTTGCCGCCCTGGGGTTCCCAAACTGTGGCAGAGCCATCGATGGAACCCATATTCCCATCCGTGCACCACATAATCAAGCCGCCCAATACATCAACTGCAAGGGCTATTTCTCGATGGTGCTGAAGACCCTAGTTGATCACCATGGACAGTTCACTGACATTTTCGTCAGGTGGTCAGGCAGGGCGCACGACCCCTGCATTTTAAGGAATTCCAGCCTCTACCACAAGCTAGAGGCTGGCACATTCTTCCCCCAGCGTGACATTCGGGTTGGAGACATGCAGATACCACTGTGCATCATGGAGGACACAGCCTACCCCCTCATGTTGTGCCTGATGAAGCCGTACACTGGCCATCTGGACCC
Source organism: Rafetus swinhoei (assembly GCA_019425775.1). Taxonomy (NCBI): domain Eukaryota; kingdom Metazoa; phylum Chordata; order Testudines; family Trionychidae; genus Rafetus; species Rafetus swinhoei. The sequence goes on along the minus strand of CM033437.1, from coordinate 271,329,448 downwards.
CAGCAGGGACCAATTCAATGCTCACCTAATCCGGGCCTGAATACAGGTGGAATGCACCTTTGGGCTCATGAAGGTGCGGTTCAGGTGCTTCCTGATCTGCCCCAGTGTGGGGGAGCACAACATCCCCAAGGTGGTCTCGTCCTGTTGTGTTCTCCACAACATTGTGGAGGAGGGGAAGGCCTTCCTACTGGGGTGGGGGGTAGAGGCTGGCCGGGAGGGAAGGGCCTTCAAGCAGCTGTGCACTGCTGCTATCGGCCAGGTCCATCAGGTGGGGGTGTGGATCCAGGAGGCCCTGAGGGAGAGTTTCTCTCAAGGACCCCAGTAACTCTCCCCAGTGCCTCCCCACCAGAGGCCTGTGCCTTGCCCCTCTATGCCTTTCCCATCACAAACCCTCCCTTTCCCGCTTCCCTGTACAGTCAATAGAGACACCAATTTTGTGTTGAAAACCAAGAACTTTGTATTTTTTTCATAATAAAAGTAACACGGGAAGAGGGGGGCTTAGAATGTGGATGGAGCAGGGTGGGACTCAGGGCTAGGAGTGGTGCGGCTGGAAGTGTTGCCTTGGGTCGGGGGACATCGGCGACCTCGGGGCTGGGTGAGGGGGAAGGGGCATAGGCATAGCAGGAGGGGTAGGGAGGGGCATAGGCATCGTGGGGGGCAGGAGCAGGGAGTGCCATCATTTCACGGATGGTGGCACATGTTTTCACCCTGCTGCACAAGTTGAGCCCACATTTGGTACTGCCACTGGGTGTCATCCCAGACCTTCTGTGCCTGGGTTTGCTGCATGTCCCAGAGGATGGACACATGATGTCTCATGAGGTCTTCCTGGACCCTTCGGCACTTGTGGCTTCCCCGGGGTCGGGTGGCTGCCTAGGTTGGCAGTGATTGCTCCTCAGTGACAGCTGGTCTGGCTGTGGAGCATAAAGAGGGAGAGGTGGTCAGTCATTCATGCAGACACTGACCCTGAGGCTGTGCCCTCCTCTATGGTCAACAGTCCTTGGGCCAGAGGATGGTGATGTTCCAGGAGCAAGGCCATGTGGCCTGCACAATGGGCCCTGCCTCACAGGGGCCCCGAGGTACCCAGGGGACCATGCTTCCTACTTCCTCCTCTTCCCTTCCCCGGTCCCACAGACAAGTAGTTAGGGAAGTGTCTGGCCACACTGAAATCCCATGGCGGGCAGAGTGGCCTGGAGCAGCCTGGCCTTCAATGGGGGCCACACAAACACCTGCACCTCGCAGCACTGTCCACGGGAGCGAGTGGTGTCTTACGCATGCAGGCATGCCCATGTGCGGCATGCCTTGGTGTGTGCATGCATGTGCCCTTGTCCCCAGCTTGCGTCCGGGGTGGCTGGTGGTGGAAGGGCATCCCCCTGAAAGGTCAGATGTGTGTGGGGCCTCCCCTGAGCCTGAGAGCAGGAGCCTGGGGGTGCTCCGTGGTTGCCTCCTGAGGTTGTGTGGCGCAGACTGGAGCTGCATGTGCTTCCACATGAATGGAGTACAACACAATGTCCGGGCCAAGGCCGAGCAATGATTGCACCCCATCCCCTCTGCACCCGCCTTCCCCACCCTGTGTGTGTGAAAAACTCAGAGCACTCACCTGATGATCCCTCCCCGCTCTCAGAGGATGCCTGGGAGATATCCAGACCCTGAGGTACCAGCTTGAGGGTGACCATGCTGCTGTCTCCCCCACCTCCTCCAACTCATCCTCCTACTCCTGGCCAGGGAGCCCCAGGTGGGCGATGACGGATGTCTCTAGCCCCAAGTCCACCACCAGGGGTGTAGAAAGGGCTGCACTATCCCCCAAGATGCAGTGGAGCTTGGTATAGCAGGGGCAGGAGTAGAGTCCTGCCCTGGAGTGAGAGCTGTGCTCCCTTGCCTTGGTGTAGCCCTGGCATAGCTCTTTGACCTTGCTCCGAACTTGTTCCAAGGTCTGGGGGTGATGACCAGTTGTGGCCAGAGCCTTGGACCTCTAGCCATAGCTATCAGCGTTGTGCTACTGGGAGTGGAGAGCCTGCAGGGTCTCCTCATCCCACACCTCCAGGAGAGACAGGATCTCTACCCTGGACCATGACAGCACATGCCTTTTTGTGCCCCTGGCTGGGTCCTGGGAGCTCTGCTCAAGCTCCCCGTGAGGGCCATGGGGGTTTTGGGGGGGAGGGGAGGGGAGGGGGGAAGGGTTGTGGTTGGGTCATGGTTCCCAATTTGTGTGACAGGGAGACCCACGCAGTCAGGTGCAGCTGTCTGGGCCAGCTTCCTGCCACAAGACTTCTCTCGGGGTGCTTGCAGCTTTAAGAGCTGGCAGGAGACAGGAACTATAGAGTTCAGACAGAGTAGCCACCAGGGCACCTGTGTTCTTTCCTGGAGGCCTCTTCTTTTGACTGAACTCCCTCTTCCACATCCACACCTGCCTTTTTCTGAAAAAGCTTTTTCAGAAAAAGTCTTCCTCTAGAGTGGTTTACTGTTGCTGGAAAGACCACTCCATTCTTTTGACTTTTTGTCAAAAGGACACAATAGCGGTGTAGATGCAAGTATGTTTTTCTGGAAAAACGCTGCAGTGTAGACATACCCAGAGATTAACAAAAATATATAGTATCAGCTTTCATGGGCAAAGCTCACTTCATCAGATGAGCTGGAGTATCCCATTCTTAGTTTTTGATGTAAAAATAAAGTTATTGAAGGCAGGGGAGACTGGCTTTGTAATGCAACATACAATTCATGTCTTTGTCCAAGCCCAAGGAAACTGTCATATTTGTAGATGAATACCAATTCCACACTCTCTAATTGGCTGGTGATGTTCCTTTGTAGAAGAACAACTACTTTGAAATCCATGATTGAGTAACCACATGGGTTAAAATATTCCCCTACAGGTTTCCGTGTGTTACCATTTCTGATGTCTGATTTGTATCCATTATCTTTTGCCATAGGGACTGTCTAGCTTCGCTAATATACATGGCAGGGGGGCACTCCTAGCCCTTGATACCATATATCAAATAAGTTTTGTTTCTTCATTTAAATCATTGTTCTGGGACTGGAGATGAGGGGCTCTGTATTGAGGCTGCCCCAGGAAGAGAGGACAATCCCAGCAGTGTAGGGCTAGAGGTGGGGTGCAGGTCAGCTGGCTGGGGGACAAACACATACAAAACTCTAAAAAATAGTAGATAGTTGTCCCTTTTTCTACCTCTGCCCCCTCCTGGCCCAGTGGGGTTAGAGCTGTCCAGGTCCCCATCTCTGGCCCCTTGCTATTCCCCGGTGGTCATTCTGTAGAGTGACTGTCCCTTCTGCCAGACCCCTCCATTTCCATTTTATGGGATAATTTAATTCCAGGCATATCCCATTGTGCTGGCACAACCAAACCCTGACCCTGCTTTAAGTTAGGAGAAGAGGAAGCTACATACCAAATGTGGTGATCCCATCTCTTATCACATTTAGGAGGCATTCTTGAACAAACTGATGGACAGACACAGAGAAATTCTCTAAAATATATAGCAGTCAGCCTCCTCTCCTCCCCCCATTTACTAAAAGTTGTAGCCATTTGTTCAACTACACTCACTGTTTATTCTTTAAAAAAATGTTCAAGGGACCAAATAACTGCACTTAACCAATTTTATTGTCTAAAAACAAAGCAGTGTAACACAGAAAGGAGACATTTCCTGGGAAGCAAATCCTCAGAGTATGTTCACCTTACACAGAAGGTGTACTTGAAAGGTAGGCATTTCAGCTAGCATTATAATTTGTCAAATCATACTATAAAGACTCATTAGATATCGTAACAAAACAATTAAGTTTGATCCCCTTGGTTGTGCCAGCTTTGTCCTTGGTGCCTCACTTCCCCATATCTCATTTTGATCACTACATTCCAAGGGCTGATGAGCCATACAAGTACCGTAACTGTGCTTGGTACAAAAATATTCACGCATCTCTGCTTTGACAAGTTTCCTATTTTCTATTTCCTAAGATGACTTCAGTTTTGCAAGATCTTGTGAGATGCTTGACATGGTGAAAGCAATTTTGAGACAAGCATAATACACTCAGTTAACATAACTTGGTTGCACTTGGTATAATTTACCCCCCTTCCCCACACACAATGCATAACACCCATCAATGTGGCATTAACCATGCTGAACATGTGTGCTGCCAAACAATTGTAATGCTGCAAAGCACACTGAAAACACATTAGGTGCTGTGGGTTTTCCTGCACATTATAATCCTGCTATTTTTAAAAGGTTAAAAAACTCCACATATTTCTAAAGCTCTCACCTGCTTAAGACAAGCTTTAGAGAAATCCACTGAAAATTGCAGTTCAGAATCATTGTCTGTCTATAAAGTCACTTAAGTTTCCAGTCAAGTAGGTTAATAAATAGGTTCAGGCCATGTTTAGACTATAAAAGTTCAGTTGATGCAACTGTAGTATGTTGCTTCTGTATACATTGGTGGGTGCTTGCATCGGCATTGCATCGACCTAGCTGCGTATGTGTCTGTACCAAATTTTGTCTTGGGTCACTGTAAGCTCCCTGTTACTGTGACTATACCTCCTCAAAATAACTACAAAGCCATGATCGACTTAGTTGACCTGGGTGATGAAATGTCTGCATTCGCTCTGCATCAACCTAACAGCCCTTCAGCAACTGTCCCATGTCTCCTTTGTCCCTGGGATAGTGGCTAATTTGGTTACAAATTTGTAATTCCATGTTTAGGAGGCTCAACATAGGAAGCCTGCTTCCCCTGAACCCCCACATTCTGCCGTTAAAACAGTCTATTTTTTGAAATGCCTTTTGCAGATTACTCACCTTGGTAAGCATGCCTACCAGCTCACTTTTGGTGTTTGCAGCTGATGGTCCAACTATGCTAGAGCTCCAGGAACACAACTATTATTACTGGAGCAGGCAAAAAGTATTTGATCCCCTGGGCCTGTGGGGGTGAATAGACTATGCAAACATTTCTACAGATCACTGGAAGAAGTATCGCCATTTACAAGTTGATTGCATGGGGGATGCTAGTAAAGATGCCTGACTGACAGCAGCAACAGGTGAAGGCAAAGGATCAAGTTAAGACAAGGGAAGGCAATGTAAAATCTGACATGGCCCCACAAACCTGGCTGGGGCTTTGAACTGAATGTCCTACTTGGTGGGAACCGCATGTACAACTATGGGCACCTTGCAGCAGTCAAAAATGGAGACCCCTGCAATGAATCACAAGGACAAGGCAATATAGCAGGGGACTCAACACAAGCCATGAGCCAGCAGCTTTTTGAAACTATTCTGGTCTAGTCAGCCAAACAGACAAACCTTCTGTTGAAGGGGAAGGAAGGTTGGGTAAGTTTGCACAGGAAATCGGCCTTTCCATGGTGAAACAGTCTGTGGGCAGAAAGCCAGACATGCTCTATTCAATTACACCGCAGCATGAGGCCTGGCTTGACTGGGATAATCAATCAGCTTAGCTGCAAGCCTAGACATATTGCCAGCCCAGAGAGGGGCAGTAAGTCCTGTACAAGCATTGGGAAATAGCAGGGGGCCTCAGAAAAGGATACTTCCTTAGGCTAGGAAAAGCAGGGAAGAAAGTTTAATGTCTGATTTTTATTTCATGATTGGTTCATTAACATTAATTTGATGCCTGACAAAAGTGATGCTTGCTTTTGCTTTTCTGGGACCCAGAGCTACTGGAATTTGCAAGACTCATGCCTGAGCATCATAAGAATCCCAATTCATAGTGGAAAGAAGGGTCACCATATAATTGATCCCAACCCTGTTCCATTCATGTCCGTCTACAATAGTTACAGAACAAGAGCATGAATCATTACTTTCCAAAACTACTTTCACCCTTGAGGGTGAGGGCTTAGAAGTGAACTATACCTCGCATTGGGACCCTTTAACCTTATTCATCTTTAAAATTTAGTATTTGTAACAAGGTCCTTTGATCTTTACTTATAAAGCCTTTTTTACTCTCTTAACAAAAGAGCAATACAGAAATATACTTTTAAATTGTAGCATATATATGCCATTCTGTTAGACCACGCTTTCCACCTCCCACATATTTAGTGCAGCTTTGTCTCAAATAGTTCACAACTGTAAGGCAGGATGATGAGCCCAAGGGTATAGAATTTACTGAAGATAGATTTTTCACGTCAATTTAAGCTACTTATGTTTAGGGTAGTGTCTCGTGCTTTTCAGAAGTGTCAGTGTCCCATTATTTGGATCTTGGCAGATTGAAAGGTATGTTTAGAATTAGAGTATTTTTTTTAAAAAGCAAGATAGGCCAAATAGGCTTTTAAAAGGGTGAAAAAAGTACTTTTTCAAATGGAGATTATATGCACAGCAAAGTGAAGAGTTCCCACTTGGCAGTTACTCTTGAAGAAGAAACACACTTGTTGATTACATGTAAGGTCAAGTCTCAAGTCAATCAATGTAGACAACTAGATCTTCACGTGTGCAGTCCTGGGCAGTAGATTGCTTGCTCACTAGATTCCATCCAACATGAGTTCCTCTCTCTAGCTACTATAAGAAACATTTGAAGTATACGTGAACCTTTCCTATCAAAACTAAAATTAGCTAGGAGGAGGAATACCAATTATACAAAAAGAGTAAAGGGAGAGTAGATAGGGGATATAGTATAGAAACTACTCAGACACTATGTAGACAATCAGTTAGCTAGGAACACTAAAGATCCTTTGCCAAGACTGCATGTCTATAGTTTGGGATTCATGCTCTTACAAGAAACAATGTTCCACAGTGACTACCTACTTCCATTTCACGTGCCTACCTTTTCCACTCAAGACTGTCCTATCAGAGATAGCAGATCCATATGGAGCTAGTCTTCTTGCATCTCAGACCTATGCTTCACTCACATGATAGTTAAAAAGGACTTCAGACACCAAGAGAATACTCATTGACAACTGAGAATGTATTGCATGCCAATTACCTTGATGGTTGGGATTCCAGCAGAAAGACTGCTGAGCTATGTTTTTGGATTTATGAAATACCACTTTAAAGGGTGGAATCTTCAGACCCAAAGAACTATGGTTATGAAATCCTAGCTGAGGAAGGCCTCTTCACCTGTTGAGTTGCAAGGTCCAACGAGAGTACACAAATAAAGAGTTTGAATGGGCAAGAGCCATTAAGATTAGGGTTCGCCTACACCGGCAAGTTACTGTGCTGTAACTTGTCTCACTCAGGGGGTCTTAATAAAATAAAATAAAAAAATACACCTCCCAAGTTCAGCAAGCTAGTGTGCTATAAAGCGCCAGTAGAAACAAGATCCCAGAGCTGAAAGTTATGTTGCTCCTGGAGGTAGTTTATCTAGAGTGCTGAATTAGCTCTTCCCCAGAGCTAGTGTAGTGACCACACTGCTGCATTAAAACTTGGAAGTGTAGATAAAGCCTTATATCAGCGTGCAGAAGCTTTTTGGGTCAGGGGCCTCTGACCCACAGGAAAAAAAAAAAAAAAAAAAAAAATCAGTCAGTGGCTGCACAGAAGTGAGAACAAAAACCCCTCACTGATGTGGTCATCTGAGGAGAAGACACTCCCTACCTTCCCCTTGCACACCTGAGCCGAAGGGGGCCCAGCCTCGTAGATTTTGTGCGATCTAACCCCATGGTAAAGGGGGGGGTGCCAGTACAAGCTCTCCAATTCTGGGGGTGGTCCTGAGCCTCAGGAGCTGAATCTGGGCAAGCTGGGGGAAGGGGCAAATGCGATGCCTGGGCCTGAGGTTCCCCACCCCTGCCTTAGATAGATATGAATCCTTGATAATACATTCCATTCTGCACAGCATTCCACACATTCACTTTAGTAAATCAAATGAGAGCTGAGTATGGATACCTTTAAAGAGACAGGTGTTAAATGATTTCCCTAAAATACCATGCTTTCCTCAACTGGTTCTGTTCAAGAACCATGCTGCAAATCTCAGTCTTTTCAGACCTGTGTCTCAGTGGGTGAAGAACTTCTTGACATGGAAGGCAAGTCATAATAAGGTGAGTGACCTCAGAACCAGAGCTTCTTAGGTCATTGTCGTCCTATGACCTAATCTGATCTTCATTGACTACAGTGATTACATCTATGACTGGTCTTCTGTATGAAGAAAACAAATCACACAGCAGTCAGTTTTCAGCTACTTTTTTTGCCTGAACTGTATCTTGTCTAAAAAGTGTTAACTTACATGTTGGTTGAAACAAATAGTCGAAGTGTCTGAGTGATCTTGTAGGGACTCCTTTAACTCTTAGCAAAGATTTTCCAGGGTACATTTATCTACATCAGTGCTGTTACATTTAAAGTTGCCTTTTAGGTGTTGATGAATTGTAGATGTCCTTTCCAATGAAACAGTAGTATCCCTTCCATTTGAAGTGTTTATGTTCGCCATTGTAAGGAGTCTGACTGTTTAGGAAACTCTCAACCATCTTTGTAAACTGTGCTTTGAACGGCAGTAGAAAATGCTGTAATTGCTTCATTTTTCCATCATGTCAGGGCAGTACTTCAAAATGTGTACTGTTTTCCAACAATATGATGGAGTCCCCAATATTTGCCTCCTTCCATGTGTGTGACATGGCTATGGTAATATTCCTGTCTATGTATAGGTGGTGCATTGATCATTCATAAAACCCAGTCAGAGGACCATGGTAATCCCATCTCTTAACAGTGAGCATCCCTAATTACTGCTAGTCAAAATGAGGGAGACAGTTTCAAGACAAATTTGAGTTCACAATTTATTGAATTTATAAAATTTGAAATGGTCAATTACATTTGAAAAAATTGTCTAGTACCATTAATAGTACACATACTAAGGATGTTAAATTTAGTTTAATCAACTAATCGACTAGCCGGATTTTCCAGCCACTAGTCAATTAGTGGGGGCCACAGTGGGGTTTGCTCCCAGCCCAGGAGCTAATCCTTCTGTGGCTCTGCCTTTTAAATGGATTAAGAACCATTTAATAGGCTGGTGCGCAGCAGGGGGACCCTGCGTGAGCTGGGAATCAGCTGTCCTGGCTGACGCTGGTCCCCCCTTCTGCGCTTTAGGCTCTTAATCCATTTAAAAGCAGAGGCGCCTCTGGGACTAGGCACGAGCCCACTCCCCACTACCCCCTGCAGAGATGGTGGCTGGGGGGAAACCAGCTTAAGATGGCTGCCACCAACACCAGCTCCTGCGCCCCCCTTGCTGCCTCTAAAAGGCAGCAAGGGGTAGTGGTGGTGGGGGGGGGGAAGCGACTAATTGCTTATATCCCTAATGCACACCTGCATTCTCAGCTTTGAGTTTAGTTTCTTCTGGCCTTGGAATCTATGAATACCCTTAGAAACCATTGTGATAATCTACTCCAATCCTTTGTATAACCAAGGCCATAAAACTTCCCCCAAATTCCTAGACAGATACTTTAGAAAACATCCATTCTTGATTTTAAAAGGGTCAGTGAAGTGATCTGCATTCTCCACCAGGCCAGTCTGTTATCCATTAGTATGTGGCAAGCCTAATTTCAGCCCAAAGCACCTAGAAGAACTACTTTCCCCATACATCAAGTCTTGTCAGGAAGTTAATGTAACTGGGCATCCCTTGATGGCTTGGATAGCATTCCCCTTCCTCACGTCTTCCCCCAGGCTGGGAGAACTGCCATTCTATCCCTTCCATCTCCCTCTTCCTTCCTCCCCGTCCATCTTTCGTAGCGTCTCTGCTACTGCTCACAATTCTTATTTATGACACACGTGGCAGCCATTTTGCTGATGTACATGGCTTCAGTCTCATTGAAAACAAATAATGGGAAACAGCAAGGATCACTTCCACATGCAGATTGACTGTAGAGAAATAGCAGCCATCTTGCTGGCTTCAAGACCAAATTGACAGGAAGAGAGAAAGTGTGAACTGGCACCTTCTATCATGGTTTTTGTATGACCAGAAAACACCCACAAGTTACTAGTCACAATATGAGAGGTGGCAACAGTGTTGACATCAATTGGTCACAAGACACAGGATTTTAGGTGCTGGCAGGAGGATCTGTTGTGATGATGCAAGAAGCTCCTCTGGTCCCATGATTTTCAGGCTTGGCAGAGCTCTCTGAAAGCTTTGAGGGACACTGATCTGCCCTGCCAGTGACCACTGCCTTTAGTATGTGGTCCTATAGCAGTGCAAGGCAAGGAAGAGGAGAGTTGGGGAAAGGGAGAATCCCCAGGAAGGCAATACTGTTGGGTCTGGGGGAGGGGAGAAGGGAAGAAGTCAAGGTAGTAATTGGGGAACTGCCATACATTTCCTATCTTGGGTAAGGAGACAGTACGTTGAGTCTCTCAATTGAGCAAACAGAGGTGTTTAAATGTGTGTGCATTTAAAGGGTGACTTTTCAACCTTACATTCTCACACATACATAGCCAGCGGAGTAGGGAAGCCTGAAAGAGCCCACATGGCAGTAACTAGATATTCACTAGTGCAGAAGCTAATTTTCCATCCTGAAGCTCCTGGATTGATAAGTGTATCTATCAGGGTTTGGAAGGCCTGGTTTTGGAAGGCCTCCAATTCTTTCAAAGTTCAGAATGGAAGGGTAAACTGAGGAACTATAGCTCAGTTTCTCCCCTCTAGAGTGGAGAGGATGTATGATTATTGCCATAAGAAGAAACAAAATTCCATGGGATCTGGATCTTCGTGGTTCTGGGATTCTTTTCAAGCTTAGAGGGTTTTGGGGGGTGGGAAGAGAGCATATATCCAGGACCTCCTTGTTTATGTATGGCAAGTTTCCTTCACTTTTCCCCCACACTATCTTCTGGTTCTTACAGGCAAATCATGAAAGTTTGTCATGTCACAGGAGGTTGTACAGCATGGATCCCACTGAGAGCTCTCTAGAGGGCCTGTTTCTACTTTTCAGCTCAGTCACTGTTTTATTCTAAAGAATCTGTAGGTGAAAGGAAACGTTCGGCCTGACAATAAGTTTTCTATTTCCTTTGATTCTTGAAGAGGATGGAGCTAGTAGTCTTTTACCATTTTGTGTCATCACTTTTGGTCAAGCAAGACTCCCAACTAGACATCCATCTTGAAAGGTGGGACAGATGCTATAAATTTTTCCTTAGAAAGAATAGACTAACATCCCTTTCTCACCATAATGGTGGCCACATAAGGATTTGAGGGGTTTCCAGTATTGCAAGCAGCTGCAGAAATTTTGTTCTACATGGCTAATGTATATTGTCTTTTACTTTGAGCTTTTAAACTTCATGCCCAAAAGAAGGGACATCTAGCAAAAGTGACTTCAGTGAAGGTTTCCAGGATGCCAGCATTGTTCCGTTGCTTCTAGAGTGAGGCCATCACCTCCATTTTAATCTACTTGATCCATTATAATTTTTCAGTAGGCATGACTGTTTTGGCCTCCTTGCAATCCCATTGTAGCACTGATTTTCGGCCTGGCACCAGCATTTGATCTTCTAATAAAAGATATAGAATCAACAACTATTGTTGCAGTGGCAGCAGGGCAAGGAAACAAAACCAGGTCTTAAGTGAAGGTCACGTAGCTGGGGTAAGATAGCACCCCACTTCCTGTAGCTATAAGGATCACAAGCTTGACTCCCATTAGCACATCCAGAAAAATGACAGGCCAGGTGAAAAGTGCCATGTAATAACCTGTAATGGACACTGAACAAGAGAAGAGACCATGCATAGCCGGAGGAAAGAAGCATCCCTTTTCTGAAATCATAACCATCCCATACACCAGCTCTGTAAGCATGGCATTGCAGAGGGAAGAGAAGGACAACGGTTGATGAATATTTAGGAGTGCATTTTTTTAACTTCGTGTCCCTGCTACTGAGAAGTTAGCTTTTTTTTTTTACTAGCATTCACTTTTTTTGGTGCAAAGTACCCCCCCCCCTCACTTGAGATAGTAAAGTGGTGCTGTCACATGCAGCTGGTTCTCTTTTAATGCTCTCAGCCCAGAGTCAAGCATTCTGTACTGCCATGTTCTATACGAGCCCCCCAATCCATCCCATAGTTTTTGTTCTCCTGCTCAAAAAGAAGCCTGTGAGCAAAAAAGGTATTTAGTAAGTGCCTTTAAAGGAGAGGGGAAATGGACTCATCTTAGACATGGAGTAAACCATCTCCTTGCTTGCTGCTACAGGCTTTTTAGAGAAATGTGAAAGCTCCATCTGCAAACTGGGAAAAATAAAATGGACAGGAAGAGAAAAAGTCATGGGGGGGGGGGGGGGGGAAGGGGAGAGAGAAGAGAGAGAGAGAGAGAGCCCCAAAAGGCTGTAAGAGGTTTTCAACAGAAAATGAATGGTGAAAAGAATGAGGACCTCCTGAGCCATCCATGGAGAGGAAAGTAGATGGACAGGTCTCCACATGGTGGCCAGGCTTATCCAACCAAAATTTTAGTTGTAGCCCGAACAGTGGTCTTGAACACAAAGAGGATCAGCAAACATGCATCATTCAAAACCAGAATCCTTTAGCTCCAACAACTAGTTTCTGCAACTAAAATAGTATTAGTGAGTTTAATATGGACATTTTGCTCAGTTTAATTCCAAACAAAGTTGAATGTGAATCTGATCATTCCAGCAGCTTGCCAAAGGCTCCAGTTTCTACAGAATTTACTTTTTTAAAGACTTAATCCTTTAGGACAGCTTCCAAATATAAGCCCATGAAGTGCCTTGTTGGGTCTGTAGTGAGCCTCAAGCAATAGCCTGAAGAAATGGTAACATCTGCAATTCATCTCAATAGGTTATTGACTCTAAAAACCTAATGATGGTAAAAGTGAGAGTTTAGTTTCTCTGAATGGGCTGCCTGTAATATGCTTATCCAGTATAATTGTTTTGAAGAAAGACGCCAATTCATATTAAAACCCTGCTTAAGGACTGTTCCCTACCTCATACTCTGCATTGCTTGGGATGGCTAGAATTATCTGTTTCCATTACCTCTCTTGGGAGACTATTCCACAATTTAGATCTTAACAGCAGGGTGAGGACACAGTAAAGTTGATACAGAAGCAAAGAGGTTCCACGTGTAGCAAGTATTACAACTTTTTGCCCCATTTAAGACACTTAATTTCAGTTTGAACAAGACTTGTTGCCTTTAAGTTTTTGTTCAGATCCCATTATTCATCCTATTTACAACGACCATTAAGCACTATTTTGTAAACAAGGTTTATATTAAACCATTTTTCTTGCTAAAATGCTAATTCAGTACAAACAGAGTGAGTCAAATGTTGCATGATCATTAGCGGAGTACACATTTTACAGCATGTAACAAACTCAGTATTGAGAAAAGTTTTAACTTTTCAGGAGCAAAGTAATTACAGTAGAAGCATTTATTATCCATTTCCTCAATCTTAAATTGTACTTTATGACATTCAAATCAGTCCCCATTCAAACTGGAGATGAACAGCACATTTATTTATTTGAGTTACAATGAGCAAGACAAGTAAACCTTACAACCAGAAAGGTAATAAAGGGCTCAGCAGCTAAAAGTGATAATTATTTTTATAAGCTTAATAACATGTCATGGTTGTTGAGATCACAACAAGAAAGCATTTCCCTTTTTAAACAAATATTCCTAATTTCAGGTTTCACTTACACTTGCTATGAGTCAAAGTCAATGTACTTCATGTCAACAGGATCAGACGGAATCATTTGTGCACAAAGCTTACACATTTGTGTTTCCCGCCAAATGCTTAAATGTATAATTCAGATTTTTTTTAAAGATATAATGGAATCATGACCACTGTTTGTACAGAAAGAAAATTTTAATTTTGAGGTAAAAATTAACATGCAAATGTCAACTGCACAGGGCAGTTAGTTTTAAGAAAAGACTCAAACAGCTTCCTTCCATTTTAAAGCCATCATTTATTGAGGCAATTGTTCTGAACTAGGTAGGAGAAATGTCTGAGCCTATTTGAAGTCAGAACTCTGCCTAGTTCCTACTTTACATTTTTCCAGTTATCTAGTATTCTAAGAAGCTTTGGGAGAAGTTGTCATATAAAAGCATCAAGTACAAACATCTTGTGCCAAAGGAAGCCTTGTTCTTTCCAGGTCTATGGGCATAACAGAAAAAAAAAAATTGAAGGTTTAAAGAGTGGTTGACAGTGGGATACAGTGCTTGAAACCCCAGGATGATTGCCCCCACTAAAATTCTTTTCAATCTTAAGCATATTTTCATTGTTTTCCCAAAAACTCAGAGCAATCTTCTCATTCTAATTTTAAATGCCTTTCTAACCCTGAGTTTTCCTTTGTCCATTCATTACTACCATGATTCCCTCAAGTACTTTATGCACTTTTCTACCATGTGGGCAACTGGTGTCTACCTTCAAGGTTCAGACATACAGCAGGATCCCTAATCTACAACTAATCAGTTGTGAACTAATAGTGTGAACCCTGATGGTACCTGCTGCCATAGCCCAGAAAGTAAAACACTACTCTTTAAAGATGTAGGCAGTCTCTCCCAGTCAACCAGGTCTAAATCTGGACTACTTATCTGAACTAATAAACATCACCAGGATTCTCACTCTGAATTTGTTCCACTGGCTAACAAACCAACCATGATACAAGTAAAGGTGAAAAAAGTGACATGCAGAAGAAGAAAGCTATGGAAGAATGGGATTCTGGGTTGGGGGTATGTTTCACAGAGCAGTTGTCCAATTGATGGAGATAATGTGACTTTTATTCACCCAATTGTTAGGAGGTCATATTTTGGTGCCAAAAACTATTGCTTCACTAAGAACATGTGAACACTTGTCAGCTGACCCCACGTGAACTAACCTGATTTTATTTGGATTTTCAAGGGTTTAATACAGTAAGTCATAAAAATGAAAGACAATACATTATTTACTACTCACATTAAGTCTTTTCACCCTGAGATAATTTCAGCCACAATCAATCATCAGTATTCATTTGACTCAAGGAATTTGTTGGGTGCCTTAACCCATATCCATTCTGCAGGGCAGTCACCAACATCTGATTTATAAACGTGTTTTTTAATGGGGCTGTTACCATCTTGAAATTGTAGTTTAAATTTCAAATTGTAGTTTAAATGTAGTAGTAATACAAAGTCTACTTTTTCAATGTTTCCAGTGAAGCTGAGAAATCTGTAAAAAAACCATTGCTGCATATTTTAATAAAAGGGCAGATTTATGTTTACAAAATAAAAAAAGGAAAACAGGAAAACAAGTATGCTACCTACCAACAACCTTTCAAAATGCCAACAGCCCTCATGCTGTATGACGAATTCTATAGATTTTTTTTTGGGGGGGGAGGGGGGGAAGGGGAGGAAGAATCAACAGTTCCACTCACAATTCACCAAGACAGCACTACGCTAACATGTTTAGACAAAAACAGAAAGGACTAAGGTTATGATGTATTTTGATTTAATCCATTTTGCCTGAGATAACAAAAGTATTTCAAGCAAGTTCCATCACATATTGATGTCCTGCATTTAAACAATCCTCTACTAAATTCTGAGCAAAAGTTAGTAAGTTTCTCAAAATTTTTAAAAATTAAACAGTTGTTTCAAAACCATTAAGTAGTAAATGTATTTAAGAAACTAATTAGGACAGAGGCCATAACTTCATTAGAACACCACTGCTCAGGTTTTTACAAAGCATTAGTGTTATCTATTTGGCTATTAGTATTAGCAATTTATCTACAATATTTAACAAAGTAAATTGCAGGCAAAATTTAGTACAGTTTCAATAGAAACACCCTTTTCCTGAAAATACAGCAGTATTTGAAGGACTAATCTCTTTTCTCTGCATCATTTATAAGGAAGCTTCCCATCTATGAACAGGAACAAAAAAGTATCTACAAACCTTGTAAACAGATCTGTATCATTTATCAACATAAATAATCCAAATTATTAACAGCCAACAGCAGAAATTAAAGTATAAACTCAATGATCCAGGGCTTCTTTGCCCTTACCAGCCCTCCTCTCAAAAGGATCAAGATAAACTGAAGTTCTAATACACTGTTCAGGACCATTAAGTACAACTGATGATCCGCAGGTCACTTACGCTGAGTTACTGTTTATCTGTCAGAGTTCATTATTACCCCCACCCTCAAGAAGCACCCTCAAGTCTGGCAGAAAGCTTTTAAAAAAATAAATCTACATTCGTACAAGTGTCTTCTGTTGAAGTCCAGGACAAGACTACTATCTTGTCCGTCACAATTGTGTGAAAAGACCCAGTTTCAATTTGTTTCTTTACAATGCAGCTAGTGTGTAACATTCAGCTTACAATCAGAGTGATGTTTCCAAACTATGTAGTGGGCTCCCTGGGGATGAAGAGGTAGCAGACTTGTTCATGTCTGTTGTAAGGTGAATTCCACTGTCAACCGCATTGTTATTTTTGTTGGGAGAAGGGGGAGGAGTGGAGTTGCGTTTTGTTGGAGCATCATCTTCAGCATCAGTATCATCAATAAGGGGAATATGAGGCTCAGAATCTTCTATTCTAAACTCAGGATGTGTCATAAAATTGTGAATTGAACTTCGTGTCTCAGGTTTTTCTAATCCTTCATATAAGGAACTACGAAATGCATTCACCACTCGGATCTGTAAACATGAAAGAAATATAAAAATCTGTTAGTTTGCTGCAGATTTACTAGTAGTGAATATGGTTCTTATGAGTCTGAATCCACAAACAGCTAAACATGAGTGAATCGAATTTATATGTAATGTGGTGGAACTTGCAATAAACTGTAAAAAATGAAGAGCATTTCAGTAGAGCACTGCCAAACTACAGTTGGAATAAAAATTGTAGAAGTGTACTGTAAAAAACTGAAATGTCTAAAAATTCAAAGTAGTGCTAGAATTATTTCACTGATTGATATGGGCTAAATGTTTTCAAAACATGAAGTCAATATGTATTCAATGTACTTATTTACAAATTCAACAAGTTTTACTAAGGAATGTTTTATTCAACACCAAAGGGAAAGGACTAAAAAAAAAAAAAAAAAAAAAAAAAAAAAAAAAAAAAAAAAAAAAGGTTGGGGCACACAGGGTACTATTTCTCATGCTAGGAATTAGGATGTCATTGACTATGAAAAAGCCAAGCAAGTGTTCGCCAAATGTCACAATGATTGGACATTTACCAGCAGGACTCATGCAAAAAGATATTTCTACAACAGCTGTAAATATTCGAGTATATACCTATTTACCACAACAAAATACATTTTTCCATAGTAAGTAATGTGTTCCATGCCTTGATTTGTTAAGTCGTAGTAAGTTACAAGTTACATTTTGCAATTGTTTTCCTTTATGTACAAAACTAAACTTTCCCGATGCCTTTCAAAAAGGTGAAAAAGTTAAGCATTAAATGTGTTCACACAATCTAAGTGGCAGATATTAACAGTTTCATATACAGTCTCAAAAAATTCTAAGATGTAAGCACTGGAATTGGCTGCACATTTCAGTATGAACACCAGTATTGTAAGATTTAAGTAATCACCTTTATATACACAAGTGTGCATTTCAGATGACAAAAACCTACAAAGCAACCAACCAACATGTAAAGCTGTTACTAGATAATTACAACAATTTTTCAATATATACACATGACCATGTCTGCCTTCAGTTAAGAGGTCAGTTCTTCTCTGCTTTTTGGTGCAGAGATAAACACAAGTGCATTTTGGCACTACTGCATCGAAAGATTTCTAGAGCTTCAAATGCTTCCATCAGTAAAGTTGTGTATATACGTCCCTGCAAACAGAAAAGTCTTAGTGTTACCCAGTTAAGGGTTGAGGCCCTTACACTAGTTTCACCAGATAAAGACTTTGTTCCTAACAGCTGACTTAAAATGAAGTGTTTGGGACATGTAAGGGCACCTCACACGAAGGTATGCTATGGTTGTATTTTCATACAAAAAGTAAGATACCACAGAATTTATGAACCAACATGAATTTTAAGCTGTGATGTGGTCCTATTAAGGTGGAAAAGAAAAAACAATCTTACGGGAGAAGTAGAGTCAATTACGCCTCTGCAGAAAGGACTCCTATAAGTTCAATGTAGGAAAAATGAATTAGCAACCATCATGCACCTCTCTCAGGTGCAACATATTAAGGGAAGAATTTGCTGCAGCTCGCAAAAGCTTTGTTAAAGCTTTTCTGGATTAACCCATAAAGGGGGAAAATCCAGAAATTTCATCAGCACAAACCAATCCACAGCATGTTGCATAAGCAACCTCTGTACTCATTCAGCAGAAAACTTTTACCAATTAGACCTATACAAGTTAGGCTTCAATACATCTTCATTTTTGCTATCTTATCTGCCACACACATTTCAGCCACATTAAGAATGCATCACATTTTAAAAGGAAATTCAAAATTAAGAGTCCTGTGGCCCAAGTAGCTCAAAGGTTTTTGTTTTGGGTTTTTTTTTGGTAAACATGCTATGCATCAATGCATTAAATTAGACCAGCCATCTGAGCTGAGTGAATAGTACATTCAGTTTTAAGTAACTGAAGAGTTAAGAGTAATACAGTTAATGAAATCTGAAAGTAGAACCAGTTCTCTTTAACAGTGCTTCTTACTTCACAGTGTGAGAACCTCTGATCAAGACCAACAGTTGGTGTACAAATCACCAATAGTTCAAGGAGCGCTTGCTGGTCACATGGTACCAGCTCATCCTCATTTCCGGTTGGTAAAACTCATTGAGAAGTAATTTTAGGGTTTTTAATGTAAATAATGCCATAGTTGCTATAAAGAGGTTACAGTATATTATGGGGGAGGAGAGATAGTTTTCAGGACAGCACTATGATGTGGCCCATATGAAAAAGTTTGAGATCCTCCATTTTGAATATTGGTGTGTGGTAAATAATTTCATAATGCTACAAAATACTTAAAAAACCCAGGGATGACTGTACAATTCAGAATTGAGTCAGCATCTTAGTTACTCTCAAAAATGACAAATCTCTATACAGGTTGCACCTATGTAAACCAGAACTCTCTGGTCTGACAAGGACCGGATGTTCCAGGATCAGAGTGTTCCAGTGTGCTGCAACAGGTAAGGAACAGAGTGCTATGCAGGGGAGGATGATGCATAGCTCAGCTGGGCTGCAGGGGGAAGGGTGTGCAAGCCAGCACACGGTTCAGCAGGGCTCTGCGGAATGCTGGGGCACCAAGCAGGGGAGCCAGCAGCAGGGAAGCCAGAACTGACCTTACCAGTCCAGAAAAATCCCTCATCCAGGACCCAGTTTTATTTCTGGTCTTCACAACATCCCCTGAGAGTTCCACACAGACTGTGCATTGTGAAGTAGTGCTTATGTTTATTTTAAACCTGCTACCCGTTAATTGTCACCACACTCCTGGTTCTTGTTAATTGTTAAAAATGACAAATCCTGTGGCACCTTGAAGACTAACATTTATTTTGATGTAAGCTTTCATGGGATGGAACTGAGTTCCAGCCAACAAAAGCGCTTATGCTGAAATATAGGTTAGTCTTTGAGGTGCCACAGGATTACTCGTTTTTGCTGAAACCGAACACAGCTACCCCTTTGAAATGTGTTCATTGTAAATAACTCCTTATTCTTTCTCCACACCAGTTAAAATTTTATAGTCCTTGATTATACATCCTCAGTTGTCTCTTCTTAAAGAGACAGAGTACTGTCTCCTCTATGAAAGCTTTTCCATACTCATAATTTGTGCTGCCCTCTATTTTCCCACATCTAATATCCTTTTTGAGGTGGGGCAACCAGAACTTCATCCAAATTCCAGATGCATATGTACAATGGACTTACCTAGTGGCATTCGATATTTACTGTTTTGATATCTCTTTCTTATTGATTCCTAACATTAACTTTTTGACTGCTGCTGCATATTGAGCAGATATTTCAGAGAACTATCCATGAGTCTAATATCTTTGAGTAGTAACAGATAATTTAAACCCCACCCTTTTATATGCATTGTTGGGATTATATTTGCCCCAGACTTCCCCAAGTCAGCCGCTGCTGAAACTGACCAGCGGCTGACTCCAGGAAGTCCGGGGCAGAGCACCCCAGCTGCTCTGCCCTGGGCTTCCCCAAGTCAGCTGCTGGTCAGTTTCAGCAGCGGCTGACTTGGGGAAGTCTGGGGCAGAGCAGCTGAGGTGCTGCCAGGTTGGTCCCGCAGCGCCGAGGGGCGCATCCCCCCCCACTCCACCCCAGACCCCTCATAGCCCCCCTTTCCGATAGTCCGGCATATCTGATAATCCGGCATCCCCTGGGTCCTAAAGGTGCCGGATTATTGGAAGTTTACTGTACCTACTTTTGTATCCTGTCTTTTCACCAGATTATGATCCATGAGGGGACCTTCCCTTTTAGCCCATGATTACTTATGAGCCTTTGGTAAGGGACCCTGCCAAAGTCTGAAAGCTCAAGTACATTATATCTACTGGATCACTCCATGTTCACATGCTTGTTGAAAACCTCAACAGACTTCATATGAATTGATGAGGCAAGATCTCTTTGCAAAAGCCACGACTAACACTTTATTCGTCTAGGGGTCTACACTGCAGGGCTTAACTCAAAATAAGCTACGAAAATTGAGCTACGTCAATTGTGTAGCTTATTTCAGAATAGCTTATTTCAAAATAGGGAACGTCTACACAGCACTTATTTAGAAATAAAGCACTCTTCCTCTGACTTCCCTTATTCCTTGTACAACGAGGGTTACAGGAATCTGAGTAAGAAGTCCTCCAGCTTGACAGTATTTTGACACTATTTTGAAATAACTGCCTGCTGTGTAGACGCAGACTAAGTTATTTCAGAATAGCGCTAGTTATTTCTAACTAGAGTTGCAGTGTAGACATACCCTAGGTGTCTGATAACTGTTCTTTACTACAGTTTTAACCAGTTTGATCCATAATTGCCAGGGAGGAGGCATGGCTCTCTCTACCTTGAGACACTGGCTTTCAAAGCCAGGTGCCAGGACAGGGGGACGTATGATGCACTCCCTAAAATAGCGTTGCAAATTCATCCTTTCTTCATGCCAGGAGCGCAAAATGCTTCCTGCTGCTCACCTGAAGGTCATGTGGTTCTATACTACCACTTGCCTCAGGCTCTACTTAACAGGTCAAATATAACCTAAAACTTACTTCCCGTATATGCAAAGAAACTATTTTAAAATCTAGTGCTGTACTGTACAATCTTATTCCCACAAACAGAACATACTTTTAAAATGAAAAAAAGTGCCACAAATACAGATTCCAAGTGCTTTACAAACATCAAATGAATCAAGCCTTGCAACACTAAGCCTAAGAGGTAGGGAAGGATCTTCATTTTACAGAATGGAAAAACAGGCAGAGAATCAAGTGACCTGCTCAAGCACATTCAGGAAATCTGAATCTGAAACAGAGCCCAGAGGACTGTACTTTTTAAATAAGAAAACTCCTGCAAGCTTTAAATGTTTCTGCACATTTTACTTAACCCAGCAACATGAAAGTTCTTAAGTAGACTGAAAACTCGTATTTGTCAGTCAGTCAACCATAAGAATGTTAGTAGATAAAAATCTTGCTTAAAATGTTAAAGGTTTATTAAAATAGGATGGAAACTCATTTTTACATTTATTTAAATAAGATACTTGTATATGAATTCCATAACTAAATGTGCTGAAAATACTTACACTTGGCTTCATATATTACATCCTCAATCTCAATTGAAGCTAAATATTGGTTTTAGAAAGAACTATTATACTTCTCGTCTTAACACAAAGAGGTTGAAAAACTCAAATGCCACTTAGTTTAGAAAACATAATGTAAAGAATACAGTTAAGTAACTGATAAAACATCACTTGCATCAAGGTTTATGTACTGTGCCAAATAAACCTAGAAAGAAAGTTATCCAGTTTGAATGAAATAAGTGTTTTACAAGTCCAACACCTTAATGTTCTTACCAATCAATGCTCCTCATTGAATGGCTGAATGCTTGTTGTAATTTTTTGTATAGTTAAATTTACTATTTTAGCTATTTGGAAGAAGCCCATTTTATCAACCCGCACCTGATGTTGAAAAAAAACAAACAAACCATCTTACCATCTGGTTAAGAACAAGTCCAACAAAAAGCAAGATTCAGTCTATGAAGCATTCCTATATGAAGCAAGCTTTTAGAGCTTTTTTCCTTTTCATTTATCTTGTCTATATTTTAAACTTTGTAAACTTAAAATTTAAATAATGTGAATCAGCATATTTTGCCAGAGAAAGTGTTGAAAAATTTACATATATTTTATATTTTTAACTGTGTTATTTTAGATTATGGTTTATTTTCAAATTTCTATTACCTACTTTTGTTGAACCAGTTTATTATATGCTGCATAGAGTAAACTATGAACAATTTTCATAAAATGAGTCAGCAGAGGCATATACTCGAAAATTTACAACAGTTTTCCTTTCAATTTTTAAAAGTCCCTCTGAACATGAATGAATGAAGGCACAGTACATACAGGCTCACAGCTTTCATATTTAAGTCTTTTGTTGCAACTGTTCCACCTGTTTTCTAGCCCTCTAAGAAAAAAATCTTGAGGACTCCACTTTGTGGAAAGAAAGCTTTATGGAAAGCCTGAACGATGAATTTAAACACTAAGGAGAAAATGAGAAACGTTAGGTGTGTGTGAATTAGGAAATGTTAATTTCATGCACTTTTAGGAACACACACTCACACCCCACAGTAGTAGAAGCAGTAGTAGAGGAAAACACTACATGTGTAGGGGTAGAAATATTTGTTACATCATGATGCTGGCTGGCGATGGAAGGTTGTCGCCTTAGAGCCCCCTGAATGGTACTTCCACTCTGGAAAGCATTCACTACATCCATCTGCAAGGAATCAGAGATTGTGACAGCTTGCTCAGCAAGAGAGAGAGAGAGAAATAGAGAGAGAGAGAGAGAGAGAGAGAGAGAGAGAACACAAGAGAAAGGACCATCCCATCTATAACACAAGTAAAGAAAAAAGGCACTTTTTATAGTGATACACAGGCAAGAGTTGCATTTAGAGCTGAAGAAAGTAAAGAAGGATCTTGAGGGATTACAGAGCCATCCATACCCCCATCTTGAGAAAAATCTCAGTCACACAGTATAAAATTGTCATTTTATTAGGATAGAGGGGAAGATTTAATTAAAACCCTTGACCACCACTGTTTCCTCCTACCTTTTCCAAGACCATACCTGAGTTTGTATCCTGTTCAGGCCCCTAAACCACAAGATCTGACCACGACGCAATTCTCTTTCAGCATGATCAATCTCTTCCACATCTTCTGCTAACTCTTCTTCAGGAATCTCCTCCTTCTGTGTTCCATGCCCAGCTTCTTTAAGGAATTTCAAACGGCTGGTTGGAATTGTTGAGATCAGCTAGAGATGAAGGAAAAGATGTAGAGAATTTGCAGAAAGAAATATGGTAACAAGTTCTAGGTTTTAAAATGTAGTTTAATCATGGAACATACAAATATTTGCCAGTTTCCTTCAACCTATAATATTCCACAAAACAACTTTAAAATTAAATGAATCTTCCTGCTTTAGGAAAAGCTTTCAGTGTAAAGCAATTGTTCTGATACCCTATTCACTCAATATTGCTCAACACACTCCAAGTAACAGCTACAATAAGTCTGAGAAATCATCCCGTTACTACCTCATTTCAAAGGTGTGCAGCTGAACTCAGGCTAGTGAAATTCTAAAGCTCTTCCCCAACACTATAGAAAAAGTTAAAAGCATAAGATTACCTAAATGTAATTTTACAGTTGTCATTTATAGTAAAAAAGAGAGTCAAATAATAAAGTTATAAAACAGCTGCCAAATTGTGTTGTTTCAAATGTTCTAGTAAACTACCTGAATAAGTAATCTGCCAGTAATATGTAGGAAGTTTTTCCTCTAGTATTGAGATCCAGGACTTGGTTTCATTTAAAAGTACTGGGAGCCAACCACTTCAGGGTAAGTGACAAGCTTTTCAGAAGTCAAAGGCCTTCTATCAATACTTTGAGAGATTCTCCATTCCTTTCTACTCTTCTTCCATTGTTCAGGTTCTGCAAAGAGGGTATGAATAAGATCCCTGCCAAGTATTCTCTGAACACTGATGTAGAGCCAGCAGATAGAGATATAAAAGCCAGGAAAGAAAATGACCAGAATGGGTTCCCCTAGTTATGCTCACTGTCCAGCTAATTTTTTGCCAGAGGAATGGTGGAAAGGCCCAAACTATAACAGGGCTGCAATGAGGATAAAGTAAGTTCAAGGAGGATAGGTTCACCAATGGCTACTAGCCAAAATGGGCAGAGATGGTGTTCCTAGCTTCTCTTTGCCAGAAGCTGGGAATGAGTAACAGGGGATGGATCATTTTATGATTGCCTCTTCTGTTCACGCCTTCTGAAGCACACCTAGCATTTACCACTGTTGGAAGTCAGGATACTGGGCTAAATTGCCCATTGGACTGACTCAGTATGGTGATTCTGATGTGCTTATATAGAGCCCAGATGTATCTGCCCCTTGGTATAGCCCAGTAAACCCCATTCCCCTCCCACAGTTGAGAGATGCTCTTAGGACTTCTGGACTCTCTCTCTTTCCCTGAAGAGTTAGTAATGAAATAAGAAAATATATTATTTTAAGCCTAACAGTGTAACCTAAACTTCCTGGACCTCACTTGCAAGGAAAAACTTCCTACATATTACTGGCAAATTAATTGTTTCAAATGTTCTAGTAAACTGTATGAACACCACCGTTTGGCAGCTATTTTTCTAACTATTATTGGACTCTTTTTACTATGACAACTGTAAAATTACATTTCGGTAATTTTATGCTTTTAACTTACATTTTCTATAGAGTTAAGGAGTTAGAATTAAATACATTGCTTCTGTAAGCTAATTGCTAAATTATCTGGCAAAAAAATTAGAGATTTCCAGTGCCTCAGTAGCCCCTGGAAAGAGGTGGTATATCTGGGGGGAGAGGAGTGTGAAGATAGAAGGGGTCAGTCACTCTGAATGTGTGGCTTGGCTTGTATTGAGCATGCTCAGTAGCACTGCTGAAGCTGCTGCCCTCAGTTTGCCCCATTCTCTCTCACTCTTCCTTCTCCCATCATAGCATGCACAGGTCGCCCTTCCCCAGCAAAATTTGAAATGGCGCGCCCCTGCGGTTGGGGATAGAAAGGTGGGATCCCAACAGAAGGAAGGGGAGGGCTTTATGATTCAAGCTTCAAGGCATATCCAGAGAACATTTTAAATTTGTAATCAAATATAATTTTGGGCCTTAAAATAGTCACTCAGTGGCCACAACTGGCCAGGAGGCCGAGGCCCTGACCCTTCCCCCCCCACTGATTTAAAGAATATAATGGCCAAAATTTCATGTGAAGTGTGCACACTGTTTGTTGAAGTTGTCTTTTTATTCATATGAAGTTTCATTCATCATGATGGTAGACAGGCTGGGCCATTTATAGTTACTTAGATTTTGCAGCAGCAGTTAAATTAAGACTAGTCAGTTTCATCGCTGCTATACAACTCTTAAGCAGCAAATTTATCACCCCGATCCTTCAACTAGAGGGGAAGGAACAAACAAAAATCCTGGGAAGCACAAGGATGATTAACTTTTCCCAAGAGGATTACTTTCTACAGGATAAGGAGAGTTAGAGGCTGAAGTTTCCATGAGCACTTAGAAACTAGATAGCATCTAGACCCCCAGGAATCTAAGGCTCAAATCCCAGCAGGATGAATTCATTCTTTCATCTTACCAGGATACACAGATTGAATACAAGTTTACAGAATCTTAGAGGTCAAATTTACAAGAGAGATTTTGTATTGTATAGAAACTAAGGCCATTTTAAAATGGCAAAGGTTCACTGGTATGTAATTATGGACCTCCATTTACATACCAGTTGCCTCTAAGTTCTGATGCATATCAGTTAAATTATAACATTTTAAACTTATTTATGTAGAATTTGTAGAATTGTGAACATGATAGCCAAGTATTTGGAAATTCAACAGGATTGTTTAATATTTTTATTTATTTTATCATACATAGTTGAAATTCATCACTGCTCTTAAATAAACTCTGAATATATTTTTAACTACAAGGGATTCAAAATGTATTTTACTGGAAGAGAGATGCTTTTTAATTTTAAAAAAGCAAAGTGTGGCTATAAGCTAACCCAGTCTGATGAAATGCCTAGTTTCATTTTCTTAATAGCAATTATGGTTTGACACTACAGCGATTATTCTTGGCATCTTTATACAGACAAATTAGCCTAAACATTTTATTTAGGAGCAAACTAGGATCAGCTTTAAATTTCAAATGCATTATTTGTGAATGGTAACCCTTGCTCAGGAATGTAACTAGCATACCTATACTACCGTGAATAGAATGCTCAAGTAAAGAATTAAAATGAAGCCATACTCTATCAATTTTAATTTTCACTAAACAGTCTCATTGGCGAAAAAAATCAGGTATCTGCTAATCCCATGCACAGCCAACCCCCACTTAAAATTTTGAAACATGCATAAAGTCTTTTGGACACCACCACAATTCTGGCCTGTGTCCAAAAAAATAAACCCAAATTATGTAACTCAGGATGTGTTAATTTGTACACACACAAAAGTTGCTTTACCTGGCCCCAGAGTAGCGTTCCCATTCCCAGGAAAACGGACCATAGCCATTGTTCTACGGTAAGCTTCGAACAACTGAAAGGTTTCCCACCAAACTGTACAATAATTACCTATGGAAAGCGTTGGAGAAAGTAATAGTTATTGAAGGGTGTCAGTGAATGTAAGTAGTAGGTACTGTGAGTTTTAGCTACTTGGTACTTCAAATGTAACAAGCTGTTTACATAATATATTAGCTTTAGTTTGTCACTCTAGTATTTTGATCCCCTTTACTTCTCCCACACCATCTTCAAAACTTTATTTTGTACCTGAGCACAGATACAGAAAAGTTTTCCCCTATGCTTACATTGTACTTCACAAGTCAGGCCTGCTTGTAGTGATAATTGAATCCGTTCATTATATCTTTTTAAACTGAAGAAGTTTAAGATCATATTTTTCTCTATGCCCACCTTTAGAAAAACAGCCTGAAGGGCAGCAGATTTTAGCGAAACTAAGATGTTTACAATTACTGTTTTTTCCCTGTTAAACAAAATACAGATGTGCAGCACCTAACCTAAGGTTACAACTCTGCTTTGTATAAAAAAATACTGTTATCAAGTGGACTTCCCTCCAAGAACTAGACATCATGGTAGCAGCATTTTCCTATTTTAAATATTGTCAAAAATAGCAATTTACACAGCACATTTCAAACAGCATTTCTGTACATCCATTTCAAGCTTAGCAGCAAGTATAAAACCAAAGAAGAACTGATTAGGAACTATAATATGAGCAAAAATGAAAATCTGAAATCATAAACCAGAAATTAAGGTTAAGTATAAATCTCTTTATATATATAAAAAAAGGTTTTTCTGGCGGGCATCATCATGCTCTCTGGCTGAGAAAGCCGTCAGAGACGGGGGATAGGTTGGTGAGCGTAGCGAGCAGTGGGCACAGTCCCCTCATTGTAGTAATTATGTGTGGATTGTTTGGTGAGAGCAGCCAAATATATGCTGCTGCTATAAGCATTCACATCTGTATGCTTTAACTGTCAAAATTCAGAGAGACTTTAGCAAAACAGATATATCAAAATTAAAAATTAGTATCTAGTGTATGCACATTACAGCTTGGTAGCACTCAATTTGTATATTGTTTTAAGTTATCCCAAATGCTGCATCTTTCTCCCTAAAGCTTCACATTGTATTTTAGGCTTAAAAAAACCTTGTTACTTTAAAATTAATCCTGTACTCTTGATTTGTCTGTACTTTGTATTAGGTAATCCCCAAGGGGAGCATTGTGTGCAAGACACTGTACATACATATAGTAAGAAACAGCATTCTGCTTCTTGACAACGCCCCCCCCTTCAAAAAAAAAAAAAACCAAAACAAAAACAAAACAAAAAAAAACAACAACAACACAGGAAAAAAGGACAAGAGACAGTACTAATCCTATTTTCTGGTTGGGGAAGTGAGGCAGAGAGAGATTGAGTTACAAAGATAGCTATTTTACTGCTTTTAAGTACTCTGCTCTGCTTAAAGAGTTACTATTTTCAAATTCTTGTACTGTATGAGAACCTACCAAATATATTGTTGGCATTTATGTACAAGGAAAGAGACTTCAGTTAATGAACTGGAAGCCATCTGATCAGTTCAAATCTGCAAGCAGTATTCAAGATGTGAACAATACGATATTTTCTGTCTTACTCTCTATCCCTTTAATTATTCCTAATATTCTGTTCGCTTTTTTGACTGCTGCTTCACATAGAGTGGATGTTTTCAAAGAACTATTCACAATGACACCAAGCTCTCTCTCAAGTGGTAACAGTTCATTTAGTCCCCATTTTATACGTCCCATCAGATTATGTTTTTCAATACAAGACAGTTACCTTTCATAACTGATGTTCTTGGAAATGTGTTGTTCATGTGCATTCCAATTTAAGTGTGTGCACGACATGTTCACAGCTGCCAGAAAGATTTTCTCTAGTTGGATACTGTAGGTCAGCATGGGAGACACCTAGAGTGATGCCAGTATGGCTGGGTACATAACACCCTGCCAACCGTTCCCTCCCTTATTTCCAGCAAGGAGGAACTGACTCCAACATGGGGGAAGATGGGAGGGTATTGGAATGGACATGAGCAACACATCTCAAAGAACACCATTTACAAAAAGTAACAGTCTTTTCTTTGAGAGATTGCTCATGGGCATTCCAATTTAGGTGATTCCCAAGCAGCTATCTGGCAGAGGGGTGGGAGATCACCAGTCTGCAGTATAGGTGTGTGACAGCCCAAGGACTTTAAAGTAGCCCTTGCGTCCTTCACACTATGCAGCCTGGAATCCACTTGCTCTGCAAACAAGCTGAAGCCATAAAAAGAAAGATTCTGTATCATCATCTGGACTTCTGGAGGGATCCCAGACACCTGGAACCAAGAGTTACACTTCATAACTATGCCTGTTGACACAGATCTGACCGCAGAGTCCACAGCATCCAGAGCTGCCTGAAGGGAGCTATGGGAAATCACCCTTCCTTCCTCTGAGGGCTGTGAACTCAGATGCCCATGTATTAAAATTATAGCGGGCCAACACCACCTATTGGCTAACCACCTTCAAGTGAAGGCAACTTACTGAGAACACTTTCTTCCCCAACAGGTCCAGCCTCTTAGTCCTTGGACTTGGGCCCTGATGACCCTGGCATTCCTTAGCATTAGCTGCATCCACCACCAGAGTGTTGGGCTGCGGGTGCATATACAAGTATCACCACTCCACCCCTTTAGCGGTCAGGGGAATGGAAGCAGGGGTCTGCCAGAGGAGATAGTCTTGATAACAGGGGAGAACAAGCCTATATGGTCCCCCTGTCCTGAAGACAAAATGTTTACCATAGGATCTGCATTCCCCACCACCTCCTCTATTTGGAGACCCATACTCTGGGTCATGCACCTCAAGAGCTCCTGATGTTGCTATCCCCTATGGGCAATAGGGTGCATCACCAGCCCAGCTACCGCCTCAGGTGACCAGAACCAGCTCCCCTTCTTCCTGTTCCACCTCTGGTACCGGAGGCACATGCGCTTGGTCATCAGCACTGGAGTGCTGTGAAGCAGGCAGCACCAGGCGCAAAGACTCCCCCGGAACCTGGTGCCATTGATCCTCTGAAACTCCAAAGAGCTGCTTAGCAGGTATCTGCAACCCTGATGTAGTTTGAGACAGCTGTACCCCTACAGCGGGGTCTTTATCTAGGGCCACTGAGGGAATGCACCTACTGACAGAAGTGACGGAGGCTGACCTGGAACCCCAACTTGTGTCTGGCCAGAATGGCCACTAAGGTGGGATCTGCCACTGAAGAGCCCATTGTAGGGTCAAATCCTGTCTCCTCTCCAGAGGGACCTGTGCTGAACAGGGCCTCCTCCTGGACAAGGTGACCCTCTAGTTCCAGTTCAGACTCAGATGTGGATGTGGAACGTGGGGACCATAGAGGAGCAGTACTACACCACATCAGTAGCCTCTGCACTGTGTGAGGTCACCAGGAGGACTCCATTATTTTTTAAACGGGAGCCCTCCCAGGACCCGTGCCAAAAGGGAACCATCCCCGCTGATCAACCAGTGCCACCCAGGAGGACTCCACCTGGTATGGGAGTCCTCACCAGATCAGTACCAAGGTGAATGATCCCGGCTTGGTGAACGGTCCAAAGGCAAGCGGCACCTTTTTAAACATTGGAGGCTGCAGAATCAATAGAGACTCACAGGGGTAACTGACCAGTCAGATGTTAGCTCGATCAGGTCCTGGGCCACCTGATACATTTCAAGAGTGGATGGCATGTCCACTTCTCCCATCTGGCTCTACCGGGATGGTGAGTCCACTCGCACTGGACTCGACAGGACTGGCAGAGGTGTCAGTTAACTGCGCCATATGGGCAGGCTGTTTCAAAGGGTGCTCCAACTAAGGATGCAACCCTTTAAGCCTCTATCCCCTTTCCTGCCTCTGTTTCTTCTTCTGCACCGGATCAATGCCAAGATATAGGCTTTGGTGAACAATGGTGCTGGGGTGTCTTGTTCAACTCCTTCCTTGGAGCCAGTACGCTCTGCACTGGCTAGGGTGCACTGAGGGTGCGAATTCCAGTCCTGCGGTGCCGGATGGGAATCCAAGGATGCCTCCATTAACAGATTTAGGAGGCAAAATACTGTCCCTTCTAGTTCTTGATATATAGGCCCTACAAATCTTACACTTGTCATCTGCTAAGTGGGCCACTCCCAAACACAAAGCAGGAGTTGTGCAGATTGCCCATAGCCATAAACTTTAAGCATAGTCTGCACTGCTTGAAGACAGGGAGCTGAGGTATGCCCCAGCCCTGAAGCAGGGAAAACAAAAATGGAGTTCCCACATCAAACTTAATACTTTAGAAAAACTACAAAGAGAAACTAGGGAAAGCACACTTGCCTGAGGCAAGAGACACTAGCTCCGACAACCATCACTGGCGGTAAGAAGGAACTGAGGGAGGGAACGGTTGGCAGAGTGCTATATATCTAGCTATACTGCCACCACTCCAGGGGTCTCCCCTGCCAACTTACAGTATCCAGCAAGGGAAAAACAATCTTCCTGACAGCTGTGCATGTGACACACACACCTACATTGAAATGCACATAAGCAATCACTTGAAGCATTACTTTGCGTTTATCAACATTAAAATTAGTCTGCCATGTTACTACCTAGTCACCTTGTTGATTTTTTTTTTTTGAAGCTCTTCATCCTCTGTTTTGGACTTACTAACTTGAGCAGATTAGCATCATCTGCAAATTCTGCCAGCTCATTGTTTACCCCATTTTCCAGATAATTTATGAATATGTTGAACAGGCTTGGTTCCAGTACAGATCCCTCAGGGATACCACTTAGTTGCCACTCTCCATTCTAAGAACTGAACATTTGTTCCTACCTTTTGTTTCCTATCTTTTAACCAGTTATCAATCCATGAGAGGACCTTCCTTTTAAATCCATGACAGCTTACTTCGCTTCAGAGCCTTTTGTGAGGGACCTTGTCAAAGGCTTTCTGGAAATCTAAGTACACTATATCTACTGGATTCATCTTGCCCACATGCTTGTAGAGCCACTCAAAAAAAAAAAAATCTAGTAGATTAGCGAGGCATGATTTCTCTTTACAGAAACCATGCTAACTCTTCCCCTCAACAAGTTATGTCCATTTATGTGTCTGATAATTCTGTTCTTAACTATAGTTTCAGCCAATTGTCCGGTACTAAAGTTACACTTACTGGCTGTAATTGCCAGGATCACCTCTAGAGCCCTTTCAAAAATTGGCATCACATTAGCTATTTTCTAATCATTTGGTAGATAAGCTGGTTTTAGAGGATGCATTACAAACTACAGCTGTTAGTTCAACAATTTCACCTTTAAATTTTCAGAACTCTCGGGTGAATGCAATCTGCTCCTAGTGAATTGCTATTGTTTAGTTTATAAATTTGTTTCAAAACCTCCTCT
The DNA here is from genome assembly GCA_019425775.1 of Rafetus swinhoei. NCBI lineage: Eukaryota > Metazoa > Chordata > Testudines > Trionychidae > Rafetus > Rafetus swinhoei. Next base: position 271,297,525 of record CM033437.1, on the reverse strand, counting down.
AATGACCTCCATCTGGGAAAATTCCTCAGATGTGTCATAAAAAGAATGGCTCAGGTTTCGGAATCTGCCTAACATCCTTAGCTATGAGAGATACTAGAATTATTTGGCCTGGGAAGTTAATTGAAATATTTAAAATATTAGCAGACAGTACAATTTGACTAGTTATTTTAATAGGTCCCATATACAAAAATAAAGGGTCCCCAGATGTTTGTAGTCATCAAACTTAGAATAAGTTAAAGGAAAAATAAATTCAGATTATAGTCAATTTATGCAATTTCTGGCAGAAGTACATTAAAATATTTGATTTGGTGAGGCTGACATTTCCAACCTGATGTAGGTATAATTCTCATTCTATAAAGGTAGAAACTCATCAACACAGTATGTTTGATATCCCTTTTTCAGCTAGTGGCTCTTAGCTCAATTAATTAGATGTACACAGATACTGCACTTCACAAGTGTTCTGACAATGGGAGACTTCTTAGATACATAACTTATCAAGGTCAGATTTAAAAAAAAAAATCAATTTCCACAATGGGGAAATGTTCAATATTTTAGGCCCATTTAGGTTTTGTAACAAAATTTTCAACTACAATTTTCAACAGCCTATCTGAACCAACTTTTCCTCCATTGACGACAAACAAAGTTGTTCATATTCACAAAGTAGTGCCAACTTCAGGCATCTGGAAATGTTGATAGGATCTTTAAATGCAGATGCAGCAGCAGCAAATTAAATATGACGAACAATATTTAAATTAAAATCTTCAATTACCTACCTGCACAATAAACGTGCCCAGAACAATAGAACAGAAGATAACATTATTGAAGATTCCTTCAAACACATTTCTTTCACCATGGATTTTCCGGGCATTGATTTCATTAAAGAGTTGCATCATCACAAATGTGTTAAATACAATTGTGTAATGTTCTGAAGGAGGAGCATGCAGAGGTGCATTTCTTCCACTATCAATATCAAAAATTCTCTCACCTGTATATAAAACAGACTCTCTCAGTATGATGAGCAAACAAGTACACAATCAGAATCAAAATATTAAAGTCAAGATTAACATGATTAAAATTGAAATGCTATAATAAATTAGTTTTAACTTCTAGAAAATTAGCAAACCGTTATAAGAGCTACAATATTCTTACCGGCAAACAGAAGTGTAAAGACTACCACAAGTTGATAGAATGCATGACCCAAAATATTTTTCATCATCGTGCGAGAGATCAGAGGTTTATTTCTACCATAAGGTTTCCGCAGCAAGAGAGATTCAGTAGGTGGTTCTGTTGCCAGAGCAAGAGATGCTAATGTGTCCATTATGAGATTTACCCACAACATCTGTACAGCTTTCAGTGGAGAATCCTATAAAAAGGACATGTTTCCTAATGGATAACAATACATATCCTAGAAATGAACAAGTTGCAGCCATTAAAAACCTTTGCTATGGGGAAATTTGGTGTATTGCTTTGAAGAGCAGTGTATTCTTTATGACAGCACACAAAATGGTGTCAAGCATCAGAGGGGTAGCTGTGTTAGTCTGGATCCGAAAAAGGAACAAGGAGTCCTGTGGCACCTTATAGACTAACAGATGTATTGGAGCATAAGCTTTCGCGGGCAAAGACCCACTTCGTCAGATGCATGTAGTGGAAATTTCCAGAGAAATTTCCCACACAAAATGGTGACTTTCAAAAGATATCAGTATGTAAAAATTAATTTAGAGAAAGACATTTTCAGAACTTAAATTAGCTGAAACCAGATACCACAAGTACCTACTTGTGTAATACATGCTCCTGTGAAAGCAACAATTACTGCTACAACATTAACAGTAAGTTGGAACTGAAGGAATTTGGAGATACTGTCGTAAACATTTCTTCCCCACATAACTGCTTTAACAATGCTTGTGAAGTTATCATCGGTGAGAATAATATCAGAAGCTTCTTTAGCTACATCTGTTCCAGCAATACCCTGTTAGGAAGAACATACATAGGAACACTGTGAACCAGAACAATAGGGATAACTGACATCTAGCATAATAATTACATTTGTACAATACAATTTTCAATTAGCAAAAGGTAGAATACTTCAGAATGTTTATATAAACTATGAATTTTGGGGAATAACACACCTTAAACATTTTCTTAAAGGTCTGAAGAGGTGAAAAATTGAAATGCAAGACTAATATTTTAGTAAGTTAAGGTATCAAAATATTTTAAAATAATCAATAAGATACAAAAGTTCTAGTATTTCAATGAGGCAAGTACCAAGGGATAAACACATGTTTAATCAGATTAAGCTCTTATGTGCTCAAACAATAAATCAGCCTTTTGTTTAAGCATCTTTCCGTTTTTAATTTGAACTATTAGTCAAGTCTGACTTCCTGACATGATTTAAAAAACAAATACACATGTATCTGCATTGAATCAACAGTTTATTAATCAGGTGAGTAGCTCTGGCAACCCAATAAAGAAATAAAACTGATGGGGAAAACTTACTTATTTCACTGCCTAGTAAACATATGCTCTCAGATTATCTCTACTAAGTGCTGGGTTAGAGGAGCAGTCTGTTTTGGTACTATGTATATCAGCACAAGTACACATTGGACCTCCATAGTCCAGCACTCTTGGGACCTGAACAAGAGAATTTTCCAGACCAGGGAAGGTCCCCTGTCACCGGCCCTGCTTCGGTCCCCAGCCAGCCCTCGCTGCTGGCCCTGGTTGGACCCTCAGCTCTGGGACTCCCAGCTGCAGCGCTCCCCATGCTGCCTGTGCCCCTGCGGCAGGGCTCCAGGGGCACCACAGGGCTCCCTGAGCCCCTCCCATGTTCCTGGCTGTACTGCCTGTGTCTTGTAAGAGCTGTTCCCTGTAGCAATGTGCTCCTGGTAGAACCCTAAGTAGCACATCACTACAGGGAGCAGCTCTGTACAAACCACCAGAGCTCCCTGTACCACCAGACCCTCTGCTACAGGATTCCTAGCCATGTCGCAGGACTCCCTGCACTGCCTAAACCCCACCCCTGGGACTCCTGGATGCGCCACTGGAGCTCCCCGCACTGGCAGACCCCCCGGTCTCAGGACTGCTTACACCGCCCGATCTCCCTACTGCAGAGCTTCTAGCTGCATCGCAGGATTTCCTGCACTGCCTGAGTCCTCTGGTGCTGTGCTCCCCACATTGCCTGAGCCCCCTGCCCACCACTGGCCTCCCTGCCCCTGGGCTGTCTGGTCCAGGAGCATCAGTGGTCCATGACAGACCACAGATGTTGCCAGCGCAAAGAGTTCCAGTTTAGGGAGGTACAACCTGTATCAAGACAGTGATAGTCAGTTGCTGTTTTAATGAAAACAGGAGTCTGCAGAGAAAGCTGGAGTTGTTAAACAGGTTTTTTTTTTTTTTAAATGTATTGGCAATGGAGTGACAGTCTTGAAAAAATCCTCACTATACTAGAGATTACAGAATCACAGAATACTAGAACTGGAAGGAACCTCAAGAGGTCATCAAGTCCAATCCCCTACCCTCACAGCAGGACCAATTACTGTCTAAATCAGAGGTGGGCAATAATTTTTTGTCAGGGGCCACTTTGAAAATTTATGAAGTGGCCCAAGGCCGCACAGGAAGGGGCAGGGTATCGAGTGGAAGTGGCAGGGCCAATATATTTCCACTTTCCCCACTCCCAAACACTGATTGGTCTGGGGGGGGAGGAAGCGCCTTTGCCCCCACCCCAAGTTCCCCAAAGGTGCCCATGCCCCTGGTGTGGGAGGAGACTTCTCTCGCTCCCCTGCCCTTAGGCCAATTAGGGTCTGGGGAGTGTGCCTTCTCCGCTCTCCCCTCCCCCTCCCCCCCCGCAAGCAGTGCTTCAAAGCACCACATGCTTTTGGCAGGGCGGGAGGAGGCTTTGAGCGCTCCCTCACCCCCCCAGGCCAATTAAATATCTCCAGTGATGGAGATTCCACAACATCCCTAGGCAGTTTATTCCAGTGTTTAACCACCCCTGACAGTTAGGAACTTTTTCCTAATGTCCAACCTAGACTTCCCTTGCTGCAGTTTAAGCCCATTGCTTCTTGTTCTATCCTCAGAGGCCAGGAAGAACAAGTTCTCACTCCTCCTTGTGACATCCTTTTAGATAGCAGTTTTCAGGTATCATGTCCTCTCTCAATCTTCTCTTTTCCAAACTAAACAATCCCAATTCTTTCAGTCTTCCTTCATAGGTCATGTTCTCTAGACCTTTAATCATTCTTGTTGCTCTTCTCTGGACCTTCTCCAAATCTTCCTTGAAATGTGGCGCCCAGAACTGGGCACAATACTCCAACTGAGGCCTAATCAGCGCAGAGTAGAGCGGAAGAATGACTTCTCACGTCTCTCTCACAACACACCTGTTAATGCATCCTTGAATCATGTTGGCTTTTTTGGTAACAGTGTCACACTTCTCTCATATTTAGCTTAGATCCCTTTCTTTACCTAGATCCCTTTCTGCCGTACTCCTTCCTAGACAGTCGCTTCCCATTCTGTATGTGTGAAACGGATGGTTCCTTCCTAAGTGGAGCACTTTGCATTTGTCCCAATTAAACTTCATCCTGTTTACCCTCAGACCATTTCTCCAATTTGTCCAGATCATTTTGAATTATGACCCTATTCTCCAAAAAGCAGTTGCAACCCCTCCAAGCTTGGTATCATCTGCAAACTTAATAAGTGTTCTCTCTATGCCGATATCTAAATCATTGATGAAGATATTGAACAGAACCAGTCCCAAAACAGACCCCTGCGGAACCCCACTTTTTTACTCCTTTCCAGCAGGATTGTGAACCGTTAATAACTACTCTGGGAATGGTTATCCAGCCAGTCATGCACCCACCTTATTGTAGCCGCATCTAAGTTGTATTTGCCTAGTTTATTGGTAAGAATATCATGCAAGATCTTATCAAACGCCTTACTAAAGTCTAGGTATACCATGTCCACTGCTTCTCCCTTATCCACAAGACTCGTTTATCCTATCCACGAAAGCTATCAGATTGGTTTGACATGATTTGTTCTTTACAAATCCATGCTGGCTGTTCCCTATCACCTTATCTTCCAAGTGTTTGCAGATGATTTCCTTAATTACTTGCTACATTATCTTTCCTGGCACAGAAGTTAAATTGACTGGTCTGTAGTTTCCTGGGTTGTTTTTATTTCCCTTTTTATAGATAGGCACTATATTTCCCCTTTTCCAGTCTTCTGGAATCTCTCCTGTCTCCCATGATTTTCCAAAGATGATAGCTAAAGGCTCAGATACCTCCTCTATCAGCTCCTTGAGTATTCTAGGATGCATTTCATCAGGCCTTGGTGACTTCCAGACATCTAACTTTTCTAAGTGATTTTTAACTTGTTCCTTTTAGCTTCTAAACCTACCCCCTTCCCACTAGCATTCACTATGGCAGGCATTCCTTCATCAGACTTTTTGGTGAAGACCGAAACAAAGAAGTCATTCAGCATCTCTGCCATTTCCAAGCTTCCTTGTCACTGAGCAATGGGCCTACCCTGTCCTTGGTCTTCCTCTTGCTTCTGATATACTTATAGAATGTTGTCTTGTTTCCCTATATGCCTATAGCTAGTTTGAGCTCGTTTTGTGCCTTTGCCTTTCTAATCTTGCCCCTGCATTCCTGTATTGTGTGCTTATATTCATCCTTTGTAATTTGTCCTAGTTTCCATTTTTTATAGGATGCCTTTTTTATTTTTAGATCATGCAAGATCTCCTGGTTGATCCAAGACAGTCTTTTGCCATATTTTCTATCTTTCCTACTCAGTGGAATAGCTTGCTTTTGGGCCCTTAATGTCCCTTTGAAAAACTGCCAACTCTCTTCAGTTGGTTTTCCCCCCTCAGTCTTGCTTCCCATGGGACCTTACCTACCAGCTCTCTAAGCGTAGCAAAATCTGCCTTCCTGAAATCCATGGTCTCTAATTGTTCTCATCAGAGGTCAAGGAGAACAGTTTTTCTCCCTCCTTGTAACACCCTTTTAGATACTTGAATACTGTTATGTCCCCTCTCAGTCTTCTCTTTTCTAAACGAAAACAAGCCCAATTCTTTCAGTTTTCCCTCATAGCTCTGGTTTTCTAGACCTTTAATCATTTTTGGTGCTCTCTGGACTTTCAAGAAAGATGTGGAAAAGTTGGAGAAAATGTGGTGCCCAGAACTGGACATGATACTCCAGCTGAGGCCCAATCAGTGCAGTGTAGAGTGGAAGAATGACTTCTCGTGTCTTGCTCACAACACTCCTGTTAATACATCTCAGAATCATGTTTGCTTTTTTGGCAAGTGTCACACTGTTGACTCATTTAGCTTGTGGCTCACTATGACCCCTAGATCCCTTTCTGCCGTACTCCTTCCTAGACAGTCTTCCCATTCTGTATGTGTGAAACTGATTGTTCCTTCCTAAATGGAGTCTCACACACACACACACACACACACACACCCACCCCCCAGACACTTTGGAAAGTCTGCAACTGTGTGTGCTGTATGAAGGAGAGTGGTATGCTCCAGCAGAGTAGTGCAGGTTCATTATGTTCAGTTTCTGTAGGGAATGTTTGCAGCCACTCCTGTTTGTCTATTGCGTTTCCTGCCTCAGTCCATGCTGCCTTTTAGAGTCATGAGGCTACATTAATGTGTTAAACTTTCAGGGCACAGCTGAGTGCTAGGTCATCATTTAGTAGGAACACTTTCCCAGGGAATATTCCACATTCTGACTTCACCACCTCAACTGAGCTTCAGTCATCACTGTGGTGTACAATATTAAATTCTTTTAAACGAACTGCTTAAGCAGTTTGTGTATGGTTTGTGTATATACTGCCTTTTGTCTGCTGAAAAAAGTTTCACTGGAACTTAACTACCACCCCACATTTACATTAATTTGTATGGAGAAATTAAAGTTGCTGAACAGTTTAATTTAAAATAGCATTTTTCAGGAAGTTAGCTACAATGTTAAGTGAGGAGTTACTGTATTAAGTCTTTGAGCCACCAGATGGTGCAAGTGTACAGTTCTGCAGCTTGTGCTCCAAATCCAGCTCATTTATATAGGTTGGTAGAATTAAATCTGAAAAGTATGTTGTTTCTCATCATAACATAAGGTTATGTTTTATAATGCTTCTCTGCAGAAAACAGAAAAGCACATGTGTACTTACATAATGCACAACCATTAGATAGCTAGGATTTGAAATCTATCTGTATCCTCTTTCAGGCTTTGATATTCCTGATGGAGGCTAAATTAGTCCTCCTTGAAAACTATAAAGCCTATATGAAGAAACCTCCCCCACACTGAATGCAAGATACTGGACCCTTTTGGTAGCAATATTTAATTACCTTTATTTGTGCAAGCACCCTTTTCAGGAAGTCAACTATTAGTATCAAGGAGTTAAAAATACATAGGCCACAATACATCAGTTTATGAATTTTAAATTGAGATTTTTTTTCAAGTCCATATGGCTGGAGAATGTCATGTCAGAAACCACTGGTCATGCAGACCAAATGCTTGTTTTCATTAGAGGAAAAGAGTATTTTTCACATGCTCACATCAATCCAGTAGTGAGATATGCTCCTGAAAAGTGCTGAGACTGGTATGTGAGTTGTTTTGCTTTCCAAGTGAAATTTTACTGCCTAATAGCCGCTTCTTTTCTAAGTAAAATGCATCCATGTTTGTTTCAGCATGTTTCAGCTTCAGGATCTTGAAACTGATCCACCTGATACCAAATTCCAAAGAGATAATGTGGTGTACATTCTTATCTTCAAAGTGGTGTCAGAATTCCACCTTGACAGGTAGCCACACAAAAACAAAAGAAATTTGAACTCCTCTAGGTACTTAAAAGGAGGTATCAGTTTTGTATGGATCACATTAAAATCCCATGGTTGAGGACAGCTTTAAGATTAACCTTCTTGTAACTCAAGTAATTTCAAGTGAAAGGGGCAGCCCTATCTCTAGAGCGTTCTTAATTCTAGGAATTCACTCATCTTCTCCACAACCTTACTCAACTGCAATCCCATGATTTGCCTCTTATAAGACTTTAGAATAGTGAATTTGCGTTCATTTATTTTAAATTAGTATGTCTTCTTAATGTGAAAGACAACAAAATTAGGAGTAAAAATGCCCATAGAAAGATTTTATAGGTGCTAAATAGAGGATATTATCCCAGACAAAAAATAATCAAGAATGTGTGAGAATATCGAGTCTATCTTTTAGTGCATTGACGTAGTTTTTGTCATAGGATACCAACTGGAAGTCCTAGAAATTAACTCTTCTTGGTTTATCCACAGAATAGGTACAACATGAAGTAACACAAGCTTTTTCTTACTCCATCATTGTTCCTCCAACCTAACAAGCAGGCCATATATAGGTGTGAAAGAATAAGTTCAGTCTCCATTTCCATTCAAAACCTTATTCCTTTTTACCAAGGCATCCAAACAAGGGTTTATAAATCAGAGCTAAAATTAAAAATGGATTTGGGAGCCCAACACTTCATGACACCGAAGGCTGATTTTAGTCAACTGGGGAAGACTACCAAATTCAAATTGATTAAACATCCAAATAGATTAAACATCCATTAGATAGCAATGAATTCCAAATAGACATAGGATATGGAATCTTATCTATATTAGTTTATTCAGAAATTTCAGAATGTTTCAGAGCATTCAGCAAGGGAGGTTTAGGTTGGACATTAGGAAAAACCTTCCCAACTCTCAGGGTGGTTAACCACTGGAATAAATTGCCTAGGGAAGTTATGGAATCTCCATCTCTGGAGATATTTAAGAGCAGGTTAGACAGACATCTAGCAGGGATGGTCTAGACAATGCTTGGTCCTGCTGTGAGGGCAGGGGACTGGACTTGATGACCTTGTGAGGTCCCTTCCAGCTCTAGTGTTCTAGGATTCTGGGATTCAGTCCAAAGTTAGTATCTGAATCAAAAGAAGCCTGGAATTTTCTAGTAAGCCATGGAAAATTAATTTTGGAGAATCTAAGATGCAAACCAGCTGCTCTCCATCCTCTCAGGACCTAGTCAGAAAGTTACAATTCCCAGATTCTAATACAAAGAGATGTCCCGTGTGACAGGGTCAGGCCAAATAGCTATTAGAAGAGAGTGAAAGATGTCAAGTATGCACTCATCCCAATCGGCACGCAGAGATATGCTTGCTAGCAGAAGCTGGCTGCTTCCACGAGTGGCATAGGTGGGGTTATGATAGGCAGCATGCCTGCCTGAGAAACCTGCTATGATGAGGGACTTAGCAGCTGGTAGGCCACATTTTGCCCATCCCTGATCTATTATGACCTTCTGCATAATGCAGACCATAGAACTACCCTGAAATATTTTTTTTGAACTAAAGCTTATTTTTTAGAAGATGGAACCTTGGAGGGAATTTGTTAAACAGATGCAACCAGAGGTTGTGGCCCAAGGCCTTATCTCTGTTCTTTGAGAGTGTCTCCAGGTGTAGTGGGCCATGACATCTACAAACACTGCTCAGACCAAAGACCCAACATTTGATACCTTCTGGACCCCTCAGAGCTTCCAGTTCCTTCCAAAACACATGTAAAATAAACTTTTCCTCCAAGAGGTCAACTTTAGACAAATTATAAAATAGAGATCAAAGAAGTACTGAAGGAAGATATCCTTGGTAAAATTTTAGAACTAAGTTTTTTTCCCCCCCATCAGTCAAATCTGCAACAGGGGGTACGTTGTTGATAAAAGATTATTTCTATAGAAAAATCAACTGCAACACGCTTATCAAATTATCTCATTTTAAGCATCTGGATAAGCATTGAATTACAATATCACTAAAGCTGCCTTTCTTGTGAAATAAGAGGTAGCAGTGAACTTCTGCATAAAAACACCTTTATTTGTAATTAGTAATACTGATCAGCATGTATACTTTTAAATAGATTTCATTCAACATTTTATGACACAAGAACACATCTTCCTCCTCTACAGCTGAAAATTGGAACCTTAGGTTAAAAGGTAAAGTCTGAAGAAAAAAGGTGCAGAAAGTGGTAACTATAAGGCTACTTTTGGTAGCCCAGTGAGCTTCCAAGCTATAGGCTAGAAATTGCTAGTCCAGCACCCTCAGGGCCTGCCTGGTCCTGAAAGAGGGGATTTGCTGGACCAGGGAAGGTCCATCCCCTCCTGGCCTGTGCTGCCACCGGGTTAGGGCTCCACCCTGCCCATGCTGCTACCCCAGCCCACCAGGGCTAGAGTGCCACGACCGGAGTGCCACAGAAGGGACAGAGCTCCGCGGCTGGGGCTGGAGCTCTGTGGGTGGGGCCACAGATTCCTGGCTGCACCTGAGGCTGGTGCTCCCCAGCTGCTGGAGCTGGAACAGGGCCGGAGCTCCACAGCTGCCACTGGAGCCAGAGAGTGATGCCGGTTTTTTCCCCATTTCCCTCCTCCGATACTGGACTCCCGGCTCAGTTGCCAGTGCCCCCTATGGTGTTCCTGCCCCACTGCCAGACCTCCCTGTTCCTGGGCTCTGTGGTCCAGGAACATCCATGGTCTGCCATAGACCACAGATGTTGCCAGACCAGGGAGTCCCTGGTTAAGGGAGGTACAACCTGTACAAGCAAATTTGTTCAGTTTTGTCAATTCACTTAAAACAATTGTTCTTGCTGTTTTAGCCTTGTTTTAGCTAAAATATCAAGTTACTTTAAAAAAAAAAAAAAACACTGAAAATAAAGAGATTAGAATCCATACCATGGCAAAGCCAACATCTGCTTTCTTCAGTGCTGGACCATCATTAGTACCATCTCCAGTTACAGCTACAACCTGTCTCTGCTCTGAGACAGTGCTGTCAATTATACCTAAAATGAAAGCACACAAAGATTTGAATTTCAGCATTGGTAATTATACACAGTTAACTTATTTCACAAATTTGTAAACACAGAGCACAATACTCAGGCTATATGGCTTTCTCTAGTTTCCTAGTCCTCACGTTAAAAGGGGCTGGAAGTTAAGTGTATTCAACCAAAGAATTGTCTCAAATGGTGGAATTCAGTCAGCACCATAGTAAAGATCACTTTTCCCAGATAATTAAGGATCAATGCTAGAAACAGTGTTTCTTAAACTGTGTTGTGCGGCACACCAGTGTGCCGCAAGGCAGTCGGAGGTGTGCCACGAAGAACAGAATTCAAAATGGCCAGGGACAAGCCTCTTTTTTGTTTGTTTGTTTTGCTCAACTTTTCTCTGGGGGCCTTTTTCCTTTGGTCAACAACTTTTCCTGGGGAATGGCTGCCCTTAAAGGGGAAAGCCTCCTTTTTTTAAATTTTATTTTATTTTTTGGCTCAACTTTTCCCTGGAGACTTCCTCCTCTTCCCCCCCCCCCAACAAAAAAAATCCTTGGTGTTCCCCATAAAAAAAATTATTGTTTGGTGTTCCTCAGTCTTAATAAGTTTAAGGAACACTGCACTATAATCTTGCCTAGTACTCCTTGGGTGAAGGGACTGGGATGAAAAGACAAGAACTCAATTACTAAGCTCAAATATTTACAGATAAGTAGGAAAGCCTAGTTTAATTGTTACAAAGCCAGAGTTCGCTAAAAACTTTTCTGAATTTATAAAGTGTTGAATGAACTTTTACCTTTTACCAATGTGTGTTTGTCAGTGGGTGAAGATCTTGCAAGAACACGAAGTTTTGGCCAAATCTTATCTATTCGCTCTTGTTCTATCTGTACAAAGAATGCACGTTAGCCATACAGTACAAATAAAACATTATAGAAGACAAATACAAACTTACAGAAGATACTCACCTCTCCTTTTTCATTACGTATTCGTCGGTTGAAGTCTTTGCCTTCTATGCATAAGAAGTCTTCACCAGGATTCAAAATGCCACATTTGGAAGCAATAGCACGAGCAGTGTTAATGTTATCACCAGTGACCATGCGCACTGTTATACCAGCACGCTGGCATTTTTTTATTGCATCTGGGACCTGTTTATGCAAAAAAAGCTTGTTATTGTAAGTTTCATGTTGATTGCCTACTACTTGTTCTAGCACCACCAAATTAAGTAACGTGTGATTACAGTAACTGAAATCTGGAAGGCCAAATTCTACTGCTGAAAAAAGATGCACTGTATTCTTGATATGATCTATAGAGTTGAATTATGTTACTACGGCCACTTCTAGTGCTGAACCGCATAAAGAAGTTTACAAATATTCCAATACCTCGGAGATGAGATTTGTTCCTAAATAATGTTGTTTCTAATGCCCAAGATCATGAATGCATTATTACCGAGTATTTACAGTTCCATTTTCTTACTTGGTCATTAGTTTGTAGAGGGATCCAAGAACATACTGGCAATATGAAAATCATAATTATTCCATATTTATAGTCTCCTAGCTGGAGACAGACTTTCACTAGGTTTCTGGACCACATTTCACCACACAGTAAAGAAGAATCTCTTAGCAAGGAGTCTTGTAAAGAATATCAAGGAACTAAAATGGATTCGGGTGAAGATTTTAGCAAAAGTAGTTTAACAGTGGTAACAAATTCAGAGTTCTTCCTACCTCAGGCCTCACAGGATCTTCAATCCCTACAACAGCAATGCATGTAAGACCAGTGACAATATCATTTTCATTGTCCCACTCTGGCTCAGGTTCTCCTGCTGGGAAGTCTCTGAATGCTAGACATATAGTTCTGAGTCCCTCAGAGGCCATAGGTTCAATCACAGTTTTTACAATATCATCACGGTCCCTAGGTCTGAATACCTTTGATTCACCATTAGCACTCAATATTTTGAAGCATCTGAAAAAAAGAGAAATGAGTAAAGTGACCTCTTCCTACTCACAATAATTAAGTAGGCTAGTCATTAGTAAGGAAGTGCCAGCATTCTGTTAATTGAACTCCAAGTTCTCTTTAGTCAGACTACAAAGAAATGCAGTACAATAGCCCAAAAGCAAATGTAATTTATCAAATAGGTTTATTCCTTCATCTCTTGAAATTATTTAAATATAGCACAAACTGACTGAATGATATGGTAAAAAATATTCACTATAGCTGCAGAGAGTTGGTTTCAAGAAGGAAGTTTAGAGGATCTGACTAGTGAGGAAAGAAATGTTAGGTGTATTTTTGTCAGCGTTAACACCTAGAAGAGCTTGATTTCTCATTGCCAGGAAATATAAAAATAAATGTGTTTCCACCTCAATCAGAATAGCACTAAAAATCCACTTAACTTCAAATATACATCTAAATTAGTGTATATTGTATTATAAATTAACTCCAGAAGCATAAGTATGACTTAATATTTAAAAAGCATCTTACACATCTACCACAGTTGTATGTATTAAACATTCTAATATGAATTTCAAGTGCCTCAAAAAGGATATAAAGAAACTATGTTAAATTCCTAAAAGGCTATAATCAAACTACATTTAACCAACACTTGACAATAAACAGAACTTTCACAAAACTCACTCATGATTTGTTGAGTTTAGAAGCAAAGCAAAGAAAAGGAAAGATGCAAAACTGTTGTATATTTAAATATTGGTAATTTATTACTTCATCAAAAGCTATGAAGCAGTCAAACATGGATTCAATGTCAGCTAAAATGTTTAATCTGATAAAATCATTATTTTCCTCACCTTCCAAGAAAGGTCTTAAATATTTAAGGAGGTGACATTGAACTCCTATTAGTTGTAGAAAGATGATGATGTATGGAGTGGAAAGACACTGGTTAAGTAGTTTAAAAAAAAGGAAAAAAAGTCCAGAGATTACTTTAATTATTCTGGGATACTAGATAAAATGTCCTAATCTGCCATTTTCTTCTGTTACTTTTCATAAGATTGTATAACAATTCTAGGTTTTTAGCCACTTAGGTAACTTTCAATTCCCTCTAAGTTTTCATGTCCCCTCTCCTGTATCCAGGCTAGAGATTCTTCCAGTTTGGCATCTAAACAGAAGCTCATGAAAAAAAAAAAAAAAAACAGGAATAAAAAGAAGAAATGAGCCACGCTGTTCAAATTTGGATAAGGGTAGGTGCTGGTATACTAGTGGAGAGATTATTTTGGATTGTCCAATACTGAAAGAATTAGGACATTTTAACTGTATCATCAATTTAGTAGTTGGGATTTGTGATAGCTTGAAATCTGTGCGACAGTGTAAGTCTCATCAACAAATCTGTGTCAATGGCTATATCCATATTCTGTGCCAAAGTGACCAGAGAAACACAGAATATATTTCCAGTTATTGAGCAACCGAAGTGGGTGTGATAGAAAGCATGACGGACTTTAGTTTTATCTACCTACAATAGTGCCCATGGTGACCAGTCTCCTTAACTGGCAGTGAACAATGCTCCTAGATCAGGTAATTTTTTTGCAAAAGCTCCAAGACTCTCCTGGAGCTAGCCCCTGAGAAGTGAGGATATGATGCAGGTCTATTATATATGCAGGCTTTTAAAAATACTTTAGCAGACACTAGACACTGGTTAAGTAGTGTCTAGTAGTGTCTAGTATTACCATTACTAGCTGTGGTAATAGACTGCTTTCTTTTCAAGGAGACAGTCTAGTTTTGGCAATACTGCTTGGGAATGGTTCAAAGTTTTCCTGCTCCTCCACGGAAGATTCAGAACTCCACGACTTGAAGAAAAAAAAAATCTTAAGAGCTCCTACCCATGTCAGGTTCTGCATGCGTCTTGATAGGCAGAAGAATTCAGAGTGGACATCTGAATGTGAAAATCTGAACCATTTATTTGTGCATAGTTTTAAAGCCTCATGAGTTAGCTAGTTAGTTACCTTATCACTAGATGCTCAAATTGATGCAGAGCAAGTATAGATCTGCTGGGTACATCCCGATCAGTTTATCAGCAGAAAAAAGTCACCTTTGTTTCCTCATGCTCAGCAGCTAATGCACCCTAAACGGTTTCCTTTTGGTCACAGAAGATAAACATTTAGAGCAAACAACACAATCAGCTATTATGACCGAGTCATATTTGATGCAGGAGGCCTAACTTTTGTTTACTCTCATTAGCCTTCACAGGGTTGATGAGAGGGCCTGGTCTAGGTCTTACATACCGAGAGATATGACCCTTCCCCCAGAAAGCTGACCATTGCCTGAGTCAGTAGTTCACAGCAGACTGGGCAACAAGTCAGGTCTGAATGCTCAGTCATGTTTGAAGGCTTTCCCAAGCCTTAGTCAGAAAGAAACCTTTGGAACTGCTCTCTTAGCTGAAACATCACACAGCAATCAGCTAGGAACAAGACAGTCCTGTGGTCTAGAAGTAGTGTGAGGGATTTCTCTGGCTTATGACAAAAAAAAGCACGCAGCTTCCTTTCTGGTCCCATTCACCTCTTCTGACACTGTCCAGGCATGACTGAGGACAACTGATGAGAGGGCTGATGCATCTGCAACAAGCTCACTGAGACACAGAATGACTGACTTCAGAGAGGCTTTATTTTATTTAAGGGAAAAGGAGGGAGTAAGAATGGTTCTTGGCTGAAACTTACCTTCCGGGCGCGGAGGAGGGGGGGGGAGAATTGTAATGGTGGTTCTATTTCTGCTACCAAGCATTTTGGGGCCATGATTGGCTCATCTACAGTTTCTACTTTACTTGAGCCCTACATCAGTAGCACTGTGGTTGTGACCAACTTTCCGCTCCACCCACCTACCTACTTCCTGTCTCAGAAGCAGATTCAAAAATTGCTTAGACATAAGAGGAAGCTTGCCACTGCCTGAAGCATGCTTCAGCTTTTATGCAAGTTTTCCTTCTTCTGCAATATGATTATGGGGAAGCAAAAGGAAAAAGAGAAACTTAAGACTTCTCTGTTTCCTGCTTCACTGAAATAGGAAAAAGTAGTTATGTGAAAAAAGGCAAAATACAGTAATAGCAGTTCTCACAAAAATAGGAAATAAGTCCATTATAGATGGTAGTTTGACAAATAAAAGAAAGTATATTCCAAAATTTGCACCAGTGGCAGCCAAGACAGAAGAGCCAATACTTTTGCAGATTGTTAACAGTTTTACTGTTCTCAAAAGGGAAGATAAAAAGATTGCATTAGTTCGTCAATTTATGTACATAAAACGTTTGTAAACATCTACTCTGAGATGTTAATGAAACGTTTGGATTACTCTTACTTTTTAAGAACGATCTCAGAGGCACCCTTGCTGAATACCCGAAAACTGCCATCAGAGTTTTTTAACACTGTACTCATTGATTTTCTGACTGAGTTGAAGGTGTATACTTTGTACAGTGCCTCTTCTGGTATTTCATTCCTTATGTCCTGATAATCTCGTTTTAAATCCAGAAGCAATCCCAACAAGGCACATTCTGTTTTATTACCAACATGACGTGGTAGGCCACCTTCTTTTTCAGGAGGCTGTAAAAAGAAAAAGCAGGCAATTCTGTTCTAGTTTGTAGAATACAGTATTCCATTATTAGAAAATTGCAAATTTAAGGTCACTTGAAATATTACCACCTCACCCTCGAACCAGATATCACTCACTTAAGACCTGCTGAATTTGTAATTCAAAGTCACTTATTACAAGCATTAAAAATCTGGATTTATAAATGCCCTGATGAAAGTGAAAATAAATCAGACTGCTGGCTTTCATAAGCTCTTAACCAAGTAGGGACCATTTATGATCATTTAGTCAGACATCCTGTAAAAGGCCAAAGTATCCCACCCAACAGTTTCTGCATCTAATCCCATACCTACTGTTTAGTGACAGATAGATCAGAAATTGGATATCTTTCTAAGACAACAAATGGAGAATCTCCCATATCCCAAGTTAAGTTCTTAAATACCCTCACTGTTCAAGTTATTTCTAGTCCAAATGTATTTAATTTTGGATTCTAAATAGTGACTCATCATGCCTTCTTCTGATAGAAGAAGAACCTATGAAATCTCTTCCTCTTACAGGAACTTCTAGGACATGATAAAGTCACCGATTAACCTTCTCTAAATTAGCTATATTGTACTGAAGTCTCATTTCAATGCCTATTTTGCTTACAGCAAACTAACATTTTTCTGCATCCTTTTGGAAGTGCTAGACACCATATTCCAATACTGGTCTCAATGCCATAGGGACAGTACCACCTCATTATTCCTTATCACTATTCCTCTACTTATATAGGCCAGAATCACAAAAGAATATCCACGCTGGGTCAGACCAATGGTCTGTCTAGTCCAGTATTCTGTCTTCCAACAGTGGCAACCCCAACTTCTTGCCATTAGAGGTTTAGGCATACCCAGCAAATCTAGATAGGTGTAATAGACAGGTGTAATACAGACCAATCTATTCCCATCAGTATTTACCACTCCACCAATGTGTCTTCTGCACATTTTACAACTATGTATTCTTCTACATCAATAAAAATATTGATTAGCATTGCACCAAAAATTGACCCCTGGCAGACACACTAGAAACCCCTCCAACAAAAGGTTCCCCCATTTAAAGTTTTTCATATCAGTTAATCCATTGTGTGTTTATTTTCTAGAACTTAAAAAAAAAAAAAAAAAAACCACTGAGTCTTTTCAAGATTTCTCTTTAGTTGATGCCAACTAGCCTAATATAAATTAGCACATCGTGGACATCTGTCTTTTCAAATGAGAAGAGACTTCTGCAGATTAAACAATACATATGCAACTTTAACAACTTCAACAGACAGATAAATAGATTAGTATTTTTCCACAGGTTCTGTAATACAATACCAGTGAGTCAGAAATTTTAGCTTGGTCTAGATAAGGCATTATGATGCCTCTTTTCTCTGTAAGGGGTTCTTTTTTGTGGGGACAGTCAAGGGCACCACCATTATTGGATATAACAAAAAGGTTTCCTGTTCACAGGTACTGTAGCATTAATAGTTCATAATGGTTGTTTCCTGCTATTTTGCCAAAAAAACCACTCTTCCTGTGCAAGCATATTATGGACCCCAAACCATCTAAACAAGACAAAGCAAAGGAAGGCATGGTCTTGGAATGAACTTTTCAGCACTGAGTCACTCATACAACGCACAAACAGTTCTCTTGCTCTCTCCCTCTGCCACACTGGGTACTTTGTAAAAGTTTCCCCCAATGCTTGGTTAAAAGTTTCCCCAATTTTCTATACAGATAGGTTTGCTATCTTCCCCCCCCACAGAAGAGAGTCCTACTTTAGCCATGTGGTTGATACTCCCTAACATATGAAAGATACAGATGCAAACCCATGTAACTGGATGGAGTAGTTAATACGGATGCGAAAGGCTAGTCGACTAGTCACTCCCTCTCCCCCCCCACCCCCCCGATTGCTGCCTCTATCAGAAAGAGGCAGCGGGGGAGAGAGGGAGGAGGAGAGAGGAAACAGGTGCTTCAACACAGCAGTGCTGCATGTAGCCTGGGGCCAGACCCTGGGCTCCACACGGCGCTGCCATATTGAAACGCTGCGTGCAGCCCCGGGTCCCTAGCTGGCCCTGGGCTGCACACAGCGTTTCAAAGCAACAGCACTGCATGGAGCCTGGGCTCAGCTGGGGACTCAGACTTTGAAACGCTGCGGGAAGCACAGGGCCAGCAAGTCCCCCGCTGGCCCTGTGCTCCCTGCAGCTCTTTTACCTTTGAAGTGTAGTAACAGGCTGTTGCTACATTTCAAAGGCAGAAGCATCGACTATTCGATTAGCCAAATTGAAATTTTACATCCCTAGTAGTTAAGGCAAGTAAGCCATGCTCTGTTATATGCTTCACACTTTTCTATCTACTCAGAAGGCAACCCCAACAATTTGGCATGTAGTATCTCCTGAAATCATGACTGGTAGTGTACAGCTGAATCCGGTAAGCGGAGTCCATCAAACTGCTAGACATAGTACATTTTTTTTTTTTTAAAAGGTGTTCAATATTTATATTGACTCAACTTATGCAACAAATTTGTAATCCAGATACTAAAAATATTCATTCACAAATGTTCAACAATGTGAAAAGAAATCCAGTTATGAACAAAGATGGCTATTATTTGATGCTTAATCTACTAACATTATCCAAGAATAAAAACTGATCAATTAAAACAAAGCCACTGTTTGTACTTGCATTTTTCATAACATCTAGTGAACACACACTATCCTACTCTCATGATTATATTTTGGTAGCACCCAAAAAGTGCTAGATGCTTTCCAAACAGAGGATACAGCCCCTAGCATATCAAACATTCATAAATCTATTTAAGAATTAGATTTTAAGAAAATCAGCTTCTTGAAGACTGCATTTCTGAATCACCAATTCAAAATAATGCCAACTGTAAGATAAGCCATTATTTCTATTCTGAATGAGATCCTCAAACCAATTGAAATATTGGGGTATTTTACATTATAGAAAGGTTAAAGGTACTTTGTCCTCAACTCAATTTACACACATTCAAACAGCTACTAACACATGACAATTATTTATGCAGTGGTTTTTTAATTTTTACACTATTATACATAAATAAGGATATTCACTTACCAGTATTTTGGAAGTATAAGCACAATTAACGGAAATTCCTGTTACAAGGTAAGCCAAAGTTTTTTCAGGAATAGCATCTGGTTCTGGAATTTTTTTATAATGTTTTTCACTGATATAAGCCTGGACCACTGTCATTCTGTTCATTGTCAATGTTCCAGTTTTATCTGAGCAAATGGCTGTTGCATTGCCCATTGTTTCACAAGCATCCAGATGTCTCACCAAATTATTATCTTTCATCATTTTCTATGAAGAAAAAAGCAAATATGAACAGCTAACCACCCCCAATGCTTCAACTTTCAAAAACCTCTGGTTCTTTAAGGTTTTGGTTCTTCAGAAAGTGCTAGATTTCACCTTCAGAAGGTAAGGCCTCTTAAAAGATGCCAAAAGTTGGCTACCCAAATACTGAGATATAGAAAGTCAGAAAACGTATCCCCAAATACATCATTCCACAATAAACTGCATTTTAAACACACCCATTAGAACCAGAGTCCATATTCTGCTGCATTTGTATGTCAAAATTACGTGATGAAGTAGAGAAAAATCAACAATACTGAACTGTTAAGCTAATTTACTCAAAGAGAGACACAAACAACATTGCTACTCTAATAGGATCTGGGCAGAACACTTCCAAGCAAAAACATTTGTTCAGTATCTACTCTGCACTGATCAACAGAAGAGGAACATTCAACTGTTTCCAAAGATGAATGTCTCTGCCGTAGGAGACAGTTGCATTTACAAGTGCTCTAAAAGAAAAGAAAAACCAAATAATATAGGGAGGTTGAGCCCTTTCCAGCCCCAATTTTTAAATTTTTTACAAAGCAAGATTAGTCCTATTCACTGACTAGAAAGCAAGACAGAAGTACTGTGCTATATTTCCTTTTAGCTTGAAAGGCTAAGTATGCTGTCATCTTATAATTCTAACAAAATACAAATCAGAACATTACACAATTTTATTTAAAATGTTTGAAATAAGTCAATGACGTTAGATTTTAGTTCTTGAATAGTAAGTGACAATGGACTGAACAGCCAAAAGAAACAGACCAGGCGGTCCTGAAAAGGAGTGCAGAAGTTTTACCTATAGACATTAGCTCAAAGCAGAGGCGTAGTGAAGGGAGTGCAGGGGGGGGGCAATTGCCCCCAGGCGCCACACTAGGAGGGTGCCGGGCCGGGGCGAGAGCGAGCGCACGCTGCGCAGGCTCACCTGGCATGGCCAGCGAGTTATATGGCCGTCGCCGTCCCCCGGGCCGTCCCTGCCGTGCACAGCGTTCAATCGGCTCCCCCTTGCCTGCGCACGCTGCGCATGGCAGGGATGGTCCGGGGCCGGGAGGGACGGCCATAGAACTCGCCGCCCATGCCAGCATTCAGTCAGCTCCCCCTTGCCTGCGCAGCGTTTCCAGGTGACCAGGGAGACGCCCGGGCGCGGTGTGACGTGATGTCACAGCCCGGGACTTTAAAAGTGTGCGGTGCCGCATAGTGCCGACTTAGCTTCCGGTTTGGAGTCCGGGGACTTTTGGGGCCCGAGCGCAGACTCCGGCCCCACAAAGTGGAAGACAAAAGGTACGGCAGGGCAGGGCAGGGGGAAAACTAGGGGGAAGGGGTGGGAGGAGCTTGTGCGGAGATGGAAGGGAGAGGAAAGATACAAATGGCAGGGGGCCAAGTTCAGACAATGAGGAAAAGGGCAAGAGGGGAGGTGTCAGTGGGGGAGGGGGAGGACAGGGTGATGCTGGGAGAGGAGAGGAGAGGAGAGGAGAGGGGAAGGGCATTAGGGTCTAGAGGCAGAAAGGGGAGGTGCTGGGAGAAGGCTTGAAAGAGGGGTGGGCATGAGAAAGGTGGGGATGGAGCAAGTCATGTGTGAGGGCACGAGGGGAATGGGGGCAGAGGGTGGTGAGGGGTGGGCATCAGGAAAAGAGGGCAAAGGGGGCAGGGGCAGTGAGGGAAGGGGGAGGCAGGGCTAAGGGAAGGTGCAGGTGCCAGGGGATTCTGGGGGTGAAGCACAAGGGCAGACACCTGCAGGGGAGGGACCAGCACCAGAGGAGAGAGGCAGGGCAGGTGTGTAGAGAGGTGTTAGGAGAGGGGATGAGGAGGGGTAGCTTACCTGATCAGAGTGGGGCTACTGGAGGAGTGGGCACAGGAGGGAGAGAAGGGCTGGTGGAAGGGGACAGGTCGCAGGAGGGCTGAGGGCAGTGAGAAGGGCAGGAATCAGGACAGCAGAGGAGGGTGAGGAGTTGGGGGGCAGCAGGCACCAGGGGAGATGATGAAGCAAGGAGAGGAGACATGACAGCAGAGAGAAAAGGTAAAGGTTTAAAAATATTTATTAATAACTTGGTATGCTGCCCACAGCCAGTTTGTTTGCGCCCCGCCGCGGTGCAGTTTGGGTTTATGTGGGGATCAACACGTGGCCGGCAAGTGGGAGCCAAAACAAAAAAGTAGTCAGTGTAATGATCTTCTGTTGATATGCGTTTTAGTAAAATTCTTGGACTGTCATTGCTCATGAAAAGTGCTGTCACATGGGTAGAAATCGGGTAAATATTGTAAATATTGCAGTTTATTAATATCAGCAGAGCTGACTTAAATGGGGTCTGCGTGTTGTGTAGTCTTGCCTTACTCTTTGTATTCATGCTGGTCAGTGTGAAAAGCTATTTGCATATATTTGCTTGCATATGCAACCACACCTAAGTTGAGGCCCTCAGCATATTCTGTAAGTATCAGTGTGGTCCCTGGGGCTTCCAATGTTGAGTTGCCCTAGCTCATCCCTGACAGGTATCTGTCTAACCTGGTCTTAAATATCTCCAGTGATGGAGATTCCGCAATCTCCCTAGGCAATTTATTCCAGTGTTTAACCACCCTGATGGGCAGGAAGTTTTTCCTAATGTCCAACCTAAACCTCCCTTGCTGCAATTTAAGCCCATTGCTTCTCATCCTAACATCAGAGGCCAAGGAGAACAATTTTTCTTCCTCCTCTTTATGATACTCTTTTAGATACTTGAAAGCTGCTCTCATGTCCCTTTTCGGTCTTCTCTTTTCCAAGGTAAACAAGGCCAATTCCTTCAGCCTTACCTCATATCTCGTGTTCTCTAGAACTTTCATCATTTGTGTTGATCTTCTCTGGACTTTCTCTAGTTTCTCCACGTTTCCTGAAATGTGGCGCCCAGAACTGAACATGATACTCCAGCTGGGGCCTAATGTAGATGGCTCAGTCCCTGCCTAGGGGATGTGAGACTGGGTGGGTTAATTTCCAATCCTCCTGTTTATTCTTCTTCTTTTCCTAAGCCAAGAGGGCACAGTAGTTCTGATGGGGCTCTGCAGGAAGGCAGCCTGCACTGCTCCCTGCATGAAACCTTATGTGGGTGTTAAACAGCTGTCCAGCCCACCCTAGAGGTGATTGCATTTCAGCATGCCTGAAGCAACACAGCACCAGCAATGGACAGAAGAATGGCTCCCGGGCATGGCTTGCTCATGACTGCTTCAGTCCCATTGGATGGGCCTCAGCCTCTTTTCTTCCCCTCCCCTGCTTTGCAATGGGGCTGTAGACTCTGGGGGGAGAGGGGTGGAGGCAGGCAGAGGTGTCACCCTGCAGCAGATGTAGACACGTCTCTGTATTAATCATTCTCTCATTGAAGTTTTTAGCTTTGTATTGAGTCCTTTTACATGGAAACTTTGTATTAAGTCTTGGTAGAATAGTCCCTAGGACAAGTGAGGCAGAGACTGTCCCTGTGGGGTGAATGAGGTGGGAATGGATAAGGCGGAAGGTGAGCACCTCTGGGCAGTTGCAAAGGTTGGAGAGGGGATGGAAGCAAGATCCAAGATCAATGAGCCCTGGGAAGTGGGCCCATTGAAAGGAGACTGGACCTGTGGATGCTTTGAGGGTCAGCAGCAAGGACCTGCTTTGTGAAGCCCCCTCTTTGGAGGTGAATGTGGCAGCACTGAGACACCACCCAGAAGCAGGCACCACAGACACTAACTGCAGATTCATGGGACGGCTCTCGCAGATCTTGCACATGCATAAGATGATAGATCTGCGGGGAGGGAGGGGGGGGGGGGGAGGGCAGTGGCGTAGCGAGGGGCCCGGAGAGGTCAGTTGCCCCTGAGCACCATGCTAGGGAGGCTCCAATTTAATCCCCTTCTGCTCCCCCCGTTATCCCTTCAGCTCACGTGCTTCTACTCCGCCTGCCACCGGCTGCTGGAGCCTCCTCCCTGCCTCTCTGCTCCAAGCCAGACCCTCCTCCATCTCCACCGGTGGGTTAGTGCATGAGGTAGCCCGGCCCCAAACTGTAGGGGGTGGGGGTGGGGGGGGGGGAAGATGCAGTACAAGTCCCCCTCAGCTGTGCACCAAGTTCGGGGCCGTGTTGCATGGTGGCGGGGGAGGGGCGGCGCAAATTTTTCTTTTGCCCCCAGGCGCATAACACCCTCGCTACGCCTCTGGCTTAAAGTCCTAACTTCAATCTTTCTAGCTTCCACAAGACAGTTAAGTGAGCTATAAGACTAGAATACCAAGACTGCTGCAAGTTGCAGTAAAGGCACATTAGTAGAATTACATGAACAAGCAATATATAGTCACTGTCTGCACTATGTCTGTCTCAAAGTAGTGTTTAGTCTTTCATCATGACAGAAATCCAAGAATCTGAAGTTTGCTAGAGGTAGACACCGTATACTAGATAGCAGGTGCTAGTTATTTTGCAATATTAACTCAAGAAGTAGGAGAAAACAATTGGCATGTATCCGAGAAGACTGAGGAATTATTGCAATAATTTCTGGCCTAAATTTGCCACTTGGTACTCGCATATCCGACATGTGACACAAGTGAAAGTTTACATAGCTCAGCGTGAAAGCCTAACACACCCTTTATTTTAAATTAGTATAATAGGCTGTGGTATGGATCTGACAAGCATACTAGAGTGCTAAACTATGCACACATGCACGTAACAGAAGTCCTTTCATTCCAAGTCCAGACACCAAAACACGATGCTTCACTTGTGTCAAGTTTATATTATACTGCCCAAGGAACCCCTGTCTTATGTTAATGTACAGTGGATTAGATAGCAACTTGCCACATTGCTTTTTCATTGTGTTAGACACAATGAGTTAAGTAAGATTCAGAATAAGAGTTAGAATGAGATAAAGATTCCCTCAGTCTCCAGTGAAGACACTTAAAGTGTAGAATTTCCTATTTTGCATTTTAGAACTATTTTATGTGCCCACTTACCTTTAAGCATGCATTTTTATACATACCTTTACAGAGTAAGCCAGTGAAATAGTGACTGCAAGTGGAAGACCCTCTGGTACTGCCACCACCAAGACTGTAACTCCAATAATGAAGAACTTCACAAAGTACTGAATATAAATTGGTGTGCATTCAGCAAGCCAAGGTCGCTTCTGAACCCAGAAGGTATCAATTACAAAATACAAGATAAGGATAATGACTGTGATTGCAGACATCAACAAACCTTTTGTTAAAAAGAAAAAGGATAAGCAGTTATTTTTAAAATCTCCATCTTATCTATCTATAATACAAAAGTCAAAAACAACATTTTAAAAGCTACTCATTTTCAGACTAAATATAAAAATATGAAAGTGTCATTTAAAATGGCAAACATAATACAATTTTATTTTTTAACAGGCAGATTAGAAGATTTTGATGTGTCACAGCTATTGCAAACTTGCTCCCAAACACACAAATACAATTATTACTGGAGACTAGGGGGCTGTGCCCCTGCTTGCTATGCTCACCAATCCCCCTTGCGCCACTCCTTGCAGAGCACCAGGGAGGGGGCAGGCTGCACCTTTCCCATCCTTCCCCGCAGAGCACGGGGCGGCGGCGAGGGAGTCCACATGGCTCCGCCACCCCCCAGCTACCAGGAAAGGCTCTCCCCCGCAACCTAGGGGGGTGTATTAAGGGGCTGGGTAGTGGGCAAGCACACAGCTTCCTCCTCCCTTCCCTGGAGCACCAGGGAGTGTAGTGGATGTGCAGCTCTGGGGGTCACAGCTCAGGGCTTCTGCCTCCCCTTCCTCGAGCACCAGAAGGGGGAAGGGAGTAGCTGCACAGCTCCTGGGGCCATGTGGCTTGTGGTTTCGCCTGCCACTCCCAACCAGAGTACCGGGGAGGGGAAAAGCCGTGCAGCTCCAGGCTTCAACCTCCCCAGATCACTGTGGAATGGAGAGAGGAAGGGCTGCGCAGCTCATGGCTGCCACTCTTGGGGCCTCCCCATGCCCTGCACTGGGGAAAGGGGATGGAGGAAGGAGGCAGGCAGGAGAAAGAGTGAAGTGATGAAACATCACTGTTGTCCTGCAGGAAAACCTTTTTTTATAGATAGATTAGACAGATATGACACACAGAGAGAGAGGCTAAGTCTACACTGCAAGGTTTTTGCGCAAAACCAGCAGTTTTTGCACAAAAACCCATGGAGCCTCCACACATCAAATGCACTTTTGCGCAAGGAAATCAAGAGTAAAACGGCACAACAGAGTTCTTGCACAAAAAGGCAAGTGTGGATGCTCCAGAGGGATTTCTTGTGCAAGAAAGCCCTATGGGAAAAAGCACAGGTGCTCTGATGGCCATTCTGTGAATGGCCATCAGAGCTTTCTTGCACAAGAGCGTCCATGCAGTGTGGACGCTCTCTTGCGCAAAAGCACACCACTTTCGCAATGTGCTTTGAGGTGTGGACGTGCTCTTGCACAAGAAGTTTTTGCACAAAAACTCTTGCACAAAAGCCTTTTGTGCAAGAAGCATGTAGTGTAGATGTAGCCAGAGAGACAGAGATACTTACGACTCTCTCTTAAAGTAACGGAACTGGTCATCACAAAAAGCATGGCAAAGCACATTTGTGGCAGTTATAGTGAGCAGCTCAAATGTGAAGTAAGACTTTGTTTACAAGGAAAAACTTGCATTGAACGCATTAAGAAAGTGGAATTACACATGAAACACCACAGCATAATTACTGAATGAAACTGAACATGAACCTTTGCACATCAGCAAAGAAAATTTAAATGCTCTGTTCCCTCATTTCTTCTAGTAAGTATCTCCCCAAGTGCATATAGCGTTTGCATAAGCCTAACTACATACATCAAGGAACAATTGCTGTGTAAGTGCCTTATTGCAATAATAATTTTCATGTGTTTGCATTTTGCTAAAATTGCACCAACTATGAACAGGTCTTTTTTAGATTAAGTCCTTTTAAAAATAGTGGATGAAAAGGCTTAAAAAGCACAATCAAGCAACTGTTTGCCAAGAATTTATTTTGTCATGTGCTAAAAGAGCTGAAACTATTGGATTTTTATTATGTAGACACATTTGTCTTTAAGACATTTTTAGATTAAACAAATTTATCTTCAGACTAAATATTTAAGAAAATATTTCTTAAAAGTAGCAAGGGGGATGGGTGGAAACCATCTACAATATTAAGAAGAGAGAGAATATGTAAAAACTTAATTAGTAAGCCGTGCCTACAGAAGTATCAAATGAAGATGGACATGCAACATGATACTGTAATGATACATGGCCACATGCCCCAAACCCAACAAACCAAGAATAAAACTGTTACTGCATTCCAAAAGCGATGTTTTAAAGTCTTTTTAAAGTTTTAGCTTAGATCACAGGTGGGCAATAATTTTTGCAAGGAGGGCCACTTCATGACTTTTGGTACATGATCACAGGCTGAGCTCCCCCATCCCAGAAGGGGCTGAGGCTCAGGCAGAGAGTGGAAGAGACACTACATGCGAGATCTACTTTGACATAGATTGAATGTGTGTGGCACAGATACAGGAGAATGTGTGGCAGTGAGTGTGTGGCACACACTGGGTGAGAGAGAGAGACTGTGTGTTTGTCGTCTGCTGCTGGTTAAGTTTGAGAAGCCATGTGGTATCTCTAAAACTGGAAAGCTGTCCTGCTCTGTTGTCTCCCCCCCTCCGCAGACATGGGTTACGTGGGGGAAGGACGAGCGCATAAGCACTGAATTCTTAGAAACAGTAGTGCCTCTTAGGACAGGCACTCACAAGTAGGGATGTTAGATAGCCGGTATATCAATAGTTGTGTAACTGCATGAAATCTTAGCAGTTACACGACTACTCAATAGTCCGGGAGACACAGCCAGTCCCACTCCTGGAGAACCCGCTGCCACCCCGTCCAGCTGCCTTTATCAGTGGGGTGACAGCGGGAGCCGGTCCGTGAGGGGAGCCAGTTTAAAAGCCAACTCCCCTTGCAGACCAGCTGCCTGCCACCCCGGGCGGCTGCCTCTAATAGAAGCATCAACGCAGGGTAGCAGCAGCCCCTGTCCGTGGGGAGATCCGAGCTCTCCATGGACAGAGGCTGCTCCGCATTTAACAGTGGGGTAGCAGCGGGGGTGGGGGCAGAGGTGTCACCACGGAGCTGGTGCTGTCTGGAACCAGCTTTTAAGCCTGCTCCTGCTCTCAACCCTTGCTGCCTCTAATATAGAGGCAGCAAGAGGGGGGGAATGTGAGTGGTCAACACGATTAACCAATAAGGCTTCAGCTTATCGGTTAATCATCTAGTTGACATCCCTACTCGAGTCACTTATCCATGCTTCCGATTGTAGCAGTTCCACTGTGTGTCTCCCTCTCCCTGACCTCTGCTCTGCAGAAATGGGGTATAAGTGGCAGGGGACGCCCTGACTTCAGGAGACACCCCTCCATCTCCTTCTCTCCCCCCGTCTCTGCACAGCTGACAGGAGATTCCTGGGAGCAGCTCAGCTGCAGGATGGAGCAAGGGAGGTAGAAGGGCAACTGAACACACTCTGCTGGCTGTAAGTATGCACACACTGATAGTCAGCTGAGCAGGGTGGAGAGAAATGCTTGGTGGGCTGGATACAGCCCTCAGGCCTGATTTTACCCACCCCTGGCTTACATAATACCAATAGTGACCTTGGAGCTAGTTACTCTTTCATGCTGATGTGCAGGGCTTGCCGAACCACGGCGAGCCCCGCTCGCCAGCTGCGCTGTCCGGCGTTCTGCGCATGAGCAGATCGCCCGAACCCGGCTCTTCCGGGTTACAATCTACTCGCCACAGGTGAGTAGATTGTATAATTTGTCGAGCCCTGCTGATGTGACTGGTTATGGAGACAACAGTGCCCCCTCACCTGTGCTTCACTGTATCAGTCATTATGCCTAGGAAATGCTTGTCTCCAAAACCATTACTCTCAGGAATAGCGGAACACTTAAGAAAAAATAAGCTTCCATAATGACATTTCACATGCATTTACCCATTCATTTTTGAACAGCAGGGTCAAGAATGCAAAAACATCTCAACTTCAGTAGTAATTTAACTTAATTATATCCTACAGTCTCTATGCACTACAAAATCAAGTTTAAAGAGACAACATGCTTGATTAGAGTGAGAAGAGATTCTCACACCTGAATATACACCAATACGAAAAAGAAACACTTAGAAAACAAAATGTATATATAATGATGCCATTCATGTAGTTTGTTGGTAGAGGGACCAGAGGAAAGTGCCTCAACAGCAAGCCTTCTAATAGGGCTTTCTACCACCTTCAACAGTGTACAATAGTCAATATTACAAACCCACATTCTCACTGCTCAGATAAAAGCCAGATACTTATAGTTACATTTCCAAGTAGTCAGTTTTCCAAGAATGGTGTGTGTTGGCACACAAAACGCCCAAGTGAGACGTAGTATGAAAGTTGGTATATTTTGTGAAAAATTTCTACATGCCATCACCTTAGAAAACAATGTTCCAAAGAATATACCACTAGAAGGTACAGTTTTAAGGGATCCCATCAATACATTCATTTGATCATACACAGAAAAAAGCACACTCAGGGTTCACTGTAACTTTGTGGCTTAAAACTAGCCTACACCTGCTTTAACTTGACTTTGCTATAGTTCTATCAAATAAGCTACTGATACTAGAAAAAAAAAAAACCTTTTTTCTAGAACTGACCTACTAAAGCTAACCTAACAACCCTATGAGGAAGTTATTTCAGAGCAAGGCCACCACATTTCAGAATATTGACATCAAATTTATTCAGTGTCAAATAAAAAGATTTTCATTATTCATACCTGCTTTGCCAATCTGGACTGCTAGCTTTGTAAGTTTGCCTTGTAGAACTGATTTTTCTTTCTTTGGCAAGTTTGCTTTCTTCTTGTCTTTCTCATCTCCATCTCCACCATCTTCACTTTTTAAGGGCTGCATTTCCATGGCTGCACCATCTTGAGCTTTGGCTAGATTTAGAAACACAGGGGATATATGAATGGATAACTGCATATGAATGAATAGTTAAGAGTTCAGACAGACTCAAATCACCAAAATCAGTGTTGCTGAACACATGCATTCAGCTGCAACTTCCATCAGTTTTAGTGGTGTGCTTGAAGCCAGTCAGTCATTCCCAGTTGATCAATAATCCCCACTCCCTTGGTAATCTTTGATCAAGGAAAAACAGGCTTCAAGGGCACCAGTGGTAATGAATGCCATATTACCTAGAGGGGCTTAGGGTCACTTCTATTTAGGTTGTTAGCTATACCTTTCTGGATCTTAACATGGGCCACCATTTGAAAATTTGGGGTGAAGTTGGAAAATGTGGTTTTAATGTTTACAATTAAAATCACAAGTTAAAAAGGACAATTTCATATTTAGGTTATGGCAACCTTTACCTATATAATATTTAAACAAACTACAGTAAAACTTCAATAGTCTGGCATCCAATTGTACGGTACTCCCGACAGTTTATAGTACCTCCTGATAGTCCGGCATATCCAATAATCCGGCACCACCTAGGTCCCAAAGGTTCCAGATTATCTGAAGTCTACTGTACTTTGTACAGAAAAGGCAGATGCAGGTATGAGCACTTTATTAGACACCTATACAAAAATTTTTTTTCATTGTATATTACAAGATTACCTTTATTACGGTTCTCAACAGCTCCATCTTGTTTTTTACCTGTAAGAAACAAAGGAACTGTAATTTAAGTGCCCTCTTTCTCTAACATACAAGCAATAAAAAGTTAGGTCGCTCAAATCTTATTTCTGTTACCTATTGTTTATTTCTCACAATTACCCTCAATTTAAATGTAAGAAATGTGACTGGATAGTTAGGAGGAAAATAACTACTTATCTAATTTTTGTTTTATAATGGCGTATCAAACTACAGGTTAATAATTTTTAAGTATAAATATGCATGCTAGGATATACTAGGGATGTAAGAGTTTAACCAGTTAACCGAAAAGCTCATGTTTATGTTTCTGGGTAAATTCTTGTCTGCTCCCAGGGAGCAGGCTGCTGTCCCATGCTGCAGTCTCTATCAACCCCACGCCCAGGGAGCTAGCTGCCCCATGCTGTGGGCTCTAAGCTCCCCGGACGTGCCAGGAACCTGCTGGCTGCAGAGTCTGCAGCGCGGAGCAGCAAGTGCTTCAGGAGCTGGGCATGTAGCCTGAAACTGGGGCTGGTAGAGCCTGCAGTGCGGGGTGGCAGCCGGTTCCCAGGGAGCAGGGCTAGCAGCCAAGAACCACTGCACACAAGGAACTGCTGTTTGCAAAGCCCACACATTAGTAGTGGGGCCAGGCAGGGGACATCTTGGGAGTGGCCAACAGGGCACCTCTCCACCATCCTTCCCTCCCTAGTCCCTACCCATACATCTGCAGGCAAAAGAGGTTAACCATGTAACTGACATGATTTTTAACAGTTGCCATTTTTTATAGATCCCTAAGTTACAACTGCATCTCAACAAAAGCGACAGCTTAGACTTTCCTGTTTTGGAGTTCAGTCTCCTCCTGTTTTACACCTAGGGGAATTGTGCGCCACAAATTTAAATTTCTGCACCAATAAAATTAACGTAATCTTTCAAAATTCTGCAAGTTATATTTGAAAAACACTACATAATCATACCCGTTTCAATTATTTTGGCAATTTGTTTCAAAATACCTATCAGCAAGTACATCTGTAACAACGCACAAACCACTCCTCCAGCAGTAGAGTTAAAGAAACCCCTATGATCAGTTCCTATTTCCTCTGTCCCCTCCCACCCAGCCACAGTGCCCCCATACCAGATACCCACACTCCCTCCCCTCCTGATCCCAGCAGTAGGGTTCCCCCTTGCCCAGATAGCCACATACACCCTCCAGAGCACAGCTGTACTCCCACTCCAGCCCAGACACCTGTCCTCCTATCCCTCAGAGTCCAGATATCCAGAGGGGAAAAAAGCCTGTTGCTGCATCCCAGACTTTTGTGAAGTTCTCTGTGCACTGCTGTCTTCTTCCCTCAGGGTGTGTGGCAAACTGCAACTTCCCGATATCCTATAGCTCCCTCCTGAGCAGTGTCTTCTATATGCAAGTTAAGCTCTATCTGGTCCAGCAACCTGTAACAACACTGCAGCCCATTTCACTTGGAGGGGGGAGAATTCTGCACTCAAATTTAATTTCTGCAAAAATCAGCATTGAACAGTGGAACCGAATCCCTCCCCCACACTCCTAAATACCCATTTGACTGTTATAGTATCAGAACTAGGACTTATTTACTAGCACAGTTATGCTGGTATAGGTATGCCAGCAAAGCCACCTAATGGAGATGCAGCATAAACTGACAAGAACTTTCACAACATAGCTAAACCACCTTCCAGGAATGATATTAATTATGCTGAAGGAGGACTCTGGTGGAAAAACTGGAGAGCTTACAAGCATAGTTATGTCAGCTGGGGGATGGGATTTTTAAAACTCTCCACAAACACTTCTAGCTAACATTTATGCTACAAAGCTTTGCAGCATCGCTAAGCCTGAGCAGGGAGGTAACTTCTAAAACAAAGCACAAATTTAGTGTTTTAGCAGCACTACAGAAGAGATTGAAGATTCAAATACATATTTTGATATTCAGACCCACAAATACAGGAGTAGAAGGGATCTCAATTAGGGATGTAAACTCCCATTTAATTGGTTAACCAGGTAACATTCATTAAGCAAATGAATATTCAAATAAGTTGTTGCTGGTCCTCCCAAAGCCCCCGATGCCAGCTTTAGCAAAGCTTTTGATAAGGTTACCCACAATATTCTTGCCAGCAAATTAAGGGAATATGGATTGGATGAATGGACTGTAAGATGGACAGAAAGCTGTCAAGACCAGGGTTTCCCAAACTTTTTACTTTAGTTGGAACCCGTTTTTTTCAGTACTGTTTTTTGCAGCCCAAAAATATAAACGCATATTAAAAAAAGAATGAAAAATGAATAAATTTTTACTGTTTCACCCGGCTACATCCTCCACCCAGCCCGGACCAGGGCTTGGGGGACCCGGCACCGCAAGGGTACTCTGGGAGGCGGGAGCAGGAGCAGACTGGGGGTAGGGTATCTGGCTAAGAAGGAGGGTGCAAGGAGGGGTAGGGTTGCCAGGTGTCCGGTTTTGTACCAGACAGTCTGGTATTTGAGGCTTCTGTCCGGGAAACAAATTGAGAATATACTGGACATATAAAATGTCTGGTATTTTTTCATTAGGTAAGTTTTATTATTAGGTGTATCAGTTTGTAGTTGCAAACTGCCTGGCTGGTAGATGTGCTCAGGCTGCGTGAGTGTGTCTGCCAGCCAGACAGTTTGCAACTACTCGAGGGGGCGTGTGGGACGGGCCAATATGGAATCCCCAGGGCTGGACTCACTCGTTTTGCCAGGACCATGGGATGGCCAGCGCCCCGAGATCTGCGTGCGCCCAGGTCAGTCCCACTCCCCACCAGCCAATTGGCTCCCCCCCGCCCCGCTGCCCCTCCGGCCAGCCCCACTTCCCCAACCCCTCCCGGCCGGCTCTCCCCACTTCCCTGGCCAGCCCCGCTGCCCCCAATGATGCCCCGACTAGCCCTGCTCCCCAACCTCCCAGCTGGTAGGTTCTCCCCGCTTCTCCTCCCGATCTCCCCAGCCAGTCCCCAACCCTGCCCCTGCCCCCAAGCCAGCCCTGCTTCCACCAGCCGGCTCTTCCCCAGCCAGCCCTGCTTCCACCAGCCAGCTCCCCGCCATCTCCCCAGCCAACCCCACTGCCCCCGTGACAGCATTGCTTCCGGTGGCCGGTTCTCCCCTCCTCCTCTTCCTCCCGACCTCCCCCAGCCAGCCCCGCTGCCCCCAACCTCCCCCCACCCAGCCCTGCTTCCCGGTGGCCGGTCCCCACTTCCTCCCGGACGGTCTCCCTCCGCCCCCATCTGAGATCAAGTGTGTCCTGCATTTTTTTTTTTTTTTAAACTCATCTCGTAACCCTAGCTATGCCTCTACCGGGAGCCCGGAACATCCGGCTGCA
This sequence comes from Rafetus swinhoei, assembly GCA_019425775.1. Taxonomy (NCBI): domain Eukaryota; kingdom Metazoa; phylum Chordata; order Testudines; family Trionychidae; genus Rafetus; species Rafetus swinhoei. The sequence goes on along the minus strand of CM033437.1, from coordinate 271,263,901 downwards.
GACTCTGCCCAGCCCGGCCGAGGGCTTGGGGGACCTGGTACCACACGGGCACTCTGGGAGCCCGGAATACCTCGGCAGCCACGCTGAGGCCCGGTATTTTTTTCCCTGCGGCCCAATACCGGGCCACGGCCCATAATTTGGGAAACACTGGGTTAATGTATTTAGATTAGGGATGTGAAAGGTTATCTAGTCTAATCCCATGCACTGTGGCAGGACTAAGTATTATCCTTATAGAGCATTTGACAGTTTTTTTTTCCTAACCTGTTTTTAAAAACCACACTGACCTTTCCTTTTCAGATGTATCTATAAGACAGTCCTATTGCTTAATGTCCTAGCTACACAAATATGGCAGACTATACTTTTGACTAACATCTTTGCGGCTGATCATTTGCCATATGAGAGACTGCCAGAAACTTTAAGGGATACCCATTAATGATATACTGCAAAGTGACCATCTGGACAAAAATGTAAAATCTGGCTAGCTTCACATCATGGTTTGTGTTAAGAAAACCACATTAGCCCTCCTAGAAGTCAGCTGTAATTGGGGTAAGATCAAGATTCTAAGATGCATTGTTGCAACTGCTATCTCTGTGGGGCCACGACTGCTGCCCTGCATGCCCTTTCTTGAAAGCTCCAGCAGCTCCTGCACCAGTTATTTGCTTCCAATCCTGCTTACACTCCCTACTCTCCTTTGTCCTAATGGGAAGACTACACAGTTCCAGTTCTGAGAAGTGGCTCTCCTCATCAACGAGCAGCAGCTCTGAGGCTTCTTTGCTCTTCGCTCATAATTTTGGGGTGGGGGTAGTGGTCAGGAAACATAATTGCATATTTTCTTATCACTTGCCCCAAAGGACCAAAATTTGGACACAGTTTAGGACAACCCATTTACAGATCTGAATTCAAGGTTGAACTACATTTCTACAGCTTTTACACACAAAAATGTTTTATCAGGACAGTAGTTGATTTGTTTCCAAAGAAAAAGATTAACTGAAACTTGATATGCAACACCACCAACCCCCTTACGAATCTGCTTCCAGTACAGAATAATAAATTACATTTTCTGCAGAGAAAATCCCATTGGTTACTTCAGTAATTCAGTAGTCTAATTCAACAGGCAGTAATTTCTTCTACATACAGCAGTAATTTCTACTACAATCCTAAATTTATCTGGGTAGGAGAAAGACTCAGCAAAGCAGTCAGCATGTGCCAGACAAAGGCTAACATCCACTCCATGCTGTTTAGTTAATATGAATTCTAGGTCATTTCCTTGACTATCCTCTTTGCCCTGGAGGGAGCCATGGCTTTAGTCAAGTATACTTTTATTACCACAGCAAATGCTGGCTCAATAAATGGTTATTGTCTGAAATTGGAAAGGTATCCACATTGACACTTAACCTACAAAATAAACTTAGATAGCATGTAGTCTTCATAATTTCTGGATCCTCATCTAGGCGGATTATTTCCCTGCAGTTTTGCACTGTAAATGCATTTGCAGAAGGCAGTTTCCAGATTTATGAGAAAGATGTTTTTAGTTTTTGAAAGAGCACTCAGATTATACATAGGGACAGGTCAATATTGAACAAAAAGAGTGTGATTGCAAAAAGGGCTGTCTTGTTCCATATCTGTTTTGGTTAATATGAATTATATCAGAAAAATATGTTAAAATAGCATTGAAGGAGAAGGGACAGATGCATTAACTTGTTTGTCCCACATTCAACTCCATGCCAATGGGTCACTGCTTGTTTGTTTTTTATTAAACAATTAGCCTGCATTACCTGAGGCTTTTGCTAATTTGTAATAGTAGCGAGAAAAGACAGGGTAATCAGGAGAAAAAATACTGTGTGCTGAGCTACCATTAAAAGTGCCCAAGGAACTAATTGCTCACTGTATATCTTCAGCTACTGTTTTGTTTTAACAAAGAGGAATCCTGGGGCACCTCAGATTAACAAATTTGAGCATAAACTGTCCTCGGCTGAAAATCACTTCATATGAAGTGTGTTTCATCCAGGAAAGCTTATGTCCAAATACATTTGTTAGTCTTTAAATTGCCATGGGACTCCTCATTGTTTTTGCGGAAACAGACTAACATGGCTTTCCCTCAAACTTATTTTATTTACCATAGCAATCTGGCCCTTGAGTTCAAGGGAAGTTTCTGGGCTCAGATATGGAGTTACGTACCTCAAAAGGAACATGGAATTTTAAGATAGGAACAAATAATTAGCTTTTGGCAGAGCTCCTAAGCCAGAGTATTGTCTCCATAAGAATTTAGCTTCTTAAAGCAAAATAATCCTCTCAAGTCTTTCCTAACTACCTGAAAAGACATGTGTTAGTGAATGATGGCCTTAACCTCTTTTAGGAGTCCTCATGTTACTTAGCACCCATAGCCAGTTGCCAGAACTGAAGTTACAGAAAGTCATATATAGGGTATAAGAATTAAACCAATTTTTCCAAAGAGCTGTTCTCCATTGATTTGTCTTCTAGAGAAGGCAGATGCCACATGGAAAAATTTTTGGCTGCAAGAAATGACGTGGGAATTGATGCTTTGTAGAGGCCATTTTAATCAGTCTGACCTTAACAGATCATACCAACAGGATAGAATAATATACATTTTAAAAATTCCTGGGCAAAACAGACAGATTTTAAGATATCAAGCAAATCATTCAGCCCAGTCTCCAATAAGGAGAGTTCACTTGATAAGATGGGGAAACTCTGTAGTAAGATTCAAAGTTTTTTCCCCTGAACCCTATTTTCACGAGGTATTCATGCAACTAAAATTTCCAATTTTTGCGACTTGTACTATTGAACATACAACTGCAGAATTCACATCAGGGAAAACTCACTGGTTACTTTCTATCTCTGGATACAGAGAGACTGCTCAGCTCTAGCAATCAATATTGTGCGCTATCAGCATGCACCTCACTTCATACGCATGTCACTTTAGTAAAACCAGCAGGGAAGAAACCCCATGCAGATGGAAACCAGTACAGTCTGGCAACCCTGTACATGGGCAACGGCAAAACAAAAATGTCCTGGGGTTCTGTGTGGCCCACAAACTACGTCTACACAAGGTTTTTGCGCAAAAACCAGCAGAGAGTCCACAACTCAAGCGTGGTTTTGAGCAAGTAAATCGGCAGAACAGAGGGCTTTTGCCGGTAGAGTTACTCCTCTTCCCACAAGAAAACTCTTTTGCACTACAGCTCTTGCGCAAAAAGGCAGGTGTGGATACTCGGGAGGGGTTTTTGCGCAAGAAACCCCTATCAGCAGAAGCACAGGTGCTCTGATGGTCATTCTGTGAATGGCCATCAGAGCTTTCATGCGCAAGAGTGTTCATGCAGTGTGGACACTCTTGTGCTTTTGAGATGCACTTTGAGGTCTGGACATGCTTTTGCACAAGAAGTTTTTGCGGAAGATCTCTTCCGCAAAAGGCTTCTTGCGCAAAAACCCTGCAGCATGGACAAAGCCCCAGTGGGCCACGTGCAGTCCCCAGGCTGCAGGTTGCCCACCACTGCTATAAGCCTCTCTCCTTGAATCCATCTACTATATTTTAAAAATTGGACTACATCTGACTGCGTAAGTATTGCTCAGTTCTAGATTGGATTTAAAATTTCATTGTGCTATGCATTTAAGTTTGAAAAACAGTCCACTGAAAGAATAATGGCTTATTTAAAGAGATTATATATGAGTAGCTCCCAATGTCTCAATTCAAAAAAAGTTCAAATATTGCATTTTTCAGTCATTTAAAGTTTCAATGCCTACTTTTCTTGTCCTTTTTCTCCTTCTCTTCATCATCTCCTCCAGCCCCAAGTAAGGTAAATATAATTCCAGTTTGAGAGTTCACTCCTACAGCAGTAACCACCATCCTTCCAGAGCCTTCCATCACATGGGTACCTGAAACAGAGTACATCTTAATACTTGTCTGTAAGTGTACAAGTAGCCAGCTAGTAAAGCAATACAATGAACGATTTTGTCACTCATGTGAACAGTAAAACATTTCATTTAATGATGGACGTTTTTCTAACTTAAGATGTTTTGTAAAATTGTTACTATTAAAGGTTCTTTGAAAGCATTTTCATAATTGTCAAATCAACTAAAATTATTCAGAAGAAAATACAAGGTAAGGAATAGGTACTCGCTTCAAGAATAAATGTTATGGCTTGGTTTTGCTAAAGAAGAGTCAAATGCTTAAAATACAATTCCTTGGCTTATGTGTACAATTTTAGGAAAGTTGACTGTTCTTAAGAGACTAATTTGATGCTAGGGCAACCTAAAAAGAGCATTATCATATTTTCCTGCACTTTGTTCTGCTATTCCAACTTGTTTTAAACAGAAATGCTTCCCATCACAGGCCAGGCTTTCATTCTGCTTAATCCTGCAATTAATTTAGAGTTACATTATTATGTACAACTTAATTGGCAAGTAGTTATGTTAAAAAGCTAGCATCAATATTACAACTGCACAAGCAGTAAGACGACAAGCTTTTAAAGAGTAAGGACTGTGTCGGCAGCAAAATAAATTTGAGTCCAAAAAAATATTAAGAAAAGGCTAAGAGTACACATCAGCGGTTTAGAATAAAGTACCATACAGGGATGTCACGGTTATTTCAAAACCAGGCATTATGAAACTAAATATCTTAAAGTTTGGACTAAATTAAAAAAAAAAAAAATCTAAATTATGTTAAGGTATAGAAATACAGTTGGGGTATCCAACACAATTCTGACCAAGTTTAATGTGAATTGATTTTTAAGACAGATTAATCTGAAACTATAAACATTTATAGTCTTTTCCACACATTAAATTGTGTGAATCTCTTTTTAACTTAACTAAAAGTGTATTTGCTGGATTTAGAACAACATTAAGATAATTACATCCTTCTCTCTCACTGCCAGGCTTAATCGTTCAGACAGTCTAACAAACTCAACCCCATTTGCACCCAGAAATTTCCAACTCTTCAGCAAATAGTTAAGTGTTCCACTAGTCCTGAGAGAAGCACGATTTGAGTTTTGTAAATAAGGAAAGCTGAAGCAGATATTGTGATTTGGCCACAGCAATGCTATAAACTGGCCAAGAATTTCTTCCTCTTCCCTTGTTCCAACTACCAGTAAAAAATTCTCCCCAGCCAGCTACCTTGTAAGAGACTGAAAAATAACTTTTTAAAACTAAGAGCAGAAATGGCTGAGATTTGATAAGTGGTGAGGTACAACGTTCTCTCCTTTACAGTTAAGAGGCTGAAATTACTTATGTAGAACAGAGCTAAAAGATTCTACACGCTCACTATGCTTGTGCTTTGTATTAAAAGTTTCCTATTGGCTGCCCTGAGATTGTGAGTGGAATACTCAAGTAATGACAAAATGGCATAAGAGGCAAAACTGAAGGCATTTTTAAAAAACTGTTTATATATTTTATACACACATTTAGCTTCCCTGGATAATATTAAGAATCGATAACATTGTTCATAAACCTTCTATACTTCTCTTTCAATTCAGGTGCAAGGGATCACACACACTATGAGCCATCCAACAAATCCTTCAACAAAATCAAGACTAGAGCAAACTTGATATTTCTGGTATTTCAAAGGTAAACCTTATGCTTTATTATCCAGCACACTGGGAAGTGCAGGGTGCTGGTTAGTCAAATATTCTGGTAAACTAAGTTTGGAGTGCGTGTGGCGGGGGAGAAGAGAGGGGTACCGAGCTGGAGTGTGGGTGGAGGTACAAACTCTGGGCTGGGAGTGCAGTCTCCAGTGTAGGGCCAGAAATGAGGGATTCAGGGTGAGGAGGGGGATCCGGGCTGAAGCAGAGAATTAGTGTGAGAGGTGGTATGGGGCTCAGGGAGGAAGTTTTATGGGAGGTGGCTCAGGGGCATGAGAGACTGTGCAGGCTCTGGGAGGATGTTTGCATGAGGGAAGGGGCTAGATCTGCGCAGTGCTCACCTGAGGCAGCTTCCAACAAGCAGTGATATGTCCCTGCTGCTCCTTGGCAGAGGTGTGGTTAGGCACCTCTGCATCCTGCCTGCGCCTGCAGTTGCCACCCCTCCCAGTTCCTATTGGCCAGAGTTCCTAGCTATTAGGAATTGCAGAGCATCGCTTGGGGTAAGACAGGGGCAGCATACAGAGCTCCCCATAGCCATTCCTCCACCCAAGAGCAGCAGGGACCTGTTGCTGCTTCTCGGGAACCAAGTAGGAAACTTGCTGGCCTTGCATCAAGCAGATTATAAGCCAGACTTTGAATGGAAATCAGAAATGCTGGATTTAGAGAGCTTTCTGGTAGCTACAGGAATGGATAAACACAGCTTTATTTATTAAACTTTCACATCTGGTTTACATATAAAATGAGAACAGGGACAGCCCATTTTTAGTAGAGAGTGTTTTACAGGTTAAAAACAGCTAACATACAGACTTATTAGACATTGCCTCTGAGGGAAGAGTCCTGATAGCACAAGCCCTCAGAACAAGGTCACTGGCAACGAAATACTGTACAAGCCAGAATTCTAGAAATACACAAGTTCCAGGATCAGTTGTAGCCTAGTATCAACTACTCCATTCTATGGTTTAAATATTTATATTAATGCACCTGACAGCAGCATAGGATCTTTATCCAAAGTCTTCTTAACATGATCTGATTCTCCAGTCAATGAGCTTTCATCAATTTTAAGATCATTTCCTTGAATAAGTACACCATCAGCTGGCAGAAGATCACCTAAAATACAGAGCATTGAAAATTACCAACTCAAAGCACACTATTAATGAAGTTAAATAATTGAATAGAGCATATATTCACCATATTTTACTTGTGCAATATCCCCAACAATTATGTCAGCTACTGGTATTTGGATGACTTGTCCACCTCTGATGACAGTGAACTTCTGTTCTTGTTCAATGCGGCTCTGCAGCCCCCTAAATTGTTTCTCTTTACTCCAGTCATTGAAAGCTGTTACCAATACCACACACACTACAGATAAGAGGATTGCAGCTCCTTCAATCCAACCTGTTTCACCTTCACCCTCTTCTTCACCAACAGTCACTGCTCCACATACTGTAAGAAAAAGACTTTTTAAAAGGTCAGAAACAGACCCCTCTGTAACCCATATTAACTTTCAGCAAGAGTAAATTTACATAGACTTCAGTCTGGTAAATAATTTCCTAAGAAATACTTAAATTAATGCTAGTCAACATTTCATTTCATTTCATTCAGAGGTTACCAGAGAGAGACAAGGAACAAGTAGGACCTTGAGAGGAGGAGCAGCTTATTTCAGAAACTCAGGAAGGCAAAGGAGGACTTGAGGGAATTCTAGATGCTCAGCAGTTTAAAAATCAGACCATTTATTTAGCTACCTGGAGTCAGGTGCTTAAGTTTGAAAATCTTTAGCATCCATATCAATGCAAAAGGTAACAGCTATCCTAATTTAATGTATGTCCTGGAGTAAGCTCCAGCAAATCCTTATTTTTCACTTTTACCCGATAGCTGCTCACATGACAAGATTCTGGTCAGTTGCCCTACTATGTTTAGAACTCTGCCAGTAATGACACCGATTAGTGCCTTTTTCACTCTGTTGGCTGCTTGGAAAAAGCTATGAGCAGCTGGAGGAAGATCCAGAGGAACAGGACCTTTCTCCCCCACACGAGAACGCGAAGTGGAGTAGCAGAATAGCGGATATTTAATCTCCCCTTTCATTCTCCCCAAAACAATTAGGAGGAGGTTATGAGCAAGAAAGAAAACACTTTGCTGTCCCAGTTGCTAAAATGAGGGGGAGCTTTAAGTGTGCCTGTTAATTAGTAGCTAGAGGCTTATTCAAAAGATGAGCCTCAAGAAGATCCAACATCTTCATGGCAGAAAACCCTAGTACTCTCCCAATCTCAACTGTTATGTGCTACAGGGACATCGATTTCTCCCAAAAGTTGCTCTTAACTTTGCTAATGGGTTTTCACCATCTTATTTTATCTACCTTTGACTGAATACATTACCTGGTATATTTCTTCCCCAGTTCTTAACCGAATAAAGTGATATTAAAACCACACACACTCACAAATAAGTTTCTAGTTATACTCTAGCAGACCCTCAAGACTTTCAGAGCAGACAATGCTTTTAACTTCTGTTTAAATGAATAAATGTTTCTCCCATACCCAAATGTCAACACAGTAGAGGAAAAATCTTCAACAATGATTTTCTCAAATTTTAATTAAAAAAGCCACGCTTTGGCAAAAAAATTTGAAATTTTCAAGAAACTAAGACATCAATGTTAGTGCTTCTAAAGCTGTAAAAAAGGTAGTTGTGAAACTTGTTGTAGATTTGTGAATGGAACAATTATTAAATTCTGTCATCCAAACTGACAGGAGTATCTGGATATGTACCAAGTTCTGAAAGACTGAACAAATGGTGAACTAGGTACAGTTCTTACAACTTCTGAAATAGTCAGAACAAAACCAAAATGAGAGTTACTCTTTTAAAGCTTTGATTTAACATCTACCATTAAATCAGAAGTATGAGGTATTGTGGATAAAAGCCATTTTAAAAAAAGCCAACTGGATTTTTTTTAAATTGGATTTAATTTTTTTAAAAGAAACATGTATGTATTAACTAAAATCTATTCAAAATTTAATTTGAAATTGATAAATTAGGTTAAGCACTAAACTTGTAAAAATCTATTAATTAACTACAAAAGTTATTCTATGTTAATCAGTATATATGTATTTGTTGCCAGCTTGTAGAGAAAGTCAAATCACTGAGCTGATAGAAGGCACTGGCTAAGCACGTAGAACCAAAGTTTGTAGAACTGCTACGCAAAGTTTGTAGAAGTTCTTGATAGCAGTAACCTCTTCTGAGGGTACAGAGAAAGCTTTAATTTCAGTTTATTTGATTAGGTCAGTTCAGTGGCTAGTATATTCAAAGTTAAGATATTAATTGGGAATTGAAAAAGCAAGAAAAGTTCATTTTGCTCTTTCAGCCTATGACTAAGAAAGTTAGGTGAGAAGATGAAATCTACTAGTTCTAAAGTCTTCAAGGATATGGTGACCACAAATAATCAGTTCTGTTAACTACAGTTAACAGCTTAGTTTTATAAATAATTTTTAAATGCAAATAGGGTTACCAGATGGCTTTACAAAAAAATACCAGACACACATGATGTCAGAACGGGGGAGGGACGGGGAAGGGGACTGGCCAGCGGAAAGCAGGGCTGGCCAGGAGCGGGTTGGGGGGAGCGGAGCTGGCCGGGGGAGATTGGGGGAAGGAAACGGCCGGTGGGAAGCAGGGCTGGCCCGGAGGGATTAGGGGAGAGCAGGGCTGGCCAGAGGGGAAACCGGTTGGCGGGGAGCGGGGCTGACTTGGGAGTACGCAGATCCCGGGGTGCTGCTCGTCCCACGCATGGTCCCAGCGGGGCGCACGGGTGAGTCTGGTCCCAGGGGTTCCATCCCTCCCCGGCCCCCCTCCTTTCTACAGCGTAGCTGTGCACTGCATGGCTGGTAGACACGTTCACACAGTACGCAACTACTTACTGATACTCATAACAACATTAAAACTTAATTAGAAAATACCGGACATTTATATGTCCGGTATTTTCTCAATTTGTTTCCTGGACAGAAAGCTCAAATACCGGACTGTCCGGTTCAAAACCAGACACCTGGAAACCCTAAATGCAAAACACGTTTGTTAAACTTGTTTTTTTCTTATGCAGCTACCACATTTGTTATATTTATCTAATACAAACATTTTTAAAGGCCTTTTTTAAATTAGAGTTTCCATCCAGAGTAACAGTTCAGATAAAAATCTAAGACTATTGTTCAGCACTTATGCTTAAATAAATGTGTACAGATCTATTGTAGCCTCCTAGCTCGCAAGACACTAAATTTAGCGCAAAGGCTATAATTAATTGCTATCCACATTTTAATTCTTATCAACTAATGAAAATTAACTTTCAGAAAAAACTAAAAAAGTTCAAATGCAAAATAATTAAAACCAATTTAAAAATCAATGCATCCTGCTGCTGATTTAAGTCATGATTTTTTAAACAGTGATTTACTTTACAATACATTGCAAAGTGGAAGAAATCCAAAGTGGAAGAAATCCACTTTGCTAGGACTATAGCTCAAGGACGTTTTCATAACAAGTCTGTTTAGCTGATATTTACGCTAGTTTCTGAAACAGCAAAAGCCACTCAAATTCAATCACATAGGTCTGAACCGTTTTAGAAGATGACAGATACTGAAACAGATGGCTCAATTGAGAAAAAGGCTTGGTAATTCAGACCTGTGACCAGTCACAAGAACTAGAGTGTCTAAACTGAACTTGCGAAGAATAGCAGAGTTCTTAGCTATAAGTTACCTATGCAGCAAGGACAGGGTTGTCTCGATGGCTGGTGTCAACTTCTACTACCTCACAAAAGATGGCTGGGAATGGGATGAAAGAGCACTAGACTGGAAATAAATAATTGTATGTCTGCTTTTAGACTTCTTTGCATTCTTGCTTAAACTTGTCTAAGCAAGAAAATCACCACTATATTGGTCAAGAAAAACAAAACAAAAACAAAAAAAACAGATATTGAAGGCCTGATCAAAAGCAGGTGGCAAAGTTTTTAAACTGACAGTTGAGTGACTGCAAGAAACCCTTTTCATTTCTGAATTGGAGGATCAAAGATAGTGCTAGTTATCATTTACAAACGAGAAACAGAAGACTGATAGACATGCCAACTCCCAGTGGAAAAAACTTGGTGAACACTATCTGGAAACAGTCTTGCTTATTCAGTCTCTTCAAGAGAGAAAAGCTAAATATTCATTTACATTTCATTGCATGAAAACAGGAACTGTGTGGGCTATCTGCTTTTGAAGAGTCCAGCAGCTCCTGCTACTTTTGCCCCACTTGAAGTATTCAAGCTTGTGTAGGATATCAGCTTCACAGTCAAGCGTCAATTTGAACACTGGATATTATGACCTAGGAAAATTGGAATTGCTATTAAAAATGTAACCAATGTGCCTGTTTTTATGCTAATGTTATCCCAGTAGGGAAATGAAATGGAAAGCAAAATTACTTTGAATTAGAAAGTTCTTGGGTCCCCATTGGCTGATTAAAATTGATCTTATGTAAAATTTAGAACTAAAGCTTCACATCACTGCAATTTACATATATTAAATTTTTTTTGCTTCAAGGTTTACTTACGTGCTTCGTTTCCTCCAGGAGGCTGGTAAAAAGAAAGGCCCAATGATACTATGGCTGCAATTTCTAATATAATAAGGGTAACATCCTGTAGTGCTTCCCATACTAATTGAAGAAATGTTTTTGGCTTTTTAGGAGGTATAAAGTTCTTCCCAAACACTGCTTCTCTTCTTTCTATATCCGCTGGATTTCCACTTAGACCTAAAATATTTAAAAGAAGTAATTTCAGAGGGCTTTTTTATATAATCATATGCATTTTCCATTCATGGAACTATAAGCTAGAAGTGTCACTTGATACAACCACAGTTCATCATGTAGGAATACAGCAAGATACTGTATATTAAATACTTTTAAGGATCATTTTACATAATACAAAAGTAATCTTTAAATTCTTGAGGTTAAAAAATAGGGAACAATCACAAACCCACCCAATTTAGGTTTTATCAATTCGTCTTTTATACTATTTCATGCTGTAAATGACAATTCTCTATGTGAACATAATTTATGCTAGACAATAGAAAAGACTGATTTGGTAGGGGGTAAAGCTATCACACTGTGGGAGCACCGGGAAATTATCCTATATTACATAAGGCCAGGAAAGATTTCATGAGCTAGTCTGATCAATGCAACAGGCCATGGAACTTCCCCAAAATAATTGATAGAGCAGATCTTTTAAAATCAAGAATGAATGTTTTTAAAATGATCAGTGTTGGAGAATCCACTATGACCTTTGGTACCTTATTCTGATGGTTAAATACTCTTATTTAGGGTTGCCAGATGGTTTAACCAAAAATACCAAACACCCCCACCCTCCCCCTGCAAAAAAAGGGGGGGGGATTCTATTGAGGAAAAAAAGGGGGGGAGGGGAGAAACCAAAGTTGAACAAAAAAACCCCAACCCAACTGCACTTAAGCAAAAAAAAAAAAAAAAAAATCTGTATGGCTCCTTTAAGAAGAGGCTTTTTGCCAGCAGCCATTTTGTTTTTCTTTCCAGCCACAAACAAGCCCCTGCAGAACCAGGTAAGCGGAGGGAAGGAGGGCTGGCAGGGGGGTCCGGTTGCTGAGTGTGTGTAGGGTTGCCAGGTGTCTGGTATTTTTGCCTCCTGGCCGGGGAGAGGGGTGGATGGAGGGGGAGAAATTCAGAAAATACCAGATATTTTAGGTGTCTGGTATATTCTGAATTTTTTTTTTTTTTAAACCGGACAGGAGGCGAAAATACCAGACTGTCCGGGTCAATACCGGACATCTAGCAACCCTACCCTTATTAAAAATGTATACCTCACTTCCAGTTTAAATTTAACTTCAATTTAAAGTCATTGGTTGTGTCATTCTCTTTTGGACTAAAGAACCCATTGTTAAATATTTGCTCCCAATATTGCTACACTAATCAAGTCACTCCTTAAACTTCTCTTTGATGAATTAAATAGAGGGAGCTCCTTGAATCTTTAATTATAAAGTAGATTATACAATCCTTTAAATCATTCTCATTGTTCTTGTCTGAACTGTCTAAACATCCTTCTTGAATTGTGAACTAATACATCTTTAGGGTTCCTTCTCTCCAAGTCAACATAGCTGTTGACTTAAGAGCCCTTACGCAAATAACCTGCCCCTACTGAGGCTCTACCTGAGAATTCACCAAACAGCTGGCTACTTGTAAGTATTCGCACTAAATACTTAAAATGAGCCAAACCCTACTCCAAAAAGATTTCTATGTGTTGCAACCTGTTCCATCCAGGCCCAGCCAAAGAGTGTGCGGGGCCCAAGGCAGCACACTGAGCCACACGGCCACGTGGCTTCCAGCTGGTTGGGTGGGGCCAGGAGCTGGGCAGCATGGAGCCACGGGGCCCTGAATGCACAGGGCCCCAGGTGACTGCCTCGCTCACGTTGCCCAAAGGCCAGGCCTGGTCCCCTCCCACTTTCTAAACTGACACCAGACTGTTGGGAACTATACAGGCAGTTAATCTGTCTGGGTAGTGACTGTATTGTTGTTCCTAGCATTGGGTCACTCAGGCACACTCTTTAGTGCAACCCTGCAGTCTAAGCAACTAGGTGAGCGAGACATGTTCCGTCCACAATCTGCCTGAGTGATCTGGTTCCAAGTTACTTTACTTGGACACTGTCCTTGATGGGTGTAAGGAAACAGGCATACAAAGACATTTCTCTCACATTTTAATTTTAAGCATGAAATTTAAACATCAATGTTAACTCTTCAATACAATTCTTCCTGGTTGGGAGCTCTCACTTTTGCAAGTCCCTGAATTTTGTTTAAGTCCTTTGAGAGAGTCCCGCCTCCCACACTCTCTAGCTGTGCCTTCTGTTCTTAGTGATTGCATCCTTGGAGCGCACCTTTAAAGAGTGTATTTGGTAACATACAAAAAAACCCCTATCCTAGCCATATGAGCAGAAAACTAGCCCCACATCAATGAAGAGTTCATTGAAAAAGCAGAGGCCCTGGAAGTAGCAAGCTCATTGTTTTGCCTAGGCATGGCCTTCCAGCTTTGCTCATTGATTGAGAGCTTTCTGAGCATGTCAAGTTCCTACCACAACATGAATTACCTAATCCACGGTTTCATTTGGTATTGATAGAAATTTGTAAGTAATTCCAAATGGGACACAGATTCATTCACCTAGGATTAGCTCACATCCACTGTACAAACTTCAGCAGCTGTACGCTGATATAACTTGCTTCAACCACAGTTTGTACATCACAGGGGCATACTGGGAGTGTTGATGGAAAATGCAGCACATCAAAGGTAAGTATCCCAGTGTGACATACCCACCATGTGGAAGAGGTGTGGCCAACCCACGGCTCTTCCCCCTGTCAGTGCAGCTCACGAAGCCACCCCTAAGGCCCCGGAACATGACCCATGCCTCCCGGCTCCCCTGTGCTCACCGGGGCAGAGGAGCCATCCGGATTAAAATGGCCACCCAAAAAGCCTTCTTAAAAGGCCAGTCTTTTTTTTGCTCTACAACTTTCTGCCCTGGCTTTTCGCGCTGGTTCCAGCTGGATCTTGGCTCTTCGTCCGGAACAGGTTGGCCACCCCTGATCTGGAATAATACCCTTTGGGAAATTTTCACAATGTTCTGGGAGAGTAAGGAAGGCCAAGGATCTCTAGGACTAAGAGGTGAAGTTTCCAGCATGCAGCTTCTCCATCCCACAAAAATCACCCCTATCCCATAACCAAGGTTCTCTATAAGCTGCGTGCCTGCACAGCTCTTTTCTGAGCCCCACGCAGAAGTTCAGAGCTCCCCACACAGGCAAGGAGCTCAACTGTTGGGCTGGGGAAGGTGAGGGGGCAGGGCACTCACCCTCCAGGAGGAGCAGAAGCAGCAGTTGCTGCCTGCTACAAATGGAGAAGCTGGCTCTAGCCTCTACTCCACAGCTAGGCAAAAAAAAGGACGATCTGTGAGCCAGATTCAGCCACAAGAGCCTCAGCCGGCTCCCTGCCTGCCCCATACCTGCTTGGCACTCAGGAAAGTCGGGTTCAGGGCCATGTGGGTTTCTAAACACAGAGCCTGGAGGGAGGGGAGATAGGCTTCTCATGCTGCCCTCACCCCCAGAAGCTCCTACTGGCTGGTTTCGGCCAATAGCAGTTGCATGTTTGCAGGACAAGCAGCATGCGAAGCACCTCTCCTCCCTCATCCCCCAGGCTCACAGCATTCAGTTAAGAGCAATGAACATTGCTCCTACAGCTCCCCTGATATGTACAGGGGCTGGAAGGCAGGGACCCTGGCTAAGGAACCTGCTGAGTTGCTGGCTGGGAGCCAGGTAAGGTTTCTCTAGCACTCCAGTCCCTCTGTCCCTCCCCCAACCCTCTGCTCCTACCCCATGAAACCCAAACCTTCTGCACCCCTGCTCCAGCCCCCATATACCTTCCCAGACACTGCACCTCCTCCCCAGGTCACAAGCCCTGCACCCCCTCTTTGCCCCAATCTGTTGCCTGAGGTCATAATCTGCTACTTCACCCAAACCAATCCTTTACCCCAAGCACCCGTCTGCACCCAACCTCTATCCCAGACTCTTGCACCTCCCCCATTAATATAATGGAAGAGTGCAGCCTTCAACCACTTACCAAATTCTTGGGAGTGCCCCCCCCCCATCAAAAATTATCGCCCACCCCTGTGTTAATGGTTTACGGTAAGAAAGAAAAAGATTCTTTTAATAGATTTTTTTTTTGAGTGCTGCTGCTATCTAAAACTCTGATCTTAATTATTTTTTTCATATCCTGTGTTACTAATACATACATGGTAAACTATATTGCATTAAGGCCAGATCTTTGCTATCTGATAGGGTTCTGGCTCTCATGAGTCAGAAGCACCAAGTACTAGATGTGATGCTAGCTGTTTTTTAGAGTGAAGCCTTAGTTGCAAGGATAATGATACATGTACTCCAAGGTCTCAGAGCAGTAGCCATCTTAGTCTAACTTTAAAAAAAAAACCAAAAACACAACACCACACACACTTAAACAACAATGGTCCTGTAGTACCTTAGACCAGCGCTTCCCAAACTATGTACCGGTCTGCGGGAAGAAAGTACCGGGCCTCAGCTCCCGGAGCGCCCATGCTGTGCCAGGTCCCCCAAGCGGGGAGGGAGGGAGGTGCGGAGCTAGAGCTCAGTTTGGCTGCATGAGGAGGAAGGGGCAGGAAATCAGAGCTGGGCTCAGCAGTTTTGCAGGGCTTGTGGGGAGGTGCAGGGAAACAGGGCTCAGCTGTGCTGTGGGGGTATATGTGCAGGGAACCAGTGCAGGGCTCAACTGGGCTGAGGTAAATGGGGGAAGGCATAGGGAACAGAAGGGCAGCTCAGCTGGGCTGTGAGGGGCTGCAGGGAACTGGTGCTGCACTCCCTTGGATTGTGATGGATGGTTTTGGGAGAGGTGCAGGGAACTAGCGGGGGTGGGCAGCTCAGCTGGGTTGCGGGGGAGGGAGGGGCAAAGAAGCCTACTGGGGCGGGAGGGGAGAAAACCAGGAGCCCTGAAATGACCTCCCCTGGTCCAAAAAAAAATTCCTCTTTTAGGACCAGTCAGGTCTGAGGGTGCCAGACCAGGGAGGTCCAACTCCTACCCAAGTCCTCTCCTTGCACCCTCCCTCCTAGCCAGATACCCTACCCCCAATCTGCTCCTGCTCCCGCCTCTCAGAGTGCCCTTGTGGCTCCGGGTCCCCCCAGCCCTGGGCTGGGCAGAAGATGCAGCCGGGTGAAACAGTGAAAATTTATTCTTTTTTTTAATATGAGGTTATATTTTTGGGCTGGGGAGAAAAAAAAAAAAAAAAACACACCACACACAACACGGGTTCCAACTAAAGTAAAAAGTTTGGGAAACCCTGGTCTAGCCAGCTTTCTATCCATCTTACAGTCCATTTATCCAATCCACATCCCCTTAACTTGCTGGCAAGAATATTGTGAGTGACCGTATCAAAAGCTTTGCTAAAGCTGGCATTGGAGGCTTTGGGAGGATCAGAAACAACTTATTTGAATATTCATCATTTGCTTAATGAATATGCAAATGTGTTACTGGTCCTCCAAAAGCTCATGAATGGATTTACTGGTCTCTGTTTCAAAAAAAGTTTGGGAACCCCTGCCTTAGATTATATATATATATATATATATATATATATATATATATATATATATATATAAATAAATAGTATCATGAGTTTGTGAGCACAATAAATAAGCATTGCTCCTTGTTAATTATCCCTTGTTTTAATAGATTTTCTTCCACCCATACGGGACTATTTAGAATATATATTTATATCTACGGTTTCTTTGTACTAGTGGGTGCACATCCCTACCACTACCTCATTATATTGGTATTGCACATAAATTTCGACCCGCTCAAAAGAAAATTGAAGGATTAAAGATGAAAATCTTAGCGGGAACACTGCCCATAACTTTTCTTAATACCACAAACTCACATGGAAATGCTCAATCTTTGCTATTCCTGACAAGCACAGAACCTGTAGAGTTGAGCTATTCTATGAATGTTGCAAAGACAGGATGCATGATTCTCCTGTACTTGCAAACCTTCAGAAAGTACTGCAACAAATGGGGACATGAAGATTTTTTTTGTTAAACAGTTTGCTAAGGGACACAGTTGCATTCACAGAGCAGTTGCAGATGGACCACCACTTCTGGGTCTGAAAAGTGAGCACTGATGAGGGGAGTCCATTGTAATGCAGGATTAAGACTATGAACAACAGCGAGAATTTTCAGATGTAAAAAGGCCACACACCAGGATTTGTACGCTGAGCTCATGCAGCCTTCCAGCACCTGGATACTACCATGAGTGGCACTGAGGGAGAAGCAAGCAGCGGCAGCACTTTGTAAGTCTTCAATGCCAGACTGACTCCCCATTACCCAGTAGCATTTTGCAGTTGGAAAATGCACAGTGGGGAACGCTTATGCAATATGTGTAGAGGCCATTAGTCATCTCCTACACACAGTACTCTTTCGGTAACCAGTGGATGGATTTGCAGCAATGGAGTTCCCAAATCGAGGTGGGGCAATAGATAGCATGTATATCCCAATACCCCCTGTCATAGTCCACATCACCAGAAAGGGCTATTGGTCTTTGGTTATGGTAAGTGGATTACCAAGGATCTTCACGGATATCAATGTGGGCTTAGCAGGGAAAGTGCACGATGCTTGCATTTTTTAGACCAGAGGACTGTTCAGAAAGCTGCAAGTAGGCATCTTTTTCCCTCCCCAACCAGACGACACATTAATAAAGTTAAAAGCATTCAATAGTGATTCTGAGGAACCTAGCTTATTCCCTGACTTAAGGCCATACTTTGGCCACCAGGACAGCACAGAGGAAAGACTCAAGTACTGGTTCAGGGTTGTTACAAGTGCTCAACGTGAACCTATGCATTTGAGGGAGGGCTTTTAAAAAAAGCACTTTGATAATCATCTGTAGTAGTGTTCTGTATTAGTGTTCTCTGGGTCTGTAGCTTTGACTAGTGCTAAATATGTATTTATAAAAGATTGTTTTCCTGAAGCTATGCTTTCTGTGGTAGTTAGCATGCATTTGTAAGTTTTGAATGCTTTGATTACTGCTACGCATGCTGCAATATTTGTTGTGAATTAAAGATTATTTTCCAAAAATACTAAAAACCCTCAGGCAATGTTAAAATTTTGGATAATTTAACAGGGTAAATATGTATGTCCATTGAGTGCACAATGTAGTCCTTAGTAGATACAAATACACAGGCCACAGTTCTCATAGATGTCACAATGAAGCTGGGATTTTCCTTGCAGTCCTTTGTTAGGTAGTGGCAGTGGTAAGGATACACTCCACATCATATGGTATGTTTTAGGATCCAGGAAGCAGCAACCATGGAAAGGAGACTTTGGGGCCTGAAGATCAACCAAGGTAGTCACTTATAGGTTGCATAAGAAAATGTTCCTTGCCCCATTACGACTCCTGGGCCTCTTCCCCTGTCTCATCTCTCCCCGTGTTGTTCATCATATTGGCTCTCCAAGTCCTTAGTTCGTGATCTGATGCAACATTGCCTTGCGGATCCCTCAGAACCCAACCTCCCTTGCCTGTCTTCATCAGGGTCAGGCATTCTGCAGGTATGGAGCAGATTTCCCTGAAAGCTGGAACTCCAGATGCAATGGACAAGCCAGACAGATGTGTCATTGGATTTACAGCCAGAAGGGGAAAGAATCTCAAAACTCACATTTTTCCTGTTCCTATAAACACTTTTTTGTAAGAAATGCTTATTGACACTTCACTTTTGGAGCACATCAGCACAGGACTGCTCTCCAGCCCCAGCGAGCACGGTTTGCCAAGGGCAAAGAGGATGGTGTGAAGAATTTTCTCTTATCTGAAGTTATAAAATACCAGTATGCCATAAGCATGAGTATATGGCAATGTGTACTAAATACAGGCATTCTTTCCTGTAATTAGGCAATGGTGGCATTAGCACTGTAGTGCCCCTCCCCCAAAAATTTTTGCTCTCCTGTCCCTGCCTCCCACCAGTAATGGAGTGGGTCCCACCTTTCCTCGCTTCCCCACCCAGGAGGCTGAGAGCAGGGGCCAAATCCCAACCCCACAGTGCCAGATATTCCACAGTCTGGGGAGCAATGTGTTAGTTTCTCTCACTCCCAAAAAGGACAAAATACACAGAAGAAAGGCCTAGGTCTGCATGATGCTTATTTGCTGCAATGATGCCAGGTGAACTCACTCCTGAGTGACAAGGAAACATCTTCTACTTCAGGAAGAAAGCAGTCACTCCTAGAAACTTTTGGGAGACCAGTGTTCTTTAGCTTATTCCATAGATGGATGGAAACAATTGTGTTATGTGCACCGAGACATATGCAGATGGGAACCACCAACAGAAACATGCTGCTGGCTCTGGGTGCTCTGCTAATCAACAGGATAGCATTTGAATCTCTCCTGGGTAGCCACTCAAGCACCCATCTTACAGGGAATCCTGTAGTTGTCTCCAGTGTATCTCCATGAAAACTGTATCCAGATCTCCCATGAGAACAGAAGTTGCACCACCACATACACAAATGATGTGCTCTCCATGCTGCCCTTTACCCTACAGCCTAATCCAATAGGGGAATAAAAGCAGGTGCCAGTTTCACTTCTATTGCACCTCTGTCCTTTTGTTGTACAAGTAAAATAATGAAAAACTTAAAACTTTTTTCTTAATTTGGAGGTGGGCCAAACACCACTTTAAAATTCACACAACGCAAGGGGGAAAAAAAAAGGCATGCACACAGTTCAACTTGAATTCCATTCTCTGTCAGCTTCATCTATGCTTGACTATTGGGACTGGCTAGAATTTGGCAAAGTCTCAAATACATCCTGTTTTGCAGCATGGCACGAGTTCCCTGCCATGTCTCCTCCATCCTTCCCCTTATTGTTCATGGTAGGGATCTCTGTCTGGGGCTCTTCCAAGGTATCCAAGGTCTGTGAGGTGTTGATGTGGTTTCTGCCAAGGATGGCAAACACTTTTGTTGAAGCAGCAGGTCTACAGAGCAGTACCAGATCTACAGTGGTACTCTCTGATCTTGTGGTATCCTTGGCAAAGTTTCTTCAATTTCACTATGTACTGCTGTTATCCCGTTGAACCCTTTTGCCTACATCTCCCATGCTATCTAGTTGTAGACAACCACATTTCTACAGCTGGTCTGTAATTGCCTCTGAACAGCTCCCAGAGGCCAGGGAATTCCCATACTTCCTGTGTTCTTGCCTGGAGGAGACATTTAGTACCGTTTGCCTAGAGCTAGCCTGTTCATTTGGGCAACTGCACACAAGGGTGAGCTGCTAGGTGTGCTTACTGTGCTGAACAATCAGAAAAAGGCATAAAAAACCCACATGGGGATTTCTAGTCTCCAATTCCCTGGGCAATGGAAATCAAAATTGTGACCAGAGCACTCACTTTCAAGGAATGGGACATTGTAGGATAGCTGCTGGATGACTGTTAGGGCCAACATAGGCCATCCACCTGTACATTGTCAACAGCAGCAGTCATCCATGACTCCATGTCATTTGAGGAGTTCCTTTTAAAAACAGGGTGCTTATCAGTTTGAGTGCAGACACATCTACAGACAGGTTGATGCAAGAGGACTTAATATGTAATATAGATCAGCCTTAGTCAAAAGGCAAATCCTTCTTAATTCTGTAGATCAAAATGGCAAAAGAATGGCCAGAATGGCTTCTTGAGCATAACAATGTGGTTTTTACTAAAATAGCCAGTTTCTAGCCCACGTTTGGAGACTGTTTGAAAAAAATCAAATTGTATTCCATTTAATGTGGATTCATTCAACTGCAGATTGTCCCACTTGCTCTGGTACACGTAAAAGTGAACACTAAAAACAAACAAACAGTCTAACACTGGATATGTAAAAAGTCTGCTCAATAGGCAACTGTCTAACCCTGAGATTTTCAGCAGTTAGACATGCTGCAGGTTCTACCATATAAAGCTTAAACAAGCTTATGCTGTACAGCCCACAGGGAGGGTTGCCAGATGGTTGAAACAAAATATCACCCCCAAAAAAAAAAACAGGAAAAAATGCTGTTGAAGGGGATGGGGGGGGGGAGGAGGAGGAGAGACCAAAGTTGTTGAGGGGGGGGAAAAAAAGACTCCAAGTAAGCCCCCAAATTAAAATAAAACAGCTTTAAGAGCTAGTGCAGGGATAGGAACAGGGGAGCGATTGAGCACTAAGACCCAGGGGAAAGCATTGCTTCCCCTAGGTCTTTTGGTTGGCAGCCATTTTGTGCCGGCAGCCTTGGGGAATCAGGTAAGCATGGGAGCTCGGGTCGGGGGGCTGGGGGTGTTGGGAGCCAGGCGGGCTCAGGGGGGAGGCCAGGCGCTGAGTGTTAGTAGGGTTGCCAGGTGCCTGGCATTTTCGCCTCCTGGCCAGGGAAAAATTTTAAAATGTCTGGTATTTTCTGGTGTCTGGTATTCTCTGAATTTTTTTTTTTTTTTTAAACCAGACAGGAGCCAAAAATACCGGACCGTCCGGGTGAATACTGGACACCTAGCACCCCTACCCACTGGGAAGCCTCCCCAGAAGCAGGCCCGCCAGCCACTACTGGCCCCGCTCCTGGGAAGGAGGCTTCCCTACAACAGAGAAGCTGTCTTCCAGGGTGGAGGCTTTGCTGCTGCAGCAAAACAGTGTAGTGGGCAATAAACTGTCAGCCCCATGAGAAGGGAGGCAGCTTCGTCGCAAATTCTACAGCCAACTCCCTGGGATCTACCAGCCCTGCTCCCCGGGCCCCAGCATGTAACCTGCATCAGCTGAGACAGGCCAAGCCCACCAGAGGCTGCTCCAGCTGGCTGAAGCAGCCCCCGCCTGCTGGGTGAGCCACGGGGTGGAGCAGCCCTCTATCCAGAACTGGAACCAGTAAACACTACCTGTTTAGGGAAGATACTCGCTGGTTAGCCTTTCACATCCCCAACACCTCAAGGTTAATTTAATGACTAGATATACTTAAAGTACATTAAGGAATTAATAGTTAGTTATAATTCAATCCTTTTTGAAGGCCAATATTCTCCTACGCTGGAAGCAGAGCAAAGTTATAGGAAGATTTTAAAATCTCTTGCCTGTGGTGGGTTTACGGTATGCTGCACACACATTCCAAAAGCAGTCTTCAAAAAAGAAAAGTTGGCAGCAGTAAACAAGGTAATTGGCTCTGGAACTTTTAAATTAAAATCTGATAGATTTTTATGGAAGATGAACTATAAGGACAACTTGGGCTCTAATAGTCTTCATTCAACTATTTTGAAAGTCTTCCATTTTTTGGCTGAAATTTGAAAAACAAAACAACACAAAACACCTTAGTTTCTTTCCCAAATAGGGATGGTAAATTTTAAAGCACAATATGCCTCAAAATAACTAAATTACTAGAACTTCATCTGTACTAGTCCTTACTTACAATTTGCACCAAGTAAACTCCCCCACTGCCCAGACCCTGGCATCTGCATTGCCCCTGCCACCCAGAGCCCCAACCCACAGCTCCCCATCTCTCATAGACCTTCCACCCCCAATCCCTAACCTGCTCCTGTGGCTCCTGCACCCTACTTCTCACCCCCAATCCACTCCTGCATCCCCACTCCAACTCCAGAACCCAATCCTGCTTTCCCACAGCCTCCCTCCCATGCACTAAACCCCCCATTTTTGGTCCCACCACAAAGCCATGGGAGCCCCACTAAATCTACTAGCCTGGGTGCCCTCTAAACTCGGATGTGAGAGAGGAATGTGGCGAGTGTCTCTCTCCTCAGTCAGGGGCCACATCAGTGAGGTGTGGTATAAGGATGTTAAAATGCGGTTATTGACTAGTTGACTGAATTTCCATTGACTAGTCAATGTACATTTCAAAGGAGGAATGCGGAACTCTGTGGGGGCCAGCGGGAAGTCCTGCTGACTCCGGGCTGCACATGGGTGCCTGCTTTGAAATGCACAAGATTCCCCAGCAGGGGCTCTTGTGCATTTCAAAGCCATGGAGCCCGGGGTAGGCAGGGGACTTAAGAGTCCCCTGCTTACCCTGGGCTCCATGCTATGCTGTATGCCGCTAGGAGTCCGGGGTCAGCTGAGGACACCCCAGCTGACCCCAGGCTACACACAGCACTTCCCCAGAACCCAGGGAAATACCACGCGGAGTCCAGGATCAGCTAGGGAGTCCCCAGCTGACTCCAGGATCCCCGGCCCCTTTGAAACGCCGCCTCTGCACGTTTCAAAGGCAAAGTGGAGCCCGGGGTCAGCTGGCAGTTGCCCCTTTGCAACACCAGAGGCGGCATTTCAAGGGGCAGCCACTGCACAGCTGATCCGCGTATCAGCTGTGCAGTGGCTGCCCCTTTGAAATGCCACCTTCAGGCAGCACTGCCACTTTGAAGTACCCTCCTCCCCTTCCCCGCCTTTTGCTGCCCGTCTCAGAGGAAGCAAGACGAAGGGGGGAAATCGACTCATCGACAAATGCTTATCTGATAGTCAATTAGTCTTTAGGAGTGTGTCTAGACTACATTCCTCTTTTGAAAGAGGAACGCAAATGAAGGAAATCAAAAATGCAAATAGAGTGCTGATTTACAAATCTCACGCTTCATTTGCATAGTTCTCTTCCGATCGTTTTTTCGGAAGAGACTTTTTTTTAAAGCAGTCTAGACGGGGTTCTTTCAAAAAACCCTTTTCAAAAGAAACCTTATTCCTGAAGAGGGAGGTTTACAGGGTTCTTTCCCCTTAAAGAACCACATCTAACTCTAGCCTTTTTTAAAATCTCTTCCGAAAAAGCAACTGGAAGAGATTATGCAAATGAAGCACGAGATTTGTAAATCAGCACTTCATTTGCATTTTTGCTTTCCCTCATTTACATTCCTTTCGGAAGAGGAATGAAGTCTGGACATAAAACCACCATACTAGGGATGTTAGGGTATTTGCTTTTCTCACTTGAGCGGCCCTGACTGATTTTTCTGTACGTCAGTGGCCACCTACCCAAAAAAGGTTCCCCAACTAGTTATTGATCTACATGCGGAGTTAAAATACCTACAATGAAGCTGAAAAAGAGATCTCCATTATGCAGAGGGTTCCTTGTTCTTGGTTTCCTTTCAACATTGTGACTACCTAATGTAACAATTTTAGCATGGTTGGAAGGGAACTCAGAAAGAAAAACTTGACTGGCCCCACAGGTAATAGAATGTTGACATTAAGAACTGAAGAAGGAAAAGCTTAGGTATCACTTCAAAGAAAGAAAATGCTCATGGGGAAGTGAGAAAGTACCGGGATGTAAGGAGTTAACAGCAGAGTTTGCATAATGGAAAGACATTAACAGAGGACAACTAAAGAGGCCACAGTAATAATAAAATGAACTAGTTCGTTAACTTTGAGAATTTTTCCATTAAATTTAAATATCAAATAATTTCACTGTCTATTACTGTTAGAGTTGCCACTTCACCAAGGAATTGTGATGGGTACACTAATTTGGGGCTAGTCTATGGCATTTAGGTCTAAATTGCTGCATGGTTCACTTCAAGCATTTTACAGGTCTGCAAGTGAAAAAAGGTTGAAAATCATTGGTTTAGTAGTTTAGTGTCTTTTAAGACTCAACGAATAGCAAAAACTACACACAGAACCCACTTCATTATGGTCAGTTATGGGGATTTGCTGCACATTTTCTATATCTCTAATAACCACGTAGGACTGCCAAGCTTCAGTAATATGAGAAGTCCTATAGTGACTAGCGGTCCAAACTCACAGAAGATGTGACATACAAGAGTATACTGAATGCATTCAACTAGTGGTCTTGCTTAAGTCTCATTTACACTTTCCCCTCTTGTCCCATTACGTATACTTCCCTATCCTCCCAACTCTTGTATTGACAGTGTACTGAAATACCACTAACTGAAATTTACAAAGTTTCTCATCTGTGACATTTCCAAGCATGGGTGTTCACTGGACAGTAAACACAGGTTGAGAGAAGTTTTAACATCCCTACTATCAGATTCAATGCCATGGGGAATGCAAGTTAGAAGTGGGGCTCTAGTTTCTCTCACTATAAACTGCTCTTTTAGTAGCAAGGACACAGGCAGGAATCACTGGATTGCTAATAGTCCTCAATGCCCTTCCCACAATTCTCCCAGATGATAGACAAGTTCTCCTGCAACTAACACAAATGACTTGTAATCAATACAAGTGTTTCAGCACAGGGAATCATTGCTATGCTCCCAGGCTCATGGACAAGTGCAGAAATATGTAGTGTGGGTAAGGGGGAAGCCTCCCCACAAATACTAATCATGCAGATTAACTGTGCAGTAAAAGAGCACTGCAAGAGACTCCACAATTTATACCAAATACATTTTTCTTTGCCAGTGGAATGACCCCAAAAAAAAAAAAAAAAAAAAAAAAAGAGAGTGCCCCAGTAGAGAAAGCAATGTTGAACAGTAGGGCCAGGTGGAGGTCAAAGAGGTCACTCACTAAAGAGTCAGGTAGTGAACTGGTTCTGGAACAAGCTGTTTGGGCACATATGGTAAATCCAAAACCCTTGATAATGTCAAATTTCTGAAGTTCTCTACAAGCCATTGTTGTGTTTACGATATCACTGCGCCTTATTAAAAAGGGTTTACTCTGATCACAAAAAAGTTGAAATTGATAAATGAATCTTAATTAACAGGACACTCCTTGAACATGATAGTAAAGGCACATTGGCACAGTTCCTTTCACAGAACAAAAAACCAAAAAAAGTTGTACAACTTTTCACCAGTACTCGCCCTCAAGCCACTTTTATCCTCTGTATATACCCAAAATGTATCTCCTGTTTAGTCTACTACTCATGCTGTACCCTTACACGGTACTAGTCTGACTGGCTAGGAATATTCTAGCCCTCAGCTAGCACAGAGTAAAAAACCTCTACATACCACCACCACATCTGTTCTACAATATCCCTGGGTCAGTACATGGGACTGCTGATTAGCCAGAGTAATAAAACTCTTACAAGGATTCTTGAACTGGTAATAATAACTATATGAAGCTGCATAAATGACAGTTGTGTGGACTATAGCAGACTGAAATACAAAAACCCTCCTGCTGCACTTGTATCAACATTCTGTCATTCTCTCAGCTTTAATAAAAAAAAAAAACCCACACACCACACCACACAACAAAAACTGCATTTTTCTCAGCACCACTAGTCATTTGTAATTCAGGATACAGTAAAACTCCATTCGTCCGGCATCTGATGGTCCGGGTTCCTGATGGTGCCGGAAGTGCTCTGGGCAGCCGGACCATTGGAGCTGCTCTGCCTCCGGCTTCCCGATTCAGCCGCTGCTGAAACTGACCAGCGGCTGAATCGGGAAGCTGGGGGCAGAGCAGCTGGAGTGCTGCCAGTAGGTCCCACAGCGCTGCCCCTCGGCGCTGCGGGACCAACCCAGCAGCACCCCAGCTGTCCCCAAGTCAGCCGCAGCTGAAACTGACCAGCGGCTGACTCCGGGAAGCCCGAGGTAGAGCTGCTCTGCCCGGGCTTCCCGGAGTCAGCCCCTGGTCAGTTTCAGCGGGCAGCTGACTTGGGGACGCCTGGAGCAGAGCAGCTGGGGTGCTGCCGGGTTGGTCCGGTAGCGCTGCTCCTCGGTGCTACCGGACCAACCCGGCAGCACCCCAGCTGCTCTGCCCCAGGCGTCCCCAAGAGCAACTGGGGTGCTGCCGGGTTGGTCCCGCAGCGCCAAGGGGCGGCGTAGCGGACCAACCCGGCAGCACCCCAGCTGCTCTGCCGCAGGCGTCCCCAATTCAGCTGCTGCTGAAACTGACCAGCAGCGGCTGAATCGGGGACGCCTGGGACAGAGCCAGACAATCAGAAGGGGGGGGGCTATGAGGGATCTGGGGTGGCATTCCCCCCCACACACCACCCTAGACCCCTCATAGCCCCCCCCTTCCGATAGTCTGGCATACCTGATAATCTGGCACCCCCTGGGTCCTAAAGGTGCCGGATTATCGGAAGTTTACTGTACTTTAGAGTAGTGAATGACAGTCATTTAATTCTTTTGCAGAATATGCAAGTCAGCAAAGACAATCAACTGACAAAAAGTAGCATAGATACACCATAAGATTACATAATCCTCGGGTGTCTGTTAAAGTTACATCATTCATCCATTACGATTTTCACCATACTTTATCACTTTCACTACTGAACAAGCAATTGGCAGTTAACAGAAGTTTTGAATAAATCTATTAACAACATGCAAATATGCTAAAAAACCAACTGTCCTCAAATTTAGAGCAGGTCAAGTCAATCCTGACAAGATAAGCCTATTTGCTGCTCAGGCAAAACTAAATACTCATCAGGATTCAAACAATAATGAAGATGACAAGAAAAATATAAAAACCAGAACAATTTACAGTCATAATCCCCTCTGGTAAGCTCTTATTTCAACTTTATAAAATGATTCTGTAATCACCATGTTATATTAAAACAGCAGTATTCAGATACTCTCCTACAATATAGAGGTACAAAATGAAGACAAAGTAATAAGTTCAGTTTCAGATCCTTCAATTTCCAAGGAGCTGTCAATACCAAGTGCTTTAAAATTAAAATTTTCAAAAGTAAATTAAACTGGAAACATTCATTGTTTGCCCTGCAACAGAAGAGGTCCATGCATTAAAACATTCCCCCTTCCGCTCCCCCATCATGGGCAACAGATGAGCTCATATTGCCAAAGTGAAATTGGGTAGCAATACATCAACTTAGTTGGTAAGCACAGCTTTAACATATATAGAATTCGTGCCACAATTGTTTTTCAGTATAACTACCATTAAGTTAATGCAGTTTTCTTACAATCCTCAACTTACCTTACAGGCTAGAAACAAGTCTGAAGATTCTCAAAATGCAAGAAACACAAATTTTCAAAGTTTATTTCAGCACTCTGGAATAGATTTGTGTTACTTCATTGCTTCTGAAATCTTTATATACAATTACAGAAAGTACGCATATTTATCAGTCACAGAAGTTGGTCTAGTTAACAAATTTTGCTATTCATTGCCATGATAGGTGATCAATTTTATTCTTACAGCAGCCTACACAAAATAGCATTCTATTTGATTACTTATAATCACATTCAGAGCCAAAGTAACTGACCTAATTTAAAGAAAGATCATTTGGACACATAACTGCCACAATACACTTACCTTCATTTGGTGAAGTTTTCAATCTTGTACAGATTCCATAGACATCTCCATAACATTCTTGTATTTTATGCAATGCATCTGTAGATCGTAGTTCCATAAGAGCACGGAGCTCTGCAAGTGTGATTCCAAAATCTCCATGATTAGATTCTTTTACAGCATTTTTTACGCCACTGTATGCAACTGAGTTGTTAGCCATATCACCCATGATGTATACAGTCCTTAGTATGAAGAAACAAGTTTCCAAAAAATGAAACAATTTATTTGAAATACTTCCAAAAGTAAAATAAATCCTTTAGATATGGAGACAGTCAGACGAGCAGATACATATCAGCCAGATAGAAGCATCTGATATCAGTAACCCTTTCCAGAGAGGAATCTTGAATGTTGTCCCATGGTGAGTTCCTTTTTTCAAGTTAGTCATAGAAGGTGTACAATCTAGGGGAAAATTAGAGCCATTTATAGCAGTATACATTTTCAAATCTATTAAACATTGTTAGAAAAACTTTAAATAAGAAATATAGCAAAAGTGGGACATTGGTGCAATATTAGATCTATAAAGCTTCAACCCAGTCTTTCAAATCCCTCAAGCCCCTTGAAGCATACCATAAACTGTCACGGTAGGCAACAGTAATAGCCAGTCTTCTGGTCCTCACATCTTGACTCTCAAGTCTGTGAAACGCACACAAAGGCTATATAACAACCTTTCCCGATTTACACATTCCTGGTACTACTCTCAATCATTCTTACACTTCCTCTGTTTGTCACACTTGCTTATTTCTTACGTTAAACCCATCTGGGTGGAGATTGCCACTTTATATGTACAGTATGCAGCAGTATTAATTTCATCTCACCATGGCCTCTAAGTGTTACTCCAATACAGGGATGGGTAATAATTTTTGATGAGGGGCCACTCCAAGATTTTGGAAAGTGGTCGATGGCCACACTCTTCCATAATATTAATGGAGGAGGTGTGGGGTCTGAGATGGAGGTTGGGTGCAGAAGGAAGCCTGGGGTAAGAGACTGGGGTGAGGTCTGGGAGGGAGTTTGGGTGAAGGAGGCAGTTGTGACCTGAGGCACAGGATTGAGGTACAGAGGTTTGGGTAGTGATCTAGGGCAGGAGATTGTGGTGCAGGGTCTGAGAGGAGGCATGGGTTTAAGAGGGGACAGACAGTTTGGCTTATGTGGGATAAAGGGGGCATGAGTGGGGGGGCAGAGGGGCTGGGGTCAGGGCAGGCTCTGGCCAAGAGACTTGCCAGCCAGCAGCCCAGCATGCTTCTCAGGCAAGAGCCTACCCCAAACCTGCATAGACTGCAGAGCCTGAGAGGAGGGCACGGGGCAGCGGGGGGAGGTGCTTCACCTGCTACCTGTCTTAAACATGCAGCTCCCATTGGCCAGAAACCAGCCAATGGGATTGTGGTGCTTTATGGCTGCTCCTGCCCCCAGAACTCTCCCCGCCCCTCTGTGTTTTCACAAACTGTGAGCAAACAACTCAGCGGCCACTTTACTGAGCTGCGTGCGGGGGCAGGGCAAGCAAGGGCATTTGCTTGAGGTTCCCTTCTCCATCTGTGGGCTGGATTGGGTAGCTTGGCAAGCCAGATTCAGCCCACAGGAGGTGTTTTGCCCAAGCCTACTGTAATACAAAACTAACAGTTACAGAAGCATGAGAAAAGTTTCCACAGTATATCGAGCATCTTTGACGAATTACTGTGTTCAGAGTGTATAAAACATGCCCAGAAATTCAGGGTTTAGACTTCTCAGAGGAAACCTATGACTTAATGAGGCTTGTTCCTTCCAAAACTAATCACATAACCTGGTCTTCACCTCCACACCCCCATGGTGCATCTTTGTGCTGATCCCTTCTATATTCAGGTAATACTGAATCACGATTTGGACAAACCTCAAGCCACCAGCCTCTGAAGGATCTTGGCTCTACTTCACCCAGAGTAGTTTCTAGTCACAATCCTATGTCTTCCTCGAAATATCACGAAAGGGCTTCCTACAAGTATGCCAGTTTATGTACAGCCGCTCTCCGAGTTACGAACAAGTTACGGACCAACACTTGGTCCATAACTCGAACTGTTCGTAGCTCAGACCCCATTGAGTTACACGTGACCGCGCTGTTCGTAAGCGCGGGTCGCGTTCGTAACTCGGGGACCGCCTTTACGACCGCTCCATGGGAGCTTTGGTCATAAGTGCGAACGGTTGTAACTCGACCGTTCACAACTCGGGGAGCGGCTGTATTTATTTGATCCAGAATAGTCTGGTTGCTTGGTCAGAATGCACTAAATAGTCTCCTCCCCACTGTATTCCCAATAAAGTCTCATGCATTTAGACCAGGCCTGGGCAAAATACTGTCTGCAGGCCAGATCCAGCCCACAGATGCAGCAGGGAGGCTCAGATAGATTCCCCACCTGCCACTGAAAAAAAGTGGCCATTGTGGGGCTCTGAACAGCTGTGAGCCCGGGAGAGAAAAGAGGGTTCATACACTGTCCTTGCCCCCCCACACAATCCCATTGAACGGTTTCCAGCCAATGGGAGCTGCCTATTGTCAACAGGCAGCTTGTGAAGCACCCTCCCTCTCTCTCTCCACCACATAGCCACAGAGGCTGCACAGGCATGGAGTCTGCTTCAGAAGGCTGGAGGCCAGGAGTTAGACATTTTGATGTTTTGTTACTTCTTTAGTAGAATACGCTAGCATTTCAGCCTCTGTTGTGTGTTGGCAAAAATTTGTTAGTTTTTGTGGTGATAGTTTTAGAGAAAACTAGAGATTTAGTGATGATGCAAATATACCATAGCTGAAGAGTAAACATCTAGACTTAAGGGACAGTATCAAGATAATTAGGCCTCTGATATGTCCTTTACTCCAGCTAACCAGAAAAAAAATGGACTTCAACTAGATCTCAACTGAAACCAACTGCATTTTAAGTACTGTAGTCCGATTTTAATAAGGTCTCTAAACCAGCTTTCAATGTTCAGCACTACACTTACCACTAAGTAATGAAATTACAAAAATAGCATACTCTTACATTACATTTTTTCATCCAACTTAGAGTGCTTTTCAGAAACAGGCAAGTATCATTATGCCTTTGCCTCAGTTTCTCCACTACAATGTGAATTCCCCAAAGTCACAATCAAAGAACAGAAAACTCAGTTCACTCCTATTCCCCAAGCTGGAAAGAGATGGCATCTTAGGCCCAGCAAGTCAGCCTAGTTTAGAGCCATCTCTCTCAAGTGTTTTAATTATCAGAACTTGCTTTTAGGAGTGAAATATGATTTTACAGCAACTAAACAGAGCAAAGAACAAAGGCAAGGTTGGCTGTTTCTATAATCTGGAGACACATGTATAGGATAGTGTTAAATGACAATGCTCTCTTCTGAAATATAAAATGTCAATCGTGTCAGTGCAAGACTGTTAGAATCAGGGTAAATTTCAGCCTAATTGCATCCAAGCTATGACTGTTTTTATAACTACTGGATGTGAAAATTAAGAATACATAATGCTGAGGAAAGATACCAGATTGATAGTCCTAAAAACTGACTCATTTATTTACTCTCAAAAAGGAATACAACAGGGTATTAGAAGCAAGAAGCTCCCTACATGGCCTTCAGTAATGACCTCAAGGGACTATCTGTGCATGTCAGCTAGTAGTTCAGTTTCTATGCTTAGCCTCTGAGGGCCAAAGCTGGGGCCTTGTTACTGTAAGCGTCTCAATAAGCCACAAGGCCAAATGAAATCAAGATACTGACAGTCACTCCAGAACAAACCATTTAAATTGTGCTTGAGATAAAACTGTAGTTCTACCCTTCTTCTCAGTCAGCCAGACCCGTTAACACAAGTCCTCCCCCACTTCCTCCCTTCAGGAGGGATTCTACCCTTTTCATACAGGTATGTTGTAAACAATGCTTTAGAACAGGGTTGGGGAACCTTTTCTGGTTTAGGGCCACAGACCCACAGGAAAAATAAAATCAGTTGGGGGCCGTACAGGTAAGGAAAAAAAAAAAAACACCACTTGTCATCAGTGTGGGCTTCCCAATGCTGGAGGGAGCCCTGAGCCTCAGGGGCTGGTTCCAGGCAAGCTGGAGGCTGCATCCAGCCCCTAGGTTCCCCAACCCTGCTTTAGAAAATACCAGTTAATAAAAGGAAGGAGCTATGTAATTAAGGCTCATGTTTTGGATACCAATCCAAGAGGTCAGGCCTGGATAGCGTAACTTACATAAAATAGGACTAAAGGAATTTCCCTTCAGGATTCAGAACAGAAGTCCATCTCATCCAGTAATTGGTTAGATGGTGGCCTGTATAATACACTTTGGATGATCATTCAAGAATCCCACAATAGGCAGACAAGATGCAAGTAACCCAATATACTACCACCACCACCACACTGGCGACTAACTCCATGACATACCACAGGAATTTTAGCTAAAATGTTTTGCCAAGTAATTCCTCACCCTTGAAATCACCATATATAACCTATGTGCAATACACAATTAGAATGAAGACAGATTTTTTCATATGAATTTAACTAATCTTTAAGAGCATTCTGCCATGTTGAAAATAAACACCCCTGCCCCACTCAGGAAAACAGTACTAGATTTCTCACATGGTGTTCAGTTTACTCAAACTTTTCATGGACCTTCAAATAAAAAAGTTTCACCAGTAAGTATCCTTTTTAGCTGCAAGTTAGATTATAAACTATTAAAATAGTTCAAAGTTGCTTACAGATTAAGCCTTAGCTGATGTTCTTCTCTGTAAAGAATTTGACCTTCAACTGCACATTATCAGCAGCCCAGTTTTATTATGGGAAAAGACTCCCAAAGTGATTATCTTGGGAAAGCCTTGCTTAATCTAATTAGTTCAACAAAGAACCAATAAGTCTATGAACCCATAGTTGGCAATGAGAAAAGAATTGCCTGCAGATATTTGAATTCACTTGTTATCTCCAAGTTTAAGTTTCACAGATTAAATTTTAAGGTAGCTGACATCCAACAAAATTTTGGAAACAAGTTATTTGTGTACAATTAGGTTAAGATCCTTAGGGCAGGTACTGTTTTATTCCTTAAATTCCTAGCACACTACAAATCTACTATATATTTGTGAAAGTTTGTGTGTCTGAGTGTCTGTTCAAGAACTCCTCCTAAATGCTAAGGAGCACCAAATTTGCTACTCAGCTTCCTCTTATTCCAGCTTAAAGCAAGATCAGGGTTTGGTTGCACCAAAATAATGGGATGTGTATAGAATAAGATTTTCTGTTTGATGAGAAACAGGGAGGACTGTGATAACTGGGACAGTTATACTTCAAAGTGACCACGTGGGAGCAGCCGGGCTGCCCAACCCCCACCGCCCCAGCGAGTGGCTAGGTTGTCCAGCCCCTGGGAGCAGCCAGGCCCATCTCCTGCTCTGAACCCCACCCTCTACTCCTTTGCCCTGACTCCTGCACCCCCTTTGCCCTGAGCTCCTCCTCACCCCGACTCCTGTGCTCCCATGCACCCAGCCCACTGCCCAGAGCTCCAGCCCCCCCACACACTCCCAAGCTCCTGTCCTGACTCCTGCATGCCCTACAAGCCAAGCTAATTTAATGTGACTAATTTACAAGTGTAGGTTTTAAAATAAAAAGATTAAGAAAAAGGTGCTTTCCTCTCTGTAATTAGAAGAGTTTGGGGGCAGAACTGTTATACAGAAGCCCGTGTTATGCTACACTCTAAATGCAAAACAGGAGTCCAATTTGTTAAGTCACATAAAATTGTTTATAGAAAGCTAAATTGGATCCAGATTTATACAAAATTGATGGGTTTAACTTAACTGATACCAGGATCTTTAGAGACTCCTGTAGAGGTTACAAGTTAACACAAAAAGCAGAGGAAATCTGAAAACAAGTGTAAAAGTAGTCCTAGTTGGAGTAATTTGTGCTTGGATTGGGTATTTTTGGTGAAATAATGTTACTGCCCCTTTTGAAGGCATTGCTTCTGTGTGTAACTTCCTTGAGTCGACAGTAGAAAAAGCAGCTTTAAAAAGGAGTGAAACAGCATAGCTAAAAGTCTTCCATAAAGCAGCCTTAGTGACACCTATTTTTCAGCAATAAGTTTTTAATTTAATATACATCCAGCTCTGCAACAGAAAGAGGACAGGCTCTACCAATGTAAGGTCTTACTACTACGGGCTTGTGTACACTGAAAAAAATCCACTGCAGTGCTTCAGTAAAGGTATTACCTGCACTGACAGAAGAGCTTCTCCCACCATTGTAGGTAACCCACCTTGCTTAGAGGGGGTAGTAAGGTCGACAGACCTAGCACTGTCTGCAGCAGGGGGTTGGTCGGTTTAAATGCAGTCAGTCAGATGTGTGACTTTTTAAAAACATCCCTGTGCAACATAGTTATGACTTACTTTGCTAGAGTAGATCAGGCCTATCATTTCTGGGTTCCCAAGAAAAAAAAAAAAAAGGCAACGGTCCCAAAATTTCATCTAATGATATCTAGCTTAGAACAGAAGTTAGTTAGCAAGTGTTCCTTTTACTGAAAACAATGTGAATTGGCTGTTGCTCTAAGACCTTCTCTTCCTGGCATCATGGAAGACTAGACATTGTTGGCATCTGCAGAGGCTGCTGCCGGCCTGAGACCACTTCCTGCTGCTGACAGCACCTGTTAAAGGCTCTTAAAACAGTTTACCAGCTGAAATTTAATGGATTGTTTGAGAAATCAAGACATCAGAAACTATTAGGCTATGCTATACTGAACTTTAGTAAAGACGACAGGGGCTCTAGAGAGCAATATACTCCAACAGTGTTTTCTGTCTCCCCCATTTAGTGTGTCCTGTTTAAACAGCAGATGAGGAGGGCATTACCTTAAAATACCTATTAACTTTACCATGAAAGATCAACTCGTTACCATTCCCCTAAATGTCAGGAGTTCTATACCTGAGTAGAGTAAAGATCAAACTGACAAGAATTTAAACAGCTTTTAAAATATTCCCATACATTAGTACAAAGGCTGTGTTTATTCTCCAACCTATGAATGAGATCTTGAAAGAGTGAAGGGAGATAATCCTATTATATTATAAAAGATACTAAAATAATTAGTGGATGGAAGTTTGACACTGAACTGTCTAAAGACCTTTTGTTTATCTCCTTCCTGAAGGAACAGAACAGCAAAATGTTGAGAAAAAGATATTCATAGGACTTTTTTGCTGCTTTTAGCTTTACCCATGACTGAAAGTAAGCTTTTCAAAAATCGTATCAAGGACATTTCCACTATCTGATATTTCTTGAAAGACTGATTTAAATATCTTAATGTGCTTAAATTTGCTACATTCAATCCAACACAATTTTGCAATGACTCTTAAGTTTTCTGAAGCTTCTTTAAATTAGACCTAATCTACAAAACAAAAAAACAAACCACACCACACACACTTCCACTGAACTCATCCAGTAACTACTCAACAGGGGTTTATAATCACTAGCAATTCAAGGTTTTATTTAGCCTTTCAAATCTGATTTAGAGAGTAATTACTAAATTTCAAATATTTGAATTGTTTGCTATTAGAGAATTCCCCCCCGACTGGAAATACCTTAATCATTTTGATTTCCTCAGTCTGTATAGTAATTGTGGTTTAAATGTTCTATTTAAATATGCTGTGTACTGCCTACTGGTTCTCGCCTAAAAAGATATAGAAATCGAGATGAAGAATTCTAAAGATTCAAAGTAGGAAATTTAGTCATGTCATATAAAAGTACCTTATTCAAGTCCTGCATAGGAATCTTTCAGACTTCCCAGAGATACTGGAATTCTCTAGCCACAGTACTACAACAAAAACTGCAAGGTGTGTCAACGTAAAACTTGAATCCATTTGAAACTATAACACTTTATAATCAGACAGGTTACATGAAAGCATTATACCAACTTTAAGGAACAAAAGAAATGTAGGATACTTATAAATGTTGTAGTGTTATATAAAGTAGACTCTGGATTTAGCTGGCTATTGTCAGGCTCCTTCACTGGAGGTTCCTTGTTGTAGACTCTGAAGAGAAGTAAGCTCTGTTTATTCACTTCCACAGCATAACAAGCAGCTTCTGTGACTTTTGTTGAGAGAACGGCAGATGTGCGGTTGGAAAAGCTAGAGGCATGGGTGAAGGTCTTGTAGTTCTGGCCCTGCGGCACTAGACATTTATTGCATCAAGCTGTGTACGTGCTCATTAAGAATTTGCAACAGTGCAGTTGTACACTGACAAACCAGTGAGGCTATGTCTAGACTGCAGGCTTCTTTCAGAAGAACTTTTTCTCTGGAGAGACCTTCCGAAAAAAACCTTCCAAAAGAGCTGGCTATTGTCAGCATACAAAAGCGCATCGAAAAAGTGATCTGCTTTTTCAAAAGATAGCATCTACACTGAATGGATGCTCTCACATTTAAGCTGTGATTACTAGACAGAATAGCCACCAGGGCACCTGTGCTTTTTCCTCCTCTTTCGAAAGAACTCTTCCCCGTCCACACACGCCTTTTTCCAAAAGAGCTCTTTCGGAAAAAGGCTTCTTCCTCATGGAAAGAGGACTACCAATGCTGGAAAAACCCCTGTTATTTCTATTTACTTTCGACATAACTCAGGTTTTGTTGGAAAACCCGCCGTTTTTCCAACAAAACCTTGTAGCGTAGCCATACCCTGAGAGTAGGGTCAGTTTTTGACCATCCTGTGATGAGATGCAAAGCAAGATTGAGCCTGGCTCTCCTGCAGATATGTTGCCTAGTTAAGTGGCTTACTATGGTGAAACCTTACTCTTTTTGCTGCCTTTCAAAGAATGAAGAACAGGAGTCTCAAACTCAGTTTACCTTGGCACCAATGCAAGTCCTCAAATCCTCCTAGTCGGCCACCGGGCACCCCCTCTGGCAGGGCTCCAGGGGGAAGAGGGGTCTCCATATCTCCCAGCCCTGCTTGTTGGCATGTGCGCTCTCCCCAGGGGTCTTCAATGCCACCACTGGCAGCGCAGTGGAGCTAGAATGGCATCTGACATTGCTGGCACTCTCCTGTGGACTAGGGGAGGTGTGTGCAGAGCTGTCCTGTCCATAGGACAGTTTGGCACGGCTGCCCCTAGCCTCACGTTTTGGGCGGCCCTAAGGTGAATTCCCCAATCATCCTATGGATGGGATGGCTCCCAATACTCAAGTTAGCTGCGGAGCTTTCGGCAGGCTGATGCTGGCAGCAGGGGTTTCTCCCACCCCAGTCCACACATACCCTCACACTCACTGTGGTAGTGAGAGCAGCAGGGAAGCAAAGCTATACAACAGCCTGCACTGCTCTGCTGCCATCTCCCAAACCAGCATGCACTGGGGCTAAAGGCTCTCGTCTACCCACCACTGCACTGAAGCAGAGAGATTGGGCTGGCCTGGGAGAGGGCAGAGCACAGGCTCCTGCACTGCTCCACTTCCCTGCATCTCCCACCACCGTGGTGAGTGCAGTGGGACCCGACTCCTGCTGTAGTCCTGGGAAGCCCGGAGGCTGCGTCTCTCGGGGGAGAGGCTGGAGGTAAAGTGTGCTGTGGGTGGGAAGAGGTGGGATAGGGGCAGAGCAGAGGTTGGACTTGGGGAAGTGTAAGGACCCACGTTAGCAGCCGTGTGCAGGCCAGATTGTGGAACTGCTCGGGCTACAGATGGCCACCCAGGCTGTGAGTTTGAGACCCCCCGCAAGAAGTTTCAGAAGAGATGAGAGCCTGTCTCCATTAAAGGAAGCAGCTTCAGAGAAAGAGTTTAATCAAACCATCCCGCATGTACACCCATTTGAGAAGTCCCTAGATGGGCAGAGTCCCAATTTCCAGGGGAAAAGAAGTGACCAGTCAAGTCCTACTTGACTACCCGAAAAGCATTTGCTTTGGCAATGTCCATAGTACAGCTCAGGGGAGAGCAATTTCCAGCAGGGTACGAAGATTCATACTAAGTCTACTTGAGCTATCATGGTAAAGATGGTGGTGTGGATGTTGTGGCACAGCCAGGAGCTTAGCCTAGACACCCAAGCCTACCTGACTCTTGCATTTCAGTTCAGGGCTCGCTTTAGCCATCACATATGCCACAATGTATTTGGTATGCTAGTTAGAGAAGAGCTAGAACAACTGTCTCCCCACTTGGGAATCAATTTTCATTTATAGTGTAGGTCCATAGTCCTAATTTTCAAAGTAATTAATGAATCAAGACTAGTAATGTCAGAGACCGCTTTGATTTATGAACCCTCGTATCTACAAGTGCACTCCTGAAACAAAGCACATCACAAAGTCCAGAACAAAGCGCAGGAGGCAGTGACAAAAGTATTCTCTGGAAAGGGCTTCTGGCCTCAGAGCAACCTTTAAGACAAGGCTACTTAACACACAGCCTGTGGGCCACATGTGGCGGCCCACGACCTGTTTGGGGTTTGCGGAGGGCTCAACACGCAACCCACAGGTGGGATCCTTTGAACATGGCCTCCACTGGAAACATGCTCCATAATGATGAGTCAATATAATGGTCTTCTGTTGATATGTGTTTTAGTAGTTAAATTCCTGTACTGTCATTGCTTATTAAAAGTGCTGTCATATGGGTGGAAATCAGGTAAATATTGCATTTTATTAATATCAGCAGAACTTAAATGGGGCCTGTGTGTTGTGTAGTCTTGCCTTAATCTTTGTATTCATGCCAGTCAGTGTGAAAGAAGCTTTCTCCATATATTTGCATGTACATGCAACCACACACAAGTTGTGACCCTCAACATGTGCTGAGAGTATCATTGTGGCCCCCGGAGTTTTCAAAGTTGAGTAGTCCTTCTTTAAGGGGAGAAAAAGTGAATTCCACATTTGACCACCTTTAGGGAAAAAAAGGTCAAAGCTTCTGTCTCAGAAGTCCTTTCCACCGTGACAATTCAAAAACAGCCCTCTTCTCCAAATGATTCCCTTTCTGGAGTAAGAGTGCTAGGGATTTCATGAAACCCACTGGGGCTTGATTGTCCATGGGAAGGCTTTGATACAATGATGGGCGACAGTATAAGACTATAGGTTAGACAGAATCTTAAACACACTGGATATTTCTTATGTAGGAAATATCCAAGAGTTTTACCTAACCACCTGGGGGGCCACAATTTAGAGGATGCAAAGAGACAAACCAAAGGAGGGAAAGTTTAACACCCAACACATGCTCAAAAAAGCAAAAGAAAACAATCTTCACTTTTCTTCTTTCAAACAGTATGTATTACAGAAACAAGTGTTTGTGTGAACAGTCCACAAGTGCAGTCTATGGCCAAGTTACAATGATCTGAAGTTTAAAGAGAGAGTTTGACAGGTTAAAGGCTGGCTCTCCATGAATGCAAGCTCCTGTGGAGCTGCCTGCCCCCCACCTCTGTGGAAGACGCTGGGAAGGGGAAGAGGGCAGATGGCTCCCTATGTGTACTAGCTCCCGCCTATCAGAGGCAGCAGCATGGGGAGGAGGGGACTCCACAGGAACCAGTGCTCCTGGCTCCCAAGCACTGGCTCCTACCTGCCCTTCATGCTGCTGTCTGTGGAAGGCAGCAGCAGGAGGGAGGCAGGCAGCTCCACAGAAGCCTGCCCATGTGGGGAGCCAGCTTGAAAGCCAGCTCCCCATGGGCACCTGCTGTGGCCTTCTCCCCCCTTGCTGCCTCTAATACTGAGGCAGCAAGGGGAGGAGTTGCATGTAACCATTAGGACTAACTGATAAGCGTGGACTTATTGTTTAATCAAACATTTACACACTAACATCCCTAGTCCAAACTAGTGTTTGCAGGAAGCATGTAGGGGACAATACAACTGCTAATCTGCATATCCTTCTATGCCCCACATCTTCTGAATACCAAATTTACAGCCATTAAAAATGCATCATGGACCATAAAATCTGGTCTCCAAGTGAAATCTGGTCTTCTGCATATTTCATGCTATACAGCCGGTCCCAGAGTTGTGAACGGTTGACTTATGACCGTTCGCATTTATGACCAAAGCTGTCATAAATGGCAGACCCCGAGTTACGAACACGATCCGCTCTTACAAACAGTGCGGTCGCGTGTAACTCTATGGGGTCCGACTTACAAACCGAATTACGACCAATTGCTTGGTCCGTAACCGGTTCGTAAGTTGGGGGGAGGCTGTACTATACTGATATATCACAGGGCAGACCAGCATTTCTCAAACTGGGTGTCCTGACTCAAAATGGAGTTGCGGGCAGAGGTAGTCACAAGATTTTAGGGTGACTTCAATATTGCTACCACTACTTCTACGTTGCCTTCAGAGCTGCAGCTATTGGCCAGGCCCCTGACAGAAGTGCCTTGTCAGCAGTGATTCAGAAGGCTAGCAGTACCATAGCCCCTGCTCTACAATAACTTTACAACCTTCCCCCTTCACCCCAACTCCTTTTGGGGTCAGGACCCTCTCAATTCAGGGATGCAAGCAACTAATCAACTAATTGACTAGTCGCTCCCTGCCCTTTGCTGCCTCTATCACAAAGAGGCAGCAAGGGGGGGGGGGGGGGCGGGAGAAGAGAAGGGGGTGCTGGAGGGAGCTGGCTTAAAAGTATATTCCCTCCAACTCTGTGGGAGGGGGCAGGGGGGGTGCAGCGGCAGCCAACTTTGAAATGTACAAGAGTCCCTGCTAGCCCCCGCCTCTCTGTAAGCCCTATGAGTCTGCAGCAGCCTCAGCAAAGAGCAATCAGGATGATCTGCTGCCTAGCAGCTGAGCCAGGACCACAGCAGCCCAAGAGTGGAAGTCCAGCTGGGCCATGTCAGCCTGCGAGGCAGCAGCCAGTACGGCGGTGACAGTGCGACTGGGGCTGCCTGCCACCTAGGGATGTTAAGGACTAGTCGACTAATCGCTTCTATCAGATAGAGGCAGCGGGCGGTGGGGGAGGTACTTAAAAGCAGCAGCACCACATGGAGCCAAGGGTCAGCTGGGGGCTCCAGCAGACCCCAAGCTAGTGTGGCACTGTCCCTTTGAAACGCTGTGGCGGCGTTTCGAAGGGGCAGCACCGCCATGTCGACTAATCAAATAATCAATGCAAAAAAAGGGTCAGTCTAGAGCAGGGGTTCCCAACCTAGGATACACGTACCCCAAGGGGGTACGAGAAGCTTGTCAAGGGGGTACGGGGAATATTTGGTAAATAACTAGATTACTACTTTTGGAATATTTCAATTAGGATAGCGTTAGTGAAAAAAGTTGTGGATTCTAGAGTCTAGAATTTATTTCCTTTCATATTGAATAGGGGGTACGGGAAGGTTTACTAAAAGCCAAGGGGGTACGGGGACCAAAAAAGGTTGGGAACCCCTGGTCTAGAGGGTGCTACACAAGAAAGGTCCAACCTGTATTATAGATATACCTTTGTGGGCCACCTTTGTACTAGGCGGAGTAGAAAAAATAA
This sequence comes from Rafetus swinhoei, assembly GCA_019425775.1. NCBI lineage: Eukaryota > Metazoa > Chordata > Testudines > Trionychidae > Rafetus > Rafetus swinhoei. The sequence continues at coordinate 271,222,273 of CM033437.1, read as the reverse complement.
AAATGATAGCCCTTGCTCCAAACAGCTTACAAACTGAACTATAGGTGAAAGGTAGGGGAACCACAAAGAAATAATGTAAAAATTTTAGCTTCTGAGTATTATGAAAGTTGCTGGATTTTGCGCAGGGGGTGGGGTGGGTCTGGAATGCTTCACATGCAGTTTACTGCAATTGCCTGGCATAAATCATGTATCAGGTTTGAGTTCATCCTTCATGAACTGTTTTTTTACAACAATTATTTAGATCCACATCCAAGATTCAGGAGAGTGTTAAGCAGCTAGTATCACTCACCCAGAATCCTCTACTGGTTGAAAGAAGAGATTTATCTGAACCCTGGATATTGCTATCCCATCCCACCCACTCCTCAAAAACAGTGGTAAGTACTACCAACTGCAGTAGCTGAAAAATTTAGACTTTAGGTATGCATGTAATGGATAACTTTTAAAAATAAAAATAAATAATAATATGTTTAGATCAAGTATTAAAAATCTTCTGTGTATTTTCTGATCACAACACAGTTTGTTGAGTCCACATTTCAACTGAGTGGACTACATGTCTGACACACTTGTGTTAAAATATGAAGTTACATTAATATTTTCTCAAACATATCTATTTTCATTCTAGGTTTCGTCACACTTGGCACCATTAAATTCATGAAAAAAGGGGCTTTCAAATAAAACCCAAACTGACCAATTTCTGGGAACATCAAATTTCCACCAGCTGGAGGACCTAGAATTGGGATCAAGTCCTCACCTACCATATTATGGATGGTGATACCACTGAAATTAGATTTGTAAAAAGCCTGCAGAATCATGACGCCACCTGCTTACCATTCTATTATTAATTTGATCATGGAATTGAATGTTTCTAGACTTATTCCCAGTTAAGTTTTAATTAAAAGATAGCTAAAATACAATAAAAGCTTTTCTAGTAGTTTTCAATGTAAGTACTACATTTGTCACACTGCTATCATGCAATCACAAATGAAAAAGCTAGCATCTCAGACCAAAACTGTGCACTAAGAGATGCAGAACAGGATAATATACAAGACAGTTAAGTTTGAACACTTCTTGCATTCTCTCCCCTTCCTATAGGCAATTTCCCCACAGCATTCCACATTAGTACCCTCTTCTGTCAGTCCAATTTAGTGGAAATTTGAGGGAAGAAGCTATTGTCCCTAAAAGTTAGCAGCAACATCAAGTGATACAATAACTGGCCAAAGCTTCATGTATCAGTATAGTGATAATGGCTTGCATGTGCCTCCTCTCAGTTAAAATTTCTTATTCATTCACACTAGAAGTCAGTCCTTTTTTGAGACTAGGAATATTTTGCAATGTAACTCAACTAGCTACCTGCAGTAAATTGTACTGAGGAACCCCAAAGGGGTAAAAAAAATCAAGTGTTCAAAATGTTGAACCGCATTGAACATTTTACGTTAATACATTTGACTTCACCTTCATGACTTAGCTGTAAATACAAGCCTATTGGTTCTCAAACTAAGTATTGTGCCTCCTTTTTTTAAATTAAAAAAAAAGCTGTGGCTGCCTCAGCTCCAGGTGACTGGGACTGATGCAGAAGGACTGTGTACATCCAGAAAGCAGGGATAGAGAAGAGGCCAAGCCCCACTCCTAGGCTCTTGTCCCATCCCTGCAGTCCCTCACCTATCTAGGGATGTAAACAACTAGTCGAGTCTCCAATAAGCAAAAGCTTATTGGATAGTCGACTAGTCACTAGTCCCCTCGACTAGTCACTTTTCCGCCTTTGGAAAAAGCCTGCAGAATCATGATGACACTTGCTTACCTTCTATTATTAACTTGATCATGGAATTGAACGTTTCTAGACTGTTATTCCCAGTTAAGTTTTAATTAAGGGGGGGGGGGGGGAGGGAGAGCAGGAGCTAGTGCTGGGGGAAGGCAGCTTAAAAGTCTATTCTCCCCAGCACTGTCTCTGCAGGGGACAGGGGGTAGCAGGAACCAGGCGCAAACTGGGAATCAGCCGATTCCCAGCTCACGCCTAGTCCCAGACAGGCCTCTTACCTTTTAAATGGATGGTGGGCATGGCAGAGGGGTGGAACCCTGCACAAGCTGAGATCAGCTGTCCTGCGCCCAGCCTTCTTGGTGGGAACCAAAGCAAAGTTAAGCATTCTGCCATTTCCACATTTTCAGTTCTTGTTTCCTCCCTCTTCATTGAGCAATGGGCTTACCCTGTCTTTGGTCTTCCTCTTATTTCCAATATGTTTGTAGAAAGCTTTCTTGTTACCATGTATATGTTTAGCTAGACTCAGCTTATTTAGTCCCCTCGCCTTTCTAATTTTGCCCCTACATAATAGTATTTGTTTATATTCATCCTTTGTATGTTGACCTAGTTGCCACTAGGGATGTTAATGGTTAACTGTAACTGGTAAGCCTCATCCCTTAACATTTTACATTCTTAGTTTCTACTTTTTAATACAACTCCTTTTTTATTTTTAGAACATTCAAGATCTCCTGATTAACAGAGGGTGGTCTCTTGCCATACTTCCTATTTTTCTATGCAGTGGAATGGTGTGCTTTTGCACCCTTAATAACATCCCTTTAAAAAACAAAAAAAAACAAAAAAAAACACTGCCAGCTGTCCTCAATTGTTTTTCCTTAGTCTTGCTTCCCATGGGACCTTAGCTACTAGCTCCCTGAGTTTAGCAACAAAAGGTCTGGTAGCACTTTATAGACTAACTCAGCTACCCCCTGAAGCTTCTGAGTTTAGCAGTTTGCCTTCCTGAAATCCATTCTTTCATTCTCCATTCCTTAGAATGAAATATGAATAAGCAACATTTACGCCCCGCAACAAGCTTATGAAAGAAGGAATGAACACACCAATGTGTAACAGATATGCTATATAATGTTACCTAACATCTGTTATACTACAAGCCTGATTATGTTTTAGTCAAGAAATAATTTTAGTCTTCCACTAGAATTAGCTGACTCAATTTTCTCTGCGTATTTTACTCTATTAGAGCAGCTTCTATTAAAAATGGTTTATGGTGAGGAAGAGGTCAGAATTTAACATAGTGAGCGGATGATCATGTTTCACATCGGCAATGTGGTTGCACCCTTACATGCAATGGATTGTTAACTGATTTTTGCAGAGCCAGCAGAGGGAGCACAGACATTGTTTTTTATGGTTTTATATACAGTTGGTCCAAATATCAGTAGAGTAAAACAAACAAAAAAATCATTGAAAGAGACCCAGTAAAGAAAAAAATCCACAAATTTTTGACCTAAATGACAGGTTTTTTTTGTAAATGAACATTTGAAAATGAAGCAGGGAGTTACCTCATGCACCAATATCCAGTTTATTCAAACTGACAGCAATTTTTTCTAGCCTAAAATTAAACCTTAGAAAATAAAAGTTTCATAATGAGTACACTGACCTGACCTTAACAGAAGTAGCATGAATGAGTCCTATAAAATAAGCAGAGTTGTTGTGTCTTAAACGGAGATCAATAGATTCATCAGCTCCAACAGCTAGCAACTTTGGCTGTTCCTTTATAAAAAAGGCACTGCAGAATTCCCCCATTACAATCAAATGTAAGTAACTCGCCCCCAACTTTAAGATTATATATTTGGATTTCTAAATAGGAAATAATTTACTTACAAAATTCACTTTCCTAGGATTATACTGAAGTATCATGTAGGAATCTGTCTCACTTTTATCCAAAACCCCTTGCTATCTACAGTGTTCCTATCTCTCTCCCCACTCTCACTCCTTGCTAATAGCACTTCTGTTTATCTACATGCACAGTTATCCAAAACTTTCAGATGTCCCCTGGTCATTTGGATAATACTTTACTAAGTCTTACAGGATGGTCCACATTAGAAGTATTGCACTAGAGTAAACAGATAGGTTTTAAAGTCAATTACTACAATGCAACTCTTAACGTAATGCAGCATTGAACTGCATTTTGTATTGCTTTAGTTGTTGGCTACGTAGCCAACAGACCCTGCCAGAAAATGCATATAACTTAACAGATGAGTTCACAGGATTGAGATTTAAGACACCCATGTCTCAACTTCACTAGAAAAAAAAAAAGTATTAACTCAAGTTAGCACAGTGTAAAATCCTAATAAATGCGAGGCAATTATGTCTTTTTCAGCCTGCTAACTTGTGTAAAAATGACTAATGCTTCATCTTCACTGGTTAACTTGAAGCAACACACCTTCTCACCCACCCCCAATGAAGACAGGACAAGTGAAATCATTTGTTAAATTTTGCCAAGATACTTCACGGCCACTAAGGACACAATGGTTATTTACCCTATCATAACTAATTCAAAATGCTGTGGTCAGAGAGAACGCAACCATAGGTGCATGTGCACATACTGGGGATGTAAGCAATTCGTTGAGTAGTTGACTACCTGACAAGCATATACTTATCAGGTAGTCAAATGACATCACTTGTTGCTTCTCACCCTTGCTGCCTTTATCAGAAAGTCACTTAAAAGCTGGTTCCATCCAGCACTGTGTCCCTGGGGGCCAAGGGAGGCAGAGGCACAGCAAGGGACAGAGCACCAGCTACACTCAAAAGTCTGCCAGGAGCTAACCCCGCTGCAGCTCTTCAGTTTCCTCCTTTATTGATGAGTCAATGAAAATTCCTGGTCGATTATTTAATTAGGTGATTAAATGAAGTTTAACATCTCTAGCACATACACCTCAGGTATGTGAGAACAGAACCTCAAATAGCATCCTTTGGGGCTGCACATTCTGTATGTCTCTTCATGCTCCCATAAAGCCATAAGGGCACAGCAGCAAGCAACAACTATCCTCAGGTCTGTTGCAATTCAAACCCTGTTTTGCTCATTCCTTTGAAAAGCAATGATGGAGAACAGGTCATGGGATTCACACCAAATGTGTTTAACTGACCTATATTAATTATAGTTCTTAATCTCAGAGTATGTCTATACATCCGCACTGTAGGCAACTAGCAAGCCATATCCCCCAGATGGCAGTAATAAGGAGTTCTACATGTATCCATCAAAACACCACAGCTGTAGTACTGTGCTCCCATATATAGCAGCTGAGTCCAAGGCAGAGTGTTTGACCAAGCTAAGCAGGATATTCCAAACTGCAGATCCCAGATGCATGCATCCTGAAAGAAGGATGTGAAATCTTCCCTCCTTCCCTTCTCCAAAAAAGAAACATGTGCTGCCAACAGGTCATGTATGAGACATTGTGTCATCTCTTGTGATGTCCTATGATGAAGTAGCCTGACCTCTAGAATTTCTGACTACAGCTACAAATAACTAAGGAGACAATTTGAACTGCTTGGTTTTGTTGATGCAATAAAGAAAAGCTCTAGAGACAGTATGAAGTTTCTTCTCTGTGTTTGGTGGGGGTTGGGGAAGAATTGAAGTAAGTTAATTGTTTCTGGTGACATTCAGATTGCTTGACAAGTCCCAAATGAACAATCCATCTCAGCAACTCAGTTTTCTGAGGGAATCCAGCCACTGGGTCCATGGGTGTTTTAAGCTTTCAAGGCCTCAGCAGGCTGCAGCATTGTTTCCTGCCCTGGTCTCTATAGTACATTTCCCCAGGCACGAACCCTCCACAGAAGTGGAGACCCTCAATCCACATGCCTCAGGCTACCAGAAACCACTGTTCATTCCTGTTTTCCCCCAATCCCACAGATGTCCCAGTAGCTTTAACAAGTTCTCACATTTGGATAGAGTTCTGGGAAGCCCTCTGGTTTACATTTAACTGTCTCAGGAGACAAATGCATCACAACACACTTGGCACAAGATTTTAACATTGCTCCTTTACTTAAAAGCTAAAGCATGAGAATACAGATCACATCCTAAACACAAGTGCCCCTCACTAGACCTCCTTTCCCATGAAATTCCTTGAATGCAGGTCATTTCCATGCTCCAAGAAGGTGGGCAGCTAGCATGGCAGCTATAAACAGGATGTCAGTGTGGAATCTTATTTTCTGGGGACCACCAGGTTCCTTGTATCTGTTCTGAGTAGTATCTTGGAACTTGTGCCCAATGTACTTCATTCATGCCAAAGCACAGCCAAGAATGTTACTCTTCTTTGCATGATTTGGAGGTCTAGATACCAATTCAGCTTTGAAAGGCTATTCAGTGGAACTATGACCTTTTTCCATCTGGTGTTGTCAGAGACTAGACTGGCCTGAGCCAGAGCTGTAAGGGCTGCTGGTAAAGTCTGACAGTTGTTGTCTTGAACATGCACACCATTCCTTATGCACACCTGTATTATGGTTTGAGGGGAAGAGGGCCTTTCTGAAGAAAAACGAGTTAAATTTTCCAAATGAACACACTGCAGATGAATAGTTCCAAAGCTTCACTTGATGCTGCTATTCCCCAAACTTTATCAAGTAACTTCAACACTATTGAAAAGAAGAAGGTTTGCTAACAGATCTAGCCTTACACACCAGTGTCCACTTCATAGGTTTCCCAAACAGAAGTTATGTTAACAGCGGACACAGGCACTAGAACTATTTGTAAGACAGAAAGAGTTTGGGTAGGAGTAGCATACCCTACTTTTCAGAATAACCAGGTAGTCTGAAATAGACAGTCAACATAGGGATGGTAACTATGATGTGTGTAAATGTAACTGCTGGGAATGTTAGCAGTTTCATGTTCACATGCAGGAGGAGCAGACGGGAGCTAGTGCTCCCCACATATTGATTCCTGCGTCGCCCCCCCAGCACTGCTGCCTCTTTGGGAAGCAGCATGGGGTGGAGAAGGCAAGCGACCGACAGAGGCAGCGGGGGAGTAGCACGGAATCTGCAGGATTAAATAATAAGACCAGGCTTATCAGTCAATCATGTAACTGACTGCATGCTAACATCCCTAAATCAACCCATAGGAATCTGGGGACTATCACACCAAAAAGCCACTCAGTAGCCTTTTGCTGTCAATTATGCTAAATGCCAACTACTGAACCTTATGAACCTAGACAAATGCAGGGACTTGTGTGCCTCTTATCCTGGTGGTTATGCGCCTCACATAAGCTGTTCTTTGGTTTCCACTAAACAGTGCCAGACACCCCATACAATCCATACTTGCTACACTTCAGCAGTCAGGAAGACCTGGGGAGTGGCCTCAAATGCTTCTCCTTTTATACTCTGGGAACCCTTTATTTGAGGGTAGATCAATTGGAATCTTGCTCTCTAGATCAATTGGAATTTCATTCCATTAGTGAAAACATGCAGAGGCTACTTGAAAAAACTAAATATTTAGCTGGTTTTTAATTCCTTATATCATGGACTGTCAAAGACGTTCGGGCAAAATTTTCAAAAATGACTGGTGATGTGTCAAGTTGCACTCCTCACATTATCCCTTAAAAATGAGACCTTGCTAGTTTCTCAGAATTTCTAGAAACCAAGGCCCACTTAAGACATTTAAAACAAAGTCCCTAGTCACTTTGGAGAAGTCTGAGTTTAAAAGTATATACAATATTTTCTTGTGTTTTCAGGTAGTTTATTCCCAAAAATCAGTGTGAAAATGTCATTCATTCATTGTGGAACAGATACTATGGTAATAGTTACAAGCAGTGCTTTTTTGGGGGGGGAGGGAGGGAAGGTGCCGGTACTCCAGGCTCAAACTTGAGAAAAAAGAAAAAAAAAAAAAAGGACACACGCAAGGGGCCGAAATGCAGTTGCGGCCCCTTTAAGAGCCAAAACACCACACTAGGATCCGGGGGGGGACACACCCCCCCACACACTTTGCATTCCAAGCCGCCCCAGGAAAACAGGTGCCGGTACGCAGGAGGAGGAATGCCATTCCTTTACTGTGTGCTGGGAAAATAGGTGACAGTACACTGTTTCAGGCCATATAGTCACAAAAAAAAGCACTGGTTACAAGTGTCTTTGGTCAAACGAGCATGTATATCTAAGAAGCTGTAGCGTACTGTACACCTGACCAGAGTTGTGGTACCAGAATCATAAAACTGAGGAATAGGCAAATGTGAGCTGGAGATACACACACGATTCCATTTTAGTACAGATGGAATCAGCAAACCAGACCACACAAGCCAGTTGCTTAACTGGAGACATTACATATGTAAACTATTGGAGACAAGAACAATTCAGGCTTAAAAGACCCTAGAATTTCAAAAGAATGCTACTGAAATTGAGATAACAAAAAAAGTTACTTATGCTCTAACTTTTGATGGAGACATGTATGCAGTCTGTTATCCTGTTTGTATGGCTCTGGTAAACAGCATCAATTAAGAGAAATTGCATACTGCATCAAAGTGGAAACTAAAAGTTATTTAGATGATTTAAGAAAGTATTACTAAATTCCATTCTAGCAATGTTCCTTTATTATGGTTAAGTAATGTTTACCTAGGGTTTTCAACCACACCACTAGCCCAGTAGCTCATGTCCTCTTCAGGTAACCGTCATGCATTATGGATGAGTAAGAAGTTACCTTTATTAATGAAGACAGGTTCCTTACAAGCTTCTGCAAGATATCTTTACCAAAGACAACCAGAATTATCCCACTACTGGGCAAGAAAATGACACAGAAGACTTATATATCACAATTAATCTGTATTTTATCAAGGGCAGTGTAATGTACTGATCTGACTGGCACTTAAGTATTGCACACCTTATTTGGATATCACTTCCAACTTGGGTGAGAAAGAATTGCTGCCTTCCATTTCCTCATAATAAATACTTCCATTTGCCAGTCCTGTTCTATTTTAGACAATGCACACGTGTTCATACCTTCTCCCTAGCATATGGCACAGTGACTTGCTGAACCACAACAGAACTTAAAATAATAGATCAGGGTGGCAAGCAATTGATTTTTAACACTGATTTCCAGCATACAATAGGGTTTTTAAATAAATATGTTTCTCCATATTGGTGCTGCTGCTCAGACTAGGGATGTAAATACCATTTTAAAAGTAACCATTTAAACAGTTAAAATATCATTTAACTAGTAACTGATTTAAGAGAGTGCGCCCCACCCTGGCCCGCTGGCTCTGGGCAGCCAGTGAGACTGGGGGTTAACAGTAAGCCCAATGCTTACTGGTTAACATTTTACATCCCTAATTCAGACTGCCAAGAGCATTCTGGGAGATGTTCCTGTAACAGAAGGAACAGAATATTAGAAATCAGAATGTTACATAGCAGTTTGAGTGAGACAGAAGGAATGTAAAAGAAAGCAAAAGCAGCAGAACTGCCAGAAAAAAGAGGACGAAGAGAAAGCTTAGCCTTATGACTTCATGTGAAATAGGAGTAACAGTATTAAGTGCAAGTGAGCTGACAAAAATAATGCAAAAAAATGGTAACCAAAGCAACCCAGGATAAAGATGAAAGCGGATCACAAAAGTTCTTGATTTATTTTACAGCAAAGACTGAAGTTTATGTTTCTGCCTCTAAGTAAAAAATACCTTCATTTTTTCCATAAATCTACCCTCAAATCAGTAACAAATATCCTTAAGGAAGTTCCGGTACAAAAATATTGTTAATAATGTCTAAGCAGGTAATGATCAGAGACTGCAACATACTACGTTGAGCGTGCTCATTCCACTATTTTATTTTGTCATTCCACCCTATTGTAGTCATTTGGTGCATCTTGTTAGAGACTTCAAGCTATCTGGGGCAGGAAGAATCTTCCTTTTTGCTCAGCAAGAAAAACAGGGTCCCAATGCTTGGTTTAAATACAGCTGTAACAATAGAGTTAGGAAACTGAGAACAAGTATGTGTGCAACATGGAGTGAAGATCTGGGGTTACAGCCACTATTGACAGAATAGTGGATGCCAGCTCACCCATCTGTAATTACAGTTGCACTCAAAATTTTAAGTATAGGTCAGCAGTTTGCACCCAGTGAGCAGTAAGTAAGATGGTGTGTTTTTCTTGGGGTGACAGCCGATAGTCTTCATAAAGTAACTTGCTGCCTTTCTCTTTTTGAAAGGTAAAGCAAGTTAGGAAAACTATCAAGTTAAGAACATTAATTCTCAAACTGGGGGTGGTGACTGCTTAGGGGGTCAGCAATGTGGGGGTTTGTGAACCATTAGCTCCATGGGTTTGACAATCCCAAGCCCTCATTAAATTTTTTTTGAAAGCCACTATGTTGAAAGTAATTTTAAAAGCCCTTGAGTTTACACATTAGATTATACATGCAGGACTCAGACATAAGTATTTATGCTTTCCTCCCCTTCCAGCTTGCAAACTTTCATATCCTGATTCTCTTACATTACTGTTCTGTAGCATTCAAGGCAGCAAAAGGCAGAGGAAATTTGAATGAAAGACTGTATCCTTTATGTTTTTTCAGGAAATGAATTATGGTTTTGTATTAAAATACAGCTCCTTTTCAAATATGAAGATCTACACCCTTGTGGTGTTTCTCCAAATTAATGCTTTGAGAAGGGTGGGGACCACAGAACACAGTTGATGCCACAAAGGCCTTTATACATATGGGGATAAGTTATCGGTTGTCATTCCCTCCAGTTTCCATCCCCACCCCCCTTTTCAGGAGTTAAGACAATATTGTAGAAAGCATTTCTTAATTAGAATTGCAACAACATAAGTTACCCTTGAAAACTTGTGCTTACGAAAGCTCATGATACCATCTACATGTTTTGTTAGTCTTTAAAGTGCTACCAGACTTTTTTTAAGTTTTTCCTGTTACAGACTAACTCGGGTACTACCCCTCTGAAATCCTTGAAAACTTGAAACATCTATTCCCTTGTCCCATTCCTCAAGAACACAAGAGTTGCAGAAATTTAAACCTTAGAACTACAATTTAGTTAAACTGGTACAGTTTTGTATTTAGACAACACCAGAACATTCATGCTGATTTCTGTACTTGTTTAAACTTACAATTGTATAAGATTAACTAAAACCAGTTTTGAAGTCAACTTCTGCATTTAGACAAAATGACTGTAGTTCACAGTACAGATAATGGTTATTGCAAGTTCTTCACATAACATTAAGCACGTGTGTCTAGGGCAGTGTTTCCCAAATGGTGTTCCACGGAACCCTAGGGTTCCGTGCAGTGAAAAACAAGGGTTCAGCAAGAAAATTCCACTACAATAACATTTTATGATTTAAAAAATAATAATTGATATTATGTTATTTTTGTTTTTAAATATGTGCAATTGAACTAAATGTTGATCTCATTACCTTGTTTAGCATTTCTTTATTATTATCCTTACTTATTTGTGGTCTACTTTTTCAGCTCCATATATTAGACTATTAGGGGTACCGCAAAATTCTTTCGTGTTTAAAAGGTTTCCGTGGCCAAATAAAATTGGGAAACACTGGTCTAGGGGAAAGGTGATAAAGGAATATATGGATGTTAAGTAGAAAAGCAGATCAACTTTTGCATTCAAGGTCTTGAATGCCTTCAAAAATGGCTAAATGTTAGAATGAAGAAAAAAAAAAAAAAAAGCCACAAATACTTTTTGTACTTTCAGAGAAGCCAAAGGGACCATGCTTACCTGTAAGTTTTCTCACTGTTTTGACTGCATAGAAACAGAAGTTCTAAGTAAATGTGAAGCCAAATTATTGTTTATGTCTAATAATTTTCAGTACAAGGAGAATGGATAACAGTGACTAAGTTTCACGAACACAGGATCCTAAGTGACAGAGGTAAACCTATTTATTCAGTTAATTGAATGAATCAGTTTGGCAGACAGTACTAAGACAACAGGAATCAGCACACACTTTGCTTATATGACCACTCTTACCAGGTGAAATAACCAAATACCTGCTGGCCTTACTAAATGAAGTTTTGGGAACGTCGCAAATATGGAAATTCATCTTTATCTGCTATTGGTAGAATAGCACTTCATGAATTGCTAAGTTCTCACTTGATTGAAGTATCCAAGACTACACTCCAAGTACAGTTTGTGCTGCACTGTTTTATGGGTAATAATCACCAACAGGTTAGTAAAAATCACAAGAAAACTTTTCTAACCACATTGTCTTCACTGCTAGTTAGATGTTTAATCCAAAAAAACACAGTAGCCTTTAAATTAATATCTAGGACTATTACTAAGGTCTATGCCATTATATTAGCAGCTGCACACCAAAACCCATCTCAGACACTTGGACCATAAATGTGCACAATATTTTAAAATTCTGCAAAATACTGTAAATTGTCTCAAATAAGTGTGGCTCCAGCATGACAGGGGGAGTACAGGCCACTGGCTGCCTTGAAGTGGAAGATTACACTGAAGTCCAACTGGTAAAAGATTCAGAAATGGGCCTGAGTATGGGAAGCTCTATGAGGGCCTGGGTGCTGGGGGAGTGGGCTAGTGAGGGTCGGGGTCCAAGTGCAACTGCTTGGGGATCAGTGGGATAAAGGGCTTGGAGAGGGGTCCAAGTGTAGAGGATAGAGCTTGTCAGGCTGAAAATGGAATGGGCCTGTTTAACAAGGAACCTCAGCTACCATCAAGACGATGCCACATGCTGGGATCCCGCTCCTCCTCCACCCTCTCGCCTCGCTTCCTCCCCCCCCCCACCAAGATTCTCCTATCCCCTTTTCTTCTCCATTCATTTCTCACTCCCATATTCCTCTCCTCCTCCCATCCTCTCACATGGCCCATTGCCTCATTACCCCACCCCTTCTTTACACAGCTCCACTGTTGGGCCTGGCACTCACTGTTGCACAAAAAAGAGAAAAGCTCCCAGAACACAGAGTGATCTTGACTAGTTCTAGAGTCCAAGAGGCAACACTCAACCTCTTTCAGCTTGGCAGCTCTGTGTTTGCAGAAATGAGGGGGGGGGGGGGGGAAACAGTGGCATAACCCCATCTGCTTCCCATACCTTGCCTTTGGGGAATGCACACACATACACAGGTTCCCTGCACAAAAGCATAGGAAATCAGGTGAGGGAGGTTTTTTCTGCAGGCCCACAGTCAGACAGAATCCCCCTCAGGAGTGAGTGGCATATTTAGTTGCTCAGCTACTTTTACCTAGTTGTGAAGAGCTTGAAGTAGGTTTCTCAGTGAAACAGCTGTCAAACTCAGACTTTGTCTACTACTACAAACTTATGTCAGGATAAACTACATTGCTCAGGGGTGTGAAAAACTATACTAACCGACCCCCTGGTTTAGACAGTGCTATGTTGATGGGAGGGCTTCGACACAGCTACTGCCTTTCAAGGAGATGGAACACCTACACCCACAGGAAGCTTCCTGTCACCACAGGTGACATCTTCACTATTCCAACAGCACTGTAATTGTAAACAAATCCTAACTTACCAGAATCTAATCAAAATTACTACACTGCTACCTTCTTGTATATACTAGGTTTACTCCTACAGTTTTATTTCTCCAATGTATTGCATTTTATCAGACATTCAGTATGCTTACAAACTCTTATTCGGTCTTACTTCTCTACGTTTTAGCTCTGATGTTCAGAAAAGAAGCATTTTTTAAAGGTTCCTCAAATACAAAGATATTCAAGTTGTGTTAGTTTTAGACTAACCAGGCCGCATGCTAAAATGATATTTTAATACCATTTTAGAAGCTCAAAACTCCTCAGGTCCCCATCAGTAGCGCTTCAAGCACTGGAAATCAGTTTGATAAAGAAGGTAGCTGAAGTTAGCATAGTATTTTTTGTAGAAAAATCTCAGACAACCTTAGATTGTTTAAGTATGATTACCAAGTTCCTAACCAAGGTTCCCTTTAAACTAGCATTATGACTGCACTCTTGATGGATCACAGTGAAACAAAAAAGCCTTAAAAGTAAACGGCTCACTTGCAAAAACATACTACCACCACAAATACCAATTCATTGTGTCCATCCCTTAATCCTAGGGAGAGATACAGGCTTTGCAGATGAATGATCAGGGTTACTTTAAACTAAGGGGAAGAGGAGGAAAGGTGCTCAGTGATAAAAGGAGTACCAAAAGTGAGTGCCAGCAGTTCTCTTCCGCCCCTCTTTTCTTTCAATGTCTTGGGCCTCCAGCTGAGTGCCTCTGCTGACTGAATGCAAGAGCAGGAAGAACCTCTTACACATGCTAGTCTTCTATAATTACTGAATGATCAGTCAAAAAACCAAATTTCTTAAAAACTCATCTCAAGAGACTGGTACAGATTTAAAAAAACCCAGTGTCATCATACCCGTGGTGAGACACTCCTAGGCAAGCAGGATTTATAATCCAGGCCAGCTTCAATTTAAAAAGTTAAGATGCAAGTTCCTAGTTATTTGCATCCACTTAGCTATTTGATATACCCATTAGCAAATACAAGCTTTTGGTTTGAGTTTCCAAAACTTATGGTTACACAGGGAAAAAAGTTAAATATCACTGACTTGGCTAAGACCTTGTCTAGTCTATAAGAGTGTTGAAAAATTTAACATTTAACCTTGCTTAAATTGGTTTAGCATGTTCAATAAGGGTTAAATTTGTTTAAGTTCACACTTATTTAACTAGATCAATTTAAATAAATTGACCAGTAAAGCCAGTTAAACAGTTCTGCATGCCTGAAAAAGCTTGTTTATTTTGAAAAGGTGTTACTTTAAATCAGTTTAGTTAAACCAAAAGCAAAGCCATGTGGCTACACTTTAGTTTAAACCACATTTACTATATTTTAAACTTATACCCGTTTTTCCATCTATTTAAACTGAAGTAAACTTCATTTTATCCAAAGAAAGACTATGAATGATAAGTGTTTTCTCCAGTTTAAAAAAAGCAGCCCGAGACAGTCCATTGGTTTTAGACACAGTTTAAATCTGGAAGCAGCCTGCAACGATTGCTAAAATATTAACTGCCGACTTCATTTTTTTAAAATTCTACAATATAGAATATGCATGTTTGATCAACTTTTTTTTTTTTTTTTTTTTTAAAACAGATCTTTAACATCCAGCCGTTTCTCAAACTGAAAGTTGCTTCCCATATTTCCCCAGCTTTTAAAAGCCTTAACTATCCCTTGTACAAAAGAGTGGTGCTGTAGCACCTTTACTGACAAAAAATGACTATAGTATCATGAGCTTTTGTGAGCACAACCCACTTCTTAGATCAGTGGTCCCCAACGCAGTGCCCATGGGTGCCATGGCGCCCGCCGGGGCATTTATGTGCGCCCGCCTAGTGACCAGGGCCAGCCCGGGCACACACGGTGCATGCGCAGCCCCTGCCCCCAGGCACGTGGCGGCCCCGGAAGGTTGGGGACCACTGTCTTAGATGAATGGAGCAACCACTCAAACTTCTGTAAATGTTATGTATCAATGAAATTGTTCAGTACAGAGATTGGGACAATGTACAAATCAGAATTGAGTTATGTAAAACTTATGATCCCTCTCCCCTTCACACACCCCTTTCTTTAGGCATTCCTTTGTAACAATAAAGCGGCATGCTCTAGAGACCATTTCATACCTGATATAATACCAATAAAAATTTAAGTTTGAAAATGAGGCAACCCCATTCTACCAAGAATATTAAAGGCAAGAATGGGTTGCTTCGGGGCCGGCCACCCACCCACCCACAGAAAAATCAGCTGGAAGCCACACACAATTGAGAAGCAAACAAAAACAAACCCTCACCCATATGGCCCCTGACTGAGAAGGAGAAAGACACTCCCCGCAGTCCATTCTCACACCAGAGCCTGGGAGGCCAGCCTAATAAAAGCCATTCTCACTGTAATACCAAAATATGTTTTTTAAAAACCGTGAACTTAAAAAGAACTTGAAGCAGGGAACTTCTCCCCACTGTTTACTTCCATTTGTGGAAAGAAAAAAAAAAAAATTGTGTGTGCGCAACTGAAGAGCAGGGAATGGGAGGACTTAGAACACATCAGTTCCTACAAGCGTCCATGACTTTAGTGCAGAACAGATATATACCAGGGTGACTTATAGCAGGAATGCCCTGTAGATTGTGCGCTCCAGCCCCAAGGTGTGGTAGTGCAGAGGGAGAGAGGGGAAGATAGGGGAAGCTGGAGCACCAATGTGGGCTCCCTAATGCTGGGCCCTACCTGCCATGAGCCTCAAGGGCTGGATCCAGGCAAGGTGGGGGCCACATCTGGCCGCCAGAGTTCCCCACTCCTGATTAAAGGAATCAGACTTATGTACACCGCACTAGCTCAATCATGAGGGGCCCAGAGGATCGAACACTGTAACAGCAGTTCCCTTGAGAAAATAACTCTTGGACACATGTATATTAAGTTACTCAGCGTTGTGTTTACTTAACTATATCTACCCTCTCAAGATAGGTAACTGTAGAAAAGGGTATTGGCAATTTGCTCTATCCTACTAGCGCTAGCAAACTTCTCCAGACTGACATTCAGACAGCAAGACCTTATTACATATGCCCAAATGTCTACCATTTTAGAAATCATTTGACAGCTAACAGGATGAGGTACAGAACTGCACCTCAAACTACTTAAAACCATATTTAATGCCTCTACCAATACAGCTGGGTGAAATTTTTCAACAAGTGGTTTATTGGCTGGAAAAAGTGTCAAACTATTAGCAAACTCACTAATGTCATGTTTACTCCTTTTTTGGGCAGTTTGATCAAGATTTTGAGTGTCAAAACGTTGACTTTCTGGCCTGCAATCACCAAGAGATTTGCCAAGTAGATGCAGGGCTAAAACTCACGAAACTAGCTCCAATGGTTGGGTGACTTACCAGGAATATGGGAGGCCCAGGTTATATTCCTGTTTCTCTCTGATAATGGAGATTTGAACTTTGTCTCCCTGGCTGCAGGAAAATCCCATAGCCATCAAGCTATGAGTTATGGAGAGTGGAGGGAGGATGGAAGGGTGGGCAAACAGTGGTCCTCCATCCCTCATGAGACGCTCTCACAGAATATATAGCCAATGGTGATGATCATACATATGGGCAATTTGTAGTATTTGTCACAACAGTGATGAATCATTGAGCCAAAGAAAGAAGAACCGACTGAAGTAGCTCTGTAGCTAGGGTAGTCTCTTACACTGTGGAAAACCCAAGCTCAAATGCCTTCTCCACATCAGGCAGAGGTGAAGGGGCGGGGAGGGGGCAAAAACTGCTCCCCTCCCCATCTACACCACAGGTGAATACCCTAAATTATAGGCTAACACATAAGAAAGTCATCTCTTTACCCTCCAGCCATCTGAGGAATCTAATAGAGATGTAACATTAGAACTGTTTGAAAAGTTAACCAATAAGCCTGGGCTTATTGGTTACCATTAAGAGCGACATGCAAGCTCCTGTCCCTTCCCGGGGAGCCGGCTGCCACTACATTGCTGGCTCTGTACCAGAACAAGCAGCACGTGAGAGCAGGAAGATCTCTGGGAGTGAGGCTACAGGCAGGAGCCAGCTGCCACCCCACACTGCGAGTACATGTAAATGTGTAACCACTGAGATTTCAGTAGTTACCCAATTGCCCCCTTTAACAACATCCCTCGAATCTAATCTTTTGCTTTAGGCGGAGCACCTGAAATTGAAACAAGAAATGTCTAGGTCTGCTCAAACTAGATGTTTTCTGATTTACTGGAAATTTAAAAAAAGTGGTTTTGGTACAACCCCCCAAAAAAAAAATTGGAATTGCCAGCAAACTGAAAAAAAGTGTATTCATATAGGTCTACTTACTAAAGTTCCTAATGGATATTTGCCCGCAGCTAAAGGAGAGAAGGAAAAAGAGCACCGTGGAGAACTCTTTTCTAACTCTTTTCAAACTTTCTACAGAGATTTAAGATTGCATTTAAATGTCTTAATTCTAGTTCCATTTACAGACTCAAGCATTTGCAGACAAAGGAACTCTCATCAACAGTGACACTTGATCAATACATTGGCACAAGAGGATTAACCAACACTACCAGTGCGGTAGTCAGTACAATAGGGAAATCAGTATTTTTGCCTTATTGATAAAGATCAAGTAGATGAAAGCATCCAAACAGATATTTAACAAATTCTCACTCCAGCCTTCAACTCAAGGGGGAAATTATGTAAAGTGTTTGTACACCAGGTTCAAAACTCTGACAAAAACACCACTGTTACTGAGGAAAGCCAAGAATCAAAGCGGGGCCGGGGAGAGAAGAAGCATAGCCTATCTTTATTTTAATTGGGGATATTAGGAGCAAGGCTGCATTAATTCATCACTGGGCCCTATGCAAACTTAGCTTCTCCGCTGCACTGGGCTGGAAAAAGTGTAAGGCAGTAAGTGGGAAGTGAGCCCACTTTGCACCTCATCCTCCAGCAGCAACTTCTTCATGGGACAGCACTACTCACTCAGTTATGGCCTGGCTGCCCTTCTGTCATTGCATGCTTTTATGCACTCAAAGTCACCTATGCACCAAGGTTCTTCAAGGTATTCCTCACAAAGTCCTATATTTAAGTTGTTTCAGACATCACTTTTGAAGTCTTACAAGTGAAGAGTCAATTAAGTGGAATATTTCAGTAAAAAAAGGCATATAAGTGAAGACAAAAGATCAACATGACCGTTCAGCATCTCGATTCTAACAACCTGAGAACCATATAGCAACAGTGGCTAAATAACCCCCTCTTTTTAGATATTAAGAGTAATGAAAAGTTGGTCGGTCAAGTATTTCTGTTCAGCACTGTTGGAATCTGAGGCAAATAGAGTCCCTGCTCCATAGATCAGACACTGTACACCAGGTGATTAGAACTGAATAATGTAGTATTTTCTCCTGCCATCTTATCTTGAAGTGAAGGTGTAAGGGCACAAGCAAGGGTAACGGATTACAGGCTCCATCTACGCGTATTTGGGGGTGGTGGATATTTTCTATGCCTATCTGGGGATTATTGTATTCATAACTGTGATATAATAAAGTATTCCACCTGTAAGTAACAACTTGGAAGGTATCAGGTTCTTGACATCTGCATGGATGAAGGGCCATGTCTCAGTTCATCTGAAAGCACAAGTAACATCCAATCTATAAAGGACTGTATACATACAAGATTTTGTATGCATACAATGTGTATATTACACACACTGTATATTTAAAAAATCCTCAAAACATCACTGTAGGGTTCAAAGTGATACTATAAACTTTATATTTAGCTTTCCCAAGTAGTGAAGTAAGCAGTCTCAGGTGCTTCAGAAAGTAGTATTCTTCCAAGTCAGTGTAAAGCCAATATACCTGTAGAATGCTGGGAGTCACTGATTAAAAAAAAAAAAATCTAATTTTCAAAATGGATTTTAAGCAAGCTCCTAACAAATGGGGTACAGCAGGAATGTCAAATATTTGGAAGCAAGAATGGAAGTTTAATTATGGACTGTAAATCATGGCACAAGTTCAGAACTAAAAGCCTCAAACATTATGGAATGCCAACTGATATCAGGAAGAAGTTTGAACAGAAATGAAGGGGAGGAGATGGTATCCATTTAGAAAAATCTAGTTAGTTATTGTTTCTTCAGTACTATGCCACATTCATCAATAAATATACATCCTTATTTCTACCCTCTCTTCCCATCACTCTTCCTTATTCTTTTGACTACTATACTCTTCCCTGCAGGAACTTCCAACTCTTAATCTAGTGAGTTCCACTCCTACACCCTATCACCCATGAAATCATTAAAAAGTTAACACAGACATTCTGTACCACCATTTGGCATAAAAAGTCAGACTTATTAAGGACAGCAGAATTCATTCCTGCAGACATCCTCAAACAATTACTTAGGCAGATATAACAGTTTCACTCAGTTCAAGTTGGGATGGGTGTCTGCAGTCAAAGGGCTAGCAACTCAAATTTTAGTTCTTGTATTTTGGAAAAAACCTACTACTGTTAGGAAAGCTACACAAAAACATCATGGGGACCAGTCCCTGCCTATTGTTTGGCATCTGATGTAAGAGTTAATGATCTCATGTATAAAAATGCTATCCCAGGTACAAGGCAAGTTAGATGACTGAGTCTTCCTAAGTTCTGCCACATAATGCATTCGTTGTATATAGTACTCCCCCCCGCCCCCAATTTTGTCATCTAAACTGCTGTATAATGTTGCCGTGAATTGCTGTTCCATGTTCCACAGAGATACTGAATCCATTCTTATTCTAGAGACAGACACAAGTAGGTTGAAGATTGAGTTAGTAGTGCTTGGGTCCCCTTACTATAAGTTGCGTGGTTTTTAAGAAAAAAGGAGGCCACAGCAACTTTTGTCTTCTCCCCCAGAATTATTTTTGGGCAAAGACAGAGGAATGGTGAATAAGAAAATAATCCTAACAGCTTATTTTAAAAATCATGGTCCAAGTGTCACACAAGAGTGTGTCACCCATGCAATATTTCATCGCTCAAGGAAATAAGTAACAAAAGTGTTCTCATGTAGAATTTTCAGTGTTAATAATTCTAAACAAGCCACCTGATTTTTAGATTGAAGCACTGGGCTTTCAATAAGCAGCAGCATTTATTTCATTGTAAAGCCAGAGGGACAAAACATAAGCAGTAGGTATTTCCCCCTATTTTAACATTAGCCAATTATGTAACAAAATGAAAGAACCTGGCATCTTAAAAGGAAGTTATTCAGTATGGTAAATCAGTTTAAGGTTATAGCTCAAACTCATTCCAAGATGAGCAAGTTTTGGGACCACCACAGTAGATTACTAGAAACTGCTAATCTCTGTGTTCATAAGCAAAACACTGTGATCTAGTTGATAAAAAACACAAGAATTAGGATAGAAAGATGTTTGGTTATGGGATGTTAATTCAACAGTTTAATTTATCCATCTGCTTTTTTTACAATGGATTTATAGAAGCAAGTTCTTAAGATTAGTAGAGCCCAGCTGTTATAAAATTTTAATTTAATACAGTACTGGATCTCTTTTTGGGAGCAAATTTGTTACCAATCTCTTCAGTTAGCACATGAGAAATTCTCTTGTCATATCGTTTGGCATTTATAATCCTAGAGACAAACAGTCTGCTTATCTTCCTCTGTTAATTTACTTTGAGCTGGAACCAGTTTCAGTTAACAAAATAAAATACATTTAAGAATATGCATCCTTTTTACATTTCATCATTTTAAGGAAAAACAGTAAAGTACAATAGTGTATTCCCTGAAAAATCTATTTAGAAATATTAATTACATGAAACAAGATTGAGAATTTCTTAGCTCACTTTTGTAAGTTTACTAAATTAGTGGGTAAGCATTTTAATGCTAGTTTACTGTAATACTATACATTTTTGAACAATGTAGGTATCACTTCTTGTTTGTTGCATGTTTTTATTGAGATTAATATTCACCAAAAATGTGCACCCCCAAATATCTGAAGTTTAGTATACTGAAGTCAGTGACATTTCAGTTGTCTAACAGAGTAAATATTAATAGCATTAAGCATTTGTTAATGAGAAAAGTCTGAGCTTGAAAAGACCATAGATTATCTTGTACATCTGTGCGCCAACACAGAAGTATTTCCTATGGCATAGTCTTAACTGTTTTACCCAGTCCAAGCAGTGTAATTTCTAGCACATCCCTTAGGTGTACTGCTCCCAAGTCCTGTAGTTCCTTAATTATGTGGTGGGCTTTGTGTTAATTGTAAAGCTTTTCCTTCACTCATTTTTATCTCAGTTCTCTAGATCATATTGCACAGTCACCTCAATTTCTTCTCCTTCCTTGTCATTCCCATCTTTAGAATACTGGTAGGTTCTCTCTGCCTTTCTGTCTAGCCAAACTGTATATGTGTTGTGTATGGTTACAATAGGTAGAGTTGTGTTGCATTTGAAGCTCTTAACATAATGAATTTACAAATTTACCTTAGCAGGGGTCTTACAGCATTTTTCCAAAGTTCAGCCAAAAAAACCTATTAAACCATAATGCAACAATTGAAATCCTCAAATGTAACAGCTGACAGGTTCTACCTATATTGCCTGTGAATTAAGAGATAGTGACACTAGATAAGACTCCACTTTAAATTTCTAAGCACATTTTTAGGTAACTGATGAAGATCATGGTAATACTCAGAAAAATAGTAAGAATCAGGTACAGCACAACTTCCTGTAAATTATAGCTCACTTGCATCAAAAGTGAAGATCAGTTTGTAGTCTCAATTATTCACAACAAAAGCAGCATATTTGACTGTCTGCTCAGTAGAAATTTAACTAGAATAGTAAGGTGTTGCAGTTAAGAACTGGGATCACTGGCATACTGCATTGGGGGAAAAGGTGTTTTTCCTCACATTAGTGGTGGTTTGGCCATATTAGTCCCCTACTACTTGAGGACAACTGGAAATTTTACCCATGTGAAAAGCCCCAACTACCATCACAGTAGCCCTCTACAAGTAAAGGGAAACAAGTAGCAATAACAGAGTAAGCACCCCACAGTGCTGGCTCAAAGTCTATACTTTCACATATTAAAGACAGGGATTGTTTTTAAAAAGCTATTTTTGTGCTCTACTATTCAGTGACTACCTCTACTTATGCACTAAAAAAGTTTCCATTCATTATGCCACAAGTATTAAGGTTTAGTATGATGGAAGCCATTTCTGCCAAGACTGTCACAATGGTTTAAGGATATACAAAAAGTTTATCCCTTATTCCAAATATCATAAATAGAAAATTTGAACAAGTTCCTGAAAAACTTTCTAAATAGTGATAAGTTGTGCAGAACTAGCTATAAGATAGCACTAAGATGACAGTAACTTTCTAAATGGAACAGAAAAAAAATTGCAAATAAAACTATTACGGACATTTAAATTTTGTTAAACTCTCAACTGCAGTACCTGTAAACATTTAACTGAAAGATACTGTGTTTTAAGATAAGCTTCCCCCCACTCACTGCTGCATTTCATATGTGAGTACAAGTATTCTGTTTAAAATGAGATATTAATCTTGGATTTCACTCCCAAAACATGCTTTATAATTCTGCTGAGAGACTTGAAGATTCTACCAGAAGCCCACCGCATTTTGGGCCCAGCTACTAATTACCCCTTCCCTTAAGCTAAAGGGCAAGATCTTTGAATATAATTAAAGCAATCCAGGTTCACTTAATGCTTTGTTTACAAGATAAGCTTTTGAGTTTGATAAGTAGCTCTTGAAAAAAAAATTATCCAAAGTTTAGTTTTATGCTGAAGGCACCACACAATAACTCATTTTTAGGGTTGGTTCTTTTGTCTATTTTGTTGGGGAGGGAGGGTTAAGTCAACCTAAAATACTTCCAGCAATTGTTACTGTAGATCTTTCACCTTTCTTAAAGTTTACAAAAAAATGAAACAAAAGACTTAACACTGAAACTGATTACGCTGTAACAACTTATGTTGAGTTTAGAACACTGTCCTCAAATTCACGCTCACAATGGCAGTGTAGAGCATATTAAAACTGGCAGCTATTCAGAGACCTTACATTAATAGCTAGTCAAACAGACATCAGGGACATTTCTTAGCCTTAAATGTCCTAGTTTTGTCAAATTAAAGTAGACACTGCTAGTTATTTTAATAATCACTTACATTGCTAGGGGAAATTGTGATAAATGAAATGCCTCCCAAGGTCATGGGAACAAGCTTTAGCAGCTAGGTTTCCAGACAAGCTTCTTCCTGAAATCCTATCAGGCTTCCAAATCAGTAGGGAAAATAAAATTGCTCAGATATGAGTGACAATATTCTCAGTCACCATCTTCTGAATGCCCCACATCTCCTCGAACTTCTCCAGAATGAAAAGCGGTCCCTTCTGCTACAGGCAGCATTCATCCTCCAGTATTAAGGCCTCTTCATAAACTCACGTGGTGTAACATCCAAAGGTGAAATACATATAATAACCATTTGGGCTGAAGATGACAGTGTCATACAAGCACCACCGTTAGAGGCACTTCCTGCTACTAACTGGGACAAGCACGACACCACCGTGCTCATACAAACGCCCGCCCGCGGGCTGCTGAAAGCAGCCTGACTGGTCCTCCCTCTATTTCAGAGGCGCTGCACAGATGCCTTCATCTTTGTCCAGAATCGATATACACAGACCATCTAGCCATTAATAAATGAGAACAGCGAAACGGCGGGTGGGGGAGTCTGCCTCGTTGCCTGCTCTCAACTAGCCCGGACTGGGGAGACAAAGCTGCGGAAGGCAGGGGAAGGGGAGTTTGCGAGTGCAACTACAAAGGCAGAAAGACCCTCGGCTATAGACTCCGTCTCCCTCACCCCTGGCCAGCGGAGGCTAGCTGGCTCCGTGCAGGGCTGGCAAGCAGGCCGGCTGGGGATGATCATGCTGTGCAACAGCAGACGACTAATCCCAACTACTTAACCCGGCAGGGAACCAGGGGCTAAGCACCACCTATGGTGTGTGGACGGGGGAGGGAGAAGAGACTCACGGCGCCAACAGCACCTCTGGCCGCACTGGGGGGGGGGTGGGGGGGACCATCTGGGCACCGCCTTACTGCCGGGGGCAGGGGCAGCCGCGCCAATCACCCCACCCAGCATGATATGTCACAGCAGCGCCGCCGCTTACCCCAAGCCCTCCCTAGGGCAGCCCGAGCGGCAGCCACGCCCGCCCCGCGCGGGCGCCCTGGCCGGGGGGAGACGACCCCCGCATCGGCCGCCTCAAGGTCACACGGCGCCCCGCATACAGCGCGGCAGCAGTGTCGAGCGGCCGCCTCACCCGGACCAAGGCGGGCGAAAGGCAGCCCCGCTTCCGCGCCCATCAGCAGCTCAGCCCCAGCCCCCGGTGGCTGGAGGGGCGCTCCCCTGCCGGGGGCCGGGCCGGCGGATGCTCCAGCTACGGGGCAGCTGCTTACCTCGGCCGCTGCCGAGCCGCACGCTGGACGGCGCCGCGGGACTCACCGGGAATCTGCCGCTGCCACCCGCTCGGCGCACAAGGTGCCCGCGGTCCCCCGCCCTGCTCCGGCGAGCCGCCCCCGCCCTGCGGCGCCCTCCGGACTGCGGGGCAAACGAGAGGGGCTCCCGGCCCCACCCCCGGCAGCGGCTCCTCACAGGGAAGGAGCCAACACTCCACGCTGCGGCTCGGCCCCCGCCAGCACCGGCTCAGCAGCACCCGCCGCGGCGCCCCAGCCCCACAGAGTAACCGCTACCGCCACCGTCTCCGTCTCCGTCTCCTAGCGGGGCAGCCGCAGGGCGGAGCGGCCGGGCCCCCGCCACTCACGCGCTCGCCCGCTCCTCGCTGAGCCGCCCCCTTCCCGCGCTGCAACCGCCGCTTCCTACCCCCTGTCCCGGCGGTCACATGACGGGGTCTCGCTCGGGTGAAGGGGCTCCAGACGTGCGGCGCCTTCAATGGGGGAGGAGAGGGAGGAGCCTCCGGCGGGAACGGGGAGGCGTGGGCGGGGCCAGTCGCTCTCCCCGCCTCCCGCCTGTCCGATTGGCTGCTGGGGGCTGACGTGCTTGTTTCCATGACGTGTGTGGGCCGGGCCGAGGCGTTTGATGGGGCCCGGCGGGCTCGGGTCGGTGACTTTGCCGCGAGCCTCTCCCCGGGGAGGAGGTGGGTGTGGGGCGCTGTGCTCCTCCCGTTCCTCTAAGCCCCTCCGTCGTCCCCGTGCCCGGGGGCGGGAGGAGCAGCTCATATGCACGGGGCATCGGGCACGGGGGGAGCTCCCTGCGCAGGGGCGGTGGGCAGTGGAGGTGCTGATCGCGCAGGTAGCTTGTTGCACGCAGGGGCAGATGGGGGAGCTCACCGGGCAGACGGGGAGGAGGGCAGAGAGGGGGAGCTCCTTGCACTGGGGAGGGGAGCAGCAAGGGGGAGCTCCCTGCACAGGCGGGGCAGAGTGGAGTAGACACTCTCAAGGGGAGCTGGTTATGCAAGGCGTGCGGAGGAATTGTGCGTCTCACCCCTTCCAGGGAGTCGGAGAGTAGAGGGGATACCCTTGTTGGGATTGAGAACAGGCCGACTCCCAGAGCCAACCCTCCTTCCCCCTTTCTTTCCAGCCGAGGGTGAAATAAAAGTACAATGAAGACCACACTCCGGAAAGTAGCTAGTTAAATATCCGGTCGCCCCTGCTGCTGCCTCGACCGCATGAATGAGGGACGCCTCAAACCAGGCTGAGGGCGATTGATTGTACATAAATGTCTCTCTCAAACACAAAATCTCTCCCCTCCCACCCCCAAGCCTAGAGGGCGAGGACTGATTTAAATTTCATTCTCGGTGAGGCAGCTTTCCTCCTGCTCCCCTTCCCCCCGCCCAAAGGCAGGTCTGTAAATCCTTTCTCTGTTCCATCGCAGCAAAACCAGAGGAGGTGCCTGGTGTCTATCCAGTTTTCGTTCTATATGTGTAATTTTACAGAGAAATGCTCCCAGCTACCGTAGCCTTATTTGTATTCTATTTCTGAAGGGAAATTTTAGATATGATTTAAGTAACCTGACTGGCCGTTTCAGAAGGCATTAATTACCTAATGCTCTGCCTGTACCAGTTTGTTTCTTAATAATGCTATATTTTTTTTAGGATCTCAAAGCACTGTAAACGTTAAGGAAGTCTCTTAAAACCTCTCCTCTGTAAGATAATATATCCATCCTTACCTCTATTTTTCAGATGTGAAAATTGAGGTGTGGAATGTATATCAACATTTTCAAACATATAGTAATTTTGACCGACCAATCTTAGTGTCCAATTTCCAGTACCTCAATTTTAACTTTCAGTGTTGTAGATCATTATCCATAGTGCTTGCTGAAGACATTTTGGAAGGTGTGCATATTCAACACTTTTCTATGTCAAGCCCCGGAACTCGCAGGACAAGGAATATTAGTGGAGACTTGAAAATCTGGGCCTAATGACACCACTAAAGAACACAGAAAGTTGAGGCAGCAGAGCAGTGGGAACAAGCTCCCAGAAGTCCTGACTTCTTCTCCTCTAACTCAGTAGATCATTCTTCTCAGTGATCAATAAAACACAATTATTGCTATATGTTCTATCTTGTGTTATTTGAATTTTCATTTTCTTTTGGACACAGTATCAACCTCTCTCCTGAGCACATCAGTGGAATGAATGGCCAGCTGTGTAGTCCATCAGATTCTTTTAACCAACCATGAATACCCCATCGCTTCATAGTTATCTCTATGATTCTGTTGTCCACCCATAAAATGGAAGTAATTCCCATTTCCCAGAGATCATATGACATTACTTAATTTTTACAAGATAATGAAAGCCATAGATTTTTCATAAACAAAATATTAGGCTCAGTCACTGTACCATTATTGTAGTACTAATATTTATTGTATAGTAAAGTACAAGAATAATGTATACAAAATATAACCTGAAGAGTGGTGGGGAAAAGTTTTTAGTGCTTCTATGTTCCTGCCCATTTTCCTGAGATACATTACATTTAAAAAAACACACCTGCAGTCCCTTCGCCTGTTTCTACCATGCTAACACTAACATTTTCCAAAGATGCCACTATTTTTTAGTGCCTGAATTTTTGAAGCATCAACTTCAAATAAGACTTGTAAATGCATAGACCTACACTGATTCATTTTCAACAATTTCTGTGGTAATGCCAAAATGAAGCATTGGCATTTGTTTTCAATTGATTTTCTCAGCACAGTCCCACAAATGTTCCTGACCACTTTTTGCAGACTACTCTAGATTAGACTCCTGTTCTCTCTGTGCTCCTGCTTGGAGTATCCCATATAGCAATTTTCCTGTAAGTCTTTTACCTATATATAATTCCCCTATCTCACTGCCAGGCATTATTGTATGTGATGGTGTGGTAGCCATGTTAGTCACAGGATATTAGAGAGACAAGGTGGGTGATTGGACCAACTTCTGTTGGTGAGCAAGACAAGCTTGAAAACTAAAAGCTTTCCTTCAGTACTAATATTTCCCTTGCAGTACTCAGAAACTTGTCTCTCAAAAACTTGTGCCTCTCTCCAACAGAATCTGGTCCAATAAAAGATATTGTATCACCCACCTTGTCTCTCAGAAAATAACAGCATACAACCTGTCAGAGGTATCCAATTCTCTGAGAGCAAGGAATTTACATACAAACTATTCTCTGCTTTTGATTCTGACACAGGTTGATTTCTTTCATAAACAACATGAACAACTCTCCCTTTTGTTGAAATTTTAAATGAAAATGTAATTAAAGAACTGAACTTCAGAAAACTGATCAATTCTAGATTTTTTCTATTATTTTCTCTGTTTTATTTCTGTCTTTCCTTCCTCCCATCATTTTCCTCTGCTTGTTTCTCTGATTCTATGGTATTGTCTACATCAGGCTTTTTGCTAAAAAATGTTTCCCACCATTGTTACCCTACCTCCACTAGGGATAAAATGGCAGGAAAACTAGTACCATCTCTAGTTACCAATGTTTTAACCAGTGTACAACCTGTTCCATTTAGACCTGCTCTTAAGCTGTATAAAACTACAGTGCATGCCTGGAAGCCTGTCTGTGCTGGCACTTCCGCCTCTGTGAACTCTGAACTGCTGGTAGCAACAGTGGAACATTTTGAAAGACAAGGCCCATGTGGATACAACCCAACTATAACTCATTGTGCATGAGGAGAAATGTTGATTCAATGGGAAGGAGGAGGCAAGGGTGTGTTAGCAACATATAACAGATCCAGTACATATGTACTCAGTGAACCTGATGTAGGTTTAAGACCAATGGCTCTGACTCTGGAGGCCAGTGGCTTTTTCAAGTGGCCAAATCTGTAAGGGTTAATAAAAAATGGGAGGTAAGCCTTAAAAATTACCAGACAATTACACTTTGTTCATGAAAACATCCAGGATTCCCCAACTCTGGTAGTGTGCTGTAAGGACAGCAAAAGTAAGAGACGTTCAACTGATGATGGGGACAAAGGTGAAGAACAGGGAATATTTTTTAATTCTGAGGGGCTATTCCCACACTACTCCAGAAGACAGTGTCAGAATCACCAGGCAGCTGCTGAGGCAAGCACAGATACAGGCTGGAGCGAAGGCTCACTAGTGTGGGAAAAGCAGGGGCAGGAGTAGTGTGTTGAAACTACTGGCAATAGAAACATTTCTAACAAGTAGTGACATCAAGGAAACCAGAAAGATTGCTTCCCTTAGCTTAAGAGTTATATACATGTGCTCCGGGATCATTTGGGTGGGTCTTCATTTGTGGATGGGCAGAACCCTGGTTGAATGGGGTGGAGCTTATAACAAGATTTGCAGGTGATGGTTCATCAAGTTAAACAGGCTCCTGCTCAGCGATAATATCATGCACAGGAGATGAGAGACCCTCTGCATAAGGCATAGTACTCTTTATTATGAGTGATGTGAATGGATTGGATTGGGTAAAAGGAAAATGGGATCTGTGAACCAGGTCGAGTGATTTAAAAGGCACAAGCATTGTTGTAAGGATTGATACAAGTAACTTGGAAGTTTGTGTATTTCCCCTCTTCCCCTTGTCAACCTAAGCTCTTTCTGGTCAGCAATGAATTAATACGGTGTGGAATGCAACGCAGTAGCTGAACAACTTCTGAAAAACCAAAGACCTGCCTCCTTCTCAAGGGCTGCATCTAGACTGGCAAGTTTTCCGCAAAAGTGGCCGCTTTTGCGGAAAAACTTGCCAGCTGTCTAGACTGGCTGCTTGAATTTGCGCAAGAGCACTGACTTTGTAATATACAAAATCAGCGCTTCTTGCGCAAATTCTTGCTCCCGCTCAGGAAAAAGCCCTCTTGTGCAAGAATACTTGCTCAAGAGGGCCAGTGTAGACAGCGAAGAACTGTTTTGCGCAAAAAAGCCCCGATGGCT
Organism: Rafetus swinhoei; assembly: GCA_019425775.1. NCBI lineage: Eukaryota > Metazoa > Chordata > Testudines > Trionychidae > Rafetus > Rafetus swinhoei. The sequence continues at coordinate 271,192,740 of CM033437.1, read as the reverse complement.
AAAATGGCGATCGGGGCTTTCTTGTGCAAAATCGCGTCTAGACTGGACACGGATGCTTTTGCGCAAAAGCATCCGTGCCAATCTAGATGTGCTTTTGCAGAAATACTTTTAACGGAAAAACTTTTCCGTTAAAAGTATTTCCGCAAAATCATGCCAGTCTAGACGCAGCCAAGGTGAACAAACCCACAATCTCATATTCCACTAGAACCATTATGATGGGATTCCCACTTCTGCTGCATAGTTCACTCTAGGTCATTTGTTATTATGTTGGTGAATAAAGGATGGACATTCTGAAGCTTCTATGAATCCCGCAACTGCCCAATATCGTTGTGATCTGCAACAAAATCTGTACTATTATAAAAGAGGAGGTGTCCGTCATGCTGTCTGTCACAGGGAACATTTGAGAAGACTTGAGAAGTTTCTAGGGGGAGGCAGGCCCCTTGCCCCACCTACAGCCCCATCTCCTCTGCTGAGGTCCCACCCCCACTACGAGGAGAGGAGGAGCAGCACACTGAGCATGCGCCCCCCCCCCTCCATGGGGAGGGGAATAGCACATGAGAACACCAGCATCCCCAGAGCAGTGGGGAGGGAAGAGGACACATGAGCCCAACCCCCCTCCTCACCTCCAAAAGCAGTGGGGAGGGAAAAGGATGCAGGGGCCCAATCTCCTGCTCCCCCCCCCCCCTCCCAGGAGCAGCGGGAAGGGAAAAGTCTGCACTGGCTGAACCTCCCTCCCCCCCGCCCAAGAGCAGTGGGAAGGGAGGATGCCATATGCGTGTGCCCCCACCATCATGGGGAGGGGAAGAGCACATGCGCCCCAGCATCCCCGGAGCAGTGGGAGAGGGAAGAGGACATAGGGACAGTTTTATTACCATTTCAAAAGCCATGTCTATTTATCACACTAAGCTACTTACATCTAGTAATAGTTAATTAATTCATGGGTCAGTCAGTCTTTTTACTAGCAGGAAGCTATCTAGTTGGCTTATGTAACAGTTTCTTTCCCTGTGTCTTGAAGGTATCATGAGCAATGAATTGCTCTCTCAGCCCTGGTATATACTAGGGAGTTATTTCAAAATAACTCCCCTTATTTTGAAATAACAAGCGGAGCATCTATACTACCAAGCCGGTTATTTCGAAATAACGGGCTGATTATTTCAAAATAATAATTCCTGCTTTCCACAAGAAATCATGCTTATTTCAAAATAGCAGTTGTGTGGATGCTCCTCTGCTGGTATTTTGAAATAACTACTCCCCAGAGTCATTCAAAGTAATTGTTCCCCAGTGCTTCCTGGGGCTCTAATTTGAGGTAGCGCATCCACATTAAGGGAGCCTGCCTCGGACTAATTTCAAGGCTTCCCTGTAGTGTGAACACTCTATTTTGAAATAGTTATTTCAGGAGTTATTATTTCGAAAGAAGTTATTTTGAAATAATTTCCTGGTATAGACATGCCCTTAACCACTCCTGCAATTTAACAATGAGGCTTTCCTCTAATATGGACAGGGCACCTCTACCGAGGAAAGGAGCTCAGCAGTGATCCTCTATCCCAATAACTCCAGTGCAAATTTATCAGGATATTACTAAAGTATTGTAAACAAGACTTCTGGGACTTTGGCTGGTATGTTCAGAAGCCCAATGTCCACCTATAGGCCTACATATAATGTCTGTTTCCTCTACAAATGCCTGAAATAAAAGAGGGTCTTTAAGGCTTTGTACTGACCTGTCCCATTCCATCTTCCACCCAAAATGGTAAATTTTAACTTTCTTTTAAAAATATTTTTCATGAGGTTTGATATTCCTTTGTGTAGTAATGTGCAGCCTTCAAACAAGAAATGAAAAAGAAATTGTAGAAATAAAGGAAACATTGCACGAGCCACCTTTATCTACATCCATGTTACATTTTAAAAACTCCGGAAAAATACTTTATCCTCATTAACCCTTTCTTCTTTAGTTTCATTTTCAGATATGGCTACAACACAGCGTCAGAACAAACAGAAGAGCACAAAGAAAAGTACTTAATGTTGGCTCAAAACCTACATACGAAGGAAAAAAAGTGAAGGACATTATTCTCTTGGAGCTAAAGGAGATAAAGAGGAAGACTCCACTGAGGAGAACTTGAAGCAGGAGTGAAAGGAAAGGAGACTGGAGGAGAAGGAGGATCACTGCAGACTGCTATCAAGAGCAGCAAAGAATACATATAGACTGCACTGCAGGACAGAACAAATATAGGAGAGTGAAGGAAAGCATTGGACATGAAAAGGAAATGAGACAGTTGAAAATGAAGCAACACTCGACAGCCATCTGTCAGATGATGAAAAATGTTTGGAGAATACATGTTAGCCAGTACAGTGGAAACAAAGTGTCAGTGCAGCCAGGCATTGCCTACCACCAACACATTAAGCCAAGCCACACCACATGACAGATATGGCATTATTCTCAACAAATTTTATGGAGTTAAGATAAAGTATCTTAGGAGGTCATTATAGTAACAAATACAAATGTGTATGTATTATCAAGGGGCGGTATGTAACTTTTAAGGGGGACACAAGACTGATCTAAACACTGGGAAATGTTATGCGCTTCAAAGAACTTTTACAACAGTGGAAAAGATAAGCTTGAACTTTTAGTTGAGTGGTATTCTTAGGAAATACTTGGGGAGAGAGGGAATGTAAATTACTCACTTCTAGAACTATCCTTTTGAAGCTGCAGTTTGAAGAAAAACTTATTATCTGCCTGATTACCTATTCACAGTCTTTTCAAAGGCCTAAATTGGGTAATAGAAGGACTCACAGGGGAGGTAGTTCTAATGTGGTTAGGAGATAGCAGCTGGTGACCTCAGGAAAAAACCCTGTGTCGGGGTTGAAGAACTAATCACCAGCCAGACCCATTGTAGGAATGAGAGTAATCTCTGGTAAGCTTATTAGCAAGCATGTAGGTTCTTACTGTTTTGATATGTTTTCTCTGTAAGGCTTTTACCTTAAGAATAAAAATGCTTGCTTAGAAAGAATTGTTTGATAACTTATAATTGTTGGCATTAACACTGTCTTCCATTTCTGAGGAGGAAAAATAAAGCAGGCCAGCTTAGGTAACATGACTTTGCTGGGGAGGTCACAGTATAGGCAGAGACGTGTGCTTTCTAGAAATATCCCTAGTCAGCAGGAAGAGAGATGTGTAGCCACCTAAAAGAGGTGATGACAGAGGAGATTAGAACCACAGAGTGGGTGTAGAACCACAGAACCTTATGACCGTAGAAGGGGAATACAGATGTGCAGTTGCCTATGCTAATGACTTCTGTGTGATATTTAATCATTTTGGAATGCTCTTCTATCTGTCTCACAGCCAACTCCCTAATCTCTTAATATATGCCTCCAAAAGGACAGTAAAAGCCCACCCAACACCCTAATACTTCCAATTATATTTGTCAGTTTACAAAAGTGCCTGTGATTTCTAGTAATCCATCTAGCGATAAAGCAATGCATTATACCCGGATGGGATGGTTTGGTTTTATTTTGCACCAATGCTGCTGTTTTTTCTGTACTGGTTTTTAAGCCTTTTTCAAATGTTACTTTTTTCTAGTTAACAAAATGAACCTGGTGTTCTTATTTTTAAGATCAGGCTCTCAGGTGGAGTAAATTGGTGTAAGTCTGTTGACTTTACTAATTGCATGCCAGCTGAGGATCTGGCCCTGGAAGTTTAATGCTAACTGTGATAGTCTGTTCTATAGTCAGTTTACAAATATTAATTCACTCTCTCCTGACCTCCCCCCTTACAAAAAACACAGTAGAAGCAACTGTAGCATTCTCTCTCCATCTAGCATCAACATCACTGCTCATTCTGAGTCATACTCTTGACTCACAGATATTAGTATTAGAATAAATATAGCCTGCTCTCTCTTTCTTCTGTGTAGGGTAACTGTCTTGAGATGCTATTGTACTGCTGCAGTGCTTGAGCATAGACACTCCCTATGCCAATGAGAGGTTCTCTATCTCCTTTGAAAAGTGGTAGGAAAAGTGATGGAAGAATTCTGTCAACCTAGCACTTTCTAAACATAGACTTAGGTTGGCTTAGCATGGCATCTCAAAGATGTAGACCAGGCCTGAATTTGCTTTTGCGAAAGTTAGCATATCTATCTAGACCAGTAGTTCAAGACAACTCTGAAACATTTAAGAGATACTGTAGCTAATGGTTCTCATCCTGTTTTATTTTTCTCTCCAAGGAAAGGTAGCATTCCAGTTGGCCAGTTGCAGCTCCAAGTCATGACATCTGTTTTTAAATACTGAGGTCACGATAGAGGAGGGCAAAATCTCACATCACAGTTTTTAAGTTCAATAATCACAAATTTTATAATCAATTTAAAACTTGATCCTGGCCCAGCAAATTTTACAGGAATAAGGATTACAAATTGGACCACTCCTGTTATATTACATAGATTCCCAATCAGAACTCACAAACCATACAGATGAAATGTAGCTTGTGCTGCCCTGTACACCCTCCCATTCTACCAGAGTGCAGGGACAGAGCCTGGAGCTCGTGCTCTGTGGCAAGAGGGTGACGCTAGACAGAGGCTTCTACCAGATGACTGGTGCCTGGTGGGAGGAGGCATTATTTAAAGGTTTGCCCCCCTCCCCAACAGCTTGAGTCATGTTCCCTCAAGCATGCATCCCTCTTATCCTCAGCATTACTTCCCTGTCATTTCTAGGCATTAGTTGTGTATGGAGAGGAAGTAGCAAACAGCAGGAGCTGCAGAAAGGGGCCACTGTTTTAGCTGTAGGGAGAGATGCAGCAGCAAAAGCAGAGGCTCTCCCTGCACCTCCCAGCTGTTTGCTGTTGCCTCACCCTAGAGTCACAGTTCCCAACTTGCTGGCTCCAGCAACTGTCGTGACTGAGTGGGATCTGCAAACCCCAGCAAAAATCCAGAGGGGTTGTGACCCTATGCCCCCCTCGCACATCTTGTCTGTAGCATCTGCTCAGCAGGGAATGGGGGCCAGGGACTGAAGCCCTGGCAGCAGCTCCTCAGTTCTTGATCTTTTGCTGATTCTCATATATGGCTCAGAGGGTCAGTAAATTTGGCCATCCCTGTAGTATAATAGTAAACCTTATAATAAACTATTACTTTTACATTATGTTTGTGACAAAGGAGGTTAGTATTGACTTGAGCTGATTTCATCAGATAACCCTACAAAAATAATGTATTTAGGAACAAACTTTTTGGAATCACTTAAAGTTTTTTTAAATGTCACCACTTAATAAATATGAGGCCTCATAGCATCAAATGTATTCATTATTTTTCAATAGGATGATTCAGGATTTTCCTTTGCCTAAATTCTCCTCTGTAGATTACATAACATGGCAGTCACGCACAGAACCCACTAAGTTTAAATGTCATTTTATGAATACATTTAGTAATAGGAAAACTGGAGGATATTTAGGAATGACTTAGTTTGGGGATATGAGATACTGCATCCAGTAAAGACACTGTTCCAGAACTGCATCAGATTAACACAAATATTTAAAAAATTGCTTAGATACCAGCCAAATGCGGAGAGATGTTGAGCACCTGCAGCTTTCATTGACTGCAATAATCCTTGCAGTCAGTCAGTGAGTGCTTTTTAGGACTGGCACCTCTGTTACAAATTATATCTTGCATTATTAAAAGTAATTGTTTTTACACATTTTTAATTTCTCTCTGTTTAGCTTGGTAGTAAAAACAGCCAAATCTGTTTCACTACAGTCAGTTTGTAGCCAATTTCACTTTCTTATTCTTGTGACCTAGCACTTTTCTGCAATATTTAGATTCCTAGTATTACAGAGGAATAATTTTGTTTTATTAAACTTATTCCAACAGGAATCTGTGCTCCAACTGGTAGAAGCAGCTGAAACAAGGACTGCTATACTGCGTAAAAGTGGGCATAGACACTGTCTTTTCCCCCCTACTCCAGGGGTGGGGAATCTTTTTTGGGTCAGGGGGCCACCAACTCCCAGGCAAGTAGATTGTATGCTCCAGCCCCATGGTGGGATAGTGGGGGAGAGGTGGCTGGAGTGCCAGCGCAGGCTCCCCAATACTGGGGGGGGGAGCCTCAAACCTTGGGGGCTGGATCCAGGCAAGATGGGATCCACAGGTTCCCCACCCCTGCCCTACTCCTTCTCTGGTCCCAGAACTGCCAAGGGAAACCACCCCACGCACATTCTGTGGACACTCGGAGCCATAGTAGTTAAAGTGCCAAGGCAGCGTTGAAATTCCCACTGGGCATGTATCTAAATTTTTAAGGTGCCTAGGTATATTTCAAATATTTGACCCTAAGAGCTTGATCCAGAGCCTACTGAAATCACTGGAAGGACTCCTATTAACTGCTGAAGACTCTGAATTGGGCTTCACATGCAAAATCATTCTCTTCACCGTTACTTTTCTTGAACAACTAACACAGTGGTCACCAACCAGTAGATCGGGATCCACTGGTAGATCTTAGAACCTCTGACAGGTGATCTTGACTGGTTTGGCCAGAAAGCGCTGGCACTTCAGTTGCCCCTCCCTCCACTGTCATGCTGCTCCTGCCCTCTGCCTTGGAGCTGCCCCCCTGGGAGCCTCCTGCGTGCTGTGCAGGATATGGGAGGGAGAAGAGGGGGGCACTGATGTCAGGGTGTCCCTCCTTCCCCCACTCCTGTACCCTATCTCCAACCCAGAGAGAAGGGGATGGAGGGAGCTTAGCAATGCAAATCTCTGTCACACTCATACACTGTGCGTGTCTCTGTCATTCTCACAAACACACACTGTCCTTCACTCTCATCTCCCAACCCAACACATACGTGGGTTGTTGTTACTCCTTTTACTGCTGTGTTATTTTGGGGTTGTGACTGGTCTGTGCATTTTATAATTTTAATTTCTCTCTTATGCTTAAATGTAATTCTTTGAGGAGTGAGTTCTAAAATGCCTAACCTGTGGCTGGAGTCATTATCTCTGTGGTAACTACTGCTCCTGGAAGGGGCTGGCATGTCCCTGCATCCGCTGTGAGAGGCAAAGCAGGAGCTCTCCACATGCTGTCCTTGCCTGCAGACACCACTCCTGCAAGCTCACATTGATCAGTATTGGGAAACCGTGGCCAGTAGAAGCTGTGGGCTCAGTGCCTGTTGATGAGGGGCAGCACATAGTGCCATGTATTGCTGTACATGCCAGCTGCTTTCAGGAGTGGGGCAGGACCAGGGTAGGAGTAAACCTGCCTTAACCCTGGCTCCATCACCAGGAAGCCATCTCAGTTAAACGGTGCCCAGCCAGAGCCTGCTTCCTGAATCCCTGTGCCAGTCCTGAACCTCCTCTTGCCCCTAACCTCCTGCTTCAGACATGAGTCCTACTGACCCCAAACTCCTTCCCAGAGCTTGCCCCCTGAAACTCCTCCTGGACCCCAATCCCCCACTCTGGGATAAGCCCGGAGCCCCTCCCACACTCCACACCCCTTGGCCCAAGGCCAGAGCCTGTAACCTCACCCCCCAACCCAGCCTAGTGAAAGTGAGTGAGGATGGGGAAGAAGGGGGGATGGAGTAGGGTGAGGCCTCAGGGAAGGCATGCAGCAGGGGCAGGGCCTCAAAGAAGGGGCGGGAAGGAAGTGGGGCAGGGTGTTGGTTTGAGGTAGATTTTCCATTGCACTTAAATTGAAAAAGTTATCTTGTGGTTAAAAAGGTTGGAGACCACTGAATTAACACAATAGCACCACTAAATTGGTGCTACAGTTGACAGGTACCTCTTTTGCTGTTATATATATATTGGATTCTATTATTTCCACTCCAACTCATCTGATGAAGTGGGTCTTACCCACAAAAGCTCATGAGACTATATATTTTTGTTAGTCTCTAAGGTGCTACAGGTCTACTCGTTGTTTTTAAAGTCATAGACTACCATGACTACCCCCTGAGACTAAATAAATAAATGAGTGTGATTGCCCATTTTAAAAAAACCTGCTGTCCCAGTGACTGGTAATCAAATAGTTGTTTTTCTGATTCACCAGCAGACTTTTATTAAAAGTTAACTCAAAGAAAGCCTTGAAATATAAATACAAATTAATAGTCCTTTTGAAAGTAGCCAAAATTACATCAAAAGAACTGATGTTTATTTGACTCTAATGAAACTATTTGGATGAATAAAGATATTCACATTAATAATGGTTGCAGGACCATATCAGATCCTTAGTTTGAATTCCATGGAATGGGTGATGTGAGTTTCTAACTAGATGGTATTTACACCACACAAAACATCAACACAATTACCAGAGTTGTTGGTAGAATTAATAGAGAGAGAGAGACAAATGAGTAAATGGGCATGGGCTGTACTCCAGCACTTGTAGACGTGGTTCTTGTAGGATTTGAGGCACAGGGTGGGGAAACTGCCACTGCCACTGCTTTTGATGTACCTACTTTGTGGATTGTGATGAATCAGAGGGAGGTAATAGTCTTTTCGGGACATTCTAGCCATTCAGTTAATTAAAGTCTTTCTCAGAACTTAACTCCTGGGACCTAGCCCTAATTGTCTTGCCCGTAAGGATTAAAACCATAGATTGTGGGACCTAGAGAATCCCCTAGAATGCTAGGAAAGTAGGAAGTGAGTTCGCAGGATGTCAGGAAAGCCAATGAAACAGAGTGTATGCTTTTGAATTGAAGTCAGTGGCTTTCTTGGTCCTGTTGTTGCGTAACCTGAGCAGAGCTAGATGGATATGAATTAAGCCAGAAAGCCAGGCATGGAGTATCCAGCAGCATCCATGCCTAGGGAATAATTAAATCTTGAAACAGCTACGTGAGTAGAACAAGGAATGTTTAGTCAGACACGATCAGGTTATTTTCTTTAATCTCAGTGCTGAGCACATGTAACAACCCATTTACACTGTAACTCTCCAAACTGAATCCCAGGGAAGCAAGTCTCTATGTGTTAATCCTTTTTTTTAGTTGCTCTGTAACACCTGGCAATCAAGTAATGTTTCACCAGGTATGTTTTTGTTTTATTAATAAAAATCATCCTCTTAAGACCATGATCTGATTCCTGTGTCCTAGAAGGCAGGAGGTTTTGTGTGCACGTGCCTAAGGGTGCAAATCCAAACCACTAAAAGACATTAGTTTTCAAGTTCACTGCACAGGAAGGAATTCCCAAGTGTGCCTTCCTGGGTTCTTAAAGGGGTTTCTTGCATTTGCGTGGTGGCAGCAATACCAAGCCAAGGCCAGGAAATCTGTGATCGAGGTGAGTTTTAACACAAGCCTTTAGGGGCAAGGTATTTTAAAGTCTCTTGCTGGTCCCCACCTTCTGCACTCGAAGTGCCAGAGAGGGAAAACAACCCTAACATGGGTAGTGGAAGAATTCCCGGTCTTTTTGCATTCTGGAACTGTGACATAGTGAGGGTGCTGTCTACTCTTGTAATCCTGTGTTTCTGTCTGGTTGTATTGTGTTAGGTGTGATTCCTGATGACTCACTCCAGATGTGTATTAGGCCCAGACACCCGGGGGGCCAGACTTAGAAGATAATAACTCTTTCCCATGAAGTGAGACAAAGGATATAGGTGGGGGCTGCCACGAAGCTGGGAACTAGGCCTTGGGAGGTAGGTCAATCTTGGCTGGGCTAGGATGAGTGAGGAGGTTTTAGAGCAGGGAAGGGAGTGAAGAGCTCGGGAGCCCCTTCTCCCCAAGAGGAATAAGGCTGTCTGCTCTCTGTGCCTGTGCTAACATCAATCCTGTGCTACGCTGTGTCCCTGAGAACTAATAAAACCTTCTACTCTACTGGCTGGCTGAGAGTCACATCTGTTTGTGAATGGGGGTGCAGGGTTGGGGACCCCCTGACATGCCGTCACAGGATCTTTTTCACTGAAATCAGCTTGGGAGGTGGGGGTGAAAAGTACTGTAATTTTTAAATGTTAGTAAATCAGCCTCAGCAACTCAGACCCTGCTCCTGCATTTCCCTAAATGTTGGTGCACTGTCATACTCCATGGAGTCCCTTTGAAGTCAATAGGGCTCTTCACAAGTGCTGGGCTCACCATAAATTACAGGACCATGTCCTAAGTATTTCTCTTTTTTTTAGAAAGTATTGCATATACCTATATCAAGGGCCCTACCAAATTCACAGCCATGAAAAATGCATCACAGACTCTGAAATATGGTGCTCAGCCAGGGGGTTCCAATCTGTGCAGAACTCCAGTTGCCAGTCCCAGCAATGATGGGGAAGGATATGACTTCCTCTTCCCAAGAAGGGGCTGTTCTCAGGACATATCAGACAGAGCTCTGGTAGCTTCCCCTGCCTGCAGGAAGCTGCACAGCTTGGGCTGTCACCTTCCTGTGCAGAGCTGTGGCACTCTCGCTCTCTCACACACACACCTATGCAGAGAGGTTTCAGCTCTGAACACTGCTAGGAAAACTGAAGATAGAATAACCCACCCCCAGCCTCTCTGTACCATGCAACCCTTACTTCTCTGCTGCTGCTGCTGCTGGTGGCCCTGGCTTTAGAACTGGGTGGCTGATCAGCTCTGAAAGCAGCATCCCTGCCAGGAGCAGGGCAGGCAGGGCTGGCCCGAGCCATTTTGGCGCCCTGGGCCCCAGGCGCACGGTGCAGCCCCCGGGGCGCACAGCCCCACCTCCGGGCGCATGGCGCATGGGCGGACGCACAGAGCATGTGCTGCCCAGTTGGCCCGGCCACCGCCGATGGCGCGCAGCCCGGGGCCACCCAGGGCGGGCTGCGCCTGGCAGTGCATGGCCCTACGGCCGCGGGGGGAAGGGCGCTGCTGGCCGGTGCTGCAGGGGTTAACATGGCCCCTGCCCCGGGTGGCCACTGCAGGCTGCTAGGAGCCGGGTGCCCCCCGTAGATTGGTGCCCTGGGCAGCTGTCCAGCTAGCCCACCCCTTAGTCCGGCCCTGAGGGCAGAAGTATGGGTGACAAGCCTATGACTTGCTTCCCCCCCCCACACACAATAGCTTTGTAATGCTCCCCCAACAGGCTTTTGGGTCAGGACACCCAAGGTTACAACACTAAAATGTGAGATGTAAATTCCTGAAAACATGAACTTGGCTACTTTGAAAAAAAAACTCCTGGCCGTGAAATTGACCTAAATGAACTGTGAATTTGGTAGGGTCCTACCTATACCTGAACAAAAACTTGGTTAAAAAAAAGTTAAGGTTAAAAATGTCTTTCAGTTTTCTGAGCCAAAACTCCAAACCTATACAAAACAATAAATATTGAAATGTCTGTAAATGTCAACTGTCAAAGGCTCTTTCATTGCTCACTTTCACTCCACCTGATTTACACAACTCATCCAGCCTTAACTTTACCCACTAAATCTTACAAACACATATGCAACTGACAAAAAATTAACTAGTAGGGCATGTCGGATAGCTTGTGTTGCAACTGTGCTAAACTCAGAATCTTTGGCTTAGTTTTATTTTGATGTTTTTGGGTTCCTTGGAACCCATAACTCAAAATGAAACTCAGTAGACGTGAACATGTGAGAACTGAAACCAAAAATAGTTAAATAAGCGCTGTGCAAACTGAAACCACTGAGCTTTGTAATGCTCTAGCCAAGAGAAGGAAAGGAAGAAAACACAAGAAAAACTAAATTAACATGAAAAATGAAATTAATAGGTGAGCTAAACTGAGATAAGGCAGCTGTCTTAAACTGACAAAGCCAGGCAACTGAGATTTAAAGCTGGAATGTTATTCTTATCCCATCCTGCAGCACTTCTGGTATTTTCAAACACTATTGAAAGTGTAGACATAATTAAACAGGATTGGGCCTAAGTTTTAGCCTGACCTTCAAATTTCTTTGATTTTTAAAGTCATTTTATTCTGGTTAATCTTCTGTGCACTCTCATTTTAGTCTATTTTTTTCCTGGCCAGACAATAAATAAAAAGTGGGAGGGGAGGTATAATAATATTATATAAATGTCTATTAGATCTTGGCTGTACTTTTTGTATTTTTCTTTTGTACACAGTATAAATACCCATAATCCCAAATGGGCATATTAAGGGCCTGTTTGTGGCATTTGTTGGGATATGTCAACACTGCAACTGAAAACCCAGGCCTGCCTATGTCAGCTGACTCAGGCAGGAGAGGCTCAAGTTATGGACTGTTAAATTTCAGTGTAGATGTTTATGCTCAGGCTGGAGCCCAAGCTCCAAGACTTCATGAGGTGGGAGGGTCCCAGTGCCCAGGCATTAGCCTGAGCATCTACATAATACTTTTGCAGTTTGAGCCCTACACTGGCTGATAGAGACTACCCATGGGTATTTAATAGCAGAGTAGATATACCCACAGTCATTCTTACAAGTTGGGGCAGTACAGTCACACCACTTCCCAGGGTGTAGAGTGACTACATATCTCCCTTCAAATATCCTGTTCACTTACTTTTCCTGGCTAGCTCTGCCAGCTTCTGTGAAGGGATGGGTGGGAGAGGTACTTTCTCTTCTAGATACTTAATGCCTCGGGAAAGCATCAGCTCATGCATATCTTGCAAATGTGCAATGGCCAGGGAAGGAGCATGCGTTTAGGCCCTGATGTTGTACATATTGATGCAAATATTTAACTTACATAAGACTAGCAGGACTGTTGTAGTGTTTAAATAAAGTTAAGCATATGCATAAGTCTTTGAAGGGCTGGGATCTAAATATATCCATTAAGCAAACAGGTGAAGTAGGTTGTGCTCAAATTAGTCTCTAAGGTGCCACGGGACCACTCTGTTTTTTAAGTTAGTTACAGACTAATACTGCTACCCCTCTGAAAAGGTCTCTGGTTACTGTCAGGGGTGGCCCATGAGCCTAGGCAGACTAGGCGGTCGCCTAGGGTGCCGCCGGCCCAGGGTGCCTGATGATGATGTCACGGGGCACCCGGGCGCCCGATGATTACATCATGGCCATTGACTGCCATGCAGGCGGGGGCGCCAATCGCGCCTTCCACCTGGGGCACCAGCTGCCGCAGCCGGCCTCGGACCACTCCTGGTTACTGTGCTTGCATAATAAGGTTGGCAACTTTGTATAGACCTTCCTCTGTATTTTCATTGCTTTAAACATAAAAAAGCTATTAATTTAATTTCAACATATGCAGCTATTTTTAAGCAGATGAGCACAAGAAAGTCTCTGCTGTTAATACCTTTCATCTTAAGTACACTCTTTAGCCTGTCTGATTTACAATGTTAAAATGCATGACATTTTTAGCCAGGATACACACATCTGGAAATAGAATTTCACAGGGAAATGCTTACAAGGCCCACCTTGCTGTCCTGCTCAGTCCTGTTCAGATTTTGCCTCTGATCATGGTAAAGAGAGGAGCAGGGAGTGGGAGCAGCCCTGGGTCCAACACTCCCCTTACTTATTAGGCAGATTATCTAGCCAGGGGTTTGATAGTGTTTATGGATTGCTCCTTTGCAATGGGTGAAAGCCAACAGTGAATCTAGGAGTGTGGAAATTTGAATGGGCACCCTCTTATGTTGGACAGACAATGATAAAGCTAACCTGCTAAAAATAACAATATGGACTTTGCAGCGATACTGGCTAGCCACCTGACTCCAAGCCTGCCTGACTCCCTGGGTCTGAGGCAGCAAGAAGCAGGAGAAATTAAACTGCCTAAAGTGTGTGTGTTGGTGGGAGGGACAACCTTCAGGTGCAAAACACAGGTTGTAAGATGTAGTCTGCTCCCTTGTGATTTGGAATCTGCCTGACACCCACACAGGGGGTATGTCTACACTAGGAAATTATTTTGAAATAACTTATTTTGAAATAATAACTCCTGAAATAACTATTTTGAAATAGCATTTACACACTACAAAGACGCCTCGAAATTAGTCTAAGTCAGGCTCCTTTAATGTGGACTTGCGACCTCGACTTAGAACTCCAGGAAGCACTGGGGAGTAATTACTTTGAATGACTCTGGGGAGTAGTTATTTCAAAATAGCAGCAGTGGAGCGTCCACACTACCACTATTTGGATATGTCTACACAGCAACATTTCGAAATAACTTAGTCCGCACCTACACAGCAGGCAGTTATTTCAAAATAATGTCAAAATACTGTCAAGCTAGAGGTCTTCTTACTCTGACTCCTGTAACCCTCATAGTATGAGGAGTAAGGGAAGTCAGAGGAAGAGTGCTCTATTTCGAAATGAGTGCTGTGCAGACGCTCCCAATTTCGAAATAAATAAGCTACAATTGACGTAGCTCAATTTGCATAGCTTATTTCGAGTTAAGCCGTGCTGTGTAGACACACCCTTTCAAAATGAATATTTTGAAATAAGTGTTATTCCTTGTGGAAAGTGGGAGTTATTCTTTCAAAATAACCAGCCTATTATTTCAAAACAACGGGGTTTGTAATGTGGATGCTCCACTTGCATAGCTCCCCAGTGTAGACCAGGGCAGGGAGAGCTATGCTGCGAGGGCTCTGCTCATTGTGAGGATGGTTCTTAACTGGGACAGAGAGAGTGACAAGGCTCCCAGCTCTGTGGGGAAGGGCTCTCAAGAGGCATTGGGATGGGGAGGTCCCCATGCCTGTGCACACATGGGAAAAGCTTGCTGTTGGATGAAGGGGAAACAGGCCCTGTTCTCCAGTGTGTGGGGTTGCTGTGCAGCAGTATTGATCTTGGCTTGGGGTGGAGGGAAGGAACCAGGAGTTGGAAAGTAAGCCAATTCCCACTCATCCTGCAGCAGTGATCCTTCTTTTACCGGGCTGGGCTCGGATCTCCACTCAAGCCTAATGGTGATTGGTGATCACAGGTTCGGAGGATCCCACTGCAGTATCACTTGATGGGTGCCTCTGTGTGCAGGTGGACCCTCCTCTTCAAAGCCCTGTGCTTGAGTACCACCAGATATGAGCTTCACCTGTAGAACTGGCCACATGTGATGGCTCAGAATACGACAAGGCAGAGTTTCCAGAGCATAGCTTTATATAGTGCCACACTGTAGCTCTGTGATGTTTTTCAGGTGCTGGAGCGCTCTAAGCTACTCTAGTCCCACTATCCTGCTCACATTTGAATGGTGGGTGTTAATTGGATGGCCTGTGGCCCACGTTGGCCCACCCTTGTTTGAGCCCCTAATGAAGGCCCAGCTCCTCAAAGATATTTAGGTTCTTAAGTTTCATTGAAATCAATGGGAGTGTTAGGTGCTTAAATTCTTTTGTGGCTCTAGGCTGAAGAAACTTACTTCTTTGCCAGAACTAAGGGGATACAAAGCTGGAACTTACAGTTGTGTCTCTGAGGCAAAGTGCTTCCCAGGGCTGTTCCCAAGGTGGTGTAATTTATTCCTCTTCCTTTGCAAGATCTAGCCCTAAATTTACAAACAATACAGACTACAGGAAGTAAAAATTATTTGTGCATGAAAAGATACATGACAAATTATGTAAGGTGCATGTTATCTTTACTTTAGTATCTGTACCCCATATTTAGATGTCATGCACTGACTGTGAAATAACAGATGCTGCAAAAATGGGAAGTTAATCTCAAAATATATTTCAAAATGTATTATTTTTGTTTAAGAGAACTACATTTTAGTTCACTGTTAATTATGAAAGGTGGATATGAAATGCTGTTTTTCCACATTGCCTTTAGTCACATGTAGAGTTTTGGATTTCTTTTTTAAAATCACAGATTCATGAGGTTTCTCTATATTTATTGTGCAGTTTTTTCCTTCCTGACAATGCCTATTTGTTCTCTATTTTTGGCTTGTTTTTGCACTGTTATCTCTAAAGTACAGCATTTTTGCTGTTGACTGAAGGGACTGTTTAATTAAAGCAACGATTTCAGTATAAATAAGGTATATTTCTGTATAATATATATATATATATATATATATTCAATCTTTAGTTACCATAGATTATTGATTGGTGTCAGAGGTAAATTCTGATGTTTGATGTCTGATGCATTTCATGTTTTTCTTGAGAATTTACTTTCCAAAGTAAGTAACACATGCCACCCATTAGGTACAATTGATATGATTCCAGTGACTACTGAGCCATAACATCCGTGTATCTGTTAAAATCAAGATTTGAAGGAGATATGAACATATCATAAAAACCTAAACCACTGTTGACCAAAATTGGCACCCTCTGTCTCTTTCAGCAGATGCCTCAAAGATTCACAGCGATGGAGATTAAATTAAAATACCCTTTCCCTTTTGGAAGTGGCCTTTCCATGTCATTGTTACAGCACATTGGTGGGGCATCATGGAGAAATTCACTGTGCTGCTAGCCATGCTGAGCCTATACCATGAATAAATAGATGACTTCAGTCTCAAGGACTAGTGATTAAGCTTCTTTCACAAACACTACGTGTGCTAAAGGTCAGATTAGACCAATTCAGTAAGACTACCCAACAAATAAAGTTTGACACCATCAGTTTAGGATTTGCAAATTTGCTGATGGTGTCAAATTTGCAGATTTGACACCATCAATTTAGGATTAAACAAAGACTGTGAGTGGCTAGCCAACTACAAAAGCAGTTTCTCCTCTCCTGGTGTTCACACCTCCAGATCAGCTGCTAGAAGTGGACCTCACCCTCCCTGACTGAATTAACCTCATTATCTCTAGCTTTATTCTGGCATGCATATTTATACCTGCTTCTGGAAATTTCCATTACATGCATCTGACAAAGTGGGTCTTTACCCATGAAAGCTTATGCTCCAATACATCTGTTAGTCTATAAGGTACCACAGGACTCCTTGTCGCTTCAACAAATAAAGTGCTACTCTACATCACAAGGGTGGCAGGATCTGGCTCTGACTCAGTTAAAGGAATATTGGAGGAAAGTTTTCAGTTGTTTTCTGTCTATATGGTAATTGCTTCGCCTTTGAAATTTGTTTTTACCTTTAAGGCTAGCTTTTATTTTGGAAATACATTATACCATGGAAGAAGAGTAATTTCCCCTCTATCAGATTAATTGGCATTCTATTCTTTAAAAATCTAATTTTCTTCATAAACTTTCATTGCCATTATTTTGTAATGGCAAAGTCAAATCCCTGAGGAGAGTTAGTTATACTTTAAGGTCCCTATTATAAAGCATTAATTTGATTTATTTTAAAAAATATAACAGGGATATGTATTATAGGAATACAATGTAATGTTTTACAATTGCTACTTGTTTAATAATAGTAATACCTTATACTTAAAACAGCATATTTAATTCATATGATAAAGACTCTAAGATATTGTACAGTGCCTTTCTCCTTGTTAGGTGAAATCCTTTGGATTTCTATAATTTTTTTAGTCATCTCATTTGATACACATTTCTGTATTTTTATGAACTCTGGACATTTGGTATTGTATCAGTTGTGGGGGATACAGAGTTCAGGACTTTTAGCCTGTTGGTTGACATCAATTGGAGAAGGAGAACATACCAGAAGAAACAGTGCTGCCTTTATAGACCTTAATGGGAAATCAATTGCTGTTCATAGACAGCTGTAAATCTCTGAGTGTTTGTGTCTCTTCAGATCAACTGTGGAAGTCTTAAAAGGAAAGTAGTTCAAGTTTCTATTTTGTCCTTTAAAATAAGGTGAAAAACATACTTACTAGTTAGATGTAGATAATTATGTTTAAAGATACTTTCCTTTATTTACACCCAATACACAGGATATACCTTAGTATACTATAAAACAATTAGTATGCTCCTAGAGTATATGTAGCTGTTAAAGGTTCCTCTCCCAAATACAGTGTCTGATCATTAAATTTCTGATCACATATAACTGGTATGACTCAGTCTAAAATTCCATGGGGCAATCAAGTTTGCATCTCAGTGGTGCAATCTCCCCAGCATATGTTGAAATGAGACAATTGTTTCCATATGCTTTGGGATTTGTTTTTCAGACAGACTCCTATCTGACTGATGGAATCTAAGTAGCTCCACTGATAATGAACTGTTTCTCGCTCAGGTAATATGCCTCTGAGGACTCTCTGAGAGGCTGCCCCTTTAAATAAGAGGCACTCAAATGTAATTATAATGATCACATTGATCAACAATTTGCAAGATAAAACTCATGCGGCACAGGAAAGCACATGAAATTGAAATGAAATATACAAAACTGCTTTTCTATAAATTATTTAGAGATTTACTTATGCTCTTGGAAAGCTTTGTTACTGAGAGAGGCAAAAGTAGATTTAATAAAATTTTAAAACACCTGGGCTTAGAAATCAGACTATGGCTATATCTATATTACACATCTTACATTGGCACAGTTGTCCTGCCACATTGCTATAAGGTCTTCTGTCTATAATGGCTTTATGCCAACAGGAGAGAGCTCTCCTGTCAGCATAATTAAGTCACCCCCCATGAGCAGCAGTAGTTATATGGCAGGACAGAGTCTCCTGTTGACATAGAGCTGTCCTCTCCAGTGCTTTTGTCAGTGACACTTACGTTTAGGGCCTACCGAATTCACAGGCTATTTTGATCAATTTCATGTTCAGAAGATATTAAAAACAATACATTTAATAATTTCAGCTATTTAAATCTGAAATTTCACAGTCCTGTATTTGTAGAGATTCTGACCTAAAAAAGAGCTGTGGGTTGGTCACAAGGTTATTGGGGAAGGAAGGAGTTGTAGTATTGTTACCCTTTCTTATAAGTTGATGGTGGCAGCAGTGGCTTCAGAACTGGGCAGTTGGAGACTGGTGGCTGCTGGCGAGCAGCCCAGGTCAGAAGGCAGAGCTGCTACCAGTAGCAGCAGAGAAGTAAGGATGACATGTTATGGTATCGCCACCCTTACTTCTATGCTGTTGTCTGCAGAGCTGGGCCCTCAATCAGCTGCTGCCACTCAGCAGCTGGCCACCCAGCTCTTAAGGCAGCAATGTGGAAGTAAGGGTTGCATGGTATGGTAGTGCTTCCCTTATTTCTGCACTGCTGCTGGCAGTGTGCTACCTCAAGAGCTGTGCATGTGGCCAACAGCTGTTGCTCCCCAGCTGCCCAGCTAGCACAGGAGTAACGATGGCAATACTGAGATCTACCTAAAATAGACTTCCACCTCCTAAAACCCCCTTTTGGGTCAGGACTCCCAATTTGAGAAATCCTGGTCACTCACTCTGAAATCTGAATAGTAGAAGGTACAAACACACAAAAGACCAGATTTCATAGACTGTGGTGTGTTTTTCATGGCTATTAGTTTGGTAGCACCCTAGTTATGTTGGTCAGGGGCATGTTTTTTCACATCTCTGACAGACAAAAATTTTACTGCCAAAAATGCTAGTGTAGACATAGCCTTTAATTCTATCCCAGGAGCATGAACAGAGCCCTCAAAGTTTGTCTTCCTTGAACAAGACAAACACTATGAATATCTCCTCAGAATTCCTCCTTCTCATTCTGGAGAACTGGGGAAAAACATTTGTCTGTACTTCTCACTGGCCTTTCCAACTGGTTTAAAAAAAAGTTACCTCTTTGCATATTCACTTTCATATTACTATCAGTAATGGACCTCAACATATACTTGAGCTACTACACCATCAGCAATCCTATGTCATTCAGAGAAGCTTAAAATTTACCTTTTGTCCTGATTTTACATGAAATGCTCAACAACAGATACAGATTTGGATAACATAAGACAGCACTTGAGCCAAATGGCCTGTATGAGTAATGCAGAAACATTTTTTATTTTCTAGAGCAATTAATTAGACATTCACACGTTCACTCCCACACTGAAATGAATCTCCATATGTTCAGTTATCATAGGGAAAAATTAAATGAAAGAAAAAATTTAGGGAAAAATCATTACCATATCCTACTAACGTTTACTCAGAGAACTAACTTTCTGTCAACATATTTGGACCTCTAGCCTCATTAATATACATTTGACTAATCTGCACACCTCATACTTTAAATACAAACAATAGCCTCCTCATAGATGATCAAAAAAGTAATACAGACAGAGCAATTTGAGTTCCTTTATTAATCAGACTTCCTTATTTTTGCAAAGTATACTGCCAGATGTCACTATTAAATAGTACTGTGAAATATTATATACAATTAAAATTAAACTGCACATATAAAATTACTTATTCTGTGATGTATTGTCCTTGGTGCAATTGTTATGTGTTTCATTTACTTGCTATCATCTCAGTCATTAATATGAATTGCTGAGGTTCCAATGCATCTCATTGGAAACTTCTACATCTCTCTCATCTGCCTTACATTGTGGGTGCTTTCAGTGTGAGAACTGCAAACACATCTGAACTGCGAGTTTGAGCATTTGTCCATTCGTGAGTCCATTTGTGAGTTAAGAACTAGGACCACCAAATTTGGTACGCAGCTTCCTCTAATCGTTACTTAAAACAAGGTCAGGGTTTGGTTGTTCAAGGACATTGGGATGTGTGTGAAATGAGATTTTGTTTGATTTTTTTCCTCACTGGAGGAAACATGAGATTTCTTAAAGGACCATGCCATGGCTGTGGGATACAACCCATATTGTTCTCCTGGAGGAAGCCATGTGCTGCCAAAGTCCTGGTGCTTCATGAAGTTATGCTTTGGGGGTTCAGCTTTCTCAGGCTGTGCTTAGGAGAACAGCGTATCCTTTCTTCTAACAAATTCAGTAGACTTATCTGTGATTTCAATGGGGTTTCTGCACATACGGTAACAATTCAACCAGCCATTAAATGAGTTTTCATTATAGGTAAGAGAAATGAAAATTGTAGAGAGTGGGAAAATTTCCATTGAAACAAAATTTCAGTGAAAATGAAAAATATTTCCTGCATAAAATTTGGTAGAAAATATATTCTATTTTCTGGATAGGTATGAAGCTGCTCAGAAAATTTTCACTGTAATGATTTTTTGGGGAAAATGGGGGTGAAATTCACAATTTCTTCCTCTCACTTTTCAGTTAAAGTTAAAATACTCCAGTATATAACCTGTATCAAGGGAAAAGTAACCCGTCTTCAATATCTCTAGCTGTAGAATATGATAAAAACTTTCAACAAAAAACAACCATGGAAAAAAATTGAACCATTTTCATTTCAAGCTTGAGAGGCAGAAACAACATGCTTCATTCATTCATTCATTCATTCAATTTCATTTCAAAACCAGTCATTCTGAGTTCTACTATCCCATATTCTTGAACAAGGTAAATGTTTTCTAAAACCCCTTATGAAATTATATGTTCTGGTCGTATTAGATAAAGGGATTGTAAAAGCAAAGTGGGTTTCTTGGTATGTTCTGTTGCTTGTCATCTCACACAGTTTTGTTCCGCATCATTATTACATGGCAACGGTAAAATCAGACCTCTGAGAGCAGAGCAAAAGGCTTGGGTGTGCTGAGTATGGTCGTAGTTTTCTATATAGTGTAAAAACTGTCCCCAGTCTTATCTTTTATATGGTTTTGCAAGAGGGGAATGATTGAACATTCTTTTAAAAAGTAGAAACCATTTATTGGTTAATTAAACGTGTAGTTTTCTTTTGTGAGAGAAATTTGTTGACAGAGTATGGCTTTTTCATTTTTACTGAGGTAATAACATTTCCTTCTGGATTTGAGTTCCTGTCAATTTCTCTAATTTAACATACATTCATATATTTCTTCTACTGTGATTTATTTAAATCAGGTTGCTAAAGAACAAGTATATGAAATAAAATACAGGAACTCATTGAAAAACATGGGCACTCATATCTATGGACAAAAATAGATTACTCAACTGGGAGCTGTTTTTCGTCCTCCAAGAATCCTGTTCTTGCACTCATCCATTTTAGTGGATGAGTCCTGAAAAGACTTATGCTGTACTTATCTGTATATTATTGAAAAATTCTAGTGAAGTCAATGAAACTACTTATGTGTGTAAATTTAAAACATGTGTTTAAGTCTTTTGCAGAGTCACTTTCTAGGTTAGCTGATTGAGACACTATATTTTCTTGGAAGGAAACATATTCTAATAATCCTAACAGGAAACTCAGTATAACTTGGCTTTTAAATGGGTAACATGTATGAATATAAGATGATGGCTTGGGCATTTATAAATATAGACGTGAGAGAATTTGTTTGAAGAAAAATAAATAAATTATGATTGGTTCATAGAATCATAGAATACTAGAACTGGAAGGGACTTTGAGAGATCACCAAGTCCCTGCCCTCACAACAGGACCAAGCACCATCTAGCTCAGTGGTTCCCAACCACCGGTCTGCGAACGGTGGCAGGCCTTAAACCCTTTTTCCGGGCCATAGCACACTGCCAGGCCATTCTCCCAACTGCTAATGAGCCCTGCCTGCTGAGGAGCTCCGTTCTCTGTAGGGTGTGCTTGCACACTCACTAAAAATTCTCCTCCCAGCCTCCCACAGTGAGTGGCGCTGCAGACTGCCCCATGTGCCATGGCTGGAGCCAGCCCGGGATGAGGCCATCTCTGCTGGGGCAGCCTCACCACAGCCCAGGTTTCAGCTCTAGTGGCAGCCATGTGGCACGGCTGGCGGGGCTGTGTGGCAGGTTGTTGCCCCATGTCCTTTGGCGTGTTCAGGACCAGGAAGCAGAGCCTTCGCAGCCATGCGTGTCCCAGCATTTATCAATACCAAGGAGGGTCAGGTTAGAGGCCCCGGGTGTCTGCAATTTCCTCCCCTGCTGGCTCCAGCCTGCACCACGTGTCTGGCCACTTCCCAATGTCCTGGGGCACCATGGCCAGAAGCACCAGTTGGAGTTGTGTGGGGGAAGCTGGCTCCCTAACTCAAACCAGTGTGTGTCGGGGGAGCTAGTACCACCTAGCTGTTGGGTGGGTGCTGCGAGCTCGAGATGTGCACGGCTGAGTGACCCTGTGCCTCTAGACTCCAAATGTTAATGGCCTGGGGAGGAACTCTTGAGCCATCAGAAACATGCGCCCACCCCTGTGGCTTGTGCCGCAGACACCGCCGATCCCATGTGTGTGTCAGGGGCTGGGCTGTCGCCAGGCCTGGCAGGGCAGGGGTGGGGACTCTTCCCAGATGCAGAAGAGAGGTTTGCTGCATGGCGGGAGGGCAGCCACAACCTGGGCAGCAGCACTCAGCTGGCAGCTCGGCGGCAGCTAAGGGCTATGTGCGGGGGGGCAGGGCAGGCACTGGGGGCTCCGGAAGGGAGGCTTGTGCTGGGGGCTCTGAGAGTGGGGACTCTAAGAGGCGAGGTCAGGCACTGGGAGCTTTGGGGGCAGGGCTAATAGTGGGGGCTATGGGGTAGGGCTGGCATTGGGGGCTCTGGAGAGCAGGCTAATATTGGGGACAGAGGGCTTGGACCTGGGGGAGGCTTGGGGGTTGGGTTCAGTGGATCTCTGGAAACACTTGGAATCTGGTGGTGATGGGTGGTTCTAAGGGGTGGGGTCTGGCACTGAGGGGCTCTGAGGGTTGGAGGCTGGCACTGGGGGGGGTTGGGTGCAGGGGACTCTCGAGTCAGTGGCTGGTGCTGGGGGGGGGAATGGAGGGATGGGGAGACTCTAGCGGTTTGGGGCTGGCACTGGGGGACTCTGGAGGCCAGGGCTTTTGGCGGACTGGTAATATCTTATTTGCATATTTGCATATTCGTTATTTGCCTAATTACTATGTAAATACACAAATAACATTTTGCTGGTCCACCAAAAGTTTGTGAATGGGTTTGCTGGTCCCTGGTATCAAAAAGTTTGGGAACCAGTGGTCTAGATCATCCCTGACATGTTTATCCAATCCATCGCTGACAGACGTCTATCTGCTCTTAAATATCTCCAATGATGGAGATTCCACAACCTCCCTAGACAATTTATTCCAGTGTTTAATCACCTTGACAGTTGAGATTGATTGATGTGGTAAGACTCCTTTATTTTTAGACATCCATACTATTTAAAGTTGTATTGATTAAATGTATTGCTGTAGTAAAAATAGATTCATGAAAGGAATGACTGAGAAAGAATCCCTCAACTGTTGGATGTCAGAAACTCTTGTTATGAGGTGTGGGGAAGAGTTTTTGGAGTGGAGGTGAGATGAACACAATAGGCCAGGTTCTTGGGCCGATTAAATGTATAGTGTACCACTCCACAGGTACAAGGAAGTGGTTGCTTGAAGATTTCTCCAACATGGAGGAAACTCCAGTTGGTGTAGGGTCAGTATAGCACCTCCAGTACCAGTGGTCTTCTAGCAGTGCTTAGAAAGGTTGTGTTCAAGACAAAGAGGAGTAGTGAGATGTCAGAATGAGCCCTGGAGGCTACTGGCAGGCTGGTTAAATAGAACAACCTTTAGGTTTAAACTTGAGGGGTAATATGTAAATTGTTGATAGTGGGTTGCTCTGTCTTTCTTGGGTGACTGGGGCCAGTGTTTGCTTTTTATAAGCTCACATTTCTCTTATGGCTGTTTATTTTTCTGGTGATAATACCTTCAGCAGAGATGCTAAAAAACAATTGTTCTCAACATTATAAATCATCATACACAATGAGCTACAATCCTTAGGTAAACATGCAGTAAAAATTCCTAGCAAATGTACTCTCAGAACTTCACATGAGACCAGCATCCTGTGGATCTTTCTACATATGTAATCACAGAAAAGCTTTACAACATATATTAGCCTATGCATGGTGTGATAGATGAAGCTGAGATGCAATAATGTTATAAATATTGAGATGAAATAGTTACACAAGAGACAACAGTGAGGGGGAATTACTGTACATTGGGTTATTAGAATTTCCTCTGTGACTTTATTGATCTAATTTATATTGTGGGTAGTGGAGTGTTTATTATACATTGTAATGAGCTCAGTCAATGGAGTCTTGTGTGAAGGCACAAGACAATGGGACAAGCTGTTAGTTTTAAGAATCCTGTCTCCAACCAGTTGCATACCCTGTTTTAGTCTGTAACTGGAAAAACTTAAAAAACAACAAATAGTCTAATAGCACAATAAAGACTAACAAAACATGTAGATGGTATCATGAGCTTTTGTGGGCACAAACCTCTTCTTCAGATGACTGGAGTATTAAAAGTCAAGAAGTGGGTTGTGCCCATGAAAGCTCATGATACCATCTACATGTTTTATTACTCTTTAAGGCTATGTCTAGACTCTTTTTCTGATTGTTTTTTTGAAAGAGGCTTTTCTGAAATTTGGCCCGTCTACACTGGGCCAAATTCTGGAAAACCCCCCTCGTTCAGAAGAGCTCTTATTCCTCATAAAATGAGGAAGATATGGCTTCCAAAAGAGCACGTTTGCTCTTCTGCAAAAAATGTCAGAAGAGCAGACATGTTCCCTGGACGCGGCAGAGTTTGTCCAGGATACCTTTGGTATCCCGGAAAAACTCCATAGTCTAGACATAGCCTAAGATAGTACTAGACTATTCGTTGTTTTTTAAATTTCTCCAGAGAGGTCAGTGAGCTCTGCCAGGGAGACAAGCTGACAGAGAGAGGTTTTCTGGAGGAATCTATAAAACTAGTCCTACCAGAGTCTCTATGTGGAAGATGGCTAAACACCTGGTAAACTAGACGTGTAAAGTCCATTTTATTGTTTTTTAGTTCTGTTTTCTCTGAAATGCCTTGTTCTAAATAAATGGTACTTAGCTTTAAAGAGATGGTTTGGTCACTGATTGCAACTGTTATTGTCCCAGAGGGAACAGAATTGCAGGGTTAGATCTGCTGAGCTAAATCACAGTTGGTACACAGGGAACTGCAACCAAGGGCCTGTCTGAGAGTGAAAGAATCATCCAAAGTCATTGAAAGAGACAGGTGATGGCTACAGACTGTGTACTTTGAGATCCTAGGAGAAAGTGAGAGGTGCAGTTAGTTTGGTAACTGTGACACATAATCTCCAAAGGGCTATCTAAAGCAAAAGATAATGCTTTCAGAAGTGCCCACGTGTTCAAATGTGACATGGGTACTTAGGAGCCTAAGTCTCAGTGAACATCAAATTAAAGAAAACTCTTCAGAAGACGTTTAACTTTAATTTGAAGCCAATGGGACCTCAGCATGTGCTTACATGCATTGCAGAATAGGAATAGATTTAAGCACCTATGTAAAGTTAAGAATATGTTTAAAGGGACTTTGCTAAATTGCAGCACAGTTTCTAGTACATAGTTCATTCTTTTACCCAAAAATACAGGATTAAAAATAGTTCTAAGATGCTTGGTATAAGAGCATATTTCTATCTACAGCTAGAATGTATTTATTTTTAGTGGAAAATCTCTGAGACCTTTCAGATTTCTTCTCTATTGTCCCTACCTGCAAAGGCTCTGCATTATAACAACCTTCCCTGTAACTGAGGAGAGCAAGATTTAGTGTCTTTGGAGCCTATCTGTGCCACCTAAGTTCCCTCTTCCCACCCACCTCTTCAGCAGAGCCACAGCTTCCTGAAAGGTAAGCTGCTGGGGGTGGGCTTGGTGGGAGAGTGGGGGGACAGGGCTGCGTGGTAGCTGCCTACTTGCTCCCGCGGTGGGCTGCATGGTTGGCGGAGTCGGCTCCAGCCCCAGTACACAGGGCAGTTGCCCACCATGCAGCCCTGCCCTGGGAGCAGCTGGGCAGCCACCACATGGCCCTGAACGTAGCTCCAGCCCTTCCTCAGGGCTGAAGCTGTGGCCAGGGCAGGCTGCATGATAGCAGCTGCAGCCCTGAATCACGGGGAAGCCACCCACCTTGTGGCCTGCCCCAGGAGCAGCTGGGTCGCCACCAGGCAGCCCAGCTGCTCTGGCAGCTGGGGCAGCATGTTGGGTGGCTGCTCCAGGGGCCAGGGCTGCTCCAGTGGCTGGGGATGTGTGGCAGATGGCTGCTCCCAGGGCTGCTCTGGGGGCCAGAGCCACATGGCAGTCTGCTGTTCCAGGGCCTGGGGCTGCTCTGGCAGCCAGGGCTGCTCTGAGGGATGGGGATGGGGTCAGGGTCACATGGTGGGTGGCTGCTTCAGGGGCCAGCACCATGGCCATGTGGCGAGTGGCTGCTCCGGTGGCCGGGGCTGCGCAACAGGCTATGCAGCAGGCATATAAGATCAGAATGGCCATACTGGATCAGACCAATGGTCCATCTAGCCCAGTATCCTGTCTGCTGACAGTAGCCAATGCCAGGTGCTTCAGAAGGAATGAACAAGAAAGGCAATCATCAAATGATTCACCCCCTCTTGCCCATTCCCAGCTTCTGGGAAACAGAGGGTAGGGACACCATCCCTGCCCATGCTGGCTGGCAGCCATTGATGGACCTGTCCTCCTTGAACTTATTTTGTTCTTATTGGAACCCTGTTACAGTTTGGGCCTTTCCACCATCTCCTGGCAATGAGTTCCACAGGTTGACTGAGAAGAAATAATTTGTGTTATATATTGTGTTAATAATCTGCTGTCTATAAGTTTAATTTAACTCTTGTGTTATGTTAGTGAAGGAGTAAATAACATTTCCTTATTCTATTTTTCCAGACCATTCACGATTTTCTAGACTTCTAACATATCTCCCCACCCTTTAGTCATTTCTTTTCCAAGCTGAAAAGTCCCAGTCTTGTTAATCTCTCTTCACATGAAAGCTATTTCTTACCCTTAATCATTTCTGTTGCCCTTTCTGCACTTTTCCAAATCCAATATATCTTTTTGAAGATGGCATGACCAAATCTGCACACAGTATTCAAGATGTGGGCATACCATGACTTTGTATTGTGGCAATATATTTTCTGCCTTATGATCTATTCCTTTCCTGATTCCCAATATTCTGTTTAGTTTTTTAGTTTTTAGACGGCCACTGCACATTGAGCAGATGTTTTCAGGGAACTGTCCACAATGATTCCAAAATCTCTTTCTTGAGTAGTAACAGCTATTTTAGATCCCATCATTTTTGTGTGTACAGTTGGGATTATATTTTTCCATGTGCACTACTTTGCACTTAACGACACTGAATTCCATCTTCCCTTGTGTTGCCTAGTCATCCAGTTTTGTGAGATCCCTTTGTAACTCTTTGCAGTCAACTCTGGACTTAACTATTTTGAGTAATTTTGTAGTATCTGCAAATTTTGTCACCTCACTATTTACCCCTTTTCTAAGAATATTTAAAAGCTTAACAGTATTGGTACAAATTCAAATTGCAGCAGCACAACACTCATTTTTACTCTCCCCCCCCCTATCTTTTAAGCACATGGCAATGTTTTCATGATGATCTAGTCCTTTTTTTACCCATGCTTTTATTGGTGTTTAGTTGTGTGTGTTCCTCCTCTTGAAGTGTTTTAGCAGGTTTTATGTCCCCTCCTTTGTGGTCCTGTATTTTAATTTATATATATTTATTGTGTTTTTAAAAATTTTGTAAGCTGCCTGGAATATTTTAAATAGGCGGGATAAAAATATTTTAAATAAATAAATAATAATCTCTTAATTACCTGAATGACCAGCCTTTTGTTATTCTTAATCACCTGCCTTCCTCTTTTTATAACAAACTCCCTGCCCCAAAGGCAAAGCTGCAAGTAGCTCAAACTCTGTTGCAGTTAAGAGCTGCCTTTGGAGCCAGGGCATGCAGCTTTAAGCAGACCTCAAGTATGAAATCCAGGAGTTCAAACCCAGGGGGAGGAGGGTTACTGCCCCCCTAGCCTTCCATAAATAGCACCCATGCGCATCTCACCTTTTCCCCACGAGGTGGGGGATGCTGCCTGGGAGCAGGGCTCAGGGTCTCTGCACTGGGAGAGTCTCTCAGGAAGCATTGCCAGTGGTGTGTGCCACAGTGGCACACATCCGAACAAGTGCACATGACCTCATTATTGGCGCACAAGACAAGTGCACATGACCTCATTATTGCTGCTCATGGATGGAAAATCTTAGAGGGAACACTGTGTGCCACTCCAATTCTTCAACCAAATGGGGCCATTCAAGGATAATGTGAGGTTTCTCCCATATTCTTATTTCCTTGGAGCTGATTCCTTGGAGCTGCAGTGTTCCTGATGGAGGAAGGAAGAGTTACCTCTCTCTCTTTTGAAGTAGTTCACTGCATATCTATATGATGAAGGACTTTTATGGACAGGTCACCATTTACTTCCACTCCAATCAAGAGCTGTGTAAAATTGAGAGCAATTATAGCATAAAGAGAAGAGAAGTTCCTGAATCAGTACTCTGTTTATTCCTTTCCAACTTGATCAAGTATTATTGGCTAGGGATGTCAATGTATAATCGTGTAAATGGTTAACTGATAGCTTGGGCTTATCTGTTAATGTTCTGGTTACACTCAGGCTCCCGCCCTGCTTCTGGGGAGCTATCTGCCACCATGTGCTGCTGCCTTCAGCACAGGGGGGGCAGCCAGCTCCCTGGGAGCAGGGCTGCAGGCAGGAGCTGATGCGTGCTGGGAGCCAGCTTCTGGCGCAGAATAGCACCCAGGGAGCCACTACCATCCCGCACTGCTGCTTCTGATACAGAGGTAGTGATGTGGAATGGCAGGCAGGAGCTAGTACATGCAGGGAGCTGGCTGCGGGTGCATGTAACTGTGTAACCAGTGTTCCCTCTAATTTTTTCCATCTGTGGGCAGAATACATTTTGTTATGTGCACCAAGGAAAGTGCAGATGTGCACCACCAATAGAAACACATGCTACTGGCTTTGGGCAGCTGTGAGCACTCTACTAATCAGCTGTATGGTACTTGACTCTCTCTGGGCTGCTGCCCACACACTCAGATTACAGGGAACACTGTGTGTAACTGATGAGTTTTTCAGTAGTTACACATTTACATAATTACTCACATTTTAACATCCCAATTGAGAGTGGTCCAGCATTTCTGGACCAAAGCCTCGTCATGCTTTAACTAACATTCCAGCAGCATTTAAGCCTTATCTGCACTTAAGTTTTGCTGAGACAATTCTATTGGTTAGGAATGTGAAAAATCATGCCCCTAGCTGTGTTAGTGTAACCCACAGGCCTACTGGGTGTGGTTCACTTTCCCATGTAGTGACACTTAGACCACTTACAGAGAGATAAGAATGAGTTTCCTCTACAGCCTTAGCTGAGAGCCAGCTGGTTTTTAGCTCAAGCTGTAGAGGCTCATGCACTAACCTCCAGAAGCCCCAGGTTTGGTTCTGTCTGTCAGCATTATATTGGCACATGCCCCAGTTATGCCAGAAAAAGTGTTATAGCCTGTACTTAATTTGTAGTAAAAGGTGTTCTGGGGCTCAAACAATTTTTTACATTCATAACGCATGCAGCAAGCCAGAGATGCTGGAGCTATGAATTGCCACGAAGTGCCAAGGCTCAGCCCTGGCAAGTTCTGGCACAAATTAATCACTGATTAGAGCTCATATAAATCAGGGAACTGTTATCTGCTCTGGCACACAGGTACTGGAACTAGGGGTAGTGGGCTGCTACCACAACCCCTGACTTGAAGTGGTTTCCATTATATAAAGGGTTCATAGTTTGTTTCAATGGCTCTAGCACCCCCACTATACAAATTACTCCAGCACCCTTGCCCTGGCAAGAAACTAGGAGGGTTTGTTGGTATAATTCCATTGTTGTAAAGCTTCAGGGGGTAGCCGAGTTAGTCTGTTACAGGAAAAAACAACAACAAATGGTCTGGTAGCACTTTATAGACTAACAAAACATGTAGATGGTATTTGTGGGCGCAGCCCAATTCTTCAGATGACCGGAGTTAAGAATTTAGGATGTGTACACCCAAAATAAATAGGAGAGGGGAAGGGGAAGGAAGAAAAAGGAAGGGGGTTGGGAGACAGAGAGCATCAGTAAGTATCTGAAGATTGGGTAGTTAAACTGAAGCAGATAAGAATCAAAGTCAATAGATAGACTCCCATGTCAGGAAGGATACTACACAGAGAGCGGAACCCTTTCTACTAGATGCCTTAGGGTAAACACATGGCCTATGTTTTAAGCACTGTGTTATCTATTCCTGCTCAGAGTAGGTTTAATCAACTTAAAATTCCAGTAGCAGTTGGTGGCTTGTTTACATGATTCCCAACTCTGCTAATAGCAGGGGACCTGAACCAGTCAAGTTATTAGAGTACTATGGTATGCTGCTATGTAACACAAGAATGTGGTGTTATGCAGGAGCAATAATTACAGGAAATTCCCTTTTAAAGAATTATAAGGCCAGATCATCAGCCAGTGTAAACTTATTCAGCCCAATACACTGAATAGATTTATACCTGCTGAGATTTCGGTCCACAGTATGTAATTTAAAATGTTAGTTAGACATAACCTGAAGATTCTAAATATTTTGGAGGGGCAACCAGCCAGATTTTGCTTTTGCTTTTGCTTTTGCAAAGGCTAAGATAGGGTTCACTTTCCACTTTGAATGTTACGTCTGTGCCTTGCACACAGACATAGTGGTACTGCAAAATGAACTAGAAGTTTTTGACGTATAGGAGTTGGAAAGTGTGTGCATGGTAGAGTAGTGCAGGGTTTAGTTACATTTTAGTGGAACCTTGACTTACATTTTGTCGTAATTGCTTTTTCTTTTTTTTCTTTTTTTATTTCAACTGAAAATGTCCCTTTTTTCCAGTATATCCATTTAAAAAATGTTAATGTTTTGTTAAATTACTTATATATAGTTACAACAATTTCTATCTTATCTCCACTTTAAACTTTTTGTCATGGAATTATCATAGAGTGCCTTTTAAAGTCTTTTAATTGTACTTTAATATATCCATATTTAATAAGTGAAACCCTTGGATCAAATAAAAATGAATAAAGAATGACATTTTATTTTCAAGTTTTAAAACAGCATTCTTAAAGAATGGAGGTTAAAATATAGGAAGGAATTTATTGTCATTGACCTGTTAATATGCTGCCCTGCCAAAGTATTGTAGATTTCTATCTTAAAATTTTATTTGCAGAGGATTCACCAGACCACCAAATATGGTGTCATCATTTGATGTATTTATATTTGCTTTTGTTTTCTGACTGGGCTTATCCCAATGATTAAAAACAGAGGAGTTCTAAGTGTGTTTTGTGGGATACTGAAACAGTATTTCATTCCAGTGACGTATTCTAGGTATTATGTAAATAGTATCATATATTATACTTAATATATGAGAGACAGATTTTGCCTGCCCTTACATGGCCATAGGAGACAGAGAAGTAGTGTATTTGTGTGTAAGGGGGGCAAGGTGGAGGGAGTGAGGGGCCTCTCTTTCCTTCACAGTCCATGTAAAGTTCTTCCCAGAGCTGCAGGGCAGCTGGTAGCCCCTCTGGAGAGCAAATGGTCAGAAAAGGAAATGGAGAGAAGCAGGGAAGGGGAGGGGAATAGTGGGCCTAGCTGGGTGGCCATAACAGGAGAAGTATGTTGCATAGCACCTCTTAAAAACGTGTAGCAATTTATTTCCCTCCCTCCACCAGCACAAGTGGGTTGCTCAGGGAGATGTTCCTTCCAGTGCAGAATGCCTTCCAGTGCTCCCCCCTGTGTAGCGTAGCCCTGCGATGGCTGCGGCTAAAAACTACAATTTGGCCTTAAATGTAAGAGCATTTTACAAAACAGAAAGTGAAACTTGATCCCTGTCCCAAGGACCTTCCAGTCTGGTACAGGCAAAGCCCAACCTGTCCAGGGAAGGGAGGAAGTACAATCAATTGACATTCAGGGAGATTAACAAAGGGAGGGTGGGAAGCAATAGCTGGTGTGGAAAGCAGGGTAGGAAAGTTGCAGCAATGTAGCAGTGGGATTTAAGGAGAAACTTGCAGTATGTATGTGGTGTTTGGCTGACAAAAGGTGTAGGCTTCCAGACACAGGGGGAAGAATAAAAGGAGGCACCAGTCTGAGTGAGAAGAAGTGAGGAAAGAAGGATGAAGAGTGTAGAGAGGGGCACGGCAGCAGAGGAAGTTTTCTAGCTATTTTAGTATTTCTATTTTCTTGATTATCACGCACAGCCAATTTTTTTTCTTTTGTTCGCAATAGGAACACATATGAAGTAAGTGCTCAGCATCATTACCCTAATCGTGTCAGTGGTTATGTTCATTGAAACAGCACCAGTTTTCTCCCCTATGTGTACAGACTTGCCTAAAGCCATAACATAGGAGGACTTTTAGGTTAGGCGTTGTATCACCTGTCCATGTAGCAAAACTAACAAGATTGAGATGCGAGACCTTCCACCTGCTGCTGGATAACAGCTCTTTGCTATTCAGAATACATTACGCTAAGACTTGATTTGATGTGTTTTTACATTTTCATAAAATATTGACACTTAAACAATATCTATATTCACATGGCATGATGGTTCCTATAGGTTTTATTAAGAAATAAGGTTCTTGGGGATGGTTCTTTTTTTAATCTGTGATCAAGCCAGGGTTAGTAATATGTGGGGAGTGGGTTGTCAAAGTTTGAGATGTGTATGTGAATGATTTATACTTATGTTTTATGAACAACGGAAAGCAGGATTATTATTCTATCAAATATTCTCTGCTAAATCAGCAAGCCCAAATGCTTTCAACTGTCTCAGTTACAGTCTAATAAATTATTGGCATAAACAACATAATATGTTACAGACAACACAATGTGATGTGAGCAGCAAGCTTTAGAGGAATACATCAATACTTGAAATTAATGTGTGCTTATGAATCAGTTTTGCTCACGAAACAATACCCTCGTGATGAAAATTGCTTGTTTCTACAGTCCTGTGGTAAGATTATTCCTTTTTTAACAAATTAGTGTTTTACGTTTATATTGTGGTGTTCAGAGAATGGGGAGAAACTGACTGAACATGGTGGAAAAACTAAAATAATAGCACATTGCTGAATATCTGTGTACAAAATTGGGGCCTGATCCTGATATCGGATGATTATTACAGCCCTTTTAATAAGATAAGATGAAACCAGCATGTCTGGTTGTCCATGCTGCTGGAGCTTGGCCAGTTTATGTTAACAGAGTGGTTCAAGTTCAAAGTATCTGGTTGCAAACTTACCAGTTCAAGAGATAACAGGGTAGATTCAAAAGTGACAGTTGAAGAAATCACACTTTTATAAATCAACATGAGTGGAAGTGGTTGTGATTTACACACTGAGGGGATGGAAGCATGGAATTGTAGCATAAAAATCTACTAATAAGGCAGTATAAAAAGTTGTAAAATAACATAGGAAAGTATAGAGCAGGGCTACTCAATTTTGGAAGTCCTGGGGCTCACAATGATACTCACAGCACATGCTGAGGTCTGCAACTTGAGTGTGGTTGCATATATATGCAAATATATGCAAATAGCTTTTCACACTGTTGGGCATGAATACAAAGATTAAGGCAAGACTACACAACACACAGGCCCCATTTAAGTCAGTTCTGCTGATATTAATAAAATGCAATATTTACCCAATTTCCACCCATATGACAGCGTTTGTAATGGGCAATGACAGTCCAGGAATTTAACTACTAAAATGCATATCAACAGAAGACCATTACATTGACAACTTTTTTGTTTTGGCTCCCACCCGCGGGCTGCATGTTGAGCACCACGTAAACCCAAACTGCACCGCGAACAGCAAACAAACGGGCCGCAGGCCACATGTGGTCCGTGGGCTGCGTGTTGATTTGTCCTGGTTGAATAGAGTAACTTTCCCTCATGTCTTCCTGTCAGTAGCTTTTCTTGCTACAAACCCATCCTTCCACTCCCTCATCATGTAAGTTAAACACACTTACACTCACCCAGACTTACCAAAGTGTAACTTGCCTCACCAATGACACCTGGCTTGACTTTGCCTTCATGCCAGCTGCAAAAAGCATCATCCCTCAACTGTCAAAGGACCTATCCAGATCAGCCAATGGTGAAGATGGCTGAATATGAAGCTGGAAAAAAATGAGATGATGGGAGGCATCTAGAATAAGTCACTGTCTCTGTAATATCACTTTCCACTGAGGGCATTCACATTCAGATTAAGACATCTGTTACCTACTGGAGCCTATTTCTATGTTGCCCTGCATCTTTTGCAGTTGTTAACAACAGTGCAAAATGGATGTAAAATGCAGCGATGTGAAATGGACAAAAACATTAGACGATCTAATGGCTGAAACCTCAGTTAGACAAATTTAGACTAATTCAGACACACATTTTTAACAATAAAGGTAAATAACCATTGGAACAACTTACCAAGGTAATTGGTAGATTCTCCATCACTTCAAGTCTTTAAATTAATACTGGATGTCTCTCTGGGTATGTCTACACTACAGCATTATTTTGAAATATCTAATTTCAAAATAGTTATTTCAAAATATCTTATTTCCGAAATAACGTGTCTACACACAAAATGCATGTTGAAATAGCTTTTTGCTATTTCGAAATAGCATGTGCACACTGATGGGACGCTGAATCGCATTTAAGGCCAGCCGGAACTGGTTCCGGCAGGGCATCAGGTCAGAAGTTACCTTCTGGCCAGGATGGCCAGCAGGGCACCCTGGGAAGGGCTGGAGGCCCCCTATTTTGAAATAAGCATCTACACAGCACTTATTTTGAAATAGCAATTTTGAAATTGGCGTTATTCCTTGTGGAATGAGGTTTACCAATTTCAAATTTCAAAATAACTTTGCTGTGTAGACATACCCTCTGAAAATATGCTGTAGTTTAACCAGAAGTTATGGGCTTTATGCAGAATCACTTAATGAAATTCTATGACCTGTGTTAGGCTAGGTGTTTGTAGTAGTCCTTTCTGACTTTAAAATCTTTGAACCTATGAATCCAAGTATGGCAAGCAAAAAAGACAAAAAAGTCAATATATTACACTGCTCTACAGCCAAAATGCTTTTGAAATAAATGTAGTCAAACTTTACTAATTCTGGGTCACTGAGAACGAAAATGATGCTTAAATTGTTGATTGGCTCTAGTTTTCAAGATATGCTATTGGGTCAGTATATATGACCCTTGACTTGAGAATGGCGGAGGATAAGTGAATTATAAAGGGAAGGGATCTCAATTTAAACCAGAAATGACTAAAATACATCTTTGACTGGATCTATGAATAAATCTATGCATGCATCTGCATGTCTTTGCCACAGCTTAGTCTTTACAGCTTATGCTCCTACACTTCAGTTAGTCTATAAGGGTACCACAGGGATGCTTTTAGGCAAAACAATGAATGATGCAATCTGAAGCTGGTATTGCGTCATACATGATATGAATTGCATCATGTTATTCCTAGAAGTCATGGATGATGCAATCATAACGAAGCTTACATCACTCTGCTGAACAAATTGCCCTATATCAGCTCTAGAAATCATACAGTGTCGTGCTCTCTTATTTGTCAGTGTTTGATTTTGCAAAGGGACACATTTCTGTTTAGCCAAAGTGAGCAGAGATGCCTCGTACTTGTGTGAACAGTGCAGATAACTTCTGCTATGTTTGTGGTGAAGTGACTTTTGCATCACAAAAGTGCAGTATAACCACTATGGTTAAGAAAGCCTATCACCTTTATTTTGGCTGCAAAATTGGAGATCAGGACAAGAGGTGGGACACATATGCTGCAACACTTGTTCAACAAATCTTCGCCAGTGGTTGAACAGGAAAAGGAAATCTATGCCTTTTGCAGTGCCAATGATTTGGAAGAGCCAACAGATCATACCAGCAATTGTTACTTCTGCATGGTGCCTCCAGTTGGGAAAGATGTGTCAAAGAAGAAAAAGTGGACTGTGCATTATCCAAACATTCCATCAGCTATCGCCCAGTACCCCACGGAGAAGGACTGCCGGTTCCTGATGCACCAGAATCATTCTCACTTGAGTCAGATGAGGAAGAGGATGAAACTTCTGGTCCTGAACCATCAGGCGATCTTGCGGAAAATAAACCCTTTTCCGCAAGATCTCTTATTCTACTTGAATAATTCCTACTATCTATTGAAAGTAGGAATAAGAGATCTGCGGAAAAGTATTTATTTCGCCAGATCGATAGCGACAGGTGCCGCAAGTAAAACCTTGAGCCGGAAAAAAAAGCAGCAGCCATGTTCATGGGGAATGCCGCTGGGGATATTTAAATCCCCCATGATTTCCATGGAATTGGCGCTGTGTCTCATTAGCATCCCTTCCTAAAAGGGTGCCAGTGTAGACACAGCCTCATCAGTCACAGGGACCTCACATTTTCTCCCATCCTCCTCCTCTGAACCACACCTCATAACACAAGGTGAACTGAATGACCTTGTCAGGGATTTGGAACTACCCAAGAGTAAGGCAGAACTGTTGGGCTCCAGACTACAGCAGTGGAATCTCCTGGCAGGTGAAGTTAGGGTTTCCATGTTCCGTGACCGTCAAAAGGATCTTGTCCCATTCTTCTTCATGGAAGGTGATCTTGTAGCCTGCAACAACATCGATGGTGTGATGGCAGCCCTCAACATCGTTCACGATCCAGATGAGTGGAGACTGTTCATTGATTCATCGAAGACGAGTCTTAAAGCTGTTTTGCTGCATAATGGCAATGTTTTGCCATCAATTCCAGTTAGTCATGCAATCCATATGAAGGAAACCTATGACAACATGAAACAACTTTTGAGGTGCATAAACTATGACCAACATCAGTGGCAGCTTTGTGGCAATTTGAAGGTTGTTGCTCTCTTGCTTGGTCTGCAGACTGGATACACAAAGTACTGCTGTTTTCTCTGAGAATGGGATAGTCGTGCAAGAGATTCCCACTACATCAAGATAGATTGGCCACTCCGACAGTCATTGGAGCTTGGGAGGAAAAGTGTTCAGCATCCACCACTTGTTGAATCAAGGAAGATTTTGTTACCACCCTTACACATCAAGCTGGGTCTGATGAAGAACTTTGTCAAGGCCATGGACAAAACGCAAGCAGCTTTCAAGTACCTCTGTGGAAAATTTCCACGGTTAAGTGAAGCTAAGATAAAGGAAGGTGTCTTTGTTGGTCCTCAGATTCGTGAACTTCTTCGAGATGATGCATTTGACCATGCACTGCGTGGCAAGGAAAAGACGGCATGGAAAGCCTTCCAGTTAGTGGCAATAAATTTTCTCGGAAACAACAAGGCAGACAACTACAGGTTGTTGGTGGAAAACCTCCTCAAGGCATACAAAAGCCTTGGTTGCAACATGTCACTACAGATACATTTTTGCACTCTCATCTAGATTTTTCCACCGAACTGCGGGCAGTGAGCGATGAGCACGGCGATTTCACCAGGACATTGCAACAATGGAGAAACGCTATCAGGGCAAATGGAGCCCATCAATGCTTGCAGACTATTGCTGGACAATGACAAGAGATGCTCCATTTAATGAATACAAGAGACAAGCCAAGAAGCGCCGAGTAGACACTGAATAGGACTAAACTATGTACATAATAGTTTTTTGCCTTTTGTTTCATAATAAATGTTATTTATATAACCCTTTTGCTGATTTTTAAAGTGTTACATAAACAGGACAGGTGAAATATTATCATGTAAAGCAACCATAAACACATGAAAGGACCTAGGTTTACAATTTATGATTAAAACTCTACTATCTACACAATATACATAGACGTAAAATGTAAAAACTTAAATATCTTGGAAACAGTAGCCAATCAGTTGTTTTAATTGTCATATTTGAATTCAGCACATCAAAATACATAATAAATAGCACATTTTATCTCTGAAGCAGACGACTTCTAAAAAATTGTAGACCAGTGTTACCTTTCTTCCATCAAGCTACAAAAAAGTGGTAGACTTAAACTCCAACAGCAATCTAAGGAAGATGGGCTAAAGTCTGATCACAAAGATGTGAATTAGGAATAGCTGCATGAAAGCGATGCTGATGTAAACTGACATAGATGAGAGAAGAATCCGACCATCAGAACATTCTTCAAAATTCATTCATTTCTTGGCAGTTTTTTAACAATTTAAATGAAGAGTTATTTAAATAACTCTGTTGACTCATTATGTTTGTCATAGTATTGACTCTAAGGCAATTGCTTCACACATTTCCATGAGTGAGTGTTTCCATTGTATCTTTATGTTGTTTATTCACAAAAAATCAGAAGCGTAATAAGGAGTTGTAAACCGGGTTCCGAAACTAAGCACAGCTGTGAAATTTGGTAATGGGGCAAAAGGGTGTAACATACCTGCCTTCTTTTTAAGTTGTGCCTCAGTTCCACATTGTTAAGTTTGTTCCAGCAGATGCACAGGTTCTACACAATTTCAAAAGGTTCCACATGTCCCTGTTCTGAAGAACGTGTTTTACTCTCCATCACCACTTGCTATCTCTTAAGAGAAGCCCAGTGGCTGAAGGTAAACAATGCCAGCAAACCGATGTGAGAAAGGTCTATAAATGTGCCATACTAAATTAATATAGACTATTGGTTGGGCTAAGAAAAATGGGGACTAGCTGGATATGCTCCCATTACTTCTGGGTCTACAGAATAAAATAAACACTCAAAACATCACCAAGTGGGCACTAAACTGAATGGAGTCTGATCTGTTCTGTCGCTGAAATAAGTTGACTAAATAACACTTTAGCTAATACACTGGAGATCCAGAACTAGTGGGAGTGTAAAGAGGGAGATAGGGGTTTTTATAGACTATCTAGGCCTTGCATTTTTTACTTCTAAGTTGTCTCTGCTGGGCCTGTTTGCCAATTGATGATGTGCTATGGATTCACTGATTATATATTTTTCTATGTGTTAATACTATTTCAACATTTATTTGAGGGATAGTTTGCTTCTGTTTCTCAGGCCAAACAGTCCTGCTGTGAAAGATATATTCATGACTTCTCTAACCTGCAGACACAGCAGCACAGCCTTACCTCTCCCAGTGCTTTGCTGAAATGTCAGGCATCAAGGTTCACATTTGTGCAACCACAGGGCTGGAAATAGCCTAAGAATAGTATTGTATTAGTTCAACTTCAATTTCTGATTTTAGCGTGGTGAAAACCAGTATGATAATAATCTGACTCTGGCACAGTTTCCTACTCAGCTGAAATCACAGAGTGCCAGCCTGCCATTGGATGGACATGAAAATAAAAATAAAGAGCCAATTTCACCAGCATGCTCAATTGACACAAAGCAGCCATAACTTTGACTGAACAGGCTGGTTAAAGAAGCCACAGCATACAGGTGAGTCTGGCCCACAATAAATAAATCATGAAATAAAGAGAACCTTCTGGGGGATTTTCTTATGGACTAGATCTTCCATCCTTACTACTGGGGATTTGTTACCCTGTTAATTATCTGAATATTTCTCAACTCTCAAGAATTCACGCTATGTCACATTATCTCGACAGGGGAGGGTTGATTATTATGTGAATTGTTTTCCGATTTCTCTCACACTAGTCTTGGTAATGTGAGAGAACTAGCAGAGTCAAGAGGTTATAAAAATGTATATTGTAAGCTCCTAAATTTGACTGACATAAATTATGTTTTCAATTGATCTATGGCATAGTGCCATTTCTCTTTTCCCATTAAAACTATACTACTATAACAAAAAGAGATTAGAAAAAAGAAGGGGACTTAATCTGAGACGCAGGAGTATGAGATTGAGTGGACTGTATTTATTTATTCATTTATTTTTCTTTTTATGTTCAATCTGTTCAGGTTGGACTTTGTCTAGATGTAGATACAGCAGGCCGAATTCAGATTTCAATGGGAATGACAACCATTTATACAAGGGGGTAAATTTAGTGTAGTATGGATTTACAAAATTGGAGAAAAGGAAGGGAAAACAAAATTATTCACAGACCTTATATTTTAAAAAATGGAAGCAAAACCAATTAACAAACTAAGAATACCACATGAGATTTGTGCTCCAGAGAACCTATAAGTTTTGTGTTACAGCATATAATAAAGTATATTCATAGTTGACCAAGAACATAATTTGCAAGATAGGTTTATGAAGTCTTCTCTGAGTTGCGGAAACAAAGTCCTGTTAGCTCTTTAAAACATAGTCAGTTTTAACCACACATTTCCTGTCCCCTAAAAGGTTAAAAATAGAACTGAAGACTTATTGTCAAGCCCTAACCACATTTATTTTGTTATGTGGTTACATACTGTACATATACAACCATTTGTTGCTGCAAAGGGCTACGTGTTTTTATACCTTCAACATTGCAAACTTTATGAAGTTATACCTGTGCCCCTCAGGGATGCCAAGAGATTATAGCATGGGTCAACAGATAATTAACTAAATCCCCAGTTAATAATTTAATCAGCAACTCCTGCATTTTGCCAAAAATTGTGAAAGGGAAGATTTAAATAATAACGAAATAAATCCTATAAGCTATAGAAAAGCGTAATAATAGTTACAAGAATGTCATATCATTATCCATAATGATATGTATCTCCATACTGTTTTGGGATGGGTGTGTGATATAATAGCAACAGTATGCAGTGGTGATGACATATGAGGATGCATAGCACTACAGTCCTTTTCCTAAACACTGTAATTAATTTAGTAGAGTTAAATTAGGCCAGAACAAAATTATTGATTATACTGAAACAATAAATCTTTGGACTAAATCCAAGTTTCTGCCTGACTCTCTGACATCTTCTCGTGTATACCTCACCGACAACTTAAACTTAATAGGCCAGATCCTCAGATGGTTAAAGTCAGTGTAGCTCCATTGACCTGCAGTGGAATCATGGCATTTTATACAAACTAAGAATCTAGTCCATCATGATCAAAATGTGGGCCTGATTTTCTGCTGCTTTGTCCCTTGCGAACTCTACCAATCTATATTGGTTGCCTTTGACATTTTAATTGGCGGTAAATGTCCACATAAACTGCAAAGCTGAGGAGAATTGGGCGCTTTATTTTTCCTCCTCAAGACTCCCCACTCCTATTTTCTGTCACATCTGAAAACTCTTTTTACCTGTCTTACAGGTCCAAAATCTGGGGATCATATTTGGCTTCTCTCCCTTGCCCCATACATGCATATCAACTCCAAATCCTGTAGTGTCTTCTCCACTGCATTTCCAAAATCTAATATTTTCTTTCTGTCCACGCTGCAAAAATTCCTTTACAGTTATCATCATCAGTCTTGATTGCTTCAGCCTCTTCCTCTCTAGCCTTTCTGACACACACACACACTTTCCTTCCACCACAAAGCCATTCAAACCACAGCTGCTAAGATCATCTTCTTGGCCCGTGTCTCTGACTAGATCATGACCCTCTTTAAATCCTCTCATTAACTCTTCATTTTCCAATACACCCAATTCAAACTTCTTGCCTTCACACTCAAGGCCTAGTATAACAGTAGTCTTCCTCAGTCACCCACTCTAGCATCTTACCATATTGCACTCATTATCTTTATCCCAACAATAATAATTTCAAGTATCCACGTCTACTTCACCACCACTCCTTCCTATTGATTGTCTCAGACACTTGCTACATTTTGTTTCCAATTAGATTGAATTCTTTTCAGGTCAGCCTCAGTCCAATGCGGCCCTGATCCTATCGTTGGGCACTACCACAATACAAATAATAATGAGGAAATAACACTCCAAAAATAAGCTATTGAGCAGCCGAGGATAAGGAGAAAGGAAAAGATAGGGTGGAAGGGCACAGAACTAGCTTGCTTCAAATTAGAATTGTCTACGAAACCTCTAATAAAATGAATAGCCATAAGTTTTATTGAGCATATTACTAGGGCTGTCTCTTCACTCAAAATCAATCTGCATTTGATTATGACTGGTACTGAGACCATTTCTGGACATAGCCCACTGCTTGATGCTGTTAGTGATTTTGGTCCAGGTGGACTCAGGCTACAGCGCTGCCTGGCTTGAAGTGGTTTCCATGGTACATAGGGTTTACAGTTTGGTTCAATGACTCATGGCACCCCCATTATATACAAATTGTTCAAGGACCCCTGATTGCATATGAGTAGAGCAAATGCAACAGAAGACGTCTAAAGCAAGCAATATTAACAGTATATTCTTAAAGCCAAATCCTTTGCTAACATAAACTGTTGTACGACCATTGACTTCAACCTATCTGTCTATTTTAGAAATGTGTGTGTGTGTCTGTCTGTCCTTCCATGAATCTGTTTGTTCAAGAACTCCTCCTAAATGGTAAGAGAGAGGACCACCAAATTCCTCTTATCCTAACTTAAAGCAAGGTCAGGATTTGGTCGTGCCAGGAAAATGGGAAGTGCCTGGAATCTTAATTGTTTAGCAGCACATGGAAAAGTAGGGGGCTGTTTTAAGGGAGACAGCTTTACTGTAGAGTGGCCATTGGGGGTTTGGTCCTGCACCTGGTGCAAGCCGGGACTGAGCAGGTCTGCCTATCGACCAATTGAGTAGTGGAAAAAAAGTCTATCGACTACTCGATTAGTAAAATACCCGCCTCTTAACATCCCTGGTTCGGAAGGACAGCTGCACTGCAGAGTGAGCACTGGGGAAAGCTGCACCAACATGACAGTAACCAGCTGGGGCTCACCATCTTACCAGCCATCAGACTGCGTAAATGGCAAACACCTCCCCCTCAGCCTCTGGCCACAATGCCAGATGGTAGGAGGTAAGGGGAGCCTCACTCGTCCCGCCACTGTAATCCCCATGGAGATGCTGATGAGGAGACACTGGTGGGGGCCAGAAACAGCAGCCTGAACTAGCTCCCCTCCCCCCGTGAGGAGATACTGTGGGGACTGGGAACCTTGGCCCAGCCCTGGCTCCTCCCCTGTGAGTAGAGGTCAGGGAGAGTCAAGAACCACAATCCAGCCCCTGATCAGGAGATGCTGGGGGGACGGCGGCGGGGGGCAGGAACCCTGACCCAGCCCTGGTCCAACCCCTCCCCTGTGAGCAGAGGCAAGAGGGGCCAGGTAGCCCATCCCCATCCCTCGCCCTGAGGATCCAGGGGGCCAAGCATGCTGACCAGCTGGTGGCAAGGGGGAGCCAGACATCCCACCCACCAGGAGCCACCATCCGGAGGGGGGAGGGCTGGGCAGTGCAGCCCTGGCTCCCTTGGAGGAGCTGCCAGCCCCCTTGTCCCATCTCGGGAGGAGCCACCAGGGCAGCATAACCCCAGGCCTCTGGGAGGAGCCACAGCTGGAACAGCGCCACCCTCTAGTGGGTAAATCCCCGGCTAAATCCTCTGTGTTGATTTATACCAGCTGAGAGTCCATCCCTTCAAATACAAAAATGTTTCTGCAAAAATTACTGCTTTTAAAGCTTTGTTTGAAAAAAATGCCAATTAATTCTAGGAAGCTTGTTTTTGTTTTTCTGCAGGCAGGTACAAAAATCTGACATTGTAAGGCTATTAAATTTATTGTAGAAAAGTATCAATAGGCATAGATTGCTAAAATGCATTTTAAAAGACAGGCCGATAGCAAAGTGATATTTTACATTGCAGAATTAAAACCACCCACCTGCTACATTA
Source organism: Rafetus swinhoei (assembly GCA_019425775.1). NCBI lineage: Eukaryota > Metazoa > Chordata > Testudines > Trionychidae > Rafetus > Rafetus swinhoei. The sequence goes on along the minus strand of CM033437.1, from coordinate 271,148,681 downwards.
GAACACATGATAGCTCATCATATATACATTTCTCAGCATTGTGACTCAGATAGGTATTACTTCTTAACATAAAAATGTTAATGTGTCCACTGCAATTATGTTCAGAGGCAGCATCAACTCTGTTTGCAACATCACTGCTTCTATTGTGTGAAGATGTACAGAATTAGAAGGTTAGTATATAAAAGGTATAGAATGATCAAAAAAAGGTGGGACAAAAGATGAAAGCTCATTAAAACCCAGTTTTTCCTGATGCTACTCAGAAACCAACCTTAGGGCAAAAAGGATTTTGAAAAATATCTCAGTATGCTGTATGGTATATGGAAACATGTAAAAATGCAGTCTTCATGCCTGTAGAGTCTGCAGTATTAAAGGCAAGAGACACATTTGGCAGACAGGAGTTATCTGGGAAGGGAGGTTACAGACTGCATAATGCTGCTAAAGTAAGCTCACACTGTTTATGTCCACACCATATGGCCTGTGTGTAAACAGAGTGCTTGACTACTCAGCATCTCATTCTTCTACATTTTCTTTCTCTTATTCTCATCTGCCCTTCCTTGTTGATTATTTTCCATTAATGTCAACAGCAGTATCTATTGATTAAAGCAGGCAATGGCATTACTGCAGTTTTATTTACAGTTCTGCTAATTCCTGTTATTGATTTTTCAGTAGTTAACCAACCTAATAATGCAGAGATACTCAGAAATATTGCCCACTTTTGTACATGTGAATGGAAATTCTTCAGACGAAATTAATCTTTGACTTCAGTGGAACTACACCAAAGATGCATTGGGCCTAGTAAAACCCAAACCAATAAACAGACTGCTGATAAGTTAGATTCAGACTGAACTGGCAATGAATGATCAGATCTTAAGGGATCAGTGGTAAAAATTTTAGGATGCGATTTTGTTGACAAATTCTTAGCCACAGAATCAGGGACACAGAAGTGCTGGGCCAACAAGTTTACAAGTCTCCTCTGGCTTCTAACTGTGCACTTTGCTAGTCTATGTAACCGTGAGATCCTGTCACTGTTACCTCATCTTCCCTCTCCATTGCGATCAGTTATTTATCATACCTGCTTGTTGCATTTAGGGTTGCCAGGTGTCCGGTATTGACCTGGACAGTCTGGCATTTTTGCATCCTGTCTGGTAAAAAAAATTAAGAAAATACCGGACACCTAAACTGTCCGGTATTTTCTGATTCTTTCCCGACCAGGAGGTGAAAATGCAGGGTGCTTACCTGGTTCTGCAGGGGAGCTGTCTGGCCCAGAGCAGGAAGACAAGATGGCGGCCTGTTAGGGCCAAAAAGCCTCAAAAGGATTTATTTTTTATTTTTTTAACTCTCGGGTCCTTTTTTTTTTTTTTTTTGCTCCTCAACAACTTTGGTCTCCCCCTTTTTTTTCTCAATAGAATTTGGCGGGGGGGTGTTTGGTATTTTTGGTTAAGACATCTGGCAACTCTAGTTGCATTTTGTCTCAATTTAGATAATAAGATATTCGAATCAGAGACTCTCTCATCTGAAAGATAATACCACCACAATAAGAAGCACGTTGTTGTTGCCAGGAAAACTGTAAGGACCAAAAAGATATACTGAGCTGTGCACTAAAAATCGACGTGCACTCACATTTACACTCACAAAACTGAATTGGGTCACACACATGAAGTTATTGCACACGCAGAGTGGTGCATGCACATAGAGTGAACAAGTCTCAAACAGAAATAGATTTCTAAGCAAAAAGGGAAATGAAGGGTTCCTTCAGTCACAACTCACATATATTTGCTACTCATTATGGTACAGCTAGGATATGAAAGCTACCTTATACATAAATATATAAAATAAAAAAGAACACATTGCAGTATAATTTTATTGTGGTCGCCTCTTATCTAAAATGCAATTGAAAATGTCCCTAGCAGCCCTTGTTATTGGGTGAGTGCAAAAGAGGGCTTAAAACCATTTTTGCCTCACCCCAGGAGCTCTGGACCTTTAATGTTTGCTAGCACTTTGAGGTCCCCCAATAAAAAATTCCTGGACCGTGTTCATGAGGAGACAGCTGAGGTAGCTGTCCCGGTACACAGGACTGGGGACACACTGCTGGTGGAAGAGGAGACGACTCAGGGTGGACAGTGGCAGCTGGTTACTTCTGGCAGCAGGCACTGCTCCACCCCTGCTCCGAACCCTCCCGCCATGGTACTAGGAAACCGTTATGCTCTTCTTTATACAGGAGATAAGCAATCACCCCTACACCGGAGGAGGAGAAGCCCGTACCCCAAGGCTGGGAGGTCTGCTGCCACCACTGCGAATAGGAAACCGTAGAGTAGTGGTGGTCGGAGACTCTCTTCTGAGGGGGACGGAGGCGCCATCTGTCGCCCTGACATTTCATCTCGGGAGGTATGCTGTCTGCCGGGGGCCCGTATCCGAGATGTTACGGAGGCATTGTCGAGGATTATCCGGCCCTCTGACTACTACCCCATGCTACTCATCCATGTGGGCACTAATGATACTGTGAGGTGTGACACTGAGCGGATCAAGAGTGACTACAGGGCTCTGGGGGTATGGGTGAAGGAGTTTGGAGCGCAGGTGGTATTCTCTTTGAACCTTCCTGTCGAAGGTAGGGGCCTGGGCAGAGACAGGTGCATCCTGGAGGTGAATGCCTGGCTGCGAGGATGGTGTTGCCAGGAGGGCTTTGGCTTCCTCGACCATGGGATGCTATTCCAGAAAGGACTGCTAAGCAGGGATGGCGTCCACCTTACGAGGAGGGGGAAGACCCTGTTTGCATACAGAATGGCTAACCTAGTGAGGAGGGCTTTAAACTAGGTTCGATGGGGACAGGTGAGCAAAGCCCACAGGTAAGTGGAGAACATGGAGACCTGGGAGATGGGTCAGAAATGGGAGGGGCGTGGGCTACAATGGCAGAGAGAAAGGAGGGTCAGGGCAAAACTGGGAGGCAAGGTCAAATCAGGATCTTAGATGCCTATATACAAATCACGAGAAGTATGGGAAATAAGCAGGAAGAACTGGAAGTGCTAATAAATAAGTACAATTATGACATTGTTGGCATCACAGAAACTTGGTGGGATAATACACATGATTGGAATGTTTGTATGGAAAGGGTACAGCTTGTTCAGGAAGGATAGACAGGAAAAAAGGGAGGAGGTGTTGCCTTATACATTAAAAATGAACACACTTGGAGTGAGGTGGAGGTGGACATAGGAGACGGAAGTGTTGAGAGTCTCTGGGTTAGGCTAAAGGGATTAAAAACAAAGGTGATGTCATGCTAGGAGTCTACTACAGGCCACCTACCCAGGTGGAAGAAGTGGATGAGGCTTTTTCAAACAACTAACAAAATCATCCAAAGCCCAAGATTTGGTGGTGATGGGGACTTCAACTATCCAGATATATGTTGGGAAAATAACACTGCAGGGCACAGACTATCCAATAAGTTCTTGGACTGTGCATTGGACACAACTTTTTATTTCAGAAGGTTGAAAAAGCTACCAGGGGAAGCTGTTCTAGATTTGATCCTAACAAATAGGGAGGAACTGGTTGAGAATTTGAAAGTGGAAGGCAGCTTGGGTGAAAGTGATCATGAAATCATAGAGTTCACAATTCTAAGGAAGGGTAGAAGGAGAACAACAAAATAGAGACAATGGAGTTCAGGAAGGCAGATTTTGGTAAGCTCAGAGAGCTGATAGGTAAGGTCCCATGGGAATGAAGACTGAGGGGAAAAACAACTGAGGAGAGTTGGCAGTTCTTCAAAGGGACATTGTTAAGGGCCCAAAAGCAAGCTATTCCGATGTGTCGGAAAGATAGAAAATACGGCAAAAGACCACCTTGGCTTAACCACGAGATCTTGCATGATCTAAAAATAAAAAAGGAGTCATATAAAAAATGGAAAATAGGACAAATTACAAAGGATGAATATAGGCAAACAACACAGGAATGCAGTGGCAAGATTAGAAAGGCAAAGGCACAGAATGAGCTCAAACTAGCTACGGGAATAAAGGGAAACAAGAAGACTTTTTATAAATACATTAGAAGCAAGAGGAAGACCAAGGAGAGGGTAGGCCCACTGGTCAGAGAGGAGGAGAGAAACAGTAACAGGAAACTTGGAAATGGCAGAGATGCTCAATGACTTCTTTGTTTGGTCTTCACCGAGAAGTCTGTAGGAATGCCTAACATAGTGAATGCTAGTGGGAAGGGAGTAGTTTTAGAAGGTAAAATAAAAAAGAACAAGTCAAAAATCACCTAGAAAAGTTAGATGCCTGCAAGTCACCAGGGCCTGATGAAATGCATCCTAGAATACTCAAGGAGCTGATAGAGGAGGTATCTGAGCCTCTAGCTATCATCTTTGGAAAATCATGGGAGACAGGAGAGATTCCAGAAGACTGGAAAAGGGCAAATATAGTGCCCATTTATAAAAGAAATAAGAACAACCCAGGAAACTACAGACCAGTTAGTTTAACTTCTGTGCCAGGGAAGATAATGGAGCAAGTAATTAAGGAAATCATCTGTAAACACTTGGAATGTGGCAAGCTGATAGGGAACAGCCAGCATGGATTTGTAAAGAACAAATCATGTCAAACCAATCTGATAGCTTTCATTGATAGGATAACGAGTCTTGTGGATAAGGGAGAAGCGGTGGATGTGGTATACCTAGACTTTAGTAAGGCGTTTGATACGGTCTCGCATGATATTCTTATCAATAAACTAGGTAAATACAACTTAGATGGGGCTACTATAAGGTGGGTGCATAACTGGCTGGATAACCGTAGTCAGAGAGTAGTTATTAATGGTTCACAATCCTGCTGGAAAGGCATAACAAGTGGGGTTCCAGTCTGTTTTGGGACCGGCTCTGTTCAATATCTTCATCAACGATTTTTGATATTGGTATAGAATGTATGCTTATTAAGTTTGCAGATGATACCAAGCTGGGAGGGTTGCGACTAATCTGGAGGATAGGGTAATAATTCAAAATGACCTGGACAAATTGGAGAAATGGTCTGAGGTAAACAGGATGAAGTTTAATAAAGACAAATGCAAAGTGCTCCACTTAGGAAGGAACAATCAGTTTCATACATACAGAATGGGAAGCGACTGTCTGGGAAGGAGTATGGCAGAAAGGGATCTAGGGGTTATAGTGGACCACAGGTTGAATATGAGTCAGCAGTGTGATGCTGTTGCAAAGAAAGCAAACATGATTCTGGGATGCATTAACAGGTGTGTTGTGAGCAAGACACGAGAAGTCATTCTTCCGCTCTACTCTGAGCTGGTTAGGCCTCAGTTGGAGTATTGTGTCCAGTTCTGGGCACCGCATTTCAAGAAAGATGTGGAGAAATTGGAGAGGGTCCAGAGAAGAGCAACAAGAATGATTAAAGGTCTAGAGAACATGACCTATCAGGAAGACTGAAGGAATTGGGTTTGTTTAGTTTAGAAAAGAGAAGATTGAGGGGACATGATAGCAGTTTTAGATATCTAAAAGGGTGTCATAAGGAGGAGGGAGAAAACTTGTTCATCTTGGCCTCTGAGGATAGAACAAGAAGCAATGGGCTTAAACTGCAGCAAGGAAGGTTTAGGTTGGACATTAGGAAAAAGTTCCTAACTGTCAGGGTGATCAGACACTGGAATAAATTGCCCAGGGAGGTTGTGGAATCTCCATCTGGGGAGATATTTAAGAGTAGGTTAGATAAATGTCTATCAGGGATGGTCTAGACAGTATTTGGTCCTGCCATTGGGGCAGGGGACTGGACTCGATGACCTCTCGAGGTCCCTTCCAGTCCTAGTATTCTATGATTCTATGAAAAAGTGCTATAATAATAAATAGTAATAACAATAATGATGGCATACATTAAAAGGACCCCAGCAAAATTACTATTTTCCTTGAGGGACCTTGAATATCCACCGCTTGAAGATAACAGTCTGGGTTGAATTTGTTTTCCTTGTGTTTGGAAACTGTTAAGCTACTGTAGTAAAGTTTGAGGAGTTCTGTAGCAATCACTGATAATTAGATGGTTCCTAGCTGGAAGGCTGGATTAACTGAACTGATAAACATACTTGCATTCTCACTCTCAGGTTAGTCTTGACCTCCCTATAACTCTGGCTCTGTCTATATACAAACTTGGTCTGAAATAACATTCAGTTTTAAATTGCACGTTTAGTTACTTTGGAGTGAGTTTGTGTGTGGTACGCTCTTATTGTAGATTATAGATAGACATTCATTGGCATAATGACATATATGAGGTAAAACTTATCCAGTTATTCTTGTTCCAGTTTGTGTGTAGACAAGCACTCAGTCAACTCAGCTGTTAAACAGGGTAAAATGTGGACTCTCAACTGAACCATATGTTACATCTGAGATCCATTACCACTCAATGGGCCTGCAACATACGTAGCTCTTTATTCCTGCACCTGTGGGACAGGAGGAGAAGAACGAAAAGTACATGATGTACATGCTGCTCCTCATTTATGCTTGTGTAAACCTTGTAAGCCAAGGAGATTACGTACATGTAACTAGGCCTGTTGATGGGGTTGTGGAGCAAAGGGGGCAGCTGCTCTGGGGCCAGGCAATTCAAAGGGACTTGAGTGGTAGCAGCCGAGCCTCAGGCCCTTTAAATCATAATGTCAGCCTGGGGCATTGCGCTCCAAATGGTGCTGGGGAGGGTGGGAGCGCGGTCCACATGGTGCTGAGGGCTGGCTGCCCTGGTCCTGGCCCTTCCACTTGAGGCCCTGCCTCTTACAGGAGTATGGAACTGTCCCTCCCCCTCCCCCCGCACCATGACGAAAGCCCTGGCGAGTCTGTCAGATCGCCTGCATATAGCTGTGAGCCAATCTGGCCTGACGGATTTCATATTGCACTAGAAAACAAAATATAATTTTAAACATATAAGTGACCAGAAGTTCAATGCTTTTAAACCTGTCACAGGAGAATACTTTCCAGGTGATTTGTGACTTACAAGAGTATCCTTCTAGAATAAGAATGAAAAGTGGTTTGGCAAATTTGGCACGGGTTACTACCAAATGCCTTACTAGTTCTTCATATTAAAATTTCAGTGGAGTTACTTCTGAATCACGTTTTTGTAAGTGTGAGGAGACTCAGACCTATAAGTGCTTACTGAGTGAATTTATCAAGGTGCTGAATAGCAGGGTACTCTTTTTATGAAGACATTTTGAAAGACCAGATATAAAATGCATACCAGAAGTATACAGGATGTCCACCTCATTTTCATAAGTTCAGAATAGCATATCACTTGAATGGCAGAGTGAAGAACAGATATGACTAAGTTATTTTAGATACTCCAAACATCTGAAAACAGCAGAATCCTTAAAAAAAAAAATTAAATGCATCAGTTTACAAAGAAGAAAATTCTGATTCTCTTTTTTTATTCTACAGCTGTGAGAAGAGGCTCCATTTTAATCCCTGCAATATCATTCAGAGATATGAGAGTCACTAGTATTTTCCAATAGTGTTATTCGTAATTTGTCCTAGTGATTTTAGGGGAGTAGCAAGATGTTTTTACTATGCTGTAATTTATAAGAATTACTAGAAGATTTGCCTGGCATTGCTTGGATCCTTAGTACAATTAATTTGTATTTTTTGGAAAATAAAATGAAAATGTACATGCTTCACTGAAATCATTGCTCTGGGGTGGAGCTAACAGGTTCAGTCTGCAGGCTGCACCAGGGAGAGAGGACTACCCCCACCTGCTCTCACTGCTGAAGCTTTGGAGCCAGGTGAGAAGCGCCTCTCCATGGCCACTGCAGCTACAGCAGGCACAGGTGGGAGAGGGGTGCATGTCCCCAAGCGGGGGTAGGTCCAGATTTGTCTGCTTCCTGTGTTCCGAGCTAGAGTGAGGAATGCAACAAACTGGGCACTTTCCCTTTGCTCCCTGATGAAGGGGAACAGCTAGCAATGTTCCCATTTGAATGGGTGGGAGGGGCTTCAGCTCCCTCATGGATGCCTGGGGGTGGAAGGCTCAGCACTGGGGCAGGCCTGTACAGGGAGGCACCCTTCATGATTTTTCAGTATGGTTTCATAAGAAGCAATCCCTTTCACAGCACATCCCATTTTCCTGGCACAACCAAGCCCTTTCCTTGCTTTAAATTACGGCAAGAGGAAGACGTATACCAAATTTGGTGGTCCTAACTCTTATGGTTTTTGAACAGACGGCAGACTCTCAAATACATAGTAGATTGTTCTGTCCTCCCTTTTTCAATCTCCTGATCAAAACACATCTCTGGAAGTTCAAACTCATTGCAAAATTTGAGAAGGTAGTTAACTAATGATCAGAAAATTGTTATTCTTCTATATCTGACCTCTAAACTTTTGCTATGCCCTGAATAAAACAGAAAAGACCGAATTGTTTTGTTCTGACTAGGCTGCACAGGACCTGTAAGTGGAGGGAGGATGAGAAACGTGAACATCCTATAAATTCATTGCTCCCAGACTCTGAAGTTGTCTGGGAGCTGTTCAACTTTAGGGCTGCTATAATTTATTCAAACTGTCCAAAGATCATTCTGGCAATTGAGAAGATCTATAAGGCACCAGCATTTTCCTACACTTCCTTCTCCAAATCACTGCCCTACATTGTTCCCCTTTCACTGGTGGAATTTCTAGCTGGCCACATCTATCAGTCTGACAGCCTTTTATGCACCAGTAGAGAAAAGCACAATGATATTAAGTGCCCAAGAATCGGTGGCAGAGCTGGAGGAGTAAACCAGATCTCCTGAGCTCCAGTCCCCAACCTTAACTATGAGATCATCAGTCCTTTCATAAACTGTTTATTCTAATATGTTACTTAATAATTTATGCATGCAAGGCTAGCCACATTCTCCAAACAAAAAACAACCTAACCAAAGCCTATTATGCTTCCAGGAGAAAGTATCCTTCAAAGAGCAAGATTTTAGGGAAACCACCTATATATTGAATCTGTGATAGAAGAGTTATTGAAATGGAAAACAGTGGGATCAGAAGGAAAGGTTTAACCCTGCATACTGATCATTCATACATTCCCATCTAAAGTGGGTGTATCAACAACAAATGGATGAATTGTAACTTACTTGAGACCTTCCTTGCATTAAATAAAAAGGATCATTATTTATTATTTGTAATACAATAACTCCTTTCATCAGCTCCAGCCAGGATGAATGTTTCATTGTATATAAGTAGTGTACCACCAACACTTAGGAACAGACAGTTCCTACCATGAAGGGTTTAGAATACAAGTCCAGTTACTAAGGATTTAACTGTCTACACATGATGTTCATACATCAGCTAATCAGAACTCCAAATTTAATAGCTAGTACAGTATTCCTCAAGATAGTACTACTTAGCATCCATAAACCAGTAAATCGCCCGCACTCATTCCTAGGTGTCGTTTCATGACAGATTGAAAAATAGTCTTCATTTCATTTCAGATCTTCAGACCAACATCTGAGAGAGAACATAACAGAATGGAAATTGCTCATACAAGTTGTGCGAGGGGGTTGCAAAATTTCACAGTATGTGGCCTGTTCTTAGTGAAGTAAAAGTCATGCCACAGAATAGACAAAAAATTAGTCTTAGCTTGCCTTTTACTTCCTATTATAAACAGTGCTTCAACCACAACCGAAGAGCAATGCGGTACATATTAGTCTGCAACCATACCAGTCAAGGCTCTTCATCACTTCACATCTGGGGGCATGAGGTCACATCTACAAAAGCTTTTCAACCCATCTTCTAACTTTGTGTTCGAAATCATTTGCAGACAGAAATATTAAACCTCATGCACACAATGTCATGTGCAACTGTGCAAGCCAGGCAAATGTAGAGGTCTTTTTTTGGGTGAACATTTATAATTTTTCTTCAAGTATATTGGCATTGTTGACCCTCGTGTCTTGAATATGCTACCTAAACATTTCACTTCTAGCTTCAACCTAATAAGATATTTTATATTCTTATACACCCTCGCCATTCACCCTTGCCAGATGTTTCAGCTGCATTTCAGTAACAGATAGAAGATTATTTTGAGCTTTTTGAGATTCTTGGATGAAAATCATGACGTAAGCTGAACAAGAGCTCCCAGTGTGATGCTGTGGCAAAAGGGCTGATGTTATCTTTGGATGTACGAACAGTGGAAGCATATATTATCTCTGTATTTGGCCTTAGTGCTACTGGACTAGAATACTGTATCTGGCTCTGATGCCCACAATTCCAAGCTGTTGAAAAATTGTAGATGGTTCAGAGAAGGGCCACCAGAATGAATAAAAGACTGAAAACTGCCTTGATAGTGAAAGACCCAAGGAGCTCAGTAATAGAGATGTAGCCATGTTAGTCTGGTCTTGCTGAAACAAAAGACAGGACTATGCAGCACTTTAAACACTAACAAGATGGTTCATTAGGTGATGAGCTTTCGTCTGTCTCATCAGATAGAAGGTCAAAAATTGACTTGATTGCAACTTATAAGCAACTACAGGAGAAAAATTAATTTGAAAATAAAGGGCTCTTCATTCCAACAGACAGTGTCTGAAAATATCCAATGGCTGGAATCTGAAGCTTGACAAATTCAAACTGGAAATAAGGTGCACATTTTTTATAGTGAGGCTTGTGGTGGTTTCTCCAGCATTGGAAGTTGTTAAATCTGTTCTTTGTTTGTTTGTTTTTAAATATCTGCTTTAGTTTAAACAGGAATTAATTCAGGGAAAGCCTATGTACCATGTTATATAAGTGGTCTGACTAAATTCTCACAATATTTCCTTCATAGAATCATAGAATCATAGAATACTAGGACTGGAAGGGACCTTGGGAGGTCGAGTCCAGTCCCCTGCCCCCATGGCAGGACCAAATACTGTCTAGACCATTCCTGATAGACATTTATCTAACCTACTCTTAAATATCTCCAGAGATGGGGATTCCACAACCTCCCTGGGCAATTTATTCCAGTGTTTGACTACCCTGACAGTAAGGAACTTTTTCCTAATGTCCAACCTAAACCTCCCTTGCTGCAGTTTAAGCCCATTGCTTCTTGTTCTATCCTCAGAGGCCAAGATGAACAAGTTTTCTCTCTCCTCCTTATGACACCCTTTTAGATACCTGAAAACGGCTATCATGTTCCCCCCCCCGCCCAGTATTCTCTTTTCTAAACTAAACAAACCCAATTCTTTCAGCCTTCCTTCATAGGTCATGTTCTCTAGACCTTTAATCATTCTTGTTGCTCTTCTCTGGACCCTCTCCAATTTCTCCACATCTTTCTTGAAATGCAGTGCCCAGAACTGGACACAATACTCCAACTGAGGCCTAACCAATGCAGAGTAGAGCGGAAGAATGACTTCTCGTGTCTTGCTCACAAAACACCTGTTAATGCATCCCAGAATCATGTTTGCTTTTTTTGCAACAGCATCACACCGTTGACTCATATTCAGCTTGTGGTCCACTATAACCCCTAGATTCCTTTCTGCCGTACTCCTTCCTAGACAGTCGCCTCCCATTCTGTATGTGTGAAACTGATTGCTCCTTCCTAAGTGGAGCACTTTACATTTGTCTTTATTAAACTTCATCCTGTTTACCTCAGATCATTTCTCAATTTGTCCAGATCATTTTGAATTATGACCCTATCCTCCAGATCAGTCGCAACCCCTCCCAGCTTGGTATCATCTGCAAACTTAATAAGCGTACTTTCTATGCCAATATCTAAATCGTTGATGAAGATATTGAACAGAACCGGTCCCAAAACAGACCCCTGCGGAACCCCACTAGTTATACTTTTCCAGCAGGATTGTGAACGATTAATAACTACTCTCTGAGTATGGTTATCCAGCCAGTTATGCACCCACCTTATAGTAGCCCCATCTAAGTTGTATTTGCCTAGTTTATTGATAAGAATATCATGCGAGACCGTATCAAACGCCTTACTAAAGTCTAGGTATACCACATCCACGCTTCTCCCTTATCCACAAGACTCGTTATCCTATCAATGAAAGCTATCAGATTGGTTTGACATGATTTGTTCTTTACAAATCCATACTGGCTGTTCCCTATCAGCTTGCCACATTCCAAGTGTTTACAGATGATTTCCTTAATTACTTGCTCCATTATCTTCCCTGGCACAGAAGTTAAACTAACTGGTCTGTAGTTTCCTGGGTTGTTCTTATTTCCCTTTTTATAAATGGGCACTATATTTGCCCTTTTCCAGTCTTCTGGAATCTCTCCTGTCTCCCATGATTTTCCAAAGATGATAGCTAGAGGCTCAGATACCTCCTCTATCAGCTCCTTGAGTATTCTAGGATGCATTTCATCAGGCCCTGGTGACTTGCAGGCTTCTAACTTTTCTAGGTGATTTTTAACTTGTTTTTTTTTATTTTATCTTCTAAACCTACCCCCTTCCCACTAGCATTCACTATGTTAGTCATTCCTTCAGACTTCTCGGTGAAGACCGAAATAAAGAAGTCATTGAGCATCTCTGCCATTTCCAAGTTTCCTGTTACTGTTTCTCCCTCCTCACTGACCAGTGGGCCTACCCTGTTCTTGGTCTTCCTCTTGCTTCTAATGTATTTATAAAAAGTCTTCTTGTTTCCCTTTATTCCTGTAGCTAGTTTGAGCTCGTTTTGTGCCTTTTCATTTCTAATCTTGCCCCTGCATTCCTGTGTTGTTTGCCTAAATTCATCCTTTGTAATTTGTCATACTTTCCATTTTTTATATGACTCCTTTTTTATTTTTATATCATGCAAGATCTTGTGGTTAAGCCAAAGTGGTCTTTTGCCATATTTTCTATCTTTCCGACGCAGCGGAATAGCTTGCGATTGGGCCCTTAACAATGTCCCTTTGAAAAACTGCCAACTCTCCTCAGTTGTTTTTCCCCTCAGTCTTGATTCCCGTGGGACCTTACCTATCAGCTCTCTGAGCTTACCAAAATCCGCCTTCCCAAAATCCATTGTCTCTATATTTTGCTGTTCTCCCTTCTACCCTTCCTTAGAATTGTGAACTCTATGATTTCATGATCACTTTTACCCAAGCTGCCTTCCACTTTCAAATTCTCAACCAGTTTCTCCCTATTTGTTAGGATCAAATCTAGAACAGCTTCCCCTCTGGTAGCTTTTTCAACCTTCTGAAATAAAAAGTTGTCTCCAATGCAGTCCAAGAACTTATTGGATAGTCTGTGCCCTGCAGTGTTATTTTCCCAACATATATCTGGATAGTTGAAGTCCCCATCACCACCAAATCTTGGGCTTTGGATGATATTAGTTGCTTAAAAAAAGCCTCATCCACTTCTTCCACCTGGGTAGGTGGCCTGTGGTAGACTCCTAGCATGGCATCACCCTTGTTTTTAACCCCTTTTAGCCTAACCTGGAGACTCTCAACACTTCCATCTTAGAATCTCTACAGGCCCGTATGCAGTAATGTCTGGTGTGTGTGTGTGTGCTTTTTTCGTAAATGTGGACCGCAAGGGTGTGCATACATGCCCTCTATGGTCACCTATGTAAGCAGGGAAATCAGCCTCAGCCTTCCCCTGGTCATCCGGAGCATGCTTACTTAGGGGACTATGGAGGAAGGAGTGCTTTTGCACACTTTGCACACAACCCCTGCGTACAGGTCTGCTCAAAATATCAATCACCATCCTATTGGTCAAATAAGTTAATCCATTCATACAATATTGTATTGATTAGGATGTATATGTCCATTTACTAATACTACAAGAGACATGGGAAGCAAAAATAAGCTATGTTGGCCTGTCCCTGGCAGCTGTAATTGTCCCATACAGATACTGGCAATCAGAATAAACAAGAAGAGACTTCAAGGCATTAATTATTATTATTATTATTATTATTAATATTAATATTCCATGTTGTCATGTCTCCTGTGTCTCTCAGTATTTGGTGTTTTTCTTATGCCTCAATTCCTGGAGGCAAGTGATTATGTGAAAATCTCAGCTTTAGTTTAAAAAAATAAGAAACTTTCTAGCCCCCATGGTTGAGAGGAGGAGCTTGAAAACATGATCTAGTTGATGCTTGATCCTGCTGTGAGGGCAGGGGACTGAACTTGATGATCTCTCAAAGTCCCTTCCAGTTCTAGTATTCTATGATTCTATGACTTAAGTGTACTCTAGTAACTCAAAAACCAGAAGGAAGATAAAAAGAGCTCATGTTAAAAACAATTTTTAAGACAAACTTATGATTTTTGAATGCTTGAGACTGGCAATACTGTTTATGTTTATTGGCACTAAACGTTGATCAGTGCATGCTATATATTTCTTTCTGCCCGTATCTACAGAGAATATGGGTCTGTTACAACTCTCAGCTGGTGCGTCTGTCTCTTTAGCTCAAGTTGTAGCAAGTCATGCTTTTAGCTCTAAAGATCCACAGTTTAATTCCCAGAGTCAGTCATGATGGTGACTGTCATTCGTGATTCTGTACAACACTCAGAATTCTCCACTCGTGTATAGACTCGCACAAAAATACGGGCTAAACTATAACTACCTCTACACTACACTCAAAGGGGTGATTGCAGCTCAGATAGGCATATCCATGCTAGGTTGGAATTAGCACAGCTAAGACAGGCAGCTCAGACCATAGCACAGGCCAACAATGGGAATACATACCAGGTTTTTGGGTAGGCTGGTATAGCCTTCGCTGAGTTCCCAGTCACAGTCTCTTCACTTGTACCCTGATTAAAGCTAATGTGAGTATGCCTACCTGAGCTGTAATTGTACCTCTGATTGAATTGCAAACATATTGCAAGGGCTTGTCCAGACCAACAGTCCGTGCATGGCAGACTGGGGTGTAAGTCTACAAGTTTTGTACTGCACGTTGACCTACATCGATTTCAACACTGAGTAGATCAAAGCACCCTGAGAACTTATAGTGCAAGGTTGCAGGCTCGTCATGGATAGTTAGTGCCTGGCCCATTAGTGTACTGTAGATTTACACCCCAGGATGCACACATGAACTGTTCACCTAGACAAATTCTAAATCTTGGATGCATTTAATTTATTTTCCAGCTATCTGTCTTATATGTTTATATATTCCTATAATTGTACCATAACACAAGTATTTAAAATAGAAATAATCTGTCCCTTTCTTTTTTCCCAGGCTATCAAATAAACAACATAGGGATTTTGTTTGTGAGTGAGTAGGTATATTGTTTGTTGATGTGCGTGTACTTGAAGAACTTACTGAGGGAAAGCTATCTTAAAGAAATGGCATTGACATTTATTCTGAAAGTGGAAAGCTCCCTGGTCATTTTTATCTTGGAGGATGCTACAGAGGAGACAAGTTCTTTGAAGCACTGCCCTCTTTTTTACTAGCATCACACTAGTCTTGTCTGGGTTCCACTTTAGCAGGCTCTTCATCCAAGTGCTGATTCCAGCGAGGCACTGAGAAATTGGGATGATAGCACTTGTTATGTTTGATGCAAAGTGCAATGTTGTCTGCTTAATGCTGCCATTTCAACACTTGTTGTCTTCCGAAAGATTTTTAAAGGTGTTCAGTAATATGGAAGAGAGGAGAGAGCCTCAGCAGATATCAAAGATGTGTTTTTTTTTTAATTAAATTATAAACTCACATCTTGTGGACCTCATGGAAGGAGTAGATTTTTAAAGGGATTTTAATGTGTTTTATGCATGGCACACACTTGTCTAATAGCCTGCCATTTACGTATATTTAATACATTAATTATGAAGGGATGCTAACTATGAGACTAGAAAAGCAGCTTCCAAAGCTGATGCTTTGTTATTGACCTTAAAGTGAATTCTCATTATCTTTATCAATGTGGTTATAACAAGCAACTCAGATTTCTTTACAGTGGATGCTGTCCTTCTTCATATTAATTAATTAAAAAATTAAAAGGCTCTTTCACTGGCAGTCAATTTTATGTAGACCAAAGGACAGCCTTCTAGGCCAGAATAAAAACCTGTTTGTAACACTTTTAGTATATTTTGTTTCATAGGTCTATTGATTTTTGATTTGAGTGATTTTTTAAAAATTATCTCTGAGATGTTATTCAGACTACATTACCATTTGATTGTGAATTTTATTTGTTTACCCATGATTAACTGTTCAGAGGTTATAGTGTATGAGCCACTTGGAATTCAAAGATGATTTATTATGAACTGTTATTAACATAAATATTTATATTGAAAAACATAGGCATTATTTCTTTTTATATAAATTAACTGCAACTCTGCTTATGCTCCAGTTGGAGATATGTTTTCTACTCTAGGGTGATAGCCCTGGAACAGTGTTATGCAATGATGGCCTTATGTTTACATTAGTCAGATGGCTTCTGTGGTAGCTATAGTCCAATAGCTTTAGTGTGTTAAATCACACACAATACTCCCACAATGTAAAGCATGGTGATTTATTTGTGGGAAGAGATGTGATGTGGTCGCACATTGTAACAGCCTTACAATATTTCAAATGTTCTCAAAGTGCCAGATCCTTTGCTTCAGTTCCAGTCACATTGTGGTCACTCAGCCCAAAGGTTGCCCCTAAAGAGGGCAACCAGAGATTGCCCATGGAGTATAGAAATAATCCCCCCAAGAAACAGAAAGCCAATGTAAAGCTGTTCCGCACCAATTACCCCCATACCTCTGCTTAAAGAGTTTATAAAGTAAAGGGAGGAGTAATGGCAGGGGCATGCTGGAGGTAGGGCCAACACATTATGTACTCCACCTGGTCCTCAACTGGCAGGATGGCCCCAATGGAACTCTTGCAGCTTTATACTGCTCTAAATGCCAGGGTCCTTTTAGTCCTAAGATCATGAAAGAGAAAAGAAGGCGTAGAGCCATTCCTTCCCCTATTCCTGAACAGTGCCAAACTCTACATCACTGAGAATCTGGCCCTAAGTTTTCTTTTTTTTTCTGCCTTTTATTAGCCCATGGTCTGCTCATGAGAGGTGCGGAGAACCCACAATTCCCATTGCTTTCTCAGCATCTTTCAGGAACTTGCTAATCTTACAAAAGTAGAAATAAACAATCTAACTCTGTTAGTGCTAACTGGTCAATGTCATCTGGACAAATGCTCTCTTGCCTTTTCTCCTTTTATACACATCTATATGTAATTGAAATACAAAATCTACAATTACCAAAAAGCTCCCCCTCCTTTATTCACATTGTAAAGGTTAGTATAATGAGTTCCCAGCAGAGGAAGAATTTAGATGGCTGTGTGGGAAGAACTGAATCTGAGTAAGACATCTTGATATACTGGAGACAAAAAGTGTCCTCCCGCTCCTTTCTGCACAGACTGCATAGTTAAAGATGCCTCACTGGGCAGCACTTGCTTCCATCAGACAGCTGGCTGCTAGTAACAGATGATTGGCTCACTCTTATAATTATCTTTCTCATTGCAAGCAACACATTATAGAAGTGTGAGAAATGCCCTGGTCTCACATAGAGACACAAGGTGGATGAAGTAATATCTTTTATTGGGCTGACTTTTGTAGCTGAGAGAGACAAGTTTCCAGTCACACAGAAAAGAGCTCCGTGTTAGCTTGGAAGCTTCTCTCTCTCACCAACAGAAGAATAAAAAAGATAAAAAGATATTACCTCACACACCTTGTCTCTAAATATCCTGGGACTGACACAGCTACCACTATGCTGCATACTTGTCTCTCACATTGTGCTGCCATAAAATACTGTGTAAAGACAACTTTTCTACTTAGAAGGCATTTTGGCCAGTACCCAGGAAGATGATGGAGAATTCAGTTTTCAAACATCAGTTGCTTAGTAGGACAGATGTCCAATATGGCATCTGAACACGCAGACTAATATGTGTATGTAATTGTGCATCTATACATGTAAATGTCTTTGAAGGGACTTGGACACAGGTTGGACCTCCCAGGTCTGGCACCCTTTAGACCTGACCAGTCCCAGATGAGGGAATTTGCTGGACAACGGGAGGTCCCTTGACACCAGCCCCTCAGCCCACTGCCCCTCCTTGCTGCCATCTCCTTCGGCTGTCAGGGCTGCCCGCTGGCCAGCCCCAGCCCTGGCTTCGCTGCTGATGGGGTGGCATGCTGCCCGATTGGGCTGATGCAATCTCTGCCTCACTGCAGAGTGGCACATGGCCTCAGCCACAATGCTTCTTTCTGCTGGGCTGCCATGGCCCCAGCCAGGCTTCCCCTCCTGGGCTACTGTGGTCCTGGCCCCACTGTCAGGCAGCAGACAGCCCTGATCATGCTCAGCCACCGCCTGGGCTGCCCCAGCACCACTGCTGCCCAGGCTGCTGTGGCCCCGCTGCTACCAGATTCGAGGGACTGCACCGTGCTCCCAGCTGCTGGCCCCTTTTGCTCCCGGGCTCTCTCATCCAGGAATATCCGGGGCCATGACGGTACACAGATATTGCTGGACCAGAGAATCCCAGATTTGGGAGGTGCAACCTGTACTATAGTTAAGTGAATGGTAAGATCCAACATAGAATAGGATCTTACATGCATAGGTACTCATCTGAGCCTGGGTCTATAGTACAGTTAGGTCAGCACATGGCAGCTTAGGTTGACATAACTCTGAAAGGGCATGTCTACACTAGGAAATTATTTCAAAATAATAATTCTGAAATAATAATTTTGAAATGGTGCATCCACATTACAAGGCAGCATCGAAATAGCTCAGAACGATTTTGAAATAGCGTGTCCCCACTGATTGGAACCTGCATTGGATTTAAAGCCCCCGGAAGCACTCTAGGGAGGGCACCAGAAGGGTGGACACTTCCTGGGGATGCTGGCTGAAGCTAGCTGAGACACATGCTTACAAGGGCTCCTTTCTACAGCTGCATCTCACATGCCAGCCCTACACTGCCTACTGCCTCGCGGGACACCAAAGTCACCCTGTGTGCTCTGGTTGCCCTTGCAGAAGCCACAGGACTTCCAACATGGAGCCAGAGTTTCTGCAAAACACTGCCAGGCTCATGGGCCTCATGCTTCGCCTTATGGCGCAGTTCATCCAAACTGCCCACATGCTGTTTCAGCACAACAACCATCAGCCTGATCTGGAAGACCCCTTTGCCCAGGCCCTGGCATGCCTGCTGCAGCAAAACATCCTCAATCTCCTACACACTGTCAAATGCTGCTTCTGGCGGAGGGAGACTTGTGGGAGTTCATCATCCTGCAGCAATGAGACGACCAGCAGTGGCTTCAGAACTTCCAACTGCAGAAGGACACCTCCTTGATCTCTGTGAGTGGCTCTCCCCTGCCCTCAGGAGATGGGACACCCGGCTGAGACCCCCCATTCCCATGCAGAAGTGCGTCGCCAGCACCCTGTGGAAGCTCACCACGCTGGACAGCTACTTCTCCACCGGGAACCAGTTTGGTGTGGGGAAATCCACGGTCAGAGCCATCAACAACATCTTGCTGTGAGGGTTGTCACTCTGGAGAATGTCTACACCATCATGGATGGCTTTGCCACCATGGCTTCCCCAACTGCGGGGTGGGGACCATAGATGGCACTCATATCCCCATCCTGGCCCCGACCACCGGGCCTCAGACTATATCAAAAGGAAAGGGTATTTCTCAATGGTGCTGCAGGACCTGGTGGATGCTTCACGGGCATTAATGTTGGCTGGCTGGGGAAAGCGCATGACACCCATATCTTCTGGAACTCAAGCCTATTCCAGAAGATGCACACCGGTACTTTTTTCCTGACTGCACCATCAGAGTTGGGGATGTGGACATACTGATCTGCATCCTGGGTGACTCAACCTACCCCTTGCTTCCCTGGCTTATGAAGCCCTACACAGGCAACCGGGACCCCACCAAGGAGAACTTCAATGCTAGGCTCAACAGGTGCTGAAAGGTTGTGTGTGTTTGGCCGCCTAAAGATTCAGGAGTCTCCTCACCTACCTGGACATGAGCGAGCGCCACATCCCTTATGTGTTGGTGGCCGTGTGCTCCACAACCTCTGTGAGAGCAAGGGGCAGACTTTTCTGCCAGGGTGTGGGGGGTAGAGGCTGATCAGCTGGCCAGGGCTTACAAGCAGCTGGACACCAGTGCTATACATTGAGCACATCATAGGGCTCTGCTCACACAGGAGGCCTTGAGGGAGAGTTTCAGCCAAGGCCAGCTGTGAGACTCTCCCCCATGCCTCTCCATAAGGGGCCTCTGCATTGCTCCTGTGTGCCTTTCCTCCCCCATCACTGCCTTCCCTTTCCCCTTTTCCCCCCTTCCCTGCAAATCAAATAAAGAAGCCTTTTTTAAAGGCCTCCTTCGTTTATTTGGGGGATATACAACAGGGGAAGGACTGGGGAAAAAACCTGGAATGCAGAAGGAGGGAGCAGGGGAATGGGGACTCAGGGATGGGCTTGGGACTGCCCCCCGGGGAGATTAGGAAGGGAAGAAAAGGGGGAAGTGGGGAGTTGGGGGACAAGGAGTTGGGGGAGCAGGGATGGGCATTTGGGAGGTCAGGGTTGGGGAGGTAGCTGGTGGCCCACTCCATGCACGTGGCCATGTGCTCCATCACAGAGGTTATGGACAACAAGAAGTCCTGTGGCACCTTATAGATTAACAGATATATTGGAGCATAAGCTTTTGTGAGCAAAGACCCACTTCGTCAGAGGTTATGGAGGAGCACATCGCCTCGTTCTGCTGCACCAGTTGGTCCCACGTGGCCTTCCACTGCTCCCAGTCAGACCACACTCCTCCCGGTCGGCAGCCCACTCCCGGTGCTCCTCATCGAACCCCTGGACAAGGGACTGGTCTCCTCACTCCAGACCTCGATGAGATCCAGGATCTCCACACCAGTCAGGCCTGTTCCCTCTTTTGTCCCTGGCCAGGGGCAGCCAATGGCGCTGCAGGAGTGCTGGCAGCTGTGGGGGGCTCAGAGGGAGTGCTGGGGTCCAACATGGCTCCTGGGATGGGTGCTGTGTGGCACGGGGCTGTAAAAGGTCCACACGTGCCACAAGCCCTTTTCCTTTAGCCTGATGCTTAAAGCTCTGCAGGAGAAGTGGGCACAGTGGAGATATGAGGTGTGTGGCCAGTGCGGCCACAAGTGCAGCTGTGAGAGCGTCTGGAGGCCAATTATTTCAAAATAGCAGAAGCTGAGTGTCCACACTAATGCTATTTCAAAATAACTATTTTGAAATAAGTGTTATTCCTCATGGAAAGCAGGAGTTATTATTTTGAAATAACCAGCCCCTTATTTTTAATGGGCTTGGTAGTGTGGATGTTCCGCTTGCTATTTCAAGACAATGGGAGGGTTATTTCGGAATAAGTCCCTAGTATAGACCAGGGCAAAGTGTTTACATTAACATTTCGTTCCTGCTGATATCACTCACCTGCTATGATGACTTAACTCCACCTCCACAAGCCTTGGAGAGCCAATACTGATGTAGTTAGATTGAGGCAGCATCCATGTAGACACTGCATTGCTTACATTAACTGTTGCTGCCATTCAGAAGCCATCCCCAAATTCCCCACATAATTAGGTTGACTTAGCTTTGGCTAAAATTGGCAATTGCTAGTCCAAATCACGAGTTGCTTTTGAAAATCTTGGCCACAGCAAATCACAGAAAAGTATCTCAGGCAGCAAAACATAATGACTAATTCATGAGTCTAGATGGAATGCACACATTGTAACAACAATACATGATTTCATAAGCTATGATGAGGTTTCTGTTTTTTCTATTATCTTGGTACCTGCTTATTTTGTAAATATAATACTTAATTCTAATCTGCTTTGAGCCTAATTTGCCTGGATCCCATCTGCCTGGATTCCTTATACTTTTATTACAAAATGTCAGTACTCACAAGTAGGCAAAGTAATGTCTAAATTGCAATATATGCAGAACATTTGATTAGCTAACCAGTCCAGTAGCATTCAATTGCAAGAAAATATAGACATGAGCCTTAGCATCTATGAATAAATGAGGGAAATCACTATAGTTGACAGATGCAAGGCAAATGGAACATTAAATTTCTCTATTTTTCTACAGTTGGAACTTTAAAAAGGAACAGATTTTAAATTCAGGGTTGGGTATGTTGCATTTGACCCACGCTCGGAATGTATGCTGCAATTGAACGTGCACATCACCTCCATATTGGTGTACATAACAAAATTCATTCTGCACATGAGTGATCTGTGGTGAAGGTGGGGCTGAGGAGGTATTTGGAGAGCTCAGGGCTGGGGCAGAGATTTGGGGTGCAGGGGTGAAGGCTGGGGGTGCGGGATCGGGGATGGGGTTGGAGATGAGGGGTTTTGGATAAAGGCACCTCAGGGAGGGAGGGCTCCCACAGTCTTCTCACTACAGCAGCACAGGGCCAGGTGATATGCACTTGTTTGCCAGCTGTGGTAGCTCTGGTTAGAGGGGCTCTCTGGCTATGGCAGGTGCATGCTTCTGGGGGCTGTGGGGGGGAGAACTTTGAGAAGGCACCTCTCCCTAAGCTGTCACAGCTCCTTGCTGGGGCTGGGTGTGCCTTTCGCCAGCGGCAGTAGCTCTATGTGTGGCAGCTGTGAGCCCCTAAGTGAGGCCTATTAGGCAGCTGTGCAGCTTAGAGGGAACCTAGTGTAGACCAGTAAAGAGAATCCCTCCCACTATCACTGCATCTCTAATCTCCTCAGATTTGTATGTATCCAGAAGGCTGTGGTGATAACTCATAACAGAGATTAGCGATGTTTACATTACAGTAATTTCTAGGATTCCATTCATGTACCCAGACCCCAGGTACTATGTGCTGTACAAACAGAACAAAAAGATATTCCAACAGTCTGGTCCTGGATGCATTAACAGCCTGAGTTAAGCTAGAACACTGGGATTCCCACATGTCATGGCTGGGGGAGGTGTTACTGAAAGCAGCTGGAAGAGATAACACTTCACAGCATTTGGATCCTTGAATATGCCCCCCGAAAAGCCTAAATTAACCCTTCCCCCTTTGGGGTAGGTAAAGCTGCAGCTGAAGTCACATCCTAAGTCCTCCAAGAATTGCTAAAATTTTACCCCAAAAATACAAGCAGAAATAAATGATCTGTATGATGCCATCTTTATATAGTAGAGACTAGCACTAAAGAGTGCAAGCAGTCACTGTTTCGCCTATCACACGTCACCTTTCAATAAAAGGTTAATTTATTTTTGTTTAAAAAGCAAGTTGTATCATATTGCAAAAGGCAATGATTGATTTCAAATATTGCCTGAGACAAACATTTTTGACATTTGGCACATTTTTTTCCTTTTGTGAATGCAACCAAGATGTAATAAACTGTTGCCATAGCACTAGTTAGGAAGAAAATGTTAACTGGAACCTCCTCCACATAGATTCCATGTGTGCAGTTTGTAAAATGCTTTGGGAATAAGAGGCACTGTGATGAGACACATGGCTAATAATCAATTCTAGCCTCTGAGTTACATAGGCTTGATCATGAGCTGGTGTAAACGGAAAAGCAATGGAGCTATATTGATGTATACCCGTTCAGGGTCAAGCCCACTTAGTGTCTTGCTGCATTCCTTATTCTCCGTTGTTCAGACATTTGTAATGTATGAGAGGAGATGCTATTAGTGTGTTGGGCCTTTACCTGTCTCATTTGAAGACTGTTTAGACCATGACACTATCTGTAGTCAAAAGTCTTTCAGGTTGGTACCTTGATCCCTCTGAGCTTCAGGGTCTAGGACCATTTGTAGCTGTCCAATATTGCAATGCAACCTGTATAATCTACACAGCAGAGGTAAATAGAGGAGTTTTTTCTCACTTTCTTTGTACAGACGTAGGAACTGGGGTATGCTTGCCTGTATTTTGTTTGCCTGGATTACTTTGGTTTAAAAAGCAAGTTTGTATATTGCAGAAGGCAATTACTGAGTTCAAATATTCTGAGTTCTATGGTATCTGTATGGCCTGTGATGCCTGCCCACTACTGTTAGGTACATTTGAACATCTAGGAGACATTTGTTGTTTTACTAGATGTACACTTCTGCATGCTGCAACCAATGTGTGCCCTCATTTTTAAAATTTAATATTGTTAATTAGCCTTTAGGCATGGGCGGAAGGTACAAGAGGCAAGGGGAGGCAATGCATTCCCTGGGTCTTAGTGCTCAACCCTCCCCTACTCATATCCCTATTTTGACTGCTCTTGAAGGCTCCCACAGCAGGCTGTTACAGCCTGGTGAATCTTCCTCTGGAGGGGATCTAGTAACTTAAAAGCGAAAAGCTTGCCAGACCTATTAGCATAACATTGCACCCATAAAAGAATCATTATGTGGTAATGGAGCCATTTGACTGGCATGTGCCAAATTGAGGTATATACTGATGAACATTTCCTGTAAGATGTTCACCAGAAAGTTACACAGGTATATCCTGCTCTATTTTTGCCACTTATCACAGATGCAGATATGAGATCAGTAGCTATATTAGGTCAATGTCACATAAGATCTGCCACATTATGTCAGACCAATTGTCTATCCAAACCAGCCTCCTGTGTTCCAACAGTGACCAATGTTAGGTGCTTCAAAGGAAATGAACAGAGCAGGCAGGGCAATCATTGAATGATGCATCCTCTGTCATCCACTCCCAGATTTTGGTACTCACAGGGTAAGGACACCCGGAGCATGGGATTGCATCCCCCATCATTCGGGCTAACAGCTATTGATAGACCTATCCTCAGTGAACTTGTGAGGGCAAGACCTTTACCTGTAGCCACATTGTTTGCAGCCATGTTAGGACAGCAGCAGCCATTAGCCAAGAAGCAGAATGTCACAACTTCACTTTCCATCTAAATTAGGTTAAAACAACATAATATCAGTCTGTTAAGATGGTGGTCCTATCCTAATAGTATCCATCCTCGCCAGATAATGAAAAAGATCTTAAAATGTCTGAAGAAAACTTTGTTTGATAGTGACCACTTATCAACAGTTGTAATTGTAAAATCTATACTCCTAGGCTGTGTCTACACTGGACCCCTTTTCCGGAAAAGGGATGCAGATGAGACAAGTCGGAATTGCAAATGCGTGGGGATTTAAATTTTCCCCTCTCCATTTGCATGAACATGGCTGCCGCTTTTTTCCGGCTCGGGGCTTTGCGGAAAAAGCGCCAGTCTAGACAGGATCTTTAGGAAATAAAGCCTTTTCCGAAAGGTCCCTTATTCCTCTTAAAATCAGGAATAAGGGACCTTTCGGAAAAGGCTTTATTTTCGAAAGATCCTGTCTAGACTGGCGCTTTTTTCCGGCAAAGCCCCGAGCCATGTTCATGCAAATGGAGCGGGGAAAATTTTAATCCCCGCTGCATTTGCAATTCCGACTTGTCTCATCTGCATCCCTTTTCCGGAAAAGGGGTCCAGTGTAGACACAGTCCTATTGTTTTGCCTTTGTGGTCCCTACTACTCTATTGTTTATCTGTATGGTCTCTATCAGGTTCTTTGATAGTTATGTAACAGACAGAAACAAATTTTGCTAGGTGTAAATCAACTATAGTGGTAGGGTATGATTGGTTAAAGAATAGTTTTACAATGTGCTAGGATTGGTTATTAAATTATTTAGTAATATTTAGTAAAATAATTGGTTAAAGTATAACTAAGCATGGCTCAAGCTTCACCACATAAACTGGGGCCAAAAGGAAGTTCTTTGGAACCAACTCCAAGACAACTTCAAGATCTAAGCTGCCAGACCTCAACACTCTGCAAATGACACAGTCCAGAAACTGGAGTTCCCAGATGACCAAATCCTGACTGGCCATCAAGAAAAGTTCATCTGCCTTATTGGGAGTGGCAGCATTGTATTGTATGTGGAATATGTTCATTCTGTTTTGGTGACTGTGAATAAACAAAGGGTATGTAGGATATTACTGTGTACAACTCTTTCACTAGTAAAGGAGGCTGCAAACCTGCAGAGTGCAAGTTTACATCCTGTGCCCACAGAAATGTAAGGGTGGGTGCCTAAATCAACAGACATGCATCTGATGAAGTGGGTCTTTTCCCACGAAAGCTTATGCTTCAATAAATCTGTTAGTCTATAAGGTGCCACAGGACTCCTCGTCACTTTTTTTTTTTAATCAACAGAGTTTCACCTTGAGCTCTAAGAACTGGTTAAAGGTAAGTGGTCCTAGTGTATACAAGTAACAGAAAATTTTGTGTGGGTAAGAAATTTTTCTAATTCTTTTTTGAACCCAGTTATAGTTTTTTCCTTCACAGCATCTTTGGGCAACAAGTTTTACAGGCTGACTATGCGTTGTGTGCAGTACTTCCTTTTATTTTAAACATGCTGCCTATTAATTTCATTGGGTGACTCCGGTTCTTGTGTTATATGAAGGAGTACATAACTCTTCCTTCTCCACATGAATCATGATTTTATAGACCTCTATCATATCGTCTCATGATTGTCTCTTTTCTAGCCTGAAAAATCAGAGTCTTTTTAATCTCTCCTCATACAGAGGCTGTTCCATACCCTTAATCATTGTTGTTGCCTTTCTCTATTTACTTCTCTCCATTCAGAAAATAACTAGTTATTCCTAACCTTTGTTTCCTTTCAACCAGTTACTGATCCATGAGAGGACCTTTCCTCTTATCCCATGACTGCTTTACTTTTCTTAAGAGCCATTTGTCTGGGACCTTGTCAAAGAGCCATTTGTTTGGGACCTTGTTGAAGACCTTCTGAAAGTCCAAGTACACTATGTCTACTGGATCACCTTTGTCCACAAGCTTGTTGACCCTCCTCAAAGAATTTTAATAGATTGGTGAGGCATGATTTCCCTTTACAAAAACCATGCTGATTCTTCTCCCAACATACCATGTTAATCTGTGTGTCTGATAATTCTATTCTTTACTATAATTTCAATCAATTTGATACTGAAGTTAGGCTTACGAACCTGCAATTGCCAGGATCTCTTCTGGACCACTATTTAAAAATTGCTGTCACATTAGTAGTCGTCCAGTCATCTGGTACAGAATCTGATTTAAATGATAGGTTAAAGTTTTAACATACATTCCATGCATTTCTGATTTCCTAATACAAACTAATTCAGTTAGGGCTCAATTCACAGTGGCACAAAACTGATTTAAAATGGGCTAGAATTTGGCCCAGGCTTGCATAATGATTTGCAACTAAGTACTTATTATGGGCCCTGAACACTAGCTCATATTGTCGCTTACATCTTTCTTTTAGCTAAAAATGGGGAGCTGCTCAAGTATATCTAATACACAAAAAACTACCTAATTGTAAGAGAAGGGCAAATTAATTTTAATTTCTGAATGGCCATCACATCCGTGTATATTTTAGTTGATGAATTTTACTGAATCTTTACTATTTAGACCACTTTGTAACTTAAGGTTTTTTTCCTACAGTAACTGTGCCTTCTTTAACACAAACTTTAAACGATTCATAGATTTTAAGACCAGAGGGAGCCATTAAATCTCATCTGATCTCCTGTATAACACAAGTCATAGAATTTCATCCAATTACCCCTGCAGTAAGCCCAATAACTTGTAATGAAAATGGCACAGAGCTCTATAGTCAGACTTGTTAGCACTTTGGCTGAAACATTCACCCAGCTGAGTCTAATAGCCTTGAGATAAAGAGCAAATCTATCAGGTCACCATCATGAATCTTATGAACTTTGAAGGACTTGTTCACTGCTGTTGCAGGTGGCTCTGAGCTTTTGGAAAATAAAAATGGTGCTCAGCTGTTGTCCCAGTTCTCCTCTAGGTTACGCATGCACAACTCCTTTTGACCTCATTGGGAATTGCACAGATGTGTCTGGCAGAAATGGGACCAATAAAGGCAACTATAGGAATTTTAGTGATACAGCTATAAAAGGTTTATTTAAAAAAATGTTACCCTGATGACAAAGGATATGATTGCATGATCTGTGTGCAGGGGGGCTGGAACAAGCACTTCAAGCTAGGGAGCATGGCAGCATCCCTAGCTCCAGCATCTATGTCTGTGTGTTATGGAGGAGGATGGATGAGATGGTCATGACAGTTCCTTTCCACTTCTAAATCTATGCCTTCAGTCCTAATCCAAAGCCTACTGAAGGCAACAGAAAGACTTCTGGTGACTACAGTGACTTTGGATCAGACAGACGAGACCGTGGGGCTGCAGCTTCTAGTCTAGCCTGGAGTAAGGGCCATGGGTAGGTGCACAGCAACTTCTTACTTATGCCCTAGGTGTGGGACAGGGATGTGTGTGTGTGTATGAATGTAAGCATCACAATGCTTCACCATTTCACTTGTAAGAAGGCCATTTTCTTTGGGTTTTTGTAAACAAAGTGAATGTTCATCCTCATGGACCAGTGCCGGTCACTGTGATGCAGTTTAGGAAGTCAGCAAACTGGTCCCTGCTTTCAAAAAGGGTGAGAAACACTGACCTAGATTGTCTGTTTGCCAAGTAGCCCTGACTAAGTGGCACCATCCCAGAAGCAGCCAAGGGACAGAACTGTGCTTAAGAGAGGTAAGTCCTTCCCCGCTCCCTCCCCTTTCCCAGGAATGGTAATGCATGCCTGCCCTTTACCAGCACATTATACTCCTCATGCCCAGTCAGCTGTGCTGGCCAGGTCATTGGGGACTTAGTCCACTCTACCCTATCTGCCGAGGCAGGGGTGAGGTATTAGGCGCACAGCCTCTGCATATCCTCCCCAGTGATATGTGGATATGGATGTGGGTCTTGTCCTTCTAATGCCACTGTGAACCTGTCTGAGCCACAATCTAGCCCATAACAAACATTTCCTAGTTGCAGATTTTAAAAAAATTTCCCCTCTTCCAGTTACAATTCTAGGATGCTCGTGTCCACAGACAAATGTTGCCCTTCACAAAAGTTTACTTCCTAAGGGGCTCTAGATGTTTGCAGGTGATTCCTTGAAATCCCAGGTGCAACATATTGTACAATGTACTTTAATACCTCTTTCATACTGACTTTCACTTTCTTTAATAGAAAGCAGGTTAGGTTTCAGGTCCTAAACTTAAATTTTGGCACAAGGAAAGAAAGCCAAGCTGCTTGATTAGATTCATTATTCAAGGAAACCACTGTAAACTTAATAAGATTTGTTATGTGTTTCCACTCAATGTCAGCAGGGAATCAGATTAAATTAAGGCTGAAGGTCTCAACTGCATTCTAGCCCTTGATCAAGTTACTAATGCTTCAGTTTAAGAAGTATGACAAGATGATTAGATGATTTTAAAAGCCTTGTGTTTTAAGAGATAGTTGATAACACTAAAGCAATTATTTTTGTAGTCAAATTACGCAATTCTTGCAGCCACATTAATGAAACAGTGGTTTGTCAAACTGCAATAAGGTGCTTTAATGAATAGAATTTGGTTGTATATGCAAGGGTTTCCTTTGTTTTATTTATAAACCTACTAGAAGATTTATCTGGTGTTGCTTGGGTCCTTAAAATGGAAATGTACATGCTTCATTGAAATCATTGCTCTGGGGTTGGGGATGAAGGGATTCAGTTTGCAGACTGGTCCGGGGGAGAGAGGACTAACACAGCCCTCTTTTACCATAGTAGCTTGGGGCAATAGACTTGTCTGTCTATGGCCACTGCAGTGGGCACAGTGGGGGAAAGGTGCATGTCTCCCACCTGGGAGACACACAGATACACAGAAAAACAGACGCACAAACAAACTTTATGAAATATATAGAAGATAGCTGTCCCTTTCTCCAGCTCTGTCCCCGGCTGGCCAATGGGGTTATAGCTATCCCAGTCCCCATCTCTGGCGCCTTGCTGTCCCCCTGTAATCATTCTGCAGTACAACTGTTCCTCCTACCAAACTCCTCCCTTTCCATTTTATGAGAATTAATCAAATTCCAGGCACATCTTGTTGTCTTGGCACAACCAAAAGCTTACCTTGCTTTAAGTTATGATAAGAGAAAGCTACATACCAAATGTGGTGGTCCTAGCACTTACTGTTTAGGAGGAATTCTTGAACAAATGGATGGACAGATGCACATTTCTAAAATATATAGTAAGGTGGGTTCCACTCCAGGGACTACATCTAATCACAGCTTTCTTTCAAGACTTTGGTTGCCTTTGAAAACCTCCCCATATGCTTTTAAAATGGTCTCTCTTGTCTGTAGAAACCACCCTTTTGCTGCTTCTGCTGAAGCTACAAAATTCTAATGCTCTCCCATATTCAGAGCAATGGTTTGCATGACTGTATGCCTCAAGAAGAGCCTGTGGTACTTACCAA
Source organism: Rafetus swinhoei (assembly GCA_019425775.1). Taxonomy (NCBI): domain Eukaryota; kingdom Metazoa; phylum Chordata; order Testudines; family Trionychidae; genus Rafetus; species Rafetus swinhoei. The sequence continues at coordinate 271,118,625 of CM033437.1, read as the reverse complement.
CCACCACAAACTTTATTTGGTACCTTCTGTTGTTTTTCAGGTTAGTTATTGTGCGGCCATATTTTCTTTCAGATTGCATAATGGCCTCATTCTGCATTATTAAATTGCGTCTGCTTTTTGTAATGAGTTTGTCTGAGTCTAATTCAATGAAAGAAATCACATTGCAGGAGTGCTGGCTATTCAGCTGAAATGGCACAGGGTGTTTCCCAATTAATAGTGTTACGTGTACAGAGGTTGGTATTGTCCCTTGTTGCTTTCTTGTCCCTGAATGGCACCCTGAACCTGCTATGCTCTTAGATTCCAGGAAAGAGGCAGAAAATCACTGCTATCTAATGTGCCCTCCCTTACTTGTACAAGTCTGTTGACAGGGCCGTCCTTAAGAGTTTTGGTGCCATATGCATCTCAAGCACCTGCTCTTTCCATGCCCCCGCCCTCCATAGGGAGGGAGCCACTCCGTGGGACAGGGTTGTGCTCAGGACTGTGGGGGCAGGAGATGTGGCGGGAGGGAGGGGGTGTTGGTTGGAGGAGGGTAGGGACACAGCTGGCTGGAGCTGCGGGCCAGCAGCCAAAGCAGCCTGCCAGAACTGCAGGGGCAGAGAATTGGGCCAGGGAGACCAGGAGCCTGGGATAGGGTCTGAAGGGGCTGGGAGGTAGAGCAGGAGAGGAGGATTGGGGCTGACAGGGCCAGGATGCAGAGCAGGGGTGGGGAAGGCTGGAGGGTCTGGGGTCCATGGAACCAGGAGGTGGATCAGGGGGCCGGGGTCATGGGGATTGCGGCTGCTGGAGCCAGTGCTGTCTATGGCCAATGGTGCAAGCCAGGGATCTCGTTGGCTGCAGATCGCCATTCATGGCCAATGGGAGTGGCAGGAAATGGCATGGACCGGGACACAGTTTCCTGCCACTCACATTGGCTATGAGCAGTGATCTGTGGCCAACGAAAGCTTTGATCGCCCGATAGCTGTGGAGCCGCAGGTAAATATAGAAGTGGGGGCCCGCCAGGGACTAATCCTGTGGACTGGATCCAGCCTGTGAGTCAGAATTTGCCCACCCAAGTCCTAGTCACATGCAGCATAGTTAGGGCATTATAGGTTGGACCTCCCTGGTCCAGCATCCTTGGGACCTGAGCGAACCCAGACCAGAGAGTTTGCCAGACCAGAGGAGGTCAATGCTTCCCTGATGGCTGCCCCACTCCTGGGCTCCCATGGCTGGGGCTCCTGCTTGCTGTCACCAGGGGTTCCCAGAGATCCCCTGCCAGGGCCACTCGGCTGCCACCAGCCCTGCTCGGATGCTACCGACCCCACTCCTACTACAGATTCCCTGGGGCTCCCCAGCTAGGGCTTCCCTGCAGCTGCCTGACCCCACTGCTACCGGAGATTTCCCAGGTTTCCCAGCCAGGACTCCCTGGATGCTGGGCCCATTGATGCTGGAGCGTCCCTGGTCCTTCCTAGCCCCGATAATGCTGAGGAGTTCCCCAATTGGGGTCACCCGGCCTGCTGCTGATGGGGGTTTCCTGTGGCTCCCAGATGGGGGCTGCCTGGCCACCATCGGCCTCACTGCTGGGGTCAGTCCTGCTCCTGCTGAGGGTTCGCCTGGTCTGGCTGACACCACGGGTTCCCTGGCCAGGACAAGGGATCCCCATTGCAGCCTGGCCTGGCTGACATCATGGGTTCCCTGGCCGGGGCAGAGGCTCCCCATTTACTGCCTGGTCCTGCTGATGTCGGGGGTTCCCCAGCTGGGCCCGGGCTCCCCAGCTGCCACCTGGACCAGCCACTGCCGGCCCAGCCAGGGCTCTCCAGCCCTGCATTCTCACAGCTGGCTCCCACTCTTTGCCTCTGTTGCTCTTTGGTCTAGCATCATCATCTGACCACTGATGTTCTGGACCAGAGAATCCCAGATTTGGGAGGTTCAACCTGTACTAAATTTGGAGCAGCACTGGTGCCCTAAATTTAGTGGTGCTCTATGCAGCTGGGTACATTACATATGCTTAAGGACTGCCCTATCTATTGGACTTTTCCTGGGACCAGAAAGGAGGGACAAGGCAGAATTGGAAGGCAAGATCAAATCAGTATCTTAGATGCCTATATAGAAATGCAAGAAGTATGGGTAATAAGCAGGAAGAACTGGAAGTGCTAATAAATAAATACAACTATGACATTGTTGGCATCACAGAGACTTGATGGGATAATACACATGATTGGAATATTGGTATAGAAGGGTACAGCTTACTCAGGAAGGACAGATGGAGAAAAAAGGGAGGAGTTGTTGTCTTGTATATTAAAAATGTACACACTTGGACCTAGGTGGAGATGGACGTAGGAGACGGACATGTTGAGAGTCTCTGGGTTAGGCTAAAAGGGGTAAAAAACAAGGGTGATATCATGCTAGGGGTCTACTACAGGCCACCTACCCAGGCGGCAGAGATGGATGCTTTTTTCAAACAACTAACGAAATCATCCAAAGCGCAGGATTTGGTGGTGATTGGGGACTTCCACTATCCAGATATATGTTGGGAAAATAACACAGCGGGGCACAGACTATCCAATAAGTTCTTGGTCTGCATCGAAGACAACTTTTTATTTCAGAAGGTTGAAAAAGCAACCGGGGGGAAGCTGTTCTATATTTAATTTTAACAAATAGGGAGAAACTGGTTAAGAATTTGAGAGTGGAAGGCAGTTTGGGTGAAAGTGATCATGAAGTCATAGAGTTCGTGATTCTAAGGTATGGTAGAAGGGAGAACAGCAAATTAGAGACAATGGATTTCAGGAAGGCAGATTTTGGTAAGCTCAGAGAGCTGATAGGTAAGGTCCCATGGGAGGCAAGACTGAGGGGAAAAACAACTGAGGAGAGTTGGCAGTTTTTCAAAGGGACATTATTAAGGGCCCAAAAGAAAGCTATTCTGCTGCATAGGAAAGATAGAAAATATGGCAAAAGACTGCCTTGGCTTAAACAGGAGATCTTGCATGATCTAAAAATAAAAAGGAGTCATATAAAAAATGGAAACTAGGACAAATTACAAAGGATGAATATAGGCAAACAATACAGGAATGCAGGGGCAAGATTAGAAAGGCAAAGGCACAAAACGAGCTCAAACTAGCTACAGGCATAAAGGGAAACAAGAAGACATTAGAAGCAAGAGGAAGACCAAGGACAGGGTTTGCCCATTGCTCAGTGAGGAAGGAGAAACAGTAACAGGAAACTTGGAAATGGCAGAGATGCTTAATGACTTCTTTGTTTAGGTCTTCACCAAGAAGTCTGATGAAGGAATGCCTAACACAGTGAATGCTAGTAGGAAGGGGGTAGGTTTAGAAGATAAAATAAAAAAAGAACAAGTTAAAAATCACTTAGAAAAGTTAGATGTCTGCAAGTCACCAGGGCCTGATGAAATGCATCCTAGAATACTCAAGGAGCTGATAGAGGAGGTATCTGAGCCTTTAGCTATCATCTTTGGAAAATCATGAAAGATAGGAGAGATTCCAGAAGATTGGAAAAGGGGAAATATAGTGCCTATCTATAAAAAGGGAAATAAAAACAACCCAGGAAACTACAGACCAGTCAGTTTAACTTCTGTGCCAGAAAAGATAATGGAGCAAGTAATTAAGGAAACCATTTGCAAACACTTGGAAGATAATAAGGTGATAGGGAACAGCCAGCATGGATCTGTAAAGAACATATCATGTCAAACCAATCTGATAGCTTTCTTTGACAGGATAACGAGTCTTGTGGCTAGGGGAGAGGTGGTGGACGTGGTATACCTGGAGTTTAGTAAGGCATTTGATATGATCTCGCATGATATTCTTATCAATAAACTAGGCAAATACAACTTAGATGGGGCTACCATAAAGAGGGTGCATAACTGGCTGGATAACCATTCTCAGAGAGTAGTTATTAACGGTTCACAATCCTGCTGGAAAGGAGTAACAAATGGGGTTCCGCAAGGGTCTGTTTTGGGACCGGTTCTGTTTAATATCATCATCAACTATTTAGATATTGGCATAGAGAATACACTTATTAAGTTTGCAGATGATACTAAACCCCTCCAAACTGGGAGGGATTGCAACTTCTTTGAAGGACAGGGTCATAATTCAAAATGATCTGGACAAATTGCAGAAATGGTCTGAGATAAATAGGATGAAGTTTAATAAGGACAAATGCAAAGTGCTCCACTTAGGAAGGAACAATCAGTTTCACACATAGGCTGTGTCTAAACTACACCCCTCTGTTGGCAGAGAGATGTAAATTAGATACATCGGAAGTGCAAATGAAGCAGGGAATTAAATATTCCGCGCTTCAGTTGTATACTCACATTCTGGTGCTGTTTCGATCAAGCGCCATTTCGAAACTGAAACCGCGGCTTACATGCGGTTCTGCCGACAGCAGGGTGATTTTTCGACAGATCCTGTACTCATTTTTTGAGGAGTACAGGATCTGTCAAAAAATCACTCTGCTGTCGGCAGAACCGCATGTAAGCCACGGTTTCAGTTTCGAAATGGCGCTTGATCGAAACAGCGCCAGAATGTGAGTATACAACTGAAGCACGGAATATTTAAATCCCCGCTTCATTTGCACTTCCGATGTGTCTAATTGACATCCCTCTGCTGAATGAGGGGTGTAGTTTAGACACAGCCATACAGAATGGGAAGCAACTGTCTAGGAAGGAGTACAGCAGAAAGGGAGCTACAGGTTAGAATGGACCACAAGCTAAATGTGAGTCAACAGTGTGATGCTGTTGCAAAAAAAGCAAACATGATTCTGGGATGCATTAACAGGTGTGTTGTGAGCAAGACACGAGAAATCATTCTTCCGCTCTACTCTGTGCGGATTAGGCCTCAGTTGGAGTATTGTGTCCAGTTCTGGGCACCACATTTCAAGAAAGATGTGGAGAAACTGGAGAAGGTCCAGAGAAGAGCAACAAGAATGATTAAAGGTCTAGAGAACATGACCTATGAAAAAAGACTGAAAGAACTGGGCTTGTTTAGTTTGGAAAAGAGAAGATTGAGAGGGGATATGATAGCGGTTTTCAGGTATCTAAAAGGATGCCACAAGGAGAAGGGAGAAAACTTGTTCTTCTTGGCCTCTGAGGATAGAACAAGAAGCAATGGGCTTAAACTGCAGTAAGGGAGGTTTAGGTTGGACATTAGGGAAAAGTTCCTAACTGTCAGGGTGGTTAAACACTGGAATAAATTGCCTAGGGATATTGTGGAATCGCCATCTCTGGAGATACTTAAAAGTAGGTTAGAGAAATGTCTAGACATACTGGGTCCTGCCAGGAAGGCAGGAGACTGGACTCGATGACCTCTCGAGGTCCCTTCCAGTCCTAGTATTCTATGATTCTATGATTCCTCATCTCTTGCACACTGCTAAAATGAAAAAAATTAAAAAACAGTGAGTAGTCCTGCAGCACGTTAGAGACTAATAAAAAATGTAGATGGTATCATGAGCTTGCATGGGCACAGCCCACTTCTTCAGTTGAAACATGAAAGTTTATTAAATGCTGTGCGCTACTCTGTCCATTGGGTTGAGTTGCTTTCATACTAACTCCATGCCTTGCTAGTGTCCCACCAATGACAGTCGCTCCAGGGAAAACAGACCCTCTGTCTCCAGTTCCTCTCATCAAGATAGAATAGTGCAAGCACAAACACAAAGAGCCATGCCTAAAATATCATCTAGAGAACTCTGGAAGTCACCACATTTATTAAGCTCACTGCTAGACTACATCTTCTTCTTCTCTATTGATGATGGAGGACCCAGAACATTAAAATCACTCCGCAAGTCCTACAGAAAACTGTTTCCCTGCAATATATGTGGAGGGTTTTGGGGTGCTTCTCGGTGTGCTGACAAAGCCACTGACACTTACCTTCTTGCTCTCTAGGGCTTTTCGCTACCCTATTCTGCTGGGCCAGATCTCCTGGTCTCCCCCAGCCTGACATAGAGCAGAGATCTCCCCTCACCCCCAAAGAGCAATGTAGACACTGAATCCCTTCAGGGCTGAGGAGAAAGCAGTTTCAGGCACAGCATCCAAGAAATCCACCCCCCAAATGGGATCAGAACCCCAGATAAATCATTCAGGCAAGCCCTCTTTAACAATGAAAGGAGGATCTACACACTGGTCCCTCAGGTAAAAAATATTTATAGTAGGCTTGATAGTAAATACAAATGATTTTATTAAGTACAAACAGAAAGATTTAAGTGGTTGCAAGTGGAAACAGGCAGAGCAAAGTAAATTACACATTTAAAATAACAGAAAATGCATCGCTAGTTCTAACACACAAAAGCTTATTGCAAATTTACCCTAAAACTGGTCTTATTTCAGCTAAATATCCAAGCTAGGGAAGATCTTTTTCTCCCTGAGGAGAAAAACTATTCCTTGCCCCATATCTGAAATTTTACATATAAGAATGGTGTATGCAAATGATGTATGGTCACTTGGAAATAGTGACCATAATGTAATAAAATGTAACATCCCTGTGGTGGGAAAAACACCTCAGTAGCTCAACACTGTGGCATGAAATTTTAGAATGGGGAACTACACAAAAATGAGGAGGTTAGTTAAAAAGAAATTAAAAGGTACAGTGAGAAAAGTAAAATCTCTGCAAGATACATGGAAACTTTTCAGACACCATAATAGAGGCCTAAACTTAAATGTATACCCCAAATAAAAAACACAGTAAGAGAACCAAAAAAAGTGCCACGGTGGCTTAACAACCAAGTAAAAGAATCAGTGAGATATAAAAAGATAGCTTTTAAAAAGTGGAAGTCAAATCCCAATGAGGAAAATAGAAAGGAGCATAAACTTTGTCAAATTAATAATAAGAAAAGCCAAAAAGGAGTTGGAAGAACAACTAGCAAAAAACTCAAAAAGTAATAGCAAAATGTTTAAGTACATCAGAAGCAGGAAACAAGTGGGGCCCGTGGATGATGGAGAAGCCAAAGGAGCACTCAAAGATGATAAAGTCATTGCGGAGAAGCTAAATGAATTCTTTGTTTCAGTCTTCATGGCTGAGGATGTTAGGGAGATACCCAAACCTGAGCCATTCTTTTTAGGTGACAAATCTGAGGAATGGGCCCAGATTGAGGGGTCATTAGAGGAGGTTTTGGAACAAATTGATAAACTTAACAGAAACAAGTCACTGGGACCAGATGGCATTCACCCAAGAGTTCTGAAAGAACTCCTATGTAGAATTGCGGAACTATTAACTGCAGTTTGCACCCTATCCTTTAAATCAACTTCCGAACCTAATGACTGGAAGATAGCTAACATGATGCCAATATTTAAAAAGTGCTCTAGAGGTGATCCTGGCAATTACAGAGCAGTAAGTCTAACGTCAGTATGGGGCAAATTAGTTGAAACTATAGTAAAGAATAAAATTATCAGACACATGGATGAACGTACTTTGTTGGTAGAAAGTCAACATGGTTTCTATAAAGGGACTAATCTACTAGAGTTCTAATCTACTAGAGAACTAATCTACTAGAGTTCTTTAAGGGGGTCAACAATCATGTGGACAAGGAGATCCAGTGGATATAGTATGCTTAGATTTCTAGAAAGCCTTTGACAAGGTCTCTCACCAAAGGCTCTTAAGTAAAGTAAATTGTCATGAGATAAGAGGAAAGGTCCTTTCATGGATTGACAACTGGTTGAAAGACGGGAAACAAAGGGTAGGAATAAATGGTAAGTTTTCAGAATGGAGAGAGGTAACTAGTGGGGTCCCCCAAGGATCTGTCCTGGGACCAATTCTATTCAACTTATTTATAAATGATTTGGAGAAAGGGGTAAACAGTGAGATGGCAAAATTTGCAGATGACACCTTGCTGCTTAAGGAAGTTTAAACCAAAGCAGACTTTGAAGCGCTTCAAAAAGATTTCACCAAACTAAGTGATTGGGCAATAAAATGGCAAATGAAATAAAATGTTGATATATGTAAAGTAATGCACATTGGAGAAAATAATCCCAACTATATACACAATATGATGGGGGCTAATTGAGTTACAACTACTCAAGAAAGAGATCTTGGAGACACTGTGGATAGTTCTCTGAAAACATCCACTCAGTGTGCAGCGTCAGTCAAAAAACCAAACAGAATGTTAGGAATAATTAAAAAAGGGATAGAGAATTAAGACAGAGAATATCTTATTGCCTTTATAAAAATGCATAGTATGCTCATATCTTGAATACTGCGTGCAGATGTGGCTGCCTCATCTCAAAAAAGATATATTGGCATTGGAAAAGGTTCAGAAAAGGGCAACTTTAGAGGTTTGGAACGGGTCCCATATGAAGAGAGATTACAAAGATTTGGATTTTTCATCTTAAAAAGAGGAGACTAAGGGGAGGATATGATAGAGGTCTATAAAATCATGATTGGTGTGGAAAAAGTGAATAAGGAAACATTATTTACTTGTTCCTGAATCCTATAAAATAAGAACTAGGGGTCACCAAATGAAATTAATAGGTATCAGGTTTAAAACAAACAAAAGGAAGTTTTTCTTCATGCAGCACACAGTCAACCTATGGAACTCCTTGCCAGAGGATGTGGTGAAAACTAGGACTTTAACAGGTTTCAAAAAAGATTTAGATAAATTCATGGAGGTTAGATCCATCAATGGCTATTAGCCAGGATGGGTAGGAATGGTGTCCTTAGTCTCTGTTTGTCTGGAAATGGATGACAGGAGAGGGATCACGTGATGATTACTTGTTGTGTTCGCTCCCTCTGGGCCATCTGGCATTGGCCACTGTCGGCAGACAGGATACTGGGCTAGATGAACCTTTGGTCTGACCCAGTGTGGCTGTTCTTATGTTCTTATGCATACACCAATATAAGATATAGAAATCCAGCAGACTGTGACATTAAAATTGATAGGTTACATGAGGTATTTTGTCCAAATCATCTTTGAGTTATGCATGTTTATGTCCATAAGCCAATTTCATAAAGTGGGTTGGGGAGCTCATCACATGGAGTGTGAGAATTTTATATACTGTCTTTGACAGTGCTTGTGTGTGCATGCATATGTATATACCAGTAGTTAGTAAGGATGGGATAGCATGGATTGTCACTGTCACAGTAATAGACCAAGTACATGTGATAATTGTGAACTTGCAAAGCGAGGCAGCACGAGAACCATTAATATTACAAATCATCTGAACTGTAATCCCACTGCACTTTGATAGCCTGTGAGATAAGAAATTTCAGTTTGTTCTTCACAAAGTGATAGCTGTGAACCCTCCTTATAATAATTCAGGTCCACTGAAGGTTATTTTCTCCTTAATAAACATGAACAGGCAAAGTATTCTTCAGTGCATATCACTCCAGGTTGTGTAGTCAAGGATCATTTAATGAAACAAAATTATGTAGGCTGATAGAAACTGTCAGTTTCACTCTCTATTGTCACTTGCTAGTTAATGCTGGATTTTAGATGATCAGTCTATTGTATTTCTAGAACACTGCTATATAAAAATCAGAAGTTTCCATCTCCTGTACCCCAGCTGGATGCATTTAATGACAGTCTTAAATACAAACCCCAAAATGCAAAGACCCATGTCACTGAATATTTGATTTATTTCAGAAAACACTAATGTACTGCATACTAACCACAGTTAACTGCATACTAACCAACTAACTGCAGCTGCATAGCCTTATGTTCCATATGGTATAGGCATTTTAATTACAGAGGCATCTTAAAATAACCAAAAATATCTCCTGTGAGAAGCAAGTATATATGAATGATTTATTCTAATTAAAAAAGCAAAGGAATAAAACATTTACAATGTAAATGCGCATTGTGGCTGAAAAACCACGAAGAATAATGGTGTCTGTGTTGAGAGAATTTAATTTATTTCACATTTTTGTGAGTAAATTAATAGGAGGAATATTTTGCTGTCAGCAAACCTGTACAACCAACTGATTAGACTTATTCACATTGCTGTATGCTGTTGACCAAAAAAAGAGAGAGAAAGAAAGCATATGCATATCTTTTATAACAGACTGGTATGTCACTGTCATTTTGATTCTGCTTATTAAGGAAGACCTTTCATTGTGTGAAATTCCTATTAACACCTTTTCAGTAGCATGTTGCTGGCAAGGGCACTGCTGTGAGCGTGTCATGTTGGGAGCCATGCTCAAGGAGCTGGGAGAAGGCATTCTCCCACCTGGGATAGGGTCTGAATCTTCTGTTTGGCCAGTGCTAGCATGTGGACAGCTGCACGACACATGGTGGCTCAGTGTGTGAAGCTGGCCTGGGAGGAATGAGATAGCAGCCAGGAGTACATGGTACTGAAGTGCTTCGCATCTGTTATGTGTTTGAATGTGTCATGTATAGATGGAGCATTTTCTTTGGGTATCAGATAAGGAGGGATTGAAAGTGGTTCTTAAAAGGAAATAACAGAAGGAATCAACATGAGGCAGATGCTCACACAAAATTAAGTACCATTACATAACCAAATGCCCCCTAGGAATCTGTTTCCCATGAGAAATGTGACAAAAAAGTGCAACCATATTTAGTGCTACATTGTGACTTGGACTGCAAGACTGCAAAAGAGCAAGGTTGAATAACAACTCCCTTTATTTCCTGGTATAGTCTATCCAGACTGCAGACCTGGACGTGTAGGAATAAGCAGCTATTTTGAGCCTGTTTACTCTTACTCCAGAGCACAGGAGTCAGTGGAAATGGGTGTGAGGTAACCTTAATCCTGGCATTTACTCACTTCTGAGTGCTGAACTTTGCAACCTTAATGTTCTTTGAACATAGTTTGTGTGTGTATAATAAGATCACTTTAGTGGATGCTGCAGCTCTCTGATGTGTCATTTACTGCAATAAGATACCTTGACTGCTTGGGTCTGAATTTTTCTCTACATTGAAAAGGACTGAATGGTCATGAGAGCTGATTGGTCAGGGCTGTTTGGCAGGGCATGTAGAATTAGTTGATTGTCTTAGCACCATTACCAATAAATGGATGTTTACTAATTGCCAGGGTCAGATGCTATTCATCTGACGGTACTGTAGGAGATAGCTGAAGAAATCTCAGAAGCAGTGGCAATAATATGTACAAACTCAGGGATAACAGGATAGGTCCTGGATAATGAGAAGAGCTAATGTCATGCCACTCCTTACAAAGGGGAAAAAGGAGGAGCCTGGAAACTATAGACCAGTCACCCTGACTTTGATACCTGGGAAGCTAGTAGAGCAATGTATAAGAAACTCAAATTGTAAATACTTTGGAGAATAAAGGGCTAATCACTACCAGCCAGCAAGGATTTACCAAGACCAAATCATGCCAAATCAGCTTGATTTCCTTCTTTGACAAGATAACTGATTTGGTAGAGAGGGAGAATGCAGAGGAAGTAATACATCTGGCCTTCAGCAAGGCTTTGGACACAGTCCCACATGAAATTCTGATAAGTAAGCTGGAGAAATGCTGGCTCAACAGAACTGCCATTAAGTGGATACATAATTGTTTAACCAACCACAAAGAGAAACTATGAATGGAATGACGACAGATTGTAGGGAGGTCTCAAGTGGGGTTCCACAGGGATCTGTTCTGGGTCTGGTGTTGTTTAACATCTTTATTAATGGCCTAGATGTAGTTATAAAGAGCATACTGATCAAGTCTGCAGATGACACAACACTGTAGGGAGTTGCTAACACTTTGGAGGACAAAGCTAAAATTCAGAGGGATTTTGATAAATTGAAGAACTGGGCTATAGACAACAAAGTGAAAATCAAAAGACACAAATGTAAAGTGCTAAACTTAGGGAAGAAAAACCAAATGCACAAATTCAGGAAGGGGGAAAACTGGGCTTGGCAGCAGCACTACTGGGAAGGGTCTAAGAGTTACGGTGGATCCCAACCGCAACATGAGTCATCAATGTGATGCTGTGCAAGAAAAAGCAAATGCAATTTTAGGTTGCATTACCAGAGGCATAGCATGCAAGTTAAGGAGGGTGAGAGTAGCATTCTAATCAGCGCTGGTTAGGCCTCTAGAGTATTGAGTCCAATTTTGGTCACCAATGTATAAAAAGTATGTGGAGAAACTGGAGAGGATCCAAAGGCGAGCAACCAAGATGATCAAAGGGATGGAATGCAAGTCATCATAGCAAATGCCGATTAAGATACCAGAATGACTGCCATAAAAAAGGTAGAGAAAACTTTTTGGCTTTTTTTGCCACAGAGGGCAGGACAAGAGGCAATGGGTTCAAACTACAGCCTAGCCAATTCAGATTAAATCTCAGGACAAAACTTCATAACTGTAAGAACTGTAGGACAATGGTACAGACTGCCTCTGGAAGCTGTGGAAGCTCCTTCACTGGAGGTTTTCAAAAGGAGGCTGGGTAGCTATCTGTTTTGGATGGTTTGGACACAACAATCCTGCATCTTGGCAGGGGTTAGACTAAATGACCCTCACAAGCTCTTTTAACCCTATGATTCCATGATTACTGCTTTGCAATGACTAAGGTCCCCACTCACCGATTAGGACCATAATGTGCTTGATACTGTACAAAAAGTAACAATATCTGTACTTTTATGGCAAGATATGAAAGACAGATGATAATACACAAGGGGGATTGGAAGTGGAAGAAGAAGGTAACAGCAAGATAAACATATTTTACCTGCCTAGCCATTTGGCAGAGCGCCTATTATAGTTGACACATTTATTAGCAATAATCAGCAAAGATGCTAAGAACTGAATGGGCAGGAAGACTGTTCCAATTATCTCTTAAAGGTCCATGTTGAGGAAAGTCCACAGGAAAGTGTGCATTTCCTCAGCCCAGGCTGTAATTGTTTTGTGTATAAACAGTCTTCCATACTTTCCATCTACTACCTTTCAGGAGGACTACATTAATTTAAAAAAAGGAAAAGGTAAGCATGTTTCAGCAGGCTGCTGTGCAGTAATTCATTATCTCTCTTATTACACCTTGTCAAATGGAATAAGCATGTCAGGATGAAGATGGTGTCTGACTCTAGCATACTGAAAACAGAGAAGGGCAGGATTTGGGATTGTTGTCATGGAAAAGCTGGTAAACAATGGAAAATATGCCTTAGATTAACATTATTTCAACTTCATCTAATAATACAAATCAATCTGCTAATGAGATCTAAGTTCCCCCATCATCCATATTTTTTCCCCTTTCCCATGAACTGTGGCAATAAAGCAGCAAAGGCAGCAAAAACTAGAAGTCACTAGTAAATCATTCCTTCCTGCAATTCAGAATACACACTAGAGTTCAAAATGTGACAAAGAAATTGGAAATGCTATACTATATTTTTAACGTTCATAGAGATTCTTTTCTATCAAATGCTGTTGTGGTGGCTTCCCACAGTTCCCCTTTTCCATAAAAGGTGAGATAAGCTCAGACATGTTTATTATTGATTCAAATAAATATAAAATACGGTCTGAAGGCCAAATGCAGAGTTGGTGCAAATGAGTGTAGCTCCACTGACATCAATAAGACTACTCCAATTTATACCAGTTGAGGATCTAGCCCAAGATCGCAATATCTGCTAATAAATGCATGCTCAATATACAAGATACTAAAAAATCTGTGTCAGTGAAATGATATTTTGCCTATGCTGTATAGGAGATTTTCTTTATTAAATTTTAAGGGCTGGTGTATAAACACAAACAAAGCAATCAGCAACAACAAAACATATTGGGATACTCCACATAATCTTCATTTCAATGTGACCAAGTTCTTTTTAAGCCCATGGAAGTCTACATCCGTTTCTTTTTCTTTTAAATGTTACCTGTTTAATGATTCATTGAACCACCGGAATCATAAAAAGATTATCATGAGAGCAAAGTGAAGGATCACATTCTGATGTTTACAAATTATGACTGATACAAGTCTTGTTAAAATAACTGATAAGAGAAATTTGTGGCATGTCATCAGATTAATTTTTAAAGTAACATTTAATTAACAAGTACTTTAAAAATGGAATCATGAGGAGTAATCGATGACTTTCAGTAGTCAAATAAATGCATATTGTTTTCATTTACTTTACTTTGCTGCCATCCCTGTCCTCAAGCTGAGCAGTAATGGCACCCATTGCTAGAGCAGTTGTATTCATCCGTGTGGTCCACAGTCTCCTGGAGGTTTGCAGACTTTTGTCACATAACAGTGCATCATGTTAGGATAATACTTGACATCAGATTGCCAGAATGGGCTATAACATATTAGGAATTTTATCAAATGAGTTTTATTAGGTAGAAGTTTTATTAAAATTCATTGAAGGGAATATCTGCTTTGGGTTCACCGCAGGAGCCAGAAAAGTGCAACTACTTAAATACTGATCCTGAATGCTGAATATCCTGTACTCTACTGACTAATTACATACTATTGGGATCAGTTGGCCAATTTAAAATATATCAGTTGGCTTATGTATTTATAATATAGCATCATTTCCCCAAAGATTTCAAAACACTCAGCAAACCTCATTAAATAATGACATCTCCTACTCAGCACACAAAGGTCACTTCACCGAAATGCAACATCTTTGAGTGCAGGGGTGGAATCAGCAGGGGTGGGGAAAGCTGTGGTTCTCTGCCAAGCTCTTCTCAGTATCCAAACTCTGCTTGCTTGATTGCACAGATGTTCAAAGTATAATTCTAAGTGCTCTGCTGGGCTTGGCTCTGTTATCAGCCTCCAAGGCGGTTTCTCCCCCTTGGTGAGGTTTGGATGCCATGATATGTGAAGGGTTGGATCTCTTGAGGTGGGTTCAGATGTCTCCTGGGCTGTGTTGCATTGTCTCCACAGGTGAAACTGGAGGAAAAAAATGGTAGTGCACCACTTTATCACACCGTAATGAGTTGTCACTACTGTAGATTGTGCAGATCTTTATAGTATGATTACCCTCTCCTTTTCACATGCTATGATTAACAGAGAAATAATGAATAATACTGACATTTAAATTGTCACTGGGCATTGGGTTGATTTGGGCAGTTGACACCTCTCAGAGCAGTTGATTAGACTCAAACAATTAACTCACACCCTGATCACATTTTGAAGGATTACTTCATAGGCATAAGGACTAGAGAAAAAAGAAAAGGAGAGTGTAGAGTTCAAGACAGCATCCTTACAGACCTACCAGTTCATCCAGCTGCTGTGAGCAGCCCAGTTCAACCTTTATCTATGAATTTAAAGGCTACAGCCCCTAAACTGTGCCTAGAAATAGTAACTAAGAATCCAAGAAATAACCAAAAGTGAACATCAATTTGAGGGAAGGCAGAATAGGACTACTCCATTAGGCTTGCAATCTGCCACTCCAGCACTGAGCAATACCTCACTACTCACTAAGCTTTAAAAAACAACAAATGGTCTGGTAGCACTTTATAGACTAACAAAACATGTAGATGGCATCATGCGCTTTTGTGGGCAGAGCCTACTTCTTCAGATGACCAGAGTTTTCAGTTTAGCATGTGCAGCCCCAAAATAAATAGGGGAGCAGGGAGCAGGGGGAAGGAAAAAAAAATGGAAGAGGGCAGGAAACAAGAAGCAGAGGGTATGTAAATATCAAAGGAAAAACCAAACAGGCAAAACTGGTAATCTATAAGCACCTAAAAATTGGATAGTTAAAAGAAGCAGATAAGGATCAAAGGATAGCAATTAGGGTACGTCTACATTATAGCATTAATTCGAGTTAACTTAATTCGAAATAGTTAATTCGAATTAAGCTAATTCAAATTAATGCATCTACACAGAAATCCTATTTCGAAATAGCGTTTTGCTTTTTCGAAATAGCGTGTCCACACTGAGTGGACCCTGAACCGAAGTTAAGGCGGGCCAGAACCAGTGCCGGCAGGACATCAGGTTAGCACTTAGTGTGTGGAGCTGCTGCCTGAGGCTAACTGAGCCCCGTGCTTAAAGGGACCCTACTCCCACCCCGGACAGACAGTTCTCAGGGTTCCCTGCTTGCTTGTCTACCTCGATGAGGGACTGCAAAGCAGTCCTGTCTTGCCGTGCCCTGAGCTCCCGCACTCGGGACACCACAGCACTCGGCCACATGGAGCCAGAGCTGCCCCTGGGCATGCCGGTGCATCTCGTAGGGTCGTTGCCATCAGCCTGGCTGCACTTGCTGCAGGCTGCCATCCAGGGGGTCCATTGGGGCTGTCAGGATCCAGGAGGTCCTACAGAAGAGCGTCCACCCCGAGGAGCCCTCAGAGCCATCCCGGTCCTCCCCACCAGGGGTTCATGCCCCATTCCTCCCTCACGTCCTTCCACTTACCCCTTCCTAGCCCCCCTTCCTGATGTCAAATAAAAGACACGTATGTTCAAAAATAGAAACTGGGTTTATTGAACAAAACTGGGGAGGGGAATGAACCTCTGGGGAGACTGGGAAAAGGAGGTGGGAGAGGGGAAGAGAGAGGGTGGGAGAGGGGAGGGGGAAACCTGGGAGGAGGGAGCTGGAAGGGGGAAGCAAGGGGAAGCTCAGGGCCAGGGTTGGGGGGGTCTCTCTGGACCAACTTGATTTTCAAGCAAACCTGCTCCTGGGTTCGCATGTGGCCTTTGGTGGCCAGGCTGGCAGCTATCCTGCCATAGATGGCCACGTTCCTCCATCTAGTGTGGAGATCATGGACGTTGGGGGCATTCCCCCCAAACCTGAATAAGGTCCATGATCTCCATCCTGGACCAGGAAGGCGCCCGCCTTCTCCAGCCCCTGTCAGGCTCCTGGGAGCTGGCAGACTGCTCCTGGGGAGTGGTGGAGGGCTGGCTGCCAGTGGCTTGCTGGCTCATGCTTTGGGGCCACTGGGTCAGGGGCCCCGGTGGCCACTGCTGGCTCTGGGCTGGCAGGCTTGGAGCTGGCACAGGCACTGTGGCCAGAGTTTACCCCTTTAATGGCTCCGAGTCTGGGGGAGAGGAGAGTAAGTTTTCCTGGTTGTGCCCAGAGTGGCCACCAGGGCTCCCTGGGAAGGGCCTGAGGCTCCTTATTTCGAATTAAGTGTCTACACAGCACTTAATTCAAAATAGCTTTTTTGAATTTGGCATTACTCCTTGTAGAATGAGGTTTACCAAATTCAGATTAAGCGCACCGCTATTTTGAATTAATTTCGAAATAGCGGTTTGCATGTATAGACGCTATTAAAGTTAATTCGAAATAACGGCTGTTATTTCGAATTAACTTTGCAGAGTAGACATACCCTTAGAGAGGAAGAGTACTAACACAAGAACCTACACAGACAAACAGCTGTTGGCACCTTCTTTGTTTGTTTGGTTGATAATGTCCCAGTCATCCATTATCTCCATTGAGGCCATAGGTGTGAGAATTAAATGTGTGGATGAATTGTAATTCCAACCCTTCTCTGTGTATTTGGCTTGTAGAATTGGTCTGTAACAAGACAGCCACTTGGAGATCATTGTCTATTTCTTTTAACTATCCAATTTTTAGATGCTTATAGATTACCAGTCTTGCCTGTTTGGTTTTCCCTTTGATAGTTACATACTCTCTGCTTCTTATTTCCTGCCCTCTTCCATTTTTTTCCTTCCCCCGCTTTTCTTTCTCCCCTATTTATTTTGGGTCTGGACATCCTAAACTCAAAACTCCCGTCATCTGAAGAAGCGGGCTGTGCCCATGAAAGCTCATGATACCATCTACATGTTTTGTTAGTCTATAAAGTGCTACCAGACTATTTGTTGGTTTTTTTAAGCTTATCCTGTACAAACTAACTCGGCTACCCCCTGAAGCTTCACTACTCAGTGTGAGCAAAGGTGGTAGATTCAGGCCCCTAATTAGGCCAGCTCATTACTTCTGAAACAAAAAGCAGCATGGGATTTTTGAGGCTGATATGTGGGGGGCAGGAGGACCTCTGTGTATCTCTCATTTAAGGATGACACCTCCAGCAGCATCCTGGGACACTAATTCAGTACTGACTCAGAGGGAGGAGCATGACTCACTGAATCACCTAATTTTTCCTTGGAAGTCTCTCATCGAAGCACTGACCCAGCCAGACTCTATGAGACCTGAGAGACTGCAAGCTGTTCAAAATACATAATAGCACACAAGCTAGGATCCTGAATAACTGATTTTAAAAGTATTTAACTTGGGCATATTCATCTTGCAATTGACTTAAAAAAAACCCTTAGTTGTTAAGTAGCAGATACAGCATGCATCATACTATAAACACTTGCTTCCTTTGGTAAATATGCACACAGTAAACAGGAATAACTAATTACAATATGCCATTAACATGTATTTGGTTAGAAAAGATCACAACTTACTAATTCTTTATCTTTGCTACCCAGCTACCTGAATTTCACAGCAGGACTGAGTGCCTAGCAGAAAGCTTGACATGAATCCACTTGTAAACAGACAGACACCAGTGGGGGTGCCAGGTTTTCACTGCGCTGTGGTGCTCTGCTGGTTGTCAGTGGATTGACAATGATCAATGACTCAGTGTTGCTCATTCTTAATGCAGCCCACTCTGTCACTGGTGGGAAGCAAATCCAGGCACACACACACAAGAACAAGTCCAATGCTATTTTACTGGCAGGACTCCAGGAGCCTGCTTCACGCTCGAACAGATTATGTGCTACCCACCTATTCTATCAGCAATGCTTAGTTTCTAGCTCTGTGTTGCCTTTTAAAGGCACACACTGTTACACTAGTGCTGGACTGCTTCTAACCTCAGAATTTCCCCAACATTGAAACAGGATGATTTTTTAAAAGAGAAAAACAGATTAAAACCACTGATAACATTATAAATATATATTATAGTTCTGCAGGTACATGCCGTGGTGTATGTTCACAAATGAGTGAGAAACTCATCTTGTGGCACAAATCTGCCATGAGCCAGCCCCTGGATAATCTCTCCAATGCAGAGGGATCCCAGGTGACAAAAACTGCAGCAGCAGCACCCAGTGTTGTGGCTAAAATTAGCACCACTCTGGGTAGGGGAGAAAGGTGTTTTTAAAACTTCATTTCTGCTGCCCCAGTCCTGGCTGATTCAGCACCAAACAGACTTCATATAACTTACAGCACCTGCTAAGTCAGTGGTTTTCAACGAGGAGTAAGTGTATCCCTGGAGGTATGTAGAGGTTTTCCAGGGGGGTACATCAACTCATCTAGATATTTGTCTAATTTTACAACAGGCTACACAAAAAACACCAGTAAAATCAGTACAAACTAAAATTTAATACAGACAGTGACTTATTTATATTGCTCTATACACTAAAATGTAAGGACAATAGTTATAATTAGAATATAAGGTAAAAATGAGAAAGCAAGCAATTTTTCAATGGTAGTATGTTGGGGCACTTGTATTTTTATGTCTAATTCTGTAGGCTAGATGAGGAAGTGAGGTGAAATTTGGGGGTGCACAAGACAAATCAGACTCCTGAAAGGGGTACAGTAGTCTGAAAAGGCCACTGTGCTAACTTATGCAGAAGCTCACAATCTGTCACAGTGCCATGCACTCCAATGCCATCCCCTGGCTTCTGCCAGACATACTGCACCCTCCTTTTCTCTGGCTGCAGTATGTCCCCTACACTGGAGGTGGTTGGGAAGCCGGTAGCTTGGAGCTGGCTTTACAAAACCTGAAGATACCCTGCAATTGGAGTCTTTGCCAGCCATGCGCTCACTTTGTTAACAGTGCAAAACAAGTGGAACTGGGCCAAAGGATTCGTTCACTCTGTAAATTATCATGCAAGTTGCAGAGCAGTGAAAAAATCAAACTCAGTATGCTTTCAAAGGGCTAATACTTCTAAAGGCCTGTGAGTATTAAAGGAATAGATAGATGCCTGTACAACAGGTGTAAGGTGGAGTCTTTCCAATTCAGCCATCCTGGTTGACAGAGAGAAGTTAAGACATCTTCCATCACTCTTGCCTACACATCCCAGCTATAGGAGGCATCTCACGCTTATGGAAACCAATTTTAAAACCAAAAACCAGATAATTTTTGAGGCAATAGTTTTTAGAGTTATGAGTCAAACAAAAAACAAAAGGACACTTTAGAAATGTATGTGCTGGTATTGCTAATGCCAATTTCTCACTCACCATTCAGATGTGCATATTTTGGAAGTGAAGGACTTTTTCCAGTATTGTGGAGGTCTGCATGAGCTTATCATAAACCACTGAACAGCTACAGTTACCCTTCACTTTGAGCTAAAGAACAGCTTTGATGGTATCTACACACATTTGATTTTTCCCTCCACTCCAAACACAGTTAATCACACTATTATATTTCCTTAGTGTTTTGAATAATGAAGTGAAAACCAGGACATTTCAAGTGGCCACTAGCCCCCAAGATCTTGGCACACAGGGTCATTATACGAATAACTGAGTAAAACTGGGATACATGTTCTCCTTACTTAGAATATCTGGATCCCACATAAAATAGCTATTGTGGTAAAAAAGCTCCTACCATCCTTCTCTCCCTTCTGCTCCCAGAACATGTGCCCATTTGGCATGATTTAGCCAAACAATTCCCATAATCTATTTTCCTTGTCACAAAAATCATTTGCCTGGCAAATACCCTCACCGAGATACACATTTCTGTGTTACAATAAAATGTTTAGGTTCATTGGCACCAAGTTCTGCTCTACAGTTTTCCATTCTCATCAGCAGCTCCAGGGATGGAAGAAGCTCCACCTATTACTTTTGGCATATACTATGTCTCATTCTCCTCCAGGATCACACCATATCATTAGCCATTGGCAGAGCATATGCCATATGCATCTTTCTTGCAAGCCTAACACAGGATCACATGCTTCTCCCACTGAAATCCATGTCAAACTAGTCATTGAAGTCAACCAAAACATAGCTGGCCCCATTACCTAGAAGGTGCCCACCATCCTAGTGCTTAAGAACAGTCAAATATATATTTTTCCAATCATTTATTTGGAGTGAATCCTGAGACACATCAGTCCCAAGCCTTAAATATCCAACTTTATTATTTCAGAAGATAAGCACATGCCAGCATGAGAATACATGCAATATTGGATGCTGCAGAGAGGGGACAACTGTTTAGATGCAAACTTAAAGAACAGAGAGCCAGGCTACGTCTAAACTACAGGCTTCTTGCGCAAGAAGCAAGAGATCTTCCGAAAAAACTTCTTGCACAAGAGCGTGTCCACACACAAAAACGTATCGAAAAAGCGGTGCGCTTTTGTGAAAGAGAGCATTCAGACTCATTGGGTGCTCTCTCGCATAAAAAGCCACCCGGAACCAGATCAGGCATGGCTTTAGGTCTCGAGTTGCTTCCAAGTGCTGGTGCTGGAGCCCTTGCAGAAACACACGCTTAAAGGGACCCCCCTGGACAACCATTGCTCTGCTGCTGCTGCGTGCTTTCTTACCTCTTTGAGGGACAGCAAAGTGTTTGCAGTGCCTGCTGTGGTTGCTCTGTTCTTTTTTGGATGCCACAGCTTTCTTCTTTTGTGCCATGGAGCTGGAGTTGCCTCTGGGAATGCAATGGCCCCACACGGCCATGCTGCAGTTCTTGCAGCACTTAGTTCCAGCTGCCTTCCTGGTACTGCAGGACCTGGATGCTGAATTCATTCTGGGGACCCTCTTTGTGGCTGCGGCTGCTCCACTGTGGCTACTGCACCCCATAATCGAGAGAAGGTTCTAGAGGCTGGACGACCAGCAGTGGCTCAACAATTTCTGCATGCAGAAGGCCACCTTTCTCGAACTGTGTACCTGGCTCACCCCTGCCCTCCGGAGACGCAACACCCACCTGCGGCCCACCATCCCCGTGGAGAAGTGGGTCGCAATCGCCCTGTGGAAGCTCGCCAGCTACCGGTCAGTGGGCAACCAGTTTGGCATAGGGGAAATCCACTGTTGGGGCCCTCCTTATGGAGGTAAGGCACTCCCAGGCTGTTGCATAAGGCGGACCCTCATGAAAGGGGGGTTGGGGACTGTGGGGGGGAGGGTGGAGTGGGGCTGGGAGGGAAGCCCCATCCCCGGGGGCTTGTGCCATCCTGCCCACACACACCTTGCTGCTTGGGGGGAGCACCTCATAGGGGGTGTGGTTCCTGTGGTGTTTTGGGGGGCAGGAGAGGGGAGCAGGATGGCCACCTCCCAAAGGCACAGGAACCCCCCTCTCTTTCATTGTTTGTTTTATGTGTTTCTTTTTCTCCTTGTGCAGGTGGTGAGGGCCATCAACTCCCTCCTGCTGCAGAGAATCGTCCGTCTCAGAGACCTGGAGATGACCGTGGCTGGATTTGCCACCCTCGGGTTCCCCAACTGTGGGGGAGCCATTGATGGGACACACATCCCCATCTGAGCACCAGACCATCTATCAGCCCAATATATTAACCGAAAGGGCTACTTTTCCGTTATCCTTCAGGCCCTGGCGGGCCACCGGGGACAATTTACAAACATTTTTATCAGGTGGTTGGGCAGGGCACACGATGCCTGAGTAGTCCGAAACTCAAGCCTGTACTGCAAGCTGGAGGCAGGTACATTTTTCCCCCACCGGGACTTTGCGGTCGGGGATGTGCACATGCCTCTGTGCATAGTGGGGGACGTGGCATACCTCTCATGCCATGGATCATGAAGCCCTACACCAGCCACCTGGATCCCAGCAGGGACCTGTTTAATGCCCACCTGAACTGAGCCAGGATCCAGGTGGAGTGCACCTTTGGCCACCTCAAGGCACATTTCCAGTGCCTCCTCACTCGCCTGGACGTAAGGGAGCACAACATCCTTGAGGTGGGGACGGCATGTTGTGTCCTCCACAATACTGTGGAGCGGAAAGGGGAGGTCTTTCTCCCGGGTTGGGGGAGCAGGTCCCAGCTGCGAGGGCCATGTGTTCGAGCAGCCCCAGACAGTGGCCATCCGCCAGGCCCATCAGTTGGGGCACATCCGGGAGGCCCTGAGGGAGAGATTCTCTTAAGCACCCCAGTAACTCTCCCCAGGGCCTCCCCAATAGGGGCCTCTGCCTTGCAGCTCTATTCCTTCCCCACCACAACCCCTTCCTTTGCCCCTTCCCTGACCTCCCAATAAACACACCTGTTTGGTTTTGAAAAAAATGCAGTCCATATTAATGAAACATTGTGAAAAGGTGGGCAGAGGGAAGGGGACTCTGAACTGGGGGGGGATCAGAAATGGGGGGGGGACAGAATGGTGGGGGGAACTCTAAGTGCCACCTCAGGTGCAGGGACCTCATTGGGTTGTGCGGGTCCGGGGACCACAAAGGGTTGAAGGGGGAGGAGGGGCTGCAGTAGGGTCAGGGTTGGCAGGGGGAAGGGGCATGGGCATCACTTGGGGAAGGGCCATGGGCATTCTTAGGTGAGGGAGCAGAGGCATGAGATGGGGAGGGAGAATTGGCATAGCAGAAGGGGCAGGAGGGTGGAAGACAGGAGCAATAGCATCAGGCAGGTGTTCCGTCAGGTGAGACATGACAGCACACATGGTGTCACACCGCTGCATCAGTTGGTCCCAGGCGTGCTCTCCACTCTAGGTCGGTGTGGACCTTGTGCACCAGGGTCTGGGGGATGTCACGGAGGACACTAATGTGCTGCAGCATCAGGTCCTCGTGCACGCTGGTGCGCTTTTGAGTCCCCTGGGCTCTGGCGGGTGGCTGCGGTGGTGCGGCTCGGCCCTCAGTTCCAGCTGGTCTGGCTGTGGAGAATATACAAGAGGGAGAGGCGATCTGTCATCCCTGCAGACACTGTCTTTGAGGCTGTGCCCTCCTCTGTTAGCAGCGACCAACAGTCCACGGCCCAGAGGAAGGGGATGTCCCAGGAGCAAGGCCATGTGTGGCCTGCACAGTTGTCCCAGCCTCACAGGGGCCCCTAAGGTGCCCAGGAGACTGTGCTGCCCACTTCTTACCCTCCCTCCCCCTGTCCATGGACAAGCAGCCAAGGGAAGTGTCTGGCCACAGTGGGATCCCATCATGGGCGTCAGAGGAGCCGGGAGCAGCCAGGGCCTCCCTGGGGCCCACACACACAGCTGCAGCTCACAGCTCTGTTTGTGGGAGCGGGTGCTGCCTCACACATGCAGGCGCGCTTGTGTGCTGTATGCGGCACTTCGCGGTCTGTGTGGGGTCGTGGCTGGGCCCTTGTGGCTAGCCGGCTTCCAGCTGTGCTGTCCCCCCTCCCCCAGGGCAGGACGTGTGGGGCCTCCCCTGAGCCTGCCAGCAGGATCCCGGGCGTCCTCAGGGGCTGCCTGCTGCATCCACGTGCCACACAGTAACACTGCATGTGGATGCACGTGCACAGACTGCAGCACATTGTCCAGCCCGAGCAGCCCAAGCGACACTCGTGCCCTGCCCCCTGTGTGCCCGCCTCCCCCACCCTGTGTGTGTGATAAAATGAGACCACTCACCTGAAGATCCCTCCCAGGCGTTTGAGGAGGCCTGGGAGACGTCTTGACTCCCTGTCACCAGCTCGAGGGAGAGGATCATGGTGCCCAACTCCTCCTCCTTTTCCTCCAGGGCGACCTCTGTCTGGAGGATTATGGGGGCTCGACCCTCCAGGATTAGGTGGAGCTCCCTGTAATAGGGGCAGGTGTGGGGTCCTGCCCCTGAGCATGAGCTGCGTTCAGCGGCCTGAACATATCCCTGGTGGAGCTCTTTAACTTTTCTCCAGACCTGTTCCATGGTCTGGGGTGGGTGTCTGTGCTCCACCAGGGACATGGCCATTTAGCCATAAATGTTGCATTGCGCTGCTTAGCCCGGAGATCCTGGAGCGTCTCCTCCTCGCTCCACAGTTTGAGGAGGGACTGCATCTCCGGGCCAGACCAGGATGGGGTGCACCTCTTGGTCCCCCTGGGTGGGTCCTCAGACCCCTGGGGCTGCTCCGACGAGGGCCAGGAGGGTAGTGGGGGGCTTTAGGAGTGGACATGGCTTGTGGCAGGGAAAGCCGCACTGTCAGGGTGCTGCTGTCTGTCCAGCTTCCTGCCACAAGGCTTGTCCAGGGTGCTGGCAGCTTTAAGAGGGGCCAGGAGACAGGAACTATAGAGTTGTGATTATCTTGTATGGAGTGGCCACCAGAGCAACTGTGCTTTTTCCTGGAGGCCTCTTCTTCCGCAAAAAAACCCTCCTTCCTGTCCACATGCACCTTTTTGCAAAAGAGCTCTTTCGAAAAAAGGCTTCTTCCTTGTAGAATGAGGATTAACAATTGCGCAAAACCCCGTCTGTTCTTTCAATTTACTGTTGAAAGAATGTGCTTGCAGTGTGGATGTAACTCAAGTTTTGTCGGAAAAATGGCCGTTTTTCAGGCAAAACTCTGTAGTCTAGACATAGCCCCAGATTGTGTTCCTACTGCTGTGCAGTACCTGATTACACAAACTCATATGCTGACAAGTTACTTTGCATTTTGAAGAGTGATTGTGAAATATTAAGCCTGACACTCATTTCCTTCTTATGATTTCCTGTTGCTTTTATTCAGCACTATGATACCCATCATCACTACAGTATAGTTTCCTTATGGTGTTAGGTTAGCCTCATTAAAAAAGAGCAAATTCAAATATGTAACATCAATCCTTGTCTAAAGCAGAAAAGCCTGTTACCCATAAGATGTTAGCTTGGTGAATAGCCATTATACTTACCAAACTTTCTAAATGATAGATGCCATGGCAGAGAGTCATTAGAGTATTATTTGTTCCAGACAGATATCACTCATTGATAAATAGCTATTAGTGGTTTTTATCATTTTAATTTAAATGTCCCCAAACTTCAGGTGGATGACCAAAATTTTAATATTGCATTACAGCGGACAGGATTTATCTGTTATGAAACAAGCTTACTGTTGTATGTCACCTTGACTTTGATCAAATGTATCATATTATAACTGAAATAATTCAGAGTATAATGGAGCATAAAAGAAAAATGATTCAGAAAGGCCCAGGCACAAGTTGACTTTCATACTTCCTAAGCATAAAGACAAGAATAAAGTGTGAAACATATTTGTTCATTTGCTTTTCCTCTCCAACTTGTTCTGGGAGTCATCCAATGCTTATGAATTACACTATTTCAGTCCAGTTCAGTATAAGGCAGTGTCTCTAGTCATAAACAATTACACACACATACCCACACGGAGTAAACAAGAGATACTGCCCCCGAAGTTTCTTTGTATTGTATTCACTTATAGCACTGGCAGTTATTTAGCAGAGGCCATTTTAAAGTTTCCTTTGCTAATAATAAGCAAGAGGCAATGAATCTCTTTTTACTTTTTGATTTCTAAATATTCAGACTCTTTCCTATTTTGCATGTCAGTTTATGAAACCAGGGCAATATTTTATAGAGGGGTAGGAAGATAGCAAGTTATATTGTTCTATTGGGAATTTAATAACACTCTATTTTTCTCAGGTTAAAATAAATCTATATTTTAAATAGGTAAATATATTTTGAATAGGCAAAACTCTTCAATTGGTCCTTACCATAACACTGTCCCTCTGTATTGCTCAAAGTTTATTCTTCACAGCTAACAGTAATCATAACTGGCTAAGTTATGACTGCGGAGCTCTGCTACAATCAGAAGTGGTTATTCAAAAATATTTAGGAATTGCAATAGATTTTGCCTCACACATGCTCACTATAGTCTCAGGCCCTGAAATTTGTGTGTAGGTTTAATCTCATTAAGGGTAAAACTTGAAACATTTTCTAAATGGTTGTGGAACATCTAATAAGCTTTGATATTCTACTTAGTGCTTTTGCTGTAAACTGGTTACATACCATATTTTAGAAAAAGCTTTGACCTATAGAGGGGCAATCTCATCTAATATGTCTGCAAATGTGTCACAGGAAGCTACGAGCTAATTCTAACCTTTACTATATGTAATACTTAACAGAGAAAACAATTTAGGCTAACTGTATCCTCAGGATACAGAAGAGAGATTGATATCACTTACAGTACATTCTGGTAGATAAGGTTTCATTTACCACTTTGGTATAGGACTATGTTAAGCTTAACAATACAATGTAGACAGTGGCGTTTTCTTCTCTTTTAATTTGCCAAAATGCAAATCCAGGTAAAGGACAGGAATCCAAAGGGTGAGTGGCATAATGTTTCTAAAACCACTTTATTTATATAACATTTGCTACTGGTTTTAAATGTTATTATGGCATTTTGATGCATGGCCAAGTTAACTCTTATGTTCATTACTTACACAATAATTAGTCATCTGAAAAAGAGTAAAGGTTGTTTGAAAAATGTATAAACCATTTTTCACAATGGGTTTGAACAAACTCTGCATTTGGTTCATCTTAGTCTCTTTATACTGTAAAATGTCTAAATGTGAACATTGCATTCAAGTTTGAACTGTTTCCCCCATCAACTTAAAAGTTAATGTTTATCAGTGCTCAGCTGCATGTGAAAGAAAAAATACACCTGAATAACAGTACATTAATATATTTCTTTACAATATGTAGCTCCTGCATGCATTTATGATTCAATGTTAATGAAAATATATTTTATCTTGGATAGTTGTTACTCTTTTCATGTTACATAAGTGATATTCTATGGCAAGTGCAATGAATACATTGTAGGTTTTCAATTAATTTATTTCCCTTTTTCTGAGAGCTGGACATTAACTATGTTACATAATACAATGGAAGCCTTAGCTGCCAAATTGAAGTTAATAGAGTAACACATGCGTTAGTTACCTAACATGCTGAGTAGATTCCAGTTAAGACCTTACCTATCTAATTATAATGAGTCCAGGTTTTTGAAGTGCTGAATGCATGTTTCTGTCTCAAGTAACTAATTAATGAAGGCTGAAATAATTAATGATGAATGTAACAGAAGTATAGCAGTAGATAGTGAATCTATCTCCTTTCTCACCATCCATTTTTTCTTTATTGACACATACCTGATGTTGAATAGATTGTCAATTGTTGATCAGAAGACTGAAGTTGGAAAGTTACAGTAAGTGATGGTTGATGGTACTCAACATTTTTGCTCTGCCTGTCACTCTGATGGACTCAACTTTGAACCTGAGGAAAATGGAATCATTCCTATTTCCAACTACTCAAATAAAAAATCTAAAGAAATACTAATCTTTCTTTCTTGTTATTAAAAACAAGCTTTCCCAGGAGCATCTGGCTTTCCAAATGTTTATCATGTGGATGACTCACTAACTTTATGCGAAGATGCCATGCTGTTATTTCAAAACCAAAATATCAGCACTGACATTTTCATATGTTGCATTGAGATCCTTAATCTTTCTCATTATTATACATTAGTTTGGCTTTTAAAATTCTAAGCAGCAGCTTGGATTATACATGAAGTTGCTTTTGGGTGTAGGAAACACTTTTTAAAAGGCTCTCTCTGACAGACTGGCTTTATGGCTGATGGGCATTTTGTAAGGAAGCAGTGTTTCTGCTTTGTGGACCACATCCCCAAGGCCAAGTGAACTGTATTTGCTGCAGGATCTGAAGGTGCCTGTTTTCAGGGCCTTCTGTTGGGGCCAATGAGCTTCTGGTGTAACTTAGAGCCTAACAGGTTTTCTAAATTACACTAGCTAGAATGTTCCCCAAGGGACTGCACAGCTGTATGGGTATTGCTAAAGTACAGTAATTTAGCTGTTTCCCTGCCCCCACTCCTGGTCTTGTCCTTGACCTGCTTGGGAACATCCCCTGCATCTGGGAGTTGGAAGCAACAACAACTAGAGAGTTCTCTAGGTCAGTGGAATCCCAGATGCTTGGTTACAGTGGTACAGTGGAAGCCTGGATCCCCCCCACTATCTGTTTTGGTGTTTATGTAGCACCAGCTGCCTATTAAGGAGTAATACAAAGCATTTTTCCCAAAGAACTTACAATGTAAGGATCTAATCTTGCTGTCTTTGGGAACCCAGAATGCTCACCTATTTTGGCAGGAGTTCTGGGTGCACAGGAATACAAAGTTGGTACAGGATGAACCTCTCTGATCTGGAAACATCCGTTGTCCGGAATGGTTTTAGTTAGCAGGACATCCACTTTTTATGGGTGTGGCCAAGTTTCCTGTGATCCCATAAAGTTTGTTTACAGCCATCAGTCCTAGCTCTCAGTGTTCTGTGCAGTTATTTACCTCTAATTTACCCCTAAATGTCCTCTAACAGCCCAGTAAGCAGTGGAAGTGTTGGTAATGCTGCTCGACAATTTTGACCTCCCATGGTCTGGAAAATTCTCTGGTTTGGCACCGGTCAAGTCCCGAGGGTGCCAGACTAGAGAGGTTCAACCTGTAACTCTGTGAGGTCTTTCGTATGATCCACTTTCATGTAAAATGGACTAAGTGTTGCAATTGATGATATTTTCTGTATGAATAATCAAATATTTCAGAGGCGTTAAGGGGAGGCAATGGAGTGGCAAGAGAAGGGTTCCTGATAGACTGGTCCCTGAAGGTTTCTCCCCTCCCTCCAGCACAAGGGGATTGTTGAGTGATACAATATCAACATATCAGAGGGGTAGCCGTATTAGTTTGAATCTGCAAAAGCGATGAGGAGTCCTGTGGCACCTTATAGACTAACAGATTTATTGGAGCATAAGCTTTCGTGGGCAAAGACACACTTCATCAGATGCATGTAGTGGAAATTCCAGAGGCAGGTATAAATATACAGGCATAAGAAAAGAGTACCAGTCAAGAGTACTGATAAAGGAGGCTGATAAAGGAGGTGCTGCTGTCATCATGAACAGGTCTGACTACCAAAAGAAGGCTGCCAGACAACTCTCCAATACCACATTCTACAGGCCACTTTCCTCAGATCCCACTGAGGAATACACTAAGAAACTGCACCATCTACTCAAGACAATCCCTACACAAGCACAGGAACAAATCTACACAAACACACCCTTAGAGCCCCGACCGGGGTTATTCTATCTACTACCCAAGATCCACAAACCTGGAAATCCTGGACACCCCATCATCTCGGGCATTGGCACTCTCACTGCAGGACTGTCTGGATATGTGGACTCTCTGTTCAGACCCTACGCCACCAGCACTCCCAGCTATCTCCGAGACACCACTGATTTCCTGGGAAAACTACAATGCATTGGTGATCTTCCAGAAAATACCATCCTAGCCACCATGGATGTAGAGGCTCTCTTCACTAACTTTCCACACACAGATGGAATACAAGCTGTCAGGAACAGTATCCCTGATGATGCCACAGCACAACTGGTGGCTGAGCTCTGTGACTTTATCCTCACACACAACTATTTCAGATTTGGTGACAATCTATACCTCCAAACCAGTGGCACTGCTATCGGCACCCGCATGGCCCCACAATATGCCAACATTTTTATGGCTGACCTGGAACAACGCTTCCTCAGCTCTCGTCCACTAGCGCCCCTTCTATACTTATGCTTCTCTAGCCTTACTCTTGATTGGTACTCTTTTCTTATGCCTGTATATTTATACCTGCCTCTGGAATTTCCACTACATGCACCTGATGAAATGGGTCTTTGCCCACAAAAGCTTATGCTCCAATAAATCTGTTAGTCTATACGGTGCCACCGGACTCCTCGTTGCTAATATCAACATAGCAGCTCCTATGCCCCTGGAGTGTGACTGGTAAAAAAAAAAAAAAAAAGCAAGGCTGAGTCATCCCCAGCCCTGACTGATCCCTAATTATATAGGGATCTTTAGCAGGCTCCAATTTATGTTGGGATCTAGAGTAGTGTCCCAATAGCCCCAGGATCAAGGAAGAAGAACAAAGGTGACCTAAAGCTATCTTTTCATTCCTCCTACCCTGGCCTTGTAGCTGTTGCTCCTTGCCATGTTGGAGACCAATGACATCAGAGCTATTGAGGGCTGCAGCTGTCCTAAAAGGTGACTCGATGGAACATTTAGAGAGACCAACAAACTAGATGTTTGTTTATAAGCTACCATCTGAACACAAGAAATTTTCTTTTATAAACACAAAATGACTTTCGAAATCAATGGATGGTGCTCATGCAGAACAGAGCCATATAAATATGGTCTTTGTAAGCCACATAGGACTCAGAGTGAAAATCTCCCTGATTCCTGCCCATTCTGAGTGAAGGCTGCTCCCTCGGGGGCAGATTACCAGATATCAGCCTACTGTGGGGATTCTTCCATTTTCCTCTGAAGCATTTGATGTTGACCATTGTTAGAAACAGGATGCTGAGCTAGATACATCAAGGAGTCTGATCCAGTATGGCAATCTACATATTACATTTAGGGCTTTACCAAATTCAGTCATGAAAAATGCATCACAGACCGTGAAATCTGGGCTCAGGTTTCATAGAGCAGACCAGTTATTTTTAAAATTGGGAGTCCTAGCCCAAAAGGGTGTTTCTGGTGGGTCATAAGGTTTTTTCCGGGCGGAGGGGGTGGAGGGTGGGTGCAGAAACCACCTTCATTTCTAAGCTGCTTTCAGAGCTGGGCTTCTGGAAAGCAGCAGCTGTTGGCTAGGCAGCCAGCTCTGAAGGCAGCAACCCAGCCAGCAGCACAGAAACAAGAGTGGTAACACCAAACCATGCCACTTTTACTTTTGTGCTGCTGCTGTCAGTGGCTCTGACTTCAGAGCTGGGCTCCCAGTAAGTAACTACCACTCTCTAGCTACCTTGCTCTGAAGGGAGTGTCACCACCAACAGCAACACAGAAAAGTAAGGGTAGAAGTACTGTGACCTCCCCCAACAATTCCTTTTTGGGTCAGAACCCCTATAATTACAATGCCATGAAATCACAGATTTAAATAGTTGAAAATAATGAAATTTACCATTTTAGAAATTCTCTGACAATTAAATTGACCAAAATAGAGCATGAATTTGATAGGGACCTAATTATATCCTTTGCCCCCTACCCCAGATGACTTTACCCCTGCATTCATTCATGGGATTTATCCGGAAAACCTGACACAGATAAGAGATGGGCCTTAACTTCTCTTACCAGTGAAATCTCTGCCAGAGCCTAGCACTACCTTAAAGCTTGATTTAGCTATTATTGTTACTACTTTGATTTTTTTATATGTGGCCAGTGGCACTTTTCTAAAATTCAGGAAATAATAAACTAAAATAAAAAAGAGAAAATACAAATATTAAAGTGTCATTTCACCCTTAGGGCCCAATGATATATTCCTTGTGCCCTCCAAACCCCATTGCCTTCACTGCCCCCTACCTCTCAGCTCTATTTCCACACCTTAGGGATACAAATTCTTCTCAATGGCTAATGAGACTCAAAGAAACACATTGGCAGAGCCCTATGTGGGCACAAAAATGTGGACCTGCATCTGCCAGGATCAACCCATAATCCAACCCTCAATCTGCTAGCCAGCTTTTACCTCTATCCACACATGCAGAGACAAGTGTCTTACAAAGGCTGGGCAGGGGAAGAGGAGGGAAGGGAGCAGAGTGAGAGGACAGGGTCCTGAAGGGAAGAGGCAGCATGATTGCAGGGACTGAGGCAGTGCAGGGGAAGGGTCATGAGGAGAAGGGGCAGCATGGGGAAACGTGGGGGAAAGTGGTGTTACCTCACATGCAGCTCGCAGGGGCTTGTGAATGACAGTGTGGGGTAGACAGTGTCACACCAGGGCCCTGCTTGCTCCAGTGCCCATGGTTGAGAATGGGCCCAGCTGCCCAGACATGACCAGTGCTGCAGGGCTGGGCCATGGTGGAGCACTCGCACTGCCCGTGGGGCCAGAGCCACTAAACAGGAAGTGGTCCAGCAAGCAGGTGCTGGACAGCTCCAATTGCTGTTGCCCAGCCCCAGCCACTGACTACTGGCTGCTAGCCCCAAGTGCACTGCACCCCCCAAGTTGCCTAAACTAGACACTGCAGGCCAGGTGATGCTGGTGATAGAGGCAGGTCTTCTTCCCGACCAGTTTCTCCTTTATTTCAGCAACATTGTTTCTGCTTTGCACTGGCCACTGAGTGTTAATTGGTTGATGCGTTTATGGAAGTGCAGGAGAGGATTTATCTATTTTACATACCTGTCTGTTCATCAGTAAAATAGTGAAGGGATAACAGATCTGCCCTCATCCGCTCCACTATTCCCCGAAATGTTTCGGAAATATCCACATCCATGAACTCAGATATCTGCAGATTTGAAGCGAATATCAGTGTATGTGCAAGGTTCCACACATTGAGAGGAGAATACAGCATCTGAGGTTGAAGAAATGATGCCAATTCTGGTTTCAGTTACACTGGTGTAAGTTTGGAATAAACACCACAGGTTTCATCCATGCTATCCTGCTTTGACAGCCATGTAAATGAGACCAGCATCTAACTGAGAATCTTCAGTTTTTCATTACAGAGGGGAGGTAGTTCTGTCAGTTCCTTCTTTCAAATTTTATCATAGTTATTTAACTCATTTTTAAAACCCAGATCAAGTCAAACAAAGTAAACCCACTGAAAATTAGCTGGCAGATTAGCATATCAGGTTGCATGCTAAACCTTTTCCACATCTTTTTGCATACTGCAACCATGGTTCTCTTTTATCTGCTTTTCAGCCCTATTTTTCCAATAGTCAGGCATTGGAACTGATAACACTGTGCTGATAACTGATAAGACAGAGTTACATGTTATAATTGGAAGCTTAATACTTTTTTTTTTATATTAAAGAAGGCCCTTTAAATATGCCCTTGAACCAAATGCATAATTATTTTTGCACAGGACTGGTTTATATTTAATCTACAGATTGATTCATAGCCAAAATGAGGTATTTCAGAAGAAGAAAGCAACAGTGTATGTTAAACCAGTCAGAGGAGCTTTTATTTTGGAAAAAAACTGTCTCTGGATCCAGCGATCACATCACCAGTGTCATAATGAGCAGGTTGTTCAGAACTGGTTAGGAATCAAAGGTGAGTCAATGGAAAAAGACATCCAGAGGACAACAAATGCTAGTTGGCTCATGAGCAACTTAACCCCCTGAGTCAGGCGTCTTTCTACCACATTCATTCAAATAACAGCAATAAGCACAAAATAAACCCTTGCCAAAATTCAGAGTGCCTCCATTAGGATTATTATTAGCTCAACAATACATGTGTACAAATAACCAGAAAAGGGCAAAAGGCAGGAGGTTTCACAGTAGTACTAATCCTAAAGTGGAAGAACCAAATATGCAAAAAAGCTAATATCTGTACCTTGAATAATGAGAGTTCAGTCCCCCAATCCTTTTAGAATGTTTTGGACTTCTGGCAGGATAGGGAAGGTTAGAATCAAGAATGACAATGCTGGAGATACGGGGTAGCAGATGTTCCTCCTGCTATGTTTTAAGAGCATACATCTACTGTTGGTTTACCACTGGCTTTCAGAGTAACATTGTGCAAGTCTTCTGATCCCTGGTGCCTTAGTTTCTTATCTGAGAAAATAGGTTAACGGTGCCTACTTCTTTTGTAAAATGCTTAGGGATGTACAGATGAAAACTGCTGTCTAAAAGATGGGTATTATCATTACAGACAATGGTGATAAGAAATACTGGTAAATAATTTTTCATTTCTTGTGAATCTGTATTTGTACTATTGGTGTTCTATACATCTATGAGGCCAAATGTATTGAGTTTCTTTTGTGCATGATAGCAAGTGGGATTATGAGCTAGTATAAATAGTAGTAACTCCAAAGAAATCAATGGAGCTACATCATTTTCCAAGAGCTGAGCATCTGATCCACATCATCTATATATTCCCTATGCAACTGAATATGCTCTGATCATAAAACTGAAGTGAAGAAGGGAAAAAACATAAAAGCAGCCTCACATTCTTCTATATGCTTCTGAATAAAACTATTCTCATTCTGCTCACATACTGATATGTCAAAGATGGCAATAAATGCTAGAGTATGTTTCAGGTCAACACTTCCATCTTTTTCTTTCTTATGAAGGGATTCATTGTAAATACATAATATTTTACAAATGTGAAAAATAGATTAAAGGAAATTATATGATCCTTAAGGGGCTCACATTAGTCTCCAACAAATTGATTAAAACAATTCAGAGAAGGATACGGTGACTGCATTACCATCCTTCTTGAATTATTCCTCCTTTACTGTAGCGACACTTATTGCCATGAGAGGAGATAAACTAAGAACTGGAATGACCCAAATATTCCTTATTTGATATATGACCATAGAGTTTGCTGGATCTTAAACTAAATCCACCTGATGTTATTTCTAAATCCTTCTGTAACACCTGACAATGAAATAGTCAATTATAAATGGGAGAGACTGTAACATGACTGCTGTCACAAATACATGAATGACTAAGGCTAAGTTCATTAACAATGTGGCTTTATCTTCATTTTCCCAGGCACCAGTGTTGGTTGGATATGATGGGTGAAACAGAATTTCTTTTCTGAGTATCCTACACTTTATTGTATTGAAACAATAAGCATCAGGAAGTGTTCTATATTAAGAAAAGCAATGTAAACTCTCAAGAGGCAATTAAAAATTATCTTCATTTTGAGGTGTATTTTCCTTTCCACATATACAGTGGTAAAACAGTAATGATGATGTCAAGCTTTCAGCCTTAGTCTCTGGTTTGCAAGTATACATGATTATGGTTATGCAAGTGAATGTGCACTTGTTTTGCAGAGAACAAATTTGCATACAGAAATCAGGATTTGAGTGCACAATCCCAATTTGCACATGCCAATGGTGGTTGCACCCAAAAATGAATGCATGTTTGTCCTTGCAGGTGCAGCCAATTATAGATTGACGAGTAGAGGCACAAAACATAGCCTGGGGGGTTAAAAATTCATTCAAATATGCACATTGGAGGAATAGGCCCTGATGAATTTTTTATTCTTAGTTTAGAAAACAAAAGCAGTTAAGAAGAGAATTCATTTTTTTAAATGCACACTTAAGATCATGCCTGCAAACAATAAAATATATAAGTAAATTTACTCATTTTTGCAGTCTATTGAGTTCAAAAGGAAAACTCAGGTAAGTAAAGTTAGTCATGTACATAAGATCAGGACCTGAATGTTCAATTTGCTGTAAAAATGTTACCAGTGTCCCCCAGTATAATCAGGGAAGTGCATTAAACAGGGTAGGCAAATGTCAACCAACCTACACCTAATAAGCCAGAATGATTTTCTGTTTTTTACTTCTGCTGCCTTCTATTTTACTCCTACATCTGCAGATTTGAATATTCAGGAACTAGACTGGGAGTGGGAGTAAATTATTTTTGGGCTACTGGCATTTAGTCTGAAATTGTCAGTCTGAAGTTATTGTAGAGCAAGGAACAAATACTGAAAAAGTTTGGAGAAGTACCTTTATCACTGTTACATGTATTTGTACTGACTGAAAAATTCCGAATTAAATGTTAATTTTTAAATTGTGTATTAAGTATTAGCACATGTACACTTCCTGGTAAGTGTCACAAAGCAAGTTAATACATAAGTAGAAACAACTTTATAAGATTTTATTTCCTTTAATGTTTTTTTCACAATCCAATAGAAATTTTTCTGAAGTAAATGAATATGAATGTGGCTCTTTTTCATTTGTGTGTGTGTCCTCACAACTGGATTTAGTCTTGCAACTTCAGGACTCATTGCTGCATAGTTGCATGAAAACCAGAAGCCATACTTCTGCTGATGTGAAACACAAACATTAACTGCACATGCTCATTCTGCCAACTGAGAGTTAACTCAAAAATTCCATAAATTCTTAGGGCATGTCTATATTAGGAAATTATTTTGAAATAACTTACTTTGAAATAACTCCCAAAATAATTATTTTGAAATAGCACATCCACACTATAGGGAAGCCTTGAAATTAGTCTGAGGCAGGCTCTCTTGATATGGATGCACTACTTAAAATTAGAGCCCCAGGAAGCACTGGGGAGTAATTACTTTGAATGACTCTGGGGAGTAGTTATTTTGAAATAGCAGCAGTGAAGCATCCACACTACTGTTTCAAAATAACAGTTTTGAAATAAGCGTTATTCCTTATGGAAAGCAGGAGTTATTATTCTGAAATAACCAGCCCCTTATTTTGAAATAATGGGCTTGGTAGTGTGGATTCTCCACTTGTTATTTCGAAATAAGGAGAGTTACTTTGAAATAACTCCCTAGCATAGACCAAGGCTTAGAGAAATGAAAAGAGGACAACACCCAACCACATCCATATTGCTTCAACAGATTCATCTCTCTCCCCCCCACCAAAAAATACCATCAACCATATGAAGATCATAACAAAAAAGCCTGGAAATTAAAAATTAAGCTCAGCACTGCTGTGCAAATATTGAGTGTAGGATGCCCACGAAAGCTCATGATACCATCTACATGTTTTGTTAATCTTCAAGGTACTACTAGAGTATTAGTTGTTTTTTAAGTTTTTCCTTATTATTAGTTGGGTTTCATTACATTTGAAGAACATTTTGACAAACGCTAGAAGTCTAAATAAGATGGGTGAACTAGCGTGCCTCGTATTAAAGGAGGTTATTGATATAATAGGCACTACAGAAACCTGGTAGAATGAGGACAATGAATGGGACACAGTCATACCAGGGTACAAAATATAATGGAAGGACAGAACAGGTCGTGCTGGTGGGGGAGTGGCACTATATGTGAAAGAAAATGTTGAATCAAATGAAATACAGATCTTAAATGAGCCAAAATGTTCCACAGAATCTCTGTGGATAGTAATTCCATGCTCTGATAATAAGAATATAGCAGTAGGGATATATTATCGACCATCTGATCAGGACAGTGATAGTGACTATGAAATGCTAAGGGAGATTAGAGAGGCTATCAAAATAAAAAACTCAATAATAGTGGGGGATTTAAACTATCCCCATATTGAGTGGGTATACGTCACCTCAGAACAGGATGCAGAGATAAAACTTCTTGATGCCTTAAATGACTGCTTCTTGGAGGAGCTGGTTCTGGAACCCACAAGGGGAGAGGCAATTCTTGGTTTAGTCCTAAGTGGAGCACAGGATCTGCTCCAAGATGTAAATATACCTGGACTTCTTGAAAATAGTGACCATAATGTAATAAAATTTAACATCCCTGTGGTGGGAAAAACATGTCAGCAGCCCGACACTGTGGCATTTAATTTCAGAAAGGGGAACTACACAAAAATGAGGAGGTTAGTTAAACAGAAATTAAAAGGCACAGTGACAAAAGTAAAATCCCTGCAAGCTGCATGTAAACTTTTCAAAGACACTATAATAGAGGCCCAATTTAAATGTATTCTCCAAGTTAAAAAACACAGTAAGGGTATGTCTACACTAGCTCGTTAGTTCGAGCTAGGTAGGCAAATGAGGGCAACCGGAGTTGCAAATGAAGCCCGGGATTTAAATATCCCGGGCTTCATTTGCATGTTCCTGAGCGCCGCCATTTTTAAATCCCCCTTAGTCCGAACTCCGTGCCCGAGGCTACATGCGGCACGGAGTAGGTAGTTTGAATTAGAGATCCTAATTCGAACTACCATTACTCGTTACGTGGAACGAGGAGTAACGGTAGTTTGAATTAGGATCTCTAATTTGAACTACCTACTCCGTGCCGC
This sequence comes from Rafetus swinhoei, assembly GCA_019425775.1. NCBI lineage: Eukaryota > Metazoa > Chordata > Testudines > Trionychidae > Rafetus > Rafetus swinhoei. The sequence goes on along the minus strand of CM033437.1, from coordinate 271,080,314 downwards.
ATGTAGCCACGGGCATGGAGTTCGGACTAAGGGGGATTTAAAAATGGCGGCGCCCGTGAACATGCAAATGAAGCCCGGGATATTTAAATCCCGGGCTTCATTTGCAACTCCGGATGCCCTCATTTGCCCTTATCGAACTAATGAGCTAGTGTAGACATACCCTAAGAGAACCAAAAAAGTGCCATCATGGCTTAACAACCAAGTAAAAGAAGCAGTGAGAGATAAAAAGGCATAATTTAAAAAGTGGAAATCAAATCCCAGTGAGGAAACTAGAAAGGCGCATAAACTCTGTCAATTTAAGTGTAAAAATATATTAAGAAAAGCCAAAAAGGAGTTTGAAGAACAGCTAGCCAAAAACTCAAAAAGTATTAGGAAAATGTTTTTAAGAACATCAGAAGCAGAAAGAACTCCAATGTGAAATTGCAGAACTATTAACTGCAGTTTGCAACCTATCCTTTAAATCAGCTTCTGTCCCTAATGATTGGAAGATAGCTAACATGATGCCAATATTTAAAAAGGGCTCTATAGGTGATCCTGGCAACCACAGACCAGTAAGTCTAAAGTTAGCACCGGGCAAATTAGTTGAAACTATAATAAAGAATAAAATTATAGATGAACATAATTTTTTGGGGGAAAGTCAACATGGTTTCTGTAAAGGGAAACCATGCCTTACTAATCTACTAGAGTTCTTTGAGGGGGTCAACAATCATGTGGACAAGAGAGTTCCAGAGGATATAGTATACTTAGATTTCCAGAAAGCCTTTGACAAGGTCCCTCACCAAAGGCTCTTAAGTAAAGTAAGTTGTCATTGGATAAGAGGGAAGGTCCTTTCATGGATTAATAACTGGTTAAAAGACAGGAAACAAAGGGTAAGAATAAATGGTAAGTTTTCAGAATGGAGAGAGGTAACTAGTGGGGTCCCCGAAGGGTCTGACCTGGGACAAATCCTATTCAACTTATTTATAAATGATCTGGAGAAAGGGGTAAACAGTGAAGTGGCAAAATTTGCAGATGATACCAAACTGCTCAAGAAAGTTAAGACCAAAGCAGACTGTGAAGCCCTTCAAAAAGATCTCACCAAACTAAGTGATTGGGTAACAAAATAGCAAATTAAATTTAATGTTGATAAAAGTAAAGTAATGCACATTGGAAAAAATAATCCCCACTATACATACAATATGATGGGGACTACTTTAGCTACAACTACTCAAGAAAGAGATCTTGGAGTCACTGTGGATAGTTCTCTGAAAACATCCACTCAGGCTATATCTAGACTGCAGGCTTCTTTCGGAAGAAGCTTTTCCGGAAGAGATCTTCTGAAAAAACTTCTTCTGAAAGAGAGCGTCCACACTGCGAAAGCACATTGAAAAAGCGATCTGCTTTTTCGACAGATAGCGTTCACACTGAATGGATGCTATCTTGCATGTAAGCCAGGCCTGCACAACTCGGAAAGCGGCGAGGGCCATATTACTCCAAAGAAAACAGCTGCGGGCCGCAAGGGTAGGTTTTTGGGGGGGGGGGGGGAGGAGCGGTGATACTTTATTAAGAATTTTTCAATTAAATCAGGCCTGCACAACATACGGCTCCCAATGCCCTTACCCTCTCCTCTCCCAGCATCACCCTGTCGCCCCTCCCACTGACATCCCCTCCTGCCCTTTTCCTCATTGTCTCCACTTGGCCCTCTGGCATTTGTCTCTCCTGCACCCTGCCCCTTGGTGCCTTCTTCTTTCTCCTGACCTGCCCCCCTCCCCTCAGCACAAGCCCCTTCCCCTCCCCTACCTGGCTTCTGCCTTCCAGTTTGCGGGGCTGCCAGAGCCTTTTTTAATCCGGCGGTGGCGGCTGTGACATCACGACGCCACGTCATTCCAACATCCTGGCATCTGCTGGCATCCCGCCCTCTGGCTCATGCCCCATCTCCTCGCGCCCGGAGCTGCACGCAGGCAGCCCGGCGGCGAGAATTGCCGAACTTCCCCCTCCCCGGCGGCGCTCCGTTCCTCTGCCCGTCCGGCGGATCAGATGGGGCTGCGCCACCCGTAGTCGTCACGGGCTACACAGTGAGCCCCTGCGGGCCACATGTGGCCCGCGGGCCGTATGTTGTGCAGGCCTGATGTAAGCTGTGATTACTATGGGCAGAATGGCCACCAGCGGACGTGTGCTTTTTCCTCTTTCCTTTTCTTGCAAAAGAACTCCCTCTTCCCCATCCACACACACGCCTTTTTCCGAAAGAGTTCTTTCAGAAAAAGGCTTCTTCCTCATAGAAAGAGGTTTACCAATGTCAGAAAAACCTCTCTGTTCTTTCGATTTACTTTTGAAAGAATGTGATTACAGTGTGGACATAATTAAAGTTTTTTCAGAAAAACGGCCATTTTCCCGAAAAAACTCTGTAGTGTAGACATACTCTCAGAATGCAGCGTCAGTCAAAAAAGCAAACAGAATGTTAGGAATCATTATAAAAGGGATAGAGAATACGACAAAATATCTTATTGCCACTATATAAAAGCATGGTACATCTACATCTTGAATACTGAGTACAGATGTGGTCACCTCATCTCAAAAAAAATATATTGGCATTGGAAAAGGTTCAGAGAAGGGCAACAAAACTGATTAAGGGTTTGGAAGAGGTCCCATATGAAGAGAGATTAAAAAGACTTGGACTTTTCATCTTAGAAAAGAGGAGGCTAAAGGGATAGAGGGTCTATAAAATCATGACTGGTGTGGAAAAAGTGAATAAGGAAAAGTTATTTACTTGATCCCATAAAAAAAGAACTAGGGGTCACAAAATTAAATTAATAGGTAGCAGGTTTAAACCAAACAAAAGGAAGTTTTTCTTCATGCAGCACACAGTCAACCTGTGGAACTCCTTGCCAGAGGAGGTTGTGAAGACTAGGACTTTAACAGGTTCCAAAAAAGAGCTAGATAGATTCATGGAGGTTAGGTCCATGAATGGCTATTAGCCGGAATTGGTAGGAATGGTGTCCCTAGCCTCAGTTTGTCTGGAAATGGATGACAGGAGAGGGATCACGTGATGATTACTTGCTGTGTTCGCTCCCTCTGGTCCATCTGGCATTGGCCACTGTCGGCAGACAGGATACTGGGCTAGATGAACCTTTGGTCTGACCCAGTGTGGCTGTTCTTATGTTCACCATTTCCATGAGCAGCTGATGTAGTTAGGTGATGTAGTGTCAGCACAGAAACCATGTTGCTTATGTCAATTATTACTGCCTCTTTGGTGCTCTCCCATATTGCCTCACCCTGACAGTACCACTAACAGAAGCACTTCCAGTGAGAACATGCATGGCCGACTCAAGGAACAAAACTTAGACATGCACAAGCGATGTAATTACTGCAGCGGCTTTAGGCTGACCTAAGTTTGGTTGACTTAATTTTGTAGTCTAGATATAGCTCTAGAATATAGTCCTGAGGTCCTGCCTAAATTACAGCTTCTTCCTGAGTACCGGGTTTGCCCATGGTCTGATGTACTATCTGGACTCTTGTAGCGCTTCATGATGTGACCCTCCCTGTCTTATGAAGGGATTCTCGGAAGGCAACTTTACATCTTTCTTTCATGCTGCCTGTGTTCCCTGCAGGTGAATGAAACAGGCACCCCTCTTTCCATCCCCATGTCACTCCACAGAAATTAGGAGTTGTTACAGCCTCAACTCCCGATTATTGGTTCTATAGCCTGAGCTCTTGAAGCTCATGCTTTTAGTGCTGGAGTCCTCATTTCAATCCTCTGTGTGTCAGCCATCAGGGCAGGGAATATGGTGCAGGATGAAAAATGATTTTTAAAAACCTCAGCCTTCCCCCGACCTGACAATTCATTTCCTATGCAGCTCTACAGGAGCTTCTCGCATTTACTGTTCAACATCAAAAACGTTGCGGCCCAGTATTTTTCCGTGAAATATTTGTCTGGGATTTGTGATTCAAACATCAGTTTTAAAAAGGAACTGCTGTGCATCTTTTTATATATGTGGTATATCTCTGTTAGTGTGGGTATACAGGTGTGATAAGGTTCTCCTCATGTGTGGAAGTGTTGGCAGGATCAGGCTCTCTCTTTGTTCTCACTTTAAAAACTAAATCTAATTTTTTTTCAGTGTTTGCAGGACAGGGCTCCAGTCCTAACCAGTTGTATTTCTCTGTTAAAAAAAAGGAAGTGTTACAGCTCAGTGAGGTCCTGAAAGTGTGTTGTTGTTCAAACACTACTGGATGCTGGAATTCATTAGAATTATTTCTTGCATTACAAGTAAAGAAAAATACTCTGTTCTAATTAATAGAAACCAGGCAATGTCATAACATCAGTTAGACTCCCGCTTGAGCTCTTCAGATGGGAATGCGTAGGTGATAATGGGCAATCTAATACCCATTGCCTCTTATGCAAGATAATACTGCTAATTATCTAGTGAAATCTGTCACAAGCAACTACTCAAGGGACCAAAAAAAAAAAAAAAAAAGAGGTGGTGGTGGGAATTGTTATCTAATAAAGATGGAGTAGAACAATCCTAATTATGTATGAGAATATTTTGGGGGTAGTCTCTCTATTTCAGTGGCACAGCTGTAAAGGTTACACTTCAGATATTGCTAAAGAAAACAAAGGTATTGTGCTCCATATACTTGGCTGTGGTTTGAGAGGGAGGATCCCAAGACAATAGCGTGTTTAGAAATAGTGATCTCTTGTGCCGCCTCCTCTGTGAATATGGTAAATTGATAAGTTATGAAGTATGTATGTTATAAGTGCTATGCTCTTGTTCTCATTTGTAACCAAAATTGGTGAATGCATAGAAAAAATAGCTATACAATCTATGATTTAGTGGTAAACAGAGTTTTATTCTGTTTTCTTGATGGGATTTTAATCCTCCGTCCGTTTAGTATGATTTTGAAAGTGGCGCTTGCCGAACTTCTGAGTAATGGCTATGTGAGTGCAGGGACTTATGGTGTGTAAGTTGTAGTTCGTTTCTAGTTATATAGGCCCAACTTTTCTGATTTTCGGTGTGTGCCAATTTGGATGCCCAGCATGAGACACCTTGATTTTGATATTTCTGAGAGGAGCATCTGATTCTTCTATTTACTTTAGCTGGCTATGTGCGTGCCGAGGCCTCTAAAAATCATGCCCAAGGGTCTCAAATTATATGTCAAAAAGGAAGGAACTGAAAACCAGAGGCCACTTAAGCACTATGAACTAAATTATTGACTAGAGCACCCTTGGGACACCTAATCAGTATTTTTTTCCAAATTAGCATACGAGGGACTGGAATGAAAACCCTGCATAAAAGCACTCCACTGTTTATAGAAGGTCAATTATGAAAAAAGTCTAGAAAGTGTAAGTTACTCTAATGACTGGAATATATTCCAAGTGCTGCCCTGATATTAAGGGTTGCTTCATATGTAAAGTGCACATTTATACCAACTTTTTCAAGCTTGCCTGTCCATAGTTAGCTACTTCAGTGTGAGCTGTGGGTGTTCTGAACTTTTAGAAAATAAATCAGGTCATTTTTATGTGGTCTCCTAAATATGGAGGTAGAGGTTAAAATCATTTAATGATGAGCTCAGTTTGAGCCCTATCACCATTTTTGGGAAAGGCATGAATGCCATTCCATGCAAAAACAAAGTATGTGTACAACATCAATACCACTGGGTATGTCAAAAGAACCAAGAGCCCTACATCCTTAAACAATCTGGCATCTTTTTCTGAAGCCAGTGGGGACTGCCCACTCATATGCAAGGCAGAATCCAGATCCAAAATAGAAGGAAAAAAGAGATGGAAAAAAATCCATCCAAAGGAGTTACTTAACAGGTATTCAAAATAAAATCTGAAAAAGGAAGTAGGATGGTTCAGAAATTCATATTGAGCCAGTTCTCCAGTTCAAATAGAGCTCAGTAGTGGCTGAAAGTTGAAAGTGCTGATATGAAAGGAATTGGTGCTCACATTCGGTTCCCACTGGGTGTGTGATCATGTCAGCTATGTGCATAAGTTGCCTAAATGAGAGACATTACTCTGTGCTGATACTTAGGCAAATGCTTAAGTACCTTGCTGATTCGATGCCATAGCAGAAAACACCATCACATTTGTTGCTAACTGGTATCTTTGCAAGAAATCTAAGCCAAAAAAAAAAAAAAATTAGGAAGGAATGGGCTTGGCACTTGCGCTTCGGAAACATGCTGGAAAGAGGCATGACTAAGGCTGTACTTGTATCTGGGGATAAATTATGTACTTTATATTAACTTATTTTAGTTACCTAGCCTACGTTCAGGGCTTTTCTGAGGACTTTCATGTATGTTTTAACATTTATAGATTTACAGGAAACTCCTCTCCCACTACAAAGATGTTTATATTTACCCATCACCATAATCAGAATGACAGCAGACCCATATTTAACGAGCCCATCCCTACACACGACTGCCCACATCTTTCAACACACCTCACAAGTCAGTTTTCCTGGCTTGCACATTTCATTTGCAAAGCACAAAAATAAATGAGAATGAATGCCTAACCTCAATATAGGAATGTCAGGGCTTCTAAAAGGCTGGAACTCACTAGCAGTTGTAATTTTGGAGGGGCAGCATGTTATCTTTATGATGTTTCTGCATCAAAGGGAAGAGCACCTATGGCAATTTGTAATTAGAACAGCTAAAGAAAAATAAAAATGCTCACTTCCTAGACCTAAAAAAATGGATAGCTTTCCAGAACATTGCCTGTCTTCTTGCACATTTTACAGAAATGTATGTAGGCACACAGGGGTTCTTTAAAGTGCTTGCATAAGGCTTGAGACATACATCTTCAAATAGAGTGCAAATCCATCTGGCTAATTCAGCTCTTCAGAGGAGTGGGTTGCATATTAGCAGAGATACAAAGAATGTGTGACTAATAGCTGAGAGGGAGGGTGCATGACTAATTGCCAGGGGACAAATATGAAGATTTCTTAGAGAAATAAATAGGTACCCAGATAATGCTTCATTGCTAGTAGAACAGGATCCATTAAGAATTAGGGATCACACAAGTGAGAAGCAAAAAACTCCAAACCCTCCCAACACTCATTGATGTGGCCCCAACTGAGGCACCTCACTCCTCTGGTGCCCCAGCCTCCTGGGATGAGGGAAAGGAAAGGGGGGGGACTGAGGTTCAGGGCTTCCCATAGACCAGATTTATTTTTCTGGGGTTCTGGAGTTAGTGGATTTTATAGACCTCCTTAGGCTCTGAAGTAGGGACAAAAATGAGGGGTACAGTGTGTGAGACAGGGCTGCCAGCAAGTAGGATAGGGATGGGGTGCAGGATGTGAGTAGGAGATGGGGTGCAGAAGCAGGCTGGGAGTAGGGTGTCTGGCCAGGTGGAGGGAGCAGGAACAAGGGAGGGTGTCAGCAAACTGAGGGTGCCGGGTTTTGGGGTGTGTGGGAAGTGAGAGGTTTGAGGTGGGGGGCATGAGGGAGAACCTTTCCTGGCTTCGTGCCCCCTTGCAACAATGGCTGCAGCCATGCTCTTCCAGCTGCCCTGGAGGGTGACCCTGTTGCAGTGATGGCTACGCAGTCCAGAGGCGCCGAAACCATGCACCCCAGAGGCCAGAGGCGCCGCTGCCGTGGCCACACAGCCTGGGACCGACCCCGGAGGTGCTGCTACTGCAGCCACGTGGCCTGGGGCTGGCCCCGGAGGCCAGAGGTGCCGCTGCTGTGGCCACGTGGCCTGGGGACAACCCTGGAGGAGCTGCTACCACAGCCACGCAGCCTGGGGTCAGCCCCAGACCACGTGGATATGGCAGCAGTGCCTCCGGCCTTCAGGGTAGGTCCTGGGCCACATGGCCAAGGCACCACTGAGGAGCCTAAGTCCCAATGCTGCCTCCTCCCAGCACAGCCTAACCTGCTGCAGGAGGAGGGAACACTCTCCAGCAGCTGCACGGGGAGAAGTAGGGGCGGGACTGAGCTCCTTCCCCTGTAGCATGCATGCCACAGGTTGGGCACGCCCATTAGGGGCAGGGCCTGGAACTGCCTCGCGGGCCAGATCAAAGACCCAGGCAGGCCAGATCCGGACCACTGTGAGGTTTTTACCCACTCCTGTCTTAAGCCTTCCCCATCTTTTGAAAATAGGGTCTGATCCAATGCCTGTTACATTCAGCTACAGCAGGGGTGGGCAATAATTTTAATGGGGGGCCACTTCAGAAATTTTTGAAGTGCCTCTGGGCGCCACGGAAGGGGCAGGAGCAAGACACTTCTGTGCTTCCCCACCCACAGACCCCAATTGGTCTGGGGCTAGGGGAGTGTGCAAAGTCTTTGACCCCACAGAGAGAACCACCAGCTGTTCTGAACAGCTGGCGGTTCCCTCTAGGTACCCATGCCCCTGGTGGTGGGAGGAGACTTCACATGCTCATCCCTGGTGCCCCCAGATCAATCAGGGCCTAGTGAAGGGGAGCATGTGAAATCTCTCACTCCCTGCCCCACCCTGCAAGGAAGTGCCACGCTTAGAGTCATCCGCCAGCTGAGCAGCAGTTGGCGGTCGACTTTAAGTGCTGAGCCCCTTGTAGGGCGGGAGGAGACTTCACGTGCTCCCCGCATCCCCCAAGTCCTGATTGTCCTGGGGGCAGGGGGAGTGCACGAAGTCTCTTCCCACCCTGCCCCTGTCCTGCAAGGAGCGTGTGGTGCTTAGAAGTGCCGCAACCCTCGTAGGGTGGGAGGAGACTTTGCACACTCCCCCCGCTCCTAGGCCAATCAGGGCTTGAAGGCAGGGAGCATGTGACATCTCCTCCTGCCCTGCCAGGAGTGCGTGGTGCTTCTAATTGCCGTGCACTCCTTGTAGGACAGGGGCAGGGCGGGAGGAGAGCAATTGGCCTGGAGGTGGAGGGAGCGGCAGGGCCTCTGTGAGCTGGATCAATTTGCTTGGCCGGCCAAATTTGGACCACAGAGGCCCTTTTGCCCACCCCTGGTCCAGACAAATTGACTTAGACTTGCAGGAGTCCTTGCTACATGGCTAAAAATAGCAGTGTAGATGTACAGGTGTAATGGACAGGAGGAGTGCTGACCAGCACCGGTGACTAAGGGGTTAAGCTCAGGTAGCTAGCAGAGGTGTTGGCTAGGGGGCTGGAAGAACCAGTTGAGATAGAGGGTTGAAATCTGAATTGGATATAGATTCCCTGCCTGCTTTCTTTGCATGGGAAAGATAAACCAGGAGTTGAGACACAGAATGATTTAAACCCAGGCAGGACTACCATGCCCCCACAGAATTCAAAGCATAGGAGTGGACTGAACAAAGAGAAAATTTGAAGTAAGTAAAGGGAAAAGTGAATCCAGTCGCATTCAGTGTAATTTTTCTTTATTTTATGGTTTGGTTTGAACTGCTCTGTGTGAGTCTATGCCTCTTCTCCCCAATTACCATCTAAGCATTGTTACTAGAGATTTTCTCTGTTTTTTAATTTGTTTTCCTTAGTTGCTCTGTAACATCTAGCAACCAAGCATGCTTTATCAAGTTTATCTTTTGTTTTGTAATAAAAATCACTTTTTTAAAGCTGATGATTTGATTCTTGTGTCCTAGAAGGTCTGTCTGTCTGTATCTGCATGCCTCTGACTGAGGGGTCAGCCACCAGAGACTGCAGATTGTTTTTCTCTTTTCTTTTTTCAAGCTCTTTTGGGGCAAAAGAGCTTGGGGGAACACCTGGGGGTGATTTTGAGTGCTCATCCCTGGTTTTTAGGGAAAAAAGTGTTTGATAGTGACAGCAATTCCCCAAAATCTGTGTATTATGATTCTGGGGAAAATTTTTTGTAACCAGTGCCTGTAGAGGCAAGGTTTTGAAGCTTTCTTGTAGGCCCTCACCTTCTGCACTCAGAGTGCCAGAGTGGGGAACAGCCCTGACAAGAGGCCAGGAATTAACCTTTAATTAAAGACTGTCATGTGATGAAACCTCCAGGAATACAGCCAACCCAAATTGGCAACTCTAGCAGGCACAGGCCCACCCCCTCCAATGGATTTCATAGCGTAGGCCCAGCCCAAGGCTGACTGTCTACCCTGCTATTTTTAGTCCCATAGCATGAGCCCAAGTCAGTAGAACCAGTCTCCGAGACTCGCAGCTTTTATGGGCTTAATCAAATACCTGAGAGGATTTCACTGGAAAACAACTGAAGTTAGCAGGATACCTGTTGTGACGTAGTGGGGGTATCTGGCTAGTTCCTATGCTGGCTCTGTGGTAATCCCCAATGGCTGCCATCGGTACCACAGCCCAGAAGGATGAGTCATTATGCTAAGAGGGTCTCTCAACCTGTCTGACCAGCTACCCCCAGGAGAGAGACAAAGGAAGGGGAATGCTGCCCTGGCTGGGGCAGGGCTGGAAGAGTTAGTTGAGTTTCTGTCTGGGATCATGGAGGAACCAGCCTAAGCCAGGGGCTGGGATTTAGGGGCCCAATCTCCCCATCGCAAGGGGGCTGAGGCATCCTAGACCTGCCCTGTAACCAGATTACATCGGTGCTGTGCTGTGCTGTATCCTGGAGAAGGAATAAACTCCTCCATTCTACGGGCTGGTGGAGTCTGTTCGTGCCATTACGGGGTGCAGGAGTCAGGGGACCCCAACGCGCGTCGTCACACTGGTGTCAGGAGTGGATGCACTGCACCCCGTGGATGGAGCATCCAGCGGCGAGTGACTAGGCGCAGTAGAAGCAAGAGCCATGGAACCAGGCGTGCTGGAAACAGAGCAAGCGGTTCCTGAGAATCGTGCGCAGCAGCACTAGACTGGTGAGTCTGCACCGAGGACCAGCGGGAGATGGCCTATACCCAACTGCTGAAGGCAGAGCTGGTGAAGCTGTGCAGAGAGAGGGGCTTGCCTGTGCGGAGCGCAACCAAGGCCCAGCTGATTGCCCGGCTGGAAGAGAATGACCAGCCACAGGGCTGGGATCCTGTCCCCGTGGGGAACAGCCAGACCCCCACTGGGAGCGTGTCAGGCTCGGAGAGGGGGCGGAGTGCTGGAGGCCGCCGAAGAGACCGGACTGCCTCCCAGGGGAGCACTGCAAGCCGTAGTCCACCCAGGGGGGGGTCCAACCCCTCGGAGCTGCGGCGGCTAGAAATCCAGCTGCAGATGAAGGAATTGGAAGTCCAGGACCGTAGAGAGCAGCGACAGCATGAGCTGGCCATGGCCGAGCGGAGAAGCGGCAGGGCCCCAACTGCGCCGAGTGCAGATGAGCCCCAAAGGCCCGGGGTGGCCAGATGCTTGGAGAAGCTCGTGGTGGCCCAATTGAAGGACATGGGCGACATAGACGGGTTCCTCAGCTCCTTTGAGAGGGCCTGTGGACTGCAACGGGTCCCCCCAGCTGACTGGCTGCAGGAGCTCATCCCCGCACTGAACCAGGAGGCCACCGGGTGCTCAATCAGCTGGAGGACCTACAGCCAGGGATTACAACCGAGTCAAGGAGGCCCTGCTGCACAAGTTTGGGCTGACCCCGAGATGTACAGGAAGAAGTTCCGGGCGTGCAGAGGAGCCACGGGAGACCTATGTGGATCTGGCCTCCCGCCTGGCACAATACTGCCGCAAGTGGGTGTCTGGAGTTGGAGCCCAGACCGCAGAGGAACTGCTCAAGCTGATTATGATGGAGCAGTTCTATAAAGCATGCACACCCAGCCTGAGGCTGTGGCTCAAAGACCGAAGTCCGGAGAACCCCAGGAAGCGGGAGGCTGGCGGATGAGTTCACAGAGAGCCGGTCCAGGTGTGAACGGGAATCCCGGAGGGAAAGGGAATCGCGAGAGACCGGTTCTCGGCTGAGCGGCGGAGAGAGGCACCTCCGAGGCGAGCCCCAGGGACCAGGACCACTCATCGGTGCCCCAGAAAACCAGCTAGGGCCCGGGCGGAGCCGACCCAAAAGGGCCCGCAGAACCTAACTTGCCATCGCTGTGGGCAACGAGGCCACAAGAGGGCTCAGTGCACCAGGCACAAGAACAGGTCCCATGACCTGGGACTTTCCAGGGTTAACTGGCTGGGGCTGGAGGAAGGGCAGGCTGCCCCAGAGGCAGGGGCTGGCAGGCAAACCTCAGCTCAGAGTGGGGGGAAGGATGCTCAGTGCACCTCCCCTGGGAGGTCTGACCCTCGGGAGGCGGATTTCTCCGTGTACCGGGTGGGGGCAGGACGGCCCCTGCGGAGCGAGTGCCTCATACCCCTGGAGGTGGATGGTAGGAAGGTGACGGGTTTCTGGGACACGGGGGCGGAGGTGACGCTGGCCCGATCTGACATAGTGGCCCCAGACCGGATACTACCCACACGCAGCTGACCCTGAAGGGCATAGACGGGTCCCGTTTAAGGTGCCCGTGAGCCAGGGTGCATCTGAAATGGGGGCCAAGGAAGGTCTCAAGGAAGTGGGGTGCACCCGCACTTGCCCACCGAGGTGCTGATGGGGAATGACCTGAGGAGTGGCCCCATGAATCCCAGCGGGCTCTAGTCACCCCGAGCCAGAGCCAGCGAGGGGCTGGCAACCTGGATCCAGGAAGGACTCCTGGCAGGGTCCCCAGGGTCCCATCACCGTGGACACGGGTCCAGCCAAGCGGGACCCCGGACCTAGGCAAAGGTGGGGAACAGGTCCCGATCCCTGCCCCAGCGGCTGCATTCCAGGCTGAGGTGCAGGCAGACCCCTCCTTGCAGAGGCTGAGGGACGAGGCTGGCCTCCGTTCAGTTCAGCCGCTGGGGAGAGGAGGCCAGGAGAGATTCCTGTGGGAGCGGGGATTCCTGTTCCGGGAATGGCTTCCCCCCAGGAAGGTGAGGGCATGGGGGGTCCAGCGGCAGCTGGTCGTCCCCCAAAAGTATCACCTCAAGCTGCTGTATTTGGCCCATAACGTCCCCTTTGCGGGCCACCGGGGGATCCGGAGCACCCGGCTGAGGCTGCTCCAACACTTCTACTGGCCGGAATATTTGCAGCCGTGCAGCGTACGGCCGGTCCTGGCGACTCCTGCCAGAGGGGCGGGAAGGCCCAAGACGGAGGAAAGCTGCTCAGGGCCCCTACCCTGTATAGAGGAGCCTCTGGGCTTGCTGAGAGTTATGGGAGGGGAAGACCTCCGGATGGAGCGTCCGGGGTGGAGGCCGCCCTGGCTGTCCAGAGGAGGCTCGCTGGGCTCATGGCCCGGCCCGAGAGACCCTGGCCAGAGATCAAGGCCAGCGGAAGGGTGGTGCGACCACAGGGACAGGCCTGTGCCAGTCGCCCTGGAGCGATGCGGCGAGTGGACAGAGGGAAGCCATTCATGTGGGGCCTCGCCGCGCCGGCCCAAGTCAAGGGGAGCACCCATGTCCCCAGGGCGGGTTCCCACGCAGAGGACCCGAACTTCCCTAGGTCACGAGCGGAGTGACCCTGCTCAGTTCGCCTCGGAGGGGGAGAACTGTGACGAGTGGGGGTATCTGGCTAGTTCCTATGCTGGCTCTGTGGTAATCCCCAATGGCTGCCATCGGTACCACAGCCCAGAAGGATGAGTCATTATGCAAGAGGGTCTCTCAACCTGTCTGACCAGCTACCCCCAGGAGAGAGACAAAGGAAGGGGGAATGCTGTTCTGGCTGGGGGCAGGGCTGGAAGAGTTAGTTGAGTTTCTGTCTGGGATCATGGAGGAACCAGCCTAAGCCAGGGCTGGGATTTAGGGGCCCAATCTCCCCCATCGCAAGGGGGCTGAGGCATCCTAGACCTGCCCTGTAACCAGATTACATCGGTGCTGTGCTGTGCTGTATCCTGGAGAAGGAATAAACTCCTCCATTCTACGGGCTGGTGGAGTCTGTTCGTGACATTACGGGGGTGCAGGAGTCAGGGGACCCCAACGCGTCGTCACACCTGTTCAAAAAAAGAACTAGATAAATTCATGGAGGTTAGGTCCATCAATACTTATTAGCCAGGATGGGTAGAAAAGGTGTCCCGAGCCTCTGCTTATCAGAGGCTGGAATTGGATGACTGGAGAGGGATCCCTTGATGATTCTCTGTTCTGTTCACTCCCTCTGGGGCATCTGGCATTGACCACTGTCAGATGACAGGATACTGGGCTAGATGGGCATTTGATTTGACCCAGTATAGCCGTTCTTATGTTCTGTTCCCCACCAACTGGTGGGAAAGACTGGGAAGGGGGTTGAGTGGAAGGCCAGAGCTAGAAAGCAAAGTGCCCTGCTCAATTCTTTTGCCAATGGAGAGAAATCCAGGGACCACTCTAGCCTGGGCAAATTAGAGCATCCATTATATGTCTCTAAATTATGCTAGTGGCTGTGGCTGTGGCTCCCCCCACCCCATGTAGGCCAAGATCTGGGGATGTGTAAAGGTAGCCTAAAGCCACCTTTTCTTCCCTTATGCTAAACTGGCAGCTCAAATCAATAGTGATTGTTCTGTGACTAGTCAAGCAAGTTCTCTGGTGACTTGCATCTTTTAGTGAGCCACACACCTTGTTCTGAGTGCCATCCAGCCTCTCTCTGCATTAGACTAATGTATACTTGGGCTTGGCAAGAAGTTGAGCTCTTCAGACCAAATATAGCTAGTATCTGACATTGCCTGTGAAGGAGCACAGACAGAAAGATGAGACACAGGACCAAAGATGGGGGGAAGGGGGGGGGCAGGTTTCCCTACCACTTATCTATTTAGATTGCTAGCCACCTGACTTCATTTGCTTTGCTTCTTAAATATATAAATACTACTCATAATTTGAGTTTTCAAACAGTACGTTTAAAATGTCTCAGTCAAAACAAAGTAGAGTGCTACAGTGTGCAGAGCACTACCCTCTTAGAAACAGCAAGAAAACAGCTCAAGTTTTTCAGAATAGATTTTAGGTGCCTAACCTCAAACACTTTAAAGTGGCCTGTGTTTCAGACAGTGCTGAACATTTTGAAAAATTATGAAACTTTATATTTGGGCACCCAAAACTTGAGGTACGTTGCATCAGGAGACACTTTGAAAAATAATGCCCTCAGTTACCCTCACACCTAAGGAAACCCAGACTAGGAAAGCAAATAATCACTTGTCTATAATTTACAGTATAATCACAAATCTCCCCCGCTCCCCACCATGCTTTAAGTCAGATCCTCGGGAAGGCACCGAAAGGAGCAGCAAAAGAAGTTGGACAATACTGGAACAATAGTACAACAACAAGGTGAGGTAGTAAATTAAATTCAGAGGCCTTTGGAGATAGAGACACTTTATCTTTAGATCTGCATAGCTTTGAATTTTTACCTTTGGGATTAACCTTTTAGGCTATTTTAATAATTACTCAATATCTGCATTTCATTTTACAAAGCTATAACAAATAAGGCACTAAAGCAAATAGAAACTCATATTTGTACCATTACACTAATAAGCTTAATAACAATAATCCACCAACATCTGCAATCAGAAAATAAAAACTTCATTATCATTTCAATACAGATAATATAAGTCCTCAGGTTAGCCAGTACACCAGCTGTGTCCTGATGCTTTACAACACAAAACAGCAATTCATGCAAAATTACCCATCTTTGTTTGTGACTCTTTCTCCTTGGCTCCAGTCCCAAAATATTCCTGCTGTTCAGGTCTATTGTTTACTTATACTGAAAACCTTTTATTTCCTGGGAAAACAGAAAGGGATTGTCCCCATGGATGCCTGTAGTAGCCTTCTTAGTTGGAAGATTCATGCCTCCAGCTTTTATTTCTCTCAATTAACAGCCTGAAGTGCTCGGTTAATAGTCTCTGCTTATTTGGACTGTTTACAACCCTTGCTTCCTGTTACTGTTATAGACGTACCAAATTCCTTTAGCACCTCTCAGCATTCAAGTGACTCAAAAGCCTAGAATATTAGGCAAAAGTAACAAAATAAACAACAAATGAAAAACTGCATTTATAGACAACAAATAGTCTGGCAGCACTTTAAAGACTAACAAAACATGTAGATGGTATCATGAGCTTTCGTGGGCACAGCCCACCCCTCTGATGCATTTATAGAGCAACTCACTCCAGGATTTCAAAACACAAACATTTAACACCTCTCTTTGAGGTAGGACAATATTCTTATTTTTACTATGTGTATTACAGCAATGTCTACAGGGCCCAACTGCAAACACAGCTCTGTTGTGTTAGCTACTGCACAGACACATAGTAAGTAGTTCCTGCCCTAAGGAGTTTGCAATTTAAATAGACAGGGCACACAACAGGTGGGAGAGAACAACTAACCCCACAGAAAAGTGACGTGTCCAAGGCCACTTGATAGATCAGTGGTTGATTTGAGCACAGAATCTGGAGCTGCAGACTCCCAGTTCCCTATCCATTAGTAGCCCCATTTTATAGATGTATTTTGTGCCTCAGTTTGCCCAACAGTTAATTCAACGTCATTTTCATAAGCAAAATCAGAAAATGTTCTCTCAGTTTTTCCTGATAATGTCAAGCTGGGTGCCCTCTCTTCAGATGATTTAAATTCAAATCCAGCCCCTCCCTGTGAGCTAGCAAACTTCAGCATTTGCAAGACTCCCAGAGAGCATTTATTGTATTTCTCATGCCTGTTATGAACTCATAGAACAATGATCCCACCCTGTATAGGCAAGCAAGTATCCAGTTCAGTAAGAAGTGAGCATTCTTATTTGGTCATGTGATCTTGTTTACATCGCATTTCTTTGGTTCATTTGTTACATTAGTTACATACTTGTGAAAGCTTCCCATGGACTCCAGGAACCTGCAGAGATGAGCGCCTCAAAGGGTGAGTCTACACTGCAGTCAAAGACTCATAGCATGGCTATGGCTGGCCTGTCTCTGCTCAGTCTCCTGGGGCTGGTGTTGCGGGGCTATAAAATTGCTGTGTAGATGTTCAGGTTTGGGATGGATCTTGTGCTTGGAAGGCAGGAGGAGTTTTGAAAAACATTTGAAAATAATTTCAGGCAAAAGCATGCCAACCAGCTCTAATATGTGGACCTTTAAGGAATGGATGATTGATCTGCAGACTAGACCAACAGGAAATTTGGCCAAATCTACATGAACCAGAATTTGGCAGGCTCACACAGCTCTCCGTGTAGTTATTCAGGAGGGCATTCAGGATTTACTGCCGAGGTGTCCTCACAGGTCTCTGGCTCCATTGATGATGATAACCAGAAAGCTGCTTGCGTGTGTGCGCAGTGATGTGTGCGGTGTAGACTTGTGCACTTAGTCTCCACAGCAGACCCCAAGAGATTCCCCAAAGACCACAAACCAGATAAGGATCAAAGGTGCCAGGCCAGGTTTACTGTAAAGCAAAGTACAGTAATAGTTGTCAGTAGACTCTACTGAACCACTACCCATATGTACTTGCCACAATGGAATGACTCAGTCAGTGGGAAATTTCCACTGCCCCCTAGGTCATCCAAAGACTGTCCCCCCAAGACACCACCTTATATACAGGTACAAACAAGTCACACCTCACTGCTGACGTATCAGGTTGCCACCGTCTGATGTTGTCAGGTTACCCTCTGACGTTGTCAGGTTGCCACTCTCTGACGCTGTCAGGTTACCACCCTCTGATGCTACTTAGATACCACCCATCACCCTGTACCTTGTGGTTTGATTAGATCATCTTTATCCATCATGCTGTCATTTTAGACCCTTTCCTGAACTTGAGTCTGTATCTGTGAGGAGTGGGTACCAAGGTCTTTTTTAATGAGCTAGTGATATCATGTGCTTTCCACTTATGACTAGTACCAATTATTGTTCTGCACCTGGGCCTATTACCAATTAGTGTTTTGCACTCTCAGCCTTGTTTGTGCCAAGTTCTGTGAGCTGGGGCCTGCCTCTTGCTCACAGCTTAGTTTTGCTTTATGTTAGCCATGTTTTGTCCATTGCTAAATAGGCCTCAAACCAGGCCTGTGCTGCATGGGCTCATATTTTAGGCCTTCATCTTACTACACTTGGTTGACTCAAGTGAAAGAAAAAAAACCCCCCAAACCAAACATTGTCAACCAACCATCTCCAATTTTGGGGTCTTACTTCAGCTTTCCCTTTTGTGTGCCCTGCAGTCAATACATATGGTGCATCAGGCATGTTTTTAATAAAGGTCCCTTAAGACACATTTTATAAATATCCCAATTTAATTTGGACAATATCCACTTTTAAAGGTCAAACCTTCTACCCTGTCACCAAAATACCTTTTTATTTTTATTGCTACTCCATTGATTCATGCTTTCCTCCCTAAGTCAGATATAAAAATCCCATCCTGACCTTTTCGGTATCTGATGTAGATTAGATTCTACACCATATGTAGGAAGAAATGTGGGCAAACTCTCAACATCAGCTATGGACACATCAGAAGAGGAGAAAAACAACCGTTCATCAGCACAGAAATATCTCCTCCACGGGCAGGAGTCTTTCCTGGGCCATTTGAGAGTAAAGGAGTTCCTCATTCAGGAGCACAGCACAACCACCAACTTATTAGATAGGCCAGTAATTAACACTCTAAAATACCATACATTTCAACATAATATAGTATTAGGCTGTGGCCAGAGCTTTGAAAATGAAAGCATCAGACATCTGCTTGTGACCTTAACATTCAGCAATCTCTAGGGCTATGTTTACACTGCCTCTTTTTTGCGGAAGAGGCAAAGCAAATGAAGCGCTCATTAGCAACTTCTCACCCTTCATTTGCATAATCTCTTCTGATGCTTTTTGTGCAAGAGGTTTTTTGTGCAAAAACAAGCAGTGTATATGGGTCCGTTTTGCGCAAAAACCCCCCTTTTGCACAAGATCCTTATGCCTCAAAAAAAGAGGTATGCAGATCTTGCGCAAAAGGGTTTTTTTTTTTTTTTAAACAAAGTGGACCTGTCTACACTGCTTGTTTTTGCACAAAAAGCCTCTGGCAGAGATTATGCAAATAAAGCGTGAGAAGTTGCTAATGAGTGCTTCATTTGTATACTTTCTGTGGGCAAAAGAGGCAGTGTAGACGTAGCCTAGGTCACACTCCTTTACAATTTCTTTTTTATAATAGCACAAAGATAGTATACCTTAAATGGCATGCTACATTTCATGTCTGGTGAAGGGGCCTTCAGCCCTTTCTTGGTATTGAACCATTTGAGGCCCCAAACCATCCCCTAGAAATATGGGCATTAACTGTCTTGTCTTGTGGCTTCAATAAATCACACTCGGTCTCTTCAATTTTTGGCTGAATGAAATACTTTTACATCAACAAGGGCCTACCACAGAAATGAGCATTTTGAAATAACAGCAAAAGGGGAACCAGAACCTGCTGTTTGCTGATAATGCATAAAATGTTAGATTATGCTATAAGCAATAACTTGCCTGTTCCTTTTCCATCTAGTCACTATTAGATTGTATTCTGAATCTAACGAGAGGAAGGTGAGGCTTGTGCTTGAGATGGGCTTGGAGATGTGAGTTCAGGTTGAAGCTGCTTGCCACTAACTTTCTGTATGACTTTTGATAAGTCATATAATATCTCCTTGCCTCAATTCCCATTTTTTTTTTTAAATCAAGATACTGTGCTAGAACAATGAAATGGGACTTTCTGAAGAGAGGGCTTGCTAGATGATGGATACAAAGTAGCTTTCATTATTATTGGCTTACTAGCAGATATGCAATTTAGAGATAATTGAGCATATCAAAGGATATCAGGTACTGATGAATACTGGGTATTTGGCAACTTAAATGATTCTTCAGGTTTGATTCTCCATTACCTTGCACCTTGTGTAGTCATTAGCACTTATGCAAGATGAATGCAAAATGTTTCTGTCTTTGCAGCTTTTGATAGCAGTGTTTCCCAGCCACTGTGTCCTGGAGTAAAATGTCTATACGGGTGGAAGGCAATGAAGAAACAGGCCCAGGTATCTCCAGATATTTTGGATTAGGGTGATTATATTACTTGATAGTGTGTAACTGGTCCAACCAAAGGTGTTTTCTCCTGAAAACTTAATCCCTCCTGTCATGTTCTTTTATTACTATGAGTAATATTTTATGGGTTATGTCAAAGTGCTGTATATTATCTGACACAATAGACTTAGATCTTGAGAAGAAACAAAACAAAAAGAGGTAGTGCAAAGATGTAAAGAGGACATAGTGCCATTCTATGTGTTTTACTACACAAAAGGCTGAGCACAAATGATCCTGACTGAGACCTGTGGGCACTAACACAATATAAATAAATATAACAGTTCTGTCAGGTGGAGCCATGAGCAGCCAGGGCCTGGTTCAATATCTTCTAGGGGTTCCTCTCCATCCATCCAACACAGAACTGATTCAAGCCCCCACCCTGTAATCTGAATGTCTAGGAGGCAATGCTTCCCCACTTGCAACCACAAGAGTCTGAATGTAGAAAATAGCCACCTCATGATTTCTATTTAGCTCTGTTGTTTGACGTGTGGGTAGGTGAGGGGAGAACCAGATCAGATTTGTCCCAGCAAGAAAAACTTTGATAGCCTCCTGATCAGACCAACATAATCTTCCCTTTCCTCTGATAGAGCTCTGAAAGTCAAGGCCCTGCATTTGCAAGATTCTTTCTGCTAACTGTGAGCCCTTTCATTTGGAACAATTTAGCAAAGTCCTACTTTTCTGTACTCCCACAAAATTACTAACATTGGTAGCCATATTTTAGCTGCATTTTAATACAAACATAACTAGTGTTGGGTCACAAATTAAGTTGATTACAATGAGCAAAATACCACTCCATTTGCTGAATATCTAACACATCCAACCAAAGCAGGAGCAAACTAGTCATCTGAAGAAGTGGGTTGTGCCCATGAAAGCTCATGATACCATCTACATGTTTCATCAGACTGTAAGATGCTACTAGACTATTCATTGTTTTTAAAGTTTTTATATTTGCATAGACATACCCAGGGTTTCTCTCCCATTCCAGCTAGTTGGAATGGAAGAATTCCTTCAGGTCCTGCTTACATCAACAACATCTCACTGACCATCATGTTGTCTAAAGTCAGGAACTGCTAGACAATATGGGTATGTTTAGACTACAGGGCTTTTCCGGGATACCACATTTGCTTTTCAGAATAAAATGTCAGGTTTGGTGTGTATTTCAAGCATTCTCTTCACTCGTGCATCCACTTTTCTATCTCAAATCTATGTTTGCTGAAACCCACGGCTTGGTATGAGACCATTCTAAATTATAACATAAAATCTGTACCAAACAGAAGATCGGGACCTCACTCTTCTCCATGCTCTCAAAATCACGATTAAAAAGTGGCTCAGCATATGTTCTATGACTATTCATGTGAGAAAAACTCACTAGGACTGAGTGTTTGCTTATCACAAACACAAAAGGGGTGCATGGTTGATGCAGTATCAATTTCATAGTTGACCATATACTCATGAACCTTTTTGTGATAGTCATTTGGCCTTGATCAACACTGTGATAGTGCACTAGTTAGTGGATGTCCAAAACGATAAGGGCAATCAATCTGTAGATGATGTTGATATGGCATGTGATTTTCATCTCTGCCTGCCAATGAGTAGAGATGTTAAAATGGCTAGCTTAAACCTCCAATCCAAATCATTCTAGTTTCAAATGTGCTTGAGCCAACTGTTTTAAAAACAAATGTTATTAGTGGTTCACAATCTTTGTCAAACATAGATATGATTTTTTAATTTCATCTTACTGTGAATGTTTAAGGCTACTTGTCTGTACATTTTGGGTTTAAACATTCACTAGGGAAAATAACATCATATTTTTAAAATAAGGCTATCAATTAAATTTTCTGTCCCCAAAATGTGTGCAAACTTATGCAAAGATAAGTCACCTTGCTAATGGGTTTCCAAAGAAATCATGAAGGAATAAGTTTCAGTCTCAAACCTTTTCAGATGTTGGGCCTATGAACCCAATCAAGCTAGTTGCTGTTACCATGCAACAAAAATGGAAGGCCTATTTTGAAGTGAGCTTGGAAAGTTTTGTCCAATTCTGTTTGCCAATGGGAAGTGCATGATTGTATATTCCTTAGCCCTTATCGTCTTTCCAGGTGTGAGGCATCAACATCACAACATTTGTTAACAAAAATATGCTCTGATTTTAAAATGAGTTCACTTTTTCTGCACCTATGCATTGCAAGCCCTATTTCTGAGTTTTACCTCACACATGATACTTACTGAAAAGTGGCTGTTAAGATGACATATTTGAATATGGGAACTAGAATTGATGTATTTTATATTGGACCAGATCTGCTTGGCAGCAGCCCAGAGATCTCTAAACCTCTCACCAGAGTCCTGTCACAAAGGCAACTAAACAATCCAATCAAGGGTCCAACTGTACCTTTTACACCTAACATCTAACAGTTACTTTGTGTGACTGTGAATAAGAAGATTAGATTGTAAACTCCAGGGGGGGCAGGGACAGTGTTTTTGTTCTGTGTCTCTGTAGGACCTAGCATTTTGGGATCTTGACTGGGACTCATGGTCTGCTCATGACTGGGACTCCTCTGCAGGATCACAATACAAAAGTGACAGTTGCCTTATTTGACTAGGAATTATGCCTCAGGCAAGGCTTCAGTGGCACAGGAAGAAAAGTTTAAAAAAACAACAACCCTCTACTCCTGTTTATCTCCTGCTTCTTCCCCATAAAGAGCCGACTTTCAATGAGAGACTCAGAGCCCTAATGGCTGCTTCAAGCCCCTCTGACTGAAAGAATTCTGCTCACAAGGAAGCAACAGCAAACACACGGTCTCACTCTTGTGACCCCTCTCAACTAACCAACACAATCAAATATTGGTAGCAGCTGCTCACAGCTAACCCAACAGCCTATTGCGTTCAAACGACAAATCAGTTCATTGAAATTGTGACATGCTCAAGAGATGTCCACAGTCAGAAAAGAGGCTAAATACTTTACATAAATTATACATTGAATTATACATGCAGTTCTACTACACATCTTTCTCAAAACAGTATCAAGAGCGTAGGGCTCTGTGCAATAGGCTTTCCTAGCCACAAACTGACTTATGACAGCAGAGATGTTCCCGTTGGAACAGATGGCATGCTGCAGCAGAACTTGTTATGACTGCACTTCAGATTATTTCTGCCTGTATTTCTGCCCCTCCTCCTCCCCCCTTTTCTTCTTTCAGATGAAAGGGAATTACATGGCCTTGAAACTGGAATTAGCATGAAGACATGTGCCACCCTTTGCCAATCTGTTCTGCATAAATAATCATTCAGCTGACTGACCTGCTAAGGCTCCTAGCCGGGAGTCACACAGCAAAGCCTGTAATTTCTCCCATTTTGTGCTGTTCTGCCATTCCCTTATCCTGACTTCTAAGCTGTTTCATGTCTCTCACATCTGACATCAGCTAAGATAATCAGCTGTGGATTAGGAACATTATCATTGTAGGTCTTATCTCTCAGTATAAGTATCTTAGATTAGTAGGTAGACAAATAGGTATCAACAAAAGAATGCAACGGGACACAACGTGGTAACATTATAAATGTTTAAGTTTCCAGAAAGTGTTTTGATTTCAATTTCTCCATAAATCAGGTTTATAACAGATGGGAGGAATGTAGGTCACTTGTGGCCAGAGACAGACATCTCAGTAAGCACCTGCTTAGGATTTCTTTGATAATTTCTGTTTCTCTATAGCAGTAGAAAAAGTAGATTTAAATCAGTCAGCTATTTTACCTAGAAAAAAAATACAGATCATTAACATTGTGACATCAGGGCTGTTCTTATCCATATGCAGAATACGTGTAAGGTACCTGAAAATTTGGGGCAGCATTGGGTCTTACTGTCCACCCATCTGCCTCTTCCTATCCCTGTTCTGTGACTCTGATTCCTCCGGAGAAGATCTAGTTAATTTAAAAGTGAAAAAGCCCACCAGACCTATTAGCAGAACAATGAACCTGTGAAAGGGCCATTCAAGGAGAAATCAAGTCATTTAATAGGCATTTGCCAACCGCAGGCATATACTGCCAGTTTCTGTATTTACTGTATTAGTCTACATGACCTTAGTTTAAAATTTGCTTTAAACTATTTCATTAGTGTGAAGATTATAAAATCAAATCTCTAAAATATCATCACCCCTCTCCCTGGGCACAGGAGCGCCAGTTTAATAATACTGTGTAGGGCTCCATAAATCCTAAGGACAGCCCTGCCAATGAACAGAATTGCAACATTAGAGCTGTCCATGACTTGTCTCTTTGGCCAGATTCCTTTCTGGTGTCATCTAATGAAGTCAGTGGAGTTACACGAGGGCTGACTTTGGATCATTGTCACTAGGTATCGTAGCACATATGGCACATAAGATCTCACACTGAGCTGAAGCCCTTGCAATCCCAGGGCACTAAGAGCTCAGCTAAGGACAGTGGCAGCCTTGACTTTGAATTTTCTAGCTTCTGTTGATCTGTCTCACAAACTGAATGCCCCTTAAACTTCATTTTTTAAAAATAAGCTGTTTAAGAAATAGAAGTATCAGACTTTACCTGGTAAGAATGCACAGCCTCTTGTGTTAAGCATGTTCAAATTGTGGGGTTTTAAGCAAGTGTGTTCTTCAGAGCTGTTATGGCCTGTTGCATAAATCCTTCTTAGATCACAGACATGATGGATGTAACTGCTCCTTTGGAGCTGTAATAGTCTATCATGTTAATGCGTCTGCTGTACATGCTGCAGGGTTTTTCTCTTCATGATGTGTCTGAGGTTTTTGTGCACTGCTGTATCCCTGTGTTTATTTATTACATTGCTAGACAGAGTTCCAGTGAAGATCACTGATTTTTACTTTTACCTTACAAAAATAAAAAAAGAAACCATTCAAAATAATCTGTCACGATTACCCTCACTCTACCTTCCTTGTTCCCCCGATTGTATGTTACGCTCACTTCTTGCATTTTCTCTTAGATCACACTGTAAGCTCCTTGCTTTGCAATGGGGATTGTCTCTTCCTATGACCCCAATCCAGTTTGTAAGCATGTGCTTAATTTTAATTACAGGAGCATCCCCCTCCTCCCCTAAATAAATGGGGCTGCACATGTGCTTAACGTTCTTCAAATGCACCAGTGTTTTCCTGGATTATAGCTTAAGTATTTCTACAGCACCTCGCACAGTGGTGTCCTAATCCTGGGTGATGCCCCTGGGCACTACTGCAAATAGTAGCTCCCTTGCTGAAAGGTTAATTGTTCTCAGAGTCAGGAGATTCCAAATTCATATGGAAAATAGAGACTGGCCTTGATTCCCTTCCCCATCTTTTCCCTGTGGCTGCGGAGGGGAATGAGGTTGGCTCTCACTAGATCCGTGGGAGGGATTCAAGCCTCTAGGAGAGAAGCCACTGGCACTGCTTCCTCCTCCCCTTTGCTCCACTAAGAGGACACCACTGAAAATTTTGGTGGAGGCCTAATGCGTGATCCAATGGCCACAGAAATCAATGGCCATCATTGAGATCATTGTTTCTTTGAATCAGTTCCTGTGCACAAATGCTATCCAAGAATTACATTGAATCTGCACATCTTCTGGGCACCCTAGCCTTGTTCCCTCCTTATTGTTCCCACCCACTTTATTGGCTGAATTGGTTGGTTCCAGACCCTTCAGAGAGCAAGGGTAGCAGACAACCGCACTGGTGTTACCTTCCTCTAGCCCAGGGCTACTTAACTTTGGAAGCCCCGGGGTCCGCAATGATACTCACAGCACATGCGGAGGGCTGCAACTTAAGTATGGTTGCATATACATGCAAATATATGCAAATAGCTTCTTTCACACTAATGGACATGAATACAAAGCACTTCCCACAATGCCCTGGTGCTATCGGCACCTTCTCCCTTGGGGCTAGAAACACCGACACCCTGTACCCATCTGTTCCAGTCAGCCCATCTGCTTGCGTCTTTCAATGCTCGCCCCGCCTGGGTGATGCCTCACCATTGTCGAGCGAGTTCCCAGTAGAGGCCATGTTCAAAGGATCCTACCTGTGGGCCATGTGTTGAAGCCCTCATAAACCCAAACCACACCACGGGCCGTGAGCTGCATGTGACCTGCAGGCTGCATGTTCAGTAGCCCTGCTCTAGCCAGACCATCTACTGCCATCAGCAGCTTCCCATTCTAGTTCTGTGGGTGGAAGTGAATCCAGCCATTGTGCACAATGGAAATAGAACAATTTTAAGACTGGGTGTGTGTGTCTGAGTGCAGGGAGTGAGGAGCTGTTAGGCATTGGAAACCCCAATGTAAAACTTCAGAAGGCCACACAGTGAAAGTTACTAAGGAGTGATGGGTACGGTGAGGGGGTTGGTGTTTGTTCTTGCTACCTTTGATGGAGGTTTTGTTTTCCCCTTCCTAGACTGCTCCTAAACTATCAACTACATCATGTCATCCTTCAGCCTTGAATTGGGGGGTAGGAGTTTTGATGTCTGTTACAAAACAGGGGCTTATAATGGAAAATTGGACAAAATCACTAGTGCGTAATCACTATGGGTATGTCTACACTTGCCCCCTAGTTCGAACTAGGGAGGCAAATGAAGCATACCAAAGTTGCTAATGAAGCGGGATTTAAATATCCACTTGATTAGCATATTCGCGGCCGGTCGCCATTTTAAAAAGCTGGTTGCCCGAATTAACTTGCCGGGTGTAGACGTGGTAGTCCAATCCAAAACCCTTCCCTTGAATTAACTCTTACTCCTTGTGCAAAGAAATCACCCATGGAACTATGCTCATGCACCAGCTGAAAATCTGGACATTGATTTAACTGGAGTTTGCTTGAATAGGGATTGTAGAGCCAGGCTTTTTACTAGGAGTTCCCATATACTATTGTCAAGGTTTCTTCCCTTATTTTCCTACCGACTGTTCTGTGGGCAAAGGGAGAGAGAAGAAACTAGCTTCAACTTCCAGGTTTATTGTCCATCTTGGATATTTGACACTGGCACACTGGATGCCAACTCATGCTAAGGCCCCGAAACACTGACAAAGGCATAGACAGAAACCAGTCAGGCATAGCTGGGTATTAGTATTATTAAAACAGAAAACAGAGAATGTGTATAGAGGTTATGGAATGCTTGTAGGATGCTGCATGTAGTAATACTACTTATAATAGCTATATTGCATGTTATCAGGCAATATTTAAATGTTTGTTCTGTAACTATAAATATGTTTTCTCATAGATCTTAAACTCCCCACAGTCAAGGGAGAAGTATTACCAAGTGTGAAATGATGGCTCACCACATGAGGTGTTTTCTTCAACAAAGAAGATCTACATAGACATCAGATAAGGCTGAAAAAATGACTTCGTTGATAGTCTCCCCCCTCACACACTCCAGGCCATAATCATGGGAACTAGGGGTCTGGGCAGTGTTGCAGCACCCCAGGTTTTAACCAGAGCTCTGCTGCCAGCCCAGTGCCCAGGGTCCCAGCTGCCACACAGCCCAGTGTGCTGCCTACCAGCCTCCCACCGCCTTGCTCTCAGCTTTTGTGCCCCCATCTCCTGCAGGTTCCTAGGAGCTGGGCCCCCAGGGTCTGCTTCTGGCTCTCAGCACCCTCACTAGTAAAAGTGTTCCCGCATCACTGCTTTGGGCCCATCTCAGCTTGAATGCCGGGGAAAGGGGATACAAATCTCATTAAGGAGAAATTGGAATCTTCATGCTCTTTGGACTCTGAGGGTTGTGAACCCTCCAGACAATGGGACAATCTCAATTATAACTAAACAGCTGCATATACATTGAGTGAATGAATATTTCTTTACAATCCTGACATATAATCCTGTATTAAAAGGTGAATATCTTCACTTTGTTCACAAACACTACTAACTTCAGCTTCAAATCCAATTCAAACTACAGTGCTAATAAATTATTGATTGATTGATTGATTGATTTAAACTATTTTTACTCTGACTCTCTATTTAAAATATTCGAGGTGACTTACACATTTTTTTAAAAACACAATACAGATATATATAAAAAAATTAAAATATGAGTCAATTGATGAAGCAAATTCCCCCTATGTATAATCTTAAGCTCTGAAAAGATTTACTAAGGTCTCATATCTCTTGATCTAATACAACTAGTATAGTTAGAAAGAACTAAATACCACAGCCGGAAGATAAGGTTTAGATTAAGAGACCCATTACCTCACAGCCATATTAGGAAAGGAATCATTTGAATTTGGACAATGCTCAAAGTAGCATGTTAAGCAGTGATAGGACTCTATAGAATCTTATGGGTTTTGGATCTTATTTCCTTCCTTTATGCAGAAGCAGCAGCACATTGTTAATAAAAACATGACAATATGATTTTTTATAGTAAATAGTAAGTTGAATCATAGCTACCAGTGAATCCAGGGCATATTCTTGGCATTGACGGCTGTGACTCCAACATAGTTCCACATTACAATGGCAAGCGGGAGGAGTTTGTCAGTTGCCAAAGGACAGCTCTTCCCATGTTAGATACTGAGACAGTGCTGAAACTAAAACTAGTGCCAAAGGCATGATGGTCTGCTGCTGAGCAAGACTCCTTGACATACATACTCCACACAAAGACACTATAGCAGTGTTTCTCAAAGTGGTCTGCAGACTCACTCTGAGAAAGCTGCTACCAGGCCACTCTGGTTTGTTTACTTACTGGATCTGCAGCCACGGACCATTGGCTGCGGTTCACCATTTGCAGACAAGGGGAGTCATGGGGAGCAGTGGCCTGGGTCACACTGCTTCCGGGGGCTCCTCTTGGCTGCTGTGAGGGCTGTTTCTCACTCTGGCACTCCGAGTGCAGAAGATGAGGGCCTGTAAGAGATCTAAAAAACCTTGCCTCTACAGGCACTAGTTACAAATTCCCCCCAGAATCATAATACACAGATTTTGGGGGATCACTGCCACCATCAAGTGATTTTTATCCCTAAAAACAGGGCTGATCACTTGAACCCACACCCAGGGGTACCCTAAGCTCTTTTGCCCTAAAAGAGCTTGAAAAAGAAAAAAAGAGGAAAACAAGCTGCAGTCTCTAGTAGCTGACCCCTCAGTCTGAGGCATGCAGATACACCCAGATAGACAGACCTTCCAGGACACCTTCCATGGCACAAGAATCAAATCATTGCCTTAAAAAAGTGATTTTTTATTACAAAACAAAAGATAAACTTGATAAAGCATACGTGGTTGCTAGATGTTTCGAAGCAACTAAGGAAAACAAATTAGAACACAGACAAAAGTCTCTGGACAAAATGCTAGATGGTAAATGGGGTGGGGAGGCATGGATTCAGATAGAGCAGTTCAAACCAAACCACAAAATAAAGAAAAAAATACCCTGAACGTGGTTAGATTCACTTTTCCCTTTACTTACTTCCAATCTTCTCTTTGTTCAGTCCACTTCCATACCCCTAATTCCTTGGAGCCGTAGTAGTCCGGTTTGGGTTTAAATCATTCTGTGTCTCTCAACTCCTGGTTTTTCTCTCCCACACAAAGAAAGCAGTCAAGGGATCTTATACAATTCAAATTTCAACACTGTAAGCCCATTGGTTTTCTGGTTCCCTGCCAACACCTTTGCTAGCTACCTGAGCTTAACCCCTTAGTCACTGGGTGCTAGTCAGCACTCCCCCTGTCCATTACAGTTGCAAATGGTGAACTACAGCCAATGGAGAGGCCTGATAGCAGCTTTCTCAGAGTGGGTCCGCGGACCACTTTGAGAAACACTGCACTATAGGAAGATGAAAACTGGAACCAATTTGTATAGTCAAATGGTCAAAAGTAGCACTCACAATTTTTTTTAAATCAACACCTGGGGCCAGATCCTCAGTTGGTGAAAAAACAATGTAGTAGAGCTTCACTAATTTACATTAGATGAGGATCCAGCTTTTTAAGTTAATTTCAAACAATCAGAATAAAGATCTGCTGGGAGATCATTCTAATTGTTGTTAGTAACATGTAAATCATGCGATTAACTTTCTTATTTTCTTTTCCAACCAACCCCCCCTCCCCAATCTCTGTAGCCATTTCTAAACAAGAAGTGCCTTGGTTTGGGATTTATGACTGAGATGAGCTCAGTGAAGGACTAATGGTGGAGAGGCAAATTAAGATGACCCAGCCCCTGGCCAACTGACAGCTGGGGGGACTGCCAGGATGGGTGGTAACATTCTGGCTCCATTCACCTGGCGATTCCCACATGTTGGCCACTTTTTGCCAGTGCAGCAGGGCAAATGGGCCAGAATAGGGTTGCCTGTGTGTTTGGTTCAACTTTCTCATTAAATAACGTTCACAAAATAAACACATTCAAATTGGGAACTGATATTGGTTCTGTTAAAAATACTGTATGGGGCAGATTCTAATGCCAGTGGAGTTACTTTTGCATCTGCTTGGCAGGTCAGGCTTAAAGCCCTTCTTTATTAATTATTATTATTATCATCATCTGTATCAGATAGGTGTACCTCATGGGCCCTTCTGCAGAATAGCTAAACCAGTTGCTCGCTGAATTGCAAAGCCTTTTGTGGCTTGCATAGTATATAGCCAGCCATACGCATTTCCTGCTTATCTGAACTCTTTAATTAGGGCACATCCTGTAGTGAGTGCTATTTTCTCTAGACAGTGGCAACATTTTTCTTAGCTTCTTCCCTTCTTTGTTATTAGTTTATGGGTTCACAGATACATATTGCTTAAGCAGTTACAAAAGGATTTTTTAGTCTCAGAAAATGCCTAGTGAGCCATACTGTTCAGTTGTGGCCCCTTAAAGGATTGTGAACTAGAATTCATGAATGTTTTACTGATTTGTGACTGAGTTTTTCTTTTAAAGGTATCTGAACTTGATCACCAGATAATCTGAAATACAGTATGTGTTCTTGCTTCTTGCCACCTTTATATTATTCTGATGCTTTCAAAAGACTTTTCTAGGTTCAAATGTAGGCCACAGTTTTGTCCAGAACATCACTGCTAAGAGAAGCAAGGACACTGATCAAGGTAAAATTTGGCCCTTGATCTGAGCGGAGGAGGTCATTTTAAACAACGAAACAGGAATAAAATCTGACAATTCAGTAGTTATTACATTAGAGCTCTGACTGGCCAGGGCAGGGATCCACAGAGCTCTGGAAAGGAACAACTTGCACCCTCAGCTAGCAGATACCCATGCTCTGATTGGTAGTGCTAACCAACTGTGGGATGGAAACTTCTCCCACCCAGTAAACCACACATCTTTACGCTCTATTGTATGGGCTGACATGGGAGCGAGTTTCCAGTCCCCAGGGTTTCTTCAACACTATGTTGCATGTATTGTTTAAACAAATCTCCTTGCTAAAGACCTGCACTCTCCTTTCCTTAAACATTCACACAAACTATAGTTCACTCAAGTGAATATTTGCCCAAGTACTAAAAAGGGTGTAAACGTAGCTGAATAAAAATGTTCAGAATTTTTATGTTTGCTCAAGAATACTTTCCTTTACTATTTACACAGTAACTGATAAGGTGCTGGATGGGGAATTAGGAGCACTGGGTTCAGTTCCTGGTTCTGCTACTGACAGTTTATGTGACTTTGGGCAGGCTACTGCTCCTCTCCTCTAACTTTAATCTTGTCTATAAAGGTTGTAAACAATAAAATAAAATATAAACTAGAATATATGCCAATCTCATAGAGCTGGAAAGGACCTTGAGAGGTCATCAAGTCCAGTCCCCTGCCCTCACAGCAGGACCAAGTACCATCCCTGACAGATTTGCCCCAGATCCCTAAATAGTCCCCTCAAGGACAGAGTTCACAACCCTGGGTTTAAAAGGCCAATACTCAAACCACTGAGCTATCCCTCCTCCCTCTTTGAGGACAAGGCCTACCTTTTTCTGCATGTCTATACAGTGCCTAGCACAATGAGGCATGGATCTTGGCTGGGGCTAGCGCAATACAAATAATAACTAGCATTGCCTAAGACCTTTATGCTAGTGATGTGGAGAAAGGGACACATATAGGCCTGGTCTACACTAGACCAGGCAAGTCAGCTTAAAGTATGCTGGATTGTGTAGCTGGATTTGGCTTGCCTTAAACTGAGCTGCTGCAGCATCTGCACTGCGGGAGGCTGATGAGAGCACATGCTCCTGTCCACTTCCCTTACTCCTTGCAGAATGAGG
This sequence comes from Rafetus swinhoei, assembly GCA_019425775.1. Lineage (NCBI taxonomy): Eukaryota > Metazoa > Chordata > Testudines > Trionychidae > Rafetus > Rafetus swinhoei. Next base: position 271,048,421 of record CM033437.1, on the reverse strand, counting down.
CGCACAGGATGCTGGTGGGGGCTGCCTTCAGCGTTCAATTTGGAGATCCACACTAGAACCACTCATTCGAACACTAGAAGATCGACCTCCGGAGGGTCAATCTTCTCTGTAGTGCAGACATGCCCATAGAAGAGGAATTGTAAGATTTATCTACAGTCTGGATGTCAAATGTAATACTAGAATTGCCTGGGAGAGTGGAAAGATGATGGAATTACCCAAAGTGATAAAGAAATGCAAACCAGGCAGAGCATATAAATATAACAGATATATAGCCCTGTGATGACAACCTATTGTAAAGCTTAAAAAAAGGCTAATATTCTAACCTTGCTATCACAAACCAGCCCTCACATTTGAGGCTTTTAGGATCTTGGAGAGTGTGGGAAGGGTTAATTGTTTAAAAAAGGCACAGCCTCTTATTGTTAAACTTGAAGTAATGCCAATATAAATCATCCATAAACAAGTAGTATTTTTCATGTGAGATTTTTTTTGAACACCCAGAGGGTAAAGGATTAAAAATGGAAACTTTCCATCTCCACAGAGCTCTGTCAGTGAGCTGCAAACTGATGTGATTGGATTTAAACTGGTTCCAGGTTATGGCCCTATGACATAAAGCCAGTTTAGCAGTTGAGCCTGTCTTGCCAGGGTAAGAGAATAAATCAAGAATTTTTTTCTGAGTCACTATTGGTTCTTGTGGCAAACTTAACTGAATTAAACATTCCTATTCTAGTTTCTGTAATTTACTTACATCAGTGTACTGTAACCTCTTTTCTAAACAGAATGTCCTGCAGAGACCTAGGGTGTCCAGGGGAGCCGACTGCCACACCGAGCCCCTGGGCAAGATGTGTGTGTGGGGAGCCTGGTCTCCAATTCCCCACCCAGAAGGGGCAAGGCCTCAGGCAGACAGGGGTGGGGCAGAGGGCAGCCAGCCCTCAGCACCACCTGGACCATGGCACTCCTTTCCCAGAACTATCTAGAGCACACTGTGCTGTGCACCATGCTCCACACAGCCCTTTGAATCACCTGGTTCCAGGCAACTGTCCTTTTTGTCCCCCCCCCCCCATACCAGATTTATGCACAAACTAAGTAAGATACCAGTTTAGGGCCTCAAATTATGAGGGTCCTCTAAATTTAAATAAAGGTTTTAGCTGCATCCTCACCTATGTATCAGTATATATGCAAATATAAAACTGTATAATTTCTGTTTGTATTGTCCTTTCTGTTAGAATAATACACTTTTTTTGGGTAATCCTCTTAAACTTGACATAGTTAGGGCCTCAGCATGTCTTAATCCAGCCCTGCTTTCCTTCCCTTCCCCTCCCCTCCCCTTTGGCTGCCCCAGGGTGTCCAATTCAAACATGACATGACAATATATTACATTCCAATCCAGACACTAATGCACTTTTAATCCTGAACATTTGAAAGATAAGATTTGTTGTCACACTATTATCTTCATTAAAGGGCCTTTATATTTAGATTGCCTAATACCTTTTATTGTACAGGAATGTGGTAACCTTTTTTTGAGAAGCTGTCCAATCTTCGTGGTTTGCAGAAAAACTGGGAGAATACCCCGGGGAGAATGCCCTGCTGGGGCAGAGAGAATGCCCAGGATAAAAAAAAAAAAAAGTGTCCCATGAAATTCTGTTCAGGTTTAGCAGAGACATAGATTTTAAAATTGCCATTTTCCTTGTCTCACTTGTATGCCTCACGCTTTTTTTTGTTGTTGTTGCCAGAACAGATAACTAAACATGAGATCAGGTTGCAAATTCTGCCACCTAATAAATCTGAATTATGATGGTACAGCTTTAATTACATATTCACAGACTATTTCCCCCCCCCCCAGGATTCCTGCTGTCTGCCATGTACAGGATAGATACACAAGTGCTCCAAATTAAAGCTGCACAGGCAACTGTAAGTCTGGCAGGTCCTAACTTTTGAGTCCTTTGTGTTCTCTGAAAGCAAGATTCCTGTATGTAATTTAGTATTTATATTGCTGGAGTGCACAGACAAAGGCTACATTAGAACAAAGTATGGCTCCAGACATATGTGAGCGTGACATGGCTATCTCTGTGGACTGCCGTCCCCTGATCCCCAGCCACAAGCAGGGGCACTTCCCTCTACCAGAGGCAGATTCTTACTTCCTCCAGAGAGGCAGGAGTGGCAGCAGCTCTGCCCCCTACCTATCCCATTACTCACCCCAGCTATTGACAAAGATCACTGCAATCTTTTCTTTCTGCTGCCCATGGACTCCTTTCTTGGGGTGGTGTTGTCAGAGATCCCAAATAAGTATGTGTCTTTGCAGTTAATAACCCTTGAGATGAATAGGGCAGTTCATTCCCTTACTGCTATTGTTCCAGAAGCTTCAGGGGGGTAGCAGAGTTAGTCTGTACAGGATAAACTTAAAAAACAACAAATAGTCTGGTAGTACTTTATAGACTAGCAAAACATGTAGATGGTATCATGAGCTTTCGTTGGCGCAGCCCACTTCCTCAGGTGAAGTGGGCTGTGCCCACAAAAGCTCATGATACCATCTACATGTTTTGTTAGTCTATAAAGTGCTACCAGACTATTTGTTGTTTTTTAAGCTATTGTTCCAGGCTGCCTACAGTCTCAGGTACTTATGACAATGGTTGCATTGAAGTCACATTTTCAAGCTCTTCTTCACAACCATGTAGGCTAGAAATGTACTTTAGAAACTCATCTTTCACAATAAAAATAAAGTAACAATATAGCTTCAGGAGGTAGGCGCTTTGACACAGGCCTATCTATGCCTTAATCCAGCCTGTACAGGATCACGGCCTATTATTTAGAAGGTGTGCAAACCCATGTAAAGACAGTCTCTCTCCTGGAGTGTTTATAGTCAGGGGGTACGTGTAGACTACAGCGCTTTTCCGGGATACCGGAACATATCTGCTTTTCCAAAGGTATCCAAGGAACACATCTGCTTTTCCAAAAAATTTTTTGGAAAAGCAGACGTGGTTTTTTTCGGCATCCCTGTAAACCTTGTTCTATGAGGAAGAAGGGATGTTCCGAAAGAGGGTTTTCCCCCCGACATTTGGCCTCGTGTAGACAGGCCAAATGTCGGAAAAGCCTTTTTAGGAAGAAAAGCGGTTTGCTATTTGTGTATCTTTTTCCGACTTTTCTTTGCAGTGTAGATATAGCCAGGTACTCCTCATAAATTGCCACATTTTAGCTTGCAGAGTTCCCCTGGTGCAATGAGGTGGAATACAATCATTAAGCATGTTAGATGCATCTTTTGGATTAGATTAGGTTTTTGAGTGTTCTCATTTAACCCAGGCCACTCTCATTTCTTAGTCAGTACTTACAATCCACTTTTTTTTTACTGCAAATATGCAGGAGCTTATAGTCCAGGGGTGGGCAATAATTTTATATGGGGGGGGCACTCCAAGATTTTGGTCAGTGGCAAAGGGCCGCTCTCTTCTATGATATTAATGGAGGAGGTGCGGGGTCTGGGATGGAGGTTGGGTGCAGAAGGGAGCTTGGGATAAGGGATTGGGGTGAAGGAGGACATATGGGATCTGGGAGGTATTTTAGGTGAATGAGAGGGTTGTGACTTGGGGCAGGAGACTGGGGTGCTAAAGGGGATTCTGACCTAGAGGAGAGGTGTAGGAAGGGATGTCGGAGGGGGTGCAAGGTCTGTGAGCTGGGGCAGGAGTGCAGAGGGCAGGGGTTGTAGGAATTTGGTTTGTGACTGGGGATGTTGGAGGGCTTGCAAGGTCTAGAAGGGGATTGTGATCTGGAGGAGGGATTCATAGGGGGTGCAGGATCTGGAAGGGGGTACAGGTTCAAGGGTGCAGAGATTGGGGTTACATGTTGTAGAGGTTCAGCAGGGGGGCAGAGGGCAGGGGGAGGGAGGAGCTGGGTGTCAGAGGCAGGCTCTGGCCAGAAGATGCTTATCTGGGTAGCACCCAGTCAACAACCCTGCCCAGCAGCTTCCTCAGCCAGGCAGGGGCCATGCGTGCTGCTCTCAATGCTGCGTATCTGTGTGTGTGGAGAGGGGTACTTCATGCACTGCTTGTCCTGCAAATAGCCAGGCCCCATTAGCTGGAAACTGGCCATCGGAACTATGAGATTGTGCTGGGGGTGGGGTCAGCGTGCAAAGCCTCTCCTTTCCTTCCCCCGGGCTCACAGCATTCAGAGTGCTGCTCCAAGCAGCATGTGGGGGTGGGGTAGGTAGGCAGCCAGGCTGAGACTCCTGCTGCACTTGCGGGCCAGATCCAGAGGCCTGGCAGGCTGAATTTGGCCTCTAGGCCATATTTTGCCCTTCCCTGTATAGGCTGAGCCCTGAGTCTGAGGTGGCATGTAGCCATATCATATCCAAAGTCACAATTCCTCCAGTGTGACCTTCTTGCTCCAGTGGGGAATTAATTCAATGCAGCCCTGAAAAGGGTACAACTTACTTTACCCATTGTGGTCAGCCAGCTCTGCCAACTCCCCATAGCTCTCTGACCATCTACTTGCTTGTAGTGGGGAGTTGTTGCAGTGCTGGAGCTGTGGAAGCACTCATGAACCCTGTAGCCATAAGGGTGGAATAGAGAGACCTGTGTTTCTCCCTGTACCCCTGTGCACCTGAGTTAGAGCTAACAAGCTAGTTTTTAGAGTTCCCCTAGAAGAGCTCTAGAACATTTACTTAAAAGCCTAAGTCTCAGAGGGGGAACCGTGTTAGTCTGTAACTTTAAAAACAATGAATAGTCCTGTGACACCTTAGAAACTAACAAAAATATATAGTATCTTGAGCTTTTGTGGGTAAACCCCACAAAAAACCCATGAAAACTCATGATGCTATATATTTTTGTTAGTTTCTACGGTGCCACAGTACTACTCATTGTTTTAGAAAACTAAGAGAGCTGAACAGAGTCACCAAACCCCAAAAGGGTCAGATTGCAGTCTTTATAACACTCGTGTAAATCAGGAAAACCTTCCTTTTGACTACAATGGAGTTACATTAGCTTTACACCAGCTTAACTAAAATCAAGTTTGGGCCCAAACTGTAAAGGGCACTGTGCTGCCTATTTTTACTCAGGTCTAGTTCAAGTGTGTATATATAAACACTAGCAGGTAGAAATAAATGCCTGGGCTTTATATGACTGAGTGGGGACATTCCAGACATTCTTGTAGATGCTGGTACAGTAGATTCAACCCTTCAAAAATTAAGAACAATGCTGCAGACAGCCTTTCCTTCTCAGAGCAATAGCCAGAGATTACTATCCTCTTATCAGCTGCAGCATATGACAACAGAACTGACTAAGCACTGGTAGTACAGTTTCCATAGCTATGACACAGAAATGAATGGCAGATAATCTGCTAGAGTACAGAGGGTCAGAGATCTTCCTGGCAACTCAGCATACAGGGAGGATAAATTCTTCTCTCAGTTACACAACCATATACCCAGAAAAATTCCATTGGCCTCAATGGAATGACTTGAATTCACACCAGAGCAGGATTTGGCCCACTGTGTTTGGCTATGCATGTTCAAAAGTTTCGGAGGGGTAGCCGTGTTAGACTGTAACTGAAAAAAATTAAAAAACAGTGAATAGTCCTGCAGCACCATAGATACTAACAAAAAATGTAGATGGTATCATGAGCTTTTGTAGGCACAACATACAGATTGTGCCCACGAAAGCTCATGATACCATCTACATTTTCTGTTAGTCTCTAAGGTGCTGCAGGACTATTCTTTGTTTTTTGTGTTTAGCTATATCATTGAATAACCATCTTAATCTGTTGGAATGTTAATGATGGAAAATGTGCCTCATAATTATACATATATATAGCAGCTGTGTAAATATATATAAAAAAATCTGTAAGCAAACATGTGAATGCTTCAACTAGTTCTTGATTACACCTAGCTTTATTTTTATTTTCCCTACCTATAAAATTTTATAGCATTGGAAGAGTAGAAGATCTGAGGAAAGCTAATTTTGGCAAGTCTGTTCACAAAATCAAGATTAACAGTGTCTCCTTTACAGAGCACATGACACAGGACATGCTGAATCTGAAACATTTTATAAACTTTATTTGGCACTGAGGGCACCAAATTGTTGCCGATTGTGAATTCAACAGTCATTCTGAAAAAGAACCTTGGGACAGGAACACCAGTGAGAAGGAAATATTCTCACTAGTAGGGGCAAATCAAGAGCCATGCCAACAAAGGCAATAGAGTCATACTGGGGTAAAACTGGGCTGGGAAGAGAATCAGACCCCAGGAGAGACTGCGTGCTTTTTCTCTTGGCACTGGATTTGTGTCTTGGAAAATATGCCTGTACAGAGGATGAATGCAAAGTAAGAATATGTATAGCCTACATACCATATGCCTTGGTGTTCTGCAGGAAATAGGTGCTATGCCTACTTATCCTTCCCCCAAAACAGGTCAATTAGGAGTAGCCAGGGAAGAGCAATACATTGGCTTTGTTTCCATCCCCCAAGACACAGCAAGAGCACAGGAACTTTGCACTATAGTTATCATTTGTTGATGCCAGAGCTACGTTATCCTCCTGGATCCAGCGAGGAGTCAGGAAGACATTTTTCAGGCCCAATATCTCCTGTGAAAAATGCTATGTACGCACTTGCTCAGGACTGTGCCTAAAAGTCATGCTTACCTTTCCATTTTTATGAGTGGTGTTTAGTCAGCAAAGTAGCCCATGACCTACAATCCAATCAACTGATAATTTCTCTGTCCATCTATGCGAAAGGGGGAAACAGTTGGGTTTGACATGTCAGATTTTTTTAAAAGCTAATGAAGTAGTAAAGACACCAGTTCTCAGTTATACAGATTTAACCAAAGCTATTGAGGCCTATTTACATCTAGTGTTGCCAACTCTGACTGAAGCTATTCCAGGAGATTTCTTCCCCTCCCTCAACTAGTCATTTTCTTAAAAATCCTATTAAAATCTCCATGACTGCTCTCAATAGTCACTGGGAGATTGATGCCGATTACAGGAGATTCCAGGCCAATCCTGAAGGGTTGGCAACCCTATTTACAGCATAAATCAGAAAATAAATTTGTTAAAAATAAGCTATTCTCTCCCGACAAAGAAAATATTGGATGTGTACAAAATGAAAACATTAAACATTGGATGTATTTCCTGAAGATCTGAGCTTTAGAAAAAGCCACAGACATATTTTTAGTGGCATTCCAGCGCTCATTATGACTTATTTCTTTCAGCTACAGGAGTACCAAGAATAAATAAATAATCTTAGAAAAAAAACCATACTAAAAAAACATAGGTACGGGAACTAGGTTGGGTGATCTGATAGCAAGGGTAAAATATCAGGACAGGGGTGGGGTTAATAGGCACCTATTTAAGACAGAACCCCAAATATTAGGACTGTTCCTATAAAATCAGAACATCTGATCACCCGAGAATTAGGGGTGCTGTCACATCCCCTGGGTTGAAGTGGCTTCCATCATATACAGGTTTTACAGTTTGGTTCTATGACTCTTAGCACCCCACTATACAAATTGTTCCAGCACCCCTGTAAAGAAATATTAACCTATGAGAAAGACTCACAGTATCTGGCTTTATTTCATGGGGATCACATCTGCAAATACTCCAGGCAAATGTCTTCTCTTCTCATCAGGCATGTTGGTTGAAGAGAAGAAGTGTGCTTTAATGGAATATCTCCAAATCCTCAAGTCCCCTCCCCTCCTTATATAAGAATTATACATTTTCAGCCATTCTTCCCTCCATTAGCATGAAATGTCCATAGAGAGACCTTTGCAGAACTACTGCAGGGCACAGAGGATAATAAACAGAAGGTCTAAACCTGCAAGACATAATTTCCTTATTTTCCTCTACAGGCCTATTGCTTGGAACCTGTTAGAGCACATACATTCTGGATTTCAATAAGAGCTATTGTGTTGGGCAATTGTGATGAATGGGAGGGAGTAATACATTTTTCTGGATATCCCAACCATTCAGTTAACTAAAATGCCCACAGGGGTTGAAACCACAGATAGTAGAGTATCCAGGAATATTAGGGAAGCAGGAAGTGTTAGCAGAAAGCTAGGAAAGCCAATGAAAACAGGGTGTGGGGTTTTGAAATGGAACCAGTGATCTTCCTGTGGCAGTCTTTGTATGACCAGAGGAGAGCTGGAGAGACATGAACTAAGCCAGGAACCTGGGCATGGAGAATCCAGTGACATCCATGCGTAGGGACGGACTAAACTGTGGTCTCCAACCTTTTTAAGCACAAGACCACTTTCTGAATTTATGTGCAATCCAAGATCTATCTCAAACCCAAATACCCTTGCCCCGCCTCCTTTGTGCCCCTTCTCTGAGGCCCTGCCCCTGCTCACTCCATCCTCTCTCCCTCCCCTGTCCTCCCTCTTTCACCAGGCAGGGGCAGAGGGTTGGGGTGCAGGCTCTGGTCTTGGATTAAGCGATTTGGAGTGTGAGAGGGGCTCTGAGCTGAGCTTGGGGCAGGCAGTTGAGGTGCCAGAAGGGGTTCTAGGTGCAGGCTCTGGAAGAGCATTTGGATGCAGGTGTGTTCAGGGCTAGGTGCGGGGGGGGAGGGGTGGGAGGGGGAGAGGAGGTTCATGACTGGGGTAGGGTTTCAGGTTGTGGGCTTCAGCTGGGTCCTGCTTACCTCAGGTGGCTCCTGGGTGGTGGTGCAGTGGGGCTAAGGCAGACTCACCCCTATCCTGGCCCTGCACCACTCCCAAAAGCAGCCAGCAAACTCCCTCCGAAATCCTGTTGTGCCCCCTCTCTGCTCTGTGGAGATAGGATACAGGGTGGGAGAGGGGGCATCTTGACATCAGGCCCCCTCTTCACCCTGCCGTGCCTGCACAGCAAGCAGGAGGCTCCTGAGGGGGCAGCTCCAAGGCAAAGGGCAGGAGGTGCACAGCAGTGCGGGGAAGCACAGCTGAAGTGCCATCCCTTGATAGCCTCTTGGCCAAACCAGTCAGGATCACCTGTCAGAGCTCAAAGATCTACCGGTAGATCCTGATCTACTGGTTGGTGACCACTGGACTAAACCTTGGAGCAACAGATATGTGAGTAGAACAGGGAGTGTTTAGTCAGATGCAATCAGGTTATTTTCTTTAATTTTGGGTTTGTTGGACTTCTCTGTGCTGAGTCCATGTGCCCTGACCCCGTACACTGTAACTTTTAAACTGAATCCCAGGAAAGTAATTCTCTTTTTTTAATCTTGCCTTTTTCCGGTTGTTCTGTAACACCCAGCAACCAAGTAATGTTTTACAAAGCATGTCTTCTTTATTTTGTTAATAAAATCACCTTTTTAAGACCATGGTCTGATTCCTGTGTCGTAGAAAGCAGGAGGATCTGTGTGCATGTGCCTGAACAGCAAGGTCAGCTATTAAAGAATTTGCAAGGGTTTTTTTCAGCTCTCTCCAGAGGAATGGATAAAGAGCTTAAGGGTACCCCACAGGAAGAAATTTCCAAGTGTGTCTCAAAGGGGTTTTTGTATTTGGGTAGTGGTAGCAATACCAATCCAAGATCAGCAAATCTTTGACTTTAGGGAGTTTTTTTAAACAGAAGCCTTTAATGGCAAGGCATTTTAAAGTCTCTCACAGGCCCCCACCTTCTGCACTTGAAGTGCCAGAGTGGGTAACAGCCAAGACAGCAATAAAATGAGATTTTTAAAAAATGGCTCATTCCACTAAAATCCTAGGTATAGTTTTTAGAGCCATGCTTCACCATTTGCCATAATGTAAAGGCTATATCATAGTATGGCAATGGGAAACTAGGCTAGTGAATGGGCTATATGAGTGGCCCTCTTTCTTCTCAGTGGGCCACAAGATTGTTGTAACCAAGATGATCTCCTGGAAAAGGGTAGTTTTGCTGACTGCGCTTGTGTACCTAGAATTTTCAGGGTGTGCCAATTGAACTGTAGCAGTGCTTTGATTGGCTGCAGAGGGAGCACATGGCTCTCACAATCAGTGTTGTGTGCAGTCAGCACACATCTCACTTCACATGCTCTTGTTTTACATGTGTGTCACTTTAGTAATACCTGCAGGAAAAAAAACTACATGGACAGAAACCAGCACAATCTGGCAATCCTGTTCATGGGCAATGATCAACAAAATGTCTCATGGGCCACACATAGAACCCTGATGGGCTGCAGGTTGCTCACCACTGCTGTAGTGGCTACAGCCAGAGGCTAATGTGTGTGACGAGAGGTGGAATGTGCAGCATCTTAGCAAGTGTGGCTAGACCCGGGGGAGTGTGCTCAGATGTAGCACTTTCTAGACTTTTGAAAAGGTACAACAGGCACTTCTGCCACTACTGGCCAGAAGTTAGTGGAAAGGTTGGGCAGTTGTGCCTAATGGCTGGAGCAGGAGTCAGTGGTTAGAGATAGGGCCATGCCTAGTGGTCACATCAGGACTTGGTAGCCAGAAATCAGAGTCCAAAGTCAGAGCTGGAGGCCAGAAGCCAGAATGAAAGTCGGAATTGAGGGTCAGGACCAGGTTACCTGGAGTAAGGGAAGGCTGGGCCAAGGAAAGAGCACAGTTAGGAACAAGCAGACCCAGAAGCTACCACAGGCATAAACAAATACTTTGTACAGCTCCTGAACTGCTGCTGGGTTTAAAAACCTGTCTGCTGACTCCTCCAACCAATCAGCAAGCAGAGCCCATCAGACAGCTAGCTACAGACTAGCTGTGCTTGTTAGGCTGCCTGGAGACTGGCTCTGCTGCAGGCCCAGACTCTGGACACCAGTCACCCTTGCTTGCAGTGAATGCTGCCTTTGCTCATTGTGGCTGTCTTCTTTGTAAGTGCATCACACTGTCTCTTCAGAATGCCCTTTCCTGGCATATGGAGATTATAATTTGGCTCTAAACATCTGCTATATATTTGAGAGCATTTGTCTGACTGTGAGTAAGTGAGTCTGTCTACCTGTCTGTCCAAGAACTCCTCCTAAATGGTAACATCTAGAACACCAAATTTGGTATGCAGCTTCCTCTTATCATAACTTAAAGCCACCTGAGGGGTTGGTTGTGCCAGGCAAATGTCCCAGAATGGGATTGCTTCTCAGAAAACCATACAGAAAAGAGACAGAATCACCCGGCAGGTTAAAGGGACTGGCTGGGGTTGAAGTCCCAACCCAATTTGTATGGGGACACATAAAAGAGACAATCACCAGGCAGGTGAAAGGGGCCCTCCTCTGTGACTGCCTCATCCCAAGCTTCCCCTCTCCAGGCACCCTTTAGGAGAGTTTGGGGGACTGAAGCTCTTCCCACTCCGATTCGTACAGGGACATTGCTGGCTGTTCGCCTTCATTAGGGAGCAATGGGAAAGTGCACAGTTTGCTGCATTCCTAACTCTGGCTGGGGAGCACTGGGGACAGACAAAGCTGGACCTGCCCCAGCCAAGGGATATGCACCCTTTCTCCAGCTTTGCTCACTGGAGCTGCAGCGGCCATGGAGAGGCACTTCTCACCTAGTCACAAGCTGGTGCAGTGAGAAAGGGATGGGGGTAATTCTCTCTCCCTGGGGCAGCCTGCATACTGAACTTCTCATCTCCAGCCCCATCCCAGAGCAATGATTTCAGTGTCGCACGTATATTTTCCAAAAAACAAATTAATTGTCTCTGGGTCTACTGGACAGCTGTTTGGCAGTCAACTGGTTATTCAAACCTGCTTACATTAAACCGAATGGAAAAATCACCCATTGATTTCAGTGGTACCTGTTTCCTCTTGTGGTACCTACAATGGTTATAAAATGTAACGCAATGTAATGTTTCCTAAAAATTAAACACCTTAAACTTGCTCCTTGAAAAAGATGGGAGCTACACTTGCATTTTGTGGGATTTTGGTATGGACAATTGTCCATATTAAAATGGGGAACAAACTGTTCATTGTGCCTAACTTTAAGCCCATGAGCAGTCCCAATAAAACCAACAGGAGTGCTCGCATGCTTAGGGTTGGGCACATGCACAATTGTTTGCAATGACAGGGGCCCAAATGTCTAATGATCATCACTGGAAATTTGCCATTCCCTTCACACCATTATCACAATCCCTGGAGCATGGAGTCTAGTCATCTTGCAGAATAATTAGATCCATAACATATCTGTTTTCCAAACAAGGACTATACTAGATGTCAGGGAGTTGGCTCCACTGGGGTTAGCTCAGCACTGATTTGACACCTCTTCTGACAGTTTCTCAGCCTGTTGTCCTGACTCATTTTGAGGCCTTTTCTCATGCCTAACAAGCTGCAGTGCTTCCTCTTCATAGTTCTGCCTTCTAGCCAAGTCACTACAGCCCCCTTCCCCTTTCAGAGTGACAAAGCGTTTCTGAAGAAAAGCACCTCAGGCAGTCTTTAACGTTCACTGTCCTGTTTGTGTCCCGCTCCCCCAGGGACTGGTAAAGGAACACAGAACAAATCTCTACCTGGGGTTCCAGCCTAGGAACCTTACAATTTATAGATAAGTTCCATATGGTCTCACCCTTGCTACCATTTCCCATAGGCTTCTTAATACTCCTTTTTCTCACTCCTATGCATGACCACAAATCCCTTCTCCCCCCACAGTGCTCCACTCTCTGGCTCGATGCAAGTTTTTTTTTCTGCCCAGCTGGGGCTCCAGGTTCAATTAGTGTTGAATGTCCAAGCCTGCGCCTCGTTCAGGAGCACCCCTCTTGTCCAGTGCCCCCTTCTGATCCATTTTAACTCCTTCTGGGATGGTGTGGGAGTGAACACCCCATCACACCAGAAAAAGTAATATATTTTCTCCATGAAAAAAACATTAAGCATTATACAATGTCCTCCTCCACGTTAATCTTTTTCTATAAAAACTTTGTTACATCCAATAACTGACGTTCAATATGTGGCACTATTTATAGTTTAAAAACAGTCAGTTATCTCCCCTTAGGATTTTAAGTCTGAGACAGCTGTTAATGGAATAAAATCTAATAGAAGGAATCATAGGAGTGTCTATTAAATTTGACTCCATGTAACAGGTATTTTAGCTTATTTCACTCCATGGAAGGTTGTAACATGATCCAAAGTGTGTTTTTTTCTGTAGTTGTCTGGTTTTCCCAAAACGTGTTAATTTGACTTAGTGCTGCACTGTGCTGTCATGTGTATGAATTATCATCAGATCACATAGCTTTAAAACAGCCATTGCTCTTTATGGGTATGTCTACACTACAAAGTTAATTCGAGCTAACAGCCGTTAGTTTGAATTAACTTTAATAGGGGCTACATATACAAACCGCTAGTTCGAATTTAAATCGAACTAGCGGAGCGCTTAATTCGAACTAGGTAAACCTCATTCTACGAGAGTAACGCCTAGTTCGAATTATAGTTCGAATTAAGGGCTGTGTAGCCACTTAATTCGAACTAGTTGGAGGCTAGCCCTTCCCAGGTTACCCTGGTGGCCACTCTGGGCCAAACCAGGGAAACTCTTCTGCCCCCCCCAGCCCCGGAGCCCTTAAAGGGGCACGGTCTGGCTACAGTGCTTGTGCCAGTTGCAAGCCTGCCAGCACCCAGTCAGCAGACCCTGCACCTGGCACGGCATGAGCCAGCCACCCGCTGCCACCCAGCCCTCCGCCTCTTCCCAGGACCAGGCTGGCGGCTCCCAGGAATCTGCCCGGGGCCGCAAGAGGCGGGAGCCCGCCTGGTCTAGTGCGGAGATCGTGGACCTCATTGAGGTTTGGGGGAGGCCTCCAACGTCCACGATCTCCGCACTAGGCACAGGAATGCGGCCGTCTACAGCCGCATGGCTGCCAGCCTGGCCACCAAAGGCCACATGCGAACCCAGGAGCAGGTTTGCATGAAAATCAAGTTGGTTCAGTGAGACCCCCCGACTCTGAGCCCTGAGCTTAGAACATAAGAACATAAGAATGGCCGTACTGGGTCAGACCAAAGGTCCATCTAGCCCAGGAGCCTGTCTGCCGACAGCGGCCAGCACCAGGTACCCCGGAGGGGATGGACCGAAGACAATGACCAAGAGATTTGTCTCATGCCATCCATCTCCAGCCTTCCACAAACAGAGGCCAGGGACACCATTCCTACCCCCTGGCTAATAGCACTCCATGGACCCAACCTCCATGAATTTATCTAACTTCTCTTTAAACTCTATTATAGTTCTAGCCTTCACAGCCTCCTGTGGCAAGGAGTTCCACAGGTGGACTATGTGCTGTGTGAAGAAGAACTTTCGCTTATTAGTTTTAAACCTGCTGCCCATTAATTTCATTTGGTGTCCTCTAGTCCTTATATTATGGGAACTAATGAAGAACTTTTCTTTATTCACTCTCTCCACACCACTCATGATTTTATAGACCTCTATCATATCCCCCCTCAGTCTCCTCTTTTCTAAGCTGAAAAGTCCCAGTCTCTTTCACCCCTCTTCATATGGGACCTGTTCCAAACCCCTAATCATTTTAGTTGCCCTTTTCTGAACCCTTTCCAAGGCCAAAATATCTTTTTTGAGGTGAGACCACATCTGTACACAGTACTGAAGATATGGCGTACCATAGTTTTATACTTCCCCTCCTCCTTCTTCCCCTGGCTTCCCCCTTCCAGCTCCCTCCTCCCAGGTTTCCCCCTCCCCTCTCCCACCCTCTCTCTTCCCCTCTCCCACCTCCTTTTCCCAGTCTCCCCAGAGGTTAATTCCACCTCCCAGTTTTGTTAAATAAAGAGAGTTTCTATTTTTGAACACACGTGTCCTTTATTTTTTTACATCAGGAAGGGGGGCTAGGGAGGGATAAGTGGAAGGAGGTGAGGGAGGAATGGGGCACGAGCCCCTGATGGGGAGGACTGGGGTGGCTCTGCGGGCTCCTCGGGGTGGAAGCTCTCCTGCAGGGCCTCCTGGATCCTGACAGCCCCCCGATTGACCCCCCCAGATGGCAGCCTGTGGCAAGTGCAGCCGGGCTGATGACCGAGTGCTGTGATGTGCCGAGTGTGGGCACTCAGGGCACTCCAAGACAGGACTGCTTTGCTGTCCCTCATCGAGTTAGACAAGCAAGCGGGGAACCCTGAGAACTCACTGTCCGGGGGGTGGGGGTCGGGTCCCTTTAAGCACAGCCCTCGGCTAGCCTGAGGCAGCAACTCCACACTCGAAGTCCTAACCTGATGCCCTGCCGGCACTGGTTCCGGCCAGCCTTAACTCTCGGTTCAGGGTCCACTCAATGTGGACATGCTATTTCGAATTAGCAAAACACTAATTCGAATTAGTTTTAGGTCTAGATGCACTAATTCGAATTAGCTTATTTCGAATTAACTAATTCGAATTAAGTTAGTTCGAATTAGTGCTGTAGTGTAGACATACCCTATCTGATTCTGACCTTGGTCTGTCAAAGCATAATACCATGTTGATTTCCACTAGAGGAGGGGGAGACATTTCATTTTTCCTCCATGAAACATACTAGGCCAAATTTTATGCTGCTTTTATTCCTTGTGTTAATCCAGTTAAAGCTAATGGGACTATATGGGATACAGATCACCACAAATTTTGACCTATAATTGTAAATAGATAATTAGAGGCAATTCAAATCTGAAGGGGAAGTCTAAGAAAATATCATTCGCTTGTAATAGTTAACTAATGGAGACAAGCTAAACAGCTTTTCATTTAAAGTATTTATCTGTTATTCCTAAATAAAGAGTTATAAAAAGCAAAACAAAAATTGACTCTCTCCTCTTTACTTTGTATGAGTCCATAATTTTGAGTTAGGCCATTTCTACACTACAGAGTTTTTCTGGGATACCAGGGAATGCGCCTGCTTTTTTGGATCAGTTTCCAAAAAAGCGGGCGTGTTCTTCAAAAGTCCTGTATTCCTCATTTTATGAGGAATAAGGGTTCTTCCAAAAGAGGAGGTTTTTCCCACATTCGGCCCTATGTAGACGGGCCAAATGTCAGAAAAGCCTCTTTCAAAAAAAGAATTGGAAAAAGGTACGCAAATTGCGGTTCGCAATTTGCTTACCTTTTTCCAAAAAAGAACTGCAGTGTAGACATAGCCTTAGTCTCTAAACTAGATTCAGGGTCCCTTATGATTCTGGGTGATTGATTTAAGATAGTGATTTATGTGAAGGCCAGTTTAATACAGTTTGCATTTCACCTGGTTCTTAGTGTGACCATTAAATATTAGGGAAAATATTCAAAAATATTTTCACAATCTTGAATAATTTTTGAATTTGTTTATGGTCACACTTCATTTTTTATCTGCTCACCTCTGAAAACTAAAGTTTAGTTTGCATGGATAGTTGGGAATGGTTAATCTTCATGCAATTACCCATATTCATATATAGCTTTACACTGCAAGTGGCAAATATGGATTTGTATTGTTGCAGGCAAATATGGGCATTTTTTATTTAAACAATTGCCCCCCAAATTCTTGCCCTTGTTTATAAAGTTTCATCCATCCAATCAGGCAGCAGAAACAATAGCTAGTATTTAGGTAACCAATGACACACTAAAAATAATGAATTGTTAAAGACATCATTGAATAATTCATGAAAAACCTGTAGCCTGAAACATGTTCACACAAGACATTTGTTGAACACTTGCAAATTATGCCTAAAACAATCAAGTCACAACTGGACTTTGAAGTTAAGAAATTCTGGATCTGGATGGCTTTTGTTTGGTGCTTCTTTGTGGTCTATGTGCATAGGTCACTTTGTAGTGAAAGGAAGTTAGAAACCAAAAATAAAATCCCTTTGTGGTTCTTCTGGAAATCACAATATGGCACCTGTGTCAGTACTGAAATATTCTTCTAGGAACTTCCACTATTTGTAGTTGAAAGAATTTATGGGAATATTGCCAAAAACACGGTGGGGTCCACCACTATATAAAAAAAGTTACCTGTCCTATGCTACTCCTTAGTTTTTTAAAACCACATATTCCTGAACATATTTCCATCATCTCTAGTTAGACACACTCACATCTATATATCGGTTGATTGACATCTGTATTTATAAAATATGCCCATCACCCAAGCATCTGGGTAGTTTGCATCCACAAAGAAGAAGGATAAATAATTCGGAGCAGATTATCCACAACTGGCAGTAAGAAACAATCCCCAAACTAATTACTACCTCGGAGCACAAAACCCTTCCTATAGGCACCATGCCTAACAAATTTTCCAGTCAGTCCTTTATAAGACAACAGGCACTTCCCTTTTCCATCCAAAAATCTGCTCAGGAAAAGGCCTAAGTAAAAAAACAAACTTTACACTGTGCTCTGAATATCAACAGTGCTTGGCAGTCCAAACCAAGAGGCTCTAAAACTCTAGTGCCAAGAACCCTCTGTGGAAAATGTTGTTTTGTCAGCATCTGAAACCTGGATTGATAACCTGGATTGATTGCCTTAAGTGAACTCAGTGCCTAGATGAATACCTATAGCAAGAGAGTGCCCAGACCAATCAGGGCTTTTGTTGATCACAAAAACTCCTTTATTATTTTTCCACAAACATAACTTTATACTATACTTTCCTCCTAAATACACTGGGAACTAAGAGTAAAATGTCCAGGATGTACATTTATGAAGCAATAAAAGTACATTAGTCATGGAAAGTAAAATCAATTCAGATTTGTTTATCTGAACTCTTTATGAGTTGGAAAATAAAAGAATGATTTGGAAAAAAATTATATCTAGGTAATAAACCCGTAAAGTACTCATTCACGCCATGTATCACTTAACAAGATGTTTGAAAGGTCTTTGTAAAATAGTAAACTTGGTGCACCCATTGACTTATACAATAAGTAGAGTGTACAAATGAACCCTGCAGAGTTCACTTCATTACTTCTTGAAAGATGAAATCTGGCCCTCAGTTCAAACCCTTTATAAGACCTTCAACTCTTTAAATTGGAGAATGTAATATAAATGTAGATGGTTTGCTGAGTCTGAAACTTCTAAAATAATGATCCAGAGATTTCCCATGTTACAAATAGCGGCCACGTCAATGATGACCAGTAGAGAAATAACCCATATGCCTATAAGCACCATGTATTGTCCTTTCACTTCTGGCCTAGCAAGATGTCAAGCGTCTGCTGTAAGATTCTCTGATTATCAATGGGAAGCGGAGAGATTTACACATTCAAGCCTTCTGAATTTTTAGGATCTTGTGGGCATTGCTTCACTCTTTATGATGTGAAGAGATGTAATCTTCATCAGGACTCTGGGATAAATTCATCCCTGATGAAACTCTCCTGACACGAGGGAAGTTGTTACACTTGTAAGCAAGTGCAGTGAAGAATGAAAGCCTCATCTAAAACTGTTAGAAACGTCTCAGCTATTTTCTTTAATGTCAGACCCACTGCCTTCCAGTAACATGTTATGAGCAGAGTTGTGTAAATGAAAAGCTTAGCCTAGATATGATCAAATTTTCATTAACATTCACAAGACTTTTGTCCTGAATTTATAATGTTATTTTGAAAACCATGGAAATCTTATCATTTCCTTGGATTTTGACCTAAAAACAGGCTCCAGCTACGTTTTACATGTGCTTTGGGGTTCATTCATTCATCTAAACCCATATGAATAGACACTGAATTGAAACAGCACAAATAAGCAAGGTAAGTCTTATTGTCCTTGGCTATGTCTACACTGCACTCTAATAGCTTATTTCTAGTTTATTTCAAAATAGGCTATTTTGAAATTTGGTGCTGTCTACACAGCACCAAATTTCAAAATAAAGTGCTATTTTGAGACATCCCTTAACCCGTTACCGGGATGCCGAAATAGCGCACCCGTTATTTTGAAAAATATTTTGAAATAGCGGGTGGGGGTGAAGACGTGGGGTAGCTATTTTGGGATACCTCTGGTATCCTGAAATAACTTTGATGTGTAGACATACACTTAGAAGTCAAATTCAGAGGAAAGAGATCAGACTGCCATTTATTCACTTATGAGTCTACAAAGATAACTGGGAGGATTAAAATAACTTTGTGTGACTATGTATATGGGCCTGATTCTCAATTACTGAGCATTCAAAACTCCAGTTCAAATTATAGGCTCTATGTGTGCGCTGTACTGCTTGGGGGGAGGGAGGAGTGGAAGGGAAGCCTGCAGTGCATATGGAAAGTAGAAGGACAACTGCATTTTAAGAATGCAGTTTATGTATGAAAAAAAAACCCCAACCACAACAGTGCAAATATCTTCTGTCGGTTCTGCTTTTTAGGGTGTTGTTTGCTAAAAGCAAATAATATGCAGAACTTTTACACAAAGAGTTTCTATTTACAGCGGGCTGGGTTATCCCCACTTTCCCCCCCAAAAACATGATTTTGATGGATACAGTGTACTATCTCATCCAATAAAGAAGGATTGAAAAAAGTAATTTCATTCTTACTGTATTATTTCTTTAATCAGATTTCCTGCCATTGGAAATGGAGTCCAATGTTAACTCTCATGAGCCATAGAGTGATAAATATTGCAAAAAAGCTTTATGGTTGTTGGCCCAAATCTCTGAGGACTTCTTTGTTAGTTAGGAGAGTGGTTCCAAGCTTGTAAACAGCCTACATATTTGTAAGATTAGGTAACACGTTAGAAAAAAAATCATGAATATTTTATACCCTCTCGCATCATATGTCTGTGGGAGTTTTTTTGTTCCATTGTAGATTAGTGATATACTGTAGTTACAGAGCCAGATAGAACATCACGAATACATAGGCACAAATGCATATATTGTTACAAACCAATACTGTGTAAGCCAGAATGTCACTGTAAGTGAAAGCAACTGATCCAATGGATCTTACAGATGACTTAAAATGTGTCCATTTCTGTATTGTGCAAAGTGTATTGTCGGGATAAAGATTAAGTGACCATTCAGTTTTCTGGCATTAACACCAGCTAGGGATTACTTTTTCTGCTTCCACCCTTTGGCATCAGGATGGACATCTCCTAAAAGAGGTGTTTTATGTGTAGCAGGGTGAAAAGTATTTTAGATTGCGATAATGAGAGCATTGGACAAAAGAGAGTATTAGATGCATGAATAGGTAGGAAAGATCACATCTTATAGATGTTGTGTAGAAAAAATCAGCAAGATTTTGACATAAGCCTAGATTGAGATGCAAAGAGAAGAGGTAAAATTTTCATTGTCATTTCAAAAGTAACTAAGACACTTGGAAGCCTAAGTTAAAACTGGAACTTAGGTTCTTTATAAATTACATGCTTTTGAATATTTTACCCTAGGCTCTCTTTGTGGAGACAGGGCAGGTTTTCACAATGTCAACTGAAAACGTTAAAACAGGTTCCTTAGGGTATGTCTACACAGCAACATTATTTTGAAATAACAAGTTTTATTTTGAAATAACTTAGTCCACATCTACACAGCAGGCAGTTATTTCAAAATAATATTGAAATACTGTCAAGCTGGAGGACTTCTTACTCTGACTCCTGTAACACTCATTGTACGAGGAGTAAGGGAAGTCGGAGGAAAAGTGCTCTATTTCTAAATAAGTGCTGTGTAGACACTCCCAATTTTGAAATAAGCTATGCAATTGATGGAGCTGAATTTGCGTTGCTTACTTCTAGTTAAGCCCTGCAGTGTAGAAGCACCCTTAGAATCCTTTATACTGTTATGATACTACACACACAAAAAGTGAAGGAAATGTTCATAATATATCCCAGAGAACTGAATTAGGGAGGAAGGAAGCCAAAGTCTTCCCTACAGGCTGTGTCTTTGTGATTTACTGCTGAGTTTCAAAACATATTAAAATGGTTCCTTTGTTGTCGTCTACTTTGTGCATTAAAGTTCCACAATCTGTCCCATTTCACCAGCTGAAGTTCTGAAAGTTTCTATTACCTTTCCACTTCCTTCTGTGCATGAAGCCTTCAGTACTTATGACACTCCAACTAGGATAGAACACTGAAATGCATCTTCCCCGGAACACAAGTTACGGCATGCACATCAAACCCATCTATTGCTCTCTACACTGGCTTCCTGCAGAATATTGAATTAAGTTCAAGGTCTTGGTCCTTACTCAAATTGATCCATGGCAGGGAGCCCAGGACACCTGAAAGATGGACTAAAGCTGCAGGATAAAAAACACGTTGAAAAAACTGCTGTCCTCTGGCATGAGGGAACTCTCTGCAATAAGGGTGAAAATAATGTGAGAGGAGACAGAACTTTTTCAGGGAATGGTCCAAGAATGTGGAATTTACTTCCCCAGGAACTAATGACCTTCACAAACCTCACCACCTTCTGCTTCTGGTACAAGGCACATTGCTTTGATATTGCCTTTTTGAATGTAAACAGCCATGGCTATATTTATAAAAAATCCCACCAAAACAAGAATCCACGGTACACTCTTCTCACCTGAGGGGCAGGATGAGAGAAGAATGATAGATATTTAGTCACATAGCTTAATGTACGCCTGGAAGCCACTCAATTGCTTTATAGTGATCAGCATGCTATAAAACTGCAGATAGAACAGAATACAAACTACACTTCATAATTTGTTTTTGATTAAATCCTTTTCTCTAGGCCCGGCCCTTTATGTTTTGGTTTCATTTTAGCTGTGATATTATCATCAATGACATTGCCCCCACTGGTCTTCATCTCCTACTTCTCTAGCACTTTACATCAGGTAAGTAGTATATGCTTTGCATTTACTTTTGGAGCACATGTCACTGTTGATTAGTAGGGGCATCGCATAGGACACTGTTTTGCAGAAAGGCCACATGAGCTGTTGACCCAGTAGACCTCATTCTCCAGAGACTTACACTTTGTGCTCATTTATACCTGTGGCAAGTGGCTGTAAAATGCTACTATTCTGATTTGGCGACATTTTACCTCCCCTTTTAATGGGTATATGTGACATAAATGGCTGTACCATGTGCAAGGCAATGGTGAATCTGGGCTGCTCACTGTTTTGTATATAATACAGAATCTAGGTAGATGCTCATTTATATTAGGTCTCCCGATCTGCTTTCTATGATCTATATGACAGACTTTAAACAGCACCTCCAATACCCTACCACCGATCCAGGCCTACTAAGTATAAGAATGTTGCCTCTACAAGTATCTCCATTCACTGGTGAGCAGAACATATTTTTCTTCATCCTACCATAAAGAGATATTGCTGGTAGGACTAAAATTAGACCCATCTACTGTGTTTTTTGTTTGTGAATGTGAAAGTGCTTGTCACACAATCCCTCCGTTCTGCCTGTCTGCTCAGTTCTCACAAGTAGGCAGGTACCGAGCTACACAGCATAAGAATAATGCTTTTGGAGTGCTCCAGAGAGCAACTTTCTTGCATATTTCAATACCTTGCCTGCTCATGAGAATGCAGTCGACAGGCAGTGTGACCTGCATACAGGCACCCAGAGACATGAACCAATTTAGTGCTCTTGATTTGTTGTTGCAGAGTCACCAACAGGAAGGCTGGTTCAGGCTCTGTACAACCGATAAAAATAACATTTAAAGCACTCAGGGTTAAATTTGGGACCTGACAATCTTAATAATGTCACTTAATCTAAACTTGAATGCACAGTTTCCTCCAAATATCCATAATTAGCAAAGACACTCCAGATTTACATTTATCTGGTAACCTGGTTTTCCAAGCTCATAAGATAGAGAGCACAATCACAGTTTACAATGTAGTGTGGATTTTAACAGTGCTGCTCCTTTTTATATCCTTAGCATAACTTAAAGAAACAGCAAAGGATTCTACAAAACCAAATCTAACAAGGGACTCATCTCTTTATCGTTTTAGTGCCACATTTTAAGGTCGGTGCAACTTCGTTTTTTGCTAAACTGCTTTACGGAAGTGCCTCTTGCTAATAAAACCACCAAAAGTAAGAACCCTCCATTTTATAAAACTCTGTTGGAAGGAATGGATTAACTAAGATTCAACATTTTGCCCACTCCCAAAGTTTAGGTCAGGGTGGGGAACCTTTTTTGGGTTGGGGGCTGCACACAAGTGAGAAGCAAACCCCTCCCCCCCACACAAATCCTCACTGATGTGGCTCCTGACTGAGGAGAAAGACACTCCCCAGAATCCCCTCACACACCAGAGCCTAGTGGGGCCTAAGCTAGTAGATTTTGCGTGCTCCAGCTCCACAGAGAGATGGTGGGGGATAGGGTTGGGGTTGGAGCACCAGTATGGGAAGGAAGGAATGTTGGGGGGAGAGACCTGAGCCTCGGGGGCTGGATCCAGGCAAGCCAGGGGCTGCAGCCAGCCCCCAGGCATTAGGTTCCCAAGCCCTTATTTAGATCCTCAGACACAGACACTTCCATCCATCTACTGTCCCTGGTTGGTCCATCCAGTGTTATAGAACATTTCCTCAAAGTTAGTCTCATGGAGTCTGGGCACATTTTGATTTCACACCAGCATTACTCTCACTGTGAATGCTCTAACTGTGGGGCCCCTAGTTCATGCTCCCCTTAATATTTGTGTCCTCAGGCAATCTGGTAGTATATTAAAGACAATTCTTACCAAGTAGCACTCAGTACTGAGTTACCCACAGACATACATGACCACTGCCCAACAGACATGGCCTCATCCACCCAAATGCCTCTCTGCCACTGTCTCTTGAATTAGTAACAAAGGCAAATCACATGATTGCCTCTCCTGCTATACTCCTGTAGCAGGTACCTCTGTACTCTCCTCCTCCCTTCCCCAGCCAGCAGGTGTTTGACAGCAGAAAACGATGAACCTCTTGTTTCTAGCTGTCTGGAGAGGTCAACATTTGATCTGATTCAAACAGTTGGGGGGAGAATGCTTCTCCTCCTCTCATATTCCTCAAATTAGCTTTGTCTTTAAGCAGCAGGGAGCCGTGGTCAGTTGTGAGGTACGATACCTGCTGTGGTTTTCTCAGGCACAGCTCTGTATTCTACTCCCAGATTCTTCCTCTTTGAGGTGGTCTCCTCTGAATACTGGGCACAGATCCTGAATATCCCAGGATCCACGTATAATAGTATATACTTAAATGGGGGAGGAGACAAATCTTACAATCTCCACAGATTTTTCCTTGTTTATATATTTCAAAATACAGATTTCAAGCCACACACATTAAAAGAATAGGTTGCAAAAAATCTTCTTTTAAAAGAGCATTTGTATTGCAAGTATTTTCTTTAAACCACTGGTGACACTCTCAAAAAAAAAGAAACCCACAAAATCTTCTAGGTTATGATGATCAGTAGAAACAACGTGCAATGGGACAGAGGAAAATGACATTTAGTTACCGTGAAAAAGTTTGTATGAACTTGGCATCTCAAAATAAGGAAAATAGCAACATTTTGAAAGGGAGACTGTTTCCCTACTAAAAGGGGAAACTAGAAGAGAGTTTTCAAGCTTTGTATCCTCAGTTAAGGGTAAGGGAAATACATTTTTCTGAAGAAGGAGTGCTTGTGAGAACTAATGGCCCAAGACAATTAGTAAGAAAAGCTGCAACTTTAGTTCAGGCCTAGCCAATGAAAAGCAAACTTGACACATGCCAAGCCAACAGGATCAGGGAAGTGAGTTAAATGGATCCAACCACTTAAGATGTTTGCCTGATCTCATTTCTTGATATTTATGTAAATCTGGCAAATTAGGTTCAAATTGTGAAAGGGTAGATGAGAAAAATATCTGTCTGAATACAGCATCTTACATGTATTTGTTTTGTGATTATATACTGATTTTCAAGGTCAAAGATTGTACTTTATGGCATGTTGTTTATTGACCATGAAATGGCTATGTTTGTTCACTCTATAAGGTGAGTGTATATGCCAGCTACTTCATAAGTAGTTATACAAAATTACTATCTGCTCCTGTTACCTTTAAATAAATAAAACTCTCTGGGATACATCCTGCTATTTTCTATGCTGTGAAGAAGATTGTACACAGCCACAACATTATGTATGAGCAGTTCGGTGTGCAATTTGAGAAGCTAGCTGGAATTGCTACACGGCATACAAATGTTCACTAGAAAATGTCAACATATTGGGGCATCCACCATCACCAGATGTGGTCTGCTTTAAATATGCTGGAAGAGGTGGGAGTCTACCCTGCAAATTACAGTGCTCATTTATTGTCCTCAGTAATAAACCCACACCACACCCATCCGTCATAGGGAATGGGCACCTGCCAAAAGCTGCAGCAAAAAGCACTACTCAACTCTGCACTCCAAAGATTTCTTGTGAAATGCACACAGGCACACTGGCAAGTGTCTTGGTTTCCTTTTGCTGCCTAGTCTGTGCAGAAGATAGGCAGGATTTGTCCTTGTATAGACATTTAACTGCATTAAAGAATCACTCAAAAAATGCTAAATCATGCCCCACGCTCAAGCATGATTTTCTGAGAGCACTCCACGAAAAGCTGTAAAGCCGTAGAAGAATTGGCACTATGTTTCTGCCACTCTTCAAGCATTCTAAACTATAAGCATAATTTTAAAACAACTGATAAACATGTAGGAGGTGAAGGGGCAGCATGTTATAGGGAACAGAGAAAATGGACGAAATTAAAGAACGAAGAAACCTAGGTCTTTTTCAGCACTGGACAGCACAGTGTCTGATTAAAGTCCTTTGATGAAATTATAACTGTCTGGGCCTTAATGCAGAACATTATTTCTCTTGAAACAGAACTTTTCTTTCAGTAGCATGAGAATAATCTTTACCAGGGTGGGGAATCTTTTTTGGGTTGGGAGCCACTGACCACAGAGAAAAATCAGTCAGAGTCCACAAAAAACAACCCACCTCACTGACATGACCCAGACTGAGAAGTAGAGAGACCACTTTCCCACATTCCCCTCATACACCAGAGCCTAGTAGGGCCAGGCTAGTAGATTTTGTAGGGGGAAAGTCTCCAGGCAGCACATTACTGTGCCAGCTGGGGAGGGGGAGAAGTGTCAGTGTGCAGAGCTACTTCCCCTCCACCAGGCAGAGCCTGTGGGTTGTATCTGGCTCTGGCTCGCCTGCCTCTGGCCTGCAAGGCTCAGGGCTTCTCTCCCCACAATGGGGAGCTGGCCCTGGTGCTCCAGCCCCATGGGGGGAGTTGTGGGGGGGCATGGGGCTAGAGAACCAGCGTGGGCTCCCCAATCCTGGAGGAAGAAGCCCTGAGACTTGGGGGCCAGATCCAGGAAAGCCAGGTGTTGAATTGAGTCCCCAGGCCTTAGGGTCCCCTCCCCTGGTCTGTAATAATAAGCACTGCCAGTTATTCCCCCCTTTGGTAACACTTTTAGGCAAAGTAGCATACAAGAATGGCCTCATCGTCATCATGAGACAGTCACAGTGTGTGCCACAAATGTAATGAGTTTGTCACCAGGTGGTCATTGTGCGTTGTATCTCCTGTCATGGGTCCCCAGTTCAGTCACTGATGTTGGCAGGATTGTGGCTGTCACCAATGTAGTCCAGTTCCATTTTTCTTAAAAGATGACCTCAGGGGAAGCTCTGGGGAGGCTCTTGAGTGGTTTCTCGAGAAAGATTTCATTCTAGGAGAACTAATTAGAGACAATCAACACATCTGGCATAGGTGGGTGCAGCACCCATTGGCCTCACTGGGCCTTTCTCTCACTTTCATAGGGCTGAAGTGGTCCAAAGATTCAGGAGAAAGTAGGTGTGGGGGCTGCCATTGTGGCCGGTACCAGAGGACTCTCAGAGCTGAAACCACAAGTCTCTACAATAAGCTTGAGCTAAGGAAATAGATTCTGTAACTGGGGTTATAGCAGGGTCACTTCCTCTGTGGACTGGGCCTGGGGAAGGGACATAAAATACACTCTGGCCAGTGGGTTATGTGAAATTTTAAGAAAGGAGGCTATAAGTGTTAAAGATGCAAGAAGGGAGTATGGAGTAAGGGTTCAGAGCAATCTTATGGACAGAGTACCACTAGCTACTGAGAGGGAACTCCAGGCATCCCTCTGATTAGGTGGAAATAAACCATTTGTTTATTTGGATGCTACGCAACCATAGCCTACCGTACAATGACTTTGACATAGCAGCAAGACGACGATAGTAGAAACAACAGCCTGGATCTGCCACCTGCGCAGTGCATTCATGGAAAGCCTCTATTGCACCCTGGCACTATTTCAGGTGACACGTGTGTTAAGCAGCAATCGTGCTGTTCTCAGCCAGCTCATCTTTTCCATTTGCCTGGGGGAGGGAAACATATGCCTCACTTTGACGTGAAAGCTGGCTTAGTTGTAGTGTACCTAGGGGCTCGGTGAAAAAGGACTCCCCCTATTGGGTCCATTAAATGATCAGAGGAATAAATGTTCTGTACATTTGCAGATTCCCAATTCAAAGACGACCTGCCCAGTGTCCTTTGACAGGATGAAGCCAGCCTAGAGTTCTATAAGCAAATGCTCACATGTAAGGTTTTGCACACCAGGAGTGATCTGAGAAAAACAATCCCCCACTGGATTGCGGGGGGGAGATGAGCACAAAACCAGCAGACTGAATTTGAGAGTGAGCAAGCACAAAATGTTTGCTGGGAAGCTGAAGCTTTTGAGGTTCATCATCCCCATCCCATGACATTACTACCCAATGTTTACAAAAACACCTTTGGAAGGAAGATGCTTCTGCTGCGCCACTGACAAACACAGAATTCAGGTTTCTGGGTTGTTACCTCATCCCAGTCTCCAGGGGGCACCTCTGTGTACTAGTGGAAAATCTGAAGAAGTTGCACTGCATGACTAGCTTCTCCTTTGCCAAGACTGCTGACAAGGAAAGGTAAGGACAAGGAGAGGGATGAAGTCACTCCTGGTACCCTTGTGGGAAAAGCCTTCCCAAATGGGAGTCACAGTGAGAGGTTACTGATGGGGAACGTGGCCAGAGAAGCTGCACCACGCCTGCACTAGCATGACAGGGTCTCGCTTCACTTTGATCTGACTGCTGACACTGTGCCATGTCATGACACAGTCCTGCGGGGCTGTAGGCAAAGGAGCATGACCTCACCATTAAGCACTCCTTTTTCACATGGGCTGTCAGCTTGAATGGGGTGATTTACACAGCACCTGTAAAATATTCTCCAGCTCTCATCTTCGTTGTTCTTGGTGAATGATATAGCTCTACAATCCTGAATAAACACAAATGCTAAATAAGAGCTAGAATGAGCCTTTCTTCAGAGAGTTATAGTCCCTCTGTTTCATTTGTGCCACTAGGAGGTTGGGAGGGGGGTACTTTGCTACAGCACTTTAGTGGGCGTAGCACACTCCTCCCTCATGCTGACTTATCTCAGCTGGAAGGCACATAGTGGGTGGAGTCAGGTCTCTGGCCGTTCCCACAACTCTCTGCCTCACTGCTTGGGGGCGGGGGGGAGCATATTGAGCATACAGCATTTGCTCGCCTGTCCATATCTGGACTCAAAGTCCAAGGAGCCCAAGAGTGGAGACGCAGGCTGTATGGAGAAGGTTACTTCTGTGCATCAAAAGGGCAGAGCTGGTCTAAAAGAACATTTTACACTTTAACATATAGACAGTGTTAATATGTGTGGCTGGGATTTTCAAAAGAGTTTAAGAGAGCTAAGCACCCAACTCCTATAGAGCGTGAATGGAAATTGGGTACTTACATCTGTAGAAGTCCTCCAAAAATCCCAAACTACATGGTTAACCCTGGCAAGATCTCAGCCCAGTGATCTGACGTTTATGCCATGTCTATACTACCACTATGTCAGCAGCGTGAGGATTCCACCTCCAGGAGCGACGTAAATTATGCCAGCATAAGTGCTGGTGTTCACTGTGCTGTCAGTAGAGAACTGCTCCTGCCAACATAGCTACTGCTGCTCATTGGGGGTGGATTAATTATGTTGATGGGAAAGCTCCCTCCCATCTGCTCAGAGCAACT
Source organism: Rafetus swinhoei (assembly GCA_019425775.1). Taxonomy (NCBI): domain Eukaryota; kingdom Metazoa; phylum Chordata; order Testudines; family Trionychidae; genus Rafetus; species Rafetus swinhoei. The sequence continues at coordinate 271,019,745 of CM033437.1, read as the reverse complement.
ACTCAAGAGATCTTATAGAAACACAGCTGCATCAGTACAATTATATGAGCATTGTGAGAACTACATTCTTTATATCTTTCCTTCAAACTCAGGCCTACAAAGAGGGGAGCAATCATAGTTTCCTCTCAGCTGCGCACTTGCACACGCGCGCAAAGGAAATTTCTACCCCACCCACCTCCTAAGCAGAGCCACAGAGCAGCGTGGCAGGAGGCAGGTGGTTGCTCGGGCTCAGGCGGCTGCTTCGGCCAGCTGGGGCTGGGGGAACCATATGGCAGGCAGGTGGCTTCTCTAGCCGGCTGGGTCTGGAGGAACCACATGGCAGGCGGGCAGTTGCCAATGGAGCTTGGGGCTGCAGGCAGGCGAGAGGGCAGGTTGCTACTGTGGGGGGTTGGGGCCATGAGCTGGAGGGTTGCTGGCACCAGGGGTTGGGGCCGTGGACAGGTGGGAGGGTTGCTGCTGCCGGGAGTTCGGGTTGAAGAGATTCTTCATTCATATAATTAAAACAGAGAAGGGAAAGGTACCAAAAATTAAATGATCAGAGTTGAGAACAGATCCTGGATGTTAAGCCGTCTTGCTGTATATGCTGGATGAATGGACCACAGCCCAAAAACTGCAGTTTTCAAGTATCTAAAAGGGTGTTACAAGGAGGAGGGAGAAAAGTTGTTCTCCTTAGCCTCTGATAATAGAAGAAGCCATGGGCTTAAATTGCAGCAAAGGAGGTTTAGGCTGGACATTAGGAAAAACTTCCTAACTGTCAGAGTGGTGAAACACTGGAATAAATTGCCTAGAGAGGTTGTGGAATCTTCATCACTGGAGATATTTAAGAGCAGGTTGGATAGACATCTATCAGGGATGATATAGACGGTGCTTGGTCCGGTCGTGAGGTCAAGAAGAACAATTTTTCTCCCTCCTCCGTGTAACACCTTTTTTTGGATACTTTTAGATACTTGAAAGATGTTATCATGTCCCCTCTCAGTCTTCTCATTTTTTCAGGTTTCCCTCCTAGGTCATGTTTTCTAGACCTTTAATCATTTTTGTTGGTCTTCTCTGGATCCTTTTCAATTTCTCCACATCTTTCTTAAAATGTGGTGCCCAGAACTGGACACAATATTCCAATTGAGGCTTAATCAGTGCAGAGTAGAGAAGAAGAATGACTTCTCATGTCTTGCTCACAACACACCTGTTAATGCATCCCAGAATCATGTTTGCTCTTTTTGAAACAGTGCCACACTGTTGACTTGTATTTAGGTTGTGGTGCACTATGAGCTCTAGATCCCTTTTTGCAGTACTCCTTCCTAGACAGTTGCTTCCCATTTTGTATGTGTGAAACTGATTTTTCCTTCCTAAATGGAGACTTTGCATTTGTCCTTATTAAACTTCATCCTCAGATCATTTCTCCAGTTTGTGCAGATCATTTTGGATTATGACCCTATCCTCCAAAGCACTTGCAACCCCCCCAGTTTGGAATCATCTGCAAACTTTATAAGTGTACTCTCTATGCCATTCTCTAAATCATTGATGAAGATATTGAACAGAACTGGTTCCAAATCAGACCCCTGCGAAACCCCACTTGTTATACCCTTCCAGCATGACTGAGAACCATTAATAACTGCTCTCTGAGAATGGTTATTTTGCAAGCAGTATTGTACATTTTCTCCCTACTTTCAGATAACATTATCCCTTTTTATCAGTGCTCCCTTGGTCATTTCAGATTAGATGGCATTTGCTCCCACTTAAGGTGATGTCTACAACTGGTTCCTCTCTGGCCCTTCCCATTCCCTCTTCAAAAAGTTTGTTCAGCAAAATAGCTCAGTTTACTCCCTGATCCTCCTGCTGCTAGGAAAGAGCTTTTGGTTTCACTGAGCAATCTTTGTTGATGTTGAAATATCAGATGCAGCATTCAGCAAAACATAATTTGCCCTTCCCCTCCAAATCGATGAAGAGGCAAAAACAATGCCTGACATTGTGCAAATCTTTCCATACAGATCTACCTCTTCCTTCCATCTTCCATCCAGCTGTAATACTGCTTTGTCAGATCCTTGATGGTCCCTGGCCTTGCCAATCTTCTCCTGCCTTATCTTATCAATTCAGTAACAGTGAACACTTTTTTAAAAATCAGGGATCAGATTTCAGCTCAAAATGACCCCTTGTGCAAATGGGGAAAAGTGCAAACCTAGCTTGCTTTGGGAGCTGTCATTGTTTCTCCACTCAGAGTAAGAAGTGCCAACAAACTCAGAACAGGTGCCCTTCTGCTTTCTAGCTCACTGTGAGCCAAATGTTGGTGGGCTGATAAATGGCTCTTTGCTTGCACATGAGCAGCTCCTGATAAGGGAAGCATTTCAATGTGCCCAAACATTCTACTATCAAGAGCACACACACAATGTGTGAATTAAGTGCCTTGCTCTGGACGGAGATAGTTAAGTTGTCTTTAAAAAAAGTAGGAGGAGAGCATGTTGCAATTTGTGACATACAAGATAATGGAGCTGCTACTCATTCTTTGGCCTGTCAGCAATAGGGCAGAGGCTATCTTCCACTCTATTACATTATTTTATAAGTCACTTTTATCTGCTTAAAAATACCCATTAAGAATGAGCTGCAAGAGAATGATTTTTTGGATAGATGAGGGTCAAAACAAATACACTATGAAGTATGACCTTTCCAAAGGGGATTAAACTATAAATAGTAATGGCTATCCCTCACAGCATTCTGGCTTCGCCTGCCAGTAGACTGAAGAGGAGAAACTGCTAGTTCTTTCAGCATGATTTCAGAATGGCACATGCCACTCATTGGTTGTGAATAGCAGAAAAGAATTTGCAAGGGATCAAGCAAAAAGCTTTTGCAGCTGGCTCTCTATCAATTTCTCCCTCCCCACCCTGTAAAAATTAGCACAGAACTTCCTCCTCTCTCCAGTGAACAATGGCATATAGTTAACTAGCAAGGAATATTAAGTTTTCATGTCTGAAATATATCACTTTGGGAGCTCATTTATTTAAAAAATTAATCAGAGCAATTTTTAAAATTAGCCAAGCACTGTCAGTAGAGTTAGTTTAAATCCCAGATGGTTTAATATCAGGCTGCAGTTCTCAACTGCTATTTTGACTTATGCTCTGTGCCATGAATTTATCAAATCCTTTATTCTGAATCACGAAGAATAGCCAATCCTGGTCACTTACTGCCATTAACGTGAAAGAGGTGAGTGAAGGGAGGAGGGGAAAGAAGGGTCTGTTTTGTTTGCCTTGAATTTTGTTTGCCTACCTTATCCTAGGGGATTAGAACAAAATATTACTCTGGAATGCATAGTCTAGTGGGCATAAGAACATAAATTACTAGGTCAAATTGAAATCAATTTGCCAGCTTTTTAAAAGGTAAGTGAATGTTATGAATGATCTATATAGGATATGTTTTAATATAATCCAAAAATACACAGGGGCTATGTCTAGACTGCAGGCTTCTTTCAGAAGAAGCTTTTCCAGAAGACATCTTCCAAAAATCTTCTTCTGAAAGAGAGCATCCACACTGCAAAAGCGCATCAGAAAAGCGATCTGCTTTTTTGAAAGATAGTGTCCATGCTGAATGAAATCTATCTTGCATTTAAACTGTGATTACAACGGATGGAGTGGCCACCAGGGTACCTGTGCTTTTTCCTCTTTCCCCTTCTTTCGAAAGAACTGCCTCTTCCCCATCCATACACGCCTTTTTCTGAAAGAGCACTTTTGGGAAAAGGCTTCTTCCTCATAGAAAAAGGTTTACCATTGTTGGAAAAGCCCCTCTGTTCTTTCAATTTTTTTTTTGAAAGAACGCGACTGCAGTGCGGACGTTAAGTGAAGTTTTTTTTGGAAAACCAGCCATTTTTCCAAAAAAACTCTGCAGGGTAGACATACTGAGGTAGGTGATTTTCAAATATGTCTCATCTGCAAACACAAGTCATCATTAGCCACTTGATATAGAAGGCAAAGCTGTTACATGCCTCAGGCTATGTCTACTCTGCAGAGCTTTTCCAGGATACTGGAGGTATCCCAAAAAGCCCTGCCAGGTCCAAAGAATGCGTCCACTTTTTCGGAACAGTTTCCAAAAAAGCGGACGCGTTCTTTCACCATCCCTGTATTCCTCATTCCAATTATTGTATCTTTTTGCGACTTTTCTTTGCAGTCTAGACATAGCCTCAGACTCCGTGAGGCTTGGCACCCTCTGGCTACGTCTATACTGAAGGCTTTTTGCGCAAGAATGGCCATTCTTGCACAAAAACTTGCGGAGCATCTACACTGCATGTGTGTTCTTGCGCAAGTAAATTTACAGTAAAGCATCAGAACAGAGGGCTTCTTGCGCAAGAGTTATTCCACTGCCCACGAGGAATAAGCCCTCTTGCTCAAGAGCTCTTGCACAAGAAGGCAGTATGGCCAGGCAACAGGGGTTTCTTCCTATGGCTAAAATGGCCATCAGAGCTTTCTTGCGCAAGAGAGCGTCCACACTGCCATGGATGCTCTTGCGCAAAAGCACATCTCTTGAGCCAAAGCACATGGCAGTGTGGACGTGCTCTTGCACAAGACCTTTTGCACAAGAACTCTTGTGCAAAAACAGTTCTTGCACAAGAAGCCTGCAATGTAGACGTAGCCTCTGTGTATTTAGAATAATACCTCTGAGGTAACAATAGTCCTTAAAAACAAAGAGGTTTGATTTATTGTGCTTTTATGAATTTAAATACACATTTATTATTTCAGGAGTTCCCAGAAGTCTGAACGGAGATTGGTGTTCACTGTGCAAGCTGCTGTAGGTATTCAAAGGAAACAGACCAAAGGAAACTGTGCAAGGAGCTTACAAATTAAACAGACAAGAAGCATTATCGTTTCTATTTCATAGATGGCAACTTGCTTTGAATCACAGGCTAGCATGTGGGGACATCCAGCAACTGAACTGAGAGCTCTCCTGTGCCTTAACTGCAGACCGTCCTTCCTCTTAATTCACTACATATCCTCAGAGTTGTATAAAATAGACAACTGATTACTAGATTTTCCTGAAAGTAAAGTACCCTTTGAAAAGTCATACAGAGTAAGTTTCATTGTATACCAACCACACTGCCCCGTGCATATTTACAGCTGATATCTGCCAAATGTATGCAACAAATCCAAATTCCTGTTAACCCAGGAAGCATTTGTTACTAAACAGATCTTTGGAGAAGACTTCTGTCTTCTGTTTTGCAGATGTTGCTTTAATGCACAGTTGACAGTTGTCTCACTGTTTTAATATCATGGTTTGGAAAGCTGTTCACTTTAGAAATTTATGGCTGCTGTTAGTTTAACAGTTGTGTTACTCATGTCTTTCTGCAGCTACTTCTTGGATTTACTGCAAGGAATATTACTTTTTGTTAATAAAGATCCATCAAGATAAAATAATGAAGCAACCATTACAAGAGAACTGATCACTAATTAATCAGCTAATTAATTTACTCACATGAATATTAGTGGCATGCAATAGGTTTATACATTATTATTTATTAGTTATATAGTAGCACCTAAGTGCCCCGGGACTAGACCAGGACCCCATTATACAAGGTACTGCGCAATCAAAACAAAAACTCAGTCCCTGCTCCCAAATTACTGTGTGTGAAGAGACAGTAGAAAAGGCAACAGATTATAATTTACAATGTGGGCCCTCTGATTTTCTTTCCCTTAGATTATGGGATGCAGTGCTAAACTAGAGTTGTTTTGTCATTCTGTACTAACTGCCAGGTTATTTTGTAAATACGATTTGTAACATGGCTCTTGCTTCCCTACACAAGTACTGTGGGATTATAGCTTGATATTCGTATGTATCTAAACAAAGGAAATGCAGTGGTACTGGTGTCTGAGCAGCAGAGATTATATGAAAGCTTTCAGGACCCTCCAAGCAGTGCTACAGTAGCCAAGGGATTTTCATGGGCACAGAGGCACTAAGTAACCCCTCTAATCTCTTTCTCACTGGCTTACAGCCTCCGAAGAAGCTTAATAATTAAAGAGAATACAGTCAAAGTGTTTTTAAGGACATATATGCAACAGCTTATTTTAGTAATTTCCTAACAGCAAACGCACTGACAGATTCTCAAGGAGATAAACGAAGTATGACTTCTCCCTTTTCACCTCCCTGCCAAAAGGATGATGTTTTTTTCTTAATTAAAGAAATAAAAAGTGTATCAAATAAACTACTGGATGGTTATTTCCTGGATGATAGGAACCTGATTAGTCAAAACTTTTGCTATTCCCTTTCTAATATGTGTTGCCTTAATCTATTTATTGACTTTTCCAAATTCACCTCTGTGAAGAAGGGCCACAAAAGGCCAATGTTGTTAATAAATTCCTCTTATGCTCCCTTCTGCACAGCTGCAAATTTCATCTTATCTGAAAATATTTGGTGTCACCCAAGTGGTTCAGATAATTGGCATCCTACTGAATATGCATGTATATACATAACGGCATGTGCTGTCTATGCATATGCAATGTGCCTGAAGGAATGTTATTTCCATGCTGAATTTTCAGTTTCAGAGTTAAGCCATTTTGGAATAATCTATTGCTGGAAGGGAAAAAGAGTGGCTGTAAATGTTTATCATGGGGAATTATTTTTTTAATCTTCAATAACTCAAACATTATGAAATGTTTTTCCTTGCTTCTTCCAAAAATTTTACCTTCCTACCTTCCAGCCAAGATAAAGCATGGAACATTTCAGCAACATGATGCATTTTTCAGACTATTAAGAGCAATTGAGAACAGGGGTTTTGAATTATAGTTGTTTTGCAACTTTACCCAGAAATTGTGTTAGCAAATTACTACAGTATTCACTTTGTAATTGTTTCTGGATCATTGGAATATAAGGTGTTATATAAACCTAAAACTTTATATTGCATTATTACTAAGAAACCTAAAAGTGATTCAGGTTTAATATGATTGTTTGGCTCAAGCTGGTAGTACATAGAGCTCAGAAAGCGAACTTGACTTTTAATTTATATATGATAAAATTCACCCTTAGGATTTACACATGGATACAAATTAAAATGTGAAGTAAATATTCAGTTCTGCTGCCCATAAGTTCCCTTTTACGACTTCCAACCCCAGCTTGCCTGCTTTAAAAAACAACAACACACACTAAAGAAGACTCAGGTCACTTTCTGCTTGGGAACAAATACTTAAGTTATTTGCAAAACCATCTGTGTTAGAACCTCCTGTTTATATTCATTATGTTCCAGGTAGTTGGTTGGTTTTCTTTGAGATGAGCTGCTGCACACTAAATTGAAATCCTGTCTGCCATGCAGAAATATTAAAGATCCCATGGCACTTCTTTTTTCAAAAGTAAAGATGTGTGTCCTATGTGCTAGAGTTACATTTCACTTCTCATTACCCCAATCTGTTTTTCAGTGAGCTGACTCTCCATCTAGTTACCATTTTCCCACCAAAGAGGTGGCTGTGTGATTCCTGTCTTTCACATGCATAGGTTTGCTGAGATTGAAGTGCAGGATGCCTAGGCAGGTGAAAACCATGTAAATTCAGGACCAAGACACCAGGCTGGATTAGCAGCTACAATGTTTTCATGGTCTTTTGAGATTTCTGGATTGGCTTTTTATAAATGTGGATCCCTTGGTACCTCCTTCTCCCAGGGCAATCTGCAAGCCATTTCTATTGCCTTCCTCTGCACTGGTCTATGCAGGGCCAGTATGGGACCCTACGTATGGCATGCTGGGAATGTGGTGATACTCTACCTTCTGTGGTGACTTCTGTTTTATCCCCCAAACTGGCCCTCTGCAGCAGAAGTGTATTTTACTGGTGGATTGTAAAAGTGTTCTAGAATCCTTTGGAATGAATAGCGTTACCTAAATATAAGATAACTATAATGTATTCGAGAGATATTTTGCCAGAAATGGCAGTACAGCAGCCCACAAACTCTGAACTTGATTCATCCACACTTACTCACTTTGAAAGAATATTTTCTCCCACAACTACTCCATTGGTTTCAGTGAAGTTACATGCTATTCATTATGAACAGATGGTAGAATCTGGCCTTTTGAATTTATAACTAGAATTGTCAGTTTAAACAGAAGTCATGGCTTTGCTTCTTAGGTGGAGTTAATTCATAGAGTTGACTGTGAACAAGTCCTCATGCCCTTGGGCGCTGCCAGGAAACAACACATCCTGAGCAGAAGAGGCATGGAAGATCAGGAAACAACATGGAAATCATAATTGTTGTTGACAAGTACAAGTTAGACCATTGCTGACTACAGCATACGTAACAAAACAAAAAGCTTAACACAGTGGCTGCAGGCTATTGTTTCTCATAAAGGTGACCGAGACTTGACTAAAACTAGTCTGGAACCAGAGGGGTGCAAACATGGGAAAGCGATTTTTAGAAAACAGTAATTAAACACCACATTCAACCTTCATATGAAAATGGACTTAAACCCAGAAATAAACAATGGGCCCTAGTCATTCCAGTGTAAACCCAGTAAAGCTAGTGGACTTATAAGCAGGGCAAGTTTGGTCCAATGAGTGAATGAAATGAAAGTGTTCTTTGGAAATAATTATCCGAGCACCTTTTTTGCTGTTGTTATAAATACAAAAAACCCCTCATATGTTTGAAGGGTGAGGAAGGGATGGAAGTGGCATTTCCTGGCAAGATGAGTATGAACGTTTTCAGCAGCAGTTCTCTTGTTGATGACAAGCTTTCATATTAAAAAGAGAAGAAAATGAAAAACCGCAATCAATAAACATGTCCATTTCCGTGGTGCCTATCTGCCTCGACGGAATAGAAAGAAAACCATTAAAGGCAACATCACATTAAAATATTGATGGATTGGTGTTAGTAGGAAAGGGACTGCATATTTAATATGGCACCTAGATACCTTTCATATACCATCAGCTAAACAGGATTAGAGTGGGTCAGTCTTTGGAGGCAAGTGTTCCAAGGAATGAACACTTCACTCAGTGGGGGGCAACCTAGGCTAGTGAGTGGGCCACATGAGTGTCCCTCCTTCATCTCAGTGGGCAGCAAGATTGTCCTAAACAAGACAATATCCCAGAATAGGGCAGTTTTGCTTACTGCATTTGTATACCTATAATGTGTGGGATTGAACTGTAGCAGTGCTTTGATTAGATGCAGAGGGAGCGCATGACTCTCACTATCAATGTTGTGTGCAATCAGCACACACTTCAGTTCACGTGCCCTTGTTTTACGTGTGTGTCGTTTTAGTAATACCGGTAGGAAAAAAAGCTATGGTGACGAACACCAGTAGAATCTGGCAATACTGAGCATGGGCAATGGTAACCAAAATGTCTCGTGGGGCACACATAGAACCCCAATGGGCTGCATGTGGCCCTGGGGCAACAGGTTGCCCACCATTCACTTAGCTGCGATAGGTAGCAGTAGTTGATGTAGCAGTGGTTCTCTTCTCCAGAAATCCTCTGGCAGTGGTGCCAGATTGTGGCATGGATCTAACCCTGCCCCACATTATGGCATTGTGGATCTGTAGCACTCCAACATGCCTCTGGAGTCCTACCCGAGCATCTCTTGACACAAGAGGAGCATGAATACGGCACAATGCTTTGAGAAGCACATACCCTCTTAGGCCTGGCCGGTTCCATGGGCCAGTGTTGGGGGCTGGAAGACACAACTCCCTTCTTCCTGCCAATGTTGGGTTGGACTGCATTCCTGGGGGAGCTAGGAGGAGTCAGTCCTGGTGTCCCCCAAGTGCAGGGTGGTTGTAGCCAGTGCACAGGAAGAACAGAAGGAGGTGGAGGGAAAAGGATCTGTGTGCCCTACTTGCCCCCTTACAAAGCCATGCACTAATCAGGACCAATCTTGTCCATGTTACTAGGTGACAATGAGCTGTCTTTTAGAGGGATATATAAAACCATGGTCTTGACTACTAAGGTCATTAATATCCCAATTTTCAGCCTGGCCAGGCCTGGCCTTCATTTGTGGAACTGCAAAATCTAATTAAAATCAATATGCACAAATGCGTGTCTGGGCCTCGCAGGGGTGAACTACAAACAGCTGCTAAACATTCAAAGACTTGAGACGCTCTTTAAAGAGGCACTCAGAGATGCACAAATCTTAGCCTTTGAACTGTCAAATTCATTGGCCCCATTAATGTTAGACTACATCAAGGGCATGCACAAGTGTTAATGTATCTGTTTGCACCTGCAGGTTTGCATACGCACAATTTTGCCTGTGAACAAATGGAGGCAGAGGACTGAAAATCTGGCCTTAGTATTTAAAGCTACTTGAGGGGATCTAAGTTTATAAATGTTTTTGGTTAGTGACCCCTTGCCCTATGTACAATATTGATTTGCTTAGTAGCCAGTTCTTCAGCAGCTCACATACCATATACTGTATGTGAGTAATAAAACTACCTTATCTTCTCCAGTAAAGGCAATTTCATATGTGTGACCTTTGAAATTGCACGTCGATGGAAACAGAAGATTTTCCATTATATAATCATACATTTTTATACGTTTACAATCCAATTAACAACTTAATAGAAAACTACTTTAAAACAATGGTAAACATTACATTGAACTTCATGGATAGGTGTCTAGAGTAAAATAAAGACGTTACAGGCAACCTTTTAAATCTAAATAGCAGCCTCTGCATTTTCATCATTAATGTGTTGTATTTTCTCTCAATTGCTCAGGCAGTTGGCTCCCAAGTTGTAAGGAAAATAAATGGCCATTTTTAGAAATGACAAAAGAAAATCACTTCAGACTTTCATGTGTTAAAAGAAGGACAAGCCTTTCACCGCGTACCCAGCTTATACCCGAAGATATAACAAGAAGCAATTATTTGTAGTCCATTAAATTCCAAGCAGTGCACTCTTGCAAAGCATTAGTAGTTGTGTACTTTAAGACAGGATGATGCTGTCATCATTAACATACTTAGTGTTCTGGCACATCAGTATAACCCAAGTCTCTGAGGATCATTATGACATACTCTGTTATCAAAAAATTCCCTAAGATGTTTTAAATGATATAGTATGTTGGAAAGAATTGTAGAGGATAGTGCAAATTGTTCTTGTTAGGCCCCCATTTGCGTCTTCCTAATTTTTCCTTTTATAGACTAAACTTGGGCCTGATTCCTTTTATAGCTGTTTGTTGGTTTGTAAGATATTAATCGAAGGCAATAGCATTTCTTTGTATAAGAAACACTTTAAACTAGCATTAAAAACCTAAAATGAATGTAAAAAGACCCTGGAACACAGTTTTAAAGCCTGGAAAATTTTACATCTACATCTTTTATCATGATATGCAGAAGGAGCTCAGACAAATACATAGAAGAAAGTGAAAGTGCACTTATTTTTAAGGAGGAATATTATTCAAATAATCCCTGATTTATATCCTGCACCAAGGTATGTATAGAATAGCAAGCAGATTCACAGTGTTCCCTAGAAGCTGAGCGTTTGGGCAGCTACCCAGGAAATATTCAAATGCCACCCAGCTGATTAGCAGAGCGCCCACAGCTGGCAGCATATGTTTCTATTGGCGGCACACATCTGCACATGCCTCAGTGTGCATAACATTTATTCCTCACAGGGATGGAAAAAATTAGAGGGGCCTTTGTTCACAACCCCTTATGAACACAGATAAGCAGGTAAAATAAGAGGTAACAAGCAGGTACAATCAGTGGTATTGGACACTGTTTCTTCAAGGTCTGAGCATCTTAGACAGAGTGCCTGGATGGGGCACTCTGAAACTTGTTATGCTTAAGCAGTTGGAACCAGACACTGAATAATGCAGATCTCTTGCAAGCTCTTTAATCACAGAGTGATCATTGAACCCATACCTACCTGTACCAATAACTGAGAGGAGTAAAAGCAGCCACACAAAATACTCCAGTGCGAGTTGGAGCAATAATGGTATCTGTGCCCCACAGGGTACAGTGTTATTATTAAGAATAAGAGCTATATAATAGAGCTATATAATAATCCTGTGAGAATTGCACAGTAACTAGAGTATGCATTTTAAAAAACTACAGCTTGCATCTTCCCCTCCCATTGGAATATCAATAAGAAGGACTCAGAGGAGGAAAACAGTCTGGGGTTCTTTCACTCCAACTCATTCTTCTGTAGGGGAGGCATTTGCTTACATCAGTGGTCTCCAACCTTGTTAAGCACAAAATCACTTTTTGAATTTAAGTCAATCCAGGATGTATGTCAAACCCCAAAACCCTTGCCCTACCTCCTTCTCCAAGGCCCCACCATGCTCACTCTGTGGAGATGGACTAGAGGGGGGGATACCCTATTACCAGCACCCCCCTTTTCTGACTCCCTCACTCTGCACAGCAAGCAGGAGGCACCCAGGGGAGCAGAGGGCAGGGGTAGCATGGCACTGAGGGAAAGGGCAGTTGAAGTACCCCATACTTGATAGCCTCCAGGCCAAATCAGTCAAGATCACCTGTCAGAGGCTCCAGGATCTACCAAAAGATCCCAGTCTACTGGCTGGTGACCACTGGCCTACATGGAACCTTGTGGTTGTTGGGGGAGCCATAGGAGTCCAAGACAAATCACACAGTGACAAATCACACAAACCCATAACTGGCTCTGTAGGCCACAGTCCTCCTTCCTGCTCTGAGGAGCAATGAACCATGCTGCCAGGGAGTCCCAAACCAGCAGCTGTCCTTAGAATCAACCACAGAAGGACGTCACTAGGAATGGAACTGGCTGTGTTATCTTTTGTGTGGATTTCTTTCGAAGGGGTTTGGAGATGATACATGTGCCAGGCTCCTTCCTCCCACTCCTGCTCCAGCCTTCTGGATGCAAATATGCATATTGGCCACTGCAGTTTCAGATCTGAAGGGTTTGTGAATTCAGATGGGCTCTGTGCTACCCGAAGCACAACTTGGGATAGTTTTAAAACACTCACCTATTAAGAACAAAAACAGCTGTCTTCTGAAGGGTCTGCATTCAATATTAGTAAGTTATATATCTATGAAGTCTGGATGATATAATAAAAATTGAACAGCCGAGATACGATATTGTTGGAATGCAAACCACTTTATAAGAGTGAATGCTGTTTATAATCTATGCATCAGGCAGTAAAAAAGTGTTTCTTTTCCACTTTTCAAAACAAGAGTACCAAGAGGTCTTCATCACTGACCCACTGAAATTCAAACTGTTCTTGGTGGTGGCTGAAATATCCAGGTCAGAAAATGGATATTTCAAATATAAATATATTTATATGGAGTGTGTGTGTGTGTGTGTGGGGGGGGGGGGGCTCTTTGTTGCTCTGTTATTGTGACATTTTCAAATCCCTCGGCTTTACTTTTGTTACCACGCGCATATATTTTCTAAGAAAAACAAAGGTCAGTGGCTAGTTCTGCAGACGTAGTTTCAGCATAAGAAAATTCTCCCAACCCACAAAGCTTTAATTCCACATGCTTCTACATCACAACCTGCACGCTGGCTGAAATAGTACTTCTCCTTTGCTTCTTATGAGGAAATGCAAAACTGAAAGAAGAAATTTGAGATCCTGACTGAGCAGAATTAATGGTTCATCAGCAAGAAATATTAAGAGCCTTTTCTTTTTATTTAAAGAACATCTCTTGGTTGTTGTTAGCCACATGCAACTTTTTACAAAATCAACTCTTAAATTTAGTAGATATTGTAACTGTTCCTTTGTTTCAGAGAGTGCTCAGTGTTTTGGCTCTATTTGAGTTTTGAAGGAAGAATTGTATCTGAAATTATTTGTTCATCCCTAGTAATTTTCAGCATGTTTAAAATCTGTTTCCTCCTCATTGTCATCTCATTGTCAGCTTCTTGGAAAGTTGAAATAGAAATTGCATGTTTACCATACCATTATCTGGAAGATTCACACATTTATTGCAGGATTGCTGGACCACTGATATGTATTTATGTGAAACAGAGTACAGGCACTTTCCTTTGAAGAAAATAGTCATGTGAAGATTTAAATGGAGTTTACTAAACAAGAAGCAAGAATAAATAAGATACAGGGAATAGGTTTTGGGGCTTCCCTGACTTGATAGTATGGGTCAAGTTGTGATTATATGAGCTTAATTAAGTGTTTGCACATTTAATGTTACTGGTTTTCTTGAGCCTAGCTCTGTATGGGTATGTCTAAACTGCACACTTATTTTGGAATAAGCTATACCAGAAGAAATACTCCAAAATAGCTAATTTTGAAAAAATGCATCTACACAGCAAATGCCCATTGAAATAGCACTGAGCTATTTTAAAATAGAATGTCCATGCTCATTGGATGCTGAATCACATTTAAGGCCATCCAGAAGCACTTCAGACAGGGTGTCAGGACAGCAGTTACTTCCTGAAGCTACTGCCTGAGGCTATCTGAGGCTCGAGCTTAAAGGGACCCCCCTGTACAACCATGTCTCAGGTTCTTCACCTTTGCCTACCTCTTTGAGGGACAGCAAAGTCTTTTTACTGCCTGCTGTGGTTGCTCTTGCAGACACCTCAGTTCTCTAGCCATGGAGCTGGACCTGCCGCCGAGCAGTTGACGGCTCTTACAGGTTGTGCTGTATCACCTGCAGCACATTCTGAGGGCTGCCTTCCAGGCCCTCCAGGAACACAACCCCTAGATCACTGCGGGGAACTTTCTCATCTCTTTGTGGACACTGGTCATGCAGTACGACCCCACCCGCCCTCCCCTGCACACCGTGCACCTCTACTTCTGCCATCTGGACACCAGCCCCAAATGCTGAGACCAGATCATTATGGAGCGGTGGGACGACCAGCAGTGGCTCCAGAATTTCTGCATGCGAAAAGCCACCTTCCTGGAGCTGTGTGAGTGGCTCACCCCTACCCTCATGCAACGGGACAGCCATCTGAGACCCCCCCCGCTGACTCCAGAAGCAGGTAGCCATTGCCATCTGGAAGCTCAGCATGCAGGACAGCTACCGATCCGTTGGGAACCAGTTCAGCATGGGGAAATCAATTGTTGGGGCTGTGCTTATGCAAGTATCGTGCTCTGAGGCTATTGACCCAGGAGGGAGGAGAACTGCTGGAATGGGATTCTCTATGGAAGGAGAAGTGGTGGTGGTGGAAGCCCCCTTCCTGGAAGGTTTTTCATTCCCGCCTTCACAAAGCCCCGATTGGAGATGAGGTAAGTAGGGGGTTGCTCATGGTGTGTGGAAGGGCTGGGTGGGATTGGAAACTCTCAAGGGCCCTGGCATCCCTGTGATTCTCTGTTTGCTTGTTTGTCTCCTTTTACAGGTGGTGTGGCCATAAACACCATCCTGCTGCACAGGGTCATCAACCTGGGTGACGTGGACTCCATCATAGCCGGCTTTGCTGCCATGGGCTTTCCCAACTGCGGGAGGGCTATTGATGGCACCCACATCCCCATCTGGGTCCCCGACCACTGGGCAGCTGAGTATATTAACTAGAAGGGGTACTTTTCAATGGTTCTGCAGGTTATCACGGACCACTGCAGGCAGTTCACAGACATCTATGTTGGGTGGTCAGGGAATGTGCATGATGCCCGTGTCTTCAGCAACTCCAGCCTCTTCCAGAAGCTGCATTCTGGCACTTTTTCCCCTGACCACATCATCAGGGTTGGGGACATGGACATGTTGGTCTGTATTGTGGGGGACGCAGCCTACCCTCTGTTCCCTTTGCTCATGAAGCCCTACACTGGACACCTGGACCAGAGAAAGGAATGCTTCAATGCCAGGCTCAGCAGGGCCTCCATTGTTGTGGAGGGTGCCGTTGGGAGTCTCAAGGGAAGGTTCTGTTGCCTCCTCAGCTACCTGGATGTCGGGGAGCAGAACATCCCCCAAGTGGTGGAGGCGTATTGTGTCCTTCACAATATTTGTGAAAGCAAGGGAGAGACGTTCCTCCCATGGTGGAGGGGGGACCAGATTGTCAGGGCCTTTGACCAGCCATGCATGGCTGCCATCCGGCAGGCCCATCGGGGGGCTGTGTGCATCCAGGAGACCCGGAGGACACAAGGACCACAGTGACACTCTCACCTGGGCCTCCCCACAAGAGGCCTGTGCATTGCCCCTCTTTGCCTTTCCTCCCACACCCCTTCCTTCCCCAGCTGCACAGACAATAAACTACGCTGTTTTCAAAAAATAAACTTTGTTTTAATTGCGGTAAAAGTAACTGGGGAGGGACTGGGGAAAGAACCTTGGAGGGGAGAGGAGGGAGTTGGAAGAGGAGGAGAGGTTCAGGGCTGGGGCTGGGATTGGCACCTGGCTCTGGTGGTCCCACCACCTCGGATGCAGGGCCCTCAGTGACCATGGGAGGGGGAGAAGTAGGAGGAGCATGAGCTGAGGAAGGAGCTGGCACAGGAGCGGCAGCAGGAGTGGGCACCAAGATGGTGATCACTGACTGTAGAGCAGCGCAGATGATCAGGCCTGCTCCCTCATCTCCTGTCAGGTCTCATGGCGCAGCTGCATGTCCTCTTCCATTCTGCAGTCCTGCTGCTCCATGCAGCACTGCAGGGCTTGCAGGGTGGCAATATGGTCCCTCTGGAGATCCTTGTGTGGTCTCCTGCACCAGTGGGTCACGCGAGGCAGCCAGGGGAGGTGTTGACCACACCCCTCTCGCCACTGGTCCAGCTGTGTAGAACAAAGAGAAGGTCAGTCATCCCTGGAGATGCTGTGCCTGAAGCCTTGCCCTCATCTCTGAGCCAAGACCAACAGTTCTTGGGTCAGACGAAGGCAGTGCACTTGGAGCAAGGCCATCTGTGGCCTAGACAATGGGACCTTTCCTACTGGGGCACAGATGTTCAGGGGGGAGCCTTATTATCCCCATGTCCCGGGGACAAGCAGGCAGGGGAAGGCACTGGCCAGACGGGGAGCCTGCGGGCGGGTGGGGGTCATGGGGTGGCTGAGCTTCCCTGTGTGCGGTGCACACACCAGGTCCGGCAGTGGTGGCACCCCACAGGGAGAGGACTTGTATCCCTTCCCGCTGGAGGAGAGTGGGGCAGGGTGTTAGGTGGAGGTGTCTGTGAGTGACAGATGCTCCTGTGACTCACCACTCTGTTGCCGGGAGTGGGTGCTGCCCCAAGTGTGTGGGCATGCCCATGTGCAATGTATGGCACTCGTGAGGGAGAGTGTGTGTGTGTGTGTGTGTCTCCATGTCCCCAGACTCCTAGTGATGGCTTGTGGTGGGAGGGTGTGCCAACCAGACCCTGTGAGCAAGAGCACAAGGGTCCTCTGTAGCAGCCTCATGGGGCTGTGTGCCCTGGACTGGTGCTCCATGCACACCCTACATGCACCGGCTACTGCACAATCCCCAGGCCAAGAAGGCCTACCAAGGAGCATGGCCCAGCCCCTCACCACCCGCCACCTCCACCCGTGTGTGTGTGTGTGGCGAAAGAAATGGCACTCACCTGATGGGCCTTTCCTGGCTTTGTATGATGCCTGGGGGGTGAAGGGACTGACCCACCCCCCCAGGATGTGGTGGAGCGGCGAGAAATATGGGCAGATCTGGGGTGCCACCCCTGAGTGGGAGCTATGTTCCCTAGCCCTGGCATAGGGAACAGAATGGCCATCAGAGCACCTGTGCTTTTTCCCATAGGTGTTTCTAGTGAATGAAACCCCTCTGGAGCATCCACACATGCCTTTTTGTGCAATAGCTGTAGCGCAAAAAGGAGTTATGCCTTGTAAAAGAAGGTTTACCTACGCCAGAAAAAGCCCTCTCTTCTGCCGTTTTACTGTTGATTTACTTGTGCAAAAACGCATTTGAGGTGTGGAAGCTCCATGGGTTTTTGCACAAAAACCTTGCAGTGTAGATGTAGCCTCATAGTATATTCTGTCACCTGAAAGCATCTGAATTCTTCATAAAGAGCCCATCTTTCCAGGGATCAATCCCTGCATTCCCATAGTAGGCGATCAACTGTTTGTTTAGCCATACATATGTGCCATCACACATCTATGTGTCTATTCAATAAATATACATTATTATTAGTCAAACTATAGTGACCAGATAATAATCTAAATATGAGCTATTTCCCTGATTCTTTCACAGCTCTGAAGTAGTTCATTCTCCTCTATTCTGGGGTATACTTCAAAGAATGTTCTTTCTCCTTGGTCCGCAATGCAGACCCTTTCCTTTTAAAATCTCTTTAAAACTAAACGTTAAAATTCCTGCTTACTTAAAGGACTCTGTCTATTAATTTCTCAATTTTAAAATAATTTTTTTGCTTCCTTATCTGCCATCTCACTGCCAGGTATCCTGACATGAGCTGGAATCCATGCTAGTACAATGTTCACACAGAAGCATGCTAGTTCTACTGTCAAAAACAATATTTCATTGATTAGATCACTACTGCTTCTGAAGTACCCCTTTTAATTGCCAGTATATTTGATAATGAAGCTGAAAAGATAACAGCTGAGGTAGGCCATGCATCCTTTATCCAGTTTACTGATAATATTAGTCTCATTAATTCAGCTGTCACAATGGTTATAAAATTAGATATTCTTTTAATTTTCTTAACTCCAATTTCAAGGATACAAAAGGCTTCTGCCTCCCTTGCTGTTTTTTCATCTTGAGTTCCATCAGTATATATTCATCCATGGTGATTCCAATTACCTACATATACTCATACTTTTTATTTGTCATATAGGACATCTCTTTCTTTCTGTTCAATATATAATTCTAAATCCACATCCAGAGAGACTATTTTCTATGTATAATTTACTGCCACACAACTATAGATTTTAATCTCTTCTTACTGTTTCCAACCACATTTCATCCACTTAATTCCCAACATTCCCCATATATTTGTCCAGTGTTTTTATCGCTGTGATTTCCCTTGACTTTAGCCTAAAACATCAGATCTAACATTTTCATTATTAAACTGATAGGCATTTCTCCAGCAGCTACCTGTATTACCCAGAGCAATGTCGCAAGAAATGCACCACATTCAATTCATAGCACTTGAGCTTGAATTGACTGTAATTTGTGTGATATGGTTGCAGAACTAAAGGCTTGACACCCACACTATGCATCTGAGCTTATTAAGGCTCTGTAAAGCATCTTCAACACTTTCTTATCTGCTCCCCCATGAATCCCAGCTGTCAGCTGAGATGGTTTCTTTCCTTTTAACCCCTCCATCCACCCATGCATGTGCAGCAAGGTGGGGCTCCTTGAGCCTGACACAGCTTTTTAACCCTTTCTTTGCTGGTATGGGGTTTGCAGTTCCCATCAGAGCACTATGTGATTTCCATCTACATATCAAGGTTAATATGGATCAGAACTCTATTGGATCTGAGCAGCTCAGAAAAGACTCATGCTATAACAACTGATGGCCCCTACTGACCTGGGCTGGGTGGGATCTGAGGTGATGACTTAGACAGTACCTTTATGAGAAGACCATGAAGGCACATCAGAGCCAAGTATCATTGTCATAGACAGATGAATCTCTCTCAAATACTGTGGCCTGCATAGCTCTACATGTTGACATTACTGCTCTGCCAAGCAGAACATCAGAGTGTCCTTAGTAAGTCATGAAGATTGTACTGTGAGCTGCTTCATTTCCCTTTATTTTCAACTCCTTCTCATTCAAGGGCCCCTATATCTGTATATGTGCAAGTCAGTTTTGACAGACTGCCTATTTCCCATCTAGCATTGTCCAGTATGATGTTGGAGGTCCCTGATTTAGCAGTGAAACACTCCATATCAATGTTTCCTCTAATCTTTTCCATCCATATGTGGAATCATTTTTTCTATGTGCACTGAGGCATGTGAGAATGTGCACCGCCAATACCTAGCTGTGTACACTGTGCTAATCAGCTGGATGGCATTTGAATGTTTCCTGAGTGGCCACACAAGTGCACAGGGAATATTGCTTCATATCTGCCCCAATCCCTGAGCCATGAAAGTCCTGTGCCAGTAGTTATATTCATTTTGCCACTTTAACTGAGGTATGAGGTCAAGGATCTTGTAGTCAAGGTTTGTGCTGGTGTGTGCATGAAATCCTCCTGGATTGCACTAGCCTTACGTGTGCCTAGATTAGTTTTGTCACTCATTTATCTTGTGCAGAGTGCTGCTATCAGCTATTTTTTAGCTTTTTCCTAACCTCCAAAAATCTGTTTCCTTAGGGACTGGCTCCATTTAAATCAGTGGACTGACTTTGAAATCCTGTCTGGCAGACTTAAAAGCTTTTAAATACTCTACAGCCTGCATACCTTTGTGGCCTGCTTTTTCTAGCTACGTAAGGTGAAGAGTCTCTCTGTGCACTGCTGGTGTTCATATCCATGGGATTTGGAACAAATCTTTCTGTATTTACCAGTCACATCTTGAGAACAGTTTGCCTAGTGATCTTCCTTCTGTTACATCTGCTTATGTAATCAAATAAAAGTCAAATTCTTTTCAATCAAGCTTTTGGTGCTCACTTAGGACATATGTATCTCATCATTCTGGAACTATTTGCTCTGTGCAGTTCTCTTCGCTTTGTCTGTCACATATTTTCTTTTTCTTTTCTGTGTGTTTGTGTAAGATGTGCGGTGCACAAACAGGGGGATAAATCACGCTCATTGACTGTCAGGGCACATCGAAGCCTTTTTCACCAAGGGCTCCATGCTTGCATGGAAGTTTCCAAAAAGAACCCTTCCCTCTGGCATGTTTCACACATTGAGATGGAATAAAATTAGAAAACAAAGCTTTAGTATCAATGCAAGGTACACTGTCCCTAGAAGCACTCACCAGCATCCAGTGTGTCTGTCATGCTTCTGTACAAGGGTGCTGGACTCATGATCTTGATTACTGCTGTGAGATAGGAAGCCTATTAGACATGTTTGTTATTTGCACAGTGTTCAGCTTCTGCTGTTTAAGTAGCTTGTTAGACTTCACCTAACTAAATGTACAAAATGGCTTTACTGACTTTAAAAAAATACAAAATGTTCGCAGGAGTAACACAAATTCTGGGCAAGTACTTGCTTCCCACAGACAAAATATGAAGTCCTAGCTCTGCTAAAATTAAGGGAAAAACTCTGATTGACTTCAGGAGGATCGGAATTTCACCTGGAGTGCTGAGCATCTACCCAACTTCCCTTCCTCATCCCTGCCCTTTTCTGCCAATCTCTTGTGTCTCTCATTTCAACATCAGCACTTGCCTTTCCATCATAGGGTATGTCTACACTACAGCGCTATTTCGAATTAACTTATTTCAAATTAGTTAATTCGAAATAAGCTAATTCGAAATAACGCATCTAGACACAAAAACTAATTCGAAATAGCACTGTCCACACTGATTGGGCGCTGGATCGCATTTAAGGGCAGCTGAAACTGGTTCCAGCAGGGCATCAGGTCAGTAGTTGCTTTGTGAGGCTATCTGAGGCCTGTGCTTAAAGGGACCCCCCTGGACAGCCGGTTCTCAGCTTTCCCGCTTGCTTGCCTACCTCGCTGAGGGACAGCAAAGCGTTTTCCTCTCTGCTTGCTTTGGTCGCTCTCATTTGGGACCCTGCAGCACTCAACACCATGAGGCAGAGCCACCCCTGGGCACTCTGGTGCTCATGTTGAACGTCTTGCTGCAAGCCTGGGATGGAGGGAGGGGGGAATGAGGGTGGGGAGAGAGGAGGGGGGAAACCTGGGAGGAGGGAGCTGGAAGGGGGAGGCAAGGGGAGGAAGGGGAGGGAAAGGTTAGGGTTGGGGTCTTGCCGGCCCTCTCGTCTCGCAGCACTGCGGGTGCGGGGCCTCGGCGTTCCTGTGGGGAGTGGGTATGGAGGGTGGGGAGGAGGGACGGGGGGGGGCGCGGAAGAAGCGGGAGGGGGAGCAGGCGTGGGAGGAGGAGCGATAGCTGGGGCGGCCGCAGGGGCTGGAGCAGCAGGAGGCAGCAATCGGTCCACCAGGTCCTGCAGGTGCTCACGGAGGGCAAGGCCCAGCTCCCGCAGCTCCCGCAAGCTCTCCCGCCGCAGCTGCAGGTCCTCTTGCACCCAGTGGTTCTGGCTGTGGATCTGCCATCCCTGTAACTGCAGCTGCTGCCTCTGGAAGTCCTCCTGGTTGCGAGTGCGCCTGCTGGCCCGGGGTGCGGGTGGACGGTCCAGGTGGGGTGGTGTGCCCTGCACACGCAGGTGCTGCGGCTGCGGTGAAACAAGAGAAGTGGTCAGTTCTCCCTGGGCACACAGTGGGTGAAACCCAGCCCCCCTCTGCAAGGCAAGGACGGCAGGTCTCCGCACCATCACGTCCTGCTATCGCCGGGCGTGTGAGCTGGCCCAGGACTGCACCCC
Organism: Rafetus swinhoei; assembly: GCA_019425775.1. NCBI lineage: Eukaryota > Metazoa > Chordata > Testudines > Trionychidae > Rafetus > Rafetus swinhoei. The sequence continues at coordinate 270,997,578 of CM033437.1, read as the reverse complement.
AGCCCCTGTGCTGCCTATAGTGTGGTGTGTGTGGGGGGGGGGGGGGAAGGGAGGGGAGATGTGCCCTGCCTCTGTGTACAGGGGTCGTCTGGAGGGAGGGCAGTGTGCAGTGTCTCTCCCCCGGGGTCAGGAGCCTGTCATCTGCCTTCACACGTAGATGCGTGTAGGGAACAGGCCAGGGCCCCTGCATGGCACCCAGCTGGGGCCACATGTCCCGGCTGGCACGGCAGATGCACAGGTTGCCGCCTGCTCCGTGGTCGGCAAGGCCCACACGCACGGTCCCTGGGCTCCCCCTACCCGCCCCGCATAAGGGGACCGTGATGGCACTCACATGTGGAGACCTCCCCGGCCTCGAATGAGGCTGCTGATGGGCTCTCTGGTACGGCTCGGGAGTCCTGGGTGCAGGGCACGCTCCCTGCAGGCTCCTGTCTGCCGTCCTCCTCCTCTTCCCCTGTGTCAGGGTCAGGGCCCTCTGCCCCGGGGACGATGACGACCGGGGGGCACGGACCATCTGACCCCCCAGGATGTGGTCCAGGTCCTCGAACTGCAGGCAGGCCTCTGGGTCAGCCCCTGGTTGGGAGGCCCTGGCATAGGCCTGCCGCAGTTCTTTTATTTTACTCCGCACCTGCTCCTGGCTGCGCATGTGGCCTCTGGTGGCCAGGCTGGCAGCCATGTGGCTGTAGACAGCCACATTCCTGCACCTAGTGTGGAGACTGTGGGCATTGGAGGCCTCCCCCCAAACCTCAATGAGGTCCACGATCTCCGCACTAGGTGCCCGCCTTTTGCGGCCCCTGTTAGGCTCCTGGGAGCTGCCAGCCTTGTCCTGGGGAGCGGTGGAGGGCTGGGTGGCAGCGGGTTGCTGGCTTATCCTGTTCCAGGTGCACGGTCTGCTGGCCGTGTGCTGGCAGGCTGGCAACTGGCACAGGCACTGTGGCCAGAGTCTGCCCCTTTAAGGGCTCTGGGGTTGGGGGGGAGCAGACAAGTTTTCCTGGTTGTGCCCAGAGTGGCCACCAGGGCTCCCTGGGAAGGGCTGGAGGCCCCCTAATTCGAAATAAGTGTCTACACGGCACTTATTTCGAATTAGCTATTTCGAATTTGGTGTTATTCCTCGTAGAATGATGTTTACCAAATTTGAAATAAGGGCTCCACTTTGTAGTGTAGACATACCCATAGAGACAATATTCTCATAGCACACAAAGCTCTTCAGTATTGTAATTCATTTCTTCCTGAATGTTCTTAAGAAGCAATTTCTAAGTTGTCCTCATGCCAGTCATTTAAAAATGGAACTCCAGCTTTGCTTTGCTAGTCTTTTGAAGCAGATAGTACAATAAAGAGACCTCCCACCGACCCGAAAGGAGACCTCTTCTTCCAGACGTCCATTAATAGAGGTTCAATACCTTCCTTGTCCTTTTCTACAAACATTTCTTACAAAAGTTAGGCTTTGTAATTTTCCTTCCAACCAGCTGACAAGCGAGCAAAAAGTAGAAGGGAAAGTAGCACTTCTAAGCCATGGCAGCTGATAATTACCTTGCTGAACATGGGGCTCTATATAACCCAGGCATTGTAAGAAACGTACTTGATTACAGTGCTTTCGGAGTAGCTCAGTGCAAGAGTTCTGCTTCATTAGGGAAACAGAACTGCAGTACTTTAATGGAGCTCATTTCCATCTCCAATTTTGCTCTTGCATGGAGAGCTAACCTACCTTTGTGTCCAAACAGCTGACATCCCTTTTCCTTGGAGAAAACTACAGATAAATAAACAGTGCCAGAACAAACAGCAAATATTAATAGGTGGCCTGGTGTGAGGTTGAGTTCAACAGGAGGCCCTCCCGGTGCTCCTCATGAAAGATAGAAAATGGCTGTTTGGAAAACATTACCTGTCATTTGAATGGGCTTATTTCTTTAATCCCTGAAAAAAGCCACATGCCACAATGAAAGTGTAAAGCCTTCCTCTCCTGTGTATCAGGCAGACAAGAAGTCTGATGATGCTGATTAAAGTATTAGGGCCTTTTTAATTTGAAAGCCTGGGTGTAGTGAGCCCTGTGATTCCCCAGACAGGCTCCTACTAGGTGCTTGGGGAGCCATTATAAATTCCAGCACAGTCTACTAAAATAGATAGAGGCTCAAGGAATGGTGGAACCTATCTATCTCCAGTGGTTGTTTTGTCTCTGACTGATTTCTGCTTGTGTGTGTTTTTTGCCCATTAGCAAATATTTAAGCAATAATTACATGGAACTTTGCTGATGAGCCAGCAGTCCAAACCCTCTTCAACTTTCCTTTCAAAGGTCTGTCTCCTCTCTCTCCAGCAAGGACATTCCTTAGTAGAATCCAGTTCTGCCTTCGTTGAGGTCAATGGCTGTTCTGCGACTAGAAGCAAGAGCAGGCCCTGTGCCTGTGAAAGAAAACTCATTGTGGTATTATCAGCCCTAATTGCTGGCTTTACCTTGTATTATGTACTTAAGGCTAGATTGTGCAGTCCCTATTCACTATGAGGAGCACTGTTTTCACTTGTGGCTTTATTGGGAACTTGTTGTGCGGGTCAGTTCTTAACTACATGCAAAAAGGGGTACTCGCTTCTTTCAGCAAACTTTAGCCCTAGGTCACCCAAATCATAAAACAGGCTGGTCAGGACAATTTTCTAATGAATTAAGTGCTCCGAACTGATATTCCACAAGCCAAATTTCAGCTGACATTGGATTTTCTGAAAGCCTTTTAAACCCCTTATTACAAGGGGTTTGTTTCTAAACACTATTAGCCTGATTCTCGTCTCACTCATACCAGAGTAACACCATTAATTTCAAAGAAACTACCCCCCAATTTTATTGGGAGAGAAAACTCAAGTCAAGGTCCCCAAAGGTACCTTAGGTGCCAAACTCACAATTTCAATGGAATGCCTAAGCACCTTTGAGGATTGGCCTCAGACCGGCAAATCTGATAATGTAGCATCTGATTCTCATTCAAACTAGGACCCTTGTGTACTGCTATTTAAATACATGTTAAGGCCCAGTTATTTGGTGTATCTGAGAACCAGGCATTCAATGATGAAACTCATCACAGAAGCTTTTTTAACTACATGACACTGCTTTTAAACAGCTACAGCTAATTCATTTTGGCTAGACAAAGAGATCCGTTCTGGAATAGAATTAAGAGGCTCAGTAGCACTTCAAATCAGGTAAGACAGAAACCTCAGTGCAAAAAGACCCCTAACTTACTTTTTTTTTACATTCCTTCAAACAAGAGTGTGTTTCACTCCCAGCAGTGGCTGAGGTTGAGAATAAGATCTTTCCTATTACACCATGACCTCCTTAGATCTAGTCTCGACCATAAGGTGTGGATGGAAACAGAATATTACAGTGCTGGCTCCCAAGAGAAGCCTGGGTCTTGGTTACCTTTTGAATTAACTAAGCCTTTTGAATAGATTCATCTGTCTCTACACTATTGTATTTCATCTACTTATTTTGGTTTTAGTTTGCATTGTGCATTTGCAAATATTGTAGTCTCTTGCTGGAAACATGGCTTTCCAGGCCAAATTCTGCTTTGCTCCTAGATTTTCCTGCACAACTTCCATTGTTTACACTTACAGATCTATACATTGCAAGCTGTAGCTCAGGACACAATTTGTCCTTCCAAGTTAAATGTAAATGTCAGCATGTTTTCTAGGACTGATGACACTCAGACTTTAAGGACTGCAGGAGCTGTCACATTCAAGCCTTTTTTACATTTTTTCTCTCCTCAGATGGTGAGTGGGTGAAGTATCCTGTTTCCAACTAAGTGCTAATAGTGTCATCAGCTTAAAGCAGGTGATCCACACACGCTTGCAGTTCCTGTCTTCCTGAACTGTGGTCAGGAATGGATTGGGAAGACAACATTAGATGCTGTTGGGCCTTGTGATGAAGTGTTTTTATACCCATCTGTCTAAAGCCATGTTTCTTGTTCCGTGGCAAATCTGTTTCCATGACAGCAACATTCCAATGATTTTCTTTTATGTCATCTGTTGTCTTCTCTTCCCTTTTTCACCAAGGCCTGGTATAGGAATACATTTTTTTGGCATCTATACAACATGCCCAATTCACTTTGCTTCTACAGTCTGTTAGCCAGTCCTTTGTAACTTCACCATTAGTTACTTTTCCCCACCAGTGGACACCAAATATTCTCTGCAAGCCTCTCTGATGGAGTTTAAGTGCCCTCTTTTGGGGCTTCTTTCACTTGCCAAGATTTAGGGAGCAGAGTGAGCATGGCAAAGGTGATATTTAAGCCACCTTTGTGCTCTATTCTGGGGTCATCCAGAGGTCTGCCTGGTTTCCCAGTGTAAGTTCAGAGCAGCCTTGAAGCTGCTCCAATTCATGCTCTGCTTCCAGTGCCCCTTGTGGCCCCTGGAAAGCAGGGGTAGCTGAATACAGGTGTACTGCAACCACACTCCCTCCCTAATGCTTGCCTGCCTCCTCCCTCATACTCTCAGCTCCAATAGGGCCTCTGTACTGTGGGGCAGGAGCAGCTAGTATAAACTCTTTAAAACAGCTCTTGAATGGCTGGGAAGCCCCCCCTTGCATTAATCTCAGGGGGTCTATTTCCCCCCCCCCCCCCCATTTTGGTACCAGAGTGCAGTAAGAGGACATTAGTGTAACTGAGAATCAGCCCTGCCCTGTTTCTTCCTACCATGTCTCAGCAGCTAGCATAGAAATGCTGTGATGTAAAATTCTCCAAGATCTGAGTTTGTTACACTTTTCAACTGACACACCACTATGCTTTGTGGGGAAATCCTAGCACCTTAAAAGCACCTTTAAAAACAGGAAATAAATCTTGGATAGGGAAATAAATCAATGGTGAATACTTTATAGTGATAATTAAAAATTCTTAGCCAGGAGTTTGTGTTGGGACCCCATAGCTACAAGACAATGCATTTAAAAGTGACTGTCTCTCTCACATGGTCACAGGGTGGTTTTTGGAGCAAGGGGGCTGATTCACCACTGTGTGTTACTCCAGTTTTACGCAGGTGAAAGTCAGAGAAGTTTCACTGGTTAAAACCAGAATAACAGACCATTGAATCAGGCTTTTTTATTTTTAGCGATGGGAGACAGACACTGAAATGTTATCTATGGGAAGTGGAATAAAATGTGCTATAGCCCAGTAGCCTGCCAAAATCTGGCTGTTGCATTTAGCATAGATTGTTACGGTAGGAGAATTAATAGCATTAGCAGTCTCTGAGGAGAGATGCTGCTTTCAGATTTTCCAAGTGGGCGGGTGTTAAAGCAAGGTGGATGGTGGCAGGATTTATTTTTTTATTAAATGGAGCATGCAGCATTCCAGCAAGCAGCTTGCCACAAAGCTGAACAGTAGCTTTAGGGCTTGCTGGGTGGTGGTAGGGAGAGGAAAGGCTTTGACTCACAGTCATTCCCTGGCTGAGTATACTGAAATGCGAAAGGATGGCTCTTCGATTCAGCTTTCACCCGCTGGGAGCCATGTCCCCCACCCCCACTCACATCTGATATCAGCTCTGCATTAAAGAATATGTGTCAGTTGCAGGGTGAGAGAGGCAGGCAGTTTAACTATTCTGGGCACTCTTTGTGAAGAGTGTTGGGCATTTTGAAACCAAACAAGCTCCCTGGAAATACCTTTGGATTTTGATACCTCTTCAAGCCTGAACCATAGTCTTTTTTTTTTTTTTAATTTATAATCTGAATGCAGGTCAGATTCACTTTATCCAGGCAATATTTTACATTGCTTTCTGCTCATCCCTGATTGGTGTTGGTCAGATAAATTAACTCACTTTCCTAAGTACATATATTTGTGCAGATCACTTGCAGCTATCACTTCTTTTCTCCCACTCAGCGCTGAAACCTTTTAATCAAAAACCATCTTACCACGTGTTTTGTAGTACTGCTGTGTTGTTTATTATATTGTGAATACATGACATTTCTTTATAGCCTTTCATCCCAAAATACTTTACGTACCAAAACCTGGACTATACATCAATCACTTCATCCTGTAATGAAGAGAGTCCTGTGGGGAATGAGTTATAACAACTGTTTAACAACACAGAAGAGCACTTTAGAACAGGAAGCAAAAATACTTTAGCCAGCTGGAGGGAATATTGCTAGGTACAATGTAGTTTTCCAAGCTGGAGTTTAGCTAGGAGAAGCATTACAATCAGACATATTTCTACTTTTGTTAAAGGTACAAACAAGGTATTTAAAGATGAGATGTGGCCCAAACCTCAGTTTCACCTCACATCCAAACAGTGGAACCTTGAGTGACTCAGTGCTCCCCTCCCACCGTGCTTAGGTAATGGATCAGCTCTAATTCAGAGGGAGGAGTGACACTGGATCACTAACCATATTTCTTGGAGAAATGTCCCTTATAAGAAGGTGGCCAATGGAAATGGTTGATTGTTGATTTCCATATAATTATATATTTTACTCAGCCTGACAGTTATGCACATAGCTAACCTAGATGATCCTTCGAGAGATTGTCCATATTTGCAATTCACTAGTGAGAGTGTGTGTCCCACAAACTAGAGTTACAGACTTTGAGCAGCAGTGGCTATGCAGTGCCTATGCCTTGTATGCCATGTTGAGGATATGAAAGGGCAAGGCACATCAACTACCACTCATTTCCTCTCAGTGCCTCCAGGCTTGGAGTGGCTCACTGTCTATAGAGGCTCACCTTTTGTAGCTGTACACTGCATCAGCCCGTTTTCAATGGTTTTGTATTATATAGTTAGTATAGTCTAGTATTCTTAGGTAGTTTAGGCTCAACTGCAGATATGTATTATGAGCTAGTTTATAAGGCTGGAATCAAAATCCCAGATCACCTTCCCACAAACACCACTAGCTCGCTGACTCACAGCACTTCACCTTCAGCCCTGTCTCCTCGGCCGGCAAAATCTAGCAAAAGACCATTATTAGAGAAGAAACAAGGTGTGGGGAGCAACACAGGTAGACCCACAAAGATCTCCAAAGTCAGGCCCTCATCCTTGTGCTGCTTTTCCTTCAGGCCTTCACAACCCCATGGAGTTCCCACCAAAATTCATCCTCGCTGTGGTGCCGAAGGCTCAGCATCAAAGTGACAGTCATCGAGAGCAGCACCAAGGAAACCTTCCTCTTTAGTTAGGAGGTTGGCCCCTCCCAGACACCAGTGAAGGCTAGTCTGGCACCACAACTTCTAGCACCACAGCTTTCAGTGCGGCAGACCATGAGTCTGCCCACCTTCTCAACACTGGGGTCAGCACTTGTTAGCCACAGAGGCCACAGCGTTGTCATGGCTGCTTGTCCCTCAGCACCAGATCATTTGATGTTTAAGGAGCTGACGGATCTTCTGGTATGGCAGGGAACAGAATCGCTACTGCTATCCACTCCCATTTCTCTCATGCTGCTGATACTTTCTTTGATTATGGCACAGAGTACCTCCAGGACCAAACCGATCAAGCCTGCTGCACCAAGCTATGGAGTTACAATGTTCTTTCTCATCAGCTTCCTCAGTGGTACTGGACAATAGTCATGGCTTGAAATATTCCCATATATAATATTTCACTACATCTCCTTTACCTTCTTTAGTTTCAAAGAGGTGATTTAGAGTCAGTTAGTGGAATGTGCACAGGGAAAATCACTTGAAAGAAAACAGGGAATTACTTACTTGTACAGTAACTGCAGTTCATTGAGATGTGTTGCCCATATGTATATTTCATGTCTTACCCTCCATCCCCTTCACCTCAGAGTCCTTTACTTCCAGAATTTTGTGTTTGAAAGGAAACTGAGTGTGCAGTTAGTGCACTCCATCCTCATATGCCTCTCAGAACCCATGCCAGCCATACAGACGCTGCTGGTTGAAGGACACAGAACTTGTGTGTGTGTGGTGCATGTGCATCCCACTTGAACATCTACTACTGTATGGGTAAGTGACATCACATTCCCATCACTGTTACGCCATTTGTTACAAGTATTTGTTGTGTTTTGTCCTAAATGCAATTTTAAGCTGTGGGGTAGAGACTGTCGCTTCCTCTGTATTTGTGCAGTTCCCAGCACAATGGGCACTGATCCTGATTGAGGCTGTTGGGTACGACTGTTATTCCAGAAAATAATCATTTACATATTCCATCATTCAGCTTTTCCTAGGCCACTGTGCCTTGAATATCTGAAAGCTGTATTTTTCCTGGTGTTCTTCCCAGTTCATCCTGACTCACAAATATTTTAGCCATCTATTTATGCAGGCCTTCTTCTGAGAAGCCCCTTCTGGGGATCTTTCTTGTGGAGAGTGCAGGAACAGAACATGCTGTATAAACACATGCTAATGCCTTGTTGCCAAATCTTCTGTGCCTAGTGGATGGCAAGAGCCAACTGACAGTCTTCACAAATATGCAAAACCAATGTAGATTCAAAAGGACTGGGGTAATTGTCAAATGAAACTGTGTAATACAGTATTTCAGTGGGAAATGCAACTCTTGTCATGTACATTCAATTAAGTAATGCTTCACACTCGGGGCTTATCTCCACTGTTGCTAGGATCCATGCTGAGGAATCCATGTCTAAGGAAGACCCATTAAATTGACCGCTGATCATTCAGATGTCAATTCTAGGACTCTCCAGAATGAGATGAGTAAAGGGAGTTGATAGGAGAGTTTCTGCCATCAACCAAGTGTGGTGTAAATCTAAGCTATGTCAGCTTGAGTTAGACTCCTAATGTAACTCAAATTGAATAGCTTAGATCAACTTTTCCCCATAGCATAGGCCTGCCCTCAGTGTGTCCCTTAACACTTTCTAGTTTGTTCCCTGAAAGGCGAAAAGCCCCGACAGTGATTGTTCTATTCCCATATACATGGGGATGGAGGCAAGATGCCCATGCCTTTCATTGCCATTGTAAGAGCCATCCAGAAATAATGTCTCTGCTTTAGGAATCACTACCTCCATGCAATCTCCAGGGAGAAGACATTCCAAAGGGGAATGGGATGGAAGGAAAGGTCACAACCTTGCCCGCACCATGCCTCCCTACCTGCCTGTGGAATAGAAACAATACACTGGAGAATTCAAATTCCATCATGCTAATAGTGTAGCCTGTATGTGGTGCAGTCTTACGTGAGCACTAGAAAGCTGAGGGGTTGCCTAGTGTTCTTCATGGGACTGTGGATCTTGCACTGGCTTAAGGGGAACAGACATATTTAAACCCAACGGGCCTGTTTCCTGGCCCTACTATATAAACAACTCTCACAGAAGTCAGGATAGCAGAATCAGAATGAAAAAAAACAATGGCAACTGCCTCAGTAGCAGTCCTCCAGCCCACTGCTGGCTTCCTCAAATGCTCCTTCTCTTGTAGCTAGTTCTGTTTGATCAGTTGCTAGGTAAAGGCAGGTGTGTCAGTTGAAGTAGTGGAAATTTCTATTCATCTTATAAATAGTTGAACAGCCCGACTTGGTGAAATGTGAAACGAGCAAATATTCCATCTTATCCTTGTAGGGCAGATCAGGATTCAGTCTATAGTGCTGTCATGTCAACAGTGTCACCGCTGCTGTTCATGATGCCATGGCGCTATAAGTTATTCATGTGAACATGGCAAACAAAGGTTTAGCTTAACCAAGTGATGAACATTTCTCTACCTGCAGCATTCTCCCCTGTTAGAATCAAAAGGCTCAGAGGTCACTTAATCTACGACAGAAATAGATTCAATGGCCTTTAGGGTCAGTATGCTTTGCAAATAGAGCAACGTGTCTCTTACCAGTACAGAGTGCTTCAAGCACAAAGCTCCTTGCTAATAGAAAAAAATTATTAAAATCCTAATAAATGTGACCGGTTTGTTTGAAATTTACTAGGGAAAAATGTAAATTTCCCTTATGATCATGTTTATAGGCTAGCCTATTAACAGTTTTTTTCTTCTGCTAATCCTAATGCTTCTTGCCGCAGTACATTGACCCTGGTTCTCTGGTGTCTTAAGACAGATCCCCATTAGAGGGTTTACTCACTGTGAGACTGTGATGAGCTTCTCATCTCTTTCTCATTGCCATAAAAAATTCTGTTCTTAAAAGGAAATGACTTAATATGCTGAGTGTATTTATGTACATCAGTCAAGAGCTATATTAAATGCAGTTTATTGTAGTTTCTCAATTCTAATTGATTTAAAGTGTTTGTCTAACTCTGTTCTACTGCCTGGAAAAGTATGTCACTAGATGACATTTCATGTACCTCAGAGAAGCACCATCACCTAGTGGTCAGAGCAGGGGACTGTGAACGAGTATAGCCTTAATTCTGCCACTATGCCTTTCGCTGCTGTTGGGGGATCTCAATGCTTCTGTGTCTCAGATTCCCATGTGATATGAGGACAATAATAATAAAGCACTTTGCAGTCACACTGGATGAAAGATGCTTTACAAGTGTAAGTTATTATTTTTGTATGTTAATTATTAATCCAGGAATGCACAAACATACGTGCATCTCTTGATCTAAGAATAATCATACTACATCCAATCCAAAGGAGAGCTATTACAACAATGAGCGGGCATGCCTAGCTAGATGCTGCCAGCAGTGAGCCAATCAACGATTTAGCAGTATCAATGAAAAACTGCCAACCATCATAATAGTTTGGTGTGACATGGGAAAAATGATCCATTGGTTAGTTTTAATTAACTGTTTTATTAGTGATTTACAAGCATCTCTGAGAGACAATGCAAATGTAATGTCCCGGCCCCAAGCAGCAATACATTGTTACAGAACTGAGTTGCTGCATGAATACATGGAGATAGCATAGGATGGTCTAGGGAACCTACTGAGATGAGGAAGTAAAAGGTATATGTGCATGAAAAATATACAACATAAAGGATTTTTATTTCTCCAGTATGCTCTCCCCTGCTTTGTCTCAATCTTTTGAGTCCACAGAAAAAGCTAATTCTGCCCTTTGAACATTAGTTATTACACTTGATACCAGCTCTCTAATGATCTGCTGGAGGTGGCCAAACCATTATAATTCATGTACAATGACAACAACTCTGCTTGTTTGTAGTGCTTTATACCTTTTCAAAGTGATGTTAGTATTAATTAAGCCTCACAGCACCCCTGCAGGGCAGGTAAGTCTGTAAAACAGCCAACTGTGGTAGATATTGGAACATGGCAACTTATAGTGTGAGGGGGAAAATAAACAATTTATAAGCACCTGTAGGTGATGTTTCGTGATGGTGCAGCTCTACCTTGCAGCTCTCATTTACTGCTTCTTCCCTTGAAATTTGTAGCAACATCTTGTCTCACCCATTGTACAATTTCATCTGTGCACCTAGGGCTAGATTTTTGTAAACCTCGTCCATTTTTCATGAATAGTCTAACTGAACTTAATGAGACTACTTGCATAAAGGCTCACCAACTTGAGCAGGGGCTACACATGCACACAAACACACACACACACACTCTTAAAAAGTGTGCCATTTAGCCACAAAGACTATGCAAGGCACAACAATGAAATCATACTTTTGTATACATTTACTGTAGCTCATCACCCTTGAAATACCTTGTTTATAACATGCCATATGGTTAGCTATTCAGGGCAGCCAGGACTACTGTAGAATGGTAATCTGGTATGAAATAGTAAACCAGGGCTCACCTAACATAAACTTTCTTTACTCAGGATTTTAATGTTACATTCTCTACTAGCCTGTAAACCAAAATCTGTGCTTTTTATTGCACAAATTAATGACCGATGTGATATTTTTATATGAGTGTTAATGTGGCATTGTATTGTGTTGTCTCATTTAGCCATGCAAAAGAAGAGTAAGTTGAAGGGTTTGCCTCATCACCTGAAAGATTCCTTTGAGGAACAGTGTGCAGACTAGAGATACTGTTTGAAATGCACCTAAAACTTGATGAAGCCTGAAAAATGAATTGTTATAAGGGATTTGTTTTAACTATTAGTCAATATGTATCTTGCAGCAGGAAAAAGGAAATTGTAATGTCCTTAAAACTTGAAAGGAAGAAAGCTTTTTGATAAAAAGCTAACATGTACCTTCACACAACACTACGGATTCCATGTCTTCTGTCGTCATGTTACCTCAGATCAAAGGACATATGAGCTATTACTGAGGGAAGCCCTCTGCAAGGCACACATTTCTCCCAGGAGAATGTCACAGGTATGCTGGCCTTAGCAGACATGGATACAGATATCAGGAAGCTTCCTCACCGAGATCTGATAAGGTAATTGCATTTCCCCAAGTTTAGACTTTAAAAATTAAGATAAGGGTATAGAATAACTTTCAGAATCTCTTCACAGGAATCCTATCAGCAGATATTGTTTGAAAAAGCTGGGCCAATGCTGTAAAAATAGTCTGTGACTACTCATCTATATTTTAAAAATAAATTGGTTGACACATTTGCATATCTTTTGTATTTGTTTCCACCTAATATTCAGGAAATTTCACAGAATCAGCTCATTTTAAACAGATATTGAATGTGAGTGTTTGCTCCAGAAATATGCCTCTAAGAATTATGCTCATCCACTCATCAGGTACCATGGGGATGTGTATGGCATAAGATCATCCTAAATAGAACAGAACAAGCTCAGGAAACTGTATGACCTATTTGTCGCACCAAGTTACAGAACACAGCTCACATTCAAAGATTGTTGTGTGTAGTCAAACTCCCATAGACCACAGATTAATATTATTTAAAAAAAAGATATGTGCTGAATATTTTTGAATAATGAATGAAGATTGCAATCTGCCCGTGAGCAAATGAACCAATCATTTATGAACCAATCATTTAAGAAATATATTGGTAGAAATTATTTGTGGAGTTCAAATGCTTTACATCTTTTATATATTGTTTCCCCTGGCATCTTCTGTTAGGTTTGTATTTTGTTGTATGCAATCTGAAATCTGACCATAAATGTAGCTATGAAGAGACCTACTTTGCTAAAGGTTTGCTTAAAAACATGAAAACCCCATAGGCACACCACACAGTTTTGTGTTTGCCTGCCTAATCAAAACTGAACAAAAGCTTCAGAGGGGTAGCCAAGCTAATCTGTAAAAGGAAAAACTTTAACAACAGCAAATAGTCTAGTAGCACTTTAAAGACTAACAAAACATGTAGATGATATCATGAGCTTTCATGGGCACAACCCACACTCCAGTCAGCTGAAGAAGTGGGTTGTGCCCATAAAAGCTCATGATACCATCTACAAGTTTTGTTAGTCTTTAAAGTGTTCCTAGACTATTTGTTGTTTTCAAAACTGAACAGTCACACAAATCGCATGTGGGGCCTAGCCAAGAAACTGTTTCTTCCTCATAGGTTTCTCTCTGCACATCAAGATCCTTCTTTCTTTCAGGTGTTGTCATAGTGATCATAGGTGGTCACCTTCCAAAACCCATGGCTTCCTAATGCATTTGGTGTATGCCGGTCTGGAATCTGGGTACCCATGTGAGTAACAGCAAAAACAAGTGAAGAAAAATAAATTACACTTCTGAAAAATATGTAACTGGAGTCTTCTTAGCTTCATTAATGAAATCAAGCCTCAAAGATTCCAGTGACTGTTTGTCTCAAGTTCTGGAACTAGCTCCTTGAAGATCCTACACATGGTCAGATACAGCACAATAGTTAATGCAGTGTACATGGTTCATTTCAGAGAATGTCAGGTAAAAGATGCCCCTCACCATTTCTTTTTTTTTCTTTAATGAATAATAGAAATGTTTTGAGCAGTGGGCATGAAGGTCCGGCCCCAATGAAATCAAGGAAAAGACTCCCATAGTCCCTTAATGGCTTCATATTTTAGGCCTCACTATATCTGGAAGTAGTGCTCACTGTGGCCTTGTCTAGACTACAAAATGAAGTGGACTTAAGCAAAGTTGATAAACAGCCATCACAGTAATTAAAGCAGTTGATTCACGTGCACACTATGCTCCTTCAGTTGGTGGCATGCATCCTCACCCAGAACGTTTGCACTGACTGAAGTGGTCCATTGTGTGACACTGACAGCTGAAGCCCTCCCCTAACTCTGGGACTGACAGATCAAGCTATGAGCCCTACACTGCTGGGTTACCAGCCAACAGGTGATGCTACTAATATGGTGTCTGTGGAGCTACTGTGACACTCTAACTATATCGACTCAAGTGCTATACCTCTCGTGGAGGTGTGCCACTTAAATCAATGTAGTGGGTGGCTTACATCGGTGGGAACACCATTGTAGGGTAGACGTGGGTTAGGCTGACGTAAGCTGCCTTATACTAATCTGACTCTGGAGTATGCAGGCCTGTCTGTGTCGGTTTCAGGCTCCACTATAAGAAAGGCTTCTGTTGTAACCTCTGTGCTCCTACATTTTGCCTGCATCACAACAGGACGTGTAAGAAACAAACTGCAACTGTTTCTATCAGTGACAGATGTATACAGCACTCTTGTTTTAACCATGCAAAATACATTTATTCTGCTTATTACAGTAGCACCTAGGGGCTCTGGTGGAAACTGGAGCCCCTTTGTGCTAGGCACAGTACTGACACAAAATGATCCACTTAGACATCAAGCATAAGGGAAAACAACAGAGAAAGGATCGGAGAAAGGAAGAAATTATCATTGTCCTCTCCATTTTACAGTTGGTAAACTGAGGCACAGAGGCACTCTGACTTTGCCCCGGTTCACACAAAATCTGTGGCAATGCCAGGAATTGAACCCAGTGCCCAGTCAAGTGTCCTAACTACATGATAATTCTTCTTATTTCTTGTTTGTTAAATAATTTCCAGGGCCACATGTGCAGTGGCTTTGGTGGGCCATGTGACGGACCCGGCGGGGTCCGCACTAGCCGTGGGGCAGGATTCCCAACCCCGGCTCAGGGAGCGACGGCCGCCGCCGGGGGTGGCGGCACAGCCGCGGCTCCGCCGGAGCCAGGACGCCGGATAGCGCGGCCGGGCACGCGCCGGGAAAGACACAGGCGGGGGCAAGCCCCGGCGCGGCGCCCTGCCCCGAAGCCTCGGTCCGCCCTGGGGGGCGGGGCCCTGTGCGGACGCCGGGAGGAGCACACAGGGGGAGGCGCCGAGGAGGCGGGGCTTACCCCCCCGACGTCATTCCCCGGGGACGCTGAAAGGGGGGAGGAGGCGCCAAGGACGGGGGAAGCAGGGAGGCAGCCACCCTGGCTTCCCGGAGCACCAAGCCTCTGGGCCCCCGGGGGACGAGGAGCGACGGCACCAGCAGTTGGCGGGTTGTGTGGGGACGAGCCCGGCGCCTTCGACGGGGTGAGTAACCGGACACGCGCCGTGCCGGGGGCAGCAGCGAGCGGGGAGTGGAAGGAGCCCGGGGCGGGGCCTTTTTGGCGCCCGTGGGCAGACGAGTTGCGGGCAAGGGCCCCGTCTGCCGTGGAGAGCGGCTGGTAGAAGCCAACCTCCACTTAGGGCCTCGGGCCGGGACCCGGAGGAGAGGGTGGGCCCGGGTTCCCCACTCCCCCACACCCACACCCACACCCGCACCCACGCTCACACCCCACCCCACAAGCCCGGATACCCAGAGGAGCTAAAGCCCTCCTGGTGCGGAGAGGGCGGCGAACAAGGCCAGGACCCCCAAGGCCTGTAGCCAGGCCGAACCTCTTGCCCCGAAGGGGCAACATACAGACAGGTTCGCTGATCCCCCCTCGGGCCTGTGGGCAAGGGGGTGATCGCACCTAGCCCGCTTAAGGGCGAGAACGAGGCCGGGACCCCCAAGGCCTGTAGCCAGGCCGAACCCCTCGCCCCAAAGGGGCAACGCACAGACAGGTCCGCTGATCCCCCCTCGGTCACGTGGGCCAGGGGGTGATCGCACCCAGCCCGCACATCGGGCAAAGAGAGGCAGTGGGTCCGCCGAGCCGCTGCCCCCCCTCCTCGCAAGAGGGGGAGCGACGCTCGCACCCATAAACTTGCCACAGGCCACCTCAGGCAATTGCTCACGGTCTGTCTGATTACCATATTTGGGATTAGGAAGGAATATTCCTCCTGGTCAGAGTGGCAATGATAGAAAGGAGTTTCACCTGCCAAATATGGGGGTGTTACACTGCATGTTGTGTCACACACTAATCAAATCCCTGCCATTGTGGGAGGCCTGTGATATACAAACTAGATGATCTGGTGGTTTCTCTTGGTCTTTGACTCAGAACTGATCTATATTTATGACATAGTCACATGTACAATGGAACAATTCTGCTAATGCTGGTATGTACAGAGAGTAATTCAATTATTTCCAAAGGAGTTACTTTGGATTCATTGCTATAAATAAAAGCAGAATTTGATCCTGTGTATATCATATAAAGACATCAATTCCTCATGCATTACAAACCCGACCACAGGAAAAAAAATCAATTTATGTAAAAGGAATACATTTGTGTTTCTTACAAATACTTCCGAGATTGTCCTGGCAGGAGAAGAGAAGTGCAGGAAACAGATTTTCTTCTTGCTTTAGAGAAAAGGCAATCAAAGTCACAGAAAAATAGTGTTGGAAGGGACCTTGAGGAGTCACAGTCTAGCCCCCTGTACTCAGGACCAATTAAACCAAGACCATTCCTGACAGATGTTTGTTCTTTAAAAACCTCCAGTGATGGGAATTCCACAAACTGCCTTGGATGCCTATTCTGCAGTTTAACCCTTATAATCAGAATATTTGTCCTCATATCTAACCTAAATTTCCCTTGCTGCAAATTAAGCCCATAACTTCCTATCCTACCTTCAGTGGACATGGGGAACAACTGATCATAGTCCTCTTTATAACAGCCCTTAACATATTTGAAGATGCATCAGGTCTACCCTCCATCTTTTTTTTTTTCTCAAGACAACATATGCTCTGGGTTGTGAACCTCTCCTCATGTACATAGCAGCATGAGCTTTCGTGGGCACAACCCACTTCTTCAGATGAATGGCGTTTAAGGGGTCCAAGTTCCACATAAAAAGCAGAGAAAGGGAGGGGCTACTAAATGAAGCTGATAGAGAGGGTTCTAAGTACTCTTAAGTCCCTGGTGTTTGGCCTTTTATGTCATTAGGATGTGGAATGTAGAGAGTAATCCATTTAAGGTCTTTGTTTAAATCTCTATTGTAGATATCAAACTCGTAAATGAAATTAAGCTCTGCAGCTTCCCTTTTCTAAGGGTATGTCTACACTTGCAGCCTATTTCGGAATAGGGCTGCAAATGTAGGCATTCGGAATTGCAAATCAAGCCAGGGATTTAAATATCCCACGCTTGATTTGCATCTTCCCAGCTGGGCGCCCATTTTTGAAATTTACAAGCCCGGAATAACTGCCCGTGTCTACGCGTGGCAGTGAAATGGGCATTCGAAATAAAGCCCTATTTTGAACTACCTGTTATTCCTCCTGCAATGAAGGCTTTATTTCGACCGCCCGTTTCACTGCCGCGTGTAAATGCGGGCAGTTATTCCAGGCTTGTAAATTTCAAAAATGGCGCCCGGCTGGGAAGATGCAAATCAAGCGCGGGATATTTAAATCCCGGGCTTGATTTGCAATTCCGAATGCCTACATTTGCAGCCCTATTCCGAAATAGGCTGCGAGTGTAGACATACCCTAACTGAACTGTTTTTTTAAAATTGTCTTGTAATAATATGGAAACTTTGAGCTCCACTAATGAGTGCCTGGGCAAATTAAAATGTTCCCTAATAGGTTTCTGTGTTACCTTTTCGCATATCTGATTTGTGTCCATTAATCCTTTATCATAGAGACCGTCAAGTTTGGTCAATATGTATGGCAGAGGGGCATTGCTGGCACTTGATAAAAGGCCAAACACGAGGTACTTAAGAGTACTTAGAACTCTCTCCTATCAGCTTCATTTAGCATCAAAACTCTAATTGATTATTCTTTTCCCTTCTTTTCCCCCTTTGCCTCCCCATCCCCTCTCTTTCTCTGCTTTTTATTTGGAACTTGGACCCCTTAAACTCCAGTCAACTGAAGAAGTGGGTTGTGCCCATGAAAGCTCATGATACCATCAACATTTTTTGTTAGTCTCTAAGGTGCTGCAGGACTATCTGTTGTTTTTTAAGATTTTTCTATTACAGACTAACATGGCTACCCCTCCGAAACTTTGACAAGGTCCTTTCAAGGAACTTCTTTTCTAGTGATACAATGAGTTGCTGCGCAGTCTGTGCATTCAATTCAGCTAGCTGGCTGCAAAGAGAACTCACTGGTTCATGAAGGAAGATTTTACTATTTAAAGCCTTCTATTCCTCTTCAGATTTCTTTGTGTTGTGTTACACAATAAGCCAGTTTGGCCTCAGGTCATAGAACAGTGGAATAAAAGGAACCGTATTTGCTATATGCAGCAAATGGTGTAGCAGCGAGATGGTGTTATAATACTCTATGGGTAGTAAGTGATGTACAGTTGGTTCACTGTCTGCAAATCTCTATTTTAAAATATACCAACTCTACTACTACAATGCTTTATATTGCATCTGATACAAGGTAATTAGCTTCTGCCTGCCTCAATGACACTGGAATCAGTGTTCAACTTCCCTTTTGTACAGTGCTAGGGTAACATGCCACCCAATGATCCAAGTGCCCACACGGAAGGGAGGTGTGCCTCTTGCACCATTTTCCACCCCTTTCTGGAACCCCATGGTGCCCTTCTACTTTGGATCAGCAGGTCACAGCTCTGTGGAGACTTGTGGGCAGGCTTGTGGGCAGATGAGAACAGAGAAGGGGAATGTCTGTGCTCCAAAGCTCTCTGCTCTTCAGGCCAGCCAGATTTCATGTGGGCATCCATCCAGGAGTTCAAACAGCACAGATCTCTATTACTGCCCAGTTGGCCCCCTCCAATACTGCTACTAGCTATTAGGTGACCAATACCAAGGGCAGCATACCGCCTGCAGAAGCCATGCCAGCTGGAGGCATGGTTAATAGGCAAAGCATCCAGAGGCAGCCACCCAAACCTATTACCTCTGTCTCTCTGGGAGAACCCTTCCCATGGATTTCCTGAACCACTAAACCTTGAGTGGATGATTTATTTCATATTTTTCCTACACATCTGACTGCCTCCTGTGTGTGTGTGTGTGTGTGCGTGTGTGCGTGTGGTTTTTTTGCCAGAGACAAGGTCAAATCTGATTCTCTGTTCCCGAGACTATTCAGTCTTCAGTGCTCTGTGGCAATCATCAAGCATAACAGAAAAAGCCTAACACTGAGCAATGGACTATATTAACACAAGGAAAAGAGAATTATCTCTAAATTTTCTCTCTTTGCTTGAATGTAGAGCATCTGTCTAGAAGCTTTCCTAGCCTCATGCCCATGTAGTTTTTAAATAGGACATATACCCTTCTCAATTTAGGCCCTAATACTGCCACCGGTATTTATCAATGGATTAAGGGGCTGGATCAGATCCTATGTGAACCACGTTTGCTAATTTTAGCAGCTATTGGTTCACATCACAAAGCCAACTCATAGCTGGCACAATTTAGCACACCTGGCACTCCAATTCATGAGCAGCCCTGGATGAATAAAAAAAAAGAGAAGAGGTGCACTATATTTGAAATACATGACTTTTATTGACAATCACTTTTGAGATACACATTAGGGTTGTTAGCATTCACAATACCAGCCATCTCCTTATCTCTGTGTCTTATAAACCTGACTCAGGGTAGATAGTCTCAGATAATGCAAAGATAGCATTAGAAAACAAAACAAAACAAACAAACCCTAAATGGGGTCATTGAGTATACTTACAATTCTGGCACCCATTCAGGTGACAATTATTTCAGCTAGCTTTATTTGATCTTGTATACTGAGTCATAAAATATGTGACCCAAGGTCAATTCCTGCTATAATTTTTTAACAATATGTCATCTCAGAAGTTCTATTTTCCACTGTATCAGCTTTTTTTTTTTTAAAGGGACACACCGTGACTGCTCAAACACTTGGTGAACTCTCTACCTCATCTATCTTCCTGGCAAGCACCCAAAATGCAAGAATTCATCAGCTAATGAAATTCATGCTGATGTTGGAAATCTTTATTGTTTTTTGACCTGTCACATCACAAATCATTTTACATCAGGCTGCATACAAAGCTGTTTAAAAAAATCTTGACAGCTACAATAGGTATTTGATTTCACAAGCAAAAAATGAGCCATTGCAGTGTTGTGTGTTCACTCAGTGCTTCCAAGGGTAGAGTAAAACCCAATAGAAAAACTACGGCTAAAGACCTATTAATCATATTATAAAACTGGATTACTCTCATTAGTAGTAATATATATTTTTAGTCCTTGCTGGAATTGACACAATTTGACGTGGTTGGACAAAATCCTTTGATCTTTAAACAGCATGCACATGCAGTAGGGAAAATCTCTAAATAATAACTAGATGAGTGGCACAGGCATTTTCTTCATTTCCGCTTTGTGTATTTCAGCATGTGACGTTAATGGGCTCTAGCTCTTACACTGATGATATTAAAACAATGCTGTAACAGAATCAAATCAAATGAAAATACTCGCCAGACTTCGATTTACTTCCTGTTGTTTTCCTGCAGGTTTTTCTTCTCCCCCCTTGCTAAAAAGGCACAATGAACCTTTAAAAATGGGGAGCTGCTTTCAGACTTGCTATCGTCATCTGGATCAATTTGGAACAAAGTTCTGCCTCCCAATCTATTCTAATTCCAGTGTACACTCTCTGCTGGCTCACTGCCAGAATGGAGCTCAGGAAATGATAAATACCCATTTATTTGCAGTTATACAGATTTGTCTGGGACAGAAGGATCAGGGCTGCATTTATACCACCTCCCCCCCAAACTTACTGCACATTTACACATTCATTAACATCCACCAAAGCCAGTATTTGTGTGCATTGTGCTGATAGGGCACAGGGGACACAGGACATAACTTACACATGTTCTTGAAGCATACTGGAGCTCAAAGTCTTGTCCGTCTGCCCCATGTTTATCCCTTGCAACTGCTGATGTGTATCTACAATAGGAATCAGGGTTCCCCGTAAGCTATGTACTTGTGCAGCCAGTCAGGAGCAATTCCAGTGCCACTCAAATGTATAGAGGAGAGCCCACAGCTGGTTTTTGTGTTTCTATTGGTGGTGCACATTTGCAGATGCCTCAGCACACACAGCAAAATTTATTCTGCACTCAGATGGAAAAGATTAGAGGGAACATTGCTAGGAATACAAAATTAGGTTATACTAATCTGACTTGAAACAGAACAGGCCACAGCCAGATACCACGTATCTCAAAAAACATGTCTTTGGAGTTGGTTACAATAAATATTAGGCATGCCTATGGGGTACTAATTATCTTACTCTGTTGTTATAAATGGCAGAAAAATACAAAGGAAAATAAACTATACATGTTTACTTGTTTATCTGGGTTTTATAGCTATCTATGGCAAAATGTTTTTGCTTGTCTTATCCCAGCATATTTCCAATGGATGGGTGAATTAATAAGAGTAGAAGCTCTTTGCATATAATTAAAACATAATTTCCCTCTCAACAGTTATTTGAAGACTGGGTATTTTGCAAAAGATGAATCTGTACTGTGGATAAATATTTCACAATGTGGTTTGAATTTACTTCCTTTTAATGTTGGTACTTCTGAGGTTAGTGGACAAGATATTAGCCAGCTGCTAATACAGCAGCATTATCACAATGTTGTGTAAATAATGTCAGGTCTCAGACAAATACTGATAACCAGAGCTTGGTGAAATTCAGACAGCCCTAATAGCTGACATGAGACTGACAGAACAGTTCAATTTTTTTTCATTTGGATTTATTGATACATAAAAGTTAAAATTAAAGAGCAATTGTTTGTTTAAAGACTAAGTACTGAAGTCTAACAAACACTGTATGCAAGAGAGAGAATGAAGGGCTTTGTAATTAAAACCATGTAAAATATCTGATGCACAGTGACAACACTAAACATTGTCTCATTTTCAACAGCATTAAATAAAAGTGTGTTGCATACATTTGGGTAATATATGGGACAGATGCCTTGCAGTGCTCAGTTTCTGCTCAGCAAAACTGAGTTTGGAGCCTCTCAGGGAACTCATGATAACTCCTCAATTCTCTACCCTGATCTCAACACAGGTGAGTGCAGCCAGGGGACTGCTCTCGTTTATGTCAGATAGCTATAGTCTGGGCCACCTATCAATTGGGGATAATTGGAGACCCTCATGCTCTGGCAATTGCTCTCCAACTCCAGCATTCTCCCCAACACTCTTATCCCCTAGCACTGGAGGCTAGATGGAAGCTAACTATGCTATGTCTATGCCTATTTGGGATTCCCCCAGACAGGGAGATTCTCCTGTCAAGGGAGTTATGGGGAGTCTCTGCTCTGTTTGCCACATGAGTGTCTCCCAGGGAGTGGAGTGGGCTATATATTTGGAGTCTTAGGCTTTAATGTTTTATATTTTGGCTGTACCAGAGACCCCATACTGCAGTCCATACACATATGTAACATTTAAAAAATACACACACCGTATCTATATGAAACTAGAGCTGCATGAAACATTTTTGGCTAATAGTAAGTTTATGACAAAAATATTTTCTTCAGGGTGCCGAAATGATGGCTATGTCTTCCCTCCCCATGACTAGCGCCAGTGTTTAGTCTAAACATAGCTATGGGCCACAGTGAAAAAGCAAGCTGCATCCTGCATGAATGAAAGGCTCTTCCAGAAAAGGGGCAACTGGGAAAGGCCTCAGGAGTATTCTGCTACCAAAACTTTTCATTGCGGTGAGGATAGGCTCTGCTGAGGCGCAGCCAGAACCTTTCCCCACTGCCAGTCTGACTCCAGGAGCAGGGAAACAGCAGGACATTACACTGCTAAAACCAGCAGCATAAATGGGACCAACGGCTTGGGCCAGTAGTGAGTCATGTAAGGAATGGACTGCTAAGGACTAGCTATGTTAATGGGGCTATCAGCCAGAATGGGCAGGAATGGTGTTCCTACACTCTGTTTCCCTGGAGATGGGAATGGGCAAAAGGGGAGGGATCATGTGATGATTACCTGTTCTGGCTATTCCCTCTGGGGCACCTGCATTGGCCACTGTTGGAAGACAGGGTTAGATGGACTTTGGTCTGACCCAGTATGGCTGTTCTTTTGTTCTGCCTACCCACATCTTTCAGGTGTGTCTTTATTTACTTGCTGCATCACATGATCTACACTGCTATTTATACCTATAGGCTATGTTACAGGGGACTATGTGCATTTATGTGGTATGTGTTGTTGAAACAACCGTGCCATGTAGATGTACCTTATTTGTGAATTTGGCAAATAGTTTCAACCATCCAACCAACCAGAGACATAAACACATTTTGTTCCCCCTGAACAATATTTTCCCCCGGATGTTCATTTTGGTGAAAAAAAAAATAGTTTTGCATTTTTCTGTTTGGCTACTGACCCAAAATCAATTAGTCTCTCAGCTCTATATGAAACACATTCATCCCTTCCCCCCTTTACTTTTAGAAAGCTCTCAAATGATGACTTTTTAAGGGGGAAAAGAAAAATACCATGTGGTGTCTGCTGACAGTAATGCTTTTCCAGCTACCACCATTCAACCTGATCAAGGCTACCAAAATAGTGCAATGCCCATACTGCCTTGTGCATCTACCTCTTTGAAAAAGTGCTAAAGAGGATTCACGCACACCACTGTCAGCCGACGGTCAGGGCAGTGTGTGTGTGTGTGTGTGTTTCCAAGAAAAGGTTTAACGTCCGTGTCTTTATTGCTAGGACCGGAGTCCCGTCGCAGAGGGTAGCCAGCAGGCCAACAGACGCCCCTGTTTATAGGAAGAGCTTATTACACCTCAGATTTTAGCTGCTAGGATACAAAAATCCCTTCGCAGCGGGCAGCCTAGGACAGACTGAGAGGTGCCCCAACGGACCTGTCACCTGGGAGTGACACAGATCCAAACGCTCAGCTCTGCCTGTATCTGTCCCTTATGACCGGCTGAAGTTCTTTTAAATTGTGCTTGGTTCTATTACAGCAACTGAAGGAGTCAGGTTAAAGCTTAAACAGTTACAGGTTTATTAAAGAAGCTTATAAATCATATGGTTACAATGGCTATTGCTCTATTTCTTAAATGCTAGCAAATATATATAGATCTTAAAATGGTTACAGGAAAAAAAGGTAAAGATAGAAGATAGAAATAATGGTACCAAGTGACAGCTTAATCTTTAAAGAGCTCTAACATTATATATATATAATATAACCAAAGGACCACATCCAGGTACAATTTTTACCCCCTTCTGTGCCTCTCGACTCCAGCGGGTCAGGCCAGGGTCGGTCCCTCAATTCCTCGGAAAGACGGATACGAGGCGGGCGTCCCCTCTGGAACCTCGGGAGGTCAAACACCTAATCCGACCAGCAGATAGATGGTAGATTGACACTCAGAGTAAGTGTGCTGCTGGGCCCGTCTTTATACCCTGAGGGCCCATATTCTCTTTCTTATCTTAAAATGCCAAATTGTACTGGTCCGTTTTGTGGCGCCAGTTCTTACAAGGAGTTTCAAAATAATTTACACTTGTAAGAGAGGAAAATATCTAAATTAGGAGTGCCGGATGTTCTTTGCTGGGAGATTCCTCCCCGTGGGCTGTGTGTTCGTATCAATATGGGTTAAGTCAAGGGCACTCTTCTGCAGACTCTTGGTCAGCAATTAGTTTGACCACCCTCTTATCTCTGCTTACAGTTGTCCATGGTCACTGAGCCAGCATATCTAAACCTCCTGCTCCAAGGTTTTCAAAGATCATGCTGTTTTTCTGCTCTGTGTGCCCTGTATGTTTTCAAGCAGACAAAGATGGATGTTAAATGGGGGGGGGGGGGGTTCATGTCTGGCTACAACCACCCAACATGTAAAATGGCCAGTTGTCACTTGGCTTGAGGAATAGTGGCTTCTCTGTAGTCTCTGAGACACAAGGTTGATATAAGAGGGGACCTTAGGCCCCCAGAGATCACCCAGTACTTCCACATATATAGGTCAGAAGGGATGTGGCTTGTTCTGTTACCATATTTCACAGACCCCATAATCACCTGAAACAGATTATGAAAAAAAAGAAGAAACTTTTATTTATATATTTTCACTTTCATTCTAATATGCTGTGTCTATGTGTCTCTGCTTAATGGATTAAAATAAAAGAAATGTCTTGCCTTCTAGGCAACTGAGACACAAATTTTCTCATCTGTGAAGTGTTGGTATTTTAAAAATGAATCAATCTCTAAACTTTTCTAAAGGCTTTAAACTTTTCTCTTAATCACATTTGAGAGGAGGGTTTTTGTCTTCTCATAATTAATAACCACAAGGGCTTAAAGTAAAGGCCATGATTATCATTAGTATGTAAGAGAGTAAAGTAGACTACTTATCTAAGGAAAAAGGGAAATCTATTTCTGGAAAGAAGTAGCTAAGATAACCTAAATTTACAGTAACACTTGTTGTATCTTATATGGAGCTCTTCATGCTTTTGTATCATTAGCCTATGGATCACTTCACCCTTTCTCTGATAATATTGTTGAATTTCAGCATCTTAAACACTAAGATGTTTTTCCCCTCACTCTGTAGAGACATTAAGATTTCCTTTGAACACTGTTTCCCAAGGCCAGGAATGTGATTCCCCCCTCCCCCCGAGATCTAGGAAAATATATTATTGGTCTTTTATAATTTGTGTTGTCAACTACTGATGTTTCTTCAAAAGAAGCCCAAAGAAATCTGTGCAAATTGGAGACACTCTTTTTGCAAAGATCTTTCAAATACCATAATATAAAATAGAATAATTGTTGAGTTAATTTTAGGAGTTCAGGTGCACATATGACACATAAATCATCACTACTTATAAGGAGTTCCAGAAAGGAAGAATTCATTACATTTACACTCTGATCATCAATTGAGTTTATGTACCAAAATATTTATTGGTTCAACATCCTACTGTGTACATATCTCAACCTAAAAGGAATCTAAAATACGATGTATTTTGCTGCTACTCATTCAAGAATTCAGAGTTAGATCACTAAAAATTGTTGGGTGAATATTAAAATAAAATAAAAGATCCAGGTACAGTAAAACTCCAATAGTCCGGCATCCAATAGTCCGGCATCAAAATGGCAAGAGCCTAGTGAGTGAGCTTCGGCCAAAAATGAGTCACAAGGTAACAGCGGCAGCAGCTGAACTGAGCAAAAGGGTAAAAAGGCTTAAAAACCTAAAACATTACAGTATACTGTATACAGTATGTACAATAAAAAGGGTTAAGAACACTTTATATACAGTATATAATGCATACAGTATATATATAACCAGCTTATAGTACCTCCTGATAGTCCGGCATATTTGATAATCCGGCACCACCTAGGTCCCATAGGTTCCGGATTATCGGAAGTCTACTGTATTTGCTCCATTTAAAAAATGAACTTGCATCAACTGTCCTGAAGTCTTTTTGCATTCCCTTTCCATGACCATATCAGTAGCTGATGTTGGCCTGCAAGAATGCTCACAAAAAGCACAGTCTAAGCTTGCATACTAATATACTCATGGATAGTTCATTTTTAACTCACATGTATATAGTAATTTGGTGATGTGAACAAGCCAGAACTAAAGATTAGCATCTCATAATAAATTCTTTTGTTGAACTGTCCTGATCTTTCCCCAGATCTGAAATAAAATGAATTCTAACATTTCCCCCCTGGTTTGAATTTATAGTTGCATGGGTATGAAGAAAATTGCACAAAAAACTTTGGTGAAAATACACTCATTAAAGCAATTCATATTGCCTGGTTGGTTACTTTCTCCTTTCCCTGCACACCAGTGATCATTCTAAGGATCATTATCATGCATTTGCCCACACTATCTGGGGCTGTGATCTTATCAAAACTCTCAAAGTAAGTGGGATTGAACTTGGTCCATTTATTGGCCCTGATCCTACCGCATTAAAGCCAAGAGGAATGTTGCCAACACAATTACACCGATTCAGAATGTTACCAGAAGAAAAAATATGGGAAGTATGGTACAGCCAAGACCATGTTCAAACAGATTCTGGGGGCTCCCTTTCAGCACACATCTTTGGAGGACACATCCTATGAACAATAAAACTAAGTGCTAGGATGGATAAAGATGTGCATGTTAAATGGCAGTTCATAGCCATCATAAGTGGCAAAATAAATGGTTCCTGAGAAATGTTCTAGCTGTAAAGAAAATAGGATTAGTGATCTAGGGACAGCAAAACCACACCTAAGTTAGCACTGACTGGTCAGGGTCTCAGACGAGAGAATTCCTTTTTTGTGGCTGACATGCTGGCTACGTCTAGACTGGCATGATTTTCCGGAAATGCTTTTAACAGAAAAGTTTTCCGTTAAAAGCATTTTCGGAAAAGAGCGTCTAGATTGGCACGGACGCTTTTCCACAAAAGCACTTTTTGCGGAAAAGCGTCCATGGCCAATCTAGACGCGCTTTTGCACAAAAAAGCCCCAATCGCCATTTTCGCGATCGGGGCTTTTTTGCGCAAAACAAATCTCAGCTGTGTACACTGGCCCTTTTGCGCAAAAATTTTGTGCAAAAGGGACTTTTGCCTGAACAGGAGCAGCATAGTATTTCCGCAAAAAGCACTGATTTCTTACAGTAGGAAGTCAGTGCTTTTGCGGAAATTCAAGTGGCCAGTGTAGACAGCAGGCCAGTTTTTCCGGAAAAGCGGCTGATTTTCTGGAAAAAACTGGCCAGTCTAGACACAGCCTTAGTGTTTAAGATGGAAATATTGCATGGAATTATATTGTGACTACTGTAATGCCTGGGTAGGCAGTCCTCATCCCTGACTGCTTGGAAACTATGTTTCTGATAGCTGTTGGTCTGCGAATTTGGGAGCAAGCATTGCCTTCCTTCCAGATTGGTGGTAGAATGAGAGAAAAAGTATGCCTCCTACCCACTAGGTAGCAAGAGACAAGGAAGAACAAAGAAAGGGAGACTTCCTACCCTGCAGGAAGCAGCTAGAGTTACGGTGGTAGAAGAGTGGGAAAGAGGAAACACACTGACACCTTATTATCTCCTTCCCTTACGCAGACAGAAAGGAGAGGAAAATAGGTACCAACAGGGAGGAGGTGAAGGATAGTGAAAAAAATGAAAAGAAAGACAAGGAAGACAGCCACTCTAAAAGCAGCCAGGAGGAAAGAAAATAAGAAGGCCCAGTTAGCCATTTGTTGGCATCATGGAAAAGCTGTGGCCATATGCTTTAACTCCCACATCCCAAGGCAGTGCTGTGACACTGTATTTTACTTCATGACACTACATGATGAAGTGGCTCTAAAAAGGAACAATGCTGATTTATACCAGGTAAAGATCTGTCTCATTTGTAGATAAATTGATCCTTGTTTTTAGTGTGTTAGAACTGCGATGAAATAGCACAACTGTAGATTGTAAGCTGATTGGGACATGGGCTGTCTTTTCATGCTAATTGGAATTTACCAAGTTAAATGTCCCTTAGCTTCCTCTGAA
Organism: Rafetus swinhoei; assembly: GCA_019425775.1. NCBI lineage: Eukaryota > Metazoa > Chordata > Testudines > Trionychidae > Rafetus > Rafetus swinhoei. The sequence continues at coordinate 270,969,214 of CM033437.1, read as the reverse complement.
AACCCCTAGCTTAGTTATGCTGGCAATGCAGAGCACAATCAGGTTGTGATCTTTAAGCATGATCACAGTACAAATAAAAAAGATAAGTGGATCTGTATAGAACACACTAAAGTCATATAGAACACACATGTGGCTTGTTCACTTTGTTCTTATCTCCTGTGTGTGTTGGTAGAAATCTGGGCTCTGTTCCTGCAGTGTATAACCAGCATTCTACATAAGTGTTCTATATGGGCTTAGTGGTGTTCTAGACAGATCCCCAGCCAGAGTGGGAAATGGAGTAAACTGCACACTTTCCCCTCACTCCCAGACAAAGGGGAACAGCCAGCAATGCTTCCCTCGCATCCTCTTTAAAGAGCACCTGGGGGCCGGAGGCTCACAGCAGGGGCAGTCCCTGAATGGTGGGGGCCATGCCCCAGCCAGCCCCTTTCACCTGCCTGGTGATTCTGTCTTTTTTCTGTATGGTTTTATGTGTTCCCATGCACATTAGGGGGAGGACTTCAGCTACAACCAAACCCTGACCTTGCTTTAAGTTATAAGACAAAGTTGCATACCAAATTTGGTGTCCTAACTCTTACCGTTTAGGAGTGAACAAAGAAATGGATGGACAGACAGACTCACTCGCTCGCTTGTTCACAGGCTTTCTTACAAACTTTTTCAAATATATAGAAGATTAGAACTGCATGTAAAATATAGCTAAGCTTTTTTCATTTACAGAGACATGTTTTCAATAGTATATTGCCTAGCAATGATTAATAGTAATAACCACCGTAAAAATATAACATGGTGATAGGCACTATTGAAAATAAAATTCTAAAATGTATAGATTAGGGCTGTTGATTAATGGCAGTTAACTCATGAGATTAGCTCAAAAATTAATCGGGTTTAAAAATTAATTGTGATTAAACAGTTTTAAATCACATTGTTAAATCATAGAATACCAATTGAAATTTATTAAATATTATGGATGCTTTTTTAACATTTTCAAATATATTGATTTCTTTTACAAAATAGAATACAAAGTGTGCAGTGCTCATTTTCATAGCAGATTTAATGAAGTGCTACATTCTTTGTGAGAGTTCTAAAAATAGCTATAGCACATAACCTAAGGGTTAAGAATGTGAAGTGCTATCCAAAATCTGAGAGGGATGAGGTATAGAGCATGCCTTTAGAAGTTTTAAAAGAACAACTCTCTAGTGCGGAAACTACAGAACCTGAACTACCAGGAAATAAAATCAACTTTCTGCTGGTGATTCAAATGATGAAAATGAACATCCATTGGTCTACACTGTTTTGGACTGTTATCAAGCAGAATCTGTCATCATGAATGCATGTCCTCTGGAATGGTGGTTGAAGCATGAAGGTACATATGAATGTTTAATATATCTGGCACGTAAATACCTTGCAACACCAGTCACAAAAATGTCATGCAAACACTGATCCTCACTTTGTGACATTGTAAACAAGAAGTGGGCATCATCATTTCTTGCAAACTGTAACCAAACTTGTTTGTTTTAATGAGTGGCTGATCAAGAAGTAGGACTGAGTAGACTTTTTGTATGATTAGAACTATCAAATCTAGTTCCTCCTTGTTTCATTAGGGGAATTGTTGGCCTTCTTTGCATGTAAAAAAGAACTAAAGAGGCATTAACTCCTCCCGACATACCGTTGCAGGTCACCTTTAAGTATATTGTACATGTTAGTGTTTAAAACAAAACTTTCCTTTAAAAGATAGGGCTGAGGTGTTGCAAATAAGAGGTCAACACATTTTCTGTGCACACACATTGGTGTGTGACATCACTCAGTGTCACAGGACATGACTGATACAGCTTCAGCATGACTCATTCTAATAAGATATGTCATCAGCTGGCATATTGAAAAAATACAGGATTATCAACACTAAAGAAAACACGGTAAGAAGAAAATGATCCACAGCTTTATCTTATTAAACCTTTAAAATTACTTGCACAAAAAGAAATGAATCAGATAATATATTTTACTTCCTGAGTTGTTCTCAGAAACCAAGGCAAAAATATCCTTTGAGGCAAAAATATCCTTTGAGCCAAAACACATACAGTTCTGACCTGCTGTTCAGCAGGATTCTAAATGATGCTTTTAGAGCATTTAGCTTAATTACCAATTCTTTTTAAATTGGAATAAGAAGAAGGTGTCAGCTATAAGCGAACTTCAATTCTTTTGAAAAGAAAAAGGAGTAGTAATTGTAGTTTTACTTGAGCAAAAAAGAAGAACAACCAATGACATAGCTCTGATTTTTTTAAGAACATGTGTGGGAAACTACTTCCTGCCCACATAAATATCCTTTGCAGATCCAAATAGTTACAGTAGTTTTCTTCACTTCCCTCCTCAAAACTTAATGTTGCTGTGCACTGTTAAACAGCTGCCAGGTTTCACCAGAGAGGAGGATCTATTTCTGTGCTGGATGAAGTAACTGGTGTTATGGCAGGAATTACAGTTGCATCATGCTTGCACACTAACATGTTTGCAGTGGCTAATAACTTTCAGAAAGTTTTCGGGTCTGGTCTAAATTTCATTTTATTTTAAAAGCTTGAACCAAAATGGTCCCTTTTATTTTCATTGGAGGAGAATGGGGAAATATCACCTTTCCCTAATATATAAAGAAATGATTTGCACATCAGCTCCATGGCTTGGTCATGCATCAGTGCAGTAGCAGTTATATAGTCAGGTGACATTCACGAGAGTGCTATGATGGAGTGTGTATATGTACAAAAGGCATAAGTGTCCCAGACAGAGAAAAAGAGAAAACTACCAGTGAAGGATTGCAATGTCAGTGTAGGAACGAAGAGACACAGATGAGGAAGGAAAGCAAGCAGGACATACTGCAGTTTTGATCCATTGGGTAATGCTAGCAAGCTCTGGAAATGGTCAAAGCTAGGAAAGAGGAGTAACACACCTCATAGAATCATAGAATCCTAGGGCTGGAAGAGATCTTAAGATGTCATCAAGTCCAGCTCCCTGCCCAAAGCAGGACCAATCCCAACTAAATCATCCCAGCCAGGGATTTGTCAAGCTGAGACTTAAAAACCTCTAGGGATGGAGATTCCACCACCACTTCACCACTCTCCCAGTGAAATAGTTTTCCCTAATATCCAACCTAGACCTCCCCCCACTGTAACTTGAGACCATTGCTCCTTGTTCTGCCATCTGTCACTACTGAGAACAGCCTCTCTCCAGCCTCTTTGGAACCTCCCTTCAGGAAGGTGAAGGCTGCTATCAAATCCCGCCCCCGCCCCCACTCTTCTGTAGACTAAATAAGCTCAAATCCCTCAGCCTCTCCTTGTAGGTCATGTGCTCCAGCCCCCCTAATCATTTTGGTTGCCCTCCATTGGACCCTCTCCAATGAGTCTGCATCCTTTCAGTAGCAGGGGCCCCAGAACTGGATGCAGTACTCTATCCCTGCCCTCCAACATATCTACCTCTCCTCCTGCTTAGTGTCATCCACAAATTTGCTGAGGGTGCAATCCACCCCCTCATCCAGGTCATTAATAAAGATGTTGAACAAAACTAGCCCTAGAAGCTATCCTTGGGGCACTCCGCTTAAAACCAACTGCCAACTTGACATTGAGCCATTGATCACTACACCCGTTGGGCCCATCAATCTAGCCAGCTTTCTATCCACCTTATAGTCCATTTATCCAATCCATATTTCCTTAACTTGCTGGCAAGAATATTGTGGGAGACCGTATCAAAAGCTTTGCTAAAGTCAAGGTATATCACATCCACTGACTTCGCCATGTCCACAGAGCCAGTTACCTCATCATAGAAGCTAATCAGATTGGTCAGGGATGACTTGCTCTTGGTGAATCCATGTTGACTATTCCTGATCACATTTCCCTCTTCCAGCTGCTTCAAAATGGATTCCTTGAGGATCTCCTCTATGATTTTTCTGGGGACTGAGGTAAGACAGGTCTGTAGTTCCCTGAACTGTCCTTCCTCCCTTTTTTAAAGATGGGCACTACATTTGCCTTTTTCCAATCATCTGGGATCTCTCCCGATCTCCACGAGTTTTCAAAGATAATGACCAAAGGCTCTGCAATGACATTTGCCAACTCCCTCAGTACCCTTGGATGCATTAAATCTGGAGCCATGGATTTGTATATGTCTAGCTTTTCTAAATAGTTCTTAACCTGTTCTTCCTCCACCGAGAGCTGCCCACTTCCTTTCCATACTGCATTGCCTAGTTCAGTAGTCTGTGAGCTGACCTTGGCAAAAAAAGCATTGATACTTCAGTTTTTCCCACATCATCTGTCACTAGCTTACCCCTCTCTTCTATTCTCTGATCACCCTTTTATTGCAAACATGCCTATAGAAACTTTTCTTGTTACACTTTACATCCCTTGCCAGCTGCAATTCTAACTGTGCTTTTGCCTTCCTGATTACTCCCCTGCATTCTCGAGCAATATATTTATACTCCTCCCTAGTCATCTGTCCAAGTTTACACTTCTTATAAGCTTCCTTTTTGTGTTTAAGCTCACCAAGGATTTCCCCAGTAAACCAATCTGGTTGCCTACCATATTTGCTTTTCATACTACGCATCAGGATGGTTTCTTCCTGTACCTTTAATAAGGCTTCTTTAAAATATTGCCAGCTCTCCTGGATTCCTTTCCCCTTCATGTTAGCATCCCTGGGGATCCTGCCCATCAGTTCTCTGAGGGAGTCAAAGTCTGCTTTTCTGAAGTCCAGAGTGCTCTCCTTTTGCTGCTCTCCTTTCTTCCTTTGGTCAGGATCCTGAAATTTACCATCTCATGATCACTGCTTCCCAGGTTGCCACCCACATCTACTTCCCCTCCTAGTTCCTCCCTGTTTGTGAGCAGCAGGTCAAGCTGTACATGGCCCCTGGTCGGTTCCTTCAGCATTTGTACCAGGAAGTTGTCCCCAACATTCTCCAAAAACTTCCTGGATTGTCTGTGTATTGCTGTATTGGTCTCCCAACAGATGTCAGGGTGATTAAAGTCCCCCATGAGAACCAGGGCCTGTGATCTGGAAGCTTCTCTCAGTTGTCTGAAGAAAGTTTCGTCTACCTTATCCACCTGATCTGGTGGTCTATAGCAGACACCAACCACAAGATCACCCCTGTTGCTTCTGCCTCTACACTTAATCCAAAGACTCTCAACAGGCTTTTCTCCCTCTATATACTGGAGCTCTGAGCAATCATACTGCTCTCTTACATACAGTGCAACTACTCCTCCTTTTCTCCCTCTCCTGTTCTTCCTGAACAGTTTATACCCTTCCATGACAGTGCTCCAGTCATGTGAGTCATCCCACCAAGTTTCCGTTATTCCAATCAAATCATAGTTCTTTGACTGTGCCAGGGCTTCTAATTCTTCCTGTTTGTTTCCCAGGCTTCTTGCATTCGTGTACAAGTACCTTATATAACTAGTTGATTGCCCTACTTTTCCATTAGAATGAGGGGTCCTCCTTTGTTGCTCCTTCCTCCTTGTGTTTCTTCCCAGTCTCCCACTTCCCTCTACAAAGGATGTCACTATTTTTGAGGCTGCTTCACACTGCTTTTTCCATTTCTTTGAGCAACAACTTGGCCTCAGGGAAGCACAATTTTTTGGATAGCTTCCAGTGAGCTTGCAGCAAGTGGCTATTGCACTTCTATTGTTTTTCTATTGGTGCTTTTCAAGTGACTGCAGTGGCTTTACATAGTCATGTGACCTGGTGGGTTCTAGGCCTCACCTGGGCTCAATTATTCATCAGTGATCTTTGAGTGTCTTTTTAAATACTGCTGGGTACCTGTTTGCTGCTATAACTGTTGTCCTGTTATTTTGGAACGTGTGAATTTGATAACCTATTTTCATTGAAATGCAGGCAGATAAAGATGGGTGATGGTGGGCAATCATACGTGAGCAGTAGAAAATCTTTGGAGGACTACCAAACAGATGCACATTATAGGCATTGTGGGTGTAGGCTGCCAGTTCATTTACAAGTATTTGCTCCAAATAAGCACTTCACCCTTTATAGCACCAAGGCTGATTTCATTCCTGGCATTGCCTGTATGCCGCTGATCTAAATTCATTTATTTTGGTCTGTGTAGATCGAACAAGTCCTTTTCAGACATCAAGCCACCCTTTCTATGCATGGATTGTCCACTGTGTATGGATGCAATTTGCTACTGCCCTTGCCTACAAGTCTGTCACCAGCCCCATCAGATGCCTGCAGCCAGCTTCACCTATCCACCATCTGCATCCACTTCCGTGAGTGCTGGCAAAACCTACCAGTGGAATCACATATGTGTATTTTAGGGTTCTGCACTCATTTTCTTCTGATAAAATTATACTCCGTGCCAACTTTATCTAAACTTGAATCTTCAAGCAAGATGTTCACAAGTTAAATTAATGTGGATTGTACATGCTTCTCATCGCCAAGCACCCTCTTCTACTTACATTACATTGATGACATCATCACCTGGACCCAGAGGAACGAGGCCCTTGAAGAATTCCACCAGGATTTCAACCGCATTTCCTCAAATCCCTCTGGGAAAGAGAGACACCTACAGTATCTCTCTCAGGCATTTCTTAAAACTACAATACCCAACTGGGAAAGTGAAGAAATAGATTGACAGAACCAGGTGGGTACCCAGAAGTCATCTACTACAGGACAGTCCCAACAAGGAAATTAACAGAATTCCACTGACCATTATGTACAGTCCCCAGCTAAAGCCTCTCCAGTACATCATAAAGGATCTACAACCTATCCTGAAGACAATCCTTCACTCGCAAAGACCTTGGGAGACAGGCCAGTCCTCTCTTACAGACAGCCCCCCAACCTGAAGTAAATACTCATCTGCAACTACACACCACCCAATGGAAACACTAGCCCAGGAATCAACCCCTGCAACAAACACCATTGCCAGTTCTGTCTGCATATCTTCTCAAGTGATGCCATCGTAGGATCTAACTGCATCAGCCACACCCTCAGGGGTTCATTTACCTGCATGTCTGCTAATGTGATCTATGCCGTCATGTGTGATGATAAGTTTTCTGTCCAAGTTCTGTCCACAGCTGGCTGAAGCAGTGGAACTCTTAGAGTCGGAAGGGTAGCTATGTTAGTCTATAACTGAAAAAACTTAAAAAGCAGCAAATAGTCCTGCAGCCTCTTAGGGTATGTCTAGACTACATGGCTCTGGCTCCGTCGATGGAGCCATGTAGATGAGTTTACTAGACATAGGAAAATGAAGCGGCGATTTAAATAATCGCCCCTTCATTTACATCAAAATGGCCACCATGCTGTGCCGATCAGCTGTTTGGTGGCACAGCGCGGTAGTCTGGACACTCCGTGGTCGACAACGGAAGCCTTTGTTGACTGCTCCATTATGCCTCTTGGAATGAGGCCAAACAGCTGATCGGTACAGCATGGCGGCCATTTTGATGTAAATGAAGCGGCGATTATTTAAATCGCCGCTTCATTTTCCTATGTCTAGTAAACTCATCTACATGGCTCCATCGATGGAGCCATGTAGTCTAGACATACCCAAAGTCTCTCAGGAAAAGTTTCTCCTGTGGATACATTTTATGACATACACTTATAGTCCATAACTTAAGACTAAGAGAATCATAACTGTTATCATGAACTAGAGCTGTGCTCCTGGGTTTGGGCCTGAGCCAATTTCTACTTGAGTCAATGGTAATCTTTTTATGGACTTCACTCTGCCAGCTGCTGTCCAGCAAGCACTGACAAAACACCATTATTTATAAAAGCAATGGGGGTCAAAAACTGGGAAATCAACAATTTTCAAGGAGTCATGGTCACCCTGCACCAATAAAGATCCAAGCCTTGCAAATTTACAGACAGCAGCTGGCCCAGCAGAGGCTTTCATGCCTATTAATAAGTTTCTGAGATAGATGTCATCAGAGACAGGAGACCTGCTGGAGATTAAGGACTGTGAAAGGGACACAGGACTTCTCAAACTGCTAGGCATTTAAAGACAGTTTGTTTAATTTCAAGATTTGCACTGAGGTATAGGCTAGATGCTGCCACCCAGTAGTTTGAGACAGTTATGTTTTTTCAAGCACTTGATAAAATTTAATATTTAAGTGAGACTTAATTCCCCCTTCCCCCCCCGAATTATTTCTTTTGCTATCCGAGGAAAAAAACAGGAACAATGACTCAGGCCCTAGCATCTTACATGTGTCTTAGTCATTGGCAATCAGAAGAAAGTAACAATCTGGTTTCACGTTGAAAACAAACCCTTCCTGAGAGCCTGGGCACAACTCATGCAATGCTGATTCACTCTCAGCTGCTCACCATTATTAACTATTCAGCATTGTTAAACGGATAGAATTAATTTCCATCAAGTCCTGTAAAAGCCTATTTTCCTTCTGACTGTAGTTTTATTACAGCATTCGGTGTGCCACCAACAAAGATGCTTCAGTTTTTCCCCTCCCTTGCTTTTGTGTTTGTGTCTCAAGGAACAACTTCTGATTTTCCATAATTTTTGTACTTGTCTGTGAATCTCTGCATCTTTCAGGACATGAAACTACATACATACAGAATAAGAGGGATCTGTGGAAACAGAAGAGAGCTAGATCCTGGGAAAGTCAAATGGAAACCAAATGACCGAAGATGAGCATTGACCCACATACCATACAATATCCCCCAAGACAATGGGAGCAGTGTTCCCTCGAAGGTGTGCGGCAGCACTACTTCACAGGTGATTAATCAGTCCCACCCAGTCAGAGGCCCAGGGGTCCCTGCACAGAGCTGAGGGTACGGCTAGACTGTGGAGTTTTTTCCAGTATACCGCTTCGTCCAGGGAACGCATTTGCTCTACCGCTTTTTTTTGCAGAAGAGCAAACATTCTCTTTTGTAAGCCCCTGTATTCCTTGTTCTATGAGGAAGAAGGGGGCTTCCGAAAGAGGGGTTTTTTTCAACATTTGGCCCAGTCTAGATGGGCCAAATGTTGGAAAAGCCTCTTCCAACAAAAGAATCAGAAAAAGGTACACAAAATGCATAGCGCATTTTGCGTACCTTTTTCCCAATAAAAACTTGTAGTCTAGCCATACCCTGACTGACTGGACATGGCTGATTAATCACCCATGAAGCTGTGCTGCCCTGCAGCTTAGAGGGAATGCTGACTGGGAGTATGAATATGAGTAGCACATTTACAGCTATAGACTTTGAGTTTTAGTCGTGCTAGAGCATATAGCAAAAGAAGTCTATATTTTTCACTTAAAGCATCATCTCACCTAAATGAGATTTGACAGTTATTGCATATTTTCCCCAAATACATAGAATTAATATCAATTAATGTACCCATCATAATTGTCTGGCACAGGTAAAGCGATTTACAGAAACATACGATAACAGTTTTACAAAAGTAAAATTTGAAATTAATTCCCAAGCCTAACCCTTAGCATAACCACAGATCAGATATTTGTCTATCTATTCTTTCAAGCCTGGGGAAATGGATGAGATATACACCATGGACTTAACATCAAAAGATACTGGGGCTTTGTCAGACCAAAATGAGAAATAAATTCCAGGGTTGAGGAACCTCTACTGCTTGTGTGTTACCAGAACAATGTCAGCAAATCTCCGCTGTTGCCTTAGGCCTGGTCTACGCTAGAACCTTAATCCGAAATACCCATCCAAGGTCAAATTTGTAAGCGATGTGTCACTACCAAGTCCATTATTCTAGAATAAAGGGCCACAGAATTTGAAGTTTGTAGTCCTGCTTTTCATGAGGAATAATGCTATTCCCGAACTTGTAAGTCTGAAATAATGTTAGTGTGGATGCTTTGGTGCCACTAATTCAAATTAATTGGCCTCCGGGAGGCCTCTCATAGCTCCCCAAAGTGCTTACTGGGGCTCTGAGTCCAAGGTGGTGCATCCACATTATTGGAGCCTGCCTCGGACTACATTTGATTCTTCCCTGTAGTGAGGCCATGGAAATTTGAATTTGTAAAATCAAGTATCCAGAAATCAAATTTAGTAAATTCGAAATCATCTCCTAGTGTAGACATGGCCTTGGAGATAAATTGGCCTTGGAATTTAGGACCAAAAGTATGGAAGATTTTCTACATCAAAATCATCACTGCAAATTAACTCTGCAAGGAAATTGGTAGTTGCACAATTTATGAAATTCAGTTTAAAAAAAATCCATGAGAAAATCCTCTATTCAAATCTTTGAAAATGAAATGAGAATCTGGTCTCCTGATTGTTTAGCAGAATTTTAAGAGGGGAGACTGCCAGCTGCACCTAATTATCTAGCGGTTTTGTGATATGGACACACGTTCACTTGTGAGTAAGACCACAAGAGAGCTTATGGTGGCACAGCTGTACCAATGAAGTGGCACCACTTCAAGATAGCCTTTGTAGCCACTCTGTGTCAAAGCCACTCTGTGTCAATGGTGTCCCATCTACATAATAAAACCATCTCAACAAACAGCGGTTGCTATGTCAGGAGAAATGTTTTTTTCACACTCATAAGCAACATACTTTTTTTGCCATAAGTGGTAGTGTAAGTGTATGGCTTAAAGCAAGATCACAAAAATCTTGTTATGACTTAAGGAAGGATTATTGAGTAGGTCCCTCTAGAGCTGAAATGCTCTTACACCATGGTGCTATGTTGCTTTGTATATCCAATACAGTGGTAATAGATTTGCAAATGGAATGATACCCGCTCCTTTCCCCTCAAAAAACAAAACAAACAAACAAACAAAACCCCGAAACCAAGACAAAACATTGATTTCCGGAATTTCTTTAGCGGCAGCTCTTCAGCGATTGAATATCAGCATAGCCCTATTTATACTAGCTGAAAATCTAGCTCTTAATTTGTTTCATTGTTTGAGTCATTAAAACAATTGTGATCTAAGCCACTATTGTCCATTGCTTTATTTTGTTGCATTAAATAATTGGAGGTTCAAATTTGCGAACATTACTAATCTGCAACTGGTTGGGTACCATCATGCACAAGGCATTTTTTCCTGTTTGTCTGCTAGTCATGTTGTATGCATGGAAAACAGAGTTGCACAAATATCTAAACTCAGAACAAAACTACAGAAACCTGTCCCCCCGGCCCCAATTCCTGTGTGGGGAGGAAACTACTAGCACTTTGTCTCAACACATCATAGTGAAAATTGATTTTTGCTACATGTAACTGAAAGCTTTCAGGAATTGCTGAAGGAGTGTTTTCTATATCTACAGCCTTTAGAATAGCCAGAGGCTTTGTCTTTAAATTCCAAATGACACACACACACACACAAAATACAACATCTGCTACAAGGGTTCACTTTGTCCCAGCCAAGAGAAAAAAAATAACAGATGCAAGAAAGCAAAACCTCTGGTTGTGGAGCAGGACTAGCCTTCTATTCCAGTTGCTTATTTTTTAAGGAATACCAAATACTGGTTCATCCTGGAAAACCTATTATAGGCAAAGGAAGGGTGGGGGTCCAATGTTTAGCTCCTGGATTCAATCCCCTGCTTTGCTGAAGAATTCAGCAATTTCTCTGGGGGTGCGCAAGACTGTGGAATGAACTTCCCCAGGAACTATGGGCCTTCACACACCTCATTGCTTTCTGCTCCAACTGTGTGCTTCTCTAACAAAAGATGTATAAATATGTACGTTAAAACAGAATCCGCCTTTTAAACAACAATCCTTCTCTCCCTAGGGAGTGGATAAGAAAACAGATGTGTAGTCATGTTACTTCGTGCAATACTGGATGGTGCTCAGATACTATCGTGATAGTAAAATGATCTATACTAGGGTTCCTGCCTGACTTTGGGCAAGCTGCTTATGACCAGATCCACAAAAGGACTTAGGCACCTAACTGCCATTTTAGATGTGTGAGTCCAACATTTAGGTGCCACTGAGCTCTTCAAAATCCATGCTTGGCTGTACCTCAGAGTAAGAGATTAAAGTCTCAAGGCTCCTAAAATTTCCACTGTCAAAGTCAGGTAGGTTTTTGCCAGTGAGCATGTGCATGGCCACCTCAGGCTAGGCCCCTGGGCATCTCTCAAACTTAAGCTCCAGAAGGCTGGTCAAACTAAGCCTTCTTCCACCCATCCAACCTGTGGGGCCCATTGGTGTCAGAATGGTGGGGGGAGCGTGCCATGGCCCTCACACTTTTTGAAAGTGGTAGGCCAAGCTTGTCTACTTTCTGTCACAGCCTCCTTCCCACACCTCTTTCCTCCCTGCTGCCTGAGTCTTTGCCTCCTCCCCACTCTGGAGCCCAGCTGCGGAGCCTGGGTGGCAGGGTTAAATGAACCCTGGACCCTCCACCAGCCCAGAGAGTGTGTGTGTGTGTGTGTGTGTGTGTCGGGGGGGGGGGGGCGGCAAAAGTTTCCCCTGGGCCAAGTCCCCACCCTGTTAGCTCACTGCATGGGACAGGTAAAGGGGTCTGTGGCTCCTCACAGCTGCCTGGCCACACAGCCCTTGCCATAGCCAGGCTGCAGCTCCCTGTGTCCATTTGTGTTCAGTCTCCCTCCTGTGCTATGTGGGGAACTGTTATCCATTCATCAGCTGTGGTAGCCAATCATCATGTTTTAGATGAATCAGAAAAAGGCCCTTTTCTTTTTTATTTACCACTGTGAAAGCAGTATCTTCCTGTGCTAACACTGCCACTCTCTGCTGGTGAGCAGCCAAGAATTTTTGCGTGAACTGGTTAGAAAATCAGAACAAGTGAAACAATTCTTTTTTTTTTTTAACGAATGGCAACAAGTCTCATCCTCAGCATCTGTTTGATTATACCACACACTTCCTAGTATGCTGTTCTACCTGTTCTCTTGCCTCCCTGATGGCAAAAGCAATACATTTTGAATGTTTTTGCATTTTATTAAGTTAAACTCAGTGAGCAGGAAGTAAAAACAAAACAAAACTGCCACACCATTTAAAAATAAATCAAAAGCCAATTTTAAAATAAAATATTACTGTCTCATCGTGTCTGTGGATGTTTTAGTAAAACAATGTCTTTAACATTAGTCAAGCAATCATGGCCTTGGCACATCACTGAAATGCTACATAATTTACTGGATCAAACATATCAGGTTGCTCATCCTTTAAATACCCATGTTTTTCTTTGAAGCCTGTTGCTTAGATACCAGACTGATAAGCACCTTTAAAATACTTGAGACAGAAACTAGAAAACAATTTAGGCTTGTTTTAGTCCTGAAACATTTTGGGAGACTGGAAACCAAGTGCAAAAACACCCCTTCTACTAGTCAGTTGTCTGATGCTATTACAGTAGTGGATGCTCCTGCATCGTGTAGCGTATCTCATTCAATCTCAGCAGAGGTAATAAAGCACTGTCTAGCCTGCCATTTGGCAAGAGTCAAAGGTCATTCTTAAGAAGTCTGCTTTAGACTTAACTCATCTGTATTTGTCAATATCTCAGAAATTTAATTGGTAACCATTCCTATATTGTACAATGTCTGCACCATTGACTCTATGATGTGTAACGTGATTCCCACATCTGTCTGAATAGCCACATATTACTGAATCCTCACATGTGCTTCTTGGTGTCCAACTTTTTAAAACTTCTGTTTTAACTAACCCAGAATTCCCCAAGAACAGCCACACATACAAAAAAAGTCAAATGACAGGGAGAATGTTTTTTAAAATGTATTTTCTTCATTGCAAAAATGATATAGTCTATAAAAACAGGAGACTAGGGAAAAATAAGCATTCTAGAACGTAGTAAATACATTCGTAGTAAATACCATCGACCAAAATTTACAGTGATGGTTGGTTTCTTCTGTCTCATGCTCACAGTTGTCAGGATGATACAGTATATGCAATATTGTTTTTTAAAAAAGAGGTAATAAAAACAAAATGAGATCCTACCGTATAACCTGGATGATAGATTTTTTAAAAATCTCCACATTTCCAGTGGAATTTGTTCTTACCAAATGTGTTCGACTGATGGCTTTGAAGACCACAAACACCTCTTCATAGAGCAATTGTACTACAGGAAATGGCAGACAGTGCAAGCTTCCCAAATTGATCAGTGTGCCTCAGTCTTGAACTAAGGAATGTGGCACTTCAAACTCTTAACTGATGCAAACCTTGTCTTTTTATTTATATAGTCAGGAGCATCGGTGATGATACTTTTGCAGTGTGCATCTCTGTATTCTGAAAACTGAATGGAGGAGCCCAAGTTAGTACACTCAATAGGTCTTGAAACTGCCACTGAATAGAAGGCACCTATAGTCACCATGGAATTACCTGAATTCACACCAGTGTTCTGGAGACTAAAGGCTTTATAGGTTTTTGAGTCACTGTCCCCAATGAGACCAGGTCCAAAAAGTGAAGAAATATGTACCCACCTATCTATAGCAGCATCTGACACTTTCATGAGGGCCTGACAAAGGGAAGGCCTTAGTGAAAGTTACATAGGACAAGTTTTTGTCAGTAGCAGAATCTACGGTGGAAAGAATGTTGCTTTGCTGAACTCCAGTTATTATTCAGGACAGATGAATTTCATGAAGATGAATTATTATTCAGTTATTATTCAGGACAGATGAATTTCATGAAGACTTTTGGTTCAACTGGGATGCAGAAGGAAGAAAGTGCATGTCTGTTTTAGAGCAAGGTGAATCCTCTAACAGCTATGCTGGCAAATAACAGTTACTTATACTGTACATAGTTTATTTCATATTAAATTTTTTCCCTTTCCTCTCTGCTTCCTCTGTTCACAATCTTATTTGTGTTTCAATGCAACAAAATGTCACCATTTACCGCCTTATTTTTTCTTGATGTTCCTCTCTGCCTCTTCTGACATCACTTTTTCACAGTGTCTCTTTAACAGAACATGAACTCTAATGTGTCACTCACACATTTCAACTTTTGAATTCAAAATTAGACAAAACCAATTTGTCCATATTCTTATTTCAACAGGGAGATCTTAAAAACTAAATTCATGATGTGGTCCTTGGTTATTAAATATCTCATTGCTTAGAAACACTTAATTACTATAAATGTCTTGCTATTTTTAAAGGCAATACCTAGCACGGAACTTTATTTCTGAGAAAGAATCCTTGTATTCAACAATATTTAATCACTCTCTCATTTTGGTCAATAAGCAATTCATTTTTTAAAAGAAAGAAGTCATTAGCATATTAAACTTTTAATATTAATTTAATGAGCAGCATGTATACATATTATCTCCTTTCAAAGTAAAAGTAGGCCTAAAAAATTGAAAACAATGATTTTAAATAGGGATAACAATATTTTGCGGCATATTTATATGACATCTTTTATGCTAAAGGATTCCAAATCACAAACTATGCAACAGTACATTTAGAGCCACTGCCCTCTAGTCACCTCGAGGGTGGAGGATATTTCATTGAAATGTGGCTTGTTATAGGACTTCGAAAGTGAATATCCAGACAAGGATACTAAGGAACACTTTATAAAAAGTATCATGAAATAATTAATATCCATGCATAGAAAAAAGGGGGCATGAGTTTAATGTCAAGCTTTGTCTACGCTTCCATTTTGTCACCAAAAACTGGCAACAAAACAGTCAGACCATGTCTACATTACGCAGAGGATCAACGCTGCCACTCTCAATCTTCTGGGATTTGATTTAGTGGGTCTAATGAAGACCCGCTAATTAGAATTGAGAGCGTGCCCCCATTGGCGCTGGTACTCCCTCTCCTCACGAGGACTAAGGGAAGCCGATGGGAGCATTTGTTCCTGTCAACCTCCCACTGTGTGGACGGTGATTTAAGATACATTGACTCCAACTACGTAATTAATGTAGCTGGAGTTGCATATCTTAAGTCAACCTTCCCCTTTAGTGTAGACCTGCCCTCAGAGCGTATACACTGCAATGCAACTTTTGTTGGAGAAAATGCCCAGTTTTGGGGACAAAAAAATTTCCATCCCTATTAGAGATTTCTTTTTTTTCCCCTGGCCCAGGAGAGCTGACAGCCATGCTGGGCCCCTGTGCAAGGTGCTGGGGGGTGCCAGAGGTGAGCACCTCTGTGCTCCCAGAAGGGGCAGGGCCTTGGTTGGAAGGGGCAGGGCTGGGGGTACTCAGCCCTCAACACTATCCAAAGTGTGCCATGTTAGCCCCCCTCAGTCCTTGTAGCCACCCATAGCTGCATGGCAGTCTGACAGCAATTCTAAGATCCTGGGGCTCCAGGTGCCATTTCTGCCAGAATAGCAGTGGCAACCAGGAGCTCTTTCAAATCACCAGGCCCTGGGCAGTTGCGCCTTTTGCCCCAATTAATGGCCCTGCCCCTTTCTTTATTGTCAACAGAACTGGCTTCTGTCCATATCCCACAATGCCTGCTCCTATGGCTCTGCTCAGGGTTTTGATCTCTGCTGCCCTGCAGGTTTGCACTCCTCCCCTTTCAAAGCCCTTGGAAGTATCTGAGAGCTGTGAGTTGCTCCATTTGGGAAACAAATAAAGAGCAAATCCTTGGAATGCATCTGATCTGCCCTGCACTAGGAACACAGTGGCAGGCAAACTGCTGCTGCAGGCAGAGGAGGATGTGCTGTTGTGCTGCTTTGACATTCCTCAGCACAGAGAGCTCACAGAGCTACTCATGATGCCACTTCCAGCATCTGAGGGAGAACTCAGAGGGAATCCCAAGATGCACAAGGATCAGCTCCGCCTTCCACAACACTGCACTGTGGGATACATGCCCACAGTGCATTGCTAACCCTTAACATGATCTGTCAACATAGGGAGCAAATGTGAACACCCTCTGGTGATTTTTGTTTTGTCAACTTTTGAAAGTTGACATAAGTTTTGTTGACAAAACTTGGCAGTGTAGGCATAGCCTAATTTGAAATATGCTATGTCCCTGTTCATGCCATGCTGCATATAGTGCAATAATGCTCTGCTTAGAATTAGAAACAGGTATGTTAAAAATGCAAAGCCAGGATGTCTCTGCTTCTTGAGGCTGTGCATGTTCAGTGGGTAAACGCAAGAAGCAATCTCCCCCCTCCCTTGTGCACACAGTATGAGGCTCAGGGGACTGCTCCCTGTGTTCAGTCACATCACTTCAAAGGGAGAAGGGAGGGGCGAGGCCATGGTTTTAACCTCCACTGTGAATCAGCCTGCAAACCAGGTTGGCTGCAGCAATAAAAGCAAATTACACCATATTAAAGGATGGTGCAGCCTCCCTGCCCCCTCGCCGCCACACACGTAGCCAAGAAGGGATGGCAGTTCATTGAAATCTGAGTTGCTCTAAGGGACATTCTGGATTTCCCATGCCTCAGATTTGTGGCTAACTGGCATGATCTAGGCCAGAATGTATTGGGACTATATCAGGTGTTTGTTTTATTCATGATTTATAATGGGTCAATCCAGGAATAGTTGGAAATGCTGGTTTTAAAGTAAATTTTTTGTGGCCTGTAATCTGATGTAGCAACATCATCACAGTGAGCGTTTGCCATGCTGGATAGTAATTAGGGTTTGAATGTAATGTAGTTCCCCATTACCTTAGAGTGGAATTTTGCTTCTAGCCTCTAATTGACCTGCTTTATTAACATGCTTTTTGACTGTTCAATATAACTATGGTTCAACTGAGCTGCTGAGGTGACCTCTTATGAAATTTCTGATAATTAATGGAGAAATGTTGCTAACATTGCAAGTTTTTAAAAACCACATTTAAAGTCACTTTTTTTTTCCTGATGGGCCAGAGAATATAGTTTAGTTGAACCCAGAAGGTTTCATTGTATGAGTCTCCTCCTGCTATTTTAGAAAACGATTATTGGATGACATAATAGGCTTCTGTTAATTTGTATTGAGCATGGTACAGATGCTCAGTTGATGTCAGTTGATGTCAGTTGCAGAGTCATTCAGTTTGTTGCTATTTATAGTCAATCACCTGCAGCATCATCTTGGAGGAAGGCCAGTGAACGAGTCAATGTTGGAACAGTTTCTACAAGCACTTATATTATCAGGGACATGGTGTGTCTCCCCTTTGAACTTGGAAGGTGCACATCCCTTGCTTTGAAGACAGGGGACATCCCTCAGCACTTATCTCCCCTCCCCCGCCAGCTTGGTAAAGCATAAGGAAAAAATACTAAAAGGGAGAAAATGTTCCTGAAGCAAACTTTTACAACCCCCGCAAGTTGTAAAATGACAAGCATTGCAAATAGAATGTTGGAAGCTTTGCAACATATTTCTGGAGGGCCAGGGGATAAAAATGAACTGCAATTCTGCCTATTCCATTTTCCTGTCAAATTTGCCTAGCATATAATCAGGAGGAACCAAGAAAAAAATCTCTCAAATCAGCATTAGACCCAGGTTTTCTCTGAACACTTATGACCATGGCTTACTTTACAAATCCATTAACAAAAACAAAGTTATGACCTCCTCCCTCCCACCTAATTTTCAGCAGAGAGGATGAGAGAGAGTTTTCCATCTTCCTCTATTCATGACTGTGATATTACTAAGAGAAAAAAGAAATTAGTATATTGTCTAAAGAAATTAGATGCAATACTATTTTGCAGGGATATATTGCAATATTAGTGGTAATGGATCATATTCTGCTCTCCTTTAAGACAGTATAAATCCAGCATACAAACACCAACTTCAGTGGCATTACTCCAGATTTACATTAGTATAAATGAGAAAAGAATTTTGTCCAATGTGCTTCTTATAAAATGTAGGGATTCTCTTTGTGTTACTGGCTGCTTGACCTTAAAAGACAGAAGTTGCTTTGTACCACTGACAAGTTCCACATTTACAGCACATGAATCAGCTAAGCATTGCCATGCTACAGCTGCTCACATCAGAAGTCCTGTCAGCTGTGTTAGAGAAAAGTAAAAGCGGCTTCAACTGAAAGTTTTATATATCAGCTATAAATAGGATGCTTTGGAAACATCCAACTTTAGTCTTGTACAAAATAGAACTGTAAATTGGTCTGATGCGGCAAACTTGACTGCTCCTACTTTCATGATTTACACAGTGCATGCTGGACCACTATGTGTGGACCACTTTGCTGATGCTAGGGATGAGGAAGAGAAATAGTACCTGGCTGGTCACTGACTCAGTGTTGATGTCCACCTCATGATTTGGAGAAAGAGATTTGGATTATCATGATGGAGGCAGCTGTTTTGATTTAATCTTGCTTAAGCAGCTTCTCTCTGGGTGAGTCTACACTGCACTGTAACTCGAAATAATTTATTTTGTACTTTGGCGCTGTATACACTGTGCCAAATTTTGAAATAACCAGCTATTCTGAAATGTCCCTTACTCCTCATGGTATGAGGTTTTCAGGGACGTCAGAATAGCGAGCCCATTATATTTCAAAATAACGGACTTGCTGTGAAC
Organism: Rafetus swinhoei; assembly: GCA_019425775.1. Classification (NCBI taxonomy): domain Eukaryota; kingdom Metazoa; phylum Chordata; order Testudines; family Trionychidae; genus Rafetus; species Rafetus swinhoei. Next base: position 270,949,940 of record CM033437.1, on the reverse strand, counting down.
ACATGGGATATCTATTTCGGGATACCCCGGTATCCCGAAATATCGCTGCAATGTAGACGTAGCCTCTGAGAACTACTGACCATGTTATGAGTTACCCACAGTCAGCAAATGTCTATGGAAATATGAGAAGAGGGGATAAAGTGGTACACCTGGACTGCAACATTGATCTGATATGGAAATTCCAAACCATTGGCCCAGATAGGCCAGCATCAGATACAGAGCCTGTTCTAGACATTTATGGAATTACCTGCCCATAGGGGAAATGTACCTCCTCATTCACCATACCTGTACTTTTGGGGAATAAACCAAAGAGGTTATACCCCTCCCAAAACTCTTTATTTAAGATCCTTACCATTGTAACTCTGGAGGTTGTTCTTATTCATGCAAATCTCTGATGTGTGTAAAATACTTTCTGGAAGTGTCCCTCTCCTGTAGAGCATACCAACATGTCAGATCTATCTATGGGTATGTCTAGACTGTATCCCTCTGTCAGCAGAGGGATGCAGATTAGGCAGGTTGACACTGCAAATGAGGCAGGGATTTGCATAAAAATGGCTGCCGCGTTTTGCCGACTCAGCACTTTGTCGGCAAAAAGTGGCAGTCTAGATGGGGATCTGTCGAGAAAGAAAGCCTTTTTTGACAGATCCCTTATGCCTCCTGCAAGGGATCTCGACAGCGCTTTTTGCTGACAAAGTGCTGAGTTGGCAAAATGCGGTGGCCATTTTAATGCAAATTAGGTGCAGGATATTTAAATCCCTTCCTCATTTGCAATGTTGACCTGCCTACTCTGCATCCCTCTGCCGGCAGAGGGATGCACTCTAGACATACCAATAGATAGATCTGACATGTTGTTATGCTCTACACGGGGCTACACTGGGCGTTTTATTTCTCAATAATGTGATTTCAAAATGGCGGCTGGACGTGATTATGCTAATTAAGCACAGGATATTTAAATCCCACGCTTCATTAGCAATTTTGGTACACTACATTTGCATCCCTATCTCGAGATAGGGAGCAAGTGTAGACATACCCTTAGTAATTAATAAGGTATAAATATACCAGAAAATGTCTTTGCCTTAAAATGTTCCAAATAACTCAACAGCCCTGAGAACACATATCCTTTATTTATCCACTGATTAAGCTTAGCATGGGAAATAATGGTGCAGTCTGCCCCATCATTATGCATTAACCTAGCCATGACAGACTGACCAGACTAACCACACTTCATTTATCTATGCCCATTCATCCAACCTCTGTCACAACAAGGATTCTGAGGTTGTGGTTTAATGACCATCCTGTTCAGTAGTAGATTGTTTAACACCGCTCGCTCATTTTATGCATAAAGGGCCATCAAGCAACTTTTAGTCGTTATCCAGAAGATTTTGAACTGGTAACCTAGAGCTGAAGGCTCCATAACATTACTAAAACCTTGGACCTCTTCTGGTCCCCACAAATACTTTGAGGTCTTCCTGATTATTGTTAGAGCAGAGTTAAGTGTGAGCATTTATCTGAATTCTATTGTCATAAAAGAACAGGCACAAGAACTACTATGGAAGCAACATAAAATGATGGCCATAAAACAAGTTTCTTTAGAGGAAGTTTATTTCCTTTTATTAGTATTTTTCAAAGTGCCAATAAAGTAAACCAATACATTTTGAGCCCACCTTAAAACGTACAAAGGACACCTATGGCTTTAAGATCACCACTTAAATATTGGCATGACACACTCAAGGTATTATTTCTAAGTGCATGGTTCTCTGCCAGTAAGATATTAAAATATGCCTACTGCAAACTTTTCATAAGTGAGATGGAGCACTACAAATTATGCCCACAGTCCTTTCCTTTCAGATCCCTCTCTTTTTATTATGGAACCCTATATTGCCTTCCTTTTTTCTCCTGTTTTAATCTTGCTGCCCTTAAGGCCCATCCTTTCAGCCATTATCTTTTTTACCTTAAAGGGACAGAGGGAGTTTCCTGTGGCACACTTTTTATTGGAGGACTCACAACCTGCTGCGTGTCAGTGCACTGAGTGTGCTTGTCTTTTAGGGATTCTATCATTTCAACTTTGGAGGGTGGAGACCATCCTAAAGGACCGGGGCAACCTGCCTCAATAGCAGCATTGGCCTCTAATTTTTAAACTCCATTTCCAGAAGTTGTTTTTTGCATATCCACTACTGTGTATTTTATGATCTTCTGGGCATTTTGATGGTAATTGCTTGTGCAGCATCTAACGACCTTGATCACAGGACAGGGGTGCTTAATAAATACAATATGACTAGACTGTAAGACTGGTCTCCATTTGTAATATTAAATTGTTCATAGGTGACTAACATCTTTCATGTGCATATGCTGTGGTCAAGAGTGGGGTCTCATTTACACCAACATAAGATTAGGGTAACCCCACTGATTTTAGTGAAGTTATTCGGATATATACTGGTATAGTTGATATTAGAATGTGGCTGAAAATGGTTAACCAAAACAACCTCTCTTTTTAAAGATATATCCCACCCATTACATAAATATGGTGGTTTTATTTTCCAGCTATTGGCAAGCCACTAGACAAAATGAATCTAGTTAGTGGAATATTCCTCTCCCCCATCCAGTGGCCACTATTAAAAGGGAGTAAGATGGGTCTGTACCCCCCCCTGAAGTTTGAACCCCTGTATTTCATACTTGAGGTCTGCTTAAAGTGTACACCCTAGCCCCAGAAGAGCTCTTAACTGCAGCAGAGCTCGTGATACTCCCAGCTTTGCTTTTGGGGCAGGGAGTTTGTTTATAAACAGAGGGGAGGCAGGGTGATTAAGATAACAAAAGGTTGTTGATCAAGTAACTGAAAAATCCTTAGATGATCACAGAAACATTGCCAGGTACTCCACTTGAAAAATAGGGAAAAATGACTAGTCTTCATTGGGATTAGTGCTGTTCAATTTATTCATAAATGATTTTGAAAAAGGGGTGAACATTTAGGTGGCAAAATTTGCAGATGATATAAAATTACTCAAAATTGACTGCAAAGAATTGCAAAGGGATCTCACAAAACTGGGTGATTTAGCAATACAATGGCTGGTGGAATTCAATGTTGATAAATGCAAAGTAAAGCACATGGAAAATTATAATCCCAACTATAAATACAAAATGATGGGGTCTAAATTAGTTGTTATCACTCAAGAAAGAGATTTTGGAATCATTCTGGATAGTTCTCTGAAAATATCTGCTCAATGTGCAATGGCAATCTAAAAAGCTAACAGAATTTTGGGAATCATTAGGAAAGGAATAGATAAGACAGAAAATATCATATTGCCTCTATCTAAAGTCTTGATATGCCCACATCTTCAATACTGCATGCAATCTGGTCATCCCATCTACAATATATATATTGAATTTGGAAAAGGTGCAGAGAAGGGCAACAGAAATGATTAAGGTTAAGAAATATCTCCTCATATGGAAGCTATTAAAAAGAGAAAGACTTTTCATCTTGGAAAAGAAATGAATAGTGGTTGGGGATATGTTAGAGGTCTAGAAAACCATGAATGGTGTGGTAAAAAAAAAACAACCATGAATGGTGTGGTGTGGAAATGTTATTTACTCCTTCACTAACATAATGAAGGCAACTGATTTAAAAAAACAAAACAAAAGAAATTATTTATTCACAGTCAACCTGTGGAACAGTTTGCCGGTGGGATGGTAGAAGGGCCCAAACTATAACAGGGTTCCAATAAGAACAAAATAAGTTCAAGGAGGATAGGTCCATCAATGACTACCAGCCAGCATGGGCAGGGATGGTGTCCCTACCCTCTGGTGGATCATTTGATGATTGCCTTTCTTGTTCATTCCTTCTGAAGCATCTGGTATTGGCCACTGTCAGAAGATACTGGCTTAGATGGACCATTTGTCTGACCCAGTAAGGTTAGTCTGATGTTATTATATATAACCTAGACGTATCTGCCCCTCCTGCTGTAACCCACTAGACCACACTCCACTCCCGTAACTTAAATAAAGCCCATGTGTCCCGATAGTCTCTTAATAGTCCCTGGAAAGAGGTGGTGGGGAAGGTGGGTAGGGTCGATCTCCCCGTCTCCCATTGATGCTTGGCTAGTACTGAGCATGCTCAGTAACACTGCTGCAGACACTGTCTTCAGTCTGCCCCCCTACCATAGCAGCATGCACAGGTTGCCCCCTGCTACCAAATTCTTGAATGGCACTCCTGCCCTGCTGGGGTGAATCCTAACAGCTTTTGAGCAATGCTTCAGTAGATTTTGATCCAAGAAGGGGAGAAAACATAATATAATTTAGAACAATGACTAAAAAAGCCTCAGTTTCATGATTCAACATTCTCAATGTTGAAGATGTACAGAAATAAAGAGAATAAGATCACTTTCATTAGGGTTACTGGTTGCCGAATGAAGTCTGTCCCTTCTAATGAGGTTCAACTGAGAGGCACGTGCCTCTGGCTGCACCCTAAGCTGGAAGAGACCCTTAGTTGTATGGTACATTTTTCCCCTGGCCTCAATTATTTTGAGAGATGTGAATTTTTCATTTATGAATATTCTTTCATCAGAATGAGAGAGAAAAGTTGTTGCGTATTTATATATCGGCTATCAAAAAGAAAGCATTATAGATTAAAAATCCACCACTAAGCTAAAAAAACAAAACCAACCCAAACCAGCATATTTTAATTTGTTTTCCTTTTAAAGTTGAATGTGCTCTGCAAAGACCCACATTTCAGTAAACATCTTTTGGGGGTACAGAAGCACAAGATGAGATTATACTTCGCATGCCCACAGGGACTTGAGCAGAAGGAGACAAGGAGCGTGATGCCATTAAGGATTCAACCCTGTGGGTACGTCTATACAGCAAGGCAAAAGTTGAAGTAAGATATGCAACTTCCGCTATGTCAATTGCATAGCTGAAGTACAAAATAGCTTAATTCAGCTTTTGGTGCTGTCTACTCAGCAGGAAGTCGAGGGAAGAACACTCTTCCTTCAACTTCTCTTACTCCTTGTGAAATGAGGGGTTACAGGTGTCGGAAGTAAGAAGTCCTCCATCTTGACATTATTTTGAAATAATGGCTGGGCTGTTCCCCATTCTGGCACTCCGAGTGCAGAAGATGGGGGCCTGCAAGAGACCTTAAATGCTTTGCCTCTGTAGGCTCTGCTTACAAGAATTTTACAGAGTCACAGATTCACTGACTTTGGGGGGTGGGGGGGTAGCTGCCAACACCAAGTGAAATAAAACAAAAAAAACAAAACCCCTTTCTTCTTGAACCCTGGAAGGAAACATTTGGACTTCTTCCAGAGCGATACCCCCAAGCTCCTTTACCACATGAGAGCTTGAAAACAAAGAAAAAACAACTGCAGTATCTGGTAGCTGATCCCTTAATCTGACGCATGCATACACACATACAGACAGACCTCCTGTTTCTTTCCAAGACACAAGATTCAAATAGTCACTTAAAAAACATGATTTTATTAACAAAAAAAAAGATATACTTGATAAAGCATATCTAGGTGTTACAGAGCAACTGAGTAAAACAATTTAAAACACAGAGAACATCTCTGGGTACACTCTTGGGCTGCGTCTAGATTGGCATGATTTTGCGGAAATGCTTTTAACGGAAAAGTTTTTCCGTTAAAAGTATTTCCACAAAAGAGCGTCTAGATTGGCACGGGTGCCTTTGCACAAAAAGTGCTTTTGCGCAAAAGCATCCGTGGTCAGTCTAGACGCAATTTTGCGCAAGAAAGCCCCGATCGCCATTTTGCGCATCGGGGCTTTCTTACGCAAAAAATTCCTTCCCTGTCTACACTGGCCCTCTTGCGCAAGTATTCTTGCACAAGAGGGCTTATCCCTGAGTGGGAGCATTTTGTATAGTACAAAGTCAGTGCTCTTGCGCAAATTCAAGCGGCCAGTGTAGACAGCTGGCAAGTTTTTGCGCAAAAGCAGCTGCTTTTGCGCAAAATCTTGCCAGTCTAGACACACACTTGGAAAGTGAATGGGAGAGGGAAAGCATAGATTCACACAAAGTTTAACCAAACAATGAAAACAAAGAAAAAACACCCTGATCGCAACTGAATACACCTGTTCCCTCTACTTACAATCCATGCTGAGCTGTACTTCAAGGCCCAGTTCATGCCCATGTCCAATATTTCTTCTAGGCATGGTAATTCTGATTAGTGCATCTGCTCCCTCCAGCCCTTAACTTAGAATTCTTTCTCAAAGAGAATAGTAATAGAGATGTAGCCGTGTTAGTCTAGTCTAGCTGAAACAAAAAACAGGACTATGTAGCACTTTAAAGACTAACAAGATGGTTTATTAGGTGATGAGCTTTCTGGCCCACAAAAGCTCATCACCTAATAAACCATCTTGTTAGTCTTTAAAGTGCTACATAGTCCTGTTTTTTTTTCTCAAAGAGAGTAGGCAAGATGTCTAAATACAGTTCAAGTTTCAGCACTGTATCTCCATTGGTTCTTCTGCCCCCCTGCCAACACCCTTGCTAGCTACTTGAGTTGAACTCCTTAGTCACCAGGTGCTGGCCAGCACTTCTCCTATCCATCACAGTTGTGTAGACATGCATTTTGTTATTTCAATATAGCGTCAGTTATTCCGAAATAGCGCTGTGTGTAGCTGTACCTTAGGTGTGGATCACTTGGGTTGGAAATGGGTTTTCAGTCCTCTGCATATTTGAAAGTGCCAGGTTTTTTCCTGTTCTGAGTCTGGCCAAAAATTTGAATTATCACCAGTATCAGCTAGCCCCAAAGCTCCCATTTTGGGTTAATTGGAACATTTCATTTTGATTGTGTCTAAATAGCTTGAATTTTAAAATGCAAACCAGAAAAACAGAATTTATCCGCCCCCCCCCAAATAATTTCAAAGCCATTTACCTCATGTGCACACACAGAACTAGATTTAATGAGTTAGGAAATTTTTTAACACACAATTTTTTGTCAAAAAATGCTACCAGCTTCACTCTAAGTCCAATCCAGCAAAATGCTCAGGCACCTCCGTAACTTAGCATGAGAGTAATCTTAGCAGGGCCAGTAAAACCACATATGTTCCTAGTATTCTTTTACTACCTGACAGCCATAACACTTGGCACCTTCTAGGATCAAGGTTTAAATCAAGGTACAGTTGAGACTTCTAAGAATGAAATGAGTATTTATTGGGACAGGTCTACCTTAGGAACTTTTATATAGCAGTTTCAGAAGTATGATATTTTTCTTTTATGACATTTTTATACCAACAGAAGCCCTAGTTAGATCTAGTTATACTGGCATAAATGCAGTGCTTTTCTTGATATTGCTTATTTGCCCAATGACATGGGGTAAGTACTTTTCTTGTGTGGCTAATATAAGCTGTCTCTACATTAGGAGGGTTTGTGAGATAGCTAGTTTGCAAGCTCTCATTAATGTAAACTAGGCCAAGGTGAAGAGTCAAATAAAAGGCCTTGGAAGTGCTTTAGTGGATCAGAGTAGCTCCAACTGACAACTTCTGTTTTAAATGAGGTTAAAGTTATCTTCCATCACTTTATTTTTACACACACATCTTTTTAATCCTGGCTTGCCAAGAAAACCAACTTAAAAATGTATGATCGTCTGATCAGATGCACTCTAGTATATAATAGATGCTTTTATAACTATCCCCACCTACTGATGTTGCCACCAGAGGAATTTCCCAGTTTTGCCAGTTAATTTGGTTTTGGCAGAAGCTTTTGCTTACAAAAATCATTAATGGATTCTTGCTTTGTGTAGAAATAGTTTTCTGTGTAGCTGAGGTTAAGAGGGGACTTTCTTCCTTTCCTACCAGAACTGCAAACAAGCAGTTCATCCCATGACATTTCCTTAGCCTAAGCAAGTAAGGTGATACACAAGGCCTAAGGGCTAAAGGAAACATGATCATTATATAGCACCATGTACAATCGGAAGTGGTGAATTCCCTCTGGAATGCAAGGAAAGCTTCCTGTTCTTTGTAGATCAGCCTATTATTGGAATACACTTGCCTGCAGTTAATCCTCAAAGTAATTAAATGGAAAGGAAGTGATTAAATCACTGAAAAGGAATGGCTGCTGATTCAGAGGGAAAAACCCAGGCCAAGTAAGTATTTCATTGTTAGCTAGGTGCAGTCATTAGTTTAAGCAGGTATCTTCCTGTTTACAAAGGTAATTAATGTTTATATACTAGTAATATGTTATGGTAATTAAATGAGGATGAAATGCAGAAGACATCATAATTATAGTCTGCCAAGAACTAGCTGCAGAAAGACTGGCAGAATCTTTTCCTTCACAGGGGATAAGATTGAGAACAAGGGACCATTTCCACAGCTAATGTAAATGTAACACACACATCTAGTGGGTGTGGATCACTGTCCCATCTAGTGGCACTTATACCATTTACAGCAGTGGTCTTCAACCTTTTTAAGCATGAGATCACTTTTTGAATGTAAGTGCAATCCAAGATCTACCTCAAACCCAAATACCCTGGCCTGCCTCCTTTGTGCCCCTTCTGTGAGGTCCCACCCCCTGCTCACTCCATCCTCCCTCACTTTCACCAGGCTGGGTCAGAGGGTTGGGGTGCAGGCTCTGGTCTTGACTTAAGGGATTTGGAGTGTGAGAGGGGCTCTGAGCTGAGCTTGGAGCAAGCCGTTGAGGTGCAGGAGGGGGTTCTAGGTGTAGGCTCTGGGAGGGCATTTGGATGCAGAGGTGCTTGGGACTAGGGCAGGGGCTTGGGATGCAGGAGGGGGTTCATGACTAGGGTAGGGTTTCCAGATGTGGGCTCCAGCTGGGCCCAGTTTAGCTTAGGTGGCTCCTAGGTGGTGGTGCAGTGGGGCTAAGGTAGGCTCACCCCTGCCCTGGTCCTGCATCACTCCCAAAAGCAGCCAACAAACTCCCTCCCAAGTCCTGTTGTGCCCCCCACTCTTCTCTGTGGAGAAAGGATACAGAGAGGTGGGAGGGGGGCATCTTGACATCAGCACATCCTCCTCTCCCTCACCTGCACAGCAAGAAGAAGGCTCCTGAGAGGACAGCTCCAAGGCAAAGGGCAGGAGGTGTGCAGCAGTGCGGGGAGGGGCAGCTGAAGTGCTGGCACTTGATAGCCTCTTGGCCAAACCAGTCAGGATCACCTGTCAGAGCTCCAAGATCTACCGGTAGATCCCGATCTACTGGTTGGTGACCACTGATTTACAACAACAGATAAGAATGAGTGAGCTCTACAGCCTAAGCCACAAGCTGTCTGGTTTTATAGCTCAAGCTGTAGAGGCTCCTACATTAAGTTCCAGAACTCCCAGGTTTGAATTCTCCTGTAGACGGTTACACAGACAGGCAGAGCTCTATTGGCACTATGCTTCTTTATACCTGTTGAGGCGCTGGTCCAACATTTTAATTCATCTCCAAAATGGGAAGTATGAAAAAAATGAAAGGGGAATTATTCACATAGTTTTGAAAAGAAAATATGTCCCAAAGTAGGCCCCTGAATGTAATGCAAATAATACATTTTAAAAAATGATAACATTTTAAAGGGGACATTAATACATTTGGAAAGCATGGATTGCCTTCATAGGAAGTGTTTAACTCTGGTGAGCTAAATTTACAAGCTATTACAAAATAACACACACATTACCTAATGCAATTTTATTGTGGTTCTTCTCTCAGAGAATGAAGCTTATAACTTTGTTTAGTGAACATGATCATCACTGGCAAAAGTGTCAATAGGAAATGAACAGAAATAGCCACCAGTGCCCTCTAGTTCATCACGGTCTTATCTATAATACTAATAATGGAAAATACACATAAAGAAATCATTGGATTTTATGTCCCCCTCATTCTCATTGCTTTCCCTTTATTTTTCTTGCTTCCCCTCCACAGTCTTATCCAGTATTTATTTGGGCCAAGGTGCTGGGTTGCCAATGACATAGCTTAAAGGAGCCTGATATTTAGAGGGTAAATGCAGATATTGATGCAACCAGAGTAAGGCCACTTGTTTAAAATGTTGCCATATAATTTATATATAAAAATCCAATGATTTATTTCAGTATTTTATAAGCAGGAAAGAATATGGATTTGTACAAAAATGTATCAAGTTCAGTCTTCGAATGCACACTCAGAGCTCCCACGGGCTTTAACCCATGGCCAAAATAGAGCTTGCTTTTAAACAGGCCTGGAATCCATCAGATTTCTTTCAGCCTTTACTTTGCTTTAGCTAGTTGCCTGCTATTTTATAACCTCTGCTTTCAGAGAATCAAGTACAAGCTGTCAATTAGTCTTGTTAACATTTCCTCCAAGGAATTCCTGCTGATCTTTGCATCTTTATTAATATTACCGGCAACCTTCCCTGTATTATATTGACTGTGTAAGATTTATCTGGATTTAACTGCTCCCTCCCAACTGAACTCATCCCGATACACAGGGTTATAAAGTCTTTCCCACCAGGACAGAGACCGTATCACATTGTACTGAATTATTCTAGATAATTCTAGATAGACCTACAGCACCACTTAATAAAGTTGCCCAATACTTCCCATTTTAAGAACCTGCTTTCAGTTGATTATAACTTTATCAAACTTTGGTCATTTGGACTGAAGTTTTCCATGCTAGATGTCTGCTTCAGGCAGAATTTTAGTGCTTTTGGAAAGTTTCAGCCTAGATAGTTCACTTGTTTTTGAGAACGAGGTTGTTCTGCCCATGTTACAAAAAAAGTTCTTGCACCTGATTCATTGAAAACCTCTAGCCCTTCTATCCTTCCAAGTGAGAACTATCAGTTTGGTGGTGGTGAGTGCCTAGTGTTTATAGCAGGAATATCATGCTTTGTCATTTCCATGAAAACGTGCTCAAGTTGTAATCCTCTGAAAAAATCTTAGTTCATACTTACTACTAGATTTTGGCAGCCAAACACTGGGGATTCCATCTGTGGGCTTATTGGACTGCACGTGCATCATGCCCACAAAGTGACTGAACATGTTACAGCCTGGGGTTGCACAGGCTGAACAGGACTTTCCCTGTAATTCCTTCTCCCACTGACAGAGGTTGGGGTTGTTGAGGTGCTGAACATAGGAACTGAAGTCAGGGAAAAGATATTTCAGGAGCCAGACTTTGGGGAGGAGCAAAGCAGGAAGGGAAGCAGGAGATTCAGCATGGGAGAGGAGGTGCTGGACTTGGAAAAGAGGTAAAGGTGGACAGTAGCCAAGGCATATCAGAATATACACACATGAGAAGGCTGCATTAAGGTTATGCAGCCAACCTTAATTACTAACGTTTGAATATTTGACTTTACATCTTTAATGTTCTTTTAACATCTTTTTTTAGATGTAAGACAAATATAGGGATAGATTTGCAGTCCATTAAGTCTCTTTTGTGTTACTTGGGATACACAGGGTAACTAAGGCCACTTTAAGTGGGCATGTGAGGATTTCCCTGTCACAGGGAAATTTTTAACTTAAACTGCTTTGGCATGAAGGTGTGTTGAGGGTAAGATGGGAGATACTGAGATCTTATGACTCCTGCTGCCATAGTGGTTTCTAGGAGTCTGCTTTAAGCCATCACAGTTGAGAGTAACACCATGTTTGCTCAAGGTTACACTGAGGCTGAAGTGGCCCATAGTGGCATCCAGTATTCAGGGAGAGGATGGAAAGGTATCAGAGCCTCTACTTTAACCTCTTCTCAGGTATATTTAAGGATCAAGCCAAATACCTTTAAAATTTTGCTGCAAGATAAAAAACAAACTTCTTAAAATTTTGCTACAATTAGTACATCCCTCATATATTAAATGGTTAGAATTTGGCCATCAAAATCGTGATCATAGATTGAATGCTGTATGTCTCACCGAAACTTCTCTTATTTCCAAGGTGTTTGATTGAATCCAGCATCTTATTATCTTCCAATTATTTTCACGTTTACTGTTTCCCTCCTTTTCAGCATTCCCAGGCATATGGGTTATTCTGTTCATCCATCCCTTCAATTAGTCTAGCTGGACTGTTAAAAATGAAATGCTAGGGAGCCATCTTTGGAGTAAGTATCCAGTCAGTATGATAGAAACAAAACAAATGTAGTCAGGATCCCCAAAACCAAAGGCTTATTTGAAATCATAAAATGCAAGCTAGACTGTTCCTCCTGGGAAAGAATTCAATGAACTCTGAAGATTTAAGCCAATCATTTCTGAATTCAGTCACCTGGCCCTTTGGCTGAAATAACAAGTAACAGCAAGCAGTCCTCTGAGCCAGTACATTGCATTAATTTGAATTGTTAGTAATGGTAAACTCATTTCTTTTTAAATTGTTGGCCATTTTTAACTTATTATCCCTGAATTGCTATTTTCTGAAGGCAGTTCTGTTGCTTGTATAGGGCCCTTTTCCCAGTGCTGTGCTATTTATGGCTGAAGCAAAGGGAGAGCACAATACAGCAAACCTTTTAGCTGGCTCACTACTCTACAATTGTCAAAATTGCAGTGTTTGGTCTCATTCTAAACTATATTCTAGGAGAGTATAGATGCTTTTGACATGATGGTCACACAATTTATGTTAGGTCAGAGTTTTGGAAAAAAGCAAAAAGAGGAAGATAAGGCTTGCTTGATTACTTGCTTCAGTGGCAAAAGAGGATGTAAAACAGCCCTCAAAACAACCTGACTACCAAAGCAATACCACTTTACAAGAGAGAAAGGTGAGAGACTGCTTGCAGATCCCACTTCCTCCCTCCCAATTCCTTCCTCGCTACATCCTCAATTTAGTGAGGCACTTTCATTTCCAGAATACAGAGCTCAAGACTCAAACTTATCTCTCCCATGTGTGTTGTGTACAACATGACAGCCCCGGTCACTGTTGCTGTGCTGCCAGTGTTGGGGTAGCTTCTAAGACCTTATCCACTAATTTCCCCAATAACTCAGTTTGACTCTGGGCTCCCCACTGAGCTCTCTTTATCAGCATACAAAGAAACTACACTGGAGAGCACCAGGTTTAAGCATAGGAGGTTGGATATTACTCAACAAGCCTCTTCCTTTATATATCTATTTAGAAATCTATGCCAGTATCAAAATTGTTGATGAAGATATTAAACAGAACTGGTCCCAAAACAGACCCCCCCCGCAGAACCCCACTTGTTATGCCCTTCTAGCATGACTGTGAACCATTAATAACTACTCTCGGAGAATGATTATCCAGCCAGTTATGCAGCCACCTTATAGTAGCCCCATCTAAGTTGCATTTCCCTAGTTTATTGACAAGAAGTCATGCGAGACCGTATCAAATGCTTTACTAAAGTCTAGGTGTATCATGTCTACCGCTTCTCCCTTATTCGCAAGACTTTTTATCCTATCAGAGAAAGCTATCAGATTGGTTTCACATGATTTGTTCTTTACAAATCCATGGTGGTTGTTACCTATCATCTTATTATCTTCCAGATGTTTGCAGATGAATTCCTTAATGATTTGTTCCCTCACACATAAGTTAAGCGGACTGGTCTATAGTTTCCTGGGTTGTTCCTATTTCTCTTTTTATAAATGGGCACTATATTTGCCCCTTTCCAGTCTTCTGGAATCTCTCCTGACTTTCATGTCTTTTCAAAGATGATAGCTAAAGGCTCAGATCCCTCCTCTATCAGAGTATTCTAGAATGCATTTCCTCAGGCTCTGATGACTTGAAGACATCTAACTTTTCTAAGTGATTTTTAACTTGTTCTTTTTTTATTTTAACTTCTAAACATACCCCATTTCCACTAGCATTTACTATGTTAGGCATTCTTCCATCATCAATCTTCTTGACAAAAACTGAAACAAAGAAGTCATTAAGCGCCTCTCCCATTTCCAAGTTTCCTGTTATTGTTTTTCCCTCTTCACTGAGCAATGGGCCTGTCCTGTCCTTGGTCTTCTTCTTGCCTGTAATATATTTGTAGATGGGTGATGCAGATGAGCTGGCAGAAAATCAGGCACTCAACAAATTGATCAACCAGACAGTCCATCTGTCCACCTAGTTCTGGTTAAATGTTTTGAGATGTTCTCACACAGAATTTGATTGTGTCAAGTCAATGGGGAAAAAGATCAGTCCCACTGGAAAATTTCCAACCAGCTTTCATTCAGATGACTTGACCTTCAGATCATTACTTTAGACCCCTCCCTATGTAAGCAATAGGAATAATCAGTAGCTTGCTGGTAGACCAAACGCTGGGAGAAAGTAACTGGGAAAGTGTGTGTGTTACCCAGCTATTTATTCTTCAGCAAAGGACTTTTGTCAGTCAGGAATTCTGGATTCTAAATTCTGCTTAAAGTGGGTAGTGCTAGGATAATGAACACTGGTTTAAATCACTGGCAGGCAGTGTGTGCCATGAACAAAATTGAGAGTTGCCACATCAGAGAACTGGGTTCTGAGCCTACAGAGACCTTGAATAAACTCTCTGCTAGCTTATTTAAGTAAGTGTGTGGAGTGGGAGAAAGAGTGTGGAGCAGCCCTTTCCTAACTGTTCTCTAGATTAAGGTCATGGCTTCAATCCATAATAAAGGTAAGGAATTAACTGGGAATACAACATGATACAAGAGGTAGGGCTGTTGAACAATTAAAAAATTGATTGCAATTAATCATGCTGTTAAATAATAGAATGCCATTTAAATAATTGTGGATGTTTTGTACATTTTCAAATACATTAATTTCAGTTATAACACAGAGAACGTGTAAAGGGCTCACACATTTTCACTGTAAAAAGAAATATTTTTCAATTCATCCATTACAAGTACTACAGTGCAATCCCTTTATCATGAAAGTTAAACTTACAGATATAAGAACTATATAACTGCATTCAGAAATGAAACAATGCAAAATGTTAGTGTCTACAAGTCCACATAGTCCTACTACTTGTTCAGCCACTTGGTAAGAGAAACTACTTTGTGTACATTTACAGAAGATAGTACTGCCTGCTTCTTATTTACTGTGTCACCTGAAAGTGAGCATAGGGCCTTGCATGGCACTGTTGTAATCAGCATTGCAAGTATTTATATAACAGACATGCTAAACATTTGTATGCCCCATTCATGCTTTGGCCACCATTCCAGAGGACATGCTTCCATGCTGTTGATGCTCATAAGAAAAGTGTTTAATTAAATGTATATCTGAGTTCCTTCAGGTAGAATTTTAATTTAAGTGCAGTTATAGAGTTGTGACTGCTGGAGAAGGACACAAGTGGGACCCCAACTATGTGACTGTCCCCCATATGACTCCTCCCTGTGCCATCCCTAACTCCTTCCCTCCCCCTCTCCACTTCTTTCCCCAAGCCTTCTACTCTGAGGCTATGTCTAGACTGCCGGCCTCTTTTGGAAGAAGCTTCTCCGGAAGAGATCTTCTGGAAAAACTTCTTCCGAAAAAGCATGTCTACACAGCAAAAGCGCATCGAAAAAGCAATCTACTTTTTTCGAAAGATAGCGTCCACACTGAATGGACGATATCTCACATTTAAGCTGTGATTACTACGGACAGAGTGGCCACCAGGGCACCTGTGCTTTTACTGCTTTCCTCTTCTTCTGAAAGAATTCCCTTTCCCCCGTCCATACATGCCTTTTTCTGAAAGAGCTCTTTCAGAAAAAGGCTTCTTCCTTGTAGAAAGAGGTTTACCAATGTTGGAAAAAACCCTCTGGTCTTTCGATTTTCTTTCAAAAGAATGCGATTGCAGTGTGGATGTAAGTGACGTTTTTGGGGAAAAATGGATGTTTTTCTGAAAAAACTCTGCAGTGTAGACATATCCTGAGTGACATGGCCCAGGGGACTAGCGGAGTCAGGAGGCCTGGTGCTGGCAGCAGGGGTCGGGGTCCCCATGTACTCAGTAGCAGTGGAAGAGAAGCAGAGAAACTTGGTTTCAGCCGACTCTGCTCTCCTGGCTCCCAGTCACATGCCTTTGCAGAGCCATGTGGCTGGGAGTGTGGGGAGTGGTTCTACCCCTTCTGCCAGCCCTCTCCCCCAGGTAATGCAATTGGGAGCCGGGGGAGTGAAGCAGGCTGGGGTTGTGTTGCTCTGCTTCCCATTGATGCTGGTGTGTGTGCATGAGGAGTGACCACAACTCCTGCTAGTCAAACCTGGCCAAACCCCCTGCTAGTCCCTGGGGCCCTGTAGGGCCCTCCAAGGCCCAGGGCAGTTGGACAAACCATATGTAGGACAGGACAGCTCTGCCTGCTTGCTGCTGGCCTCTTGCCCTCTCTCCCTCCATGGTGTTGGGGGAGGAGGTTGTGTGACCTTCATACCACCCATGTGGCCTCTGCAGTTATAAAAAAAAATCTGCATTTTTAAGTTGCACTTTCATGATCAAGAGATTGCACTACAGCACTTGAATTGACAAATCTACCTCATGCATCTCTCGTTTATCAGATGTATTGAGCAGCCACCAAAAGCCTGGTTAACTTATGGCATGGGGAAGTGCCAGGTTATTAACCCGTGCCAGCCCCTGCTCCACTGGGGCTGCCTTCTACCTGCAGGCAGGCTCCTTATCAGGCTGCAGCAGCTCCCAATCCTGCCACAGAGAAAAGGGAGAGCAGTGGGGATGGAGGAAAGTGGAAATAATCCAGTTAGCAAGGGGGTGGGGAAGAGGTGAGTGATCAACAGGGGTAGGTCTTGGAGGAATAGCTAGAGAAAAAAGTGGGGCAAATGTTTGCAATCAAAAATATAAAGTGAACATTGTACGCTTGTTACTGATTTCAGTTGCAACACAAAAGATTTGGAAGTGTAGAAAAAAATCCAGAAATACTTAATAAGTTTCAGTTGATATTCTATTTAACAGTGTTATTAAAATTGCAATTAATTTTTGGAGTTAACTGCATAAATTAACTGTGATTAATTGACAGGCCTATTTTGAAGTCACTGGGTTTGGCTTGGTAAACTTTTTCCCATTATAGCTAAAGTTATAAAATACAGAACTGATATGCTATGAATCAGCCAATGAACAGACAACAACAGATCCCACAGTATTTAAGATTTCTTGCAAAAGTAGTATAAAGAAAAGAGACAATCCAGTTAAAAAAAGTTATCTAATGGGGTGATTAACTATCTATATCAATCAATTTTTCATCAATTTACCATGGAAAATTCAAACAGTGCTCAGTGTTGGTATTGTCGTTGGCATGAGGCCAAATACCTTTTTTTTTTGGTACAATAAAGGTTAAAAAATCTGTTAATTTGAATCCTAAGGCTGCCACTGCACCATAAATTTATGAACTAGAGGGTGGCAACTTTCTGGAACCCATGAAACATGGGTCATAAATGGATACTCTATTCATCACTATGCTTATTTGCTGTACATGGTCAAAGGAGCCTGCACTTGATGACCCTAGGAATAATAATATTTAATAAGGAGCCAACAGCCTCCACAAGCCCCTGGGCAAGATGGGGGAGGGGGCCCGGCTCCATGCTCCCAGAAGGGATGGAGCCTTGGGAGGAAGAGGTGGGGCCTTGGGAGGAAGAAGTGGGACTGGGGGAGCCAGCTCTCTGCACTGCCCAGAGTGTGTCACGCCAGCCCCCCAGCCCTCAGAGCTGTACGGCGTGCATAGATAGCACCAGTGCTCCTGCAGCTATGTAAGTGGCCTGGGGCTCCAGACGCTGCCCCACAAGCTCCATGGAGATAGCCAGAAGCTCCTGACCCCTTTGAATTTCTGGGCCCCAGAGTGTTGCTGGGCCTGTCATTTAAGTACGATTGAATGGCAGGTAACATGCTGATTCTTGGCAGTAACTAGTCTTCCATTTGTAGTCTTGACATGTCACTAGTGTTCCATTTGTAACTGGATTATCCTGCTGATTTTACATGCTACTCCTGTTAATACAATCCTATGTAGTATTTAGTCTTTAAAAACCCCACTTCACAATGATAACTTGTTCATTTCACTATTGTGATTCCCACTTCCTTCTTAGTGGTACTTCTGCGAAGAGGACTTGTAACATCTTCAGAAGGACTGTCTACAGTTCATGTCTTACAGGGGAAAGAAGGTAGATTTCTATTATTATAATACTTGTAATGTTTAGGCAAAAAAATCTCATATATTTTTTATGTACTGCTTTAGATTTAAAGACATTTATTTTTCAAAAGGAAGTAAAAAAAACCCCTAGGGAAATAAATCCCCGCACTTATGAAAAATTGTTCACCATTATGGAAATAAGAGAAAAGCCCTCTGGTACTTTTAAACTTCTTTTGAAAAAGTTTGTGTCCAAATGTTTTGTTTTTATTCCTAAATTGAATGAGAATTTTGGTGGTTTAATTTGCAGCCATCAACAAAATGTTCCTGAGTCAGTAAGAAGGCTGCAATAAACTCTGACTGAGATTTGAACTTTGATGAACCAGCTCTCTAAGCTGCTAAGCTTTAGCTTGCTAACTTAGCCATACATGCCCGCTAGGCTTCAGAGGAGTGTGTCAAGCACAGAATTTAGAAGGTCATGAATGGTTAGCCACAGTCTTAAGAGACTAGGTTTAGTAAGCAGGTGCTGGGTGGTGTTGGTGGCCTGTGATATACAAGTCAGACTAGATGGTCTGATGGCCTTAAACTCTAGGACTAACTGCATGGTCAGTTGGTGAAGGTAGGGCTGGGGGAGGCAAGCCCCCATCCCCATCCCTACCCCTTTGGCTGAGGCCCTAGCCCCAATTGAAGCCATGCCTCTTCCCTGCCCCCTCCACTATGGGGAAGAGAGCATGGGGGCTCATGGACCCAAAGCATGGGAAGGGCAGGTGGTGAATGGCTCCAGACTCTTTGGCCCCAAAGCACAGGAAATGCGAGTGGTGGGCGGCCCCAGCCTTCCCAGACCCAGAGCATGGAGAGGTAGGAGGGTATAAGGCTCCAGCCTCCCTGGCCCTGGAGCACAGGGAGGGTAGGTGGCACATGGCCCCAGCCTCCCCAGCCAGGAGCACTGGGACAGAGGGGTCAGGCTGGTGGTTTGGGTAGGCAATGTCTTCCCCTGCCTACTATACTGGACACCCATGACTGACTTTTGAAATTATGAAGCTGTGTGATTGAGGCCAGGACTCTAGCAATCAAGTGGAGTGGTGGAGAGGTGCATGGCTAAGGCAGAGTCATAAAAATCTCCTGCAATAGCAACTTTGAGCAGATAAAGTCCATGAGAGAATGCAAAAACACAGCAACTGAGTGAATTGCCAAGGTGAAGAGAGTTTGGTAGCAGTGGGAAGAATCCAAGGGATTATAACACTTTTTATGAGGATCTGAAACCTTGCTAATTACCTGACAAGTTTTGAATATAATTCTTTATTTTATGCCACAGTCTTCCCTCTGTCTGAATGAAAATGCAAGCAGAAAACGAGCAGCAGGGCTAGGGCTACCAAGTTTATTGCACTGAGTGCAATATGTAGGATAACCTTCATTATGGGCAGATAGCATAGATGTGCATGCAGTGCAATCAACTCACAGGGCTCAGAAACAGAGTATGGGCTCTTGAGGTCACAGTAGCTGAATTGGAAGAGCTAGAGTGAGACTTTTAGAGACATTATAGAGCAGTGCCACCTCCTGTCCGATAGCACCTGTGCTCTTAAGGAGGAAGAAAGTCTCAGAGCAGGAAGGCATCAAGCAACAGCAGTGGAATTGGTCCCATAGCTGGGACCCACCCCTATATGATACCTAATATCCTCTGACACTAATACTGTTCCTCCATGTGTTAAGAAACAGTCAATAGTAGCAGGAGATTCAGTTGCAATGACCATGGGAATTGCTTGCTGGATGCAAAGGTAAGGGATCTCATGAGATATTTAGATAGCCTTAAGGACAGTACAAGGGAGGAGCCAATGGTCACAGTACATGTAGATATCAAAGACAGAGGGAAATGGCAAATTTAGGCTGCCAGGTAAGAGATTAGAATCTGGGACCTTATCAAAGAATCCTGGGGCTGGAAGAGACCTCAGAAGGTTATCGAGTCCAGCCCCCTGCCCAAAGCAGGACCAACCCCAACTAAATCATCGCAGCCAGGACTTTGTCAAGCTGAGACTTAGAAACCTCTACGGATGGAGATTCCACCACCTCCCTAGGTAACCCATTCTAGTACTTCACCACCCTCCCAGTGAAATAGTTTTTCCTAATATCCAACCTAGACCTCCTCCACTGTAACTTGAGACCATTGCTCCTTGTTCTGCCCTCTGCCACACTGAAACAGCCTCTCTCCATTCTTTGGAACTTCCCTTCAGGAAGTTGAAGGTTGCTATCAAATCCCCCCTCACTCTTCTCTTCTGCAGACTAAATAAGCCCAAATCCCTCCACCTCTCCTTTTAGGTCAAGTGCTCCAGCCCCCCTAATCATTTTGGTTGCCCTCCACTGGACCCTCTCCAATGCATCCACATCCTTTCTGTAGTGGGGACCCCAGAACTGGATGCAATAGTCCAGAT
Source organism: Rafetus swinhoei (assembly GCA_019425775.1). Lineage (NCBI taxonomy): Eukaryota > Metazoa > Chordata > Testudines > Trionychidae > Rafetus > Rafetus swinhoei. The sequence goes on along the minus strand of CM033437.1, from coordinate 270,929,620 downwards.
GTGGCCTCACTAGTACCGAATAAAGGGGAATAATCGCAATAATACCTTCCTGGTAGCACTTTCTGAAATGCTTCCTGTTCAACACATGGAACGAGAAAGGCAGGGAGAACAGCAAGTTTTTAATATGTGGATGAAATGGTGTAGGGATGAGAGGTTTATGTTTATTAGGAACCAGGGAAGCTTTTGAATGCAGAATGGCTTATACAAGGGAGATGGGCTCCACCTAAACCAAACTGGAACCAGACTGCTGGATTAATTTAAAAAAGAGTTGTAGTTTTTTTTTTTAAATAAGGGCTTATTTTTTAAATACAAAAAGCTGACAGGTGCTGAGGATCACATGTTTCAGAAGGAGACATCTCTAAGGATGACTTTAATAAAGAAGGAACACCATGTCCTAGATGAGAGAAGAGGACAGAACATAGTCAGATATAGGTAGGAGCTTTAAATATACCACAGAGGCAAGCAATTGAATATTGACATAATGTTCAGGGGCTTATATATAAATGCTATTAGTCTAAATACTAAGGAAGGTGAAGTAGAGTGCCTGCCACTGTGGTTATAATAGGCATAATGGAAGCTTGGTAGAGTTAGGATAATCAATGGGCCATGGTAATCCAAATGCAGGGTATACAATATATAGTAATAGCAGTGTAGGTCACAGAGGTGGAATACACATGGACAAGGGTGATCCAGTCTATGTAATGTACTTGAATTTTCATCAAGCCTTTGACAGTGTTCCTCACCAAATCTGAAGCAGTAATAGGATAACAGGGAAGGTCCTCGTATGTTTCCTTATTTTTTTAACTGGTAACAAGGGTAAGAATCTGTGGTCAGTTTTCAGAAGAGAGAGGCACACTGTGGGGACAAACCCTGAACTTCCCATAAGACTGCGTATTGGGACTTGTGCTGTTCACCACACACATTAAAAGATCTGGGAACGGGAATGACTGGTGAAGTGGAGAAGTTCAGCAGTTGGGGCTCCCTATGCATGTACGGTGAAAGCTGATACTGTTACTTTACAAGACTAAATTCTGATTTTAAATGAACGAATATCAGCATTAGTTGCCATGTATAGTTCATGGAACTTCACATGACAATGTTGCTGTTTTGTGACATTTTGATTACATTGCTATGTTTAGACTGAAAACCAGGGGAAAACGGAATGTTTCTATTTTCATGGAAAAGTCATCATTATTCAAAACCAGGTTTGGTTTGCTCCAAAAATTCTTCTGTCTGAGCCAAGCGTCTCTGAAATGGGTTCATTGTTTAATTAGTGGTAAAAAGAAACCATGATTGAAGTGATTTTGTATTTGTTAGGAATATTTCACATCCCTCTCTCAAATGCCCCAAGCATTTCTACTTTAAACAGTATAGACAATCATGAGGATCCAAGTCATCAGGTCTGTTATTAGACACTCACGTATGCCCATGCCTACTAGATAGATTTTACAAGAAGCCATCACCCTTAAAAAAAAAAAATCTCCTGATGGTCTCACTCCAGAACCAGCCTTTGGTTTGCATTTTTGATTGGAGTGTCAAGTGAGGTTTCCTAACAGCAGCCATACAATTTGATTTCTATTCCTGAGGTATCAGACTCAGAGTTGGTATTAGGGGCGGGTGAGCTGGGTGGTCACCCAGGGCCGCCATTTTTAAGGGTGTGCCGACAGAGGGGTTTTTTTCTTGCTTGATAAATTTTTGCTTGACAAATTTTTTTAAACCATCTGGCAACCCTACGGGCTAGCCGGGAGGGGCCGCCAATTGGTTAGGACCGGCCCTGATCACACTTATCCTTTTTTTACACATGATGTCAGTAGATGAGATATTGAAGTGAGTCATGGCACATAATAGAATTACATTCTATTATGAACAAACGTGCTATTGCCCAATTATAATTAAGAACTTTATACTAATTGACTAAAATGGTAAGGTTGACTTTGACATTTGACCATTGACACAGAAGGTTAAGGAGATCACTTCTATAGGTCACCTGATCAGGAGTCCACTAGTTTCTTCACCTGGGGCTCAGTATGGAGTTCATTGGAGCTAATGGCACTGCTTCCATGCTTGAAGTTAAGAATGTGTGTACATGCTTTGCTGGATTGGGAACAGAGGCTCAGCCACTTGTAGGATCAGTTCCTTGGTATCACATTTATGAATGGTGAAAGACACTCTGCTCCCAAACACAGCAAATGAAACAGTATCATTATCCTGAAGGGGACAAGTTCATAAGAACATGAGAACGGCCTTATTGGGTCAGTCCAAAGGTCCATATGGCCCAGTATCCTGTCTGCTGACAGTGGCCAATGTCAGATGCCCCAGATGGAGTGAACAGAACAGGTAATCACCAAGTGATCCCTCCCTTGTCACCCACTCCCAGCTTCTGACAAACACAGGCTATGGACACCATTCCTACCCATCTTGGCTAATAGCCATTGATGGACCTATCCTCCATGAGTTCAATGCCTTTCTCCAGATCAGTAGCCCAACACTGAGGTTATGAGGAGTAACTCCGTCCTTCTGAGCCAAGACTTCTCCATTTCCTGGCAGGTCATAGCCAGCAGGATTGGCAGGTCAGTGTGGCAGCAGAATTCCCCTCTTGGAATATGACTCTGATGAGATACTGGGACACCATTCCAGGGCCCGTGTCTCTTCCCAGCAGAGCAGGAAGGCTCTCAAGTCCATTTGGGATTTGTGTGTGTATGTGCGGGGAGGGGAATTCAAATAAAGTCCATGAGTTTAAGGGTGGGCAGCAGAAACATGTCTGTCTCAATTCAAGGCTTCATTGGCATCTGGGGTGAGGCAGACATAGGACAGACTTCATTCCAACTCAGAAACAGAAGCCATGTAAGGAGAATATATATAATTGTTTGTCAGCTTGGGGGAGAATCTTTATCTCCAGTCCAGGAGCCCACTACACACAAGTTTTGTAGTCTGTTTGAACTGGCACAGCTGAGATTAAGTATTGCCAAAAGGAGGATTTTAATGGTAGCTACATTTGGGATATGATATGGGGTTGCTAAACCAACGCCAAGCTGGAAGTAGTTACACATTTCACACCTGTTCTATGCTGCTGTAAGAGAACAATAAAAATAAATTATATGTCTAGAAAATATTTCTCCATTTTTTTCTATTTCCTCCCCATCTTCCTGACATTTAGCACTTCCATATTGCTTTTCATCTTCACGGCTTTAAAATACAGGTAACAGCTACTGTGAATCCAATAGCAAGTAGGACCAATCCATAAAGAGATTTAAACATTGCAATGCCTAACTTAAGCCCCTTGCCATCCAGTGGTCTCCACAGACCCTGAGAGTTAGGCACATGGGCTCCCTATACAATGCATAGGGAAAGGTGCCAGAGAATGGGATTCACAAAAGCCAGCGTGCTAGGGAGGGAGCCAATGGCAGATACCAAGGTTATGGGTATATCTTAAGTTCTAGCTTTCCCAGGGAACTGCTGCCTTCTATCTTAGCCTCTCAAATCTGTTTCTGTCTGGGATCCACAACCCAACCCAACTGCTGGAGTCAGGCGCCTAAGCCATTTCTTGTCAGAACAGTGGCACACACTAAACTCAGTACACACTGGCAAGGTAGAAGGAAGAGGAAGCCTTTCCTATCACCTTTCGCCCAGTGTTATGGGCACTTACCAAGGGTGTGGGACATCCTGGTTCAGTTCTATTCTGCACCTGAAGAGGGGAAGGAATTTGAAAAGAGGGGTCCTTCACATCTCAGGAGATGACCATAACCACCGGACTGTAGAATGATCCTTATGCTCTTTGGCTCAATGAAAATTTAATTATTTGTACAAAGTGGAATGGCTGCAGCAGGAGAATTTGAGAAAGACCACCTCAAAATATATTGCAATTCAGTATCCAGGGCATTCACCTAGGAAATGGGCATCCCCTTTCCTTAACCCTTCTCCTCATCACAGGGGGTAATTTGAATTCCCTAACCAATGCGCTACAAGAAAAAGAGGTTGTTACTGCCTCCCCCATTGTGACAGTTACCTACTTAGATGCTATGAGTCAGCAATCAGATCTACACAGCTGTAAGGAGCCATTTATATGAATTCAACTGCAGGATGAGGTCCATAGTTTGAAGGAGCATTTAAGACTCATTGGCGAGAATATATTTTTCAGAGCCTGCTGCATAATGCTTTTTAGAAGGTAATATTTACTGAGTTGACATATTTAGTATATTTATCAGATTGAAGATCAGCTACCAAGGTTTTAAAAAACTGCATTCTGCACCTGTGACAAAGAAAAACTGGTGGTGAATCAAACTACAAGAAAGAAATTGACTGTCTAACTAAGAGACTGCTGTAGACAGATGGAAAACATCTAGGCTATGTCTAGACTGCATGCCTCTTTTGAAAAGAGCATCTAGACTGCAACCAGTATTTTCAAAAAAACAAGCCGCTTTTTCAAAAGAGAGCACCCAGGCAGTCTGGATGCTCTCTTTCCAAAAAGCGCAGTTTGCATTACATAGCGAAAAAAGGCGTTCTTCCTCGTAAAATGAGGTTTTCCACAGTCGAAAAAACTGCCGCGTTCTTTCGATTTACTGTCGACAGAACGCAGCAGCAGTCTAGACGCAGGGGAAGTTTTTTCGAAAAAAAAGGCCACTTTTTTCGAAAAAAACCCTGTAGTCTAGACACACCCCTAGAGAATAGCATTAGACATGTTGGATAGTCTCAGGAGATACTGTAGGGAAATCATTGCAGAATTATTGCATTCCTAGAGTAGAAGATGGGAGGGGAAGGCAGCAGAGATTTGCAGTCATATTTTGGAAGATAGTTTTAAAAGTGAAAGTTTCATTTTATTAATCAGTTGGGGTCATGAAACCATCCAATGCAAAACTTTTAGTCATAGTCATAAATCACCACTGCCAAACAATCAACAAGTCACTGAAGAAATAATACACTGATGGGGAGGGAGAGAACAATATGGTATGAACTTTTTTAAATAAATGAATGAATATATGCAAAGTTGGAAATATCCAGCACCTACCTTCCTAGAAGCTCACAAGATTCCAAAGCAACATAATCCCTGTTGGTGAAAATAGTAGGCAAGCTTGTAGGCTGTTTTAGGTAGCTGAAGAAAGAAATTTAGAAATCTACTAGCATAGTTTTCTTATTTTTTAAAAAGAGCTCAACGAACAAACCCCAAACCCAGTGCAATGTGAATTTAGTCTTACAGATAAAATCTTATTGAATACAATAGAATATTGTAAACCTACTTTAATTTGTTTCATAGTATTTGGAAAATGTTGAAGCTATACAAGGCTACATCTACATTGGTGTGATCTTGCGCCAAAGCGGCCACTCTTGCGCAAAAACTTGCTGCCTGTCTACACTGGCCATGAGTTCTTGCGCAAGTACATTGATGTTCTAATGTATGAAATCAGGGCTTCTTGCGCAATAACTCTGATGCTCCCGCTCAGGAATAAGCCCTTTTGCGCAACTGTTCTTGCGCAAGAGGCCAGTGTAGACAGGCAGCCAAGAGATTTTGCGCAAGAGCCGTCCAAACGGAAAAAAGCCCTAGTGGCCGCTTGGATGCTCCATACGCGCAGGCACCACTCCGGACTTCCTGGTAACCCGAGCCCCCTTAAAGGCACACGCAGCCTGCAGAGGCCGCACGGCAGAAGCACCTCTGCCACCGAGCTCTGCTGCGCGGCTCTGCCGAATCAAAAGCCACCAGACCACCCAGGATGGCTGCTCCGGGAGGGGAGCACAACCCGCACCCCCAGTGTAGAAGGCCCCAAGGGGCACAAAGCGGCACGCCCCTTCCTGGTGCCCAGGGGAAATGGAGGCCCTGCTGGACCTCTGGGCCGAGGAAGAGGTCCTCCACAACGTCCGTGCCCATCGCAGGAATGCGGACATCTTCCGCCGCATGGCCCAGGCGCTCTCTGACCATGGCCATCCAGCCCGGACCTTCGAACAGGTCTGGGCTAAAGTGAAGGAGCTGAGCCTGGGCTATGTCCGGGCCAGCGAGGGCCAGAGAGCAGGAGCTGACACCCGGCCCCATTACCAGCAGCTCCATGGCATCCTGGGCGAGGCGGCACCCCAGGGACCGTCGGTGCCAGTTGACACCAGCAGGCGCCCCCCTATCACCAGGCCCAGCGAGGCTGGGCATGACGCAGAGCTGCCCACTGGGTCGGAGGATGATGATGAGGACCAAGGCAGCACTGTGACCCTGCAGCTTGAAGTCCTGTCAGGCAGCCCGGACGTCTCCCGTGCATCGTCGGAGGCCGGGGAAGGATCCACTGGTGAGTGTTGCACTTTACACTCACAAGGGCGGGGGGCAGCCAGGCGCCCGGGGAGGAGGGAGAGGGAGCATCACTCAGGCAGCGTGAGCTGCACGCTGTGTACCATACCAGTATGCAGAACGTGCAACCACGTGCAGCCTGGTGACGGAGCGGCATGTGGCCGTGGCAGGCAGCTCCAGGGCACGCCTGGGACCGTGCTACTCACACACATCCGGACCAGGGGAGAAGGGTGGATGCCAGCTGGAACCAGCCAGGGCCCCAGGTCAGAGCCCACACCTCCCGAAGGGTGCAGCACACAGACAAAACACTGTTCATGCCTGGCTGTGCGACACAGCCAGCTGCTCCTGGGAAAACCGCAGCGACACAGCCCTGTGAGCGTGGCCCCCACTGAGCCCCTTGCCTGCTCCCGGTGCCTTGGCTGGCCCCCCGAGGGAAGTCCCCACTGCGGCCACACATGTCCCTGGGCTACGTGTGTGAGGGCTAGCGGGAGGGGGAAGCGCTCGGGCCGGCCCTAGAGCCACCTGAATTTCGCTGCAAGGATAGTACACTCCCCGGTCACCCCTGGTTCTGTCTAGGAGACATCCACATGATGGGGATCTGGGAGCCCAGACCATGTCTGCCATATGGGCCCCCAGGTACTGGGTGGGGATTCATCTTGCTCCCTGTCAAACACCATTGATTAGCCCAAAGCCTCACAGCCTCCCGGCAGGGAGTTCCACAGGTTAACACACCACCACCACCACCACCACCCTCCCCGCCCCCCCCCAAGGGGCCAGGACACGGACCGGTGGTTACAATACATGGAGGAGCACCCTACTCTGGGGGCGGTCCTGTATGCAAACATACAACACGTGGGGGGGGGGGGAAACGAGTGGGCCCAAGCCACAGTACTGTGGTGTCAGCTGGGCTCAGGGGTGGAGGGCATAGGGTGTGGGGACAGTGGCCGGGCTACCTGACTGACCCATCCTTTCCTCTGTTCCTGCAGTGGGACCAAGCAGGAGCGGGGGACCCTCCAGCCCTGTGGCAGTGGCAGCACCCCCAACCGCCCAGGCACCAAGCCAGCGGGTCCAGCAGCGGGACCAATTCCTCCAGCGGCACGCACAGGCTGTCGAGAGAATTGAGGCAGCCGTCACGTGCCGGGTGGATGCTGACCTGGAGTGGCGCCAGCAGGCCTGGGGCCACTTCCAGGCTCAGTGTGATCACATCGGTGATGCCATCACTGCCCTCACTGCACATATCGGGCATGCTGTGCACTATGGCATGGCATTGCCCCATGCACCTGCCATCCCTCCCATGCCAATGCCACTGCCCCCTCCTGCTGCCCCTCCTGCTCCCGCCATGCCTCCGCCTGCTGCCCCTCCTACTCGCACCATGCCCCCGCACCATGCCCCCTCCTGATGCACCCCATCCTGCCCACCTCCCCGTGCTGCCTGCCCCGATGTGGCCTGAACCGCATGTAGTGGTCCGCCTCCGCAGAGGTGGTCGCAGCGGCCACCCCTCCCAGCAGTAGCTCCCTCCTCCCCCTCCCAGTTTAGAGCCTCCTCTCTCCTCCCCCCTCCCAGATCAGAGCCCCCTCCCTCCTCCCACCCTACGTCCCCATTGTAAATAAAAAGTTCAATGCGCTGTTTTGAAAAAAAAAACGGTGTTTATTGGGAGGTAAGGGGAGGGAAGGAGGGAAAGGTTGGGGATGGGAGGGAGATGTAAAGGGAGACAGAGGCGACCCTACTGTGGGGCCTGGGAGAACATCTCCCTCAGGGCCTCCCGTATGCGCACCCCATCCTGGTGCGCCTGGCGGATGGCAGCTGTGCGGGGCTATTCGAAGGCCTGGCCCTCGCCTGCCATCCATGCAGGGAGGAAGGCCTCCCCACTCTGCTCCACAATGTTGTGGAGCACACAGCACGCAGCCACTACCTCGGGGATGTTCTGCTCACCCATCTAAAGATGGGTGAGCAAACAGCGAAACCGGGCTTTCAGACAGCCAAAGGAGCACTCGACCTGGTTGCTGGAGGCGGTCGTTGAACCATGCCCGGTCATGGTCTGTCCACCCTGTGTAGGGCTGCATCAAACAGGGCAGCAGGAGGTAGGCCGCGTCCCCCACAATACATGTGGGCAAGGGCACGTCCCCAACAGTAAATTCCCACTGGGGGAAGAAAGTGCCTGCCTCCAGCCTGCCAAAGAGGCCGGAGTGTTGGAGAATGCGGGCGTCGTGTGCCCTGCTGGACCAGCCCGCATAAATGTCCGTGAAGCAGCCACGGTGGTCCACGAGGGCCTGGAGCACGATGGAGAAGTACGCCTTGCGGTTTATGAAATAGGCCGCTTGATGCTCCGGGGCACGGACGGGGATGTGAGTTGCATCCAGGGCTCCCACGCAGTTGGGGAACCCCAGGGCAGTGAAGCCGGCCACCGTAGCCTCCGCGTCTCGCAGGCGGATGACTCTTGGGAGCAGGATGTCGTTGATGGCATGGACGACCTGCAGAAGGGTGCACAGAAACACAGGGGAACGCATCACATAAGGCAGGGTGAGTGCGTGCTCCCTTGGGGGGTTCCCACGCCCCCTGTGATGCCCTCTGTCCTCACACACACCAGGGCCCCCCTCACACCACGGGCCACCCCCCCCCACCACCACCAGCAGGCCTGTGCAAGGGGGGGATGGCCCAAACCCCTGGGTGACGGGGCATTCCCCATCGCCTCAGCCTGGAGTCTTGCCTGCCCCTGGGCAGGGAGTGCAGCATCCTCTCCCACCCCACCTTACCTGCATGACGACGGCACCGACAGTCGATCTGCCCACCCCGAACTGGTGTGCCACCGATCGGTAGCTGTCTGGGGTGGCCAGCTTCCATATGGCAATGGCGACTCTCTTGTCCACGGGGATGGGTGCCTGCAGCCGGGTGGTGCTTCTCTGGAGCGCCCCGCTGAGCCAGGCACATAGCTCCAGGAACATCTGCGTTCGCATCTGAAAGTTCCAGAGCCATTGCTGGTCGTCCCATTGCCCCAGGACCAGTCGGTACTGGTGTCCAGTCTCCACAAGGGCCTCTCCACGCTGGGGTGGGGATGCCACAGGGACGCCACCGCCTCCATGGTGAGGGAGTCCAGAGCAATCTGCACTTTGCGGTCCTGGACGACGAGTGCAGCAGCATGGAGCAGCAGCTGCAGGCACTCCAAAATGGCCGGAAGAGGCCAGAGCAGGCACAAGGCCACCCCTGGCTCCATGGCACAACAAAAGAGCTGACATCAAAAAAATCAGCAAATGGCACTAAGGCACAAGCTGTGGTGTCCAAGAAGGCAGAAGGCAACCACAACTAGAACTGCTACAGCTGTCAGTCCCTGCAAGAGGTCCTAAAGCAAGCAGCAGGAGTGAAACAGCTGTCCGGGGAGATCCCTTTAAGCACGTGTCTCAAAGGAGCTCCAGCCCCCGCCCCCGGAAAGGGCCGGTGCCCTTTTGCCCTCTCCAAAGTGGTTCCGGGCTCCTGCTTTTGCGCAACAGAGTCCCGCCAATGTAGACGCTCTCTTGAGCAAAAGCGCACCGCTCTGACAATGAGTCCCGGCCAATATAGACACTCTCTTGCGCAACTACTTTAACGCAAGAACTCTTGCGCTGAAGAGTTTTTGCGCAAGATCACGCCAATGTAGACGTAGCCTCACAGATGGAGGAAAGATGCTTTGATATATAGGCTTAGATGATACATTCCCATTTATAAATTGTTTAATGTTACTGGTTGAGTGTAGCCAGTATGATCTATTTTAATAATATGGTGGTCAAGTCATAATGGTGTTATAATGCTTGGCTGTGCCTAATTACCTCTCCTCTGGGAATGCCTTCTGGGAGAGCTTAAGATAAAAGCTTTTTTATTTTCTGTTTAAAGCTAAAGAAATGAGTAAAGTATTTTTTTTAAAACTCTCTTTAAAACTTGAGAATTATATCCCTGCTGTTGAATAGGTTTAAAAAAAGAATCTAGAAAGCCTCATTATTATAAATGGATTTTTGATAACCAAGTTTGTCCCACCTGTTTCTCTTAGGTTTTTAGAGCAATTTTCATGCAACTAACATTTTTATTAAAACCTGTATATGTCTGTCCTCCAGATACATATGATTCCTAATAACAATCCTGATATGGATTGGCCACCTTCAGAGTGTGGGGCTATTTTTGTCTCCATGTCTATTAGACTCCTAGCCATGAATTCATCAAGTCTGCCAATAGCATACTTATATTTTCAAATATTTTGCAGAATAGTTGACAAGTCCCCAATTGCTCTCTCAATTGTGGTATCGATTATATTGCATGAACATGGTGTAAGGACTGAGCATACAAATGTGGGGAAGAAAGTAGAGGAGTGAACAAAGTCTGAATGTGGGAGGGCTAGACTCCATTCTGTTGAAAAAAATCTGAGCTCAAGTCAAGCAATGACCTCTCTTTCAGACTTATTTTAAAAACACAAAGTACAACAGTGCCTCTATCACAGTCTTTGTCCATGGTTCTTTAACACCCTCAAACAAAACCACCTTGTGAACACAAATCAATAGAACAAACAGTAACTTTTTGCTTACCAACGAAACCTCCAATCCAGGCTTCCAACCAGCAAAATTATTGTCTCCCCTGTAGCTATCCCAGCCTCTGTTTAAGATTTGGAGAGTAAATAGGCTTGGCTGTGTCTAATTACCTCTCCTCTGGGAGTGCCTTCATGAACTGATTCCAAAAACCCTTGTTAGGATTAATCTTAAAAATCCTCACACCACTGTTTGGTTGGCAGGGCTTTCTACTAGGGCCACAACTAAAGTGGTTCTGGGGTTCCTACAGAGGGCACCTGTACTCTCAATCACACTTCAAAAGACAATAAAAAGTCAAAGCAAAGCCTAAGTGAGGGGGTCCTTGCAGATTCCATTTCTCTTACCTGGATAAATTTGACAGCAAGTAAAGGCTGAAATCAATGGTCTAAGGCTACCATGTTTTGAGGGGTGTTTTTAATATATGAAGAAAGGAGTTTAAATAGTTTATGGGATATTTCCTGGGGAGTACACATTAATCTAGCATGAGTCTTCTATTTTTGTAATAGAATCAAATAGTCTATGAACTGATTATTTAAGATACTACTTAACACTCATTTCTTGAGTAAAAAAAAATGTTTTTAAATGGCAACTTTTCCCTCAGAAAACCTTAAAACTACTCCAGCATTCTGCAGCCTGAATAATCCTGCTCCTATTTTTAGGGTCTTAAACCCTGGCTTCAGCTGTGCTTTGGCAGTTAGAATAAGAAGATTTTGCAAGTGTGGAGGATTAGCCTCCGAGGCAGTTGTATGACAAAGCAATATACTCAGCACCGATCGCACAGAGGGAGGAAGAAATGTATAATTTATTACATCTTCAGATAAGCTTTTTTTTAAGCTCAGCAAAGACTATCCAAATGACTCCTTTTTGGATGAATGCAGAGCTTGCACCCCTCCAACCACCACAAAATGTAGATGAAAAGCATTGGCACGCCACCTCTGTCATGGAAATGAGACTACTAAGCATGTCAGCTTGGGTTCAGGCTCATCCTCTGGCATGGAGTTAACCTGCTGAGACCGAAAATATCCTCTTTTCCTGGATATTGATCTTTACAGTCAGGACACATGCAGCAAATTGCATAACTTTTGATCATTCGACTGTTATACGCTTCCTCTAAAATACCTAACCTGACTGCACAAGGGAACTAGTGCCCTTACATTTTATTACATCAAAACTGCATTGAGGAAATTGTAGCCAGACACAGAACAGAATCTATTGAAATGGTGAGGCCATGGGAGATGTCAGTGAAAGTGAGAGGTAAGAATATAGTTATTGTCATTGAGAGAACACTCACATGTAGGTGGCTCAGTCATTAAATTGATTCTAGATAAACATCTTCATTCCATTAAAAACAGTTTTGAGATCACAATACAGACCTGAGAGTATAATGCAAAAAAGTGTCAATGGACAGTCATTCAGATTTCTACTTGGCCCTGCTCTCACCCCCTTTTGTGTTCACTTCCTGCAGATGTTTCAGTGATCTAGTTTCACTGGCACAAAGATTCACAGGTAGTGAATTTCAATGTCAAATGCTTAAGTGATCAGAGAAATTGGGGGCCAGCTCTCTGTGTCCCTATCTGATGTTCTATGGCACAGAGAGGCAGACACAAACAGCCCACATGGAAATACCCCAGTTAGTGTAGAGCTGGGGTACTCGAGTTGTCCTCTGCTGTATCCTGGTTCTTCTCATATTACAGAGAACTCTTAGGGGGTGATGATAGAACAGTCTTGAGGCTGCTTTAAATAATGCTAGCTTCCAGGGACCCCAATGGGCCAATATAGCAGCCAGGAGTTACTGCAGAAAAAGTCCTAGACAGGTTTTCTTTTCTCAGCTATGTTCCTAAGCTAGCCACAGGGAGCAGTGGATAGCATAAAAGCCAGTTGACTAACTTGCTGCCACCATCTCTATTCCTACACTAGGGTGATCTTTCTATAGTTTTGCTTGCTTAAGGACTACATTGTACCTGCAGTTTGGTGCAAAGTGGCCCAAACATCAGAGAATCTGGGTAATGTTGATTGGTGCTGTCTCGATCATAAACTTCCTGAATGGGTCTTCTGATTAAAAAAATTTACATCGTTTGGTATGCCTAGGTAGAACTTATGCTGATTTACAAAGATATTTTGGTGACTGAAGATATAGAGCGGTACCCAGTAATATTTACAAAATCAGTTAAGTGGATTAGTGTCTAACTCCCATTGCAATCAATTTATATTAGGTACCTACCTACTTAGGTGGCTATGAAAATCCCCATAAGTGTCCATCTGCATCTGTATCCACCTATATACCTTTTGAAAAGCTGGCTCCTAATGCATACCTCCACTAGGCCATAAATGCACCATTAAAAATCTCTTTTATCTTGAGAAACTGTTATCAAGTCATGTTAGTATGAATTTGTCCTTTTCCTTAGAACAAATGCAGCTAATTGCATACACTGATGATGGGACTTTTGATTCACAGCTGCATTCCTCCAGTGTTACACCTGTGTCAGGTCCACAATAATTTCAATGTGTTTAGTTCTTATACCACTAAAATTACATAAAAAGTTGCCTGGAAGAGTCACATTATTGTCACAGACCATATTTCTGGTGTAATTCTTTGCCTTCCACCAGAACATGGCAGCAGTTTTTCCATTAACCAATGCCTAAGATCATATGCATTAGAAATTGAAAGGCAATCTAGATTTACCACTTAATCTTCTCTATTAGGGTTTTTTTTATTCACAGGATGCTTCAGTTTAATCTTTTCCAAGATAATATAATTTATTTTTTGGATTCCACTTAGATTTGTCAATGGAGCAAGTGCCCATTGTTAATCCTTATGACCTCAGGTCTGTTCACCTGCAATATATACATCGGCTCTCCTCAAAAATACATTTATCTTTCTTTTAAATCTATCAAGAAGAAACTAATCTTCAGATCACTCTCCATGTCACACTATTTAGTTGTGTGCTTACAGACTCTAAAACCAGTGAGAAGCATCTCTTGTTTTTATGGCATTTTCTATTAGAGGAGGTTTGTTTTATGGCCAATGATTTTAATTGGTTTTCAGGAGGAATGAGTGAGCCAGTTTGTATGAAGTAAAAACTGAGCTGACCTTCAGGCCAGGACTGGAACCAAATTAGTGTCAATGCTTTAGAAAATCTTTAAAAAGACAAAAATCTCGTGCCTCTGAATTGTAGAAATGCAAAAAAATCTCACAAGGAAATACAAGCAGGACAGTTCAAAAGCTTATGATACGTTCAGCTGCACATGGAGACAAAGTTTCTGGTTCTGGGTTTTTTTAAAGTTTTCTTATCACTAGTTATATGAGTAATGGACTTTGTGTTCTTAAACATGAGTTTCTGAAAATTTTACTATGATGTGACTATTTCTCAAATTATTTGTGGAATGTGAGAACCTGACTTCTTGCCTCCATTCCCAGCCTAACTGACTTATGTCAAGTGGAGTCTGCTTTTAAGTGAAGTTACATGAAAATTATATGCAGTCCACATTTCTTAAATAATTTACATAAAGGTCACTGATTCTGCTCCCAGTAAAGTCAGTGCGAGCAGGATCAGGCCTCAAATTAGTACTCAAATTAGTGCTGGTAGAGGTTGTGCTGGGAGTGGAGACAACTTCTAAATGGAATGGTGAAAGACAAAGCCAAAAGAATAATGCTCTCAAAGAATGTTAATACATGAACTCTAAGATGAGACAATGGCCCTGGGACTCCTCTAATTTATATTGGAGTAAACTCGGAATAACTCCAATAAAATCAATAGTAGAGATTATCACAAATTTTCCAACAGAACATTTCTCCATTAGAAAATTCCATTTAGTCAAATCTGAAGCTTCCCATGGGAATGTGTCAATATTGAAATAAAGTGGTTCATTAAGATCAAAACATTTTTTGTGTCAAAATTATTGCAAAATTTTATATTGCAAAAAAAATCATAGAATCATAGAATACTAGAACTGAAAGGGACCTTGAGAGATCATCAAGTCCAGTCCCCTTCCCCCATGGCAGGACCAAGCACTGTCTAGATCATCTGATAGATGTCTGTCTAAACTGCTCTGAAATATCTCCAGGCATGGAGATCCCACAAACTCCCTAGGCAATTTATTCCAGTGTTTAACCACCCTGACAGTTAGGAAGTTTTTCCTAATGTCAAACCTAAACCTCCCTTGCTGCAGTTTAAGCCCATTGCTTCTTGTCCCATCATCAGAGGCCCTCCTCCCTATGATACTCTTTTTAGATACCTGAAAACGGTTATCATGTCCTCTCTCAGTCTTTTCTTTTCCAAACTAAACAAGTCCAATTCCTTCAGCCTTCCTTCATAGCTCATGTTTTCTAGACCTTTGATCATTTTTGTTGGTCTTCTCTGGACCATCTCTAATTTCTCCACATCTTTCTTGAAACGTGGTGCCCAGAACTGGACACAATACACCAATTGAGGCCTAATCAGTGCAGAGTAGAGCAGAAGAATGACTTCTCGTGTCTTGCTCACAACATTCCTGTTAATGCATCCTAGAATCATGTTTGCTTTTTTTGGAACAGTGTTACACTGTTGACTCATATTTAGCTTGTGGTCCACTCTGAGACCTAGATTCCTTTCTGCAGTACTCCTTCCTAGACAGTCACTTCCCATTCTGTAAGTGTGAGACTGATTGTTCCTGCCTAAGTGGAGTACTTTGCATTTGTCCTTATTAAACTTCATCCTATTTACTTCAGACCATTTCTCTAGTTTGTCCAGATCATTTTGAATATGACCCTATTCTCCAAAACACTTGCACTCCCTCTCAGCTTGGTATCATTTGCAAATTTAATAAGTGTACTCTCCATGCCATCATCTAAATCGATGAAGATATTGAACAGAACTGGTCCCAAAACAGACCTCAGTGGAACCCCACTTGTTGTGGCCTTCCAGCATGACTGTGAACCATTAATAACTACTTTCTGAGAATGGTTAACCTGTCATGCACCCACCTTATAGTAGCCCCATCTAAGTTGTATTTGCCCAGTTTATTAATAAGAAGGTCATGCGAGACCATGCCTTACTAAAGTCTAAGTATACTCTATACACCTCTTCTCCCTTATCCACAAGACTTGTTATCCTATCAAAGAAAGCTATCAGATTGGTTTGACATGATTTGTACTTTACAAATCCATGCTGGCTGTTACCTATCACCTTATTATTTTCCAGATATTTGCAGATTAATTCCTTAATTGCCCGCTCTATCATCTTTCCTGGCACAGAAGTTAAACAGACTGGTCTGTAGATTCCTGGGTTGTTCTTATTTCCTTTTTTATAGATGGGAACCATATTTGCCCTTTTCCAGTCTTCTGGAATTTCTTCTGACTTCCATGATTTTTCAAAGATGTTGGCTAAAGACTTCCTCTATCAGCTCCTTTAGTATTCTAGGATGTATTTCATCACGCCGTGGTGACTTGAAGACATATAACTTTTCTAAGTAATGTAAACTTGTTCTTTTTTATTTTATCTTCTATACCTACCCCATTTCCACTAGCATTTACTATGTTAGGCATTCTTTCATCATCAAACTTCTGGGGAAGACTGAAACAAAGGGGTCTTTCCCCTCCATGGAATCTGTCCTGAAACTCACCTGGAAACCTTGAGGCTTCACTTGAGGCTTCATGGATAGTCATGAGCCACCCCTCACCTTCACTAATAAGACAATCTCCACCACCAGAGGGAAAGGTAACACAACCACTGGTAACCTCTGCTGCATACTTGGCAGGGAGAAACAACTCCTTCCTCAGTCTGCTCACTGATCCCCACAAGGTTTCTGTCTCCTCCACCACACTTACCCTCAGAATGCATTCTGCAAGGCCCAGAAGACAGAGACACTATACCCTAACCCCATTTCTGTGGAAAAAGGAAAGGATCCACAAAGAGCTCAAACAAAACACTTGCAAACTTGTGATTTATTCATGAATCTCCCAATAGCATACATTTCTCTACAGCCCCAGCTGCTGGTATCTACACTCAACTTTATGTACTACACTCAACTTTACGTTTAAAGTTTCTAGCCTCATGGTTGCAAAGAAAATCTTGAAACCATGAAACCTACAAGCTCAAAATCCAGAAAGAAAACAAAACAACACAACCCCCCCTTAAAACCCTAAAAACACCAAAAAGGAAAAAATAACAACCACTCCTCAAATTTTATTAGTTTTAAGGTGTACTGGTTTTGAGTGCACTGATTTCATGTTTTTTGGTGGCCTCATGATTTTTGAGTGCTAGGAGTGGGCAAAATAGCAAATGTAAATTTTGTGATTGATTGAATTATGAAAATGTATACATATTTAAAAGGATACTGTTGTGTGCAGCACTTCTAATTAACACTAGATCTCTGATTAGTTCATATTTTACTTAGTAAAACTTGTAAACATAAATAAAGAAATAAAAACAATAAATATGTTATTAAAGAATATGCTATTTCTAGAGGGTGTGTCTACACTGCAGAGCTTAACTCGAAATAAGCTACATAAATTGAGCTCCGTCAATTGCATAGCTTATTTCAAAATTGGAAGCATCTACACAGCACTTATTTTGAAATAGAGCACTCTTCCTCTGACTTCCCTTACTCCTCGTGCAATGAGGCTTACAGGAGTCGGAGTAAGAAGTCCTCCAGCTTGACAGTATTTCAATATTATTTTGAAATAACTGCCTGCTGTGTAGACACGGACTAAGTTATTTTTAAATAACACTAGTTATTTCAAAATAATGTTGCTGTGTAGACATGTCCTTTGGCTGGCCAGAGTTTTTGAAAACTGTTTTAGTTGAAGAATGACCTTTCCGCCCTCCCCACCAATTCAGAGATTTCAGGAAATTTTTTGTTTTCATGACAAAACAGAAAGAGGAAATAATTAGTTTTCTCTGAGCATTTGGATTTTTACTTTTCAGTTCTTTGGTTGATCATCTTTCCATTCCCCCCATTTCACTTCTTTTTCCTCTCCCTAATTTTCTATTTCAGTGACAAAATGGGAGACAATACGAGGAAATGGTTAAAAAAATAATTTATTGGGAAAGGAAAATTGTTTTCCATTTTTCAACCAGCAGTCCCATTTCCTTGCCTTAAAAGTTACAGAAGAGTTATAGTGGTAGAAAAAAAACCTTGCAGGGAAAATAGGATAGAAGGACAAAGGTGGGTGGAGGAATAAAATAATCAGATATGGAATTGAGAAATAAAGTTAATCTCTTTATTTTAATTGCATTATTGGGGAAACCTTAGCTCCACTATAGTTATAGTTCAACAGTGCTTTCCATTCTAAGGATGACTTTTCAAGTGTTCATATGCATAATTCCCAGTGGTTATTGCCGACTCTAGAGGGGAGCAGTTAAAATTACATCTATATATTAACTCTTTATTTCCTGGTTTTCAGAAGTGCAATTGTAACCAGTCTCCACAATCTAGAAAAGCATGAAGTGCCACAGCTTTGCTCTCCATTAACAAAGTTTTGGGCATGTAATCATATTTGTATATATGTAAATATATTTCTATTATGTAATAATATTATATATATTTGTGTGTGTGTAAATTTCAGTCTGAAAATTATTAATGGACCCATATAAAATAAATGGTGATCTCCTGCCCTCCACTTTTCTTACCCCCATCAAAAATTGTATAAAGCCACAATACTCTGCTAATTTCATGCCATATAATGAACTTTCCCTTTCCTCAGTGACTAATTTGTCCTACAAGTCACTGGAATAGAACACTTACCCAACAATTATAAACTCATTTGAATAGTCAAGCTACTTCACAAGCTTATGTTCTAAGCAAGACCTTTGTAAAGAATAATACTGTGCAACACTGACAGTTCTTTCAGATGGAACATTAGTGGGAGGAAATGCCAAATATTTTACTGCCAAATTTGTGAGTTCTGGTCACATTATCCTGGTGTTTTGCCAGTATAATAGAGGATCAGTTGTAAAATTTTACATAGGCTCAGTTCCATAATCATTAACTGCATTAACAGCAAAGAAAACATAATGGTCTGAAACTACCTAATTTCAAATGCCAAGCTAAGCCTACATGCTGCCTACAAATGAGGCTGAAGATTCATTATTTTTGGCATGACTATCACTATCATTACTGGCTGCAATAAGAACAGCATTGCTGCTACATAGAAAATGTACAACTGGAAATTAGAATATTATTGCATGACATTTGCTGAGTAAAATTTTAGACCAATGTACAGTGACTCAGATATTTAGGAAAGTGATGGTTACTTATTTTTTCGAGTGGTCCGGCATAATCACATTCCTTGGATTGTACTGACTAGTGCAGCCTAATGGTAGAATGTCTCCAAGCAATGTCTCCAGGTAGATCTCTTCCGCAAAAACTTCTTGCGCAAAAGTGCGTTCACACCTCAAAGCGCGTTGCAAAAGTGATTTGCTCTTGCACAAGAGAGCGTCCACACTGCATGGACCCTCTTGTGCAAGAAAGTTCTGATTGCCATTCACACAATGGCCATCAGAGCACCTGTGCTTTTTGTGATAGGCTCTTTTTGCACAAGAATACCATGTTGAGCGTCCATACTCACCTTTTTGCGCAAGAACTCTATGCCTCATAGAAGGAGGTATACCTATACTGCAAAAAGCCCTCTGTTCTGTCGATTGACTGTAGATTTTCTTGTGCAAAAATGCACTTGAGGTGTGGACGCTCCGCAGGTTTTTGCGCAAAAATGGCTGGTTTTGTGCAAACACCCTGTAGTGTAGGCATAGCCTTAGTGTTCCTAAATGTCTTGTGGAGAATAACTATAAAAAAGAATGCGGTGCCCTCTACCACCTCTGTCCCTTTCACCGCTGTCCCAGACAAACTGCTATAGGACTCTGAGGAAGAGGGGAACTTGGGCCAGGAATGTGACTATGCAGAGCCAGCTTAAAGAACTCTGGCTACAAGTAAGTAGCTTGTCATTCCTTCTGCAAATAGCTCTGCCTATATAGTTTGATAAACAGTCCTCAATAGGCAGGAGTTGAAAAATAGAGTCCCAATTAAATGAGGAGTGAAGCACAGCTCTGTTGAATGCTGCATCCAGGCTAGATGCCAAATCTAATACATAATGCTTAACCAATGTGTGCAGTGACTTCCATATAGCAGCTTTACAGCATTCCCAAAGTGGAAAAATGCTTAAGTTAAGCAAAGGCTGTTGCTTTTGATCTAATACAATGATGTCCAAACTTCTCCTATCAGGTCCCTCCTTACCAGTAATAGACTCTCTCCATGCACCCCTCCATTATTACACAGTTGGCTTAGCAGAGGAAGTTGTGCTGAAAGCAGAGGTGGGGGGGCTGAACTGAGGGAGGGGGAGGAGCTGTGGCTAGAGGCAGAGCTTACCCTGGGGCCGAGAGGGAATAAAGGCAGAGCTGGGCTGGGGGTGGTGCAGGAAGTGCAATGGAGCTGTGACCGGGGCCAGAACAGGATTGGGGTGGAGCAGAATTGTGAATTGGAGCTGGTCTGGGGGCAAAGAGGGGCTGACACAGGGGGGCTAACAGACTTGCTGGGCTCCTGGACAATCTGGGGAGGGGGTGCCTCCATACTCTCAGTAGGGGCGGGACCTTGGGGGAAGCCAGCCTTCAGTGCATTCTAAAACACGCCGCATTGGTCCCTCCACCCTCAACAGCTGCCTGGAGCAAGCCACATGGTGCTCCAGTGGAGATATAAAAAGGGACTAGGGCTCTAATCACTGTTGCTCATGGGGTAGCAACAGCAGCAGCTGGGAGCCTTGGCCCTCTTGTATCCCAGGGCCCCAGAACAAAGGGCAACCAGTCCCTTTGTTATCAGTGGACCTTAGGCTAGGGCCTGGGCCTGCTGACGATGCATACCACAGTTTTGGGAGCAATGCTCTAATCAATTGTGATTTTATTCCCTTAGCTACAGAAATTGCAGCTAATTTGAAACACTCAAGGATACACTATTTCATCCAATTAGAAATAATTTGAGAGGATACATAGTGACTTGTGGCTCTTAGCATAGGAAACAAACAATGCTGAACTTGCCAAAATCCTTAATTTTATTTCGATAATATGCTAGAATCCCCATAGCAGCTCTAATTAATTATATGAAGTAGATTCCCTTGTATTTGCATGTGCCCTAGGTAAGAACATTGGTAAATTTATGGTCTGATTGATAAAAACCCAGACATTATTTCTGGCAAAAATCTGGGATCAGGTAGAAAGACTACTTAATCTTTATGAAAAATAGTAAGAAGCAGTGCTGCCATCAATGCATGCAGTTTACTCACCCATAAAAACCATAATTGACATAATAGCAATAATTAATGCAGTCTTAACAGACATATACAACAAAGATCTTTCCACCAATGGCAAGAAAGGAGATTTCATAAATTGATACTAAAACAAAATTAGATTGCATGCTGCAACAGGATTTCATAGATGAGGATACACATCAAATAACCCTTGAAAAGTTCTTACCCACGCAAAAGTAATTACTATCCATCAAAACATGATAAAGATAAAGCAGATAAAGCTACCAAATAAATGCTTAACCTCTATAACAGTAAATATATCAAATATTCCAAAACACAAGCAATAGAAGTTCAGGTCAGTGACTCACTACTCAGACTTGTTCTGCATCCAAGGGTCACAACATGTCCCTTTAAAAGTAACATTACCTTGGTGATTTGTTCTAGAATTTAAAAAAGCCAAATCTTTTTGAACCTCTGCAGGACAGGATGGTTCAATGTTAGTACTGACAGACCAGTCTGTCAGATGAAGAGATTGAGGATCTGAATGAAAAATGTTGCCATGGTGCTCAGTCAATAGATTCACAGAGAAGGGAAGCAGTTTGAACTGACATAGCACTGTCCACACTGGCTGTTTGTCTGTGTAACTTCTGTTGCTCAGAAGTGTATTTTTTCACACTCCTGAGTGACAAAGGTTATACCAGCACAAGCACTAGTGTAGACATAGGCCAGTGAAGCTACTCTGCCTTTTTTAAGGCTGGCTAGTCTTGCAAGTCTAAAGGCTGGATGGATAGATATAATTGCTACTGTAACCACCACCGGGTGGATTTGCACCTGGGACCTCTGAAGCTTAATATAGAAGCCTCTACCCTTTGAGCTAATGGCTAACTGGCTCTCAGCCCATGCTGTAGAGGTCTCTTGTTCTTATCTGTTGCTGTGGTCTAGGTGCCACCGCATGGGACTGTGCACCACACTAGGTGTGTTGGTTACACTACTTCAATGAAAATCAAATTTATTTCCATGTGTACTTATGATTCATGTGTATACATATGCCATTATTTAGCTTGCTTAGGATTTTGCTCAATGCCTAGATTGTGGACTTATTCATTAGTTCACGTAGCAGAGCATATGTATAGGCAGAAGATGATAGTTTTGTTAAACTGTAGAAATACTACATAGCAATGAGCCCAAATGATGAAGTATGGATCTAGAGTTGGGTAAAAATCCACACCTTCCCATAGTACAAGTTGATCTGGATGTGGCACTCTGTCCATTACTGAGGGAGGCTTGAATCAGCAAACTTGGAACTGGATTTCAACACATCTAAACTAAGGGGCCCCATCTCTATTATTATTATTATTATTATTATTTTATTATATTGGTAGAATGAGGTTTACAGAAGTTGGAATAAGCTGTCCGTTATTTTAAAATTATGTTGAAATAACAGAATTGCTGTGAAGACGATTGCATAATTATTTCAGAATAACGGCCGTTATTCCTAAATATCTTTGCTGTGTAGATGCACCCTTGAAGAGTAGTTGCCAAAGGAGCCAGATTCCCCATGCCTGTTCCCAAACTAGGAGATTGTTGCAGGCCCCTCTGGAGCTGTTGACTGGCCCAAGCTGCTGAAATCCCCTGCTAACCAAGGCACAGAAATGGTGCCAGAACTGCCACAGGCCTTTTACTCTATGGACTCAGAGGACCCACTATAGATCCAGGTACAACCAGAGGGGGTGTTCAGAAGTGGTCCAGGGATGTGCGATCTTAGTCTGGCTGTGTTGTTGTCAGAGGTCCAGTCAGCGTGTTCTGGTCCAGGTTCTGCTGATGCAGGGAGGAGACCACTCTGTCACTGGCAGGGCCCTGAGCCAGGACACAGTGGAGCATATGGGTCTCCATCCCCCAAGACACCCTAAATGCTGGAGTTGTCAGTTCCCCTCTCCCCCAGGCATTTGTTGCCAATCCACTGAAGCTAGCATGCCCAACCTCCATGTCAGTTGGCCCTGCATGCAGACCCAAGCCACTGACTCTTTGCTACCCCGGCCTGATTAAGAGCTGGGGCTACTGATTCTTTGGTTGCCTTTTTTCCCTGAATACAGGCCTAAAACTTGGGCTCCTTGCCCCGCCTGGACTGCGGGCAGGGGCTAGAGCTGTTTGCTCCTCTGCCCAACTGTAGACTAGTGACCCTGACAGCTCTGCCTGTCGCCCACCGATTTCCCCTAACCATGAGCGATGCCTCACAATCGTAGTGAGGCACAATGGCCTCCCACTGACCCAGAAGCAGAGGGATCCCCACTAATACATTACAGGGTCTTATCATGGGACGTGTTAGGCAATCTTAATAGGAAGTGATTCAACCAACCCCATTTATAATGTATTAGTCCCCAAAGGGAAAGTTAGTCTGTTTGTGGCAATCAGATACTCATGTTTGCAGTATTTCTCCCCTTATCAATTATTTTTAAGCATCATAGAAGTTCCAGCAGGACTATTACCCCCTGCATGTTTCTATAGTAACCTTGTGTAGTGCTCATTGTACTTACAAGGTATACCTGCCTTTAAAGCAAATTGCAACAAAGTTGTATACTCTTTAGGGCTTTTCAACACCCAGTGTAATGTCAGCCCTATATTATATATAAAAATATATATAGCTTGTGATATCAAATGTGATCTCAACTACATGCCCTGTTCTCCAGAGAAGCCTTGTTGCTGGTTCTTTGAAGAGTTTTTTTTTTTTGAATTCTCCAGTTAAGTTCCTCTGGAATGATGGCAGGTACACAAATGGAAGGTCTGCAGTTGGGAAAAAGGCAGCATGCACCAAAGGAGGACTTTATGGGTATACACAGTGTAGGAGTTTGTCTTTGAAAAGCAGAAGTAGCCAAATAATTAACAAAGAAAAGACTAGAGTCAAGTGGTTAAATGCAACGTGAGTACAAATGCTTTTCTCTGCTTAAAAAACAACACGGTCTTTTGATTAATATGAGCAAACCCTAGTGTGTGACACATCTTCAATCAACATTTTGCCAGGGAGTAAGAATACATTAGTTTAGGTCAATATCTGCACTCCCATAGGACAGAATTACCTAACCGTCTTTGTCTGGTAATGAGAATGACATTGTTAGCCTCCAGGGAATTGACGTCACAGAACTAAACAACTCAGGAAGAGCTGTGTATGAGTGAACCAGCACAGAATTCCAAGGGTATTGACTGATTCAGCTGATGGACCCTACACTGATATTACTATACACACATTCGAATGTGCCGGAAGCTGCAGCTGATAAGAAAACAAGCACATTTCACAAGAATTTTTAGGGGATATAAGCAATATTAAGCTACTCATCTGAAAGAAAGCTATTGAATTATGGAATGGGGTTTGAATAAATTTTTCTGTGGTCTGTTCAAATTTTGAGCATGTGTGTGTGATGCATATGTGTTTGTATATATGCATGCTGTGGCTAGTATTGTTTTCTAGATATAACAAATAGTAAAATGTTGGGCTAACACTTTCCCTCTGCTTCCTGCTACCCACTGAGAGACATAAAGGTTTGGTTCTTCAAAGTACCATTACAGGAAATTTGTGCTGCTAATTATCAAAGCCATGAATAAGATCCTCTGTATTATCAGCATTAGCGTGGTGAGCCAGAGTGGCATCTCCCACTACCAAATATAGAATGAAAGCCAATCATTTGTCACATGCAAGAACATTCAGTTTATTTTATTAGGGAAAGAGCAGAGTGCTTATCGGTGTGATTATGGAATTGAGTGGGGTTTTTTTTGTTTTGTTTTGTGGATTACGTGAAAGTAATTCTGTCTATTGTATTTCCTTAATTAAAAGAGCAGTTCAGTCAATATAGCTGTAGCAAAGCCAAGGCATGTCTGAGCTCATTAAAGCATAGTTTGCACACTGACATTGATTAAAGCCCTGCTGCCGTGGCTGCTGCATCTCCATTTAGTTTCTATTTGACGCCAGGTTGCCTCGCCTGGGCTGTCAGTTAGATGAAACAGAGCTGGTATGTGAAGCAGCAGCATAGTGATAAGAGAAAATATTTCTGACAAGGAGCCAGGCAGTACTCGATACTGATACCTGGAAATTGCTTCACTTGGTTTGTGGAGGTGCCTCATTTATTATATATTAGGTCTGGGTTTCCAGCTTTTGGCATCTCCCCTTTCCTCTCTCAAAATGGCACCTTTTCCCCTCTGCAGCTTCCCTAGGGAGGAATCATATGCATTACATAAAAGTCATCTAAAATTTCTCCTGTCCACAATCCATCTCTTCAAAAGCTTTAGAGACAGGGCCACCTCAGACTCCATCTCTCATTCACAAGCCAATAGTGTAAAAAGGAAAAAAAATTGTGCAAAGCTGAGCCTCCTATTGCGGACATGGCAGACTCTTACTCCTCTGCTGTACTGAGTTCACTCCCGTGGGCTGATGGGAAATGCTGAGGCAGGTGGGTGCTGGGTAGGTGGGCAGGCTGACCCCATTTAGCTGCCTTTTGTCAAAATGACTGCTGTAAGAAAAGCGCTATTGAAACAGGTGCGTTCTGATGTGACATTTTGTTAGCTTTTTTTCTCTCTCTGTTTCTGGACTGCACACACAGTAATCAGAGATATGGAATGTGTATATGTCAGTGAGCCAGTTCTGATGCAGTTATTTTGAATGGATTTTATAAAGTTATTCATAGAAAGTCTCTTTTTTTTAATCGTAAGGCCCATACTACCAACAAAATACTGTGAGCAATGTAAATGGGAACATCAACAAATGGCCTGCAAATAGTGATCATCTTATCACAAAGCCAGCCCTAAACTGAACTGTAGAATTCATACAAATTCATAGTGGATGGTTCTCATCTGTTCCCATTTTGGAATGTTTCTCCCCTCCAACTGGGATCTAGCCAGGTTCTCCCTTCCATTTACCAGTATGGGAAAGACCAAGAGGTCATGCCTATAAATTCCTGTTGCCACTCCATAGGGGTCACACCAATTGTAGTGGGTTCTACAATTCACCTGCTTACACTGTGACAGGATTGGTTTAATTTGCCCAATGTTCTTGCAAAGGTTTGAAATTTAACTAGCTACCTAAGATATATGTATATGCTGGGAGAAGGGGAAGGATGTCTCGCTGGTGAGTCTTGCCCACATGCTCAGGGTTTAGCTGATCACCATATTTGGGGTCGGGAAGGAATTTTCCTCCAGGGTAGATTGGCAGAGGCCCTGGAGGTTTTTCGCCTTCCTCTGTAGCATGGGGTACAGATCACAGCTGGAGGATTCTCTGCATCTTGGTGTCTTCAAAATATTTGAAGGCTTCATATCTGAGATATAGGTGAGAGGATTATTCTAGCAGGGGGTGGGTGAGATTCTGTGGCCTGCATTGTGCAGGGGGTCAGACTAGATGATCATAATGGTCCCTTCTGACCTTAAAGTCTATGAGTCTAAGAGGAAGGATCACATTCTTGTGTTTTATACATGTTTATTTCTGGAATCTGAAAGCTACAAATTAGAGAGGTAGTGTGGTGCTCTTTAAAGATATTGGTTCTATCAGGAAATTGTGGTTCTATTCTTGGCTCTGTTGTTGACTCTGGGCAAATAACTTCATCTATGTTTCCACTCTCATCTTTTGTCTGCCCTGTTCTTGTAGTAGAGAGTTCCTACCCCTGCAGTTAACAGTGTCTAAGAATGGATGAAATCCTGATGCCACTGATTTCAAGATATCCATTCATTTCAGTGAGGCCAGGATTTTACCCTATGTATTCATAGTGTCTAGCACAATATGCCCCTGATCACAGTTGGAATGTCTAGATGCTACTGTAATAATCATAAAAATAGAGTGTCAACAACTAGATTTCACTAGATCCACATGAATGAGAATTGTAGCAATGCCCACCCTCACCTAGCATCAGACTCCCCCCCCTTGCTTCAATTTCCTTTATCGCACTGTTCAGTGTAGTTTGAATTAAGGATGTAATAGTATAGTCAATTAACTGATTAACCGATAAGCGAAAGCTTATAGGTTAATGCTATAGACTACACACATTACCCCTCCCTCCCCTGCCAGTACATTTTTTAACAGGCTGGCCAGCAGCCCCGCTCAGTCCTGGCTCACGCTGGATCTGGGACTTACCCCTGCTGTGGCTCTGCATTTAAAGTGTATTAGGAGCCAGGCAGGCAGGCAGCCCAGCTCAGTTCCAGCTCGCACCGGGTCCGGGAGCTCAGTCTCCTGAGACAGGGGCTGCTGCCACCCCGTGCCACTGCCTCTTTATCAGATGCAGCAGTACAGGGTGACAGGCAGCTGGTTCATAAGGGGAGCTGTTTTTTAAACTGGCTCCCCTTGCAACCCAGCTCCCGTCAGACACCCTGTACTGCTGCGTCTGATACAGAGGCAACAGCGTGGAGCAGTAGGGGGATCCTCAGGAGTGAGGCTGGAGCACACTGGCTGCTGGCCCTGCCCCTGGAGGCTATAGAATAGTTGAGTAACCGACAAAAATTAATGAGGTTACTCGACTATTTAACATCCCTACTTTGAATGCTGAGGTGACTCTGTTCACCTCACATAAAAGCCCATACCCTTTCTGAGCACAACTAAGAGTCCAGCACATTCCTCCCAAAGGTCTGACCTGCTCACCAATGCTCTTTTCTGCTTTTCTCCTGGGCCCTGCTCTATGCTACTGAGCTCTACTCAGGCCCTTTGTTTTTCCCTTGTTAGCTGGGGTTACTTTACACTCCCCCCTTTTCAGGTGATAATATCAATATTTCCTTAATAGCAAGACGTTGCTGTACTTCCTCACAGGGTGGTAGCAAAGGTAAAACCCATTCCCATCCTTCACTGTGGGTCCCGAGACCTAGTAACCCGAAGAATTGAGCCATCCCAAACCGCCCTGTCTTCTTCCCAAGGCTTCTTACTATACTCCCCCTCTCCTATCTGCTCTTCCTATAGAGCATCAACTTCCCGGAGTCTTTCTCTGTCTTGTACCCAACAGGCCTGGTTTTAGTCACTTGTCCCTTTGTCACTCATGTGGGGAGATGAGCTAACTCTGCACAGGTGGAGCTGAGTTCTAGCTCCTTAAAGGGCCAGCACCATGTGACAAGTTCCTTCTCAGTAACATTTGTAACTTGCAGAAAAAGACTGCTGGACAATCCATCTAGGAGTTACTAGTTACTCATTCAGCATTTGTGGGGCTGTGACATTAAGTATGTCAAAACTGTCTTTTAGGCTCAAATTAGGATGTCTACCTTGTGAGAAAGATGATTGAAACTACTGCCAGGCTAAGAAATGGCACATTACAAGTTACATGGGCAACAAAAATAATAAGAGTTTTAGAATGGGTCCCATATGAAGAGATTAAAAAGACTGGGACTTTTCAGCTTAGAAAGAGGAGACTAAGGAGGGACATGATAGAGGTCTATAAAATCATGACTGGTGTGGAAAAAGTGAATAAGGAAAAGTTATTTACTTGTTCCCATAACATAAGAACTAGGCGTCACCAAATGAAATTAATAGGCAGCAAGTTTAAAACAAATAAAAGGAAGTTTTTCTTCATGCAGCACACAGTCAGCCAGTGAAACTCCTTGACAGAGAATGTCGTGAAGACCAGGACTTTAACAGGGTTCAAAAAAGAACTAGATAAATTCATGGAGGTTAAGTCCATCAATGGCTATTAGCTAGGATGGGTAGCTTGTAGCTTCTGTTTGTCAGAGGCTGGAAATAGGTGACAGGGGAGGGATGACGTGAGGATTACCTGTTCTGTTCACTCCCTCTGGGGCATCTGGCATTGGCCACTGTTGGAAGACAGGATACTGGGCTAGATGGATCTTTGGTCTGACCCAGTATGGTCGTTCTTATGTGCTTAGCATATTAAGTTTAGCTGGCATGTTTCATTTTGTTTTTCTTAATAACTTACTTTGATCTGTCTGGTATCACTTGCAACCACTTAAATCCTACTTTTTGAATTTATTACATTAATTTTTGTATAAATAATTGTTACTGGAGGTGGAACAGCTGTGCATATCTCCCTTTCATTGATAAAGGGGCAAACTTATGATCTTGCTCTCAATACAACTTTTATGCAGAGTAAGACAGATTTATCTGGGGTTTTGCTTCCATTGAGGCTGTGCACCTGAGTGCTGTATCAAGTCCCCATGACTGAGCCTTCCCAGAACTGAGCTGCTTTCAGTGTCTGTGTTGCTCTGCTGTGGGCTGTAACTCTAACTCTGTGTCTTTCTTGAGGGGAGACCACAGCTTCTGGCTCAGCAGGACAGGTTGGTTGGGCACCCCAGAGGGCAGGTAAGCAGGACCAGTGGTATGATCAGTCCATCAGGTGACAATTTCAAGGGGACCCCTATGACCAAATACATCACACATTAGACCAGTGTTTCTCAACAATCTGTCTGTGGACAAATACCAGTCCCTGAGATCTCCCTGACATTGTTTAGGAAGGCAGCAAGGGAATATCTAGGTAGCGGGGCTATTTTGGGATACCAGAGGTGTGCTATTTCAGCATCCCTTTAATCCTCGTTCCACGAGGGTTAAGGGATATCTTGAAATAGTGCGTTATTTGAAAATTTAGCACTGTGTTGATGCACCAAATTTCAGAATAAGCTATTTCGAAATACAATCAAAATAAGATACACAATTTGCATAGCGCAAATTGTGTATCTTATTTCAAGTTTAGAGTGCTGTGTAGATGCATCCCAAGACAATTCTTGGTATGAAAGGGTTTGACAAACATTGTATTAGATCCACATGTTTTCTAAGAGATTTTAGAGTTTATAAATATATTTTTCCAGTCAAATGGCATTAACATTATGTAAAGCAGCAAATATAACTTGTCATCCACGTATATTTTTGTTTACACGTACAAGTATAAGAATATTTTAATATATTTCACAAGGAAGCAGTAACCTATTGGTAATAAATTAAAAATAATCCAATTTTGATTTCCTTAGCAGTCATCCCTAAGGGGCTGTGAAAAGCTTGCATTCATATTTCTTTCTAGGTACATTCATACAGTAAGTTGTTCTTATTTATGCTACTTACACCATCCAGAGATTTTGAAATGCCAAACATGCAGTTTTTTCAAAATTGATCTTTTACAAGGATTTAGAACTATTGTGAGTAGGATATTTTTAAAAAAGTGCACTCTTAAACTCCAACTAAGATTTCATTTTAAAGAGTTCTGTTATAATTCCTTTTGCAAATACTTGCACAAACTAATGTAGACAAGCATAATCTTATTCAATATTTATTTTTATGATATATTATTTTGGATGATAATTGAATGGCATTCCTATGGAAGCATTATCCTCTGTTACATCCACATTTATGCCAAATACATTCATTATGATCAGTCTTGTGAAAAATTCAGTAAGCCTTTGGCAAAAACTAAAAAGTTTAAATTACCAATTTCTTCAGTGCTTTTCTCCATATACATATAATTCTTATTAGTGTTCATTGCCTATGGGTTCACTGCTTTGTCACCTGAATTGGTTAACAACAACAACTATAATTATTTTATTTTATTTCATTTTTCCATTTTCATCCCAAATTGCTAAGTATTGCACAATCAAAAATACATGATGTCTGACCCAAAGAGCTTACAGACTGAAACAAGTTAGTATTATTACACTTCTGAAAACTGACATATTCCACCTATGACTAAAATAAAATGCCAATTGATCCAATGAGATCTCCCTGACACAGTTTAGGAAGGCAGCAAAATGGTTCTTGGTCTAGATAAAATTACTGTAAAGTGGATGCACAATAAGTCAAAAGACTACTTAAAGAGTAAGTTATCAGTGGTTCACTGCCCATCTGAGAAGTTGCATCAAATAGTGTTTCGAAGAGATCAGTCATGAGTTTGGTGCTATTCAATATTTGAATCAATGACTTAGATAATAGGGTGGATATGCTTATACAATTTGCACAGGACACCAATTTGGGAGGGACTGCAAGCACTTTGGAGGACAGGATTAGAATGGAAATTGAGAATCACAAACTGAAGAATTGGTTTGATATCAACAAGATGAAATTCAATACACATAACTTTAAAGAAGTCTTGCAAAAGTAGAAACTAGGTCATGTTAAAAGGATGAATAAAAACAAATAACAAAAATATGTAGGGGCAAAATTAGAGAGGCCAAGGCAGAAAAAAAGATCAAACTAGCTAGAGACATAAAGGGTAACAAGAAAACATTCTACACATATATTAGAAGCAAGAGGAAGACCAAGGCCAGGGTTGCACCATTATTTATAGAAGAGGGAAAAACAATAATATACAATTTGGAAATGGCAAAGGTGCTTAATGACTTCTTTGTTTTGGTTTTCTCCAAGAAGGTGGGTGGTGACTGCACGCCTAACATAGTGAATGAAAGTGAAAATGGGATAGGTTTGGAGGTTAAAATAGAAACAGAACAAGTTAAAGATTATTTAGTCACATCTTCAAGTCACTAGTGCCGATGCAATGCATCCTAGAATACTCAAAGAGCTGATTGAAGAGATATCTGAGCCATTACCTATTATCTTTAAGTCATGGAAGATGGGAGATTTCAGAAATCTGAAAAAGGGCAAATATAGTGCCCATGTATGAAAAGGGAAATAAGGACAACCCAGGAAACTACCGACCAGTAAGCTTAACTTCTGCACCCAGAAAGAAAATGGAGCAAATAATTAAGGAACCAATTTTCAAAAGTCTGGAAGAAAATAAAGTGCTAAGTAATTGTCAGCACGGATTTGTCAAGAACAAATAATGTCAAACCAATCTGATAGCTTTTTTTGACAGAGTAACATGCCTTCTGGATAAGGGGAGAAGCTGTGGATGTGGTATATCTAGATTTTAGTAAAACTTTTGATACAGTCTCACATGACCTTCTCATTAACAAACTAAGGAAATGCAACCTAGATGGAGCTACTATTGGGTGGGTGCATCAATGGTTCCCAACCTTTTTTATACCACAGACTGGCGAGCCCATTCATAAACTTTTGGCAGACCACTAGAATTTTATTTACATATTTGAAATTCTAATTACGGTCTGCCAGAAGCCCTTGGCCCCAGAGTCACCGCAAGGAGCTGGCTCTGCTCTGGCAGCCACCCACCAGATGGCAGCTGCCGGAGCTGAAGCTAGCTGCTGTGCGATGGCTCAGGGGGCCAGGGTGTACCCCAGCCTTGGCCCACAGAGTCACCGTGGATAGCTGGCTTCAGCCCCAGCAGCCGCCGTGGCCTGGGAGTCAGTGGTTCGGAACTGCTAGGGCACAGAACTGGTTTGATAACCATTCCAAGAGAGTAGTTACTAATGGTTCACAGTCTCATTGGAAGGGGTTCTGCATGGATCAGTTCTGGGACTGGTTCTGTTTAATATCTTTATCAAAGGTTTAGATAATGGCATAGAGAGAACATTTGTAAAGTTTGAGGCTGATACCAATCTGGGAGGGGTTGCAAGTGCTCTGGAGGATAGGATTATGATTCAGAATGTTCTGGATACATAGAAGAAATGGCCTAAGGTAAATAGGATGAAATTCAACAAGGACAAATGCAAAGTACTTGTCTTAGAAAGGAACACTCCATTTCACACACAAAAAATGGGAAATGACTGTTTACAAAATAGTACTGCAGAAAAAAAATCTAAGGGTTATAGTGGACTACATACGAAATATGATTCTACAGTGTGACTCTGTTACAAAAAAAAGCAAACATGATTTTAGGATGCATTAATGGGAGTGTTGTGAGCAAGACACGAGAAGTCATTCTTCTGCTCTACTCTGCACTGATTAGGCCTCAATTGGAGTATTGTGTCCAGTTCTGGGTACCACATTTAAAGGAAGACATGGAGAAATTGGAGAAGGTTCAGAGAAGAGCAACAAAAGTGATTAAAGGTCTAGAAAACATGAGGTATGAGGGAAAATTAAAAGAATTGGGTTTGTTTAGTCTGGAAAGGAGAAGACTGAGAGGGGACATGATAACAGTTTTCAAGTAGCTAAGAGGTTGTTACAAGGAGGATGGAGAAAAATTATTGACGGTAACTTCGGATGATAGGAGAAGAAGCAATGGGCTTAAATTGCAGCAAGGGAAGTTTAGTTTGGACATTAGGAAAAACTTCCTGTCAGGGTGGTTAAGCATTGGAATAAATTGCCTAGGGAGGTTGCGGAATCTTTGTCATTGGATATTTTTAAGAGCAGGTTGGACAAATACCTGCCATGAATGATCTAGAAGACAGTTCTTGGTTCTGCCATGAGTGCAGGGGACTGGCCTTGATGACCTCTCAAGGCTTCTTACAGCTCTATGATTCTGTGATTCTAAGTACTCCACTTAGCAAGGAAAAAATCAGATGCACAGTTACCAAATGGGAAATAACTGCTGAAAAATATATGGGGTTAAAGTGTATCAGAAATTGGATATGAGTCAAAAGTATGATCCAGTTGAGAAAAAAGGGTTAATATCATTAAAAGGAGTGTAATATGCAAGACATTGGAGGTAATTTTCCTGCTGTTCTCAGCATTGGTGAGACCTCAGCTAGAATATTGTGCCCAATTCTGGGTACCACTTTTTAGGAAAGATGTGATTATACTGGAGAGAGTCCAGAGCACAGCAACAAAAATGATCAAGTGTTTAGAAACTCTGACCTGATTAAAAAAAAAACACTGGGC
This sequence comes from Rafetus swinhoei, assembly GCA_019425775.1. Lineage (NCBI taxonomy): Eukaryota > Metazoa > Chordata > Testudines > Trionychidae > Rafetus > Rafetus swinhoei. Next base: position 270,895,973 of record CM033437.1, on the reverse strand, counting down.
ATGTTGAATGTTGAGAAAAGAAGGCTGAGGGAGACCTAATTGTCTTCAACTATGTTAAGGGTTGTTATAAAAAAGAGGGGGTCAATTGTTCTCCAGGTCCACTGAAGGTAGGGCAAGAAGGAAAGGCACTTAATTTGTAGCAATGGAGATTCAGTTTAGATATTAGAAAAAACTCTTTTTACTATAAGGGATATTGCAGAATTGCCATCACTGGAGATTTTTAAGAACAGGCTTAACAAACACTCATCAGGGCTGGCCTTAGTTTACTTGGTCCTGCTTCAGTGGTCTTGATGATCTCTAGAGGTTCCTTTGAGCTCTGCATTTCTATCATTCAGTGATAACTGACATCCATCAACTGTGGGGTTTTTTTATACTTCTATCTCCCTGCCTCTTCCCAAGTCAGCTGTTGTGGGTATTTATTTATTTTTTAAATTTTTATTGTTGTGTGATGTTTTTATTACTGGAGGCAACATCAAAGAACATTATCTTACATTTGGACTGGATAGTGCCTTGAGAGGATTCTTAGATCATCCCACAGTTTTTGATTGACATCCCAGGATAATTTGAATCTTGCAAAGATGGGCTTTGTGAGAATGAGCCTTACAACTGGAAGATGAATAGAAATATGGAGAGGTTTCTACCCTGCACACCATTACTTTTGAATCCAAATGAGATTATTGTGCACATATAAAAGCACACAGTAGAAGAATGAATGATAGTGAGCTTAGACTCTGTGTCCCCATATTTAGCAGCCATGCAGTTACTACACTGATGGGAGCTGTGTAAGCATCTATATAGGCTAGACCACCATTAGATAGAATAAAATATATTTAGTTCACCAGATTGCTTTGTGCCATAACCATAATGTCATGGCTGCATGACAGCAATGTGGGAAGACGGCTGGCAACAACTCCTAAACACATCATCATCCACTCAGAAGGGTTACAGTCTCAAGTGGGCCAGATTGTTCTAGCATCTCTACCACTTCTTCCAGTTCCCTATTTCCTTCCCTATTTTTTTCCAAAAAATGCCACAGGCTATGAATAATCTATCTCTCCTGACACAGATCTCTATCACTTCCTCTAGTCTAATAGAATAACTTTCTAAGGCTGTATTTCAGTGGCTGATGAAGAATATTTACCATCTGCTTTTTGATGTGTGGGATAGATGGGGTGGCAGGGATAGCGGGGGTGGTGTTAAGGAATGATTCTAGGACATACTGCTCTCTCTCAAATGGTCTATTAATCCTTTTGTGTTCACACAGGGTTTAATACTTTGCTTTGGCTTCCCTCAGGTGTTGCTGCTATATTTCAGCTTTCCCTAAGTGAGAGAGACAAAAGAAAGCAAGCCACTTCCCTCTAATGGCAACTTTCAAAATCAACAGGACATGGAGTACTCTACTTTCATTCTAAACCTTTTACCAAGTAATTATAGGGCATTTCATGGAACATTTTCAATACAAAACATTTCTGAAGAATAAACATTGTTCTGAGTGGACAGAGATAATAGAGAAAAGATACAGATGAGATAGTGTCCATAGAAGGAGGAAGATCTGAGCACAATCTCTTTCTATGCTATAATGGTCATTTAGGACAGCATTGTGTGGGGAAGGACAACAGGAAGTTCTCTTGGTTAATCTGTGTCACAACAAGAAGAGGAATATTTTACACCAGCACTTTCTTGCAGGAGTACTACCATGAGGAAGATGGGTTCAATTCCTACACAAGAGCTGCCTCTCATGAGTTAATCAGTTCAGAGAAAAAATATATCAAGTCACGATAAGGGCAATTTCCCTCTATTTGGATTAGTAAATTACTAATGTACAAATCCAAAATATCTATCATCTCTAGTTGTATCTACAAAAGGCTCTTCTAAGATGTTACGTAGTCAGAAATTAGGGGTTTACTAATTAAGCCCTGACATAACTTTAACAATTGTACCACAAGTGCTATTATCTAATGGGAGTCTGATATGTGATAAGTTTATGAATGTAAGAAAATAAGACAGCATGCATTATATTTAACATGGTATATGTGCAATGACAGATTCAATAACTCTATACCATTTTCACACAAAAGACTAATAGGTAATTTAACAGCTATTTATTGTTCCATTTTATTTAAAACTGTATCTGAGGCTATACTGCACTCTAAACTCAAAATAAGATACACAATTTGCTCTATGCAAATTGCATACTTATTTCGAGTTTATTTTGATATAAAGTGCTATTTCGAGACATCCCTTAACTCTCGTGGAATGTTTCGAAATAACAGGTGGCTTGTGAAGATGCAGGGTAGCTATTTCAGGATACCTCTGGTATTCCAAATTAGCTTTGATATGTAGACAAACCATGAATGTACTTCTATTGAAATGTATTAGCAGTTTCAGCCACATAATATTTTGCTTTCAGTATATAGTTGTTCAGACATATCAGCATACTAAGCCAATCATCATGCTTTAAAAGAAATTGAGCCATAATTTCTCACTATGCAAAATTGACCTTCCACTTGAAAGTTCATAGGACAAATATAGATCTGGTGTAAGAAATGTTCTTTAATATTTCTTCTGATGTACTATGCAAATCTTCATTAACAATTAGAATAATGCATGTTATACAATTATGACACTGCAAATGTAGTTGCACATTGTGTGCAAACTGAGTTCTGTGTTTGCAAATATTGTACAATTTGTATTTTTTAAAATGCTGTTCTCTTCACATTTTAAATTAAATTTGGCACAAATAGCAAATCTGCATGAAGCTGCCTAATCACTTATAATTTCACAAAGATGGGAAATATTATTTTAGTGGCAATTTAAAACAACCTTGTGCACATTTTAAAAGTTAGTTCATTACTCAATGTACCTTATAGTATGTACCAGACAAAAGTTGAAATCTACAGTTTTGTTCTATTTTGCATTAAATTGTAGGGCCATTTTTGAGTATGTGCCACTAACTATGCTAATGAGTAAGTCCAAGAATCAGCTGTACTAGATGTGATGTAGTGGGGGTGCTGCCTACTGTTGTAACCCTTTGTTTATCCCTGGCTGTATAGTGTTCTGTGTGAGTCCTGATGACTCACACCAGATGTGTACTAGGCCTAGACATCCGGACAGCCAGACTGAGAAGACAACAACTCTGTTCCCAGAGAGAGGGACAAAGGATATAGGTGGGGACTGTCACCAGGCAGGGAACTGGGCCTCGGGGTAGAGGCAATCTCTGCTGGGCTAGGAGGAGTGAGGAGGCTGAGAGCAGGAAAAGGGGTGAGGGGCCTGGGAGCCCCTTCCTCCCGAGAGGAATTATGCTGCCTGCCCTGGCCCCTGTGCTAACATCGATCCTAAGCTACACTGCGTCTCTGTGAACCAATAAACCTTCTACTCTACACACCGTCATGTTAGCATTTAATAAGAATTGAAGAGCGATTCATACAGCCTAATATCATAGTTTTGATGAAGAATCAAAGAAGATTAATTTGATTTATGTCAAACTGGAAGAAATGTTATATAATCTGCAGCCAAACTTCGACAAATAAATTTGTGAAAACTTGCACAGATCTTCAAATTCATATATGGGGGCTCTCAGAGAACAAGACAATGTCTGGGTACAGTATTTTGTTTCTATAGAGTATAGTAATTTTTCTATTCTAGAAGCACATTTAGAAGCAATGTCATGTTGAATCTTTTGGTTCAAAGGAAATCTAAAATGGGAGTAGAATTATAAACTAGACTGTGGAGCAGAGCTGTTCATTATTGCTCCTTCTGACAGGCAAGCACCATCTTTATGGGAAGTAGGAGTACGGGTAAAGGCAGGAAAGCTGACCTGAGAATTAAAAAATAGGTAGTGGCATGCATGCAGTAATTAGGGAGAGGGGTTGGTCCTTCAATGTGACTGAGGGGGATTTGGACCCGTTATTAGAGAAGATGCAAAGAGGTATTAAGTTAAGAATCGCTTAGTACAAAAAGCAGAGTCTTCTTTCTGGTATCTAAAGAAGAGCAGGAGAAATTATTATCCACCACTCCTGTCCCTGCTTCTCAGCTACATTCCTGCTACATCCCCTGGCTGTCTGTATCTACCCATTGTCTCTTATCATACTCACAGATTACAAATTATTCAGGACTGGAATTGTCTTTTTGTCTTGTGTTTGTACAGTATTTAACACAATGGGCCTTGATCCAGGAAGAGGGTTCCTACATGCTACTGCCATGCAAATAAATAATAGCAATACTGTACAGGACTTTTTTAGTTTTAGTTCAGCTTCTCAAGACAGCATCTTTGTGCCTGCACTCCGTTTCTTTTGGAATGCAACATATGTTCCTGGCTTCTGCTTACCTGTTCTGCATTTTTATACAATGTTATAACAGTGAATTTAAACAGCAATTTGTTTAACTTTCAAATCAACCAGCCACGAGACTGTAATGCACTTTTCACTGATGGAAAATTGCTAAATTTTCCATCCACCAAATGATAGTGGTTTTGAATTCCATTATTAATGAGAAAAATGATTTCTCTCCATCTATAAAGAAGGATTTTTCTCTTAAACATTCTCACTAAATAATGCAGGTCTTTTTCCTTGTCTTTAAAAATGAGCATTCACTAATCTTCCTTGAATCAGGAAGATTCAGTTTCTAAAGATACATTCAGGTCCAGACTAAGGGATTTCCCCTTTCTGTGCTGTATGATTGGACTTATGTGGTAAAATCCTGGCCCCATTGAGATCAATGGAGTTTTGCCACTGGCTCAGTGGGGTCAGGATCTTGTTCATCATAATTATGCACCTGGTTTTTCAGAAGAGAAATACAAAAATAGTTCTAACATTTTTCAAATTCTCTAAATATTGTTAGAAATAACTTTTCTTTAGCACACATGTCATACATACAGAAAAAGGGATTACAGCAGGGATCTCTGTAATGAGCCTGGGACAGCAACATGGCCGCCCGCTGACCCGGAAGAGAAAGTGCCCTCTATGACCTAATTATTGACTATTTGTGCCACACCTAGCCCTGTCCACTGGAAGTCAGAGGGCGGGTCTGGGGCTATAAGAGCCACGGCCTCAGTCAGAGCCAAGCAGCCGAGCCAACACCTGGCCACGACTCCCAGCGTAGACCTCAGCCACGCTGCCCCCGGCCCGAGGACTGGGTTGGGCCACCTGGACCCTGCCAACCCCAGAGCCCTGGCCTGGACTGCAGAGACACCGGCCACTGCCTAAACCCACGCTGACCCCGCCGGAACCCTTGCTGGGCACCAACAACTGGGCTGGCCCACCTGGAGCCCTGCCTGAACCGGAGTCCATGGACACCCTGCCAGCCCCACTGTTGCCTGAGGATCCACCAGACAATCACCAGAATTGTGTAGGCCCGCAGGGAGGGTTGGAAAGTGGCCCAGGTACAGCTGACCCTGGGACGGCTGAAGAAATGGAGGTTGGGTGGGAAGTGTGCTGCAGCTTGGACCCCCGCTGACCCACGACCCGGATGGTGCATTACGGCCTGCAGCCCCGCCGGTCCAGTGGCTGCCACCTTGCCACTGTTAGGGCCCTGGGCCGGGACGTAGTGTAGTAGGGAGACCCGACCCCCTGCCTGGCTGGGCCCTAGCCAGAGCTTGAATCACTGAAAACTGGTGGTAAACACTTGCCGCCCTGACTCAGGGCTGTGCCTTAAATTGTGAATTATTGACTATTTGTGTTAACCCTTTGTCCTTCCACCCGCCCTGACCTTGGGCTGGGCCTCATAGACTGTCACTCAGCCGAGGCGTGCCCCATGGATTTGGGGCACTCTAGGGAGTCAGTGGTGCCCCACCCGCTGACGTGGGACTCTTTACAGTCTCAAACTCCTGGCCCACATCCACCCACCCTATGGCACTCCAGCCCCGTGCCAACAAGGAAGTGTGGGGTCACAACTGTTGCTGCTGTGCTGCACCAGGCCTCTTCCAGTGATCCCCAAAGCCATGTCTTTGGAGGATGGGATGCCATGAGGGGAGCAGGGGTGGCCGATAGTGGAAAGGGGCAGGGCTTAGGGAATGGGAACAGACAGGGCTCCACGCAGCCCTGGCCTGCTGGGATTCCCTGAATGACTTGCGCAATTGCTCCAGCCTGGGATGGCCCATGGGTTGAGAGTTTGAGACCCCTGGACTACAGCCAAAGGAAAAAACAGGACGATGTACAGGTCACTATGAGAAAGAACACAAACAGATTTAGGAAGAGCCAGGTCTATATAATAGGATATCCCTTTTCAGAAGAATTGACAAATCTTTCCCCAGACCAGCTCCAAGAGTAGAAGAGTGTGCTGTCTGTCATGTTGAAGGCTATGAGAGGGGACAGAAGGTTGAACAGGATCCTGATGGCAGCAAAGAAAAAATGGATTGATTGTGCTGCATGTCAGGATGAAGAATACTGCTAGATTCCTGTTGAGATGGATTGAGGATGTGTGATGGGGCGCCACGGCCCCACACTCTGCCTGCCCAATATGGAGGGAGACGGGCAGAGGCGTGCGCATGCGCGGCGTGTTCAGGTGCCACAAAACAGCTGGGAAGGAGGGAGGTGAAAGGAGCCATCGGCGCTGAAGATGGCGGCGCGTGGATGGAGAATGTGTGGCGTACTCTCACGCCGCGAGACAGCTGGGAGAATTTGTTGGTGCAAACAACATAATTACTTTTAAGAGACAGCTAAGGGCATGTGTTACAAATGGATCATAACTGACTACCAATTATGGGTCTCAGTTGGAAGCCATCAAATCCAACAAGAAAGAAGGTAGGCTTGGGATGATGAGGAAATGTACATTTACCAACAACATAGAAAAATGTAATTTGAAATGGGAGGACTTACGTCGCATGGCAGCTGATGAACAAGCATGGAAAATGTGGGTAGTCCAATAGGCTGAAAAGCACAGGATGAACTAAAGTAATAGGTAAACAAATTTGTGAGTGCTATTCTGTGATAGGATTGCTTGTGATGGTGAGGGACAAGACTCAACACCCAAGGTGCTTACTTTTGGGTTATAGCTTATGTTCCTAAATCTCATGCTTCAAGATTTCAGCCAGCCACTGGCAAGGATTAGGAAGGAGTTCCCTCCCCCTATACCCATTGTATTGAAGGAGCCTTTTTTCAATATCTTTCCTCTGAAAACTCTGGTATTGCCATGGCTGGAAATGGGACATTGTGCAGCTGGGCCAGGGCTCTGAGGTGGCACCAAAACTGTCTCTCTTTCAGGTCCTTGGCTGTCTGGTTCTTGCTCACATGCTCAGGGTCTAACTCAGGGCTGTGCAAAATAAGGCCCGGGGGCCAGCTCTGGCCCGCGAAGCCACCAGATCTGGCCCACAGACCAGCCTGCCAGGACCCTCATCACACAGCTGCCATGGGTTTAAAGCAGTCTGGCAGCTGTCAGCTTTGGAGGGAGAGAGGATTCATGTGATCTCCCCGCCCCCAGCCCAATCCTCATCTCCTATTGGCCAGAAACAACCGGCCAATAGGAATTGACCCCAGCCAATCTCTCATCTTCTATTGGCTGGAAACAACCAATCAATAGGAGCTGAGAGATTGGCCTGGCGGATGGGGGCAGTGCAAGCCTCTTCCCCTCCCAGAGCTGAGAGCCATGTGGAGGGAAAAGCCTGCAGCTCTAAGTGATCTGGGGCTGCAGCAGGCAGAGAGCCCAGCCTACTTTGGGGGTGCTGCAGGGCTTCTGGCTTAGGTAAGCACCTCCCAGCAAGAGCCTGCCTCTGTCACCCCTGCCCCTCCTGCACCCCAACTCCCTCCCTCAGGTCACCATCCAAACCCTCTGCACTCCCCTGCCCCAGGTCACAATTTCCTCCCTGGCCCTGTATCCCTTACACCTGTCCCCAGGCCAGAATCCTCTCCTGCACCCAAAACCCCTCCCAGACCCTGAACCCCAATTCCCTGACCCAGGCCGCAGCCCCCTCCTTCACTCAAACTCCCTCTCAGACATCATGCTGTCTCCTGCACCCCAGTTCCTTACCCTGTATGCCCTTCTGCTCCCAACCTCCATCCTAGACCCAACATCATCTTCACAGAAAAGTGCGGCTCTTGACTAGTTTCCAAAATCTTGGAGTCACTCCGCCACCAAAAATTGTTGCCCACCCCTGGTCTAACTGATCTCCATATGTGGGGTCAGAAAGGAATTTACTCTCTTGTCATTTTGGCAGTGACTACAAGGGAGAGGCTTGCCTTCGTCTACAGAGTGAGTGTCTCTTGCCAGGATTAACTGAGTATATCTTACTTATATAACACATTGCCATGGCAGGGATCTCAACTTTAGTCCCTCCTATTCTCCACCTGTCACACATATTAGTTTTGTCTCTAAGCACTCTAATACTTAAGTTTAATTTTGGATATTGGATTTAGTGTGCAGGTGGTAGGTATTGATGGCCTGCGATATATGGGAAGTCGGACCAGGTCTGCCAACTACAATTCTGGGTCCCAGAGCAGAACAGTCAATGGCCCCTCTAGAAAGAGATGGCTGAGGTTTTCAACACTAATTAAATAAATTGTGAGCCTAAATATAAGATGTAGAATTTGTTACTTTGGATTATTTATTTAAATTAACTAATACATTATAGAATGCCATGAATTAATATATAAAACACTTAAAGAAGCATAAAGCAAGAAAACACCTAATGTAACAAGTAGGCTAATGAAACACTTAATTGTGATTTTTGTGTAATCGAAAGACAAGGAAAAAAGGGAGGAGTCCTATAGTAACTTAAAGACTAACAGATTATTGGGACATAAGCTTTCAAGGGTAAAAACCACTTTGCCAGCTGCATGAAGTGGTATTTAAGGTGCCACAGGACTTCTAGTTGTTTTTGCAGATACAGACTAACATGGCTACCCCTCTGAGAGAAGGAGAAAACTGATATACAAGATGTAACTGAATTTAACTAACAAACTTAAAATATACAGAGCCCTGAAAATCCACAAATATCTGTGGGCATCCACATTTGTGGATGTGGATGTGGGTATCCGTGGCTCATTTTTGCAAATGCATATGCAAATTTTGTATCCATGAAGAATATATACACACACACACACACACACACACACACACACACACACACACAATACTATACTATACCGGTGTTTCTGGGAGACATCAACACCCAGAGAAATGAGGAGACAACAGGCCTGGTACATCACATCTTTCAAAAGATCTTTGGGGAGGCAGCCAGAGTGAAGGCAGATAGAAAACCTGCACCGTATTCTCTGGCTGAGTGGTGGAGATGGCCCCTCCTCCTGCAGTCAGGATAGCGGCTCATCAGCCAGTGCTAGTAGCGGTGAAGGACAGTCTAGCTCCAGCACCTCTCAACAAACTTAGTGTACCTTGTTTGGGTGGCTTTACTTGATGGCCTGTGTTTGGTGATGAGCTGTAGCCCCTAAAAGTATTTTTAAAGTCTCCCTGTCCCCAGTCCCACAGCTGGAGGGACAGCACAGTTCCTAGCTGCTGATGCTCTGCCAGACTGCCAAGCCAGCAGAGAGCAGCAGCGCTCTGGCAGATTGATCTGTCACAATGAGGGATGGCACTCTGTACAGAGCAGCTGGAAGAAATGGGATTTCTTATTTTTTTCATCTGAATTTTATTAAAAAATCGATTCCATCTGCTCAGCCCCTTTTAAATTGCCAGGCCCCTGGGCAATTGACGCCTTTGTGCCTCCCCCCATTCCTATCGGCAGACCTGAGTCAGAGTAGGTGATCTGGTGGCTTCTTCTAACCACCCACTGGAGCTGTTATGAGGGTCTAGAACTTCAGCAACTTGCAATGCTGTTTTTTCCTTTGACCCCTGTTGTACGTGTCCTGGGCACTGACTCAGAGAAATGAATCCCCTTAATCCCCTCACCCTAGGCCTGCAGGGTGAGTGTTGACCTCACTTCAAGATATCCCAGTTACTTAAACACACCCCTTTCCTAGATCTCCACCTCAAAGGTGTGAATCTTCTGGTTTACCATTTAACTTCCTCAGGGGCATCCAGTAGATGTAAAGCAGTCAGGGCACCCACATTGTGCACAGTATTACACTTCCATACTGTTTTATACTTAATCATGGGATATACAGGAGCATAGAGCTCAATAAATCCTACACACATTTCCTTGCCTCAGCTTCATCATCACTCTAGGACATTCTTTGGGCTGGGGTCCGAATCCCTTGGGTTGTCCAGAGTCCTTGGGGCCACTTGGCCTCAGGAAAGCAGGCAGGGCTCATTTGCCACGTGAGCTGAACACATGCTGGATGACCTCTCTCTTCCTGGACCAGATGAAGATGGGTCCCAAAAAGACCAGCTTCTGCCTTTTAAAACTTAAACCCTATTATCAGGTGACTTCCTTGCCAGCTTCCCCACATGAGCCCAGAACATTATCCAATAACTATGTTGCAAGAAGACCTCCTGGCTGCTAAACCATTTCTTCTAGGCAAGGACCAGCCCTTCCTCTAAAATGAATAGATTTCCATTGCTTTGGGTTCTTAAAAGTTAACTATCATCTGTTGTTATTGTTTTTCCATCAGCCTTTGGAATTTCAACTCCAAATAGAGGCAAACAGACCATGGTGAAGGCAAAAGGCTGCAAGTTTAAAACAGTTTTCAGCCAGACACATTGGCTGTGTCTACACTGGGCCACTTATTCCGGAAAATCAGCCGCTTTTCCGGAATAAGCTGCGAGCTGTCTACACTGGCCCCTTGAATTTCCGGAAAAGCACTGACGATCTACTGTAAGAAATCAGCTGCTTTTCGGAAAAACTATGCTGCTCCCGTTCGGGCAAAAGTCCTTTTTCCGGAAAACTGTTCGGAAAAGGGCCAGTGTAGACAGCACAGTAGTGTTTTCCAAAAAAGCCCGATCGCGAAAATGGCGATCGGGGCTTTTCTTGGAGCGTCTACATTGGCCACGGGCGCTTTTCGGAAAAAGGGCTTTTCGGAAAAGCATCCTGCCAATGTAGACGCTCTTTTTCCGGAAATACTTATAACGGAAAACTGTTCCGTTTTAAGCATTTCCGGAAATTCATGCCAGTGTAGACGTAGCCATTGGGTTCATAATTTCACACAGAATTAAAAAAAACTGTACATATTTCTAATTTATCATACAACCAATCCACCAGCTATAGGTATATGTGTAGAAAAGACAGCTAATCTCAGCATATCACAATTCCTGCACATCTATATAAAATCATTAGAAGGAACTGGCTACAGTATCATGAAGGTGGCTTTTCATATGCCATTTTCATGCACCTTCATGCACTACTGCTCTCACACAATGACCCATAAGATGCATGGTGATACTGTGAGTCACAGATGGTTTTAATACAAAAGCCTTGTGTTGAGATGTTTTCTTCACATACATGCTGAAAGGCAAATTATTCATGAGTAACTGAACTTTTGTTAGATAAATTGTGCTGCTCAAACTCCAAATTCATAAAGTTATTTATGCATGACAAGAAAAGAAAGAAACACTAGCATCTGGTATCATATGTCCTCACCAGTCCATATAATACCCTTTGTTTTTTAATTTGTTGTCTAGGAAGGTTTATTAAGCCATAGGAAGAAGTATGTCTGATGCACATGAATGCAGTCATCTGTTTGATTTGGAGCTTTTTTCCGGTGCTTTATGCCCTAGTGTGGTAACCAGTGAATGGTAATCCAAGATAATCTTTCAGAAGCAAAAGCCTTCTAGATGTTCCAAATGGCCTCTGTTTTATCCATCTTGAAATCCATGATGCAACACAATTTGCATTTCCAATGTGCTTAGAAAATGACATATAATAAATGTTGGGGTGTTTAAGGAAAAATGTTAAAGGTTAGTGTTAATGTGTACAAAATGTCCCATATCTCAATATATGTAGCCTACGATTATTTTCAATTCAGTACAATTCACCTCCAACAGGATAATTTGCTAAGATAATTGCTGTTTCAAAGTGTTTTCATGTTATCTATTTGCAATTGATGTCCTATGCCAAAAAATGTGTTCAGTGCATAATAATAATTATGAGATAACATGATAAAGAGTTAGTATCTATCTATCTATCTATCTAACTTTGTAACCTAATAGCTAAGTATTATGCATCACTTATTAACTGTTCATGACAAAATATTTTCGTTGTCTTTTCCCTGAAGGAGTAAACTAACTTATGATCAATGAGAGTAATAATTAATTTTTGTGTTCTAACTTCAACTTTGACTAGTGGTATGTGTCTGAGATTTTATTGGAACAAATGTGTGTGGCAAGTTTGCAGTGACTGTAATTATTAAGCTAGAGGACCCTGAAAAAATTGATGGGTGGGATTTTCAGAATTATTCAGTGCTGGCTGAATTCTGCTATCATTCAAGTCAATGGCAATTTTATGTCAGGGGAAGCAGAGTTAGTCTCACAGGAAATTTCAAAAAGAAGTATTTTTAAATGAGTTAGACAAAGTTAATAATATCTGACCTCCCCTCCAAGCCAAAAAACTAATTGTAATTCAGTTGGCCCCCAGACTTTATAACAATTGCAAACTTGGAGACCAAATTTGGTTATTAAAGTGTGAAAAATATTTTTGAATCTTGCTTTATGTGCAGACTTCATCAGAATCTTAACTATGTAGTTACATGGAGGCCTGCAAATATAACAAAATGTCAAGGCCTTATGTCATTTTATAGAGCAAACTAAGTAGATTTTTTTTTCTCAGTACATAAGGATCCATCGAAACAGGAGAGATACTTGAAACCTGCACAAAGGAGTAAATCATGAGAGTGCTTGATCTGTCTTAAACCTCAATTGTTGTTATTAATAAATGCAAATTCTGTGTTCAATCAGCTGTGCTGTGGTAAACTGAGTTAAATGATGTCAGGTGCAATGCCTAGTGCATGATGTATCACATAATGTATATGATGAGTTATAAAGTCAACACTAAATAAAAGTCCAGTAGGGCTCCCCATCCTCTCTGTTACAGTGGATTAAATCAAGATAGTAGTTTCCTTTGTATTCACTCTGGACATATGAGTAATATTTATAACTTTTCTGTTCAAATAATTTATATTCTTCCTTGGCATAGGATAAGCTGGAGTTAATGAAATCAAGAATCTATTTCCCCTATAATGAAAGAAATTTAAAATGCTTTCCCTAACTATTAATTTACTCAACTTCATAGTATCAATTCATTTCACATATTGTGTTATGAAAACAACATTTTGTAAAGATATAAGAGGAATCTACCTAATTATGCATCAGGCAGCACTAGAAAACACACAGAAAAAACTTTTAAAAGGTGTACAGCCACCTAAATACCCCTTTACAAATCTGATCCGGGATCCTTAAAAAAAAGCTTTAAAGGACTGGAACATGGGGTTATGCGATATTTGGACCCGATCCATGGGCACTAAAGTGAACAAAAATGTTTCAATTGACTTTGATGGAATTTGGATTGGATTTAGGATGCATCTACACTGCACCCATAGCTCAAAATAAGTTACGCAATTTGAGCTACGCAAATTGCATAGCTTATTTCAAGTGTATTTTGAGCTATTCTGAAATGTCTCTTAATCCTCATGGAATGAGGTTTACAGGGACGTTGGAATAGCGAGCCTGTTATTTCGAAAGCTATTTTGAAATAACAGGCTTGTTTAAAAGATGCAGAATAGCTATTTTGGGATACCGGAAGTATCCCGAAATAGCGCCGCAGTGTAGATGTACCTCATAGCCCTGGTCTACACTTATTTTGAAATAACTCCCCTTATTTTAAAATAACAAGTGAAGTGTCCACACTACCAAGCCTGTTATTTCGAAATAAGGGGCTGGTTATTTCGAAATAATTACTCCTGCTTTCCACGAGGAATAATGCTTATTTTGAAATAGTTATTTTGAAATAGTGGTAGTGTGGACGTTCCACTGCTGCTATTTTAAAATTAGTACTCCCTAGGCTCATTCAAAGTAATTATTCCCTAGTGTTTCCTGGGGCTCTAAATTGAGGTAGCACATTCACAGTAAGGGAGCCTGCCTTGGACTAATTTTGAGGCTTCCCTGTAGTGTGGACATGCTATTTTGAAATAATTATTTTGGGAGTTATTATATCAAAATAAGTTGTTTTGAAATAATTTGCTTATGGGCCAAAATGAACTTTGGTGATGATAGCATCCCATGTCATATCCAGCAGCTCCTGTGCATCATGAGTGAAAAACACAAAGAATTAAATCAATGGAGAACTGTATTACTGTTTCAATAAAATGGAACATTTACACATAGAATCATTAAGAAAGAGATAGATAATACAACAGAAAATATCATATTGCCTCTACAGAAATGCAAGGTATGCCCACATCTTGAATACTGTGTACAGATATATTGGAAAAAAGATATATTGGAATTGGAAGAGGTTCAGAAAAGGGCAATAAAATGATTAGGAGTATGGAACAGCTGCCATATGAGGAGAGTTTAATAACATCAGGATTTTACAGCTTTGAAAAGAGATGACTAAGGGGGAAATGATACAGGTCTATAAAATCACAACTGGTGTGGAGAAAGTAAATAAGGAAGTGTTATTTTCTCCTTCTTTTAGCACAAAAACTAGGGACATAAAATGGCAGAGGGTTTTTTTTTAAAAGGAAGTATTTCTTCACACAACACACAGTTGATCTGTGGAACTCTTTGCCAGAAGATGTTGTGAAGGCTAATATGATAGCAAGATTTAAAAAAACACCTAGATAAATTCATGGAGGATAGGTCCATTAATGGCTTTTAGCCAGGTGGGGAAGGGATGGCGTCCATAGCCTCTGTTAGTCAGAATCTGGGAATGGGTGACGGGATGGATCACAATGTACCTGTTCTGTTCATTCCCTTGGGGACACCTGGCATTGGCCAAAGTCAGCAGACAGAATACTGGGCTAGATGAGCCTTTGGTCTGACCCAGTATGACCATTCTTATCTAACAGGGCATAAGCAGAACTCAAATGGTACTACAAACATTTAATAACAGGAATTACCCTTTCTTTCTGCTCTTTCTTTGCTTTAATCTGAAATGAGAAATGAAAAGTTCACATCACCTGTACTTTTATATTGTCAAATTTGAAACATATATTATTAGTCAAAAACTAACTGTTAATCAAGATTACTTAGATAATGTTCACAATTTTAGAAATGAACAGAATTCTCTGGGAGCAAGCAACAACTCACTTTCACCAAGCATATTTAATTACATTCTCTCTTTTTTTTTGGGGGTGCAGTATGTGGGGAAGAATGAAGAAGTAAAAACAAGATGTTTTTATGCATGGGAGACATCTTAATATACTTGGAGGACAGACCTGTACAGAAATTCAACTTTTCATATAGATGAAGCAATATGTTTCTATAGGCATTTTTGAGAACACATGACCTGAGAATAAAACAAATCATCCTTGCATCATGATCAGTGGAACTGGAGTCAGATGACCCATGTTCCCTAGGAGCTTATTAGTGACGGGATATCCAGGGAAGAGTAAATGGGTGGAATTAGACTGGAACCATCTCAGCCACATGTGGACAGCGAGTGATCTGGGTTTAATGGAATTCCATTGGTTCAATTTATATTCAGTTTAATTCATTGCTAAGAAATATGGTGGCAGTGTAGGAGTTGTGAATCCTCTGAAGTGCTATAGCTGGCCATGTGAGCCATGGAACTCAGTCTAAAGCCCTTCAGCGACCTGGATTTTGCAGGCACAAACCTGTTGAGTTAGAACCCAGTGAAAGGAGGTGTTTGAGCTGAACACAGACCTGGCTGCTTAGGAGGATGACAACAGCAAGAAAGTTAAACTACTATTTTAACTTAAAGGTAGAAAGATCACCACTGTGAAGCTCTCAGGAGTCCTAGGAATTGTGGAATATTAGTGAATGAAATAATGGAGTGATAGGTTACGTCTACACTGCAGCACTATTTTGGGATACCACATGTATCCGTTATTTCAAAATATAATGGGTTCACTATTCAAGTGTCCCTGTAAACATCATTCCACACCAGTCAGGGTTCCACACCTTTCGTGAAATGAATTTACTGTGGGACACAGCATAAGCAGGTAAAGGAGACGTGCCCCACACTAGGACAGCATTACAAGGAATGTGGCATGTTGAACCACGTGAGCAGTGTGCACAAGGGGAGAGGAAGGTTCTAGAAAGATTCCATCAGACTTGTACAAGTGAGTGATTCTTTCCTTGATTTGAGAGCATATCAAATTCAGGTGGTCAGACAGGAAAGCCACAATGGACAATATCAATCTCCAGGCACCAATAGTGAGAATAGGGAAATACATTGTGTGATTTCAGCTGGATAGCAGGGCCTCCTGAAATGTGATTCCTTGTGTGGTGAATTGGATAGGAACATACCCATTAGAAACAATAGGCCTACTCTAATAACGCATAATGAGACCATAATACAGCCTGTAGGAAAATGTGATCTCATTGCAACTAATTTGAAAAATAGCAGAAAGTAATTAAAGTTTGCGGTGGTGGATGGTAGTCCCCTTTGGGGAATTCAGGAATACAAAAAGCCATGGATCCGCTCAGGGTGCAGCATCTAAATTTGACAGCTGTAGTGCAAGAAGCAAAAGGGAGAGAGTCTCATGGACAATGAAGAGAATTTTGGAAGCGTATGAGATTTTTGGAAAGGTGACAAGTGCCTCAAAGGAAAGCTGTAACTGGTGGAAGTGGACCATACAATGAACCGTATGTGCTTACCGTGAAGGGAAAGTCCAGTAGCATTATGTATTCCAATACCCAAGGAGCTCACAAGTCTGCAATGCAGGGGTACTGTAGCACCTGTAGGTACGTCTAGACTACACCTCTCTGTCGACTGAGAGATGTAGATTAGGCATGTCGAAATTATTAATGAAGCAGGGATTTAAATATCACGCGCTTCATTAGCATTAACATGGCTGCCGCTTTTTTTTTAAATGGAGCTTTTTTGAAAAAAACCTGGCAGTCTAGACGGGGAGCTGTCGAAAAATAAACCCGTTTTCAAAAGATCCTGTAAACCTCATTTTTTGAGGAATACAGGATCTTTCGAAAAAGGGTTTATTTTTCGACAGATCCCCATCTAGACTGCTGGGGTTTTTTTTGAAAAAGCTGTTTCGAAAAAAGCAGTGGCCATGTTTATGCTAATGAAGCGCGGGGATATTTAAATCCCTGCTTCGTTAGCAATTTCGACATGCCTAATCTACAGCTCTCTGTTGACAGAGAGGTGTAGTCTAGACACAGCTGTAGAGACTAGTACAGCCTGGGCAAGCAGCATAGTGTAGGTGGTAAAGAAACCAACAGGCAAATTATGCATTTGCCTAGACCCAAAGCCATTGAAATGGACATTGGAAAGGTGCCACTTTCCACTGCCCACATCTGATGACCTCTTACAAAAATCTTCCAAAATCAGATTTTTATAGTCTGTGATATGAGAGAGATAGGATTTGGCTCAGAAGCCTAGAGAAATGCTGACAGTCTTTGTAACACCATTTGGTCTCTACAGACGTCTATGCAAGCCACTAGGCATAAGTCCAGCAGCAGGGGTGTTTCATGGAAGATTCACCCAAGCACTAGAAGGGCTGCCTGCAGTGAAAATAATTACTGATTATATTTTCATTGTAGGAGAAGAGAACCATGACACAGAAATTTGAACAAGATCATGATAGAGAACTACAAGTTTTTCTACATCAATGCAAAGGACAAGAACATAAAACTGAACCCAGAAAATACACAGCTCTTAGGGCATGTCTAAACTACATCCCTCTTTAGAAAAAGGGATATAAATTAGGCAGATGGAAAGTGCAAATGCAGCGGGGATTTAAATATCCTGCGCTTCATTTGCATAATCGCATCACAGCGTTCTTTCGAAAAAGGGTATTTCGAAGGTGAAACCACCATCTAGACACGGTTCTTTCAAAAAAAAAAACCCCTCTTTTTCGAAAGATCCTGTACTCCTCTTTTTTTGAGGATATTTAAATCCCCACTTCATTTGCACTTTCGATCTGCCTAATTTACATCCCTCTTTCAAAAGAGGGATGTAGTTTAGACAAAGCCATACAGTAGAAGGGGGCATACATTAGACATCTACTCACAGAAGAGGAACTGAAAGCAGGTCTCCAGATGATCAAGACAGGAATGATACTTCATAGGAATGATATTTTTTTTCCTCCACATTCTGTCCACACCTGGCTGTTGCAACAGAAACCATAAGTCTGCTCACAATGCAGAATGTTGAGTGGGACGGGACGGGACCCCAACAGCTAGGAGCTGACATGCTGAAACAAGTGATCACAGATGCCCCTGTATCCACATAGGCACTCCAGTGGGAGGCACTGAAGAAAGGATTAGGGTGCAACTCTTTTGCAGAAGCAGACAAATGTTAATGCCAGCAGAAGCCTCTCAGAGATTTAACACAGGTACATTCAAAGGGAATGTTTACACAGCAGCATTATTTCAAAATAACAAAGTGAGCATCTACACAGCAAGCCTGTTATTTGAAAATAATTTTGAAATAGCAGGCATCTTATTCTGAAATCTGTAACCCTCATTTTACGAGAAATAATGCCTATTTCGAAATAGTTATTTTGGAATAGAGCATGTGTAGACAACACAGTTGACATAAGGGGCCTCCAAGGCTTCCCACAGGTTCCCTGCTGGAAACTCTGTCCACACTCATTAGAACTCTAAAGTTCCCCTTCCCCTGCAGCCTTTAAAGTGCAGCTGCAGGGGAAACAGCGTGTGGCACGACGTAGGCCCTGCTTGCACCGTGCCACAGAACACAGAACCCTGTTGCTATGGCAGACCTGCATCTGGTGAGGATATCCTGGATCTCATTGAGATCTGGAGCGAGGAGGCGAACCTCCAGGATCTCCGCACCAGACACAGGAATGAGGACATTTATGGCTGGATGGCCAACAGCCTGGTGCAGAGGGGACATAGCCGCACCCAGGAGCAGGTGTGGATGAAAGTGAAGGAGCTCAGGCAGGCCTATACCAAGGCCAGGGAATGTAGCTCCTACTCAGGGATGGCATTCCAGAGCTGCCAGGACTACGACCAGCTCCATTACATTCTGGGAGGGGGGTCAGTCCCTTCCCCTTCCCCTGCAGCAGCCTGAGCACATGGGTGCACGTGGAGCACTCAGACCCAGAGGACCGTTGTGCTCCTGCTCACACGATTCCTGCACTGGCCTGTGTTAGTCCTGAACCTGTGGTGGGACACCCTCCCACCTAAAGCCACAACTGAGGAGGCTGGGGTCCTGGATACACGCACACACACAGAAGTGATGCACACGGCATATGGTCAGGCCTGCACTCTCGGCGCATCATCCACTCCCAGTCAAGCACGGCGAGGCGGAGTACACCAAGCCCCTGCTAGGGGAGCCTGCTGGGTAGGGGAGGAAGTGGACGGGACCGCAGCAGCACCCTCCCCAGCAAGTGGCATCTGCCACTCACACACACCTCCCCCAACATCCTTTCCCACCTCCTCCTGCAGCCAGGGATACAAGTCCTCTTCCTGCAGAACACTGTCACTGCCAGTCCCGATATGTACATGGCACAGAGGCTGAGCCACCCCATTGCCCCCCTCCCATCCACAGACTCCCAGCCTGGATGGCTCCTTCCCATTCTTGCTTGTCCCCATGATGTAGGGATAGTGCGGCTCCCCACAGGGACATCTGTGCCCCTGCAGGAAGTGGCCCACTGTGTAGGCCACTGATGGCCTTGCTCCAGGCACATTGCCTTTACGGGACCCAAGAACTTGTGGTGTCAGCTCAGAGATGAGGGCTAGGCTTCAGGCACCCTGCCTCTTGGGATGACTGCCCTTCTCTTTGTTCTTCAAAGCTGGACCATCTGTGAGTAAGGCACCCAGAACACCTCCCGTGCCAGCCTCCTGAACCCATGGTGCTGCACTGCACCACCTGGCTGGAGCTCTTGTAGTAGGCCCGGATCATGGGCGCAGCTTACACCACAGCTGTCAGCCACCTGCTGGCCGTTCTTGCCCCAGTTGTTGCCCCAGCTCCTGTCCCAGCTCTTGCCCCTCTGGCTTCTCCCCCTAATCCCCTATTGTGGCCACCGAGGGTTCTGCACATGTGGTAGTGGTACCACCTGAGGTAGGCACCACTCCGAGCCTGATCCCTGAGCCTCTCCTCCTCTTCCTCCACTTTCCTTCCCCCTCTCCTCCTCAGGTTCTTTCCCCAGTTACATTTACCCCAATTAATCAAAAAATAGAGTTTCTTGTTTCAAAAACAAAAGGTCTGCTTTATTGTATCAATTGGGGGGGGGAGAGAAAAGGGCAATTCACAGGACCCTTGTAGGGAGGCCCAGGGGAGAGCGTCATTGGGGTCCTTGTGTGAAACTCTCCCTCAGGGCCTGTTGGATGTGCAAAGCCCCTTGATAGGCCTGCCAGATGGCAGCCATATATGGCTGTTCAAAGGCTCTGCCAAGCTGCTCGACCTCTGCCTCCCACCCTAGCAGGATCATCTCCCCCTTGTTCTTGCATATATTATGCAGAACACAACAGGCTGCAACCACTTGAGGGATATTCCGCTTACTGAAGTCAAGGTGGGTAAGGAGGCAGTGGAACCTCCCTTTCAAAGGCTCAAAGGTGCAATGTGGGCCCTGCTGAGCCTGGCATTGAAACGTTCTTTGCTTTGGTCCAGGTGTCCTGTGTAGGGCTTCATCAGCCAGGGGAGAAAAGGGTAGGCTGAATCCCCCACTATGCATATGGGCACGTCCACGTCCCCAACCCTGATGGTGTGGTTAGGGGAAAAAAGTGCCACTGTGCAGCTTGTCATAGAGGCTGGAGTTGTGGAAGATGCAGGCCTCGTGCACCTTCCCCAACCACCTAATGTTGCTGTTTGTGAACCTGCCTTGGTGGTCCACGAGGGCCTGCAGGACCATAGAAAAGTACACCTTGCGGTTAATGTAGTCCGATGCCTGCTGGTCCGGGGACCAGATGAGGATGTGGGTGCCATCAATGGCCCTCCTGCAGTTGGGGAAGCCCATAGTGGCAAAGCCAGCAACTATGAGGTCCATGTCATCCAGGAGGATGAGCCGGCACAGCAGGATGGTGTTGATGGTCCTCACCACCTGTACAAGGAGACAAACACATGTGAGCACATGAAATTCCCAGCCTGCTCTTGAACACAGTCCACACACTGTGTAGAATCCCAACTTGATCCCTTCCTGGGCTTCTGTTTTATTAACACAAATAATATAACTTAAAATTAAACTCAAATCTTTATCCCACACTTGTCTTCTCATACGTTTGTTAGCTGGTGGCCGGGGTAGTGAGTGGTCTGTGACCCCTATCATACCCCCTATCAAGCCCCTATCAACCAAGGTGGTGCAGAGAGAGCTCGTTACACCCGAGACTTCGACTGCTAGGACAAAGTCCCTTCGCAGCGGGCAGCCAGGGAGGCTGACGGGTGCCCCAAAGAGTCTGCCCCGTGGAGGCGGCACGACTCAACGCTCAGCTCTTACTCCATTTACCCCTGACCGGCTATAGTTCTTTTGATTGTATTTGGTTCTGTTACAGCAACAGGAGGAGTCAGGTTAAAGCTTAAACAGTTACTATTTTATTGTTACAAGGCAAGCTTAGCTGTTAAATGTTACTGCTGTGTTACAGATGACACAGCCACTACAAAAGGCAAGACAGAAAATACAATGAAAAGTCACTTAAAGGTACCATGAAACCCTTTTGGTTCTCTGAGCTCTTATTGAATGCGCGCAAAAATAGACACCTAGCAGGTATATTCTCACCCCTGCGATCCTTACTCCAGCAAAGCCAGCGTTTCTCTCAATCCCAATGGGAAGCAGTCGATACTAGACGAAGGCATCCCTAAAGTCTCAGGGGTCCAAGACCACCTGACCAGCAGATATATGGGTGGATCTCCAATTAGAGTGGGGCACAGGACCCCACTTTATACCCCTGTGGTCACGTAGATGCTTCTCTTGTCATTAAAATGCCAATTAAGTTGGAACGACTTTGTGACGCCCATTCCACAGGGTCCAAAGCTTAATTTGCACCTGTGAGGTGGAGGTAACTAAATCATTAGGGCCAGACATCCTTTTTCTGATGGGGCGGCAGATTCCTCTTCTGGGACGGTGTGTGTAGGCGTATCAATACTGGTACCAGCCAAAGGTAGCCCAAGGCCCCTGACCGCCTGCTGGCCCAATTGTCTCTGTTATCTGGTTCCTGTCTAGCATCCAGGGCCATTGTTATTACAGCACCTCTGGAGGCCCTGAAGCCTTTGAAGACAGAGTTTCGCTCTCAAGGATTCTCTCTCCCAAGGATGTCGGGGTGGGTGGGGTTCTGTCTGGTTACAACGTTCCCAACTTCAGGATGGCTCAGCCCACACTCTAGATCCTCTCTCGCTAGGAAGCCATTCCTATCTGCCATATGGGTGTGGTAATAAACCATTTGCCTCAACAGGAAATTTCCTACTGTTTAATTCCACTGTTAACATTAGGAGCCCTAGATAGAAAAGTTGCTGACCATGCTATTGTATAAACTTGGACTATGAAGATTAGATCTGCTCTGGGACAAATTGGCTCTTTATTCTTAACTGTAAATATTTATCCCAGACAGAGATTTTTATTTGAAACTTCCCACAATGAACCTGCAGTTTCCTTTAGGTCAGGTCAGCGGCAGTTCTTATCTACTTGTTTATAAACAGTTTTATTGTTTAGACAGTAAACTTTGCTGAATTCATCCTTTTCTATCACATCCTGTATTTAAATACCTAATTTTTTACAATAGTGTTTCCAACATCAGTTTTTTTAAATAGAAATTGTTTTGTTTACAGATGAATTGTTGTAATTGTTAATTTCAAATTATTTAATGAATTCAGTCCCTTTTTCCTGTTTATGAGCAGCCTTTGATTGTTCTGCATTGTTCAGTGAACATTTTATGCTAATAAATTTCAGCCTCCGGGTGGTTTGCAAAATTGTATGACTGTTTCCTATTTGTGGTGTCTGTACTTCTAAGTCATACGCTATTGTCTTAGCTTTGTTGTTTAGAGTCTCAGATCAGGAAGTTTCTTAAGCATGTGCTGAACTTTAAGCATGAGTGGCATTATGAACTGGATGCAACCTTGTTATAAATTGATTTCAAACCTTATTCAAACATATATGTGAGCACAATTATCTCTTAAAAGAGTTGTAAAAACCACTTATGGGACCACATAATAATAAGGCCTAGTATAATCTACCCAGAATTTAGCACCACTTGGACAGAGGGTTCAACTGGATATGGTAACCAGGTGTGTGCAGAGTGGTGAGCGGGGGAAGGCAGAACAAACAAAAACGTAGAACAGGAAGAACAGAGAGATGTGGGAATTTGTTTTGTTTTGTTCTTCGTTTCTCCTCCATTTGGAGAAGCAGCCCTCAGTACAGCCCATGCAAATAAACAAAACTGCATCAAAGAAAATACCAGACTCCAACAATTCCTACTTGCATCTGGAACATCCCCAGGGGCCTGAACTTTGCTGAGCTGCTTGGGTCAAACAGGAGCAACAATCTGATTTGCTTCTTGGGGGCTACTCACATGCTTAAAGTAAGACACATACTTAAACGCCTTTCTTAATCAGGGCCTAGGTGACTGAAATGCTTTATACAGGAAAATTACAACAGAGAATAATGAATATTATTATTTGATTCACTTATAAATACTCTTGTTTTATGCCTATACTAGTTTCTGGAAAAAGCCACATTCCCCAAACATTTGAGTGAACAAAAACTCATAAATGTGAATTTTCCAAATAGCAAAGAAAAAGTAGTATGAACATTTTGAACAGGACAGTCTTTTGGCAGTAGACTGTGTGTTGTAAAAAGGGCTTTGAAGCTTCACTTGAATGCTGTGCAGTTAAAATTAGGGAGAGCTAAATTGCAAGAGAGAATTGCAAGGTACTGTCGCTACTGGTTTAAAAGGGTTTAAATAACATAGACTGTAAATATTCATTTTTTTTTACTGTTAGGCAGGACTGTTTAAACAGTTGACCTTGAGTAAGAAGATTATTATATCGCATTGTCATATTATGTAAGATTATGTAAGATTTATAGAAAGAGCTTTGAAAAACATAAGAAATCCTGTAAAATATCAATATAACCATTAAACCTGTTTAACCTAGTTTAAGATGTTTTGATTAATTGTTTATGTTAAATAATCTTTTCATTTTCATCAGCCATTTTTCAAATGAATTATATAACAGATATTATTTAAACTCTTGTACAATCTGACCTTAACATCCTGTGTTAAAATCAGTTATGTTTGAATATAAAACAAAGACAAAATAAAGATAAAGAGTTATACTTATGTATTTGGTGTTATGTCCCATGTCAGAGAGAAACAGCCAGATCTTACACTTAGATCCAAAACACTATCAAAATGCTTAAACATGTAATCATTTGGGGATAAATTAATTAATTTTAGAGTGATGCCCAGATACCATATATTGATGAGTCCCAAAGCAAAGTGTCACAAACAAACAAACAAAATTAGTTAAATAATCAAAAATGGCTTTTCATACTCCCTCATACCTAGATTATTAATATAATAGTATATGGCACTCAAGTTTATCTTAAACTCTTAATATGCTTTATGTCGCTTCTAAAAGTAATTCAGAATATTAGCCTATTTTTTAAAATAGACCTAGAATAAAATCCAGTTCATTCAGGTGTTTTCCAGCTTTAAACTGAGCCATTTAAAATCTTGCAAGACAAGAAGATTATTTTGTAAAGATATAGAATAAATAACACACATGCGGTTAACAAATGTGAGAAATAGATCTACATGTCCTGGAATTACATTCTTACGAGAATGTGTTGTATCAGAAAAGCATGGCCAAAGCCGTAGATCTCAGCTATAATACAAGGAATGTATAAAGCAATATTAGCACAACTCCGTACTTGTAATATGTACTTAACACTTTCTGTAAATGCGAAAGTAATCTCCATGTTTGTGCAAAAAAATCATTTTAAATTCCTCCATTGCTGTAGGCTTTGAAAGGGCTACTCCAAAAGACTCCACTCCTGCTGGATGGACTTCTGCTGCTGGTGCCAGAGTATAGGCTTAAATGATAAAAGAGGGAAAGGCTCTATGTCTTTTTCCCATGATAAGAAGAACAAGCCTACTTTCATTTCACAAGACAGATTCTCATGAAGGGTAGGTATGTTTACATTGCTTGCTCCTTTCAGTAGCATGTAGCCTACACAGGGCTGTCCATGAGGGACGACAAAGAGGATAGTTGCCCCAGACCCCAGCTATTCAAAAAGACCTGGAGCTCCTGACCACTACAGCTGTTACCTCAGGAGGAGCAGCAGCCAGAGCCTCTAGCCCTGTAAACAGCCACCTGAGTGCTGCTTGACTGGTAGGGCCCAACGTGGTGAACTCCAGGCAGTGCTGAGAGCTGGAAGCTCCAGTCCCACCACTTCTGCCCATGGCTATGCCCCTTCCAGAAGTGCAGAATGTGTGTTCCTCCATCTTGCCCAGGGGGGCTGACAATACTGTTCCCCTGCCCCCCCCCCCCCCCGAGCATACATATTCACGTAACCCACCTAGCAGAGGTATAAATAGCACTGTAGCCAGTGAGCATATCTCAGGCAAACACAGTAAAGAAACTCCTAAAGGCCAGCAAACTAAATTAAGAATTTCCTTTTAATACAGCGTAGCCCTATCTCTGATCTCCTCTTTGAGTATACCAATGTAGCATGTTGAGTCTGGGCTTTGACTAGGGTTGCCAACTATCTAACCACAGAAATCCAAACACCCTGACCTGCCCTTTCTCCATGGCCCACTCTTCTCATTCTAGCCTCCTTCTTTTACTCGATCTCCACTACCCTCACTCACTTTCATCAGGCTGGACCAGTAGGTTGGGATGCAGGAGTGGGTGTGGGCTCTGTCTCCGAGGCGTTTACCTCAGGCAGTTGCCTGCTCTGGCTCTATGCCTGGCACATCCCTGAAGCCCCTGAGGGGGACAGGGGCTCTGCACAATGCCTGCATCCACAAGCGCCATCTCCGTCATTCCTGTTGTCCGTAGTTCCTGATCAATGGGAGCTGCGGAGTCATGTGGAGATGCCTTGTCCCCCTCCATCTCTCAAGGGGCTGTGGGGTCATGCCAGCCACTTTTGGGAGCGGTACAAGTCCAGAGCAGGCAGAAAGACTGTATTAGTGCCATTGTGCCACCAGACTTTCAATGCCTAATCTCCTCATTTGAAGGACCTTTCATGGTCAATGAGCTTGTTTATTGTGATGTATATTTATTTCTCTGATGGCTACTTCTTCTGGGTCTTACAGTGGTTTGTAAATTCCCATGTAACAAAATGCTGAATTTGCACACAAGTCTATAATAATACGTTTTATTCTATGCAATATTAAAAGTAGCATCAACTGTAATGAATGTCATCACAGTAATCCGTAAAATGTGAAATGCACTTTTGCCATGACTAGAATTGATAAAATGCATAATACTTGTCTTTCATGAAATGTGCACACAATTCAACCCACATACTACCAACACATTCACAAAAATCTTACACAGCACAACCTCAAAATCCATTTCACTCCTCTCATGCCTGAGATTGTGCAAACACATTACATGGGTGCACAAAGCATTCCTGATTTCTGTCCCTATGCCTGTGCATTCAGTACCAGTCATGACAGGTAAACAGTCTGGTCATGGATACAAAGTCAGAAATCCAGCAGTCTTGAGTCTACTCCTGGTGAAAAAGTTCCCTTTCTTCTTGCAGACATTGTGCAGAACACAACGGGCCCCCCAAAATGTAGATTGCATTGATGACACTGGCATCCAAATGGTTTTGAAGTCAGTACCAACAGAATTTTAATCTTTCAAACACATTCCACCATCATCCTAGAGCTATTGATCAGGTAGTTGAAGCTTCTTGCTTAGCTACTCTGAAATCAGGATATAGTTTCATAAACTATGGCAACAGGAAGGAAGCAAGAATAGGCACTAACTACATCTGTGCTCCAGGGCTGGAACATCCTTGGGATAAAATGGTGAGTACTGAGAACCCACCAGCAGCCCTCCATCAGCTCCTCTCTCCCAGGGCCTCCTGCTTAGCTGGCCCTACAGATCAGTGGCTCGCTCTTCTTCCCTGTACCTCCTGCCTGCCACAAGCAGCTATTTTGCAGCAAGTTGGAGGTGAGAGGAGGATGAGGGTGGAGTGCTCAAGAGTGTGGGTGGAACTGAGTGGGAAAAAGCTGGGTTGGGGCTAGTTCCTTGGGAAAGGGGTAGAGTGGTGGCAGGGCCTGGGGCAGAGCCAAGGTTTGAGCATGCTTGGGCACTTTGTAAAGTCAGCATCTGTGTAAACAAGGTCCCCTAAAATAACAGTGGGGACAGTGAATCCATTTTTAACAATGCCATTTGATGGGAATAATGTTCCAGTTTGTTCAGGAAGGTAAAGTCCCAACCTCTGGATCACCATGGCACATGTAGTCTACTAGTGCATCCCATGTCTGGCCCTGAGGTCAACTAGGGCCTGCAAAACTACAAAGGAATATTCTTTGCACTTTATATTTTCATGTGCTCCTCACAGAAAAGAATTTATAGGCACATGAGTCTGGTCAATGGTCTTAGCACCGTTTGGGAAGGCCATTCTCTCAAAGTCAGCAATAGTTTCAGGAACATTGATAATGCCCACCATCTTTGGGTACATCACAAGTCCTGATCACTTCACAAATCTCCGCCACAACAACCTCTTTAGTTGATTGACTAGCTACAAACTGCTTAGTAACAGTCCTATAGTTGTCTGGGATGGTCAGTCTCCAGATGGCTATAATGACTCACTTCTGGACTGGCATGGCCTCCCTCATATGGGTGCTGGAAGGTTGGGCTAAGCTGATCACAAACCTACAGGAAAATCTGGTTCTTCACGTGAAAGTTATGGAACTACTGTTGGTCATTCTTAGTCAGGCCTACTCAACTTTGGAAGCCCCAGGGGTCACAATGATACTCACAGCACATGCCGAGGGCCGCAACTTTTAAGTGTGGTTGCATATACATGCATATATATGCAAATATATGCAAGTAGCTTATTTCACACTGATGGGCATGAATACAAAGCACTTCCCACAATGCTCTGGTGCTCTCGGCACCTCCTCCCCGGGGGCTAGAAACACCGACACCATGTATTCGTCTGTTCCAGCCAGCCCATCTGCTTGTGTCTTTCAGTGCTTACCCCGCCTGGGAGACACCTTGCCATTGTGGAGCATGTTCCCAGTGAAGGCCATGTTCAAAGGATCCCACCCGGGGGCCACATATTGAGCCCTGCATAAACCCAAACTGCACCGCAGGCTGAATGTAGCCCATGGGCCGCATGCAGCCCATGGGCCGCATGTTGAGTAGCCCAGTTCTAAGTCATAGAAACATATAATCATAGAAGATTAGGTTTGGAAG
This sequence comes from Rafetus swinhoei, assembly GCA_019425775.1. Classification (NCBI taxonomy): domain Eukaryota; kingdom Metazoa; phylum Chordata; order Testudines; family Trionychidae; genus Rafetus; species Rafetus swinhoei. The sequence goes on along the minus strand of CM033437.1, from coordinate 270,867,619 downwards.
AGACCTTGGGAGGTCATCTAGTCCAACACCCTGCTCAAAGCTGGATCAACCCCAACTAAATCATTCCAGCTTTGTCAAGCCTCTCCTTAAAACCTTCTGAGGATGGAGATTCCACCACTTTCTTAGGAGAAACACAAGTAGCGGGTGTCAAAGAACCAAAGTCTAAACATTAGACTGGCATGAATGACATGACTAGCAGGGAGGACACAATGTCTACATAAGGAAGTGATTCCCCCAGTCTGATGGTGGCCCTGCTCCAGAAGCACTGGCCTATGTAGAGGCAATCTTCAGCTTAGGCAAAAGGCATGAGCAGCATCAGCTGGGGCTTAGTTGGCATATCAGTATGGCCCTCTGAGAGGATCCTTTTGAATTTCCAAGACTCTCACCAAAATGACCACCAGCATTTTCCAGATTCTCTGCCTGATTCCTGATGGTATAAGATAGAGAAGTTCTTCCTCTGGGTTAAGATCCATGTTTATGGCTCTGGCTTCTGGGAGTTTGTGGACAGAAAATGGCTCATCTGGATGCATTCATGGGCTAAAGTCATCCAAAAACACTTTTGGTCAACTCCCATGACACAGAAAGATAAGTTCTCCCAAAACTCACTATGGAACAAGCTTTAGAGAGCCTTCAGCAGGCAAGAGCACCGAGAAAACTGGGGTATAGTAGTGTATGCCCACAGAAGCTGCAATTCTGACCTGGGTCTGCATAGTACAGTATGGACACACCAGCTAAGTAATGAACCTGGTTCTCTAAAGGAGCATGGAAACTCAAGTGTAGGCTTGGAAGCAATAAGTCTGGAAGCATGGGTCATGCAGATCTAAGCTTAAAGTGCTGTGTAAACATACCCTGTGAAGACTCCACATTCATCCCCCTATAATTTTGCATTTCCTGTGGACAGGAAGTAACCACATTTGTCTCATTTCTATTTGAAGACTACATGGCATTAACATTCCTTAGTAAAATGGCACTAACAGCATGTACATCATTCAAACATAGATGCTTCACTGATGGTTCATAGATGCTTCACCTTCACTGAATGTCCATTGGAGTCAGTTTTACTTAAAGGCTTATACTTTTCTTCAGATGGATTTTTTTTCTGGGGAAGGGGGAAAAACAACAAAAAGTCTTGAATGTTCAAGAATCTCACTGGGCAGTTCAAAAGCAGGTGAGTCTCGACACATAATTACCACATTATCCATCACAAATTGTTATAAAAATAAGACAAGTGGTTACTTCCTGTCCACAAACACATCTTTCTCATAACCTTTTCATGTTGCTTGTATTCAAAAGATACCCTGGGATTTTTTTTTATTATGACTACTGAGGGCTGCACTTCCCCACGGCAATCATGCCACCTATTGAATGAATTTCTTGTGACATTTCACTCAGAATTTGAAGCATGCAGCCAAATCTGGTTTCAGGCAACTTGTGCTTGCTGGTTTCATTTACTGAACAGGCAAAATATAGGAAAGCAAGAGATTAAAGGAAAGAAGAAAATCCACTGCTAAAATGAATGCTTGGTTTCATGTTGTTTTTTTTTAAGTTCGAATGCTGGTGATTGACTAAATAAGGCTGGATGGCTTTGTGGATATCATCACTATGGAACTCTCAAATTTTGGTCTCGTTTGAGATGAAGTTTCTGTAGTAGGTTAAACTAAGTCAAGTTAAGGCTGTTTCAGGAGAAATCTTTAACCCAAGGCTACTGTACTCTAGTTTTTTCTAATAACTGAGAAAATGGGAGCAGCATGGAAATTGAAGGTGCTTAGCAGCTTCATGCCCAAAACAGGGGATGCGATTGTCCAGTAGTGAACAGAGCGTTGCTCCTGTTGAAATCAATGGCATTACTCTGGATTTACATTGGTACATGTGAAAGGGTGCGGTGCATTGCTTTTGCCTCCTTATTGTCAACATTGAGATGCAGACTAGAACCCACAGGACCAACGTGTCTGCTGAAAATCAGGAGCAGTCAACATGTATTGTGTTGCTTTTCAGATTTCTTTCTTCATTTATGAAGGTTGTATAGGGGAGACAACAATCTGTACCCAGGAGAAATGCAGTGAATCAGCATGTTCTTTATGGTGAAATGTTCTCTTAGGCAGCTGCTGTACCTCTGAGAAAAAACAAACAAACTGCAGATCCCGTTTGAATTGAGCTGGGTTTAAAAAAACCTCGTCTTTTAAAAACAGCAGTATAAACGACAGACTTTAGCACCCATTGCAATATGTGGCACCATTTTGAAACATTGAACTGAGATATTCATTACACAAATGAAATCATTTGCTTTAGCTGCAAGACAGTGCAGATTAATCAGATTGGACTAATGTACAAGTTAGGCACAGTCTCTGTTTGCAGATAGTATGGAGCCATCCCATCCCAGGAGAACCCTGATGGACAGGAGTCTTCCTGAGCTCCTTAGAAGACAGGCAGAGGATACTGGGCAGAACTCCTTTTAGGAAGTGAAACAATCTATCTACATTTACACAGCCAGTCAGCTTTGCCATGGCCCTACTTCCTATCCTGCCCTTTGGGTGTCTTCATGGCCAGGAATACACAGATGTAAAGTCACTTACCTCTAGGGGGCAGGAGTGCTACTACTGTGGTCATCTACTGGCCAAGGGCACAACAGACAGAAGTAGAAAGCTGCTTGCATCTTCTGCTGCCGAGTAGCCAAAGACAACTTGGCTCAGTTAAAGTATCATTAAGAGGTGCCTGTAGGTCAATATGTAAATGAATTGAAGAAGGCAATGGAAATATAGCAGCCATAGCATGTTCTTTTATTATGTTGATATGGCTTTCTTTGGAATAGTCACTCCCCAGAAAAGAAGCATTATATGAGATGTTCTTAACTTGACTGTGAGGCCTAGCAATGTGGCTAGGTCCTTACTCATTGCCCGATGAACAGTGTGGGAGGGTAATGCTGAAAGGGTTCTTGCCTTCTGAGTGACATGGGCCAGTGAAAGCATGGTGTATTTGTACCCTGCTCTGTGAGTGGCTGCCTGGAGACTCCAGAGTGAAATGCACAGTGCTATTTATTGACAACATGCTAAATGGCCAGCTCCATTTCTGACCTCTCTCTTACTATCCCCATGGCAAAACTCACAGTATCTGACAGCAGGACCTTCACCTCTGGAACACACTCCCACTAGAAACAAGCCTAAAAGCAAATGTGGTCTGTCAGAAAGAGCTGTAAAATGCATCTCTTTGAGGAGGCGTTTCCAGTCATGAACCATGAAACCCTGGGCTTTTAGGGACCTATTTTTAAAGGTTCTAAGGATGCAGAAATCAATGGGAATTAGATACCTAGGTACATTTGAAAATCTCCGTAGGTACCTTTCTGCATCCTTAGGTACCTACAAGCCTTAAAATATCTGTCCCTGAGTCAAATGGCTAGACCTACCTTTTCTCTCTTAAAATGTGGAATACAGTGGAGCACGGTGTTTTGGTTCCTTTTATTGGGAACTGTAAAACATCTAGTTTATTCCTGGTAAAGGGTTCCCAGATCTGCAGCCTGATAAATTGAGGAGCAATTTATAAATGAATATAATACACGGGCCCACCCCCAGGGGGCGGGGCAGTTGCCCTGAGGCCCAGCGATTCAAAGTGGACCAGAGTTCCCAGCCACTGCTGCTGCTACTTCTAAATTGATGCCAGTGCACTGGAGTGCCACGCCACGTGGCTCTGAGAGCAGAGAGTGGGGACTAGCACCACAGTCTAGGCATGGCTGAGGGGGTGACTGCCTCTGCCCCGCCCCTTCCACCTGAGGTTCCACCCCTTCAAGGGGTGCAGAGTCACCCCTTCCCACCTTGCCCAGGGGCCTGCAGAAGCTGTTGGCCCCCCTAGTAATACATTATTTATACAAGTAGAAAAACATGCTCACAGCTATCTCACCCCTCTGCACTAGAATATTAAAAAATCCTCCTTGAAGTATGGTGTGTTTGAGTGTGGGTGGCTGCAGGGGGAGGGAATAGTTGTTAAATCATTGTGCTCATAGCTTATTATATGGATTGTTCAAAGAGTTTAACCTTCCATAGTAATATCCAGGTATGTTAACGTGAGGTTGATTTGACTGGTGCTCCCTTGGTGTATTCTAGTTGAGCCCCGTAGAGATGAGGCCCATTTACATTAATTAAGAGACAGATACACATTCAGATTTCAACACTAATGAATTAACCAGGAGCTGTGGTTTCCACACATTTTACTTACCAAATTCTAGCATGAACAGTTACATTTAAAACAATTTTTTGGCCTTGAACCTGCAAACATTTGAACTTATGCTGAACTGTGAGCACAAATAGTCCTATTGAAGTCAGCAGGACTTTGTAAGTGCTTAAAGTGAATCATGTGTTCAAGTGTTTGCATAATGTGTGCCTATGCAAGCAGAAGGGAGACTTTAGGGTAAAATAATTCTTTTCCAAGTTATGTATGACAGACCTGGCTTACAAGATTATACCATCGAGTTTAAAGGACATTTCCTACAAATGCATTCAGAATGATGGTCTTACATGCAGTATCGCTCAAAGGCGGGACCATCTCTTGCATTTAGTTTTCAGGAACATTCCCATTAATGTGCTGAAATATATGTTTATGTCATGCATTAGTCTTCTCCCTCCCCCACACTCTCACTTCAGTTTTCATTCTGTCATTTCTCTTTTGGCTGTATGTGTTATCAATGATACCATGCAGTAGCTGTGAATCTCAAATGTCTCGTGAGCTTCCTTCAGCTCCTGTAATCACAAGAGAAAGTGGGTTGAAGAGCCAAATGGTACCAACTGGAGTCGTGACCCTCTCAGCATTCTTTCTATTGATGCCAAAAGTCTTACTTAAACATTGTTATGGACCTAGGATTATGACGCACGAAGCCGAGAAATCTCCGAAGAATCATTCCTGTATTTTCTTTCTTTCATTTTCATTATATCCCTCTGGCCTTCATCTAGCACTGATAATTCAGGAGAAAGAAAATTTAAAACCTGTCATAAATAATTATATAGCTCCGCAGTCCTCTCAGCAATGGTTTGGGTTCAGCAGTTATTTTTGAAACATGCCAGCACTAATGCACTTCCTAAAGTGTTTCAAGTTATTTGCTTGTTGTGAACACTGATGAATTATTCCACTGACATTTTATACTAGTTGAAAACTAAGTGACTTGGAGGCAGGAAGATCCTTCATTTTTACAATATCTTCATATATTTAATCCAGATCTTCTTATCAATAAATTAGGCAAATACAACTTAGATGGGGCTACTATAAGGTGGGTGCATAATTGGCTGGATAAGCATTCTCAAAGAGTAGTTATTAATGGTTCACAATCCTGCTGGAAGGGCATAACAAGTGGGGTTCCTCAGGGGTCTGTTTTGGGACCGGTTCTGTTCAATATCTTCATCAACTATTTAGATATTGGCATACAGAGTATGTTTATTAAGTTTGCAGATGATACCAAGATGGAAGCGGTTGCACCTGCTTTATATGATAGGGTCATAATTCAAAATGATCTGGACAAACTGGAGAAATGGTCTGAGGTAAATAAGATGAAGTATAATAAGGACAAATGCAAAGTACTCCTCTTAGGAAGGAGCATTCCGTTTCACACATAGGCTATGTCTAAACTACGTCCCTCTTTCGAAAGAAGGATGTAAATTAGACAGATCGAAATTGCAAATGAAGCCAGGATTTGAATTTCCCGCACTTCATTTGCATAATGGCAGCTGCACGGTCTTTCGGAGATATTTAAGAGCAGGTTAGACAGACATCTATCAGGGATGGTCTAGATGGTACTGGGTCCTGCCAGGAGGGCAGGAGACTGGACTCGATGACCTCTCGAGGTCCCTTCCAGTTCTAGTATTTTATATGAGGCAGGGGGTTGAGTGGGGACTTGCTGTCTGCAGACAAAATTGCAATAGCATTAGTACAATGAGGAAAGCAATCAGAAGAGGTGGCAAAACTTATATTGACACCCTGACTGAGTAATTGTGTCCACCAATTATTACAAAGGCAGATTCACATCTTGGTGATCTTAGACTCTTCTTGGATCAAGGGCTACTGCTTGCTGATTAAGTAGCAATTGTGGCCAGGAGCCTTTTCTTTTGATTGTTTATCTCTTTTGCTAACACGATACTTTTCATTACACTCTTGGATGCAGACCTTGCTGTGGTTATCCATACCTTTGTGATGCTGAGATTACACTAATGTAATGTGCTCTATGTGGGGAATATATCCTGAGACTCTCTGAAAACTGAGCTAGTGTAGAATGTAATGACCCTCTTATTAAGGAGTGCTTCACACAATTAGTACATTGCATTGATTCTTTGGGATTGGCACTCTGCTTGCTAATTTTCATGTGTCATTACAGGGTTGGTTTTAACTTATAAAGCTGTCATAAGCCTTTGTTACCTGGTTAACTAAAAGTCTGCCTCTCTTCTTCTGCACAACCATCTCTGTGATGGACCAAGACCAAAATATCTGAATCCCCTACAATTACAATAAAAATATTGATAGGTAGGTACCTTGACTTGACTACAATTCCAGCTCCAGTTTAATACCAAGATATCATAGTTGAAAAAAAACCCAACAGTTTAAGTAAACCAGAGGAAAAGTGGAAAAGAGACAGAAGCTATGTCAGGCTATTTTTATTTTCAGATAACTCATTTTTATAGCTTTACTAGGAGTGATTAGATAATGACACTGTGGATGTTGCTAATTCTCATTATCTTAATGTATAAGCAATTAGCTTTAGAAAGACATGCTTATTGTTTGCTGTGGTGAAGTTCTTTTAGGAGCTGAGTCAGTAAAGTCTGTTCTCATCTAAATCTCTCTGATTAAGAGTCATTTGTAACACTACCTGTTGCTTTCTGGTTATTTTTTTGTAAGCAAACAAAACAATATATTGTGCCCAAAAGTTGCAGTCAGACTGGCATAGTGCTCTATTAAAATGCCACAAATGTTGGGTTATCCTCATAATCTAAGAATTCATTGCATGTCTGATTACAGTGATGCCCCGAGTATGCAAGAAGGGAATAGAATAATGGGTCCAGAAGAATGCCTCTAAACCTTCTGAAATATTGTATTTGGGTGAAAAATAGACAAATACAGCATAGAAATATTTAAAAGGACTTTTGCAAAAAGTGCAATTAACTTTTGTTTTTTGCAAGCTCTTTAATTTCTTTATTTGCAAATACCTGAGCTAGTTAGATTGAATTGCAAGACTATCTGCAGACAACAAAGACATTCCAAGTTCTGGATAAATACATACAAGTATTTGTAAAGGAAATGTTATTAAATTCACACAAAGGATTAATCAGACAATTATGATCATTAGCAGAACTTGCAAACAGCAAGAACTCCTTGCTAAGGTAGTTAACTTCTCCAGAGGACACAACAAAAACAATATAATCTGACCAAATATAGTATGCATAACAAATCACAGACAAAGCAAACTGGCTATAAACAAAACCTATTCTTCAGACAATAATGAATAATAAAGAAATTAATAAAAATCATTTGTGGATAATTTTTGAATGAAAACAAGAGCTAATTTGTCAGAAATTATTTACAGAAAATACTTCGACCATTTCTAGTCAGGGATAGCATGAAAGGAATAAAACTGTTAAGGATTATATTTGGCGAAGATGAGTAACTGGGTTGGGAGACCTTAGTGCCAGAGGTCTGGTCATGAGCAGCAGACTGAGAGATTGGGAGATAATCGAGGTCAGGGGAGGATCCAAATTGCTCCAAACATTTTAAATAGTTTGAATGTATTTGGAGGAGGAGGTTGAAGTTCTGGCCAGAATTTCTTTTTCCAGAATGGTTTGTTTATCACTATCCATGAGCAACAGAAAATGTGATGGTCTAGGCTGATGATAAAAATCAGAAGATGATAAAAATCATTTATCAAAAGGTATAGCTCTAAAGTGCATCTGTTATATATTTGAGGTCTGTTTTTCTTACTTGGGGATTTAAAGGTGGTTGTGGTAATGAGCAACTTTAAATAAAAAAATTGTAATGGGAAGATAGCCCCTTTATACTGGTGAGGTGGTGACGATGAAGTGGACTCAGTACAGATAAGCCCCTGGCATGAATGCTGCAGGAGGTATACCACAAAAGGCTCCTCATCTCTTTATGGTGGGATTTTCAAAGGGATCTAAAGCAGTTAGGTGCACAGCTCTTAAAGTTAATGGCAAGTGGCACTCTAATGTCCCTTTGAAAATGACAGCCTTGAATGTTAGCATCTCTATCTTCCTCAGAATGGCCTATTTGGCAAAGGAAACTAGCATGAAGTTTGCAGCTGACTAAGGATTTGGTGCTTGTCTGTTGATTACATGTGATGAGTGTCAACATCAGCATTCACCCAAGCAGGGCACTGGTGAGAATTGGAGACAGGGAGAAGTGAGGCACGATGTATAAATCAGTGCAGAATTTGCCAGTATCCCTTAAAAAGCCTTTGCAACTCACAACTACAAAAACCATACCACAGGCAGGCCAACTGCATTCTTAGAGCCAAATTCTTTTCTGGTGTAATTTGGCAGAGGTCTGCCATAATCAGTGGAGCTCCACCACCTGTGGAGAATTTGGAGACATATTTTCAATGGCATAAAGGGGGGAGCGCAGGTGCCCAGCTCTTATTGACAATGGGGCTACGTTTATACTACATGCTTCTTATGCAAGAAGCCTTTTGCGCAAGACTTTTTGCGCAAAAACTTCTTGCGCAAGAACATGTCCATACCTCGAAGCACATAGCAAAAGCGATGTGTTTTTGCACAAGACAGTGTTCATACTGCATGGATGCGCTTGCGCAAGAGAGCTCTGATGGCCATTCATAGAATGGCCATCAGAGCACCTGTGCTTTTTCCATAGGGGTTTCTTGTGCAAGAAACCCCTCTGGAACGTCCACACTTGCCTTTTTGCACAAAAACTCTTGCGCAAAAGGGAGTTATGCCTCATAAAAGGAGGTTTACCTATGGCAGAACAATCCCTCTGTTCTGCTGTGTTACTCTTGATTTCCTTGCGCAGAAGTGCATTTGAGGTGTGGACGTTCCACGGGTTTTTGCGCAAAAACCTTGCAGTGTAGACGTAGCCTGGGTGTTCTATGCCTACCTGGACTTTGTACCTTTGACAATCTCCCTCTTGGCCCTTAAAATACATTTTTTCTTTTACTCAGACATCTTTATATTCCACTTTGAAATGCAGTGCTGTGTTACCATCTGCATCTTTCTCCACCTTCATCTTTCCAGTTTTGAGGGCCTCATTGTCCCTCCATTCCCACCGGTAGAGAAAGTAAATATGAGAGTGCTGCCTTAATTTTTACTTTCATCCCATTGAGACCATTTCACAGATGGACTGGGAGGTTGCAGTTCTGTGTGTCAAGTCAGGGTGGATCTGGTCTAGCTTCTCTCCGCCATGTCATCCACTATAAGCCTTGTGAAGACTGCAGTTAGAGCTAAAGATTTGCAAGGTGGAATTATAGCGTGCTGGAGGCCCTTCTTCACAAGGGTGATCAGAAGACAGCAAATCTTGTAATTGGATGGTGGCTTAGAGGGTGTGGACTTCCACAAATCTCAAGATAGCTCAATTTAGGGTGGCAAATGCACTGCCTCTCCAAGGGGGGACAGCCAAGGAGACATCACAAGTGTATCTTTTCACCTCGCAGTGCATGTTCTAGCCCAGTGGCAGTCAAAAGCAAGCTACTCCTCAGACTCTTTCCTCCTCAGGCTTTAAACCCAGTGAATAGTGCTGAGTAGGAGATCGATGTTTTCAGATCCACCCTCAAGCAAAAAGAAGCCCACGCCACAGCAACACTGGACATCATTTGACACAAGTACCAGTGTGTTTTCCAGAACTGAACAGGTATTTAAAACCATGACTCTAAGGAAGGGAAAGTGTGGGGGAAAGACTGTAGAGGAGACTCCACAGCTACCTATATATTGCTTGGTCTGGTGATAAAAATGAGAGAATGTGTGTGGGAGTCATTAGTTTGCACTGGTGTCAGTCCTTTAACCTTCAGAATCAAGCATTCACTGCAAAAATTTCCAAAATAATAATAGGGAAGCTGTTTAACCACAAAACTATCTCTACCAGCTGCACTGGCTTGCTTCCGACATCTGGGCTTCAAAATGGGTAATGGAGAAAACTCTGAAAACTCTATTTTAAGAACTTTGGCACTAAGCAGAATGGGGAGGGGGAAAAATCCACATCTTTACTGAAATCAGAGTCTGTTGCAAACATTTCTGTTTGCCTGCCACAATTCACCAAGCAACCTAATGTGCCAGCTATTAGTACCCAGCAGAGAACATGTTTGCAGCTATTCAGCAAAACTATCACATGCCCCTAGTCAAGGCAACAGTGATCAGCTGCTGGGTGCTGGAGTTGATGAGGAACTGGGTTGTTAATAAAAGAAAAAAAAAAAAAGACTGAATTGGATTTTTTTTTTAAATCTAATGGATGGGGGTTTTGCAACTGTCAAATATGTCTCAGAATGTGTTGTGCCAGCAGGGGGTCTTTGCAAAGATTTCATCTGCTTTTTTCCTTCCTTAGATAGCAGCATGAAGTGAGGTTGACTTGTTTTTTTTTTCTTTGTAGCTTTTATCAAGTGGGGGAGAGAGTTGTTTGTGTGTGGACAGGGCAAGATTCTCAATTAGCCACTGAGAAATAACTATCAAGTGGTGGTATCGTGCTTTCAGGGAACTACTTAAACACGTTGGCTGTGTCTACACTGCACCCCTTTTCCGGAAAGGAGATGCAGATGAGACAAGTCGGAATTGCAAATGAAGCGGGGATTTAAATTTTCCCCGCTCCATTTGTATAAACATGGCTTCCGCTTTTTTCCGGCTCGGGGCTTTGCGGAAAAAGCGCCTGTCTAGACGGGGATCTTTCGGAAAATAAAGCCTTTTCCGAAAGGTCCCTTATTCCTGATTTTAAGAGGAATATGGGACCTTTCAGAAAAGGCTTTATTTTCTGAAAGATCCTCGTTTAGACAGGCGCTTTTTCCGCAAAGCCCCGAGCCGAAAAAGCGGCAGTTATGTTTATACAAATGAAGCGGGAAAATTTAAATCCCGCTTCATTTGCAATTCCGACTTGTCTCATCTGCATCCCTTTTCCGGAAAAGGGGTGCAGTGTAGACACAGCCCTTGAGATTCAGTTGAGGATTTCCTTCATGTAGGGCAGTCCTCGTCTGGCTTAAAGCCAGTAGAGCTTATTTTACCTCACCCCCTTCCTATCCCAGAACCCCATGGCCCAAGTTTTTTGGGGAAGGCTGTAGGAGAAGGCAAACCATCACCTACCAGTGCAATCCCTAGGGAACTATTCTAGAGGGTGTAAAATAACATGGCCTTATCCCTACTTGTTAACTTGTACTGAGGGCTGATTACACTCACAGCTTCCATAGGGTCAGGGGAGGTCTGAAGATAGTTTAGGAATTTTGCTTCCAACTCTTCATAGCTGCATCTACCTCATGATCAGCACAGCAGACAACTGAGCCCATGTATGGACCAGTGAGTTATAATGAATTCATTAGAATAGCCAACAAACAGGCAATGTGAGAAAAGCAACTAAGTTCAGTGTGTTCCCCTTCTAAATAGACAGGAGTGGAAAATAAGCTTCCTAACAGTGCCCTTTCATGCCTCTTAAGTTTGTCTGCCATCCGGGCCCATGCTCATGACAGTCTGATGTATTTAGCTCTGAAAGGTCAATTTCACTAAAGTATATCTGAAATAATTGCATTGACTTCAGTGATTAGTGATGTAATAGAGAAACCATCTATTATTTTCTGTATGATGTTATATGTTGTACCATATTGCTCTGTGATGCTCGAAGATGAAAATCAGAACAGCAAATAACTGTTTCTCAAACTTTGGGATGGAGCCTGATCTCAGTTACACCAAACATTGGAATCTAGCCCAGGGTTTTGCTTTGTAGGAGAGCAACATGCATTAATGAAGATGGATGCCAAATATTTTCCAGAAGATGTCACCAAACAACACAGAGTGTACAGAGTCAAAGAACAGAGAAGCCAGCACTGGAAAAGACACACTAGATTGTCTATTAGAAGTGTCTAGAAGTCAGTGCAATTATTTCAAATTTACTTCAGTGGAATTGAAAGCAGAATCCAGTCCAGTTTTTCTTTTGTTCCATGAATCTAGGTATGTGGGGCTGAACGTTGTTTTTCCATTATTTGCTTTTTTTAGTGGACAGACAGATGTCTTTTCTCATAAGGGATCCAATGTTTCCCTTCCCACATGCTTTCCCTCTGATTATAGTGCTAGAAATTGAGAGAAAAGTGAACAAAACATGAATATCCAGTAGTGTCAGAATTAAACTAGCACTTTAGTGTAATTAATTAATGGTTTCTTTTAGTTTCCAACTCCTGAGTGACCTGTGCTCCCAAGCATACCTCTCAGGGAACATGTCAGAATTACTTATTTGGAAGCAGCTCACTCATGGAAGTGTGCTTTAGTACAGAGAAAGGATCAGATGACAGCAGCTTATTTGAAAAGGTGAAAGGCAACACTTGGGAATTTAATGTACCTTTGTCCCTACAGTCTACCTAGGAAGACCTCTCAAAATACAGTATATGTTGAGTACAGGCCTTGTCACCTAAATATGTGTTGCTTTGGGCTCCAGTTCCACAGAAATCCCCAGAGCAGATGCTGCATTAAGTCACCCTTCATACTGCTTCTGTTGGCTACAGGCCACTAAGGGTATGTCTACCCTGGAATCAGAAGCATGATTATAGCTCAGGTAGGCATATCCATCCCAGCTTTAATCTTGCTAGTGTGGCTAAATATAGCAATGAAGATGCAGTGTCATGGGCTTCAAAATGGGCTGTACAAACCTGCCCGTCACCATGGGTCCATACTCATGTAGCTAGTCTGTGCCACTGGGTCTGTACCACTGTGTCTTCACTTCTGTTTTTTGTTGAGGTAGCTAAATTAAAAGTTAACATGGGAAGGCATTTGAATAACACATCTCACAGTTAAAGAACACCAGGAAACTAAGCCTATTCCATAAACACATTCTTACCTGGGAAAACCTTCATGTTCCTGCTTGGATGCAGTGCAACTTAATTTTGCTTTGATGGGAAAGTTGCATATTGCTCGGAAAGAAAGCATATTAGACTTTCATACTAGTGCTAATCTATGCCACATTTCCTTTCTATTTATAACTGAAACATTCTAAATTGGCAACTGTTACATGCAAATATATTATAATCTAACAGGGCAAAATATTCAGTAAATCTGATTTAATTAAAGACAAAAATCATTCATATATGATTGAGTAATGGTCATGTAGTTGAGATTTGTAGAGAACAATTTGCTGAAAGAACTGTTGATGACTTGTGGAAAACTTTGAAGATTAGTAAATTTAGAAATAATTTTGTTTAATTTGAATCTGACGCTCTTGTTGCTATGTTTTTTACTGAATTCTCTTTTATTTAGGACAGTTGACTAAATAAAGGATTTTTGTAACTTGAAAGCATTTTTGATCTCTCATTTATTTATCACCTGCAATTATAACCCTCTTTTGGTGACATCACCATTGGCTGCTGTGACAAGAACTATAATAAATGACATGAATAAAGTATTATTGACGTCAAGTGGAAAATGAGCAGCTGGAATTGATGAACTCTCAGAAATCCCATTTGCATGCAAGAAATCTTAAGTAAGAGAGAATAGAATAGGAGAAATAGCCCATGGCCCATCATGCAAAAGTAAATAGGTACCTTGACAGATAGGAGACTACTCATGAAAGAAAGCATTGTCAGGAAAAAGGTATATTGGGATTTTATTTAGCTAAATAGTGAGTCAGCATAACACCTATAATTAATTTTTTCCTGCCAGATTGACTTAATTTGTAGCTGGATGCAGTTTAAAATGCCCTTCAGGTGTATTCACCAGACTCTTTTGGCCTAGCATGAATTTCCTCCTGACGGTGAAAACCAGTTTACATTTTCTATAGCTTCCTAATTCCTTTTAGTCTGTCCTTGTAGGAATGCAGTGGGGTCTGCCAGGGAAGAATATTAATAAGACAATGTTATTGCTTTCTTTGGCTACGCAACTTGAGCTAGGTCAACTGCGGAGCTTCAGTCAAAATAGCTTATTTCAAAATAGCTTATTGTCTACACAGCAGGAAGTCCAAGGAAGAGCACTCTTTCTCTGACTTCCCTTACTCATAAAACGAGAGTTACATGAGTCAGAGTAAGAAGTCCTCCAGCTCGACATTATTTTGACATTATGTCAAATTAACTGCTTGTATTGTAGATGTGGACTGGACTACGTTATTTCAGAATAACGTCAATTATTCCTAAATAACACTGCTGTGTAGATGTACCCCAGGGAATTAACTGAAAGGGTACATTTCCGGCATATACTCAGTGTGTGATATTGGGGCCAGAACCTCAGTTGATAAGAATCAGCCTAGCATCACATAAGCCAATGGAATTACACCAAATTATATCAGCTCAATATATAGCCTTTTATTTTTTATTCAATATATATGTGGTTCTGCAGGTGCTTGTATATGTTGTTGAGGCTTCTTTGTATAACTGGTGATGTTATCCACCTTATGCACAGATCATAGCCTCTACTAACAGATGTGTATAACCCCATTGTGTCCATTTGGAGCAAAATACTCCCTTATGAGTGTCTAAAAAGTATCTGTGGTTTCTAGGCCCCATCTGCTGTTGTATAGTTCCATGAGAGAGTCAGGGATGTTGGTATCACTTTGGCTCATAAACTCCACTGGCTTGTGAGAGGATCCCACTGTAAATTGCCTATTAAATTGACTCCTCCCCTATAAACCTAATTGTGACCTCATGTTTTAGTGGAGGCCAAAACAGAAGAGGTTACGTACAGGGGCTTCTGCTAACAGACAGCAAAACTCCTGCTTCTGCCCAACTCATTACTACTTGGACTGGCAATTCTCTGCATTTGGGCTGAGGGACCGTGAGCACATATAGCTTTGCTGTCCCAGCAACATGGCTGATTTAGGGCTTGTGCAATCCTGTTGAAATAAGAAGGATTACATGGATTGTAATTTTCATATGCCACTATAATTGCTTGTCCACAATGAATGTAGAGTGATATTTTGTTGTTGATCCTACAAGGACTTATTAAATGAGTAACTGGTCTGTCTGTGCTTCAGAACAAGTATAAGAGGAAGCTCCACGCAGGGCTGTAGAAGGGCAAGGCTCCCCAGCCAGGCAAGCTGGCTCTCTTCATTTGGCATCTCACTGACAGCTAGTCCAGATGGGCAACAGTCAGCTTTGGCTTGTGACTTGGCCCTCTATCCAAGCCATATTTAGTCCCTTCCCCTCCAGCCTGGGGAGAAGGTCCAATAAACTGAATTCAAATAAATAGCTCGTTGTTCTTCCTGTGCTTATTCCTCTGCAGGGTCTTCACTCAGTCCTGCTCTTATGCAGAGAAATACCTTGCCAAGTTTTCTCTGTGGTGGCCCAAATTCAACCATCCTTTTTCCCATTGCATCAGAGTGTTTCTGCATTATGTTTTCTAGTGACCATTAGGGAAACTCAGGGCCTCACCCATCCCTTCGCCTGGGTTCCATTCCAGAAACCCTATGGTGCACTGCTAATGTCTGCTCCCTCTGGCTATGTGTACACTACAGAGGGTTTTTTTGGAAAAACTTCACTTACATCCACACTGCAATCGCGTTCTTTCGAAAAAAAATCAGAAGAACAGAGGGGTTTTTCCGACATTGGTAAACCTCTTTCTATGAGGTGGATGGAGAAGAGGGAGTTCTTTCGAAAGAAGAGGAAAGAGGAAAAAGCGCAGGTGCCCTGGTGGCCATTCCGCCCATAGTAATCAGAGCTGAAATGCGAGATAGTATCCATTCAGTGTGGACGCTATCTGTTGAAAAAGCAGATCCCTTTTTTGATGCACTTTGGCAGTGTGGACGCTCTCTTTCGGAAGACTTTTTTTTGGAAGATCTCTTGTGGAAAAGCTTCTTCTGAAAGAAGCCTGCAGTCTAGACATAGCCTCAGACTGTTCACTGCATCCCTGGGGCTTCCCTCAGACCCTGTCCCACGTCCAGTCCCTGTAGGCTTTATTGTACCTCTGCATCTTCTGGTAACAACCAGAGAAGGGCTTCAAATTCTGCTCCTTGCTCCCTACTTTCTCCAAGATGCTCATCACTCAGCAACTCCCCCCAGGATTCATCTTCAGTTGGGCTTGACCCACCCTCTGCCTTCTGTCTCCAGTTAACTCTCTCATTACCTGTGTGGGTTAAATATATCACAAGGTCCAAGTAAGGTTAAGCAATAGGCATTAAGTGTCTATTGAAGACAAAGCAAGGCTTCAGACCCTAAATGAAGTTCCTTGCTTTTAGTGGAAGTGAATTCCAGGGCTTTTCATGTCTGCTTCCTTTCTCTCAAGAGTGCAAGGTGAAAAAGGTGTGTCACGTGGGTGAAAAATACAGGAATTATGTTGCTTAGCTATGTACTTCTTGATGCTGCTGGCTGGCAGTCCCTGCGCTCTGTCCTGCTCATCAGTTTTATTTTTTACATCTGTTCAGTGCGGGCTCAAACCCTTTGATAATAAATAAATTTAAAATAATAATGCATAATGAAGTGGTGGCAATTGAAAACCTGACAATTGCCTTAGAGGAGTAAATAATTGCAGCTGGATCTGCTCAGTGTTTGGAGTCTTCAAAGTAGAAAAGGATGTTGCACATTACTGAGGTAACCCTGCCTAAAACAGCCTAAAACAGTCAAGGCTTTAAGGGATCCTACCATCCATTGTATTCATATAGCATTATGAGGGAGATCAGTCTGTTTCACATTTCATTTTATTAATAGAGATGCACTCTGGATCCAAGGTCCTTAAATTTGGGGATGTTTATAATTCAAACTCAGTAATTTGGAGTATGAAAGAGATTTATTTTGATCAGCTCCCAAGTGTTCAATAAACATTGTACTGTTTATACATAGGTGAAGTCTTTTTTCCCTCAGGTCCAAGGGCATACCAAAGGTGATTTCCTTCACATAAAGAATGGCATGAGACAAAAATAACTTAATTGTGCTCACTGGCATCTCACCACTATAAAAGCCACATAAGTGAGAAAAGAATCAGACCCCAAAGTTGAGCCCCTGCTTAGCAAGATTTTTTCATTTGGAACAATTTAGCACAGTCCTACTTTTCTGAATTCCCACAAAATTACAAACATTAGTAACCATATTTTAGCTATCCCGTCATTTAAACAAACATAGGTAACCATATTTTAATTATCCCTGCATTTAAACAAACATGGTGTTGGATCACAAATGAATTTGATTACAATGAGCAAAATACCACTCCATCTGCTGAACATCTAACACATCTAAGAAAAGCAGGAGCGTACTGTATTTACATAGACAACCCAGGGTCTTTCTCCCCGTTTCCAGCTAGTTGTAAGGGATGCATTCCTTCAGATCGTGCTTACAGATGCCTTAGATAAATTGGAAGAATAAATACATAGCATAACTGGTGTATAAAAAGTATACTAAAAAAGTCCATGAGGATTATCTAACAGTAGCTGGTGGAAAAAGCAAGATATGATATCATTTTCTCAGATGTGGCCATCTGTAGGTCTCACTTTAATTAGCTATGCTATTAGGGGAGATAATATTACTTCCTTCCTCAGTGGAGGAGCTGTTTCTCCAGTTGACGCAAAATACAAGCACTCAGTGGCAATAATTTATTGGGTTCAGTCCTTGTATTGTCAAGCAGTGACACACAGCTGCTTTAGCAGTTCAGATAGTGCTCCCCTCTTTGGTTACATTGCTATGGGTACATTATAGTCTCTGTATTTGTTTTCCGGAACTAAGCACATAGCTATATTAAATGTGTTGGTAATGCATTCAGAGGATGTGTAACAAAGCTTATAATATCAGTTCCGGTAGGTTACACAAAACAAATAGGTGCTTAGATACTATGGGGGACAAATAAGTATCTAAACAGGCAATGTACTGCCACTAAAACACCCTTTTTTACTTATTTATTTAACAATTACTTATTAAGACACATATTATTAATAGTTTACTACAGTTGCTCAGAATATAAGCCAGGGCCTGATCCTGATCTCAAGACTCTCATGGATTTCAGTAGGATTTGGATCAGGCCCTCAATACAAAATATGACCACTGCGATTTGAGAAGGGAAGAGGCAGGTAAGGACATTAGGAAGGTAGTGTATACACACAAATCTTGTTGCTTATTTATTTTTTATTAGAAACTCATTAGGCATGATGCTGCAGTTTTTAGCACACGTCAAGCTGATATCCTCTCTCTGTGCTGTCCCAACCTGCTTTACTGGTTGAGAGTCTATTAGCCTGCCCATTATATCCAGTTGCTTCCCTAGAAAGGGAGAACTTTTATGGGGTAGCTGCAGTTTGCACTTGTATACTTAAACAAGTAATGCTGATTGTGCTACGATTGGAAAACTGGATTGTAAGGATGGCCAAACCTCCTCACACTTACAATTCAGGTTTAGCTTGGATAACCATTCCTGAGGAGAAGTTTTCTTATCAGATTCCAGCACTTCCATGTGGCATCTAAGCTGGAAGTACCACAGGAAAAGTCACTTCCAGCTCCAATCCCCAGCAGAAACCAGAAGTGTCAAGTACATACTCAAATAATTCATAATATCAGGTTCATTTAAAGTTCAGTTCTAAACATGGACTAAAGTCTTTTTCTTAATATTTTTGTCTTTATTGGGGCTTAATCTATACACACTAGTTTGTTTTCTTATCCCTGAATGCAAACCAAGTAGATCCTAACTATTAATTTCTAGCTGATCTAGGCTATGTCTAGATAGCGGTGCTATTTCAGGATACCGGAAGTATCCTGAAATAGCTATTGCATGTCTTTAAACGCACCCATTATTTCTAAACATCTTTTGAGATAACGGGCATGCTATGCCAGCATCCCTGTAACCCTTGTTCCATGAGGGTTAAGGGACTTGTCAGAATAGCACTTTATTTTGAAATTTGGCACTGAGTAGACAGCGCCAAATTTAGAAATAAGGTATTTCAAAATATCTTGAAAAAAGCTTATTTCAAGGTAAGGGTGCAGTGTAGACAAACCCCTATTGACCTCAGGCCAATATTTTCAAAAGTGACTAATAATTTACTATGCCTTAATTTTGGGAGTTTCTGAAAAATTGGGGAAAAGGGGTTAAGATGCTGGACTGGAACTCAGGGGATATGATCTGAGTTCTAGGCATGGACAAAAACTTCCTATATGGCCCTGAGCACAGATTCACAGACCCAGATTTAAAAAAGGCATTTAGGTTCCTCACTTCCATTGAAATCAAGTTAGGATTCTAAATACCTTTGTGAATCTGAGCTTAAGTTCCTCTATGCTTCAGTGTCCCCATTTCACAGATGGGGAAATAGTACATTGTTTCCCTCAACATTTGTCTATCTTGTGCATTTAGACTCTAAGGCCCAGATTTTTAAAGGTATTTATATACCTAAAAATAAAGCGATACCTACTGGAATTTTCAAAAGTCTGCCAGCACTTAACTGACATTTGAAAAAAAATCTGTTTTGTGATCTCCAGATGAAAAGGGCTAAATATTATTTTGGATGAATCTGGCTATTATTTTAAAACCCTTGATTAAGGTGAGAAGTATAAATACATTTAATGATTTGTTTCCTTCTTTTCTAACTATATGATCCGTCTTGAGTGTGCTGTTTTGAGAAGAGCTCAAAAGGAAAAGAAAGGAAAATATATATTTTTAAACTTTGAAATCTTTTCCCCCCAATTTTTTTCTAAAATTCATTTTTGTTGACATTTCAAAATTTCCAGGTATCTCATCAACTCTATAACTGGTTGAAAAATGGGGGGATTTTTCAAAGAAGTCTCTCAAAAATGCCCAATTTCTTTTTAAATTGACATTCAATAAATGTTCACCAGTTTTCACTCTGAGTAATACCTCGCTACAGATACAAAGACTTTCCCTGGAAGGTTGAAATCAGAAGAGCTTTGTGTTCTCAAATAATCATTGGATGTTTGATGTATATAGATTTAGAGTGTGACTATCTGTTGAGGTTCACCTGTGAAAAGCATGGATATGTTGCCATTTTTTAAAGCTCGTGCATCAAAGGCGGAGCTTTTGTAACGTGGAACAAAAAGAAATAATTTAGGGTTAGACATAATAGATAAGAGATGAGATAACTATATGTATATAAAAATAGAAAAACACATATATAAGAGAATAGAAGAGCAAATCCTATAGTGTGTGCTTGAAGGAGTATATAAAAAAGCAAGGAGGGCTCAAAATCCTCTATCCAGATGAAGTAAGAGAACGGAGAAAAGAAAAAATGAGGAAATAGGAGACTTGGGAGTCAACATTAAAATCCATGTTCTGAATAACTATTTGCTGACTATCCTAACACAAATAGGTAGGGGCAGCAAAGAATTTTGATTAGAAGAGGTGGAGGAGAGAGCTTAAATTGATTCCATTTCTAATTTTTATGTTTCCATGTGAAAGTGAGATTATTGTATCTCAGGCTTGATACTTTGCAATGCATCATGAAGCCTAACAATCCAAGGTTTTCCTGGGGCTTGAAACGGGATAGATAATGACTGTTACTAAAAGGTTACCTGAGGTAACAGCTGCTTTTTTAGCTCAATACCAGAGACTTTATCTAGAAAGCGAGAGGCCTGGATTACCTCTTGCTGTGTGTGTTTTCTGTAGCTCATTCAGAATAATGTGTTATTTGTACTTGTGTTTGCTGCACAGTGGAATGGTGTGGTATTGGGCACTGATCCAGTAACCAAAAGCCCCGTGGATTTCAGCTTCTCTGAAAAGAAAGACATTAGCCCTGGCCCATCGGCATCATCAGGGGATGGTTGTAGTATGTCGTGCACTGCTGAGGCTATAATCCTTGACCTAGCCTGTGATGTTCAGATCTGAATCAGAGTCCTTGCCCTCTTGAAGAACCTGTTCACCCATTCGGTTCATTCAAGGGCAGATTTATTTTAACACCAGTTAATTACCTGCCTGGAGTATGTGAACTTCAGAAAAAGGTCAAGGAAACAGAGCCAAATTGCACATCTGTTCAGATCACAGCAGCATGCTTCTAAGAAGCTTGTAAAATGACGCCTTTATTCTGTGGAAAATCCTAATAGCACCACCGTTTCCTTCTGCTAAAAGTGTGATTATTTTACCAGAACTTAGTTAATTGATATTTGTGCCTTGTAATATTCTTCTTTATTAATAATGGCATGGCCTATTATATAATTTCATAGACAAAGATATGATGCCCAGTAAGTATTCTCCTTTCTTTAGATTAGAAGAATGCTATTATAACAATTATTTAACAGGACATGAGCATATGCCACCCATTGCTATTTATTCCATTGCTCTCTCTTCTAGGCTAAGATGGAGCTATGATGGGCTTTAAGTGAGGCAAGAAATATCAGATATTCATTCCTTTTCAACATGTCTTAAGCTTAGTACATTTTTTTTTACTAGTGATGATTGTCATAGGCCCTGCAATTTGATGAATGTGAAAGGACTGTTGCACCCACACTGCCCCACAGAGGTCAGCGGGGCTCCATGCAGATGGATCAGCATAACCATATCCATATGCAACACATTGCAACATCAGGGCCTTAGGGCAGGAAGGAATCAAACCTTTCATCTCTCTCTGCAGAGGCAGACACACTTATGATGTTCCCAATAAAAGTTAACTAATCATCATAGGTCATAATGTAGCCTACGCTTCTTCTGTTTCCTCTGCTTTTCTTTGCCTAAGACAGTGGTTAAATTTTTAGAATGAATGTATTACTCAGAGAGAGATGATACTTTTCCTCACTAGAATGAACCAAGTGTAATGCATTCTAATGTGATGCCTAGTCCCCTGAGGGAATCAGATGAAATCACCAAACTCATTAGCGGCTGGTACCTAAGACAAGATTTGAATTCAGATTTTTATAAAAGTGAAAGGCTAATGGAGTCTTGATTTATTTCAGGAAGCAGTAATTTCAGGAAAGTTTGGTTTCCTGAACTTGTGAGTGCAACAGTCAGTTTCTGATTTCTAGCCCTGTAAAACATAATTTTCTTACATTCTGCTAGGAAATTCTTGGGGCTCCCCCTCCGCATAGTATATTGCATTTCCCTCCCTTCCTCCACATTCAAAGGTAATTTCCAAGACTGTATATTAACAGGTGGAATGTGTATTTCCTTTATTGTCTTACCCAGTCACTGTACACTAGGCCATGTCTACACTAGGAAATTATTTTGAAATAACTTATTTTGAAAAACTACTCCCAAAATAATTATTTCAAAATAGCATGTCCACACTAGAGGGAAGCCTCAAAATTAGTCTGAGGAAAGTTCCCTTACTGTGGAAGTGCTACCTTAACTAAGAGCCCCTGAAAGCACTGGGGAGTAATTACTTTGAATGACTCAGGGGAGTAGCTTTCGTGGGCCAGACCCACTTCCTCAGATCAAATAGTGGAAGAAAATTGTCACAACCATATATACCAAAGGATACAATTAAAAAAAATGAACACATATGAAAAGGACAAATCAAATTTCAGAACAGAAGGGGGATGGGGGGGGGAGTAAATGTCTGTGAGCTAATGATATTAGAGGTGATAATTGGGAAGCTATCTTTGTAATGGGTAAGATAATTAGAGTCTTTATTCAAATTTGAGTGTAAAGTGTCGAATTTAAGCATGAATGATAGTTCAGAGGATTCCCTTTCAAGTGTAGTCTTAAAAGGCCTTTGAAGCAGGATGCAGGTAATCAAGTCATTGAGACAATGTCCTTGCTGGTTGAAATGGCAAGAAACTTTTTTCTTTGTGATCCTGTCTAATATCTGTTTTGTGGGCATTGATCCTTTGGCGAAGTGTCTGAGACGTTTGCCCAATGTACATAGCAGACGGACACTTTCGGCACATGATAGCATAAATTATATTTCTGGATGCGCAGGAATATGTGTTCTTGATCTTATAACTCACTTGGTTAGGTCCAATAATGGTATCAGCAGAGTGAATATGTGGACAAAGCTGGCAATGGGGTTTGTTGCAAGGGAAGGTACCAGGGTTGGTATTAGTGTGGTATGTCCTGTGGTTGTTGGTAAGAATCATCTTGAGGTTAGGTGGTTGTCTATAGGAGACTATGGGTCTGTCTCCCAGAGCCTCTCTGAGTTTAGTATCCTGTTCCAGTATAGGCTGTAGTTTACTGATAATGTGTTGGACAGGTTTAAGTTGGGGGGCTATAGGTGATGACAAGTGGTGTTCTATTGTTGGTTTTCTTGGGTGTGTCTTGAAGTAGTTGGTTTCTAGGTATTCGTCTGGCTCTTTCAATTTGCTTTTTTTATTTCTCCGGGTGTGTAGTTGAGGTTTATAAATACTTGGTAGAGATCCTGAAGTTTCTGGTCTCTGTCAGTGGGATTAGAGCAGATGCGGTTGTATCGAAGGGCTTGGCTATAGATGATGGATCATATGGTGTGTTCTGGATGGGAGCTCGAGGCATGTAGGTAACTGTATGAGTCAGTGGGTTTTCTGTAGAGAGTGGTGTCTAATTTTCCATTGCTGATTTGTACTGTGGTGTCCAGGAAATGGATCTCTCGTGTAGAATGGTCCAGGCTGAGATTGATGGTGGGGTGTAGGTGCCAATACCAGAGATGATGGGACGTCCGGGGTGTCCAGGTTTATGGATTTTGGGAAGCAGATAGAACAATCCTGGTCGGGGGTCAGAAGGTGTTTCTGTGTGGATTTGTTCCCGAGTAGCTGTAGGGAGGCTTTTAAGGAGACAGTATTTATAAACCTCAACTAGATTTCCAGAAAGCCTTTGAGAAGGTCCCTCACTAAACGCTTTTAAGTAAAAAGTTGTCATGGGATAAGAGGGAAGGTCCTTTCATGGGTGGATAACTGGTTAAAAGACAGGAAACAAAGAGTAGGAATAAATGATAAGTTTTCAGAGTGAAGAGAGGTAACTAGTGGGGTCCCCCAAGGGTCTGTCCTGGGATCAATCCTGTTCAACTTATTTATAAATGATCTAGAGAAAGAGGTAAACAGTGAAGTGGCAAAATTTGCAGATGATACCAAACTGCTCAAGATAGTTAAGACCAAAGCAGACTGTGAAGAGCTTCAAAATGATCTCACCAAACTAAGTGGTTGGGTAATAAAATGGCAAATTAAATTTAATGCTGATAAATGTAAAGTAATGCACATTGGAAAAAATAATCCCAACTATACATACAATATGATGGGGACTAATTTGACTACAACTACTCAAGAGAGAGATGTTGGAGTCATTGTGGATAGTTCTCTGCAACATTCACTCAGTGTGCAGCAGCAGTCAAAAAAGCAAATAGAATGTTAGGAATCACTTAAAAAGGGATAGAGAATAAGACACAGAATATCTTATTGCCTCTATATAAAACCATGGTACACCCACATTTTGCATACTGCGTACAGATGTGGTTGTCTCATCTCAAAAAAGATATATTGGCATTGGAAAAGGTTCAGAAAAGGGCAACAAAAATGATTAGGGGTTTGGAACGAGTTCCATATGAAGAGAGATCATAAAGACTTGGACTTTTCAGCTTAGAAAAGAGGAGACTAAAGGGAGATATGATAGAGGTCTATAAAAACATGACTGGCGTGAATAAGGAAAAGTTATTTACTTATTCCCACAGTATAAGAACTAGGGCTATGTCTACACTGCAGCCTATGTCAGCAGAGACAATGCAAATGAAGCACTTATTACCATTTCTCGCACTCTCATTTGCATAGTCTCTTCCAATCCGTTTTGTGGAAGAGGTTTTTGCACAAAAAACCCACAGGTTAGATGAGGCAAAAAACCCTTTTGCGCAAGATCCTATATACCTGCTTTTTTTTGAGGAATAAGGGTTCTTGTGCAAAAAGGTATTTTTGTGCAAAATGGCCCTGTCTACACTGTGGTTTTTTTGTGCAAAAGCCTCTTCTGCAAAATGGATCGGAAGAGATTATGCAAATGAGAGCTTGAGAAATGCTAATGAGTGCTTCATTTGCATTGTCTCTGCCAACAAAGGCTGCAGTGTAGATGTAGCCTAGGGGTCACCAAACGAAATTAATAGGCAGCAGATTTAAAACAAACAAAAGGAAGTTTTTCTTCACTCAGCATACAGTTAACCTCTGGAACTCCTTGCCAGAGGATGTGGTGAAGGCTAGGACTTTAATAGGCTTCAAAAAAGAGCTAGATAGATTCATGGAGATTAGGTCCATCAATGGCTATTAGCCAGGTTGAGTAGGAATGGTGTCCCTAGCCTCTGTTTCTCTGGAGGTGGGTGACAAAGGAGGGATCACATGAGGATTACCTGTTGTGTTCCCTCCCTCTGCAGCATCTGGTATTGGCCACTGTTGGCAGAGAGGATACTGGGCTGGATGGACCATTGGTCTGACCCAGTATGGCCGTTCTTATGTTCTTACGTAACATACTGGTTTGCACTTGTCTCTGGGGAAAAAAAAGATAAAGTGTGGTTTTCTTTAAATTTCTAATGGAAAAACAGATATAGGTCTTTTTTTCCCCCATTCATACTACAGCATATCATTCATTGTGGCACAATGTACTTAACATGTGTCAGTGCAAAGAACATTCCAAAGTATAATCTATTCAAAGAAAGTCTTCACATTCTCACCTGTGAATATTGGGTAATATCTTTCTGTATAAAGATAAAAGCTGACTACCGGTACATTCTTTCCATTTGACTCATGCAGTTATGCTTTCCAAAAGATTCTGGAGTCTTTTCTTTAATCAGGGGATTCTTTTATTTGTATATAATATGAAAATACTTTCTCTTTGTAGACACAAAGAAAGCTGAATCTCTACCTTAATAGTCACATTGTCTGAGTTTGAATCTTCAGGTAGAGCTGTTAACTAAAATTGGATTAAATTGTTCATTTTTCCCAGGAAAGACTGACTACTGGTCATTTACTTATTATTTATTTAGGGTTTGATTTTGCCAGCCTTGCTCAGGCGGAGAGTTACCCTGCTTCAGCAGTGGTCTCATCAATTACATTTATTGCTGTGTGCTTGTTGCTTTACAGTTAAGATTATCTGGTCATACTCTATTGATTTTGCAATTTTGTTCAGCTAACATTATAGAAACAGTTAAATTAGCAGGAACATGTGGTCAAGCGTAAGCTGGAATAGGTCAGAGAGTCATTTCTGGTCTCTCAATTTCCCTCAGATCATCATATACCATATACATAAGTTGGAATGGCATGAGTGCTAATGGCCAGTTGTCTTGTGTATATTTCTTTGCTAAAAGCCATTTGAACCACATACATAGAAGACTTAATTCTACAGAAATGAAGGCTCCTAGTCACCCATTCAATTTCCCCTCAAAACTTAAATACCTTTTAAATGGCAAGGCACAGACCCAATCATGATGTTTGTGTACTTCCAAACTTGTACTTCAACGCCGCTAACTCTAGAGATAAAACAATGAGGAGTCCTGTGGCAATTTAAGGACTAACAGAATTATTTGGGAATCAGCTTTTGTGCATAAAAATCATCTCATCATATGCGTGGTATATATATGTACATACCAGCATATCAAAAGAAGGGAGTTGCTTATTAAGTGTAGGACCAGTGTTAACGAGGCCAATTCAGTCAGGGTGGATGTGGCTCAGTCCCAGCAATTAGTGTAGAAGTGTGAATACTAAGAGAGACAAAATTGCCTCTGTAGTGAGATAACTATTCTAAGTCCTAATTCAGTCCTAACTTAATTGTGTTAAATTTGCAAATGAATTGCAGCTCTGCTGTTTCTCTTTGTAGTCTGGTTTTGAAAGTTATTTGGTAAAATCTGTTACGGAGTGTCCAGAGAGGTTAAAGTGTTCTCCTATTGGTTTATGTATGTTGCCTTTTCTGATATCTGATTTTTGTTCATTTATCCTTTGGTGCAGAGACTGTCTAGTCTGACTAATATACATGGCAGCGGGGCATTGCTGGCACATGATAGCATATGTCATTGGGAGGCTGTCTATAGGTGCCTTCTGGGATACTGGGTTTGGGGGGCGCTGAGCATTGGGTGCCATTTTTGTTGTTAGCAACAAAATAATTTGAAGTAAAGTGTTCTCTATGTGAATTCATTTCCACCAACCTCCTAGAATGTTCTGGACCTTTCAGTCTTTCTGAGAACTACATTTTCCTTGAATGTTCTAAAACAGCAGTTCTCAGCCAGAGGTCTGGGGCGTCCTTGGGGCCCACAACAGGTTTCAGAGGGTCTGCCCAAATGAACCAGTGTTCACCTCACTGGAGCCCAGGGTAGAGAGCTGAAGCCTGAGCCCTAGCTCCTGGGGCTGAAGTTGAAGACCAAGCAACTAAACTTGGTGGGGGCTCCTGTGGCATGAGGCCCTGGGCAATTGCCTTTCTTGCTGATGCCAGCCCTGGCTTTTAATTTTGTTATGCAGAAAACCAGTTGTTGTGGCCCTGGAGGCTTATGGAGTTTTATGGCATGTTCTGCGGGTCCCAAAACAGAGTCAGCATCCAGTTTCTTTGTAATAGGTCACACTGTGATAGAGTTCACAAAGTGATTGCTCCCCTGCTTTCCCTATCATAAGAAAACTTGATCACTATGTTTCCTTTCAGTATTTAAAGTATAGTTTTCCTGTGCAGCAAGTGGATTAAGGTGGCTGAGTGCCAGGTAATTTTATGCATATTTTAGGTCATTTGTATTTTGGAGGAGGGTTTTTAGAGTTCCTCTCCCCCTTTGTTTCTTTACTTGCCACTTGCATTACCTGCTCCCAAGCTGCTCCTCTCCTGTTTCTAATCTGAGCACTTGCTGGAAATGCCTTGACATCAGCTGGCAAAGTGACAATAGAACGATTCCATCTACAGTAGAGGGAAGTGTTCTTTGTGAAATGCATTATTCAAAAACAAAAAAGGAAGTCAGCTTTAAAAATCAAATGCTAAAAAAGTATGACACACTGTCCTTGACTTACCCTTATGCATAGGAACAGATTCCATCCTCTTGAGAGAAAAAAGAAAAAGGCTATTTATTCCCAGATAGGGCCATTATGTCCCTCTGGTAACAATCTTTACTCAAATCCTTTTAATTTTTCGTTCTTAATCATTTCCCTTCTTTCTGTTGCCTTTCATTGCATGAGTTTATCTGCCCTGGCTTTTATACCAATGCCTGGTTATGTCAATGAGGTCTAGATCATACCCATAGCACTGTATTAACTGATGGGCACTGATCCATGAGCCAAATGTGAGCTTTACATTCAAGGTCATACTAATGCCCTCCCCTCTGGGTTTCACTATCTTTAGGAAGGAAATTATGTTGCTTTATAATTGAGGTTCAGGGATAACATGCTGTTATTGCAAATCCTCATCCCAAAGGGTTATAGTATAGATGAATAGAGCAAGCACAGTGGAGGACTCCAATGGCCTATGTAAAGTCACAGATATGACCACAGGCAGCTTTATTTTAACAGCTGTTTAATTGCCTACCTGGAATAACTGGATTCTGAAAGGCTCAGAAAACACAGAAATAGAGCTTGTTAGCTCACCAGCTTAAATATTACCTTTTTTATCACACCATAAGAAGGAGATGCAAGGCCAGTGGGTGATTATTAATATTTTTAGGTATGTGTTGCTATCCCCAAAATACTCATTGGCTATGTCTACACTCGCGGCTTCTTGCGCAAGAACGGCCGTTCTTGCGCAAGAATCCACAGAGCGTCTACACTGCCCATCCGCTCTTGCGCAAGTAAATGTACAGTACGGCGTGATAAGAGACGGCTCCTTGTGCAAGAGCTACGCTGTTTTCTATCAGGCTTAAGCTCTCTTGTGCAGGCACTCTTGCGCAAGAGGGCAGTGTGGACGTTTGGCAAGCGCGTACTTGCGCAAGAATTGGCCTCCAGTGAAAAACACAGGTGGACTCTCCGACACTCCGTACAGGCAATCACCACTCATTGGTTCCCCCTAATTGGCCCCCCTTAAAGGCACAGGCATGGAGCACAGCCATTTGCCACATGCAGCCCGGGTAGCAGCCAGAGGGAGGAATGGCAGCTGCCCAGCCTCAGCCAGGTCCCTCAGACCCCATGGAGGAGCCACCCCAGAGCACCCAGCAGGCCCGAAGGGGCACCAAGCAGAGGGCTCCATGCTGGAGTACCGCCGAGGTGACTGCCCTCCTGGACCTCTGGAGAAAGGAGGAGGCCCTCCGGGACCCCAAGTCCTGGAGGAGAAATGCGCATATTTTTGCCCAGATGGCCCAGGCGCTGGCTGCAAAGGGACACCCGGCCCGGACCCTGGAACAGGTCCGGGCCAAGGTGAAGGACCTGCGCCTCACCTACATGCGGGCCAGCGAGAGTGGGGGTGGCGGAGCCACTGCCTGTCCCCAGTATCACCCTCTGCACCAGATCTTGGGGGACAAAGGGGCCACTCCCCTGCTGGCCCAGGTGGACACGGCAGTGGCCACGGCAGTGGCCACCCCAGTGGTCCGACCCAGGCCACCGGAGGAGGAGGAGGAGGAAGAGGGAGTCCGGTCCTTGGACGAGGAGGAGGAGGTGGCAGAGGACAGCAGCCAGACCTCACCATCCCGGCCCAGCAGCAGTCAGGATGTGTCCTGGGCATCCTCCGAAGCCGGCGACGGATTCTCTGGTGAGTGCAGTGGCTACCATTCGCAAGTGTGCTGGAGAAGGGGGGGAGGGCCACAGGGTGGGGAGAGGTAGCGGCACATGGCACAGCCTGGCCACATGCTGCGCAGAGGCATGCAGCACGTGCAACCTCGTGCAGCTAGGGTCCAGTTTAGAACCGGACAGTCCAGTCTTTGAGCTTTCTGTTCAGGAAACAAATTGAGAGGATAAAAATGAGAACATATACATGTCTGGTATTTTTTAACTAAGATGTAATGTAGACTGTCATGTAATGTCAAGTGTGTCTGGTATTTTTGTTGAAACCATCTGGCAACCCTACGTGCAGCCAGACCAAGTGGCACAGAGAAGCGGCAGCTAGCCCCAGCATACGCCTGGGACCCCAGGGATTCCGCTCAACCAGACCGGGGGGCGAGGGGAGGTTTGGCCAGGAGTAGGCCAGCCCCAAGGTTGCAGGCCTAACCCCACACAGCCTAAAGGGTGCTGCACACAGCACACATCCATGGCCACCTCTGGGACACTGTAGCTTCCCCTGTGGAAGGCACAACAGGCCCCCCCAAGCACATGCGGCCCCCTGGGGGCTCCTGGGCCACCTTGGGACCCCCCCTTCTGCTGCCTCAGGGGAATTCCCCCTCACCAGCCACACCCGTCCCCGGGCATCATGACGTGCTGGGAGGAGGGCACAGGGCTCTGGAACACCATTTGGGGCAGGGCTCACTGACCATGTTGCTCTCCTCTGCTTCTCCTGCAGTGGGACCCCCTGCCACCGAGGGACCTTCCAGCCCCATCCCGCCGGCGCAAAGGATCCAGGGCCTGTCGCAGCGCCCCCGGGACCGCCACCACCTGCTCCGCCGCCACGTCTGCGCGATTGAGTGCATGGAGCGCGCTCTGACAGAGAAGATCCGCGCAGATGCGGAGTGGCGGGAGCGGGTGTGGGGCCAGTACCTGGAGCGCTGCGACCGTGTCTGCACTCTCCTGGGCACCATTGCCGACCGGATGGGCCCTGTGCAGCAGCCCAATGCTGCCAGGCCCCCCTCTGCCACCCCCAGCTCTCTGCCCGCTTCTCCCCCTGCCTTGCCCATGCCCCCTCCCAAGGTCCCCCACCCTCGGCACCTCCTGGTGCAGCCTGCCCCAACCCAGCACGAGGAGTGCCCCCGCACCTGTGGGGGTGGGAGAGGCCTCCATTATCCATCATGAGACCCTCCCAGTTCAGGGTCCCCTCCTCTCCCCTCCTCCCAGTTCAGGGTCCCCTCCTGCCCCCTCCTCCCAGTTCAGGGTCCCCTCCTCCCCCCTCCCCACAGTGTACTGCCTTCCCCATGTAAATAAAAAGTGCCTTATGTATAGCAAGTGCATTGTATTTATTGGGAGGTGAGGAAGGGTGGCAGGAAGGGGTGGTGAGGAGCGGGAAGTGGGGGCACAGGGGCATCCCTGCAGTCAGAGGTGTAGGAGTGACCTATTGTGGGGCCTGGTCAGCATCACCCGGAGGGCTTCGGACCGAACCCCATGGCGGTTGGTCTGCCGGGTGGCGGCCATGTGGGGCTGCTGGTAGGCCTGGCCCTCACCTACCATCCACCCCGGGAGGAAGGCCTCCCCCCTTCCCTCAATAATATTGTGGAGCACGCAACATGCCGAGATGACCTCTGGGATGTGCTGCACCCCCATGTCCAGGCCGGTCAGGAGGCACCTAAACCGTGCCTTCAGATGGCCAAAGGCGCACTTGACGGGATTGCAGGCCCGGTCCAGGTGGCTGTTGAAGGTGGCCTGGCTGGGGTCCAGGTGGCCGGTGTATGGCCACATCAGCCAGGCCATCAGGGGGTAGGCCGCATCCCCCAAGATGCAGACTGGCATCCTGACATCCCCAATGGTGAATTCCCGCTGGGGAAGTAGGTGCCCGCCTCCAGCCTGTGGCACAGGCCTGAGTGCCTGAAGATGTGAGCGTCGTGGGCCCGCCCAGACCACCCCACATAAATGTCCTGGAACCGGCCCTGATGGTCCACTAGTGCCTGGAGCACCACGGAGCAGTAGCCCTTCCGGTTTATGAACCGGGCCGCTTGGTGCTCTGGCGCCCGGATGGGGATGTGGGTCCCGTCTACAGCTCCCCCACAGTTCGGGAACCCGAGGCTGGCGAAGCCAGCAATGGTGGTGTCCATGTCCCGGGGGCGGATCACCCTCTGGAGCAGCACGTCATTGATGGCGTTGACGACCTGCAGAGGGGCACATGGGAGCACAGGGGATGCATGGAATGAGACACAGTGCGCATGGGCCCCTGGGTGTGCTCACCCTCCCTTTGATGGCCCCTCCCCACGCAGGCCAGGGCCCTCTGTCTCCGGGATCTCCCTCCCCACCAGCGGGGCTGTGTGCAGGAGGGACAGCGTGACCCCCTGTGTGCGGGGCTTCCCCCTGCCCCTACAGCCTCCCCCCACCCGGTCTGGCCCCTTCCTTCTCCCAGGACGAGCCCGTGGTCCATGGAGGGCCTTACCTGCTGGACAACCGCGCCGACGGTGGACCTGCCCACCCCGAACTGGTTCGCCACAGAACGGTAGCTGTCCGGGGTGGCCAGTTTCCAGAGAGCAATCGCAACCCTCTTCTCCACGGGGATGGCGGGGCGCAGGCGCGTGTCCTGCTTCCGGAGCGCAGGGGTGAGCCAGGTGCAGAGCTCATGGAATGTCCCCCTGCGCATCCGAAAGTTCTGCACCCATTGCTGGTCTCCCCATTGTCCCAGCACCAGGCACTCCCACCAGTCCCCACTGGTGTCGTAGCTCCAGAGGCGCCTGTCAGTGGTGGAGTGCGGGTGCCCGAGCCCAGCTGCAGCCGTGGCGAGGTCCTGCACCTGCTGCCTGGTCTCCAGCTCCTGCTGGAGCAATGTGGCTCCCTGGTGGAGGAGCTCCACAGCCTCTGTAATGGCCATGAGGAGCGGATGTTGCTGGCTGGGGTCCTCCTCCAGCTCCATGGCTGTGACAGTGGCAGCGAGGGTGCCCAGGGGCACTTGCCAGGAACAGAGGTGACAGGTTCTGTTCTGGCTCTCGCTCCCTCAAAAGGGTGTGAGAGCATGCAGCCACAGGGAAATGGCCGTCCAGGAGTCCCTTTAAGTACGTTTCCCAGTGGGGGTCCGGCGCATGTCCACAGATGCTGCTGGTGACCTCTTGACATGGCCGATTTGCTTCTGGAGACACGTTCTTGTGCAAGGGCTTCCTGCCAGTGTGGACGCTTTCTTGCGCAAGAGCTCAGCATTCTTACGATGCGGTTCTGGCCAGTGTGGACGTTTTCTTGCGCAAGAGATCTTGCACAAGTATACTTGCGCAAGATATTCCTGCAGTCAGAGGTGCTAGATCAGGTGCTAGATGCCGTATAAACACATAGTAAGAGACAGTTGTTAGTCATAAGCATAATCACTACAGCACTGTCATGGAAGGATATACACTGTTCAGGAAGGGCAGGCTGGAAAGAATAGGTGGAGGATTTGCACTTTACATAAGAGAGCCATATGGTTGCTCAGATCTCCAGTATGAAACTGGAGAAAAGTGTGTTGAGTGTTGTTGGGTTAAGATTAGAGGCAATACCAGCAAGAGTGATGACATGGTGGGCATCTGCTATCGACCATCAGATCAGGAAGATAAGGCAGAGGAGGGTTTCTTTGGCCCACTAACAGAAGTTCCAAGATCACAGGCTCTTGTTCTCATGGAGGATTTCAATCACCCTGATATCTTCTGGAAGAGTAATACAGCAGTGCACAGACAATCCAGGAAGTTTTGGAAAGTGTTGGAGACTACTTCCTGACACAAGGAACCAACTAGGGGTCACATTCCCCTCTTGACCTGCTATTCCCAAACAACAGGGAAGAATTGGTAGAGGAAGCAGAAGTAGGTGTCAACCTGTGCAGCAGATATCATGAGAAAGCTTAGATATGCAGATGGAAGCAGGATCAAGGGCCTCAGAGGGGGGGGACTGCTGGGCGAAGAATATGGACAGTGGAAGCATGTGACTAAAAGAACCCGGCAGAGGAAAAGCTGGGTCAGTGAAGGAAAAATAGAGCTCAAGAACAGGTATGTGGAGTTGGAGAATGAAGAAGGGGGGTACAGCAGGTAGATAATGAAGATGGAAGAGTAAGGAAGAAGAGAAGAGTGGCTAGTCCCATAGATAAAGGGGAAGAGTTAATGGAGACAACACCAATAATGAGCATTAGGAGGATACAGGATGGGTTAAAGAGGATTACAAGGGAAAACAGGAATGGCAAGGACTTGCAGCCAGAGGAAGCAAGAGATAGACCAGAGAATCGCACTGTCACCAGGAAAAGGCAGGTCTACGTGATTGGGGACTCCTTATTGAGAAGAATAGATAGGCCTGTAACCAGAGCTGATCCAGAGAACAGAAGGGTGTGCTGTCTGCCAGGTGCTAAGATACGGGATGTGGAACTGAGGTTGAAGAGGATTATTAAGGGAGCAGGAAGGAATCCATTGATCATCCTTCACGTAGGAACAAATGATACGGCTAGATTCTCGCTGGAACGAATTAAGGAGACTATGCTAGGCTGGGAGGACGCTCCAGGAAATTGAGGCTCAGGTGATCTTTAGTGGGATTCTGCCTGTTCCTAGAGAAGGGCAACTAAATGTGACAGGATTATGATGATCAATAGATGGCTTAGGCAGGTGCTATAAGGAGGGCTTTGGGATGTATGGTCACTGGAAGGCATTTATGGACAGAGGACTGTTCTCTTGGGATGGACTTCACCTAAGTAGGGAGGGAAATAGACTTCTAGGATGGAGGCTGGCTCAACTGATTAAGAGAGCTTTAAACTAGGAATTTGGGGGAGACGGTTGGGAGATGTCCAGGTAATCTCTATGCCGGATTTTAACACTGAGAGGGAGGAAAACGAAGTAAGAAAGGATATAGCTGGGGGTAGGAGAATGTACATGAGGAAGGGTAGGGTGGATACTAGTCTAATAGGTCATATTGGAGGTACAACGTCTGTGCCAAATTGGGTAAAGAATGTGAGTGAGGCCAAACAGCAAAAATTAAGATGTTTATACACCAATGAGAGGAGCTTAGGAAACAAAATGGAGGAACTAGAGCTATTGGTCCAGGAAGTGAAACCAGATATTATAGGAATAACAGAAACATGGTGGAATACTAGGCATGACTGGAGTACAGGTATTGAAGGGTATGTGCTGTTTAGGAAAGACAGAAATAAGGGTAAAGGTG
The DNA here is from genome assembly GCA_019425775.1 of Rafetus swinhoei. NCBI lineage: Eukaryota > Metazoa > Chordata > Testudines > Trionychidae > Rafetus > Rafetus swinhoei. Next base: position 270,832,833 of record CM033437.1, on the reverse strand, counting down.
GTGGAATCGCATTGTATATCAAAGATGAGGTAGATTGTAAAGAAATGAAAAGTGATGGAATGGAGAAGACAGAGTCTGTTTGGGCAAAAATCACATTGGGGAAGAAAACTATCAGATCCCCCCCTGGGATAGTGCTTGGGGTGTGTTATAGACCACCAGGATCCAATTTGGATATGGATAGAGACCTCTTTAATGTTTTTAATGAAGTAAATACTCATGGAAACTGCGTAATCATGGGAGATTTCAACGTTCCAGATATAGACTGGAGAACAAGTGCTAGTAATAATAATAGGGCTCAGATTTTCCTAGATGTGATAGCTGATGAATTCCTTCATCAAGTAGTTGCTGAACCAACAAGGGGGGATGCTATTTTAGATTTGGTTTTGGTGAGTAGGACCTCATAGATGAAATGGTTGTAGGGGACAACCTTGGCTCAAGTGATCATGAGCTAATTCAGTTCAAATTAAATGGAAGGATAAACAAAAATAAATCTGAGACTAGGGTTTTGATTTCAAAAGGGCTAACTTTAATAAATTAAGGAAATTAGTTAGGAAGTTGATTGGACTAAAGAAATTATGGATCTTGAGGTGGAGGAGGCCTGGGATTATTTTAAGCTAAAGTTGCAGAAGCTGTCAGAAGCCTGTATCCCAAGAAAAGGGAAAAATTTATAGGCAGGTGTGTTAGACCAAGCTGGATGAGCAAGCATCTCAGAGAGGTGATTAAGAAAAAGCAGAAAGCATACAAGGAGTGGAAGATGGGAGGGATCAGTAAAGAAAGCTACCTTATTGAGGTTAGAGCATGTAGGGACAAAGTGAGAGAGGCTAAAAGTCAGGTAGAGTTGGACCTTGCAAAGGGAATTAAAACCAATAGTAAAAGGTTTTATAGCCATATAAATAGGAAAAACAAAAAAAGAAGAAGTAGGACCGCTAATTACTAAGGATGGAGTGGAGGTTAAGGATAATCTAGGAATGGCCCAATATCTAAACAAATACTTTGCTTCAGTCTTTAATGAGGCTAATGAAGAGCTTAGGGATAATGGTAACATAACAAAAGGGACTAAGGATATGGAGGTAGATATTACCATATCCGAGGTAAAAGCCAAACTAGAAGGCTGTGTCTAGACTGGCAAGTTTTTCCGCAAAATCAGCTGCTTTGGAAAAACTTGCCAGCTATCTACACTGACTTGAATTTCATAAAGCACTGACTTCCTACTGTAAGAAATCAGTGCTTTGCGGAAATACTATGCTGCTCCCGTTAAAAGTCCCTTTGCGCAAAACTTTCGCAAAAGGGCCAGTGACAGCTGAGATTTGTTTTCCAAAAAAAGCCCCAATCGCGAAAATGGCGATCGGGAGCTTTTTATGAGAGGCTAAAAGTCTAGATTGGCCACGGACACTTTTCCAAAAAGTGCTTTTGTGGAAAAGCGTCCGTGCCAATCTAAACGCTCTTTCGAAAATGCTTTTAACGGAAAACTTTTCCGTTAAAAGCATTTCCGAAAAATCATGCCAGTCTAGACACAGCGAACAGCTTAATGGGAGTAAATCGGGGCCCAGATAATCTTCATCCAAGAATATTAAAGGAACTGGCACATGAAATTGCAAGTCCATTAGCAAAATTTTTAATAAATCTCTAAACTCAGGGTTGTACCATTTGATTGGAGAATTGCTAATATAGTTCCTATTTTTAAGAAAGGGAAAAAGCGACCGGGTAACTATAGGCCTGTTAGTTTGACATCTGTAGTATGCAAGATCTTGGAAAAAATTTTGAAGGAGAAAGTAGTTAGAGACATTGAGGCTAATGGCAATTGGGACAAATTATAACATGGTTTTACAAAAGGTAGATCGTGCCAAACCAACCTGATCTCCTTTTTTGAGAAAGTAACAGATTTTTTAGATAAAGAAAATGCTGTCGATCTAATCTACCTCGACTTTAGTAAGGCATTTGATACAGTACCACATGGGGAATTATTGGTTAAATTGGAAAAGATAGGGATTAATATGAAAGTTGAGAGGTGGATAAGCAACTGGTTAAAGGAGACTACAGCGGTCATACTGAAAGGTGAACTGTCAGGTTGGAGGAAGGTTACTAGCGGAGTTCATCAGGGATCAGTTTTGGGGCCAATTTTATTTAATCTTTTTATTGCTGACCTTGGCACCAAAAGTAGAAGTGTCCTGATAAAATTTGCAGATGACACAAAGTTGGGAGGTATTGCCAATTCAGAAAAGGATCGGGATATCATACAGGAAGATCTGGATGACCGTGTAAATTGGAGTGATAGCAATAGGATGAAATTTAATAGTGAGAAGTGTAAGGTTATGCATTTAGGGATTAATAACAAGAATTTTAGTTATAAGCTGGGACACATCAGTTGGAAGTAACAGAGGAGGAGAAGGACCTCGGAGTCCTGGTTGATTATAGGATGACTATGAGCCGCCATTGTGACATGGCCGTGAAAAAGGCTAATACGGTCTTGGGATGTATTAGGCGAGGTATTTCCAGTAGCGATAAGGAGGTGTTAGTGCCATTATACAAGGCATTGGTGAGACCCCATTTGGAATACTGTGTGCAGTTCTCGTCTCCCATGTTTAACAAGGATGAATTCAAATTGGAACAGGTACAAAGAAGGGCCACTAGGATGATCCGAGGAATGGAAAACCTGTCTTATGAAAGGAGAATCAAGGAACTTGGCTTGTTTACCTTAACCAAAAGAAGGCCGAGGGGGGACATGATTGCTTTCTTTAAATATATTAGAGGGATAAATACCAGAGAGGGAGATGAATTATTTAAGCTTAATACCAATGTGGACACAAGAACAAATGGATATAAGCTGGCTAGTAGGAAGTTTAGACTTGAGATTAGATGAAGGTTTCTAACCATTAGAGGAGTGAAGTTCTGGAACAGCCTTCCAAGGGAAGTAGTGGGGGCAAAAGATCTATCTGGCTTCAAGATTAAATTAGATGGGTTTATGAAGGAGATGGTTTGATGAGATAACATGATCTTGGTAACTAATTGACCTTTCACTATCAGTGGTAAATAGGTCAATGGAGGGATGATAGGAGTTACTATAGAGAACTTTCTGGGTGTCTCGCTGATGAGTCTTGCCCACATGCTCAGGGTTTAGCTGATCGCCATATTTGGGGTCGGGAAGGAATTTTCCTCCAGGGTAGATTGGCAGAGGCCCTGGAGGTTTTTCGCCTTCCTCTGTAGCATGGGGTACAGATCACAGCTGGAGGATTCTCTGCATCTTGGGGTCTTCGAAATATTTGAAGGCTTCAATATCTGAGATATAGGTGAGAGGATTATTCTAGCAGGGGGTGGGTGAGATTCTGTGGCCTGCATTGTGCAGGGGGTCAGACTAGATGATCATAATGGTCCCTTCTGACTTTAAAGTCTATGAGTCTATGAGATGATTAAGTTCATGATCTTGTAAAAAGGAAGAAAGGAGAGCAACAGAATATGGATCCTAGACTTCAGAAAGCCAGACTTTGACTTCCTCAGGGAGCTGATGGGTAAGATACCCTGGGAGGCTAATATGACGGGAAAAGGAGTCCAGGAGATCTGGTTGTATTTTAAAAAAGCCTTATTGAGGGTGCAGGACCAAAACATTCCAATGTGCAGAAAGAATAGCACAGGCCTGCACAACTCGGAAAGTGGCGAGGGCCATATTACTCCAAAGAAAACAGCTACGGGCTGCAAGTAGGGATGCTCTCCCAAAAAATATCGAACAAGCGGGCTAAAAATTTTTGTCGAGAAAAAACCACGCATGTCTCCACTTGGCCCCTTGGCATTTGTCTCTCCTGCACCCTGCCCCTTGGTGCCTTCCCCTTTCTCCTGACCTGCCCCCCTCCCCTCAGCACAAGCCCCTTCCCCTCCCCTACCTGGTTTCTGCCTTCCAGGTTGCGGGGCTGCCGGAGCCTTTTTGTTCTGGCGTCTGGCTCGTGCCCCACCTCCTCGCGCCAGAGCTGCATCTTCCCCCTCCCTGACGGCGCTCCGCTCCTTCGCCTGGCTGGCGGGTCAGATGGGGCCGCGCCGCTCGTAGTCGGCACGGGCCGCACAGTGAGCCCATGCGGGCTGCATGCAGCCCTCGGGCCGTATGTTGTGCAGGCCTGGAATAGCAACTATGGCAGGCGACTAGCTTGGCTTAACAGAGACATCTTTGGTGAGCTTAAACACAAAAAGGAAACTTACAGGAAGTGGAAACTTGGACAGATGACTAAGGTGTAGTATAAAACACTGCTTTAGCAAGCAGGGATGTAATCAGGAAGGTCAAACCACAACTGGAATTGTGACTAGCAAGGGATGTGAAGGATAACAAGAGGGTTTTCTACACATTTGTTAGCAAGAAGAAGAAGGTTAGGGAAGGTGTAGGACCCCTATTGAATGGGGAAGGCAACCTAGTAACAGATTATATGGAAAAAGAGGAAGCACTGAATAGTTTTCTTTGCCTTGGTCTTCACAGACAAGATCAGCTTCTAGACTGCTGCACTGGGCAGCACACTATCAGGAGGAGATGAACAGCCCCCAGTAATGAAAGAATAAGTTAAGGACTATTTAGAAAGGCTGGACAAACACAAGTCAAGGGGCTGGATCTAATGAATCTGAGGATGCAGAGGGAGTTGGCTGATGTGATTGCAGAGCCATTGGCCATTACCTTTCAAAACTTGTGGTGATCAGGGTAGCTCCTGGATGATTAGAAAAAGACAAATGTAGTGCCCATCTTTTAAAAAGGGAAGAAGGAGAAAAAGGGAACTACAGATCAATCAGCCTTACCTCAGTCCCTGGAAAACTCATGGAGCAAGTCCTCAAATAATCTATTTTGAAACACTTGGAGGAGAGGAAAGTGATCAGGAACTGTCAACATGGATTCACTGAGGGCAAGTCATGCCGACCAACCTAATTGCCTACTATGATGAGATTACTGACTTTGTGGATATAGGGCAAGTGGTGGACATGATATACCTTGACTTTAGGAAAGCTTTTGTTACAGTCTCCCATAGTTTTCTTGCCAGCAAGTTAAAGAAGTATGTTTTGGATGAATGGCCTATGTGGTGGATAGAAAGCTAGCTAGATAGTTGGGCTCAACAGGTAGTGATCAATGGCTCGATGACTAGCTGGCAGCTAGTATCAAGTGGAGTGACCCAAGGGTTCATCCTACATCCAGTTTTATTCAACATTTTCATTAATGATCTGGATGATGGGATGGATTGACCCCTCAGCAAGTTCATGGCTGACACTAGACTGAGGGAAGAGGTAGATACACTGGAAGATAGGGATAGGGTCCAAACGGACCTTCAAAAATTGGAGGATTGAGCCAAAAGAAATCTGATGATGCTCAACAAGGAGAAGTACAGAATTCTGTACTTAGGCTGGAAGAATCCCAAGCACTTTTACAGGCTGGGGACTGACTGGCTAAGCAGCAGTTCTGCAGAAAAGCACCCTGGGATTATAGTAGATGAGACTCTGGATATGAGTCAACAGTGATGTTGTCTAGAAAGCTAGTGGCATATTGTACTGTATTAGTAGGAGCATTGCCAGCAGATCGAGGAAAGTGATTATTCCCTTTTATTTGGCACTAGTGAGGCTGCATCTGGAGTATTGTGCCCAGTTTGGGGCCGTGATAGGACTCTTCATCTAGCTAAGCGGGGTTCCAAAGAGTATGGAGCTCGGCTATTCTCAGTGGTGGTGAATGACAGAAGGAGCAATGGTCTCACGTTTCAGAGGGGCAGACCTAGGAGGGGTGGTGAAACACTGGAATGGATTGCCTAGATGACCTCTTGAGGTCTCTTCTAACCCTAATCTTCTGTGATTCTATGATATTTTTTTGCCCAGATCTCCATTGTACATTCCACTGATGCAGAATTGACTCAGATGTGTTTATGAAAATATTCTCTGCATCTTCTCACTTATCAAGATAAACATTTCAGTTAATGGAGCATCCCTTGATAGGAATGAACAATGATACAGTATTGCCAATCCCAACAGTTCAAAAATAACGTTAAACTTCCAAAAATTATGTGATTTGCTTAAAAATAATAAGGCTTTTTTTAAAAGTTGGGGGTTCTTTTTATTGTCTTCTATTTTTAAGCATTTAAGATACACTTGGATCCCACTTTCATACTTTTCTGTGCAACCATGAGGGCTAGAAACTTATTTTTAAGTAAAAGCTGAAATTCTCATGTAATCACTTGTCTCCCAGAGCTGAGACCTTACGTTAAAAAAAAATCAAGTACAGTAAGACTTGTGGTAAAAGCATGAGATTTGGCAGTGTTAATTGCTGTAAAACTGCAAACGACATAAGATCTATTCACATGACATAAGGAGAAACTGTGCAAAATTTAAAAATAAGGTTAAAACTTTCTAAAGAGCTGTTATAAGGAATCACACAAATGAAATTACTAAGGGATGTGGCGTCCTTTTTCATACATACTTATAGAAAAATTGTTTCTCATCTCACTGTTTCTTACAATCCACACAGGCCTTTGCCAGCTCCTCCAGTTGTTCATTTCTTCAGTTACATGACAAGCCTGCTTTCTTGTTGACATATTGATTACACTAAATGAATGTTAATATTTAGTGGCCTGAGATTGTTGAGGCTCCCCCTTTGGGAAGACAACTTGCTAAAATTGCCTGCTCTTTAATTAAAGGCACTTCAGCAATCCTCTTTGAGAAGCTCATGACATTTCCCAAGAAAGAACTTTCAGTTTTCATATATCAGTGTGGCTTCCTGTGTGAATTATTTGCTTAATAAATCACATACCTTAATTCATTGATTGTACATGGAATATACAAAAGCATGGTGCCATGGTAATTCCCCTTGTGGCTCGTAACAGAGAAAATGCATCATGTTGCTGAAATATATTACGGGCATTTCTAATTCTTATTTGTCTTTTGTGACTAAACAATGAAACAATTCACTTTAATTTTTTTCATTGTGTGTTCTTATTACCACTATCCTCTTCCTTCTTCTCCATTTTCTCATATTGATTATAACATTCACTGGATTCAACTTATCTTAAATCAGACTGTAACACTTGATAGGGAAGGGACCATGAATTTGAGCTCTGGTCCTAATTGGAGCCTTTGAACTAGAAATGGTCAAAGTTGGAAATTCCAAAAATGAAAAATACCTGATGGTATATTATTGAAAAACGTTCCCGCTTGTTTGGCCATCTGTCTCAGTAAAAATATTCAAAATGTCAAGTTTTCTAACTCTGATAAAAGGAAAACCATTTTTAACACCAGCCCTGCTTTGGCCACTGTTGTAATATATAATAATAAATAATGACTATAGTGATGCAGATTGTTTGGAAAAGTGAAAAGAGAACACAAATGTAATTAACAGGGGCAGCCCTAGACTAGCTGCCAGCAACTGGCGCCCTAGGTGAACCATGCAATTGGCGCCTCCACCTCCAAACCCCTCAATGATATTGCGCCACCATCATATTGCGCCCATTTAACTTGGCACCCTAGGCGACCTCCTAGTTCGCCTATATGGACGGGCCACCCCTGGTAATTAAACACCTATGGCCAGCTCGGATCAGTTGACTTGGGTCTGCAGAGCTTGGGCTGTAAAATTAGTATGCAGATGTTTAGGCTTCAGATGAAGCCTAAACTCTGGGACCCTTCTCCCTTCTGGGGTCAAAGAACTAAGGCTCCAGCCTGAATGTCTATTCAACAATTTTACTGCCAGAGCACCACAACCCGGAGTCAGCTGATCCTAGCCGGCCACAGATGTTTAATTGTTGTGTAGACCTACCTTGATTGATTGTCCTATGGAAATCTTGTTGAGGCCTCACCTTACTCAGCCCAAGAATTTGCATGTTTGGGATGAGTCTTGAGTTTAACTGCAAAAGAGAACCCAGCTGTTCTATAAGCTAAAGAAATACAAGCTTTAATCCATCAAACTAGGACAATGTGGAAGGCTGGTAAAAAGCTTTCTTTTGCCTTCAAATAAGATAAAAAGGGACTCAAACAGTTTGCTCTGTAAAGGCTTTTATACATAGTATTTCTGTATTTAGTTATTTCATGCAGTGTCAAAGACTCTTTTTTTCTGCTTTGAGGTTGGGGAAGAAGCTAATAAAAATATGTTCAAACTCAGGGGTGGATAAATGCCAGCCCATGGGCCTGATCCAGTTCCCAGGGTGAGGACATTTGGCAGGAAACAAGTGAATGGGTAAAAGACTACTTCATGCTGATGAATGACCAAAAAGGAGGGAATGCTAGATAGGGCATTCTATTCCTCCAGCATTCTAAGTGAAATTGTCACTAAAAAGGTCACTATCTCAGTTAAGAGCAAGTGAAATAAAGCTAAAAGGGAGAGCTAAAAGGAACAAATGAAGAATCCATGTGTGAGTAGGAGGCCTAGAAGTTGACCTGAGGCAGACAAAAAACTTTCCTTAGGTATCCAGGCCCAGTGCTACCAAGGGCCTTAGGAACTGATTGCAAAGCCTAACTTTAGGCACTTGGAAAAATCACTGGAACACCATTGGGAATCCACAAAGTCCAAGGTAGGCATCTAGGCTTGTTATACAATGCAGAAAAGCCAGCACTCTTGGTAGGCAATGGGAGAGCCCATTGAGAGCAATGAGTCTTAAGCCCTAGTGCATATCAGAATAACTCATAGCTCCCTGATTACAGCATCCTCCTGAGAGGTGGGAGACCCCTCTTCAAATTTTCATCCCATCTCTGGCAGAGGGAGAATTGAAATGAAGTCTCCTGCAGGCCACAGGAGTGCTCTGACCACTGGCTGAAAGTTATATGTTAAGTCCATGTGGCAGCACCATTTCCTCCATTTGCACAGATTTTGAATGGGGCCCAATCCAACAGGTATGCTCAGAAGCTGCCTACGAGATAGAGGCCTGTAGGTGAGACAGACAGAGGACCCCTTTGTTCCCTGAGTTCTTGGACAATAGTAGAGCTGCAGACCTGTCTCCTGCCTGGTGCCTAGAATGAGGCAGCAGTGCAAATAACCCAAGGCAGAAGTTTAAGCACCTAGGGAACTTTCATGATGAAAATATAAGCACTGAATCATTTTAGGTGCCAGCTGAGTATGTTTTGTGGATCATGGTGGTGCTTAAAACTGGGACTTCGGTGCCTAAGCGCTCGATTTAGGGGTCTAAGTACCTATGTGAACTGAGACCCTAGAAATCAAGGAGTGAGACCTCACCAAGTAACTTCCTATTTTACCTCTAGGGAAGGACAGGACTAAGACAATTCCTGGGAGGTCCAGGATGAATTTCTTCTTGAACTTTGGAGATAATTAAGGATTCAGGTGGTGTTAGGTTTCTTAATTCACAGGTGCCATTTTAGGCCCCATAAATCAAAGCCCAAACACTATAATCTGAGAATGACATGGAATGCTTAAAGGAAAAGAGAACTCATTACCACCTTTAAAGCTCCTGGGTTTCTTAGCATGTTTCTCTCACAAACTAAACTCAGAGAAAAAGCTAACTTGGTTCGGGGTAGATAAGTGGGCCTTGACAAATGAGCAGTTAATTCTTTTGCAAGGATTGTGTATAGTTTAAATGCTGTACTAGATTTGAGACAATCTGGATTTAATTCCCAGCTCTGCCACAGATTTTGTATGTGACTTTGGGTATGTCACTTAGGCAGTGGTGGCCCGTCAATACAGGTGAACTAGGTGGTCGCCTAGGGCACCAAGATAAACGGCCGTTGAGGGCTTTGGAGGTGGGGGCGCCAATCGTGCATTTCTCCTAGGGTGCCAGTTGCCGGTAGCTCATCTAGGGCTGCTCCTGCACTTAGGACCTGATTTCAGATGTGCTAAACACGTGCTATACCTCTGCAAGTCAGGATTTTAATCTTAGTTTTTGTACACGCAAAATGTTGATAATACTGCTCCCCTGCCTCACAGAGATGTTGTGAGGATACATTCACAAATATTTAAGAGGTCCCTGCTACATTAGCATTTAGGAGGTGCTCCCCCTAAGTGAATGGAACAGTAAACAGGGACAGTCTGATATTAGTGTTGGCCACACAATCTGGCTTCCAGTTATTACTCACAAGTTTTTATGGCATCAGAAAAGCACCTTGTTCATTGCAAAAAGGGATGCTATTTTTTTCTTTTCATTGTATCACATCAGTATCACATTACATTTCATTGTGACTGTTAAAATGATAAGTTTTCATAGGAGATGTTTCACCATGATATTGCTATCTTTTTCCTTCCTTTTGTGAATTAGACCAATGCATGCTTTTGAAAGAAAATAATTTTCCTACACAATGACCTCAGGTTCTCTCATCAATTGAATCTCAGAGGAAAAAGAGAAAGTCCAAAATGCTTGGCTTTCATACCAAATGTTATGAAGCTTTAGGACACATAATAAAATTAATCCAAGTTAACTACTTATAGAAAAGTTATTTCTGATTCAAGTGTACTCCGTTGCTAAATATTATATATCAGCATATATCAAATCTTTCCTATGCTGTTCCCAAATCATATCTAGCTGTGAATAAGTGTGATCACAGATTTAGACTACAAGTAAGTTTAAGTAAGAAAACCAGAAGCACGATTAGTGGGTCTACCGGAAGTTGAACTCCACTGATTTATTAATCAAATTATAATAGGATAGTATCCCAATATTTTAAATAAATAGGCAAGTGCCATGTGATATTTATTGACCCTTAATAGTCAAGACCTTAGTTTTATTTCTCCTCTCAAAGACTGATCTTGGAATAGCAACTGGTGGATTTTTTGAGTTATTAAACAGTCTGTTGTAATCGATGCAGGAAGGTCCTTAACAAACCCAAAGAAGGCACATTTGAATTCCTTACATTTATCTCCAAAAGCGGCGAGGAGTCCTGTGGCACCTTATAGACTAACAGAAGTGTTGAAGCATAAGCTCCTGCACATCTACTAACGTAATATATGCCATCATGTGCCAACAATGCCCCTCTGCTATATACATCGGCCAAACTGGACAGTCCCTATGTAAAAGAATCAATGGACACAAATCAGATATTAGGAATGTCAATATACAAAAACCTGTAGGGAACACTTCAATCTCCCTGGACACACAATTGCAGATCTAAAGGTAGCCATCCTGCAGCATAAAAACTTCAAGACCAGACTTCAAAGAGAAACTGCTGAGCTACAGTTCATCTTCAAGTTTGACACAATCAACTCAGGATTAAACAAAGACTGTGAAGGGCTAGCTAACTACAAAAGCAGCTTCTCCTCTCTTGCTATTCACACCTCCAGATCAGCTACTAGAAGTGGGCCTTCATCCTCCCTGATTGGATCCACCTCGTCATCTCTAGCCTGATTCTGGCCTGCATATTTATACCTGCCTCTGGAAATTTCCACTACATGCATCTGACGAAGTGGGTCTTTGCCCACGAAAGCTTATGCTCCAACACTTTGGTTAGTCTATAAGGTGCCACAGGACTCCTCGCCGCTTTTGCAGATTCAGACTAACACAGCTACCTCTCTGATACTTTACATTTATCTCCAGAATTTCTAACATAGTTAAGACACATCAGTTCCCCTTTCCCTCCACTGCACCCAACGTATGGTTTGTTGTCCAAAGTGCATAGAGTCCCAGACTCCAGGGTGCACTCAGTTAGGTTCACAGCCAGTTCCTGACAGTGGGTTGGGTGAATGATGCCTCTCCCACTTTGCTGCCACTGCCTCTGCAGTTGCTTGCCACTCTTGACTCGAATACTGCTTGCCACCACCTCAGATGTGTCTCTGGTCCAATCTTGCTCCACAGTACAAGGACCATTTAGCCCTGCTACTGGTATTCACACCTTGTGAATATGATGGGCAGGGGGTACTTCTCGTACTGTTGCTGAGTCTTTCACCACTCTGCCTTTAGCTGTGTTCTGAGGTCCCGTGTTCTAAGGTCCCACCAATAGGCTCATTCGCTTGTGATTTCACTGGGCAGTGCACATCCCCACAACTGCTGCCACCGATACATTGTCTTTCACTGGAAAACTGTTTCCACACCTGGGCTAAGATTAAGACACAACCTTCTCAACCAGCATAAGAGAAGCAGCCCTAGCAATCATTGAGAGTAAAAACAAGGACTCCCAGTCAAGTCTGATCCGCTCATTCTTTAAGCACTGAAAGGGATGGGCCAAATGATATCTAGGAACCTTTAACAGAGTACTCACCACCAGGTGGAAATGCCTATCTCCACTCCCTCTATCTATGGTTTTCACTTAGGTTATGTCTAGACTACAGGTTTTTTTTTAAAGTGGCCTTTTTTTGAAAGAACTTCACCTGCATCTAGACTGCTGCCACGTTCTTTCAAAATTAAATTTTCGACAGCGGTAAACCTCATTTTATGAGGAAGAACGCCTTTTTTCGAAAGAGCTCTTTTGAAAAAAGGTGCTCCTGAATGCAAATAGGGCTTTTTCGAAAGAGAGCATCCAGATTGCCTGGGTGCTCTCTTTCGAAAAAGCAGATCACTTTTTCAAAAAAAGTTGTGGCTGTCTAGACGATTTCTTTCTAAAGAAGCTTTTTTGAAAGAAGCATGTAGTCTAGACGTCCTTAGAGTTACTTCACTATCCACACTTAATAAGGGAGATTCCATCTAAGGCAGAGGTGGGGTACCTCCAGCCTGGATCCGGCCCCTGAGGGTCAGGGTTCCCCCCAGCATTGGGGAGCTCACACTGACACTCCAGCTCCCATGCCGTCCCACGACAAGGCTGGGTCGCACAAAATCTAGTAGCCTGGGCTCCCCTAGGCCTGGTGTGCAAGGGGAATGTGGGAAGTGTCTTTCTCCTTCTCAGTCAGCAAACCATGTCAGTGAGGGTTTATTTTGTTTTTGCTTTTTTACTTCTCAATTGTGTGCAGCCACCCACTGATTATTCTGTGGGTCAGCAGCTCCCGACCTCCCTCCAAAAAATGTTCTCCACCCTTAATCTAGGGTAACTTCTTTATTAGCACATAGTAAGTGCAGTTCTGATGCATTTTAGTCCTATAGTAAGGATAAAGCATCTCACTACTCTTTCATTCAAGACTTCGAATTAGTGAATTCTAACCCTAATCAGCCAAAATCAATCACATTAAGCAAAGCAGGTAAGTGAATTGATCACCATGACAAAATAGGTGTGTTTATGCAAGCAAAGTCTGCTCATGAGGTCTTTTCCTCAAGTTCTTCAAGAATTGACAGGAGATAATTAATTTAAACTACTGACTTACAATTAGGATAGGATATAAAAATGAGCTCTACATAACTCTTGTCTGATGGCAGGGAATACTTACAGTGATTAGCCTTGGATTTACTAACTCTTTAATTTTCTAAGCAAAGAGGTCATTCTTCCAACCAGTCATTCCTCTAGATGTGAAAGATAATCAGGAAGATCATTAAAATGACGATAGCACTAGTGATGTGGTTTAGCTAGTGCTCCTGCCCATTGGCAGTGATAATGACTAGATCTTTAACCTACGCAAAAGAAAGTAAATCACAATAGGTGAATTCCCAGGGGATGTACTTTGGAGAACGAGGCTGAAGTGAATCATTACTTAATTATGTGGTGAATAAAGGCTTCTGAAATTGATTGTAACTCGATTGAACATGGCAGTTTCCAGTTAATTTATGCCAACCCACACTAACACATTCATTTTCTTTCTTGTCTCTTCCTTATTCCAAATAATAAATAGAATATGAGACTGGTTCTTTAAAAAAGTATCAGAACATCTTGGCCTACAGTACTTTCTCAGTTTTTGGAGAACCTGAGAAAATGTAGTAATCTGAAACCATAAATAATCATCTGAGAAAGCATTTATTGGAAGAGAGAATAGAAATGCCAGAAATTATCACAGGAAATATTCAAAGAGAAATATCTAAAACTGAAATTGAAGTGTTCTCTATACCAAATAAGGTGGCTATGATGACTGGGAAGGGAACCAACTAATAACAATGGGATGTGTTTTCCTTACAGTTCTATCCACTCATTAAGAAGATGATACATGCCTGACTTTTAATGACTGGCAATATTTTTGTCTTTGTTTAGTCAGCTGTGTCTTTTAGGCTTAAAAAAACGTAAAAAACGAGTGGTGCTCTAGCACCTTTGAGACTAGCAAAAAAAAAAAAGTATATAGTATCCGGAGCTTTTGTGGGCACAACCCACTTCATCTTTTTGTAAGTTACAGACTAACACAGCTACCCCCTGAGACTTCTGGGCTTAATTGCTTTTGGTGTGGCTAACTATAACTGCCATAGGAATGTGATCATGCAGTAATGATCATCCCAGCTAGAACAAAGATAATGAAAAACCCTGAGAGGTCCTCTGGCTCTCATCCGAGGATTTATGGAATGGGATCTGCTTGTCTCTCTCAGAGTCTCAGCCATCTGTAGAAAGAAAAGCATTTCCCATCTTCTGTTTTCTTTTGATGGAGTCAAGTTTCTTCAATTATTGCCAGAAGGCCATGAAGGTTATGGACAGTGGGCACCATTCAGACCCTATCAAACTGCAAGAATAAGGACGAGTTGATCAGACTCCACTTGAAGATTCTAGGAAGTAAGCCACTTGGCTCCAGAAGTGAGCAAGAGAGGAAAGAAACCACCAGCCTCTTAGAAAACAGAATATAATGTTAGGAAGGGCTCTAAGACTAGGAAAACAGGTTTAACTAACCAGGTGTATGTGGAAAAGTAGAGTAATAGAGCTTCTTTTTCTGAGTGAACTGCCACGGTGGTGGATATCCATGGGCCTAGGATATCCATGGACCTAGTGTTTATTTTTACTGGATAGCACTAAAACCTTAATTTCAAGAGGGTTCAGTTATAGCTGAACCTTTCACATAACCCTACTTACCATGTAATTAAACAGTGGTTGCATAGTACTTGTGCCCCATTACTCCAAGTGTCATCTTTTTATAGTAGAGATATCAGTAGGTAATTTGGTCAGCCTTTTTTTCTAGCATCATTGCCACTCCCTTTCCCTCTTCCTGTGTTCTTACTCTGCCACCCTAGAACAGTTGTAAGTTCAGGAACAGTTGAATAATTAATTGCCCATTATTTAGAAGTAACATTATTAATCAAATGTAAATCCTCTCTTTCCCTTTTCTACTTGCCTCCCTTTCCTAATTTTCTTCCTCTTCCTTTTGTCTTTAACATGGAGTGTAAGGCTATGTCTAGACTACATCGCTCTTTCGAAAGAGGGATGTAAATTAGACATATCGAAATTGCAAATGAAGCCGGTGTTTTTTCAAAAAAAGCTATTTCAAGAGTGAAACCACGGTCTAGATGTGGTTCTTTCAAAAAGAAAAGCCTTGTTTGAAAGATCCTGTAAACTTCATTTGTAATTTTGAAATGTCTAATTTACATCCTTTTTTCGAAAGAGGGCTGTAGTCTAGACATAGCCTAACAGTTTTACTATGTAAAACAATACCCTGTATACCAGGGTGGATAATGGGGCACTTCTGGCCCACAGGCCACACACAGTTCATCAGTGTTAGCCACTGGTGGGCCGCTAGATGCTTTGTTTATCTGAGTGTCCACAGGCACAAAGCCCTGCAGCCCCAAGAGGCCATGGTTCATCATTCCCAGCCAATGGGAGCTGCTGAAAGCAGTGGCCTGGCCCCTGCCACTTTCCGCTTCTCCCCAAATGCTTCTGTAAACTCCAGCATTTGAATTCATGTATTAACATGCCAATATCTGATGGCACATAGCAGGAGTGGGGAACCTCTAGCATGCCGGCTGGACACGGTTCATCAGGGTTAGCTACTGACGGGTCACCGGATGGTTTGTTTACCTGAGCATCTGCAGGCACAACCACTTGCAGCTCCCAGTGGTTGTGGTTTACTGTTCCCAGCCAACGGGAGCTGTAGGAATCAGCATAGTAAAACTGTTACACTTCTCAGTAGTGTGAATTATTAGCATCAAAGAATCAGCTGTTGCCAATTCTGTGTGGTGTACCTCTTTCAAATGTAGCTCATTTTGAAGGATGTGACTATGTCACACATAGCACCCCATATTGAGAGGTATAATAATACATACATGAAATTTGCACAAAATAAAAGTGTCACCCAGCTCTTACCAGCTGAAGTAGCATGAGTATATATCATTTCATTGTCTGTGGGATGTCTGTTTATATAATTTCATGGTCTGTAAATACAGAAGTGGGAGGTGTAAATCATTGTTGCCTATAACAGTATAATAAGGGACAAAATGGTGTTAAGTGTCCACACTCAGAGTGGTGATTAGGGATTAGTTTGTAGATTCCTTAATGGTAGGGCCTCTGCCTCCTCTTTATTCTGGGCAATGCTGAGCGCACTTCTTGCACTTAAAAAATTTGTAAGAGTAGTGATACACATACTGGTGCTCAGTTGATTGAACGAAAGATCACAGATCAATGGCCTTTTTGAAAGTTTAAACAATATTTATTTCACTATTGATTGATCTCTCATTCTATTACTATCGCTGTAAGAGAATTATCATAATGTGTTCAATAGCAGAACACAATAGCACTTGAAAAGCATAATGTGGATGGACCTGCAGAAATGAGCACAGGGTCTTAGAAGGTCTTACAGGAGCTGTAATATCTGTCACCATTTTGTAATAACATCTTCCGAACAGCAGATTATTACAGCCTCTCTTTTAAATTAACTTCCTGAGACATGCCAGGGTATAATTCACGTGAATGAGTACCTATGTCACCCCTGTCCTTTCACCTGCAGTCCATTTATAATGCTTTGCTGCTATAGCCTCCAGCTCTGAGTGCTCACGAACAGCTTTTAGCAAGCAGGATACTCTCAAATATCTCTGTATGGGTATGTCTAGACTGCATCCCTCTGTTAGCAGAGGGATGCAGATTAGGAAGGTCGACATTGCAAATGAGGCAGGGATTTAAATATCCCCATGCCTAATTTGCATAAAAATGGCCGCCGCAGTCTAGAGGCGACTCAGCACTTTGTCGGCAAAAAGCAGCAGTCTAGAGGGGGATCTGTCGAGAAAGAAAACCTTTTTTGACAGATCCCTTATGCCTCCTGCAAGGAGGTTTACAGGATCTGTCGAAAAAGGCTTTCTTTCTCGACAGATCCCCCTCTAGACTGCCGCTTTTTGCCGACAAAGTGCTGAGTCAGCAAAACACGGTGGCCATTTTTATGCAAATTAAATGAGTGAGCCAGCCAGCCAGCCAACAACACAGTGGTTATATAGCAGTGTGATCCCAACATACTTCCAGTCATAGATTTTTCCCTCACAATTATATGACTGCCTAATCCTCTTGTGGATAGTACATGTTTATATAAAAGTTTGTTATTTCTTTAATAGGAATAATATGCACACAATTTGCCACACGCAGTGGAGTTTCCCAGACACTTCAATATAAACAAATTGGATTAGATAAAACAATAAAACAGATTTATTAACTACAAAGAGATAGATGTTAAGTAAGTACAAGTAATAAGACATAAAAGACACAACATAGTTAGAAGAAAAACAGTGAAATAAACACAACTGGTGCCCAAGTTAACAAACAAAGTTAACTTCAAAACAAAGTTGTCTTAGCACATGTTTTCAGCAATCTTAGTGTCCACATTTCTTAGGTCAGGATGCTTCCCCCTCCTCCCCATCTAACAAAAGCTTCCTTTGTTTCTTCTGATGCCATGAATACAATGGCAACAATGGCTAGGGAGAGACAGAATGTGCATCTTGGGGTGTTTCTCCCTCCTTTTTACAGTGTCAGTCCTTCTGAAAAATATAACCAGCTGGGCATCATGAGGCAAAAGATCTCTGGAGAAGACCATTCCTTGCTGCTTTTCCTCACCTGTCTCAGCTTCCTTTGTCTCCCCACCTTCTGGATGACTTTGTTTACTGCTTAAATGCAAATTAAGCAGAGCACAGATTCCTTTGTTTAAGACAGACTTGTTTGTGAATCTCTGCTTGAATAGGGCAGTAGTTTGGAAGGTGTTAATAACACCATGCAATGGAATCTTATAACTTCACATGCAATGTTGCCACAAACATTTTATGAGCATGATCATGATCAGCAAATCAACTTTGTACTAAGTTTGTTATAATTGTGCATGTAGTATGGATATTAGCCACACTTCCTGTTCCTACCAAACTTTAAAAAAATAACTAGGGGACCTTTGTTTTTGGAAAGAGAGATTCCAAAATGACAGCCAGTAGCAGGAGACTTTGCAGATACTGGACTGCAAGGATTGCCATGGTCTGCCACATTTTTTAAATGGATGGCACTATATTAGCATGGAAATGCTATCAGGTTCTTTCACTCCCTAACATACATCTTTTTGTCTCTCCACACATTAAATTATCATTCATAATTTTTATTCTGAATTAGCTTCCCACAGAGATCAACATTATAATAAATGTTCTTGCTATAAATCATTTTAAGAATTTAGTCTATAAATTGATAGAAAGTACTTTGCTTTTCTATTCAAAAACAGAGCTTATTATCAAAGGGGATTTCGATCTATTATGTTTGTTGCATCCTCACTGGCTGATTATCTTTACCACATCTACCTTTACATTGCATTAATAATGCATAATTATGCAGAAATAAATGTTTGTGCTAGAACTGCTTGTGAACAAGGGAGAACCATCGGTGAAGAGAAAAAGCATAAGCAAAGAAACATCATAATTGTGATGGTTTTGTTGATTGTGTGGAAACATGCTTAGATTCAAACAGACCCTTTTCACCTTTGGGGATTATATTTCAAAGGATTTCCTTGAGACTAAGAAATGCACTAGGATCCTCTGTTCTAGCACATGAAATGCTTTGTTAAAAGAGAGGGCGTAAGGAAGTTATACATTTTTACCCTTAGTGGAGCAAATTAAAGGGTCTTTTTCATGAACATGACTGAAATGAATCCTTCTGAGTCTGAACAGTTCTAGCTAGAACTCAAGTCCCATCACCCCATCCTCTTCACCAGTTAGTAGACAAGCATTCTTTCTTCATGTAATTGACTTAGGCTAGGTCTACACTGCAATGGTAAGTCGGAAAAAGAAATGCAGGTTTACAGGGATGGCGAAAGAGCGCATCCACTTTTTTGAAAATTTTTCCAAAAAAGTGGACGCATTCCTTGGATATGGCATTGCTTTTCCAGGATATCTCCGGTGTCCCAGAAAAGCAGTGCAGTTTAGACATAGCTTTAGGTGTTACTCAACTCTGAAGTTTCAGCGCACATTAGAGCTGGGTGAGAAGTGGTTGTTTCCTCATGCAGGAATTTGAGATTTCATTCATCCCCTACCTTAATCTGGGATGAAAACAATGACATCTCTAACATTTCCATCAACTGATAATCCAAAATGTTTTGTTTCAGCAATTTCAAAATTTGTCCATCTTTTAACTTTTTGAAAAAGTATACATCAACTATAATTTTCACCTGACAAGTTGTTTAGAACTGAAAAACAAAATTTTTCTTTTCAAGTATCAAAAATGCTCTTGTGACAACTTTCAATTTTTTTTTCAAAATGTTTTTGAATCAACAATTTTGGGTTTAATGGACAGACACTGTTCAACCAATTAAAATCCTGTTTAAAAATATGCTCTGGAATACATAGGCACAACTCTTGGGCTATTCCACAGCAGCACAAAGCATTCCTGGATGCACCTGCCCTGAAGATGTTGGCCTCCATGACTTATCAATATACATAATCCACCATTTTACGAGTGAAGAGAAAAACAGGAAAATATAAGACAAAACAAAAATGGGAGGGAGAATTGGCTGAGGAACCAAAGAGAAATAAGGATGGAAGGAAGAAGAAGAAGATGGAAGTGTGATTATAATTCAATTGTTGAACACAGTCAGCCAGCCTGTCAATAGTTTGGAATGGAAAAAATAATTCTATCTTCTTCCTAGAAAGGAGAGGAGCAACTCGAGTCAGTAGCTAAGCCATGTGTTCCCGGCTAGAGACCACAGACGTGTCATCAATAGTGTCAGAGGCAGCTAATAGATCTAAAAATATCATCATGGACACACCAGTAGTAGGAGATACTCAGCCAATGCCAAGTTGCCACTTAATTAATTTTCTCTCCTATAACCATTATTGAAATTGATCTGATCAGGACACTGGTCTTCAGATGCTCTCCTGTGACAGCCATTTTCCTATAGCCTCACCAATGAACTCTCCTAAAAAACCCAGGAGATCTGAAATTAGTTGATAGTAAGACTATCTGCATCAAGTGACAGTTTCTGGAGTATGGATCTATGTAGTGATACCTGTGATTACACCAGCCATGCTGCTTTTTCAGAGGAAGGAAGCGGCAATCTCCCTGATGACCTTAATTAGCCAAAATGAATGTGGGGCCAGTTCATTGCATGTGACCTACACCTGTCCTATACCAAACATCTTCAGAAGTCAGTGACACAGGTTGAAATTCAAGCTGAAAAGACATTGTCCTTGTCCCCACAAAATATTGTTCTGAGTACCACCATTGTAGATCATTTAATTCTAAACTGGTCTATGATGGAGGCATACCTTGCAGCTTACTAAGGCCCATGTATGGGATGCAATGTATAAAATGGCCCAAAATGAAGTACACAAAAATAATTCATACAGGAAACTTAGATAAGTGATGTCTCTTAAAACAAGGGATATCTTCACATCTGTGGCATAAGAATTAATAAACTGATCATATGTGCTAGAGCTGGTTGGAACAATTTTGACTACATGTTTTTTTTGTTGAACTGTACTGTTTTTTTAAGCTGAAACATTTATGTGGTTATATCACTTTAGACTACATTTTCACTGGGAAATACTGAGGCCCAGGTGGACTCTCCAGTCATTTCCCTCAAGATACTGGAATAAAATATCTGACCTGTTGAAACAGAAAATGGACAAATTGACACAATTCTATTTCATAAAGACATTAGAAAGAGTTTGGTTTTATTGCAATGCACAATGAAAACAAAACACAAAACCTTTAACTTGTTGTGCAACAGAACGGTCAGATGCTGGCCAGCACTAATGTATCAGTGGAAAATTCTGCTCTCTGTCCTTTTGCTATCTTCCTTAACACTTCATCTTTTGCAGATCCACTGGTAAACCCTGATAGCCCATGAAAATGAAACTGAGGTAGAGACAGAGTCCATTGTCTCAGTGCATATGGCATTCTGAATTTTTGTCAGGCCATCAAGAGTATGATCTATGTCTGCTCCCTTTAAGCTCTCTGGAAATAGTCAGATTCCATTTTAGTCACAAACTCTTTGGTTATTTTTTTTCTTCATTTCAACAGACTTTGCCTTAAATTGCTCTTAGGAATGGCTACCATTTTAGGAGAAACCAGGATCTCTCTTCCTGATGGCAGTCATTTGTCTATTGCTTTTACTCTTATTTATGTACAATCTCTTTCTCTCTATAAAAAAGTGTTTCCTGTGACATGACAGAATGACATCATCAGGCTCTCTGGCAGTGAAAGCGGCCAGAGAAAGGGGGTTGGCAAGCGTAGCAAGCATGGGGAGCAGCCCCCTCATATGCTTTTATTTTTAGAATTGTATCACTTTAGCACAAGGTAAAAAGGGACACACAATTCTTCTTTCCCACCACAATTACAGCCATTATTTCCTTGATTGACTAAAATATTGATTTCTTCAAAGTTATCTGAAGGCTGCAAATATATATATACTCAGAGGCAGGAGACTTTCAAGGGTACAAAGTCCAATAGAAAGATGGTGGGAATTGGGCACCTAACTCTCATCTGTTCCTTTGAAAAGCTGCACCATATAATTAATCTTTGGATTCACCTGTCATGTCATATACTAATAATCCCAAACAGCGCATGACGAGAGGAAAAGAGACTAAGAGTCATTAGAAGTAGGTTTGCTGCAAACCTCTCATGAGAAAATCTGAAAGGTGTGAATGGAACTATGCTACATTTACACAGTTCTAATTAGAAATTAGGCCCTAACACCCTCTCCTTGCATTAATCATTAGGCAACACTCCACCATGCAGAAATACTGTCTTTCTGCTTCCCACTATCACTAACTTCACATTCTAGCAAAAGCAGGTTTTAAACTGTTTACTCATAAAATGTTCCTAACGTTTAGCCAGAAAGCTAGCAAAACTCACATACAGGACTCATGGCTTTCATGTTTCTTAAACATTTTGGGGAAACCCCTTTATAAAATATCCTATTTTAGAAAATGTACTGTATTCATTTAAAATAAATGGCCATTACATTATAGGAATAAATGAGGAGTCTATCTCTTTATGCACATTCTTCCGCTCCAAATCAGTAAGAAGTGATTTTGCTGTGACAGTGTAATACAACAGTGATTTTGCAAGGAGCAAGTGACTATTTTGCAATATGTTGGTTCTCTGTTATGGATTAAGAATGTTAAGTATTGTGTAATTGACTAATCAAATACTCAATGCATTTTTTTCATCGACTATTCGATCAGGGCGGCGCTGTCCCTTTGAAATGTCGCTGCGGCGTTTCAAAGTGGCAGCACTGCACGGAGCCCGTGGGCAGCTGGGGAGTCCCCAGATGATTCCAGGCTCCAGGCGGCACTGCCCCTTTGAAACGCCGCAGTGGCATTTCAAAGCAGTAGCGTGCTGGGGTCAACTGGGGGAGTCTCTAGCTGACCCCAGGCTCCACGTGGCACTGCCGCTTTGAAACGCCATGAAGAGCCCGACGCCAGGCTCCCTGCTACATTTCAAAGCGGCAGCACAGCTGACCCCGGACTCGAAATGATGCTGCCACTTTGAAGTACCCCTCTTCCCTCCCCCCTTCCTGCCTCTATCGGAGGGGGAGGGGGGTAGAGTTGACTAGTCGACTATCCTGTCGACTATCCAATAAGCATTTGTTTATCTTATAGTTGACTAGTCAACTAGTTCTTAACATCCCTAGTGAGATGTGAGTGGAGCATTGTAGTCACTCCTCAAAGGGCCAGTCTATGTAGCTGAGCATCTGTATTGTGGAGCAGGAGAGGCAATCTGCTACTGGTAAAGAGCAGGAGATTCCTTCCCTAATCAGAAAGGGGTATTTACAATTCCTTTCTTGGGCCCCCCTGGAGCATTGCAGCTATGCACCACCCACTGTGCTGTAATGTACAATCTAGCAGTATATTAAAAATTGTAAGTTACCTGGAAATCAATGTGGGCTGTTTCAAATTCTGTCTCCGGTATTACTGTGTATCATCTTTATCTTGCTATTAATTAAGAAACTCCTGTTACTGCACTGGACAGTTATTCAATTTAGTTATTTTCTGGCTTTGAACTATTATACAATTTAGCTATTTTCTGGCTTTGGACAAACAATTTAGCTATTTTCATTACTCATCACTAGTGATTTGTTAATTAAATCTCTACAGACAATCAGAATCAAGCTCTGACAGCAATCTCATTCATTTTTCCAATCTTCTCTCTATTAAAAGTACCAAAAGCAAAGAATTCTTAAAATGCAGCACCCTGAGTTTACATGCCTCTAGATTATAGGGCTTCATTGTAAGTAAATTGCCCACATTCCATAAAGATAATTTAATGGTATTACTTTATCGACTTCTCACTATGTTAATCAGCAGCACATTGATCCTGAAGCTGCAATCACTTGCTGCTCAGATATGGTACATGCTGCACAGGATTGCTGCCTCTGCTCTGGGGTATAAAGGATATATTAACACAAAGCACATGGTACATAATTTGTTTATGTACCTGGCTACTAATCAGTGATCTCTGCCCATTTTCTAGTAACTATATATCTATTTCAACAAACTGTTATATTTGGTATTTGTTACTTAGTGGGGGTGCTGTCTACTTTGTAACCTTGTGGTTCTGCCTGTCTGTATTGTGTTATGTGTGATTCCCAATGTGTGTATTGGCTGTAGACACCTAGGCTGTGTCTAGACTACGCCTCTCTGTCGACAGAGAGATGTAGATTAGGCACGTCAAAATTGCTAATGAAGCAGGGATTTAAATATCCCGTGCTTCATTAGCATAAACATGGCCGCTGCTTTTTTCGAAATGGAGCTTTTTCCAAAAAAACGGCAGTCTAGACGCAGATCTGTCGAAAATAAACCCTTTTTCGACAGATCCTGTATTCCTCAAAAAATGAGGTTTACAGGATCTGTCGAAAAAGGGGTTACTTTCGACAGATCTGCATCTAGACTGCCAGGTTTTTTTCGAAAAAGCTCTGTTTTGAAAAAAAGCAGCAGCGATGTTTATGCTAATGAAGCACGGGATATTTAAATCCCTGCTTCATTAGCAATTTTGACGTGCCTAATCTACATCTCTCTGTCGACCGAGAGGTGTAGTCTAGACACAGCCCTAAGGACCAGCCTGAGAAGATAACAACTCTGTTCCCAGAGAAAGAGACAAAGGGATATAGGCGGGGCTGCCTGGGACCAGTTGCTGGGAGTGTGGGGTAGGATGAGGAGAGGAGACTGAGAGCAGGAAAAGGGGGGTTCAGGGCCCATGAGCCCCTTCCCCCCGGGAGGAATAAGGTTGTCTGCTCTCGGTGCCTGTGCTAACATTGCTCCTATGCTATGCTGTGTCCCTGAGAACCAATAAAACCTTCTACTCTACAGGGGTGGATGAGAGTCACATCTGGCTGCGGTTGGGGGTTCAGGGTCGGGGGCTCCCTGACATGCCGTCACAGTATTCTAATGTTATTTTCTTCATGGTCTCAGTAGCGATATATAGGAATTAATGGTTCTGGGGCGACCGACTCAGTGGTGGGCAACCTGTGGCCTGAGGGCTGCATGTGGCTCATTGGGGTGCTATGTGTGGCACATAACACAGTTTGTTTACCAGTGTCCATGGGCAGGGTTGCCAGACTCTGCTGGTTTGTGTCTGCGTAATATTTTTCTTACTATTATTACAAAAGTGACATGCACTTAAAGCCAGGGCACTTGAAGTGAGGTGCATGCTGATTCTACATGACATTGTGTGCTCCCTCGGCATCCAATCAAAATGCTGCTATGGTTCAATCAGCACACCCTGCAAATTCTAGGTTCACAAGCACAGTTAGGAAAACTTCCCTATCCCAGGAGACCATCTTGGTTTTGACAAACTGAGGCCCACTGAGGTGAAGGACGGCCACTTATGCAGCCCATTCACTAGTCTAGGTAGCCCCTCACTGCTAAATGGTCCCCCAGAACAGAGGGAAGACGAGGCCATGTTCATAGATGGAAGGAGAGAAAAATTTGCATTATCATGGCCTATGTTGTCCCAATTCACATGATAAACAGTAACTCATTCTCCAAGTCTGTCATTCTGGCACCTTCTTAAGTCTTCAAATATCACACTAAGTAATTATGTAGACTATTCGATAAAAAGAGGGAAAAAATGTCCAGTCAAAAGCTTTGACTAGCAGCCTCTGAAAGAAGACTGAGGGTACATCTAGACTGTAGAATTTTTCTGGGATACCCGAGGTATCCTGGAAAAACTCTGCCATGTCCAAAGAATGTGTCTGCTCTTCCAAAAATTTTTCAGAAGAGCAGACGCATTTTTTTCCGAATCCCTGTAAAGACCTCATTTTATGAGGAAGAAGAGATGTTCCAAAAAGGGTTTTTTTCCCTACATTTGGCCCAGTGTAGAAGGGCCAAATGTCAGAAAAGCCTCTTTCGAAAAAAGAAGCAGAAAAAGATACGCAAATTGCGGTTGCCTGAGTTGGACAACACATACACATATATTAAACCAGAATAATTTCAAAGAAAAAGTATGTATCAACTTAAACATTCTAGATCAATATTATTTCCAGGTGGTAAGCGTCCATCCAAAAATGTTTGCAGCACAGCTGCCAAAAAAACTAAGAGCATTAAGACACAATCTGAATCCATACATAGTAGAAGCCTAGTGAAGAAAGAAACTGTATTTGGTTCATAGCAATTGTACATGATTACATACAATTGTTCAGCATATTTTATATATTACAGGGAAGTCTCTATGTAAAATATGCTTATGCAGGTGTGGAAATAGGCACTGCACGTTATGTACTTTTTCAGGAAAGGAACTGAATAAATTTTTCATCCCCTTCTAAATTCTCCAAAAAGATGAAGCAACCTTTGTTAAGTTTGCCTCCTCTGGGCCTTAGGAATTTCATAAGAAGGCCAGAGAAGCAGAGGCAGCTGGCCAGAGAAGCAGAGGCAGCCGGCAGCCAATGGGGTCATAGAAGGAGGTAAACTTCCCACCACTTTTCACTTTCAAAAATTGAAATACTTTTTCTAAAACATGAAATTGAGGCTGTGCCTGTTTCCACCCCCTCTCTCCCCCCAGCCCCTTCCTCAGCTTAGGGACCACTGCCAGGAATGAAGCTATCAAAGGGCTCTTCTCTTCTACAAGGGCTGAGCCCTGAACCCTAGCCTGATGGTCAGGTTACTGCTGTAACTTAGAGAAGACTATATGGTAAGCATAGGTGCAGGGACAAGGTGTATGTGTGTGAGGAGGGGGGTCGCTGCAGCACACCTGGGCTCCTGGCCTAGTGCTTGGGGTCCCTGCTGCTGGCCCCATGTGCCAGGGGCTCTGCTATCACACCACACATCAGATTCCCAGCTGCCACCTCATGCACCAGGGGCTCTGTTGCCAGCCCTGTGTGCTAGAGTCCCAATCTGAGCTCTGTACAGCAGAGGTCTCTTCTGCTGGCCCCATGCCCAGGGCCCTGGCTGCTGGCTCCACATGCTGGGGCTTTGCTTCAGGTCTAGAGCTGGATGGGGTAACGGGGTTCAGCACCCTCACTTTTAAAACTCTTCCTGCACCACTGATGGTAAGTCCTGTCTCCTCACATAGTTAGGAGCAACCTGGGTGTCATGACAACACTGGCCCCTTCTTTGAAAGAAATGGATATCTGATACTATTGACACTTCCTCTTGCTCGGCTGAGGCTCACCTGCTATTGTCATTGACTACTGTTTTTATTGTTGTCATGCCCCAACTCCAGGAATAATCTGCTCCAGCTTCCCAGGACCCAGCCAGGTTATAGGTCCCAAAGATACCCAGCAAACCTGCCTTTCTGATGGCATCTGGCAAACCGGCAACTGCTCCTCCACTTGGAACATTCCATGGAGTCATCTCTGACCTCTCCTGTTCAAACTAGAAGGGACTGTTCAAGGGCACAAAAAAGCAGACTAGGAACTAGAATCCAGACATCTCACATCTATACACTGCACAGGCAGGGGTTGGAAGCAGACAGCTCAAAGCTCAGCTATACAGATCTGCCTCCAACAAACTAAGGCTACGTCTACACTGCAAGGTTTTTGCGCAAAAACCTGCAGAGCATTCACACCTCAAATGCGCTTTTGCGCAAGTAAATTGGCAGTAAAATGGCAGAACAGAGGGCTTTTTCCAGTGTAGGTAAACCTCCTTTTACGAGGCATAACTCCTTTTTGAACTACTGCTATTGAGCAAAAAGGCAAGTGTGGACGCTCCATAGGGGTTTCTTGCTCAAAAAGAGTTTATCGGAAAAAGTACAGGTGCTCTGATAGCCATTCTGTGAATGGCCATCAGAGCTTTCTTGCACAAGAGTGTCCATGCACTGTGGGTGCTCTCTTGCGCAAAAGCACATCTCAAAAGTGACGTGCTTTGAGGTATGGACATGCTCTTGTGCAAGAAGTTTTTGCGTAAAAACTCTTGTACAAAAGGCTTATTGCACAAGAAGCCTGCAGTGTAGACGTAGCCTAACAGTATAGAAAGTCATCAGTGATGAAGCCCTGGATGTGGCCTTCTCTTCAGGTAGCTGGTTAGATGATACCGCTAGCCCTATGCTCATGCACCTTGTCTCCCCCAGGACACACAGCACATAAAATCGAGACAGGACAAGATAGCATTAATTTTTTCTTCAAACGATAAATGTAAGAGAGATGCCTCCAGTAAAACAACTTCACCTGAATTCACAGTAGAACCCAAGATAGCAGATTTTTATGCTCACTTATAGACCACCACAGAGTAAAAGATTCACAAATGATGCCTTGTTGGTGAAGGTGGTCAAATACCTCAGACGTGCCAATATGCATGTAGAAATTTCCCAGGATAAAAAGGTGACAAATGCAAAAGCTCCAAAACTTATCTCCCCACTTGCCTCCCTAGGATCTTCACAGTTTAGCCAGGGTCCAGTCATGGCATCCAGTCACTTGCTGGACCTGATCTTTGGCATAGATGTCATCACAACTAGCTACTGTCTTGGACAGACCTTCACTTCATTAGGGCAGTACTCAGAGACCTCCCATCACCAAGGCAACAAGACCAACCAGTGATACCAATTAGACCTCAAAGACTCATGAGCTCCAACAAATGCCAGAGGACAACAGCATCCCACCCACTAAACAAGGCTCTGAAGATCTGGTGAATCATTTACATTCTATTCAGGGCCTCTGCCATTTACACTTCACCATCAGTGTTCCCTCTAATTTTTTCCATTCATGTGTGTAATGAATTTTGTTATGTGCATCAATATGGAGATGACATCTGGAATCAGTTCAATATAATTCCTTTAGAACTATATATGTTTGTAAATGACATAGCTGCTATAGAAATACATGTACCCACACAAACTGGAGATGTAATAGTGTAGTCAATTAACCAATAAGCAAAAGCTTATAGGTTAATACTATAGACTACATGCATTTCCTTCCCCTACACTTGTCAGTTAATTTTTTAGCTCAGTCCTAGCTCATGCTGGGTCCAGGACCTACCCCTGATGCAGCTCTGCATTTAAAGTGTATTAGGAGCTGGGCAGGCAGGCAGGCTGCCAGGATCAGTGCTGGCTCATGCTGGGTCTGAGAGCTCAGACTCCCCCTGTACAGCAGCTACTGCTGCCCTGTGCTGCTGCCTCTGTATCAGAGGCAGCAACACAGGGCAACAGTCAGCTAGTCTGCAAGGGGAGCTGGTTTTTAAACTGGCTTCCCTTGCAGATCAGCTCCCACATGGTGCCCTGCACTGCTCTGATACAGAAGCAGTAGCACAGAGTGGCAGGGGGCTCCTCGGGAGTGAGGCCACAGTGCACTGGCTGCCAGCCCTGCCCCCAGGGACTATAGAATAGACGAATAACTAATAAGAATTCTTGAGGTTACTCGACTATTCAATTAATCGATATTTAACATCCCTAACACAAACGGGTAAATAAAACTTTCAGCTTTCTAAGGGGTATGTCTACCCTAGTCCCCTAGTTCGAACTAGGGAGGCTAATGTAGGCATTCGAACTTCCTCCTGGAATGAGGTGTAACAGGTAATTCGAACTAAGGACTTAGTTCGAATTACCATTTAACTGCCGCGTGTAGACGTGGGCAGTTAGTCCGGACCAGCGGCATTTAAAAATGGCGACCGGACGGGAACAAGCAAATAAAGCCCAGGATATTTAAATCCCGGGCTTCATTTGCAAGTTCGAATGCCTACATTAGCCTCCCTAGTTCAAACTAGGGGGGCTAGTGTAGACATACCCTAAGTGTTTTGCATCTTAATAGTAGTGCAACATAAAATTGCACCCTCTTTTCATATGTAATACCAAAAATACAGACCTTAGAGTTCTGCTATGAACAATTGACTTTCATGAGCTACAATGAAATATTTCTTAGACAAACTTTCCCATGGATCTACTTTACAGCTGATGATAATTAGTACTCTTCTGGTGAGACATGCAATTGTTCTTGTGTCTTTTATTCATTGTGTGGACAGTCACTAAAAATATAGTCCATGAAACTTGGATACTGCTATGACTGATGTTCTATAAATGAATATGTAACAACATGACAGATCCTGAAGTCCCAATTTTGTTTTTAATCAGCCCTTAGGCAAAATTCCAATTGACTTCAGGGATTATTTTGCCTGCATAATGGCAGAAGAAGGATATGAGGAGTTGGACTAGGAAAAATAGTTAAGTAATAACAACAGTAGAAATTGAAACCAGAAGTTCTCAAAGTGTGGTCTGTAATGACCTGGCTTGGCACATGGTGCTGGCTCACTTCAGTTCCAGCTGCTAAATTTCTCCAAAAGAAACTACAAATAAATGTAATACTTTCCTAAAACCACTTTTTGCATGTAAGCAGTTGCTTTGGGTGCCACCTGGATATTAAAAAATTGTGAATGGAAGGTGGCCCATGCAATGGGGAATGGAAAATAGCAGGGCAAGTGACCAGTGTGAACATGACTGGGAGAAAAAGTAATCAATGAGACTACACTCGGAAAAAATACACCCGAGAACCCCCGATTTAGGCCCTTCTTCTGAAATGCACTACATGAAAAGGTGGAGCCATGTGCCCACAAAAATGGGTCTTTGTGCAGGCCATAGGGTGATGCCAAAGCAGAGTTAGCTGTAAAATTGGCACCTAAGATTATTTAGTTAACAAATCAGATTCTTGAAAACCTCTCTAGGTTTGTGAAACTGAAAACAGAATCACATTCTTCCATATTCTATTTGCTCTCTACATATGGTCCATCTTTCCTTTCTATTCTGTCTCCTTTGTGGAAGATAAGGTGACTGAATTCTGATAAAACATTTCTTTTGCCCAATATTACTCTGTTATATAGGAGATTAATACAAAAATGAAAATGAAAAAAGCGAATGAGAAATTTCCTTCTTTGTGTTTCCTCATTGTGTTTAACATCACAAAACTTCAAGTACCAGGGCTTCATTCCATGTACATCAGCAAGATCTTGCTGATTTACACTGGATTAGAATTTGGTCCCAGATCTCTAAGTTTTTCATTTTGTGTTCAACCCAGGGCAAAAAGAAAATGGGTGTCAGGGAGCACAGGTCTTGATCCCAGGTGCATAGGGGCTCTGAGGAGTATGTTTGGACCAACTAATAGCTGTCAGAATAGAAGCTGAACTCTGAAGCCTCCAGGCCTGGGATCTGATTGACAGAATGCTGTAGGTCCTGATGGGTCCATAGCTTCTATTTAAACCAAGCACAGGCACAGGAAGTTGTTCATGCAACTAGGTTCACCCTACTTTGGACTACAGTACTTCCTTTATCATGCCTACTCCTACTGCTGATCTCCTGGTAACCTGACTGTGCCTGACACCTGACTCTTGGGTTTGCCCTCAGACCTAACTTGGGCTCTTGGTATTTGAGCTGGCCTGATTTCCAGCTTCTGCTCTGACTATTAGGTCAGACTGTCCACATCTGAATCATGACAATGGGACAGATAATGAATGCTTTGAAAACAGGAAAAAAAACACCCCTAAACAAACTCAAAGCAAGGAATATCGGTATACCAGGTTGTGAGTAGTTTAAATACAATCCATCAGGACTACGGAAGAACGCTTACATACAAATTGTTATGATAAAGTCTGCATCTTTCCCCCAGGGTCTCTGATACTTGTCTCACGGTTCTGTTTATTGTAAGGCTGTCAGTCACTATTAGCATGCTGTGTTCACAGTCTCTAAGAATGGAGTGGATGGGCTGAGCAACAGGGATAATCTTTTTTTTTTAAAGGACACCTCCTAATATACTGTACATGACATTTGTTTAGCTGTGTTTGCTCTGCTGCCTGTCCCAGCCAAACAGTTAGTTGAGACTAAGGGGACAGACATAAACAACAGGTGCATTCTAGATATCTATGCTACACGCAACAAGGTCAAATGCAGCAAAAGCTCCAAATAATCCTTGTTAAATATAATGTGCTGTGCCAAGGGGCTGTAATAAAATCTAGTCTGGGCACGGAGACAATATGTATCTTTCCCCCCGCTGG
The DNA here is from genome assembly GCA_019425775.1 of Rafetus swinhoei. Taxonomy (NCBI): domain Eukaryota; kingdom Metazoa; phylum Chordata; order Testudines; family Trionychidae; genus Rafetus; species Rafetus swinhoei. Next base: position 270,801,277 of record CM033437.1, on the reverse strand, counting down.
GCAAGAGGAAAAGGAAAGAAGTTTTCCCCTTGCCCATACCCAACCTGAATATACATTTTTGTCTAGGTATTATCACTTCTTTTTTAAATGATGTAACCTTGGGGGGAAAACAGACCTAGTTTCAATCTCTTTCAATTATATTTTCCCAGAAAAGGGGATTATGGGAAGTATATTCTCACAAAATCATTATTTCTGGGGCTTGCATGTCTTTTCTAGTGAGATAGAACTGAAGTTTATCAATTCCAAGGGTGCAAAAAAACACTCAAAAAACCCAACCCAAACAAACAAACAAACAAAAAAAACATGACTCAGGTTAACGTTATCTTCAAAAATTATAAGATTTTAAAGAGTAATTAATTTAAAGGTCTTTTTATTTCTCTTCTAGTTTTTGAGCCTGTAGAATTCACATTGTTAAGAATTTCTCTGTAGCCATAAGAGCTATGAGCTGTGCTTTTATTTTAATAAAACCAACAGAGCGAGAGTCTGATACAATTACATGACTTCAGTTGTGGCTTTCTGAAAACTACTAATATCATAAGATTACACACACACACAAAAAAAAAAAAAAAAAAAAAGAGAAGTGTTGACAACGCTGATATTTCATGTTCTGTTTTTCACTCCACAGTCATCAAACTGGGTTTTTTTCAGCTGCATACTTGAGACCTAACACTCATATTGGTGGTCTGTCATCTGGATTTTAAGACAGCTCTTGTTTTGGATCAGTGGCAAGGAATGTATTTAGTTCTCACTAAAAATGCTTTGTTCCCTTGCAGATGTTCCCTGCTGTACTCCCACCATCCAATTCTACATCAGTTGAACTCTTCCTCCTCTTCAGTCTGTTCACACAGTGCCATTGTTTGGTTATACGTGGCAGATGCTTATCTCATTGCTATCGACATTTGCTTGAAGCCAAATCATGCCTCAGGTGTATCCGTGGGAGGATTATTCCCAGCTGCGTGTCCAGAGCCCCAACAGCTGGTCATTTCAGGCCACAAAGTGGAGTTCTCCTCTGCCTCGCTAGCCATTCCAGGGCTGCGTGTCATCCTCCAAAAGGCAGAAGAATAGAACTGCCTGCATGAATCTGCTCAGACAGAGAGTGTGCATCAGTGTAGTGGATTACAACAGTACTGTAGCTTATGCCTGCCTGTAAATACAGACAAAATGAGGTTAGAAGATCTTAGCTCATCCAATATGAATGCTTTAGGAGCTTAGAACTGGCACTGCTATTTCTATATCCTGATACAAGCATGTCCTACAATAACTTCATCTTTGCCTATCAAGGAACATTATACAAATAACCCAAATCCCTTTTTCCACATGGCTAAATCATTTGGCTAGTTGATTCCATGTTTAACTTATTGCCCACCAGCACCCCCTGGTATGATTCTGCCAATCACAGTGATGTTTATGATAAGTCAATTACACTGAAATCTGAGCCATTGTAGAAAGTGATGTCTCATAACATTGAATGCTTCTGCATCATAGCATTTCAGTGTTAGTACAAAGTATAATTAGCAAACCTCTGTCAGAGTTTTGTACCTCATAAATAATACAGCCCAATGAAACCCAAGTTGAGTTAACTCAGAGGAGTTTATGGGACATGGGCTTTTTTGGGCTGGCTTCGAACAGCCATATATTCAGCTATTCTAGAAACTGGGCACAAACCTAATCCCTGCTTTCTCCCTATATCTATAAGATTCTCCCAAGTTGTTCACAAACTGGTATGTGTGAACATTACATTATAACACTGTGCTGCTAGCTTGTAGGTTAGATTAGACTGAAAAGAAACCAGTGCTATTTTATTCCAAATCAATCTCAAAGCAGCTGGATGCTTTTGCTAAACTTATTGGGGTTGAAAAAGCAGCAATGAAGCAGTTAATAATACCACCCTTGAGATGGTCCATTCCTAGTTGTAAGGTAGCATAGGCATGTACTGGTGTAACTGCCACAGGGTGGATTTGAACCTGGTACCTCAAGGAAGTTAATGTAGGAGCCTCTACAGCTAGAGCTATAAGGCTCCAGATGTTGTTGGTTCCAATCAGCCTGGTGGTGGTTACACTGAGGTAACAGAGATGGGCATAAACAGCATTACCCAGAAGCGTGCCCCTTGCAAGAGTCAAAGGGTATGTCTACACTGCATTCCTCTTTTGAGAGAGGAATGCAAATGCAGCTGAGTGAAATTGCAAATGAAGCGCGGATTTGAATTTCCCGCGCTTCATTTGCATAATCACGTCCAGGCACTTTTTCGAAATACCCTATTTAGAGATAAAACACGCTGTGTAGACACAGTTATTTTGAGAAAAAACCCTTGGGTTATTTTTGTAGACATACCCAAAGACAATTGCAGTCCATGCACACAGAGGAATGTGAGGGACTGATATATTGCCACAAAGGGGATGGGACATGCCTAGCTCACACTTTGTCTAGGCACTGGCTTACAATGTAGCCCAGGCATGTCAAAGGCAGCAGGCTGCACACTCCTGGAGAAGGTGCATCCTGTACATCAGAGACCTCAGAAAGGAGCTGTATCTTGTAGAATCACAAGCTCTCTCTCTCCCCTGGACTATAAATTTTGTACCACTCCTTACACAGGGGTGTGTCTAATAGGCACAATCCATTCCTGAAATAGCCTACACTACGCTTAACAATGCTATATTCTTGAAGTAAATAGGTGCAAGATATCAGGAAGAAAACCAGCAGACAAAGTGAAGGCCCCCTCTTTCAAGACAAAAATCTAGCAGTGCTAAAGAAAAGGTGGGCCAGGCCTAATGGACTGATGGTGACTTAAAATCTCTGTGATTATCTAGGACTTTCTTCTAGCTGGAATTTTTTTTTTGAGATTTGGCAAATGGCCCCATCTTGTCTTAATTAAGTAAAAATAACCTAAGGCCCTTCCTAACTTTAAAAAAAAAGAAAGCTGAAGCCATCTCTCAGCTATCAGAATTCCTTCCCATCTCAGGAGAACAGTTTTCTCCACTGGATGTGGTCCCCCAACAATCCATGGCCGAGTTTTGCTTCTTTCCTCATTTAGCCAATAAGGGGATCTGGTGAATCATACCAAACCCAAATACTGTAGGGTTTACTTTAATCTTTTGCCCATGCAGTTGAGTGTGTTCAGATGTGCAGTAAAGACACAACATAAAGCCTGTTTTGGTTGGCTCCCACCTCCTCCCTCGGAGGTATGTCAACCTTCTGGACACCAAACTGTGTCTCTGGGTTGCTCCCAAGGAAAGTGAATCCTCTTTGACCTTTAGTGGCACTTAGTGTCAAGACAAGTTGCCAGGGAAATCTGCAAAGCAAACAGCAAATAGACTAGGGGGATGTGGTTTCGTCTTCATATTTGGTAATTGTGAGACTGGGGCTTCGCTACAGATTGAATAGAATCTTGGCTGGCTTACTGATCTGAGCCAGTCTCCAGGCTTTGGTAGATAAAATAGCCATGTCAATGCTGTTGTAGAGGATCTAGCAGAGTTTCCATCCTGATTATCCTTTGAAATAAAAGCAGCCTATGATCAAGAGATCAGCTGTGGCCACCCCTTGCCACATGAAAAGTTATTTATTTTCCCGTGTTGATTATTACTTTTATGTTCAGTAAATTTGTGTCCCATTTGCCATTCTGTCCAATCAGAATGTCGATATTCTCCCTACAAGATCCTCAGCAATGTCAGAAGATGTTTTGATAATGCCTGTAAGGAGAAGCATAGCTTCTCTATATGTGATGTGCCACCTGTATTGTTCTGATTAGTTTGACAGAGTAATCATTTAATTCTCTGGCTCTCTATGACTGGAGATGGGGAAGAGCCAATATACCTGTTGATCACATGCTTTGCTAAAATACACATGAGATAGCTACTTTATCTGAAATAGAATGAGCTGGTTGTTTGCAACCCCCAAATTAGTGCCCTACCAATAACATATGTTTAAATATTTGTCTCAGCATTCAGCCACTAGGCTATTAACATGAAAGAGAAACCCCAGTCTCCACTGAAATGGCTATTTAGCTGTTTTTAAACTCTTACAGTTGTTTAAAAAAATAAATGTATTTGTTTTACATAAGGTGAGTTCAAAATTAAACAGAAGCAAATTAATAACAAACACTATAGATGAAATGAAAGGCTCTGACTAATTTTTAAAGCTTCCAAGATGGGTACAAGTCCAAGCCAAAATAAATGTACTCTTAATTTCTATAAAAAGCATCAATTTGGGGAGGGGGAGGGGGGGAGCGTGAAGGTAGGCCTGAATTAAAGTACACATAACTGCTGCCTTATTTGCCTTATTTTTCATCTCTCCTAGATATAGATGGACTGGAAACCCATCTGAAGCGTAAATTGATAGCCCTCAGAAAAATTAAAAGAAAGAACTATTCACAGTTTGTACCTTCTTTTTTATATACACAGTGTAATAATGATCCAAAATTAGCGCTATTCTTTATTATTATTAGGGACAGTTAAAACATTATGGCTGTTTTAAAATACTCCATTGAAACTGTTTTTCAATGGAAAATTGGCTTTTTGACTGAGTTAGTTATTTTAAAGAGAGTTATTTTGCTTTCCATAGAAAATCTCAATTTTCCATTAAAAACAAACAAACCAAAAACCATCAAAACCTTAAAAGATTTGGTCAGAAAGCAAAATATTTTGACTCTAAACCAAAATATATTAAGTCAGAAATGCAGTTAGAATTCTTCATTTCCCTATTCTTCTGTGTAGGCTGGGCTCCACAGCAATTTCCCATGATGCACCACCTTCCCAATGTTGTTAACCGAAAACATGAAACCATCTGAAACACTTTGGAAACAGATGTGTTATTATTATTATTATTATTGATTGTATTATAAGAATTTAACATCTGTTATGGTGTAAAGATATTCATGGACTATCAGACCAGAAGGGAAAATTGTGGTAATCTAATCTGACCTCCTGCATAACATAGGACATGTCTTCTATGAATAAATGTTGGTTAAAATTGAATACTTCTGGCTGAAAATCTCTTTCATTAACTGATGGACCATATCCATAGAATCTGGAACTAGGTTTGAATCCCCCTCTCACATTCCAGGGTGCAATCCAGAGCAGTGAGTGATTATGTCACCACTTTTCCTGCAAAGTGAGGTGCCTCACAATGCTTTGCTTTTGTAGCTCCCGACCTGGACTGTGCATAAACAGCCTACTGGCATTCAGGTCACACCCTGAGGTACCTATGTATAGCTAGACCCTCGCTCCAGCAACTCTGACAGCATAAGTCTGTCAGCAACACACCAGTCATACTCTGGCTTCCAGTAGCCTTGGTTACTACCCACAGGGCGAATCTAGCCCTTTTCTGAATGGTTCAGATATTAAAGATCCGTTATCCCTCGAAGGATCAATATCCAAGAATTTGCTACCTTAAAAGACGTTACCAAATAGCTCATTTTAAATACAATGGTGGATTAGTTTTGATAAAAAATCAATCAAATTTATTTAACTACAAAGAGATTTTAAGCAAGTACAAAGTATCAAAGTCGGAAATGGCTACAAGAGAAATAAAGATGTTCTCAAGTAACTAAAACTTAACAAGTTAAAGTTGCTTCAAGGTAAAATCCCTTAACCACATGTTCCCAGTGATAGGGCTTGCCAATTTTTCAGCTCAGAACCCCTCCCAAAGTCCAAAGGCTGGTTTCTTCATCTTAGGTGTGTGGGGGGGGTAAGAGGGGGGAGTTGGTTTTGCCCCTCCCTTATAGTCCAGTCCAGTGTTTCTCAAACTTTTTTTATAAAGTACCCCCTTTTAAAAATATAAGTACCCCCAGTGCCTACAGTTTTCAGACACACACATTTTTTTCTACCATGGCAACACATTTGCTTAAACAACTTAATCATAGCCGGGTGGACAATGAAATTTTTGGGTGTAAAAAGTACAAAAATAATAAAGCGCTGTAAAACTTAAAACAAAAATTCAGTTTTCTCCAAATTTCAGTTGTGTTGATGTACCCCCCAGACTTCTCTTGAGTACTCCTAAGGGTACTCGTACCACTGGTTGAGAAACACTGGTCCAGTCAACCTATCAAATCCATCTTTCGGAGAGTTTCCCATAGATAAAAATCCTTCAAGTTATGAAGATGGAGACATAGAGTTTTGTGTTGAAAGAGGTTCCATGTTGTTGTTTGGTAAAATGAATATTGATCTGTTCCTGCCCCCATCCACAGTGATTGCCAATCAAATTCAATGACACCTGGCTAGAAGCATCATCTTGTCCTTTGTCTGTGAGAAAGAGGTTTACCACTCCCCAGACTTGTTTGGTAAACACGTATCAGTCATAATTTCAATTTATGCTCATAAATTTTCATATAATGTTGCCATACACATTTTACCATCATATTACAGTCTAGTGAGTTAATAGTTTCCTAATGATACTTCACAACGTATATCTTATACAAAGATTATTTGGGGAGTGAATGCAGGAGTGTATTCAGTCACCCCTTCCCCAAAAGTACATGGGTGTTCAGACCTGAGATTTGGATTTGAATCTGTAACCTACATTAGCAACATTTTACCCAATTTTTCCAACAGTAAACAAGAAGAGGTGAGGGGGAGAGAAGAGGAATAGAGTGTATGATGAACTCCTAACTTTAACTGGCATTGCTTAGTTTCATAGGGGTAGCCATGTTAGTCTGTAACTGGAAAAAACTTAAAAAACAACAGTCTAGCAGCACCTTAGACATTCTAAGATGCTGCAAGACTATTAATTGTTTTTTAAGTTTTACTGGTGTTGGTTAGGCAACTTGTAAACTGCGACTTCTATCCTTCTGCTAAACTCTTCCTTTTTTTTTTTTTTTTTGCTTCTTCCTTCTTCTCCCCAAGCCCATTTGTTTTCCCATATGTTGCAGCATGATTGAAACCTAGGATAAAATTGTGGCTCCACTGAAGACAATGGGAGTTTTGCCTTTGAGTTCATGTGGCCAGAATTTCACCCATGGCATGACAGATAGCTGTATGGAGACTTAAATCTTATAGATATATATTTAACCAAAACTTCTCTCACAAATCTGCTTTCTAAATGATTTTATGCACTCTTTTTATGCAAAAAAAGATTATTGATGTTTAACTTCCCAGCACTGTCTGGCAGAATTTGTAAGTCTACCCAGATGTTGATTAAGAAACATTAAGAAAGGAAGAGATATATACTGGCTGGAACATAAAGACAAATGCAAATAAGACCTTATGAAATAAGGACTTCCAAAGTGAAATGAAAGACTGGGGATGTGAAATTGCTTTTAGTGAAGGATTCATATATATAATCTTCCCATTCAATAAGCTTATGACTTGAATTAGATCTTGGGTAGCTGGAGAAAATCACTGTCTGGCATGCTCGAAACATGCTGAGTTCTTTGGAAAATCTAGCACATGTTGTCTCGGATGGATTTCAAGAGAAACTTTGATTAATAGAAAGGATTATTATAGTTAGAATTCAAAATGACCTTGATAAATTGGAGAACTGGTCTGAAATAAATAAGATAAAATTCAGGAAAGACAAGTGCAAAGTACAACACTTAGAAAGGAAAAAATCAAATGCACAAATAAAAAATGGGAACGACTGACTAGGCAGAAGTACTGCTGAAAAAGATCTATGACTATAGTGCCTCACAAATTAAATATGAGACAACAATGTGATGTAGGTGTGTGTGACGGGGGGTGCATACCTTGCATTGAAGCAAGTGGGGTTAAGACCCTGTGGGTGGAGGAAGTCCCCCCCTTCACCCAGACTGGGCATGCTCCAAATCCTGGGGCAGTATAAAAGGCAGCAGAGCAGCTCAGTCTGGGTGGGCCAGCAAAGGGGAAGGACCTCCAGCCAGAGGTCTGGAGCTGCAACAGCCAGCGATCCAGACAGTGGGAACTGAAGTTCATGGAGAATGCCGCTACACAGACCTAGCAAAACCCCAGGGAGAAGCCGGGGTCAGGGAACCGGGAGACCCAGCTGCTACATGGGACGACACCTCAGTGACACTGGGAGGAAGCGACCCAGGTAGGGTTCAGGAGTGGCCTCTCCCAACCAGGTACACTTGGCATGTTTTGGCTGGATTCCCTGCACTAATGGAAAGTTAGATTCAATACTGAGAAACTTTCTAACTATTACACGGGTAAGTACCAGAATAGGCTTCCAAGTTCTAGAATCCCCAGCATTGGAGGTTTTTAGAAAACCAGTTGAGAAAAAATGCCTACCAGGGATGGTCTTGGTATTTTAGGTCTTGCTGTAGCACAGAGGGCTGGAAAAAATTACTTCTCAAGGTCCCTTCCTGTTCTATATTTCTGTGATTCCAACTACAGAGGAAAAAATTGTAAAGATGTGAAAAGTCCCCAAATGTTGCAGTTGTTTCAGAATTGAAAGTGGAATCACGTTTTTTAAAAAAGAACATGCAAGTGAGTCATGTTCGGGGAAGCCAACAACCACCCTAGTCCCCTGAGCAAGGTGATGCAGTGGGGGGAGCAGCTGCATGCTCCTGAAAGAGATGGGGCCTCAGGCAGAAGGGTTAGGGCTGGAGTAGCCAGCCCTTGGCGCTGCCCAGATCTCAAGATGCTATTCCCCCAAACTCTAGAGCCACCCAGAGCATGCCACCCAGGGCTCTGGAAATGATTTAAAGGACCTCGGGCTCCAAGTGCCACTCTTACTGCAATAGAATCACTGGGCCCTGGAGCAATTGCCCACCTCCCATTGTTGGAGGGCTTGGTCAATGCTCTGTTTAAATACAGAGAGAAACCTTTCCTTAAAGAGTTAAAAAAATGAAATGAATTAACATAAAGTTGCTTCTTTTTTCTTTACTGAAGTATACTCTAGTCTAGCAACCAGTGTAATTTGGAAGGGGGTATTGGGGTCAATGTGTGTTTGCCTGCCAAACTGAAAAAACCAACCAACCAACCAACCAACCAACAATAACAAACGAGAAATCAGAAGCTAGATTGGGAGAGGTAAAGAAATAAATGAAAGCAAAAGGACCAATGATTTTGCTGGGTATTTTCAATAAACATTTGATTAGCATTTCAATTGAAGTGTGAGAAATAAAAGCATTAACATTTTTCTTAACATTTTTTCAGTTTCAAAAAAGGCCATTTTTCAACACAAGCAACTTTTCATCTGATAAATTCTGCAAAGTCCCTGGAGAGAAATTGAAGTCAGAACACAGCTAGGTCCCTTCTCCCTTGGCTGATGGATGAAGAACTCTCCCTCCTGTTTCAATCTAGTTTAAACCACTAGTTCCGGGCATGCAATGGATTGCAATCACATGACCACTCCAAAAAGGGTTTGGTGAGGGTTCATACAAGTAAGGAGAGAACTCAGACTAACTGAAGGATGCATGTTGTATTCATGTTACATGTTGTATTGTGAAGTGACAGTATTTGGTTTTCCATATAATGATTTTACTCTGATGGATTTTTTTTTAAATATGCCATCCAGTATATCACTTCAAAAAAGCTTTTACTTTTTGATTTTAGCACTCTGTTTCTTTTGTGAGCTGCCACTTCTTGTAAAGATGCTGTACAGCAGCATGCCGCGAAGCTCGCAGGTCAGCCTTTTAAAAAAGAAATTACAGTTATTTTAGGCCAGAGAATGAGTCAGTGAGTCATTGCACACTGTTTAAGAAAGTAGTGAGAGAAACCTTCCCTCAAAGGATTAATGAATAAGACACATTAACACGGCAGGGCTCTCTCTTTTTCCTTTTCTGAGGTGCACTTTTTGGCAGTCAATAACACTTGAAAGGCTAGGAAGATGTATTTGAGCCAGTGAGTGTGTTTGACAGCCAAATTAAATACTAGGCCAGAGCAAAATCAGACTAAGGCTATGTCTACATTACAGAGTTTTTCCGGGACACCAGAGGTATCCCGGAAAAAAACTGCCTCGTCCAGGGAACGCGTCCGCTTTTTCGGATCAGTTTCTGAAAAAGCGGGCGCATTCTTTCAGAAGCCCTGTATTCCTCATTTAATGAAAACCTTCTCTGAAAAAGAAGGTTTTTTCCACATTTGGCCCCGTGTAGACGGGCCAAATGTCAGAAAAGCCTCTTCCAAAAAAAGAATCAGCAAAAGGTATGCAAATTGAGGTTTGCAATTTGTGTACCTTTTTCCGAAAAAGAACGGCAGTGTAGACATAGCTTAAGAGCTGTAAAAGACAAGTGAAAGTAACTCTGTCAGAGACCTAAGGCTTTTACTAAAAAGTGGTTTAAATCGCCTGTGAACATTAGCTCAAGAGAAGCGAATTAAATGTTTTCAGAGACAGATGGTTTTCCATATCACCTTGGACTTTCTGTTCCATCTCTGCTACAATCACTCATGCTTGACTTAAGGTACTAATCAGGTGATTTAAGGTGATGAAATGTTCCTAATCCCTTATTTTACTTCAAGCAAGAGAAAAGATGGTCTTGTGATTAAAGCACTGGACTAAGCCTCCTGAGGATTGGGTTCATATTTCGCATTGCCAGAGGCTTCCTACTTTCTCTTAGGCCTTGATTTAGCAAAGCCTTAACTCCAGATCATCAAAAATGTTGAAATGGAAGTTAGGAACCTAAATTCCTTTGGACCTTACGCACATTTTTGAGAGACCTGAATGAGAGACCTGAATCTTCCTTTCTCCACAGTAATTTCTTTCTGTCTATTTAGGATGTAAACTCTGGAGCAGGGACTGCCTCTTAGGCTACATCTAGCCTGCAAGCCTCTTTCGAAAGAGAGCATCTAGACTGCAACCACTTCTTTTGAAAAAGCGAGCCGCTTTTTCGAAAGAGAGCACCCAGGCAATCTGGATGCTCTCTCAAAAAAGCCCAGTTTGCATTCAATAAGGCCTTTTTTCGAAAGAGCACTTAAAAAAAAAAAAAGCATTATTCCTCATAAAATGAGGTTTACCGCGGTTGAAAAAACCGCCGCGTTCTTTTGATATAATTTCGAAAGAACGTGGTGGCAGTCTAGATGTAGGGGACGTTTTTTCGAAAAAAGGCCACTTTTTTCGAAAAAACCCTGTAGTCTAGACACACCCTTACTGTTTATCTGTAGAGTATATAGCACAATGGGGGCCTGATTTTGGTGAAATACCTACCAATTAATAATAATATTGGGAATAAACTGGAATGACTGATTCTAGGGTAGACTCAGAAGAGGATTGACCTGGTACAGGCTGTGCGTGCTGCTAAAATAGAGTCCTGCACTATTCCAAGATCAAGAAGTATTCTCTATATGAAAAAAAACCAAGCCCTGCCCTTAAGGTCCTGCCTCCATATATTGCCAGTGCCACCTTCATAAGAATTGAGAATAGTGGAAAGCAGCATGAATTGGAAACGCCCTGCACACTAAAGACATCAAAGCATGTGTGGGTATGTCTACACTACAGCGTTAATTCAAGTTAACTTAATTCAAAATAGTTAATTCTATACGCATCTATACACAAAAACTAATTTGAAATAGTGTTTTGCTATTTCAAAATAGTGCGTCCACACTGAGTGGACCCTGAACCGAAGTTAAGGCTGGCCGGAACCAGTGCCGGCAGGGCATCAGGTTAGGACTTAGTGTGTGGGGCTGCTGCCTGAGCTCCATGCTTAAAGGGACCCTACCCCCACCCTGGACAGACAGTTCTCAGGGTTCATTGCTTGCTTGTTTACCTCGATGAGGGACAGCAAAGCAGTCCTGTCTTGGAGTGCCCTGAGTGTCCGCACTCGGGACACCATAGCACTTGGCCACCGACCCAGAGCTGCCCCTGAGCACACCGGTGCATCTCGTGGGGTCGTTGCCATCAGTCCGGCTGCACTTGCTGAAGGCTGCCATCCAGGGGGTCCATCGGGGGGCTGTCAGGATCCAGGAGGCCCTACAAGGGAGCGTCCACCCCGAGGACCCCTCAGAGCCACCCCGGTCCTCCCCACTGGGGGCTCGTGCCCCATTCCTCCCTCACGTCCTTCCACTTATCCCTCCCTAGCCCCCCTTCCTGATGTCAAATAAAAGACACGTATGTTCAAAAATAGAAACTGGGTTTATTGAACAAAACTGGGGGCCGGGAATGAACCTCTGGGGAGATTGGGAAAAGGAGGTGGGAGAGGGGAAGAGAGGGTGGGAGAGGGGAGGGGGAAACCTGGGAGGAGGGAGCTGGAAGGGGGAAGCAAGGGGAAGAAGGGGGAAGGGAAGCTCAGGAATCAGGGTTGGGGGTCTCGCCGGACCAACTTGATTTTCGTGCAAACCTGCTCCTGGGTTCGCATGTGGCCTTTAGTGGCCAGGCTGGCAGCTATCCTGCCACAGACGGCCGCGTTCCTCTATCTAGTGTGGAGATCATGGATGTTGGGGGCATCCCCCCCAAACCTGAATAAGGTCCATGATCTCCACCCTGGACCAGGAAGGTGCCTGCCTTCTCCAGCCCCTGTCAGGCTCCTGGGAGCTGGCAGACTGCTCCTGGGGAGTGGTGGAGGGCTGGCTGCCAGTGGCTTGCTGGCTCATGCTTTGGGGCCACTGGGTCAGGGGCCCCGGTGGCCACTGCTGGCTCTGGGCTGGCAGGCTTGGAGCTGGCACAGGCACTGTGGCCAGAGTTTACCCCTTTAATGGCTCCGGGGCTGGGGGAGAGGAGAGTAAGTTTTTCTGGTTGTGCCCAGAGTGACCACCAGAGCTCCCTGGGAAGGGCTGGAGGCCCCCTATTTCGAATTAAGTGTCTACACAGCACTTAATTCGAAATAGCTATTTTGAATTTGGCGTTACTCTCGTAGAATGAGGTTTACCAAATTAATTAAAGCGCTCGCTATTTCAAATTAATTTCGAAATAGCAGTTTGCATGTATAGATGCTATTAAAGTTAATTCGAAATAACGGCTGTTATTTCGAATTAACTTTGTAGTGTAGACATACCCTATAAGAAAAATAAAATAAAAAGGGAGGAAGAGGGGAATCCTTGGTTTTCAGTAAAAATGAAATAAATAGGCATTAGTGCATTAATAAAAATGCATTTTATTATATGCATTAATAAAAATGCATATAAGTATGCATTCTTGTTGTCACAGAGAACTAAAAGCATCTTAAGTTAAGAGAAGCGTGGTGGAATAATTCGGGCATGATTCAAGCAATCAATAAGTAATTGTCAGGTTTAGGAACACTGCTTAGACTGAGGATTTTGTTCTTAAAGATATATTTTTTCCAGGTATATAGTTCCCTAATGCTCAGAAAGTATAATATACCTCTGTGTCTTGCGGCTCAGGAATACACAAGATTTGAAGACAGAAGTTATCATAGAAAATATCATAATTATTAAGATTTCCAGAACACCATCATTGAGTCCATGTTTTACAAGCCACATAGTAAGACAATACCTGACTCAATGAGCTTACATTTTAAATCAGAAGTCAAGTTTAGACACATAATACACTAGGTAAAAACCATAATGTTAAAAAAGTACAGATAATATTTTTAATATAATGCTGTGAGTTACTTTCTCTGTTGGATGACCAGTTTGTGTCTTCGTGGAAAATGTATATTGTAAGGAAAGATTTCAATGATAAGAGAGTACAAGTTGCACCTCCCTGGTCCGGCACCCTGGGAACCTGACCGGTCCTGAAGGAGGGAGTTTGCCATACCAGGGGAGGTTGGTCCCTCTGCCAGGCTCCCCTGCCCCTGGGCCACCGGGCTCCCAGCTCCTCAGTCAATTCTGGAGCAGCTGGAACTCCACTGCCCCAAGCCTGCCAGAGCCTGTAGACCCGGGGCTGCCAGAGCTCAGCTACTCCAGGGATGCTGGAGCTCTGCTGTCCTGGAGCCACTGGGGTTCTGCTGCTCTGGGGCCGCTGCAGCTCCGCAGCCAGCCCCAGGGCCTCTGGTACTCTGGTACTCTGGTACCGAGGCTCCCCCAGGGTACCAGGACTCCATTGCCCTGTTCTGGGGCTCTCTGGTCCAGGGGCTCTCTGGTCTAACAATGTCCGTGATCCTGCAGGACCACGGATGTTGCCAGACCAGAGAGTCCTGGACCAGAGAGGTTCAGCCTATTTTAGGATAAACATTCGGAGCACAGGGCTAGGGAAGAAGTTCCAGGCATAAAAGATGGATGGACACAGGTTCTAAGATTAGCCTAGGAGGATAAGAAAGATCACTTAATAATTTTGTATTATTATTTTAGCACTTAAGGGGATCTAAGCATTGTAAACGTATACAATAAAACCCCCTACTCCCAAGTGCTTATATATATATCAAGAGAACAACATGTGGATACAACAAATAAATAGTGGGAGGGAAGAAGGAAGGGCAAGAAAAATAGTAAAATAATCCTGATTAGCTTAATACATAGTAGCAGCAGCAGCAGGTAGGGTGATGACTTGGGAAGAGGATAAAGAGTTGGACTGAAAGGGAGAATAAATGAGATATAGGTGTGTGGTTTAACATAGATAGTAAGGGTAGGGATGAGAAGTTTGAATGGATGCCAAAGGCAAGGAGGAATCAATCAGTGATGGGATTCAAAGAAGGAATTGGAGATAGGGCTCATTTTTGTTTTTCAAAACCCACCCAGCAATCCTACACATTGCATTCAATGTGCTAAGTATTCTTGCCACATGAAACCTTTACTGCCATGAAAGGCTATTCATTTGTGGATAGATCAGCTCTCATTATATATTTATTTGGTTAGACTGATGTCAAAACTAGAAGCTTGCACGAAAATGTAAACATAATCCAAGTGTTAATATTAACATCCTCACATGAAATAAATTCCTCTCCCACCAAATTATTTACTCTTGTACCCACAGTATTCACAACAAATCATATCTTATTATGCCTCCTCTATGTACTCTGAAGCTCTTCAGCCCAGCCTTCCCAAAAATTCAGAAAAACAGATGGGCTTCACAGCTCTGGAAGGTTAACAAATCTGTCTGTAAGTGTCTGATGCAGGGTTGCCAACTGCTGAAAATGGATTTTATGAACAGCATAGAAAAAAAATTATGGACAATCAAAGCTTTTTTACAGATACATTCTTATGTAATGTAAAGATGGCTCAAAAGGACAAAAGTGAACAATATTCAGTGTTTTTATTCATACATTACAATAGCAATGCTATTTTGCTGAGTTTAACCTACTTGCTAACCGCATCAGCATCCTCCAAGTTCTTCAGTTTGTGATCATCCATTGCAGCAGCCACACTGTCAGTCATTGCTTTAGTAATTTTTTCAGGTCACTTTTTGACAGTTAATAATCCTTCCAGCATCAGAGTGGACAGTTTATTTCTTATATGTAAGTAACTACCCTGCTGTGACTTACCATCAGTCACCCTGTAGGAGGTTGCTATGCGTGGCTCACTATACCTCCTCCAGGCCCCCACCAGCAGCGGGGAGCCCAGCAGGGGTGTGTGCTGCACACATGCCCTCCAAAAATTGCTGCTATGCTGATGCTAGTGCCACCAAAGAAGAGTTCATAGCTGGAGGAGGAAAAGAACAACCCCTGCCAGCCAGCAGCAGGTCAGAAGGAATCCCCTCTCTGCCCCTCCTCCGGGAATTGTAGACTCCTTGGAACTGCCTTGTGCCCATGGGAGAGGGACTACAAAGCTCAGTGGGTTTTTTACTGATATCTAAATGTTTTTACAGATTTTACAGACAGGTCCAATTCTAGCTTATTTTTACAGACTCTCTGCGAATTTACCAATGGTTGGCAGTGCTCAGACGCCTTTCATTCTTAATAGGATCTTATTTCTAGACTGAGAGATATTGTACACGTTGATATAATGTGCCTGATCAGTGTTTCATTCTCTGGTTAATTTTCTATTGTCAATAAACTTGTAGGACATTCCTGCCAATAACAGTGTCCTGCTGAATTACTGAGCTCTGGTTCTAGGGCATTGTGGGAACATGCCAGTAATAATGTTCTATTTATCTCTGTTGACTCAAGCAAGAACACACAGTTTACTCCAAATAACATAACAAGAATTCTGTCAGACCCAGCACCAGAGAAATATTAATAGGCTGTCAGTCCTGAGCATTTACCCAGGATCTCAAGGCTAAAAATGCTGATCACTAAATTAATTGTGTTATTTTTTTTAATAAAATCAACACTGAGGCTGGTGGAGAAATATTCAACTCAAACTCAGCCTTGCATTTTTCTAATCTCAATAAATGACCACATCTACATTTATAGTATATTTCTAATTTGCATTCTCTTGTCAATAAACATGTTATTGTAGAAAAATGTATGAGAGAGCAGCTGCCCTGATGTGAGCATCTGCAACAAAAAAGGTCAATGCTTGGCAACATTTATTAGTTCATAGAAATTCTCACTTTTTATAAATAACCCAATTTCGTACTTAGAAAAACTTTGATGTGGAATCTTGAGAGCAAAGAAAACTTATTTTCATTTATACATCTACTAACATTAAATAAATGTGATAATCTACAAATGTAAAAATTGCAGCTACTTAAAGGTATCTGTTCTGTGTATATTCTGAGTTTTATTTTACTCTATGTAAAAACAAATAACTGTATTACATTCTACTCCTGTTAACAATGCAGAGCCAACACTGCTATGAGAAAGAGAGCCAGTACATATTTTAGCTCATGCATGATCAACAGAATTAGCAAAGGTAAATTGCAGAACCTTTGTTATAGGTGATCATGGCATATATGACAGAGAGAACCCAGGTTTAGTTTGGTGATAGAGCACTTAGATAAGACTTTTTTTTTTACTTTTAAACTAAGCAAATCTAATGTGCAGTTATTGACAATAAATTGGACTAACCTGCCTGATTCATGTTCTGGACATGCAGTTCCAATTATCAATCAAATCAAAACACAACCCAAGACTAATGCTGTTTCATTTCCCAGATTCTTTAACTTTTCAGAACATGGACAGAGATAGTATCTGCCAGTGGGCCAGTTCCTCAAGATTTTGAACCCTGAAGTTCTAGAGACCTTCAATTACTGAATCTGTCAGTTATTAGATGCAAAATGCTACATGATTTATGCCCGTAAGAGGCAAATGGAACGGTAATTCTGATTGGCAGCAGAACAATCTTTTCAAGCCTCTTCTCAGTTCATGTCTTGCATCTTTCAAACTGCACCCTACTTTCTTTATAGTACACTTATGCTAATTGTATCCTAGCATTTAAACCCAAAGAAACATAATACACTAAACCCCATATTAGGTTAGGACAATGTTATAAAATGACAAATGTAATAATAAAACTATTATATAAGTTGTATTTTTTTAAAACATAGCAACATTTTGTGCCAGTTAGTGACAGAGTAAAACCAAATTTCTAGAGCTTTGCAATAACTCTCCTACAATACAATGTTAAGATTTAAAAGCAAAGATGGTGAAATTAAATACATCTTTACAGCAGACCTATTTCCTGTAACTTCTTGCTTTAGCACCTGTTTCTGTCTTCAAGAGGGTTCCCCCACCAAAAAATAACTTTACACTTTTATTTCCTGAAATTATACCTCAGGTGCTTTTCATTATAAACTGAATGCCATGGAATTTATTTTCATTGTACCTCTCATTTTAAAGGTAAATAGTACTGATTGAGAAATAACAGCCAGTCATATGAACTGATATTTAAAGCATCTTTTATTGGAACTGGGATGTAAAATTTAAATACTGTTGTAATATGTAACACTCTACCTTGAAAAAAGTAAGAAGTACCAGTCTTAGCTACCCATAAATAGATTCCACCAGCAGATACTGGTAAATAAGGGCTGTAACTTCCAAACGTAAGTTCATTGCCAACAGTACGGGGAAAGGTGTGAGAAAACAATAATAAGAATGTGATTATTCATTTCTGCTATGTACATTGCTTGTTAGTTCGTTCAATTTTATCTACATAGAAGCCAGATCCTCAGCAGGGTTTAAAGGTGCCATAAATGCAAAGAGCTAAGCATCCTCTTGGTGTAGACAGTATTCTGGGGTAGAGAGGAGGTGGGTGGTGGATTAATGTCTCGCAAGCTGTTATCTGCTGGGGGAGGTTAAAGCAGCTCTGAGGTGTGTAGCTAATCCCACCCTCTCCCTCCTAAAGCACTGATTATGTCTTTGGTGCATCTGAAGATCTGTCACAGAGAGCGAGAGAAAACACAGCTAAACTTTATGGTCATTATGTAACCCTTGCCCAGGTAACTCAGCTGATTTTGTCTTTTAGTTTTAAAACCAAACAATTAGTTGTTGTTAAATGTGTGTGAGCAATTCTGATGGAAAGCACCTCAGAAATGGTTTTAACATCTTTGCTAGCTGAGAGAATCTATGTGGGAGAAGTTTAGGTGAATGAGTTTGTCATCATTGTATTGTTATGACTGATAGGAAGCAGAGGACCCGTGAGTATAGATTCCTTTCCTTCGGGTATGTCTACATGGCAATATATACTTGTGTTTGAGTTTGGGACAAATCTAACCACCTGGTATCTATAATGTTATTGCACTAAACCAGAGCTCAGACCCAGGGTCCCAGGATCATGAAGGGCTGGAGGCTCTGAACATGAGTCAATTTGGGATCCAGCATTCAAGCTCCATTGTTTTCCAGTGTAGACATGGTTCTGCTAGACTTGTGTCCCAGTAGTCTTCCAGAAGTATTCCACAATTCCATGGGATAACTTCCTCAGTCTTTTCCATCCCAACAATCTGCAAGCCACTCTACTGAAAATAGGAAACAGTTGTCCTGGGCAAATGGCAGCAGCTCAGCTCAGCCCAAACTTATTCTTTTCTGATCACCAGTCTTCAAGGACACTATCAGAGCCTCTCAGGTTTGCAGTGGAGTGCGAACTCATCAAGACTTTTGTGAAGCAAATTGCCTCATGGTCACAGGAGCACAGCCAATAACTGGTGAATTTCTGCTGTGAGATCTGTAAAACTGCAGGCATCAGCAAAAGCACCAAGAATGACCTGTGAATGCCAGAACATAGCTAAAAAGCTGGCAGTTCTACAGGGGACCAGTGCAGGGAGCATATCAAGAAGCTGAAGAGCAACTACCTAGGAACAAGAACTAAACCTTGGGCAACTCAGGCTATGTCTACACTTGCGGCTTCTTGCTCAAGAATAGCTTGCGCAAGGGTTCTTCTGCAAGAAGTCTTGCGCAAGAAAACGTCCACACTGCCATGGCAGTGTGGATGCTCTCTTGCGCAAGAAAGCTCTGACGGCCATTTTAGCCATAGGGCTTTCTTGCTCAAGAAATCCCTGCTGAGCGTCCACACTGCCCTCTTGTGCAAGAGCTCCTGCGCAAGAGAGCTTACACCTGTTAAAAAAGAGCATAGCTCTTGCGCAAGAAGCCCTCTCTTACCACGCCGTACTGTAAATTTCCTTGCGCAAGAGCAGGTGGGCAGTGTGGATGCTCTGAGGATTCTTGCGCAAGAACGGCCATACTTGCACAAGAAGCCGCAAGTGTAGACATCGCCTCACTGTTTTTAATGGAGACTTTGATTGGGATAAGGATCAACAGCAAATTCTCAGCCCCCTACTGGAACACCAGTCTGATCCTGCCAAGAAACAACCCTCAACTGAGCCTGTAGCAAAAACAGTGGAAACAAAAGCTGTCCTAGAATGTGGGTGGTGGGTGGAGCCCCCCTTTGGGGAAATTAGTCCCTAGCTCTGTCCCTTCTGCCCATTCCACTTCCATAGCCAGAGCCCAAGACCCCCTGTCCTCACCCCCATCATGTCTCTCCAGACCCAAGCTGCCCTGGGGAAAAGCATCTCTTTGGAGATGCTTTTGCTATGCCCCAGGCAGGTGCCAGGTTGGATGAGGAGGTGGTATTTGTTACTCAGCTTCCTCTGTTCATCAGCAATCTCTCTGGGAGATACCAAGGAGATAACTGATGAGCCCAGGAAGCTCAATAGCACATACTGCTGCCTCAGCAGTCACCCCAGAACCTGCATAGGGCATAATAAAGCATAATTGTCACTCCCAAATCTCGCAAGTAGGGGTCCAGCTGGGGAGCTGAGCCTCCCCTGGCCTATTATGCCTGTTGCACATTCTCCTGAGTCTGGTGAGTGTATAACTCAAATTTACTGTTATTGATACAGTAATGGGAAGGAGTTCTGCTGTAAGAAACAATGGAAAAATGATATGTCCCAGCTACCAGTGAGTGGCTACGAATGGCAGGTTGTATCACAGCACCTTGGCCTTCTCCCTCCCTCTCCTCTCCTCCATGTGACATTCAAAATTGCAGCTTGGAATTTCAAACATTCATAAACAGATGTAAAGTTTATTGTAACTGTTAAATCACAGATTTTTGCTAGGATCATTCATGTTTTCCCTTCAGTAATAAGAAATGTGCCACTAGGTAGTCACTAGATCAATGGAGCTGCCTATTAACAGTCAACTGAGTGTGTATATTTGGGGAAAGAGTTAAAGGTAATTCATGCAGTCTTCAGGTCACAAGCTTATTTCTCCAAAGTAGGGGTGTGCGTGTGTGTGGGGAGGTGTCCTTTAATTCCCAGAACTATGCCGGGTGTGAGTTAAAGCTTCAGATTTCTGCAGTGTGTGTGTGTGTGTGTATGGTTTTGTTATGGCAGCTGGCATGCCCAGTACTGTAAGTGTATTACTATTTTAAGACATGTTTACAAATAAAGCATGTTATGTTTTCAAGAAATGTTATTGCTCTCACTACATCATCTCATGCAATCATGATGTGAGATAATAAAGCTAAAAAACACATTCAGGAGCAAATAAGCATTAGTAAGCAAATGATATTCCTCTATTTAGCTAGGCAAAGCAATTCACATTTCAATACATTCCAGATGTATACCTTTCTGCTCAATTGTGCCAACCAGTCACTCTTCATCACGTCATTCAGACTTGCATTGCAGCATGGCGATCAAATCCAAAACCCTCCCAAACACTGACCACCATTCCTCAAAAATCAGCCATTTTCCCCCTCAAGCACATTCATAGAGGTACGATTCTCCCTCTTCCATTGGGCCATACTTGTCCTTACTGTGAGAACATAAAACATCCCAGACTTCTGCTGTCTGGGTGCAACCAACTCCTGTAGTAGTAGCAGCATTTTCTGGCTGACAGCACCGATCTAGCATCCCCTCACTGTCATTGGTCCTTTCCAGGGGAAATGGTTTGCCTCTGGCTTCACAAAGGACGTGCAGAGTGCAGCAAGCCATAGTAATGCAAAAATTACAGAGGGGTAGCCGAGTTAGTCTGTAACAGGAAAAACTTAAAACACAACAAATAGTCTGGTAGCACTTTAAAGTCTAACAAAACACGTAGATGGTACCATGAGCTTTCCGAAGAAGTGGGCTGTGCCTACGAAAGCTCATGATACCATCTACATGTTTTATTTTAAAGACTAACAAGATGGTTTAATAGGTGATGAGCTCATAACTTTTAAACCATCTTGTTAGTCTTTAAAGTGCTACATAGTTTTTCCTTTTGTTTTAGCAAGATCAGACTAACACAGCTACCTCTCTATTACTAATCTACATGTTTTGTTAGTCTTTAAAGTGCTACCAGACTATTTGTTGTGTTTTAAGTTTTTCATAGCAATGCAGATGGTATTGGTGACATTGGAATCCAAATGGGTTTGTAGACACTTCCAACATGATTTTAATCTGCCAGGAGCCCATTCAACAATCATTCTACACCTGCTGAGTGTGTTGTGACTCTGGCAGGCCACGTGCCAGTTCTTTCCCAGGCTGCAGGCAAAAGCTAAGAATAAACAAATTCGTAGCTGGAGACCAGACCTGTCCACCTGTATGTTAGTTTTGCTCAAAATAGGTTATTAGTCTTATATGAATGTATTTAGTGTTTAGAAGCTATGAAATGTTTATATATTGCTGCATACATTACTCTCGCTTGCATTCCTTGCTATAAGAAAATGTGTATGTTTTGCTTCATAATTTTCAAAATGTTCACTCTGCAATTGTGAACTCGAGTATGAGAATTATGCCCACTGTGCACCTAGAAGCACTATCAAAATCAGATGGGCCATCAAAGATCATGGCCATACAAAGAATGTGTTAATGGCCCTACAGCACCTTGGAAATGCTACATGCCTGGAAGCACCAGGAAGGCAGGTGGTTCATGGTTCCAGCCCCATCAGAGGAGCACAGAAGTAGAGCTGGAGCCAGAGAAGTGAAGCCACATGCAGGGAACAGTCATGGCAGTGGATGCTGTCACACACACTTGGCTGTTTGGGGAGACTGAGCCTTCCTCAGCCTATGTGATGCATAGCTCATGAATGTGTCTCTCCCAGCGAGTATCATTTAGCAGCTTCATGGTCAGATTTGTAACACAGTCAGTGAGGATCTTTCAATTGATAGTTAAAGCTGAAAACAGGTCGTACATTCTTTGTAGTCCCCCAAAGACAGATACTGAATCCCAAGAAGATTTTGCTCTATCAGACACAGTCAGACTGAGGGAATGGCAGTCACAAGGCATGAACAGAACAAGGATCCTCACCTGGACATCACTGTTTCTTCCCTTCATGTTTGCATTGTTGTCTTAACTTTGACCATGGCGGTCCTGAAGCTTCATTTAGTTCCCATTCAAAACATTTATAAGCAGTTCTGTTAGGTGGAGACCCCTCTTTCCTCAGTATCTCCCTCCTCAGAAAACTGGTGTAGGGTCCCGTTCATTGTAAGGTGTACGCGTGGGGGACCCCTCCCCCACTCGTATTCCCCTGGTTCGGTGTAAAGTTTTGTCAGTCTGTCAACTCCGACCCGAAGTCGGGCGTGAGATCCTCCTGCGACGCCCAGTTCGCGGGGATAGGGGGGTCTGGGCCCACCCTCCCTCCCGGACCCCAGCCCAGGGCCCTAAGGGCAGGTCGACTGCGACCCACCTAGCCGGCGGGGCCAACGCCCGAAACTCACCGGCTCACCGGCTCCGCACCCCGCCCTGGGCTACTTCCTATCCCGCTATCTCCCAGCGAGACCCCGATCGCTGCGGGCCCCTGCCCCCGGTTGCCGTTGTCTCTTTCTTCCTCTCTCCCCGGCCTCCTCTGCCTCGGCGGCCTCCACTCCCCCAGTCTCCGCAGGCTCTCCTCCCTCGGCTCCCCCCAGCCTCCGCTGGCTCTCCGGCCTCTGCTCCCCCAGCCTCCTCTCAAAAAAAAACTGCGTCGGCGTCCTCGCGGCGTGACGTCCGCCGCGGCGCACGCCGCCTCCCACCCCCAGCCTGTCCAAGGCCGACATGCCCGCGAGCGCCCCGCTCCGGCCCCGCCCCCGCCTCTCAGCTGGGCGGCGGCGGCGGCGGTGCAGGGGCCGCAAGCCTCCAGCACGCCCTGGGCCACGCCCAGGAGCGCGAGGGCGACCGCGGGTTCAGTGCGGGGCGCGCCCGTCTCCGCGGGGTGGAGACGGCTCGCCCCGTCACATAAGGATAGTGCTGGATAAAGCCCTCCTCGTCGTCAACCAATCTTACTGTAAACAACATCTTTTCACTGTGACTTATGTCAGGAGTACAGCCCATTATTATGGTGTAGTACTTTGCTTTGCTGAGCTTCATCAATATGTTATCAAGTATCTTCCTTACCATAAGCCCAGTAAATTAGTTTTGAATTATTTTGCAGAAGACATGATCCATAGCTTCTTTATGTACTACAAAGTTAATGCTTACACATGACATGGTCGTATTCCCAAGGAGTTTGACTACACTGAGGAAATTATCATTGTGCCCAGTGAACACCTTATCTGACAGGCCTCACAAAGCCAAATTATTCTTTGGTAATAAGAAGGTAATTGAGATTAGATGCTCAAGCATGTTCCCCCTGTGTTGGGTTTCTACCTTAACAATGCACTGGTTTTCTGCATCTATGCATGTATCCAGGTTGAGCTTGACCACGACCTCCATTCATTTGGAATAGGCCATAAAATAACCAGGTGACTTTTGAAGTTGCCTCAGAGCATCAGCTAAGTTATTCCACTAATTGCACTCAGAAAGTGTAGGCCGTGATTTGGCCTTCTCAAATATTTCGCTATAAAATCAGAATACTTTGTCAGTTGATTTTGAATAAATTAGCCAACATCAATCCAGTATCTCACCCTTTAAGAAGTGTCACTTCTGCCCATATACTGGAAACATCATATCCTTGATTTTGCCCAGCCCATTCATAATCGTATGATCAATATTGGCAGAGTTTAGGATTGCCCATCATACTTCATGCTCTGATATATCAGGTTGTGGTGTGCAATTTTTCTCACTCCTTTCTCAGTCGCCATGCAAGGTTGATTCTTCTTCATCATTTCTCTTATTTTCATAAACCAGATGGTTTTGGTCAGTATCTTCCTTTTCATGTGGGCTACATTCTTTATCATTAAAGGAGTGGTTTTCGCTAACAATAACAAAAACAAAAATCACTTAGAGCCTGGCACCCTCCCTTGCCCATGCTCACATTCCAGGAAGTCGCTTGCCCCTAAATCCAACTGATATTTCCTTCATGAGGTAACCGAATCTGAGAGAGAACACCTCCAGCATGCAGCTGGCTGTAGACTGGATCCATATGCTACTAACTTGTTTGCTGCAATGGTGCCTGCTTAAGTAATTGCTGATTGGTGAGGAAAAGTATCCTACCATGGTGGGAGAAATAAGGCAGCCCTCCCAAGAAATCTTCAGCAGAGGGCTGCAGATTACCTCCAGGAAAGTTTCCTAGAAATCTCTATGGAAGATTCAGAGGAACTTGCGATGCACACAAACAATCTGTTTTGCAGGGACCCCCCTCTGCCTAACTGTACAGGAGAATGAGAAGCAGCTAGTGACTCTACCTCTGTTGGTTATTTCATTACCTCTTCAAGCCTGGTTTTAAAAGGGTAAGTGAACAGTCGTGTCTCAGCAATATTGAAGCAAACTAAGTACTTACCAGACATTTTCTCCCCTGCACCAAACTGGGTCATCCATGCCAGACTGCTGGGAATAAGGATGAAAGTAACTTAAATTTCTTATAGGTACTGTCCTATTGCAATCCCCCACCCCAGGAAGTCTGGATGGGGAGGGGGTTTCAATAGGATAGTGCGTGTAAGAAATTTAAGTGGGGGATGGAGTGAGGGGGACTCAGGGCAGGAGGTTGGGGTGTGTGCGGGTGTGGGGGAGCTCAGGCCAGGTGGCTTGGAGGCATGTGGCAGCTGAGGGCTGGGGGTGGGGGTGCAGGTGCTAAGGCAGGGCTTTGTGTGGTGGGGGATGCAGAAGTCAGGGCACAGGTTTGGGAGATGTGGAGGGCTCAGGGTAGGGAGTGGGTAGTACAGTGAAGATAGAGTGGGGCTCAGGGCATGTGTGTATAGGGTGCAGGAATCAGGGGAAGCAGTTGTGTGGTATGGGGGAGCTCAGGGAAGGGGTCTGAGAGTGTGTGTGGGAGCTCAGGGCTGAGAGTGCAGCTACCACACTGGCTAGCTGCTGTATCCTGGAGGCAGCAGGGACCATGCTGCCCAGCAATCTGAGCCCAGAGCTGACTGGAGCAGCGGAGACCATGCTGGCCAGCTGCCCAAACACTGGGATGGCAGGGACCTCACTGCCTGGCTGCTGGATCCCTAGGGCAGTGGGGACTGCACTGCCCGGCTTCCCTAGCACCAGGGCTGGTGCCTGTGTGCACGTGGCTGCATAGCCCAGGGTGCCGGCAACATCCAAAGCCCCTCGCTGGCCAGTCCCTTACCTGTGCGCTGCACTGGGGCACACTGGGTTATTTTCACCTTTGGCTTGGATTGGTTTGACTGCTTAGGAGTCAGAAACATGCCCTTGCTTGCCACCCCACTGGATCACCTGGTTACTTGTCCCCCATACTCCTCTTCCTCATCCATAACCTTATCATCAGGGTCACTGCAGTGACCTGTGACTCCAGCTCCTCCCAAGTATCGATGGGGCAGCCACCTCTCTCCACACAGATCCAAAAGACCCACCACCTCAGATGTCCTCCAGACAGGAGTGTGATTGTTGTGTGGAGTCAGCATGGCTAGCGGGGCAGTTGGTACATTAGCTCTCCACCCCCAGTCAAACAGGAAATGGGATTTCAAAAATAACTGGCTGCCAGGCAGCAGAGTTTAAAATGGTGGCCAGAGTGGTCATGGTGGGAAATTGTGGGACATGTCTTGGAGACCACTAAAATCAACATAATAAATGTGGTGTCTGTTCTGACATTGTATCACTCTTACTTCATCAACCTAAGTGCTACCCTTCCCGCCAGGGTGGATTTAATAGATCAGCATAGCAGGTGAGTTAAAGTGGCAGGAGTAACATTATAGCGTAGAAACATACACAGATAGGTTGACGTAAGCTGCCTTAGGTCAACCTAACACTGTAGTATAGACCAGGCCTAAGAGTTTGCTATATTCACAGTAGATGGAGTAAAACCTCATTAGTTTCTTTAAAAAAACCCAACTATTTCCAGATAGCTATATGGCAATTTTTGAAGGCACGAGTTAAACCTTTTAAAGAAGTGTGTATACAATTTACAGAAGTGATCCAAATTGATTCTAAATTGCCACTAGAGACTTTATCTATTGACATTCAGTCTTTCTCATTTACTTTATATTCATTATTGAGGATATTCTCTTAGTAGGTGCATTAGTGTCTAGTCTTGCCAATAACGTTTGAATGTGAACTCTGATGAGTAAGAAGAGAAAGTATTTTTCTTAAGCCATTAAATGCCCCGCAGCTATCATTCCTGAACTGGTTGTGCTCCCTTTCTGCCAATCTTGTTGGGGCTTGTCAGCTTTAGTGAACAGAAGTTCATACATTGAATGTGACATTTTTTCCTCCCAATTATCTCTCAGTGCACATTGTCCAGACATGCCACAAAGATTATGCAACTTTTTGCCATGATAAGAAATGAGTCAAGTGAGCACAAATCGATCCAAATCTTCAAAGACACTTTTCCACCTTTTAAAATCTTCCTTTACATGTCTTAAGAATTCAAGTCTGCATCTTTCTAGTTAGTGATGCAGTTTTATTGAATATCCAATTCTGTGATTATTCTGCCAGCAGATTCCCATTTCAATACGCTGGAAGTTTTGAATGTGAATCAATGGCTAGATTTGGCCTATCTTTCTTCCTACCAGCCCTTTCCAATTGCTTTTGCATGTACTCACTCTGCTCCCTGTGTTGGCAGTGTTCATCCTTACTACCAGTGAATGCATTGATGCAGAGAGCAGTGCACCACAGAGAGCTGTCCCACTGTGCAACTTGCCACCATCTGGTGCAGGGTGTTTTGGGAATGGCCTACAATGCCTCATGGGGGCAAAGGACTCATGCAGGGTGACTGGAAACATGGTTTCAGCATCCCATGATGCAGTTTTCTCCATCCCATAATGTTTCATGCCTCTTTTCAACCTCCCTCCCCCCACAAAGATGTGTGTTCACCATCTCTGTGAGAAACATGGATCCTGCACAGCCCTGCACTATTGTGGTGACTGGTGAGCATAATGTGCCTGTTCCTGCAGTACTTGCAAAGCCTCCAGAGGAGCTGTGGGGAACATGATTCTTTGGAGACTAGTTTAATGTGGGATATAGAGAGAAAGGATGCATCTACACAGCAGGGCTTAACTTGAAATAAGCTACACAAATTGAGCTACATCAATTGCATAGCTTATTTCAAAATTGGGAGCGTCTACACAGCACTTATTTCGAAATAGAGCACTCTTCCTCCAACTTCCCTTACTCCTTGTACAATGAAGGTTATAGGAGTTGGAGTAAGAAGTCCTCCAGCTTGAGAGTATTTCGACATTATTTCAAAATAACTGCCTGCTGTGTAGATGCGGACTAAGTTATTTCAAAATAATGTTGCTCTGTAGATGTACCCAAACAATTCAAAGTTGGTGAGGGTATTCATGGAGCAGCTGCACACAGGGGATTGCCAGTTCTGGGCCTGAGAAACAAAGACTAATTGGTAAGATCACTTTGTTATGCAGGAATGGGATAACAAGCTGAGCTGTAGGACTTTTGGATATATAAGGTCACATTCCTGGACGTGTGTGTGGTGCTCGCCGCAGTCCTTCATGCTATAACACCAAAATGAGAGCTGCACTGGCTGTGGAGAAGTGAGTGGTGATCACTGAGATTGGTTGGGCATCAGTTTGGAATTGGGAAGTTAATTCTGGGGGTTGTTATGATGCAAATGCGAAGGTCCATTAATCGTGTTGTGATATGAAGGACTGTCACTCTGGGACATGTGCAGGAAACAGTGGATGGGTCGGAAGCAATGAGGTCCCTGAACTACTGAGGGTGATAGATGGTATACCACCCCTTCTTTTGGCACCAAGGCACCTTGCCACTGAGTACATCAACAGAAATGGTATTTTCTACGGTATTGAAAGTTTTGGGGGATCACCAGGGATGTTTTACCAACATCAGTGTGGAATGGTCAGGAAAGGTACATGGCACATATATTTTAGGAAGACAGGTCTGTTCAGAAAACTGCATGCAGAGACTTTCTTTCCAGACCATACGACTGTCATGAGGGATGTTTAAATGCCAACAGTGGTCCTGGGAGACCCTGCCTGCCCCTTACTCCCATGGCTTATGAAGTCATACACGAGCAACCTCGACAGCAGCAAGGATCCCTTCAACTACAGACTCGGCAGGTGCAGAATGACCATTGAACGTACCTTTGGCTGTTTGAAAAGCTCTTGGGTTTGGCTATTCATGAGATGAGATCCCAGTGAAAAAAAAAAATCCCAATGGCTATAGCTGCCTGCTGTGGGCTTTGTAATATATGTGAAGCAAAAGGGGGAAAGATTCTGCTGGGGTGGAGATGGAATGGCACTCTGCTTATTTTGGGCAGCTAGACATTAGTGATACAAGAAGAGATCAGCGGGGAGCTATTTGCTTCAGGGCAGCTTTGAAAGAGCATTTTAAAAGTGAGCCACAGTAGTGTGTGTGGCTGTGGTGTTCTCTGTCTGACATTGTTTCTTTGCACCCTGGTATGAAGCTTGTGATGAGTGCTATGTGTGAGCACCTATTGCTATTATCTGTGAATGGTGTCAGCCCCAGCCACCGTATGCTGTGAACTAATGAAGATGAATTAAGTTTCCATAAATAGACTTTTATTCCAAACACAGGAAAACAGATGTATTTATAACCTTTGAAGGGGAAAGAACATTCATTTCCATTTCACAAACACATACACCAACCATGTCTCTCACAGATCAGTGTGCTGTGATTCCCTGTGCTCTCCCTCAGGGTACCGTGGTAAGGATAGTGCAGCGGCCCTGGATGCCATGTGGAATGTGTGTGTGTGAGGAACAGGTGGAGGAGAAGGGCCACAATGTAGTTTTCTATGGGCTGGAGAGGGTGGTTAGTACAAGTCTGTTGAATCTCAAGGTGCATAAGCATCTGCATCATGACTGCTGCTTGAGAAGAGCTAACATTTCGGCTGCACATCTCTGTCTTTTCCCTGCAACTTTTTCCTCCATATAGCTGGCTGTTGGGCAGCAGAGTTCAAAATTGTGACCAGATTGGTCATGGTGAGCAATTATGGGACACTTCCTGGAGGCCACTGAAGTAAACGTAAATAATGGTGTGTCCACACTGACCCTACATTGACCTATTTACATTGCTTTAAGTGCTACAACTCTTGCAGAGGTGAAGTTAAGTCAGCGTAAACAGGTGAGTTACATCATCGGGAGCCACATGTTAATGTAGACATTTACAGTTATGTCATCTTGGGCTTCCTTGCATTGACCTAGCTCTCTAGTGTAGATGAGGCCCCAGCCTTCATCTGTACCACAGTAAAGTAGTGTAGAGGAGGGGAGGGCATTCAATGTTTTTTAATGAAATAGAAATTCAGGTTATGTCTATTTGGAACTATCTGTGGATGGCTAGAGATCTGATAGGATTATGGCATCAGAAATCCCAAAAAAGTGAAACCTGTTCAGTTGTGGAGGAGTGCGTGCTTTTATTCACACTGATGCAACAATCTGCTTATTTTTATAATACATATTTACATAAAACAATTGGAAGAAACCCTCAAATCCTCTAAATAAGGGATCAAGAGCCCATTGTCCTTTCATCAAGTGAAGGTACTGAAGCATCTAATAAGTCTTCTTACAACACCAAGAAGACCAGACTTGACAAAACTATTTTTTTTTTAAGATAAGATAGGCAAGAAAAAAGGTTGTCTTCTGAACAAATACATCAGGCTTCACTCCTTAAAAAGTATAAACATGAGACAGAAATAACTGTTTGAAAATAGTCTTCAAAAACAGTTCCTGGATCAGTGTTGTGACTACTCTTTTTCTGAGGTAACAAAAGAGCTCAGAAACTATTTGTGGAAAAACTACACAAACCGAAAGTTATAAGCTAATCATTAAAAAATGATCTACAAAAATTTCTTTGCTGCTTGTAGCTGCTTCTGGAACTTGCTGTTTTCCTGTAGAACAAACAAGTATCCCTCAAAAGCAATGCTGTTAACTTAGGCTATGTTTACACTAGCGCTTTTGTTGGTAAAACTTTTGTTGTTCAGGGGTGTGAAAAAAACAACCCTGATCAACAAAAATTTTACCAAAAAAAAAAAAAAGTTCCAGTATGAACAGCACTACATGAGCAGCAGACAATTTCCTGTGGATAGAGCTACTGCTGCTTGTTACCGGTGGTTTAATTATGCTGGCAGGTAAACACTCTCTAGCCAGCCTAAGCTATGTCTACACTACAGAGTTTTTGCGGAAAAACGGGTGTTTTTCCGCAAAAACTCCCAGAGCGTCCACAGTGCAAGTGCACTCTTTCAACAGTAAATTGACAATAAATCAAAAAACAGAGGAGTTTTTGTGCAATTGATCTTCCTCATTCTACGAGGAAGAAGCCTTTTTGCAAAAGAGTTCTTTCTCAAAAAGGTGTGTGTGGATGGGGAAGAGGGGGTTTTTGTGCAAAAAGAGGAAAGCGGAAAAAGCACAGGTGCCCTAGTGGCCATTCTGTGCATACCAATCAGTGCCTACTTTCAAGAGTAGTGATAGAGATGTAGCCGTGTTAGTCTGGTATAGCTGAAACAAAAGACAGGCCTATGCAGCACTTTAAAAACTAACAAGATGGTTTATTAGGTGTTGAGCTTTCGTGGGCCAGACCCACTTCCTCAGATCAAATTGTGGAAGAAAATTGGCATGACCATATATACCAAAGGATACACTCAAAAAAAAGTGAACACACATAAAAAGGACAAATCAAATTTCAGAACAGAGAGCGTCCATGCAGTCTGGACGCTCTTTTTCACAAAAGCTCATTGCTTTTTTGATGCACTTTTGCAGTGTGGACAGACGCTCTCTTGCATGAGAAGTTTTTGAGGAATATCTCTTCTGCAAAAAGCTTCTTGCGCAAGAAACCTGCAGTCTAGATGTAGCCCTAGAGTGGCTACATGCAAGAACGTACAGTGGCACAGCTGCAGCGATACAGTTGTGCTGCTGTAATGTCCATAAATCTAAAAACAAATTATGACAACTCTTTAATCAGAACAATTATCTGGAGCCAGAACATCAGTTATGTAAGAAGGCTACAGACTGCATTTTCCCCCTTTCCTGCCCACTGATTTACCTTCTTATCCTCAAAGGATTGGATTAGGCGACTAATGGGTGGGGCAAGAAGGGCCACATGCTTCTCGCCAGATGCACATTCGGCAGGGAACTGCATCAGCTAAAGCATCAGCACCATGCTGGCAGCTCCTCTGGAGCAGCTGTATCAACCCCCAGCCCTTCCATGCAGCTGTGTCTTCTGGTGTCTGTACAGCCCTGCCTGAAGACAGAGCTGGGAACACGGCCGAGGTGGTACTGGAACAGCCATGCCAGAGGAGCTGTCGGCGTGAGGCTGTTGGGCAACTCCATATTTTGCTCCTTTCATCACTATGGTTCTGGAGAGCCCTGATGCTCAGAAGTCTCTGGTGCAGAGGGGAGGAGGACAGAGTACCTCCCCCCTGGTATTGTTAAAAGATAGGGAGAGTGCAGGGGTCAGGGAGAAGTAACATGGGGGGGGGCTCACATGGGGAGGTCACATACCCCCCCCCCCCCTTTAGCTGGTGTTCCCCTTTGTGTCCCTCCAGTTATTGTCACCTGCCATTCAGCAAACACCACTTGCAAATCCAAAGCCTCTGTTACATCTGTGTCAAAGTAGCTCCTTGTGTCTGAGTGTATCAGAAATGCAAGCCCCTTTGTAATCAGCCTGCCTGCTCTTTTGATGGAAAACAGTATCCTTTGAAATGTAAAGCAAATAAATGGAGTGGGGAAAAAGTGCACCTCTCAGGGTCCATGTACTGACAACATAGTGTTTCTAGAAAGCCAGATAAATATTAACACACTCAGAGATTGTCCCCCTGTGTACGGCAAGGAGGAGCTCTTAAAGCAGATGTACATGTATGATTTTTTATCTTCTTTTCTGGGGTAATTAATGTCTCCTGGCTTCCTCAGAACCTTGACAACATTTTTTCCCTCCAAGCCACTCATTAATGAAGGAATGTGGGTAGCGCATGAACTGCTGGCTGGGGGAGACTAGCTCCAGCCCCACCCCTTCTGCCCAAGGCCCCTTACGAGAGCCCAGAGCACCATCCGCCACACTCCAGGCTAGCACCCCACAGTCCTAGAGCACTGGAGAGCAGGTGGCATGGCCTCTACCCCTCCCCCACACACACCAGACCTGGAGGTCCAGGAGGATGGGCATCATGCCCCTAGCCTTTTCAGCCCTGGAGGAATGGGAGAACGGGTGGCCCTGGAACGTCTTCAACCCCTTCAGCCCTGGGGCAGTGGGAGAATGGGCAATGTGTCCCCAGCCTCTCCAGACCAGGAATGATATGGAGCTGGGGGAGCTTCAGTGTGGGTTGCAGGAGAGGGACTGACTTGCAGAGTGTGGGTGGAGCAATGCCTGGCTGCCTGGGGAGGCACACCATCCCCCCACCTATGATACCTGCTGCGCATGCAGAAGACATTCCTAGAAAAATCAGTTTTCCAGGGGCTTGCAGAACTAGAACTTTGGCATGCGCTCATGCCCCCAAGGTGTCAGTTTCTGTGTGAGGGGCTAGCTGCACTGGTTCAGGAGTTCTGCTACCATAACCATAGCTACGTTTAGGCCCCAATACGGTCAAGAGATCTAGTAGTTAAGACTCCTGCACCTGTTTGACATCCCATAGCCTTTAATGAGGTTCTGCATGGGTGAAGGATCTGCATTAATGACTTATGTCAGAAATGACTTATTTCCTGACTCAGACAAAAGGAAAAGAAAGAATAGCAAAGGGAGAGAAATTGGAAGGAGGCTTCATTCTTTTTTCCCTCCTAGAATGCTGCCTTCCCAAAGTCTGCTCCATGGCCTAGGAGAGAGAAACAGGGTACAAGCCCCCTGTGCATCCCTGGCTTCAGGAGTACTGGAAACTCCTTACAAGTGAGTGTGCAAGGGGTCACTAGTGCCCAAATCATTGTCCCTGCTCCAAGCCCTCCCCTGATGTTCCACCCACACTCCACATTTTGTCCTCTTCCCCGGAGTTCCCATCCCCCACCTGCTCCTCTCTGCCCTGTCCCTGCCATGATGATGGGACCAAGCCCTCCAGCTTCCTGTCCTGGCACTCTCGCATCACTTCTACTCTGTGAGGGTATGTCTACACTAGCCCCCTAGTTCGAACTAGGGAGGCTAATGTAGGCATTCGAAGTTGCAAATCAAGCCCAGGATTTAAATATCCCGTGCTTGATTTGCATCTTCCCGGCCAGTCGCCATTTTTTGAAATTTACAAGTCCGGAGTAACTGCCCGCGTCTACACGCGGCAGGGACGCAGTAGTTCGAAATAAAGCCTTAGTTCGAACTACCTGTTAAACCTCATTCCAACTTTGAATGCCTACATTAGCCTCCCTAGTTTGAACTAGGGGGCTGGTGTAGACATACCCTGAGGTAGAAAAGACCTTTGGTCCTTCTGGCCCCAGTCCAGCTCTTTCCAAGTTCCCTACAGGCTGTTTACAGCAGTGATGGGGTGGAAATGGGAACCTGAAGGGTGGGAAGTGGTGATGGCAAGGGAAGAAAGGGGAAAAGAGGAGGGAGGTGGAACTGGGCACAGTGGAGAAAGCACAGTGGTGGGGAAGTGGGGATGTGGCGTTCAGATGCAGAGCAGTGTCCAGAGGCAGGGGAGAAGGCATTGTTTGTAACAATCCCTGGGCTTAGCAGATCAACCTCTGCAAAATATTGATAATGGAAAGAGAAGGGCCCAGAAGGGGCATGTGTGAGGATAGGCATGGGATAGTGTTACCATGTTTCAGGTTCCCAGAAAGAGGATACTACCCAAGAGGGGAGGGAGATACAGTTGGGGAGTGCTGGAGGTGTGTGTGTGTGTGTGTGTACAGAAGGAGACCTAGGGGGTCCTGGAGGCACTACATGCAGCCTCACTTTTGAGTGCAACTATGCTGTGAACCATTGTTGGGGTTCTCTTGTATGAGCAAGCAACATCTGTGGCATGGTCACCACATCAGAAAAAGAGCAATTGGACAGAACTGTGAAATCTGTGCTTTTGCTGCACCTCACAAAAGCAATGTGGGAGCAGGTGAGCAGGGAAAGAGTCAAAGAGGAGTCATTGTATGTGACACATATCCCAGGACAGAGCCGTGGACACTACGTGGATATTGTCCATATAAATACGCTTTGTTCAGAATGCAATTAACTTTCCCTACATGCTCTGTGAGGATTAATAGAGTGGTCATGTGAGTGTGCCCAATGGCATTAGAAGAAGGCAAGCCATACTGCGTGGGGTGTAGGGCTGATACGCATACAGGCCGCTGATACATGTGTCAGACCAGAAGTCCCCAAGGTTTAAAGCTGTTTTTACCCTTGGATTCTTGAATTACACCAATTTTTCAGGCCAGGCCTCATGCCCTTTACCTGCTGCCATTAGTCCTATTCTACAAGGGGCTTTATGCAGCTCATCAGCACAGCACCGGACCCATGTGTCGTTTCATTGTATATCGGATGGTAAGATAAGAGCCAGACCTTTATAACTTTCTTGAATGCTCTGTTCCTTAAATGCTTCCACCTCTTGAAAGAAGTGTGACCCTTCATGGCAGGGAAACTTGTAGAATGAGGAATTCTCAAACAACAAACAAGGGAACACTGTAAGGATATGTCTACAAAGTTAATTCAAAATAACAGCAGT
Source organism: Rafetus swinhoei (assembly GCA_019425775.1). NCBI lineage: Eukaryota > Metazoa > Chordata > Testudines > Trionychidae > Rafetus > Rafetus swinhoei. The sequence goes on along the minus strand of CM033437.1, from coordinate 270,766,319 downwards.
TATTTCGAATTAACTTTAATAGCGTCTACACAGGAGCCCTTATTTCGAATTTGGTAAACTCATTTGGTGTTCTACGAGGAGTAACACCAAATTCAAAATAGCGATTTCGAATTAAGTGCTATGTAGACACTTAATTTGAAATAGGGGGCCTCCAGCCCTTCCCGGGGAGCCCTGGTGGTCACTCTGGGCACAACCAGGAAAGCTTACTCTCCTTTCCCCCAGCTCCGGAGACATTAAAGGGGTAGACCCTGGCCACAGTGCCTGTGCCACCTCCAAGCCTGCCAGCCCAGAGCCAGCAGTGGCCACCGGGGCCCCTGTACCAGTGGCCCCAAAACATGAGCCAGCAAGCTACTGGCAGCCAGCCCTCCACTGCTCCCCAGGAGCAGTCTGCCAGCTCCCAGGAGCCTGACAGGGGCTGGAGAAAGCGGGCGCCTTCCTGGTCCAGGGTGGAGATCATGGACTTTATTCAGGTTTGGGGGGGATGCCCCCAACGTCCATTATCTCCACACTAGACAGAGGAATGCGGCCGTCTATGGCAGGATAGCTGCCAGCCTGGCCACCAAAGGCCACATGCGAACCCAGGAGCAGGTTTGCATGAAAGTCAGGCTGGTCCGGAGAGACCCCCAACCCTGAGCCCTCCCCCTTCTTCCCCTTGCTTCCCCCTTCCAGCTCCCTCCTCCCAGGTTTCCCCCTCCCCTCTTCCACCCTCTCTCTTCCCCTCTCCTACCTCCTTTTCCCAGTCTCTCCAGAGGTTCATTCCCCCAGTTTTGTTCAATAAACCCGGTTTCTATTTTTGAACATACGTGTCTTTTATTTGACATCAGGAAGGGGGGCTAGGGAAGGATAAGTGGAAGGACGTGAGGGAGGAATGGGGCACAAGCTCCCATTGGGGAGGACTGGGGAGGCTCCGAGGGCTTCTCGGGGTGGACGCTCTCCTGTAGGGCCTCCTGGATCCTGACAGCCCCCCAATGGACCCCCGGATGGCAGCCTGCAGCAAGTGCAGCCGGGCTGATGGCAACGAGATGCACCAGCATGCCCAGGGGCAGCTCTGGCTCCATGTGGCCGAGTGCTGTGGTGTCCCGAGTGCGGGCACTCAGGGCACTCCAAGACAGAACTGCTTTGCTGTCCCTCATCGAGGTAGACAAGCAAGCGGGGAACCCTGAGAACTGTCTGTCCTGGGTGGGGGTAGGGTCCCTTTAAGCACGGAGCTCAGTTAGCCTCAGGCAGCAGCCCCACACACTAAGTCCTAACCTGATGCCCTGCCGGCACTGGTTCCGGCCAGCCTTAACTTCGGTTCAGGATCCACTCAGTGTGGATGTGCTATTTCGAAATAGCAAAATGCTATTTCGAAATAGATTTTGTGTATAGATGCGTTATTTCGAATTAGCTTAATTTGAATTAACTATTTCGAATTAAGTTAATTCGAAATAGCACTGTAGTGTAGACATACCCTAATGTATTCGCATTCTGACTTGGAAAATATTTTCTGTTAGTACCAGAAAGATTAGTAGTGAAAAATGATGGTAATCATAGTCTTGTAGCAGGCCACTGTGGACCTAACCAGTTGGACCTAACCAATTCAGTTATAAGATCAAGAACACATATTCCTGCTCATCCAGAAATATAATCTATATCATCATGTGCCGACAGTGTCCATCTGCTATGTACATTGGACAAACATCTCAGACGCTTCGCCAAAGAATCAATGCACACAAAACGGATATCAGACAGTATCACAAAGAAAAAACAGTTTCTTGCCATTTCAAGCAGAAAGGGCATTGTCTCAATGACTTGATTACCTGCATACTGCTTCAAAGGCATTTTAACACCAGACTTGAAAGAGAAACCTCTGAACTGTCATTCATGCTTAAATTTGACACTTTACGCCAGAGTCTTAACAAAGACCCTAATTACCTTACCCATTACAAAGATAGCTTCCCCAATTATCACCTCTAATATCATTAGCTCACAGACATTTACCTCCCGCCCCCCATCCTCCCTCTGTTCTGAAATTTGATTTGTCCTTTCTATATGTGTTCACCTTTTTTTTTTATTGTATCCCTTTGGTATATATGGTCATGCCTATTTTCTTCCACAATTTGATCTGAGGAAGTGGGTCTGGCCCACGAAAGTTCATCACCTAATAAACCATCTTGTTAGTCTTTAAAGTGCTACATAGTCCTGTTTTTTCTCTCATTTATGGGCTTTCATACCTCCAGTTCCATTTTCTGTCCTGGCAATGGTCCTGAATACAAATGGTATGCTTATAAACCAGTTCAGGATTATGATCCTATGCATTCAGGATCATAATTTTAAACTGGTCTCTTTCCCATACATCATCAAAATAAATTACTCTACTGGCTATTGTCTCTTAACCTCAATTTGCATCCCTGAGGATGCAGATTCAAGCTACTCATGTTTTAACATTCATTTTATCTTCTTAGTATAGTATCAGTGTTGCCAACTCTTATAACTTCCTTATCAATCTTGTAACCGTTAGTATATTTCTTAAGCCCCAGCTCCTGGAGTCAGGCATATTTTTTAAAATATCTGCTTTCATTGTCAAGGTGGAAGGAAGTAACTTTCTACCGCTTGTGTTTGTAGAGAAAAGTATAGAAATGTGATCCAAATGTGTTCTCTAAAGGTTCAAAACCCAAATAAATAAAGAAAAAAATATATATCTTCAAAAAAATAATTATTTTAAAGCCAATCTCATGGTTTGACTTTTGATTTTTTTAAAATAATTGAGATAGCCAAATCTGCTATACTTAACAATTTCTCTTTTCTCTTGCACCCAGTTCTCCTTTTTTGAGCAGAACTTCCTTTGATATCAGTGGAAAACATTTAATAGAATTAAGTTCTGCCATTGCAAATTTCCCCCCCTAAAAGTTAATAAATCTAGGCAGTAGTCCTGTATGTTCTTTGGGTGTGTCTAGACTACAGAATTTTTTTGGAAAAAGTAGCCTTTTTTTAAAAAAACTTCCTCTGTATCTAGACTGCTGCTGCATTCTTTCGAAAGTAAATTGAAAGAATGCGGCAGTTTTACGAGGAAGAACGCCTTTTTTCGAAAATGCTTTTTTGGAAAAAGGCGCTATGTAATGCAAACTATGCTTTTTCGAAAGAGAGCATCCAGACTGCCTGGGTGCTCTCTTTCGAAAAAGCAGCTTGCTTTTTCGAAAGTACTGGTTGTAGTCTAGACACGCTTTTTCGAAAGTATCTTTCGAAAAAGCCTCTTTTGAAAGAGGCTTGCAGGCTAGATGTAGCCTTTCTAAGTAAGTTTCTACACTATGGTGCACCAGATGCCTAGAAAAAGTTTATTCAAATAATTAGGCTGTATCAAGGAAATACAATTTTCTTATGATTGGTAACACTATCATTTCCCAGATGTATTACCCTAGGTACTGACAGGCCTGGATGGAGCTGAATAAAGAATAATCCAGAATTTCTTTGTTTTGTTTTTTTGTGTATGTGTTGTAACTTAGTAGTGATATAATTTAATTTGATCTTGACATTGCACTGACATTAATTTCATTCTGTCTTCCCATTGTGTACTTGGATTGCATAATGTGCTCATGTCATTTTCAAGAAAAATTGGTATGAAAATTTTTTGATAAACATACATGTAGAACATATTGACCAAATAAAAAGAACAAGCCAACAGGAGTAAAATCTGCATATATATGGAGTATATAAAGTGAAATATATTGTTTTTCAGACCATTGAAGATAAACAACACCACTTAGCAATTATGTGTTAAGACACAGCATGTTTCACTCCAAGTATCTATGCATGTGTTAGGCAGCTTTAACGATCTCATTTGCACATACAAATGGAGCATTTGTGTAAAGGCTTCTTTACTGAGCTTCAGCATAGAAACCACTTATACTGACAAGAGGGATTGTCCTGATGGTGTAGGTAATCTACCTGCTCCAGAGGTGATGGCTAGGTCAGTGGAAAAATTCTTCTGTACTGATTATAAGAATATTTTGCAAAAGGTATAAGAGGACTGTGTCCTCCATCTCAGAGGCTCAGAGGAATGGGAGAATTTTTAAAACAGGAGGTGCTGACACTACCCCATATTCCTGATCCTACCCTGTCCCAGCTGAGGCTGGGAGTAAAGCCCTGACAAGCGGGGCCAGCAGCCAAACCTAGGGCATGGGGCTGCCAGCTGCCCCCAGAGCACAGGGCCAAAGCAGAACCCTCATCACACAAGGCTGGCAGCCAGGAACCCAGGCCTGGAGCCGGCAGCAAAGCCTCCAGCACGCAGGGCTGGCAGCAGAGCTCCAGGTTCACAGGGCAGCAGCCAGGGCCTCGAGTGCGGAGCCAGCAGTAGAGCCCACTTCGAACAGGGCAGTAGTCAGGACCAAGGTTCACAGCCCTGCAGCTGCTTAATTAGGCCTGGCCCAATCTGGCAGTTCTGTGCACAGAGCCCTGAGCCCCTGACTGGGCAGGGTTGATTAAGCAGGTACAGGGCTGTGCTGCCATGCAGATTAGAGCAAACTTTGGTTGAGACCCTGGGTGAAAGGCCGGAAGCCCAGAATTGCTGCAGCACCCCCTACATTCCTAGCTCCCATGCCTATGGAAAGGCTAGTTGGAGAAGTCTTTGCGGGGATTCCACCCAGGACCTTTTCTAGTGAGCTTTTCTAGAACACCTTGTCCAGTTCTGGAAGAACACTTCCTTCAGTTCTCTGGGATCCAAAACTCAGTTCAGCTCTAGATTTTATTTGTAAGGTTTTCATTTTAAAAAAATAATATTGAGAGAAATGTCAAAATGAAAAGTCATTCCAAATACAAAAATCAAAACATTTTGAAAATGTCAAAAATTAAATGTTTTAACTTATTTGGATTTTGTTTTGAATGTAAATGATGGGGCAAAACCAACAAGAACTCACCAAACATTTTGGTGTTGCCAAATCTGTTTTTTTTTTTTAAGTTTCAGCTAAAAAACTTTGTCCTTCTTTATTCATAACATTTGGGGGGAAAATTGTTACAATAAAAAAGCAAAACCCAAAACCTCAAAACAATAACTCTTTTTCCTCTGCTGAGGTTATTCCTGAGACTTTTTGTTGTTGTCGTTGCAAACTGTAGTGTATTTATTTCCAGTAATTCCCTCTGTGCTTCTATTTTTTTCTCTTGACAGCAGCTCTGCATCCAGTATATTTCAAAAAGTAAATGGATGGAAGTAGAGATGCATTTCCAAGAAATAGATAAACATCTTTGTCACTGATTTAGAATCTGTCCTAGTACTATTTAGAAAGAATGATGCTCTGATTGCTTTTTCTTCTCCAATGTAAGGTTTATGTCTTCAGTAGGCCACCTACTGTGAGAGTAATTCTGCAAGCCTACACCCTTTTTGGGCATTCAGAAATGAACTCTGAACATATTTGTGAGTTTTCCATTTCAGTGATGGAAAGAACGCAGCTGGTTTGAGGCAGCATGTAAAACCGATTTAAAGATTACCTGTCATGTTACTTCTGTTTCTTAGATACACTAAGTATTTACTCATTGGTACACATAAACCTTTATTCAGACAGATAAAGTAGGGAGGCAGATTACAGTTTGTTCTGTATCATCTATCATTTATCTATAAGACTGAAGACAAAACTCTCAAAATTCACATGGCCAGTTAAAAAGATTAGCTCAATGATGGGTCAAGGAGGGAATTATTATTAGTCGCTAAATTTTAGTGAACTTAATTTCATAATGTTATAAACCCACAAGACACGTAGACCCATGTATTCCAGAAGTAAAGAGGGTAGTCCTAAAAAGCAGAGCTACCTTCTTCTCTATTAGGTATCTGGACATCCAAACACGTGGTCATCACATTATGAAACACACTATCTCTGCCACGGAAGGAACTCACTAGGCAATTTAAACTCAAGCATAACATGATGGGAGGTTAATAAACAAAAGGCAAAGAATGAGAGAGCTAGGGCAAGCATTCCAATGACTGGGATGTGTGTTTACTAAACTAAGGCATGTGTATCCTGATGGTTCTATGAAGATTTTCTTCCCCACTTCTGACTCGGATGGAGTGATTGAAGAAAAAAAGTGAAGAACTGATTAAGCAGGGAGAGATAGGTCTGGACCTGATTCTCCTGGCTCTTGCATCACTTTAAAGTGCAGGAACTCCACTGACCTCAGTGAAATTAATCCCCATTTACATCAATGCAAGGAATCTGAGTTTCAGGTCTGTTATACTGTCAATAACTCAAATGAATTGTAAATAAAAGAATCTGAACATTACTAGGTGGGATATAAAACCATAGAAAATTAATATCTCATTTGTAAATGTCCTAATTTCATAAGGATTCCTAGTTAAGTAAATGCCATTGCAATAAGAGAAACAAACAGGCCCCTCTAAGGGGCATAAAAGGGAACTTCCAGGTGATTGAAAGCACTGAGAAAAAGGCAGGACCAGAATCAGTGGCCAAAAAGGTGATCAGCTGCGACAAGTCAGTAACAGCCAGCAGCAGGGCAACCAGACCACCAAGTGGCGACCACTTTAATCAACAACAGAGACTAGAGGAGGTTAGTAGCAGTAAAAAAATCTGGTGGCTCTGTTTGGAGACAGGACCAAAGTGTGAGACATAGGAGTGCTAATAGTGTTATAAACCCACAAGACACGTAGACCCGTGTATTCCAGAAGTAAAGAGGGTAGTCCTAAAAAGCAGAGCTACCTTCTTCTCTACTAGGTATCTAGACATCCAAACATGTGCCAGGCACGTGATACGGATAAACGTTACAAAAGTTAACATTCTGTCACATATTAGGGATCGTCAAGGCACAGGGAAGACTCAGTCTTATTTCCTGTGATGTTCTTCTTATTAAGGCAATGATGGCTTATATTTAACAATTATATTATGTTTCTTTAACAGTTATGCAGCCTTTTGCAGGCTGTTCCATCCCTGGCTTTCCAAAACCGGGCCTTCCCAAACATTACCTTGAGCTCTGCAGCCACAGCCCACCAATGTAACAGCAGCTGCTCCACACAGTCCCTTTCCTTTAGTCATGCTCTATAATCCAGTAGCTGGAAGGCTACTCTGGTGACTCTTCATGGCTCGAGTATCCCCTTACGCTAGGCAGTATGAGTGAAGTCCTCTTTGCATTCCAAGCCTGGGAATAGTTTCGCCCATGCTGGTGTTACCATACATCTGGGTTTCCCCGGAAATTGCCTTTTCTGATCCTCTGCTCTTTGCCTGGATGGATTCAAATAACAGGCAATGGCCAGGTTTTTTGCAGAGCAGACCTTGTGGCTCAAATAGAGCCCCAATTGGTCTGCTTCTCGATTGATCCCTTTCCTGAATCCACATCTGATTGGTCACTTGCAACTGCTAGATCCCATCCACTCAGGCTCCAGCTCTTAGCCTTGGGGAGGCGGGAGTCCCCCCAAGAAGGTGCTGACTGACAGCTGTTGCTGCACTCCAGATCTGCACCGGCCACCCTACCACCATGACAGATTTAGTTAATAAAATAGATTGCTATTCCATTGTACTTTATGTGTATTTGCGTTAATATCAGAATTTCAGAAACACGAGTGAGAGAGAACTCCAAAGTTTGCATATTACTTTTTGGCTAGGAAAATAATGTAAGTTATTGTGTGTGCAGCAGGTCCTGTTAAGCTACAGTAGATCAAATATATTTATATATTACATTAACTCTGTGATGGAGCTCAAGAACTGATATATTAAAGACTGGAAAAGCATTAACAGGTGTATTGGACTTGAAAGCAATTAGACTTGTGTGGATTTTTCATCTGGCATACCAGCAGCATATATGATCAGTTTCAAGAACTTTCATCAAACGCTGCTGGAGACCTCTAAAGATAGACAAATACTATCTTAAAGCTTCCAATGAGATTGTATTAAAAGGGCTTAGTTCAAAGTTTGTGAAAGATTAAAAAAATAGTGATTCATTTTCTGATGGTATGAGTAATATCAGATTACCTGGAATTTATGAATTAATAATTCTGTTTGTCACAAAGTAAATAATGAATCACAATTTTCCCTCACCATTTGCCTATAATTAATTTATCTGCTGGAGCCGTGGCTGGTACTGGGTTTACATGTTATATGTATCTGCATTCCATTTTATTCATAAAGGTCTCCCTTTCAAGGTCTCAAAGTCAGGATTATGGAAGATAAATGTGTGGGCAATGCACAACACAAGAAGTGAATTCCCTTGTGTTTCACTTCTGAGGACCTGAACCCAAGTTCTGAATAGTTCAGAAAGGAAAACGACTTTGACTGTTTCTTTGTAGTTTCCTGTGTTGATCAGAATATCCATATATCATCTTGGATGTCTGTCAGGCTCTGCTCTAATAAAGCCAAGGACTATAATACAAGGGGTTCTAAAAATTCAGTGGCAGAATTGGATGGAGAAACTTGAGCAAAAAGGCATTCACTCTACACCTCTCTCAACAAACACGTCTGCCATATTTTCAAGATGCTGTGAGTCCGTGTACACATAGCATGCAATTTGCCCAATACCCAACAGCAGTGTATCTGTTATATAAACAGGTGATCTTAATAGCTCATTTCATATAATTCTGTCATAAAATGTATTTATTTACAATTATTCACTATCAGTCTTCTCTTCATCCAACATCTCTGCCTCTTCCTAAGCCTTACATTCAACATCTGTCTTTCTGTGAAAAAATAGCAGAGGGTTTTTTTACTCAGAGGGTTTTTTTTACTATGTCTAGACTGCAGGCTTCTTTCGGAAGAAGCTTTTCCGGAAGAGATCTTCTGAAAAAACTTCTTCTGAAAGAGAGCGGTGACACAGCAAAAGCGCATCGAAAAAATTATCTGCTTTTTTGAAAGATAGCGTCCACACTGAATGGACGCTATCTCGCATTTAAGCTGTGATTTCTATGGATGGAGTGGCCACCAGGGCACCTGTGCTTTTTCTCCTCTTCCCTCTTCTTTCGAAAGAACTCCATCTTCCCTGTCCACACACATCTTTTTCTGAAAGAGCTCTTTTGGAAAAAGGCTTCTTCCTCTTAGAAAGAGGTTTACCAATGTTGGAAAAACCCTTCTGTTCTTTTGATATGTTTTGAAAGAACTCGATTGCAGTGTGGACGTAAGTGAAGTTTTTTTCAGAAAAACAGCTGTTTTTCTGAAAAATCTTTGCAGTATAGACATATCTCAGGAAGTGTGTTTGCTAGTTTTTCATATCTGAAGTCCTGAATGCGCTCTCTCTCTCTCACTTTATCTCTCTCTCATACACACACACAATTTTAAGATACTGAAATTGATCAGTAATGATGTATTTTCTGTATAGTATTACTGCAATCAAAATGTGTGATTTTTCACGACTTAAATGAATTATATACGAGTTTGACATTCTGTGTCTTTTGTGTGTGAGTGAGTAGGTATGATGGTAGCAGATGAGCCAGTTTAACTGAGAACCTCAAGAGCTGCCAAGTTAAAACCTTGGCTCCCTATATGGCTAAGAGAGGAGGAGAGGGGGAGGAGGAGGGGAATTCTGATAACTGAAGTGGCTGAACCAGAGAGTAACCAATTTCACCTTCTCTCATAAAGCATTTTGAAAATCTGACAGATGCTGCACATATTGATTAAGAGACATTTGAGTGCTCTCAGTGGTCTTACTGCACATGCAGGGACTTAAGCCAGAAAGCAGCACTGAAGATGTGGTAGCAGCAACTCTCTGCCCCTACTTTCCTGAATTGTTGTTGCTGCTGAACCAAAGCAGCAGGCACTGAAATGGCAGATTTAGACATTATTAAATGGTTTCAAATAGGGTTTACTGAAAACAAATAATACTTTTAATTATTATTTGACACTTTTAATTATTATATGACACTTGACTGCTGACATTTTAAAAAAATACACATTAGTGATTTCTTCATGATCAGATAGGGACTTTTCATGCCAGATACCATAAAATTCCACTCCAATTTATTATCTTGTATTTTCTTTCCAAATGTATAGTGTTAACATGACCATTTTCTAACATTTCTTTTGTCAATGGACTTCTGTAGTTCAAGAGCAAACTCCAAAATTGGCAATCATATACCTTTTAAATTTTGATGTATGCTATGTGCTACAGAAGACTTCATTTTAAGTCTCAAAGATGTAGCCTTGTGAGTCCGTAACTTTAAAAACAATGAGTAGTCCTTTACACCTTAGAAACTAAGGATCATGAGCTTTTGTGGGTAAAACCCACTTCATCAGATGAGTTGGAGTGGAAATAACAGAATCCAAGGTATATATAACAGCAAAAGCAGTTACCTGTCAGTTGTAGGACCCAGGTTAATGAAGCTAATTAAATAGGCTGGAAGTGTCCCATTCATAGCTTTTGATGTGAAAATGTAAATGTCAAAGGCAGGGGAAATTACCTTTCTAGTGTGTTAACGGGTTAATATCTTAAATCAAGTCCAGGTTGAAAATGTCAAATTTGTAAATTAATTCCAGTTCAGCAGTCTCTCTGTAACTGGGTGGCAAAATTCCTTTGTTGAAGAATGGCTACTTTTAAATCCATGATTGAATGTCCAGGTAGGTTATTTTCATTTGCATATCTCACTAGAGTGAATTATCTCAATGGTGCAGTTAGATACAGTTTAAGCACTGACTGTAAAAGTGAATGCAGTAGCCATTGTGCACTCAATAATATCTCCTGTTGGAATGTATTGTACTGAGACGAGGGAATTTTGTCCAGAAAATGAGGGCTATCTCCCACTTATTAATATAAATTATGGTTCATTGTGCTATTTAAGTGAAACATAATTCATACATTTAACTTAACCTGTTTTCAGTAGAGAAGTAAAGTGGCTTAAGAGTTGGTATAAATTGTGTGAGCCAAAAAAGGGCTACTCAGAAAGACTACTCATGTGAAAAAGGAACGTGGACATCATTGCTATATATCCAATTACTAGTGACCTCAGTCAGTCTCACAGGTTGTTGTTGTTTTGACAGCATTCTTAGTGAATTTAGAGATGTCATAGAGAAAATAACCATGTTATGCCTTACCAGCTGCCTCAGAATGATTTATTTTGTATATGAGAGATAGACTTGAAGTCTTAGGGTGCATCTATACTGCAGGGCTTAACTCGAAATAAGCTACGCAAATTGAGCTACATCAATTGCGTAGCTTATTTCAAAATAGCTTATTTTGAAATTGGGAGCATCTACATAGCACTTATTTTGAAATAGAGCACTCTTCCCCCAACTTCCCTTACTCCTTGTACAATGAGGGTTACAGGAGTCGGAGTAAGAAGTCCTCCCAGCTTGACAGTATTTTGACATCATTTCGAAAAAACTGCCTGCTGTGTAGACGCAGACTAAGTTATTTTGAAATAACACTAGTTATTTTGAAATAATGTTGCTGTGTAGACTTACCCTTTGTTTCTAACTTGTATGATAGAAGTCAATGATAGTTCAGGTAGCTCCCCCACTGTGGAGGAAACATATCACTAGTGTCACTACATTTCTTGATGGAACACATTCTGTGCAATGGCATTAGCTTCATGTATTTTGAAGTGCTTTATTCTGGGTTTAGACAAAGCAGCTACAGTCAGGCTCTGGTTCATCTTATTCCTGGTGATCCTGAAAACACATTGTTTTGAAAATTGATATATTTTCAAATTGCTATTTTAAAAACCCCTCCTTCTTTGGAGGACAACATTCCTATGAGAGCTCCTGAACACTGATTGCTATTGACATTGATAAGGTATATTCCCTGACTGACTAGTCAACAGGGAGTTTTCTGGGAAATTTGAGTTACGTCGACTTTATGTCAACTTTACGGCTATCTGAACTGCAAAGTGCACTGAAATGTTGCACAAAATCTGCTCTGTGTGGATGCTGATGATGCATTGTAGGCAGTTTCAAACAGGAGTATATTGACACAGATTAAGTTCATTTTAGTTCACACCAGCAGGGTCTACATGGGGCAGCTAGTACACAACACTTCAGTGCACAATGCTGTTTATATCCTTGTTTAACAGTCTGTGGCACAGTGTAGGCAATCCCAGAGCCTTATTTTCTTTTAGCATTCTCCCTTTTTAAGGGGACTGGCAACTGTTAATTAAACCTTTGACTTTTCCTATAATATTACAGACTTAAATGATTGAAAGATGGTGAAGGCCAACTAAGTTAGATAGTCTAGTAGCTTTTCAGCCTTGCTCCAGTTGGCAAATTCTATTGTGTTTTCTCTAGGCTGATTCTAAACATCAGAAATGAAGGAGTTTCCATTGCTTTCCTCAGGAGACTTTCCCACAATCTAAGTGTGACCCAAAGAACCCCACAAGGCCAACTAGCTGAGGATGCACTGTTTGGTAAGTCATTCCTATCAGCCGTGGCAAATTCACCACATCTAACAGAACTGCCATAAAATTTAGCTATAAAGAATCTTGTAAGAAGTATCCAAGATAGCTGGTGACATACTGGTCATCAGTATCATTGTGAAGCAGGGCTGACAAGAGACTTTGCTGGGCCCTAAGGGGGGAGCTGGCTTTGCCCCCCTCCCCATCCCCAGAAGGGGCACAGCTTTTGTTGGAAGGGGACGCGCTGGGGGGTTAGCATCCCCAGCCAGCCCTTCAGTGCCACTAGGGCCACAGGACACATGCTGCCAGTGGCTCTGGTGGTGATTTAAAGGGCCCAGGTGCTGTTTCTGCCAAGGTAGCAGTGGCGGCAGTCAGGAGCCCAGGCCCTTTAAAATCACTGGCCCTGGGGCAGTTGCCCGCCTGAGCCCTGCCCTGTCAGCGGCCCTGTTGTGAATTGTATTTATTCACTCTATATGAAGAATTACTTATACTTACTGGTATTAGACTTTGAAGTCTGTAACCAAACAAAGGGAAAACCAGGTTTCTAACCCCAGCCAACCCAAGAGCCATGATGTAAATGAAGCATGCCCATTTTTAGTCTCTTTTTGAAAAAATAAAAATTAATTGAATTAAGGACTCGGGCAATGCCAGGTCCTAGTTTTATATGTAATTAGTGGGTTTGGTTGTTTTCCATCTGAGTTTCAAACCAATGTTCCTTCTAATCTTTTCCATCTATGCACAGAATACATTTTTATGTGACTGAGGCATGCACAAATGGGCACCATTAGTAGAAACAAAATACCTAGCTCTGGGTGCTCTGCTAATCAGTTGGGCAGCATTTGAACCTCTCCTGCATGGCCACACAAGCACACAGCTTACAGGACACACTGGTTCAGATGAGGTGAGGTTTTGCCCACGAAAGCTCATGATACTATATATATAGCCTGGAACTTAAAAAACGAGTAGTCCTGTCGCACCTGTGTTAGTCTCTAAGGTGCGACAGGACTGCTCGTTATTTTTAAAGTTACAGACTAACACGGCTACCCCCAGCGGTGAAAGTCATTTAAAATTTCTTATAGGTACTGTCCTATAGCAACCCAGGTCCCTGCCAGCTCTTCAAATAGCTCCCTGCTGGCTTTTGCTGCAGCTTAGCCAGCTCTTGCTGGAGCTGCGCACCAGGGCGCACCCATTTATTTTCACTTCTGGCTACCTCTCTCAGACTTTATAACCCAGTAAACCTTTGAAATGTGTTCTTTGAGCAGTAAGCCTGACAAGCTTCTCTCTCCTGCTGGTGTGCAGATACCATGCGCTCTTTCCAAAATTCATTAACCCTTCAGGAGTCAGGAAGACTCCTAGGGAGTGCAGACTCCATCTCCTGTCAAAATTGTTAAAACGTATCCCATTTGCTCTCCTGATAGCTTTGTTTACCTTGCATGTAAATGTGCTCTTTTTGGTCTTTGGGCAGACCTTGCCTAATTTGAACTGGAGACACAGTCTAGCAGGGGAAACCAAATTCCTTCCTCTGGAACAGGCATGGCTTAGATACTGTTTGCCAGATCCATATTAAGCACATACTTGCAGCACATGTCTATAAAGTGCTTTGTGAGTTTACCATACATATATCATGCAATGATTTTCAGGATCACCCTGTCATCAGTTTGTATATGATAACATACGTGGCACTTCTTAGATACAGATTATGACAACAGTATAGTGAGTTTGTCAGGTCTGACAAGAACTGCTGACACTGAATAGTGAACCACAAATGGGTGTTTGTGTCTAACTGTCTGGACTACAAAGTTCAATCAGAAAAAGAAACACAATTTGCGGTATGCAAATTGCGTATCTTTTTCCACTTTACTGTTGAAAGAGGCTTTTCCGAAATTTGGTGCGTCTACCCAGCACCAAATTTTGGAAAAAAGTGCTCTTTCAACACATCCCTTATTCCTCATAGAATGAGGTTTACAGGGATGGCGAAAGATTGTGTCTGCTTTTTCGAAAAAAATTTCGGAAAAGTGGACATGTTCCATGGATGCAGCATTGCTTTTCCGGGATACCAGAGGTAGCCTACATAGTGATAAACTGCTTTAGACAAGATTGCAGCCTATTAGGTCTCAGTTTCTGGAACTCATGTTACACTTCTGTTTTATTTGTAACCTGTGCTGTTTCTATTATTCTTACAAAATACTCACTTGAATCTGTGGATCTTCCTTCTTTTTTCATAAAGCGATATTTGGTTTCACTATAACTAGATTGCAGTGTTGTGTTGATATTAAGGACCTGAAACCTGACTTGTTATATTCCAGTTATGTGTCTGAAGGGGGCAGGTTAGCTGGTAATTGCTCTGTGTGTCAATGACAGTGGGTGTGTGCTATAGGGGAGTGATCTTCAAAGAGGATTCAAGGATAGAATGCACCTCTCATTAGTATGCAAAGCAACAGGGAGTGTGTCCTGAGGAGAGGTTTTGAGTGTTTGAATGGCTGGTGGTGTACAAGACCTGACACCCAGCTAGCACAAGATAGATTCCCTCATCTATGAAGCATGGGGGTAACAATATGACCCACAATGCTCGGCACCCCGAGAAAGTGTCACACTAAGGCATTTAGCCTTTACAAGTTTCTAATAGATCTAGATTTTTTTCTGTTATTCAGCCTAAACAGAATGATTTCTACTTTGCTGCCACATCATGAATTTCACTCACAAATTGCAGCTAAAACATGATGTTGCATTTCAAGCCACTAACTTGCATCAAAGTGAAAGTGGAAAATACAAACTACTTACTTATCTCTTGTTTATTGCTTATTCACAGAGAGACAGAAATGTGACCACAAGACGACACAGCTCATTCACTCTCTACTGTTGTCCCTCAGTGCCTCTCACTTTGTTTTGGGTCTCACAATTTTTATTCAAAAGGGCTTCCACATGTCATTTTCTCTTTGTTGGTATTTACCTTTCGGGCTTTACTATGATTTTTTTGCAGTGCTTTCTCCAATACTTCGTGGGGCTTGCTGAAGTCCTTCTACTGAGATGTATGATACCATATTTCTTAAAACTAAATAGCCAGAATACTGGAAATCTTGAGAGATCCTAAAACTATAGAAGTGTTACTAATCTACTGACTTCAGTGGGGTCAGGAGTTTCACCCCTTGTATCTCTCTGTGAGGTTAAGAAAGGTAAAATGTTTCCATCTAGCTGTAAGAATTGCCTTAGGACTGGCAAAGAACACGTGGGATATAAGTGTTTATACTATCAAGTGTTTGGGGTGCCATTTGACTTGTCAAAACTCATTATAGTGAATGCCATCCACACCTGTCAGATGTGGTGTCAATGATACTGCTAGCTCCTTCCTTGTCCATCTATTTCTTTATGGACAAAGCCAAACAGTCCTTGTTATGAGAGTGAATGAAGGGCTGTACAATTTCCTTTGTGGGAATTATCCATATAGAATACAAGTAAAAAAAACCAAGAACAGTTTCATATGGTCTGTTTGGAAAGTGTGTCTGTGTGTGTATAGAACATGTAGCAGTGCCTGCCTACTGTTATGCCCATAATCTGGGACCAGTTTTCCTTTTTTCTTCTCTTTTAAATCACATGCCCCACATGGGAAGGAAATCAGAGGGACCTTTTGGCTTTATAAAATGAGGATTTTGGCCAAAATGCCTGTGTAAAATATTCATACGATTTTTATTGCAGGCTTATTTAGTATATCTGCCTTTGAAAAGGCTTTCCCCCTCCATAACTCTGAAGTATTCACAAGGAAAACTTTTGAAAACCCCACATTTTTTTCCTAAAGCACCCAAAAACAAAAACCCAGCAAATGGCTCCACTTATTATTTATCATGTGGATAAGTAGTAAATACACTGCCATGAGTATGACAGCGAGCAGATCCTTAAATATATTTAAGAACCTTACTCCCGTTGAAATACTTGTGAGTTTCTAGGCCTAAATCACAAACTGTCTTCAGGAACAAGTATTGTATTTCAGTGTAGAATTAGATATACTTTCTATCCACCCAAATGCCTAAGGAGATCATCATGATTCATGATATCATTAATATAAAATGAATTAATAATGGTGATTTGCCACATATATTAAGTTGAGGGTAACATGTCACACACACTACACTTATTCTTTGTCTGAAAGAAATTAATGTCAGAGTTTTCCTCTGCTATATGAACCTTAAACAGTATGATGCTGCTATTCTTTAGGGAATTACTCATCAGGCAAGAGCAGTTCATTAAATTAGGTAAAATTACAAGTGAATTGCACAGGGCATCATCCTAAATATTCATTACATTCAAGGTCTTCGGATTCTTAAAATAAAGTGTCACTGACCAGTTCTTAACCAATGGGAGTATACACATAGGCTACAACATACTACCCCTCAGCTAATTATTTTGCATCTGTCCTGGAGAACTGGACTCCCCATAGATTGTCCAGAAATAATTTACTGCATGTTGCTCAAGAAAAATAGTTATCCAGTAGCTCTGGACATGTGTTAAGTAGGACTTATGATCTATTTTTGTTTTCCAGTAAGTCACAGCAACAACCAGAGATAAGTTGTGTTTGCAAACATGTCGTAAGAGACCATTCCTGTCTTGAAGACTTGACAATTTCAATACACAATCCAGATAAAGTGAGGTGGCAGGAGAGTGACACGGCTTGTTTTATAAATGGAAACCTAGGGAACAAAGATGTTAAATAATTTGCCTAAGGTCACCCAGGTACTTTGTGGCATTGGACATAGATTTCACTGAGCATACTGTTGTAGGCACAAAACTATCTTTTTCCTCTCTTTTTCCCACCAGACTTCCAGAAATTAAATGCTAGCAGGTTTCACTGTGTGCTTATATTTCTTACAACTAATAGGTACCTTAGTTCTATACAATAGCATTTGACAGGTTCACCAGTCACATAAAACTAGCTATTCTGGGAAAATGAGAAAATATTTAATATGATCAGATCTCTTGTATAGGCTCTCTTGGATTGAACAGCCACTGCCCCAAACCTGTGTCCCAGATTTAACTAACTAAACTTTTTCAGTTTCAGATTAATTGGTAGATTTGTTATGCCCCCATGTTTGTCAGGGGTAGAGGGAGAGCTCCTAAATACCTCCAAGAGGTGTGCTCTTGCTAGGGACTGCCACACTTCTCAGGGTGCTGAAAGTTGGCTTCCTTCTCATAGACAGTCATTGAAAGGTCCTTAGGACAGCCCATCTCTCTAAGTAGGAGTCTCTGTGCTGCAGACTCTTTTAGACAGGCCTTTAGGACTGAAAGGGATGTAGTTCTTTGTTTCCACTGCCCTAGCTCATATTGTCTGTTCTCAGATTCCCTAATTCCAAAACGGGTTGAGGACAGCAGCACCAGCCACTGAAACAGCTCACTGTGGAGCTTGCCATATCATCTTACTCAGCCATTTTACCAGGGGTTTTGTCTCCTGGTATGCATAGGGGGTTCTGGTAAATGGCCTTTCCTTGGGTAGCACCTTAGAAGGTTTCCAGAAGTCTCTGTGGAAGCTATAGTGCTGCCATCTGCTCTCCCCAGTGCTGCTCACCAATGGCTGGGAACTTCCTGGTTTTAAGCCCTTTTTCCATTCGGGACTTTACTGTTGGGGCAAACCTGGCCTTATCCTCAGATGCACTTTAATCCCTTCATCTGTGTCACATGAAAGTCATATGTGGGTCCTGCAGCTTAGCAGGCCTGGGAGGGAAGTTTCCATCCCTGCTGTACCCAGCTTAGCATAGCCGGGGACACTGCAAGCCCAACAGCAGCTGGGCTTTATCAGCTCTAACCCATGCCTTGAGCTGGGAAACTACTAAGCAGTAAACAAGTTTGACCTCTGTCTCAGCTCCTAAGAGTGATAAGAATGGCATTGGGCCAGTACGCGCACACAGGTAAACAACTGTAGAATAACGAGTGTAGGGAGTTTCATGTCCAGTGAGTCTCACCAGGAACCTAGACCTCGGAAGGTGCCCTGAATCCCCCTAGTTGGAGTCACGTCCACTGCGGCCTGGTGCATGGTAACCAGAATGGGACTCCCTGCAAACCTGAAAGGGCGTAAGCATTTCCAAGTGCCTGCTACTCTTATATGCACTTATAAGGGAGGGAGGTTTAGGCTGGACATTAGGAAAAAGTTCCTAACTGTCAGGGTAGTTAAACACTGGAATAAATTGCCCAGGGAGGTTGTGGAATCCCCATCTCTGGAGATATTTAAGAGTAGGTTAGATAAATGTCTACCAGGGATGGTCTAGACAGTATTTGGTCCTGCCATGAGGGCAGGGGACTGGACTCGATGACCTCTCGAGGTCCCTTCCAGTCCTAGTATTCTATGATTCTATGCATTGCTCTGCCTATGCTGATTGTTGCATTACTTAGCAGTAGCTGTGTAACCATCTGACAGGATTAAGCCTGTAATAGTAGTGACGTAGTGAGATTAATAAAAGCAACTGTCTATTCCTAATTGACTCTGTCTTAAAGCAAATCCACAACCCTGTCGGGCCCTGGCCCTGTGACTTGACAATCCCCAGTGTAGAAGGGACTACACACCTCATCAGAGGGCTCAAATGGTTTAAGCTGAAGTGAACTCCAGCCTCTTTGGAGGGTTGGAAAAGTCTGGCTTCTGTTCCCATCCACCTGCTTGTCTTTGCAGACTTTCTTCTTGGTCTGTCATGATCTTTATCCAAAAGATATTCTATTTTTAAAATGAGTCATCATTTCAGCTGCTAATTGTTGCCGGGCCCAGATTTTCTGAAGGGTCAGCGGTACACTTCATGCAGCTAATGGGGTGGGGAGTAAAAAGGAAAAGAAATAAGAAACAAATTGCCCACCACCTTCGAGCACCTGAATCCCTGACATTGCTGAGGATCTCTAGCACAATATGCAGCATCCTCTGGGCGCTCCTGCCACATACATTCACATTCCTGGCACTCCCCCTAAACCAGCTCTCTGCCAGCCAGGGATTCCCCTGATGGAGAATTCCCCAGCTGCTCTGCCATGACAGCCTTAAGACTGCTTTGTACATCAAAGGCCAGAATGTGATCCCAGATCTCTCTTTTTGTTAGTTTGGGGGGGGGAGAGGGTATATGTGCGTGGCTGGGACGGGGGACTCCACTCCAGACACAAATCCTTACATTTGTTTATTTAGGGTTCCATTGCATTGAAAAAGGTGATAAAAGTATTTAAATTTTCCTAGAGTTACAGGGGAAATGTTAATGTCAAGGCTGGATCCCTTGTAATAGAATCCCAGTGTGCCTGCTTCCATGCCTGTTTGATATAGATCCTTCATGTCCCAACACCTGAAAATAGAAACAACTTTAAATGTCACATCCTTTCACTGTTCACTGCAAAGAGAATAGAGATGAGTGAAAGATACTTAATAGCCTTTTACAAAACAGCAGTTAGCAGACAGCTGGAAGATTCATAAGAAAAACAGTTTATATGTCTGTCTTTAGCTTGAAATATCTCTTATGGTGGGACTCATTTGTAGAAATGCGCAAAGTCACATCCTTGACAAAACAGCATCACAAAAATGTTTTTCGTTTCTTGCTTCAGCTTTATTGCTGCTTGTTAACAAAGTAAAATGGGCCATATTCTGCCATCTTTGCACTGAATAGTACTCCACAAGCAGCCCCATTAACTTCAACACAACAACTCAAGGAGTAATGGTCTACTGGTAGGGAATGGGTGGCCTGGTGATTAGGGTTTAATTCTTTATGCCACTATGGACTTTCCACATCACCTTACCATGGGCAAGTCACTTTGTCTGTCTGTGCTCCCCATCTATAAAGTCAGAATAACAAGGCCTCCCATGGATGTTATAAGGAAGAATATATTAAAGACTGAATAGCTGAGTTCCTCATATTCTGTTTAATTCAGAAATTAATAATTAAGTATTCACTGGAAACCCAAGAAAGACAGCTCCTTCAGTCAGGAAATAGAGAGGATACAATGTGACTTATGTCCCCAATCAAATAGATCAAACTTCAGATGTCAGGTATTTTTAACAAACTGGTCCTGCATGAACTAAAGAATGATTTGCAAAATGTATTCAATGAATAATTTCAAATAACTAATACATTTAAGAAAATAGTAAGTTAATAGATCTTATAGTCAGAGACTGTTATGATCATCTGACCTCTGGTATAACAAAAATCTCAACATTTTTCCTGTTATACATTAAAATATGGTTGAACTAGAGAAAAAACTTTTAGAAAGACTGCTTTAAAAACTTCAAGTGATCAAGAATATAGCACCTCACTGTGAAATGTGTTTCACTGATTAGTTAAAAATATTGCCAAAATCTGTGTCTTGTGTCAAGTTTGAATTTCTCACCTTAGTTTCCAGCCATTGGATCTTGTTATGCCATTATCTGCTAGATTAAAGAGCCCTCATATTAAAAAATCTTCTCTCCGTGTAGGTACTTCAAGACTGTTCATGGACAATTGATGAAGAAAAATGAAATTCATCAAATAAATTATTCATAATCATTTACTGACCCTGCTCTACAGCCTGCAGTTCCATTGTACAAGAAGCCTCCTTGGACTGAAAACTGCAAACCCAATCTTAACAGCTGAAGTTTTAAAGTTAATAGAATCCTCTACAGTAGAACTCTGTTACACCCATTTCATTTTCTATTTGGTGTCACAAGTGGTTGAAAATGATCACCTCTATTTCTCACACTATGTCCTTTTGGTTGATTTTGTGACGTTCTGCTGGGACTTTAGTGACAGCCAGAAAGAGAAGAAAACAAGATAACTGATATATCACAACTGGAGAATACGGTGCTCAGAAATGGGAGCTGTGTCATACTACCAGAAGGTTTGGCAGGTCCTATGGATTCTTTCGTCACAACAGCTTCTGTCAGGCCTGATAAAATCACCTCACCAAGCACATTACTTTCTTAGTATTTACCAAAAAAGGGTTCTGTGAGGTGTCTAATAAAAACTCATGACACATTGATCCTCACAATCACTGTGGGATGTATGTAAACTAGATGAGATGTTATACAGGTTTAACCTGCCTAACCTGGCTCCCTAAGTGGATGTGTAGATTATGCATTGTAAGCTAACACAATGGATGCCTGTTTTGCATGTGCAGTCAGCACAAGTATGTGAAGACAACTTGGAGCCAGCACACCAGGAAAAGAGCTGTTGGGATCACACTGATGCTGCGAATAATTAAAGAATTTGGGGAATATTAAGAAGCAAAGGGACATGTGCCTATCCTTCACTGAGGAAGTAAAAAAGGACACACTTTTTGAATTCATGAAAGATGGATTCCAGCCATGGTGGTTGGTGATGCTGGGAGATTGCAGGTAAGAATCTAATTTAGGCAAATATAATAGCCTGGTAAAGTTTCATTTCTAAGAAGCATGTTATGCTTTTTGGTTTATATGTAATGATTTCTTTTCCCATCATTATCCTTATTCGCTACCTCTTAAATATTAGTCTTTGCTAATAAACTATGATTTTTCAATATAAAAAAGATTTCAATGCTGTGATTTTATGAAGGACCCGATCCTGAGCTGTACTAATAAAGTTATGTGTAAAGTCTTTGTCGATGGCCAGTAAACCTGATAGTTTATATGAGTGTCCATTGACAGAGCTGGCTATTTCAGGGGGATTCTTTCAGAGGGATTTGAAGACGTGGGGTACACCTGTTAACATGCAAGGCAACCCTGTAGGGCAAAGCCTTGAGGAGATTGATTGGGTAATTAGCAGGCTGGTGGGAGCTGACAGCCAGTTAAGCGCAAGCAAATCCTCTTCTTGCTGTTGATGGGGTTGGTGGTGGGCAGTAAACATACCTGCTGGTGGGAGAGGGGGGGCAAAAGGGGATATTGCCCCAGGACCCATTGATAAAAAAAGGCCTGAAGATCCTAGCCACTGTTGCTGCTATGGTAGCAGTGGCTGGAGCTCCAGGTCCTTTAAATTGCTGCTGGAGCACCACATGGCATTCTCTGGGCAGTGTTAAGGGCTGGCTGGCTGGGTGGGAAAGGGGCTCTCAGCAGCACTGAAGGCTGGCTACCCCAGCCCTGCTCTTTTTTGACCAAGGCCCTGCCCCTTCCATGAGCCACCCCCCACACTTTACCCAGGGGCCTGGCAAGGCTGTCGACCCCCCTGGAGGTAACAAGATGATTCAGTCCTGGGCACCCTGAGAAACCATCACAGCAGGTATATATCTTAAGGACCGAATTCCGTTTTCGCTATGAAAGAAAAGAAATTAAAGCTAGCAAGAGTTTTGAAAAATAATGACAGTAGGATCAAGCACAAAATACTGTAATGTAATGGGCAAATAACTCGTAGAAGAAAACACTAGAAGTCTTACATACATTTAATCTTGGGAGAATTCACCATTTATATAGATGGTTGTGACAGATAACATCAGTGTTTATTTTTAAGTTTTTTTGATTTGTAGCAACTTAAATTTTCACAGTTAAAGGAAATGGGCGAGGAGGGGATAGATCAGACAATAACTATTTAATGATGGTAGATGGAGAGAGTCACAAAGCTAAAGCCGCGTAACTGTTAAAATACAAACTATCAACCTCACATAAAATTACAAACTAAATAGTCTTACATTAAATGCTATTGAGTTCAGGAAGCATTTTTCTTACTTTGCATATTTATAGAGGTGTATTATTATGTGTTGAAATATTTTTCATTGGTTTGTGTGTGTATAATGAAATCAATGTTTACCAATAAAAATATAATCATACACCAAAAACTGACAAAATGTCAGCTAAAAAATTTAACTGCATGGGGAGAAATAAAGAATGGGTTGGACCCCTTGGATCTACTACCTACAATGTACTAGCTAGCACAGCTGAACCACCAAAAGGGTGGGGCTGGGGCTGTGTGAAAATAGTAATTTGCTATTGTTCTTAGCAAATTACTGCCCCCTCAGCAGGATGGGAGAAGGAGGAAACTGTGGTCCTCTGAGGCTACCATTCTTTTCTACACAGGTGCATGAACATACCACCCTGTTTTCTTGCCTGATTATTGTTGCATAGTCTAACCTACCCGGTTTTCTTTGGTTGGCAATTTACACCCAAACAGAAATCACCTGGGTGTTTGAAAGTGCTATAAAAAGGCAACTGAAGTGGTTAATAATAAATTAGTTAAAAAAAATGAAAGGTGAGCCAAACAAAAAAACCTTCTGTTTAAAAAAAAAAAAAAAAAAAAAAAGAGGTTCTGAATGGTGAGAGTTCTAGGTTCGGAAATAACTGGAAATATTAAACTTCCTTTTCACCATTATTTTTTAAGCACTGGACAAAAAATCTTCTTGTTTTTACACAATAGAAAAATGCAGAGCCATAAAAAAGGGAGCCCTTTTAGCCTCTATCTTCCCCTGTCAGGAAACAACACAATTTTGTCCAAAAATATGAGTTAATTGTTCACAGTTCACCATACATCAGAGAGGAAGGAAACAATATCAACAATATCAATGCATCCATGAGTGAATGAGCAGTGACTCTGGGTATTCATTAGTGGGAGAGGGAAGTGGGTTTCTAGACACAGAGAAATAATCCTCACACCCTGAAGGCAGGCTTCAGACCTCACAGGAAACCTCAAACTATTTCCCTTAATCTAAAATAGGTAGGAAATTTCAGGAGCTGTAGGAACTCAGCAGTGCTACACCAATGAAATTCAATGTGCCTAATTCCCCATTCTCCTTTAAACGTATCAGCTATAGTCCCAACAATCTAAAAGACTAAATAAATGCTGAAAAGGGAACCATAAAAACCCAGCTGGAGAGTCCACCTTTAGGGGCTTTATTTAGACTAACAACCCAAAACAAATATTTAATTAAAAAACAGAAAATTCTAAACAACGGCTGGATAAACAAATGCATTGCAAACAGCCATCCCCTACTGAGTCCATGCCTTTAGGCAAGAGCTAATGCCCAACAGCACACGTAGCAAGCATCACAGAATAATCCTCAGTCTTAAGTGCCCAAATATTGGCCAGCTGCTAACCATTGCCACTAATAAGAGACTGCAGTGATGGGTAGGAGATTGAGTGAGTATGGTAGTGATGAGGTGGAAACCATGTGGGAACCACTGAGTCGCTGCATAAAAGTGAGGCTGAGAAACTTATTCAAACTGTTGCCAGACATTATTCAGTTCATTCACGGCTTGCTTACATTCAGGTTAAGGGAAACAAGTGTTTTCAAGGAGAACAGCACCAGGAAGTTCTGATAAGGGTCTCTTCTTAAGGTCTGTTGATATATCATTGGCCAGGGGCTTCTCTTAAGGTCCTTAGTTGCCAGCAGTAAATCCTGGGTCCTACTTGTCACTTGAATGGCTCTTTCACAGATTCATTGTTCTGCTAATTGGTCTGGAAAACTTTTTCATTTTTAAGTTAACCAGATCCTCTCCAGAGGAAGCAGAGCCACACACCAAGGTTAGGAAGAACAGATGAGTAGTCATTAAAACCCAGTGGTGCCCCAAATTTTCATGTGCCCTCTGCAGCTGCATATTCTGGTAAAGGAGGACCCGGTGTTTAATTTTCAGAAGTAAGTATAATGCCTTCTTGCTATCCACAGACTAAACCGGACAGTAGACTTCATTTTGATGCAATTGATTTCCTGCCTGCAGAGATCACGAGTAATAACGACCTTATTTAAAGGTCACTGTAGTGAGCTTGCTATACCTGTTCAATAATTTCAGTGCCACAACAGTCTTTGTTTGATGGCTGTGTGGGTTCCCACAAAGAATAAAAGCTATAAGAATCACATGAAACTCAGTTTCTTTTTTAATAGTATAATAACCAGGACAGAATACATGGTCCAGATAGAATATACCACATGGCCTACACTCAATTTAAGTAGATAGTTTTCTTCAATCCAAAAAACGTGGCTTAGCAGGAAGTCATTGCCCTGCATTTTCTCTCTAGAAAAGCTTATCATGGCCTGTATTGACTCTTAGCTCCAGGATTCACTTACATTAAAACATAAAGTTGAATAAAGGCATTTCTCCTTTTGATTGTAGCTGCGGTGTAAACATTATAACTCCTTTCTTTTAATACATTTGCAGCGTTCTCTTGTCAATCAAAGCATCTTAGATTAAGGGTCACTGGACACTCAGAATAGGATCTTCTGGGTATAGCTCACTAAATAAATGCCCTGCCATTGCAGGGGCTTCAGACATTGGGGCAGCTCAGAACTTTCCATTCTCCGCCTGTGACAGGCAATAATTTAAACTCCTGAAGAAGACAATGCTTTAGTTTAGGTTACTGGGCTCTGGTCAGGGAGAGCTCGGTGGGATTTAGTGGCTCATGAGGCACAGGTGGTCAAATCTGATGAACTAGTGGTTGTCCTTAAACTCTGGGTACTAAACTCTTCCTTTGCAAAGAAGGCTCATTTCTTTTTATTTTATGATGTTATAAATATATATATTTATGCTGTTACATGGTGTCTACTAGTAGAGCTTATAAATGAAACATCAGGGAAATATATTCAAATATCAATAAATAATCAGAATTCCTACAATAATTGATACAACAATTATTTTATTATTTTAAAACAATGTATTGTGTTAAAAGAGGAGAGGAGTTCTCAGATTCCTCACCTGTATATCTCTGTACTGGGGATAATAAATATAACTTCATAAAACTGTTCTAAGCTAAATATTTTCAATATCAAAATAGCTTGTTTCCATATCAGTCAGAATTATAGTTCTTCAGGCTTAATTTTTAAATAATAGTAGTAGAAATAGCATACCATTTGTTTGCTGAAATTTTGCAACATAAATGGTAAAAATGTGGACTCGGCCACACATTCTTGTTATCTGTTACAGCCCTATGTTTTTGATCACTTTTATCAGTTTGCTCTTCTGATGTTTCTAACAATGTTTCTATGTAAATTCATAAGATATGAATCTCTCCAGATCTGAAGCCCTCCCCCTAAATGCTGCTGGATTTAGGATTGAGCCCTTGAAAAATTTGACGATAACATCCCTGAGTTTTTGGTTTGGTACTGTACATTATTATACTGTACATTATGTATATTATCTCCAAACCTGTTTTTTTGTAATGGCTGCTTCATGAGTTGCATAGTATTCAACAATCTCAGAGGGGTAGGTAGCCGTGTTAGTTTGTAACTTTGAAAACAATGAGTGGTTCTGTGGCAACTTAGAAATTAAACAAAATATGAGAATCATGAGATTTTGTGGGCAAAACCCACTTCATCAGATGAGTTGGAGTGGAAATAACAGAAATCAAGATAGATAGATAGATATAGCAGCAAAAGAAGTACCTGTCAATTGTAGGACCCATGTTAATGAGTCTAATATGTGGACTGGGTGTTTCCCATACATAGCTTTTGATGTGGAAATGCAGATGTTTATGACAGGAGAAATTGAATTTGTAGTGTGCCAACTAGTTAATATCTTTGTTTAAGCCCAGGGAAATGGTGTCAAATCTGTAGATAAATTATAGTTCTGTAGACGCTCTGTAACTGGTTAGTTAAATTCCTTGGTAGAAGAATGGTTACTTGGGAGCAGAGGAGGGCGAGATAGCTCAGTGGTTTGCACATTAGGCTGCTAAATCCTAGGGCTATGAGCTCAATCCTTGAGGAGGCCAGTTGGGGCAAAAATCTGTCAGGGATGGTACTTGGTCCTGCTGTGAAGGCAGGGGACTGGACTCAATAACCTTTCAAGGTCCCTTCCAGTTCTAGAAGATAGGCATCTCCATTCATATTATACTTTTAAATCCATGATTGAGTGACCGGGTAGTTTAAAATGTTCCCCTGCAAGTTTGTGTGTGTTACCATTTCTGATGTCTGATTTGTGTCCATTTATCCTTTGTCATAGAGACTGTCCAGTTTGTCCAATATACATGGCAGAAGGGCATTGCTGGCACTTGATAGTATATATCACATTAGTGGATGTGTAGTTGTATGAGCCCCTGATGCTGTGACTTATGTGGCTATTGCTTGAATAGGTATGTCAACAGAGTTGGCAATGGCGTTTGTGGCAGGGGTAGGTTCTTGGGTGAGTGTATCTGAGGTGTGATGTGTGGTGCTGGAAAGGATTTGCTTCAAGTTAGAGGGTTGTCTGTAGGTGAGGACTGTCCTGTTTCCCACAGCATGTGAGAGTGAGGAATCATTTTCCAGGATAGGTTGTAGATTGTCAATGATGTTCTGGAGGGGAAAAATTACAATGATGCGCTGGAGGGGTATTTGTCTGGATACTTGTCAGGGTACTTGTCTGTCAATCTATTTCCTCACTTCCCCATGTGGGTATTTAAGTTTTAAGAATGCTTGATAATAGTATTCAATAGGTGGTGCAGTCTTTGTTATGATTTTTCAGTGGCCTTTTTATCTTTATGTACTTACATTCTTATTTTACTATTTTTCTATAATCTAGAATTGGCGTTTGAAATGCTTTCCTCAGAGGTACCTCAATGAGAATAGGTGACTACATATTAGCAATAAAAATAAAGGCTGTAATGTGATTTTGAGTGTATGAGAAAGTGAAAATGTTAATATTTGTTATATGTCATAAATGTAACATGCTTATCTTTGTAAAGAGTCTTCACATCTCTATATTTACCCTTGATATTTAAAGGCACAGAAGTACAGTGCTGCTGTTTCTTTGTTAAGGAAAGTATGGCATAGTTTAATTTAGTTCGATGCGTCTCAGTTCTTATAGCTGACATAAAAGAGTTGAGATGCTTGGGACAATAATCCCATTTTTATTTCTTATAAATAAAATCCAAGCCATTCTTTACTTCATCACTGTTAATATGGTACCAAGACTTTCTCTTCATCACCACAAGGTCACTGAGTCAAAAGTAACCATATCATTAGAAAGCTGTAACCATCTTGCAGTTGTTAATAACCTACTGGGAAAAGTTTCAATTTACTCTAGTGCTTTGAAGGGAAAAAAAGGATTTTCAAAATCACACAGCATTGGCCAAACTCTGTTCCTATGGAAACCTGTAACTCCTGTTAGACCAAGACTCTTTAAAATCCCACCAGAGGTGTCTACTTCACAGGCCCTGGTCTATACTTATTTCGAAATAACAAGTGGAGTGTCCACACTACCAGGCCCATTATTTTGAAATAACGGGCTGGTTATTTTGAAATAATAACTCCTGCTTTCCACGAGGAATAATGCTTATTTCAAAATGGTTATTTTTAAATAGCCATAGTGTGGATGCTCCACTGCTGCTATTTTGAATAACTACTCCCCAGAATCATTCAAAGTAATTCCTCCCCAGTGCTTCCTGAAGCTGTAAGTTAAGGTAGTGTATCCATATTAAGGGAGCCTGTTTCGGACTAATTTTGAGGCTTCTCTGTAGTGTGGACATGCTATATTGAAATAATTATTTGGGGAATTATTATTTCAAAATAAGTTATTTTGAAATAATTTCCTATTGTAGACATGCCCACAAAGTGCACAACAATTGCCATCCTTCTTGGCTTTCTCAGTCGAGAACATCACAGTGGTAATCAAGCTGACCTTCTTGTCAGGGTTCACAATTCACATCTTTCAGGAGAACTTCTGATTCACACCAACAAAAAGCAAGCTATTAGATTGAATGTATGTTTTAGCTCCCTGATGGTTTTTAGTATGACTTTTATATCCTTTAGAACAAGCTCCCCGGCTGAGGAGGTGAGCCTTGATGTTTAGAGACATGCTTTTAGATGCAACGTGACATTAGCAAGTCATTTTTTGGACCATCACATTGTAGACCCATTCCCCCAAGCAGCTTCCTAGCTAAAAAAGCAAAGCGAGCAACTCAGAAAATAGTAAATAACATGTTTAATAATTCTAAATTAAGCTGCAGTTGATTATTCTCCTCAGATTTGCCAGGCTTCGTTTCTATGGTAAAACTGTCAGGGTAAGTGGAAGAAAATTACTAAGTAATGCCTTGCATGATGATCATCACTAGTACATTAACTCCCACACTAGATGCAGATAATTCACTAACTGATGTATGCTGACTGGACTTTTCAGCGTACATACAGAATTGGGGAAAATAGAATATTATTTAATGTGTTCCAAAATATCCTACAATAATTACAAGATAATTAGAGATTTTGGCTTATAATTATCCAGCATTAAACATCCCCCTATTATCGCAGGTAAAAGCCTGGGACATAGGCCTTGTCTACACTGGAATGTTTGTCACCAAAAACTACCTTTTCTTGACAAAACAGTGAAAGCGTACACACAAAAATCCAAATTTTGTCCGGAAAAATACCCAGTTTTGGCGACAAAAAACGTCCATCTCTGTGAGAGACTTTTGTCTTTTCTTCTGCCTTTATTGTCAATAAAGTGCCAGTGTGGATTCAGTTTGTTTATTTTGTGGGGAGAACTGGCTTCTGCCAGTATCCCACAATGCCTGCTCTGATGGCTGCGCTCTGGGTTTTGATCTCTGCTGCTGCCCTGCAGACATGTGTCCCTCCCCTTTCAAAGCTCCAGGAAGTATCAGACAGCTGAGTGAGCTGCTCCATTTGGGGAACAAAGAGCAAATCATTGGAATGCTCCTGCTCTGCCCTGCACTAGGAATACAGCAGCAGGCAGGCTACTGCTACAGGGTGAAGGCTGGAGAGACTGCTGTGCTGCTTTGACATTCCTCAGCTTGAAAAGCTCACTGAGCTACACGTGATGCTGCTCCCAGCAGCTGAGAATGCTGTGGGAGAACTTGGAGACAATCCCAAGAAGTGCAGGATCAGCTCTGCCTTACTACAACACTGCACTGTGGAATGCTTACCCACAATGCTTTGCTCTATCTGTTGACGGGAGATAGCAATGTGGCCATGTAATGTCGACAATGGGAGGCAGAAAACTGGTTTCCACTTTTGCATGTCGACAGCACTTTTGTCGCCAAAACCTTCCCAGTGTAGAAACAGCCCTAGTAACTAATGGCACTGAGAGATTTAAGGTCTTTTTTAATCTAAAACGACAAAGTGACCTCAATCCAGGAAGACTGCTGTATTGTGCTTATTGTTGAACTTAAGTGTTAAGGATAATTTTTGCTTTCACAGCAATTACAGCAAGCATTGGACACTAGAAACAGAGTCTTACAGAACTGAATGAAATGAGGTTTACTGAAATGAAAGATAGTGTAATGCAGAGTAGGGGATGTGGATTCAAGTTGTCATGACAGTGGTTGGATTGATGGCCAAGGAAACGTATGTTGTTTATTATTCAGGGCATAATGAATAATACAGTACACACTTTCCTAAAATAGTTATTTATGCACGCATTTCTATACCATCATATGTCAGCCCTGCCCTGTAGGGATTACCTGTAGCAGCAAGAAGCTGGTTCAAGCTCTATATCTATGTAATCCCTGTCCTCTTTTTTAAAGCATGCCATGATTTCTGTCCATGTGTGATACTGATGTTTGTCATGTTGTTGCAGCCATGCTGATCCCAGGATATGGTATATGGTGGATGAGGTAAGCTCTTTTACTGGACCAACTTTGAAAGCTTGTTTCATTCACCAAAAGAAGCTGGTCCAATAAAAAATATCTCACCCATCTTGATTCCATTCCACTAGAAACTGGACTGAGAACAATACTGAAATCACATAAGCCATCCATCACACAAGCTAGATATTAACTATTTTCAGTCACTACCAACTGAGGCTAGATTTGAGTTAGTAGTTCAGTCATCAAAAGCTGTATGTATTCCATTGCCAGTTATCCCCCTAAAGAAACACAGAATTGTTTCTTTAAAGGGTGTTAGATTGTTTCTAGACAATGAGCTTAAAGCTGATTGTGTGTCTATTGCTTTGGAGAATACAAGTGATTAGCATTCCTTAATCATAGGTTTACTATATTTGATATGAATCATAGAATCATAAAATACTAGAACTGGAAGGACCTCGAAAGATCAAGTTCATACCCCTGCCCTCATGGCAGGACCCAGTACCGTCTAGACCATTTCTGATAGATGACTATCCAGACTGTTCTTAACTATCTTCAGTGATGGAGATTCCACAACCTCCCTAAACAATTTATTCCATTGGTTAACCACCCTGACAGTTAGGAATTTTTTCCTAATGTCCAACCTAAACCTCCCTTGCAGCAATTTAAGCCCATTGCTTCTTGTCCTATCCTCAGAGGTGAAGGAGAACAATTTTTCTCCCTCCTCCTTTTAATACACTTTTGGATACTTGAAAACTGCTATTATGTCCCCTCTCAGTCTTCTCCTTTCCAAACTAAACAAGCCCAGTTCTTTCAGTCTTCCCTCATAACTCATGTTTTTTAGACCTTTAATCATTTTTGTGGCTTTTCTGTGGACTATCTCAAATTTCTCCACATCTTTCTTGAAATGTGGTACCCAAAACTGGACACAATACTCCAACTGAGACCTAATCAGTGCAGAGTAGAGTGGAAGAACGATTTCTCGTATCTTGCTCACCACACTCCTGTTAATACATCCCAGAAACAAGTTTGCTTTTTTTTGCAACAGTGTCACACTGCTGACTTACATTTAGCTTGTGGTCCACTATGATCCTTACAGCCTTTTCTGCAGTACTCCTATGCTTTTCAAAAGAAAAGGGGTCTCTCTTTTGATTCAGTGATTTCAGATCAGACACCCTCAATCTCGGAAACAAAAGGAAGACACATAAAAGAATGAATTATCTAGTATCTTTGCCTAACTTTGGAACAGATAAAAGTACAAATCTATCTAATGGTTTTTAAAGACTGTGAGAGACTACAGTACACCAAAGCATCTAAAATTGAGTAAGATCCATTAATATATATTTATCTAGGTATTTACAAATTACCCACCACTTTGGATGCCAGAATCTTTAGGGGGGAAAGTGCCAGTCTCAGATCCACATTTGCTATAAATTGTACGAGAAACATTGACTTCAGGAATGCTGGGCCAATTTACATCAGCTGCACCTCTATCCCCTCCCCCTGCTTCTAAATATTTTCAACTGAGTGGAAAAAAACCATTGACCATATCCACAAATTAACACAACTGCATTATTGCAAATTCTCAAACTTATTCCTAGAGATATAGATAGACAACAGGTAGGGCACGTCTAGGCTACGTTTTTCTTTCGAAAGAAGATATGCAAATTTGGTGCAAATTTGCATCTCTTCTCCCAATCGCTTTTTTGAAAGTTTTTTTTAGAAAAAGCAAGCAGTCTAGATATGATTCTTTCGGGGGAAAAAAAACCTTTTTCGAAAGAATGCTGTAAACCTCATTTTTTGAGGAACAAGGGTTCTTTTGAAAAAGGGGTTGTTTTTTTCCCCAAAAGAACCATGTCTAGACTGCTTGCTTTTCTGAAAAAACCTCTTTTGAAAAAGCAATCGGAAGAAGATATGCAAATCTGCGCTGAATTTGCATATCTTCTTTCAAAAGAAAAATGTAGTCTAGACATGTCCGTAGGATATGTGATTCCAGGGAAGGTCAGAAATAGAGCTATCTTTCCCAGAAATACTTCTGGGTGTTGCAGCTCAGGCTACTGCAGATCTGGCCTGCTCAATGAGACTTACATACTGAAATGATGTAGTGTGCCATGGTATTGTGCTTCTTCTCTAAACTGGCAGTAGTCATTCTCAGTTCCTAGCAGGGCTGTTCAGGAGTTTCTGTCTTGTGGAAAGCTTTGCATTTCTCAACATTTTCTCCTTTCAGATTGAAACAAAATATCAGAAATGAGAACCCAGGAGATTGGGAGTCTGGGAAGCAAGCCTTGCTAGAGAGCTGATCAGCTCACTAGCTGATTTTCCAAGAAAGCAGGGCAGCCTGGGAATCTGCCTGCCTTCCCACCAGCCTGCTGTCAGCCGATGGTCAGGGCAGTGTGTGTGTGTGTGTGTGTGTGTGTGTTACACCCGAGTCTTCAACTGCTGAGACACAAGGTCCCGTCGCAGCGGGCAGCCTATGGAGGCTGACGGGCGCCCTGAGAAGTTTAACGTCCGTGTCTTTGACCGCTAGGATCGGGATCCCTTCGCGGCGGGCAGCCAACAGGCCGACAGATGCCCCAGATTTTACAGGAAGAGCTTATTACATCTCAGATTTTGACTGCTAGGATACAGGATCTCTTCACAGCGGGCAGCCTAGGGAAGGCTGAGAGATGCCCCACGGATCTGTCCTCTGGAAGCGACATGATCCAAATGCCCCAGCTCTCCCTATATCTGTCCCTTATGACTGGCTGGAGTTCTTTTAAATTGTGCTTAGTTCTGTTACAGCAACTGAAGGAGTCAGGTTAAAACTTAACCAGTTACAGGTTTATTAAGAAGGCTTATAAAGCGTATGGTTACAATGGCTATTGCTCTATTTCTTAACTGCTAGCAAATACAGATCTTAAAATGGTTACAAAGGAAAAAGGAAGATAGAAAATAATGGTACCAAGTGACAGCTTAATCTTTAAAGAGCTCTATTCTATGCATGCACTAAAAACAAAGGACACATACGGGTACAATTTTTACCCCCTTCTACGTCGCTTGGTCCCAGCGTGTCAGGCCAGAATCGGTCCCTCAATTCCTCGGAAAGACGAAATACGTGGTGGGCGTCCCCGTGGAAACCTCAGGAGGCAATACACCTAACCCGACCAGCAGGAAAAGGGTGGATTGGCACTCAAAGTGAGTGTGCTGCTGGACCCATCTTTATAACCATGGGGTCACGTATTTCTCTTTCTTATCTGTGATGCCAAATGGTGCTGGTCCGTCTTTGTGACACCAGTTCTTACAAGGGAGTTGTGAACTTAATTTACACTTGCAAGAGAGATAACTAAATTGGGAGTACTGGGCATTCTTTTCTCAGTGGGAGATTCCTCTCCCAGGGACGACTGTGTGTGATCATATCAATATAGGTGCCAGCCAGGGCAGTTCTCGCAGCCTCGAGGTTAGTTTATTGGCTTGATCCTTCTCTGTATCTATGTTTTCAGCTTACCCAGGGTCAGATGAGCCAGCATATCCGTGCCTCTTGTCAAGGCTTCAAAGACTATGCTGATTTTATTGCTCCTTCTCCGCCCTGCATTCTCCAGGCACCTCAGAGGGGCAAACAAGATGGATGTGATGGAGGGGGCCTGTCTGGCTACATTCCACCCCCTGATACGACACACCAGTCCCGGGAATGCAAGATGGTGGTGTGCCAGCACCTCTTGCCCACCTTGGAGGAATCTAAAAGTACCTGATGGCCTGATTAGAGGGCTGGGGGTCGAGGAATTGGCTGGGATCTTTTCCCAGCGCTGTATATCGAATGTGCACAGAGGAAATAGCTGCATTAATCAGGCATTTCACAATACACACTATTACACAAAAGGTAATTACTACAGCTAAAACAACTAAAACAGTGGTTATAATAGAGTGTAGTAAAGGAGTTAAGGAGAGCCCCAACTGTTGGGCTAACCAACTTAGCCATGAGTTCTCTCCATCTTTGGTTACATCATGTAACACTTTAACTGCATCCTTTATGGCAGATACATTTTGTTCAATTTGCCCTGAATGGTTTACATAAAAGCAGCAGGACTGATTAATTACAGCACATACCCCTCCTTGTTGAGCTAAAATTGCATCTAATGCTATCCTATTTTGTAGGACAAAGAGGGCTACTGACTGAATTTGTTCGTTGAGTAGGCCCAGGGCATCGGCAGTGTGGTTGAGGGCTATTTCCAGCTGTCCTGATACATTTACTAAGGCTTGTTCAAGCTCAGCTACTCCAAGCCAAGGCAAGAATGCACGGGTAAATTTGTGAAAACCCGTGGGGCGTTCTATGAGAGGGTTAAGGGTAAATTTCCTTCTGGATCGGTGTAGGAAGCTTCCAAGGTTGGTAATATCTGGAGCTGTGATGTGTGGGTGTACTGTTAATCCTCCGGGCACAGCGTGTCCCAAGGAGCACCGTCCTGTCCAGCCTACTGGCAGGTACTTATAAGCCTTTTCTCCACAAATAAAAAATAGCCCAGGTTCCCTGTTAAGGATAGGGGAATATGGTCCCTTATACCACCCCTTTTCCGGGGGCCTTTTTTGGGGGGGCATGGTACGCAGCACAGTAGCTGCTATTAGTGATGGAGCACTGGAGAGCGATCAACAGGTCCTGTAGGATCTGGTCTGGTTGAAAAAGATTTGTCTTAGCACACCGGTCAGGTAGCAGGCTGTTTCTATTTACCAGTGCAGGGTTATAGATGTGTCCAGTGCTAGGGACTATAAAGAGGGAATTATTATACCAGGTCCTGCTCTCTGGGTATTGACTAAAGTTTAGGGGGACAATGGCAGCATTGCTAATGCCAAATAAAAGTCTGTGACCAAGGGAGACATTGATAATATTCCCCCAGCAGTTTAGTGTTTCTTGGTGGGCGTGGCTATCCTGATGTGAGTACATATCCCAGACCCCTGACCTTTTATTAAAAGTTGCAATGTGGGCGCATTGGTGGTCCTCAAAACTACCTAGCTGAGGTCCACTGCCCTCCTTACTTTCAAAACAAATGGGGTACATGTCTGCGGAGGTTCCAGTCACATACTCCATTGGTTTACCCCATACTGTCTGTTGCCACTTCCCTTTCCACCCCCTTGGCTCCCCCCGAGAGTCATTTTGAGGAGTGCGGTGGTCGCTGTCGTCAAACCATACCGGCCCCCATTGGAAAATGTCACTCTTGTTCCACCAGTCGTTTGGGCTGAGAGGGACAAACTCGATTCCCAGTCCAGTGGATGAATTGAGCAAGGTACACATCCAACAGTTCGTGGCCCAAGCGGCAGAGGCGATGGTTGAATAGCACCTTTGAGCGGATGTTCTGGTACAGCAGCAACAGTTGAGGCAAGGATGGAAGCCATGGCGAGTTGGAGTACCATGTCTTGCTTCAGCTTAGGTTTTTCCACAAAGTTCAGTCTATGACTAACAGCAGCAATTGCAAGTGTTGCAGCAATAAGTGATGTATATACAAAAAGTTCATAGCAGCTTCCCGGATTCAAGTCAGCGTTGGGGAGGGTCCATTCCACTGGAGCACTGTCCGGGATCATTGCCTCAGTTTCCTGGAATAAAACATAAGGTCAGCCGGTCTTGGATACGATCCAAGCCTCAGTAATGGTTATTGGCGTTAGTTCAGCGTCTGCAGTGGTCCAGACTCCTTTTCCCTTATAGGAGTGCAGTACACGTGTTTGTGTCCCCAAGCTGAGGTGTTTGATTACCACAGTGTCTCCAGGTGCATATTTAGGATCTTTGAGTGGTACAGTGGGGCTAGGAGGGGTTCTCCCTGTAGGAAAGAATCCCTTGCTGATCGGACTGCCCGTAGGGGTCTGCCGGTTGTTTAATCTCTGCACCACAGTATCCAGTCTGTTTCCCCATTTGCCATCTGTAGGCCTCAAGTGGGATTTTAACAGTCCATTCCAGCGTTCGACTATGCCATTAGACTGGGGTCGATACGGGAGGTGAAAGGTCCACTGGACTCCGTTGTGGAGGGCCCACTCATTTACCAGCTTGTTTTTGAAATGTGAGCCATTATCAGATTGGATTTCCTGGGGTATTGGGACAAGGGCTATTAAGCGGTTCAGTCCCATTATTGTAGACAACCCTGTTGCCACTCGAGTTGGGTAAGCAAACCCAATTCCTGAAACAATTTCTACTCCAGTTAAAACATACTTCCACCCCTGCTTACCAACAGGAAGTGGGCCAATGTAATCGACTTGCCAGGTTGCCCATAGTACTTTTCCATCTTTCAGTCTGGCAAACCGTTGTCCTTCTGTTATGTGTTTCCTGAGCTCAGCACAAAGGGTGCAAGCTTGGACCAGATTTCTGGCCTGTTTGTGGGTGATAGGCCACCCCCTGACATGTGCTTGCCGCACCAGTTCATCGCTTCCTGTGTGTCCCAAGGTTTCATGCAGCCAAATGTACAGGCGGTTCCAATCCACCTGGACAGCAGAAATCTGTGCTACTGCATCTGCTAGGTTATTTAGCCGTGCAGTCAGGGTGTTGTTCTTCTGGTGAGCTGCCACATGGCCTATGCTTAAGGCGCGTTGGGTTGCATATTGGTATATCCATTTCCAATATTCCAGTCCCCAAACGGGCTTTCCCCCTATTTCCCAATTATTCTTTTTCCAGTTAGTGATCCACTGAGTGGCTCCAGCCCATACAGCATAGGAGTCAGTGTAGATAGTAGTGGCACTGGCCTCACAAGCTAGTTTGATTGCTGCCAGTTCTGCGAGCTGAGCTGACCCTTCTATGTCTGCAGTCAGGGGTATAGCGGATGTGTCTGCTGAAACCACAGCAGCCTTCCCTGTCCACTTTCCCTTCACTGGCTTGGCGCTGCCGTCTGTAAACCATACTCCCTCGGGTTGTGATGGGTTAAATGGAGCTGCGTCCTTGATAGGAGACTGCTGTGGGGGTTGGCGGTACTCCTCAGGCATTCCCACCCTCCACAGGGATTCTTTAATCATGGTGGGGTTTTGTGCAGTGTCTGCCCCACCTACCCTGTGGTGTAAATAGAGTGCCCATCTTTGCACAGTCATTTTCTGGGCTATGCCCGGTGGTAACTCCTTTCCCTCCAGTATAGGCTTAATGATTGGGAGAGGAATGTGAAGTGTTATGGTTTGAGCTTGGGTTAGCTCTTCTGTTTCCCTTAGAGCTGTGTAGGCTGCCAAGAGTACCTTTTCATAAGGCAAGTAATTCGACTGTGACCCCTGCCATGACTTCGAGCCAAATTGTATAGGGCGGCGGGGTACAGCTTCACCTTCCTGCCATAAAGCATAGGACATCCCTATGTTTCCCACACTGAGGTACAAGTGGAATGGTGCATTATGGTGAATGGGACCCATGGAGCGATAGGTGTGTATCTCATTTATGAGCTGTCTCAGACCTTCCTCATGGTTGGGGCCCCATTCCCATTTAGCATGCCTTCTAAGCAAATTATACAGCGGCTGGGCTATGACCGCAAAACCAGGTACATGTTTTCTCCAAAATCCCAAAATTCCAAGAAATTGTTTTAATTATGTTCTATTTTCACGGGATGGTGCCTGACTAAGTTCCTGTACTGTCTCATTCGGGACCATCCTTCTGCCTCCCATCCAGACAGTGCCTAGGAATTTCACCTCATGAGAGGGGCCTTGGCATTTGTCCGGTGGTAAATCCAAACCAAGACTTTCTAATGCTGTTCTCACTTGATTCATGGCTTCCTGGACCTCGTCAGAGGTATCCCCTCCTATTAGGATGCCATCTATGTACTGCAAAATTTGTACACTAGGCGGCAGGGTCAGGCCATCTAAGACCTTCGCCAGTGCCCCATGGCAGATTGTGGGAGAATGTTTATAGCCTTGTGGCATACGGGTGAATGTATATTGGACTCCTTTCCAGGTGAAAACGAATTTTTCCTGATCTGC
This sequence comes from Rafetus swinhoei, assembly GCA_019425775.1. Taxonomy (NCBI): domain Eukaryota; kingdom Metazoa; phylum Chordata; order Testudines; family Trionychidae; genus Rafetus; species Rafetus swinhoei. The sequence goes on along the minus strand of CM033437.1, from coordinate 270,727,754 downwards.
ATGTTGCAGGGGAACCATGAAAAACATATCTTTTACGTCTAGTACAGCCAGCCACTGTTTGTTCCAAGTCTGTATATTGTTTACAATGTCGACCATGTTAGGGACCGCAGCCGTTAAAGGTCCCGTGCTGCTATTTAGTTTTTGATAGTCTATAGTGAGCCTCCATTTCCCATTGGGCTTCTTTACTGGCCATACTGGTGACTTATACAGGGAGTAAGTGCGAATTAGGATTCCCCATTTTTCCAAGTCTTTAATTAGTTCAGAGACCGGAGCCATAGCTTCGGCTGGGATACCGTACTGTTTCATTTTGGTTACAGTGGAAGGTGGGAGAGCGGGGGCTTGAGCCAGCAAATTAATCTTGTAGAGGGAGGTGTCTCTATCACCCAGAACAGTCACGTGTGACTTAAAGCCAGCTCCAAAGGCCCATCTTTCTCCATTAATCACTCCCTCCCTTCCTTTTAAGATATCCATGCCAAGTATATTGGCATTTCCAAGGACTATTTCATGCTTTCGGGGCTGTCTGTGGGGTTTTAAAGGAATGTCCAATTTCACTTTAACCAGGGGATAAGTTATAACAGTGCCGTTTACTCCGGTAACTAGTATTTGCTTTCAGCCAGAAGGTGGCGGGCCGTGAAAGTCTTCCTGCTTAATCATTGATATTTGAGCTCCAGTATCTACTAGAAAGGATACTGTGTGTTTATCATTTACAATTATTTGAATCCAGGGGTCGTCGCTGGGATTTTCCTCCCCTTTGAGCTTGTTTATGTGGAGGGGAGGCTGACCCCCACTATTCAGTTTCCCTGGTCGCAACCGACCAGGGGAGGTGGCAGCTCATGCAGTTGCTGTCACAGTGTTGTGTAAGGGGTGTCTGTACCAGGAGGGGCACCAGGAATTACGTCTGCCCTCTCCGAGTCAGCTTTCTTAAAAGTGGTCAGGAGCCTTAATCTTTCGGTTGGTAGTCCGTGAATTATGTCTCTGGGGTAGCCTAAGGCTAAGCACTGCCTCCAGAGTCTAGTTCGGAGCTCCTTTTCTTCTGGAGTTATCTCACGCCTGGGCTTGAAGCCCTCTGGTTTACCTTTGGGGTTTCTTTTTAGCTCCCGCAACTTGGCTTTAGCCGGTGGTGCTTCAACTTCCCCAAACTCTCGGAAATACTGTATCATCATTATCAATAACCCTTGATAGGTGGTGTCCGGCATAACTTGGATAGCGTCGCGGAGACTTAGGGACATAGCCTTATGGGCACTGGGTGCTCTCTTCAGAAGCGGTCTGAGTTCATCTAGTCGGCCCTTTTGTTCCCAGGGGTTCCCTGCCTCACGCTCGGAGTCGGGTTTGATCCGATTCAACAGGCTGATAGTGGCTGCTATTTGTAGGGCTCGCTTGACTTCATCTACATTTGCCCACGGTATAGTGGTAGGTTCTCCTCGGTCTGCCCGAAAGATTCCTGCAGCCCATCTACAGGCTAGAACCCAGAGAGTTTTTGGGTCTTGGTCATCTGGGCGGCCGAGAAACACTCCGGCACCCAGATTAAGCCTACTGCACTTTGAGGAGGATAAGTACGTGTGTCCAGCTCCGCTGTCCCATATGCGGACTAGCCAATCTATTATCCCTTCCTCGGGTCTGTTAGTAAATTTCTGGGTGTTGCAGCTCAGGCTACTGCAAATCTGGCCTGTTCAATGAGACTTACATACTGAAATGATGTAGTGTGCCATGGTATTGTGCTTCTTCTCTAAACTGGCAGTAGTCATTCTCAGTTCCTAGCAGGGCTGTTCAGGAGTTTCTGTCTTGTGGAAAGCTTTGCATTTCTCAACATTTTCTCCTTTCAGATTGAAACAAAATATCAGAAATGAGAACCCAGGAGACTGGGAGTCTGGGAAGCAAGCCTAGCTAGAGAGCTGATCAGCTCACTAGCTGATTTTCCAAGAAAGCAGGGCAGCCTGGGAATCTGCCTGCCTTCCCACCAGCCTGCCCACCAAGTTTCCATTGAAAGATTTCACAGAAACTGGTGAATTCATTGAATCAACATTTTTATATGGAAAAAGCCTTTCCCTTGGACATTTTTCGACTTGCTCTACTAGCAAAAGCTAATTTTTGCTCTGTGTTGGAGGGAGGTGCTTTCTAATTCAGATTTTAATGATCTTTCCTGCATTTGTAAACCAATAGGAAATGGCTGAATACATTTAAAATCAAATCATGGAGCAGCTCACACAAAATAGCAGCTGTGTTTGACTCACTTCACAATAATGAGGGACGTGAGGGGGGAGGTCCATGAATAGTAATAGCAGCTGGAAAGAAAAAACTGTGCTTTGATAAAAACATTATTATTTATTATTCATGTGTGAAAGTAGCATGTATATGTAGACAAGTTAGATATTATTTTAATACAATATTAAAAGTAATCAAGATGCAGTAAACTTGGGGCTGACCTTCTTTCATTCTGAAGTAGTTTCTCCCAACAGCTCTTTGATATTTTGTCATGCTTTCTATTGCTCTCTCTCTCACCCTTCCCATCTAGTATATTCACAATTGACAAAATAAATATGTTGAAGGCTTATTCATTATTTGTATAACTGTAATACAGCCATGAGCAACCTAGGCTAGTGAGCAGGCTGCATGAGTGGCCCTCCTTCATCTCAGTGGGCCACAAGATTGGTGTAATCAAGATGGTCTCCTGGGATGCAGTTTTGCTAACTCGCTTGCACACCTAGAATTTGTAGAGCGTGCCTATTGAACCATAGCAGCACTTTGACTGGATTCAGGAGCAGCGCATGGCTCTTACTGTCAATGTTGTGTGTAGTCCCCACACATCTCACTTCACATGCCCTTGTTTATGTGTGCGTGTCACTTTAGTAATACCGGTAGGAAAAAACGATGTGGAGGAAAACCTGCAGAATCTGGTAACAGTAACAAAATGTCTCCCAGAACACACACACAACCCTGAGGGGCTGCAGGTCACCCACCACTGCTGTAGCACCTCAGGAACTAATCCTGCATCAGGACCCATAGTATTAGGTACTTTCCAAACACAAAACAAAAACAAAGTCTCTGGTCCCATGGATTTACGGTTTAAGTATATGAGCAGAGAAAACTGGTGGATACAGACAGATGAGTGAAGAGTAAAAGATACATGGTCAGCATGAGAGGGCAAACACGGGCAAAGTGCTAGCTCTTTTAAGCATGTGAGACAGCATGGGAGGAAGCAAAAAATGTGCTTGTTTGAAAATTTAACAAGTGGTTGATGGAGACTGGTATCCTCAGTTGATGAGACAAATATCCAGTCAATGAGAGGTGATAGAAAGGGTGGGTATTAACCATGACAGGCCTTGAAAGTAAACAAAAATTATATGTGGTTTGACAGAGAATAGGAGTCAATTAATGGACACAAAGTGATGCGTGGCATAAAAATAATTTTTGCTGCAGAATTCTGAATGGATGTGAGTAAATCAAGATTGCATTTGTGAAGACCAGAGAGAAGGATGTTGCGTGAAGCAAGACATGAGATGATGGTGGCTTGCAGAAGAAAAGCCATATCTTAGAGATGTGATACAGACAGAATCTGCAAGATTTAGACACAGACCAGATATGAGGTCAAAACTGAAGGTGATGGATGGGTTATAGAACTGAGCAACAGGCAGGATGGAGTTGTCCATAATGACTGCAAAAGGAAGTAGCCAGAGATCTTGGCAGAGAAGATTAGGAGCTCTATTTTAATCATGTTGAGCTTCAGCAGACAGATTCATGTTCACGAGGAGATGGCAGATGGACAGGCCAAAATTTTAATGTTTGCATATGAGATTACCCAGAGACAATTGATGGTTAAAGAATCTCAGTAATTCCACTTCCCCATGCTGTCCTTGGACTTATGTCCTGACAGTAATATCTACTCTCTCTAGAAAACTGCAGCTTAGTTAGAGGGAAACTGCTTTTAACTTTAATTTCACACTCCTTTAATAACCATCTGTGGCAAACTATAAACAGCCCTTAATGACCCTTAATTTGCTTTAGAAACTTAAAAGCATTAAAGCATTTTAATTTATCTTGAATGAAACATATAAAAGAGGAAAGCAAGCAGCACACACACATTTAATTGAATCACTTCAGAATAGTCACCAGATTTATTCATGAAGAGAAAACATGTTTTTTTTTTAATTTAACATAGAGGCAGAGAGGCTTCAAAGGAATTCAGATAGGAATAACAAACATTGAGAGAACTATGGTCATCTGGTGACATCAAGGGAATAAGAGACCTAGGTTCTATTCCTGGCTTTCTGTGTAGCTGTCACAAGTCACTTGGGGTCAGATTCTCAAAGGTATTTCAGTGCCTAATGGCTGTTGAAATCAGGGAGAGTTAGGTGCCTGAATACCTTTGAGGATTTGGGCAGTGGCCTCTCTGTGCCTCAGTTTTGCTGTCTGAAAAATGGGAATACTACTACTACATGACAAATAGCTTGCAAATATTGGAAGGGGACAAATTTTAATGAGGAAGAGCAATTATATATGATGAAGCAAGGTGATACAGCTAAAAGAGATGGTTTAAAATTAAGAAAAGGAGAATTTCAGATGAATAATAAGTTGTGGAAGTGGGTTTTACCCACAAAAGCTCATGATACTATATACATATTTTTGTTAGCCTCTAAAGTGCTACAGGACTACTTGTTTTTTTAAAGTTACAGATTAACATGGCTACCCCTCTGAGACTTTCTAACTAAAACAGTTTCACCAGGAATGTGGTGGAAGCCAAATCACTTGCAATGCAGCATTACTAAATTTACCATAAATAACAGAGCTTGGTAAATGTATACTATGGAATAATAGTGTGTAAATACAGGGTTGCTTCTTGGAAGCCAGTGCAAAATCAGTATAAGTGAGCTCAGAAACCAGCCTAGCAATATCAATTCATTTGAATTGGAGACTACGGCAAAGAGTCAAATGATGTCTGGAATAAATATTTATCACCATCCCCTCATTCTTCCTTCAGACTTTTGATATTGTGAAAACTTCAGGAAGTATGAATGAGAAGACCTCACTGCCCTGCCCCACCCCATGATATACATGCCAAACTATTAATTGATAAAGAGCTGGTTGGCATTTTGAAGTACTAAGAACAGAAAGAGGAACATAGAAATTGGAAGGAGGAAAATCAGTTGGTTTCTGTTCCAGTTCTTTCCCCATATATCCCAAGTGACAGGCAGAACATAACTCTTGGTCATTCCTTTCTGGCTTTGTCTTTTTCTGATCCACAGAAAGCATGTCAGCACTCACTTGTGTCCCAAAAGTGAGTCCTGATAAGTGTCACATTTGTCAGAAGGAATCAGTCATTCACAAAGCAGAACATTCTTGGGTCACTTGGAAGAAAGAACTTTGCTGGAATTGTACAGTCAGCCTGCAGAAAAAGAAAAAGGAAAAAAACAAGGGGGGATGCTGAATGAAAAACTACCCAAAACATCACAATATAGGCACAAAGAAAGAAGAAAAAGATCAGGAAGAGAGATTCAAAATGGGCATGTGCTTACTGTGCAAAGATACACATTTTATTTAGAAAATATTTGCACACACATTCTCTATGATTTATAACAGGTTATCATTTCATAATGTCCCACCTCTTGATATTTTATTGTTTTCTGCAAAGACATCACACTGAAGAAGGTTTTATTGCTTCACCAGCTTGTTCAAAAAGTAGAGCAGGAAGAACTCAAAGGGGAACAATAAGAATTTGTATTAATTAGTGATTAGTGATTATGAGTAAGTCATTGGCCTCCTGTTTTGGCTAGTTCCTTTTCACAAAAAGCAGCAGGAAATAAAGCAGTTTCAAGAGTTAAGCAGTTTTAAGGGTTAAAATAAACAGTGTCTCAAGACTTCAGAGTCTTAAACAAACCAGGTTCTCATGTCCTGCTGATATGACAAGCCCTTGAAACTGAATTAGGCCCTTGCTTCAGAGAATTTAAATTGGTTTGAAGAACTATAAAGCACATCCCAAGTTTGGCTAGGTTCAACACAAAAGGTTTCTCAGTCGTGCATAGTTCCAAACAGGCAATTGGCATGCTGAGCCCTGAAGTCAAGTCCTTTCAAGGTTAGAGCAGATACAGATGGAAAGAATTTGCCCTTTCCTAGGCCACTATCTGCACCCTCTTTTTAATACTTGTTCCTTAATGCATCCCAGCTGCAGTGTGTTCCCTTCATTTCTGGCAGCTCAAGTAATTTCTTCAAGGCTAGGCAGGTTCACCTCCCTTCTCTGAGAATGATTTTAACCCTTTTAACTTGCTCTGGTGTGCGTGAGACATACCCACACAAATGCACTGGGCTATGTTGTCGACAGTTTGTACCTCAGATGTGTGCTTTTGCATCAATGATAACTGGTACAAGTGGAAACAACACCCACTAAGCATTACTAAAGAAGAATGCAGATGATGCACAAGTGAGCCATGTGTGCCAAAAGCTGCCACCCAGATCATGTGGCTGCCAGGCAACATGTCAAAGGGGCACACTTGGGTGCAAGTGACAAATGCCAAAATTTTGCACCAGAAATAGTGCCTCTGTGGTAGCTTCTCTTCATGGATTAATTTGAGCAGCTATATTATACTCAGCAACCTCAAAGCAACACCAAGCCACTTGGCAGACATTGGCCATCTTTGGTGTCATGCTCTTTTAATAAGTTCATGACCATGAATGCCAACCTAAGGGCAGACTTTCAAGAAGCATGGCAGAGATGCCAAAGTGGCTCTATATTTTGCAATTAGATTTCTGCAACACTGTAACAGGTGTGAAATTCTAAAGCACTGTAATGGTTGTATCATGGAGTCACAACCAGCCATCTTCAGCACTCCAGCTTCCCTGGATGGCAATACAGGCTGGACTTAGTGATAAATGGTTGCCATACACCAACGATCACAAAATATTCAGGTTGCTTCCAGTCCCAAGAGACTAGTCACTTATCCCATGTCAATTTTTACGTCAGATCTCAAACCAAAGACTATGCTTCTAGCCAATCCTGTGGTAAGCTACTGAAGATTTATTAACTAAGAAAAGACATGAGACAGTTCTTACAAGGTTGAAGCAGGCAAACATCTACACAAATGAATTACAGTCTAGGACTTTAAAAGGTGACAGAGTTGTAGCAATCTGTCAGCTCTGAATGTCTTTTTTGGGCTAACCTATGCCAATACTGGGGATCTCTGCTTCTGTTTCATAGCTCCTACCTATGAGAATGCAAACTGCAAAAGAGATGAAATTTTTTGTCCACTATTTTTATTTCCTTCTTAAAGAATTCAAGCTGATAGGATGAGTCATTTTGCAGGTAGCCTTTTCATGGTTGTGAAGGGGCAAGTAATAAAGTCTTTGTATTGTGATGTCCCCTAATGACCCGTTTAGTTTTGATAGCTTCTTGATAATGAAGACATGAACTCTTACTGTTTTCCTGGTTTCAGAGCACACATTTTTTACAGTCATAAAGCAAAACTTAAATAATTACCCTATACCAAGTGATAAAATTATTATAAATGAGATTGAATGCATGCCACAACTTGCAAAGCATTTCTTGCAAGTGCTTGGCTGAGCCCTAAAGCCTGGTTCTTGGTCTGCCAGGTCACAGTTGGCACCACAAACATACTCAGCTCTTACCCAGGGGCAGCCCCACATTTAGAGAAGACAGAGAGTAGGACCTGCATGCAAGACAACACAGTCTACAGAAACCACAATGCATATTTAAGCTGACACAGAACAATCTGGCGTCCTATGTAGAATTACTAGGAGATAGGAAGAGTCAAACACAAAGGAGCAATGCAGTGGGGGGTGGGATCTGGGTACCAGTTTATTGTTGATGGGGAAAGGAAACAGATGCCTGTATTAGATGCAGCCAAGAAGGCCAGGGATCAGAAAATGCTTTGCTTTTGCCATCAGTAAAGAGCAGTCCCAAGAGAGCTGCAGTCATTAGGAAACTATAATTGGCATTGGAAAACATTCAGAAAAAAGGGCAACAAAAATGATTAGGGGTATGGAACAGCTGCCATATGAGGGGAGATTAATGAGACTGGTACTTTTCAGCTTGGAAAAGAGTCAAGTAAGGGAAGATATGATAGCGATCTATAAAACCATAATGGGTATGGAAAAAGTGACTAAAGAAGAGTTATTTACTCCTTCCCATAACACCAAATGAAATTAATTTGGTTTAAAACAAACAAAAGGAAGTACTTTTTCACATAATGCACAGTCAACTTATGGAACTCCTTGCCAGAGGATGCTGTGAAGTCCAGGACTATAACAGGATTCAAAAAAGAGCTGGATAAATTCATGTAAGATAGGCCCTTCGGGATGTGCAGAAATGGTGTCCCTAGCCTCTGTTTGTCAGGGTGGCAGGGCATGGATCATGATGATTACTTATTCTGTTCATTCCCTCTGGGACACCTGGTATTGGCCACTGTTGGAAGGCAGGATACTGGGCTAGATGTACCTTTGTTCTGACCCAGTATGGAAGGTACAACAAATCAGGAGAGAGAGAGAGAGAGGATACTGCATGAAGCCCAATCTTTCCCATGAATTTCACTTTAAGGTCAGTAGTATAAGACACTCTTCTCTGAGAATAGCTACCAATTTTTGCTATTCTATGATGGAAAACAGACTTCCTGGCACAGTACGCAAGAACATATCATGAGCTGTCAGTTCTCAAACAGTTCGGATTGGCAGCAGAAATGGAAAACACGGTGATACAGCAGGCCTGGAGATTGGGTTCTTAGAGGAGTAGAAACAGGGATTAAGTAATCAGAATGTTGAATGGTCTCCCAGAGATAAACTACAAATTAATGCCCCTGTCTCCTAGGAAGGGATCAACAATGTGGCAATCAATTCTTCTAGGAATTTTGCAATTAAAGAATTCAGCTACAGGATTAGTGAATAACTCCCAAAAATGATCACTCCCCTGTCACTGTTATATTTTGTTGAATTCATACTTCAGCTGTAAATCAGCTCCCATGCCTAGGACTTGATGTGGAGTATTAAGCAAGATAGATACCATATTCATATCTGTATCTGTGCTGAATGTTGATTCTCAGTTATATCTGTGTCATTGTAAAGGAATTTTCAGGAGACATAATGAATTAGCTTCCGCCCCAAAAAACATTTTGGGTTCATAGGTTTTGGGCCATAAACAATGTGATTTTCACATTTCCAGAAGGTGGGCAACAAAAATAGTATGCTGTACTCCATATTATCAATAGCAGGTTTCACTAAAATGATCTTGTTAAAAAGAAGAAAATTAAAAGAAAAAAAAAAAAGAAAGAGAAAGAGTGGCCTAATGTTAACTGGGTTTGATACTGCTAGGGTGAGATCTTGTTATCCCTGATTATAATAGGACTGAACATATGTGACTGAGCAGAACTTGTCTAGTGTGTGAATACTAATGGAGGTGCTAGGAATTTGGGAGTGAGGTGCTTTTCAGAAAAGAAGGGTTAACAAAGAGATTTTATTAGGAGCAGGAAGGCAAGGTGGCAGGGAGAGAGAATACGTGAGACAGCTATGGGGTGAGGTAACTATGCACTAAATCTGGGGAATTCTCCCTAATTTTCAAGTTTCCAAGAATAGGAAGAAATTATATGCACAAATAGACCTCTCAGACAAGAATCCTGGGGTGGAGGAATAGATAAAAAAATCCTGTGGCAAAGATATCAGAGGTATTCAGATCTGACAATTTTTACTGCTAAGTAGAGTGTTAGGAAAACTAAAGCAAGGGTGAACCTTCTGTCTAAAGAAAGACATTAATACTCGATCATCGTTTAGTTTAATTTTATCCTTTGATCTATAGATCACTTTGTCCATTCCTTCCTAATTTATTTAAGTGTTTGCAAGGAGGGTCCGAGGGAAGAAAGCTTTCATTATTGCCAAAGATGTGATGACTAGCTAACAGTAATTCTATTTGGAATTCATTTGTTTCAGTACTGTATGGAGAACAAGGGATTCAGGAGTGGAATACTATTTTTCATGATGTAGACGTGCTGAACTGTTTAACAAAAATCAATGTACTGTCAAAGTGACTGTGTTAGGCCGATATCTAAACAAAGTTCACCAACTGTAGTGTAACTATATTTTGCCACGTTATTCATTAGGGACTCCAAACTGAGGGTGTAACTTACACTGCTGGACTATACACCAAGTAGACAGATACAAGGAAAACAGTTCAACAAAGACCACTGTGTACGCTTTACCCCACGTCTCACTGTTAGTACGCTTCCATCCTGGCCTGCAAGGGGACATTTGTTAGCTCTAAGTAGCTGTTTTATTATCCATTGCTGTTCCGTTCCTTGGCTTCTTTTCTGAGGGTGCTATGGTGGTCATTATGGCCATATACACATTATGAAGCCTATACTGGTATGCTAACATAATCCCATTCATAGAGTAGACAGCCTGAACTGATGGAAGGGTTTTTTTCTTCAGTGTAGTAATACTATCTCCTTGAGCAAGGGTACCTAGGTGGAGGGAAGCATTCTTCTACCGAGTTAGCTGTACTGACAGTGAGGATTAGGTAGGCATAACTATATCTCTGAGGCTATGTCTACACTGCAGGGTTTTTGCGCAAGAAGTCTAATTATCAGCATAGCATCTTCCACCCCTGCTGAGCCCCTTGTCTCTCAGCACAGGCCTTGTCTCTCTTAGGCCTTTTTCCAACACAACACTGAAAATCCCAAACTGCCTATTCAACCTTGAGTTTTCAGTCCTCCTGGGTTCTCTCCAGTTCCCTGCTCCTGCTACAGAACACCAACTCCTGAGAGCTTCCCCTTTTCCCAGAGCCTACTGCCAACGCGCTCTTCTCCTACAGCTTCCCTTGGGTCCTTTCTCAGAATGAAGGAACTGTAACCCTCTTCATGCCTGTGTTCATGTTTCCTGGGCACCTCTCCCAGACCTCCTTTACAACGGTACCTTCCTTTTTTTCCTGAAGAAGACATAGATCTAGCTGGGGAGTAGCTAAAAACTTCTATTTGATCAGGTTTGACACACAGGAACAGCAACACAGAATAACTTAGCTTTCAGACTCCTACTAACCTTTTGTTCACCTGTGTGGGATTTATACAGCACCACAAATGTATTTGTTAAATGGAAGAAGACCTATTCTCTGTTTCAATGTAACATTAATTCAGGTTTGAATGTGATGGCACTGAAATCTTATTTACAAAATAAAGGGTGATTCCATGTAAGCACAAAGAGCCTAATTAGCAGGAATCTTCATCTTTGTTCACCTATTTTTTTACATGAACAATATGTACTGGAAATAATGAACAGATATTCCTGCTCAGCAGTGATAACAAAAAGTGGAGGAGTTTATAATGAATAATTTGTCAAAGTTGAAGTTAACCTTTTTTTTTCCTAGGAAATTATCCATGTGCAGAACACATTTTCCAAAACATAATCAGTATATAAATTATACTCTTGAGTGTTTTTAACTACATGGCTCAATTTATGAATAGTACTTGATAGTCAGCACTTAATGTACAGATTAGCTATGATTGTGCCATTTTTTTTCTGATTCCAGATTGGATTATTTCACTCACTAAACAATGTGCCAGAACTCTTCAGTGAATATACAATAAATTAATTTAAAATTTGATTTCTGAAAATACTTGAACATGCAACTTTGAATATTTACGCTGGTAAAATTTGATCACATAAACAGTCATAGAAGAAAATTATAACAAAGCTGTAAGAATGGCCAATAAGTTGACTATTTTAGGGCCATTTTTGCAGTATTTGCCTAGCTTTAGTTGAACTCCACTGTTTAGTTGAACTCCGCTGTTTTAATGTTTCTTCCAAATTATTAAGAGAACATAAAATTGTATTGCACACATATGCACTGTTTTGTAAGACTCCAAGATTACAGAACCACATATTCCCTTCCAGGAAGAATTCATTAATCTACTATGCCATTAGATCTCTGAAAGACATTGAACTACATTTTCCACATCTGGATGTAAGGAAGTTCAGAATGTTTGCAGCTTTATTTAATTGCAGCCATTTGCAGATAACTTTTCCATATCATTCAATTTTTTATGTTTTCTATTACATTATATGCTTCCCCGGATAATATCAATTCTAAAGCTGCTCAGCTTCTGGAGATTTGATTCGTATATTAAGTTAGAGTACAATAAAAATAACAATTATGTGCATATTGTCCTTCACTGTAAAAGTCCCTAGACACTTTGTAATTCAGTCAGCATTAATTGGTGAACTAAGCATGAAGCATAATTAGTAATAGCTTTTGCCCCAGATGACTTGCAGCTACATCAAGGGCAAATTAATTAGTTAAAATAATGATTTGGAACATAACAATTAAAAAAAACCCATAAAGACATTTTTCTGACCATACAGGATAAAATTGTAGCCCATTGAAGTCACTGTGAGTTTTGCCATTTACTTGACTTGAACAAGGATTTCACCAGCAATTTCTGTCTACTTATATTATGTTTCATAATGCATAAGGTTTATATTCAGCAATATTAACAAGTCATGTTTATGGGAATAATATAGAAACACCAAGCTGTGATAAATAGTTTACATTTTTTATTCATTCATGAGCCATTTTTACTTACTAGCAGTGTTTTTTTAAAAATGTAGGATATTCAGCATTGCTTGATATTTATGGAAAACCAGTACTACACAGCACGTGCCTGGATACTTAAAATCACCCATTGTTACTGATCTGATTCTTTTACATGTTTCTTTAATGTTCATTCATTTTACAGCCCACTTCCTCTCACTAGTTAGATGGCCCATGTTACTAAACAAGTTTATTCTTTCTAGCACCTCCAGCTTCCATCTGTAATGACTTTAGACAATTTCCATTGTCTCTCAAATCACTTTTTCAAGGACTAATAAATCCTTTTTCACAAATCAGGCTCTTTGCCCATCTTCTCCCAGTATGTGTTATTCTACTTAGCTTTACTTAGTTCCTGAGTTTTCCCCACTGTCTATTATACCACACATTTCTTCATTTGCTTATCTTCCAGTTTGTTTATTTGCAGATCATGTTGTATTTGTATTATCATTAACAATAGCTTACATTTCCACAGCCCCTTTCATCTTGACATCTCCCATAATACTTTAGAGCTTTAATGTGAATTGAACATAGGCATGACTTCATCCACCGCCGAAGTGTAGTAATCTCTGGGGTGAAATAAAGAGATTGTTTAACAGGACATAGCAATGCCACACAATTGTTTAAGATGGGAAATGGAGACTGGGGTATCCACTGAAACCACAAGGGAAATGTGAAAAAGGAAGTATGTAATTAACCTTCTTTTAATTGGACTGTAACAATGGGGTAAGAGTCACATGCATTAAAATATTTGCATATAAAGGTCTAAAATATCCAAGATTCATATCTACCCCCTAAGCGCTACAATATTCCATCCTCCCAGACTTGTTGCACTGATTTGTACCATAAAGGAGTTCCCAGAGGTACCTCTTCTAGATGTTACATGCTGTATAAAGATACTGAGTTTTATAAGATTTAAATCAAATGTGATGAATCTGCTAAACAGAAAACTATCACACTCATGAATCACCTATTTGCTAATTGGGGGTACGGGCAGGAACTCTATGGAAGACCCTGTCCCAGGAAGGAACCTGGCACTGAAGGAAGTGGCACCTGCAGGGCAAGCCAGGAACAGCAGGGAAGCCGGATAGCCAGGAAGCTGCTGAGCCACTGTATGCAGAGTAGGCTCCATTAGGCACAAAGGAACTGCCTGTGGGATAGGATGTGACTGTCAGACATTTCACTAGGGTCAGGTCTGTGCAGAACTTGTGGGGAAGCAGCAGAGAGCAGGAAGGGAGCCAGTGTAGAGGGGGGCCCATTGAGACTCCTATTAATAGATGTTGGGCTGGAAACCCAAGATGGCAGGCAGTTCCTTGTCAAAGTGACCTCTTTTCAGCACCTCATCAGAGCCATGGTTCACCTCCCTTGTGGTTTGGTACACCTGCCTGAACTCTTTTATCTTAGCACAGCACAGTTGGGGGCGGGGGTCTCTTTTGTGTCCCTTTTCATTCATGCCACGAGCAATCTGCTGATAGACGTCAACGTTCCAATGGCTGGATCGAAACTGCGAGTGCACAGCCTCCTCTCTCTCCACAGAGCCAACAGACCCAGTGTACTCCATGCAGGAGTGTGCTTGCTGAGGAAGCTGGCATTGTTAGCTGTGTAGATGCAATGTGAACTGTCCATGTTGAGCAAACAGGAAGTGGAATTTCAAAGATTGGGAGGGCTTTAAAGGGGTGAGAGGGGAATACCTGTGAACCTTGCTGTAGGGCAGAGGAATAGAAACTGCTTACCAGAGAAGTCATGGTGGGCATTACAGGACACCTTCTGGAGGACAGTTAGGGCAACATAAGCAAGCATAGTATCTACACTTACTCTGTCTCTCTCTCTAACTTTGTCCACAAAGCTCTATACTGCTCATCAAGGTGCTTTTATTATGCCTATATAGCAGGACAAATTGCTGGGAGGAGCATTGCCATGTGTACACCTCCATTTTTTTGCTGATAAAAACTGATGTTTGTCAACAAAACTGTGTAGTGTAGACAAGACCACAGTTTAAGAAATGAGGACCTGTCCATTTCCTTGAGAAAGGCTTTCTGGCACAAAGTAATCTCTTGGTAGATAATCCATGCAGCAATTCAGAACAACATACTTACATAAATGTTTTGGGCTATAGGTTATACGTCACATTCAATTTTTCCTGGAAAATGGATGGAGTTGTTTAAAATATAAAGATCAAATCCACTTGAGCTGAGACTTGGCTTGATGCTTGGCTATGTTGACTGAACTCAGACCATGTACATAAAACTTCATCCAACATGGATAAAGTAGTCTGCACATTTGGGCAGTTCATGAAGCTACTTTACACAGAGACATACCAGAGGGTGGTTTTGGGCAATTACTCCTATGCTCTGTGGGTACCTTCATTTGGGTGCCAGAGGTTTTCATCTTGTCACAGGTATGTGATAAATTTAATACCTTTTACATGTCAATGTTCAGCTATCAGCACCTATGTCTGCTCACCTGCTCACTAACCCATCTCTTCCAGGATACGTTCTAACATTCCATCTCCCGCCCCAAGTAACTTCAAACAGCTGCTATTCTCTTAAATCAACTTGCCAGAAAAAATGTTTCCTCCTTCTTATGCCAAATGTAGAATCTCCCCTCTCTTCCACCTCCCCTACCCCAGTTATACTGGCCCAAGGCCCAGAATGGGTGAGATTCAGTCACGGAAGAGTGACAACTTTTTTATACATGAAAATGTCACTGATTCAAGGCCTACTATTTCCTAATCTTGCAGAGCTAGGAAGAAGAGTTTTATAGCATTATAGAAAGAGAGAAGTTCAGCTTCTCAAGGTGTCTAGTCTATGGACAGGAGAGATTCAAATGACACCTTGCTGATTAGCAGAGCATCCCCAGTAACCACAGCCACCAACATGCATTTATACTGGTGGTGCACATCCACACATGCCTTGGTGCACATAACAAAATGTATTCTACACGTGGATGGAAAAAAAAATAGAGGGAACACTGGTCCTATTCTTAGAAGATCTCAAGATGTCAATATCATGCTTCATTGATGTGTGATATCTTCCTGTATTTTGGAGCAGATTTTCATTTATTAATTTCGATTTCTTTCTCACGTTTAGGCTGGCATTGGAGAACCCAAGGGGCTTGATTCTCTGCTCACATACCAGTGTAAATCAACAGTGACCTCGTGGAAGCAAATGGAGTTATAGAGGTGTACAGTTGGTATAAATAAGAAGAGAGTCAGTTTCATGATATCTAAGACCTCTGGCTTCACACTGGACCCCAATTCATTCAGTGCCCAGGCTGGACCTGCAATGGGAATAAATCAGGGTTGTTTAGTAAAGCAGGCTGTGGTCTCTAAGACCCCTGGCCTCAGTTGTGGCAGAAGATGGAAAGTGCATTGCTAGAAGAAAAAGGAGGTCTCATGGTTAAGGCTGCTGAATGTTGCCCTGGTGAACTGGATTTTATTCCTGCCTCTGCCACAGTGCTCCTGTGTGATGCTAGGCAAGTCACTTAAACAAAATGTTTCACTGTTATTCACTAACTGTGGGTTCCTTTTTTTTTTTTTTTTGTATCTGCATGAGACTAGATTTGCATTAGCACTGAGTGCTAATAACTGCAACTGAAGTCAGTGGACATTTGGTGGACTTAATGTCTCTGTGCTTTTATTCCCCGGCTATAAACAAGGGATCACACCACCACCAAATCTCACAGGAGTGCTCTGTAGTTATGTTTATAAATGTTTTAAAGAATTCTGATATTATGGTGAGAGCATCATAGAAATGCCCAGGAGGAAATGAATTAGTTTGTATTCCATGCAGGGTTACACACTGGATAAGGAGGATAAAAATATTGAATAACTAATTACTCATTTACTGAATGAAGCAGGAGTCCTGTGGAAACAATAGCATGTGATCATGTAATTAAAGAAGATCATAATGCATATTTAGAAGAAGAGCAAATTAAGGTTGCACAAGTAAAGCTAATTCTAGCGTTACCTAACTTTGAGTGCTTGATTTTGCAGCCATACTGTTTTATACACAAGTACACATATGCACACTCATCGTGAATTAGACTAAATCAATGAATGATTGCCAAATTAATCATTAAGAGAATAAGATTATAATGTACTTTTGCACCACACGTTTATTAGAATGAGTCAAGCTGTCATCTCTAGAACAAACTTCTTAGATGTGCTCTAACACAGCTGTTTCACAGGCAAAACTCCTTGTTCTTTTGAGTTAACTTACAACAAATATCTCTGGACAGTGTATTCTTGGTTTTGAAGTACAGAGGCAATCACAGTATGAAAAAGATTGATTTTTAAAGTCTGGTAAGGGTGCTGTCCAAATTCATATCCATTTAAAGATAAACTATGAAAACAGTGTTTATATGAACATCCATTTAATATAAACAATAGTGATCATGGCTACTGGTACTGTAGAGAAAGAGTGAAAACAAAGTCTGTTGGCTTTTCCACTTCCTTTGAATGAAATTTAGGATGTGTTCATTTCAAACCTCCCAACCAGATTATATGCCTCAGCAAAAAGTCGAACACTTCAGTAGGTCATTTTGTAATGGTAAATTTTGCTTGCTGGCTTTTATTTAAAAACTCAACTGTCCCTAGACTGACCAATCTGCCAAGAAGGAAAGTGATTTTATTAACAAGATCAAGGGCTGGGAATGACAGTGTACACACTATGAAAGTCTGTCTTGTTATCACTGAGGAGGAAGATGGACCCGCTGGTCTCCAGCTCTGTCTGTGCTCTGTTATGCTCCCTGGAGCCTATAAACATTAGGATCTCAGAGTTAACTATTAAAAACTCAGTCAAAAGCACAGGTGGATGAATTGGATAATAAATAGCAATCAAAGTGCCATATTATTTACTTATTTTTATGTGCACTACAATACAGTTTGAAGTCACAGGAAACTTTGCTAGATTCTCTATAAACACAGGTAGACATGATTTAGAAGTTTTCCAGTGCAATCATATTAATTATGTAATTGTATGGTCAGTATGACTATAATTATGGATTAAGGAGTAACAACAAAGAGAGTATGAATTTAAGACTCCGGGTAAAATTCTGGCTGTTCCTATGTCAGTGGCAAAGCTCCCTTTACTTCAATAGGACCACGTTTCATTTTTCACGTTCATGAAAGAAAGAGAGAACAGCTGCCTACCCTGTATCATTCTGCATAAGAACTGAAATACAAAATGGCAACTTCCTTAGAGCTGCCTCTCAGGGTTGAGTGGAGAACTCCTTTGCATCAAAATAAAAAACACCCACACAAACTCAGAAAACAGAATGAGATCATCTCCTTTCTGTTCTATAGTGATATATCACACCATCGGCACTAGATTGCAGTAAATAATAATAATTCTAAGATGTGTTTTATATAGCACTTTCCAACTGATAGATCTCACAGTTCTTTACAAAGGAGGTAAGTATCATCTACATTTTATAGATGGGGAAATTGAAGTATGGGAGATGAAAAGACAGGCCAAGGTCACTAAGCAGGCCAATGGCAGAGGTGGGAATAGGAGCCATGTTTCATGAGTTGGCATCCTCTGTCCGTCAGGTCACACTGCCTTCCAACTGTGTTGTGTTGATAAGAGAGTGTTTTCTAGAGCTGGTTGACTAAAAAAGAAGAAGAAAATGGCTTTTCAACCAAACCAAACATTCTCACAATAAGAAAAATAATTTTGTTCAACTTTTTTTGATAAAACATCTATAAGAATCTACAAGATTTTTTTGACTCTTTTGAAAACTTAAAAAAAATTGTTTTTTAATTTAACATTTTCAGTTTGGGATCCCCCTTTGTCTTCTACTTTTAATTCCACATACCCCCAAAGGAAAAAAAAAAGAAGTTGAAAAGTGAGAGGGAGAGCATACACTTTATCTCCTTTTCTTACACCCTCTATTTCCAGTGGGGCCAAAAGGGATGGGTGGCTGGAATAAAATCAGAAAAAATTAGGTGAAAAGACCCACAAGTGAAAACTCTATATTAGCCATTGAGATATGGTTACAATGAGGAGTTGTCTGGCACCCTAAAGACTAACAAATTTATTTAGGCATTAGCTTTCACAGACTTCATCAGATGCATGAAGTGAAAACTTCAGCTTCACTGATAAATGGAAAGATGCATGCATTACATTACTATATGGAGGACCAGTGCTAACAAAGTCAATTGAATCAGATTGGTTGTGGCCCATTCCCAATAGTTCATGAGAAGATGTTATGAGAAGATTACTTTTTGTAGTGAGTTAGCCACTTTCAGTCTCTATTCAGACCCAGTGTGATAGTGCCAAGTTTGCATATGAATCCTAGCACTGCAAACTGAAGTTTGTTTTTGAAGGTTCTTTTGCTTAATTTTGTAAACTTTCATTTGTTAGTCATTAAGGTGCCATACAGCTGAAACAGACTAACATAGCTACCCTCCTGAAACTTGAGATGTTGGATTTTTTGTATGGTTATTTGGTTTAAACAAACAAACAAACAAACTTTTTCATTGTAACAAACATAAAGACTCAAGAAAAATGTTGAATTTTTTTTTAAAGATTATTCAATTCAAAAATTTTCAGGATATATATTTACCTTTTTTTTTGCCAGCTTTCAATGTTTCCCCTGCAAGCAGCTTCCCTTGTTTAGACACCAGCAAGCAGAAATGGGTGCACTGGGCAAGGAAATGGATTTAGATCACAAAAAGTTGTGCAGGCATCTGTCATGTTAACTGATATGGCCACAGAAGAATGTCTGTGCCATAGCACATGTCCTTCAAGAGCTGGGCATCAATGCATGAAGCCATAGGCAAAGCATCAGCATGACAGTAATCTTAGCCAAAGGGCCTACTCTGACATATAAGGTTAACTATTTTGTCCCCTTTTTGCTAGATAAATCATGGTAGCTTGGGATGTTGACATTATTAGCAACAGAGAAGAAAAAAAAGTTAATACAGCACATTCAGAATTGAACACTACAAATTATAGTTCCTGTCTTTTGTTTGTAAATGAATTTATGTACAAAGTTCACTTTGCCCATGGAGACTATAAACGCCACACAACTACTCCACAACAATTCTTCCATGATGCTGGGTTATACAATAATTGTATTAGAGTTTACAGAACATGTTTGATATTGAATACTATTATACCAAACACCATAGAATGCAGAAACAGAGGCGCTTAAGGAAACATCACAGAAAGATGGAGGCTATACATTAAAAGGCTTTGCTCATTAGCTCCGTCTTGTGTTGTATGAGTGTTCAACATTCCCTTGGAGAGGGGTCCCCTCAAAAGAGTAACAAGTCAAGGCTTTTGCTGTCCTCCCCATGAGATTGTAGACAGAAGAGGTTTTAAGCACCATCAATACCTTTGATTAGTTGTACAGAGCATCTGATAGCAGAAGAGATAGGAACTCCTAAAGATAGCTACAGTGTAGTTTAGAGAAGATGCTCTTTGCCATTATGATGGTGCTTCCCAGATGATATGGCCTATCAAGGAAAAGAAGGGATGTACTCATATCATAAATAGGTATCAGTCCCTTGTACTCTTATGCTTTCATTACAATGAAGTGTAGACGCGGGCAGCTACTTCGGGCTAGTCAATTTCTAAAATGGCGACCGGCCAGGAACATTCAAAACAAGCGTGGGATATTTAAATCCCGGGCTTGATTTGCAATTCTGGTCACCCTCATTAGCCTCCCTAGATCAATCTAGGGGGCTAGTGTAGACGTACCCTTATTCTGTAAGTGGTTTAAGTGCCACTACATGGGACAGTGAATCACATCCAGTAGGTGTGGAAGTTACACTATCAGAACATAAATATTTACTACCTGTATTAATAACAAGAGTTATTGCAATTAAATATGTGAGCATGCAGCTGTAGAGTTTTGTTTGCCCATCTCAGGGTTTGGAATGCATCATGTACAGGGCTAGCAATGATTCATTAGCTGTGCTTCTGAAGATGTTAGCAATCGTGGCAGACCAGCCAGACTTTGTGGACACGGAGAGTGAATCCGTGTGGGACCTTCACACTGAATAATAATGAAAAAGGTCTATCTGTAAAGTCAATCTATTCATTTGCTTTTGGGTGTAGAGGTTTTGTCTTCTGCGATCTTTGGCAAGAGAGAGGGAATAGAAAGGGCAGCCCCTGGCAGCTAGTTTATCCTTTGGCTGCAATTTGTGACTCACTGCAGAATGATTGTTTCTGCCTTGCTGGCAGCTGCTGCCTGCTGGCAGTTGTAGGCGTATCCAGTTTAATTTCTAGGCTTTGCTTTATTCCAGATAACATCTACATAAATTGGAGAATGAGATGTGAGTGGACTGAAGGTTTGCTTTTTCTCTTTGGTGGGGGGGAATTTTGGGGATCCCCCAGAGCAGTATGAGGTTCTGTCACTGGTAGCCCTGTAACCTTTAGTGCCTGAATACTGTACTGAGGTGACTCAGAGACCTGATACTAGTAGGCAGTCCATACACATAAAGGTCTCCAGCAGCTTCCAGCAGCTTCGCTACACTTTTGAGGGTAACCTCAACAGCTCTTCCAAATATGACCCTCTCCAAATCTGTCCAAGTTCTTACCTACCAGACACTCAGAGTATGTGTACACAGCAGGGCAAAACTCGAATTAAGCTACACAACGTCAGCTACATAAATTGCATAGCTGAAGTCGAAATACCTAATTTCAGCTTTTGGCACTGTCTACACAGCAGGAAGTCAAAGGAAGAACACTCTTCCTCTGACTTCCCTTACTCCTCATGAAATAAGGGTTACAGGAGTCTGAATAAGAAGTCCTCACAGCTTGACATTATTTCAAAATAATAGCTTGCTGTGTAGACGCACATTTTGTTATTTCATTATAATGTCAGTTATTCTGAAAAAATGCTGTTGTGTAGACATACCCTCAGACTCTTCTTCTCAGGTTTGGCACCCGGAAGAGCTTAAATGAGCCCCATTATACCAGCTCACACACTCCACACAGTTTGCACACCAGAGACCTACTTGGCAACTCACACACACACACACACACACAAACTTTATTTAAGAGAAAAGTGAAAATAGATTCCAAGATAAAATAGTAGAGAAGGGCAAACATATATAACCTAACCTGAAAATAAAAACAGCAACTTCAGGCTTTCCACTTCCAGATTAGATGACAATTACTTTTCTAAAACAAGTTACTAATGCATCTGAACCATTTTCCAGGGTACCCCCTCTTAAGTGTCAGGGAGATCCAGCATTTCAAGGACATTTTCCTGCCTCAGTGTTGTCCCTCAGTTTTTGAATAGATTTTGAGACTTCAGATGTCTTCCCTTTTAACAAGGGTTTTCAGGGTTTTTTTGTCTCTTTCAGTCACTATAGAGGAAAATTCCCTCCTTTCTTAAGCTTGGTCTACACTAGGAAATTAGGTTTGTATAGCTATGTCCTTCAGAGATATGAAAGAATTCTCCCACTGACCTACCACCTCTCAAGGAGGAAGAATACCTACAGCATGGGAGAACCCCTCCCTTTGATGTAAATAGTGTCTTCACTGAAGCGCTACAGTGGCACAGCTACAGTGTTTTAAGTGTAAAAAAGCCCTTAATAATCCAAGATGTGGATTTTCTTTTCAGTAGCAAGTTGTTTCAGTGTTTTCCTATTACCTTTAATGCCTTGTCACCGTCTTTTCTTGGCCTTGGCAATGGCTGGGTTCTTGGAAACAATCTGATCTGGTTGGGGAGGTAGCTGCTCTCCCTGCCTGATTGCTTCAACTCCTGTTGTGAGGTGATGCTGAATTTGCACCACAGTGACCAGTACAATTTTCTACCTATGCATAACTATATGCATTTCTCAGAATGGCAAATCACTGCATTTTAATCTGTGATAAAAGATTTGACTCAATATATGCTTGCAGTTCAATAACACAGCATGCAATGATTTGGTTTAAAGCTTCTCTTCTTAGGGTATCTGGACCCTGATAGTCACTGGCATACTGAGTTGGGTGTAATTTTTGTATGGGGAGGGACAAAGGACAAGAAAACATGCAATTTGAAATAAAGGAAGAAAAACCTCTTTAGCGGAAGTATCGAATAAACAACCTATAAGGATGTCATTGTGGTCCTCATACTTCTGGGTTTCTGGGTTTCATACTTCTTATATATTAGAGAATAAGGAAATGAGGGTATGTCTACACTACAGCACTAATTCGAACTAACTTAGTTAATTAGTTAATTAGTTAATGCGAACTAAGCTAATTCGAATTAGTGTATCTAGACCTAAAAACTAATTCGAATTAGCATTTTGCTAATTCGAACTAGCATGTCCACATTGAGTGGACCCTGAACCGAAGTTAAGGCTGGCCGGAACCAGTGCTGGCAGGGCATCAGGTTAGGACTCCACATCAGAGTGTGGAGCTGCTGCCTCAGGCTAGCCGAGGGCTGTGCTTAAAGGGACCCGACCCCCACCCCGGACAGACAGTTCTCAGGGTTCCCCGCTTGCTTGTCTGGGGACAAAGCAGTCCTGACTTGGAGTGCCCTGAGTGCCCACACTCGGCACATCACAGCACTCGGCCATCAGCCCGGCTGCACTTGCTGCAGGCTGCCATCCAGGGGGTCAATTGGGGGGCTGTCAGGATCTAGGAGGCCTTGCAGGAGAGCTTCCACCCCGAGGAGCCTGCAGAGCCACCCCAGTCCTCCCCATTGGGGGCTCGTGCCCCATTCCTCCCTCGTTTCCTTCCACTTACCCTTCCCTAGCCCCCCTTCCTGATGTAAAAAATAAAGGACCCGTGTGTTCAAAAATAGAAACTCGCTTTATTTAACAAAACTTGGGGGGGGGGGGGATTAACCTCTGGGGAGACTGGGAAAAGGAGGAGGGAGAGGGGAAGAGAGAGGGTGGGACAGGGGAGGTGGAAACCTGGGAGGAGGGAGCTGGAAGGGGAAGCCAGGGGAAGAAGGAGGAGGGGAAGTATAAAACTATGGTACGCCATATCTTCAGTACTGTGTACAGATGTGGTCTCCTCACCTCAAAAAAGATATTTTGGCCTTGGAAAGGGTTCAGAAAAGGGCAACTACAATGATTACGGGTTTAGAACAGGTCCCATATGAAGAGAGGCTAAAGAGACTGGGACTTTTCAGCTTAGAAAAGAGGAGACTGAGGGGGGATATGATAGAGGTCCATAAAAGCATGAGTGGTGTGGAGAGGGTGAATAAAGAAAAGTTCTGCATTAGTTCCCATAATAGAAGGACTAGAGGACACCAAATGAAATGAATGGGCAGCAGGTTTAAAACTAATACAAGAAAGTTCTTCTTCACACAGCACATAGTCAACCTGTGGAACTCCTTGCCACAGGAGGCTGTGAAGGCTAGAACTATAACAGAGTTTAAAGAGATGTTAGATAAATTCATGGAGGTTGGGTCCATGGAGTGCTATTAGCTAGGGGGTAGGAACGGTGTCCCTGGCCTCTGTTTGTGGAAGGCTGGAGATGGATGGCACGAGACAAATCGCTTGGTCATTGTCTTCAGTCCATCCCCTCCGGGGTACCTGGTGCTGGCCGCTGTCGACAGACAGGCTACTGGGCTAGATGGACCCAGTACGGCCATTCTTATGTTCTTATGTTCTAAGCTCAGGGCTCAGGGTCGGAGGGTCTCACTGGGCCAACTTGATTTTCATGCAAACCTGCTCCTGGGTTCGCATGTGGCCTTTGGTGGCCAGGCTGGCAGCTATCCTGCCCTAGACGGCTGCATTCCTGTGTCTAGTGCGGAGATCGTGGACATTGGAGGCCACCCCCCAAACCTCGATGAGGTCCACGATCTCCGCACTAGACCAGGCGGGCGCCCGCCTCTTGCAGCCCCGGGCAGGCTCCTGTGAGCCGCCAGCCTGGTCCTGGGAAGAGGCGGAGGGCTGGGTGGCAGCGGGTGGCTGGCTCATGCCGTGCCAGGTGCAGGGTCTGCTGGCTGGGTGCTGGCAGGCTTGCAACTGGCACAAGCACCGTAGCCATGCCCCTTTAAGGGCTCCGGGGCCGGGAGGGGGGCAGAAAAGTTTCCCTGGTTTGGCCCAGAGTGGCCACCAGGGCAAGCTGGGAAGGGCTAGCCTCCAACTAGTTCGAATTAAGTGGCTACACAGCCCTTAATTCGAACTATAATTTGAACTAGGCGTTAGTCCTCGTAGAATGAGGTTTACCTAGTTCGAATTAGCGCTCCGCTAGTTCGAATTAAGTTCGAACTAGCGGTTTGTATGTATAGACGCTATGAAAGTTAATTTGAACTAACGGCTGTTAGTTCGAATTAACTTTGTAGTGTAGACATACCCTTAGATAGTTACAGCTTTAGTCTACTACATGTCATTTACTTCTTTGTTCAGTTTGAGGGGAAAGGGAGAGAGAGATAATAAATTAATAGCACAGTGATAATATATTAATGGAGCTTCTGGCATGATTTATTTTATATTATTATTATTTATTAAGAGATGTTGGTCTGGATCCACCAGTTCACTTTATGTTGCTCTCATGCTATAAAGTTTACAAAAGCTGGTGCCCCAGAAAAATTGCTCCTGTGTATTGGGTATCACTAGTGATAGAATATCTCTTATGTTCCCTCTGCTGCCTCCAGTTTTGGAATTGCATTGACTGGTATGAGGGAGAGAAGGAGACATGCCAGAGGTTGGAGAGGGCAACAGGAGGAGAGACATTTCTGCATGGGTATTGGTTGGAATTGACATTCTAAATTATATTTTTCAATTACATGAGAATATTAAATCTGGTGAACAATATAAGACTTTTGTCACACATGATCATTTCAGTTCATGATATTAGATTATATATTGCTGTTAAAATTTGTTTTTAGGCCATCATATTTCTTAGGGTGTTGTTTTTCCATAAAAGGGTTATCAGTTAACATTGTCTGTGATCAAAAACCAAAAAAATTAAGTCTGCCTTATTCTCTGTTTTCTATTTGGCTTTGGTCATTTTTCCTTTTAGTTTTCAGAAATCCTTAATCTAAGGTTGTAAAATGCTCTATATTTTAAGATCGCCACAATCACCATACATTTCTGAGAAGCCTTGTGTGTAGAAAAGACTGGGATGGTAGTACCTAATACCAGAATTAAGTTTATTGGCTGGAGCAATGATTTATTTGGATGAATGTTGGTATTGCAAGGTCAACCCCCACCCCCAAAAAAGAATGGATCAGATGTATGTTTCCCTCCCATACAGACAGTATCATCTCTGAATATTAGATGGCAGCAAATACAAAGCTGGCAATAATGGAGGTAATCCTTTAAACTGCCATTTCTCCATGATGTTATCAGAGATTGCTCAATTTCTATTGAAGATGCATCTGCAAATGTTTTGACAATTGGTAACCTCTCTTGCTCCTGGACTACTGATGAGTAAGTACAGTGGTGATTCATTAAAAATAAAAGGAAAGCAATTAGCTGCACTTGAACATAAAGTTCAACACAAGTTATCGGACGGGAAAAGCAGCTTGCTGAATTTTTTTTTCAGCTAGTATTCAATCTACTGCAACTACGAAAAGATAATCTCTGCTTATTTTTTCAGCAAATGCCAGCCATGTCATTTCTATTTACAGATGAGAGGATTTCAATCTTGAAATGTTTATTTTCAATGTCCATTACTGCACAAAGATTTCTTTAGATAAACTGGCATAAAGCAATATTGTCTGCATTTGTATTCTGAACCAGATGAAGGGAAAAAAAGCATTGGAAAAGGGAGTTACTCTCTCTCTCTCTCTCTGTGTGTGTGTGTGTGTGTGTGTGTGTGTGTGTGTAAGAATGATTGCATTGGCAGCTTTGGGAATTATCTAAACTGGCTTTGTGATTATTTTCTTCTCTACTGTGGGACAAAAGCAATGTCCAATAACTAAGGTGTACAAATGAACTCTTTCAATTCTAAATGAAGTCTTTCTTTCTTCATCTGCCTCCTCCTCCTCACAAGATGGCAAATAAAAAAGCTCTCAAGTATTATTTGTAAGGGCTGTAATTTATTTTAGCCACTCTCCTGAATTTTGAAGGCTTGAGCTATGCTTTGTGAACTTTTGGAGTTGGTACTACAGCAGTCTCTTAAGTTCTGATCCTGCAACAACCTGCATATATACATTAATTTTATTAATTGCCTCGAGTCAGACTACTCAGCACATAAAGTGAAGCATATGCATGATTATTTGCAGACTTGGGAATTTAGTTTGAAAATGGATGCTCAAAATTCCATAAATTAATATATCCATAGTTTAAATCAGTACAGGTTGAACCTCTCTGGTCTGGGACTCTCTGGTCCGGCAACATTTGTGACAAGCCGGACCATGGATGTTGCTGGACCAGAGAGCCCCCACTTGGGGCAGCAGAATCCTGGTGCCCTGAGACAGCCCCATGGCTGGCCATAGAGCTCCAGTGGACACGGAGCAGCAGAGCCCCGGCAACTCTGGAGCAGCAGAGCCCTGAAGGCCACAGGGCAGTGGAGCCCTGGGGACCTGGAGCAGCTGAGTTTGGCAGCCTTGGGTGAGTGGAGCCTCAGCAGTTCCAGGGCTGGCCGAGGAGTTGGGAGCCCAGTAGCTCAGCGACAGGGGAGC
The DNA here is from genome assembly GCA_019425775.1 of Rafetus swinhoei. Lineage (NCBI taxonomy): Eukaryota > Metazoa > Chordata > Testudines > Trionychidae > Rafetus > Rafetus swinhoei. Next base: position 270,700,657 of record CM033437.1, on the reverse strand, counting down.
CTGGTGATTTGCTGACAGATCCTGGGAGAGCCTGGAGTCTGTCAGTAGAGGAGCCAGCCTCCCTTGGTCCGTCATACTCCCTCCTTCGGACCAGTCAAATCCTGAGGGCGCTGGACCAGGGAGGTCTAACCTATAGTTAGTAATAACCCACTAAAATGTTTAAACAAGGGAAAGAAGGGCATGGTCATGTATTCCTGGACCCTTCCTTTGGATCTATACAGATGGATCTTTGATGTCAATGAGACTCCGTGAAGGCATATAGGTCGAGATACTTTTGCATGATGAGGGCCAACATTACTGCATTTTTATTTGGCTCTCTCATTGAAGCATATTAATGAAGATGGCAGTGATACTGTATAAAAGGATTATTGTTCCCATATGCATAAAAAGTAAAGTGATCATAAAAAAAAATTCTTCATGAATGTGTAGCAAAATCAGTAAAAAAAAGAACTGTCAGATGTGAGGCTTGGTTTCTTAAAGAATAACTTTGTGATTTGGATTCTGACATTCTTGGAGCTTGTACACTTCAGGTGGAATTCACAATTCACACATTTTTCTGGGTTCCCTGTACTCACGCACTACAATCCAAAGAGTCTCTCTGTCCATAAAAGGCCAGCTCTCATTTCTATTACCTAATATATCTGCAAACAAAAATATAAACAAGACTAAGGGTATGTCTACACTACAGCGTATTTTGAAATATCTTATTTCGAAATAGTTAATTCAAAATAAGTTATTTCGAAATAACACATCTACACATAAAATGCTTTTCGAAATAGCTTTTTGCTATTTCGAAATAGTGCGTCTACATTGATTGGACACTGAATCGCATTTAAGGCCAGCGGAAACCGGTTCTGGCAGCAGGTCAGTAGTTGCGGACCCCCCTGGGGGCTGTGGAGGAGCAGCGGCCGGACGCCAGTGTGCCCCGCCTCATCTGGCGCCTGGACACCAGCAGCGACTGGTGGGACCACATCGTCCTGGAGCGCTGGGGAGACCAACAGTGGACCCAGAACTTCAGGATGAAGAAGGACACCTTCCTCGAGCTCTGTGAGTGGCTCGCCCCTGCTCTGCGGTGATGGGACATGCACATTAGGCCCGCCCAGGGCTGGATTAAGGCATGGGCTAGCCAGGCAGCTGCCTGGGGCACCAACCTCTGGGGGGTGCCTGATGGCAGCTGTAAGGGGCGCACAGCGCCCCTTATAGTTGCCATCAGGCACCGCGCGCCCGGCTCCCAGATTGCGGGCTGCAGCAGCTCCCAGTGGCCACCCTGCAGCGGCCACCCGGGGTGGGAGCCGCATTAACCCCCGCAGCGCCAGCCAGCAGTGCCCTTCCACTGAGGCCGCGGGGCCCTGCATGGCCAGGCTCAGTCCGCCCCAGGCGGCCCCGGGCTGCGCGCCAGCGGGGATAGCTGGGCTGGGCTGGGCTGGGCTGGGCCGGGCACGTGCATCCTGCTGCCATCAGCTCCACGCGCCCTTCCCCACACGCCGGGCGGGGGCGGGGCTGCACATGTGCCCTCCCCCAACCCGGGGTGCAATTAATCTGTCTGCCTAGGGTGCCAGAATGGCTCAGTCTGGCCCTGGGCCCGCCATTCCCCTCCAGAAGCGTGTGGCCATCGCCCTATGGAAGCTCTCCACGCCGGATAGCTACCAATCCGTTGGTAACCAGTTTGGCGTGGGGGAAATCCACCGTCGGAGCAGTGCTCATGCACATATGGCATTCTCTGGCCATTGTGCCAGGGAAGGGGGGGCAAGGAGTGGATGGGCTGCCCCAGGGAAAAGGGGGGGAGTGCAAGTCCCCTCCATGGAAGGGTTTGTTCTGTCCCAGCCGCACTTCGGACTGCCCGCAGTGGCCAGGATTGCGGGGGGGGGGAGGAGGTGTGCTCCTGGGGAGTGGGGGGCGCAGAGCAGTGGTGGGGAGGGAACACTGTCGGCCACCCTGGCACCCCAGTGACTCTCGGTTTTGTGTGTCCCTCTGCAGGTGGTCAAGGCAATCAACAGAGTGCTGCTCTGCAGAGTTGTCTGCCTCACGGATTTGGACGCAGTCACCTAGGGGTTTGGCGCCCTGGGCTTCCCCAACTGCGGGGGGCAATCAACAGGATGCACATCCCCATCCGTGCCCCGGAACATCAGGCCACCCTCTACATTAACCAGAAGGAATACTTCTCGGTCATCCTGCAGGCCATGTCTGACCACCAGGGCCACTTCCTGGACATCAACATGTGCTGGTTCAGCAAAGCACACGACGCACGGGTGTACAACAACTCCTCTGTGTGCCAGAAGCTGCACGCCAGGACCTTCTTCCCCGACCATCACATCAGGGTTGGGGACGTGGACATGCCTGTCTGCCTGGTGGGGGATATGGCTTCATACATGTCATGTCATGTGCCTACAACCCTGGCTCATGAAGCCCTACATGGGACACCTCAACCCCTTCCGGCAGGCCTTTAATGCCAGGCTCAGCAGGGTCCGCACTGTGGTGGAGGGGTCCTTCGGCTGGCTGAAGGCCCGATTTCGATGCCTCCTCACCTGGCTCGACCTCTCCAAGAGGAATATTCCGCATGTGGAGGTGGCGTGCTGTGTGCTGCACAATTTGTGAGAGCAGAAGGGGGAGGCTTTCCTGCCAGGCTGGATGGCAGAGGCTGACAACTTGGCTGGTCTGTATGCGCAGCCCCGCATGGCTGCCAGCCGGGAGGCCCATCGGGGGGCTACCAGTATCCGGGAGGCCCTGCGGAAGAGCTTCCAGACAGAGGAGGAGTGAAGTCTCGCTGGCGTGCCCCACTGGGGCCTTGTGCCTTATTTCACCCTCACGTCCTTCCACTTTCCCCTCCCTAACCCCCCTTCCTGATGTCAAATAAAAACACATATGTTGCCAAAAAAGCTCTATTTATTCACCATAACTGGGGTGGGGGGGGGAGGAGATGAGGCTGGGAGAGGGGAGGGGGAAACCTGGGAGCAGGGAGCTGGAAGGGGGAGGCAAGGGGAGGAAGGGGAGGAAAAGCTCAGGGTTGGGGGTCTTGCCGACCCACCTGTCTCCCAGCACTGCGGGTGCGGGGGCCTCGGTGTCCCTGGGGGGGAGCGGGTATGGATAGGGGGCCGGGGGGGAGGAGCGGGAGGAGGAGCAGGAGTGGGAGGAGGAGCGATAGCTGGAGCGGCATCAGGCAGCATGGTCGGCAGGTGGTCGCAGATGGCATGGCCCTGGTCACGCAGCTCCTGCAAGCTCTCCCGCCGCAGCTGGAGGTCTTTTTGCACCCAGTGCTCCTGGCTGTGGACCTACCTTTGCAGTAACCCCAGGTGCTGCCACTGGTATCCCTCCTGGTTCCGGGTGCGCCTGCTGGCCCGGGTGCGGGAGGTTGTCCTGGGCGGGGTGGTACGCCCTGCACTCGCAGCTGGTGCAGCTGTGGAGAAACAAGAGAAGTGGTCAGTTCTCCCTGGGGACACAGTGGGTGAAGCCCAGCCCCCCTCTGCAAGGTGAGGACAGCAGGTCTCCGCACCATCATGTCCTGCTATCCCCAGGAGTATGAGCTGGCCTGGGACTGTACCCATGCCCCTGTGCTGTATATAGTGTCGGTGTGGGTGTGGGTGTGGGGCGGGGGGGGGAAGAGGATGTGGCCTGGCTCTGCGTAGAGGGGGCTTGTGGAGAGAGGGCATCGTGCAGTGTCCCTCCCCAGGGTATGGAGCATGTCATGTGCCTTCATACATACATGTGTGTGGATAATGGGCCAGGGCCCCTTACCCTTTTATCTTCAGGCACGGCACATGCACAGGTTGCTGCGTGATCTGTGGTCAGCAAGGCCCACACGCGTGGTCCCTGGGCTCCCTCTTTCCCTCCGCCCCCCACCCCGCCCCGCATAAAGGGACAGTGATGGCACTCACATGTTGAGGCCTCCCTGGCCTTGGAAGACAGCGGTGAAATTGCTGATGGTATGCCTCAGGGGTCCAGGGTGAGTGCCACGCTCCCTCCAGGCTCCTGCGACTCCTGGCCGTCGTCCTCCTCCTCCTCCTCCTCCGTGCCCTGGTCAGGGCCCTCTGCCCCAGGGTCGATGACCACCTGGGGGGCACGGATCATCTGGCCCCCCAAGATGAGGTCCAGGGCCTCAAAGTAGGGGAAGAGGTCTGGGTTTGCCCTGGTTGGGAGCTGCCCCCTATGGCCCTGGCATAGGCCTGCCTCAGCTCTTTTATCTTCAGGCACACCTGCTCCTGGGTGCTCATGTGACCTTTGGTGGCCAGGCTGTCAGCCATCCGTCTGTAGACAGCCACATTCCTGCATATAGTGCGGAGATGATGGACATTGGAGGATTCCCCCCAAACCTCAATGAGGTCCATGATCTCCGCACTGGACCAGGAAGGCGCCTGCCTTTTCCAGCCCCTGGCAGGCTCCTGGGAGCTGCCAGACTGCTCCTGGAGAGTGGTGGAGGGCTGGCTGGCACTGGCTGGCTCGCTCATGCTGGCAACTGGGTAAGGGGCAGCACCTGCAGGCTCTGGACTGGCAGAACTGGAGCTGGCACAGGCCCTGTGACCAAACAGACTCTACCCCTTTAAGGCCTCCGGGGATGGGGGGTGAGGGGGAGCAGAAGAGTTTTCCTGGTTTGGCCCAGAGTGGCCACCAGGGCACCCTGGGAAGGGCTGGAGGCCCCCTATTTCGAAATAAGCGTCTACACAGCGCTTATTTCGAATTAGCTATTTCGAATTTGGCATTATTCCTCATAAAATGAGGTTTAACTAATTCAAATTAATCGCCCCGCTATTTCGATTTTATTTCAAAATAGCGGTTTGCCTGTATAGACACTATTAAAATTAATTCGAAATAACGGCTGTTATTTCGAATTAACTTTGATGTGTAGACATACCCATATATAACAAGAAAATTCAAAGAACATTCAGATGTGCTGTTAGATACCTCGTCTTACAATATAAGACTATTTCAAAAATATATATTTATTCTAGTGTTCCTGCACTTTGTTAATAATAATGAAAGCTGCTAAGATTTGTTTTGTCCTAATTTATGATGGGAAATTTTTTTGAAATGAAAATTTCCGTGGGATGGGAAATCATTTCCTGACCAGCTCCATAATAATATAAAATAATCACCTTTTAAAAGAGAATTAAAGGAAAAAGTGCCAGGTCTGTCAAAGATAACCAAAATGGAAGGAAAAATTAAATGTCAAGGCAATTCCATGCCTATTTCCATAAAGAGTGATAGCTGTTTCTAGGTTAATGTAAAAAAGCATTATCAAACTTACAAAAAACTGTTGTTTTTTTAGCATAACAATTTCTATTAAAAGTATCTTGTTTATTTATTATTTGGTTATGGATACATTGCCAGCTGAAGGAATCAGACTAGCTAGTCTTTGGAGGGAGATGGAAGATGTTATTGAGAAAGCAATGTACCATTATGATCTGTAGCTGTTGTTATCAGTGGAATATCTCCCAAAAAAACTCTGTGTGGACTCAATCCTAACAATTTTTTTAAAAATCATATTGTTATTTGTCAGGATGGGAATTACAGAATGCTAGACCTTTAGAGTCATTAAGGAAAATAACTGTACCACAGTACTGAGGTAGGACAAGATGGCAAATGACGTTGACTTGGGCATTCTGCCACATAACTTCTTTAATGTTAATAGACTTGGAGACAGAAAAGATAGATTAAATTTAACCTGTTCAGGAAAATGTTTTAGAGAGTGTTAGATATATTAGCAGTGGCTTTATTTGCTACCCATCATTTGTTTGCATTAACAATGTAGGATATCAATAGTAGGATGTCAAATGTCTTAAATTAAATACTTTTTAAAGAGTCCCAAATGTATGGTGATAGAAGATGTCAGATTAATCTTATATGTAAGGTGAAGAAAATAACATAGATATTATCAGATTCAAATTTTAGTGCAGGATACTGGTCCCACATTTTGGTTAGTTCATTAAGTTGAATGGACATGCTAATATCTCACTCTTATGTTGCAGATGAAGAGTATTTTCATTTTCTTTAATATTTAATGTGATACATCATCTGTTTTCAATTTCTTATTTTTGCCAATGTGCCATTCCATGAAACAAAATATTTTTTAAAATCTAACCAAGTAATATCTTAGGGTATGTCTACACTGCCACCCTCGTTCGAACTAGGGTGGCTAATGTAGTCATTCGAACTTACAAATGAAGCCCGGGATTTAAATATCCGGGCTTTATTTACATGTTCCCAGCGCCGCCATTTTTAAATGCCGGTAGTTGAACCCCTGCCCGCGGCTACCGCGGCGCGGGCTAGGTAGTTCGAATTAAAGCTCTAATTCGAACTACCGTTACTCCTCCTCATTGCAGGAGTAGCGGTAGTTCGAATTAGGAGCTTTAATTCGAACTACCTAACCGTGCGGCGTGTAGCCGGGCAGGGGTTCAACTACGGGCATTTAAAAATGGCGCGCTATCTAAATAAAGCCCGGGATATTTTAATCCCGGCTTCATTTCAAGTTCGAATGACTACATTAGCCACACTAGTTCAGTAGTTAATTGTGGAAAAATTATGGGGCCTAAATCTCATTTATAAGACCCCTTTAAATCACTCTGCACACTGGCTGTTTAACGAGGCCTTCATGTGTTTGCCAATGTAAACACTTTAAAGCACCCTTGCATAGCCAGAACACAGTTTGGTTTAAAGGACCCTTACTATGAGAATAAAGCCCATTGACTACCAAAATCCAAATCATGTGCTGTTTTACTTGACTGAATCCCAGTACCAGAAGTCTGCTTAGTAGACACACTGAATACAAATTGACCAATGGAGCTGACTAAATACTACTTTGTAACGTATCACCTTGGAAATGCATTTAATCAGAACAACACACCCTTCCCTACCAGTACATAGGATCTAATGAGTGAGGGTATGTCTAGACTGCATCCCCTCTGTCGGCAGAGGGATGCAGATTAGGCAGGTGGACATTGCAAATGAGGCAGGGATTTAAATATCCCGTGCCTAATTTGCATAAAAATGGCCACCGCGTTTTGCCGACTCAGCACTTTGTCAGCAAAAAGCGGCAGTCTAGAGGGGGATCTGTCAAGAAAGAAAGCCTTTTTCGACAGATCCCTTATGCCTCCTGCAAGGAGGAATGCAGTCTAGACATACCCTAAGTGAGGTAGCTGCCCGACCTGAATGCATCTGTGCAATCAAATGAATAAATATCTGAAATGGTCAACATCAGATTATCTTCATGAGAAGATACCTCATAACAATGTTGCTCCTGCTTCATTCAGATTAACATTGATCAGTCATTATATACTTGGATTTTACTGAATACACCAATCATTGGTCTAAATCTAGCCCTGTGCTGCACATGTGGCTGAGGGAAGAAACCACAGTACATTGGACCAGATTCTGCTTTCACTTATCCTGTTGTAAATCTGAAGTAACTCCATTGATTTCAGTGGAGCTATTTCAGATTTATTCTGGTGTAAGTGAAAAAGGAAATTGGCCTTTCAGACTGCTTCACATTCATAGTGTGGGATTTCTAACTAGCCTGCAAGAGAAGGCGAAGCCATGGGCTTGACTAATATGTAGGCCAGAACACTGCAGGCCCAAACAGGCAGTTGTGCATGCTGTGGTGTGTAGGTAGGGAAACATGCTTCTTAAGGTATCAATTCAAAGTGTTATGTAATCCATGAGATGCTTTTCATTCATTTCATCTGGAATTGGATTAGACTGCAGACTACTGTCTCTCACTGTAACACCCTAGCACAATAGCACGGTTCCCCCCTCTCGCATTGCTTCTGGATGTGGGGACAGGATTTCACCCAGTGATCACAGAACACTATTTTTTTGCATTTCATAAATACTGGGAATGTTACAATAGGAGTTATCTTCAGATAATTGTCACACAATTATCAAGATGCAAAGTGAGCAAATGCTGTTTTTTTAATGCCGGCAACAGTGATCCAAATACTTCCATGAAAGAGATCCCCTTGGCCTTGCCAAACCACCAAACATTTGAATTTAGGATGTATCTTGCCCGATGCATTTTAATAAAAATGGCAACACTACAAGCCCAAACGAGTACTATAAAAGCTAGATCCAATATGATACCGTTTAAAAATAAAGGGGAAAAAGGTTTTCAGGTGGTCTTGTCTATTTTATCTTTCTATAAAGTAAATTGTTTAGGATGGGGTCTGTCTCACATTGTGGTCTTCTCCAAACCAGGGTCTATGATCATGTTGTACACTGAGTTAATTGATTATTAGTTTACTCATTAAGTAATATGATAGTAAGCCTCCATGTTGTACAGGAAACAAATTGTCTTTATAGATTCATAAATTCCAAGGCCAGAAGAGCATCTCTCTTACAAGAACTTCCCCAACAACTCATCCCTTCACAACCAAGATCACAACATACTGACAACGTGTTTCCTTTCCCCAAGTGTACTTTTACTGTTCAGATTCCAACCCCTGCAGAAAATAATACAGGTATGTATCAGGAGGGGCCTTCCACTCAGATTTCTCTACCGGAGCCTGCTCACTCTTTGAATGACCACTTTACACCTTGTTCCTGTGAATTATATATTTCCTCCTTATTGAACTGATTACCTCATTAACCTGACTATTACCACCAAGCATCAATAATCCCCAACATTATTGTTAATTGATTCCAATTAAACCCATGATCTTCTCTGTTACACAATCAAATAAATGGTCAGGGTGCTTCAGCTAGCACTCTGTCTTGCCAATGCAGCGTAAGCTGTATGTCAAGGAGGCCATTTCTTTTTAAGCCACTGGCAGTGTGAAGACAGAAACAGAAAAAACAATGTCTTATACTGCAACTAGAGAACTCACTCACCAGGAAGCTTATGCATTTATTAAGCTCCCTGCTATAAAACATCCTTATCCCCTCTGATAATAGTGGAGGACAAGACATTCTATCACCACTCTCTTATTGTATAGTAAACAATTAAAACTTAATTAATAAGCAATGAACATACACACACAGCTCAGAATAGATTTCAAATTCATTATAACTATTCACACTGCTATTATCAGTTTCAGTTAAATAGTTCTGTACAGCAGTGCTTCTCAAACTGTGCTCCGCGGAGCCCCAGGACTCCGCGAGACATCTCCAGGGGTTCCGCGAGGTTGACAAACTGGAAACATTGATAGATACAAAACATACAATCAGTGGACTGCTGGGGCTCCGCATAAATTTTTACGCATGTAAAGGGCTCCGGAGCCCAAAAAGTTTGAGAACTGCTACCGTACAGCATCAGAGCCGGCCCAAGATATGGGCTGACTGGGCAACCGCCCGGGGCGCCCCACTGTAGAGGCGCTGCGCGGGGCTGCCGGGGTGGGCAGGGGTGGGACCACGCTTGCACTGGGCGCCTAGGGTGGCGCACCCCGGGCGCCCGGGGCCGTGCATGCGTCGCACTCCCGGGGGCGGTGCCGTGCTCCCGGAGCCCGGGGCGCACTAATGGCTTGGGCCAGCCCTGTACAGCATCCTAAAGATCAGGTCTTTGAGAGGGCTGATCAGTCTTCTAGACTGTGTTCTCTCTTCTGTTGAGTTTGTGTGTGGGGCTCACTTCCTAACACAGTACTCGCAGGTCCCAGATCTTCTCTTTATAAGTACTGAAAATGAGCTCGACTGCTCCAGAGAAGTCACAGGCAAACATTGTGAGTTGTTTTGCCCATGTCCATCACCACAATTTATGTATTTATGGTAAAGTCAAATCTGCCTACATTGCCATAAAGGGGTGTCCTGATTGCAGAACTATGCTAGTTCCATTGCACAGGAGAGTAGGCAGGATTTGGGGGAATCACATGTAGATTTTTCACCCCATGCATGCAAATGTTCAGGAGGAAGTGGGGTGTTTAGGCACTGTATAGATGGGGCTGAAGAACCACGGCTACACAGATTTTCCTGGCTTTCCTTCTCTTCTATATAGGGCATGTGTTAGGGCCATGCGTTGTACCTGCAGCCTCAGGGTAGTGACAATGGAGTGGCTTGGCCACTGTTGATAAGAAAAGATGTCTTCTTTTCCCTATTCACATCTTGCAACCACCCAGCCCTACTACCTGGACTGTAGAGTGAATTTACCCTGCAAATGATTAATCTTCTCCTATTAAATTCAATAGCTAATCTTGCTTTGACATCAACAGAAACAAAAGCAAACCAATAGGTATTATAAATCCAGAAAGGCCTATACATAATCAAGGTGATAACTGCCTATAACTGAGAAGGCATATAAATGAGAATGTTCATATATTATTTCCATCTGTTTTTATGAAAGTTTCTAGGCAGTGATTGCTGAAGTAATGCTGCAAACCAAACTGGGAGTGAAAACCATTTCTTAACATATTTTGTCATGTAAGGTTTAGCACTAGCCTGGAAAATGGGGGTATTGTCAATACAGTGAATATGTCATAAAAAAGAGAAGGCAAATGTTTGCTAATACAGTAAAGCACATGGTCCAGAATTCAGCATGCTTCAATTAGCTATTCAGATTCCTTTTAATTCCTGTCTCTATTCGCCAGAAATTAATGTCATGATTTTTGTTGAGCATCCAAATCATGCTGATGAGACAATATTCCAGAGAGAGAAGCAGTAAAATACACATTTACATTTAAGCATGAAAATCATGGAAAATGTCAAATCTAATTAGAAGAGCTATGTCCAGTAGATAAGAAGATACGAATAGAGAGAAATATTGGTTGCAGAGAAGAGTTTTATGCAAAGGTTTTAGATAATTATTAATAATAAAGCCTGTAAGACTCCATATAAATAGGGGTCCAACAAGAGAGGTGATCTGTACTATAAATGCCTTGAGCCTTGATTCAGCCAAAGGGAGTACTAACATACTTAAAATCTGACCTTCCTGAATTGGGACCTTATAGCTGTTCTGCATTTAAAGGTTTATATTAACTGAACCCCTTTCCTAGGTATGATTATTTATGAAAATCTGTACCTTATGTTCACCTCTTTTACAAGACTATGATACATTTTGCACAAAGAGTGCCTTGTGCGATATCATTTGAAAACTCATAATTCAATTATCATTATTGTCCTGGCAAAATATATGTTGCAAACATTGCATGTAAAGTTATAAGATTCTACTGAATGATATTTCTGAGATATATTCCAAGCCTTCAATAACAGCCTTAAGCCATTTCCTCAGATACAAAAGCTAATGCAATGCCTCAGCCTTGTGTCAACAAGATCAATGAAGTAGCACACTTAGTCAAATAACCATTCTTTTGCAGGAAAAAGTGAGAAATTTACATGTTGGCAAAGATACAGTTAGAGGTCCCTGTCTGCACAGTCTCTCTGTCTCTCGAACCTCAGCTAGAGATTATTTTCAAAGAAAAAGACAACAATACACAAGGGGAACAGATGCCTCAAAATACGCCTCTTTCTCTTTGCCCATGGCATCAACAACAGCTGAACGACAAGAAAAGTAATACTGGACTGATGAAGGAGCCCTGGCTGAAAGGAATGCAGTATAAGGCTGCTGAAGCATGTGATGAGATAGATATTTGTTGTGTTCTACTTTTTTATTTTCTTGTAACCAATTCTGACTTTTATGCCTCATTACTTCAATTCTATCTTCTTGTAGTTAATAAACTTGTTTTATTGGGCCATGATGCTTGGATTAAACTGATTGGGAAACTCCATTTGAGATAATATTTCTCCATATCATGTTCTATTTATAAAATTGTGGATTTTCTGTGAGCTTGTATGTTCCAGAAGGAAAGAGCTAAGCAGTACAAGATGCAAAATTAAGAGGTAAGTCTGGAAATGGGAATTTTCTGATGTTGCTCTGCAATGTAATTCAGGAGCGGCTGCCATTGCTGGGAGTAATTTACATGGTGCAGCTGTGTATGACCAGACCAGGAATGGTTGTTATCCCAGCAAAGCTGTGTAAAAGACATCCCAAATTGGATAATTGAGAAGACACATCTATTTACCAGTCCAGATTGTCCTGGGGTAATGTCACACAAAATGCTGTTTTTAAGTATAGCTTAAACTGTATAATTCCCAAATATCCTCTACAAAGAACACAGATGGAGGGTGACATCTTGGACTCACTGAAGTCAGTGGGAGTCATCTATGAGTGCCTTAGCTCCCAGAGTTCCTTACCTTTAAACTGTATAATTCCCAAATATCCTCTACAAAGAACACAGATGGAGGGTGACATCTTGGACTCACTGAAGTCAGTGGGAGTCATCTATGAGTGCCTTAGCTCCCAGAGTTCCTTACCTTTAAATAGATAAACAAAATCAACAAAGTCTCTTGAAAGAAAAATAATCAGAGAGTAACTAAATTAAAGATATGTGTTAAGTGACTAACTAGTTTATATAATATATGGATATATACCTATCTCATAGAACTGGAAGGGACCTTGAGAGGTCATCAAGTCCAGTCCCCTGCTTTCAGGCTAGGACCAAGTACCATTCCTGACAGATTTGCCCCAGATCTGTAAATGGCCTCCTCAAGGATTTAACTCATAACCCTGGGTTTAACAAGCCAATGCTAAAACCACTGAGCTATCCCTCCTTTTCCTTGCTTTGGTAGGAAATCTTTTAGAGTGTAGTGATATCAGCTGCATTTTGATTCAAGGCTAGGAGTGTTTTCTCTGCATCCTAATGACTAATCACACTTAAGCATTTCCTCACCATTATAAAAGCAGCATTTCCCTGTAAAAGATCATTGGTCATTGGGAATAATTATGTTGCAATTCACTTATCTTTGGGACTAATAGAAAGAAATTGAAGTCTAATGCAGTTTCATGGTTTGTGATTGAATATAAAGAACACACCTTTAATGTTATTAAACTAAAGACACCAGATGTCTTGGCTTTGCCAAGGCAGCCCTGATTTTTTTAAATGAACTATTTTAGTGTTTTGTCAATTTTTACTGCAATGCTCAAATGACTTTTTAAATTTGCTGCAACTAAGCAACTTTCACTCCTAAGTACCATCTGCTGAGATATATTTCTTTATTTAAAATATATTTTTCAAAAAGAAAACCAATCAGTAAGCCATCATGTATGTGTGTGTGTGGCGTGTTTGAGAGAAAGAGAGATTCCAGTGACATGTCTACTGTAACTGTTGCTGGCAAAAGGCTGCATAGTCAGCTTCAGTTTTGACAAGAGCTGGTAGACAAATACAAAGATTCATATTGAATAATTCCATGGATAATTGATAAACTGAATAATTTGACAAATAACATTTGACCATCTATTGAGCTTGGTTCAATATAGCTAGAGATAGAGATAGATATAGAGATATAATGTCCATCCACCCACAGTTTTGAAATGCCCCTTTTCCTATGTATTTTGGTAAGAAAAATAAAATAAATCAGCATTGGTTCTAAATGAACCAATATTTTTCTTCTGCTCAGCCACTGAATCGAAAAATTCATTATTAGCTGAGCCTACTGAAACCTATTAAAGCCCTCAAGTGGAATACTTAGCACTATGATGCTGTGAATAGGTGACAAGACTCTCTCTACCACTAACTCACTTTGTGGACAATAGCACATCCTTTAGGTCAACATTTTCATACTTCATTGCTATAGATAACAGGTATTTAAGCAACTCGTTGAAAGTACCTTGTGTTACTGAACTCACATACTGAATGTATTGGGAATTCCACTTATTCAGCACTTCTGAAAAATCAAGTGCTTTTTATACAGATACCTAAATATGGAATTAAATGCTTAACATTAGGTACCCAAATCTGAAAAAATTTGGCCATAGTATTCTCACAGTATTTTCTAAGAAGTATATCTATGTACAAGCATATGATCTGTTTGCATTTTCCAGTGAATGTATCTGTTCTGTACTAGTAGGATAAACATGTAGATTTTAAGGTCAGGAGTGAACCATTGTGATCACCTGGTCTGGCCACCCTGCACATCACAGGCCACAGAAACTTGCTCACCTACGCCTCTAATAGATTGATTTTCTTTTCATTTTCTAGTTATATAGCAATATTCCTGCTGATCTCTTTCAGTTAGAATGACTTGTTACAGCTACATTATAAAAAAGAAAAGGTTAGTATTAAGAGTGCCTATTAAATTGAATTAATGACTTTTTATAACATGCTTATAAAATGCACAAAGGCAATTTTATCAGTCCTTGATAAGAAGAATACTAGTAAATAGTTGTTTTGATTAACTACTTGTACAGATTGTGTACTACCTTCTGAGTCCTGTGAATGCTAACCAAGAGAGCTAATGATGTTCTATGAAATGAGACAAATGGATAAGTAGCACACTACCACTTGCCCTTTGCATTTTAATTATCAGCAGAAAGTTTTTAAATATATGTGATAACACACAAGCTCTTACAATTTCAGGAAGTTGCACTTGGATTAAATGGTTTTACTTCTAGGACAAATCTTTTACATGCTCATCTGGGGGCCAAATTCTGCTTCTGTTACTCATGCAATTTAACCTACTGGAGTATTTAGAATCTAGAACGAGAGTCAGTGCTAGACCATAGGGATGGTACACAATACACAACTGCTGTGCTCTAGGAAGGAATTCACAATCCCTCCCCTCTTTCTCTGCAAGCAGGTGGGAAGTACATTCCTGCTGACATTAAAAGGGTGCAGCTTACTTCCTGCACTGTGTGTGCACAAATGTACTGACCAGTGGCAGTCCTGCCCATTCGCTGCCCTGTTGTTCCCTTTCCCTGCCCATGTATGCACAAAACTATTATCCAGATAGTGGGGGCTTGAAACCCTAAACAGAAGTAACAAAAACTGCTAGGCCTTCTGATATCTCACTGTACATTTTTGTGGAAGAGGAAGTGGGATCTTCTCAGGTAGAAAAGAACTTAGATTGCATTTGTGTTTATCCAAATTCCAAACCAATATGAACTTTGAGGAGAGCTGGGCAGATAACTTGCAACTAAATTCACCTAGGGTACATTCACACCTGTGCAGGCAGCCAGCAAAAAGCTGATGAAAATGTTCCACATAAATTTTCAAAGGAGGTTGTAAGTTGTATTTAAGCAATGCATCTACCTTATGGACACCACATTAGCAGGAGTGCCTTTCAGCATTATTATTTATATTTCAATTACAGGCAAAGTCCAATTTACCTATTCCTTGATGGAGGTAAAGGTTATTATTTGTATTCAAATAGTGCCTAGAGACCCGCATTGAAGTTGAGGCCCCATGTTGCTGGGTACTGTACAAATACAGAGTGAGGTAGTCCTTGCTCCAAGGAGTTCATGCTCTTAATGGACAAGATGTGCAAAAAGTGAGAAGGAAAGCACAGAGAAGGGAAATGTCCAATCACATGCAGCAAGTCAGTGAAAAATTCCAGGTCTCCTGGCTCCCAGCATAGTGCTCCATTCACTAGGTACACTGCCCTTCATGAATGTCATGATATTTAAAATTAAAATATGAATCTCCACCTCCCTCAGTTATTCATCCAGATCTCAAATAAACTTAAATTGAATCAAATTGCACTTCCTATTGTCAACAAACCTTCACAAATCATATGTTGCTTTATTCACCACACAGTATCCTTGAAATGGTGTGGTTTGAGGTTAGGGCCAGTTCTTAATATTTCCAAATTGGCTTTCCCTTGTAATATTTTTCAGCAAGGTCTTTAATTACTGTGAATGGCTTGTTCATTTCAAGAAGTCAGTACAGAAAACCACACTTATCTAAAGGCACTTTTAATATTTTGTGAGTCTGAGTCAGTTTAACTTGAAATGTATGGAGGAGAAGTTCAGAATGTTTACCAAGTCCTACCCGCAAATCATCAGTTTTTGTTTTAAAAGAATGAGTTTTCTTTCGTCTGAACTATTTCATTACCTCTAATTATAGGATGAGCTACTTAGAAAATAAAAGGCACATTGAAAAATAGCTTGAAAAGAACAAAAATAACCCTACAGTTAATTATGTTAAAAATACCAAACACTTGTCAGCATCTCATTAACATCTTAATGAAAGGAAACAACCCTCATCTGCCTTAAAGAAAAAAAATGAAAAAATCCTAGTTGTTTAAGAGAGCCAACCTAACTATTTATATATTGCACCCTCAAAGATATGGAATATTTGCCTTCATTAAAGTCTTACTAACAGGATATCTAAGAATTACCAAGCACTAAGAGACACAATGAGGCTTCTGGTCTAGTGGTTATTCTGCTCACGTCCTGGAGGGAGATTAATTAGCCGGCAAGGCCTTATAGTAATAGGACTCATTAGAACGATAGATCTGTAAAGGAACGGAATGAAAGCGGGACAGCTATGATTTGTGGGGTGATTTGTTACAACTGACAAATAAATTGCTCTCAGCCTTCATTTATTTTCACAATATGGTCCTTTCTGTGCACTGTGATGAGCTTATTTACTGGGCCTGACACATGGATGGGCCTCAGGCCAGATCCCCTCCTCTAATAAAGGAGGTTCAGTAAGTCATGCTCTTGGCAATAGAGGGGCCATAGAGCGGTGATAGGAAAGTGTTCCCCTCCATGATATAATACAGCACTGACAGATTCATCACTCCCAGGAGGATAAATGAGGCGATATATGCACTGTGTTCTAGGAAATAATAATAACCCAATGAACCTAACCAGAACATAGAATGGCCTATATTTACATATACTGCATTGGCAATTACTTTTTTGTTTCTTTCTCCAGCTGAAGTCCGTGAATTAGGAATGATATCCTTCCCATTTTTAAATATTATTTGAAAGTTACAAACCCACCACCACTTTACAAATGCAATCTGACTGATGAAAGGGCTCTGGAAGTTCAAAAGGGTAAGTAAAAAAGAAAGTTACATTAAGAAAATTTCATGTTGTTGACCTGATACTGATTTGCATTAATTCTCCACTGAAATAAAATAAGACACCCAATTTTCTTCTGCATCCCCCTGCCTCAGTCAGTTCAACCTACTAATCCACCCAGTGGAGGCAAGTAATTAATATGAAAGAATACAAGGGAGTTAAAATAAGGAGTCTGGTGGCACTTTAAAGAATAACGAATTTATAAATTCTACTTTGGTCATAAAAATTCAATTTGTTCAAAGTCTTAACGTTAATGTCATCCCCTGTATCCTTATTTTAAAATGAGGAAATTAGATATACCCCCTTTCTTGTAGGAAAGCCTAATAAAACCATCATTCTAATCTCCTATTGGTCTCATCAAAAAGGAAGTTGTTAGGCAAACTGCTGTGTGGAACATTCTATTCTTTACCATTATCAAGGCCCATAAGATTTTGTCTACAATGTACAAATATAGATGTAGTAGAATTTCACTTGTAGAAATGCTTCAGGATGTCTTGCTAATTCAGACATAATCATTGTCTATTACCTTGCCAGAGATGGTGCCTGTCTTGCAGCCTTCAGTGAGACTTGTGTTGTGCACAGGCCCTGTGTTGATCCTGTGTAAAAGCATGAATTTTACCCACAGTAAGTAATATGCAATAGTGTCTGTGTTCATGATTATATGTTTTGTGATATCTAGTTAATATTCCACAGGGGAAAATAGTTACAATAAACCTACCATTATATATCTGAGACAGCATAATGCCCAACCTTCTCTGGAGCTGCCTAATAAAATCTGTAAGAAGGACACATATTATCTATATTTCAGCCTATAACAGTTTCTCTGAAACCAAGCATTATGGCTAACCAAACTGCATTACTTCTATGATATTCTGATTTCTAATAGCCTGGGAATGATACAACAGGCAACTTCTAAACTTTGATCTATATTGTGATAGCAAATCAAATTACTTATAAGTGTCATAGTCATTTTAACACTGAGCATGTCCTTTAACATAAGACCAGATCTCACACAGAGTCCTTGGCTATTGTATATATCAGATAATAGTTGCAATTTGAGGAGGTTTACTTTGACACTAAAAGATCTAGTTGAAAAGCTGTTGATTAACAACTTCCTTTATTTCACACTAAGCTTTCACTTCCTGTAAAGTGTGCTATTTTGTTATAAATGTGGAGTATAATAAATTGATTTGATTGCAGCTTGTTGTGCCTTGTATTATTGAGAGTCTAGCATAATAGTAGCAAATAAATAGGAATAATCTATGAACTTCTTCAACACAGTATATACAATAATATTTCTAATAAATCAGTTACCATAGATTTTCATATTGTAAAAGGAAGAAAAAACAAGGTCTCAAGTTTCAACACATTATGATTGAAATAGACTTCACAGATGAAATAGAAAAGAGAAGATTTGCTAATATGCTGAAAATCCAGTTGCAAGAGCATTTGCACTTTGCAGAGTTTACATAATCAATAACGAGGACTAAAACAGACTAACACAGCTACATCTCAAACTTTACATCATCAATATTATTGCCTTTTTCTATTTTATCATGAAGCCCTATCAAATTGCAGCCACAGGTTATGTGCAGTGCTTCTGATATGTTGTGAATGGACAATTAGCAGGCTGGTTAGCCATATAAAGCATTTAAGCATAAAAATCCAATCCCAGTTTTCCAAGGTTCATTTATTTCTTGACTTCAGTTTAATGAAAAAGTATTTTTAGGTGATACTGAAAAAACTGTTGACAACAAAATAGCAAGAACCTGACACCATAAAATGTTGAGGCCCTGGTGTTTTGCCAGTGTTATAAGCTTGAATCCTACGAGCCATCTGGATATGGACTGTTTTTGGAACACAGCCTTATTTTTCATGTACTTTGCTTTCATGGACATTTACCTCAACTATTGACCATCAAAGGAAAATAATCCACAGCCACATGTATGGAGGAATGTGGCAATACTTAAAAACCTTCTCATTTTTTCTGTGTCTGGTCCATAATATAAATAACTCAGGAAAAAGACATGGCATTAGGGTGCTATGATCCTAGCTGCAAACCCACAAACCTGCTGTGACATTTTGAAAAAAAAGGCCATCAGAGAGATTAAGTTTGTTGGGTGATTAATTGTGCCGGAGCGTGGCTGCAGCCAATTCACAAACCAGGAAGTAGTCTGGTGACTCTCAGGCCTTGTTTACACTAAAAGGAAGATGGCCGCTGCTGCAATCAATCTTCTGGAGTTTGATTTAGTGGGTCTAGCTAAGACTCACTAAATCAAACTCAGAGGGTGCTCCCACTGCCGTTCAGTATTCCTGCTTTTGTGTGGAGTAAGGGAAGTCAACAGACGGAAGAGTTCACTCCTGTCAGCCTACACCTGTGGGACTGCTGCCAAGATCAGCTTAAGGTAAGCAGACTCCAGCTATGTATTTTACATAGCTGGAGTTGCGCACCTTAAGCCGAGCTGCTGGGTCTAGTGTAGACGTGGCCTCAGAAAAGGTGTACGAGCCTCACAGGAGATATAGCAGCTCAGTACACTCAATGTCAGGCCCTGCCTTAGGGTAAAGTGAGCAAGGTGGTTGTCTTGGGTCCTGCGTCTTCAGGGCCCCACGCTGCCCGGCATCCACTTGGCCATCCATTCACTCACTGCCTTGGCTGGGAGCTGCCCAGCCGCGTGGTGCAGCCAACCACAGTGTGCCGCCTTGAGCCCTGCAAACTCTTTAGCCGGGCCTGCTCAATGTCATTCCAGGGCATGGAGCTCTACTTTATAGTGGCATTGGACTCTCCATAGCTGAGCCTGCTCCAAGTCCTGCTCCAGTTTTGTTCTCATTACAGCCCTTGCTCCAACCTGGCTCCGAACTGATTCTGGTTTTGACTTCACCACCACCCCCTGTGCCAACCAGTAGGACTGACTGCCACCGCACTGACAGTTAGGTCTGATCCTTGCCATCATGGTTTCCGACTGTGTCTGCATCGTAAGATTTTCTTTCATTTGTCTTTCATAAGAGAGGTATGTATTAAAACTGATGCATTTTGACAGTATAGATGTAAACTGTATAGATGTATAATGTATACCAACTATAGATGTATATTGGCTTTCAGTAAAAAAACCCCAAACAGTTAACACACTTTGGTGTCTGAAATACTGTAATACTCTGTACCACTTTGGTATCTGAGACACCGTAATACTCTGTACCATAATTATTATAAAAGAGGAAACCGTGGCATGTCTGATATCACAGTGAGTTAACTGTAATTTTTTTTAATAATCACATCTGTAGGCCTAGAGACCATTTTTCTTTATGTAAAATATCTAAAAATAAATATATACATCATGTTTTTTGCTTAGTCTTTGATAATTAGCACTTATTTTTATCCATGTATCTTTTCAAAGCATTTTTTTCTTCATTCACCACCACCTACTGCTGGGACAATCATAGCTACCATTTAGACAAACAATAAACTAAGGTTTTATGACTTTAATTTTCCATACAAATTATAACATGGTAAATTACAGCAGATGGAAATAATTTCTGAAAGACAAAAGAGGAAAGGCAGACTGTATATTTCGATGAAAGGAGTTATCTGGAATTCCAAATGGAAGGCTTTCATTTTGCTCTGTTCTAATGTATGCTTTAATTGCATGCGTGGGGACCATGGATCAGCATTCACACCCAGCCTGAGCTGGGGAAACTGATGATCCAACAAGCAGACCAAAATGAATGATGAATCCTACCCATGGTGCCACCTGAGTCATGTTGCACATATGGTAAGAAAATTGCATGCATATACCTTTTTTTAAAGGGCACAGCATACAGAAATACCATAGCCATAAGGTGCACCAATTACACTGATTAATATGATTCATGTACCATGCCAGTCACATCAGTTTATAAACTCCAGCAGCAGGATCCCTGCCTTTCAATGCAGTCACTATCCACTGAATTTTACAGCTGTAACTATGTTTGTTCCCGTGTGCTTGGCAGTAGTGTCATACATTTTGATGTGCAATCTGTAGGATGTTTTCTGAGTAAATATATAAATTGGCAAACTCTGTCTTAATAGGAAACCTGCTATTCTAATTAGTAGGGGAAGGTGTGAAACTGTAAAGATTTTTACTTTAGACTCTTGAGTTAGTAATGAATGGCTTCACCATGAAATGTACCAATATGGTTCTTATTTCAGGATTCCTTCAACAGCATTGTTGTTGACTATTGGAAAATAAAGGCAAAAGCCCATGTCATGTTAGTACAATTGTCTTGGTGGATCCAAATCTGGAAGCTGGCTCCAAAAGGCAGATAGCACTACACTGGGTGCATTAGCAGGGTTTGGATTACCTCAGAAGCAGTAATAATACTAAGATCACATATCCTTTTCTGACAGTCATATTATATTACAATTTGCTTCCTGCAAAAGATGAAAAGATATGTTAGGAATAAAGACACTGGTGTAACTGAAGGTAGATTCCTCTATGTAGTTACAGTCCATAGGAAACCACTGCCACTCTCCTATGTTGTTGGGGGAGGGATTTAATTTTACCGCTAGTGAAATGCACACTCACTTCCTCCAAATCTGATTTAGCTACCCTGGTTCTGGATGATGGCCAGTCCCCAGACTCTGTTGATAGCTAGGTTTGCACTGTCACATTGCCAACTATAATTTGTCTGTAGACAGGTTTTAGAGATGTCCTTACTCCCACATGGACATGTAATTGCCTGCTATATGGTCATCATCCCTCCCATCCCCAGCAATGGCAACCCCCCCCTTTCTATGATTTCAACCCCCCCCCCCCCAATTGTCCATAAGGAGACTTTGACCCCTGAATACTCCAGCTCATGGATCATGCAGTCGTCCCCCTTTTCTGTATAATGATTTGACATGGTGGTGGACATGACCCATGTAATTCAGGTTTCCTAAATTCCATAAAGTCACATGGTGATCTGTTCTGGTGGCTTGGTTTGACCCACCATCGAGACTGGGGTTAGTCATGAATTTTACATTTGTTTCTGGGATAAACATTAGTAATAATAACAACCTGACACATGACAGTCATATTGGTGTTTGTTGGAATAAAAGAGTGATCAGGCTAGGTGCTCCAGTGGTATAAACTGGTGTGACCAATAAAAGTCACTGGATCTATTTCAGTTTATATTAGCGGAGGAGCTAGTCACTCCTATTTAAATGTAATTGATATTTAGAACATACTATTTCTATTGGGCACTTTGACATGAATTTTTCTCCAGTAAATTTGTGTTAACTGTTTTTAAGTTTCTAGGGAATATACATCAAACAGTATGCACCCTATTCAATTTTCATAAATAATTAAGTTAGTTACCGTTTTTGTTTAGCTGAAACCACATAGGCATAAGGGGATGTGGCTTTCCTCCATGTGCATGTAGTTAATCAAGAATTCTTTTTAATTGAATAAATACTTAATCAATGACAAATTACACCCTGTATGATCTTAATTATAGTGGCTACTCCATCTAATTGAGTGCCTAAATTCAATAGTCTTGAATTAATCAACCTACAGACACAGTATATATGAACAGGTTTCTTACAATAATTTTCTCTTTCAAAAATAAATCAGCCATCCCAATGTACTGCTCAAGAGGATTCAGAAAAACAAAAAGTTTTTGAAGGGTGGCATGACATCTTCCAGATTTAATACCATACTTGAAATGCTGTACCATGAAACAGTTCTGCTAGTTCTAGAGTGCCCCAGTTGGTGACAATTTGCAAATGAATCTTAACAAGATGTGGAGAATTTCATGACTATGACAAATGTTACTATGTGTCACCCTGCATATGACCTGAATATAAGAGGCTGGAAATCCTTCTCCGAGAAATGATGCACGAATGGTTTTCATTCCACAGCTTATGGCCTCCGAAAAGGCAGCAACTCAATTCATTGCTTGATGTTGCTGTTGAGTTCCTCATGGAAACTTATTTGTAAACTCCTTCAGTGACAAAAGCATTTAGGAACTGGTTTAGGAAGTGAGAGAGGCTATGAGAATTTTTTTCAGTGTCATTTCTTTATAATGCACTCTTAACTAGGCACTCAGGGTATGTCTATGCTACAGAGGAAGATCAAAGCTGCCACTATCTATCTTCCAAGGTTCGAATTAGCGGGTCTAGTTAAGACAGCTAATTCGAACTGAGAAGGGCTCTCTGGTCAATGCTGGTAGTTCTGCTTTCATGAGGAGTAAGGGAAGTTGAAGGAAGAGTGTTCTGTCTTTGACTTCCTGCAGTGTAGAAAGTGTCAAAAGCCGAGTTAAGCTACTTCAACTTCAGCTATGCAATTGGCATAGCTGAAGTTGTGTATCTTAATTCGACTTTGTCCTGTAGTGTATACGTACCCTCAAAGTCTAACTCTCCCCCCATTTAGATAGAGGTTAAATTCATTAGAATCAGTGAGAACTGTGCCCATCTTACACAGTCAAATTGGTATCCTATTGTACAAAAGTGCCATAA
This sequence comes from Rafetus swinhoei, assembly GCA_019425775.1. Taxonomy (NCBI): domain Eukaryota; kingdom Metazoa; phylum Chordata; order Testudines; family Trionychidae; genus Rafetus; species Rafetus swinhoei. Next base: position 270,677,411 of record CM033437.1, on the reverse strand, counting down.
ATTACATTCTATTTTTGTACAACACTTCCCCCTAATGGTAAGAATATTGCTTTACTTGTGTAATTCAATGCTATGCCTAATACACTATGTAACAAAAATCAGTTTCTTCTACATGCAGACACCCTATAAACTGATTCATGTGACAAACTGTAAGATTCTGATTCTGTGATTCTTCTACTCTGATTCTCTGTCTCCCAAATGATGTAGAGAGAAACGAACCATTTGCTTTGTTTTGTTTCGAGTATCCCTTGTATACCACAAGAAGGGGAAGGACTACATAAGCAGCCCAAAATGTGTCCTGGTGGGGAGTTACGGGTCCTCTCTTCCACTATATGGGCATTAAGGGTGCATCTACACAACAGGGCTTAACTCAAAATATGTTATTGAAGTGGCCAAACTGGACAGTCCCTCAGTAAAAGAATAACAGACACAAATCGGATATCAGGAATGGTAACATACAAAAACCTATAGGAGAACACTTCAATCTCCCTGGACACACAGTAGCAGATTTAAAGGTAGCCATCCTGCAACAAAAAAACTTCAAAAACAGACTTCAAAGAGAAACTGCAGAGCTACAATTGATTTGCAAATTCAACACTATCAATTTAGGATTAAATAAAGACTGTGAATGGCTAGCCAACTACAAAAGCAGTTTCTCCTCTCTTCGTGTTCACACCACCACATCAGTTGCTAGAAGTGGGCCTCATCCTCCCTGACTGAATTGACCTCATTATCTCTAGCCTTATTCTTGATTGGTACTCTTTTCTTATGCCTGTATATTTATACCTGCCTCTGGAATTTCCACTACATGCATCTGATGAAGTGTGTCTTTGCCCACGAGAGCTTATGCTCCAATAAATCTGCTACTCTATAAGGTGCTACAGGACTTCTTGTTGTTTCTGGGTTCCAGAGAAGCCCTAGTATTAATTCAGTTAAGCTTGCTCTCCACTAAAGGAGAAAGTCAACTTAAGATATTCAACTCTGTTACCCGGAGTTCTTTCAACCCAAACCTCTCAGTAACTTTTATTCTCTGCGAGGTAGTGTCAGGAAATAATTCAGGGGTGACACGGTCGTCCGACTGATAGATGGATGGTACAAACAGGACAACACAAGAGTGCTTTCACTTAAAGCTAAACCTTTACTTAGTCTCAAGCACTTACACACGTCCACAACAGGTTAGTAAAACATCCCCACCCTCGATAATTACCGGAGTTGATTGTGGCTCTCGAGTGACACCAGGCAGGTTTCCGATGTCCAGTCTTCCGTCTGCTGGTGGGGACAAAGATGCATCCAGAAGTGAAGAATCCTCAAGGAGTCCTCGAGGCATCCCTCCAAGTGTTCCCAAAATTGTCCCCCCTAACTCAAAATTTCCTTCCCTATTTATCCATTAGCATTACAATAACATGTCACTCAAAAACTTGTTAGGCAAGCACTTTTTAAAGGTTAGGAAAGAGGTTTTCTTCTGATCATCACTTTCACCAGATGCGTTTTTTTCCTTTTCAGAGACTTCATGCTCGGGGGCCCTGATAGATATATGTCTTAGGGCATTTAGACAAACTTCATGTTTTTCTTAATGTATAGCTCAGCGATTTCACTAGAGATTTGGGCCTCAGGAAGGATGCGGGGTCAAGCTGCCCTCTCTGTGGCACCCAAACTTCCCCTTCCCTCCCTGACTGTGGTCATGTGGAAGTTGCAGACTAGGTCTAATTTGGGCCTGTTAGCTTGGTTGCCAAAGTTTAAGCAGAAAGCAATAGTGGTTCAGGCACATTACTGGATTTGCCAAAATCTCCCCGTACAACTCCAGAGATATTAAGTAGGTAGCTGGAGTTGAAGTATCTTAAATCACATTTTGGTGCCATTCACACACACTGCTGTTGACTTCCCTTACTCCTCATAGGAGCAGGATTACCAGTGCTGACAGGAGCACCTTCTCAGTTTGAATTAGTGTGTCTTCACTAGACCTGCTAATTTGAATCCTGGAAGATCGACTGTGGCAGCGATCTTTTCTGTAGTGTGTTTGAGACCTTAAATACAGATAGATTCCATTATACTGAGGCATAAACACAGGATGTCACACATAATAGGAGCAGGAAATGTTCCTCAAGCCTCTGCCAGGCCACGATTTGTGGCCAAAGGGTGAGTGTGTCATCTAGCCTCACTTTGAAAACATGAACCAAAGCTCTCTTAGGGTAGGGAGAGATGAGTGCCATGTTTGACAGGGACTTATGGGGATATGGCTAAAGCAGATTCACTATAGCTTATCTTAGAACAGTGTTTCTCAAAGTGGGCGACAGACCCACTCTGACAAAGCTGCTAACTGCTGCTCCAGTTTCTTTATTTACAGGCTCCACAGCCACAGAGCCTTTCAGCTCCCATTGGATCTGATTTGCTATTTGCAGCCAAGGGGAGCTGCTGGAAGTGGCATGGGCTGGGCCTTTGCTTCCCACAGCTCCCCTTGGCTGCAAATGCTGAAACAGAGCCAATGGGAACCATGAGGCTCTGTGGCTGTGGAGCTGGTAAATAAACAAACTGGAGTGGCCAGTTAGTAGCTTTCTCGAGTGGGTCCGCAGACCACTTTGAGAAACACTGTCTTAGGGTAACATCTGTTATTTTGTACATTTATCTAGTCTCCTGAGGTTTCCCCTTCATTAGTGAGTTTCCATTTTCTGTTGTTTGGTTGGTTTGCAGTGGAATACTTCACACTAAAAAGAACAAAGCCGGTTGCTCCAATATATTTTTCTCCATAAGTCTGTGAGAATAGTAGACATGTCAGAGAGTGGGGGAAGGGATCAGGTACAGAAAAGCTGGCAGAGAGAGGTATCATTTACACCTCCTTGTCCCAGCTAAACCTACTGCACAAGGGGAGATCCATCCCAGCAGGGGCAAAAGCAAGGGCAGAGTTTCTGGAGGGCATGGTGGTGGTGGGGGGGGGGGAGGGGAGGAGCAGCTGTGCCCACTGGGATGCGGCTTGCTTTTCATCCCATTCTCCGGACTATCTGCGGCTTGCTTTTCATCCCATTCTCTGAACTATCAGGAAGCGAGGGGAAAGTACTAGCCTTCTGTGATTTACTCCTCTGCCCTCCCCCCTTCACCAGCCAGGTGTGAGAGGCATGCATGGAGTGCAAGTACTTTCCCCTCGTTCCCTGGTAGTCTGGGGATCGGGATGAAAAGCAAGCTGTGTCCCAGTGTGCATGGCTGCTGCCCTGCTACCCTCCTGAAACTCCACCCTTGGGCAGAAGTTATGTAAACTGCCCTCGAGTGGACTTTCCGTCAAAAAACTGGCTTTAATCACACCAAAGCACTATATATAACTTGACTAGAAGCACTGAATCAGTGCACTCCCAGCCACCCTGGCAACACACCTTTTCCAGCCACAGTGCCCACTTGCAGCTTGCAGTGTCCTTTGTTTAACCTCCTCCCCCACCAGAACAAATGAGGTTGATGTGCTTTGCATCTTCAACCCCTGGTGGTTTGTCAGTGATTAAGGGCCTCCATCAGTGTGCATGCTAGCAGAAAACCTGGATGAATCCAGCCCAGTCTGCATAGGGGTACAAATGCAAACCATAAAGCTTACTGGATGCACCTGAATGTAAAGCAAATAGAAAAGCAAAAGACAGCATATAACCTTGACCAGTGAACCTGAGCATGTAGAGCCTGAGCTGAATTGCTTATGACACTTGAATTGTCAAAGTGCCTGATTGTGTGTGGCATAGGCAAGGAGACGGACAAATAATCTTGCTGATCTGTGTCCAAATCCATGGCAAGGTGTATATGGAAATGTTTAAAACTCAGCTACCTGAGACTATCATAATGAAGAGCCTAGCCATGTTGTTTCTAGTGTTCTCTGGGCAGAAGCTGATGGGAACTGACAAGCACAGTGTTTCCCTGCAAGGGATGAAGTCTGCAGTAACGTCAATTAGCTTAAGTGAGTCTCCTCCATATGTTTGCATCACTGCTAGGTATTACTTAAGGTACATTGGGATAAAAAGTAAAGTGGGGCAGTTTCTTCATAGTATTTATCTTTAATATATGCATACAAAAATTATGCTGATGAAATATTAAAGCTGAGAGGTTACCCACTAAAATCAGGAGACTCAGGGAAAGACTAATGACAGCCTTAATTCCTTACCCTTGTGGATCTGAATGACATATAGTTTATTTGGAATTGGAAGAGAGTTTGCCCCTCCACAAATGCAAGATGTTATGATGACAGAGCCTTTCATGACAGAATCATACAATTCTGGGGAATGTGACATACTGTGGTCACTTTACACATATGAAATAACTATGGAGGCATAGAGGAAGCTCATACGTTAATTAACTGGGGTAAATTAACAGATGATAAAGGTAATTTGACTTATAGCAGAAGAGGTTCCAAGAAAGAGAGTAATAACAGAGATGCCACTATCAATGCAAAAGTCTACAGTAATAGCCAAACACATTACAGGCTAAATCTGGCCCTTACTTAGGCAAAACTGCCAAGGACCATTTCACTGGAATGAGGGAGAATCCAAAGCTTCCAGCCTCACAAGACTGAGGAGAACACAGAGGGTGTATGCAAGAGTTGCCTCATGTCCACCTCTTTGGAGCAGGTGGAGAGCAGGCTGGGCTTGAACCAGAGGAGTGCTTGTGTGCTCTTGTGACTATGCTGACCGAGTAGTGCAAAACTCTTGCATAGTTGAGTAGGTCAACGGCTAGAACAGTATCCATGGAGAAGCCCAAATACAGCTCTCCAGTCTGCCATAGGTTGGCGCAGTGCAGTCCAGCCTCACACTTCATAGGCAGTTTGTGAGGCTGCAACTCTGCTTCTCCAGGGATGCTGTGTCATCCATTGGTCACAACCAAGCCGAGGATTCTACTCTGGGCAGCACTGCTCATCGGCAACCTCTGCGAGCGACTTGGGCAACTGGATGAGCAGCAGTCACATATTCTATGCAGCACACTGCTCAGAGGTATGGAGAATGATTAAAGAGGTTAGAAACAGCTATAGCTGCACTATGGCCAAGCAGGATGGGAAAGAATTAATAGACACAAATCAGATATCTGAAAAGGCAACAAATAGAAACCTATTGGAGAACATTTTAACTTGTCCAGACACTCATTCATGGATCTCAAAGTCACTGTGTTGTTTCAGGTCAATTCCACAAGCCAAATACACAGGGAAGCCTTGGGATTTAACTTCATGAATAGGTTTGGGACCCATCACAAAGGTATGAATAAAGACATTACCTGGCTAGCACACTACCTTCCACATCCTAATTACTTAAAAAAAGTAAACAATGGGCACTTAAGAACAATTTGCACCTTCTCTATCAGTTTGATGTAGCATGAACACTCTAATTGACTATTTTCCCACTTTACCCCTTCTTTTTCCTACTCCTTCCCATGCCCTATTTATTTTGGAACTGGACCTTTAATAACTCCACTCATCTGAAGAAGCTCCTGATACCATCTACACGTTTTGTTAGTCTTTAAGGTGCAGCTAGACTACTTGTTGTTTTTCCAGTTACAGACTAACTTGGCTACCCCTATGAAGCTTTTGAATTATTTTGTGATTTGTAATAGTAAAAACATTTATTTGCACTAAAATGACAGTTGAATAGACAAATCAATTTTCATTTTGCTAGCAAATATTTTTTATGAATTCTAATAATACGTCATGACTTTTTTCAGATGAAAAACAAATATAATTATTTAAACCTATCACTCAGCATATTCCAGTACAAAATGTAGTGCATTCAATTAATTTAGGTAGTAGGATTGTTTATGTGAAATTTGGTATCTGTAGGTAATCACAAAGTATGACTTTATTTTGCACAAACAAATCCACAAACAAATTCTTCAAAATACATAATAGATTTGTTTTCCACTTAGGTACTTCAGGACTTTAATCAAATCACCCCTTCTGTGTGTGAAGCTAAACAGATTGAGATGTATTGATCTAGCTAAACTGATTGAGTCTATCTCTATAAGGTGGGAGGGGGCAATAATTTTTGAATGGGAGCCACTTCATGAATTTCAGAAATGGTTGCAGGCCTCCCCAAAGGGGCAGGGCTTCAGGTGGAAGGGGTGGGGTCAAAAGACTTTTTATGCGCCCCTACGCACAGACCCTGATTGGCCTGGAGATGGGGAGTCTATGAAATCTTTGTCCCCCTGCTCTCACCCTGCCAGGGGCGTGCAGCGCGTAGAGCGGACTGCCAGCTGTTGATGGTGGTTCCCTCTAGGCACTGCATGTTCCTGGTGACTGGAGGAGATTTTGCATGCTCTCCCTTCCCTCAGACCAATCGGGGCCTGGGGTGGGGAAGCGTGTGAAGTCTTTGCCGCCCCCACAGTGCCTAGGGAGAACCGCCAGCCATTTTGAACAACTGGTGGTTCCCTCTGGTGTCACATGCCCCTGGTGGGAGGAGGATAATTTGTGCACTCCTCCAACTTGATTGGCCTGGGGGTGGGGGAGTGGCAGAAGAGCCATATGAAAGACCATATGAAAGGGCTTGGCAGTCTGGATCCAGCCCATGGAGGCTATCTTGCCCACTCCTGCTATAAGGCATATTTTCTAATCCTTTAATCATTCTTGTGACTCTTCTCTGAATTCTCCCCAATTCATCAACATCATTCTAGTATTATGAACTCCAGAATTGGCCACAGTATTCCAGCAGTGGCCCTAGCCAAGCCAAACACTGAGGAAAAAGAAACTATCTGCTCCTACTGTAGATTCACATTAGTCCTTCTGACCACGATAACTTCATGTTCAGCTGATTATCCACCAAGACCTCCAAATCTTTTTCAGTCAAGTCTCCCCAGAATAGAATACCCTATCCTGTAAATATGGCTTTTGTTCTTTGTTCCTAGATGTATACATTTACATTTAGCCATATTAAAACATGTATTATTTATTTTATTATTTACTAAATAACATTTACTAATATTATTTACACATATTATTCACCCTAGCTTGCCAAGAAATCTAGATTGCTTTATATCAGAGACCTATCTTCATTATTTACCACTTCCCCAATTTTTGTGTCATCTTCAAATTTTATCAGTGATGATTTTGTTTTCTTCCAGGTCATTAACAACAAAGTTAAACACCACGGGGCTGACACCACATCATGTATAACCCTATTAGGGAAACACCTATTGACAATGATTTACTAATTCCTATTATATTTTCAGACTTTTCTGTTAGCCAGCTTTTAATCTATTTAATATGTACATGTCAATTGTATATCTTCTAGTTCTTTTAATCAAAATATTGTGTGGTACCACGTCAGATACTTTACAGAAGTAAAAGTAAATTACATCCAACATTATTACTTTTATCAAGCAACCTTGCTATCTCCAAGGGCCGAGTGTGATGTTCAGAATCTGGAAACCCAAATGTAGTCTGTTAGTGTAGTTTTACTTGCTCACTGATCTTGATAAAATTCGTCATTTTATTTATCTTAGAGATTTATTTCCTGGCTACATTTAACAATCTATTATGTGTACAATTCTGCATACAACCCTCCACATTCATACATGCAGAATAAGTTACAGTACAATGCAAATAACAGATTGGAACCTATGTGGAATTACATATTTCATGCATGCAAATCTTGAGTTTTGTGCATAAAAATAGATGCTCAGAAGTTACACAGGTACAGTTAAAAAGTCATTTCAAGATGTCCTGTTTTTAATTTTTGTGGCCCAATCACTATAAAAATCAAGAGAAAACAATTACCATATAAATTAGGAGGGAAATATTAAGGCCTGGTTCATCACTTCATTATTCCAGTTTTGTATCCATGTAACTCCATTGATCTAATGGAATGACACTAGCATGATATTACAGTAATGAAATTATAAAACAAGCTCTATGTATGAAATTCTGGGCCTATTGAAGTCAAAGGTAAAACTTCAATTTGCTTCAATAGAATTAGGATTTCATTCAAGGTGTTTTTTGGTTTTTGAGGCTTTTTTCCGTGAGCAGAAATTCATCTAACCAGGCATGGTAAAATACCAATGGTTTATTTTGACTTTAATTTCTTTCAATATTACTGCAAGTTTTTGCTGGGTGGCCTTCTTGTTTCTAGGATTCATATCCTGAGCCAGTTCCCATCAGCTTGAGGAATGGATCAAGCTTGAAATTATCTGAAATGTTTGCCCCCAGTCTGCCCCCAAAGTAATTGTTTTTCCTACAAATGCTGTCTTTGTAATTGGTTTGTTTGTCATTGTTGAAACTGCTCTGTTGTTTGAAATTAATTGGCTGGTTTTCTCCCATTTATTTATGATGAAATAATTCAGTTTGTGTTTTCAGGGTCAGGATATATATATTCAAATTTAGGAATGTATTTCATATACCCTAATAATACTAATAAATAAAATACAAAAATAAAGTAGCATATCATACATGAAACAAATGTCTCTCTAATACGAAATACAAGGCATGTATATATAATCCAGTATAAAATATTTAAAAGTCTGAATTATTCATTTATAAGTCATAGGAAAATTAACACAATTTTTCTGTTCCTCTCTTACATGTCAGGTTTCCCATGAGGAATGAAAACAAAACGCCTCATCTTCTAGATTAGCACACTTAAAGGAATAAAATCAACCTGAAATCTAAATTTCCAACTGTTAATTAACTGTAGTTTTAGGTTGCCCCTGAAGCCATTTGCCCATTTTCATGACTCCCAAATCACATTTTCCTATTTTAAGATGTTTTTATCCTCTCTGTTGCTGTTTGAAAGACCCACAGGGAAACCAGTGAATCTGAGTATACAGAGCTGTCCACTGACTGATGATAATATCATGGCATCTTATGTGTTCTCTTTGTCTCTATAGTCCATTTTGCAAAGTAGAAGCTCACAAACCGATATCACACAGGTATGGGAAGACACTCACTAAAGACTTGACATGACGCTTGGGTCTTTTTTCAATTAGTTTTTTGCATCTATCTTCCTCAAAGTGTTTGCAGCCTTTTTGATAGCTGCTCTCCATTAAAGTCTGTTGTTTGCTGAGTCTTTGAAGTTATCAATATTTATGCCACATGAGTTGTGATCCTGCTTCAGGGAGTATTTGAAGTATTTATATGGTCTGCCCTTCCTGAGCTTTCTGGGTTTTAGCTGACCACAGAGGACTTTTTTCAGGAGTCTATCAAATCCCAGTCTGATATAATGACCCATCTGCCCAAGCGGAGCTTTGAGAATCATTGCCTCAAGGCTGGTTGTTTTTGTTCTTAGCAGGATGAGAATGTTTTATACTTTGTCTTGCCATTGGACCTCCAGAACAGAGCAAAGAGAGCACATGTAAAAACTGAGTGAATTGGAGCATGTGCACTGTGCCAAGTCATGCAATACGATGGGGGCTAATTTTGCTACAACTACTCAAAAGAGAGATCTTGGAGTCATTGTGGATAGTTCTCTGAAAACATCCACTCAGTGTGCAGCGGCAGTCAAAAAAGCAAATAGAATGTTAGGAGTCATTAAAAAAGGGATAAGAATAAGACAGAGAATATCTTATTGCCTATATATAAAACCATGGTATACTCACATCTTGAATACTGCATACAGATGTGGTCGCCTCATCTCAAAAAATATATATTGGTGTTGGAAAAGGTTCGGAAAAGGGCAAGAAAGATGATTAGGGGTTTGGAACGGGTCCCATATGAAGAGAGGTTAAAATGACTTGGACTTTTCAGCTTAGAAAAGAGGACACTAAGGGGGGATATGATAGAGGTCAATAAAATCATGACTGGTGTGGAAAAAGTAAAGAAGGAAAAGTTATTTACTTATGCCCACAATATAAGAACTAGGGGTCACCAAATGAAATTAATAAGTAGCAGGTTTAAAACAAACAAAAGGAAGTTTTTCTTCACTCAGTGCACAGTCAATCTGTGCAACTCCTTGCCAGAGGATATTGCGAAGAAGGACTTTAACAGATTTCAAAAAAGAGCTAGATAGATTCATGGAGATTAGGTCCATCAATGGCTATCAGCCAGGATGGGTAGGAATGGTGTCCCTAGCCTCTGTTTATGTGGAACTTGATGATAGGAGATGGATCATGTGATGATTACTTGTTATGTTCCCTCCCTCTAGGGCATCTGGTATTGGCCACTGTCAATGGACAGGATACTGGGCTAGATGGACCTTTGGTCTGACCCAGTATTGTTGTTTGTATGTTCTTATGTAAGGCACAGAGTAAACAAACTGAAAATGAGAGCACCATTTTTTGTACCCACTATCGTTTACTTCCAACAGTCTTATCTCTCTATATAAAAAAACTTTTCCTGTGGGATGACAGAGTGATGTCATCATTTCATTCTGTGTCCTGCCTGCCTCCATCCTCCCTCTCCTCTTTCCTCTACCCAGTGATTAGGGAGCGGGTGCCACGTGGCCTCCCTTCTCCCTGGTGCGCTGGGGGGCAGCCAGGCCTGCCACACCATGGCCTTGGTCTGGCCTAACTCCCCAGCATCTGGGGGGAGAGAGCTGGGCCTGGTGAGACCTGGGGCGGGAGGAAAAGGGTAGAGCCGTGCCTGGTGAAGCCTTACTCTACATTCCCCCCCGCCCATGGCAGCCGGGGAGAAGGAGCTGTGGCTGCTGAGGCCAGGAAGCGTGAAGGAGGGAAAGCCAGGGCTGGCGCAGCCTCAGGGCGACCCAACAGCCCAACGGCCAGTGGGAGAGGGGCCACACCTCGGCCTGGTCCTCCTCAGCAGCTAGGGGAAGAGCTGGGGCTGCCTACTCCCAGGGAGAGGGGGGTCGGTGACTGTAGCAAGCAGGGGCATAGCCCCCTAATTATGTGTAACAACATTCAAAACAAAAAATCTGACCAAAGTGTTGAAGTAGGCGCTTTAAGCAATCAACTGATGTATTTTTTACCCTGTATTTAAGGTTATAAAAGCTTCCAGGTTTCAGGAAACCACCCGCCACCGCCAGCCACTGAAGTTATATAAGGTACCATGTTCATCAGGGGTAGCCCACCTAAACCTGAGAAGGAGCCAGAATTTACCAATGCCCATTGCCAAAGAACAACAGTTCTATGTCACCAGCCCTGATCATCTCCCCACCACCACTCTCAGCACATCCCGCCAACTGGCAGCCCCTCAGGTCAGTGCCTCCTTTTCCCCCTGTCCACTGTGATCAACTCTTTCTCAGTGGGAAACACTGGAGGGGGGAAGCATGGATATGGCAGGCTTAGTGGAGAGGGTAGGAAGTGGCAGGATCCTAGGGGAAAAGGATGGTGGGGGACACCACCTAGGGCAGAGCTGAGGATTGAACAGAGAGCACCCTCTGGCCTAGTGGAAAGTTGGCACCTGTAGCTCCAGCCCTGGATTTGGTACCTATGTAAGGAGCCGCATATTAACTTCTGAAGAACCACTTGTGGCTCTGGAGCCACAGGCTGGCTGCCCCTGATGTACATCTTCATAATGCCTGGAATTCCATGACCTAATACAAATTTTATCTGCTAATCTAGCTATTATTAATTCATCAGATAGATGAAATGTTCATGTTACCTAATCTTTGTTCTCCATTTATCGGGATTTGTTTGCAGAGTCTCAAAAGCGTCTTGCTCCCATCAAATGTGTAACCTCCATCCTCAGCAGTCTCTTACTAGTCTGTTTTTTATCATCCTTTCTTTCTTTGTCCTCCTCTTTAAGTTGCTGCTCTGCCTGTTTCCCTCCTCCCCTCATTTGCATCACTCCCTTTTCTTTCTTGTCATTCCTCTGTCATTCACAAATAAGTGAACTTAATGTTCTGGAAATGTGCCAGGCTGAGAGACCAGATCTTTTATTGCCACAGCCACTTGATTCTTCCACTGAAGGGGTGAAATCCTGGCCCTCTTGAAGTTAATGGGATTTTTGGTTTTGACTTCAGTGTGGCTAGCATTTCATCCACAGACAACTATGGTAGGCTAAGTATACAGAGAACCTAGAATATAGTTAGAAAGGCTTTGAGGTAGAGAATGATGTCCCACAGAAAAATAAGATACAAAGTCAAAGAAAAGGGGATAAATAGTAAATGACGCTAAAGAAAAAAGAATCAGAATACAAAACAAGGTTTTTATAAATAATATTGCTTTCTTCTCTGTTCCTCAGACCTGCCTCTTTACTCTTGGGAAGGAAAACAACTGCAATGAATATTTACAAGGTAAAAACAACTCTTTAAAATATAATTTGGAAATGAAAAAAACCCCTCATAAACCAAATAAACAATGAACAAATGAACAGCCATGAATATGAACAGCCATGAATTTTATTAATCCTTACTATTTGATTACAGAAAAATTTTAATTATTATTGGAATTTTATTTTATTTTGAGAAGTTATAAAAGTGGTATTCCTGATTTAGAAGACAAAATTGCTGATATATATTTAACAGTTATTTATGGGACAATCATCTACTTGATAATCACTTCTTTCTGAAAAATCTGTGCTTACAAACAACACTTTATCTGAAATGGCTTGCCTATCCTTAGGATCACATCATTCTTTTGCTTCCATATCAAGCAATATCTGTTCATAGCAACATCCCTTCAAGCTGTCATTCACATCTTGGGTATAGTACAGAATGGAGTTTTGATATTCATCATTATCTGTAACACCTGCCATTAGAAACCATATATCTTATTCTCCTCTCACTCATACTCATTTGCCCCATCATAAATCCAGACTTTAATGGAGTTCCAATGAAAACGACTTTGGCAAAGTTACTCCATACTTGCACAAGTTTAAGTGAGAACACAATCAAGGTTAATAAATTCAGATCTATTTAATATGTAATTCTGAGAACAAAGTATTGACAGTGAAATACTGTTACACTTTTAAAGAAAAAATGTCACCTGATCCAGACATTATGGCTCATAATATGCACCATAAAAATAATGGAAATATTTCTTATTTCCTTTTAAAATACTTTCCAAAGTTGATCATTATCATGATTCTTTTACTGTAAACTATTCACATTACTGGACAAAAGTCATGTTGTTATGGATAGGCATGGCAGGTGTTTCCCCTAGCAATTCAGTACTATCTCTAGCATGGTACTATATAACTTTTGTCAGGTGAATATTATGCTTGGTTAGTTTAGAAGTCCATCTTTCTTTCTAACAATGTTCCAGTACCTTTTAAAAGTTTAAGCTTAATTTTTGACGGATGATATTTATTTCTGTGTAAACAATGAGTTTAAGCCCTATCACTTAAATCCCACTTAAGTTCTGTTTAAAGGTCTTAAGTGGGATTCAGGGCTTTTGCTGGCTCTCCGCACAGGGGTCAATTTCACTAAGTGAATGCTTTTAAAGATACTGACATTGATCATCCACAGTAACATAAAAAGGCCATTCATTTATTGGCACAGAAAGCTGGAAGACTCATTCTACAAATGCACTGTCTCTTGGATGAATATAAAAATAGGATTTCTCCTCTCTTACCATTTATGGAAAGGTATGGTTAAGCTGAGAAGGACCTTTTGTTTAGGAACACATTCTTTGTTTTAAATTGAAAGTCCTGACATATGCCTGGCTAAAAATTATTCATAAAATAAAATGAACCCTATAACATTTCCATTTGTGTTGGTCTGCATCAAAAATGATCTATGCTGCTAAGCATTTCATCAGCTGAAGCCAGGGCCAGGATCGGAAAATTCTCTTTCATTCCCCGGCTTTGGTTATAGGCAACTTGAAATACACAGCAGTTATGCTGAAAATTGTGTTCTTTCAGTAACCCTCAGGCTGTCAACCACCTGCTAACATTAATGGCAATTCCTGACCCATTATGTACATACAGCCAGTGCTTTTTTGGCAAATAAATAAATAAATAAATAAATAAAGGTGCTGGTACTCCAGGGGAAAAGTTGTTGAGCAAAAAAAAAAAGCCAGGGTGGGTCCAGCATTGCCCTTTTAAGAGAGACAGTTCCCTTAAGACTGTCAGACATTTGCATACAAAGTTGCCAGTACACTCGGTTATTTCCAGGTAAGCTCTGACTGGAGGTCAGAAAAAGAACACAAAAAAGGCATTCTTGAACACAAACAGGGCTTTCTCGAAAGAGAGCGTCCAAATTGCCGGATCACTTTTTCGAAACCTTTGTGGCTGTCTAGACGATCTCTTTCTAAAGAGGCTTTTTCGAAAGAGCTCTTTCAAAAGAGGTTTGTAGTCTCGATGTACCCTATTAGTTATACTGGAAAATTCCCATTTTTAGTATAAGAAAACCTGTAAAGTTTCTAAAAGCGAAATAAACTTTATAAGTGCACTCATTGCATATATCTGTAGTTTCTGAGGGTATGTCTACACAGCCATTCCATTATTTCGAAATTAATTCAAAATAGCGGAGGGCTTATTTCGAAATTGGTAAACCTCATTCCACGAGGAATAGTGCCGATTTTGAAATTGCTATTTCAAAATAAGTGCTGTGTAGACGTTTATTTCGAAATAGGGGGCCTCCAGCCCTTCCCAGGATGCCTTGCTGGCCTCCTTGGCCACAAGTCAACTTCTGACCTGATGCCCTGCCAGAACTGGTTCCAACCAGCCTTAAATGCGATTCAACATCCATGCTGAACGCGTCCATAGTGTGGATGTGCTATTTCAAAATAGAAAAACGCTATTTTGAAATGCATTTTGTGTGTAGACGCATTATTTCGAAATAAGCTATTTCAAATTAACTATTTCAAAACAGCTTATTTTGAAATAACGCTGTGTAGACATACCCTGAGCATTTAGGTTTCTTGTAAGGGTGAGTATAACCTTCAAAATTCATATCTGATTCCAAAGTTACCCAAAGAGAGAAAGTCAGTGAGTTTAGAACTATGTTTTTGTTTCAGTCCCTTCTTTTTTAATCTGTGTTCCTATAAAACCCCTTCCTTTCCCCATAACTACTGACAAGCCTGAAGGAAGCATTTGTGTGCTAATTGTAATTAACTGAATGCTATTATTTAATTAGCTATATTTTTTCATCCTATTTCCACTAATCTGAGTTAACTTCTTTGCTGGAGCACTAAGTGGTTCTATCCCTCCAAAACGTTACCAATGCTTTCCCAATAGGCAAAATAAATAATACAGATTGTCCTTACGTTTGGTAATATCTGTTAATGTTAACACTTTGAGAAATATTCCTCTACCCTTACTCGAGTAGAGTAATATCTTAGAGGTTGTCCACTCCATGGCGCAATGCATTCTACAGTGGTGTGGTTTCAACAGTACAGTAATTCCTCATTTAACACATGCCCGCTTAACACGTTTTCGTGATAGCACGATTTTTTTTAGGGAATGTTTTTTGAATTACAAGACCGTCCCCGGAATAACACGATTTCCCCAGACGGCCTGTTGCCGGCAGCTGCATGGGGCTTCCCCCACCTCCCTGCAAAGCAGTGGAGGGTTCGCTGCTCGCCACGCCGTTCCCCGCTGACTCCCCCTTGCCGGATGCCTTGCCCCCTCTTCTCTGCCCCCGCTTGCAGGCTGGTGGCTGGGTTTCCCCAGCTGGCCTGTCGCCGGCAGCTGTGTGGGGCTTCCTCCACCTCCCTGCAAAGTGGTGGAAGGTTTGCCACTCGCCACGCTGTTCCCTGGTGACCCCTCCTCACCGGACACAGTGCGGGTCCCGGCAGACCCGTCACAGGGGCATACTCCCAACCCAATCCCCCAACCCTCCCCTCTCTTCCCCAGATCCAAACACCTCCCCTCCCTGCTGTAACCCAGTCCCCTTTCTCCCCCAACCTTATGTCCCGGTCCCAACAGACACCACTGCTTGAAACTCAACCCGCACCTTTTCCATTATTTTCAATGGGAAAATTGACCCCGCATAACACGTTTTCACTTAACACGATCATTTTCTGAAACATATCTATAGTGTTAAATGAGGAATTACTGTACACTCAAGCACTGTGCATTAATTGTTCCACGTCGACCCTACTTGTGCACACTAAGGGTACCCTAAAGCACTTTTATGTAACAGCACTTCTTTAGAGCATGCCAGTAAAGTCGACACAGACCAATTAACGCACAACAAGTTAGTGCACTTTAGAAATCACATCCTTGTAGACGGCATCCCTCACCGTGAACATTAGGCCTTATTCTTATTCTCCCTTTGGAATCAGTCAGACTGCTTACAGAATAAGTCTCTAATCCTTCATTGGAAATGGACTGGTAGTACTGTTGCTCAATGTAAGGATGGCTAACTCCTCCTTTCTGTGCACACTGAGCTCCACGGAAGTGGATGGGGCTCTGCATTGGCACAGAGAGCATCTAGCAGGGCTGGGACCTTAGACTGTGAGCTCCTCAAAGCAAGAGCCTGTCTTACCTATTTTCTGTGAAATACATAACATATTTCTGAGCACTGTAAATTAAACAGATTTGTAACTGACCCCACTGCAGGAGGTCACTGTGAGCACAGTAAGGCAGTAGGTGTCTGCTATTTTGCAGGGGATGCCACACGCTCAGAAGCAAACAGATACTCTATGCATTAGGACTTCCAGACTCGAGCCCTGGGTGGGCTCCCCAAAACCCTCACACACTTACGAAACAAAAGATTTATTTATTAGGGCTGACAGAAATAAGAGGCAAACACAGGGTCTTTAAAGTTACAAAGAAAAGATGATAAACACAATAGTCTCAACCTAGTCCTTAAGAACAGTCCGGTCCAGGGGCATGGCAATGGGGTTGCTTGGGCTCAGAGACACTTACCTCAGACCACTGCTTCTCCTACAGACAGTCACACACTGGTCTGCTGATCCCCTGATCAGAGCACTGCCCTTTAGTCCATCACCTGCAATCTCAATGAGGCCTGTTCATGAAGTCCCCTATGTGCAGACTGCTCCCAACTATCCACCAGTTGTGGTTACTACTGTCCCTTTTGCCAGCAACAGGTTGTTTGTCACCATGGCTCTCAGCCCTTCAGTCCCAGCTCCTAAACTGCTGCTAGGCTGCTATAACCAGCCAATTGATCCTCCTGACCTACAGCCTCTGGTTCTCCCCTGAGCCAGGTCCCCTCTGAGCACTGGCAGTAGTTTTCTTTTCTGTACTGGATGGAGTATGGAACCCTCTATTTGCTGGCAGGATATTGTCATGGTATTTAATGCTGCCCAGTGTTCTTGTTAACATAACAATTAAGTGCTTTGGACCAATCGTGAATATTCAGAAATAGGTAAGCATTCAAATTAATAGGAAATCAAATGAAAATATTGGGCTTCTTGTTTTAAGGTAATGGCAATAATGGAGCATTCACAGTAATAAAACTGCTACTTCTGTTCACATTTCCCTCCAGACTTTAATCAGGAAAGAGGCCTGTTTATATGCATTACCACCAAATGTTTTACCTTGACACATTAATGCAGAGTAAATCCAATGGCATAAGTGTACTTTCTTAATTAAAGAACTGGATTAGACACAACTCTTTCTTTGCACAAAGGATTTGGGCCATCAGACTCCCTGAGAAGAAATGTTAATTGAACTGAGAATCCCTTTTCAGTTAGTTTGTTGCTTTGCTTTTAGTGTCAATCCCCAAGTATACACTTAAAGCAGTTGTGGAGATTTTTAAAACTTCAAACAATTAATCAAAGATGCTTGCATATAAACAATTTAATTTCCTGGAGTAGCACGTGAAATGACACTCCTTCTGACTCTCCTTTCATATTTGATAACTCTCATGCTTCAGCCTTGTCACTGAACTTGGAGCAAAATACTGGTGCTGTCAAGAATATGGATTAAAAGGTACAGTAAAACTCCAATAGTCCAGCATCCAATAGTCTGGCACTCCTGATAGTCCAGCATCAAAATGGCAAGAACCTAGTGAGTGAGCTTTGGCAAAAAATGAGTCACAAGGTAACAGTGGCAGCAGCTGAACTGAGCAAAAAGAGTAAAAAAGGCTTAAAAAAACTAAAACATTACGGTATACTGTATACAGTATGTACAATAAAAAGGGTTAAGAACACTTTATATACAGTATATAATGTATATAGTATATATATAACCTGCTTATAGTACCTCCTGATAGTCCGGCATATTTGATAATCCGGCACCACCTAGGTCCCATAGGTTCCGGATTATCGGAAGTCTACTGTATATTTACTTTTTCAGCAATGGAAAAAATATCAGAACATTGTTCAGCTTCATGTGTATGGGCTCCTCTCATGCTGCAGAACTGGTTGAACCTGAGCTCAACTGAAGGGGTTGAGTTTGAAAATTAAATGAATGACAAAAATGATCAAATACCTTGTATGTATGGTTCATTAGTTAGTTGTCATCAGAGTTATACATTTGGATGTGCAATTTCCATTGTAAACTACCTGTTTCAGTTACTCACAACTTTGGTTAACCCTTACTTCTTGGGCTGAAATATTCCATACTCAACCTCAACCCAGAGACATAAATCAGCAAAAACTTCCCCATTATTCTCTAGTTCTTTGCCTAGAAAAGAACTGCCTTTTTTACATAGGGTTGAACTAGAAACTAACTAAATGAGAGTTGAAAGCAATTTTGTTTGCATTTAGGTTGTTTTACAAGTTTCTCTACGACCTACTGAGTGAGCAAAACAAGGTTGAAGAAAATTGGTTCAGTAGGTTTGAAGTTTTGAGCACCAAATGCTTTTATGCTCTCTCAGCATTGGTAGGGATTTCAGTTAGTTTCCTTTAGTCAGTGTAACACTTAGAATGGTGACAATGCACGTTTGTAGTAGACATTGTGGGTTCATTTTCTTGCTCAGTCTATCATAGTTTTGAACATTGGGGTGTTTGAAACATCTGAGTTTTATTTAAACAAGCCAGGACTTCTATTGCCAAGCAAGCCAGACAGGGGTAGAGAGCCTCTGGTGTGTTGGCTGCACATAGTTTGCTGCTTATGGGCCGTTTGTTTACCTGAGTGTCCATAGGCATGGATCCCCACAGTTCCCAATGGTCGCAGTTTACAGATCTAGGGGAATGGGAGCTTCTGGAAGAAGCACAGGTTGGGCCAGGAACATCAAACCACAGCCAATGGGAGCTGTGAGCAGCTGTGCCTGTGGACATTCAGGTAAATTAACTGTGTGGTGGCCAGTCATTGGCTAACCCTGATGAACCTCATCTAGCCTGTGGGCTGGAGGTTCCTTACCCCTTTCTTAGGAAATTGGGGACATTGTAATGATGCTGGAAGGAGGAGAAGACCTTTTAGGTGATTGAGATCTAACTTTATGCTTGTGAAGAAATGTATAAATTCAAAATAATGTTGCAGCCAGGTGGCAGAAGTGGGAATAGAACCCAGGAATGTTGGCTTCCCAAAGCATAGTGGCATTATCACTTCTGCTAAAGATAGCCTTTAATAGTATTTCTCAGCAAACCCACCTGAAGCAGTAGACTTCCCTACAGGCACTGCAGAGATGAGGTAGAGAATGGGAGGGGATGCGGCATTGGAGGGCAAGGAGAAAATAATCTTTCCAGGCCAGACAAGTGGAGGCTGAATGTGCCTCTTGTGTAGCATATTAAATTAAACCTCACAGTACCTTAACAAAGCAAGTTCACAGCATCATTTCCATCTTTCTAAAGCTGGAAACCAAGGGAAATGAATGGAGCAGGACAATATTGATTCTCAGAACTGTATGGCACATTCTATTTATGGTGTTGGATTAAAATAGACTAAAATGACCCTAATTCTTGTCAGTGTTCACCAATATTCTGTGCTAATACTTGACAGCACCAACTTCTGGCATCTACACTATTGTCATGCTCCAAGTTCCCAGTAAGCTAAATGTTTGGGTGGTCACCCAGGAAATATGCAAATGCCACCCAGCTGATTAGCAGAGTGCCCACAACTGCCCACAGCTGGCAGCATGTGTTTCTATTGGTGGTACACATCTGCACATGCCTCAGTGCACATAACAAAATGTATTTTGCTCATGGATGGTTAAAAATTAGAGGGAACACTGGCCATTCTCTGGTCTTCAAACCAAATGACATACCATTCCCATGATGCACACTCCTATCTTAATTTAAAAACGATTGCCACTTAAAATCTCTATAACTTTATCAGTGTGCTAAATCCAGTATGAAACATTTTGTACATCTTGAATCAATGCTTTGGATGATGTACATAAAGAGCTATTTCAAAGGACATTTTCCTAAGTGCCCATGCTGGTAAATTACTTTAAATTATTCTGGAAGTAATTCAGGCTGTGGTTGCACTTAAAAACCAAGAAGTGCTAACAGAATGCCCATTCAAAGATGTACCAGTAGTATCCTTCCTGGGCTCCTTTAAATCTCTCAGTATGCCTGAACATTTTGGAGAATGCCACTGTGAGTTGGTTGGTACAGTGTTCTATCTCAGCGAGTACCTGTTTGGAATCCAAAGGAGTAAAATGTGATCAGAAAAGCAAGCAGAATGTTCATCCTCAGAGAATTCAAGAAAAATCACAGTTGAGAATGAGATGGTAGAGGATATGGCTTTTTTATTGCTGCAACACTGAATCAGGTTGTTCCCAATCATACAGGGTCTTTCGTCACTCATAATGAGTTTTCATACTGAATTAAAATGGCCCACCTAATTTACGAAGATGTCTGTGAAAATTAATGTTTGAATTTTCTCATTTATTCAGCTTCTTTGCATTCTCTGAGAGGGGGATGAATTACCTGTTTACTTTAGAAGAGACTGCAGCTTTTTATTGGCCGAGTCACTAGAGAAATGTCAGGGTTTCTCGAGTTATCTTCCTTTACTTAACAATGAAAACAATTCCAGTTTCTGCTGACAATGTCATTCCAGCAGAGGCTTATTATTAAGACATTGTTTCAGGAATAATATAAAAGGATGAGAGCCAAGCCTCTGTAAATAAGCCAAAGAAACACTTTTGACCAGTCATTTCACAAAGATAACAAACAACATTTCCTCCCAGGCCATCAGCTCTGGTTGCCAATGAAACTCAAGTTGTTAAATAACTGAATAAATGTTGCATTAATCTGTTCTGTTATATATAGCTAAAATCAGTGGACAGGAATGATCCTGTTTCCTCCTCCATTTTCTATTATTCTAGTTTTACTTAGTATACATAAATTCTGGTGAATGTATTGCTTCATTATACTTATTGGTTTACTAATTTTCATTCATGTAACTGTATGCACAAGTCAGATTCAGGAATGCTTTAGCTGTGTCCAATTGGGATCCTGTCTGAGGACCAGGCCAGGTTTCTGGTCTGCAGTTGTGGTGTGAAACCCAAACTATCTATATCTTATCCAATCTAAAACACAACAAGGAAGATAGTAATCTTGAGTACTGCATATAGATGTGGTTGCTTCATCTCAAAAAAGATATCTTACCATAGGAAAAAGTTTTAAAAAAGGCAACAAAAATGATTAGGGGTTTGGAACAGCTGCCATATGAAGAGAGATTAAAAAGGCTGTGACCTTTCAGCTTAAAAAAGAGGAAACTAAGGGGGATATAACAGAGATTTATAAACTCATGACAGGTATGGAGAAAGTGAACAAGGAAAAATTATTTACTTGTTCCCATAACATAAAAACTAGGGGTCACCAAATAAAATTAATAGGTAGCAGATTTAAAACAAACAAAGGAAGTTTTTCTTAATGCAATGCACACTCAACCTATGGAGCTCTTTGCCAGTGGATGTTGTGAAGATCAGAACTTTAACAGGCGTTCAAAAAAAGAACTAGATAAATTCATGGAGGGTAGGTCCATCAATGGCTGTTAGCATGAATGGGTAGGAATGGTGTCCCTAGCGTCTGTTTGTCAGAGACTGGGGATGGGTGACAGGCGTAGGATCACTTGATGATTACCTGTTCTGTTCATTCTCTCTAGGGGTACCTTGTATTGGCCACTGTCAGAAGACAGGATCCCTGGGTTATATGGAACTTTGGTCTGAGCCAGTATGGCTGTTCTTATATTCTTAATAAAAAAGTATCCTTATCACATTTCTAATAATTGGCTGAAACAAAGCTACGCACAAATCAGAAGGTTTTTCATCAGATATATTTTTAAAAATTAAGCTTCTTTTTTATCAGTTTTGTTTCAACAAAAGGAAGATATTCTTGGAAATTAAATTGGTCCCAAAACAATTTTTATGAGAGGTAATTTTGAATAAATGCCCAAACTTAAGAGTTTCCCCATTTTGTACATTTGACACCATCAACTTAACAGGCACATTTTATGTAGGTCAGCTTTGCTATCGTTTGGAAAATAATGCACTTTTTCACTAAAAGCTTTGCTTATTTAAAATTGAGCAGTTTACCCTTTTGGCCCCCTTCAAATGTACAGAAATATTTGCACTGTCTGAAATTCCTCATTGAACATGTTTTCAAAACAAGAAAACTTTACAGAGAATTGGCCTTCTTCAGGTAAACACAGGTCTCAGTATATCCACATGTGGTTAAGAAAGGCTATCTGCTTCCTTGTGCTCAACATAGGTAAGCCAGAGAAAGAGGGAAGCTACAAAACATATTGGGAGCCTCATCCAAAGCCTACTGAAATGAATGGGAAAGCAGCCCATTGACCTATGGAGGACTTTTGGATGAGCCCCTAATTCTGAGGATTATTGAGAAACAAACCATGCTTTATTGCATTAGATGCCAATCAAAATTCAGAAGTGCTCTATTAAAACACTGACACCAACTACTTATTATATAGCTGACCTAGTAGTGTTTTGTTTTCTAGGTTATCTGCAATGCCTACCAAATCTCTTTGGTCGAGGTTACAGTATGCTTTAATCCACAAGATTTTCATACCAGAAATCTCAGGTTTCTTTTTGACTTTGGATACAAAAGAAAACGAGTGATCACTTTATTCCAATTCCAGTCTATGTGTTGGGTTTGAGGTCCCCTTGTGACTGTCACCCAGTGTGTTGATTATACCACTGAGTCTTTCTACCTGCCCTCTGGGGTGCCTCACCACCCTGTTCTGCTGGGCCAGAAGCTCTGGTCTGCCCAGCAAAGGCACAGAGTTGGGGTTACAGTCCCCCAGCATAGTAACACAGAAGCGGAACCAGTTCAGCTTTGGGAGGGCTCACTTATAGGTACTTGCTCTCAAAAGGGACAAAATCCCAAAATAAATCTGTCTTACTCTGTGTAAAAATTTTACACAGAGCAAGCTCATAAACATGTTCTACCCCTTTATCAATGTAAGAGAGGTGCACAACTATCGCGCCTCCTGGTAACAATTCTTTCACTGGGTTTGATAGTAAATAAAAGTGTTTTTATTAAATTTAAAAAGTAGGATTTAAGATCAAAGCAAGTTATCTAAAATAAACAAAACACACCAGCTAAGCCTACTACACTAAGAAAGTTTTCTACAAAAGTATTTCTCTCTCTAGTCCTTCTTACAAGTAAAATTCTTCAAGTTAGAGCTGATCTTTTCTCTGGCCTGGATATACACCTTCTTATGTATTCTCTTTGGGGTACAGAGGCAGTTTCAAAAGCCAGCTAAAAATGGTCATTGATTGCTTTACATTCCTTAAATAGTATTTTCTCCAGGGTGTAAATCCTTTAGCTCCATAGCGTCCAACACACTAGCCACTAGCCACTAGCCACATGTGGCTATTTGGCTGGTTGAGTGTGGCTAGATGGCTTGAACAATGTGGCTATGTGGCTGGTTGAGTGTGGTTAGTTCACTGAACTGGATGGACACCATGGCATTAACTCTCCCCATACCCATGGAAAAATACCAGATTCAAGATGGATTCCAGTAGCAGATGACATGGTCCCATGTCTTTGTAGGACCCAGCACAGTTTGGGCTTACAGGAAAAACACAACAATTTATACATGGTTGCCTTGAGCACTAGGCCCTTATGTCCACTAAGTACCTCTAATGGCTTTCACTAGAAATTCTAGATTAATAATCATATTTCTAACTTCACATACAAGAATGATACAGTAAAACTCCAATAGTCCGGCATCCAATAGTCCGGCACTCCTGATAGTCCGGCATCAAAATGGCAAGAGCCTAGTGAGTGAGCTTCGGCAAAAAATGAGTCACAAGGTAACAGCGACAGCAGCTGAACTGAGCAAAAAGGGTAAAAAAGGCTTAAAAAAACTAAAACATTACAGTATACTGTATACAGTATGTACAATAAAAAAGGGTTAAGAACACTTTATATACAGTATATAATGTATACAGTATATATATAACCAGTTTATAGTACCTCCTGATAATCCGGCATATTTGATAATCCAGCACCACCTAGGTCCCATAGGTTCCGGATTATCGGAAGTCTACTGTACATGCACACAAATAGAATATACACATTCAGGTACTTACAGACTCTTGATGATAGGTTAGTTGACCCATTTTGCATAAAACATATCCAAATTATGCATATTCATGTTCAAAAACATATTTCCATAAAAATAGGGGGTGAAGTGTTACAGTCTACATTTATCTTCATTTGAAAATCGTCCATTATAAAATTTATCATGACTGACAGACTTTTCATGAGGAAGGGTTGAGAACTCCACTGAGCTGTTTGGAGACAGGTTTGAGTGTCATTGTTGGAGGGGTGTGGAGATGTGTAGAAACGTATATGGTTTCTGCCTACTATATCTTAGTGTACCCAGCCTAATCACATGCTATGTCACCATTTAGAGACAACAGGCATAAGCAAAAAACAAATTTAAATATAACCCTACAATTAGGCTCCTATATCTACAAGTAAACTCCTAAATAAATGCCCCAGACATTGAGCTAGGTATGAAATTGTTTTACTAACCTGGAAAAAGTTTTGAGATTGAGAACATTTTCTCTGTTCTGAATCAGTTTGAAAACTCTAATGTTCACAAAGTTTAAAATGTAGGGAAAAAATAATTTGTGTTCAGATAGTTTTGAAATATTTTATTTAGATTAAGATTATGTTAATTAAAAACACCCCTTTTATCATACATTTAATGTAGAAATAAAATTCTTTTGAAAGGAAAAACTGGAATATTTCATTTACAAAATGTAACAACAGATTTCGCTATTTTGAATTTTTTCCAAAAAGTTTCAGCGAACCAGCATTTTTAGACAGAAAAACAGTTAATTGAATGGGGGTACAGGAGAGGGTGTGGAATGTGAGAAGGAGTTTGGGTGAAGGAGGGAGTTGTGACCAGGGGCAGGAGGTTGGGGTGCAGGGGCTGGGAGAGGATATGGGTGCAGGGGAGGATTCTGACCTCGGGGAGAGGTATAAAAGGGGATGCAGAGAATTTGGATGGTGACCTGGGCAGGGAGTTGGGGAGTGGGAGAGGCTGAGATGCCAAAGGCAGGCTGTAGCCAGCAGGCACTTACCTAGGTGGCTCCCAGCCAGCAGTCCAGAGGGACAACTAGTCAGGCTCTTTCCTTGTCACAGTCCCAGGTGGCTCAAAACAGCTGGCTGTACCCTCCATGTGCCTCTCTGCTCTGTGCATGGGCGGGGTGAGTGGATGGGGAGAGTCTTTGTGCAGTGCCCCCACCCCAGCCCAATCATTACAGCTGCTATTGTCCAGTTTCCAGGCAATGGGAATTGTGATGATTGGGCTGGGGGTGGGGCCAGCGCTTGAAGACTTCCCCCTCTCCCTTGCAAGGGTTGCAGGCACCTAGAGGAAGCAGCCAGCTGTTTTGGGCAGCCTGAGGCTATAGCAGGCAGGGACCCTGACTCAGGGTCTTGGTGGGGTGGGCCATCGGCTGTATCAAAAGGCTTAGCAGGCTGGATCCAGCCCACAGGCCATATCTTGTGTGTCCCTGGTGTAGACCAAGACATTACTCAAAGGTCCATACTAAACAGGCATCCTGTAACAATACCACCCCAAAAGAAATCAAGGGAGGATATAGTCTCTCAGTGGTGGGCACTGGCGAATCAGGGCCACAAGAATGGCTGCAGACATTTAAGATTTGTAGAATAGGAGGAAGGGAGTCAAAGCACATTCCAGGAAATGCACTTTTAGTATTATGTGGGCGGGAAAAGGAGGAGTAAAGTAGGGACGATTAGAAATGTAGCAAAAATGGATGGGGAAAATTTCAGATCTGCTTCAAATGACTACTCAGGCCTTATGGTGATTTCCCAAATCAAAGTTTCAGTTACATCCATTACTCATTACCGTAATTTAGTGAATATATACTATATACCCCCGCGGGTTATATTCATTTTTAAAAACCCCGCACCCCCCCCCCGTGGGGTATATAGGGTTTTTTTTACTCACCAGCTGGTTTTCTTTACTCACCGGAGGCTGGTGGTTCCTGCGGCTACGCAGGAACAGGGGGGGGGGGAGGCGGTGAGCGCTCCCCCACCCGGAGGATGGTGGTTCCTGCTCCCCCGCCCCTTCCTGTGGCTGCGGAGGAACCAGGGGGATAAGCGCTCCCCCACCCGGAGGCTGGAGGCTGGCAGCTGCGCAGGAACCGGGGCAGTGAGTGGCTGGCTAATTCGCTTCCCCCCCACCCCCGCACCGTAAATTAGCAATTATACCCCCAGAAAATATACCCTCGGCACAGAAAAGTCTTGTATACCCCGCGGGTAATACTCGTGCGCGGGGTATGCAAGATTTTTTTTACTGAAATAGAAAAAACCGCGGGGTATATTCGGGGTGTGGGTTATATTTGAGTGTGGGGTATATTCGCTAAATTATGGTACTCTCTTATGAGAATTTTGTAAAGCACGGACATGTAATAAATTACTCAAAGTAACTTCTGACTATTTCCTTTAAATGTACATTTACAGTTCCAAAATAACAAAGAAACAAAATACACTTTGCCCACACTGAGGAAACATTTCTTCCAAACTGTAATTCTGCAGCCTTAAGCTAATGTTTAGCAAATATTTGATCTAAGAGAAACTAATCAATTTTGATCCCTTGGGAAGGAAAAAAAAATCCAAACAGATCATCTGTGAGTCAAGCCAAGCCTCAGTTCAGTGTAAAAGCCCAGAGAATCAGGCTGATAATAGAAATGCCTACTGAACCTTAACTGCGGTGACACTAGCAGTCCCACAGTAATTTGTCTAGTGTAATAATGATACATGATGCTAGAGTTCTATATCTTGGTTATGAAAGACGTCTTCTGTTGCACTGAACAAACCAGTTTAGTTTGTACCCTCAGCATTTGTTGGTATCAGGAGCCATTTATAACTTCGGACACTTAATGCTGACACTGATAATGACTTAATTTAATAACGATCAAAGCAGCTGTTTGTGGGCACTAAAAATATCGTATTTGCTGCCTCTGAAAGCATAAGTAACATGACATTTCTAATGTTCTACTCTTGAATTTTAAGCCAGAATTAGCTATCACTCCCTAACAGTTTACAGTACACAAGCCTGGGGTAATGGATCTCTGTGGTTTTATATTTGATCTGTTAAATAAGTGACAGTAATGAAGGTGCTTGTGACCTTTAGGTCTCATTAAATCAGTGAGGAGAATGAAATACATACATAGGTATCCTCTGTTTCAGGTACCTCTGAACTTAATTGGGGGTGTTCCCATTGGGAAGACCAAGACTGCAGCAATCCAGCCTTAGAAACTATAACATCCAGGATGTCTCAGGGAAGAAAGAGACTTCTGTTTCTAGAGACCATGGTGACTTGTGTTGGAGGCAGAGGGAGCATGTGAAAAGGGCTCGATTTTTATAAGGAGCTGAGACTGTGTTATTGTTTTGCTGCCCAGGGGATGGAAGATTGCTTTGAAGAATTCTGTCCAGGGCAAGAGCTGTTGCTGAAAAACTCAAACAGGGTCAGATCAAGGGTCCATCTAGCCTAGCATCCTCTCTTCTGACAGTGGACAGTGCTAAATGTTTCAGAGGGAATGAAAATAAAAGGGCAATTATTGAATGATCCCTGTTGTCCAATTCCAGTTTCTGGGAGTCAGATGTTTAGGGACACTCAAGGCATGAGGTTGTGCTCCTGACCATGTTATCTAATCCTCCATGAATTTATCAAATTCTTCTTCTGAACCCAGTTATACTTTTGGCTTTCACCACATGCCCTGGCATCAAGGCTCACAGTTTGACTGCATTGTGTGAAGAAATATTTTCATAAGTTTGTTTTAAACTCACTGATTAGTTTCATTGGGTAACTCCTTGTCTTGTGTTATGTCAAGGTGTAAGTAACATTTCCTTACTCTCTATCTCCATAATATTTATTATTGTATAGACCTCTAGGCTGTGTCTACATTGGCACCCCTTTCCGGAAAAGGGATGCTAATGAGACACTTGAGAATTACAAATCCGGGATTTAAATATCCCCAGCATTTGCATTTACATGCGCTTTTTCGGCTCGGGGTTTTGCTGGAGAAAGCGCCGTCTAGACGCGATCTTGCGGAAAATAAACCCTTTTCCTGAAGATCCCTTATTCCTACTTGAAAGTAGGAATAAGGATCTTCCGAAAAGGGCTTATTTTCTGGAAAATCGCATCTAGACGGGCGCTTTCTCCGGCCAAAACCCCGAGCCGGAAAAAAGTGGCAGCCATGTAAATGCAAATGCCGCAGGGGATATTTAAATCCCCCGCGGATTTGCAATTCCCAAGTGTCTCATTAGCATCCCTTTTCTGGAAAGGGGTGCCAATGTAGACACAGCCCTGTGTATCCCTCCTTCGCAGTAGACTCTTTTCTGTCCTGAACACTCCTAGGGTGCGTCTAGACTGGCAAGATTTTGCGCAAAAGCAGCTGCTTTTGCGCAAAAACTTGCCACCTGTCTACACTGGCCATGAGAATTTGAGCAAGAACACTGACTTTGTAATGTACAAAATCAGTGCTTCTTGCGCAAATACTTTGATGCTCCCGCTCAGGCATAAGCCCTCTTGTGCAAGAATACTTGCGCAAGAGGGCCAATGTAGACAGGAACGTTAATTTCTTGCGCAAGAAAGCCCGATGGCTAAAATGGCCATCGGAGCTTTCTTGCGCAAGAGAGCGTCTATACTGGGCACGGATGCTTTTGCGCAAAAGCAAATCTTTTGCTCAAAGGCACATGCCAGTCTAGACGCTCTCTTGCACAAATACTTTTAACGGAAAAACTTTTCCGTTAAAAGTATTTGCGCGAAATCATGCCAGTCTAGATGCAGCCCTAGTCTTTTAAATCTCTCCTCATTGGGAAGTGGTACCATGCCCCTGATCTTTTTTGTTGCCCATTTTTATATCTTTTGCTGTTCTACTATATCTTTTTTGAGCTAGAGCAACCAAAATTGCACATGCTATTCATGGTGTGGGAGTACCATGAATTTATACAGTGGCATTGTGATATTTTCTTTTGATTTCTCTCTTTCTTAATGGTTCCTAACATTGTTAAGTTTTTTTTTTTTACTGTTGTTGCTGCATACTGAGCAATTTTTTTCAGAAAACTAGCTACAATGACCCAAGATCTCTTTCTTTAGCAGTGACTACTAATTTTGATACACCATTTTGTATGTCTGCTGGAATTATGTTTTCCAATACACTTTACTTTTCATTTATCAACACTGAATTTTATCTGCCATTTTGTTGCTCTGTCACCCAGTTTTATAAGATACCTTTGTAACTGTTTTGTAATCTGCTTTGGACTTAACTATCTTGAGTAATTTTGTATCATCTGCAAACTTTGCCATCTCATTGTTTACTCATTTCCAGATGATTTATGAATATGTTGAACAACATTGATCCCAGGTCAGAGCCTTCATTTACGAAAATTAACCATTTGATCCTATTCTGCTGCCTGTTTTAATCCTACTCTTTTAACTGGTCATTGATCCATAAGGACTGTTCCTCTTCTTCTGTGACAGCTTACATTGCTCAAAAACCTCTACATGTGAAAGGCTTTCTGAAAATCCAAGTACAACATATCCTTTATAAAAACATGTTTACTTTTCCTCAACATATTATGTTTATCTATGTCTGATAATTCTGTTCTTTGCTATTGTTTCAACCTATCTGCCTGATACTGCAGTCAGGCTTACGATGAGTCATGAAGTTTTTTAAAAATTGGTATCACATTTGCTATCTGCCAATCATCTGGTGAAGAGGCTGACTTAAGTGATAAGTTACATACCATAGTTAGTATTCTGCAATTTGATATGAATACCTGCAGAACACTTGAGAGAATACCATCTGGCCCTGATGACTCATTTCAATTTAATGTATCATTTTATGCTTCCTGTTTCTGAGGTAAAAAGTTTTGCTGAGGTTGGGCTTCAGCTAGTTTCTGGGATGGAGAGCCCAGCAGCTCCTTCTGGGATTCTCTCCCCTGCTGTCTTTAGCTCTATAACTGGTAGCACTCACTCACCTTCTAACTAGGGAGGCTTTTAAAGGCCTCTAGCAGGCCTGAAGTGGAGTCAGCTGACCCCAATCTGCCTGGGCTAGCTCCCTGCCAGCTGCTCCTAATTGTCCTGTAGCCTTCCACCTCTAATTAGAAGGTCTTCTAGCCTTTTTGGGCTGCCTTTTCCACACTCTGTAGCAGCCCTCTGGCCTGACCTTGTTACACCTGCCTAATTTCATGTTTTATACTTGACTTGCCAAAGTTTATGCTCCTGTCTATTTTCCTCAGCAGGATTTAACTTCTAGTTTTAAATAATGTCTTTTTGACTTCTAAACATATTTTTTACCCTGTTGTTTAATCATGACTGCAATTTTTGGTCCTCTTACTATTTTTTTTCTTAATTTGGAATATACCTTTAATTTGAGCCTCTGCTATGGGATTTTTTTTTTTAAGAAAGTTCAGTGCAGCTTGCAGGCATTTCATTCTTGTCATTGTTCATTTTAATTTCTATTTAATTAGCTCCCTCATTTTTGTATAGTTCCCCTTTATGAAGTTAAATGCTACTGTGATGGGTTTCTTTGGTATTTTCCCCCCACCCCAAGGATACTAAATTTAATTAATGGTTGCTATTACTGAGCTGTTCAACTATACATTTGCCTCTTGGACCAGATTGAGTACCCCACTTTAGGGCTGTGTCTAGACTGGCAAGTTTTTCTGCAAAAGTGGCCGCTTTTGCACAAAAACTTGCCAGCTGTCTACACTGGCTGCTTGAATTTGCACAAGAGCACTGACTTTGTAATGTACAAAATCAGTGCTTCTTGCGCAAATACAATGATGCTCCCATTCGGGCAAAAGCCCTCTTGCACAAATGTATTTGTGCAAGAGGGCCAGTGTAGACAGCTAAAAAGTGTTTTGCGCAAAAAAGCCCCGATGGCTAAAACGGCGATCGGGGCTTTCTTGTGCAAAACCGCGTCTAGATTGGCACGGACGCTTTTCCGCAAAAAGTGCTTTTACGCAAAAGCGTCTGTGCCAATCTAGATGCTCTTTTCCGCAAATGCTTTTAACGGAAAAACTTTTCCGTTAAAAGCATTTGCGGAAAATCATGCCAGTCTAGACGTAGCCTAGGAGTCAATAAGAAATTGCCTCTCTCCTTGTGGGTGCCAAGATTAGATGCTCCAAGAAGCAGTTATTAAAGATGTCAAGAAGTTTTATTTCTGCTTTCCGTCCTCAGGTGACACGTACCCATTCAATATAAGGACAGTTTAAATTCCCCATTATTACCGAGTTTTCTGTTTGTATAACCACCTCTAATCACAATCACCATTTCACAATCACTGTCATCAACCTGGTCAGGTGGTTAGAAGCATATTCCTAGTGCAGTACTCTTATTATTCAAACACATGTAACCCCTCCTGTTGGCTAGCCCAGTGTGAGGTTATTCAGCATAGGGGAAGCCTTGTGACTTCTTACACCACTGTGGGAGGCTAGGCCTGAGGCTGCTTGGTGTGCTCTGCATTGTGTATTGTGTATGTGTGAGTGCACCTCAGACCAGACCCACTCAGACAAATCACCAGGAACAGGCTTTATTCTGTAAAAAACATAGAACAGGAAAACAGTTCAGCAGCCCCTTCTGTCAGCATGCAGCCTGTGTGATGCTTCTAGCACAGTCCTTGCTGAGACCCTGTTGGGGGTAGAGGGCACATGCAGGAACCAGGAAGTTCTCCCAAGATGCTGCAGTTTGTAGTCCACAACTTGTAGTTCCCAGGGCTGCTGCTGGAACACACTGGACCTTGGACTACACACACAATTTCTATTCATAGAGGTTCTTTTTGATTAATTTAAGATTTTTACTCTATGGCATTTTTCACATAGAATTCCACCCCCTATCAGCAAAATCTACTCTGCAATTCCTGTTTATTTTGTACTCTGCCATGAACTTTTTAAATTGATTATCATAGTTCCACTATGTTTCTGTGATGCCTTTTCTATCAATATCTTCCTTTAATACCTGGCAGTCAACTTTCCCCAAATTAGTATTCAGAATTCTAGCATTTGCATACAAGCATTTATAAATTTGTCCATAATTAGTTGTCTAATTTCATGTGATGTAATTGAATGGGATTTTTTATGTCACTGATTGTTTCTCTTCAGTATCTGCTGTACTTTATCACCTTCTATCCTCTCCTCTTTTACATGAGCTTGACTACGGGGCTTTATTGGAAAAAGCTACGCAAATTGCGGTCCACAATTTGCGTAGCTTTTTCCGATCGCTTTTGCAGAAGAGGCTTTTCCACCATTAGGCCCGGTCTAGATGGGGCCAAATGGCAGAAAAGCCTCCTCTTTCGGCAGAGCCCTTATGCTTCATGAAACGAGGTATACAGGGCTCCCCAAAAGAGTGCGTTTGCTCTTCCGTGAAAAAAAGTGGAAGAGAAAACGCATTCCTTGGACGTGGCGGGGTTTTTGCACACAAAACCCCCGTAGTTTATATGTTGCCTTGGATATAGAATATCCTCTTTAATAAATCCTACCATGAGTGATGTCTCTAGCTAAACTATACACTCCTTTGTATCTGTTGTGTTTCCCCTAGCCCTTAGTTAAAAATCTCCTCTTTGAACTTTTTTGTTTTACGTACCAGCACTATGGTTCTGTTTTTGTGTAGATGGATCCCATTCTTCCTTTATAAGCTCCTCCTTTTACAAAAGGTTCCCAGTTCCTAATAAACCTAAATTCCTCCTCCAAACACCATCATCTCATTTATGCATTGAGAACCTAAAAGTTCTGCCTTGCTGACCTTACACATGGAACATGAAGCATTTCAGAGAATGCTACCACGGATACCCTAGACTTCAGTCTCTTACCTAACAAACTAAATTTGGCTTCCAGGACCTCTTTCCTACCTGTCTTTATGTAGGTTCCAACACGTAACAAGCTTGTGCCCAGCATTGCACATAAATCTGTCTATATATCTTGAGAGATCCAAAAATTCAACATGCTGTTCTTCCCGTCATCACAAATCCAACTATTTATATTTCTAATAATTGAATCTGCCATTCCCTTATTCCTCTTAATCATTGGGGTTCTATACCTCAGTGGGGTATTTTCCATGTGAGAACATACCGTGACATCAGCTGGAAGGAGGGTACCAACATGAGATCATTTCCCTCCTCTCAGTTTGATGTTTCCTTCCCTGAGATGTTCATCCTCCTCAACATCACAAAGTCTGTCAGGTGTGGGAGGGGGAGATTGCACTGCTCTGCAGTGTCCCAGAAAGTCTTGTGTGTGTGTACCTTTGTCTCCCTTAGTTCCTCTACTTCAGTCTCTCTGGTCGCAAGAGCTTGTAATCTGCCATGAGCTGCTTGTACCAAATGTGCCCATAGGCCACCTGTCCACAAAGCAAGTCATCACACATGCCACATTCAGTGCACTAAACTGGATAGCCCACACACTGCTGTAGTTCTGCCTGTATTGTACTTACATTTGCAAGGGGTTTGTTTATTCTTTGGATTTTTTGGGGGGGAGGGGGTTGGTTATTGGCTTAAGTTTAGAGTTTATTTGTCAGGTACATCTGGCTCTGAAGCTCCCCTAGCTAACCTCCCATGTAATCTGTCTCGTCTCTCTGCCCCCTCCACATTCAATAGGTCTTCTATTTGCTTTGGATCTGGCTTTTTTAAAATCCTGTTTTCATTGAGGGTGCATCTACACTGCAGTGTTTTTCCAGAAAAAAGGCCGTTTTTCTGGAAAAACAATACTTGCGTCCACACTGACTTGTGGGTTTTTTCTGATGATGGTAAACCTCTTTCTATGAGGAAGAAACCTTTTTCCAAAAAAGTTTATTCGGAAAAAGGCATGTATGGACACGGATGAGGGAGTTTTTTTTGAAAGAAGAGGCCTTCAGGAAATAACAGAGGTACCCTGGTGGCCACTTGGTCCAAACTAGTCAGAACTCTATAGTTCCTGTCTCCTAGCAGGCACCTGGGGCAAGCCTTGTGGTAGGAAGCTGGGCCTGGGAGCTGCACCTCACCATGCGGCTCTGACTGCCACCCACATTTGGACCCAGCCACAAGTCCTCCGAGACCCTTCTGGTCCTCACAGGGAGCACCACCAGGATTCCCAGGACCCAGCTTGGGGCATTAAATGGCGTGTGCCCTCCTGGTCCAGGGCAGAGATCCTATCCCTCCTGGAGTTGTGGGGTGAGGAGGAGATCCTGCAGGATCTCTGCTCCCAGAGGCGAAACGCTGACATTTAGGGCTGGATAGCCGAGGCTCTGGCCACAAGGGGACATGTCCCCTTACATTAGAAAGGTGTGGAGCAAGGTAAAACTGCTAATCCAGGGCTACACCAGGGCCAGGGAGTGCAGCTCTCACTCCAGGGCAGAACCCCACTACTGCCCCTACTATGAGAAGCTCCACCAAATCCTGGGGGGTGGTGAAGCCCCTTCCCTATCCTTGGTGGTGGTCTTGGGGCTGTAGACACATGTTGTCGCCCGCCTGGAGCTCCCTGCTTGAAGAGGAGGAGGAGAAGGACAATGAGCAGCTGCAGGAGGAGGAGGTCATGGCCAGCATGGTCACACTGACTCTGGAGCCAGTACCCCAGGCCCTGGATGTCTCCCAGGTATCCTCTGATGGCAGGGAGGGATCATCAGGTGAGTGCTCTCCGTTTGTCACACACACAGGGCAGGGGGAGGTGGGTGCAGAGGGGATAGGGTGTGATCGTCACTTGGCCTGGACATCATGCTGCACTCCGTACATGTGGAACAACGTGCAGCGCCAATCTGTGCCATGCGGCCTTAGGAGGCAGGCCCAGAGCACCCCCGGACTCCTGCTCACAGGCTCAGGGGAAGCCCCCACATGTCTGGCCCCTGGGGGGGACATGTAGGGGATGCCCTCCCACCGCTGGAAGCAGTCTGGGTACAAGGGCGCAGGCACAGCTGCACATAGACCGAGGAGTGCCGCACACACAGCACATGGGCATGCCTGCCTGCGCGAGGCACCACTTGCTCCCGCGGACAGTGCTGCCAAGCACAGATGTGTGTGCGGGCCCCATGGAAGGCCAGGCTGCTCCAGGCCCCTCTCCCACCCATGGGATCCCACTGTGGCTGAACACTTTCCTTGCCTGCTTGTCCATGGGATGGGGGGAGGGAAGCGGAAAGGGTGGTCTCCTGCATAGATTAGCTCAGGTTTATTCCTGGAGGCTCCCAAAGCATGTCAAATCATAACTGTATATTTCCAATTACTTCAATATCTATAGGTGTAAATTAGCAGATTTTGGCCCAATGTATGTTGTATAAGAAGTAGGGCAGGTAATCTTACTGCTCATTGTTATTATAGTAATCTAGTACTCTATAATTAATTAGAGCTGGTCAAAAATTTTCAATTGAAACTGTTTTCAGTAGAAAATTGGGATTTTTGGCTAAATGATATCTTTTAAAAAGATGTATGCTTCACCATTTTGCCAAAAACCAAACAGTTTTCAGTTTCTAGCCATATATCAAAAATATTTTGTTTGAAAACATTCAGGTTTTTGTGACATTTTCTGTTTTTTGAATGAAATTTCTACTAGGGAAAACAAACATTTTCTGATCAGCTTCATAAGTTAGCGCTGTCAAGCAATTAAAAATTAATCATGATTAATTGTACTTTTAAAAAGTAACAGAATATCATGCATTAAATATTTTTGGAAGTCTTCTACATTTTCAAATATATTTATTTCAGTTACAACCCAGAATACAGGCTACATCTATACTGCTTCCTTCTTGCGCAAAAGCCTATGCAAATGAAGCATGGATTAGCATATCGCTGCGCTTCATTTGCATTATTAATTATTAGTTTTTGCGCAAGAGGCTTTTACACAAAAAGGAGCTGTGTAGATGGCTCCTTTCTGTGAACCCCCCCCCCCTGCGCAAGAGCCATTCTTCCTGAAAACATGAGGAAGAACGGCTCTTGCGCAAGAGGGGTTTTTGTGCAAAAAGGAGCAGTCTACACAGCTCCTTTTTGTGCAAAAGCCTCTTGCGCAAAAACAGTCCCTAATTAATTATGCAAATGAAGCGCAGCAATATGCTAATCTGCACTTTATTTGCATAGGCTTTTGCGCAAGAAGGAAGCAATATAGACATAGTCACAAAGTATACAATGCTCATTTTATTTTTATTACAAATATTTGCTCTGTAAAAAAACAAACAAGGATTTTTCAATTCACCCAATACAAGAACAGTAGTTCAATCTCTTTGTCATGAAAGTTAAACTTACAAATGTAGAACTATGTATAAAAAAGCTGCATTCAAAAAGAAAACAATATAAAACTTATGTGCCTACAAGTCTGCTCAGTCCTTCTTTTGTTCAGTCAATCACTCAGATAAACAAGTTTAGTTAACATTTGTATGAGAAAATGCTGCCTGCTTCTTGTTTACAATGTCACCTGAAAGTGAGAACAGACATTTATATGGCAATGTTGTAGCTGGCATTGTGAGATATTTACATGCCAGGTGCACTAAAGATTCATATGTTACTTCATGCTTTAACCCCTATCCCAGAAGATATGTTTCCATGCTGATAATGGGTTCTGCTTGATAAATAAAGGAAGCAGTGCAGTCTGACACATGTTCATTTTCATCATCTGAGCCAGATGCCACTAGCAGAAGGTTGATTTTGTGTTCTGAAGGTTTGAGTTCCATAGTTTCTACACCAAAGTATTGCTCTTTTCAGACTTCTGAAAGCATGCTCTACACCTCATCCCTCTCAGATTTTGGACAGCACTTCAGAGTCTTAAACCTTGGGTCTAATGCTGTAGCAGTTTTTAGAAATCTCACATCCATACATTCTTTGTGTTTTGTCAAAACTACTATGAAATCATTCTTAAAATGAACATGTTGTGGGTCATCTGAGACAGCTAGAACATGAAATATATGGAAGAATGCAGGTGAAACGTAGCAATGAGAATAGTGGGGGAAATATTTTGTTTGGACTTTTCATCTCTCTTTTGCAAATCATAGAATCATAGAATACTAGGACTGGAAGGGACCTCGAGAGGTCATCGAGTCCAGTCCCTGCCCTCATGGCAGGACCAAATACTGTCTAGACCATCCCTGATAGACATTTATCTAACCTACTCTTAAATATCTCCAGAGATGGGGATTCCACAACCTCCCTGGGGAATTTATTCCAGTGTCTGACTACCCTGACAGTTAGGAACTTTTTCCTAATGTTCAACCTAAACCTCCCTTGCTGCAGTTTAAGCCCATTGCTTCTTGTTCTATCCTCAGAGGCCAAGATGAACAAGTTTTCTCCCTCCTCCTTGTGACACCCTTTTAGATATCTGAAAACTGCTATCATGTCCCCCCTCAATCTTCTCTTTTCTAAACTAAACAAACCCAATTCCTTCAGTCTTCCCTCATAGGTCATGTTCTCTAGACCTTTAATCATTCTCGTTGCTCTTCTCTGGACCCTCTCCAATTTCTCCACATCTTTCTTGAAATGCGGTGCCCAGAACTGGACACAATACTCCAACTGAGGCCTAACCAGCGCAGAGCGGAAGAATGACTTCTCGTGTCTTGCTCACAACACACCTGTTAATGTATCCCAGAATCATGTTTGCTTTCTTTGCAACAGCATCGCACTGCTGACTCATATTCAACTTGTGGTCCACTATAACCCCTAGATCCCTTTCTGCCATACTCCTTCCCAGACAGTCGCTTCCCATTCTGTATGTATGAAACTGATTGTTCCTTCCTAAGTGGAGCACTTTGCATTTGTCTTTATTAAACTTCATCCTATTTACCTCAGACCATTTCTCCAATTTGTCCAGGTCATTTTGAATTATTACCCTATCCTCCAGATTAGTAGCAACCCCTCCCAGCTTGGTATCATCTGCAAACTTAATAAACGTACTTTCTACGCCAATATCTAAATCATTGATGAAGATATTGAACAGAGCCGGTCCCAAAACAGACCCCTGCGGAACCCCACTTGTTATGCCTTTCCAGCAGGATTGTGAACGATTAATAACTACTCTCTGAGTACGGTTATCCAGCCAGTTATGCACCCACCTTATAGTAGTGTGGTGACTCAGGAAAGCACTTCATAACATGGTTAAGTCCTTCTCTATTCAAGAAAGCACTTAAGAATGTGCTTAAGTCCCATTGAGTTTAATGAGAGGTGGGTAATATCCTATCAATGTCAAATGGCATCTTGATGTAAACCTAACATGACTAGATCTAGGAACCCCTTCCCTCCCACATCTCCCCACTACAATGGCCTGTGTTAGCAGGCAGTATTATTTATTATTAATTATTTTCATGGCAGTAGTGTCCAGAATATCCAGTCATGGATCAGGGCCTCATTTTGCTAACTGCTGAATAAATACTTAACAAAAAGATGGTCACTGCCCTGAAGAATTTGTAGTAGAAAGTCTTGTGATTTATCACATTGTCTCCATCTCCTTGTCATTATAGACTGCTTTTCTGACTGTGGATATCATTGCAGAAGTTTTCAAATCTTGACCACCCTGCATTTGTGAGAGTAGGATCGAGTGAGGGTAGAAGGGATATATCCTTTCTCTGAATGAGGAAAATCACAATAGACTTTAATCCAAATACAGTTGGCGATCCTGTACTGCCTTTTAACTGGTATAAACATTGTCTAGTCAATGGAGGGAGCCTAGATGCATCCCTGCCTCCACCCGTCAGAGATTTTAACAGAGAAGGAGCAATTGCACAGCTGCCTGGGGCAACTCTCGCACATGAAGTTTAAAGTTGAAATCACTCTGTTTATGGAAACATGGCTCTGGAACTCTGATGGACGGCAGGGAGGGAATTTGCAAGCAGTACAGCCTCATATGTGAAGAAAGGTTTTTGCTGAACACATGCAAGTTGAAATAAAACAGAAAGCTCTCTCACACTATCTCTCTAAAAATCCTATTTAGCTAAAGTTAAGACTTACTATATATGGCGATGAGTGAGTCACTTTTTCCCTTCAGAATAAAATTCCAAAACAGTATTCAGATCTAGCGTATGTAGATAGAATTTCCCTGACTTATGGGTCTATGCTGCTGCTTGTGTGGGCCATCTATTTGGGATTATATCTGTTTGAGTCATGGGCTATTACTTCTTGTGTGTCTTGGGCATGATTTGCTCTAAAACAATGATTAGGAGGGAAGCCTACTATGCTTCATTGGAGTGGGGCAATGTGGATATATTTTAGTAATTATTTAGGTCCCAGCAATATGCAGAGTTTTAGGACTTTTGAAGTACAGATTCAAACCAACTTCTATATTTTATGGTTTGGGCCCACCTCTTGTTTCCAATATATTAAAATCTTACATGAGGTATGAGAGAATTAATTAAAACTCAGTGGAGACACAGATATATTATCAAAGGGGAGCAGGCAGACACTGATGCCATGAAGGAATCTAATTGTGGCTAGGAGGTCGAAGCCCTGTGGGGAATGGCTGCAGATACGGGTGCACAATAGGGAGGAGAGCAGAGGTGGGTGACACAGGCTGTACAAACATACACCCAAATGTGCTGAGTCTTTTCAGATATTAATTAATGTTGAAGAGTTCAATGAAACCTCAAGTCCTCCATGACTTGATTTTATACTATCATAACATAGCCAGAGATGCAATTTTGAGTTAACCTAGCTATTTTTGTGTGTACTGATGCACAATCATGCTAGACATGACTGTCATTGTCCTCATGTACTTCTAAAAACAAAAAAGGTATCCCACACCATCTACTGTACATAAGTACAGACTCCCCCAGTGTTTCCAATCATCCAAACACATAGGGAAGGGCTATAAGGGCATGTCTAGACAGTAGTGCTATTAAGGGGTACATCCGATATCCCAAAATAGCGTTTTCCACGTCTTAGCAACAAGACTGTTATTTCGAAATAACAGACTTTCTGTTCCAACATCCTGGTAAACCTCATTCCATGAGGATTAAGGGACTTGTTGGAATAGCAGTCTATTTCGATAGTTGGTGCTGTGTAGACAGCACCAAATTTCTAAATAGATTATCTTGAAATAAGCTACACAATTTGCATAATTCGAATTGCGTAGCTTATTTTGAACTATGCAGCACTGTATACACATACCCTAAATGTGCATCTCAAAGTTCACATCAAGCCTAATGTATTTTCACACAATTAAAGATCTTACTGTCTTACAGCATATTTATCTGTAAAGGAAGTGAAGACTCCCTTTTCCAGTTAAAACTAAACTAGGTAGGGTGCATGAAGTTTGCCCAGATGAGAACTGCAGCTTTTGCAAAAGTGCATTGAGATTATCAACAGCCATCTATGGTTAGGAGAATCTCACTTTTAAATCTCCAGTAGAATGATGCCCCATACTTGCTCATTGCTTTGGTTTTCTCATGCGGAGTGGTGAGCACCAACTAATGAATCACCTTGCCATAGCTTGAAAGTCTGCCCTCCAATACCAATTAGTTATCACATACTTGTGAATCTGGCTGTACCCATGTGCATAACTGAAAGATTCAATTAAATTTTCTTAATCCAGGAAGGGAAGTGCATGCACCCCAAATTCTTTTGTTTGCTGTATGAAGTAAAAATATGTCACCAGCAACTTGTTTGATTATAACCAGTACCTGTGCAAAGATGTTCAGGAAGGGTACCTGAGACATCCCTTGGCCTCAGAGTTCCATATATCTTAATACTGGTGAGTGCTAAGTAAACAATTTATTTTATTAACCAGAAGATTTACCCAGCATTGCTCAGGCCCTACATGGCAGGGGGGCTGGTGGTGTGGGGATGCAGGAGTAAGGGCAGGAGCCTGGGGATGTAGGAAGCTCAGGGCAGGGTGCTGTGGCTGTGTGGGGTGCAGGAGTCAGGGTTGGGTGCGTGAGGAGCAGCTCAAGGCAGCAGATGGGGAGTGCGGGAGTCAGAGCAGGGGATGGGGGGCTCAAGACAGGAGGTGGGAGTTCAGGAGTCAGGTCAGGAGGTGGGGAGGGCCCATGGGGAGGTAGCTGGCAGTTGCTCCCTGGGGCTGGGATCTGGCCAGCAACTGTTCTCCAAGGTGTGGATACTTGCTTCCCCCCTGTGGTCTTCGGGAACATAACTGTTCCTGCTATCACAGCCCCTCCTTTCCATTTGATGAGAAAGATTTGCATTCTACACACATCCCATTGTTCTGTCACAGCCAATGCCTCGCCTGGCTTTAAGTTAGGAGAAGAGGAAGCTGCATACCACATTTGATGGTCCTAGCTCTTACCATTTAGGAGGAGTTTGTGAACAAACAGATTCATAGGCAGATGGACACACAGACAGGCAGATAGATGAACAAACTCTCTCAAACATATAGTAGATATAGGATGGTTTTTATATTAAGGCAGCAGTTATATGACTATGGGACTCTTTCAGCATTGGTTTTAATCACCATAGTGTCAATGGCTTTTTTTTTTTAATGCACCAAAAGGGTCTTGGACAGCTGTGAAAGCCCAGATAACATTTGCTTCCTGCATCATACCAATTGCCCAGAAAATTGAGTTTCTTTGGAGACAGGGCGATCAAATTGATTTTCTGGGAAGTCTACAGTTGCCAGGAAGAGCTTCTGGGGAAGCTACAACTACAATTGTCGGATACATTTTCTCAGAAGCCTATGCTTGACAGATTCTGTTGCTGAGGCAAAGATACACTGTTGTGTTGCACATGCACATCACATGTCTAAATGCATATGTTTAGACTTTGCGGAATTGCATTTAGCATGGTAGGTAAGAGACAGATGTTTCTCAGAGCACATCTACACAGCAAAGACAAACTCATGGCTGATCCATACCAGCTGACTCGGGCTCACAGGGCTTAGGCTACGGGGCTGTTTCATTGCCGTGGAGACCTTTAGACTCAGGCTGGAGTCAGAGCTTTGGGACCATACCCCTTCACAGGGTCCTAAAGCCTGAGCCCAGATATCTATATAGCCTGAGTCCAAGCCCAGACATCTATACAGCAGTGGATCAGCCCTGCAGCCTGAGCCCCATGAGCCCAAGTCAGCTGGCAAGGGCTAGTGATGGGTGTCTCTTTGTTGTATCAACAT
Organism: Rafetus swinhoei; assembly: GCA_019425775.1. Taxonomy (NCBI): domain Eukaryota; kingdom Metazoa; phylum Chordata; order Testudines; family Trionychidae; genus Rafetus; species Rafetus swinhoei. The sequence goes on along the minus strand of CM033437.1, from coordinate 270,635,273 downwards.
ACCCTCCACAACCTGGGTATAGAAGTGGTAAAAGCTCTGGTGCAGGATGGAACCGTGTGGCCTGGTGCAGGAAAGGAAGCAGTGTTGTAGTGTACTGGATACCAATCCAGAGCATAAGAAATAGGGATTGTGTTGCATCTGTTCCAGGGAACTAGAGAAAAACACATAAAAATGTGCACAGTGTAAAAACTTCATATCTTCAGAATATATGTCACCTATTTGCCCTGTTCAAAGTAGTAGGCCATTTACTGCCACTTTGTTGTGTTTGTGCCATGTACGGTGTTGCTGTGGCTCTCTGTTTTCCTTGTCTAAACACAGTGTCAGTTAGACCTCAGACACCTGTAGAGTGTGTAGCTTTTTTCAAATGTGTTTGATTATGGGGTCAGTTAGCCCCCAACATAAGTGTTGTATAAGGTGCTTCTGATTCTAGGAAAGTTTTAATTTGTTCATAGTTTTATAATTTACTGGTTACAATAAAGTCACATTTAACTGCAGCCTATGTGGTTTTCTTTTCACGTTTGACATGCTACAAGTCTCTAAGACCCAATATGGAACTAGTTGGGGGTGATTTTTGGTCCAAAATAATGTTTTAAATCACTAATTCTAAAGCAAGATATGAAACTAGATTTAAAAATTTAGCATATTATATAACAGCCTTTCTCATACTTTTCCCCATATTTTCATGTCCAGCCAGGTTAATCGGACAAAAGCCTTGTGTGTGTGTGAACTGTTCATAATACAGCTCAAGGTTAACATTGCTTTGTTGTTTCTGGAAATGAACAAGCATTGACAGAAGAATACACTGCTCTACAGCCAAAATGCTTCTGAAATAAATGTAGTCAAACTTTACTAATTCTGGGTCACTGAGAACGAAAATGATGCTTAAAATTGTTGATTGGCTCTAGTTTTCAAGATATGCTATCGGGTCAGTATATACGACCCTTGACTTGGGAATGGAGGAGGATAAGTGAGTTATAAAGGGAAGGGATCTCAATTTAAACCAGAAATGACTAAAATACATCTTTGACTGGATCTATGAATAAATCTATGACTGGGTTTGGACAGTACTTGCTTTTAGGCAAAACAATGAATGATGCAATCTGAAGCTGGTATTGTCATACATGATATGAATTGCATCATGTTATTCCTAGAAGTCATGGATGATGCAATCATAACGAAGCTCACATCACTCTGCTGAACAAATTGCCCTATATCAGCTCTAGAAATCATACAGTGTCATGCTCTCTTATTTGTCAGTGTTTGATTTTGCAAAGGACACATTTCTGTTTAGCCAAAGTGAGCAGAGATGCCTCGTACTTGTGTGAACAGTGCAGATAACTTCTGCTATGTTTGTGGTGAAGTGACTTTTGCATCACAAAAGCGCAGTATAACCACTATGGTTAAGAAAGCCTATCACCTTTATTTTGGCTGCAAAATTGGAGATCAGGACAAGAGGTGGGCCCCACACATATGCTGCAACACTTGTGCAACAAATCTTTGCCAGTGGTTGAACAGGAAAAGGAAATCTATGCCTTTTGCAGTGCCAATGATTTGGAGAGCCAACAGATCATACCAGCAATTGTTACTTCTGCATGGTGCCTCCAGTTGGGAAAGGTGTGTCAAAGAAGAAAAAGTGGACTGTGCATTATCCAAACATTCCATCAGCTATACTCCCAGTACCCCACGGAGAAGGACTGCGGTTCCTGATGCACCAGAATCATTCTCACTTGAGTCAGACGAGGAAGAGGAAGAGGATGAAACTTCTGGTCCTGAACCATCAATGTCACAGGACCCACATTTTCTCCCATCCTCCTCCTCTGAACCACACCTCATAACACAAGGTGAACTGAATGACCTTGTCAGGGATTTGGAACTACCCAAGAAAGGCAGAGCTGTTGGGCTCCAGACTACAGCAGTGGAATCTCCTGGCAGGTGATGTTAGGGTTTCCATGTTCCGTGACCGTCAAAAGGATCTTGTCCATTCTTCTTCATGGAAGGTGATCTTGTAGCCTGCAACAACATCGATGGTGTGATGGCAGCCCTCAACATCGTTCACGATCCAGATGAGTGGAGACTGTTCATTGATTCATCGAAGGCGAGTCTTAAAGCTGTTTTGCTGCATAATGGCAATGTTTTGCCATCAATTCCAGTTAGTCATGCAGTCCATATGAAGAGAAACCTATGACAACATGAAACAACTTTTGAGGTGCATAAACTATGACCAACATCAGTGGCAGCTTTGTGGCGATTTGAAGGTTGTTGCTCTCTTGCTTGGTCTGCAGACTGGATACACAAAGTACTGCTGTTTTCTCTGCGAATGGGATAGTCGTGCAAGAGATTCCCACTACATCAAGATAGATTGGCCACTCCGACAGTCATTGGAGCCTGGGAGGAAAAGTGTTCAGCATCCACCACTTGTTGAATCAAGGAAGATTTTGTTACCACCCTTACACATCAAGCTGGGTCTGATGAAGAACTTTGTCAAGGCCATGGACAAAACACAAGCAGCTTTCAAGTACCTCCGTGGAAAATTTCCAAGGTTAAGTGAAGCTAAGATAAAGGAAGGTGTCTTTGTTGGTCCTCAGATTCGTGAACTTCTTGAGATGATGCATTTGACCATGCACTGCGTGGCAAGGAAAAGACGGCATGGAAAGCCTTCCAGTTAGTGGCAATAAATTTTCTCGGAAACAACAAGGCAGACAACTACAGGTTGTTGGTGGAAAACCTCCTCAAGGCATACAAAAGCCTTGGTTGCAACATGTCACTAAAGATACATTTTTGCACTCTCATCTAGATTTTTTCCACGAACTGCGGAGCAGTGAGCGCGAGCACGGCGAGCGATTTCACCAGGACATTGCAACAATGGAGAAAGCGCTATCAGGGCAAATGGAGCCCATCAATGCTTGCAGACTATTGCTGGACAGTGACAAGAGATGCTCCATTTAATGAATACAAGAGACAAGCCAAGAAAGCGCCGAGTAGACACTGAATAGGACTAAACTATGTACATAATAGTTTTTGCCTTTTGTTTCATAATAAATTTTATTTATATAACCCTTTTGCTGATTTTTAAAGTGTTACATAAACAGGACAGGTGAAATATTATCATGTAAAGCAACCATAAACACATGAAAAGACCTAGGTTTACAATTTATGATTAAAACTCTACTATCTATACAATATACATAGATGTAAAATGTAAAAACTTAAATATCTTGGAAACAGTAGCCAATCAGTTGTTTTAATTGTCATATTTGAATTCAGCACATCAAAATACATAACAAATAGCACATTTTATCTCTGAAGCAGACGACTTCTAAAAAATTGTAGACCAGTGATATCGGTGTGTTTTGCAGGAGATATTTGTAAGTCCCCTTTCCTACCTGGGTTGCTTCAGAGCAGGCAATGCTCACCTGCGTGTCCAGGCACTTGAAGGAGATCCTGAGTATCCCACTAGTGCAATTGAATAGAATCATAGGGTTAGAAGAGATCTCAAGAGATCATTAATGCTAAAATAGAGACATTGGAGAATATTTCTTCATGGTCCGCTCTTCAAATATTGATGAGATGCATTCAGAATTAAACCTCACATCATATGTGTGATCAGCTCCTGTATTCTAATATAGATAATACAATATTGGATGAATAAAAATAAAAATTTACTGCAGTCCAAATATTATGGGATATATTTTGTATTTTATATTACCTGCTGAATGCTAACATGTACATCCAGTTTATATACTCAAAGGCTGCTAAAGTACTACTGTAGGTTTCCCTGTTGGTGGTGACTGATTGTTTGGGAAACATAATGATTCAAGCATCTACAAGGGATAAGTTTAATTAGAAAACTATTTCTTTGTTAATTTAGTTGCTATCAGAAAGCTTAGTATTCTTGTTGCTTTTCCCTTATACTAATGCTTAAGCCCTGGACTTACGTTTGAAGGAGCAGAGCCCTGGTTGTATGTGCCCCCAATGGATTTGTTGTACCAGAATTTCCCTTCTGTGGACTGTTTCTTTAAACAAAAGGGCACTTACTGAAGCATCATTGCACTGATAATGGAATTTTATAAGGGATGAATCAGGTCTATTTCACATAACTAACAAAGCAGATTAAATAGCAGAATTGAACAGAAGTTGGAATTCACATTGCTCCATTACTTGAAAAAAAGTCCATGAAATCTTTAACAGTTGTAATTCCCAGATAGTGGGAGACTATTATTTTTAATGTCCTGCATATAGAATGGGATTTTCAAGGCCCGAGCCCACTAAAATTATACTTAAGATATATATTGTAAGACAGTCACTTAATTAGAAAATTGACCAAGAGGCTAACAATATTCTTTTCATCACTTGTTGCCCCTTTGAGCTAGTTTGAAGCATGTTTGATATAATTTCAGTAATACAAAGAGGTGTGGATTTTCTCATTACTCTCATTTTCTAAGTTTGCTGCCTTGTGTGAACTGGTTCTCTCGTTTTTACCATCACTTTCCAAAATTCTGGACATTCCACTCTAGATCTATAGCTTTGCAATTAATTTACCTCTACCGCTTCACTATTTCTCTAACCATTCTTTGTAAAATGAGAATTGGTGCAGGTGGGATTATGGTAATGACTCACAACTGTGGACCCTACAGAAATGAGATCAATGTTTCCAGTCTTAAAAGGTTAAACCTAGAGAACTTGTGATCCAAATAGGGCTTCCACTGCTGAGGGGATCATCTTATTTCATTGCTACATGAAAGCAAGTTCCATACCCATGCCTTGTTTTAACAAATCAATAACATTGGAATACAGGGCCCTTGATATTTGCAGTGTTTAGAAGTAAAAAAACTCTCCTGGAAGTGTCCTGAGAGGCATAAGCAACTTAATTCCAATTCATGTCAAGTGCAACTGGTGTTCAAGAGACACCAAAACTCAGGCTAGAAGCCTACCTGTGCCAGCCCAATGTATGTGAAAAGCTACCAAAGTATTTGTACGGCAGCAGGAACATACAGACAATATTTGGGTGGGGAAGGGAATTCATAGAACTGCCCCCCCCCCCATTTGAAAGTTTTTGACTTAGCTCCGGCAGTAAGCCTGCTTTCTGAATGACCTGTGGTGTGCAGTGTGGCGGCTACAGTGTTCATTCTTTGCAAGGCCACAAGGAATAAAAATACATAACGCAGAGTACATTGAGATAATGATACTGAGCACATTTTTAAAGCATTTTGAGATCTGATGAAAAGTGCTATACAAGAGTGAGCTCTGAATATAACTAAAATGAATGAAAGGTCTTAAGCTCCGTGGGTAGCTAGCCCTTTTGTTCTTATCCTGAGACCTCAGTCTTGCTTATCTATAATTATCATGGAATATTTTTATTTTACAATATACTTTAATTACCTTCTCAGGGTGACTGTTAGCTAATATGTATTCAAATAAAAAAAAATATGAATCTGGGCTTATCCATTGTCAATGATGAAAATAGCATATGGATGTAGTGTTCATTTTATTCATTCAGTTGGATTTTTTCCATTTTACTTTAGAATTGACTTACTATGAAGTAACTTGTGATCATTTGAAGTTCAGTATGTAAAAACTGTACTTTTTAAATTAAACCAAACTTTAAGTTTTAGTGGCAAATCTCTCATTTCAGCAAGTGGGTGTCTCACTAGACTTTAAAAGCAAGTTTCAAGTCAGTTTGGTGGTATATTCAAAAATACATCTATAGCAACACGCTGAAGAGTGCCATGTCTAACATATACCCAACTCGTGTCAGCAAAGGATGAACAAGTTTTGAAATCAGATTTTTCCCATGGGCAGTACAATACTTACCACTCTGCCAATAAGCCAGGCAGAAAGTGATCAAGTTTGGTCATAACAGCAGCACTATGTACATGTAACCCCCTCTTACCTCCCTGGGTTACTCGGGAGCAGGCCACACACACCTGTGTGCCTGGGCGCCTGATGGTTTTAACATTAAAGGAGATCCTCAGTTACCCCAGTGGTGAAGTTGTATAGTTGGGGATTACCTATATACCCCCTTGCTGCAGTCCCTTGCTCCTAAAGGAATATACAATGGTGGTTCCTCCACCTGGCTGGCCCTGTACACACTTAGGGTGTGTCTATACTACATGGCTCCATCGACAGAGCCATGTAGATTAGGCAGGATGGCAAAGGAAAATGAAGCAGCAATTTAAATAATCGCTGCTTCATTTAAATCAAAATGGCCACCGTGCTGTGCCGATCAGCTGATTGTCGGCACAGCACGGCAGCCTAGACGGGGATCTGCTGACCCCAGAACCCTTCGTTGGCAGATCCTTTATGCCTTGTGAAATGAGGCTTACAGGATCTGCCAAGGAAGGGTTTTGGTGTCGGCAGATCCCGGTCTAGAGTGCCGCGCTGTGCCGATAATCAGCTGATCGGCACAGCACGGCAGCCATTTTGATTTAAATGAAGCAGCGATTATTTAAAGTTATTTTGAAATAATAGCTGTTATTTTGAAATAACTTTGCTGTGTAGACATACCCTGTCTCCCTACCTGGAAAAGAGCAAGAGCTTTTCTCTCTTTTTTCCCCAAGGGCTCATGGGAATTGTAGTCTCTAGGGATATATTACAACACAAAGGATCCTCCCAGTAAAAGTCTGAGGCTCCTATAGTAAGAGGACTACATACAATTTCCTGGAATAAATTTAAAGCATCTGCAGGAAGGTGTGTTATTTCTCACTCTGCATTTAAGGGAAAGGTAGCAGAAGTTGATAAATGAAAAGACTCAGATACATTTTGATTATATTTTTAAAAGGAGCATCTATCCTGAACCTCTTTATCAGTTTCTCCAAGCGAAAGTACATTTTGAGTGTGCAAATGGAGAAATCCTTTCTGATTGCGGTTAAAAAGATGCAAACATTCTATTCAGCACAAATCATTATGAAGCTTCTCACAGTGGCAGTCTATACGTAGCATAGTAACAGTGAGTGCTTTTTTTGTGACGGTACGGCCCGGTACGGCATACCGTCGCCTATTTTCCCAGCACACAGTAAATGAATGGGATTTCCCCCCCCACGTTTTCCTGGTGCTGCTCATCTCCTGACAGAAGCCTGCTTGGGATGCAAGGCATTTTTTTTCCAGCTCCCAGCACAGTATTTTGGCTCTTAAAGGGTCCACAGCCACATTTCGGCCTTTTTTTTGTTTTGTTTGCTCAAAAAGTTTTCCTTCCCTCCCCCCCCCAACAAATTTGAGCCTGGAGTACCGGCACCTTTTTTCTTTAAAAAAAAGCACTGGTAACAGTTGTTGTAAAAATAATGCACTGCACCTATCCTAGGACCTAAGAAGGAAAGAAACATTAAGATCAATGGTAATTCCCCTTACCTCTCTTCTTCCCCATGGGTATGTCTGTGTGTCACATTAACCCTGAGCTCTGCCTCAGATTCAAGCTCGAGCCCTACTTACACCCACATAGAAATCAGTCTGGCTCAGGAAAGGAACCCCTTTTGACTCAGCTCCCATGAACCTCACTGGGGTAAGGGAGGTTACAGTCTCAGGCCCACTGTGACACAGGTAGAAGCCCAGGGCACATTGCAGTGTGTAGATGTAGCCCAAGTCTAGGTTGCCAGACTGAGGTCTAGAGAGTTTGCCAGTATTATCTCACAATCCCTTGGGGCTCCATTTCTCAAACTTTAGTTCAAACCTTGACACTTGCTTTCCAGGGACCAGAAGCTACCTCCTTGTTTTAAAGTAGCTGTGTAACGGACCGGGCCAGGCCTGGGCACCACTGAGGGCATCCACTCAGGGTGAATTGTTCAAAACCAGGGCTATTTACAGCTCTTGACTGGAGACCTTTCCCAAATAGGCCACAAACCAGTCACACTGAGCGCTTCAGCTGCCAACTGGCCAGCAGGAAGCCTCACGAGCAAAACCCCTCAGACACCCCAGCTCTCCCTGTGCCACAACCAACCCCGGGCCTTACACACAGGTGAGAGGTTATAGAACCCAATCTCATCTACCCTGAACAGGTTCTCCCAGTCCCAAAGAACCAGACACAGATTCCCAGTCAATTAACACTTTAGATCTTACCCACAAGAGCATGCTGGGCTAATCCTTTAGAATCTAAAATCTAAAGATATATTAATAAAAGAAAGAAAAGGTTGAGAGTAAGGTTATTAAGGAGAATACATTACATACACCAATCACCAAGTTCTTGATGCAGGCTCTCAGCAGAGATGTTACAAACTGCTATCTTAAAAGTCTCTGGTGTACATCCTATGTCAGGATGGGTCAGCAATACTTCCCGGCTCTATGTCCCTCGCAAGGCTGCATCTGGGATCAGCAGCAGAATTGAAGAAAAGATGGAGACTTCCTCATGGCATTTTTATATCCATTCCTGGTCTCCCAAGCCAGAGCGGGTCACATGGTCAAGTGACCTGTCTGTGTTTCACATGCTGGCAGCCATGATGCCCTGATTGATTGCAGGTTTCCAGATGCATTCCTCAGGTGTGTATTGGCCACCCTGACAGCCATTGTCCTTGGGGCCATGCTAATTAGCATAATCATTGACTGAACAATTCTTCTTTACAACAGGCAGTCCAGGCCCACTGCTCTGTCTCAGGCAGAGAACATTCACAGTACAAGCACAGAGTCCATATTCATAACTCCACATACAGATATCACACAAGTACACGAGTAGCATATATAGAATCAGTAGAACATAAACTGTCATTGACACCTCACATGGCCCACTTTGTACAGACTTTGGGGCAAATACCTTCCCCCCCCCCATGGGTGCAGCAGTGATCTGTCTGCTCATTGTAAAATCCAATAACGTGACAAGCTGCTTGGTATGTAACCCTTCCTTTCCATGTGGACTGTTCAACCGGAAACAATCAACTCTAATGTGTACTAGCTGTGGTCAACAGTAAGATGAAGTTCTGCATTAACTAAAAAGCTAATGGTGACCAGATGTTCAACACAATTAATATTGACAATGCGGGAGGGGGAGGAAGGGGGGGAGGGGGATAAATGCGAATCAGAATAAGGACAGGACATGTTAAAGAATATTTAGTAAGTCAACAGCACCAGATGAAATTCATCCTAGGGTACTTAAGGAACTAGCTGAAGCAATCTTGGAGCCATTAGCAATTATCTTCAGAAACTCCTAGAGAGGATCCAGAAGACTGCAGAAGGGCAAACATAGTACCCATCTTTAAAAATGGGAGCAAGGAGGCCTCAGGCAATTATAGACCAGAGAACCTAAACTTAAAACCTGGAAAGTGCTGGAGCAGATAGCAAATTATTAAACAACCAATTTGTAAGCACCTGGAAGGGAGGATTGAGGAATGGTGAGCATGGATTTTTCAGGAATAAAATCATGCCAGACCAATTTAATTTCCTTTATCAATGAGATTGTTGATATAGTGGATGGGTAGGGGGCAGTAAACATGATATGCCTTGATTTTTGCTAAAGCTTTTGACACAATTCCACATGACATTCTCATAAGTAACTCAGGGAAGTGTTGTCTAGATTACCATAAGGTGGGTGCACATCTAGTTGAAAGACCATACTGAAAGAGTAGTTACCAATGGTTTGCTGTCAAATTGGGAAGGCATATCTAGCAGGGTCACATAGAGGTCAGATCTTGGTCCAGTAGTGTTTAGTATTTTAATTAATGACTTGGACAATGGAGTAAAGAGTATGCTTATAAAATTTGTAGATGACACCAAGCTGGGAGGGGCTGCAAGCACTTTTGTGAATAGCTTTAAAATTCAAACTAACCTTGACAAGTTGTAGAATTGGTCTGAACTCAAAAAGATTAAATTCAATGAAGCGCAAAGTACTTCACTGAGAAGGAAAAATCATATGCACAATTATAAAATGAAGAATAGCTGTTTAAGTGGTACTACTGCTAAAACGGATTTGGAGGCTATAGTGAACCACAAACTGAATCATCAAGAGTCATCAACCTGATGCAGCTGCAAAAGAGTCTAATATGATTGTGGGGTGTACTAACAGGAGTATTGTATTTAGAGCGTCACAATTACTTGTTGTGTCTGACTCAGCACTGGTGAGGACCGAGTTGGAGTACTGTGCCCAACTCTGTGCATCACAATTTAGGCAGGATGTGAACAAATTGAAAAGAGTCCACAGGAGAGCAACCAAAATGATAAAGGTTTAGAAAACCTGATCTGTGAGGAAACACTGAAAAAACTGGGACTGTTTAGTCTTGGGGCAGGGCCTCGGGCAGAAGCATCGAGATTGGGGCTAGCCTCTGCCATCTAGTCCTTGAGCGCTGCTGGGGGTATGTCGCCTACGGCTCCAGCAGTGATTTAAAATGCCCAGGGCACCACTGCCACAGTAGCGGGCCGGAGCACCTCTGCCACAGTAGCATCAAGGAGCCCCAAGCTCTTTTAAACTGCAAGGACCTGGGGCAGCTGCTCCCTTTGCCCCACCAGCCCCATCAGTGGGTCTGTGGGTGACCAGTGAGGGTAGGACAAGTAGCAATGGGCTTATTCTGCAGCAATGAAGATTTAGGTTAGATATTAGGAAAAACATTGTAACTATAAGGATAGTTACTCTGGAATTGGCTTCCAAGGGTCATGGCCTTCCCATCATTGAAAGTTTTTAAAAACAAGTTGGACAAACACCTGTCAGGGATGGCCTACATTTATTTGACCTGTCACAGGAGTGGGGGTGGACTTAAGGACTTCTTAGGGTCCTTTCCAGCCCTGCATTTTAAGATTCTGTGAATAAATGTGCTGCTAGCTGGCCAGAGTAACACAGCTAGATTCTGGTTAATCTCTGGTGTAAGATGAGCAAGACTTCCAACTTCAGTAAGAGCAAAATAAATGACCATGTCTACAAAATGATATCTGAGATGGTGGGAGCATTGAGGACTGAGCAGACAGCAGATCAATACAGAAAGCATATGGAATGGTGGAAGACAGATTACTGTAAAGTCAAGGATGCTGATGGGACCTCTGGATATTCCTTGTCTTCCTTAAAAGTAATCTGAGATCCGTCCCCTAGTCCAGTGCTGCTTCTCTTGTTCTTCAGGTGTTGTGGATGCCATGGATAGAGAGAAAGGGAGGAATCATTTGGGGTGTCTGCTCTCCTTTCTTATAGTTCTCCCTCTACTTTGGGAAGCCTCTCCAGCTCAGGTTCAGGAGATAGGAAGTCTATGTGGACAGGAACCCCAAGCTGTTTCTTTGCCTGGATCTAGATGTTTTTTTCCACACTCTTTTCTGACAAAGAGTTGCCACTTAACCAGGTGATGGTCTATTACATTTTATTAACATCTGTTTGAGGTATGAGCTTGTCTTGTCTCTGGAGAACTGGCTTATGGCCACTTCTGAGACTTGGAACATGTTTTAGTTACCTCATACAGACAAATCTTATAACTGTATATTTGATGGTGCCATTGATGTTTTACTAGGACAATAATGCTCAGCAAATTGTGGGTTTTCAGCTGATATCTCACAAATCATACTTCATACAAAATTTTTCATAATCCTGTGAAAACAGGAGTACTGGTCATCACAACATTATTGGGAATAAATATCTAACTTGGTATATTCCCTTTCCACTTTTAAGAAGTGTCTTTATTTAGGGATAGAGATTATTGATAGAGTAGAGTTCATCATTCTGAGGCATGTTGAGGGGGAGAACAGCAGAATAAAGAAAACAAATTTCAAGAAGGCAGATTTTAGCAAACTCAAGGAGCTGGTAAGTTCTCATGGGAAGCAGATCTCAAAGGAAAGACAGTTCAAGAGAGTTGGCAGTTTTTCAAAGAGGCATTATTAAGAGCACATGAGCAAACTGCATAGGAAAGATGGGAAGTATGGCAAAAGATCACCCTGGTTTAACCAGGAGATCTTCAGTGATCTAAAAATCAAAAGTGTTCTACAAAAAGTAGAAATTGATCAAATTACAAAGGATGACTATTCAATAACAAATACAGATATGTTGAGGAAAAAAACCCAGAAAGACGAAGGCACAAAATGAGATCAAACTACCTAGACACAAAAAAGCAAATATTCTACAAATAATTACAAGCAAGAGGAAGATCAAGGAGGGTAGGCCTGTTACTCAATGAGAGGGATAACACAATAACAAAAACAATGGAAATGGCAGGGGTGCTTAATGACTTCTTAGTTTTGGTTCTCACCAACAAGGTTGATGACGATTGGACATCTAACATAGTGAATGCCAGTAAACTGAGGTGAGAACAGAAGCTGAAGTAGATAAAGAACAAATTAAAGATTACCTAGACAAGTTATATCTTCAAGTTACCAGGGCCTGATGAAATGCATCCTAGAATACTCAAGGATCTGACTGAGGAAATATCTGAACCATTAGCAATTATATCTGAAGAGTCATGAAAGATGGGAGAAATTCCCAAAGACTGGGAAAGGGGAAATATATATTGGAAATATATAATGTCCATTAATATAAAGGGAAATAAGGGCAACCCAGAGAATTACCAACCAGTCATCTTAACTTTTGTTCCAGGAAAGAAAATGGAGCAAATAATTAAGCAATCCATCTGAAAACATTTAGAAGATAATAAGGTGATAAATTATAGTCAGCATAGATTTCTCAAGAATAAATCATGATAAACCAACCTGATGGTTTTCTTAGCTTTGTGGATTGGGGCACACAACTTTAGTAAAGCTTTTGATACTGTTTTTCATGACTTTCTTATAAATAAACTAGGGAAATACAACCTAGATGGAGCTACTATAAAGTGATTGAATAACCACTCAGATAGTAGTTATCAATTTTTCACAGTCATGCCGGAATGGCATAATACGAGGTTCCACAGGGATCACTTCTGGGTTGTCTCTGTTCAACATTTTAATCAATGATTTAGGCAATAGCATAGAGGGTATGCTTTAAATTTGCAGTTGATACCAATCTGGGAGGGACTGGATTATAATTCAAAATGATCTGGAAAAGCTAGAGAAATTATCTGAGGTAAATAGGATAAAATTCAATAAGGACAAATGGAAAATACTCCACTTAGAAAGGAACAATCAGTTAAACACATAGGCTGTGTCTACACTGGCACCCTTTTTCGGAAAAGGGATGCTAATGAGACACAGCGCAATTGCAAATCCGCGGGGGATTTAAATATCCCCGTGGCATTTTATGAACATAACTGCCGCTTTTTCCGGCTCGGGGTTTTGCGGAGAAAGCGCCAGTCTAAACGCGATCTTGCGGAAAATAAACCCTTTTCCGCAAGATCTCTTATTCCTACTTTTCAAGTGTTTTCAAGTAGGAATAAGAGATCTTCGGAAAAGGGTTTATTTTCGCAGATCGCGTCTAAACTGGCGCTTTCTCGGCAAAACCCCGAGCCAAAAAAGCGGCAGTTATGTTCATGCAAATGCCGCGGGGATATTTAAATCCCCGCGATTTGCAATTGCGCTGTGTCTCATTAGCATCCCTTTTCCGAAAAAGGGTGCCAGTGTAGACACAGCCATTGGGTATGTCTAGACTACATGGCTCCATCGACAGAGCCATGTAGATTAGGTTTCTAGACATAGGAAAATGAAGCAGCGATTTAAATAATCACCGCTTCATTTACATCAAAATGGCTGCCGCGCTGTGCCGATCAGCTGTTTGGCGCACAGCGCGGTAGTCTGGACGCTCCGTGGTCGACAAGGGAAGCCCTTGTCGACCACCCCAGTAAACCTCATTCCACAAGGCATAACGGAATACCGCGCTGTGCCGCCAAACAGCTGATCGGCACAGCACGGCAGCCATTTTGATGTAAATGAAGCAGCGATTATTTAAATCGCCGCTTCATTTTCCTATGTCTAGAAACCTAATCTACATGGCTCTGTCGACGGAGCCATGTAGTCTAGACATACCCATACATTTGGGAAATGACTGCATAGAAAGGAGTACTGTGAAAAGAGATCTAGGGGTTATAATGGACCACACACTAAATATGAGTAAACAGTGTAATGCTGTTGACAAAAAGTGAACATCATCCTGGGATTTAATAGCAGGAGGCTTGTAAATAAGAAATAAGAAGTAATTCCACTCCCTCTGCACTGTTCAGGCCTCACCTGAAGTATTGTGTCCAATTCTGGACACATTTCAGGAAAGATGTGGACAAATTGAAGAAAGTTCAGAGAAAAGCAACAAAAATGATAAAAGGTCTAGTAAATATGACCCACGAGGGAAGATTGAAAAATTGGATTTGTTTAGTCTGGAAAAAGAGAAGACTGAGAGGGGACATGATAACAGTTTTAAGTACCCAAAAGAGTGTTACAAAGAGGGTGGAGAAAAATTGTTAACCTCTGATGGCAGGACAAGCAGCAATGGGCTTAAATTTCAGCAAGGGTGGTTTAAGTTGGACATTAAGAAAAGCTTTCCAACTGTCAGAGAGGTTTACTACTAGAATAAATTGTCTGGGGAGGTTGTGGAATCTCTATCATTGGAGTTTTTAATAATAGGTTGGACAAACACGTGTCAGGGATGCTCAAGATAAAAATGAGTCCTATCATGAGTGCAGAGGACTGGACTAGTTGACCTCTTGAGGTCCCCTCCAGTCCTGTCATTATATACAGGTTAATAGATTCAAAGCTAATTATAAAATGATCCTTAGGCAGAAAAGAAACAACCAAAGCAGATGGAGTCCATTACCAATTTTACTCCAGGGACAGACTGATATTATTAAAATGAATAATATTTCCACATAGTAGCATTTATTTTAATCAGTTCCTATCCGTGTAACTATATCAGAGCAGTTTTGTAAACTTTACATGGCGGTCACCTCCACTTGCTACAGTAACAGGTCTCATCCTGTTAGGATCTCAAGACTTTCAGCTGAATTGAATGGAGAGCCACTCACTAAATGTAGCATTATTTCTGATCTCTTCAGATTAATGCTTGAATGTGCTGTTAGTTCACACGGGCAATCGATTCTCCCTGGAACCCACAAGGGAAGATTGAAAAATTGGATTTGTTTACTTTTCACTCTTGAACTACAGTTCAAGTGTTTGAATGACAATCTAGTGCCTTTTTATTTCCTACATTGTAACAAATACTCTTTTCTAAAAAAAGAGTGAAACTCACTAATAACCAATATCATTTCCTAAATTCAGTAATGCTCTTCTAGAGCAAGAATGAAATAACGAGTTGTCTCTCCTTGACTGAGACCCTTTGCTTACTTAGTCAATTAGTGCATGTCGAAGATATCACCACTAAGTATTCACACAGATTTTAGAGTTACTTATTAATCTCACAGGATGCATCTACACTGCAAAGAAAAACTTGTGGCACTCAGGCCCCCTGATGGGGTAAAAGGGACAACTTTCCTGGGGACTGGTGATTCAAAGGGGTCTAGGGCTCACGGCCCTTTAAATTGCTGCCAGAGCTCCAGATGGTATGTGTGTGGGAGGGGAGGGGGGAGGGAATTGGTGGTGCACAGTCCAGGCAATGCTACCCCAGGCCCTCCCCTTCTGAGTGAGGCCTCGCCCCTGCCATGAATATGGAGCCCCTTCCCCACCCACTCACACCTTGTCCAGGGGCCTGGTGAATCTGTTGGCTTGCCTGGTGGAGCCAAGTCTCAGAACCTGCTAAATTTACTTTGATTTACTGGGTTAAGATTCATAATGTAGATGTTCCACTTGGGCTCAAAGAAAGAAACAGAAACTGGTAGCATTGTTTACCAAAGAAATGTATTTCTGCCTTACATCCTGCTCGGTTCTAATATAGATATGAAGGGATTTGTATTGAAAACAAATCTTCTGCATGGATAAATGTACTTCCCAGCATGGAGTCAGAAACACACAAGCAAGAAAGATTTTTATTATTTAAACATTTCCTAAAGAAATACAAACTTCCCAAAATACAGAGGATCCAGAGAGATTGTAATAATTCATAAATATTAGCTGCTCTTTGACTACAAACTGATTTGGATGATGCATGTTTTCAGCAAGACCGCTGAATCCTAGTATCCTTTTATTTTACTTAAATAAATATAGGGAGAGGCACTTTGAATAACTGATTATGGTGGATATTCTGTAATTAGAATCCTGCGCAGATACAAAATTTTATATCTGCATATGCAAAAATAAGTTGCGGATATTCTCATCCATATGTAGGGCTCTAACTATAGGCCCTAAAACTACATTCTACTTAGAGCAGAAACTCTTACAACAATAGTCAACTACATTTGTGTAACCAAAAAGTAATTTATCAAACAGGAAATGATTACTTTTTTTTTTTGCAAAACATTCCACAAGATCTGCACAAATTCAAACTTAACAGATATCAAATATACATATTAAAGTCTCATTCCCTTTATTATTTTTATGTTAGCACTGCCTAGGGATCCCAACTGAGATTAGGGTGTCATTTAGCTGGCTGGCTGCTGTCCAGACACATGGCAGTCATAGTTTATGATCTAAGTAGACAAATTAGAAATAGGGTGGGAGAAAGGGAATAAGGTGGAAGTACTGCAAGTCTGAAACTCATCCAAGCAATCTGATGCACTTTGGTAGGATGCGGACAAATCAGCAAAACTGGAGTCTGGCCCCAGCCATCAATAGGCCAAAAGGTAGGCACTGATCAGGGGTTACACAAACTCTGTGATTGAACAAACCTGCCTCAGATGCTGGGCAGAAGCTTCTTGAAGAACATAGGCTGATAAGAGCGGCCACAGTTGAGAATTGGGTATGTTCAATTATATAATGTCATTGCCTTCTGTAGTACTGCTCACTTTCACTTCATTCATGCGTTTGGTCTGGTGGAGTGCCCATGGACTAATGGCTGTGGAGGGATATTTGGGCATAACTCACCTAATTAATTCCCTGCCAGTGAAAGGACTTCAGGCATCGGTGCCTCTTTGTGTTCCCTGTTCTGTCTGGGTGAAACACCTTAATCTCCTCAGGATTGAGATGCTTTAAACCAATAAAAGTAACTGGGCTCAATATACTGTGTCTGGGTAAAATTTTATGGCCTAGGATATACAGATCAAGCTAGATAATCTAATCATTTTTCTCTGGACTTAACTTCTATGAATTTATGTTGGGTGTGATTTACCATAATGTACTACTTCTTTGCTTTGTAGTTTGGGTTATGAGGAAACACCGGTGCAAAGGTAACATTGTCTATGTAACAAGTATCAGAGGGGTAGCTGTGTTAGTCTGAATCTGCATAAACAACAAGAAGTCCTGTGGCAGCTTATAGACTAATTGATTTATTGGAGCATAAGCTTTCATGGGCAAAGACCCACTTCGTCAGATGCATCATTGTCTATGTGGTATGTTCAATACAATATTTAGTAATAACCAGGGCTTGACAATTAACGCAGCATGCCGAACTGTGCGGCTGGAGAGCGGTGCTCACCGCGGCTTGGCGAGCCCTGGTAATAACTTCATACAACTATGCTAAAAGAACATTAACATTGCAAAGCACTCAGAAGCAAGGAGATGCTGAAACCAAGGTTGCCTGTGAATTATGAATGGGGTTAGATTATGACCCAGAGAAATCATGTTAACTAACATGATTTAAAGTCTGACTTTGCAATGCAGGGCTCAACAAACTATAGAATCTACTCACGCCCGTGAGTAGCCGTGAGTGCTATAAAACTTAAAAATTCAGTTTTCTCCAAATTTCATTTGTGTTGACATACCCCCCAGACATCTCTCGAGTACCCTTAAGGTTACTCGTACCACTGGTTGAGAAACACTGATCTAAACAATGGCTCATGTTGGAGTAACTGCTATTGGGCACTCTGGAGAAAAGAAAAGAAACCTGACCTTAAGGAAGATGGATACAGGAGGGAGGTAGCTGTCTATGTGCTCAGTAATGGGCCAAAGAAGATGCAGCTTTCCCTATTCCATACCCCAATACTATGCAGGGCCAAAGATAGACTAGAGGAATCAATGTGGGTGACTGGTGAGCCAAAAAACAAACACTGGTTTCACTGAGATTCCTACATTGATATTATGGAGGTAACATCTGAGCTTTATTATTGAAATAAAACAAGGGGGTTTAAAATTAAATTTATTTTAGTGGCACCGGGATCATTTAAGTTCTGGTGCTAAAATAAGATGGAACAGTATTATTCAGGCAATTAGTGTACACATTTCTTATGACTGTAGACTTCTCACCTGTGAAAACAGATAGTTATGTGAAACAGAGAGAGAATGAAAACACTTACTAGAGAGTATGAATCACACTATGCCCTGTAAGTCACAAAACTATTCATAAGACAGACAGAACATTGTGTGTTTTAGTGACAAAATAATTTAGCTAAAACAGCATGGTAGCCAGCTGGTTCCTCTAGCTGTATATTGCTGAATTTGTCATTTATGAACTTTTAAATGAATGAATGCAATAAAACAGACCAAATGTGCAAGTTGCCATATAAAATGTTCTACTCATTTTAAAGCATCCTTTGCCCTTTCTATTATGCACATGGAGGATGGGTAGAATTAAGCAAAAATAATAAAAGGATCAAACTGATTAATGTGACAAAAATTCCTGCACTCTACAGCACTAAAGAGTTTATTGGCACTGATGCAAATACACATCTAGCCTACTTTCATTTTCTCAGACCACAACTTAATTAACACTGTCTTGTAGCTCAGGGTAACAGACTCCCACTGTAACAGTCCTCCTACACTGCAAGATCAATGGAACCCTGGAAGCTACAACAGAAAGGAATTAGAATGTGCATCAAATTTGTGAAGCTGATAAAGAAAAACACATTTACCCTTCATGTATTTTTAAAGAAGTTCCTTCTCATTATGAAATGTACATGGCTCCTCTGTGTCCTACATAGATAGAATGAAAAAAAAAGTTTTATTCTTTCTTTTGGAAATGTAGCTAGTCCCTACTCTGACCACCCAAATAATACACTTTGACAAACTTTAACCATTTGGTCTGAAATGTTACATTCCGGATGTCTGCCTCAGGCTGACTATTATGTGTATTTGGAAAATGTCAGCCAAAATCCAGCCGTTTCCAAATGCATTGTTTTGCCCATTTTTTTAAAAAAATGGTAATGTTTTCTTTGAAAAGCTCTAGCCTCTCGTGCATTGGAATGAAGACTTGAAACTTTGCAAAAGATGGGGTTGCCAACCTTTGAAGATTATTCAGTTTTAGTTCAATTTGTCACATGACGTAATCTTGAAGAATACATATAACCAGAGTTTGTAACCCTCACAGGAGGGTGCCCTGTGTGTCAGAGATGTGCCTTTTGTTACATCTGCTTGACTTGGGCAAAGCTGTAAGCCTTTCAAAATATTTCAGCTCACACATGCTCAGTAGAGACATTCTAGAATTGTGTATCTACATTCCTTAAAGATTCTGTTCACATGGGGCATGTTCCAGCCCAAACAGGATGCACAGCTTCCCCTACAAATGCAGCTCTGAGCTTCTGGGGGCTAGGCCAGGTCTGGTAAGCAGAAGTGAATGCCATGGGTTTTGTGCCTC
Organism: Rafetus swinhoei; assembly: GCA_019425775.1. Classification (NCBI taxonomy): domain Eukaryota; kingdom Metazoa; phylum Chordata; order Testudines; family Trionychidae; genus Rafetus; species Rafetus swinhoei. Next base: position 270,615,850 of record CM033437.1, on the reverse strand, counting down.
CCCTGTGGAGCCTGGATGCATGGAGAGGAAGCTGTCTGATTAAAATGCAGAGAGAACAAGAGCCAGATTTGGGGGTGAGAACAGAAATTACTAGGGGGAGAGAAGAGGAGAGGGAAGTTGGGATGAAGAGTTGGAGTAGGGGGGCAACTGGGAATGAGAGATAGTGAAGGCTGGACCAGCGGGGCAAAGAGGTGGACTGAGAACCAAGAGAGGGTTTAGAACTAACAAGCAGCTAGAACTAACAAGCTAGCTAACAACCAAGAGTGGCTGAGCAGAGACTGGGACGAGGAGCGAGGATGGAGGTCTGAGATGGAGGGTGGAGGAAGACCATGACATTTGATGAGGAACCCAGGGAAGGAGACTGAAACTGGAAGAAGGGGTAGATTCTGTTGAGAGAGACAGATTGGACAAGAAACCAGGAGGTGGTAACTGGGACTGTCTGTGCAAGAAGATTAGGAACAAGGTATTCAGGATCAGAGAAGAGTTGGGAATCAATTTGCAACAAAACTGAAATCTGGAAGCTGGGTGTGAGACTAGGATTACTCAGGTAAGGAGACTAGCAAGGCTGAAGACTGGTCCTACCTTAAGAGAATGAGAGGAAGAGCTAGGGGAGGGGAAGAGCTGGGACTTGAAGAAGGGTAAATTGGAGGGGTCAAACTTAGAGAAAATAGGCAGGTGAGTTTTTTCATGAGTGTACACTCCCTCTAGAGACTGAAATAAAACCAAAGATAGCAGAGGCCTGGCGAGACTCAGCAAATACCTATGAAATCACTGGCAAAGTGCTTCATCCCCTTATCATGCTAGTCTACATGGAAGATGACTGCAATGAATTACTCAGTAAACTAAAGTGACAGAACTCTGTGGGGTAGAGTTAAGTTTCTAACACTCCTGAAGAACCATGACGGTGTTGGATGCTGCCACATGATTTATTTTTTTCAATTTGCTTTTTAAAAACATAGGAAATTACACACACAAAATCTCTCTCTCTCTTCTCTCTCTCTCTCTCTCACACACACACACACACACACACACATTGAAGCTGCAAAGTCAAGCACGCTGAAGTTAGAAAATGCCAGAATTAAGGTTTCCTGTGCAATTTAACATCCACATAAAAGAGAAATGTCCCGGTGGTTGACAGCAGCATGAACTGGGTATAAAGAAGTAGCAAGCAGTTCATGTTGTCTTAGATGTCTTGGCATAGGGTTAATGTCTTAAATAAGACAGAATGAAAATAATGAATTACACAGTAATTGTATATAAATGCATCAAAAGATGTCACAACAAAAGCCCTTCTAAATAGGCCTACTGCTTGTAATACAAATAAAATAATGTTACCTACATTGCCGCTCATAATTTCTCCAAGGAATTCTCTTTGTTTCTCAGTTTAGGGAATATCACTGTGAGTGTCTTGCTCTAGGATATAAAGGCTGCCTTTTTTTCAAATCTATTGAGAGTGAACTTTCTGTTGAGAAAGCCTTTTGATGTGCATGTGAAACATTTTTCCAAATCAAAGAACCCCTATTTGAGTTAACATGAAGTAAAACCAAATGTTTATTTTCTGTTCATCTTAATTTGACACGAAGTATTTGATATTGAGGTGTAGTGTGTCGGCACTGTATATTTTAAATTAACTTTTGTCTGAACTTTGTTTTGCATTTAATAAGAGGTTTTTTGAGCATACCTCAGATATTTTGAATAAGAACTCAACAAGCTGACTTCCTTCATACCTCTTTGAAAGAGCGTTCCAGTATCATGCACCTAAAGACAGTCCTACATCTAGGTCAATCATATATCATAAAAACACAGTAATAAACTCCCCAAGATCTATGCAGCAAATACAATTAACACCTGAAGGCAAAATAGCCCATCACAGTGAAATAGTCAGAATTATTTTTTTTTAATTTATTCTCAATTAAAAAAACAAAAAACAAAACAAGAGCTGGATAGTGTTCAGATTTAAGGCCCTGGACCTGCAAACAAATCCATAATGCAAACAGAGTCAAGTAGAGGAAGGGGTCCAGCAACAGGACAGGGTCTTACAATACAAGGCCATCTTTTCAGAAAAAAATTGGGTCCAGGGCAGGTGCAAAGTTAAGTCAGCATCCCTGCTTCCACTTCTCTGCTGAGGGCCTGGCTGATCTTTGAGGGTAAGCAAGACAGTCCCATCCCAGATAGGGGTGAGTAGGGGATATGCCAGTCCTGTTCTGAAGAACAGGGTGTGTCTCACTGACAGTAGGCTCAGGGCTGGGATGAAAGCTTGACTTGATCCATGCTCAGCTCTGGCCCAAGGCTGTTGCTGCTGCTTCTATTTGGCTAGCAGAGGGAAGGAGATGGTGCAAACAATTCAGTAATTAGAAGACCAGGGTCAGCCCACAGTGTTTCCCTCAAGTTCAGGAGAGATACCACAGCACTTGTTGGCAAGGATCAATGAAAAGTGTGAATATGGGAGAAGAGGGATTGACCAAGTGAGGGGCAACTGCTCTCCTTGTCTCAGAGCAACTAACACCTCTGATAAGATTCCCTTGAAAATGTATAGGTTCATTTATATGTCAGCTTTAAAAGAGGGGTACAATGTCAGGGGAACTGATATTTCACTCTCCCCTCTGTATTTTGATTTGTGTAGCTGAAGAATGGACAGCTGAGCTGTTTGGTCTTTAAATTCATTTGACCAGCACTGTCCAGGTGTTTAAGCTTGTGCATGGGAACTAAGTAAACAGTGCAACTATGTTTACCAAACATCTGCATTCTGACACTGAGGTAGAGCATGAGACGTCCGACTTGATTTAGTAAGAAAAGAGCAATGAAGTGGCCTGTACTAAATGCCAACTACAGATAAAGAAGTCAAACAGAAAAATATTTTGTACATTAAAATTCAAGAGAAGCAGCTTTACATTCTTGTGTAATGAGCTTGGGACAATTTTTTATGTGTCACTAAATGTAATTAGAGGGGGTTTGCAGGCAACTATTTAACATTACAAGCAGATGAAATCTGTTAGATTAAAAAGAGACAAACAAGCAATGGCCAATTAAAGTGATACATTAATATGGTAGAGGTGGCTTTTAAAAGTAATGAATGGAATAATGTACATTGTTTCTTCATTTTTAAAAATTACTACATTGAGAACCAAATTAATCAAGGAACCAAACGCCATGAAGAGAAGAAATTCTTGAATTGCCTGTACACCAATGCTAGGAGCCTGGGTAACAAACAGGAGGAACTGTAATTGTTCATTTAGCAACACAAAATTGATCTATTTAGTCATATTGAAGAAGTGGCATTACCTGTTTTGGAGTCACTGATAACTGGGAAGAAAGTGATCTTGAATCCTTATGGATCAGTGTCCTAACATCAAACACAAGATGGAGTGTTATTTGGAGTCTGTTACAGGCCACCATATCACGCAAACGAATGAGATGGCAACCTACTTATCTGCAGTGTGTAGGAATAAGCTGCATAATCATGGAGCACTTCAATTTGAGTGACATATGTTGGAGGTCTAATGTTGCCCCTACTAAAACATCCTTGGAATTTCAAATTATAGAAGATAATTTCATAACTCAAGAAGTTTTCAGACCTGAAATATATATACTGGGTGCTTTAGTAAGTCCAATTTCTCAAAGCTGAAAAATGAGCAAAATCAGCTGGGAGGAAGGATTTAAGTCAGAAAGCATGTGTATGATAACTGGGAGTCATTTAAGAATACCTCACTAGGGTTATGTCTAGACTACACCTCTCTTTTTGACAGGTGTAATGAGGTTTACAGGATCTGTCAAAAAAGGGTTTATTTTCGACAGATCCACGTCTAGACTGCCTTTTTTTTTAAAAAGCTCTGTTTTGAAAAAAAGCAGCAGCCATGTTTATGCTAATGAAGCATGGGATATTTAAATCCCTGCTTCATTAGCAATTTCGACGTGCCTAATCTACATCTCTCTGTCGACAGAGAGGTGCAGTCTAGACACAGCGTAGGGGTACTTCTACACTGCATACTTATTTCAGAATAAGCTATTTTGGAAGAAATACTCCAAAATAGCTTATTTTGACATAGCGTGTCTGCAGAACAAATGCCCATAAAAATAGCGCTGAGCTATTTTGAAATAGAGCGTCCATACTCATTGGACGTTGAATTGCATTTAAGGCCACCCAGAAGCACTTCAAGCAGGGCATCAGGACAGCAGTCACTTCCTGTAGATGCAGCCTGAGTCTATCTGAGGCTCGAGCTTAAAGGGAACCCCCTATACAGCCGTGTCTCAGGCTCCTCTCCTTTGCCTATGTCCTTGAGGGACAGCAAACCCATCCCTTTGCCTGCTGTGGTTGCCCTTGTGGACACCTCAGCTCTCTAGCCATGGATCCAGAGCTGCATCTGAGCACTTGATGGCTCTTATCTGTCGTGCTGCAGCTCCTGTGGCAGTTTCTGCATGTTATCTTCCAGGCCCTGCAGGAATGCAACTCCCAGCTCATTGTGAAGAACCTCATCATGGGCTTCCCCAACCGGGGAGTGGGGGAGGCTATTGATGGCACCCATATTCCCATCCAGGCCCCCGACCATCAGGCATCAGTATACGTCAACTAGAAGGGGTACTTTTTGATGGTCCTGCATGCTGTCATGGACCACCATGGCCAGTTCACTGACATCTACATCAGGTGGTCGGGGAAGGTGCACGATGTCCATGTCTTCCAGAAACTGCACACTGGCACTTTTTTTCCCCAACTGCACCATCAGGGTCAGGGACATGGACATGCTGATGTGCATTGTAGGGGACACGGCCTACCCTCTGTTGCCCTGGCTAATGAAGCCCTACACTGGGCACTTTAGCCACACCAAGGAAAACTTCAATGTCAGGGTCATCAGGCCTGCATGGTGGTGGAGGGTGCCTTTGAGTGTCTGAAGGTGCGGTTCTGTTGCCTCCTCACCCAGCTGGACGTTGGGGAGCGGAACATCGCCCAAGTGATGGCCACGTGTTTTGTCCTTCACAATATATGTGAAAGGAAGGGGGAGACATTCTTGCTAGAGTAGGAGGCAGAGACTGGCTGGCTCAGCAGGGACTTCAATCAGCCACACATGGCTGCCATCTGGCAGGCCCATCAGGGGGTTGTGCGCAGCTGGCAGGCCATGAGGGAGGGTTTCTCACAAGGACCCCAGTAATAGAGAGGTAACCGTGTTAGTCTGATCTTGCTAAAACAAAAGGAAAAACTATGTGACACTTTAAAGACTAACAAGATGGTTTAATAGGTGATGAGCTTTCGTGGGCCAGACCCACTTCCTCAGATCATATTCTGGAAGAGAATTGGCATGACCATATATACCAAAGGAATACAATGAAAAAAGTGAACACATTATTAAACTGACAAATCAGATTTAGTACAGAAGGTGGGCTGAGGGAGAGGGAAGGAGGGAATAGCTATTTATGAGTCAATGAATGGCCAATCAGGGGTGAGAAGTAGGGAAGCTATCTTTGTAATGGCTAAGGTAATTAGCATCTTTGTTAAGGCCCATTCGTAAAGTGTCAAATTTAAGCACGAAAGAAAGTTCTGAAGTTTCCCTCTGTAATCTGGTGTTAAAGTCTCTTTGAAGTAAGATGCATGTAGTAAGGTCGTTAAGACTATGTCCAGGTAGGCTGAAATTAAAAGCAACTGGTTTTTCCTTGTGAAGATGTCTGATGTCTGATTTGTGGGCATTAATTCTTTGGCAAAGTGTCTGAGAAGTCTGTCCAATATACATAGCAGAAGGACACTGTTGGCACATGATGGCATAAATTATATTTCTGGATGAACAGGAATATGTGTTCTTGATCATATAACTGACATGGTTAGATCCAATGATGGTGTCACCAGAGTAAATATGTGGACAAAGTTGTCAACGGGGGTTTGTTTCAAGGGAAAGTTCCAGGGTTGGTATTAATGTGGTTGTTGGTAAGAATCTTCCTGAGGTTAGGTGGTTGTCTATAGGAGACTATGGGTCTGTCCCCCAGAGCCTCTCAGAGTGTAGTATCTTGCTCTAGTATAGGTTGTAGGTTATTGATAATGCGTTGGAGGGGGTTTAAGTTGGGGGCTATAGGTGATGACAAGTGGTGTTCTATTGTTGGTTTTCTTGGGCCTATCTTGAAGTAGATAGTTTCTGGGTATTCGTCTGGCTCTTTCAATTTGTTTTTTTTATTTCCCCCGGTGGGTAATTGAGATTTACAAATGCTTGGTAGAGAGCTTGAAGTTTCTGGTCTCTGTCAGTGGGATCAGAGCAGATGCGGTTGTACCTAAGGGCTTGACTATAGATGATGGACCGTATGGTTTGTCCTGGATGGAAGCTGGAGGCATGTAGGTAAGTGTAGCAGTCAGTGGGTTTTCTGTAGAGAGTGGTATTTAATTTTCCATTAGTGATTTGTACTGTGGTGTCCAGGAAATGGATCTCTCGTGTTGAATGGTCCAGGCTGAGATTGATGGTGGGGTGTAGGTTGTTAAAGTCTCTGTGGAATGCGTCCAGTGTTTCTTGGCCATGGATCCAGATCATAAAGATGTCATCGATGTAGTGTAAGTAAAGGAGAGGTAAAAGGGGACGGGATCTGAGGAAACATTGTTCTAAGTCAGCCATAAAGATGTTAGCGTACTGTGGGGCCATGCGGGTATCCATGACTGTGCCACTGAACTGGACAACTTATACCTCCATTTCCTCATTAAGAAATGAAAAGAATCCTGACTATGGATTTGGTTTATTACCAGGATGAAATTGTAAAATTATAAAGCAGAAAAGGTGGAAGTTTTTCCTAAATATAGGAAAGAAATATTTATTAAAACATAGATAATATAGTCTTGTTATATGGTGATTTTGTTATAGGGTAATGTTATTGATACCAATAAAGGTAGGTTTATGGAAAACAGAGCTAGTCAAACCAAAAGTGTGGTTGATAAATTTAAATTTTATCATGTCAACATTATAGACTTCAGTAAGGTGTTTGGGTACTGCATGAGGTTTTTATTACAAAAATAGAATGATATAGAAAGAACATGGCCCACATTAAATGTACTAAACCCTGGCTAGAGTATAGGTCTCAAAATGTAATTGAATAGGGAATCACCATCAAGTGGATGCATTTCCAGTGGGGGTTCTGAGGAATCAGTTCTTAGCCCTATGAAATTTAACATCTTTATCAAGCACTGGAATGAAAACATAAAATCATCACTGATAAAGATTGCAGATGACACATGTATGGGGAGTGATAAATAATGAAGAGGACAGATCACTGATTCAGAGCAATCTGGATTGGTTGGTGAACTGTATGCAAGTAAACAATATGCGTTTTAACATGACCAGATGTAAATGTATGCATCCAGAAACAAAGAATATAGGCCACATTTACATGATGGCTAACTTTATTCAGGGGCATAGTGATCTGAAAAAGATTTGAAAGTCATAATGTTATAGCCAAAAGGGCTAATGTGCTCCAGGAATGCATAAATAGGAAATCTCAAGTGGGACAGAGGTGTTCATTTATCTCTGTATTTGGCACTGGTGTGGCCAATGCTGGGACACTGTCCAGTTCTGATGTGCAGAATTCAAGAAGGATGTTGATACATTCAAAAGAGTTCAAGGAAGAGCCAGGAAAATCTTTTAAGGATTAGAAAACTTGCCTTATAGTGAAAGACTCATAAAGATGACTCTAACAAAGAGAAGCTTAAGGAGTAATTTTATCTATATGGGGAACAAATACTTAATAATGGGCTCCTCAGTCTACCCAAAAAAGGTGAAATGTGATCCAATGACAGGAAGGTGAGGATTGACCAATTCAGATTGAAAATTAGGTGTTAATTTTAAAATGGTGAGCATCATTAACTTTGGAACAATTTACTAAGGGTAATGGTGGATTCTCCATCAGTAAGGCTGCGTCTAGACTGGCATGATTTTCCACAAATGCTTTTAACTGAAAAGTTTTTCCGTTAAAAGCATTTGCGGAAAAGAGCGTCTAGATTGGCACGGATGCTTTTGTGCAAAAAGTGCTTTTGCGCAAAAGCATCCGTGCCAATCTAGACGCAGTTTTGCGTAAGAAAGCTCCGGTGGCCATTTTCGCCATTGGGGCTTTTTTGCGCAAAACAGTTTTTACTTGTCTACACTGGCCCTCTTGCGCAAAAGCATTTGCGCAAGAGGGCTTTTTCCCGAGCGGGAGTGTCAGTGTATTTGCGCAAGAACACTGACAGTCATACATTAGATCGTCAGTGTTCTTGCGCAAATTCAAGCGGCCAGTGTAGACAGCTGGCAAGTTTTTGCGCAAAAGCAGTTGCTTTTGCGCAAAAACTTGCCAGTATAGACGCACCCTAAGAGTTTTTAGAGCAAGGTTGTAGGTTTTTCTAAAAGATCTGATCTGGGAGTTATTTTGAGAATTTTCTGTGGCCTTTGTTATACAGAAGGTTGAGATGATCTCAGTGGTCCCTTCTGGCTTAGAATATATGAACTAATGAATTACTGGTACAAGAAAAGAGAATGGTGAATGACTTATAGGGAAGCGCCTCTCCCACAAGCAAAAGAGGGATCTAGCTGGCTTCTAAGACCAAGAAGAGTTCTGAAGGTACTGAGCTTTTAGAGCTATTCGGATAAAGGATGCCACTAACTCAAATTATTGTTTTCACGGTTAATTTTCCACTCTGACATGCATTGTTAATTTTTTTGAAAGGTGATGCTTTAGTGAGAATAAAAGTTTTTTGGTATATATAGAAGAGCTTGCTGTTCCTACCAGCTCCAGCCATTATTTGTCAACTGTTTCTACAAAGCCATTAAATATTCAATAGAAAGCACAACTGGCAGAACAAAGCAGTTTAAAAAGAGAAACTAAGGTATCATTCTGGCAGTCTAGCATTATTTATTTTCATTTTTATGGTGACATATCTTAACTGTAAGTGCTTTGCAAGAAAAAGTGAAGATCAATCATAATTTAAAACCATATTCTACTATACTTATAAAACTGCCAAAGCAGTACACAGCCCCAGGAACAAAATAAATAATAATTGAGTGACTTGTTTCTAATCTATTAATTCCAACCATTTTCCTTCCAATCTAGGAAATGCACCTTAATCCTGAACACCCTGTTTTGACACTCTGGGGTCACTAATGAACAGATATTTTCTATTTTAACCAAACACAGCAGGGATTTTATTCTGTGAACAGAAATCCCATAGGTCACTAGGATAAAACCATCAACCTCATTTTCACTTGAGACTTAAGCTGGATTTGTATGCAGGTCCCTAGAATATGGCTGGTCTACGGTGCATTGGAGTTTATTGCTTAATTATTTAACTTTTAAGTATTTTGCTCACATATTTGAGCATCATTTTAGGCTGAACTATCAATTGATGAAAATATGAAATATGTACAAATGTTATGACCCAATATTGTGTGCATGCTAGGATAATGTGGATAGTTGGCATATCATGAATTGCCATCCAAGTGATTTAGGAGAATTTACCTGCTATAACACAAATGGGGGGAAAGAGGAAAAATAAGTCATTTGATACCTAATGTTTATGTATAAGCACAACAGGTTTGCTCTCTAAAACACAATCCATTTGCTATGGCACACAATATCTATAGGAAAATGTTATGAAAAATACTCTTTGAAGGTGTCTTAGTACTGAAGCATGACTAATGTAACTGCTTCTGGAAGGGATATTTTCCCATGATGCTTACTTAAGGGTTAGCTTTTGCTTAACCCCTCTTGCCTTGGTTTCTGTTTCCAAAGCACAGCCAGCTGAAAAACATGCAATCTATTGTGGCTCCTCTTTGGAGACTCCATAGGATTTAAATTAAATAGTATGTCTTTAGATTTGTTTTACTCCTTTTATGGTGTACAGTACATGTTCCATGGGAATGCACGTTCCTGTTATAGTGCAATCCATACCCTTTATCTGCTATAAAATCATTTTAGCCAGATTAATCCTCACATCATAGGTAACTTTGTTTTGTGCTTACAGAGGTCTTATTACCTCCATCAAAGTGATTGTCTAATCACTCAGCTACCCTGGGTGCAGGGGCAATGTGCCCCCCAAATGCAAAGCAGGGAGTAAGAAGTCAGCCCCAGTGCCAGCCCATCCATTGGACAGTTTAGGGAAACTACCGCAGGCCCTGAGCTTTGGGGGACCCTGTGGGACCCAGCCCAGCTGGGGGGGATTAGTAGGGATCCTGGTGCTGGCAGTGGGGGTCAGCCCCACCTCTGCACTCAGTGGTAGTAAGTGGAGTGACCTGATCCCAACATGCTTTGTGCCCAGAGTTCCCACATGCATTGCTCAAGGGACAGAGTTTGGGGGGAAGGGGTGGGACCACCCCTCACACTCATCAGCAGTGGGAAGTGGAGTGGTGTAGTTGGAAGGTGGGGAACAGACCAAGCTAGGGTGGGTCACTCTGCTTCCCCCTGCCACTAATCCCAACTACTGACACCAGGCATCCTGCTTGTCCTCTGGGCCATGTCACTTGGGAAAGGGGTCTTGAGGGAAGAGGTGGAGTGGGCACAGAACAGGGGTGACAGTTTCAGGGAAGGGGTCCAGTGGGGATGGGGAAGGGTAGAGCAGAATTGGAGGCTTGGAGAAAGAGGTGGAGTAGAGGTGGGGCAAGAACAGGAAGAGGTGGGACCTTGGGATGGCCCTCCCCTGAGCTACAGGTGTCATAGGGAGGAATCACATGTGTGGGGGGAATGGATGGTTATATGGCCAGTGCCCCCTTTGGGTCCCACCCCAGCAATCACCTAAGCAGGGGTGAAAGTAACTTAAATTTTTGGCAGCTACTGTCATATTGCAGCCCCCCTTTTGTTTCTAGTGAATGCAAAATATATGAAACTAGCAGATTTATCCAGCATCTGACCTTGAGCAGATCAAGAGTGACTACAGGGCTCTGGGAGCATGGGTGAAGGAGTCTGGAGTGCAGGTGGTGTTCTCTTCAGTTCTTTTAGTCAAAGGTAGGGTCCCAGGCAGAGACAGGTGCATCCTGGAGGTGAATGCCTGGCTGCAAAGATGGTGTCGTCAGAAGGGTTTCAGCTTCCTTGACCATGGGATACTGCTCCAAGAAGAAGGACTGCTAAGCAGAGATGGGGTTCACTTATCTGGATACAGACCAGCTAACCTAGTGAGGAGGGCTTTAATCTAGGTTCAATGGTGGCAGGTGACCAATGTCTACAGGTAAGTGAAAAACATGGAGACCTGGCAGATGGGTCAGAAATTGTAGGAGAGCAGGGGCTATAATAGCAGAGATAATGGAGAGGCAAGGCAGATGCCTGGAGGAGGGGGAGGAACCAAATCAATATCTTACTTATCTGTATACAAATGCAAGAATATGGGGAATTCAAAAAAGTACTTGAAATGCTAGTAAATAAACACAAATATGACATAGTTGATATCACAGAGACTTGGTGGGATAATACACAGGATTGGAATATTGATATAGAAGGGTACAGCCTGCTCAGGAAGGAAAGGCAGAGAAAAAAAGGGAGGAGGGGTTGCCTTATGTATTAAAATGTACACTTGGACTAAAGTTGAGATGGAGTAGGAGACAGACTTGTTGAGAGTCTCTGGGTTAGGTTAAAAGGGGTAAAAAGACAAGAGTAATGTGATGCTAGGGGTCTACTATAGACCACGTAACCAGGAAGAATAGGTGGACCAGGCTGTAACAAGGGCGGGGCAAGCAGGGCGCTCCCCCTGGCTGCATCATAATCAGGGGTGCAAAGATGCAATAAGTAAAATTAATAAGATGCAGAAGTGAAGAGTGTGATGTGCTAACCTAAGGAGAGGGGGCACATAATTAATATTTTGCCTGGGTGCAAAAATGCCTAGATATGACGCTGTAGGTGGATGAGGCTTTTTCTAAACTAATAAAATCATCCAAAGCACAGGACTCGGTGGCGATGGAGAAATGCAACTACCCAGACATCTGTTGGGAAAAGTACATAGTCAGGCACAGATTATCCAACAAGTTCTTGGAATGCATTGGAGACAATTTTTTTTTCAGAAGGTGGAGAAAACTACTGGGGAAGAGATTCTTGATTTGATTTTAACAAGTAGGGAGAAACAGGTTGAGAATTTGAAAATGGAAAGCAGCTTGGGTGAAAGTGATCATGAAATCATAGAGTTCATGATCCTAAGGAATGGTAGAAGGGAAAACTGCAAAATAAAGAGACGCAGGGCTAAGTGGGTCCCACAAAAAGATTTGCACTTTTGGCCTCCCAGAAATCTTTTTTGCATTAGGAATTCAGAATCCCATCTCCATCTGGCCATTTTCTCACCAGTGTGGTGTCCCAGGGAGCACTGGCCTACTTTCACCTTTGGAGCCACCTCAAGGCTTGGTATTCCTAATGTTGCTACTTTTGTGAGCCACATCTCCTTCCCCATCAACCTGTCCTTGATGTTGGTACAGCGGTTAACTCTCTAATTTTTCATTCTGCCTCTGCAGCTCTTACAGCTGCAGTTTCATTACTACAAAAGGAACCCTCTTCCTGTTATCGTGGTTCTCTCCATCCCTGCCACAACCCCATATCCTCTAGCTTTTATTTAGAGATATGTTGCACTTCATAGAAACATTGAGGCAACAAAGTCAGCTACCACCAGCTACTTGGCTTGGGGGGGGGGGATAGCAAAGACTGTCAGGAAACATTGGCAGCTGCTTAAAAAGCGTCTGTCAGTTTTCGCAACTTTGAATGAAAGAGTCAAATGGATTCTCAGTAGAATCTCTTAAAAGTCAATTCATTTTACACATACAAAATTGGGCTTTCCAAGCAAGGATTGTTTATTTAGGTCTGTAAAACCTTGCATAATTACACACATGTATTTGCTTTTCTTTTAGGCACTTGGCTCAACGCCTCTTGCATTGCCCTAATTATACTTTACACAGCTGTACCCAGATTACATTCCCTACTTTTACATTCGGAGGCAGCCAAGTTCAAATGGAAACCTCTTATTTCCTTTGAGTGATTTTGACTAAATTGTCCATAGTCAAATGATTGAAATCAGATTGTCTCTGTCTGCAGCAGTCATTTACAACTGTTTGTTTACAGACCATTCCTTTGGAAAAAGAACCTGTTTTCCTTCAGAACCACATCTCCTTCGCCTTTGGAAAAAGAACCTGTTTTCCTTCAGAATAGCTATAAAGGTTCCTGAGGACAAAAGCATCCCGATGGAAATCATCACCACCTGACCTCCTCTTCCATACTTTGACTACAAGGGCCCCAACAGGCAAAATACATAGACTTGTACTGGTATAACCAGGTATTATTATTATTAAGCCATGCCTTCTCTTTTCTCTTCTTACTGCATGTTATGTCTAATGACTTTACTACACCAATCCGCTTAATGCCTTTATCACTTAAAGTTTTTAACATCTGTATAGTTGCTCCCTTTAACTCCCCATTGCCTATCCTTAAATCACTTACTTATCTTTCAAAGTGACACATTCCTCAGCCAATTTCTTTCCGCAGCACAAAATTGGTCTTTGTGATTTTTTTTGCACTCATTCTTTAGCTACAAATACTGTTCTCTCCATGGCCATCCATGGGTCTTAATACATCCTATGACACCCCATCATTAGAGGATTTAAGAACAAGTAACAACATCTGTCAAGAATACCCTAGGTTTACTTGGTCCTGCCTGAGCACAGTAGGCTGGACTTGATGATCTCTTGAGGTTCCTTTCAGCCCTATATTTATATTATTCTATCAATATTAGCAAAGCTATCCCCTTCTTCTCCTTTAAATCCCTTCTTAAAACTCTCCTCTCCCAAGATGCCTACACAAAACTTGGCAATAGGTAGACTGGTGGTGTGCTGCCCATCATGCTGACCAATGTTGTCTCATTGTTTCCTTGTACACCCTTTTGTCTGTATCCATCTCTTGTCTCTTGTCTTAAATATAGATTGCAAGCTCTTAGGGGCAGGGAATGTCTTTTGAGTTTGTGTTTGTACAGTGCCTAGCTTGAGGCTCCTAGGAAGCAGGATAATACAAATATCTTGCTCTTTTATTGTGGCATAAACTGTAAGGGTCGTACTACATCCCCTGGCAGAAAACTCACAGGAGGGGAAAGAGGAGCAACAAAATTTTGGGACATTCACCTTAAACAGGTTCCTTAGGCAATCATTGTGTGTGAGAGATTTGGGAGATTACAGAAGAGGCAAGAAGCATTGGTTTTCGATGTGCTTCCTATGGAACTCGCTACCCGTGAGTTTTGTATTTGACAGAAGGTGTGCAGTTCATTTGCCTGCCATTGCTTCTCTGCGTCTCTCTGACCCACGCTATTTCCATTGTAACTGGGAACCCTGGCATGGTGCCTGGAATGATTTCATTGTTCGAAAGATTTTATTTGCATTCTTGTTTGTCTTTGCAGAGGAAAAATATCCATTTTTTCAGGAACTGCCTGTATTTTGGGCCCCCATCTATGACAGAGAAATGCCATTTCTGTGAAAAAAACAGTAGTTTTAACATGGTTTCTATTAGTATATTCAGGCTGTGGACAGTGTAATGTTAACACTATAGTCAATAGGTATTGCCCCTGTCAAGTGTGAGGTGTATTTGCTTCCAGAATCTGATGTGCATCATATGACTAAGGCTCCTAATACTAGTGAAACAAACATACTAGACGAGAGTGTTATCAAAAGACTTTTGGGGATGTATATGCAGGGATTTGGATAAATCCTAACCCACGACATTGTTTGAAAAAAGATAGAACACTCTTTATTCTTCATGTCAGTTTTCATATGCTTCTATTAATTTAGTAACTAACCGGGCCAGTTACTAAATTGTGCTCCTATTAATGTGCTGGCATTGAGTGTAACTGGACAAGACATTTTCTTTAATAAGAAAATATCTCAAATATTTGCCCCATCTAAAAAAGGTCTGTGTGTCTAGACATCATGTTTACCTACTGAGACTGAAAAACAAAGACTAATTGTTTTAGTAGAACTGAGTGGTATCAGCACAGTTAATAGCTGAAGTGTTTTAGCTTATGAATAATTGGTATGCTGATTGAAATGAAATAATGATAAGCACAGCCTGTCAGAAACAATTTTGTATGTTTCTATCCCTTCAATTATGTTGCATTAAAATTATGCCAAGCCCACATTGCATATGGGCAGTTTTCATTGCTGCTGTTTTAAAACACTAGTTAAAATGTTCAAACCTGAGCTCCTAAAGTTGATAGATGGATCAATTAATTCTGGCTCCAAATCTGGTAAATCAACAGTGTCACTCTGGGAAGTGAGACCAGGCGTCCTTGTGATAGAGAAAGAACCAAGCCCTTCTATATGATGGAGTGACATTTCCTCTCTGGTGGGTAAACCATTGGATGGTCAGGGAAGCACTGTCTGAAGAGGGTTTGGTATAAAACAAGGATCACAAAGTCTACTGGCAGCCTTGTCCAGAATGTTAAAAAGCACCAGGGAAAATTACTGTATATGATTGTTTCAGTCTCATTGCAGTAAACTCTTCTAAGCTTCCCCAGTGAGTGTTGCTATGCTTTGTATTCCTCCAGTACTCTCTTGCTTTTTTGTAGCACCCACAGGCAGAACCACACCTGGGACTCTCTGGAGCTTAGCGCATGAGCCACTACGGTTGAGCTACAAAGCCAGCTGGTGCCCAGCTAAGGCTGTAGAGCACATTCATTCTCTCTCTCTGTAAGTGGTCTGTGTGCCACAACATGGGACAGTGAACCACAACCAGTAGGTGTGTGGGTTACACTTTTAAGGTACGTCTACACAGCAGGGCAAAAGTCGAATTAAGCTATGCAATTGTAGCTACGTCAATTGCGTAGCTGAAGTCGAAATAGCTTATTTCGGCAGTTGGTGCTGTCTACACAGCAGGAAGTAGAAGGAAGAACACTCTTCCTTTGACTTCCTTACTCCTTGTGAAATGAGAGTTACAGGAGTCGGAGTAAGAAGTCTTCCAGCTTGCCATTATTTCAAAATAACAGCTTGCTGTGTAAACGCGCTCTTTGTTATTTCAGAAAAAAATACGTAGGGGTTGGAGAAAAGCATGATAATCCTGGGATATAATAGAGATGTTAAAAGCCTCCCGACACAGAAAAAAATATCACATGACTCTGAAAACACCAAGTCACTTAATAGAGTTTTCACATCCCTGAGCAACATAAGTACATCAACTTAAGTGGTGATGTAGACCAGCCCTTAGGAAATGATATTCATGTTTTCATTTACCATGTGAATTCAGGTATACATTCTTTCCTGTTATTTGTGTTCCAAATTAGATGAAGCATCCTACATCATTTAGTAGCCCACATCAAAGTCGTAAGGCAATGTACATGCTTTCATCTGAGAATCTGAGTGCTGTATTGTGAAAGTGAACATTTCAAAGGCAGGAAGGAAAATGATAGAATAGAAGCTTGGAACTGAGATTCTAGATATATATCAACGTGTCCTTATCCTGGTAGCAATCTTATGTGGGAGTTCTTTGAATATTCTTAATTATAAAATGTCTCATGTCACAGAATCACTGACACTTTTTTTAAAAAAAAGATATGCTATTATAGACTTCTATAAAAAAAAGTGAAACCTGAAATGCTTTGCCACAGAGAAACCTGAAATGCTTTCTTTCCCAGAAATCGTTTAGGGGGAAAATACTTTTCTTTTTTCTTACCCTACTTTTCCTTCTAATTTTGGAGCAGGCTGGCTGAAAAATAGTGCACATTATTTTCCAACAGTGGACATTTCTCAACATCTTCTCATTTCCTTCTCTTTACTGTCTTTTTCTTTTGATTTGTGCTTGTCTGACTGTCTCTCTACACTAGGAATTAACTGTGCTTGTGCAGAAGAGAACACAAAATGGAGGAAAGTCTATATATACCAATTGGCAGAAAGGCAAAGGATTGGAGCAAAGGATTCTAGATATTACCAGTTTTTCATGGTTTGGGGGGATTAATTGGAGCTATTTTCTTGTTTTATGTGCTTATATATAATACCTTTTAGAACTGCTCAGGAAGTAATTCTTTTGCGCATAATAAAAATGTTGATGGAAATGAAAACTTTGGGGACTAAATCCACAAAGAGATTTAAGTACTGTACTTAAGTTCAAAATTTAGATCCTCAAATCCATCATTCAGTTTCTGCTTAACCCTGTAGGCACCTAAAGTCTCTCGGCACCTAAGTTTCAACTGATAAAGTCCTTGCATACTTAAAAATCTGCTGTTAGGCAAGTGCATAGCCACCTCCATGTGTTTTAATATGCCTAAGACCCAATGACATATGCAATGGCCTATCTTTCTTTCCTGAAAGGCCCTATCCAGTAGGCATATTCAGATGATGCCTGACAAATGGGGTCCAATGCAAAACAGTGATAGTACAACCCCCCAAAAAGCCTATGGTTCAGTGGTTAGAGCACTCACCTAGCATGTGGGAATCATATGTTGAATTTTCCACTCTTGTCTCACTTGGAGTAGGATTTTCATCTTGGGTCTCCCACTTCTTAGGAGAGTGCTGAAGGGTATTGTCACACCGCCACTCCGGAAGGGAGGGGGGCGGCCTCCTATTATTAACCAAAAAAAGCAGAAATATGGCCCTCGCGGCCAAGGTCCACAGTTTGGGGCCCGCTATAACAGAAATAAGGCACTCATGGCCAAAGACCACTGTTAGGGGTTAATCCCCTCACTCACCCCAGCAGATCACTCTTGTGCCGAAGGCCGACAAAGGAAAATGGAGGGGGGAGGTAGGGAGACCTGGACTCCACTGGGTCCCGGCCCCAGGGCCCTAAGGGCAGGGAAACAGTCTGCTGCCCAGTTGGTGAGGGTCACTGGCCACAACACATCAACCCCACGGACCCAAAGACTCCTGCCCTGGGCCACTTCCTAACAGTCATCAGTGTCCTCTGTGGATGGTCAGGTTGTGACGGTCGAGACGTGCCCACAGGCGGATCCCTTGGGGTCGTGGGCAGGGAGGAGACCTCCCAGCTGCTGGCAGGCAAGGTTCCCATGATGACAGAGGCTCTGACCCTGACACCATTCTCTGCAGTGGTTGATGGCAGGCAGCGGGGACCTCTATGGCTGAGCCAGTGTCCCCAAGCTCTGGAGGGTTAGGGAGGTGAGCTCCCCCCCACTGGGACCACCATGACTCTGGAGTCCACGGGGTTACTTCCCCCTGGCTGCTCGGCTGCAGGGTACAGCCCTGATGCCTGGGGCCAAGATGGCCTCGGGCCCATCAGCAGCTCTCCCAAGGGCTGTTGGGCCAGCGTGATAGCCCCTTCTTCCCCGAAGCTGGTCGGGGTGACCCCTGACCTGGAGCTCCTGCTTCCACCCACTCCGCTCCTTCCAGCCCCACCCTCTCCCTGCTGTGCTGGCTCAGGGCCATTTATAGTGCTGGCTGTCTGGGAGCATGTGCAGCAGAGCCGCGGTGGTGGAGCCCTCTCACTCCACAGTGCCAGGCTTTCCCACCCTCGGTGCGGGGTGCAGATGCCCCATCACAGGTATGCTTGTGTTTATTCTATTCAAAATGTGGTTTAGAGGATGTGTATGCACAAGGAACATGTTGTGTCTCACCACCCTGGCAACATTCTAAAAAGAGGCCAAGGGGAGGGGAGCTCAACAGGTGGAGTGGAAAAGTACAAGACTTGTGGTAATCAAGTCTATACATGGAAATGTTAAAAATGATTGGTCATGCTGAGTATAAAGAATGTGATATGATTTGCCAACGTTCATGTTATGTAACTGCTATGTGCCATAAAATATCAAGGGAAGGGGCTTTTCTCTCGCGGGAGCCTGGCTGATTTTGTACCAGGGGCTCTCCCTTTGTGCATATTGAATAAAGATTTGTTGAACTGAATGAAGCATAGAAGATTCTTGATTCTGCCAAACACCTGATTCATTTGGTTTCCATTGGGTAACACAAAATCCCAACATCACCCTACCCACAAGAGTATGGGATAGTCTGGTGTAGGTCACCGGGCCAATATTCATTGAATTAGGGAGAGAAAATTATAGCCCAGTGGTTTTCACAAACTCCAAGGCCAAAAGGGACCACTGTGACCATCTAGTCTGACTTCTTGTACAGCACAGTCCACAGAACTTCCTGAAAGTTATTTTTCTTTTGGAAAAAAAATCCAATCTTGATTTTAAATATTGTCAGGGATGGAGAATTTGTCTAGTTTTATCTTTAAGCCATTGGATTGTTATAACTTTCCTTGCTAGACTGAAGAGACCATTATAAAATAATTTGTATTCTATGTTGATATTCATAGATTATAATCAAATTACCCCCTTAACCTTCTCTTTGTTCATCTTAGTAATTTGAACTCTCTAAGCGTACGTCTACACTAGCCCCCTAGTTTGAACTAGGGAGGCTAATGAGGGTGACCAAAATTGCAAATGAAGCACAGGATAACTGCCCGTGTCTACACGCGGCAGAGAAGCACGATTCCGAGATAAACCCCTTAGTTCAAATGAACAGTTAAACCTCATTCCATTTATCTCAGAATCGTGCTTCTCTGCCACGTGTAGACGCGGGCAGTTATTCCGGGCTAGTCAGTTTCCAAAATGGCGACCACCTGGGAATATGCTAATGAAGCGTGGGATATTTAAATCCCGTGCTTCATTTGCAATTTTGGTCGCCCTCATTAGCCTCCCTAGTTCGAACTAGGGGGGTTAGTGTAGACGTACCCTAAGTCTATTGCCATAAGGCATGTTTTCTAATCCTTTAATCATTCTTGTGGCTCTTCTTTGCACCTTCTCCAAATTATCAGAAAATTCCACCTGCAGTCATGCCAGTGCCAAACACAAAGGTAAAGAGCCTCTCTATGTTTACTGGAGAAATACCTGTTTCTGCATCCAAGAATCACATTAGCTCTTTTGGACACAGCATCACATTGGCAGCTCATAGTCTACCATGAGCTCCCATAATTTTTTCAAAGTATCTTTTTACAATATCCTCCATCCTGTAAGAATGATTTATTTTCTTTGTTACTAGGTGTATACATTTGGCCAAATAAAATCTATTTGTTTGCTTGCATCCAGTTTACCAGATTGCTCTATATCAGTGACTCGTTCTCTTCATTATTTACCACTCCACCAATTTGTGTGTTATCCAAAAACTTTGTCAGTGCTGATTTTATGTTTTTTTTCAGATGATTGATAAAAATATTAAATAGCATAGGGACAAGAACCAGTGTCTATGAGACACCACTAGAAATACACTTGCTTGATGATAATTCCCCACTTACTATTACATAGCATTTTGGGTTTTTTTAAATAAGATTAAATGGATTACTCTCAATGTGGTCACTCAAGATTCCAAATGCAGTCCAACAAAGATACTTGTAAAATCCTGATTCTCTTTATCCCCTTATTTGAACTGGAAGTTACCTGTATTTGCTTATTTGATAGTCACCTCCGAAGTATGAAATCCTTCAGGGCATGTCTACACTGCAGGGCAAAAGTCAAATTAAGCTATGCAACTTCAGCTACGTCAATTGCGTAGCTGAAATCAAAATAGCTTAATTTGGCTTTTGGTGCTGCCTTCACAGCAGGAAGCTGAAGGAAGAACATTCTTCCTTCAACTTCCCTTACTCCTTGTGAAATGAGGGTTACAGGAGTCAAAGTAAGACATCCTCCAGCTTGCCACTATTTCAAATAATGGCTTGCTGTCTAGATGCGCTCTTTGTTATTTCAGAATAACATCAGTTGTTCCAAAATAACACTGCTGTGTAGACATGCCCTTAGTGTCTCATAACGTTTCAAGTGTGGTGTCCATAGGAAATGCATGTCCTTCCAAATCATCAACAATCTCGCTTTTTTCATGCAAGACTGGATCTAGATAACTTACAGAAGCTTTTTATATTTTAATTCAGACATCTTGTAACTGGACCTGTTGCTTTACTCATTCCTTAAATCCACAGAGGTGATCAGCATCTTTTGATTTCACCTGGCTGGCAAGAATTTCAGAAAAAGAAAAAAATCCACAGTTTTCTTAGAAGTCACTTATTTTGCTGAGAACAATGGCTGGTCCCCAACCTACTCAAGCACGAACACTTTCTGAATAAAACTTTCCCAGATTGGCTCCAAAGTGATTACCAGCTGTGGGGAAGCCTAAATCAGTTCCTCCAAGACTACTCTTTTGTATCGTTTTCTCTGTCATTGCCTCAAGTACAGGAATCCTAAATTCAAAATAATAGAGTATTTCATTAACCAGATAACCAGCTTCACTTTGATCAGGTAACCTGACTGGGGAAATAGCAAGCTCCATCGTTTACTTCAAAGAAGTGATACTCACAAGAAGTCCATTGGCTTAAAAAAACCCTCTGGAAGGACGGAAAAGGGATTGTTTCCCTGGAAAATTCTGTCCTTTCCTAATGGCTAGGCACAAAGGGATACCTCTGGAATAGTATTAGGGTATCCATTGACTAGCTTGTGAAATACTGTGTCCTGATCATATTTCCTTGGATCACTAGAAAGGTAGTACAGGCCACCCCTACTTCATGACCACAAAACAGCATAAACCAAATTCATGTAGGCATCTAGCCAGGTAAGGAAAACTGTTCTCATGTGCACAGCTGGTTCCAAATCTTACGCTGCCTGAAACTCATAATTTGGGGACCTTAGTTACAACATCTACTCAACAACACGAGCTCTTCCAGGCTTCTCTCTTAAGATAGGCTCTCCATTTCTCCTGATTGTCTGTTTCAGCACCTGCTTGTCTGAATTCATCTTTTTAAAAATTGGTGATCAGAACAGTATACAATATTCCAGACAAGGAACTACTAGTTCTTGTACAATGACATTAATACATCTCTCTTCTGGGAAGTTCCATACCTGATATTTCCTAGGATGGGATTTGCCTTTTTGCAGCCACATCACATTGATGACTCAGTCATCCTGTGATTGACCAGCAGCCCAAGTCTCTCTCTTCCTCCCATATGACAAGCCCACTTGCAGCAGAAATTCTATGATTAGATTGTAAGTGCATGATCTTGTGCTGCATGCTATAGAATTTCATCCTATTTCTGTTGTTCTAGTCTTCAAGATTTTCATGTATCATATTATGATTCAACTCTGTTATAGATGATGCCTCCCAATTTTGTCATCAGCAAATTTCATCAGCAGATTCATACTTACGTGCCATGGCCATTAATAAAAACATTGATGAAGACTGATTCCAGAACCTATCCTTGAGGTATTCAACTGGTTGCCTTCCTCCAATTTTACAGTTCACTTTTCCATACCCATTTTCTTCTCCCCTTTATCCAGTTTCTTACTCACCTTGCAAAGCTTGTACTAATACTCCCCATCTCCTCTAATTTAACTAATAATTCCTCCGGGTGTTCAGTGCCAAATGCTTTACTAAAGTTCAAGTATATTAGATGTACTGCATTTTCCTGATCTAAAAAAAAAATGGTTAATTTCTCAAAGGAGGAAATCAGATTAGTCTGGCAGGATCCACTTTGATTAACCATATTGCATTACATCCCCTTTTCCATTTACCTCCATTAATTGAATTACTCTTTCTTTCACACTTTGTTCCAAAGACTTGCATACTACCGAGGTCAGACTAATGGATCTAAAATTGCCTGGGTTATTTTCCCTCAACACACACACACGTTCTTAAACATTTGCGCAGATATTAACTGTACTCCAGTCATACAGCACGACTCCCAAATACCCATTTGTATAAAAACTTGGTGCCTGACAAGCAATGTTCTGGGATTGAAATTATAACCTTATGAATGGAGCAAACATAGTTGTCCAGTCAGTGCAAACAGGAAAGGCAATTTCATATCAATCCCTAACAAAATTAATTATTTTTGTTGTTCTCCTTCCTTTGAGGCCATATATTTCTAGATGACATGACCTGCATTTCAAAACAAATGAAGAATTTATTATGTGAAATCTAAAAGCTAGAGTTTTAAACAAAGTTTGTAGGTATAGTTAAATTGGATTTCTAGGATAGGATTTACAAAAGCGTTTAGCATAAGTTTAACTCTATTTAAATGGAGCAGCATTTCTGAAAAATCTCATCCCTATGTCTATCTGTAAAAGAAACAGTCTTACAGCATCCACTGTTAAGCCTGCCTCTAGGCATAATTTATTCATAGAAATTCAGAGAAAGTGTAGTTGTTCCCCAAAAAGCCTTGTAATAAAACCATTATCTAATTTCCACTGAACATGCAGGAAAGTACAGCAACAGGGTTTTCCATTCCCCTTTCCAAGGACATCACCTCCAAATCATCTATCTAAGAATCAATAGCAGTACCCTGTACCCGGTTCCTTGTTCCCACTCTCCAAGCTGTCCACCTGACAGTGACAAGTCTCATGACTCTTACTCGCCCCTTACTCCCACACTAAGCTCTGCATAGCATTCTCTTTCCCAGACCTCCTTAGCTAGAAGTCCTGTGCCTACTCAGGAAACATCCCTCTGAGAACAATCCCTTAACCTTGGGCTGTCCCTGCAGCCCTTTGGCCAGAGGGCTCCCATTGTATTCCACTCCCCAAGCCTCTTTACTCAGGGAGATCTATCATCCCACAACCTTCTTGTTCTTGGCCCAGACTAGATGCCCAGGATTCTCTGGCTGAGCTTTCCACTCATCAGGGGTCCCCAGTTCCCATTAATCATTCTGTTCCAGCTCTCATAAGAACTCATCTCTCTTTACCAGCTCTCCTGTAGCTCTCGCCTGTATCTCTGAGCCTTTCCTCCTTAAGCAGCTGTTACTTGCTCTTCCTGTGTCAGATTCCTCTCATGCTCTGTGTCAGGATCCTGGGTAAAACAGGGAGGAGCTTGAGAGCCAGGAACTAAAATTAGGGATCAGAACCAGTGCTGAAGTTAAATGTCAAGTTAATGGTCAAAATCAGAATCGAATCAGGCTGAGGGTCAAAGCTGGAGACAGAGTCAGGACTTGACTGAGCACAGCACCAGTTATCAGGGTCAGTCTTGAGGCTCCAGAGGTATTTGGAAGCCAGGATCCAAGTCAGAACCAAGGTCAATACCAGCCCTTTGAGATAGAGACAGAGTCATGGCAGCCAGATAAATATGTACCTTTTTGCCTGGAGACTTCCTGATATGCTCCATGAACTTATATAGAATCAATGAGCCAATGAGGAACAATGGAAATGATCGTCAAGTTGGACCACTTAAGGCAGAACTTCCCATGGCATGTAATCTCTGTGGAGTTTGGATGGTAGAAAGCAGCAAGGTTACAGCTGCCTCTGGAGAAGTGTGTTTCCCAGTAGCCCTGGAGCTTGGGTTCAAATCATGTCTATCCTTTCATTCAGACTTTCCCAATCTCCTCCATGCTAGGGACCAGGTGTGCCTCCTCTTAATCCCAGTTGGGGATAAGGGGCTGAACTCTCCTCTCTTAAAAGACTAGAGTGACCCTGTGACTACCCACAGTTAAATGAGTGTACAAAACTGCACTTACAAAATTAGAGACCATGTTTAAATAAAAAAACAAGAGCAAACTCGTACAGAGTTCAAATGTATATCCTACTTCTACTAGTTCCACCACATTATCATCGATTCATATAGGGCTGGAAGGGTCCTTAGCATATCACCTAGTTCATCTCACTGCCGTGAGGCAGGATTACATATACCTAAACCATTATCTTTTTTGCCTAATTTGGGAACCTCCAGTTTTTATGTGTTCTGAATAAGAGAGCGATACACAAATGCAGAAAAAATTAGGCTGTAATTGTTGGGGCAGAGCTCCCAAGGTTTTGAACACCTCCTGTCAGGAGCGCCACTACATGGGGACTTGGTCTCCTAGCAACCCAATGAGCTCCAGCAGGTCATCATGTAAGCTCTATAGAAATGTTAACACAGAAGCTGCTGAATGTGATTTCTGCCTGCAGCTGTTTTAGACTTGCTTCCTGTCCAGTCTTTGCTCCAAACATTGCCAGCTCCATTCTGGATCTAATGCCTGCCTACCTCTGAACACCTGCTTCCCGGCTCTGACTACTGGCTTGTCTCCTATGACTGGCTTTGCTTTTCAATTCTGCTTTGGCCATTGATTCCTGGCTCCAAACATTGTGTTTTGACCATGCCTCCAGATCTGCTCTCTGATTCTGCTCTGATCACTAGGCAAGACTCCAGCTCTAATCACTAGGGGTACATCTACACAGCAACATTATTTCAAAATAACAGCCCATGTCTACACAGCAGGCAGTTATTTCAAAATAATGTCAAAATACTGTGTGGTGGATTTACAGGTGCGAGCTCCCGCTCTCCGTCTGGAGGGGGGGCCCTGTGAGCCCGCCGCCTTTAAACCCCATGGTGTGGTGGATGTACGGGAGAGAGCTCCAACCCCCACCTGTGGGGGGAGGGCCCAGCGAGCCCACCATCCTCCGTGTTTCGGGGTCTTTACGGGGTCCTTTGGCCCCAGTTACGTGGCCCCTCTCCCAGGGTCCAGGCTAACTCAGTGGGTAGGCTGTCACTCTGTGTGCCCTAGTACAATGGCACGACTAGCGTGAGGGTGGAGGATGAGGGAGTAGGGGGACCCGGGCCCGCCCTCTCGACCGCGTCCCAGCCAGGGGTCCTAAGGGATCAGGGAGTTCACCCCTTACCCGGCTGACGGGGTTCCACCCCGAAGCATGTCAGCCCACAGGCGCCAAAAGTGCTCTGCCCCGGACTGCTTCCTATCCCCCTCCCATGTGGCGGCCCCTCCGGATGGGCCTGTAGAGCTCACCGTTCTGTCGTCCCAGTGTCTCAGTAGTTGGATCTCCTACCAAACCGTATTCCAGACTTTATGGAGCAGGGGTCGGAGCAGCTCTTGCACCTTCTTACCGATTTCAGTGATTATTCAGTGACATCCCAGGGATGTGTGTCCAGGCTTCGCTGTGAGGACTTGTTTGTACCACTGCAGAAGGTCTTCGAGTTGTTGCCGCTGGGCGGGTGTCATTTCCTCCCCCAAGGTGGGCTTAGTCTCCTCTTGGCAGTCACTTCCCCACGGATCGAGCTTGTCTTCTGCGGACGGGGGGGCTATCATTAGGCTTTCCTGTGTGACCCATTTCTTCAGTAGGTTGAAGTGGAACATCTGCGTGTCCTTCCTCTGCCCTGACAGACATATCTCATAATCCACATCTCCTACCCTCCGGAGTACCTCATATGCCCTTGTCATTGGGCCAGCAGTTTGGAGCTGGGGGATGGCAGCAGAAGCAGTACCCGGTCTCCTGGTTGGAACTCCCTTAGCCGTGCTGATTTATTATAGTAGCAGGCCTGCTTCTCTTGGCTTCTCAGCAAGTTCAATTTAGCGTATTCTCCCAGGTGTTTCAGTCTCCCCCACAGCTGTAAAATATACTGTGCTATCCCCTGGCCCATCACAGGTTGTTCCTCCCAGTTCCTCCTCCAGTCCCCCGGGGCTGATGGCCATAGAGTAATTCGAAGGGGGAGAAGCCGGTCAACGACTGAGGTACCTCCCGGACGGCAAACAGCAGGGCTGGGAGCATTTGGTCCCATCCCCAAGGATCGTCTTGCATGAATCTCTGCAACATCTCCTTCAATGTCTTATTGAACCTCTCCACTAGACCATCGGTTTGTGGATGGTAGACGGAGGTGTGGAGGTTCTTGATCTTCAACATCTGGCACAGATCTTTCATCACTCGGGAGGTGACGTTCGTCCCTTGATCCATCAAACTCTCCTTTGATAAGCCTACCCTTGAAAAGATTTTCACTAACTCTCGGGCCAGGGTCGGCGCCTTGGCATTTCGGAGGGGGGCACAGCCTCTGGGTGTCGGGTCGCACAGTCGAGAACTACCATAATATACTGCTGACCCGATCATGATGATTCTAGGGGACCAACTAGGTCGAGCGCTATTCACTTAAACGGGGTCTCTACTATGGGCAGGAGTACCAATGGCGCTCTTGGCACCCGAGCGGGCGCCGCCCTTTGGCACTCAGGATGCGCAAAAATCTCGTACCTCCCGGAATATCCCTGGCCAATAAAACCTCTGTATTATCCTTGCCAACATTTTTTCCCGGCCCAGATGCTCTGCCCAAGGGTTGGCGTGGGTTAGGTCTAACATGGCCCGGCGGAACTGAGTGGGCACCACCAACTGCCATACCTCTCTGTCCCCTACCAGCCTCCCAGTCACCCGGTACAACCGGTCGTTCTGTACTTTAAAATATGGGCCCTGCGACAGGGGCCGTGGGGTTTCCTCCGGTCCGTCTTCAGCCGAGGCTTGTTCCCAGGCATTCTGAAGGTTAGGGTCCGCCCTCTGTTCTCAGACGAAGTTGGGACTCTCTCCTATTCCCCGCTCTACATTCTCTACTCGGCCCGGCCCTTGTGGCAGTGCATCCGCTTGCTCTTGAGGTCCAGGTTCTCTCAGTGCAAGGAGGGCCTCTGCCTCCCGAGGTAGGTGCGCCTCTCTCCTGGGTCGGGGTCGAACCCTGGCCTGCAGCAACTGACCAAATCCCGGCCAGTCTCACCACCGGGTAAGGTAGGGAGGGAGCTTTCCCGACCTCCCATACTTTATCCCTCCATCCATCATCCATCCGAACCCAAGTGGTCGGGTATAGTCTGATGTCCCCATGCACGCAACGCATCCACACTGGGTTCCCTTCTTCTCGACCTTGGGGGAATTAGGTCTTCCCTTACCAGGGTGACGGCCGAGCCTGAGTCGACTAGGGCTTGGACTGCCTTCCCTTCTACCTTTACGGTCATCACCACCCATGTCCCTTGTTCTGCTCTCGTCAAGGGGCTACCAGGCTCCACTGGCTGGCCCAAGGTGCAGTCCATTAGGGGGCAATCCCTTCTAAAGTGACTTTCCTGCCCGCATTGGAAGCAGGCCCCTCGGGTTGGGGTTTTTTTCTCCTCGGACCCTGCAGCCCATATTGGTTCTCCCTCCGTCCCCTCCGTGGTTTTATCGGGCCATACCAGGGCTAGTTTGCGGACGCCACCCCGACCTGCCCGGGAGGCCACAAACCTCCCCTTTCCCTCAGATCTCCCAGTGGGATGCAGTCCCCCTACCTTGGATCCCGGCAAGGAGTCCTTTCGGGGACTTGGCTCATCTCCTTCCACCACCAGGTGGGCCTCCATCAAGGTGACGGCCTCATTTACTGTCATGGGTTGATTTCTCTTGACCCACTTTTGGCCCTCCCGTGGTAGGATATGGATGAACTAGTCAAGCACCAGGGCTTCCATCACCTGGTTGGCTGTCTTCTGTTCTGGTTCGATCCACCTCCTTGCCCATTCTCGTAGCCTCTGTGTGACCACCCGCGGCCTTTCGCCGGGCCCAAGCTGTTCTTGCCGGAACCTTTGGTGACACATCTCCGGCGTGATCCCTAGTTGGTCCAGCATGGCCTCTTTTACTTTAAAATAGTGGAGGGCGTCCTTGGCTGCCAAACTGTGGTAGGCCAGCTGTGTGGGTCCAGTCAAATATGGGGCGAGTAGAGTGGCCCACTGATCTTGAGGCCAGCGGGCAGCCGTCACCACCCACTCAAAGGTCATCAGAAAGGTCTCAGGATAGTCTTGAGGCCTCATTTTTGTGAGGCGTAAGGGAAGGACCAGGCCTTCCCCAGCGCCGTTGAGGCCTACGGCCGTCGCTCCAATCCCATGTCCGGCGGCTTGCCTCCAGTGGTCCTGCTGGGCAGTCAATTCCCTTACCAGCTGCCGTTGCTGCTCCTGGAATTGTGCCACCAACTGCTGGATCATCTGGGCCTGTTGTTGCTGTTGCATTTGTTGTTGCTGCCTTTGGCTCTCCCCAAGCCACTCCAAAAACTTTCCTGGCTCCATCCCAATGGCCTATGGGTGGCCTGGCGCTGGAGTCCTTGGAACGATCTTCCCTTCTGGGTAGGCATTCTCCTGTGGGAATTACAGTGCCCACATTCTCCACCAGGTGTGCCGGATTTACGGGCACGAGCTCCCACCCCAAGCCTGTGGGAGGGGGGGCCCAGCAAGCCCACCGTCCTCTCTGTTTCAGGGTCTTTATGGGGTCCTTCGGCCCCGGTAATGTGGCCCTTCTCCCGGGGTCCAGGCTAACTCAGTGTCCAACTGCTGGGTAGGCTGTCACTCCGTGTGCCCTAGTACAATGGCACGACTAGCATGAGGGCGGAGGATGGGGGACCAGGGGAACCCAGGCCCGCCCTCTCCACTGGGTCCCAGCCCGGGGCACTAAGGGATCAGGAAGTTCACCCCTTACCCAGCTGACGGAGTTCCACCCTGAAGCGCGTCAGCCCACAGGCGCCAAAAGTGCTCTGCCCCGGACTGCTTCCTATCCCCCTCCCATGTGGTGGCCCTTCTGGATGGGCCCGTAGAGCTTACCATTCTGTCATCCTCTCTGGTTCCTGCCCCACTATTCCGGCCTCCCATCAGACTCTGGCGGCTCCTCCACCTGGGCAGAGTAAAGCATTCCCCCCAGGGTGCCCGGTGACTCCTGCTGTGCGAGCCCCCTCACTGCTTCCTCCTCAACATGGGCCTTTTCAACTGGCCCGCCAAGGGCCATCATGGCATGTTGCCCCACCCCCTCAGTGTTCCTACGCCCTGGGATGCCGGAGGTGCGGTGCAGGCGACTGACAGCCACCCTTCCCCGGCACTGTTTGGCCCCACCCCCTTTCCAGGTGGGTGGCTGGAGCCCCGCCGGGCTCTGTGCTGGCCTTGACAGGCCCGGCGCACCAGCCACAGCTCTCAGGCGTGGCGCTGCCCTGCCCTCGAGCTGGGAGAGCGGGTGGAGTCCTGCCGGGCTCAGTGCGGGCCCCGACAGGCCCATCACAATTGTCAAGCTGGATAACTTCTCATTCTGACTCCTGTAACCCTCATTGTATGAGGAGTAAGGGAAGTCGGAGGAAGAGTGCTCTATTTCAAAATAAGTGCTGTGTTAGACTCTCCCAATTTCAAAATAAGCTATTTTGAAATAAGCTACACAATTGATGTAGCTCAATTTGTGTAGCTGATTTTGAGTTAAGCCCTGCCGTGTAGACATACTTTAGATGACATTGCCATCACCTCAGGGTGTGACCCCACCTATAAGGTATTGGGTTCCCTCAGCTCCCTCTAAAATCTAATAATTAGTGGAAATTTAAAATGCTCAGGACCTTGTCAGCATGTGTCATCAACTCATAGGATTAGGTCCCCTGTTGGATGATACTTTCCAAAGAGAATTCATACACACTATTGTTTTTTTCCCTGAGGGTGGAAATAATATCAGAACAACCTTCCTAATTGTGGTTTGGATGAAACCAAGATATATGCTGTGCACTGAATTCTTGTATTTAACATTTTAAACTTCATTAAAATGGGATGTTGTGAGAGTCATATCAGGCATGAATTTGGCTCATTAATTTTAAACACAATAAATGCTCAAAACATAGAGACTAGGTGACCCTACAAAAGTTCTTTATTTTAATAAGAATATGGTGTAAAATGTAGGGCTAAGAACTGAATTTAAAAGGCCTCTAATTGTTGTCTGTTTACCACAATAACACACACAAATGAGATCGGCATCCATCCACCAGATTAGTATGCACAAATACAGGTTTCTCTACATATAATATTGCAGGCTCACTACATGCAAAATCTGGCTAGAAATAGGCCTGAACCAAAACAGATGCAAATACCAGGCCTGTACTCAGAACCAAAACCCCAATTCAGAAAAGCTCTTAAGAACTATTTTAACTTGCAACATTGATTTCAATGGGACTTAAGCACATGCATAAATGTTTTGCTGAATAAGGATGGACTTAAGCACGTATTTAAGTGCTTTGATGAACTGGGACCAAAGTTTGTAATCTGATCCTATCTTAAATGAGCCATGTGCAAATACTGAATACAAAGGAAAGTTCTGATTCAGATTCCAAACTCCTAAACCAAAATATTCATATCTAGGGTTTTGTTTCTGCCCATTAAAGAAAAATGGATTCTGATCGAGTTTATATATGGGGCATAGTCTTAGACTCATTTCTAGGTGATTTACAATGTTCTATGTGTAAAGAATCATCAAGATGGTAATACTTTACACAGTTGATTGCTATTTGTCTAAATGTTAGGATTGCATTCTTTAAATGACCAGTGTCATATTCTGTAATAACTATGCAAACTTAGTTTCCCAAGTCAAGAAAAAGATACATTAAATTTAGCACAGATTATAGTTCTCAGTAAATGAAATCACTTAAAATATATTTGAAGCAAAATGAAATTACAGTGTAATTATTTACATTGAAGAATATCAATCTTCATTTGGAATTTTTGTTTTCACATTCCTTGCCTGGTAGGCTACATAACTTAGAATTATGATCTGTATTCAGAATAGATTCCAGCACATGTGTCAAAATATCCCTCTTCCTACTGCTAGTAGTGGCATCCAGATTAGCGAGGCACATCATTTGTGACACAGTCATTAGGAGACCCTGAGACTGAAAGGTAAGCTATTAGAACAAAATAGAAAGGTGCTAACTATTAAAATAACTTTGAGACCAAATTACAGTTGGTACAACTGGCAGTGCACAGTATATTGCAAAAATAAACTCAATGCATGCCTTTTTTCCAGAGCACCCACCTACAGAGCAGCAATAATTAGCACAAGGGGACTGGGCAGTGAAGCTAATGCTTCATGTAACTGTGTACAGACCATACCATCTAGCCCTTTTGGACATGCATAGTAATGCCCCTCCACAGTTCCCAGACTGAAAGGCTTGTGCAGAGGGCTTCCAATGGACTTGTTGGCCATTCTTTACCGGTAGTTGCTTGGGTTTGTATGTGTTTGTGGCTGAGATATATATAGACACACACACTTACCAGCTCATTTTTCAGCAAAATTATCATTGTGAGCAGGGCGCCTATGCCCGATGGCAGCTAAGGTGGGACAATTTTTTAGGGTTGTGATTTTATAATCTTCACCAAGACACTAATGAAATCTTTTAAAGCAATTTTTAAACTAAGGTCCTGTCCACTAACACAGTAAATTCAGAAACTGGCAGTATATACATAGGGTTAGCAAATGCCCCTTCAGTGGCTTTATTACTACCTGAATGGCTCTTTCACAGGTTCTGTGTTCTACTAATAGCTCTGGCAGACTTTTTCACTTTTAAGTTAACTAGGTCCTCTCTGAAGGAAGCAGAGCCACAGAACAGAGATACTAACAGGCGGGGGGTACACATGGAAGGTGTGTCTAGATTACATTCCTCTTAGAAAGAGGAATGAAAATGAGGGAAATGTAAAATGTAAATGAAGCGCTGATTTACAAATCTTGTGCTTCATTTGCATAATCTCTTCCGATCGCTTTTTCTGAAGAGATTTTTTCTAAAAAAAAAGCAGTCTAGTTCTTTTTCGAAAGAACCCTTATTCCTGAAAAAATGAGGTTTACAGGGTTCTTTTGAAAAGGTTTTTTTTTTAAAGAACCCCATCTAGACTGCTTTTTTTTATTTTTTTTAAATCTCTTCCGAAAAAGCAATCGGAAAGGATTATGCAAATAAAGTGGGAGATTTGTAAATCCGCGCTTCATTTGCATTTTCGATTTCCCTCATTTACATTCCTCTTTTGAAAGAGGAATGTAGTCTAGATGCACCCTAAGACCCAGTGCTGCCCCCAAATGATCAGGTGTTCTACACAACTGCGTATTCTGCATAGTGGGAAGGACAACTCTGATTGTGAGTAATAGACTTTATTACTCCAATTACAAGTATGAGCTTTAATTTCCAACTATATATAATGGGATTTTTGTGAGTTCTTTTTATTGTTGGTCTTTCATCTGTCTGAGCAAAGTGACTGGAAATTTAATTTATTTATTTATTTATTTATTTATTTTGTAAAACCCAATCTCTATTACATTCTTCATTTCTTCACAGGAAGCTTAACATGCGCTGGGCACTATTTTGGTTTGTTCTGTGCAGTCTGGTACATTATGATTTGGAGAAGAAGGTAGTGAGCCATGAAGGATTCCCACTTCAGGCTACAATTGGGAGCCAATTTGATGATATCGATGTAAAAGTCTCAGTATAGTTTAAATGTTTGCTGCAGAATAAGTTTCTGTAAGCAGCCCGTTTCTGATGGCAGCCTGAGGGTTTGAAACATTGGCTGCATATTTTTTCTGTAGTTAGTGGAAAAGAGAAACACAAAGTAGGTTAAATGTAAGTAGTAAGAGGATTTTTATTTCCCTTGAGATACAATTTGGAGTACCTCTGGACTCTTTGAATTGAAGTTTCTTTAGTGATTTGGAAGGAGCTCCAATATTTAATGGTAGTAACTGCTGTCAAGACACGGTTTTGTGAAAGTATACCCAGCACAGTAGAAACTGAAGAAGGAGACTTATGAGTTGAAGAAAACTTGTTGTCATTCAATAGCCAAGAATAGAAAACCAATAGTCCGGAAGGTTAGTGTGAAAAGGCTGAATCCTGCAAGATACTGGATTTCAACTAGTATTGGAAATTAAGGGAGCTTTGCACCTTGCAGAGTGGATTCAGTATCTCATAAACTGAGCTGTGAAGAAGAAAGTCGAACAGGATGACAAATTAATAGGCCACTGTGAGCAAGGAGGAAAAGAACGCTAGTGGAGATAAACAAAGGGCAGTTAAAAACACAAATGGGAAGTAGGAGAACTGTGAAGTCTGGTGTGTCTGCAATGCTTGTTCATTTTGAGTAGCAATTACCCTAATTCAAAGTCTTACTCAAGTCAGTCTGGCAAAAAGGCAGGAGAAAAAATCCTGGCCCTTTTTGCATTCCGTTCCATTTATTATCCTTAATTGGATCAGATCCTAACCCTTGGCTGTTTCCCTTTTACACTACTCTTATGGTGCAAAGGGAATGGAGATCTGCCTTAACAGGGAAGTTGTGGTTTCTTTAACATATATGAATTCTGGAGTAGCGTAACATTTGAATAGACTGCTCCATAAAATTCACTCCCCACCCATCTGGTTATAAATAAGGCTTGGGACATGGACTCCTAAGTTACTTAGAGTGCTCTGAATTACACTGAACTAGAGCAGGTAGAAAAATTGCCAGGTATTTTTCATGGACAATTTTGGAGAGTGCTCACATTTATCCAAAATCTTCCCATGAAAATTCAAAAATGAACATTTAAAAAAAAATTTCAAATCAAACAGTATTATCTGTCCAATGGTTTTGATCATTGCAATACTTTCTGAGGAAATTCTGAGGCTACTAATAATGCTTTTCACAGTCAACCTGAAGAGGTGTGTATGTGTGAGAGAGATACTTTTTCATTTTTATAAATGGAATTTAAGTTCATACCAATACTCACAGTTTGATACAAGTGCTACTTTTTCACAAGTCTTGGGACTGGTGGGGAGAGGGACACAATGCAGGCTTTCCAGAAATAGCTCTGAGATCCACAAAGAAATTGCAAAAATAATATTAGACCGTTAAGTTCTAAATCAGTTTTAACTGTATCACAATTTAATAAGCCATCAAAGCTGGCATGTCATGAGTCCAATAGCTCTTCAGGATAATGAGGGCATACCTGGTCTCTCATGACCCTGTGCTCTACACCTGGAAGCAATGACATATTCCAGGTAGTGCCCTCTCGTTAATTATTATTGGAGCAGCTGAGCTAGAAAGAAGCTGCTAAAACAATACAAAGAGAAGTTATTGAGAAGGAAAGGCAAGAGAAAGGGAGCTCTCTCCAGAGACACCCTGTGGCTATTGAAAATGGGAGCAACCCATGCGAGAGATATATGCCTCTGTAGGGACAAGCTTTGAATGAGAGCTCAGATGTGAGCTTGAAAGCTACCAAGAAGGTTGTTTGTATCCCTTTGGAAGGGAGATAGGGGAGAGCTAGTATCGATCAACTCTGGGAAGAGATGTGGGGTCTCGCTCTAGACTGGAGAGGCCGACATTTTGAGCTTGCCTTCTAGAAGGAAGTAGGAAGATCCACAGGGAGCAGAGCATGTTCCTGCACAGGGGAACACTGAATTAGGGTCTCTAATGGCTAGGAGAAACCCACATTATAGCTCCTGTGGTAGAAGGCACGAGGCAGGACTTGTAACTCATTTGGGCCCAGAAGGAGATTTAACTTTGGGATTTGGTTGGGGCGCTGAACCACAGAAGATCCAGTGTGAGGTAAATGCCCTGCAGGAGGAACTACAGGAAAGAATACTGGCAATATTACACACAGATGCAAGGGAGCACACTGAGGCTGAGTGCACCCATATCACGCAGGGTCTGCATGCTCTTCTAAATACACATCTGGGCATGCAGAGGTGCGATGTGATGTTGTATGACAGTACTATTGGAAACTGCAGCACAACCCAGGGCTTGATGAGGGACAGCAGTTCTGGAATCTATGTCTGGTAGGGTGATGACTTCCTGCCTTTTCTGGTTTCCATTTTTAATTGTGTTGGTACACTGTGTATGCTTAATACCCAATGCATGAAGCTATACTAGATCAAGACCCCGAGTGATATTACAGGAGCTCCTTAAGTCTCTCAAAACCTCTCTTCATACACTTGTAGAGATGTGATTTAGGGAAATCTGACATTTTAATCTTTCACTGTACACTGTCAGATTTGCACATGGCAGCTATTTTGCCAAAATCAACTGTTAAATATTTATAATCTTCCCTAATAACTGCTTTATTTGACACAAATACATACACTTCCTGGGCCAAACCCTCCAATGGGTTTTCAGTTTTTTTTCTTGGAGTCATTAACTGTGGTGTAATAAGGAATGGAAGGCACTAAATGACATTCCAATATCCACACATACATTCTACAATATACAGTGAGTATGTACTTTAAATAAAACATGGCTAGTGAGAGCAGATTAAAAATAATAGAGATGCCAGCAAAATAATTGTAGTAGAGATGGTCACAAATTTTGAATAATTTTTTGATGAAAAAATAGGATTTTCAATAAAAAGTTAAAGATTTGCTGGAAAATTAACTAAGTGCCCTTCACAATCAATTTTTGTATAAATGAACCAGAGAATATCCCACCAGTGACAGGAGAGGTAAATACATAAACCATGAGTTGGAATAAAGTTTTCTCTACCAATAAGAGCAGCTATTGATCCTGAACTCATGCCTCATGGATACATGATTACAAATGTTTATAATTTTCTTGTGGTATTAACAGTTATGCAAGCTTTTAGGCTAATTTGCAAAAGAAGCATGTTTAATGTTTTCAATAGAGTGGCAATTTGCTTACCCATCAAAAGCTAAAGAAATTATTGGGTTTTTTTATTATAACCTGTTTTTCATAAGATAAAGAGATGGTGAAGTCAATCCTTTTTTTATGTGTTGAATTTGTTTTGTAGTATAAGTATCTGCTTTTGAAGCAGGTTTTTTTTAAAAACATGCCCCACATCAAAGGGGGGTATGTAGTAACTCAAGCTCCAGAACTACAAGTCTGAGAATGTCCCAGGCATGAAGGCTGTTCAGAAAAGAGAACTGAGGAAAAATCTTAAGGTTTAAGAGCAAGACTTCTTGAAATAACCTGTGGACACTCTAAATTTCCTCATAAATTTTCATGTATGTACTGTTGGTGCAGCCAAAGAAACACCACTTTTCCCCTGTCTTAAGACTATATGAATTTTAAAAATTGATATGAAATTGTTATGATATGCACTTCATTTGCATTGCCTCTTCCACAAAAAGTTCGTAGTATAAACATAGCCTCACAGACAAACATGGCTACCCCTCTGAGACTCTCTAGTCCAGCATCATTGGGACCCACAACTCCACTGCCTATTGGGCTGTTAGAAGATGTTTAGGGGTAAATTAGAGCTAAATAACAAAACATCAAGAGCTAGGACTAGTGGCTGTAAACAAACTGTGACTGCAGGAAACTTGGCCACCCCCGTAACAAGTGGATATTCCTCTACCCAAAACTATGCTGGACAATGAATGTTGCCAAACCAGAGAGTGCCGGATTAGAAGTGTTGAACCTGTACAGTTAGCACTGACCAGTTCCTTCTCACCTGGGCCTGAGTGAGGTCCTGATGATTCAGAGCGACTATCAGGAACTAAGAGGACAATTAGCTGTGGCAGAGGAACATTTGGATGGACTAAAGTTTATAAAATATCTGGGCTACGTCTAGACTGGCATGATTTTCCGCAAATGCTTTTAACGGAAAAGTTTTTCTGTTAAAAGTATTTACGCAAAATCGCATCTAGACTGGCATGGAGTTCGCGTTATAACGATGCGCTTTTGCGGAAAAGCGCGTCTACATTGGTGGCGCGCTTTTCCGCAAAAGCAGAAGCCCGGAACCATTTTGCGGAGGGCACAAGGGCACCAGCCCTTTCGAGGCGAGGCTGGCGGCCATTTCAGACACGTGCTTAAAGGGATCTCCCCGGACAGCCATTTCTCTGCGCTCCGTGCTAGAGGGCCCCTTGCAGGGACTGACAGCCATAAGCAGGTTTGGTGGTTGCCCTCTGACTTTGGGACAACGCTGCCTTTGGCCACCTACTTCTTTTGCCAGGGGGTTTTTTCCTACCCCTCTGTCTTGTGCCATGGAACCACGGGTGGCCATGTGCCTGCTCTGGCCCCTGTCAGACATTTTGGAGTGCCTGCAGCTGCTGCTCCAGGTTGGTGCCCTCCTCTTTCCTGGACCAGGAGGGGCACATCGGTTTGGACCCCCTCACCAGTGAGGCCATGGTGTTCCTGTGGCACCCCCGCCCCAGGGTGCAGAGGCGAGTGTGGAGACTGGACACCAGCACCGACTGGTGGGACCGGCTGGTCCTAGGGCAATGGGACGACCAGCAATGGCTCCGGAACTTCCGCATGCAAAAGCGGACGTTCATGGAGCTCTGTGCCTGGCTCACCCCCGTGCTCCAGAGAGCCACCACCTGTCTGCGGGCACCCATCCCCATCAAGAAGAGGGTCGCCATCGCAGTCTGGAAGCTGGCCACCCCGGACAGCTATCGATCGGTGGCACACCAATTCGGGGTGTGCAGATCCACCGTCGGCGCCGTCGTGATGGAGGTAAGTCCCGTGGGGAGTGGGGTGGGGGGAGGGTGCTGCACTCCATGCCCAGGGGCAGCCAAGACTCCACGCTGGGTCACCCAGGGGTTCGGGCCGTCCCTCCCTTGCACAGCTCTGCTTGGGGGGGGGGGTGTAGGGCGAGGGGGCTGTGGTGTGTGTGTGCGTGAGGACAGAGGGAATCACGGGGAGGGGGCCAAGGGAGCGCACACCCACCCCTGCCTTATGTAATGTGTTCCCCTGTGTTTCTTTGCACCCTTCTGCAGGTCGTCCGCGCCATCAACAACGTCCTGCTCCCCAGAGTGATCCGCCTGCGGGATGTGGACGCTACCGTCGCCGGCTTCGCTGCCCTCGGGTTCCCCAACTGCGGGGGAGCACTGGATGCAACCCACATCCCGTCCAGGCCCGGAGCATCGAGCAGCTCATTTCATGAACAGAAAGGGTACTGCTCCATCGTTCTGCAGGCCGTCGTGGACCACCAGGGCCACTTCCTGGACGTCTACACGGGCTGGTCCGGCAGGGCTGCACGCGCCCACATCCTGCGCAACTCCGGACTGTTTTGCAGGCTGGAGGCGGGCACCTACTTCCCCCGGTGGGAGTTGACTGTCGGGGATGTGCCTATGCCCATCTGCGTCGTCGGGGACGTGGCCTACCCCCTGCAGCCCTGGCTAATGCGGCCCTATGCGGGGCGGCCGGACCAGAACCAGGCCCGGTTCAACGACCGCCTCAACCGGGCCCGAAATCAGGTGGAGCTCGCCTTCGGCCATTTAAAAGCCCTCTTCCGTTGTTTGCTCACCCATCTCGAGATGGGTGAGCGGAATGCAACGGAGGTAGTGGCCGCCTGCTGCGTGCTCCACAATATTGTGGAGCGGAGCGGGGAGGCCTTCCTTCCCGCATGGCTGGCAGCAGAGGGCCAGGCCTACGAACAGCCCCACACAGCTGCCAGCGACCAGGCGCACCAGGATGGGGTGCTGTCAGCCGATGGTCAGGGCAGTGAGTGGTGTGTGTGTGTGTATTATACACCCGAGACTTCAACTGCCAGGACCGGGGTCCCTTAGCAGTGGGCAACCTGGAAGAGGTTGACGGGCGCCCCAATAAGTTTACAGGGAAAAGCTTATACACCCGAGACTTCAACTGCCCGGACCGGGGTCCTTAGCAGCGGGCAACCTGGAAGAGGTTGACGGGCGCCCCAACGGATCTGTCCCTTATGACCGGCTGGAGTTCTTTTAAATTGTGCTTGGTTCTGTTACAGCAACTGAAGGAGTCAGGTTAAAGCTTAAACAGTTACTATTTTATTGTTACAGGGTGAACTTAGCTGTTAAATGCTACTGCTGTGTTACAGATAACACAGCCACTACAAAAGGACAGGACAGAAATTACACTTAAAACAAAAGTCACTTACAGGTACCATGAAACCCTTTTGGTTCTCTGAGCTCTTATTAAATGCATGCAAAATAGACACCTAGCAGGTATATATATTCTCACCCCTGCGTTCCAGACTTGGCGTGGCCAGCGTCTTTCTCTCAATCCCTCGGGAAGAAGTAGGGCGAGGTTGGGCGTCCACAGACCTCGGAGACAATCAATACCTGCCAGCAGGTATAGATGATTGGAGCTCAAATGGGGTGGGCTAC
Source organism: Rafetus swinhoei (assembly GCA_019425775.1). Classification (NCBI taxonomy): domain Eukaryota; kingdom Metazoa; phylum Chordata; order Testudines; family Trionychidae; genus Rafetus; species Rafetus swinhoei. The sequence goes on along the minus strand of CM033437.1, from coordinate 270,576,419 downwards.
TAAACCCCTCTTTATACCCCTTGGGTCATGTAGGCTTCTTCCTGGTCTCAAGTGGCCAATTAGGAAAAATGGCTTTGAATGCCAAGTTTCCCAGGAAGGGTGCAAAGCATAATTCACACCTGGGAAAATGCAGACAATGGGCATTTCTAGTATGTGATGGGCGAAGATTCCCTCTCCTGGGACAGTGCAGGCGTGTCAATTACTGGTACTAGCCATCAGGGCGGCGGGAGGCTCCGGGTCGTCAGCTAGCCCATTTACTGTCTGGTTTCTGTTTATGGTAGAGTCAGGGACAGGCAGCACACCTGCGTTCCCAGGGCATCAAAGGTTGACTGCCTTTCTCTTGCTCTTTGGGGGGGGGGGAAACAAGATGGGGTTCATGTCTGGCTACAGGTGCGCATCCGGGAGGCCCTCACGGACATGTTCTCACAGGCCCTGGAGTAGGGTCGCCTCAGTTTCCCTGGACAACTCCCTCCCCTCCCCTTACCTCCCAATACACAACAACACGCTGTTTGGGGGGAGAGGGAGATGTTGTGCAGAATGTTTGTTATTGTTATGTGAAATATGTTTGAGCAGTCTAGTTCAGAGCACAGTACTCTTGGTTCTGTTAAGGGTTTGGTCAGGTCAAGCGGAAGGCTTGTACCTACCAATTAGGATTAGGTTTAGATTCAGGTTTAGTTAGATTAGCTATCATCGTCGGTTCAAAGCATTTCGGCCGTCGTCGAGTTTGTTCGTCGGGCACGTCGGCCATAGCTAGGGTTTTCTTTGAGTTCAGGGTTAGGTGTAGGGATAGTCTAGGCCACCATCGTCTGTTCGAGCTGTCCCGAAGAACAGGAAGAGGAGTCGAGGTTCGTGCGGAAGGCTCGAGTCAGCGCACCCGATTCCAGTCATCTTCGAGGGATCTCCTGGCAGTTCCTCTCCTGAGGCCCGGAAGGACCAAAGGATGGAGGTCGCCAGCGTCACATAATCGCCCTCCGCGCCTAGACTGTGTTTCATGTATTTTGTGTTGTGTTTACTCTTTTGTAATCTATCCCTTGCTTGATTGAGATTTTATGCATGTCAAATATAGTCCTGTGGTTGAATTTTATCTTGAGTTGGTATTCATTTATGCATCACAAACTCATAACCCTTCAAAATTATTTCCCTTTTTTTAGAAAACCTGTGATAGATATGGAATTTGGAGTCCGCATTTGTCATCTTCATGATTTTATTAGGTTGATCGGCATTCTAAATTAATTATTCACGTTACCTCGCATAACAGGGAGGAGACCTTGAACTGGGAGGGGGAGGAGACCTTGAAGCAGGGAGGGGGAGGAGACCTTGAACTGGGAGGGGAGGAGCTACTCCTGGGAGGGGAGGAGCTACTCCTGGGAGGGGTGGCCCCTGCGACCGCTCCTGCGGGGGTGGACCTGGACATGGGGGGTGGACCGCATTGGGGCAGGCTGAACGGGGAGGTGGGCAGGAGGGGCAGGAACGGGAGGAGCAGGAGGGGCAGGAGCAGGGGCAGGAGCGGGAGGGGCAGGAGCAGGAACAGGAGGGGACATTGGAGGAGGGGGAGGGGCAGGAGAGGGCGCGGGCACTGCTAGGGGAGGGATGGCGGGGGCATGGGGTGCGGCCATGCCATAATGGATGGCATGGGCAATCTGTGTGGAGAGGCTGGCAACGGAGTTTGCCATCACCGCACAGTGTCCCTGGAAGGTGGCCCAGACCCCCTGGCGCCACTGCAGGTTCGCCTCTGTGCGCCTCTGGATGGCAGCCTCTACCCGCTCGACGGCCTGCATGTGGCGCCGCAGGAGCTGGTCCCGGTGTCGGACGCGCTGCCTCCGTGGTTGGGCGGCTGGGGGTGCTGCTGCTGCCGGACCGGAGGGTTCCCCGCTCCTGGTTGGTCCCGCTGCAGGGAACAGAAGAAAGGATGGGTCAGTCAGGCAGCCCGGCCACTGACCCCACACCTCATGCCTTCCACCCCACCCCTGAGCCCAGGTGACACCACAGGGGTGGTGTGGCTTGGGCCCCCTCGGTTCCTCCCCTGCCCCCCACCCATGTTGTATGTTTGCATAGCGGACCGCCCCTGGAGTAGGGTCCTCCTCCATGTATTGGAACCCCCGGTCTGTGTCCTGGCCCCGTGGAGGGCGCTTGTGTTGTGTTAACCTGTGGAACTCCCTGCCGGTGGAGGCTGTGAGGCTTTGGGCTAATCAATGGTGTTTGACAGGGAAAGCAAGATGAATCCCCACACAGTGCCTGGGAGCACATCTGGCAGACGTGGTCTGGGCTCTCAGATCCCCATCGCGTGGGATATCTCCTGGACGGAACCAGGAGAGTGACTGGGGAGTGTCCCATCCTTGCAGCAAAACTCAGGCGGCCCTAGGGGCGGCCCAACCGCTTCCCCCCCTTCTCCCTCCCACTATCCCTCACACACGTAGCCCAGGGACATGTGTGTCCGCAGTGGGGACTTCCCTCGGGGAGCCAGCCAAGGCACCAGGAGCAGGCGAGGGGCTCAGTGGGGGGCCACGCTCACAGGGCTGTGACGCTGCAGTTTACCCAGGAGCAGCTGGCTGTGCCTCACAGCCAGGCATGGGACAGTGTGCCGTTCTCTGTGCTGCACCCTTGCGGCGGTGCGGGCTCTGGGCTGAGTCCCTGGGGCCCTGGCTGGTTCCAGCCGGCATCCACCCTTCCCCCTGGTCCCGCCGAATGTGTGTGAGCAGCACGGTCCCAGGCATGCCCTGCAGCTGCCTGCCGCGGCCACGTGCCGCTCGGTCACCAGGCTACACGTGGTTGGACGGGCTGCTTGCTGCCTAATGCTACACAGCGTGCAGCACACGTGGCCTGAGTGACATGCTTTCCCCCTTCCCCCTCCGGGTGCCTGGCTCCCCCTCCCCCCCCGCCCTCTGCCCCCCGCCCTTGTGAGTGCAAAGTGCAAGACTCACGGTGGATCCTTCCCCGGCCCCGGAGGATGCGCGGGAGATGTCAGGGCTGCTGGAGGGGGCCTGCTGGGTGGCAATGCTGGCCTCATCCTCAGATGCGCTGCTGTCTCCTTCCCCCGCCTCGGTGGTCCTGGTGACGGGAGGGGCGCACGCTGCTGTCCACGGCCACGTCTGGGGCTTGCGGGGCTGGCTGGCCAAGGATGGCGTGGAGCCGGTTGTAATGGGGGCAGGTGTCTGGTCCTGCCCCCTGGCCCTTACTGGCCCGCACGTAGCCCAGGCGCAGCTCCTTCACTTTCGCACGGACTTGTTCGAGGGTCCGGGTGGGATGGCCTTGCTGGGCGAGCGCCTGAGCCATGCGGGTGAAGATGTCGGCGTTGCGGCGCCGCGAGTGGGTCTCGTGGAGGGCCTCCTCCTCCTGCCACAAGTCCAGGAGGGTCTCCAGCTCCCCCGACGACCACGATGGGGCCCTTCTTTTCCGGCCCCTGGGGGCCTCCTGCGCTGGGGGTGCAGGTGGCTGAGCGCCCGGAGCTGCCATGCTGGGCTGCGAGGTGGTTGCTGGGCACAGCAGGGGCACCATGGCAGACCTCAGGCAAGAGGTCTGAGGCACGCTCCTGCCACGTGCGCTCAGCAGCCTGCGTGTGCTTTAAGAGCTCGGGTTACCAGGAAGTCCGGGGCTCCTACGGGGTCTCCCGGCGTCCAAACCGCTTTTTTCCGTGTAGCCTGCTTTTGCTCAAAAGTCTTAGCTAGCTGTCTACACTGGCCCTTTTGCACAACAGTTTTGCGCAAAAGGGACTTTTGCCCGAATGGGAGCATCAAAGCTTTTCTGCAAAAAGCACTGATTTCGTACATGAGAACGTCAGTGCTTTTGCAGAAAATCAAGCGGCCAGTGTAGACAGCTGGCAAGTTTTTGCGCAAAAGCGGCTGATTTTGCCCAAAAACTGGCCAGTCTAGACACAGCCCTGGTGTATAAGGCAATGCAGGACAGTCAGTGAAATCAGATCTCTGCATAGAGTTATTGCCAGGCATAACATAGTGCAAATATATTGGGCTTCAGGTGCCATTCACATCCAGTTGATCCATTTTGGAAATTATACTGCAAAAGTATTTTCCAGGTCACATTTCTTCCATAATCACTGTTAGGACTGTTTTGAAGCAATGACTCTCACTATCCCCTGTGGACTTCTCCTTTGAAATTTCACTTGTGCCTGTTATAGGCACAAAAGTCCAAGCTAGAGGTACAAATACTTTGCAAATATAGCACAGATCGCATACATATTGATAAACTATTGTGAATTTTACTTTTTAATTGGCAGGATTGCATCCTAATTATAATGAATAATTGATGCCTAAATGTACACCCACTCCCTGCTTCAAGGCTTTTGTGTCAGCTAGTTTTAAAAAATGGTTTATATGAGCAGAAAGTAAGCTAGCTTTCCTTTCTTTCTATTTGTTTTATATTGCTGTATTGATATCAGATAGACAGAAATGTCAAAAACAGCCTTTAATTTGTCTCTGTGTACTAAACATAAAAAAGAAGAAGAAAGCTTTTGCAGCTGTGAGCAGTTCTGTCAAAAGATTGTTATATACAGGTAGTTATTCTGTTTTATTTTGAATTTGCATATGCAATCCTGTTTGACAGCTCTCTGTTCTCAGAATAAATTAGAAAAGTTAACCACACTCTATCCATTATTTATGTGCTGCATACTCCAGCATTATCTGTTGTCCTATATGCAGAGTGCCAATAGAAAAAAGTTTAAAAACTAGATTAAGAATATATGTATGTATTTATGGCAAAAATCAAAATGTGTTTTTTCATTTTAATTAACAATTGACATTTTAAAGTATCATGAGGTGGCAGTGAAGAGCTCAAGCATGCACCCTGAAGTCCATTGGGAAACTTTGGAACTAATGGCTGCTGCAGTAACGTGTGGAGCGGAGTGGTTAGTGGTGGTGAACCTGCCAAGGACCAAAAGGAAAAAAATGCAGGCTGATGTGAAATGACCCAGAAGAATTCATTGTAGGTCATGAGAGTTACCTGGAACTGAGGATCATGATTTGGAAAAGCCATCAGTAGAATACCATTGAACAAAGTCAAGTGGACCAGGAGACAGCTGACTTCTAATACAGAGGAGGATTCTTGATAACATCAGACATATCCTTGACTTGATTTAAAAGGAAATGAACCTACAAGGCTACCTTTGTACTGACTGATCTATGATAGTGTGCACACTGATAATAGGGTTCTGCAAATATATTGCAGTTTTGTGCATTGCTTGTTGGATACAATATCTGTGAAAATAGTTTTAGGTAAGAAATGCATTTAGATCAGTCTGGCTTAATAATAATACAGATTGGAGTTTGAATCACAGCATTGTTCCAAATTGTTTCTAATCTGTTGTCCAGAATTCTGCCCTCAGATACGTGTTCCAATCCCATCAACAGGAGTTGTATGTTTCTATTTTAGAGCAGTATCTGTAGCTGATACAGAATGTCCCCTACCAAAAAACAAAAAAACCAAAAAACCCCAACAACCTCTGTTTCAAGTGACATACAAAATCTTTGTTGTGGAGTTTATTTGGGGATAAATATTTAATGTCGCGAAGGTCAGAACACTCATTTAAATCTTACAGCTGACTCCATGAATCACATTTCTGGTACAAATTCATAACAATCCTAGAACTTGCTACAGAGTAAACACGCAATGGATCTTTCCCATAAACTGGTGCCATTATAGTGTATGCCATGTTAAGTGGATAAATTACAAACACCCAGAAGAAAACAGCTGAAGATATTGACCAGAGTAGAAATTTGAAATGCTGCTGAGGGTTTGTCAGTCTAAGTAGCAGTCTTCTTAAGATTAAAAAATAAAGAATAGGTATTCATCGGTGACAAAAAGTCTCTGAGGGGTAGCCATGTTAGTCTGTAACTTTAAAAATGAATAGTCTGGTTACACCTTAGAGACAAGCACAGAAAGTTTCTTTATTTGTCAAATTTTTTTAAAAAATTTCCCTTTAATTGTTTAGTAGTTTACATTTAAGAGTACAGTACTATATTTGCTTTTTTCTTTTGTCTCTGGTGCTACCTGTTTGTGTGCTTGTTCCACATAGGGTGTATAGCTGTCAGTTTGTACGTTTGGAGTTCATAACTGAGGTTTTATGGTATATAATAACTAGTATGATTAAATACTGGTAATTCAACTGCAGTAAGGTTATCATCTACAGAAGAAATTTTAGCTATGAGTTCAGCTATTATCCCTCTTTTGCCTCACCTTCCGAACACTCACTACTCTTGTAGTATTTGTTATTGTGAGTAGTTGCATATAGTTTACTACTCATGATACTAAATACTTAGGGCTTAATCCTGCAAAGAACAGAGAACAACAAAACCCATTACTATCATTTAGATAATCCCAAGGTATCCAAGATTACATGACAGGAGTATGCTTAAATGTTTTGCTGGATCAGGGCTGGAGAACCTTGCAGGATTGAGCCCTGCACATACTTATTAGTGTTTGTAGAATCAGGCCTTCTAAAAAGATTGTAATGTTATCTTTTGGCCACCTTAATTTTGTGCTTTGTTTCCTGAGTTGCTGGACTTACCTCTGGCAGTGGAGAGGCTGACGTCCAAGGTTGAGTAAACACCAACTTTTCTCCTCACTAAGCATAGAATTATAGAATCAGAGAACCCTAGTACTGCAAGGGATCTCGAGAGATCATGAACTCCAGTCCCCTGCCCTCACTGCAGGACCAAACACTGTCTAGATCATCCCTGACAGGCGTCTGTCTAACCTGCTCTTAAATATCTCCAGTAATGGAGATTCCACAATCCCCCTAGACAATTTATTCCAGTGTTTAACCACCCTGACAGGCAGGAAGTTTTTCCTGATGTCCAACCTAAACCTCCCTTGCTACAATTTAAGCCCATTGCTTCTTGTTCTATCTTCACAGGCCAAGGAGAACAATTTTTCTCTCTCCACCTTAAAGCACCCTTTTAGATACTTGAAAACCGCTATCATGTCCCCTTTCTGTCTTCTCTTGCACTTCTGTGGACCTTCTCCAATTTCTCCACATCTTTCTTGAAATGTGGTGCCCAGAACTGGTCACAATACTTCAACTGAGGCCTAATCAGCGCAGAGTAGAGCGAAAGAATGACTTCTCGTGTCTTGTTCACAACACTCATATTAATACATCCCACAATCATGTTTGCTTGTTTTTCAACAGTGCCACACGGTTGACTCATGTTTAACTTGTGGTCCACTATGACCCTTAAGTCTCTTTCAGCAGTACTCCTTCCTAGACAATCACTTCCTATTCTGTATGTGTGAAACTGATTGTTCCTTTCTAAGTGGAGCACTTTGCATTTGTCCTTATTAAACTTCATCCTATTTATCTCAGACCATTTCTCCAGTTTGTCCAGATCATTTTGAATTTTGACTCTATTCTCTAAAGCACTCGCAACCCATCTCAGCTTAGTATCATCTGCAAACTTAATAATCATACTCTCTACACCATCATCTAAATCATTTATGAAGATATGTATGTGGATTCCTATCTGGCAATAGTTTTTTTCCACCTTGCTTTTTCTTCCAAGGCTTTATTATGAAGGCTAAATTTCCTTTTTCCTGCTCCAGTAAAGCTACCATTCTCTGAATAAAAAAAGAGATTTACTGCACTAATGAAAAGTGTACTGTTCCTTAATTCTTTCACCAATGGAGAATTGAAAGCTTGCTGCATAGAACTGACAGAAACAAGCCTTTTAAACCAGGAATCATGAAAGGAGTTTAAAAAATTTCCCAGGTCCATGTCTATTTCAATATTTTATGAATATGACAACTTAATAGATTTATTTTAAAGAAAAGGTTAATTATTAGAAACATAGATGAAATTCAGAATTTGAATATATAGATACAGCAAGGGGTGGGAGTGCTTATTTCTAGAAAAGTTTATCTGTGAGGAAAAAAAGACTTGTGGAGGAAAGACCACTTCCTTAAGGGATACATTTGGAACCTATGACTGGAACAGCCTTGGGAGGCCTGACTCTGCCCTAAAGCTGGGTTATATAAATAGGGGGCTGAGCAGAAGAGAGAGTAGTACAAGCTAGATAGGGTGCAGTGTATGGTAGTTTCTGTCTCAGGCTTTTGGGGCATGTCTACACTACAGAGAAGATCGACCCTCCAGTGGTCGATCTTCTAGCGTTAAATTTAGTGGGTCTAGTGTAGACCCCCCCAAATCAAATACTGAGAGCAAACCCTGCCAGTGTCCATTACTCCTCAATCTGTGAGGAGTAAGAGAAGCCAACAGGAACATATGCTCCCGTTGGCCTCCTGCAGTGTAGATGCTGTGGCAGCTCAGCTTAAGGTAAGCTGAATCCAGCTATGAATTTTGTGTAGCTGGACTGCATATCTTAAACCCACCTGCCTGGCCTAGTATAGACCAGGCCCTAGAGACTAGCATAACCTGACTCGGAGACTTTGGCTATAGTTACACTATAGAGCTGGTGCAAATGCTCTAAGCCAATGGGAGAGAACTCTCTTGTTGACTTAATTACAGCTCCTGTGAGAGCCGATAGCTATGTTGGAGGGCGAAGCTCTTTTGTTAACACAGAGCTGTCCATAGAAGCACTTGAGTATGTGTGACATATGTTGCTCAGAGGTGGCTTATTCGGTCCTCTAAGCAACATTACTTATACCAGAGTAAGCTGTGGTGTGGATATAGCCTTTGTACTGTGGTCTTCAGGTTAGGGAGCTAGTTCAGAATCACAGCCCTGATGTGAGGACCTTATGACCTATGTATTTTAATTGGTGTGCTCTATGAGAGGCGGTGCAATTTCTCAGGGTATGTTTCTCGAGGCTGTCAAGGTAAAACTGTTGCTACCCCAGGGGGGTGCTCCAGCAGTTCCACAGCAGGCTGCAAGTGGGTGTGTGGAGATGGTTCATGACTTAACACAGTTGCAGGTGACATTTTGCTGTTTGGAAAGAATGGAGTAGCAAAGTTAAAGAAGAGAAAAAGAACAACAGCAGTTTAATGAAAAACACCATTTTCTGGACCTGCTTTCTCCTCTTTTTATATAGCACTACTCCCTACTATCTTCAGCCTCTAATGCTCACACTAAACATCTATTCCTCTTGAATTGCACTAACAGGTAGAAACTATAGGTCGAACCTCTGGCAACATGGATGTTCCTGGACCAGAGAGCCCCAGCCTCAGGGCTGCAGAGTGCCATGGAGCTCTGGCGGCCCTGGGACAGTGGAGCAGTGAAGCACCTGAAGCCTGGAGCAGCAGAGCTCCGGTGGCCCGGGACCCAGCTGAATTTCCCAATGCCTAGCTAGGCTGATAGTGGGACTCACATAATTGCCCCACCCATTTGGCTTGTAGAGAAAGGAACTCATTCCCTCATCTCACTAGATGGAGGAAAAGAAGGACAATTGCCAGGCAAGGTGAATGGATAGCTGGTGTGCTTGGCCAAAGATCCTAAGTAAAGGAGTGTGTGGGGTGGGGGCAAAAGAGGGGAGTAGGCTGAAGGTCATTAAAGAGTTACTCTAATCCATGTATTTATATAGCTCTCATCATCATAGTATCCGAGATCATCAATGATCCATGATACGCTGATGGTGCTTATCTGTGGAAGGATTTGAGATTCTTTACCAGAGGGCTAAGATAAGGAAACCAATAAGGAATTCTGAGGAGTTCCGAGTGAAATCTTGGTGGTGTGATATGTCCTGTTATTATTAGTGTGAAAAGGGTTTTTAATTATCAAGAGCAGACATTGATGGATAATTTTAATAAGCAAAAACTCAGTGTAAATGTCTTGTTTATTGACATTTAATTTATTTTCATGGAGGAACTTGCTGTACTTCAGCTCTTCAGTGTTCAAAGTGAAACTTGTTTAAAGGCTTTTTATTGAGAAGGAATTTTCACTCTGCATGGGACATCACCAATATACAAAAGAAGGGAGATCACTGAGATTGTAGTTGCCTTGTCTGGGATATGGGCTTGTTTTCTTCTCCCTCCCTGCAAATTGTGTATCAGGGATGACTTTGCTTGTTGTCAGAATAAATCAGTTCACTTTTAAAGACACGTCCACACCCCTAACATGCATTATCGTAAGCACCAGATTTTACCCTTGCATGTTTTTGACATGTAAGTTCTAAGAGCTGCAGAGAGGGTGAGATGGGGACAGGGACAGAAATTGGAGGGGGAATGCTGTGCTGATCAGTTCTTCCTTTATTCACCAGGCTATGTGGAAACAGTAGCACTGTCATTAAAAATGACAGCCTTGAAGCAAGCAGCCCTCTAAATGGACACATCTCAGTGCTTTCTAGACATAAAGAAATATTATTTCATGAGGGCTCCTGATTGTTTTATAGTTTACAGGGCTGGATGAGATGAAAGATAATTTATGACAGAGAGCTAGCTCAGCTTATTTTCATTCAAAGTGTTTTTATTGTAAACCATGGTTGACATTAGAAAAGCAGCTACATGCATAGGTTTTGCTGTAATGAGGACTAGATATCAATTGTGCAAGTTTAAAAGGGTATGAAGCATTGTGAACTAAAATTACACTTGCTTATTTCCTCCAGGACCAGGATGGTGAACTGAGTTCAGCTAGGGTCTTTGCTTAGTGAATATGTATCATATATATTCATGTACCCATATGCATACAGAGGAAGTGTTTTCTTCCAAAGAAATGACAATTTGAGCCTAACATGCATCAGATTCATAAATACCACTTTGCTTATGCTATTCTCTGTCGCATAACAACAAACAAACAAACAAACAAACCTGACATTGTATACACTGGATTCAATGCAAAACCATTATTGTATGGTAACATCACATTCAAAAGAAGATAGAATCTATTGCAATTCATATACTGCATATTTTAAATGAATCTGTTCTTGGTCATGAGAATGAAAGCAAAAGAATAAGATAGAACAGCTATGGTGCCTAGCTGTAGAAGGACTTTACTGTGGCTTGAGGTGTATTTTACTTCTGAGAAATACAGTGGGGTACTGAGTGAGAGAAATCACAGAAGAAGATTGGTGAAGCATGGTGGGATTTTTATCAGTTTAGTTTATCATTACAGTACACTTCATAGGCTGTGCACAGAGTCATTCATGTGGTATGTATTCACTTGTGCCTTTTAGATGGGCACTTTTGACCCCTAAGGGACATTTCCACTATCACAAGTGACTGCAGATTGTTCCAGGTGCTGAACCCACAATTGAACCCCAGGATTGGGGAGGAGTGGCAGAAAGGCAGTAGAAAGCAACCCATGCCTTCTTTTCTCTGCTGCAGCACCAAGCATATTTTAGACACATTTGAGGATTGCAATAATACTTGGGAAAACTGAGATGCTGAGTATTTTAATAAGGATAGCTGCAGTATCTTTGCTGGAAAGCAATATTGAAATAAAGCTATCAAAACCATCCAAACAAAGAGGAAGGTCATAAATCCTCACAAGTCTCACTGGAATTGGCATCTTCATGACAGCCTGGCTCTGAAGATGTGTTGCATTCTGAGTTCCACTGTGTAGATGGAGGTAGCATACGGTTCCGGGTGGTTTTACAAAAGTGTACAGAGCTATCTGTCTCCAATGGTGTGAGCAACTGTAACTTAGGATGTTCTCTTTCTAGTGAATTCAGATAATTCTTCTGCCCTGAGGCCAGTGGGGCTCTGCTGCTCTCGAGCCACCAGAGCTCCATGGCCAGCTGCAGGCTGCCAGCATTCCATAGCCCTAAGACTGCCCTGAGATGCCCAGACTCCACTGCCCCAAACTGAGGCTCTCTGGTCCAGGGGCTCTCTGGTCCAGCAACATCTGTGGTCCAACCGGACCAAGACGTTGCTGGACCAGAGAGTCCTGAGTCAGAGAAGTTCAACCTGTATTTGCTTACCTTCAAGCACCTGAGCAGTCTCAGTGAGGCACCAAATCATGAGCTAACAGTTGAGCACATGATTAAAATGTTTCTCTGCATCAAAGCCAAAATGTCTTCCCATAACCCACTCACTAAAGGCACTGATCCTGCACCACTGATGTCAGTGAGAATTTTGCCATTGCCTTTGTCAAACACAGGTTGAGGCTTTAACTCACCTTCCTCCCCACATTCAAATCCCTTCTAAAATTTAGTTCAATTATGTGTCCTGCAGTAAAAGAGATTTAAAATCATAGTTCAACCTCACTTAACAAAATCAATAAGGTATGCACATGCCATGCTGAGTAACCATGGAAACTTGTATGGCAACTCTTTTCTTCTTACCAGTTCTCATTTTGTTTATTATCCTCACTTGTTGTCACATTGTGAACTGTTTAGGCTAGAGACTGTATTTATTACTTTGAGGTGCCTAACACGCTTGGTTTCACAAAAAAATGGGATGATAATAAAACAGCAATAAACCACAATGGTCAAAATTTGAATCCAATTTCCACTGGCTTTGCCAGTTATCACTCTGTGCATTATTTGTAAATTACCCTGAGCAAAAAAATGTTAAGGTAACCTGACCACTGCATGTCTATAAGGAAATTGGTGATGGATTTGTAAGGATAATGTTTTCAAAGCAAGGCCACGTTTGGCCTGTTTATTTTGGAAGATGTCAAGCTTTAGAGCAGCTATGCCTTCAAATTCCATGAACAACAATATTCTACAAAGGGTCTTGTTAGAAGTGTATATTTCTCTCTCTCTTTTTTTTTAAAGAGGTTCACTGAAATCTGAAAAAGTCAATTAAATATGATTTTGCACAACTCCTGTACTTTTGTATAAAAATCTTTTACTGCTACTCAGCAAAATGTGCACAGCTTGCTCTCATTGTTCTAACTCATCCAGAAAATGTTGAGTTTTTTTAAATTCTTTATCATGCAGCGGTAGTGGAGCCCTTGTCAGAAAATTATCCAGAAAGGAAAAATAATGAACATTAAATGGTACAGAACATCAGTATATCATGGACAAAATGATATTACCCACTTTTGTGGCCTGGAGTATATATTGGAAGCAGTGAGAAACACAATCATAAGTCTTCTGCTACTCACTGATACAGTCAGTTAAATTATAGCTGGAACTTAACAATGTTTAGAGTGTTGCTATACATTGATATGGCTTTTGGCTTTAGTGAAGCTGGGCCAGTTTACATCAGTTGAGGATTTGGCCCACATCTATATTTATCTTGCCTGTTATTTTATATCCTTAATTCTGTAATTGTCTGTTGCTGTGTCTTTGTCCCAATCCATTGTGCCATACAATGCGATTTTACATCTCAGAGAGGAGGGGAAGAAGCAGCTGAGTAATATCCCCTCTGATTTCTCAATCCCAGCACTTATAAGCACTAAATTCTGCTCTTAGGGTATGTCTAGACTATGTGCCTCTGCCGACAGAGGCATGTAAACTAGGCTACCCGACATAGTCAAAGAAGCCGGGATTTAAATATCCCCGGCTTCATTAAAATAAACATGGCCGTGAAACGAGGTTTACAGGAGCGGTCGACAAAGGCTTCCCCTGTCGACCAATCCTCGTCTTGACTCGCGCGCTGTGCCGACGATCAGCTGAGCTGGCACAGCACGGCGGCCATGTTTATTTTAATGAAGCCGGGGATATTTAAATCCCGGCTTCTTTGACTATGTCGGGTAGCCTAGTTTACATGCCTCTGTCGGCAGAGGCAAGTAGTCTAGACATACCCTTAGATACATATGCAGTTTCCATAAATGGGATCTAAGGTACAGCTCTGCCATCTTGATTGGCAGGGTTACATTCAAATGGGTTCCTAGTAAAGTAAACAACAGGTGATTTTTGTTGTTGATGATGTTGATTAATAAAGAAATTCATCCTAATTCCTTCACATAAAACCACTATCAAGTAGTCTTCAGGACATCTCTTGCAGACTTTCTCAAGAGTGGCTCAAAATAGAAATAGCAAGCAAGTGCATTGACAGAGCTGTTTGGGATACAGTGCATGAAAAATTTCCACCCTAATTAGTGTCAGTCCTCCATATTCAGCAGTGCAGGTATTCATAGCAAAAGTGCTCAGAAAAATCAGTAGCAGAAAAGAAGTTGTTTCCTCACAAGAAACCAAACATCTCCAATAGAATAGAATTGCACTGGGCTTGATTACAGGTTGAACCTCTCTAGTCTCGCACTCTCTGGTCCGGCAACATCTTTGGTCCAGCATGATTTTAGTTAGCTGAATATACACTTATCATGGGTGTGGCCAAGTTTCCTGTGGTCCCATAAAGTTTATTTACAGACACCCCATCCTGGCTCTCAGTGTTCTGTGCTGTTATTTAATTCTAATTTACTCCTAAATACCTTGTAAGAGCCTAGCAAGGCATGGAAGTGTGGTAATACAATACTGCTAGACAATACTGACCTCCCGGGGTCTGGCAAATTCTCTGGTTCAACACCGGTCAGGTCCTGAGGGTGTCAGATGAGAAAGGTTCAACTTGTACTGCACTTTGTTGTACTCCAGAAATGTTAAGGCTTGACCTTGGTACATTCTGCATAGAGATGTGTGTACCTACATATTTGCTTATTAGCACCAGCTTCTATTAGAAGGAATTGATTTTCTCAAATGCTGTACACCCTGATATACCATCTTATCTGAAGGGAAAACTGAGCCATTGATTTTTTTGCTCAATTCACTTCCTATATGCAGGAGACTTTTGTTAACATATTTTATGAATACTATATGTTAACAGAAAAATAGATCTTAGGAAGGCAATTTTTAAAACAAAATGAGATCAGAATAGTACTGGAAAAGCTAGCAATTTTTTATATTCTATTTTCTTTTAGGTTTGATTCAATTGTGATAAAGTTTAAATCATCATCCTGAAGAAAAAAAATCTACCAGAGGCTCCTTAGGAGCAATAGACATTGCTCTTATACAGCTACTTAGGCTACTTTTAGACTACAAGCCTCTTTCGAAAGAGGCTTTTTCAAAAGAATCTTTTGAAAAAGCTTCTTTCAAAAGAGAGCATCTAGACTGCAATCACATATTTTGAAAAAGCAAGCTGCTTTTTTGAAAGAGAGTACCAGACAGTCTGGATGCTTTCTTCAGAAAAAACCCTGTTTGCATTCAAGAACACCTTTTTTTGAAAGAGCACTTTCAAAAAAAGGCGTTATTCCTCGTAAAATGAGGTTTACCGTGGTTGAAAAAAACCGCCGTGTTCTTTCAATTTAATTTCAAAAGAACACGGTGGCAGTCTAGATGCAGAGGAAGTTTTTTTGGAAAAAGGCCACTTTTTTTCACAAAAACCCTGTCGTCTAGACACATCCTTAGAGTTCTGCCAAATTTCCTCTTGTAGAATAGCAGTACTGTATTCCAGGGACAGCCTTCTTGAAATCAGTGGGGTGAATCCAGAAAGAAGGCTGTCCCTTTTTTTCCCTGTGTTTGTGAGTGAGGCTTTTTTTTTTCCTCACAAACAGGGAGGAACTCATAGGGGAAGTAGAGGTGGGTGACAACCTGGGAAGCAGTGATCATGAGATGGTAGATTTCAGGATCCTGACCAAAGGAAGAAAAGAGAGTAGTAAAATACACACCTTGGACTTTAGAAAAGCAGATTTTGACTCCCTCAGAGACCTGATGGGCAGAGTCCCCTGGGATGCTAACATGAAGGGGAAAGGAGTCCAGGAGAGCTGGCAGTATTTTAAAGAAGCCTTATTGAAGGCACAGAAAGAAGCCATCCCGACGCGTAGCAAGAGAGGCAAACATGGTAGGAGACCAGACTGGCTTACAGGGGAAATCCTTGGTGAACTTAAGCACAAAAAGGAAGCTTACAAAAAGTGGAAACTTAGACAAATGGCCAGGGAGGGGTATAAATGTATAGCTTGAGAATGCTGGGGGGTTATCAGGAAGGTGAAAGCGCAATTGGAATTGCGACTGGCAAAGGATGTGAAGGATAACAAGAAAGGTTTCTACAGGCATGTTAACAAGAAGAAGGTGATCAGAGAGGGTATGGGGACCCTACTAAATGAAGGAGGTAACATGATGACAGATGATGTGGGGGAAGCTGAAGCACTCAATGCTTTCTTTGCCTCTGTATTCATGGACAAGGTCGGCTTCCGGACTAATGCGCTAAGTGATGCAAGATGGGATGAAGATGGACAGCCCTTGGTGGGTAAAGAACAGGTTAGGAACTATTTAGAAAAGCTAAACGTACACAAATCCATGGATCCGGACTTAATGCATCCAAAGGTACTGAGGGAGTTGGCAAATGTCATTGAGGAGCCTTTGGCCATTATCTTTGAAAAGTCGTGGAGATCGGAAGAGATCCGGATGATTGGAAAAAGGCAAATGTAGTGCCCATCTTCAAAAAAGGGAAGAAGGACGATCCAGAGAACTATAGGCCTGTCAGTCTTACCTTGGTTCCTGGAAAAATCATGGAAGGGATCCTTAAGAAATCCATTTTGAGGCACTTGGAAGAGAGGAAAGTGATCAGGAATAGTCAGCATGGATTCACAAAGGGCAAGTCATGCCTGACCAATCTGATTAGCTTCTATGATGAGGTAACTGGCTCTGTGGACATGGGAAAGTCAGTGGATGTGATATACCTTGACTTTAGCAAGGCTTTTGATATGGTCTCCCACAATATTCTTGCCAGCAAGTTAAGGGAATGTGGATTGGATAAATGGATGGTAAGATGGATAGAAAGCTGGCTAGAAGGCCGGGCCCAGTGGGTAGTGATCAACGGCTCAATGTCAGGATGGCGGTCGGTTTCTAGTGGAGTGCCCCAAGGATCAGTTCTAGGACCAGTTTTGTTCAATATCTTTATTAATGACCTGGATGAGGGGGGATGGATTGCACCCTCAGCAAGTTTGCCTATGACACTAAGCTAGGGGGAGAGGTAGATACGCTTTAGGGCAGAGATAGGGTCCAGAGTGACTTAGACAAATTTGAGGATTGGGCCACAAGAAATCTGATGAGGTTCAACAAGGACAAGTGCAGAGTCCTGCACTTGGTAATCCCAAGCATTGTTACAGACTGGGGACCTACCAGCTAAGTAGTGGTTCTGCAGAAAAGGACCTGGGGGTTACAGTGGATGAGAAGCTGGATATGAGTCAACAGTGTGCCCTTGTAGCCAAGAAGGCTAATGGCATATTAGGTTGCATTAAGAGGAGCATTGCCAGCAGATCCAGAGATGTGATTATTCCCCTTTATTCGGCTCTGGTGAGGCCACATCTGGAGTATTGTGTCCAGTTCTGGGCCCCTCCACTACAAAAAGGATGTGGGCGCATTGGAGAGGGTCCTGCGGAGGGCAACCAAAATGATTAGGGGGCTGGAGCATATGACCTAAGAGGAGAGGCTGAGAGAGTTGGGTATGTTTAGTCTGCAGAAGCGAAGAATGAGGGGGGGGATTTGATAGCAGCCTTCAACTTCCTGAAGGGAGGTTCCAAAGAGGATGGAGAGAGGCTGTTCTCAGTAGTGACAGATGGCAGAACAAGGAGCAATGGTCTCAAGTTGTGGTGGGAGAGGTCCAGGTTGGATATTAGGAAAACCTATTTCACTAGGAGAGTGGTGAAGCATTGGAATGGGTTACCTAGGGAAGTAGTGGTGTCTCCATCCCTAGAGGTGTTTAAGTCTCGGCTTGACAAAGCCCTGGCTGGGTTGATTTAGTTGGGATTGGTCCTGCCTAGAGCAGGGGGCTGGACTTGATGACCTTCTGAGTTCTCTTCCAGCTCTATTGTTCTATGATTCTATGATTCTAAGGCACTGGTCAGTGCAAATAAGGATGATCCCTGATCGTTGTACTTCTATGAACTGTCACTGAACAAATGTTTATGGAAAAATGTTGCCACGCCACTCTCAGAGATTGCCACCATTCTCCACTAAGGATTTCATAGCAATATTTTTGTGACAAGAATCATCTCCCCCAGGACAGATCTATACATATATACTTACCCTAAACACATGAGTGGTCCCACTAATTTCAATTAGATTAACCTTGTGAATAATACTAAGAACATATATAGGAGGGTAGGGTTTTTTTTAGAATTGGGGCTTAACTGTTCTTTGTGATTTAAAATAACATCTCAAAATTGAGGTCTACACTATGGGGTTTTTCCAGGATACCAAAACTCTGCCACATCCAGGGAACACATCTGCTCTTCCACTTTTTTTTGCGGAAGAGCAGACGCGCGCTTTCGGAAGCCCTGTCTTTCTCCTTCCACGAGGAAGAAGGGCTCTTCCAAAAGAGGAGGCTTTTCTGAAATTTGGCCCAGTGTGGGTGGGAAAAGTGTAGATGGGAAAAGCCTCTTCCGAAAAAACTATTGGGAAAAAAGGTACACAAATTGCAGAGTGCAATTTGCGTACATTTTTTTGATAGATCATTGTGGTGTAGACATAGCCTCAGTCTGAAGGAAGAACTATTTCTCATCTAGAACAATTGTAGTCAATTGGAAAGAAAATTGTTTTACAAGTTTACAAGTTCTTAATTTAATGAGTATTAGTTTACTATCCATGTCAGGATTTTTCTGGTTTAAAGAGAAAAGATTTTTTTTTTAAGTACATAAAATGGGGTGTCCACCCCACACAGGATAGGAAGGGGGTAAGATGGCCATTCAGGCCAATTTACTTCACAGGCTGCCTCTGAAGGAGGAGCCAAGAAAGAGGTAACAAATTGGAAGCAGACAGGTGGGGCCTGTATAAAGCCAGAATGATGGCAACAGCAGCCACTCACTGTGCTGTTATTTAGCTCTGATTTACCTCTAAATGTCTTCTAAGAGCCCTGCAAGCAGTGGAAGTGTTGGTAATGCTGCTAGACAATACTGACCTCCCATCATCCAGAAAATTCTCTGGTTCAGAACCAGTCAGGTCCTGAGGGTGCCGAACTAGAGAGGTTCAACCTGTACATGTAACAGCATTTCATACACGCATTTCATAGAGCCAAAATACTAAATACTTTCTTATAAATAAAATTAACACCAATTTTGAGCAAAACAAACAGGTGACCAGTCTGGCCTCAAGACAGGAGGTTGTCTGTTCCTAGCTAATGCCTGAAGCCTGGGCAAGTGCTGGCATTTGGCCTGCATGCATAACAGTAAGGACTTACATAGGTCTTGGCATGGTGGGGGCCTTTCAGTATATTTAAATTAACTTCTTATATAAAATGTGAAGGTTTTTTTATAATTTGTATAGTTATATTAATGCCATATTTCTCAGCAGCACTTCTTGGCTGCTGTGTTTATCGGGGGGGCAGTGGAGCATTCTGTGCATAACAGAAAAGAAGGATGAGAATGCTCACGAACGTACAATAGCTTTGAGACATTCTTGGCAGACCTGAAGAGTCTGAGCATAGAAAAACAAACCCTGATATTCTATCAAATAGAAACTGCGCTCTGCATTATAAAATAAGACATATCAAGAAGCTGTTTTCATCACTAAAGGTTTGCACAGCCATATAAGCTCTCGCTCTAAAGATGTCCAAATAGTTACTGTTCTCTCTCAGTGTTAGAAGACTGGTGCCAGTGTATCAGAGCATAACACATCATCTGGATGACACATCAGTGAGTCACCGGGCTAGGGGTTTAAATCGTATGACTTAATCACACCAGAAACTGTACATATCAAGTAGTTTGAAGTAGGTGAGAAAATTCAAGTGCTTTGATACCTGCCTATTTCTAAAAAACAATTGCCATTAAATAGCTCCAAATGCAAGCTGGTCAAACAGTGAAAAATGTTTCTGGAAGTACTGATTTGAAAGTTTTAATGAAATTCTGGCCATGTTGACTATTTCTTTTGTGTTTGCTGTCAATGAATTTTCAAACAATCTAGTAGTACTGGCACAAATGGTCAATGGTCAGTTAATTTCAAAGTTACATACATGATTAACTGGCAGCGAAAAATGATCACCACATACATGAATATTCATGCCAGAATCTCATCCAATCATTCAAGCTTCAACCACCATCCACCACCTAGCTTCAACAGTAAATTCTTACAGACAACCAGGCACAATCAATAGCTTAAGAAATGTGCAGAAAAAAACATTCATCAATAAATTTTGAATAATAGATTATTTTAGTTAATTTTAATCAGCTTGAAGACATTCTGTAAGCAGTACAAGAGGTTAAATTTATCAAATAGATTATTTGCTATACATCAGTCACTAATTTCTACTCCAAATCTAAAATTAAAATAATAGAACTGTAAACAAATTTCTACATGCATCATCCAGTGAAGGATACTGAGAGCCATCCCTCTGTTTAACAGATTATTAGCATCTCAGAATGACTGGACATTTACGCTGTTGGGAACTGAGCACTGTCAGGAACTGACCCGGAAATTACATGTAAAAAATTCTTAGTATATTAGCCTTGATGTGGCACCACTGAAGTCACTGGGAGCTTTGCCATTGATTTCAATGGGTGCAGGATCTGGTCCATTCCAGCACTTCTGGAATCTCTGTCAGGAGGTCCTCAACGCCTGCGAGCATCAGGTTCTTGAAACAATACTGTTGGGAGGTATTCACCATCCTTTACTGACCGCATCTCAAGCTCACATCTCGGCCTTGACTGTGTCAGTCTATTGACCTCCCTAATAAGGAGAAAGTATGAGGCCACTTCAACTGAATTATGAGTAAATGCTCCATGTTCCATTTTTCTGAGACATGTGCTTGCTTTTGCTCTGAGATCATGTAAAATATCACAGTTGCTGTCTGCAGTGAAAAATAGTAGGATAACACCTTCAGCTATTGTATTCATGTTACTCAGTATCACTAGAAAAATCAGTACATGTGATCATCTGTTCTTTGTGACTGAGGCAGTGGTATGTTGTCTATATTGATGATATACTTAGTCCATTCCTCTTTTACCAGGGGTTACAGATCTGTGAAAATTTAAGGAGCTTAATTTGACACTGAAAAACCTGTTGTGTAAGTGAATTGTCCTTTTTTGGGAGAGAGCTATGCGGTGTCAAACAAGGGTTAAACTGCAGCTAGGATTTGAGCTAGTCATTGTACAAATTATTAAGATTTGTGCTTTGCTCAAGCCACAAAGTTCTTCATAGCGCACAGAAGTGGAAAATGGAAGAGACTTGACAACCCATAGCAGACTTCTGAACTCTGTTTACTTAAGAGCTATACAATTACCTGTACACAATCAAATAACTAATAGTTTAATATTCATATGTATTAATCAGACAATATGTATGATTAATATGTAATTAATGGAGATAGACTGAAAACCCGAGGCCAAGATTTTAAAAAGTTATGGGTGTTACTAGGTGCTCAGATATTAGCCACTCAACTGAAGGCCTGATTTTTTAAGAGTGAGTTTTCATCACTTTCTGAAAATCAGACCCTTTTAATGCATCTCAGATCAGACATCTATTAAGGACACCAATCCTTTTTAAAATCTTACTCTGGGGGCCTATTCCAATTCCCAGTGCAGCCAACTGGAGTTTTACAACTAACTTCAATGGGCTTTGACTTGTTAATGAGTCTTAAGAAAGACAGATTGTATTACTGTACTACTTAAATATTTTGATCAACTCTCATACATCACAATGAAGGGGCCCAATTTTAAGAACAATACACTGCCCTTGATCCATTCATACACTGAGAGCAGCATATACTCCAAATTTTAAAACTAAAACAACAATTTTAATAATTTTATACAAAACCAAATTTTTGCTACACTATTGGTATATTAAATACCGATGAGAATTCTTTAAAAACCAGGAAGATCTTTCGGTTATGAGAGAAATGAGAGAGACATAAACACAATCAGAAAGGTGAGGGATAAATGAACAAATGGGAGAAGGGATTGAACTAACCACTGTGCATCCATCCCTGAACTTTGACTTTCTTCAACCTTTCTCTGTTTCTTGTCTTTATAGACTATATGCTCTTTGTGGCAAGGAATGTATCTTATGTGTGTACAGCATCCTACCACAGCAGGGCCATCCTCTTCATTGAGATCAGGGGGCACTACCCTATTATAAATACCCAATGATAGTTAATAATACAGCTGTGTTCTTTAAATACGTTCCTACACATACAGACCTGGCTTCTCAGAACAGCTATTTTATAGTCTTACCTTGATTAGTATGCAGATTGTCATAATCAGCCAGTCCTTTTCTTGTCAAAAGAACAGAGAATGTTCTCTGCTTACATAAGGAAATAAGCTAAAACTTTTTTTGTATAAATCTAATACAAATCATCTTTCTTTCAATCCTGAAATCGACATGTAACCTACTACATCTTGAGGTATGCTACAGCTTTGTCTTAGGACACAAAAATGTGGGCTGATATTCTGACCTTATTTGTCCCCATTCTTCCTGCAAATTCCTATGCAATGTTATTATATTACATCTATAATCTATAGCATATCCCCTGCAGAAAAATCTCAAAGTGCTTTATAAAGTGACATGCACTCACTATATAAGAGCCTTTAGCCAAGGCCTGGGCAAAATACAGCCCGCGGGCTGGATCCAACCCATCAAGCCACCAAATCCAGCCCACAGACACAGCAGGGAGCCCCAGGCAGCCTCCCCTGCTTGCCCTGCAACCCCACATGCCACTCAGAAAAGTCCATTTCTCTTTCCAAAACTGATCCTGGTTGGGGAGGAGGCTTCAGGCACTGTTCCCACCCCCAGCACAATCTCATTGGCCTGTTTCTGACCAGAAACTGGCCAATGGGAGCTTCCTATTTGAATAACAGGCAGCCAAGAAGCAACATGTCCCCTCCCCTCTGCTTAGTTATTCACACAAGCACATGGCTAGGCAGGCAGGGACACATTTTAAGCTCTGCAAGCATTTAGCTCTGCAGACAGGCAGGCTGGTTTGGCTGCTGGCTGGTAAATCTCCTGGCCAGAGCCTGCCTTTGGCACCCCAGTCCCACCCTTTCCCAACCCTCTGCCTCCGCTCTACATACCCAAACCCTCCGCTCCTTCCTGCATCCATACCCCCTCCCAGATCTGGCACCCCAATCCCCTGCCCCAGATCACAATCCCTTCCAGCCCTAGGTCACATTACAAACCCCTGCATCCCAGTCCCCTTCCCTAGGTCACAACCACTTCCTTCACCCAAACTCCCTCCCAGACTCCACTCTTCCTCCTGCACACCAATCCCTTACCCCAAGCTCCCTTCTGCACCTAACCTCCACCCCAGACCCTGCACCTCCTCCTTAATATCATGGAAGAGTGTGGCCCTTCGCCATTTTCCAAAATCTTGAAGTGGCCTCTCTTCAAAAATTATTGCTACCCTTGTTTAACCTCTGACAACAACAAGCTCCTTTTAGGGTAGAACTATGCAGCTGTTTCATGGTGTAGCCCAAGAACCACCACCCACCAGTTTTAGTATCTGATTCAAACTACAGGAAACATTTAGGAAAGCAGAATGTAATTACCCTGACTGGAAATCTGCCACGAGGGTCATCAACACTTCTGTTCATACAAAAAGTGTTATGGATTTTTGATGACTACAAGTGGTCAGAAAGCATTTTTCTGTCCCATATGAAAGATGACATTTGTAGCAGCAGATTGGGGCCTATTACTAGGCTGGGACACTGGCTAAGCGTTTACACAGAGGTAAGATTGATGTCTAGTGAATCATTAACACAACCTGCAAAGGGCTTTTTAATTTAGGGCACAGCAGCCCTACACAGCAGCATTATTCCTGAATAACTGACATTATTCCAAAGTAACATAGTGTCCATCTACACAGCAAGCCTTTATTTCGACATAATGTCAAAACAATGTCGAGCTAGAGGACTTCTTACTCCAACTCCTGTAACCCTAATTTTACGAGGAGTAAGTGAAGTCGGAGGAAGAGTGTTCTTTCTCAGACTTCCTGCTATGTAGACAGCTCTAAAAGCCAAAATAAGCTATTTCAACGTAAGTTACCCAATTGACGTAGCTCAAGTTGCGTAGCTTATTTCAGTTTTAGCCATGCTGTGTAGATGTGCCCTCTTTTATTGGCAGTCTTCAGTCCAAGCTCACTTATCCCTGATAAAGATATGACAAAATTGCAGCCCAGAATGATGGGGCAGAAGGAAAATGACTATACAAATGACTGGAAATTCTGTATGTGTTTAGCATGACTAAAGGTTTTGATTTTGATGAGGCACCGAATGGAATGTTCTGCACAAAAGCAAGCCGCTTCTGCTATTGGGCATTTGCTAACAGTGAGATAATGGAAGTGCTAGCTTTAAATTGCATTGCTTTTCTCCATTAACCTAAGATTATTAAACACAGTTTTTTTACTATGAGTCTTGTCAAACAATGTGGCTCAGATTTGGTGCAAAGATATAATCAGCAGCCGCAGTGTGCAGGAGAAAGAAGCAGATGTTTCTGATCATCACCCACTGGCGCAGTTTAAACATTATTTCTTTGCCAAACTCACTGAGGAAATTAATGCAGTTCTTTCTCCTGTTTTAATAGGTTTTACAGCTTGTAACAAATTACTTTTCATTATACTCCCGCCTCTTGCCTCAGCTACTGGTTTGGGATCAGGTTTGAATGAATAAACTCAACTCTGATATTCGATGCTTTAATCCAACCAAAGATGTGTTGACATACAAAGTCGTTTCTCCAACATGTACCCCACTCTTCCCTCTTTTTGCAAACAGAGGGGAGCAACCTCCCTCACACACACCCTGCCTCAGCCAGGGAGGTGAACACCTGAGAAAAGCCAGTTCTAGCCTGTTGCTAGCCTGTTCTCTACGCACCAGGTGGACCCTATGGCAGCTGCACGGGGATTCAAACCTATGTGTAAGGAGAGAGTGGGGGAAGGGTCATGTAAAAGCATCAGCCATCCACACAACCCAGGCTGTAGGAAGGCATCTGGGTCTGCTTACCAACAGGTGGAGATGCTAGGTGCCTGCTTTGTCCATTCAAAATGGCCAGAGGATGCTTCGACTCTATAAATAATTTGATTCCAGCAATTAGAGAACTTGCTAGGGATGGGGGTGACCTGGTTTTAATTCCCCCCTCTCTGCCAGAGGGGAAAAAGTATTTGAATAAAGGGTTTCCCACCTCTTAGCAGAGAGCTGTAACCATTAGGCTATGAGGATATTCTGGTGTGGAAGCTTCCGCGGTCTCTCCTGTTGAAACTGTTCCACTGTGGATCAATAATAAAACAGGGATTGGAGCAGGATTTTGAAGGTCCCCATCTGATATGCAGCCTCTGGGCATACCCACTGGACCAGGCCTCACAAAGAGCTTACATGGCAAAATTCCTGTGTTACCAGGTGCATTTATAGTCTCTCACACCTCCTTCTTTTAGTCTCGATTCGTGAGTCTACGAGCCCGGCTCACGTCTTGCCTGACCCACCCTATCAACTTTAGTCGCACCACATATGCCTATGCTTGAGATATCCGATTAGTAGCATGTCCCCACCTTTGGCGGCGGGGAGAGGGGGGTCTGGACTCACCCTCTTTCACGGACTCCAGCCCAGGACCCTAAGGACAGGGTTCTTAGCGTAGCTAAGGTCCTGTCTGGCTGGCAGGGCTCCCCATCGAAACACGCCAGCCCGCGGGCTTCAATTACATGCCCTGCCCTGTGCTGCTTCCTCTCCCCTTTGGTTCCTGACGGCGTACCGCCTTTCGGGAGGCATCTCCCTTCCCACGGCACTCCACCGCTCGTGAGTCTCCCTCCCCAGCTTCCCAATACCTGCTACCCCTACCTCACGCCCCGTGCACTCCCTTCTCGGGTTCTTCCTCCCCTTCCTGCCCGTCGCTCCCCTTTTTAAATCCCCCGCCTTCCGTCCCCTCCCCTTCGTCACTACCGCCGCGGCCGTGCCAGGGCTGCAGCTCACGGTTGGAGCGGCAGAATTGGTTCACAGCATGGGAGCACCCCGTGCATGCTGCCTACCTAGCTCCCTGCGCTGCTTGCATAACTGCCTTCTGACAGCTCGGAGTGCAGGGCGTCGGTGCCCCGTCACAGCCTGTCTTCCTCAGGTTTGTGAATCACGCTGGGGCTTATCTGTCCAGACTCCTAAAGGAAAGCAGCCAGGTGCATAGGCACCAAGGAAACATTTACTTTGAAAATTCAGGTACCAACTTAGCACTTACAGACTTTGGTGGGAGAGTTATGGATTGTAGTGGAGCCAAGATGGGGTCTTAAACACCTAAACCTGAGATTTAGCTCTCTAAATCTCATGTAGAGACATCTAAGGGAGCGTCTACACTAACTGTTATTCTGGAAGAACAGACGTTATTACAGAAAAACAATATTAGGGTATGTCTACACTAGCCCCCTAGTTCGAACTAGGGAGGCTAATGTAGGCATTCGAAGTTGCAAATGAAGCCCGGGATTTAAATATCCCACGCTTGATTTGCATCTTCCCATCCGGGCGCCTTCCACGAGGTGTAACAGTTAACTCGAACTAAGGATTTAGTTCGAGTTAACGTTTGACTGCCGTGTGTAGCCGCGGGCAGTTAGTTCGGACTAGTGGGATTTAAAAATGGCACCCGGACGGGAAGATGCAAATAAAGCCAGGATATTTAAATCCCGGGCTTCATTTGCAACTTTGAATGCCTACATTAGCCTCCCTAGTTCGAACTAGGGGGCTAGTGTAGACATACCCTTAGTGTCTATGCAGCAACTGTGTTATTTCAAAAGAAAATTGAAATAACGGAGGGCTTTTTCCAACGTTGCTCAACCTCATGAATGAAGCACTCAGTAACTTCTCGAGCTTCATTTGCATAATCTCTTCCAATGCTTTTTGTGGAAGAGGTTTTTGTGCAAAAACTATCAGTGTAGACGGATCAGTTTTGTGCAAAAAAATCCTTTTGTGCAAGATCCTTATGCCTCAAAAAAGGAGGTATACAGATCTTGCGCAAAAGGGTTATTTTGCGCAAAATGGATCCGTCTACACTGCTTGTTTTTATGCAAAAACCTCTTGTGCAAAAAGTCTCGGGCAGAGATTATGCAAATGAAGCATGAGAAGTTGCTAATGAGTGCTTCATTAGCATA
Source organism: Rafetus swinhoei (assembly GCA_019425775.1). NCBI lineage: Eukaryota > Metazoa > Chordata > Testudines > Trionychidae > Rafetus > Rafetus swinhoei. The sequence continues at coordinate 270,549,604 of CM033437.1, read as the reverse complement.
CTCTCTGCCAGCAAAAGAGGCAGTGTAGACATAACGTATAGTTCCTCTTCCCCTGAAGCTCTTAAAGCTGCAGACTTAGGGGAAAGGGCTTATGGCAGGAAGTTGTCTCTGACAGACTCTAGTTACAGTGCAGCTGCCAGTGCCTGATGTCCCAGTCCCCCTAGAACTCCCTTTCTGTCCCAGGGAGCATGCAGAGGGCTCCCAGGAGCCTGCCAGGAAGCGCAAAAGGCACGTGCCATCCTGGTCTGGGGCGGAGATCCTGGCCTTCATCAAGGTGTGGGGCGAGGAGGAGAACCTCCAGGATCGCCGCTCCAGATGCAGGAACGTGGACATATGGTGATAGCCTGGCTACCAAGGGCCACACCAGGACACAGGAGCAGGTCTGGAGCAAGATCAAGGAGCTCCGCCAGGCCTATGCAGAACCCCACTTCTGCCCCTATTTTGAAGACCTGCACCTCATCCTGGGGGACAGTGCAGCCCCTTCATCACCCCTAGTGGTGGAATCGGGGCTGGAGACACCCATGGTCGCCTGCCCGGGGTCCCAGCTGAGGAGGAGGAGGACCCAGTCAGCACTGTGACCACACTCACACTGGAACCAGTATCCCACAGCCTGGAATGTGTCCCAGGCATCTTTTGAGGCTGGGGAGGGATCATCAGGTGAGTGGTGTTAGTTTTCTCATACAGACAGAGTGGGGGTGGTGAGAGCTAAGGGGCTGTGGTATGATCGTCACTCGGCCTTTTCGGCCTGGCCATCGGGCTGCAGTCTGTGCACGTGGATGCACATCCAACGCCAGTCTGTGCCACACAGCCCCAGGATGCGGCACCGGAGCACCCCTGGGCTCCTGTTCACAGGCTCTGGGGAGGCTGCCCACACTTCTGACCCTCCAACCAGAAGCCACCACTAGAAGGAGGCTGGGGACAAGGACACACACACACACACACACACAGACTCTGGAGTGCCACACATGGCACATGGGCATGCCTGCACGCTCGAGGCAGCACTTGCTCCCAGGAACAGTGCTGCAAGGTGCAGGTGTGTGTGCTGCTCACCCTCCCACCCCTCTGCCCCGGCGGCCAGGGATACAAAGTCTCTCCCCTGGGGATGCCACCATTGTTGAAGCCAGCGTGTATGCAGCACCGATGGAAGCCCAGGCAGCTTGAGGCCCCCTTCCTGGCCTTTGGATCCCAGTGTGGCCAGCAATTTCCCATACCTGCTTGTCTGTGGGATGTGGGTGGGGTGGGACATCTGGGCCCCTGTCAGACAGGGCCCTCTGTTCAGGCCACACACGGCCTTGCTCCCAGGACATCACCTTCCTCTGACCTGGGAACTGTTGGACTCAGCTCACAGATGAAGGTAAGGCCTCGGGGACAATGTCTCCAGGGATGACTGACCACCTCTCTTTATTCTCCCCAGCCGGACCAGCTGTGACAGTGGGGCGATCTACACCACCTGAGCCAGCCTCCCGACCCCAGGGGAGCCGCAGGTGCTGGAGGGCAAGGAGGACCTCATGATGTTAGAGATGCTAGCCCAGAAGGTCCAGGATAACACACAGTGGTGGAGAGAGATGTGGACGGAGCTGCTGCAGCAGGGATTCAACATGTACGTGACCATCCAGGCTCTCCTGACCAACCCGGAGCCAGCTCCTGCTCCTGCCCCAGTTCCTGGTCCTGCTCCACCACCCACGCCAGCCCCTGCTCCTCCCTCCCATTCCTGATCCTGTTCCAGCCCCCTCCTGCTTATCCCCCTAGACTCCCCAGACACCCCACTCCTGAGGTCGCCAAGGTCCTCCCACATGAGGTGGAGGAAGCACCCGAGCCATGCTCCACTCCCAGCCACAGCCCTGAGCCTCTCCTCTCCCCTCCAAGTTCCTCAACACCCTTCTTCCCCCCTCCAAGGTTCTCAGCCCTCCTCCACCCTCCCCATTTCCAGGTTCGCAGCCCCCCTCCTCCCCAGTTACTTCTAACCCTAATAAATCACAACACAGTTCTGTTTTTAAAAACCAAATATTTGTTTTTATTGTGTCTGCAGAGGAGAGGGATGGAGGGGGAAAAGGGAAGGGTTGCTATAGGAAAGACACAGAGGGGCAAGGTACAGGCCCCTAGTGGGGAGGCCCTGGGGAGAGTGTCACTGGGGTCCTTGTGAAAAATCTGTCCCTCAAGGCCTCCTGGATGTCTACCCCTGCCTGATAGGCCTGCTGGATGGCAGCTGTGTGAGGCTACCCAAAGGCCCTTTCCTCCAGGCCAGCCTCTGCCCCTCACCCTAGAAGGAAGGCCTCCCCCTTCCTCTCCACGATGTTGTCCACCACACAACATGCGGAAACCACCTGGGGGATGTTCTGCTCCTCCACATCCACATGGGTCAGGAAGCACCCGAACCTCATCTTCAGACACCCGAAGGCACATTCCCCCTGCATGTCAGCCTGCCCAGGTAGGCACTGACGTGGTCCTGATGTGTTATAGGCATGCAGCCATGACCTTGACCCCTCCACAGTGGTCTGGAGAGAGGGACTGACACATTGGCAAGTCTGTTGTACCTCACAAATGACTGCATTAGTGGGTGTGCTTCCCCTGTATGCTGAGGGGGTCCTTCTGTCACACCCCAAATGCAGAGTGGTCACTTTAAGGCACAACTGAATTTTTACAAGTGAAATCTTGTCTTCATTGATTTGACGGGGGCAAGGATTTCCCCCTTCGTACTGGGGATTTATCCTTTATATACTGTTAATTTCCTCCAGACAAGATGGAAAAATGAACTATGTGTGTATTTATGACTAAGGCCTGACATTAGATTTGACAAACAGACCATCAAGGGAGACTACATTTAAGCAGCAGTATTAAAATTCTTCCTGGTGCTGCTGCATTTCTCATATATAATGATACACGGTGGACTTGTGACAAGTGGGTACATCAACTGGTTGCGTCCAAAAGTTAATAAGATTATGGATTTAAAAGAAACAAAAATATGGACTTATGGGTGACCAATTATAGCTCAGCTACGTTTGGCAAATGACTTTTCAGTAAATTATTTTCAGTAAACAGAAGCATTTAAGAAATGTGATGCAGTTGCCTTCTGCTGTGCTGCAAGAGTAATTAGAAGGCGATGGAAAAGCACCTGTGGCCCTGCTACAAAAGCCTGGAATATGGAAATGGAGGATGGTGCTTATTATAGCTACCTTGTCTCCCAAGTAAATGACAGATCAGAATATTTTCCTTCTGTCTGAGCTGGACTCCTTAGAGGGCAGGGACCTTTTGTGCCTCAGTGGCCCCAGTGCTACAAACACTTACATTTGTGGGTAACAGAACAGATATGAAGGGGTAGCCTGTAGAGTGACCAGATCACAGAAGTAAAATATCAGGACACGTGTGCAGGAGGAGGAAGGGGGGCATGATGGCAGCCACAGGCGCATGGCCCCCAACTGGAGTCATGGAGTGGGGGTAGCACACAGCCTTAGGAAGCTATGAGGGGGGTGTACAGACCCTGCTGCAGTCCCTACTGCAAGCCCTCATGAAGGGGCTCGATGGCTCTGGCTACCGCGACAGGGCAGGGGAGCACAGCCCCAGCTCCAGTCCCTTCCGCTAGCTGCAGGGCAGAAACATAGAGACCTGGCTCCAGCCCATAGCTGAAGCCATGGGGCAGAGATGCATGTGTCACGTTATTGGGTTTTAATGGGAGCAGGCCCACTAGTATGGTGTTTGCCCCAAATTCGGTGCAAAGTGGGCCATGGGAGATGTCAAACAAAAGCTTATGCTGTGCTGACCCTGTCCAGGCTACTCATGTACTTGTACAATCTGTGTGTGTGAAGATATGGATATGGGCTTTGTATTTATGTTTTACATGTTGTCTGCTGGGAGGGGCGGTTGCTTGATATTGCATGGACAATGGCTCTCAAGTATCACCAACTGACACCTTAGAAGCACACAGTGGCCCCTTGCCCAAGAAGAACACACCTGGGGGCTGTATGTCTCCTTGCCTAAAAAGGAAAGAAACTTGTTTGTTGATCTTATGATCAGCCCATTTTGGAAGGCAACAGCACCCAGAAGATGAATGGATTTTCCCTCCCCATGGGAAGATTATAAAAGTATCATGAGGGTGCCTCCATCTTGTCTTCAAACCTGCTCCTGATTCCAGAAGCACCCTGCTATGGACAGAGGGCCGGGAAGGATTTGATGACCCATCGTGACATAGGATGTACTCCAGAGACTTTTAAGTTGGCAGTTTGTTTCATCTCTGCTAAAAGCCTGCATCAAGAATGTGGTGATTGATGTATGTAATGTATTCTCTTTAACAATCTCACTCTGAACCTCTTCTTTCTTTTTATTAATAAACCTTTAGATTTTAGAGTCTAAAGAATTGGCACAGCATACTCTTTTGGGTAAGATCCAAGTTATACATTGATCTGGGATTGTGGCTGGTCCTATGGGACTGGGAGAACCTGTTTGGAGTTGGTGAATGCAGCATAAAAATTTCTGAGGCAGGCTATGATATTCTGTTAAGAACCCCTATTCTAAATTTGGAGTCTGGGACTGCCACACAAACACAGTACATGATGGTTACCCCCCCCACACCTAGCCCAGGGTGGGAGACAGAACATGACACATTCAATGGTGCTAGGAAGAAATGCCATTGTCAAGAACTCCTAATGTCTCTGCTTTAATCCTCAGATGGACCACATCCTGAAGAGATACCTTCTTGAAGCTAGTAATAGAGATGTAGCTGTGTTAGTCTAGTCTAGCTGAAACAAAAAACAGGACTATGTAGCACTTTAAAGACTAACAAGATGGTTTACTAGGTGATGAGCTTTCATGGGCCAGACCCACTTCCTCAGATCAAATTGTGGAAGAAAATAGGCATGACCATATATACCAAAGGGTTACAATCAAAAAAAGTGAACACATATAAAAAGGACAAATCAAATTTCAGAACAGAGGGGGGATGAGTGGGAGGGAAGGTAAAATGTCTGTGAGCTAATGATATTAGAGGTGATAATTGGGGAAGCTATCTTTGTAATGGGTTAGATAATTAGCATCTTTGTTAAGACTCTGGCGTAAAGTGTCAAATTTAAGCATGAATGACAGTTCAGAGATTTCTCTTTCAAGTCTGGTGTTAAAATGCCTTTGAAGCAGTATGCAGGTAATCAAGTCGTTGAGACAACGCCCTTTCTGGTTGAAATAGCAAGAAACTGTTTTTTCTTTGTGATACTGTCTGATATCCATTTTGTGTGCATTGATTCTTTGGCGAGGCGTCTGAGACGTTTGTCCAATGTACATAGCAACAGACACTGTCGGCACATGATGACATAAATTATATTTCTGGATGAGCAGGAATATGTGTTCTTGATCTTATAACTGAATTGGTTATAACCATTTGTTTAAATACTTGTTTTACCGGAAACACTAGGTAACTTTATATTATTGCTCTTACCTTGCCTCACAATTAGCACCTATCCGGGGTCCAGGATCTTACCCCCCCCCCCCATCACTTTGATCTGTCCATTGAGCATCCTATATAATTAGTTGTAACCTATTGTTTGGCAGTGTTCACTGAGCTCTAACAAGCGATGTGACACTCCGACAGCACTGTGTGTAATAAACTCTCCTGCTTGCTTCAAATACGGTGTCCAGATTCTGTTCCTTCAGTGAGATTGGGTTTTATAACCTCTCACTTGCATAAGGTGTGGGTCTGGTTGTGGCACAGGGAATGCTGGGGTGTCTAAGAGGTTTTGCTTGTGAAGCTTCTTGCTGGCCAGAGTGGCAGCTAAAGTTTTGTGTGATTGGTTTGGTGCCTTATAAGAGAGGTTGTAAGTAGCCCTGGTTTTGAGCAATTTGCCCCTCTCGGTGGTGTCCACACCGACCTGGTACAGTACAACATGATCCCAGTTTTGGCTCCCACTGCAAGCTGTGTGACAGGGTTCCAGTATTGTAGTTGCAGCACCAGTTGATGGGCAGAGGAGCAAAGGGTCCTAGTTCTAGCCCTCGCTCCAGCCCCAGTCAGAGAGGAGCTTGTGGAATCAGTCACTGCAATGTCCTCCCTGAGTCAATCATAAATTTAGTTGTAATCCATATTTAAACACAGATAAATTTCTATCCTAAACAAACATCAGGGGTGAAGAGTGTGAGGGCTTTCACAATTTGCATACCTCTCAGATGTGCCGGGCACTTAGTACTTCTTTGATTATTTTGCCATAGTTGTGACCTGCTTCTGGGCAATCCCAAAGCTGTAGAAGTCCATGCAACTCATCCAAAAAACTCATTTTGAGAAGGATTTCACACTGCACCAACTCTATGCTGCTTCAGTTCTGGACATCAGTCCATGCACCTTTCATGACTGAAAATATATGCTCTGTGTATGCTTACTGGTATACTGAGCATGTATGACATCAGCTTTGTCATGTTAGGAATTCAGGGCTACGTCCTTGTTTCTCAGCACTTGAGACCAGCGTTCTCCAACTGAGTATTTGCCAGGTTCCAGCTTGGAGTTGATGTCTTTGACGGTACAATACTCATCACAGGACTGGTCAAGATCCCCTTTTTTCTGCAGGTTTACAGCTGCCAAGACCACAGGCAGATCCCTATATTCAAATTCCCTATTTAACTTTCACGTTCAAGCATTGGGTATTGTGGGTCTGGTAGCTTCTCCAGGCCTCAGGGCAAAGCAGGGGGCGGCTCTGCACTCTTGAAGGGGGTGGTTTTAAGTGGAAGGGGTAGAGCTAGAGTAGCTTCTTCCAGGCAATCTCAGCAGTGCCCAGAGGTTGCCGTGCAGGGCTCCAGCAACAATTTAAAGATCCCAGGGCTCCAGACCTCACTGCTGCAGCAGTAAGCAGCAGCTGGGACCCTCGGGCCTTTTTAAAGCACTGGGCCCTGGGGCAGTTGCCCATTTTCTGCCCCCTCCCCTGGGTATTGAACAAATAGTAATAATAATTTCTCAAATAATTACTCCAGACAGTAGCCCGACACCTCGTAAAATGTCACAGGAGGCATTCAAGAGACATTCAGCAGTGACAGGAAACATCTCAGTTAATGTATTTTCAACTTTGGAGCCCAAGAATTTGTCATTCTTCTGTTGCTGAAGTTTAATTCTCAGCTTCTTCATTATGGCAGATACGTCACATGCCCTCACTCTCATTTTCCAAACTGAGCACAATATCATGGAAGATTTTCAGGACATTTTGGAGGAAAAATAGATGAACCGCAACTTTGCTAGGCCTCCCACTGTGTTCTCTGCTTTATTACACACCTGCTACAGTGCGTACTACAGTCCGCACTGTGGTTCAGAACTGTAATTTAAACTACCTATTCCTACTGTACATTGTGTTACACCTGAAAACAATCTGAAAACAAAATTGCCAGCAAATAACATAGAGCACAACTGGATTTAACAAATAGGACAACCCCTAATCAACTAATTTTCTATTTCACTGGCAAGTTTTACATTTTACCTGAATATCGGGACAAATAGCATCTTGAATATACACCGATCAAGTGCAGCCCCTGCTCACCACTGTGTGTAAGGGTATGTCCACACATCAGTGTTATATCGAATAACTGATGTTATTTCAAAATAACAAAATATGCATCTACATAGCAAGCCATTATTTTGCAATCATGTCGAGCTGGAGGACTTCTTACTCCTGACTCATGAGGAGTAAGAGAAGACGACAGAAGGGTGCTCTTCCTTCGACTTCCTGCTATGTAGACAGCACCAAAAGCTGATTTAAGCTATTGTGACTTCAGCTACGCAATTCAGGTAGCTCAAGTTGAATAGTTTAATTCGGCATTAGCCCTGCAGTGTAGAGTACCCTAAAGTTGTGTCTACACTGCACCCATAGCTCAAAATAAGCTACACAATTTGAGCCATACAAATTGCATAACTTATTTCAAGTCAATTTCAAAATAGCTTAGTTTGAAATTTGGCGTTGTTCAGCCCTTCTTAGGCTCACTCTGGCTACGTCTACACTATGAGTTTTCTTGGCAAAATATGGTAATGAGGGACTAATTTGCATAAGTCATGATCTCTTTTGCATATTTTCTGCCAATCTGTTTTTACGCTGGGGTTTTTGCGCAAAACCAAGCAGCGTGGATGTTTTCTTTTTATGCAAAAATCCCTTTTTCCACAAGATCCTTAAGCCCCAAAAAATGAGGTGTACCCATCTTTCAGAAAAGGTTTTTTTTGCGCAAAAAGAAAACGGCCACACTGATTGTTTTTGCGCAAAAAACCCAGCACAAAAACGGATCGGCAGAAAATATGCAAATGAGATCGCGACTCATGCAAATGAGTCCTTCATTAGCATATTTTTGGCCCAGAAAACTCGTAGTGTAGACTACTGCTCCAGGGTTGTCACTGAGCTTAGGGTGCCAAGAGTCACTGAAATATTTTAGCCTTGGGGCTGGGATGTGGGTTAGCAGCTGCCTGGGCTCACTTGGCTGGGGTGGAGTTTCCTCAAGGTTGTTTCTACAGAGTGACACTTCCTGACATCCAAGCTTTCGGGGGGAGGGGGAGAGAACTGTGCCTGTCCCTTAAAGTAAATGGGCAACGTCAGTTGACATTGGATTGGTCAGATCCCAAAGCTCCTTCACCAAGAGCGGGTTTGGATGGGGACAGCGCTAAGATTTGTCAGAAAGAGCTGGCGGGTGACAGCTGAACTGAAGTGTGACTTTTGTTCTGAACCTCAAGGAAAGGGCAGTTCTTTCCAGGACAGCCTGAGCCTCTCTGGCCCTGGAGCAGAGAGTTCCGGCTCGGGGCAGCGGAGCCGCGGAGCCGTAGAACAGTGGAGCTGCGGAGTTTTGGAGCAATGGAGCCTCGAACAGTGGATCCTGAGCCCCGAAGCAACTGAGTCGTGGAGCTGCAGGGCAACGGAGAAGCAGAGTCACGGAGCAGAGGAGTAATGGAGTGTTGGCGCAGTGGAGCCGCGGAGCAGTGGAGCCTCAGGACAGTGGAGCAGCGGAGTCTTGGGGCAGTGGAGCCCCGTCAGCCCCGGGACAGCTGAGTCTGGTGGCCTTGGGGCAGTGGAGCCCCAGCAGCCCCGGGGCTAGCTGAGGTCCTGCGAGTTCAGGTGCAGGGGAGTCTGGCGATTTGCTGACAGATCTCTGGGGAGCCCGGAGTCTCTCTTGGTCTGGCAAATTCTCCCTCCTTGGTGCCGAAGGGAGGTCCAGGTTTACAATGGTGCCAGTGGTGACATGGTGCCAGTCCGACACTCAGAGGGGGACCCAGTAGGCTCCCCCCCCTCAGAGCGAATGAGACTCCTCTGGCAAAAAGAGGCAACGGCATAAGTATGGGAGCTTCAGCTCCAGCAGCAGTCAGTGTGTGGGGAGGGCTGCCCCTCTCTTCCAGCTGCCTCACACAGCCAGCGCCTCACCCAGCCTGCTCTCATAGGCTCTGTCACCTGCTTTATGGGCTCCAGTCCCCCATTTTCACAGACTCCAGCTAGCTTCATTCATGAGCTTGAGCAGCCCCTCTCCCAGGACTGCCCCCTTCCTGGGCTCCATTCCTCTCTTGTTGGGCCCTATTGCCTGCCTTTGGAATCAGCCAAGAAATAAGCCCAAAGGATGAACTAGAGCAGCAGTGAAGCTTGCTTATTTGTACAGATTCTTAATGGTACGGCAATGCTCACACACACACATCACATTCATGCTGGCAGTTTGGAGACAGGCTGCAAGTGCTGTGAGGAACTTGGGTGTCCTGTCTCCCAGGTGAAAGCCCCAACAAACCAGCACCAGTAGAGTCTGAATGTCTCAGTTTCTCCTACTGACGTGGTTTTTACTTTGCATAAAATACTTGACTAATCATTGGGTCAGAGACAGAGAATGACTCTCTAAACTGATGTGTTGTTGTTGTTGTTTTTCAACTGGAAAATTTTTTTTTTTTTGGCCAATATTTCTGATTCACTGAAAGTTCTTGGAATTTTTTATTTGCTTTGACCTGAATTGATTTATGCTTATTTTTATAACTGCCAGTGAACCCTCCAACAATTCACATATTCAGCCCACTCAAGTGCCCACCTCTGCACCAATCCCTCCTCCCCTGTAACATGGAATGTCAGAATTATTCCTTTTTCCCTGGGACCTGACTTAAAAAGAGGAAGACAGTGGCAGACTTTTCTTTCTGTCCCTTACCCCCTGAATGGAGGGGAAGGGGAGCCAGTGATGCAAGAGATTTCCTGTAGGATAAACAAGGCAGACAGGACATCTGCCAGCCTGCAAATTTCTATTTCTCCTATCAGGTGCTAATGCTGCTGCCCCTTCTGGTGGAAAGACGGAAGACCCATAAAACTGAAGAGAAATTGAGGTTCATCAGTTCTTTCCAAGAAATCCTCATTTCATGACCCAATGAAGAGGCAAGATAAGAGGGCGCTCACTTCCCCTAGTCCAGGAGAGGGAGAAAGGGGGCACTTTCTCATTGCTTTTAGTTAATGTGTGGGGGCTTCATTCCGCCTCATATTAAAATATCTTTACTAGCATGAGTTAAACTCAATAAGAAAACTCTAAGAAAAAAATACATAATGGTGGTTGCACATTGTGGGTAAAGGCAACTGTAAGTTGAATAGTAAATGTTTCCATGTATTACTAGCTGTTTTGTTAGAAACTGCAATCTCAGTGATTAGATCCCATGTGGTTAGCGCTTACAGAATTGCCTCTGTTATCATGAACAACTATTCCAGCTATTAACTCCCATGAAGAGAGACAGTCTGTGCTTTCAGTTTTTCCAGTAACTTGCCCAAAGTTTATCTTTCTTCACTTTGTCCATAGAAAGCACTGACCCATGGGGTAGGTTTAGGAAGTGGTGAAAGAAAATGAACAATTACTATTTATACAGCAGTACAGTATACTGTTCCCGAAGTCCCTGACCAAGGAGATCTTGCAGGTTAAGAGCATGAATTTGAAACAAGAAGTTACAACAGTACACAAGGAAGCACAATGTGGTACAAGGGAAAAGTCTGGTGCCTTGGAGCAGGTTAGTCACCAACAATATCCAGACTTCCTTGGGCAGAAACCTTGGTTAAAGCAGCACACCCCAGTCACACCGGCCTTTTTGGACCACTCTCTCACTTTTGGAATCTCACATCTCACACTGTTTCCTATCCCTTAATTAATACTGCCACTTGGACTTTTACCAGGAAAGCTCTTTAACCCCAAATTGGTGGCCTATCCATTAACTTTCCTTTTATGTTTGTTCTGCAACACAAAGGGCTGTTGGGAAAAAGTTTCACTGCCCATCCAGGTCCTTTGCCCTATACAATTTTCTTAACAAATATGTGGGTGAGGTGAGAATTTCATCCTCAGTGCTTATGCACCAGTGATTCATAGCATGCATGACATTAGCACTTGTTGCTATAGCAATGTGTTACTTTGCTGCTTACTTTAATTTTCAGATAGTGTAGCCATGTAATCATTCTAATTTGGTGGAATCTGAATGACAGGCGTGCTTAGAACAAGAGGCCAAGTTTTTTTTTTTTAAAGAGTGTGGATTTTCAAAGGCCCAAAGGTCCATTTGGCACCCAAGCTCTCAGTGACCTCCAAAAAGAATTGGTTGCCTGAATCTCATTTGTGCCTTTAATAACCTCCCACTAGTGCTTTAATTTAGATTCCTAAATGCATATTTTGGCATGTAAGAAAGCAGTCTGATTTTCAAAAGTTCTCAGTACCCAGTAGCTTCTTAGGAGCTCAGCACATGTGGAAAAAACAGCCATTTATTTATGTACCTAAGTTTAAGCACCCAGTTTTAAAAAATCTTGGCCAGAAGCTTTGATGATTTGTAGCAGAGGGCACATCTAGGCTATGTCTACACTACAAGTTTTCTCAGCAAAAAATATGTTAATGAGGGACTCATTTGCATGAGTCGCGATCTCATTTGCATATTTTCTGCCGATCTGTTTTTTCGCTAAGTTTTTGTGCAAAAATGAGCAGTGTGGACGTTTTCTTCGTGTGCAAAAACCCCTTTTCCTGCAAGATCCTTATGCCCCAAAAAGGAGGTTTACCAATCTTGCGGGAAAAGGGGTTTTTGTGCATGAAAATAACGTCCACACTGCTTGTTTTTGCACAAAAACTCTAGCGAAAAAATGGATCGGCAGAAAATATGCAAATGAGATCATGACTCATGCAAATGAGTCCCTCATTAACATATTTTTTGCCAAGAAAACTCGTAGTGTAGATGTAGCCCTACACAGCAGGGCTAAAGTCAAATTAAACTACGTAATTTCAGCTGTGTCAATTGCATAGCTGAAGTCTAAATAGCTTAATTCGGCTTTTGGCACTGTATACACAGCAGGAAGTCGAGGAAAGAACATTCTTCCTTTTGACGTCCCTTACTCCTAATGAAATGAGGGGTATAGGAGTTGGAGTAAGAAATCCTCCAACTCAACATTATTTTGAAATATAGTCTTGTAGTGTAGACACGCACTGTGTTAACTTATCATATATATAGTAGCCCAATGTCTGAGAGTCTGTAATGCTGAAATGCTGGCTGTTCCCTCTGGGGGGCACTGTTGCCTGAAATGCTGGCTGTTCCCTCTGGGGGGCGCTGTTGCCTGAAATGCTGGCTGTTCCCTCTGGGCGGTGCTGTTCCTGAAATGTTGGCTATTCCCTCTGGGCGGCCCATGTTGCATGGGGAGCGCGGGGTCCAAACAGCTGCTTGCACCACTTGCTCCCCCGCTGCGGCCCGGCTGAGCGGCGCAGAAGTCAGCCGAGTGCCACGGCAGGAGGCGAAGGGGGACGGGGCGGTGACGTGCGGCGTGACAGCGTCTCCAGGCCCTGCCCCCTGGCTGTGAACATCACCGCCCTGCCCCCCTTCGCCTCCCGCCATGATGCTCGGCTGACTTCTGCGCCGCTCAGCCAGGCCACCGCGTGGGAGCAAGTGACGCAAGCAACCGTTTGGGCTCCACACTCCCCATGCAGCACGAGGAGTGTGGCGCCCAAACGGCCATTTGGGCGCCGCGGTTCCCCGAGTGAGAGGCAGGAGTGGGAGGAGAAGAGAAAGAGAGAGACAGAGAAAGAGGCAGGAGGCAGAGGAGAGCTGAGAGAGAGAGAGCGGGAGACAGTAGGAGGAGGAGGAGAGAGAGAGAGAGAGAGAGAGAGAGACCGGAGGCTCAGGAGAGAAGACCGACGTGGAGGAGAGACCTGAAAATCCCGTCTTATGACGGGCTAATTGGCTAGTTTCAGAATAATGTCAGTTATTCCACGCTGCTGTGTAGACGTATTCTAAGTGTTTGATGCTGCAAATGTTTGATAGGGTAATTTTAGCCACATATAAATTGTAGCCACTTGTGTAAGTGTGTGCAAGGTCTGGCCTTATGGTCATTAGTACCATAACGCTATTGCAAAAAAAGCAAACATGATTCTGGATGCAGTAACAGGAGTGTTGTGAGCAAGACACGAGAAGTCATTCTTCTGCTCTACTCTGCACTGATTATGCCTCAGTTGGAATATTGAGTCGAGTTCTGAGCACCACATTTCAAGAAAGATGTGGAGAAATTGGTGAATGTCCAGAGAAGAGCAACAAGAATGATTAAAGATCTAAAGAACATGACCTATGAAGGAAGACTGAGAGGGGACATGATAGCAGTTTTCAGATCTTTAAAAGGGGGTCACAAGGAGGAGGGAGAAAAATTGTTCTCCTTGGCCTGTGAGGATAAGACAAGAAGCAATGGGCTTAAACTGCAGCAAGGGAGATTTAGGTTGACATTAGGAAAAACTTCCTAACTGTCAGGGTGGTTAAACACTGGAATAAGTTGCCGCGTGAGGTTGTGGAATCTCCATCTCTGGAGATATTTAAGAGCAGGTTAGACAGACATCTATCAGGAATGGTCTAGATGGTACTGGGTCCTGCTGTGAGGGCAGGGGACTGGACTCGATGACCTCTCGAGGTCCCTTCCAGTTCTAGTGTTCTATGATTCTAGTAAAGCTGATTGGAAAATGGAAAGTTGAAATCCATTGTTTGACAACATTATAGAACATTCTGACAATCCTTAGCTATCTATCTCTTTAATATTAAATGTGATTTATTTTCTATAAAGTTGCCCATTGTCCAGAGTTCACAGAACAGGAATCCTTGATCATTTGGAATGTAACTGGTGAATTCAACTGTGATTCTTTCCCCACCTCCTAGTAAAATCCTGCTAATTGAGGAGAATTCATCGTTGGAAAGGGCTCAGAAGAGAAGTCAAGTAATTGACATTTGCAGTGTGTTTATTCAAAACAGATTTGTGGTAGAGCACTAATAAATGTCACTAACTAGACAGCTGATGGAGAAAGCACTGAAGGGTACTATTAGATAGGAACAGAAGAAGAGGAAGGGGGAAGCCAAATGTATTGTTGCAAAGGCGATGCATGGGGTGAAACAAGGGTCAAGTGCCCCACCAGATTGGCCTGCTGAGGGTGTGGAGGGAGAGGGGTTCTGTCTGTCTTTCCCTGCACCTCTCCTCCAGCACATTTGGCCACTCTCCCTGGCAGCCAGGCAGGCAGATGTATAGAGCCACTTCTGCCTCAGAGGTCCTGCCTGGGAGGTAGCAGTAGCGCTACTCCTTGCCTGGTTTCAGCTGACTGACCCAGGGGTCAAACATGCTGGGGACAGGAGCTCTGACTCACTCCCCACCTGGGCTCTCCTGCTGGAGACCGGGGCTGAGAGGCCTGTTGACACCCCAGTAGAGTTCCCAGACTTCCAGTTTTTGAACAAAATGTCCAGTCGAAAAGAGACCCTGGTGGTCCGGTCAGCAGCACTGACTGGGCCATTAAAAGTCCGCTCAGTGGCACGGCTGGGGCCAGAACTAAGGCAGCCTCCCTACCTGCTCTGTCTCTGTGTGGCTCCTGGAAGTGGCCACCAGGGTCCTGCAGACTAGGTTGGATATTGGGAATAACTATTTCACTAGGAGGGTGGTGAAGCACTGGAATGGGTTACCTAGGGAGGTGGTGGAATCTCCATCTCTAGAGGTTTTTAAGTCCTAGCTTGACTAAGCCCTGGCTGGGATGATTTAGTTGGGATTGGTCCTGCTTTGGGCAGGGGGCTGGACCCGATGACCTCCTGAGGTCTCTTCCAGCCCTATGATTCTATGATTCTATGCCTCTACTAGGTGAAAGGAGTCTCTGTGCGCTGCCCCACACCAAGTGTCGGCTTCACAGCTCCCATTGGCCAGGAACTGTGACCAAAGGGGTGGTGCCTGTGAGTGCAAGGACAGCATTTGAAGTCTTCTTACACTTAGGGGCCACAGGGACCTAGGGACCACAGGAACCTGGCAGCTGCTTGTTGGGAGCCGCATGAAGCCAGAGCAGGTAACTCCTGAACTCGCTCCTGTCCCCAACCCCCCAGCTACACCGTGAAGCCTCCTTGAGTCCACCCTCAAACTCCCTCCTGCACCTCAGCCCAGGGACCACATCCACAGCTGGAGCCCCCCCCCCCCATGTATACCAACCCTCTTCCCCAACTTGGTGAAAGTGAGTGAGGATGTCAGAAAGTGAGAAAAAGAGGGAGGGTAGAGGCAATGAATGGGGGGCAGGGTCTTGAAGAAGGGGCAGGGCAGGAGCAGGGCCTCAGGAAAAGGGCAGGACAGGAGTGCTTGGTTTTGTGCAGTTAGAAAGTTGGCAACCCTACGTCACCCAGAGACAGGGGCCAAGCAAGCAGGATCCCTCTTTCCCCTGGAACATATTTGCTGGCTCACTTGGCTCCTTTCCCTGGGGTTTAAAAGATTCCCACCTCTGAGTACCATGGCTATACTGATGTACCTCTCAGGCTATGTCTACACTGCAGGTTTCTTGAACAAGAACTGTTTTGCACAAGAGTTCTTGCGCAAAAGGTCTTGCGCAAGAGCGCATCCACACTGCCATGTGCTTTTGCGCAAGAGATGTGCTTTTGCGCAAGAGCGTCCATGGCAATGTGGATGCTCCACATGGCGCTGCCGCTTTGAAATGCCACAAGGAGCCTGATGCCAGGCTTTGCGCGACATTCAAAGTGGCAGCACCACACAAAGCAACTGACCCCAGGCTCTGTGCTGTGCTGCCACTTTTAAGTACCCCTTCTTCTCCCACCCCCTTGCTGCCTCTACTGTATTTCATAGAGGCATCAAGGGGGGAGGGAGTGACTAGTCGACTAGTCCTTTACATCCCTATCAGGCACTAAGCTCCAAAGATCCCAGGTTTAGTTCTGACTTCTGCATTACAGTTACAATGTTGGCAAAACCTCTTTCATTTTTGTATGAAGTGTCTCTGGTAATGCAGTGACTCAGCTACATCTTTGTTCTAGAACCAGCTGAGTCTAATGAAATGGGATATAGTCTGGTGGTAGTTCAATTTACCTGTTTCCTGATGCTGCAGGCACATTACTCGCATTTGTTTTTGAGGGATGTAAGTTTCAGGGGTTTGGATTGTTATTAAACAATGGATATGATGAATTTTAATTGTTATTTTCTCATTTAAACGGTAAAAAGCAGCAATGGGCAACCAAGTCTAGAGAGTGGGTTGCATGAGTGGCCCTCCTGCATCTCAGTGGGCTGCAAGAGTGTCCCAAACCCAGGAGTTAAAACCCTTGCTCCATGCTTTCTCTAGAGCAGCAGTGGGCAAAAGGGCCCCTGCGGGCTGAATCCGGCCTGCCAAGCGGGTTGATCCGTCCCGCGGAGGCCATGCTGCTTCCCCGCCTCCAGGCCAATTAGGGACTGGGGGCCGGGGAAGCACACAAAATTTCCTCCGCCCTGCCAGGAGCACGGAGCATTTTGAAGTGTCGCGCGCTCCTGGCTAGGCAGGAGGAGACTTCACGCGCTCCCCCACCCCTAAGCCCTGATTGGCCTGGGGGCTGGAGGAGCGCACAAAGTTTCTTCCACCCTACACCTGCCCTGCATGGGGCGCGTGGCACTTCGCAGTGTTGCGCACTCCTCACAGGGCAGAAGGAGGCTTCGCACGCTCTCCCATCCCCCGGCCAATCAGAGCTTGAGGGCGGGAGAGTGCACGAAGCTTCCTCCACCCTGCTCCCACTCTGCAAGGAATTCACAGCTCTTTGAAGTGCCGCACACTCCTTGCAGGGTGGGGGTAGGGCGGAGGAAACTTCATGCACTCCTCCCGCCTCCATGCCAATCAGGGCTTGGGGGTTGGGGAGCATGTGAAGTCTCCTCCTGCCCCGCCAAGAGCGCGCAGCACTTCAAAGTGCTACATGCTCCTGGCAGGGCGGAGAAAATTTCGTGCACTTTCCCCATCCCTAAGCCGTAGTTGGCCTGGGGGTGGGGAGCGTGCAAAGCCTCTTCCCACCCTGCCAGGGGCATGGGTGCTTAGTGGGAAGGGGGGGCAAAGGGGCTCCCCCACCCCCAGATCAATCATGGTCTGGGGGTGGGGAAGCCTGGAAGCATCCTGTCCCCGCACCTTCCAGTTTAGGCCTCACCCCTTCCAGAATTTTTGAAGTGGCCCCCAGCCAAAAATTATTGCCCACCCCTGCTTGAGAGGGCTTCACAAATGCCTATTTAGCATAGATCCTGCCTACCATCTGGCAGGACACAATCTGTCATTTCCTAGCCTGCTTTGCATCAACACCAGCAAAGTGCACTCTAGTTTCTACCTTCAGCAAGGAAGTAGAAACAAAATTAGAATCTTAAAAAAAAAAGTCTTGAAATAAGTAATTAAATAAATAACAAAGGGTCTGTTTAAACAGCATTGCAGATAAAAACTGTTACAGTCACCTTTTAATGCAGACTGAATAATTTACATCTTGTTTAGAAACAGATACTCAGACTCAGTCAACACATCCAGCACAATAATTGTTTGATTAGGCAATGCAAGAGAAGACAACTGACTCTCGGCAGAAATGGAAGGACTTGAACAAGCATGGAAGCACAGGACCTCAATGCAGGCAGACTTAGTATCTAGCAGTCACTACACACCTTTTTGCTTAGGCAAACAGCCATGTGTGCAGACAGAATGTGTGCATCCTCCTTGAAAAACTCCATTTTTGAGGGCAGAGTCAGAGAATTGTTCAAAAATGGTTACCAAAAAAAAAAGTCATCTTAAAAATTTGTTTTGAAGTATGAAAGGAAATTTTCTATTATGATGGAAGGGGCATAATTTGGCATTCTGGTATGAAAATAAGTAAAGAAAAATTTAGGCTGAATCTAAAGGAGAATTTCCTCACTGAGGCTATGTCTACACTACCAGGTTATTTCGAAATAAGTTATTTCAAAATAGTAACTACCGAAATAACTATTTCAAAATAAGCTTATTCTTCTTCACAAGCAGGAGTTATTATTATTTAAATAACAAGTCCATTATTTCAAAATAACAGGCTGGGTAGCATGGACGCTCACTTTGTTATTTCGAAATAACTTTGAAATAACTCCCCAGTGTAGACATGCCCTGAGAGATGTCAATGCGAAGTAAGCACTAATACAAAGTTGAGGAAATGCTTTGTCTTGAGTAATTTACAACTAGATTGTATAAAGGAAAATGATATTTTGTAGGGAACAATCATGCACAGGGACATAGATGGGTTAAATGATTATTTTCCATCCATAATACCTGATTTTTATTTTCACTTTCCCCTGACTACCCAGACCTTTTCATTTCATGCATCTTGATCATTCCAAGGTTCACTGGACTTCAGTAAAACAAATTATTCTCATCCAATTCCTTTTTTTTCCTCCTCTACCTTTAGAACCACAGTTTAATCTCTACAAAGTCTTGTACATACAGAAGCTGAGTGTTGGTGGATCAGTATTGGTTTCTCTTACAATCAAGGGAAAATTGATATCATGGAGTCTTAATATCCCTTACATGGTAGAGGGAGATTTTGTCATTCATGAGCAGTTTACCATTTTGAATCTACCCGGTTCTTGATTGAAAAAGATTGAAAGGAGCTTAATTGTAATACACCATATTTTATGAAAATTTCCCCCAATAAATCATGAATAGGCCTGGATGGTTGTTTTTATGAGAGGGAGGGGTAGAGATTGCGAGGGGTTAAAGTTGAAGAAGGATTATATGTAGCTGTAGGTACAGCTCTTTAAAATAAGGATAATAAGATGTTAAATATAATCTGATTTTTATAAATCCTAAAGTGCCCCAACTAGGCAGCTTTCCAGCAGTTCAAGAAATAATGGCTTTCTTTATATCAAACCAATCAGTGCTTACTTACAGAGAGTCCATTTATTGACCCCTGTAGGGAATTTTCCATTTCAATATTTGACTCAGCTCATTATTTCAAATTTAAAGGAGTAGATTATTTGAAAATAATCATTCTAGGTTTTATTGGCTTGCTCGAGGTTCCTTACAGGATCATACTGACCATCAGTAGGGAATAAATTATGTTGTCATAGCATTTGCATTTATTTAAGGTAAACTGACATGATTTACGATCCTGAAGAATTAATGAAACTCAGGTGTTGCTTTAAAATGGCAAATATACTTAAAAGTAAACTGCAGGAAAATTAGTAGTTCTTTCAGAGAAACAAAACTGGCAACCATGTTGAGAATAGGTCAGCCCTGCAGGGAAAAGATAGAGCTGCTAGGGGTAACCCAGACTAAATCAGAGGGGTTGAATCTCAATACTGTTTCCTTTAATTTTATAGGTTGGTTAGCCATTATTTGGCTGCAGAAGTTATATTTTAGAGTTCCTCTGCAGTTCTTAGTTCCAAGAAGGAAAAACATTTCATTTTTGTTGTTGTTTTTTGTTAGTTTGTTATATAGCAGTGGGTTATAGGTAAGGGGATAGAGAAGTTTACTACTTCCCTAAAAGACTGCTGTCTTACTCTTGCTATTTTAAGAAGCAATCTTAGAATTAAGCAAGTAGAGCAGATGGATTTGTGCAAATACATATATTGTTGAGACACAATGCATGGTTCTGAACTCTGACTAGTAGAGCACCAATCAGATCCAGGCCAGCCCTGCATGGAGAAGTTAGGGCTGTCAGAGGTAACCAGACTCAGTCTGTGGGCTGGATCTCAATACAGGCTGAACCTCTGAAATCCGGGACTCTCTGGTCCAGCAACATCTGTGGTCTGATAGGGAGCCCCATCCCTGGGGAGCCCCGGCCAGCGGGACCAGAGAGTCTCATCACCTGGGAGCCTCGGTTGGGCAGGACAAAAGAGGGACCAGCAAGCCCAGCCCCTGGGGAGCCCAGGCCAGGCAGGGCAGTAGTGGGGCATCCAGTGGCAGAAGTGAGGCAGCTGGCAAGCCCTATTCCCAGGGATTATCAGTCGGGTGGGAGAAAAGAGGGGCCACGGTGGCTGGGGAGCTCCATCCCAGGGGAGCCCCAGGGGGCCAGAGCCCAAGTCTAAGCCCTTCAGGCTAGAGCCCAGTGGCATTGGGGCAGGAGTGGAGTCAGCCACAGGAAGGGAGGGCATCCTTAGAGGCTGGTAGCAGGGGACCTCCCCTGATTTGGCAAATTCCCTCATTCGGGATAGGTCAGTTCCCGAGGGTGCCAGACGAGGGAGGTCCAACCTGTACAGTTTCTTGGGAAATTTTACCGAAATGAGTGAGTTTGAGACTGAGAAAAAAAAATAAATACCCTAAATGAGGAACTGTGGCCCAATGTCCCTGAGTGATATACTTCCTCATTTTACTAAAAGAGTATGTGAGACTCACAGCTACTTCTAGTGTCAAGGGTTTTTTTTCTTCCTGATTTGAAGTTGTGTATGTGCTCAGCAGCACCGATGCCAAAACAACTGATTATGTAATATATACCCAATTGCTTTATTTAATTGTCAATACAATACTGAGGGTGAGCCTATGGAAAGCAGAAGATCTCTGATTGTCAGAAGTCCCAATCTCTGTCTATGATTTGTAAAAGTATTAAATATATTAGGTTTGAGGCTTTGTTATATTTTTCATTTTAAAGGAAAATAAATCTTTGTTTAGTGGTGCTAGTCTGGTAGGTAACGGTGCTGTAATGGTTGATCTTTTCAGTGTTATTCATAAAAATGAATTCATGGGCTGTAGGTGAAAGTCCAGCTAGGGAAGGCAAGCCCCAGCCCTGCCCCTTCTGCTCCTTTCACCTGAGACCTGGCCCTGGAGCTAAGCACTGCCCACCCTCAGCCCAATCCTTCCTGGCCATGCGGATGACCAGGGCTGCCATCTGCAGCCTTGGCCCCGGCCCAGCTCAGCCCAGCCCTCCCCGGCGGCCAGGGACTGGTTTGCTGTGCTGCAGCCCCATCCATCTCTGGTGGCTGGGAAGCCAGGCTGATGCACTACAGCTCCAGCCTTTGATGGCTGGGCATGTAGGCAGTTTTGGGAAGGCTGTGCCTTCCCTTGCCTACATTACTGGCTGCCCATGAAGGAATTTGAAATTGTTAATTGTGTGTGGGCGTCACTGTCTTATGGTAAGGACTGGTACTGGAGTCCATTGAAGAGAAAGAAAATGAATCCTATTATCATTTTAGAATTTGGAAAAGTTCCTATAGAAAATCCAGCTGTAGCCTTTTTCGAGGATAGGAATTCACGGTCTGTGAAGATATATTCAGTCCGAGAGAGGAACTAACATAGAATTGGTAAGTAATTGACTTACCTGTCCTCTACATAGTCTCAGGGGGTAGCTGTGTTAGTCTGTATCTGCAAAAACAATGAGGGGTTCTGTGGCACTTTAAAGACTAAAGGATATATTTGTGCATAAGCTTTCATGGGTCAAAACCACTTCGTCTGGAGTGGAAATGATAGAGTATATAATAGACTAACATATCACAAGAAGGGAGTTACTTATCAAGTGTAGAGGATCAATGGTGTTAATTACACCAATTCAGTCAGGGTGGATGTAGCTAACTCCCAGCAGTTGATAGGGAAGTGTGAATACATAGGTTACACTTACATGGGTTTACATGTTTGGAACGTGATCTACTCTTTCAAGAGGAACACAGAACCTGAGGTCAGGTCCTGTCAAGTTAGCAGAAGAGAAAATGATGGTAAAATCTTCCCATGTACCCTATTAAAGAAGTGATCGCTTATATTGTATTTTCTATTTATTTTAGAGGCATTTCTGTTCTCCTTTACATTTATTTGCTAGAGGTTTCCTAAAAGTTTGATAATGGTTAAAATTTATTTGGGCCTAAGATAAATGCCCTCAGCTGATTCTTAATTTTAACAAGCTTTTGTTAGTTCTCCTAAACTGAATGTTCTGGTCTGTAAAGTTTTACAGCATTAGCTTTGATTTCCCCTTATACATTCTAATATTTGTATTGCTTATACAAAGAGCTCTGATATTTGCCTTGAAATTTCCTCACACTAGATGAAAAGAGCTTTCTAAATCATTATTATTTCAGATTAAAGGGGTTTAAAGAATTATCACTAGCATTGGGCAAACCTAAATGATTAACAGAAAACTAAATCCCAATCCATTTCAGAGGTTAGAAAAGTTGTGGCAACATTGTTATCATCATTCATGTATATGCTCAGCAGTGCTTCTTTTTTTGGACAGGGCCACAAGCCGAAATTCCAAGAAAGAAACAATTCCAATGACACAGTTAACCTAAGAAGTACTCAGAGGGGTAGCCATGTTAGTCTGTAACTTTTAAAAAAAATCAAGTAGTCCCATAGCACTTTAGGGCATGTCTACACAGCAGAGCAAAAGTAGAATTAAGCTACGCAACTTCAGCTATATCAATTGCATAGCTGAAGTCGCAATAGCTTAATTTGGTTTTTGGTACTGTCTACACAGCAAGAAGTCAAAGGAAGAGCATTCAACTTCCCTTATTCCTCGTGAAATGAGGGTTACCATGAGTCAGAGTAAGAAGTCCTCCAGCGTGCCATTATTTTAAAATAATGGCTTGCTGTGTAGATTTGCTGTTAGTTATTTCAGAATAATGTTAGTTATTCCAAAATAATGCTGCTGTGTAGACATACCCTTGGGGCGTATCTAGACTACGCGGAATGGTCGAAAGAGGATATGCAAATTCCATGGGAATTTGCATATCTTCTTCAGATCACACTTTTGAAAGCGGAGCTTTCGAAAGTGAAAGTAATTAGACGTGGCTTTTTCAGCAAACCACTCCCTTTGTCGAAAAGCTGCTCTTCCTCAAAAAAGGAGGTTTACGTGGCTTTTCGACAAAGGGGGGGTTCGCCCAAAAAGCCGCATCTTAATTACTTTTCACTTTCAAAAGCTCTGCTTTCAAAAGTGCAATCGAAAGAAGATGAGCAAAGCTCTGCTTTCAAAAGTGCGATTGGAAGAAGATATGCAAATTCCCCATGGAATTTGCATATCTTCTTTCGACCATTCCCTGTGGTCTAGATGAGCCCTTAGATCCTGTATTCCTCAAAAAATGAGGTTTACAGGATCTGTCGAAAAAGGGTTTATTTTCGACAGATCCGCATCTAGACTGCCGGTTTTTTTCAAAAAAGCTCCATTTTAAAAAAAAAGCGGTGGCCATGTTTATGCTAATGAAGCTCAGGATATTTAAATCCCTGCTTCATTAGCAATTTTGACGTGCCTAATCTACATCTCTCTGTCGACAGAGAGGTGTAGTCTAGACGTACCCTCAAAGTGCCTTACATTTTCTGAAGAGTCACATGTGCCTCATAAGTATAACTTCTGTTTAGTCCTTAAATCTAAGGCTTGGAAGGACCAAGAAAAGGACTGGAAGTAATGCTGATGAATTTCCTTCCTATAGGCACGGCTTGTTGATGGTTTGTGGGGCTAGAGTCATCCTGCTCTGCAGAGGTACAGAACATATATTAAATAGTAGGAAAGATTCTATAAGAAATACTTACCTTCAGAAGTGGAGAAGATTTACTCATTGATGTGAACTCCAGGACATAGTCACACAATTTTCCCCACTTCCACTTGTTCTGAAATACCTGTTGCATGTACAGAAATCAGGGCTGTCACTTAGTTTTCTCAGGGTTCATCTGATAGCCGTATCAGCCTTCTGGACTACTATTGAGGGGTTCTCCCTTTTTTGCTCATCCTACATCTGCAAGTTTCATAAATGGCCTGGGAGACCTCTTTTCACCGGTGAAAGTCCTTTCCCTTGTTTGGGAGCTTAGTTTGGTCCTTAAAAGTCTTATGAAGCCTCCCTTTGAACCAATAGCAACATGCTCCTTATTGAATCTGTCTATGAAAGCAGCCTTCTTAGTGGCTATTATGTCAGGTCGAAGAGATTGTGTCCCTAATGGTGGACCCTCCTCTCATAGTTTCATATGAGGATAGTTTATTTATATCTGCATCTCAGGTTCCTTCCTAACCTGTCCTCTGAGTTTCATTTAAATCAGATAATTTATGTGCCAGTTTTGTTTCAAAAACTGCACAAATCTAATATGAAGACCATGCTCCATGCTCTAGATGTCAGAAGGCCATTATGTCTACATAGGACTCTTTTCATAAATCATCCAGACTGTTTTGTATCATTTGCAGACAAATCAAAAGATGCTGCTCTTTTTACCCAGATGTTATCAAAGGGTACGTCTAGATTACATGCCTCTGCCAACAGAGGCATGTAAAATAGGCTACCTGATATAGTCAATGAAGTGGGGATTTAAATATCCCTGGCTTCATTAAAATAAAAATGGCCGCCATGCTGTGCCGGCTCAGCTGATCGTCGGCACAGCACGCAAGTCAAGATGCAGATCGGTCAACAAGGGAAGCCTTTGTCGACTGCTCCTGTAAACCTCATTTTATGAGGCATAAGGGAGCAGCCGACAAAGGCTTCCCTTGTCGACCGATCCGCATCTTGACTCGTGTGCTGTGCCGACGAACAGCTGAGCCGGCACAGCGCGGCAGCCATTTTTATTTTAATGAAGCCGGGGATATTTAAATCCCTGCTTCAGTGACTATGTCGGATAGCCTATTTTACATACCTCTGTCGGCAGAGGTATGTAATCTAGACGTACCCAAAATGGAACAACTTGGTACTACCCCAGTCAACATCCCATCCTCTCCTGTCATGTCATCTCAGTCAATGAGGTCACAATCTTCATCTATGGCTCTACTTAAAATGTCTTAGTTGCTGAGGTCTGCAAAGCTGCTACATGGTTTTGGCATATGCCTTCTCCAGACACAGTAGTCTATGCCTCCAGATCGGATGTGGCAAGTGGCAACTAGCAGTATGGTCCTTTCCTCTGTGATGGACCTGATTGTGAAGCTCCCTTCTCCCTTCTCTTGCAGAAGAAGAAAAGCTTACTCATCCTATATAGTAATGGTGGTTCTTCAAGGTAGGTGTCCCGGTGGGTGCTCCATTACCTGACCTCCATGCCCTCTGCTTTGGGATTTCTTTCTGAGACTCAGTGATAGAGAAGGAGCTGAGGGCAGTTCATCCATTCAGCTAGATGTAGCCTCAGTGCGGGGTATGCTTGTGCAGAATGGATATTGCTAATGAAAATCTCCAGTCAAAGGTGCATGGGGCACACACCTCCCTGAGATCACACATCTCAGAGAGAACATTCACTGCATGGGCTGAGTATATTTATGCTGGATAAACTGAGAAAGTAATTTGAAATACTGAATTTCATTTTATGCTTATTTGTGAACTTTCCATTGGTTTGCTTAATACTGGCTCCAGAACAGTCACAGAGTTAGGCTGGGTAGCCAGACAAATAAAATGTGAAGCTTTAAAAAAAGATGTCATCTGATGCTCAAAACAGAAGATTTTCTAGTCTGTTGAGCAGATGAGTGTTTGTTTTTGTTTCTTTATTTTACATGCTGAATTGACAAAAGTGTTTTTAATACCCCTGCAGACAGGGGAAGGGGATAACAGAAATATAACAACAGGAAGAGATTTAGGGGGGTCAATTATTTCTAAAATAGCTGTGGATGAAACAGACACACATCTAGATGGGTTGGTTATACAGTAAAGAAAATAAAGACAGTAAAGTTGACATAAGCCAGGGTTTGGTGTCTGTCCAAAGCTAACAAGCCTAGCTGATTTGTCATGAATTGCATGGCTGTTCTTATTTTTAAAATGTTTCTTTTTTTTCTTTTTTTTCTTTTTTTTAACATTTTGCTTTAAAGGGACTTGGCTGTGTCCATGTGGCACAGCTCTGGTCAAGTTCCCCATGCAGGACGCCAATTTTGCCAATCCCCGATGTTCAAAAATCATGAGCCAGGCTCACCAAAAATCATGAGATTATATAAAAATAATAATTTGGTGATTTTTTTTAATATATGCCAGCTGCTTTTTGAGCCTTTCAGGTGCATTGGGCTTGCATTTTGAAGCTTTTTTTCCCAGCCAGAAGGGCTAGAAATTTACTTTTTTCTTTAAGAATGAAGGGTGAAATCATCACATATCCACTTGACTCCAGCAGCTGGGGCTTTAAGGAAAACAACAATGATCATAGGACTCATTAGAAAATCATGAGAGTTGGCAACAGTGGGACACTCACCAAAGTGCTGAGATTGGGTCTCAGTGTATTGGTTCTGTATGCGGCTGAGTGTGAGTAGAGTGCAGGAGCTGTCTCTGAGGGCATATGTAAAGACACAGAGCCAAGGTACATATCCTCTGACTAGCACTGCTTTGTAAGAGCTGACACTCTCCAGTCCAACTGGTGAGAGCCTGAAATTAGTGCCAGCTGCCTCAGGGTCTCCAGGTCCTTTTGCACAGTCTTTCCTAGAGCTTCAGCATCGTGGACACTCTGGTTTACAGTTGGTATTTCCAGGCTGATAGGTGCTGTCCCTCCCCTCAGGCTATTGTCCAAATAGACCTTTAAAGCATACCCTCAAACAGGCTGAGTCCATGAGTGTGCTAGGGCTCAAACACCCATGAAAAAAATAAGGGTTGCTCACCACCCACAAAATATGGTTCCACCCATGATCTGCCTCAAGGCCCCGCCCTTGCTCACTCTTCCCCAACAACCCCACCTATGCTGCACTTTTCCCTCCATCCATTCTGCCTCTTTCCCCAAGGCCTCTGCCCTTTGCTTCTTTTTCACTCCTCTCCCTGCTCCCCCGCCCATCACTCACCGTTAAAACAGGAGGAGGCAGAAAGGAGTTGGAGGTGGGAGGTGCTTAGAGGAGGGGATGGAGAGGAGCCAGTGGCAGGTGGGAGAGTGAGTAGAGGGTGAATCAGGAGCAGGAAAAGGCAGCATAGGGGTGGGGACTTAGAGGAAGAATCCAAATGGAAGCAGGGCCTCAGGGCAGAGCAGATGTGGAACACTCACTGGGAAAAACAAAAGTCAATGCCTGTGCCCCCAGACAAAGCTCTTTCCCCCTGTTCTTACCCTCTTCCTGTTAAATCTGCATTTAGTACAGACTGGTGATTATGAATGAGACAGAGCTCAATTTACATCTCAACAGATAAATGGACAAACATCTCAGATCTAGCAGGCATCCCCTTTCTCACTTCTGTGGGAGAGGAACACCTTCATACATATCATAAGGACATATTTTAGCATGAAGACATAGCTTTTTAAATATTGCCAATATGGACATCTCACAAGAATATTAATCAACATGATCTTGGCTTTCATTTAAAATCTTACATGATTCGCTCTGTGGATAGATACCATGAAAGCAATGTGGGAGGTGAAGTGAGTTTGTCAGGCCTGATATGAGTTGCTGTTGTGGAGCAGAGAATCTTTTTCCAGTTGGTATTAAGGAATTCTTGGGGACACAAGTGCACAAGAGATATAAAGAGCCAGACAAAACAACAAAACACCCATACACCCTTCCTGGTCTCAGTTTCCTTATTACTCTGGAATGTTCTTTGTTCCTCCCCCATGCTCTCACTCCCCCCAACATTGCACCCCTGGGTCTGTCTTCCTCTGTTCAGTTTTTGGAAATCTTAGCCTTTGGCCATACAGATTATTCCTTGTGCTTTTTCTTATATCTTGGGAGTTTTTTAGTCTTGTTGTTGGAAGCCTTGTGACAGGATCTTTACCTATGTGTTATCAGTTTAATATTACAGTGCAGTGTTCCTTTATAGCGCTACCATACATAAATGAATAGCAGTGGTAATAGACAATGTGTCTTTTTTTTTACTTGCCAATATTACATATAAAAAGTAAAGGAAACAAACTGGTCTAAACCGGGGTAGTTCATTTATAGCAGCCAAATAGTATTTGAGATTTTTTTTCTTTTCTGTATCATAACAGTGATTCAAAAGTGACATTCTCAAAATTTCACTGTGGAACTGCATCTTGAGAATGGCAGAAGATTTTAAAATGTTTGTTATATAATATTTTCTTAATGTACTGTTCGTGTGTTACTTCCATTTGTCAACTTGCCCTATCTTTAATGTATTTCTTACTGGGGTACAGTATTTTACAGAGGCTAATTATTTGGTACATTCATGGCTGCAACCTCAAGCTCTTCAGATCTGGTTTGTTTCTCTCCAGTAAGCCTTAAGACACTAGGGATAGGTCTACACAATAGGGCTAAAGTCAAATTAAGCTACGCAACTTTAGCTACATCAATTGCATAGCTTAAGACAAAATAGCTTAACTCGACTTTTGGCACTGTCTATACAGCAGGAAGTCGAAGGAAGAACAACACCCTTCCTTAGACTTCCCTTACTCCTCATGAAATGAGAGTTAGCATGAGTTCTCCAGCCTGACATTATTCGAAATAAAGGCTTGTAGTATAGACATGCACTATGTTATTTCGGAATAACGTCAGTTATTCCAAAAGAATGCTGTTATGTAGACGTACCCTAGGAAGTAGAATATGAAACCATTTTAGCTTGGGATTTGATTATCTGTAAATTTTTAATGCCACTCTCTTGGAAATAGCTTACTTTGGCCTCTTGTCCTTGTACTTAATTTCCTTTAGGAGAAGGCAATCCATGTTCATTTATCATAAGCCAGTGCCTCCACCTATGCCAAACAGAATGAATTTTTTAAATCATATGTTATGTACAGTGTAAATAAAGTTCATAGGAAGGGGGGAAATAGTGGTGGAAGGTATCTAGGGAGTAGTAAGTTACAGGGAAAAAGTAGATGAAGCATATAGTATAGTGGATGAAGAACTAATTATAGTATCACTTGTAAATGTTCAACGCCACATTATCTACAATGAGGGCCATACTGTCAATCGACCCTTTAGCAATTCACCTCCAAATACATGTATTACGCATTTACTATTTTAGTTATCTTTCCTTAAAAATATTTTTAACACTGTGATCCCCAAGCTATGAATAGTGATGTCAAGAATACTCCAACCAGAGATGTTGCTTTGAATCTTTTCCCATTTTTACTATAAAGCGCATTTTTAGTATGTGGTATCACAGCTGCTTCATAGAATTTAAAATATAGCTAAAAAGCTGGCAGTTTAATTGAATGTTTTATATGTTCTGATCTGTTGCCTGCATATGAATTCAGAACAGTAAACTTTTTCAAAGTTTAACATAACTTTCTTTACAATAAGCTGCAGAATGAAGCTGACTTCTGTTATGGCCAGCTAACTGAATTAACAAACACTACCGAGCTGCAAGATTTAACATGTATTTACTTGGACTGTCACTGACATTGCATAATAGCTCTGCAGTGTGCTACCAGCCCCCAAGATAACCTACATTTTTGAGTTACAGCACAGTGCCCTTACTGATCCTTTGCTTGCATACATAAAACATTGACAGACAGTCAATCATCCAAAGCAGCTGTCTGTAAAATTGTGAAAACAGCATCATATTGCACTCCCATGCTGATGGGAGTTCAGGGATTTCAATATTTTGTTAAAATATTCTAAAAGAGATGGCCAGTAACTCATTGCTGGTAGTTCTGATATGTCCATTAGGTACCATGAATACCATATTGGGAGTTTTACATCCTTTGAATGAAAGTTGCTTTTTGACTGTTTTGAAATATAGATAAAATATGTTAGAGAGTGGTGTGGTACATAGGCTTTTATCGGTGTGAGTTTGGATGGCTTCCTTATTTATGAGAGGTGAAACTTACATGAGTTGCTGCAGTCCACTCTGGTAGGTTCACATGGGTATTCCCAACAAAACTGAGCAGACTCAGAAATGTCACTTAACCACTGAAGAATATTATGGTGGGTTCAAGATAAGGTTTAAAAGTCACAGCCCAGAACCCCACTGAAAAATATAATTTAAAGATAGATGAGTGAAGAGAATCCCGGTGACTATCTTGGAGCAAATGAATGACATTACAGCCCATTTATATTTCATTTTAAAAAACACATGATTTGGATGAAGATAATGTTATTTTATGGTTCTGTAATCACACAATAAAATACAAATTATTAACCAATATTCATATTTTTATAGGAGAGCTGTGTTCATATGTTAAGAAGGGACCATATGTATACATGCACTTGAAGTGACTTGCCAGTGAGTGCTCCCCAGTCCATGTTAGGCTTGAATACCTGGGACCTTTACTTGGACAAGTTTGTGAAAAATTTGGAAAGATTTAAAAACGTAATCAAATTGATACATGTGCTGCAGGTTTATACTCTGGCATTTCATAACTGTTAGACACCAGCCTGAAATTCAAGCAATTAAACAAAGTATGGAGGACTATGTGGTAAAATAGGAATGTATTTGTCTTCATTGCATAGTGCGATAGGTTCAAATGTAATTCCATTAACTGAAAAATTAAGCAAACAAAAAAGACAAGTGAATTGTGATGTTTGTTACTGGTGAGCATTTAAATAGATCCCAGCCACAATTAACAGATGTGCACTGTAGTACATTGGCAGTGTCATATGAGGAAGCTTTCATAGTGTCCATATTTCTTTGATTTTATAACACAGTTTCTTTCAAGATCATTATCATCTCTTGCATAACAGATGCCCACATGATTAAACAACCTGCACAAGTATAAATGTACTAATTTAGCAACAATGAGCTGTGAAGTTGAGATGAGAATTACAGAGCAGTTAAACAAACACTAAAGTTGATGAGCACCTGAATAACTTTACTGAACTATAACCTTAAAGTAAGTTTGTCGTATTTCTTCTGGTAACATTCACCCTTGTGTAGCATGATAGCAGAAGGCCTGTGAACCACCTAATTCCAAGTTAAAAGCTCAAAATAGGTCCTAAATGAGATTTACATGTTGGATAGACCCTTGACTGGCCCTTTGCACAAGATCAAATTTCAAGCATGGTCAATTACATTTAAACCTCATAATCTGGGCTAAGGAAATCTTGATAAAGCAAAGGATGGAATTCTAAATCAATCAGACCTAGTGTTGTGACACGTTCTACATGGCACCGCAGTACAGATTGCTTAGAGCTGCTGGGAAAACACCTGCCCATGCATAACGGCATGGCTGTTATCCAGCAATGTAAGTTTACAAGAACATGCCAATGGTCAGCACTTTGCCTTCCATAAAAACCGTTCTCTCATAGATCAAGGATGAGGGGTCAGTCCTATCTAGGCTTCTTTTAACCATTCCAAGCTTTGAGATTCAGCAGCGTAGAGCTGAAGGTGGAATTTGGAAAGAAATAAAGCAGGGCACATTCTCGGACATGAAACTTAGCTTTGATTAATATGTGCCACTGGTTGCAAAAGGTTACAAAGACATCATTGTTAATCATACTAGAAGGCAGGCCTTGTTGGCATCTCTTTCTAGCCTCAGTAATAATTTTGTTTGTTTAGTAGGGTAGGACAAAAATAAATAAACTGTATTTCTCCTGGAATTTGTAGGAAACAAGCACTGCTCAGAAAAACTGTAAGGTAGAATCATGTTAACCAAACTGTATTCTGTAGCCAATGTATCAATACATGTACCTTTGCTCAAACAATACAGTTACATGTTTCAAAGGGATGTTCCCACTATCAAACAATATAAGTCAAGTTCAATGGGACTGCACACAAGTGAAATGCATTAAAGTACCAATGATACATGTAAGGTGCTGATAGGACGGGCGTTAGGGCTGTCCTTACCTATATACACAATACACAGTTAGGTAGGGAACCTGAAAATTTAGGGCACCACTGGGTTTTAATGTCCTCCCATCTGCCTCTTTCTATCCCTGTTCCATAGTTCTGCTTCCTCCAGAAAGGATCTAGTTAACTTAAAAGTGAAAAAGGCTACCAGACCTATTAGCAGAATATGAGAAAGAGCCATTCAAGTGGTAATGAAGCCATTTAACAGGCATTTGTCAATCAGTTTCTGAATTTATTGTATTGGTCCACAGGACCTCAGTTTAAGATTTCTTTTAAAAAGATTTCATTAGTGTGTTGCTGAAATATAAAATCAGATCTCTAAAAATCATGTGTGTCCCCCACCCGGTTGCCAACCGATAAACGGGTAGGAGCACCAGTTTAATAGTACGGCAAAGGGCCCCATAAATCCAAAGGACGGCTGTGGTCCAAGGCCTCAGATAGAAGCAGTTTTCTGTTAATCTGATACACAATATCCTCTTTTTAAATAGGATTTTTTTTATCTAGAAACTTTCCATTCTATTTGCAATTTTTACAAGGAGTCCAGAAACCT
The DNA here is from genome assembly GCA_019425775.1 of Rafetus swinhoei. NCBI lineage: Eukaryota > Metazoa > Chordata > Testudines > Trionychidae > Rafetus > Rafetus swinhoei. The sequence goes on along the minus strand of CM033437.1, from coordinate 270,517,330 downwards.
ATTCATCAGGCATATATTTAAACCTTAAAATAACACAGACTTTTGTGAATGTCTGACCAAACAAAACCTATTTTGGACAAATGGTTAATTACAGTCTGTAGTCACTAAGGCACTTAGGTCTGGGAGGAAAGGGGACAGCCACACTTATATCAACACTTCATATACAAATACTTTGTCAAAAAGTGCAAGTTATGTAGTTCCATCTCAAAAAAGATACACTGGAATTAGAAAAGGCACAGAAAAAGACAACAAAAATGATTAGGACTTTTCAGTTTGGAAAAGAGATGATAGGGGTGTAGAGAAGCCAAGTAAGAAAGTGTTACTTACTCCTTCTCATAATATAAGAACTAGAGGTCACCAAATAGGCAGCAGGATTAAAAAAAGAAAAAGATGTATTTCTTCACACAATGTACACTGTTGACCTGTGGAACTTTTTGCCAAAGATTTTGTGAAGGCCAAGACTATAACAGGTTCAAAAAAGAACTAGCCAAGTTCATGGAGGATAGGTCCATAGATAGCTATTAGCCAGGATGGGCAGGGATGCATAACCATGCTCTGAAGAGTCCTGGTCTCTGTTTGCCAGAAGCTGGGACTGGATGACAGGGGATGGATTCATTCCCTCTGAAGGACCTGGCATTGGCCACTGTCAGAAGACAGGACACTGAGCTAGGTGAATTGTTGGTCTGGTCCAGTATGTTTGTTTTTACATTATGTTCTTATTTGCTTCTTAAAACAACTTGTATTGGTTTTATGCAAAAGAATGAATAGCTCTTAGTGTCAAGGTGAGGGAAAATAATCTTAAAAAAAAAATTACATTTACTGTCACTGCACACTAATGCTATGGCTATAGAGTGGCTCTTGCTGAGTGAAAAGTAAAAACAAGTCAAGCACAAAAACAGAACAGAAAAATATAAAGCAGTACTAGCTCAATCCAGCATGCACATAAGTCAATGGAAATATTTCTGTTGACATTAATGGACATTAGCTCAATTCCCAGACTTGTTTGTTTGCCAAGTATGATTCCCCCCTCCCCTTTTAATGCTTTAAAGTGGATTTATGGTTCCTGAGGAGCTGGAGTTCATGGAGACTTATAGTCATCTACATACCAACAGGACACACACAAAATGTCACAGGGACTATGTGAATCTTCCAGTGTGTCTGAAGCCTGATGTGGAAGGACCAGACCTAACAGTGAGAGGCTAGTTGATCTCTATGTACAGGTGCCCAAGTCCCTGAAGGCTGGGTATCCTAGTGGCCAGAGCATTGAATAGGTGGGCCAAAAAGGTGGGGTTGGCCCCCTTTTCTCTCTATGTTCTTAGCCCAGGAACTCTGAGATACTCCCTATCCAAGTCCTTATGTTTGGGGCATGGCCCCAAGAGTCCAGATTCCCCTTAGTTAGGGTTTCTCAATAGTTTCCCCTCTTTTTGCACAGAGGGGTAGAGGCAGGGACTTACTTACTCCCATGGTTTCTGGGCAGGCAGGCTCAGGTTCATGACCTCAGACTGCCAAACCAAGTTCCTGCCTCCTCACTAGTCAGCCCCAAACTAAGCCAGGCTCCTTCCTTTTCTCCCCCCTCCAGGCTTTGCACTGGTTGCAGGTAAAGTGGTGAGGGGCTAGCTAGACCCAGAAGCTGGGGTTCCGGGCACTCTTTTCTCCATGACCTCACAATACATTTGGTCTTTGCTCTCTTTGTTGAGATTAGCGTTTATTTGATAGGGAGATGCCAATTGTGGACTAGTCTGAAATGACCTATTTATGTCACTCTGCTAAAAAGCCATGAGAGGGCAATACATGTCTATCATGACTGATTTGGAGGGAATTTTGACCATCATCCAAGAGATGAAATGTGGCATATCATAATATCAGTCACCTGAGCCATTCTATTCCCCAGGAAATCTTTAGTAAAAGGCGAAAGATTTATAAGAATTTTTTCAAAATGCAAATTACATTACACCAGAGAGGGATGCGTGTAGTGAAAGAGAATGTTAGTGAAAACAGCCATAATGTAGAAAAGTTAGTTAATTAAAGTAGTTGTTCAGGATTTAGGCTCAATGTTGTCTTTTTTGTGTATTGATGATCAACACCTGGTTCTCTTTATTACATGGCTTAAATTCCATTGTGTCACTCACTAGCAAGCAGAATTTAAAGCAATGTGATCTCAAGCTTAATCTCCCCTCTTCCAAAACTATTTTTAGATCATTTCAGTGACGTAAAGGGTTCTGCTGTGGTCTTGATTTTGAGTTTGAAAATAAAAAAGGGCAGCCTACATGTTGTTTAACAGAGACATTTCAGAAAAGTTTACAGAGGGAAACCAATTCCAGACTAATTTCAAATTTACACATTTGAATTTAAGGGGGGAGGGGAAACAAAGCCAACTTACATTTTGTTCACTAATAAAAAGCGTCCTCCACTCCAATTATATTATATACCAGAAGATTTACCCTGTGTTTCTCAGATCCTTGTGGGAGTTCAGGGCAGAGGTTGGAGGGTGCAGGAGTCAGAGCTGGGGGCTGGGAGGTCTGCAGGGTGTCACCAGGGCTGCCCGTGGTGGTGAAGCTGGCGCTGCTCTGGTGACGGTGACTCCCTGGGCACTAGGGGCCACACTGCCTGGCTGGTGGCTCCTCCCAGGATCCAGGGCTGCACTGCCTGGCTCCAGCCTGCAATTCTGTGGGGGTGGGTGGGCCAGGGTCGCATTGGCCAGCCCATCCAGCAGCTCCTCAAGGGAGTGGGCTGGGGGGAGGAGTTTGGGCCAGAGAGGCCATTTACTCTTGACTGGTGTCCAGCAATATGGAGAGCCCCAGTCCCAGATGGCCATGCTCTTCCTGGTGTGGCCACCACTCTGTGATCACTCTGCAATAAAACTATCCCCTATACTTGCTGCACCCAGTGGTCATTGTGGAGAATAACTGTCCCTCTTCTCACACCCCTCCCTTTCTGTCTTATGGAAAACATTCCAGGCATTTCCCATGTTCCTGAAACAACCAAACCTTGATCTTGCGTTAAGTTAGGAGAAGAGGAAGCTACATACCAAATTTGGTGGTCCTGGCTCTTATAGTTTAGAAGGAGTTCTTGAACAAATGGACTCACAGAGAGACCAACAGATGCACAAACTCTCTAGGAGTATGTTTACACTAGCCCCCTAGTTCGAACTAGGGAGGCTAATGTAGGCATTCGAAGTTGCAAATGAAGCCCGGGATTTAAATATCCCGGGCTTCATTTATCTTCCACACCGCCATTTTTAAATCCCCTTAGTCCGAACTCCGTGCCCACGGCTACCGTGCACGGAGAATTAGGATCTCTAATTTGAACTACCGTTACTCCTCATGGAATGAGGTGTACGATAGTTCGAATTAGAGATCTAGTCAACTACCTACTCCGTGCGTGTGTAGCCGCGGGCACGGAGTTCGGACTAAGGGGATTTAAAAATGGCGGCGCCGAAGATGCAAATGAAGCCCGGGATATTTAAATTCGGCTTCATTACAACTTCAATGCCTACATTAAGCCTCCCTAGTTCGAACTAGGGGGCTAGTGTAGACATACCCTAGCTCTCTCTATATATAAACTCGGTGGGGCAGTTTTGATGATCCCATCTTTGGCACTCCTGATGCTTGTTTGAGGACACCACTAGCATTAATCCCTCTTACTGAGGAACTGGGGTTCATTTCTCCACAGTCTTGGCAATCATACAGTCATTTTTTTACTCCAGTACAACCAGGGAGCAAAATGCTTCTGAACCAGAATGCTAGCATTTGACATTCACTTTTCACTCATTTTGCTTGGATGTTAATGACTACACAAGGGGGAAAGCAGTGGAGAATCAATTCTAGTGTTTTTCCTTGTTTTGGAGGAAAGCGTATTTAATTTAAGTCAGTTATAAGCCTTTAAAAACCATATGGCACTGTGCTTTCTCCTTGGGCACTCCTAATTTGCATGGAAAAGGGGTTTTTCCTGCTGTGGGTTTCACATGAAGCCAAGTTTTCAGAAACTTCACATTATCTGAAGAGCTAGCCACTCCAGAAAAATAACATGCAAGAAAATTAGGCCAAGAAGGCAGCCTTGTCTAAGAACTCTGACCTAACCTAAGACTTGCAGGAGGGTTCAGATTAAACCCAGGTGGGGAGAGGGATTTACATTGAGGGTTTTGTTGTTTGACATAGGTCTGTATCTCTCTAATGCTTTTTAAGAGTAAAGTGTCTATGGTTAAGAAATTCCTTTGTAAGCCTGTATTTCTTGATTTGCTGCCATATTGTCCCTGAAGGGTTTAATTACAAACCAGAGTCCCTGAACTCAAATGAATTCCAGGGGGGATATGTCTGATTGAATGGTCACTCAGATGGGGCACTGGTCCTAGGTTTTAAGGTGGCCAGACTATGGAACCCTATTATTCATGAAGGGTGTTGGACATGGCTCCTTGAAATGTGTCTAGGGGTATGTCTACACTACAGAGGTTTTTTTTTCAGAAAAATGGCTATTTTTAAAAAAAATCTTCAACTATGGCAACAGAAAGAAAATCGAAAGAACAGAGGGGGGTTTTCTGACATTGGTAATCCTCATTCTACAAGGAAGAAGCCTTTGTTCAAAAGAGTTCTTTTGGAAAAAGGCGTGTATGGACAGGGAAGAGGGAGTTCTTTCGAAAGAAGAGGAAAGAGGAAAAAGCACAGGTGCCCTGGTGGCCACTCCGTCCATAACAATCACAGCTTAAATGCAAGATAGTGTCCACTCAGTGTGGACGGTACCTTTCAGAAAAGCAGATTGCTTTTTCGATTCACTTTTGAAGTGTGGACACTCCCTTTCGGAAGAAGTTTTTCTGGAAGATCTCTTCCGGAAAAGCTTCTTCCAAAAGAAGCCTGCAGTCTAGACATAGCCTGAGACTCCAAGCTAGCAACAGTGATAAGTCACTGGACAGACAGAGGTATGTAGGATCCAATGGTTGAATCTGTCCTTAACAAACTAGAGTTCTTCCAGAGAGGGGCATGGGCACAAGTTGTTTGTAACATGCTGTTCTCCAAATTTCCAAATACTGCTCTAAAACTGCACCTTTTTAGCTGGTACCTACTTGCTATTCCAAACATTTCCGTTATCCGTTACTGAAAGTTTTTGAAATCCATGTGAATGATTTTAAAATGGGACCAATTTTCTTTTGTGTGTGACCTAACAATTTAGGAGGTCTCCAGAGGTGAAAGAGCAATGCATCAATACCATACACCTTTCTACAGCTGAAGTGCAGTGTGTTGAAAACTGCATTAAAATTAAAGGCTGTCACTTTAAATTAAAAGTGTTTTCGTTGTCCAGCTTGAAAGCTAGGTGGGGCTCTGAGGGAAGCCAGGTGATCTGGGTCCTGGTAAACAGAGCTTGTTTGGGACAATTGAGTTGAGCTGTGTCTCTCTGCCTTAGATAGCAGCCTAATGTATCTCACTTTCTGTTGTGCTGCTGTTGTGTTTGGGGTTTCTGGATTCTAAGAAATAAAGGAGGGATGTGTTGCAACTTTCCAGCAAGAATGTTTTATGTCTTAATCCAACTTCTCTGTGTGTATGCCAAGAATAGAACACGAAGATTATTTCATTATTGATAATAGGCCTGATCTAAAGCTCATTGAAGTTAACCGGAATGTTTTTATATGGGTGTTGGATCATACTCACTGTGGTTTCATAATTAAATGGATCCCACAGAATGCAATAAATATGGACGACCCTGAACTCCTTTGCTATTTCATATAATTCTCCATTAGTTTGCCAATAGGCATAATGAAATATCTATTTTCATACCTAATTTGGTGCTTCATCAACTCTTTATCATACTTTAATGCTTGATACATCATGATGAATCATCCGTGGTCTGTGAGAGCCTTTGCTGTTGTTGCTTTTTTTTGTTGCTTTTTTTTTTTAAGCCTCTGCTGCAGGAATGAAAACCGGTGATCAAACAGTCATTAAGGAGAGTGTATAATGAATTCAGAATCTGACTAAAAGCTAGTATGTGAGTTGTGGATGTGACCTAGGATTAAGAAGAACACAAGAGCGCTTGACTTCACTGATTCATTCAGTGGCAGATGTAAGATTCTAGGAGAAGGGGGAAGTTAGAAATAGGCATTTATTTATTCACTCCACAGTCTCCTGCAGCAAAAAATTGCTGTAGTCATGGTAGACAGTGTTCACCCACACTGAGCAACTTAGAACTGCTAGTTTATGCTTTAAAAAAAACCTGTTAACATGGAAAACTTTTCAGAGAACAAGGGGTGGGAAGAATACTCTATTTTCAGTGGATTACTGGCTAAATGGTACGACACATATTATGCAGGTTGTACCTCCCTTAACCAGGACTCTCTGGTCTGGCAGCACCATGGATGTTCCTGGCCCACAGAGCCCAGGAACAGGGAGGTTGGGTGGCAGGGCAGGAGCATGGTAGAGGGGATCGGTGACTCAGTCGGAAACCTAGCATGGCAGGAGGGGATGCAACATGGTGAGGAGTTCTAGCCCCAGTGGCCGGGGAGCTCCAGCCATAGCCAGGGAGCTGCAACCCCAGTGGTGGTTATGGAGTTCTGGCTGCATCTAGAGAGTTGTAACCCCAGCATCAGTCATGGAGCTCCGGCCCCAGCCCCAGGCTGCAGAGCCAAGCAGCTGCGGAGCTCCGGCCCTGGCTGTGGAACTCCAGCCATACCACTGTGGCCCTGGCAACAGTGGCGCCAGTGGCAGCTAGAAAGCACCAGGGCACTGGGGCAACAGTGAGGCCAGGTTGACACCCTAGTCCTGTTCCGGCAAATCCCCTCATTCAGCACTGGTCAGGTTCCAAGGGTGCCGGACAAGGGAGGTCCAATCTGTACATTACCGTAGGTTTAATTGGTTCCACCTAATATTGTGGATGGTACTGTAGAGGTTTGTGAGGAAATGTGGGCAGATAGGTGCTAAACCCATGAGAATTCTAATGTCCTAGGCCTCTGAGTGTGACACTGCTTAATCTTAAGTGGTGAGTAGGTCTTGTGCCAGTCCTCTGCACAGAGGTGAATTTTACCTTGACTGAAGATATATTTTGCAAGAGCCCTACCTCACTTCCTACCGGAATGAAAGCTACTGAAGGAGGTGTTACTAATAACATTATGTGACTGTTGAGCCAAATACTTACCATTCATCCTCTTTGGTCATTATTGAGTTAGGAAAGAACAGTCATGCTACTTGTGCATACAGTAATAACTTCTCCATAAATCTTTGTGAATTACAGCAAGGTTCATCTTCTACTGTGCATGTGTTGCCTAGTGGTGATTTACCAATGCGTCTTTGCTTTCAAGAGAGTATTCTTCAGTAAGAAAAAAAATCTTGGTATATAAAAATCATGAAAGAGACATAAGAATATATATTAAGGCATTCAAAATATAGAAAAAAAGACTTTTTTCTTACACAACCTATTTTTTTAAAGAGACACACAATTTCTTGACAGCAGGATCTTAATGTTATCATCCAGACTCTAGCATCACTACTTGATTTTCAGATTTTCCTTTTATAGTTCAAAGCAGACTCTGAAGTTCAGAGACAGGGAGGGAGAATTTAGTTCTGAACAGGATGAATGATGACAGACAATAAAGCTGTTTGGAATCTGATGTATGTGCCCAGGCAAGCCAAATTTGGACTTATTGCAACTCTCAGGTGTTAAGTACGGGTGTAGAGAATGAATTAGCTGTTAAAACAAAAAGCAATGTCTACTGTTCTGGTGCCAGAATTCAGTGCAATCAGTAGTAAGCTCTGAATTAGACCAGTGTGATCTACATCATTCTGCTGTGACAAAAATGGTATGACACCTTCTGTTGCACATTAAAAAAAAGTGAAAATTTCTAATATAAGTGGTCTGACTAACTGGATGGGAGTATTTTAAAAGAGAGATGAAGCTACATCTAATGGAAAGTTTGCATCATGTGCTTGCGTTTATGGAGTAAAAGCTTTGTCATCCATTTATAATCTTTTTAATCTCTATCTTTTTATGTAAAGTGATCATAGTTAGACAAAATAATCCAGAGGGAAGTGTCCATTGTTTAGATCTGTGACTGCAATTCCTTTGATAAAATCCCTCAGGGTTTTGTTACAGTGCCCAACATTTAGGTGCCTTGCTACCCTTGAAATCTGTAGCTCTGAGTTAGGCTCCAGGCTCCAGGCTCTGTATACAATTCAGTGCACTCCTGATCATTTGAAAATGTGAGGAATGTGGATTGGATTCAGCTAATCAGGAGTTTGGATAATCGAGAGGGCAGGCGTGTCAGTGCACTCTGCCACATAACAGTGGGGCTACAGAGAGCTCTCTGTGCTGCTGATCCTGCCCTGCTGATTATTGCAGACACAAGGCATGGGGAGTCTGCAATCCTGGCAGGGCAGAGCAGAGCAGAGTCTCCTGGCCAGGGCCTTGCACTGCTCTTCTAGGACTACAACCTTCTCCATATCTTGTGCTGGCTGGGATCCTCTCTCATTGGCCTTGCAGCAGAGCAGGGAGGCCTCTATAGCAGCCCTGCCCTGCTCCTGCTCATGTGACAGCCAGGCTACAGAAGGTTCCCTTAGGGTTGCCAACTTTCTAACCAAATCCTCCATCACTTGTTCTCTCCCACACTTACTGTCTTTCACCAGGCTAGGGCAGAGGATTGCAGTATAGGAGGGATATAAGAGTTCCAGCTGGGGGTGCAGGCTCCAGGTGTGGCCAGAAGTGAAGAATTTAGATGTGGAAAATGGTTCCAGCCTGGGAGAGGGAGCTGGAGGATGAGCACACCAGCTAGAGGTCTGGGCTCTGGGGACTGAGCTAGGGATGAGGGGTTTGGGGTGCAGAAGGTGGTTCAGGGCTGGGGCAGGGAGTTGGGCTGTGGGAGTGAAAGGTGTGAGCTCCATGAGGAAGTTTGGGTGCGGGAGGAGGTTTGGAGCTGATGTAGGGTATTGGGTCATGGGAAATGATTGTGGATGCGGGGTGCTGGTGGCACCCACCATGGCTTCCAGGAAGCAGCCACCAGGTCCCTGCAGCCTCTAGGCTCAGGGAGGATCTGTTCGTGTGCTGCCCTCATTCCCACAGACATCACGTCTGCAGCTTTCATTGGTCGCAGTTCCTGCCTGGAAGTGTTATCCAGTATTTCATCTGTGGGCCTTTGTGGCATGTTTCCCTAAAGTTGTTAGTGCCATTTGTGGTTCTAGTGAGCTGGGAGAACATGTTCAGAGCCAACCTTTGCCTATGAGTCCACAATGAAATCTGAACATGGGAACTTTCACACTTGCAAGCAAATTTTCAATGAAATTTGGAAAAGCTCACCTAACTCTAGGGTAAAATCTTGTCTCCACTGAAATCAGTGGGTACTTTTTGCTTCAAATATTACTGAGAGTCCCTCTGAAGGTTATTAGTGAAGTCTGTTGAGATGCCCCCAAGTTCTTTAGGAAAAAGAGGGTACTTCCTCTGAACAGTGCAGAGCACACAATTGCTAACTAAATAATTGGCACTCTGGCATGGGTGGAGAAAATGAAGGGGAGGAGGAAATGGGAACACATAGAGCCCTGGGAAAGGGGATACTAGTATGTACGGGGAAGGAGACATGTGGGAAGGGGGCACACAAAGTCCGTTACATGAGGGAAGAATGAGGCACTCTAGTTGGGAGGGGAAAGGAGCATTAGGGACACAGAGAAGGCAGGATTGGATGTTTCTGGAGGGTCCCTTGACTAGAAAGGGATGGGAAGGTGGCACGCCGAGTCTATGTGAGGGGGGAAAGAAAAGATTAAAGTCACCCCTGGTTTGTGTAATGAGCTTGGCCTACAGATGTACCAGTGTGCAGTCCTCTAGCAAATAATACATTTGCTAGAGCACATTCGACAGTGCAACTCCTGTGAATTCATTTTTCCTCTGACAATGAGACACTGAATCAGAATCTTTATTTCTCAAAGGCAATGGCATTATGAAAGATGGAGTTCTTATCTTACTATATATATATATATATATATATATATATATAAGAAATGTACATATGTCTGTCCACCTGTGAATCTGTTTGTTCAAGAACTCCTCCTAAATGGTAAGAGCTAGGACTAAAAAATTTTATATGCAGCTTCCTCTTAGTATAACTTAGAGCAAGGTCAGGGTTTGGTTGTGTCAGGACAATGGGATGTGTGTAGAATGCAATTGTTTTGCATCACACAGAAAGGGAGGGGCTTGACAGTAGGAACAATTATACTCCTGAATGACCACAGGGGACAGCAAGCACAGGGGACAGTTATGCTCATACATGACCTTACGGGACAGCAAGCACCACAGCCTCAAGGAGCAGCTGCTGGCCGCTGCATGGTCCCTGCCATTCCAGGTCGCCCACACGGAGCAGTCACTAACCATGTCACAAGCCAGCCCTGGGGAGAAACTGCGTGTCTCCTGCCATCCCTGGGCCAGCCACGTGGAGAAGCTGGTGGGTGGCCTGCACGGCCTCCCCCACTCTTTAAGTGCCCCACCCTTTCCCCTGAGCCACTACTCCCTGCTCTAACTCCTCCATTGCCTACCTCATGCTCTGAGCCCCTCCTCACCCTCAATTCTGACTCATGTTTCCCCAGCTTTCTTCTCTGAGCCCGCCACTTCCCCAAGCCTTTGCCCTGACTCCTGCACCCCCCACACAGTTCCAGTTCCCTGAGCAATGTTGAGTTACTCTTCTAGGGTGTGTCTAGACTACATGGCTCTGTTGATGGAGCCATGTAGATTAGGCAGGACGACAAAGGGAAATGAAGCGGTGATTTAAATAATTGCCACTTCATTTAAATCAAAATGGCCACCGCGCTGTGCCGATCAGCTGTTTGTCGGCACAGCGCTGCAGTCTAGATGGGGATCTGCCGACCCCAGAACCCTTTGTCGCCAGATCCTTTATGCCTCATGAAACGAGGCTTACAGGATCTGCTGACAAAGGGTTCTGGGGTCGGCAGATCCCCGTCTAGACTGCCACGCTGTGCCGACAAACAGCTAATCGGCATAGCGCGGCAGCCATTTTGATTTAAATGAAGCAGCGATTATTTAAATGAAGCAGCGATCATTTCCCTTTGTCGAGTAAACTAATCTACATGGCTCCGTCAATGGAGCCATGTAGTCTAGACGTACCCCTAGTTACATACACAACAAATCTATGCTTAATGTTCCCTATGCATGAACTGACCTTGAACCACGTTTCCTCAGCTCTCGCCCCCTAACACCCATACTTTACTTACTCTACATCGATGACATCTTCATCATATGGACCCACAGAAAAGAGACTCCTGAAGAATTTCACAAGGATTTCAACAACTTCCACCCCACCATCAACCTCAGCCTGGACCAGTCCACATGAGAAATCCACTTCCTGGACACTACAGTACAATTAAATAATGGACAAATTTTCACCACCCTATACTGGATACCCACAGACTGCTAAACTTACCTTCATGCCTCCAACTTCCATCCCAGAAACATTTCTCGATCTATTGTATACAGCCAAGCCCTAAGATACAACTGGATTTACTCCGATCCCACAGACAGAGACAAACACCTACAGGATCTCTATAGAGCATTCCTAAAACTGAAATACCCACCCAGAGAAGTGAAAAAACAGATTGACAGAGCCAAAAAAGTACCCAGACATGAACTACTTCAAGACAGACCCAAAAGAGAAAATAACAAAATTCCATTTGTTATTACCTACAGTCCACAACCCAAACCCCCGCAATGCATTATACACAATCTACAACACATCTTAGAAAATGATCTCTCGCTCTCAGAGGCCTTGGGAGAAAAACCTATGCTCGCTTACAGACAACCCCCGTACCTGAAACAAATTCTTTCCAGTAACCATGCTACACAACTACATCATAAGCATCTAAGAACCCAGCCCTGCAATCAGCAGCGGTGCCAACTCTGCCCACATATCTATACAAGCGAATTCATCACTGGAGCCAACAACATAAGCTACCAAATCAAAAGGTCATTTGACTGCACATCCAGTAATTTGATCTATGCCATTGTAACCCTTCCGCTGGGTAGGCCCGACAGCAACCAGGGCCGGGTTCAATATCTAGGGGTCCATCTCACACAGAACCGGCTCGAGCCCCCACCCAGTAGCCTGGGAAATTCACACACCCCTGGGTGCCTCAGAGAGGCAATGCTTCCCCACTCGCAAGCACAGAGTCTGAGTGTAGAAAAGAAACTTTTAATGAAAGAGAGAGAGAAGTCACACGTCATTATCTTGGGAAAATACCACAAACAGAGTTCTTAGCCCCATCCCCCACGAGTAACTATCCCAGCTCAAAAGGATTGAGCAATGTCTTTTGCCTCTCAGGCTCACCAGTCCAACAAGATAAGGGTTCTGTTCACTTACCCAAACTTTCTCCGTACCCCACGTCAAACGCCCCACTTACAGCTCTGTCTATTCAGTGTAGACCATGACACATCATCCTGATGACTCCAGTCCTTGAGTCTGAGGCTATGCCACCTTTGTGCTGCTCCTACCGGCTGCCAGCCAGTCGTTCCCTCCAGCCGCTCCATTGGCTGCCTTCCGCCGCTCCTACTGGCTGCCTGCCGGTCTTTCCCACTAGCCGCTCCACTGGCTGCAATGGGTCTGGCTCTCAGCCAAACCAGTGATTTCATCTCTTTAGCCACCACCTAGGCTGGCCAAAGATTCCAACTTCCACTGGACTAGCAAAAAGATTCCTCATGAAGTCTGATTTAGGTCTGTCCTTAAAACCAGGGGGAAAGGGGCAGGTTGAGCCAGCCTTACAGCTCACACCTGGCAGGCATGAAGCAGGCTAACTCAAGCCCTCCCTTCCACCCAAACTCAGTTCACTCAACTCTGGCAGGGGGGAGGCTTGTTCCTCTGAGACCTCTTACAAGGATGGTGTCTCTCCTGCAAGCACTGGTGTCATATTTTAGTTCCCACATTTTGGGGTAGCATGATTTGTGACCCCCACAACAGCCCCAAATTAGTTACAATACACCACATTCCATTCCAACACTGATCCTCCATCAGCCCTGGCTGAACTGGATTTACATAGCCACACCTCAGATTCCTTCCCCCTCCTGGCATGAGCTGTATTTACATATCAACAGTTAACACTTAATTATCTTGCAGAGCTAAACAATTGGAGTGAGCACACCCACCCACAGGGCAGCTCTCTCATTTTAGCTGGCTGATAGCAAGCAGTAATTCATCCCCGGCTTACACCATCAAATGCCAGCAATGCCCCACTCCTATATATTTTGGACAAACTGGACAGTCCCTACAGGAAAGAATCAATGGACACAAATCAGATATATGTAAAGGGAAGATACAGAAACTTGTTGGGGAACACTTAAATCTGCCTAATCACTGTTTGAAAGATCTTCAAGTGGCTGTCTTGTCACAAACCAATTTTACTAGCCAAATACACAGAGAGGCGTTGGAATTACAATTCATTTACAAATTCAATTCTCACTCTGATAGCCTACTCATTCATGATAATGGATGGCTGGGACATTATCAACCTAACATTCAATGAAGGTGTCAACAGCTCTTTGTCTGTGTAGATTCTTGCGTTAGTACCCTTCCTATCTAATTGCTATCCTATGATCCTTATCTGCTTCTTTTAACTATCCAATTTTTAGGTGCTTACTGATTTCCAGTTCTGCCTATTTGGTTTTCCCTTTGATGTTCTCATACCCTCTGCTCCTTATTTCCCGCCCCCTTTCATTTTTTTCCTTCCCTCCTCTCCCTTCTCCCCTATTTACTTTGGGTCAGCACATCCTAAATTCAAAACTCCGGTCATCTGAAGAAGTGGGCTGTGCCCATGAAAGCTCATGATACCATCTACATGTTTTGTTAATCTATAAAGTACTACCAGACCATTTGTTGTTTTTTAAGTTTATCCTGTACAGATTAACTCAGCTACCCCCTGAAGCTTTTTCTTTCGGTAAGGTACAAGTTTGAAAGTTAAAATATTAGCTCTGAGAATCAGCAGACCTAGTTACAATAAAAAGACTATGATTAGGATTGCTGTTCTATAGATATCTCTCTTCTGAACATCTGTGGTGAAATCCCAGTCTTGGCAAAACTCCTTCTGGCTTCGTTGGGGCCAGGATTTCACTTCTAGAGCATAAATTAGGCAGCAAGATAGTGTTCAGAGTGAGTGGAGAAAAGAAAGAAAGAAATTAGATTGACAATATCATTATGAGTTAAAGCCTTAAACATTCACCATTTAAGGACAACCTGTTCACATTTCTGGTTTTGGGCCAGATGTTATTTTTCAAGAACAGCATAAACATATATTATATCTGGTATTTTCTTCAACACTAATTTCCAGCTTCTGAGTGGTTCTTAGAATAGACAATTCAACTAGAGCCTTCAAACTGATTAATTTTCTCCCTTTGATCCTTTCTCTGACTGCCTACAGGTATGTGAACTGGTCTACTTAATTAGTAGAGCTGATTAAAACAGTCTACTTATTAGCTAACATCCACTGCTATCAAAAATATCTCTTCTGGTATGGTATGCCACGTGCAATTCAGGTTAAAGTAACGGAGAAGTTTTATAGATGCATTTGCTCATATTCTAAAAACTTTCTTATGACTCAGTGCTCTGAGTTGCCGAGTGCTCGCAGCTTGGCAACTCAGCCAGTGGAATTTTGAGAAATGTAATGGAGGGTCTAGGCCAAAGCCAAAACTGCTTGGGCAGGGGAGTTATTAGAGTCTGACCAAAACTTAAACAACCAGCCAAAAACATCTGTGAAAAGTCATATCTGAGCTAGGTCATTAAGGGTATGTCTATGCCACACTGGAAGCTGGGGATTAAGTGTTTCCAAGCTTGTGCTGAGCATCCATACTGCATTATAAACCTGGGATGGTAATTGCTAGGCTTGGGTCTCACAGCCAAGCTGACACATCCATACTTCAAGGTCCATTACACAGATCTTCTGACTCGAATCTGCTGGCTGGCTTGCATCCACACCACAAAATGACAGAGGTTGGACCCCTCCCCCCCCTTGCCCAACAGCAGAACTCTGTCTCTGACCCCTCCACCACCTTGCTTGCTGACCAGAGTCAGACCGATCAGTATGTGGGCTTGGGCTAAAACTTGAATCTGCGCCTGGACATGGTGTGCAGTGTTGACATATCCTGAGCCTTTGAAAAATGGCTACTAATCATTATTACAAGGTCTCTGTATCCTCAGAACCCCACCTCTTGGAGACAACAGCAAGTTCAAACACTGTTACATATGTAGGTGACTGGAGAACAGGGAGGATAATGGTCCTGGATTTTGTGAGGATTGTGGTGGATAAGAGATATCTGGAAACAGCTACCTGAACAGTTAGAGAAGCTGCCATTCTTACTGGGGGGCATCGGGAGTGGAGGAGGGGGAAGGGCAAGAGGGTCAGAGAAAGAGTTATTTTAAAGATATTTAAGCTATTCTTTTTTCCTTTTTCCTCTATAGATAAACAGAGAATGCCTAATTTAGTTTTGCTCATGAGAATCATAAAGGTACATCTGTAGAGCAAACCACTTATTTTAATTCCATTGCCTTTGTTTTTAATCTTGGTTTCTATTAAGTTTATTGTTGTGTGGGTAATTTCACACAATATCCCTGAAAAGAAGAAACCACTCTAACCTCTAAGGAAAGTTGCTGTGGCTAAAAAAGTTTCTGCAACCTACCCCGCTGATCCTACCTTTTCAATCTTGGTCAAATGGCATGGACAGAGGTGTTCACTCCCGAAGAGTTGTGTTGCCTTCGGAGGAGGAAGCAAACACAAGGGGGAGCTGAAAGATCAGAGAGGAAACGAGTTCTGTGGCATTGGTCATGAAAGCATTCATTCCTTGGCCCCGATGCTCAACTTCTCACAGTACTGGGCTTTTGCACCGTAATGGCTAGATCCGCAGCTGGTGTGAACTGGAGTAACCCAGTTGAAATCTGGGTTTATTGTAACCTAACGAAGAAGGCCTCTTTAATATGGAGACAATCCCATTTAATGATGATTTACATCCTGTGCCACCCCTTTGGTGCGTAGGGTAGGAATTAATACAAGATCTAGCCATGTATCTCTGGGCTCAGTAGTGTAGTTGCTATCACATCGCCTCCTGCTAATAATGCAATACGTCTTCTTTTGTAACTTTTTTTTAAAGAGCTGTTTTTTGAAGATAAGAATCATTTTATACAACAATACAACAAAAGAATCTGCACTGAGTTGAATAGCCCATATGACAGACATACAGTAGGAGATTTCTTTTTTGGCTAAGCAGATGTGAGTAATTCGTGTGCAAATGAGTTGGCATGTTACTATCATCATTTAACTTGAAGCCAAAAATACAGTACTTTTTAATTTTGAAAAATAATACACAGAATCTTTTAAATCTGTTGACAAAAAATATTTTCTGAGAAGAGTGGTGGGGAGCTGAGGAGCAGCTGGGGCCCTGATCAGCAGCAGGCGAAGGAGGAGGAGATGGGGTGGGGGAGGATTTCACTGTGGCTGCACACCACATGGTAGCAGCCAGCTCAGCAACTGCCCTGAACTACCCAGCTTCTGGCCAAACTAGCCGGGGGAGGGGCAGGGCTTCAGGAGAAGAAGGTGGGCACTTAATTAAGGAGCAAAAGGGGGTGGCACCATTGACAGAGGTAAAGCCTTGTGGAGAGGGAGGGCCTAGGACACCCCAATTTCTAGCCCACCTCAGCCCTCTCCCCCCACCAGTAAGAGGCTGGCACCACCCTGTCTTAATTTGACAATTCTGTGTTGTTGTGTATACCAGTTCTATAATCTAATCCCTATAGTCATTTTAATACAGCTTCTTAATGCAAACAGCACTGGGTCAAGTGCTAGTGATGATGGTCAGAATCTTTTATGCACCAAGTGCAATAAGAGAAAGCTACAGCACACATCACTGAAAACCTCTTTGAGGACGCTTCTGATTTTTCTCTGTAGATCTCTCATGGAATTAATAAGCTACTACTATTTTGCTGTGTTTCTGAAGCATATATTCACTGCCATATCAGTCTGATGGATCAATATCTGTGAGCACCACGAAAAATGAAGAATGTATGTTGATGATGAGAACAGAAAACTATTCCTTTTCTGTCAGGCTTGACCTATATCAGGAAGATAGATTGAGACTCCCACAAATGTTGACCGAAGACCGTTGATAATGAATTCAAGGACAAAACAAGCACTACACGAACTGGCGTTCAGAAAGCAAGCTGACACGAGATCACACTGATTGCCACTTTAAACTAGAGGAAAGATGATTTTTAGATTTTTTTTAACATTTTGGTGCTTTTGTATAGTTCAACTTGTTAGATGTTATGCAGCTGAGCTTGTTCACCTAGTATTCCATGATATGTACATATGCAAATTATTGCTTTCCTTACATACGCACAATTATTTATCCAGGATGGCAACATGACAGGCATAGGCAGGGCATTTTCCTGTACTTGAAGAGGCTGGATGTGAGCACTGGAAGCTCCCTAGAGGTAAGGGGTTCCCACTGGTGCATGGACTGTGACCCTTCCCCCCTGCTGTGCACCCACTTGACTTCCTCCCCTTGAAGCCCTGCACCCCCACTCAGCCTTAGGCCCCGCTTGCACTCATCCCCCTTTCCGTTCAGCCTCCCCGTTCTGCACCTCTCTACTCCCTCCACCGAGACACCCCTGCCCATCACTCTTCTCCATTTTCAAGGTCCCCCGCCTGCTTCTCTCCACCCAAGGTCCCCCTGCTAGTGCCTCTTTGTCCCCTTCCCTGAACTCCCACCCCCCCACCCATCAAAGAGTGGAAAGGCAGCAAGGCCAGGGAGCTAAGGAGCATCCCCATCCATGCACTGAAAGCCCATTTAAGTTCATGGAAACACTCCCTAATTTCAATAGGCTTTGGATCAAGCCCCATTAGAGCAGTGGGGTAGGATGACAACCTGTCACTAAAAGACAGAATGAGGTGGGCAGCTCTGTTGCCACATTACACAGGATACCAAGTATGATCCTCTTCAGAGCTATTGATACATGCAGGTCTTCTGACAAGGGGGCCAAAGGGACAGTTTCCCAGGGCCCGATGATTCAAAGGGGCACAGGGCTCCTGGCTGCCACTCCCACCCTGGGCCCCTTTGAATTGCCACCCAAGCACAGGAGAACTGCTCCGTGCTTCTCTGAGGGCTGAAGGGCCTAACGCCTTAGTCTGAGCAGGGCTCAGGGTTGGCTGTCCCACCCATACCCCTTCTGCTGGAGGCCTTGCCCCTTCCAAGGGCATGAAGCTGGTCCCCTCACATCTTGCACTGGGGTCCATGATGGCTTTTGGCCCCACTGGGTACATGCTTAGGGCAGCTAGCTCCTCCAGGCTCTGTGGCAATGTTTCCATTTTTAGTACACCAGCTTCATCAGAGTCGGCATGAATCTGTCTCCTCACACTAGAATTTGTACCTCCAGCTCTAGAATGGTGTCACCCGCAAACCCAGAACATAGCCCCACGCTATTCCTCTCTATCCCTACCACTTCCACACACTCTCAGCATGTAAAGTCAGAACAAATCGTGGCCAGAGTTAAAATGTAGATAGTAAAGTGATGGAATCAGCTAACTGGAGAAGGGATAAGAAAGCACATTTTGAAACATTACTTTTTCAGGCTTGGATAAAGCAATTACTTATGCGGTTACTTAACTTCACACACTTACAATCAGTGAAGACATGGGCATAAAGTTAAGCTTATGAATAAGCCTTTGGGCGATCAGTGTCTAAGGAAGGACTGGGCAATAATTTCACAGGGGGACCACTTAATGAATTTTGCTATGTGGTCACAGGCCGGCTTCACCCCCAGAAGGGGCGGGGCCTGAGGTGGAAGGGGTGGGGATGGGGACTAGCCTCCCCCTGAGTTTCTGGGTTTGGCGGCTTTGAATTAAAAACACAGTAAGGGCTCACAGCTCCTGACCCCACCGCTATTGCATTGATGAGTTGTTGTTGAGGCTATTTAAAAGGCGCGTGAGTCCGGCCCTTGCCAAGCAGCATGGCGAATGAGAGCCATGAGCCATTTAAATAGGATCTTGCTGCCTGAGTCACTGCCTGGAAATTTGGTGGCACAGGCAGCAGGATATTAATAGAAAACGGCCAGATGCAGTCCGAGGGCTAGATCAAAATGTGAGGCAGGCTGGATCCGGCCCCCAGGACACATCTTGCCCAGCTCAGTCTAAGGATATGTCTACACAGCCACTAGACACCTGCAGCTGGCCTATACCACCTTACTGAGGCTCAAAGGCCTTGGGCTCTGGGGCTACTTGATTGCTGCATAGACTTCCTGGCTCAGGCTGGAGTCTGGGCTCTGGGACTGTGCAATGAAACAGCCCCCCAGCCTAAGTACTGTGAGCCTGTCAGAGGACATGGGCCAATTGTGGGTGTCTAGTTGCTGTGTCAATATAATAAATATCACACTATTTCTATCACAAAATCTCCACAAAGGGAATAAATACAGTAATCCTGTATAGCTTTATAGCAAGTAGATCTGGATTTGTGTAAAATGTTCTGATTACTTTTAAACACAAATTTAAATCATGGCCCATTCACTGGAGAAATTAAAAAATTAAATTGACACAGCTCACTATTAACCTTTCTCTGAAGCATCATCTAATGTTTTTCACAAAAGCTGTCAAAATATAGAATTCAAAAGTGTTTCAGAAAGCCATCTTTCATCCTAGAAAAAATACACAGACACCTGTTTGTCAGTGTTGGAACATCCACAGAGTCAAGAAAAGAAGACAATTGTCATGTGAATTCAGGTATTACTCAGCCATGCCTACTGCTATCCTAACCAAATATGTTAGTCTGTCACTTGATACAGATGCAGGTCACGTTCTTAGGCTAACTTGCACAGACAAGACTCTTGAATTGCCATCTGTACTTAATCTGTCACTAAAGAGCAAACAATGGCGTTCCAGACTTTCAAAGGAAATGCTGACTGGTTGGAACATGTGCATCATTAGTAGATCGTGCAGTCACATAGTTTTCTCAAATGGTGCCTTCTGTTTGTTGATAAATTAGGGAATTTATTCTCTGCACATAATTTTTTCTATCATTTAATCATCTTGTGGCCTTTTGGTTTGTTTTCACTTTATCTCCCCTAAATTGCATGCAATGTTAATTCTTGCCTTAAGAAAAAAGAAATCTATTTCCTTGCCATCATTTGATGACAATTTTTAAAAATTCAATTCCAGGTTTAGTGACAGCAACTTTTCCGCTAACATGTGCACTTTCTTTGAGTAACTTCATGAATGAATCTTAAATGTAAAGTGCTTGAAACAATGAGCAGTTTATTCAAGTGCTGGCTCATATGCTTATCCTTCACATGGGTACACGTGCTCGCCATGCATTTGAAACTGGAGATTTGTTGCAAGAAGTTTCCAGTGGCCTGCATTAGACTCTCATGTTTGTTATGATCCTCCTCTACTTTCAATGCCTGGAAGTATATCTTGTAAATAATTTTTGTAGGGCACATCTACACTGCTTAAGTCAACCTAACTCATCTCAGTCACTCAGTGTATGTCTACACTACAAAGTTAATTTGAACTAACAGCCGTTAGTTCGAATTAACTTTCATAGCATCTATACATACAAACCACTAGTTCGAACTTAATTCGAACTAGCGGAGCGCTTAATTCGAACTAGGTAAACCTCATTCTACGAGGAGTAACGCCTAGTTCAAATTAAGTAGTTCGAATTAAGGGCTGTGTAGCCACTTAATTCGAACTAGTTGAAGGCTAGCCCTTCCCAGCTTGCCCTGGTGGCCACTCTGGGCCAAACCAGGGAAACTCTTCTGCCCCCCCTCCCGGCCCCGGAGCCCTTAAAGGGCCACGGTCTGGCTAAACTGCTTGTGCCAGTTGCAAGCCTGCCAGCACCCAGCCAGCAGACCCTGCACCTGGCACAAGATGAGCCAGCCACCCGCTGCCACCCAGCCCTCCCTCTCTTCCCAGGACCAGGCTGGCGGCTCACAGGAGCCTGCCCGGGGTCGCAAGAGGCGGGCGCCCGCCTGGTCTAGTGCGGAGATCGTGGACCTCATCGAGGTTTGGGGGGAAGTCTCCAACGTCCACGATCTCTGCACTAGCCACAGGAACGCGGCCGTCTACAGCCGCATGGCTGCCAGCCTGGCCACCAGAGGCCACATGCGGACCTGGGAGCAGGTCCGCTGCAAGGTCAAGGACCTGCGGCAGTCCTACTCCAGGGCCTCCCAGCCAGGGGCCGACCCGGAGGCCTGCCCCCACTTTGAGGCCCTGGACCGCATCCTGGGGGCTCATGCCATCCATGCCCCCCGGGTGGTGATCGACCCCGGGGCAGAGGGACCCGTCCCTGACACCGAGGAGGAAGAGGAGGACGCCGAGAGCCAGGTGCCTGCAGGGAGCCTGCCCAGGACCAAGGACCCCCGAGGCATCCCACAGAGCACATCGGCTGTGTCGTCCAAGGCCGAGGAGGGCTCCACATGTGAGTGCCATCATGCTCCCCTTATGTGTACTGAGGGGTGGGGGGAGAGGGAGCCCAGGGACCACGCGCCTGGGCCTTGCCCACCATGGAGCAGCAGCTGGGTGTCATGCAAGGGCCCTGGCCTGTTCCCCACATGCCGACCTCGCCTTGCAGAGGGGTCTGGGTTTCACCCACTGTGTCCCCAGGAAGAACTGACCACTGCTCTTGTTTCACCACAGCCGCAGCACCTGGGACTGCAGGGCGCACCACCCTGCCTGCAACAGCCACCTGCACCCGGGCCAGCAGGCGCACCCACAACCTCGAGGACTACCAGCGGCGGCACCTGCGGCTACTGGAGCACCAGCTCCGCACCCAGGACCACTGGGTTCGGGAGGACCTGTGGCTGTGGCAGCGGCACTTGGAGGCGCTGGAGGAGCAGGGCCGTGCCCTCAGAGGCCACCTCCAGACTCTGGTGGACAGGTTCCTGCCTCCTCCTGCTCTGGCCACTGCGGCCGCCCCAGCTCTCACTCCTCCTCCCACCCCTGCTCCCCTTCCCGCTTCCTCCACACCCCCCATCCCTCCTGCCCCACCCTCCACACCCACTCCCCTGATACCCCGCACCCACAGTGCTGCGAGACGGAGAGCCAGCAGGACCCCCAACCCTGAACTTTCCCTTCCTTCCTCCCCTGCCTCCCCTTCTAGCTCCCTCCTCCCAGGTTTCCTCCCTCTCCCACTCATTCTCCCTCCCCCCACCCCAGTTATGTAAAATAAAAAGAGATTGTTGTTTTCAAAACAGGTGTCTTTATTTAACATTAGGAAGGGGGGTTAGGGAGGGGAAAGGGGAAGGAGGGGAGGGTGGAAGAAGGCCCCAATGGGGCATGCAGGGAGAGTTCAGTCCTCCTCCTCCACCTGGAAGCTCTCCCGCAGAGCTTCCCGGATCTGGACGGCCCCCCCGCTGGGCCTCCCGGACGGCGGTGGTGCGGGGCTGAGTGTAGTGGCCACCCATGCGCTCAGCCTCAGCCATCCAGGCTGGCAGGAAAGCCTCCCCCTTCCGCTTGCACAAATTGTGCAGCACACAACATGCTGCCACCACGGGAGGGATATTGTGCTCGGCGAGGTCGAGGCGGGTGAGGAGGCACCTAAACCGTGCTTTCAATCGTCCAAAGGCCCCCTCGACCACAATGCGGCTCCTGGTGAGCCTGGCATTGAAGGCCTGGTGGGAGGGGTTGAGGTGCCCCGTGTACGGCTTCATCAGCCAGGGCTATAGGGGGTAGGTCGCATCCCCCACCAAGCAGACGGGCATGTCCACGTCCCTGACCCTGATGTGGCAGTCAGGGAAGAAGGTCCCGGCCTGCAGCCTCTGGCACACGGAGGAGTTGCAGAACACCCTGGCGTCGTGTGCCTTGCTGGACCAGCCCACATTGATGTCCGTGAACTGGCCCCGGTGGTCAGACACGGCCTGCAGGATTACAGAGAAGTACCCCTTCCTGTTGATATACTGGGAGGCCTGGTGGTCCGGGGCACGGATGGGGATGTGTGTCCCGTCGATGGCCTCCCGCAGTTGGGGAAGCCAAGGGCGCCGAACCCAAGGATGACGGTGTCCGGGTCGGCGAGGCGGACCACCCTACGGAGCAGCACCCGGTTGATGGCCTTGACCACCTGCAGAGAGACACAACAAACCGCGAATCACTGGGGCGTCTGGGTGGCTGGGAGTGTTTGGTCCCTGGCACTGCCCCGCGCCCCACTCCCGGAAGCAACCCCCGCTGAGATCCTGGCCGCTGCGGGCGGCATGTAGTACGGCCGGAACGGACCGAACCCTCCCGTGTGGGGCACTGTCGCCTCCTCCCCCGCCCCTGTTTTCCCTGGGGTGGCCCATTCCCTCCTTGCAGCCGCCCTCCCCCCTGGCCCAGTGTCCGGTGAGTGCCGTACTTGCATGAGCACTGCTCCGATGGTGGATCTCCCCACACTGAACTGGTTCCTGACGGATCGGTAGCTATCCAGTGTGGAGAGCTTCCAGAGGGCGATGGCCACACGCTTCTGGAGGGGGATGGCGGGCCTCATGCGAGTGTTCCGTCACTGCAGAGCAGGGGCGAGCCACTCGCAGAGCTCCAGGAAGGTGTCCTTCTTCATCCTGAAGTTCTGGGTCCACTGTCTGTCTCCCCAGCGCTCCAGGACGATGTGTCCCACCAGTCGCTGCTGGTGTCCAGTCGCCAGATGCTGCAGGGCACGCTGGCATCCGGGCGGTGCTGCGGCTCCTCCACGGCCCCCAGGGAGGCCAGGTGGAGAGGCAGGGGGCTGATGTGCACCAGATGGTGCCAGGCAGCCTCCAGCCATTGCTGGCAGACTTGCAGTAGCAAGTCCAAGAACTGCACCAGAATGCCCAGGGCGAGCTCTGGCTCCATGTTGCCAACTGCGGCGTCGTCCACAATAGGAACCACCGACGCAGGCAGGCACAGAGGAAAACGCTTTGCTGTCCCTCGGCGAGGTAGGCAAGCAAGTGGAAAAGCTGAGAACCGGTTGACCAGGGGGGTTCCTTTAAGCACGAGCCTCAGATAGCCTCAGACAGCAGCCAAACAAAGCAACAACTGCCCTGATGCCCTGCCGGAACCGGTTTGAGCTGCCCTTAAATGCGACCCAGCGTCCAATCAGTGTGGACGTGCTAGTTCGAATTAGCAAAACGCTAATTTGAATTAGTTTTTGGGTCTAGATGAGTTAGTTCGAATTAGTGCTGTAGTGTAGACATACCCTCAGGGTGTAAAAAGGACACCCCTCAGAGCAACCCAAGTTACAGTGACCTAAGCACTGTTTATTCCGGTGCTATGTTGGCAGGAGACACTCTCCTGTTGGCATAGCTTCCACCTCCTGATGAGATGGAGTAATTATGCCGACAGGAGACTGCTCTGGACGGGGAATATGTTGGGATCACCATGCAAGCCCAAGGCTGCTGTGTGTTGCTGACAGGCTGACAGGCTGTGTTGCTGACAGGCTGCTGTGCTGGGCTTGGCTATGCATAGATGCTCAAAGTTTGATCTGCATGCCAGAAGACTGCCCATGAGCGGCCTGGGTGGAAGACAGCCAGAGCACCACAGCACTGTGATAGGCACCTAATGTTGCAGAGCAGGTGGTGACACAACCCCTCACTGGTCTGGATTGTATCCTGGTATGTCATAGTTTATTAGTTCTCTCCCCATGCTGACCCAGGAGCTTCTCCCTGTGGATAAGGATTATGAAAGAGTCCTGGGGTTTAAGAATTATATTTTCTGCCTCTGTTCTTTTTCCATCCGTGAGAAATACATACCTGGGCTGCCTTTACTACCTCAGAGAGGTTCATGCACATCACCACACAGTGCTTCCTCTGGTAGCACCAGTAGAACAGAACTAATGCATCTGCTGCTCCTTTCCTCCACAAACTCCTGCGGATGAGAAGTCCATCAAAAGTAGCACCTCATGGAGAAGGCTGTGAGACTCCATTTGGATTCTTTTGGTGAACTCCTCTATACAGCAGCCTCAGATTGCAAGCAGCATCCCTCTGAGCACAACTGCCAGAGCAGAGGCCAAAGCAGTTAAGCCCAAGAAACCCTCTCATGAGAGCAGGGGACATGACCATAGGCAAAAGGACAGATTCCTGTCAAGATCAGCATTTAAGAAAAAGGTTCTCTCCCTGTCTCAGTCCAAGTCAGGTGAGTCTTCATGCGTAGTCCAATGGAATTAGATCCATATAATTCTTTTATCCAAGAAGTAAAAGGCATAAAGGAAGAAGGGTCTGAAAGGACCAGCTTAGTCACACAGGCCAAAATGTTGGCACTCGCTGCTCCTGCCCAGGGGCTCCATATTGGATTCTAGTTGGATAATTCTCACACACTCTAAATAGAATCCTCTGTGGACCAAACTATTGGACATCCCAGATTTGTTTGCCCCTACTTCAGAGACCCCTTGAACTCCAGGAACCTTCATTTTGCTGGGGTATATATTTACTCAGCCCTGGCCACAATCCCTTCTTCCAGCAGGGTCAGTCCACCTTAGAAACATTTCAATGCCAGAAAACATTTTGAAGATATAAGGATCTTCCCCAATCACATCCACAAGTCACAACATTCTTCCTCTGGTAGCGCCAGTAGAACAGAAACCTATCTTTTCATCATATTAATCCAATGCTCCAGATGAATCTCCATCTTTGAAACAAGCTTGGATGTAACCCAAAGGAGGTTTTGGAGCTGTCTTCAACTTCTTGGTTATGACTACCCAGGAAACCATTGTTGCTCAATGCCTTGTCTCCCCCTGGCCAATTGATACATCATACTGGCCTTACTTGGATCCATGAGATCTGTATAAAGGATGACCCAGATCTGTGGATAGAATGACACTAACTCTTCTCTCCCAGTCAATACAAATTTGTTCCATTGGCATTCACAGAGGAATCTGCCATTTCCTCTGATCCCAATAAGTATGTCATCATCCTCGCCTAATGAGACAATTGCTCCATCAGCTCTTGATGACTACAGGCAATACCAAAAACTTGTGCAGAGGGTGACAGTGAAGTCCAGATACCTCTTGAGGAAGTACAGAACACACAGTATGATCTACTAGGGATCTTGTGACCTTCTGGCCCTAGTAGGATGCCCTCCTCCCCTCCCCCCATATATAAAGACATTTTGGAAACCTCCTGTACAGCTTGTATAGCATGTTTCTTCCTCCTCTGCCCCTATCTCAAAAAGACTGTATTTTTTTTCATGCCAATGTAAGGAGTAGAGATTTTATTAACCTGTCCTACCCAGTACTCAACTGCATTATGATGCAGATGATACAGAGAGGATCTAGCACTCCAAGTCTACTCCAACAGACAAGGGCACTAAACTCCTTGATCTCTTGGGGCATGTCTACATCAGGAAATTATTTTGGAATAACTTATTTAGAAAGAATAACTCCCAAAATAACTATTTTGAAATAGCATGTCCACACTACAGGGAATCCTCAAAATTAGTCCAAGGCAGGCTCCCTTAATATAGATACACTACCTTGACTTAGAGCCTCAGGAAGCACTGGGGAGTAATTACTTTGAATGACTCTGGGGAGTGGTTATTTCGAAATAGCAGCAATGGAGCATCTACACTACTACTATTTTGAAATAACTATTTTGAAATAAGCATTATTCCTTCTGGAAAGCAGGAGTTATTATTTTGAAATAATGCCCATTATTTTGAAATAACAAGCTTGATAGTGTGGACACCCCTCTTGTTATTTAAAAATAAGTGGAGTTATTTCAAAATATCTCCCGTGTGTAGACCAGGGCTTGTGGAGGAAGGTATTTTCATTAACAACTCCCCAATTCAAAGTTGCTAACTACCACACACTATTACCAAAGTATGATTTCCTAAATTTCTGAAATTCAGAGGCAAATTTCCACAGGAAGACAAGGCTCAGTTCCAACTCCTCTTTGATGAAGGAAGATTGGTGTCAAGACATTACTTCAAGGATCAGTGGGCACAAGTGACTCTACATCTAGGGCCCTCACCATAGCCCGAGGCATGAAGTGCCTACTGTGGATTCATTGTTCCAGGTTCTTCAGGTGTGAAAATTCTCCTTGGGTAAGGGGAATGGAATATTTGGGCACTGCATATTTGTGCTCATCTGCTTCTTTATTTTTCAAGGAGCATCTTCTGTGAGGAAAGGCAAAAGAGGCCCTAGAGAATCTGGTAAAAAGCAGAAAGATGGACACAGAGGCCCTGCGAGATGATGCATCTGTGATAACTGATACTTCTGGAATTCACAGAGGAAAATATTTTTTTTGTTAGAACTGTAGAGGCACCAGCATTTCTGTTTTGTGGGACAGTCTGTGATTTCAAAATTTGTTTTCATTTGGAATAGAAATATAGAATTCCAAAAATTTCCTGTCATCTCTGGGTGAAATGAAATGCTCTGCTTTCAACTTTCTGTATACTTAAGTTTATGATATAATTAAGGCCCTTCATTTTCAGTTTTCATTGTATTTATTTTTTCCCAGGAAAGTATCAGTATTTATGACTACTAAGAAAAAGAACTGGTGCAAATCACTGCAAAAATATTAATCATTTTTCTGGGTAAATACTGGCATTTATTTTGGCAAATGGAAAGATAAGAGAAAAATATTCAGTAGATTAATGGTTTAATGAACCAACTCAATGTAATTTGCTACAGAACTAAAATAGAACTGAAATAACTCAAAATAACCCAAAATAAACTCATTATACAATGCCACCTCTAATTTCAACAGAACAATACATCTCTAATCTTCAAAAAAAGGATTTCATTTGAATAAATAGTTTACTGTTACAGACTTAGAACTATTCACCTGTAATTATTTACATTCAATAATTGGACCCTGTATTATAAAATATTTCTAAACACTCAGGGTATGTCTAGACTACATGCCTCTGTCGCCAGAGGCATGTAAATTAGACATATTGACATAGTCAATGAAGCGGGGATTTAAATATCCCCTGCTTCATTAGAATAAAAATGGCCACCCGCGTTGTGCCGGCTCAGCTGTTTGTCAGCACAAACTGGCAGTCAAGACGGGGATTGGTCGGTAAAGAAAGCCTTTGCCAACCGATCCCTTATGCCTCGTGCAACGAGGTTTACAGGATTGGTCGGCAAAGGCTTTCCTTGCCGACTGACGCCCGTCTTGACTGCCAGTTTGTGCTGACAAACAGCTGAGCTGGCACAACGTGGTGGCCATTTTTATTCTAATGAAGGGGGGGGGATATTTAAATCCCCACTTCATTGACTATGTCGGTATGTCTAATTTACATTCCTCTGCCGACAGAGGCATGTAGTCTAGACATACCCTCACTGTCTTATGTGAAGTCCTTCAGTGTAATTTGCAAAAGTCCTGCACAGCACAGGCTCACAACAATCCTTTAAGGAAGTCTTTTCCAAGCTGAGACAGGTGGCATACTGAGAATGCAAGAGACAGAGCAGGTCAAAGTTGGAAAGTCAGTGCAATGGATTTTCAAAAATTCAAAAGGAGTGAAGGAGTGGTTGTCCAGGGAAGGCATTGTCATGTAGGCATGGAATTCACTTTCCAGTTTTGCACTTTCTTTGTTAGAAGCTACAAAAGGGAAGATTATATGAGCAAACTTTTAAATTTATCACCTGAGGGCACCCTTTTGCAATGAGGGCCAACACTGGGAATTAGTTCAAGGCCATTAGTGCACCCTCCCTCTAATGGTGTCTCATCCATTGGTCACTCTTGCTGTCTTCACCGTCTGGATCATCTCTAGAGCCACATTACTCCTGAATTGCAGAATCTTCTTCAGAGCTTGGACCTCCAGGTTGCCCCAATTCCATTCCCCCCCCCTTCAGGGGGAAACAATAGTCCTTCAGTTCTCTGCTGCTGTGACAGACTACAGCCCATAGTCTAACCCCTCCCGTAGGGGCAAACTTCAGTCCTTTGCTGGCCACTTCCTCTAGCGGCTACTGGGTAAAAGGGGAAGAGGACCAGGCCTGCCCACTACTCTGGGCTTCAGCCTAGGGACCTTTGAGCAGCAGCTACCTACTTATCTCCTCCACTCCCCTTTATTGATCATCTCCCTGGGCCAGTTCCCTGATGCCCTTGCATCCTCTTGGCCTTTTGTATGAGGGGTCTAGTCTGGCTGTTGTCAGGCTGGAGCTCCCTCTATCTTCCCTGACTTTGCCCATCATTGCTCTGTCCCTGGTACTCTCTAAGGCAGCCAGTCCTTCTTCCTTGCCTTTCAGGGAGAGATGGCCTTCTGTTCTGCTGAGTTACCCTTTATATTAGGTATATCCCCAGAAAGCTACCTCCTGATAGGTTCCTAATAAGCCAGTACCTGACTGGCTGGATTTTGCACAGGCTCCTTCCAACCCCTATTATGTAGAGCTGCCAATAGAGGGGCAAAGGGGCAGCTTTAAAAAGCAATCTGGTTGCCAGAGACCCTGGTTGCATGGTCTGGGTAGCACAGAAGGGCTGTTAGGGGAAGGTTAGTCACCATCCCGCCTCTTCCATTTGAGTCCCTAACCCTTCTGAAAGGCCCCTCCCCATCTTTCCAAAGATTCCATCATTTCTGTTCTCAGACTGCTCCTGTGCCAAAATGTGGCAGCTATCACACTACAGGGTTAAACAGCAAAATGACTTTCTAGAATGATAATTCACTGTGAAAAGCTTCAAGGGAGATATTGCAAATGACAATAGCTTCCCACTTCTTTGACAGCTCTTTATAAAAACTTTTGAAAGCTTTTGTGAGGTTGTCCTGCTCAGTGACTAGAAACATAAACAATAAAATATTTGTTTTTTCTGGAATATCCCCAGATGTGATTTTGTGAGAAAGTTCTGCAAAAATATTGTTAAACACAATGCCATGAACCTTGGGGATAAGAAAATGTGCCATCTATTAAAGAATTGGATTCCAATTTCTTCAATGCTTCATGTAGTGGTTTTTCTTGCATAGCCACTTGAGATTTCAGCTTCTTGGCCTTTTCCACTGTAGAACACTTCATGACCTAAAGGTCACATTAAAATGCCCTATACCTTGTGAATGCTCTGTGCAGCTAAATGCAAACTAAATAGTCAGGAACTGCAATGCTGCATTCAAACTCACTTTTGTCGCAAACATGGTAGAAGAGGCTTTTGTGTTACTGGACTCCTTAAAAACTGCACTAGCAGCTATTATGAACTTTTTAAAATCATCTATTTTGGGTACACCTCTTGCCCAAGAGACAGGATCATGCAGCAGGTGAGTTGGGCATGACAAATGAAGCAATTCAGGTTTTTTGTTCAGCTTTATATCTTGTGTGAAGTTTGTGCAAGAAGCCGAGTCAGAATTCATTGTTGCCACATCCTTCCAGGTAATTGTATGCTCATTTAAAGTTTTATTGTCACAAGCTATAACAGTTTGGCTGCTTGCTGACTTTACAAATCCCCAAATCTGCCAAAAATTAGTGTGGTCTTCTCAAAGTCACCAAGGTGGGGCGATTGAGAACCTCTGGCAATTTGTCAAAAATCAAAGAACTTACTATATTTCCAACCTACCCCTGGAATTTAATTTTGGTGGTCAGAGCAACATCATTCTCTTCCCAATATACGTTGGTCAGCTTGACTGAATTTAGCAAAGATTTTGCAACCAGACAGAAATTTCTTAGAAAGTCCCCTAAAGGACAGTCAGCAAGGCCTAGCCACTGCTCTCAAAAATAGAGGGCATGTACAAATTCATTCACTACATTGTGTTGCTTTTGCTTTTTCTGCCATTCCTGGACAAATGCAGATTCCAATGTTTGCTCATTTCTATTTTCACTTTCTTGTTTTATCCATTTGCACTCCAAATATTCTTTAATCTGGTCGGTCCAAGTGTCAACATCAATGCTAAACCACTTGCAACTCATACACTCAACTTCACCCTTTTTTTCTTGTTTTTGGTTTTTTATAAAACTTTAAATATTTCCTTGTGTTTCCAAATATATTCTGATACAGATTTTTGTTTTTTTTCCATTTTAATGTGTCAGAACTTTAAATCATTATCTGCTACCAGCTTAAAATGTGGAGGGCATGACATTTATCAGTACATTCAGATGCACATGCAATTCAGAGTCCATGTGCATATCTGTTTGTTTATTGGTTATATTTTTCTAGACTAATACATAGCTTTTCTTCCACATGCAGCCTTGTGTATATACACATGCTAATGTATTATTGTAATCCATACATCTGAAGCAATATATTATATTTTCCCAATAAAACAAATTAATTTTATATATTTGAACGATACAAAATTAGAGTAAAATTGAAATAAAAGAATAATATTTTTTGTAAAACACTGGATTTATTTAATTAAAAATTGGTTCAAACTGAAAATGTAATATAAAGTGTTATTTTGAAACAAAATTGAAGCATTCAATTTTTTCATTAGAACTTTCATTTTTTCCCCTTAGTATGACATTTTGTCACTAATCAATGTATTCCTGACGAAAGTTTCAGTATTGATGAAATAATATTTTCTGACAGAAAAATGTGTTAGAAAAATTGTGATCAGCACTATTCACTGAAGCATTTTGCCTGCAGGGAGCTTTTCCTGCCAGTCAGCAACAAAAACATAGCCACTTGTATCTAAATTGTTCAAAGAACAGTAGTTAGTATGATTGTGTGAAAATACCCTTAAAAATTGTAAGTAGAGCTCTTCAAGAATTTTTCCATCTGAATGATTTTTCAGTGGAACGTGCTCTTTTCACAAAATTGAAATCCTGCTTGAAAAGATTTCAGTTTTGTCAAAAACATTGATTGTTCATTGGGAAAATCAAAATGATAGCTTTTTAGCTGCCCATCTGGGAAAATCTTGTCAATTTCACTTCCTTCCAGGCAGGCTGCTAGGGGCCATATGCCAGATGTTCAGGGGTCATATGCCTCTACCTGTAGGTAGAAAGTGAAATGGGCAGTACTGGTTTTAGTGGGCAGTGGGGAAGCCAAAACAAAATTCTCTCAGAATAGGGTTTTTCTGGAAACACTTTCCTTTAAAAAAAATTATTTGACTTTCTGCCTTGGTTTTTTTTTTCTTTTCAAAAATTCAAATATTTTCATGGAAGGAATTTCCATTTTCCAAACAGTTCTAACAATAAATAATGTGTAGGCCTTTACAAAATAAATAAGGCTATCAACAACCCAAGCATTACTGACTTGGGGAAAAGTTTTATAAGAAGAATTCTCTCCTCCCACTCTACTCCAAATCTTTATTAGGACTGAGACCAACTGTTCTGTTGTCTTTCATCTTTTTCAAACTTTTCTTTTTTTTCTAGCATTTTTTTTTCTTTTTACAGCTGCCCTCACCTCATTTAATAAAAATTGACTTTCAAAAATATTGTATTCATAGGATGTACTTCTGGCAAACAACACTACTTTAGCATTTCAGTTTCTGGATGTGGTTAAATGGATGGCCTATGTTCTATCACTACACATAAAAGCTCTGAGGCAATTGTGTGCTATTTCCTGAAGTTCTCAAAACAATTCAATGCTAGAGAAAGAGCTGGGAATGGCCCAGAGATTTAGAGACATGATAAAAACTTGCACTTCTCTTTCATGGCACATTCTAGGAACTTTAAACAGTTTATAAACATCAATAGATTAAACCGGTAGATATCTCTGTGTAGGAGATAATACTGTGATCTGAAGTTTACATTTGGAGAAACAGAGGCACAGACTACTGACTTGCTCAACACTATATAGCAAGTAATGTTAGAGCAGTCAGAGAAATCAGAGTGTGACCAAGTCTTACCCCTTTTGTTGAGTCTCTAAACTGTTCTCCTTCCACTAACCACTGATGCACTTCCTTATATTTTGCATCCAAGAGCCTGTATAAGAGGCCAAATACCATTTTTAGATGAATCAAACAAAAATTATAATAGCACCAAATAACTAATCCCTTCTCTCTTGTGTCATTTGGTACTCAGGCCTTGTGCTAATTTTCTAGCATGTGAATGAATTCCATCACAAGGGAATAATGTCTGGAGTGCCATGCAAAACTAGAAGCACTAACCTACAACACCTTGCAAAGCTATAAAGCAAGGACGACTGATGTGCCGATATACTTTTATTTGTGTAATTTGGATCATTCTGAACATAACTACAAAAGTTGTTTCATTTATTGTAGTTTTTTGAGTAGATTTACAGTTCACAAGAAAAGTCCATAGGGATAACTGGTGCTGCTGGAACTTTGAAAAAGAATATTTAACTTTTGTTTGGCAAAACTAAAGGGTCCCCCCCCAACAGCAAACCATAGGAAGATCTAACAAAACATGTGTTTGAATGCCAATACATACTTATAAATAGCTCTGTTTGTTTGTAAATAGCGCCACCTAGGGTAACTTTGTTGCAGTGGCATTTTGTTAAAAAAGGGATCTCCTGGATTGTATGCATATTTACCCTTTCTTTGAGCCCTGGGCTACAGTAGGATCTTATTCCGAAATAACCCAGGAGATTCAGTATTTCCTGAGTGACCAGCGCATGGCCATTCGGAGTGATCTTGAACATCAGACCTGGCCCACTGCCCTTCCTAATGCTTCAGGAATACCGTCAGAATTATGGCCATGGAGACATACTTGGAGATGCAAACACTCTCAATGCTCCTTCCAAGCATACGCGCCGGTTAGAGGGGTGTGGGCCCCCACATACCGAATCCTGCCGGGTCCGTGGGGAGGATGCATGTGGGATTGGGTAATTCACCATGACATCTGGGAAATTAAACCACCTTGTATGCCTAGCCGATTTATAGTTGGTGCTCTTGGAATAACACCCAATATTTGGATAGGAATAGGGAATCAGTGGACATTTTGGCCGTTAGATCCCCGCAGCTTCAGTGTGTACGAAAGCTGAAGCCAGGGGAAGTTGTCACTGTTCATGAGAGAGTTTGTTGGGAAAGTATGGGGCAAGGAACTATCCTAACAGGACACCTGCTCTTCCAAGCTAATAACAGCTGTGTGTATGTTAAGGCCATCACTCTGAAAGACATACATTTTAATCTCACCACTACTGCGGGAAATCATATTATCTATTGGTCTGCAGACAAAGTCTTACAATTAACCCTTAGGTTCCAAATACCCTTTAATTGGACTACCTTAATACCCGACCGATTCCAAAATCTGCTTTCACTCCTACCAGAGGTCCAGAAAATCTCTGAATTACAAGGCCAAATTCATGTGCTCCAAAACACATATCAAATTGAGAAACATGCTTTCCATACAGCCTATAGAACATCTCTCTTGTGTACTAATTATGATATATTGTGTTATGTAACTAAGGTTATAAAACAACCCCATCATAGAATTATATTGGGGATATTAATAATTTTATTGCTTTTGCTTATTCTGGGAATATTTTATTGTTGTTGGAGAAGATGTAATAATAGAAATAGTTTTTATGTTCATACTAATCATGTATTGCCATTACAATCAACCAAACCTTGTGGGGTTGATCCCCTTGATCTGGAAACAGAAATACAATGCCTAATAAAAATAGAGGTTTAAAAAGTTAATTGGGAAAGGAAAAAGGGAATTTGTGTACAGCCATCTCCCTTATTTGTTAGCAATCAGGCAAGACTCAGGCTAACCCTGAGGCCTAACAACGGAGAGCGAGAATTGTAAGAGACGCTTTCTTCGCCTCCCTCTAAAAGATTAGGCTGGAATGCTGACTCCAGAGGGAACCTTGAGATAAGGTAGCATCTCAAGGGAATTGTGTGGGCAGACAGATCATTTCTAGCCATTGTTGTATGTAACGGGAAGGTATATATATTGCCCTTTTTACTGCTTGTATTTGAAGATCTGCTTAGGAAGGGGGACCCCCTTCCCCCTGCCGACTGCAGTCTTCCCTTGCAATTGCTCAAAAAATAAACTGTCTCTGACTTGTTTATTTTCAAATGCAGAGTGAGGACTTGTTTTCTTCCACACACACTAACGGAGCCTGCCTTGGACTAATTTCAATGTTTCCCCATAGTGAGGACATGCTAGTTTGAATTTGTTAAATAGGGAGTTCTTAAGTCAAATTTAGTAATTTAGAAATAGTTTCATAGTGTAGTTATGGCCTAAATGTAAACAAATGGAATTACTTGAAAATTCAGAGAATTCATTGTTTACACTAAGGCTACGTCTAGACTATAGGCTGCACAAGAAGCATTTTTCGGAAGAGATCTTCCGAAAAAAACTTCTTGTGAAAGAGCACATCCACACACAAAAGTTCATCAAAAAAGTGATGTGCTTTTGTGAAAGAAAGTGTCCAGACTGACTGGGACGCTCTCTCGCATAGAAAGCCACCCGGAACCAGTTCAGGCATGGCTTTAGGTCACCAGTTGCTTCCGAGTGCTGGTGCAGGAGCCTTACAGAGACACATGCTTAAAGGGAACCCCCTGGACAGCCGTTTCTCTGCTTCTGCTGCGTGCTTGCCTACCTCTTCAAGGGACAGCAAAGGGTTAGCAGTGCCTGTTTTTTTGGACACCACAGCTTTTTCCTTTGTGCCATGGAGCTGGAGCTGCCCCAGGGCATGTGATGGCCCCATATGGCCATGCTGCAATTTTTGCAGCATGTTCTGCCAGCTGCCTTCCTGGTCCTGCATGACCTGTATGCTGAGCTTATTCTGGGGACCCTCTCCGTGGCTGCGGCTGCTCCACTGTGGCAACCACACCCCGCTGTGGAGAGGTGTTTCTGGAGGCTCAACACCAGTTTGGAATGGTGGGACCAGCTGGTCATGGAGTGGTGAGATGACCAGCAGTGGCTCCAAAACTTCTGCATATGGAAGGCCACCTTTTTGGAGCTGTGTGCCTGGCTCACCCCTGCCCTCCGGAGATGCAACTCCCACCTGTGGCCCACCATCCCCCTGGAGAAGCGGGTTGCAATCACCCTCTGGAAGCTCACCACCCCCGACAGCTACTGGTCAGTGGGAAACCAGTTCAGCATGGGGAAGTCCACCGTCGAGGCCCTCCTCATGAAGGTAAGGAGCTCTCAGGCTGCAGTCCAGCGGGAACCTTGAGATAAGGTAGCATCTCAAGGGAATTGTGTGCCGGGGGCGGGGAGGGGAGAGTGTTGCATAAGGGGGACCCTCAGGAAAGGGGGACTGGGGGCAGTGGGGGATGGAATGGGGTTGGGGGGGAAGCCCTGTCCCTGGGGGCATGTGCCGTCCTGCCCTCACACAGCTCTGCTGCTGGGGGGAGGGGGAGGGCTCATAGGAGGTGGCTTCTGGTGTGTTTGGGGGGGCAAGGGAGGGAATTAGGGCAGGCACCTCCCAAGGGCTCAGGCACCCCCTCTCTCATTCTGTGTTTTGTGTGTTTGTCTCCTTCTGCAGGTTGTGAGGGCCATCAACTCCAATCTGCTATGGAGGGTCATCCGTCTGGGAGAGCTGACGTGACCGTTGCTGGATTTGCTACCCGGGGTTTCCCAAACTGTGGGGGAGCGATCGATGGGACCCACATCCCAATCTGCGCACTGCACCATCTAGCGGCCCAGTATATTAATCGAAAGGGCTACTTCTCCATGGTGCTGCAGGCCCTGGTCGACCACCGGAGATACTTTACAGACATTTTTGTTGGGTGGTCGGGCAGGGCACATGATGCCCACCTGTTCAGGAACTCTAGCCTGTACCATAAACTGGAGGTGGGCACATTCTTTCCCCACCGTAAACTTGCCTCTGGGGACATGTGGATGTCACTGTGCATTGTGGGAGACACAGCTTACCCCCTGATGCCATGGCTTATGAAGCCGTACACCGACCACCTGGATCCCAGCAGGGCCCGGATGCAGGTGAAGTGTGCCTTTCGGCTACCTCTAGACACATTTCTGGTGCCTCCTCACTCATCTGGACGTGGGGGAGCACAACATTCCAGAGGTGGTGGCAGCATGTTGTGTCCTCCACAACATTGTGGAGAGGAAGGGAGAGGCCTTCCTCCGGGGGTGGGGGGGCAGACGCCAGCCATGAGGGGCGAGCCTTCCAGCAGCCATGGACAGCTGCCATCCACCAGGCCCATCAGTTGGGGGTGTGCATCCGGGAGGCCCTGAGGGAGAGGTTCTCTCAAGGACCCCAGTAACTCTTCCCAGAGCCTCCCCACTAGGGGCCTGAGTTTTGTGGCCCTATCCCTTCCCCACCACAATCCCTCCCTTTGCCCTTTCCTTGACCTCCCAATAAACACACCTGTTTGGTTTTCAAAAAAAAATGAGTCTGTATTAATGAAAGATTCTGAAAAGATGGGCAGGGGGAGGAGGGTCTAATAACTGGGAATGGGAGGGGGCAACTCGAGGTGCCTCCTTGGGTGTGGGGACCTTGTGGGGTTGTGAGGGTCTGGGGAGCACAGGGAGGTGAATAGGAGGGGGGACTGGAGTGGGGTCAGGGTTGGCAGGAGGGGGAGGGGGAGGGGCCCTAGGCATCACTTGGGAAGGGGTCATGTGCATTGCTAAGGGATGGGGCATGGGCATCACCTGGAGAGGGAGCAGAGGCATGGCATGGGGAGGGAGCAGAGGCATAGCAGAGGGGGGCAGGCAGAGGTGGAATGGGCATAGCAGGAGGGGCAGGAGGGTGGAAGCCAGGAGCAGTGGCATCAGGCAGGTGTTCCGTCAGGTGGGATATCTGACAGCACACATGGTGTCACACTGCTACATCAGTTGGTCCCAGGCGTGGTCCTGCAACTCCAGGTTAGTGTGGACCTTGTGCACCAGGGTCAGGTGGATGTCACGGAGGACACAGATATGCTGCCGCATCAGATCATCGTGCACCCAGGCACACCTTCGGGTCCCCCAGGCTCTGGTGGGTGGCTGCGGTGGTGCGGCTCGGCCCTCAGTCCCAACTAGTGCATCTGTGGAGAACATACAAGAGGGCGTGGCGGTCAGTCATCCCTGCAGACACTGTCCCTGAGGCCGTGCCCTCCTCTGTGAGCAGCGACCAAAAGTCCACAGCCCAGAGGAGGGGGAAGTCCTGGGTGCAAGTCCATGTGGGTCCTGTACAGCAGGCCCTGTCTCACAGGGGTCCCAATGTGCCCAGAGGACTGTACTGCCCACTTCCCACCCCCTCTCAGCCCAAAGACAAGCAGCCAAGGGAAGTGTCCGGCCACAGTGGGATCCTTTCATGGGCAGTAGAGGAGCTGGGAGCAGCCTGGGCCTCCCTGGGGCCTGCACACACAGGACCAGCTCGCTGAGCTGTGTGTGTGGGAGCAGCTGCTGCCTCGCATGTTCAGGTATGCCCTTGTGCTTTGTGCGTCACGCCTTGGACTGTGTGGGGTCATGTCTGTGCCCTTATGGCTAGCCTGCTGCCAGCCAAAACGGCCCCCCTCGCCCTCTGTGGCAGGATGTGTGTGGTCTCCCCTGAGCCTGGGAGCAGGATCCCGGGTGTGCTCTGGGGCTGCCCGCTGCGTCCAAGTGCCACACAGTAATGCAGCACATGGTTGCATGTGCACAGTCCACAGCATGATGTGCAGCCTGAGCATCCCGAGCGTCACTCGCCCTCTGCCCATTGTGCACCCACCTCCCCTGCCCTGTGTGTGTGACAAAGTGAGACCACTCACCTGAAGATCCCTCCCAGGCATCTGAGTTGTCTAGGCTCACAGGAACCGGCTCAAGGGAGAGGGTCATGGTGCCTATCTCCTCCTCCTCCACCGCAGCCAGCTGGCCTCCTGAGGCCTAAGGATCTTGCACAAAAGGAGTTTCTGCACAAAAAGA
This sequence comes from Rafetus swinhoei, assembly GCA_019425775.1. Lineage (NCBI taxonomy): Eukaryota > Metazoa > Chordata > Testudines > Trionychidae > Rafetus > Rafetus swinhoei. The sequence continues at coordinate 270,478,768 of CM033437.1, read as the reverse complement.
AAACATCCACACTGCTTGTTTTGGCGCAAAACCCTCCTTGCGCAAAAATGGACCAGAAGAGATTATGCAAATGAAGTGTGAGAAAATGCTAATCTGTGCTTCATTTGCATTGCCTCTTCCGGCAAAGCGTGTAGTGTAGCCATAGCCTAGGAATAAATGTAGAGAGCATGGGAAAGACACTATTTTATTCATACTGGGAAAAAAAAAACCAGGCTTCAATTTCAGTGCAAGTCTCGAAGCAGCTTTTGTGTCACCACCACTAGTGCTGGTTGGGAATTTCTGACACAACATTTTTCATCAAGTACTAATTTGTTGGAACTGAAACTTTTTGTGATAGTGTGTTTGTTTCAAGGAAACTTTTGTCAGAAGGTTTCTTGGGTCCCAGTCTGGGATGGAATTCTGGTCAGAGACCTTAGAATACCTTGGTGGTTAGAACACTCAACTGAGATGTGGTAGACCCAGATAGAAATTCCTGATTCATAGCACAGACTTGAACCTTAGTCTGCCACCTCACTTGTGAATACCCTAGCTACTGGGTTGCTAGTTATTCTAGACTCTTGTGTTTGTGTTTTTTTCATGAAAAACTTCTGAAGATCTTGTTTTAATTCTGCACTTGAATGAAAGCAATTTCTGAAACCTTGAAAATGTTCATGGAACAGAATTTTTGTTTTCTGGTCATGATGGTGCCTTCATTACTTAAAGCTTATATAGCACTTTTCATGTCCAAAGTGCTTTATAAACATTATCTAACTGAGGTTTGTACTCCCATCTTAAAACAAATGCCACATGATTATGATTATGTATCCAGTATTGTAAATATTGGCTGGCAGTCACAGCCTCTCCTCTAACTATATGTATTTAACTAATTGATTTGTAAATAAGAATTTCAGTGACCAAGATCTAATACATCAGGCTCACTGTAAGCACTGGGTTGGCTGCATTCTTGATATAAGGTAATGTTGTGGTCATGAAGATATCTCCATCGTATATTTTTCTGCTAAGATGTGCCAAAATTTGCTTGTGTAACATCAATCTATCCAAAATTGTCCGTCCACCATCATTTTAAAAGCTTCACAAGAAGGGGGGAGAGGAAGCTTTTGGCCAGCTTGGGAAAATGGGGTGAGCATGAACAGGAGGGAAGAAAGTAAAGGTCCACTTTCAGGAACAGATTGTTGTTGCCATCCTGTGGTTCATAGCACTCACATGAATGGATATTGTGGGTCTTAGGAACCCTAAGTGAACAATTGCTGCCTCTTCGCCCAAACAATGCTTCTGACACTTCTATCAGATTTCATCTAGAGCTCCAATAATGTTGTGTTTAGATGACAAGCATAAGGACATACACTGTAGCACAGTGATTGTAGAACTATATTTCTGTTCCTTACAGGGTGTGGTTGCATTCTGTAGAGTATTCCCAGGAGACATACCTTCTAGAACCTTTTGACTGCCACGGACAACTCCAAATATGTTGAACATCTATGAAGAAAGACTTTAGAAAAACTGAGGAACCATTCTCTATACATCAGAAGTGACTACCTGAAATAAGAAATCATCACCTACTCCCAAACATTGGGCACAGTCCAGAAGACGAGTTCTGTGTGGCTTAAAAGCTAGTCTCTTTCATCAACAGAAGGTGAACCAATAACAGATCTTACTTCACCCACCTCCCTGTCTAATGAGAATTCTTGACATGTGTCCAATCTCTCTTGTACCATTGAATCATTACAACCAATAGAATTGATGCATATAACTTAGAAGGGTGGTGATTGGTTGAATTACAGTGGTTATCTGAGCCTTTCTGTAGCTTATATTATCATAGCAATTAGATAAAACAGTTGTTAATAGTGAGCTTAATTACAGCTCAGTGTCTTCAGCTATGGCTTCTCCAAAAGATTTCAGTTAATTTTAACTACAAGGAGAATTTGAAATGTCCATGCTATTTCATTGTTAATGAAACTTTCTGCCAGGTAGCACCAGCAGCAGCCAGGGCCAGGTTCAATATTTAGGGGTTCCTCTCCACCCATCCAACACAGAACTGGCTTGAGCTTCCACCCCATAACTTGGGAAATTCACACACCACCTCTGGGTGCCTCTGAGAGGCAATGCTTCCCCACTCACAAGCACAGAGTCCGAGAGTAGAAAAGAAACTTTAATAAAAGGGAGGGAAGTAACTTGGCATTAATTTGAGAAAACACCACAAACAAGGTTCATAAACATAAACCACGAGTAAAAGTCCCACCTCAAGTAGGTCGGGCAGTGTCCTTTTCCTCTTAGTTTCTTAAGTCCAGAAATCTAAATGTCCCCTTCACATGCCCAACCCTTCTCTGCATCCCATTCACAGTTGCTGCCCTTTATCAGTGCAAAGCCAGAGGGCAGAGGTGCATCCACCTCCCATCATCAGAGCTGGCCCAAGCTACGGGCTGACCGGGCTACCACCCGGGGCGCCCCATTGTAGGGAGCGCCGGGCGGGGCTGCTGGACCGGCCGCGCATGCGCCGGTGTCCCGGGGCAGGGCCGCGCATGCGCCAGGCCCCGGGGGCATGCCGCACTCCTGGGGGTGGCGCTGCGCTCCTGGGGCCCAGGGCGCACGAATGGCTTCGGCCGGCTCTGCCCATCATGAGTCGGGGAAAAGTAAAGAGGCATCTTACTCACTCTGCTGGTCACTTGCCATCCACCTGCTCACTACTGTCTGCTGCCATCATGCTGGCCACTCATTACATCTCTCCATAGCTGCCCTGCCGGCTGACAGACATCATCCATTGCTTGGCTGTGACATCTGCCCAGCAGTCTCAAGTGATTACAACTCTTAGCAAGCAGGGTAGAAGAAACACCACTCTGACACAATTAACAAGCTTCTGATGATGGTGATGTGAGAACAGGTCAACCAGTCCAGTCAGGGGAGAGTCTTTATACTCTTGACCAAAATAACCTTCTCTGGCTCCACCCCTGGGGCAGCTATTTGACTGCTCCTTAGGCAAGCAGTCAGACTTGAATCCACAACCCTATCTTCTTAGGCAAATGCCCTATTCACTAGGCCACTCTAGAACTGGCCCCACCACCCTTCCTTCAGCGGGTCCCTTACCCTGCTTCCTAATGCAGGAGCCGGGGAACCTCTTAGGACATTTCTATACTGGCAGGTTTTGTCACCAAAACCTCCTTTTTGGAGATAAAACTTCAATATCGGTCACACTGCAATGTGACAAAAGGCACAAAAAATGCCCAGTGTCTATGACAAAAAACTTCGATCTCCACAAGGGACTTTTTTTTTCTTTTCCCTTCCCTTTACTGTTGACAGTCATTCAGTGTGTACTACAGGAGTCTTTTTTTTTTCACCTTTATTGAATTCCGGGCTGTTTCCCACAGTGCCCGAGTAGCCATCCTGGGCAGCACTTAGAACTCCGCTGCTCCACAGCCAGGTAAACAGCAATATGCTCCTTCCCTTGCAAGCCCCAGGAATTTCCTTCTGGATGAATTAGTGTGGAGTGTTCTCATGGCGTCTTCCTGGCTGATGATGGCTGGCTATCACTCTAAATGGTCTTCTGGTTGGACCACTGCAGAGATTTTGGATCTAATCAGTGTGTGAGGTGAGGAGTCAGTGCAGTTCCAGCTGCGAGTGACCCATAGGAACTGGGATCCGTATGGGCACATTTCCCAATCTTTGTGTGAAAAGGGGTAGGGGTGGAACACACTGCAGTGCATGATAAAAGAGCTGACCAAAGAATCAAACCATAAGATAAGGGAGGCAAACCACTGTTCTGGTGCTGAACCCAAGACACCACTTCCACCACCAAGAATCCTGTAGATAATTCTAAAGACACTGAGGCTATGTCTACACTGCAGTTCCTTTTTGGTAAAAGGTACGCAAATTGCGAACTGAAATTTGCGTACCTTTTTCCGATTCTTTTTTCCGAAGAGGCCAAATGTAGGAAAAACCTCCTCTTTTGGAAGAGCCCTTATTCCTCATAAAATGAGGAATACAGGGCTTCTGAAAGAATGCTCTCGCTTTTTCAGAAACTGATCCGAAAAAAGCAGACATGTTTCCTGGATGCGATATCCCTGAAAAACTCTGCAGCGTAGACATAGCATGAGTCAGCAGAAAGAGGACTTAACCCAGAGCATGAAATCATAGATGAAGAGGTAGAGCTGGGGAGGAGGATGTGGGACTCACAGTAGGGTGACTCAGTGTGTCAGGTAGCCAGGAACTATTCTCAAATCCTGAGGCAAATGGCCCATCTCAGCCAGTAAGAGCTCAACAGAGAACAGAGGATGAGTCACCGGGTAAGTGGCTCTGGCTTTGGGAGTGCAGCGGTGGGAGTAAGGCAGAGAAAGGTGAAAGGATGACTGTTTCTGTGAGCTTGCATAGACCTGCATGGCTAGACCTTATGTCCAAGCAGGGTGTTGATGCGCACCGATGTATCAATTGAATCCTACAAAGAGATGCTCTGGAAACGTTGCCTGAGATATTTTTTGATTTTTCTTGCAAGTTCAGTCACAGTGCACCTGTGTCACCCCTCCCACCTACGTAGTATACACTTCCATACCATTCTTCAATCAGTACTGCAGGACCCAAAGCAGCACATAATTTGACTGTATAAGGACTGGGGTGAGTTGACATCTGCTAGCATCCAGAAGTACCCTGCTTACTGTCATGAGAAAGATTTCAGCAAGAATGATGCCAGCCTGTGGAGAAATGGGGCATCACTAGAATTATTTCCATGAAAACCCTCTGCATAAGCCATGACTTTATTTTCTTATGTCCCTACACACTCCCCTCATCCCTTTACCCCAAACTCACCATGTTTACAGTGGCTGCAGAGATGTGTGTGTGTGTTGCAAGGGCCAGTGGGAAAATGGCTGCACATGTTGGAAAATATGCTTATAAATGAAATGTTTCAACCTTGAGCAGGAATTTAACAATCTCCCATTTGATACATTCTATGTGGCAGTTGAGACCTTGAGAACTCAGAATATTTCTCCTGATGACAGACTACATCAATTAAGGAGGAGACCCAAGCAAAATAGGGAAGAACTTGTGAGGGAGGTTCTGAACCATTCCTCAACTGAAGCACAAAAAAGGGAAGAGTGATGGCTGAGCAAAAGGAAAGACAGGAAAAATGCCACTCAGCGCATGATCAAGGTTATAGAGAAGCAAATGGAGATGCTCAAGTATTTAATCAAGATGCAGAATGAGCATAACCAGCCTCATCCTCCCCTGAAACACATAGAGAATTCTTTGTCCATCAGCCTGCCCTGTATACCCACACACTCCTTTTCACGGTCTGGCACTGTCTCTAGACTACATCCCTCTGTCGGCAGAGGGATGTAAATGAGTCACTTCAAAAGTGCAAATGAAGCGGGGATTTAAATATTCCATGCTTCATTTGCATAATCGCATCATGGCACTTTTTCGAAAAAGCACCATTTCGAAAGTAAAACCGCAGTTCTTTCAAAAATGGCAGGCTTTTTTTAAAGATCCTGTATCTTTCAAAAAAGCCTGCTGTTTTCGAAAGAACCACGTCTAGACCGTGGTTTTACTGTTGAAATGGCGCTTTTTCAAAAAACGCCATGATGCAATTATGCAAATGAAGCGTGGGATATTTAAATCCCCACTTCATTTGCATTTTCGAAGTGCCTTATTTACATCCCTCTGCCGACAGAGGGATGTAGTCTAGACACCACGTAGGAGTGCTCAGTTTCTGCCGCATACCCCTCCCTATCACAATTGAGACTATGACACCAGGACCTACACATAGCAGTGAGACTTTACCCTAATCCAACCTCCCGCCTTACCAGCAAACAGTAATCTTTTGGTGCATGACCATGATTCACAGTCATCAATAAAGGCAAACATTTTTAATGGTACAGTGACTTTGTTTTCTGTTCCTCAACCCATAGCAATTACTCAGGCCCCATGTACTGGCTCTTACGCCCAATCTTTCATTGTCAAAGTGGTTCCTCAAAGCCTTTCTGAGGTCAATGGAAACTTCTCTGACAGCTCAAGTGTCTGGTTGCTCAAACTGTGCACCCGAGCACTGTGCCTCAGAGCTCCACCCATGGGCAAACATTTCACGCTAATTTTCACACAGATTGTGCAAACAAGAGCATGAAGCTATAAGTATGGGAATATGATCCTCCTCAAGCCTGCCACAGAGACCCCCTTCTCCCTTTCAGTCTGCCCAAAGCACATTCCGCTATCATTCTGCATCAGCTCAGCCTGTGGTTGAATCATTCCTTACTGCTGTCCAAGTGCTGTCCAAGTGCCGTGTAAAGTTTCATGAGCCAAGACTATAAGGCTACGTCTAGACTGCATTCCTCTCTCGAAAGAGGAATGCAAATGAAGGACATCAAAAATGCAAATGAAGCTCGAATTTACAAATCTCACACTTCATTTGCATAATTGCTTCCAAACGCTTTTTCGAAAAAGGGTTTTTCAGGAAAAAAAACACAGTCTAGATGGGGTTCTTTAAAAAAAACACCCTTTTTCGAAAGAACCTGTAAGCCTCATTTTTTCAGGAGTAAATGAAATAAGGTGTTGCTAGGCACTGTGGGATGGATATCCACAGTGCGTTGCTCAGTCTGTTGATAAGGGATCTAAAAATGTGGTCATGATCTGTTGAACGAGGGAGCCACTGTAAGAACAACGAGAAGTCCTGTGACACCTTATAGACTAACAGATTTATTGGAGCATAAGCTTTCGTGGGCAAAGACCCACTTCATCAGATGCATGTGAAGTGGGTCTTTGCCCACAAAGCTTATGCTCCAATATATCAGTTAGTCTATAAGGTGCCAAGGACTCCTTGTTAGTTTGTTCTTGCAGATTCAAACTAACACGGCTACCCCTCTAATACTTGGAGCCCGTGTAAACACACTTTGGTGACTTTTTGTGTGTGATTTCTGTGTGTCAACATTAATTTTGTCACCAAAACTTTGCAGTTTAGACATACTCTTACTCTCATAGGCTATGTCTACACTGTGGTGCTATGGAAGTATCCCAAAATAACTATTCTGCATCTTTTGAGAGTGCCTGTTATTTCAAAATATAATGGCCACGAGGTGTAAGGGATGTTTCAGAATAGCACTCTATTTCAAAATTAACTCCAAATAAGCTAGGCAATTTGCGTAGCTCAAATTGAATTGCGTATTTCGAGCTATGGGTGCTGTGTAGATGCATCCAGAGAGCTCTGAAAGTAGAGGTCCTGCTTAGCAAGGTACTGGTACTTTCTGCTATTTTTGATCCCTTTCCTCTGGAACAAAATTAGCACAGTCATGCTTTTCTGTTTTCCCACAATAGTTACAAACACTGGTAACCATATTTCAGCTATCCCTGAATTTAATACAAACATAATTGGTGTTGGGTCATAAATTAAGTTGATTACAATGAGCAAAGTACCCCTCCATCTGTTGAATATCTAACAAATCTAAGCAAAGCAGGAACAGACTATGTTTATATAGACACACCCAGGGTCTCTCCTCTGTGCCCGCTGGCTGTAAAGGAAGCATTCCTTCAGATCCTGCTTACATTAAGATCATTAAGAATAAAGAAAACCTTGTCAGAAGGCATATTTATTGAATCACACAGTTTTAAAGTAATTTTACTAATTAGTCAATTTTCTTGTAAATTCTCAGAAAATCATTTTGTTCCAAAAGTATACTGTTATTTTGGAGAAGATGTACTTTTTCATACAAAATACAGGATGAATCACTGTTTTAAATGAAAAATGGAACTCTCTGCCTTAACTCTGGAGTTCTGACCAGCACCTCCATAATTTATAGGCATTTGCCAAATAGTTTGGACAAAAAGCTTAAGCCTGTGGATTGTTTATGAATGGTTTGCTTAGACTTTTCTTTCTTTATTATATATATTGTGTGTGACTGGCCATCTAAGTTACAAAGTATGTTTTTTTCTCCATAATAGGAATATAAAATTTTTAAAAGCAAGGAATAACAAATTGCAAATAATGACTGAATGATCCACTTCCCATATGACTTTTCAGACGTTCATTCATACTGCAAATTTACATTTTTTGCAAATATGCACAAATACAAAATAGTGAATCACAGCAATTCCTTACCATTAGTCATAATCCATGATATTCCCCTTTAGAACATACAGCCACAATTTGGATCCAAGACTATCCTTGAGGCCAAGAATATTAGATCTGGTTTGAGTGATAATAGAAAGAAGGTTATTTCTTCCTCAAGTTTCCAACCTTATCATTGTTCTTTCTGGAGCTCGGGATCCTGGCCCAGCTGACCTTGAGTATAATTAATTAATTAATTAATGTTTAAAAGGCTTTTGCCAATTGTATCAAGTTGTAGTAGACTGACCATGGCGGAAGAGACAGAATATCATTTGTCATTGTCCCACTAATTCCCTGTGTGGCTTTGGGTAAGTCGTTGCCTATATCTGTTTAGACAGCTATACAATGGAAATACAGGAAAGTTGTTAATATATCAGTTATTTGCACATATTTTGTCTTCAGAGGGACACTGTAGGAACTGTGCATCTTGCCATGTGAGCCACAGGACCATTAGGACTTTTCAGCTAGGAAAAGCAAAGACGAAGGGGGGATATGACAGAGGTATATAAAAGCATGAGTGGTATAGAGAAAGTGAAAAGGAAAAGTTATTTACTTGTTTCCATAATATAAAAACTAGGGGCCACCAAATGAAATTAATGGGCAGCAAGTTTAAAACAAATAAAAGGAAGTTCTTCTTCACAAAGCGCATAATCAATCTGTGGAACTCCTTGTCTGAGGAGGTTGTGAAGGCTAGGACTATAACAGGGTTTAAAAGAGAACTAGATAAATTCATGAAGTTAATTCGAAATAGCGCTGTAGTGTAGACATAACCTAACAGAGGCCAGCACAGCTTATCAGAATGGGCCTTTTTAACCCTGTGTCTATGAACTATATGTTCAACAAAAGATTTCATTAAGAAGTGGGAACATTCTAGAGAAACTAATCCACATTCTGACCTGAATCTACTTATTGAGTGGAATACTAATCTCATTGCATTACATGACAAAACTTGCACAAAATAGCCATTTCATTTACTCGGAAGTTAAGGACGATTCTGTTTACTGCTGGGATATATCTGACACCTTGCACCTTCTACTAAGCTTGTTCATGTTTTCTTTCTCTTCCCTCATCCTTAACCGAATGATTTCCTTATGGACTTATTCCATGTGTACCTATTAATTTGGAAACCTAGAAGCCAACTCTATTTGTATATTGCTCTTTGACTACCAATTCTCTTTTCTGAGTCATGAGGGGGCAGAGAGAGGAGGAGAGGCATTGGCCCCACCTTTCTTTGAAGTTTTCCCTCCTAGTGGCCATCCCATCATATATATAGTAGCCCAGTGTCTGTGTATCTGTAACGCTGACGTACACGGCCATGCCCCCTGGCCGTGTACGTCAGCGCCCCGCCCCCCTTCCCCTTCCACTGTGGTGCTCTGCGCCGCTCAGCCGGGCCCCGGCGGGGGAGCAAGCGGCGGCAAGCAGCCGTTTAGGGTCCGTGCTCCCCATGGATGCGGAGCGCGGACCCCAAACGGCTGCTTGCCGCTGCTTGCTCCCCCGCTGGGGCCCGGCTGAGGGGCGCAGCACTCAGCGCCACGGCGGGAGGGGAAGGAGGGGGCAGTGACATACACGGCCATGCCCCTGGATGTGTACATCAGTGCCCCGCCCCCTCTTCTCGTTCCGCCGTGGCGCTCTGCGCCGCTCGGCTGGGCCCCGATGGGTCCGCGCTCCCCATCCATCCCTTGCCGCCGCTTGCTCCCCCTCCGGGGCCCAGCTGAGCAGCGCAGAGCGCCACGGCAAAAGGGGAAGGGGGGCCGGGCGCTGACGTACACGGCCAGGGGGCATGGCCGTGTACGTCAGTGTTACAGATACACAGACACTGGGCTACTATATATATGATGGGATGGCCACTAGGAGGGAAAACTTCAAAGAAAGGTGGGGCCAATGCCTTTCTTTGAGAAAGAAAACATGAACAAGCTTAGTAGAAGGTGCAAGGTGTCAGATATATCCCAGCAGTAAACAGAATCGTCCTTAACTTCCGAGTAAATGAAATGGCTATTTTGTGCAAGTTTTGTCATGTAATGCAATGAGATTAGTATTTCACTCAATAAGTAGATTCAGGTCAGAATGTGGATTAGTTTCTCTAGAATGTTCCCACTTCTTAATGAAATCTTTTGTTGAACATATAGTTCATAGACACAGGGTTAAAAAGGCCCATTCTGATAAGCTGTGCTGGCCTCTATTAGGTTATGTCTACACTACAGCACTATTTCGAATTAACTTATTTTGAATTAGTTAATTCGAAATAAGCTAATTCGAAATAACGCATCTAGACCCCAAAACTAATTCGAAATAGCGTTTTGCTATTTTGAAATAGCGCGTCCACACTGTTTGGACGCTGGATCACATTTAAGGGCAGCTGAAACCGGTTCCAGCAGGGCATCAGGTCAGTAGTTGCTTTGTGTGGCTGCTGTCTGAGGCTATCTGAGGCTCATGCTTGAAGGGAACCCCCTGGACAGCCGGTTCTCAGCTTTCCCGCTTGCTTGCCTACCTCGCCGAGGGACCGCAAAGCATTTTCCTCTCCGCCTGCTTTGGTCACTCTCGTTTGGGACACCGCAGCACGGCACCATGGAGCCAGAGACGCCCCTGGGCACTCTGGTGCTCATGTTAAACGTCTTGCTGCAAGCCTGGCAGCAATTGCTGGAGGCTGCCTGGCACCTTCTGCTGCAGGCCAGCCCCCTGGCCCTCCCCCTGCCCCCCTGGGGGCCCTGGAGGAGCGGCGCCAGATGCCAGCGTGCCCCGCCACATCTGGCGTCTGGGCACCAGCAGCGACTGGTGGGACCGCATCGTCCTGGAGCGCTGGGGAGACCAACAGTGGACCCAGAACTTCAGGATGAAGAAGGACACCTTCCTGGAGCTCTGCGAGTGACTCACCCCTGCTCTGCAGCTACGGGACACACGCATGAGGCCCGCCATTCCCCTCCACAAGCGGGTGGCCATCGCCCTCTGGAAGCTCTCCACACCGGATAGCTACCGATCCGTCGGGAACCAGTCCCGCGTGGGGAGATCCACCGTCGGAGCGGTGCTCATGCAGGTACAGCACTCACCGGCCACTGGGCGAGGACGGGGGGCTGCAAGGAGGACTTGGGCTGCCCCAGGGAAAATGGGGGGGAGGTGGTGTAAGTGCCCTCCCTGGGAGGGGTCGGTCCATCCCGGCCACGCTACAGACCGCCCGCGGTGGCCAGGATTGCAGCGGGGATTGCTCCTGGGTGCGGGGCATGGGGCAGTGGCGGGGAAAGAACACTCCCAGTCACCCGGGCGCCCCAGTGACCCTCGGTTTTGTGTGTCTCTCTGCAGGTGGTCAAGGCCATCAACAGGGTGCTGCTCCGCAGAGTCATCCGCCTCACCAACCTGGACATGGTCATCCAGGGCTTCGGCGCCCTCGGCTTCCCCAACTGCGGGGGGGCAATCGACGGGACGCACATCCCCATCCGTGCCCTGGGCCACCAGACCTCCCTCTTCATCAACAGGAAGGGGTACTTCTCTGTGATCCTGCAGGCCGTGTCTGACCACCGGGGCCAGTTCACAGACATCAATGTGGGCTGGTCTGGCAAGGCACACGACGCGCGTGTACCGCAACTCCTCCGAATGCCAGAGGCTGCACGCTGGGACTTTCTTCCCCGACTGCCACATCAGTGTTGGGGACGTGGACATACCAGTGTGCCTGGTGGGGGATGCAGCCTACCCCCTACAGCCCTGGCTCATGAAGCCCTACACGGGACACCTCAGCCCCTCCCAGCAGGCCTTCAATGCCAGGCTCAGCAGGGCCCGCATTGTGGTCGAGGGGGCCTTTGGCTGACTGAAGCATGGTTTAGGTGCCTCCTCACCCGCCTCGACCTCTCCCAGCACAATATTCCGCACGTGGTGGCAGCGTGCTGTGTGCTCCACAATTTGTGTGAGAGGAAGGGGGAGGCTTTCCTGCCAGCCTGGATGGCAGAGGCTGACCGCCTGGCTGGCCAGTACGCACAGCCCTGCATGGCTGCCAGCTGGGAGGCCCTTTGGGGGGCTGTCCGCATCCGGGAAGCCCTGCGGGAGAGCTTCCAGGCGGACAAGGACTGAAGTCCCCCTGGCATGCCCCACTCGGGCCTAGGGCCTTACATTCCTCCCTCACCTCCTTCCCCTTTCCCCTCCCTAACCCCTCTTCCTGATCTACAATAAAAACACCTGTGTTGCCACAAAAAATGTTTTTATTTCACATAACTGGGGTGGAGGGAGGGTAGGAATGAGGGCGGGAGAGGGGAAGGGGGAAACCTGGGAGGAGGGAGCTGGAAGGGGGAGGCAAGGGGAGGAAGGGGAGGGAAACTCAGGGTTAGGGGTCTTGCTGGCTCTCCCATCTCGCAGCACTGCGCGGGTGCGGGGCGTTGGGGGGGAGGTGTGGAGGGTGGGGCAGGAGGGACGGGGGTGCGGAAGAAGTGGAGGGGGAGCAGGGGTGGGAGGAGGAGCGATAGGTGGGGCGGTCACAGGGGCTGGAGCAGCAGGACGCAGCAATCGGTCTGCCAGAGCCTGCAGGTGCTCGCGGAGGGCACTGCCTTGCTCCCGGAGCTTCCTCAAGCTCTCCCGCCACAGCTGCAGGTCCTCTTGCACCCACTGCTCCTGGCTGTGGACCTGCTGTCCCTGCAGCTGCAGCTGCTGCCTCTGGAACTGCTCCAGGTTGCAGGTGCGCCTGCTGGCCTGGGTTCGGGTGGAGGGTCCAGGCGGGGTGGTGCGTCCTGCACTCGCAGGTGCTGTGGCTGTGGTGAAACAAGAGAAGTGGTCAGTTCTCCTTGGGGACACGGTGGGTGAAACCCAGCCCCCCTCTGCAAGGCGAGGATGGCAGGTGTCTGCACCATCACGTCCTGCTATCCCCGGGAGTGTGAGCTGGCCCAGGACTGCACCCCAGCCCCTGTGCTGCCTACAGTGTGGTGGGGGAGAGGGGAGGGGAGATGTGCCCTGCCTCTGTGTAGAGGGGGCGTCTGGAGGGAGGGCAGTGTGCAGTGTCTCTCCCCGGGGTAAGGTCCCTGGGCTCCCCCTCTCCCCTCGCCCCGCATAAGGGGATCGTGATGTCACTCACATGTGGAGGCCTCCCCGGCCTCGGATGAGGCTGCTGACAGGCTCTCTGGGATGGCTCGGGGTTCCTGGGTGCAGGGCAGGCTCCCTGCAGGCTCCTGGCTACCATTGTCCTCCTCCTCCTCTTCCCCTGTGTCAGGGGCAGGGCCCTCTGCCCCGGGGTCAATGATGACCAGGGGGGCACGGACCATCTGATCCCCCAGGATGCAGTCCAGGGCCTCATAGTAGGGGCAGGCCTCTGGGTCAGCCCCTGGTTGGGAGGCCCTGGCATAGGCCTGCCGCAGTTCTTTAATTTTTGTCCGCACCTGCTCCTGGCTGCGCATGTGGCCTCTGGTGGCCAGGCTGGCAGCCATTCAGGCTGTAGATGGCCGCATTCCTGCACCTAGTGCAGAGATTGTGGGCATTGGAGGCCTCCCCCCAAATCTCAATGAGGCCCACGATCTCTGCCTTTTGGCGGAGATCCTGGGAGCCGCCAGCCTGGTCCTGGGGGGCGGTGGAGGGCTGGGTGGCAGCGGGTGGCTGGCTCATGGTATGCCAGGTGCATGGTCTGCTGGCTGTGTGCTGGCAGGCTGGCAACTGGCACAGGCACTGTGGCCAGAGTCTGCCACTTTAAGGGCTCCGGAGCTAGGGGGAGAGCAGACAAGTTTTCCTGGTTTGGCCCAGAGTGGCCACCAGGGGGAACTGGGAGGGGCTGGAGGCCCCGACTTCGAAATAAGTGTCTACACAGCACTTATTTTGAATTAGCTATTTCTAATTAGGTGTTATTCCTCGTAGAATGAGGTTTACCTAATTTGAAATAAGGGCTCCACTATTTCAAATATATTTCAAATACATTCAAAATAGTGGTTTGTATGTGTAGACAGCTATTGCAGTTAATTCGAAAAACGTCTGTTATTTCGAATTAACTCTGTAGTGTAGACATACCTTTACAAAGGGCATAGAAACCATAGAAACAGTCTCCCAACCCCTGGCAATTCATTTCCAAAGAACATATTTGGGAAAATATCCATCTTGATTTAAAAATTGTCAGTGATGGAGACTCCACCATGATCCTTGGAAATTTTTGTCCAATGGTTACTTACTCTTAACATAAGAACATAAGAATGGCCATACTGGGTCAGACCAAAGGTCCATCTAGTCCAATAGCCTGTCTGCCGACAGTGGCCAGGACCAGGTGCCCCAGAGGGGGTGGACCAAAGACAATAATCAAGCGATTTGTCTCATGCCATCCATCTCCAGCCTCTTTCAAACAGAGGCCAGGGACACCATTTCTATCCCCTGGCTAATAGCCTTTTATGGACCTAACCTCCATGAAATTATCTAGTTTCTCTTTAAACTCTGTTATAGTCCTAGCCTTTACAGCCTCCTCTGGCAAGGAGTTCCACAGGTTGACTATGCCCTGTGTGAAGAAGAACTTTCTTTTATTAGTTTTAAACCTGCTACCCATTAATTTCATATGGTGTCCTCTAGTTCTTCTATTATGGAACTAATAAATAACTTTTCTTTATTCACCCTGTCCACACCACTCATGATTTTATATACCTCTATCATATCCCCCCTCAGTCTCCTCTTTTCTAAACTGAAAAGTCCCAGTCACTTTAGCCTCTTTTCATATGGGACCCATTCCAAACCCCTAATCATTTTAGTTGCCCTTTTCTGAACCCTTTCCAAGGCTAAAATATCTTTTTTCAGGTGAGGAGACCACATCTGTACACAGTATTCAAGATGTGGGTGTACCATAGTTTCATACAGGGTCAGTAAGATATTCTGTGTCTTATTTTCTATCCCTTTCTTAATAACTAGCCAATTAGCCCATCATAAGACAGGATTTTCAGGTCTCTCCTCCACGTCAGTCTTCTCTCCTGAGCCTCCGGTCTCTCACTCTGTCTCTCTCTCTCTCTCTCTTTCTCTCTCTCTCTCTCCTCCTCCTACTGCCTCCCCCCCCCAGCTCTCCTCCGCCTCCTGCCTCTCTCTCTGTCTTTTCTCTTCTCCTCCCCCTCCTGCCTCTCACTTGGGGGACCGCGGCGCTTGCTCCCCCGCGGCAGCCCGGCTGAGCAGCGCAGAAGTCAGCCAAGGGCCACGGCGGGAGGCAAAGAACGTGACTCAGACAACAGTGCCACCCAGAGGGAACAGCCAGGGAGCCAACAGCGCCGCCCAGAGGGGAACAGCCAGCATTTCAGCGTTACAGAGGCACAGATATTGGGCTACTATATATATGATTCCTAACATCCTATTTGCCTTTTTGACCACTGCTGCACACTGTGTGGAAGTTTTCAGAGAACTATCCACAATAACTCCAGGATCCCTTTCCTGATTTGTCGTAGCCAAATTAGCCCCCATCCTACTGTACGTATAGTTGTGGTTATTTTTTCCAATGTGCATTACTTTACACTTATCCACATTAAATTTCATTTGCCATTAAAATGTACACCTTATTTCCAATCTGAGTGTGTCTAGCTTCAACATAAGCCTTTGGAATGTGTTATGGGTTTCTCTGCTAGATTCAAGAGCCCATTGTTAAGTGGATGAGGCTTTTTTCAAACAACTAACAAAATCATCCAAAGCCCAAGATTTGGTGGTGATGGGTGACTTCAACTATCCAGATATATGTTGGGAAAATAACACTGCGGGGCACAGACTATCCAATAAGTTCTTGGACTGCATTGGAGACAACTTTTTATTTCAGAAGGTTGAAAAAGCTACCAGGGGAAGCTGTTCTAGATTTGATCCTAACAAATAGGAGGAACTGGTTGAGAATTTGAAAGTGGAAGGCAGCTTGGGTGAAAGTGATCATGAAATCATAGAGTTCACAATTCTAAGGAAGGGTAGAAGGGAGAACAGCAAAATAGAGACAATGGATTTCAGGAAGGTGGATTTTGGTAAGCTCAGAGAGCTGATAGGTAAGGTCCCATGGGAATCGAGACTGAGGGGAAAACAACTGAGGAGAGTTGGCAGTTCTTCAAAGGGACATTGTTAAGGGCCTAAAAGCAAGCTATTCTGATGTGTCGGAAAGATAGAAAATACGGCAAAAGACCGCCTTGGCTTAACCACGAGATCTTGCATGATCTAAAAATAAAAAGGAGTCATATAAAAATGGAAAGTAGGACAAATTACAAAGGATGAATATAGGCAAACAGCACAGGAATGCAGGGGCAAGATTAGAAAGGCAAAGGCACAGAATGAGCTCAAACTAGCTACGGGAATAAAGGGAAACAAGAAGACTTTTTATAAATACATTAGAAGCAAGAGGAAGACCAAGGAGAGGGTAGGCCCACTGGTCAGTGAGGAGGGAGAAACAGTAACAGGAAACTTGGAAATGGCAGAGATGCTCAATGACTTCTTTGTTTCAGTCTTCACCGAGAAGTCTGTAGGAATGCCTAACATAGTGAATGCTAGTGGGAAGGGGGTAGTTTTAGAAGGTAAAATAAAAAAAGAACAAGTCAAAAATCACCTAGAAAGTTAGATGCCTGCAAGTCACCAGGGCCTGATGAAATGCATCCTAGAATACTCAAGGAGCTGATAGAGGAGGTATCTGAGCCTCTAGCTATCATCTTTGGAAAATCATGGGAGACAGGAGAGATTCCAGAAGACTGGAAAAGGGCAAATATAGTGCCCATTTATAAAAAGGGAAATAAGAACAACCCAGGAAACTACAGACCAGTTAGTTTAACTTCTGTGCCAGGGAAGATAATGGAGCAAGTAATTAAGGAAATCATCTGTAAACACTTGGAAGGTGGCAAGGTGATAGGGAACAGCCAGCATGGATTTGTAAAGAACACATCATGTCAAACCAATCTGATAGCTTTCTTTAATAGGATAACGAGTCTTGTGGATAAGGGAGAAGTGGTGGATGTGGTATACCTAGACTTTAGTAAGGCATTTGATACAGTCTCGCATGATATTCTTATCAATAAACTAGGTAAATACAACTTAGATGGGGCTACTATAAGGTGGGTGCATAACCGTATTCAGAGAGTAGTTATTAATGGTTCACAATCCTGCTGGAAAGGCGTAACAAGTGGGGTTCCGCAGGGGTCTGTTTTGGGACCGGCTCTGTTCAATATCTTCATCAACGATTTAGATATTGGTATAGAAAGTACGCTTTATTAAGTTTGCAGATGATACCAAGCTGGGAGGGGTTATACTAATCTGGAGGATAGGGTAATAATTCAAAATGACCTGACAAATTGGAGAAATGGTCTGAGGTAAATAGGATGAAGTTTAATAAAGACAAATGCAAAGTGCTCCACTTAGGAAGGAACAATCAGTTTCATACATACAGAATGGGAAGCGACTGTCTGGGAAGGAGTATGGCAGAAAGGATCTAGGGGTTATAGTGGACCACAAGTTGAATATGAGTCAGCAGTGTGATGCTGTTGCAAAGAAAGCAAACATGATTCTGGGATGCATTAACAGGTGTGTTGTGAGCAAGACACGAGAAGTCATTCTTCCGCTCTACTCTGCGCTGGTTAGGCCTCAGTTGGAGTATTGTGTCCAGTTCTGGGCACCGCATTTCAAGAAAGATGTGGAGAAATTGGAGAGGGTCCAGAGAAGAGCAACAAGAATGATTAAAGGTCTAGAGAACATGACCTATGAGGGAAGACTGAAGGAATTGGGTTTGTTTAGTTTAGAAAAGAGAAGATTGAGGGGGGGACATGATAGCAGTTTTTAGATATCTAAAAGGGTGTCATAAGGAGGAGGGAGAAAACTTGTTCATCTTGGCCTCTGAGGATAGAACAAGAAGCAATGGGCTTAAACTGCAGCAAGGGAGGTTTAGGTTGGACATTAGGAAAAAGTTCCTAACTGTCAGGGTAGTCAGACGCAAATAAATTGCCCAGGGGAGGTTGTGGAATCTCCATCTCTGGAGATATTTAAGAGTAGGTTAGATAAATGTCTATCAGGGATGGTCTAGACAGTATTTGGTCCTGCCATGAGGGCAGGGGACTGGACTCGATGACCTCTCGAGGTCCCTTCCAGTCCTAGTATTCTATGATTCTATGATTTGTTACCAGTGTAACTACAGCCTCTCCCCAATTTATGAACCGATTATGGACCAAGCAATTGGTCGTAACTCAGTTTGTTCGTAAGTCGGACCCCATAGAGTTACGTTCGTAACTCAGGGTCCGCCATTTACGACAGCTTCGGTTGTAAAAGCGAACTGTTGTAAGTTGACCATTTGCAACTCGGGGACCCACTGTATAGGATTGTAAGGGATGACTATAATCGAGTCATCCCTTAGCCATCTATTTTCTAAGCCAAACAGATTGAGCTCCTTGAGTCTATCATTACAAGCCATGCTTTCTAATCCTTTAACTATTCTCATGGCTCTTTTCTGAACCCACTCCAATTTATCAACATCCTTCTTGAATTATGGACACCAGAACCGGACACAATATTCCAACAGTGATCACACCAGTGCCAAGTAGAGAGGTGAAAGAACCTCTCTGCTCCTTCTTGGATTGCCTGGTTTATGCACCTCAGGGTCTCATTAGCTCTTTTGGCCACAGCATTATACTGGGAGCTCATGTTCAGTTGAATATCTACTACGATTCCCAAATCCTTTTCTGATGCCACCTCTATACTTAGGAGCAGGAGATCGATCTTCTGGTGTTCGATTTGGTGGGTGTAGTTAAGACCCACTAAATTGAACACTGAGGGTGCCTCTGGTCAGCACTAGTACTCCTCACAGTCGTAAATAGTAAGCTGATGGGAGTATTTGCTCCAGTTGACCTCCCACTGTGAAGACGGTGCCACGCTCAGTATACTGACTCCAGCTACATTATTTATATAGTTGGAATTATGTATCTTAAGCCAAGTTATCTACCTTCCCCAGTCTCCAGCCAGTGAGTATGGCCTACATTCTTTGTTTCTAGATCATACATTTACTTTTAGTCATATTAAAATGCATATTGTTTGCTTGTGCCCCCTTTACCAAGCAATCCAGATTACTCTGTATCAGTGACCTGTACTCTTAATTATTTACTACTGTCCCAATTTTTGTGTCATCTGCAAACTTTATTGGGGTGATTTTATGTTTTCTTCCCAGGTTACTGGTAAATATTTTAGTAGATTAAGTTACGAACCAATTCCCTGTAGGCCCCAACTGGAAACACATCCACAGGAGTCAACATCTGGCTGAAAGTGTCAGAGCACTTCAAAAAAAAAGATTTCCCTGCTAACACCTTAGAAGCTAAGCTTCTAGGCGAAGAGACTAGAAATCTGTGAGAAAGTTTCTTTTCTGCTGAGAAGAGAAATGTAGGATTAGATGAAGGATGACTGAAGTTTCCTAGGAGCATTACTAGGAAATAGTCTTTATTTCAATCCCTTTTACCTGTATTCTGCCCCCTTTTGGTGTCCCCTCACTTATTGAAAATTATTGACATCAGAAATAATAATAATTAAAATGAAGTAACATAAGGTTATTTACACTAAAGGAATACATTTCACATCATATTAATGTTCCTGCATGAATAATTGTTTTTTGTTCCTATTTTGGGTCTATGGCACTAACGGTGGCTAACGTTTAGGTCTTGGCAAGTTGAAAAATAAGTCTAGAGAAAATCATGGAGATTTCAGATCCGATGAGATATAAGATTTCATTTTCCCACTTGCTGTATCATAGACATATACTCAATCACTATGGGTATGTCTACACTACGTGGCTCTGTCGACGGAGCCATGTAGATGAGCTTTGTAGACATAGCAAAATGAAGCGGCGATTTAAATAATTGCCGCTTCATTTACATAAAAATGGCTGCTGCGCTGTGCCAATCAGCTGTTTGGCGGCACAGAGTGGTAGTCTGGACGCTCGGCGGTCGACATTTGTCAACCACCCCATTATGCCTCGTGGGACGAGGTTTACCGATGCGGTCAACAAAGGCTTTTGATGTCGACGCCGAGCGTCCAGACTACTGCGCTGTGCCACCAAACAGCTGACTGGCACAGCGCGGAAGCCATTTTGATGTAAATGAAGCAGCGATTATTTAAATCGCCGCTTCATTTTGCTATGTCTACAAAGCTCATCTACATGGCTCCGTCGATGGAGCCATGTAGTGTAAACATACCCTATATATGAGTATAACCTTCACAAGTTCCTTAGTTTACATTAGGAACTCTGACAGAATTGTAATGATACAAGTATCACTTATAACACCACCCAATAGGGCTCATTTTATACAACTGACTTAGTTTATTTAAATGTTAACAATACACTGTCAAAATACTTCTGGATTAGACTTTTAAAAAGGTTTTTTCCTTTTTCGAATTGCACGTGAATCTATGTCAAGTTCAGACTGACATTGATGTCAGAACACTTCAGATATCTGGTAGACATTTCAATTTTATTATATAGTGTGTATCCATATTCAGACAGTGTATGTCTGAATGTATTCATCACTTAAGAAAAGTGATCTTTATAATTAAATAGAACACATGGCTGTTTAGTTGAAATACCACATTTAAAAAAGATCCACATCTTACCTAAAGATGAATTAGATGCTACTTGTCTAGACCACTAGACAAAAGGTAGTTTGTTAAAAAGGAATATTTCAAATCAATTCCATAACATCATGATGCTGGCATATCACCAGACCAAATGCCTTGTTCAAGTAAAATATTTTGATCTTCTTGATCAAATTTGTAATCAATTTTAATAACATTTTAGATTTTCTCTTGGTTATATTTCGTGATTACCTTCCTATCTCCCAATTCTAATGTCCATGGATAGGCACTCTATAAAAGATCTTCATCACAATTTTTTAAATGCTGTATCACTGTTAAAACAGTTTTAGGGATTTCATGCTTCTTTGAACCCTGGTCACTTCCTTCCCTTTGGTACAATAGTACCACACCAGGAAATTTTAAATGCTGCTCCCGTGAGATAAAATTACATACAATGCTGTTCTTTTCTAAAATTAATCAACTCTTATCACAAGGGACAAACTATGGAAGATACAATAAACTTTGATTTTGCAGTCTTAAAATGCTTCTCAGAAATAATGCTTAACCCACATCCCTTTGGATTATGTTTTAGTAATACAGCAGAATGCTTCCCCTCAACTATATCTAGAGGAAAAAAATATAATAAACCACATCATTATAATCCAGAATCTTGGGTTTAACATCTGCTTCACTGTAACATTACAAGAACTTCAGGAAGATTAAAGTATACACTAAACCCAAACAAATAAGTAAACAAAAATTGCTCTGAAGAAAAAAGATAAATATTGTAAATATCTTCATATTTAGCATTTTATACTAGATGTTATCTCCTGCTTGGCAAACACTGAACAATATACCACACTGATGTTCCATCTTTGTTACTCTGCTGAAGATAACACAAAACTTGCAGATAAATTGTGAATAGTGTCCCAGGGGAAATATCCCATGATTTATTCAAGCCAATTAAAAAGTATAGACATATAAAAGGAATTTGAATCAACTGTACTGCATCCCATTCTCAGCAATTAGTCCCATAGCAGAACAAACAAAATTAATAGGCAATTCCATTCAAACTGGTCATCAAAATATCGAAGGCCTAAAAACATATTCATAAACAAGCAAAAATTGATTCTTCAGATCTTAAACTCATTATGAATGCACATATTGTTGTAGGAATGCTTCGCTTCCATGAATGTCACAGTTCCATTGCTGTACTATTGACTACTTTTGTTGAATTGTGCTCCAGTTGTGCATTAGTATGCTTGGACTTGATTTAAAAATGGCAATAAGCAGAAAGAAGCACATTTCTGCTATCACTCTTATGATTAGGAAGACAAATTTGTGAATGGGACCTGAATGTAAATTGAGCCTGGAGACTGCCTACACTTGTAGCTTTGAGAGAAGTGTGAACTGCCTCATTTATTTCAATGGACTGTTAATACCGAAACCTAGGAATGGTAATTTAAAAAATTGACACTGCTGGCTCACTACAGGTAGTATTTACAGAAATATCTGTTAATATGCTTACTCCACACTTCTGAATAGGCTCCCACATGACAAACAAAGCTTATCAATTCCCCAACACCACCACTAGAACTTCAGTTTTATTCCCCTGACAATTCCTGGTACAAATATCTTCAGCACATTAGAGCAGAGAAAGTTGAATGTCTGTCACATCAAAATGAGCAACACCAACACACTGATTGTATTATTTATTTTCATGTTTAATTCAACAAAAGGCTCAATTTTTCCAATATAACTAGAACTGTTACAGAATTTCCAAGACTGACACAGAAAATTACTTGGAACTAGATTTAGCTGCCTAAATCTAAAACTTAAATATTCAAAACCCCAACTTAGTTGTTGCCTAATCTTGTAGGTGCCTAATTTCCTTAGCTGTCTAAATCTCCATCAGTGGCTATGTGCAAAGCTGCCTTCTAAGTCCTCACTGTGCTGAGGTGCTCCAGACCTAATCCCTGTGGGAACCTAAAACTAAGTGCTCCTCTGCCTGTCTCACTTCCAGGGTGCAATTTGATAGGTGTTCTCAGATGCTCCCTACTGGATTGGGATCCAAAAAAATAACAGATGAGGAAGAAGTGGTGCTTCCCTGATACCTACCAGCCCAGTGATTACAGTACTCACATAGGATGAATGAGATTGAGATTCATTTTCCTTCTCTGCCTGATCTGAAGCTGGAAGTTTAATCTAGGTCATCTAGCTGCATGCCATAACCACCAGACTGTAGGATTTTCCAGGTAAGGTGCTCTCAGTTCCTTCTGTTGAATCTGTTCTGTTGTGGGTCATTAATTAATCAGGCATTAAAGCAGGGACTAGACTTTAAGGCCACATCTATACTTACCATACCAGAGAGTTAGCTTCTGGCATTTGATTTAGCGGGTCTAGTAAAGACCCGCTAAATCAAAAGCTGAGAGTGCTCCCAGTTGATGCTGCTACTCCTTGATTCACGAGGAGTAAGGGAAGTTGATAGGAGCATTTGCTCATATCCACTTTCCACTGCTGAAATGGCGCCAAGTTCGGGTTAAGGTATTTTGACTCCAGATATGTTATGTACATAGTCGCTGGGGGTACGTCTGCACTTGCTCCCTATCTCAAGATAGGGATGCAAATGTAGCCAACTGAAATTGCTAATGAAGCGGGGATTTAAATATCCCGTGCTTCATTAGCATAATCTCACCCGTGCACTATTCTGATTGCCAGCTGATTTGAACCAGGAAGTGCGCTCCGGGCCGTGTTAGTTCGAATCAAACCCCTTGGAGTAACGTTAGTTCGAACCAAGGGGTTTGATTCGAACTAACGTGGCCTGGAGAGCACTTCCTTGTTCGAATCAGCTGGTGATCGGAATAGTGTGCAGGTGAGATTATGCTAATGAAGCGCGGGATATTTAAATCCCGCTTCATTAGCAATTTCGGTCAGCTACATTTGCATCCCTATCTTGAGATAGGGAGCAAGTGTAGATGTACCCTGGTTATGTAAATATGTAAATAGTCAGTTACATATTTTAAACTGACCTTCTGGGTGTGGTATAGAGCTGGCCTAAGTCCCCCAGCTGAGTGCCTTAGCCAGAGAGTGACATAACCATTCTCATTCTCTCTGACTGATACAGAGATAGGATTTGAAATTGAGACTCCCACTTTGAAGATAAATGTTCTAAATATCAAGCTAATGAATATAAGGATAGCATGATCACCATGTCCTTGTTTTTTGTGAAAAAGAGCTGATCTGATGTAAGCGCCTAACTCCGGGACTGGATTTGCGTCTGAGAATCCAAAGCAGAGATAGCTGCTTCCATCTGGCTCAGTTATCCACCTAATTTCCTTTAAGAAGTGGGACTTAAGCCTCGCCCCTCTCCCCAGCATTTCCTATTAGCTAGTTTAGGTGGCTCACCTCCCCCAGATTTCTGACTTCTATGAATTACATTCTTAGATGCCTTTTTCTCCTCATACATCATTCTATAGAGACCATGGATCCTAGCTCAGGACTATCGATTCCATAAGGCATCGGGACCCCTAAACTTTATGCATTGCAACAGTAACTCTAAGTTCCCTTTCTAGCTCTAATCCTTTATCTCTCATGCCCTAAAACCTATGGAATTCACTTCTGCAAGGGATCAAAATTATAACTAAGCTAATTAAGAACTGAAAGCTAAGCTCTTTTTTTCAGCCTAGCCTTTTCCATGACAAGCTACTTCTCACACACAGAACTACAAACAAATAAAGATATTTCTCCTAGGGACTGGGAAGGAAAAAAAACTACAGAGAAATTACTACTATTACTTGAAATTGCTACAGTTACTTCTTCTACTAAATACTTAGAAGTTACTCAGAAACTGTGTTGATGGGTGCCATATAAGTTTGATTGTCTTTTTTCCAAGCTGTCATTACTCATATTCTATATGAAACTTACATTTTTAAGTATCAAACTGAGAAGTGAAAGCAAAGAAAATGGTTATATAGTGAAATGTTCTGGCTCAGTCTTTTAAGATCTGAATTTAAGTGTTTGAGTCAGTTTTGCATAATTCCACTGAAGTTCAGCTTTTAGTATCCTTTGACTCTGCTGGTTCTATTAACATAGAAAACCTTTCAAAGTCAGTGATATACAGAAGAGAGGTGGTAATAATAAAGCTACAAATCTTTCATTTGTTTAAACTATTTTATAACAAATAGAGATTTTAAAGTTATTTTAGCAGCATAGAAAGAATTGAAAATTAAACATATCTGTATGTTATAAATATAGATGACTGCCAAATGAGGAGGGATAGACAAAGAAGTGGATTTTGAATCTCTAACACCTAGCAATGTCTAGTTCTGTTGATTTGTGAGATACCAAATCTTAGGATCAGCTTGCTTTCCTTCTCTACAAAGTCACTATATAATACCAGTACAGTAGATCTTAAATTGTCAGAGCTTAAAAAATCCCAACAGGATATCTGCCAAGGTTGAAATTGGTTTTCAATGATAATGAGAAACGGACATCCAAATTTTAGTGTTTTGAGAGAACTGGCTGCTAACTAGCAATGGAACAGAAGTGAGGAGGTGGGGAAAGCAAAGTATTGGTGAAGAATCATGGTACTTACAAGTCTGAAATCTTAATTCCTGCTATGGTTAGAAATGTTTTCGCAGCATAATAGAAATTTCTAAACAATAATCTAGGACCAAGTATCCAAAAGAAAAACTGGATCCCTTCAATTATACCTGTTAACTTTAGAGAGGGTTTTCCCTTCAGTGTCAACATGGTCATCGTCATCATCATCATCACCATCATCATCAGGCCTGTTGCAGATCATTTTGTCTTTTCTCCCTCGACTCTCATATGTAGGAATCAAGTGAGCCAAACCCATGCAATTAACTCCACTCCCCATCCTCCAGCAGTGTTGGTGCATCATCATTCACCAACAACTGGCCTTTGAGGGGAAACAACTGCCACACTGAAATATCCGTACGAAGACCTCACAAGTAGGCAGAAAATTCCAATTTACCTGCGAAAGCATCCTCTCAACTTTGCAAACCATCTGAGAGCCACAGAAGAAACAAGTCCCAACCCAAGTATGTAAAAAGAACCCAATTCCTTATTTTGTCCTAGTCCAGTAAGGAACAGGAAAACTCCAAGAGGAATATGGACTATCAAGCAGAAGCCCTGCCCGCTTCAAACTCAACAACACAAATGACAGTTTCTTGCTTCTCAGTCCCAACCCACAACTCAGTTTTAAACAATGAAGCTCCTGGACCAGCCTGAAGGTCAATGAAGACAAGACAGAAATGATTCTGCCTGGGAGGTGGGAACAAAGAACTGGGAGATGTGGCTAGGATTATATGTGCCCTTTCAACTGATAGTATATGGCTATCACTTGTGACTCCAATTCTTAATCTGGGATCCTGTTGGCTCCCCAGATGGGGTTAGATAATTATATAGGAGCAGTGACCAAGAAGGGTTGTTGTTTTTTTCTGTTGCTGTCTGTCCTAGAGATAGCAATGATTTCTCTCTGTTGGGAACTATGCATTTACTGTCCGTGTCTCTCACCTAGAGATCAAACTACTGAGCCTTACACTGAGGTATCTGGAGCTACACTTTCATCAGCTAACAGATTGAAGCTAAGCCACGTTTCAAAGCCTGTCTCTTTTCATAGGCCTTTTATAAGTAGAAGGTGAGCTGAGGGCCAGGATATATCCATTGACAGTCGTGTTCTATGGTTGGAGTGTGATTTTTTTTTTTTTTTTTGCTGGTTTAGGGAATCAGCTGTATTTATTTTTATCACATGAATAGCTTTTTAGTATATGACTCTGAAGTTACTCAAGGCCCTGGGTGAGCACATTTTAATGTTTGTATAAAACTAAGAAACTAAATAGTATCCTCCCAGCTAATGTCCTAACTCAGGCTCCAGTTCAGGAAAGTTCTTACACACATAAGCAGGTCCATCTGTATTCAGGAAAATGCATATGCTTATGCTTAATTTTAATCATGTCCATAAATCCTACTGACTGCACACGTGCTTAAGTGCTTTTCTAAATAGGGATGCTTTCCTGAATGGGCTGTATGTGCCAAAGAGGGACTTGAATAGTCCTTTGAGAAACCTATCAGAGCTAAAGAATATAACCTTTGGGACTCCGGTGTGACTACCTGAGAATATGCAAAATTAGCCCATGCACTTCTCTAGCTTTTATTATCCTGGTCCTCTCTATGAGGGTGTGAATCATTAGGCAGAAGTCAGCATCGTTAGGAGTGCAGATATATATTTATTTAGGGACCTGAATGTCAAGAGCAGGACTGCTCTTAATAGCTGATGATTCTACAAGTCAGACACTTTCCTTCTGCTGCCCATCACTCTATTTTATGTCTCACAATAGATACAAAGATAGGACCCCAGGTCCTGA
This sequence comes from Rafetus swinhoei, assembly GCA_019425775.1. Lineage (NCBI taxonomy): Eukaryota > Metazoa > Chordata > Testudines > Trionychidae > Rafetus > Rafetus swinhoei. Next base: position 270,451,816 of record CM033437.1, on the reverse strand, counting down.
CAGCAGGGGTCAAGTTGGCTTTGTTGTCATTTCTTCTCCTTCCCCTTCCCGTCAGAGATGCACCTCTCTGGGCTCATGGCAGAGAGGGTGACCATGTGGGAGAGATTCTCTGCCACCAGATTGCAGATATTATTTCCTTTGGGGTGCTGCATCACTGGCTTCTCCCCAGCTATAGTGGACACTGCTACTCCCTTGTTTGCTGCTGCTTCCTTCTCCTGTCGCCGCATGTCCTGATATACCTGGTGCATGATGAACTGGGTTGTGTTCCTTGGTGCACGCATCCCTGGTGCACGCCAGCCACACAGGTTCATAGGTCGTAGCAGTGCAGCTACTGCTGCACGCATGCTTGCTGGCACACGGCACTTGGGGACCCAGCGGCGCTGTGCTATGCTCCAATGCTTTGCTTGCTTCTTCTTCCAGGGTCCCTTGCTATTGCCTCCCCCCATCCACCAACACTGCCTCCTTCTGGGCAGTCTGCAGTGGTGCCACCTAGAAGAGGTGTGGGCAGCCCTTGGATGCCTATGCACAGTGCCATAGGGGCAGGGAGAAAACTCTCCCAGGCTCCTTCTCTCCCACATCAGGGTCCTGCCTGATGTTGCAGGCCACTGATGTTGTTGACCCTTCATAGAAAGCTGCTGCCACCCATGTTGGCTCCTCCACTGGCTAGTCAGGTATATGTAAGGATTCTGTTCCACCAGATACTTCTTGTTTTGCACCACCAGCTGCTTCCTTGGCTCCATCTCCTCCTGTAGCTGCCAGTTCCCTCTGTACTGTTGATTCCTTCTGCTACTGCCAGCTCCTCCTGGCCTCAACCAGCTGGTCTCCTGCAGCTGCTGTCCTTGTCTGCTGCTGTTCCTTCCAGCTCCTCCTGCCTTGGGGCCATTCCCAACTCCAATTGCGGCTCGTAACATGATGAGCCCCCGGTGCAAGATGCCGCTTGGTCCCTTGTCCCTGCACAGACTCAACAGGCCGCGGGGTGTAGTGCCACCGGGGATGGCGGCCTCCTTTCACCTCAGGAGTCCTGTCCACACTGAACATAGCATCCCAGTTACCAGGGGCAACAGGCAGCCAATCACAAAGCAATGGGAGGGGCTGTGACTGAACATTCCACAGGTGCTTTTGTCCAGGGGATGGGGGTTGGGGGCTCTGATTGTTTTTCTTACCTAGGGGGCTTAAGGAAAGTCACATTTCATGCCTGCTGCCTGAAGTTTGGGGGCAACTGCACCATACTCAGCTCCCCCCCCCCCCCGGCCACACACACAACTGCCATGCTTTGTGCATGGGTTTTAACTAGAAATGGGTTTGAGACAAGTTGCCAGATATAAACACCCCAAACTCTGGGGTAGGTAAGACCTAGTGTAGCAATTACTCCCGAAGTCACTGGATGCTGGCCCCTGTCATGAGACAAGGGTATAAACCTTTGTGACTTTGATCCAGGTCAAGTGGCTGGGGCTAAGAAATACATTTGTGTGTCACCCCTTTATTATATCCAGGTCCTGCCCCTACTTCTAACTTTAATTCCAGTCTACATTTTACTACCAATACTGAGATTTCAATCTGAGGCTCTCAAAGAACCTCATACAGGCTAGTGATTGTTATTGTTTCATTTTACAGGTAAGATGTCTGAGACACTGCAAGATTAAATGGCTTCTCCATAGTCACATGGAGAATTTATTTGAGACAGGAATTCATCCCAGCTCTCCTGCCTCTATATCCCAAACCCACTCACTGGAGCATGCTGCCTTATGTACTCTGCTTTTCGGGACTTGAGAAAATAAAACCTAATGTAATGTAGTCCTGCAGTCTGTCTCCTTTTCAATGTGGAGGCTTTTGGAGACCACAGGTTAGAGAATATCCTTGCCTTCTAGCTATCTAATATCTCTATGTGGCCCACATCACTGTAGCAACTTTCAAGTATTTAAAAATAGCTAACAATAACAACCTCCTTCTTTCTTCCTTCAGAATAGCTTGATTAGTTTGGGTGCATGTAAAAAAGAAAGAGGAGACTTCTGTCTTGCTCCATCTACTCAGAAAATTATGTTTCTTTTGACCGTGAGTGTCTTCCTGTGGGTCACTAACTAGTTCCATGGTACTGCAGGATGAACCTCTCTAATCCAGCACTCTCTGGTCCAGCAACATCCATGGTCCGGAATGATTTTAGTTCGCCAGATGTCCACTTATCATGGGTGTGGTCAAGTTTCCTGCAGTCCCATAAAGTTTGTTTCCAGCCAGCAGTCCTGGCTCTCAGTGTTCTGTGCTGTAGTTTAGCTTTAATTTACCCCCTACATGTCTGTTAAGAGCCTAGTAAGCCGTGGAAGTGTTGGTAATTCTGCTAGAAAATATTGACTTCCCATGGTTTGGCATATTTTCTGGTTCAGCATCAGTCAGGTCCCAAGGGTGCCTGTAGTGTAATTGTAGTTGTCATATATGGTTATTATCACAGAGGGAGCTGTAATCTGTGTGAAAACTAGGACAATACCCATTGAGAGCTTTTGAATGCCATGCCTCAGTATTATCTCAACTTGAGAAAGGTGTCATCGCTATAGAGCTGAAATCACTTTCCAAACCAGAATAGATCTGGCAGGTTTTTTTCTTTATTTAAATACTAAATCAGGAAAAAAAAACACTTAAGAATGGAAAATGTTTAAAATGCAATACTTTTGCTGTTTCTGAAGCACAGTGTAGCAAAAGAAATTAGTTATTTTTTTCTCTTATAAAAAGATCATAGTCTGTCACCTTGCTTTACTTTTAAGTCAGTTCCATGTTTTCCACCAGCACTCAGTATGGAGGCCATAGTGAAAATTCTTTCAGCCTGATATACTGGGACTACAATGAGAAAAATGTTCACCATGGTGAGACTAGCAAACCTGAACAAAGTACAATATAATATGGTATAATGCAAAGTTATATAATTTATGAACACATGATGGCAGTAGTAGTCTGTGTACAACGGTTAACTGAAAATGTCTAGGCATTAAAGAGACAAGATTGGCAAGATAATATCTTTTATTGGACCAATTTCTGTTGGTTAGAAAGACATGCTTTCAAACTTACCAGGGCTCTCCTTCAAGCTACCTCATCTGCCTTGTCTGTCAAATATCCTGGGACCAACAGGTCTACAACACCACTGCATACAACATATGCATCAAACCGCTTTTGTTTTTAGGTATTATGAAGATTACCACAACAAAAGCTTCCATAGCCCAACAATTACTGGGATGAGTTGCAAATAGGGTGAAAGTCTGGGAGAGATATTATGTTTTGTTTAATACAGTTGAGCAAAATTGTGGTAAAGTCAATTACAAATATGGTCTCTGGTCTAGACTCCATTGTGTAATGAACTTGTGTCTGAAGGGGCTCTGTCATCTATTCAGATATCTGTGGCATATCACATTAATTATAGCGAAATTTCTCTATTCCTTCTTTATTTATCAATTACATTGAAGCATTTAAGGGTCTAATCCAAAGCCTATTGATGTTAATGGATGTCTTTCTCATGGGCTTTGGATCAGGGACTAACAAAGTTGTCAGCCAGCCAACCTTGGAAGGCTTCTTTATTCACAGAACAGACACATGATTTCCTACACTATATTGCTAACACACGTTAACTCTGTTGAGAGTAATTCAGTAATTCATGATTATCTATAAAGATGACAATTTTATTTGCTATTTACTTAAGTGCTAACATTTTGATGTCTTTACAAAGTGTGCTAAAAAGGGTGGCATCTTTGCTGATTGCCTGTTTGCTAAGAAGAACACTTCCACCACTAATCCCATTCCACGTAAGTAACCCAACACTGTAAAGTGGTAGATTTTTATGTCACTATTGAGCTGCATCATTTTGAACCCTTGACAGTGATAAAAGACTGTTTCCCTTTAGCAGTTGTCGTACAAGAATCCCCTTATCCTTTCATTCTGACTAGACTTTCCAGACACCCTGCCACAATAGTATACATTTCCAGATATAAACAGTTTCAGCAACATTTTTTTTTTCAAAGTTCAGGAATTTGGGTTTGGTATATAAAGGGTATGTTTATTTATCAGTGTGATATGGAGAAGTCTGATATGTCATTTTGCTCATTGTATACTGACAGCTGTACACTTCCCCCCGCTTGCCACTGTTGAAAAAGACAATCTGATCATTGGGATCTTTATGTTTCTGTCTGATACATCTATTCTTGTTATACATTTATCCAATAGATTGGAGAACCCTTTAGTGCCTAGCACCTTCTCACCATGGCTCATTGTTTGACAGTTAAAGAATTTTGGGCCCTTTGTGCACTACAGGAAGTGGGGGGCCTTCTTCAAAGGACTTGCCGCCTATACTTAGCCCACCTAAAATGCCCCTCTTTCCCCATCCCCTCCATAGAATCCTGAGTGGTTCTCCCACCCCACATGTACCCCAATAACCCTCCACCATTGCCATCTTATCCTGACAGCCCTGCCCCTCCACATCCCAGCATTCTGGACACATCCCATGTATCACAGCCCCCACCAACCTCAGCTTGCTCCCAACCTTCCCTGCTTGAGTAATCTGACCTTTACTATTAGTGTTGTGGGATGAAAGTAACTTACATTTCTTATGGGAACTGCTGTATTGTAATCCCTCCCCCCTTGGGAGGGGCTCAGGGAAGGCAGTTGGTGGGGGGGTTGCGATAAGACAGCACCTATAAGAAATTTAAGTGTGGAGTGCAGAGGGCTCAGGCCAGGGGCCTGTGGAGGGTGCAGGAGTTTGTGTTGTAGGTTTGAGGAGGGGCTCAGGACAGGAGGTGAGGATGTGGGTGTGTGCAGGAGTTAGAGAAGGAAGCTAGTGGGGAGGTGTGGTCAGGACTAGGAGAGTCCCAGTTGCTGATGCATGGATCCCTGCCCATGCTGCTCCTGTTTCTGTACTGCCTGGCATCTAGGCAGTATGGCAAGAGAGGGCCAGAGCAACACAGGCTGGGATGTGAATGCCCCACCAGGAGCCTAGCTGGGACTGCACACTCCTCCTACAGTGCACCCCCAGCTGGCCCTTTTACTTGCCTGGCTACCTGCTGCAGAGCCCCGAGAGCTGGCGGGAGCTCAGCTGGGAGTGCGCTGCATACTATAACTCCTTCTGCAGCAGAGCACCCCAGCGCCAGCTTGCTCCTTCTTACCAGAATGGTGGTGCCCTGAGGCTCGCCACCTTATTTTCCCCTCTGGTTTAGTACCGGAAACCCTAATTGCCTCTGTGAAGCAAATAAAAATAATGTTAAATGGTCATTTTCCTAATAATACTTCTCATTTGACTTCCAAAATTTTGCATATAGCTTATGCCACTGTTCAGGGCCACTTCACCTGTATTCCCGCTCTCTGGTCCACAAAAGGCACCCACTTTCTGGGTTCAGGCTTCCCAGCTGTCACTTCTCTTTTGTGGAGATACATGTCCCCCTCCTGATCACTTTTTTCCCAGTCTGCACAGTTCCCTCCCTACACTGTGAATTCCCCAGCAAGTCAGAATGCCCAAACAGTCTTGTTCAATGCTCTATGCAACATAATAGACCATATGTGTAAATTACCATACAATCTTTCTAAATAAGCACAGTTGTTCTTAAAATGAAAGCCTCAACAGAGGGAACATACTAAAATAATACAAATATGCTAAGTTTATCAGCTATCATCCCAGCTCCAGCAAGAGCTCTAGTAGAGTTCAAATCCCACCAAAGTTTTTTTCTGTGTTTATAAGCACTTTGGCTCAGAACAAGCACCCCATGACTATGTCATGTCCTACCAACCCTTTCCATGAAGGATTGGACCCTCCTGTAGGCAGAAGATCCTATCTGTTTGCTAAAGCAGAAAGCAGACTGAGTCAGTGTAAATTCAGGCTATTTATCCAAAAGTCCTTTCTTTGTCTGCTTGTCTCTAGAGAATCCAATCTGAATCAGCAGATGCAAGCCTCTACAGGTAGTGGCACTTTCCTGGAGGTGTTTGTCTAATCACACCCACCACTATTCTTATTTCCTGGAGGGCTATGATCCCCCTGCTCCATGGAATTACATAAAATGTCTATCCCACATTTATGCCATCTAAGTTTAAAACAGTGAGCTTGTCCAAATACATTTGAGGAAATTGTCATATCTGTCACAGATTGAATAACACAGGAAGAGATAGGTAAAATGAGTTGTGGGGACTAGACAAAATGGCAACAGAGCAAGCCTTTGTGTTGTCCCTATCCTGTAAAATTCAATGCACATCTGTTTGTGACTCTTGGACTGCCAAACACAAAGCAGCAGATTAAGATTTTTGCACCGGCAGCAGGGGGAGATTTTGAAACTGTTGGCCCACCAGTTGTTTTCTGAGACAGACAGGCCCTGTCAGGACAAAAAGAAGCTTCACCACAGGAAAGGCTGATGCTATAGTACATTTAGGACAGCCCACCCCCTTAATTTCCAACATTCCAATATTCCCTGTTACACAAGAATTTGGGAAACTCTGAAAAATTGAAGCCTGAGCAGAAGCATGAATTGAAAACAGAGGCTGCAGTCCTGAAGAACTTCAATCTTTCCTATCTAGCTTGCAAAAAAATACTGTCAAACTTGGTGGGGGAGCAGTGGATGTAGCCTGCTAAGACTGCCCAGCATTGATTTGGGCCCTTCTGAATTCATGACATACACAAACAAACCTACTCCCCATGTTCCCAGTTGACTACTTCCACATTGTGGTTCATGGGAATGGGAGATGCAGTATCCGTAAGTACAGATGTTCCATTGCCTAGCTCAGCAGAAGTGTACCATTTCTGCTGCACTTGACACATATGTGGTGAATGTACTAAATTAAACTCAGGGAAACTATGATACCAAATATATTTGTTTTGTAGTTGGGAAGATATTTTTTTCGTGATTGGTTGTCACCAAGTTATTTTCAGAAATATTTCAAAAGATTTTCACCGTGTCACTTTTTTCTCTTTACTGTTATGAGAGACCAGCGTCTTTGAATCTGCCAGGTTATTTCTGAGCATCATATTTCAAAGTGGAAGGTATGAAACATACAGTAGAAAACAGATTTCTTAAAAATTGCCAGGGTGAGAGAATTTCCAGATCCTAATTGTTGAGAGTTCAGGAGAAATGAAGAACTCAAAGAAATGGCTAGCAATATTCAGAGACTTAGATCACATGCCAGAACTGAACTTACTCAGCTACGGTGTTCTGTATAACTATCAAGGTACTCCAGGTAAAGTTCTTCAGCTTCTTTAACAGATACAGGTTAATGTTCAATATTTTCCAAACAGGCCATTTAACATGAGAATTTTATTATTGCTCTAAAAGAACTAGCTAGCTTAGCAAAGGTATAGAAAACAAGGCTGTAAAGCCCAATTATTGCTACAAAAGCACTTTATGTACATTTATGTACTCCTAGATGTTTATTCTCCATATTTTGGCACTGATGCAAGGTAAGGTTCAAGATTTTCCAAATATTTTGGAATACTATCAGTATTTCTCCAAAACAATCTGGTGCAGTAGAAAACAAGTAGAAAGCAAAGATTTGTACTTCACTGAGAGCAAGAAGCCAATTAAAATGAAAATGTCATTGATATAGATCTTATGTACATGTATTTTGTGTTATTAATTTATTGTGTTACCATTAAGTTTATATAAAATTATTAAATTTTAGCACACAAACATTAAATCTGAGAGCATCAAAGTTATACAGTTTCAGCTGTTCTGATCCCTCTTTTCTATATATTCAATGTAGTTGTTGTATTGAATGTATTGGTATTTATTGCATTGCATAGTTTATATTTCAGTAGATAAGGGATTAATCTTTTAGCATTTCACATTATCATTTGTGTTTTTTGTTACTTTCCTTACTGATTAAAAACCTTTCAAATAAATGAGCTTTGAAAATAATATGCATTTTTTTTACACAGCAATGCCTTGTTCATTGTCATAGACGCTATCATGTCAAACAACATTGCTGGCTGCTGTCGAAACTTAGATGAGGCTACCAATTGGCAAACGGGGTAGACACATATAAGCAGAAGGAGTCTTGCTCAAATTGATGGGATTGCCATCCAGTCTGATGTCTTCTAGAGCTCTACGGGCATAAGAAACATCTTTCATTTTGCAGAAAGTGTCTTCATGCATCTCCTGAATGTTGTTGTTCTAAGAAGAAAAACAAAGTTATCCATAAAAGCACAAACATATGTTTGATGATAATTGTCTTTAAAAGCCAATTTTTGATACATTTTCTGTGCTGTAAAAAGAAAGTAACATAACCTCAGGGACTTTGCACTGCCCACAGTTCAAGAGAGACAGATTCTAGATGAAGATAGTCAGCTGACAATTCTCCCTGTTAGGGGAACTCTCAACCAGTAGAGAACTGCTGCCCAGAACAAACAAAAGGCCAAGAAGGCAGAGTGGAGTCAGGCAGGAAGGTGAGAGACTAGCGAAACTCTCAGCTAAAGGCTCATGCCCAGCAGAGGTCAGCCCAAAGAAGCATAGAGCTGTAACCAGCCTCCTGACATCCTCACAGCTTGCCAAGGCACAGATGTGGAATACAGTGTTGTGCCAAAGGCCCTAAATAGAGAGTTTATGTAACCCCTACACCTACTGGGTGTGGTTCACTGACCTATGGAGTGGCATTTAAACCATTTACAGAGAAAGCCAGAATGTGTGTGCTCTACAGTCTTAGCAGAGAGCCACCTGGCTTTATAGCTCAAGCTGTAGCACAGAGGTCCAGGTCCAGGTTCTGTTTTGCCTGTTGGCTTGTCCAGGATTTCAACTGGGTCTCTGAAGTTTGTGACTTACTTCCTCTGCTAGGGGAAGTATGCAACCCACACCGCTGCTAGGTGTAGTTCACTATCACAGGGAATGGCACTGAGACCACTTACAGAGAGATAAGAATGAGTTTCCTCTACAGCAGTGTTTCTCAAAGTGGTCTGCAGACCCACAAGGCACCGTGGCTGCAGAACTGGTAAGTAAACAAATTGGAGCAGCCTGGTAACAGCTGTCTCATAGAGGGTCCATGGTCTTCAGCATTAGGCAGGTGGCTTCATGGCTCAATCTGTAGAGGCTCAAACACTAAACTGTAGAGGTCCCAGGTTCAATTTCACCTCTCAGCATTGCACTTAGATCCACAAAAAATTTGTACATGAAGCTTAAAATGCTACAGGAATTATTTGCTGAGTGTAAATTACTCTTCCTGTAATCCCAGCTTTGTGCTTCTTTTCCCAAGATAAATAATTTTCACCTATAAAAATGATAGGATACCATATTTGTGTGGGACTTTGGTTATTTTAGAACTGAAATGACATGTCTCAAAAGGAGAGCCCCTCCTACACTTTCATGCCAGTCAGAGATTGGACTGCCAGGAGATAATCCATGTCTTTGTCCTGTCTCTATCATTATTCAATATGCAGTGGTGTGTGTAGCACTATCTTAGCAATGTGAAACCAAGAGAATGGATTGTCATTGTTAGACTACATTTATTCAGTTCAGGTCTTTATGTATTAAAAGGTGGGAATGAAATTATGAATGTGTGTTGGGATATTCACCCCCACGCCAGCCCAGAAGTGATCAATGAGGCTGAGGAGAGGCCAGTTTATCTAATAGGATGCACCTGGGGATGAGCTAACTTTGTGGGCTAACTGAAGATGGAGCTCAGCTGGGGAGGAACAGGAGCCAGTGGCATAAAGCAAATAAAATTGGCATCAGACAGCTAGTGGTGTCTGATGCTATGGAATTCAGTCGTCTGCAGTTACTGGCTATGGGGAAGGAGTTTGTGCTGGTACATCTGGAGGAGGAGGAGCTAGAAGCTGTAGGCAGAAATAGAGGGAAAGACCAAGAGTCTGAGGGAAAGCAGATCGCAACTGTCAGGTACAGAGTTCCTGCACTGACACCTGGAGTAGTTGGTGGGCCCTTATGAGCCACTGGGGAAGCTGAGTGCAGGCTGCCTGTGATGGCTGCCCAGTAGGTAGGGAAGACTAGGGTGACCTGGTTGGAGGGCTAAGCATGAAGATGGAACACCCTGAATCACTAAGAAAAAGTGATGAAATGATATACAGCAATAGGGATGGGTAACCTGTAAAGAGCTAATACCCAGAGCACCCTTGAGTAGGAGTCACATAGTGCTGAATAAAGCATCCCAGGACAGAAGGATAAAATGGTTTTGCCAGATTTATGTTCTGGTTGTGGACCAGCTCCTTCTTTGGTGTAAATCAAAATGGCTACAGTGCCTAAACTAAATCTTATCAATGGAGAATCTGGCCTTTTGTTTGAAAATATTTACATTGCACACTAAAGTTTTAATAATTCATATCCAGATACACTGGACTGTGGATTATTCCCTTTTTTTGTCACCTGACTCTGAAAAGTGTAGAGTAAGTGAATTTCATATAATAAATACCCTGAGTAGCCTAAGGTTACAGATGACCCAATTAGATAATGAGAGTGTACCTGAAATTTCAGAATAAAAAAAAATCCACTTAGCAGTAATATTAGTTTGTCCTCCCACCTATGTCTGTTATTCAGCATTGCTATAAAAAGCAATTGGTTTTGTAATCTACCTGAAGATGAAGAGCTTGGAGGCTTTCAGGCAGTGGGAGTGGGATGTGATCCAGGTTATTGTCAGTGATGTAAAGATGATGCAGATCAATCATATCCTGGAAAAAAAAGGAAGGGGAAATTTTCCTTAACTGGAATTTGTAAATATCTCCAGGAAATGCACAATAAGTTTTACATCCACCTTTGCAATGAAAAACTTAATGCATGAGTTCCTTTAAATCAACAGGACTCTCAGTTAAAAACTCTAAGTTAAGCTTAAAAAAATAATGAAATACTGATAGGAGCTTTCTTTTGCATTGGCTAAGCTCAGTTAACATTAAAGATCAGCTGCCTTCCTAAAGCAACTGAGAATGGCAAATACATATTTAAGCAGTCTCCAGCTTGACATTGTTTTAAAGTGCTAATGTGGCCTGTCCAAACTTCTGCAGAAAGCCCTTGCTGGGGGTTTTTTCTCCTCAAGGAATCACCCAGTTTATTGTTTAGCACAGGGGTAGGAACCTCAAGCCAGGGGCCTGGAAGTGGCTCCCGGCTTGCCTGCATCTGACCCCCAAGGCTCAGGGGCCTTCCCCCCAGCATTAGAGAGCCTGGCACTCCAGCCCTCCACTGCCCTACTGTGGGTCTGGAGCACACAAAATCTACTAGGCTGGGCTCCCTAGGTTCTGGTGTATGAAGGGAATGTGAGGAGTGTCTTTCTCCTTCTCAGTCAGATGCCACATCAGTGGGTTTTTTTGCTTCTTGCTTGTGTGCGGCCCCCAACTGATTTTTCTGTGATCAGAAGCCCCTGACCCAAAAAAAGTTTCCCCAACCCTGGTTGATCAGAAATAATTTTTGTTCATGCAAAATGTCTCTCAATAATATTCTTGACACATACCTCCCCCCAACAGTAAGATCAACTCCTGCATAGCAATAGCAGCAAGGGAGTGAAGTCTAGAGGAGAAGCCGTATATTCTAATTACACTAAGGGATAGAAGATCAGGGCTCCTGAGTTCTTGTGTCTCACTCTCATCTTGGGGACATCTGTAAACCTCTCTGTCTCAATATACCCATCTGTAAAACAGGCATAAGACTACTATCTATTTCACTGGCTTTTGTAGATTCATCAGCTTTCACCAAGCTCTTTGAGACTCTAGGATGGCAGGTGTGTGAGTGTGAAATAATAGTGGGGCAGATTTTCTCCCATGTCTGAAATGTACTTGAGAGTATGAGTGAGAGGCCATTGGGGAGCCTGAAGGCTGAGTTATGCCTTCCTAAGCTCACCCTAGGTGTGAGGCTGAGAGGGAGTAGCTGGTGAAGGAGTTGATTCTGCAAGCTTTGATATACTGGCTGAGCCATCTTCCCATGAAGGAATTCATAGCTGATCAAGTACAGCTAGAATCTAGCTCCTTTGGGGCACCTGGACAGTGTATAAAAGTCAGATAAGTCATGAAAAACTGGTCCATTATTTAGATATATAAACAGAGGCATAGATGGTGAGTTAGTGATATGCCAGGGGGAAGGGACAGCACATGGTAGCTTTGCCACCAAGAGGGAGGGTGTCACTCAGGGAGCTACAGTCTACCTGCTGCTCCAGAGAGAGAGTAAATATATGTGGTTTGCAATATGGGTGTAGCTACACTGCTCAACACGTTGGAAGGGAGCCAAGGCTCTACGCACACATACAGGTGGACAAAACACTACTGTGATATGGTGCTACCTGTGATATGGTGTAGGTGTGATTTTTCTGTCAATACCAAACTCACTTTAAATGCTTCCTCCTTTATTCCTTTGAGGCCAAGTCTGTTGTTACTAATATCAATAAATGTCAGGGTAGGCGGTAATTCGGGGAGCTGCCTTATCTTGTTATCCCGGAGCACTAGCTCCTGAAGCTGGAGCAGCTGCCTGAAGGCATCTTCATCGATCTCGGATATAAAATTTGATGTCAGATCGATCCTTTTTAAATTGTCTGGCAGAGAAAATAACAAAATAGTTAGAGCACTTCAGAACTTATTTCTGACTGTCTTAAAACTTTTTTTAAAAAAAGCAAATGTATTTTAAATACATTTGAACATCCCCTTATATGGTACTTCATTACACGCATGTACTTATTTGGTAGAAATAATGCAGTAAAGTAGCCAATTTGAGGATTGAAAAAGTTTTCCTCTTCTGAAAAGGGCCGGCTTCCATTAATGAGCACAATTGCAGTTTATGGGAACTTCAAGAGCACAACGTTCTTTCAGGAGGTCCAGTAAGCTCCTTTAGAGGAGGGTGCTCCATTGAGAGCAAAATTACACAATTGGAACAAATCTTCTTTTGATAGAATCTGAGGAGAGGTGGTAAATCATGACTATTTCATGAAATAAATTGAATATAAAGAATCTTTTTGTTTGCAATTTTCCATAACTGAAAAATTGCAGAATGAAATGTTGCCAAATTCTCTAAATTATCTTATTAAAAAAAAAAAGTTTTTCAGAGAAAAATAGTACCCCTTATATTTCACACTGGGAAAAGGGGGGGGGGGTGTTAAAAAGTAAGTATTTCCATACAAACTCCTTTTTTTTTTTTGCCTTTTTCAGTAGAAAAGAGTAAAACTTTAGAATAGGTTTTTATTTTTGTTGTTTCTACCACAAATGAAATAATTTTTCAATCAAAAGAAATGTAAAAGGAAAGAGTATTTTTTCTTTTGATCAAAATGTGTTTTCAATTAAAAGTGTGGGGGTGGGGGTGGGGAGGGTCAGTGGAATGGAGCATTCACACACCAAAAAAAGTGGATTGTTTTTTAGCCTTGTAGTGCTCTCTGGATATTGTAAACATGTCTGAGGTGAGCTTCCTTACTCAATCACTTCCAATATGAATACATTTGGGTTATTTTAGAACAGTTATGTAGTCCAAATAAGGCATTTTCAAATTAATATATTACATGATTAATTTTAAGTGCACCACTGTAACAGTTTGGTATTGGTGTTATACTTTGTAAACAAAACCAATCAGAAAGATTTTCAAAATTGCGTGGAAAAAGTTGGGCTACCAAAAAGTGGCTTGATTTCAAAATTGTCCATTATCCAAAGACTTCCACTGAAATCAATTGCGCGGACTGTTTTTGAAAACCAGGCCTCTTAAGTTGCTCACATAAAAAGGGAGGGATGCAAAATCATGAGTAGAATTTGACAATTTAGGCCTCAAAGAACCTAACTTTAGAACATTTGAAATGTAGAGGTTCAGATTTTCCTTTTCCATAAGGTTTTCCTGTTCATACCACAGTAAAACCATAAATATCTTTAAATGAGGGAAACTTCTTTAAACATTTACAAAGATTCCCTTCTTACTCTTGCTAATTACTGAATGTAATGCCTAAATGAAAACTGCTTTCCCTAAAGAAGAGAACTAATCACTGTATTTTACATTCTCTATGGGGTTTTTCTCCTTTAAAGTTAATTAGAAATGCCAGCAAGTGCATAGGTAAATGTGTTCAATTATTTGTTCTGTATTATTTGCGTTAATTCTAGGATTGAATTTTAGTGAATCTGTAATCAAGCTACTTAAGGCTTAGGCCTCAAAGCATAACAACGGCCAAACTGGGTCAAAGGTCCATCTAGCCCAGTATCCTGACTTCCGACAGTGGCCAATACCAAGTGCCCCCAGAAGGTATGAACAGATCAAGTAATCATCAAGTGATCATCTATTCCCTCCCCTGTCATCTATTCCCAGCTCTTAGCTGGGATGGGTAGGAATGGTGTCCCTAACTTCTGTTAGAGGCTGGGAATGGGTGACAGGATAAGTATTACTTGAGGATTCCCTGTTCTGTTCACCCTCTGGGGCATCTAGCGTTGGCCACTGTCAGAAGACAAGATACTGAGCTAGATGGACCTTTGGTCTGACCCTGTATGGTCATTCTTATATTCTTATGCCTCTGACAAACAGAGGCTAGGAACACCATTCCTACCCATCATGACTAATAGCCATTGATGGACCTATTCTCCATGAATTTATCTAGTTTTTTTTTGAACCCTGTTGAAATCCTGGCCTTCACAACATCCTCTGGCAAGGAGTTCCACAGGTTGACTGTATGTTACATGAAAAGCACTTAAAGCAGCAAAGCACTTAAGCATGTTACCCCGTGACATCAATAAATTTGACAAGCTCATGTAAGACAGTTTGCCACTTACAATGGCACATAGAAAAAAGGAAAGAAGAAAGGGAAACCGATTGCATCAGTACTGTCACCCATACTTTGATTAGCAAAGTCGTTTTTGTTGATCTTTTTTATTCTGTTATAGCGAGAGTAGAAATGGGTGGTTTTCTTGGGCAGTGGAGGGACAGCATCCAGTTCATGATCATCGCAATAGACTGTGGTCCCCAGACATGTACACAGAAGGCAAGTCGGAAGGCCTATGAAGAAATTAAAGGAAACCAATTATGTGAAGAAAAACGTGGAGTGAGAATACTCAGATTGGGACAGTTTTATAAAGCTGTACTATCTAAGAGTTAGGTATTACCATTAAGAAAGTAGCAGTGTTTAATTTGTGCTTAGCAGGGCTGAGCCCTGGCACCTCTAGGCTTGGCAGTTTGTAGCCTCAGCACCTCTGGGCTTGCTGGATCGGTTATAAAAGTGAAAAAAGGGATTGAGCTCCTGCACCCCTTTCATTGCAAATTAAGCGCTGGAAAACAGTACATCCAAAGTTGAAGGTTTTCAAAATTGTTCATTACAGCCTGTTTGACTTACTAATAATGGAGATAGAAATTAAAGAAAGGTAGCTGTAAATATACACGTGTTTCTCAGAATATTAAAATGAGTCAAACAGTCCATTGTTCTTCAGTGCTTTAAAAAAGTACAAGGGATCCTAGTGAAAAAAAGATGAGATTCCTCCATGGTGTACAGGGCTGGTGGCAGTGCCTCTACAGTACTTACACCTCACAAAAGGGATGTGCAGGGAGACAGGGGAGTGGACACAGTGGGGAGTGGGTGCCAGAGCACGTCTACACACAGAGCAAAGGTTCTTCTCCACTGACACATTTGTGAGTGGGTCTGCTAAGAAAGAGATGAAAGGGGCAGGCTAGGACCCAGCTATGGGTATAGTTGTTATGCAGATCCAGTGGCTTCAACATCCTGGGCACACAGCACAAATGGGGAGTGTCTGCTCCTCCAACCCAGAAGCTGGGAGAGCAGTCATAAGAATGGGAGGGATACATCTCCATCCACTGGCTCTGCTCTCTGCCTGCAGAGCCCTACTTTCCAAGATGCAGTAATGGTCTGTACAATCAAGTGTGTGCCTAGGGAGTGGTTTGGCCCTTCACTGGTTAGGATAGTTAATGCCTCCAGAAGGGAGAATAAGAGAGGCTAGCTTTCCTGAACTTCCCCATTTGGGAAAAGCAACAAAGAGAGTTTTGGTGAAGCAGTTATGATGCCAGCTGGAGTCCCCTGAGTTTCCTGTCTATCTGCCCACTAGTGGCAAAAAACAAACACCCCCAACATTGTATTCATCAATGGAAGTGACTTCCTCTCTCAGGAAAGACAATTAAATACCTGTGTTGCTTCCTTAGTTTCAGCAGCAGCTTTCAGTGCCATTGACTAGCTGTTACGCTTTGCTGGACTGGATGTGATCTCCTTCCTCTGTGATCTCTAAGGGCTCCGATAGTCCTGCTCCTCACGAGGAGTAAGGGACGTCAACAGGAGTGTGTGCTCCCATCGACCTCCTGCTCTGTGCACGGTGCCAAAATACAATTTAAGATACTTCCACTCCAGCTATATAATTAATGTAGCTGGAGTTGCATAGTTTAAGTCGATATTCCCCCCGTTAGTGTAGACCAGGCCTGAGATGGTTGGGATGGGGAATCAATTGCTTATCCCCTCTGAGAATTCTTTTACATAAAGTCCTGTTCTGTCACTCCCTCCAATGCCGCATGTTTGGAGGGCGGCTGCAGAGGGTTGTGAGAGTGGGTATTTATTACCACAAGTTTGTGGATGATACCCAGCTTTCCTTTTTTATTGGAGCTAAATGGTGTATTCCCTCTGCTTCCCAAATGTCTGACTGTAAGCAGGGCATGGATGGGATTAGCAGGTAAAGGGAACCATGTGGATGGTATGACAAAGATGTTAGGTGGGTGGGCAGGGTTGTGTGTGTGAGGCTCTCTATACGTGGGTGGTCCTGGATCCCTTACCAATTCTTGATTTCCCAGTTATAGTAGTGGCTAAAATGCTTTTTTTCATCCATTTTTTAATTTAAAAGGTGGTGGATACAATCCTCTCTGAAGACCTAGTCACGGTGACATATCTCTGATCTCCAGATTAAATTATGACCCATGTGTTTGATGAGGCTAACCTCTAAGGCCATTTGACTTTTGCAGCAAGCACAGAATAAGGCTGTTTGTTTAATGTTCTAGCTATAGGGTGCATATTTTATCACCCCCAAAGATCTCACCAGATTCTCATTAGCTTTGAGGTGCAATAGAAGGTATTGCCATTGATCTAGAAACCTCTGCATTGTTTGGAAGCTCATTCCTTCTCTCCCTCCTAGGTTATGACAGTTGAAATTGTTTGGAGGCATTTGACTCAATTCCTAGTTTGATGCCCTGCTATCCTGTGGACACTCCACTCTTCTGTACTTTCCCATCCCTTTCCCCACCACGGGTACAATGCCACTGATCACAATAACAAAGTGGAAAACAAGGCCCAAGAATTCTTTTCAATCTGTTTACCTTCAAATTACCTGCAAGGCTGGTTGCCTCTATTCTTAGGGCTAGATAGCAAGCCACAAGCGTTCAGTAGGGGGCGGTACAGAGCCATGCAGGTTTCTGCATGCTCTGGAGCAGTACTGGGGAGATCAGAGATCATCCTTCATGTAGGCATGAACTCCCCTGAGGCTACAGACTGAGTGCAGAATGTTCCTCTTGGTGACCAAGACCCTTTTGGGGCCCAGAATTGTACTCTGATCCTCCTGCCTACCATTTGCTCTCCCAAGAGGCACGAGTGTAGGGACTACTATTTTGACAAATAGGTACCTACATGCTTC
This sequence comes from Rafetus swinhoei, assembly GCA_019425775.1. Taxonomy (NCBI): domain Eukaryota; kingdom Metazoa; phylum Chordata; order Testudines; family Trionychidae; genus Rafetus; species Rafetus swinhoei. The sequence goes on along the minus strand of CM033437.1, from coordinate 270,434,310 downwards.
CCTTCTGCCATGAGTAGCCATGCCGGGGGTGTAAGCTGCTTGCCCATCATTGCATGATTATGCTCATTCCACTCACTAGCATTGGCCTTAGACTTTTGCATAAAGGAGTTAAAGTACAGAATCTAATAAGGTGCAGTTTGAGATGGAGGTCTATCTATATTGACATTTGTCAGCATGCTAGATTCTGTAGTTATCTTTACTAGATATGCTCCCATAGATTGTAGGACCCAAACATTTTAAATAGGATTTACATAACTATATGGGGGAACTAAATCTTGAACCCTTATACATCCCAGACATCCTCCACTTCTGTGGTAACTCCAGAAGAGCAGAAGGTTTAAAACTTCAATGTAATCGATAAGTTTCTTTAATTGTCGGATTTCTATGAATCAACTATATCATGTGCAAATTCCATTCTTACTATAATTTTGATTACAGAGATTAGATATATGAACTGGAACTCATCATCTCACTTATTTGTATTGTTTGTCACTGGACAATCTTCTTGAGGTCTCTGATGGCTAATTCCTTTCTTGGATTGTTCATTCCAATTTAACAGTGGACCAAGACATGATATGGCCAGTCAAAACTTAATGCTTCAAAGTTCAATGTAATAAAATCCATTGAACATGAACTGAATTCACAATAATACGAACTATCTAAGTTCCTGATAGATTCATTTGGTGATTAAAAACTGGGGTAACAGTAGTCACAATTGCAATTCAGTTTTATAAGAGTTTCACATGAGAAACAGAGTTAATTTGACATTTCCTTCTTATTAGAGTTATGAGATTATAGTCACATTGAACCCCTCTGATTCCATGCTATGCGAAAGATTCAAATGTGGTGGCTTTGAAACTTATTAAAGTTACTTAAGTTTAGTTCTGTGAACAGTATGTTTTGGATGATTCTTGAGGAAATGAGTTTTTTCGGAGAGTTATGGAGACTAGATATCAATTTCCTTCCCATTGTTTTTAATTAACATTTCTGATTCTGAACTTAACATCAGGAAAGAGTTCTCATCCCTTGAGCTAAAACTGCTTGAAAGATGTGCATTTCAAAGAAAATATTTGCACAAAGAGGAGCATTAAAATAGAGCCATTTCACCTCATTCACAGAAGGTTTATTGCATATGAATGACAAACACCAGCTACTCAGAGCTGCAAGTGGCCATGCCTGCAGATGCTCAGGTAAACAAACTGTCTGGGGTCCCCGCCAGCAGCTTACCCCTACAAACCATGTGTGGCTGGCATGCAGGAGGTTCCCTACATCCTGCTCTAGCATATATGTTTCTCATCATAGAACCAACTGTGCACTTCGTGCTGGATAGTTTTATTTGTGAAATTTATTTGGACTGTTTCACTAATCAGGACAGTTAGCAGTGTAGTTAGCAAAAGTAAGTGGCATTTACAATTTAAAAGTTCTTATTGAATTGGCTTTTAGGTTGGTTGTTTTGGAGTTGCCTATTTTGGCCCTCTTGGCCAATTATGATTAGTCTTGTTTCTGAAAAAAGGCTAATTGTTGAAGACCAGAATCATAGAATCATAAAATATTAGAACTGGAAGGGATTGAGAGGTCATCGAGTCCAGTCCCCGGCCCTCACAGCAGAACCAAGCACTGTCTAGATCATCCCTGATAGATGTCTATCTAACCTGCTCTTAAATATCTCCAGAGATGGAGATTCCACAGCCTCCCTAGGCAATGTATTCCAGTGTTTAACCACCCTGACAGTTAGGAAGTTTTTCTTAATGTCCAATCTAAACCTCCCTTGCTGCAATTTAAATGATAAATACTATCAGTACTTAGCTGAGGGACACCTTGCCATGGGCAAGCTTGGTCTGCATCCTGCACTGTTTAGGCAAACAGAGAGAGAAGCCACAGACTAAAGTCCTCCTTTACTCTGGAAGCTCTGTTTACAGTGCCCAGGCACCCAGGAGAAACATTTTAGAGTCAAGCCCCCTTGCCTTCCCTCCCACTGGGTGATTAGAGGTAGCTTCAAAGAGCAAGGCTTATACAGGGAGGGGTAAGTTACACCTCTCAAACCAGTTGTAGTGAATCTGGATCTAAGTGAGTTTAGAGTAAAGTTATTTGATTTCTTTTATTTTTTATTTTTTTTTAACAAAACTTTTCTGGCAGAAAATACCATTATGTGAAAACAGGTTCCTTGGAAATATATCTGTTTCAACTAAAATGGTTTCTCAGCTCTAGGTAGCAGCTATAGCCACACATTTTATAGTGATCAATAGTACGGTGATCAGTGCACTCACCTGGGCAGCTGAAGACCAGATTCTAGACCTCATTGCAGGTGAGTGCCATCATCGCTGGGTTGTAGAGTCAGTCTCTGTCTCACTGCTCCCATGGAGCATAGTGGAACAACTTCAATAGGAGAAATTGAGAGAGAGAGAGAGAGACTGAGACTGCCTCTATAGCCTCCAACTCACCTGGTTGATGGGAGAGCCACGTTCAAGTTCCTGTTCTGCCTCATGCAGAGTATTAACATGAACCTTGATCTCCCACATCCCAGGTGAATACCCTTCTCATTGGACTGTTGGGTACTCTGGGGTGAGGCACTCACTTTGTTTTGTGAAAAAAATATCAAAAAGACTTGGTTTCATTCCCTCATTGGAGTTAAAACAAATATTAGACCCTTTAAACTTTTCATAAAATGCAGGTGTTGTTTCCCAGACCAGCTGTTACAGTCTTATATGGCCACCATAGACAGGATTTTGCAGCTGAAACAGGGACGGACTTTCTCTTCTCCCTTCCAGCCTAGAGTTCCCTATCACATTTTCAAAAGAAAGAGATTTCTGCTAGATTCCCCCTGGACACCTTGAAGGGGGCAGATTCATTATAAATAACACAGGGGAGTACATAATACCTCTTTTGAAAGGTTTGAAAATCTAAAATAGAGAATATTGTATTGTCTATTTCAGAATTGTCCAGAGAGCCTTCCTCCCCCATTTTTGTTTTACATCAGTACAGATTCTTTATTCTGGTGGAATCTAACTGATGGAATTTTTAAAAAACAGATCTGGGAGTGATTCCATTCCACACAAAAAAATGTGCACATTTGGATATAGGAACTTTTCTTTTTGTCTCCCTAGATCCTCAGATAACATGTTGATGAGCAGGTACAAAACAAAATCTCTAGTCTATACCCTGGCTGCATCTCTATCACAGCATAACTTTTAGATCTGTCATGGCAGCCACCAAACTGGTGAACTCCCACTCTGACTTCCATATACTGGAGCCTAGAGCAATTACTGCTCTGTGGTATAGAGCTGGTTTGTGGTTTACTGGGTTTCATTTTCTTATATAAACGTTTACAGGAATTTTTTTAGTGGCTTGTCAAAGATTCCTATCTAACTAGCAATTATCAGACATAGGAAAGGCCCATGTTTCCATTTTACAAGTTCCAACTGGAACTTTGTCTGTCTTTTCCCAGAGATGCCATAATGTTTTAATCAACATTTTAAATGGAAAGGCTTACTGAAATTATTAGAAATCTTAGAATATAGGTTCAAATTGATATTGAACTTAATATTGATACAAATTTCAATTGTCATAGTTTCACCACAAAATGGAAAATGTTGATGACTTTTTCATGAAAAGTTTTGGTTTTGAACATGCATTTCTGATAAAAATTATTTTTCTGGGGAAAAAATGTCACTGACATTATAGACAGTATCCCCAAATAGATAAATTCTTAATAAAAAGTACAAACTCACCACCAAACTCAGTGCATCATGGAAATCAACCCAATGCAATGGTGTGGCTTTTTTAAAAAACTAACCATCATGTGTTTGGGGCCCAAGAACCCCTGGCCCATGTGGTGAAGAACCGTCAATTAGTTTTGGTGTTGATGCTTCTTCCTCAGCTTCTTCTGGAAGTGGTGGTGGGGAATAAATCTCTTTAGTTACAGAAGGTAACACGGTGCCAATCTCTATCTGGGGAGAAACACAGTTATATTAAGGAGGTATATTACATATTTCACTCAACAGCTGGTGGTGTTCTAACAGATTCTACCATTAGAGGTCAGACATGCTCTGAAGCTCAGTGGTACATCTGTGTTTTATACTGCAGCTACCAGATGCCTTTGGCTTGGTCTGCAATTGTAGAGCTTATAAAACTTACACATATTTATTCACTTTACACCTCAGATATTTTCTTTGTTAGGGAAGATATTATACTAATTCTGCATTAATAGGAACTTCTGTTAACCAAGATCTTTTTCTCACCCTTATTCAACAATAGATGTAATGAACTGATTGTGTCATACAGCTTGTGATGTTCTATCTGACAGATTAAAAGTTACTAAGACGCTCCAAAGAAAAATGCCAATCATCTGAATTTAGAATGCCAAAGCGTGCCAGAATAAATTCACAAAACTTACCCGCATATGTACATCACATTTGAACTGTGATATGTTTAAAAACTCTCCATCTTAAAACAGAAAAGGCAGTCAGTGCTTGTCATAATAAACTAGTTTCAACGTTTGTCAACCTTTTTTCACTCTCCGAATGGTTGACAGCACTGTGCAGCTTTATTCATCAACAGTCACAGAGGATACAAAAAGGGAGAGTTGAAGATAAAAAGCATCTAAATGAACACTAAGTCCTACATTCAAGGAAATCCTATAGTTTGGTAAACCCTGGCACAGCACTAGGAAACATTTTCTCCTTCCATGAGTCTTGCCACCTTCTAAGTTGGAAGAACCAATTTTTGTTACTATACAGCTATAAAGCTACAGTCTCTCAAAGTTGCTCCAAAACAACTTCAGGATACAAATGAATATGTCTAGTTTTTAGCAGGGGTGCTGGAGCAATTTTTTTAGTGGGGATACTGAAGGCTATTGAGCCAAACAGTAAACTCTTTGTATAACGGAAACCACTTCAAGCTGGGGGTAAGGCAGCACCAAGGTTCCCTCTGATCTTTTCCATCCATGTGCAGATTTTTTTTCTATATGCGTGCAAAATAATTTTATGTGCACTGAAGCATGTGCAAATGTGCACCACCAAGAGAAACATAAAACCTAGCTGTGGGCACTCTGCTAATCAGCTGGATGGTGTTTGATTTTCTGAGCAGCCGCATAAGTGCACAGTTTACAAGTAATACTGAGCAGCACCCCTAGTTTTGTGGATTCCAGTGTCTTGCCTGCTACTATCTCAGCACAAAGCAGTGTTAGAAAGGGAATATAAGAGAAGCCTACCATTGATACAGGCAGTGTAATATTAAGGAGTGAATACAGGATTGAGATTCAATTAATCACAAATTCTACTTTGGACTCAGCCACCACTGACTCACCTGTGTGGCCTTTGACAAGTCTCTTCACCTCTCTGCCTCCATGTCCCTCCCATAAGTAAACTGGAAATAATAATGCATGCCTACTTGAAAGATGGTGGGTGACCATTAGTATTTTCATTTGATATGGAACAAGTAGTTGATGTCCGTTTAATGTTTTGAACATGTAAGATGCTAAGTATTTATAAAGTTTAAGCTCAGTTCCCATTGCCTTACAAAGGACTATGGCTGTGGGCCTCATGTTTGTGCACTGAAAATTTCCCTCAAGGACTCAGGCTAGAACTAATTCTTCCTCTAAAGTGTTTAATAAATTGTCATATATTGCTCCATATTAAGGTGTATGGAGGCCTCTTTTAGTGTTTGGACCCAACTGAAATGCACCATTTGGTACCCCAGATCCATAAATCATTACTTTGTACAGGCGTTTAAGGAATATCTTTTTTGGGAGGAGTGGGACAATAAAGAATTTTAGTTCAAGAGAGTAAAGTCTTCTCCACAAGGCCTGACACCCCTCTCACCAGCTCAGCATTCTGTTTAAAGAATGCTTTTTAGAATGGAATATCGCTGCCTACCCTTGCATCAGCCCAGAAAATTGAACAAACATCACATGCTCGTGTGCTGGCCGTAATGGACTCCCTAGTTAAGCCACTTTGATTTATTCATTTTCAAACTAGAGAAGCTGAACTGAAGAACTGTCCAGATTCATGATTCTGAAGCGTTATGAAAATTAGAAACCAAACCACAGGCATCTGTGGGCTGTATGTAATTATTAATGGGCAGCCTGCATCTAGTGCTAGAGCTCTCTTCTGCTAGTAAATGGTTTATTTTGCAATTCGGATTGGGGCTATCAAGATAACTTGCATACTTAACCTGCCTTCCTGCAAGTGCAAGTTGGTGCAGTTCCCACCCCATCCTCTGTGTCCATATGTGACCAGTGGTGGAGGGGGCATTCATACCACCATAACTTTCTGCTGGGGGAAGCTGCTTTACAGACTAGATGGGGCTTTATACAAGTCCCACCAGGTGACTTGGGAGAGATGCTAAATCTCCACATCTCCCAGATGATTTGGCACTGCCCCTTCCCAGGCCAAGCTCATCTGTTCTTGTTGCCTCGACTCCAGTTGTGTGTGGTTTGTGGTATATCCTGAGCTACTGTCCATAAATCCTAACTACCTACATTTTAATGAGGACTTCTTCTGCTAGGATATTTTTAAATCAGCCTTTCCATGAAGGCCAAATAAGTTAACAAACACACATGACACTTGCTCTATATCCTAAATATGCAAAAACACTATTGTAATTCCCATGCAAGTACTTAGCTTGATTATATCTTCAGTAAGTGCAGTTTGTTTTGGAAAGACCAATTCCAGGAATATTGTGCTGTAATTTTGTATCAGTGCTTATAATGTGAGAAACTGTGATGCTGAATGGAAGAGATTCTGGAAACCATCTAAACTGTTCTTATTGAACAGAAATAGTTTGTTGTGAACTTAGAGGGTGATTACACGACCCACGTGCTGAGGAGAGCTGAAGAGGGGTAATGTTTTATTTTTTCCCCAATCTGGGTAAATCAAGATTTCCAAATATCTCCTATCCCAAAATTGAGACAAAAGTCAATCTTGAAAACTTTCATGAACTGACAAAATGCAAAGAAAACTGGTCCAGGCCAATTGAAACATTTGGTTTTGATGATATTGACACTCTGTTTTGGTTTTTGACTTTTCCCTCTTACTAGAATTAGCTCAAGTTTCCAGTCACTTTGAACTAGGAAACAAGCATTTTCGAAGTGAAAAATTCCAAACAGAATGTTTCAAGATTTTTTAAACTTTTTTCAATTTAAGTTAAAAAAAAAAGTCAGAACTGATGCTTTCCTGCAAACAGTTTCAGTTTTGTTGACTGAACATTTTTCAATGGGAAAACAGACAATGTGCCTGACCAGCTTTAGTGATGAGTCGTATTGAAATCAGTGAATAGTGGAGCAGTTTAGAATCTCATGGGTGTTTCATACCACACAGAATCAAGTCTCATGTTTTTAATTTGTCCTAATGATCTGTGTATAGAAAGCAGCAATATTTGTTATGACTGAAATGTTCCACAGATACTGTCCTTCCAATATAGTTAAAAGGGAAGTATGTGATGGAATTAGGAAGAACTACTGTTTCTAAATGTGGAAGGGAAAATAGCAAATGGGGTAAGGAAAAAAATTAACCCCTTCACAAGACAGCAAATGAGTTATTGCTAACTTGGCGTAACAGCAAGTAAGAATTATCTTGTCTACCAAAAACACATAGGCTATGTCTACACTGGCGGGTTCTTGCACCAGAAATATGCAAATGAGGCTAAGCGTGGAATATTGCTAAGCCTCATTTGCATATCTAATAAGCCACCATTTTTGCGGAAGAGGCTCTTGCGCCAGAAGGAGCGTCTACACTGCCCTTTCTTGCGCAAGAAAAACCCTCTTGCGCAATGATGCTACACTGATTATTTTCAGGAATAACGGCATTGCACAAGAGGGTTTTTCTTGCACAAGAAGGGGCAGTGTAGATGCTCCTTCTGGTGCAAGAACCTCTTCCACAAAAATGGTGGCTCATTAGATATGCAAATGAGGCTTAGCGATATTCCACGCTTAGCCTCATTTGCATATTTCTGGCGCAAGAACCCGCCAGTGTAGACATAGCCATACTGTTTAAATCTGTGGGGCTGAGAGTGGGACAGCTTAAGCAGGAATGGACGTGGGGACAAATGAAAAGAAGACCAAAGAGAACACAGGAAATGGGGGCAGATGTTCTCTGAATGGAGACAGCCTAGAGGGAGAGAGACATTCCAAACTTATTGACCCTGTCCTGGTGTTATGCAAAAGTGGTTGCATATGTCTGTCTACGGAAGTCAGTCAACTTCCTTTGTTTTGTGGACATCTGTAAAGTTGTGTGTTTTGTAAGTGCAAATTTGGAAATGTTTTTTAACATTCCCAAAATGTGTTTCCAAACTCAGTAATAGCACATTTTTGTTCAAGTAAGATATGAAAACTGTACTGCAAAGAAAGTTTTGGGAAAGAAAATCATTGAGGTTCAAAGATACTAGTTACTGACATATCCAATAATTCCTTGTAAACTTGGTCTATGTTATATGATAAGGATCAGGTCATAAAGGTAGTTCTCCTACTAGCATTTCTGTTTACCACTATTAGTACACCCTATGAGCCATATTTTTAGGCACATCACTAGAACACTGTTTATAGTGTGTAGTTCTTCTACTAAGATATTCTATCAGAGAATCTTAAAATACTTCACTGACATAAATTAAGTTCCACCACAGAACCCCTTTGAAATAAGTATTTTCCCTTGTTTTCCAGTTAGGAAATTGAAGAAAGTGTGCTTGTGAAAGATACTGGACTGAAACTTTCTTTCAAACAGAGTGGTTATAGAGCAGTTATAGTATGGCTGTGGCAGTGAAAACTTCCTTAAACCTGTCCTGGCAATGGGTTTAAATAGTGATCTGGAGAGGCTATTATAAACCTAGATGCTTAGACATTCTTCATGTCCATTCAATTCGTAGCACCTCTTCTGAATTTGTAAAGGAAAATACCAGTTTAAGTGGTGAGTTTTATGTTGACACCTCCCCACTAGAAAATGGATAGAAACCATTGATACATATTGCAAACATGTCTCAAAAAATAAACACTTCTTGGCCATTACACAGGGGCTGGATTTGAACCAGTGACCTAGAGGTAAAAGTCTGTTTATTATCAAGCTTGTGATTCCTGCAGGCCTCCATATTTTACAGATCATGCAAAATTTTAATAAGAGAAAAATATTTCCTAGACTATATGCTGTCAAAAATAGTCCTTTGTCTTCCAGATGTCTGTTTATTTTGACAAGATTGGCCTCATTACATATTTTGATATTTCAGACAAAAACAATTCTAGCTGATTTAGTAGTTTTTTCCCCTCTGTAGTTCTCTTTGCTTATTTTAAGAAAGGGAAGAATTTTATAAAGAAATTTGCAGAGGGCCAAAGTATATGGGGTTTTTGTTTCTCTTTGTTAAATATCATGATTCTTTAAATCATTTCAAACTCCTGTGTCTTGCCTACACACACCACAACATAAGCAAACTATTAAAATATCCTTTTTGTGCACACACAGAGAAAACACTGTATCCTCAAAGGTAAATAATGGTCAACTTTAAGGTTGCACAGATAACCTTAACTCCTCCTTTGTGCATATACACATTATGTTTGAAAATGGAATCACATGGTCAGACTATTTCTTGAGTCATTTAATATAACACCATAACACCCTTTAAGCTTAAATACCCACATAGCATTTTGTAATTTTTCCCTTTGTGTATTTTCACAGTATGTACTAAATTTTCATAAGTGACCACTTAAATTGCATGCCCAACTTGGTATGCCTAAAAGGGTAATTTTTTTTAAGTGTTGAGCACCCAACTTCTGAAAATCAGTCTTTTTTTCATGCATTTAAAATCACTAGTCACCTTTGAAATTGTAAGCCTATATCTTAAATAACTTAAGATCTGGTTTTCGAAAGTGCAGAGCATTCAGCTCAAACTGACTTTTGTTTGAATTTTAGGTGCTCAATACTTCTTAAAATTACTTTCTAATTAGATCTTTTTATACAACTCTCCAACTCTGGTATAAATTTACTAATGTTCGGCCTGATCCAAAGTCCATTAAAATCAATTAGATTATTTCCATTGAAATCAACTGGCTTTAAATCAGCCCCATTGTCAGAACCAATGTTCTATAGACTCTTCTACCAGCTTTACAGATTTCTTTAGATGCTATCAATAGAATGAGGCACTTTTACATATGCACAATCTAGCATTCTGTAGGCAGAGAGTAAAATGGTGGGAGTTTTTCATAACACAGTTTAATAGATTAGCTTTTTGCTGTTTTATTTCAATTAATTTTGTGATGGAGAGGCACATGGAGAGAGCAAATAACCCTTAACAGAAATGAATGATGAAACACTAACTGAAAGCAAATGAGTTTTGGGAAAGGCATTTGAAGGAAGAGAGGGAGGTTGCATGCCTCAGAAAATGGAAACTACTATATGAGAAAATGCCTAGCAATTGAACATGCCTATCCCAGCAGTAGCTTCAGCCTAGTTTCTTATTTTTCTCTCTCCTTATATTAAAATCAATAACCCAGGGAAACAGCAGCAAATTGCATGTTAATGTAACATTTATGTAGATGGCAAGTTGTTCAGGGCAGGTACACTATCATGTGCATAGTTCTGTGAAAACAAAATTGATTGTATCATGATTTTTCCGAAGTTAATATCTTTGGCCGCTGCCCATGGAAACTTAGGAAGGTTCCCGGGTTCTTCCACTGAATCTCTTATAGGAAGTTGGAATATTTCATCCAATCATCTTTGGCCACAGAATCTTTCCAAACAGGTATCCTGAAGCTCCTCTTTCCAAAGGCGAGAGTCTGGATTGCATTCATGCACTCGGACATATGGGTGTAAATCCTGAGGTAACTTCTGATTCTACTGGTTTAACTGAGGCTTTCCTTACTGCTTCTGTTGTAATTGTCCCATAATACAGAATGGTCCAGTGATTTAAAAGGAGAGACTCCAGGTTTACATTGATGACAATGAAATCAAATTATGACTCTGACCCTCCATCCTGATTACCAGTTTCACATGCAGTTTCATGTGCCCTAGTTCCTTGTCCTGATGTATTATTTAGAAGTGCATTAGGTGGATGAAATAAGTCAGCCTGCAGCAACTCTTCTGGTCAGTGTCATCCTCAGATAGATTCCCCACTGATGGATAGACTTCTGTCTCTCTAGGGATTGGTAAAAGAGCCTGACCTTCAAAAGTCCCTTCACTGCAGGTTGATCAGATCAGTATCATCAGGCCTCAGGCAGCAGAAGTCACTGCTTCCCTTTTTAAGCTCTTCCTCCAGCCTGTGAAGGTTTTCTAGATGGGATAAGGGCATATCCTAAATGATTTCTCCTCAGCATGGGGTTTGCTCACCTTTACCACATTTTTGTTACATAAGTAGTTTAAAAGAACCCAGGAGATTTTCACCAGCCATCCTCTGTTTAGCCTCAAGATGAAGGACCAATGTTGTCTTACAAAAGCTTTACATGCTTTGCTGATTTGAGGATTCCCCAGCTCCATGTTAGACTTTCCATTAGATGAAGTTTAAAAACGCAGCTAATGCCTATGAAAGGTGTTGGATTGTCATCCTGAAGTCGTCTATCTAGCCCAAGAAAATACAGCATGGCTGCGTCTAGACTGGCAAGTTTTTGTGCAAAAGCGGCCGCTTTTGCACAAAAACTTGCCAGCTGTCTACACTGGCCGCTTGAATTTGCGCAAGAGCACTGACTTTGTAATGTACAAAATCAGTGCTTCTAAATACAATGACGCTCCCAAAAGCCCTCTTGCGCAAATGTATTTGCGCAAGAGGCCAGTGTAGACAACCCAGAATTGTTCTGCGCAAAAAGCCCGATGGCTAAAATGGCGATCGGGCTTTTTTTTTTTACTTACAACTAGATTGGCAAGCGGATGCTTTTGCACAAAAGCGCTTTTGCATAAAGCATCCGTGCCAATCTAGACACTCTTTTCCGCAAATGCTTTTAACGGAAAAACTTTTCCGTTAAAAGCATTTGCGGAAAATCATGCCAGTCTAGACGCAGCCCGTAGGTAGTAGCAGCAGTACAAGCTTCCTTATGTTACCTTGACAATGCACCTCAGATCTGGAGGCATAAATCACTTGTAGTGAGTTTGTAGCTTAATCTACACATCTATTCAGTCTTCATCTCAAATGAGCTTGCCAATAAGTGTGGCAATTATTGGGTGGATTTTTAATCATGTGTGCCTGTACATTATGAATTGGACTGAGACCACCAATTTGTTTGGACTGGACAGCTGAGCAACAATTTTAATTTATTCTTTGGTTTAAACTTGGATTATGGGATTAAATAATGTGCAGACAATTACCAGTTTGAGCCATCCTCTGTTTAGCCTCTTGTTCCCCTTTGATTAAGGAGGCCCTAAAATTAAGACACCCCTTAAAAGTCAGTACAGGGGAAATTACTTACAAAGCTTTTTATTTTAATGATTTGCAAGTCTAAGGTTGAGTGAAAAAGTCTGAAAATCTAGGTTTAAAAAAGATAAACCAAACGCTGACATTTTGGGACTGTTATATTTTACCACCTATATGATAATACGCACATGCTGACTAATGATATTGAAATATAAAGAAGAATTGCTGAATGCTCAGATTAAGAATTCTGTTAGTTATACTTTCATGATATAGAATTATGGATAGTGAATTAGTTTGCTTAATATTTAAGCCAAGGCTTTGCCTGACATGATTGCTGTTATTACATTTCTTCTTTCACGGAGAAATTGCTGATGTCACTGATGACAGAACAAAGATAACATGTGCTGGAAGCTTTTAGTTAAAATCCATAAACCTGTAATAATAAGTCTGCTTTTACTGGGAAATCCCAAGAGCAGGGAGATATAGAAGTAGAATGATATGGAAATTGTGTAAATAGCAAAAGTTATGTGCAAGCTTCAATGTAGATGCATACTACCTAAAGCAAATGATTCATGTGCTCCATGCTGATTGGTTAAAGGCAAAGTAATGCATAAAGAGGAAATTAAAAGACACAAATGAACAAGGCCCAAACTGGGCAAACACCAGATCAAAAACTGAGGGAGAAGGACTGAGGCAATGACTTCCATCATGAAGTACAGGAGAATTTCCCAGGGCTAAGGAATGTGATAACTTGGCTTCTACCAACTCCATCTTATCTGTGTGCCGTTAACATATGGGCAGAAAATGTAACAACAAATCTGTCTGATTTTTTATAAATAAAGGCTACGTCTAGACTGGCATGATTTTCTGCAAATGCTTTTAACGGAAAAGTTTTTCCGTTAAAAACATTTGCGGAAAAGAGCATCTAGATTGGCACGGACGCTTTTGCGCAAAAGCACTTTGCGGAAAAGCGTCGTGCTAATCTAAACGATTTTGCGCAAAGAAAGCCCCAATCACCGTTTTAGCCATCGGGGCTTTTTGCACAAAACACTTTAGCTGTCTACACTGGCCTCTTGCGCAAATACATTTGCGCAAGAGGGCTTTGCCCGAATGGGGCGTCATTGTATTTGCGCAAAGAAGCACTGATTTTGTACATTACAAACTCAGTGCTCTTGCGCAAATTCAAGTGGCCAGTGTAGACAGCTGGCAAGTTTTTGCGCAAAAGCAGCTGCTTTTGTGGAAAAACTTGCCAGTCTAGACACAGCCAAAGGGAAAAACTGATTAAGCTTAAATTGGGTGGTCTTCTGGCACAGTTTCCCACCTTGCTCCCGCCATATCATTTGCTGGATATTGTTTTGTTTCAACCCTTTTCCTGTCTTCAATACCCCCTGGCCTCATGTCTGTCCCTTCTCTTAAACTTGTTACTCTTTCCTCTAGCATAGCCTCCTTGTAGCTCTCTGCCTCACTGATTTTCCCCATCTCATTTCAGATCTCAATTGAAAACATTTTATTCACATCTCAGTACACCTGCAAGCTCAGAGTGGGATACCTAGACTATCTAGACATATTCACACGGATTCCCATTAAGTTAGCACATGTGCAACTGGGACAGGGGAGTAACAGTGATATGACCTAGCTTTGCCAAATATATAATCATCTGAATTGCATAGGTATGTACCTGGCATGACTTAGCCATGCCGCTGCCCATCCTGTCACAGCTACACTACTATTTATGATTATCCTCGCTCTCAAGCTAGTGCTAGTCTTCAAAAAGGTGAAACTCACACCCTTTGTTCATAGTGTAGATGTAGTCTTATTTTCTCCTTCCTACTTTCTGTGGTGGGGAAAAGGGGACAGTCATGTTTAAATATACCCTATAATCAGACCGTGCTAGGGCTTTCTTTGAGTTTACTTGCTGAAAAATGCACAAATCAGTCTCCAGTTCTCAATATTGTCTTACATGCTCTCCAAATCAAGTTTTCATTTAAAAGCTTCAATGAGAGCCCCTTTTGAATGAAAGCCTCTGAATCCCTGAAGCAGTCATTCTTAAAGGCAGTATTTGTGTGAGTAAAACATCTGGTTTGGGGAAGAAACCATGTCTTTGTATATGATTTTTATAGATCCTAGCACAAGGAAGCCCCGCTATTAATTATGACCCTGTGGTTGCTAATGTAATATAAATATTCATTAATAATAAAATCGTCTGTGAGGAAAAGATGTGGTATTACAATTTGTATCTAAATGAAGATATTCAGAAGGTAAATTCCACTAAAAAGTTTTAAACCTCTTCTTCCTAGTCTCATTATTTAAGGATGTATCAGCATTTCTTTCTGTTTCTAAAGTTCATTTTGTTTTTCCTGCTGTCTGTGGGTTGGCACTGGTCTGTTTACAAACACCACATACATTTCTACTTGAGTCACCTCTCTTTTAATTAAGACTGACAATACATTTCCTTCAGCTACAAGCCTTAGTATGAGTTAGAGGTCTCAGGGTAATGGTGCTTAGAATTTTAGGTTTCATAGCCAAAATTTGGCCTTAGCTATTATACTGTTGCCCAGCACTGGTGCAGGATTGAGCCCATTTCCCCTAAGTAATACAAAACCTCAGTTATCTTGCCCTTCTAATATTCATATACTGTTTCCCACACACACTGATCATACCAGATGAACATACGGAAGGAGTTGAAGTTAGGTCTGAGATCCACATAGAGTCAGAAGAAACCTTGGAGACTCACTGACAGCATCCCTGCAGCCTGTTAATTCTACAAACCATAATGTTGCACTAACAAATAAATCAAGCAACACTATGAGACTTCACAGGGGTAACAAACAGCCACCAGCAAGGGGATACTAGTCACAGAAAATAGTCCACAAAGTCCATAGATTGTATAAAAATACCAGTATACATTTATTTTCACTGGAATAAAATAATTTCTCAAGGAGACTTTCTAAACAGAAAACACAGAAATGACTCCTGGACCTAGATACCAAGCAAAAAACATAAAGGAAATATACTCTTCTCACCATCAGAGGAAACAAGAAGATCTTTAAGGCCCTCTTTCTCCTGAGCAGGTTTAAATTACCCAATCAGACCTCTTCTCTGAATTTCCTTATTTAAAATAAGGACATCTGTCAACAAAGGCAATTTTTAAAGTACTCCTTCCATGATCTTTTCCACTTATTATAGCTCCTGTTTTCCTCCCTTACCTCCCAAATGGTTTGCTTCTCTCAAATCTTTCTGCAGATATTTCTCTTCAGGTGCACATCTCCCCCATAAACCCTACCAACAAACCCTAAAGAGGATGGGGGTTGGTAAAGAGTTAGCAACTAAGCTTCCCAAACATTCAGTTCTGAGAACGCTCATATGACTTCACATTTTTGCAAAATCAACTGCCTTATGTGCCTTCCAGTGACTTCATACCAATGGACCCCTACAAATCTAGGGGTACGTCTACACTAGCTCCCTAGTTTGAACTAGGGAGGCTAATGAGGGCGACCAAAATTGCTAATGAAGCGCGGGATTTAAATATCCCGCGCTTGATTAGCATATTCCCGGCTGGTCGCCATTTTGGAAACTGACTAGCCCGAAGTAACTTCCTGTGTCTACATGCGGCAGAGAAGCGGGATTCCGAGATAAACCCCTTAGTTCGAATTAACTGTTAAACCTCATTCCACAAGGAGTAACAGTTAATTCGAACTAAGGGGTTTATCTCGGAATCCCGCTTCTCTGCCGTGTGTAGATGTGGGCAGTTACTTCAGGCTAGTCAGTTTCCAAAATGGCGACCGGCTGGGAATATGCTAATCAAGCGCGGGATATTTAAATCCCATGCTTCATTAGCAATTTCGGTCGCCCTCATTAACCTCCCTAGTTCAAACTAGAGGGCTAGTGTTAGACATACCCTAGAAAAAAACAACTAGGTCATGATCAGGATAAATGTATAAGGATAAATTAAGAGATCATTTTCCGATCTATTAATTCTGTGCTATTAATTCACCTCACAGACAACACAATCTCCAGCATGGACTTTCATAAAAGAATAATATCAAGTACTCTCTTTTTAAATAAAATGGACCTAATTCTTCTTTCACCCACTTTTTACCTCCACTCCCCCACATTTTGCAAAGATCTAACTAATGCTTACACATTTGAATACCTGTTGGGTAAAATTCTGAACAGCCCCTAGGTCCCAATTGACATTTAATGGGATGCTGTTACATAAGTCGGGCATTTTGAAAAAATTAACCTCCATCTATATGACAAATAGGATGCTTGAAGACAATTAATTCAAGTTTTCAGCTAACATGACTTTTAAGTCCTTAATTCAAGAGGTAGAGTAATATTCTACAGCATCTTAAGGATCTAAGGTTTGATCTAAAGCCCATTCATTTGAAAGAAAGTGTGTCAGGACCCTGAAGTGCAGCCATATATAAATGGGATAGACTGCTATTCTATAGCTAGCCTGAGTTTTAGCACTATCACTCATTATTTGATGTGCATACCTACATTCTGTGCCCTTGCATGGATAATTTTCATTAAACAGAGCCCTTTGTGTAGCTCGGATCTATAAATAAAATGGGATTCCATGTCAGATTTGAGTCACAGCAGTGACAGAATGAATAGATAAACTTTGCAAGAAACAATTAAAATATAATTTATCACAATTTTAAATGTGTCCCCAGGAACCTAAATCCATGTCTAGACACCTATTTTAACATGGCTTGATTTGTAAAGGTGCTGAGTATTAAGAACTGTCATTGAGTTTCAAGGACTATGAGTACTGTGACTTTTTGGGGGATCGGGTGTGGAAGGAGTAATGTGATTGAACTAAGCAAAGGAAATTTTTGGCTAGATATCTGGCAAACGTTCTTACTGGGAGGTCTATTAAACTGTAAACGTTTCCAACTGCTGTGATGGATTATGCCTCACTTGAGGAATATAAAATAAGACTGAATGAACTGCTCAGTAATAGGAGACACTGCAACCTTGGGAAAGAGATGGATCCATCAATAGGACTCCTCTATTTCTAATTTCTTTTCTATTGAGGGACTCTCATCCCTCCCATTTATTGCTTTCATAGTGAAGTGGAGGGAAATTGAGATGGCGAGAGACTTTTCTTTGGTTGGCGGGAGCAAAGATTGGGCTGAGAACCTAGCCAGGGCTTAACATGTATGAAAAAAGTGCCAAGAGTCAGTCCTGTCAAGCCCCAGAACAATTAAGCACATCTTGGGCAGCTGGAGAGTGGTGGCTGCTAGTTGGGAGCCCAGCTCTGAAGGCAGTGCTGCAGCCGGAAGTAAGGCAGAAGTAGGGTTAGCATGACATGGTGCATTGCCACTCGTATTTCAGCACAGCTGCCTTCAGAGCTGGGCATCTGGAGACTAGCAGCTGCTGTCTGGGAGCCCAGAGGTACTGAGTCTATGAACTACCAAACCTAGAGATGCTGAGACTCTGCCCAGGCAAATCAGGGCACAAATTAAGCTCTGAACCCTGCACATCCATTTAGCAGAAAGTGAGCCACAAGAAGCTCTCTTTCAATCCTTATTTGTTGGAATTTGGTAAAGAGCCACCCCATGTCTTGGTGAGATGGGAGCTTATGGGGTGACTCACTAAGGGTACGTCCACACTGCGGTACTATTTTGAGATACCGGAAGTATCCCGAAATAGTTATTCCACGTCTATTGAAGCAGCCCATTATTTTGAAATAGATTTCGAAATAACAGGTGGCTTATTCTGATGTCCTGGTAACCCTCATTCCAAGAGGGTTAAGGGGCATTTCCGAATAGCAAGTTATTTCAAAATTTGGTGTTGTGTAGACAGCACCAAATTATGAAATAAGCTATTTTGAAATACATGTGAAATAAGCTACGCAATTTGCGTAGCACAAATTGTGTAGGTTATTTCGAGCTAAGGGTGCTGTTTAGACGCACCCAAAGAGAACAGAGTACATGAGATTCACATCTAGCATTTGGTGACATAATATATTTATTGCTTTAAATGAGACATCACAAAGGCAGGGTAGCAGGTGCAAAACTGTCTCTTAAATATGAGAAACCTTACAGTAATAGTGTATATTCCTTTTTTTTTTTCAGATAGAAGCAAGGCAAAGGTATCACATATTAATCAACATCCAGTATACTCAGCTGATAGACAGCTGGGGCTTCCAGTGAATAGGGGTAAATTTTTCCAAAGAAGACCTGCTAGAAACATGAATGTGGGGAGAGCTAGGTGTCAGCAAGTGAGGGCTATGCAGAGAGAAGGTGGATTAAGGGAAGTTATCTCTGTAAGGGAAAGTAAGCCACCTTTTCACAATGACTGTACTGCCTCTGGAGCTGAGAAGGAAGATGGTTATTAGCAGGCTATTTGCAAACATCTCCTAGAGCAACCAGCTTATTGTGGACCATATATTTTGGGAACATTTTAAACCCATTTCAAGTATTTATGCGTAAAGGCTGATCTTTGGCATAGTGAAATCTTCCTCTGTTTTAAAAGGAACAGTACAGCTCCCCTGAACGACATCAGTGAGTTCGTGAATGTGTTTATGGTCTTAGGACAGATTCTCTGCTAGTAGTCAGCATTGATTTCAATGGACTTATGCTAATTTATACTATCTGACTCTGGCCAACTTTTTTTTTCATAAGTTGTCCTTTGCCTATTGGGCTACTGGGAAATGTTTATTACGTAGTTACAGTTACAGCCCTCAATCGTGGAACATTAAAGCACTAACACCTATAATTCTGTTAGGTAACGAGCACCAAATGTGTGTGAGGTGGGGCCAACACCCTGATGCAAACTTACATTTCAATGACCCTGAGAACTGTGCAGGTAGGAGCTTTGACTCCTTGTGGGGCCATCCAAACTGAGCATGTCAAAGGGTAGGGACCATACAAAAAGCAGGTCACTGGTGCTCCAGATTAAGGGCTAAATGAGAGGCCATTATCCTGTCCTCTTAAAGAAGTTATAGAAACACAAGCTAGCCTTTCTGGCAAACAGCATGATAGATAGGGATGGCAGAGCTTTGTTTGTGCCCTAATCAATATCTGATGGCACAGAAAGGGTTCAGATTCAGAACTCCCAACATATCATAATTCATGCAAGTCTTGCTTTTATTATTTTAATCTAACATTAGTTAACATTCTTTTATTTTTAATATTTTCTTGGCACTCCATCTTGAATCAGGCAAACCCCCATTGCTTCTTTGGGAGTTTGCCTAAGTCCTTACATCAGGAGTGGATTGTAATCAATTTAATAATTTTTTAAGTCTTTTCTCCTTAATTATCTTTCTTACATTCTCTCTTATCTCCCCTTTCATCTCTGTTCCAACAGTTGTAGAAAGAGCTTGCGGGCTGAAATACCTGTATCCTGCATATTCCTTGTTCCATAATGCAGCCTCAGGAAACAGCCTTCTTCTGTCCTACTTTTTGGGGAGCTTATGATCTTTGTCCTATCATAACCTTCTCTATTTCTCAGTTTTGTCCCACCAACTTGATGTCACTACCACAATAGGCTCCAACATGTCAGGAAAGCTGAGGGAAACAGAGGCTACTATATACAATCTAAAAGATTAGCTCTAAAAACCTTCAGGGGCACTTTCTGGACCATATGTGAAGATGGGGAGAAATCACGTGTTAAGTATGGCATATTAAATTACACAGAACACAGCTGAGTCAACTGTATGCAATAGCTACACACAAACCGACCTGTCTCAGGGTCGAATCATTTTAAAAAAATCATAAGCTACCTTGGCATTTATGCATTGCACTTTCTGGGAAAGCAAAATAAATGAAAATCAGATTACCTCCGCCTGATCAACATGGATATTTTCATCATAGTCATAAAGATTATCCAAGTCTTCCAATGCTACATCATAGGTTTGAGAGTCGTAAGTTAAGGTATCTATTGTAGGAGCAGCCAAAATGGCCTCAAATATAAAAAGTCCCAGAAAAATATTTGTAAATGTCTTCATTGTTCAATTCTTTCTAAAGGGAGAATCAAAACATAATATGCGTAAATACATACTTGGAAATAACCTGTGTCATTTCAATCTTACACAAGCAGAATATTCAATTTTACCAAGAGTTCTGAAAGCTAAAGAGCTTTGTTAATTCCAGCAGCATTAACTGAAAATATTAATTGATCGCTATGTTAATATGAATATCCCTTAAAATTTGAATCAGGATCATTCAGCTGGATCCACTTCTGGTATATATTAGCATCGCTCTGCAAAAAATTGATTGAATGTGTGCTTATTTACACCAGGATCTGGCCCACTAATTTTCATGTGCTTCAGGAGAGTAATAACAAAAGATTTCTTGACAAAACTTGCCCCTATGAGAATAGCTACACAGTGCCAAATTTCCAAATAATGTGCTATTTCGAGACATCCCTTAACCCTTGTGGAACAAGATAACAGGAATGCCGGAATAGCGTGCCTGTTATTTCGAAAAATATTTCAAAATAATGAGTGCATTTAAAAGACACGGGGTAGCTATTTCGGAATACCTCTGGTATCCCAAAATAGCCCCGCTGTCTAGATTAACCCTAACAAAAAAAATAGAATCAGCATGTCCCCACTAATACTTAAAGTTATGCTATGCTCCATTTTCTTAACCACTTGCTCCATTTTTAAACTGGCTCCAGTAAGAAATGATGGTGTGATATAATCACCTCTTCTCCCTGAATGTGTTTAAAATATGAAACATTAAATCAGGAATACAGGATTGAATATTAACATTCCTCCTCTCTCATGCTTAAGTGATCCATTCATTATCTAAAATTTCCACAAGTAGGATTCTATTCAAAAATATTTATTCCCTCCTATACCTTTAGATTTCAACAAGAGTATTGACAGTAATAATGAGTGCTGAATAGGTCTAAGAAACCATACTCTGTGTGATACCATAATGCAAGTGAGGACTATACACAGTATTTTATTATTTCATTTATAAATTCTAGCTGCTTAAAAACGTACATAGTGTATAAGAGATAAGAAATTCATGAGTTCCTTTCCTTTTGAGGTTGTATACTTTGAGTAACATACTGAACTTCAGCTACTTGAAAGAAGGTCTTTATGAAGCAGGTTTAGGCATGAGGATATGAAATTCCAGTGGGGATGATGGAGAGCACAAGGCACTCATTTTTCCTTCCAGTGCTTTTTTCCACACAATTTTTTTAGCTGCTGCTTGGAAAACCTAGAGACAGCTTAGCTAGTCTTTGAGCAAGTCTGAATTGAATGGCAAGTTCTTAATGGCGTCTTACATAATTATTAAAGAGTTGTGGGTTTTTTCCAATAATTATATTACAGATCCTTCAAGTATACAAATGCATTCACTATGGCCCTCACTCTGTTTTTGTAATCCCAATTTTTAAATTGTTGGTGATGGTATAATAGCCAAAGAAAACATGAAATAGTTTGTTTGGTTTTCCTTGTCTTTATTTTCTGTTCTCTCTTTTTGTCAGGATTGTTATTGGCCTCATTATATGGTTGGCTTGATTCTGGCATTCATCCCCAAAGGTCCAATAATAAAGTGTACTGTATATTTCCCCTAACTTTTCACACTAACATATCAGGCATAGGTTTCTTTTTGCCTTGTGTAAATTTGTCTGAGCAGTTGCTGTATATGTAATTAATCATTTAAGAATTGCCTACATTTTCTTTATGTTCAAAACATTTTAAAACCAGTTTTACATTTCCTAGATAGGAAAGTGTAAATGTATGTTTTTAAATACTTTATCTTACTTAACAAGAAGATCAACAACAAAATAAGTAATCAATTAATGGAGTAATCACCTCCACTAAACTGTATCTCCATAACTGTGACTGAAATACCTAGACCTGATTGCAAAGCATGTGTGTCTTTTTACTTTTTTATGCAACAGATATTGGAACACACTGTAATTTTATTGGCATCTACTGTAGCTGTCAGTTCAAATATTTTCTTGAAGATCATGTACTCCTCTCACAGGAAGGAACTAAGAAATATTTAAAGAAATAAAGTAAATAGCATCTACCATATTTGAATTAGTATTTTCCATGATAGTATAAAACAAATATTAAAAAAAAATCCATCTTTAAGAATCCAATTTACCAGTTGAGAAAAGAAGTAATAAAACTTACCTTTGGCTTCTACTTTCTCAAATGGCACAGAGTAATTCAGAATGCAGAGCTGGTGGTATCTGACCCTGACCAATGGCAGTGGGATTTTGGACTTGTGGGAGGGTGATACAATTCCTTCCCTCAAGTAGAGACCTCACTCTGAATAAGCTTTTGGTCTTCAAACACCTTGATTTTAATTTTGCTGAAACAAATCAAAGTCAAGTCAAACAAAGCTAGTATTGTAAGAAAGTAAAGTTTACTTCAGAAGTTATATCTCAGGAGTAGAGAGAGAAGAAGACTCTTTTAATTTTAGAGTTCATTCATTATAAGTCCTGCAATAAAGGAAAGAAGAAAGGGCTTTTACATTTAGAAGGATTTCTCTTTATAAATATTTAATATTCACATATAAAATAAAACATACCAAATTTAAAGAAAATGTAATTTAAATGTAACAAATTCCATGATAACATCTAAATACCTTATAAAAGGTATCTGTATTGTTTTTAACCTTGGTGCAAATCATGATCTAAGTTACACCATTCTAAGTTTTGACTTCAATAGAATTATTCCAGATTCAGTTGAGTTACTCTGGATTTACAATTGTTTTACTGAGAGTTGACTATTGCCCTTTATTACCAAGTGGAAAACATGTTTTGGCTAAGCCATTTAAAACATCCAAAAACTAAAATCAATTGCTCAATATTTTTTTACATTTCACTGAGCAGTTTTGCAGCAATATCCTTAGAAAGATCCTCATTCAACTATTCTTTTCCCAGTCTCTGGTAAATAACTGTTGTTTTAATGATGGAGGTCCCTGTGTCATGATGATATCCCCCTCTCTTCACTTGTCCTTTTGTTTGTAAGGAACATTCAGGCTATGTCTACGCTCGCAGCTTCTTGCGTGAGAAATATGCAAATGAGGCTAAGTGTGGAATATCGCCAAGCCTCATTTGCATACCTAATGAGTAGCCATTTTTGCAGAAGAGGCTCTTGCGCCAGAAGGAGCCGTCTACACCGCCCCTTCTAGCGCAAGAAAAACCCTCTTGCGCAATGCCATTATTCCTGAAAATAATCGGTGTAGTGGCATTGCGCAAGAGGGTTTTTCTTGAGCTAGAAGGGGCAGTGTAGACAGCTCCTTCTGGCGCAAGAGCCTCTTCTGCAAAAATGGCTGCTCATTAGGTATGCAAATGAGGCTTGGCGATATTCCACGCTTAGCCTCATTTGCATATTTCTCACGCAAGAAGCCGCGAGTGTAGACATAGCCCCAGTGGGCTCTTCTGCTGTCTGATAGGTCTTAAAAGAACAAGGGTATTTGTCATTTCCATTTTCCCTTGGTCTCTTCCCATCATATCAATGGCTTCCTCCATTAGAGAACTGAGATAGTGAATGTTAAAGAAGGCCCACTCTACAACATGCTGTTTCTACAAATAATTCCATCTCTTTGCTCTTGGATCCAGCAACACTAGTCTCAAGCCTAAGGGATCATACTTGGGCTCTAAGAGGAGTGAGCTGATTGCATTGTGACCTTTTACCATTTGGCCTCAGAACAAGCCATTGGGCCTTCCACACACTGTGCAGCAAAATGAGTGAGAGCCATCCTGAGCAATGTTGTTCTGATTTGCTACCTCTGTTGATTATACAAGTGTTTACCACCAGCTCATAGAGCACAGCTCTCCCTAGTACCCAATCTTTACATTAAAAATTAAGTGTTTTACTCATTCATATGTTTATGGTTTTGAAGGATTTTCTCTACTTCACTTCTTTTTCTTTTGCAGTATTATTCTTTACAGGCAGGCACGCTGAGCATGTCTAAGGAAGGTAACTGTCTAAGGCAGTGTTTCTCAAAGTGGTCCATGAAACCACTTTGAGGAACCTATTAACTGGCTACACTGGTTTGTTTATTTACTGGCACCATGGCCATGGAGCCTCACAGCTCCCATTCGCTCTGGTTCACAGTTTGCAGCCAAGGGGAGCCACAGGAAGTGGCAGCCCAGCCCACACTGCTTCCTGTGGCTCTCCTTGGCTGAAAATGGCAAAATGGAGCCACGAGGCTCTATGGTTGTGGCCCCAGTAAATGAACAAAGTGGGGCAGCCAGTTAACAGGTTTCTCAAAGTGGTTTTGCGAACCACTTTGAGAAACACTAGTCTAAGCTAAGCTCATCAAAAAGGAAGGTCCATGTTTCTAATACAGGTTGAACCTCTCTTGTCAAGCACTCTCTGGTCTGACATCATCCATGGTTGAGCATGATTTTAGTTAGCTGGATGTTCACTTACCATGGGTGTGGCCAAGTTTCTCACAGTCCCATAAAGTTTGTTTCCTTGTTCTCTCACCACCAGTCCTGGCTCTGTGTTCTGTGCTGTTATGTACCTCTAATTTACCCCTAAATGTCTTCTAAGAGCCCAGTAAGCAGAGGAAGTGTTGGTAATTCTGCTTGACAATATTATCCTCCTGTGGTTCAGCAAATTCCAGTTCTGGGCACCACATTTCAAGAAAGATGTGGAGAAATTGGAGAAGATCCACAGAAGAACAACAAAAATTATTACAGGTCTAAAACTATGAGCTATGAGGGAAGGCTGAAGGAACTGGGCTTGTTTAGTTTGGAAAAGAGAAGACATGATAGCGGTTTTCAGGTATCTAAAAGGGTGTCACAGGAAGGAGGGGGAAAATTGTTTTCCTTGGCCTTCTGACGATAGGACAAGAAGCAATGGGCTTAAACTGCAGCAAGGGAGGTTTAAGTTGGACATTAGGAAACACTCCCTAACTGTCAGGGTGGTTAAACACTGGAATAAATTACCTAGTGAGGTTGTGGAATCTCCATCATTGGAGATATTTAAGAGCAGGTTAGACAGACACCTGTCAGGGATGATCTAGGTGATGCTTGGTCCTGCCTGTGAGAGCAGGGGACTGGACTGGATGATCTCTCGAGGTCCATTCCAGTTCTAGTGTTCCATGATTTGGCATCAGCCAGATTCCAAGGGTCCCAGACCAGAGAAGTTCAGCCTGTACTCCTAATATAATTAGGTTTATTTAGTCGTACTGACCTAACCCCTGTGACTTGTTACACCTGTGGCTCTGGAAGAGCAGTGCTTTAGTGATTTGAAGTTATCAGGGTCTTGTGGGGCAAGCCCATCCATCCCCCTTCAGGGATGGACATCGGGCCTCTGAGGCTGTGTACCAGTTTGTAGGGGGCTATGCCTCCCCTCCCAACTATACCCATAACTCATGTCAGGCCATATGGTCTGGTGGCTCAAGTCAATATCAACACCCCCCTTCCACAGGGCAGTGTGGCTCAAAAGCCAGAATCAATAACACCACCCTCTTCTCAATCACAGGGCAGTGTGGGCCACAAATTCACTAACCCTTCTCTTGCAGGGCAGCATGGCCTAAAGGCCAGAGTCAATAGCAATGCCTGCTTCTCCCTAGGGCAAGGTGGCCTAGCAGCTAGAGTCAATGGCAATGGAGTGTAGATCCCCACATGAGGTTGGTGAGGATGGGGTGGGGGAACCCAGGCCCAGATCTCCACCAGATGTCAGCCCAGGGCCCTGTCAGAGATGGAGTGGTCCACCACTAGCTCTGCAGAGAAACCCATCAAAACACACCAAGCACCCTGGGGTCCTGCCTACTCATCTTTCCAGTACAGTCTTGTCCAGCTCTTCCCTCCACACTGAAGCTTCTGCTGCAGTTCCCTGCTAACTGGCAGCAGCCTCTGGGTACTCCTGTGCTCCCTCTTCAGGCGCTTCTGTAGTACCTTCTTCCTCATTAGCAGTCAGCCTATACTGAGCTGCTCCATAGGCCTTCATACCTGCTTCCACTGAAGCATGCCCAGAAGAGCGGTGGGGACTGGGCTTCCTCAGCCAGGTGGACAGGGTTAACCCTTGCAGCCCTAGTAGGGGATTAGTACACCCCATAACAAAGGGCAAACAAAATTTACATCACATTGGCTGCAGGCCTCAGCTTAATTCCTTTTGGTTGATTTCTGGACTCCTCTCAGATGCCAATATGCTTTCTTGACTACACAGCAATACTTTCACTCTCAAATATTATAGTATCATTATTTTAGTAGCCTCTGGAGGGCCCAGCTGAGATCAGAGCCCCGTTGTGCAAACTCATGGCAAAAGACATTCTTTGGCCCTCAGAAATGCTTACAGACTAAACAGATAGAGAAAGGAAACATTGTTAGTCTCTTTTTACGGATGAGGAACCAAGGTGTGCAGAGATTAAATGATGTCCTCAAAGGCACGCAGGAAGTCTGTAGATGAGCCAGAAATTGACCCTGATTTCTAGCTCCCTTGCTGACACTTAGTGTAGCGGCCTGCTATCACAGAGGATCATGAAATAAAATACTAGCTAACACACTTTTAATCTGTTTTTCCATATACCATATTTAATGAGCAGGGCTTTCTCATGTTAAAACACCACATGTTTCTTTGCTTTATAAACTTTGCCAATCACTTGCAAATCTTGCTCTCCCATGTACTAACTTAAGGCCTGATTCAGAGCCCATTTGAAGTCAATGTAGGGATTTTTATTCCCTTCATTTGTTTTTTGGATCAGGTCCTTAGCTGCAACTACATGCAGCTGTAGCCTATTTCCTAACATTACCATCTAGCATGCGTTCCTGATATCTAATAGCTGACAAAAGTTAAATGAGTTAATGTATTTGTTTTCAAGAAGCTTTTGATTGCATTTCAGCTTTATGGGAGATGGAAAGACCTCTAACTGAGAATTTGAATTCAGTCCCAAAGCTTCAACATCATCTTGATCTTACTCTTTCACAAGCTGCCATGTAAAATACTGAGTATGTGTTTCCAGCTTTTGGCATATGCTTGATTAGGTTTGGTTTTGTTTTAATTTGTTTTTCCACTCTATTTTCTTTTGACATCATAGACTTCAG
Organism: Rafetus swinhoei; assembly: GCA_019425775.1. Lineage (NCBI taxonomy): Eukaryota > Metazoa > Chordata > Testudines > Trionychidae > Rafetus > Rafetus swinhoei. Next base: position 270,407,007 of record CM033437.1, on the reverse strand, counting down.
ATCTAAACACTTGGCAATAAGAAACAAAGTAGTATTATACAGTAAAACCTGAAAATTAGGCCAGTCTCTAAAAGAGATATATTTTGTCTCTCCGATTAACAGGGGCCAGATCCTATAGTCTTTATGTGACTTTTAGGGTCCAAGTCTGCCACCCTTTCTCATATGGAGTAAGTAAGTATTCACCTTAAGTAAGGTGGAGAGAATAGAGCCCCCGATGAGAAGTCTCTTTGATTTCATCAGGGCTCTTCACATGAATAAGGAAGAATGAATTGGAAAAATAAAGGCAGAACAATCTTCCCTTAAATCGTACATCATATAGCACAAGGGTGGGCAATAAGATGAAGGCAGTTCACCTAGGTTAGCCCCTAGCAGGCCACTGCTGCTGTATTTAGCTGCACCTCCGCAGGGCTGGGAACAGCGATCCGCGGCCAATGGGAACGGCAAGTACAAATGCCTGCGGAGGTGCAGGTAAATACAGAGGTGGAGGCCTGCCAGGGGCTAACCCTGGTGAGCTGCATCTGGCTCGTAGGCCAGTTATTGCCCACCCTTGTTAAAGGAAAAGCAGTAAAAGGATCCATAAAAAATGAGGGGGAAAAAAGCTAAAGGCCACATTGTCCCCCTGCAAAGAGGAAAACTATTTAGAGGAGAGGAATTCCATTTGTCTTGCCCCTGTTGAAAAGGTTAGGGGTTCATGTCCAGTCAGGGGCGGCCCGTGAACCTAGGCAAACCAGGCAGTTGCCTAGGGCGCTGCCGGCCGGGGCGCCCCGTGATTACGTCATGGCCATTGACAGCCGTGCAGGCGGGGGTGCCGATCGCACCTTCCGCCTCGGGCGCCAGCTGCCGCAGCTGGCCTTGGGCCACTTCTGTGTCCAGTTACAATAGGGGCTATGTTTACAGAAGGAAAAAAAGAGCATGGGCTGAGCTCAGGCTCCTGGGGCTGAAATATCACTGTATAGTCACTTGGGTTTGGGCTACAGCCCGAGCCCAATGTCTACACAGCAATTTTATGTCCTGCAGCCCAAGGCCCCCGAGTCTCTCAGAAGTCAGAGAGTTGGACCCCTAGGGCATGTCTACACTAGGAAATAATTTTGAAATAAGTAAATTCGAAATAATAACTCTTGAAATAAAATTAAAATAGTGTGTCCACACTACGGAGGAGCATTGAAATTACTCAGAATTATTTTGAAATAGAGAGTCCACACTAATTGGAGCCTGATTTGCATTTAAGGCCCCCCAGAAGCACTCTGGATGGGCATCAGGAGAGCTGCTGCCTGAGGCTGTCTGAGGCTTGAGCTTCAAGGGGCTCCCCTTTACAGCTGTGTCTCAGACCCTTCTCCATTGCCTACCTCCTTGAGGGACAGCAAACTCACACTGTGTGCTCTGGTTGCCCTTGTGGACTCCACAGCACTCACACCAAGGAGCCAGAGCTGCTGCAAAGCAGTGCCAGGCTCACAAGCCTCGTGCTACGCCTCATGGCACAGTTCGTTCTAACTGCCAACATATTGCTCCAGCAGGACAACCACCAGCCTAAACTGGAGAAACTCTTCACCCAGGTCCTGGTGCTCCTGCTGCTGCAAATACCCCTAAGTTCCCTGGACACTGTTGAATGTTACTTCTGGTGGAGGGAGATCAGTTTGGACTGGTGGCACTGCATTGTCATGCAGTGATGGGACAGCCAGCAGTTGCTCCAGAACTTCTTCATGCAGAAGGCCACTGTGGATGGCTCGCCCCTGCCCTCAGGCGACAGGACACACGACTATGACCAATCACTCACCTGCAGAACCACATCTGCAGAACCCACCTGCAGAACCTGTGTAAGCTCACCACACTGGACAGCTACTGCTCTGTTGGGAACCAATTCGGCGTGGGGAAATCCACAGCTGGGGCCATGTTTTTCCAGGAAACCAAGGCCATCAACAACGTGCTGCTATGGAGGGTCATCACTCTGGGCAACACCATTGTGGATGGCTTTGCTGCCACAGGCTTCCCCAACTGTGGAAGGATCATAGACAGCCCCCGACCACCATGCCTTGGACTATATAAACAGGAAGTGGTAGTTCTCAGTGGTGCTGCAGGCACTCATAGACCACAAGGGAGGCTTCGCCAACATCAGTGTCAGCTGGTCAGGGAAGGCACACGACACCCACATCTTCTGGAACTCATGCCTATTCCAGAACATGCACGCCGGCACTGTTTCCTCCAGCTGCACCATCAGAGTTGGGGATGTGGACATGCTCATCCGCATCCTGGGTGACACAGCCTGCCTCTTGCTCATCCATGAGCTGTGCTCATCCTTGAGGGAGAGTTTCAGCCAAGGCCACCTGTGAGACTGTCCTCTCTGCCTGTCCACAATGGACCCCTGCCTTCCCCGTGTGTGTCTTTCTTCCTCCCCCGCCTCCTTTCCCCTGCCCTCCCTTCCCACCTTCCCCTCTCCTCTGCAGAGCAAATTAAAAAGCCTCCATTTCTTTTTTGACAAACAAGTGTGTTTATTTGAGGAATATAAAACAGGGGAGGGACTGGGCAAAGAACCTGGAATGGAGAAGGGAGAAAGCAGGAGGGAGGGGGGCTCAAGGATGGGGCTGGGAGTGGCACCTGCCTCAGTCAGCTCATGAGGCTTCAGCAGCCCCTGGGGGGACTAGGAAGGAAAACCATGGGGAGGCAGGATGGGGGCAGGCAGGGAGGTGGCTGGTGGCCTGCTCCATGCACAAGGCCATGTGCTCCATCTCCCAGGTGAGGGAGGATCACATGGCCTTGTGCTGGCGTACCAACTGGTCCCAGGTGGCATTCTGCTGCTCCTGGTCAGCCCAGCACTCCGCCCAGTCAGGGTGGTAGTGGATGCACCACACTCACAGCCGGCCCAGCTGTGAAGAAAAGTTACGAGGTCAGTCATCCAAGGAGACCCTGTGTGTAAAGCCTAGCCCTAATCTCTGAGCTGACACCGACCGTCTCAGTTCAGACGATGGCGATGTGCTTTGAGCAAGGCCATCCATTGCCTAAAGAGTGGGCACTCTCCTCCAGGTGCAAAGATGTCCCAGGGGACCATTACTACACCCACGGCCTGGGGACAAGCAGGCATGGGAAGGTGCCGGCCAGGCTAGGAACCTTCAGGAGGGAGGGGAAAAACGGAGCAGCTCAGCTTCCTATTGTGTCCCGCACACGCCAGGTCCAGCACTGGCAGCATCCTACAGAAAGAGTACTTCTATCTATGCCCACTGGGCGGGGGCGTGTTGGGAGAAGTGTGTGTGAGTGGCAGAGGCCACTTGCCGGAGACAGTGCTACTGGGGTCCCCTCCTCTTCTTCCCCCTGGCAATTTCCCATGCATGGGATCAATCTCCTCCACATTGCCACACTTGATTGGGAGTGGATGCTTCCTGAATATGGGCACGATCCTGTGCCATGTGCGGCACTGCTGTGTGGTTCTGTGACCCCAGACTCCTTCGTGGTGCTTTATCGTGGGAAGGTGTCCCACCACAGAGGCCAGAGTAAGGCAGGACTCTCCAGGAACCTTGTCAGAAGGATTAAGGGGTTCCTGTGTGACAGCGTCATGGAGCTGAGTGTTCCAGACTAGCACTTCATATGCATCCATGTGCACAGGATGTTGTGTGACCCCCAGGCAGAGAAGGCCTTTTCCTTGCTTCCCTTATGGAAACTGATGCCAGGCATGTCCTGGCCAGACTTGATGACAAAGGGCAGGGAAGTGACTAATCCCCCCCTCTCAGGATGGCATTGAGCTGGTCTTAGGAGCACCACGTGTGAGGTGCCACCCCAGAAAATCCGCTCTGCTCCCTGGCCTTATTATAGGCCTGCTGCAGCTCCTTTATTTTCATCCAGACCTGGTTGAGGGTCCGGGTGTGTCCTTTTTCAACCAGGCTAGCAGCCATCTGGCTGTAGATATCTGCATTTCTCTTCCTTGTGCAGAGATCCTGGTGTCCGGTCTCCTCGCCCCAGACCTCAGTGAGATCCAGGATCTCCACATGAGTCCAGGCCAGTGCTCTCTTGCATCCCTGGCCAGGGGCAACTGAAGGTGCTGCAGGAGCAATGGCAGTCATAGGGGTCTCAGAGGGAGTGCTGGGGTCTGCGCACAGGACTGGCAACATTTTCCTCATGCCACAAACCCTTTTCCTGCAGCCTGTTGCTTTAAGGTCTGCAGGAGAAGGAGAGCAGTGGAGATGTCAGGTGTGGCCAGAGCAACTACAAGTGCAGCTGTGAAAGGCCTCTGAAGGCCAATTATTTTGAATGAGCAGCACTGGAGTGTCCACACCAACACTATTTTGAAATAACAATTTTGAAATAAGTGTTATTCCCTGAGAAAAGCAGGAGCACAGATTTCAAAATAACCAGTCAGTTATTTCAAAATAATGGGCTTGGTAGTGTGGACGCTCTGCTTGTTATTTCAAAATAAGGGGGCTTATTCTGAAATAACTCCCCAGTCTAGACCAGCATACAGGGATCCGCATTGGCTCTTATGGAGGAAGCTCTGGGCTAGGGCTGATGAGCTAGGAACATTCCTAGGACAAGCTAACAAAATCTTTGGGGAAGAGAAGCAGTGAGGGAAAGCCTGCTTAGATCAGCAAGAAAGGAGAAGCTGGGAGGATATAGGGAAATAACAGAGTCCTGAGAACCAAAGGCAAGGAGGGTTAAAGCTGTGGGGAAGAAGCAAAAAAGTGCTTGGAGATAATAGCATACTTGAAAAAGCAGATATAACTGCTTGATTCAGGGTCCTTAAACTAAACCCAGCATAGAGTGTATCTCTCCTAGCACAGGAGTAGCTTTTCTGCCTCTCTTCTGCATCTTCTCTGGTTTTCCAAGAGCCCTTTAAAAATGTGGCCATAAGATCTGTATGCAGTATCCCAATATCAGTCCCTCCAGAACCATAAGAAGAGGTAAAATCACCTCCTTACTCCTACTCAGTTGACATCAATATAATTTAAGCACATACATGTTTCACTGAACTTAAACCTCAGAGAATAATGGTAAGATTTCTCATTATCCCCTTTGCACTTGCAGGAAAAAAAATATACTTGTGGAGGACTTCTATAAGGACATAGTGTCACTCAACAAGGAGCAGCTGACACAGTCTTGGGATCCAGCCATAAACTGGAAAAAACATAGCAACAGAACACATACACAAATAAAGAATAAAACAAGTCTCCCGGTAACTATGGCAGTAGTCCATCTAACTTCCTTTCCATCAATCAGTCCCAAGGGTCCCATGGGTGGTAGCCCCATAGCTGCTGTTTATCCCACCTATTTATCTACCAAACCTTACTCATGCCGGGGATCAGTGAGGAGTAGCAGTAGTCCGTGTGTCTCTTTGCAGTTCTGGCTCTAGTTCCAAGGGGTAAGAGATAGAAACAGAGCTTGGAGCACTGGGCCTGGTATAAGATTTGAGGCTTGAATCATAATTAGTAAAGTTAGACAGTGCCATGAACCAAAGTCAAGCCATGAAGTAAAACAGATGCTTACAAAAGTATTTCCCAATAAAAGATCTTGGCAAAGGTTTTGCTTGTGTTGCTAGAACATAGGTGCTCCTAAAAAGCAGCAGGTATTAGTTATGTGTGTGAAGTTACTCACTCCAAAAGACACAGATACAGCCTGACCTAATACAGGATAAAAGGGTTTGACAGATGTGAGGACGTTTTGCCCAAGACACCTGCCACAAGATACAAGTGGAGGTAACAAGCAGATTCATGAAACACAGAAGGTGGTTTGTAAATCATTTGTCTCAGTCTATAAATGTCAGGGTACCTTGTCTTAACCCTTTGTGTGGTTTAGGGGATCCTGCTGTTCACTGAGATACTTTTTGCCATTAGCACTCATGTGTTGCTGCACCTATAACCATACAGCCAGCACATCCAGGGTGCCTGAGGGTAATAAAACTGATTGACTTCCTTTGTCACTGAACAGTGCCTCTGGTCTTTCTGTGTAGTGCCATTGAAATCTGCTGAATCAACAATCTATGCAGGGCTGGGACAGCGTATGGAGAGTACACCCCCCAACACACCAACTCACAACACACAGAATCTGTTTGCTATGTCCTGCAGAAGTCTGCCACCACCTGATGCAGCTTAATGATCCAGCTTTATTAAGTCTCTGAAAGATAAAGAATCAGCAGGATCAACTCAGTTCTGCTGCTGACTTGTGTATTGTCTCTTGCCACAAAGTCCTCTGTGTATAAAAGCTCTTGCAATGAAATCCATAAAGGAGGGAAGCCAAGAATGCTTAAAATATTTGAGCAGAGTCTTGACTGCTTGAAAGTACACATATAGTTATGGTGATTTCCCAAATGTCACTAGAGGAAATGAGGCTAGGTAGCCTATGCAAATGAGGTTATCTGTTATATCACTTTTGCCTTTTAACATAGGTATCAAGAGATCTTTTGCCTCTTGAACTTATGGAAGAAGCAGGATTTAACAGGAAAGCCCCAGAATTTGAAAGCCTATTACAGTAGTTTGTTTCTGCCACTGCCTTACTGTGTGACCTTGGGCAAGTCACTTACCTTTTCTTAATCTCAGTTTCCTTAGTTACAATATGAGAACAATAATAGGCCTTTTGGGAAATGCTTTGGGTATTATATATATGCAATAATACCTTGTGTGTGTGTGCACGTGTATATATATTTTAGGTGTACTCAGTATTATTATAATTATTCAGTAATTGTGAGAATTTAAAATATCTTTAATGACACTGGCTCATCAGGGTAGGCAGGCTAGTCTACAAAGGTTTCTGGAATTTAATATATTCCAGAATGAAGAAATGAATAATAAATGTTTGCATGCACTAAACCCAGGACTGGTGATGCTGCTAGCCTCAGTTCTCATGATTGCATTCAACTTATCTGAAAATTCTTAAAACTCATAATCAAGCTTTGTTAAAAATAAATTTAGTCAAGCATCATGAATAATTTAAAAAATCAAATAGTGGCATGTGCTCAGGCATGTTCTCGCTCTCTCTCAAATACATAAAATTTGATTTTGTTCTTTCATGTTGCTTTTCATATTTTATTTATGGGGGAGAGGGTGGGAGAGAGTCGTGGAAGGAAGTGGAAGGTGGAAGAAAATGGATATCTCCCAGATTCTACATTGTAGGGATGCTGCAGTATCCAAAAAAATCTACATAAAAAATCTCCAATCCTTGCTAGACACTGTGGGTCTGATATACAACCCATTGATCTCAGTGGGATCAGACCTATTGGTGTGGAAGCTCTTCAGAATTAAAGAGATCCTCCTTAAGCCTCTTCAAACTTTAAGTCCTTTTAAAGTTTGCACAAGTAACCAATAAGTAAAATCCCTCAATCTGTGGTTGTAAAGTCCCTCAGTCTGTGGTTCTTGCTTTTTTTTTTTTATGCTGTGCAAGTCCAAGCAAATGAAAAACTAAGCCAGATTGTCAATGAGTTAATGATGGGCAAACCGTATGGAAATTTAGTTGTTAGTCATGAATAAAAATGTATAATTTCATGGGGTATGAATTCAAACTACCCAGATCTTTAGTATCTGCTAAAACTGTTCTGAAAAAATCTCTCAGTGATAGCTTTTTTCTTCCTTGCATTTGTTGCTATAAGTTTTCCTGAGAACACCCTTTTCTTTCAGACTTTGTCATCTCTAGAGCTGGGCTCTGTCTGAATCTGGGAATGCAAAGGTAGATAAAAAAAATTAAAAGAGGAGAAGAAAAGCACTGTTTGGAACCTCAAAAATAAAGCTTGGTTCTTGCTTTGGCACAGATTGGAGTGGTAGTTAATTTTTATCAGAACTTCTTCAGAAATGTTAATATATACCTGGGGAGGAGGGACGTAGAAATCTACGAGGATCAAATCCTTAAATCCTTAATCAGACAGAAATCCCATAAAGGTCAATGGCCTGAGTAATAGCTGCTGGATGTGATTCTTCTTAGCTCATATTTCATTCACTTTACAGACTGCATTCTTTAAAAGCCAAATTGACAATTTACATTTGAAAAGGTATCATTTGCTACAGTTTTGAGAGAGGGGAAAGGAATATATGATCTTTCTTCAATCTTAGATGAATATAAGGTAGCTCTGCTGAGCATGCAAACATGTGGTATGGCAGAATGTTTCTTTATTAGTGTTCAGAGTTATGGCCTGTAGTTCCTGCCCAGCTTCTGGATTGGTGTTGGACCCTCTTAGGAAAATGCAGCTTTTGGCCACAGAGATGGAAAATTTTAGTTTAGAATTTTCTTGCTTAACTGAACAAATGCAGTTCAGATGTGAGTTACAGCATTCTTTATGAAAAGAACTGTAATGTTTCAACTGGGATGCAGCCGTAAAGCAGAAGCAAGATTCAATAATGTGAGAATCTGAAATTGTCCATTGCAGTTTGCCCTATCCACTTTCCATGTTGATACATACACATATTCAATGCCATGTATTATATTGTAGTTACTGAATATAGTCCCTGTAATTCTTTAATAAAGCCCAAGGATATTTATGCCAACCACCATCCAGAGCAACTTTTGACATTTGGAAAAGAAAGTTTAAATGTGGCGCTTTACACATTATCATTTCCATAAATTGTATGGATCCCTTATTTCCTATATATAATTTTTTAGTAGGAAATTATGGATATTTTTAATTTGGAAATGTACATTCAATATCTCCACAGAGCCTAATATCCTCTTTGGTCATTTGAAAAATGCCTACAAGGTGAAAACCAGAAGTGTACATATTTAGTTTTATCTAATTTCTAAAATTCATACCTAATGACCATCTGTTTTCATACCATTTATTGCAAAATCAGGTGAATATCATTAAGAAAAAACTTCAAGGGGTAGCTGAGTTAGTCTGTATCAGGAAAAACTTAAAAGCCAACAAATAGTCTAGCAGCACCTTAAAGACTAACAAAACATGTAGATGGTATCATGAGCTTTTGTGGGCAAAACCCACTTCTTCAGATGACTGGAGTATAATAAGTCCAGATCCAAGAATAAATAAGGGAAGGGGGTAGGGGAGGAGAAGGAAAAAGGGGAGGGGAGGAAGAAAAAGAGAGACAGTGAGTAGATAGTGCAAATAGTTACAAGGGGCTGTTAAGGACCATTTCCATCATAATCATCCAGGAACCCACCCCTACAATCAGCCCTGGTGCCAACTCTGCCCACACATCTACACAAACGATTTCATTACTGGACCCAATGACATCAGCCACCAAATCAAAGTCTCATTTAACTGCACATCCACTAATGCAATCTATGCCATCAAATGCCAGCAATGTCCCACTACTATGTATATTGGCCAAACTGGACAATCTCTGCGAGAAAGAATTAATGGACACAAATCAGATATCCAAAAAGGTAATAGACAAAAACCTGTTGGAGAGCACTTTAATCTTCCTGGACACTCATTAATGGATCTCTAAGTTGCCATTTTGTTTCAGACCAATTCCACAAGCCAAATATACAGAGAAGTATTGGAACAACTTCATTCAAAAGTTTAATTCTTATGCTAATGTTCTGAACTGGGATAGAGGATGGCTCTCATTCTATCTTCTACCTTTTAATGTCTTAACCAACCAACCAAACAATGGAGGGGCTAATGGTTCTTAACAGCCCCTTGTAACTATTTGAACTATCTACTCACTGTCTCTTTCTTTCTTCCTCTCCTCTCCTTTCCCCCTCCCCATTTATTCTTGGATCTGTACTTACTATACTCCTGTCATCTGAAGAAGTGGATTTTGCCCACGAAGTCTCATGATATCATCTATGTGTTTTGTTAGTCTTTAAGGTGCTACTAGATTAGTGGTTGTTTTTTAAGCTTTATAAAAAATATAGGTATCTATACTTTGGGCAGCTCAAACCTATTCTTCACTTTTTGAGTTGTTGCTATCATTGGCCCATAGAGTAACAAAATAGCCTAAATCATCCGTAAAGGAATCAGGGTCATTCTTATGAATAGGACAATGGGTTGACCTGAAATCCTACTAACAAGTGATAGTGAACAGGATGGACTTACAAGCAATTTGCCTTGCCTCCCCTCCATTGCATATGTTGCTTGGTTAGCTGCTTACTCAGGGCTCTCTGGTAAAACTGATCTTGGCTATCTGACCTACATCTGGCAGTCTTTATACTCATGGAAAACTCTGATAATCCTGTGTTGAGGAGCCTCTGATACCAGAAATATGGGAAATATATTCTGGCCACTGTCAGAGACATGATACTAGATTACATAGTCCTTCTCTGATTCAGGTACTGCTATATTTCTTCAGCAGAGGCTGTAACCATGCTCTGTAGCTGCTTAATCTGTATGCTGTCCTATAAATGCAATCTGAAGCTCTTTTCCTTTCCCTACTGCCACATATGGCTCTGTGGGGGTAGTGCCTCACTGACAGCCTGTGTAGAATAGTAGAGTGTCCCTGCAAGGCAGATATTGAAAGGTCCTTCGGTACTAGAGCACTCTGAGGAGAGAATCACAAGCAGAATCTGTGGAGAGGGTGTGAGACCTCAGGACTGACTAGGTGGCCACCGAGCTGTTACAAGGGAGTGTCCTATTCATCAAAAAAGATTTGAGTCTTAGGTTGTAAGTATAAGCCCCATGGCCTAGATATTACAGAGGTTCCTGCTGACAGCTGTTGATAAACATAGAGAAGAGTGGCACAGAGCTGCTTCAAAAGTCCAGACACACAGAACGGGAAGAGAGCTTTCTACCAGCATCTCTTGGGGAAAAAGAATGAACAGGCCAACAGTCATTTGCAGGGTGCTAAAACAAATTGCATGGTGGGAGTGCTGAGAGCCATTGAACCAAACTGTAAACCGTGGATATGGTGGCAACCACTTCAAGCCACGGGGTGCAGCAGCACCCCTTGTTCCAGCACCTATGCACGGTCACATTTCTATTATGGGACAGCTTTTGGCATTTCAGTAAAAGTTAAGTTAAGCCTAGGGGGATTGTAAAGTTATTATCCCTGGAGGAAGACTAATGGGCCAGTGAACTGTCCCAGTGTTACCTGGGCTGAGGGGGGTCACCATGACTATATCCACAATCTGAATTTGTGCCTGGGAGTGATTACTCAGGTCAAGGGGTCTGTTAAAGGTTCTAGATGCCACAGACTTCTCTTTAGGAGAGCTGAGGCAGTGGATATGTGCTGGCGTAGGCTGCTGCTGCTTTGAATAGCTTCAACTCACCTGATGAACGCTAGTGATGACTTACCTACCCATCAAAAACATGTAATTAGTTCAGCTGGGATATATGATAAAGCCCCGAAAGCAGACTAGGCAGCACTTCCGTTCTGAGATGGATTTCCCTGAATTTTGGACTCTGCTAGCCCTGGACTACAAACTGTGGGTGCAGAGTTGGGGAGGAGGAAAGTAGGTAATGCTATAATACATAGCCTCCTTAGCTACTCGTAACTGAGAGAAGGACTGAGGTTAAGACTATTAGTAATTGCTGGCTTTCCCAAGTTTATTCCATATTCTTCTTTTCATTCAAAAAAAGTTATTAATGCTGGTGAGTGAGGAAGTATTACCTGTCAAGGGCACACAAGGGAGATAATTTAGTTTTCCTAGGTTTCTGGATTGGGGCTTCAGCTGGTGTGGTTTCAACTTTCAGAAGGAACCTCCTAGAAAATGAACCTGGCTCTCTTTGCTGCCAGCAACACCAAGTTACATTTGAAAATTAGCACTATTCTTTTGGTCAGTGAGAATTTTTAAATTATTTTAAATATTATGTGAGCAACTCAAAGTAAAATAGGGCATTAACCAGGTTTCTAAACCTAGTTAACAAAATGTTGTTTCTCAGAGAAGATTGCTATATGTATCAAAGCAGAAAAGGTGCAGATTTTTAGTTGCACAACACAGGTGAAAGCGAATATTGGCTCAGAAACAAAAAATAAATTTCTGCTACCAGGATGGAGTCACCACCACAGAGACTGCAGATGAAGTCACAGGATAAAATGAGATTACCTAAGAAAAAAGGACTAGAGGGAGAATAGCAGAGGTAAAAAAACCTGACTTCCCAGAGTGAAAGCAGAGTAAGGGATTTACTGGGTATGTTTACACAGCAACTAGACCCCTGTGGCTGGCTTGTGCCAGTCAACATGGGCTCAGGCTGCAGGGCTGTTTCACTGCTCTGCTGGGCTTGGGCTGGCACCTGGGCTATAGGTCCCTGTGGGGTGGGAAGGTCCCAGAGCCTGGACTTCAGCCTGAACATGGAAGTCTAACACCAATGAAACAGCCCCACAGCCTGAGGCCTGCAGGCCTCCATGGGCTGACAAAGGCCAGCTGTGGGTTTTTCCTTTGTATTTAGCCTGGCTTAGTGGGTGTATGCCTATACTGTGAACTAGGGATACACTTACTCACATTAGCTTTCATTGAGCCAGCATGAGTGTAAATAGCGGTGTATCCATAGTAGCACTGGTAGCAGTAATGGAGGCACTATGCCAAATACATATTCACTGGTTTCAGGCAGGTGTGCATACTCTGCACTGCTTGGCTGTTCCTGTATTGCTACTAGCCACACAGTACCATGGCTACACTGGTGGTGTGTCTAGACTACAGGGGTTTTTTTTCTGAAAAAGTAGCCTTTTTTCACAAAAACGTCCCCTGCGTCTAGACTGCTGCCACGTTCTTTTGAAAGTAAATCAAAAGAACGCGGCAGTTTTTTCGACTGCGGAAAACCTCGTTTTATGAGGAAGAATGCCTTTTTTCGAAAGTGTTCTTTCGAAAAAAGGCGCTATGTATGCAAACTGTGCTTTTTGAAGAGAGCATCCAGACTGCCTGGGTGCTCTCTTTCGAAAAAGCAGCTTGCTTTTTCGAAAGTACTGGTTGTAGTCTAGACGCTCTTTTTCGAAAAAGCCTCTTTCGAAATAGGCTTGCAGTCTAGAGGTAGCCTGGTACAGGTTGAACCTCTCTAGTCCAGCTCCCTTGGGACCTGACCAGTTCTGAACCAGAGAATTTTCCAGACCACGGAAAGTCAATATTGTCTAGCTGCATTACCAACACTTCCACTACTTACTGGACTCTTAGAAGACATTTAGAGGTAAATTAGAGCTAAGTAACAGCACAGAACACCGAGAGGCAGGACTGGTGACCGTAAACAAACTTTATGGGACTTCAGGGAACTTGGCCACACCCATGGTAAGTGGACATCCGGCTAACTAAAATCATGCTGGAGCACGGATGTTTCTAGACCAGAGTTCTGGACTAGAGAGGTTCAACCTTTAGTTATACTTGGGCTAACTCTGAGAACTAGTGAGCATATGTGTACAAAAGCAGGGGGCTCACACTCTCAGCTTCAATTCTGGAGATAGCCTTAAAGAGATATTGCAGGAATGACAAAAGAGGTAGGAGGAGAACCAGGACTGGATGGAGTTTTGACAGACCAGAGAAGACAAGATGTTGAGTAATTTACCAGCTGCTAAGTACACCATTTACATATTGATGCAATATTGCATAAAAAAGCAAAATTAAATCACCATTCATTGCTGTTGTGCACATGCTTGGGTTAAAGCTAAAGATGCTAAAACCCTTGATGCTGCACAGCAGTGGTAAATCATTTCATTTTCTGATGCCAGATTCACAAGCAAACTTTCTATACATCTGTTATTAAGGCTCAATTATGTTTTATATTATAGTTATGGGTTTCCCCTGTGTAAAGACTGGGGGTCATATCCTTATCTGGTGTAAAGTATCTCCACTGAGGAGCACTGACCCCAGCTGAGCATCTTACCCTGAAAACTGTGTGTGGCTTAATATTTGCCAGTGTTCTTTGGTGACAGGATGAAACCACTACACTTATTCTGCTTGTGACCTGTGACTCTTTAGAACACTGTACTCCCCAGCCCTCCACAGCAGAATGCTGAACCACATGCATCCCTGCTCTAAATTGATTCAAGAGATCAGTGAATTTAGTCCCTTGGAGCAAATTTGTTTCTTATCCACACCCACTGAACCCCATTTATTAATGGCAGATTTTGGCCCATAAAAAGCATTCAATAGATCAAACGCATTTGGACTAGTTAAAAAAAGCCTTTATTTTTCTAAAGTTAAAAATGAATATAGCTGGGGCTGGAGGTGGGCAGTTCAATTTTATTATTAATGAATAATGCCATTAGATATCACCATGTCACCCACTGGAATGCCTCATTCCTATAGTCATGTGACACCTTAGGCTGTGTCTACACTACCAGGTTATTTTGAAATAATAACTCTTGAAATAACTATTTTGAAATAAGCTTATTCTTTTTCACAAGCAGGAGTTACTATTTCGAAATAACAGGCTTGGTAGCGTGGACGCTCGCCTTGTTATTTCGAAATAAGGGGAGCTATTTTGAAATAACTCCCCAGTGTAGACATGTCCTTTGGTGCCACAGGCCTGCTCATTGCTTTTAAAGTTACAGACTAAGATGGCTACCCCTCTGAGATTTCATTCCTATGGTATTTGTTGTGGTAGTTTGAACTGATTCTGTTTAGAGAACACTGTTTAGGTAATACTGAATGCAAAATACAGAACACTAGATCACTGAATGAAGGGGTGCAATGGAGAACCCAAAATTTATTATCCAGGGAGGAGAATAACTGAAGGCAATAAAAATGTTCTTTTTGGCAGTCATGCTTTTCCATTCTGACCAAGAAACATGAGCACATTTATTACACAAAACTGAGCTTTTTTATGAACTTTTCCTTTAGGCTTGCCAATGATAGATGATGATGATTTAATTTTTTCCAGATATGCACTTGGTTTAATATAAATGTATTTCACGTGGAGCAGAATAGGATAAATGGGCATTACTCCAAGAATGTTTATTCCTTTTTACAACTCCTTCAGGCTAAATTTAATAGAATTGCACCACATTTTTGGCACTTAATTCTTGCACTAAATTTTCTGCCATTTGATTGTAAAAGCGCCTTATTTAAAATCATGTCATTTTCTTCTATATTCTTATCCTTACACTTTCCTTTTGTTTTCTAGATAGTAATGTGCACTTGAATTCAAAATGCTGTTTCAAACAGACTTCTTTGAATAACAAACCCCTACCTCAAGCTTTTAGACACAGCTGTTACTACTTCACACACAGAAGCTTTGATGTGCCCCATTCTCATTTCATTTCTGTTGGATTCTTTCCGGAATAGCTTGAAGCATTGATTGTACGTAAAACCAGTTCAAAAGGAAAAAAACTGCCTTTGTTTCATAATAATTTGTATGGACTATTATGCCGCTTCCCTCATTCCTCTGGCTTTTTTAGCTCTATTTTGTTGGATTTCCTCCAGGATTCCTCCAGTGCTGTTAGGAGAGATGCTACATTTACGATTGAAGAAGAATGCTAATTCTAATCCTTGGTTTTCAGACACACATTTTTCAACAAATGTTAAAATTGTCCTCTTTGCAGTGACCCAGTTTGTTTGCTCTCTTATCTACAGTGCTTCTTTTAAATGGTGAGATCTTGGTAACATTCTGTTCACCCATTTTGAATTAAATGAGTTTAACAGGTATCTTTGCTGTCCGTGCTTCTACCATAAACATGCCTGCACACAGGTCATGCTTCCTCACCAAAGCTAACTCTAGAATCCCATCATATCTATGATTCCTAGGCAGAAACTCCACAGGCCATTTCAGACAGGACCGTTCCCTTTTTAATTGCTCTCAGCTATGCAAAAATTATCATGCTTATTAGGCATCCTAAGGTACTTCCTCATCCCTTGTCCTCTGGCTATTACACTTTCCCTAAAGAAAATTGTTCACGCTTTTTTTCTCGTTGGATACTTAACACCAATGTAATGTTGTGTGTCAAACCTGGTAGCTATAGTGTCCTTGTGAACCTGGAATACTTCAGTGTCTGAGAATTAAAGACTACATATTCACTTGCAAATAGCTGATCAATATTATGTATTGACAGGATATTCATTTCATGCAGCAGATATGCATATAAGTAGATGGTGGTACGTTGAAATACACACAGAGAGGGCCTTAGCTCATATTATTTACACAAGGAAGAATCCCAGAGAATGTTAAGTGTATGAATGGCTTCAAATCTGCCTTGTATATATGTATGTATCTATTTATTTACGGCTAATGTAAAAAGCATGCTTTTTTATTTCTAAACTATATCACATATTGGAAAAAACACACAAGGGTTCTGTGATCATATTGAATGAAATAGCATTGTAAGCACTGAAGCTCAGCACAAGAGATTCTTCTCTCCCATTCTTCTTAACATCTTTCCTCATGTCACAAAACTATCTATCATTCTCACATGTTGTTGAACCTTCAGGGCCCAAACACCATCTCTGTTACCACATTGTTATCCAGAATGGCGAGGAAAATATTATCCCTATTTCCCACATTTTTTTCTTCCTTCCCTCATATCTGGAGAGGAGTCCACATATGGCACAGGGTTTGAGATGCATTCCAGACTAATGATGGCTTGTCCCTACTTGTACTGCAACTATGGGTGCCTTGAAATGAATGCTTCACTGCTGGCATTCCTACCCCTGGATGTTCACAAGCTTTCAGGTCCTACCCTGAAGTGTGTGTGTGTGTGTGTGTGTGTGTGTGTGTGTGTGTGTGCATACAGTAGATGATTCTGTTCCAGGAACGCTGACCCAAGCAGCCAGTCTGCAGCTCTATACTGGCTTCCATGAGCCTTGGTTATTATCAGCAAGGTGTCCTCAACACACTTTCAGTCCCAAATGTCCCTAAACCATGTGCTCTGCAAAGTTTCAGCCTCGACTGGACAGTTAGAGAGAAAATAAGACATATTTTGTTCCTCTAAAGACAGCAAAAGCACCAAAGAGTTTTTAATTTAACTGGGGGTTAATACACCTTTCCACTTAAACACTGTAATGAGTTGGTTTTATAATGAAAAAATATTAACAATATGTCATAGGTTAAGTGATAGCAAGTAAAAGGAACACATTTAGAAAGGGTTACAGCAAATAAAAGTGAAAACATTTATCTAAAAATCTAAAACTTAATCTAGCAAGGTACAGTTTATTCCAGATGGTTTCTCTCCAGTCACTCTTCCTCCCAACTATGGCTGATTTTTTCCCCTCAGTCAGAACCTTCTACAGAAGTACAAGATGCTGCCTTCCCTTATCTTTCTAGGTGAAAGAGTTTTGATTTAAGTGAGGTTTTCACCTATATTAGGTTTCCAGAGACCCCTTGGTTGAAGGGCACATCTTTCTCAGCTGCAAGAGCTCTGGCCCCTTGTGCAGTGATGGATGACTTCTGATTTTGCTTATATCTTCCAGAGTTCAATGACTTTGTTTCAAGAGGCAGGATGACCTCACGCTGTCTTCCTCTTCCTGTGGTTTTTTCATCCCATGCTGATTTCTAGGTGACCATTGTCCAAATTTATGCTGCAAAGGAGACCGCCTGATCTTACCCAAAATTTCAAAGACAGAAGTAATTCACACCAACAAGTCTTAAAGACCAAAACATATGTTTGCCCTCCCTAAATTAGATGGATTTGATGGGACATCCCATGTGGGAGATCTGCAGAGTCATGAGGGTTAAGGTTAACCTTTGTTGGGCTGAACTCTAGAGATCTACACTTAGGATTTGATCTGCAAATATTCTTTCTATAGCTATCCAACTTAGACTTTCATCTGAGGGTACGTCTATACTGCACACTTATTTCGAAATAAGCTATTCCGAAATAGTTATTCCGAAATAGCTTATTTCAAAATAGCACATCCACATGCAGGGAAGCCTCAAAATTAGTCTGAGGCGGGCTTCCCTAATGTAGACATGCTATCTCAATTTAAAGCCCCAGGAGGCACTGGGGAGGAATAACTTAGAATGGTCCTGGTGAGGGGTTATTTCAAAATAGCAGCAGTGGAGCATCTACACATGCCTTATTTCAAAACAGCTATTTCTGAATAGGCGTTATTCTTTGTAGAAATAGGTTTACAGATTTTGGAATAAACTGTCCATTATTTCTAAATTATTTTGAAATAATAGAATGGCAGTGTAGATGCATTGTTATTTTGAAATAATGCTAGTTATCTCGAAATAACAGTGCAGTGTAGATGCACCCTAAGGGTACGTCTCCACTAGCTCGTTAGTTCGAGCTAGGTAGGGTAATTAGGGCAAGCAGAGTTGCAAATGAAGCCGGGATTTAAATATCCCGGGCTTCATTATATGTTCCCAGTGCCGCCATTTTTAAATCCTTAGTCAAACTCCGTGCCCGCGGC
Organism: Rafetus swinhoei; assembly: GCA_019425775.1. NCBI lineage: Eukaryota > Metazoa > Chordata > Testudines > Trionychidae > Rafetus > Rafetus swinhoei. The sequence goes on along the minus strand of CM033437.1, from coordinate 270,388,869 downwards.
TGCGCGGCGCGGAGTAGGTAGATCGAATTAAAGATCCTAATTCGAACTATCGTTACTCTTCATTCCACGAGGAGTAGCGGTAGTTCGAATTAGGATCTTTAATTCGACCTACCTACTCCGTGCCGTGTGTAGCGCGGCACGAGTTCGACTAAGGATTTAAAATGGCGCACTAAATGAAGCAGGATATTTAAATCCCGGGCTTCATTTGCAACTCTGCTTGCCCTAATTACCCTACCTAGCTCGAACTAACGAGCTAGTATAGACGTACCCTAAGACACTATTACCAGCTTCTTTTTCTGTCAGGCTTAAAATTAAAGATTTTTGACATTCAGTTGTTAACAAGGAGCAGGAGTCAATAGGACCTGGCACTTAAAGGTCCTAATGCGCTTGCCTCTGTCACATGGCCGGGCATATGAAAGGGTCTCGGAGACAATGGATGAATCACTTGATGATTACAGATTATACCTCTCTTGTCTGGCATCCTTAGGACCTGACCAGTCCCAGATGAAGGAATTGGCCAGACAAAGGGAGGTCCCCTGATACCAGCCCCTCAGCCCACTGTCCCTCCCCTCTGCCGGCTTTTTCAGCGCAGCTGGGCTGTCTGCAGGCCAGCCCCAGCCCTACTGCTGAATGGTAGGTTGTCTGATTGGGCTGCCACAATCCCAGCCCCACTGCCACATGGCATGTAACCCCATCCGCGCTGATTCTTCTGGGCTGCTGCTGGCTTCCCCTCCTAGGCTGCCATGGCTGCAATGCCAGGTGGCAAGCAGCCACAATCCCGCTGCTGCGACACCACCACTGCGCCACCGGGGCTGCTGTGGTCCCACAACATCCCAGGCTAATGTGACCTGGCCAGACTTTCCCTCTTGGACTGCTGTGGTCTGGCCCATTCGGCCGGGTGGCAGTCAGCTCCGATTGCTCTCCTCCTAGGCTGCTGCTACCCCACAGCTAGTAGACTGGCAGGGATGCACCAGGCTCCCAGCTGCTGGCCCTCTTACCCCAGGGCTCTCTCATCCAGGAACATCCGTGGTCATGCCGGACCACAGATGTTGCCAGATGAGAGAATCCTGGATTTGGGAGGTGCAACCTGTCCCTGTTCTATTAATTCCTGCTGAAGTACCTGTCCTTTACCACTTTTAGAAGACAGGATACTGAGCTAAATGGACCACAAGTCTGACCCAGCTGTTCTTATAATAGGCCAGTGATTTATATTATCCACTATTCAATGTGTCTGCCAATAAAATTAAGTACAGAGCAGATTGCATGGCTTTATAAGAGTGAAAACATTGCAGAGCTGATTTGCAAACTGACGTAGCCTTCTCATGGGGATTCTAACAAATCATTAACAAAATTAATGACTGTCACACATTACTAAATTCTTTCTGCAATTTATTCCACATCACCATGTCATAGTGCACAGAATAACAAATTATTTGAAGAACACTCAGTAGTTGTGTTTTCACATAGGCACAGATCTCACATGCTTCACAGAACTGAACTGTTGGATTAGATATTAATCACAGTGCCCTAAACAATATTCCAGACAATAGACAATGTTCCTAACTACAATTACTCCCCTGCCAGTTCCCAAGCAACTAATACAAAACTAGTTTGAGGGATTATAAATGTCTGTTTTTCAAAAACAGCATGACCTACTACAGGAGGCAGATCAGAGCCAGGGTTCCCAACCTTCTGGACTTGTAGACTTTCATTAACAAAAGAGTTCCACCTGAGGTCTTCATGCTCACAGCTCCCCCGACTCTCTTTCTCAGCCCAGGTTCCCTTTTTGACACAGTTTTTCAAAGTTCTCCCTTCCAGATCAACCTCAGACTCTTTAGTTCCTCCCCTTCTCTTTTCCTCTTCTTCTAGCTCATCACTAACCCATGCCTGGTCACTTCCAGGGTTTAGCTCTCCTGTTTCTCTTCCTCTCTTACACCAATATATAGCTGAAAATTTGTGGGGGGAAGGAGGGGAAGGAGACAAAGATAGTTCAGTCTTTCTGCTAGGTGTTGTCAGCATCAAGGGTCATATTCAAATCGCCTGTTTGTTAAAACTAACAAACAACACAGGCTCAAATCAACTCCCAGTACTTGAGGTTACTAACTACATTTCTTTTGAAGACTCTTCCCTCTATTAACAAACACTGAGACTATAAAAAATAATTGATATGTTTGTAAAAAAGCATCAGACTGATAAAATGCATGAACAATAGCTGATTTCATGACTAATAACAAAGCATTCCCTCATGGTAACGTTGGCAGTAGTCTGTTAATTCGGTTCCCCGCTCCCTGGAGTAAACAGCCCATAAAGAAATGTACCTTTATTACACCACTTTCCAAAGGAAGGGAATTTTTCAACAATTAACTTAAGGGCAAATTTGCTAACAATTAAATAACTTAGACTGTGGAATAGCCTTATAATCTCCATTCTTGGATGCCTGTGACCTATCCTGGACTTTTGTTAAAATTAACTATGACAAAATGGGAAAAGAGGAGGGTCCAGCACCCACTGCTGCAGGGGCTCCAGGTTTCCCTCCACCACAGAAGCTGAGAGCTTGGGTCCCCTCTGTCCACGGCACCAGCTTGGAGCTGTGGGGTCTGCTCATGGCAGATGGGAGCTCCAGAATGCCTCCCACACCCAGCGGGACTGAGAGCTGCGGGATCGCCCCCAATGCCCGTGGCTGGGATTTGCAAAAGGAAGCTGCTGATGGAAAGCTCCAGGTGTGCTGCCCCACATCTGAAGTAAAAATGCTATAAAGGTCTCTGAAAGTCATGGATTCCATGACTACCATGATCTCTGTGACAAAACCTTAGCCTCGGTAATATTCCAGTCAGAGCAGTTTGAGAAGAACAGAGATAGTCTTGTAAAATAGATGTCAACTCTACCTGAGGAGAATAGGAGAGCCTGTTGAACTGATGGCAGGGACAGCAGGCTGGATGAGCACACAAATACCTCAGGGACAATTCCAGGCCAGACATATGATGATGTTGTCACTCTGTCCTCCCTGAAGCACACATTAGCAAGTGAGCTTTTCCACACATGTAGACTGATGGATGTGTACTCTGAGGGCATGTCTACACTGCACGCTTATTTCAAAATAAGTTATTTTGGAGGAAACACTGAGAAATTGCTTATTTTGAAATAGTGCATCTACACAGCAAATGCCTATCAAAATAAGGCTAAGCTATTTCGGAATAGGTGTTATTCTTCATAGAATGGGGGTTACAGAGTCCAGAATAAGACACCCGTTATTTCCATACTATTTCAAAATAGTGAGCTTGCTCTGTAGACGCTCGCATAGTTATTTCGGAATAATGTCCGTTATTCCAGAATAACGCTGCAGTGTAGAGACATACTCACAGGGAGTGCTGTATGTGAGTACGCTTGTGCTGAGCCCATATTCTGTCAGCTGTCGAAACAGGCTTGGGGGCACGTGTCTGCGAGGGGACTGTGAGTAGCCTGTTCATAGAATCATAAAAACATAGGGTCACAGAATCAGAAGGTCATTGAATCCAACTCCCTGCTAAAAGCAGGATCAATCCTAACTAACTCATCCCAGCCAGGGCTTTATCAAGCCAGGACTTAAAAACCTCTAGGGATAGAGATTCCACCACCACAGTGAAATAGGACTGTTACCTTTAAGAAGAATCACTTACAACCTTTTAACTTTAGTAATGATTTTGGACTGTTTTAGAGGCCATCTTTGCAATGAAAAGAGCAAAACCCTTCCTTTTATTTTTTTAATTTAAAGATTTGATTCTCCTCTATAGTGGCCAGCCTGACATACTGAGTGAACTGAGTGATTGGGGTATATTCTGAGACCCTGCAAAGGTCAGCATTAAACACAGTCTCCTTCTCAGCAATTAGCCCATCCATGATTTCAAATACTCCAAAGCTGAATGTAGAGCTATAGCTTTCAAGGCAGATGAAGTCTGAACTGCTAACTAGAGATTGGGAGAAAATTCCTTGCTTCTGCTGATTTATTCTGGTATTGTAAATAGAGAGGGGAAAACAGGTCTGTGTAAAATAGGACCCACCCACAAGCAAGAAGTGAATGAGTTTCTGCGGTTTAAATGCTATGACAAAACGATTTCCCATTATACACGTTTTCTTCTGGTTTTAGCCAGGTTTAGTATCAGAATGGGGCAAACTATCTACAAGAGGCGGTTTCAAGGAGCCCATTTGTTCATTCATCTACTCTGCCTCTACACTGTACCTTATCTCAAAATAAGCTAATTTGAGCTATGCAATTTGTGTATCTTATTTCAAGTTAATTTTGAAATAGCTTATTTCATAATTTGGTGCTGTCTACACGTTTAGAAATAAACCTCTATTCTAAAATGTCCCTCAATCCTTGTGGAACTAGGTTTACACGGATGTCGGAATATCAAGCCCATTATATTTCAAAATAACAGGCTTGTTTCAAAGATGCGGAATAGCTATTTTGTGATACCAGAAGTATCCCGAAATAGCGCCACTGTCAAGATGTACCCCTACTGTGCCTACTATGTTCCTTTGGCACAAATCTGTCAGTTGTCTAGGTTGGAGCCAGAATATTCTCAGAGGCTTGTGTAAGACTGTAGGATCAATACCGCCTGGGAACAAAGAGTCGTCACAAATTCATTACTTTGATTGTGCCTTGTCTAACATGAACACACACAAAAAATCAAACCAAAACTAGACACTTCACTCCACATATTCCTCCCCTTTCAGAGAGGATAAGAAAACACACATGTGATAGATGTATAATCACGTTGCTTAACCTACATCAGGAAGTTGCTCAGATACTAGGGTGAGGACTGAGGTTCAAGAAACTATAGAATAGAATAGAAACCAGGTTACTTGCTTTGGCAATGTGGAACCTACAAAGGGCAGTAATGGCAGCTCCGTGGGGCCCAGAAAGGAAGTGTGCACCATGGAATCTTCCTTTTGAATATACCATCATCTTTCTGCATTATGGAATGGAAGGGGATAAGGCCAATGGCCACTATCCATAGGATCAGCCAAAGAAGGTTTTGCAGAATAAGACAATACTGACTCCAGAATTTAGTCACTCACTCCCCCACCAAAATTAAACCTCTTTAGTTGGGGATTTTGAAAAGCCACTGATGACAAACACATGGATAGAAAATAAGTGATAAGACTAATGCCATTTGAAAATGTGCATGGCTATTATCAATACAATCATGTGTCCCTCACAATCTAGGGTCCCTATCTATTTATTTTATCTATTTATTATTCTCTGTCATATACTAGATAGCCTACCACAAAAGAGTCTCAGTACTTGAGACTGGATTTCTAGAAACTACTGAAATAAAAATATTTACCACTTCTGCTAGGGTGGTTATGGTGGTTCAGTGCACACTAATATATATGGATATGTCTACATAGCAAAGTTATTTCGAAATAACAGACGTTATTTCAAAATAACTTTACTAGCGTCTACACAAGCCAACCGCTATTTCGAAATTAAATTGAAATAGCGGAGGGCTTATTTCAAACTTGGTAAACCTCATTCCATGAGGAATAGCACCTATTTCAAAATTGCTATTTCGAAATAAGTGCTGTGTAGATGCGGAATAGGGGCTATTTCAAAATAGGGGGGCCTCCAGCCCTTCCCAGGGTGCCCTGCTGGCCACTCTGGCCCCAACCAGAAAAACTCCTCTCCTCCCTTCCCTCCCCGGAGCCCTTACAGGGGTAGAGTCTGGCCACAGTGCCTGTGCCAGCTCCAGGCCTGCCAGCCCAGAGCCAGTACTCGCTGCCCCTGACCCAGTGGCCCCAACATGAGCCAGCAAGCCACTGGCAGCCAGCCTTCCACTGCTCCCCAGGACCAGTATGCCAGCTCCCAGGAGCTTGCCAGGGGCCGGAAAAGGCGGGAACCTTCCTAGTCCAGTGCGGAGATCAGGGACCTCATTGAGGTTTGGGGGATGCCTCCAATGTCCATGATCTCCACACTAGATGGAGAAACGCGGCCATCTACAGCCAGATGGCTGCCAGCCTGGCCACCAAAGGTCACATCTGAACCCAGGAGCAGGTTTGGATGAAAATTAAGGAGCTGCGGCAGGCATATGCCAGGGCCACAGGGGGAGCTCCCAAACAGGGACAGACCCAGCCACCTGCCCCTATTTTGATGCCCTGGACCACATCCTGGGGGGCGGGATGGTCCATGTCCCCCAGGTGGTCATCGACCCTAGGGCCGAGGGCCCTGATCAGGGCATGGAGGAGGAGGAGGAAGAGGGCCAGGAGCCGCAGGAGCCCAGAGGGAGCATGCTGCACAGCCAGGACTGCCGAGCCATCCCAGTGAGCCTGTTGCCGGTGTCATCTGAGGCCAGGGAGGCAACAACATGTGAGTGCCATTACTGTCCCTTATGCAGGGGTGGGAGGGGAAGGAGACCAGGGCCTTGCTGACCACAGATCACGCAGCAACCTGTGCATGTGCCATGCCACCCCTAGGCACGTGGCCCCAGCTGGCTGCCACACAGGGGCCTTGGCCTGTTACCCACATGCGTGTATGTATGTAGGCACATGATGTGCTCCTAACCCCGGGGTGGGACACAGCAGGATGCCCTCCCTCCACAAGCCCCCTCTACACAGAGGCAGGGGACATCTCCCCACACACACACACAGACTCACACCTCATACAGCACAGGGGCATGGGTGCACTCCCGGGCCATCTCCCACTCCTGGGGATAGCAGGATATCCCAAACATGGCCTCTGTGCTAGCACATCGGCTCTGATGGTGCGGAGACCTGTTGTCCTCACCTTGCAGTGGGGGGCTGGGCTTCACCCACTGTGTCCTCAGGGATAACTGACCACTTCTCTTGTTTGTCCACAGCCGCACCAGCTGCGAGTGCAGGGCACACCACTCTGCCTGGGACATCCTCCCGCACCCGGGCACTCTGCAGGCTGACCCGTACCCAAGAGGACTGCCAGCGGCAGCACCTGGGGATACTGCAAGGCCTGCACTGCACCCTCGACCACTGGGTGCATGAAAGCCTGCAGCTCCTGCAGGAGAGCTGGTGGGAGCTGCTTGCTCAGGGCTGTGCCATCTGCGACCACCTGCAGACCCTGGGGCAGAGATTGCTGCCTCCTGCCACTCCAGCCCCTGCTGCCTCCCCAGCTACTGCTCCTCCTCCCACTCCTGCTCCCCCTCCCGCTTCTTCTTCCCCACCCTCCACACCCTCCCCCCCGGGGATGCCAAGGCCCCCGCACCCACAGTGCTGGGAGACAGGTGGGCCAGCAAGACCCTGAGCTCTGAGCTTCTCTTCCCCCTTCCTCCTCTTGCCTCCCCCTTCCAGCTTCCTCCTCCCAGGTTTACCCCTCCCCTGTCCCACCCTCTCGCCTTCTTTCCCCAGTCTCACCTGAGTTTCATTCCCCACCCCATCCCAGGTTTGTTCAATAAAGAGAGTTTGTTTTCTTGAACATGTGTCTTTATTGTACATCAGGAAGGGGGTTAGGGAGGGGTAAGTGGAAGGATGTGAAGGTGGAATGAGGCACAAGCCCCCATTGGGGCACACCAGGCAGACTGTTAGTCCTTCTCCGGGTAGAAGCTCTCCCTCAGGGCCTCCCGGATATGGACAGCCCCCCAATAGGCCTCCCAGCTGGTAGCCATGCGAGGCTGCATGTACAGGCCAGCCAAGTAGTCGGCCTCTGCCATCCAGCCTGACAGGAAAGCTTCCCCCTTCCGCTCACACAAATTGTGCAGCACACAGCACGCTGCCACCACGTGCGGAATATTGTGCTCGGAGAGGTCCAGGCAGGTGAGGAGGCATCTAAAACGGGCCTTCAGCCAGCCGAAGGCACCCTTGACCACAATGCAGGCTCTGATGAGCCTGGCATTAGATGCCTGTTGGAAGAGGTTGAGGTGTCCCGTGTATGGCTTCATTAGCCAGGGTTGTAGGGGATAGGCCGCATTCCCCACCAGGCATAAAGGCATGTCCACGTCCCCGACCCTGATGTGGCGGTTGGGGAAGAAAGTCCTAGAGTGCAGCCTCTGGCACACGGAGGAGTTACGGTAAACCCGCGTGTCATGTGCTCTGCCGGACTAGCCCACATTGATGTCCATGAAGTGGTCCCAATGATCAGACACAGCCTGCAGCATGACCGAGAAGTATCCCTTCCGGTTGATGTAGAGGGAGGCCTGGTGTTCCGGGGCATGGATGAGGATGTGCATCCTGTCGATTTCCCCATGTAGCTGGGGAAGCCCAGGGCGCCAAACCTTCGATGACCACGTCCACATCATCAAGGCGGATGACTCTGTGGAGCAGCACTCTGTTGATGGCCTTGACCACCTGCACAGGGACACACAAAAGCGAGAGTCACAGGGGTGCCAGGGTGGCTGAGAGTGCTCACTCCCTGCCACTGCCCCGTGCCCCCACTCACCAGGAGCAACCGCCCTGCAATCCTGGCCACCACAGGCAGTCCTTAGTGCGGGCGGACAGAACAAACCCCCCCGGAAGGGGACTTTCATCCCCTCTCCCCCTTTTCCATAGGGCAGCCCATTCCCTCCTTGCACCCCCTCCTGGCACAGTGGCCAGAGATTGCAATACCTGCATGAGCACCACTCTGACGGTAGATCTCCCCATGCTGAACTGGTTCGCCACGGATCGGTAGCTATCCGGTGAGGAAAGCTTCCATAGGGCTATGGCCACACGCTTCTGGAGGGGAATGGCGGGCCTCATGTGCATGTCCTGTTGCTGCAGAGCAGGGGCGAGCCACTCGCAGAGCTCCAGGAAGGTGTCCTCCTTCATCCTGAAGTTCTGGGTCCACTGTTGGTCTCCCCAGTGTCCAGACACCAGATGCGGTGGGGCACGCTGGTGTCCAGGAGCTGCAGCTGCTCCTCCACATACCCCAGAAGGGTCCGGATGTTGGCCTGGGGGTTGGACTGCAGCAGATGCTGTGAGGCAGCCTGCAGAAAGTGCAGCTAGGCTTGCAGCAACATGTCCACAAGAAGCACGAGACTGCCCAGGGCAGCTCTGGCTCCATGCTGTAGAGTGCTGTGGTGTCCCAAGTGAGGGCAACGAGAGCACGCAGAGAAAAAAATGCTTTGCTGCCCCTCAGCGAGGTAGGCAAACAAGCAAGCAGGGAAACCTGATAACCGGCTGTCCATGGGGGTTCCTTTAAGCACAAGCCTCAGATAGCCTCAGGCAGCAGCCACACAAGGTAACTCCTGACCTGATGCCCTGCTGGAACCAGTTCTGGCCGGCTTAAATGCCATTCAGCGTCCAATCAGTGTGGACGCTATTTCAAAATAGCAAAGCGCTATTTTGAATTACATTTTGTGTGTAGATGCGTTATTTCAAAATAAGATATTTCAAAATTAGATATTTCGAAATAACGCTGTAGTGTAGACATACCCCATCAGACTTCTAAAGCAATTAGAAATTATTTTCCAAATAAAGTCACATCATCATATCTTAATCTAATTAGTAGTAATGTCACAATTGCTTTTATAAAAAAAATTACACTACCATTAGTAAAAAACTTAATTAGACATGCATATGTACTATACAGCTACATTTTTCAATCCACTGAGTTTCTTTTTCTCCCTAAACCTAGAAAAATACTTAGATATAAAGGCAGGATAGTATCCAACCAGCACATGGAACTAACCATGAAAGCAAAATCTTTTGCAGTAGGGATTATGAAGTAGCTAATTGCATTATGGTGAAATTTTATGTTAAAAATTGAGTTCTGCTATATGCGGTGTTCATTTGGCAAACTTTGGTGAATTCAGACATTGACCAAAGTTTCCATTCCAATGTCTGGTTGAAAAGATAAATTCTATGCAAAATTGCAACCGGAGAAACCATGAACATACCATCTGTTATCACCAGCACATTAGAGGAGAATAAAAACTCTACAGGCCTGATTTTTGGAAATAATGAGAACCTGAAACTTAGAGTTTCACATTCTCAGCCTTCTAAAATGCTTAAGAAAATATTTCATTTTGAAGGGGTTAAATAGAATTTCTGTATGTCATGCATAGTTCTCAGAGGCTTGTTATTGAAATCAGTCTTAAAATGTCAGCTCCAAGCCTATCAAGCATCAACTGTTTGCTTCTTTTTACAGATAAAAGAAGACTAAAACATTGTGATTAGTGGGTAATCATTTATACTAGATACCAGAAATCAGTAAAATCTTCATATTTTCTTTAATATTTGCTCTAATATTCAGGTTGTGTATTGAACCCCCCACTATTGACATAACTTACTATAAAAAAGGAAAGAAAGACTTTATAGATAGATATTTCAATGGTATTGTCGCTATTAATGAATTTTTATGTGCCCTGTTAAAGTACTTCTTTTTTACATGGGTTAGGAGATTACTAAATATTACACTGTGCTGATTACAATTATCTTTAAAAAATGACATTAAGCCAGCAAAAACATTTGGCTATTTTGACACATTCTTGGTCATGTATCTGCAGGACATATTTTGGGTTTTATCATTTTCTATCTTTTTTTAAACCTTAACTATTTCCCCACAATATTCCTGTGAAGTAGGTAAGCAATATTACCCTCCTTTTACCTATGTGGAAACTGAAACACAATGGGTGACTTACTCAAGGCCACAGATGGAAACATGATTAGAATATTGGGGATGGAAACCTACCCCTACTGAAGTCAATAGCAAAAGGTTCTTCAATAGAGACAAGATTTCAACCTGGAATTCCTTATCCACAGTTTTGAGTTCAGAACATTGCATTTCACATCTCATGTGTCAGTATGCCAGTTCTATATAGGCATAGCCTAATATATGTGGTGGCCCTAGAAGCACTATGGTACACAGAGTCTAATAAATATCAGTCCCATGCAACTAGAGAAGTATCACTAGAAGACTTCAATCAGTAAAAAGAAAAGAAAAGAAAAGAAAAGGGTGTAATTTATTGATACAATGAAAGGCTGTTCACTGTCACTTGCAGCAGTGCCTATTTTCAGAAAGGAGAATATAAGGCAGAGGTTTTCAGACTATGGGTTTGGACTGAGTACTGGGTTGTGGAATGTCAGGCACTGGGTCTCGTTGCTGCAGGGGGATCAGGTGACCAGTTGGGGTTCTAAGGAAGGCTGCCTGCCTGTCCTGGCACTGCAGACTGCGCTGAGCCCTAGAAGCGGCCAGCAGAAGGCCCAGCTCCTGGGTCGGGAGTGGGGGGAGAAAGAAAGAGAGCATACAGAGCTCCTTTTCCTGCACTACCCCTGCCCTGAACATCAGCTCCATGTTCCCATTGGCTGGGAACTTGCTACAGGCTACTTCTGGGTGCAGCATGGTCTGGAGAGCCAGGATAGGCAGGAAGCCTGCCTTAGCATCCATGCTGCACTGCTGACCAGGAGCCGCTGGCGGAAAGCCCCTCCTGCCCCAGCCTTGCCGCCTTCCGCCCCTCCCCAGCAAAAAAAAGCTGGAGTCCCTTCCTACGTGCCAAAGCTATCTTCAACCCCACCGTAGGGCCCACACTCTATTCAAATTATGTTGGGTCCGTGGGCATCAACGGTTTTCTTCAACTGGGTCGGTCATGAGAAAAAAAAGTTTGAAAACCACTGGTGGAAGGTATGCTAGCTAATAGCAGGATAGTATGTGAATTTTTATAATACATATCAGTCCAAGTGTACCTGAACTCATAAATCTGTGCATTATACTAGAATGTAAGGAAACTATAATTTGACCTAAAAATGCCCTTACTGGAGTTACCACTTATGTAGAACTTAAAAAGATAGGTGAAAAGTAGATGAACTTACACTGGGACTGTAGGAACATTTTAAAAGTACATAATTTGCGGCATTGTCCCATTAGGAATTTTAAAAACACTTTGTGTACAGATCTGGGATCCTTTTTTCTCAAACCGGAACAATCTTTTCAAATATAAAATGATACTAGCAAGTGGGTATTTAAAGGAAAAAGGAAAAAATACTGGCTGACTTATGATTAGAACAAGTTTCATGCCAGCAAAACTTGCTTCTTAAAAACCTCTGAAAATGCAAATGCAATAGTGAGCTATCTTTAAATAACAACAGCTTGAAGAAGCCGGAAACATATCATGATATCCAGTGGGATAGGAGGCTGAATTTCATTTCCATCCAGACGGAGATAGCGGAGACGTGGCATATTACCAGAGGAACTGTGATCTTCTATAGCAATAGAGGTCGGACATATTAGAGTGCCATTGACACCTATAAATACAAATCAACAACATAATTTAATTTGTGGGGAAAGGATTAACTTTTTAAAGTTCATTTTAACAATATTTATACAATGTTTAGCTGTTCTTTTCAAAATTGTAAAATATTGAATTAGTCATAATTTTAGTTAAAAAAGAATGTGTGCTAAAATAGAATAATCAAATTCATTCTGTTAATGATTTGTCATTAATACTATATGTTTATCCTCTAGAGAGGTACCAGAATGTATCAGTAAATTCTGAACAACTGGAAGAGGAGGGCACTGAAGTGACATTTTCAAAAATACTCAGTGTTGACCTAACTCTGCTTGTATTGGACTTCACTGGGGGCAGAATTAGGCCAATGCTGAACACCGCTAAAAATTCCACTTTGAGGGTATGTCTAGACTGCATCCCTCTGTCGTCAGAGGGATGCAGATTAGGCAGGTCGACATTGCAAATGAAGCGGGGATTTAAATATCCTGCACTTAATTCGCATACAAGTGGCCGCCATTTTTGCCGACGTAGCACTTTTTGAGGGGGATCTGTCAAGGGGGATCTGTCGAGAAAGAAAGCCTTTTTAACAGATCCCTTATGCCTCCTGCAAGGGATCTTTTTGAAAGATTTTCCCTCACATGAACAACCTCTGTTCCTGGCCTGGCCTTCTCTCTTCCCTGTCACTCTAACACAGACTTCTCAATGCCAACCCCAAGTCCTTTCAGAAAGTCTATTAATGCTGAGTTTGTCTTACATTTATACATATGCGTGCACATGCACACACACACATACAGAGAACTCTCTGTATTGATTCAATAAGGCCAAGATTTCACCCCATGTCATCCTGTCTTTATACAGTCCTTAGCAAAATGGGGCTCAAAGCGTGTCTAGGGTGTTTGGGTGTAACAGTAAAGTAAATAGATAACAAGTAAGCACATTCCTAAAAAATTATTTTGGTGTCTGAGCATCTACAACATATTACCTAACATATTACAGTACTGGCAAGCATGTGAGGATATTCAATTGCCATCTCTGGAGTAAAGAAGAGGAATAATTCTGTACATGAAAAGGTTAACTTACTTTGCAACCATTTCATAGATTACCTAGATCCAAGTTTAGATTATTTTTCTTTCAGCCCCTCTTTAAACTAATCACTTCTGTAAGTGGAAAAACTGATTTGCAACGTGATGTTGATTCCTGTCACTTCTGCCAGACAAAATTACATTCTTCTCTCTTTTGACCTTTGATCCTAAAATTCTTCAGAGATGTTAGATGGCAGAAAAAGTGTCTAGTGGAGTAGAATATGTTCTTATCACTTATATCTTGAGCAGCAGCAGTAAAATGTTCACCCATTTGTCTTATATATATTTTTTCTAGTACTTATTTTGTCTTGTAATTAATGTTAATGTTTATCATTTTAATGGTAAAATAACATTGGTTTGGACAGGGCTTTTTTTTGTGATGGTACTGCCTGGTATGCAGTACCAGCACCTCCAGTCAGAGCTCAACAACTTTCCCCCTGGAGTACTGGCACATTTTTTTTTTTTTTACAAAAAAAGCACTGGTTTGGGATATATTTAACTGATTGTCTTCCAAATGTCATATTATTGAAGGTTAAGTGCAAGCATTTCAAAGTTTATAAGTAAATTAGAAGCTTGTCACACTATATGTCATTGGGATGTATGTTCCTAAAGCCCAGATCATCAAAGGTATATAAGTGCTTAACTCCTCGTGCAATGAGGAGTAACAGTTAATTTGAGGGAAGGGTTTTGGATCGGACTACCGCGTCTACACGCGGCAAGTTAAATCGGGCAACCGGCATTTTAAAATGGCGACCGGACGTGAATATGCTAAACAAGCGCGGGATATTTAAATCCCGCGCTTCATTAGCAACTTCGGTATGCTTCATTTGCTTCCCTAGTCCGAACTAGGGGGCAAGTGTAGACATACCCTTTGAAACTAATGGACAGTGAAATTTGCTCAGTAATGACACATGGTATGAACACTAGTTAAATTTCACTTTTCTTGTAGTTCATTTAAATGACAAAATTAACACACCCATTTAAAAGTTGATACATTTGACTTTGTAAGTACAGATAGTGGAATAGTATTTAATTAATCTGTTAATAATCAGATTAATGTTAACTGCAATGATTGCTAAATCCTCTTTCCAAGAAATCAAGATGTTAGTTTTAGTATACATGTGAGCTATTTCCATATTGTAATATAATATCATATAGTAATAAGGACTAATTTATTAATTAGTTTGCCATGTTAGAGGATTTCAGAGGATAGCATGTAAGACCAAAGTATGAATGAGTCAACATGTAGAGGCCTTTATTTTTTTAGTTTCTTTTGTGCAGAGGTATTAGTAATTGATCACTTTTGGTTTTGATAGCAGAAATAGTTTGCAGGTGGGAAAAAGTTAATTGCATGATGTTAAGTGAGGTAATTTTAGTTTTTCATGACTTTTTGGTTGGGAAATCTTGATGGCATAACTGTTTCTCTGATCCTAAGTATGCCTGAATTATGTTGGGAGTAAGTGGTTGCTAGCAACATGATGATAAATTTAAATTATATTTGGAACAAAATATGGCGTTAATTATTTATACAATATCAAACCATAAAACAGATCAAAGGAATCGAAATCCTAAAATCTTAACTCGGGCAAAACTTTTGTGAAGTCAGTGGTAGTTGTTCATGAGAAAGAACTGAGGCTATGTCTACACTACAGGCTTCTTGCGCAAGAAGCTTTTTGCAGAAGAGATCTTCTGCAAAAACTTCTTGCACAAGAGCACGTCCACACTGCAAAAGCGCATCAAAAAGTGATGCATTTTTCTCAAGAGAGCGTCCAGACTGCATGGATGCTCTCTTGAAAGGAAACTGATTGCTATTTACAGAATGGCCACCAGGCACCTGTGCTTTTTTCTATCGCCTCTTTTTGCGCAAAAAAACCTCTGTTCCCTCTCCACACACACCTTTTTGCGCAAGAGCTCTTGCACAAAAAGGAGTTATTCCTCGTATTCCTACATTGGAAAAAACCCTCTGTTCTTTCGTTTTACTTGCTCAAAAATGCGCTTGAGGTGTAGATGCTTCGCGAATTTTTGAGCAAAAACTCTTCAGGGTAGACCTAGCCTGAGTCATGATCTCAGGATTTCTCTCACAGAATCCCAAAGATGGAGAAGACATAATCAGATTTTCAAAACTCAGCTCCTAATATGTTGTTATTCATATAGACAACAGTGATCAAGGCCACAGCAACTAATGAATTGGTGCCTGATGCTAAGCTCCTAATTGCATATTGTGAATAAGTGGACAGATTTTCAGAAGTGCTAAGTACTAGTAGCTTTCATTAATTCTAGTGAGAGCTTGAATAAGTGCCTAAATATGGATTTAACAGCCTGACTTAAGGCACCTATTTTATTTATTTACTCATTTTTAAGATCTTAATTCTTGAATGTAAACTCTGCATTTGATTGCACAAAATGGCTAATTAACTGCCTAACTGGGACAGTGAGTGTGCAGGTGTGCACTTTAATGCATTCATTTATATGATTTGCATGCCAAATACCAATTTTATATATGTAATATCCCATGTGTGCACATGCACATGTTTTGTTGGCACATCTAAGAGTCTAAGTCTTAGATGTTGGCCCAGTGGATCATCTTACTCATTATTCTTGACAGGTTGTTCTTTATAGAATATTCTTGAATCTTTTAACTTTTAAGAAGTCTTTTTTCTTGCTTTCTTTGCATATTGATTATAATACTGTCAAGACTGATGATATAAAATATGTTTTAAACCTCTCAGGAAATGAAAGCAATTAACCAATTCAAAGAATCCTGAATTTAAGCAAAGAGGCATTCTCGTACATAACCAGACAGTGAAGTGCTCTTTTGTGTGTGTGTGTGTGTGTGTGTGTGTGTGTGTGTGTGTGTGTGTGAAGAGCTATTTAATAGGACTGTAAGTTTTGGTGTGATCCCACACTGACAATATACACTTACTTTTGATCTTGTTGTGATCAAGATGCAGATGCTCAAGGTGAGCATTGAAAGGTGGAATTTTAGTGAGTTGGTTGTGGGACAGCTGTAGGTCTAGAATAGATGAAACATTAAATACGTTTGGGGGGATGCCATCGTCAGATAGTTTATTGTAGTTCAGTCTAAGGAAAGTCACTTTGGGGATTGCACTGAAGTAGTTCTCTGGGATCACTTCAATAGAGTTGTTGTCCAAAAACAGCTGAACTGTATTAGTTGGAATGCTTAGTGGCATTTTCTTGAGGGCGTTTTTTGCTATGTTGAGTTGCATGAGATTGTTGAGCCCCTGGAAGGTGTCACTCTGGAGAGCACTATCCAACAGCTTGTTATGCTGCAGATCTAGCATTGTGAGGTTTTTCAAGTTGCTAAAGACACCGTCAGGGATTCTGGAGATTTTGTTTCTAGCCAGTCTCAATTGCTCTAAGCTTGTAGGCAATGGAGCAGGCACCTCTTCCAGCTCATTATCTTCCAGGAACAAGTAAAGTAGACGCTTCAGTTTGCTGAGCACACCTTTTTCAATTCCTTTGCTGATGATTTTATTCTTGTTTAAATTTATCCATTTCAGATGAGTGGCATTCACAAAGGGTTTCTCAGAAATTGTTTCTATCAGGTTGTTTTGCAGATAGAGGTACCTGATTCTTGCTGGGATTGCAGGTATTTCTTTAAGCCCCTTGTTATCACAGTATAAGGCATTGGGGAAGCTAGGAGGACAGAAGCATTCTTTTGGACACTCAAAGGTGAAGAGGGACCAATCCTCTGGATCCATCGCATCGTAGACTTGTCTCACATTCCGAGTCCACACAGTATTGGTCAGGAATAAAACCAAAAGGCTGGGATAGACTTTTGCAGTCATTGTTTGCCTTACAAAGGAAGAAAAGCATTTAGCTATCTCTGTGAAGAGTAGTCTAGACCAAAGTCTTAGATTTCATACAACTATAAGAATTGTACTCTAGAACAGCACACTAGATATTTTAAATTTATTACTGAACAATATTACTGGTTTTATAAAGGGTAATATTCTGCCCTTTATGGCATCACTGTGTATGCTAGGGAGCATAAGGCAGTAATATTAAACATACCAAACATTGCAGATTTTCACCTAGGTGCAATATATTCCTAATTTAAGTTAAATTTCACGTTGGATGATCATTCCAAGAATATAGAAATACTACTTTGTATATTAAATGAATGATTCCACTAAAACTGAAAACAGTTATTTGTAGCATCACCTAATGTTTCCTGTGTGGAACCTCTTTTTATGTAAAGTAGAGGTTACACAAAGCATCACAGTAAAGACAGCTATAAATGCCATTATATTGTTAATTCAATTCTACTATGATCCTCTTCAAAAATAGTCATATGTTCTTACTTCTTTCACTCCTAAATTATTAAAAAAAAACCCATCTGGATCAGATTTTCTCATCACACAAAAAAGAAAGATCAAAGAGTATTTTAACAGCTGCTTGCCATGTTCCAAAAAAGCCTGAAGAAATCTGTTTGAATAATACCAGTCCCTCTCCTTCTCTCTTCCCCAAGTTACAGTTTTTCTTCTTTAATTCCCCTTTCCCACTTCACCTCCTGATACATAATATAAAGTATAAGTTCAGTGAGAGGATTTACCCTGTTTCATGAAATACACAAGTTGTCTTATTTTGTATCCAATTCCATTTGAGTTTGATACTTTCTCCTATTCGACAATGAAAGAAACATCACTAATAATTTGTTCCTGCAGATAATGTTTGGTTAGCATAGTAACAGTGCCTCATAAGCTCTGCTGTCTTTTTGGCTTTTTGACAATGATTAGAAAGCATTTTTAGAATATAAGGACAAAAGATCAGCAGCACAAAACTGGGGTGAAATACAAAAGGTTACTTTGGCAAAAATAAAATTCAGATTAAAAGAATATTTGTGATATCACTGGTGCAAGAGTAAACCTAATGGTTCTATTATTTGTGTGTAAAATGTGATCATTTATTGCTATTATTATTTATTATTATTATTATTTATTATACACAGCAAGTGCAATATTCCCACAGATCTGCTAGCCTCAGAAACTGCTGGATATTGGAAGTATTCCAAAGAGGACAAACAAAAGATTTCTAGGGAATGTCATAATTGATTTACACGCTGAAATGCCATACCCTATTACGTAAATATCTATACCCTTAAACTATTTTTAAAAGTAATGAAAATAATTTACCTTGTTAGTCAAGTTACTGGAGATATCAGAAGCCTGTTAGAAATCACTTACAATGCAAAGCTTTGACTGCTACATTTTGTTGGATCCTGTCCTCCGCACAATTATTAGCATATAAAAACTAAAGTACACACCAGCATCCCCTGTTACATTATCATATACACCTTATCTATTCTTTCTAACTTGACAGTGCTTCAGAATCTAGCTTACCTCAGCTTTGTTGGCTCTTCTCTTTCTATTGGTCACTGTTGTTAGACTGTAATAGTTTGACTCAGGCTACACGCTGTGTTTTATGAATACAGCCTAATATATACGCATCAGTGCCTACAACTTTTAACCCCTAAAATAACTAAGGCACCTCAGCACCTAGATGGAAAAAGAAAGGAAACCCTGACTCTAACATCAAGCAACAACAGTACTAAGGACACTTTCACTTAGTCTGTGTGCAGATTTTTTTAACTGAACAGGTTTGATCCAGAAAAAACAAGTAAAATAAAATGCATCTTTGTTCATAGTATTATGTGATGTGCTACTCTATATATAAAGTTTGCTTACATCATGCTTCATTTGCATAACACCTAAATTAGGGCAAAAAGAATTAAAACCAGTGCCATCTGGTCCTACGGAAGTCTTTTATTTGATTCTGATGAAAACCAGGTGCAAGAATGCCATTTAAAGATAGGAATATTTGATTAGGAGAAACAGATATCAAGACCATTTCCTAAGAACTTTTTCTTCAAATATGTTTTTAGTTCTATAAGAATTAGACAATATATTTGACCTCTTCTCTAACAAAGATATTTTACATGCTCTTCTACAGAGATGGTGTGGTCTGCTAGACTTGACTTTGTGCCTCCTTCTGTGAGCATTGTTTTTAATGATTATTGGACCAATGCATTGTTTTGTTTCTAATTTGTTTTAATCAAGTGTTTTCCATCCATTATGCTACCCAGAGCAGAGATACATGCTTCTCATATTGTCTTCTTTCTAAGTGCAAAGTAACAGTTTGATTTCAGGAAAATTAGCCTTGTTCAAAGATAGTGTAATGAAAAAAGTATTTTAAAAGGAAAAGCATATGTGAAATACTGACAATATAGAATACATTCTGCCATCTTTTATAGGGCTATGTTTTATAAGAGTCTCTCAGATATAATACCACTTTAGTTTTACTGTTATCTCATTTAGTTCAATAAAACAATGCTTTTATAACACTGAATACTTGGCTCTCACAGATAGGATGAGATAGAAAGAAACATAGGAGTAAAACGGACACAATTTATAACAAAATTCAATTTTAATCTTTACTTTTTCACATCATCTTGGATGCACAGGAGGGTCACCTTGATTCAGCAACATTTTAAGCATGTGCTTATCTTCAATGAGACTTAGGTGCATCCCTAAAGTTAAGCACATGCTTAAGGCCTTGATTCAGCAAACACTGAAGTCAATGCTTAAATCCTGTTTTTTTTTTCCCAATGGAACTTAAGCATATGCTTCATTTTAAATGCAAGCTAAAGTAATTTGCTTAATCAAGGCTCAGATTTCTTCAAGACATTTAGTTATTCATAAAATAGCTCAGATTTCCTCAGGACATTTCAATTATTCATAGAAAATAAAATGTTTTGAAGGCTACTATGAGTTGGGATGTTATTTCCCCTGCCCGTATATAGATACTTGTGCTTGATCTCATTGAGCTAATGTCAATGCAAATAGTGGTGTAGCTGCAGCAGCACAGGTAGGGAAACTGAGGCACAGCTCAGCTATGCCTCTAAGTACATTCCCTCCAGTTTCTGGTGGGTATGTACTCAGCATGGCTCAGCCACACCTCTGCTACTGCTGCCTGTGCTACTCCAGCTACAGTGCTTGTTAATACTCATGCTAGCTTAATGAGAGATTGCTCATGAGCGTCTACATGAGCAAGGGAATCACTCTCCTAACTCATAATGTCGACGTAGCCTAAACTAAGTCTCATACCTATGAGTGTTCTTTCATTTACACCATGTTGTATATGCAGATCTACCTTTAAAATTATTTTAAATATCTAGGAATGAGAATGATGAATGAGGTTGCAGTAACTGAATATACCATGTTATTCCCTTCACCATGAATGTCACTTTCAATATCTATGCCTTACAATGTTTAGTCTGACCTCCATGAACAGCCATAATATTGAAATGGATTCCTCTGATAGAGAAGAAAAAAGGAGTTGTTTGACATTTGCAGTGAATGGGAGAAAGTAATTGAGGAGCTGGACATATAGCTGTATATATTGCATTATTTTATTACCAGTTTTTTTTATGTGTTGGGGCTATTTGCTGTGAAAGGTATGTTTGTGGTGATTGTAAAAGCTAGCCAATGTGATGGAAATCTGTTTTGACTTTGTAGTAAGTTTTTGAATAATGTATTTAAGGATATTGTTTTATTGGGATCTGTTCACCATTGAACTGGGAACATCAACATCTCTTTTCTATGGAGACATAAATTAGAGAATCCTGGAGGCAAATATCTATTGTGATAGTCACTAAGCTGCCAGATGCCAGATGTGGTTGACTGTTGTATTATGCTTTCCATGGGGTCTGAAAGTAACCTTTAATTTGCTAATCATTTGCAGGCCCCTATTACGTATTGTTGCAAAATTTTATAACAGCAGGGAGACTTTCAGGGCCTATAATGGTTCTCACTCAGGGGTTGGTTGGGAAACATGACCTAGTGGTCAGGCTGTAATCTGGGACCAGTGGGGCAGTTGTTGTTAGGAGAGCCCAGGCCCTTCCACTCCACCAAGCTCCAATTCAGTGGTCTGGCAACCAAGGCAGTATAAGGCTGCTCCCCCCCCCCCCCAATCACTCCCTATACCTCCATGCCCGAGCCTCAGATTGGTCCAAGACTCTTCTGTGCTGGGGGAGTCCAAATCAAGAAAATAAAAGGGGAGTACCAATGTCCACAGTGCACCCATGAGAGAGAGGGGAATACTTCCCTCTCTGATTGTTTATGGGTCTTCCCTTCCCCATCGGGGCAATTATGTCAGTTCCCTCTGCTCTGTGCTGCTGGACCATTGGGCGGCAGGTCTACCATCTTTCAAGTCTGCTCCCAAATGAGCTGTTTCCCTGCATTTTAATTCCAGCATCAGAGGGAGCATTTGTGTGGCAGGAAGTGGCAGGGCTGACTGGGCCCAAAATTATCCCTTAATCCCACATTGGCCAACAAGGGGTTTCCACATCCCATCTGTATAATTAACTTCTCTATGGAAGGGGTAGGAACATGCACCCAGAATGGAGGGTCCAACAGTAGCATGGCATGTAACATGGCTCCGTGCCCAAGGATGAAGTTGGAATGTGTTGTGAGGGGGCTGAACTCAGTCAGAAATCTGCATATCAGTACCCATCATTTGAAATAAATCCTCAGGCATTACAGCCCTGCTCCTTGTCCTTTCCATGAGTTTGCTATTTTGGCTTCAGTCAGGGAAAAATGAACAGGCTATGGTATGACTGTGAAAACCTCAAGTTTTCAGCATACGGTTTCCAACTTGCCAGAATTTCCCCTTTTGTAGAAAAGCCTAACTTTGGTAGTTTTCCAAATCTCTACAGCATTGGATTTGATTTTAATGTTTCAAATAAATCGTTAACAAAGTCTTGGTTACTTGTGAAAATTAGAGAAAGCTGAAAGCTCTGCATGTTTTTCCTGTCCTCTCGCTTGTGTTGTTGCTGTTTCTTGTTTATGCAGTGTAAGAAATTAGCATAGAGAATTACAGACAAATGAAAGACAATGGCCAAGATTGCAAAAGTGGCAAGTGATATGAGGTGCTTTCAGAGTGGTCAACTTGAGACCCAGCCTAAAGGGGTCTGCTTTTCAGTGTGGGAGGTCAGCACTTGCTGACACCTGGGTCCCTTTAATATATTTGAAAATGGGCAACCAATGAACTCAAAATCATAGTCACATCTGATAACCTTGACCACTGTCTCTGCTCCTAAGCACTTAAGATACAATTGTAGGAAACAGTAATACGCACATGGGACTTGTAGGGAGATAGAGGGAAGAAACCAAGTATAAAGATCTTGTGAATGTTTATTTTTATTAGCAATAAGTCCATCCTAAGATGATCAGGGATCCAGTATAATACTGACATAAATATATGCCTATAAAGTTGTATAGGAACACATCAACTTTTTATCTTCAGTATTTATTGTATCAAAAGGGTGAATTTCATTAGGCCCTGTTTATTATACTGGATCCCTGATCATGGAACAGGAGCCTAGTGTGCTAGGCATTGTGTAACACACAACCAAAACATGGTCTTGGTACAAGAGACATAAAATTTAAGATTAAGATAATATGTTGACACAGACAGATAGGGCAGCACTAGTGGTAGAGGAAGGAACACAAGCCAGAATAGGGAAAGAATAAGTTAAAGAATTTGTAGGTAAATTAGATGTACTCATGTTAACAGGGCCTAATGAAATTCACCCTTGGGTACTTAAGGAATCTTGGAATTTTTAGTGATCATCTTTGAGAACTTATTGAGGGTGTGAGCTCTCAGAAATGGATTAGAGCAAATCTAGTGCCTGTCTTCAACAAGGGGAACACAGACGACCCAGGGAACTATAGACCAGTAAGCCTGACTTTTGATACATGGAAAGATATTGGAACAAAATATTTAAGAATCAGTTTGTAAGCCCCTGGAAAATAATAAGGTAATAAGTAATAGCTAACCTGGATTCTTTGAGAACAAATAATGATAAGCCAACCTAATTTCCTTCTGTGACAGGGTGACTAGCCTAGTTAATGGGGCAAAAAGTAGATATAGCTTGATTTTTAGTAGGCTTTCAAGACAGTCCCACATGACATTGTTCATAATCAAACAAGGAAAGATGGTCTAGATAAAATTTCTATGAAATTCATGCACAAATGATTGAAAGAGCATACTCAAAAATAATCAATAATTCTCTTTCAAGCTGGGAGGCCATATCTATTAGAATCTACTGGATTCCCAAGGAGGTCTTTCCTGTATCTGGTACTGATCAACATCCTCATTAAAAAAATAGCTAATCAAATGGAGAATATGCTTATAAAATCCGCATATGACACTAAATTGGGAGGAATTGTAAGCACTTTGGAGGGTAGTATTAGAATTCAAAACAGTCATGACAAAACAAGAAATTCAACTGAAATCAACTCGATGAAATTCTACAAAGGCAAGTGCAAAGTACTTTACTTGGAAAGGAAAAGTCAAATAAATTAATACAAAATGGGGAATAACTCATATTGCTTAAATAGCTCTGGCGATTATAGTGAATTGTGAATTGAACATGAGCCAACAATGTGATGCCATTATAAAAAAGAAAAATTATCATTTGGTGTCTATTAATGGGAGTGTCATACAGAAGACCCAGGAGGAAACAGTTCCACATCACTTAGCAATCTCAAGCATGAGGGACAGCATAATTTAACAAGTGGGAAATGGAGGCTGGCATCATGGGACCATTGGAGCTGAGCATCGATTGTTGTAAAGTGAATTATTGATGGTGACTGTGAATAGCAGTCACTTATGTTTTATGCAATACAGAAGGGGAGCTAGTGGAGGGAAGCAAGGAGAGTGGTGATGTGGTCAAGACGACCGGACTAGGAAAATGATCTTTGCAGCAGTATGCTGAATGCTTATAAGCAGGTCAAGTTTGCATTTGGCAAGAACAGAAGGACAAATACTGCAGTAATTGAGACACAAGATGATAAAAGCCTAGATAAGAACATCATACATAAAAATGGTCATACTGTATCAGACCAATGGTCCATCTAGCCTAACATCCTGTTTTCCAACAGTAACCAGTGACAGGGAATGAATAAAAAGGCAATCACTGAGTGATCCATCCCTTGTCATCCACTGCTAGCTTCTCACAATCAGAGGCTAGAGAGACCCAGAGCATAGGGTTGGATCCCCGACTACCTTGGTTAATAACCATTGATGGACCTATCCTCCATGAATTTACCTTTGCTCTTGACAAAGAGTTCCCGAGGTTGACTATGTTATGTTCAGAAATACTTCCTTTTGTTTATTTTAAAGCAGCTGCCTAATAATTTCATGGTGTGACCCTTGGTTTTTGTGTTATGTGAAGGGGTAAATAACAGTTCCTTATTCACTTTCTTCATAGCAGTCACAATTTTATAGATGTCTATCATATCCCCCCTTACTCATTCTTGGAACTGTCCCAATCTTTTAAATCACTCCTTCTATGGAAGCAGTTCCATACCCTAATCATTTTATTGCTCTTCTCTGTAACTTTCCCAGTTCTAACATCACTTTTCAGATGGGGTACATGCAGTATTCAAGGTGTAGGAATACCATGGTTTTATATAGTGATATCATTATATGTTTGGTCTTATTAGCTACTCCTTTATCCATTCTGTTAGCTTTTTGACTGCTGCTGCACGAGTGAATTTTTTCCGAGAACTATATCTAATGAGTCCAAGATTTTTCTCTTGAGTAGTAACAGCTACTTTTAGACACCATCATTGTATATGTATATTTGGGATTATGTTTTCCAGTTGCATTACTTTACATATCACCATTAAATTTCATCAGCCACTTTATTGCCAGCTACTCAATTTAATGCAATCCCTTTGTATCTGCTCTGGACTTATCTTTAGTAAACTAGAACTTTAGTGGAGATAGATAATAAAGACAAAATCTTAAAGATATCATGCAGAAGGAATTGGTAAAATTTAGCCATAGCTAGGATGTGAAAACCAATAGAGAAAATTAGTACCTTAATTTCCCACGGATGCACATGCACACTGGGTATTGGCACGTGCATGTCGATAGTGTGATACATAATTTCAGCACAGATATAAATGATTCCCTTGGGGCAAGACTGGAAATCAGGGTCCATATGTAAATTTGTTGTGAGGAGACTGCCCCACACAGGTAGAAGAGAAGCAGCCTTAGAGAGGCTGTGCAGAACCCAGCCAATTAGCGGAAGGCCAACCAATAGGAAGAAGGGACTAGCCAATCAGAGCCAGGAGAGCCCATATAAGAAGGACTGCAGAGCAAAACAGAATCAGTCTCTCGTTGGAAGTGGAAGTCAAGAGAAGAGGTCTGGCTGCCCTGTAGGAGGGTTGAAAGAGACAGCACCACAGTCAGAGCAGTGCTGGGCAGGTTCAGGGAGAAAGATGGAGCTGCCAAACTGAGGCCCTGATATCAAGTCAGCAGTAGTGCAAAGGCTTCAGGGAAGTGACTCAGTGTATGGCTGCTGGCTATAGGATCCCTGGGTTGGAATCTGGTGTGGTAGGCAGGCCTTGTCCCCACCGAAATGAGTGGCCAATGCCTGGAGTAGAGTTTGCCACTGAGGCAGGTGACTGAACTGAGGATTGTCAGGTCCCCTGGAAGGCAGGAGAGAATTGAGTGAGGCCCAGTTTGAGGGCTGTGGCCAGAAGAGGACACCTCTGTCTGGGGAGCAATGTTGGCCCTAGAGATGGAGGCAAGAGGGCCAGCATCACTCTTGCCTCCATCTCTAGGGCCAACATTGCTCCCCAGACAGAGGTGTCTGGGTGAGGCACCATGAAATGAGGAAACACAGGTGAATCAAGAGCTAATTCCCTGGACAGTCAGCAGAAGGCACTGCAGTAGTGAGTCACCCCCCATTACAAAGTTTTTTTTAAAAAGACATAGGTTGTGAAAATCCAGTCCTTCCTCTGTTGTCTTCTCTACTGCTTATGATATTTTTTACACAGGACTGATAATACAAATCCTTTGGGGGGAGGATTAATATTTAACAAAATCATACTGCATTATAGCATTAAAAACCATAGCCAACTTAGCCACAGTATTCAAAAGACTGGCTCCTATGTGACTAAGCATAGAAGCAGAAGTCACATTGAAAGTCAGTGGTTGAGTACTCCTAAGTCCCTAAGGTGCTTTACAAAATCTCACTTTCAGATACTTTTGAAAACCGTGTTTAGGTGCCTAAATAAAACTGGGTTTATTTTCAGATGTATTGAATAAATACAAATTCCTATTAAAGTTAATGGATGCTGCTGCTACTTTTACAAATTAGGATCCTAACTTGAGGTATCATGATTTGAAAATGCTGGCCCTCAAATTTACATTGTTGGCCTTAAAATATTTATGAACTTATGTGGCTTTATTATAGCATCCCACCAAATGGTCCCAATAATATGAATATGAAGTCCAGAAAACATTGCTTATCAAATCGGGTAAGCATCCAGTAGAGCTAGATGGGTGACAGATGTGCAGGATGTAATAATGGAAAATTCATGAAGGAGGTTTGATTTCAAGTGTTTCCATTTGGCCTTGCTTTATCTTGATGAGAGCTCAATACTGAAATTACTTGTAAGATATGAAACTTCCTAACAATCTATCTGCAGTCTTATGAGCCATCCAACCAAAGCATTACCATCAGTAACGAAGAGTTCATGCATGGAATATTCAATAGAATGGAAAATCTCCACTGTTATTTTGGGATAGCCGACACAGGACATGTGCAGACTGATAATTATAACAGGGGGAGCTATCTGTGTATTTGAAAATTCCATTTTCAGAAGTATCTATCTGTCTTACAACAGACCATGGCTTGTCTGACTCTGCTTAAAGGGTATTTGACTGAATATAACATGAGCCATATTGTTTTAGTAGTTCCCCTGCATGCCTCTCTCCCAAATGTGTTTTCATATTTATACTGTGAATCTGACAGTCCATGGTTTTCTTCACATCTGAGTCTCAACTTTGCAGACATCTTCTTTTCAGGTAATAAAGCCCGTACTGTGTTGTTGGAGCAGATTCGTTCCAACGCAATATAATACATCCTTGTGGGCAAGGGAGTTGTCTTCTGTGCATAGGTCCTCAGGCTTTAAGAGACGTGGCCAAGAGGGACTTTTAGGGTGAGGGTACTATCCAGGAGGACATATCCAGATTAAAGATGTTCAGTGACTTTACCCCGGGAAACAGTTTGCATTCCCATAGCGCAGACATTAATTGCTCCAGAAATCTTTACAAGGAAAATCAAGAGTAATGCACTTACATTAATGGGAACTATGTTCACAGACTGAAGAGCCAATAGAGGACACATAGTAAATACTGAGAAGGTAGGCAGATCACCCTAAATGATATTATTTAAACAAATTATGAGTAAGAACCTGAAAGTGGAAAAATGTAGATAAGAAAGTGCTGGATAAACAATTCAAGTGCACACAAACTAACATGTAGAGCCCAGTAGCCCAGCTATCCTCCCCCTTCTAAAACATCCTCACTAAAGCTGTCTTTCTTATGTAATGACAAAATCCAAACACACATTGCATATTAGGATGCTGAGGAATGAGTTGCATGCGCCCCCTCCCCTCATACTTAAGTGCACAAACGTTGGATGTCTTCTAGATCGTATGGTCAGTTGTCTTGGAGAAAGGGCTCCAGTAATGGGGCAGGAGAAAAGCTCCCCAAAGGAAGTAAGAGGTTGGAAAGCTCTCAATAACCACTGAGTCTCTGAACAAGATTTTCACAAACAGACATCTCAAGTTGGCAACATTCATATTTAGGCAGCTAAATAATTGGCCTTATGTTCAAGAAGTATGCTATAGTTTCCACTGACTTCCCAAACTTCACTGTTGCCTCTCTGTAGCCTTATACTCTCTCCTCCTTTGAGGAAAAATCACTAGATTGTCTTTTATTCAAAAGACTTGTGTGATATTTTACCAACCTCAATTAGCCATTTTAAGAAGAGAGGAGTTTTTTCTATTTTAGCAATTGGAAACAAAACCTGTAGTCAAATCGGAAGACTTTGGGAAGAGTTCTTTTTCTTGGAGTCATTGTCGCAAATGGCTTTGAGGGAAAAAGTGGGGAGAGCTCACAAACAAAGCACCTCTACTGGTTAATATTGTCTAATATGTTCACTATATGTTTCATCACAGAGAGTTTTAGAAACTACAGGTCAAAGGGTCATCTATGTGGGTTTTTCTCACTCATGGGGCAGGAAATTCTATCAGTCTGGACTATATTCTTTATGGGAATGTGGGTTTTCCCTCTCTGCCTCTCCATAGAAAGGGAAGGATATTAGATCCCCAAAACATGAAGCTCTCCTGAGAGCCACAAACCAGGGTCATTAGCACCACCTCTCTATGCCTCCACAGTGACTCATTGACCCCTACAAGAATCCTCCATTTCTTGCTCCATTTCACCCACAGAATCATATCATGTCGTATGTAGAGCCCTTTGCAGATACAAAATTGCTATCTGTAAAAATGAACTGTGGAAAACTGCAACCCCATCTGCAGGGGGGAGGGATAGCTCAGTGGTTTGAGCATTGGTATGCTAAACTGAGAGTTGCAAGTTTAATCCTCGAGGGGGCCACTTGGGGATCTGGGGCAAATCTGTCAGGGATGGTACTTGGTCCTACCATGAGGGTAGGGGACTGGATGCAATGACCTTGCAAGGTCCCTTCTAGTTCTATGAGATAGGTATATCTCCATATATTATATTATAGGTGCAGATACCTGTGGATATAAAGCAGACATCTGCAGATTTGCAGGACTCTGGCCATAGAGTTTGTCCTATGGAGTGGGCAACTCCCTGTTCATGTATTTGTCTTCTAAGGACAGCAGCTAGTCAGGACACATCACACCACAGGGCAGTGTAGAAAGAGGACTCTTGGTGTCCAGATACATTGGCACTGATGCTTATATAATCAATATGATATGTTCTTTAATACCCATGAATGCCAGATAGGATTTTGCATTTTAAGCATTCAGAAGTCACATATGTAGTAAACTGTAGACAACTTTAGCTCAGAAGGATGAAGGGGTGAGTTAGTTCTGTCAATATTTAGAACCCTGTGGTTTGAGGGAGTCTACATATTTCAAGCATGATGTGGCAAGCATGAAATGATCCCTTCCAGCACAGTTAGCCAGAGGGTTGTTATTGAGTAACACATGCATTTTCTTCTCTCACTGAAGCTGAGTAAGCCACCTCTTCTGAAATCCATTTCCTTGCAATCTTGGAGAACCAGACTGGCACAGGGACTTCTCCAGGGCGGCCTGGTTGTTCTTGCAAATGATCTCAGGAGATTCTGAGTTTGCTATGGAATTTTGTTTTGCTGGCTTTATTTGAGAGAAAGGGTAGAAAAGATTTCAGAATACGGATACTATACCACAAAGACATTCTGCAAGGCAAAAGTGCACATGATAATTTATTAATTCCCATGCTAATTCAGCTATTTTCTATGACACATTTTCCAAGCTTTGGGTAATCTTTTCAAAAGAGCACAAGGTCAAATTTTAAAGTGCCTAAGGTGCAGATAGGTACTTAATGGAATTTTCAAAGTGTTCCTCTGCATCTTTAGGCACTTACATACCTTTAAAACTCTGGCCCTAAGTATCATTTTAAAAAATGTGACATAAATCCTTAAGCCCAGATTTTTAAAGATATTTACTGTAAAATCTTGAGTATAATGCGCACCTGCCTTTTAAACGTCAGAATTCTTGAATAAACTAAACTCTTATCTATAATGCGCACCCCCATTATACTCGAGATTTTACGGTATCCTATTTGCCCCCATATTCCTCCTGCTAATTCTTCTAACACCATATAAGCAACTCCAAAGCACAACAAATCTACAAAGTCAGATTAGGAAGCTCCTCACAACTCAAAGGCACAACTGCAAACACAAACCGAGTTCGCGCCTGCCAGGGGAGCCTCCCCCGCCCAGTTGCCGGCGCGCCGAGCTCGCGCCTGCCAGGGGAGCGTCCCCCACTCTGCTGCCAGCGCGCTGAGCTTGCGCCTGCCGGCCCCCCCAGCTCATGCCTGCCGAGGGTGAGTTTAAAACTTTTTAAAAAAACCTCCTATAGATAATGCGCACCCCGCCTTTGATGCTAAAAAAAACGGGAAAAAAGTGTGCATTATACTTGAGATTTTACGGTAGCTGTTGCTGGGCTCAGGGTCACAATGCCTAGCTGGTTTAGGAGCCTAAACCTTATTTTCAAAAGTACTTTTTCACAGTTGTACATCTAAGTCTCTTTCCTGAAAATGAGATTTAAGCTCCTAAATCAGTTAGGTGTTGTTATTCTCAACAATGAAATACCTAAATACATTTTTTAAAAATCTGAGCCCAAGCAGCTAACTTCCCAAAGGAGACCTAGATATGGCAACACTTTTAATCTTGCTTGGGGAAGATATCAAATTTCATAATCTCATAATTGTCACAGAGGGGAAATGCAACTTTTTGATTATCTCTGCTAAAAATACACACAGATGTTAACATCCATGGACAATATTTACTTAGTCTTGAGGCAAAATCTTATTCGCTTCAGGAATTTGCTTAAATTAAAATTGTGTAAAGCCCTCAGGACTTGGTCCCATGCATTAAATAACTTAATCAATACATATCTTACAAGTACCAGCCTATTTTGTGGCAGACATTTCAAAAGTAAATTTGTAAAAGGTCAGATCCTCACCTTGCATGTAATCGCTGTGACTCCATTTAGTTCAACTGAGACACACTGTTTTATACCAATTGACATCTTGCCTGGTATCTGAATACTTGCTGCTGCATTTCTCTAAGCTTGATCCATTGACACTATAAAGCTTAATACAGAGATTGAAGCTATAAAACTGGTGTATGTGGCAAAGCTTTGATCATAAAAAAAATAACATCCCATGACTTTTTCTTGCTTTTTGATAAATATCCTTTGACAGATTTCTCTTATTTTTATCGTGAGATAACATAGCTTTAATTCATGGGAATGAAAAAGCAATACTTATCACAGGATGTCAAAGAAAAAAGAAGACCAACTTCCATGTGATACAACTAGGGTTTTTTGGGGGGAGGGGTAGCAGGGTGAAGGATGATTTCTATTACCCCATTGATCTAATCTGCTGAGATTCACAAAGAGGAGAGTTCAAATGGAGGTCAACTAGGTTTCTTTTTCAGTAACACCTCTGGAATTACACATAAAAAAATGCATTGCTTTTTCATAGCAAAACAAGCATGTTTTAACTCTATATCTCTCTAAACACGGCTGAGGAGAAATTGTGGGCTGGGGGGGGGAGGGGATAAGTTTTTCTCTTGTTTTTTGAAGGAGTGAAAGACCCTAAAACAAAATAAAGAAGAAAAAAGAAGTCAGGGAGCACTTTCTGAATATCAAATCCTTTGAAGTTTCCTAAATTGTATACACCAATATCAAAATTCCAAATGGTTTTATGCAATTTAAGGTGGAATTTAATGTAGTTTCAGATGGCCTTTGAACAGTTTTTGCCTTCTTGTTAAATGTTCTCTATTCATTTTCAATCAGACCATTTTCTTCAGCACAAAAGGCCACGCAGCATATGTACTTAAATGAGCAGTCTTGTTCAGAGTTGGACTTAAACAAGCTTTCTATACTGCATACAGAATCATGCCAAGTGGCAACAAAGAGACTAAATCACAGAACTGTAGATAGATGCTGGAGGTGCATATGGCAAAAGTGTTTATAGCCATATTATAAACCTCTTCAGTTTTCCATGATCTCAACAACAATCACTGCCAGCTGGAGTGCTTTTGCCTAAGCATTTTAAACTTTGGTATAGGTCTGTGCTGAGTATGTTCTCAACACTCCTTTCCCGAAGTATATGGGTTACATTGAGCAGTAACTATTTCTTCCTGTTTGGGTAAAACTGAACAGGTAAGCAGATAAGCACTGTTCCTGAAAAAATGTAGATGAAAAGTTAGACTGCTTTGGATTTGAGAGGCTCTATAAATTTTAAAATGTAGTTTCCTAAAATTCAGACACTGTACATAGATTCATCTCGTTCAATTTCTCTTTGAGGTAAAGAATAAAAAGGCAACACTGAGATATCGGAAGCATATATTTCCTATAAAAAACTTATGTTGACATAAATATCTTGTGAATATGGTTTTCTAGATGAAAACCTGCAACAGATTACTATGAATTGGTCAATACACCACAAAACTACAAACCAAAGTTACATACACATTGAAGAGTCAAAAAGGTACCCTAAAAAGAAAAGTAATTCCAAAATAACTCTATGTGTGCCTCAACCTAAGCCTTGTCCATAGGCATGACAGAGGATAGGATTCTTGTTCCCAGACTACACTCCTCCACAAACACCTGTTCCCTCCACCGGAAGACTATTCTAATTTTTCTAATATTAGAGTGGAGTCCAAAGAACCATGCTGGCTAAAGCGAGACTATATCTATACTACAAAGAAAAGTTGGAAAAAGATACACAAATTGCGAACCACAATTTGTGTATCTTTTTCTGCTTTTCTTCCAAAAGAGGCTTTTCCAACATTTGGCCCATCTACACGGGGCCAAATGTCAGGGGAAAACCCTCTTTTGGAACATCCTTTCTTCCTCGTGAAACAAGGTTTACAGGTATGCCAACTTTTTTTCAGAAAAGCGGACACATTCCTTGGACACGGCAGAGTTTTTCCAGTATACTAGGTATCCCGGAAAAGCTCTGTAGACTAGATGTACCCCGAGTGAGCAGGAGTTGACCAAATTCCAAACCACACTGATGCAGTGAAGTAAAAATAAAATGTTCCCATCTTTGTTACATGGCTTATTCCAGGGCTCATTGAGATTGGTTGAAACACCATGTGTTGACTCTCATTGTCTTTGGATTTGCCCATAATGATCAAAATATCTGTGTGGATTTTTGTGCATATCCAAAGAAAGAATTTGTGGCATGATGGTAAGTATCTGAGATGCATAATGTCATAGAATCATAGAGCTGGAAGAGACCTCAGGAGGTCATCAAGTCCAGCCCCCTGCCCAAGGCAGGACCAATCCCAACTAAATCATCCCAGCCAGGGCTTTGTCAAGCCGAGACTTAAACACCTCTAGGGATGGAGATTCCACCACCTCCCTAGGTAACCCATTCCAGTGCTTAACCACCCTCCTAGTGAAATAGCTTTTCCTAATGTCCAACCTAGTGCTTTCCCACTGTAACTTGAGACCATTGCTCCTTGTTCTGCCATCTGTCACTACTGTGAACAGCCTCTCTCCATCCTCTTTGGAACCTCCCTTCAGGAAGTTGAAGGCTGCTATCAAATCCCCCCTCACTCTCCTCTTCTGCAGAATAAACAAACCCAAATCCTTCAGTCTCTCCTCATAGGTCATGCGCTCCAGCTCCCTAATCATTTTGGTTGCCCTCTGCTGGACCCTCTCCAATGCGTCCACATCCTTTCTATAGTGGGGGGCCCAGAACTGGACACAATATTCCAGATGTGGCCTCACCAGAGCCGAATAAAGGAGAATAATCACTTCTCTGGATCTGCTGGCAATGCTCCTCCTAATGCACCCTAATATGCCATTGGCCTTCTTGGCTACAAGGGCACACTGTTAACTCATATCCAGCTTCTCATCCACTGTAATCCCAAGGTCCTTTTCTGCTGAACTGCTACTTATCCATTCAGTCCCCAGCCTGTAAC
Organism: Rafetus swinhoei; assembly: GCA_019425775.1. Taxonomy (NCBI): domain Eukaryota; kingdom Metazoa; phylum Chordata; order Testudines; family Trionychidae; genus Rafetus; species Rafetus swinhoei. Next base: position 270,355,057 of record CM033437.1, on the reverse strand, counting down.
AATGCTTGGGATTATTCCGTCCCAAGTGCAGGACTCTGCACTTCTCCTTGTTGAACCTCATCAGATTTATTTTGGCCCAATCCTCTAATCTGTCCAGGTCACTCTGGATCCTATCCCTGCCCTCCAGCGTATCTACCTCTCCCCCTAGCTTAGTGTCATCTGCAAACTTGCTGAGGGTGCAATCCATCCCCTCATCCAGATCATTAATAAAGATGTTGAATAAAACCGGTCCAAGAACTGATCCTTGGGGCACTCCGCTAGAAACCGACTGCCAACCTGACATTGAGCCGTTGATCACTACCCGTTGGGCTGGACGGTATAGCCAGCTCTCTATCCATCTTACAGTCCATTTATCCAATCCATACTCCCTTAACTTGCTGGCAAGAATATTGTGGGAGACTGTATCAAAAGCTTTGCTAAAGTCAAGATATATCACATCCACTGACTTTCCCATATCCACAGAGCCAGTTACCTCATCATAGAAGCTAATCAGATTGGTGAGGCATGACTTGCCCTTCGTGAATCCATGTTGACTATTCCTGATCACTTTCCCCTCTTCCAAGTGCTTCAAATGGATTCCTTGAGGATCCCCTTCATGATTTTTCTGGGGACTCAGGTAAGGCTGACTGGTCTATAGTTCCCTGGATTGTCCTTCTTCCCTTTTTTAAAGATGGGCACTACATTTGCCTTTTTCCAATCATCTGGGATCTCTCCCGATCTCCACGAGTTTTCAAAGATAATGTCCAAAGGCTCCGCAATGACATTTGCCAACTCCCTCAGTACCCTTGGATGCATTAAATCTGGGCCCATGGATTTGTGTATGTTTAGCTTTTCTAAATAGTTCCTAACTTGTTCTTTCCCCACCAAGGGCTGTCCACTTCCTTCCCATAATGCATTGCCTAGTGCATTTGCCTGGGAGCTGACCTTGTCCGTGAAGACAGAGGCAAAGAAAGCATTGAGTACTTCAGCTTTTCCCACATCATCTGTCATTAGGTTACCTCCCTCCTTCAGTAAGGGCCCAACACCCTCTTTGATCACCCTTTTATTGCTAACATGCCTGTAGAAACCTTTCTTGTTACCCTTCACATCCCTTGCCAGCTGCAATTCCAATTGCGCTTTCACCTTCCTGATAACTCCCCTGCATTCTCGAGCAATATATTTTTACTCCTCCCTAGTCATCTGTCCAAGTTTCCACTTCTTGTAAGTTTCCTTTTTGTGTTTAAGCTCACCATGGATGTCCCCGGTAACCCAATCTGGTTGCCTACCATATTTGCTTTTCTTGCTGCGCATTGGGATGGTTTCTTCCTGTGCCTTTAATAAGGCTACTTTAAAATACTGCCAGTTCTCCTGGACTCCTTTCCCCTTCATGTAAGCATCCCAGGGTTCCTGACCATCAGTTCTCTGAGGGAGTCAAAGTCTGCTCTTCTGAAGACCAGGGTTTGTATTTTGCTACTCTCTTTTCTTCCTTTGGTCAGGATCCTGAAATCTACCATCTCATGATCACTGCTTCCCAGGTTGTCACCCACCTCTACTTCCCCTACTAGTTCCTCCCTGTTTGTGAGCAGCAGGTCAAGCTGTGCATGGCCCCTCATCGGTTCCTTCAGCACTTGTACCAATAAGTTATCCCCAACTTTCTTCAAAAACTTCCTGGATTGTCTGTGTACTGCCGTATTGGTCTCCCAACAGATGTCAGAGTGATTAAAGTCACCCATGAGAACCAGGGCCTGAGATCTGGAAGCTTCTCTCAGTTGTCCAAAGAAAGCTTCGTCTACCTCATCCAACTGATCTGGCGGTCTATAGCAGACACCAACCACAACATCATCCTGGTTGCTTCCACCTCTAAATGTAATCCATAGACTCTCTACAGTCTTTTCTCCCTCTAAGTACTGGAGCTCTGAGCAATCATAATGCTCTCTTACATACAATGCAACTCCTCCTCCTTTTCTCCCCTGCCTGTTCTTCCTGAACAGTTTATACCCTTCTATGACAGTGCTCCAGTCATGCGAGTCATCCGACCAAGTCTCTGTTATTCCAATCAAATCATAGTTCTTTAACTGGGCCAGGGCTTCTAATTCTTCCTGTTTGTTTCCCAGGCTTCTCGCATTGGTGTACAAACACCTTAGATAACCAGTTGATCGCCCTGCTTCTCCATACAAATCAGGGGTCCTTCTTTGTTGCTCGTTTCTCCTTGTGATTCTTCCTGGTGTCCGACGTCCTCACTTACCTCAGGGCTTTGGTCACCATCCCCCAACGAACCTAGTTTAAAGCCCTCCTCACTAGGTTTGCAAGCCTGCTAGTGAAGATGCTCTTTCCTCTCTTGGTTAGGTGGATCCCATCTCTTCCTAACAATCCTTGTGCCTGGAACAGAGTCCCATGGTCGAAGAAACCAACACCCTCTCTCCAACACCACCTGCACAACCACGCATTTACTTCCTCAATTGGACGATCCCTACCAGGACCTTTTCCTTCAACTGGAAGATGGATGAGAACACCACACCACTTGCGCTTCAAATTCCTTAATCCTTCTTCCCAGTGCTACATAATCTGCTGTGACCCACTCAAGGTCATTCTTGGCCGTATCGTTAGTTCCTACATGGAGAAGCAGGAAGGAGTAGCGATCCGAAGGTTTAATCACTTTCGGAAGACTCTCGGTCATATCCTGAATGCGAGCTCCCGGTAAGCAGCACACTTCTCAAGATTGCAGGTCTGGATGGCAGATGGATGACTCAGTCCATCTTAGGAGGGAGTCCCTGACTACCACCACCCATCTTCTTTTGGGGGTGATGGTCGTGGAACCCCTATCCCTAGGACTGTGCATCCCATGACTTCCGGTAGATGGTGTTCCCTTCTGATTTCTTCCCTGAGAGGTGTCTGCCAAAGCATTGTCCTCCACAATGCCTGTGGAGATAGCCTGAAAGCGGTTATTTACCTCTACAGGAATGGGTGATACCTGAGTTGGTGGTCTTCTCCTTCTAGAGGTTACATGCTGCCAGAATGGTGACCAGCTTGCACTTAGTGCAGATGAAATCCCTTCTTTCTTCTGGGAGGAAGACAAACATGGCACATGCTGTGTAGGTAACAACAGTAGAGCTATCACCATCCATACCTGCCTTCCTTCTGAGAGATTCCTCAGTTCTTATTCAATGCCTCCCTGAAGGGAAGGAGTGTAGTGAAAAGACGTTAAAGAATGGTGAGTGTATCTCACTCCTTTCCGACTCCTCTTCCCAACTCCCTCTCCAAACTCCCTGTTAACAGCCCCTGTTCCATAGAACTTCCAGGAATGCAGACACTGAAGCAACCTTATGTCCTGACTACTGCTACTGGAAAGACTGGCAGTGGATGTTGGTAACATTCCGTATCTCTAAAACAACTGTGGGTAATTGTCTGGCTACAGTGAAAGAAGGACAGGAGACACTTAAAATGGGTTTTAATCAGATTGCAATTTTTTAATATAGATGTCTGGGACTACTTGTCAGATAAAATGTATAGTGTGAGTCAATCCATGTTACTTTAAATCAGGGGTAAGGAATCTCAGGCCTGCCTGGATCCAGCCCTTGAGCTCAGAACCCACACAGCACTGGGGAGCATGTGCCGGTGCTCTAGCCCCCCTACTGCTCCACCAGAGGGCTGGAGCACACAACAATCTACTACGCTGGGCCCTTCTAGGCTTTGGTGGGCATGGAAAATGTGTGGAGTGTCTTCTTCCTCAGTTCCGGCCACATCAGTGAGGGGGGTTGTTTGCTTCCCACTTGTGTGTGTCCCTTGACTGATTTTCTGTGGCTCAGTGGCCCCTGACACAAAAAAGGTTCCCTATCCTTGCTTTAAATCATTACCCAGGGCTCTACCAGCCCCCTTTGATTTCCACGTAAGTCCTGAAGCCAACCTATGGCTTCAACCTTACCACCTGCAACCCACATAGAAGGGTTAAGGCGGTCAACTAGAAGGGGGGAGGGCTGTTCTTTTTTTCAGTACCTCCTGTTAAGTCCTTTACCAGGCCATTTATCTGGTCCCCGTGTGCCTTCCCTATGGAGTACCTTTGCTGAACATCCACCCAACCTTATGAAATAAGTTGCAACATATGGCCTACCACCTTTTCTTCTTATCTAAAAGGTTCTCCTTGATGTTTGCTGTGGGGAAGGCGAACAAAATCCACTCCACCAAAGTCAGTCTAGTGGTGTGAGAAAAAAGTCCTTTCCAGACCTCCTTAAAAAGGAGTGACTAGCATTATGACCACAGCAGGTCCTAAACCAGCCTGATGTTTGCCTCCTCTAGGGAAGGGAAGGTGGATGCTGGCTTTGATTGCTGCATGGAACAAAGAGCAAAGAGGCTTCCTCCACCTAGGGCTTGCATCTTTACAGCTTTACACCTTTCGGACCTCACATTCCTGGGAGTGGAGGGGTGAGTCAGTGCTGCAAACTGCATGCCATCCACCTCTGCAGCTGTCTCTGATCTCATTTCTCCCCCCACACCCCTTTTCAACCAGGAAGCAGAATCTTCCTTCTTCAGTAAACTCAGGCAATTCTCCCCCATTTAATTGTGGTGTAACCATTCTTCCTAATCCACAAGTATCTGGATAGCTAGAAAAAGCTCCTTTGTACCAGATGTGTGTCAGGCTGCTGGTCTTTTACAGCAAATATCACAGGCCAGTTTGATTATGCCTTAAATAGGCTCTCTCTTGAGCCAGTGGATTTACCTATGTGATAACCTAGCCTCATGTTCTATGCAGTCCTACATCTGACAAAACTAGGATGGATAGGAAAACTGCCATTTTTAATTCCGTGGTTTGGCCATTTAATAGCAAGTATTTATATAACAAGATCCAGACAGAAACTGAGTTTTATTTAAGGTGTGGATTGCTCAGTACATATTTTATGCTTTATTATGATGGGAGGGAAGCAATTTGTTTATGGACTATAAGATCTCCATTGAGAACTTAAACAGAACCTGTGTGCTCTGGAGGCAGATCTCACATATTGTCATATTTCTTTTTATAAGAACTTTAGCAGTAAATGCTGGCATTTGAAAAGCAGTGGGAATTGAACCCCTCTGTAACATTTTGTTCATCAACCTGTGGCTTTATTTACACCCAGCGTCCGTACACAATCCTGTGTTTTACTCCGCACCTGTCATTTTACAGTCAGAGTCTCTCACATTTTCACGCAGTGGTTCAGTGCGTTCCCCACAGGGGCCCAGTTTATCAAGCTGTCTATAGTGGTGGGGAGAGGAGGGTCCGGGCCCGCCCTCACTCATGGACCCCAGCCCAGGGCCCTAAGGACTCAGACCATTCCCGGTCTGGTCCAGCTGGTGGGGCTTCCCGCCGAAACGCGCCAGCCTGTAGGCTTTACGTATGCCCTGCCCTGGGCTGCTTCCTTTCCCCCCCTTACCTATTGTTCCAGGCCTCTCGGGCCACACTAATTCGCCTGCCTCCTTCTTCAAAGTTCCCATGCTGAGGTCGGGTCCCCCTCCCTTCCTACCTCCCCCCCTTTTCTCCTGGCTACCGCCCATCCCCTTTCCGCGTGAGGCGGAGCCAACATCACCCTGGACGTTCTCCCCCTCCACAGATTGGTCACCATGGGGCACGCTATGCCCCCGTTCTCTCTCTCACCGCATCCCTTTCAGAGACGGCATGGTCCTCACCTCCCTTCCTCCCATCTGTTTGGCAGCGTCTGAGCACGCTGCGCATGCGCTCACTCCCGCTCGCCGCCCTCTATACAGGGCTGGCGTGGGAACTTTTAAAGTGTAGGGCCCAGACGGTCTGTCACAGGCGGCTTTTAAAGTGTGGGGCCGTGGCGCCCCGTCACACCCTCCCTCTGAAAATCACAACCTAAGAGACACATACTGATTTGCCATGTTCTACACTTGGGAGTTATTTCAAAAGAACAAGTGAAGCATCCACACTACCAAGCCCGTTATTTTGAAATAACGGACTGGTTATTTTGAAATACTAACTCCTGCTTTCTATGAAGATTAACTCTAATTCCCAAGTAGTTATTTCAAAATAACAGTAGTATGGATGCTCCGGTGCCACTATTTAGAAATAACTTCTCCCCAGAGTAATTCAAACTAATTACTCCCCAGTGCTTGCTGGGGCTCTAAATCAAGGTAGTGCATTCGCATTAAGGAAGCTTGCATTTGACAAATTTTGAGGCTTCCCCGTAGTGTGGACACGCTATTTTGAAATTATTATTTTGGGAGTTATTTTTTCAAAATAAGTTATTTCCAAATAATTTCCTAGTGTACACATGCCCTTAGAGCCAAAATTAAGCTTGTGTGAAAACAGGTTTTAGCAACTAATACCAATAGAAATATTCTTTAAGCAACCACATTTCAAAGCAAGCTATTTATTTTTTAATTAATTATATTCTCCTAATTTGTGCATCACTGAAGCATTGCAGATTGCCAAACCAGCCCATTACATTATGATCCCCTGTTGGTTTCTTGTATCCCCTTCTTGCCTCCCATCTTATACTTTGATTGTAAGCTCATCGATTTAGGACCTATCGTTGTGCTGTGTCTGCCTACTGCATAGGAAAAGACAAAACTGTAGTCTAACAAATGGTGTGATGGAGAGCATGAAAGCTTTTTGCTCCCAGTGTGCCCTTGGGCTTGTCAAGGCCCAACACATCCTCTTAGAGTATGTCTACACTGCACGCTTGTAGTTATTCCAAAATAGCTTATTATGAAATAGCACATCTGCACTGCAGGGAAGTCTCAAAATTAGTCCAAGGCAGGCTTCGCTAATGTAGACGTTCTATCTCAATTTAGAGCCCCAGGAGGCACTGGGAGGAATAACTTAGAATGGCCCTGGTGAGGGGCTATTTCAAAATAGCAGCAGTGGAGCCTTATTTCGAAATAGCTATTTTGGAATAGGCGTTATTCCTCGTAGAATGAGGTTTAGAGATTTCAGAATAAGCCATCCATGATTTCCAAATTATTTCAAAATAACAGAATGGCTGCGTAGGATGTTCACATTCTTATTTTGAAATAACCCAGCATCCAGGCAAACTGGAAGGGTAAAGTTCAAGTGACAAGTTTTTGAAGGATTCCATCAGCTATTAAATGTTCCCAAAAACAGATGTTTTAGATCAATGTCTGGAAAGCATTGACTTATATGGAAAGACTAGTTTTCATAAAATGAATCTTGGGGTCAGTACATATTTCTATTGGCCTGCTTTTGCACTATCTATGCAAAGTGGGCGGGTACATGTGTAAAATGGGTCTAATATTAGATCTATTTGTATATGCAAAAGGAGGCAAAAAATGCACATGGACCTTAGGTCCTCAATCTATGAAAATCAGAAGCAGAATGAGAAAAAAGGGAGGCTGAAAGGTGTTTTTTTTCTCTTTCACTAGCTGTGGGAATCCTGAATACATCAGATTTTCCAAGTGAGAGGTGAATCCTGGTTCTGTATCATCAACTCCACATCTTTGAGGCCTCATGGGAAGCTCTGTGTTGGAGATCTGCAGGACTGTGATCCATGAAGATTTGGAGGGTAAGCAGTAGGTTGAGTTCCTGATAGCCACAGCCACCTTCTCTGCTATTATGATGGTTATACATTTCTCATTTCAAAGGAGAAAAGGAGACTATTTTCCAGTGGTTGTGGAGATTCATCAGTGCTATATTGCCTTAGGGTATGTCTACACTTGATTCCTCCTTCGACGGAGGAATGCAAATGTAGACATCTGAAATTGCAACTGAAACGGAGATTTAACTATCCTGCGCTTCATTTGCATAATCGCGGACTACCGCTTTTCCGCAATAGCGCTATTTCAGGACATCAAACTCTTCCCTTGAAAACCCTTCCCTTGAAATAACCCTTAAACCTCATTTTTTGAGGCATAAGGGTTATTTTGAGGGAAGGGTTTTCTCTCGAAATAACCCCACGGGGACCGAGTTTGATGTCCTGAAATAGCGCTATTGAGGAAAAGCAGCAGTCTGCGATTATGCAAATGAAGAGTGGGATATTTAAATCCCCGCTTCATTTGCAATTTCAGATGTCTACATTTGCATTCCTCCCTCGAAGGAGGAATCAAGTGTAGACATACCTAGAGGTGCTTTCTAGTATAACTCACAGTACTTTGTAATGCTGCCATACGGCTACACTGGCAGATAACAATTTGAAACATGGAAAATAATCGGAGAAAGGGAAAGCCAGTGTAAACCACTGTTCAGTGTATGTTACAGGTCCTTCAGGGGTATGTCTACACAGCAGCGTTATTTCCAAACAACTGGCGTTATTCCAAAATAACATAATCCACATCTACACTACAAGCAGGTATTTTGACATAATGTCAAAATAATGTTAAGCTGGAGGACTTCTTACTCTGACTCCTGTAGCCCTCATTTTATGAGGAGTAAGGGATGTTGGAGGAAGAGTGCTCTAACTTGGACTTCCTGCTATGTACACAGTACCAAAAGCTGAAATAAGCAATTTCAACATAAGCTACGCAATTGATATAGCTCAAGTTGCATAGCTTATTTTCGCTTTAGCACAGCTGTGTAGACATGCCCACTCCACAGAGGATATGAATCTTATAGCTTTGACCTCCTGGGAATTGTCTTTTAACTTAAGCTGTAAAGTCTCATGCTTTTAGCCCTGGAGGTCCCTGTGTCAATCAAGATGGTGGTCATTGAAAGTCATAGCAGAAATAGTTTAAGTAATCCACTAACATTGGAGGCATCAAATCTATAACATACACGAAATCTTACACAAAGGGAAAATGTTGTCAACTCTCTACATTTTATTGTGCCTCCTACTATATTTGATGTTTTCATAAAGCCCCAACCTTTGGAATATTGTGATTACATGGGAAATACAGCTTCTTTTTTTTTAACTTTGTAGCCCTCAGTGTTGTGGAGAAAAACTTGAAAATCACAAACATCAAAATTCCTTAAAAATGAAAGCAAACAGAAAGAACCTTTTTGTTTGTTTGTTTGTTTGGTAATTCATCATTTTGCATACTTGTTGCATGCTTTTGATTGTGTAGGATTGGTAGTACTTAAGGGATCTCTCTTTTTTTTTTTTTTTTTTTTTTTGAAGGCGGGGGGAAGGTAGTGTAATGTCTGATTCTACCATAAAAATTAGGATAGTTTTCTCTGACAGGGTTTCATAATCAAGGAGCCAAAGACAGATAGTATCCAGTGGACCATACTTGTTCACAAGTAAGCTATCATAATGGCTTTTAGTTAATGCCAAGTGTATTTTAGTGTGTGTTCCCAGACATACAATACTTTGACTTCCCATTTTCAGGTAGCATGCACTAGTTTCTTTGTATCAGAAGGGATAAACACTTCCTAACACTTGTTGCCTGTGACATCTGATACATTTCATTTTCATGTTGACAAAATTCATAAATGCATTTCACACTATTACTTAACAGTTCATTATAACAGGCATGTTTCACCTGGCAATTCTCAGTGCACCAGGCCTGAACAAAATGATAAACACAAGTAGTAGTGGATATGATTAGATGATATGTTTAAAAACATTTTGAAACTGAAAGGTACAGAAAACAGTTTATTTAACCTTACAATAAATTCAGCAAAATATAATACCTCAGAATTTTTTGTTTTAACCTGAACTTCCTTTTCAAGTTTATAAAAGACTGCAACATACTTGACAATGATATGGACACAACAGAGCCATTTGCTATGTTTTATTTTCTACAATCTGGTTAAACGTAGCATGCAAGTAATTGAATAAAAATACTTGTATATAGGATTTACTGTGAAATAACAATTCTACTGGTAGCAGACAAAAACCTCTCCATGAAAGTATACAGGTAACTATGACAAAAACAACAGCAAACAATTTTAAAAACCTGAAAAATGTTCTCATTTCTTCATAATCTTTCATGTCTCATTAATGTCTTATTGAAATGGGCTCTGAAAATATATTTTCATACAATTTTATCATATTTATATTGCTAACTTGTATTATGTTGTTTTGAAATTTCTAAAACTAGATCTAAGGCATGAATAATTTAGAATATTAATGTTGATGATGGTGAGTATTCAACATGCACAGTTCAGCCCTAAATTACCATTCTGTACTCTGCCAAAAACACACCTGACTTCCATGAGAACCTGAGCACAACTGCATACACCAATGTGTGTGTGCATGTATGTGAACGCACATAGATTTTGACAATCATGATCATATCCTTCCAACTTGAAAGCCAGATTTGGGGGTAAGGGTGGTGCTGAATTGGGTCCTTTTGTGTTTCCTAAAACAAACAATTGAAACTACTTGTAAAACTATGCACAAACATGATTTGTTAGGATCACCAGGTTCATGCTAAATATTACAAACAGAATAGATAATATTCAACTTGACTTTTGTTAAGGCCGCCTAATTTTAAAGAGTTATGTTGGTGTAAATCTGCAGTATATTTATGGCCCTTAGAAGGAAATCAGAGACTCATTACTCCAGTGAGACATCAGCAGCTACACGGAGACAGTTGTACATTTCCTGTGGCAGGTCAGATCGAGTAAGATTATTTCCATCCAAACGCAAATGTTTGATCTTGGAATAGGTTAGTGGTCCAACAACCTTACAAAAGCTGCTCAGTGGGAACTCTGAAATGCAAAATAATGATAATAATTAATCATAATAGCAGTCTACATGACACAATAGTCTGAAACTATGACTAATGCAGAGAAGTATCTGTGGGCTTGAATACAATGGGCTGCATATTTAGTTGGAGTAAAGTGGTAGTTCCCTTTACTTTCGTGGAGTTCCATGGATTTACATTAGATGAGGAGCTCATTCTTAGTTGCTGGCTTTTCAAAGGAGTTCAGATCTAGATTATTCAAATCCTCTGCACTTACAGTTGGTACCAGATTTTAAAGAGTCCACTCCCATTTAGACACTTAAATTAGTGGCCAAATTTTCAAAAGAGCTCAGTACCCAGTTGGCAGGTGTGTTGGGAGGAAGGCATTTACTAAATTGTAAGAGAGCTATAAAGCAAATGTTACATGGCATAAATATGAAGAGAGACATAAATGTGGTAAAAATAAACTAGGCCTATGCTGGCAGGTGGATGCAGGCCAATGGGCCTCTATATTAGGGATTATCTTTTAAATATCTTATTTTTATTTTGAAAATTCCACCCTAGGCCTTACTTCAGGCTAATGCTCTCCACCCTTAAGTCACGTAGGAAAACTGATGCACCTTGTAGATAAATAAAAAAATGTTTCTTGATGAAGTATTAAAGAAAAGAAAGATCTGAACATATGGTAGGTGATATCTCCATTTGGACTTTAAGGAGACTCCTTGAGCATGCTCATTAGAATCTTCTATAGTTATTGGCAATTGGTCTCGATAAACCCAACATATGAGTACTTATGTGGCAGATCTTTACTTTACTTTTGATAGCATCCCACATGCCCTTATAAAGAAATTAGGAAAATATAACCTAGATGGAACTGGTATAAGTTAGGTTTATAAGTGATTCATGGTGAAGCTGGAAGGGCATATTGAGCATGTCCATCAGGGTTTGGTCCTGAATCTGGTTTTCTTTACTATTTTCATCAATGATATAGATCAGTGATGGGCAACCCGCGGCCCATGCACTCCCTGACTGCTCCCCCTTCCCCATGCACCTCTTGCATTTCAGTGCCCCACACTTTCTACTCCTCCTCCTCCCTCCCAGTACTTTAGGGGCACCATGAATCTGCTGAATCATGCTCCATCCCCACTCCTCCTCCTTCCCCCTAGAGCTTGAAGGCCTTGAATCAGTTGTTTGTGGCTGTTCACACTCTGGGAGGGAGGGAGAGCAGTGGGGACAGAGAATGAATCAGCAGATTCATGGTGCTCTGAAAGTACTGGGAGGGAGGGGGAGAAGTAGGAAGTGTAGGGCTCCAGTGCCCCCAATGTGTGTGAGAGACATGGAAGAGGAGGGCAGAGAGAGGGTGCATGGGTCACAGGTTGCCCATCACTGCAGTCCACTGAGAAGATGGAGGGCCACTCATGCAGCCCACTCACTAGTCTTGGTTGCCCATTGCTGATGTAGATAGTGAGATCCAGAGTATACTTATAAAGTCTGCAGATGATACCAACCTGGGAAGGGTTGCAAGTGCTTTGGAGAATAGGATTAAAATTCAGAATTATCTGGACAAACTAGAGAAATGGTCTGAAGTAAATAGGATGAAATTCAACAAGGACAAATGCAAAGAGAGGAACAATCAATTGCACACATACAAAATGGGAAATGACTGCATGGGAAGAAGGACTATGGAAAGGTTTCTGTGAATCACAAACTAAATGAGTCAACAGTGTACCACTGTTGCAAAACAAAGGAAGCATTATTCTGGGATGTATTAGCAGGAATGTTGTAAGGAAGACATTAGAAGTAATTCTTCCATGGTACTCCATGTTGATAAGGCCTCAACTGGAAAACTGTGTCCAGTTCTGGGTGTCACGTTTCAGGAAAAGATGTGAATAAATTGGAGAACATCAGGAAGAGAAGAACAAAATGATTAAATGTCTAGAAAACATGACCTGTGAGGAAAGACTCAAAACAACAACCACAACATGGATTTGTTTAGTGTGGAGAAGAGAAGACTCTTGTGGGAATATAATATTTTTTCAAATACATAAAGATTGTTACAAGATGGTGAAAAATTGTTGTCCTTAACTTCTGAGGATAGGTAGGACAAGCAGCAAGGGGATTAATTTACAGCAAAAGAGCTTTAGGTTGGAGGTTATTTAAAAAAATCTTATCTGCCAGGGCAGTTAAGCACTAGGGAGGTTGTGGAATTTCCATCATAGGAGGTTTTTAAGAGCAATTTTGACAAACACCTGTCAGGAAAGGTCCAGTTGTTAATCCTGTCGTGAGTGCAGTGGACTAGACTGTCCTGTTGAGGACCCTTCAAGCCCTATACTTCTCTAATTCTATGAGCTGATTCCAATTTCTTCCCAATATGGTTTGTGGGTAGCTATGTTTTTCTGTTTCAGCAAAAGCAACAAGGAGCCCTATGGCATCTTAAAGACTAACACATTTATTTGGGCATAAGCTTTCATTTGTCAGAAGCATGAAGTGGATATACACACACACACACACACACACACACACACACACACATATATGCAAAGGTGTTACATTACTTATGCAGAGGACAAGTGCTAACGAGGTCAATTCAATTATCATGGATGTGGCCCATTTCCAACAATTGATGTGAAGGTGAGAATACTAAAAGACGGAAAAAACACTGATTTTTACTTTGCTCTTCCATTCTGCTTTTGTAACCAACACACCTGCTGGATGCCATGTACTGTCCTATCTAGTGGCACTAATACCACTTACAGAGAGAATAATGGGTCTACTCTATAGCTTTAGCTAATAGCTTGCTTTTAGTTCATGAGCTAGAGGCTCATACACTAACCTCCAGAGGATGCAAGATCAGTTTCACTTGTCAGCATTACACTTTGACTGCAACTAATACATCAGGACTTCCAACAGGCAATCAAAACTGGGGCAAATCCAGCCACTTCTATGAAAGAACCTTTGGTAATGGAATGAGTGCAGTTACCTGTGTGCAGAAGGGATTGGATATGTTGTACTATGCAGGGAGCCTGCCCTACTTCCTACCCAAAGGGAGTCAGGGCCCAGGAAAGGAACCTCAGTCTATTCTAGACAGGGAGCATGCTAAAGTCTTTTCATGGCTTGTGAGAGAAGATTCCTCCCTGCATCTGCAGAGGACCTTTTCTAGATTTGCACCTATTAATAGAATATATAATATACAAAACCTCTCAAGAGTCCCTATTCATTTACCACATACTAGAATTTAAAGGCTAATCTTTTCATTTTTTCTTGTTTGCAGTCAGTGGTTTTAAGGGTCAAATTTTAAAAAATGGTTCTTAAGTTTGAACATAGAATTTTCAACAGTATCATTTGTGAGTACAATGGCTGCCATTCAGTTGTAACATAAGATTTACACTTATAGATATTTAACTACATGTCTGCCTACTTCCTGCTTCCCAGCTGTTGCACCAACTGGAACTGAGATGGACCCAAGGAGCTAACTAGCCCTGTGAGGTTACATCTACACTGCACACTTATTTTGAAGTAAGCTATTCCGGAAGAAATACTCTGAAATGGCTTATTTCGAAATATCACATCTACACTACAGGAAAGCCTCAAAATTAGTCTAAAACAGGCTTCCCTAATGTGGATGTGCTTCCTCAGTTTAAAGCCCCAGGAGGCACTGGGGAGTAATTACTTTGAATGGCCCTGGAGAGGAGCTATTTCAAAATAGCAGCAGTGGAGAGTCCACACTATTACTATTCTGAAATAGCTATTTCGGAATAGGCGTTATTCCTCGTGGAATGAGGTTTACAGAAGTCAGAATAAGCCGTCAGTTATTTCAAAATAATGGAATTGCTGTGTAGATGCTCGCATTGTTATTTTGAAATAACAGATATTATTCCGAAATAACGTTGCTGTGTAGGTGCACCCTGACTGTACATAAAAGCTTGACTTAACTGGCCTAATTTAAATAGGAAAATCCGTACTGGAGCAACCTTGCTAAAAATGGGGTATGTAAACGTACAAGGTTCGATCCTAGGCTGCAATGAGTTTAAGAACTGGAAGGAACAAAGGTGCCTCTACAGCTAAGCCTTCAGTGATTCTATGTTAACTGGGAGACCTAGCTACTAAATTATACCAGCCAAAATAGCCAGGTTGGGCTTTGCTCCATTGTCCTGGGATCAATGAAATTTATTGCACTCAGTTGTAATCTCAGAATGCCAAACTCCTTGCCCACTCCTTTCTTACAAAGTAGTCTAGCCTGCTCTATGCAGTGATGTGGGGATATGTCTATATATTTAGATTAGATTCACCCAGCATTGCTTGGGTCCTTAACTCAATTTTTTTTTGTTTTTGGAAAATAAAATGAAAATGTACATGCTTTATTGGAATAATTTATCTGGGGTGGGGTTGGTGGTGAGGGGGTTAAGTGTGTAGGCTGCCCTTGGGAGAGACACTACTGCGGTAGGTTGAGGCCATGTGAGAAGCACCTCTCTATGGCTGCTGCAGCTCTAGTGGACATAGCTGGGGGAAGGGAGCATGTTCCCCATCTGGAGCAGGCAAAGGTTCGTCTGCCCCCTATGCAGCCAGAGTGAATACAGTAACTACTGGAAAAAGTTGTGACTATTACACGAGCATAGAGCCTCTCGACTTCCTTGGAGTAAACTGTGCACTTTCCCCTTGCTCCCCTGATGAATTGAAACAACCAGCAGCAGTGCTCCTGTATGAATTAGGAGGAGGGACTTCAGCCTTTCTTCCTCCCTATAGGGCACTAGGAGGGTTGGGAGGTTCAGGGCTGGGGCAGTCCCAGGCAGCAGGGGAGCATACCCCTAGCCTTCCCCTTTCACCTTTCTGGTGATTCTGTCTCTTTTCTATATGGTTTTATGCATCTCCATATGAATGGGGGAGCTTCAGACCCTCCCAAAGGGCACTTGGGGGTGCGAGGCTCAGGCTTGGGGCAATCCCAGATGAGGGCCGCCCCCAGACAGCTCTTTTCACCTGCCTGATGATTCTGTCTCTTTTCTTACTTTATGAGAAGCAATCCCATTCCAGACATTTCCTATTTTCCTGACACAACCAAACCCTTACCTTGCTTTAAGTTATGATAAAGAGGAAGCGATATACCAAATTTGGTGGTCCTAGAACTTACCGTTTGGGAAGAGTTCTTGAACACACAAACACATAGACACATGGACAGACAGACAAACTCTCTCAAATATATGTAGAAGTCCACCAGCTCTTAACAGACTACTTTGTTTTGATATGGGATTCTTATATGCTTTGAGGCTTCTGCAGCGGACAGTGCAAAGTGACCTAAGCAAGGCCTCAAGACAGTAATGCTGATAAATGTTTCATTTTCTTTCTGGTAATATATCGAGAATTTCCATACAAAATTATTTTCTCTCTCTTTCTCTCTCTCTCTAGCAGCTCTGTTGCCACGTCTCATCTTGGCAAATGACAGACATGGAGTTGAAGTTATTATTCAGAGTTTAGAAGATTTAAAGCACTGTTAAGTTGTTATGTATTAGTAGTAGTATTTGTACGCTGTCACACCCAGCATTACAGTTTGCTGCTAGGCCCAGGCCCAATTACAGTACATGGAACAGGTGAACTCTGAGAAAAAATGACATCAAATACAGACATTGTCTGATGATTGCTAAATATGACTCAGAAACTGGAGGATACTAGAAAAAGTGCCTTAACATGAATAGATTTATGTTTCAAATGGGTAGCCTTGTTAGTCGGTAAAAAAAAACCAACAAGGAGTCCTGTGGTACATGCATCTGACAAAGTGGATTTTTACCCATGAAAGCTTATGCCCAAATAAATCTGTCAGTCTTTAAAATGCTGCAGGAAGTTGTTTTTGTAGATTTATGTTGGGTCTCAATATAGTGATTTTTTAAAAAAATACATAAGCACAGTTCATCAGTTTTTTACTAATACTTTAGGGGTAGATCATCAGTAGCCCTTTAACCTTATGCAAGGCTCTCTTTCATATCTACCTGTATCATGGTCAGCAGTGTGCACAGGCAGGCTCTGCAAGGCCCAGTTGACCAAGATGAATACACAACTCTCATTGTCTTCACTGGGAGCTTTGAGTGCTTAACATTTCTGAAAATTGGGGCCTTTTGATTGAATACCTAACCACTATAGGCCCAAATTTCTGAAGAACTGAACACTCACAACTGTAGGGCGGGCTTCATGGATTGAGAACTGGAGATGCAAGCAAACTGAAAGCTGGTCTTGCTTGGATTTAGTTGCTCAACTAGGGTGCATCTACACTGCACCGTTATTTTGAGATAACAAGCATTATTTAGAAATAACAATGTGAGCATCTACACAGCCATTCTGTTATTTCAAAATAACGGCCGGCTTATTCCGAAATCTGTGAAACTCATTCTACGAGGAATAACACCTATTCCGAAATAGCTATTTCGAAATAAGACATGTATAGATGCTCCACTGTTGCTATTTCGAAATAGCTCCTCACCCGGGTTATTCTAAATTATTCCTCCCGAGTGCCTCCTGGGGCTCTAAACAGAGATAGCATGTCTACATTAGGGAAGCCTGCTCAGACTAATTTTGAGGCTTCCGTGCAGTGTAGACTTACTATTTCAAAAAAACTGTTTTGGAATAACTATTCCGGAATAACTTCTTTTGAAATAGCTGTGCTGTAGACATACACCTAAGATGCTAATCTCTAAAAATGATGGCCTTAGTCTTTTGATTAGTAATTCATAGGGAATGCACAATTCTATGCCAAAATGGAGACCTGATCATGAAAATTTTACAGTAATGTCTACGTGGAATTGAAAAGAGCCTACAGCAGTTACTCTGAGCAGTGTAAACTCAATGAAATGTTAACTTAGATACCCAGTAATGACCATTTAAATATCAACATTCCTATGTGAAGTAGTTAACAAAGGAGATAAAAAACCATAGATCTCCACAATTTATTGTGAGTGACATTTAATTTTGGTGTCACCTTTTGGATGAGTTCCATTGTTCATTCTCCCCTCACCGCCCTGCCCCGCCCCCCTTCCCTCACCCCGTTAAGACAGAGCCAAGACCAAGAAAACAAGCAGAGTCCAAGGACACACTGAAGCGCACCAGTGAGGGGAACCAAGCTCTAGGAACACAGTGAAGTTCAAGGAGTGCAATCAAATTTGAGTGGTGTTCATTTCAGTGCCTCAAATGGATGGAGTCTATTTTGTAGGTGGCCCCTGGGAAAATATTAACACTTCCCCCCCTTTCCTCATCTGACCCCTACTTTTAGAGCTTAAAATGACTATTGGCATGACACTTTAATTTCAGCTCAGTTCTAAACAAGATTAAGTCCTCTGTCCAAAGAAAATGGGCTGAAAATGGAAAAATACAAAACTGATAAAGAATATATATATTTAATACTTGGAGGAAACTGAGGGGGAAAATAACCAAAGAGAAGAAACCTTTTTAACATTTTGCTTTGTCTCTCTTTGTTTCTGCTTGACCAGTTAAAGCTGGTGAACCTGGGGGATAATACACTGAGCTTCCATGGAAGTGTCACTATCTAGGGATCTCTTGTGGCCGAGGCAAAGAGTTGCATTAATTGTATTATACACTGTGTTAAAATATGCAAATGTGACTCACTGTTAATTTGGTTGACTTGGAGGTAGAAGTTTTCTAGATTTTCATTGACTGTTGGAATGGTCTTCAGCATGTTAAAGGAGAGATCCAACTCAACTAGGGAGGAGATATTAAAAACGTTGCCTGGTATTCCAGCATCTGTCAAACGATTGTGAGACAGACGTAAATATTGCAGAGCCTTAAGACCTTGGAAGTACTCATCAGGAATGTTGGCAATCTGGTTGTTGTCAAAATATAGCATGAGTAAAGCATGCGGCAGTCCTTTTGGTAGCTTTGTAAGTTGATTGAAGCTCAAGTCAAGATATAAAAGTGACTTCAGGCCTTTAAAAGCTCCAGAAAGAGAGTCTGTTTTCAGCTGGTTGTTCTGTAGGTGAAGGACAGTCAGGTTCACTAGCCCCTCCAATACATTGGGGCTGATTTTTGTGATCTTGTTGTGACTAAGTTGCAGGTCATCCATAGTATTGGGAAGTGGTCCAACAGCTTCAACCAAATTGTTATAATTTATATGTAATTTCTTTAAACTCTTTAGTTTGGAGAAGACTCTTCCCTTAATTTTTGAATTTTCCAAATTGTTGTGATCTAGGATCAGCCACTGCAGGTCTGTTACATTATCAAATGCATTCTCTTCAATGCCCTCAATCATATTGTTTCGGAGATAAAGGTATTTTATTCCAGGCGGTACAATTGGGAGGCTTTTCAATTTGAGGTCGTCACAATACATTGCAGATGGATAATTTTCAGGACAATTACATTCTGGGGCACAGACCGCTGAAGATGGCCCTAGCATTGAATTAATGTAAGGGTAATCTGAGTCTGGAAAATATCCCACATCATAGTCGTATTGGCAGAAAATACCACTAATCAATACCAAAAAGAAAGGTAGGGAGCTTAGATGCATCTTTGCAAAGTGGCTTGTCCCTGTATGGTAGGAGGAAAACAGTTACAATTCTGAATTTATTTTCCTTGATATTATTTTTAATTTTACCATATAAAATTATCCATAAAACTGATAAGGAAGATAGGGTTAATTAAAGTTGTTAATTTATGAATTTGTCAGTTAGGATTGTTATTGTTTCCATAACATGAACTTGAAGGTTTTCCTGTCATATTAAATTTGTGAAGAGAGCTTTAAAAGTTGGTAAATCTGATATGACCAGTAGTTAGAAATTAGAGAATAGGATAAGCAATTACCTACATTTTACTTTAACCACTGCATAGAAAGTATCTGTAGTGGACCAATGACATTTAATAATAACATAATAAGTTTATAATGCCTTATTTTGGGATGTGAATGAAAAATAAGGGCATGTGACTTTCAAATGAAATAATTATTTTGGTGGTAAACTCCATGATCAACTAACACATTTTAGCCTCAGTAAGTTATAGCTTGAGAAAACTCATCAACCTGCACAAAAATGCTTATCATGAAACAAACTGTTTACCAGCTATTGTGAAGGTGATTGGATGGATTAGAAAGGTACATAACAGGGGAAAGTGGAGAGCTATGAGTAGAAGGAATCAAAGAAAAAGAGAGGAATGAGTCTACTTGGTCTTTATTGTGGTGTTGATGGTTTTGTTAGGTGATCTCAGTTAACATGAGGAGAGGAGGGAAGAGGGGAAATATGAAAACAGGAATGGAATTCTTCCTGCTTAAATTCTCCTTTCCCTTTTTCTGCAAGGACCCTCTTATCCATTTTTTTAAAAGACTGGCAGGTGAGTTTGGTCACACTCATGTGCAGTTATTTGATGACGTAGCTAAATTTTCAGGATTGTAGTGAGTAATATTCAAAGGAAGGTTTTTCCATTCAACTTTAATTGGGTCCATTATTATTACCAATTAAATACAAGAAAGTTGCTGCATATTTAAATAACTTCCATTGATCTGACTTAAACTGAGAGCATCCAGGAAGTTCCAAGTTAAGACTGACATCTCACTATGTAATTAGTTGTTTAAAATAGCTATTGTTTCATCAGTCTTTTTTGATAATCTCTTAAATGTTTTCTTTCAAGTGAGTAGGAAACGTATATACAAATCCACATAATGTTTGGAAGGTCCAGGAGAGCAGCTGGCACTGAAAATATCTATCTATCTGTCTATCTCAGCACTGGATAAATTGGTTATATACTAATGTAAATGGCCTTGCAAATTCTAAATGTTCACACTTAAATAAAATGAATATGACAAATACACAGTGCAACTTGTTTTAAACAACCAGTCAAGGGTCCAATAAGCCACTTGCTTAACACAGGTGGTATTCAGATCCAGATGAAGCAAAATTGTTCCCACTGCACTTGTGAATGCTTTGATGTGGTCTTGAGCCAGGAAACTGCTTAATATGGGTGGTTTACTGTAACTTTTAACTGCTTAGTGTTTTAACATATTTATATAAGTAATATATATACACATACAGTCCTATTACCAAGTCACACAGTGGGTCAGACCCACATCTGATGTAAATAATTGTAGCACCATTGAAGTCAGCAAACCGGGTGATTCATACCAGCAGCAAATCTGGCCCCGTGTTTTTAACTGCAGTTGAGAATGAGATGGAAAGCAGTAAAAATTAATTCAAACTCAAAGTAAACTTTAAATTGTCCTCTTGTTCCCGAGTAATTCCAGAACATACCCATATGCAATTTGGTATGCATATTAGCATCAGACATGGAACTAAAATCCATGGAAAACTCCAGCAAAACAAGGTGAATTAGTATTTATTTTATTATTTATCTGGTGAGAGTACATTTGTAGCTATACAATGTTGAGAACTCCTGTGGTGCTTACAATTTAATTAAGAACAGTGTATTTGCCTTCAGTTTATTTTCCTATTTTTGTTGGCTGGCTAAAAGCCATGTTATATTCCAGTGGGCTAATAATTCTTGAATTGAAATATCACCAAGGAGTTCTTGTTAATCTATCGTCCAACAAAATGTGAAAGTTTTTAAGGTGGTGTTACAGTATTTCCAATCAATTAATTTAAGTTTTTCTGTTCTGCCTTATTATGCTAAACTTTTGATCAAGGATCTCTATTAAGTATCTTTAATTCGGCATTTATCCAATCAAGATTACCTAATTAAACACAGGACGGTAGACCTGTCATTGGGGAGATTTTCAAATGTGAGTTATAAGTATGGTTTTATTTGTCTGTTAGCCACTATTGTCTGAGAGCACACTAAATCAAATGCAAAATATGTCGCAGATCCCTTGCCAGTGTAAATGGGCACAGCTTCAGTGAAGTCAATGCAACTTCACTGATTTACATCAGCTGAAAATCTGGCCCCTTCTCTGTAAACACATTCAGGATGGGAGGTCTTACTATTTTCCTATAAGCATGGAAAGTCAGAGCTATGACCAGCAATTTGAACTGGTACTCTTTTAGCCTTCCAGTAATATTCTCTGACATGTTTGCAATGCTTTTGGCGTAGTAAAGGCCTATTAATATAGGAGCACAAATATTCTACTTTAACTGCATATTTCATTGCTTTTCTGGTTTTAATTTGTACTTTTAATGGTTCTTAGTTGTTTTTCCCCCCTTGGTTTCATATACAGGACACTTGCTTCAAATAACATGCAATATTAAATATGATGCAGAAGACCAGAAATAGTGTCAGGATTTAAACTAAATGTTAAAAATTAGGTGACATATGATTCATATGAATGTGTGTGTATTTGTTTAAAATTAATATGGTGTGTGTGTATACAAGAATCTTCCACAATAAAGTAAATATTATGTAGAACAATTATCTTGTTTAGTGCCAGGTTCTTAATGATTGGATCTAAAAAGTGCCCTTAGCAAAAAATGTAAAAAATGTGATCAGATATATACTTGTGAACTATATGATTCTTAATTATAAGATCAGGGTGTATGCTGAAAATATTTTTTGAAACAATTATTTTTCATTTTTTTAAAAGTTTCATTATAAAATACCTGCACACACAGTAGGGAAACTGCTCAGCAAATACAGGCAATGATAATTGCATCTCAACAAACTTCAAAAAACCTCACTAGAGTGGAATAGATGCAATGGCAAAATCTCTTTAAAAGATTTTGAAACTTTATTATATTAATTATATTGTTTACTTCTTATGAAAACAATGTAATATCTTCTATATTAAAATGTGATTCGGGAATATCCATTTCACTCTGTTAGCTATGATGTGTAAAAGGAAATTAAAATATTTAATTGGGGATTCGACAAATTTAAATGATAACAATTAAAATTGCAAACTATCTATAGCATTTTCCTTTCATCAACAGCCATGTGAATGATTTAAATGTTCATATTTTCATCCTTCTGTTTAAATTGTATAGTAATGATTTAACATATCAAGAGGACTCTTAAGGTGGTGTTATGAACAAATACCTGGAGGGCTATTTGAAATGAGTGGTATTTTTAAATTCTCCTTTTGCTCTGTATGAAGTTTCCCTTCCCAAATACTGTACAAAATGTTCACCACTAATGCATGCAACATGAGGTTATTTTAAGCAAACAGTGAAATCAATACACTAAACTGCTGATTTGTGTTCAATTTACAAATTGGCAAACTTGTTCTGACATTTTTCATGTCCTCATTACAGCAACATTTAAATAGCTGAGCATTATAGTTAAAATATGCAAGGGCACTTACCTTACTGCCTTGAAGCTGCTTTCTTTAATTCCCAGAGCAGATGCAATAAGGGACTGAATCGACCAATATATGCTGTAAACAGTGTCAGGAGGTAACTGGTTGCCAGATCCTCTGTGATACAAGAGCTAAAAAAAACAACCCCAAAAAACAAGAATAAAAAAAACACAACCCCAAACCAAAAAAACCCTAGTCACGCTGTTCTCTGAAGCTGCTATGTCATCATGATGATCTTGTGGTGTGGTATGTACAAATGCTGCTCTCTAATGAAGTGCAGGTGGACAGTGTATACTGTACAAGGACAACCCATCTGCAGTCCTTATGGAATAGAGAAAAGATAAGTGTTTCACAAACCTGAGAAAGTTTAGACTATGAACCACAGCCTTACATAAGGAATGTTAGTATTCTAAGGGAAAAATACTTTAAATAAAATACAAATTACACACAGACCTTTCCTGTCTCCCAATTTATTTTATACCACTGGGCATGATCTAACGAATAACATTCAAACCTCAATGTAGTTTTATGTCTTAAGGAAAGTCATTCACTTATTTTTGCCTTGTTTTTCTTTCTGTTACATTATGTCCATCATAATGTAATAAAAGTTTCAACTAAGGAAAAGAATCAAAGATGAAAATACACCAAGATTTTTGTTAGAGTACTATACTATATATCTATCTCCAGCATATTTTAAGCAGATATTGTCTCCAAATATTTTTTTCTATATACACAGTAATTTACTAGCTTTGGGAATTTTTTTTGGTGATCTAATTGATCAAATATATATATGTTTCATAATAAAAATGCCCCATAAAGACTTTTTTGCAGTTGTAAATTCACTTTAGACATATGTTCCTTTTTACTTTTCAAAACACTGCTACCCTTCATAATCTGTAACCACTCAGCTATGCGTTGTCTGGTTCTTATTTCATGGATATCATTCAAGAATGCATCCTAAAGCTTGGATGAGAATGTTGGTTTTAGTTGGACAATCCCAAAAGATAATGTAATAAAGAAAATCATTGGCAGAACTGTAATTGTTCATTTTGGGTCTTAACATTTCCATAAGAAAACCCAAGACACCTAAACTGTGTGTTGATGTGTTTATGGGATGTAACCCCTTTTCAAAGAGTTCAGTTGTTTCCCCCTCACACGAATGTGTCTATGGATAGGATAGACAAAGCATATTGAAAAGTTCTGTGATAGAATGTTTCATGCTGGTCAGATATGAAATAATAAGTACACTTGAATTTTGTCACCTCTTTGAACTTTATTAAGGAGGTGATTGTTTCATTTGCTATCACTTCTTAAAAAAATAAGTGATTTTGTTCAGAATTTTCATCTGTCATTCATGTGTTGTACTTAGTGTTCAGTGCAAAACTGACCTTTATGTCAATATAGGGGAGTAAGGAAACTACCCATATTACAGGTTGCAAAACAGCGGGTACGTCTAAACTATATGTGTGTTTTTTTCGAAAGAGGATGTGCAAATTCCATGGGAATTTGCATATCTTCTTCCAATCTCTTTTTCAAAAGCAGGTCTTTCAAAAGTGAAAGTAGTCTGGACGCGTTCTATTCGGGGGAAAAAACCCTTTTTCGAAAAACCGTGTAAATCTCCTTTTTTTAGGAAGAACGGTTTTTTCGAAAAAGGGTTTTTTTTCCAAAAAAAACACGCCCAGACTACTTTCACTTTTGAAAGACCCACTTTTGAAAAAGCGATCAGAAGAAGATATGCAAATTCCCATGGAATTTGCACATCCTCTTTCGAAAAAAACAACACACACATAGTTTAGACATACCAAGTGTGAGGTAGGGGTGGGGTTAATTTTAACCCTTTTGGAGCCACTACAGGTTGAGACTCTCTAGTCTGGCACTGTCTTGTCTGGCATGGTTTTAGTTAGCAAATGTCTACTTATCATGGGTGTGGGCAAGTTTCCTATGGGCCCATAAAGTTTGTTTACAGCCACCATCCTTGGCTCTCAGTGTTCTGTGCTGTTATTTAGCTCTAATTTACCCCTAAATGTCTTCTAAGAGCCCAGTAAGCAGTGGAAGTGTTTGTAATGCTGCTAGACAATATTGACTTCCCATGGCCCAGCAAATTCTCTGTTTTGTCGCCAATCAAGTCCTGAGGGTACCAGACTAGAGAGTTTCAACCTGTACTCTCGCTTTTGCACAGGAAGCGGACAGGGTCCTGACTCTGTCCCAGACATGCAGGCCCCTTCATTTGTGAGCCTCAATGTTAGGGGAAGTAATCTATAGTGGGAAAGTAGAACTAATTTATAGTCTCTGAGATCTACACTAGGGAGTTATTTGGAAATAACTTCCCTTGTCTCAAAATAACAAGCAGAGCGTCCACACTATCCATTTAGAAATAATGGGCTGGTTATCTTGAAATAATAACTCCTGTTTTCCAAGAAGAATAACACTTATTTAGAAATAGTTATTTTGAAATAGCAGTAGTGTGGATGCTCCACTGCTGCTATTTTGAAATAACTATTCCCAGAGTCATTCAAAGTAATTACCCTCCAGTGCTTTCTGGGGCTATAAGGGTACGTCTACACTTGCTCCCTAGTTCGAACTAGGGATGCAAATGTAGGCGACCAAAATTGCTAATGAAGCAGGAATTTAAATATCCCACTCTTCATTAACATAATCTTGTCCGCACGCTATTCCACTCGCCAGCTGATTCGAACCAGGAAGTGTGCTCCGGGCCGCATTAGTTTGAATCAAACCCCTTGGTTTGAACTAACGTTACTCCTCATTTTTTGAAGAGTAACGTTAGTTCAAACCAAGGGGTTTGATTCGAACTAACACGGCCCAGAGAGCACTTCCTGGTTTGAATCAGCTGGCGAGCGGAATAGCGCACGGGCGAGATTATGCTAATGAAGCACGGGATATTTAAATCCCCGCTTCATTAGCAATTTTGGTCGCCTATATTTGCATCCCTATCTCGAGATAGGGAGCAAGTGTAGACGTACTCTAAGTCAAAGTAGCACATCCACATTAAGGCAGACTGCCTCAGATTAATTTTGAGGTTTCCCTGAAGTGTGGACACGCTATTACAAAATAGTTATTTCAGGAGTTATTATTTTCAAATAAGTTATTTTGAAATAATTCCCTAGTATAGACATGCCCTGAGTCACAGCTCAGTACCTGCTTTTGCTCCTGGGGCAAACTGTGTAGCTAAGCTGACTGAAGCACCAGTATAACCACTGTCAGGTCAATGAAGAATTCTTCCATCAGCCTAGTTACTGCTTCTCTACATGGTAGATTTACTACAGTGACACAAAATATCTTTCCATTACTGAAGCAAGAGTCTAAACTTCAGCAGTGTAGCAGAAGTTCCACAGCTCTGCTGCTGTGGCATTTGTAACGTAGACCATCTACTTCTTGAGGAAAAGAACTTGGTCCAGCATCTGCTTTTACTTCCATCCATTTCATAGGGGTTTGCAGTATATATTCCTTTCACTTATTTTTATTTCATGAGACCAATGGGTAAAAGACTTTTTGTCTAGTCTACTTTTTCCCTCAACACTGTAAATGTCTATACATTTCCACTTCATTTACTCTATTGAAACCTCCTTCCCTGCCATGTCTTTCTGTTTGAGGGTGGCTGCATGAGATCCCATGGAGTCTGTCAGTGGAATCTGAGTATTGAAGACAACGGAGCTATACCCCTTCAATCCTTGTATGCCATTGTGTTACATTTTGCTTTCTTCATCTGTCAATCTTCCATTTTGCCAGCTTCTTTTTCACATTCCCTTCTTCATACCTCCTTCCAAGCTGCTCCAGTATATTCTGTCCTTTGTGTCTTGTATAAATCGGAGCATATTATCAGCACTCAGTAACAATCCTTTCTGTTACATTAAAAGTATGGAGACAGTAGGCATTTTTCACTCATCTTGAATTAAATACTGTGGGGCAATTTCTGTGCTTTGCTACGTAGGTGCAACTTCCATTGAAGTCAATGTAACATTAACATTGCTTGTTTTGATTGTTCTGCTACTTTTGCTGCTGCAGAGAGAACTGAAATCTCCATTAAAACACACTGGCTGTGCCACAGGCATAGGCAATTTAAGATAAGTGGTCTTTGTAGTGCATATTGTAAGTTACTGAAAAGGCACAAGATTTTCTTAACCACCAGTGTATGGTGAATGAAGAAAAAATAGCATTGGCTCAAGCCTTCAATAATAATTAGCTGTGTGGTTTTTTTCTGAAGCCCTGCTACATTTTAAAAATATTAGTTAATGCTGACTCATACCAAATCAGTTCCACTAAAAACAACTCAGCTCCAGATCCTTGGTGTTGCAGACACTCATTATTTTCCAACTAAAAGCTTTTATCCTGTTATTTTGTTTGTCCAATATTTCCCCTACACTTACATTTCAATGGAAAATATTGGGGTGCATACTATGAGAATTATAGGGTTTGCAGTGATCCAAATTTTTTTTCTTTCCTTCTCCTAAAAAGGAAATAGCAGCTTTGGAGGCTTATAAAAATGGTAATACCGGTGCTACACCCTAGTAACAGACCCCAAGACATTTTTTATGTAAGTCTGGATTTTTGTTTCCGAGGTTCTGAAAAATGAAGCACAGCTTTGTGATGCGTCATATCTGACAGCGTTTAGAAGTTGGTAAACATTTACTTCTTCCAGTGGAAGGGAGAAAAAGTAGGATGCCTCATTGCTTGAGTCGGCACATACTGACTCTGAAGCAGGCATCTACCATCTAGTTGAAAGAGTTTGTCTGTTTGTTCAAGAACTCTTTCTAAACAGTCAGAGGTAGGCCCACCAAATTCGGTATACATCTTCCTCTTATCCTAACTTAAAGCAATGTAAGACTTTGGGTTTGCCAGGAAAATGGGATGTGCCTGGAATGGGATTGCTTTTCAGAAAACCATACGGAAAAGAGATAGAATCACTAGAAAGGTGAAAGAATCTTCCCCTGGCCAGGATTGTGCCAACTCTGAGCGTTCCACCCCCTAGATCTTCTTGAGGGAGGGCAGGGATGCTGAAACTCATTCCCCCAGATTCATGTGGGCACATTGCTGGCTGTTACCCTTCATCAGAAAGCGAGAGGAAAGTGCACTGTTTGCTGCATTGCTTACTCTGGCTGCGGAGCGCAGAGGGCAGATAAACCTCGACCTGCCGCAGATGTAGGATACACATCCCTCCCTGGCTGTGCCTGCAAGAGGTGCAGCTACCGTGGAGAGATGCTTCTTACCTGGCTCTAAGCTGCGGCGATGAGATAGCGCTGGGGTAGTCCTCTCTCCCCTGGGCAGCCTGCTTACTGAACTCCTCAGCCGCAGGCCCACCCCAGAACAATGATTTCATTGAAGGATGTACATTTTCATTTTAATGTCCAAAAACCAAAAATGAATGGTGGTGGGAGGGTTGAAACTTCTGACCATCTCTATGTATAGTTGTGAAAGTCTGAGGAAGAAGGGCCTTCACATATGAGAGGCAATTTAATGGTAAAGCTCAAGATTCCTTTTTTTCCTCTTTTTTCCTCTTTATGTCAGATGCTATATGTGTCTATGCTGAGATTCTAATTTATATATGCACATTTCTAAATTTGCCATAAATCATGTTCTCATTTACTCTTTTCTAAGATGCTCCAAGTTCTTTGACCACAGGTACGGAACATACTGAATTTATTACACTAACATTGAACAGAACTGATATCCGTATGGAGTCTTCCATTGTCACGCTCCTAAGATGCAGCAAATCGAATACTCTTACCTGAAAGCCATGGAAAATGTAAGGGATGTTTATCATTCTGATTTTTTATTCCTGTATTAACATGAATGATTTCGCATGGATGTTTGTGTTATATAGGCTGTTGTTATGTTATCTTACTAACATACTTGTGCAGTAGGCTCAAGAGGTATACTTTATTAGTTAATTTAAAATTAGCTCTTAATAAAGGACTTTATAAATATGTGTACAGCATATATAAGTATAAACATATTCCAAAGCAAGGCAAAAGGAAAAAATCAAAAGCATTTTCATATTAAAACTAGGATCCATGGCTAGATGTAGGTTTGTGGGATTGTGAGGCAATAACTGCAGTTTCCATCATACACGCTGACAAAACTTATTTATTTCTATATTACTATTGGTATGCAGCATGGTTTACAGAAATAGTACAGAGCCCTTCCCTGAAGGCTTTAAAATAGAAAGTAAACAGATAAAATGAAACAAGTAGCAGGTGGGTGATTATGAAGACAACAGTGAGTGGAAAGGAAGTTGCTTTTGAATGTTGACTTTAATACACACCTTTTGCTTATTTTTCAGTAGCAGAATCTTGTACACAACCACAAACCATTTCATAGAATCCAGCTCTTCTTCTCATCACTGGTCCCATATGAAAATCCACAACTTCCCCCAAGATAATTTACTGTCCATTTGGTCTAGTGACCAAACAGGAGGATCTTAATCATACATGTATATTACAGCAGCACCTTGAGGCCTCTTTTGAGGTCAGAGCCCATTCTGCTAAGTATGTCATAAGCACAGAGTAAGAAGAAGGTCCTACCACAAAGAGCGTGCAGGCTAAACAATTAATGAAAGAATGGGGACTGTGACGGAGTGGACTAGGCTCTGAGGCTCTGTGTTGCAGTCCTCATGGCCCTGCCACACACTACCCCAGATAAGGGCAATGGAGAGGGTCCTCCAAGCTGCCTAGAGTGGGTACATGGGATGCAGCCAATTAGGAAAGGGCTAATATTATAAGGAATAGCCAATCAGGGCCCAGTAGGCTTGTATAAAAGTAGTTGCACAGCTGGTGTGAGTTCTATCTGCTGGCAGGGACTGAGGGAGCAAGAGGTGCTCCTGGTTGTCTGGAGGGGCTGAAAGAGCTGGGAAAATCAGTTGCTGGCTGGGACTGGGGGAGCAAGAGAACTTCTGATTGACTGCTGGGACTCAACTAAGTGAGACTACCAGGAAGTGGTCCAGGGAAATATAAAGCTGCAATTAATAAAGGGAGCCAGCAAGAGGCTCTTAAAGGGTCCCTTGGTTGGAATCCAGAGTAGTTAAAGAGGGAAAGCTCCACAGGAAGTCTGGGGTCACTGAGGACTCAAGTGGAGGCAAGGAGACACCAGGGGAGAAGACCCCGAGGTGCTGCCCAATTCCAGAGTAGGAACCTTGCAACCTAACCATGCCAAGCCAGAGTACTGTGATGGTCCCAGCTGGGCTGTTAAAGGACTGGACCCATTGAGGGCTTCAGGACATTGGAGACATTTTGGATTGTGTAATCCCAGAGGGGTTTTTTTGTTTCACAAATGGACAGAATGTGACTTGGCCAATAGGCTGAGTAACCAAGACCTGCTTGGTGAGTGCCACAGACAGCAGGGGGGCACCATGAGTGGAGGAAATCAAGAAAAAAACTGCAGACATAGTTGATCAGAAGGGGACATTAATGAGTGATGAGTGCCACCCCATTACAGGGACATAACAGCACAGGGGTGAAATAACTTACCCAGAGTTATACAGCAGGATGGCAGAGCCAGGAATAGAACCCAGCAGATATTCTGCACTGCTCCTCTTAGAGGAAATATTTGTAACAGTGATTGAGCAAGATGAAAGTTCTTTTAAATATATTTCTTCTCTGCAGTGAGAGATCCCTTTACTGGAAGTAGGGGTCCCCTTTTGGTATTGCATCTCATACACTGGTATAAAAAGGAAACCATTAATTTAACTGGTAGAATGATTAAAGACAGAACAGAATTATGAAAGCTGTTTTTGTTATGGCTAATGTCACCACTTGTAGTTCTGTTGCACCTTATACAATATAGGGTTTCCGTCAGTGTACCTCAGGCTATGTCTATACTAGATACCTTACAGTTCTACACCTGTACCGATACAGCTGTGCCCTGTAATTTCTCCCATATAGCTGCTCTCCCATCAGCACAATTAAACTACCTCCAATGAGTGGCAGTAGCTATGTTGGTGGGAGAGCATTTCCTGCCGGCATAGCACCATCTACACTAGCACTTCTGTTGGTATAACTTATATTGGTCAGGGAAGTGTCTTTTTGCACACTTGCAACCAACAAAAGTTTTACCAATAAAAATGCTAGTGTAGATATAGCCTTAGTTCACTCCTTCAGTGTCCACTCAGGGGAGTAAGACTGCACTATTTTGGTATTCTCTACAATTCACACCTTCATAGTCTTCATTCCAGTGCAGGATAGACATAGCCTTAATTGGTGTATGGATTCTGTTATGCTTGCCAAATTGGTATTTATCTGATTAGTAACAAGAATTAGAGAAGAATGCATATGAACTTACTAAAATGCCTTCTAAAACTGAAACTCAAAAAATTAACAAGCATATTACAAGACAGGATTATATTACTTGATATCTTGTGTTGTGGGAAAAATGGGAAATGGATAAGAGAAATTATTTTCGAGACATAAAGAAGTTTCACATTTAGGATCAACTTTCCAGTGCAGCCTTAACATTAAAGCCTTAAAGGGGGGTTTCTCTGTAATTATTTGCAGGTACAATTAGTTTACACAGATAAGTACAGTAGGTGTGAGTACAATAAAATGCTTTGTTGTCCAGGAGACATTACTTGAACCCACAAATAATTATAGGTACAAGAGCACTCACAGATTGTGGCCATAATGGGAGAAGTGAGTTTCTAAGCTGTTTTCTGATATTACCAGTTGCAACAAAGAAGATATGGGATCATAGCCTCACTTTGTCTAGATTGCCTTAGCTCCAGTTACCTTAGTGGAGCTATGCTAGTGTATGTCAGCTGAGTGTCTAGTCCAGTGTCTAAAAGGAAATAGGATAAAAACAGCACTAGACTAAATATGAAAAACACAACTAAAATTATTACTCAGTAAAACATGTTACACTCACTCTCCTTATAAAAAAAACAAACTATAAATAGATTTTTAAAAGGTCAGATTAAAATGTAGAGGCCAATTTTCTGCTCTCCTTGGATCAAATCCTGACATCGTCACTCTGTTTTTGCACTGTACTTAAGCAAACTTAATAGTCTTCAATAGGAGTTTGACTTCAGGAAGAATAGTGTACAATTTGAGGACTTCAAGATTTGCATCATAAGCTTTATTGGAGTAACTCCATACATGCACCGGTATACCTGAGAACACACTAACTGCCCGCGGCCACACGCGGCAGTTAAATGGTAATTCGAACTAAGTCCTTAGTTCGAATTACCTGTTACTCCTCCTGGAATGAGGTGTAACAGGTAATTCGAACTAATTCGAAGGACTTAGTTCGAATTACCGTTTAACTGCCGCGTGTAGCTGCGGGCAGTTAGTCCGGACTAGTGGCATTTAAAAATGGCGGCCAGATGGGAACATGCAAATAAAGCCCGGGATATTTAAATCCTGGGCTTCATTTGCAAGTTCGAATGCCTACATTAGCCTCCCTAGTTCGAACTAGGGGGCTAGTGTAGACATACCCTAAGATCTTATTCAAATCTCACTGAAGTCACTGAGATGACTCCATTGACTTTGATGTACATTGCATCAGGACCAGATTGTTGCTTACACACATACATACACACACACACATGCATGCATGTGTAATCTTCCTAAAACCTAGATGGGAATTACAAAAGGTAGAAAAATCTCCACCTTTGCACTCACCAAGTCAAGTAGATCTAATTTACTTATATTATTCTCAGATACCATTGTAAGAATGGAGATGGACACCATAGAAAATCCTAAAATAAAGACCATACTGTGATAACATTTTCACGGGTTCATGAAATATTCTTTATACATTGCAGCAAGCAATAGTGTTTTCACAAGAAAAGTCCTTTTAGCCACTTGATTATGGTATGATTTTCACCCTCTACCAATTGTTTGCAGATTTTGGATGTTTGCAGGTTGGTTTTCCATGGGAGGAGAAATCATTGATGCTGTGTTTATTTTCTTAGTGTAGCTTATACTTTGTAATATATACCAGCCTTTGAACAGAGGTGGTCAGACAGGATACATCTATACTACAGAACAAAGTCGAATTAAGATATGCAACTTTAGCTACATTAATTGTGTAACTGAAGTTGAAGTAGCTTAACTCGGCTTTAGGCGCTGTCTACACTGCAGGAAGTCAAAGGAAGAACACTCTTCCTTCGACTTCCCTTACTCCTCATGAAATGAGGGTTACAGAAGTTGGAGTAAGAAGCCTGCTATTTTGAAATAATTTTGAAATAACAGGCTTGCTGTGTAGACGCACACTCTGTTATTTCAAAATAACATGAGTTATTTCGAAATAAGCATGCAGTATAGACGTAGTCACAGTATCAGGACAAACCTTCTTTCAAGAATCTCATCCAAAACATCAGTCCCTAGCCATCAGGGAGCAACTCTGGCTCTTGAGTTTATTTTATTCAGAGAGATTAAGTCAGGCAGGAAACTGTCTGTGAAAGAAACTGCTGCCCATACAGCATTTCTTCCAAGACTGTACAGTGGTTGCAGAAGGGGGATGGTTCCAGAGCCCAGATTCCAGTCTGAGCCCAAACATCTAAACAGTAATGTTTAGCCCTGCATCTGGAGCTCTGCATGTCTGAATCAGCAGAACGAGCCCAGGCAGGCATATTTAAGTGCCAGATTGACATACCCTCTAATCAACCTTATTTATTGGATATTTACATTTAAGCAAATTTTATAAGAAATAAATTAATCTGAATTGTGCCTTTTCCTACTCCCCATACACAACTGGCATGAATGAAAAAAAAATCCCACACAAAATGCTCATAGCTTGTTTCACATTCTCTGTGTCATAGGCTGTGTCTAGACTACACCCCTCTGCCGACAGAGGGATGTAGATTAGGCACTTTGGAAGTGCAAATGAGCCCGGGATTTAAATATTCCGGGCTTCATTTGCATACTCACGTTCATTTGCATACATACGCCTCAGGATCTGCCGAAAAAGCTCCCCACTGTCGGCAGAGCCACAGCTACACTTTACTTTCACTTTCGACACTGAGCCTGATCGGCATAGCATCGGAATGTGAGTATGCAAATGAAGCCCGGGATATTTAAATCCAGGGCTCATTTGCACTTCCGAAGTGCTTGATTTGCATCCCTCTGTCGGCAGAGGGATGCAGTCTAGACGTAGCCATAATGTCCTGCTTTATTTTTTATCTCTGAAAAGAACTAAATTGAAGTTTTCTTTCAAAAAGTAATACAACATTAATGAATATAAGAGCAGTGGATTTCTGCTTAAATGATTGAGACCCTGAGCTTGCTAATTATATTTATTATAGTAGCTCCAACTAATGTTCCACCTTTGAGCTCCTCGTGTGCCACCTGTATGCAGATTGGCCCTCTTTGTGCAGAGGTGAGTATTATAGTAGATCCAACAAGCCATGCTCAGGAGGTGACCTCATTGTGCCAGGTGTGATACAGAAGGACACCATCCTTGCCATAAAAAAGTGAGGATCTAAACTAAGATACTAGAGCTGGTGGTGAGAAGCAGGGAGGGAGGATGGAGCAAGAGTGGTAGAAATACATGGCTATATAGACTACTAGAAGATTTACCCAGCTTTGCTGGGGTCCATAACTCACTTAATTTTTCTTTTCTGGTAAAGGAAATGGTGGGGCTGGGGATGAAGGGTTCAGTATGCAGGCAGCCCTGGGGAGAGAGGATTACCCCAGCCCTGTCTTACTGCAGCAGCTTGGGGCCACCTGAGAAGCACTTAGCCATGGTCGCTGCAGCTCCAGTGGGCACAGCCAGGGGAGGGTGTATGTCCCCCGGGTGTAGCTGTAGGTTCATCTGCACCCTGCACTCCCCAGCCAGAGTGAGGAGTGCAGCACACTGTGCACTTTCCCTTGGGGGAAGAGCCAGTAATGTACCTGTACACATTTGGGGGAAGACAAAGAAAGACAAACTCAGATATATAGTAGACTATGATATAAATCTGGTCACAGTGGTTTTGTTGATTTTTAATTATAGGATATAAATAAATAAATTAAATAAATAAAATAGACTGTCCTCCACTCTGGACTAGACTAGCAATGACCAAAGAATTAGATTTACTTCTCCCAGTATTTGTTGAGCCAATACTTAAGCCCAAATTTGGGATGAAATTATAATCATCCTCCTGGTTCTAAGTATGAATACAAAATGTTGCCCACACTTGTGCTTTCTTTTATTTGGAAGTTTGGCAGGCTGGGGAATGGCCAAACTCTCTTTACTTTTGTTTTGCAAGGGAAGAAATATGTTTCTGAACTGAGAGTCATATCCTAGATTATAACATAGGGCTTACTTTCAAATGAAAATGAAGGTTTTAAAAAAATGCTGATAAAACTAAAGCAGAATGAATGCAAAACAGTATAATTTAACTCCTGGTTGACTTCTTATACCTGATAATATTTACGGGATGATCTAACTAAAACTGGTTAGCCAATGCTGATGTAATAAAATCCCTTATGCATAACTCACAAGAGAACATTGGTTCTTTCTCACTCTGCAGCTTGTCTTTGTATTCTTCAGATTGTTTGGCTTGTAAACCTGATTTTTCTTTAATTGGAAGATAACAGTCAACGTTTTGCATTTACTAAGAAGTTTTTGGCATGACTGCTGATCTAATATTCCTGAGCATAGCTGATGGCAGAAAACAGTCAGTCGCCAGTTGGTAATTGCTTTGGTCTCTCTGTGAAGGAGATCCTTTGAGCGTGGCTGTAACTTTTCTGTGCTATGTAACTTTGTTCCTTGCTCTTCCTAGGGCTTGGCAGAAGGCACTTGCTGAGACTGAAGTCAGGTGTAGGGGAAAGGAATGGCAGGACTGGAATGCAGCCTGCAGAGTGGGGGGGGAGGGAGGGGCAGTGGAGTCATTTTGACCTACTTTATGTTTATGGGGACAAGCAGCTAGTCTGAAATAACAGTCTGCATCTACACTACAAACATATATTTTGATTTTGACATAATGTCAACATAATATCGAGCTGGAGGACTTCTTACTCCAACTCCTGTAACTCTCATTTTACAAGGAGTAAGGGAAGTCGGAGGAAGAGTGCTCTAACTCAGACACCTGCAGTGAGGACAGAGCCAAAAGCCGAAATAAGCTATTTCGACTTAAGATAAGCAATTGACGTCGCTCAAGTTGCCTAGCTCATTTCGGCTTTAGCTCTGCATGTGAGTGCTGCTAGCAGGAGGGAAACTAGGCTCTTCCCTCTGATTTCCCCCTACTAGCTGAGTCCAGTTCTGCCATTGCCTTTCAGCTAGTGAGAGGAGTTCTTGTTGCATCTTTCTGGCAGCTTCATAAAAAGAGGAAGTCATAAAAAGAGGCAGAGCGACCAGGGAGCGAAGCGGACAGGAGCTGCAGACAGGGGAGTTTGAGAGGGACCGCAAGAGATCCCGCCGCTGAACAGGCTACTTGGTGAGAGTATTCGCTTTTGGTGTGAGTGAGTTTGCTCGACTGTTTGAATTTTGTTTGTTTGTTGAATTCTGAATCTGATTTCAGGTGACTGCAGTTTCAGTTTCAGCTGCTGTGGCAGTTGGGACTAAGTGCCTGACCCTTTGTTCCCTCAATTGCTCTCTTGATTGCATCTGGTCAGCCTTCCCCTGTGTGACTCACGAGGGTGAAGGCCTGGCCTAGGCAAGCAGGCTTAAAAGCCAGAGGCAGAGCGACTAGGAAGCGAAGCAGACAGGAGCTGCAGACAGGGGAGTTTGAGAGGGAGTTTGACAGAGGGAGGCCTACGATGGTCAGGAAGACCCGCAACACCTGTGCCAGCACTGCTTCTGTCTCCTCCACCGGCACCTGTAGCCAGACAGAGCACCTGAGCATGGATGCCTCTACCCAGATTCTGGTGTGGTTTTGCAGGGACAGTGGATTGCAATTTCCACTTATTGATATCCAGGCTGGGGAGATCATCCAATGCGAAAGGTGCCTGCTGGTGGAATCTCTCAGGCAGCAGGTGGCAGAGCAACAGGAGGAGGTGGCTAGGTTGAGGAGCACCCGCATCCATGAGGAATTCCTGGACCGTGTTCATGAGGAGACGGCTGAGGTAGCTGTCCCGGTACACAGGACTGGGGACACACCGCTGGTGGAGGAGGAGACGACTCAGGGTGGACAGTGGCAGCTGGTTACTTCTGGCAGCAGGCACTGCTCCACCCCTGCTCCGAACCCTCCCGCCGTAGTACTAGGAAACCGTTATGCTCTTCTTTATACAGGAGATAAGCAATCACCCCCTACACCGGAGGAGGAGAAGCCCCGTACCCCCAAGGATGGGAGGTCTGCTGCCACCACTGCGAATAGGAAACGAGAGTAGTGGTGGTCGGAGACTCTCTCTGAGGGGACAGAGGCACCCATCTGTCGCCCTGACATTTCATCTCGGGAGGTATGCTGTCTGCCGGGGGCCCGTATCTGAGATGTTACGGAGGCATTGTCGAGGATTATCCGGCCCTCTGACTACTACCCCATGTTACTCATCCATGTGGGCACTAATGATACTGTGAGGTGTGACACTGAGCGGATCAAGAGTGACTACAGGGCTCTGGGGGTACGAGTGAAGGAGTTTGGAGCGCAGGTGGTATTCTTTTCGATCCTTCCTGTCGAAGGTACGAGCCTGGGCAGAGACAGGTGCATCCTGGAGGTGAATGCCTGGCTGCGAGGTTGGTGTCGCCAGGAGGGCTTTGGCTTCCTCGACCATGGGATGCTATTCCAGAAAGGACTGCTAAGCAGGGATGGCGTCCACCTTACGAGGAGAGGAAGACCCTGTTTGCATACAGAATGGCTAACCTAGTGAGGAGGGCTTTAAACTAGGTTCGACGGGACAGGTGAGCAAAGCCAACAGGTAAGTGGAGAACATGGAGACCTGGGAGATGGGTCGGAAATGGGAGGGAGCGTGGGCTACAATGGCAGAGAGAAAGGAGGTTCAGGGCAAAACTGGGAGGCAAGGTCAAATCAGGATCTTAGATGCCTATATACAAATGCAAGAAGTATGGGAAATAAGCAGGAAGAACTGGAAGTGCTAATAACAAGTACAATTATGACATTGTTGGCATCACAGAAACTTGGTGGGATAATACACATGATTGGAATGTTTGTATGGAAGGGTACAGCTTGCTCAGGAAGGATAGACAGGGAAAAAAGGGAGGAGGTGTTGCCTTATACATTAAAAATGAACACACTTGGAGTGAGGTGGAGCTGGACATAGGAGACGGAAGTGCTGAGAGTCTCTGGGTTAGGCTAAAAGGGATTAAAAACAAAGGTGATGTCATGCTAGGAGTCTACTACAGGCCACCTACCCAGGTGGAAGAAGTGGATGAGGCTTTTTTTCAAATAACTAACAAAATCATCCAAAGCCCAAGATTTGGTGGTGATGGGGGACTGCAACTATCCAGATATATGTTGGGAAAATAACACTGCGGGGCACAGACTATCCAATAAGTTCTTGGACTGCATTGGAGACAACTTTTTATTTCAGAAGGTTGAAAAAGCTACCGGGGGGGGAAGCTGTTCTAGATTTGATCCTAACAAATAGGGAGGAACTGGTTGAGAATTTGAAAGTGGAAGGCAGCTTGGGTGAAAGTGATCATGAAATCATAGAGTTCGCAATTCTAAGGAAGGGTAGAAGGCTTAATGGTGGGGAAGAGGAGCAGGATGATATTGTTGTCGCCCTTCCCCTGAAAGTTTGGGATCTAGCTATTCCATATTTGGCCATAATAGAGGGCCAAATTGCCTACTAGGGTGAGTGAGCCTTAATTAAGCAGATTCTAAATAGCTGATCATTTGTCTTCCTCATTAAGGAGAATGTTAGTTTATGGAAGTTGGCAGTAGAAATGGAATTGTGGAAAACGCATATCTAATGCCAGTGTAGCCAGCTCTCAATATTTTATCTCATGATATGTGGTGGTTTTCAGAAGGTATCAGCTCCTGAATTCCTGTGATTATGTGAGCATTTCAACCTTTATTAATTGTATTTTTAAAAGTAAATTTCTACTCCTCATGTTTACAGAAAAAAGTTGGAAAAGTGAACCCTAAGCATTCAAACAACAGAAGGTGGATTAAAAGACCTAAAATATATTCAAAAAACAAAAGCTTTGTGATTTTTATGTCAATCTTTTCAGTTTGGAAGACTTGAGATGATTTTTGAATGTTTGCAGTTGGGAATATTATAAATGAAATATTATAATCTGCAATTTATCCAGCAGTCATGTGCTCAAGCATTTTATGACATAACATATTAAATCCTTAGGTAGTGAGCGAACAAAAAAAATACCACTTTTCTGGTTTGAATGCTTTCAGCTTTCAAAATTTTTGCAACTCACCTGAACTAAACCCAGTTTCAGAGTTGTTTGAATTTTATAACACAAGTAGTAGTTGACATAAAATAATCTAAACCCATTGTATTTTCCTCAGTGACAACCAAACATCCATATCAAATTAAAAGTTGAACAGAATGTTCCTGTGTCATGCTCCAAAGATCTGTAGTGCAAATTCAAGTGGAAAATATTGCCTTTATCTGCAATAAATTCCTTTAACTGAAAAGGTGAAGTCAGTGTTTAGAAAGTAATGAGGATCCTTCCTATTTAGTACTTTGCAACCTATTTCCATAGGGCATTTATCCACTGAAGGAGAATTCACATGACCTTTAGAATACTATACCGGGCACACTTTACATCCTAATATGAATTATCTGAGTCATTAAAACTAATTGTCCTGATTTTAAAAGTTCTGAGTATGAGTAGTGAGGGACTGGAGTGAAAGGACACCCAATGGGTTAACACAATTGCTTAATTTTGGTCATGCTGTGAGGCGATGTTAAATTGCCTTGAAATTTGGGATCTGTGAAACTCCATTAGCAGAAACATCAAAGGCACTGCTATGTTTTGAGATCTCAATACAGCATGCCAACTTCTCCCGACACAATAGAAAGATATGCACTGACAAACTGAGTGATTAAATATTTTCAGGAGCGAGCCTTCCGGAACAAGACAATTATCCAAAGTTGCTTACACAGATAAGCAATATTGAACATGAGTCAACTTTTTTCCTTTTGATGTAGACTCATACTTGAGTGATTTTTAAACCCCATCTTTTTCCTTTATGCTCTGGAATTCAGCTTATCCAGGATAATCTTTTCGTCCCTAGGAAAGAAAGCTTTACTCTAAAATTAAGGAATCATCAACAGAGCACTATATAATTACCTTAATTGGTTGTTCTGAGTAGTTTTTTCCTGTTAAAAGTGCCTTCACATTATATGCTAGTATTTAGTAGCAGACACATATGGTGCCTATTTTCATAGCTTATATGGATTTGCTGGAATTTGAACCTTTTCTAAAGGACATGGAAAAGCACTAGTCTAATTGATTTAACTAAAGCTTTCCATATGGAAACAATAATCCAACTTGTCCAAAGTTGAATTTTGTCAAAATAATAGCAAAATCTTTAGGTTTCTGCTTTAATTCTCTTAAAATATATTTAGTTGATTTGAAAATGAATGTCTATTTGGATTAAATATGAAATATAATCATGGGAAATCTATGCAGGAAGAGTTGAACAAAAGCACTGTGTTTAGCTTGGTTTATTGTTACTTGTGAAAACACACTGCCATTTCCATCAACTTCTAATTCCTAAAAATGTATCCTAGGTCTTTTTTAGCCAAATAAAATCTCACCCATTTTATGAAAAATATTAATATTTTGTCTCTGCTGTCTTCTCTTCTCACCTTGGCCATGGCCTGATCTAAGGGCAAGAAAGCAATGAAAGAACTCCTATTGACTTCAACAGCTTTCAGTCATGCCTGAACAGAGAGAGGATTTTTTCCTCTAAAAGCTGCGTTTATTTTTTGACAAAGGAAAACAATGGGTAAGTTTGACTCTGCAAATATGAATGCACAGTAATTCAGAACACACCAAATAGTCTAATGGAAATCAATGAAACTACTCACATGCAGAAGTCTTTGCAGGTTTGATGCTTAAATAAGGGTTTTTGTAGTTTTGTTAAAATGTTGAATCTGATCACCTTCAATGGCATTTTGCTTTTGCTTTGTGCAGCCATAAATATGGATTTCAGAGCCTGAATGTCCCTTTTTCTTCTCCATATATAGTTCTTGGTTACAATCCTAGATTTTAACATTTGTGATGTTGCATAATTCAATTGTTGTATTACACATGAATACACTTATTTTTAAAGAGAGATAATATTCGTGCAATAAACTGCAGCAGGAGTAGCTTTTGCCATACCCACCAAATCCCTCTTCCTGCTCATTTGCATCACTTCTATCTTCTGTTGAATAAACTTCAGACAGCTCAGATTCATTCATCCAAGTTCTAGTCTCGTCTTAGCAGTGGGAAATCACTAACATCTGGATCTGCTGTATGCAACCACAGATTACTAGCACCACATTCCAGATCATCTCATTATGCCCTCCCCACTCGGTGGCCTTAGA
Source organism: Rafetus swinhoei (assembly GCA_019425775.1). Taxonomy (NCBI): domain Eukaryota; kingdom Metazoa; phylum Chordata; order Testudines; family Trionychidae; genus Rafetus; species Rafetus swinhoei. The sequence goes on along the minus strand of CM033437.1, from coordinate 270,313,897 downwards.
AGCATGTTAAATAAAAGGAATGACAAGGCAGCTTTGAAGACCTTCACAAAAAAGTCGTCCAGAACCACGCTTTGCAATCCCTCAGACAGAGAAGTGTGCTACTGTAAACAGACCTATCCCTGAGGCTGCTCCCTAACCTCTTGGGCTACATCTACACTGCAGGCTTTTTGCACAAGAACAGTAGTTCTTGCGCAAAAACTTGTAGAGCGTCTACACTGCATGTGTGTTCTTGCGAAAGTAAATTTACAGTAAAGCATCAGAAAAGAGGGCTTCTTGCACAAGAGTTATTCCTTTCCCCAGGAGGAATAAGCCTTCTTGCTCAAGAGCTCTTGTGCAAGAAGGCAGTGTGGATGGGCAAGAGGGGTTTCTTGCACAAGACACCCCTATGGCTAAAATGGCCATCAGAGCTTTCTTACACAAGAGAGCGTCCACACTGCCACGGACGCTCTTGCGCAAAAGCACATGGTAGTGTGGACACGCTCTTGCGCAAGACCTTTTGTGCAAGAACTCTTGTGCAAAACAGTTCTTGCGCAAGAAGCCTCCAGTGTAGACATAGCCTTGGAGTGTATTAATGGCAGGGCTGGTCCTAACCAATTGGCGGCCCCAGGCAACTGCCCAGCTCACCCGAAGGGTTGAAAAAACACCAGGGAAAATGTGTCAAGCAAAATAAAAAAGTGGGGAAGGGTCAGGGAGTTACCAGGGAAACCTGGGGGAAGGATTCGGGAGGTCGAGTCTGCCCCAAAGACCGGCTCTGTGGGTGGCCTCTGATTAATGGGCCTTATAAAGTGCTCAAGCAGTACAGCAGGCAACGGGTAGAAGAAGGACAAGATCTTTCCTATGTCTTTTTAAATGAACACACTGTATGGAGGAAAACAACCATTTATGTTCCTTCTGAAATTAGTTTCTAAAATGGCTGTTAGCGATCTCCAGAGCCAGGGGCTACCCCACAGTCCTCTTGATCTGTTCCAGTTGATTCTGTGGGATGATGGAGATGACTTCCATTCACAACTGGACGTCTTTATGGCTCATGTTTCTCAACTAGTTTCACTTCCTCTTCTGTGTAAAAATGTATGGTCATGAAGAGGACACACTTAATGTGGATTTTCCTAATGCCATACTTCACCCACTCAAATGCTGTGCTGGCTTTACAGAGATTCAGCTGCTTTAATGTCTCTTTTTCATTATTGGATAACTAGGAATGAGAACTTAGAGCCAGCTAATGCACTTGTTCACCCTTTAAAATGAGAAAGACTTCAATAATTTCTCATTGACCGTCGTGTAAATATGGCTGCTAATGTTTAATGAAATGACAGAGAGCCTAATTCATCCCTGCTGACAGACCATAGAGTGCAGTGCAAATTTCTGTGTGCTAATCACATTATAAATGAGCAAAATCCTGGCCAATAAAAAACATCGACAGAGATCCAGGGTCACATTTTGACTATTTGAGCATATGTGTCCAGAAGGTGTTTTCCTAGCTGTGCTGATTAAAATGTCAACACATATAGTGAGCAGAATAACTATGCTTATTTGGGTCACTGTGTCCTTTTATTCTGTTGCTCAGCCCTTTTTTCTTTTCATTTTTTCTGGTTTAACAATAGGTGAAGTAGAGTTACCAAAAGCCTATTCAACACTCTCCGGCAGTAGATGGCACTTGAGAGTAGTGGTGGGATTGTGAAGCTGTTGGGAATCTTTCATGGTTGTTTTGTGATATTACAGTGCTAAAGAGTTAATATTAAAATAGTCATCTCTTCACTGCTCCTAATGTGTATCAAATAAGCAAAACTGATCTAGATATTAGCTGTGCAAAGAAACAAAGCACAAATGGAGAAAGAGGTTATGAGACAGAAGGTTCACTGGCAGGTCAGAACATTCAGAGGTTAGGACTAAGCAGCTGCCAGGCTCAGAGAGTGGAAGATTCTAGACACAAATTAAGAATCAAAAGGGAACTGAAGAAAGGCTTCAGCAGCTGGAAATTGGAACAGCACGGTCTGTGTAGTGTCTTGATCTGACTTCTGGGAATTTGGAGTTAATCCTTTCCTGAGACTCCAAGAGTACAACTGTTCATATTGTTTATATAACAGCCTAAGTTTATGATATATCTGTACATGACCTTGTGCTCTTTAAGAGAAAAGAGATCTGCAACTGATCATAATGGTCATTTCTGTCTTTATAATCGACAAACTGGGTATCTTTAACTGGCTATTTTTCTTTTCAGTTACTTTCCAGTTTCTGGTTGGCATTCAAGATGCAACATTCTCTGTGGATCTGTGGTGTTGCTAAGAATGAATGTGTGTGTATTTTCTGTAAATCCTAAACCTATGAGGCATTGGTAAAAATTACTGGAAGTAGATTACAGAAGCAATGTATTAGATATACAGCATTGTCACCAGAGACTGTGATAAGTATTTGGGAAGATGCAAGAATGATAGAAACAGTTAGCAATTTTCTTATTTCCAGGTATTCACTGCCAATTCAGTAAAGAGACAAGGGCAAATGTTTCCCTTAGCAATCTCCTACACAGATTTGTATTAATTTTTATGCAGGAATTTATGAATGGAGATAAAACTAATACTTATTGTGACCACAATTGCAAAAGTTAGCAGGAAACATTGGCCTTGATTCTGCAGAGCATTTCAGCATGGTTTCACATTTAGGTGTGTGTCTATGGGCTTTGATGTATCAAGACCATTGTTAGGTTCAGAAAATGCAAAAGGCCAGCTGTATCTCTAATTTGTATTATTGCAACTTCTTTATTTCAAAACTATAGGGAGGTTTTTTTACTATAGCTATTCCTGTATGCTAAGAGAGAGAGAGAGCGAGAGAGAGAGAGAGAGCTGTGAAACAAAGGCTAGCATGGATGATCAGGTTAGTACAGCTTTTTGAGGCTAGAGTTTATTTAATAAGCCTCTTAAATGAGACAAGCAACTGGTGTAACTGAGTACAGTTCTTTAGACTTCAGTGGTGCTACACTGATTTCCAGTGGCTGAAGAAGTGGCTCTAAACTTTTCCTTCTCAGTATTGTGGTTTCACCCAGCGTGAAGTGGCAAATGAAAGCAATTGTAAGCATATAGTTTCATTGTTGCTTCTCTAAGAATACCCTGCACTGTGTAATTCGGTGCTTTTGCAGGTCTGCCCAAGGAGAGGCTCATAGTATTTCCTTATAACTTACCCCCCCATGCAATGCAGTTGCTAGGAAATTCAGACTTGCCTGGGGGTTCCACCCTTGAGACATGCATTTTCTTCCCTGACCAGTGGGCTTCAGTCCCAGAGGTTGTCTATGGGTTACCTTACCTTTTCACAACTTCAGGAGGAAATATATTGTACTGCCTGGCCAGAAGGCATTCTGCTCTATCCCATTCTCTCACCCATTCTCAAAGTTCTGCGTTTTTGTTCCCCCCCCACTCCCATTTCCATTTCCCCTAATGTGAGGCACTGTGTGTTTGATTTGTATGGCAAAACAGTGCTTTAATAGTGCTGGGCTTCCCAACAGTTGGGGATCAGGAAGGCATTTTCTTCATTTCAGGCAGATAACCGTTGTGTGTTGGAGGGTTTTTTTAGCTTGTTGTATCTCATTAGTGCCGAGAGCCAGTGTAGTAGAATGGTTTAGGGATAGTCACATATTTGATGATAAACCAGTCAAGTGTTGTCTTGTTTTGGACCAGCTCAAATTTGCCATGAGCCCACTGGAGTGAGGATGTATTATTTTGTCCTTTATTTATTCCAACCTAATGCACAGGTCTGAGGCACTGAGGCCACATCCTATTAGCAGTAGTTGGATTGTAGAGGGGATGTAGTTAGTCTTTGGGAACAGCATTTGCTTTAACATTGCTCATACATGCTTCTTGTAGGGATCCAGATCCTCGTATTCAGATGAGAACTATGGACTGAATCCCACAGATGTGGGAGATAATGGGATCTTAGCCAAATGAGAGATATAGCCAGAGTAGGAAGGAAAAGTACTGCATTGGACTAGTTTTACTGCCAGTTTGGGAGAATGGAATATTTTGGTTATATACAGATCTAGAGGTCTACATAATACATGGATAAAAGTTATGGCAATTCATTTAAATCATGTACATATTCATTGTGTGTAGTCTTTATAGGTGTGTCTAGACTACATGGCTCCGTCGACGGAGCCATGTAGATTTGTTTACTTGGCAAAGGGAAATGAAGCGGTGATTTAAATAATCGCCGCTTCCTTTAAATTAAAATGGCTGCCGCGCTGTGCTGATCAGCTGTTTGGCAGCACAGCACTGTAGACTGTACACTCCGCAGTCGACATCAAAGGCATTTTTCAACCTCCCCGGTAAACCTCATCCCACGAGGCATACCGGGGAGGTCAACAAATGCCTTTGATGTCGACCGCAGAGTGTCCAGACTACAGCGCTGTGCCACCAAACAGCTGATTGGCACAGCACGGCAGCCATTTTAATTTAAATGAAGCGGCGATTATTTAAATCACTGCTTCATTTCCCTTTGCCTACAACCCTAATCTACATGGCTCCGTCGACGGAGCCATGTAGTCTAGACGTGCCCTATGATTGCTGATGATCCTTGTATCCTTTGGTGCAATAATGACACAAAAGCTCCTATAGAAAAATATGTTTTGGTGTCTGTCAGTCTTTCTTTTTCACCACAGCCACATAAGAGGCTATGTAAAGATTCTGATCTTAAACTCTCAGATAACCCTAACAAAATAAGGAGACTATTTTACTGCAGACATAGAAAAAACATGAAATAAGTATGCAAATAAATTCTGTCCCCATCTTCTATGGAATATATGGGTTCTTGTCATTTTTGTTAGCTACAGTAGTGACAGCTACAAAAAGAACATTTTCTTTTTCAGGAAAATAAATTTGTAGAAGACCGCTGTGTAGGAAAGCATTTTTGTTTGTTTGTTTTCTAATTTCTTTGGCGAATAAGAGTCATTTCATACAATTTGTGCTCATTTTAGCTGTCACTGAGAAGAGAAGGTTTTTTTATTGTTCTGGATTCATCCAGGATTATAATTCTGAAAATTTGTATCTATTTTGATTACATAACCTACATAATAAAGACGAGGAATTGGGCGTTTGCCTGTATTACAGCATTCTTTAATACAAAAGCCATACAAGTTTTACAAATTGAAAAAGATTGACTTTTGCAGAATTAAGTGGCCTTGGAAGGTTCTTTTAACATGACCATTGGAATGAGTATAAAATAAACCTTTGTAGACAATGGAAGCAGAAATGTGCAGCCTTCCTTTGCCATGACTACCACCCTCCCGCTCTAACTGGAGAACCCAAATACATGGATTACTTTCAAATCACTCTTAGAGGAAGAAGGTATTTCCAAGAATGATGTCCGAGTTCTGGCCAGTCATTTAATCTCATTTCCAGAAGTATGAGTTAGTTGATATTCCAAATCCCATGAATTCAGAATTCCTTTTTCAGACAGGCAGGCTGCATATCTCTACTTGACTTAAAAAAAAAAAAGTTAAAATCTGAAAACAGTGAAGAGATTCTACTAGTGTACAATACAAATTCAGTGAAGAATGTTGAAGTTTTTAGCTTTTAAATCTATAAATGGATTAATATAGAAGGTTAAATCATAATTACCTCACTCTCACAAATAGGCCCAGTGAAACTGCTCATGAAATTAAGGTGTGCTGGATTCACCCTAGACATTGTTAGTCATCATGATCCAAAAATCGTGAAGAACAGGAATATATGACAAATGTCTTGTACTGCAAATTATTTATTTTTTAGGCCAACAAAATTGTTATTTGCTAACCTTGACTAAAATTGCTCAGGTTGATTTGTAAACACTTAAGGAAAAGGAAATATGTATACAATGAGTTTGTTTTATTTTTTTTTTACCAAAATAATGACATTAGCAAACATTTATATTGTCTTTGCTAAATAGATACATTCAGAATTAGACTTAAAACATGTTATAGCAAATATTTTTAAACCTCCAGGGCTTGATTTAAGTTTTAAAGGGGCTAACTGTGCCCAAGAATAAAAAATAGTCTCATCTCTTTTTTACTCTACCAATTTCCATGAGTGGCTATAAAAACAAAACAAAAAAAACAAAAATCCCAAACAACCCTCAATCATTATCATTTGTTTTTAATATCAAAAACTTCGACAAATATTTACCCCAAATCTCATATACAATGGAATGTGAATACTTGCATTGTTCAGCTAGCTGAAAGATACCACAGAAAGCATTCTGGCACAATGAAGGCTGAAATAAGTCAGAATAGGGTACAGCTGGTGTGTTTTGTCTTATACACTTATAAAGATCACTTATTTTACATCAATTGGTGATATCCACTCAGTGAAATTTTCAGAATTTGGCTTTAATTGTTAACAAATTTTAAACAGGCTTATGACAACAGGTATTTGTAGCTGAAATACAACCGAGCCCCATCTCTATGGATTTATTTGTAATTACCAAGCTGTATTGCCGAACGTTCATAGACACATCGGAAAGTAGATGGCTGGATTTCCCAGTATTGTACAGGGTTGCTAAAAAGACTCACACCTGAATAGGAAGCCTTTTTGGTGTTGTATCCGGGAGGGCAAAAGTCGCTGGGGCCAACAGAAGCAATTTTATTGTTATGAAGGTAGACTACCTGAAATATATATAATTGTATAAGTGAGAAATCAGACTAATATGACAAAGTGCATAACCAATCTGGATATTTTATAAAGTCAGTAAACAACATCACAGCATAGTAATCTACCAGCTCTTCCAAATACATTCTCATTTGATACATTTTATTGAACTACTAAGAATGTAACTGAATTTTACCATGGCTAATAACCAGCCATCATAGTTTTCTGTGATGAAAAAGCTCCCAAATTCTCTACTAAAAACATAATAAAATGAAAAGCTGAACCTTAGTTTCTCTAGATACAAACTATATTGAGCACAATGTTTTGTTGATACAGTACAATCCTGTTTATCTGAACAAATTAGAGCCAGGGCCAGGACAGATAATAAAAAATTCAGATAATATGGATAGCTTCAGACCCAATGCACAGGGCTTATGGCCTGAACCACGCTGGCTTATCTTGACAGCCCCAGTTCAGTTAATATGAAGGGCTACATAATGGAGCCTGGGGTTAATGGGGTTCTACAATATACATTTATTTATTTTTTCACAAAAATACAAACACTAAAAAGTCTCTATAAAAGTGCAAATTACATGCTTTTTCCCCATGTTTTCCCATTGCAAATAGATTTGTAGGATCCCCGCTAATAACATTTGAAGAGTGATCAAATAAAGCTGTGTTGCTTCTAATATGAGGGCCCAATCACAAAAATACTTAAGCACATGCTTTACTTCAAGCAAGTATTTGGGACTGCTCATGTGCTTAAAGTTAGGCTTGTGCTTAAGTGTCTTGCTAAATATGAGATATAAGCCAAAAACTTAAAGCAAAGCTATTATACTATGATATAATCATTATTGATTGTAGACATTTTTCAATAATAATAATTTTCTTGGACAACATATTTGTTACAGAAGAGGACAGTTGCAAACAGTGTGTGTGTGTGTGTGTGTGTGTGTGTGTGTGTGTGTGTGTGTGTTTTAAGTGAACATAGATTGTTTTCTATTTGGTCTTTTGCTTCAACATAGGAAATGTCATCGATATTGTAATAATTGTAACTACTTGCCAAGAACAACTGGTAAAGATTTTAATGCTGACTGTAGTATATGCACTATTTTCCACCAAAGTTTGCAGTATATAATTCTATTGTTTATGACAGCTATTATATGCATTAGTCGAGATTGATTATATTTTTCTCTTGTAAAGACACACATAGCTGAGGTTCAGAATGATAACTCACCTGGTTAGGAAGGGACAAAATACACCAGGGTGTTAATTTTGGTATCTGTATTTTTACTAATATTATTTTAAGAACTGAGTTATTTTTTGAGTGGCAAAGCAATTATTATCTAGGTAATCCCATGTAAGTACTGTGAAACCTCTCTACTATGTTACATGATTACATATTCAGAAAATGGAAATATTTTATAGGGGAAAAAACTATTTTAGAAATGTTTTAAAGTGCTATATTTACAAAAGGGACAAGTTTTTGTTTCTTTCCAAGTATAATGCCTTCAGAAAGAGCTATAAACCCTTTAAGAATGACCTCTGGCTAGGAATGTCACATTTTTAAAGTTTGCTATCTCCAGTTTTGCAGAGGTACATGCAAGTACAGGTTCCTATTTAGGGAATCTTTCCTTTTCTTTTTGTTTGATGTGTTCTAGGTATAATACTGGCACCACTGACGTCAGTGGTTTTGTCATTGACATCAGTGCAGCCAGGATTTCAATTCCTATTTCTAGACCTTCAGGCTTAGAAGACGTCTGAGTTTAAATTTGACTTTGGAACTGAATATGAACTGTTCTTGGCCTCAAGAAGTAGTCATTTTGTGGAAGGCCAAGGCAAACGTTTCTGGAATAGTTTGGAAAAAAATATGACTGTCTAAAGCTGCTGAAAAGTTTTTAATCTGAAATGAAGTCTTGAAGAGATAATGTGCAAAGAACAGTGAAGTGTGCATGATAAATTTATCAAATGTATTATCCCCATTGCACACACATTTATGGGTCTATGGACCTTCACACTTAAAAGACTATGTACCTTCATGTCCATATACTTAAAACCATAATTGAAAAGTCAATCCTTTAATATGAAATACTTCCTTTTGCATGACAAGAAGATTATTTTCCTCTCCCTTCTTTTTCTGTTATAAATTCTGATAGTCCCCCTTTTTTTCTCTACTGAAGCTCATCTGAAGCAGTGGATTTTGCCCACAAAAGCTCATGATACTATATATATTTTTGTTAATGTCTAAGGTGCCACAGGACTACTTGTTTTCTTTTGCATTTCAGCAAATATGTAGTCAATTACTGCCAAACATTGGATATGAGGCTTGCTTCAAGTCACAGTTGGAGGGCACAAATGAAAAAGAGGATGGCCAGTACTGCATATTGTTTAAAGATCAATAGTACTGCACTGTTTCTCAGTCCCTTTTAATTACTACATATCCGAGTCCATAAGATATACTTTACCTGGATGTATTTGTGCTCAGCCAGGCCACCAGGCACTTTGGGAAGTTCGTTGTTATCCAAGTGGAGTTCTTTCAGATGAGGCATATTGGCAAGAGAGCCATTATCAACAACACTGATACTGTTGTAACTGAGACCCAATCTGCAAGAAGCAATAACATGGGTAAACATTAGCAAAACAACCACTTCTCACAGGTGATTGCTATGTCAGTTCTTCACAAAGTAGATGGCTTTTCAAATCTATCATACAATGGGACAGGATGTTAATAGGTTACAGAATCACAAAGCCACAATATGTTTGGATGAGCAGAAATTTCCATAATTTGAAATATCAGAATTATCACTGTGTAATTCAATTTGGTTCCACTTCATCTAGTATTTCTGAAGCTTCAGGGGGGTAGCCGAGTTAGTCTGTACAGGATAAACTTAAAAAACAACAAATGGTCTGGTAGCACTTTATAGACTAACAAAACATATAGATGGTATCATGAGCTGTTGTGAGCACAGATGATGGTCATCTGAAGAAGTGGGCTGTGCCCATGAAAGCTCATGATACCATCTACATGTTTTGTTAGTCTATAAAGTGCTACCAGACCATTTGTTGTTTTTTAGTATTTCTGAGTTACTTGCTTACTGTTGCTACAGCATGTATGTGTATATACAAAGGCACATAACAGGTGGACTATCGAGGCTCTGAACTATAAATTTCAATTTATTGTTATGTGGCCCTATTACAGTGTATCTGAGTGTCTCACAAACATGAATCTGTTCATCCTGATGGCATTTCTTGGAGATAAGATGTATTTATCTCCATATTACAGTTGGGGAACTAAGGCACAAGATGATTTAATGACCTGCTCAGCAAAACACAAGGAATTAGGGCAGAGCTGGAAAATGAACCCAGATCTCCTGAGTTACAGCAAAGGGCTATAACCACATAAATATCCTTTCTTTTAATAATATGCACATTCTGGATTTATTAGTGCAATTTATGGGTTCAGCTTGGAAAATCTTGTCTGTTAGGTATGAAATCACTAAAATTCATGAGTTTCCTTCTCTAGACAATCTGGTAATCCAAGTTAAAATAGTTTGTTTTTCAGAAGGAATGCAATACTGTAAAATAATCTGCTGTGATATATCTAGTAGGGAGGAGTCTGTTTTCTTCTTTGCCCTAAAGCATTGCTTTTTAATTTTCAGGGAAGAATTTTCATTGTAGGTTTTCTTAACTCTGCAACTAAGAGAAATAACCCAAGAACTGCATGGATGTAATCAAAACCTCTAACAATAGTACAACTAATTATAGACAAAGACTACTAGAGAATGGTGGGTTCAAAGCAATCTGCTGTGGTATGCTGTACAGTTTACACCAGGTACAAAAGCCAGATTCGGGACCTAACATGTAACTACACAACTGAAAACATCCAATTAGGTTTTAAAAGCCATTAAGAAGTTCCCAGAATGGAGGCAAGTCAAGAGTAGAAACCCTTGTGTGGAGTATCTTAATAATAAAATAAACATGCAAAGAAAGAGTAATGATAACATTTAGTACAACTCACTATACTTAAACAAACAGAACTGCTATATTTACAAAACTAAAAAAAAGTCTGATCCAAAACCACTGAAGTTTCCCACTGACATCACTGGGCTTTGGATTAAGCTCTAAATAAGTGATTTGACAGTAACATTGCTCCTATAAGTGTCAACCTTATTATGGTTCAAAATATCCCTTACCTTTACTAGAAACTTGGTATGTTTCAGATCCTAAGAATGTCACTTAAGTTTTTACCTAAACAAAATTCCCAATGACTGCAGTTTATAAAAACTAAGTTAACAACTTCAGGATTTCATTTCATGTAATTAGCTTGGCCTGAGTTGCAAATAACGTAGTGGAATTGTTTGGAAATCTCTGGCAATGTGTATCATACAGGATGTTTGGGGATGTGTCAGAAATATGGTCTTTCTGGCAAAAAAAAATCTACAAAACCTTAGTGAATATGTATCTAAACATAATTTGGACACAAATACATGTATCTAAGCAGACGTGTAAGATAAAGAGAATTCTGTGGGAACAACAGACTTGGATTTTATTTTTTATATTGACAGAGATGGAAAATGTGACATACAATAGTTTTAGAGTGTTAGAACAGTACAATTTTCATCTTTCTTTTTTTTTTCTGTAGGGATAGAAGGGGAGAAAGTTGGGAAGTAATTCTTAATATAATAGCTTTTTATATTTTAATTTCTTATAGATGTTTTAGCTTTATTTGTCCCATCACTGAACAACTTGTGAACACTTAAAGAGAAATAATCTATAAAAATAGAAATGAATATTTATCTTGTAATTCAAAAGTATGTATTCAGTTTATTCAGTCTCTAATGGCTCTGTTGGTCCTCTCCCACGTTGCTGTCATATGGGCCACACAAACAGCATGAATCTGAAAATTAGCATGTAGGTTGAGATACAGCTTCCATTGTATGCAATGGAAGATCACCATGAGTACAGTCATGTGCCTAACACATGTCCTACCCTGTGGAATTCCATACGATATACCATCTACAGAGTTATTGTCCAGTTAGTTGTGTTTGCTTTAGCTTCGTGTGAATTGTGTTTCAGGAGACTTAAAAGTAAACTATCAGAAAATATTACTGTCCTTCTAGTAGTCAAGGATTCCCCTCAGAGTAAACAGTAGAACTACGAAGAGTCATCATGCTAACAATGCCCTACCAATGTGTCCTAACATAGGGTATGTCTACACGGCAAAGTTATTTCGAAATAACAGCCGTTATTTCGAAATAATTTTACCAGCATCTTCACAGCCAAACCGCTATTTTGAAATTAAATTGAAATAGTGGAGGGCTTATTTTGAAATTGGTAAACCTCGTTCCATGAGGAATAGCACCAATTTTGAAATTGCTATTTCGAAATATGTGCTGTGTAGACGCTTATTTCAAAATAGGGGCCTGCAGCCCTTCCCAGGGTTCCCTGGTGGCCACTCTAGGCACAACCAAGAAAACTCCTCTCCCTCCCTCTCTCCCCTGAGCCCTTAAAGGGGTAGACTCTGGCCACAGTGCCTGTGCCAGCTCCAAACCTACCAGCCCAGAGCCAGCAGTCACTGTACCTGACCCAGTGGCCCCAGCATAAGCCAGGCAGCCAGTGACAGCCAGCCCTCCACTGTTCCCCAGGACCAGTCTGCCAGCTCCCAGGAGCCTGCCAGGGGCCAGAAAAGGTGGGCACCTGCCTGGTCCAGTGCGGAGATAAGGGACCTAATTCAGGTTTGGGGGGATACCACCAACGTCCATGATCTCCACACTAAATGGAGGAACGCAACTGTCTACAGGCTGATGGCTGCCAGCCTGGCCACCAAAGGCCACATGCGAACCCAGGAACAGGTTCGCATGAAAATAAAGAAGCTGCGGCAGGCGTATGCCAGGGCCACAGGGAGCAGCTCCCAACCAGGGGCAGACCCAGACCCTTGCCCCTATTTTGATGCCATGGACCGCATCCGGGGGGGCAGGAACAGTCCGTGTCCCCCAGGTGGTCATCGACCCTGGGGCAGAGCTTGCTGCCTCCCCAGCTACGGCTCCTCCTCCTACTCCTTCTCCCCCTCCTGCTTCTTCCTCCACACACCCCCAGGGATGCTGAGGCCCCCACACCCACGGTGCTGGGAGACAGTTGGGCCGGCGAGACCCCCAACCCTGAGCCCTGATCTTCTCCTCCCCTTTCCTTCCCTTGCCTCCCCCTGCCAGCTCCCTCCTCCCAGGTTTCCCCCTTCCCTCTCCCACCCTTCCTCCTCCCCTCTCCCACCTTCTTTCCACAGTCTCATCTCAGTTTCATTCCCCCCCAACACCCCAATTTTGTTCAATAAAGAGGCTTTGTTGTAATGAACACATGTATCTTTTAGTGTACAGCAGGAAGGGAGGTTAGGGAGGGTAAGTGGAAGGACGTGAGGGAGGAATGAGGCACAAGCCCCCAGTGGGGCACACCAGGGAGACTGTTACTGCCTGCAGAACGTGCTGCCAGGCTTGCAGCAACACGTCCAGGAGAAGCACCAGAGTGCCCAGGGGCAGCTCCGGCTCCATGCTGCAGAGTGCTGTGGTGTCCTGAGTGAGGGCAACCAGAGCACACAGAGAAAAAAATGCTTTGCTTTCCCTCATCGAGGTAGGCAAGCAAGCAGGAAACCTTAGAACCGGCTGTCCAGGGGGGCCCCTTTAAGCACGGCCTCAGATACCTTGTGTGGCTGCTGCCTGAGGCTAACTCCTGACCTGATGCCCTGTCAGAACCGGTTCTGGCCAGCCTTAAATGTGATTCAGCATCCTATCAGTGTGGACGTGCTATTTCAAAATAGCAAAACACTATTTCGAAAAGCATTTTGTGTCTAGACGCGTTATTTCAAAATAAGCTATTTTGAAATAATGCTGCAGTGTAGAAATACCCATAGATATTAGGGATGCTAGCTATTGTGTAATTGTATAGTCATATAACCGCATGAAATTTTAGCGGTTACATGGCTATTCAATAGTCCCCAGGAATGGGGCCAGCAGCCAATGTGCTCCCGGCCCCACTCCTGGGAGCCCCCTGCTACCCTGCACTGCTGCCTCTGTTTAAAAACTAGCTCCTGGTGCAGATCGGCTGCCTGCTGCCTTGTGCTGCTGCTTCTGTTATAGAGGTAGTAGTGCGGGGTGGCAGCAGCCCTTGTCTGTGAGGGGTCCAAGCTCCCCACAGACAGAGGATGCTCCGTGGGATGCAGAGCAGCCTCTGTCTATGGAGAGCTCAGACCCCAAGCGGACTATGCTCGCGGTAGGTCCACCCACATGACATCAAAAGCTACGTATTGGGCACTTACAGCCCACTCTATTAGCCTCATTTAGCACAGACATTTTAATTAACAGCTTTTTGCCCCCTCTTCCTCTTCCTTCTTTTTCTGCTTTTTATTTGAAGCTCTGTGCCTCTTGTTCCACATTTGTCATCTGAAGAAGTGGGTTGTGTTCATGAAAGCTCATGATACTATCTATATTTTTTTGTTTAGTTGCTAAGGTGCTATAGGACCGTTGTTTTTTATGTTTTTTTTAGTTACAGACTAAAATGGCTACCCCTCTGACACTACAAAACACAGTAGTGTGCTTTAGAAATCTCACTCCCTTAATGGGCATTGTGTACCCTAGACAAAAGCTCTAACTTTTGTTGCTAAATGGTTTGGCACATCTCAAACTAAAAAATTATCACCTTCTTAACTATAGAGTGATTTCTTCCTATTGTGTGGATTGCAGCTATTGTGTGTAAATTCTATGAAAACTTTATTACTTAGCCAAGTTGGGGAGTCCAGCTAGACTTTCAGAATCCACTTTGGTGATCTTGTTCCCGTCAAGATGAAGCTCCTTAAGAGATGGAGGAAGACCTGAAATAGAAGATGTCCCCGAAAAGTTTTAAGTAGAACACAAACATAAAAATCTAGACCTCAGTTCTATTATGTCTCCTTTATATTGCTAGAGTGGCATAATAGGACCTTAGCATAACTGAAATCAGGTACATTAATTGGTGCATACATATGTCATCAGACAAGAGTAAAGAATCCTGCAACTTGCACTTTGAAAAGTATCTGTTTTAAATATTAAAGAACTTTCACAATGGAGAGAACATGAAAAGAGAGAATTGGAAAATAGCAATTCACGTTGACTACATCTAGACTGCATCCCTCTGTTGACAGAGGGCTGCAAATCAGGTACGTTGAAATTGCTAATGAAGCAGGGATTTAAATATCCCGCACTTCATTAGCATAAACATGGCCACCGCTTTTTTTCAAAACGGAGCTTTTTCGAAAAAAAAACAAAAAGTGGCAGTCTAGACACGGATCTGTCAAAAATAAACCCTTTTTTGACAGATCCTGTAAACCTCATTTTTTTAGGAATACAGGCTCTGTCGAAAAAGGGTTTATTTTCGACAGATCTGCGTCTAGACTGCCGGGGTTTTTTTAGAAAAAGCTCCATTTTGAAAAAAAGCAGCAGCCATGTTTATGCTAATGAAGCGTGGGATATTTAAACCCCTGCTTCATTAGCAATTTTGATGTTTCTAATCTACATCTCTTTGTCGACAGAGGGATGCAGTCTAGACACAGCCTTTTTTTGTGAAAAGTAACCCTGTGCTGAGGGCCAGTATTCCCCAGCTAAATCTGATATAAATCTTCAAAACTGCTTAAATGGGACTCTTCCCAGAGCTGAATTTCTGCCTTCACACACTTATGTGTGCATGTGTTAAATTTGGACCCAGATGTCTTTGATAGTTAGCAATAGTGGAAAAAGAATTAATTAAAATGAAAAACACTGGGGTTATTTTTTACTTTTATGTCGAGTAGGGATGGGCAAACTATAGCCAGTGGTCCACATACAACCCATCGGCCATTTTAATCCAGCCCTTGAGCTCCTGCTGGGGAACAGGGTCTGGTGTTTGCCCTGCTCTGCATATGTTATGGTTCCGCATGGCTCCCAGAAATGGCAGCAAGTTCCCCTTCTGGTTCCTATGCATAGGGCTAACCAGAAGACTGTGTGCTGCCGTGTGCCCCAAGCACTGCCTCTGTAGTTCCCATTGGCTGTAAACCACAGCCAATGGGAGCTGCAGGCGCTATGCCTGTGAGGGGGGGAAGCAGTTCATAGAGCTTCCTGGCCACACACCACTATTTCAGGGAGCTGCTTGAGGAGGTAAGCATATCCTGGATCCTGTACCCCTGAGACACCTGAGCCCCAGCTCCCTGCCCCAGCCCAGAGCACATCTCTGTGCCCCTGAAATTCCCCATGCACCAATCCCCTGCCCCGGCCCTGATCCCCCTCTTTCCCGCCAAACCCTTTGGCACCAGCTCAGCCCCCCATACACCAACCCTCTGCTCCAGCTCTGAGCCTCCTCCCACACCGTGAACTCATTTCAGGCCCTGCCCTAGAGTCCGTAACTCATCTGGATCCCACACCCCCTCTTGTACACCAACTCCAAATGTGAGCATTCATGACCCCTACTTAAAATTTCAGTACTCTGTCATGGCCCTTGGGCCAAAAAGTTTTCCCACCCTGGTGGAAAGCATATTTGAATGTGAATCTTAGTATGCAAATCCAATTTATTACACCACCCCTCGCAAAAAAAAACCAACCCTCACCAAAACCCCAGGACCCAATATTTTGACTCTTTTAGGCAGCATATACAAAAGAATGGCCATAACAGAAATGAGGGGGAGAATAATACTAAATAAAAAACTTCTGATATTAACTTTATGAAATTATATGCATTTTCACAACCACATACTAGACAAAATGTTAACATAGCAGCCATTATTTCCTGTAGTTTGCAGTCATTTTTTATATTTATGAATCCTTTTTGCACAGGCCACACTAGAGATCTTTTATTTTAATATACAATGAATTATTCACAATATTGCAAATGTTTCCATTTTTGCAGATGAATGCTTCTTTGACCGGGATCACATTCACTCACTCAATGCCTGATTCTCCTACAACCTACATTAGTTGTACACCGGACTAACTCCCATTGAGTTCAAAGGGGTTACTTCTGATTTACACCAGTGTAATTTCAATCAGAATCAGGCCTATACAAATTTTCCCCATCTTTTCTCTCAGCTGGAAGAAAGCACAAATAAACTGGTTTACCTTTGTAACCGAATCTCATGCAGAGCTCTGTTAATGGAATATCAAATGATACAACCCTTATACTAACCAGCCCAATGAAGATGTGAAAGTGCCCAGCCTTAACTCAGAAGGCTCTGATTGATTTCCAATGGAATTAGACCATGGCCTTGAAGTCTTACTGATCAATGCATTTCACATTCTGCCTATCTACCTAAATCTAGTCTTACCTCTAGGGATATTAGTAATGTTGGTATCCGAAATACGGATATAGGAGAGTTTCTTCATCCCTTGAAAGGCTCCATTTTCAACCCCTGAGCTCTTGAGTGGGTTGGTGCCCAGTTCTGCAAACAAAACATGTTTGTGAACTGCATGGTAGTTTATATTTAGACATATTAAACACCACAGCATTTTTCCTTCATAGAATCATGGATAATTTCACCATTTGCTGTAGACTATCAAGACACTTCTTAGCTTACCCGTGTAAAAGATAACACAAGAACACTATCTAGAACATATATATTGCATCAAGTTACTTCAGCAAAAATCTCTTATGATTCATACCTACGACAATCATATTATTCAGTCCATTAAAGACAACTTTCCTCAACTTGGTGATCTCATTCTCATGGGCACGTAGCTCCTGAAGGCTTTTGGGCATGTTTTCTGGAAGTTCCTTCAAGTTATTCTTGGAGAGGTAAAGTCTCTCCAGTTTCTTGAGTGGAGCAAAGGCAGTAGGGCTGATCTTGCTTATTTTGTTGTTCACTAGGATCAATGCCTGTGAAATAACAAAAGCAGGAGATTTTGTTATTTCCATTGTGGGCATACATTTAGGGAGACATTGCAGTAAGTATGAACATTTTTTAAAAATTTGCTGGTCACTGTGTTGAAATGCAATGCAGAATTTCAAAAAAATCATAATAACATAAATTAACAAAAGATACAGAAATATCTGCAAAAATATCTACAAAGCAATTTATAGACATATCCTGCTCACTGGTGCATGTGCAGCTCTCAATAATGACATAAATGACAGACAATAATGGCATAATACACAAGAATTTCTAATGCCAGTAATTAATGTGAGGACTGCACTAAATCAAAGCTAAGGAGCATTACATATTACAATGAATTCACATGATGATCTTTCATTTTTCCACCCATTTATGTACCTGGCTGAGCATTAGGAAGCTAAATGAATTCATGTTTGAACAATGCCTTGAGAATACAGTTGGACTCCCTGGTCCAGCATCCTCAGGACCTGAGCTGTCCCAAACAAAGGACTTTCCCGGACTGGGGAGGTCAGGCTTCCAGGCTCTCCTGGGGCTCCCCACCTGACCCCCCCGACCACCAGCTCTGCTCTGGCTGCTGGTGCTGCTCCAGCTGGTGAGACTTCCTGCACCTGGACACCAGCCCCACCCTGGCTACCAGTCCGCTGGTGGGACTTCACTGCTGGCCACCCATCTTGTGGGCTGCCAATCCACAGTTTGCCAATCCACTGATGTTGCCAGACAAGAGAGAGCTGGATCAGAGAGGTTCAACCTGTACTGGCTGGAAAATGCTATGCACATTAAGTATCATTATTTATTATTTTTATTAGCAGAGCACATTTCATCTAGGGCAGCGGTTATCAAACTGTTTGGGCTCTGGAGCCTTTTACATGCATACAAATTTATGCAGGAGGCCCAGCGGTCCACTGATTGTATGTGTTGTACCTATCGATGTTTCCAGTTTGTCAACCTTAAGGAGCCCCTGGAGCTTCAGGAACACAGTTTGAGAAACACTGATCTAGGGCTTTCTTCTTTACTCACTGCACTCTTTTACTTGCAGGAATGCAAAATAATAAATCAATTGCCTTCATTCCTCATGTTTTGATAGCAAACATGTTTTGGTCTCATTCCAATATATTTCTAACTAATTCTTAATCCTCCCATAATTAAACTTCTGTCAGTTAACAGTGTACCTAAATGGGTAAAAGCTGAATATTTGACACTTCCATCAGATTGGTTATGCATTAAATAAATAAGTGCTTGGAAGCATATAAGTGTCTGTGATAGCCACCTTTTCTTAGAGAAAACTAAAAGGTGAAAGAAGAAAGCAGAATGATAGTTTTGAGCAATGTAAAGATGTGTCTGCACGGTATGTTCTTCCTGAATATATTCCCCTTTCAATGCACTCTAACTAAAACAAATAGTATGCTTTGCAGATGGCCCCACCAAGTACATGCACAGCCATATATATCTTCTCTTAAATTTGTGTACTAGCCAGCAGCAACCAAATTGCTGGAAGGAGGTCACACGCAGTTCAACAGGCTAGTTCACTTACAGTAAGCCTCTCCCAAAATAAGTTTAACAGTCATATGGAAGATATGGTCATAATTCTCACTTATTTACTCAACATTGATAAATCATAAGAACTTCAAGTGTAACAGGCCAATGTTCTATCTAAATCCATGACCTTTATTTGAAAATAATCAATGCTTCAATTTCTGGAGAAAGCTGTAGAACCCATCCCCAACACAATGCAGCACAAGGGGAATAGGTTTCAGAGGGGTAGCTGTGTTAATCTGTTTCAGCAAAAGGAACAAAGGAGTCCAGTGGCACTTTCGGGCACGTCTAGACTACGTTTTATTTTGGAAAGAAGATATGCAAATTTGGTGGGAATTTGCATATTTTCTTCCAATCGCTCTTTCAAAAGAGGTCTAGACACGGGTTTTTTTAGAAAAAGGGGGGAGGGGGAGATTAGAAAGAACTGCGTCTAGACTGCTTGCTTTTTCAACAAAACCTCATTTGAAAAAGTGATCGGAAGAAGATATGTAAATTCCCACCAAATTTGCATGTCTTCTTTCAAAAGTAAAACGTAGTCTAGATGTGCCCTTAAAGACTAATGCATTTATTAGGGCATAAGCTTTCCTGCAATATAACTCACTTCTTCAGATGCTTGATGAGGAGAGGAAAGGAAAGGAAAGGAAAGGATACAGAGATGGTGAGTACTAATTAAATCACAATGAATGTGACTCACCTCCAATGATGGGAAGGTGAGAGTAATATCTTGACACCAGCCAGTGGTGGATATTATGCCTTGAATCATGAGGATTTAATACCCTTTATAATTTTAATATAACCAGAGTAACTACAGTGTTGTTGTGAGTAATGTACACTTTTTGTTGATTTTTTTACCAATGGTGAGATTTTTATAAGTACCTCAGTGATGTAGGTTCCTCAGTCCCATTGACATGCAGTGCAAATTAGGCTCCTAAGGCACACTAGGGCTACATTTGCACGTCACGTCACTGGTGGTGGTGTGCAGTGTACGTGTGGCTGCATGCAGCCGTGAAAAGCAGGCTGAGTACAAGCTGTGGTGTGTAATCCATGCCAGTGAACGGCTCCAGCAGAGGGGAGACAGCAAAGAATGGCTTCAGCCCCTCCTTGCTGATGAATCCTTTCCCAGCTGACATTCTACTGCCAGAGCATTTCCCTGTGGCAGGGAAAGGCTCCAGCTGTGAGGAGCTGTTGGAATCCTTCCCAGCTTCCTCCCCTCTGGCAGAGCCTTTCCCCATTGGGGGAATGTTTTCTTGTGGAGGGGAAAGGCTCCTGCAGTGGGGAGGCAACAGGAGACTATGCTGCTAAAAATAGTGTAGACAAGTAGACACAGCTTGGGTAAAGAGCCACATAGGCCACGTGTCTATTCGCATGCATAGCCACACCCGTCAGACGTGTCTTCACTGTACTTGTTAAAGCTGGGCCTCACAGCCAGCATGGCTGTTTAAATGCTTGCAAGAGGGCGGGGAGGTAGGGGAAGGAGGGTTGGAAGGGGCTATGCATGGATGTGTACTAACTATCGCGGCAACGAGGGTACAGTATAGATGTACAATCAGGTGCTTCTGAAAATTTTACCTGCAATCCTGCCTTACATTAGTGAGTAACATGTATTAACTACAAAAACCTAAAATCACTAAAGTATTTTTTAATCTGCTTTAAGTTTCTGCCTTTTAATTGAATGAAATCCTTATCAGCCTCTTTCAAATTCCCTGTTATTGTGTTGGAGGTAGTGTTGGCCAGAATTAGCCAGGCACAGGTTTTACCATAAAATGTTCAGTAACTCTCTGTATCCCAGATCGTATCTATTTAGCTGATATTAGCAGAATCTAGAGAGCCACTGGGAGCAGAGCTTTGAGTAATGGCTCTTGCCAAAATGGCTTGGTCAACCTGTTCTGTTTAAGGATTATGTGCTAAGTACGACCATGTTCTATTTGGGAAATTTCACAAAATTGTTTTGCCTTTTGCAAACTTTCACAAAATCTACTCAGTTTACAAACCAGGGTAGTTATAAAAAGCATTTTTTATAAAGATTTATTTTGTGGGAAAGAGGATGGGTATTATGGAAGATATATTCCATATGCCAGTGGTTATAGACCTTTTCTATACCATTACTCTGCCTCCCATCCCTTTAAGGTCAGAAAGGACCGCCATGATCATGCAGCCTGTGGATCAGATTCAGCCCACCAAGTATTTGTATCTGACTTGCTATGATACTCTGGGCCACCAATATCCTTGGCTCCCTGCTTATCACACCCCACACCACTCAAAGAGGCTGGCTGCTGAGGCCAACATGTGCATCTCTGCACTATATTCCCCCCCCCCCTTGGAGAGAGGGTCTCTGCATCCTGCCCACGCCCCCTCCCAGAGCCATTCTTGCAGCCTCCCATTGGCCAGAAACTGCGGAGACCGGCTGCCCCACTCTTCGCAAGAAGCATGTTGCTCCAGCAGTTGACAGCTTTAAGCAGTGTGTGGATGAGGGGGAGTGTGGCAGGCAGGGAGCCTACCTGAGGGTCCCACTGGGCCACAGGCTGGGAGCCACCTATGATAAGAGCCTCTCAGTCATAGCCAGCACTTGCCACCTCACTGCCTCCCACATCCTACCTCTCTGCCCCAGGTCACAACACAAACCCTCTGCACCCCTGTCCCAAGTCACAGTTCGCTTCTGCCACAGGTCTTAACCCAAACCTTGTGCACCCCCTGTCTCTGGCCACAACTGCCTCCCAGTCTCTGCACCCCCTCCTATACCTCTCTCCCAGGTTAGAATCCTTTCCTGCACCAAACCCCCCTCCAATACCCTGCATGCCCTCCTGCACCCCAGTCTCCTGCTTCAGGTCACATCCCCCTCCTTCATTCAAACTCCTTCCCAGACCCCACACCTTCTCCTGTGTCCAATCCCCTACCCAGACATCCTTCCTGTACCCAGATTCTGTCCCATGCTGCACATCTCCTCTGTTAATATCACAGAATACTGAAGCTTCAGGGGGTAGCCGAGTTAGTCTGTTACAGAAAAAAACAACAAATGGTCTTGGTAGCACTTTATAGACTAATGAAACATGTAGATGGTATCATGAGCTTTCGTGGACACAGCCCACTTGAAGTTGTCAAATCATGATTTAAAGACTAGCTAGTCCAGCCACCATTTAACAATAAGGGAAGGTAAAGGCAACATGGTCACTACCTCCTGTCACCTTGGTTACCATCTTAATTTGAAAAACACTACCTTTGGCATTTAGCATACATTATTTTTCACTATGTAGTGTAGCATGGAATCTGCAACAGAAGCTTTGTCATGTTTTAGAGCAGCAACAATTTCTGAGATAAAGACATCAGTATGGCACCTGCAATGCTATAACCATGTGTTCTTCTCCACATGGCAAATAACTCCATTATATCTGGGACTTCAAAAAAACCAAAACAAACAAACAAAAACACCACCAACAACAACTACAACAGAAGAAGAAGTAATTAGCCTTGGAATGGTAATCTTTACATTTCTCTGAATATGCCTCATGTTGCTTACTTGTAATGGAAAATTTAAAAAAAACTTGTGAGAGTTTATCGGGGTCAGTGAAAACATGAAGAAAAGCTGAGGAAAAACATCTGCAGGCAGTATTAATGGAGGAGATGGTGTCCAAACACAAACCACATAGGTCAACTAACCAGAAAAAGAATTAATCTCACAATGGGGGATTATATTCATCTAGCTCAAAAACAATCACAAATGCACTTCCTTGTTTGTGCAGAACCAAAAATGCTAGATGGAAGATAGGTATCCTTCCTTCATGTTTCAGGACAAGGTGCTGCAACTGTCTGAACCTGGTTTATTGTAGTCTGGCATGGAGCCACTTGGAATGGCATAGAAAGGTAACAGATGACTGTAATGCTCGAATAAGGCTGGGGGTACGTGAAACCTATGTCAAACTATCACTTTCTATTGCTGGTTTGAAAGAAAAACAAATCTTAAACATATACACACACTCACGTTAAAGAAAAGGTTGGAACATACCAATTACTTTTCCATAATGCCCACTTTGACCACTGGTTTGGCATGGGCTTTGGGATACCTAAGTACAGACAGTCAATAGTGCAGAATGGAGTCAGGAGGAGAGAAGAAAATAAAGAGGAACAAATAAATGTTGGTATCATAGATACCTCCACTATGCAATTTTATTTCCTCAAAGCCCATTCAGCTATGGCTAATAATTAATAATAGTTCCCTATAATAGTCACAGAAAGTGAGCTTCCATCACCATCTTCCTTTTCTCTTTTGATTGGCCAGGGTATGTGCAGGACAAAGTTTTGTCTTTCACTGCAGGCACAGACTACCACCAACTAGGAAAGGAGGAATCATTACTTCAGGAGTGGATAAAAAACAAGCACCTTTTTGAGTGTATTATCTTCTTAAGGCCAAATTCTTATCCTGCCTTCACTTTATGTTCGGGATTCTCAGATGCAAATAGCATAGTAAGATCAACAGTTACTGAGTCTGTGCATACGTGCAAATTTTACATGGAAACAAAATGGAGGCTGCATGGTAAAAATCTGGCTTTAATTATAATATCTCTCATGGTTTCTTTCTAATGCTCAGATGAAAGCAGATGGATTTATTGTAAAATAGCAGCCTTCAACAGCAACCTATAGTGTTATCCATGCTAATATAAGTGTTGTGAGGTGCAATAGTCAATATGGGTTTCAACAAAACAAAACATTTTCATCATCTGTATCATGCTTTTCTAAATGCAGTCACAGCTAAGCAAAACCTAAAATGAGTAAGAACCAAGTATGTGGCTCTCAACTGAACTGACATGTAAACTTACAGCAACTCCCATGACTTCATTAGAATATCACTGGTTTCTCACCTCATGCAGTGAGAGCTTATATTTTAAGTCTTCATTTTCCTTATTTTATGGGTGATAATGTAAATTACATTTATGCTCACTTCAAGGACCCCGGAGACTTCCAGAGTCACATACAGGCATTTAAAAGTAAATGAGACTTTTATAATAATGTAATATAACTTGCATAATGTTAATTTGTTCTGACAAAACACTGAAATAGGACAAAGGGAATGACTCAGCAAAAATATAATTATTCTCATTGCTAAACATCTCTTAGGTCAGTGCATCAAGCAAATATCACTATATGAATGGAATATATGCAGGATGAAATGTTGGCTTCATAGAAATCAATGTGAGTTTTGCCACTGGTGTCAACAGGAGTAGGTTTCATATCTTAAGTGTTTGCAGATCCAGCACAAGAAGACAGTGGTTAAGATGTTAGGAATTCTTTTCATATTTTTGTAATGCCTTTTTTTTCCAAATGTGGATTAGCAAACTGCACACATATATAAAACCTACCACTTTACAGACTCTCTTTGTTATTCACTAAAAGTAGGAGCGGATTGTGATAAATTCTTCAAAATATAACCATCCATAATAAATGATAGTACAATATTATTCAGGGCTGTTTTTGCCAGCTGATGATGGCATCCTTACCTGATGTTAAATCTCTAACACATTCTCTGAGGACTTCCAACTAAAAGCAGTTTTCTAAATTGATGAAAATTCTTTAATTTCCTAAGCAATTTATAATATTATTTTATTATGGCAGTGCCTTCACTATTGCCAACCCTAGCCATACAAAACTCATGATTCAGGCACCAAAAATCATGAGATATGGTTTCAAAATCATGAGATTAAGAATACTGAAATCCTATTTATTTGACTTCTGTGTTTTGAATCACATTTTCAAACTTTTCTTCACAATCCTTTTTGGAATGAATGCTAAAATGCTCCCCTAATCCCATCTCTCCAGGAACTGAGGCTTTATGAAAAACAACAAATATTCCTAAATAAAATAAAATTGCAACAGTTGGCAACTCTTGAGCAGGCAAACAAGAACAGTGCCCCATTGCACCAGGTAGAAGAGGCATTGGACAATTAGAAGAGGAGATAGACCTGCCCCAAACAAATTGCCATCTAAGTGGAGGTGGTGCCTCATGCAGCAGCTTGCATGGGACTTAGCTTTGCTTAGACCTTTGAATAATGTAGCTTGAGGCTGTACTGTATATGGGCCCTTACTATACAGTAAATGCAGTGTGCTAACACCATCTGAACTCCACACTACAGAGTGTGAGGTAGGAGTCAGTAAAACAGCATCACAGTTAGAGAAATGTCTGTGCTGTACAGCTTATTGATGATCCACATATAAAGTTAAAAAGGGCCGTGAAGCTGATGACAAGAAATGTAATGTGGCAAAGGGGGAGCCAGTCAAGTTATTTAGTGAGGGGCAGTGACATGAACAGGCAGGCTGCGTCTAGACTGGCAAGTTTTTGCGCAAAAGCGCCAGCTGTCTACACTGGCCGCTTGAATTTGCGCAAGAGCACTGACTTTATAATGTACAAAATCAGTGCTTCTTGTGCAAATACTTTCATGCTCCTGCTGGGGAAAAAGCCCTCTTGCGCAAGAATACTTGTGCAGGAGGGCCAGTGTAGACAGCGAAGAACTGTTTTGCGCAAAAAAGGCCCGATGGCTAAAATGGCGATCGGGGCTTTTTTGCGCAAAACCGAGTCTAGATTGGCCACGGATGCTTTTGCACAAAAGCGCTTTTGCGCAAAAGCATCCGTGCCAATCTAGATGCGCTTTTGCAGAAATACTTTAACGGAAAAACTTTTCCGTTAAAAGTATTTCCGCAAAATCATGCCAGTCTAGACGCAGCCGCAAGGAATATGATCTTAGCAGCAGCATTTCCTAACTCATTGCATGTGATGGAAAGGGGAAATTGCTGCTTGATTGCTCAGTGTGAAATACAGAAGATACAGTATTAACCTGTATCAAGTTTCTTTTGCTGAATAACAGCTCTAAAATCCATCATCTCCTCCCATTTTCACTAATGGTCAAGTCATTATTCACTTACGTGGAGATCCTTTAAGTTCTTGAAATCACCTTCCTTTATTTCAGTGATTTTGTTGTTCTGTAAATCTAGCAGGGTGGTGTCTGAGGGAAGATCCTTTGGCACTCTATCCAGACCTGTGGAAGGAGAAGAGGATAAGCAATCAGCTCTAAAACCATTAACCAGCTTAGAAGAAGGGCCAAGATTTTTCTTGGCAACATTTAATTTTTCTTTACACCACCTCTTTCTAAGATTCATTTTCTGAGAGGCTTCTGAGAGGCTGTAAGTTAATTTTAATTTTTCCTAGAATTTTTCTGTCCTCATCCATTCAAGAGGGACCATCCTTTTTGTTTTGTCATGTCATCTCAAAATACATTAATTCCTATTTCCATGCCATCATTTTCAGATAATTTTTCAAAAGCTGCCATTCTGTACAGTGTAAGGTACTTCAATTTCACAAACCCTTTGTAATCCAGTTAATTGCCCTGGTTTTAGTGAATTGCTTGACAAGTCAGGTTAGTAGGATTGGACTCTATATATCTGTCTGTTACTGTGCACATGACATTGGTGAATAGAAAGCATTACTATCTCTTAGACTGTGCTGGATTTTTAGAGGTAAAACTATTTTCATTACAGTTATTTCAAGTAAATGAATTCTCCAGTAAGTGTTAGATGGACCCAATCCTTCCTCCACTCAAGTGAAAGACAAAAACTCTCCTTGATTTTAATGGGTGAAAAAAAAAATCAGAACTAAATTTCAGATGCTGCTAGTTGAGTCAAAGTTTTCATTTTGCACCTTTATCATGCATATAGACACACAAAATATCCATCTATTGAAACTCAGAATGATTGAACAAACTTGCAGTACATTTGACAATATCTCAAATCCACCTCAACAAAATAAAAAAGATTAAAAAAACAACAACAACTGAAGCTATATCCAAGTTTTATCGAGAACAGATCTCTTGGTTTCAGTTTGCTCCAACATCAGAATGCAGGAATGCCAAAAGAACATCAAAACAATTTAAATTAAAGACTCTCTTTGGGACCATTTTCTGAATAGCGGATATGTAGCTCCAATGAAGTAATGGAAATAAAATTAGCCCCACTTTCCTTTCGTGCTATGGCTTAGTCTGATGAAAACCTCACAACAGATATATGCTGGTGATCTGTAGAAGTGGGCTGTGCTCACGAAAGCTCATGATACCATCTACATGTTTTGTTAGTCTTTAAAGTTCTACCAGACTATTTCTTGTTTTTTAAGTTTAACAGATATAATGTTATCTGATTTTTTTCCTTTTGGACCTGGTTTTAACAAATTGCAAAATACTATATAAAGGAGGGCAGAGATCATTGATAGATACTAATATTGTCTATTTATGCACGGCTAACAGAAGTAGAACTCTCTAGACTAGTTTTTGACAAACATTCATCAGTAAACTTAATATAAAAATATACTGGAAATCTCCTCAAAAAGGATTTGACCTTCTTAGATGGATGATTTTAGTTTGACCCAGTCCTGAGTTGTCTCTGAAAGATAACTCTGTTGGTGTAGCTCCTATGTGGTGATAGATTCTGGTTATTATGTTGTTTGCAAATGGATGAACAATTTTTCTTTTAGTGATTTTCTTTTAAAATAAAAAAAGAATACTCTGCAACATCAAGCCCTGATCCTGTAAACATGTAAACACATGCTTGAAGTTATCCCATAATGTTTGAAGGTTGGACCCTGTGTTTCTATCCTGAAATCCAGTTTATCTGAAACACTCTCTCTCTCTCTCTCTCTATATATATATATATATGGAGGAGGGGAGGAATAGGGAAAGGGAGGGAAATAGTTTATTTTGGTGAATTGTGGCAAACTCAAAAGAGGCATTCCTTTTCTAATATATTTAATTGAGCTGATGTATAGAACACACTCTCTGCAGGATCAGCTAGCACAGGCATAAACAGTAATAAAAACCTTGAGGCAGTACTTATGAGGGGAAAGTAGACTTTAGTGCCCTGCACACCTGAATTTTATAATGTACAGCCTCAGAGAATTGTAGTACTAGAAGGGACCTGCACTCATGTCTAGGCCATCCCTGGCAGAAGTTTGTCTAACTTGCTCTTAACAAGTTCCCTAAGCAATTTATTCCACTGCTTAACCACCCTGACAGCTTGTAAGGTTATTTTTCATAATGTCTAACTTTAACCAGGCTTGCTGCAATTTAAGTACATTTCTTCTTTCTCAGAAGTTAAGAAAAATATTTTTTCTCTATCCTCCTTGTAACTTTACATACTTGAAGATTGTTATCGCACTGCCTCCCAATCTTCTCTTTTAGAGACAAAATAATCACTTTTTTTCTAATCTTCCCTCACAGGTCATGTTTTAGACCTTTAATCATGTTTATTGTTCTTCTCTAGACTTTCTCCAATTTGTTCACATCTTTCCTGAAATGTGGTGCCCAGAACGGGACATAATACCTCAGTTGAGGGCTAATCAGTGTATAGTAGAGTGTAAGAATTAATTCTCATGTCTTGCTTACAACATACCTACTAATATATTCCACGGCAAGTCTACACTAGGAAATTATTTCAAAATAACTTATCTCAAAATAATAACTCCCGAAATATTTTGCTTGCAATCTGCTATTCCGTTCTACAATACTCCTTCCTACACAGTCATTTCCCATTTTTTTATGTGGACAACTGATTGTTCTTTCCTAAATGGAGTACTTTGCATTTGTCCTTATTTCATTTTATCATATTTTCTTCAGACAGTTTCTCCAGTTTGTCCAGATCATTTTGAATTTTAATCTGTAATTCTCCAGGTAGTCTTTATTCCCCTTTTTATTGATGGGTACTATATTTGACCTTTTCCAGTATTCGGGAAATCTTTCTTAGCTTCCATGGTTTTTCAAAGATAATTGCTGACAGCTCAGATACCTCCTCAGTCAGCTCCTTAAGAATTCTGTAGGATGTTTTCAGCAGACCCTGGTGACTTCAAGAAATCTAATTTGTCTAAGTATTTTTAACTTGCTTTTTCCCTATTTTAACTTCTGATCATATCTCAATTTCACTGGCCTTCACTAAATTAAGCATTCAATTGTTACTAATCTGTTTGGTGAAAACCAAAACAAAGAAGTCATTTAATATGTCTGACATTTTCAAATTTTCGGTTATTATTTTCCCCTCATTCTTGTGGCATAATGGACCTACTCTGTCCTTCATCTTCCTCTTGCTTCTAATCCCTATATATAATGTTTTTTCCCTGCAGGATGACAGAGTGACATCATCACATCACTTTGCATCCTCCCACCCCTGTGCCCTCAGCCGCCCTGCCTCCCCTTCCGCCCCCATGCCGGGAGCCTTCTGGGGTGGGCCTGGAGCTGTGTGCCCTCCCCCCAATGAGGGGGAGGGAGTCACGTAGCCTCCCCTCTCCTTGGTGCTCCAGGGGGCTGGAAACCACACGTCCTCCCTCCATCCTGGAGGGGATCTGGGAGCTACGCCCCCTTCCCCCTCCAGGTGGGGTCTAGAGCCATGTGGCCTCCTCCCTCCCTGGTGCTCTGGGAAAGGGGGGGGGGGCAGGAGCTGCACAGCCTCCCCTCCCCCAGTGCTTTGTAGGGGTGGGAGCCATGAGCCACACACCCTCCTCCCTCCATGAACTGCCTGCCCCATCATACACCCCCCTGGCCGAGAGCCCACACCCCCAGCCTGCTCACTCATATCTCCCCCCAACCTGAAACCTCAACCCTCTAACCTCCTCACCCACCACCCTGCTGAGACCTTGCACTCCCAGCCCCCTCACTTACCCCTTCCACAGGGACCCTGCATTCCCAGCCTACTCCTGCCCCATTCCCTCCTGGCCAGATACCTAGCCCCCACATGATTCTGCATCCTCCCCTGCTCCAGCCCACTCCCCCTAGCCAAAAACCCTGCCCCTAGAGAGAGGGAGGTTGGCGAGTGTAGCAAGCGGGGGCACAGCCCCCTAGTGTATTTGTAAAATGTTTTCTTGTTACCCTTTATGCTCCTACCTAGTTTAATCATGTTTTGTATCTCGACCTTTCTAATTTTGTCCCTATGTATTTATGTTATGTGTTCATATTCATCATTTCTAATTAGACATCATTTCCCTTTTTTTAGGACTCTTTTTGAATTTCAGATCACTGAAGGTCTCGTATGTTCTATGTTCCTCTTTCAGCTCTTCAATTATGGCTGTGAAGAATTTCCACATTAGCCCGGGTGTGGGTTTGATGAGTTCACAAATCTCAGACCCAAAGTCCATTGAATATGAGCTATAGATATTTATATAGAGTGGCTACCATTACAAAGACCACAAATAGTGGTATCTGAAGTAGCACTGTTATTTCCTTCAACTTAAAACAAGTTTTCCTTATTCTTAACCAGGGAAAATAAGCTGTGGTTATGCCATTGTGTGGTAGTTGTGGATAAATATGGATTGTCAATGGTGACCATCATGACTAATGGTGACCAACCAGAACTGGGAACCCCTGATCCTGTGCATGTTCCAATTAAAAGGGCCTTTTTTCTCTAAGTTCAAGTTCTTAAGAAACATGTACGGTAGGGGTGTTTCACTTTCAGCCCCTATGAACCAAAATGTCCGCTATTTTCACAAATCCAGCATTCATTACATCACGCAGGGGGACACATAGCTGTGTATCATCTGTGTACTACAATAAATGTCCACAGAGGACTAATTACAAATGTTGGCTAAGATTTGCAAAATTAGGTGCCTGAATTTAGGCTCCGACAACCATATTTAGGGACACGAGTGGACTGGTTTTCAAAACTCTTGAGCACCTTGCAAGTCCCATTAACCTCCATGGCATGTGTTGGGCAGCTGTTGCTTAGCAACTTTGGAAATCAAGCTAATTATGTAGGTGTCTAAGTATGGATTTAGGGCCTAACTTTGGACACCTATTTCTATCAATCTTGGGCTTCTTTTAAGTGTACAATTTTTAAAGACTGCATTATATATTAAGACTTTGTTAGATCATTGCCAACCTGAAACATAAAACATCTGATACAAAGTTTTCAAATCTGGGTTTTTAATTTTAGGCCCTTAAATCCATATGAAAGTTGCCTAATATTAGGTAGCCAAGTTTAAATATTTTGGCTCTGATATTTATCAAAACTAAGCATAATAATCAATGGAATCTTAATTACATTAACATCCAAAAGCTTTTATTCAACAGAACCATCGTGCCTGAGATGAATTATGAGAGCTACATTTGAGCTCAAGATGACCGTGCCGGAGTGTAACTGGCCCTTTGAAGTCTCCTACCACACCAAACCCTAAGAAAAGAGCAGTGAAGATGGGTCCTCCAGGCCTGCCTAGAAAGACTGCATAGAAGCAGTCAATAAGAGCCTAGTAGACTCATATAAAAGGAGCAGTAGGGCTGTGCATGTCAGTCCCTGGAGGGGAACAGAAGTGTAAAGAAGGGGCCATGGCTTGGTTTGACTTGGCTTAGCTCTGACATGACCAGAGGTGCTTGATGGGCTGATTTAGGGGCCCTGGGGATGACAGGATCTAATAGCTATAACTTTAAGGTAATGGGTAAAGAGGTTATGTGGGAAAAGGTCCAAGGAAGAGCAGCAGTGAACTGGAAGCAGTGGTATGTGGCTGCTCTATATAGGATTCCTGTGTTGGGACTTGGAGTAATGCATGGATCTGGATTCCCACACTGGCCAAGCATCACGTGGCCCAAGTGGCTCCTTTTAGAAGTCTGATCAGAGAGCTGAATTTCAAGGAGCCCAAGAGGAGTTGAAGAGAGAGGGCACCTCAGGAAGGAGGGGCTGAATCCACTTTGAGCTGCGGTTTGGAAGACTTTTATTCAGGGCTTCAATACTCATTTGACTGGGTGACTTGGCTGGAGGGCTGAGCCACTGAAGATGTATGTGCCTGTCAAGGTCAGCAACCTAGAGTGGACACCAGCAGCAGGTGTAAAAAGATTGCAGCACCATGCCCAGCTAACAGGAGGCACTGAGAAGGTGAGCACCGTGTCACATGGCAAGAATCAAGTGGGCGTCATATACTCTTCTATCTGTGTTCAGAGCATTGATCTACAGTCCGGTTTTAATCTCCACATTTTGCTACTAAAAAACATTACCCCATCTTAGAGCTGAATCCTGTTCCCATTACAGTCAATAGCAAAATTCTGGTTGATTTTGATGGTCCAGGATCAGGATCAACAGGTAATAAGTCACTGGGTTCACATACACATTTGCTTTTAGACAGAGGCTTGATAATGATAACACTGGCAACTACGAACACTTGCTCAGTTCAAACAATTTTGTCATGAAGGTTTCATTGTAAAACAAAGAGTTTATCCGGTTTCTATACATATATAAAATGATTAAATCATTTGTATTCTTAATCATGTCAGAATTAAATAGAGTAGCCAATAATGATCTTCTAAGTATTTTAAATAAAATAGTGCAGTTAAGGTGGGAAGGGTATGGCACACTAGAAACCATCCAATTGCAATCTTATCTGATGCCAAGGGAACATGCTAAGTAAGTGTGTTGGTATTACCAGTGAAGGGGCTACTTGCTAGAGACTAAATCGCAGGGTGTATTTTCAGACTGAACACTTTAAGTTTCAAATATTGGTGATCTGCAGCTTCATGCTGTATGTATGAATGAAAAATGGGATATCTTCGGATTAATTAAAATAAATTGTACATGACGTGTGATGCAAACCTTGGTACAACGATCAACATCTGTTTGTAATTTTGGGACTAGTAATATAAAAATGAATTTGTACATGTTTCCTATGCTTTTGTTTGAAACAGAGAAAATGTACAGTAACATCAAAGTTACTGAGAGAGAGAGAGAGAACAAATGTATATATATCCTGTACAACAGAAATCATCCTTAAAAACACTAAACTTATTTCACAAAATGTATAGCATTTGTAACTAAGATGCTTCTACTGCACCAACTGATTTATTTAAAATGTCTAAAGGAGGGCAGTCAGGAGGAAGCAGGGATTTTTGTTGATTCTTTTGTCTGTGTGCATATGCAGAGCAGGTCTGAGAAGTCAGATGTCCCCAGAGCCCCTATAATGGTGGTAATTACTAGGCACACTGAGTAGCTGTCTCTGAGGCTGTGCAGAGGGTTTCCATTAAGGGCATACAAACTACCAAGATCCACACATTCATGGTTACTCTAAGCAACCTGAGCACAGTAGGGGGAAAACTGTACATGATGGAAGCTGGAGTCAGTGCTGTGGTCTCAACAGCTGAGTAATGCAAGACTGAGCTGGGTTTTATTGCCTATACCACTTTGGAGCCAGACTCCCTAGCTCACTGGATCCTGGGGAGGCAGCCAACTGCTGACTCCAGGATTGGAATTGCTGTTGACTGAGAGAATCTTTGGGCGGCCTTGCTGAAGAAGTTCTAAGAAGTTTGAAGGAGAACTGTTCAAGTGAATAGGAATCTTTCTATTGTCTTCAGTGTGCTTTGGATCAGATCTGTTAATGCGGGGGTAGCGGTCTGTTACATAATCAGAAATAAGGGAATCGTAACAAAGAGATAAAACACAAATAGCATGGGCAAAGGCAATCCCAGCAGCAAAAGACAGGTCAGCTCCTTGCTTCACTTACTAAATTATTGCTGCTCTAGGCTTGTGGTCTTCTACAAGAACTTTGAGGGAGAGTTTATAATTGTGTAATTAAAGAACAAATTGTAATGCATGTGTAAGAGACACAACTTTCACTTTCTTTTCTTTTTTAAATTGTTCAGCGCTGAGAATATACTCAATGTTGTACAACAATATTGTACTTGGCTAGACACCACAAGTCTGCTCCGTCACATGTAATTTACAAGATCTATCAGAGGTGGGTTCTCACAACCTGTCTTCAAATATTCACACTGAATTTGACAAAGAACCCCATAGAGCCCTTGTTTGTTCTGTGTGCACCATGCATAATATGTTCTGAGAGCTTGATGCCTCAAGGTGCCGAGCAATTCCTTGAGAGAATAGGGAGTGCCCTTAACTCTCATTGACTTTAAAAGCATCAAAGAGGCATGGTTAAGCATTTCATGAGATAAGGACTCCATAGCCCTCATCCCTTGCCTCACTCACAGCACATATGCACATTCTTCACTGTGCAGCTAACCATATGTGGTGTGCTATCGCTGAGCACTGCCAATAAATAGTACCAATGCAAATCAATCAAATCCAAACCCTGTTTCACTACAACCACTCAGCTATTATTTCCATGAAAGTTCTAGCTTTCTAACCCAGCTGTTTGGAGATTTTTTTAAAAAGTTGCAAGAAATAATTTTTTTTTTACTTCAGTTGCCTCATTCTTAATATTAATAGACATGGCTTTGTTTAAATTGACCGGGAAAACAATCTGTTAAACAGAAACTAAGAGTGAACATTTCAGCCTAAAAACTGAGTTTCTGAAAATTGAAGTGCAGAGATGGTATGAATGGAAACATTTATGCATTCATAACCATAGTGATCACTGCCATTCCCCTACTAATATTTCAACACAGAGGAGTCTAGCTTCTTGATAGAAGGCAAACTATCTCTTATACTTACTGCAAAGTGCAGGCCAGTAACTTTCCTCTTACATTTCACGCTAATAGAACACATTTTCTATTTTCATGTCACCATTTTGTGACCTTTAGGAAGATTTCGTAGGTAGTTTTATCTCCCACTAATCACTTTCTTCCTTGAACTGGTCTCGTGCGCTGCATATTTACATTTCACCCATGCTCACCTGCCATTACATCTATACACTCATGGGAACAGAAGAAATAATATACAGTTGTTTTCCAAAGATGTCACAGATTTCTGGTGATGGCAGATGCCATCAAATGTATTTGAGGCATGCTCTCCTGGGCCCTGACATCACTAGCATTCCTTCCATACAACTCACTAGGGACCTCCATAGGCTTTGTGAGTCATTGTGAGGGGTGGGGGGTGGGGCCAACAGAATTTCCCTGCCTCCAGACGATGTGGGGAGGGGCAGCTTTGTGTTTCCAGAAGGGACAGGGCCTTGGGTGCAGGGAGCAGAGCAAGCACCAGCCAGCCCACAGTGCTGCTTGGAATGTGTCACGCCCTCCAGCCAGCCCTTAGTGCCACCC
This sequence comes from Rafetus swinhoei, assembly GCA_019425775.1. Taxonomy (NCBI): domain Eukaryota; kingdom Metazoa; phylum Chordata; order Testudines; family Trionychidae; genus Rafetus; species Rafetus swinhoei. The sequence goes on along the minus strand of CM033437.1, from coordinate 270,278,891 downwards.
AGGGTACATCCAGGGCTCCGGCAATTTAAAGGGCCACAGGCTCCCAGCCTTCTGAATCACTGGGGCCTGGGGCCCACTTTGCCCTCCCCATTGGCTGGCCTGAGCACTGTGCAACAAAAAGTGTACGAGTCCCCATGGGCACTGCCTGATTCTGTGTGAAACATTTTTTGGGAGCAAGGCTTAACCCCTGGGCAGAGAATCTAGTCTCTTTTCTGTGAGGATTGATATAGGTCAAGAAACTCATCCGTGTAGGCCCCTATTTACATATACACTTCTTATCTCCATAGCATCTAAGGACCCTGTAAAGTGTAAGCATTCATTAATTTAGCCTCGCCACATCAGGGAGCTGTGGAAATATCTTTAATCCTACTTTTCATCTCAGGAAACCAAGCCACAGAGATTATGTAATTTGCCTAAGTGCAAGTGGTATCTTTGGAAGAAAGCCAGGAAGTGAAGCCAATTCTCTTGAGGCTCAGGCCAACCCCTTGAACACAAGGTCACATCCTTCCTTTTTCTTGTGGCATGGTCTTCAAGGTCATCTGTCCAGGTGTGTGGTAGGATAATGGTCACAGAAGGAAGGGGATATCATTGATGTGTAATATTACCTGCTGGTCCATGGCGTGTTTTAAAAACCACACTGTATATAAAAGATCATATACGTTTTATAAGTTCTACTCTGTATATGCTAGAGATGGGCTCTGAATATTCAGGATGCTTTGAGCCAAGATGTCGGTTATGACCATTCTTAAAATAAGGACCTTCATTATTTGCCACAATTAGATCCAAATCCAGGTTTGGATTGCCAACACCACAAAGGTTCCGGGTTATTGATCTCTGAAGTTTGGCATCAGAGCCCTCTCTGGTATATTAACGCCTTAACACAAACTGTGTTGTTGCAACATGGAGGCCATATATTCAAAATGACAAACAGGCAGTGGCTAGGGTTGCCAATCCTGCAGGATTGTCCAGGCATCTCCAGGAATCAAAGATTAATCTTTAAGTAAAGTCTATTTCATGTGATGAAACCTCCAGGAATACATCCAATCAAAATTGGCAACCTTACCTAGTACAAATCATAAAGTTGTATTACAACTTTTGCTGAGCAATGGGGTACGTAATATTTTTTAAACTGAATATATTTAATAACATAAACTGCACTACAGCAAACAGAGATGGGCTCAAACCAAATCCCTGAATAAACTCTCTACTGTAAACCCTAGCAAGGGCCAATATGCAAATACAGAGATGACTGTTGTGGTACAGGTGTTACCAGCACTCACAATATCATCACGAAGGTCGTGATTTAAAGCTTTTTCAAAAATCTTTCTCTAGATTATAGACAGCTGAGGAATTTGGGCGAGGCCACTTGTAATTCCCAGTTGTGGTCATCAGAGGCTGCTCTCCTGATTGAGCAGGACTCTGCAGCAGCTGCTTGCATTTCCTGTGCAATGCAGCTGTGAGAACATACAGAGCCAGGAAGAGAACGTGGAAGGCTACACCACTAGCTAACCAGACATCTGCACCCCTTAATGATGAAGTAAGTGGAGTCTTGAGGGAGAGTGACCTGGGAGGTTGAAATGGGAAACAGAGCAAGCCAAAGGGGAATGGAATGTCTAGCTTGGAGAAAATAGTAGGACTTGGGGTGGTAGTTCTCAAACTGTGGTCCATGGACCACTAGTGGTCTGTGGTTGTCTTGCAAGTGGGCCATGGCTGAAGCTCAGCTCCCTTCTCTGCCCTCAGCAGGAAGCCTGCTCTAGCACACCAAACCTCGCTGCTGCATCTCCTCCCCCATACTGCAGGAAGAGCAGCACACACTGCCTGGAGGCTTTCCCCACTGATCCAATTGGCCAGAATCACAACCAATGGAAGCAGCATTAGGCCATGCCTGTGACACAGTGCCTGGCAGCAGCAGTGGGAATGAAACTAGGTAAGCGCCCCACCCACCCCCCCATTCCTCTCATGCCTGGACCCCGTACCCCATCCCCTTTATGCACACCCCACTGAGACCCCAGCCTACTCCCGCACCCTCCCTTCTGGCCAGACTCTGCACCATCCCTTGCTCCTGCACCCTCCTTCCTACCCAAACCCCCCAACCTCAGCCCACTCCTGTGACCAACCTCCCTGCCAGACCCCACCCCACCTTTAGACCACTCTTGCGCTCAGTCTCCCGGCCAGACTCCCCCACTCAGTCCACTCCAATGCCCCACCTACTACCCAAACCTCTCACCCCAGCCCACTCCTGAACCCTACCTCTTGGCCAGACCCTGCACCTTCAGCCCACTCCTGCACTCATGTTGTCATCATGCGTGGTTTGCTGGTGGTCTGCAGAAAGGTCTGTCTTAAGCAGGTTGGGCCATGGGCCAAAAAGTTTGAGAACCCACTGACTTAGAGATTGCTTGTTTTGGGTTGAGGGGAGAGTCTGCTTCATTATTTTTGAATTCTCAAACTATGTATTAAAAATGTACTGTGCAGCATTTGCAAATGGCAACAATTGACTAATTGCTTCCTGTGATCCATGAAATAAATTATTCTGGTGAGTATCCAGAACTTCCCTCCCATGCTTCTCCCCTGTAAAAGTAAAATGTTACTTGTCTGCTACTAAGCCACTAATGGTATTGGGTAACCTATACAAAAAGGAGCTGAAGTGACTGAAGAGTCTAACTGACTGTGCAATTTGTAAAAAGATTATCCACTGACTTTGTTTTGTTTTTCACCCAAAAAGCTGAAGTGCCCTCGAGACTATTCAGAGTGTTAACCTCAATCTTCTTCGTAAAGGTGACCTGACCTTGCAAAGCTTTTTCAACTTTGTTCACTTTTCGACTCATGGTTCTTTTGGTCCACTTTTGGTATTATTTTTTCCCAAACTATTGTTTCTTGACTTGCTTTATGTAAAATAAGAAGAGAGGGTCTGAGCTTTGCCTTCGAAATACATGTGTAACTGACTAAACGCTACTAGCTGCAGAAGCAGCTGTTAATGGCATTCCCTCCTTTTTTCATACTTATGCATTGCTACTTCTCAGCACAGAGAATGACAAATACAAAGTTCTCAGGTACTGCAGATAAACTAAAAATGTATATTTATATTTACTTTTATATTTTTATATTTTTTAATTTTTATCAAATAAAAATTGATGCAGGCCCATGTGCAGAGTCTCTCCTTGAGTCCTCTTTCCCACTTCCAGGCACCTGTATCAGGGCTTGACACATTGTAACCTTTTTCTCTAATAGTTCACAAACCAACATGATTTGTATTTTAATGCCTATTTAATTATAATTATGGTAACTACACTTCCAATATTGTGAGCTGCAGTATTCAAAAGGACCATGAGATTTGCTTAAAAATCATAAGACTGAGGAAAAAAATGGTGGTCCTTTTCTTTGTCTTTTGATCCTGTAGGGTCTCACTTGGATCGCATTTTTCAATTTTCTCCAGAGCCAAGAGAGCTAGAAATTTACATTCCAGGAGATTTCATTAAATCATGTGTTTCCAGGAGCTGGGGCTTTGGCGATGTCTACACTACACTGATCTATCAGAAAAAGGTACGCAAATTGCGCTACGCAATTGCGTACCTTTTTCCGACAGTTTTTTCGGAAGAGGCTTTTCTGAAATGTGGCCAAATTTTGGAAAAGCCTCCTCTTGCAGAAGAGCCCTTCTTCCTTGTGAGAGGAGGAAGACAGAGCTTCTGAAATAATGGATCTGCTCTTCCGCCAAAAAAAAACGGAAAAGCAGATACACTCCCTGGACGTGGTGGAGTTTTTCCAGGGAATGGGTAGTGTAAACATAGCCTTTAAGTGAAAAGTCAAATAGCACAAGACTCCTGATAAAATTGCAAAAGCTAGCAGTAATGCTTTTTGCCTGGCAGTAGTTAGTGGTTTAAATCATCCATTCAGGAAACAGAAACAATGTCATAAGAGTCCTGTAATTAACCAGGACAATATGCATTTTGAGTTTGACAACTGTTTACACAGCTGATGTTATTTGTAAGAATTTTCATTTGTTAATGATGAAAATACACTCCTCACAAGTATTTATATTTGTAAAACTTGAGCACTCCAGAGTTTGGTATGAGAGCACTGGCAAACTAATATTAAAATTTGAATGAATAGTTGGGACAATATTTCCCAATGTTTACTTAGCTCTCATTTTAAGCATCTGGAAACAGAGATTATAAACTGTTTTGCACCTTTTACTCCAGGTTCTCCCCCACTCTCTGAGGAGGTAGATGGGTAAGTATGATCATTCCCATTTTATAGAGGGCAGAAACTAAGGCAGAAAAGCTAAATCATGACCACGCTAATAGAGTTGGCATCATGGCAGTGGGATTGTAACAAGGGAGTGCTCAGTCCTCTGCTTAGTCCGTTATTGTGCTGCTGCTCATGCCTTTCTTTTTGCCATAGCTAATCCTCAAAGGAGATAGTTCACCTGCAGGCAGCTGGAAGGAACCTGAGGTGGCACTAACTCATAACAATCGTTCCAGGCATCTCTCCTTACAAATGTGAATAAGCTTGTTCCAGACATAGAGGTACTGAAAGTCATTAATTTCCAAGGCCTTAAAGAATAGTGGGGATCATGAATAAAATTTGGCTATTAGGAAAAATGTCTTTGCCAAGCTTTCAGTCCTTCAATTAATTTATATATTCCTGTCCATCTGCACAATGACAATAATCAAGCACATTTAATGAAAAAAGTGAGGTTATTTTTGACTCCCACAACTCAGGAAGTTGCAAAGGTTGGCTCTGGGACTGACTAGTGGTAAATACTATAATGCACATTTATACACTTAGAGATGATATGAAAGCAGCTTGTAATTCTATAGCATATCCATGCCAAGGGTGCTCTTTCTACTAAGACCTACCAGTTTCCATACTCCACGTCTTTTGGTGAATTTCCCATTTTACTTATAGGCCATGTAGTGCTGCTGCTTATTGAAATGAAACTGACAGCATCCAGGCATCCCCATTAGATTGGATCAGTTTGGGTTGCTTTGATTTGCTAACTAACTCTGAAGAGTGTGCTGCACAGTTTTCTCCTTGGTGCCTTCTCCACTGAGTGCTTGCATACAGGGCTCTGCCTTATGCTCTAAAAGATTTAGAATTGGGCATCTATGGGCATAGCTACACTAGGAAATTATTTTGAAACAACTTATTTTGAAATAACTCCCAAAATAACTATTTCGAAATAGTGTGTCCACACTACAGGAGAGCCTTGAAATTAGTTTGAGTCAGGCTCCCTTAATGTGGATGTGCTATCTCAACTTAGGGTACATCTACACAGTAGTGTTATTTTGGAATAACTGACGTCATTCCAAAATAACATAGTCCACGTCTACATGGCAAGCAGTTCTTTCAAAATATTGTCAAAATAATGTTGAGCTGGAGGACTTCTTTCTCCAACTCCTGTAACCCTCATTTTTCAAGGAGTAAGGGAAGTCAGAGGAAGAGTGCTCTAACTTGGACTTCCTGCTGTGTAGACAGCGCCAAAAGCTGAAATAAGCTATTTCGACATAAGCTACGCAATTGACATAGCTCAAGTTGCATAGCCTATTTCAGCTTTAGCCCTGCTGGGTAGATGTATCCTTAGAGCCCCAGAAATCACTGGGAAGTAATTACTTTAAATGACTCTGAGGAGTAGTTATTTTGAAATAGCAGCAGTGAAGCATCCACGCTACTACTGTTTCAGAAGAACTATTTTGAAATAAGTGTTGTTCCTCCTTGTGGAAAGTGGGAGTTATTATTTTGAAATAACCAGCCCCTTATTTCAAAATAATTGACTTGGTAGCATAGACCAGGGCCAAGATGTAGTGTCTCTGATTTGACTTGGAATGAGACAATGATTTCCTTGTACACAGAATGTACAGCAAATTATTTATTAGTAAATTAATAAAACTACCAAATAAAATATCGTGCTATTGGAGAACTTTGTTACAGAAAAAGGGAGAACCAGGTATAATGAAATATGGGCAGCTGTTCTCTACTACCTGCTTACTCTCTTTTAAGTGATTTCCCTATGAACAAATGGTGGGTATGGGCATATCAGACCTCTGAATAACTTGCATATAAAGCAACAGTAGGTCTAGAGTAGACTTTCTTCTGATTCTGCAATTGCTGAATGGCAGTGGCAGTAGCAGGCTCCCCTAAAAACCAGTTCTGGGAAACAATAAATGGACTCAATGAGCCAGCAAATTATCCCATAAAAATGTGGGTTGGAATATCTTTGTTCAATCACTTTTGAAGATACTGGGAATGAGGAGTTTTCCTTTCAAGGGAGTACTTATCTGGTGCCTAACCTTACACAGTTTAAGTACCTTGCTGACCCAATACTTACTAAAGACTTCATCTTGCATCATTGAAATCGATGGGTACTTTGCCATTGAACTTAGTGGGTCCAGAATAATACTCTAAACTCCCCAAATCAAAACCTGACTTGCTTGGGTTCAGTGTAAAAACAGGGATGGATTCTCAGACTATAGTTTCTCCTTGCCTATGACAAAATATTAGGTTGGAGGTTTTGGAGGACAGTCATACTTCACATGTACATAAATATATACATAGTTTATAAAGGATTAATAAATGACCAGTAGATGCAATAATATGTTACACACATGAGCAGTGTGCATTATTAGATGGGTCTAAGCCTGTTAATAGATCTTATTGATGCTTAATCATGTCTATAAGAAACTTGCTCTGGATTCAATAACAAATGATTAATCTTAAACTAAAACAACTGTTAAACATTTCTTAACCCAATATATATTTTGTAACTATATCTTCAACTTAGAGCGACCCACACCATTGCCAGCTCAATTTGGAAAAATCAAATCCTGACTCCCATTGAAGTCAATAGAATTTTTTGCCATTGAACTTCAATATAGTAGGGATTTCACTGTCTTCAGTACTCAGTGAACTTTTTCAAATATATCTTCAAATATTCCTTTACTGAAATAAAGGTCAAAATACAAGCAGAGAAGCAGAGATTTTCTAGCTAAATATACATGGCAGAACATGGTCTGACTTTTAAACTAGTCAGACTAAATCTGGGCTTTGAAAACAACTTTTGAGAGTTGGAAAGATTCTGTAAATGTGGCAGTTATTTGATTTGAGCCACGTAAAGAGGATTTGAATAGTTTTCCTATTACAGCTGATTCCAGCTCATCACTAAGAAAGGAGATATCATTCCACATGAGATTTTATAGTGAAAACAGAAGTGTGACTCAAAATTCATGCCAGTGCAGCTGGAAGCCTTTGTAGCAGAGTGAATATTCCCACTGTGAGCCTTGAGCATAGAAGAGACATTTAAGTGTTGCTGGAAGACTTGAAACAAGTAGACAATTTAATTTGTGTCAGGGCACTGTGATACACACTTGAAGATCAAAGAATTAATAAATTTCTAGGAGAGAAGCTGCATCATTTTTAAAAAATACAACACTAATTATATTTGTGGGAGCATTTCATCTAGTTATTTCAGAACAACTTTTGCGGCAGTTATTATCTCCATTTTACAGATGGGGAAACTGAAGCCTGGAAGGCTAAATGACACACACAAGGAAACACTACAGTTTGAGCTAGGAGTAGACCCCATATCTGATTTTCAGGCTTTCCTGTGCTTTCGCCACTTACTAGGCATTGCGCATCTTATTCACTTCAGGGCCAGATTTTCTCCATTGTGTGCCTGACAGTGGGCTCAAGGAGCAATTTTGTTCCCTGTGTGGCAACTGGGCACAAGTACTTCGTCTGTACTCCTCAAGATCCAAGGAATGCTCCTTCCAGGTATCGCCTGGGCACAAGACACCCCAAAGGGGGCAGAGATGATGTAGGACCATGGCCCTGTGCCCCTCTGAATTGGCTAGTAAACCATTTTGTATCTTCAAAGGGGGTAAATAAACATGGATGCCATCTTGTTTACTAGAAAGCCCTGGGAAGACTCCTTGCACCAACTTCTGGGGAGTGAGACTCTAAATGGCCCCCTCGCCAGATCTTGTATTAGTCAGTGGTGAGCTGGAGGGAAGGATAGATGAAGGCACGTCTTCTCTATACCTGTATATGTACACATGCACACCTAAAGAGCAGACCGTAGTCAATTGTAACCCTCTCTCTCATTACATAATAAACGTGACTCCAATCTCCGTGGAAAGGCTGATTAAGTTTTATAGAATGCAACGTTTTCTTTGGACCAAAAATTATTATAACATGGAACACTGTGGTTGCTTTTTGGCAAGAGGTGGGAGGCTTTATAGTGAGATACTGAAATGGCCTTGTCTGCTCAAAGCTCTGGGGTAGGTGGCACTTGGGTAATCGATCTTTAATTCGGACACACTCTTGATGTGCCATTGGGAAGTACATTCCTCCTCTCCATTTTTTATTTTGGAAAGTTAGCTACTTGCTTATAGCTCAGATCTTTTTTTGGGCTCAGAGGCAGAACAAATCAATTCCTGGAGATTTCCTTTGAAGGGTGTGACTGATTAAAAAAAAAATACAACAATACAGCTGATATGACCTATTGGAACATCATGCTTCTTTTTGTTGTGTTTGTTTATTTAATCTGATTTTTGATATTGTTGTTTTAAATGTGCCCAGCTGTAGACACAACATGTACTAGGAAAAAAGGCAGAGTTGATCTCTGACCCTCATATGGTATAGATCAAGTGCTGACAGTTCCCCTATACATGCTCTTTGCTTCTTAGGTGTAAAACAATATCCTAATCCAGATGGTGGGATTGTTTAACCTCTGCTGGGACAGAGTTTTGAGAGTTGTAACCTTTGTCCCAGCACTTGCAGGTTCATCCTTGGGCAGGAATATTTACCTTGTTAACCTTCAGAAATTCTGTCAGCGGGGAGGGGTTAAATTCTGTCCACAGGAACCTTCCATTGGCTGCTGTTCAGTGAATCAACTCAACCAGTTCATTCCTAAGCACCTACTACTGCTCCTCCCCCTGACAGCCTGGCTTTCTTGGTGGAGCAAGAATTGTGAGTTTTATGTACCTCCCAGACTCTCATACTGGGCAGACTTTCGTCAGCCAGGCAGCTTGTGCATTGGTCTGCACCAGTTCTGGATGAACAAGTCTGGAGCTCTCTAAGCCCTGGTCTCCACTAACGAGTTATTTCGAAATAACCCCACTTATTTTGAAATAATAAGCAGAGCGTCCACTCTACCAAGCCCATTATTTCAAAATAAGGGGCTGGTTATTTTGAAATCTGCACCCCTGCTTTTCTTGGGGAAGTAGTTATTTTGAAATAGCGTTAATGTGGATGCTCTGCTGCTGCTATTTTGCAATAACTACTCGCCAGAGTAATTCGAAGTAATTGCTCTCCAGTGCTTCCTGGGGATCTAAGTCAAGGTAGTGGGTCCACAGTAACGGAGTCTGCCTCGAACTAATTTCAAGGCTGTCCTATAGTGGAGACATGCTATTTCCATTTTGTTATTTCAGGGGTGGTTATTTCAAATGTGCATATTTCTGAAATAATTTCCTAGTGTAGACATGCCCTAATGTCCCTCCTTTTATGATAAATATTTAATTGAATATGTAATCCAGACATTCTTTTCTCTGTGAGCAAGGGTAGAACTGGTTAATTCTTAATATATTCTTCCAAAGACCCGATTACTCTGGCCTTTCTGTGTAAACTCTCTTTGGACAAGACAATTAAATGTGGTAATATGTTGCGGTAATTTATTTGGCTACATAAAAAGCCCAATAAGTACGAAAGCTGTGACAATGATTTGGGTGGAGCTGGATTTTTCCTTGTTAGGTTTTGTTGTTTCATGTGGATTTTTCAATACTTTATTTCTCTAACCTCAGTTCCATTCAATGTTTGCATGAAGTCAACTCATCTGGCAGCAGGCTGATTGTCTTGATTGGCCGAGAACAGGTTAGAGGCAAGATAAATGTGCAGTTGTGGGCAGGTTCCCAGTATGGGGGACACACTAGTTAGAATCTGAGAAGCCAGCTATATGCTGTGATACCCCTTACCCTTTCCCACAGCATGGAAAGCTGGAGAGGCTATGGCCAGTGCACATGAAGCTCAGTGATTCTCTTACAAACAGCTACTTTGCAGCTCCTGCCAGCCGTGTCTGCACTTACTGGACATTGGTAAGGATCCACCCCTGGATGTGAATGAGCTTCCATCAGAAATTGCACGATACATGTTTGAGAGAAACTGTGGGTCAGATTTTTACTCCATGTTCTGCACATGGAAGATCCCTCTGTGAGCCTGTCTCCTCCATCACAGTAGGATGTGCTTTGAGGAGTCAGCCACCACCTTGGCACAATCTCACCCTTCCCAGGATCTGCAGTATGTGGGCTGCAAGATGGGATGAGGATGCATCTTCTGCCATCAATCCTGCTGATATTATCTGGGAAAACTGAAGTATCCTTGGACTATATTACCTTTCCCACTGCAACCCCCCTCAATAGCATGGAGCCTGCTGCGGCTGGAAGGGAGAACAGGACCCGATAGCAGCTATGTTTCAGGGGAGTCCCTGATGGCACAGAACTATTGAACTCCTGTCATCAGGAAGGAAGCTGAGGGGACAGGAGGGCATGAGGACAAAGGCAGACATGTTAAAAAGACTCAGGAGGTAGCTGTGTAAGTTTGTAACTTCAAAAACAATGAGTAGTCCTGGGCACCTTAGAGACTAACAAAAATGTATATAGAATCATGAGCTTCAGTGAGCAAAACCCACCTCTTCAGATGAGCTTGAGTGCTCCTATGTGGGAATGACCCTGACCTCCTGCAGAACCCTGGGCTCCTTATAAGATGTAGCAGGAAAAGGTTTAAGGAGATCACAGTTCCTCAAATGCTCCAAGTTCAAGCTTCATATTGACCAGTTTTACAACAATATAGGGATCTTAGGTCTTCGTGGCACATGGTACATCCAACTTAGCAAGTGCTTTTTATACCTGTCTTGTTGGTGCCAGGGCTCTTCTGCTGGGACCAGTACTCTGAGAGGTGCACATGCTGATGGTTGTTACTCTATGCTCACATCTGCAACTTAGCTTGGAGAACTTTTGCTCTTTATTGGTTGTTTGCCAGACTCATGGATTCATAACTATGTGAGATGGTGAATAATTCACAATTGACCTTTGTGAAATATCCAACACAATGAGGCCCCAGTCCTGAGTGGGACATTTGTACAATGCCATACCACACATTATTGATAATTATAAAGACTAAAGCTACAATATAGAAAAGCATTACATACCCGTACACTAAATTGACAGCTGAACAACAATTTGTTGTTCAGAAAGTGTTTATGACTTTATTGAATTTGATCAAACCATGTTCTATTCAGTAGACTAACCAATTGCCTTAGAGAAACCAACTTGTCATTGCCTTTGAGAGCCAAATTATGCTACTGTCACTCATTTTGAATAATACGCTATGTGTAGTTCCACTGAAGTAACTCCATAACTATTGGCATTAAAGGTGCTACTTATTGTTAGTAAGGTATCACAAGATGGACCTGAATAATTTCATAGCCATGTGTTTTATAAATTTCTCTAAAAGTTTTTGATGTTTTGGAATGTTTGTGAACTCTTTTGTTCAAGTAACTAGCTTCAGTCTCATTAACCGTCAGGTGTGGCCCATATTGACAAATCAGTCATTATAGAATCATTGAGTAGAAAGCCAGAAGGTACACACAGATCATCTAATCTGACTTCCTGTATGTCACAAGACACCAACCCCACCTAGCCATCCACACAAAAAAGTCAACAGATAAAAGCATTACAGTAGGTCATAGGTGTGGGCGTGTAAACATAAATAGGATGGTTTCTCTGTGCTTATAAGGCTAGCATAATCTGGCCTATAGAATTTAGAGCTTTAAAGATTTTTCACATCCCTACTATCTAATACCATTGTATTAATTTGAGATACATAAATGACAGAGCCTAGAGAAGTGATTTTGCTTGCAAAGGTTGTGGTTTTGTGAGAAAGGAGACATAAAGCACAAACCTTTCAATAGTCAACGCCGCAAATCCCCAGAATGCCTACAGTTTATAGACACCTTCTTAAAGTTCAGTCTAGATAACAACAACCTTTGAAAGGCTTTTTGTATAAAGCAAATCTTGAAGAACAACCAAATTATAGTATGGCAGAACTCATTAGTTATGCCATCCATCTAAAGTAATTGCAAACAGTTAGCTACAAAACAAGTATTTTCAGATACTCTGTGAAGCTACTTCACACTTACCTAAATCTGAACACTGGACAACCCCGAAGATGGCACTGACAGCGGAAGGGACATACTGCTCCAGGGTATATCTCAGGACCCTCTGTAGGAGGCAGATCAGCAGACCCTTCATCTTCTAGCATAAATTCAAACAAGCCTTTTTGGTGGAATGGTTTGGCCCAGCATACTGGCAGAAGCAGGAGGAAGAAGACAGCCACCTTCATGGTTTATTTCATCTACTCAGAACAGAACCAGTGAACCTAGGAGTCAAATCAAAGGTTTAAAGAATGGTAGTATTCTATCATTCCTGCAAAGCTCCTTTCCTAAGGAGATACACAATATATCTACCAATTATATAAATGTGTTCCTGTTCATTACATTACAGTTGGGCTACTTATATTACTTAGGATAGAAGAATGCTAAATACTTGTCAAAAACACCTTTTTTTTTTAGTGGAGGTTTGGGGTAATAGCAAACACACCTGTGTGCATTTATTAGGAACAGGAAGCATTGTCAACATTATTAAACAGAGTCAACACAATAAGCCACATTTTCCATTTGTCATTACTTAGCACTGTAGCAGTTTGAGTGTGTGTTTTCCCTGCCAGTTGTTAACTGTGAGTTTGTTCCTTTGGGGATGAACCTGAGATTCTCAGATCCACCCTAATGCATATTTCATGTCCTGGGATTTTTTTTTAATAGCCAGCCTGTTGTGTGTATTTAAAATTATAGCCCACCGAGGCTGATTGGGAAATGGAGCAAGATCTGGAGGTTGGGCAAAAAAATGTAGCTGTTAAAGTAATACTTATTTGCCAAGTTAAAGAACATTATAAAGCTTCATTTCAAGTTGATTTCTTCTTGGCCTACTTTCCAATTATTTGGCTTAGGCATGCTATTTTTTTATACTATATAGGTATAAAACCTTTTGCACTGTGTAAGCGTTTGAACTTGTACTTTTGTCAGCACATTTTCTAATGAGATTTAGGGACCTGATCCTGCAAACATTTTTTCAGAATAGCCACTTTGCTCATGTGAGTGGGCCCATTGGACTTGGTGAGGAAAGCTACATATAAGTGTTATTTTTTACTACTGGGCCTTGAGTATAAGGCATGCATTATTCGATGTGGAGGGAAATATATTAAGAATAATTTTCATATATTTTGTAGTAGGTGATTACAAATTAGTGAACTCCTGAATATTTTTTTCTTTTCATTATATGCAATATACAGAGAAAGTTAACTGGAAGGATGAGGGGAGTTGTTGTTGACATGGTAAGGGCCTTTTCTTACATCAGTAAATGTAGTCCCGGGTACAGTTTTAACTATATACAAAAATAAGTGTTCCTTTAAATGTGTAAATCAATAATTCAGTGATACAAAATTCATTTCTGAAATGAATTAACTAGAAACTAAACACTGTATTTTGAGGCCTCTCTTCAGAATATTAGAACTTCAAATGGCTTTTAGAGAGCTGGTGGTAGTCTAAGGTTAGATGTACTATTAGAATGTACCTAAGGCTATGCTTCTGTTACATAATTTGCATGCAATAAGCAACATCAGAAATTTTTTTATCTTTTTTCTTAAGAAGATGACAAGTCTTCATTACAAAATATGTTGATATTTTAAAATTATAATGAACCCCCTTTAATTTAGCCATTTTAGGACCATATTGTATTCTATCAAAAATGAGTATAGATAGTTTACTCCATAAATAATCCCTTTTTCTTCAGTGGGACTTCACCTGGAGAAAGGTATTCATTGTGATTATGTATATGGCAATATGGCTTTTAATTAGAATTAGAGGCATTTTCTTTTCCTGTAGATTCTTTAGTGTGGCTATAGTGGACATTTCAGTAATAAGAGGTAACGAGCATGGTGAAACTATATAATTGTAAATAAGACAGGAAGTAAGAAAAATAAAATGAAGTGGCATTAAGCCAGGACCTTCTTCTTACTATTGCTTCACCTAATTCAGAGCATTTATCATTTTGGAGTGGAAGGTAGTAAAATGACAATACAGTTTCCAAAAAGCATTCTGAATCTTGGCATGAGGAATAAAAATCTTAATTTATTACCATTTATCATTGCATGATTGTATTGTAATCAACAGAAATATTATCAATGCAAAAAAATTGTCAGAGTTTCCATTAACTTTGATATGCCATGTGTATCAGATACACACAAGAAATGCCTTTAGGATGCTATGGTTGATTTTTAAGAAGTACTCCTGGGTATAAAGTAAACTGTTTTTGACCCATTAATATTTTGATCTTGTTCCCATTGATCCTAGAGGTAAAACTTCCATTAGCTTTAAAGAAAGCAGAGCCAGGATCTTCTACTGGAAATAAACACCACGGAGGCACTTTTCATATTTTACTCATACACACAAATATATACTGATTACATATATCTCAGATATATACTGTCATAGGGCCAAGGCTCCTAATGAGTTCAGTGGGAATCTTACATGAGTGAGAACTGCAAGATTAGGGCCATAATTGATGTTATGGGTCTTAGCTTATATATATTATGTTAGGAACTCAGTGAGTGGGAGAAAACATATTAATAAAATAGTCAGAAGTTGGGAAAGATGTAAACATAAAATAACCATTTAAAATTAAATAAAAGAAAATTCTTATTAATGTTCACACTTCATTTAGAAAGAAAAAGAGAAAGATGGATTTCAATTCATAATGGTTTACAATAAGAGTATTTGGGCTTAAGAGGACAAAACAGTTTACATTTCAATTAATTATATGTACACAGTGAGGAAGACTTTTCCACAAAAGCTGCATCATTATACGTCACCAAAAAACACTGTTTTGGTGGTCGTCTTGTTACACTGCCTAAAACTATTGAAAAAATATGGATTTCATTTTCTGTCAGAAAAGTTTCTTATAACATTACAAATTTTTACTTGAGTGGAACGAAATGAACAATTTAGAAAATTCCTAGACCACATGCATTACCTATTCTGTATAATAAACAATAGATGTGGAAACACAATAGTGGTCTACTGACTGGAATTCCAGCTTTTTAGAAATTTTGATTTTCAGCTCTTTCTTTCAGACACACCTTCTCTAAGAGGTGTAGTCCATTGTTTATATATTTCACATACCACTCTTTAATGTTATAAAGACATTCATCAGGTCTATATAACTGACATCACATTGTTTTTCTGAAGCTGAAAACATTCAGACTAAAGCTTAAAATACATGGAAAAAGGACTGCAAAATTTCACTGAGTCTTTTGCAACTAGAAATGTAACTACTCATACGTTTTCCCCTTTCCCTCCATCATATAATCTAAATATATGACTACAAACACAGAATTTACTGTTGCCAAAGTTCACCATATGAAAAAAGGAATACAGCATTACTTCTACACAAGACAGCAAAAATCAAAGGAACAATAGGAAATGTTCTCAGTCCTTGAGAACATATTCTGCTTCTCATGTTCTCAAATGACACAAGCGAGAGTACAACACTAACATTGCTAAACATTTAGTAGGATTTTTCTTGCTTTTCTCAGTAAAATGCAACCATTTTTGCTCTAGACTTGACTGTAGTTTTATTAGTCTGAAGCATAGTTCAGAACAACGATTGAAAACCATACCTTTTTAATCCAGGGATTTGCAAGAGGAGCTCTCAAAGCTGAGCTGTAATTAAACTAAATATTCAGTCCCGGCAAAGGACTTGCAGGTGTGGAAAGGAGGAGGGGTAGGTTACTGCTCAGTGACTGTCACTTGGTGGAAAACCCTCCTGCTTCTATTCCACAGCACAGTTAAAAAATAAGGTTTCCTCAATGAACACAATCCAGGCTGACACCCACATTAGATCATATGGTAATGATATGTCTCCTGTATTGTAGCCAAAATCTTTATCAGACCCCTTTTTTTTTCATTTGCTTTATTTCTTTTTCTTCTGTTTAGGATCCCAAACTGCTTGTACAGTACAACACAGAAGCTTCATTGTAATTCATCTTACTTATTTTCTTAACTTCCCTAAAACATATATTTACCAGAGTTTTCCTCTGTTTTAACCATACTTCCCTGAATCATAGACTTTACTGGAAAAATAGTTTGGCTATTTTTCTTGTTTATAGCCTGTGTAACTCAAGAAAATTATATAAAATTAATCCTGTAGTTAGTCAAAATGCAAATTTGTAGCAGAAAGAAAAAGCTTGAGTAGCTTTAAGTTAAACTATTTACACACATACTAACCTGCCTCTCTGTAAATGTTACAGTCATTGCATGAACCAAGTAGTTTAGCTAAAGAACATAATTCTATATATTCAGAGTATATGGATTTTTTAAAAAAAGATTGCAGTGTATTCCTAAATATATATAAAAAGCCTCTTACTTATTGTTTTAATTAGTGGAATGATTTGAACATTTGTGGTCAGAAATGTTTCATATGAACAGTTTTAAAAGTATACTTTCACCAGAAAGGAAATTAGCTTAAATTCATTTTTGGTACTACAGTGGGACTTTAATAAAATACAAATGTGACTAAATATGTCTAGTTCACTATTGAGATAAGTCTCTGCAACTTTATATTATGTATATATCAACAGTTGAAGTCCAACTCTGCACTGTTTTTAAAAACTCCAGCATACTAAAGGAAGCCCAAATACAATAACTGATATTTATTTCATAACCTAAAAGCAACATGAATATGTGTAATTTAACTTTACTGTTGGCTCTCCTGTCTAAAT
This sequence comes from Rafetus swinhoei, assembly GCA_019425775.1. NCBI lineage: Eukaryota > Metazoa > Chordata > Testudines > Trionychidae > Rafetus > Rafetus swinhoei. The sequence goes on along the minus strand of CM033437.1, from coordinate 270,262,010 downwards.
ACTACAGGTTTACATCTCTGTGTTTTGACTTGTATCCTGTATGCTTGCCCTTAGGCTGTGACCAGGTGCAAATCTGAAATCAAAGTCTGTGAAATGTGAAAGGATGTTGAAAAGAAGTTTGAATTTGTAGACTCACAATAAACACTTGAAAATAGGTCTCTTGGCCTGTTTGAAAAAGATGTGAAAAAATTCTACTAATTTCATTCTTTTGGTGGAGAAAAGCATAGGGGAACAATTCACCTTTATAGACTTCTGTTGTAGTCAGTAGCAGTAATCAACGTTTTTTATGTTCTTTTTTATATGTTTCATTGGTGAAGTAAGTATCATTTATCCCTTTTCTAAATCTGAGTCGGTGAGGAACTCTGGGGAGTCAAATTTTTTCCTTTTACTGACCACAGGGTGTAATAACTGGTAATGATTTCAATTGTAACACGTTGAGATGCATGAATAGTTTGCTCTCAGCTTTTTATGTTCATAATACAGCCTTAACCTGTTCAGAGGTGTCTCTGTTAGGTTCATTGAAATCTTGGCTGTATCTTAATGATTTCGACTAGACAAATCTCTGTCACCACCAACGTCAGCTGGTCAGAAACATCTCAAAGCAAGGTTTTGTTGGGCAGCAGGTCAATAGTGAGGTAAATCAACTTCTCATCTTGAAATTTTGCCTCAGGATGAACTTATATCATCCCCCACTTAAACCTAATACAATTGTTGTGAAAATGATTGGAGGGAGTGAAAGGTACTAAATTAGTGCTAGCTTTTTCTCCTTCTTATTTGGAGGTGGTGGATGTTAAGGAACACAGCACTTCATCCTTTCTTTTCATCTCCAAGCTGTGGGGTAACAGAGGTCCTCACAACATGCTACCTCCTCCTTACAGGCTGAAGAAAGAAGATTAGCGTGACCCGCAGGACCAGTTAGTGTGTGGCTGGAGAGTTTATAGGGTTCCAAACCTTCTATGTGGCGTAATACTGGCCCAGTTGGGGAAACAGTTGTACAAAGTAGGAATACACCTATTGGCCTCTTTTCTCCTGCAGGAAGATCTGTTCTAGCTGGTTCCCCTCCAGATGACACAAAAAGGGAAAGTGGGGGACCTTTCCATTTCCTGCTTTTCCTTCCTTCCTTCCAGGAGTAAATGGAAATCCTGAGGTTGGCATTCCCCCTACTTGTCAGTGGTTCAATTTTCTCTGGACTCTGTCAGTGTCCTCTCCACACTTGAAACTCCATAGTCAGATGCCTATCCCCTTCTCCTTTCCACGCCTGAGTAACCTACAGTAAGCTACCCCCTCCTCCTTTCCACACCTGAGTGAGGAGTTGCTCCATTATACAGTTCCACACTGCAAGTACAGCTACTCGGCACACTCCTTGCAGCTTCCTATAGAGCACCTACATCCTCAGCAGGGATATAAGTTACAGTATAGATGGTGAGATGTGGCATACGCATGGAGAGAAAGACTTGTGGGATATTAGGACATGAAAAAATATAGCCCTCCATCTCCAAGCAGTGCTTCCTCCATCTCCAGTGATGTGTTAGCTGCATATTGTCCCATTTTCTCCCTGCTGCCTGAGCCTTTCCCCACCAGAGGGAAAAGCTCTGGCAGTGATGTGTATTGTAGAGGTACCCTGTTGTGCAACAATCCACTTCTTGTTGGCTAGCTGGGTCCTACTTGGGGACATGGACTCCTTTCAGATATTGTTATTCCTTATTGATGTTCTCTTTCTCCTGTCATATCCCATACCAAAAGATGATGCAATGTCAAGTCACTGCATTATCTCAAAACCCATGATGACATACAAACATTGGAATTGGTGAGTCCCCTCTCCCATCTGCTAATCACTAGTACTTTTTTGTCATTATTTGAATAAATGGCTTTTACAAGAGTTAGTAGGCCAGCCAAAGACCAAGTTCTGCTCTGCCGTGAGGCTTGACTTTCAGATATTAAGGGCTGGCTTTCAAAAATTCCTACCCAAACATTTCTTGTTATTATTTCCTTATAACACAATCATTTTTACATCCTTTAAAAAGACAAATTATGGAAGCCTAGGAGTGCAACAGAAAGGTTCAGAATGAATAAGCAATAGGCAGAAAATATTTTTACATATCTTTGCAGGAACAACAGGGCATTGTGTCTTGGTGCTTATTTCATGTCTCTCCCATTAACTGTTGCTTCAAAAGGATGCTTCATTTCCCCCCCAAGTATTTGGCAAACCTCTGAATGGACTTCCCCTTTTCCTCTGCTTCCCCATTGAGTTATGTGCCCATTAATTTTTGCCTCTGCACAACTTTCTGTTAAGATTTGCTACAGTGTAATATTCAGCTCCTACCTATGGTCAGTGAAGTACCTATATGATAAATGTGGTTCTATATTTGTCCAGGCATGTCATGACAAAGTAGTTAAGAAACAGAGTTGGAATTTTTGGATATTCTGGATATAAAAGTTTCCTTTGTCTGCTCTGTCTTCTCTGAACTGTATTTCTAAAGTTTGTGACAGTTCTATAGGTCAAATAAGGTTGATGTCTCCCATGTTCGTCATTTGCCAACAGTTGGACTATGTGTTGTCTGAAGTCACTGAGAGCACTTTGTACAAAGTTGAATGTACAAACTCATGCCTTGCTCATCCCAAACTATGGCAGAGATTTCCTCCTCCTATTTGGAGCAGAGAATTGCCTCCTCCATGGAATTTTTCTATAATCCCAGGCATGTTCGCCTACCCTGCAGCACATGCTCCTTGAGTCTGGGGTCCATGTGAATACAGCATGTGGAGACTGGATGGGCCAGAAGGGTCAGAAAATCAACCTTCCTCTGGTCATCTTTTGGGGTCAACTCCAAAAGAGGATTTTCCCTGAGAAGATAGAGCCTTGTCTCGTGGTAGGGTATAATCTGTCCCTGGAGTATTTGGCACCTAATTCCCTCTCCAGTAAGGCCTCGGTATTCTTTCCTGAGCCAGATTATATTTCCAGCCATCACTGGTAGGAGGGGAGTTCAAGTACTGTGACAGTCTTCTCACTAGCTGTGATTGCTAATTCCCTGATTTTAGCATTGGCCGCAGAGGTACTCCTCATACTTCCATCAGAATATAACAACACCCAGATGCACATTTTGTGAATACTCTTACCCATCCTATCCATATTTCCTCTACATAAATCCATGGTACACCCGCATCTTGGATACTGCATGCAGATATGACAGCCCCATCTCAAAAAAGATACATTGGAAAAGGTTCAGAAAAGGGCAACAAAAATTATTAAGAGTATGGAATGGCTGCCATCTGAAGTAAGGTTAATAATATTGGGACTTTTCAGCTTGGAAAAGAGTCTACTAAGGCAGGATGTGATAGAGACATGACTAATGTAGAGAAAGTAAATAATGAAGTGTTGTTTACTCTGCATAACACAAGAACGAGGGGTCAACAAATGAAATTAATAGGCAGCTGATTTAAACAACAGGAAGAGAAGTCTTTGCCAGAAGATGTTATAAAGCCCCACTATATCAGTGGTTCAAAAAAGAACTAGATAATTCACACAGGCTAGGTCCATCAATGGCTATTAGTCAGGATGGGAAGAGATGGTGTCCCAACCTTTATTTACCTGAAGCTGCCCCAGCGAGAATGAACAGGTAATATTATCAAGTTATCACTTGATAATTCCCCATGGGGCACCTGGCATTGACCACTGTTGGAAGACAGGATACTGGACTAGATGGATCTTTGGTCTGACCCAATGTGACCATTTTTATGTTATGGCAGGTATAACTAGCCTTGGCTAGCAAGCGATCCATAGACAGCAAGGTATCTTCTTGTTGCTAGCTATTGTATCAGAAGAGAAAGAGGGTGTAGAAGTATGTGTGAGACAAGCAAAAGAACACCTTATTCTCCTGTTGGCTAGGAATCAATATGTGAGAGCACATAGGTATTTGTATATATGTTGTTTCCCATGAGCTAGCCTACCCACTGTTGCTCTGAGCTGACTCGTGTGATTTTCAACACCTCAGAAAATCCCTATTAGCAGGAGATGCAATGGGCTGACCCAGTAGATTCTGCCTCCCAAAGGGAGCGTGGGCTAAGGAAAAACATGCCAGCTCCCCATTGAGCAGACTGCACCTGGAAGCCTGAGAACAGGAAACAGCGATGATGAATGAGAGCCAAGGAGAAAAGGCGGTGGGTAGGTTCTGGGAAGTCTGGAGTGGAGAGAGAAGGAGAGATTAGGGTCAGGCAAAAGGAGCAAAAATCTCAGGAGAATAGCTGTTTTTATGAGATGTTGACCATTTTATGTTAGGATCTGGTTTTGGAGGCAAATAGGTCTTGTCATGAAACTTTTATTTCCAATTTTCGTGATATTAAGATCCCGATCCAGACATCCTTGGTCATGCCAGCTCCACTTAGTAGATACATTGTATATGGCTACTCTGCTATTTCATAGAATTGTTGAAGCAATGTGCCTAGCGTGTCCTCTATTAGTCAGGGGTATGAACCAGTGTTTGAAAATGAGCCATGCATCCTGTGCAGCCATATCCTGTGTGAGAACTTTTTGCCAGATGATGAAAACTGTGACCTGCTGTACCACTAGTCAAGTCCCTGACCTCACTTTTAGTCATAGCATATTTCTTGCTTCAGAGGAAGTTAATTATGCTCCACCTAAGTCTCTGCCCTTCTGAATCCAAGAGACCAGATAGTAGTTTTGCCCTAGAGCAGGGTTCTTTTGTGGGCAGGTATTATGAAGAGCACTGTAGCATTCTACAGAGGAAATTAATGATTTCCAAGCATGGATCAACCTATACAGATTGAACCTCTCTAGCCTGGCTCTCTCTGGTCTGGCAACAACCATGGCCTGGCATGATTTTAGTTAGCTGGATGTCCACTTATTATGGGTGTGGCCAAGTTTCCTGCAGTCCCATGAAGTTTGTTTACAGCCACCAGTCCTGACTCTCAGTATTTTGTGCTATTGTTTAGTTCTAATTTACCCCCAAATGTCTGCTAAGAGCCCAGTAAGCAGTGGAACTGTTGGTAATGCTGCTAGACAATACTGACCTCCTGTGGCTTGGCAAATTCTCTGTTTCAGCACCGGTGAGGTCCTGAAGGTACTGGACTAGCGAGGTTCAACTTGTGCTATGATTCCTGTGAACTGCAGAATCTTTGGTGCTGTAAGCAATCCCATCACTGAACTACTGCTTTCATTTTGGTTATGACTTCTTTATGGTACCAGAATGCATTGGAAAAATCCTAATCAGATACTGATGATGATACAAATGCAGCTTTTGTTTGAATAAAGTTGTGCATTGAGGTCCAAATGAAAACCAGGTGTTTCTGAGTATAGGGCAACCTGTGGCCTGTTGGGTTCTATGTATGGCCCTTGAGACATTTTGTTTACTGTTGCCCACCTGCAGGGTTGCCAGATTCTGCTTGTTTTCATCAGCATAGTTGTTTCCCCCCCCAAAGGATTACTAAAGTGGCAGCCACATAAAGCAAGAGCATGTGAAATGAGCTATGTGTGATTACACACAGCACTGACTGTGAGAACCATGCACTCCCTCTGCATCCAATCAAAGTGCTGCCATGATTCAATCGGTACATCCCGCAAATTCTAGGTATGCAGGCACAGTTAGCAAAACTACCCTGTCCCAGGAGACCATCATGGATATGGCACTCTTGCAGCCCACTGAGATGCAAACTCTTGCAGCCCACTCATTAGCCTAGGTTCCCCATTCTTAGCCTAGAGTGTTTTAACTTGCCTCTCTCAAACCTGAGGAGTCACTGCACATGAGGTGGGGATCACCACCAAGGAAAGTTAACTTCTGGCTTGGGGGCTCCATAAGAACCATGCCAACTGCTTTATCAGCTATGCATCAGTAAACTCATACTGACCTCCAAACTTTGGAGGACTGGAATTCTGAGGACAATGGGAATGGAATAGATGTACAACATTGTGCTTCTAATTTGTGCAGTGAGGTGCACCTCCCTGTGATGCAGAAAGGAGATCAAAAGCTTTTGATTTCTGATCACTGTTGTGTGCACTACATGAAAATGAGTTGAGTAGTGTCAGTCCAGTTTTCAATGGCTGTGCAAAGCACCTCTGAACTGAGAAGAATGACACAGAGGCCGAGAACTAATTTGCTACAGGGACTAAACTAACCCATTACCATTAGAGGTTAATCCTGAAGGCCTACATGGTGGCACATTGATGTGCCAGCAACTAACAACATGTGTGATACTGCTATATCAGTTTTTTTAGTATATAAAAGCTTCAGTCTGCAGGGCTGTCAGTTCTAGTCAATAATCTAAAAAAGGAAAAACAATCTAGATAACTTGAAATCTCATATTAAACTAAGTTACATTTTACAGTAAGCTGGTTTTTTCATTACAATTGTCAGCTGGCAACAGTCAAAGCATACAACCACAGGGATCTTTGGGTTTCCACAACATTTCCTGTTGTCTCGACTAGCACCCACTATACTGCTTGTCTCTCTGTACATGCAAAACCCTAGTCCTGATTTTTAAAATATAAGATGGCAGATCTATGTAACCAGCCACGATGGTTTCTTATGGAGGAAAAGGGTAGAATTCACACTTTTTTCAAAGCAGGCCAAACAATTCAAGCACTACTCTACAGTCTAGCCTCAAACTCCAATGATATATTGTACAAGCTTTTTTACAAAGCAGTAATATCTTATTTTTCCTTGTAAAAAAATATTTGCAAATAAAGATTTAGCCCTGAAATCCAAGGATGTGAATTTTCATTTTAGCAGCCCTGACCACTAATTCCAAACCTCATTTCATATAGTTTCATTTTTATTAAATAGCCTCAGATATCATTTCACAAAATAATTCATAAAATACCATTTCAGATGGAATTGTCCTCCAAATCTTAAGGAGTATTTTTTAACAAATATAAAAACATGTCACTGTCTTCAGCAAACTTGATGGAAACATTTCATACATTTTGTACTTCGACAGCACTTTGAGTTGTGTTCTTCTCTTAATATGAAACATATACATGGAGAGTTTCCACTTTATTTCTTTTTTAAAGAAACAGTTTAAGAGATAACTTATTTAGATGAGAATTAGTCAACGAAACCTGATGCAAAGCCCACTGAGATCAATGGGACTGTATCCATTGACTCAATAGGCTTTGAATCAGGCCCACAGAGTCCACAACATATGGGCCCTGATAAAGGAATGTTCTGGAACATGAATTTAAATATATGTATATAAGAAATTCTGGTTACTTTGATGGGATTATGCACCTGTTTTGAAGTTAAGCATGAGCACAACTGTTTTCCTGGAACAAGGCCTCAAACAATACGTCTACACGGCAACAAAACACCCAGGGCTGGTCTGCCATAGATTCATGGGGGTGGGGCTGCTGGGATACAAGATTATAGTGCAATTGTCTGGGTTCAGGCTGGAATCTGGGTCTCTCTGTGCCTGGGTATCAACACTGTAATTTTATTGTTTCACAGCTGCAAACCCAAGTCAGCTGATACAGGCCAGATGCCTGTGTTTTATTGCACACCATAGAAGAATTGTTGTTTTCCCTTATACACTCAAACATTTACAGTGCTCTGGCAGATAAATATAATTTACACCCACTTTAAGGCATGTTGACATTGCCAGAGTGTGAAAAAGTCCTTAACTGAGCCAAGCCCTGTGGTGCCTGCTGCAGTGCAGGATTCAGAAGGACACAGGTTTCCATTTCTTCGTAACAGGTCAATTTAACATCTCTAGGATCCAAAATAAGTGTAATGTTTGCAGACAGTCAACTGTGCAAACAAAGCAGCATCTATCCTGTAGGTATACTCAGTGGAGACATTACAGGGAAACTCCAAACTAAATAGCATTTAACGTCCAGACTACAATATAAACAAAAATACAAGCCCAAACCTAAAAAAATGTAAACTATTCTGTGATTGTGAAAGTTTGTACAGAACTTTGAAGTTACCAGAAGACCTTTTGTTCTTTGTATTTTAAACCCTTCTCCCTCCTTCCCTCTATCAGTATTTTTTTAAAGCACCTGCTCACATCTGTGACCCTGTTCAATCTCTTCTCTCCCTGGCTTTTTTTCTCATTTTAAATTGTTTTAATGGTTGCTGTAACCACTCTGCAGGCCATGAACAGACACCATGTACTATGTAAATTGTTCCACTGAAAACATAAATTGGGAGATCCTGCTTCTACTGGAGCTGATTCAAATGACATGGAGGCAAAACAGACAGCAGGAATAGTGTGGAGGGAGTATAAATATGAAGTGTGTCCAAGTCTCAAAATCCAGTCTTCAGGGGTTCTCCTCCCCCCACCACCTTTTTTTAAAAGAACAGTCACAGAATTGTTTTGTTTTGTTTTTGTTTTCGTTTTTTGTTTCCAAACACATAAAAGGCCTCCTCAGATGAAAGATGTCTATCTCACAGAAAAAAAGCTAGAAATGTTATTACACTCGCTCTGAGACAGTCTGCCCCCATCATTCCAAACAAATGGAAAGACAGACAAAATGCAAGGGATGTGGTCTAATTAGGTCACAATTTTATTAACTCATCTGAAAATGATCCAGCAGTAACTCCTACAGTACAAGTCATCAGGCCATCCTTAATTATTCCCACCTGGTGCAGGGCTGCCATCACCACAACCCTCCATTGTAGGTCCCCATATCTTTGCTAGGATCCCTGTGCTCTCAAATGGTATTGGGGCTGGAGAAAGGGGGTCATACCACATTTTAGGAGCCCCAACCCCATTCCCCTCCACTAGGGGATGCCTTCCCCAAAGTCATCTTCCAATTTTGGTTTATCAGGACACCAGATTCCTATGGAACAAGTATGTACGCTGGACACTTATATTGAGACAACTTGAACCTTACCTACTATCCTTCCCCATCAGATCCATGAACTGCTATGGAGAAAGGCAACCCTCCCCTTCCCTCCCACCTGCCACCACCTCCTCTGACCAATCTGGCAGTGAAGGGAAAATGTTCCTTCCCATTCACAAAAAAGACAGCTAGAAAAATGCCTACAGCAGACCAAAATACCTGGCCCTATGCTAAACACATGAGTGGAAAGGTGGAATCTGCTAATCTGGATGTGAGAGGAAACACAGGCTGAAAGGACAGGAATTGCATTCCCTCTTTAAACAGCCATTACTCTTTTTTTCCTGTTAGTCTAGACAAAAACCTTTTGAGGTTGCAGGGTTACATTTTTTTGCATAAGTGAATCCATAGAAGCCTGTATATACATTTGATTTGATTAATCTGAGTTCACTAAACTGAGATTTTGATTGGGTATGCATCAGTTTTTGTGTCCTAAAGAAACCCAGATTTCTTTGAATTTGTTGAACACACATCCTTTGAAAATAGTTCAGGCCTGTTTCAAGAATCTGATGATGAGAATCCAAAAACTGGGACACCTACAATAATTGATCACTTTTGAAAATCTTGGCCTATTTCTCTCTGATGTAATTCTGTCTGGCTTTATATTTCCTTGAAAAAAATAATAAAATAGCAGATGAAGATGAACCAGTAGATCCATTGGGTCTGATTTACATCAATGACCATAAGTGTGTTTGTCTGAATGGAATTCTTGATTTTTACACTCATTAAAGATCTGACTTGCTGCATTTGTAATCTCAAAGGCTTTTATTACAACTATATACCATGCAAACATCTGCAAAAATTTCAAAATGAAATGCAAATGCTTTGTAAATAAAGGTTTTCACATTTCATACAGAATTTTCCCAAAATGATCGAATGAAAAACATATGTAAATTGGCAATTCTCCAATTCATGTAGCATCACTTTCTCCATTTAACTGATTTCTATGGGAATTTAGGCTGCTTTCGGAATGCAGGAGTGAAAAGAAAAGTATCTGTTGGTGGCAAAGGAGGAAAAAATAGCAAGGCATAATTCTTGAGATTTAGCTTTGCTTTCATGGTAGAATTGGTCTTCAGGTTTTGTACTGTTACATTGCTGTGGGATCTGAGTTATATGTGAGAAAAGTAGACCACTGGTATATTCCAAATCATTTTGCAATTAGTCACTGGACCATAAAAATCTTCCCTGGAGTTAGATTCTGGGAATTACTATAATCAAACCTACCATAAGTCCTCCAGTCTAGCTGCCTCTCTTCAGAATGGGACAGTGCCAGACACTCCATGGCAAATTGAAACCCCTCCATAGTGCAACTCATTATGCATTCTTCTGCCATTGGGAGAACTTTACTTCCTTAATGTAGGCAGCCAACGTGAAGCACAAGAACTGATATCTTTTAGGTGAATTTTGTACTCGTTAGTGTAGTGGCTGCTGTTATTCAGTCAAATAAAAAATACTGACCTTTTAACCTCACTAATCTTCTATGGTAGGAACTCAGTATTGTTAGATTCTAAACAAAATGGTATTTTATTTGTGGTGTATTTTGCTGTCACTGGACACTTTCTTGGTTGGGTTACCCATTGGCTTTCTTTGTATCATTCTTTGTGTCATTTTTTTCAAGTTTTTTTTTTGAGTAATTGCCATGAAACCAAGACATTTTTATTCTTATTAAATTCTATAACAATTTTTCATGAGACTGTAGTATGTGGGAAACTCCACCCATACAAGTCCCATCTGGGCTATTAACTAGCCACCTACATTCAATAGGTATGATGTCTCAGTGTGCACTGGCTGACAGACATTCAGTATAATAATCTCTCTCTGCACTCAGAATAAACACAACTTACTAGCTAGTTCTAACAGTCTGATGCACAAATGTGTTTTATAGATGTTATGTTTCAAATTCTAGGCACAAAGTATTGCAAACCCAACCTTGAACCTGACATGATTTTTGATTGCATGAGTTTGGTAACGCTTTGTGGCATATAAATAGAATGTTATGTCTGTGAACTGTTGCATTTCTCTCTCAGCTCCCACTGGGCTGCTGTTGCTAGATCATGACATGGTACCAGTGGGTGAGCTTGGAGATGAATGAAAATTACAATAGTATCACAGAAGCAAGAAGAGGGATAACTGTGGGGGAATCTGCTCAAAACCATAGATGTCTATGCACAAATGGAGGGAATATGGGGAATGAACTGGAAGTATTAATACATAAGCTAAATTAATTGGGATGACAGATATTGGGGTATAGCTTGTTCAGGAAGAATAAGCAAGAGTGGAAAGGGAGGAGGTGTTACAATATACACTAAGAATAGCTACACTTGTTCAGAGATAAAGAAAAGGTGAGAAGAGGGGAAAAAGGAGAGAAAATAATGTGGTAGGAGTCTATAATAGTCCACTACATCAAGAGGACATGTGAACGAAGCATTTCTAGAACAAATAAGGGGAATATCCAAAACAGAAGACCTGGTTGTAATGGGGAACCCTAACTACCCAGACAACTGTTTGAAGAATAATGCAGGAAAACACAAAATGTCCAGTTGTTGGAACATACTTGGGACAACTTTTTGTTTCAGAAAGTGGAGGAAGTAACCAGGGGACAGTCATTCCAGACTAACTGGGTGGAAATAGTTGAAAATCTGAAGGCTGGGGACCTTTTGGGTGAAAGTGAGCATAAAATAATAGATTTAATTATTCTAAGGACAATAAGGTATAAGAGCAGCAAAATAGAGCCACGGGACTTCAAATCATACACTTTCACTAACTCAGAGAACATATGGGTAAGGTCCAGTGTGAAGAAATTCTAAGAAGGAAAGGAGTTCAGGAAAGCAGGCAGTTTCATCAATATTAAAGGCACAATAACAAACTACCCCAATACAAAGGAAAGCCTGAAAGAATAGTAAGAAACCAATATGGCTTCATCAGGAGCTTTTTCCTTATCTGAAAATATATAAGGAATCTTAGGAAAAGTGGAAACTTGAACACATTTCTCATTATGAGTACAAAAGAATAAGAAAAGCATGTAGGGACAAAGTCAGAAAGGCTCAGGCACAAAATGTGTTACACCTAGCAAGGGGCATAAAAGGCAGTAAGAAGAGATTCTATAAATGCATTATAGATTTGAAATAAAAGAAGAACAGTGTATGTCCTACACTTAGCAGAGAAGAGCTAATAACAGAGGACATCAAGAAAGCTGAGGTGTTTAATGGCTATTTTGCTTCCGTCTTCACTAAAAAAAGTTAATCATGACCAGTTGTTTAACACAGTTAATATTAACAAGGGGGAAGGAACACAAGCAAAAAATAAAGAAGGAACAGGTTAAAGAATATTTAGATGAATTAGATGTGTTCAAGGTAGCTGAGACTGATGAAATTCATCCTACAGTACTTAAGGAACTAGCTGAAGCATTTTATTAACTGTTAGTGATTTATCTTCGAGAATTCATGGAGGCCTGGTAAGATCCCAGAAGACTGAAGAAGGGCAAACATAGTTCTTATCTTTAAAAAGAGGGGACAAAGAGGAACCAGGGAATTATAGACTAGTCATCCTAACTTTGATACCTGGAAAGATACTGGAACAAAGCAATTTGAAAGCACCAAGAAGTCAATAGGATTATAAGTAATAGCCAACAGGGTTCTGTTAAGACAAATCATGTCAAACCAACTCAATTTCCTTCTTTGACACGGTTACTGGCCTGACAGAGTTATAGAGATGATATATCTTAATTTTAGTAAGGTATTTGATACAGTTCCACATGACATTTCCTCATAAGCAAACTAAGAAAATGCCTATGCTCTTGTTGAAATTACTGTAAGGCAAATGCACAAATGATTGGAAGACTCTACACAAAGAGTAGTTAGGTGTTCCAGTTTGACAGGGAACTGTTGATATCAATTAGATCCCATAGAGATCTGTCTTTTGGGTCCAGTGCTATCCAATATTTTCATTAATGCCTTGGATAATGGAGTGGAGAGTATAGCATATGTATTAAATCTGCAGATGATACCACACGGACAGAGGCTGCTAGCAGTTTGGAGACAGGATTGGAATTTGAAACAGTCCTGACAAATGGTCTAAGATCAACAAAATTAAATTAATATAGAAAGTGCAAAGAACTACCACTTAGGAAGAAAAAAAATCAAATGCAAAACTACACATTGGGGAACAACTGTCTAGGCTAAGTAGTTCTGCTGGAAGGAATCTAGGGGTCAGAGCTACAGTGGATCACAAATGGAATAGGAGCCAACAAAGTGATGCAGTTGTACAAAGACTAACATTCTGGGTTGCATGAACAGGACTGCTGTATGTAAGGCACACAAGGTATTTGTCCTGCTCTACCTAGCTCTGGTGAGGCCTCTTGAAGTTCTGTGTCCAGGTTGGGTGCAACATTTTAGTAAAGATGTGGACAAATTGGAGGGAGTCCAGAGGAAAGCACCAAACATGACAGAAGGCTTAGAGAACCTGACTTATCAGAACAGGTAAACAAACCTGAGCATATGTAGTCTTGAGAAAAAAAGTCTGAGGTGGACAGACTGACAACAGTCTTCAAATCTACTAAGGGCTGATTATAAAGCAGTAGTTCTCCATGTCCACAGAAGGTATGGCAAATAGTAAGTGATTTCATCTGCAGCAAGGGGGATTCTGGTTAGATATTAGGAAAACTTTTTAGTTATAATCATTGTTAAGCTCTGGAGCAGGCTTTCAGAAAAAATTGTGGGATATTTGTCACTGGAGTTTTAAAGAACAGGTTAGACAAATACCTATCAGGGATGGTCTAGTTGTAATTGGTTCTTCCTCAGCACAAGGAGACTAGAGTAGAGTTATGTGATTCTATGGTATAGGATACATGTCATGCTTTAGTACAAAGTGGTGTGCTACAACGGTATGATTTACTTCTATGGATACACATAATAACACATGCCACCAGAGTGGGATTTTCATCACCGCCACCTAGGCTACGGCTACACTATGTGCTTTGCTGGAAGAGGCAATGCAAATGAAGTACAGATTAGCATCTTCTCACACTTTATTTGCATAATCTCTTCTGGTCCGTTTTTGTGTAAGAGGTTTTTGCGTGAAAACAAGCAGTGTAGACATTTCCTTTTTGTGCAAAACCCCCTTTTTGCACAAGATCCTTATGCCTCCTGGGGAGAGGCATAAGGATCTTTCACAAAAAGGGGTTTTTGCACAAAAAGGAAACGTTCACACTGCTTGTTTTTGAGCAGAAATGGACCGGAAGAGATTATGAGAATAAAGCGCAAGAAAATGCTAATCCACACTTCATTTGCATTGCCTCTTCCGGCAAAGTGCATAGTGTAGCTGTAGCCCTATTGTCCTAGCTGTGCTCTCCCATTAAAATCAATGGGGGCTTTGCTATTGAATTCAGTAGGACCACAGTTATGTCAGTGCCTAAATCCATCTGAAAATGCTTAGATACCCTCTCATATTAAGACGGATTCTCCTCAGCATAGCTCCCAGTAATTTCCAAGGTGTGGGATCAGCCCCATTATTAATAAACCATCCCTATTCTATTATGCTCGGTTACACAATTTCAAAATATGTTAATAGAAATGTGTGCCCATTTGATCATCAACAGAAAGGCACCAGGCTACATTCATAAATAGTTATGAATTAATTCATGTTCACCCATGTTCCCTATCTATTTTAATTTTTCATTCCCTGATGTTAGCTATTCTCACTACTTGCCCTGTCTGGCAACCTTTAACTAGTTAGCAGAGGGTAATGACAAAAGCCCAATGGGTGGATCCATTATTTTTACATGAGAATCATGCAATCAACTACACTAGAGAAAATTTAGTATACAACTAAATTAACTTGAGAGTATTTATTTGGATATGTCCAGTTAGAACTAAGAAAAAAAGTATCCTTACAGAGTAAGGCGTGTAAGATCTGAATCTGCTGCAGATTTTGTGTGTAACCAAGGCTAGTCATTTCATGTTTCTGTCTCTCATTTCCCCCCTCTGTAAAGTGGGGAAAATACAGCTACCTCTCTCCCAACTTTTATCTGTTTTCTCTATCTAGACAGTAAGCTGATTTGGGCATGGGTATAATACCCAGTAAAATATGACACTGATGGTAGCCTCCAAACACTAATCTAAGGATATGATTATTATAATAATAGAACTGGAACATGGGGGAAAACAACAATAACCAGAAGTCAGCCAAACAAGTCTACTGTATAGCTAAAGAGGGATTTCTGCCTAATTTGTGCCGAGGCCTTATGGGAGGGTGTATGCAAATTTAAGATATACTTAAGGAATTGTAGAGTGGGAGGTGATTTAAGTAATGCTTTCTAGGGCAAGTTCTAAGGATTCAGCTCTAATATAATATCTTTAGGTTTCCTAGAAAAACTTAGGTAGCCTAACATAATTGTGTTTATGTCAGTCATAATTTACCATTATTCTTCTGCAACATTTCAGAATTTATTTGTAAATATTAAGCAGTTATTTCCAAAAACTGTCCATGCTTTGGATATATGAAAAATATACACTCCAACATATATTAATTTAAGCAAGTCATAATGGCATTTGATGCATAGCTTTGAAAAGTAAATATGCTATGATTAAAGAATTTAAAAAAAAGAAAAAAAAATTAAAAATAATAGAAAAAAAAATAAAAATAATAGAGAAAAAGCATCAGGGAGTAGGAATAAAATTCAAACTTCAATTTGCCCAGGTAAGTTGAACAATTTAATGCATTCTATAAATACATAGTTTGATTTTCAATTACATTGAGCATACACAACTCTATGAATGGGAACGATGGGTGTACCTCTGAAAAAATTAGAGCAAACAGTGAATCCCAAAATATCCCAAAGTGTGTAACTTTAGGACATTTTAGGTACAGCAAAACAGATTTATGAATACAAGATTTTTTGGAGAACAAACTACCCAGTATTTTTCTTGATTGGAAATTTTTTTTTACATACATTTGATTGAATATTTTTGTTTAACGGCTGCATAGCCATTTTCAGAAGGTTCAAACACATTTATAACCATTCCTATCTCAAGGAGACTTTGGCCTTTGGGCAAACTGCCTTTCATTCTTTCCACCCCAAGTTTCATTTTATTATCAATACAAAATGGGACACCATTGTACATAGCATATCAGGCACTTCTAATGAATTAATGTGCAGTCCATTAGCCAACCAGAACAGCCACCGAATCCTTGGCAACATACCTTTTTCATTATATCGTTTATAGCTTTTTTAATGTACTTGGTATACTTGTTAAAATCCAGCAGAATGTCTTTATATACTCAGGAACACATTTAGGCAATCTAAAAACTAGAACAAAGAAGGACATAGGAAGATAGGATACAAACTTGGAAGAGGCCTCCTGGGTCATTGAATCCTGTACCCTGTTATCACAAGCAAATCTATCATATAAACCTCTTCATAATATATCTAGCACCATCTTATAATGAGTTGTGTTGTTTGCCCCCACTTCTCCTATTGGGAGGGAGGCTGTTCCCAAATCCTCTGATGGTTTGAAAGCATCTTCAAATATCTAGCCTACAGATAATCATGGACAATTTATTTGTTCTTGTGCCAACATTGTCTATTTGCTGAAATCAATGATGTTATCAGTTGTAACATCTTGAGGCTGGGACTGTCTACAATACATTTATTCAGTGTTAGCAGAATAAGATCCCCATGTCAGTTAGGGCCTCTAGGCACCATAGTACTACAAATAATAAATAACATGCCATGCGAATTTTGATGACCACAAGTGATCAAGAGACTTTAGTTTGACGATCCATCCAAATGATCTTTCTGAAAGATATTTTTTACTGGCCTGTTAGGCTCTGCTCAACAAACAAAAGTGATATTGATGGAAATATTGCCAGGAAAATAATAGTAATAAATAGGTCTGGATGACTTCTCAGTAGCAAATAATTTGTCTGATAATTTAGTCTGCATTTGTGTTCATGAATTGTCCCCAAACAAAAAGTGAGGTTTATTTATGAATTCATCATTTGAATTACTTCCAAGTGAGGACACAAGAAATAGGATGAATATACACATTTACCAAGCATTCATGTGAAAAAAGCCTTCACGTGCATAAATGTTCACTAAAAATAAATACAGAGTGGTCACACAAAATTGAAACTCGTATGATTTACAATTCTTGCTTGCAGATATTTTTTTGCCAAGTATTCATCCGGCTATAGAGGTTGTAGTAGTTCAGGACAGCGATACAGTAAATTCAGGATTCACTGGTGTGGTGTCCTGACAGTCAGTGATGATAAACGTTCAGCTGCATGTGTTTTTGTATGTTGCCTCAGTATATCATGACTGCTCTGCGCAGGTAGCTAGCACAATAGACTTCATGAGAACCCCCCAAAACCACAGATTCAGATAAGATACAAAGGGACCCATGTCAGGTTTATTGTCGAATGAAGTTCATTAATAGTTGTTGGTAGTCAGATGGCTTCCTAGCCCCTACATATTTGTACCCGGGACAATGGACACGGCTCAGTCAGTAGTATGGATTTCACTATTGCCCCTTATGAAGGCCAAATAATTAAGTCAAGGTATCTAAATATTTATAGACAGAAATGAATAATCTATGATACACACTGTACGTCATTCACTACCCAAATCATTCACTCCTCATTGTTATGCTTTCACTCTTGTTGTTTCAAGCTATTTTATCATGTACTCAGCTGGTTGACTTTGAACTGTCCTCGTGGCATGTATTTACATACTTCATGTGCTTCTATCCATGCTAGCAGTTCTAGTGCTGAGAGACACTGACTTGCAGGCAAACATTTGCTTTTGACACAGCCTATTACTCATAGTATAACTCTTACTTACTTTGGTTCAAGCACCAGGCCCATGCTTCAGGCTCTTTCTTTCTCCTACAGAAGTAACCTGGAACTCTTCCCAGCTTAAATATTTTTTACTTAGAGTGCATCTACACTGCACCCTCAGCTCAAAATAAGCTACGCAATTTGGGCTATGCAAATTGTGTAGCTTACTTCGAGTGTATTTCAAAATAGCGTATTTCATAATTTGGCACTGTCTGCACAGCAAAATAATGGGTGCACTGTCAAGACGCGGAATAGCTATTTCAGAATTCTGGAAGTACCCCTTAATAGCACCGCAGTTAAGCATACCCTTAGTGTGTATACTTGAAATGTCCCCCTCACTCATATGCTGCTTTCTCACATACATAAGCATGGACAGGTGCTGGTTGTAGTCTCAAAAAAGCCTTACATTTTCTTTTCTTTTCTTTTTTTCAGCGCTTAGGGACTATGGATATAAATCATGAAGACAAGCAATTTCTAAACAATTAGGAAAAAGTTACTGCTTCCTTTTAACTGAATTAAACTACACCCTATAAGAAGATCATAAATTTTAGTCAACATTTTGTCATGACATCATAAATACTATTCAACATACTAGTCATCCCTTATGTTCATAATTCTTGGTACACCTTGTGGCTACAGCTGAGAAGTAAATGTACAGAAAATATTAGCCAGGAAAAACAACCTTTAAATAAAACCCAATCACTTCATTCCACAAAGAAAATGGCTAGAACCATAAAACATTTTTTGTCAGATACTGTGGCCTACCTTTGGCATCAGTTATTAATTTTCCTTATTACTAAATAATGTTTCAGGACCAAATCCTGAATTCTTTACCCAGAGTTCAGCATTGCCATTTAGGACAACCAGCAGTCAGGGATGGCGTTCCAATGCTACAAAGGAAGCTCTGGGAGGCATTTTGTCTCAGGAAAGAGCATCCCTAGGACACTCCACTGTGCAGAATGATCAAACTCCTACTGGTATCACTTATATTTTAGCTTTATTCTCATTAATTATTATTTCATCTGCTGTACAATGCTGCATCTACCCCTTTGATGTCATTCCCTTAACAGAGTGAAACTTAATCCATTATTTATAATCCATGGCTCTTCTATCATGAATCTTAATTAAGGACAAGAAAGTGACCTATAGTTTTAATAATCATGAAGTCCTTGTTTTATTATGATAATATGGTGTCCTCCTTGTACTCATGATTTCCCTTGGGGTAGATGCATTAATCAGTGTGCAGTTTCCTATCCCTTCACACGAGAGTTAAGAATCATTCTTTTGGCAACTTTGACCTTCCATAGCCCCTGTTTTTCAAATGGAAGTAAGTGCACCATAGTACTAAACTGAAGTAATCTAGACATTTCTTTCAGGTGTAATTATTACTGTTCATCAGTAGTGTGATACATCAAAATGTTTAAAGGACTCAGTAGTGTGCCAGGCAGATCACTATAGGCATACCAGTGCTGAAGTGCTAGACCATAGAGGCTCTAGTGCTCATATGTCCAGTAAGTGCTCAGATGTCTGGCCAAAGAGAGAGGGCATTTTACTAGGTCTAGCAAGAAAGAGAAAGGTTGTAAGCACCCCAGGTACAGTGCCTTAAGCCATCACAATTCACAGTAAAACACAGAAGTTCCTCCACTGGTGAGTGCCATGAGTCTCCAATCTGGCCCTCTATTCAAGGCAAGTAGGTAACTTGCTGGTTTCCTGGTCCCTGTGTTATTCCCCAGCTATTAGGGCAGTGCTTCTTGCATGGCTCCTGCTTGCAGGCTGCTTCAACTGCAGTGGCAGCTAAACTGCTTGGCCACCCAACAGTCCCTGACAGCATATAAGCTCTACAAGGACAGTAACCCCTCCTCTTGAGTCCATCATCTGGTCAGATCACTTCCCAGGCTAACCCCAGGGTCTAGGTTACTTGCTTTGCAATATCCTTCTTCAGGCTCATGCCCCTTTAAACACTGGGCTAGGTGCTGGCTCTATTCCCCTAACGGTAGGTCTACACTGCATCGGGGAATGAGATGAGCCTCCCAGCCTAGGTCCACAGATTTATTCTAGTGGCCCTTGCACTAGGGAGGTAAAAATAGCTGTGTAGATGCTGCGGCTCCATCTCACAATTTTCCCACCCTCTTCAGATTTGAAAACCCAAGCTTCAGTCTGAGTCACAATGTCTACATGACTGTTTTTAGAGAACTAGTGCAAGCCCTACTAGAACGAGTCTGTGAACCAGGCCTGGGAGACTAGGGCTATGTCTACACTACCAGGTTATTTAGAAATAAGTTATTTCAAAATAATAACTCCCAAAATAACTATTTTGAAATACGCTTATTTCTCTTCACAAGCAGGAGTTATTATTTAGAAATAACAAGCCCATTATTTTGAAATAACAGGCTTAGTAGAATGGATGCTCGCCTTGTTAGATGTGCCCTAGGTCTCAGATGTAGTGTAGACATACCCTGAGAGTACCCTTCTGGTCCCCCTCTAAGGCTATGTCTACACAGCAGCATTATTTTGGAAGAACGCCAGTTATTCCGAAATAACATAGTGAGCATCTACACAGTAAACCTGTTGTTTTGAAATCAATTTGAAATTACGGGCTTCTTACTCCGACTTCTGTAAATCTCATTCTACGAGGAGTAAGGGAAGTCGGGGGAAGCGTGTTCTGTTTCAAAATAACTGCTGTGTAGACAGCGACAAAAGTTGAAATAAGCTACACAATTGGCATAGCTCAACTTGTGTAGCTTATTTCGAGTTTCACCCTGCTGTGTAGACGTGCCCTAAGAATCTACTGGATGCAGCGCCCCTTCTCAATCTCTGCTCCTTCCCTCCATGGCCATCCCTTATCCTCTTGGGCCTGAGTGGAGGCTTCTTGAAGGTGGCAGGCTCTGGAGCGTGGGTGAGACTAGGGCTCAGAGGAACTCAGTGAGTTTAGTATGAGACTCATCCATCCCTTGCAGACACCAGGAAAAGTTATTACTCCTAAAAGCTCCTGACTGTACTACTTTTTCTACAGGGCTACTTTACTGAGCCTACTGAGTCACTGTCTGGCTTAACGAGAGTGACAGCCGCTTGGCATCTCTGAAAACAAAGATACTTTAAGTGCCCATATAAGGAAATAAGGTTGATATTTTAAAAGATGACTATGGGATTTAGGCACACTGCTCCTGCAGAAATCCTCCTAAGTGCCTTTGTGCATCTTTAAATGTGTAAATAATCCTGACCCTGCAATACCTTTGAAAATATGACTTATGCTATTCAATCACTTAAACACTTTTGAAAATTTTACCCTGGTTGTTTAATGTTAGACATCTCAATTGAGAAGAATAGGCCAGATTAGGACTAACTTAAAGAACAACATTTTAAATTACTAGAACTTTCAATCTGAAAACAATGATTCTTTTGAGTTTTGATCCTGAATTCCTTGAAGTCAATGGTATCACTCAGAAGTGTAGTAAAATGCATGTTAAGTATCTGTAGTACGGGAGCCTTAATTCCCAATCTTCTGATTGTCATGAAGTTATTTGTTAGGAGTAAACTATTTTTATAGCTAATTTATGATATTCTAGTTCTTATCAATTTTGGTCAGTCTTAAATAAATATAAAATATTTAAAGTGAAAAACAAAAGGCTAAGACTATTATACATTCTAATGTATTTTCTAGAAAATATTGTGCTTCATATAAAGCTATAGGTAATTCAGAAAGGATAACAAGATGTCTCGATTAAAATCTTTATGATATTGCTTTGGTTAATGATTTCTCTGAAAGCTGCATTTGGAAATATTTTGGTGGAAAAAACAATGAACTCATATGGACACCATTTGTAAATGGCCATAGAAGGAAAGAGTTTGGGTTTAGTGGGCAGATATAAAATATATTAGACTTTTGTATGCTTTTGTTTAAAATATTTGTAGAAGGCAGATAGCCAGAAATCTAAAGGTAAAGCTTAAAAATAAGAGCTCCTACAGTATTTGAGTAAGGAATTTTGACAACTGACATGACAATTGTTTAAACGTTTATTACAAGGCTACAGTTATCATTATTTCCTTTGTACAAATATGGCCGCATTCAGGGATTTATAATTCTACCCAGTGGGACAGGGGAAAAACATACTAACCTTAAAAGAAGTCTAAATTAAATGTTTTGTAAAAAGTGTTGAGATCTTGTTAGAGCCTGTTCTTTCATCTCTATACTAAGTTTTCCTTGATTCATAAGCCCACATTAGAGAGCTCTATACAGAAGAGTTCTTTTTGTACTCTCAAAGTAAAGTGATAATTAAGAAAAAAATAATGTATGCCTCAATACTAATATTTCTATGTCTGTCTATATTAGGTACTTATTTGCAGGCCCACCCAAAGAATTTGCAGGGCCCAAGGCGGCATTCTGAGCCACACGGCTGGGCAGCACCCAGCCAAGGCAGCAAGGGGCCCTGAAGATGTGGGGCCCTGAGGGCCAGGCCTGCTTATTTGGCCCTCATTACTGTGTTATCTGAGTACCTCACAATCTTTTAATGTATTCATCCTCACAACAACTTTGTGAGGTAGAGAAGTAATATTCCCTACCATTTTGCAGATGGGGAACTTTGCTACACATGTGTGAACCTCACTGATCAACGTTGGGTCCACGTGGCTTCATGGTTCAGCCCACACATTATAACTAAAGGATTGAGACTTGGTGGCTAATTGCTGCACAGCTCATACTGGCCACTTTTGACAACTTGTCAATGCCTTAAAGTTCTTTGCTGTAATATTCAAAGGTGCAGTGTCAATTTAAATAGCAATCCCCTCCTTGAAAACATTTTATATTCTAGTGGTACCGGTCACTCTCAAGATTACTATAAATAAATTATAGGCAAAATATTTTGTCCACAATTTATTTATTCCTTGCATTTGATATCATTGTGTGTATAGTCAGTTCAATTTTCCCTTGTATAGTGAGCTGTTTTCTCTATGATGTGTTGCTGTCAAAGTCTTTCCTTCATAGTAAATGGAGGAGAAAGTTTTTTTCAAAATAGGAAAAGTATAAAATATGGTTGATGGACTGAAAGTACTTTCAACTTAATTTCGGAAAATGATTAAGTTTTAAGCATATTCTGCCCCTTTAAGGTTAACATTCTGTCATTACAGTATGCAACTGAGGAAAGTTGGGATTGGTTAATTTAGTGGAAAACAAACTTGGGTTCATGTATAGTGCTCACAGGCTTAATTTCTTTCCTCGCTAGAAAGAATGACAAAATAATAGATCAGAAGTTCTCAGACTGTGTTTCGGGACCCCAAAGTGGGTTGTGACCTCATTTTAATGGAGTTGCTAGGGCTGGCATAGACTTGCTGGGGCCAAAAGCCCAGTCCTCATCACCTGGGGCTGAAATTGAAGCCCTAGCCCACTGCCTGGGATTGAAGCCAAACCCTGAGGGCTTCAGCCCTGGGTGGTGGGGCTCAGGATACAGGTTCCCTGTCTGAGACTGAACCCCTGGGGCTTCGGCTTTGGCTCCTCATGGCAGTGTGGCACAGGGATTGTCCTCCCCACCTGGCATAGTAGGACTCAGGCTTTGGTCCCTCCTATTGGGGTCATGTTGCGATTTTTGTTGTCAGAAGGGGATTGCGGTGCAATTAAGTTTGAGAATCCTGCAATAGAGCCACTCTCCAGAATCTGGCAGTTTGCATTTGCTGGTAAAAAAAAGGCCCAAGGTTGCATTGCCATGGAAACTGAGCTAGTAAACCACTCATCCTTTACAGAGTTGTAGTTGTGTTGGTCCCGGGATATTAAAGAGACAAGGTTGGTGAGATAATATTTTTAGTGGACCAACTTGTGTCTTAGTCCAATAAAAGATATTATCTTACCCACCGTGCCTTTCTAAACCATTCACTGACTGCCAATGTACTTCCTTCTGGGTATGGTTGAAAGCATTTTAGAGTCAGCAAGAGGACAGAAATGTAGCCAGCAATAACTGCAGGTAGTTTATTCAACTAGACTCTGATTTAAAAGACGAGGAACTTTGGATCTTTTGGGCTGCCTGTCTGAGCTTTCACATTCATGAATGCACCTGAAGAAAAATCACAATGAAAAATGGCATACTCTTTTTTCAGTTTGCTTAAAAAATGTGAACTGACAATATATTGGTAGCTTTAAATATAAATCTTCTGCTTGCTGTTTGTTGATTAAACAATTGTCTCTTGTCATATGAAGGTGTTTCTGTTTCTTAATAAATATTATGATATTACAAATAGTTCAATATTCATACTGTTGAATGGCCTAGATTTAACAGGATTTTCTGAGCAGTTGTAATTTGAAGAGCATATGGGGAAACCATTCTATAAGGGGTAATGAGATACTCTTTGGATGCAAAAGCTGCTTCAGGTGAAAATGTCATCTGATCCATGCATATGACAGGTTAAATTCAAGTTACAGCCTTCTGGAGGCAGGAAATCAACCTGGAGAGGGTGGCATTAGCACAAGCCTTCTGTACTTTCTTCTCTGGCTGGTACACCTCAGCTGGCTGCTTTAGAAATTATTAGATGTACTCTAGGAATTGTTTGGGGGAAGTTCTATGTCCTGTGTTACACAGGAGGTCAGACTAAGTATGGCAGGGTCCTCCAGGCCCTGGAATTTATGAATCTATGGGTACGTCTCGTTTCACGAGGCATACCAGAGCGGTCGACAAAGGCTTCCCTTGTCGACCGCGCCGTGGCTTGTTGACCGCGGCGCGTCTAGACTGCCACGCTGTGCCGGATCAGCTGATCGGCGGCACAGTGCGGCGGCCATTTTTATTTTAATGAAGCGGGGATTATTTAAATCCCCACTTCATTGACTATGCCAAGTAAACTATTTTACATGGCTCCGTCAATGGAGCCATGTAGTCTAGATGTACCCTATGATTTCCACCACATAATGGGCTGTCCTGATCAAAAAGCAAGTGATTCCAGATCAGCTATGAATCATTCAACACATCAAGTACATGGATTGTACAGTGGTTACGTTTTGGTTGCTGGGTTCAGATCTGCTGCTGCAGATTACTTGTATTTTGTGGCATGTTATGAAGAAGTGGGTTGTGCCCACGAAAGCTCATGATACCATCTATATATTTTTGTTGGTCTCTAAGGGCTCATCTAGACTACGTGGAATGGTCGAAAGAAGATTTGCATATCTTCTTCCGATAGAACTTTAGAAAGTAGAGCTTTCAAAAGTGAAAGTAGTTAAGACGTGGCTTTTTCGGCAAACCCCCCCCCTTTGTCGGAAAGGTGCGTAAACCTCCTTTTTTGAGGAAGAGCGGCTTTTCGACAAAGGAGGGGGAGTTTGCTGAAGAAGCCGCGTCTTAACTACTTTCACTTTTGAAAGCTCTGCTTTCGAAAGTACAATCGGAAGAAGATATGCAAATTCCCATGGAATTTGTGTATCTTCTTTCGACCGCGTTCCCCGTAGCCTAGATGAGCCCTAAGGTGCTACAGGACCACTCATTGTTTTTAATGCATTTTCTATGAACAGCACATGCACCTCAGTTTGCCTGTTGGGTATTATCCCACCTGAATACATGAAATTAAATCTAAAGAGGCCGTTGGGGGAAATAAACAAGAAACGAAACAGTGACAAAGATAAGATACTGCCAGAAAATATATGAAGGGTCCTTGAGGAAACATTGAGGAAGGCCCATCTGCTTGGCCCCCAGCTAATATAACAAGGTTTATTTTCCCCAGGCCTGAACCTGGGATCAAAGGGACACTAAGCCATTAAAGTCCCTGGCTAGGGATAAATGGGGAGTCTCTAGCAGGGAGAGCTGCAGGGGGTACTTCAGGTACTGTCTGAGGCTCCCAACTTGGGAGCAGAGCATCTGGGCTGAATTTAACATGCCCAAAACTTGTGAGGAAAGAATAAACTTTAGGTAAGACTCGGATATGTAAACCTTTTGTCGTTTTATCCGTTTTTTCTGCTTATGTGCCATTGGGTGAATTTTCTTTGTTTTGACAAATGTTTTCTGTCATTTTTTAATCACCCTATGTCACTGGCCCCTGACGGAAAAGGACTTGCAGATGCCAAATATGGTTGGGCCTGTTGTCTTAACATGGGTAAACAGGGGGTCTGCAGCCTGGAGATCTAGTCCAAAAGTAGTTGGGCCACAAACTTCCACTCATGAGACAAGTGTAGGAAACCAACCATGAAGAGTGCCCTCATTAAGGACCACAAGAGATCTAAAGGGCAAATAGGCCTGTAACTATGATATGTGTCCTTGGACAAATCATGTAGGTGAAAATTGTAAGTCTCCACTGATGTATTTAATACCTGATTTTCAGATGTACTGAACCCTCACAATTGGCCATTGACTTCAAGGGAAGCTGTGGTTACCCAACACCTGCAGATGTGTCAAGCTGGGCATAAAAAGCATAAAAGCACATACATTAGTAAGCTCTAGAGGTAAGCTTTTCAGGACTTCATCTCTCTTGATTTCATTTCTCTATTTTCCAAATAGGGAACAATAATACTGCTTTGTTTCTTACTTGTTGTTGGGACACATCCCTTCAATCTCCCAGCTTTTAGTAAATGTGTAGCTGATTATGCCATCCAATGTTATCTTCATTTCTTTCAGTGTGCAAAGCACTTAGACCCCTGATCCTGAGAAATCATTTGCAGAATTAGGGCATTCATTT
This sequence comes from Rafetus swinhoei, assembly GCA_019425775.1. Lineage (NCBI taxonomy): Eukaryota > Metazoa > Chordata > Testudines > Trionychidae > Rafetus > Rafetus swinhoei. The sequence goes on along the minus strand of CM033437.1, from coordinate 270,235,690 downwards.
GCATGGTGATAAATAAGGTTAAGATTTTGTCAGGGGTATTTTTAGTCAAAGTCACACGCAGGTCACTGGCAATTAACAAAAAAACACAGACGTCTGTGACCTGCCTGTTACTTACCTAAAAAGAATCAAGGGAGCGACTGCTGGGTGGGGAGTAACAGCTCTATCCCTGCCACCCTGCAGTGGCTCATAGCATGGGGCTGCAGGGCCCCCTCTTCCCACAACACCACATAGCTAAAGGGCTCCCGCCGCCCATGGCAGCTCAGAACTATGGGGCTGAGAGCTGCAAGACCCCTGGCTGGGAGCTGTGAAGTGCCTGCATTACCTGACAGCTCTGAGGACCCCACTGCTCTTGTTTGCAGAAATCTCAGGAGCCCCTGCCTTCCAGGGCACGGGGATGAAGCAGAAAATGTCATGTCATGAAAAACACAGAATCCATGAAAAAATTGTATCCTTAATGATGATTGGTCTTGTCATGTGTTCTATCATCATATTTTAATTTCCTTTGCTAAAATAGATAATTTAGTCTATGACTTTTTTAAGGGTTGGCACCTGAACTAAAATTTTATCAAAAGAACTAGTCAGTGCAACATTTTCTTTTCAAAACAGCAGTTTTTAAAATTAGTTTACATTTGAAAGTCCACAAAATGAACAATTATATAAGTGTCAAGTAAATGAAACACAAGTTATTTTCCTTACTTTACCCATTTGTAAAATATTCGGTCTCTCATTCTGTCTCTCTCTCTCTCTCAGTGTGTGTGTGTGTGTGTGTATATACACACACAAAAATAAGTTTTAAGTGTCCACACAGATTAGTGACTGCACATATTCTCACTGTCTTGTGCAAGGCATAAGTCTGGGCAGACATTATGCCATCTACATAGATCATACAAAGCACCCGAGTCCTAACATTTTCATTTTAATTCTACATATTTTCTGAGTCAGATGTAGGTTTATAGTATATTCAGAGGAGAATAGGGATACTCTACCAAACTCATTGTTTTGAGCAAGGTTTTGAACTAATTCACCAGAGAGAGAAAGTAAGACCCTGATGGCAGTTAATAGACATCTTCTCTCAAACACAGATGTTTTCCATATCATTAATCTTCTATTTATTCCTTTATACAACTGGTCAAATAATGGAAACGTTCAAATGTATTCATGAGTAAACAGCTCGGATTTGATTCACTGCTATTCATGGGTTGTACTGTTAAGTATTCACAAATGTTGACAAACCCCAAAAGTTTCATGTGTTCATACCAGAATCATCTTATTCATTCTTCATCCTCTAGTTACAAATTCAAAATGTGCATTGTTGGTTAGATACATAATTTATCATTTTGCTTTTGATGCAATATGTAAGCATGCAAATTTAAAGTTTCTATCTACTCAAATTCATTCCTTGATCTCAAGAATATTAATGGAAAATTTACATTAATGGGGTCAAAGCATATTTGTAGTATTCAGCCACCTCCAGTGAAGTACTATTTCCCCTCGCCTCAACACATAACCTGTTTTTAATTTGGTACTGTGGATGAAATCCTGGTCCCACTGAAGGGTAATTGCAAAGTTTCCATGAACTTCAGTGGCACAAGAATTTCCCCCTACATATTTCTGAAGGATGCTTACAATGTTTTTAATTAATTTCTTTTGGTATGTCTATACTACAGAGAAGATTGAAGCTACCGCTATCTATCTTCCAGGGTTCAAATTAGCGGGTCTAATGAAAACATGCTATTCAAACTGAAAGGGGCACTCTGGTTGATGCCAGTAGTCCTGCTTTCATGAGGAGTAAGAGAAGTTGAAGGGAGAGTGTTCTCCCTTTGACTTCCTTCAGTGTGGACAGCACCAAAAGTTGAATTAACGTTGCTGAAGTTGCGTATCTTAATTTGACCTTATCCCATTGTGTGGATGTAACCCACACACCTAGTGGGTGTGATTTACTGTCCCATGTAGTGGCACTTAGACCACTTATAGCCAGAGATAAGAATGAGTGAGCTCTACAGCCTAAACTGAGAGCTAGCTGGCTTTATAGCTCAAGCTGTAGAGGCTTCTGTACTAAGCTCCAAGGGTTGCAGATCTGAATCTGCCTGCAGATGGTTACATAAACATGCCATTTCTTCTTGAAGTATGGCATCTTTCAAGGCAGAAATACACTTCCTCCTTAAGGTTGCACCCTTTTTTACTTCATTCACTTGGCCTAATTAACATTTTTAATGTTGTTACAATGGGGGGATTGTGTGATTGTGTCCAGTTGGTCACATTAGAAACAAACACCTCTGCACTTGTCTTACATTTTTAAATATCCCCCAGCAAATCTACTTCCATTAAGTATTGTGAGTAGAAAAAAAAAAATCTTCCAAAGCAGTTTCCTGGAAATCAAATATAAGCTAAAACCCTCCAAATCGTAGCTTGTTTCATGAAACAACATTGGGCATCTGAGAATCCATCTTTCAACATTGCTTCATTAAACTACTCATCTATGAGAATATGTTGTTACAACTTCAAACATCTTTACTACTCTGCTAGCTCAAAATGTATATCTTAAATAATGATATTGCATCTGTTTCACTTCCATTCAGGCATTTTCCCAAAGAGGGATTGTTAACTAACGCCTCATCCAAAGCCCCCAAAGTTTTTCCAGTGGTTTCAGTGGGCTTTTTACCAGGCTAAGGAAACACTTTGAGTAAGGGCAATTCTTTCCTGACAGGCCTCATCCTGCAACATGTTTTTGGAAGGTGTTCAAGTTCCTCACCTCCATGAAGTTGTAAAATGATTCTTGTTGTTTGCCCAATGCTTTAAATCTTGCAGGGTGTTATCCTGATGTCATCAAAGTCAATGTGAGTTTTGCTGCTGATGTCAATGGAGATAGGATTTCACCCCAAGAGTGCATACACAAACCTATAGGGACTGGTCCTGCATGGTGCATAGTACCTCATGCCCAGTATGCATTCCTTCCATCCCCACTCAAAGACTTCTCAGGAGGGATCCCTATATGCTACAACAATGAAAATTTGGGGCACTGAACAAATAAGTCAAGTATACTTTACACCTTGCCTTTGTTAATTAAAAAATAAATGTTAAAACACTGTTCTGTTGTCCTAAATGAAGAAATAGAAATCAACTCTACAGCTGCTGCTTCCAGAGTTGATTTAAAGAACATACATTGCTCTGGACTTATCCAATGTTCTTTACATTAATGCAGAAATTGGTCATTCAAAACAGAAATGTTATTCATTGTGAATCTTTGCAGTTCTCATCTACCATGTGCACAGGTGCAGACCCAGACCTCTCAGCTGCAGTGCAGGACTAATCATTAGCATGAGGATATATGCTGAATTGCTGCCGGCAGTGGGACACACAAGGCCAGATCCCAGAGTCCCAAACTGTCTGTTTTGCCCTACAGCCAACACTGATAGCTCTGCACCACTGGCCATCGCAGGAATGTGAGAACTGTGGCCAGAGCACTGCTGCAGTCCCTGGCTGTGGAATGGCCTTAAAGGACTGCAGCGTCCTTTAAGCGCCAACTTTCTACTCACACAGAACCAAACATGCTTGTCTCACCCCCTCCTTCGATGCCCTAGGCCCTACTCACTCCATCTCCCCCCGCTCTCTCGCTTGCTCTCCCGACTGCCACTCACTCACTTTCAGGGGGCTGGCTCAAGCAGTTGGGTGTGGGAGGGGATGAAGCCTTCATCTGGAGAGTATGGGCTCCAGGGTGGGACCAGAAATAAGAAGTTCAGGGTGCAGGAGGGAGTCTAGGCTAAGGCAGTGGGTTGGGATGTGAGAGGGTGTGAAGGTTCAGGCTGGGGGTGTCAGCTCTGGGGTGGTGACAGGGATGAGAGGTTTGGAGGCACAGGAGGGAGCTCCAGGCTGAGGTATGGAGCAGAGGGATTCAGAGTATGGGAGGGGGGCTCCAGGCCAAAGCAGAGGGTTGAGGTTTGGTGCATCAGATGGGGTAGAGGCTCTGGCTGGGGGTATACAGCCTTGGTGGTGCTAAAAAAGAGGGTTCAGGGTATGGAAGGGGGATCCAGACTGGGATAGGACATTAGCTGTAGGAAGAAGTGAGAGCCTCGTGAAGAAGTGCATTGATAAACTGCCCAAAATTAGTAAGACATGTTTATAAAGAGCTCCCTTCCATCCTTTGTTTCCACCCTCTTTCCTTCCAGGTGATAAAACTTATCACTTCCAAATCAGACATTTTGAATCCGAGAGCTCTAAAACAACCCATGCTTACTAGGTTTCTTCATTGTGGACAAGCCTGTTTAGACATGAAATAATTCTAGTTGATTATTCAGTCACTGTACGCTCAGTTATCTTATACAAAATTGGAAAATGGTGGTTTCATCTTGAACTTGTGGAGTGCTGTAAATGAGTTGGTTTAGTTACACTGACGTGAGGGAGAAAGGCAGCTTGAAATCGGAAGGAACCACTGGTGATACTTTGCCATTTGGCGACCTGCATGGGGAAGAAAAGCATTGTAAATCACTGTTTCAGTTTTGCAGATCTCAAGACTCACCTCATTCTGCAGACTGGCACTACTCTGGAGGGTAGTCAACGCTACCTTTTAGTCCAGACAATTTTAGGCCATCAAAATTCTTTGGTGATCCAACGTTCTAGTGTTTGGAGGTTGTTGTAAGAGGAAGAATTCAGAACAAACACTGAAAAGCTGTGAGGAGTTTTAGAATGGCAAGTAATATGTCCTCTGAGTTTATCCCTTCCTGTCATAATTCATGGTAATAATGCAGTACTAATGATGGCAGCTTTTCCATATAGATTGGGACTGGGGATTTCATGCAGAGTGAATTTCCAACTACTGGCACTCACTCAAGCATCCTGTTTTCCAAATTAGAATAATCATTCAATTATCTTCATCTCCTCATTCCAAATCCACATGTCTTTTAGCTCCTTCAATAAAAATTATCTCCTGCGCAAAACAAATCTACCTTTAACTGCTCTTTGCATTAATTGAATCTTTATAATTTGTTTCCCTCCAAAGTGACGCCTCCTTTTATCCCCCAGGAGATTTCATTCCTTATGAAATTAAATGTAACCTTTCATACCTTTAGACTTAAGCTACAGAGTGCTCAGATGTGAGATAATATTTATACAGTAAACATTGGAATGTTTTTCATGCAATTTCAGTGATATTTGATATAAAAACCATTTACTTGATACAAGTAGACAATCAGTATAACAGGCATAATGAAATACAACAAGGATGGTAACCCAAACTGTTTGATATAAGAAGATTCTGTCTAAACCCAATTCTCTTCTGCTTTCTGTAGTTATGAAACCCAACAGCCATCACAGATTGTTTTTCTGGGATATGCAATGTGTTTACACAGCATTCCTTCTACCCGAGGGGGTCACAGTGTTGTCCTGCTGGAGGGTGTCGGTAGCTGCCAGCAAATGTGTTTTTCGTTTTGTGGGTGTGCTGGCTGTTTTCCATCATGGCTAAATGAAAGAAACAATTAAGCTCCTTTATAGAGTAAAGATAGCTGAAACAGTAGAAGCATCTGTCCAAAGTAGTGGCCAGATGCAAGGTTTGGGCAGAGGGGTTTGTAAGGGCTAGGGCATTTGCAGGCTGGAGCTCTGTATGTATCCTATAGGCGGAGAGCACCCAGAAAGCCAGAAGAAAGCAAGAGGAACACTGGTAGTAGAGCCCTGGCAGGAAGCGGAGAGAGAGGCAGAGCCCATGTCTTTTGGGCACAGCACTCTCTGGGGCGGGGAAGGGGATGGGGGAATTTGGAAACTGAGCAGAAAACTGCTTCCTGCTATTTGTTCTTACTATGTTCAGGAAAGCACCATGTTGTGTACAAACAAGATTGTACCAAAGAAATGCCTGACTCAATCTTCAATTTCTCCACCTCAAACTGTAAAACAACAAGGCTTAAATCATGCAGCTAAAGGAGAAACCATATGCTTTATAAAGCAGAATAAAGAGTCCATGGCGTATGAAGTTGAACACAATCTCTTTCAGACAGGTAGAATGGAGGAAAAGATGATTAAGAAAGACTAAAAGAAAGACTAAAATAAAAGAAATGGGAGTGCAATATCGTAGGATGGTGGTGAAAGAACAGAAGGCCCCACTACTGAAGGAAGGAAATTGTTGAATATGTTTTAGTGGTATCTTCAGGCTGACCTGAATATGCAGTTTTCTGAGTGAATGTTGCATGGGAGCTGGACCTCAAACAGTCAGGGTACATCTACACTGCAGGCTTATTTCACAATAAGCTATTCCGGAAGATATACTCCAAAATAGCTTATTTTGAAATAGAGCATCCACACTACAAGGAAACCTCAAAATTAGTCTGAGGCAGCCTCCCCTTATATGGATGCACTATCTCAATTTACAGCCCCAGGAAGCCCTGGGGAGAAATTACTTAGAATGGCCTTGGTGAGGAGCTATTTCGAAATAGCAGCATTGTAGCGTCCACACTGCAGCTATTTTGAAATAGCTATTTTGGAAGAGGAGTTATTCCTCATGGAATGAGGTTTTCAGAAGTAGGAATAAGCCACCCGTTATTTCGATATTATTTCAAAATAACGGAATTACTGTTTAGACGCTCGCATGGTTATTTTAGAATAATGCTAGTTATTCCAAAACAACGGGGCAGTGTAGACACACCCGATGGGTATGTCTACACAGCAAAGTTATTTCGAAATAACAGCCGTTATTTTGAAATAACTTTACCAGCATCTACACAGCCAAACCGCTATTTTGAAATTAAATTGAAATAGTGGAGGGCTTATTTCAAAATTGGTAAACCTTATTCCATGAGGAACAGCGCCAATTCTGAAATTGCTATTTCGAAATAAGTGCTGTGTAGACTCTTAATTCGAAATAAGGGGCCTCCAGCCCTTTCCAGGGTGCCCTTGTGGCCACTCTGGGCACAACCAGGAAAACTCCTCTCCTTCCCCACTCCCCAGAGTCCTTTAAGGGGTAGACTCTGGCCACAGTGCCTGTGCCAGTTCCTAGCCTGCCAGCCCAGAGACAGTAGTTGCTGCACCTGACCCAGTGGCCCCAGCATGAGCCAGCCAGCCCTCCACCTCTCCCCAGGACCAGTCTGCCAGCTCCCAGGAGCCTGCCAGGGGCCAGAAAAGACAGGCACCTGCCTGGTCCAGTGCGGAGATCAGGGACCTAATTCAGGTTTGGGGGAATGCCTCCAATGTCCATGATCTCCACACTAAATGGAGGAACACAACTGTCTACATGCGGATGGCTGCCAGCCTGGCCACCAAAGGCCACATGCGAACCTAGGAGCAGGTTCACATGAAAATAAAGAAGCTGTGGCAGGCATATGCCAGGGCCACAGGGGGCAGTTCCCAACCAGGGGCAGACCCAGACCTCTGCCCCTTTTTTGATGCCATGGACCGCATCCTGGGGGGCAGGACGGTCTGTGCCCCCCACATGGTCATCGACCCTGGGACAGAGCTTGCTACCTCCTGCTGCTCCAGCCCCTGCTGCCTCCCCAGCTACCGCTCCTCCTCCCACTCCTTCTCCTCCTCCCCACCTTCCCCACACCCCCAGGGATGCCGAGACCCCCACACCCACGGTGCTGGGACACAGTTGGGTCAGCGAGACCCCCACCCCTAAGCCCTGAGCTTCTCCCCCTTCCTCCCCTTGCCTCCCCCTGCCAGCTCCCTCCTCCCAGGTTTCCCCCTTCCCTCTCCCACTCTCCCTCCTCCCCTCTCCCACCTTCTTTCCCCAGTCTCATCTCAGTTTCATTCTCCCCCCACCACCCTAGTTTTGTTCAATAAAGAGGCTTTGTTGTAATGAACACATGTATCTTTTATTGTAGAGCAGGAAGAGGGGTTAGGGAGGGGTAAGTGGAAGGACGTGAAGGAGGAATGAGGCACAAGCACACCAGGGAGACTGTTACTGCCTGCAGATGTGCTGCCAGGCTCGCAGAAACATGTCCAGGAGAAGCACCAGAGTGCCCAGGGGCGGCTCCGGCTCCATGCTGCAGAGTTCTGTGGTGTCCTGAGTGAGGGCAACCAGAGCACGCAGAGAAAAAAATGCTTTGCTGTCCCTCAGCGAGGTAGGCAAGCTAGCAGGGAAACCTTAGAACCGGCTGTCGGGGAGGGGGTCCTCTAAGCACAGGTCTCAGATAGCCTCAGGCAGCAGCCACACAAGGTAACTCCTGACGTGATGCCCTGCCAGGAATGCTGGTTCCGGCTGGCCTTAAATGTGATTCAGCAACCTATCAGTTTGGATACGATATTTTGAAATAGCAAAACACTATTTCGAAATGCATTTTGTGTCTAGATGCGTTATTTCAAAATAAGCTATTTCGAAATAACTATTTTGAAATAAGATATTTTGAAATAATGCTGTAGTGTAGACATACTCTTAGGGTATGTCTACACTAGCTCATTAGTTCGAGCTAGGTAGGCAAATGAGGGCAACCGGAGTTGCAAATGAAGCCCGTGATTTAAATATCCCAGGCTTCATTTGCATCTTCCCAGGCGCCGCCATTTTTAAATCCCCCTTGGTCCGAACTCCGTGCCCGCGGCTACATGCGGCAGGGAGTAGGTAGTTTGAATTAGAGATCCTAATTCAAACTACCATTACTCCTCGTTCCTCGTTCCACGAGGAGTAACAGTAGTTTGAATTAGGATCTCTAATTCAAACTACCTACTCTGTGCCACGTGTAGCCGCGGGCACGGAGTTCAGACTAAGGAGGATTTAAAAATGGTGGCGTCCGGGAACATGTAAATGAAGCCCGGGATATTTAAATTCCGGGCTTCATTTGCAACTCGGTTGCCCTCATTTGCCTACCTAGCTCGAACTAACGAGCTAGTGTAGACATACCCTTAGAGAATTAGATCATGCTGGGAGGAAAAAGAATTAAAAGAGTAACCCCAAATGTGGAGCTCTGATGAGGGATGATGGATGGATGTAAGGTGAGACATGTAAGGTGAAGCTTTACCCCTGTTAAATTCTGAAAACTAGGGGTGCAGTTCTTCTACATGGGACAGTGAACCACACCCAGTAGGTATGTGGGTTACACTAAGGGTATGTCTACACTACAGTGCTATTTCGAATTTACTTATTTCGAATTAGTTAATTCGAAATAAGCTAATTCAAAATAATGCATCTAGACCCGTGGTCACCAACCCATCGATCATGATCAACTGGTCAATCGCGAGGCATTCGGGCACCCCCGCCCCACATTTTCCTCCCCACCCCCGAGAAGCCCCACTACCTACCTCTAGTGTAGTGCCGGCTTCCCGCGGGGTGGACGGAAGTCCTGGGTGAAGCCTGCGTCACTTCTGGGGGCTCCAGAAGTGCTCAGGCTGCTCCCCTCCCACAGCTCTGTCACGTGCTGGGGGAGGGGACGTCGGCTCCAGAAGAGGAGTCCAGTTGCTTTCCTGGGAGGGGGTGAGTTGAGCGGGAGCGGGGGTCAGCCCCGGGGTTTGGCCTGGGGAGGCTCCCACGGGGGTTTGGCCGTGCGGCGGGAGGGGGGTTTGGCCCCAGGGAAGGCACCCACGGGGGTTTGGCCCCGCCGCGGAAGAGGCGGCTTGGCCCGGGGGCAGGCACCCACAGGGGTTGGCCGCGCTGCGGGAGGGGTTGGCCATGCCGTGCCGCGGGAGAGGGGGTTTGGTCCTGGGGCAGGCTCCCGCGGGGGTTGGCCCCACTGCGGGAGGGGAGAGGGGCGTTGGCCGGGCCACGCTACGCTGTGGGAGGAGGGTTTGGCCCCGGGGCAGGCGCCCGCGGGGGTTGGCTGTGCCGTGCCGTGCCGTGCCGTGCCATGCCATGGGAGAGGGGGTTTGGCCCTGGGGCAGGCTCCCGCGGGGGTTTGGCCCCACCGCGGGGGGTTTGGCCCCGGCACAGGCACGCGCGGGGTTTCCCTGTGCCGCAGGGGGGGGAGGGGGGAGTCAGGCCCGAAGGAGGCATGTGCTGGCTTCCCTCGGGGGAGGGGGGGGAGAATCCTGGGAGGAGGCAGATGCAGGGGACTCTGCTGGCACGGGCACCCCGCCCCCTGTCTGCACTCCCCACTCCCCAGATCCTACTCCCCTGTCCCCAGCTACAGAACTGTCCCCCCTGTCCCCAGCTACAGAACTGTCCCCCCACTCCCCTGTCCCCAGCTACAGAACTGTCCCCACTCCCGTCCCCACTCCCCTAACTCTGTCCTCACTCCCCTGTCCCCAGCTACAGAACTGTCCCCCCACTCCCCTGTCCCCAGCTACAGAACTGTCCCCCCACTCCCCTGTCCCCAGCTACAGAACTGTCCCCATTCCCCTAACTCTGTCCTCACTCCCCTGTACCCAGCTACAGAACTCTGTCCCCATTCCCATCCCCACTCCCTGAACTCTGTCCCCACTCCCCTGTCCCCAGCTACAGAACTCTGTCCCCACTCCCCTGTCCCCAGCTACAGAACCCTGTCCTCTGCCCTCCCAGCACCCTGTTTCCTCTCCCCTGCCCCCAGCTGCAGAACTCTGTCCCCACAAAATGTATAATTATAAATGCTTCATTTTAGATTTAAATAGCATGAATAAAAAAGACCATTTATTTCATAACTATAAACACATGATTTTAATTTTATATATCGCATAATTTAAAAATAAATTGTTTATCAGAGTGTGTAAGTAAGGGCTGGAGATAGCAAGTGATGGACAGGAGGAGAATAGAGAGGGCGGGGCTTCAAGGAAGGGGTGGGGCTTCAAGGAAGGGGCGGAGTGGTAGATCATCACCTGTTCTGAGATTTAAAAAGTGATCTTGGGTGTAAAAAGGTTGGAGACCACTGATCTAGACACAAAAACTAATTCGAAATAGCGTTTTTCTAATTCGAAATAGCGCGTCCACATTGAGTGGACCCTGAATCGAAGGTAAGGCTGGCCGGAACCAGTGCCAAAAGGGCATCAGGGTCGGACTTAGTGTGTGGGGCTGCTGCCTCAGGCTATCCGAGGTCTGTGCTTAAAGGGACCCGACCCCCCATACCGGACAGACAGTTCTCAGGTTTCTCTGCTTGCTGGTCTACCTCACTGAGGGACAGCAAAACATTTGTGTCTCGGAGTGCTCTGCTTGCCCTCACTTGGGACACCACGGCACTCTGCAACATGGAACCATACCTGACCCCAGGGACTCTGCTGCATCTCGTGGACACGTTGCCAGCAGCCTGGCTGCACTGTCTGCAGGCAGCCATCTGGGAGCACCATCGAGGGGCTGTCAGGATCCAGGGGGCCCTGTGGGAGAGCTTCCACCCTGAGGAGCGCTAAGAGTCTCCCCGGTCTGCCCCACTGGGGGCTTGTGCCCCATTCCTCCCTCTCGTCCTTCCACTTACCCTTCCCTAGCCCCCCCTTCCTGATGTCAAATAAAATACGTGTATTTTCAAAAATAGAAACTGTCTTTATTTAACACAACTGGGGAGGGGGAAGGAAACTCTGGGGAGGCGGGGAAAGGAGGCGGGAGAGGGCAGGAGAGGGTGGGGAGGAGGAGGAAAACTGGGAGGAGGAGCTGGAAGGGGAAGCAAGGGAAGAAGGGGAGGAAGCTCAGCGCTCAAGGCTGGGGTCTCGCCGGGCCAACCGCCTCCCAGCACGGCGGGGGAGGGGGTCGCGGCATCCCCAGGGGGATGGGGAGGAGGGTGCGGAGGTTGAGGTTTGGGGTGTGGAGATTGAGGAGGAAGAGGTGGGGGGGCAGGAGTGGGAGGAGGAACAGTAGCTGGGGGGGCAGCAGGCACAGGACCAACACGGGGCAGCATGCTCTGCAGCAGGGCCTGCAGGTCTGAGCACATGGCTCGGTCTTGAGCAAGCTGCTCCCAGTGGAGCTGCAGGTCCTCCTGCATCCAGGCCTGGATGGTGCGGTGCAGGGCTCGCAGGGCCCCCAGGTGCTGGTCCCGGTACCCCTGCTGTGTGGTGGTGGTCCTGCTGAGGCCGCGGGTGCAGGAGCATGTCCCGGGCGGGGTGGTGCGCCCTGCACGAGCAGCTGGTGCAGCTGTAGAGAAAGAAGAGAAGTGGTCAGTTCTCCCTGGGGACACAGTGGATGATGCCCAGCCCTTCCCCCGCAACGTGAGGGTGACCGTGCCCTGCGCTGTCAGAGCCGATGTGCTTGCACAGAGACCATGGTCAGGATGTCTGGCTCTCCCCAGGATTGGGAGCTGCCCCAAGACCGCACCCATGCCCCTCTGCCATGTATAGTGCGGCCGGGGAGGGGTGGGAGATGTCCCCTGCCTCTGTGTAGAGGGGGGCGTGTGAAGGGAGAGCGTCCTGCTGGGTCCCGCCCCAGGGTTGGGAGCGTGTCAGGTCTCTTCACACACGCATGTGCCTATTGGGCCACGGCCCCTGGGTGTCACGCAGCTGGAGCCACCTGCCCAAGGGTGGCATGGCACGTGCTCGCACGTGCACAGGTGGCTGCGTGATCCGTGGGAGGCATGGCCCACGCGCGCGGTCCCTGGTCTCCCTCTCTGCCTCCCCCCCAGGTAGGGGACAGTGCTGGCACTTACCTGGTATGGCCTCCCTGGACGACCCTGCTGACTCCGGTGCCGGGACAGCTGGTGGTGGCCCCTCTGGAGCACCCGGGTCAGGGCCCTCAGCTCCCGGCTCGCTGCCTCCTGGGCTGGCATGGACCGCCCCGCCCCGCCCCCCCAGGAGACAGTCGAGGGCAGGAAAGTAGGGGCAGGTGGCAGCCCCTGCTGTGGCGCCACCCCTGGTGGCCCTGGCATACGCCTGCCGCAGCTCCTTCACCTTCAGGCGCACCTGCTCCTGGGTGCGCCTGTGGCCTTTCCTGGCCATGGTGGCTGCTATGCAGTCATAGACGGCCTCGTTCCTCCGCCTAGTGCAGAGTTCATGAACATCGGGGGCCTCCTCCCAAACCACAATGAGGTCCATGATCTCCGCACTAGTCCATGAGGGCACGCGCCGTCTACTGCCCCTGGCTGACGCCTGGGTGCTGGGGGACTGGGCGGGGGACAGCAGGCTGCCACTGGCTGCCATCGTGTGGCCACTGGCTGAGGGTCTGCGGCTGCTGGCAGGCCTGGCTCTTGCATGTGCCCAGTGGCCAGAGTCTACCCCTTTAAGGGCCCCGGGGCTGGAGGAGAGGAGTTTTCCTGGTTTGGCCCAGAGTGGCCACCAGGGGAAACTGGGAAGGGTTGGAGGCCCCCTAATTCGAATAAGTGTCTACACAGCACCTATTTCAAATTCGGTGTTATTCCTCGTAGAATGAGGTTTACCAAATTGGAAATAAGGGCTCCACTATTTCAAATTAATTTCAAAATAGCGGTTTGTATGTGTAGACGCTATTAAAGTTAATTCGAAATAATGGCTGTTATTTTGAATTAACTTTGTAGTGTAGACATGCCCTAAGACCTCAGTCCCATTTCTTAACAAATGGGAATAGGAATTTGTTTGTGAAGCAATAGATACTAATGAGCAGGGCAAAATAATATAGTTGAAGGATTTAAGCAAGATAAGGATGTACAACCTATTAATACATTTTAACAATATTATTATTAATAATAATTAATAATATGAATATTAATAATATAAATTAACCTATTAATACATTTTAACATGTAGAATGAAGGAGATAAAAGAATGAGATTACTAATTTTCACCTACAGCTTCTTTCCTAACTTTTTTTCACATGCATTCCTGACAAAACTTTTAAAAGAGAGGTCTTCAATTTCCCGAGAGTCTGAAATAAAAATTTTCAAGTTTGGGTGCCTAACATTGATTATATAAATCCATATTTAGGTGTATAAATGGCATCTACAGCTCCCATTGACTTAAGTAGAACTTGTGAGTGCTCACTCATTAAATGAATGGATGCAGTTCATTGCCAATATAAAGATATTGGAAGATTTACCCGGCATTGCTCGGATGCTTAACTCAAACAAGTTTTGTTTTTCTTCACTTAAATCATTGTTTAGGGATGGGGCTTGGGATGAAGGGTTCGTATGTAAGCTGCCCCAGGGAGAGAGGACAACCCCAGCCCTCTCTCACCGCAGCAGCTTGGGGTCAGGTGAGAAGCGCTTGATCATGGCCACTGGAGAAGGCATTGCCGGGGAATGCATGCATGTCCCCTGCCTGAGGGACAGACAGACACACAGACAAACACACAAACACTCTCAAAAATGTAATAGATTGCTGTCCCTTTCTCCACCCCTGCCTCCTGCTGATCCAATAGGGTTATAGCTGTCCTGATTCCCATCTGATAGGGGCACATGATTCCCTTTCTTCACTAGTAAAGTTTTGAAAGGCTGAGGTGAGAAACAGCCATTTGGGGCTTTCCAATAATAAAATGCTGATGGAACCCAGTCCTGTTCCTACTGAACTTAGTGGCAGTTGAGCCTGTAAGGTTCCCTTGCTGCCTCCGTATGGTCATTCTGCAATATAATGTTCCTTCTACCCGGACAGCTCCCTTTCCATTTTATAAGAAACAGTCGAATTCCAAGCACATCCCATTATCCTGGCACAACAAAAAGAGGAAGCTGTATACCAAATTTGGTGTCCCTAGCTCTTTCCATTTAGGAGTTCTTCATCAAATGGATTCACAGATGGATGGACATACAGACAGATAGACACACATTTCTAAAATACATACATTTCTAAAATACATGGTAAGCTATAAAGGGGAGGATGGCTTAGTTTGCTGGAACTACATATTTGATTGCAACATGTTACTAATCACATTTGAATTTCTTTTTGTTAATAGTCCAAGGACCTAGTCCCATCCTTCTTATTGGCAATTCAGGCACAAATCAGCTGAGCTGATACTACAAAGGGGTACTCAATATTTAAGGATGTATTTTAGCCAGATCTGTCTGATTACATTCATGTTATCTTTTCAGTTCTTCTCAATGGCGGATAACAACACAGTACCTGCAACATTTGTTTGTAAGGTGACTCACTGCTGGGCACTAATTCAATACAGGGGAACACTTAACATCATTCCTATTTTGGGGATCTTTCACATAATCCCAGACAGTGTTTTTTGGATGTAAGAAAACAAGAAAGCTCTGACTCTGGCTACTTTGGAGAAGAGGTGAAGCCCTGGCAGAGAAGCGTGATCCCTTTTCTTCACTAGTGAAGTTTTCAAAGGCTGAGGGTGAGAAACAGCCCTTTGGGGCTTTCCAACTATAAAATGGTGATGGGACCCAGTCCTGCTCCTATTGAACTCAGTGGTAGTTGAGCCCGCAAGGTCATAAAACAAATTCCAGCTCAGTAATTTTAGTTGGCAGAAGAAAGAATCTAGAGAGAAGAGTAGAGCTTCTTCCAAAAGCAAATCTGATCTCTTTCCCATTTAGGACAGGATATGGGAAATAACTACCTCAGAAATTCATAAAAGGTGATTTACTTTGTAATGGATAATTTGACCTGCATGAAAATTAGCCATTGAATCAGTTTGGGGAAAGAATTACTGGCAATGGTAAATAAACACTCTTATCATTTTTTATGATTGAGAAAAAGTACTGTATCCAGTCTGCTGGGCAGTACCAATTTATTACTTGATTGCAGGAGCAGATCTGAGAAAATATATAAACAAGTAAAATTCCCACCTCTGGCCAAAGCAAATCTCTTGCTAGATTCCTCATATTTTAAGCTTGTCATCAGGCCAGAGACCATATGAGCAAACTTTCCACTTCTGCTCAACACTGGGAAATGCAGAGGCATCAGCAGCAAGTGGAAAATTATATTTCAAAATAGCTTAAACCAACATGTCAGAACCACAAAAGTGGTTTGATTTGAGTCAATTCAAGTGTTACCCAATCCATTTCATCAGTACTTACCAGTAACTCATTGGAGAGGACAGCATGGTTTTCAAGCACAGCCCTTGTTAGAGTGTAGGAAGAGGTGGAACTCCACTGGCCTTAGAAGAGCTCTGACAGGAATTCTGCCTCACTCAGGCCTCTTGGATTGCACATAGATTTATTGCTGGATGCCTTTGTGGATTACAGTTTACTCTTACAATATGGGTGGCTCTCTCTGCTACTGGCAGGTCAGTCATGGCATGGGCCTGTTCTCTGTTCCCCCTCTTGGGGAATAACCATGGAGCAGCAGCTGCACTACCTGAATGGTTCAGGACTTGCCATTCTTCATTGTCCTTTTATATGGATCGAATAATCTTTATGCCCACATCACCCCCATTACGTACCTGCATAAAAGCCTGAAGGAAATTGAACAATAATATTTTCTCCCCTGACAGCTGTTCACCTCCAGCTGCCTCGGAGATCACCTTCTCCAAGCCCTCCACTCCTCAGAGACATCACTGCTTGCTTTACACCAGGTATTTATGGCTAAAAAGTAATAACATCATGACTAATCAGAGACATCTTACAAAGCTATGTCCTGCATTATCTACATGGCGCCTCAAGGGAACTGTCCTTCAAAATCTGCTTCATAAACTATACTCCTATGGGGGAAAAAGTTAAAAACCTCCCCTCTCCCTCTGAGTTACCATCTCAAACAGGACAGATACCTTCTCACAGTGACCAGAATTCCTTTCTTCCAATCCAGCAAAAAAGGAAATACCAAAATTAAGCAAACGTGGTCACTTCCCTTAGGCAGAGAAGCATTAGGAAAGCAGAAGGTTGTGCAAAGCATTCACCCATGCGGTCAAAGAACTGGGTTTGCCTTGTCCATATGTCTCAGCCTGAAGGACAAAGAGCACATTAAAGCAATAGAAGGAAATTTAGAAAAGGATTTTCTAGCATGGACTTTTTCAAGGAGTTCTGAAGCACCACGAGGACTCATGCCCACCATTTTCTAGCTCAGGAGAAGGCAATAATTTTTTGCTGGGTTCCAATTTTTGAAGTGGCCCCAGGCCACACCAGAAGGGGTAGAGCCTCAAAAGGAAGGGGAGGGGACAGTATGCTTCGGGCTTCCCCCCCCCACAGACCAAAAAACCCTCTTTTGCGCAAGATCCCTTATGCCTCAAAAAAGGAGGTATACAGGATCTTGCGCAAAAGGGCTTTTTTTCCACAAAATGGCCCCATCTACACTGCTTGTTTTTGCGTAAAAACCTCTTCCGCAAAAAGCATCGGCAGAGATATGCAAATGACAGCGCGACAAATGCTAATGAGCTCTTCATTTGCATTGTCTCTGCTGACAAAATGATGCAGTGTAGACATAGCCCAAATGAGCCATGAATTATAGCCCTCATTACGTAGTTAGACTGTGTGCTGCAATTGTTACAGGTTATTGTGTTAGACACACACAACAAGACAATGATAAAGCACTGGCATGGTTGATCCAGTTTATTTTTATTTTATACTCTTCTGCTACTCTGAAATATTTCATGAAGTCAAACAATATTTCAGGCTGGTAGGTGCTCGCTTAGTGAGGAGATCCCACTGCCCTTGTCATGCTGAACGTTAAAGTCCACAGGATTAAAGCATATCCTTTTATGGGAAGACCCACTGGAGGAGGGTCAATGGTTCAGGAAACCTCCTGCAAGTTTCTGTCCAGAGTTTCCATCATATCTTCCCTTTGAAAAGGAGATGTCAGGAGGCCCATGGAGGAGTCATGGCGGGTTTCCTCCCAACGTCATAAGTCCTGGTGATCCGTTGAGGGATTTTCCATCTCACAGAGAAAATGTCCCTCCATGCAATGTCCTTTGAACCCTTCCCACCTGGCAACAAGACTCCTATAAGATCCCATCATCTGTGCAACCGCTTTCCTTCCTACCCCTGCACTGTACTGAAGGAGTGCAGGCAGGGAGCCTAAGTTACTGACACATCAGTGCATGACACTTGCTGGGATATCTGTAATCCGAGGAGGGAAGAATTCCAAAGATATGGCTTCCCTCCCCTCTCCTACCTCCCAAGAAACCCTGCTGAGTCCTCATACCATGGCGCTCCATTGCTGGGATTCTGTGGGCTCCAAGCAATTGGACTGATGCCGCAGAGTCTGTATTTGCATTTTCTGTACCGCATAGGGGAGATTTGCTTGAGCTGCGTTCTCTCCATTTGTCGGAATGGAGGGGCTGATCAATCCCCAGTTCCATTAAATAAGGTAGCCTTCCATCTGATTGGAACTGCATCTCCTAAATATGATGGGTGCTGTTGATGCATAGCACCTCTGAAAGACAAGCTACTTATTTATGTGCCTACTTATGGAACAAGGTGCCTACTGTATCTTTTGACACTCACATTTGAAAATGGCAAGTAGGGTCCTAGGTACTCAGCATGGACGTTGAAGAGCCTGGAGAGCTTCCCCTGTTTTAAGTTTACCCTAGTGCTTCAACTCCATTGTTTACAGCTGGCCAATGTCTTGGATGTTTAAGGAGCTTCCACTATCGCAACGATTGCCTTCCAGAGTGCATTGAATTTACAGAACATGCAGGTTCCCTCTGCACTGAAAGTAGTGCATTTCTAAAGCATTTTAAAGTACTGTTCTTATAGATGTATAACAGAGTTGTCCAAGAGTATGGCTTTGGTTAAATAATCCTAGTGCATATTAGTAGAGACCATGCTGTTGTTCCATAGCAGCTACCTTCAGAAAACATACAATGTGAAGTGTTTCTGCCAGACAGCAAGCCTCTGATGGCCTTCCATTACCACTCCCTTTCCCCATGTGATCTGCAGCTCAGGAACACTGTCTTCAAGAGAGCTTTTTCTTTAATAATTTGCAGCTGCCTTTATTGGCTGGTCTTGAAGTCTCCCAAGAGATGTTTATGAAGTGTTCAAGGTTCAGTTATTGCTGAATCAGTGCATCTTCATACAACAGGAAAGAAGAAATTCTCTTCAACCAGTGTTGTTGTACGAGAACTTAATTAAAAGCAGCCCCACAGCTGGCTGCAGCCTGTTTGCCTCTTGCATTTTGGCAACAAATTCTAATGAAATTTGAAAGCAGGGATTTTGTTTGCTTTGCCCAGGACACAAGTATATCTGACAAAGGTGGATGTACAGAGAAGCATTTTAAAATAAATGTATGTTATAGAGCCTCACTCACTTATATCATGTAGCCAAATGTACATGTACAATGCATCCAGCCATATCACCCCAGTGGATGATCTCATTTCTGGCAGAGATGCTGAAAACACTGCTGTAAACAATTGATTCCTGATGTTTACAGTTTGTACACCTCTTTCTCCCTTCAAGACCCTTCTTTGTTTTAGTGTCAAATGGGTCAAACTGGCCTAATGTATTTCACTAAAAGCCTCTTAGTTTCAAGACAGACCCTCCTATAATGCTTTTGTGCTCTTCAGCTTCCTACTCCATCAGAGTCTTTGAGAAATAAGTTACTCTTTCATCAGATGCCCTTCATTATGGCAAATGATGTTCTTAGTTTCAGTAAATGGGCACGTCGGGAAAAGATGTTCACTTCTTGTGAAAGGAGAAGGCCCTATTTTGAGGTTTCACCAGCAATGTCAAACCTCTGAAGTACTTTTGAGGTTTCTTTGCAAGGAAACAAATTCTTTGATTATATAGTTCCCGCATTGCCTCATCTCTTTTCCATTATGGCCATTGAGTATTTGAAAACATCTGGTGTAGCTTTGATTACAAAACCTAAATGCAACGAACACAAAGGACTTTGCAATTCCTAAGAGCTTTCATTGCTGAGATACTGAGTCTTGGTTTTGTTTGGTTTTGTTTTTAATACAATGATGGACTATGTCCCATGATATGTTTATGGATGGATTAAACCAAGTTCAGACATGTGGAGAAATATTCTGGTCGCTGGAGAAAACTGAGGTGCTACTGTTTTCTTGACTGTGCTAGTAATTGATTCACAAAACTATAGACAATTATCAAGACAGGCTAGAGAGCAGAGTGAAAGTAACTTACATTTCTTACAGGTACTGTTGTATCGCAGTCCGGGGGGGCTCAGGGCAGGGAGTTGGAGGATTGTGATGCGATAGTATCTGTAAGAAATTTAAGTGTGGGGTGGAGTGCAAGGGGCTCAGGGCAAGGGACTGGGCTGTGAATGGGGGCTCAGAGCAGGCTGGGATGTGTGAGGTGTGCAGGAGTCAGGGCAGGGAGGTTTTGGGGCAAACATTGTGGGGGGTGAAGGAGTTAGGGTTGGGAGTATGAGGAGGGGCTCTGGGAAGAGGGTTGGTGTATGTGGGGTGAAAGAGTCAGGGTTGGGGGCTGCAGGGTGCTCAGGGCAGAGGGTAGGAATGTGTGGGGACAGGCAGGAGCCAGGGTTGGACAGTGGGAAGAAGGGGCTCAAGGCAGAGGACTGAGGGTGTGGTGGGTACAGGACTCAGGAGGCTGGCACTGTGGGGGACTCAGGGCAGGATGTTGGTGTGTGTGTGTGTAGGGGGGAGTAAGGGGAAGCAAGGGCAGCATTTAGGGAGGACAGGGGGGCTGCAGCTCCCCCTCCCTCCGAGATTCGTAGCAGGATGCTGCTTGCTCTTCTTCCCCTCCCACTCACTTTTATGGAGTGAAAGGAAAACAGACAACTTGTGTCACTTACTCCTTTGCCCCCCTCCCCTCACCAGCCAGGAGTGAGAGGCATGCACACATCCTGTGTACTTTCTCCTCGCTTCATGATAGTAACGGGAAAGGGAAGAAGAGCAAACAGCGTCCTGATACGTATTTTGAAGGGGCGGGCTTCAGCTCCTACTGCACTCCCTAAATGGTGCCGGGGGGAAGGGTTTGGGGATGGAGCAGTCCCGGACTGCTGAGGGAGTTCTGGGTTGGGCTGGCCTGGGGCAGTCCCAGTTGTGGCCAGATTACATGGCTGTGGACAGGTCCCTGCCCTACACTACTCCTGTTTCTGCGCTGCCTGACATCCAGGCAGTGCAGCAAGAGTGGGGCAGAGCAACACAGATTGGGACATGAACACCCCACAAGGAGCCTGACTGTGAGTGCACATGTCTCCTACAGCATGGCCCCTGACCAGCCAGCCAGCCGGCCTCTTTCATCTTCCTGGATACCTGCTGCTTAGCACATCAGCCTGCAGGAGAACTCTGGGAGCCTGCTGGAAGTGTGTCACACCTTGTCCTGCAACGGACCACCCCAGCACTTGCCGGAGCAGCATACCATCTTACTTTCCTTATGCTAGAGAGGTACCAAGAATGTCAAAAACAAATGCTCGGTCAGCCCACTGAACTGGCATCAGTAAGCATGCTGTATGGTTGGGAGGCTGAGGCTCATGGTTTCTTGAGGGCTCTGAGATAGGAGTGATGATGATGGTTACCCAATGTACACAAGCTTTCATAAAGAGATTCACACTGATTTTGGCCTTGGAAAGAGTTGATAATCCCTTATTTGAAGGTGAAGAAAGACAACCCCATTCCAAAGTAACATGATAGGAAGGAGTTCAAAGTGGAGAAACATGAGTTTTCAGAATGATGGGAGAAAAGATCATAAAGATCTATTTGCACTGGCTTTCAGTCAGGGTATGGCTTGGAGAAAGCGAGATAGAAACTCTTTGATCTAGTATCCTAAAGCACTCAAATCTCTGATAAATATCAATTCTCCCCTGTCTCTTCTTTTTCTCAGCTTCAGTGGAGAACACAAGTGGTCAATGTAACTACTATAGTAGCTTGTTTTTACATTTGTGCAGTAAGAGCGGAGGATCTTTTTTAAAACATGCAGTAATGTAGAGAATTATAAAACGGCATGCATTTGATAAATGTCTAGAGGAGAAGTCATTTAGTTTACAGACACACAACATATTTTATAATAAAAGGATCTAGAACCAACTAAACCCTGGACACTACATCATAAAATGCAGTGAGTGTGACATTTGGATTTACTTTAATCAATGTACATGTAGCGAAAAACCCAAAGAAGCTGTTTTCCAATCATTTTAAAACTGCTCAACAACTTTGACAATGTATTTCTCAAGTATAGTGAACGGGTCACTATGTGTCCCCATCCACTAAAGTCTTTCTTTTTAGGAGTCATGTGTTTTTATTAGATGTCAGCGCATCTTATGTGATGCAGAGGAAGAAATAGAAGCAACACCATTTGCCTACACCAGTCAGTAGGCAACAGCATGTACAATATGTAGCATGTGATCGGACATCACTGACCTCATATATGCCTAGCAGGCCACCAGCATGCTAGATGTTTCAGAATCATGCCTAACTGTAGGATGCACTTTGGAATCAAGTCTACAATAAACATTTGCACCATAGCAATTCTGACAGAAAGTAGGATTTCAGGTTCTAGGGCAGAGGTGGGCAATAATTTTTCCAGGGGGAGGACACCTGTAGAATTGGTAAGTGGTCACAAGCTACACTTTTCTGCTATAATGGTGGGGGTTTGGGGTCTGAGACAGAATGTGGATGCAGGAGGGTGCTTTGGCCAGAGGATTGGGGTGCAGAAGCTTGGGGTGCAGGACAGGTTGCCAGGTGCAAGCTCTAGCTGGGAAGCGCGTATAGTAGGTGGCTTCCAGACGCTCCGTAGGCACTTAGGCAGGCAGCCTGCCTGCTGCGGCCCCACACACCACTCAAAGCTGCTGGCTCCTTGGGGGGCAGAGACAGCAGATCTCCATGCACTGCCTGCACCCACAAGCACTGCCCCTGCAACTCCCATTAGCCAATTTGTGGCCAATGGGAGCTATGAGGATGTTGCTGGAGATGGGGGAACATGCAGAGACCTGCTATCCCATTGTTCCCCTCCCTCCAAGGGGCATGTATGCAGAGATATACTTGCCCCAGCCGCTTTGAGCTGCATGGGGGGCTGTGGCAGGCAGGCAGCGTGCCTGACTGCCCCGTTTGGGCTGCAGGATATTAGCAGCCCGGAGAGTCATAGCGAGCCAGATCCAAATGTTTTGCAGGCTGGATCTGGCCCGCAGGCTATATTTTGCCCACCCCTCTTTG
Organism: Rafetus swinhoei; assembly: GCA_019425775.1. Taxonomy (NCBI): domain Eukaryota; kingdom Metazoa; phylum Chordata; order Testudines; family Trionychidae; genus Rafetus; species Rafetus swinhoei. Next base: position 270,212,970 of record CM033437.1, on the reverse strand, counting down.
ATGGGGCATTGTCAATGACACAAATAAAAATGAGACTCTTTCTTCTAGTGGTATGTCTGCCTCTGTGAGTTAAGAATCCAACTGCCATTTGTGCCTCTGAAAATCTCCCCTCTAGGGAGGCTTTTTCATCACACTTTGAATAGTCACTGATCTAAATTGTTTTTTATAATGTGTCAGTATTTTTCAGAATTAAATAAAATGTTTCCAAAAGGAAGATATTTTTATTAGATATGATTCTCTGAATTTGGAGAAAATGGCAAAGAAGATGACTTTTCATAATTTTCTTGTTTATTCTTGGCTAGCTCTTCAGCTTGAGAAATTTCAAAGCTTTGATGAAAAATGACAAAAAAATAGACAAAATGTTTGGGAAAGATTTTTGGGGGCCATTTTCCAACCAGCTATGACATTTTAAATTTCTTGTTTCAAAGCAAGGTTGTTGGAAATCATCAAGAGTACGAGATATAATGTACTATATATACAAAAAGAAAAAAAATGGGAATTGCTACTTCAGGGATTTACTAAGGAGAGACAAATCCTTTCACTTTTAGGGTACATCTACATGGCAATGCTGTTTTGGGATACCAGAGGTATCCTGAATTAGCTACTCCGTGTCTTTTGAACACGTCCACTATTGTGAAATATAGCAAACGTGCTATTTCGGCACCCTGTAAACCTCATTGCATGTGGTATAAGGGATGTTTTGAAATAGTGGTGCTGTGTACGCACCAAATTTATTTTGAATTTTGGTGCTGTGTATGCGCCAAATTTTGAAATAGCCTATTTTGAAGTAGAATCGAAATATGAGATGCAATTCGTGTAGCGCAAATTGCGTCTCATATTTCAAGCCAAGGGTGAAGTGTAGATGCACCCTTAGATTGTTACTTTGAGGTTGTCCCAGACAAATAGCAACTAATGGTCTTATCTAATGAATGGTAACCCATGTAGCTCAAGGTAACTCATGTAGCCCATGTGATCTGTTGGTGGTTTCTGTCCAATTCCCAGGAAGCAGGTGTCCCATCAGACAAATTGTCAACACATTTTATATTAATTCTAAGTGTCAATGGAGAAGGCAAAGATCTAATTATCCTAACACCTTAGACATAACCTTTCTAGGTCTTAACTGGAATAGGATGCAGAAACTAAGGTGCATATCAACTCTGTGGATGAACTGAGTTTTTCACTGCTTGTGATTGTCTGCCTGATATAATTCACATATCCAAATGTGAAAGTTACAAGGGGGGAAAGCTGGTTGGTTTAATGTACATCTTTATTATAAGTTGATTCTGATATTACAGTTGCCAGCTGGCATCTTTCAAAGCGTACAGCCGCAGGGATCTTCATGTTTCCACAGCATTTCCTGGAGTCTTGATTGGCACCCACTTATGCAGCTTATCTCTCCTTATATGTCAACACTGTTCCTAATATCTGAAAATTGAGATGGCATATTCCTTTGACTATGCCAAGTTACAAGGAGGCAGGATCAAAACATAAAAAATCTCAATGAGTGTACAGATTCAACTCCCCCGGCCCCTACTGATGGTCTCTTAACAACAGGGCTGGAACCCTATGATGTATGGGCCAGATTTTTAAAGATATTTAGGAATCTATTGCAATTATCAAAACCATGTAGGTGTCTAGCTCACTAGGCCCACCTACTAAAAATTGGTTCTTATATCCTTTACATAGAATTTTAGGAAAAAAACCTAAAAGGTTACAATAAATTATGAAGAACACAATTTATTTAGAAGACCATGGGCTATCATATTTCTGTTGGTTAGGAATGCTTGGGATGATATATTGTTGCACCTGGTGTTCTAATCTGAAACTGTGTTTTATGATTCTTTCTAGTAAATCCAGGCTTAGATCTAGGTAGAAGACCAGTTAAATAGTTTGAAGGTGGGTAGCCATTTTAAAGTTTTTAACTACAGTTTTCATAAAGCTTACATTTCTGCAGTAGCACGAGGAAGCTTGCATAAAAACTGCCTTTGCTTTACCTATTGTCACACCTCTCAGCCTGCCAAAGCTCAACCATGGGATTCAATGTGTGAAAAAAGAATGAGGGACATCCAAAAATTATTTAAAAACTAATACAATGGGTGTCGTCCCTTCACTCTAAATAACTCTCCCTAGAATCTCTGATTTATGAGTCTTTACTTCTGAGATCAATAATTTTCAACCATAAAAGTGAGAGGGCACCAAATTTGCATGGACCATAGGTCACTTAAGACATAAAATCAGTCCTGTTCTGTTTAATAAGAAATATTTGAGACAGATGGCTGGTGTGCAGCTAAAGGGAGGCATTCGGTCTCCATGTCTGAGAATCCATTACTTTTCAGTAATGTTAACTTCACTTAAAAAGACCAACTAAATAAAAATCATAGGGACAATAATTTGAAATAACCCAACAATAATTCTTCTGCAAACTAGAGAACAGAGTGGCTGGCAATCTCCACTTCTTTACGAAAAAGCACAGTATATTTATTTTTAGTTATTTTACATTAAAGTAATATTGCACACTCACCATGTAAATAAGCCTGCAGCATTAAAGGGTTATTGGCAAGAAGAGAAGAATGTGTGAGTTGATATGTTAGACCAGAGGATCAGTCTGACAGAAAATGTAGTTTCAATATCCTGTTAACAAAGCTGTGGAATCCTCAATGATGTATAAACTGGGAAGTGTTCTGTAGAAGAATGTCAGAACAAATATCACTAGAAAAACAGAGATTTGTGATAGGCTGGGAAAGGATAGGGAGTGATGATCCCTTAGGGCTTATAATAGTCACCTGAACAGAAAATGAATGTATGAAAAGCCACATAAGCAAAAATTGGGTGCAGTAAAAAACAACCTATCACTTTTTATTTCAAAGTCCTATTCTTAATGGCAAAGACAAATCGAGTTTTTACTGCCAGAATCTTCAGTAACAAAGGCACAGTTTTTTGCAGGCAACCTCCTTTTTCATCTACAGGCAATCCTAGTTCCAAGTTCTTAGGGGGGAGGGATAGCTCAGTCGTTTGAGCATTGCCTTGCTAAACCCAGGTTTGTGAGTTCAATTCTTGAAGAGCCATAGAAGGCATACACAGTGGAGTAATGACAGGGTGTCTTCTGTGTCCTACTTTTCAGAGCCGCGGTCTATGTTGTAGGGGGCTTTCACTCGCTAAATCAGATCATAGCCCTGCAGCATGGCTCCCACTTTGCTCACAAATGCCTTTGAAGGGTCGAGGAATACATTAAATATGTGGTCTTCTCCCACTGGTTGAGGTGGGCATGTGTGGTTTCCGCGATGTCAGCTCTCACAATTGCATTGAGTCTCACATTGTTTGGTGTTTTCTTTACGCCTCAGCTCTTGGGGACATGTTACTACCTTAGAATCTCAGCTCATTTTTAAGTAAGTTAGCCACCACAGTCGAGGCCAAAAGGTTAAAAATGTGACCCAAGGGTCCCCTAAGACACAGAAGCCAATAGACAAATTAAATGAAGCCAAAATGTATTTATTTGCTTTTAATTCATGTGGTTTCCGATGGCCTGACTCATGATTTTGGAACACTTGGGGTTGGCAGTGCTGGATTCCTAATTGGCCCTTGAGTACTTCATGTCTAGAATGGATACCACAGCACATTTGGGGCAGGCAATATGTAATTATGTGCATTATTAAAATACTTTTGCTATTTCTCCACATAGTCTTTCCTCTACTTCTATTGCAATAGCGTCTCGGAACTACACTGTTATAACGTACACTGTATAATGTACCCCTTTGGAGAACCACACTTAAAGATGGTAAAGTCAGCAGTGTAGATGACTGTTAAAGCATTGTCACATTCTCCATTCCAGCTTCCAACCAATAAGTTGAGATGCTTTTGGAAGTTTCTGCTTGGTTCTGTGGTTAATACTTTTTCTGTTCTCTTTCCCTAGCCATAGTTTTGTTTAGGAAACACTCTCCCAAGAAAACTAAGGAACCACCTTATCAGCATTCTATACAACAAACAGAAAAAAATCCAGGAGGAGCTCTCACTGGATGGCTGGGTCATTATCAACCTACCAAACAATGAAGGCGACAATGCTTCTTTGTATATGTAGAATCTCATGATACCATCTACATGTTTTGTCAGTCTTTAAGTCATGGGTTCCCAAACTGGGGGGGCATGAAAGGCAACCCAGGGGGCATGAAGAAATTCCAGGGGGGGCGCAAGGCAACCCAGCCACCCCCGCTTCCCCATCAATCTCACACCAAGTTTTCCTGCTATTTTTTTGGGAGGGGGGGCGTGAGGGTTTCTCAAAAATCAAAAAGAGGGGGCGTGATGCTGAAAAGTTTGGGAACCACTGCTTTAAGTGCTACCAGACCATTTGTTGTTTGCTAATTAATGGTTCTTTTCTGCCTCTTTTGACTATCCAGCCTTTAGGTACTTAGAAACTATTTGTTTTTCCTATTACATTCCAGCTCCACTTTCCCGTTGATATATTTTACCCACTGCCTTTTCTTGTCCTTCCCCCCCCGCTCCCATTTTTTCCTTCTTCCACCACCCCCCTTCTTCCCTATTTATTTTGGTCCTGGACATCCAACACTCTGGTCATCTGAACAAGTGGGCTGTGGTCATGAAAGCTCATGATACCATCTACATGTTTTGTTAGTCTTTAAAGTGCTACCAGACTATTTGTTGTTTTTTTTTAAGTTTATCAATGTTTCATGACTGCTAATATTATAGAATCATAGAATACTAGAATAGGAAGGGACCTCAAGAGATCATCAAATCCCTCACGGCAGGACCAAGTGCCTTCTAGATCATCCATGATAGATGTCTATCTAACCTGCTTTTAAATATCTCCAGAGATGGAGATTCCACAACCTCCCTAGGCAATTTATTCCAGCGTTTAACCATCCTGATAGTTAGGAAGTTTTTGCTACTGTCCAAAACCTAAACCTCCCTTGTTGCAGTTTAAGCCCATTGCCTCTTGTCCTATCATCAGAGGCCAAGGAGAACAATTTCCCCCCACTCCTCCAAGTGACATCCTTTTAGATACCTGAAAACCACTATCAATACCTCAAGTATTGTTATACTTTGAGACTGATTATAATAAAAAACTGGATTAGCTTTGTTAATGTGAATTTGGTTTTTAAGAAGCCCAACTGTCTATGTCATTAAAGGCCAGACCTTTGAAGCCAAAAGCTGTAGGTTGTTTTTTTTCTGCACCCGGGTTTGGTTTTCATGGCCTGTTATATCCCCTGTTCATGGTAGGTGAATGAAATAGGCATGTGGGAGCAGAGTTGTCCCATCCATTAGATGGTTCAGAGCAACTGCCCTGGGTCCTATGCTTTGGGGGGCCACGCGGAGCCCAGAGCGGCCAACGGGAACCTGAAAAGGGCCTGGCTCTTGCAGCAGGGATTGAGACCGCCTGCAGTCACCAGCAGTGGTGGGAAGAGGAATGATCTGGCCCCAGTCTGCTCTGCTCCTTCAGTTCCCAGCTGCATTTGGGGAAGGGGTGGAGGGAGTGGTGGCACCACCCCCATACTCACTGGCAGTGGAGGGCAATGGAGTGATGTGTCAGGGAGCTGGCAGAGCAGAGCAGGCTGGGGCCAGGTCACTCCACTTCCCACTGCTGTGTTGAGTCCAGGAGTGGGTCCAACCACTGCTGCCGGCACCATAATCCACTAATCCTCTGGGCCATGCTGAGCAGGGGAAGGGGCTTGAGGGAAGGGATGGAGTGCGGGCAGGATGGGGTGGAGCAAGGGCAGGAAAGAGGTGGAGCCTCGGGTAGAGGGGGGTTGTCTCAGACCCCACACTTCCCTAGGAGTGGCCCCGCATGGGAGCATGAGGTAACAAACCAGAGTTGCAGAATAGCAGAAGTCCTAGTTTGTGCCTTGCGCGAGTGCCAGACAGTAACTATTCTGAAGTATGCAGTCACTAGGTTTGGGAACAGAATGTAGGATTTCTATGAATAGTCCTATGGCACTTTAGAGATTAATAAAAATATATAGGATCATGAGCTCACAGGACTACTCGTTGTCTTTAAAGTTACAGACTAACACAGCTACCCCTCCGAGACTTCTGAACTTCAGTGACACATAAGTCCTTTGCTCTCGATTTACAGAGGAGCTATAAACCATGGGATTCACTGTATATTTAACTTCACAATGTATTTCTTTATCTGCTGTGATCAAACAATGGAAAAAAGTACTGAGGGAAAATAATGAAGATTCAGGAAAATTCTTTACTGACTCCAAATAGGCAGTTGGGAAAGGATAAACCCACTTCATGATAAATGTTAATCAGCATGGTGTTTGTCCAAATGCTTTCTGATTGATTGCTCTTTGACTTTCATTCACCATTTGTCAGCACGTTTTTGCAAGTTCCTTGATGTATTTTTTGAATTTTTCAGCATTCTGCTTTGTTTTTTGAACTAAAATAGAGGATATTGGATACAATATCTTCTGTCTGTGTTGACTTAGACCAGTTGCAATAAGATGGGGCTGGCTTCCCTGGCTGTAGCAGCCTCTGTGGAGAATCTAATGGAATGAATTCAATGATCCTTCAGCTATGACATTTCTTCTCAGTAGAGACAAGTGTTCTCAGCAACAGGAGCTCTGCTAGTGTCCTGTTAGCAATTTTGCAAGAGCTAGCAATATCCTCACCCAGAGATGTGGAAGTATTTTACCGGATGGTGTAGTGGCACTGATTTATGCATATTTAACATCAGGCACTGATGTTCTTTTGCATCTGATTTTGATACTGAGTCAAGAAGTAATTCTTTTTGCTTTTATTTTTCCTTATTATTTATAAAGGTATCTCCAGGCTTTTAATTTAATTTTCCACCCGAGTGAGGGGTTTTCACATTTGTGCTCTCCCATCCCTTTCTTTTCTAGAAGAGCTTGGCAAGAATTCTTTAAGAACAAGCATCCTCCACTCTCATTTCAGATTTGGGCAAAAGAGAGCAGCGGCTCAGATTACAGCCTCTTGCCACATCACTATTTAGTTCCTCCCAATATTTTGCCAGTATCCCCTGACAAAGGAAGTTCAATGATGGACTAATAGTGCCAAAGGGAAAATACAAGCAAAAAAAAAGATATTTCAAAATGCAGACTTTGAGGAAGTCCCATAAAGAACCAGTTTGTAACAAAGATCAGTTTCCCTTATGCTTTGCAGTTTACTTATTAAAAAATCACTGAAGACTCTCCTGAAACTTGCCATGTTAGTTGAAGACAGCTTTTGTCCTAGTCATAGGTCTCTTGTTGCTGGAGTCTAAGGCCACTATTAGCCCAGAGAAGCTAATTGTTAGGGGGGGAAGGAACTGTAAGGGCAAAATATGGGCATGGGTATTGCACATGCATAATTGCTTATGCTCCCTTGCACATACTTTTTGAGGAAAAACAACTTTGGGGTCAGGTTTTGAAATAATCTGTTGCCAACTCTACAATACATGCGTCAGCATATTTAATCATTGTTCCTAATAGACCGTTGATGCTGGCAGATAGCAGCTTTAGCTCCAGTCAGGAACATTTTCTGCCAGACCCTGCTTGGGTTTTAAAGTTGGCTTCACACACACTGCAGGGTCCAGGATCCTCAGGGTCCTAAAGTTTAAAGGATTTTGTTGTTATGGATGTTTTTGAAAGTTCATTAGTGACTGGATTCTCCACCCTTCACTCACACCTCTCAAGTGTAGTACCTCTCTCAGTATGTACCAGAAAAGGCAAATGTTCATTTGAAGGACTAAATCCCGTAGCTCTTCCTCAGGCAAAATTCCAGTGAAATCAATGTGTGTAATAACTTCAGGATTTGGCTGCAGGGGCAAACCCTGCCCTTGTCTCCAGTGGGACATTTGGCAGAAGAATGAGTGAAATCTGGCTTAGCAAATGGCGGCAAAATTCAGTCGACTGGGCAGAAAGTCGGGAACACAGCTCCATGGGAACTCCATACACAGGCAATATCTAGGGATGGGTCTGATCAGGAGAAGGATGAGCCAGAAAATATGCTGAATCTTCAGTCCTTCCTTGGCAAAGACAGGAGCACTCCAGCCATGAACATGGAGTAGCCTCTGCACAGTGTCCTCGCAGCTACTTCGCAGCTTAGAGGAGGATTCATTTTTGCCTTCCATCCGAGGATATCCTCAGATCTCAGCTGAGATACTCAGGCTGAGTCTTGGACTGTGCATTTGCTGCTATATGCTGATCATTATTATTAATTATTCTCATTACTGTAGCATCTCAGAGTCCTAGTCATGTACCAAGCCCTCCTTGTGCCTATGATCTGAACTGTCAGTACCCCTTCCGTATACAGCGTTCAGCCTTGTTACACCAGCACAATATACTGTGAGGTAAGCCAACCTCACAGTATATTCTGCATACCCTGGAGTGTGTCGTTTTGTCCCTTTCTCTTCCCTTAGTCACAGCACATGCAAAATGATTCTGGAGTGGCAGAAGCAAGAAACCAATTGGGTCTGTTTCTTGTGAGCAGGATTTTTTGTCTTCGTTTTTTTTTAATACTGGTGAACAGGTCAGCCCTTTCATTTCAAGTATTGTCTGAATGTACGTGGCATAGTTACATTCTGGCTTTCATGGAGGAAGATGTGAGGGAATGCATTCTATTGGGAGCAATTCACTATGCACACAATGTGAGTAAGAGAGAGGCTATGTTGTTAAATGACACGGCTTTCCACACAGAGTATTTTGTGTTAGTCTTGGAACTAAATGAAAGCCCATTTATTCCATACTGACTTGTTGAAGATTACTCCAGATTCCTCAGACATGGGCCCAGACACAGGTCTGGTCTTTTTAACAAATTGCCCTGCCCAAGCCTGAGCTTTTTCTGCTTTTCTCTGCATGGACACAGCTATAGCAGTCTGGAAATAAGTGCTAATAGCACAATTGTCCCAGGAAAGAAAGAAGAAAGATGATATGGAACAAAATAAAAAATTAATAATCATATGGAAAAAATCTTAGGCTCTTAAGCTACAAATATAATATAGGACTGGCACAGACTGAATGCAGATGGGAATGACGACAATAATATAAATCATATCAATGCTTTACAATTGTATATATAATTATTATATAAATCAGTTTTCCTGGCACTCACTTTTCTGTATCTCCGAGTATCATCCTTAGTACTTTTTACTAAAGCTAGGTACAACTTTTGCTATTCTCCAATCCTCCAATATAGTAGCTGACTTTAATCATCAATGGCACATTTTTCTCAGTCGCTCTGTTATTTCATCGTTAAATTCCTTCAGAACTCTGGGAAAGGGTTGCCATTTGCTTGCTCTTGAATATAATACTTTGTTTCTTCTCTCTTTTTGCAACTCCTTTTTTAACAAGCCTGATCAAATTTTTTTTTGGTAAAAATCAGTGTTAAAATCATTTAGCATCATTGCAATGTCCTTACTTTCTGTATTTTTTCCCTTCACCTTACAATAGCACAGTCTACTCAGTAATTCTCTCAATTCTCTCATAGGTTTCCTGCTTCTGATACACTGAAATATTTTCTTATTTGTCTGTATAGCTCTTCAAAACCTCTCAAGCCCTCATCATTTCCAGCTGACATTTGACATGTTGTAGCACATGCTCCTTTCTATTGACTTCACTTTGATTGGATTTCCAGTTTATAGTTACTTATTATGGCTCATAAAACTCATTATGGCTTTGAACCATGCCATTGAACCATTCTGGGTTTTTTGTGGTTATTAGTAAGAATCTCTTTGGTTTATGTTCTCTTTGCCACGCCAAATAAAACGACACTCAGAAACAAGCCACCATGAACACTCCAGAGTCCACCATCTCTATTCACGTGTATTCTTGAATGAGAGAGACAGAGTACACAATCAGGAATCTGATTTAGTGTGTTTGGGGGCATCTCTACCTCTAAATTAAATGCTCTTCATTTTAGAGTAAAAGCTCTTCATATACAATTTATTAACTGCACCGAGTCATCTAGTTCTATGTTATTTGAAGGAACCACCTCAAATAATCTAACAAAAATGCCACACATCTGTTTTGAATTCATTGTCCCATATTGAGAGCCTATTTCATGAGGAAAAGCTCCAGGAATGTTACAGTTCCTGTAACTGTGTTAGATCCAATTGTTTCTGTCTAGTTTTCCAGACACACCAGATCCCATTCAAATTACTCCTAAAGCTTTTACAGTTGATTCATTAGTGAAAAGATTCAGCTGAGTCTAGGATTTGCCACTCGCTGAGTCCTAGACTTTGGATCTGTTAGTCACTGTTACACTGGGGCTAGGGACAGAAATGCATCGAAGGAGACAGCCTGTACCACTGAAATTTATGAGAGTTTTGGCATTAATTTAATTGGAAGATCAGGGCTCAGGTAACAGAGGCCGAAGGTATTCTGCAGTCCCTCTGAATTAGGTTGGACATTAGGAAAACACTTGCTAATGGTCAGGGTGGTTAAGCACTGGACTAAACTGCCTAGGGAGGCTTGGAAATCACCTTCACTGGAGATTTTTAAAAGAAGATTAGACAAATACCTATCAGTCTGTTACTTCCATCAAGATTTAGGGACCCAGATCTTCATCTGGTGTAAATTAGAACAGCTTAATTGGCTACACCAATTTCCATCAGCTGAGTCAAATCCAAAGATTGCATAGTCAACCTGAAGGAACTGTTGTGCCCCTTCCTGATCACTTGTGCTTTTTTGCCTCCTGAATTCATATATCCATTTTGCTTACTGGTCACTTCTGCTGTTCAGCTTTTTAAATGCTGCTTTATCTTCCAGTTGAAATGTTCTGGTGTCTTCCCCCATTGTTCAAGACACAGCTGTATCACTAGTTTTCATATAAAAAGAATGCAGAGTGCTCAAGAGTCACGGGGCCCTTCTCCAGCTTCAAAGAGCTCCAAAAAAATTCACTAGTAGAGTTATATATTTTAGTCTACTCTCCTTTCCTGCTCATCTTTCCTTCTTAATCTCTACTCAACATCTACTCAACAACCTCTTCAGAGAATACAAGGGTTAGGTTATTTATTCTGCATAGCAGAGTGGACCTTATGGTGTCTAATGCAGCCAATCAAACCCTGTAGGATTACATCTTTTCTCAGTTACATACATTCATCTTTCATTGAAATCCATGGGAATTGCACCCATGTACATGAGAACAGAATTTGGTCCTTAGACTTTAGATCAGAGAATCATAGAAAACTAGAACTGGAAGGGACCTTGAGACGTCATCAAGTCCAGTCCCCTGCATTCATGGAAAGACCCCAAGCATCATCTAGATCACCCCTGATAGGTGTTTGTCTAATCTGCTCTTAAAAATCTTCAGTGATGGAGATTTAACCCCCGAGCAATTTAGTCCAGTGCTTAACCACCCTGACCATTTGGAAGTTTTTTCCTAATGTCCAACCTAAACCTCCCATGCTGCAATTTAAGCCCATTGCTTCTTGTCCTATCATGAGAGGTTAAAGAGAATAATATTTCTCTCTCCTCCTTGTAACACTCTTTTGGGGGTACTTGAAAGATCACAGCACTTCACATTGTGTCTGTGTTGCAATATTTTTTGTGAAGATTTCCAGAATAACACCTGAGTTTTACTTCACTTTAAAAAAGAACTATGTTTTTGTCATATAGAGAGATCAAATCAACTGCTTTGACCTCCTTGGCACAGCACTCCCCTACAGCAACAAAGAGGAAATGTCTGAAATCATTTCAAAAAGACTCTAGAAAGCAGTATTGAAGTCCTCTTGGTAGAGAATCTATCTCAAGGAGACCATTCTGACTCAGATGCCCACTTCGGCAGCTTCCAATCTCCAACTTGATTCCCTTGAGGCTCCAGGTGCTTTCCCCTGTTCAGCACTGACCTCTTCTCATTACTGAGCACCTTTCACTCTGCAGATATTCATCCAATACCAACAGAGTATGTTTCTATTTGTATGATGGCTCCACCTCTACCAGAAGGAGGAAGATGATCAGGACTTTTCATTAGTTTCCTTATTCCTGCCCTGTGCTCCCCTTTCATTACGAAGAAACTTTCTATCCAGAGACCTCTAAGGAGTCTGATTATCCTGGTGAGAGACATGGTCCATCTTGTTGGTATGGATGCCTGTGGGTGCCTCCATCCATGCCTTATGAACTATCTCAGTGGCGGTACTGAGACCCTGGCTTACCACTAGCGATTTCCAGGGGCCTTAGTGTTTCCTGCCAGGAGAAAAGCAGATAATCCCCATAAGCCTTTCTCTCTAGGGCTCCTGAGCTTCAAAAGGAGACCTTCAGGAACAGGATGTGAGGGTATGTCTAGATTACATGCCTCTGCCGACAGAGGCATGTAAAATAGGCTACCCGACATAGTAAATTAAGCGGGGATTTAAATATCCTCAGCTTCATTAAAATAAAAATGGCCACCACGCTGTGCCGGCTCAGCTGATTGTCGGCACAGCGTGGCAGTCAAGTCACACATCGGTCAACAGGGGAAGCCTTTGTTGACCGCTCCTGTAAACCTGTCGGCAGAGGCATGTAGTCTAGACATACCCTGAGACTGGACAAAGAGATTATCCCTACAGCAAACATCTCTTCCTTCTCCCCAAGTGAAACTGTCATGCCCTCCTCCCCCTCCCTTGGCTGATATTTTTAAACAGTTCCAGGACATCATTAAAAGGTAGACTCCTTGCAAGTTCCACTGGAGGAGATTAAGCATCATAAATTACTTGACATTCTCCACACTTCACTATTTGCCAGCATTGCACTAATTATTCGAGAGACCTTATTAGACTCTACAAAAACATCCCAGCCTTAGTACTACTTATCTGTTAGAGGGAGGTCAAAATATTACATTTCCTACAAGGATTCTGTATTTTTATTTTTGCATCCATTCCTTAACTCCCTTGTGGTTGATACTGTGAGATGGAAGAAAGCACCATGCTAAATTGACACCATATGATATAGACCTATAGCATCTAGATTTATTTGGCTACCTTACAGTTTAGGATCACTAATTATCAAACCCACATAGCAAAAAGCAGCCATAATAACTATTCAAAGCTGAATGGCTTTTTTTGTGTGTGCATCTTCCACCAAACCAGAGTGATCAGTTCCAGGAGATCTTTGCAGCAGACTGACGGCATGCAAGAATGTCTCTGCAGGCCTTTCTGAATGCCACTGATACTGCCATTTGTTTTGTCTCCAGAGTGATAATCATGAAGAGGGTTTTCTGGCTCTAGGTCTCTGATTTTCTGAAGGAAGTCCAAAATATAGCTGAGGACTTTTCCTTTTGATGGATTGAAGTAGTTTGCTGGGGGAAAAAAGAATGAATTTCTGCATACTTTATAAGACTCTACAGTGATCTTGGACTTTCTGGGAATTGACATCCCTACACAAAAAAGAAATGTCAGTAGTATCAGAGAGCCAAGAGATCTCATCCCTCACAATTTACTGCATCCCAAAGACATTATGAACAACAACAAAAGGGACAGTGGTTCCAGAATAAAAAAACAGTTGCTTGTCACATCCCAAACTCTGAAACACCAGTAGATAGGCTGGTTGAGGTCCTGAGTGACCATCTTCACTCTTAACTTCTGCAAAAATCTGCATTTTTTCCCCTGGGCTTCCACTTTATTTCTGTCAGAATTGGGAACATTTCACTGCAGACAAGTGGATGTTGATGTTATTCTTATAAGTACATGGGACCTTTTTCAAGGGATACAGTAATACACCACGGCTACGTCTAGACTGGCATGATTTTCCGCAAATGCTTTTAACAGAAAAGTTTTTCCGTTAAAAGCATTTATGAAAAGAGCATCTAGATTAGCACGGCGCTTTTGCGCCAAAGCACTTTTGCAGAAAAGCGTCCGTGCCAATCTAAACAGCGATTTCTTAAGAAAGCCCCAATCGCCATTTTCGCCATCGGGCTTTTTGCGCCAAAAACACAACTGTCTACACTGGCCCTCTTGCACAAATACATTTGCGCAAGAGGGCTTTTTCCACGGAAGCAGCATAGTATTTGCGCAAGAACACTGACAATCATACATTAGATCGTCAGTGTTCTTGCGCAAATTCAAGCAGCCAGTGTAGACAGCTGGCAAGTTTTTCCACAAAAGCGGCCGCTTTTGCGGAAAAACTTGCCAGTCTAGATGCAGCCCACATGTATTGAGTACAATGCAAGATTCAGCATATGCATTTACACACAGACACACACACACACAAAGTCCCATCATCAATGTTATAGTTACCAATCTGATGGCTCAGACCAACTGTGACAGCTCCCAGTTCGGGTGCGAGCACGTGACCCTCCCATGTCGGGGTCACGGCCCTGCAAGCCCGCCATCTATGAGTTAGTTCGGGGTGTGTATTGCTCAGCTAAGTCCAGGAAGTGAGGGAGGTGAATGGGGGCTTGGGGGACCCGGGCCCTCCCTCTCCACCAGGTCCCAGCCCGGGGCCCTAAGGGTTCGAGTCTTTTGGCCCTTACCCGGCTGATGGGGTCCCACCCCATAATGCGTCAGCCCACAGGCGCCAGAATGGCCCTGCCTCAGGCTGCTTCCTAGCCTCCCCCCCGCTGGCCCGACAAGACCGCGACCGCGGGGCTCTTACCTCCCCGGTGACGACCTGTGCCCGTCTGACTCCGGCCTCCTCTGACGTCTGGGGCTTGTTCCTCAGTCGCGGTGGGAGGGGTCGCCTGCCTGGCGCCTTCCTCCCCCCTCTGGCCCTGGCCCCAGGTTTAAATGGCCCGCCGGGGCCTGCATCTCCGGCGTCCGCCCCGCCCTCGGCGTGGCCGGCCCTCCTACGTCGCCACATAGGAGGCGGGGCCACGCGCCACATAGGAGGCGCGGCCGGGTAATGCCGCCTGCCTCTGCCCCGCGCCGGGCGCGGGGAATGCGGCGTCCTCGCGGGGGCCCCCCCGCGACGTGACGCCCGAGTTTCCCGGAGGGGGGTGAAGCCGCAGCCCCCCCCTGAGTGCGGGCCGGGGTCGGCCCGTCACACACACCCCCCTTGGAGCTCCCAAGTCCTCCCGTCCCTCCAGATCCCATATCCGGGAGAAGAAATCGGCGTTCAGGTGTTTCCTCCCTGTCCTGTGGCTTATCTCGAACCTGTACAGTTGGAGGGCCAAGTACCACCGCATAACCCGGGCGTTTGTATCTTTCATAGAATTAAGCCACGCTAGCGAGGAGTGGTCGGTTATCAGGTGAAATTTATTTCCCCACAAATAATACCTTAAATATTCCACCGCCCATTTCACCGCTAGTGCTTCTTTTTTGACTGTGGCGTAATTCTGCTCCCTTGGCAAGAGTTTCCGGCTAGCGTACAAGATCGGGTGTTCCACGCCTTTATGCTCCTGAGCCAGGTCGGAGTCTAGGCCCACTTGGGAAGCGTCTGTATAAAGAAAAAACGGTCTTTCAAAATCGGGTTGTATCAATACCGGCTCACTAGACAAACGGCCTTTCAGCGCCTCAAAGGCCTGTTTGGCCTCTGGTGTCCATTGAACCCACGTGGGCTGAGAATTCTTCGTAAGCTCAGTCAGGGGTGCGGCTATCGTGGCAAAGTTCGGGATAAATCTCCGATAATAGCCAGCTAGTCCTAAGAATTGTCTCACCTGCTTCTTCGTTCTTGGGGGCATAGTTTTCCAGTGCTTGTATCTTGCTGGCCAGAGGTTTTAATTCTCTCCCCTCCCCACCGTGTACCCCAGGTACGATACCTCAGTCTTGGCGAGGTGGCATTTCTTTGGGTTCGCCGTCAAGCCTGCTCTCTCCAGAGCAGTCAATATGGCCCTGATGTGGCGCAGGTGTTCCTCCCAACTGTGACTGTAAATTATGATGTCGTCTGTATAGGCCGCGGCAAAGGTCCGGTAAGGAGCCAACAACTGGTCCATCACCCGCTGGAATGTAGCCGCTGCTCCGTGGAGGCCGAAGGGCATGGTTCTGAACTGGAAGAGGCCAAACGGGGTGGAAAGGCCGTCTTTTCCCTCGCTTCGGGCTCAAGGGGGATCTGCCAGTAGCCCTTTGTCAAATCCAATGTGGACAGATACTTGGCCTGCCCCATCCTCTCCAAAAGCTCGTCGACTCGGGGCATGGGGTACGTGTCGAAACGGGATATGGCGTTCACCCGCCGAAAATCGATGCAAAACCTCGTTGTTCCGTCTGCCTTTGGGACCAGGACGATAAGGCTGCGCCACTCGCTGCGCAAGTGCTCAATCACCCCCCATTGTTGCATCAGGGGCACCTCGTCCCAGACCGTTTTCCACATCTTGCGGGGTAGGGGTCGAAGGGGTTCCCGTACAATTCTCCCAGCTTCCGTGACAATCCGATGGCAGCCCAATGACGTGCGCCCCGGTTTCGTCGTGAGGACGGTCCAATACGGGGCTAACAGTGTTTTGAGCTGCTGTCGTTGTCCGTCGGTTAGGTTGACGCCCAGGTCGGGTTCCGCCCCCTCTTGATTGTCTCCGCCCCAGGGTCCCAGGTCGTCCTCGACGGGTTCCGGCGTGATTAGCAAGTTCTCCGCCACGGTCCATTTTTTTAAGAGGTTCACGTGAAAAATCTGCTTATCTTTTCTTCGTTTGGAGAGGCGGATTTCATAGTCCACGGCCCCGACCCGCCATATCACCTCATAGGGCCCCTGCCATTGGGCCATCAGTTTGGAACCCAGTGTGGGCAGTAGTAACAGCACCCGGTCTCCCGGCTGGAACTCTCTGATTCGGGCCGTGTGGTCATAATATCGGGCCTGCTTCTCTTGGCCGCGAACCAGGTTCTCATGGGCGAACTCCCCGACCCACTTCAACTTTTCTCTCAACTGGAGCACGTACTGGGCTGTTCCCCGGCAGGTGGTGGTCTGCTCTTCCCAATCTTCCTTTAGGAGGTCAAGGATCCCCCGGGGCTGCCTTCCGTATAGGAGCTCGAATGGAGAGAACCCTGTCGTGGCTTGAAGAACTTCCCGAATGGCGAATAGCAGGGCCTGCAGCAGGTCCTCCCACCCTCGGGGGTCGTCCCTCACAAACCGCCGGAGCATCTCCTTCAGGGTCTTATTGAAACGCTCCACCAGACCGTCAGTCTGGGGGTGATAGACCGAGGTCCGGATCCGCTTGATCTTCAACATCCGGCACAGCTCCCTCATCACTCGAGACGTAACATTGGGCCCTTGATCTGTGAAGATCTCTTTTGGCAACCCCACCCGTGAGAAGATTTTTACCAATTCCCGCGCTAGCGTGGGTGCCTTAGTGTTCCGGAGGGCCACCGCCTCCAGATATCTGGTCGCGTAGTCTACCACCACCATTATATACTGCCGGCCCGTACGGGAGGCTTCTAAGGGGCCAACCAAGTCAAAGGCTATGCGTTCGAAGGGCGTTTCTATAACGGGAAGGGGAATGAGAGGCGCCCGGGCCACCCCCGCCGGAGCCGCCCTCTGGCATTCCGGGCAGGAGGCACAAAAGTCCGCGACCGCCTTATAGATCCCCGGCCAAAAAAACCTCTGGGTTACCTGGGCTAGTGTCTTCTCCCGTCCCAAGTGTCCGGCCCAGGGGTTGTCGTGGGCCAGCCGTAGCACCGATCGTCGGAGCCGGAGAGGCACCACCAACTGTTGTCTTTCACCCCCCTTCCCCGGCTCTTGGGTCACTCGGTACAACCGGTCTTCCCGTACCTTAAAATAGGGTCCTTGGTGTCGATTGGGGTCGGCCCTGGCGCTGTCCTCTTCGCCCTCCACTTGGTCCCAGGCATGGCGCAGTGTCGGGTCCTCTCGCTGTTCCCTCACAAAGTCCTCGGTCTGCCCAACCGCAGCCTCCACGTTCCTCGCAGACGTGTCGGTTCGCTGGTTCTGGGTCCCGCCGTCCCGGGCGTCATCTTCCCTTGGGGCCAGGAGGCCTTCCGTTGCGGTTGAGCCCTGGTCACCTCCTGTGGTGGGGGTTCGGTCTTCCCCCCGTAGTAGTTGGGCGAAGCCCGGCCAGTCACTTCCCAATAGCACTGGATAGGGCAGGGTGGGGACTTTCCCCACTCTCCATTTTCTCTCCGCCCATTCGTCTGCCAGCCATACCCACACCGATGGGTAGGCCCGGACCTCGCCATGGACACACCGCATCCGCACGGGGCTTCCCTCCCTTCGTCCCGACGGGACAAGGTCTCCCCGCACCAAGGTAACAGCTGACCCTGAGTCTACCAGGGCTTCCATCGTTTCCCCTTCTACCTTTATCGAGGCCATGACGGGGGTTCCTGTCCCAGACTGTGTCCCCCGAGGCCCCTCGCTGTGCCCCAGAGTACAGTCCATCATCGGGCAGTCCCTCTTATAGTGGCCTTCCTGGCCGCACTGGAAGCATGCGCCTCGGGCTGGAGCCTTCTTCTCCTCGGCCCCCCCTTCACGGCTGTCCTCTGTTTCCGTCCCTTCTAGTGGCCGCTCGGGCCATACCGGGGCCAGCTCACGGCCAGCCCTTATGCCCCCCCGTGGGTTCCCGAGCGGCCCCCTTACCTCGGTCCTGCCCCCTGTTCGGGGGCCCTCTTTCCTCGGGCTGGGGCGGGGCGGTCTGGGGCCGCTGTCCTCTGCTTCCTCTGTGGCCATGTAGGCCTCCATTAAAGTCACCGCTTCGTTCACCGTCATTGGTTGATTCCTCTTGACCCATTTTTGGCCTTCCCGGGGTAGGATGCTTATAAATTGTTCCAGGATCACCAGCTCCATCACCTGCCCGGCCGTCTTCTGATCTGGCTCAATCCATTTTCGGGCCCATTCCCTTAGCCTCTGGGCCACGGCCTGAGGTCTCTCTTTGGGCCCAAACCACTCCTGGCGGAATCGTTGTCGACAGGATTCCGGGGTGACTCCCAACTGGTCTAGTACAGCTTCCTTCACCTTGAAGTAATGCAGGGCGTCCTTTGCCGCCAAACTCCGGTAGGCGAGTTGAGCGGGTCCAGTCAGGTATGGGGTCAGGAGGGTGGCCCACTGGTCCTCCGGCCATCGGGCCGCCGTGGGCACTCTCTCAAAGGTGGTTAAGAAGGCCTCAGGGTCATCCTGTGGTCCCATTTTGGTCAATCGTAGCGGCAGGGCCCCTCCCGGAGCCATCGGGTCCGTCTGCCGCACCGCCTTGACCCATCGTTCTTGTTGGGCGCCTAACTCCTGGACCAGCTGCCGCTGCTGGTCCTGAAACTGCGTAGCCAGTTGCTGAAGGAGTTGCGCCTGTTGCTGTTGCTGCTGCTTCTGGGTTTCCTCGATCCACGCCAGCAGTTGCTGGGGCTCCATCGTGCTGCTCACTCCCCTAGAGTCCCCTAGGTCCAAAACGTCGTTCCTTTAACTTGTTAATAGGTTCCTCGTGGGGCGCGCCTCACTGCACTGCCCACATTCTCCACCAGGCGTGACAGCTCCCAGTTCGGGTGCGAGCATGTGACCCTCCCACGTCGGGGTCACGGCCCTGCGAGCCCACCATCTATGAGTTAGTTTGGGGTGTGTATCGCTCAGCTAAGTCCAGGAAGTGAGGGAGGTGAATGGGGGCTAGGGGGACCCGGGCCCTCCCTCTCCACCGGGTCCCAGCCCGGGGCCCTAAGGGTTCGGGTCTTTTGGCCCTTACCCGGCTGACGGGGTCCCACCCCGTAACGCGTCAGCCCACGGGCGCCAGAATGGCCCTGCCCCGGGCTGCTTCCTAGCCTCCCCCCCGCTGGCCCGATGAGACCGCGACCGCGGGGCTCTTGCCTCCCCGGTGACGACCTGTGCCCGTCTGACTCCGGCCTCCTCTGATGTCCGGGGCTTGTTCCTCAGTCGCGGTGGGAGGGGTCGCCTGTCTGGCGCCTTCCTCCCCCCTCTGGCCCCGGCCCCGGGTTTAAATGGCCCGCCGGCGCCTGCGTCTCCGGCGTCCGCCCTGCCCTCGGCGTGGCCGGCCCTCCTACGTCGCCACATAGGAGGCGGGGCCACGCACCGGCCGGACCTTCCCCCAGCGCGCTTGGACGTGCCGGCGCGGCCGGGTAATGCCGCCTGCCCCTGCCCCGTGCCAGGCGTGGGGAATGCGGCATCCTCGCGGGGGCCCCCCTGCGACGCGACGCCCGAGTTTCCCGGGGGGTGTGAAGCCGCGGCCCCCCCCGAGTGCGGGCCGGGGTCGGCCCGTCACACCAACGTTGTGGCCAGTTAGGCTGGACACAAGTGTGTGCATGGGAAGGTTCTGTCAGTTATGATCTGATGTTCTGAGGCTACTTATCAGGATTAACTCAGAGAAACCTAACAGAACAACTGATTTTTATAGTAGTTTGTCCTCACTCAGGTCTATGGGTTTTGCCCAGTCATGTTGCAGTCAATTATTTCTTAATGAGTGATTACCACTGGATTATTTTCCTCATCATCCAGTCACTCTTCGTCAGCTTTTTAGATGATGTTTTCCAGGGTTTGCCTCATACCCATTTCAGTCAGCTCAACTTATTTTGTCGCCAAGGGGGTGCTTGCCTCATCTCCAGGGTTGTATATCTGCTCTCATCACAAGTGTACTCAAGTAATCTTCTGGCATCTGTGAGTGCCCTGCTCCTCCCTAGTACATCTGGCCTAGAGATGGCCTTCACATATTTCCTTAACTACACACACATTCTTTACTCACACCAAACACTTTTACAGAGAATTTCAGAAGAAATTACATTTTAGAAAGGATGATATGGTTACTGAAGATATTACAAAAGAACCTTACACAACTTAATTTGTAATGTAGACAAGAAATGAGACCTTATAGCAAACCTTGTAATAAAACCTTGTCCTAAGATAAAATAAATAATCATAAGAAATTATGGTCTCCTCCTTCCTTAACATTGGGATGTACACTTATCAGCTTATCCGATGTGTATCTACCAACAGCACAAGCCATTCTTTTCTGCTAATCAGAAAGGGCAGTTGGTGGGGTACAATAAGGCACATTATATAGGATTTATTACCTTAATTATACTAATTCTTATACAGGCACTAAAATACTATATTTTGCCTACATTAGAGATCACTGCATCAGGATGCTGCATCCATTTTACCTCCCTTCTGCCCATCCCACCCTTCCCCATCAGGGAATCCTTTCATAAGCACCTTTAGGGTATGTCTACACTACAGAGGAAAAAATCAAAGCTGCCTGCTGTCGATCTTTCAGGGTTTGAATTAGCGGTCTAGTTAAGACAGCTAATTCGAAGTGAGAGGGTCACTTTGGTCGATACCAGCAACCCCTTTCACGAGGAGTAAGGGAAGTCGAAGTAAGAATGTTCTTCCTTTGGCTTCCTGCAGTATAAACAATGCCAAAAGCCGAGTTAAGCTACTTCAATTTCAGCTATGCAATTAACGTAGCTGAAGTTGAGTATCTTATTTTGACTTTGTCCCGTAGGGTAGACATACCTTTAGTGACACAATATTCACTCTCTCTGAACCTGGATGCTATAGAACCAGTTCCCACACAACACAGAGGAAAGGGATTTCATTTCAGGCTCTAACTGCTTCCAAAAAAAGAAAGGAAGTTGCTGACCTACTCTAGATCTAAGATTACTCAACACATTTGCAAAGATTCAGCAGTTTAAAATGGTACCTCTGGCAGCAATAATTCCATCATTGGATCAAGAGGATTGTTTTTTAGTCTTCAATCAAGCCACTTACTTCCACATAGGCCTGGTCTACACTAGATCAGGAAAGTCAGTTTAAGGCATAGCTGGAGTCGGCTTACTGTAAGCCAAGCCTTGCCAACATTCACACTGAGGGAGGCTGACAGGAGCAAATGCTTCCATTGGCTTCCTTTACTCCTTGCAAAAGGAGGAGTACCAGACACCAGGAGCTGGCCTCAGCATTCGATTTAGGGCTCTATACCAGACCCGCTAAATCAAACACCAGAAGATCGACCTCCAGGGTGTCGATCTTCTGCTAGGTATAGACATGCCCATAGTGATCCAAAAGAAGGTTTCTAAGCTTCACTCTGGGTCAAGAGCACTTTCAGTTTGTGGTGCTCTTGTTTGGTCTATCATGTACAACCAGAATGTTCTCCAAAGTACTTTCTGTAGTAGCAGCTCATTTTCACAGACAAGGAACTCTGATTTTTGGGGGACATAAACCGACGTTCAGATTAGAACTAGAAATTTGGAATCATAGGAACTTACTTCATTTTGGTAATTGCCAAAGCATTCCTCCCTTTGCACAGCTTCATAACCCTAGCCAATTTATTCACTATTGTCCATGTCTGCTCTCAGACATTGACCATCAAGTGCTTCCAGCTATTGGAACATATGGTGGCGGGCACTAATGTAATAAAGTATGCAAGGCTTCATATGCACTGCCTCCAAGGGTAACTCAGAACTGTTTATTCAGAAAAAAATAGTTTAAACAAATAAATCTCCATGCTTATGGTAGTGTAAAAAAAAAAAAGAAGTCCCTCGACTGTTGGAAGAACCCTCACAATATTTGTGCAGGGTCCCCTTTGCTCAACCATCTCCATTGTCAGTAATAACAGTGAATGCATCCCTGTGTGAGTAGGGCGCTCACATAGAACCTCACACTGTTCAAGGTGGATGGTCTCCTCTCAAGTTCACCCTGCACATCAACTTTCTGGAACTCAGAGCAGTCAGAAATGCTTTCATGCATTTCCTTCTGCTGATGGAAGCAAAGATATAAATTTCATGAAGGATATCATGTCAAGCATGGTTTACTAAAACTGTGATTGGGAAGTGAGAATACCTTCCTTCTGTGCTGAAGCATCTTACCTTCCAAGAATACAAACATCATAATGTTGGCCCTCAACAGCTGCTCCTCACAAGATCACAATTGGGAGAGAGAAAGCCTGATGAAATCCATCACATGTTTCAATGTTGGGTTGTTCCCACAGATAGACTTGTTCACCTCAGCCACAAAGAAGAATGCTCCCAGTTCTATTCAAGAGGAAATCTGAGTCACCACTCAGGCTATGTCTACACTACAGAGTTTTTTCGGAAAAACAGTTGTTTTTCTGAAAAAACTTCACTTATGTCCAAACTACAATCACGTTCTTTCAAAAAAAATTGAAAGAACAGAGGGTTTTTCCGACATTGGTAAACCTCTTTCTATGAGGACAAAGCCTTTTTCCAAAAGAGCTCTTTGGGAAAAAGGTGTGTATGGACGGGGAAAAGGGAGTTCTTTCGAAAGAAGAGGAAAGAAGAAAAGGCACGGGTGCCCTGGTGGCCACTCCATCCATAGTAATCACAGCTTAAATGTGAGATAGCATCCATTCAGTGTGGACACTATCTTTTGAAAAAGCAGATCACTTTTTTAATGTGCTTTAGCAGTGTGGACACTCTCTTACGGAAGAAGTCTTTTCGGGAGATCTCTTCCAGAAAAGCTTCTTCTGAAAGAAGCGTGCAGTCTTGATGTCGCTTCATTGGAAGATGCATTTCTCCTTTAGTTGGAGTCCAAACTTTCAGTATGCATATTCTCTCAGGATGCCAGCCAAATCTGTTACCCCAGACTTAGGATTTTTCAGCTCAAGGCATGGCTGATAGATGGTTCACAGGGTTTGGAACAACCTATTGTGAAAATTAAAAGAGAATGTTGCTACATATCAGGAAACAATCTATTCATGCAGGTCCTCCAATGGGGAGTAGAGGTGTAAAGGGGGCTTCTGCTCTGACGCATGGTGATTCAAAGAGCCCAGGGCTCCCCGTTGCTACTGCTGTGACTTTCTTGATAGAAAAGAAAGCACAGTTTGAACAATGAAGGCAATACTGATGTCAGTATTCAGGGAAAATCCTGGACAAAGAACAAGCACAAGTTTTATTGAAGTGATTTTGAGCTGTCGATTTATGTTGTTCACATTTTGATACCTTTATTCTCATTGAGATACTTTTTCCTCAAGTAATCCCAATGGGGTGACCCAAGGTATGAATCTCTTCAAAATTCTTAGTATTATTTTTCTAATACCTTTCTAATCACCTAGCAGCTAAAATATACATCATCCCTTACTCTTTGAGTGTGTCTGCATTTGGAAATGGAGGTGCGATTCCTAGCTTCAGAAGGCATATTCATGCTAATTCTCATTGAACTAGCATAGTAAAAATAGAGTAGAGCTGTGGCACCATGAGTTGGAGGAGGGGTTAGTCACTCAGATATGATCCCATCCAAGACCCTGTGCACATACTTGAGGTGGCTAATCCAGCCTTCTGGTTGTGCTACTAAGACCACTCTCCATTTTCAGCATACTAGCTGGATGAGACTTATTGTGGGTATGTGTTCTCAAAATGGCAATTCACGCCCCCAGCTCCAAGTGTAGACATAGACTTCAGTAAATTAAAAAATGGCTTTTCTCATAAATATCTGAATAAATCTGCAGAAAATATATAAAAGGTCTCCTGACACTATTCCTGTTGAATAAATACTGGACATGGCTATGGAAAAGGCAGAAAAATCATGATAATGCTGTTTGCTGTGAAACTATAGGAAATTTTCTACTTCCAACTAGGTCAAATACTGAATATTTCTAACTAGGTTAAGACTTCAACCACTCCTAAATAGTTGCTTTTGTAAAAATAAATAAATATAGGAAAGAAAACTTCAAGCAATTAAAGACATTTTATGTTTGCTTTAATGGCTAGAAAAACGAAAAATTCATTTGTAAAGCTTTTATTCTTGCTCAAGCCACAGTTCTTTTATTCTCGTCCAACTACGAATATTTGGAATGTTGCTTTGTACTTTCAAAAATAACAGTCACACACGTTTGCTATCCATATTCACATTGGATTCTTAGCAGTGAGATGTGTAACAATACAAGTCTGCATAGCCAAACTTTCTCTGAACATTTTTGTGGTTTCTTGAATAAATATTAGTAATCCTGTTTTTGATGCCTTTGAATTTATGGAATGTGACATTCAGAATGGTATAAAGCTGAAGGTAGCTCCCCTCAGAGAAAACAAATGCTTTCTCTCTCCTACCAATGGATAAATGATTTCCCTCTACAAATGCACTGAAAGAATAATATGGTCACCTTGAAAATTTCCCTTAATTGTATTTGTTGAAAAAGAACTATCTGAGAATGGAGTAGGATCATATTTTGCCCCTTTTAGGTATTCAGCTTACATTTAACTCAATGGGAAGTCTGTGCTCACATCGAAGAACAACATTTAGCCCTAAGATATATTCAAAGAATGACATCTAAATGAGAAAAGCTCAGCAGAGCTCCTATCTGCTCAGCTCAGAGGGCTGCTGATGTTAGCCAGGCAAAACTGACTGTCCAGTTTTGATGGGTATCCTTTGATGGGTTTCAATATTCCAGGCCTAAAAGGGTTGTCTGGTCTCATGGAATATCATCCTAATAATGGCTAAGGGCTAAGACATGACTACAATATTTATTATACAGTAAGGTCTATAGTATTCAGGAAGGCTACATCTACACCACAGGCTTTTTGTGCAAGAAACCTTTTGCGGAAGAGATCTTCCGCAAAAACTTCTTGCGCAAAAGCGCGTCCACACTACAAAAGCGCATTGCAAAAGGGATGCGCTTTTGTTCAAGATAGTGTCCACACTGCATGGACACTCTTGCGTAAGAATGCTCAATTGCCATTAACAGAATGGCCATCAGAGCACCTGTGCTTTTTCTGATAGGCTCTTTTTGCGCATGAAACCCCTGTTGAGCATCTGCACACACCTTTTTGTGCAAGAACTGTTGCGCAAAAAGAGTTATTCCTCATAGAAAGAGGTATACCTACACCGCAAAAAGCCCTCTGTTCTGCTCTACTGTAAATTTTCTTGCACAAAAACGCGCTTGAGGTGTGGATGCTCCGCAGGTTTTTGTGCAACAACAGCCTTTTTTGTGCAAAAACCCTGTAGTGTAGAAGTAGCTGGAAACACCAATCAAAAGGTCTGGAAGAAACCTTAATTACCTTACATTTGGTAGAAATTAGAAATCACAAAATTTCTAAATTTTGAAATCGTACCTTCGCCAGTTCTATGATTCTGTTACATTGACTAAACCCCAGCTAGCATGCACTCACTCACCTCTATTGCTATAGCTAATCTCACATACTTCAATAAAAAATTAAAAATGTCATTGTGCAGGAGGTTGAAGTGGCATCTTGGTGCAGAGTTTAGGCAAGTTACTTTAGTTTAAATTAATATATTGATGCCCAGTAGTTTGATTAGCTGAATGATGTGTGGAAGCAAAAGTTGTGCTTTGTATTTCATGGAGTTATTTAATCCTAGTAATGTAGGTTTGGGGAGACCTTTGGGAGGTTTGAGTCCACCTCTCCTCTCTAAGCTGAGGCAGGACCAAGTGAACTATCACTGAGCTGTTCTTAAAACCTCCAATGATAGGGATTCCACAATCTTTCTCAATAACTAGGTCCACTAGTTAACTTTCTAATTATAAACAATTTGTTTTCTGAACATCTAAGCTAAATTTCCCTTGCTGCCCATTAAACTGATTACTTCCTGACCAACCTTTGGTGGGAATGGAAAACAATTGCTCACCATCCTCCTTATAGCAGCCCATAACATATTAGAACAGGGTTATTAAATATCCTCTTAGCCTTCTTTTCTGATAACTTAACAGATGCAGTTATTGAAAAGGTTAGAGCCAGGGTGTCAGACACATGGCCGACTGGCTGGATCTTGTTAATCTGAGGTATTTATGGGTTCCAAAGGCCATATTCAGATTGGTCAGAATTTTACCATTTGTTTTGTTAGGGAGGGGGAAGGTGGTAAATGTAATTTTTAGCTCTTGTGGCTGCAAAGCAAACCTTCCAAATGCAAACAGTGGGGCTGTGTCTACACTGGACCCCTTTTCCGGAAAAGGGATGCAGATGAGACAAGTTGGAATTGCAAATGCAGCAGGGATTTAAATTTTCCCCGCTCCATTTGCATGAACATGGCTGCCGCTTTTTTCCGGCTCAGGGCTTTGCCGGAAAAAAGCGCCAGTCTAGACAGG
This sequence comes from Rafetus swinhoei, assembly GCA_019425775.1. Classification (NCBI taxonomy): domain Eukaryota; kingdom Metazoa; phylum Chordata; order Testudines; family Trionychidae; genus Rafetus; species Rafetus swinhoei. The sequence goes on along the minus strand of CM033437.1, from coordinate 270,186,189 downwards.
GATCTTTCAGAAAATAAAGCCTTTTCCGAAAGGTCCCTTATTCCTGATTTTAAGAGGAATAAGGGACCTTTCGGAAAAGGCTTTATTTTCCGAAAGATCCCCGTCTAGACTGACGCTTTTTTCCAGCAAAGCCCCGAGCCGGAAAAAAGCAGCAGCCATGTTTATACAAATGAAGCGGGGAAAATTTAAATCCCCGCTTCATTTGCAATTCCGACTTGTCTCATCTGCATCCCTTTTCCAGAAAAGGGGTGCACTGTAGACACAGCCTTAGTCACTTTATAAAGACTGGATTCTACCTTTAATCTTTGTGCAATGTCCTTCCATTACATCACGGGGTGTTCTAATGTAGACCAGCAGGGGCACAGGGGAACTTTGGAGTACTAAATGTATGCTTGGCCAGGGACCATACTGTTAGATCACCCTCTAAAATAATTAGTAGCGGAATTAATCCCTCTCCACTAAATGAGTTTGAGACCCGGGGATTTGAGGGTTGAGAAGGAAGGAAGGAAGAGTCAACCAGCCTTCTAATAAGGTTCAAGTGCGATACGATTGTGGCAGACAATTAGAGATGAGTCTCATTTTATCTTACATCCCTTCATTCCTAGTTTATATTTCACTATTCCAGTAGTAATGCTACAAAATGTAAATGCAAACAAATAAGAAGCCTACTGTGACATTGTGACCCCTTATTTTTATGGAAATATATTTTTGAATATTAATATGTATAATTCAAACATGCTTTATGCAAAACATGGTATGTAACCTGTTATTGAAAAGCTTGTCACCCACTGAATGTGAATATTCTATTTGTGTGCATTTAGTATTATTGTATGGAAAGTTAGAAATATATTATGTCTAGGTGTGCTAGAAATGGTCATTAGCAGTAGTGAAGGAATTTAATGGCCTGGTACTCAAGAGAATGATATGTGAATATTCCTGTTTTTCCTGTAAGCCTGGTGTATGGTTGGTCCTACAAAGACATGTGGCCAGGTCACTTAATGCTGGAACCCATTTTGAATATGGCATTTTTTCATTAAAGTGTTGAAGCTGAACACAAAAGATTCCAACCTTGGGCAAAAAGTATTTATAGGCAGGAAACCAAACATTGGAGGACTGGGGAGTTGCCACCAGGGCACCCTCTGCTTACCACCAAGATGACTTCTAGAAACATTTGAGATGTATCAGGGTGAAGGATCAGGCCCAAACAAGGAGGCTGCCTAGCTTGTGAGAAAGATAATTCAAACTACTGTTAGGGTAAGAAATTACATGTAACAAGTTTCTTAGGATATTAAGCTTAGCTGGCATGTTTTGTTTTATTTTAGCTTAGTAACTTACTTTGATCTGTCAGTTATCGCTTGAAACCACTTAAATCCTATTTTTATACTTAATGCAATTATTTTTGTTTACTATCAGACCCAGTGTAAATAAGTGTTACCTGTGAGGGGGCGGAACAGCTGTCCATTTCTCTCTCTCATTGATTAAGGGGGCCAACTTATGAGCTTGCTCTGTGTAAAACTTGTATGCAAAGTAAAACAGAGTTATCTGGGGTTTTGATCCCACTGGAGCTGAACGTCTCTTATTGTTTGTGTTGCCCTTCTGTGGGCTGTAACAACAACTCTGTGCCTTTGCTGGGGGAGACGAGAGCTTCTAGCTCAGCAGGACAGCATGGTAGGGCACCCCAGATGGTAGGTAAGTGGGCTCAGTGGTAGGATCAGCACATCAAGTGACAGTCTCAAGGGGATCTCTGTGACCCAACCTATCACACCTACATAGTTGTTTCCCTTAACTTTGACTACAAGACAATAATTTTCTGAAAATGGAGGGTCCCATATTATAAACTGCTGAATATCTTCAACTCCCACCAACTTCAGTTAGAGTTGTGGATGCCCAGAACCTTGAAATGGTTGTTAGTTGTTTTTCACTAAAACAGCTGAAACTAAGCTAAGCAGCAACATAGATCCTTTCCACTTCTGCTTGCTAGAAGCTACTGGCAAGCTAGCTAGCAAAACATAATAGTTCCAAACAAAATGAAATGATAGAATCTCTTTGTAGGTGGCAGAGCACAAGGATTTATGGTGGGACTTTTTTGCCTGAGACAAAAAAAAACCCCAAAACAAAAAAACCTGAGCCCACCTAGTTGCATGGATCACTCTAGTTATAATCTTGAAACAGTTTTATATGCAAAGATCCATCCACAGACATTGCAGATTAAAAATATGAATCTGGCAGATGGTAAAACCTGGCAGATGGTAAATTTATAATTGTAAATAATAGTAGGAAAGAGAATTATGTGGTGGGGAAAGCTATGGTGGAGTGTGTGTGGTTGTTTTTTTGTTGTTTCTTTTTGTTAAGCAAAGTTTGATTCCAGGTGCAGAGGAATATCGGCATGGTGAAAATTTTATGTGAATTGAATTACTGATCACTTGCCAAGGTGCCGGAGGAAAAAGGAAAGCTTTTAGAAATTCATCATTGAGAATCAATGCTGGAATCAAAGTTTTCCACTTCGTTTTATTTGCTCTGCTCTTTATTTTTCCCCATTTTCTTTCTTCCTTTTTTCTTAGAGTGATATTTTTCATTCTGAGAGAGACAGTCAGATAACAACTGAGATTCAGAAAAAAGAAAAGAAAACTGTTTGTCTGATATATAGCCATGTACACTTCTGGGGCTATCTAACAAGCGGGGACTGACCAGTATAATTAATTTCCATGTTCCACATTACATTAATAGCTACTAGGTTTTTGAAATGTGATACACTCATATTATGTTAGCACAGTTATGCTAAATGAAGGGGAAATCCCAAATTCAAACTTTGACCTCTCCAGTAGAGGTCGCCAGAGAGTCTTTTGATATGACAGTTCAACCATTCAACTGTTTGGTGGTCTGACTATGGTAGATGCTATACAGCCCTTTTCAGATATAGTCTTAAGATTTAGTAGCCATTCATTATCGTTCCAATTTCCAGGGTGAAAAAAGAAAATTGAAATTATTTTCATACGTTACACAATGGCCACCCACATAGCAGCTAACAAAAATTGTGTGTTATTTCCATGAGGCATCTACACTGGATGGCCTCCAATTCTGAAGAATTTATGATCATCCGGTGTCATTGGTACTATGTATAGGGTTTTATCCACCAACATCTTGAAGGTAAGTGGGTAACCAATGGTGGGTTGACAGTGATCAGCTGGAAACCACTTCTACCTGTGACTTGTACATTCCTTCAATAAAAGCCTAATCCTAAATGAGGTCTCTGGGCACGATTGTGGTACAAATAGTGAGCCTAATTTTCCCATTTTATTGCATTAATTTTATACCACGGTAACTTCATTGAGTTCGGTAGTGTTACCCTGATCTAAAGCTAATGTAAGGGTGCATCTACACTGCACCCGTAGCTCGAAATAAGCTACGCAATTTGAGCTACACAGATTTCATAGCTTATTTCAAGTCAATTTCTAAACAGAGCACTATTCCAAAACATCCCTTAATCCTTGAGGAATAAGGTTTACAGAGACATCAGAATAGCACATCCATTATTTCAAAAACTATTTTGAAATAACGGGTGCGCTGTCAAGATGCAGAAAACGCTATTTCAGGATACCGGAAGTATCTCGAAATAGTGCCGCTGTCTAGATGCACCCTAAGAGTAGAGAGTCACTCCCCAATGCAGTAATAATGATAGGATAGAGGTGAGGGTGGTTTTTAAAAATTGTATACATCAGAACTATATGAATACTTTATATAAACATGCTTTGTGACTATGTTTTACTATTTAACTCTGGCTCTTTTTTATAGTTGATATATCTCTTATTTTAACAATAGCCCTGGTCTGAAGAATATCCTTCCATTATGTGTGCTTGTAAGGGAGTAGTGGAGAGTTTTGTTCTGAAGCGACCACATGGGGACTCTGTTTTGTGCTGTCTCATTGCATCAAAGAATACTGGAGCAAACAGTGTCTCTACCAATTAGCAGTAAGTGCATATCACTTCAGTAGGATTGTAGATGTAAATCATTAGGCCCCACTTTGTTATTACGTTGCACCACATTTTAGGTACATGTCTAAATAAGGATAAGCAAATTCCTTATTGGAAATGTGTATGATGCTTTTCAGGCAGGACAGTGATTAAGTCTTATAGGGTCTTATCCTACCAGACACTGAGCACCTTCCGCAAGGTGCCCTGTGATCTCACTACTCAGGAAGTGTTCAGTTCTGTAGTGGGATTCCAGCTAAAAGACATATTTCAGGAAATGGGCATTCTGTAAAGATTAGTGTCCATGAAATGTTTAGACCTTCACGGCTAAATATATTACAACAAACCAAGTGATCCATGTTTCACTTTCACAATACATCTCACTATGACTGGTATCTCATTTATAACACAGAATTATGTTTTACACTTTAAGGTGCATCACAAGTGCAAAACAAAAAAAATCACTACTGCTAACTGCCTTGTTGAATTTTGTGTTTTTGGAATGGAAATGGGAGGAAAACTTTATTCTACATGTATAAAGAAACGTGATTAATTTCCCCTGCCTCTCAAATGAAAAATACGTATGGAGAATGAACTGCACTTTTGTTCTGATATTTTTTTAATATCTTCTGTGGGGAAAAAATCCATCACCAGAAGGTATGGAAGAGACTGTAAAATAAATACACATTGCCCTGAATGTTACAAATGATGAGCAGGCTAAAAAGCAAAAGTGAAAACTATTATCAATAGATTCTGGCTTATTTTTCCCCTGCCTTACAAAGATTAGGAGTATGATTCTGTGGTCTCCGGTAACAAGTCTCCTTTGAAATGAATAAGCACTTTGCCTCCATTAGAAGCTCAGCATCGGGCCCTAAGGAAAGCAAAGTGACTGATCTTTTAAAAGAACTAAAATGAATACTGAATTGGATATATAAGATTTTCAGGGTCACTGGAGAATCCAGTGTCTTTCAAAAAAGGTACATACTGTTTCAGAAATAAGCTGCACTCTGGGGCATTTGTTTCAGAAATCTTATCCTAGTTCTGAAGGGTTGTGGGGGTGAAGCATTTGGGCCCTTCATGAAGGACAGTGTGTGGCCAACCAGTGGTTGAGGGGACAAGGCAAGCGTGAATGTTTCTCTGTCATGAGGAGTCACTGCTGACTTATTTGTCTCTAAACTGTTACACATCAATCCAACAACAGAAGAACAGGGTCTGGGGCGGGGAGAGAGAAAACATTCCTGCTGAACCACTTACAGAGCAGTGTAACAATATCCAGCCCTCCTAAAGGAAAGAAAAAGGGTCTTGGAAGCCATTACAATGCAAGGGGGTCACAAGGTTAGAAGCACAGCATGTGGAAACTGGTAGTAAGTTATACTCAAAAGCATGGCTGTCACACTGTAGCTGGCAGGCGCTCGGGTAAGAAAATACCCCCCACAGCAATATGTGCTGGATTCAGTGGTGGAAGTGTTGTTGTTTATGTGATTTGTGCTGCCCTCGACAGGGATCAGGGTCCCGTTGTGCTAGGCGCCGTACACGCACATCACAAAAACAGTTTCCCTGCCCTAAGAGTGTATGATCCAAGTTCAATAGATGGTTGCGGCAAACAGATGTAGGGAGCACAAGTGAGATGATTATGGTTAGATAAATAGGCAGTGATCTCACAACAGCTGCTGTCTGGCCATTGTAGAGGATTGTATGGGGGCGGGGTGAAGAGAGGGGTGACATGTTCAGAGTGATAAGCCAGGAAGATAAGCTTCGCAGCAGTTTTTTGAATCGATATAATGGATACAGTGTGTACCCAAGCTATGTTTATGTTGCCAGGAACCCTGAAATAATGAAATGTCCATGGAGAAATACTTTCTTCTTGGTCCAATACAAGAGCCCTTTTGCTCCTTGGTCCCTCCTCTAGCCTGTTGGTTCCATAACTACATCACTCCCTCCTGTACATGTGTCAGACCACTGATTACATTTCATGGATACGTCTGCAGTTTAGAAGTGGCTCATGATTTTACTAGCTATATTGAAAGCAGCATTTTAAAGGGTTAACATGCAAGAGTCATTCCATTGTGCGCCCCTTGTGTCTGGAGGTACTGCATCCCATTAGCAACTACATATCGGAAAGCTGGCTATGCATGCCTGGGTTGATTTATTACACTGTCCAGTCTCATAAATAGTATTGTTCCTCCTTCTGATGCTAGCCCAGGCTTCTTGGGTTAGATAAACACAATCTGGGTAAATCCAAGTGAATAGAAGCTTTCAGGGTACCAGAGAGATCCCACCATCTCCTATTGCCACTGTAACTGGGACCGTGCTTTTTTTTCTCCATGGTTATTCCTGTGACCATTCTTTAAAACATGGTGTGCAAATTTTGCAACTCATTGGTTACTCAAAGGGCAATGGAATGCAGGGCATGGGGAGAGGGATAGCTCAATGGTTTGAGCATTGGCCTGCTAAACCCAGGGGGCCATTTAGGAATCTGGGGCAAATTTGTCAGGGAGGGTACTTGGTCTTGTGATGAGGGCAGGGGACTGGACTTGATGACCTCTCAAGGTCCCTTCCAGTTCTATAGCTCCATTATTAGCTTCCTGATGACCAGGGAACATCTGTCTATTTTTTTCTTTGCAGATCCTTCCCTGGATGTTATTGTTTCTACCTCTTTCAGTTAGTAGTGTGAGAAAGGGATTTCTTTCATATATAGCAACCCTTTCTCTCCAGATCCATCCCAGCACATCCCCTTCATAGACCACACAGTATGAGAACCATAATACATGTTTGTGTCCCCCCTCAGGATGAGGATCAGTGTCCAGATGTGACATTGGCAAATGATTTTCTGCATTTGTTCTCTTAAACCCTGGGGCTGTGTCTAGACTGGCAAGATTTTGCACAAAAGCAAAATCTTGACGCCTGTCTACACTGGCCGTGAGTATTTGCGCAAGAACAATGACTTTGTAATGTACAAAATCAGTGGTTCTTGCGCAAATACTCTGACGCTCCCGCTCAGGGATAAGCCCTCTTGTGCAAGTATTCTTGCGCAAGAGGGCCAGTGTAGACAGCAACGTTAATTTCTTGCGCAAGAAAGCCCGATGGCTAAAATGGCTATCAGAGCTTTCTTGCGCAAAGAGAGCGTCTACACTGGCACGAATGCTTTTGTGCAAAAGCAAATCTTTGGCGCAAAGGCACATGCCAGTATAGACGCTCTCTTGTGCAAATACTTTTAACGGAAAAACTTTTCCATTAAAAGTATTTGCGCAAAATCATTCCAGTGTAGATGCAGCCTGGGTGTGGGAAAGCAGAACAAGGCACATCTGACCTTTGTCATCAAGAGACATCGCTGGATACCATAGTTTGCAATGAGAGGTACCGTCTCAAAAAACCTAAAGGCCTAAAGTACTTAGGTGGAGACAATGCACCAGGGGACTGATCCAAAGCCCCCCTGAAGTCAATGGGTAGCTTTCCACTGACTTTAACGGGCTTTAGATGGGGCCTCAATGCACACCCTGAGCACCTAGAGAGTCAGAACTCTGAGTCTACCTGTCCTGATCTTTGAAAATTCCAAACAAATATCTGAGAGCTGGCCAATCAAAAGCCCTCTTCTTCCCTACTACAGGCACTGTGTGCTCCTTTTTGAAAGTCCCGCTGCTTAGTAGGCACCAGTCTGATCCTTTTTGTCTGAGATCCTGTTCTTTGTAGCCTCCCAGACAGCCTAATGTTTGTGCAGCGCTCCATGAGATTTGTTTACCATTATTGCCACTCATTCGCATGCAAAACTCCCCAAACCAGATATTCTTTTAAAAACACATATCCAAACCTTCTTGTGTTGTGACAGAGATCTATCATAAGGTGAAGCCACTTGGCTTCCAACTGCGTCTGGTAAAAATATAATTCCCTCCAAAGGCTAAGTGATTGATCCTATAATTCCATTCATCTCCCAGGATGAAAGAAACCAGTGGTTGATGTTAAGTGGTGGACATACCAAAATGACCTTTTCATACACAGCCATCTTTGTATTTAATTTCAGCCACAGCAATGAAAAAGAAGCAGCTTACAAAACCTCAAAAGCTAAATGCATAGTGCATTTCAAAATTACTGTATGTAGAAAAGCATAATGTACATAACTATTGCCTGCCCTGTAACTTGGTGTTATCAGAAACCTTTCCCTGTCATTTCACATGGAATCATTTAAGACTTTTCTATATGGTGTAGTAATACTTCTTGACCCAGACTGGGCTATATAAAGACTTGTTACAAGACATGTTTCATATTCAGAGGCCTATGTGACTGACCTTTCATGGGCTTCTTCTGTATGACCTCCCAGATTCAGCGGATTAATACATCCCCGTGACTAAAATAATTATTAATGCTTCTGTACCATGACAATTAAAATGCTAGATGGTGATTTTAGTCCTGGTAAAGATAACGGATTTACCTGAAGAGGTCTGTACACCCATCAAAAAGAGTGGACATATGACAAGTAGCAGTGGTACAAGCGTTCTTCTCAAAGAAGAAAGGAAGCAGGTGCGCCCTGGTGCACAGCTCCCACAACAGCTAGCTGAGCTTCAGCAAAAGCCAGCAAGGAGCTATTTAAACAGCTGGCAGGGACCTGGGCTCCAATAGGACAGAACCTGCAAGAAACTTAAAGTTACTTTCACTGCTGGTTCCTCTGTTATCCTAGCAGAGCCACCTCTAGGACTGAGAGAATGGTTCAGTTTCTGTATCTCTTTGCTGAGACTGCCGACGTGGTACCAAGTAGTTTCAGAGGTTTTTCAGATGCTGGACAAATATCTAGTAGAAAAGTGTTTACGAAACTGGAACTCATTTCACAGACCACTGGATAGTCATTGAATGGTTGCTGCTTTCAGATTCTTGTGGGATAGCTGCATTTGAACCATTGACCTAGACACTCTGTATCCCATTACCACTCCCTGGGACTATCTTGGCTCCTTCCCATTTGTCATCGCATCCAGAGAGATGTTGCAGTTAGTTGCAAAATGTGTCTGTTCAAAAGCAGGGCTGTAAGGAGCAAGGCAATTTTGTCCCATTTGATTGTACATCAGCTTTGTCTTTGGGTTTTGACCTATGCAAATTTTATCCCTTCCCATTCGAATTCACTTTGAGATCTGGCTTTGCTCAGACCTGAACCTCAAAGTGAGAGCCACCAAGGTGAAAGAATGTCATCTATGTTCACAAGAGAACATTTGTGCATGATTTTTGATTGAAAAAAACATCTACACTGACCCAGGTTTGCTCAAAACTAGGTCTAAGATCACTAAAAAGATTTGTGACACTTGTCAGTGAGACTGAGGAGTGCCTCTATCTTCCACAAAAATGTATGACACACTCAGGGCAGGACTATATGTATGAAGTGAGGGGCAGAGGCTAGGGGTTGGGCAAAACTGTCTTCAATCCATTTCTGCACCTCATTGTATCCTAGCCCCACACTTGCTGTAAATTAGAGCAGCTTCAGAGTTGTTCTAATCTATGTTGCAGCAGCAGCCAAGAATAACTAGAATGCAGCATTCCCCAGCCATGCCCTTCCTGCCCTGACCTTGCAGCTGATCCATTCCTACACCAGAGGCTGCTGGTGGCTGTGGCATACAGCATTGTGACCAATTCAGTGCTGCCTAAAGAACTACCCACGTCAGTAGGAGTCCCTAGAAGCAGGTTCTGCTAACTATAAAGCCTTTTTACACCAGCAGAGTGTCATAAGAATACAGGCTTTTAGTCTGAGATTCAAGGGTATAATGAAATATGAAACAGTTTGGCAGAAGCTACATAACCAGATGTGAGTTGAATTCTAAAATCCTTTTACTGTACATCCAAAACTCCCTTTCCCTGCAGTGAAGAGTTGCATGAGTAATATCTGAGCAAGGGCATCAGGATTTGGGCCCATGCATCTAGGCAAGAACCTTCCTTACCCCCTTATTCAGATGTGCACAAAAGATTGTGAATATGTTTGATGACATTTCTGCTTTCTGTAATAGGCCTTCCATTGTCATATTTTATTATTACATAAGCGTTCTGCCTTTTCCTGCTGAATTCAGTTGAGAAAAAACTGATGAGTTTTTTTGCCCTGGCAAGTCAGCAAAGATTGCTCGCTGACACAAAACAGATGTGCCCTGCATCCTGAAAGATGGAAGCAAAAGATTGCAGTGAAGCACAGCTGGCTGATAAGCATGTTTAATTTTTGCAGTGATTAGCAGTGAAAGAGGGAAAAGGCTTTTTTAATTTTCAGTTTGAAAAACATGTCCATTCAGATCTATCAAGCAAATTAAAGCAAGGCACGTTGAATACACAGAGAGACTTTTGTCTCATTAAAACATGAAAATTCAGAGCCAGGCAAGAAGTAAACAGTGCTTTCCATTTTCCAGAGCCACGTACAGACATACCGGGTTCGACAATTACTAGCTGTCCCTGCTGATAGTTGCTGCTGAATCCTGGGCTGTGTAAATCTACATAGTCTGACTATGGGTCCGTCTGGCTCCCCTGGCTCTGAGACAGAGCAAGCTAGACACAGACTACACAAGCGCCACCTCACTTACAAAGGAGTAACAGCAGCATATAAAAGATTTTCATTTCTATGACGAGTTGGATTATTTATTATTATGTATTAGTAACATTACAATCTATTCCATAAATGCAAATCACTAGAGACCCAATCCCTCTCTGACTGAATCCATGAGGATTTGCTACTGATTTCTTTTGATGTAGGACTAGACCCTGGAAGAGTAAAGTATTATTAAAAGGAAAACACAAATTGCTCAAAAGCACCTTACAGCTGAAAGGACTGTTCCTTCTCCCACAGAGGTGAATGGAAATATTGCCACTGCAATTCAATAAGAAAAGAATCAGGCCTCCGGTAAGATCTAAATGATATTTCATAACAAAAATGGTGACTTATATTGTCCTCCTTCATTAGGTCATGGCATCCTAAGAGTACATCTTTAATCCTGAAGTAAGCAGTCCTTCAGTCAGTTAAAAGTGCTTTTGAAGGTGCACAGAGGGCCTAGCATGTGACTTCTTGGGTGCAAACTGCTAGGCCTGCTAGGACCAGGGCTACAATGTTACATTTTTTTTCTCTCCTTTTTGCGCTACAGCACAGATGGGATATCTTGCTTTGTTGTAGATCATGAAATTAATTCAAAATCCCTCAAGGAGAAAACCCTCCTTATCTCTCTCTCTTTCCCCTGCAGCCTTGAATCCTATGATAATATCGATAATAGAGAGACGAGGGACAAGATCATGAGAATGCCCTGACTGCTTTGCACTACTCTGACTTTGCACTACTCTGACTTCACAAAGCATCCATGAACTCATTCAGCTGGATTTGCATGGGCTTTGCATTACTGGAACAGTGCAAAGCATCCAGAGCAAATGTGGCCCTTCATTTTCAACAACGGTTGAGGCATTCAGTGCATTTTCATTAGAAGTCCCTGATTCAGGTCTTTTGGACTTGGTCTTCACAGATCAATCAGGGCTGAAGGCTAGTATCCAAAGCCAAAAGAAAATTTGTATCAAACATGGGGAAATTCTTTTTCCCTTTTATTGAGTTCTACAAGTTTAACATCAAAACCAAAATGGCATTATTGAGTTCAAAAGTGCCCTTACACAGCTGTTACTCAGAAAAGACTATTTAACTGACATTTAAGAGGCACTTAGTCCAATATGTAGGCAAAGAGAATCTAACAAATATAAACCGTGGGATTATTGTGTTTTTCAACAGTACCAATTGCTCACATGCACTCTTTTTCTTTTCAGTTACTTCATAAAACTTGTTTGCACGAAGTCTCAGTGCAATTGTACAGAAGCCAGCTGTTAGCATTTCCAAGTTCTCTTTCTCAAGACAGACTACAGTGAATTGCACGTGGTCAATACAATGGTTCCCATCTTTCTATCTGTTCTGCCACAGTGACTTTGATGGGACCCTGCAGTAGCATAAGAGTCCCCCTGTGGAGATCTGACTGAATGATCAGGGTTAGGACTATTATTATTATTGTTCATTTGTATTGGTGTTGCACCTGAAGTCACCCTTCATGATCTCAGCCCCACTGTAGCAGGCATTTTACAAGCACACAGTAAAACACAGTTCCTGTCCTAAGGAGCTTACAGTTTAATTACACAAATTAGGTCCAAATTCAGCTTCTTAAAAGATCTTTCAGTGCAGAGGAGGGCCTACCCTGAGGGCAATTAGGTCAATGAAATATATTGTAGCAAGTGTTTTACTTAACTATGTTTCTGGGATTCAAAATGCCTTGTGTGCATGCACAGGTTGCACCTCCCTTTTCTGGCACCTTTGGGACCCCACAGGTCCCAAACAAGGTGATTTGCCGGACCAGGGGAGGTCCCTCTCCTCACAGCCCATGCTGCCCTGCTGCTACCAGACTAGGGCTCCAGCCTGAGCCCACTGTTGCCCTAGCCCCCTTGGGCTTTCTAGTTACCACTGGCATTGCTGTTGCTGGGGCCACAGTGGCATGGCTGGAGTTCCACAGCTGGGGCCGGAGTTCCACAGCTGGGACTCCGCGGACCCAGCTGGGGCTGGAGCTTCATGGCTGCTGCTGGGGTCGCAGATCTCTGGCAATGGCCAGAGCTCCCTGGCCACTGGGGCTAGAACTCCTCACCCTGCCGCACCTCACCCACCCATGCTGAGCTTCTGGCTGAATCACCAGTCCCCTCTACAGTGCTTCTGCCCCACTGCCAGACCTTCCTGTTCCTGGGCTCTGTGGTCAAGGAATATCCATAGTTGGTTTCCTGTACATGTGAAACATTATATATTTGTGGTCTTCAGTCAGCTCATGGTCAGATAAGTTCTGGAAGTTCAAATAAATACACAGTATAAATAGTGTTGGAAGTCTTGCATAATCCTTAGACTTTTTTCCTATTTGGACATGTAAGCAAAAAATATTTGAAAGATACAGTACATTAACTTTACGGCTGTGTCTAGACTGGCAAGTTTTTCCGCAAAACCAGCCGCTTTTGCGGAAAAACTTGCCAGCTGTCTACACTGGCTTTTGCGCAAAAGGGCCAGTGTAGACAGCTCAGATTTGTTTTGCACAAAAAAGCCCCGATCGCGAAAATGGCGATCGGGGCTTTTTTGCACAAAAGTGTGTCTAGATTGGCATGGACGCTTTTCCGCAAAAAGTGCTTTTGCGGAAAAGCGTCGTGTAATCTAGACGCTCTTTTCCGCAAATGCTTTTAACGGAAAACTTTTCCGTTAAAAGCATTTGCTGAAAATCATTCCAGTCTAGACGTAGCCCACAGAGGTGGGAGTGTTAAAATGATGAGACTCTCGGGTCAGCCAATAAGCCGTTCAGAAGCAACGCAGGAACTCCATTCTTACCTCATCACATTTTACATATTATACAGCTGCGCTGACCCTCTTCCAGGGTGCCTTAGACAAGAGATTGGTGGAGTACCTCATTCATAGGGACAGTCATATCTAGGCAAAAGAAGGTGAATGAATGATAGGTGCTCTCCCAAAGTGAAAATAGCTCCATGGTGCTCTGATTCTGCCCCCCGTCCCCGCCTTATGCAGGTTGATTAGGGTAGGATATTCGTGGAATGAGCTACTTCTGAACTCAAGTAAAGGTTACAAAATTAGGCCTTATACTACTATCTATATGCATATATAATATGACTAATTTTTGTGACATGAGCTATTTTTCTTAGTGGAGTGTGAAAATAAAATAAGATTTTGTGGTCCATGTTGAATTAAGGACCCCCAGAGCAGAACCACCCTGGAAAAGAAGGACATAACTGGCAAAGGGGCTGCTGAAGGGTAAAATGTGCATACTTATATAGAAGAATATGTCTTAATGGTATAATTTTGTGTAATAGCTGCCATGGAAATTGATTTATGCTTGACTATTAAAATAGCTACTCTCCAAAGCAGAGTTAAATAGGAATAGCAACCAGAAATTCATAACTGCAGAGTAAACAGTTACAGATAAGTAATTGGCTCACAAAGCTAGTCAGACACAGTGCACCTAATAAATATATTTTCCCCCTTCTTTTTAAACAGGTCACAGCTTTCTTCTGTCTGGCTCTGAATCAGATTTTCCCCTGTGCTGACGGCTGGACATGCGAGTCTCATACGGTGGCTGCTTTATACTTATAAAAAAGAGAGCAGCAGCAGACCATTGGGCATATAGATATTATAGCAGTCACACCGGACACTTTCAGCATTTCAGAAAGCTCCGTGGTATTGGGTGAGGCAATAGTCACTGAGCAGTGGCATCAGATTTTTTTCCACATTGTCAGAAGAAAATGTGGAATTGATAAGAAACACCTGTGGAAATGGAAAGCCTTTGAAAAGCAGGGTTTGTTCTGCTGATGAACAGATAACATCTACAGGCATGTGTTGCCAGGCCAGATGATCTTGAACAGAGTGTCTTAAAAAAAAAAAAGTAGTAAATTTCAGGTAATCAGCATTCTGTGCAAGGGAGGGTCCTAGAGGATCATAAGGCTATGTTGGTGCAGTGAGTAAAACTGCATGGAATTGTATAGATTTAGTTTGCTCATCACTTGTTATTTGGAGCTTAGAAAACATGATTCCATTTATGTTTATATTGCATCTTGCAAATATTGTCTTGGAACTATTGCAGGGCATTGCATAAAAGCACATATTACCAGCTGAACATATGCAGCCAACATTTTCTCTCTGCTTGCAGCTCAGCATATCCCTTGTGCTCTGTATATATAAACTTTACTGCATTTTATATGTGGGGATTTTTTTTGTTTTCTTTTGTTTAAATTTTACAAGTAAAATAAAATATTTCAAGCAATTCTGTCACCCCATTGTCTTACTCAATGCATATTTTTATTTGTTTATTCTTTACTAAAGCACAAAAAGTAAATTATATTTCAATATTCTTTTGTGAAGCCTGAAATGGAACAGTAACTAAATGATAAGTACTGGAAAATGTATAGTATTATGTGGATTCAGTGGAAAACATTATAATAATCCTGTACCATAATGTTCTGGCAGGAAATCAGCTGGAAAACAGTGAAAGAATATGTGGGGGGATGGTGGTGGTGGAGGAGAAAGGGGTTCCTCTGATATGTTTAACTGATTTAAAACACACGAGTAGAGACCTTGACTTCAGTGGGACTTTTCATGTGTTTAAAGTTAAGCAGGTGTTTCAAGTATGTTGCTGGATAACATCTTTAATTAGTACCAAGGAACTGTTACAAAATAAACACTCCATACACATTATCTCTCTCTCTATTTTAGCGTCTGTGTCTGTCTGTGCGTCTGTTTGTTCAAGAACTCCACCTAAACGATAAGAACGAGGGCTACCAAATTTGGTATTCTGCTTCTTCTTCTCCTAACTTAAAACAAAGTCAGGGTTTGGTTGTGCCAGGACAACCAGAAGCCCCATGAAAAAGACTGTTTTCCTTGCAAAGGGAGGGGCTGCTGTTCAGAGGAACATGATACTGAGAGTGGCCACTGGGGGCAGTGAGCCTGCAGAGGAGAGTTATCCTGCAGAGTGTCCATTGAGGGGCAGCCATACTAGCTAGGGAACGGCCAGCAGGGCTGGGGCTCTGCCATCTTGCCTGCCAGCCCACATGTTAATTTTTACTTCCCTATTTAACTTTGAGATTGATTCTCGACTAAAAGACCTTGTTGTCAACACGACTGAGTCAGGCTCATTTGCCAATCAAAATCATGGGAAATTGAGAGCATATTTTGTCCCAGGTTTGCACAAAAGTTTCATATACCTTAGTAATCTTTTTAAGACCCTAGTCCAATTTCCAAATTCACAATTAATCTGTTTATCTGTCTATATGGCTTTCATTATTGTACTGAGTGTTGCACAAACTTCAATGACTTTATCCTTTGCAAGTTATGTGAGACTGTGAAAAATTATTATTCCCATTTTACAGATAGAGAATTAAGATATAGAGAACCTCAGCTGTGAAAACTATTGTATCTCAGTTGTTGTTGGTAGAGCTATGCTAATTCATATAATCTGACTATATGGACCAGAGAAATTAAGTAGGTTGCTTGAGAAGTCCGTGGAACAAATGGGGAAAGAACCAAGAGCTCTTAACATACATTCCAATGTCTTAACTTCAAAATCGTCCTTCCTCTCCAAAACTTTTGTGAGTACTGTCAGATGGGGCTAATGCTACTTCACTAATATCCTGTCAAAGCAATAAGACAGGTCTTTGAGTTCGTTCATTACAGGTAAGTTTGGGTTTGACTTATGTTGTTCACAAAACAGTCTCTCTAGAATTAGGTTGTACTTCATCTTAAATTAAGGAGGTAAGCCAAATTACAACAAAGTTACTGTATTTTTAATAATATCCTAAACAGAGACAAGATAAGAGGACACAATGGCTAATATAACACAAAAGAACTAAAAAGATTGTCAAGAGGGTGAATTAGGTTAAATGTTTCTCGGTTCAACATCTCAGGACGCTAAAACGACCTATGCTTAGATAGCGCTGCGCTCCAGTGAACAGTCAGTTAAGTCATTAAATTGGTGTACCTTGTGTGCAAATATGTCTTCAGATATGTGCTTCCGTCGTCAGCTTGGGAAGGAAATAGGTGAATCTGAGCATGCACATTGTTGCTGGGTTTGTTAGCGATTTTGTGATATTTCAAGCGATTTTGTGATATTCCAAGCAAGAGTGACATCACTAAGTTCCATCAGAGGCAGAATTGCAGCAATCAGTAGGAAAAACTGGACATATAGGTTTAAAAATGCATGTTAGCCATTGTTGCATTTTACTATTTGCATTTGCTTAACAAAACAGCACATATTGCTGGGGTCTGAATGAAAACCAATGGCAAAACACACATTGACCAGTAAGAGGCACTGCACAATTGCTCTACAAAAGGGGCACTTCAAACTAGTTATGTTAAGAACATTAAGCATACGATTCTCTGTAATCTGAATTCTTTAAATCATGATTTGAGGACTTCAGTTAACTCAGCCAGGGATAATGGGTTTATAATAGGAGCGAGTGGGTGAGGTTCTGTGGCCCGCAATGCCCAGAAAGTCAGACTAGATGATCATAATGTTCCTTTCTCACCTCAAAGTCAATGAGTCTGTGGCAGTATTTCTCAAAGTGGTCCGCGTAACCACTTTGAGAAACCTGTTAACTGGCTGCTCCATTGTGTTTACTTACTGGCACCATGGCCATGGAGCCTTGCTGCTCTCATTGGCTCCAGTGCACTGTTTGCAGCCAACGAGAGGCACGGGAAGCGGTGTGGGCCAGGCCGGCACTTCCTGCGGTTCTCCTTGGCTTCAAACGGCAAACCAGAGCCAGTAGGAGCCATGAGGATCAATGGCCGTGGTGCAGTAAGTAAACACACCAGAGCAGCCAGTTAATAGGTTTCTCAAAGTGGTTTTGTGGACCACTTTGAGAAACACTGGTCTATGGGAACAGGGGGGAAAATACTCCATTTTGATATTTCAAATTATTTAAATGATTCAGTTAAAAAATGGAAAATACCATTCAAAAAATAAAGTTGCAAAGGATAAATTCAATTGTTTATAAAGTTATATCAACTATCTATTTTGTTTCCTCAAAAATACTTTGATGTGTATCATATAAGATATTTTAGGGGCTTAGTGTTATTGTACAGCGATTCCTTTTTATTTATTTTCCCAGTATTTCTTTTCAAAAGTCACTTTCACACTTGTTGTAACCTTTATTCTATATGGTAAAAGAGAACATTAAATGGCTCATCAATAGGAAAAGGTTATTTAGAGCCCATTTCCAGTCTAGTTATTGTACAACGAAGCAACATCTGCAAGCAGTTTCTCAATTTATCTACATAACTCACCACTACCACCTGGTGTTTTTAAAAGAAAAATCAGCTTCCCATGTAAAGCATGTTCAGTCTCTTCTGGTACAAATGCAAGTGACAAATACTTCTAATGGATTAGAGCAAATAAATCTAAACAATAAAGGCGAAAACTCATAGAGAAAGCTCTGCTAGTTTCAACTTACAGATTTACTAATGAAGTCTGTCTTTGGTTTGGGGGAAGAAATTGTTCTGGTTTGCTCCGGGAAGAAGAAGCCAAAGGTTTTGCTCTGTTAGCACATAATTCCCATGAGATCTGTGTGGATCTTGGATAGCCACAGGAAACAAAGGTCATAGAATCATAGAATACTAGGACTGGAAGGGACCTCAAGAGGTCATCGAGTCCAGTCCCCTGCCCTCATGGCAGGACCAAGTACTGTCTAGACCATCCCTGATAGACATTTATCTAACCTACTCTTAAATATCTCCAGAGATGGAGATTCCACAACCTCCCTGGGCAATTTATTCCAGTGTTTAACCACCCTGACAGTTAGGAACTTTTTCCTAATGTCCAATCTAAACCTCCCTTGCTGCAGTTTAAGCCCATTGCTTCTTGTTCTATCCTCAGATGCCAAGATGAGCAAGTTTTCTCCCTTCTCCTTATGACACCCTTTTAGATACCTGATACACTCCTTGCCTCCAATATGCCAGCTGGCCTCATCACCTCCTGCTGGCTCCTGGAAGAGCGCCTTTCCCCTGAACTCCCTTGGAAGAGAAAGAAGCACAAGTGAAACTTCCTCTACAAATTTAGAAAGGGAGAGTATTAAGGTCTCCACAAATCTGGCCACTGCCTAGTATCTAAAGAGCACCCATTAAGGGGCTATACTATATTAGGAAAAGTGGGGAGAGCATGGTGCCAGAGAACATACATTCAGCCTACATCCAGAGTCTCCCTTCCCCATGTGGACTAGGTATCTTGAACAAGTAAGAGGCCCTACATTGAAATGAATGGTTTAAAGCCCTGATCTTCAGGACAAAGGAAACCATTCAGCACATTTGCCCTCCCTGAATCCAAAGGGCTGCCAGAAACTGGTTCAGCTCCCCTCGTAAGTTTGCTCAATTTCAGGGCTGAGAACTGTGCTGTTATAGTCATGGGCAGCAGCTTCATGGGAGCAGCCTCCTACTCCAGGAGCTATGACCCAGGGTGATCAGAAGCTTGCCCTTTTCCATTAAAGTATTCCCCTATGCCAGGAGACATGCCAGCTGATCATCTGGGTCAGCTTGTACCTTTGAAGCCTTTATGGAGCTAAGAGCCTGGACTGTAGAGCAGAATTAAAAGGGACGACAGTCACACTCTATAATTACTATAACAACTACTAACAACAATTTGAGAAATGTCATCTTGTAGCTACTGACTAGCCAAAATAAATGAAATGTCAATTTCAGCACATCTGTGCCCATCCAGCTTTCTCAGAAGTGTTGTGAAATCATTTTGTTGTGGAATTGTCTCCAGATTTCCATCCCACTACACACTGTCTCCAAGAGTAAAAGAGCACCAGTGAACTTCAAAGGAAAGTTGTTGTTTTTTCAAACAATAAGGCTATAATTTCACAGTGGGTGTTTCAATTAAAAATCCATGCTTGGTGAGTCTGATGTTGATCCTGCTTTCAAGCACATACAAAACTCACCTGGAAATTGCAGAATCTGCCCCATTGTCACATTTCTTTTCTTTTCTTGCAATTTTAGCATGGCCTCCTGAAACATGGCAAAATTTGATTAGCTTTGAATATTGGCACCATGTCAATGTGTTAGGTGTGCAGTTTTTAACCATGCTTCATCAAAACAGCCTAGCTTATCATAGACTTTAAAATGATTAATGGAAAACAATTTTAAAACGGATTGCTCTTCAATAAGGGATGAAACCAGCTTTCACAGAGGTTCCCACAGCAAGACAAATGATGCAGTTGTATTGCACATGGTGGGATATAATAGACATGGAAGAGGGGACATGCAAGAGGGTCACATCCCCTGCATGGAAATGAGGACAATTCTATAGAGGAGTACAGGATCTGCTGAAAAAGTTCCCCACTATCGGCAGAGCCATGGCTAGATTTTACTTTTACTTTCGAAAGGACGCTTACTCGGCACAGCACCCGAACGTGAGTATGCAAATGAAGCCTGGGATATTTAAATCCCGGGCTCATTTGCACTTTCGAAGTGTCTAATCTACATCCCTCTGTCGACAGAGGGGTGTAATTTAGACACACCCCATGTGAGTGTGGGCAAGTGGGCAAGTGGGCAGAAGTGTATGGGTTGGGTGACATACACTTCTGTGCAGATAATCCAGTCCCCCACCTCTACACTAGGAATGCATTCATCCTAAAGAAAGTCTTTGGAATTAAGTAGCCTGTGGAGGGAAAAACAAAGTCTTGCAGTTACTCTGAAGCTTTGCAGAGGAGAAGGCGGTGGATTGTTTCCCTTCATACACACACCGCTCAAAGAGACCCAGTGCCCAATATGCTATTCAAGACGAATGCCATGTC
The DNA here is from genome assembly GCA_019425775.1 of Rafetus swinhoei. Classification (NCBI taxonomy): domain Eukaryota; kingdom Metazoa; phylum Chordata; order Testudines; family Trionychidae; genus Rafetus; species Rafetus swinhoei. Next base: position 270,165,925 of record CM033437.1, on the reverse strand, counting down.
ACTAGCACAGACATAAAAGATGGAAAGTTCAGACCTATGGAGAGAACAAGAGCCACTGAAGTGAGTGTGAGTTCTACCAGACATGGATACAAAACTGAGAGCTAAATTTCTGTATGTGTTAAATGTGTAGAGGAGAGTGCTGGAACGTTTCTTGCTATGCCTATTAGGGAATTTCTATGGTGAAATCTCTCTAGAGAATAGATAACAATTATGCATATGACAAATCCTTCTAAAGTCAAATGATGGCATTGCTTGTGTTACAGGTATCTTTTAATCTGGTTATATTTCTGTCCAGGATTTTGCCAAGCGGGGTAAAATTACATGGAGTTATTAAGTTATTAGTTGGATGGATACAATGTTAAAAATAAAATCTAAAATTATTATTATTATTAATTTTAGGAGCCTTCTAGAAAATGTAAACATAGTAACTATTTTAAAATTCTTTGGCTAACTGCTTTTAATTAATTTGATTGTATTCTCATGTACCTGATTCTGTTGTTGCTGTCTTGATTGAATAGACCGGAAGTTAATCTCTTCTCTGGCATTCCTTCTAACAGAAATTCCACTGTATCCTACCCATGCATGTCATATATGTGTTCAATAAAATGAACCAGCCTCCCTTGCACCTACGTGTGTGCACATCAATATTACTGGGACAGATTTCATTGTTCTCCAACCAGACAAGACAAAGATGGCTGTCAACGCTGTGACTGACTGTCAGTACAGAGTGAATATGATTTTGGAAGAGGAAGAGAGACTATAATGTAATAAGCAGCTGGCAAGAAAGTTCCGATAGTCCATTGTGAGTAAAATCTAAGTGACCAAGCTTTCAAATGCTTCAGCAACTGTGTGGATTATTTTATTATTTGAAAGATCAATTCAAATGAGATTCACAAGTCTAAAAAATGCCTCTTTTTTCACTAAAGACATGCTGAGCATTAACTCTTTCAAAGGTTTGCATAAATCATTAGGCACTGCATTGAGCAAATTCATTTCCAGTCTCAGGCTTTCCAGTTCAATCGTGTTACAAAAAAGTCTTTTTCTTAATGCCCTTCTTAGTAATCTGATTGTGGCTGACATCAAGCTATTCCACCTCCACTAGCTCACTGAAGACTTCATGGGAATGACTGATATTTTATTGGCTTCCAAATATAATTCCTTAAGGGTGTGATGAGATTTGCGAAAATACTGCTGACTGGATTGAAGCTCATCTCAATTATGCACCAAGGTTTTGAAGAGTGTAATGCCCAAGAATGGATTTGTTGATTAGTCTTTTAATATCCAGGATAAGCATCTTCAAGCTCTTGCACTTAGTTAAAGTTTTCTCTGACATTTGGCTGATGCTGCTGTTATTTACCCTGAGGGTGTGTCTAGACTACAGGGTTTTGTCGACAAAAGTGGACTTTTGTCGACAAAACTATACCTGTGTCTACACTACCACCGAGTTCTGTTGACAGTAAGTCGACAGAATGCGGCAATTTTGTCGACGGCGGTAAACCTCATTCTTCGAGGAATAACACCTTTTTCTAACAGAGTTCTGTTGACAAAAGGCGCTATTGCATCCACACTGTGCTTTTTCAAAAGAGAACGTCTAGACTCTGTCGAAAAAGCAGCTTGCTTTGTCAACAAAAGCCTGTAGGCTAGACGTACACTGAGTGTTTACCTTGGGTAATTGGCCAATTGGTGGTGACACTGCAAGATTATTGTAATCAGTGTGAAGCCACGTGAGCATTTTATACTTTCAAAGGCTCCTTCTTTTCCTCCGACACTGAGTTTGTTGTTCAGGACCAAGATCTCCAGTGATAAATATTCATTCAATAAGTGCAGCTGGATAAAATTTGTCATGTTATTTATGACCAGAAAATATCTGGCATTAAAGGAGATTCCATATAGGGTTTTAGAAAATCCTTTGTCTGAACATGGGACCACTCTAGGGGTACATCTAGACTACATGGCTCCGTCAGTGGAGACATGTAAAATAGTTTACTCGGCATAGTCAATGAAGAGGGGATTTAAATAATCCCGCTTCATTAAAATAAAAATGGCCGCCGCACTGTGCCAACGATCAGCTGATCCAGCACAGCGCGGCAGTCTAGACGCGGCGCGGTTGACAAGGGAAGCCTTTGTCGACCGCTCCGGTATGCCTCGTGAAAAAAGGACCCTGGGAGTCAGGGGGATGGGGGAGAGAAAAGATCCCTGGAGGCCAAGGAAGAACTGGAGATACAGAAAACACCTCTGGTGTCTGGAGCTGGAGCTGGAGCTGGGGAGAAAGAAAGTCCTGTGCCAAATGGAACCCCCTGCTCTGAGCCTCTCCTCACCCCCCAAACCCTTACTCTCACACCCCTCACCCCAGCATCCTGCACTCTGCCCCCACTCATCCCCAAAGCCCTGCCCTGAGTCCTGCACCTCCCACATCACCAGCCATCTGCTCTGAAGGACCCAGGCAAGGCTGGGTAAGTCTGCTAGTTCTTTTATAATTATCTGGTAAAATGAGGAAATGAGCAATTTTTCAGCATCACTTTTGTTTTCTTATGTCTGATTTTGTAAACAGGTAGTTTTTAAGGGAGGCAAAATGGGGGTACTCAAGACAAATCAGACTTCTGAAAAGGGTATAGTGGTATGGAAAGGTTGTGAGCAACTGACATAGTGCACTACGCTACAACTTATGCAATAGGATAGGAGTACAGTACTATAATTTTAAGGTGTTCAATTCTATGGGTTTTTTAAACAATTTTATGAATGTCTTATTACACTATTAATTCATAAAATAGGGATCCAGATTTTGTTTGCATGTTAGGCTACATCTAGACTGCAAGGTTATTTCGGGATACTGGAGGTATCCCGAAATAGATACCCCTGTCCAAATAATTTTTTAAATAACGGACGCTCTATTTCAGCATCCCTGTAAACCTCGTTCCATGAGGAATAAGGGATGTCTTGAAATAGTGCTTTATTTCAAAATTTGGCACCATGTAGATGTGCCAAATTTCGCAATAGCCTATTTTGAAATAAAATTGAAATAAGATATGCAATTTGCATAGTGCAAATTGTGTATCTTATTTTGATTTTAGAGTGCAGTCTAGATGGACCCTCAGTTACACATTTTCTATAGAAGAAGGCTATATGCTGTAGAGGGGCAGAATTGGTGTGTCACACACCAGGGCTTAACTCAAAATAAGCTACGTCAATTGCGCGTAGCTTATTTCAAAATAGCTTATTTTGAAATTGGCAGCATCTACACAGTATTTATTTCGAAATAGAGCACTCTTCCTCTGACTTCCCTTACTCCTCGTACAATGAGGGTTACAGGAGTTGGAGTTGGAGTAAGAAGTCCTTTCAAAAAAACTGTCTGCTGTGTAGCCGCGGACTAAGTTATTACGAAATAATGTAGCTGTGTAGGTGTACCCCCCATGAGATCTTCAATAGCACTTAAGTACTCTGTTGGGACTCTACAAGGGCAAGCAGTTCCAAGTTGAATCTCTCGAGTCCGGCACCCTCAGGACCTGACCAGTGCTAACGAAAGAATTTGCTGAACTATGGGACATCAGTATTGTCTAGCAGCATTACCAACACTTCCACTGCTTTCTGGACTCTTAGAAGACATGTAGGGATAAGTTAGAGCTAAACAACAGCATAGAACACTGAGAACCAGGACTGGTGGCTGTAAATAAACTTTATGGGATCCTGGGAAACTTGGCCACACCCATGGTAAGTGGCCATCTGGTTAATTAAAATCATACCAAACCAAGGATGTTGCTGAACCAGAGAGTGCTGGATTAAAGAGGTTCATCCTGTACCAGAACGTATGTGTCAAGCATTTTCTGTACTCCCAGTACAATATGGGACTTTCCTGTAGAAGTTCTGTGCCTGGGCACTATTCTTTGGGTTGCCCCATTATCTCATGGTAGGAGACTCCTTCAGAAGCCATGCACCCATTAGTTATGATCCCAGGCCTCAGTCAAAATCTCCTCTTGTAGTATGAGATAATGCAATGAAAGCATGTGTAAGCAAATGCTGACAAAAAGTATGAATCGACACTGGACCTTTACTTTCTTCACCCAGCCATGCTGCCCTTTCCTGACTTCAGAAACACATTGTCTAGCCATAGCTTCTGTAGGGCAGGGAGGAATGATGCCATAATGGCTCAGCTCCCGCCTATGAAAGTGTATGCCAGGGCCATTACCCTGATCCTGCAAGTCAAGGAGAAGCTTTGCTTGGGCTCCCATTAGCAGGATTGTTTTTCATCCTCACTTCAGGAATGAAGGGGATGATCTGGGCCAAGTATGTATGTACCACAGGGAAAATCTTCACCAAAGACAGGAAAGAACAGACTTATCTTTAAATTTAAAAAAACTAAACAAAAAGCAGAGTTCACTTACACTAATGATGAAGTAGTAGACAGGCTTACCCTTATTATGTCTGGAGGACTTTGGGTTGCCTTTTATATGCAATTTGATGTCAGGGAGTTTTCCAGTGATATGAAACAGAATCTGGATGTTTATATTAAGAGGGGGAGGATGGTGGCGTGACTAAGCACAGAAGCAGGAGTCACATAGTCTGCATTCTGTTCCCAGCTCAGATAGGGGCAGTCTATGAAATCCTTGTAGCAATTGCTCAAGCTGCAGTCCAGCCACTGGATCCACACAAGTGGATTCTGATGCCAGCACAGAGTCACATTAATATTAATGGGATTCTGAACAGGTGCAAGTGTCACCGGGGTTCCAGCTGGATCCAACTGCAGGATCAAAACCAGTGTTGGTTTCCCTTCCTGTAAAATTGAGCGAGGATAACAACACTTGCCTAATTCATAGGCTGTTGGAGACTTAATTAATATTAGTAAACTGTTTTGAGATACTGGAATGGAAGGTGTTATGGAAGTACAGTATCTGTAGGTATGCTACTATTTCAAAACTCTCTTTGGAAAAATTGTAATTGTAACAACAATACCTTGGTTTTTTTAATCAATTACATGGCTCTACAAAAATAAAGATTTTGACTGATTGAATGAAATAATTCAAAAATAATTATATGTCTGCTTACATAGTTTTGATTTCAGTCTTAAAATTATCCACTAGTGATTTTCCTACTGAATGCTTGAAATACAAAGGATTCCCTCAAGGGTTTATATTATTATTATTTTGCTGTGGATTACATTTATAGTCATTCCTATGCTGGCTGCTACTCTTTACATATTATAAGTTTCAACATGTTCCTCAGCTTTGACTCCATTATACACTGTAGGCTAAATTTTTGTGTTATTACTGCTATTATTTTTCTGATGTGTCTGCCAAAAATGTCCACCTGGAACAGGTATTCGCTTTGGGATACGATTAAATACTTTGTGAGGATTAAAATGGAATTAACAGAGACCAATAAAGCAGCATCTCTCAATTTGAAGAGATTAACACTATACCACAATTATTCAAAATGCCTCAACATCCAACTATCCCCTCCACAAAATGTATCTAATGATATTGACAAAGTTTAGTAAAAATAAATACTTTAAAAAATTTAGTTAGATAATAATAGTGAAGTCTCATATCAGTCTTTTATTTTATCAGCACAGTATAGAGAAACAACTGAGTAAACTAGTCTCTGAATGAAATATTGTAAGTAATAAACTGGTGATAGAAAAGAGTATCTGTAGACATTGGTTGCCATTATTTACTATAAGAGTTCTCCATTTACAATAGAGCTGAGTTAGTAGCAGTTCTTAAGCAGCAATCTGCAAATTACTGTTGATCTGTGCACCATGTTCCAATCAGATGGTGCTGACTCCTCCTCTTTCCACAGAGATGTTACTGAAACGTTTCAAGCCCTTGTCTCAGTAAAGAGACTGGATCTTTGCAGAAGCTGGTGCTGAAGAGGAGTAAGTCTGGAAAACACAAGACCCCCCTCCCCCCCCGCAAATGTAAGGACAGGCCATAGCTGCAAGTTAAGACCTTATATCTCTAGTTCTTCTGGTGACTGTAATGTTTCAACAAAGTACTTCACCAGAAGTGGTGGCAAAAGGAAGTGCACTGCAGAGAGAGGAGGAGAGAGAGGGAGACAAGGAGAGAGAGAGTGTCCAACAGGCAGAAAAGGAATTCTGCAGATGTAGAGCTAAAGCCTATTTCTCTCTTGTGACGTTCTTAATGGGCCACATGTGCATGGGATCTTGAGATGAAGAAATCAAGGGAGACTGTGGAAAGAAAACGAATTGAACCGTAATGTTATCAAGTATACCTATATTAAATTCACCAAGTAGTAGTTTCCACAAACATTGTTTGGGGTTGTGTTGGCGACACTGCAATGGGAAGTGGTCCACAACATCTTCCTCTCCATTAGAAGCATGGCCCACACTTGAAGTCTGAACTGCTGACACATTGGCTTTTCTTAGGGCTAGCTGATTTTTTTTTTTTCAAAACTGTTTTTCAACAAAAAAAATGGATTTTTGACAGAGCACCTTTCTGGTTCGTTAATTTTTTGTTGTTGTTGTTGTTGTTGAATAGTCAGATGCCAGAAAGCCTAGATATGTTGAATGAAAAATGGAATGCCACAATTGAGGCAACCCAGCTTTTGAGCACTTGACTTTCCAGCCTTCATATCTTTTAATGTAATTTTTTGAATGTACTTATGCAGTATGGTAGGACAGTTGTACATTCCTTGGCCCCTGCAGTGGCACCAAGGAGGTTTAGAGATGTCTCAAGGCAGAAGCAGAAGCTGATGATTTCCTTAAGGTAGATCTACACGGGATCCGTAGTGAATATTCAGCTTGGGCATATATACCTCCACCAACTCTGAGCCATTTAGCCTGCTAAAAATAGAAGTATAGCTGCAGAAGCTCGAGTGATAGCTAGTGACCCCAACTATGATCCTGTCTGAAATCCTAGTTAGGTACTTGAGTGGCTAGCCCCTGTTGAGCTTTACACGGCTGTCGCCTGACTTCTATTTTTAGTACACTATGACTACGTCTACACTGCCAGTTTTTGCGGCAGAAAATATGCTAATGAGGGACTCATTTGCATGAGTCACGATCTCATTTGCCTATTTTCTGCCGATCTGTTTTTCCACTAGGGGTTTTTGCACTAAAACAAGTAGTGTGGACGTTTCCTTTTTGTAAACCCCCTTTTTGCACAAGGTCTGTATACCTCCTTTTTTGAGGCATAAGGATCTTGCACAAAATGGGGGTTTTGCACAAAACGGAAGTGGCTACACTGCTTCTTTTTGCGCAAAAACCCCTTGAGCAGAAAGAAATGGCAGAAAATATTCTAATGATGTTGTGACTTATGCTAATGAGTCCCTTATTACCATATTTTCTGTCGCAAAAACTTGCAGTGTAGACATAGCCTATTTGATTAGAGCTAGCAGAGGTGTGTTTACCTGAGCTGGAAATTATAACTCCAGCTCCAGTGTAGAAATACCCTAAAAGCAAGGGGATAACCATTCCTAAACGCTCCTCTTCTGGCTCCTTTCCCCTAGTTTCAGGGACACTACAGGACAGGCTGTGGGTATGACAGGGAATAATGCACTCCATCAATATGACCAGCTATATTGTTTCTGTATTTGGCACCGGTGTGATTACTGCTGGCATACCAGTCCTTGTACCCAGAATTGAAGAAGGACATTGATTAATTGGGCTCAGAGAAGAGCCATGAAAATGATAGAAGGATTGCAAAATATGCCTTATAGTGAAAGAGTCAAGAACCTCAGTCTATTTAGATTTTTTTATTTAGTTAGCTTATTTTAAGAAGTGACTTGATTTTAGATGAGTAGGTAGGTAGGTATTTGGAAAGTTTTTTTAAAATAGGATGGATGGATGTGATGTTTGAGCACCCCCACCCCCTATACAAAGTCTCACTTCTTTGTTAGCTTCAGTTTTGCTGACAGAAGAACAATAACATTACTACCACAGCAAACCTGTGTGTTCCTACCAGCATCCCTTGAGGTTGGGTCTAGCTACTTTTGTGCTACGTCAAAATATAACAGACTTGTTATGGTTTACTTATTTGTCAAGATGGTCTCTAGATATATTGAACCCAGCTTTTATTGCTCCGTTAAGCACTTGGCAGAAGGATTACACATGTAAAATTAAATGCATAGTAATGATATGGAATAATCCATTTAACTCTGGGGTTCCTGTTGACACACTACTTAGCAGTTCTTCGTAGTTCTTCACAGCTGAAAAGTTTAATTCAAAGATGAAAGTATGGGGAAATACTGCAGACAACAGAGGTAGCTATCGACAGTGTCATGGAGGTTTTCTTTCCTGAATTGTCGCCCTTCCCACGCGGCTTAGCAGATGATCATCTGTGGGAATGGGGCAGACCAGGACAGAAAGGATCTAGGCTGTTGTTCATCATTCAACACCTACCAGGACAACTTTGCCACAATGTCAATATTAGTGTCATTTCAAGGTATTTAAGCAGAATGCCCAATTCTAAGCATGTAAGAAATCCCATTAGGACCACTCATATGCTCCAGTAGTTTGCTGAATCAGAGCTGGTAACAGTGTTAATTTTGGCACTGTGCTCCTTCCACACTATGACACCACCTCATTTCTGGGGTGGTAAACAAAGGGTCCTTGAGAGTTCTTCTGAAAGGATAACCCTCCTGCAGATTGTCTTACCATCATGGGATTTGAATGACGCTGCTGAAGCACAGAAGACAACTTACTTAGCTCTGTGTTATTATTCTCAGGCCAAAGTTAATATAGGTAATACTACCTGAAATTGTGTTATTTGGATCCATGGCTCTGTCAGTCCCAGGCTATTAGAGAGACAAGATGTGTGAAGTAATGTCTTATATTGGACCAACTTCTTTTGGTGAGAGAGGCAAGCTTTCAAGCATACTCACAGCTCATCTTCAGGTCTGGGAAGCTTACTTAAGTAAGTAATTTGGCCTGTAGTGCCTGGATGATTGGAAGGCAGCAATATCGGTAGAAGTAGAATTTAAGTAAGTTTTCCCAGACCTGAAGAAGAGCTCTCTGTAAGCTTGAAAGCTTCTCTCTCTCATCAACAGAAGATACCCTAGCAAGAGGTACTAGCTCACTTGCCTCATTTCTGTTATTTGGATCCTGACATAAAAACTTCTAAGGAACTTCAGAGCAGAACAAATATTTGAGCAACATGGTTTAGATAAATAGTCTGGATATGGCTTATGTAAAGGCAGAGGTTCTCAAATGAGGGGCACGGAATGTATTCTGGGTGTGTGTGAGAAGCTTTAGAGGAAAAAAATCTTACTGTGCACATTTTACCTATAGCATTTTACCTACAAGTAAACTAGCAAAGCTGATTCCTCCAGAAAAAACAGGTCCTCAAATGGAGCTATGCATTTTGACCAAGTTCTGTTAAGCTTGCTTAGTATTATACAAAGTCATTGCCATCTGTATGCTAATCCATTTGCTCCATCACATTGTGTGCATTTGATTGTAAGCATTGGCCACAATTGCAGCTTTCCTTTTGCTGTTATTTCAATGGATGGTTGGCTCACTCATGCAACATAAAAGAAAACCAACACAAGTGATGCCAAAACTGGTCCTAGTGAAGCACTGTCGTCACTTATTCTGGTACTTGTATTTGTGTGACAGAGCAGGAAGGAGGCGTAAACTACTACAAACACAAAGAAGGAGGGTGTGCAATCAAATACATTTGAGAACCACTGTATGAAGAGGTATGGTGTTCCCACTGCCCATGATAAAGAAGTAGCCTATGAAAAGTATGTATTGTGGTTATAAATCTATTCTGTAGTGCCAATTGCATTGTAACTCCTAGGACTCAGAGCAACTTATCATTAGTATGTGTACTGTAACACTTACTGTACTGGCTGAGGCTGTGTGGCACATCTATAGACACAACCTAACTCTCAATATTCTCAAAACAATCAAGTTCTCCACCCCACAGCAGTCTCTAGCACTTTCCATGCAAGTTCCCAGCTAGCTCTAAAATCTCCAAAGATGGGCCATGTGTCAATTGGTAGTGTATGTCCAGGGGAACAAGGAAGGATTCAGTTAGTGGGGTGCAGAAACATATCCCCATCCCCAGTCTGCCAGTCCCTATGAAACCTTATACTCAACTTATAGTTATTGTTATGCTTTCATGTAATGAATAGTTCCTGTATTCTAAGGGTTAATACAATGGAGTAAGCAGTGCACTAATACTAAAAAGAAATACTTTTCTTTTAAAAAGTGGATTAAAAATTTCCATCCTGCCTGCCAACAAGTCAGAATTGTATTGTCTTTTGTAATTGCTATAAGAGTCCCTAAATTATGAAAAAAATAAGTTTCCAAAAAGGACATGAGGTTATATTTCAAGTCCAAGAAACATAACATCTCAGCAAATATCTTTTTTTTGTCCTTTGGGCGGGGTGGTGAGGGGGGGTGAGAGAGAGAGCAAAGGGTTCTCTTCATAGGTTTTATTAGCAGTTTTACTACATATACAGTAAGACTGCAGTTTTCCCATATGTCTCCTCAAGAAATATCAGTCAGCAGATAAATACATGCATCCAGTATCTACTAGATATTTGAGAGATTGTTTGTCTGTGCATGGGTGTGTGAGTCTGCCCCTCTTTCTGTGGATCTGTCTGTTCAAGAACTCCTCCTAAATGGTAAGAGTGTGGACCAAATTTGGTACACAGCTTCCTCTTATCATAAATTAAAGCAAGGTCAGGATTTGGTTGTGCCAGGAAAATGGGATGTGCCTGAGATGGGATTATTTCTCATAAACCATATAGAAAAGAGACTGAATCACCAGGCAGGTGAAAGGGGCTGGCTCCTCCTTCTCCCTCCTACGACTGGGACTTGCCCGGCCCCGAGCCTCTCACCTCCACAGGTGCCCTATGGGCATGTCTATACTAGGAAACAATTTTGAAATAACTTAAATAGACTTAATAACTCCTGACATAACAAAATGAAAATAGCATGTCCACACTATGAGGAAGTCTCAAGATTAGTCTGAGTCATGCTCCGTTACTGTGGACACGCTATCTCAACTTAGAGCCCCAGGAAGCACTGGGCATTTACTACTTTGAGTTACTCTGGGGAGTAATTATATTGAAATAGCAGCAGCAAAGTGTCCACACTAACACTATTTCGAAATAACTATTTTGAAATAAGTGTTATTCCTTGAGGAAAGTAGGAATACAGATTTTGAAATAAACAGCCTGTTATTTCAAAATAACAGGCTTGGTAGTGTGGACACTCCACTTGTTATTTCAAATTAAAGGGCATTATTTCAAAATAACTCCCTAGTGTAGACCAGAGCTATGAGAGCTATAACTAAATAAAAAAATAAAAATTTAGCTGATAGGGGTTATAATCATCAGAGTCAACAAATTCACACAAAATGGGCTTAGTTCTGTTCTAGACAACTTGAAAGCAGGATCCAGAGGTCCTCTGTCTGTTGATACTTAAAAAAAACAACCCTATAATGGATTATCTTATACCTGCTAAGTTCATAGCACAAAACTATAAACTTCATTTAAATAAATGGGTGCAGGTAAATTAATCTGTTAATATGAACTGGTTTAATAGATATGAAAGCTAGATTGCAGATATCATACGCCAAACATATTTTTTAAACTAGAAACACTTTTGTGCTTCAGCCATAGCAGTTTTTGATCTATGATAAAACAATTGGCCATAAAGTGTGTTCTTTTTATTATTGGATCTCAGCTTTTCAGAGACATCATGACATGGTCTTTCTTTTGTTTTTTATTAGTCATGGCCCAAAACCAGCATACCAGTTCCAGACTTTTCATCTGAGGTTTGGGAAGTTTGGGTCCACATCCAACCTTTGCAACATAAGCCTTTCTCTGCTCAACTTAAGTTTTTTGTTAACCATTATAATTACTTCGGGTTTCACTGACATTCATTTTAACATGTATTAACCTAGTCACAGAGTTGTGGTTGAGAAAGTCCAATAAACTATTTCATTTTGTATTCTATTTCAAAATGTTTTTGATCTGAGGCACTTTTATACTGACCTCCTCAAGAATACTGAATGTCTCCTCAGACTTTAATCATCATCTTACTATCAAAGAAGTACATTGATCTCTGACTGACATATTTACCTAACTAGCATAAGCGTAGTGCTAGCATTCTGCAACTTCCCTTCTATTCAGTAATACACCACTACAGATGGCTAAAAGAATTGTCCTAATTCAGGCTGACTGTAGGCAAGGACTGGCCTGTCTCCCAAGGTATGTGAGAGTGAGGGATCATTTTCCAGACTAGGTTAAATATTGTCAATGATGTGTTGAAAGAGTTTTAGCTGCGGGCTATAGATAATAACCAGTGGTGTTCTGTTATTTTCCTTTTTGAGCCTGTCCTGAAGTAGGTGACAGTAGGAGAAGGCCCCCCAAAACCCACCAAAGGATAAATGGTGCAAATCAAACATCAGGAATGGCAACACACATAAACCTGTAGGGAAATACTTGAACCTCCCGGGACATTCAATAATGGATTTAAAAGTAGCCATCCTTCTACAAAATAATTTCAAATCCTGATTACAAAGGGAGACAGCTGAACTGGAGTTCATTTGCAAATTCAATACTATCAATTTAGGATTGAATGAGGAGCTCAACTGATTAACGCATTACTAAGGCAATTTCCCTTCTCTTAATAGTCACATTTCCACATCAACTGCTGTGAATGAGCCTCTTCCATCCTGACTTGATTACCCTCATTTATACAAGTACCCTCTTTCTTTTGTTGTTCTCATATATATACCCATGACTCTATAAACTGCACTCCAGCTTATTTGATGAAGTGGAGTTAACACACAAAAGCTTATGCTCTGATAAATCTATTAGGGTACATCTAGACTGCACGCCTTTTTTGACAGAGGCTTTGTCGACAGATACTGTCAACAAAGCCTCTGTCGAAAAATAGCATCTAGACTACAACCAGTTCTGTCGACAAAGCAAGCCGCTTTTTCGAAAGAGAGTCTAGATGCTCTCTTTCGAAAAAACACAGTTTGTATGCAATAGCGCCTTTTTTCAACAGAGTACCATTAAAAAAAGGCATTATTCCTTGTAGAATGAGGTTTACCGCCGTCGACAAAATTGCCACATTCTGTCGACTTACCGTCGACAGAATGCGGCGGTAGTGTAGACGCAGGTATAGTTTTGTCAACAAAAGCCCACTTTTGTCAACAAAACCCTGTAGTCTAGATACACCCTTAGCCTCTAAGGTGCCACAGTACTCCTCATTGCTTTGCAGATACAGACTAACACATCTACCCCTCTGAGAAATTGTATTGTGTCCTATAGTTTGTTCTCTCTGAGCATGAGGGCATGGACTAGGTGACCTCTCAATGACTCTTCTAGTCCTACGTTTCTATGATTCACATTATCATTATGACATGGGGCCTGAAATGGTAAAAGCAACTTGCAGCCTAATTGACCCATACTCAACCTTTAGGGACACATTAGTAGTTAATGATTGTATGTGTGTGTATCTATCTATCTATCTATCTATCTATCTATCTATCTATCTATCTATCGGCTGACAATGTAACCAAACAGTTCCGGTCTATGCTATATTCTGTTAATTCAGAGATTAAAAGAAGATATTACCATTTAAATGAACTGTAAATATAGTGATATCACTGTCCCAATTTTTCTTTGAAGTATATAGTAAGTCACCTGCAAATGGAGGGAGATAGGCAATTGTCTTACTTTAATCCATGTAGCTAATTACTGGTGATGCTTAGGACATAGGTCTACTTCAAAGCCACAAAGATTGACTATTGTTCATGCAAAGAATACACACTTCAAAAGAACCATAAAAGGGGCTCTTGAATCCTGATCCCTTTTATCTCAAATCTGCTTATGCTTCCTCAGAGGAAGCATAAGCTTCAAAACTGAGGTTTCCAATTTCATTTGAATCATCATCGGATTGGATATTGGACTGAATGGATGGACTAATTATGAAAGAACTCTTTTGCAACTCCAAAGCTCACCATCTCTACCATGAAACTGCTCTGAGAACTGTATTCATGTCTGTATGTATAATGATCTTTAAACCAATACTCTCTCTCTCTCTTTCTCTTCTTTTTTAATAAAATTGTACTTTAGTTAATAAGAGCTGGCTGTGAGCATGTATTTGGGTGAGATATGAAATATCCATTAAGCTGGGTGTGGGTAATGAATCTCAACTTTTGGGACTGGTAGAGCTTTTTATATGATGACAAGATTTTCAATAAACAATGAGAAGTCCTGTGGCACCTTATAGACTAACAGATTTATTGGAGCATAAGCTTTTGTGGGCAAAGACCCACTTTGTCAGATGCATTATTTTCAGTAATTCTCATCATATTTGACTTGGTAGTCCAGGAAGAAATGCAAGACTGTGTTGCTTTAGGAGAACTGTGCTTTTGGCTTCCAGGTAACCAGTAAAGTATTGGAGAAGCTGTTTTGTTGCTGGCCTGATAAATCTAAGTATTTGAACAACCACCAGTCTTGGGGAGTGTCTGTCCAATTCTTTGCAATTTGCCCTGGTTTAAGCAATCCCAGAATGTCCTCCCTGGGATCCCAGTCACAAACCTAATGTAACAAATGCTCTAGAGTACATTTATGGAGCCTGTATAGAAGTAATTTTAATATGTAAAAAGAACAAATCAAAGAAAATTTTATTATTGCCAATCTGTGATTCAATGAAACATTTCTTCTCAGAAAATAATAAGTTATTTTGTATATTCAATATAGTCAATGATGGTAAAAACAAATCAGGTTCTCTATAACCATACAGATGTCATGGCCCGAAAGGGTAATTTCTGAATCAATAGTGGTGCTTTGGAGTGTTCTCCATGAGTACTTTGTTTTATTTTTACATTTTGTCTTTCCTCAGCCTTCTCATCAATTTTAAAGTCATTCATATAAACCTTCAGACTTTGCAGAATCTCACTCACCTTTCCACAGGACAATTCTGTGATGTTTATGGCGCCAAACAGATGGTGATGGAAGAATCACCTTGCAAATGGCTTTGTAAAAGTTTTAATCTTGGCACTGTCAGAGTGGCTCAGAGTTTGCCAAAATCCACTAGTGAGGATAGTAATTATGCATCAGTTAACTTAGGGCATGTCTACATAGCAACATTATTTTGAAATAACTAGTGTTATTTCAAAATAACTGCCTGCTACGTAGATGCAGACTAAGTTATTTTGAAATAATGCCAAAATACTGTCAAGCTGGAGAATTTCTTCCTCTGGCTCCTGTAACCCTCACTGTATGAGGAGTAAGGGAAGTCGGAGGAAGAGTGCTCTATTTCGAAATAAGTGCTGTGTAGTCACTTTCAATTTTGAAATAAGCTATTTTGAAATAAACTACACAATTGACATAGCTCAATTTGCATAGCTTATTTTGAGTTAAGCCCTGCTGTGTAAACGCACCCTTAGAGACTAGCTCTTTCATGGTGGGCAGAAGATTCCTTCCTCATGCTTCATTGACCTTCTTTAAGATCTATAGCACTATAGATATATATACATGGTATTATGTTTGTTTGTTTTTCCCATAACAGGTATTGCAGGGCACAACACTCTGTTGGACCAATAATTATACCACCATTTTTCTGTCAGGTTCTTTCACCCCTTTCTTCTCCCTCCTATTCAGCTTTTGAAATAGCAGGACAGACATTTTCCAGTGAGATGAGCACTTGGCTCATTTAAGCAGCCCATATTTTCCCAGACACCATCTTGATTTCCTAGCTGCATTTTATGAGGCCAATTTCAGTGTCTATGGTTCAATTTAGGAGGTTACTTGCAGTATCATACATATAACCCTGGCCTTTATATCTGGTGAGGGCTTTGAATGGATTTAGGAGACATATCTGTCTCCCTGGGTGATTTTGCATTTTCTTGGGGGGCATCACCTTACAGCTCATCTCCTCAAAAGCATCTTTACAAATCAGTCACCTCTGCTCCTGAACCAATTTTAAATGTAATAGAAATCATTGTGTGTCTAGAAATCATTGTCCCAACATGAGCATATACGTTGTTTTTTAACCCAGTCTCAGAAAACAGTCCAAGCAAAGGTAAATGATATCATGTTCCCAGCTTCCTTTGATATGGCAGGCATAGACTCAATGTCATTTATTTCATGAGTCCACTGGATGGGGAGATCTTGTTTTTCCACCATTCTTTCAGCTCCACTGTTTGTAACCATAGTGAAAGTGCTAATGTAGATAAGATGCTGACATGTTATCCATTCGTATGCAGTCCTAGTCTAAGTGGAGTTTAATGTAAGGGTGCTTTAAATGCTGGAAGCTACCTGGAGCCATGTCTACATTAATGCTCCCACCCTTCCTCCCACTGATGGAGATTAAATTAATTATAGCAACAACAGGAAATTTTGAAGAAGTTATTCAGACATACAAGTGAATACTTATGTACAATTTTGTACTGTATTCACCCACCATGTTACAAAGAGACCTCAACTGCCTATCTTTGTACAAAATCCACCAGATTGCTGGTTTCTCAACTGGGTACATCCAGCGTAAGCAGATGGAAAATTACTATGTAAATAGATTAGTTGTCTCTTAAAATATCTCAAATGCAAAAAAGAACCACCCAGCAGAAGACTTTTAATTCTTCTGTGTGTGTAAGCAGACTGAGGCTGTAAATCAAACATAAGTTTTCAATTTGTTTACCAATTAAAATTTTAAAGCTGGTTTGATTTAAATTCTGTTTTATAATAATTTAAAGCTTTCTCTGACTTTTGGGCCACAATATTGGTACTTTTTGCTGTACGTATTTCTCACTGCGCATGCTGGGACTTTGGCTAGTCCCATGGCTGAAGTTTAAAGAAGATAGGTATGTGTACTAGAACAAGAAATGTTCATAAAATCTTGGTTCAGGAACACTACAATGAGTGGCTTCTTCAATGAAAAATTTCCTCTTGGATGGGTTCTTTCCTCTTAATCCTATCTCAGAATAAATCATGCTAAAATTTCTGAGCATAAATACATTCACTATACGACCAAATTGCTGTTCAGATCACATTAATAAGGACAAAAATAATTCTAAGCAGATCAACTGAAAATCATTCTGAAACAAAGTAATTCTGTTTGGTGTGATCATCTCTTAAAATATTATTTACATTTTTAGCCAAGTAATAGATGCACCTTCATCAAGCTTTAAGGATAAAAGGAATTTAAAAAATTTATATTACGTTGATAAAAATCTATACTGTTGTCAAAACAAAGTTCTAAATTTTCTTTTAAAACAGAGGATTGTGTGTTCCCATGGTTGGCATATTAAAAAAAATAACAATGTGCACTACTACTCAATCTATCTCAATGCTACACACAAACCAAAATCTCTGGCTAGACATGTTCTCAGGCCGAAGTCGAAGACAACAACTGTTCCATATGAAGAAACACAAAATACAGCAAACTCCACTAGGGGCAAAGAAAACACTATCAAGGCAGAGACACCAATACACACCATAACATTTCCTGACAAATAAATCAGAAACAATCTGTTCAAAGAAGGATTGATCAAAGAAAAGTGGCAGGGGGTGACCAGGACAAAGCCAAAACACTATGTAAGCTGAACTGAAGAAGCAAAGGCTGCATCACACCTCCCATTTTTAGATGTGAATGTGATACAGGTAACACGACTAGTAGCACAATTAGCAGACATGAAAATGTAAAACAGATAAAACAGCAAAAATCCTCCCTTTCTACAAAACCTTCAGACTCATCTCAATGGGTGTGTCTAGACTACATGGCTCTGTCGATGAAGCCATGTAGATGAGTTTACTCAGCAAAGGGAAATGAAGCGGTGATTTAAATAATCGCCGCTTCATTTACATAAAAATGGCCGCTGCGCTGTGCCGATCAGCTGTTTGTCGGCACAACGCGGCAGTCTAGACAGGGATCTGCCAACCCCAGAACCCTTAGTCGGCAGATCCTGTAAGCCTTTTTTACGAAGCAGGAAGGATCTGCCGATGAAGGGTTCTGGGGTTGGCAGATCCCCGTCTAGACTGCCGCACTGTGCCGACAAACAGCTGATCAGCACAGCGCAGCGGCCATTTTTATGTAAATGAAGCGGCGATTATTTAAATCGCTGCTTCATTTCCCTTTGCTGAGTAAACTCACCTACATGACTCCGTTGACGGAGCCATGTAAACTAGACACACCCAATGTGAAAACATCATGGAGGGGCTCCATGAAACCCTTTGCAAGAAAGCAACCAACTGAAGGATGGCTGTACCTAGAGCACAGCTTCTCAGCATCCTTCCCTTTTGTACTTTGCTGTTTTCACTCCTTTTCTGAGTCCTGCAGACTATCCATGGGAAATTCACTGGCTGTTAATTACAGCTCTGTTCCATTAGCTGTGCAGCTGCCACACACATGCATACACACAAAAGGCCTGGGTAGCCCGGCCATGGCAGCACATGTTCACAGGAGCCTGCTGTAAAGGGGAGTAGTGAAGAGTGACAGGCCCTTTGCATAGATGTATTATGATCTGTGGGATTTTCCGGTTATCTCGAAGCATCCATGTTGATCGAAAGGGTCATGCCTCCTTTCACTTCTATGGTCCTTCATACTTTGCTCCACTCTGGATAGGGGTCACTGAGAATTACCTAAAGTGTGATGGGATGGAGCTTCTCCCCACCCCACCCTTACTCCTTGTAGTCAGTGGCATTTCCCCCCTGCTTCCCTCCCTCACATGCTCTGTGATACAGCTGAATAAAGCACAAGTTCCCAGCCTGAAACCTGGGAGTAGAAGTTTACATACTTAGTTCTCTTGTTATCCATGCCACATGCTCAGTGTTGCACAGTAACTTGACTATCCCGTTTACAAAATAATGAAGGAGATTCTGATCCTGGCCCTGTATAAACTATTATACTCAAAGGTCTCATGAGTCCACAACAGAGCTAGAAAGTTCTTCCAGCTGTAGAACCGGAAGCTACAGAGCAGGTGTACGTCTGTTGTGTCTTAAAATTGGGGGCTAATTTTGAGGAAAAAATAGTTTTCAGTAACCAAATAAGATGCAAATCTTGGCACTCTGCTTCACTGTTGTATAGTCAGTGAGTAACTGCTACACTCTTGCAAGCACAATGATTGACTGGGATCTTTCCAAGTCATTTTAATATGTAAGGCTAATTCTGCTTGCTCAAGGATGATCCTAGAATGAATTCAGTGAAAGTATTGGAATTACTGTGAATTCACGCTAGTGCAACTGAAAGCACAATGCCCTCTTGCATGTCTGTAGTCTAACTAGAGCTCATGGAGGAGAACTCTCCTAACTTCAGCATGCCTAAAGAGGAGTTTGATTACAAGCTAGTACAGTAGTGTCATCTAGTGGACAAAGAAAGACTTGAATGCTAGGAATAAATTGTGAAAGAACGTCAACATTTTTTTTTTTTAAGAACTGTACTGTGATTCAGGATATATAACACAAACATCTATTGTCTCTCCAATACAAGAATGTGCAATAAATATATAATGGGATACAAACTGAAGATAAGCCTTGGGCTGAATCATTTCACAGAGGATGACCCAGCCAGTAGTGCATTGTACATACACCAGTGTAGCTTCTGCCTAGAAATTTGTCAAACCCTGTGTTGTAGCCCTAACATCTATCAATAACAATAATAATAATATATTTCAGCTATCTCAGTGGATCTGTGTAATTATTTTTAGCAATCCTACTTCTCTTTCTTTTACCACTACTCCTTGGTAGTGGCCCCCAAAGTAAATGGAAGCTCAGAAGATCCTTCTTTCAAACTTTTATGAGACATTTTATCTTTCCATCATTTTGTAATACATCACTTTCACATTGCTTCAATAGAGAACACGGTCACAGCTCGTGGGTAGATAGTATGTTAAGCCTGAGAGGCCTTCCATTTTACCATAGATATAGATAATGCAACAACTAAAGCAATATGGTGTTTTTTCCAGCTCTTTGTCTGACTCTTCACATCTTTGCTCCTTTCATTCCCCATCTGTAAAATGAAAATAATTCTATTTGTACTGGGAATTGGTTAAAGAGTGTGTGTAAGGGGGTATATGGTTTTCACAACAATGTTCAAGGAAAATTTTTCAGTTTTTCAAGCCTCTTCTATTTGCACTCCTTTGAAAAATGCTGTGAGAAATATGGATGAACGTGAACAATATCAACTTTATTCATGGACAACTTTATTGGGGTGTTAGCAAATGATATAGTTCTCACACGCCTACTTATGTGCAACTTTTGAGTCTTTCATTAAAACTTCTGAGATCGGCTTAATCACTTATTTCCCTCTGATTTATCTTTTTTGAGGATGTAGAGCCAAGATAAAGTCATCTCTGTAAGACAATAAAAGATGCATTAATAATTTAAGCAAAAAACCCTGGCTCATTTTTGTTCAGAGCACAAACCTTGCACATAATCACATTACAGAATGTGCAAGAATTCTGCATTAATGACAGACCCGAGGCCTTTTCAGAGAGGAAAGGTCAAACTTATTGATGCCAAATCTTAAGCTGGTGTAAATGACTGTAGAGCCACACTTTGGTGGAATTATGACAGTTTCCAGCAGCTGAGGCTCTGCTCCACTGGGCTTATTACCCTGGTTAGTAGGGGACACTTAGTATATATTTCTGGGTTTAATATAGCTATTCATTTTAGCTTTTGCAGTTCAACTGTCATGTAACGACAAAGTTGGATACCAGTGACAGTATGCAGAATGACAAGATTTAAAAAATCATTGAAAGAGATCTATTGTAAAGTTTAAAGATGTTTGTTATTGATATTATGTTCTATTTGGGTCTGGTAGCATCCACAATGTGGTAGTAGGCACTTCCAAGGCATAAGGAGGGCAGACTGGGGCATAAAGAGCTTATGAACTAACCCACACTGCCTCAATAAGAGACAAACCTACTGTGTATAGATGTGTGTGTGTGAGGAGAGGTACAATATATAAATTAAAAGGCCAAGGTGGTAATTGACAATTGTGGGTTGTAATTATTATTATTTGTCCTGGAGTAATGCCTACAGACCTCAATCACATTGACCAATTGTGCTGTCCACCATAGAAACATATCCTGATAGAGAATGTAAACTTTTTGGGGCAAAGAGTATCAAAGTTAATGCAATTTATTAATTATTATTAATTATTAATGTATTAGCTACAGCCATACAAAGCTTATCCCTAAGTAGTCATATCCTCTACATAATCAGCCACTTAGTTTCTTGGAGATACCATAATGGAAGTGGGTCTCTAAGGTTTGCAAACTGCTACTTTGTGCTTTATTGCTGAATATTTGCAGCTGAGGAGAGCAACGGTGACATCAAGTGGCCAGCACTAGGTTATCATTATAAATGGACTCATTTTTCAGTGAACTGAATACAACACAGGAATCACAAAAGATGTGAACTAATTCCTATCAAAAGTTAACTGAGGTTTCAATTAGATTTTCCCCTTCTAGAGATCATAGTTTGCATTCTAATTGAGCATCTTGGTTCTGATTTCAAATGAGCTCATCTTATTTCCATGCATTTAATTCCAGAATATTGTAATAAAACATCAAGAAGATATAGCTGCATTTTGAAAACTTGGCTTTAATTGGGAAAAATAATAATTCGTCCCACTGTTCAGCACCTTGAATTGCGTATGTGCTGAAATTCAAACTGTGATTAGCTGGTGATATCAGCGGATGTGTATTTTATACTGAGGTTTATTCAAAATGATGTAATTGGGAAAAAGCCAAGAGGGCAACATGGTAATGTTTCTTCCTTTGCTATATTTCGCACCTTTTTGAGAATGTAAATATATAATAGAGGGTATTATAGCTGAGGGTGAAAAGTCTGGTGACTGTTTGTTTATGAGTTCAAACAATTGAGTCATGTTACAGTAACATCCATTCTGCATTACTGACTTGCACTTGTTCATGATCTGGGGTAAATTTTTCACAAGTGCAGAAGTCCCGTTTTCAGTAGTGATTTAGGCACTTCATGGGAAGTTAGTGAGATATGGGGTTCTAATAACCGGATTTTCAGATGTGCATAAGAACTTAAGTCCCCATGTGAATGACACACCTTTTGTAAATCTCAGCCCTACCAACCAAAGTCTCTTGGCTCAGAAATCACAAAGATTCTTTTGAAAAATGTACCAGTGGTGCCTTATGGTAAAGCTTCAAAAGTCTTCAAAATCTGAAAAACGCGGTTTTCATAAACAATTTAAGGGTGGTAAAAATGTGAGAGCAGAGAAGAGAAAATGCCTGCATTGAACCAGGCTGCGCTAAGATTTATAGTTCTTATGTCCTGTGTGAAACAGTTCTACATCTTCAGAGTGATGGTCTGGGTGGCTTAATAGGCTTGCTTCATCTCTGACTAATATGAAACCATAAGTCAGTGAATACATTGACCTTTGACAGTGCTGCCCCTTACCCTCTGTAATATTCCGGAGTGCAGTCGCTTTATTAAAACATCTTCTCTGGGCATATGGGTTTTCTTTCTTCATGAACAATATGTAGCGATAAATAGCATTTCATCATGCTTACATAATTTTGTATATGAGTGTTGATATGGAAACTATTTGAGTAGCTTCTGTAAACACAATGCTCCTAACAAAGAAAACAGAATGTATATCGCCTCATACACCACCATTTCTGTCAACCGTTGGCAATCAGAATAAGGTGAATGGCATTATACCACTCTTAAATTCCCATTCACAACATTTAACAGCCTAAGCATAGGCTACCTATCTTAGGTACATATATTCCCCCATATCAGAATGTCACAATTTCAATGTATTTATCCCTACAATGCAAGGTAAGAAAGTACTATTGCTTCTATGTGAACATGATCATGTAATTAAAGACTATGAAAGAGCATAAACTCAAGGGAGTTGAATTAAGACAAGCTTAATACTGGCATTTCTTAACTTCAGAACACTTGACATTGAAACTACAACATTCTTTTAATATTGTTTTTGGCTATAATTATATATATATATATATATATATATTATATATATGCAATACAGATTTTGTCTTTCAAAGTTATATATGATTTGCCTCTTTGAAAGACATATATTTATGAAAATATGAAAGCAGAGTAATTTGGGCCAAGTCCACCTCAAGCAGGTACTGATGGCAACTGAAAGCAAATGACAGTATTAATGGTCCCTCACACCAGTGCCAGTATAGAGTCATGTTTCTTCCACCTCATTTGGACATCTTTTTTATTTTGTTTTATTTAGCCTTGTTCTCCTTTGCCCTCACTCAGATTTCCCTTTCCCCCTTCATACCCTTTTCCTCTACACCTGAAGGGCCCTGCACTGCCTGGCACCTGCCCATCCCCACTGCATGTTCACTGCCCTGGCTGGAAGCCATCTGGCTGCACGGCGCAGCCAACCACAGAAACTAACTTAATCAGTTTCTGCCCCTGCTCCCTCTGGGCACAACCAAGAAAACTCCTCTCCCTCCCCCCCTCCCCGGAGCCCTTAAAGGGGTAGACTCTGGCCACAGTGCCTGTGCCAGCTCCAAACCTGCCAGCCTAGAGCCAGCAGTCGCCGCACCTGACCCAGTGGCCCCAGCATGAGCCAGGCAGCCAGTGCCAGCCAGCCCTCCATTGCTCCCCAGGACCAGTCTGCCAGCTCCCAGGAGCCTGCCAGGGGCCAGAAAAGGCGGGCACCTGCCTGGTCCAGTGCAGAGATCAGGGACCTAATTCAGGTTTGGGGGGATGCCTCCAAAGTCCATGATCTCTGCACTAAAGGAAGGAACGCAACCGTCTACAGGCGGATGGCTGCCAGCCTGGCCACCAAAGGCCACATGCGAACCCAGGAGCAGGTTCACATGAAACTAAAGGAGCTGCGGCAGGTGTATGCCAGGGCCACAGGGGGCAGCTCCCAACCAGGGGCAGACCCAGACCCTTGCCCCTATTTTGATGCCATGGACCGCATCCTGGGGGGCAGAACAGTCCGTGCCCCCCACTTGGTCATCGACCCTGGGGCAAAGCTTGCTGCCTCCTGCTGCTCCAGCCCCTGCTGCCTCCCCAGCTACTGCTCCTCCTCCCACTCCTTCTCCCCCCTACCGTTTCTTCCTCCCCACCCTCCCCACACTCCCAGGGATGCCGAGGCCCCCACACCTGCAGTGCTGGGAGACAGTTGGGCTGGCGAGACCCCCAACCCTGAGCATCTCCTCCCCCTTCCTCCCCTTGCCTCCCCCTGCCAGCTCCCTCCTCTCAGGTTTCTCCCTCCCCTCTCCCACCTTCTTTCCCCAGTCTCACCTCAGTTTCATTCCCCCCCCACCCCAGTTTTGTTCAATAAAGAGGATTTGTTGTAATGAACACATGTGTCTTTTATTGTACAGCAGGAAGGGGGAGTTAGGGAGGGGTAAGTGGAAGGATGTGAGGGAGAAATGAGGCACAAGCCTCCAGTGGGGCACACCAGGGAGACTGTTACTGCCTGCAGAACGTGCTGCCAGGCTCGCAGAAACACGCTCAGGAGAAGCACCAGAGTGCCCAGGGGCGGCTCCGGCTCCATGCTGCAGAGTGCTGTGGTGTCCTGAGTGAGGGCAACCAGACCATGCAGAGAAAAAAATGCTTTGCTGTCCCTCAGCAAGGTAGGCAAGCAAGCAGGGAAACCTTAGAACCAGCTGTCCGTGCCGGGGGGGGGAGTGGCGTCCCTTTAAGCATAGGTCTCAGATAGCCTCAGGCAGAAGACACACAAGGTAACTCCTGACTTGATGCCCTGCCAGAACCAGTTCCGGCCGGCCTTAAATGCGACTCAGCGTCCTATCAGTGTGGCCATGCTATTTTGAAATAGAAAAATGCTATTTCAAAATGCATTTTGTGTCTAGACGCGTTATTTCAAAATAAGCTATTTTGAAATAACACTGTAGTGTAGACATACCCTTAGACTCTAGGAGTATGGACTAGATGTTTAATAGACAGCAGGTCTGTTTAAAAAAACCTGGGTCTCTAATACAAGCTGGGAGTCTTGGACAGTTTGTACTAATAGACATTGGGGGCTTCTATTAGAAGTTTTACAGTAGTGTATAATGATGTCATAGTGAACAATAAAGCTTGGCAGATGACATTGAAATTGATGCCTGAGATGAATTAGCATGGTTTCCAGTTGACCCAGAAGGGGAAGCACTTCATAAGACCCCTTGGTGGATGGGGCCTGAGCTGACCAGTCCCACCCCCAGGAAGCAGAAGGGCGGGGCTGGGACTATAAGATTAGGGGCTTAGAGCTCAGTTACAGCCCAGCAGGTGAGCAGACCAGATGCTCTCTCGGCCTCCCAGGAGGGAGGCACAGCTGCCCCACCATCTGAGGGATGACTGGGTTTGGCCCCCGGGACCACTGCCTGATCTTGGAGACAGGCCAAGGCCACCCCAACCACCACCAGACGCCCACAGGCCGAGAGGGCCAGGTTCCATCCCAGGCCCCGGAGACTGGGTTGCACCACCAGGACCCTTGAGTGACCCAGACCCTGAGCCTATGGACACCCTGCCAGCACATCGTCTACAGAGGACCCTGAGAATCAGCAGGTGCACCAGGTAGGCCCCCAGGGGAAACTGAGAAACAGCCCAGGAGTAGCTGACCCAGTGACAGCTGATGAAATGGAGGTCGGGTGGGGCAGTGTGTTGTGGCCTGGACCCTGCTGACCCACTGCCCAGGTCAGCGTAGTGCGGGCAGGATCCCTGCTGACCCAGTGGCAACCCACGCTGCCACTGTTAGGGCCCTGGGCTGGGAAGTAGTAGAGCGGGTGGGCCTACGTCCCCCCCTGCTACTCCACCATCTGGGAGGCAGGTTCCCCCTGTAGGGAGAAAACGCCCTGTGCTTGTCGGCTCTCCTCTAGAGCAAGGAGATCCGAATACCACTTAGCCTGCAGACAGGCCTGAGCAGTAAACTGTATAAACTGCCTTTGTACTGAAATGCTCTGACTCGGGTGTAGCTCCACAAACTGCTGCTCAGCCTATAATCAGACCTGAGCCTTTAACTGTTTTGCTTGTCTGTTTGTTGCCCCTCCCTGAACCAGGGCCGTGGCTACTGAACTTTATAACTGCTTGCTTGTTTGTTGCCCCATCCTGACCCAGGAACCAGAAATTCTTATTTCGCCTAGTCACTGTGATGGGTCAGCATGGTCTCCCGCTGACCCAGACTGTTATAATGCCAGTTGACATTTTTCTTACATCTAGAGATATTGTGGAATATATCCAGTGAGTGACTTGTGCTGCCTGGGCTGGACTCTGTAACCCCTCAACCGGGTTTGACTTAAACTAGAGAATCCAGGGGCCAGGCCCTGCTGTCAGCATGCTGCCTTCAGCCCCGCAACTCCTTGGCTGGGCCTGTGGATTGGCTATGTGCTTTGGATGGAAAGTGATTCCCTGATCAGAGTAGCAACAAGATGGACACCTGAAGGCAAGGAGAAATGAAGCTGCCCAAAAACAACATAGCAAAGAGCTGTGGAAGCTGAGCTGAAAAGTCTGGGCGCAGCTGGGGGACCATTGAAACGCTTGACCCCAAGCAGAAGTGGAGGAGCTTTGTTGTTGCCCTGAGCCCCAAAGGTGTAATGGGGACATAATGATAATGATCCCTGATAGATGTTGGTCTAACATCTGTTCTTAACTAACTGGTCTTGTTTAAGCATTTGCAGCATTTAATTTTCCTACAGAAAATTATGTAAAATGTTTGTAACAATTTCCTGTGTCAAGGGAATGGCCGGTAGTCAAATGTAAATGAAGAAAGTCTCACTTACAAGTCCATTTAAGCAAAAAGACTTCCTTCCTCAGGAAGAGAGAAGCCTGGACAACAATGAGCGCATACACCTTCCATTAATAACAAAGTCCATTTCAGTTGTTACTATTATGCAAAGTACCATTCCAAATAACTTATATCAATAAAGTGATAGCTGAGTCACTTTCAGTCTTGGTCTCGCAAATCCAGTAAAAGGAAAATTACTTGGCCGTGGAGCTACAGAATCAATGAAAATTGTGAATGGGAAGAAAATAGGTCTCATAGGGTTAACCCAACATTTTTAAACCGCCAAACAATCTAACTTGTAATGCCTTCCATAACACAGCAGGATCATTCCTCCACATCCTACTTAGATAATGGCATGTATGAAATGAATAAATTAATTAGCTGGAGATACATGGGTAGAGATAGATAAGGATTTTAAGTAAACTGCCTATAGAAAACAGCCTGCCTTTTTTTAATCTTTGATCTGCTGATAATCTTCAAAAGGAGTGTATGATTTCCACTAGCCAAATATTTTTATCTCTGTTAAGAGTGTTTTGGCAGGTTTTCCATCTTTAGGAAATGAATTGGAAACATGAGTGAAACTTCAAAGCAATGGCTTAAGGTGATCTTTCATTTCATGAACTGCACACTGCTTCTGCAGTTTAACAATATGCTCAGTTCTTCCTGTCTAATGTGCTTTTTTAGCCGCCGATGAAGTTACATTCATGAAAATCTTACTTCGGTACGTGAAATATTTTTGCAGAAATGAATGTGGAGCATTTTCCAATTTACAGGTGTAAAGAGAAGTATTTTATATTTAGCTTAAATGTTGTCTTTTACCAGTTTGTTCACTCGAATAAGATAAATTTGGATTTCATTAGTTTTTTTTTTCTTTTATTAGAAAGTTCCAGTTCAATTAGACTGTTTTCCAGTAAAGAATAATAAATATTACATACTTTATCTGTACAAGTGGGAGCCATATTAGTGGCTATTAAAATTCCAGATATTTATGTGTAAGTAAGAGAACCTTTCACTGTATTTGAGACCTAAAATACCAATGTTGCAATTACAGGGCATCCCCACTCTACTTCCAAGATACGTTCAAAAAAAGTGAACGTATAGAAAAAGGACATAAAGCAGGGGAATTTTTTCCCACGGCTGACTTCCTTTTGCACAAATTGGTCGTGTGTGTGTGTGTGTGTATGTGTGTGAGATGGAAGAGCAGAGAATGGGAGGACTTAAAATAGAACAGTTCCCACAAGCGTCAATGATGCTAGTGCAAAACCAACGTATACTGGGGAGATTTATGGAGGGGACGCCCTGTAGTTCAATAGGATTTCAGAACAAAAACTGTGATTCATTCATGCCATGCTCTGTTATTGGCTTACTGTGTGATCTTGGGAAAGTTGCCATGCCATTCATTTTTACTTCAGTATATCTAGTGTAAAATGCAAACAATAGCCATTAGATTTTTTTTTTTTTTTTTTTTTTTTGCTCTGAAGGAAATGGGAATAGCCCTGAAAACTTCTCTGGAGGAATCAGAAATATAAGAGGGATGTTCTTCTGGTTAAGTCTCTTGGGGTACATCAACACTGCATGGCTATTTCAAAATAAGCTATTCCGGAATAGTTTTTCCGAAATAGCTTATTTCAAAATAGCACATCTACGCTGCAGGGAAGCCTCAAAATTAATCCAAGGCAGGCTTCCCTAATGTAGATGTGCGATCTCTATTTAGAGTCCCAGGAGGCACTGGGTTGGAATAACTTAGAATGGCCCTGGTGAGGGGCTATTTTGAAACAGCAGCAGTGGAGCATCTACACACGCCTTATTTCGAAATAGTTATTTCGGAATAGGAGTTATTCCTCGTAGAACAAGGTTTACAGATTTTGGAATAAGCCATACATTATTTCAAAATAATTTTAAAATAACTGAATGTCTGTGTAGATGCTCACATTGTTATTTCAAAATAACATTAGTTATCTCAAAATAACAGTGCAGAGTAGACACACCCTGGGAGATCCAGGCTCTATGAATACAATCTACCATATATCTTTAGACTTCATGAGTAAACTTGGGCAAATCACTTAATTTCTCTGTGTCTCAGCTCTTACTCTGTAAGGTAGGGCTAATACTTCCTTTCTTCCCTTGCCTACCTTGTTCATTTTGCCCATTTCTCCACTTGCCACACCAGAGATTAATCTTTTGGCATTCAATTTAGTGGGTCTAGTAAGGACCCGCTAAATCGAATGCTGAGGGTGCCCCCGGTTGGCTCCGGTACTCCTACTCTTCACAAGGAATAAGGGAAGCTGACAGGAGCATTTGCTCCTGTCAACTTTCCCTCTATGGTGATGGCACCATGCTTGGCTTGAGCTATGTTTATTCCAGTTACATTATTTATGTAGTTGGAGTTGCATAACTTAAGCTGACCTTCTGGACCTAATATAGACCTGGCCTTCGAGTGTAAACTCCTCAAGGCAGGAACTGCCTCTTATTGAATGTTTGTATATTGCCCAGCACAACAGGGCACTGATGTTATTTGTGTCTTATAGATACTGCAGTAAGAATTGTCCTCTATCAGGCTATGTCTAGACTGCAGGCTTCTTTCGGAAGAAGAGAACTTCTTCTGAAAGAGAGCGTCCACACACAAAAGTGCATTGAAAAAGTGATCTGCTTTTTTGAAAGATAGCGTCCACATTGAATGGATGGTATCTCACATTTAAGTTGTGATTACTATGGACAGAGTGACCACCAGGACACCTGTGCTTTTTCCTTTTTCTTCTTCTTTTCAAAGAACTCCCTCTTCCCCATCCACACATGCCTTTTTCTGAAAGAGCTCTTTCGGAAAAAGGCTTCTTCCTCATAGAAAGAGGATTATCAACGCCAGAAAAACCCCTCTGTTCTTTTGATTTACTTTCAGTAGAATGCAACTGTGGTATGGACGTAATTCAGATTTTGTTGGAAAAATGGCCATTTTTCTGACAAAACTCTGTAGTGTAGACATACCCTTAGTTACACTAATACTGTAAAAAACAACAAATGGTCTGGTAGCACTTTATAGACTAACAAAACATGTAGATGATATCATGAGCTTTCGTGGGCACAGCCTACTTCTTCAGATGACCGGACTATGAGTTCCTGTCTCAGCATCTATCTATTTATTTTGATCTGCTTAGGTTTAAGTACCCATTCTTCAGATACTTAATGATGCCCTGTCTCACACACCCACTTCCTTTTTCCTTTTTTTCTTTTTCTCTCCCTTCTCCTTTCCCTCTCCTATTTATTTCGAGTTTTCATATCCCCTACTCATACTCCAGTCATCTGAAGAAGTGGGCTGTGCCTAAGAAAGCTCATGATACCATCTACATGTTTTGTTAGTCTATAAAGTGCTACCAGACCATTTGTTGTTATTTTCTGTAACAGACTAACTCAGTTACCCCCTGAAGCCACTAATACTGTAGTTCATTTTGTTATATGTTATATGGATCCTGACTACATAAATTAATACTAATTGCCTCCTCTCCATGAATTTCACTAGGTGAAATTCTACGGTATGTGTTATTTCAGGAGAAAGTCTTGATAATCATGGTGGTCCCTTCTAGTCTCAAAATCTATGGAGGACTTGCTATCTCATCACTGCTGTGGTTTCCAGGCATGATTTTAGCAACTAACTGGGGCTATTTAAGTTCCAAAAGTGACAGGGGAGAATTCATCTTGTTTAGGAATAGTGCGGGACTCACATAACTGGCCCTCTGGCAAGGCCTGATTAGAGCAAAGACTGGGGTGGGAGAGGGTGTATCTGGGGTGTTTACCATGCTCACTGCTATGAGATTCTGGGTGATGATACAGCTGGTGGCAGCCCTCCTGAAGCTGTCACAAATTAGAGCAAATCCCAGGGCTGCTCTCACTTACAATTTGGGCTGCTCCAGTCCAGAATTCAGTGGGCACAAAGGACATCCTCTACCAGAATTAAATTAGATTTACAAGAAGTGGATGTAACAATCAAATGGAGTGTGAAGAAAGAAGGTACAGTATGAGGAACCGACTGCCACATAAATGAGCTCCTACACAGTTAAGGTGTGTGTGTGTGTGTGAGAGAGAGAGAGAGAATAATTAAAAAGTTCTCACTTGAACTAGAAGATATATAAATAAATAAACAAATAAAACAGACCTCAGTAATCCCTGCCGGCAATCTCCCTAGCCTTTGTATGGTGCCCTCTGGAACCCAAAACGGAATAATGTATGTAGATTTTTCAACTCTACCTTGCCCTGGAGAAACTGTGCCTGCAATTAATTAAGACTATACAAACAGTTTTACACATTATCACAAAACCAGCATAGTTTTGACTATTAGAATATTCATTCCAACTCCATTTTCCTTTTTCCCATTCTCTAATCATTATTTCTAAGAGACTCAGGTTCCTACTCAAAAATAAAAGTGGCAGTTCACAGCACAGAATATTAGCGAAAGGCAGAGAGAATACTGTATTCCCATAATTATTGCTTCAGTGTTTAGCTAAATATTTAATGCCCTGCATGATTGGCAGGGTTCAAATTACTAGTGACCACGATAGGTTGGAATCATGCAATGGTATCTCAGGTGAAAATAAAATCCATACAAATGTTTAACAGATTATTAGTTAAGAAAAAGATGACTTATCCATATTGATATTCTTAGCACGTTAATTTGATAGTAGAAGGTTTGAGATGGAAGGGGTGAGAGGTGTAGCTCTATTGGCACATCTACCCAGCAGGGCAAAAGTCAAATTAAGCTATGCAACTTCAGCTACATCAACTGCATAGCTGAAGTAAAAATAGCTTAATTCGGCTTTTGGCACTGTCTACACAGCAGGAAGTCAAAGGAAGAGCACTCTTCCTTCGACTTCCCTTACTCCTCGTAAAATGAGGGTTACAGGAGTCAGAGTAAGAAATCCTCCAGCTCGACATTATTTCAAAATAATGGCTTGCTGTGTAGAAGCGCATTTTATTATTTCAAAATAATGTCAGTTATTCTGAAACAACGCTGCTGTGTAGTCATACCCTATGAGAGTAGTTTTTTCCCAGATAGAGATAAGAGCCTAGGATCCTTTGTCCTGATCCCACTGGTGCATCAAGACCAGTGCAACTGCCTCTGGCACTGGTTAATAGCTGATGTTTCAGAGGAAGGCAAAAGTAAACCAACCAAACAAAAAAATCCAAGAACAAGAACAACAACAACAAACACAAAAGCCCAAGGCCAACTGGCCAAATCTTGGCAGCATTGGGAGAGGACATTCTCCAAGCAAGAGATCTGATTACTCTTTAGTCCATAAAAGGATGGACAAAAGTATAGGGCAAGTTAGGCTACGTCTACACTACAAAGAAAAGTTGGAAAAAGATATGCAAAGTGCGAACCACAATTTGCGTATCTTTTTCCGCTTTTCCTTTGAAAGAGGCTTTTCCGAAATGTGGCGCGTGTACACGGTGCCAAATTTCAGAAAAATCTTCTCTTTCGAGCCATCCCTTCTTCCTCATGAAACAAGGTTTACAGGGATGGTGAAAGAACACGTCCACTTTTTTAGAAATTTTTCTGAAAAAGCAGACACGTTCCTTAGACGCGGCAGAGCTTTTCCAGGATACCAAAAGGAAAAGAGCTGCGGTCTAGACATAGCCTTAGTGTGTGGGATGAGAGGAATTATAATCGCTGTCTGATTAAAGGCACATTTGATAGGGAGAGGGAGGCTCTAGAAATTAGACATCCAAAGCAAAAGCTTCTTCTGCTCTTCTAAGCAAAGATTAGTGAGTACCTGTTTAGGAAACAGAAGAAGGTAAGTGTGGAGATGATTGGTCTGGCAGTGCCCTCATGCCACTGAAAACAGAAGTACGTGTAGCTGTACGCTCTCAGTGTTGATGACATCTTACCGCTGACTTGAGCTTTGCTGCAGCATCTAGAACCCCACACTACTTTTTAGACAGAAATGAGCTCGATGTAGATCCTCAAATCCTGGTTACAAACTCCAATTCCTATTGTTTTGAGTCCAACCTGGAAGCTATGATAATATTTATATTTATATGGTCTCCATCCCCACTGTTTCTGAGAACCTTTCAGATGTTAAGAATTTATCCCTCGAAGGCCATGTCTACACTTGGGGTGCGTCTACGCAGCACCCTAATCTCAAAGTAAGATACGCAATTGGTGCTATGCAAATTCCATATCTTATTTTGAACCGATCTCAAAATAGCTTATTTTGAAATTTGGCATGTCTACACAGCTCCATGTTTTGAAAAACACGCTATTTTGAGTCATTCCTTATTCCTTGTCCAACGAGGTTTACTGGGATGGAGAAATAGCGTGCCCATTATTTTGAAACATATTTTGAAATAATGGGAGGCTTGTGTAGACATAGGGTAGCTATTTCGGGATACCTTCAGTATCTCAAAATAGCAGTGCAGTGTAGACGTACCCTTGGAAACTATTTTGAAATAACTAAATTCAACTTAATAACTCCCAATTTTACAAAATCGAAATAGCGTGTCCCCTCTACAGGGATGTCTCACAATTAGTCTGAGGCAGGTTCTGTTAATGTGGAAATGCTCCCTCAACTTAGAGCCCCAGAAAGCACTGCGGAGTAATTAGTTCGAATGACCCTGGAAAGTAGTTATTTCAAAATAGCAGCATTGGCGCTTCCACACTATCACTATTTTGAAATAACCATTTCAAAATTAGCGATATTCCCTGAGAAAAGCAGGAGTACAAAGTTTGAAATAAACGGCCCCTCATTTCAAAATAACGGGCTTGGTAGTGTGGCTGCTCCACTTATAAATTCGACCTAAGGGGGGTTATTTCAAAATAAAGCCCTAGTGTAGACCAGGGCATAGTCTTAGATCTAGAGGCCAGAACTGACCACTGTGATTAACTAGTCTGACCTTGAGGGTATGTCTAGACTACGTGCCTCTGTCGGCAGAGGCATGTAAATTATACATACCGACATAGTTTCACGAGGCATAAGGGATCGGTCGGCAAAGGAGTTCCTTGCCAACCAATCTCGTATCTGCGTCTTGACTGCCACGTTGTGCCGACGATCAGCTGAGCCGGCACAACGCGGCAGCCATTTTTATTTTAATGCAGCGGGGGGATATTTAAATCCCCACTTCATTGACTATGTCGGTATGTCTAATTTACATGCCTCTGCCGGCATGTAGTCTAGACACACCCTAACAGTCCTAGGAGAGAGATTAACAGAAAGAGAAACTGAGGTGCAAAACAGCATTAGCAGTTTCTGTAACAGAGCTGGGAAGTGAACAGCAAGCTCTGGAGTCTCCCATTCAGTTAACAGCATCATTTTGGCGTGAAAGAGGCTTGTGTTCTAGTTATGGTTTGGATTTAGCTTGTGATGTCAGAAATTATTTTTATTATAATTATTACAATTTTGTGATTTATATTATAGTAGTGTCCACAGGCCCCAGTCTGATCATGCTCCTATTGTGCTGAGTGCTCATCCCATGGGCACTGTTTAAGGGTGAGAGCATCTAAGAACAATTTTTGATAACTTTGTGTTATCAAATTGTAATCCTGGGTTAAACTCAAACTCAAATTTTAAACCTGATTCATATCTAAACTGTCTCCTTGAGTACTGAACCCAGTTATGCGACTGATTCTCTGGGAGATGTTCATCCAGTTTTAACATCAATGAAGGGTACCTACAATTGGTCACCACCATTGTGGTGGCAAGAGCGATATGAGTAGCAACTTAAATAAAGTGACCTTGATCATTTGCAACTAAATATAGCCTTTACGTTAAATATGATGCTTCTTTTTTGCTAACCATGTATATATCATATATCTATCTGCATTTATTTAGGCAATTATATAACTTAAATTACACTTATTTAGATTCTGAATTTTACATTTTGATTATATTCGAAAATAGTTAATGATGAAATTTTTTAGTTACTAGATTTACTTGTGATTTGTGTCAGTCAAGTTCAAATTAGATGGCAACTTGAATTCAATGAAAAATGAACCCAAACAGCACTTTTTTTTTTTTTTTAGATTAAATAGCATGCCTTAAATGTCTTGGATACATAAAACAAAATTTTACTAAAAAGTTTATCAAAACATGGTTTTTACATTTAAAAATTATTGCTGCCTAGGAATCTTTCACTGCAAAAATGTAGGGACTGAGTACGTTTAGACACCCACAGAATATAACAGCTGAGCAGGGCTTTTGTGAATCCTAGTGGGGCCTGATTTGGGATTTAGGCACCTAAAGTGGCAATTAGGCACCAGCAGTTTCTGCTGAGCACTCCTGAGAAGATGCACTGAATCATCTCAGTCCATAGCTACCTTGTTTATTCCCCCATCTTCAGGAAGAATCTCCTGGAGGGGAGACTTGTGAATTGACCTATACTATATCATTTATCTTCTTCCTCACCTGCAAAAATCTATTTTTTCTATAACAAACTGGGCAGGACTTAGTGATTCTGGAGACAATCTATCATTCACTGGTTAATTTGGCAGATCTAGGGACTAGAAGCTTTGATCCCAAGAGGTGATGAAAATACACATTAACATTTGGGTGAGTTCAACACAGGGCCAGATCCTCAGCCAGTGTAAAATGGCACAGCTTCATTGAATCAATGTAGGTCTCCCCTTCTATCCACCCAAATGTTTTTAATCACTTTGTGCTATTTCCCTTGTTCCCGTCCTTATGAATATGTCAGCCCATCCCTGAAGGTTATAGATTGCCAGAAGAAGCATTATAATTATAATTGCACTTGGTAAAATTAAACTAGGAAAACTTTGCTGTAGGTCACTGCACCATCCATAGTCAGAGCTGGAATGGGGGCACTTCTACCCATGCCTTTGAAATGGCCTCCATAGATTTTTCAAATGAAAAAAAGGAAAGCCTAGATATTCCAGATTTACTTTGGATCATTTTAAATCCTAAATCTTCAGAGGACCAAAGAAATCATACTGAAAGAGGGTTCTTCTTTTCCCAATGGCTAATAATATGGATGTGTTTCTATTCTGATGTTTTAATCTTATACATTAATTTTTCTCCAAGTAGCTTGCTCTGTAGTGTTGATTCAGTGGGAGAAAAATGGCAGAAGGGGTCAGCCAGCAGCAAAATGAGACGTGAAAACTTGAAAGCTGCTAGATGAATATTTATGCAGAACAATCTTCACCTTCATATTATGGTGCATAATGGGATCAGCAAAGCTAAGAGAATTCATGCTGGGTGAGTTTCCTCTGTGAGAACTCAGTTTAATCTGTACATCAGACTGACAACCCATGAACACAGAGAAAACATTTGGTGGCATGTAAAAATGTTATTAAAAATAATGTTTCTGAATACATCCAGAACCTGACAGAGGCAGAGCAAATACGAGCCCTCCATGCAGATTTTAAACCCACAGGCCACTTTGTAACATGCCAGCTAAGCACTTGGGTAGCAGGCTTTGTTCTTTTGGTTCATTTCTGATTTGGTACTTCATAATGGCAAATGAAAAGCACCCTGTACATATAATGAAAGGGTGTTCCTAGAAAGTGTGACATTGATCACCAGTTAATGACTGATTATTAAAAAGTACATGTGGGCAAAGCTTCTGTTCTTGATATTGCAGGATTGTGAGAGAACACTTTTCAATAAAAGATTCATGCCAGGTGCACTCATGGTATTCAAGCTGTTTTGCAAGATTATCCAATAATACAGTCCAAAAAGTACTTGCAAGTTCAGAAAGTTATATGCATTCCCACGCAGAGAGGACAGCACAAAGCTGATAAACTCTTTTGAACGTTTAATTGACACACACACTTTGGGTACTTCTACATACAGAGGAAGAGCGAAGCTGCCCGGTGTTGAGCTTCCAAGGTTCAAATTAGCGGTCTAGTTAAAACAGCTAATTCAAAGTGAGAGGTGCACTCCGGTTGATGCCAGTAACCCTGCTTTCACGGGGAGTAAGGGAAGTCGAATGAAGAGTGTTCTTCTTTGACTTCCTGCATTGTAGACAGTGCCAAAGCCAAGTTAAGCTACTTCAACTTCAGCTACGCAATTAATGTAGCTGAAGTTGTGAATCTTAATTTGACTTTGTCCTGTAGTGTAGATGTACCCTTTGTTCTGGTCCTCTGCACTGAAGTAAATGTCACCCTGAAAGAACAGATCCTTCTTTTTTAAGTGGGCAAGTTGTAGGTGCTGATACTCTTAATACTGATAGGCAAACCTTAAAAGCATAAGAAGTGCCATGTGGAGTAAGCAGTCAAATATTTTGTCTGTTATCCAAATCTGCATAACTGGGCAAAAAACATTGCAAGCAGAGGTTGTGTCTTGAGATATCTGTTTCCTCCTGATGCTTTAGATGTGGCTGTAGATATAGGGCAGTAACAGTTTTTCTCACTGTATTTTAACATTTCCTCTTCTAACCTGAGGCTGTGATAATTACTTAGCTTTTAGTATGTAATCCTGCTTTTCATGCTGCCTTCATATTTGTGAGCTGGATTCTGTCATGGACTCCACAGGGGCCCAAGAGATATGTATCTTCTCTTGGGATACAGCCCTCTTGCTGTAACAATCTTGGGGTTCATTAAATTCTAAAATCTGGTGAATGAGAAAGAGTGCCTCATAGTCAAGTTCTCTTTGATTTTGTAGTGAGAACACCTGTTTCACTAGATTGACATTCTCACATGTAGCTGGGCTAAAACTGGCATCACTGCCTTTAGAATTGCAATGAAAGGGAGCCTATTGTATTTTTATGGTTGATGCTAGCAATGTACCACTCCTTCGTTGGCGTATTTGTTTCAGAATAACCATTTACTTTTATTTTTGCTGGTTCCAGTTTTGTTCTTATTTTCAGTGTCTCATAATTTAGTTCAGACAGAATATTAACCTGAACTCCTGTGTCTGGTTTCAGTGGAATAATTGGTCCATTCACTGTTGTAGCCAGTATCCAGTCCCTTTCATCAGAC
This sequence comes from Rafetus swinhoei, assembly GCA_019425775.1. Taxonomy (NCBI): domain Eukaryota; kingdom Metazoa; phylum Chordata; order Testudines; family Trionychidae; genus Rafetus; species Rafetus swinhoei. The sequence continues at coordinate 270,128,324 of CM033437.1, read as the reverse complement.
TTGCTTGATCCCAGTACATCTATGAAAAATCCTCAACCAGATTGTCTTTAACTGAATGCACTTGACTTTTTTCCATTTGGTATCTGTAGCATTTCACAGAATGATTATTTCCTCCACATTTACTACAGCTTCCTAAGGGCAACACAGTGCTTGGGGCCATACTGCGATCCACACCATCCACATGACATAAGAATAGCCATATTGCTTTCAGATCAAAGGTCCATCTAGCCCAGTATCCTGTCTTCTGACAGTGGCCAATTTCATTTTATAGGTAGCAGGTTTAAAACAGACAAAAGGAAGTACTTCTTCATGCACCACACTCTAGGCAGAGTAAGTTTGTTCAAGTAAACACAGATTGCTCCTGAAGTCTCTCCTCCTCCCAGCTAGTTGTTGGGAAAAACTCATTCAGATTCTGCTTACATCTGAAAATTGCAGACTGGAAGGAAGTTGCAACACGTCCATTTTTGGCTGTTCCCCCTCTTAAGCTATGAAGGCTACTACAGTGCTCATCAAACACATGCAGAAGCCTCTCTGCCTAGTGTTGCATGTTCTACTCTGGAGCCTCCCTTTGTCTCTGCTTTCGTGCGCAAACACAGAAGTTAACTCCAAAATAGCTACAAGGTCCTTCTCATTCAGCACTTCTGACATCATGTCACAATCTTTGGTTCATTAAATAACAAACCAGTGAATGAGAAAGGAATAAAACCTTAATCAAACAAACTGGAGACCATCTCTGGGGAACTGCTGCACTTCAAATTCCTATGTTCATACTGCTGTCCCTTATGAGGCAGCATCTTCTACAATAACATATCTCTGCATGCCAAACATATCTGTACAGTCACCTGATGAGTTTAATTGAATTAGTGTATAAATGAAAGTGCTTTGTTGAAGTTGGGTCTAAGCCAGCAAATGCAGAGATAAACATCTTAATAGTTACCTGAGTTAAAACTGAAGATTTTTTTGAGATTCAGGTTAAGATTATTTCATCAATAAATTGATTAATTGGATCAATAATTCCAAACTTTCTATTAAACAGAAAGCAATAGCCACTCAGGAAAGCAAAATTATAGACTCAAAGGACAACCAGACACCACATTACACTCCATGTGGTTTTATTTCGTGTACATAATCACAAACTGGATCTTGAAATATAAAAAATTTGGCCCACTGTATGGATCACAATATTTGCCTCATATTTATTAATGTACAATAAAATCTTACAGATTCTCATGCATATAAACATCATAGAAAATTATTTTCATGCTTTCATTATCTTTAATAACAAATTCTATATATGCATTGTATTCGTGAATCTCCCTAAATGCTTTGTTCTGTGAATTTCATAAATTCCATTTGCAGAAGCTTTTTTCTAGAGACGAAGGTAACATGTCCTTCACACTATTCCCTCTACCGCCAAAATATTTAGAGCATCAGGTGCCAACTATATGTATTGCACAGATATTTAAAATAGGCATTTTAGTCATTCAAAAGTCACAGTTTGAACTGTGTGATCCTTTCTTGTGCCAAAATTATATTTAAAAAATTAAGAAAACAGAGAAAATCATTAAGGAATAAATGTGTATGTCAGCAAAATGGCATCCTGATTTCAGATGTGATTACTTTTATTTTAATTTAAATGTCCTGTTAATTGCATTCTTTATTGTAATTTCTTGGAAAAAAATAATTTTTAATACGTAAATCAATATATATTCTTTATTTAAAAACTAGCATCTAGCATCTTTCTAGTAATTCAGGTTTTATTTGAAGCAATAGTATTTTTAAAACCCCTGCCTGAAACTGTTTGCTTTTATTCTGCTGCCATTCATTTTTCGTATCTATCACTCTGAAACTCTGTCTCTCTGTGTGTGTGTGTGTGTGCATGTGTTTTTGGTCATGCTAAAAATAGACAGGGCAGCCTAACAACTAGCTTTCCATTGGCTACAAGCAAAATCCACTCAGCCTATCAGAGACGATGAGAACCAAAGCAATCCATTGTGTGTGAAATACTCTACCCATTTCAAACAGCTCCAGGCTGTAGAAATGATTTTGGTGGTGGTTTAACAAGGTAATAAGATATTTCAGCTCTCTAAATGGTTTGAGACAGAACAAAGGAATAGATAAATCTATAAAACAAATATAGGATTTGCCTCTAAAGGCATGAATCATTCATTGTCTCAGGAAGGATTTGTACACTGCGTGATTTTTACAGACAGCAAAGAGACTATGTAAATTATAGGCGTTCAATAACTTGCTGCTGAATATAAGAAAATGTTCTTGATTATTTTCAAAAATTTTAGTACATCTAATTTCCCTCAACTTTTACAAAATCTTTTATAAATAATAGATCAGCCAATATGCCACGAAAGATTATGTAAATTGGTCCAGTGTCGATAATCTTTAATCATAATGGTATCTTGGTGTCATGTAGTGAAATGTGACCAAAGACCAGTCAAACAAAAAATTCCCCCAAAAATAAACAAGGAGATGAAGAGAGTCAGACTATGGTTTATATAAGTCTATAGTATTTTGCTCAGCTACCTCAACACATTAGTCCTCCAGGGGCTGCTGTTACACAGCACAAAATCCTTTGTTTCATTGCCTTAATATTTAAGAGAAACAATTATCGCTATGAGGATTATTTCTGTTGGTTTAGTCATGTTCTTATATTTGTACTCATTGAAGAGTAAAGGCCTGGCTCTGTTTCTTTGCACTCCTCATACTCCCATTAAAGGTGTTGGAAGTGCACATAATGCAGCATAGGAAACAAACTGCAGAAGTACCATACAGGCAGGAGCTAGTGGACATACTGTGTATTTGAAACACAGACTCCTGTTAAATAGTGCTCAAGTGCTGTGAACATTTATAGTACTATACAAAAGGTTGCTAATAGTAATATTGCATGATTTATGCCACAGTGGGATACAGACAACTTATAGCTAAACAATGGAGATGAAAGGTGGCTGACAGTAACTAATGTTTTTGTAACAGAATGAAATTGTCATTGAACATATGATAATCCTCAAGAAATCTCTCAGTAGATCTTCACACCTTTCACGATACATTACAAGTGGTATACTGTATCTATGATAGGATCAAGCCCTATATACAAACATCTTAAACAAAAATCCTGTTAAATCAAAAACACTTAAGTTGCTCACCACAACCTCACACAAATCTCTCCAAAATTGTCTTGGTCTTTTGTATTAACTGAAACCAGCTACCTATAGTCAAAAATCTAGTACTGTTTTACACGAATGAATACAGCTGGACAAAGAAATCTTTCAGACCCTGATTCCGCAAAACAGCAAAGGATATCCCTAAGTTTCTCACTGCTTAAGGACCTCAGGCCTAATGGTGGTAATCCATAGGCACATTGCTGAGGCTTATTCATTTCCATGGGGACATTTTACAGATAAATAAGAAGATACAAGTCCTGCCCCGGAAAGCTTAAAATAGAAGACTTGGGATCATGCAAACAGCACTTGCTCACCTTTGAATCAATATGACTAGTCATGTCTAGAAAGGTAAGCATGTTGCACAGGTGTTTGCAGGATCAAGGACTAAGCAAGCAATGTGTTAATATATATATAATGTGTTGTTCATTTTTAAAAAATGTTACTGAATTGTTTTCAAAATAAAATTATCTGTCACTCATGGACAAACCCTCATGAAGCATTTCTTTCTCAAAAGACAGTTGAACACGACAAAGGGATAATGTCAATACCGTGTACAAGCCCTTCAACATTTAGCCTTTGAAGCTTTTTTCATATATGCTGTAGAGTTTAAGTATGTATATGTGATGGTGTAGCTGTGTTGGTCCAGGGATATTAGAGACACAATGTGGGTGAGGTGGTATATTTTATTGGACCTATAAAATAAATAACATCTTGTAGATATTAAGAACATTTCAAATAATTCTATGTATAAAACATAATATGATGTCTAAAATATTGAATGTATAAATCAAAGGGGTATACAGAAAGTGAAATTGGACCCTCCCTAAACACAAGTGTTAATCACTGAATTAGAAAGAATTACACCTATTTTCTTATTGATGAATTGGAGCCCAGTGTCTCAATTTTTTTTTAAATCACAAAGGTGTTCACTGAGAGCTCTTGTGAATCTAACCATTGTGATTGGGGGGTGGGGAGGTTCTCTCTAACTGCAGACAAAACAAATACTTGTTGGTAACTTAGAATTCCACATTCATCTTTTTTTTTTTTTTTTTTGGCTTACATTGACACCAACCAGTTGCATGTTTTGTTCATTCTCATATCTATGTATTTATTTTAGTTTCTGCTTACCTTTAAGGACAGGTAACCTGCAATGCATGAATGAACCATTCTGTATTTCCTACACAGAAGCACCCAGTGTCAGCTCACAACTTATATAAATCTGCTGAAGCAACCTGTGACTTGCAATCTTCATTGGTAGAAAAGAAAAGTTAATTGGCAACTATGCAAAGGGTTTCTTAATTATGAGACACAAGTGCGTATTAGAGAACAGCATAATTACCCACCATCAAATTTCAAATATCTATGAAATGAACAAAAACTGTTGCTGACAGAGAGAAATTATTTATTAACGTACCAATTTGAGTCTTGTAACAGGAAGAAGAAAATCACCATCATTTATGTACAAAATTAATTTCAAATGGGAGGATATTTTGTCAAAAGTTAATGGCACTGTTACAGATAAAATAAACTATTATCTAACTGGGGCATTGGTATGAGAGTTTTCTGTTCATTCTCAATAGCCCTTCAAGCTAATGGGATTTTGCAGGTGTGCATAAAGTCAATAACACCATTTGGGTAGGCTGAAGCAGGTTTTCATCAGCCTTACAATTTGACTATAACCTGTACAGCACAGTATGTAACTAGGTGCAGGTCTAGAGTGAGGATTTTGGGGGAATGTTAGTAAAACAAATGTTTTTGTTAGGCCTCAGATGTAACTGATGTGTAAAATCCATACTTTTTACATAGGAACAGTGAGGCTACATCTACTTTGGCAAAGTTTTGCCACCTGTCTACACTGGCCCGCGAGTACTTGTGCAAGAACACTGATGTTCTAATGTATAAAATCAGTGCTTCTTGTGCAAATACTCTGACGCTCCCGCTCAGAGATAAGCCCTCTTGCACAACTGTTCTTGTCCAAGAGGCCAGTGTAGACAGGCAACATCAATTTCTTGCGCAAGAAAGCCCGATGTTTAAAATGGCCCTTGGAGCTTTCTTGAGCAAGAGAGCGTCTACACTGGTACGGATGCTCTTGCGCAAAAGCACATCTTTTGCGCAAAGGCACATGCCAGTGTAGACGCTCTCTTACTCAAATACTCTAACACAAAAACTCTTGTGTTAAAGAGTATTTGCGCAAAATCTTGCCAATATAGATGTAGCCTTAGTGGGTTTATTGTTTAGATTTTCCCCATTTTCCTCCTGCAAAAGACAATTCCAGCTGTTTTTGCTGTGGGTCTGTGTGCAGCTGGAAACGTTTCTACAGTTGTACAAGACACAGTAAGAGATCTATTGCTAGTGAAGTTTGTATTTACCTATGATATGGCATTGCCAGATATTCTATAGCCCCCATCCTGCAGATCTGTCATTTAACAGTGTTGTGTTTGCACTCTCATACAGTGTAATACTAAATAACTATTGAGAGTAGTCCCTCATCAGGAACCTGCTTAATTTTTAGAACAGTTTTTCTAGTGTACTCTAATGAAATGAATTCTTAACCCTCATTATTAACATATCTTATTACCTTGTTATGATCAATCTACATCATAAATACACTTCTTAATTTTTCATCATATATTTTTCTTGTTCATCTGCTTAATCTTCAGCATAATTTCTTATAAGCGAATCAGTCTCTGTACTGTGAAACTCACATACAGCCATTTTAAGATGGCATGATCATGTTGTGCATATTCTTTTTTTGTTTTCATATTCATTTAAGTTGATTATATCCTCATTGGTGTCTGAAGGGCATCTGTTCAGAGGCCTATGTATAATTTCTTTTCCTGCAGTATTTTAGTTAGTCCTTTTCTTAGATGCTGGCATTATCCTTCCTTTATCTTTCAGCTCGTCTTATGCCTGCAGGCTCTTTTTCTCAGGGCTTTAATTTTCTGGTTGTCTCTGGAACAATTACATAATTAAGTGGATTTCATTTTTAGCCTGTATTTGGTAATTATAACTGCAACTCTGAAAAGTGCATCAGCTGCATTGTGAAGAAACGAACTCATTAAAATAAAATGTACCTAAAAGAGCAAAAGGCTGGAAAAGCGGTTACTGATAAAGAATATATGAAAATGAAGATCCCAGTTTGCTGTAGCCCCTAGAGTTCATTGCTTTAATTGACAAACCTTTAACTTCAATAATTTCAAAAAGACCCATAAGGTAGATGTGTAAATATACTCTATTTCTTCCTCAACTAATAATTATAATGACTGCTCTTGGCAAGAAGTAGGGATCCCAAGAAAAAGGAATGTTGTGGTCATTTGTTATTTTTCCATAGGCGTTCCTAATTTCAGCTTTATAGGTGGATTTTTTCTTTTCTCTTGCTCCTCCTCTCATATCTCTTTTGTGTGTGTGATGGTACCTTATGAATAAAATTATGTTCAGATAAGGCAAAGTCAGTTCCCACATGCACCTGTTAAGAACAGGGCTGAGGAGCATTCCAGGTAGAGTATGAATAGGGAGTAATCGTGCAAGAGCCTGTACACTGCAGAGCTCTACTGATGTTCCTGGGTGGTTAGGTCAAGATCCTGAATGGTATTTAGGCTCAATCCTTCCAGGACACATTTTTTAAAAACAAGCCCTATAGTTGGGCTCCTAGGCCTGATCTACACTAGATCAGGAAGGTCGGCTTAAGGTACGCTACTCCAGCTATGCAAAATGGGTAGCTGGAATTGGCTTACCTTAAGCCAAGCCTTGGCAGTGTCCACACAGCAGGAGGCAGATGCTCCAGTTGGCTTCCCTTACTCCTCGCAAATGCAGGAGTACTGGATGCTGGCAGGAGCTGCCCTCAGTGTTCGATTTAAGAGTCTATCCGAGACTTCCTAAATCAAATGCCAGAAGATCAAGCTTCAAAGCGTTGATCTTCTGGTAAGTATAGACATGCCCCTACAGTGAAATCCTGGCCCCACTGAAGCCAGAAGTAAAGTTCCCATCTATTTCAAAGGGAGCAGAGTTAGGCCAATGCTGGGGTCTTTTGCAAACTCTCAACCCTAATCCCACTGATTCTGTTTGTGGCTCAGTCAAGTCACTTTTTTAGGCAGCTAAATGTTGGCTCTGAAGCCTAACCTTAAACTTCTCTTCTTGAAAATCCTGGGCTATATACTTATTTTTCTGTAGAATGTATGCAGAAAGAATATAAAGTCAGGAGTTCTAAACATATAAAACACGTGTATGTGCTCCAAAGGAATTTCTTGATGCTCTGAGTAAGGTGCATTTTTCTTGTCTCCAGAGTCTGATTTTATATCACTATATATGTGAAAAGTATTATCCATGCATTCCTAGGATCCAGTACCTTGTGAATGCCATTGTAGTGAGTTCTCAACAGCAGTTAAGTATAGAATCAACTTCACAATTCATTAGTATTCCCACTGCTCAATAAGGAGCCTGTTCCAAAGCCCATTGAAGCCAATGGAAAGTCAAGCCCCAACTGAGAAGATGGCTGAAGCCGTTTAAGTTTCAACCACATGTTTAACTTATGTCCCATTGGGGTAAATGAAAGTTGAAAATGGCCTGAAGTCCTTTGCTGGTTCATGGCCCACAATGGCAAATGAAATAGGTATATTACATAATGAAATGCTATCTAAAAGAGTTTTTCCAGCAAGAAGCATTGCTAAAAATGACTGTGTAAGAGTAGATGGAGATATCTACAAGACTGTCAAAATAGTGCTGCGTGAGTATTTTGATTGTCAGTAAATATGTTTAAATGGTTATCTTTATTTAAAATAAATGTATGAAATCTACCAACCATGTTTATTTCATAACTCAGTTTTACCATATTATGGGCAAAATGCATACTTTTTGTGGAAAAAGGGTACACTTTACCGGGTTCCTGAGGCCCTGGGGAGCCCAGCCCAGGCTGTAAATTGTGGTATGTGTGTGGGAGAGGATATGTTATATGTTTGTACTGGGCCTGAAAAAATTATGCTTGGGCCCTGCAGGAACAGATAAGTAGGTGTGTGCACACATGTGTGCATGCAACTAATAAATGGACCAGAGAGGAAAACTGGATAGCCATCAATTTATAATTATTTTCTTTCCTGATATGAACATTCATCTAAAAATGGACTGTTACAAAATATTTACGCGATGATTTTATGAAAGCAGTGATTCTCGAATTGTGGTCTGTGGATCAACAGCCAGACTTTGTGAAATGCTTAGGCCAATCTCTAACTGGTAGAGAGAAAGGTAGGAACCACGGGAGGCAATATTGCTCCCACCTGCATATTGCAGGATTCTTACATCTTTCTCTGAAGCATTTTGTGTTGGCCACTGTCAGGCTATATCTACTCTGCAGAGCTTTTCTGGGTTACCTCTGGTATCCTGGAAAACCTCTACCATGTCCAAGGAACGCATCCGCTTTTCCGAAAAAAATGTTGGAAACGTGGATGTGTTTTTTAGGCATCCCTGTAAACCTTGTTTTATGAGGAAGAAGGGATGTTCCCTAAAGAGGTTTTTTTTTTCTGAAATGTGGCCCCATGTAGATGGGGCCACATTTCAGAAAAGCCTCTTCGGAAGTAAATCAGAAAAACATATGCAAATTATGTTTCTAATTTATCTTTGTAGTGTAGACATAGCCTCAGAGATAAGCCACTGGACTAGATGGACTTCTGACAGAGTATGGAAATTCCTGTGTTCCTAACGATTGTCAAAAGCCTTTGTGTGTGTGTTTGGTGAAACGTGAGCCAAAGACTAGGAATACTCATTTAACAGAATGAAAGGTGGGCCATTGTGAACATCCTTCATGACTATTTTGTGGCTCGACAAACTCCTGATCTATAGAACTATATGGAGACTATCGCATCTTCCTAATATCTGATAGAAATATGTATGCGTATAAAGGTTCTGACTATGCAGTCTGATCAGTGAGGGTGGATCCTGGAACCAGTGCAGAATACTATAGATTTCAGTAGGACTCCATGAAGTTTGGTTCTTATGCCCATACAGAATCCCAGAGAAGACAAAGGGGTTATTCGTAGGTGCAGGAATCCATCAATGACTGCAAGATCAGGACCATATTTTGTAACCCTTTATTTATTAAGTTAGTTTTCATAGCAGAAGGAACATAAAAATAAAGTAATGTATCTCCAATGTTTCTCATATCAAATATTAAGCTGCACCAAAACATGCTTCAGCTTTCACATTCATATTTTAAATCAACCTGATTTTGCTCTCCAGCATACACTGAGCAGCCATCATTGGCAGAGCACCACATACATGTCAGTAATAATTCAGTTCTTGGAAAGGCAGAAATCCCATAGACATGCTGACATTCATTATTGATCAGGACTCTGTCTCCTCAAGTTGAGGCTATTATTTTCACTCGAGTCAGATGTCATAGTACTTTGATGAGGAAGAAACATGGACTTGGTCCAGCTATTGATATTTCAAAAGTGATTATCTGGTGCAAAATCTGACCACAGTGATGTCTAGCTTCACCACACAGCTCTTATTACATGCGCCTGTTATAAAGTAATGCCTTTGACTTTGGCCTTTTGCATACCTTGTGCCCACAGAGCCTAGTGGTTGTAGGCTTAATTGGTTTTAACTGTAAGATTATTCAGCCTTTTTGTTCTTATATGCTATTGTCAGCAAATCAGCAACTGCTCATATTCATTAACAGAAGGCAGATTTTTGGAGTTAATGGCACGTATAGGGAATTTGTCATTGGAGGAAGAGAAGAGAGTGTCCATGGCATTTCCCTCTTCTTCCTTTCAAGGCAAGCCAATGCCTCTTTTTACCAACATGGGGGCCTTATTTGATTAATCATTAAGACTCTACCAAATTCACAGATCAGTCTAGTCAATTTCACTGTCCTAGTCTTTTAAAAATGTGTAAGTTTCAGGGTTTCAGAGTTTTAGATCTGAAAATTCACAGTGTTGTAGCTGTTGGGTTCTCAACCCAAAAGGGAGCTTCAAAGGGTGATCACAAGACTATTGTAGGGGTGTTTTGGATGACTTCCCCTACTTCCTGTGCTATTGCTGATGGCAGCTCTACCTTCACCAGCTGAGGAGTTTCCTGCAGCTAGCAAAGGTTCCCCAAGGTAAGTCAGACCTGGCCCTGGCAGTGGCTCCCTGAAGAGGAAGAGGAAGTCCAGTCCCTCCTGTGCCCATACAGGACTAGCATCTGAGGCCTGGCACATGGGAAAAGCCCACATACTTGTCCTACAGTAGCCAGATTTCACAGCGGGACATCAGATTTTACAGTTGATGATGTATTTTTCATGGCCATGAATTTGGCAGGGCCCTACTCATCATTGAGTTTCTTCCAGCTAATTCTTTTTTACAGATGAAGACTTTGCCACAGTGCTCTATGCATTTGTTGCCCCAAACTGGATTACTGTAATTAATCATATCTGAGAAAGGCACTGGCTGGTTCAGAATGAGGCTACCCTTCTCTTCATGCATTACTCCACTGTACAGTATCATGGCCCAGTACTCTGGCTCTCAGGTCAGCCACCTGAAGATTTTGGTTTTCAAGACTGTTAGTACAGAGGAAGTGCATACTGCTCTCGTGCCTTTTCTACATTAGGTAATCTTTGCAGAAATTTCCACTGGTGTTTGAAGGGCTCTGATATTTTTCAGCATTTTTAGACTCGTATCTATTAAACCTCATATATCACCAGTTCTAATAATTCTTCCTGGAGGTACCCAATAGTTTGTAATAAGCAACTCTTCATCCTCCCAAAAGCTTTAATGTGGAATTTCTCTTCAGCATCCCACCTTATTACCCCACCCGTTTAGCATTTAAGTGAGGCTGCTAGGAAGAATTTCAAGGTGTTTTGGTCTGCTGTCCTATCATATGCTCATGATACTCAGCTCTACCTCTCTAAGTATTATTATCATCAAACTCAAATTCAGTACTCTTCTTGCTTTTCTGGGATATTGGCAAATCAAGATATAGGATGAAATGTAGTTGACTTGACTTTGATCTGAATCAGATGTAGTTGATGATGGTAGGAATGGACTTTCTACCTCAGTTATTTGGGGGTATATCCACCTGTCCTTGTGGTTTGCAATCTGAAGACCCTAATTAATCTTTTGTTTACCTTAAATGCCCTGGTAATAGTAAAGCCTGCAGTGCCTTTTACCCTTGGTCCCAAAGCTATTCCATAAGTCAATTGGCAGGACTGTCTCTGTGAATACTGTCATCTTTGCAATTAATTAAATTTTCCCTGGCACAAGGAGCAAGAATCCGAAATATATTTCCAGCTTTAAACTTCCACATTAATTCATAGCGTGCATTTGTCATATCTTTAGGCCTGCTGGGAATTTTTAAAAAATGAAGATAAATTAAGCCAGCTTCAAACTCTTAAGCAAAAATACATATTATAAGGCATTTGTTTGGGTGCTACCCTATCCAGCATACTAATGATCACTGTTTGCCTTTCTGGACTTTACTCTTCTATATCTCATAGAACTAAAGTATCTTTTAATACTTAAATAAAATGGATATCAAATAAATTCTCAGTGTGCACTTCATCCTGCAGTCTTTTAGCTCATCCAGTGCAGCAACTGAAATGAATAATAATGCTCATAATAACAATAAGCCCCAATAACAACAAGTAAAACTAGCATGATTCAAAAAGAGATAATTAAATTGCTCAGTTGTCATGAGGCCAGCATAAAAAAATGAATTGACTCATCTCCCTTCATGTGCACAGATTATATCAAAGAGGGGGAGGGAGGAAGAGAATTATAGAGAAAGAAAGAGAGGGAGAGCATGCCTGGTTTTGATTCTTTGGCCAAATGGTGTTACTTTATAACGTGGCTTAACTATTTAGATAATTTTGTTCAAAGAGTTTATTTCTAGTTTTATCATTAAACCACAAGAAAGCTGCATGAGCACAAATGTAATTAAGTTGTATGGAAGTATTGTCGATTATCTTACTTTACATGAGTGCATCAGTTCAAAGACAGCTCTCCCAGAGAGATCAGATATGCTGTGTGGAGGAATGCAGGCAGCTTTAGAAGAAAGCTAACTCTTTACAAAAAACAATGCCTACCTATCAAACACAATTAGTTCATGATTTATACCTGAGAAATAAAAAAGTCAAGACATTCTCATGTAAGGTTCCAATACCAACCTTCTTTCCTTTGTAGCCCTCATTCTTACTTTTAGCAGCACAGAGTCTAGTTATGAGCTTGTCACTGAGGGTGCGTCTACACTGCACCTGAAATAGCATCACAGTGTAGACGTAGCCTGAGAGTTTGGGACCCAAGACATGTCATGAAAGGGTGGATTTTGTTGCCAAGAATGGGGTCAGAATTGCGCAATCAGTTAGAATGACATGTAGGTCAAAAAGGTCAAAAAGGCCATCACTAGTAGAGTGCCAAAAGGTTTTAGGAGCAAGTTTTTTATACTAAATTATGAAAGTCAAAAGGGGATTTAGGTTCCTAAGTCATTAAGACACTTTTTAAAAATTTTAGCCTAAGCAAGTAAGTTCCTTTTCATAAGGGACTTAGGCCTAGATTTTTAAAGTCATGATCAATGTTGCAATGTCTAACAAAATTAGGAGCCTAATCTTATTTTCAAAAGGGGTGTAGGCAGTGAGGAGTCAAGGTTCCATTGACTGTCAATGAAAGGTAGACACCTAAGTCACTAGACAATGGGACAAAGATTTTTAAGTTACTTAGGTGCCTTTGAAACATTTACCCATTATCTCAGGGTCCACATTGCAAAAACTTAGAACATGTGGAAGAGTGGAGGAGGGAGAATAACAACATGTTAAAATCTTTGACAAATTATTTGTCATTGGTTCTAAAAATATAAATGAATTGGTACATTGGGTAGAGACTGAGGTCTAAGTCGGACAACTTTTCTCTTCCTGAAATGATGTTCCACAATTGTGGCTTTTAAAGTGATCCTGTAAAGCAGAGCTGTCCAAAATGTGATGGTTTTGTTTCCTACAAATTTATGTAAATATTAATACTGACAAAATAGTATTCATGCTTATTTAACCCTGCTTTTTGTCTGGGAGTCACTCCTAGTTTCCATGGATGTATTTATAGTTCACATTGTTCTCTGGAGTTTTTTAGTTGACAGTTTTCAGCCAGTGAGTCATTTACAAACTGTTCACTTTGATATTCTCCCATATTTGTTAAATATTTACTTCAGTTCAGTCCATTTGGTCAAATGAATCAACATTCCATTCCAACAAATTCATTGTCCACCAGCACAAGTTATAGAGGAACATTTAGATTGCTTTTTCTTACAGCAAAGGCTGGTTTATCCTCCAGGGGCAGAAAACAACTTGTGCCTCAATTTAGGTGCTCCAAATGCTGCTGTGGCACACCTAGCGACCCTGCCCTCTGTTTTGATTTTGTTTTTCTAAAGTATAAACTGAAACCTTTGCATGACATTAACAATTACAGAAAACTGTTTTAAAAATGTAAACATTTCCTGTGGTGGAGAGAAACCAAACTGTGCTAGCTGAGCAGAACTACAGATCGAAGTAAACCATAATCAGACATTAACCAACCAATACATTTTTTCTTGTCTAAGTTAAGCAAAAAGCTACACTTAGAAAATCAACATACATAGTGACATGTAAATTTCAAGCTGGACTGTTCACTTTGTGGCACCAATTTTATGCTACTACAAATCTTCTGAAATCACTGGAGTTACAGCAGTGTTGGACTAGTGAAATGAAGCAGAGAATCAGACCATCAAGGGCAGATCCTCATTTGGTTGCTCCAATGATGTCAATGAAGCAATGACAATTTACACATACTGAGAAACTTTCCCCCTTCCCATGACAGTTTTTTTAAAGTTGTCTTTCTAATTAAGCCACAGTGGTATTATAAATACAAGTAGTATTAGTCTTATATTGTCCCTTTAAAGTAATGCATACTCAGAAACTACATAGCAGCAAGTCTGGCAGAGATATGAATATCAGCAGCTTAAATTGCACGTTATTGCAAATGTGACACAGCTGTGTGTTTTCACACTGTGCTATATTTTCTTTTTCTTTTTTTTTTCAAATTCAGGTTTAGCATAAAATCTGCAGGTTTTGCACAGGGAGTTGTTTTAGAACATATATGTGAATGGAGAATTTGGTCCCGTGTGCCGTAGGACTGAAAGAGGGATCTTTAAGAATTTTAAACCAAAAGATTTAAGGCATGTATTCTGAAGGTCCTCATGTACTGGTAAAGTCAATCTGGCCATGGTTTGGTAGTAGTCATGAGATGTATGCGCTGCTCTTTCTCTAAATTTTGGGAGGGAGGGAGGAGTGTGCCAGAGAGACCAACTGTTGGACAGAGGTTGATTTTTATGATCCAGTTATTATTCTTGACATTAATCTTCACATCTAGGCTATGGCTAGACTGGCCCCTCTTGCGCAAGAGAATATGCAAATGAGGTGAAGCGGTGAATATCGCCGCGGCTCATTAAGTATGCAAATAAGTACTTCCCCCCCTTCCTTTCCCCTCCCACTCACCTGCAGATACAACTGTTTGGAACAAGGGGCAAGGGGCTTTTTGAAAAAAAGCAGCAGAATGGCTCTTGCGCAAGAGGGGGGTTTTGCGCAAAAAGGAGCCATATAGATTAAGTATGCAAATGAGGCGCGGGCGATATTCACCACTTTGCCTCATTTGCATATTCTCTTGCGCAAGAGAGGGCAGTCTAGACGTAGCCCTAGAGATTTGGTATCTGAGCTGCCTGCCCAGACTGGAGCACAATTCTCAGCTGTTTTTCATCTGAGCATTGTGCACTAATGAGGCTAGCCCTTACTTTTACCTTTTTGCGTGTTTTCAAGATAAGATTTAAAAGTCAAGCTTCTGCCCAAGGTAATACCCAAGCAGCTCAAGTAGGGCTCATTTCAGATCTGTTCACTACAAAGGTGACAGTGAATAGTGTGGAAGCAGGAATAGAGGATAAGGCCATCTTAGGGTTTGTCAGTAGCAGAGCGAGAGTCAGACTAAGTCTGAGGCCTGGCAACGCGAGAGCTGTGGTGAGACATTGCCTTCGCCTCTCGCCTTGCTTTAGGAGATAAGGATAGAATGCTGACTCTGGTGAAGACCTTGAGATAAGGTGGCGTCTGAAGAGAATTATTATGGGAAAGAGACTAATTGTTATTGTTATTATATGTAACGGGCAGTATATATATTGGCTTTAATTGTTTTATATTTTGAGAGTCTCTGTCTCGCAGTACTTTCCCTTGCAATATTGCTCGAATAAACTGCCTCTGGCTACTTGTTGCTACAAACGCAGAGTGAAGGCTCATTTTCTTCCACAATAGCTTCTTGGCAGCTTTATTATTAATGTAAAAGCCTATTAGCAAATTTCTGGAGGTGTTGAGGCACAGTTTCCAATATTGAAAGTATTCTATAGTTATGCCTCGTGGAATGAGGTTGACAAAGGCTTCCATTGTTGACCGTGGAGCGTCCAGACTGCCCTGCTGTGCCGCCGAACAGCTGATCGGTACAGCGTGGCGGCCATTTTGATGTAAATGAAGCGGCGATTATTTAAATCGCCGCTTCATTTCCCTATGTCTAGTAAACTCATCTACATGGCTCCGTTGACGGAGCCATGTAGTCTAGACATACCCTTAGGCTATGTCTACACTACATGCTTATTTCAAAATAAGCAATTGAAAAATAAAAATTCCAGAATAGCACATCTGCACTACAAATGCCAATCTAAATTATAGAATCATAGAATACTAGGCTGGAAGGGACCTCGAGAGGTCATCGAGTCCAGTCCCCTGCCCCAATGGCAGGTACCAAATACTGTCTAGACCATCCGTGATAGACATTTATCTAACCTACTCTTAAATATCTCCAGAGATGGGGATTCCACAACCTCCCTGGGCAATTTATTCCAGTGTTTGACTACCCTGACAGTTAGGAACTTTTTCCTAATGTCCAACCTAAACCTCCTTGCTGCAGTTTAAGCCCATTGCTTCTTGTTCTATCCTCAGAGGCCAAGATGAACAAGTTTTCTCCCTCCTCCTTATGACACCCTTTTAGATACCTGAAAACGGCTATCATATCCCCCTTCAGTCTTCTCTTTTCTAAACTAAACAAACCCAATTCTTTCAGCCTTCCTTCATAGGTCATGTTCTCTAGACCTTTAATCATTCTTGTTGCTCTCCTCTGGACCCTCTCCAATTTCTCCACAGCTTTCTTGAAATGCGGTGCCCAGAACTGGACACAATACTCCAACTGAGGCCTAACCAGCGCAGAGTAGAGCGGAAGAATGACTTCTCGTGTCTTGCTCACAACACACCTGTTAATGCATCCCAGAATCATGTTTTTTTTTTGCAACAGCATCACACTGCTGACTCATATTCAGCTTGTGGTCCATTATAACCCATAGATCCCTTTCTGCCGTACTCCTTCCTAGACAGTCGCTTCCCATTCTGTATTTGTGAAACTGATTGCTCCTTCCTAAGTGGAGCACTTTACATTTGTCTTTATTAAACTTCATCCTGTTTACCTCAGACCATTTCTCCAATTTGTCCAGATCATTTTGAATTATGACCCTATCCTCCAGAGCAGTCACAACCCCTCCCAGCTTGGTATCATCTGCATATTTAATAAGCGTACTTTCTATGCCAATATCTAAATCGTTGATGAAGATATTGAACAGAGCCGGTCCCAAAACAGACCCCTGCAGAACCCCAATTGTTATACCTTTCCAGCAGTATAAATAGCACTAAGTTATTTCAAAATAGAGCATCCACACTTATTGGAGCCTCAATTGTATTTCAGGCCCCCCCCAGCAGCACTGCAGGCAGGGCATCAGGACAGCAGTCACTTACTGGAGCTACTGCTGGAGGCTAGCTGAGGCTAGTGCTTAAAGGGACCCTCCCATACAGTTGTGTCTTAGGCTCTTCTCCATGGTCTACCTCCTTGAGGGACAGCAAACTCTTCCCACTACCTGCTCTGGTTCCCTTGCAGACACCTCAACAGTCCCAGCCAAGGAACCGGACCTGTTGGAAAGTAGTTGCCAGCTCTTAGACCTGATGCCACACCTTCTGGTGCAGTTACTGCAAGTTGCCTTTGTGGCACTGCAGGAACAGGACTCACCGCTCCCTGTGGGGCACCTTCTCTCCTCCCTCGTGTAGAACAACCCCTCTAACCCTCCCTGCACACCGTGCACCTCTGCTTCTGGCAATGGGACACCACTTCCAACTGGTGGAACCACATCATCATGGAGCGGTGGGATGACCTCCAGTGGCTCCAGAACTTCCACATGCAGAAGGATACCTTCCTGGAGCTGTGTGAGTGGCTTGCCCCTGCCCTCCAGTGATGCAACCCACCACCCCTCTCCAGAATCAGGTCACCATTGCACTGTGGAAGCTGGCCACGCCAGACAGCTACTGCTCCACTGGGAACCAGTTCGGCATGGGGAGATTGACTGTTGGGGTCATGGTCATGCAGGTGTGACTCTTTCGTGTTATTTTGGTGAACTATTGGGATGTAGTTCCCTAGGGACGGGCAGGTAATGGAAGCTCTCTCTCTGATGGGTTTTTCCAGTCCCGCCTTCACAAAGCCCTGCTGGGGGATGGGATGAGTTGGGGGTTGGTCCTGGTGTGTGAGAAAGGAGGCTGGGCTCGGGGAACTCCCAAGGGCCCTGGCAACCCTGTGATTCTCTGTTTGTCTCTCTACAGGTGATGAGGGCCATCAACACTATCCTGCTGTACAGGGTCATCATCCTGGGTGATGCGAACCCCATCGTCGCTGGCTTTGCTGCCAGGGGTTTCCCCAACCATGGGGGGGGGGGTATTGATGGCACCCATATCCCCTTTCGGGCCCCCGACCACCTGGCATAGGATTATATCAACCACAAGGGTTACTTTTCTATGGTGCTGTAGGCCCTAATGGACTAGCGAGGTTGCTTCACAAATATCGGGTGGTATGGGAAGGTGCACAACACTTGCATCTTCAGGAACTCCAGTCTGTTCTAGAAAATGCACACCAGCACCTTTTCCCCCAACTGCACAATAAGGGTCAGGGACATGGCCGTGCCCATGTACAGGTGGGGATTCAGCCTACCCTCTGCTCCCCTGGTTGATGAAGCCCTATACTGGACACTTAGACTCCACCAAGGAACATTTTATTGCCAGGCTCAACAGGGCCCTCATGGTTGTGGAAGGTGCCTTCAGCTGTCTGAAAGGGAGGTTCCAATGTCTCCTCACTTGCTTGGAATTTGGCAAGCGGAACGTCCTCCAGGGGGTGTCAGCCTGCTGTGTCCTCCACAATATTTGTGATTATAAGGGGGAGACATTCCTGCCAGGGTGGGGGTCAGAGGCCGAGTGGTTGGCCAGGGTCTTTGAACAGCTGTGCATGGCTGCCATCTGGAAAGCCCATCAGGGATGGTGCAAATCCAGGAGGACCTGAGGGAAAGTTTCAGACAAGGACACTTGTGACACTCTCCCCTCGGCCTCCCCACAAGGGAGGCCACTGCAGTGCCCCTCTGTGCCTTTCATCCCACACCCTTCCCTTCCCTTACTTCTCCCCCCCCCCCCCTTTCCTCTCCCGCTCACCTGCAGATACAATTGTTTGGAACAAGATACCTTTTGTTTTGGAACAAGACACCTTTTTTTCTATTTGGGGTAAATGGAGCCTGGGAGGAATTGGGTAGTGGATGGAAGAGAAGGGAGGAGGAGAGGCTCAGGGATGGGGCTGGGACTAGTGCCTGCCTTGGTTGGTCCCACTGCCTCACGTGCAGGGCCCTCAGTGGCCAGGGGGGACTAGTGGGAGAAGCTGTAGGGGTGAGGGAGGGAGCAGGAGTGGGTGCGAGGAGGGTCTTGGGAAGGAGAAGGGATAGGAGTGGGGTGGCTGCTTGACAGCTCAATCATGGTGACCATGCGGTCGATGGTGGCACTGTATGTCGTGCACACACTCCAAGCCTATTGGGACAGCTCCTGCCAGGTAAAGCAGCGCAACTCTGCATGATGCTCCTGCAGGTCCATATCTAACCTCCGGTACTGCTGGTCCAGAGACCGCTGGAGGGAATGCAGGCAGGCTATGTGTTCCTGCTGGAGGTCCTTGTGGGGTCGGCAGTGCCTGTGGGTCATGGGGTCAGCAGGGTGGTGTGGGAGATGTGGCTAGTATCCCATTCACAGCTGGTCCAGCTGTAAAGAAAAGAGACAAGGGCAGTCATCCCAGGAGACAGTCCTCCTGTCCTCACATCTGAGCCCACACCAAAAGGTCTTAGGTCAGATGATGGTGATGTGCTTGGAGCAAGGCCATGTGAGGCCTTGACAGCAGGCACTTTCCTGCAGGGGCACGGCTGTCCTGGAAGGAGCTTCACTACCCCCATGTCCTGGGGACAAGCAGTCATGGGAAGGTGCCAGCCAGGCGAGAAGCCTCCGGGCATGAGCAGGAGGATGGGGTGGCTCAGCTTCCATCTCTGCCATGCACACTTCGGGTCTCACAGGGAGAGGACTTCTATCCCTGCCCTCTGGAAGAGCGGGAAGGAGGGTGTTGGGGGAGTTGTGTGTGAGTGGCAGATGCCACTTGCTGGGGAGGGTGCTACTAGGGTCCCTTCTGTTTCCTCCCCATCCTGGCAGACTCTCCTGGCAGGGGACCGGTGTCCTCCCCCTCACCATGCTTGCCCGGGAGCGAATGCTGCCCTAAGAGTGCAGGCCTGATCATGTGCCATGTGCAGCACTGCTGTGTTTGTGTCCCTGACCCGAGCCTCCTTAATGGTGGCTTGTGGTGGGCAGGTGTCTCACCACAGGGTTGGGAGTAAGGCAGGCCTGTGCAGGAACCCCGTGAGCAGGAGTGCAAGGTTCCTGTGTGGCAACCTCATTGTGGCTTCCTGCTCTCGACTAGCGCCCCATGTGCACCCATGTGTACAGGCTGCTGTGTGATCCCCAGGCTGAGAGAGCCGGGCGAGGAGCACACAGCCCCTCACCACCCCCCACTTCCCCAAGGTGTGTCTAGGTTAAGTAATGGAACTCACTTAATAGGCCTTCCCCAGCCTCGTCCAAGCCCTGGGACACATCCTGGTTGGGGGGGGGGGGGGGGTGGAGCAGCTCCAGAGACAAGATGAACTCCTGTCTGGAGGGCATGGTATCTGTGCTGGCCTCCTCATCTTCATCCTTCAGAACCTCTTCCTCCATAGCCACACCCCTCTGGGAGGCTGATGATAGGTGTCTCCTGCCCAGAGTCCACAACAAGGGGTGGGGAAAGGGACTGACCACCCTCCCAGGATGCGGTGGGTCTGGTAGAAGTACTGTAAGATCTGGGGTGCCACTCCAAAGTGGGAGCTGCATTCCCCGGGCTTGGTATAGGCCTGCCTCAGCTTATTCAACTTCATCCTGATCTCCTGGGAGCAGCTGTGGCCCTTCTGACCCAGACTCTCAGCCGTCTGGCCATAGACATCAGCATTTCTGCATCTGGTGCGGACATCCTGGAATAAGAAGCCCGTTATTTCGGAAGTATTTTGAAATAATGGGCTTGTTGTGTAGATGCTCACTTTTCAAAATAACGCTGATATGTAGACATGCCCATGATAAATTACATGTTGGTAATCATACCAAGAGATAGACAAATCAGTGTTTTCTAATCTTTTCATGAGATGTGCTATGTTAATCAATAGCATGTCACAGAGCGATCCTGTGAAGGTCAATTAATAATTACAGCCAACACAGGACAACTAATGACAAATCAAGACACCTTTATTGCCACTTATCTATATATCCTGTTTCTGTAGCTCAAGTCTGGCTGGGCACCAGGCTGAGGACTTTCCTTGGCAATGTTGCATTCACAGGAAACTGCACTTTTTCGTTCTGCTATTACTGAGATTTATGTTGGGTCTGCTGGGTTGTGTGGATGCAGCTGCTGCTGCTGAGAAGAACTCCTGCCATGAAGTTGTTGTTGTAAGGTGACCTCGAGCCTCCAGGGATATAGCTGTGCCTGCTGAGATCAGTGTTTGCGGGGCATTGGTACTGAGAATCCCAGGGCCTTCCAACTGCAGTCCTCCTTCTGAAATAGCTTCTTGCCACTGTTTGCAAAGAGGATTCAATTCTGAGGACGTTTCTGGGGCCCCATGTTCATCTCCATGTCAGAGGAAGGCAGGAGATCTGTCTCAACCCTGAAGAGGGTCAATTCTACCAGGTTGGAGGGTCCAGGGGAAACTTGCTGGACTTCTCTGGATTCTTGACCTTCCAAAGCCATGTCTGAGAGTGACACAATGCTTCATTAGCCATCTCTGCTTCCAATTCTGTGCTATGGAACCCCTCCTTTGGGGACAGCTGCTGCATATGGGAAACTTTGGCTCGGGGTCCAGAAGTAGGTAGTGTTGTGAAGCCACATGGATGTTGCTTGTCTCTTATGCATCTTCCTTCCTCTGTAACTTACAGGAGTGAAACTCCTGACTTTACTGAGAAAACACCTTCCTTCTCCTGAAGGAGGGAGGAACAGAAAACACTATGGACTGGGACTACAGCTTGGGACTTAAGAGCATAATTTCCTTTGAGGGACAGAAGTTAACTTGCACCTCTCCTCAGGATATTGCTTAGGCAGCACCACTCTCAAGCTACGTCTACACTGCAGAGTTTTTGTGCAAAAACAGCTGGTTTTGTGCATAAAATTGTGGAGCGTCCACACTACAAGTGCGTTCTTGCACAAGAAAAAATACAGTAGATCATGAGAAGACAGGGCTTTTTGCGCAAGAGTATTCCTCTTTCTACGAGGAATAAGCCTTTTTGCATGAGAGCTCTTGAGCAAAAAGGCATGTGTGGACAGAAAACAGGGGTTTCTTGCACAAGAAACCCCTATGGCTAAAATGGCCATCAGAGCTTTCTTGCGCAAGAAAGCATCCACATTGCCATGGACGCTCTTGCACAAAAGTACATCCCTTGCGCAAAAGCACATGGTAGTGTGGACGCGTTCTTGCTCAAGAACTTTTTGCGCAAGAACTCTTGTGCAAAAAGTTCTTGTGCAAGAAGCCTGCAGTGTAGACGTAGCCTCAGTGTGCTGGCTTTATTACTCCCATTCTTAGGCACCACATCCCTCCCCATTTATTGTATAGAAATCCCAAGCGCCTAACTCAGAATCCCAGTGCCTTTCTAGGCACCTCAAAATTGGGCACTGGGACACTTAGCTGGTGGATGAGAGGCAGTCTTCAATTGCAGCAGGCAAGGGTCATGTGGAAAACAATAGTCATGTAATTAAAGACTGCATCATAATGCATACACATATGTGTAAACATGAACTGTATTATGCCCAAGCGTTTGTGTCAGGCTAGCTTAATAGCTGATGGTGATCTGCCCTTTAAAGAGAATGCACAATGCAGCTTTCTCTTTAATAAAAGAAAAATCGGTCACTATTCAGCAATGCACGATGACTTGTAGAATGGTGCTTTGACAGCAGTAGCATCTTTGTTCACATTATGCATTGCTGTAAAATGCACTTCAAATCTAGCAAAACCTCGGGCCTGGAATGCAAATGAATATGCATAGCACTGATGAAGTGGAGAATTGTATATACAGGAGAGATTCCCGGTGCCACCCAGCCAATTAGCAGAGTGCCCACAGCCTCCCACAGGTGAGAACATGTGTTTCTATTGGAGGGGCACCTCTGCACATGCCTCGGTGCACATAACAAATTTATCATGCACCTGGATAAATCCTGGATGGAAAAAATGAGAGGGGACCATTGCTGATGAGGCCTGTGCTCAGGGGCCCCAACCAGCTGGAGGACCCTGGAAAAATTCTGCCTTTGGGCAGTGGAAGCCCAGATCCCTGGCCACCAGGTGAGTGGGGTGAGGGAAGCCCCCCCCCGATGTTGCTTCCCAGCAGCAGAACCGGAGCCCTGACCTCACACCCAGACAGCAGCACCAGGAGGTGGGCAGGTGGCCACCATCCCCAACCCTGTCCCTGGCAGAAGCCTTGGGTGGGAAGAAGCCCCAGCCCAGCACCTCCCAACCCTGTCAGAATGGTGGAAGGTGGGGGGGACCCTGGGTGGAACAGAGATGGGGCCTTGAGGAAGGGGCAAAAAGGGATGCAGCTGTGGGTGGGGCAGAAGGGGTAGAACGTAGGCAGGCATGCAGGGGGAAGGGGTGGAGAGGAGCCCCACTTGCTCTGTCCAGGGCCAAGAAAACCTTAACTCACCTCTGAGTGGGGTTTAAAAATGAAGGAGAAAATATTGTATACCAAACTCTAATAAGTTTCAGTGCAATACAATGCCTAATAGCTGTACAAATGCCATGAACTTTTCTGGGCTACAGACATCTGGTAAGCAGATCACAAGTAGTTGATGTAATGTGTTTGGTTCATTCATGTTAATAAAGGCCTCATTTGTTATACAAATTTAGATTTGCAAAAATGCAACTGTTTTGACTTTCTTCATATGTTTTATTTGCCAAAGGGCAGCTCAAACATCCACAAGTCTTCAGCCTAGAAGTAAATTCTGGATTCCTGAAATACCACTGGAGCAGAAATCCTCTACGAGTAGATGCTGAAAGTATAAAAACTAAAAGATTTCACAACTTTTCAAGCACTAGAATGAATTTATCCATTCACATTAAGGGACCTACTCAGGACTACAGAGCTGGATAAAACAGGTATTAAAATTCAAAAATCTCTTGCACACATACCTGTTTTTAGAGTACATCCTCTCCAAAAAACAAACAAAAAAAACCCCACATCCTTAAATTGCTTACTAAGGGCTAGTAGCCCTTGGGATGCATATCTGAGTTAAACAATTCTATGCAAAAGCCAATAGGTTTTCCAGTAATTTTGCCTAAAATATCTATCCATTTTAAATATTTACCACTATGAATGATGTTTCCTAACAGTGGCTTCACAGTACAGTATACAAAATACTGCAATCAGCAGAACTTATCAATGAAAGGTCTTATTTCAAAGATTGGACTAATAAGTACCTGAAAAAGCATTTTCACCCTATAGGATGTATGACAAACACGCGCTAAAAGATTCTTAATACTAATGCCTCTTTGCAAAGAATCAGAAAGACATTTCCCTGGTCCACAAATGCGCTAACTGCTTTTTTAGGTCTTCCATTACATGCTCTATCCAAGTCTTGAAATGTATATTTCTACAAAACCAGTCAAGCCGTGGTCTACAGATTTGAACACCTCGAAATGTGGAAACCTAGAACTTCTGGGTTCTAGCCCCCTTTGTGACAAGGCTCTTACCACTGTGGATGGTGTAGCTGGCAGAAAAAAAATCAAATATTAAGGTAAAACTGGAATAATGACAGTGACCTGCTTGGTAAAGCACCTATGAAGGAAAAACACTGCATAGCAGCAAAGCATTGTTATTATTCTTCTCCAACAAGGTCGGCTACATTGTCTTGTGATAAAAATAGTGGAATGGGGTCTGAGATCTAGGTTCAGTTCTGGGCTCTACAACAGTATTCTTTCATGACTTCGGGCCAGGATCTTAAGTCACATGATTGCTCTGACTCAGGTCCCTTCTGGATAAAATGAACATATAATTTTTCTTCACAGCTTTGGTCGGTTTCCTAATTACACTGAAAACTTTGAGGTACAGGAACTGTCTCTTATGAGGTATTTTCAGAACCTCTAATATAGTGTGGCCCTGACCAAAACTGGGATGTGGGAATGCTATTGTAATAGAAATAATAAATAATTATTACTATAATGATTACTATAAACTACTACTATTACAATAATTTCATAAATAAATACATAACCTCATCTTTAGTTTTCCCATATATAAAATAGCTTTTTACTTTGCAGAGCAAACCAATACACTAAATGCTAAATTCAGCTCTGAAGTAAGAGGTTTTTTGTACCTGCTAAGCATTAACATTGTTCTTCTTATTATTAATCTCAATTCATCTCTTACCCCTTTGCTTTACTGGAACTCTTCTAAATGACATCAGCTTCACTCAGTGATTACAGGCATTCCCAGAAGTGCCACCTTCCACATTTTTGAATGAAATCATAACACAGAGGCCCTCTGATCTGAGGTAAAAATAAGTCAGTACTGCCTGGTACACTGTACCAGAAAGGAAGTGGCCAGCAAAGTCCAGTATGCCAGACCAGTTATTTACAGCAGGTACAGTGTATCGGAGAAACACCACACCTACCACCCTAAGCCTCTCCACCGAGTTGCCTCTCCTCTGGTTCCCTCTGTACAACAGCAGCCCTGCAAGAGAACAGGGTGGAATGGGGGGAAGTGGAAGTGGCACAACAGCTGGAGCAGCTGCTGGCAGTTCTGTGGTTTTCCCTGCTGCCCCTTCCAGCCCCTGCAGCTTCTGCTCTTTTCCCTATGGGCAGGGTCATAGCGAGGAAAGCTGCAGAACTGCTGGCAGTTCCTCTAGTTGCCATATTGCCCCCAGCCTCCTCCCCTCAGGTAGCATGGGATGGGGAGGGCAAGAGCGTGGGGGTCCTGGGTTGGGGGTGGGGCAGAGTCACATGGAGGGTCACAAAGGGAAGTTATGTGCTTCCCCTTAGCTGTTATTCCCCTCACCACCTGGGGGGGGGGGGGGGAATTTCAGCCCTGCCTCTGATTCTATGGATTATCATCAGTTGATATCTGTATCTCCTCTATGCACTACTAGCTCAGTCACTGAAAGATTTCAGAAAAAAACAACAAATGGTCTGGTAGCACTTTATAGACTTAAGCTCATGATACCATCTACATGTTTTGTTAGTCTATAAAGTGCTACCAGACCATTTGTTATTTTTTTCTGTAGCAGACTAACTCGGCTACCCCCTGAAGCTCCTGAAAGATTTCAGTTACAGTATTTCCGCAGGTTCAAGAAGAAATGGATCCTAGTCTTCTCTTCTAAGAAATCAATTCTCCTTTGTGTCCTGACCCAGTGACCCCTTTCTGTCTCTTTCATATTCAGCTTGCAGAATGCTAAATAGGAACAATATCTTTTTCAGGCTTAAAGGGTCCTCTAAGCTATATAAAGACAAAAGTCATATTATTTACAAGGCCTCAGTGCTCATTAGTGTGTGGGGGGGGGGGAAGGGGGAGAGGGAATCTGTATAATGCCAGTTATCAACACTGCTGCAAGAAAATAAGAGAAAAGCAACATTGTGTATGAAGTGTATTGAATTGCAAACTGCTTTCTCAGCAATCAGAGCTGCACTCTGATTCAAATGAGATGCTTACATAATGCTATTATACGGGAAGTGTGACAAAGAGCTGGAGTGATTAAGATACTCCTTATGTGTTGCGACTGTTCTGCCTTTTCACCTAGAGCAGAACATTAACAAATTGCCGTTTTAAAATCGCCCATTCTAGCACTACACACAATCAAACACATCTATATCCACTGTTGGTAGCTTCCTCTCAAACAGTTTTATTTTTTAGACACGAGACAGAGCATAACAGGAACAAACAAGCCACTTCTCAAAATTCACATCTTGGTGTGGTAATCTAATCTCAGCTGTACATTTACAGGCTGCAGTGGATTTTTTCTAACTATATAGCATGTCACATGGCTAAGACCAGGACCTGGCCTTTAGCACACTTCTTGATGTAAAGCAAGAGTGTAACTTCAGACATGTGCTGTGCATCATAGGGCATCTTAATACCCCTTCCCCCACCAAAAAGACTAACTTTATACAGGCCACTCATAAGGTGATGCAAAACCCCATTAAGAATTGGTAGTTAACAAAAGTATGGTTCTTTATAATGGGATCTCTGTTGTCAAATCAGATGCAAGGACATAAACTTCAGGAATAATATCTCATTTTATTTTATAATATTTAGTTTTTATTCCTAACACCAAAGAAAGCACAGAGGTGAATGAAATTATGTCTCTCAAATCTTTTGCTATTGCAATGAAACTTTGAGGGGCCACTATCAAAACCAAAAAACCTAAAGACTTTTCTTAAATAAATTGTGCTCTTACTTAGGAATGCCCCTAGCCCCAAATGAAGTCCAAGATTCCAAGTGAATCCAGGTATTTTTGTATAAAATAATGCCTGCTTCTCAGTCCCAATAAAACAGGTTCCTTTACTTTTCCTGATTTGACCATAAACTCAGGCATCTGTGAAAATAGAAAGACATTGTGAATATACACAAGGCATTAACTGTACACATATCAGTCCCTTCAGATATTTTGTTGCCATCTTATGTTTTCATGTCCAGGATGTGTATTAAAACTCATTCACTTTGCCCCTTTAAAAATGGCTTATGTTGGAAACTGACTAAACACAAAAAAGGTTTCTACATATGTTGGCCATAAATAAGAGAAAATAAAAAAAAGAAAGGGCATAACAAAAAGATAACGAATACTCTGCCCTCACTGCTTTCTTCAAGTTATGATTCAGAAGAGATGTATCATCCTGATAGAATCACAAATAGGAGGAAATGCAGTATTAGGAACTGGAGTCTACAGGAATAAAGTAATCACTCTGGTCTTTTGGCACATATTCAACTTAAATGACCCTACAGTAATTGTAAAATGTGTCAGGTTATTTTATTGTTTCATAAATGAAACAGAAGAGTGAGCATCATGTGTGGTTATTAGGGAGTTAAACTGGAGGCCATGAGGGAAGAACTCCTAACAGATTCGGCCATGGCACTTAATCAGTTAATAACCCATGACAGATATACAGTACATTTCAAAGAAAGGAGATAGATACCATTCAAGAGGAAAGGGAATAGCTTGTCACACATAACATAACTGTCACATGAATTTGTGAGCCAACAGGATGCTCTATACCATGGGATTAAAGATGAATTTTCAAAGTGGTTTGCAGGAGTTTATTTGTCAGCAAGATATAACCAGCTTCTTGTGCATTGGTGCATGACACTGCTATGATAGATACATCTGATGTGGTATCTGGTTCTCAGGCCAATTTTTGCCATGAAAATGGATTAATCTTTTTCAACTATTTCCATTTCCCTCAAACCTTTAAGACTGGGCTCAGTTTTTTAATGGGATGTTCCATTCTTATTACTATCTCTGTCCCAAGTATGAAAGTCAGTAACAAGACTAACTGGTGTTGCAGTGTTATAACTCATCTCTCTGACAAAGCCAGAAATGAGAACTGACAATGGCACAAAATGAATCCATTCCCACTCCAGCTCCTCAGATTGTAATGGGGAAGGAAGACGGCACCACATTTACTCATTCTAACTGTGACAGGAATGAGAAATGGTACAAAGACAGTCCCAGTCCCTTCTCGCCAGATGCTCTGAAATGTGTACAGTCCTTCCAGGAGTCTCAAGCAATGGCTTTCCCATTGTTCCGCTATGATTTCTGTATTGGCCCACCTTTCCAACAGAAACATTTAGGAGAATGAAAACTGCTTACAATGTTAATTTAATTAGGGCTTGATCCTGAAAGCATTGGTGCAGCACTTCTATAAGTTCAAGTTTAAAAGCAATACACAGGACAGAGGATGGAAGGAAACCTTATCCTGCAGCAAGCACTGCTACTTAGCTACCAAGTTAATTCTAATACTAAGAAGGGGTAAAGTCAGTAGCTAAGAGCCTCAAATTGTTGGCAACATACTTATCATAATTGGGTTCTAGTCCATGATTCCTAGGCTCCTAGGTACTATAAATGGTAATGTAAATTTGCATGCTGAAGATCAAGTTTAAATCCATATCTCCACAGTCTTATCCATTCTCTGACCTCTCATCCTGTTTTTTGCCCTGCCCTCGTCCTTGTATGAGAGCAAAGTAAGCAGCAGACTTGAAATTTCATGTAAGTGAACAGTACTTACTATGGCGTACTGTTTACCTCCATGCTACCATCTGTCATCCTCTTAATGAGCACAACAACTTTGTACTCCCTCCCACCCTTCTCCACAGTATAGAGGGAGATGAAGAACCAAAGCCCTCCAGACTGAAATGATGGTGCCTTTAAGAGGACAGATCTATGTCTTTCGAGTCATAAGCACACATACCACTCATATTTTGTATGAAATATGAAGTTAATTCTGAAATATGAGTGGTGATGTGCTTATGACTTGAAAGACACTTGTCTGTCCTCTTTAGAACCACCATAGATATAGATATAGATATAGATATAGATTAGATATAGAATAACATACAGGCCTAAGCCCAGAAAGTAGGAAATCAATATGAGCCAGCTGTGTTCTGTTCTTGGCTTTGTCCTCTTGTGTGACCTCGGGCAAGTCCCTACACTTCTCTCTGCTCCTCTTTCCCCTCGCATACTTTGTATACCTACTTACATTGTGTGTTCTTTGGGGCAGAGACTCTCTCTATGTATCTGCATAGTGCCTACCACAAGGGGATGCCAATCTCCAGGTGCTACTGCATGACAAAGAATGAATAACAAGTGAAAGGGAAATGAGGTGCATTTATAAAACACCAGAGACACGACCATGTGTTCTAATCAAGAAAGCATATGGGCAAACAAAACACATTACTAAATATGTCTCAGCTTGAAATGTAGTTGGGAAACAAAGGCACAGAGCCAGTAGGATGATGGAATGGGTGGGGGAGATGAAAAAGGAGTTAACTAGAGCCCTCTCAGAGATGATATAGAAAGAATGCCCTAAAAGAGCTAGACTATGTTTGAGAAGTAGTGGCAGCATGATCCCAGCCCACTGAGAGGAAAGGTGGCGGCTGCTTTGTGAAACTGCTCTGACACAGGGCTCTGAGCCACCTGCTCTACTTTGTTTCCTTAGAAAATGACAGAAAGCATGACAGGCTGTTCTTTGCTACACTCAGCACTGAAAAGAAGCCACTGATGGGGAAACATACACCAGGGAGAAAAAGATGAAGCATGAAACTGATATGAACTTACCAAACAGGCAAACGAATGTTTATAAAACCCTGTTGTGAAGGGTTGCCAAGAAAGACATCAGCTATGAGCTAACTATGTCAGGTTCTCAAGGAATACCATGTGCTCACCCTTCATTGATTTTCTCACTGCAGCATCCATCTGAGCCTAACTAAAGACTCTTTCTTGTTTTATCTGATTTCTACCAGGAAAATAATTAACTTCCTCTCATTTCAGGAAACGAGAAAAATGAATAAACTGTTCCTCCAGCGGTTAGCTAGCTAGAAATTCAGCTATGCCTGTGATCAGACTACAAATTAACTGAAAGTGTAAACCAGGATCCAGAACTCATATCCTGTCTGCTGTTTATTTAATATATACATCTGCAGCCATAATATAAATAAAAAACAGCTCCCCCCAAAGATCCAAATTACAGGGTGAAGCAAAACCAGACTCTCATAAAATAAGAATGCTCTGAATCTTTGCCTGGGGCTTGATCAGAACTGAAATAAAATGTCTTCTGAGGTTCAGAAAATTCAAGAGTTTTTAATTGCCATTTGCCTCTTTTCATTGCTAGGGACATGAGGCAGAAATGCCAAAGCTGTCCTGGAGAATTTCCACCAATATTTGTCTGAAATTGTAACTGAATTTGATTTGCCTGTTGAAAAAGGATCCAGGCCAATATACATAGGACAGAAAAAGAGGTAGAAGTGCTGGGGCCTGAGAGAAGAATCCAAGAGTATTTTTCTTTTACCCTGCCCTTTACTGTATCTCTCTCTGTTTTATCCTAAAAGTGGGAATGCTGAGATGAAGGCGAGGAAGATGCTTCACTGAATGGACACTTTTTTCCTTTTCCAGCTGCCCTCATTTTTCCATGAAGATCTCTCTGACACCTATCAAAACTGCTCCCTACAAACCACTTACACCCAAATCTAGTATCATAATCATAATCTTTGCAGTCTGACTCACCACTCTGGAAACGATGATGTTTTAAATGTCTTATTGCCCCAGGTGACTACCTGTTGTGCTTTCTATGGCTATGTCTAGACTGCAAGCCTCTTTCGAAAGAGGCTTTTTCGAAAGTATTTTTCGAAAAAGCCTCTTTCGAAAAAGAGCATCTAGACAACAAGAAGATTTTTTTGGAAAAAGCCCTGTTTTCATACAATAGCGCCTTTTTTCGAAAGATGACTTTTGAAAAAAGGCGTTATTCCTTGTAGAATGAGGTTTACCACCGTTGACAAAACCACTGCAATTTTTCAATTTGCTGTTGACAGAACATGGCGGTAGTCTAGACGCAGGTAAAGTTTTTTTCGACAAAAGGCCACTTTTTTTGGAAAAACCCTGTAGTCTAGACACACCCTATGGTACAGGCAATCCTGAGCAAGTAGCATTAACTGAAGAGAGGTCAAAGCTGTGAAATTCAGAGCCAAAAATACTATATCCTTCATTCATGGAAAGGATACTGCTGTCATGGGGCATGGGATGTAGGGTCACAATGGGTTTCTTCAGAAATATTGTCTCGAAGGTGAATGTTTAGAGCTGCATGGGCTTAAATAAAGGATTGTGTAACACTGATTCCAGATGAGGGCTTATTGCACTGCCTTTAGGACATTGTGTTGGAGCACTGATACCACTGACTTCCAGCTAACCATGTATTTGTGTGAACATGACATTTTACAATCTCAGATTTGTACCTATTTTATTAACTGGTTGTTTTCTGGCCTTTTCATGGACATTTTTAAATGCAGTCTATAAGGTATATGAGGCATGAAGGCAACGGAGTGGAGGCATAGTAGGTAGTCAAGGAATATTTGCAGGTATAGTCTTGTAAAACACTTGGTCTCCCATAATCATTATTAATAATAATGGACTAAATCAGATATTCTCTTCCACCCCCAAAGCAAACAAATAGAACAAGACAATATATGCCACAACCGTAGTTTTATTTTATGGAAACTGAAGAAGTACAGGGAAACCTGCAAAACAAATGTCACAGCTTCACACAAAAGAAAAGAGTTTAATAAGGAAATAGCTGACTGAGAAATCACTGCCAGCAAGATAAGGCGAGTGAAAACAACGAACAGGGAGTTTTCATTAGACAAACACAAAAGAAATAGTACTCGTGTCAGGAAGATGTTGCCGTTGTCATTCACACAGGCATATAATCTACATAAGGAGTATTCTATATGTTTGTAATGGCATGTAACTGTAATCTATTATTAGACTACTGTAATAGACGTCAGAAAAAAATTCCCTGGGGTTTACAGTAGAATTAAGAAACTGAACATGACCACAGTGTGTTGCTGCCACAAAAAATGAAAACACAGCATCGGGCTGTGCAAGTGGAGAGGTATTGCATGCAAAACTAGTAAGTTAAATACTTCTCTCTCTTCAGTACTCATGGGTGTGTCTAGACTACATGGCTCCGTCGACGGAGCCATGTAAAGTAGTTTACTCGACATAGTCAATGAAGCGGGGATTTAAATAATCCCCGCTTCATTAAAATAAAAATGACAATCAGCTGATCCAGCACAGCGCGGCAGTCTAGACGCAGTGTGGTGGCCAAGGGAAGCCTTTGTCGACCGTTCCGGTATGCCTCGTGTAGTCCATGTAGTCTAGACACACCCCATGAGACCACACTATGTATAGTAAAGGTGCTATTCTAAGGTTAGTGGGAGTGCCAGAAAGGACAACTAAAATAATCATGCTTGGAGAAAATGACCTAGAAAGAATGGTTAGTAAAGCCAAATATGCTGGCAGGTCTGGAGTCTGGGGGAGAAACAAAAAATGACAGCGATTTTAAAATTTATATATTATAAACAGGTCATATTTGACAGACTGAGGAATAATGGGTCTAAGTTGCCAATAGAAATATTAGATTACATTGTAGGAATAATTTTGTAATCATAAAATGAAGTAGGCCATGGAAAGTGGTTCCCAAGAATGCAGTGGTATAGGATTTGCTAGAAGTTTTCAAACCAGAACTTAATGATTTGGAGAGGATTTAGAGATCTAACATCTCCTACAACTGTCCAAGAGACTACTTTCAAGAGATTCCATCTGGGATCCAGCCCCTATGATTCTCAGAATGAACTAAGCCATTCTTCTTTTACACGGCAGGGCTGGATTCAGTCAATCTGGAATACTCTGTATGATCCCCAGTGGGGCTGCCCTAGCAGTACTGTGATTCTAACAGTGCTGGGGTGTGGATGGCATAAACCACCCACACATGCCTGCTGAATGGTCAGGACCCTACTGGCACTCCTCTTTGGCCACCGAAAAGGGAATTATAACTTGGTCATTGGTAAAAATATCTCTGAGAGGAAGTAATTAAATTGCTGATACATATTTGCAAAATTGAGAAGCTCAGATGAAAGGTCTTCCAAAATACCAATAATTAAGACTATTTTGTAAGGATCGTCTTGCTTATGCATTTAGTTGTGGATATTCTGAGACCAATATTTCCACTAATTTTCTTTATAAAGCTCAACTACTATCATTGCCTCAAGTGAGAGGAGGGGAAGATTTATGTTTTGATTCTGTATGACTTCCAAGTCCCCAGACACACTTCCCTCTGTCTCTGTTTTATCTTCTCCATTTTGTGAGGTCCCTTCCTAATTGTCCCCTTCTCCTTCCCCTTCCCCTTCCCCTTACAGTGAGCTCTGAAATCTAGGTAATATGGTTCATAGACTAGGCCAGAATGAACCATTGTGACTTTAATATTACCTTCCAGATGAGTATTCCAAAATGCTTTATAAATATTAAGCCTAACAATGCTCCTGTATGGTATTATATATAGTTTACAATGGATGAATTCAGGCATATGAGATTAATGATTAGCCAGGTTAGACAGCAATAGCTTTAAAGTCAAGTAGTATGGATTACAACTATTGGAGAGACCATCACCCACTCCATGTTATATTGCAGCATGTGAGGTCATCTAAAGGTGTGTCTAGACAGCAGGGCTTCACTCGAAATGAGCTACACAAATTGAGCTATGCCAATTGCGTAGCTTATTTCAAAATATCTTTTTTCAAAATTGGGAGCATCTACCCTGCACTTATTTCAAAATAGAGCACTCTTCCTCTGACTTCCCCTATTCCTTTTACAATGAGAGTTACAGGAGTCAGAGTAAGAAGGCATCTCTTCCAGCTTGACAGTATTTTGACATTATTTCAAAATAACTGCTTGCTGTGTAGACACGACTAAGTTATTTCAGAATAATGCTAGTTATTTTGAAATAATGTTGCTGTGTAGACGTGCCCTATTGCACTCAAGTTAAGCCGTTTCCTCCTCTCCTTATTTATTTTAAATTTGAGAAAGTTTGTCTGTCTGTCTGTTCAA
This sequence comes from Rafetus swinhoei, assembly GCA_019425775.1. NCBI lineage: Eukaryota > Metazoa > Chordata > Testudines > Trionychidae > Rafetus > Rafetus swinhoei. Next base: position 270,094,090 of record CM033437.1, on the reverse strand, counting down.
GAATTCCTAAATGGTAAGTGCTAGGACCACCGAATTCGGTACATAGCTTCCTCTCATCATAGCTTAAAAGCAAGGCAAAATTAGGAAGGGACCTCACAAAATGGAGAAGAATTCCTGGCTTGGTTGTGCCAGGAAAATGGGATGTGCCTGGAATGGGATTGCTTTTCAGAAAACCATACAGAAAAGAGACAGAACATTCAAGCAGGTGAAGGGGACTGGCTGGGGAAGCATTCCCCACACCTCTGTGTTCAGGACTGCCTCAGCCCTTTAGGGAAGAAGCAGTGGGGCTGAAGCGCTCCACTCCCGGTTCATATGGCTGTTCCCCTTCTTCAGGGAGTGAGGGGAAATTACACAGTTTGCTGCATTCCACACTCTGCCTGGGAAGTGCAGGGGTCACATGAGCCTGCCCCAGATGGGGGACATGTACCCCTCTCCCATCTGTGCCCACTGGAACTGCAGCAGCCATGGTAATGTGCTTCTCAACTGGCCCCAAGCTGCTGCGGTGAAAAAGGGCTGGGGTTGTCCTCTCTCCTTGGGGCAGCCTGCATACTGAAGCCCTCATCCCCAGCCCCACCAGAGCTCAATGATTCAAATGAAGCATGTACTTCATTTTATTTTCCCAAAAAAACAGAAATTAATTGAGTTAAGGATCCAAGCCACACTGAATAAATCTTCTAGTGGTATAAATAGGAAACAGTGTTCAACTAGTCATCAGTGATGTGCCTCTTGCACTGAAATTTGCTGATCAACATGGTAAGTTTTAGGACCCATCTACCTATAGCCCCAAGCACCTCTTCCATTTCCAGATCTGGGCATATCTTGATCCTGGAGTTGGTGAGGCTTATCCAGGAAGCAGAGTTACATTGTGATGATGGAAAAGGTAAGGCACCTTTTCTCTGTGATTCAGTGAGCCGGGGCTGTGTTCCGTTATGGTGGCAACGCAGGGGATGTCTTTTTGTGATCTTGTATGAACCATTTAAAGTTTAGATGCACCATTCACAGCACCAGCTGGGTGTATTATAAACAAGAATGAATATAATAACTAAGAGTCTGGATGTGAGTTAATACAGCATATGTCACAGTTTTCTTTCTCCACAAAGACAATTGCTTTACTAATTAAATCTCTGGCAAGTATAGAATTAGGACCTGGCCTTCTTTTGGGGGGGGCGAGGGAGAGGGGGGACTCAGAAGAGTTAAAAAAGATTAAATCAATGTAATTCTGCACTAATCTCAAACCTTTCCAAAGAATCTAAACCTACATCTTATATCTGATATGTGGACTAAAGCTTGACTATATTAGTGGCACAGCACACTAGGGGTGACAGTCCAAAAAAAATAGCATCTGTCTCAAGCCCATAGCAATGAATTTCAAAAACAATTTGCACTTTATCTCTGTGAAACCCAGAGATCACACATCAACCAACACACTGCCAAGTAGCAAGAACAAATCAATGCCTGGCCTACCTCCCAAGGTCTGTCCCCTGGTTTTATCATCACTGGCCACTAAGTCTGTGTTTTAAGGGTAGTGAAAAATGACCCATTTATAGGTGTGCTAGGTGTTGCACAGTTGCTAAACTGACCAGGGTATAATATCCTTGAGAATGATGGTGATAATTAAACAATTTCTGGCACAAGCTCTCAAAAGGGTCACCCGATTTCATTCATCACTTGAAGGCCATAAAACTCTTCTGGAACAGCAGAATAGAAAGTATCCAGTCATGAACAAAATACAACAGGATGTAACTGCTCAACTTTTTAAATGTTGGAAGCAAAAAGCCACACTAAGCATATGCAGGCACATAAAGCAGGCAAAAGAGAGGCATCTAGCCACTGGAAAAGAGTGCCAGGTTTTCCCACCCCTTTTAGAGGAGGCCACACATGTTGCCAGTAAATGGGAACCAGCTGGAAAGTAATCTCTGTATGTCTCAAGCATGCTGGCAATCCAAATAGCAAGCTATATTTTGCAAGTGATACTACTGAATCTGCCATGCTGGAACATGGTTTATCTGGGGTATTTGGTAGTAAAAGAATTTCCAAACTGAAAATCAGACCAAGTATTCCAAGTTCATTTTCTCTTGAGATGACTACATAAGTAATTTTAATAAATGGGCAGAATTATCCCCTCCCAAGCATCTGCAGTTTAGCGAGAAATCCTGGTCCTACTGAAATCAGTGGCAAATTCCCATTGATGTCAGAGAGGGCCAGAATATTAAAATTCATCTCTAGTTATCACACTGACTTGTATCCTTTCGTTGCCTCCTCCATTTACAATCTAGGGGTAACCCATTTATGGTTGGGCTTCAATTATCTTCTAGTAACATATTTCAAGTTTTAACCCTTTATATCCAGTATCCTACTTACTTGTGCTTTCCTACTTCTTAGATCTCTCCCCTATCTTACAGAATGTATTACCATAGTCTAAAGTCGCCTGACAAACACTTATAGTGTGGGCGAATGAACAGATGATAAGTGCCCTGTTTGTCTGCATCTGACTGATTTTTTTTTAGGTTTCTAATGGAAGAGAAGAGAGACAAGGCAGGTGAAGTAATATCTTTTATTGGACCAACTTATTGGACCCAAGAATGAATAGAAACAAAAATCAAGCTAGGGCTTTAATATTAAGTAGTACTCAACATGGGTGACAAAAGAAGGTAAGATGGGCTTTTTTAAGCATCTGAGGCAAGGTGTTTCAATCTTCTGTGGGTCATAGTTAATTGCTCCAATTTAGATCCAAATATTTTGGAGGGATTGAGTAAATTGCTGTGAGGCAGTGGAGCTTTGAAGATGGTTCTTCACCTTCTCTCCTGCACGTCCCATGAGAAATTAGTGTTCCTGAAAGGAGACGTGAATGAAAGTTCTATAATCTAACTCAGCTTTTGCCTCAAGACAGTAGGAAAACCTCTTCATTATGAGAGAAGCAGACAATCTACTGAAAAATATGGTTTAGTTCAAACTCAGTTTTTGACCAGCGCTGCTCTTTAACCTAGGAAGAGCTAACTTCAAATCTTTGAATTCTGCCTTGTCCTAAATGAAGGCAGTCCTCCTGGTGCTTCAGGCTGACTCCACAGGCCCATGCAGAGGAAGATGGGACCATGATCCTGCAAGCTTTCCAGGTCCTGTCTGTGAGATTATGCGTGTCCCTGGGGGCTCATGGAAGGAGAAGTTCCTGTGTATCTTTGAGTGAGTCTGCATGGGTTGTGCAGGGGTGAGGTAAGTTTGGGGAGAAAAGTTCCTTGTCCTTTCCTAGCTCACCCATTCAATGCCCTATCATAAAACAGTGCCTTTGCTTTGTCAGTGAAGATCTTTCACATAATACCAGGGGCTCTGACAAAAACCTCAGTCTCAGCTAAAGTCTGATTGTGTTTGCAAATTATGAGACCTTTTAGTCAAGCTAAAGAAGTATCAACATTAATTGCTCAAGGAGAGGTCAAGGCACAATTTTGCCTTCAATGTACCCCAAAACTCAGCAGCCTCAGAAGAGGATTTGCATTAGCTATAGAAGAAAAACATTCAGCACTTCAGCTGAGAGTTCTCCAAATACTAATGCAAGAGTATATCCCCCCCAGATCCTAGAAGTTTTTTCTTTTAATTCAGGAAGACTCATTTTATCTCTTTTTCACACTCAAGAATATTTTAATGTTATGCTTTCTCTTCTGGTTTCCATTCTATAAGCTTGTGATTTGACAAGAAACTTCTGCTAATATCTGACTATAAGCTGGAACCTACCCAGGAAAACAGCTTACTTACCATATTGATAGCCTTAGGGGCTTGCCAGTTTCTTACTGCCCAATGCATAGAACGATATTTAAAGCAGAGCACAGCTTTAAATACATATTAGAGCTAAAATCTAGGTCACCCTTCATATTAAAGGACAAATAAGAGTTTTGTTCATTTCCTATTTTTACTGGTTGACTTGGTCATTTGAAAAGGGAACAAAAGTTAAAAAAAGAAGTGATGTAGGTGACCATGTAGTTAAAAATCAAGAGTAATTTCTCTGCATTAGGCTGGGCAGTGTTCAGATGCCAGGTATCAGAATGATGAAGACATATACCTGACACTCTCTTTACAATGCTGCTCGTGGAATATAGTTACAGTCAGGTACATCTTAATGAGGGTTTTCTAATCATTTTCAAATGTTGAACTGTTTAGCAACCAAGGAGGCAGGTCCATGTGTCCAGGACAATGATACTATAAGATCTAGTGCACAGCACTCTGCTAGTGGCCTACATGTTTGTTCTAATATAAAACCAAGCTGAGGGTCCTGACAGAGAATTGTTTGCTTTTAATAATCTTAAATCATAGCTCTGTGTTATCTGATCAGTGTGCAGATTTCTAGCTTTATTATTTGTTTCACATTCACCCACTCACTCTCTCACTCTCACTCTCTCTCTCTCTCTCTCTCACACACACACACACACACACACACACACGAAATAATCAGATTTTTTTTTTAAAAAATACAAACACTGAAAGGCAGAATAGTTTGTTAATTTGTTGTAAACAGCTTTTTAATTGCTGCAATTAAAATGTAAAAAACCAGCTGTTATGCACATGTGCAGGAATAGTAAGATGGCCACCAAGTCACAGACACTATAAATAAATCTGCTTATCACTAAGATTGATAAACCAGATCCTCAGCCCACTGCACCATTCTTATAGCATGAAAGGGACTTCAAATGTCTAAAGTGCCAGTCCTCTCAGCACTGCACAGTGGCAAAGGTGGAAGGTAGGAGGTTGTAGCATGCTGCACTCCAGTGACCCTGTTGCAGTGTAGTATTTTTTCAGGAGTATTATGAAGTGGCACAATTTAGAGATGTACTGAAGCTGCTGTGAGCTAAACTGAATCCAGTCTGGCTCTTGGATCCCTCAAACCCAAAGAAAGGCGATAGAAAAATAACATGCCTAGGAATGGGACAAAGATATTGAACACAACTATGACACTAGGATGAGTACGTGTCCGGTTTTCAACCAAACACCTACTTAAAAAGGGGCCCTACCCAACCCTTCCGAGCCCATTGAAAATGAGTAAGTGAGGGTGAAGGGAAGCCTTGGAGGTGTCTCAGAGAAGGGGCAGGGCAAACATGTTCAGTTCTGTTCATTTAGAAACCCTGATGTGTCAAAATTGGATTGGTCCTAAGTTCTATCTTTGCACTTCTGTAACAGTCAAAGAGGTTTCAGCCTGGGAGAAACTGATGGAATATTGGGCCCACAAAGGTACCTTAGCATCTAACTTGCTGAATACAAAAGCAATATAAAGCTGCATAAAAACTCAAAGAAGTGTAACACAATTTGTCTAACAAAGTGTTAGAAAAGGTAACAAATTCACCAGTAAATGAGCCTCTGGTATCTACATTTTCACTTAACTCTGAAGAAGAAGGATGATTCAAAAGAAGCGTCCTACAGAGCCATGTCTCTTCAAGGTGCCCACAGAACATTGTTTAAAGGACACAGATTTACTTGTGAAACTAAAATTAAAACAAATACCAGAAGTCTTCATAGAAGTCTGTCCCCAAAATGAAAAGCCTAACCTCAAAGCAACCTGAGCATCAAGCTGCATTTGACTACCTCTTGCAAGATTTCTCTGCATTTGAAGCAACTGGAAAATTAGAATTCATCACACAGCCCTCTAACTATGTCTATCAGAAAGCTGCAAAAAGGTGGGGCTATACAACAAATGTGAACAATAACAAATTGATGGTAAATGCTGCAAAAGAAACATTTTGACTCACAGCAGTGCTTCGAAAATCCAGTGTTTTAAATTTAATTCCGCCATTAATTCTGTGCCCTTTAAACATCTTTCACATATCTGATTTATCAGTTCCCCTCATCAAAGGAAACCTTCACAACACTTTCAAAAGACAAGGCTTTGGAGCTTCATTTCCTAACTTTGCAAGATGCTAAAAATCATGGAGTGAATAGAGACACTGGATTTATGACTTATTACAACAATTAATGACTCACTAAAAACTACCCCAGCTGTCTCTCTGTCTCTCCCCTTCCCCGTGACTGAAGGGCTGTTAATGGGCCGCATCACCTTGAATAAGTCCTTGAAATATGTGTTAATTACTTTTGCTACAATATTTTTTCCACCTTGTCTTTAGCTGTGACACAGTGAGTACTTTTTCCAGACCCGAGGAAGAGATCTGTGTAAGTTATAAAGCTTCTCTCTCTCACCAACAGAAGTTGATCCAATGAAAGATATCACTTAACCACCTTGTCTCTCTTCCCTTTTATCAGACTCATAAGGAAAAATTAGTCCGATGCAAACAAACAGAACAGTGTGCTTACCACCTGTTCATTTGTCCTTATTTGTCAAGTGACTTTAGACTATAGTAATAAAATATGTATACAGTTCAAAGTACTTTTTTATATAGTGTTTCTTTAACATTGGCAGAAAAATATGTAAACACCATAAATTAGTTTGTAACATTACAATCTATCCTAAGTAAAGGATAGCATACAGCTATTGTACCCCATAAGCAGTCCAGAGAACCAGCTGCTTCTGAATCACATTCCTGATCCACCTTGTTCTCGGGTGAGAGATTAAGGTCCAGCATTTCAAAGGTTTTTAGGCAACTTCTCCCTTTAAAATCAATGGAGGTGGTCGCTGAAATACTTCATCACTTTTCCTGAAGCTGCTTATTCCATGCTGTTGTTGTTGTGCACCGGGCCAACTGGTCTGGCTGATGAAAAGGGAGCAGAACTAGAACCCTTTCCATGTCCTGCTCCACACCTGTAATTGAGACACAATTTTCTAATTTATATACTTCATTTTGGGGAAGGGGAGATTCATTCTGCTTCTTGGTTCTCTTTAAAAATTACCATCATTGTGTGAAGGACTTTGTATTAGTTAAATTGTCTTGACCCTGCCCTCAGGAAATGGGACACCCATATGCAAACCGCCATCCCCTTCCAGAAGTGGATTGCCATTGCCCTCTGGAAGCTTGCCAAACAGCTACCATGCCGTCAGGTCAGGAACCAGTTCGGCATGGGGAGATCAACCGTCAAGGGCATGGTCATGCAGATATGACTTTATCATGCTATTGTCCCAGGAGGGTTCTGAACTGCTGGAATGGGGTTCCCTAGGGAAGGAAAGGGGGAGCAAGCTCCCTCCCTGGAAGGTTTCTCAGTCCCGCCTTCACAAAGCCCTTCCAGGGGATGGGATTAGTTGTGGTTGGTCCTGGTGTGTGGGAAGGGGGGTTGGGTTTGGGGAACTCCTGAGGGCTCTTCCAGGTCTATGATTCTATGATTCTATGAACTCCCGAAATCCCTGGCAACCCTGTGATTCTCTGTTTGTCTCCTTCTACAGTTGGTGAGGGCCATCAACACCATCCTGCTGCACATGGTCATCAACCTTGTGCAACGTGGACCTCAGCATGCCGGCTTTGCCAACACAGGCTTCCCCAACTGGACCCCCAACCACCAGGCCTTTGATTATATTAACCAGAAAGGATACTTTTCTATGGTCCTGCAGGCCATCATGGACCACCAGTTCACAGACATCAACATCAGGTGGTCGGGGAAAACACATGATGCCTACATAGTCAGGAACTTCAGTCTCTTCCAGAAGATGCATGACAGCACTTTTTTCCCTGACCACACCATTAGGGTCGGGGAAGTGGACATGCTGATGTGCATCATGGGGGACGCAGCCTACCCTTTGCTGCCTTGGCTGATGAAGCCTTACACAGGGCAACTTGACCAAAGCAAAGAGCATTTCAATGCCAGGCTCAGCAGGGCCTGCATTGTTGCGGAGGGCGCCTTTGTCCATCTCAAAGGGAGGTTCTGCTGTCTCCTCACCCACCCTGCACCTTGGCAAGCAGAACGTCCCCCACTTGGTGGTGGCCTGCTGTGTCCTGCCCAACCTGTGCAATAATAAGGGGGAGACATTCCTGCCATGATAGGGGGCACAGGCTGAGCAGCTCGGAAGGGCCTTTGAACAGCCACACACAGCTGACATCTGGCAGGCCCATAACTATTTTGAAATAGGCATTATTCTTCGTGAAATGAGGGTTATAGAACTCAGAATAAGAAGCCCGTTTTTTCAAAATTATCTCAAAATAACAGGCTTGCTAGGCAGATGCTCACTTTGTTATTTTGAAATAGCACTGCTGAGTAGACATGCCCTAACAGATTTATTTGGGCATAAGCTTTCATGGATAAAAACTCACTTTGCCCAATGTATCTGACAAAGTGGGGTTTTACCCAAGAAAGCTTATACACAAATAAATCGGTTAGTCTTTAAGATGCCACAGGACTCCTCATTATTGTTGCTGAGAGTGTCATTTTTAGTGAGAAAAGGCATGTATACTAGTAGGTGACAGTAATATACAAATAATCTAGGCATTATTATCATTATAATGTATTTATTGAAATCATTTTGATATTTGAAAACATGCTTTGTATCAATATTTTCAAATTTTGCAGGACCACCTTAAACTCTCCATTTCATTTGAGGTAAAATACATGAAATCAGAACAAAAAAAATGAATTATTGGGGGGGGGAGGAGGGAATAAACAGTAGAGGCCGATACTGAGCAATATGCAAAAAAAAAAATTATAACTTGCATTATAAACACTTCAGAGATCTCTGTGGAATCTCTGAACTTTCTTCCTCACCTGCACAGTGCAAGTGCTGAGGCTCTGTTTCATCTCAAGCCTGCCATGCCTACACAGAGTAAAGGACGATTTGGGCCAAAATAATTAAAGGATTGTTATCGAATGAAATCCACCGCGGTGTAGATAGTCCACACAAGTCCATTTCTTCACCATGGAGCTGAAATGCTTTTCCAATATGTGGGAAGGAACAATGACTGCAGAGAAGCTGTGTTTCAACCCTATGCCTGAACAAGATTTTAGTATTTGATGAATTCCAAGTCCAAGCCCTAAATTAAAATGATATCTCCTACCAACCATATTATTCTACCAACTATTATTAATTGTAGGGAGTTAAAAGGAAGATTTAATGTGAGACAATGTTAATTAATTTATTTAACACACTGACTTCAACAGCAACAAAGATAAGACGTACAACTGCTACTGGTTTTTCCTTTGGTTATCATGGCCATGGTTTGTTTGAATGATGAAAAGAAAGTGCTTTTACAAGCTGTTCACAAGCTAAAAATGAGGGCACAAATAGAAAAGGACATTTATGTTAATTCAGATGATTATGACATCACAAAATCCTTCTATTTCAATGTGTAGTTGAGTTCGTAACTGAAGGTTTAGCTGGACAAGCCCAACATATGCAGGCCCAAGAACATAAGTGGCTCTTATGAAAATACCATACCTTTTTAACACAGCCTATTTATTTACACATTAAGACATATTCCAAAATGCACACACTTACAAGTCTTCTCCCCACATTTCACACTACAACTTTGCATGAAGAAGGCAAATTAAAATTATGTAAATCCTTTTGAAAGCTAATTCATTCTGCAACTTGTATTTGGAGAAAGATGTATGTGTTTGTGTGCATTTAAAATACAATGTGATCAGGCCTTCTACTTTAAGTTATGCTCATCTGACAAGCTATCCTGACGAAAATAGTGTGCAGTCTGAATTAGCTCTTGTCAAAAAAGAAGATGGACAACTTAATTGATTTCTGTATTGCAATGAGATCTGTGACTGGCAATCTGAGCGTGAATGGCAGATCCTAGTTTCCTCCTTCTATTAGATATTTTTCTGCAGTGACAATTATTGAAGCTTCTAAAATTTAAATAGATAAAAAGATTAATACTGTTACCAACTGGCTAAATTGCGCATGCAGCTAGTCCATGCTAAACAATCTTTTTATTACTTGTCCCTATCTTTATTACATGTCCCTATTTGTCTCATCTGCCTTGCCTTTTAGAATGTAACCTCTTTGAAGCAGGGACTGGCATTCAATGAGGGCCAGATTGTCAAAGGTGCATTTAGGTGTCTAGTGGGATTTACTAAAACACCTAAGCAGCTTAGGTGCCTAGTATACTGACAGTGCCATACCTAGCTAGCCTAGTAGATACACAGTTGCATGTTCAGATGGGGCAGGATGGACACCAGGAAATGTATTGCTACAACTAGATGGAGACATTTTTCCCCAGAAGAAAAATTATATTTTTTGTCAAAAGAAAAGAAAAGAAAACCTACCTGATTTCTCTTTCAATTTTGGGCTAAAAAAATCCTGAAAATGAATGTAGCCAAAAACTGCCAAAATCTGAACAATTTGGGGATTTGGGTTTTGGGAGTTTGGATAAAAAATTGAATTTATTTGAGGAGAGCAGACATTTTCCATTAAGATTATTTTTTGTCCAAAATTCAATTGTTCATTGGAAAAAGCAAGTTGATGGACAAATTTCAAGCATTCCTACTACCTGCAGCTCCATGACTCTGTGCCAGCATGGCCCAGTCAGCATCTTTGTACTTCTAGTGTTGCGCCATTTCCCCTCCCATGGGCATGTGTGGGGCAGCTGGTGCAGCAGCTAACTTCATTGTCTTTATGCCAGCAGGGAGCTTCTCCCTTGTGCTCTTGGAATTCTCCACTGACCACAGAGGTCCAGAAGCCAGACACTTTGTTCTTCCTTAAAAAATGAAAATGTTTGGAGTAGAACCAAGAATCTGTCCCAGAAAGTACAAAGAATGTCTGTCAATGATTCAAATGAATAATTCTGAGTTATCTCTGATTAGCTAAGCGGAAGCCAGTGTTCCCTCACAGCAACAGAGATGCAGTTCTGCAATTATGTCGTAACCGATCTTTATGAGCCCATTCTCTCAGGGTTCCTTCCTTCCTTCCAGATTTTTATAAATGAGACTTAGCAATTAGCAAAGTTAATTAATTTCCCCTGAAGAGGGTCTGCGTTTGCCCACTCAGACGCTGGGGTTGGAATAACTTTTAATATGTTTTCTGAACCTCGAGGGTAATTAAAATATTTATTTTGTTGTTCCTATCCTATGCAGAGTGCTGTAATCCCTCTCATTACAATACATGTATTGGAATAAGCAACATAGTGCAAACCAAACAGATAACAGACAATGAATGTGTAGGATGACACTCACAAGGAGCTACCAAAATCCACAAATCACCGACTGTCTTCTTCCTCTGTCAGACTGTGACTTTAACAGCCAGTGCAACCATGCATACTCTTTTTCAACAGTCCCCAGGAGCTGTAAACAGCATTGGATGGAAGGACTGTCTTTCATCTCTCTGGCAAGTGCTGAGGGTGACAATGGGGAAAGAATGTTAGTGCTGTCAAGGTTTCCTCTTCTATATGATTGTCTGAAAATAAACTTCAAGTTTGAGGAGGTGGACTCTAATTTGGCAACCAGATCCATGAGTGAGGACTCAGATGCCTGTGCAGAACTCCATGGAATTCAAAGAGACCCCATGAAGACATACGGGTCCATGTATGTGGAACAGATTGCAAGATGAGAATCTTAAGAAAGGTTTTATTTCTTTGAGCTTCTTAAAATGAGACCTTTTACCACTTTTGCCATGTGAAGTACCTTCCTTCAGCAACATTCTAGAAGAGCTAGTTTAGGAGCAAACAATCCATGTGGAAAGGAAGAATTAATAGGGAGGGAAGAAAATGAGAAAAATTAAGTTCAAGCATAGGTGCTAGAACTAAGGGTGCTGGAAATACTGTTGCATTCCCTGACAGGAAGTGGTTTCCATTATACATAGGGGGTATATCTAGACTACATGCCTCTGCCGGCAGAGGCATGTAAAATAGGCTACCCGACATAGTCAATGAAGCGGGGATTTAAATATCCCTGGCTCCATTAAAATAAAAATGGCCGCCGTGCTGTGCCAGCTCAGCTGATAATCAGCACAGCGCGCGAGTCAAGACGCAGATCGGTCGACAAAGGAAGCCTTTGTCGACCGCTCCGTTATGCCTCGTGAAATGAGGTTTACAGGAGCGGTCGACAAAGGCTTCCCTTGTCGACCGATCCGCGTCTTGACTCGCGCGCTGTGCCGACGATCAGCTGAGCGGCTGCACTGCGGTGGCGTTTATTTTAATGAAGCCGAGATATTTAAATCCCCGCTTCAGTGACTATGTCGGGTAGCCTATTTTACATGCCTCTGTCGGCAGAGGCATGTAGTCTAGACATACCCAGGGTGTGCAGTTTGGTTCAATGGCTCTCATCACCCCCACTACACATATTGTTCCAGCACCCTTGAGCATGTCGACACAGCAGCATTATTTCAGAATAACTGACGTTGTTCCAAAATAACATACTGTGCGTCTACACTGCCAGCCTTTATTTTAAAATAATGTCGAGCTGGAGGACTTCTTACTCCTACTCCTGTAACCCTCATTTCATGAGGAAGAAGGAAAGTCGAAGGAAGAGTGTTCTTTCTTCGACTTCCTGATGTGCAGACAGCACCAAAAGCCGAAATAAGCTATTTCGACTTAAGCTATGCAATTGACGTAGCTCAAGTAGTGTAGCTTATTCTGACTTTAGCCTGCTGTGTAGATTTATCCCTGAGTTCAAGGTTAAAAAGTATAACAAAAAAAATTCAGTAAGGTCTGAATACCTTAGGCAGTCTGCACTTTGACTAAATTTCATACAGTTTAATAGTTAAACTGCATTGATGAAAGAGCCCTGAGAGTGCTTATTATTAATCATAATCGCCATCAAGGCCAAAAAGAAGCAGCAGTCTAAAGTGGGCATTTCTGACAAAAGAAGATATCTATAGCTACAGCTAATGCATTCAAAACTGCAGCAATCTTCAGAGATCAGAATTTCAATTTGCTATAGCTAAGCATTTTATAATCTTTTTTTTTAACTAAAAGCTATTTACAGTTGCATAGGGCATTGCTTAAAAGTGAAGACCTTGACAGATGCACTGCTGCTGAACTGAAATAACTGTTCAGAACCATGCTCCTGATGACATGAGGACCTCCATATGTGAACTCTTACAGACTGAATGATTCTTAAGGTTCATCTTGTAACACTGAAGCCAATGGGAGTTTGAACATTGATTTAAATGTGTGTTGGATCAAGCCCTTAGTTCCTGATCCCAGAAACACTCTTGTACATGATGAGAAACTTATGTACTTGAGTAGCTCCATTCACTCAGTGGCACTTCTCCCATGCGTAAGTGTTTGCAGGTAGGGACTGGCATTCAGAAACTGAATGTTTGTGAGGTGGATGATCTGCGTGGCAGCCATTGGAATCACATCATCCTCAGTCTCCGTTGTGAAGTCTGAATGTAATATAAAGCATTTCAGTAAGGGAAGCAGAGACCAGTATTTTAAAATAACAGAGATCAAAAGGAATGCAATAGCGTGATAAGAGCCCAACTCAGATTAAGGGTAGCATATACATTGCAACTGGGATATGAGTAATTGGGTAATACAGCTAAGATTTGTTAAATAAAGGTTTGTGTGTTGCCACTGTAATTTAATCAAGTTTATCCTGAAACGCACAATTGGTTTCCTATTCATGCACTTCAATTTTATTGAATCTGTGAGAAGGCATTTCTCCCAGGGCATGTCTAGACTACATGGCTCCGTCGACGGAACCATGTAGATGAGTTTACTAGACATAGGAAAATGAAGCAGCGATTTAAATAATCGCCACTTCATTTACATCAAAATGGCTACCGCGCTGTGCCAATCAGCTGTTTGGCGGCACAGCGGGGCAGTCTGGACGTGCTGCGGTCAACAAGGGAAGCCTTTGTCGACCGCTCCGGTAAACCACATTTCATGAGGCATACCGGAGCGGTCGACAAAGGCTTCCTTTGTTGACCACGGCGCATCCAGACTGCCCCACTGTGCCGCCAAACAGCTGATCAGCACAGTGCGGTGGCCATTTTGATGTAAATGAAGCGGCGATTATTTAAATCGCCACTTCATTTTCCTATGTCTAGTAAACTCATCTACATGGCTCCATTGACGGAGCCATGTAGTCTAGACATACCCCCAGTGTCACAAAGCATAGGATTCTCTCAGACCCATCCACCTATAAAGTGTCATCCAGAGCCTTCCTTTACTGACAAGTGTAATCATGCTACTTTATATAGAGCAAGTCACTACACATAGAAATAGCAGAACTCCCAAAACTGTTATGAAGTCTTCTGGGGCATTATGTTCCTTCATGAGTCACATTTCAATTGACAGACAATAGTTTTCCATTATAGACTTCCTCTCTTAAATACACTTTTCATATCTTTCTCTCTGGGATCCCTGGAATCAAGCAAGATTTCCCCTTGGACACCTATAACTGATGAGTGTGAGGCTGAGAAATTAGGCCAATTCTGGCAAGGAATACTCTCTGCACTTGAGGGTCTCTATCTCCATCGGTGCCAGCTCTAAAAGCACCCATGCAGGCCCAGGCACCCTCCTTACGTCGCACTCTCTAATCTTCTTCATGGAGACAATGCTTGATCTCAAAGTGCCGGGCACCATTCTTCATGGTGGTCCTCCAGGTTACCCGATCCTCCACCTGCCTCTCCCAGGCATCAGCATCAATGTCACACTTTACCTAGGTGTTCTTAAGGCTGTCTCTGCAGTGCTTACTCTGCCTGACACAAGACCTTGCCCCGGTCCTCAGTGGGGTATAGAAAATCTGTTTAGTCAAACGTGTGTCAGGTATCCTGATCACATGACCAGAGCATCGTAGCTGCTTGTGGGTGATTATTGCCTCAATGATGCAGGAATCAGCCTCTGCTGGGACACTAATGATGGTCCAGCTGTCCTGACACATGATGCCCAATATTCTCCTCAGATACCTTTGGTCGAAGTTCTCCAGATTTTTAATATGACGTCTAGAAGGGAGTCCAGGCTTCAGCTCCATACAGCGACGTTGGGACAATTATGGCATTGTAGACATTGATCTTGGTCTGCGTCTTGATGTCACAATCATCAAAGACTTGCCTCTGTAAATGTTCATAAGCCGCACTGGCACTGGAGATTCTGTGGCAGACTTTTCATATACTGCAATGGTGGCTATATGCATGCACATAATAGTGGCAAGATGTTTATCTAAATTAAATTTAGAAGACAGGCTTTTGATGACAGCTGGATTACAAAATGAATTGCTAGAATATGGCATTAAACAATGTCTCCTTTGTTTTGCAGTTGGCTAAAACCTTTTGGAATCATAGAGCCTATACTTAATAAGATTTAATTATTTTACAACTTATCTCTTTCACATTAGTGATCCTGCTACATTTGCAGTCTTCAAGGGAAATAACTCCCGTGTAGAAATATCGGTATTATATACAAGGTCAAAAAACAGGCAAGAGTAATTTGCAACAATTAAATTGCTTGATGTAATAGTTTGGCTTGATAGACTTTAAGAGGAGGCTTTGCATAAGTCAAAGGTCTTTAGAGCAATATGCAAATCAAAATCCTACCATTTTCCTAAATCCTTTTAATCCAGCGGTTAATCTCAATAATGACCTAGTTTTTCGAACATTTTTACTATGCCCAGACACTTAATCTCATTATCTAGTTTTTCCTATGCAAACTTTGAAAGGAGAAAATGTGCATGCATATAAAATCCTGCTGACATTTAACTGAAGCTCATGCTAAACAAAACAGTGCTTCAAAGAAAAGAGCAGAACCCAGTGTTGTGTCATACAGGCTCTCTAAGCCACATTTCTATGCAGTTTTACAGTATGCAGAAGAGCATTGTCCATTACAAACCAAAGATGCTGTTGCCTGCACTGCTACTTTTGCTTAATGAATCTTTGAGAAACATCAAAGGGGGTGTTTCTATTCAGAATCGCAGAAAAGTTTTGGCAAGTAAAGAGCAGGGTTAAAAGGTTTGGGATTTATCCATCTAGCTGTCCTGTGCTGTACTGCTGTTTTCCAATCTGAAATAAACAAACTGCACAGCTGACGATGGAAAGGACATTTTGGAAAAGTAAATGGGAGCAAAGGATTAGTGTGGACTTTGAAGTTATAAGGGAGGAGGGCAATGAGCCACACAAACAAAAATCCATGTCTTGTCATTGTTTTGTGACTCCTTTGGGGAAAAGACAATACTTCCTATTTCAGAAGAAAATATTTTAATATGGGAGTTCTTTGCAAAGAGAACTTGTAGGGTCAGGCTCAATTCTAGGACCTACTAGACAAAAACATTACATGTTCTTCACTATAAAGTGAAACCCAATATTGTAAACTAACATTTGCTTGCCTTCATTTGCTTTGGCCACACCTAGGAATTCTGTACATCATGAGATAGGCAGCTTATTAGAACAATTGAATATAGTAGATGCTATTTTAAAGGCATAAACAAAGATCATACAAAACATTTAATCAAGGATGCACGGAACTAACATTTTACAACCTGTTGAAATGATGAGACTGGCCCTAAAGGCATGTTTCAAAGGGGGCAGATTCTCTAAAGTTCAGTGCAAGTGAGAGGGAAAAGGGGCATTGGGAGCTCCTAATTCAGCCCCGGCCTCACATAAAGCTGTCAAAGTCCCTCTGCACCAATGGCTCAACAGGCTGACGCAGCTAACTTTCACAGCCAACTGTATACAAGTGAGCATGCTGCCAACATCACCTCCTGCTACCTTAATCCAGTAGCCCACATATGTGGGTATCATTTTAGGATAAGATTGAGCATGACTCCAACCCCTAACCTTCAGGATTGTACCCTTAACCACTCAGCCATCACACTTCTGTGTGGGGTGTAATGGGAGCCTTTGCCCGTGGAGAATTGGTAAAAGAGAATCGAGCTTGGACACATCCCCTGGTCTGTCTGACACAACCCCCTCAACATGCCCCTTGTGCTAGAGTTGGAAGGCAATGGCTCTACTGCAGCAGAGATGCATCAGCAGGGAGTTCCCTTACACCAGTGCAACCATCTGCTGGTTATGTGTGGCTGAATTACAACCCCTCTTCCTCCAGCTGAGTGGCAGAAAAAGGCTGGAACTAAACTGAAGAACCAAGCTACCACTGCAGTCAGGCCTGCCAATATGGGGTCCAATAGGGGCGGTTGCCCCAGGGCCAGTGATTCAAAGGAGTTCAGGGCTTCCAACCAACACTGCCACTTTAAATTGCCATCAGAGCCCTGGGCAGTGCCCTCTTAACAGCATTGGGGGGAGGGCATGGTTCACGTGCTGCTAAGGGCCGGCTGCCCAGGCCCCGCCTCTTCTGCCTGAGGCCCCCGCCCTTTGTGGGAGCACAGACCTGCCTTCCCCCACCTTCCCAACCTTGCCCAGGGGCCAGCAAGTGTCAGCTCGCCTGGCTGCATTTATTAGAGCCTGCTGGGTATCTATCTATCTGGATAACTACCAACATACCAAAGGGGTCAGGTAAATTTCCAGATAATCTTATAATACAACTTCTTTAGGTTCAGTTTATAAAATATCAAATCGTCTCTATTTACCATTCACCACCATCCCCTCCCCCCAAGGTTTTGGAAATATCTAAAAATAATATTAGAACAATATCTCAATCTTTAAAATGATTAAATATTTTTTTCTAAAAAAATACTTCTGCTCAAACCAAAATTGATTGCTCTTTTGGGTAATAATTCATAGCCAACCTATGCTACCTTTAAAAGTGTTTGTAACTTTGTGCCTTGAAGATACCATATAGTGAAAAACGAATTGCACCGTCTTGAACTGGTTATGAATACAGACATTAATGTATGCACTCTCTCCATAGAGTCACAAAAGATAAAAGCATGTATTAGTGCTATAGGGCCTGAAAGGGTATGACAGATACAGTACATGCTCTAATAACTAGACATAACAAGTCTGAGTTGAGGGTTATCTCTTATGATAAATTCATACAGGCAGAGCCTCAGCTAGCATGTATATATAAGTTGTTCCACTGATTTGAATGGAACCTTCCTAGTTTACCCAAATTGAGAATCTGGATAATAGACTTCAAGAGTGATGATACCAAGGTGTTCTAAAGAAATTGAATAGTAATAGAAAATTACTATAATGCCTACATTCACAAAGGAACTTGGCACTGATCATTGCTACATCTAACTGTTAGTGCTAGAAAATCAGTGGGATTCTAGAGAAAATTTTCAGCATGAAGGGGGCTAAGTATAGAGATATGTTTCCTTCTGAGAGCAAGCCACACAGCCCTGGTCTACACTAGGACTTTATTTCGAAATAACCCCCACAAGGTCAAATGTATAAGTGGAGCATCCGCGCTACCAAGAATATCAACTCTATACTCCTGCTTTTCATCAGGAGGAATGCTAATTCCAGAATAGTTATTTTGAAATAATGGTAGTGTGAATGCTCCGGTGCCACTATTTCGAAATAATTACTCCTTAGTGATTCCTGGAGCTGTAAGTCTGAGGCAGCACATTCACATTAACGGAGCCTGCCTTGGACTACTTTTGATGCTTCCCTGTAGTGAGGACATGCTAGTTCTAATGTGTTAAATCGGGAGTTCATAAGTCAAATTTAGAAATTTCTAAATAGTTTCCTAGAAACCTCCATTGTTGGGTGGGACACTTATGGTTTTTCCTCCTCCCTAATGTTGACCCATTGCTACAGGCTCTGTCCTGACAAATATAAGAGATGTCTCTGTTCTGAAGAGATTACAATCTAAATACACATAAACTGACAGTGGATAGTGAGGGAAAAGAGCTATAATACACAAATAATTACCAGAGTGACGATTGGAAAATACCATGTTCGTTCAAAGGGATTTTTATATTTTCTTTTGTGGAGGTGCATTCCATTTTTGTTTATATACACTCACACATATTTTGGGGCCCCATTTCTGAAAATACCTAATCACATTATGTGCATGAATATTCCCAATTAAATCAATCTGAATACTCGTGTGCATACAGTTAAATACATACATAAATGTTTTCAGTATCAGGGCCTAATGTAAAATGGGGCAGATGTAAGGTGAAGGAATGGGGGCGGATGTGTTCATAGAAGCCCAAAGGAGCAAAGAACACTACAGACAGCTATAGGGAATCAGGTTGGTAAAACAAATGTCATTATTTTCCCTTTCAGTGATGTACTGGAACTTCACAAATGTCAGACATAATGAAGCAGAACATAACAAAATCAAGCTATATTTTGGAAGATTTCACGTAGCATGAAAAGCTTAGCTCACATAATGGGGGGGAGGGGATTCTCTCTCCATATAAATCCATATAAATAAATCTTATAAATCCATATAAGATTAAATGCTTTCTCTCCTGTTCATTTAGAGCTATGTGAATAACTGATTTTTCAGTTTGCTGACAATTCCAAACAGATCAAAAATAAATTTTGGTTCAGATCAAACCAAGTAAAATTGTTTCAAATTTTTCAGCAAATAAAAAACATTGAAGAATTTCTTTTGATGATGAGTATTTTTGACTATATAAAGTAAAAGGATATTAAGGGCTGGATTTAAAATAGCACAGCAGGGGCCATATGCACCACAGCTCACTGATTAGGGCATTCGTTTGCTAGGGAGAAGAACTGGGTCCAAGTCCTTGTTCTAGTATTCAAATCTGGCTCTCCCACATCCCAGAGGAGTGCTCTAAACACTGGGACATGTAATTAGGGGGTGCTCTTATCCCTTAGTGAGATATGACAAAGGGCAGAAAAAAAGGTATTTTCCTATATTCTTTCTACGTTCTAGTAGCATTTTAATAGAAGTAAAATCTTCTCCCACAGTGCAGCAGGTTCTGTGTATGTAAAGCAAGAGTAGCCTTTTGTTAATAGAAATATGTCTAGCATAGGAAGGAACAGATGGTTGGTGGAGCAGGCGTCAGCCTGCCACCAATCAATAATGTGAAGCCTGATGCTATATGATTCTAATAGAATCTGTGGGAACGAAGAAGTGTGTGTTGGCTCATAATTCAGACAGATATGATTCAGACATAGAAAGAAGAAAAGAAAAATCAATACTGGGAAATCTCATCTGTGGTTGCCATCTGCAGGCTCTGAAGATTGAGCTTTCTGTAACTTGAAACATTAATCTTGATGATCTGCAGGGGCTAGGGAGGCAGGAAAGGGAACACTGGATAACAGAATAAGACCTCTTAACAATTTCATCACATCCCATCCTCCATGTCACTCAAATAAAAATTCAGATGGAGAGCACAAAGGTGTCCATCCTTTCTGGTAACTTGAATGTAAATGGAAATAATCAGGAAAACATCATTTTGAAAAGTCAGAAATGAAGATATTGGTGGGGTCATCATTGCGTTCCCCCCACACCTGCTTCCAAGTAAGAAGCAAACAGCTTTTTCTACAGCACATTTCCCAACCACAGATGCGGAAATATCAAGAAGGCCGCTTGCACTGCTCATAATTTAACATAAAACAATTTGTAGCTCATCAGCCTCTGCAGCTTAATACAAAAAAGACACTAATGCATTAAGTACAATCAAGGGTAATTTAAAAGTTAAAAGGGCAGAAGGACTAAAGTTGTAATCAACTCAAATCCCATCTAGGGTAAAAATGATTCAGTGTCTGGAAGGAAATACAAAAGAAAAAGAGAAGTTAGATACAGTACATGATGATTTTTTGAAGTGCTATTGCATCAAGGCTGCACACTATTTATATCTGAAATTCTCAGACAAGGGCTTAGCCAATCTCTCCAGATACGTGATATAAAGGGTAGAAAAATCAGGTTGATTTCCAAAGCTTTTTTAAATGCTTACCAGTACTTTAATTCGGTTTTTCTGGTTTATGTCTTCATCAAATAATCCTGTTGGAAGTTAGCCAAGGGACACAGCTGGAGCAAATGGTAGGAAATGAATATAATTTTCCTGATACAGAAAGACTGAACATTTTAGGGTCAGAGTGCTTAGTCAGTAGTGACAGAGGAAAGGGGTAATGGAGAAGGACAAACTAACTAAAAAGGGTCTTGACTGAGAGGAGAGCACTTCCACTGCTGTGCTTATAGTACCCTATTAATGCTGGCTTTGTAAGGTCAAAGGAATCATGTGTATTTCTCATTATAAGTTCTAGGCCAGTGGTTTTCACCCTGTGGTCTGCAGACCTCTGGGGGCCCATAGGCTATGTCTAAGATTTCCAAAGGGGTCTGCACCTCCATTTGAAATATTTTAGGGGTCTGCAAATGAAAGAATGGTTGAAAAGCACTGTGCTAGGCCATTGGTTGGCAAGGGAATAAAATAATGCCATGTGAAGCCTCCCCTAGCAGCATGCAGCTGCAACAGGGTTTAGCAAAACCTTAAGAACAGCAAGGCACCTCCTAACTATTTCTATAGTTGCATGCTTGCTGCTGTGAAAGAATAAGGCTTTTCTGGCTTGCATAATAGGGTAGAAGAAAACCAATACTTGACCCTGTGTCTGATTATGAAGAAAAAACATGTTGGGGCCCCTTCTTAAGTATAATACACTTTATTAAGTAAGGGAAGTCTCAGGCAAAAGGGTCATAGTGTTTAAGGCCAAAGAGGCCCACCGGAATATCTAGCTTTAGCTGTGCTCCACAGGCTACCCAGCCACCCCACGCCAGGCCACCAACCAGAACCAGGCCAAAGTATTATAGTCCTCAGGAGTGTTCAGTTACGCTGCCTAGAGCAGAATCACCCCAACAGGAATGCTGCTTATCACATGCCACAGGTGCCCAGGGGAATCCACCTACTGCTACTCACCTTTCAGAGGGTGCAGCATATTCTCCCCTGGACAGCCAGCCAGCTGTGCTAACTGCTACAGAGGAAACACAGTCATAGCCACTTTGGAGCAGCTAGCACCGCAGCCAATGTTGGCAGGGAGTACTCCCTTCATACAAGATAGTGCAGAGTGCAACCCAGGCACCCCCATGGGGGCCCCATTGTGCCATGCACTGTACAGATACATACAAAAATGTGTCCATGAGATACAATATAAGAAATTGTGTCTCGCCTCTATCCACAGTGAGGAATGACATCATGTAGTCATATGGAAGTGAGCCAGCCACTCTTTATTTTGAATTTTTACACGGCATTCAAATGGAGGTTTCCATATTTCTGTGTCAAGGGGTGTGTCTAGACTACAGGGTTTTGTTGACAAAAGTGGACTTTTGTCGACAAAACTATACCTGCGTCTACACTACCGCCGAGTTCTGTCGATATAACATCGACAGAACTTGGCAGTTTTGTCGACCACGGTAAATAACGCCTATTCTACGAGGAATAACGCCTTTTGTCGACAGAGTTCTGTCAACAGAAAGCATTATTGCATCTACACTGTCCTTTGCGTCTACACCCTCATGTCGACAAAGCGGCTTGCATTGTTGACAGAACTGGATGTAGTCTAGACGCTCTTTGTTGACAGAAGCTTTGTCGACAGTATCTGTCAACAAAGCCTCTGTCGACAAAAGCCTGTAGTCTAGATGTACCCTAGGATATGATAACCCAACTCAGTATTTTTGAAGTGATTCCTGTAGTAGTTAAATAGGTTAATAAATATTTCTAAGTATATTTGGGCACCAGGTAATTCATAGAAACACCATTAACCTTCCTCCGTTCCCATTGGACTGTACTCCTTTGTCTCAAGGGCCAGATTTCTTTCAACAACTGACCAGTAAAACTCAGTAAAAACCCTCCTTCATCCTTCTGATTACAGGGAATGCAAGTGGCATTCTTATTATGATATCTGTCTCTCACTGGTTCTGCGTTCACCTTCAAGGAAACTCCTTACATTGTGAGTTGTCTTAAATAGAGGGAGATTTATCCTGTGTTGTTATATTTGATTGTTCCACACAGTTTTCTTTACAAGGCATGCCTGTACACCAGGGTTTCCCAAACTTTTTCAGCTGTGGAGCCCCTATGGGGACCTAAAAATTTGGCAGAGCCCTTAAAATATTCTGATTTTTAATTCAATGTGTACCTAAATAAACAGACAAAATTTTGGAATTCTATTTTTATTTCTTATAAATTTTTTTTCAATAAAACTATCAGAAAATTAGTAACAAAATAACAGAGTCATACAACTGTCATTAATATTTTCTCTTGGAGCCCCTGGACCCATTGTGTGTGGCTCCAGGGCTCCACGGAGCACACTTTGGGAAACCCTGCTGCACACTATTATATCTGGGACCAGCTTCTTAATGTAATTCACAGAGGCCTGTGTCAAAAATACTAATTAACTGAAACAACTTTAATGTTGTAGAATCAAGGACAAGGAAATCCCTTCTCCTTCAGTTTTTACTGTACAAGTGGGTGAGACTCCATGTTTAATTTATTATTATTAACACTAGTGCAGTAGAAGTATGGAGCCTCAGCTAAGTCAGGATGCTTTTGTTTAGAGACTGTAAAAACCTATAGTAACAAACAGTCACTACCCCAGAGTTTATAATCTATAATCTAATCTATAGTCTATAATCTAATTCTGCTTGTATTCCCCATCCCATCCTTTTTTTCTCTTTCTCTCTCACGTACACACTCAACTAACACAAAGCTTCTCCAGGGTTCCTTTTAATTATATAAACCTATATATATATATATATATAATTATTAAAATATTGCAATTTAAAACCTAATCCTAGGCATTACCAAGTATGGAAACAATCATTTAAGGATCCTGTCTATCATATTTACATAATTACTAGTGTACCCATAACTATAAATTAGCAAAGTCTTTTTTTGCATGGAAATTTCCTAGTTTTTAAAATTGATCCATAAATAAATATAAAGAGACCTGAAATTTAAAATCGAGTTGGGTAAAAAATGTATATTGTGAGTGACATTTGTTTTATGCACTTAAACATTTGCCTAACAAATGAATTCATATACAAAGGGACTGTCCAAGTAACTGAAATTATGGAAGTGAATTGGAGGGCCTTCCTGGGGCAGAGTGAAGGAGGAGAATAACAGCAATTCCAACATCATTCTTGGTCTGTCAGGGCATGTCTACACAGCAGAATTAAAGCCAAAATAAGATACGCCACTTGCACTACATCTTTTGTGTAGCTTAAGTTGAAATAGCTTATTTTGGCTTTTGGTACTGTCTACACAGCAGGAAGTTTGAGAAAGAGCACTCTTTCTCCAACTTCCCTTACTCCTTATAGTGTGAGGGTTACAGGAGTCAGGGTAAGAAGTCCTCCAGATTGACATTATTTCTAAATTATGTCAAAATTACTGTTTGCTGTGTAGACGCAGACTATGTTATTTCGGAATAATGTCAGTTATTCTGGAATAATGCTGCTGTGTAGACATAGCCTCAGTGACACATGCTTTGCTATGTCCCCATGAGCTGTCTCACAACTTCTCCTTGGAAAAGTTTTAAATGAAAACACAGACTGTTTTCTGCCTCTTCCCCCCACCCTTAATCATGCTAAATCATAGTCAGTAGAAGAAAGACAACAACCGTAAACTGAAATTACCAATATCGATAAACTAAAATTTCCCAGTACACCAATCAGCTTTCTTTGCCCTTTCTGATCCATGATGTGGTATCACTGCTCTGTAGCTTTGCCCTATTTTCTGCACAGCATATGATGGGTGGATTTGATGAAAATAAACATCTTACATAACAACCGGGCTGTGCACTCAGCCTTCTTGTTTCAAGGAGATTTTCCCAGCATGAATTCTGCACGTACAATTAACATTTGCCAAATTTCATCTGCAAAATCTGTTAGGAAGTAGAAACAGATTAAAAGGTACAGCTGGTATACTCCACTATCTTTTTTCCCCTATAATCACCACAGCTTTGTATTGGGGTTGGGGGAGAGAAAGAGGCAGGTTAAAATTGAAAATCATTCTCTGGTAAGAACTCATGTAGAAGATTGTGGATCAGAATGATTGTATGGTTGGGATTAAATCAGACCTTTTCAGCATCTGTTCACAGAAAACATAAGAGATCCAACACAGACTAGCAGAACAAAATATGCTGACCTACTAGCTTACAGTGTTCTGTTAATAGTAAAGATAAAGATGGATTTTTTAAATCATTAACACAGGCTATCAGCTCACTTTGATTTTATTGCTTCATTTCTATGTACCTGATTGAGGAATGGGGAAGAAATGTATGAAGTAATTATCATTACTAAAAAATGATTAAAAAGAGAAATCTCCCAAAACATGAAAAAGGAACTACCATTATATAGTGTAAAGAGTTTTAAAAGCTTATGTGCTAAATTCTTTCACAGATAAGCAGGGAAGTGTATACTGTGGTTGAGATTTCCAGAAGCATTTAGCATTGGCCTCTTTTCATATTGAAGTCAATGGCAGTTTTACCATTGTTTTTAATAGAAGGAGAGTTGAGCCAACATTGAATGTTTTGGAAAACAGCATTGCCAGCCCCAAACTTTTAAAATCATGGGATTGGTTTAAATGTAATGAGATTTTAAAAATTAATATATTTAGGGTACTTTTTCTTTGCCTTCTGGTTTTGAACCTTAACATTTCATATTTCCAAGCTTTCCTCCACAACCATGAAGGCTGTTTTTTTGGTGGGGGGTAGGAGGTCAAGAAATAAAGTCTCATGTAACCACATCACTCCAGGAGCTGGAGCTTTAAACACATGCAAACAAAAACCAAATATCAGCAGACTGACAATAAATGTCAAGAATTGTCATTGTTCTGAAAATAGTACCCTGAAGCTTGCCCTTGGAGCCTTTATTTTCCCTACATGCTTGCTATTTTCCCCCATTGGAAAAATGCTTAGAGGCCCATGTAACTTAGGCCCCACCAACTCCCATCTCCTCCATGGTCTTTGGGCTTCTTCCATGTGTTCTTCTGTCAAAATCCTTTGCAGTGCCCTTTAGTGATAGAGGACATCTCTATCCATGTTCAGTTTGACTGAGTTCTTAAGTGGGGACTTGGGCTCCAGGAACTCTTTGCCCTTCAGCCTCTCCCATTACAGGGTAAGGCAGTTTGCATTAGACACCCTTTCAAGAGTGGACTTAAAACAAGAGTTATGAAAAGCAAAGAAAAATAGCAGTAAAACAAAAGGAATGGTTTATATAACATACCTAAACTGAATAATTTGCAAAGCCAGTTAAGTTACAGAGAAAAAGAAGATAAAACCTTGTGTCTCTCGAAACCAAATCCCCTCACACCTTTCGTTGGTCAGGCTCCTTTGCTGTGTTGAGAGATCTCCTCCCCCTGCCCTTACCCCCTACTCTCTTTCACTCTGTTTATCAAGTCCTTGATGCTAGAGTTCATAACCATATCAGAATGAGGTTGCATCACTACTTCCAAAGGACACAGTTTTATCAGGAGTACCTTCTTCCAGAAATGCCCATGTACATTTTAATTCCCCCTCATCACTCTTAGTTGTTCCCCACCTTCCTGTCTCCAGGTCCAGAATTTCAGAAGCCATCTTTCAAGTCTTCCAAGTCAAGGTGACTGGCATTTTTCCTTATATCTTTAGAGGGACACAGCTCCCCTCCAGTGCCCTGCAGGGTTGCCCTTCAGTTCAGTTCTAAGGCAAAGAAGGATCTGCAGACATTTAAAGCTAAATTCCAGGGATATAGCTATGGGAAAGGTGATAGAAGAGAATATACCCTCAAACATTCAGTGCTGCTGGGACCACCAGAAACTCAGAGTTGGCATGCTGAATTGTTTCATTTTACAGGGGCTGGGCAACCATCACTTCATTTGAAGTCAACAGCAGCTGCAAGTGTTCAACATCCATGAAAATCACAACCCTTATATTAAATTATAGAACAAAACTTTCCCCATACTGCATTTGCACATTAAAAGTTCCCAGCTTGCCAGTGCATTCAAAGGCAAACTAATCAGCTTTAATGCTGAAATAAAAACAAATACAATAGAACTCTTGACCACCTAATGGAAAATTATATTTATTATTGACTGGCCTGGAGTTTAGTCAGAAGTAATCCTAGGTGTACGTTAATGTGGGCCAGGTTGCCATGAGAATTAATATGTAGTGAGAACATTGGTAAACCCTGAGCATCCAGGCCTTATCCAATCAGAACGGATACATATTGTGTATGATTTATGAGTGCTGGCAGTTAAACATTGGACTGAGTCTGTTCCTTAACATAATTGTGCATGTGTGTGTGTTTGTGTGTGTGTGATATAAATGACAAATGCAAAATATATTCTCAGAAAAGAAAGAGAAATCCAATCAAAAGGATTAACAAGATTTAATATATCAAACCTCTCTCTTTTCCGATGGCTACTCTAGAAAGTACAGAACAAAAAACTTAGAAAAAACAACCCCTCAGAACTCAGACTTTGCCAGTCCTCCATTCCCCAAAATGATACCACATAAAACTTCTGAAGGCAGGAAATGAAAACAAGTTCACTTCATTCCTTGGGGAAAATATGGGGATGTCATTGCTCAGACTGAGTACAGCAGATTTTTTTTTCTCATCAGCCTATTTCAAAACCATCCTGATTAATGAAAAGACAATCACTGACTTCAATGGGCATTGGACCAGGCCCTTAAGTGAGAAACCATTCTGCAGGCCCGAAGTATACTAGAAAGTAGTGCTTTAATTGTGTTTCTCTCTGTGTTATGGATTTTACACAAACCGCTTCAAAGTAGGAGTGATTCAAACATTTTCAGAGGAAGACTTTGTTCATGAGTTTCTTCTAGCTCCCCAGCCAATTAACCACCATCGTTAATCAGTTTGATAGGGAATTAAAAAACACCCTTAAGGGTGAGATTCTGTAGTGCATGTCTAAGTCATCTTTGCACCATCCTGATCCTGGATTGTTTCAGGGACTGGAGCCTTAAGACCTTTCACTGGCCTTCCTGTGCTGTCCTATGGACCACAGCTGCAACCCCACCCTCAGAACAACCCTACCATTTCCAACATGCCCCCTATATAACATCCTGGAAAGGGTCCTTCAATAGTAGCCTTATGGCTGTCTTCCACAGTGCCTGGGCCAAGGAAATCCTTCTCTTCCAGGACCTGGGCTTTTTGGACTCTTTACACGCCTTTGACTCAGTGTAAAGGGGGTGGAGAGGAGAGTAAGAATCTCACACTAAGCCTCCTACCTAAAATTCAGTATTATTTTTCCATTATTTTCTTCTATCTTTCCCCCATACACATTGTTTAACTCCATTGTTTAACTCCTTGGAGTGTTTAGTGGCCTCCTTTCTTCTTGTGCCTTCTGGCTCCAACTACCAGATGAAGCCAGCAGAATGGAACTAAGATCCCATGGATTCCATCCTCTTGTTGGGCCACTGGCAAGACTACTCTACATAGGAAATGAAACTGACCTGGCCCAATTTAATCTGATTCTGGCCACAAAGAATTCTCCCTGCAGCCCAGTAGTCCTTGAGTGAAATGAACTGTGTTGTGCTGATTTCTTTCCAGTGCTGTTATTCTTGCCAGCTCCCTTAGGAAGAATCCAGTGCAGGAGTGGCAGCTGTGAGTCTACTCTCCTGCAGAGGGTTTATGAAAATGTGGACTACGTGCAATCACCTGAGTAATTCTAGCCCATGGAAGGGTTTGTGTTATAGTCCCTCAACCAAACTGTGCTCTTGATCCACTTTCATATGTTTCTAATGCCAAGCATGAGTAGTTCCACTGAAAGCAATGTGATTATTTATGTGCTTAATGTTCATTATTATATGGTTAAGTGTTTTGCTGGATCAGGCCTAGTAACCACTGGTGCTGTGATAATTACAGTCTTAATGTGACTTTATTTAATTTCTGATTTAAAGTTGTTTTTTAAAAAAAGGTGGGGGGTCATGTAGTACCATAGCTGTTGCCTTATCTATGGGGAAAAAATAGAGTCCAATAGCTCAAAAATGCCCCAAGTGCACGCCCTTAAATTGTTCACCTAGTTATAGGTGTCTGAAAATGGATTTGTTTATTCTTTCAAAGTTCATAACAGAGGACAGAAAATAAATTAGCAGAATCCACCAGGGTTTTGGCACTCAATGACTTCAGCCAGATTACCAAGAGAGTCAATGCTGCTGCAGCTGTGTTTGCACTTCCATACAGTCCTCCTCTTTCTCTAGTTCTGAGGAAGACACACACTGGCAGACTGTTGTCTGCTTGACACTTTCATTGTTCCCCTTGTGCTAATAAAATAAATTACTTTCTTCAGTTTCTCATTCGGTGGGTAGGAATTTTATTTCATTAGGGATGGATTTTGACCCCCTGGCTTCTTCTTTGAATCTCTGTATTCACTAGAATACTTTTTAAAATTCTTCACAATGACTGACGATTAAAAACATTGTGGAGTGTGTATATCTTATTCCCTTATTCACTCAACTGTTGGTAAAAAGAAATGCAAGGCCCCTAACTGAAGAGAGATGAGCAGTAATAATTATAAGCAGGATTAACCACCCATATCCTGGTGAAAGCATCTGAAGGAGCGATGATAATTATAGTGATCACTTTTCATAATAAATGTCATTAGCATTTGGTTACTTTGAAAAGAAAATCCCTTAAAACACCATAGGTTTTTCTCTAGACTCTTTGTCAGGCAAATTTTTAAAGTTTTGAATTTCCCACAGACATCAAGCGCCCACCATGAGTCTGAGCAAGCTGCACTTCAGTTTTCATTCCCACAGTCCTTCCACCGGTGTTTTGAAATGTAATATTGTTTGCACAATGGATTAGGTGTGGTTCTTTCATAATAGAGCAAACATAGCCATATCCTGCAGGGATACAATTATTTATATGTGGGCACTTACGGTTCTTGACCAATTTATGAACATGAATCCATTATTGCTGGTTTGGATAAAATGAAAAATTCTTACTCTGCCACCCAAAACTCAAACCAAATCTGATTTGAAATAATATCTCCTCATTCTTTGTCATTTCTACATTCACAGACAAGATCAGGAGTGAAAGTGCCAAAGTACTATGTGAGAGGCTATTACTATAGTATTTCCAGACTGATTAGAAGCCATCATTATATGGGGGCTTGACTGTCCATTGGTTACCACTGTATTACACCAATGTAACTCAGTAGCCATATCTTTGATGGAGACTCAGAAGATCTAAGTTTAATGCATGACTCTACCACAGACTTACTTTGTGTGATCTTGGGGAAGTCATGTAGGCTGAAATTCACAAAGGTACTTAAGTGCCTAACTCCCATTGGGAATCCAACCCTTGGCCTCTATTGATTCCTTGTTCCCTATCTATAAAATAGGACTACTACTACTCCCCTTTCTATTACCCTTTGGCTATGTCTACACTGCCCCTTTTTGCACAAAAAAATATGCAAATGAGGCGAAGCATGGAATATCGCTGTGCCTCATTTGCATAATAAATGAGGAGCCATTTTTGCGCAAGAGGCTTTTGCGCAAGAGCCATTCTTCCTTTTTTTCAGGAAGAACAGCTCTTGTGCAAGACGGGGGGTTTGCGCAAAAACAGCCCCTAATTAATTAGGCAAATGAGGTGTGGTGATATTCCATGCTTCACTTCATTTACATATTTTTTTGCGCAAGAGAGGGCAGTGTAGACATAGCCTTTATGTGTCTGGTCTATTTAGATTATAGTACACTCTTGTAGCCAGGGCTGTCTTTTTATTATGCTTCTATGTGAGGTACAGAACAAAGTAGCTCCATCTTATTTGAGCCTTTTAGCTACCATCATCATATAGATATGTCTATATTAGAATGTATCTATCTGTCTGCACATCTGTTTGTCCGTTTGTTCAAGAACTTCTCTTAAACCATAAGAGCTAGGCCCACCTGATGTGGTACTCAGCTTCCTCTTACTCTAACGTAAACCAGGTCAGGGTTTGTTTGTGCCTGGAAAACAGAAGTGCTGGGAATGGGGCTAGTTTTGATAACATGGAAAGGGAGGGGGCAGAGAGTGGAGTGACACAAAAGGGAGGGATACAGAGAAGAGGGACACAATATTGAGAGTGATCACTAGGGGCAGCTGCAGCACCAAGAGAGTGGCCAGCAGGGCTGAGACTCCACCATCTTTTCTGTCTCCAGACCAGGTAAGGAGACCCACTACCCCAAACCCGCATTTCTTTCCTCCTCCCCCCGGGAAAGCCTGCAGGACATGGGGGGAACTGCTGGAGGAGGGGCCAGCTCCTAGAGCCTGGCCTCTCCCCAGACAGTCTGCAGGCCACAAGGAGGCTGCTGGGGGTGGGGCAGCTGGAGGGGGGAAAGCTCCCAGAGCCCGGCAATCCAGACAGCCTGAGGGGTGGGGCAGCTGGAAGGGGGAGCAGCCCCTGGAGCCTGGCCCCTCCTCAGATGGCCTGCAGGACATGGCGGGGAAACCCACTGGAGGAGGCATCCCCTGAGCCTCACACACACACACCCCATAGACAGCCTGCAAACTGGGAGGTGGGGAACAGCTGGAGAGGTGGGAAGCCCCCGGAGCTTGCAGGCCATGGAGGGGCTATTGGAGGGTGGGGCCATCCTGCAGCGTGCTGTGCTCCCCCTCCAACAGGCTGTAAGACAGGGTGGCCTCCTCTGGAGAAGCTGCAGACTGGGGGGTGGCAGCTGTAAGACAGGGATTGTCCCCCCTCTCCCCAACAGTCTGCAGGCTTGTGGGGGCAGCTGGAGGCCAGGGCCAGCCCGCAGAGCCCCAATTCTCACCCACCAAGCACGCAGACCCAGATCTCCCCCTCCCAGGAGGAGCTGCCCTCCAGGGAGCACAGGCCCGGCCCCTCAGTAGGAGCCGCTGGCCGGGGAGCACTGCCATGGCCCTCTGGGAGGAGCTGCCATTGGAACAGCCCCGGTAAGCCCCTTTCTATCCTCCCAGCTCCCTGTCCTGAGCCCCCTGCCTTGAGTCCTGCACCTCCCACCTACCTTTACTTCTGCATCCCCACATCCTTCCTCATGAGCCCCCCAACTCTTTCCCCCTGCCCTGAGGCCACGACCCCCTGCCTTGAACTCCCCACTCACCTCCCAACCCTCTGCCCTAAGCCCCTCTCCTTACCCCCAAATCCTTACTCCAGCCTTCATTTCCCTTCATTTTTAAAAAATATAATCATTGAAATACAGCATGAACACTTTTCTTTTCTTTTCCAAAAGCAATATCTATCTATCTATTTATCTAGCTATATTAATGCTCAGGAGCAGCCCTAGATGAGCTGCCGGCAACTGGTGCCCTAGGCGAAACACGCGATCGGCGCCCCCACCTCCAAAGCTCTCAATGGCCGTTTATCTTGGCGCCTAGGCGACCACTGTTAATGCTGGGTACATCTGCTAGTGTTAAAATAAACTGCTTTTTGACCTGTCATTTGCTAGTTAGTTTACCATGCTCACATCATTGGTTCGGATAGCTTTATTTTGTCATAGTCATTTCTTACTTAACAGCATTTAGACATGTGGTAAGAAACAGTCCTTGCCCTGAAGAACTTGTCATCTAAGAAAGTATGCTCAGTTGACTACTGAAGAAATGAACAATTTTTCCTTATTATTAGGCACAAAAACGATCTATTTGCTCTTTGGTAAAATAAAATGTTTAAAAAAAAGTATAGGATTATTGTTGTATGAGTGTGAATCAGGTATCCTTTACAATGCTTTTTCCTCCTATCTTTTCATACACCACTAGAATTTTCCAAGCCTTTAAAATATCTAATGACATACAATGTTGCAACTTAGTATGTAACATACATTTTCTTTCCAACACTATTTTTAACCTTTAAAAAAATAGTTTGCAACAAGCTACATAAATAGAAGAGATACCATTAAGTACCAGCAGTTTCTGTTCATGTTTCTTAATTAGGAATCAGAACTGAATAGATGCTTGTCAATAAATGTGATGGTCCTGCATCATACAAAATATTACAACAGGCTTTCAAATGTGTATGCATGTATAATGCATAAATCTAAAAGTGATGGTGTCCATCATTTGTCCAATAAGGTGCCGTTTGTTCACATTAAAGACTCAGGGCATGTCTACACTAGGAAAGTATTTCAAAATAAGTAAAATCGAAATAATAACTCTGGATATAGCAAAACCAAAATAGTGTGTCCCCACTACAGGGAACATCAAAATTAGTCAGAATGATTTTGAATTAGTAGCACCGGATCATCCACACTAACACTATTTCAAAATAACAGCTTCAAAATAAGGAAAGCAGGAGTACAGACTTTGAAATAACTAGCCCATTATTTTGAAATAACGGGCTTAGTAGTGTGGACTCTCTGCTTGTTATTTCAAAATAAGGGGGGTTATTTCAAAATAACTCCCTAGTGTAGACCAGGGCCCATTGACCTTATCCCTAGCTTTATGCTACGTGTTCCTTACTCAAACTTGTTGATAACAGTAAGAATTTTCCATTACAAATGCAGTATGTCTGAAGAGAAGACTGTTTCTTCTTCTTTTCTCATATATTTTCTTATTCAATCAAGGACTCTGGGGAACAGCAAAGACTTCATTATGTGCTTGCTGTTAATTTACAGTTCCACCACAGCCACCTTTTCAGCTAAGTAACAACAAATTCTTATTTTTAAATCAACATCCCTGGTTCACTAAAAGACATGTGTATATGGGGAGGCATAGGTAGTTGAGGACTCCAAGGCTTGCAGAAGGTTTGCAGTGGAGTTAAGAGAATAAAATGAACAGTGTCCAAAGATAAAAAACCTGGGATTTTGGTATTGGGCCTTGAGCTAATGTGACAGGGTGAGACATTGTGGCCCTTGCAGTCTGAGGTCCCCACCCTGTCCCGTGTGCATGGGGGGAAGGTGCATGGGGATAATGGGAAGAGAGATCTAAGTTTTACATTGCAAGGACCCTGTAACTCTAGAGCCAGCTACATGTTATATGGTAAGTAGTGCTGTAACCCCTAGACTGGAACCATATAAATGCCTGGTTTAGGAGAATATGAGTAATGATCAGATAGTGCTGAAGTTTAATAAACATTGCTGCCTGATGCTTAATTCCAAACATGTATCTGTCCACACCTTGCCACTGTGCTCACATGAAAGTCCAAGACCATTTGTAGAACTAGAAGAGAACCCAGGCTGAAATCCTGACCCTACTGACGTCAAGGACAAATTTCTTTCAATAGGGCCAAGATTACACCCAAATTTCCAGTGCCCTAGCCATTAAACCACACTACATCTTACTGAAGCTATCCTGATTTACACCAGCTGAACCACCAGCTGACCCAAGACTGTGTTCAGCTCTGGGCAAATGATTTTGGTCTTCTTACACAAACAGGTTCATGCACAAGTCTAAACATTATATATTTAAAATGTAGGCCTTACTCTGGCAGAACAAACATTGACCAAAGAAGGCATCCAGGATTTGCCCCTCATTGAAAAGAAACTGCATGCATCAATATGAAAAATAAACAGCTGGAAAGCCCCTGTATTACAGTTGGTAGATAATAGCCTAAGATGAAAGCACCATGAGATGGCTTCATAGAAAAGATCGTTCAGCAGAAACAAAGTCTAAACCTTTCCAGTGCATGTTATTGGTATTTCATGAGAGTTTGAAAAAGAGAGGCATTAAAAAAGATGATGTTAAATTTGTGAAGGACAATATGTGCCTTTGGAAGGCAACAGAAGGCATTGCTTGAACTTTGCAGATACAAAGTACTTTAAGTAGTTAATTAATTATGTTAATGAAAGAAAAAAACACTTCAATGGTTGCCATTTACATACAAAGAGAACACGAATTATTCAATACTATTGATGGGGGCTCCTGTACAAAACTTTGTGTGTGTGTGCGTGAAAACTTTTTTGGGGGATCCATTATGATTGCCTCTTGTTGAGGGATATATAACAAGGTTTATGAACTGTTCTGAGTTAACTCTAATACTCGGCACCAAATGAAAGATCTCCAGGGATGGAGAATCTCCCTCAAAATAGAAAAAATAGAAAAATATGTCCTAGATGCTTTCATTATGAATAGCTCTAGCTAAAGCTTCTCATCAGAACAGTTTTGTGTACATAATGCAGCGTTATCTAACTCCAAACATTTCCTGGAAGAGTGTTGATTTTGATTAATTTGTGTTGTGAACAAATCCAAGTGGATCATTTTGACTGTCTCATTTTTTTTTAATAATCTTAAAAATGTTTCATTTCAATAAGGTAAATGTTTTATTTTGATTCTCTCATTTTCATTTATTTCATTTTCATTTTCATATTTTATTTCATTTTATTTGTACATATGTACATTATATTTATATTTTATATTATATGTATTATGCTTTGAGCTTATCAAAAGGTTTTTTCTTATCAGAATGAAATGTTTCAATGGTTCCACACAGAAATTTTTCAATGGGAAATGTGAGTGACGCAAAAACAAATTTCAAAATGTTCAGATTTTGTGCAGAAAGGAAATTCTACTTTCTGGCCATTATATTTGAATCATACACAAAAGTAAGTCTGACAGTTTATCAAGGAGGGAAGCACTGTTGTTTTTTTAACAGAGAAAATGACTCTGCAGAACCTACCAAACCAAACCAACTCTCCCATACCCAGTAAATGTCTTTAGAGCCCCAGCCCAAAGGGCAAATTTATTCACAGAGCAATAAATAAATACATGGCTTATGAAATGTGAAGGATTAGTAACCTTGGAAACTGTGTAGTCCCTGCCCCATTAATATGACTGGAAAAAGTCAACTTTAGAAATGAGAAGGGCAGCTTAATTTCAAAGTCCATTCAAAAGTTGATCTCTCTGCTGACATTGCTAACAAGGTTGTTCAATTAGGGTGTGTCTAGACTATAGAGGTTTTTCGAAAAAAGTTGCCTTTTTTCGAAAAAACTTCACCTGCATCTAGACTGCCACCGCATTCTTTCGAAATTAAATTGAAAGAACGCGGAGATTTTTTCAAGAACGGTAAACCTCATTTTACGAGGAATAACGCCTTTTTCAAAAGAAATCTTTCAAAAAAAGTTGTGTGTGCATGCAGGAGCCTTTTTTCCGAAAGATCTCATACTATCAGGAGCTAGAAAAAGCCCTGGTGGAGACTCCTTCTACAGTCCTTGCACCTTGTGGCGGGTTTACGGGTGCGAGCCCCACTCCCCCACCTCCTGCAGGAGGGGTGGAGGGGCTCCGCGGACCCTCCACCTGTATTTGTCCGATATGCGGGTTGGGTGTGATCACCCCTCTGCCCCAAAGGACAGGGGGGGTTCAGCGGACCCGTCAGTGCATCGCCCCTGTCGGGGCTAGAGTTTCGGCCCAATTGCAGGCCTTGGGGTCCCGGCCCCGTTCTCGCCCTCTACCGGGCGGTTGCACGTCCGCAGGGCTGAGTCGTGACCCTGGTCCTCACGCTGCCCTCGGCGCGTGAGGGGTTTTAGTCCCTTGGGGTGTCTCTTGGGGGGGGGAAGATGGGGCGTGGGGGTGTGGGGAGTGGGGGACCCGGGCCCGCCCTCTCCTCCGGGTCCCTGCCCGAGGCCCTGAGTGGAGTTCGGCGCCTACTGGCCGCTCTCCACGGCACACGGGGCCATTGCCCGCAACTCGTATGCCCCCGGGCGCCAGAAAGGCCCCGGCCCGGGCTCCTTCCACTCCCGCCCGCCGACGCCGGCACGGCGTGACGCCGGTCACTCACCCCGTCCGGAGGCGCCGGGTCCGTCCCCCACATGGCCCGCCAACTGCCGGTGCTGTCTTTCTTCGTTGCCCGGGTGCCAGGAGGCTTGGTCCCTCGGGAAGCCAGGATGGCTGACTCCTCACTCCCCCTGTCCTCAGCGTCCGACTCCGTCTTTGCGTCCCGGGAGTGACGCGTTGGGGGTAAGCCCCGCCTCCCCGGCGCCTCCCCCTCCGCGTTCCTCCCGGCGTGCGCCCGGGACTCCACCCCCCGGGGCGGGCCGGGACTCCGCGGCAGGACGCCACACCGGGGCTCGCGCCCGTCTGCGCTTCCCCCGGCGCGCGCCCGGCCGCGCTGCCCGGCGTCCTAGCTCCGGCGGTGCAGAGCCGGCCCCGCTGCTACCGGCAGCGGCAGCCACTTTCCGAGCCGGGGGGGGAGATCCTGCCCCATGGCTAGTGCGGACCCCGCCGGGTCCATCACACACCTCTATTGTTCCTATGTGCAGCCATGTTTTAAAGGCACAGGCAGCCAGGAGAAGCATTGTGGCAGGAAGCCAGCTCCCAGCAGGACCCTGACCACATGGCTCTCCCTGGTAGGCCAACACAGAGCCATGTCATAGGCACAAGCCCCCAGACACCCCTTCCAGGGACACTTCCCAGGAGCAAGCAAGGGGCACCAAATGCCAGGCACCATCTTGGTCTGGTCCAGAGATAAAGACCCTCTTGGAGCTGTGGACTGAGGAGGAGTCTCTGCAGGCCCTGCGGTCCAGGGGGAGGAATGCGGACATTTATGGCCAAATGGCCGATGGTGCAGGGTGCGGGGGTGATGGCCTTTCTTTGCAAGGCCACAGCAGAGCCAAGGACAAGGAACTGCAGTAGGAGTATGTGAGGACCCGTAGGCACAGCTCCCGCTCTGGGGAGGCACAGCAGTACTGTGCATACTATCAGGAGCTGGACAGAATCCTGCGGGGTGGGGAACCCGTCTCGGGAGAAAGTTGTGGAGTCTGGGATGGAGAGATCTGTTCAGCAGCGGCCTCAGCTCCAGGGTGACAACCCTGATGACCAGCAGCTCCTGGATGAGGAGGTGGATGCCAGGAGCATGGTGACCCTCACCCAGGAGCCAGTCCCCCAGATGCAGGAGGCCTCCCAGACATCTTCAGACACCAGGGAGGAAACATCAGGTGATTGCTGTGCGGTCGCAACACACACAGGGCAGGGGAGGCAAGAGCACAGGGGATGGGGTGCTACCGTGACGCGTCATGCTGATCACAGCCTAGGGGGCCCCACACATGTCCGACCCCAGGGAAGGCCATCTTACCCCCGCATGGGTGCGAGGCATCACCTACTCCTGCAGACAGTGCTGCCAGGTGCAGGCATATGGGTTGGGGACCCTGGGAAGGCCAGGATGCTCCAGGCCCCTGTGCAACCCATAGGAACCAACAGTGGCCAGACACATTTCTGTGCTGCTTGACCATGGTGTGTGGGGTGGGGAGGGGCAGGATGGTGGCCTGTACACCTCTGGGCTCCAGTGAGGCTGTGGCTGCTGGCCAGGCTACACCAGGGCTTGCTGTGAGAACATCAGCATCCCCTGTCCCTAGAACAGGTACTCACTGCTCTCAAGGAGGACATGCCCTCAAGGACAGTGTGAGCATGCATGACTGACTACTTCTCCCTCTTGTCCTCCACAGCCGGACCAACTGTCCAGGAGGGGCGAGCCACACCTGTCCCACCACCCAGCCGTCGGCATGGAAGCAGCCGGCAGTGGCACACATATCATGATCTTATGCGCCAGCACATCTGGGTCCTCCAAAGGATGCAGGACACATTGGCAGAGAGGATGGAAACAGAGGCAGAGTGGCACAAC
This sequence comes from Rafetus swinhoei, assembly GCA_019425775.1. Classification (NCBI taxonomy): domain Eukaryota; kingdom Metazoa; phylum Chordata; order Testudines; family Trionychidae; genus Rafetus; species Rafetus swinhoei. The sequence continues at coordinate 270,055,975 of CM033437.1, read as the reverse complement.
CGTTTGCTGAACGAGTTTGTCCAGCAGCGCACCACTATTTGTGCGGCTGTCCCAGGCCCTGTCCCTGTTGCCGCTCCTCCTTCTCAGCCTGCCCTTCCACCCCTGCCCCCCTCGCCCTCTGCCCCCCCCCTCCCTGCCATCCCAGACACAGGTGCAGCCCCACCTCCTGCCCAGCCCCTTACTGTCCCAGGCCGCGTGCAAGGCCATCTCCGACTAGGCCCCCATACCCGAGGTGGCAGGAGCTATTCGTCCAGGCAGCACCCTCAGCCCTGAGCTTCCCTCCTCCTCTCTTCCAGGTTTACAGCCTCCTCCCCCCTTCCAGGTTTCCAGCCCCCTTCCCACCAGTGAGTGAAGCACTTTATTTTGTAATACAAAGTTTATTTTTCATTTAAAAAGAGTGTTAATGTTTATTACACACAACTTTGCATTACACTGTAAGCATTTTGTAAACAACACCTGGTGTCTCTCTGTGAATGTCCACAAAGTGGGGCAGGGATGGGTTTGGGGGGGAAGGTATTGGAGCCCAGGAGCAAGTCCCCATAGGGAAGGCCCTGGGGAGTTATTGGCCTCCTTGGGAGAATCTCTCCCTCAGGGCCTCCCAAATGCGCAATCCTGACTGGTGGGCCTAGCAGATGGCAGCTGTCTGAGGCTGCTCAAACTGCCTCCCCTCCACATCACCCTGTGTCCCCCACCCTGGGAGGAAGGCCTCCCCTTTCCTTTCCAGCAGGTTGTGGAGCACACAACAGGCGGCAACCACCTCGGGGATGTTGTGTTCCCCCATGTCGAGGCGAGGGAGCAGGTACCTAAACCTCCCCTTCAGATGCCCGAAGGCGCATTCCACCTGCAAGCGAGCCTGGTTCAGGTGCAAGTTAAATTGTTCTCTGCTCGAATCCAGATGGCCAGTGTAGGGCTTCATGAGCCAGGGCATAAGGGGGTAGGTCGCGTCAGCCACAATGCACATAGGCATCTGCACATCCCCGACCGCAAAGTTGCGCTGCAGAAAGAATGTCCCAGCCTGCAGCCTGTGATACAGGTAGGAGTTCTGGAAGATGCGGGCATCATGTGCCTGGCCTGACCACCCAACACAATGTCCGTAAACTGTCTCTGGTGGTCGACCAGGGCCTGCAGCACCATGGAAAAGTAGTCCTTTCTGTTTATGTACTGGGCTGCTCGATGTGGTGGCACGTGGATTGGGATGTGAGTCCCATCAAGCACTCCACCGTAGTTCGGGAATCCCAGCCCCACAAATCCGGCCACGATGGTATCCAGGTCTCCGAGGCAGACAGTCCTGTGCAGCAGCTCTGAATTGATGGCACTCACCACTGCAGAAAGGGACAATTAGAAATACATAAAACAGGAAATTAGAGGGGGTGCCTGAGCCCTTGAGAGGTGCTCCCACACCCCTACCCTCCAAGACTCCAAGAGCCCCCCCTCATGCGGCCTCCCCAGTAGCAGGGCAGGGTGAGGCCAGGAGTGCTCCTGCCACTCCCACCCCATCCCCCATTCCCTCTGCCCTTTCCTGATGGACCCCTTTTCTGCTTCCTCCCCATGGACTGTCCCCCAAGAGTGACTTACCTCCATCAAGATAGCCCCAACAATAGAACTCCCCATGCCAAACTGGTGTCCCACCGAGCGGTAGCTGTCGGGGGTGGCCAGCTTCCACAGGGCAATAGTGACCCGCTTCTCCAGGGGGATGGCGGGCTGCAGGTGGATGTCCTATCATTGTAGGGCAGGGGCGAGCCAGGTACACAGCTCCTGGAATGTGGCCTTCCGCATTCTGATGTTTCAGATCCAATGCTGGTCATCTCACTGCTCCATGACGAGACAGTCCCACCAGTCTGAACTAGTGTCTAGCCTCCAAAATCGTCTCTCCAGGAAGAAGTTCGGTGGCAAGGCCATTGGTGCTGTAGCCTGGGCGAGGGGCTCAAGGCTGGGTTCTGAGTCCAGACGGGGCATGAGCATCATGATGGTGTCATGGAGCTGCAGCAGAGTTTCCAGCATGACAGTGTGGGGCCATTGCCTGCTCAGGGGCAGCTTCGGCTCCATGGCAAAAAAAATTAATAAAAATAAAAAAAAATTCAGAACCAGAAAAACCAACAAAAACACAAAGTGCTGTGGTGTCCAAGAAAGCAGGGCAATCACAGCACACACTGCAGAAGCTTTGCTGTCCCTCTGAGAGGTAGACAGGCTAGCTGCCGCAGCAGAGAAACAGCTGTCCGGGGGGGGGTTCCTTTAAGCATGCATCTCTGCAAAAGGCATGCAGCAGCACCCAGAAATAAATGTAGAAAGACAGTTCATAGTGACCAGGTGTCCTCATCACAGAACCGCCCTGCCCTGCCAGAAGTGGTTCCGGGTGCCCTTTTTTCAACAACAAAAGGAAAAGCTATGTAGCACTTTAAAAACTAACAATATGGTTTAATAGGTGATGCGCTTTCGTGGGCCATCACCTATTAAACCATCTTGTTAGTTTTTAAAGTGCTACATAGTTTTTCCTTTTGTTTTTGCAAGATCAGACTAACACGGCTACCTCTCTATTACTTTTTTCAACAGAGTGCCCAGGCAGTCTGAACACTCTTTTTTGGAAAAGCGGATCACTTTTTCGATTCGCTTTAAGGAGACTGGACGCTCTCTTTCGAAAGAAGCATGTAGTCTAGATGTACTCTTAGTTCAGCGGTTCTGTGATGAGGACACCTGGTCACTATGAACTGTCTTTAAATACTAACTCATTTCATAATTGGTCATCAAATATTTTTAAGTTAGTATTAACCAGAGCTGGATTCAAACAGACTACCATGAAATGAAAGTCTGTAACTTCTGAGCCATACAGTTTGTCCAAAGAACTCCTTCTAGTCAAGATTGTATTTTTATGTCTATAAAAACAAAGAGTTCTGTGGAACTTTGAACACTATATAGGGTGCGTCTACACTACACGCTTATTTTGAAATAAGCTATTCTGGAAGAAGTACTCCGAAACAACTTATTTCAAAATAGCACGTCTACATTACAGGGAAGCCTCAAAATTAGTTTGAGGCAGGCTTCCCTAATGTGGACATGCTATCTGAAGAGTAATTACTTTGAATGGCCCTGGAAAGGAGCTATTTTGAAATAGCAGCAGAGGATCATCCATACTGCTGCTATTCTGAAATAACTATTTTGGAATAAAAACAACAAATGGTCTGGTAGCACTAACAAAACATGTAGATGGTATCATGAGCTTTCGTGGGCACATCCCACTTCTTCAGATGACCGGAGTTATAATCCGAAGAAGTGGGCTGTGCCCACGAAAGCTCATGATACCATCTACATATTTTGTTAGTCTATAAAGTGCTACCAGACCATTTTTTTTTTCTGTAACAGACTAACTCGGCTACCCCCTGAACCTTATTTTGGAATAGACATTTATTCCTCATGGAATGAGATTTATAGAAGATGGAATAAGCCATCCATTATTTCAAATTTATTTTGAAATAACGGGAATAGCTGTGTAGATGCTCACATTGTTATTTCGGAATAACAGCCATTATTAAAAACAAACAAAAAAAAACGCTGCTATATAGACACATCCTACCAGATTTATTGGGCATAAGTTTTCATGGGTAAAAATCACTTCATACATGCATCTGACAAAATGGTTTTTACCCATGAAAGCTTATACACATAGGACTCCTCATTGTTTTTGCAGATACAGACTGACATGGCTACTCCTCTATGATTAAACTTAAAAAACAACGAATAATCTAGGGCACAACAAAAGCTCATGATACCATCTACATGTTTTGTTAGTCTTGAAAGTGCTGCTACACTATTCATTGTTCTTTAAGTTTTTCCAGTTACAGACTAACTTGGCTACCCCTCTGAAACCTCTATGATTATTTAGTTATCAGGATTTTGCTTTGTTTTCTATGCATGTTTTGAAGCCCTTTGTCTCAGGCACATTTCTTTAAATCTGCTTCATAAATGTACTATGTCTTCAATGATAAGTGAAAAGTTATCTCATTATCTAGATATCATTTGTGGGATTTCACCTATCAAAAATGCTAATGGAGAAAAAATTCTAACTTTTTTTTCCTGAGGGCAAACTTAATCTTGGACATGTAGCTCTTCTGAGTACATCAACACCTGCAATACAATAAAAAGAGGGTTTCTGCATTCAGCGTTGCCTTCCAATAATTTGTAATAATTTGTAATTTCAAGCAATGTTTTAAATTTTGAAAAGGTCAATTAAGTATATTGTAGCAAAGCTGAGTGAAATGTATCTATAACACACACATGGATTTCACATATTTATCGTATGATTATGATTTCTTGTTATTCATGATCCCTGTGATTCATTTTTCACAAATACCTGATTGACTCCAGCTGATTTGTAAAAAATGTTCACAAAACTCTGATCTCATTCCCATCAAAATTTGTAGGAAAAATTCCATTGATGTTACTAGTGCTGGATCAAGCCCTAAAAGCAAACATTTCATAAACTCAGCTTGTGAAAATGAATTTTCATTCTAATAGTCACTCTGGAAATGGTCCCATGCACATTTTGAAAATTCTTTCCTGATGTGATGAGTAAAAGAGGAAGGAATTTTGGATGGAGGTGAGAGAGGAAGTGTCAGGAAAATAAAAGGAATTCATTGAACTAATAAGGGCTTGTAAAATGCACCCATTTGGAAATGGCATTGTGAACCATTACCAAACTACTGCTGACTTCAGCTGACTATAGTAAAGAAACAATAAGGGAGTAGAAAATGCAGATAGTAAAACATGGTAAAGCAATAGATGCAAGAAATGTAAAGGTTAAAATGGTAAAATATATATCCAGTGAAATGCCTTGTGCCACTGAGGAATGTTCCTGAGGCCCTTGGTCAGAGAATTGCCACGTACAGTTAAAGCCAGATTTGCGAAGGTGTGTTTAAGTGACTAAAGATGCATATGGAAAGATAATGGAGCAAATAATTAAGCAATCAAGTTGCAGACACATCAGTATGGATTTGTCAAGAACAAATTCTGTCAAATCAACCTCACAGCTTTCTTTAACAGGGAAACAAATGTTGTGGATGGAGGAAAGTATTATTTGTGGTATATTTTGCCTTTTGATACTTTCTCTCATGCCTTTCTTGTAAATGAACTAGGGAACTACAAGCTAGATAGAGTTACTATAAAATGGGTTTATAATTGGTAGGAAAACCATTCAGAGAGAGAAGTTATCAATGATTCATAGGCAAATTGGAAGGGCATATCAAGTGGGGACCCAAAAGGATCAATTCTGGATCTGGTTCTTTTCAATATCATTATCAATGATTTAGATAATGGCATAGAGCAGGGCTACCCAATACGTGGCCTGTGGGCCACATGCCCAAACCCATTTGTTTGAGGCCCGCGATGCGGTTTGGGTTTACGAGGGCTCAACGTGCAGCCCGCGGGAGGGATCCTTTGAACATGGTCTCCACTGGGAACATGCTCCACAATGGCGAGGTGTCTCCCAGGTGGGGTGAGCATTGAAAGATGCAAGTGGCCAGGTGGCTGGAACAGACGGGTACAGGGTGTTCGGATTTCTAGCCTCCAGTGAGGAGGTGCCGGAAGCACCAGGGCATTGTTGAAAGTGCTTTGTATTCATGCCTGTCAATTGGAAAGAAGCTATTTATTTGCATATCTATTAGCATGTATATGCAACCGCACTTAAATTGAGGCCCTTGGCATGTGCTGATGTAATCTTGGGTGGGCTAGACTTCACTGCCCTTCTCCAGTGTCTAAAGAAACCCCCACTTCCACTGCAGTACTGGAGCCCCAGAGTTTAGTCTGTCAGGAATTTCAGCAAGGATTGCCCAGTGTCAGCCTCCCTACATTCAAAAGAAACTAAAATAATGAATTTAATTAAATATGTTTATAAAATTTTATGAAGAAACAAATAATCTAATTCTTACAACACAACACAACTATTTCATAACCCACAGATAATGTCTATAATTACAATAATATACAATATATTGTAATGTCTATAATTACAATAAGCAAAGAGAAAACTAAAAGTGAAACATGAACAGTTCAGTCCACACAAACATAGTAAGAAAAGACTGAGAAACATTTCCCAAGACTCAGTGTTCTGATTCACCATAGTCTCACTTCTCAGTCCTCTGTATTGCTATAGAATGAGTCTGGAAGCTCTCTCCACTTCTGGTCTAGCTGCGGAGAGCCAGCTAGTCTGATGCTAGCACTGTTTATAATATGAGCTTTGATGCAGACCCACTTCCTCAGATCAAATTGTGGAAGAAAATAGGCATGACCATATATACCAAAGGGATACAATCAAAAAAAAGTGAACACATATAGAAAGGACAAATCAAATTTCAGAACAGAGGAGGGATAAGGGGAGGTAAATGTCTGTGAGCTAATGATATTAGAGGTGATAATTGGGGAAGCTATCTTTGTAATGGGTAAGGTAATTAGGGTCTTTGTTAAGACCCAGCTTATAGGGAATCCTCAGTTGGAATCCAAGCAGACTCTTCCTCTGCTATGGTCACTGCTCGGCACCCAGCTCACTGATTAAGTAGTCAGTTAGCTCACAAGTGAACAGACTTAAAGAAACCCTATTACAAGAAAATACAAAAAAAAATGAGAACAACAAAATAGAAATGACTCTTTCCCCCATTGCTACATTTACAGAGGAGCTGAAGAATCACACGGACTGAGAAAGTGAACTAGAACAGTTTGACTAAAATCAAAACAGCATTTAAAGCAGACAATTAACACAGAAGTTATTTCCTCTCCCAGGTTCCCCTAGCTCTAAGTAGCATTGCCCATGATCCCGGTTGAGGGTTAACATCACTTCCTGCTGCAAAGTGCTGCAGAGTGATAACAGCAGCCAGTTCTCTGGTCCTGGCTTAGCTTCCTCCAGCTCACACAGGCTTTAGAAAAGCATCTGCCCTGCCTGTTTGCTCATGAAGTCTGACCCCAAACTACTAAACCCAACTCCAGAAGCTTCTGGGTGGAGTGCTGAATCTGCCCAGCAACAGTAACACTCAACTCACTCCTACCTTCCCCCCAGGGGTCTCTTAAAGAGATAGCTCCCTATTAAGTGCATGGATTACACTAAGAGTATTGCTGTGGCCCCCAGGGCTTCCAAAGTTGAGTAGTCCTGGAATAGAGAGTACACTTATAAATTTTGTGGATGATACCAAGCTGGGAGGGTTTGGAAGTGCTTTGTATTTCTTACAACTTTTCATTTTGTTTAATAGCATGGATGGCAACAGTTACTGCTTAAGTAAAATAACTGCTAATCTTGCAAAGATTTCTGCATGTGCTTAATGTTACATATTGTGGGCCTGATTCATAACTATACTAAGGACTTTTTCAATCTGTCTGGTGTGAAAAGAGGTCTTAAAAAGAGTGCAAATGTACTACCTACTTTAATACCAATTTATGTTGGCAGAGCACGATAATATTGCCATAGAGTAAATGAGAAATAGCCCTTATGAGTAGTGCCATTGATTTCGAAGGGGACAGGCACAGTGTATAAAGTTAAACATGCATGTAAATCTTTACAGAGCTCTATGGAAACAATCAAGTCTCTAACATACAACTTTTCCTGGCAAAGACTGAAAGAGAACTCTTGGTAAATATATCCTCTCAGCCTTCCTGGCCAATATCACATACTGAGTTATTGCTCCCCTTCTTTAACTATTAGGGATTGTATTGACCCTGGATCATTGCCTGTTAAAGAGGTTACTTTTGATTTTAAAGTGTGTTACATACGGGCTATAGTCGTTATCTTTAATATGAAAAGCTTTGTCAGTTTGCTATGGAGTATGGATTACCTCTATCATTGACTAGCTAGCTGCACATGTTGGAGGTAATTCTCCCCATCTGTGACCCTTTACGATACATTAAACACACCTTTTTCATCTGCATTTCCATTACAGTTAATCACATTGTGGAACAGATTACACTGAATGTATATCAAGACCCAAACATTAACCAAATGTCACTCAGATTTGTCAGTGGACAATGGGCTGAATCCAATGACACATGTTTTTAATAGACTTTGAGCTTTCCCGTCAATAGTAGTTCTGCCTGCTTCACCCAGCAACACAGGCAACTGCTGTCGATCTAAACACAGCTTAGATGTAGCAGCTCAATATTTTTATGTGATCAGTATTGTAATTATCTGAATTTGAATATTAATTTTTAAGGCAGCCTTTCTGGGTCTGTGCCTCATCTAGCAGTGTTTCATGTAGCATAGCTTTATTTTATCTGTGGTCTAATGATGACTAATGGGTGTGTTTACATATATTGAAAAAATAACTTAATAGACTGCGATGTTATATTTCAGAATTATTGAGGCAGACTGCCAGATATATAACTGTTAATCTATTAATTTCATTATTTAATTCAGTAATCCCTACTCTTTGAAATACAGTTTAAAAAGATATAGGTCAGGAAAGCTACCTAAATGTACCATACATACAGCTCTTTGAAAGGTGGCATAGATCAGATGCATATTTTTAAATTACAATTTCCTCCTGTGTAGTTTAAATAAAATATTGCATATGTGATTTTTAATTAGATGAAATTCAGTGTGTAGGTAATGGACTTTGGGAGTAACAGTCTGAACTAATCATAAATTGATGAGTTCTCAATTAACTGGAACCACTCAGAAAAAAAATCTAAATGTCACTGAGGACAGTTCGTGATGGGAACAGCTGCTCAAGCACAGCAGTAGCAAAAAAGCAAACAGACAAGACACTCCAGGTCAGCACTCCCCTCCCAGTATCTCCTTAAAGTTGTGAGGTAGCAATGTGGTAATCTGACTGCTTTCAGTGAGACATTTAGCCCAGCTAATTACTGCACAATTTTTCTATAGTCACTTCAAGCATTTTTGGACAGAGATATTTTGGCTGGCAGGATCCCAAGTAGCTGCAACAGCTTAAATGCGTGTCCTCTACTTTTACAAGATGGAAACTGTGTTTCTGAGGCTCTTCCTCTTTTTCTCTTAGAAAAGGGTAGCTCTTTTTGTAAATAAGAAGGAGCAAGAATAATCTTCCATAATCAATTTTATTCATCTGAATCCTTCCGGTGTGTGAAGCTCCCTTCCACTTAAGCATCAACCACCACTTTCCCCCTTCCCTCATCCTCTCAAAAACCCCTCCTATGCCCAGAGGAAATGTGGTTCACTACTATTTACACAAGTTTCACACAGCTCACAATGGATCTCATTGCCATGGGATGTTGTGATGGCCAAAAGTATAACTGGTTTCAAAAATAAATAGATACGTTCATGTAGGCCAGGTACCTCAATGGCTTTTAGCTAAGACGGTCAGGGATGCAATCCAATGCTCAGAGGAATGCTAACCCACTAACCACTAGAAGCTGGGAGCAGACCACAGGGTGGCTCATTCCAACAGCCTTGTTCCGTACTTTCCTCTGAAGCTGCAGTACTGGCAAAGACAGGATACTAGGCTAGATGGACGGTTGGTCTGACCCAGGATGACCGTGCTTATGTTTATTTCTGAGAGCGATGAGAATATTCCTATTTTATGATCTGAGTCTGTGAGTCCCCTGTCATTATTTACAAATGCTTCATATAATATAAAAAACAGTAAATAGAAAGGCATCAATTGGCATTAACAGTGGATGAGTGGGAGTAGTGCCTATAACACAGGGCCACTGATGGGGTGGGAAAAGGTGACAGTTACCCTTGGGCCTGATGATTTAAAAGGACCCAGAGCTCTCAGATGCAACCACCACTACTACAGCATCAGTGGCAGCTGGAGCCCAGGGCCCTGGTACAATTTAAGCAGTTCTGAGGGATGGCTGCCCCTAGCCCCCCCCCTCCGCCCCTTCCACCTGAGGCCCGGACCCTTCTGGAGCCAAGCCCACCCTCCCTTCCCCGTCCCCTCCCCCACATTACTCAGGACCTGGTGAAGTCTGTAGCAAGCCCTGCTCTCACAAAATTCACAGGCATTCTCATGAGCTATAATCCCAACTATGCATATAATATGATGTGAACTAAATTAGCTGTTACCACTCAAAGAGAGAGATCTTGGAGTCATTGTGGATAGTTCTCTGAAAACATCCACTCAGTGTGCAACAGCATTCAAAAAACTAAACAGAATGTTAAGAATCATTAAGAAAGGGATAGAGAATAAGACAGAGAATATCTTAATGCCTATATAAATCCATCCTTATATTCTGCATACAGATGTTAAGAACGTAAGAACATAAGAACCACCATACTGGGTCAGACCAAAGGTTCATCTAGCCAATAGCTGACAGTAGCCCATACCAGATGCCCCAGAGGGAGATAACGCAACAGGCAATCCTCACATGATCCCTCACTTGCCACCCATTTCCAGACAAATGGAAATGGGTTGTTGCCTCATCTCACAAAAGATATCTTGGTGTTAGAAAAAGTTCAGAACAGGGCAACAAAAATGAGTTGGGGTATGGAATGGCTGACATCTGAGGAGAGATTTATAAGACTGGGACTTTTCAGGATGGAAAAGAGACGTCTAAGGGGAGATGTGATAGAGATCTATAAAATCATGACTGGTGTGGAAAAAGTGAATAAAAAACGTTATTTATTCCATCACATAACAGAAGAGTGGTCACCAAATGAAATTAATAAACCACGGGTTTAGCAAAAAACAAAATGAAGTATTTCTGTGGAACAACTTGCCAGAGGATGTTGTGAAGTCCAAGACTATAATAGGGTTCAAAAAGAGCTAGATAAATTCATGGTCCATCAATGGCTATTACCCAGAATGGGCAGGAATGCTGTCCCTACCCTCTGTTTGTCAGAAGCTGGGAACGGGCAACATGAGATGGATCACTTGAGGATTACCTGTTCTGTGATTCCATCTGGGATACCTAGCAGACAGGATACTGAGCTAACTGGGTCTTTGGTCTGACCCAGTATTGCTGTTCTTATGTCCTTATATTCTTATGAATTATTAGCTCCCCTTATGAAATTCTTTTCTTCAGTAAATATCTGATGCAAGGCCACTAAAGTCAGGGGAAATCTTTCCACCTATCTCAATGGTATCTAGATTAGGCTCTATGAGACAATCTGCAGTTTATTCATCCCCAAGTGCATACTTAATTGCCCATTATCTGGAAGGGCCTTCACAATCCTTTAAGGTAATTTCCTTAAATAATTGGAAACATGTAAAAAATGGACATACCTCATATTTTGTACAGGAAATAAACACAAATAAGATTTACATGCTGCCTTTCCAATGCCTCGTTGGCAAAGTGAACTTTTGTTCTGCAGCTTATACAGTCCTAGTGAAAAGGAAAAGGGCTAATGGGCAAAGATAGCAAGATTATTTTTTAAAAGTAAACATTGACTATCTTCAGCACATAACAAACATAATTTGAAGCAAAACCTTTCTTTATTTTAGTTCAAAGATATAATATACAAATAGAACAATAGGTACATTGTGTTCATTTTTAAGCCTTACACAAATAAAGCCAGTGTTCTGCCAATATTGATAGAGCCAGAATTTCCATACAAAAGAATCAGCCCATTTGTTCTAGTTAAGCTGTAAAAATAACTATTTCATAGTACAGAGGTTACCATTGTTCTTCCACCTAGTAACAGCTAGCTTGTTGTTTAAAGCACTCACATTGGCCTATTTACAGGACTGATAAATATACAACTTGACAAATTCTGAGCAGGTATTTTCAAACATCAGGGGATAGATGCAAATAAAAATGCGAATTTCAAGAAGTCATAACTTCTACCATCCCCTAACAAAGCAGCAGCAGATTGTACATTTGCATATATTTTCATATATTTGCACAAACCATTAAAAGCACCTGCCTTGAACAGTCACAGTTATCATGTAACAAAAACAACATCTCAAAGAAGGAAGACAACTGAATGCTTTTATGGGCCACCTAATGCGTTTATGATACATGACATAAAATTAGGTATAGATACGGGGGAAGGATTTCAATGCCATGTTTCCAGTATAGTTCCGATCATCTTTTGCATATTGACAGTCCCTAAGTATGCAGAGTGAGGAGAACCTGCCAGTACTAATTTAATGCCAAAAGAATACAGAAAAATCTAACTATGTCATATGAGGGCCCAAGAAAGACATTCCCACTTTTTTCTTCAAAGGAATTTACTCTTTGCTCCAAGAAAAAAAAACCCTAATCATATCCGAATGAGTGCCAGAAGGTTCTCTTGGCAAATTTAAAATCAAAGCAAGATTAAATGGACAATCTAAGACTTCACTTAGAATTATGTCTCATGAGAGATCATGAAGCAATCTGGATTTAGATAACCTTGAAGTAAAAGAAATAGAGGATTACTTCTAAATAATTCCAGTGTCTGGCTAGTTCTCAAATTATTCTGTCAGTGAAGCAGAATAAACACCCTCACCCCCATCCTCTACAGAAGAAGCTGGGGATTCAGACACAGCAACCTGGTGTACTGTTAAAATTAAGCTCTTTTAAAAAAGCCAATATTGGAATATATCGAGGATTTAAATATTTAATATTGTAGATAGTCTTTCATTTCCTTCCAAATTTCCTTATATTTTCCACAGCGGTGCTCTTAACATCATCATCCTTTTACCATTAGCACTGCCAAGCAGTACTTGAAAGATCTAAGTCCAGGTCTACATTAGACCCGGAAACTCAGCTTAAGGTAGCACGCAACTCCAGCTATGTAGAATATGTAGCCGGAGTTGGCTTACCTTAAGCCAAGCTTGGCACCATCCCCACAGTAGGAGGCTGACGGGACAAGAGCAGGAGTACTGGCCATTGGCAGGGGCACCTTCTGAGTTTGATTTAGTAAGTCTTAACTAGACTTAAATCAAAGTCCGTAAGATCGATCACAGCAGCATCAATTTTCTGCAGAGTGAAGACAAGGCCTAAGTGACCCCAACACTGGAAACTCCGGGCAGATGTGGAGGGGCAAGGTACATTCTTCTTTCCGGCCATGTCTGTAATTGTGTGTGCATTAAGACAGTAACATACTCTAGTCTGTGTCATCCACACCTCAGGAATGTTACAATCGACTTTGTGCTTATTTTCTAACCAGAAGACATTGATTGTTGGATTGAGGAAGTTAATAATGCTAGCCTTGGCTTTATATGTGACCACAATTTTAATATTATGTCTCATATATTACTTTTCATGATCAGACAACAAAAACTTTTGGTCTCCTAATACTAAGAAGCAGAACTGGTCACAAAGAGGTATACGTGCAAGTTGATGTTATTTTGGAGAAAGAGTGCTTTATCCAAAAATTCATTTGAGAAGTGTAGTATTCATTATTCATTACTTGTCATTTGCATTCTTTCAGTTAAACAGCTTTAGATATCCAGTCAGGAACCAAAACAATACCACATGGGTGAGATGACAAATTCTACATCATGAATAACCACAGGAAATTGTCTACAATATGAACAAATTGAGTAGTTCACAAACATCGCATAGGTTGAAATTCCCACACAAACTATTTGGCAAATAATTTTTTACAGTTGCATTTATTGAGATCAACTTGCTAATCATTTGCAAACTGAAGAAAATTTGAATTGAATAATTTCATTAGCTCTATACAGCAGAGATGTGGGTTAATGTATCATTTTAAATTATGGAAATATTTTGCATCTACTGACACAAAATATTTTGCAAGTTTAAAAGTAAAAATGATGTAAAATCACTGTTTTCACTTAGTGAAGCACCAAGAGTTGAAAAGCAAAGCAAATTCACCTAAGAAGAGCATAACATATATTTCTAAACTATTTCTATGATATTTATTTAAATAATGCTCCGTACATTATCACTCCTCTTGTAAGTTCTTGCAGAACCCTCACTGCTCATGGAAAAGAGAAGAGTCAGGTGGTGTGCAGCTGCTTGTGTCTCTGATCTATGCTCTCCTGTACACTCTTAAACAATTAGCTTAATATTTGTAATTAGTTTGATCTGTGACTTGGAGTCTGTGGAATATTAGGAACTGTTTCACCAGGCATCCATAAAACTGATAAGCAGTGTTATAGCTGGAGCATATGGGTAAATTAATTCTCCTTCAGAAAACCTGGAATCAATACTATCAGCCAGAAACATGTTGTGTCCTGTATTTTTTCCCATTATCTTTAAATTGTGCTTTATGAAAAGTAAGTGGTATGATGTGGACTTTAATGAAGGGAAGAGGAATAATTTGCTGGGCTGACATGATACACTATAAAGACATAGAAGATACTCTCAATGTTTCTTTCACAAACTTGAGAACAGTAATGTGTTTGGGAGTTTTTGTTTGTTTGTTTTGTTACCGTGGTGGTACCGAAACAACCCTCCAACACCTAATGAATACTATTCCAGCACATTTTTCATCATAGAAAAGAAATGGGAAATACTATAAAACACATTTCTGAGATATACGGAAAGATAACAACAAAGCTGCAGCCCAAAAAGTAAACAATGAGACAGAATAATTGATCAGTTATGAAAATTATTAGTTAAATATACCAACAGGTCAAGGGATCTATATATCTAATGATACAGTCCTCTTCCCACAATTCCCTTTGGTGTACAAGAGCCTGTTCAGCTGCTGCAACCTCTTATTTTGTTATACTGACCCGAATTAATGAGGGAATGACTGTAACACATGTGCCACGGTATAGCATTGGTAACACTAAAGAAACAATCATCCCTTTCAAATCCAAAGCGGTCAAAGAGTGGTTTAAGATATTCTACATGAATTAACCCTTTTATAGAGCTAAAATGGGGAGGGGAAATTTAGGAGTGAAATCCATTCTTTTCTTAACTTCAAAATTTAAACCTTTCGCATTGTATCCTGTTCTATGATCAGGCCAAAGACATGGGAGAATGTTTATTGTGAATTTTGTTGCCATTTTCTCCAGTATTTTTGTTATGCTTTCTTTTCATTTCAAATTTTGAAATTGGAGATTTTTAATCAGCTCTACTATCTAAGTGTTACTGCGTGCAAAACATGCCCAGTTTCAGGTACCCCCGAAAAAGGCTTTGCCTGAAATGAAGCCATTCTAATATACAACCATCCATTTCTCCCAGTAGGCTCTAGTTTCCCATTCACCACCACCAATTTCTCATTAAGCATCTTCAGAGGCTGAACTCCTGCTTTTCCCAGCATCTTTAGTGGGCCAGCTGATTGTTCCTTGCCCTACACTTTGGAGACCATCCTCAAGGTCTTCAGAAATATTTGATATTTTATCTACAAATTAATCTGTCCTAGAAATAACCACTCAACACAGGCAGCCAAACCATCATTTACTGAACACCAGTAAAAACTGTTCACTTGTCTCCAAACAGGAAGCTGAGTATGCTACACTAACCAATTTATATTGGAGTATTGGAGTGAGAGATCTCACTCAAGAGGCATTCTGGCCATATGCATAATTTGAGAATAGGAATGATCAAATCAAAGTAGAGTAGATGCCCCTGTCATCCAGTCATCATCATTCTTTTTAGTCTGCCAGAGACCATCATGAGAGATAAAAACATCCCATAGTGAAACAGACATTAAAAAGTCAAAACTGTACATACTATTATGACAACAATGACAATGATGATAGCATACAGCGGACCCAACAAATGTGGGGGGGAAGGGGGAAATTCTGTACATACATGAGATTTATAATCTCAGGCCTTTGTCTAGCTAACAACAAGACTATGCACCTGCAAAGAGCGTCACTGACTTCAGAGGATCTCCTACACAGAATCAGGTGCAGGTTAGAGGCTTAATAAGACAAGTGACAAAAAAGGGAGGAAAAAAATGCAATCAAATATCTGCAATTTTCATATATGCATACACATTTGAACAAGTGTTTACAATATGGTAATTATATAACGTGCTAAATCCCCCACCTGTGACCTTTAAAAGAAATATTTTTTCCACTTTTTTTTTTTTCACAAAAGCAAGGGCAGCTGTTTATCCAGGCCCCACCAGAGCACATTGCCCCACCTAAGAATGGGCAAACTGGTTTGTATAAGATCCACCCCATGCCTTCACACAAAGCTGATACTAAAACAAACACCTCAGCATTTCCTGGCTTTAGGCTGCAAATAGACATACAGTAGAACCTCAGAAGAGTTGTGAACAGTAGTTACAAAAAAGTGACTGCTCACTTACACACCTCATTTGGAACCAGAAGCATGTAACCAGGCAGGAACAGAGACACAAAAAGCTAAACAAACAGCAAATACAGTACATACAGCAAATACAGTTGAACCTCTCTAGTTCAGAATTCTCTGTCCAGAAACATCCATAGTCTGGCATGATTTTAGTTAGCTGGATGTCCACTTTTCATGGGTGTGGCCAAGTTTCCTGCAGTCGCACAAAGTTTGTTTCCAGCCGCCCAGTCCTAGCTCTCAGTGTTCTGTGCTGTTATTTAGCTCTAATTTACCCCTAAATGTCCTCTAACAGCCCAGTAAGCAGTGGAAGTGTTGATAATGCTGCTAGACAGTATTGACATCCTATGATCTGGAAAATTCTCTTGTTCGGAACCGGTCAAGTCCCGAGGGTGATGGATTAGAGAGGTTCAACCTGTACAATACTGTACTAAAACTAACCTACCAAAAAAAAGAGCAGCAATTTAATTGCGCATAGTAACGTTTCAAAACTGTAGTAAACCACTGTTCAGTTGAAAAACTTTTGAAAGAACCACAATATGAATTTGTTCAGAGTTACAAACATTTCAGAATTATGAACAAATTCCATTCCTAAGCTATCTGTAACTCTGAAGTTCTACTGTACTGCAATAAAAGGCTAGTCTCAGTATTTCACAACCTGGAAGTACTAAAACCCTCATAGGAAAGTGTGTCTTCTAGACTTCTCTAGTCCCAGATTCCTGATTTAGGAGATATAAATACATTTATAAAAATTAATTGACTTTGGATGTTTATCCAAACTGAATCTGCAAATTCTTTATGGTTATGGAAACCATGTTATGTTACCTTCTGAAAACTCCTTTGATACTGTCTGAGAATTGGTGGACTTTATTTTTTAATGGTCTGCTTTCCATCCATGCTGAAGTGATACTTATAGATGTACTAGCTGTATTAAAATGATAAAATAGCACTTTAAATTCTCAGTGGTGATCTTGGTCCTGCTTACAGGGTAAGTGTTTCTGTAGGAGAAGTATGTGACTAGAGTCTAGCAGAAGCAATCAGTCAGAATTCAAAGAGTCATACTAAAGCAAGATGGGATAAGTTGTGTCTCTCTGCCTTACAGCTCAGCCTGCTTCTCTCTCTCTCTCGCTCTCTCTCTCTCACTCTCTCTCTTTGATTTGGTTCTTATGCATTAAGCAGCGGCATAACGAGGGAGGCCGGGAGGGGGCAATTGCCCCCAAGCGCTACGCTAGGGGGGCACCAATTTAGTCCCCCTCTGCTCCCCTTGTCATCCCTCGGTTCACCTGCTCCTCTTCTGCTTGCCGCCAGTGGCTGGAGCCTCCTTCCTGCCTCTCCAACCCCAGCCCGGCCCTCCTCCATCTCCGCCGGCGGGTTAGTGAATGCGGGGGCCCAGCCCCAAACTGGAGGGGTTGGGGAAAGATGAAGGACAAGCTCCCCCCCAGGGTCGGGCTCAGCCGTGCACCAGGTTCGGGGCCTCGCCACGTGGCGGGGGAAGGGCTCAAATTTTGCCTTTGCCCCCGGGCGCATCACACCCTCGCTACACCTCTGCAATAAAAGTCCAGATTTTTAAAAAATAAAGTTGTGTCTCACTGAACTTCCCCACAAAAGGGCTTTATGTTTTTTATCTAATTGCAGTGTGTGTGTGCCATGAATCTAACTGTCCCTACAACCTCTGTCTTCCATCTCCCCCTCATACCTGAGTGCCTGCATGCTGGCGCTTTAAGAAAGCAATACGATCAACCTACTTGTGTGGGTCTGAAAGTGATATCTAACAATAGAAAATGGTAGTGTGTCAGAGACCAGATAGACAAATGCACCATACGGTTACAAAGGATCCAACTGTATTTCTGGCACAGCCCTGCAATAGCAGATGTTGCAGTGAGAAGTTCTACCATTGGTGGTGGTAACACTGGGAGGCACTGCAGCTCTGTGCTTCCTGGAGCATCTCAGCATGCAGGTGGAATGCATCTGCTGCCTGCTACTATAATTCTCCTCCATTCCCTGCCCCCTTCACTTCCTTTTCTCGGATCGCTTGTGTCTCATGGGAATCTAGTTCCCTGCACTCAGAAGAGATCCAGAAGGAACTAAATTATACCTGTCCTTTGTGCAGAAGAGGGAACACACCTTCTGCCCACCTCAACCCACTTGCATATCCACACTAGGCTATCCACAATGTGGCCAAGAGTTTACCAACAACTAAGACAGATTTGCACACACATTTAACTTATTTGCACCACACAGTGCTTTTGTGGAATTAAAATGCAGTGTTATACCTGCATAAATTTGGCTGTCATTTCAACTTAAGAACACAGAAGTAAAAAACACAATAAGGAATAGTTTTTTAAATAATTACCTATTAGATCTGAAAACATTCCATATATTTTTCAAAAAATGTCCAGGTCAATTTTAGATCCATTAGTTTCATAGAAATACAAGAGACTTACATGAATGTGTCTGTCTCTGTAACTTCTACCTTCCCTTCCCCATTTTACTGTTCAGATTAATTAGTTATAGAAATGATAATCTAATATGGTAGAGATCAGCAGGATTCTTAATGATTCAGAAGGCATTTGATCGGCACTCATATACTAAAATCTTTACTATATACACCAAGGGCCAATATTTTTAAATGTACTACAATTATTGTATCTATTCAAAATGAAAGCTATTTGTTTCCCAAAACCAAAGGGAGATTTTTGAGTCCTAAATGGTGGCTATATCAAGTCTATTTTTAATTGTGTTTTGAATTCAACAATTGTTTATGGGAAAAATGAAGTTAGGCCTCATTAAAATGCACTTTTCTTTGTTTTAATATGTTCAAACTACCCACTTGCAAATTTGCCAAGCACAAAGACACAATTCTAGGGGGTAGCATATACCTCCTATCCAGCTAATGATAATTTTGACATATTTTCATGGCACAAGTAACAAAAAACCTAGGAAGATTCAATATATTTATATACAAAACAAGAACACTACTATTTGTCTCTGTATGTATTGGTTCATGACATGAAATAGTAGCTATAAAAGGTAACAGAAATATTCAACTAAGAATTCTTTTCTGTTACTAAGCAATAACCAAAACTTCAGGATATCAAACCTAATGTCTTGAAACACAATTAAGTTAATATCATAGTCAGAGAGGAATATTTTCCAACTTCCTATTGTATTCCATTCAAATAATTATGCCAGTTTGACATGCCCATAAGAATTGTAGATTTCCATTTTTGCAAGAAATCTTTTTTTTTCCAAATTCAAAGTGCTCTTAACTTTATGCTTTTCTAACTTTTAAAAGCATCTGTTATAATATCCTTATGAAAAGCACAAATACTAATGCTTCCCAAGAGAAATCAGTACTATTATGTAAATGCTATCTGTCATCCCTGAATGTAAAATATATTAAAAATATTATAAAGGTTGCAAAGTCAAACAAATGCCAGAATTAAGGTTGTCTGTTCAAATTTAATTTTCCACTTCACCACACATATGTACGTATTATGAGACAGAGACCCACAAAGCACCTAATTCTCACCAAACTCTATAGTAATCTAAACTCATTTGGCACCAAAGGGTTTTCAGTAAAAAGTTCCCTAAGTGCCTGTGTTTCTGCCTCTGTATATGCACAGTGCTACTTCCCTCTGGGTGTCCGGCCACCTAATCCTCATGTAAGCCCCAGGAGATATACAAGCTAGGGAAAGATAGGCATTCATTTGCCTAACTTTTGTGCAAGGATCCATCTGATAGGCATACTCAGAGGCTGCCTATTGGATAAAGCCACTATAGGGAAATGTATATAAAGTGGCTAGGGGCCAGGGAGCGGGAAGATAGGGTTCTCCCTTATAACTTCTAGCCCAGTGTTAGGGTATTTGCCTGAGAGACCCCTAATTCAAGACCTCCCTTCACATGATAAGGAGAAATCTAAATATGGATCTGCCACTTATCAGGTGAGGGCTCTAACCCATGGAATATTTTGATGTGGAACTCCATCAGTCTATCCTACTGAAGATGTTCAAGAATCATTAGGGGCATAGAAAGAGAGCATGAGAGCAAGAATGACTCCATAGTGCAGTAGTTAGAGCATTGTCATTCTTGCTTTCTCTCTCTGGTCCCATGACTCTTTAATTATTTAATCCAAAGGAGAACATCTTCAACAACATAGACTTAGGGTGCGTCTTCAGAGCACTCTAAACTCAAAATAAGATATAGTATCCTGAAATTGCCCTGCTGTGTAAACATACCCTTAGGGTATGTCTACACTGCATAGTTTTTTTGGGAAAAATGGCTGTTTTTCCAGAAAAACTTCACTTACTCCCACGCTGCAATCGCATTCTTTCGACAAAAAGTCGAAAGAATGGAGGGGATTTTCCGACAGTGGTAAACCTCTTTCTATGAGGAAGAATGCCTTTTCTGAAAGAGCTCTTTCAGGAAAAGGCATGTGTGGATGCGAGATAGCATTCAATCAATGTGAACGCTATCTTTCGAAAAAGCAGATCACTTTTTTGTTGAGCTTTTGCTGTGTAGATGCTCTCTTTCTAAAAAAGTTTTTCCAGAAGATCTCTTTCAGAAAAGCTTCTTCCGAAAGAAACTTGCAGTCTAAAATTCAGAGTGAGGCAAACACCAGGCATGGAAATGTCAGTTCTGACTTCAAGTTTGGCAAAATTATAAGTACCTGAAAACGGGGTCCTATAATGAGAAGTAATCAGACAACCTTAATAATAGGTGGTGCTACCTGCCTTGCTTATAATATAGATAGCAAAGCGTGCAGACACAATGGCAATGGGGCCATATAAGCAGATGGCATGTTAATACACATAGTGCCAAACTATGTACACTGCTATGGTCCCCATGTTCCATACCCATGCCAGCTGTGTACAGGAGCTGTACAGGGGACATAACAAAAGGGCAGCATAAACACAGTTCCACTCACTGTTCCCAAAGTAGAGGCTCTCCAGAAGGTAAGCCCAGCAGCAGAAGAGGGGAGGCTTGGCCATGTCCACTATTCTGCGGAGCGCCTTCTCTATGGGTATGTCTACACAGCAGGGCTAAAGTCGAATTAAGCTATGTAACTTCAGTGACATCAATTACATAGCTGAAGTCAAAATAGCTTAACTCAGCTTTTGGCGCTGTCTACACAGCAGGAAGTCAAAGGAAGAGCACTCTTCCGTCGACTTCCCTTACGCCTCCTGAAATGAGGGTTACAGGTGTCAGAGTAAGAAGTCCTTCAGCTTGACATTATGTCAAATAGACTAGGACAAGGAACCTGGTGGAAAATGGAGGGACACAATTGAGCTGCGTAGATGCACACTATGTTATTTCGGAATAACGCCAGTTATTCCAAAATAACGCTGCTGTGTAGACATACTCTATGTGCTCCTATGACTTCAAACCTCCTTTGTCCCTCCTCCATTTCCTCAACCTGGGCCACAATGCACTTTCCATTCACTCTGAGCACAGTCACAGGCCACTGTGTATTCTGCAGACTCTAAGCCCTGTCTGTCACGTATTCAGATTGAACTTTAATGCATGCCATTGACAGGGAAACAGCCATCCAGAAATTCCCATTTGGCGCCTGAATAGTCTAATGTAGAAAAATTCAGAAAAATAAAAGGATGATTCTGATGTATGAGGTAGCAGGAAAATAGCACAGCAGCTTCTGAGCAACCCTCTGCTCACTTGAGGATTTTATTTTATGTATATATAGTAAAACTGCAATACTGAATCAGGGCCTGATGCTAATTTCTAAGTTCTAGCCACAGCACATTAGGTTAACATTACAAAGCCAATATTTTATTTTGTAAAAAAAAAAAAAGTTCTTGTGGAGACTTGAAATATATTCAAGCAAGTGTTATTTATCTGCACTTAAATTATGTTCACCTTCATCTGTGCAGTGAAAAGCAGTACTTCAGGCACATGTCTGCACTTTCTGTTTCTCAAAAGGATGGGATTGTGTTATGGTATAGCAGATGTTTCACAGGGTTGAGTAGTGAAGCTTCTGCCTCTGCTTCAAAAAAAAAGCCCCAATAACAACAACAAAATCTCTTAGGACCACTCTGTGTTTGTTTCAGTAGTTGGGGAGCTGCCAAGTACAAAGAAGCCCTTGGTAATTAAGATCAAGTAGATCTCTTGCTGCTACTTTAAATTACAGTATCTTGGTTGGGTATTTTTTTCCTTTGATCAGTTACATGTTGTTTTCTTCTACTATTCTCCTTGATGAGCTTTCTTCACTGCTTTCTCAGAATTTGGCACACTGGTTCCTTTTAAAATTTCAGTATCTAGGACATTTCAAGAATTCAATGGCAACATCTGTATTTACACCTTCCAAAAATCCAATCAAAAGGAATTTTCCATGGTGATAGCTTAAAGCTGAACAAGATGTTTTCTTTTATAAGAATGTTATGGCTTTACATGCATATTGTCTCCTTTCTACTTCTTTGGGATGAGTCCTCTGAGTCAAGCTGGATTTATCATTCCCAGTTGAAAGAACTGGGAATTTGACCAAAAAAATGCTGATTTGTCAACACTGAAATGTTTTGCAGGCACGTACTAGGTTTGATAAAAACTTTCATTGGGAAGGTTTTTACAGGCTAGGATGCAGGGGGAAGAAAGAGGGTGGATGTGCATGTGCAATAGCTTGCTGATTACAGCATTAATAATAGATGTGGCAACTCTAGGTTCAAGTTTCCCTTGCTCTGTTTTTTCCCCCCAGGGCAAACATTCAAAAGATCTTCTTTCCATAGGATGAAATGGGAACAGTTTTCAAAACTGTGAAAATGTCCATGGGATGGGAAAACAATTTCCTTCCCAACTCTATTCCCAGATACACAATTTGCATTGTTAAGCTTTCCACCTTCTTCTGGCTAGGAAATGGTTTACCTTTACCCCAAATCCGAGCAAATGAATGATTAAGCAGCAAATCCAGTGTGGACAACTCTGCCAATTTTACCATAAGTGTTGTGATATTTGATGGCTTTCTTAAAGGCCAAGCTCCGGAAGTCTTGCAAATATGAGACACAACGGGATCATAAAGGCATCAAGTTGGAAGTCAAAGAACAAGAATTCCAAATGTGTCCCTTATTTTTATTTTAATATCATGATTTTTAAAGACAATCTCATTATTATTTTGGGGATGATTCATGTTTCTGGAAGGCTTGGATTCAGCAATACTGGAAATCCTGACTATGAACCTCTCCCTTTGTTCTCAAGGCCACAATGTTTCCCTGTTCTTTTGGTCATTTATGCTAAGCAGTTCTCCCATTTCTAAATTTAAATAGGTACCAATTGTACAGTAATTATGGCCATATTATACAGACTCATCAGTTTTATTAATCATCAGTGAGCAAAACACGAGAAGTCATTCTTCCACTCTACTCTGTGCTCATTAGGCCTTAGTTGGAGTATTGTGTCCAGTTCTGGGCACCACGTTCAAGAAAGATGTGGAGAAATTGGAGAAGGTCCACAGAAGAGCAACAAAAATGATTAAAGGTCTAGAAAAAATGAGCTATGAGGGAAGACTGAAAAAATTGGATTGTTTAGTTTAGAAAAGACTAAAGACTGAGAGGAGCCATGATAGTGGTTTTAAAGTAACTAAAAGGATGTTATAAGGAGGAGGAAGAAAATTTGTTCTCCTTGGCCTCTGATGATAAGACAAGAAGCAATGGGCTTAAATTGCAGCAAGGGAAGTTTAGGTTGGCCATTAAGAAAAACTTCCTACGTGTCAGGGTGGTTAAACACTGGAATAAATTGTCTAGGGAGGTTGTGGAATCTCTACCACTGGAGATATTTAAGAGCCAGTTAGACAGACATCTATCAGGGATGATCTAGACCAGTGGTCCCCAACCTTTTGGGGCTGCCAGGCGCCTGGGGGCGGGGCCACTCACACGCTGGGCACCCGGGGCGGGGCCGCGCACACGCCCGGGGGTGGGGCAACCCATACGCCGCACTCCCGGGGCCGACGCTGCTTCTGTGCCGCACGCCCAGGAGTGGGACTGCTCATACGCCGCGCGCCCGGGGCCGGAACAGCCCATGCGCCGCATGCCTGGGGCCGGCGCTGCTCCTGTGCCGCATGCCCAGGAGCCGGCAGTGCCCATGCCCCGCACGCCTGGGGCCAGCGCCGCTCCTCTGCCGCGTGCCAAGGGGCGGGGACTCCCATACGCCGTGCACCCAGGAGCCGGCAGCGCCCATGCACCACGTACCTGGGGCCGGCGCTTCTCCTGTGCCGCATGCCCAGGGGCGGGGACGCCCATACGCTGCACACCCAGGGCCGGCACAGCCAATGCACTGCGCACCTGTGGGCGGGGCTGCCCATGTGCCGCGCGCCCAGGGCCAACCCCGATCACTCAGCGGGCGCACAGAAATGGCCCGGCGGGTGCCATGGCGCCCGCAGGCACCGCATTGGGGACCACTGATTCTAGACAGTGCTTGGTTCTGCCCTTCCAGTTCTAGTATTCTATGATTCTATGGTTAGTTTTGTTTTTTCTTGGCTTTTGTGGCTATAATTTCCTGGTTACTTTTATTTGTTGATTGTACAGTTAATGAAAGTTTATGAAGCCATGAAACGATTCAGTACGAGCACTTTAATATTATACAACAATCATAACAATACCTAACATAATTAAAATATGCAAGAGCAGTAGAAATTTCAAAGTAAACAAACATCTGCCACTAAATACAATACGTTTACTTTTGAATGAGTGTAGGTTTTAAGTCTTTCTGCTTTAAGTACCATATATTTGTGCTTTGTGATCATGAGATTCATTTGGGAGCCTCCTCTTTGCTAAGTAAACATCAATAGAAAGGATCATTTCAGCATAATTAGTGTTTTTGTCAGCTATAAATAACATATTGCTATTACTGCATGCTTATTTAATTGACAGAGGGCTCCAGGCAAGCATGGACAAATGGTGAAGATCAGCGATTAAATGACACAGATTTCTCAGTATTAACTAGAACATGTACCCAGCGTTGCTTGAGCCCTTAACTCAAATAAGTTTTGTTTTTCTTTATTTAAATCATTGTTCTGAGGAGAGGATGGGGATGAGGGGTTCAGTATGCAGGCTGCCCCAGGGAGAGAAGGCAACCCCAGGCCTCTCTCACCGGAGCAGCTTGGGTACAAGTGGGAAGCATCTGTCCATGGCCTTTGCAGCTGCAATGGACAAAGCCAGGGGACACTACTGGGGGCTCGATGGGCATATAAACAAACAGACACACAAACAGACAAAGTCTCTGAACTATATAGTAGATAGCTGTCCCTTTCTTCGCCTCTGTCCCCTGCTGGCCCGATGGGGTTATAACTGTCCCAGTCCCCATCTCTGGCCTCCTGTTGCCCCCCATGGTCATTCTGCAGTATAACTGTCCCTTCTGCCAGGCCCCCCCCCCCTTTCCATTTTATGAGAAACAATCACATTTCAGGAACATCCCGTTTGGCACAACCAAACCTTGACCTTGCTTTTTAAAGATATGATAAGAGGAAGCTGCATACCAAATTTGGTGTGCCTAGCTCTTACCATTTTGGAGGAGTTCTTGAACAAATGGATTCACAAACAGATGGACAGACAGACAGACAGATATATGTACATTTCTAAAATTTATAATAAAATTAAATTGGCCCTACTGTGTGATTTTTATTTTTTCTCTTTAAATGTGCCTATCCTCCTTATATCTTCCATGCATAGTTATAGCACCTATTCCCTCTTTTTGGAGTACAAGTTGAATAGCTATAAAGAAAAGTTTGGTTTGGGCTTGGCTTTCTCAAACATTATATTTCCCCACCTTGGGCTCAAACCAACATGCTATTGGTAGCATGTAAATAATGTATATACCTCTGAAGTTCTGGACCTTTCCATCTTTCATTTTAGGACTTCTGATGAGTATGAATATCCCGATGTGTAACTTTATTTTGCTTACATATGCCATTTAAAAGTACAACCTCATCTGGTGTGAATTGTCCTAGCTTCATTGAACCCTCTGGAGCTGCAGCAATTTGTATTGGCTGAGAAACATTTACCTGGCCTCTGCTAGGTAGCTCTATCCTCACACTTGTTTCTGTGGTAGTTGTAACATCACCTAGATAGTTCGCATCAGGGTACTTTATGAAGCACAAAGAAGGGAAACCCACTCAGAGAAATCCAACATTATTTAAAGAAAATGAAAAGTTTTGGGAATTCAGAAAATCACCATGTAACTGATTCATTTAAGTAATACAATACTGCCCTTTCAATACTTAGCTTTGAAATTACTCTTCCTTGTATTGGATTCTGCACAATTGTATTTTGCCAGTTATAATTTTGAAAAAGCATGATAAATCCAGTTACTGAAGTAGGCTTTAAACTAGACAATACTGTAATCTAAATTATTTTATTTATGAATAATAGGGGTATATAATCCGTTTCCATTAAAAATAATATTAATAAACCCATAGGCTTAACTGACTGAAAACCTAGAATATAAATCTTATTTAAAATCATGCATTTTGAGTGTTACTGGCCTATTTGCTGATCCAAAGAGTTATTCTCAAGAGAATACTTTATTTTTCGTATAAGCACTGAGCAATTACAGAAAGTAATATTTAGAACAACCTCTTGCACAGTATGGCAAGAAACTGACTTTCACTCAGAAATGCGTTAAGTCAGCCCTGCTGCTTCTGTTGCTTGCATATAAAGGAGGAGGGTCACACTGAAGTCACTAGTCCTCCTCAGGCACAACTTTTGTGTTCAGAAGGCCCTTAGAACCTTCTAGGCTTCTTTGGGAACTATTTTTGGATTCCTAATTTAGTTTATTTATTAGCACCAAAACCACAAGGGTTACAGTGTGGGTCTGCTGAGACCACTGCCTATCATGCTGACCTCATTGTTGCTTTGTGCTACCTATCTGTATACACTTGCTGTCCCTTTTCTTAAGATATGTGTACCTGACAAGCACTGCAGCCACACACTGGCAGAACTGCAGCTACACTGCTTATAGCACCGTAGTTTTTCAGGGGCTATTCCATTGCTGTAGTAAATCCATCCCACCTACAGATGGCAGCCAAGCAAATGGAAAAATTTTTTCCATCAACCTAGCTGCATCTACCATGGAAGGTGAGGTCAACCTAATTATTTCACACATGCTGTGAAATGTTTTGTGGCTCTGACTGATATTGCTAGGTCATCTGAAGTTTAAGGTGTATCCCAGGCCTTGTCCATGGACTGTATGCTTCTTGGTGCAATGACTGCCATTTTGTTCTGTATTTGTACAGCTCCTAGCACAATGAGCTCCTAGTTGGTGACCAGGGCCTGGCCTGGCAATAATACAAATCATCATGTGTCATAATTCATAGGCACTGCTGGGCAGTAGAACTCTACTGGAAGAAGGCTGAGAATTGAAATAGCAAATTCTAATGATATATTTCTGGTATTTATATAACTTTTCATGGTCTCCTGCTATCTGGCAGCATCAAAAACTTCTGTGTTTACTTAAAATGGTCACCATGTCTCACTGTTCTCCAGGGGACTGAAGCCAGACTTCCCTCAGTTATGATACTTGCCATTTACATGTAGCCTGTGCCAATGAAAATCAGGCCTCTATTTACATAGTTACTGTGGGACTAAAACCACTGTGTTCTCAAGGAAGATGGTCATGCTCATGTGTCTCTGGCTTTAAAGCTGGACAGGAAACTGTGAGAAGATAAGGAACCCCCTGGACTGTGAGAGTATAGCATGAAAGTTGAAGGGAATCAACAGATTGTGGGAAAGTAGGGCAGGAATGAGCTCAGCTAATCCAGGGAGAAGAAGAATACAGGATGGATGGAACTGAGGACTTGTTTAGTGCAAGCTGGGGTATAAATTTACGCTGCATTAGCCTGCTGCACTCTAAGGCAAGGGTGGGCAAAAAAACCCGAGTCAGCACAAAGGGTTAGTCCCTGACGGGCTGCCACAGCTATGTTTACCTGCACCTCTGCAAGTATGAGAGGGATCGCAGCTCTGGTTGGCTGTGAATCGCCATTCGTGGCCAATGCGAGCAGTGAGAAGCTTTGCGGACCAGGACGCAATTTGCGGTCAACGAGAGCTGTGATCCTCTGATACTTGTGAGGTGCAGGTAAACATGGAGGTGGGAGCCTGCCAGGGACTAACCCAGCAGACCAGATCTGGCCCATGTGCTGGAATTTGCCCACCACTGTTCTAAATTACATAGCTGGAGTCAACATATCTTACATTGTGTTTCTATGTTGTCCACACAGCAAGAGACCAAAGGGAGCAAACTCTCCCATCAGCTTCCCTTATTCCTCATGAGGAGCAGGAGTACTGGTGCCAACAGGGGTGCCCTGGGTTTCGATCAAGGGGGTCTATACCAGTTAAATTGAACACCGGAAAATTGACCATGGCAGTGTCTGTATGGACCCTACAAACATTCACTGAAAGTTCCTAGTGCACTTTGATCTCCTGCTGTTGGAAATGGGAGTACATGAAAGCATACTAGAGTACTGTTAGTGTATGATAAGAGGGTCCACATGGCTCCTTACTGTGCAGCAGGTTAGAACAAGGCAGATTTACATCCCAGTTTGCCACAAACTACATGTTCATGCAGACAAGCCCTGAAACACATTCATAAACAAAGCCATGTCAGGAAAACCAATGGCATTACCAAACTAAATTTGATGGAGAAAATTGAGTGATGCCCTGACAAATGAAATGACAATCAATGTAAATTATTCATTTTCTGGGTTTTGTACAATTCTAAAATCATAGGCAATTCCTCACCTACAAGTAAATAGGTTCTTGCTTTAGGAGAAATGTTATCCTATTTACAAAAAACAAAAACAAAAAAAACACCCCCAACAACTGCTTTTCACGTGTTTACTGAAGATGCAAGCATAGTAAATTGTCTGATTCGCATGTAATTCATTATGCATGTAGATGTTGGTAAGAACTGATTATGAAGTCTAGTGGACATAGGAGCTAAATCAGGATAGAAAGTACACATCTAGATAAGGCTGTGCTTTGTTCCCATTTATTTCTTCCCTATCAATTTATTCCTTACACTGTTCTCAGATACAGGAAAATTCTAAAAAGCTGATGAAGAGCATTTCCTAAGCAAAAAAGCCAGAGTACAAAAAAGAATGGCTCAGCCAAACAAAGATGTGATATCAAGTTTATTAACAATGTTCATTTGGAAAAAAAATCCCATAGAATCACTGCGTAGAATGCATAATACAGTAGATTTCCGATAATCCGGAACCTATGGGACCTAGGTGGTGCCGGATTATCAGATATGCCGGACTATCAGGAGGTACTATAAACTGGTTATATATATACTGTATACATTATATACTGTATATAAAGTGTTCTTAACCCTTTTTATTGTACATACTGTATACAGTATACCGTAATGTTTTAGTTTTTTTAAGCCTTTTTACCCTTTTGCTCAGTTCAGCTGCTGCCGCTGTTACCTTGTGACTCATTTT
Source organism: Rafetus swinhoei (assembly GCA_019425775.1). Taxonomy (NCBI): domain Eukaryota; kingdom Metazoa; phylum Chordata; order Testudines; family Trionychidae; genus Rafetus; species Rafetus swinhoei. The sequence goes on along the minus strand of CM033437.1, from coordinate 270,026,421 downwards.
TTGGCGAAGCTCACTCACTAGGTTCTTGCCATTTTGATGCCGGACTATCAGGAGTGCCGGACTATTGGATGCCGGACTATTGGAGTTTTACTGTACCATTGCTTAGGAGCTACATTTTTCTCCGTGCTTATGGGATTCTCAGCACCATGAGTAGCTGAGCACTTCATTGCATTTTGTCCTCAGAGCATACCTGTGCAGCCAGGAAGTATGATCTCCATTTTACAGATGAAAGCTGAGGCACACGGTAGGTTAGGTGATTTGCCCAAATTCACATGGAAAATCTGTAACTGAGCCAAGAATCAAACCTAGATCTTTACAGTGAGACATTCAGGAAAATTAATCCAAATTAACTAAAGTGTGTATTTAAAATGGCTTAGTTAAACCACATTCACTTCTAAAGAGAAATAAACTTCACTGAATCAATTTTGAACAGCAGCATCCAAGCCAACATGTGTAATTAATTTGGGTTAATTTTCTTGAGTGTGCCTGTGTAGGGGATCCACATCCATTACTTGAGCATGTAAGCAGCAATGTTTTCTAATGCGACTGGCTTTGTATTTATCATGCCTTTCTATGATGAAATTTCATTTTTTTCTAATTTTATTTTAAATGCTCCTCTCTCTCCCCCAAAGAAACACCCACAAGGGATCTGAAAAGAATATACATAAAATATACATTGTCCATTTTTGTAAATCTCACAAACACATCTAGTCATTGAGTAGAAGCAGTGTCATGTATTTTTGACTTGTGCCACCTGCATTGGAGAGATTTTAAATACTTCTACTGTCAATTCTATTGATATTTTAAAAAACCCTCACACAGCAGTGTGCAGTATTAGTGAACTTAAGACTCATTCAGCTGTGTTTCCTGTAGCTGAATAATGACTGAACTTTTGCACCATTGCACCAGTGTTTGCCTTCAGTATTGAAATGCTGTTTTCCAGTGATTGTTTTTCTGTACAGAGTGAATAAAAAAATAAAAAAATAAAAACAGTGCATTGTACCTCCCTAATTTAACCACATATGTTAGCAACCATGCCACAGTTTAATGAGAAAATGAACACTTGGACTTAGCCATGGATCATCTCAAGCAAATATGCTTTTATTTATTTCTTGTCTAATTTAAACAGATTCACTGACAGCTACCACAGCAGGGCCCCTTCTCTTTGTTCAGCTTTCCCATATAACACAAAATAGATGTCACTCTAAATAGGCTGGTGTATCATGCCAACAGCACCTACATCCTCTGTGAGTTTTAAAATATATTCTTGTTCATTACACTTCCAGGAAAGTAGAATATTTTCCCGCTACATATTTATTTGTTTAAATCCACCACATACCCTTCTCCCTTTTCTCCTCTGTTAGTTTGTTTTACCAGACAACTGAAAAGTATAGTTCTAGATTCCCATTTTGTTGTTTTTAAACAAAAATCCATTTTAAACTGTTCTACAAGTTTTTAAAATTAATAGGGATTAAAAAAAATAATGAATCATATCTTGCTTTTTAAGTATCACTGCTCAAAAGCATTAGGCAACTCTTTTGGTTTCAAGTCATAATGATTCCCCAGAGACCAAACATAAGCTATCAATCCAGTTTCTAGCTTTCCCAGTCTGATTTTGTAGAAATGGCTCTGTTGATTTTAACTGTAAGCAAACAAGGTGGGGATAATAATGTTTTGGAAATTCTCAGCTGTCCTGCACAAACCCTGCATTTGTGGCTCAGAGTAAATATGTGGCTTCTCTGATTTTAAAACTATTACAGGGCCAGTGCATCCTGTGGTAACTCCACTGAAATAAATGTCCCACTAGAGCCATCGTGCTGATTTCATTGAAGTCAGTGGGAGAAAGCACTAAATCTCTTTGTATATTGATTTTGTCCATTTATCCTAAAATACACATGACTTTGAAAAACAACATCTTGTTTTTTTATTAAGGTAGATCTTTTTTTTAAACTAATGCAATGCTCTTTACCATATATTAGTCGAAAATCTTATTTGCAGCTAGTTACCACTGACACATGTCGCTTGTAGCTACCTTTTCTGCTGTTCAACAGATATGTGCTAAGCCATAACACATATTATTCTTAGTCTGAAAAAGGAAACAAAACAAAAGCTTGAAAACCACTAGGCAGATGATTACCCTCACTTCTTAAGAAAAGCCATCTAGTTCACAGCAGCCACAGGGTGCAGTCTGTATAAAAAGGGACAATCAAGTGTATTTTTGTATTTTGCCAATTCTATTTAAAATAGTTGTTTAAAAAACCCTACTATTTCCTAGCTTTGTTTCTCTGCTATTTATTTCAGTACTGGTGACGTTCACATATTAAACTGTTGTTATAACCCAGGTTAGTATTTATTTTCTGAATTGTTCAGACTGGGTATCTATAGTTGGCTTACAAGGCCCCTATAATGTGGAGCTTGTTTTGTTTCAATCTCTTTATTTACCTCTTACCACTTTATCTCTCTGCAGAATGAAAGATGTTCGATACGTACAAAGCTAACTGTTTCACAGCAAATAAATACTGTATTAATGCTAGACACCACTGAAAACTAACAAATTCCAGAGCTACCTACAATTTCAATTAAAAAAAAATCAGTAGCCCGTAGCATTATAGCTCAGCACAAGAAGTGTTTTTGTATGAATGGTGAAGATTGTTAGTAGGTAATGCCCTATGACATTGAGGATAGTACTGAAAAAATAAAACAATTGATATAGATTTTTCAGATTAAAATCAACTGTGTTGTAAGACAGTAACTGAGAAGAAATGGAACTAGCAAGAGATAGGTGAATCTCCACTTGTATTTTCTCCTATTTCTCCCATTCTTGTGTGTGTATCTTTTTGTAGTGTAAACATTCAGGGGCAGGGGTTGTATTTTCCTATAATTTTGTATGGTTACAGGTATAATGCTAATAGAGTCTTTGGTCTTACTTATAATATAAATGAACAGTATTTGAAGGACACAATGGCTACACATAGGACTTCAAATCCACTCTCCCTCTTAGGCTGTGTCTAGACTACATCCCTCTTTCGACAGAGGGATGTAAATTAGACACTTTGAAAGTGCAAATGAAGCGGGGATTTAAATATCCTGTGCTTCATTTGCATAATCGCATCATGGTGCTCTTTCGAACAAGCACCATTTCGAAAGTAAAACCACAGTCTAGACACAGTTCTTTCGAAAACGGCAGGCTTTTTCGAAAGACCCTGTACTCCTCACTTGTTCAAAAGAGCGCCATGATACGATTATGCAAATGAAGCATGGGATTAATCCCCGCTTCATTTGCACTTTCGAAGTGCCTCATTTACATCCCTCTGCCGACAGAGGGATGTAGTCTAGATGTTAGTATAGTAACTCAATATCACCTTTGGGGTAAAGTATATATTTCCCACAGCTATGCATCAACTTCGCTGCATCAACATATTTTGAAACTGAAACTGAGCAAGAAAAGTCACTGAAGTATTTCTAAAAGTATAATTCACATGAAGTGGCACTGTGGCAGCGTATTAACTCATATTTAATTAATATTCCCATGGATTCTTTTTCATGCCCTACACCCACACCTAGAGTAGCAAGTGTTTAATCCAGAAATGACAATGACAAAAAAAAGGCTCTGACACGATCAAGGTGAACAGAGTCAGCTATAAAATGTCTGGCACCACTAGTGATATTAGATTATGCAGTCGGGACAAGCAAAAGAGGGTTTAATCAGGGAATTTTTTCATAAAGTGTTAAGAACATCACTTCAGAAAAAAGAATGCCACTAAAAAGCCTGCCCTTGTCTCATTGTATGAGCACTGCAGGCAGAGGGCTTATTAATGTCATTGGCATACAAGTTTGGTAAGCAGGAGGCAAGAAATTTGCCCCACCAGTGCTAAATACTTAGACACTTTTTACTTGGGCTGGTTGAAAAATTTGACAGAACAGTTTTCTGTTGAAAAAGTGCTATGATATCAAAATCAAAATATTTTACAGAAACATGTCAATTTTGACAACTTTTGAAAATTCTGCTGGGAAATTTTCAAATTGAAATAGCAAGATTATTAATAAAAATGAAATGGCAAGCTAAACTGAAACATGATATTTCACATCAATTCTGGCACTGTTTTTTAGTTAAACAAGAGGGGGAAATTGCTTCAATACTGCATATGTCTGATTGGTCAGGTTTGTCACATGTTCTGGGGGAGGGTTGTTAGATAAGTGCATCCATTAACATTGCGAGGAAGTGGGATTCATTCAGTTTACCTACTTGTGATGTCATGGCTATGAAGCTAGAGCTTGATTTAAAGTACAGTTGATACTCAATAGCAGTTTGCAGATTAAATTTAGGAGAAGCCACATACAATTCTACAGTGAAAAAATTAACTCCTCACACTCAAATGTGTGCCCAACTATTTTAGTTAATTCCCAGATCTCTGACACAAGTAACACTTGGAAGTTGGCTGTGAACTCTCTTTATTGCTCTGCATGCATGAATTACTGTTCCAACTTATAGCAATTTCACAAGTAATGTGTACATGTATGGATGTATAGCACTTTTTTCTGCACATTGTGCAAGCTAAAATATGCAGAGATGGACCCAAACCAAACCCCTGATCCAGAATTCATACACCCTGACAGAACAATATTTTCATATCTCTGTACTCTCAACCTGAAAAATTTTGAATAAAAATCTAAACTGTCTCAATGTGTGAGGTGTTTGGATTTAGGAAATTATAGTGGGAAGGTAGAGCTGAGCAAATAATTGATTTTTCAATTTAGTGGCCAGATCAAAGGATAAATCTGTTTAGAAGCTGATTTCTATTTCTTGCTAACAAAGAAAATGGAAAAAAAGATCTCTTTGAGCTGAATGAAATACTTCCAAAGTCATTTTGATTTAACAATTTCTAAATAGAATATTGATTTAAAACTGAATGTCAAAATGGTTAATTCTGAAAATGTCAAAACAAAGTAGTTCGATATTTCTGGAAATAAATGCCAAATTTGCAAATTGTTTTGGTGCCCCTGAAAAAGGCATATTTTAGCCAATTTACTGTTTACAAAAAATGGCCCAACTCTAGGAAAAGGTTTAAACCAGGAAAAAAGCACCAGATATGGCATTTTCATTGAGTCCCATCTCTATTAGTTACATCACAGAAGCTTTTTCCCCTACACAAACACTTTTAGAACCCAGGTCACTTTAGTGTGTATTGGTTTGTTCATTTCTTTTGAGATGAACTATTGTGCCTGCCCACTATTTATTTTTCAAAACATTTTATCAAGACTTTGAACAATGCTGATGTAATAATGGTAAAATCACAACAATACCATGGAAATGAGCAAGTCTTACTGCTTAATAGTAGTGTTACTTGCCCTATGCAAAGGCTGAAATTTAAACTGACAAGAATAAGAAAATCCAGTTTTGAAAGTGACAGTTGGGCCAAGTATACCTTTCATTAGTAAGTAGAGTAGTTCCACTATTTGTTTGTATTTAACTCAAACACTTGTACACAGCAAATATATAAGGGTATGTCTACACTAGCCCCCTAGTTCGAACTAGGGAGGCTAATGAAGTTGTACAAATGAAGCTCGGGATTTAAATATCCCGGCTTCGCTTATCTTGGCGCCGCCATTTTTAAATCCCCTTAGTCCGAACTGCCGGCTGCACACGCGCACGGAGTAGTAGTTCGACCAGGATCTCTAATTGAACTACCGCACACCTCATTCCACAAGGAGTAACGGTAGTTCAATTAGAGATCCTAATTGAACTACCTACCCGCGTGCTGCAGTAGCCGCGGCACGGAGTTCGGACTAAGGGGGATTTAAAATGGCGGCGCCCGGGAAGATGCAAACGAAGCCCGGGATATTTAAATCCCGGGCTTCATTTGCAACTTCGAATGCCTACATTAGCCTCCTTAGTTCAAACTAGGGGGCTAGTGTAGACATACCCTAATAGTCTGTAAATAAAAGCAACTGATAAAGCTTTTAAACTATTTGCTCACAGACTTACAATAGACCAAAGGAAGAATGATGGGCTAACCTAAATTTTTGTCTAATGTTTTAGCTAAACAAGTTTAACATGTGTAAACTACACATTCCACTTAAACTTTGTTCACTTCGAAGAATTTAAGCAATATATAAAAACAATGGCTCCTCAGGAGCCACAACAGTTTTTTCTCTCAATGGATTGTGATGGTGATTATGTATTATAGATAATGTCAAAATTAGCACACCTAAAAGTATGCAAAATTGTTGCAAAAATACATTGTTGCAAAAATACAATACTAATGATAAATATTAGTTAACTGAAAGACCATATATTTGGTCTTTCAGTTAACTAATATTCATCAAAATACTGTTAGAATTCAAAACAACCACTAGATATGTTTTGCAACTATTTAATAAATAATGTGTGTGCATTATAAAAATGAGTGGGTTTACTTTAATAAAAATATAACACCATCTTTTTAACTCCTATGAAATCTCCATAATACTGCAGTACAAACAAAAACCATGGGTATCCTGTTATAATTAGAGTTAAATAACATTGTGACATAAATCAACAAAAGCCAGAGAAATTAGTTGAAAGGGGACATGGTTTTTAACTACAGAATTTCCTGACTTGTTTGTTTCCATCTCATCCTTAATGTTATCTGAATGTTGTTTCAGTCTGGGAATTGAATTTTCTTTTAATTTCAGCAGATCATATATTCATTTGTGGGCTCTCTATCTTCATCAGTTAATGTATTATATCAGGCAGCTTCCTCTCCGTGCAAAAGATAACCCTGGATTATGTCATGGTTCAATTCCCCATTGCCCCAAGATAATGAGTTTGCTCGTCAGAAGGATCTTTTACAAAAATGAGTGGAGTGCTATTATATCTCTTCCATCTGTCCTAGGATGATTCCATGTGCAGAATTCAATCCCCCTGGAAGAGGATTTCACAGCTACTGTGTGTGCTGGAGAGGTATTTCCAAAGGAGGGGGGGGGGGAGGATGTATTTTCTGACAGGATTAAATAAAGGGGGGGATGCTGCCTCTGAAAAGCCAAGATTTTTTTTTCTTATTCCTATTTTTACCCCTAAACTGGAAAGATGAACTAGGGCTGAACAAAAAGGTCTTCACTCCACACACTGGGCTGAAGGAAACATCAGGCCTAATAGCCGTGGAAGAGCAAAAGCACCCATGTAGTTATGCCACTGCTAGCTACTGATGGGTCTGTGGAGTATGTCATAGTAGAGTGGCATCCTGTTCCCCTTCTCCAGTACATGGAGTGTTGGACCTACTGATTTGTGCTGTGCATTAACCCACTGGCATGCCTTGAGCTGCGAGCACCATACAGATGCACATTGCTCTATCTACATCTCATGCAGTGTATGATCTTGTATCACTGTGGGGGTGATTGCACAATCCTTGCATAGTCCCCATCCAGGCAAACAGTGCCATTTACATCAGTGGGACTACATGCTGAGAGGGGCTTGGCTTAGTATGGACATGTCCAGCAGAGACCCAAGAGTTATATTGGTGGGTTAGCCCTAGTCATGATCTTTGCTAGAAAAAGGAGGAGCCAAAGACTTGACACAGAGACCAATATGCATGACAGTCATGTGTACAAGCATGGGTTTTGGAAAAAAAGAGTATAAAAGTCACCAGTCTCAGGTAGGGAAGTGGTGCAGAAGGAGAAAGAGGAGAACAATGACTACTCATGTGCATGAGGACTATTCACCAGTGTGTAAGGTGTTGCAGGATCACACCACTGTTGCTGACATCCGAGGAGGGTGCATTGGGGCTGCAGATTTCCCAAGTGTGGGTTGCTGACCACTTTGGTTCCATTGCTGTAGACAACAGTGGCCAGATTTTCAAACGTGTTCAGCACTCAGAGCTGAGAACAGATTTTTCAAAAGAGCGCAGATCCCTATCGCTAGCTTGATAATGTAGCCACATTTTTGGAAGTGATTGACACTCAGCAGCTCTCATGGTGGAAAATCTGCCCACTTATTGAGGTGCCTAAATGGGATGTTATTGTGTATAGGAATTGGGTAATATCTCTTTAAATAGTTTGGGAGCCTGCTAGTGTGCCTCCGTCGTCTGTTTCTGTAGCCACCAGAATACTGACACAGCAGTAATGTACATATGCACTTAAGTGTGGATATAGTTGGCAAACAAGGTTACTTGGAACCCAGCCATGTCCGTGTTGTTTCCACATTGTCTTGATGTAATGTAGACAGGAAAGACTTGCTGAGCTCATTTGACCATCTGGCTCTTATTAATTATGGAGTTAGATCTTTATATACCCACAAACATTACCTCAGGACACAAACATTACCTCAGGATATAACCTACTGTTACATCATCATATCTTCTGCCTTGCTCCCGTGTGGATTCTGTATTCAGGGCAGTGACAATTGTTTTGCCTACAGAAATGTATTAAACTAATCTTCAAAGAATAATAAATGTCTGTTTAATGCAAATCAGTAATTACTGTCAACATTTTGGCTTGGATATTTTGACAATCAATTATGGGAAAATACTTTGCTTTTGTTTTTTCAACATCTATTTTAACTGTCACATTTCATTACTCTACTTGGTATACATGGTATCACACTGTGATCTCATCGAAAGTCATGAATGCGACAAAATGTGACCTGATGCAGCTTGACAAGAAGCGTGAAAAAACAATCATGTTGATTACTAGCCAACACACATTGGCCCTAGTGGCTCTGGCACTACCATCATTAAATTGATTACTATCTCATGATAGCCATACACTAATCACAAAGATATCTCAAATCACAAAGCAGGGACTAATCTGGATATTAGTAGAAAATATTTTCCTGAAGTGTTCAGATAAAAAATTGCTCAAAAATATCCTGTAAACATGCTCTTAATCCTCTTCCATTCTGTGTTGCACTTTTTATTTTATTTTCTGACTGTTTTAGCAAATTACAGCAAAGTGCAAATTCAGTCAAATAAGCTTTTTTTTTAAAGTTTAGGATTCAATCAAAATAAAATGCTAACATTGAATTATAGCAAACATCTTTGCTCATAAATCTTAAGATAAAGTTATCATTTCTTTTTCTCTTTAATCAATGTTTTTTGACTGGTTAAATTTGCACCTGAGACCACTTTATTTTATATCAAGTGAAAATGGACAACAAATTAAAGTGATGGACCCTCATTAAACATAAAATTACTCAACAAGACCCCTAAATCAATTAATTATAGTTTAATATGACTTTAGTTTTCTGATATCCCAACATCAAGTCAGCTTCTGCATCATTTTTCATTTTAGTAAACATGACTAGTATTGTTTAGAATTCATTAAATAAATAATTGTAGTCACATTAATTACTTGCTTCTCTGTGAGCATTCAATTACAAAACTACAGCTGTTAAAATTGAATATCACATAAAACCCATTTATTCTTTAATCTTTTTTTCCCTTTTAAGAAAACATGAAACAAAGAAGATAGATACAGATTTACACTGCATACATTGACAATACTACTAGTAGTAAAGTAACACAATAATATTTCTATTATAATCATCATACACTGCAGGAGATGTTGATAGGGTGAATATGTCTCTCTTAAAGGGCCCAATGGAAAACTCATTTTAGCCAATGTGTGTCTACACAGCAGGTCTTAACTCAAAATAAGCTACACAAATTAAGCTATGTCAATTGCATAGCTTATTTCAAAATAGCTTATTTCGAAATTGGGAGCGTCTACAAAGCATTCATTTTGAAATAGAGCACTCTTCCTCCAGCTTCCCTTACTCCTCATACAATGAGCATTACAGGAGTCGGAGTGAGAAGTCCTCCAGCTTGAGAGTATTTCGACATTATTTCAAAATAACTGCCTGCTGTGTAGACGCAGACTAAGGGTATGTCTACACTAGCCCCCTAGTTCGAACTAGGGAGGCTAATGAGGGTGACCGAAATTGCAAATGAAGCGCGGGATTTAAATATCCCGCGCTCCATTAGCATGTTCCCGGGCGGTCGCCATTTTGGAAATTGACTAGCCCGGAAGTCATTCCATGAGGTTTAACTGTTAATTCGAAGTAAGGGGTTTATTTCGGAATCGCCCTTCTCTGCCGCGTGTAGACGCGGGCAGTTCTTCCGGGCTAGTCAATTTCCAAAATGGCGACCGCCCAGGAACATGCTAATGAAGCGCGGGATATTTAAATCCCGCACTTCATTTGCAATTTCGGTCGCCCTCATTAGCCTCCCTAGTTTGAACTAGGGGGCTAGTGTAGACATACCCTATGTTATTTCGAAATAATGGTCTGGCTTATCATTCAAACAAACAGGTGTGATTTCTACTTTTATACATTCATCTGGCCAAGGACCTAATCACATCACTTGGGTTGCTCAAAGTGTGTATGCCAAAGAAAGTATTTTTGAAGAAACTCCCCTGGTTTGGCACCCTCACAACCTGACCCATCCCAGACAAAGTAGTAGTTGGCTGGACCGGGGGAGGTCTGGGGTAGGGGGAAGCTAGCTTCTCCACTAGGCTCTTCTCCCCACATTTGGCAGCTCTCTGGCTGTGGCAGCCCTATAGGCTCCACAGCCCTACGAGCTTTCCATGGCTTCACCAGCTTTGCCAGCCCCAGCAGCCCTGCCAGCCTTGTGGCCCTTGGAGCTCCAGCAGCTCCTGGGAGCTCCAGCAGCCTTGTGGCCCTGCCAGCCTTGTGGCCCTGGGAGCTCCAGCAGCTCTGCCAGCCTCGCAGGACTCTGCTGTCCCATCTGCTCCAGCAGCCCCAAAAGCTTCCCTGCCCTAAAGGCTGCAAGCTCTGATGCCCAACAGGCTCCGTTGCCCCACTGCCCCCCTTCCCGGTCATCTCTACTCCCAGCCACCAGCAACCTCTAATACTGGGGCTCTCTAATCCAGCTACATCCATGGTCCGACTGGACCACGAATGCTGCCAGTCCAGAGAATCCCAAACCACAGGGGTTCAACCTGTAATATGAAGTTTTCAATAAAAATATAGTTTTATTTTTTATTATATTTGAAACCTAAAAAGTGAAGAAAGGGAAGGGGAACCCCCCCCCCCCATACCACCACCACCACTAAAATAATTAAAAATCTGTCTTGTGGAAAATATTTTCTGTTTTTTCAACAGCACTAGTTATGACATTTGTTCTATGAAGCTGAATGCATAGATGTGTCCCAATCTCCACATCATCATATTTGAAATACACTTTGCTAAGGCAGAAAACTTAGGACTCAGGTCTGACTTCTCTGGCTCAAGCTTCACTCTATGATAGATGAAAGGTGCCGCCCCTGTAGCTCCATTGGCTGGGAACTACAATCAATGGGATCTGCAGAAGCAGTGCCTGAAGGCAGCACATGAAGCATCCCTGGCCACCCACCATGTTCCTAGAGACTTGGCAACCGCTTCTCATATATATATATATAGAACACTAGAACTGGAAGAGATCGCAAGAGGTCATCAAATCCAGTCCCCTACCCTCATGGCAGGACCAAGCATCATCTAGATCATCCCTGATAGATGTCTATCTAACCTGCTCTTAAATATCTCCAGTGATGCAGATTCAACAATCTCCCTAGGCAATTTATTCCAGTATTTAACCACGCTGACGGTCAGGATCCTTTTCCTAATCTCCAGTCTAAACCCCCCTTGCTGCAATTTAAGCCCACTGCTCAAGGAGAATAATTTTTCTCTCTCCTCACCCTTTTACATACCTGAAAGTTGCTATCACGCCCCCTCTCTGTTTTGTCTTTTCAAGCCTAAACAAACCCAATTATTTCAATCTGTCCTCAAATGTCAAGTTTTCTAGACCTTTAATCATTTTTGTTGCTCTTCTCCAATTTCTCCACATCTTCCTTGAAACGCGATGTCCAGAACTGGACACAATACTCCAGTTGAGGCCTAATCAATGCCGAAGAGCAGAAGAATATCTAGTGTCTTGCTCACAACACTCCTGTTAATGCATCCCAAAATTATGTATGTTTTTTTGCAACATTGTCACACTGTTAACTCATATTTAGCTTGTGGTCCGCTATGACCCCTAGACCGCTTTCTGCAGTACTCCTGCCTAGACAGTCACTTCTCATTCTGTATGTGTGAAACGGATTGTTCCTTCCTAAGTGGAGTACTTTGCATTTGTCCTTATTAAACTTCATCCTATTTACCTGAGGCCATTTCTCCAGTTTGTCCAGATCATTTTGAATTATCACCCTATCCTCCAAAGCTGTTGCAATCCCTCCCAGCTTGGTATCATCTGAAAATTTTATAAGTCTATGACATTATCTAAATTGTTGATGAAGATATTGAACAGAACCACTTTCAAAACTTATCCCTGTGGAACCCCAATTTTTATGCCCTTCCAGCATGACTGGGAACCATTAATAACTACTCTTTGAGAATTTTATCCAACCAGTTATGCATGCGCCTTATAATAGCCTCTTCTAGGTTGTATTTCTCTAGTCTATTTATAAGAAGGTCATGCAAGACTATCAAATGTGTTACTAATGTCTACATCTATCACGTCTACCACAAGGCTTGTTCTCCTATCAAAGAAAGCTATCATGTTGGTTTGACATGATTTGTTCTTTACAAATCCATGCTGACTGTTACTTCCAGATGTTTGCAAATGGATTCCTTAATTATATGCTCCATTATCTTTCTTGGGAACTATGGATAAATGCTGCTTGGACTCTGCATCCCTAACCCACTGTCCCAGTCTGGATTCCCCTATTGCACCCAAACTCCCTCCTGGAGCACACACACCACACACACAGAGACCCCCTAACCCTGAGCCCCCTGGAGTACCCTGAGTTTTTCATCCCTGGCCCCATCCCAGAGCCTGCTCCTCCTACCAGAGCCTGCACCCTCTTCTACACTCTGAACCCCTTGGACCGAGCCAGAAGCACCCACCTGCATCCCAAAGCCTCATCTCCAGCCACACCCCAGCACCCACACTACAGTACAGAATCCTTACCCCCTGCACTGCAACCCTCTGTTCCAGCCTAAAACCCTCTTCTGCACTCCCAACCCCAGACACTGCATCCTCAGCCAGAGCCCTCACTTACTTCCCGCACCTCAACCCCTTGCCCCAGCCAGATGCAAGCAAGCAAGGACGGAGGAAAGCAAGTACCAGAGGGAGGAAGGATGGAACAAGTAAGGGAAGGGGGGGAAAAGGGGCAGTGGTGTTTGGATTTATGCAATTAGAAAGTTGGCAACCCTAACTGGACTGCATCTTATTTTTAGCTTCACTTCCTCCTCTGCCTGAAAACACTCACTATTTGCTAGACAAATTATAAAATTACTTAAATTTAGAGAAACACTGAATTTTATGCTTCACTCTTTGGGACTACTACTATGGGAAAGTATTTTCACACAATGGCTGTGTCTACACTGCACCCCTTTTCCGGAAAAGGGGTGCAGATGAGACAAGTCGGAATTGCAAATGCAGCGGGGATTTAAATTTTCCCCGCTCCATTTGCATGAACATGGCTGCCGCCTTTTTCCAGCTCGGAGCTTTGATGGAAAAGTCTAGACGCAGCTCTTGCGGAAAATAAAGCCTTTTCCGAAAGATCCCTTATTCCTGATTTTAAGAGGAATAAGGGATCTTTCGAGAAAAACTTTATTTTCGCAAGAGCTACATCTAGACTGGCGCTTTTTCCGTCAAAGTTCCGAGCCAGAAAGCGGCAGCCATGTTCATGCAAATGGAGCGGGAAAATTTAAATCCCCGCTTCATTAATTCCGACTTGTCTCATCTGCATCCCTTTTCCGGAAAAGGGGTGCAGTGTAGACACAGCCTATATGTTTTATTAGGCAAAGGGATGGCAACAATTTAATGTTCATCTCCTGGATCTTGAAAGTCAAAAGTCAGAATCATATTCAAAAGTGGAGAGAATATATGGCCAAACAGTGTCTGAAGCTGAGCAGGTTAGGAAAATATTGGTGTATTCAGTAAATTAACCCTAAGCCAAGGACCTGGAATGCTCTTCCACCTTACAGAGACCTTGATTCAGCAAAATACTTTGGTACACATTAAATCTTTTTTTCTGAATCAGCATTCTGACCTCTTCCTGTTCCCAAGGGGTCTGGTCCTGATTAGCACAAGGTTTAATTTTCCCTGATTAAAAAGAGAGCAGGTAAACACAGATGTTGAATAATTGTTCAGGCATGTATCAATCCTTAGTCAGTGACTCTGAAAACTACTGTGTAACAGTGTATGCACCAAAAATCTGACTGCTCTGAAATTTTGAGAGAGCTCATTTCTGTCAGATAAAAATATCCCAGATTATTTTTTCTCACATTGATAGGATTTTGTTGTCTGACAGAGAACCATGACAACTATTCATTAGAATCCATCCATACACATCTGACCATGTTCACTTCATCTGAAAACTTTCAGATGGGAACTCTCATACATGTTTTCTATAATACTTAAGTGTATTTTCAATGACGTGATGAATATTTGTTGGCAAATAAAATACTTACAACAGATGTCACTCCTTGTCAAATATGAAATAATCACATACACGGTTTTATGTATTTATCTACATAGTAAACCTCAATCTGGGCAAATAGGGGCATTATCTTCCTCTTAGTAGAGATGCCATCAAGAAATTGGAACTGTCGTATGTGCCATTTTCTGTGTAATTGTTCAAAATATGGGACTACTCTTAAAAACCAGAATTAATCCAGATCCACAGTTGTCCATTCTGAGGTTTTACTGCAGGAAACTGAATTCTAACACAGAGTCGTCTGCATGTAAATTCATACATTACTTACTGGCCCAGGGACACTCCCACAGGAAGATGGGAAACTACATCTGAGCCAAAACATATGAAACAGAACACAAGAGGATGCACAATATGTAGTAGATTAATGAGCAACTCATTCATAATGAGAGGTATTTAATTAACAAGCCAAACTTCTATGAACAAACAAAAGGAAAAACTATGTAGCACTTTAAAGACTAACAAGATGGTTTAATAGGTGATGAGCTTTCGTGGGCCAGACCCACTTCCTCAGATCATATTCTGAAAGAGAATTGATCTGAGGAAGTGGGTCTGGCCCACGAAAGCTCATCACCTATTAAACGATCTTGTTAGTCTTTAATGTGCTACATAATTTTTCCTTTTGTTTTAGCAAGAGCAGACTAACACGGATACCTCTCTACTCCTATGAACAAAGAATTCGAGTGCTTGCTCATGTCCATTCAACGTAGGTGTGTGTGCTCGTCACATGCACTGGTTCCAGATCTTCCTCGGCTGTATCCATAGGGGACCTGCTCCAGCACCCTCTGGAATGGTGTGCACAGGCTGCCTTTTATAGGGTGCTGCTGGGCCCCCTCCTCCTTCCATTCCTTCTTGCTGCTGGTGGGTGCTTGGAATTGTGTGCTCCAGCTTCACCTGTAGTCTCTAGTTTTAGAGCTCCCATTGTAAATCGTTTCCCTCTAGTTGTTAACTGCAGATTAGGGATTTAGCCCTGGGACAAGGTATGCCCCAGTCCCCTGGCTTTAAAGCCTGTGCTACCTGTCGCAGGACTATGCTGGTCAAGGTATGTCTACACTGCAACGCTATTTCGGGATACCAGAGTGTCCAAAATAGCTATCCCGCATCTTCACAGCAAGCCCGTTATTTCAGGCTTGCTATTCCAACATGCCTGTAAACCTCATTCTGCGAGGAGTAAGGGACGTTTTGGAATGGTGCTTTATTTATTTATGATGAAATAAGCTATTTCAAAATAGATTCGAAATAAGATACGCAATTTGCCTAGCTCAAATTGTGAATCGTAGTTTGAATTACGGTGCAGTGTATATGTACCCAGTGACCTACATGGTGATTGCCTTTGCTGCATTAGTGAAGCCCACACTTCTGACAAGTGGACAAGAAAAGGTAGGGTCATCCAGCTAAAGGCCCTACTCGTGGAGTCTGCCCTTGCTCCCCAGGAACAGCATTTGGACTCAGCACTGAGCACCAGTGCCTCTGTGCAGAGTGCTCCGCCAGTGCTGGCACGTGGCATCTTTGGTAGGTCCAGCCAAGAAGGCCAAGAGATCTGCCAAAGATAAATCTCCCACTCCGTGCAAAGAGAAGGCAAAGAAAGGGGAGCTCTCAGGGGAGCGGGCATCAGACAAGACATCAGCACAGACCAAGCAGGGACAGCCCTTCTCATTCCCTATTGCCCACCCTGACCTGCTCTGGTAGAGCAGGTTTCCATGGAGCACATCCAGAGTCTGCCTCTGCATTCTAGGCCACATGGCAGCATGCGCCTACATAGTGCACCTGGTCAGGCTCAAATGCACCCTTTGCAGCTGTAGCTGGCCTTGGTGTACTCACCAGCCAGACACTGACTGGCCCAGATGGTTACCATTCTGCCACAGGTCCTCCAATCCCTGGCGTGTGGGACTGTGCAAGAGTGCATCATGTTGGGTGTTGCCTTTCAGCAGGTTCCGCATTCCAGAGAACTGGTATCTGATGCCTCAGACAGGGGATAGGTGCTCACTTGGGCACACTCTGAACACAGGGAGATGAACCTGCATATAAATATATAAGGGCTCAGGCTTGTTCAGAAGGCATGTGAAGTGTTCCTACCCAACTTGGTCTGGATCCAAATACAGCCACTATGTTCTACATAAACAGGCAAGGAGGAGCCCACTCTTCAGCCCTCTGTCAAGAGGCAATTTGACTCTGGGACTTCTGTGTTCCTGAAGGCATCTCCTTGGAGGCTTGGCACCTCCTGGGAGCCATGAAGGCCATTACAGACTGCCCAAGCATGCAGATATTGCCACACAAGACCCCTCTCTCTTTTAAATGCTGACATTCTGTCAGATGTTTAAACTGTATCCATTCTCAGCTCCCTGTGCCTCATTTCCAATCTATTTTTGCCAGCCCTTTCTAGATCAGACTTTTTGCTTTGGGTGTTTGGGATGCAATGTGGCCTAATGGGGAAAGCACCAGAGTGGGATTCAAAGACCTTGATTTCATTCCTGCCTCTTTCCCTGTTTTGCTGGGTGACCTCCTCCATAAAGCACTTTGAGTTCTATTGATGGAAAGCGCCATATAAAAGCTAGGTGTTTTTTTTGTTTTGAAGTACCACATAGAATGTAATAGTACCCTCACACAGTACAAGATACCAAGTCATCTGGGACAGTTATTCCAGACACAAAGGTAAAATTCACTTCTTGAATTATGCAGTTATAAGAACCTCCATCATTTTGAATACCTCTGACTCCTTTCATCTTCCCATTTTAGTGCTTTTCACCTGGGACAAGAAAGTGCATATAACTCTTCCATGGATTATCTTTTCAACTGAAAAAAATATACCACCATTATAAAACCTTGCTTCTGAGTCAAGATCATAACATTATGCATCTACATTTTAAGAGATAGTGGCCAGGACAATTGATCTGTGGGGAGTTACAGAGTATTTTATGCCTGTAAGATTCAGGAACTGCTATGTTACAATTTCCCAAATATCCACAGATACAGTAAGGCTCATTCTTATGTTCTGTTACCTACCAGCCCTGTGCTTTTGGGAGCCAGGGAGTGACATTCATGGAAAACCATCTCCCCCCCCCTTCCCCTAAGCCTTTGCTGGAATGAGACAAAGCAATGAAAAGGCCGGGGAAGACACACCTAAACTGCTTCAGACAAGGGTGATACAATTAAGGAAACACCCCAGCCTCATTTGCATTAAAGATGGAACAGAGGGGACATCTCATTAGCATACAGAATGGAGAGCAGCTCTTCCAAGGCCAGAACCGCAGTAAACTATGGGATACCGAAAGCAGAGAAGCACTGCCTGATGGGAAATCTCTACTCCAGATGGTAATGAACCCAGGCCTGCTCACACCCAAATTAGTCATTATCAGACCAATTCTAGTAACAATCCTATTGACATCTAAAATACTGAAACTGCCTAGTTGCATTGTGAGCTCCTTCAAGGAACATCACCCATAACCAGGGGTGATCAATCTCTATTGTCTCTCCTCTTCCTCTTTGAACTATCTCTATAAAACTCCCTATCCTTGCCCCAAGAAAAACTGTTCTGATACCTGGATTTAAACTGCATCAGTTCCATTGAGACTTTTTCATCTCCTGTCTGATCGTGCTGGGGGCTCTGTTCTGCTTGTCTCCTGCCCTCTGAACCCCCA
This sequence comes from Rafetus swinhoei, assembly GCA_019425775.1. Taxonomy (NCBI): domain Eukaryota; kingdom Metazoa; phylum Chordata; order Testudines; family Trionychidae; genus Rafetus; species Rafetus swinhoei. The sequence continues at coordinate 270,008,311 of CM033437.1, read as the reverse complement.
GCTCCCATCATCATCTGGGAACCCCGATCAGTGTCAGCTCCATGGTGTGGTGAGGTCTCTCTCTCTCTCGCTCTCTCCCTCCCATCAACTACCTCTTTAAGCATAGCCTCCTGACCCTGCCCTATGTAAACTGTTATATGGTTACCTAACATTTGTAATCAGTTTCAATTTAGATTTAATATTGTAACTGTTAGATTTAATATTGTAACTTTTTGATATCTATTCATTACTCAGAAATAAATAGCTTTCATTGTTAAGCTGGTTGCTTCTCTCTCTTTCTTCCTCTTTCGCTCACTCTTCCTTAAGGGGTGTTGTTTTGGCTTCCCCATTCGCTCTGCAACAACGCTTCTTGTACCCAAGCTAAAGATCCCTGTAGTGCCCAAAATCCTGTGGGGTTTGCTCATCGTGTGGTTTACCAGTGAATGACTGTGGTGTGAAAGTGGGGATAGGGGGTGCTGAACCTGGGGGCTTATGAGGATGGCAGCTTAAAGTGCTGTTTAATCCAGCCCACGGAGTCCAAAGGCACATGAGGGTGCAGTGTGGCATTGCTGTGAAACCCAGCCAGCTGAGTCCAGGGACATATGAGGGGGTCAGCTTGTGAGTGCTGATTACCCAGTCCTCTCAGACGTGCTCTGTTAGTGGGTGTGAGTGTCTGTGTGTGTTGCTAAGGTGGTAAGAACCCCATCCTGAGGAACCTAGTTCCTGCAGGAGAGCTCCAGTGGGAGGGGGAATTGGCAGCAGGGAGAATTCAGCTCCATATGAGAGCACAAGTAAGCACGAACAGCACACAGATTGAATGGTTAACCTTCCCCCAGTGCCATAAGAGTAACCCTGATAAATGAGCATACCCCAGAGTATTGGGCAAATCTGGTAACAGTTCCTACTTGTTCAAAACCATCTGAAGGGCATTTGTGGGGACAAATTGTTCGTAATTTTCATGCTAAAGACAGCACATGCAGAGCAACTGCTATTGTTGTTATGTAAAGATGTGGGGGAGGCCGCAGAGGCCAAAGATCACGATCAGTTTAGGGAGGCAGGAATATGAACTGCAGAGTAAGGATGTTAGGTATCGGGTAATTGACTAATCGAATAGCTGAAGCATTTTGCATCGACTATTTGATTAGTCAATAGGGCGCCTCTGCTTTTGAAGTGTAGCAACAGCCCTAGGGCTGTTGCTACACTTCAAAGGCAAAAGCGCCGTGTGGAAGCCCGGGGTCAGTAGGGGAGTCCCCAGCTGATCCCAGGCTCCACGCGATACTGTCGCTTTGAAATGCTGGGAGACGCCTGACATTGGGCTCCCCACGGTGTTTCAAAGTGGCAGCGCCGCACAGAGCCTGGGGTCAGCAGGGGAGTCCCCAGCTGATCTCAGGCTCCACATGGCGCTGCTGCTTTGAAATGCCATTTACTGCCTGGGAACAGCCCAGCTGGCCCTGGGCTGCACATAGCTTTTCAAAGCGACAGCACCACGTGGAGCCCAGGATCTGGCCCCAGGCTTCAAGCGGCACTGCCGCTTTGAAGGACCCCCTCTTCTCTCCCCTCCCCCACCTTGCTGCCTCTATCTGATAGAGGTAGCAAAGGGGGTGGGAGAAGCGACTAGTTAACTATCCTGTTGACTATCTCAGGAGTTCCCAAACTTTTTGACACGGGGACCAGTAAATCCATTCATGAGCTTTTGGAGGACTGGTAACATTCATTTGCATATCTGCATATTCATTAAGCAAATGATGAATATGCAAATAAGTTGTTTCTGGTGCTCTCAAAGCCCCCAGTGCCAGCTTTAGCAAAGCTTTTGATACGGTCACCCACAATATTCTTGCCAGCAAGTTAAGGGAATATGGATTGGATAAATGGACTGTAAGATGGATAGAAAGCTGGCTAGACCAGAGTTTCCCAAACTTTTTACTTTAGTTGGAACCCTTTTTTTAGTACTGTTTTTTGCAGCCCCAAAATATAAACGCATATTTTAAAAAAAAAAAAAGAATGAAAAATGAATACATTTTCACTGTTTCACCCAGCTGCATCCTCCACCCAGCCCGGGCCAGGGCTTGTGGGACACAGAGCCACACAGGCACTCCGGGAGGCAGGAGCAGCAGCAGATTGGGGGTAGGGTATCTGGGTAGAAGGGAGGGTGCAAGAAGGGGACTTGGGTAGGAGTTGGACCTCCCTGGTCTGGCATCCTCTGGACCTGACTGGTCCCAGAAGAGGGATATTTTGGACCAGGGGAGGTCATTTTAGGGCTCCTGGTTCCCCCCTCTCCCCACTAGGCTTCTTTGCACCTCCCTCCCCTGCAACCCAGCTGAGCTGCCCACCCTCACTGGTTCCCTGCACCTCCCCCAAAACCATCCCTCACAATCCAAGGGAGTGCAGCACCAGTTCCCTGCAGCCCCTCACAGCCCAGCTGAGTTGCCCTTCTGTTCCCTAAGCCTTCCCCCATTTACCTCAGCCCAGTTGAGCCCCGGACTGGTTCCCTGCATGCATCCCCCACAGCACAGCTGAGCCCCGTTTCCCTGTCCCTCCTGCCAAGCCCTGCAGAACAGCTGAGCCCAGCTCTGATGTCCTGCCCCTCCCTCCCCTTGAGTCTAGCCCTGATTCCCAGCACCTCCCTCCTCCTGCAGCCAAACTGAGCTCTGAGCTCCTTACCTCCCCCGTCCGCCGCAGCCCAGCCCAGTTCAGCCCAGCACCCCACACCTCTTCACTCTCGCAGCCCAGCTGAGCTCCGTTTCCCTGCACCTCCCCCCCCAAACCGCGCAGACATGCTGAGCCCAGAGCTGATTCCCTGCCCCTCCCTCCCTCCCCTTGAGTCCAGCGCTGGGTTCCCAGAACTTCCCTCCTCCTGCAGCCCAGGTGAGCCCAGCGCCCCGCACCTCCCCCTCCCCCAACAGCCCAGCCCGGCACCCCCGCCCTCCCCCTGCTCCCCCCTCGCTATGCCTCTGCCGGGAGCCCGGAATACCTGGCTGCATCCTCCGACCAGCCCAGCCCAGGGCTTGGGGGACCCGGCACTGCACGGGCACTCTGGGAGCCCCGAACACCCTGGCAGCCATGCTGAGGCCCGGTACTTTTTTTCCCACGGACCGGTACCAGGCCACGGCCCATAGTTTGGGAAACGCTGGACTATCTGATAAGCATTTGCTTATCAGATAGTCAACTAGTTGACTAGTCCTTCACATCCCTACTACAGAGGGCAGACCAGAAAGGAGTAGGCTGTAGCTTACTGCAGGCTTTCATTGTTGTGTTATTAAATGTTTTAATAAAAATAAGATAATAATTAAAAACTAATAACCCTGGCTCCAGTGAAATCTTTATTGCTATTTTAACCAGAGTTAAGACCACACCTTTTTTACCAATGTAGATATACCCCTGTAAGGACTCAGAGTGCTATTTGGGGCAGAAAAAGACACCATATTTGTGAGATGATCTATTTATCTTGAAGTCAACAGGAGTTTTGTCATTGACTTCAACAAGGTCAGGATTTCACCTGTGCTATTTGTAGGTTGTGAAGTATATGCTTACACTACAAAAAAGGTTTGGCCTTCACTCCCACAGTGGTAGCATAAATTCAGCCCCAGGTTTCCCAATAAGCTTTACTCATGCTGCTGTCTCAGGGTATGTCTACACTACAAAGTTAATTCGAACTAACAGCCATTCGTTCGAATTAACTTTAATAGGGGCTACACATACAAACCGCTAGTTCGAATTTAAATTGAACTAGCGGAGTGCTTAATTCGAACTAGGTAAACCTCATTCTACGAGGACTAACGCCTAGTTCGAATTAAGTAGTTCAAATTAAGGGCTGTGTAGCCACTTAATTCGAACTAGTTGGAGGCTAGCCCTTCCCAGGTTGCCCTGGTGGCCACTCTGGGCCAAACCAGGGAAACTCTTCTGCCCCCCTCCTGGCCCCGGCGCCCTTAAAGGGGCACTGTCTGGCTACAGTTCTTGTGCCAGTTGCAAGCCTGCCAGCACCCAGCCAGCAGACCCTGCACCTGGCACGGCATGAGCCAGCCACCCGCTGCCACCCAGCCCTCCGCCTCTTCCCAGGACCAGGCTGGCGGCTCCCAGGAGCCTGCCTGGGGCCGCAAGAGGTGGGCGCCCGCCTGGTCTAGTGTGGAGATCGTGGACCTCATCGAGGTTCGGGGGGAGGCCTCCAACGTCCATGATCTCTGCACTAGGCACAGGAATGTGGCCGTCTAGGGCAGGATAGCTGCCAGCCTGGCCACCAAAGGCCACATGCGAACCCAGGAGCAGGTTTGCATGAAAATCAAGTTGGTCCAGTGAGACCCCCGACTCTGAGCCCTGAGCTTAGAACAGAAGAACATAAGAATGGCCGTACTGGGTCAGACCAAAGGTCCATCTAGCCCAGTAGCCTGTCTGCCGACAGCAGCCAGCACCAGGTACCCCGGAGGGGATGGACCGAAGACAATGACCAAGCGATTTGTTTCGTGCCATCCATCTCCAGCCTTCCACAAACAGAGGCCAGGGACACCATTCCTACCCCCTGGCTAATAGCACTCCATGGACCCAACCTCCATGAATTTATCTAACTTCTTTTTAAATGCTGTTATAGTTCTAGCCTTCACAGCCTCCTGTGGCAAGGAGTTCCACAGGTTGACTATGTGCTGTGTGAAGAAGAACTTTCGCTTATTAGTTTTAAACCTGCTGCCCATTAATTTCATTTGGTGTCCTCTAGTCCTTATATTATGGGAACTAATGAAGAACTTTTCTTTATTCACCGTCTCCACACCACTCATGATTTTATAGACCTCTATCATATCCCCCCTCAGTCTCCTCTTTTCTAAGCTGAAAAGTCCCAGTCTCTTTAGCCTCTCTTCATATGGGACCTGTTCCAAACCCCTAATCATTTTAGTTGCCCTTTTCTGAACCCTTTCCAAGGCCAAAATATCTTTTTTGAGGTGAGGAGACCACATCTGTACACAGTACTGAAGATATGGCGTACCATAGTTTTATACTTCCCCTCCTCCTTCTTCCCTTGGCTTCCCCTTCCAGCTCCCTCCTCCCAGGTTTCCCCCTCCCCTCTTCCACCCTCTCTCTTCCCCTCTCCCACCTCCTTTTCCCAGTCTCCCCAGAGGTTAATCCTCCCAGTTTTGTTAAATAAAGAGAGTTTCTATTTTTGACCACACATGTCCTTTATTTTTTACATCAGGAAGGGGGGCTAGGGAGGGGTAAGTGGAAGGAGGTGAGGAGGAATGGGCAATGGGGAGGACTGGGGTGGCTCTGTGGGCTCCTCGGGGTGGAAGCTCTCCTGCAGGGCCTCCTGGATCCTGACAGCCCCCCGATTGACCCTCCCGGATGGCAGCCTGCGGCAAGTGCAGCTGGGCTGATGGCCGAGTGCTGTGATGTGCCGAGCGTGGGCACTCCAAGTCAGGACTGCTTTGCTGTCCCTCATTGAGTTAGACATGCAAGCGGGGAACCCTGAGAACTGTCTGTCCCGGGTGGGGGTCGGGTCCCTTTAAGCACAGCCCTCAGCTAGGCTGAGGCAGCAGCTCCACACTCTAAGTCCTAACCTGGTGCCCTGCCGGCACTGGTTCCGGCCAGCCTTAACTTCGGTTCAGGGTCCACTCAATGTGGACATGCTATTTCAAATTAGCAAAACGCTAATTCGAATTAGTTTTTAGGTCTAGATGCACTAATTCAAATTAGCTTATTTCGAATTAACTAATTCGAATTAAGTTAGTTCGAATTAGTGCTGTAGTGTAGGCATACCCTTAGTTCTTAACTTGGGTAAGCAACTTAAGTAAAACCTATGGGGGAGTCTGGGTAGAACTCAAGCTACAGGTTAGACCTCCCTGGTCCAACTCTATTGGGACCTGATTGGTCCTGAATGAGAGAATTTGCTGGACTAGGGAAGGTCACATGCCACCAGCCCCCAAGCCCATTGCCTACTGCCAGCAGGTTGCCCCAGCAGGCACCCTGCCTAGACCCCCACGCCACAACCTGGCCTGGATGCTCACCCAGCTGCTGCCGGCTCCCTGGCAGGCACAGGCTCTGACTCCTGATGTGGGGCTCCAGCCCTGGCCCCACACTCCTAGAGGCTGCTGCAGGTCTCAGCCCTGCACTCCAGGAGCCTCTTGGGGGACTCCAGTCCTCCTGCCCCAGTCCCGTGCTGCTCCCAGCCAAGCTGCCAACCCTGTTGCTCCTGGACATGTCTGGCCCTCCTGTCCTTAGGCTCCTGGGTTCTCTGGTCCAGGGGCATCCATAGTCCTGCCAGACCACAGATGTTGCTGGACCAGAGAGTGCTGGGGTTTGGATGTACAGCCTGTAGCCTGAGTTATGAACACACCTTTTTTGTACTGAAGACACACACGCAGTGAGGCAGGAAGAGCTTGTGTAACAAAACATGACTCGGTTGGAAAGTGAACACCAAGCGGACACTAGAATACGTATGTGTTAGTAATCATCGCTGAAGAATATCGCAGTCCATGAAACTTGGACTTCAAGCAACAAATAAAGCAAAGCTGTGCAGCTCACATGACCTTTAAGCTGCCCTTTAATTTTTGATGTCCATAAACGATTATGATGCTTTTTTATTCCAGGAATGCTCTGCTGTTATTTTGTGTCCTTCCATGGTGTCTATTTATGTGTTGTGAAATCGTCATGATGACTGGGTTGTCTTCCCATAAAGCCACTGGCCAAGGAACAAGTTTGAGCTGGTAAACACTAACACATGTGAATGATTTTATTCATGGGAGTAGTCCCATTGATTTAAGATCACTCACATGTGTAAGTGGTTGCAGGATCAGGCCCTAAATGTTTTGACCTTAAAGTGATTTTCAGATTGAAGCTCACATTCATATTGCAATAGAATGTTCAAAGCAGTAAACATTAGCATAAAATAGAAATATTCCCCAAATCATCAAAGTTTAAATATGGGATTTGTATTTATTTGCTTTCCTTGTTCAGAGGAAATAGATTAGAGCAGTGGTCCCCAACACGGTGCCAGCGGGCGCCATGACACCCGCCGGGCCATTTCTGTGCACCCGCTGAGTGATCGGGGCCGGCCCTGTCCCCACCCCAGGGCATGTGGCGCATGGGCGGTGCCGGCCCCTGGGCGTGCAGTGTATGGGCAGCCCCGCCTGTGGGTGCACGGCGCAAGGGCTGTGCCGGCCCTGGGCGTGCAGCGTATGGGCGTCCCCACCCCTGGGCACGCGGCACAGCAGCGGCCCCGGCCCCAGGTGCATGGCTCATGGGCGCTGCTGGCTCCTGGGCGCATGGCATATGGGCATCCCCGCCCCTGGGCACGTGGCACAGGAGCGATGCCGGCCCCAGGCACGTGGCGCATGGGTGCTGCCGGCTCCTGGGCGCGTGGCACAGGAGCGGCGCTGGCCCCGGGCATGCAGCGCATGGGCTGTTCGGCCCGGGCGCGTGGCGTATGAGCAGCCCCCCCCTGGGCATGTGGCACAGAAGCAGTGCCGGCCCCGGGAGTGCGGCGCATGGGTGGCGCCGGCACCGGGCACGCGGCATATGGGTGGCCCCACCCCTGAGCGCGTGCACGGCCCCGCCCCTGGGTGCCCGGCGCGTGAGTGGCCCCGCCCCTGGGCGCCCGGCAGCCCCAAAAGGTTGGGGATCACTGGATTAGAGATTCACTCGCCAGTAAGAACAATGCTGAAACTGGACTAGAATCAGAGGTTTGTAAGAGTGTGCGTGAGTGAGGGTTTTTTTTTCCATTTTGGCCTATTATTGACAATAACTTTACAGAACCTAATGTACTCTACTGCTTTCCTCTCATGGCAAAGAACTATGAAATTATTTACTATTAAAGTTATTATAGACTACAATACAACCTACTGTATAGCACTGTGTAATTTATACTGGGTAGTGATCATTACCATCCAGAAATAAACATAGAAAACAAGACATTCCTGTCATCACAATGATTATTAAAACTGAAGCTTTCCATGACACATACTGTTCTACTTTTAAGTGGTTACTTCTCTAGAAATGCCTCCACAGTTCCTTAGTGAAGGAAAAGGAATCACAATGCTCTGTATAAACGGAAGAATACACTAACCCCCCAAACACTCAGGAATAAGCAACTTGCTTAAAAAGGGAACAAGCTAGTTGTCTAGTGACGTTGCTAGAATAATTTTTAATGGGCTTTATGAAAATAGTAATTCAAATAATCCATCTTTTCATGTTGCCTGCACAGATTCAAGATGTGTAAGGATGCAAGTCTAGATAAAATATTTTTTTTAAAACCCATTGGCAACATATTTCAGGTGACAGGCTTCATGTTTCTGTCAGAGTATGTTCAAGAACTTGCTATAAAGTTCCATCCTCTTGGTGTATGTATGTTATCCCTAAAATTGGGATGATGATTTCTACAATTATAAGTGTTTCAGAAGACTTCAGAACCTGATAGAAAGCTGATTGACATCAGTGGGAGTCTTTTCCCATTCATTACAATGGGCTGTGAATCAGATTCTTGATTTCTGTAGAACAAATATGGGTTTTTCTTTCTTTTATCTTTCTAAATTTTCCTTCTTTAAACAAATTACTGAATTAATATCATAAAAGTATAGAAGAACCGCAGTTTAGATGTCATAACTATCTTGAATGTAAAAAAGCCCCACTTTTTCATTAAAACAAAGTAACATGTGTGTTCCGTCCAGTGATGTACAATGTCATTTAAGGCATTTCATCATTCCCTGCTTGAGCACTTCTCTCTAATCTGATGAGGTGCCCAGGGAAGAGACAATGATATCACAGGCATTAAAATGTAATCAAGATATGCAAATTCATATCTAAATGTGATTTGCTTGGAAAAATAAATTAATCTAGTGATGGCCAAATAAATAGTGTGTAATATAGATAATTAATCACCAAATTAGCAGCTGTAGTCCCATGAGAAAATTATGTAAATGAAAAGTCCCCACCTACAGGCAATTAAACCACTTAATACCAAACTTTAAACAAAACCCAACTTCTGGGAACATCATAAAACAAGCAATTCCATCAACCCTAGTGGGTTATACTCCAAATTCTGCAGTAACATGTTTGTACAGTTACTTTGCTAACTTAAGTGGATGGAGACTGATCTATTTGCTCACAAAGATCTAAGGTTTATTGTTCAGGGTGAAGACCATGAAATGCCACCAATCTTGCTTCAGCATCAGATCACACTATTCATCATATATATAGTAGCCCAATGTCTGAGAGTCTGTAACGCTGAAATGCTGGCTGTTCCCTCTGGGTGGCACTGTTGCCTGAAATGCTGGCTGTTCCCTCTGGGCGGCGCTGTTGCTGAAATGCTGGCTGTTCCCTCTGGGCAGCCCGTGCTGCATGGGGAGTGCAGGGTCCAAACGGCCGCTTGCTCTGCTTGCTCCCCCACGGCAGCCCGCCTGAGCGGTGCAGAAGTCAGCCGAGAGCCACAACGGAAGGGGAAGGGAGGAAGGGCGGTGATGTGCGGCGTGACAGTGGCTCCAGGCCCCGCCCCCTGGCCATGAACGTCACTGCCCTGCCCCCCTTCGCCTCCCGCCGTGGCGCTCGGCTGACTTCTGCACCGCTCAGCCAGGTCGCCGTGTGCGAGCAAGTGGCGCAAGCGACCATTTGGGCTCTACACACCCCATGCAGCACGGGGAGTGCGGCGCCCAACCGTCCATTTGGGCTCCGCGGTCCCCCGAGTGAGAGGCAGGAGGGGGAGGAGAAGAGAAAGAGAGAGACAGAGAGAGGCAGGAGGCAGAGGAGACCTGAGAGAGAGAGAGAGGAGACAGTAGGAGGAGGAGAGAGAGAGAGCGAGAGAGAGAGAGACCGGAGGCTCAGGAGAGAAGACTGACGTGGAAGAGAGACCTGAAAATCCTGTCTTATGATGGGCTAATTGGCTAGTTCATATAATATGGAGACTTGAACACAATGAGTGAAACAGAGACAGGGATTAACAAATAAATCTTCAAACCCCAATGCCTAGCCTGAGTAGCAAGGCCCCAAATCACATCTCCTCTACGCATGTACAAGTAGAATCTCCCAGCTGGAGTTGTTGCTTTGAGCCAACATGCCATTAGAGAGGGTTAGGAATTTCCTGTTGACTTTTTTGGGAGTAGGGAGGTCACAGAAGATGGAATTTTTTACAAAACTGACGTTTTCTATGGGAAAATGTTGATTTCTGCTGAAAATGTTCAGTCTTCCATCCAGAAGAGATTCTAATGGAAACATTTAGTTTGGCATTGGTTTGATATTAATCTGTATCTGCCTGAATCCCTGCAGTAACTCACTGGAGTTGTAGTTCAGCTGCCTCCTCTTCCTATATTTTCAATGGGCTGGGGTCTCAAGCTGGCTTACTTGTCTCAGGATACACTATTTTCTTCCCTCTGGCTGCATTTTTGGGAGTCTGGCCAGAGAGCTCAGTCCATACAGAAAAACAGAGGCACAAGACTACAGCTATAACTCCCATCAAGCACTGCAATGGCTCAGGAAGACATGGATGAATGTTGATCTGATCCAGAATGAAATGTTTTGACTGTTTTTGTTTCATTACAAGTTGACATTTCAACTTTTTGTCCTAATTTGGCATGAAAACCAATGCTGAAATATTGGAATTTCCCATGGGACCAAATAAATCCAGAATAATCCCCATTTGTAACTGAGAGCAGATTTTAGTCCACAGATGAATTAGTACTGAAAAGAACATCAGTGAACCCAACTGGAATTATTATCTTTATATAACTGATTGTTATGGTTCAGCAAAATGTAATTCTAAATGAAATAAAAAACCTGTGATAAAATCACCAGGGAACCGGTTTTCTGTAGTGATGACAATAAATTACCTGGTAAGACAACTGTATTGACATTATTTTGTTTAATTATTATTATGAAGATGATAACATATGAACAGCATGTTGAAGGAAAATTAATCCCTCCAGGGAAATATTTTAATTAAGATAAAATTGTTAGATTTCTCTACGATTCTCTGATTGGCATCTTTTGCAACATTATTTTTTTCCTGACAATATAATAAAGTACAATAATTAACCCTTCATTGAAGGACCAAAACTATTTTGCCAAGAGTGCACAAGTAGTCATTGACTATTTATGTATCATAAATGTCACCCAGGATGGCAACATGTGAAGATCAAATTGTTTTTTTTTCTAAACAGAGCCCTTATCTGATTAATAATGCACACTGAGCATTTTTATCCTTCCAATGCTCCCATTTTGCAATCACAAAACATCAGTGCTGGTTGGAAAAGATTAGGCCTGATGTCCTATCTGGAAACTAATTTAGTGGGAAATTGCACAGTGACCAAATAATGATAATTTTAAAGGCAGACGCCTCATTAGTTATGATTTATTGAGATGACCTTCCCAGACTGATGATATTCTCCCCCATCCCCAAATGCTCAAGAGAGAACAGAAGTAAATGTTGCCCATTTATGGCCTAATCCTCTAAATCTGTATGGCATAAGATGACCCATTGACTTCAGCAGCACAAGTCATGTGAGTAAAGGATAGCAGTTACATGTGATGCTTATTTGCAAGTATCTTGAAGAGAACTAGGGGCAAAAAATCTGGTCTTTTCATTTTCTCATCACTATACATGTTGCCGAAAAAATCCAAAAAGAAGAATCCCCACCACAACCACCAACAGAAAGAGCAGCTTCTAATCCAAACACAGTGTTGAGCTTTAAAATGCACTTTGTTCTATATCCTTGAACACATTTCTCATCTAATCCTTTATTCAATTGGGTGTATGAATCATATTATACATGCAAACTGTTATGGGACAAACAAAAGCAACTTTAATAGTGGGAATCTTTTAGGTTCATAATACAGCTTCACTTAAGGGTCTGATCCCACTTGTTCCACCTGTAGAGTTACTATTGATTTAAAAGAAATGTTCATGGGCAGGACACTTATCAGTCATGAGATTTGTTCAGATTTTTTTTTTTACATGCTTAGCAACCCAAAGTATTTTTACAGCCTCCCTTGAGTAACACTGTATTTGACCGAATTCCTTGAAACCAAAGTGATAGGAAATGTAGCTCCTTCTCTATTGGTTGCAGAATTAGGCAGTGCTAATAATTTGCAAAAGACAGAATACATAGTAGTTGTTATTCTTAGGCGACCTCCTATGTAAGGAGACAACTCTAAAGTAGCTTCAATTCTGCTCTATTTTTATTAGGCCGTCTCCTTTACACCCCTGATTTTTGCCAGGTTCTTGGAGCGTCACTTGAGACAGGCTAAAACAAAAACAACCATCACCTTTTTCCAGATTCAGAATCATTAAGGCGAAAGCCACTGCCTCCTCTGAAGTGATGGACCCTCAAACAATACAACTAGTGTAGCTCCTCTCCATTAGGAGGGGGTTGGATGTGAGGCAACACACAAGGAATACCCTTGCCCCAGGATAGAACTCAGCTCCACTCTCTCCCCTTGCATTCCTGCACAGAATCAGCAGGAGGAGATGGGGCTAGTCTACAGAAGGGACACTCATGGAGCTTGAGAATTTGCAATTGCAATGTTCTACCCCATCAGAGACTATTTGGGGACTTAGTCTCTGAGTCATCCCTTGACTGGTCTAATTTAACTTGGGAGTCAGTTTGGTCTTAAGACAGTGGGTGTGTCTAGACTACGCCTCTCTGTTGACAGAGAGATGTAGATTAGGCACATCGAAATTGCTAATGAAGCAGGGATTTAAATATCCCGCACTTCATTAGCATACACATAAACATGGCCACAACTTTTTTTTTGACACAGAGTTTTTTTGAAAAAAACCCTGGCAGTCTAGATGCAGATCTGTTGAAAATAAAGCCTTTTTCGACAGATGCTGTATTCCTCAAAAAATGAGGTTTACAGGATCTGTCAAAAAAGGGTTTATTTTTGACAGATCCGTGTCTAGACTGCCAGGTTTTTTTGAAAAAACTCCTTTCAAAAAAAAAGAGGCGGCTATGTTTATGCTAATGAAGTGCGGGATATTTAAATCCCTGCTTCATTAGCAATTTCGATGTGCTTGATTTGCATCCCTCTGTCGACAGAGGGGATGCAGTCTAGACATAGCCTGAGTGAAATAGAAAGGTGGTTTGTAGCCACTGGTAGAGCTGCTTAAGAAGAGGTGTGTCTCCTCCCCGAAGTTCAACAGGAAATTGCAACTTTGTCAAAAAAAATTAAAAAGGCTGAAAACCCTTTTCTGCTGAAAATTGTTGGTGTTTGGATATTGTTTTCTGATGGAAAAATATTTTCAAGGAAGCAGAGACTGCCAAGTAGAAAAACAACCAATAATTGTAAAAACAGTCATGCCTATGGTTACGTGCCAAGACCTGAGGTCCATATTCCCATTTTCCCTGAAACCATTAATGATAGCATCACTTCATTCTATAAGGGCACAGGGAACTTTCTCAGGGTGCGTCTGTATGTTAAAGAGTTTAATTAAGAAAGTCTTTTCCTTTGGAGATTGCCTAAAGCACAGGTTTTAGGTGGTTCCGGCTCTGTTAAGAATAACTCCTCTTCTTGCCTTTGCAAGTCTACTCTGCTGGCAGCACAGTTAATATGGTTCAGCGAAAAGAAGGGAGCTGGGTTTGGGGTGGGTTTTACTTTCTGAGCAGCACAGAAACCCATTTTGCAGAGCTTCCTTACCCAGCAATACATGGAAAATAAAGCCAGAGGATCTGTGACAAGCCTTTCTCCCATGGAAAGGTGTACTAAAGCCACTGAGTTCTCTTCCAGCCATTGGAATTACATAGGCCCTATACAGCAGCACAACTTCAGAGGGAGGTTTCTTGCCCTGCGTGAAGATGTCTAGCCCAGTTACTCAGGATAAGCATTTCAGAGAAGATTTAGGACACACTATTTTTTTTAAAAAGCTGTTCTTTAATAAATCCCATTGTGGGAATATGGCCCTCTGTAAGCAGAAATCAGTGTACCCAGTCCATGCAGTAGCAATGATTCTAGTGATATTTCACTAAAATGTATTATGTAGAACCCACATCATGGGACAAATAGATTATCATATAAGGAATTTTTTTCCTCAAAGAACTCAAGCTGAGAACAGCTTACTAGCTGGAGCAAATGTGAGTCTGCTTCTGAATGACAATTCATCACACTAGTCGATCAAGTTCTGAGGGTATTGTCTGGAGGTGAAGAAGTCAAAAGTTAATTATATTCTCCCATTCTCTGTCATTCTAGATAATAAGAATAATGTAAAAGTAAAGACCAAAAAATGAAAAAGATTCCTGATTATAGCAGCTCTAGTTACTGAAACCTTCTTAAAAATCAGTATAATGAGAAACCAATCATGCAATACTTGAAAACAAAATTGGTCTGCAGAGTTTGTTGAATACTGGAATGTTAAATACAGCTTTTGGGGGTGACAGGTGGAACAACTTGTTGAATAAACAACTTTTTAAAATAAATCACAAAAGCATTAGAAAACTGCCAAATATACTCCCCATTTAGCTCCTTCTCTATTAGTTACTGAATTAACAACAAATAGTCTAGCATGGAGGAGGGCAATCATTTTTTGCCAGGCCGCACCAGAAGGGGCAGAGCCTGAAACAGAAGGGGTGGAGCCAGAATACTTCTGGGCTTCCCCACCCACAGAACATGATTGGTCGGGGGGAGCCCCTTTGTCCCCCCACAGGTTCCTCCTAGGCACCCATGGCCCTGGCGGTGAGAGGAGACTTCCTGTGCTCCCCTACCCCCAGGCCAATTAGGGCCTGGGGGTGGGGGTGCACACGAAGTCTCCTCCAACCCTGCCAGGAGCATGCGGCACTTCAAACCACCACGTGCTCCTGGCAGGGCGGAGGAAACTTCATGTGCTTCTCCCTACCCCCAGGTCCTAATTGGCCTGAGGGCGGAGGAGTTGCAGGGCCTCCGCAGGCCATATCAACCCACTTAGCAGGCTGGATCCAGCGCAAGGAGGCCCTTTTGCCCACCTCTGGTCTAGCAAAGCCTAACAAAACATGTAGATGGGATCATAGAATCGTAGAATACTAGGACTGGAAGGGACCTCGAGAGGTCATCGAGTCCAGTCCCCTGCCCTCAATATTGCCCACGAAAGCTCATGATACCATCTACATATTTTGTTAGTCTTTAAGGTGCTGCTAGACTATTCATTGTTTTTTAAGTTTTTCCAGTTACAGACTAACTTGGCTACCCCTCTGAAGTTACTGAAGTAGGCAGTGCTAATAATTTGCTAAAGACAGAATACCTAGTAGACTTTAGATATGACAGAATTTGGGAAATCCCTGAAATATTGGGGAAACAGGAACTGGAGGCACTAATGTTGGTTTCATCTCTGAAAACTCTATGGCTTTGTGTAACTTGAATAATTGCAAGCTTCTAAGGGTTGACAAGTTTCACCTACACAAATCTTTTGCATGATCTGCTGCATCTGTGATCAATTAAAGCCTTCAAAGCACAATATTGAACATCAACTTTTCTTCCATTCTCACTCTATATAAATGTTTGACATGAATGGATCTACATGCAGTGTAGTGTAATTTCAAGGACTGTGAAGGTGACATAATATAGTCAGGAATAGCCCAAAACCCACACTACAGTTTCTTCTTATATAGTCAACCCATCCCAAATCTCTCTCCATTTTGGAAACTAACGCATTTGTGCAAAATGCTCTGCCTTGACATTGCGTATTATATTTATGTATTTTGAAAGTCTCTTCTGTATCTGATTCATCTCTCTCTCTCCCCTCCTCCCTTCTGAAGGCCTGGCTGTGTTATTACATTTGCTTATCATACATTTATCAGCCAATTCTTCTTACCCAGTCATCTGGTAGGATGTTAAAGCTCAATTTTCTAAATTAAAAACAACAATAACCCCCCACCTCAAAACTACCATCCTTGAACAGAACATATTTCACGACAGCCAGAAACCAACATTCAAAATGAGTTTTAGATGTTGTGGAATAATGAAAGCCAGGCCTCCGACTTTCTGATGCTAAAACTCATTCTTCTGGTTATTTAACAGTCATATAACAGTAGCGCCCAGAAGCCACAATCAGGATTAGGTTCCTGTTGTGCTGCGTGATGCACAAACAGATTCAGAGACAGTCCTGAGGAGCTTCTACTCTTTATTCTTTGTTGTTTTATACAAAAACTCATTCACTCTAATATTACAGAGCTCAAATTGTTAACAGATGGTCCATTAGCAAAAAAACATATAGCCAATTTACTGGAGAAAGTTGCTGTTTCGATACACATTTTCGGAAGCAGCAACACACAGGAAATTCAGTCTCATTTGTATGAGACTGAATGTGAGCAAAAGCCCTCATCAGTAGAAAGACTCACAATGACTTCAGTGGGCTTTGGATCATGTTTATTGTGCTTGAGCATCAAGACTATATTAAGAAAGGATCTTTAGGGGCTGCATCCCAGGGTCCCAGAAAGCCACTGTGTTCCAGCTCAGCCCTTTCTGGAGGGGGGCAGGTGGATCCATGTACTTCAATTCATCCCCAGGCTGTAGTGGTGTTGCCACGAGGTAAGGGAGTTATGACCCCATGCTACCCTCACCTGGAAATTCCACCCCGCAGCTCCCATTGGGTGGGAATAGCCCCCTCCTTCACTCTGAACCTTTCTTTTGGCCTTATGCCAGAGCCTGGGGGCTCCACAAAATCTAATAACCCCAGACCCTGAGAAGAGTTAATCTGGCTGTGTTGAGCATATGGAATTAGTGTGAACCAAAAAGCGTTGTTTTCACTCTCTAGCTCATATAAATTGTTGCTGTACCAGCCAGTGACTTCTTCATTCCTTTTATGGGATGAAACAGCCAGCAACTCCCTCAAACGCCAAATACCAGAAGAAAGAAAAAGAAGATTCAGGTACTCTGACTCAGTTTGGGTTAGAGGCTGTACAACAGACCAGGAGAGGGGCAGCAGCAATGTACAAGCTTCAGAACGATCATTTGAGTAGGAAACATGGTTTTGGTGTGGCTTTCCGAATGAGAGGAAGGTGACCAACCAAATATCAGTAACTGAAGCTTCAGATCCCAATACTGGCAGCTTACTGGTGCATTGGAATGATTAATAAGCTTCTCTTTGCTAATACAGTAGACTTCCGATAATCTGGAACCTATGGGATTTAGGTGGTGCCGAATTATCAGATATGCCGGACTATCAGGAGGTACTATAAGCAGGTTATATATATACTGTATACATTATATACTGTATATAAAGTGTTCTTAACCCTTTTTATTGTACATACTGTATACAGTATACCGTAATGTTTTAGTTTTTTTAAGCCTTTTTTACCCTTTTTGCTCAGTTCAACTGCTGCCGCTGTTACCTTGTGGCTCGTTTTTTGCCGACGCTCACTCACTAGGCTCTTGCCATTTTGATGCCGGACTATCAGGAGTGCCGGACTATTGGATGCCGGACTATTGGAGTTTTACTGTATTGTGGATTCATTAGAAGAATGGCCAGCTAACAGAGTTTTGAGGGGAAAAATATCTGCAAGGTTCTCTGGGTCAGGAAGCAGGGTTTTGCTCTGTGAAGAGGCTGTGGGGACAGTGTGTAGATTCCATGCCAATCTCAGGGATCTGGAGGATCAGCAGGAGGCCAGAAGCAGAACTCCCAGAAACCTCCTACCTTCATTTCCATATTAATACAGTTCCACTCTAGCAGTACCCTCAAGGCTGCTGCAGCTGGCAGCTTCCCTGCGGATCCCCGTTGCAGTGGAGAGCCTGCCTGGAAGATAATGCATTTGTAAGGCCCTACTTACTTCACAATACTGCAGAAATTGCAGATCCCACAATATTAGACTTCCACTGATATTTTACTGCTGAATTCAGGGGTATGTAAGTTACATTTTAATAATCAGTCCCAGGCACAGCAGGGCTCCCTCTGTCAGCCATGGGCAGCTAGCTTTTCCAAATTAGCATAACTAATAAAGATCTACTGTTACTTTTCTGCAATTTTCCATGTCTTGTCTGCAACTCAATAGCAATTATTTGACAATCACCGTATATTTTGTATAGGGCCTTATACTTGTGGTTGTTTTTCTGGCCTCACCTGCATAGTGTTGCTGCGGGGATAATGTACATGAAAGACTCTCATTAACATCAGTGGAATTAGGACCAAGTACTTGGACACATTATTTTAAATTAAATTGCTTAGCTACTGTATCATTCAGATTCTCCTGTCAGATACTAAAGTTCTGGGGCATTTGGCACAGTCTTTATATCTCTGTCTGTAAATAAGTGAAATCTGTGTTCTAGCTGAGATGTTGCTATGATTTCATCTTCTTGTGACTGAGGAAGAATCATGCTGTGTGTCTGGAAGAAGAAAGAATATTTTGTTTAATATTATGCTTATTCCTATTTGACCAAACAGACAAACAGGCCAGGTCCTATGATACTAGACACATAGAAAGTCCCTTCCCAAAAGGCCTTACAATTAAATAAAATTGGAATCCAGACATTCCGAAAGTTATGTAGGTTAGAAGGAAAAAGCAACTATGGTCCAAGACTGAATTTAACACTGAAGGTTTTTGTGCCTCATTTCCTTTCCCCACAAAATAGAAGTTATATAAAGACCCAAGCCATGTGCATTCGTACATGTATGATGACAGGACATCATGTGTCTCTTTTGAATATGGGCTTCCTTTCCACCACATTTTTGTAACGCTTTGCTTCCAGTTGACAAATCAAGGCTAGTTTGTAATGCCACTACCTTCCTGAGCAAGGGTCAGTACACTTATTCACGACCTCAGGAACATATCAGAGAGGGAACTGTGGCTCTTGATCATCACGGTCACAGAAGTCTCCTGGGGATTGTTCCCTAATATGCAAATCATGCCACTGCCACCTGCCTTCTTGCTTTCTGGGGTTCCCCACCACCCAGTCAGGCTGGGCCAAATCTTCTGGCCTCCCCCAGATGAGGCGCAGAGTTGCAGCTACCATCCCCCTGAAGAACAATGCAGACACTGAACCACGTCAGCTCTGGGAGAGTGCAGTTCTAGGGCTCAGCACCCAGGAAACCAACCCCCAAATGGGACCAAAACCCCTCAAATAAATCTGTCTTTATGTAAAATTGTACACAGGGGAAGCTCATGAGCATGTTCACCTTCTTTATCAATGAAAGAGAGATATGCACACTGGTCTCCCCCGGCCCCTGATAACAATTATTTATGCTGGACCTGATAGAAAATAAAAGTATTTTATTAAGTACAAACAGGAAGATTTAAGTGGTTGCAAGTGAAAACAGACAGAGAAAAGTGAGTCATTAAATTAAAATGAAAAGAAAATGCACAGCTAGTTCTAATTCTAAGCAACTTACTGCAAGCAGATTCTTATCCTAAAGAGCTGTTCTTATTTCAGACATAATCTTCAAGTCAGAGATGCTCTTTTACTCTGGCTTGGGTCTCCAGTTCTCTTTGTATCCCCTTGGTGTGTGCCAGGCCAACTGAAGACAAAGGGCCGATGGCTTCCCATTGCTTAAACTGACTTTCTCCAAGGGTGGGAATCTTTTCTTTTACATCTCCCCTTCCATGGAAAAATACTAGGGTCAGAATGGAATCCCAGTACCAGGTAGTATGGTCACAAGTATTACTAGTCCAATCACTTTTGGACGTACAAGTCGTTAGGTTGATCACCAACTTGTGAAGGCTTCTGGGGGCAGGAAGGCACTAACAATGGCTCTCATTAACACATTTAAAACTATAAATAGTCTCATACTACATATTTCTAACTTCTCATACAAGAATGATACATGCACCAAAATAGGTTATACGTATCCAGCTGATTGTAACATTAACATTGATAGGTTACTTCTGGTATTTTGTCCAAAGCATCTCTGAGTTATGCATATTTATATTCAAAAGCCAATTTTTACAAAGGGGGAACAGTCACAGTAATGATTGTTTCCTTGGTCCCCTCCCTTCTTTTTCTCCAAAGAAGCATTAATTTGCTACTGGCTGTACCAACAGCAACTACTTCCCTCTTGTGCTAATTTTTAGCTCCGCTGAAATTGGGTGGAGCCAAGGCTGTCACTATTAATTAGCTTTGTCCTGCTGTGTCATAATGGTTTTCAGGTCTCAGTCCAGCAGAAACTGGTTAGCCTGTTTGAACGCTACTAAATATCAGTATGCATTGTGATGTATTCATTAGTTACCTATTTACTTAGGGCCACATTTTGGGCAGTCTGATGTTTCTGAAAATATAAGGGGATATACAGGGACTCCCTTATTCCTCTGCTCTTGGAACCTGCATCATAGTAAGGAGAGCAACCTCCTCAGTTCTGTTACTCCCCCCTGCTACACATATAGATTGGATTGAGTGGGTAGGTGTGGGGAGAGATGGAACCAAGTGAGATGGCAATCTATGGTACATATAGATCTTGAACAAGAGGGCAAATCAGGAACAAGGTTGTAATAGTTCCCTTTTACAATCTTTCTTCCAATGCTATGACCTTCCTGAGACCCTAAATGGGCAGTTCTAAACTTTTCTAAAACAAGGTCCTGATTTTTTTTTTAAAACCTGGCTTTCAAAAAGACTCAGTGTAAAAATATTCCAACTTTCCATGGCTGACATTTTTCTGGGCTAAGTTGGATTGTTTTGTTCATGGTTTTTGAACACTTAAAGTGCTTTAAGCTTGTGTTCATGCTTCTGAGGCAAAGTATCAGTTTCATTTTAAACTCCATGCTGTGCTTTCAAATTTGGTGCACATCCAGCTTTCAGGAAAAATATTGGAAGACTAATAGTAAACTGGTCAGTGTGCTTGTATGAGTTAAAAAATTTATGAGATTTTTTAAGATAATTTCTAGTACTCACGTGCTTTTAATATGCTTTTTTTCCCCCAGCTGAAATCCCACCTTAATCTATTTTGGAAGACGATCAATATGAAAGTAAAGCCTTATTTCATGTTTAATGAGTGAGTTTTTGCTTATGCTTGGCAAATTGTGATCCTTAAAGAAGATCATAATGTTTTTATATACTTCTTAATTTTGATTAAGTTATTGGCTGATCATCAAAAGAAGGTAGTGGGGATCTGTCATGGATTCACTCTGATTGACTACATGTAACTAACAGAAAAGTGCTGAATATGTATTGCTCTGAATCAATGTGAATTTAAGGTGAGAGTAGCTTACTACCATCAGTCTTAAACATACATCCCCTACAATGTAATTTTTAAAAATGCAAAAGTATCAGCCCAATCAGATTCAAATGATACAAGTGAAGAAGACAATAATAATACTTAGCACTTATTCAGTGTTTGTCAACTTCAAAATAAGTGTCAAAGATTCAGTTTTAATTCAGAGCAACAGACATGCTGGAAAAGAGTTGTTTCACTTGAGTGGTAGTGTGGCATTAAGTCTGCAGGTGCCAGGAGAAGACATAGGGAAGATATTTTTGGATGCTAGTTGGTGGTTACTCCCCCAGAAATAGTAGGGGTCATTTTTGAAAATGTTTATCTTTAACCTGTCAGTCCTTCAGCCACTCCACCTGTCAAATGATCATAACAATACAGACGCAGCCTTGCATAGCATTTTGTGAACGATAGATGAAAAGTTCTGTGGAAATGCTAACAAAGGCCCCATTCTTACAGCTGACAGCTTATGGGGACACAGAAGGCACTCCATTGATTTCTGTGGGAATTTGCATGAGTACAGCAGTCCTCTATCGTTCTGTCAATCATGGCACTGGACCATAACTATGATTATCCTTTAAAATGACCTTGTTAGTAGTTAAGTAGGTGTTCAATTGCTTAGCATGTTTTTCACTGGGTAACCCTCTGTTACTATCTGAATATAATTCTCATGAAACTCCCATTGAACTGATTGGAAGAATATGAATGAAAACATTTTCATAATCTTTAATATGAGTGAAATCTAAAACAGTGATCAAAGCACATAAAGACCATATAAAATTCTAGGAGAAACTCTAAAGAGCCTGTGAATGAGGAATCAATTATGCAAGGCTTCCTTTCCTATAGTGTACCCAAGTAAAGCAGCAACATACCACAAGTGCACACCACATGAGGAGATTAATGAAGTATAATTCTTCCAGGAAAGGATGTAGCTGGATCTGCATTTATTATATAGTTCATCCATCATCTGTTATTTATTTAGGTATTTTTGTACTAGTTGCATTAGCGATGTCTAAAGTAATATTGTCAAGGTAAAAATATATATTTGCTGAACATTTTACTCAGTATAAGAAAATTGACTAAGGGAGTAGCAAAGACTGATTAAAAAGGTACAACGGAATACACTGTTCTACAAGGAAACTTTAAATTAAAAAACAACATACAAATACAGAACCAACTTTTACTGGCTTCCCGGAAGTTGTGTTTGTGTATGTAACTAAGGAAAATATTTGGCAATAAAAATCTAATTTACTTCTCCTCATTTATGTTCTTTGTATTTACACTTCAGTCACCCAAGATAGTGACATTAGAATGCACATGCCAAGAGCAAAAGCAGGAAGAGATGGACTTCAAAAAGGGTTACATGAAAATGTGCAGGCACTTTTCTGCTTATGCAAGGTTAGAGTATGCAAACTACACTGCATGCCTGCAACACTTTGTATGTATATTCAAACCCTCATACACTTGCCTGTGTGAACAAGTGCAACTCAGGTGCGCACAAGGAAGTACACATGCATTACCACAAATCTAGTGCACATCCACATGCTCATACATTATAAAGCACCCTCCTTGTTCTAGGCAGTCTACAGAAAGTTAAAATACTTGGCATAATATTCCTCTAAACAAAATGGGATATTTTTGTAACTGCAAATATTACTGCACAGGAGAAGAACAAACACACATTTCCAACAGCAAGTAGCAAGGTATTGATTCTTAATTGTGTCCCTATTCCAAGACTGAATATTCTCTATGTAGCACCTCAGACAATATATTTTTAAATGATGATCATTTGAAATTGCTTCAATATTCAATGTATTCCCTGCAGAAATAGATTAGTGGGCAGAGCTCAGGTGAGGTGATCAAAGGTACATGATAATTTCTCACATGGATTATAACCATCACATACTGTATGCGGTATAAAATCTACATGGATAGAAACTGTATGTTACATGTACACAACCACCATTTTATGATGAAACCATCTAATTTAATTAAGTAGCATAGGTCGCCTGTCATTATTTCAGTACAAACAATAAGATCGCTCATTATTTTGCAAGCATCCAAAATACTGGTACAATGTAATTACCAAAAATAAAGAAATCAAGCATTAGAAATTCACAGTTCAATTCAAAAGACACTTGCAAGTATGAAAATTCAGTTTAGGCACCCCATTCAACCAATGTTAGGTCTGCTCCTATAAGGACGTTCTAAGAAAGGAAGAAGCCCAAATCAAAATGACAGACTATCCAAACACTTTTATCTCATTAGTAATTACAAATGCTGAAGTTTTTTACTCTGAATCATACAGAGGTTCAACAGACTCTGACTTTTGTACAGTCCTGCCCAGTTTATAGAAAAAGACTTATTTTATAAAGCCCTAATTAAGGAGTGGATTCCCCAATCCATACTTGTGCTGACTAATACCTTCGTGCCACGAGTAATGTGATTTAAATCAGTGAAGAAGCTATTGGCAAAGTAAGGTGCCAATAATCATTGTAGGTAAAGGATGATAGAATTTGGTCCTGACCAACTAGCCACAGGAAATCAATCATCCCACACCCTTCTATTTGACATTAAAGAAGCAGCGTTGCTGCCATTTCCCTTAGGTGCAGAGCGATGTCAGCTATTCCTTTCCTTGAATGTCTATAGTTCCAGCCCAATCCTGTTTCGTTTGTGAGCTGTGAAAGGATCACAGCACAAAATGATAGACATGTAGTATAATTCCTATTGCTGTTTTTGAAGAACATGAAAGTAATGTTTGTCATCAGTAACGCTGCCTAGAAGATTTGGAAAGCTTTTGTTCTGTTCTTGTCAGCATGTTATCTGTTAAAGTATTTTTGGAGGCAAACATGGGAAATTATGCCGCTCACAAAAGAATGACAAATGATTGAGCACACGAACGACCCTGATATTGGTATTGCAAGCATTTTATTTTGTAGAACTGTGTATTTCAATCACAACAAATGAAGCAAAAGGAGAGGTGCTCCCATATTTGTATATAAAAATATATATGTAAATGTATGCAATACAGTCTGCAATATTTAGTAACAATGGGTGAAAGAAACATCTGCTGAACACATTAAAAGGAATACTTTTGATCTGAAAGATAAATGGCTAGACTGTGACCCAGATGCTTACACAGACTTCTAGAAATATTTACATAGGGTATATTGTAACACCTTCCTTAGTAGTAATTTTAAGATGTGGCAGCCAACTCATTCAGCTTTGAGTAAAATCACTGTGGGACAGGTTCTCAGCTAATGTAAACTGATGTATTTTCAATGGAACTACATAGATTTACATCATATTAGAATCTGACCCACTGTTAATATTTATTTTTGTGGCCCATGAATGCACTTTACAAACTACACATACATTACAAATCACAGAATAAAACCTGAAGCCAAGATCAGTTCTTATTTATAATGGTGTAAATGTGTAGTAACTCCATTGACTTCAGAGTTACAGCAATGAAATAAGAACAGAATTTGGCCCTAATATTTGCTTCCCCAGTCACGTATGCCAGTGTAGATAAGATAAAACACAGGACAATAGTTCATGCATGGGAGGATGTGAAGACATCACTGCTTAACAAGGTAGGAAAACTTCTTTGAAGAAATTAAATTTAAGGGGGATTTGAATAAGACAGTGACCATTTAGAGGACAAGACTTGTGAGGATATTTCAGAGCAAAGAACATTTTGTAAACAGAGATGAGAAATGATCTCTTGATCTCATTTTTTTCAATAATACACAAGTGATCTTAGCTTTTTAAATGTCTTTTAAAAAACAGCTTAGAAGCCTCCATTATCTCTTCCTTCCTTTCTTCTGCCAGCTGGAAGATGAATTTCAGTGATGAATTTTAGAGACTAGTTTGCGCTTTAGACATTATGGTCTCTTGAAATAAAATATACAAGCATACAGATTTGCTTCCTCCATTTATGCTCTGGTAATCATTCTGTGACTATGAAACTAAGGCAAAGTCAACTTCATCTACAAAGAGCAGCTAAAAGCTGAAAACATTTACTATGCTTCTTTGCTTAGGTTATAAAAAGGGACAAGTTTGTAGCTCAATGGATTTTTTTTCTTCTTCCCACAAGTGCTTCCCTGATCAGCTTAGGAAGCATCTTCTGTTCTGTGCCAGCTCCCTGAGTTCTGTTGCTGAGTTACTCACATATAAAGTTAATTATGGTTTTGACCTGATGTCCCAGTTGCTTCTTAGAAGAGGAAAGTCAGCGGCCCACACCTCCCAGGAAATACACTTTTTTTTTCAAAGCTGTTGAATTTCCTAATATTCCTATTTTTTATAAAGAACAGAAGAATTTCCTTCAGACTATCTTACAAAATGGAGTACTATGGCCATGGTGTTAGCAGGTGCTTTGAAGCCTTTCACAGAGACTAGGAAAAGTACCTGTACTTTCTTTTTGCCCACTTGTTCTTATTGGTGTGTGCATTTGTTGTTGAGAAAAAAAGTCAGACTGACACCCCTAAAGATCTTCGTTTACCCACAAAGGGACACAACAAGGACAACATTGTTTCAATTTCCTCCATCTTCTCTTACCAATGTACTTCTACTCAATTCAAGAGAAATTGCCTCTACTAACTTTCTGAATAAGTTCTAGTTAGACAATAAGACTTTTCCTTCCATTCCAAGATTAGATCTGACTGCAGCTCTTATTTTAGAAGGAGTTGTGTACTACTGCGCATATATCTGAAAGACTGAATTATTCCATGACACTTTTTGAACCACCTGAGAGGATGGCTATGGAGTGAGACTTAGCATGAAATGACCAAAGCATCCTTCCTGTCTTAGCATCTATCTATTTACTTTGATCTGCTTAGGTTTAAGTACCCATTCTCCAGATATTTAATGATGCCCTGTCTCACACTCCCTTCCTTTTTCCTTTTTTTCTTTTTCTCCCCCCTCTCCTTCCCCTCTTCTATTTATTTCGAGTTTTCATATCCCCTACTCATAACTCCGGTCATCTGAAGAAGTGGGCTGTGCCCACGAAAGCTCATGATACCATCTACATGTTTTGTTAGTCTATAAAGTGCTACCAGACCATTTGTTGGTTTTTTTACTGATGCAAGAGTACATGAAATAACATCACATAGCTCTGTAAAGGTATTGGACCTGATCCTCAGCTGTTGTAAATAGTTTCAATGGTAATAATAAAGTTCTCCAGTTTGTGCCAGCTGAAGTATTAGCACTGTATTTGTAAAAGAACAAAAGTTAGCTTTCCAAAAGATCAAGATTTATAACAAGAAAAGCATCTCTGTGACATTAGGCCATGTCTGCACTACAGATAAGATTGAAGCAGTCACAGTCGATCTTCTGGGGGTTTGAATTAGACGGTCTAGTGAAGACACACTAATTTGAACTGAGTGGGTGCTCCCGTCAATGGCCATAGTCCTGCTTCAAGAGGAAAAAGGGAAGTCGAAGGGAGAGTGTGCTCCCTTCAACTTCCCACAATGTGTAAGACACCAAAATTCGAATTAAGCTATTTCAACTTAAGCTAAGCAATTAATGTAGCTGAAGTTGCGTATCTGAATTTGAATGTATCCCCCAGTGTAGACCAGGGGTTAGAAACACTGAAACTAGTTTCTAATCTGGATTGGATGGGTGTTTGGTTTGAAAGAGTAGTCAGGCACAAAATACAGATTTGTATTCAGACTTTTTTAGGCTTTGGAGGGCATTCATATCTCAGATACGCAAGCTCCACCCCCACCCATTCTCTCTCATTCTTTATATAACACATACTTTAGCCTGTGTACAGGACATACTTATTGTTGCATTTCTACCTTTCTCTTGTTTGGATTTATAACAACTCACTATTTATGTGGGGGGAAGTAAAAATGTAAGTACATCATACAATGAAATTACTCGTTTAACACATTCTCCTCTTAAAAACAGTGCTGTAAATTCTCTGGGAGGAAAAAATGTACATTTTTAACTGTTCTATTTCTAGATTGATTTAATATTGATTTACTCTCAGGAAGGTGTACGGTTCATCAGCATTCAGAATTGATTTGGTTTGTTTGGTCATGGGTTTACCATTATTTTATGTTGGAGAGAGGTTGTGGGCTACAATCAGCTCTA
The DNA here is from genome assembly GCA_019425775.1 of Rafetus swinhoei. Taxonomy (NCBI): domain Eukaryota; kingdom Metazoa; phylum Chordata; order Testudines; family Trionychidae; genus Rafetus; species Rafetus swinhoei. Next base: position 269,981,169 of record CM033437.1, on the reverse strand, counting down.
ATCGGCTTTCTAAAACATAAGATTGCATTTAAAAAAAAAAAAGAAACAGTGCTAAGAATAAATACTGATCATATGGATTTTCAACCCTCCCACACTTCAGTCTTTTCTGGATTAAAGGAAGTAACAGAAAGCTCAGTGTATTAGATTCACAAAGGAATTTAGGCGTGGTGATGCTCATGCACCCAGAAAATCACTGTCATTCTGAATGCCTTCAGTGCTCAGGCGCCCTATACAATTAGTGGGGGGAGAGAGAGATTTGCCCCACACTCCACAGTAAGATTACAGTTATTTCAGTATCCAGTCCCAGCACGATCCTCCTCTGCTGTTGTTTTGTGTTCCAATAAAATATCCAGGCTCAAACCACTGAGACACAGTTTCCATCTGTGTTTCTTCTGTACTGTAACATTAAAAAAGGGCCTTGAGTGCCTAACTAAATCCCAGAATCTGCTGCTGCCAAACCTAAACTCATGCAATGTCATTTTTCCTCCTCATAAAAATTCTCTGGGAAACCTGTATTTCTGCATCTGAGCGTATGCACCCGAGAAACCCCCCGGTAGCTGCATAACAATTTGTGAACTGGAGGAAGGTAGGCATTCCTCCATGTAACTCACTTATAGTGTCTAACCCAATAAGCATGCTCTAAGCTTGCTTATCGGAGCAGGACCCAGGAGGGGCTTTACGCAAATCAGCAGCAATCTCTCTTTCAGGAGTTGCTCCACTCCGGCTAAATAATTTTTCACCATTGGCCAGAGAGACACCACAAGCATGTCCTGTAGCCTGGTGGTTAGAGCACTCATTGTAGAAGTGTGTCAGATCCAGAGCCCTACCCTAATGACATGCAAATGTATTGAGCCACAGTGTTGAACAGCTTCAGTGGGAGAGATGGAAGGAACTTGACATCAGAATATCCCATAGCCCAGCTGTTAGAGCACTTTCACTGAGATACCAGAGCCTTGTCAAACCCCTTCTCCCCCAGACAAGGGATTTGAAGCAAGGATCTCCCATATCCCAGAGGAGCAGCCCACCCCTGGCCTATAAGTTGTGGAGGAGGCTCTGCCTCATTTTGGCACTGTTTTCTGCCATTTCAGATGCGGGATCCAATCCAGTAGGTGAGTTCTGAGCATACTTACAAGATTGGCCCCTCCCAGTTAGGCACAGGAATGCTTATCTTCTCTGATTTGCTTTTCACTGTCCTGCATAGGCATTTGCATGCCTAGAGTGGGGCTGTACTGAGCATGCTCAGAAGTAGAAACACAGATGCATAGGAAATGTTTTACTGTAAAAAGTTAGGTGCCAAGCAAACTTAGGTACCTACCTGCATTGGTAGCAGCTGAGCAGGGGTTTTATGAATCTAGTGGAGCTTGATTCTGGGATTTAGGTACCTAACATTGTAGTTCGGTGCCTAAGTCCCTTTGTGATTCCAGACCTGTGTTTCTTACTTTGCACAAATTGCAAAACTTTGATTGGCTTAAATGGGGTCAGAACTACACTTGTAAATGTTAGGAAACCAAAAGACAGCCCTGAAATGACTTGATATTATACACATACTTTTTGTTATGAAAATAAATACTTTAATATCTGCATAGTGGGTGAGTTAAAAATTATAAAGGGGATTGTTGCATGAACAGGAATTTTCACTATTTGATAACCCAGTTTAGAACAAGCCAAAAGGCTGATTTAAGTGAGTTTATTATATAGAGTGTATGATCAGATTCCACATTCCCAAAGTGAACAATTTGTTCTCTTAAAATGGTCCTTGAGTAATAGAAAACAATAGGTCAATAGTAAAAAACCAAGTCTGTTCATGAATAGCCAAAAGAAGAATGGAAAAAAGAACCAGATAAGTGTTCAAGGAATCATTTTAAACCGTTTTCTAAGGATTTGAGTTGGGCTGTTGCTCAAATTATTTATAGTTGTATCACACCTGAAAAAACCAGTGGGGATATTTTTTATGTTGCTGGTTTTCAGTAAAAGTATGGTTTTATATTTATATAGATGGACTCAAGGCTTAAGCATTTTAATAAATAAATGAAAGGAATACAAAAGGAAAGAGCTCACATCACAGTTTGTGGTTGGCTCTCTCAGACGGTTTTGTTTTCCTTTTTTTCTCCTTTGTGTGTGTGTCTGTGTTCTCTCTGAACATTATGTGGGTTACTAAAATAACCTTAAAGTAAGCTGGCTTATAGTAGTTTTCATCTGTTGCTATAAATATACTATTCTGGGAACTATATCAATTTGATTTACCACCACTGTGAAATATGTGATCTTATGAAATCTCTGTCCACTTCTCCTTGTACGGTTAAAATAGCCCTTCTACGGATTCTTTGCAGTGTCCATATAATCTGGGAAGAAAATTGGTTTTACAATCACACCCCAGACTACACTTCCCAGCACATGGTCTACCAATATTTTCTTTGTTGATCTGCAGTAAAACTTGAAGCCCCTCTGATATACAACATTTTCTTTTGTATTTTATACAACTGATTTTTTATTTGTAATGGAATACACAAAAGGTATTTTTCATCACAAATATGAAAAGGTATAGATTTAGTTTTTGGTGCGGGGGGAGAAGGGATGGTTTCTGGCTGGCAGCTCAGCAGTAGATTAAGATTCTGAATCATTACAGCCCTGACACTTATCTAAGTACTGACTTGAATTCATGCCATCAACTTTAAGGTGCAGTGGGGAGCAGAGTTTTAAAATGCTTCATCCACTTCCTTTCTTACCTTGACTATATCTGTGTGTTTGGGGGTCAGAGAAATGCAGTTCTTCAACTAATGCAAAATCATCCCCGTGTCACCAAGTTGTTAATAAAATAAAGGTAGACAAGATGGAGAGAGATAAAATGATCCACTTTGAAATTCAGATAATGATTTATAAAAATGTTTCAGGAAATAATCTGTACTTCCACAAATTTCTGAACACCTATGAAAGCTCTCAAAACTCTATCTAGTTTAATAAACAATGTAGCTGCCATTAAAAACACAAATGTCATCATTATAAAGCACAAAGGCAGAGATGTGATCATTAGGAGATGTAACATTAACTCTCAACATTTCATTGATTTTTGTGGCAAATTTAGCGCATATTATTTTTATTCCCAAGTTCATTATTTTAGAGCTTTGCCATTTTATTATTAACCAGAATAAAAAAAGTCTTGGTTTCAACTAATTGCACTAATAGTTTCCAAACTCTGGGATACCATGGTAAGAAAATGTGCGTTTTGGCAAGAAATTAAATGATAATAAACATGGCTGGGACTCAGTAGGGAGTGATATTATTAATGTCGGTGGTGAGTGAAACTGCCTTCCAAATAACTGAGGCTTTATAGGTCTGTTCTCCTGAAATTAATTTTTCTTTCTCAAAGGCCATTATCTTAAATTGCATGTTATATAACCAGTGCCGCCTCCTTCCAGCCCACATCCCCATTTCTAAAGCAACCTGATGCTGCATATTGTGGAAAGCATTCTTTCCTGGGCTCAGCATCAAGGAGATTACAATCTCCAGCGCATAATGGGAATGGATTCGATTTTATACTATTTCCCATTCTCTCTCAAATCATTCTCATGTGGATGGATTCCTTCTGATGGGCCAATTTCTGATCATTTCTCCCCCTCTCCTTTCTCACAATGGTGACACCTTAAGAGTTTTGATGTTGCAAGTAATAAGAGAGAACGCTGGCCTAGTTTAACTGTGATATTCTGTATTTTGACCAGGTAATATCTGTGTAGGAGTACACTGAAGCTATAAGAAGGGACACGCTGGCTAACCAAACAAATTATAGAATATTAAAATTCAGCCCTCTCTATTTGTGTGGTAAAGATTGTAAGTGAGTGAGGGGGGAAAAAGAAAAGTCACAGCATGAATCCATTGTCCATCTTTGAGACACTAAGTCTAACAAGAAAAGCAAATGGTCCAAAGGTCACCTGATCTCAATATAGTGGACAATCTTAAGATTCCACACTCATAGCCTCTTAAGCAATGCTGTTCCAGCAGTGGGAGATTACAAAGCTTCCATACCTGCTTTACATTCTCTGTTGTTGGCAGGTTTACTTAAGAAGTCAAGATCATAGACTAGGAAATCATGCATGCCAGTAAATACAACACCTACTACATTACAGTCACCAAATATCTACACAGCAGTGTTATTTAGAATAACTGACATTATTCCTCAATAACATAGTCCGCATCTACACAACAAGCAGTTATTCAACATAATGTCGAATTAATGTTGAGCTGGAGGACTTATTACTCTGACTCCTGTAACCCTCATTTTACAAGGAGTAAGGGAAGTCAAAGGAAGAATGTTCTTCCTCGGACTTCCTGCTCTATAGAAAGAGCCAAACGCTGAAATAAGCTATTCCGACTTAAGGTACTCAATTGATATATCTGAAGTTGCATAGCTTATTTCAGCTTTAGCTCTGCTGTGTAGGGGTATGTCTACACTAGCCACCCTAGTTCGAACTAGGGTGGCTAATGTAGTCATTCGATCTTGCAAATGAAGCCTGGGATTAAAATATCCCGGGCGCCGCCATTTTTAAATGCCTGCAATGAGGAGTAACGATAGTCCGAATTAGGGACTTTAGTTCAAACTACCTAGCCTGTGCCGCGTGTAGCCGCGGGCAGGGAGTTCGAACTACCGGGCATTTAAAAATGGCGGCGCTAAGGCTGTCTAAATAAAGCCGGGATATTTTAATCCCGGGCTTCATTTGCAAGTTCGAATGACTACATTAGCCACCCTAGTTTGAACTAGGGTGGCTAGTGTAGACATACCCTAGATGTGTCCCAAGAGAAAAGGGAGAAAGGCTAAAAAGGGAAAACATGTCTTAATTAAAACTAAGAAACATTATCTTCTGAATTTGTAATTGTTATTTCATGTCTTTGGCACTGTCAAGTAGTGATTCCAGATGAAATCCCACCCTTACTTGAAGTCAATAGCAAAATTCCCATTGACTTTAATTTGGTCGGGATTTCATTCTCAGTACTGGTCACCACCATTGGTACTAGAATTGTAAATAGTGTGTTTTCCTTTTATTCTCATGTTTACAAAACTGCAAACATTTCCTTTGAAAGATAATCAATAAACAAATTAGTTTAAAAACATCTATAACAAAAATGGATTCACAGCTTTATGGACTCAGACCTCAAAGAGCACCTTAGCATTAGATTTCAAGCTGTAATTTGCTATCAGTGTCATTAAGCTTCTGTTGGAATGAAACACATATCCCTCATGTAGGATTCCCATCAGCATCAGTCTGACAAGTACACTTTGTACCACGTGAATGAACTTAAACTGTCCAGAGGTTTGTGCTGCAGATGGTCTAGAAGAGAATCTCTGCCAGACTACACCTCCTACAAAGCTGCCTCCTATTCCAGTACCTTCACACCCCACACACCCCTATTGCTGGAAGGGGGAGGATGAGGGTATGCTGGGAGTGAGTTAGAGGGGAACATGGGGGCAGAAGTGTGTGCGTTGGGGAGCTGAATTCCTTTAAACTTAATCTCTTGCTGGCATTAGCAGCAGAGGTTGGAGCAGGTCCCCTGCTGCTTTAATTTCCTTTGGGATGGAGCAACTGGCTTCCTGAAGTTGCCACTCTCCACTAGTTCTGAAAACTAGGGCTCTGTAGCTCAATTCAACAAATATTTTAACTTGTAAATAATAACCGATATATTGCTTGTATTGCTTATGGAGGAAATAGCTGAAAATACTTTGAAAACAGCAGAGCAATAGGTATGTGTCACTTGGATCTAAAATAACTCTTCTAAATTTGATTCACAACTGACTCTGGAATTTTTGGTTCACAGGCTATTGAGTTGCCAGAGCTTTGCATTTAATCTGGGGTCAATTTTTATTGTGAACCCATTGGCAAAGTTCAGATTTAATAAGTTATTGCCCGTTCACATGAGTTCACATCAGCATCTGATGTACTGACCCATAACTGAGTAGGAGCCTTTGCTCTGTGCCAGCTAAATTCTGGTCTCAGAGAAACAAGGTTCCACCTCTGAAACTCGGCTGTAATAAGGTCAGCCAAATCATGAGAGTTCCCGGCAGTTGGGTGAACTGTATAAGTTAATAATGCACTAGATCACTGCCAGCCAGAGTCCAACTGACACAGGAGAAAGGAGAAAATCAAATTCTGACTTTTCCATCTTGAGCAGAAAGAGTTCAGCTAAATCGTAGCCTGTATTTCTCTCTGGGAGGAGAGGAAAAGTGAAAAAATACTGCTTAGCCCCAAGGGAGGGTGGAGCATTGAGTAAAATTTCCATGAAGCCAGCGGAGTATGGAAAAATGTGGTGGTTAAAATTAAACTGGATTGCAGCTTTAAAAAGGATTTGGTCTTTGAAATCAATGTGTTGAAGTTTGTGGATAACTATTTTTTTAGTAAAAACTTTAAAACAACAAATAGTCTGGTAGCACTTTATAGACTAACAAAACATGTAGATGGTATCATGAGCTTTCATGGGCACAGCCCACTTCTTCAGATGACTGGAGTTTAGTGTGGAACAGTAGCATTTTCTTGTGGTTTCAACTTATATCTATATTAGCTGAAAATGTAAGAAAATATAATTATTGATGGGGGGAACACATAAATTCTATATGTCTATATCTGTATGTTCCTCCTCCACTTCCATTGAAGTAAAGGGGGACTTTGAAACACCCAGTGCCATTTTACACCATAAAAAAATTGTCTGCTTCTTTCTTGACTATGGATCACATGACAACTCAAATTTATTAGTCCATCTAAATCAAATTTCTGCTTATTGCTGTACTATTTGACATGCAGTATACTTTTCAAGAAAAAGTCGCAGTATTAGTCTCTTCATCAAACACACTTATGATAAGCCTAAGGAAGAGGATAATGGTAACAGTTATGAAAAAAACTTTCTATTTTAACAGGCAAGCAAAAGCATAGATTCCCCTGAATAAGGGGACCATACATCCCACTTTGGCCCAGGACAGTCCCTTTTTTATGGCTTGACCGAGCTGTCCTGACTTTTTTGGCAAAGCTGTGCATTTCTCCTATTTGCTCTTGCTGATTGAGCATCAGTCAGCAAGAGCAGAGCAAATGAGAAAATGCCCAGTTTTGTCAACAAAGGGGAGTGCAACCTTTTGCAGGGCATGGAGGGCTGGGGGGACAAACAGCAACATCAGCCTTCCACAGGAGGAAGGGCTCAGGAGAGCAGCTGGGACCAGGCAGGAATCAGTGGCAGTGCATCTTGGGCCAGCCCTGCACAGGCAGACAGCGGAGGGGAGGGGAGGCGAGGGGGTTGGGCTGGCCCCATGAAGAGAGTGTCCTGTTTTCCTTTAGGGAAAATTTTGTCACCCTGCCCTGCCACTCAACCTTCCTCTCTATGAGGTTAAACAATGGAATAAGTTGCCTAGAGAGGTTGTGGAATCTCTATCACTGGAGATAATTAAGAGCAGATTGGATAAACATCTATCAGGGATGATCTAAATAGTGCTTGCTCCTGCCATGAGGGCAGGGGACTGGACTTGATGACCTCTTGAGGTCCCTTCCAGTTCTAGTATTCAATGATTCTGTGAGCTCATGTACATGGGGTTTATCACAGACTAAGGGCCTACAAAGGTGTTGCCCAGGGGGCCGGGAGAACCAATCAAGATAGAGGGATGAAATTTGAATCATATAAGATCCCTTGCCTGCTTTCTTTGTGTGGGAGAGAAAAACCAGGAGTTGAAAGACACAGAACGATTTAAACCCAGACAGGACTACTATGTCTCCAAGGAATTTGGGGCCTGGGAGTGGACTGAACAAAGAGAAAATTGGAAGTAAGTAAAGGGAAAAATGAATCCAGTCATGTTCAGGGTAATTTTTCTTTATTTTGTGATTTGGTTTGAACTGCTTTGTGTGATTCTATGTCTCCCCTCCCTATTTACCATCTAGCACTGTGCCCAGAGACTTTTCTCTGTGTTTTAATTTGTTTTCCTTAGTTGCTCTGTAACATCTAGCAACCAAGTATGCTTTATCAAGTTTATCTTTTGTTTTGTAATACAAAAATCACTTTTTTTAAGGCGATGATTTGATTCTTGTGTCTTGGAAGGTCTGTCTGTCTGTCTGTATCTGCATGCCTCAGACTGAGGGGTCAGCTGCCAGAGATGGCAGTTTGTTTTTCTCTTTTCTTTTTTCAAGCTTTTTTGCAGCAAAAAAGCTTAGTGTACCTCTGGGGGTGGGTTCAAGTGTTCACCCCTGATTTTTTAGGGATAATAATTTGATAGTGGCAGCGATTCTCCAAAATCAGTGTATTGTGATTCTGGGGGAAAGTTTTTGTTACCAGTGTCTAGAGAGGCAAAGGTTGGTTTTTTTTTCCTTTTGAACTTTGCAGGACCTCACCTCCTGCACTCGGAGTGCCAGATTGGGGAACAGCCCTGACAACATCACTCTCTAGTGCAAGAAACAAATCCTTGAGCACTGGTAAACGATCAGCACTGAGCTGTGTATATTTTCCATCATAATCTCCACTGACCTGTCTTTTTTTTTCAGATATTTTCCTGATGAGATTTTTTTTAATTATGAATTTCTCATCATTTTAATTCTAAGACAAGCTGTACTTCTATATAAATTAGCATCTTCTTTTCTTAGAGGACCAGGCTCCCCAGGATCCAATCACATTTTCACATCAGTTAGATTATGCCAATTAGTTTTAGTTCATATCTGAATTCTGGTTGCACAGTTAGTTTTAAATTGAAGACTTTTTCAGCAGCCTTGATATCACTACTTTACCTTTAACCATCTAAATATGTCTACAAACAATATGCACTATACAGAGTGGGTTACATTTCTATAACAAAGAAAGGATTGGTGATTGTCTGTATCATATCCATTAACTTGAAGAGAAATCAGGCAGATGTAATATACTCATTCAAAGATGGTTCAGGGCCCTGTTTATTACAAACATTTTATCATAAATATAAATTGACTAGAAGATTTGTAGACTATCCCGAGGGGTGGTTTATCATAAAGTTTGAGATGAATTCTCTTAAGAGTTCGGTAAAACAAACATGATACTTTTTTGATTTGAAGAAGACCTAAGTCACACAGAGGGTCCCTCAACCTGCTATAGGAGACAGAAAATAAAGCAACAATAGTTGCAAACTGAAGTTCATAGGCCTTCAATAGACTGGGAGACAATTACAGATGAGTGGTAAAATAGACGCTACAGAGAAGAGACCTTTACTAGGGAATTGGGAGACTCTGAAGCAGAGAAAAGGTTTATACACTATTTCAATCATGAACTCTTTGGAGCAAGGATTCTCTGTTTTGTCTGTGTTTGTACAGGGCCTAGCACAATGGGGTCCTGATCCATAATTAAGTTGCTTAGACATTACGGTAATGCAAGGTATATAATTTCAGGAAACAGATCTTCTGTGGTGTCAGCCGAGGGTGGAGCACCAAGTGTTGATCACAGAGTTGGGCTCTATTACCAAAGATATTGGCTGTCCCTCAAGGACATCATTTACAAAGATTGGGAAATAATAATACTCTATCATACCATATTTGTCATCTATTCTCAGCAGTATTGCTGCCTAAAACTAGAGATGGGTTATGTGTTTCGTTAGATTTCCCCTGAAGGAAGGTATTTGTCCTGTTTTATTTATCATTTAGTATTACAATTAAATAAATTTGGGATCAACACTCTTAGGGTACATCTACACTACATGGAAAATTGATGCTGCTGTGCTCGATCTTCTGGGGTTCGATTTAAAGGGTCTAGTATTGACCTGCTAAATCGAACTCAGAGGGTGCTCCTGTAAGTGTTGGTATGCTCCTCACAAGGAGAAAGGGAAGCTGATGGGAGTGTTTGCTCCAGCTGGCCTCCTACAATGATGACAGTGCGGAAATAGGATTTAAGATACATCAAATCCAGCTACATAATTTTGCATATCTTACTTCGACCTTCTACTGTCGTGTAGACCAGGCCTTAGAGTCTTAAAGTCTTACAGAAATTCAAATAGATAAAACCAGTAATATTCTCTAGAAATTTAATATCTTTAGACTGATAATCTTTCCATAGTTCTAAATTAACCTGTAGAATATTATAGTAACATAGAATTTTAATTGCATTCAATGAAAAAAGTGCCAAAACTTATAGAAAAGTTACTTTTCCTATTAAGTTCTATAATGCTTTCCTACAAGAAAGGGATTATTTTACTCATTTTCCAAATTGCAGACCCCACACTAATTTGTCTTTTAAAAAATACACCATAATGTGTCTGACTATTCTAAAAGCACAGATACTTAGAATGAGCATTTAGAGTCTCATATTTTTGCACAACTATTTTTGTATGAAAGCAACTTTCACAATAGCTTGACCTTTTGGATAGTCATCCAATGCTTTGTGGGCCAGTTGGAACTGATAATCATATATCAAAGAACCTTACTCCTTTGGTAAGTGAATCATCAGAAAACAAGACAAAAACATCAAATAATGAAATTCAGTAAGTTTTCTTGATAAATTATATCACCAACATAATTACCAAAATCTCAACAAATACACACATTTACATTCCCTTTTATTAAAAAAATGTTAGTGCTTGGCTGTACTCTACAATTTTATCTTTAAAGTTTTTTTTATCAATGCTGTTTTAAATAAAAGTGCTATCTGTAACAGGCAATGCATGACAATAATTGATACTCAAAAGGGGAAAAAATCCTGTTAGTAGCTATATTTCTAAACTGGAGAAAATAGGGAGAAGCTTTTAATTCTGCCTTAGAGTACTTGTTTCATAAACAGACATGCATGTACAGAACAACACTCAGACCTCCTCTAGGTAGTAGCAAGCATCAGTTAAATCCTTTCATCAGTTAAACTTAATGGATATAATCCTAGACTTGCTGACGTTATTGGTGAAATTCCCATTGATTTCAGCTCCAAAATCTGACTTCCTAAAAGTTTAAGGTACAGTTTTAAGAGTCCAAGACACACTGGTTTTGCTTCTTTGTACCTTTCCCCCAAAAGTGTAACTCATGTATACAGGAACAAAGACTGTTTCCCCCTCTTTTTAAAAGAATGCATCCTCATTCTGTGTGTCATCAAAAGCCCACTAATTAATGAAGACCCTTTCCACTAATGTTAATGAGTTTGGTGTTAAGCTGATGGTACGATATCACTAATACAATCTGCAGGGTTTTTCCAGATGTAACTCAGAGGCACTGAGACCACTCAGAAAAGAAAGTGAAGTTTTCTCTACAGTCTTAGCTGTGGGCCAGTTGGCAATAGCTCATGCACTGCAGACACATGGCTTTAGCCCCTAAGATCCCAGGTTTAATCCCACTGGCTGACAACGCAGGGTCCATCGGCTTTACACTGGCATGAACTAATGGAGTGAGACAATGAATTTGAAGTTGGTGCAAAAAGTACTCTTAAAAGGTTAGATTATACCACAGTTACTCACACTAATCTGAAATCTACTCCATGAGTAGACTTACTCATTTCAATGGGATCACCTAAGCTATGTACTATTCAGTGTCAATAAGGGCAGTAGAATTAGCCAAAACTTTTATCTTGCAAACAAAAGATGCATTTTTGCTTTAATGTCATTAACATTCCATAACATGCATTAAAAAAATGTAAAAAACAACATATAGACTAGTAGGACCTTAAAGACTAACAAAACATGTAGGCTGTGTCTAGACTGGCATGATTTTCCGGAAATGCTTTTAACGGAAAAGTTTTCCATTAAAAGCATTTTCGGAACAGAGCGTCTAGATTGGCACGGACGCTTTTCCGCAAAAGCACTTTTTGCGGAAAAGCGTCCGTGGCAAATCTAGATAGCTTTCAAAAAGCCCCAATCGCCATTTTCGCGATCGGGGCTTTTTTGCAGAAAACAAATCTCAGCTGTCTACACTGGCCCTTTTGCGCAAAAGTTTTGTCCCGCAGTGCCGACCCTCACCTGAGTGGCGCTGTGGGACAAACCCGGCAGCACTCCAGCTGCTCTGCCCCCGGCTTCCCCAAGTCAGCCGCTGGTCAGTTTCAGCAGCGGCTGACTTGGGGAAGCAGGGGGCAGAGCAGCTGGGGTGCTGCTGGGTTGGTCCCACAGCGCCGCCCTCTCCCACGCTGCGCAGGTCCCCGCCGACCCCCCCACCCCACCCCAGACCCCTCATAGCTCCCCTTCCAGTACTCCGGCATATCTGATAATCCGGCACCCCCTGGGTCCTAAAGGTGTCGGATTATCGGAAGTTTACTGTAGATGGTATCATGAGCTTTCATGGGCGCAACCCACTTCTTCAGATGACAGGAGTATTAGACGTCCAGATCCAAGAATAATGTGAGTGACATTTTGTTTTCCAGGATGTCTGCAGAAAGTCTCTCAACTACAGGAAACCTTCACCATTTGCAGTGATGCATTCCCGCATCCACTTGGAATGGCAAAATTCATGAATACTGGGAGCCATGGCTCCGAGTCCCCACAGTGAGTTTCTCATGCCTTCCAGCAGCTGCGGTGAGTTCCCCACAACTCCGTGCAATGGTGGGGAACTCACTGTGGGGGACAGGCGCTGTGGTGAGTTCTCACTTCTCCCCCTCCCAACCAGGACATGAGACCCGCACATATGCAGAACCATGAAGAGTGATTCTGCGAATAACAAGGGTCTCCTGTACCCAGGTGACTGCATTATCATATGTTTTGCAATGGAAGAGGCCACACAGCTATCTTGAAAGCTCTTTGAGTTTAGTATTCAGAAAGGGGAAAGAAGCAGTTGGTTCTATAAAATCTGGAATTTCTATATCGGAAAATAACTTCTATTAAAAGAGAATATGTGCATTTTTATCTTGAAATTTGATAACCTTTTTCAGACTATGCTAAGGAAGTCCTGAGACAGACAGAGAGAGAGAGAAGCCAACCTCACTTGCCCCATATTGGCCAATTTACAATTCATTTCCCCAATCCCAAAGTATTTTCTCTTATATATAACATTGACAATTATAGGACTTTTCTTTGAACCTGGATGATTATGGCAAACTAGAAAGGAAGCACAGCTTATTTATTTATTTTCCCTTCAAGTAAAGACTGCTACTATATAGAGACAAAATGTTTTACCTAAACTGCTATTGGTGGGTCATTTCTTGGCCTATGATTCACCATCTAGTCTTGTGGTAGCTCTTTGGTTAGTTGTTTATTATTCTTTAAAGCTGTCATGTTTGGGTTTTTTTCTAATACATATGATTAAATCTCTGTGGTCTCTATTTGTAAAAACCTATTTCCTCATTTTATGCATGTTTCTTGTTTTTTCCTTATCACAACCTAAAAAAAATTACATCAAGAAGAAAAAGGGGTGCATCTTCCTTTACTGAGTTTTGTACAAATGAAACCAGTAGTTAGATATACTCTCAAGGTCCCAAGTTATAATATGGGCTAAGGGTTGATAACATCTGATCTCAGAATATTAAATCACACTGAAATTTGGTTCAAAGCACTAAATGTGTGATATGTCTGTGAAACATGAGCCTGCATGGTAGGCAAGAAGGATTAGAACAATTGTTGAAACAAATAAATGTGTACACTGTATTTTAGGGTTGGGAAACTCATTTTGCCAAATTTAGAAACCACTTAAAAGTCTCAGTTTGCGGTTTTAGAATAGAAACCAAACCTTCTAAGTGTTGTGTTCCATTTGTCTTGGCAAAACAACATCCTGGTCTGCATCTTGTTTCTTTAACTTTATATCCTGTCTTAATCCTAGAAGCAAAGACAAGAATTATGCTGAGGAGAATCTGTATTGTTCTCATAGCCATTTACATAAAATACGTAATTTTGTTAAATGTGATATATAAAATATATTGTCTATATGGGCACAATAATATTATATTTAATCTGAAAAGTTTTGCAAATCCTAAAGTTCTAGAGCATATGTAAAAGCTCAGGTCATCAATGATTTTCCTTGTATATTGATACACACAGAGAGTAAGTTATGTGTACATACACACACACACACACACAGAAGACAGTAATATGTGAACTTTTATTTAAGCAGTTGGACTTACTTAGTAAGAAATAGTATGCAAACATCACTGGGCTGTCTTTAAAATACATTAACTAAATTGTCCATGTCACCCCATACTGGGGTATATATGCAAACAATCAACTGTTTGTTTTGTGACTAGAAAACCTCATTTGCGGATGAATAAAATAGCTACTAAGCAAATCTCATTTTGTCTGACACCTTCTGCCATGCCAATAGCACTTAGCAAACAACATATTCTGATGTGAAATATGCAGCATGGTGTGTGTGTGTGTGTGTGTGTGTGTGTGTGTGTGTGTGTGTGTGTGTGTGTGTGTGTGTACACTACTTGTTCTGCATGTTGATTACTCTCTGTGTCATTTGAAAAGCTTTCTATTCCCACAGCTTTATGCAATATATCAGAGGTAATGGATTCATAATCATTATCAAGCTTGATAGAGTCTTGACTACTGTGACAGATGTCTTCTCCGTGTTCCTATCCTATACTTTCTTTTCCCTTTGGAACACTGCTTACATAAAATCCAGTATTCGTATTACTTTTGTTGTTTTTTATGAGATTTTGACTGCAGTAATCACTCTTTTAATCCAAATGAATAGATAATTACTACTGAGGTGCCAAATGTATTGGCACAAATTAAGCTACTCTCTAGCAAACAGTACTGATCAAAATTATTGTCATCAGGTAACGTGGGATTTTATTGCAGATTTGTGCATCTTAATATTGTTACTATTGACAACTATCATACCTAGTTACAGTGTCCTGGCAAAAGGCAGACTATGATATTATACTGGTTCAATTTTATACCCATCAAGAAAATAGATTAGGTGGCTGTGCAAATTGTTCTCCTACTTCAACGACTATTTACTTTTAAAAAATATCTGGAGAGGGAAAGAGACTGAATGCTGCTTTAAATCCTTCCAAGCAAAACCAAACAAGTTTATAAAATCTTCCTCCTGGAAATTATTTTTCTGTGCCTCAAGCAGCACTTATTTAAATATCTTGGGCTGACAATCAATTATAGAGTTTCCAAGCCTACTCTGCGAGGAAATTATTTTATTCTGCTTAAAGACAGTTCTTGGGATTCCTTCCATGATATTCTCCAGTTCACAGTAGGCTCAATCCTGAGAGTTACTGGTGCTTAACTCTTTCATGGGGTTGTCCATTGCAACAGAATTCAGTAAGAGCTGAGGGCATGCAGCACCTCTCAGAGCTCCTCAACTTGAAGGGAGCATCCAGATGAACAGTGTATGTTTTGTTCAACATCTTCTGCACTTCATTGTGTTGGGCTTGTAGTTTGTTTGGTTTTTTTTGGGGGGGGGGGTTAATGTTGGCCCTGTCTAAACTAAAAAATGAAGTCAAATTACGTTCACGTACAGCCGCAATAATTAAAGTGGTGGTTTAATGCACCCTATTTTCTTTCTGTCAGCAGCAGGTATCCCAGAAATGCTTCCCCTGGCTGAAGTGAGCCACCATGGGGTACATACATCTGGAGGCCCCTCCTGACCAGGATGAGCCTTCCACTCTGAGACCCATGCTAGGCCAACAGACAGCAGGCAATATAAGTAATGCAGCCACTGCAGCACCCTAATTAAATTTAACTAAAGTGCTATACCTCCCGCAGAGAGGAACTCATTAAATTGAGGTATGAGGCACTTACATTAGTGGGAGCACAGTTATAGACTGAAGTGGATGTAAGCTGCCTTACATCGACCTAAATCTATAGCATAGACTGGGACTTAGTCTTGACTCTCCCTTACCCCTTCATTTGCAACTGCTCTAAGTCTCTCTCCTTGTGCTTCTAATAGCTCTCCACTTAACAGCACTGAAGTGTATCTGCAGCATGAACTTTTCCGTTCTTAATAGGCTCTCTCACCGCAGCACAGAAGGTCTCATATCCTTGGAAAGAAATGTTCTCTTATACTCTTGGTCTCCTTGTGATTGACATAAAGGTAATGGGAAAATAGAGGCCTGTGGGCTCCACCTGCAGAAGAAAGCCTACAGATTGTTTTACACACATTTCAGCTATTTGCTATTAACACTTTTCTCTGTACACCCATGTTTTCCCACTACTCTAACTGGTATGCACATTGAAATACATTGCATGTAATACAGAGGATGGTTAAGAGTCTGCTGATGGAAGGCACGCCCATTAGTAAAACTAGTCACAACACAAAGCTTTTTTCCCCCTGAGGAAAATTTCAGCTTTTGGGCGTGGGAGGGGGAATATCAAGCCCTGAAAATTATATGTTGCAAAGCCGAAACTTGGCTTTGGAAATACCACCAGAGTGCTTCTGGGAATTCCAGGTCAGGTTCTGAGGGCTCAGTCGCCCCCAGTATCCCTGCTTGCTGAGCCACTGCAGGTCATCATGGGATTCCTATGGAAGTGGTTCATCATGGGAGATAAAGTCCAGCTGGGGTGCACGTCACACGAAATTGGGTCCTGCAGCACCTGAACTACAACTCCCATGAAGCATCCTAATGGGCATTTTCAATGTTATATTCAGTTGTTGACCTAAGGTGCAAAGTTGAAATTTTCTGCCACAGGGGACACTACTCTCTCACCCACACAACAATAAAACAAATTCTGTAAATAAATGAAAATTAAACCAACAAGAAAAAAATTTTGATTAGTTCTACCCATCAGCCTTCAGCGGGCAATATTTTGTGTTAGTTGTGACCAGTTCAGGACTCACAAAAGTCTCCAGATATACTTTGATCCTAGCATTTGCACAACATTTCTTTAGAGCACAGTGCAAAGCATATAAAAAGATTCCCCAAGCCTCTTCACAGGAACCAGGCACATAGCAGTCCTAACTCTTGACTGGCCCTGGTCCCCCTGCTCTAATCAGCACTGGCTGAGCAGGTACCATGCAGAAGGAATGACAACAAGAGAAATCACGAACATATTCAAATTGAGACTGGTGATATGAACAACACCTCTGTGTCTAGCATTTCCTATAGCTTCAGTTGGGACAGTGAGGGTATGTCTACACTAGCCCCCTAGTTCGAACTAGGGTGGCTAATGTAGACATTCGAACTTGCAAATGAAGCCCGGGATTTAAATATCCCGGGCTTCATTTGCATGTTCCCGGGAGGGTGCCATTTTTAAATCCCCTTAGTTCGAACTGACTGCCCGTGGCTACACGCAGCAGTCAGAAGTTAATCTGAGCTAAGTCCTTAGTTCGGATTAACTGTTACTCCTCCTGCAATGAGGTGGAACTAAGGGGATTTAAAAATGTTCAAACTAAGGGGATTTAAAAATGGTGCCCGGCCGGGAACATGCAAATGAAGCCCGGGATATTTAAATTCCGGGCTTTATTTGCAAGATCGAATGCCTACATTAGCCACCCTAGTTCAAACTAGGGGGCTAGTCTAGACATACCCTGATTTACTTCAAAGACTTGTTTCATGACCAGTATATAATTAAAACTAACGGAGAATTCTTTTTTCTGCAACAAATGCATCCAGTTTAACTGGAAAGCCTAGTGAATTCACCAGGTATGAAAACTTAAGTCAGTAAGGTCCTCACATTATAATCATGAAAGCAACTGACAAGAGATTAGTAATAACATTTTCCAGTAATGTTTCTAAGTTATGCCATACAACATGCGGTTTTGAAATGAGAGAAGTGCTAGATTTTGAGTTGAGTCCTACATATTGATGTAATATTCTGTAATGTGCCATGTTTTAAGAGCAGTTTCCAAGTACTGGGTTTCCCAGGATTCATGTAAGATGAGTCCATGAGTTTTTGAACTGTGGTGGACTTTTGCTTTTCCATTCCCCAGTGGCAATTCAGTAGGTCAGCATATTACTGACATTGGAAAATGACACTTAGAAAAATGGGATCGATAAATTAGATTATATGCTAAATGCTCTAACACCATTTTGATAACTCTATACAAATAACATTTTCTTTCTCTTTGTGTTTTGAAGTTTTATAATATTTCATTTATAGCCCAAGGCATTTAGAGGTTTCTTGAGACATCACCTAACTGGTATAGGTTGTAAATGTGGCTTTCTGATATAATAGGTAGGTGTGATTATTATGTTGCTTAATCACAGTTTACATTGCAGTTTATTGCACTTGGACATTATCTCAGATTCATCATTATAATTGCCATATGTTCAGAATTATTAAATTGGCATTTCATTAAACACCCAGGATAAGGTGTGAAACAGTTTTTCTCATCTATCATTTTAAAATTCAAATTACTGAACACAATCTTACCCAATGAGGCCATAAAACATATTACAAAAATAAATCATTACCTATTTCTCCTCAGAAAGACAAAACCAAACTATCCCCCCACTCCGCAACCCCAATACAAAACAAGGGTCAGGGTATTAAGTCTATCAAATACCCAATAGTGCCTGCGTATAACATACATTAGACTAGTACAATAGAACACAAAATGCTGTAAAGTCCAATACAATCTGAATTTAGGCTAAAATTTAGTTAGAAATCAGGGGAGTTGGCATTGCATAATGATTTTGAGAGCACTGACAGCATTTGCTTGTGCTAATGAATACAATAGCACATTAAAGCTATTTAAATCGAGGGTGGTCTATGTTTAAGTTTGAAAAGGAAGGCTGTAGAACAAAAAGTTATGATCCTTACCATAACAAGAATCTGGTCAATATTTTCAAACCAGAGTCCTGATCCTCCAAGGCACCTAATTTCTATTTAAATCAATAGGAGTTAGATGTCTAAACTCCTATTGATTTAATAGAAGTTAGGTGTCAAAATATCCTTTGAGGATCTGGCCTACGGGAGGCTTAACAGTAGGCACCTCAATTCCTACTCGGGTACCCAGCTGAAGACCTAATTCTGTACACTGATAGTCACTGAGAGCTGCTAGGTACTCAGTACTTATTCTGATCATTAAGGCTATGTCTACACTGCAGCCTTTTGTCGGCAGAGACAATTCAAATGAAGAGCTCATTAGCATTTGTCTCTCCGTCAAAGGTGCAAATAAATAAAGCAGTGTCTGGCCCGTCTGCCGGTTATTGCCCACTGCTGCTCTAGGCCCTGAGCCTCCAATAATATTGGTGTGGAAAGAAGCCTACAGAAGTCAGCAGAATTCCACAATGGCACTGTAGCTTCCCTCACAGAGCTTTGGATCAGGCCGGTGTTTTGGAGGACTCACGTCAGCATCCTCAAAAGATATTTAGGAGGCAGTTAGGTACCTAAATACTTTTGCGATTCTAAGGGCAAGTCTCACAGGCATCTTCATGGAATATCACACTTTGCTACCACTTGTACATGACTATTTATTATTTTCAAGATTTACTCCCTATCTTTGAGAGAACTAAAAGCAAAATGTTTTACAGCAAACCATCTCTACCTAGAAAAGTACTTTAACACACACACACACACACACACACACACACCCCTTTAACCACATACTCAAGTTCCATTGATTTCCACAGTTAAAATCATCCTAAGTGTTTGCTGAATTTGGGCCTAAGAGGTGTTACAACGGGAGCTAAACAAAAAGCTTTTCTATTGGGTAACTTAGGGTCAAGTATTTCAACCAAAATTTCCTGAAATAATTTTAGCACTATATCGTGCATGATTATCTCCCTATGCACTCTCTTTCAAACACTATTACTCACAGGTTGAAGTCAGCTTCTTTCCCAGAGCCTCTAGCCTGCACTGTGATACAGCATTCTCGTGCTAATGAGCTCAATAGCGTATTAAAGCTATTTAAATGCAGATTAGTTTTATCTTGATCCTTAATTATAGCCTTTCAATTCCCCACCTCATCCCCTTAGCAACTCTATGGAAGTTTCCAACTTGTGGATCTTCTGAAGAAAGATATCAAAATGAAGTCCATTCTCATGCTAAAATTTATAAAATGTCCTGATTCTCTGGCACAACTGAGACTACATCTAGACTGCAGGCTTCTTTCAGAAGAAGCTTTTCTGGAAGAGATCTTCCAGAAAACCTTTTTTCGAAAGAAAGCATCTATACAGCAAAAGCGCAAAGAAAAAGCGATCTGCTTTTTCGAAAGATAGTGTCCACACTGATTGGATGCTATCTCGCACATAAGGCCACCCGGAACCAGTTCAGGCAGGGCATTAGGTCAGAAGAGTGCTGTTGCCTAAGGCTAGCTGAGACACATGCTTAAAGGGACCTCCTAGACAGCTGTTTCTCTGCTTCTGCTGGGTGCTTGCCTACCTCTCCGAGGGACAGCAAAGCTTTAGCAGTGCATGCTCTGGTTGCCCAGCTTTTGGATGTCACAGCAAACTCCTAGCCATGGAGCCAAAGCTGCCTCTGCCTCTGACTGATGCTGCACGAGGTTCCATGTGCATGGGCTGCAGCACGATGTCCAGCCCAAGCAGGCCGAGCAACGATCGCATCCCATCTCCTCTGCACCCGCCGCCTTGTGTGTGTGTAAAACCGAGAGCACTCACCTGATGAGCCCGCCGACAGAGGATGCCTGGAAGAGCTCCAGAGCCTGGGGTACTGGCTCGAGGGTGAGAGTGAGGGTGACCGTGCTGGCTATGTTCTCTTCCTCCTGCAGCTGCTGTTCCTCCTCCTCCTCCTCCTCAGCAGGGAGCTCTGGACACGCGACGACGGGCGTCTCAAGCCCAGAGTCCACCACCCCAGATGGGGAAAGGGCTTCCCCAACCCCCAGGATCTGGTGAAGCTCCTGGAAGTAGGGGCAGGAGTGGGGTTCTGCCCCGGAGCAAAAGCTGCACTCCCTGGCCTTGGCAGAGCCCAGGCAGAGCTCCATTACCTTACTCCTGACTTGCTCAAGAGTCCTGGGGGGCGGGGTTCCCTCTCCCCCAGAGCCTCGGCAATCCTTCCATAGATGTCAGCTTTTCTTCACTGGGAGCAGAGATCCTGCAAGGTCTCCTCCTCCCCCCATAGCTCGAGGAGGGACAGGATCTCTGCCTCAGATCAGGAGGCCACACACAGTTTGGTGCCCCTGGCTGGGTCTTGGGAGCCTGGTGTTGCTCCCTGTAAGGGCAAGGGAGGTATCGGGGGGCTTGAGGCTGGGCCATTGCTTAACAGTTGTATGGCAGTCCGAGCTGCATGGTGAGGTGCAGCTCCCAGGCCCGGCTTTCTGCCACAAGGCTTGTCCTGGGTGCCGGCAGCTTTAAGAGCCTGCAGGAGACAGGAACTATAGAGTTCTGATTACTTTGGACGGAGTGGCCACCAGGGCACCTGTGTTATTTCCTGGAGGCCTCTTCTTTCGAAAAAACACCCTCTTCTGCATCCACACACGCCTTTTTCCAAAAAAGCTTTTTTCCAAAAAGGCTTCTTCCTCATAGAGGAAAAAGGCTTCTTCCGCTGTTGGAGAAATCCCTCCATTCTTTCAACTTTCTATCAAAAGAACACAATAGCAGTGTGGATATAAATACTGATTTTCCAGAAAAATGGCTGTTTTTCCGGAAAAATGCTGCAGTGTAGACATACCCTGAGTTGTGTTCCTCAGATCTAGGGATAATTTAAGGCCAGATTAATTTGGGGGATTACTTAGAAAAGCCTTCAGGAGTGATTGGGGATCAGGTTTAAATAGCACTGAGCTGCTTCTGAGCTCCAGGGGGCATTCCAGTAGCTGGTATTTCTGCAGTCCAGCATCATTGTGCATTTGGACATGTTCACTTTTCCAAGTAGCAGAGATGTAAAAGGTGGCATAGCCTTCATACTGACTCTCCACCACCCTGAATTTCCCCTCACGAAAGAAGAATTCTCAGAAGACAATCAAGCCAAGTTATAGTCCCTTTTTGCTTGAATGGGACAAGTGTGGGATCAAGGATTTGACCCACAGAATCTGGGAGCTGATGGCTGCTGTCACCCATTGCACCATGTCATTTCCCCCTGCCCTCCCCCTTAAAAATTAAAAGGCTCTTGGGCTTGACTTCTGTTTCACTGGGAGTGAGGACATATTTCCACTAACCCAGCCACTTGTGACTACGTTACAGCTTGGTGTGCTAACCCATGATGACATTGCTTCTTTTGAGGTGGATTCAGTATATATGAGCAGACATGTAAACAGTTGTTTGCTGCTTCACCCTCTCCATATTTGGGAATATTTCTTATTCTCACAATTGTTTTGGACACGCAATTCCTTTAGTCTTTCCTGAGAGGCCAAGCTCTGTTGCAGACATTTCCCTCCCCCCCCTCACCCAATTTGATCCTGCTTCCACGAATATATTGAAAAAATGAAGGATGTCCTAGAACAGTGATCTCCTGTCAGCCTTGGATTTCAGTCCCAGAGAACAGGCAATATGTGAATAAGCCGAAATGTGGCTTACACACGTCTTGCTTGGAAATATACATTTTCATTTTGTTTGTCCTCTCTCTTAATAATGCATATATTTGTGGCATGAGCAAAATCAGAAAGATAAGCTACTCAAGGCCTCATGCAACTCTGAAAGTGTCTTTTTATGAAGGAATTGGGAACCAGCAAAATTAGAGAAGAAAGCGTCAAATCTATTTGAAATGGAATATGAACACAGTTAGTGTTTGTCTCATTTTTTCTGCCTTGCTAGTCAGGCATGTTGTTCTATCTGAAATTCAGATTAAAGCATTGGAATGATGGCTTTCCCAATTCCCAAAATAGATATATATCACATTAAGCATATGGCATGTAGCTATAAGTGTACCATTTGGATATACTTATATTCAGCTAAATAACTACATCCCTTGCCAAAAACACTAGTCCAGGATGCAATGTTTTCAAGTTGGAAACCTGTTTTCTTTCATTCCTGCTGGGGGACAGGAAACTTCAGGGAGCAAACCTTTTATACCTTGTCTTTCACCTGGTATTTGAATCAACATCAGAAGTGCAAGCTCATCTGATAAGCCTTCCGTTAAATTTGCACTGTAAACAGGATTGTAAATCAAGAGAGACTTTGGTTGGCTCATAAGTTAGGTAGGTGTAAGTCGGTTCAATTTACAGTGAAGTGTCAAAGCTCGGGCCTTTTTTACCAGGTTTGTTGAAAATCTGTGTGATGGGATGCACAGAGGAGGGACCAAAATCTTCAGAGCCAGATCTAGAGTTTCACTGATTTGCACTTGTTGAGGATCTTGCCCTTAGTTTTTTTTAACCTGCACTGCCATGTGAATGCCTCCTAAGTAGTGGCAAATGCTCATCATGTTTATGTTTCAATATAAATATCAGCTTTGTTCCAGTCTTTATTATTTTTGTTTATCCATCCTTTCCTCCAAAAAAAATCTTTTTTTATATTCTTTGATTTTCTTGCTAACATCTCCTCTGAACAGTGATCATCAAGCCTTCTTGGTGTCATTTGTCTACACACCAAATTCTAAGTTACGGAATGTTATCCAGAGAAAGACTAGTTTCATAAAAAATAAAAAAACATGTTCTCAGCTGTGCTCAGAGGTTTTTGGGAGCAGCAAGGGACAGAGTGCAAAACAAAACCAAAAAGCCATTTGCAGCTCCCTGATCCTCAGGGCAGTGTCTTGGCTGGCAATGTCTACAGAGTAGTTTTGAGTAATCTCAAGGCAGGAGCTCCACTTCACCTTGCAATCCCCTTGTGCCAATGGAATTCTAAGCTGGCTGTCTAGCAAAGCAGGATTTATTGGCATTTTGTGCCATTCAAACATCTTGGAGGATTAATTAGTATAACATTTTTGCGATGTGCACTCAGTTTATTAGCCACCCTAGTAATTTGTGAATTTGAGTTGTTATCCTCTAAATAGTGACACTGGCGTAGTCTAACGCAACAATTTCCAGATCACATGCTACTCTTACAGGGCTATACCACGTAAGGTAGTGTACTCATCACCCATAACACCCATAGCATAGTCTGTCAGTGTTTTCAGCATCTCCTGCTGACCAACTGCCTCTTGCCACGTTTTCTGTGACTCGGTCCTTCAGCCTAAAATGATCCAAGTAAAAGTTCGCTAAAACTCTCAACACAAAAAACCACTCAGCCGCCTTTTGGGCTGCTGCTCAGCCTGGCATTTGGGGTCAGTCTCCAAGCTCACCCTGACTCAACATTCTTCTGTTTGCAGGGGAGCCTGCAGCCACACCAGGCTCTGGAGCAAGGTGAGGGGGGGGACCAGTTCCATGCTCCCAGAAGGGGCAGGGCCTCAGGCAGAAGGTGTGGGGCTGGGGCAGTTGGCCCCCAGCACTGCCCAGACCATAAAGCTTTGCCCTCCCGCCCCCCCAGCCCTTAAAGCTGTTGGGAATGCACTGTGAAGCACTCCAGTGAGGACTACAGGGCCCGGAGCAGCAATGGCTGCTGGAGCTCTGGGCCTTTTAGAATCACTGGAGCACCAGAGAAATTGCTCCTTTTTTCCCAGATCCCTGTCTGTGGGCCTGTCTGTTGGGCTTCATCAGGCACTGCTAGTAGAACCCAGATCCATCCTCCACCTTGGGTTGGGCTCATGGGCCCTGTATTAACCGTTAGCTGCACATCTGAAGAAGCAGGTCTGTTTCCACTTCCTTCACCCAATCCCCCTCACTCATGCTGCTTTCTCACAGTCTGTGCTTCACAGAAATTCCTTTGTTTCTCTAGCCTCTGGCTTCTTCCTTTCCCTGCTCTTCTGCCCTTCTCAGATTCCCCTAAAGTGCTTTTACTGACTCCTGTCTCAGGGTTTACCCACAGACACCTTACACATTCCCTGTGGATTATCCTACCTGCCTTCCCATCTGTTTAAGGCCTTTTGTACAGTTTCCCCCACACCTTGCTCTTTGTGGGTATCACTCCATAGACAAGTCCTGTGTTCTCTACAGTCTCCTCTTCTAGGGTATGTCTACACTAGCCCCCTAGTTCGAACTAGGGAGGCTAATGTAGGCATTCAAAGTTGCAAATGAAGCCCAGGATTTAAATATCCCGGGCTTTATTTGCATCTTCCATCGGCGCCATTTTTAAATCCCACTAGTCGAACTAACTGCCGCGGCTACACGGCAGTCAGCGTTAACTTTCGAACTAAGTCCTTAGTTCAAGTTAACAGTTACATCTCGTGGAATGAGGTGTAACAGTTAACTTTCGAACTAAGGACTTAGTTCGAGTTAACGTTGACTCGCGTGTGTAGCCGCAGGCAGTTAGTTCGGACTAGTGGATTTAAAAATGGCGCCTGACGGAAGATGCAAATAAAGCCCGGGATATTTAAATCCTGGGCTTCATTTGCAACTTTGAATGCCTACATTAGCCTCCCTAGTTCGAACTAGGGGGCTAGTGTAGACATACCCCTACAGAGTTCCATCATAAGAACTCAGGTACCTAGAGATCTTTATTTAGCTCGGCCCACTCCCCCAGCCAGAGGCAGTTAATTTTGTCTCTTAACCCCTTATATAATAGATGCTGAAAGTTAGCCTCATCACATAACCTTCACGGGGCAGCTAGAGGGTACATTTATATTTGTCCTTTACCATTTTCCCAACCAAAACAAAAAAAACCCAACTCCTTTGTTTCAGCATGCAGAATGTACCTGCAGACTCTGGGGCAAACTTAGGCCTGGGTGCACATTGAGCATTCATTGCTTCAAAGGGAGATGTTCCCACACATGCCAGGACAGACTCTGACTGCAAGACTTCACAATGAATGTGAAAGACCATTTAAGTAACAGTAATTGTAGTCTCAGGATAGCCCAAGAATAAAAAGATACAAGGAGACAGTGATTGTTACAGTGAAACTTTGCTTCATCAGAGAATCAGTAGAAATGCTGAACATAATTTGACATGACTATTTGAAATGAGTTGAGTTTTTCTGAGTGAAAGCAGTTTTACCCCTCTTGCTTTTGACTCAATAAAGTGTTGATCTTTACTACTGTCATTATTACTGTATGTTCCTTATGTTTCCCAGAAAAGGGAGGGAACGATTTATGCATGTTTTCTTTTCTCTCCAGCTTTGTGGACTAAAATAACTCTGATATATAAGAAAACAAGACAAGATTTGGTCCAGAAAAACCAAGGTAGGCATATAGCTTCAAACATTTATTTTGAATACCACTATATGGTTCATGGTTGAGATACAATAAAGAACAGTAACTTTCACAATGCTCAGCACTCAGTAACTTATGTAGTCCCCTTAGAGGTAATGTAGATTGAACACTAAAAAAAATCTGTAAGTAAATTCTCCAAATAGGGAAGGCTAATTGGTTGAAGCTCATAATATGCATGTTGAGAAAATGCTTGTTATTCACTAAATGGTTGAAAATATGCCTCGTAAATTTTTAGGGTTGTTTGTTTTTTCCAGGATGGTGGGCTTTTCCCCGGTCTTCATTTAAGTCTTTAAGAATAGATATGGGAATAACAAATACAATAAATTTAATGCCCCATAAATCCCACAATAATGTTAGCAGATCACTTAATTTGGGTCCCATTATTTTGTGGCTCTGCCCAAACACAAGGAACTGTCTGGATAGAAGATTTTGCAGAATCAGGGCACAAATATATTTAACCCTGATGAAGTAAATATGTTTTGGGGGACAAAATTACAGTGCGTTACATTAAATGTTTTTAGTAGGGGCAATAACATCAAACTGTACAAAGTGCTTAACACACAATAATGGGTTTAGTGGGAAAACACATTCATGGGAAGTGGGAAAAAACAAAGGATTTTATTGTGGTGGTATCAGACAGAGGAAACAATCTTACACCTCTCAAGCTGAGAAAAGCTGCATGTGTTACACAAAATTAGAGGTGAGAAAACTGTCACTATAGTTCTAAAATCAAATTCCCCTCAGATCTTGAAATGCCTGGTGCTTACAATTTGATTGGTAAATCTGCACTAAAATAATGTAACAAAAGTTTAATGGAAAACTTGGGGCTTTTGCACCATGGGGCAAATTAATCACTGATATAACTGGTCAGTGGAATCACACAAAGAACCAATCCAGCCTCATGTTTCAAAACTGAAGACTAACATGGAGAAAATGTAAGGGAATCAATTTCTATCAGTGCACTGTGTGTTAGGGAAAGAATTGAGCTCAACAGTACTGAAAACCTTTCCGTTCCTGATAGTCAAAGAAGATATTGTCTTATAAAGGAAAAAAATAGGAAAATGGAACAACTGCTGAAATATAGATACCTCAGGATAATTGGGATTTGTGAAAAATCGGATCCATCCAAAACTCACTGAATCAATAGACTCTTTCCGTTGATTTGGATCAGGCCTGAAATGAAAATTGTTAAGTTTCAGAGAAGTAGCCATGTTAGTATGTAACTGAAAAAACTTATAAAATGATGAATAGTTCTGCAGCACCTTAGAGACTAACAAAAAAATGTAGATGGTATCATGAGCTTTGGATTGTGCCCACGAAATCTCATGATACCATGAAAATTGGAAGGTAGCTGAGGTTTGGGATTTAACTGAACTTCTATTTGAGATTAAATTTGATCCATTATTAAAAGGTGTATACTGTGTATTGTATCCTAAACAAGTGCTGTGATATCTTGGGAGGGAAAAAACAACGAGGTCAAATTCTATAAAGGTGCCAAGAAAACAATTATTTTCCTTTTCTGTACCCTCTCTAGCAACTGGCATAAAGTACACTTTAAAATAATTTCCTTGGTCTGAGGAAAACCGATTGTCTCCTTGAAAGAACTTCTCTTCAAAAGCTCTTATGTGACAGATTTATTATCTCTCTCCATATATAATAAAGTTTTTCCTGCTGGGTGACAGAATGATATCATGTCATCAGTGTCATAAGCGTCAACAGGCTCTCAATGAAACAAAAGCAGCAAGAGAGAGCGGGGTAGTCAAATGTAGCAAGCAGAGGGCACAGCCCCTTAGTTCTTATTAATGGTAAATTGGGCTGCAGAATTCTCTTTTTTTTTTCTTATTAGGCTCACATGAATTTTGTACAGCTCCAATTTAACTAGAAATACAGTCTTCTATGAAGATTCATAATATCTCAAGTATTTTATTAGGGCAACACTTGTGAAGGGTTGTTGTTGTTTTGTTTTGTTTTTTGTTAATAATAAATGGATTTGATCACTAGACTCTTAATTGTATCCAGGACAGAGTAATAGTCTCTCTCCTGATAACAAAGGAATTGCAGAATAATGCAATTTCTGGTGTTTTTCTGTTTTGTTTTTACCTCTTCTTCCATTTGTGCAGCAAAACACCATTATGTGATGTCTTTTCCCTCTTGAGGATTTTGGTTAAAGAATACCCATAAAGAACAAGAAATTTTTTTTAGAAAATCAAGCTCCTGAACAGAAAACTGTATCATAGGACCTGATCCAAAATCTATTAGAAATACTGGAAAAGACTCAAAGGCTTTGGGGTCAGAACTGTAATCCTCTATCACATAAATGAAATAAATGAGGAAGCGATGAAGTTTGCAAAACAATTCTTGCTAGATCATTTTGATATTCAGAATGTGTCAGAAGTACCAGCCCACTGGAACATGAATGAAGGGCCCTGAGGTTCTACTCACACCCATGGTTTTTAAGAGGACACCACCCTTTCCAGTTATTAATGTTGCATGTAAGATGCTGATTAAGAACCAGACTGTGATATTTAGCAACATGCCTAAACTGGGAGCTGTACTATCCCAGAGGCAGCTCCAGGACAGACTGTGGCTTAGGAGGATCCAGCCTTCCCCTGGTTCTGAGTACACAGGACAGGTTTCAAACTCCACAGGAGGATTGTATTTTCTTGTCTATACTACAAATGCCTTGCCGGACTCAAGAACTCAAATTTAACACAGCATACACCACCACCAGCATAATAGCACGTTCCTCAACGTTAGCTTTGGTCAACAGAAGCACTTTGGCAGCATAGCTATGTTATCTGTGGGGTATCTAACACAGTTATGACAACAAAACTTTGAGTACTGAACCAGCCTTCACAATACACAAGTAACAGCAACCTTTATAGTTGGCCAACTGTACTCATTTCTAACCCTAGTTTTCTAAATAAGACAGTAGCTAATCCATCTTATATTTCACATATAAAACTAATGCAGGCCCTGTACATTCTAAACAGACTGTTTTCATTTTCCCTTACATGATTGTGTTCAGAAAAGCACTTAAGCATGTGAGCAATCTGTTTGAAGTCAGAAGGTCTACTCCTGTGCTTATAAATGCTTCTTTGGATCAAGGGTTTATGGATAGCTATGGGAAACAAATATTGTTGCTTCATGTGAAGGAAGTAGAATTGTACCATGTCATGAAACCCCATCCCTCGGGCTCTCTGCATTCTTTTAAATTAACAATGCCTTATAATTATCAAAACCACCTGTGTGAGCTTTCTGATGCTGCATAGTTAAGACTCAGCATTTAATCTCTCTCATAAGACATTATTTGAAAGAGCCTCTGGGGTTTTTTTTGTAATCTGTCAGGAACATGCCATCATTTCCACCCCCTAACAAGCACATATTTTTTTTTTCCTCCTTTGCTATAGAGTTCTTTCTTGGTTTACTCAGCTGGTAACACAAAGGTTTGTACCTCTTAGGGCAAATGGACAAGTCATGGTCATAAGCATGTTTAATAATTTAAAGGGACTGCATACAAAAAAGGGCAGATCCCCAAGTAAATCAGAGCACCTAGGAGGCTGGGGCTGGCCACAGATGCCCCAAGTACTCAAATGTTAGTCCCATGTAACCTTAATTCACCTACCTTGTGAGTATGCACCACAATACAGTTTAATTAAATAATCATGCTCTTTTTTCCATGAGACCCCCTGCCCCGTTCAGTGCACAGGATAGACAATATTCAAGGATGAATCAGGATTGTGTAATCAGTAAAGTTGTAGCCCCACTATCTCATTTATTTCAGGTGTGGGAACATATGTAGTGACTGAGGCAGGGAAAGGGTGACCTTATGATCAAGACAGTTGAATGTCCCACTAGAGAACTGGATTATTTCCTTCCTTCTATCACATAATTCCTATATGATGCTGGCAAAATACTTAATCCAAACTTTTTCCAGATGGTCACTTAATTATGAGAATCTCATTTTCTGTATGCCCAGACCCTGGGGGTCCAATTTGCAGAAGAATTTGTGACCCAGAAATCTCTTGATGTCAATAGGGAGATAGTACAGGGATACATAAGGGTTACAGAAATCCCATGGCTCTAAATCTACATACTAGTCCAACAAAAAAAATGCCAGGTAAGGTCTCTAATGAAAGTTTGCATCACACTGGACAGAACTTAGTGTGAGACATAGATACAGAAAATATGTGAAGATTACACACACAAACTCTAAGTGTATGAATTAAGACACATCACATACTCCTGGCAAGCAGAAGGGAAGAGACATTTCTCTTACTCTGGCTGGTCATGTGCAAACTGAGCATTGTATTGTTCACAATGATTGCCCATTTACAGACAGAAGCAAATGCTAAGTGATAGATTATGGGGGATAGAAAAAAAGAACAGGAAGAGCAGGTGTTATCCTATTTTGGGGTAGGACAATGAACTTTGACAACTCTATCTGGGGTTCACAATGAACCCCCAGTTAATCCTTCAACGTGTGAGGACAAGCAACCAGGAAGCTTGATCTGGGGGTGACAAGCTTAAAAGTAGTACTTGGGATAAGCTATCTAGGGGCATGTCTACATAGCAGCGTTATTTCAAAATAACAAGGTGAGCATCTACACAGCAAGCCCGTTATTTCAAAATAATTTTGAAATAATTTTGAGTTCTGTAACCCTCATTTCAGGAGGAATAACACCTATTTCAAAATAACTATTTCGAAATAGAGCGTGTGTAGACAGGGCAGTTGTGGTTATTTCAAAATAAGTGGCCTTCAGGGCTTCCCACAGCTGCCCTGGTGGCCACTCTGTCCACACTCATCAGAACTCTATAGTTCCCCTTTCCCTGCAGCCCTTAAAGCTGCAGCCACAGGGGAAAGGGCTTGTGGCATAAAGCAGGCCTGCCCATCCCTGTGCCACATACCAGTGGCCATCACTGCTTTCCCTGCTGCTATGGCACAGCTGCTATGGCACAGCCCCATGCAGCCATGTGGAGATCCTGGACCTGATCAAGATCTGGTGGGATTAGTCCAACCTCCAGGATCTCCACACCAGATGGTGAACTGCTAATGTATATGGCTGGATGGCTGAGAGCTGTACTCTGGACCAGGTTAGAATGAAGATCAAGTTGCTCTGCCAGGCCTACACCAAGCCCAGGGAAAGAAGTTCCCAATCGGGAGCAGCACCCCAGACCTGCCACTTCTATGCCCAGCTGGATGACATCCTGGGGGGGGGGGCAGGTAGTCTCCCCTTCCCTCGTCATTGACTCTGGTCAGGACCCAGAGTCTGGTCCATCATCAGCCTCCACAAGGGTGGGGCTGTGGAGAAGTACAATGAGGATGACAAGGGAGGAGGAGAAGGAGCCCAGCACTGACACCATACCCGCCAGCCAGGAGGTCAGCCTGTCCCTGGAGCCAGTAACCTCCCCTTCCCCGGATGTCACCCAAGGGTCAGATTAGACCAGGGAAGGCCCATCAGTTGAGTAGCATTAATTTCCCTAGACACACACTGGGGGAGGTTCTGGGAAGCAAGGGGCTGTTCTCTGCTCACTTGGCCTTTTTGGCCTGGGCATTGCATAGCTGCCTGTGCACGTGGGTGCACATGGGGCGCTAGTCCAGAGCAAAAAGCCACAATGAGGCTGCCACACAGGAACCCTGCGCTCCTGCTCACGGAGTTCCTACACAGGCCTGCCTTACTCCCGACCCTGTGGTAGGATGCCTTCCCACCACAAGCCACCATGGAAGCACCATTGACTCTTGGGGCAGCATCTGCTCCTGGGCAAGCACGGCGAGGTGAAGGACAGAGCCCCTAGTAGCACCCTCTCTGGCAAGCGGCATCTGCTGCTCACACATACCTCCCCTCACCAACCTGCCCCACTCTGTCCTCCAGTGGACAGGGATACAAGTCCTCTCCCTGTGGGATGTGGCCACTGCTGGACTTGGTGTGTGCACACAGCTGTAGAAATCCTGGAGCCCCTGCTTGTCGTCCCACTGCTCCATGACGATGTGGTCAAACTGGTGTCCTGGAGCCAGAAGCAGCAGGGCATGGTGTTCAGGGGAGGGTGGCAGGGGCTGTGCTGTCTGAGCAGCACATGGAGAGAAGAGAGGAGGTGCCCTGTAGGGAACAGCGGGTCTTGTTCCTGTAGAGCCTCAGGGCAGCCTTCAGTAACTGCACCAGGAGGTGTGGCAGCAAGTCTAAGAGCTAGCAATTGCTTTTCAGCAGGTCCGACTCCACAAGGGAACCAGAGCAGGCAATGGGAAGAGTTTGCTGTCCCTCAAGGCGGTAGGTAGGCAATGGAGAAGAGCCTGAGACACGACTGTACAGGGGGGTCCCTTTAAGCACGAGCCTCAGCTAGCCTTAGGCTAGCTCCAGGAGGTGAATGCTGTCCTGGTGCCCTGCCCGGAATGCTTCTGGGGTGGGGGGGCCTTAAATGTGATTCAGGCTCCAATCAGTGTGGACGCTCTATTTCAAAATAGCTCAGTGCTATTTAAATGGGCATTTGTAGTGTAGACGCGCTACTTTAAAATAAGCTATTTTGGAGTTTTTATTCCAAAATTGCTTATTTCAAAATAAGCGTGTAGTGTAGACGTGCCCTAGGGGACCTAGGAGAATGCTTTGTGAGTTAAGTTTACGTTCTAGAAAGCAAATCATGATTTTGTTTTATAAGCAGCAATTTGTTTCCAACCTGCTTACTTTCTATATATCTTTGATAATAGAAATATTCTTGTTTTCACTATATATATGCACACCTCCATGTGTTGTGCATTAAGCAGAGTGGTGATCATGAGCTGAATCTTGCAAACTGAGGTGTACTATTCTTTGGGGAGTAGCAAATCTAAGAGCTCTGTGAATTTTCATTGGATCTAAAGGTTGGGCACTCCAGAGGCAGGGTTAGAGGATTCAGGGGTTGGTATATGCCTATTGCTAACTAGTACAGAGCGAAGCCTGCAGAGGCCTGGAAGCACATTTGTTGCCAGAGGCTTCTTGCTTCAGGGCACAGATCAATAGGCGCATCAGACAAAAACTTCCTCTTGCCAAGAGCAGGTGGTGGTGAACTGCCTTGCAACTATGGGTATTCCAAGGAAGCATCGCAGTTCTTCAAAAAACTATTCTGGGAACATCTCAGATTGGGCACCCCAAATTAGTGGGCACATTTGACAATGGGTCTGTGCCTCAGATGTAAAAGGGAAATAACACCATCTCACTTCCAGGGTGCTATGAAGATGAATTAATGTCAGTGAAGCACTCAATGCTATAGGCATTACTGACACAGAAAAGCCAAGGAAGATATTAAGAATTCTGCCTTCAGAGGAGTGTGTAGCAAATCAGGCTTACTGAATAATAAGGATAAAACAAAAGAGTGAATCCATTAAGTGAGCACTGTCCATTCTGTCCATTGAATGAGACAGTCTTATGGGGGGGGGGGAAGATAAGTCTGTGGAACAATATATATGGATAAAAGGGCCAAATTAAGATTGCAACTGAAACATTAAATCTGGTGTTTACTAATTTATGAGTATTTAATTTTGCAACCTTACACTTTTATTGTAGTTCCTTATATGTAATTTATTTATAAAACATTTTGGGAGAAGAATACAGAAGAGGTCTGGTACTAAATTATCTCTTTACTACTGACCCAAAAAGGAGGGACCATTTATGTTGGAAAGCCCACTAAAAATTGTTAAATGCCTTAGCATAATGGATGTTCTTTCATACATATATGGGATTTATTTTAAATGCCCATTGCATTCCATTGAGTTGCACAGCATAGCACTTCTTTACAAAGAGAAAAAAAAAGGAGAAAAAATATTGTAAAGATAAATCATCCCTGTCTTAGGTAAGTGTTCTGACACAAATTTATGTTTGCCTCTGGCAGGAATTCATGTTCTGTTTGGGGGCTTATTAAAATAAAGCAACTCCATTTTCCTCTTTAATACTTGAGTCTTCCAAAATACTGCAGAGACCACAATTCCAACAGCGAAGCAAGTAATGGCTTGTGAACCAGTTCTGTAGAGATGTAAAACCATAAGTGTTTCAGAAAGCTGTGTCATGAGATGCAAACTTGGATGCTACCATAATATAAACATTCTGGCAAAGTAAGAGTTCAGGAGAGCTTAAAGAGGGCTGATGAGGGACTGAATGTGTTTAAAATAAAGGAAGGGGGAGTGATCCCTGGAAGAGATGCAGCAGTGATCAAAATAAGAATTTTTCTGTCCTGCCAGACAATATGGCATGAATGATAAGGGATGAAAAGCTAGGACAGTAATGTTCAGAACAGACTGTTTGGTAACCTTTATTGTACACATCAAGTACACCAATGTAGAGGTGCTTAGTGTTTATGGATTTCCAAGTTGCACAAATGAATGACTTCTCAAAAGTTGAGGTGCTAACATGTTTGGACTTTGTTTGTTTTAATTGCAACACTTTGCAAGAATTCAGATTTGTAGTGCCCTGGCCCAAGCATCTGCAAAAGCAAAGTCTTGGAAAAGAAAGGCAAGATGTGAATCTGCATCATTCATAAATTATCCAACATACAGTCTTAGCTTGGACTATCAATAAGATGAACTTCCCAGTGGAGCAAAACTGAGGCATTGACTAGAATTCAGTAAATGTTCACAAAGAAAAACCAAATAGAAATGGGAGTTTCAAGAACATACATAATACTCAGCATTTATTAATCCTTCCTTATGAGATTTTATTTTCAGTTATTGGACCAAAGAAGGAAGTACAGTAGACTTCCGATAATCCGGAACCTTTGGGACCTAGGTGGTGCCGGATTATCGGATATGCCGGGCTATCAGGAGGTACTATAAGCTGGTTATATATATACTGTATACATTATATACTGTATATAAAGTGTTCTTAACCCTTTTTATTGTACATACTGTATACAGTATACTGTGATGTTTTAGTTTTTTTAACCCTTTTTTACCCTTTTCACTCAGTTCAGCTGCTGCCGCTGTTGCCTTGTGACTTGTTTTTTGGCGAAGCTCACTCACTAGGCTCTTGCCATTTTGATGCCGGACTATCAGGAGTGCCGTACAATTGGATGCCGGACTATTGGAGTTTTACTGTAATGGGCATTATGCAAAAGTTACACAGTACAATTTGAGATGGATACCAGAAATGTGTTTTTTCCCTCTTCTGTTCCCATGGATTTCTCTGTGGATTGATTAAAAACATAAGATCTGGTTCTTTTACTTAAACTGAAGTAAATGAGGAGTAATTCCATTTGAGTCAATGCAATTACACCAGTGTAAATACTAGAGGGAGATCAGAATTAGACATTCTTATTTTTCCCTAAAGCTTTTGTTCATGCACTCAAGAACAAAACCCTTTCCCCTGCACACACATTCCAAGTCTGAATCAGTGGAACATCCTAAAATAATTTTCCCCTCTTAAAATATTTGTAGCATAGAGAAGGAAGAAGTGAAAACTCATAGTTTTCTCCTCTAGAAAGCATAAAGAAAAAAAAACAGTTTTGTGTGTCTCAGATCTTCACCTTGTGGAAAAACCGTTTTCTGTATAACAAACAATCTGTTTCCATTTATTAGTTCTGATACCAGTTTTCCCCTCGTTGTAGTTCTTCATTTTTTTTTTGTAATGAGTTATTTATAAGTTGGGATCCCTCACTCCACCCCAACCCTCTATGAAAAATGTCCATTCTCAGTAGAGGTAGTTGGTCTTTTCAGGAAAGATAAAAGAGCCTTCCAAGATATGTTGAAGGTGACAATCTTATAAATGGCAGGGGCAGCATATATATAGGGTTGGCCTGGAGTCTCCAGGAATTAAAGATTAATTTTTGATTAAAGAATGTCATGTGATTAAATCTCCAGGAATACCTCTAACCAAATTGGCAACCCTACATCTGTATGAACAAAATATATGAGTATGCCTTTTTAAGTTTTTAATTTTTAATGATGTGTCTATGATCAATATGGAAATGAGAGTCTACTTCTAAGTTACCTATGCTTGGCTTTGACTGTTCTCTAGATTCAATCTAAACATGTTTATTTAGTCATCTTTACAAATAAAATGTGCACTAATACTACATGTCTGCAGACCTTTCCTCTTTTGATCGTGATATTAAATGAGTGAAGCAACAAAGATAGTAGCATCTTGAATTTGGCCTCTAGTTGCTATTACAATATATAATACATTATAAAGATTTATGCCAATGTAACAGAGCATGTTCTGGCTTAAAACAGATGC
This sequence comes from Rafetus swinhoei, assembly GCA_019425775.1. Lineage (NCBI taxonomy): Eukaryota > Metazoa > Chordata > Testudines > Trionychidae > Rafetus > Rafetus swinhoei. Next base: position 269,945,067 of record CM033437.1, on the reverse strand, counting down.
TTCTCCTATTTGTACACAAAGGCGGTGGGGGGGGAATCATCTCTTTGCTTAAGGTGACTGGTGGTCATTTTACAATGAAGTACAGTAATCCTGGTATGTAAAGTAATTGTGATATTTTATCCCTCTCCCTCTGTTTAGTCAACGATTGTGCTAAAATCCATTTCAAGTTAAATAAAAGTTTGCTTGTAGAAAAATATTAGTTTAATATTAACCCCAGCCCAGCCCAGAATACAAGATGTTCCATCTTGTGAGACCATACTACTAAATAGAGCAGGGTTTCCCAGCCTATGGGTCAGGACCCAAATATGGGTCGCCATTACATTTCAAAAGAGTCTCCAAGTGTCTCCCCAGGTGGTTCTGCCTCCCCTCCTCCCCCCGTTTTTGAATTGCCTTGGGTCACCAAGTCTTCCTGAATTGTCAAAATGGGTCCCCATCTGGAAAAGGTTGGGAACTGCTGAAATACAGTGAGTATTATTCGTTATTGTATACTTTGTTCAAAAGGCTCTCATATAGTGCCATAGCATGAAGGGTTTATTAAAGACTGCAATCAGAACACATTGCAACTTAAGAATTTTTATCCCTAAGACTTAAAACTTTCATTTAAGCTTTTACTTGCCACAACCCCAATGAGCCTGCACTGTTAGTGCCTGAAGAAATGAGGTTTCAGAGGTGATTATAACTTTTGTGCCACATACAACTGTTATGATTTGGACGGCAGATGCTAAAACTGAGTCAGATAAAGGTGTATACTTGGCACTCCCAAGCTCTCAAAGTGCCCTTTGCTGTGTTCCAATCTTTTAGTTTCTGTCAACACGCAGTGGGTATTACAAAATCAAAATATATAGGTCATAGTTATGAATAAAGGGTAGATGCACATTTTAGAAGAACTGCAAACTACCACATTTTCATTTAGTCAATTAAGAAGTGCAGCACACAAAAATCTGAGACCTACATTAGCACATGAGGCTGGTCAATGTAAAGCTCGAAGCTATGCACTTTATTACTAGGATTTTATATGCAACTTTGTTACCATGGCCGCCAATAATTGCACGTCCCCCCCAACCAGTCCCTCCCATAGTGACTGTGACAAGGCCTTTATCATACTTCAGTCCAAGATTGATGAGAACAGTGACCTGCCTTTGTATGCAAACCTCTTCAACCACCCACCAGCTCGCCTGACTTCTGGACACCCTTTACGGTCATTTATGACACCAAAGGACATGACAGTGGAATCTGCTTGGAGCAGTCACGATGAGAGTTGTTAGTCACCTCTCTCATCACTAACCCCACCATCTGTTCACCAGGTTTTGATTCACCACTGAGGCACCTGTGGACATAGCTGAACTGGTTTTGAACAGGACATGGCAACTGTGAAACTAATCTCTTTAAATGTTTTTTTTTCTAATGATCCACGATGCAGCTGTGATCAACCCCAAACTATGTCACATATCCTGAGTGAGTGCCCGCTGACTTAATTGTGATGAGGGGTTACTGGCTCTCCACCTGGCTGGGCACATTGTGTATATGCTGAGAGAGATTGTTAAATTTTATTCTGTGGCCATATTCTAAAAATATCTTACATGGACTAAGTCTAAATGAATTATCTCAGGGCCAACACCTAAGCTTAACTTTTCCTAAACATTAATAACAGTAATAACAAAGCTATTTTTAAAAATTGGTTCAATTGCATTCCTTGTATCTGCTCTGTTTTAAGATCAAATGTATCTGCTCTGTTTTAAGCCTAGATCCATTGATCCTGGCCATTAGTAGAAGAAAATAATTATGATTAGTCCATTCTCATTTATAATAAGGCAAATTGGTCTTGTAGAAACTTCGTTGTTGGTGATGTACAAGATGGAAGAACTCAGTGTGACTGCAAGAGCCCAGAGTGAATTTGCTTTCCATAAGAAGTATTGTGTTTCTTGCAAATATGGTAAAGAAATAAGACAGTGAATATGGAAACCCTCAATCTCACTTCTCAGGACAAAAATTTAAAAAAAAAAAATCAAACAAAATGAAACTCCACAGTCCACAAACAATCACTTTTGTAGAGTAAAAGTTCATTAACTATAGTTGGCAATACCAGCTGCTATAAAACAGTCATATTCATGATCAAATGTTTTCCCCAGCCTACGCTAATTTTAAGTGTCTGGCTGATGAATTGTCAGGACATGCAGTACTAACAAAAAAAATTGATAAGTAAAATATGCGTGTTCTGAACTGCTTCACTTTTGGAATGTCAGCACAAAGAAGAATACATTAAAAGAACTTTAAAAAGTTGGGAAATGGCAGAATTAAGGTTCTCCATGAAACTTTAATTGAGCTCCCTTGTGTGTATGCATTATGGTATAGGTCATTGAACATCCTGTTTAAGTTACATATGAATATTTTACGGGTCAGTTAACTTGAGCTGAGCATATACTGCAAAAAGAAAGTAATAGTAATTTGATTTTTAAAGAGAATTTGTTTCAATGCTGTGTTTGTTTTCCACATTTTTTTAGGTAAGGTCTCTTGCACAGATGTTCTACAAAAACAAGGATTTTAAGCAAATATTGCAGAATATTACATTATTGCTCAATTGTTGACATAAAAACACTTCATTTCATCTAGTTTTGCTCACAAATGCTCATGATTCTATATTTTGGTTAGTCTCTAAGATGCCACATGACTCCTCATTGTTCTTAAAGTTACATACTAACATGGCTACCCCTCTGAGAATTAAAAAAAAAATCTGAAAGACAAGCTTATCTACTCAAGGAACAGAAAAATACTATGCAATCCACATAAACAGTAAAAACAGTTGGTCTTTCACATGCTCAAAAAACCTGCTCTTTAAAAAGCTATACCCCAAGAATTACTTGCATTAATTTAATGAATTTCACATACAAATTAATCCTCATCTGTTCAGAAAATTCACAAAGTAATGCTCATTAAATACATTATCTCTAACTATTCACTCGTCTCTACACTTAGTCTTCTTTAACATTATAAAATAAGCACTTTCTAAATTACTTTTAAATACATTTTCATGTGTATCTATACTGCATGTTATTATGCCATTGGGGGAAAATCCCACCCTGTGCACAGAGACAAGGTAAACTTACTGTGTGTTCATTTCACGGTACTGGTGAAAAGAGTTTCTTGTGAGTTCCACAGTTCCTCCTGCAACCTGGAGTAATCCATGCATCCCCACACTGTTGGAGAGGGATGGCCCATAGACTGATGTCACAGCAGCAGCCTGAAGCCTCCTTTGAGCTATTTTCCAACCATCCATCTTACTCCCTACACCAGTAAGCCTTTGGCTGGGATTTTTACTCAAGACATTATTTACAGATTGTTCATTTCCAAAGTTGTTTAATTTTTTTGGCCCACAAAGAATGTGATACCCTGACCAAATGTAGTTCATAAAGATCCACAATGCAGCTTGTAAATACCCTTGATCAGGGTTGGCAGGTTTGTATAATTTGTGGTGATGGCAAAATGTAATTCAAGTCTCCCCCCACCCTCAACAGCTGCTCTGGGAAGGAGTCTGGAGTATTGGCTCTGGGCTGGGGCAAAGGGTTGAAGTGCAGGCTCTAGGAGGAAGCCTGGGTGCAGGGCGGGGCTTGGAGTGCAGGCTCTAGGTTAGGGTGTGGGCATGGGACTGGACTAGAGATGAGTTTGCGGTGCAGCAGGCAGGCTGCCCCAGGATTGGGGTGGGCAGTCAGAGAAGTGGACTTTCCCCAGCCCTCTTCCCGCCAACAACGGCGAGCTCCGGGAATAGTGCTCCCCTCCCACCTTCCTCCTTTCCCCCTCTCCCCTAGCAGGACACTCATCCATGCCTGCTCCCCCCAGGCTGCACTCAGGAGGTCCAGCCAGGATAAGACATTCCTCCAGATGGAGTTACCTGCCAGAGGAGTGGCTGCCATGCACCTCCTCTCTCTCTCCCTGGGTGCAACAGCTGCCCCAGCCCCACTCCCTTGTAGTTGTCTGCAGCAGAGGCTGGTGAGAGAGTGCAGCATGGAACTACAAGTGACACTTGGAGGAGGTGGACGGGACAATAAGCAAAGCTGGGGGAGAGACCTGGTCCCAAACATTGGCGGAGCCAGTCCCCCAGGTCCAAAATATGCCTGGAACCCAAGTTCCATGGGCCCATACGACTCGCTGACATCGAGTAAATACCATCTAAATTCAAACTGGTGCTAACCCAGAGTGACTGCACCAAAGCCATGACTGAAATCACTCTGCATTTACAACAGCATAACTGAGAACAGTCCTCTGTTAAAATGTGCATGGTTTTAAAGTTGACCATATGCTTCAGTGCTTCACTGGGTCAGGGCCTGAATCAGGAGTGGGCTGTACACAATTTACCAGGGTTAGCCCCTGAAGTGCTGCCATATGCTTTATTTACCTGTGCGTCTGCAGGTACAGCCACTCACAGCTCCTATTGGCTGTGGTTCGCTGTTCCCTGCCAGTGAGAGCCGAGGGAAGCCATGGCCCAGCCTGCAGTACTTCCCACAGCTCCCATTGGCTGAGAACAATGAACTATAGCCAATGGGAGTTGCGAGCAGACATACCTGTGGACGCGCAGGCAAATAAAGCAGCCGGTGACTCACCAGGGGCTAACCCAGGTGAACCACATCTAGCCTGCAGACTGCTTATTGCTTACCCCAGGCCTAAATGAACAAGGAACTAAAAGCCTGTTGATCCCAATGCATGGTGTGTTCTCTCCTGCAGAAACTCAGATGTGAAGAATGATTTGGGGGGTGAGTTCAGCTCCAGCAAGGCAGTGGAAAATCATGGGAAAATCATATGGTGACGGTGGGCATGCTGAAGTATGCCACGGAATAGGGGGCCACAGTGGCAAGACAGATCCCAACCCACATCTTAGAGAGGGGAATAAATACAGGAGGAGCCAATTGCTGACTGACACTCAGATACTTCACAAGGCAGCATCTGACAGCGGCTGGGGCACATTTTGCAGCAATCACGGCCCACAGCATAAGCAATTCTGCCAGTGAGGTGTAGACATTAGGAGGAGGAGTGGAAAACAAAAGTAGATTGTGGGTTACTGAGGTTAATGGACAACAAGCCAGGAAAGCGGCACAAAACCCACAGGGGCTACAGTCCATACAAACCACAGTGCACTAAAAATAGCAGTCAGCTGATAATTATGTAGGAGACAGCCACATACGGGACACAGGTGCACTGTCAGACATCAGCTGTAAGACATCCCAACAAGCACCAGTATAACACCCCTCTTCTTCACTGCAGGCAAATGGTTTCCAGTCAAGAAAGCGCAGGCTGTTAATTCACAGTTCCTTCTTATTCCAGTTACCTGTGACTGAGCATTAGCATACTTGTGTGTAGTGTCTGATCTGCAGATTCACCCACTTTTGACCCCGCTCTTAATTGATTCGGTGGCACTATGCATGGAAATAAAACCGAGCAAATGCAAAATGTTTCCAGGATCCAGGATTTATTTGGGACAGTTTAAAACCAAGCTTGTCCTACTGACAAAATGTTTAACATAGACTTTGTCCACACTACACAGCATTTAGCAACGGGGCTGTGTTACTAAAAGTTGGGCAGTGTAAATGTTGTTTCTCGGCATTTTTGCCAGCAAAATACTTCCACCCTAACCCTTCTCATCCTTCTCAACCCAGGACTCAGCCCAGGAGATTAGTTGGAGGCCTGGCACCAGCAGCAGGGGTTGGGCCCACCTACACACTCATTGGCAGCAGCAGGAACTGAGGTGACCTGGCCCCAGCCTGCTTCACTCCACTGTCTCCCAGCATCACTTAAAGGAAAGAGCTTGGTGGAAGGGGTGGAACCGCCCCTCACACTCACCAGTGGCAGCAGGAAGCAAAGCGATGCAGCTGGGAGCCGATGGAGTAGGGTGGGCTGGGGCTGACTCACTCCACTTCCCGCCAACAGTGAGCGCAGAGGTGGGCCCAACCCCTTCTGTCAGTGCCAGGCCCCTACTAATCCCCAAGGCCATCTTGCCCGGGGGTTGAGGGAAGGGGTGGAATGGGGCAGGGTGAAGATGGGGCCTGGAATCAGGGGATTGTCCCGGATTCCACACTCCCTTATGGATGTCCCCACATCCATTCCCCCCCAGTAGAGTTTGCGTTGTTGTAGACAGAAGAACACTCCTGCCAACAACGAGCCATTTACACTGCCACTTGCCTGAAAGACAAAAAGTTTTGCTGCAGCCAAAGGGCTTTTTTAAGCACCTGTAAATGACAAAAGTTTTGTCATTCAATTGGCAGTGCAGACAAAGCCAGAGTCTTCATTGCTCCTAAATCCATTTGATATGCTTCATTATTAAACATTTTTCACCTTTGGCTAGACATCTTAAGACCCTCCCATGTTATTCCAGCTAATGTTAGCAGTGTTGTATGGAGTTAGCTCAAGTGCTTCCTATTTCAGATGGTAGCATGCAAAGTTCTCCAGGTTTTGACATAGGCCACTTGCACTAGATCAAACTACACCCTTTTTTGTGGATACACTTTCAAATGTGAACGTGACAAATGAACCAGAGAATGTGCAAGCATTGAAAAATCATGAGCCAAGCTCTGGAATATCATTAGGTTAGTTTTTTTTTTAATTATACATTTGGGGTCTGTTTCTTTGCATTTTGTTTTTTTAGTATCCAGGGTACATTTGGGTCATGTTTTCAAGCTTTTCTATGCCACCTGGAGAGCGGGCAGAATGAAAGCTGAGATTTTCATGTAGTCAATTGTCCCCAGGAATTGGGGTTTTAAGCATATCATCAAATATGGCAAGAGTTGTGATAAAATAATGAAAGTTGGCAACATTGCCTTTTGCCTGTACCAGGGCAGGGATGAATCTAGGTAATAACATATAAAGTGCAATTTTATAGCAATAGCACTGTAGTTTGAATGGCTATCAGTGAATAGGACAGCACTGGGCAAGAGAGTATATAGCCGCAAATTACAAGGGAAAGCAGGTCTTAGGACCCAGCTCTGTTCCCATTTAATTAAACAGAAGCCTTAGAGCTCTGTCCAATGCCAAATGAAACCCTTTATTTTAATAGGTTCTGAATTATTCTTAGTGAACACTGAATAGTTTCAAGAAACTTGAGAAGCTCTCGAGGCATGCAGATGACAGTTGCTCCCTTCCATGGTATTACTGCTTTTTCTGTAACGCTGTCGCCAACTACTTTTGGTGTGAAACTAAAGGAAGGTTTCTAAAAAGCTGCTGATATATACAAAATGCAACATGCAGCAAGATTGCACCTCTCAGTGTGATCTACATCTTGTTTTGCCTTACAATGCATTATTTCCCCACAGATTGCACCTGAAGTATTGTTTCAAGGAAAGCTGTGAGAATGACAGAAGTGTTTGCTTAAGCCTGGATCCAACAACCCCCTTTGTCTGAGTAAAGTCCATTAAAGACAATTTCATTGAAAGCAATTGTCTGCTTCTTTGTGCTCATATGCAGATAATGGAAACACTGGCAGACTCATAATTAATTTTTTAGTGCACTTAATACACCAGGAGTCTGAGTCTGCATGCCTTAAACACTTAAATCTCCCACTGAAGTGAATGGACTTTTAGGAGGAATAAGGGAGCAGGATCAGTTCCAAGTTTCTATGTATCTGTAAAACCAGTGCAATTGTTAGCGTTTAGTGGATTGTATCTCTCACTGTGAAGAAGTACTGTACTTGGATGGTGCCTCCTATTGCTTGTGAGATCACTGCCCCTTCCCAAGGCTGGGCACCATCTCTCTGCCTCATGAGTCTGGAGCCCCTCTCCTGCTCTACAAGCTGTTGCTGTCTCTTCGGGTATGTCTACACTGCCACCCTAGTTCGAACTAGGGTGGCAGTGTAGACATACCCTTCATGACTTGGCTCTCTGACTGGGTTCTTCTGCATGTTTTCCCCTTCCCGGGTACCAAAGGGTTTCAAAACCTCATACCACACTAATAGCTTCAGGGAATTTTTTTCCTTTCGCTGCCCCATAATGCTACCACCTCAGGAACCTGGACCAGCTCCAGCTCAGGTATCTTTCAGCCAGCTGTCAAAATGTGTTTCCTTTTAGACCATACAGCCTTTATAGCACCAACCCAGCTCATGCCTCCTAAACTGGGTTCCTTCACTCAGACAAGGGGTTACTTGGCCACCTGATTCCCCATAGCTGTGGCCTGTTGGGTTAATTAGTCCTCTTCTTTGCCTGCATTAATCCTAGGCAGGCAGGCAGGCACGCGGGCAGGCGATGATACCCCATCACACTCCGCCCATTCCCGCCAAAGACGAAGAAAATTAGTCAAGTTTCCATGCTGCATAAACCCATATCTGAGTCCACGGACTTTCCAGGGATGATGTATCATGAAAGCTTAAACTATTCCTCAGCCTCAGAGTAATTAATTTCAAAATCTAGACAGGCAAAAATGAAAAATGTTACAATACACACATGCCATAATTTGCTTTTCAGTTCGTTCTGAATTATCTTAGCTCAGCCCAGTAATTCATCAGTGTATAAACCATGCAGGGACTGAAAGCGTGAATTATGCATGAAGCATTATTTAGCGCTGATGTTCTGAAATACTGCTGCATGTTTGTGCAGTGTATCCTGAAAAGTAGCAGTAAGAGCCACGTGAATATTGGTGCTTTGTCTTTGGGATATATATACACAGCTTTGCGCTTTTTGGTCAACTGTAATACAAAGCTGGTAAAAAATGCATCAACAGCTTAAATAAATTATGGCTTTAAAATATGAATCATGGCATAAATAAATGATCCCTCCCCCACCCCATCTGTCTTGTGATAAAAAATAAAATCAGTTAACTGAGTGTGTTATTCACTCTGCACAGACTGCCTGACCAAACAAGTTTATTTGCTTCCACGATGTGGACAGATGCACCAAAGAACGCAAACTTGACATGCAACCCATAATAAATGTGTGGATGACATAATTTATCTGTTTTGTTCTGGCATGTTTCAGATTTGAATAGAGTTCCCTAGGGGTTTAAAAAAATACAAAATAGACCTTTGAAGAAGGAAGCTAAGTTAATTATAGTAACTAAAAAAATAAATGAAGAGTCATTTCTGATACATTATATAATAATCCTGCAAAAAACATTGTTAAAATGAGTTTAAGGCTGCAAGTATATATTACTGATGAGTGTACATTGCCTTAGAAGAATATTTCACTTACTGTATTTCTATTTTTATTTTCAAAATGATCTAGTTAAGTCGCATTTCTCAAACAAGTTGCTTCAATAGTAATAATTGTAGCTGGTTGAAAAGTGGTAAAGAGATTATGATACATCTTTAAAATTTCAAAATTCCTTTTCTAAAGGAAATTTATTATTTGTTTGAAATTTGTAGTGCATTTTTGGTTTAGAATATTTTCATTTTTTGTCCCTCCACACCCTTTTTCCATTATGCCACTGAGGAAAGAAAGGAGGAATAAGGAAAGCTGAGTAAATGATTTCCCCCAGATCTTAAAGAGAAATTAAACAAATATTTCTGCAAAAAGAAAACCAAAAAACTGACCACTCTTATGTAATGCAGACCTGGTAACAACAGCTTGATGAAATGAGAAACTCTTCTTGTGTTATCCATTAGATATGAATTCAGGAACTGCTTGTCCAATTTATACCACATTTAGCAGGGAAAAAAATCTACTGTGGCTCTAGATTTAACACACCAGTTTTGAGGCTGATATGACTTATGTGAATTCTGAAAGACAGAAGAAAGTTGGGAGCATCATGAAAACTCAGTGGCAACTTTGAAGCTGCTGATGCTGACCTATTATTTATAACAGTAGTTTCACCTATTCTGAACTGTTATACATCTACAGCTATATCTTTCATGTATTGTATAGTATATTTTTTCAAAAAATGAATAATTATATCAAAGCATAACTGAATTTCCTCTGTGATTCCTTCCCCCCCCCCCTTCCGCGCCCCGTGCTTTACTATATTAAATTGCAAACCCACGGTACAGAAGTATGTAGGATTGGCAGTAGGGTTATTTCAATCTTTACTGAAGTGAAAACATATTTGTAAGAGCAAAAGTGATCCTGGATATTCGTAAATAAAGAAATGCAAGTTTCCCAGGCCAAACCGTGATGAGTTCTCTGCCAGCGGTTAGATTAGTTTTTGAAGAACTATTTTACTGAAAAATAGCTAGATCACAAACCAACAGCAATCCTTGCTCCTCCCACCCCCAAAACAACACAGTAGAGGAAAAGTCATATTGGATGACTACCAGATTGTGATTACAACCATCACAGAGAAGTTGCTCACTCCCTGTTCACTAGCCGAAAAAACTTGGGCCTTTCATCAAGGCATGGTAGCTGGCCAAATTCTACAGGGCAAGGCCTCACTTTGTGCCTCACTGCTGGCAGTCCAGCCCTAGGAAGTTTCCTCCAGAGTAAGGAAAATCCTCCAGGGGCACAGTTTTGGAATGGAGGTTTTTATACCAACCCAATTGTCCTTGCTGAAAGTGAAGGGATGTGGCTGGAGTAAAGCAGAGGTGGCCATGATACACAGACCCCGTCCTAGTCCCCACATTGCAGCAATCGCTGGCTGTGCTTCTGGATCCTTGATTGGGCTTCAGAGAGCTTTACGTCACATCAGCCCTGATCTGTTTTGCATGCAGATTAATGAACCCCGGTATCTGTCTCAATCATTAGTAATGATGGCCTAATAGGACCACTGATGTTGCTGGACCAGAGAGCCCCAGCTCAGGTAGCAGAGTTCTGGAGCCCCGGGGCAGCCTTGGGGCAGAGTGCCAGCGGCCCTGGGGCTAGCCGCAGAGCCCCAGTGGCCACGGAACAGCGTAGCCCCGGCGATTCTGGGACTGACTTCTCTCCTTTGTCTGACAGGACCTCAATATGCTAGCCTTTATGGCATGTGGCAAGCCTCATCATTTTTCAGGTGGACTGGGCTCAGGGCATTAAGCAAGTTTATGGTCCGCTTTTGTTTCTTGTTGGTAGAGAGGTTGTAAGCTTTGTTTGGTGCTGTAAATATTGTGGTGCTACAGTTCTGGTGGCATAAGGGATCTGTGATAGGTGCTGTTTTTCCTTTGCTTCTTGTCTAGATAGATATTTCTGAACAAAATCTGAAATAAATACATTAGATTAAGTTAACTCTGCTGGCGGGAGACGGGGAAAGGGGACCGTTGCCTCAAGGCCTGGCAATTTAAAAGGGCCCAGGACTCTGGCTGCTGTAATAATGGAAACATCAGCCAGAGCCCCAGACCCTTAGAATCACCACTGGAGTGCTGCGCAGTGCACCCCAGAGCCCCACACTGTATGCTCCGGCTGGCTGTACAGACCGTCATGAGGGGAAAAGGGGAATGCTGCAGCATCTGAGCAGCACTGGGGGGCTGGCTGCCCCAGTCCTGCCCCTGTCACCTAAAGCCCCACCCCTTCCAGGAGCACAAAGCCGACCCCATGCCCCATATTGCCCAGGGTCCTGGCAATCCAGTTGGCTCCCCTGTCTGCTGATTTACAACTCAATAGATCTAGGTATTCATAACCTGCTTTGTGGATCTGATTTTCGAAAGAACTCAGCAACTAGCAGCTCCCCTTCATTTCAAAAGGTGCTAAGCTCTTTTGAAAACCTGGCCACTTATCCTGTTCTCTGGCCCCATTACAGTTTTTGCAAACGTCCAACAATTGTCTGACCTAAAGTTTTCCAAAGTCTATTATATCATACAATGGATACCATGCTATAGGCAAAACATCACCTAGAACAATATTCAGCTGAACACAGAAATGGAGTTGTCACTCAACACACCTTTATACAGGTTTGAATCAGATATTATGGTTGACATTACACAAGGCGGCCACACTTCGGAGACACCATAGATTACCTATCACAGCTCAATTTTTCAATTCAGTGGCAGTTCTGGAAAAAATCCATTTGGGGTAAATGGCATCATTTTCTGAAATTATCAGCTAATTAAAAACATGGAAAAAATGTTATTTGAGCCCAAAGGAACCATCTTGGTTATTTACAAAGAGAGAAACGGAAATGAAGGGCTAGAGTCACAAAAGCTGAAGCGGAGGAGCAGCAGCCCATCTCCAACCCAATAACTTGCACTCTCATGTGGCCCAGAGAGAACTGGATTAAAGTTCCTGCTCTAGATCAAGGATTCAAAAGTAGGTCTCCTCCCTCCCAGTTGAATGCCCTAACCCAGGGACACCAAAGGGGGAAAAGGAAAAGGGGCAACTGCCCCAGGCCCAGCAATACAAAAGGACTTGAAGCTCCTGACTGCTTCCACTGCTACTGGGTAGCACTGAGGGCTGCTTGGGGGAGGCACGGTGCTCTCCAGGTAGTGCCAAGTGCTGCCTAGTCCCAGCCCCGCCCTTCCACCTGATGTCCCGCCCCATCCAGGACACAGAGCAGCATCCCCTTCCCCACCTTGCTGAGAAGCCCAAAGAATGTGCCAGTCCCGCTGCCCTAACCACTAGGCTACAAAGTGATTCTCAGGCCCAGTTACGATTCAGATCCCCCAGTACTCCACAGTACTCAAAAGGCCATAATCTAGATTTTATAATTCAGGTGCTCTTTTGCAATGAATTTTAATAGGAATATGCTGGCATTTATCAAATATCAGAACAGATAAAATGAAACTAACTGCAAAACAATTACTGGATGTCTTTTGCAGTTTATTAAATGAAAGCAATCTCATGTTAGCCAGTGACAGCATCCTCATTAAAATAAGGATGTTAAATATCAGTTAATTTACTAGTCAAGTAGTCGAAGGAATTTCCATCAACTACTCAACTAGTCGATAGGCACTTCCACTTTCCTCCTCTGAAATGTACAAGAGCCTCCGCCGCAGCCCAGGGCCAGAGAGAAGTCCCACTGACTCGGGGTTGTACGTGGGCATGCCAGCTTTGAAATGTACAAGAGCAGGGGCTCTTGTGCATTTCAAAGTGGAAGTGCCCTCATAGAGCTTGGGGTCAGTGGGGGACTCAGAGTCCCCTGCTGACCCCGGGCTCCATGTTGTGCTGCCGATTTGAAATGCCACATGGAGCCCTGGATCAGCTGGGGAGTCCCCAATTGACCCTGGGCTCCACGTGGCAGCTGCTACTTCCAAACGCCGAAGTGGCATTCAAAGGGGTAGCACCACATTGCTAAGCCAGGATCAGTGCCGCAAAGCTGAGCTGGGGATCAGCTGTGAGGTACTACCGCTTTGAACGCAACCTTAGCATTTCAAAGGGGCAGCGTCCCACAGCTGATCCCAGGCTCAGCTGTGGGGCACTGCTACTTTGAAGTACCCCCTCTTCCTTCCCCTTTGCTGCCTCTGATAGAGGCAGCGGGGGGGCGGGGCGGGATTGACTAGTTGACTCACTATCCGATAAGCATTTGCCTATCCTATAGTTGATTAGTCCTTCACATCCTTACATTAAAACAGCTTGCTCCTTCTTACAAGTGGATTGTACTGAAACATTTCAGTTTTGCTATAAATACTTCAGCTTGCATCCCAGATGAGATGCCATCTGGATTGTTGTTTCCTTATTAATTAAATAGTAGTGCTCTATTAATACATTTGTAGATTTAATTTACCTGCTAGGTTCTGATAATTCTTAGAACCTCTGATTGCATTCCAAAGAACAAGATCCATTGTGGTATATCAATTTATTTCTACAAGCTGAGGATCTGTGCCCCAGTACTGTGTTGGGGAGAACTATAGGAGAAAACTAGTTGGTTAGTACCAGTATTTTCTGTAAATCATTCTCAAAACAGTTTTTCCTTTAGTACTATACTGACCTCGGGCATTATTAACAGAGTTTCATGGAACAGATGTTCTTCAATTTGCATGACAGACAGACTGCCTTTTCTTTATTAAAGGTCACTGAAAAACAATGCTTCTGTTAGGCAGCCCAGCCTTCATGAAGAGATTTCGGGACAAAAACTGTTTTGTCTTCATTTACAGCTTTGGTGATCACCACTTTACATACTTTAATCAGATCGTTTTGCCTCCAGAGTATTTGCCTATTTCATCCGATATATTCCCCCTTTCCTTATCTTGGTTAATTTCTACTAATAAAGCACGGGTTTTTTTTTGAAAGTTCAAATCTCTGAGCATACGCCTAGATCCTCATGTTCTGCAGATTGGGGTAGATCCTCTGATGTCAGTGGAGCTACGCCAATCTAACCTCATTTACATTATGGAGGGATCTGGCCCTTAGATGCCTCTTTCCCCCACCTCTACCCAGCCCAAGTATAGTAGTTCTCCTACCATTTAAATTCACATTGATTTGTCACATGGGCAAAATTCAGTTGACATTAAGTTTGTACTTACAACTAATGGTCCTTCAGCACTTTAGAGACTAACAATAACGTAGATGGCATCATGAGCTTTCATGGGCACAACCCGCTTTGTGTTAGTCTCTAAGGTGCTGCTAGACCATTCATTGTTTTAAGTTTTTTCAGTTACAGACTAACATGGCTACTCCCCTGAGACTTACAACTAGTGAACATAGTCATTATTAATTGTATTTACTATAAATGTAGCCTAATTTATTATAGCAAATTGTTCACAAACATCCTTATTGTCTTCAGATGGACTCATTAGTTGTATGCCAAGTCAAGTAGCTGAACAAATTATTTTCAGTTTATGTGTTCTTTGCTAATACCTGACTCTGGCTATTTATTCATTGTCATTGTCATATGGAATTGTTTCTTTTCTCAGACTGGATGACAAACACCTAAAGCAGAAGAGCACACAATGAACAATACTAAACCCTGAATAAACACACATACAGTAAGTTTTTACAGTTTAATGATCATTTGTGCTAAAATTAATGAAATGTTGCAGTGGCACATGGTAGACAAGGATGTGATTCTTTGCACAGCAGATCGATGATCTCCTATGAGCTACAAAAGCGACATGTTTAATTTCCAGTGGTGTGTTGTAATCAGTGACACCTCACTTTTTAGTGCCAGCCAAATTCCATAATTAATGTCCCAGATAAAAAAAATATTTGCCTTTAGGATAAAAGATAAGTCTTGTGTTCTCAGCCACACATACCTATACAGTTATGGAGAAATTGGATTAGGGAGAGGGAAAGAGTAGAAACATTTCATCTGTACTACCCAGTTGCATCAAGGGGGAGAGAGAGAAAGTTACGCTCAGATGCCTGACAGAAAGAGAGGAAACCTATCACAAAAATAGAAAGTAAAAATAAATACAGAATTTCAGGCTTTAAAAAAAAAAAATCACACAAATGACCAAGAAATGGAAGATGTATCAGCAGGGTAAATTATATATTTTCTGCGTGACATATTTTCAATTTTCAGTTAGTGGAAAATTGCAAAGCCATGTGGTATTTATCACTGAATCACATACCGGCATTTGCTGTTACATGACAAGGAACTGTATGATGATGCTAAAATCATCTATTTACCCATATTTCAGATTGATTCGATATGACTAAGAACAGTCATAACGCCAGACTTACACATGGGCAATGGGATACTCTGCTGCACAGAACAAAAAGTTCAGGCTATGTCGACACTACAGTGATCGGGAAAAGGTACGCAAATTGCACTCCACTGACTCCAAAAATTTGCATACCTTTTTCCGATAGTTTTTTTGGAAGAAGCTTTTCCCAAATTTGGCCTGTCTACACTGGGCCAAATTTCGAAAAAACCTCCTCTTTCGGAAGAGCCCTTCTTCCTTGTGGGAGGAGGAAGACAGGGCCTCCTAAAGAGCGCATCTGCTCTTCCACACACACAAAAAAAAAGCGGAAGAGCAGACGCATTCCCTGGATGCAGCAGAGTTTTTCCGGGATACCGGAGGTATCCCGGAAAAACCCCATAGTGTAGACATAGCCTGAGTGTTGCTTCCTATTGCTTCTGAATTATGCATAGTATTTTGCTTCTCTTGCAAGGAAGAAGAGGGTGCAGAAGCCCTTCCTACCAACTCTCCATCTTCTTTTGGGCAGTGGCCAAGTACAACCCTGTTTCTGCCACTTCTGGACAGCAAGTTTGGGAGATTTTAACATTGGCAGCCAGCAGCAGAGAACCTACTTAAAGACAGGGAAAAATGGAATGAAGTTCCAGCCGCCTTCACACTGGCCAGAACAGCATGGCCAAAGTGAGAGAAGTGGAATATGCTGCATCCTGCTGAGGACAGATCATACCACTTGAATGAAGCCCAGCACAGGGGGGCATATAGAGCCACCCTGGCTTAAGGGATTACCAGAAGAAATTGTGTGTCAGAAGAATTTCCTCAAAGAGATTCTCCCATATTATTTGGTGTGTGTATGTGTGGAGAGGTGATGTTTACCTCTGGAAAAGGATGTGGGGCCTACTCTCAGGCCTGTCAGGAGACCAACGCCATCTGTGTTTAGACTATCTACTCTGCAACAGCTCTGGTAAACAGTTTCCCCAGGCTGTAGCAGCCCCCAGTCCTGCCAGGAGTGGCTAAACAGAGACTGCAATACAGTCTGTATCTTACTACTTTTCCTACATATTTTCCATTGGCTTAAGAGTCAAGTAGGGGGAGTGATGAAGTGCCCATCACCTGTATCCTTTTCCTGCCTCTTGCTCCATCCACTTTACACTGCTTCACCCAGTGTGGTACCCAAAACACATGGGACGGGCTCTGCTGTCCAAATATTTGCAGGTCCAAGTATTTTTGGGAACAGTGTTAGAAAGGTAGCTAAGTCTCCAGTAACATGGAAAGGGCAATCAGTACATGGAGATCCTCCTGCATGCAAATCTCAGTGGGAGGGGACAGGGACAATCTGGCCATTGTTATATTTTCTGAGCCTGTGCCCAGATCCTGGCATGACCATTTGTTATAGTGACAGAATTTGAATGCTGCATGTAGCTTGTTAGCAGTTAGGTTTTAATTTTTTTCCTGAGCTCCAGTTTTCATTTCCTCCTGCCATCACTCTCCATTTAAATGGAATTCTGATATCCCTTCCAGCTGGTGTTTAAGTTGCTGGTGTTGATGAAAGCCCTGAATGGTTTGGAATTTGACTGACAGAAGAAGCCCCCACCCACACACACCTGATGCCATTACAGGTACCATCAAATAAGCTAATATCACCCAGAATTATTTATAGAGGAAGGGGCTGGTAGCTAGGGGTACATCTAGACTACAAGCTTTTGTCGACAGAGACTTTGTTGACAGATACTGTCGACAAAGCCTCTGTCAAAAAAGAGTGTCTAGACTACAGCCAGTTCTGTCGACAAAGCAAGCCGCTTTTTCGACAGAGAGTCTAGACACTCTCTTTTGAAAAAGCACAGTATGGATGCAATAGCGCCACATAACTCTGTCAAAAAAAGGCGTTATTCCTCGTAGAATGAGGTTTACCACCATCGACAAAACTGCTGCGTTCTGTCGACTTACTGTAGACAGAACTCAGCGGTAGTGTAGACGCAGGTATAGTTTTGTCAACAAAAGTCCACTTTTGGCGACAAAACCCTGTAGTCTAGACACACCCTAGCTGTGAAATTTGTTCCAAGTTCCCGTACTATAGAGCTTGGACAAAGCTTACTAAATTTAGTGTCTGATGCATGCAAGGTAGTTATTAGGCAAATATAATAGGCAACAAAGTAAAAGAAGCAGTGAGAGTCAAAAAGGCATCCTTTAAAAAGTTAAAGTTAAATCCTAGTGAGAAAAATAGAAAGGTGCATGTACTCTATGAAGTATAAAATATAATTTAAAAGGCCAAAAAGAATTTGAAGAGCAACTAGCAAGAGACTCAAATAGTAATAGCAAACAAATGTTTAAGTAAATCAGAAGCAAGAAGCCTGTTAAACAACCAATGGGGCCACTGGAATGATCAAGATGCTAAAGGAGCACTCAAAAATTATAAGGTGATTATGTATAAACTAAATTAATTCTTTGCATTACTTTTCATGGCTGAGGGCGTAAGGGAGATTCCCAAACTTGAGTCATTCTTTTTAAGAGGCAAATCTGAGGAATTGTCACAGATTGAGGTGTCATTAGAAGAGGTTTTGGAACAAACTGATAAACTGAACAGTAATGAGTCATGAGGAGCAGATGGCATTCTCCCAAGAGTTCAAAAGTAACTCATATATGAGATTGTGGAATTACTAGCTGTAGTTTGTAAGCTATCCTTTAAATCAGCTTCTGTACCAAATGGCTGGAGGTGAATAATGTGATGCCAATTTTTAAAAAGGGCTTCAGAGGCAATCTTGACAATTGCAGGCCAGTAAGCCTGACTTCACTACTGGGCAAACTGGCCGAAACTATAGTAAAGAACAAAATTATCAGACACATAGATGAATATAATTTGTTGGGGAAGAGTCAACATGGAACTCTTTCTAAATGAAAATCATGCTTCTCCAATCTACTAGAATTCTTGAGGATGTGGACAAGGGGGACAAGCATATGAACAGGGAGATTCAGTGGATGTAGTGTACTTAGATTTCCAAAAAAAACTTTGACAAGATCCCTTACCAAAGGTTCTTAAGCAAAGTTGCCATAGGGTGATGGAAGATCCTTGTTTGGATTGATAGCTGGCTAAAAAAAGAGGAAACAAAGAGCAGGAAAAAATGGTCAGATTTCAGAATGACAAGAGGTGACTAGTGCTGTCCCACAGGGGATCTGTACTGGGACCAATTCTATTCAACATATACATAAATGATCTGGAGAAAGGGGGTGAACAGTAAGGTGGCAAATTTTGCAGATGATACAAAATTAGTCAAGATAATTAAGTCCCAAGCAGATTACAAAGAGTTACAACAGTTCCTCACAAAACTGGGTAACTTGGCAAATAAATGGCAGATGAAATTCAATGTTGATAAAAGCAAAATAATGTACATTGGAAAACATAATCCCAGCCATCCATATAAAATGATGGGGTCTAAATTTGCTGTTACCATTCAAGAAAAAGATCTGGAAGTCATTGCCAATTCTCTGAAAACATCCATTCAATGTGCAGCATCGGCCAAAAAAGCAAACAGACTGTTGGGAATCATTAAGAAAGGGTTACATAAGATAGAAAATATCATATTGCTTCTATATAAATCACAGTTTGCCTACATCTTACTGCACACAGATGTGGTCACCCTATCTCAGGGCTGGGCAAAATATGGCCTGTGGGTTGGATCCATCCTGCCAAGCCTCTGGATCTGGCCCACAGACACAGCGGGGAGCCTCAGGCAGGCTCCCTGCTTGCCCCTTTCTCCCCCCCCTCCCCTGGATGCCACTCAGAAAAGTGGCTGCAACGGCCATTTCTCTTTCACAGCTGTGAGGCCGGGGCAGGAGGGAGAGGGTTTATGTACTGCCCCCGGCCCCAGCACAATCCTATTGGCCAGTTTCTAGCCAATGGGAGCTGCTTGTTTAAAGAACAGGCAGCACGCAAAGCACTACTCCCTCCTCCCCTCAGGCTCTTATTCATAACACACATGGCCCCTGCAGTCAGTGAGGGGGCCGGGCAGGCAGGTAGCCTGCCTGAGAAACGTGCTAGGCTGCTATCTGGGAGTCACCCAGGTAAGTCTCCCAGCCAGAGACTGCCTCTGGTACCCCAGTCCTTCCCTCCCCCCAACCCTCTGCCTTCCACTCCTGTCCCACCACCCCACATACCCAAACCCTCTGCCCCTCCCAGATCCTGCCCACCAATGCCCTGCCCAAGATCACAACCCAAATCCCTGCACCACAGTCCCTTATCCCAAGTCGCAACTCCTTCCTGCCCTAAGTCACAACCCAAATACCTGTACTCCCTCCTGTACCCCAGTCCAGTGCCCCAGGTCACAATCCCCTCTTTCATGCAAACTCCCTCCCAGACCTCACACTCCCTCCTGCACCTCCATTCCCTTACCCCAAGCTCCCTTCTGCATCCAACCTCCACCCCAGACCCAATACCTCCTCCATTAATATCATGGAAGAGTCTGGCCCTTGACCACTTTCCAAAATCTTGGAGTGGCCCCCCATTCAAAATTATCTAAAAAAAAGTATATTGGAATTGGAAAAAGTTCATAAAAGGGCAACAAAATGATTGGGGTGTGGGTTCATGATGCATGAAGAGAGATTAAATAAGACTCGTACTTTAAAGCTTAAAAAAGAGATGATGAAGGGAGGCATATGATAGAGAGATATAAAATCATGACTGGTGTAGGGAAAGTAAATAAGGAAGTGTTATTTTCTCTTTTTCATAACACAAGAACTAGGGCTCACTATATGAAATTAACAGGCAAAGGGTTTAATCAAACAAATGGAAGTATTTTCCCCACAATATAGAGTCAACCTGTGGAACTCCTTGCTAGAGAATAGTGTGAAGGCCAAGACTATAGCAGGGTTCTAAAAAGAGCAAGATAAGTTAATACAAGATTGACCTACCAACGGCTGTTAACCAAGATGTGCAGGGATGCTGTTCCTAGTCTCTTGTTTGCCAGAAGCTGGGAATTGGTCAACAGGGGATGTATCTCTTGATGATTACCTGTTCTGTTCATTCTCTCTGGGACAACTGTTTTTGGTTGCTGTCACAAGACAGGATACTGAGCTAAATGGACCTTTGATCTTATCCAGTATGGCCAGTCTTATGTTCTGATTCTGCCACCCTTATACTGTTTCTTGTAATGATTACTGAATGAGAATAGCTAAAGGAGAATGACAGGGGTTAACCTGCTAGAAGAAAAGTGAAGGGAAAAATCT
The DNA here is from genome assembly GCA_019425775.1 of Rafetus swinhoei. Taxonomy (NCBI): domain Eukaryota; kingdom Metazoa; phylum Chordata; order Testudines; family Trionychidae; genus Rafetus; species Rafetus swinhoei. Next base: position 269,924,462 of record CM033437.1, on the reverse strand, counting down.
GTCAGTGAAAGGATCCAACAAGAATCATATGCAGGAAATTACTGAAATACACCATTTTGTATCTAAAATGACAGGGTAGATTCAGGAAAGATGTGGGTGGCTACATTTAGGCCATTAAATTACAACAGAATAGGTAAAACCACAACTCATTTTTCAAGGCTCATTGAATTAAGTGCCAGCAATGGCTTTTTCCATTTCAGACATAACTTGAAAGAACTCAGAAGTTTGTGGGGATATGAAAATATACATTTATTATCATTTTAGCCTAAGAACATTTATATCAGCTTTTTAAAATGTATTTTCTCTATATTATTTGGAGGTGTTTAGTTTTATTTTGACATTGGGGCAATGACAAAAAGGTTAAAGGAGATATTTTTCCATGTTTGTAAAATATCTAAAACAATGGTGGGCAACATGTGGCATGCAGACCACACATGGCTTATCAGGGTAAGCTGCTGGCAAGCTGCCAGACAGGCTGTTTATTTTGCATCCATGGGTATGGCCACTTGCATTTCCCATTGGCTGTGGTTCACTGTTCCTGACCAATGGGAACTTCGGGAAGCAGTGCGGGCTGCTGGAAATAGCTTACCCTGACCAGCCACGTACAGTTCATGGGCCACAGGTTGCCCACCACTGGTCTAAGACAGGGAGGTCCTGGCAGATGACTGCAGATTTTGGGTACAACAATATTACAATACGAACTTACCGACCTACTAAGGCTACAGATTTGTCACAGAATGTTTTTAAAAGACAAAAATCATGGCACAGGTACAGTAAAAGTCACAAGTTTTATTATTTAATTTTAAAAAGTCACAATAAATGAGAAGGCTGCATCTCAGGGCATGGGTGCTTGGACTCCCCAAGGGCCTGTGGACCACAAGAATAAAAACCACTGTGGTAGAAGCCTAATCCTGCAATATTTAAGTCTCTTGTTGCAAAATTGGACTCTAGCAGCAACTATACTAATCCTCTTTGGCCCTGGTAGAAAAGAAACTCAGTGTAAGGCTCTGGCTTTTTGCTGGGATCTGACCCATATAGAAGACATCTTGGAAAGTTTTTTAATCCATGGTGTGAACTGATTTGTCTAACTTTAAATGAATTTATGAATATATCCATTCATTATGAATGACCATGTAATAATCACTGAACATAATTTTAATTTGTGATACTATGTAAAACTGTCCTAGGCTGTGTCTACATTGGCATGATTTTGCGCAAAAGCACCTGCTTTTGCGAAAAAACATGCTGCCTGTCTACACTGGCGGGGAGTTCTTGCGCAAGAACACTGACATTCTAATGTGTGAAATCAGTGCTTCTTGCGCAAGAACTATGATGCTCCCGCTCAGGAATAAGTCCTCTTGCGCAACTGTTCTTGCGCAAGAGGCCAGTGTAGACAGGCAACACAAATTTCTTGCGCAAGAAAGCCCGATGGCTAAAATGGCCCTCGGAGCTTTCTTGCGCAAGAGAGCGTCTACACTGGCACGGATGCTTTTGCGCAAAAGCACATCTCTTGCGCAAAAGCACATGCCAGTGTAGACGTTGTCTTGCTCAAATACTTTAACGCAAAAACTCTTGTGTTAAAAGTATTTGCGCAAAATCTTGCCAATGTAGACGTAGCCCTACTCTTTTACAATACTGAGACAATTTACAGTGTATACAGTACACTTTCTTCTTATGACTTTCTTCTTTAAACCAATAAAACTTCACTTGCTCAACTGTAGTTGAATATCAGTTTGAGTTGATATTATTGATGTTTATTTATTATGTCATTGGCTTCTACGTTAAAATGCCAAGTGCAGATCCTCAAGAGTTTATACACTATGGGGATGAGTGAAAGTCCATTGAAGATGGTGGGAAAACTCCAATTGATTTTGTTGGGAGTTTTGGGTTAGACCCTAAGTTTTCTTACAACTATATTGCCTACTAGACAAATGATGAGCTGTTTTTGATGCTTGTATGTCCTTTTTAGTTTCTATTAGTCCAGTGAATAAGCTCTTGTGAGGGAGTACAAAATAAAAAGCCCACGATTACAAGATTTTGTTTCAGCTAAAATTCTTTACTTGGGAGTTAGTACAATAGATGGAAACAATAGCCTGCAGTGGTACCGGTAAACACTTGTGAGCAAAAGACAGTATTGTTCTGCTTTAATTACCCCATCTGCACTTGAGAGTGATTTATTCATTGGGTGATGACCAAAAAGAATCACTTCCCACAACAGTAATCATGGTTGAGAACTGCCATTTTCCTTGAAGGAAAGAGAACTGAAAGTCATAGTACAATTTAGGACAGTATTGAGACTGTACTCTGTCAACAGCATTGACCAGGCTATTAAAAGTCAAGTCAATGACACAGCAGGAGCCCAGGACTAAGGCAGTCTCCCTACCTGCCCTGGTTCCACCTGGATCCTGGAAGTAACCAATATGTCCCTGCGGCCTGGAAGGCTCCATGTGCTGCCCCTGCACCTAGTGCAAATTCCACAGCTCCCATTGGTCAGGAAATTGAACCCAATAGGAGCTGTGCAGGTGGCACCTGTGGGGATGAGGGCAGCATGCAGCACCACCCTGGCTGCCCATGTGCCTAGGGGCCACAACGACCGCGTGAGCACTTCCTGGGAGCTGCAGTAAGCACTTCCATGACACCACACCCAAACTCCCTCTCAGAGCCTGTCCCCCTACATATATCCCTGCCCCAGTCCTGAGCCCCTTCCTACACTCTTCCTTGGCCCTGCTCTAGTGCCCACAGCCCCAGCTGAAGTCCTCACCTCCCATGTGCACTCCAACCCCCTACTCTAGCTCAGAGTCCTCTCCAATGCCCCCAAATCCTTCATCACTGGCCCCATCCCAGAGCGCACACACACAGCCAGAACCTCACCTCCTCCCTACACTCCAACCCCCTGCCTCAGCCCAGTGAGGGTGGGGAAGAGCAAGCAATGGAGAGAGGGGGGAGTGTGCAGAGGAGGGGTCTCAGAGAAGGGGCAGGGCAGGTTTCTTCAGTTTTGTGTGATTAGAATGTTGGCAACCCTATTACAGCCAAGTATGAACTACATCCTTACTATTTAATCCTCCTCTCCCCGGCCCCAGTGATACTAGCTCTTAACACTGTCAAATATACCAGATCTTTCCTCAGAGCAAGAATGATAACAGGTGTGGGAAGTCAGACCCAGAGAATGAGGATGTCATAACAAGACATTATCCTGGAAGCATCAGAATTAAATTATTCCTACTGAGTGAAATTTACCCTAGTGTAGAGGGCCAACACAAGACCTGTGAGCTATTTAAAAGTTCACTTAAGTTCTGTTTTGGGCAGTGAAGTAGCTTATAGGACTAGAAAGCAGGGGATGAATTTCCCTGTAAGCAGGGGATGAATTTCACCCACCAATTGTAAGTGTGTAGAACAGGGGCGGGCAATAATTTTTGATCGGGGGCCACTTCAGAAATTTTTGATTGGTCTGGGGTTGGGGGAGAGCACAAAGTCTTTGCCCGCCCCCCAGAGAGAACTGCCAGCAATTCTGAACAGCTGATGGTTCCCTCTAGGTACCTGATCCCCTGGTGGTGGGAGGAGATTTCACGTGCTCCCCACTGCAGTCCCCAGGTCAATCAGGCTACGTCTAGACTGCATCCCTCTGCTGGCAGAGGGATGCAAATCAAGCACTTCGGAAGTGCAAATGAGCCCGGGCTTCATTTGCATACTCACGTTCGGGCGCTGTGCCGATCACGCACCCTTTCGAAAGTGAAAGTAAAGTGTAGCCGCGGATCTGCCAACAGTGGGGAGCTTTTTCAGCACATCCTGTACTCCTCAGAAAATGAGGAGTACAGGATCTGCCAAAAAAGCTCCCCGCTGTCGGCAGATCTGTGGCTACACTTTACTTTCACTTCGACACTGAGCCTGATCCACATAGCGTCAGAACGTGAGTATGCAAATGAAGCCCGGGATATTTAAATCCCGGGCTCATTTGCATTCCTAAGTGCTTGATTTGCATCCCTCTGCCGGCAGAGGGATGCAGTCTAAACGCAGCCTCAGGGCCTGGTGAGGGGGAGCACGTGAAGTCTCTCACTCCCTGCCCCTGACCTGCAAGGGACCATCGTGCTTAGAGTCACCCAACAGCTAAGCAGCAGCTGGTGGTTGACTTTAAGTGCTGAGCCCCTTGCTGGGTGGGAGGAGACTTCACGCGCTCCTCCCGCCAAACCCTGATTGGCCTGGGGGCAGGGGAATGCATGAAGTCTCCTCCCACTCAGCCAGGAGCATGCAGCACTTCTAAGTCCTGATTGGCCTGGGGGTAGAAGGAATGCTTGAAGTCTCTTCCCGTCCTGCCAGGAGTGTGCGGCGCTTCTAAGCCCTGACTTGCCTGGGGGCAGGGGAGTGGCAGGGCCTCCACAGGCTGGATCAACTTGTTTGGCAGGCCAAATTCAGCCAATGGAGGCCCTTTTGCCCACCTCTGGTGTAGAAGGAGGTTTTTAAATGAAAGCACGAGGGCAATTTCAAAACTGATATACCCATTGGGTACTTTCAAAAAAAATTGATTGAAAACAAGAATTTGCATATAACCACAGTGCTGGTGTTGTCTTAAGTCAAGATCGTAGTAGGATAAAATTAAGTTTCTCTTTCCTTAGGGCAAGAATTTTCCAAAATAGGAGCCTAAGGTTAGACTCCTAAGCCCATATTTCAGCATCTGAATATACTTCTGGTTTTCAAAGTTATGAGCATCTAGTAGATACACTGAAACCAACCCCCTACCTCCACTTGTTTTCAAATGTCCCTACATGCTTCACTTGAAGATCTTGGTCCAGTGTGGTCTGTGATGGAAATGGCAAATGCAGATGGAAATGACTCATGCTTCAATGCCTACTACTGAAATTAGGTTAGACGAAGGGGTATCTGATGCTGCCTAAAACTCAGTGTGCTCCCATTGCTAGCTGGCCATTGGGAAAGCAGCACCAAAAGCTGGGGCAACAGCCTTGTACAGTTTCTGATTCTGATATAAAAGAATAGGGCCCTGGGTGGGAAGTAAAACTGTACATGTGTCACCGTGACCAGCACTGAACTTGCCTTGCAAACATGTAATGGTACAGTGGGGAAAAAATTCAGATGGAAGCTGTTTCTCAGTGGATTAAGACTGGATAATTTCCTGGAAAACAAAAACATTATAGGAGGATTTTTCTGGGAAGGAATATTTAAATAACTAATCTGACTGCTGCATGTGGGTGTCTGAGTATAAAACTAGTATCCAAAAACACATGGTGAAGAAATACATGAAGCTAAGTATATAGTACTGGTTTATAGCATTAAAAACACACACAAAAGGAAATATATCATCTATTTCCCAACTTTCTGGAGGGCATCATTCCACACTATGTGATACTTCAACAAGACTCATACACTGTCTTTATGCAATTTTGAGCATAAATTCAAAAAGAGCAAGTTCCTTGTCATTTGTGTAAACTTAGTGACACAAATAGCAAAGAAACAATCATGTGCTTTAATGAATAGCGAATTAAAAATTCAATGATATTTGAAATATGTGACAATGTTCATGGCATGTTCTGAGTATTTCATCCTCAACAGCAGATATTTCTGGCAGTTAATGCAAAACAAAAAAGACTGATAACTTTTGTGCATTTAAACTCATCAATTCTCTGCTACACTTACCTTCATGCCTCCAGCTCCCATCCCAGACATATTTTTCAATCTATTGTATACAGCCAAGCCCTACGATACAACTGGATTTGCTCCGATCCCACAGACAGAGACAAACACGTACACGATCTTTGCAGAGCATTCCTAAAACTGAAATACCCACCTGGAGAAGTAAAAAAACAAATTGACAGAACCAAAAAAGTACCCAGACATGAACTACTCCAAGACAGACTCAAAAGAGAAAATAACAGAATTCCACTTGTCATCACCCATGGTCCACAACTCAAACCTCTCTAACGCATTATCCACAATCTACAACCTATCCTGGAAAATGATCCCTCACTGTCAGAGGCCTTGGGGGAAAGGCCTATTCTCACTTATAGACAACCCCCCAACCTGAAACGTATTCTTTCCAATAACCATGCTACACAGCTACATGATAAACATCCAGGAACCCATCCCTGCAATCAACCACCGTGCCAACTCTGCCCACATATCTATGCAAGCGAACTCATTACTGGAGTCAACCACATAAGCCACCAAATCAGAGGCTCATTCAACTGCACATCCAGTAATTTAATCTATGCTATCAAATGCCAGCAATGCCCCAACTGCAGTATAGATTGGACAAACTGGACAGTCCCTACTTGAAAGAATTAATGGACACAAATCAGATATCCATAAAGGGAACATACAAAAGTCTTTGGGGGCACACTTTAATCTCCCTGGGCATGCATTAACAGATCTTCAAGTGGCTGTTTTGTTACAAACCAATTACAGGAGTCAAATACACAGGGAAGGACTGGAGCTTCAGCTCATTGGCAAGTTCAATTCTCACACCTCTGGATTAAACAAAGATACTGGATGGTTAGGTCATTACCTACCTATCAGACAATGAGGACGACAGTGGTTCTTTGACTTTGAAGAATCTCATGATACCATCTAGATGTTTCATCAGTCTTTAAGTGTTTCCTGACTCTTTGTTGTTTGCTAATTAATGGTTCTTATCTGCCCCCTTTGACTATCTAGTCTTTAGGTGCTTATAGATTCGGCTTTCCCTTGATATATTTTTTACCCACTGCCTTTTCTTTCCCCTCCTCCCATTTTTCCCTTCTTCCACCCCCCTTCTCGTCTCCCCTATTTATTTTGGTCCTAGACATCTAACACTCCGATCATCTGAAGAAGTGGGTTGTGCCCACGAAAGCTCATGATAACATCTACATGTTTTGTTAGTCTATAAAGTGCTACCAGTCCATTTGTTGTTTTTTCAGTTTACCTGTACAGACTAATTCGGCAACCCCCTGAAGATTCTCAATGAGTTAACTGTACTACATTTTATTAATTAAATATGTATTTTAAAAGTCTTAGACCAAACTAGGAAAGTTTTAATCTAAAAATAGAGATTAGTTCAAACAAAGCCCATGTTCAGAACACAGGAATTGTTTGAAATCCAAACAGATCCAGATCTAAATGCTAAACACTAGATACTCAAGCAATACTCTTTGGAGAGAGAAGCTGTCTCATTTTTTTAAAATCCTATGAATCAGACAGATACTTATCTCTTTGGAATGCTCCAAATTGCAAGAACTAAAAATAAATACATACAAAGTATCACCAACACTTTATTAACCACCCCTCTTTCTAAAATTACTTCCTATCTTGATAGCTGCTTAAAATCTTCTGCCCAGGCTCTGAGGACCTTTTCCTATGGCCTTTGTGACTAATACATCCAACCCAAACCAGAAATGGCAAAATGCAATGCAAAAAATGTAGTACAGGTTGAACCTCTCTGATTCAGGACTCTCTGGTCTGGCAGGACCACAGATGTTGCTGGACCAGAAAATTCCTGGACCAAGCAGCTGAGCTCTGGCTGCGGGCAGCTAGTGATCAAATGACAGACCCCAGGAGAGCCCAGAGTCTGTCAGCAGAGGGGCCAGCCTCCCATGGTCCAGCAAACTCCCTTCTTCGGGATCGATCAGATCCCAAGGGTGCTGGACCAGGGAGCTCCAACCTATATTCTACCTGACAATGCTAAATAGGAATCATATAACACTTTAACTCTATTTTCACTCACAGTTCTTGTAAGTGTTCTCCTTTTGGGCTGACATTGTCCATATCTGGTCACTCTCTGAGAGATGATTATTTCTTTGCTTCTTTCAAAGTCTGAAGAAAGCCTTTTTCCATTGCTTTCAGTTTTTTGGGGTAGGAGGGAAATTGCAGTTTGTAGATCTAGGTAAAACAACCCTGCAGATAAAAATAGGGTATTGAAAAACATTAATGTGAGGTCCAAGTGCGTGAGGATCCTATGCCAATTCCTTAGGGCAGAGTCCCACACTGAAAGGCAACTATTATGCTCTCTCACTAATATGGCTTTGAATTATTAATCCTGCCCATCTACTTGTGTGCAGTTTGAACATGCATTTAGTGCAGAGGAATATGGTGTTAGCTCACACAGTGTTTCATAAAACACTAATGTAAGTAGAGAGGAAATGATTTCCCTCAATACCAAACTACCATCACCAGACTGTAACAAGTAATTAAATTTAACAAATATAGGGCAAAAAAGGTGGTCTATTAAAAGTGTGCTTTCCCATCATTGCTTATCAGAATTCTGGTATATCAGAAACCTTCTCTCCCTCTCATTCCATAGCACAGAATGGGTTCTTTCATTCATGCTGTATACAAGAGTAGAGTTTACAACAATTTACTTTCATAGTCAGTTCCCCACATGGTGGAGTCCGAATATATACAGTACGTTTTAGCCCTCATAACTGGGAAGAGTGTAGTTGTATAGGATACTGAGGCTCAGTCAGCATCCCCAGGGTGGGTCTAATCTAGACACTAGCTGAGAGAAAACTGCCCATAATCAGCAACTTGCAGGAGGAGGACTTGTTTTATGCTGTGAGAGAAGATTAAATGTGCCTCTTTTCCTGCATAGTATGATTACAAATTTTTCTCTTGCTTGAATTTTAATATAATGAAGGAAGAACTCAAAGTTAGAGGAGAAAAGACTATGCTCCAATATTTAGTAGCATCTTCTTTGCCCATCTAAGGTATTTCTTTGTAAGAGCAGGGTGTTACACTTGCTGTCTTGGCCCAACGTCTCACTTTGGCAATATGTAGCCAAATTCATCCTGTCATTTCAACTGAGTACAATACTCATCACTCGCCTTCTTAAACGGCTGCAGAATTAAGGCTGTTAAACAACTTCTGCCTTTCAACAAAGAAGCTGCACATAGGTTGTTTCTCAGTTATATGTGAAGAGGACTCAGTCAAGGTTCCCACTAATTTTTTCCATCCATGTGCTGGATAAATTTTGTTATGTGCATCAAGGCATGTGCACCACCAATAGAAACATGGGTTGCTGGCTGTGGGAGCCTGTGGGCTCTCTGCTAATCAGCTGAGCAGCATCTGAATCTCTCCTGGGCAGCTGCCCACTCACTCAGCTTACAGGGAACACTGAATTCAGTGTATATTCTGTAAACAAACTGATGTATTTATATAGTATAATCTTTTTGGATGAAATCCACTGTAATATAAAGCCATCTTGCTGCAATAAGCCACAAATTAATTCAATGTCTTTAAATATAACTCCCCTTATTATTGTTAATCAAAACAGCCATTGGTAGATTGAGTACTATACTTTAATATTGTGCTAAAAGGTATAATAATTTTCCTTTCAAATAAAATAAAGCTCATCATATAAATCTGTGTCTTTGCCAATGTTAATTACTAGGCATTTTATGAAATCACCACCACAGAATAAAGGCCAGTGAACAACAGAGTGGTTATTAATTCACACCTGCATCATTACTAAGCATACATGGTTTGAATTCTCATTGACTCTGATTCCTGCAAGCACTCACAAGGAATCATTTCTTTGCAGTCATTTTTAGTCATTGAAATTAAAATTCACTCCAAGTTGTTGAGTGCTCAGAAGAAATGAATCAGTTCCATAGCTTCTGGGATTAATTCAGACTGTACAAGGGTGGCCAGCTTTCTACTTGAAAAAAAACCAAACACCCTCACCCACCCCCACCCCTGCCCTGATCCCGCTCCTTCCACCCCGCACCCCTATCACATGATCTTCCTCCTCATCCTCACTCACTCATTTTCACTAGGCTGGCTCAGAGGCCTGAGGTGGTGGAGGGAGTGAGGCCTCTGACTGGGGGGGTTGGGCTCAGGGATGGAGCTGAGGACTTTGGGGTACAGGAGGGTGCTGCAGGCTGGGACTGTGGGGGTTTGGGAGATGGGAGGAAGATCAGGACTGAGGCAGGGAGTTAAGGTGCAGGAAATGTGAGGACTTTGGGTGAGGTTGCAGGCTCTGGGGTGGGGTTGGGGATGAGGGGTTTGGGGAACAGGAGGATGGCCTTGGGTGGGACTGAGGGATTCAGAGGACATGAGGGGGATCAGGGCTGTAGCAAGAGGTTAGGATGTGGGGGAAGGGTTAGGACTCCTGCGGGGGGTGCAGTTGTAACCTTGGGTGGGCTTTTGATACGGTCTCCCACAATATTCTTGCCAGCAAGTTGAGGAAGTATGGATTGGATAAATGGACTGTAAGATGGATAGAAAGCTGGCTAGATTGTCAGGCCCAACCAGTAGTGATCTATGGCTCAATGTCTGGTTGGTGGTCGGTTTCAAGTGGCGTGTCCCAAGGATCGGTTCTAGGGCCAGTTTTATTCAACATCTTCATTAATGACCTAGATGTGGAGCTGCATTGCACCCTCAGCAAGTTTTCGGATGACACTAAGTTAGGGGGAGAAGTAGACACATTGGAGGACAGGGATAGGGTCCAGAGTGACCCAGACAGATTAGAGGATTGGGACAAAAGAAATCTGATGAGGTTCAACAAGGACAAGTGCAGAGTCCCGCACTTGGGACAGAAGAATCCCAAGCACTGTTACAGGCTGGGGACTGACTGGCTAGGTAGCAGTTCAGCAAAAAAGGACCTGGAGATTACAGTGGATGAGAAGCTGGATATAAGTCAACAGTGTGCCTTCGTATCCAAGAAGGCTAATGGCATATTAGGGTGCATTAGGAGGAACATTGCCAGCAGATCCAGAGAAGTGATTACTCCCCTTTATTCGGCACTAGTGAGGCCACATCTGGACTATTGCATCCAATTCTGAGCCCCCCACTACAGAAAGGATGTGGACGCATTGGAGAGGGTCCAGCGGAGGGCAACCAAAATGATTAGGGGGCTGGAGCACATGACCTACAAGGAGAGGCTGAGGGATCTTGTCTGCAGAAGAGAAGAGTGAGGGGGGATTTGATAGCAGCCTTCAACTTCCTGAGCAGAGGTTCCAGAGAGGATGGAGAGAGGCTGTTCTCAGTAGTGACGAATGGCAGAACAAGGAGCAATGGTCTCAAGTTACAGTGGGGGAGATCTAGGTTGGATATTAAGAAAAACTATTTCACTGGGAGGGTGGTGAAGTACTAGAATGGGTTACCTAGGGAGGTGGTGGAATCTCCATCCCTAGAGGTTTTTAAGTCTCAGCTTGACAAAGCCCTGGCTGGGATGATTTAGTTGGGATTGGTCCTGCTTTGGGCAGGGGGATGGACTCGATGACCTCCTGAGGTCTCTTCCAGCCCTAGGATTCTATGATTCTTGACTTCACTGCCCTTCTCCAGTGTCTAAAAAAAAAAACCCACTCTCATAGAAGTACTGGAGACCCAGAGTTCAGTCTGTAAGGAATTTCAGCAAGGATTGCCCAGCGTCAGCTTCCCTACATTCAAGTTCCAAAAGAAACTAAAGAAATGAATTTAATTACATAACTTTATAAAATCTTATGAAGAAACAAATAATCTAATTCTTGCAACATAACACAGCTATTTTATAACCCACAGATAATGTCCACAGTTACAGTAAACATAAGTAAAGAGAAAACTAAAAGTAAAATTTGAACAGTTCAGTCCACACAAACACAGTAAGAAAAAAACTGAGAGATCCCAAAAGCTTAGATTTAGTTCAGCAAAGTCTCAGTTTGTGCCTCTGATCATCAAATCTGCACCATGTGCTGAGTCTGAATCATCTCTCAACTTGCTTGTAGGAAATCCTCAGTTGGGGCACATCTAGACTACATTCTATTTTCAAAAGAGGATATGCAAATTCCCGCGGAAAAAAAAACTCTTTTTCACAAAAACCACTCTTGCTAAAAAAGGAGGTTTACACAGTTTTTCAAAAAAGGGGTTTTTTTTTCAAAAAAAACCGTGTCCAGACTACTTTCACTTTCGAAAGACCCGCTTTCAAAAAAGCAATCCCACGGAATTTGCATATCCTCTTTTGAAAATAGAATGTAGTCTAGACGTGCGCTTGGAGTCCAGGCAGACTCTTCCTCTGCTGCGGATCACTGCTAGGCAGCCAGCTTACTGAGTAACAGGTCAGTTAACTCACAAGTGAACAGACTCTGTTACAAGAAAATACAAAAACTGAGAATAATAAAGTAGAAAGGACTCTTTCCCCATTGCCACTTTTTCAGAGGAGCTGAAGAATCCCACTGACTGAGAAAGTGAACTAACACAGTTTGGCTAAAATCAGAACAGCATTTAAAGCAGACAATTAACACAGAAGAAGGGATTTTTCCTCCTAGGTTCTCCTTGCTCTAAGTAGCATTGCCCATGATCCCTAGCAGAGGGTTAACAACATCACTACCTGCTACAGAATGAGAGACAACAATCTGCTCTCTGCTCCTTGCTCAGCTTCTCCCAGCTCACACAGGCATTAGAAAAGCATCTACCCTGCCTGCTTTCTCATGAAGTCTGACCCCAAACTACCACACCCAACTCCAGAAACTTCTGGGTGTGGAGTGCTAAATGCCCCAGCAACAGTAACACTCAACTCACTCCTACCTCCCCCACAGGGGTCTCTTAAAGAGATAGCTCCCTATTAGGTGCATGGGTTACATGGTCTCAGGTAGAGCTAGAACCCAAGGGATTTACAGGACAGGAGGGAAATCAGGGTGGAGCATAGGGTTGGGTCCATGGCGGGGGATAAGGCTCATGCGTGGCGTGCAGGCTCTGGGGTGGGGCTGGGGTTGCGAGGCTTGGGGTACAGGAGGGTGCTTTGGGCTGGGACTGAGAGGTTCAGGGAGCAGGAGAGGGATCAGGGCTGTGGCAGGAGGTTGGAGGCCAGGAATGGGGTCAGGGCTCTGAACAGCACTTACCTCAAGAAGCAGCCGGCATCTTCCCTTCTACACCTACCTAGAGGCACACTCAGATTGATCTATGGGTATGTCTAGACTGCATCCCTCTGTCGACAGAGGGATGCAGATTAGGCAGGTTGACATTGCAAATGAGGCAGGGATTTAAATATCCCGTGCCTAATTTGCATAAAAATGGCTGCTGCGTTTTGCCAATTCAGCACTTTGTCGGCAAAAAGTGGCAGTCTAGAGGGGGATCTGTCGAGAAAGAAAGCCTTTTTCGACAGATCCTGTAAACCTCCTTGCAGGAGGCATAAAGGATCTGTCGAAAAAGGCTTTCTTTCTCAACAGATCCCCCTCTAGACTGCCACTTTTTGCTGACAAAGTGCTGAGTCGGCAAAACGCAGTGGCCATTTTTATGCAAATGAGGCACAGGATATTTAAATCCCTGCCTCATTTGCAATGTAGACCTGCCTAATCTGCATCCCTCTGCCGACAGAGGGATGCAGTCTAGACATACTCTATGTGAGGTCTCATCCACAGACATTGCCCCTTCCAGCTCCTATTGGCTGCAGTTCCTGGCCAATGAGAGCGACGGGGTGCTGCTTCAGGCAGGGGCAGTGTGTGGAGTCCACTGGCTCCCCCTACACATAGGAGCCAAAAGGGGAATGCTCCCTGCTTCCCGGGATCCATGTAGCTTGGAGGCTAGCAGGGAACCTGCCAGCCCCACGTGTGGCACCACCAACCAGAGAGCCAATGGCCTGATCAGTGGTGCTGAACGTAGACACCAGAATCCCTTTTCAAGTGGGTGTTCTGGTTGAAAACCAGATACCTGGTCACACTAGAATGTAGCTGCTCAGTGTTTTGCCATGTTGTACATGTAAAAACTTTTGTAACCAAGGGCTTCACAAAATGACTTCTGCAGGCATGATTTGGAATTAGGTAATTCTTCAGCAGGCAGAGCAAGAAAGAAAGCCACTGCCAATCATAGAGTGAGTGGACCTTCAAATTCATTCACAATTTATTGCAGAAGAATTCTGTAACAATGTCTAAAAAATGGCCTGAAGGTAAAAGAATCAAGGACTGAGTAGGAACTGGAAAAATAAAAGTAGAAAGATGGAGAAGAGTGCACTGTGTAAAATACATAAACATTGGCTAACTGCAGATATTAATTCAGAGCCAGGCAAAATATGGCCCATCAAGCCACTGGATATGGCCTGCAGGCTCCCTGCCTGCCCTGCCCCCACATGCCACTGAGAAAAGCCGACTGTGGAGCCCTGTTTGTCTGTGAACACCTGCGAGCCCAGGGAAGGGAGGGAGGCAGAGGCTTTATGCACTGCACCTGCCCCCAGCACAATCTTTCAGCTCCTATTGGCCAGTTGAAAAACAGGCAGTGCACAAAGTACCCCTCCCCTTGGGCTCACAGCTGTTCACAGATGCATATGGTCCCACACTGCAGCCGGCTGCTCTGAGGGTCCTGCTGGGACACGGAAGGCAGGGAACCTGCTGGGCTGCTGGCTAGAAATCACCCAGATAAGTGTCTCCCAGCCTCTGGCACCCCAGACTCTCCCTCCCAACAAGCCTCTGCCCTTCACTCCTTCCCTGCTACTCCACATAACCCAATCCCTCTGCTGCACCCATGTCCCCTCCCAGGTCCTGCACCCCAGTCCTCTGCCCTATATCCCCTCCTGCACTCCAGTCACCTGTCCAAGGTCACATCCACCTCCTTCAGCCAAACTCCCTCCCAGATCCCATACTCCTTCCTGCACCCCAATCCCTTACCCTAAGCTCCCTTGTGCACCCAACCTCCATCCCAGACCCTGCACCTCCTCCATTAATATCATGGTAGAGTGCAGCCCTTGACCACTTTCAAAAGTCTTAGAGTGACCCCCTATCAAAAGATATTGCCCATCCCAGTACTAATTCATGCCACAAACTCCTGAATTTACTGTGGTTAGTGCTGCTGTAAATTATCTGAGCCATCTCTAATGCTGTACATCAGTAGATCCCTTTGGACATAGTATAACTTACTGTCACGCAGTATTCCTACTTCTCCTTAACGACTCAATCTGTAAGAAGGCCAATGCCTCCCCAAAGTAAATGTGACAAAATCAATAGGAGCATGAGGTTCTCTGGCAGTCTAGGTAGCTGCAGAAGAAATGGTAGGTAAAAAGGTAACTTTTAGGGAAAGATGTCATATAACATTTTCATCTGTAGTATTTGGTTTCTACCAAACCACTTTTTCAAGGCTACCATCAAAAACAGAAAGAACAGACACTTTATTAATTAAAAATAAGATTAGCCCTGATCTTTGTATAGACTCAAAAATCTTAGGTCCAACTACCATAGGCTTCATTGTCACCTGAGGATGTTTCTGTCCTTTCAACCAGATCCAGCAGGTGCCTAGCTCCACTGAAGTCAGTTTACCCCAGCTGAGAATCTGGTCCTTCAACTTTGAAAACAGAAGCAATATCTCCTGAACACTCAGAAAAACAGATTTAATTTAATGGTTGAACTAGTTATCCAGAAAATATTTTAAATTGTCAAATAACCTGCATATACCATAATCTAAAACTATGTTCTACAATGAAAAGCATTCTGCTACGTACAAACAAAAACACACATACTGTGCCCTTTTTCAATCTGCAAGTGTAGTATATGCAGATATGAATGTCAGCAAATGTAGGCTATTTCCAAAGAAAATATAATCACCTTACATCTGTGAATTCACAGGCTGTGTTTGAAAATGATAGTTTTGCCACCTTGTGAAGTGGGTTTCTCACTTTAAGAAAATTCATACTGTGATGTATGAAGTATAAATAGGTCATAATAGTGCCTAGAGACTAACTTTGACAGTCATTGCAACCTTGAGCGATAGAAGCCTATCACTATATCCTTTGTAAATTGGAATTTATATGTCTGCTGACCTTCCCGAGGGAAGCACTTGCCTTGAAGTTTCATCATTTGGAAATTTGGCAAGGTAATCAAAATGCAGTTTGCTTTCATAGTAATTTATCCGAAAAGATAAACCTGCAATATTAGGACATTTCCTGGTTGGTAGGGCACAGTCCTTATGTTGTTGAGAACCCTCTATGAGGAGAACAGCGTCCTTATTTCCCATTGGCTTTTGGTACCTTGCCCAGACTTTGCAACTCAAGGAATTCGAAAGAGTGTAAGCTATGGTAAAATTACTACAAAGTGAATTCAGTTTTTAAATTCAGCATTTGATTAAATTCTCATTACACCTGTTTGTGAAACTTACTGACACAGGTAGGGATCAGACCTAGGGTTGCCAATTCTCCTAGACTAGACAAACTGGATGACATTTGGTGCAATGGGGTCCAGTTCATCCAGTCCAGGAGAGTCTGCAACCTAGCTACAGCTGGAGTTGACTACAGAGCCTGGGCCGGCAGCAGGATCCCGAGCAGCAGCGCAGACTCCAGGGCTGGTGGCCTGGACTCTGGGGATGGCAGGCTCTGGAACCCAAAGGAGCTGCCCAAAGGCCAGGACCCATGGCAGGAGAAGCCAGTGGCAGGGCCAGCCCCTGGGAGTGGGGAAGCTTGATGGAAAACCTGGGGGTGCTGCAGCACCCCCATGGCGCTCCTACTTCCAGCACCCATAGGGGAACACAAATGTGCGAAACAGAACTTTGGGCAAATTGAACAATAACCATATAACCCATGTTTTTAATAGCCTTAATATCTAAAGTGAATTGTAATAGCTACCCTACAAAGGATTGAATGAGCTATTGATTGCTGAGCCCCTGCAGGAAACCTGATAACAGCCCATGGCTATAGGTTAGAGAGGTCTAGCAAAAGGTTTTTGGGAGATACAGGATGTATTTAAAAACAGAAGGAGAAATTAAAAACTCACCTTCTTTTCCTAACTAGAGAGCTCAGACAAGACAGTACTGCTACACTGGGACACATACGGGATTTCAGACGAGAACCCAACCTGCACTATGACTGCACCGCCAGAGTAGCAAAAGGGTCCATGAATGCCAAGGGCAGGATAGAAGTAGGAATGTTTGATCTGACCGCACTGCTAAACTGAGAGGAGAATATATGGATGGGGCAATAATGGGAGAGCAATCCCTACAACTGCAGTGCAGGGAGATGCAGAATAGCAGTAAGAAGCTGTATGCTGAGACGTGAATTTGCGTAGTCAGGCAAACTGAACCAAAACTGAGACCTTTGAAAAGGTGTCACTCACTCCTGCCTTCTTTATATCCATGCAGTGAACTGCACCTGCAACAGTAAGTTGAAATTTAGGAGCTTTATGAAGGAAGCTGAGACCCTGTTATAATGTGCCCTGGCTATTGTGAGACTATTATCAGAGTCTAGTTCTAGGGGCCTCTAGGAGTCTACACTCCCCCTTCTCCCCGCCCCATTGATCTCACAATCTAACCCACAATCTAATATCCTGAATGTCTAAAATGAATTGTTAAAAGCTACCTTACAGAAGACTGAATGAGCTGCTGATTGTGGAACCCCTGCAGGAAACCTGATACACTAGGCACCCTGTACACTGCACCTCCCCTCGTCACTCTAATCTATGCAATTTCAGCTACACAAATAGCGTAGCTGAAATCGGTGTACTTACCGTGGTGTCTTCCACACGGTAAAGTCAGCGGGGGCTGCTCTCCCATCAACTCTGGCTACTCTTCTCATCCTAGTGGAGTATTCTAAGGCCAGAAAGGACTACTGTGACCATCCAGTCAAACCCTTCCCTATCCCCTCACCACCATCCCCCACCAAAAAAAAATACAGGCCTTAGTTTTGGTGCTTCCCTGAATGAAATCCCATTTGAATTAGAGCATCTCTCTTTTTAAAAGACATCCAGTCGGACCTAAAAGTCTTCAGTCATGGAAACGCCATCACAGTTCTTGGTGAGTTGTTCCAACAGTTTAATTACCCTAGCTGGTAAAAGTTTGCATTTATTTCTAGTTTGAATTTGCCTCACTTCAGATTTCCAGCCCATTGGATTTTCTTCTTTTTTGGCCACAGTTTCACATGGGAAATTCATATTTGGCTGGTTATTCACCATGACCCTGAAGTCTTTTTCAAAGTAACTGTTCCCAGGATGCCCCATTATGTAAGTATGGCCTACATTCTTTGTTCCTAGAGGTGTAGAACTGTATGCTTGTCTATATTGAAATGCATATTGTTTGCATGCACCCAGTTTCCCAACTGATCCAGAGTTCTCGGTATCACTGACCTCTCCTCTTCAGGATCATTACTCTAATTTTCCAATTTTTGTGTCATCCACCAGCTTACTCAGTAATATAGAATAGAATAAGATCAGGCACCGTTGTGGTAGGTACAATTCAAACACATTGTAAGCTTTTCGGGTCAGGCATTAAATTTAAATAAACTAGACAGACCAAAGGTGTAAGGGGAAATAGATGTACAGAAACGTGAAGTGACTTGCCTAAGGTCATATATCAGGTCAGTGGCAGACTTTCTGGCTCCAGTCCAGTGCCCTAGACTTCATTGGGTAGATTCCAAGCAGCGTGACTAGGTGTCTGGTTTTTGATTGAAACACCCAGTCAAAAAAAGGATGCTGGAAGCTCAGACCAGCACTGCTGATCAGGCCTTTGACTGTCCAGTTGGCGCTGCCATGCCGCAGGGCTGGCAGGTCCTCTGCTAGTCTCTGTACCACATGACTCCCTAGATGCAGGCAGCATGTCCCTACACTGACTCTTATGCTCAGGGGCAACCAAGCAGCTCTGCACACTGCCTCCACCCCAAGCACCACCTTGCCAGTTCCATTGGCCATGAACCACAGCCAGTTGGAGTTGCAGGACCAGGGCTTTGGACAAAGATGTCCACAGATCCATGTGGCCATGTGTTCATGAAGGAGCCAGAGGGGGGGATCCTGGCTTCTTCTGGGAACTGCTTGAAGTAAGCACCATTGGGAGCCTGCATCCCTGAGTCCCCCTCTATGACACAATTCCCCTACCCCAGCTCTGATCTCCCTCCTGCCCACCAGACCCTTTGATCCCAGACCAAGCACCCTCCTGCACGCCAAACTCCTCATCCCCAGCCTCACCACAGAACTCGCTCCCTCAGCTGGAGCCCTGACACCACAACCCCTCAGTCCCAGCCTGGAGCCCCCTCCTGCATCGCAAAATTGTCAGTGATGAAGAATTCACCACAATCCCTGCTAAATTGTCCTAATGATGAGTTACCTTCTTTTCTGTCTAAATTTTCCTTGCTTCATCTTTCAGCCATTGGATTGCATTATACCTTTTATTGCTAGACTGAAGAGCCCATTATTAAATATTTGTTCCCTGTGCAGGAATCTATGGCGTAATCAAGTTACCCCTTAGCCTTTTCTTTAAGATAAAGAGATTGAGCTTCCTGACTCTATCACTGTGACAAGTTTTCTAATGCTATAATCATTCTCGTAACTCTTCTCTGAACCCTTTCGAATGTATCAACCTCCGTTTTGAATTGTGGTCCCCAGAACCAGACACAAGTTCCAGCAACATTTGCATCAGTGCTGAATACAAAGGCAAAAAAACCTCTCCCTTCCTACTTGAGATACCCCTGCTTATGCAGGAATTCCTTCAGCCCTCTCCTGGCAAATGAGGAGGAACTGAGTCCAATTACTCATATCACACCAAGATAGAGTAAGGCCTAATTTCTTGGGATACAGGATTAGGGAGGAAAATGGATCAGCTGACTGGAAATAGAATGTCTGTACAAGCTCAGATAATGGGGGAAACAGCCAGTGAACTATTCACAATGGCCAACATAATAATGGATAAGATAAGCAAGGAATATATAAGATAGGTAGAGTAAATCACACATGGCCAGTACATGCCGTATAGTGATTGTTTCTTACAAAGTGACTGAGCTAATCTCAAAATGTCACATAATACATTGTATAGTAAATGCATATTAAGGAAGGGGTTTGCTGTGTAACTTTGGATGTGTGGTACATCTTATACCTACCAGCTATGACTTTGCTGTTTGCCAAATAAAGGAACTTGAGTAACAAGACTAGAGTCAAACTCAACTCTTGGAGAACTGGGTGGAGATTGTCTCTGGAGAGCAACAAGAGTAGTGAAATAGCAGCCTGGCCAGTCCACTGTCATTAGTTGTTCACAGTGACTATATGGGATTTTTAATTTAGTGTTTTATACATATTTCCAACGGGTAGCCCCAATTATATTGCTATCAATAGCTCAGGTTTTAGACAAGGATCTAACTCATTCCTTAGCTAGATTACAACCAATGATGACAAGACCACCAATGTTTTGATCCTAAAATTAGCTATAATGAGTGAATAATTTACAGTGACTAATTTGACATACAGTTTCTTTTTTCTTCTTGTAAAATATCTATAGATAGATCTCAACCTCCTTGATTTCTGGGTCCAATCTAAAGCTCAATGTATGTAATAAAATTATTTCCATTGACTTCAATGGAGTTTGGATTGATTGTTACTCAAAAAAATCCCTTCATATTTATTATGAGTAAATTATGAATATTCAAAAATTCTACTGTGTTGCTTAATTGTGATTAGTCAGGTAAGTCACAGGGACAAAAGGACAATATTTTCAGAAATGGGTCCCTGAAATTAGACTCATAAATAAGTGATCTAATTCTCAGAAGGGCTAAGTATCCAGCTGCCCCCGCTGATGTGTTCAAACGATAACATTTGCAGATGACAATATTAGATAGCTTAGTCTAATGCAGAAAAAGCTCTGAGGAATTTCAAAGGGGCTTAAAGATGATGCTTGGCCAACAAGATGGCAGATCTAATGTTGACAAATAAAAGGTAATACCTACTGCAAGGAATAATTTGATTAATGCACATTACTGTGTCCTAATATAACTGTTCTCTCAGGGTACGTCTACATAGCAACATTATTTTGAAATAACTAGCATTATTCCACAGTAACTTAGTCCGCATCTACACAGCAGGAAGTATTTCGAAATAATGTCAGAATACTATCAAGCTGGAGGACTTCTTACTCTGACTCCTGTAACCCTCATTGTGCAAGGAGTGAGGGAAGTCAGAGGAAGAGCGCTCTATTTTGAAATTAGTGCTGTATAGACGCTCCCAATTTTGAAATAAGCTTTTTCACAATAAGCTACACAATTGATAGCTCAATTTGCATAGCTTATTTTGAGTTAAGCCATGCTGTGTAGACGTACCCTCAGGAAAGTCCTGGGCATCAGTGTGGATACTTGAAATAATGCTGCTGTGCCCTCAGTAAAGTAATGTTTAGCTATACAAAAAAAAAAGGGATAGAAAATAGCATTCTGTAAATAAACTAGTTTCTCTTATTTTAAATAAGCTGTAACAGAAAGATGGGGATCAAAGAGGATCAACAAATAGGATCTGAAGCATGGAGACACTTCCCTGTAAGGAGAGGAGATGAATGACATCAAGAAAGATAAAGGTATATAAAATAATGAATCCTAAACAGAAGCTATACCCAAGAGGACATTTAAATGTGTTGCCTTTCAATCTAGAGCAGACAGAGAAAGGACCATCTTATATAATTTTATTTAAGTAATGAAAATACCTGCAGTTAAGTTAGAAAATGAGAGAAACAATCATATTTTAGGGACTGGGACAATCAGTAACGGTTAGGGATTAGAAAGACATTTCATAATTTTGTGCATTGCAGGGTTTTCTGTATCCACCACCACAGCTGGTACAGGCTATTGTTCAATAGCCAACAGATGGAACAGTGATTTGATGCAGTATATTTCCTATGTTCCTATGTTTATTTTATATGAGACTGAGTAACTAATTTGAAAACAGGCCATAATGCATGTAGATGGAATAGTGATGGGTGAATTAGAGTGGCAACCCTTTAAAGGATAAATAAATCATTTCCACTATAGTCAGTTCTGGTTTAAAATGTCTGGTTTGCATTTACCACAGAATACAATAATTTACTTGATCTAAACTTTGATTAGTAATGGTGGCAAGTTTAAATACTTGGGATCTAAAAATGTAAGTGTTCATTGCCTATATCATGCAGCCTTGGATTTTTGCTTACAAGATGTGGACAGCACAACTCTACCAGAGAAATCCATTATAGGGCTTCAGTGTCCCCACCATGAACAACCTGTGTCTCACTTTTTGTTTTTATTTTCTCATTCCCAGAAGTCAGTCAATGTGGAGACAGGCAAACTTTGATCTAAATAAGTAACTAGTTCTGGTTGTATTATGTCAGTTAGCCTGGTACTGCTTCTCTAAATCACAAAACCACTAAGAGCTATCAGAATACCACTCATCATTGCTTCTTGAGATCTCCTCTACTCTTGCACATGATCTACTACAGACTAAGAACTTTGTTAGCATTTTTTTTTTCTGTGCAACTCTGGTACATTCACCGCATGAAAATGACAGCAGTATCTAGACAGAAACTGAAGTCCCTAAAAATCCTCCACCACCATTGTCTAGCTGTCCATAGTTGCCCATGGTTTTCCTTTCTTGCCTACCTTCTTCTATATCACTGACCATGATCACCCAATGCCAACCTTTGCTTTGCTAGTATTGAATTTGTCACATTATTCTGTATTCTTTTAACTATTGCTTGCACATGCCACCATATGGCACCTGCTCAGCCTGTTGTTAAAATTCTCCATACTGCTGTCTAAGTGCCCCATGTATGGTATCATAAGCCAGGGCTGCAAAGGATAAGCTGGCTCTCTCAGGATCATAATGAGCATTTCCACATCCCCCACTGTAATCTTGTGGTTTGGACAGAAAATCCCATCTGCAGCTTTCTGTACAGGCTAGTGTTCCTAAAGATATGTGTGTCAGGCACCTTTCCAGACTACCCTACCTTGATGTATTTGAAACACCCACAAGTGTCCACAAGTGTCTGAAGCACCACTGAGAAGTATCCCTTTCTGTTGATGTACTTGGGGGCAAGGTGGGCTAGCACTGAAATCAGAATATGTGTGCCATCTATTCCTCCCCTCCCCAGTTGTTACATGCTTCTCAACCGGGAGGGCAGCTCTCATGCTGGTGTCCTTGCACCACACATCGGGATCCAGCTCAGCACACAGCTGTGGGAAGGTTGCTTTACACATCCTAAAGTTCTGTAGCCACAGGTCTTCATCCCACACCTGCATGACAGTGCAATCCCACCACTCAGAGCTGTTTTCCCAAGACCCAAAGTGTCGTTTTACGCTGTACAGCTGCTCTGTGACTGCCAAATGCAATTAGTTTGCTGTAGTCCATATCGTGCATGCTGTCAGGCTCCTCTGAGTCTTCTGCCTCTGTCCGTAATTTCAAGATGATCTCCACTGCCATGCACAAGGTCCTCACAATAGTTCACAGAGCATGCGAGAGAACTGCATGAGCCAGTCTTTCTCTTTGCAGATTCTAGAATACACAGCAGAGAAATGGCAGTTGGAAAAAAAGTGTGAAAGGAGGCTGGACGCTCCAGAACAAAGATGTCCAGTACTCTGTTCCACAGCACCTAGAAACAGATGGGGTTGCCAGGCTCCATGGGATACATACCTACAGTGCATTGTTCCCATTGTTGACAGGGGAGCTTAGATGTGGACACAATCTGTCGACCCAGACAGCAAGTGTGAACGTGCTTTGGTGACTTTCTCTGTGTGTTAACATTAGATTCCTTGACTAAACTTGATAGTATAGACTCTAGGACTGAGGTCAGGGTACTAAATGAGCTGGGGTCACTAACGAGCCCTTATAATTCAGTGAGGCTGCTAAGTTATTTGCAAGGCTGAACCCAGCTTGTCTCAAAGGGTGAGGCTGCCAGCCCATCCAAATCAGAAAGAAGCATTTTAATTGCCTCAGAATGATTGGCGGGGCAGGGAGGATGGGGGGAGACGTGGGGATTCCAGTTCATGGCAATATTTTTTTAATTGGTTTCATTCCAGAATGGAAGAAGTTATGCATTCACTAAATTACACACACACAACCCCACACAATGAAAAATCCAGTATCCACACAGTTCTATGCCAAAGCTATTACTTTATTTCAATGATTGGGTATTTTGTAGTGATTTAAAGTAGAGGTGACCAGGACAACGATTCTGTTTTGTGGCATGTTTTGAGACTGTGTCATTTGTTTCCTTTCTGCATTAAAAAAACAAAAGCTTTTGAATATTTCTGTGAGCATGGACTTGGACAGTGAAGACATGGGTCAGTAGTCAGGGTATCCCAAGTCCCTGCTCTGGCTGATTTAGAGCAGTGTTTCTCAACCTTTTTTTATAAAGTACCCCTTTTTCAAAAAAAAAAAAGAAGTACCCCCAGTACCTACAGTTTTCAGACGCACAATTTTTTTCTACCATTGCCACACATTTGTTTAAACAACTTAATAGTAGCTGGGCGTTCAATGAAATTTTTGGGTGTAAAAAGTACAAAAATAATAAAGCGCTGTAAAACTTAAAACAAAAATTCATTTTTCTCCAAATTTCAGTTGTGTTGACGTACCCCCCAGACTTCTCTCAAGTACCCCTGAGGGCACTCATACCACTGGTTGAGAAACACTGACTTAGAGCAGTTCTTCATTGGAAATTGCTCTGAGTTAGAGTGGGGACAGAACTCTGGGTCTCCAACAGCCCAGGCTGGTATCTTAACCATACAATTGCACACACTTTTCTGATTAACATTTTGTCAGAGTGTTTCAGTGTTGGTGAAATAGTATACTTCATAGAAATGAAGATGTTCCAACCAGCTTTACTTTAAAGGCTAGTTTAGCTGGCAGAATGATAACTCCTTAAGGATGATTTTTATTTCACGTTTAATATCTTTCTTTGAAAGAACATTTTTGTGCTGATGTGTCTCTCTCAGAACTTGGAAACCCCAAAAGAGTTAAAAGAAAACTATAATAATAAAGTTATTTAGAATGTATGTAAATATGAAGGAAGGGGGAACAGTACAGTACTGAGCTTTTCTGATAACATAGCTTTTAAGTCCACATGACTCCATGAGGAATTGCAGCGAAATCCGTGCACTTATACTCATTTGAGTGGCCTGCTGGTTGCTTAATTTTTTTAAAAAGCTTAGCGGTAGACAGTCAGGGGCTCTTTCTTTTCTTCTGCCCCATGTTTTTTTGTTAAACACGCTAGCTAGTTTTCTTTTGTACTGAAGAATTTATAGAAAATTGGCTTTCCAACTAAGAGGGAGAGCATTCAGCTACAACTGCTGTGACAGTACGCTTTCAAAATGTTAATGGCAAAATACCTGCCTTCAGACTCTGCTTTCTCAACAAAAATTTTTGGTTAAGCCTAATCTTAATGGGGGGAAATGCCATGCTTGATAGCCTGACAGTTTCACAGGGCTCACACCCAGTCATTAATGAGCCATTTCAAACTTTGCCTGTCCTAAGCTAATAACAGGGTTTGCTAGTAACATGTAGGTTGCCATAATCATGTGGCAACTTTAGGGAGAGCAAATCAAAACTTCAAACTATTCATGTAATGGCTCACTACCAAAAAGAAATGTGATGAAATTATACATTTAGCTGTGGTGTGCTATGAGCTTTACAATGTGCTGAGAGAGAAAGCTGTGGTTTGTTATTCTGAACTTTTTTGTATGCAAAAACAGCAACTCCCCTAAAAGAACCAAGGCATTCCACTAACAAGAGCTAGAGCTGCTACACGAATTCGATGGAAGATGGTACTTGGTCCTGCCATGAGGGCAAGGGCCTGGACTTGATGACCTCTCAAGGTCCCTTCCAGTTCTGTGAGATGGGTATATCTTCATATATTCAGGGGAAGGGATAGCTCAGTGGCTTGTAAGTGGCTTGTTAAACCCAGGGTTGTGAACTCAATCCTTGAGGGGGCCATTTAGAAATCTAGGACAAATCTGTCAGGGATGGTACTTGGTCCTACTGTGAAGGCAGGGGATGGGACTCAATGACATTTCAAGGTCCCTTCCAGCTCTATGAGATAGGTATATCTCCAAGATAATGTGGCTGTATACCCCACATTCATTGGTGATTTTATTGATATAATATTTATGCTCCCAAGTGAATTTTTTGAGAAATGTTGTGTATGGAGATTGCTCCTAGGGCCACAAATGTCACTCAAGCATACTACAGCAATTAGCCTGCCTGCAAAATCTGGAGTCAGAGATGAGCTCAAATTCCCTTCAACCTCACCCCCACCCCAAAAACACATGTCCAAAATTTAGGGGTATTTGGTTCTGGACTAGAGATTGGATTCATATCTATCTCTAATGCTGAACAACTACTTGTACATATATTTAATTTCTTTTGTGTTCTTTTACCTGGCACATTTGCCACTACTTTTTTCCTTGACCTGTTTCAAAGTTGTTATCGCAATTTGATTCTGGCTGACTGAGCATTTTCCAAAGAAAAGCTAGATACAATTTTCCATGCTGTGGATTATCGCATTTTGAACTTTGGCTCACATGGGTAAAACTAAACAGACTTTCAAAGAGCAACATTATATAAATAGACTAAAGTTTATATATTTATGCTCTGTGTCATGTACAGCTAAGCAAACCATTCTCTTTCAGATGTCAGGAATCTATGGCATTGGGCTTTATAGCCCAAGTCAAAATTCTCTCGTGTCGTAATATGATAAATGCTTACATTTAAAGGTAACTTCTAATGGCCAGGATCTGAAGTGAATGGGACTCCTCAGGGACACAGAAGTCCACCAGCTTGGCTGCCCTTGCTGCATGATGGACTAAAATAGGATTTGTGCCTCACTCAGGCACAGGTTACTTCAAAGTTAGGGAAGCAGTATAGCTTAGTGGCTAAGGCATTGACCTGGAACTCAGAAGATATACGCTTCCATGCCTAGCTCAGCCAATGACCTTGTAAGCAAACTAGGAAAATATGGTCCAGCTAAAATTACTGTTGTGGTTGAACAACTGATTGAAAGATAGTACTCAAAGTACTTTCTGACTTGTTTATTGTCAAACAAGGAGGGTGTTTCTAGTACAGTCCTGCAGGGACCTGTCCTGGGTTCAGTACTACTCAAAATATTTAGAGCCCTGGGCCAGTAGAAAATATATATATGCAGATGAGAAGATCCATGGAGCTGCAAGGCTCTACCAGGAACTGCAACGACAAAAGCAGCAGCATGCTGGGCCATTTTTTGCAAGATCCAATGGCCAGCCCAGGCAGCTTCTCCAGTGTGGTTGTACCTCCCTCAGGCACTGGGCTCATTGACTCATGTTAGTGTGTACAAGAGGCTTGTGTGCACCCAGACAAGAGATACAAACTGCTGCATGGAAGGGAGTCCTGTCCAGGAACATGCAACCCATTTGTACACCCTAGTATGACAAGGGACAACTGCTGGTGAGCCAGGTACCCATGCCACTGGAATCTTCATCATTGGAGGTTTTTAAAATCTGGTTGGACAATACTCATCAGGGATGGTCTAGGGTTATTTGGTCATGCCATCAGGTGCAAACTGCACCTGGTGATTTCTCAAGGCCTCTTCCAGCCCAAATGTCTATGATTCTGTGATTCTATGACCTACCATTAACTTGAAGCTTAGCTGTGTTTTTTGAAATGCCTCATGAAGCAGCTTTAAAAAACATTTCCATCCCCTTCCTATTGATACTTAATGCATATATCAATATGTCTGTATTTCATGTACCTCCTACAATAGTTTGAGTTCTGTCTCGAACTTTTAACCAGACAGCACCACTTAGAAAACATTTGTGACCCCTACTTCAAATTCTACCACCAGAATAGAAATTAAACTTTTCTCCCAACAGAGTGCAGGACATCCTTGTTTTTCCCTTTGGGTATATTTAAAAAACAAACTTACATAAGAACTCTGACTATCATTAAAGATACCTTTGTCCAACTCTTTATGGTGTGCTTACTAAAATTCTAGGAAATTCATTTTTTGAGGAGTAACGTTAGTTTGAACCAAGGGGTTTGGTTCGAACTAACACGTCCCGGTGCGCACTTTCACTTTCGAAACAGCTGTTGATCTGAGTAACACACCAGCGAGATCATGCTAATGAAGCACAGGATATTTAAATCCCCGCTTCATTGACTATTTCTAATGCCTACATTTGCATCCCTAGTTCAAACTAGGGTGCAAGTGTAGACATACCCTTAGTCTATAAGGTGCCACAGGACTTCTCGTTATTAAAATGTGGTGTGCTTCAAAAGGAATTCTGTTTCAATGAAGCATTAAAATGTACCAGATTTCTAAAGTTATATACAGTATCTCTGATATGTCGATTCACTTAGTTTATTAAGAGATGCTGGACTCTTAACTCAGACTGTATTTGGATTAACAGGAACTATCCTTTGATGGAAAATTGGAAGAAGCTGAAGAAAGAGTTTTCTAAATACACTAACCTTATCTTCAAATCCTCCAACCTCACCTCCTCCATACTACTTACAGTAAACAGCAAATTGACAGCAAGTGGGTAGATGAGGAATTCTGTTCACTGCTCCTGATGAAGAATTACACACATCCCATTTTTTTTGTTATTCCATCTTCCCTATCTTCACCCTGAGCTGCAATTTTCTCATCTCCCCATAATGGTTTGTCTTTTAAATGCCAGATAGAAGTACTCTTGGAGCTAGAGATGATTCCCAGATGGCACTAGTGCACCAAAAAATACTCACGCAGCCAGGATAGCACAGGCTGTGGCAAGTGGCAGCACAGCCTAGCATCCTTGAGTACAAACCCTCACACATCCTGTGGAAATGTACTTGGCATGGCTGGCCCACTTCATCATTTGCCACTGCCAGTGCTACCTCAGCTACATTACTATTTCTAGCATGCTAACTTGATGAGTATTAGTGTGAGACTTGAATGGGTCTGTGCAAGCAAAGAATCACACCGTTAACTCCAAGTGCAATCTATATCCCAAGACCTTAGAAGTTGGGCCCCATTTTCTATGTATCTCTACCGCTCTTAGAATGCCCCTCCCCCCAGGTCACTGAGGCATCTAGGTGCTACTGACTATAAATAGTTTGGTAATAATTTCTTTATTATTATTATTATTGTTATTATTATTATTTATTAAACTGTTATCTACACAGTTCCAAAACTTACCATTTACTGCACTGCCGTACTATCAAATGTTTCCATTTCCTTGGCTTTAATAATGCTAGTTTTAGTACCAAAGGCAAACATGAATGCAGAATGCCAGCGAAAGAGGACCTGTATCCTTGCTGTAAGCACAGACCATATTTATGTGGTGACTTTCAATCTGAATTTTTAATAATTTCTTTAATTAGTAATGTCTCTTCTAACAGCCTATGGAAATTGTCAACCATTTTATTTATAATGCATTCCTCTTGAGAAGCCAGGAAACTAACCACAGGCAAGATTCTGGCAGACTGGGAAATTTTGCTCCACTGGCAAATGTTTATTTCTATTTCTCCTCACTCCATAGTAAAAGCTTTTAAAAGTCTTGAGTAGGCCAACACGTTTAGACTTCACTCTCCTATGTTCCCTTGAAGGGCACTGATGCTGTTGAGTGTTGTTAGTGGCTCCCTGGTACTCAGAGTTAAATGCCATCTGAGAAAGGGGGTGGAGGCAGGACATGCACATGTCAAAATTAATACTCATCTCTTGGCTGTGGTGTTGGAGTCAGCAGCACAGAGCTGTGGCCAGATGTGAATATTAAGAAGGTGGGTCTAGTCCAGAAGAATGAGACTTTAAACAAATCTGGTGGGAAGTATATTTTGTAATTGCTAAAATACTGTATTTTCACTGAAGCCTCTAACTCCTGGCTCAGTGAAGTGAACCTGGATTCAAGTGGAAAGAAAAATGAGCTTCCCAGGAATGTGAAAATGGCAACATTGGCATGTGTTCCAGGGGAAGACAGTTATGAAAGTGAATGAAACCAAGAAGAGACCCTAAACAAATATTTTACCTCATCCCTCTGTGAGGTACTGGGTTGAACTATGCTGCATTTTTCCTGTTTCTATCAAACCTAATGCTGCTGGTGATCACCAAGTTCAATAAAAGCACTCTACTCACTTCCTTTAGTGACTTATCTTTAAACGTAGATGGTTTTCAGGGTAATCATGATAGTATCTTATTTATTGTGGGGAAAGTCAGAGGTATCCTTGCAGCTGCCATCCCATAAAGACTTCTATATGATGCCCAACCACAGCAGGACCAAACAATGATTGGAAATGTGGTGCAGCACCTCAAGTGTCCCTAGTAGAGTGCTGGCTTTCCCTTTTTCCTAATTGTCTTCCGTCTCTCTTTGCACCCTCACAGTCTGTGAGCCTGTACAGCACAGGAGTTCCCTTCTTCAATGAATGTTTGTGCTGACTCTCATTTTTTGCATCATGGAAGTAGCTAGTGACTCCAGTCAGCACTAGGGCTTTAAGAACTACACAAACACAGAATGGAAGGACAATCCCTGCACCAAAGAGATCAGAGTCCAAGAGAGGATGCTACAGTGACTCTGACCAGAGTGGGATGGAAGACGGGAAAGACGAGGAAATCAGCATTAAGAATATAGCCTGGCTACGTGACCAACAAAATGAACTTGAATGACAGATTACTTAAATTTCAAGGTCTTTGGTTCAGGGTTCATCTTTTTGTTACATGTAACTTGCACAATTGAATCCTAATTCTTGATTGGGTTCTCGAGGTGCTACAACACCGCAAATTAATTATAACAGATGAATTAGATAAACATCAGAAGCTCTTACTGTCCAAGACTCTGCAACTTGTATATATTGCAGCAAACCTGGGTCTTGATAAGGGCTCTGAAGGAGGCTTTATGAGGCTGTTCTTTTTTTCTTCAAATCACAAGCTAACACGCCAAGTTAGCTATTGAATGAAATCATTAACACAAAGCAGCAAGTCATCCCTCCAATATCAAACTTAATTACAAACTGACAGGAAACCATCTTTAAACTCACCATGGGTGTGTCTAGACTACATTTTAGGGCTGTCCTACACTAAAGTTTAAAGCAATCTAACTCACGTCTCTCATGGGTGTGAAAAAGCCACCACCCTGAACAATGCAAGTGTTAGCAACCTAAGCACTGTCCATACCTGTGCTACCTTGGCAGGACATGATCTCCCACCAGTAGAGAAATACACAGTAGACACAAGAATATAGACTGTAATGGCAGAGAAGGAAAGTTTCTGAGACTCACCACTGTTCTTGCACTTTTTGTGTCCATAGCAAGGACAAAAGACAGTTTTGAGTATAAGGCTAGGAACTAGCTGGCCTGGATTCCATTCGTAGCTCTGCCTTTCAACAATAGGGTTTGCCCAGGATTTGACTAATTTTATAATGTGTTTTCTTCTGGAATTGGAAGTCACAATAAACACCAAGAACAAATTCTACTTCTCAGTTACAGAGTCTGGCAATTTATATTGTTCTCAGTGTTGTGGGATCTCGAGCAAAGGGGACAGAATACAGAATTGTGATCTGCCTAAGACTGAGGCCAATGGAAATATTCTGGTGTTAGCCCCCCAATGTAAATTGCAAAGCTTAAGTATGCAGTCTGCTCTTTAGGCTAGCAAACAAAGGCATAACAAGATCTGATGATGGCCAGAAGAGGAAACATGGTAAATTGAGACTAGAGATGCATTTTTACCAGTGAGAGTGATTAACCATTGGAACAACTTACCTGGGAATCTGATGGACCATCCATCACTTGCCCTCTGTAAATTAAGCGTGGATGTCCTTCTAAAATGTATGTTCAAGCTCAGCTAGAAGTTAAGGACTTGGTGCAGGAATTGCTGGGTGAAATTCTATATGCTGTGTTACACAGGAAGGTCAGACTAGGCAATCATAATGGTTCCTTCTGGCCTTACTACTTACAAAATCTATAAATCTCCAGTAAGTAGCCTGGTGAATTTTTACCTTTAACCACTGCAAACCATCAAATATTTTACGGCTAATGGAGTGTAACGGAAGAGGAAGAAATCAGGGTGGTAAATCAACACAATGAATCAATCTTGCCACTTAATCTGGAAACCCCAAGTGCTGTTGAAGTAGCATTCATAAGAAAAGAGGCATGTTCTGAGTTGTGAATCATTCTTTCATGAGTACTGAATGGTGATTCATCTGAGATGGCCCTGGAATAGTACGGATGTGTAGATAGTAAAATACTTGGTACCTTTATGACATCTGCCAACAAGAGGAAACTCTGTCATTCAGCGCTTTGAATCAGCAGGAGACAGAACTGCTGGGTGCTCTCTTTCCAAAAAGCAGCTTGCTTTTTCGAAAGTACTGATTGTAGTCTAGACTCTCTTTTTCGAAAGAGGCTTGCAGTCTAGACGCAGCCTGGGATATATCAGGGTACAGAGATCCCCAGAGACCACAAACAGAATCTCATGTAAGGTCTCTAAAAAAGGCGTTCTTCCTCGTAAAATGAGGTTTTCCGCAGTCGAAAAAACTGCCACGTTCTTTCAATTTACTTTCGAAAGAACGTGGCAGCAGTCTAGATGCAGGGGAAGATTTTTCAAAAAAAGGCCACTTTTTTCGAAAAATCCCTGTAGTCTAAACACACCCTCAGTGTCCTCTGCCAGTTGGCATCAAGAGGTTCCTGGGTCACACATGGACTATGCCATGCCCAAGTTTCTGATTAAGGTAGCTCAGATCAGCACTAGAAAACAACATTAATATCTTTGAGTCTTGTGATGTTTTCTTTTCATGTCTGTTCAATATTACCCAAAAAATTGTCCCAGTTTTCTATTGTTTTATAATAAATGCATGTTTAAAAATAGGATCTACATTTGCTTAGAACTTACTATTTAAAAGCATTCATTTTGTGTTATCCTTTCTTTCTAAAATGTTCAAGTACCTGCTTTTACTGACCTTAACAGAAATGGAAGCCCAAGCCTCTAAAATCTTAGAAAACGATTCTTACGACCTACAAAATATATGCAAATTATTTTGGTTTTTCTGAGAAACAATGTGTTTTTCCAGTCAAATATGAATCTTTTGACCCAACTGAGACTTCACTCTGTATAATAATTCTGTTGAAATGCAAAATCATGTAGATTTCTATATTCTCTGGAGCTTGTCCTTTTGCATTGCCATGTTATCCTGTGAGCTAGCTGGGTGAAAGGAAGCAGAGCATGAACCTCAGAGATTTTCTTATCCAAATTCTGAATGAATTGCTACAAATGAAGAAAGAAGCAGGCTCTAGAGCAGGTAGAAATATACTATGAAAGACAGGAGCACAGAATAAGTAATTGTATATAAGAAGCAACTTTTGCTGTAGCTCAACTCAGAACAAAAAAAACCATATACACGCTGCATATATTTGCGATAATTAGATGGATGAAAACATTATTCTTACAAAAAATCTGTTAGAAAGAGATGCTTCTGTTATTGAATGTGATTACCCCTCAGTGCATCAAAGTATTATCATATTCAAACACTCACACAAAAGCAAACTATAAACCCCAAACAACAAAACCAGTGTTAAAGATCCACATTCAATAGCAGCTATTAGATGTATTATTAGACATCACTCTAAATGTATAACAATTTTCCCTATGGAGAACTTAACTATATGATTGCTAAAACATTATCTATCTGCTAGATTGCTGGGTACAGTGAATACATATTCAGTTATCAGTGAAATGTCTGCATTTTTTCAGCACTCTTTGTTTTCTTTGTCTTCAGTATATGCAGCTAGTTTTTATCTTTTGCGTTTCAACCAGCTTACTGATTTTACTTACTATTTGAAGTTGTTGATCTAACACAGTTGTGAATCTCTCAGGGTCTCTTGATTTGGATATTAAAATCGTTTTTACATTAGAAGTTACAATATGTGTTATAAAAGTTTTTCATTGATTCATTTATTGACACTCAGAGACATACAATTCTTGTGGTGGGGCTTTATTGGAAGATCTAGATTTTTACTTTATGATTCTTTCACTGTCTTTTTAGATGGATCATTTTAGATGATGAGGTTGCCAGGACATGCTAGGCATAGCTCATTCCATGGACCTGTATTTTGCAATTACCTTGGAAATCAAGGGGACTGTTTCCAACAAGGGGAGTCTTGCACCCAAATACATAGTACAATTGACAAGATCAGCACTGTAACACAATGACCGGATGCAAAGCTCACAGAACTCAGCGCTGCTCTAACTGAAAATTCTAATTCTTTACATGAGCCCAACGCTATATTCTTCTGCTCTAAGGTTTTGTATAAAAACTTTTCTTTCACCCAGACTTTGTTCCAATTTTCTCTTTACATAGAATTTGTCCTCTTCTTTATGCGTGTCCTCCTTTTTTACTCCACCATGATAGACTGTAAAATATGGTATATTCTTATTAA
Organism: Rafetus swinhoei; assembly: GCA_019425775.1. Classification (NCBI taxonomy): domain Eukaryota; kingdom Metazoa; phylum Chordata; order Testudines; family Trionychidae; genus Rafetus; species Rafetus swinhoei. The sequence goes on along the minus strand of CM033437.1, from coordinate 269,890,455 downwards.
GGCATTAATAGAACCATGCATGTTTTACTTAACTGTTTAATGTGTTAGGCCTTATGAGAAAGGGTCATATTGTTGCTGCATGTATCAGTTAATTAAGTCTCTTTATAAGTTTTGAAATTCCTTTTCAGCTCTTTCTTATGCATGTACAGTTCACCTGGACTCATCCTAAATCAGTTAGATTTTTCCATAAAACATTGTAAGTCTAGCTTAATGGGAATACGCTGTGTGCTGGCAGCATGCCGGTATTCAAAAAAATTGAATTACCTTCACCTCTCCCATTCATTTGACCAAAAAAGTTTATTTTATAGACCGAATCTTTGCCAACTTTTAAAAAAAGTATGTATTTGATGTGAATTTGTATAAAGTCAGCCCAAAATAAAACTTTACAACCCTGTACATTTCTTTATTTGTATGATATATTCATATAATTTAAGCATGGCCAAACTGATTTTTTATTAAGTTAAATAATGCTAAATTTGGACAGAGGTCTGCTATTTCATGTTTTGGCTTGGAACACATTTTTACAGTTCAAAAGGCAGTTTGTAATTAATACTGAATAAAGCCTCAGCTCTGCTAGCCAAGAGCTGTTTATAATGCCAGAAAGGAAAATGATGGTGAAGTATATCTAGAAGCACAGTATTGCTTTTGAAGAAAGAATAAGCTACCAAAACCTGTTCTGATTTCTAAATAATTAATGTTGTATTTGAACATTTGGGCTCAGAATACAAACAATCAATGGGTCAAACATCCTTTTGCTTAGAGTCTCTCTCTTTAAAAGGGAATATAACTACTGATCTCTTGGATGTCCATCTTGTTCCCTTCAGATGACTTTGAATAAGGTTGGATTAGCATACTAGATTCACAGGAACAATGCCAGGCTCTACTATAGATCTACAGCTGATTGGAAAATGATAGTTTTTCCTCACAAAAACTGACACAAAAATGTTTTGGTCTTAGTTTTCATCATGCCCCACCACCCCTACTTTATGAAAATTCTTGTGAACAAGGGAGCTGACAGACTTGCCATCCCAGATTTGTTAATATTTTCCTTTGAAGATTTTCTGGGGCTTTTTGGGGTGTCAAAGCCTGAAAACAAGAATTTGTCTGTGTTAATTTTTATGTATTTTGTTCCACACAAGCAAAAGGTTTTGGTTGCCCATAAATAACTTTAAAAAAAGCTGAAAACTATTTTTAACCGAACTGGAATTGTTTAAAAAATCTTCTTGTTTCAAAAAGACCATTTTCTGTCAAAAAAATTGAGATGGAATTGGTTTTGACCAGCTCTAGGTGGAACTCATGGGTTATATGCTAGCTCCCCATTCCATCAGCTTTTGTACTTGTGACAGTGCAAAGTATTTGAAAAGCCAATGTACCTTTCTGTTTGTGGAATCCTTGGTACCAGGTGGTGTGGGACCAGCTATGCTGACTCTATGCCACACTCTCTGCTGTAGGAGTCATCAGGGAATTGACGGGAAAAGATGGACACTGCATTCTGTGGATAGCTGGTGGGCAGAATAGCCCCTTGGCAAACATTATCAGTCAGCACAATATTTTTCACATTGCGTCATAGTTGTTCCCCATTTCCTTTCACCCCCTCCTCTGCCTTTCTACCCTAAACTCATTCACAGACACTGAAAATGTAGGGAAAAGAGTACATCCTCAGCATGTTGCTTACAACTGGGATGAATGAGTAACCCTTTCCAAAGATAACCTCTATGGACGGTCTGGAAACAGATGTTCAAATCAATTACAGTAGCTCTTCTGGCCCGACATCTCTCCTGTGATTAGCATACTCCCTTGCAACAAACAGCTATTGTTCAGGCAGAATCTGGAAGGATTCTTATAAATATTTGGAAAAGTTCTTTGCTTTTTGTTTTTTTTCAAAACGTATTCTTTATCATTTTGCAGTAAAAGCCATTCTTACTGTAACTACCCACAAGCCAAAACTGAATTTGTTTTTGAGGTGTGGTCGAAACATTCTGTCCAAATCCAACAACCCTATCAATGCTGTTCCTTTCCTTTCTCCGGCCACCTTTTGTTTCACAAAATATTAAACCCAGAGCAATGTAGAGATACGATATTTTATCTGGCTTCGTTAGTTTCCTCTTCATCCTTTTTTGTAGCCAATATTAAAACCTTATCAGCCTGATAAACACAAAGGCAAAAAAATGTACATGGTTGTACAACTAGGATTTCTCATATGAACTTCCTTTCAAAGAGCTGCTACTTGTATGGCATTATGTGAGCCAAAGGGGAAAGCACCAGTGTATGAAAATGCCAACTATAGAAAAATGATAGTAACTTCTTCCCAGAATCTTGCCATGATCCATGACAAAAAGCTTTAGCGCACACGTACTGTACTTACAGATTGGCAAAAGCACTCTATCAAAAGTCAAGAACCCATTACATAAAAAGCGTAAGGAATAAGTACCAAAAGCGAATTGCAGTGCTCAAATGAAAATTGAGTTAAAGCCAGAAATATTTGCTCATTGCCCCTAATAGGGGTGGGGAAGGGCATGCAGCAAAGGAATATAATTGCAGTAGCTTTTAAAAACACTAGTTTACAAGAGCATGTTTCAATTTAATCTTAGCTAGGCAGAGATATGCCTTATCTTGCTCTACTTTGCCTAACTAAATGGCCAGGCTTAGCTTCCCATCTATATAAAATATATGCCAACATTTTTAGCAAACATTTATATCTATTACAGAACTGGTCATAAACCAGGCTGGATTGTTGACTCTGCCAGAATGTATTCTGCTGTGACTTTTACTGTTCAGTTCACCAGGTGGCATGCATCATAATCCATGCAAGTGTAATGTAAATATAAAGCAATAGAGCTAGCAGTCCAGTGAAACAGGAGTTCAACAATCATGGCATCAAAAATCATGAGATTGACTTTAAAATCATGATATCTTTAAAACATAAAATGCATTTTGGGCTTGTTTTATTTTCCTTCTTGTTTCTGAGCATTTAGCATACACTGGAGTCATGCTTTCAAGCTTGTCCCAGTGAGTAGGTCCAGTAACCCTACCAGTAATTTAAAATAGGTTTGAAAATGCCTGTTTGGTCTGAGAGATACCACAGAGAACTAAAGTTACAACTCATAAAACAAACAAACAAACAAACAAACAGCTTTAAATGTAAGTTTGCCTGATCAAGAACTGACGGGCAGATTGTAAAACCCTTGTTTGGGCTAAGTAATTTCTTACTCTGAGTACTTGAAATTAGTAATGGATTCAGGTACTACTTACTGCGAATAAGGGTGGCAGAATCTGGCCCTGCATAAGGATCTAAGGATTTGACCTAGAATAGGCCAGAATCTTGAGCAAGAAGTGGGGCACAAACAGTAACACATCCCCTTAAGTAGCTCCTGGTGTCATGGACACACGGAAACCCTTGTGATGCAATTCCTCCCCTGCTTCCCCATTGCTTTTTGGTGGCACAACATGAGGGTAGTAATTGGCTGGTGGCTGCCTATAACAACAGCAAATTACCACACACCTCATGCAACCATGGCTGTCCTGGCTAATGCATAGGAAGAGTGGAGATAGGCCAAGGTTCTCCCATTTGCCACCCTTCACTGCTGCTGGCCCCTTGGAGGGATGAATAAGGGAGCACACAGCATCCACGTACCACTGCACATCCCAACCCAGTGTCACAATAGTCTTCATGGCCCCCCTGCACAGGGCACAAAGACATGTTACTCTATAGCTCGCAGCTGGCTGGCCTTGAGAGGCCTTGCTCTCACTCAACAGCATCTCTCTGTCTGTGACGTGATAATCCTAGAAACCCAAATCTGGGCACTTCCAAGATTTCAGGAAATGATCTAGGAAGCAGTGGACAGAATCCTGGTGATTTTGATGAAAAGCAGCTAAGAGTTAAGTGGATGGTAACCATTCGCACATTCAATTTTTGTGTATCTCTCTCACAGGTCTCCTCTTCTTCAGCAGCTGCCTTGGGAGCTCAGAGTTCATTTCATTCATTTACTCCCTCCCCTTTCACTCTTTTCATTTGCCTCTTCAAAGAGATCCCAGGAAGATGCCTCCCCCTTTGGAAACCAGTGCTGCTTGAACTTTTCAAGTAATGAAATATCAATCTATCACACAATCGCAGATGCATCCTCTTCTGCTCTCCTGCTGGAGGAAGAATAGCAGCTGCCCAGCGTGAACAACAGAACTGCTTTCCAGGTCTCAACGATTGGCTGTCACTGAACAGCAGTGCATAAACATAATCCAGGGTGATCCCAAATGTGGCATTTCTTATCAGCACTGCCACAACACCAGAAGTTGATAAGACAGACAGGAGATAATTGCCGCTATCAAGCTGTCTAAGTCGTTTATTATTGTTTCATTGTCATCATATATTTATGGAAAAGTCGCTTTTTAATATCATAAAAATCACAGAATAAAGTTTCCCCTCTCACTCTTCTTAACTGTGGTGGCTCACAGAGTAGGCTTCATGTTTAATATTAAAGTAATAGATAAATGTCCCTACATATGTTTTAAGCAAGCCCAAATTTCTTCTGATCATTTCATAAACTAAAAAAATCAAATATGTTCTTTGAAAACATCATGTGCCCTAAAAAAAAAAAAAAAAATCTTTCACAGCCATCATGTCCTTCTGGTTCTACATGTTTGCAAGGAATCATATACATAATTCTGTTAATTATTTTCAGGCTTAATAGTAATTACTGTACTGGAACAGACTGATGGTCTGTCTAGTCCAGTATTGTCTCTCATACAGTGTTTTATAGCAGATGTTTCAGAGGAAGGAATAATATTTCCATAATGAACTTGGCAATTGTATAACATTATCCCCTTGGGGAAAATTTAATCCTTTCCCCAGCTGGCTATCAGCCGATACCCTGAAGTCTGAGAATAGGTAATTGTTATCCTAACTACTATAACTGCAAATGATATTCTTATTCATGAGTACTTCTTTTCAAGTCTCACTAATCTATTTCTCTTCATGAGATCAAGTGGCAATGAGTTCCACAAACTAATTCTACTTTGCACCTTCTTTTACTTTATCTGACTTACATGTGTGCTTCATTGACTTTCCCCTTGCATTTTACTATACAATGGGATTAAAAGGAGCTTCTTACCCACTTTCTTAATCTGTATTTTATAAAGCTATATTTAGAGCCCTGCATGGATACAAAATTTGTTTTGCATCTGCATCTGCAAAAATGAGCCACTGATATCTGCGTCGACAACTGAGGATGCAGATACCCATGGATATAAAGCAGATATCTGCAAATTTGCAGGGTTCTAGTATAAAATTTGTATCCATATCTGTGTCCGTACCTGTGGATATCTGCAGCCATATCCACCAAAGCAGATACCCATGGATATAAAACAAATATCTGTAGATTTGCTGAGCTATAGCTATATTATATTTCCTCTCTTTTCCAAAAGAAAAAATAGCCTTGTTTTGAAAAAACTTTCCCCATGTGGAAGTTACACCCTATTTCTCCTCTTGTGAAGTGAATCTCATTGTTCTTCATGGCTAAGATTGATCATAGCATGCCAGGTGAAGTTTATATTAAGTACAATTTAGGATCAGATTCCGCAATTTCTAAACATGTTGACTGGCACATAGTTATGCTGAGTAATCCCCTTCCAGAGAACAGAATAACTTGTGTGAGTAAATGCTACCTGCTATAAGGATGCAGATATTTGCGCTCATATTCAGCAGCATTAAAATAAAATCCATTGTACATCAAATCACCAAATATGTCCCTTTTCTGATCAGCTCTAGCAGACTGAGAGCTTGCTACATGCTAGCACGCTCACCATTATTTTCTTTGTTCTAAGAGTATGTCTACACTGAATGGCTATTTTGGAACACTGGAGGTATCCCAAAATTGCTACCCCGCATCTATACAAGCCACCCGTTATTTCGAAATATTTTTCAAAATAATGGGCATGCTATTTTGCCATCCCGGTAAGCCTCATTTCATGAGGGTTAAAGGATGGCTCGAAATACTGTGTTATTTGGAAATTTGGTGCTGTGTAGATGCACCAAATTTCAAAATAAGCTATTTTGAAATAGATTCGAGATAAGATACGCAATTTGTGTGGCTCAGATTGCATATCTTATTTTGAGTTTAGGGTGCTGTGTAGATGCACCCATAGGCTGTGTCTAGACTATGCCTCTCTGTCGACAGAGAGATGTAGATTAGGCACGCTGAAATTGCTAATGAAGCAGGGATTTAAATATCCCGCACTTCATTAGCATAAACATGGCCACCGCTTTTTTTCGACACAGAGCTTTTTCAAAAACCAGCAGTTTAGATGGGGATCTGTCGAAAAATAAACCCTTTTTCGACAGATCCTGTATTCCTCCAAAAATGAGGTTTACAGGACCTGTCGAAAAAGCTCCGTGTCGAAAAAAAGCGGCGGTCATGTTTATGCTAATGAAACGTGGGATATTTAAATCCCTGCTTTATTAGCAATTTCAGTGTGCCTAATCTACATCTCTCTGTCGACAGAGAGGTGTAGTCTAGACACAGCCTAAGAGAAAAAGCAGTAACAACTGTTTCTTATTTTCCCCAATTTGAAAAAAAAAATCTCAATTAAAAAATAGGACAATTAACTCTTTATGTTTTCATGATATAGAGGGTAACAAAATATATATGGCTGTACAAAGGCAGGAGACATAATGAAGCTGTATAGGGAATGGAAATCAGTGGAGGACACTGACAGTTCCTTTCAGAGTGTAGCCAACAGGGTTAATGTCTGGCCTGCTGATAAAATTCTGGCAGCTGTTGCTGAAAGCACAATGGGCATTGTTGTCATTGAGAAAATGCCTTTGTTTTTCCTGGCATAAGTTACTGTTTGGAAGCAGTCTGAAAATAGAAAAAAAAAAAAAAAGGCCAGTCAGATAACTTAAAAATAAAAAGTTGGTACTTTGCTATATTCCTAGGAAAAATTACCATTTCATTGTTCTTCAAAAGCTACTTATATACCTGAAATGAAATTACCTTCAAAATTCATTGCATACTTAAATGCAGCTTCTGTGAGAAATATCAGCCACCACACTTGTCCCATGTCCCATGTATTTGCATATGAAATGCAGTTACATTCTGTTTTAGTCACTTCTCAAATATTAAGTGGCTCCCACTTCTTTGTGGGTGTTTCCCCAATAAGTAAAATGATGGTGCAAGTACATGTCCATTACAGGGGGCAATGTCACATACCTCGTATCTTCCTGCAATATCAAAATGTTTTACCGGCCAGATTCTGTCGTCCAGACATGATCAGATCAGATCCTCAGTGCATGCTAATTTACACTGGCCCAGTGAGTATGACAGTAGGTTTTTTGTTTGTTCTACTGATCTTTATTTCTATTCTCTGTCATATCTTGCCATTAGATGGGCATTAGCAAAATTAATAAGAAGGAGAAAGATAAGATCGATCATTGTAAAAATTTGCATTTGAAGTTGCTGGCTCCTCTGTCCTGTTAGTTCAGAAATGATAAGCAAAGCTACAAATACAGACTACAGTAGATACTGTACATATCCCTGTACTATGTTTCTTGCCTCAAGGGAATGGAAAGAGACTTGATGGATGCTGATATTGTTAGGTACTGTTAGAGTAAATATCTATTTTGTTAACATTTCCCCATTCACCATCTTGAATTTGTATAAATAACAATGAGGTCTCCCTCCCGGACACCCTCTTTCATGGTGAGTTTTGTGCTCTTTTCGCCTTTTTCAAATTAGAGCAGGAAAAGGGTAAATTGTGGGACAGCCTAGTCTGCTCAGCAACTGCAGTTTATTTCAGGGTGTGGTAACCATTATTCTGGGCTGTCCAACAGAGTGCCACTCATGAGCAGTCAAGAGCTAGAACCCAGACAAACCAGGACTTGTTAGTGATTTCGGGGTTACATGTAGCTTCCAGCTTCAAGACTCTATCTACATGCAACCATTACACCTCTAAGAAAGGTGTATGCATACCACACGCAGACAAAGCGAAGAAGAAAGAAGAAGAAATAATGTCCATGTACCTAAGCGATTGCCTATTCCAGTGTTTCTGTGTTCCAGCTTCTGTTCCTATGTTCCAGTTCCAATCAAGACACCCATGGTACGACGTCTAGACTACAGGGTTTTGTTGACAAAAGTGGACTTTTGTCAACAAAACTATACCTGCGTCTACACTATCGCCGAGTTCTGTCGACATAACGTCGACAGAACTCAGCAGTTTTGTTGACGGCGGTAACCCTCATTCTGCGAGGAATAATGCCTTTTGTTGACAGAGTTCTGTCGACAGAAGGTGTTATTGCATCTACCCTGTCCTTTGCATCTACACTGTCATGTCGACAAAGCGGTTTGCTTTGTTGACAGAACTGGATGTAGTCTAGATGCTCTTTGTCGACAGAAGCTTTTAGCACTGACAGCTAAAAACACATTGCATTGTTTGGAACAGTTTCCAGATTTCCACCCTCAAACCCAACAACATGCCACTGGAAACCTGGAATTTACAGTTTGTAATCCTCACACCCCATAATCTACTCAGCAAAAACTGTCATTCTCTCCTCATGTCTCAGCAAAGAGGTACTAGTAGAGAGCTGTTAATCTCATACTCCTGGTTTCCTTCATTTTATAAACTACTGTGTATGTAGTAGAGAGCATTTACTGGTAAACCATGAAGTATTTTAGGCACAGTAGGGATTAGTTAATATTATTAAAATATTTTAAACTAACTAAATTACTCTTTCAAATTATAGGCACAGCTCCAGCCACAAAGGGTCAGATTGAGTGCTATGCACTCTGTCCCCTTCTCATCACACACTCACAACATGCCCTTGGTGTACCTCTCCCTGTCCCCAAAATATCACCCAACACACCACTTACTCACAAGAGAGAAGTGGGTAGCATAAAGCTGACTCCTAATTTTTGTCCCACTTGGATTATGCCCAGGGGAATCCCCTGTTTACCCTAAAGTGTGGATTTTGGTAACTGAAAAAGCACAAATCACTCAGAAGAGAGGCAGAGGATCAAGGCCTCGATCACTGGGAATGGGTCTCCTAGCAGAACCTCCCTGAATTAACAAGGTTCTGTTGTACTTGAAGCCCCTAGTGCTTTTAAAGATAAAGGATGAAAGTTCCTTGATCAAAGTAGTTATTTGATCCTTTGCATAAATCACAACAAACTGTCAATCCAATTCTTCAGTTTGGTTTATGTAACAAGCAAATAGTGGGTGCATTATAATAGTTCAATATTCATCAAATGTGAAATATGCTCATGCAATAAACTAGCTGATTTTTCTCTAAGTGTAATCATGCCCAGTCTCAGAGTTTATTAGAAGCATGCAGTGCAGCAAATGAACAGAGCACCACAATGCAGAATGAAAATTTGACAATTCATTGTAGTTGCATTCTGACCCACTTGCATAGATTTAGACCGTTCAATAGAAAATCCTCTTTCAACAGTTGGGCTGAGCATATAAAACAGCTATTTTTTCATGTCAATGAAAATGAGCTGGAAGGAGAAAACAGACAGACTGCACTCTAAAACAAAATTTAACAAAAAAGGTCTGTTTTGTTTACACGGAGGCTTTAAAATGGAAAGTCACAAATTTTTCCCCCAGAAATATTACTATATCCATACTTGAAAGTTCACAAAATATGTGCAAGTTTTCTGAAGTTCCCTTCCCCCCGCCCCCACACTCCCCTCTCCACACACACACAATTTTGATTTTGGAAAAGAAATAAGGGAGATGGGGACACACTAAGCATTTCAAAACCTGAGTCATTGTGCAGAGGCACTTAAGGTCCTGAAACTGCATCCTTTCAAGCCAATGGGAATTTGTGCCCTGTTACCTAACATGATGAAAATACTGTCATCACTGCAGAAATGGAGCTGCATACCCCAGAACTCACTCTGGCAGGCAGTGACCCACCCATCCATTCTCACTCATACATGGCACCTGCAGCTATTGGGTCTTTAGAATGTTTTTGTAGCTGTGAATGTGAGGGGCTAATGAAGGACTTTCACACTCCTCTCATGGAGGTATTTGAGGCATAGGTGTGACAGGAATTCTCTCAAATGCCTTCTTGACATGAATGTGAATGTCTTCCATCCACCTCACACTGTCCAGCCTCTCCTTATATTGCTAACCAGCACAATTACCTGCTGTCCCTTGCCCAGAGCTTGTGGCAAAGCAACACTTTAGTCTTTATGGAGTGTATAGGTTCTGTGTTGAATTTTGGGATGAATTTCACCCTTTGTGAACACAGGAACCGGTAAACCAGTTTACTGTGCTCATCTAAACAGATCAGCAGCAACAAACTAATGAAAAAGCATAGTTAGGGCAACTGTCCATTTCATACACGTGTCCCACTTCCTTTAATGTCTGCAACAAAAGGATTCCAAATAATGTAGTTCCCTTTAGTCTCTTGGCTTGCTTCTCCATTGTCCAGTAGGGGTATGTCTACACTGCACACTTATGTTGAAATAAGCTATTCCAGAATGAATACTACGAAATAGCTTATTTTGAAATACTATTATTCTATACTACAGGGAAGCCCCAAAATTAGTCTGAGGCAGGCTTCCCTAATGTGGATGTGCTACCTCGATTTATAGCCCCAGGAGGCACTGGGGAGTAATTAATTGAATGGCCCTGGGGAGGAGCTATTTCGAAATAGCAGCAATGGAGCATCCACACTACAGCTATTTCAAAATAGCTGTTTCAGAATAGGCGTTATTCTTCGTGGAATGAGGTTTACAGAAGTCGGAATAAGCCTTCCGTTATTTCAAATTTATTTTGCAATAATAGAATTTCTGTGTAGACAATTGCATGGTTATTTCAAAACAACTGTGCTGTGTAGACACACCTTAGCTGTGTCAAAAAAGCAAGATGCATTATGGGAGAAGTATGCTGCCACAACCACCTCTTCCTTTCTCTATTTTGTCTTGAAAATAGCGGAGCGCTCTGTTCATATGTGCAGGTTCTCTCTTAATTAGTGTAGCTGCTTTTCCTATTCTTATTTGGGTTATTTTCCATGTTTTCCCGTGAACTCATTGGTCCATATTTATATGGATACCTGGGAGAGGGACTACAAGACTCTAAGTATGTTCCAAACAGTCTAGGTTTTTAAATGTTAGTTCAAAATAAGAAGCTAGTTTTGTGTTCTGTGGTCCAACTACTCATTTTCTCAGAGGCAGGCTGTGGCTACACCCATGGTTTCCTTCTCAAAGTCCCCACTCTCTTTCCCCACCAAAACCAAGGGAGAAGGAAGATTGTCACACCTTGATCATCATACAGAAGTTCCCTCTGCATGTAGTTCTCACTCTTTCTGCTTAGAAGAGGTTTTAAACCAGTTCCATGACACAATCTCACCTGTGGATCAGATTTCCTCTCCCCAAAATCCCTTGTCTTGCCCACATAGGGCTGTGCATATAGAAAGTAGCCACCAAGGCTAGGTTGGAGATGCATGTATCAATTTACCCCACCACCTAAAGTTGGTTGGCAAAAAATATGAAAGAACAACCTAACCCCCTGGGTACAGAGTTAATCTCTCTCTCTGGCCCAGTTTACATTTAATTACACAAAGTGAAATTTCTCTAATGCAGTGGTTCTCAAAGTGTGGCCCATGGACCACTTGTGATCCACGACCATCTTACAGGTGGGCTGTGGGCTCGGGTTCCCTCCTCCCTGCAGCGGAGAGCCTATGCTGGTGCTCCAGCCCCACACATTCCCCATGCAAGATTAGCTTCCCACTGTGGGGTGGGGACAAGCTCCAAGCCTTGCAGGCTGGATCCAGCTCATGGGGGGGGAGAAGCGGATCTGCACTATACCACTCCCCCCCCCCACCCCCTGGCTGGGGAAATGGCAGTGCAGGAAACTGCTCACTCAGAGGCTTTCCCCACTACTCGCGTTGGCTGGAATCCCAACTAGATCCCCACCCCCAGCCCAGACCTGCACCTACCTCCTGGCTAGACCCCCATCCCAAATCCATCCTGCACCTATTTTGTCATTATGTCTGGGGGTCTGGGGGTCTGTGGAAAGGCTTGTGTGGAGGAAGGTGGTCTGTGGGCCAAAAAGTTTAAGAACCACTGCTCTAATGGAACAGACCAGCTCCACCCCTCCAAATCAGGTAGAGCAGGGTCTCGATAGAGTAGTCTTGCACCTCACATTCCTCCCTGCTCCAAGAGTTCCCTAGCCTCTGTGGTATTAGCTATTTTAGGGGGCAGGGTTGTGTGCTGGCTCTCTCTCTTTCTTTGCCTCTCTTATTTTTTCACCAAAACTTTCAAAAGGTTTCATTTTTGGCCCATACTGAAACAAAAATAAATTCCAGACTCTTGACATTTTTCATTAATTAGAAATGTTTTGGGGGAAAATGCTAATTAAAAATACATAGCCAGAACCTATATTCACTTTCTTAAAGTCCTTCCTCTATGTTGGGAACCCCCTTGAAGTTGAACTCTGAGAATGTGGATTTAATCTCCATTTCCTGGGACAAAATCTAGAAGGAACTGTGCAATCAGGCCCCACATTTTTAGAGTTTCTGTGAATATAGAGATGGCTGGGGCACAATTTTAGATCTTTCTTTTGATTTGATTTGATTTGATTTTCCATTATCATCCCTTTTCCTTTTTTTTATCTGGCCCCCCTTGTTATGACAAGCAAAACTGCTGAACATATAGTTTAGCTTCAAATCAAGAGCCCAGGATTTACATTTTTTATTTTCTGCTCCTTGGAGATATAATTTTCCATCTTTCCTAAAGAAAAATTTCTGAAATTATTCAACACACAATTGATGAATTAGTTGGCTTATGAAAGTGAAGAAAAAAGTAATGCTTTTTGGAGGGGGGGATGTGAATTTGATCTTATCTAACACATTTCATGCTTGATACATTTTACTTCATCATGTGAAGAGTTAGACATGTACTCAGCAACAGCACTTAGCATTCCCTGGGGTAGTTGTATTATTGGAAGAGGGAATGTTGGGCCAGACACTACAGCTGTGCCTTATTTTAGCCTCACAGAATGGTGATAAAATAATTCAACTCAGGCATACAATCTGCTCATCTGCCCATATTCAGGGATGAAGATAATGAGATATTTTTCTCACCCTCCTCCTCAGAAATTGTATGCTTTGGGTGAGTATTCAGATAGAAGTTTAAATACCTATCGTATGCTTTTCAAAGAGGGATCTGGGATCTGTAGATTGTACTAGACAACTGGCATTAGGACCTTATTTTATACCTCCTCTATACAATAGCACCTGTACCAGTGCATTATTGCTAATGATAGTGATGGATAAGAGCTCCTTGTGTGTTGGTAAATTAAATTCACCATAACCTTCCTAACTACAAGCAATAAAGAGATGAAAAGCTTTGTAAGTGTTTTAAACAAAGGTGGCCCTTTTTTGCCTTTAAAATGTTTCCCTTTTATTGAATTTTTCCAGGAAAATTTTGCAAAATAGACTACATGCAATTTTAACAATTGAGTACATTATGACATAGCACGTAGAAATTTTGGGTCAGAGTCATCCCTGGTGTAATGTCACTGAAATAAATGGCATTATACCAGGCATCAACCTACAGAATAAAGCTTGTGTACTTTAAAGCATTACTAATGCTGCGCTTTAAAGTCTTCAACAAAAGTACAAAATTTACAGCTTAATGACATGGGGGTGGCAGAGGTGAAACTAAGATAAAAGCAAATTGTATCTATGGTAATAATGTTGAATGTACTTCTCCTATTTGTAACTATTATAGTTTATCCCATCACTAGCCAATCAAAATGCAAAAAAATGCCAATGTCTAACTATTGTTACCCACAGAAATTGCATAGCTTGCTGAGTGCTTTCATCCTGACTGGCTGATGAAAACAGAACTGGATGGATGCAAGAAAGATCCATGATGTTGCTGTTTGCTTTTACAATATATTCACGTGTGTGCTTTGAGATAAACAGTTCATGAATCAAGAAAATGCCATTGCATATTGTTTAGAAGTTATTTGTGTGATACTTGATTTCTTAAATACTTCTCAAGGGGAAACAAATAATTACCTCTTATTTCTATAACATTATATCATCAAAGATAATGGAAGTACAGAACTGCAGCTTACTTGCCCACGCATGAAAGAAAATTATATATCATTGCCACATCCTGATTGGCTGATGATTACAAGAGACTGGTAGTTAGATGAATTTTCTTCCTCCTTTTTATTCTTAGGAGATTTGAATGTTCTGTTTCTTTAGTTTCTTTACTTTGTCCAGCCAAAGCCTGTAAGTCTGAATTCATACCATCTGTGACTATTGTTAGGAGAGGTTTCAAAGAATAATGGAGAACGTTCCCAGTTGTGATCTTCTGATGCAAGTGAAAATGATGGCACTAAGCAAAAAAGGCAGCATTAAACATAATTTCTGGCATGTTCAAGTAAGTGAAATGAAGATTGACTTCCTAGGAGGCAGCAATGAGCTTGATTATGTTTTGCATTTTAATCACGCATAAGTAAGCAGCCATAAATCAATGCAAATTAGAACTAATATAGTAGTTGTTGCTTCACATCCTGCTTTTTCAGGCCTCAAATACATTTCATAGCATATATACTATAACCATGTTTTGTTTTTTTCTGTAAGGCGTGAAGATAAACCATGCATGAATCAATATGTGAATGAATCAGTTCCTGATCTAGCTTATTGATGTACTCATCCTTTGTGCCTTTGAATAATCTGCAGAAGCTGAAATTGTAGCTGTCTTATGCTTCAGCTGAAAGCAGCTTGATTACACTGTCCAATGAGGTTTCATGTTGCAGAGGAGCTCATTTGTTAGGAATTGCAGAAGCAGGAAGAAAACAACCAAAGCTCCGTATTAGAGTGGAGGCTCCTCATGGAAGCCTTTAGGACTCAGAGCACACTCACAGCCAAATTCTGGTGTGAGCAATATCATGGCCAGCCTCTTAGCTTTGCCACGTCTGACCTTACTTCATGAGATTTTTGGTTCTGACTTCAGTGAAACCAGGATTTGGAAGTCAATGGGACTGGCATCACTTTGAAAGGAGCTGGTTTTCTGATGCAAATTCAATTGGAGCAGGACAGAGACTCCCTTGGCTCCAACTACTGCAGGGACTAACTGGAGAGGGGGATTCTCAGTGTTTGGCAGAGAGAAGATGAGGGAGCATAGAAAAAGTAACTCTGACCTAGGTTGGTGGGCCTCAGAGAAGGGGATGTAGGGAGGGTTCCATCCAAATGCAGTTCTTGGGACTCAATTATTAATAATTATGTGAACAAACACAGAACAAAAATAGTCCCTGATCCTGCCCAGTGAGTTTCCAATCTATATACATTATAACCAAGTAGTTGATATGTATATTCATTTGTTGTCTTCTTTTCTATCCCAGTGGCAACTGTTCTCCCTAACAATTCCCATCTCCAGACTGGCTTCCCAATCCTCACCTCTCACCCCCTTTTCCAATATCTGTAAGCAGCTCTGAGTGCTGAGGCAATTTCTAGGCACGTTGTGGTAAAAAGCAAGCCCGTGTTACAGCAGAGAAGCCAGCAAACACTGTAGTGAAGGGGAGAACCAGTTTGTTAGAGTCTAACTCCCCTTCTTCAGTTGTTCTTAAGTTTACAAAAACCATGCCTCTAATGTTTGTTCTCCGCCCAAAGACGACTGGGTTTTTTAAGCTGGCACAAAGCTGGTGGAACTATTTGTGTCCTATATTTGTAAGTGTTCATTTGTGTTCTAACTATTCTATCCATTAATCTGGTTCCTGAGGGCCCAATTCTGCCATTCATACACCTACTGAGTAGCACATTACTCAGTAAGTAGACTGGTTTATTTCAGTGGAACCACTCTAATGGTGTAACTCAGCATGAGCTGGGGGGACAGAATCTAGTCTTTAATGAATGGAAGGTTTCAATGCATTTGCTGAAAAGCTGTTTGGACTAGTGACAGTACAATGCAATTTTGTGGATAGTGACTAAGAAATACGTACAAATGCTCTCTCTCGCTCGCTCTCTCTCTGAGTTTGCACTATAAGGAAGAATAATTGAACAGTAGTTCCCCCTCAGTTTTCTCTGTACGTGTTGCTGATGTGGTTTCCATCATTCCTCCCTTGCCCAAAAATTATTTAGAGTGACATTCACCACATTGCAGAACTCGGAAAAAGATATGCACATGCATTGTAAGCCCTCAAAATAGGTCCTCTGTGACTCATTGACCTTGAACAGGAGCAAATTTCATTCCTTATTTCACATTTAGATGAAGGAGTATGGATTAAAAAGTCTTTGTGTGGCATTTGGCAGGACATCAGAACCCATGAAATGGATGTGTGGGAACAGGGTGATTGCCCAGGGCACATTTCACATTGGGTGGGAAGTAGGGGCCCCATATATAAAAACCTGCATTCACGTTTCACATGACACATTTACATATTCAAAAAGAACAAATTAAATTGGGGGGAACATTATTACCAGTGCAGAGTTATTACCATACGCAGCATTAGATACCTTGTTTTAATTGCAGATTGAAGCTGTACACCATTACCACTGCCTCAAGACTATTGCTCTCAGTGTATCTTGCTAGCTCATGCGGGTGACTCATTATTCAACAGATGTCACATGTAACAGCTCTCCTAGATAACAGTTGCCACACAGGCAAAGGTAGAAAGGTTATATGCCACAATTATGCTACCATTATATGCAGCCATATCGATCCCAAGATATTAAAGAGACAAGGCGGGTGAGGTACTATCTTTTCTAGGACCAACTTTTGCTGGTGAGAAACACAAGTTTCAAACTTAAACAGGACCTAAAGAAGAGCGAGGGGTAGCTAGAAAGCACGTCTCTCTCCACAACAAAAATTGGTCCAATAAAAGATATTATCTTGCCCTCCTTATCTTTATAATGCAATTACATCAGTCCATGGTTTTGACTCTGTTATTGTTTAGTATGTTTGTTTATTTAATTTGGAGACCAACTGGGTTCTGAAACAGTTTTGTAGGTATCTAACCAGAAGAGTCCGCGTACTCAGCTAGCTTGTGACTATTGCTAGGTGCAACTTATTCCACCTTTATTTGAATCGAGGACATTCAGGGTAGTACACAAACAGGTCCAAATGTGTAATTTGTGAGGGGGAGTAGGAAGGTAGTTCATATCACACAAGAAGAGGTTTGTAAACAAATAAAGGTGAGCCTACAAAAAAGCCCTCCTAGCTCAAAGCCAATTGTTTCTATTCATGGGACGTTGACAAGTGCACTTAACTTAGTAATCACACAAACCTCTATGGTTGCTACCAGTCTGGATTGATTAAGGTATCTGCAGAGATGGAATATGAATACTTCATATTTTATTCAGCTTTGCCAGTTGTAACATTTGCATTTGTTTCTGTAACTGCATACTAATTTCAAAAGCAGAATTAAATAATAAAAAGAAACACATAAGGAAAACAGGCTGAAGCAGACTTAACATCTGGAATATCTCTGAGGTCTAAACCAGGGAAAACCCACTTTGTAAGGCCTTCTTTTTATATGATAAAGAAGAGTTGCAAAAAAAGGGAGAACATACTGATTTTTCTCCTGCCATAGCAAGCATTTTTAAAAATCCCATCCTGCTATCTCTATGCAGAGTTAGGTGGGATATGTAGGCTACGTCTACACTACAAAGAAAAGTCTGCTTTTGTCAGAAGAGGCTTTTCCGAAATTTGGCGTGTCTACACGGTGCAAAATTTTGGAAAAACCTGCTCTTTCGAGCCACCCCTTCTTCCTGGTAAAATGAGGTTTACAGGGATAGCGAAAGAATGCATCTGCTTTTCCAAAGTTTTTTTCGGAAAAGCAGACACGTTCCTTGGAGGAGGCAGTGCTTTTCTGGGATACCGGAGCTGCAGTCTAGACGTAGCCATAGACAATGTAGCTAATTGTGTTCCTATGTAACATTTTAGACTAAAACAGCAACAGGTTTGCAAGGTAACCTGTGGAGTAGTTTGATCTGTTTTTGTAAAAGGGTATATTTAGCTGTACCACAGGGGTGCCCTTCCTGTTTATGTAGAAATGCTCATGTTATACAGACGTGGATTTTTGTTTGTTTTGGCCACATGCTGCTTTGTCTGGCCTGATTAATATTTGATTAACTTTTCATATAAGAAGCATATTTATGTACATATGGTTTTAAATAAGAATTCCTATGTTACCGCATGTGGATATAAGCCAGCATAGTTGTGATGCCTGGCCTAGATAGAGTATATGATCATCTTTTATTTATAGGTACTTATGTGACCTAGAAATAGGATTCTTGTAAGATAATTGGCTATGACAGAAAAGCACTAAGACAGATGATTGATAAACAGACTATAAAAAGGAAATGTTTTATTTTAGAATACTGACAAGTGTCAAAAATAAATAAGCCCTTCAGTCTATTTAATTGAGAAATGTCCATGCCTTTCTTTTATTTAACAGTGTGCAAAATGTGGTTTATGATCCGTAATTATATGGATATATATATTTCTAAAAACAAATATGTCATCATGTTAAAGCCTAATCCAGCAGAATAAATGGGGAAACTGCTAAATTCAGCTCTCAGGCTACGTCTAGACTACAAGCCTCTTTCAAAAGAGGCTTTTTCGAAAAATACTTTCAAAAAAGCCTCTTTCGAAAAAGAGTGTCTAGATTACAACCAGTACTTTCAAAAAAGCAAGCTGCTTTTTCGAAAGAGAGTACCCAGGCAGTCTGGATGCTCTCTTTTGAAAAAGCACAGTTTGTCATTACATAGCGCCTTTTTTTTGAAAGAGCACTTTCGAAAAAAGGCGTTATTCCTTGTAAAACAAGGTTTTCTGCAGTTGAAAAAACTGCCGCGTTCTTTCGATTTACTTTCGAAAGAACGTGGCAGCAGTCTAGATGCAGGTGAAGTTTTTTTGGAAAAAGGCTACTTTTTCGAAAAAACCCTGTAGTCTAGACACACCCTCAGAGTGGATAAAAAGGTAGAATTTGATCCATGGGGACCAAACCTGTGCAAATGATGGTTTTGAACTTACTATTGGCCAGATTCAAAGGCCACTGAAGTCAGTGGAAATCTTACTACTGATGTCATTTGGTCTTTGGATCATGTCCTGTTTCCCAGATCAACAGTTTTCAGTGTGATAGCAACTAAGAATGGAAATCTAAATAAACATACCTGAGGCTTTTATTATCTTGTGCTCAAAGAACTGCAGAGTCACTATTCCATCTATGCTTTCTTATCCACTTATTTTGGCTGCTTTGTGTTGACAATTAAACTGGGAAATTGTTCTCTGAGAATGAAGGGAGACGCTATTCCCAGCAGTCACAATTCAGGATGGGAGTTTATGACTGCAATTTCCTAATAGTGAAAAAACAAGGAAAGAAAAACATCTTACAGTGCAGCAACATCAGGCTTTGGATGTTGATTTCATGTATATGTTGTAACATTGTGCAGTTAGGAGACCTAATCAGCTCTAGAGAAGCATAGATCGCATAACTCTAAGGCTATGTCTAGACTACATCCCTCTTTCAAAAGAGGGATGTAAATTAGACATATCCAAATTGCAAATGAAGCCTGGATTTGAATTTTCCGTGCTTCATTTGCATACTCATGTCATGGTGGGTTTTTTTCGAAAAACACTATTTCAAAAGTGAAACCACAGTCCAGGCGTGGTTCTTTCGAAAAGAAAAGCTTTTTTCGAAAGATCCTGTACTCCTCAAAAAATGAGGTTTACAGGATCTTTCAAAAAAGGCATTTCTTTTTTAAACAACCACGTGTAGACCCTGGTTTCACTTTTGAAATAGCATTTTTCAAAAAAACGCTGTGATGCGATTATGCAAATGAAGCACGGGAAATTCAAATCCTGGCTTCCTTTGCAATTTCGATATGTCTAATTTACATCCCTCTTTCCAAAGAGGGATGCAGTTTAGACGTACCCTAATAGCCCAGGTCTACACTAGGGCTTTATTTCAAAATAACCTCCCTTAGGTTGAATTTATAAGTAGAGCATCCACACTACCAAGCCCATTATTTTGAAATAATGGGCCGCTTATTTCAAAATCTGTACTCCTGCTTTTCTTGGGGAATACAGCTAACTTCAAAATAATTATTTCGAAATAGTGTTAGTGTGGACACTCCAGTGCCACTATCTCAAAATAATTACTCCCCAGAGTAATTCAAAACTAATTACTCTCCAGTGCTTCCTGGGGCTCTAAGTTGAAGTAGCGCATCCACATTCAGGGAGCCTGCCTCGGACTAATTTCGAGGCTTCCCCGTAGTAGGAACATGCTATTTTGATTTTGTAAAATGGGGAGTTAGTAAGTCAAAGTTAGTTATTTAGCCTATGCTATGTTGCCTTTTTCTAGTACCTTAGCGATAAATAGGTTAATGCATATTTGTTTTTTGCTATTCTTTTTCTATTATGCTTCTTGTTATATGCAATTATACCCGCTTGCATCACAAACTCCCAAAGTAAACAGGTGTTGGCCAGTCGACCAAGATGCTACTGGATATTGTTTCCCAATATGAGACTTGCCCTCTTGGAGGTGGGAAGAGCCAGACTAATTCGGGAAAGGTGTGGGGCAGAGGACAGGATTACCGCTGGCCAGGAAAATTGCAGTTCCCACAAACATTACAAATGTGTGGGCAGAGTCTGCAGGTGATGTGGCAGGTGGTTCCTTGAAAATCACCTCCCCTCCCTTCCTTGCTCCCATTGGGAACCCTCTTGTAGCTGGGGAAGGGATTTGCTCCAAGACACAGGGCTGCAAACTCAGGCAGGAGCCCACCAGCTCTGCTTCTCTGGCACTCAACTCCACTTACCCCGCTCTCTGCTTTCTCAGCAGCAGGAGGGAGTGGACGCTCTGGTATCTGAAGAAGAGAGAGCTGAAGAGTCAGCTGAAGAGAGCCAACTTGTCAAAATAAAAGAATAAGATGACTGGGAGGAGGGGAGGGATAAACCGAGAGGAGAGAAAGTAGAAAAGTGGCTACATGAGAGAAAACTGACAGAAAAGAGCAACTGTCTGAGGACATGGGGTAAAGGAACATGGGGGTTGTGCATCTGCTAGCGTCTCCCAAGGGACTTCAAAAAAAAATTAGGGCAGGAGAGCTAGCAAGGCAGCAGGTGGCACCCTTCCCTTTGAGTCAGTGCTGAACCAGTGCCCAGCGTGGTACAGTAAAAGCAGTTATCCAGAATATTGGGAGAATGGAGGGTGTCAAATACTCTGGTTGGCTAAGAGTTCTACTTTACCAATGGAATACCAGTTTCCAAAGAATTAGAATAAAGTATAAAACAGAATACAGGTACTCACCTATCCAGTAGTAGTACCACGTGGCAAAGGGTTTCTTGAAGAACTTAGGTGTATGGTGGTAACGTTTTCTATGCAGTAGGTTATTTTATGACTCTACATATCAGTATGGACAGTGCATGGTATACACGCAGATCTCTAAAAATACAGTTAACACTTACACTATACTGAATTTAATTTAATCTTTCTTTGATTCAGCAGGAACTTCAAGATCTTACAGTGCCTCAAGGTCATTATTATCAACATCAGGGATCACTGTAGATGTAGAAGTTGCAGGAGATTGGGCTGAATTTGTAATGACTTTAGGACATTCCCTGGAAGCTTCTTTTTTGAATAAATCCCTGGTTTCAGCTTGCTTGTCTTCTGTCTCTTGTATAAAAGCAGAGTGCAGCATATGCAATTGCATGATGTACACTAGTCCCAGTTATTAGAGTGAAGATTTGTACTGAGATATATCAGAAATGTCAGTTAACTGATCTGTCTGGTACACCGAGTGCCAGATAACACCAGTTTTTATTGTATTATGGGGAACTGTGCTGCCAGAGGTGCTGACTCTTTGGATTGAGACATGAAGCCAAGAGCCATACTACTGTGCTCATTAAAGATCCGATGGTGCATTTAGTGCAAAACAGGGAGTGAAGCCTAGCGTCCTGATCAAATTTCAACCTGGGTCCTTCTACTTTGCCTGCCTACATTCCTCTGGGAGGGTCAGTAATCTTTTTCATTTATTGCACTATGCTGCAGAGCAGGGAATAGTGCAACACAGGTGGAAAGTGGAGTGCAACGCACTTCCTCCTCTATGTGGGCAGAGGCAGAGGTGACCACATTTAGGAAAGTATGTGCATGTGTTTGTGCAACCTGGACACGTGCCCCAACATAGCAACCTTTAACAGCAGCCAACTGATCCACTGCACCCACTCAAATGCCTGCCACTGCATCCATCATTGGGGGATAAATAATTGATGGCCCAGATACCGGCTGGTGTAAATCAGCTTAGCTCCATCAACTTTGCTGCACTGCTTTTTGCCGGCGGAAGTTCTGGCGCTGACGTATTTTGGCATTAGCCAGCATCACTGACATGATTAATAAGGGAAAGAATTTTTAAAACACAAAGGAGCATCCCACTCACTAATCCCTTTGTTATACAGCTGTACGGTATTTGCTTTTTTTAAATGATTGTACAGATGTCTATCTAAAGAGGGTCCCAGGATAGGACAGATAAGGACCATGGTGACATGGGTGAACTGCTTGTTTTAATATCTAGTCCAATATCCCAAAGCCATGGGATAATTTATCAAAAGTAAAATGCAATATTTAAACCTTAACATGTAAAGTCCTATTTCATCCTTAACAATAAGCACCACACTCTGTTCATTTAATCAAAGAAAAATGGTTCAGATTTGGAGCAGTAAGACATTTTTCTATCCTGTAGTTAAGCATTTATCTATAAATACCCCAGGTTACTGAATTAACAAAGTGTACCATGGGACTGGATGCTTTCAGACTGAACAAACTCTAGTCATCTTCTGTCTGAAATTTCTGTAAGCACATAACTCACACTATTGATATATGCCGTACTGTACAGTCACCTGCTAAGTCTGGTAGACTTCCTGTCTACCTTTTGCATACACATGTTTCCAGACTATTTTCCATAGATGAAACAGCCAAGATCTTTGGACCCAACCAAATGGGATTTTCATCTGGACAAGGATTACTCACATGAGTAATGGTTGCTTACTGGACTCCATGGGCCTGACTGTCTATTCTGCCATATCAGTTTTACATGGGTATAACTCCCCTGAAGTTGATGGTGCTGCACTGCTGTATGTGGGCTGGTGAACCAGGCCTTATGATTTTAATTTGGAAGATATTAAGAGAGAAAGAATCATAAGCACCCCCAAAAAACAGCCATTGTAGGGTCTAACCCTGTTTCAGTTGAAGTAAAAGGATATTTTGCCCTGAATTTTAGTGAGAGCAGAATCAAGTCCCTACATTGCAAAACGGCATTAAATGACTAACTAGATTCCGATTGTGGTGCTAGGAAAAGTGGGTGTAGGCAGATATGCCTTTGAAAAGACATGTCATAAAATGTACAATATTATCATAAGAAAACATGTACTTGAAACCAGCTTTTCCCATGGGTTGCTTTTGTGTATTGCTCTCACTTCTTTTATAATGATGCTATTTGAATTTCTGTAGTTAATCCTGAGTCAATCTTTTCATTTCTAACCCTGGCATTAGTGTCTTTACCTTTCCTTCCTGGCTTCTTTTGGTTCCCATTGGCTCAGACAGGTGGCAAAATGAAAGCAGCACCATGTCTATACTTCTGGGTTTTGCACCCGTTCTGTGATTCACTAATATTCTAATCATGCCCATACATACTGGAAAATACAACCCCTCTATGCAAGGAGCACTCTCATAGTTAAAAGGCTTACATTTAAAAACAGCATAAAAATAGGTTGTGGAGTCTGCTTGTTCCTTATCCCACAAAGTAGAAAAGCAGTCCGGCTGCATGCTCCTCAGATGGGCATCCCTTCAGAAAAAAACTGAGCTGTTGTCGTAACCACCGCCAGGCAGAGTTGAACCTGGGACCTCTGGAGCTTAGTATAGGAGCCTCTATTCTCTGAGCTAAAAGGCAGCTGGCTGTCAGCCCATGCTGTAGAAGTCTCTTGTTTTTATCTGTTGCTGTGGTCTAGGTGCCACTGCATGGGACAGTGAACCACACTAGGGGTACGTCTAGACTGCGGGGGGTTGGGATACTGCCACGTCCAGAGAACGCATTTGCTCTTCCTCTTTTTTTTGTGGAAGAGGAGACACGCTTTTTCGGAAGCCCTGTCTTCCTTGTTCCACGAGGAAGAAGGGATCTTCCGAAAGAGGGTTTTTTTCAAAAATTTGGCCCAGTGTAGAAGGGCCAAATTTTGGAAAAGCCTCTTCCGAAAAAAAGTGGAAAAAGGTACACAAATTGCAGAGTGCATTTTGCGTACATTTTTCTGAAAAAAAAAAGGTGTAGTGTAGACATAGCCAAGGTGTGTGGGTTACACTGAGTTTCTTACAGAATCCATGTGCTGCAAGCACGCACAGTCACAATACAGTCACAATGCACACTTCCCATCTGCTGCCCTCGGCTCTTCGGCTTTCTCATGCTGCTAGGAAAATCCACATGTCACCAATGGCGAACTAGAATCCACAGGGCTCAGGTATTTATCACCCTGTGGCCTAGCCTCATTCTGAGAAGAGTCTTATGACGCAGCCATACGAATGCTTAAGCCTTGTCAATGCTGGCTCCACTATACCATAGATGGAACTGCACCGGTGTTGAATTACACACAAGACCTAAATTTCCTAACATTGACAAGCTCTACGAGTCTTGTTCTTTGGCAAGTATCCAAGCTTTTTGGGGTGGAAATGGCCATTGATTTCATGCTTCCAGAGCACCCGCTACAATAGGGCCCAACCTAATTGTGGCCTTTAACTCTATCACAGTCTAAATAAGTGTTGAATAATGAAAATAGATGGGAATGGAAGCACCACCCACATAATTAATATACTTTCCGTAAAGTGATCCTGTTTCAGTTGGTTATTTGTCAAATGTTACCTTTTCAGGCTGACGTTTTCTCTGGCAGGTGCCTGCTTACCTATTTTCTTACCTATTTCCAAGAATGAGATTAGTGAGAAATTTGTTGTTAAGGGAACGTTAAATCTGTCCTATTCACATTTTGGAATGCTTGACTTTGAACTTTAATATTCTTAACATTGCTCTACTGTGTAATGGAATAACGTCGGCTAGAACAATTCTGGCCAGTTTCAAGAAAAGAGTATGCAGGAATATTGGAGGACACTGTGACAAGCATCTGCAAACCAGACAAAACCAGCACCTGGCATTTGTTAGGAGCATGCTGCCCTGCTGGTGTTTTTAAAATAGGCTCATATTGAGGTCTAACAGACTTGTTGGCAATATCTCTTTAAATTAGTATCAGTCCCAACAAATTTGAGACATTCCCCTGATTTTAGGTTATATGATTTGCCATTCCAATACATCCAGGGATTGAAATAACCAAGCATATTTTAGCAATCACTTTCTTCCAGATTGTTTGGCCCATTGCAATTTTTCACATTGCAAAGTACTTTTAATGAGAGTGAAGACTGTCTACGCTTTTGCATGTCCCTGAGTAGAATCTTAATTTTGGCCTTTAGAAAAATCATGTGTCAGGCTCATTTAGTTGGATGAAATGTTTTTTTATTATGTTATATCTGTGTTGACACAATGTTTGAAAATCTCACTGAATAAAAAAAAAGAAAGGGGGAAAAAACCCTTTCCATGAATGTTCCTGGGTTTTATGCTTATATCCTGGATCCTACAGCAAGTGGAACAGATGCACTATTTTTCTATTGGAAAATACAGATTCATCAAAAATTTCTACAGTAACATGTTGGTTTTGACAAAAAAAAAGGAAAAGTAGAAATGAAATGTTAAATATGGATGGAATGTTTTGATTTTTCATCTTGAAAAGGCATGGCTTTGTATATTTTATTGCATTGTACTCTATGTTATTAATCAATATAATATGACATGTATAAAACATGCATATTATGGAAAACATGGAAAAGATCAAATTAAAATTGAAGTGAAACATTTTGATTCACCCAAAACAAAACTTTGTAGCGGGAAATTTTTTTGGTCTAATCCGGAACTAAAATACATTTTCAAGAGTCAGAATTTCCTGTGGAATGGAAATTCCAAGTTTTTACCAGCTCTAATTGCAAGTTTACCCTTTACAACAATGGGCCAGAAGCTGGGCATAGATAGGGGAGAGTGTGTTTGAGTTTTGTAGAAAAATGTAGACTAACATTTACTTTATTTAGAAATCACCAAGGACATTGCAGCTGACCTTCAGGTTTAGCAGCTGGAAGGTTTCTATCTCACAAGTTCTCATACTACTGAAGAACACAAGGTCATTTGTGAACCAAATTTGGACAAGACACCTTGCCAGTATCACTGAGATTTGGCATAATGCCACTTTTAGCCCTTGGCTAGGCCAGCTAGTCTATTCACACAGCTTAGTACAGCACACAAAAATAAGCCCTAACTTAAAACAAAGGAATGAGGGAGGAGATAGAAAAAGGGAAGATGGAGTCACAGTCTTGGTTCCCTTCAAATGTAAGGTCAGAATTTCCCACATACATGTTTTGGAATGAATCTACAGGATCTACCAGACTAAAAAACAAACAGAACCTAGGATTCCTGGAGTTATACAAATCTCCAGATTAAGACACTGCCACCTCCCTAGGGGAACAAATGAGCCTGCTGCCCAGCAAAGGGCAGGAATTCCCAAGGTTCATCATTCTTGGTGACCTCACGTTCAGTCTAAACCAGTGGTTCTCAAACTTATTTTTTGTGTGTGAACCACTTGAAAATCGCTGAGGGTCTCAGCAGACCACTTCATGATCTTTCCAAATGTTGTTTGTTCTGTTAGCTAACTATTGTAAAGCTCTTTGGATAAAAGCACTATATTAAAACGTGTCTGGACAAGTGTTTTCCATTAAGTTTTAGCAGCAGTTTGGGGACTTCTGTGTCTCACCCTCTGCAGCAGCTTCTGAGCTGGGACTGGGAAGGAGAGCAGTCTCTCTCCCCAGCCATGACATCTCCCAAGCTGGGGCTGGGAAGGAAGCCTCCCTTCCCTCCTCCTCCCCCAAACAGCTGCAGCTCTGGATCTGGGAATATTTGCCTCTTTCTCTGTCAGCGGCAGCCCTGTATGTCCCAAATTCCTCCACCCCTCTTCTCACCCTACTGCCCCCACTTACCTCCTATTTTCCCCACATCACTCCACTGCCCCCTCCCACCTATTGCCCTAAAGCCATCACCTCACCCTACATGTGCATCTCATCCAGGATCCAGGCACCTAATTATTGGAGCCATGCCTCCCTGGCTCCACTAATTAAGTAGGCAGCCCTTTATTCTCCCGTGTGCAGCCGCCCAGGTGTGCAACTTAGAGGGAACTATCCATAGGCGACCTGAATGGAGCTCATGGACCACTAGTGATCCAAGGGACCACAGGTTGAGAATCTCTGGTTTAAACAATGCCAGAGCACCCCAGCATCTGATCTCAGGTTTTACTGAAAGCCACATTCAGACCATCTATAGACTCACACCTCAGCCAGACAGGAGTTAAACTTGACCTTCAGCCTAGCTACAGACAGCAGGAATATGACATATCTTTTCCTGTTCTTACCACCATTTTACATAAACAAATCTGACACGGTTAATTTTTTTTTAAGTCACCAAGAGTGAGGTTGGACCACCATTAAATTTTATGTGGGAGAATTATTATTTTAATTGAAATTCTTTTAACAAAATTAATATTTTTTAATTGTGGGGAGAAATCCCATTCTCTCTCCCTTTTTTTAATTCTCTCTTCCCCCACTTTTTTCCCATTAGAATGGGGGGAGAAGGGTAGGTGATAGGGAGGAGAATGAAAATGTGAAGGGAAAATCTCCGACCAATGAAAAGTAGATAGTTGACCCACTCCTAAAAAAAGCCATCTTGCTCCGACTGAAGACAATCAGAACAGCCCCTGTGAAAAATCACTCCATTCTTACATAAATATCTAATCTTAAAACACTCAAATTTGAAAATGTTAACTATTGGGCATAGCACAAGTCACTGCCCATATTCCAGATAATAATGAAGTATCCTCAGGGAGGTGCAAGCCATATGGAACTAGAAAACAACAGTGAACTTGTGGTAGCTGTCTCTAGGCCCATTATGACATCAGTCCTTCCCACAAGGATGTTCACTTGTGTGAGGTTACTACAGGGGAAAACACACACACACACACACAATATGGCTAGATGAGTGCAAAAGGGTCTTTACAGAGCTGATGCAATGTCCTGCCCTATTGTACCATGGTAAGTGGCATGGTGGGATATCATCCATTTAAAAGGTATGGTAACATGTGCTGCACCATTGTAGATCCTTTGCACGCGTTCTTTATCTAATTGGCTTAATTTAAGGCTACTTTCCACAACCAGGATTGCCTGCCTATCCATCATGTGACTGGAAAATTACCATTGCCCTACTTCCTCCCATATTTCACAGCTGCATACCTTTCTGCTTTTGAAAGCAGTGTACACTTTGTTTAAATTCTCTGAGTACCTGACAGTCTGTGCAACTTTGTGTCTGGTTTATAAGTGCACAGGTGCTGAATTCAACCCAGAGTTCTTTTATATGCCTGTTGCGTAAATACAGCTTGAGAACAGAGCTGACATTTTTAAAACCTGATAAAATGAGCTTACAAAAATACAAGCAATTGGTTAGCGCATACACACATACACACACACAAAGAACCACGTGGTTTCTCAGAACCATGAAGAAGAGCATTTCTCTACAACAACAAAAATAAACGAAGCAAGGAGCAGCAAAACACATTTATTAAATATCAGCAAAATCATTCACTGTGAAAATCTGACAAGAGGTTATTGACCGCAGAGGAGTACGTGTGCATTCACCACATCACTGCCACAGAGGTACAGGATGTTATTAGTACAATATGACCCTTTACTCAGCTGTCACTAAACCACACTGTGCTTGCTGTCAATTTGTTTACAGAATTCTAACAGACATTTTGTGAAATTGACTGTTCTATTTTAGAAGGCCCAAGTTCTGTTATCCACCTTATATGATAATTAAATCATCTCTCCAGCTACCATAGTATTAAAGAATCTAATCCAATTTTTTTTGCCCAGTTAAAATAAGGGTATCTGAAGTTGCACACTGATGACCTTCAAACACATATGCATGTGCTTAACTTTATTACCACAGGTATTCCCTAGCTTTTGTTAGTGCAGGAGAGTTTCACTGGCTTGCATGGAAGTCAACAGCAAGAGTTCCTGAGACTTCAGTGAGACTACCCATGACAGTACAGTTAAGCACATGCAGGCTTGCAGGATTAGGCCATTGATCCTGCACTCACTGAAGTCAGGGGGAATTTTGCCACTGACTTAATTGAATGTAGGACTGAAGCCTCTGAACTGATAAAAACTGATGAATATTTCTCACCAAATAGCTTGATGCACTGGACCAGGACTGTGAAGCTGAAGCTGGATGCAGGTATTCTGAGGATTATCTCATCTGCAAAAAAGTGGAATTTACCCAGGGCTGGATCATTAAAGATATTTAGGCACCTACTATGATTGTCAAAAGTACATAGGCATTTACAATGTATTGATTTCAATGATTGTTCAATCATTATGAGAAGATGCTGGAGATGGATAGGGCATGTGATGAGAAGGGAGCAGATGCCATTGTAAAGATAGCACTTCACTGGATGCCTGAAGGACGATGCAAATGTGGGAGGCCCAAGACAACATGGCAGCGAACTACTGAGGCAGACATGAAGAGAATGAATTACAACTGGTACACACTGGAGAAAATGGCCAAAGACAGACAAAAATGGAGAACCTTTGTTGCTGCCCTACATGCCAGCAGGTGTAATAGGCATTAACTAACTAACTATTAGGTGCCTAAATACTTTGAAAGAATTGGCCCTTGTGCTAGGTAATGAAATGCTCATCTGACTGACTCTCTCAATAATAAAGCTTCATGATACACAACTGAGTTATAGGGAGTTGAAGTAACTTTTTCAGAGTTTCACAGTGACCAGCACTAGAAATGCAATTTGGGGTCCTGACTTTCATGCTTTTCCCTGACTATTAGGACATACACCAAACAGAAGGTGAGACCATGATTAACAGAAACAAACAAGCATTAAGACATATGCAGAGCGGGAATTGCAGTGAATTTACAGAGATTGTTAACACACTTTTAATATGCTTAAGTACAACTGGCATGCAATGTTCCACTCTCAGCTACATTATCAGACACATGTCTGTTCATGTACAAGGTACATAATGTGACAGCTTTTATTTGTCTTACTAAATAAAACAAAATACCTCTGATTTCAGGCTCCCATTATCGACCTTGCTCCCTTTTACCTCAAGTACTTCTACAGCTACCTTTTTGCATAGTGAATTAATGGCACTATGGCAGTTTAAACCTTTGCTTTGTGTACTCTGGGTTCACTTCTGAGTCACGAGGATATTCTTTGTTCTCAAGTTCACAGTTTCAGGGCTGAAAAAATATGATTTCCTTCTTCCCCCACACCACACGCATACACACAGCTCAGTGGCAGAAGAAAGATACAAACATTACTATTCTTATTTCCTTTCTTAGCTTAGTTGAAGAGATCCTCTCTACCCTAAAAGTAACAGGGTCTCGTTTTATTTATATTTTTGCTCTGACACTGATGCAGGTACAGACAAGGCAGAATAACACATGTATCTGGGGCAGCAAAGTCTGGTGACTCATTTCACAAAACACAAATGTTCGTTCCAAAAACTGAAGTTCTGCCAATGGGAAATTCACAAGTCTCTTCACAGAATCTGAAGGGGAGATTAGCACTTGCAGTTGCATGCAATTTTTAAATTTCCTCAGGCAACATTTCTCACACTGCACAGGCACGGTTGCTGTTTTGATCACTCAATAAATATCTTATAGAAAGATTGCTAGATCACTATCAAAGCTACATTTGTTGGGTTAGTGATTATATGTGCCAATAATATCTACATCTGGCAAACAAGTATTCTGTGAATTGGGATGAGGGTAGCAACAAGGGAAAGTGTGACCTCAAATCATTAGACAGATCCATATCTTGAGCACTGTTAGAACATAAAAATGAGGAGCAGCTGCTCCCTTCATCTTGTCAGCCTAAAATTGTGAATGTTCATGTGTGGCTAGTGAATTAGGGTACCTACATTTTTGGGAATCCTGTATTACTCATCTGGAAAGGCTGACTTCCAGAAGTTGGGGTCTGAGCACTTTCTGAAATTCAGGCTCCTTTTGGTAATCTCAAGTTGGGCACCCAAAGTCTGAGTCTTCCTGCCCCGCTATTCCCTCCAAAATCACTAGTTACTTTTGAAAATTTGGGCCGCTGGGTATACTCAAATCACCATTCTCAAAAGAATTCCTTTTGAGGTACAAGGCCTGGTGCATATATGGAGGCACCTAACATACTACTTTATAGTGCAGGTGCTGTAGCCTTACTGAACTGGAATTCAGAAAACCTCAATTCTATTCTCGGCTTTGCCACCGCAGCTCCAGCAGGCACAATTGGGGGCGGGATGTCTGTCCCTCAGCTGGGACAGATCCAGGCTAGGCTGGGTGGTGGACGGGGAAGGGTTGCCTGTACCACAGCAGTGGAAGCAGCAGCTTTGGGGCAGCTCCAGATTGGGTGCTGTGGCTGGGAGAGAGGCACCCCTCTCCTGACCCCAGTTTGGAGCAGCCACAGCCAGGGGGAAGGGAGCTGCCATGGCTAGGGAAGCACCCCGGCCCGAGTACAGAGCTGCCACCCACCTGCACAGTTTACAGGGAACTTAGGTCTGGATCCCCAATTTGGGCATCACTGGTCTCCCCTGTGAAATGTGTATAGTATAGGGTAAAAGCACAGAAAAGACCAGATTTCATGGGGGGAGCCAGATTTCACAGTCCATGAGGCATTTTTCCATGGCTGTGAATGTGGTAGGGCCTTATTTATGAAGGTGAGGACCTTCCTCCTAGTCCTCCCCCCAAGAAGAACAGTCTCTGGCCCTCTTTGCAGATTTATCATGTAGAAGAACTAGAGGTGGGCTGAAAAACCCTATGGTGTTTTCTAGATAGGTAGGGTGACCTAGGAACTAGGGGCCCAATCTGTTACCACAACTGAACTCCCATTGACTTCACTGTGAAGAATCCAACCCCGAATCAACACAAGGGGAGTCCAGAATTCAGATGTGAGGGTGGGGTGAGTATAAGGGCCTTTTATATCTGTTGCATTTTGAAAAGCTTGCTTCCTGTTTCCCTGCTACCAGCACTCTCTCACTCATCTCCTGGCCTGCCCTGCCATGTCAAACCTCCCATCTGGACACAGCAACACTTCCTTTCCTCAACTGACAAGTGTTGTTTTGAGTGGTACCCTCTGAAAACCTGATCCAATTCCCATTGAAAGGAAAGTGACAGACCAGCTGGGCCATAACTAGCCTGCCCTAGTTGTTGGGAAAAGAGCAGTGAGGAGAGAGAGAGAGAGAGGGCTGCCTACCAAACACGAGAGACAAGATATGTGGGATTGGCTGACTGGGGACAACACTGGCATTTTTAAAAATCAGGAGCCCATCTAAAGTGAGGTATCTGGTCACTTTAAACTAGGAGTGGGGAACCTTTTGGGGGTAGGGGCCACTGATCCACAGAAAAAATCAGTCAGGGCCACACACAAGTAAGAAGCAAAAAAGAAAAAGAAAAACAAACCCTCACTAACCCGGCCCCTGACTGAGAAGGAGAAAGACACTCCCCACATTCCCCTCGCACACCATCTGGCATGCGAGATGGTGGGGGGCCCAGGCTAGTAGATTTTGTGTGCTCCAGCCCTGTGGAGGGAAGGCAAGGGGCTGGAGTGCTAGCCTGGGCGCCCCAATGCCGGGGGGCCGGGGGGTCCCTGAGCCTTGGGGGCTGGATCCAGGCAAGCCAGGGACTGTATCCAGTCCCTAGGCCTGAGGTTCCCCACCCCTGCTTTCAAGACAGGGTCCTGAAATAATCACCAGCTATGTCAGGTATTTGTTTCTGTTGCTCTTAGTGTCCCCTAGTCCCCATACTGTCTCCATTCCTCTACTGTATTACCAGTTTTCCATTCTGAGTAATGTAGCCCCGATATATGCAATTCATGCTTCTCTAAGTAAATGGCCGCTTATTGCCGACATGATGACTAAAAACTCTTGGAAACGATGTAAGATTCACATCTCTTTGATCTTGGAAAGGATAGAGGGAACCTACCCACATTTTATGACTCAGCCCTCAGGCTGCTAGGTGGTATAGAACAACTTAGGGAAAAAAATCTTCTTTATTTGTAACAACTTCCAAAGAAACAGCTATTAGCTTTGTACAGCTTGTTTTGTTACTGCAGACTGGACTCTGTCATGCAGAGACTGCTGGAAATTTTATATAGCCCTCACTTACTTTTTTTTAATAAATGTATCAAAGTACTTTTATGACCCACATCACCATAATAGCGGCATGTCTCACAATCATTAATGGATTTTATCCTCACAGCTCGGCTCTGAGGCAAGGAGTGTCTTTATACAGGTGGAAAATGAGGAACATGGTAAATCAAGAGACTCACCCATCATCACACAGGAAATTGCACCTAGCTCTGTCGCTCCCTTGCAGTCTACACACACACACACACTCATGCGCATATCTGGACACACGCACACACACACAGGTCATGACCCATTTTACTGAAATGACTGTATTTAAACTGGTAAGGACAAAAACTAAAGAGGAAATAAGCAGTATCACATTTCTCATTAGTGATGAAACTCAAGCTCAAAAAGGGGAATGAAGCCCAAAAGTTGCAAGATCCTTATAATTTACTTATAATTAACCCTTGTGCAGGCAGCCAGCCTTAAGGCCTATGCAACATTTAAGTCTCATGTAAGAAATCAAAATAGTGCTGTCACCCTAAGAAGCCCTTAGGGCCAACTGGCAAAGGGTTCACTGAACAGTAACAGCAACTATCAGGCCTGACAAACTCACTACACCTAACACACTGGTTTCTTAATATATACCCCAAAAGGGTTGTGTGAGTTGTCTAATGGAAGCTTACATCAGATGACCGTCCTAATAAGCATGTGATGCACATACAAGGGATATTTGAAAAACGGCCTGAATGTATTGAAAAATATGTTTAGAATTTTTGTCCCGGGCAGATTTTTGCCAGACAAAAGATTGTGGAACAGGGCTGGGGAAGATGTAGCCCAGGGGCTGGATCTGGCCCATCTAACACTTGGATCTGGCCCGCAGGCTGCATCTAGCCATTTTCTATTTATATCCTGCTGCCCATGACATCAAATTTCCATGCAATGGCTGAGGCAGCAGGATCCTATTTCAATGGCTCACAGCTCATGGTCTTGTTGGTACCCCAGCAGAGGCCAGAGCTGTGAGCCCTTTGCTGTGTCTTTAATTCAAAGCCTCCAGCCCCAGAAAATCTGGGTGGACGCTAGTCCCCAGCCCCACCCTTCCACTCCAGGCCCTGCCCCTTCCACTCCAGGCCCCGCCCCTTCTGGGGTGGAGCTGGCCCATCACCATGTACCAAAACTCATTAAGTGGCCCCCCTGCAAAGATTATTGCCTATCCATGATGTGGAATCACATGCCCGCCTAAGTCTCCAATGTAAATTAAGTATTGTAAAGCCCACTTACAAAGCAAGCCCAATTCCATGTAAAATCAACAGCGGCACGTCTAGACTACATTTTACTTTCGGAAGAAGATATGCAAATTTGGCAGGAATTTGCATATCTTCTTCCGATCGCTTTTTCAAAAGAGTTGTTTTTTTTTAAAGCAAGCAGTCTAGCCACGGTTCGTTGGAAAAAAAAAACATTTTCCAAAAGAACCTGTAAACCTCAATTTTTGAGGAAGAAGGTTCTTTTGAAAAAAGGGGTTTTTTTAAAAAAGAACCACGTCTAGACAACTTGCTTTTTAAAAAAAAACTCTTTCGAAAAAGCGATCAGAAGAAGATATGCATATTCCCGCTGAATTTGCATATCTTCTTTCGAAAGTAAAACATAGTCTAGACGTACCCCAGGAGAAACAGCTCCCTGGGGAATGTGAACTGAACAGGGAAGAACTTGCCAGAATCCGAACCCCCATGGCCATCCTTCCTCAGGAGACAAATACAATTAACTTTGTAATATAAGGAGGCAGCACCAGGACCCTTCATTTGGGCTTTGTCTGCACTTCAAAGTTCAAAGCATAGCTGTAGCAGTGCTGCTGTGACTGCATTTTAAAGTGTGGCCGTGGCAAAAGAGCTGGAAGAAAGCTCTCCCACCATGCTATTGCCTTGTCTACACTAACCCCTACTGTCGACCTACTTTAGCTATGCAAATAGTTGAAGTTGATGATCTTACTGCAGTGTCTTGTGTGTGGTATGGTTGGTGGGGGCTGCTCTCCTGTTGATGCCAGCTATTCTTCTTGCTCTGGTGGAGTACTGTTGTTGACAGGAGAGCGCTCAGAGATTGATTTATCTCATCAAAGCAGGCATGATAAATTGACGGCAGATGCATGGATTGCTGCAGCGGCAATCCCTGGGCATGGTGGAGACAAGGCCATGTAATGCACTTTTCCATGAGGAGAGTAGCTAACAGCACCAGGGAGCAAGGCTGGTGCTGTAACTTGCTGTGCTCATGGGTTTTTTTCACACCTCTGAGCCAGAAAATTACAGCAGTGTAAAGTGGCAGTGTAGACTTAGCCCTAACCTGTACTTGAGAGGTAACTGGACAGTGCAGTCACATCCATGTGTAAGCAGGGTCTGAAACACTGCTTCCAAAGCAGCCAGCTGGAAGGGGAAAGATGTTCCTGGTGTTGTTATGCTCAGGGCTTGACAAACCGCTGAATCTATTCGCCCGTGGCGAGTAGATTTCAGCCAGTCGCTCCGAGTGCCCCATTCACCAGCGCTTCGCACATGTGCAGTGCCAATCTGGCGCATGTGCAGTGCGGGGCTGGCGAGTGGCTCTCGCCAGGGTTTGTCAAGCCCTGGTTATGCTCACTCAGTTGTTTAGTCCTACAAGATAATCAACTGTTGATATGTAAATACAGCTCATACTGGAATGGAAAAGAGATCCTAGGTATGGTCACGTAAATCCAGTTCAGCCAGTGTGATAGGCCTGATGGATGGTCAGTTGCTAGAATGGAATATTGTGTATTGTAACTAATTTGGCTGTTGTGGGATCACAAACCATGTTAACCCTAAATTTAGGAATTATAAAATATGACCACCAGTGCTTGCAGGAGAGACCACTGTAATTGTAAAGAGTCTTGGATGCACAAGCCTCCCTCTTCCAAACTCAAGTGGACTGGATTGGGGGGAAGGAGCTTGAACCAATAGGCTACATGCCCTCCAGGTGTGCGCCGTAAGACTGGTTCAACCTGTCTCTTCCCCCCTGTTCTAAAGATAGACCTAAAAGAGACTCCATAAGGAGTCTTTTTATTATTTTGAAATATTATTCCAGTGGAAGCTGGAATCTTTTGGCCAGCCTAGGCGGGGACTAAGAGCTGAAATCACTGAAATACTGACAAAGAGCTGAAATCACTAGGTTTAGCCCAGAGCCAGACCCATCACGGAAGCAGCAGCAGGTGGCCAGTGGGGCGGCTGGCAGGAACAAGCGGCCAGCTGGCGGGAGCGGGCGGCTGGTGGGAGCAGTGGCAGGCGGCCAGCGGGGCAGCTGGCAGGAGCATGTGGCCAGCAGGGTAGCTGGCGGGAGCAGCATCAGGCAGCCAGCGGGGCAACTGGCATGAGCAGCCAGCGCGCGGCCAGTAGGAACGGTGGCAGGCAGCCAGCAGGGAGGCTGGCAGAAGCAGGTGGCCAGCAGGGCAGCTGGCAGAAGCAAGTGGCTGGCAGGTGGCCGAATGGTGGCCAGTGGGATCAGCGGCAAGTGGCCAGCGCAGTGGGTGAGATGTCTCCTATCCCTGCCCCCCCAAGGCTGGAGGGTGAGCTCCGAAAATCACCTCTGAGCTCTGGTCTGCCCTGACCATGGGCAGCAACTGTGAGTGGGGTACGGAGAAAGGTTGGGCATGTGAATGGGACACTTACACTGCTGGACTTGTGAGCCTGAGAGGCAAAATACATTGCTCAACCCACTTGAGCTGGGATGTGTACTCATGGTTTGGTTATGAACTCTGTTTGTGGTGTTTTCCCAAGTTAATGCCATGTTACTTCTCTCCCTCTTTCATTAAAAGTTTCTTTTCTACACTCAGACTCTGTGCTTGCAAGTGGGGAAGCATTGCCTCCCAGAGGCACCCAGGGGGGTGTGTGAATTTCCCAGATTACGGGGTGGGGACTCGAGACAATTCTGTGTTGGATGGATGAAAAGGAACACCTAAATATTGAACCCGGCCCTAGCTGCTGCCAGCGCTACCTGGCAGAAGGGTTACACATGAAAAACAAGTTCTCAACTGACTTGGACTGAAACATTGCAGAAAAGGTTTAGGTGAGATAAGACTGCTTTAGATAAGGATTGTAGCCTGTTAATTTTTAGTCTCTAATAAAAGACTGTTTATTTGTAACCTGTTGTTCTTATTATCCTTGCTTACTATCTTTTAAACTTTAACCTTAGTTAATAAAAACTTGTATTTGTTTTCACTATAAACAGATTATGGTGCTGTGGTATATTCAACCTGAGCTGATACTTAGTTCAGTGGTTTTCAAACTTCGTTTATTGCAACCCAGTTGAAGAACATTGTTGATGATCATGGGCCAACATAATTATATCTTTTCAGTAGAGTGCAGGCTGCAGGGTGCGGCTGCAGGGATGACCGGTTGAAAGTGTGGGGGGTGAAGGCTTTGCCCAAGGGTGTGGGCTTGGGGGTTGGGCCAGAGATGAGAGGTTTGGGGTACAGGCTGAGGAGGGGGCAGAGGGTTCAGTGTGTTGGTGGGGACTCTGGGTTGAGGCATTGGGGATACATAGAGTACAGGCTATGGGGTGGGGCTGGGGATAAGGTGTTTAGGGTACAGGAGAGGTTTCTGAGTTGTGGGGGGCTCAGGGCTGAGACAGGGGATTTTTGTGGCACAGGCTTATCTCTGGCGGCTCCTAGTCTGATGCCATGGGATGGTAAAGCAGGCTTCCTGCCTATCCTGGCACAGTGGACTGGACTGCACCCTGGAAGTGGCCAGCAGCAGGACCAACTCCACAGTCTGCCCCGTCCCAAGCTCTGGCTACACACTCCCATTGGCCAGTTCCTGATTTGTCTCCAGGCAATGACAAGCAAAAATGGACAGAGCTCATTTTAGGTCTATTTTAAAATGGGTTGAGCTTCATTTTTTTGGCTTGTTTTGCTTTTTTATCTCATGAGAATTTGCTACTTGCCTCTACCTAGGATGGGGTGAGCAATAATTTTTGATGGGGGGGGGGGGGCACTCCAAGATTTTGGAAGATGGTTGAGGGCCACACTCTTCCATGATATTAATGGAGATGTAGGGTCTGGAATGGTGGTTGGGTGCAGAAGGGAGCTTGGGATAAGGACTGGGGTGCAGGAGGGAGACTGGAGTCTGGGAGGGAGTTGGGATGTAGCAAGTGGTTGTGACCTAGGGCAGGGGACTGGTGTGCAGGGGTTTGGGATGTGACCTAGGGTAGGAGGAGATTGTGATCTGGGGCAGGAGATTGGGGTGCCAGATCTGGGAGGGGTATGGCTGTAAGAGGGGGACAGAGGGTTTGGGTATGTTGAGTGCGGGGGCAGAGAGTTGGGGCAGGAAAGGGCTATGGTACCAGAAGCAGGCTGTGGCCAAGAGACTTACTTGTCAGCTGCCAAACTAGCCTCCCTGCCTGCAGAGCTTAAAATGTTTCCCAGCCTGCCAATTTGCTTGCCTGGCCACGTGCTTCATGAATAACTAAGCCCAGGAGAGGGTTAGGGGGTGTGATTCTTCTTAGCTGTCTGTTATTCTAACAAGCAGCTCCCATTGGCCAGTTTCTGCCAGAAACTGGCCAATGGGAATGTGCTGGGGGCGGGGCAGCTCCTAAAACTTCCCCCCTCCCCTCCAGTCATAAAATAGAAATGGAGCCCTGCAGCCGTGTTTCTGCACGGCGCACAGGACTGCAGGGCAAGCTGGGGAGCCTTCCTGGGGCTCCCCGCTGCCTCCGCAGGCTGGATCTGGTGGCTTGGTGGGCCGGATCCCACCCATGGGCCATATTTTGCCCAGGCCTGACCTAGGAGCTAGAGCTGCTGCTGGCTGCTTCTAGGGTGCAGCCCGGTCTGCAGTGCCCAGACAGGCAGGAAGCTGGTCTTACCACCCCCGCTGGTCCCTACAGCAAGGCCACCCAGTGCCTGACTTTCCACAACCCAGTAGAGTCACAACCTCTTCAAGAGGGCTCAGGGACTGAGTGCACGTATTGTTAATCTGCACAGCACAGTAGGACTTGTAGGCTCCTGAGCAGAGTGCTTGCGTGGTAGAAAGGCTGATGCTGTACAATCTGACACTCAATTCCCACAAGAAAGATTTCTTTATACTGGAGGCAGGGGAGCAACAAGGTGATTCTGTCCCAGGCATCTCAAGAAAGGGCTTAAGCAAGACTTAAAGTTGTATATGGGTTGTCTGTTGGCTCTCGGAACAGGGATAAATTTCACCTTCAATGATCATACAACCAAATTCTCCCTTCAGGTGAATCCACGCTGTTTCCATTGCCGTTAATGAGAGAGTGACACTAGCACATACAAAAGGCAGAATTTGACCCAAAGTAGACAAGAACTCGGTTTGAGCACAAGCAGGTGCCATGCCTATTTCTTGACGTTTGTTTCTCACATTCATATAAAGAAATGACTATGAAATTGCTGGAAGAGCATTCTCGATAGTGGTTGGCATGCGTATGATTCCACCCAGTGTCCCACTTCCATTCAGAAATCCCATGACCAAGGTTACATCTTCTAATCCTAGCCCTACATTTCTGTAAGGGACCTTGAGAAGTCATTAAATCCAGCCCTTTGTGCTGTGGCAGGAATAAGTAAACCTAGGCTACATCTACACTGCCAGTTTTGCCGGCAGTGAGTATGCAAATGAGGCGTGGATTAGCATATTGTGACACCTCATTTGCATAATTTATGCACGTTGTTTTTGTGGAAAAGAAGTAGTGTGGACAGGTTTTTTTTTGCGCAAAAATCCCGTTTTCCGCAAGATCCTTATGCCTCTCTGAGGGGCATAAGAATCTTACGGAAAACGAGGAGGTTGCGCAAAAAAACCCGCACGCACTACTTTTTTTTCTGCAAAAACCCTTTGCGTAAAAATGGCTTGCATAAATTATGCAAATGATGCATGGCAATATGCTAATCCACAGCTCATTTGCATACTCACTGCCAGCAAAAACACCGGCAGCGTAGACGAAGCCCTAGAGTATCCTTGACAGACATTTGACCTAATTGTTTCAATAATCCTTCAGTGGTGGGATTCCTCCTCCTCCCCTGGCAGCCTATTCCAGAGTTCAACTACCCTTGGGGTTAGCAAATGTTTCCTAATATCTAACCTAAGTCTCCGATACTGCAGATTAAGTCTATTACTTACTGTCCTAGATTCAGTGCATATGGAGAACAATTGATCACCATCTTCTTTATAACAGCCCCCCCTTAACACACTGGAAATCTGTTATCAGGTCGCCTCCCCTCAATCTTCTTTTCTCAGTACTAAACATGACCATTTTTTTCCCAGTCTTTCCAGGTTTTCTAAACTTTTTGTCATTTTTGTTGCTGTCTTCTGGACTGTCTCTAATGTGTTAAATGCCTTTCCTAATGTGTGATACCCAGAACTGGGCACAGTACTCCACCTGAGGCCTCACCAGCACCACATACAGTGAGGCAATTGCCTCCGATGTTTTACCTACAACACTCTTGTTAATACACCCCAAGATTATATTAGCCTTTTTTATAGTTGCATCACATTGTTGAGTCATATTCAATTTGTCATCCACTATTAACCCCCAGATCCTTTTCAGCAATACCACCACCAGCCCAGTTATTTCCCAGTTTGTAGATGTACATTTGCTTTTTCTTTTCTATGTGAGTACTTCATACTTGTCCTTATAGAATTTCTTCTTATAAATTTCAGGCCAATTCTCTAATTTGTCAAGGGCATTTTGAATTCTAATTCCATTATCTAAGTTATTAATGAAAATATTGAATAATACCAGACCTAAGACTGACTCCTGTGGAACCACACTAGATACCCCCAGCCAGTTTGATAGTGAACCCTTGGTAACTATTCTTTGAGTAGGTCTTACAACCAGTTGTGTGCCTACCTCATAGTAATTTACTTTAAACCATGTTTTCCTAGTTTGCTTATCAGAATGTTATTTGGGACTGTGTCAAAATTCTTACAAAAACAAAGATATATAACATCTACTGATTTCCCCCCTAAGCAGAAGATCAGTAAACCTGTTAAAAAAAGGAAATTTGGTTGGTTTAACCTGGCTTGTTCTTGAGAAATCCATGCTAGCTTTTGCTTATACATCAATTATGGCAATTATAGCTTTTGCTATTCTCTGTCAATTATGGCAAAAGAAGACACTGACATTCACTGCACCAGATGTGATCCTGGGTGCATTATAGTGGAACTGCACCTTCTTACACTGGAGGCGAAGCTGGCTTATTATAGACAACTGTGGATTTCCCAAAGTCAGATACCTTAGATCAGAAATAGGATATTGAAATGGATTGTTTATCTATCAAATAGTTTTGTGGGAAGGTTTGTGTCTGTGGGCTTCTTGAGAGTGAAATCTAAGAGAACTCAATGCAGTGCTAGAAATAGGAAGCCATGTGGCCCTTGTTTCCTTTTGATTATCACCAAACTCTTCCATTGACTGACCATGATTAATGGACAAATCCTTTTCCCACGGGAGTTTCAATACTGACTCCACAAAGACCAAAATTTGCCCCTAAGTGCAATACCAGTTGTGTTTGACACGTCCTAAAGGGATCACATATCCTTAGCACTTATCCGAACAGCTGCTCTAGAAAGAAATACCAGTGGTTACACCAAGCATTTATTCTCTATTTAGAGATTTTCAGTATGAGCCGAGACTTCCCCTTTCTTGCAGTATAACTTGGAGGAAGAATAGACATCTTGTGTGAACATGTGCTGTAGCTGAGCTCTTGTAGATTTAAATAGTAAATTTACTTTTGTAGGCTGAACACCCCTCTCCAACCACATGACTTTAAAACAAACACCAGTCACTAGAGAATGACCAGCTGTTCTGGTTAGAAAAGTGCATTCATTCTCCAAAGACCATAATTCCCCCACCTCCATGAATGTAGCAAACAGACTACAAAAATATAAGTACATTTTCTGTCAGGCAGATTTATTTTACACACACACACACACACACACAGAGAGAGAGAGAGAGAGAGAGAGAGAGAAAGAGTGGGACAAAGGCACAGAAGTGTGACTGAATCAGATCACAGACTTTGCAGACACCAATCTTCCAATCTTTTTCTAAATATATAATCAATCCATAAATATATATGAAAAATAATTAAAGGCAGCCAGTGAGGTGTCTCTTATATGTTAAGCAATCCACTTAGAGTCCTTTACTCACAATGATGCAAGATCTTGGCAACAGAGCTTGCTTTGCAGCAATCACAGTTTCTTGGCCTTTTTATTATTATGAAGTTGGACAGGGTTGATATGGACAGTTAATCTCCCTGTTGATGTGAGCAAGAACAGAAGTGTTTTGCATGTAGCTTTTCACCAAATATAAAATGAACGGCAGTGCTGTTTACTCTGTTAATCTTTTCTCAAGGAAGCTAACGTGAAACCAGTTCTAGTGCAGAGTGCATTAACACAGAAAGTACATTATGAACCATTGACAAGGAATTTAGTGAAGGAAACACAACTCTGCATCAGTTTAGTCTTACAGAAAGATCCCTTAAAGGGGAATGAGGTTTGCATGATCTATGTCACTTCAATCCAGGTAAATTATCCAAACTACCTGGGCTAGTCTAGAACCATACAGTCTGCCCTAAGGGAAGAGGTACATCTGCACCACATCTGCAGAAAGACAATTCCTCCCCTGCTCCCCTCTTGATCTATGGGGAGGAGCTAACTACTTCTCCATTTCCCTCCCAAAGAGCGCCTTCCCTATGTCCATCCAGCTACTTTGACGGACAAATGGGGTGGAAACAGGTCTCACCCCACTCTCTACTTG
Organism: Rafetus swinhoei; assembly: GCA_019425775.1. Lineage (NCBI taxonomy): Eukaryota > Metazoa > Chordata > Testudines > Trionychidae > Rafetus > Rafetus swinhoei. Next base: position 269,847,438 of record CM033437.1, on the reverse strand, counting down.
CCCATGTGTTCACAACAGGGACATAGCAGGAGAGCAGCCATTGAACCATGCCTTGTGGTTGAAGTCACAATCTGAATAGGGAAGTAAAGCAAGAACCCTGCATTGCCAGGTGAGGGTTATGACAACCTAAGTCTTAATGCTTGACTACAGTTGTGAGAAATTCAATGGTTGCAATTTGCACAGGTTGTAGGGGAAGTGGAGGATTCAATGGATCAGGAGCAAGATACACACACCTTCCATCAGAATGCCCTTCTAGCATGGGAATGGCAAAAGAAAGTATGTCATCATGAGAGAGAAAACAATCTGCGTCACTATGAACCAGAATGGCAGCTGCCTTCCCTCGGCGGCAGAGTAGGTGATGCATCCCCCTTTATAGGTGCAGTGGAGAGATAAGTTATCCCAATAGAATCAAGCTATTTGCCCCACACCAGGTGTTCCGTTTTCTTTTTAATGGGTTCATACCCATGAATTTCAGTTTGAATTTCACACTCAGACAAGCCCCAAAACTCAAAATGAAATTCAGATTAAGTCACTGAGCTTTGCCTTTTTCCACTTGGGTGTTTCCATGCATTGCTCCCAGGCACTAGTTTAGTGTAAAGGGTTTGTGAGCTTTTCAGTGAATCTGGCGTGAGTTTCAGATTTATAATGAACCTGCCTGGTTTTAGATTTTGTTATGAATGCTGAGCATAGCTTTGTTTTAACCTTGTTCCTGGTCATGTCCACTTTCTATGTGGCACTCTCATTCTAGGAAACATCCCTCAGAATCATAGAACACCCAGCACTAACCTTTTAATGAACTATAGGTAGCAAAAGTGGTTTGGCGCCAACATTTAAAATTGAGTGCACCTCAGTCTATTTGTTAAAAGCCTGAATTCTAGTGTGAAAAGATCATGTTTTGGTCAACAAAATTTCTTGGTCTAAGGTCTTGAACTGCCCATGTGGGGTAGAAAACAAGTAGCACTGTACAAGCTTAGAAAGATTTCACTAGTGTGTTATTTGTATCAATGTTAATCACATACAAAAATACTGTCCCTACTGTACCTTTGTATTAAGGTTTCAAAGTTAAGTACCCAAAAAAGGAACAAACCCAAAATCTCTCCTGCAACTAAGTTTCAGCGTGGGTTCTATCTGAGGGAGCTAGTTAAAATTTCCTGACTCAAAGGGCCAGCCCCTGCTGAAAGGCTGTTCTAAGTAAGGCCACTGGTGCAGGATACTTAATGGACTGTTTGCCATTGTAGATTACGCACGGCAGAGTTCTACACCACAATAATCTTCCCCATCCCAACACACCACAAAGGGGGAGGTATGTGATACCAGAGCTAATTACAGCAGTTTTCTGTCAGTATAAAATTTCCCTACAACAAGGGAGTTTCCACTATGCCATTTTCAGACAGAATTCAGCCCCGTGGAGCTTCCTGAACAAAATACAGCCCAGAGACCCAGCCTGAAAGATCACATCACCTGTGTTTTTAGCATGGCAATACAAATGGGTGTGACACATGTGAAAAGGGGTGAGGATGGGGAAGGATGAGGGTTGCACAGCTGTGTGCGCATGTGGTTATTCAGTTTAAGTATGTGCCAATCATGGTGGTTTACTTGAGTTGTTATAACTAAGGAAGATTAAGAGATAAAACTGGGTGCATTATTGAGGCACAGGGCATAGGCATTATGGACGAGATGCATTTTTCAGGAGAAGCTATAGTAGGAGTGAAATTGATTGGTGGACCAAACCAAGTAGAGCACTGTGTATCCATCCTTTTTTTTTTTTTTTAACCCTTGAACTACATTTTGAAACATTTTGAAAAATAAATTGTTTTGAGCCAAAAAGATGGAACTTTTTTGTTGTGTTGAAAGGATGTCAAGAGAAAATTTCCCCCCCGACTTTTTCCAAAATGGGAAATGTATCACACTCAATCCTTGCCTATGAATAGCTTTGTTTTGGACGTATCATTGTTTTCTGACAAAAATTCCTGACCAGCTATAGTAAACAGGCAGCAGGAGGCTGACAGGAGCAAAGACTTACAGGAGCAGGAGTACTGGCCGCAGACAGGGGTGCACTCTGATTTCTTAACTACCCCTGCTAAATCGAACTCCAGAAGATAGATCGCAGCAGTATCGATCTTCCATTCAGTGAAGACATGGCTGAATCCTGTCACTCTGTGTATGTTTACACTGCAATTAAAAACACACATCTGGCCCATGTCAACTGACTCAAGCTACCTTCCCACCACACAAGGTGCTAGAGCCCAGGCTCCAGCCTGAGCCCCGACATCTGTATCACAATGAAACAGCCTTACAGCCCGAGCCCCTTGACTCAGCTGGCATAGGCCAGAGACAGGTTTTTAATTGCAGTGTAGACACACGCTTCGTGCTGTCATTTCCCAGTTTTTACTGTTGCTGAGACAAAACTCAAAGTAGCTGAGGATCTGGTTCATGACTGGTGACTCTTATGTATTGCTTGTGTATTGCACGTTGACATGATTATGAAGCAGCTAATGGATAATTCTCCACACTTAATGGAATTTGTGAAGCAAGTGAATGTCACGATCCATACATTGTCACTGTCTTTCTCATGCCGAGGTAAGTGGGAGTTTTGCTGTTGATTTCAGTAGGGACAGAAAGGGGATGAATGGAACTGAGACTATTCAGTGTTTCATGTCGTGTTTTTGTGACAACAGCATCGTTACACAAACATGTGACACAATTACAAGCTCATCTTCTACTGCAGGAGTCTAGGCCTGGATCTTAAAGGTCCTTAAATGCCCAGTGCTTAATCTGTTTCTCACAGCTGTCATAAAAACAAATAAATATTACTTATGTTATTAGATAGTGAAATCCACCCATCCAACAGCAGCACAAATGAGTTTCGAGCCTTTTAAACCCTAGTTATTGCTTCATCCTTGTTTATACTATTGTGTCAGTTAGGATGGGATTTTTAAAAGCAGAACTGAACATTTTTTATATAAACATTTGTGGTAAGCATTGAGCCATAACAGTGTCGCAACCAAAATACAGTTGCTCAACTGCACCTGTTAGTGCAATTACTTTGTCATAAAAATATGTGTTCTTCGCTGTTCTCTACAGGGAAAACCAGCAGCAGCCTGTTAACCTCAGTTCCAGCTGGCAACAAACTGTGTTACCTTTTCTTGATCTTGCATAATGTTTTCATTTGCAACAACAGAATTCCAGTGGTAAAACTTGGGGTTTTTTCCACTTATTATCAAATGCAAATCAAGACCAGTAACTAGATAACCTTGAGGACTGAGGTTCAACTGAACTATGTATTTACAGCCAAATACTTCCACAGGATGTGCCTTTATCAATTTCACTGGGAGCCAGGCATAAACTGAAAGCAACATTTTCCCTTTATGTTTAGCCACAGCTAAGTTTGTGCTAAAGAGAATCAAAGAAATGGAGGGGCAGGAAGGGATGTTGAGAAGTCATCAAATCCAGCCCCCTGCTCTGTGGCAGGAGCAAGTAAAACTAGACCAGCTCCAACAGCTGTTTGTCCAGCCTGTTCTTAAAAGCTTCCAGTGATGAGGATTTCACAACCTCCTTTGGAAGCCTGCTCCAGAACGTAACTATCTTTATTATTAAAAAGTTTGTCCTAACATCTAACTTAAATCTTCCTCACTGCAGATTAAGCTCATTACTTCTTGTCCTGCTTTCAATTATGGACAATAATTGATCACCAAAAGCCCTTAACATAATGGAAGACTTATCAGGTGTTGTCCTCCCACCGACCCAGCCTCTTTTCTCAAAACTAAACATGGCCAGATTTGTATAATCTTTTCTTAAAGATCACATTTTCTAATCCTTTTTGTCACTCTCCTTTAACTTTTTCTATTTTGTCCATGTTTTCCTAAACTGTGGTGCCCAGATTTGGATACAGTATTCCAGCTGGGCCCTCACCAGCCAAGCAGGACAATTACCTCTGGCGTCTCACATACAACATTCTTGTTAATATACCCCAGAATCATAGTCAGTTTTTTTGCAGATGCATCATATTAATGACTCGGGTTCACTTTGTGGTCCACTCTCCCCACAGCCTTCGCAGTCATGCTGTCCCCTAGTGCTGCCCCCATTGTGTGGCTGATTTTATTCCTGAGGGAAGTTCTTTGGACTTGTCTTGACTGAGAAGAAAAAGAAGAAAAGGTAGTAGCCAGTTGAAAGTTTTATTGTCTTGTATATTCCTAAAGGTTCTTCCACAGGACTAAATGTTCTTACACAGAGACTTGTAAATAGGGAAGAGGACACTTGTAAGAGCCAGATCACAAGCTGCTCTTGTGTGTATGCTAAGAAGTTTTCTTCTGTTTGAGCTATAAGGCATCTCAAGGTATCCCTTCTTCCCGCCCCCACCCCCGCATTGCTCCTGCTTAGGTCATCTGTGAGGACTGAACCCAGAATCTCTGGAACCACAGGCTTGACCACAGGTCCCTTAGCTCAGGCTCATTAAACTCTACACATGGGATAGCCACTGGGAAGGAGGTCATGTTAGCATGAGTTATACAGAAACTGCTTATTCCTGCTCTCCAGGGGTAGCAGGACTATACCTGACTGAACGACAGTCTCTCCAGATCTCCTCCTAGGGTAATGCATCTCTGTAGTAGGTGCTATATGGCACAAATGCCACAACATGGCTCATAATATTGATTGTTTCTACACTATCACAGAACATGTACAGTGCCTTATACAGACCATCTACATGGTCAACTCTAGAGTAAATGGCATAGGAATTAGACAGGAGGAAAAGTCAGGAAAACAAGCAGATAGGGGGATACAAATTTTCTCAATAAAATGAGAGAGAAGGATGTTGAAGGTGAACTGAAAAGCCTGCCAAGATTTTCTTTCAGGCTTAAAGTCCGGACACTGCAAGGGGCTGAGTGCCCACTGAAACCAATCAGAGTTAAGCATGCTCACGGTGTACTGGGCCTCACAAGATAAGGCCCCTCCAGCAATTTATGGAGAGGACAGGAAAATCCTCTGCATCTAAGCAATTTCACTGCATCAGCTGGTGAAATCTGAGATGCACCCAACCCTTTCAGGCTATGGGACAAGATCTAGACAAGCAGGGCCTTCTAAAGGAATTTGAGGAGTGCAGTTCGGGTGCTCTGAAAGCAAAGAGGCAAAACTGAAATATGTGAGATGTGTTCTGAACCCATTTACAACAGTGAACAAGTAGTAGAGGAAACCAGAGAGCTTTAGTTATTTTTAAAAATTAATTTCACCTTAAAAATCAGAAAAATAAATCTCTGGGATACAGCAAAGGGCTCAGAAGAGGATACGTGAGGCAACAGGGCTCTTCTTTAAAACTTGCACCGTCAACATTGGATAATAACAAAAGGAATAAATGTCAGAGGAAAAAAAACATTGTGTACAGCGCTAGCAAAAGGGTATTACTCATAGCCTGATATAAACAGCCAGCAACTCCTACCTGGCAACAAAAGTCTTGGTAAAGGAAAATATTCTAAAACGGCTGCTGTTGATAATTGAGGCCTGTTTTGGGAAATACCTTCAGGATCCAACTGTGATTGCAGCAGAGGAAATGACATGCTTACATCCAAAATAGCTAAAAGTCCACCAATACTTGAGATGTTTCAGAACAGTAGATGCCTCCAGAACTGAAAAGCAAACGTAATTGAATCTGTCACATGATATGCATAATCCAAATACATGTTTCTATCCAGCTGCCTGGGTCACAGTTGGGTATAGTAAAGGGGGCTCACTTGTATTAACCAATCTACCTCACCCACAAGTCGACTGGGCACATATGAGCAGCAAAATGTACTGGACTAAATGGGAAAAATGCAAACTGAAAATGAGGACTTACAGACAAGTCTAGAAGAGAGGCTCATTCATATAAAGCTCATGCCAAAGCCCACTGAAGTCAATGGGACTCATTCCACTGAGTTCAACGGGCCTTGGCTCAGTCCCATATTGCTAAATCCTTGCCCTGGCATGTTTACAGTGTGATTCAGAACTGTACTGCTCAGTTAGACTCAAAGGCATGGTTCATATCCTTAAAAAATAGCTAATAGACAGAAAACCATGGCTCCAGTTCTGCAATTGTTTCTGCATAGGTGTTAGCCACATCAGTAGAAAACCAAACAACCCCATAGAAAGCCAGGGATCAATGCAAGGGCACTTAAAGGGGGGAAAGGTGTTACTTATGGACACTGACATTTTGGGGCAAAATCAAAATTTTTGCAGTAAGATCAAGATCTTTAGAAAATATTCCAAGCAGAATTTTTAGTTTTGCTGCAGCTGGACTTGCCAACTTCATAAAGGAACTATATGAAATTGGAGTTGGTACAGCAGAGAGCAACCAGAATGGTAAGGTACCTGAGAGGGTCTTCATGTTGAAAAAGACAGGAATTTAAGTATATATTTTGGGGGGAAAGATGGAGGAAGAGAAGGTCCTAGTTAAGAGGATGGAATACGGGTACAAAGAGCCTATTTCTGACAAGTCTATCTGGAATAATGCAGATGATATGATTTAAAGATACACACATTGAAATTAGAGAGCCCATCCCTTGTAGACAGAATTTTTTATACACTCCACTTGCCACCTTTTGACAAGCCCATGCTCTCCACTCAAACTAGCCATTTAAGCTGGGAATGGAAGATAGTGTTGGAGGGGAAGAGGAGAATCACCCACAAATGTGTATGGATCCCATCTTCCATTTTAAGGAAAAGCATCTGAATTATGCACAGACTTCTCTAGCATGCTATTTACTGGACTCACAAGCAGGAGAGCGTACTCTGCACTGTGCAGCCTACACACATGTATTTTATTGGCCATTTGCTGGGACATGAACAATGACATAGAATGAATTTATAGTGTAGTAACTATCCAGGAGGAAGGGCAATTTCTCTGCAAGTTCCATAGGAGCACAATAGAGCCAGATTCTCTGACGTCCTGCCCCTTGCAAAGCCATTTTCCCCACTGCTAACTGGGTATAACATGCTGCCTTTCTGATGAGGCAGCATTCTGTACTCAGCATTCTACATTCCCAATGACTTCAATGGGGCCAGGATTCACAACCCTCCCAAAGGAAGGGGTTTTTTTCCCTTTAGACTTGAGCTTAGCATCGCTTTGCCCTCTCCCTCCTCCACCCCCACTGCAACTGTGTATCGTGAGAGCAGGGGAGGAGGGAGTTAGTGGGATTGAATCCCGTTCACACGTTTTGAATCTCATGACATGGGTTTTACCCATGAAAGCTTATGCCCTAATACATCTGTTAATCTCCAAGGTGCCAAGGGACTCCTTGTTGTTTTTACTGTTTTCTTCATTATCTTCCTTAGCTCCCCATGAAGGTTTCCACCACACTTTTATAAAGGCTTCCACACTGACCTAGAAAAACTCCTATAAAGCTGAGGAGACTTTCAAAGGCACAAATGGGAGGGAGGTGGCCGGCTCTCATTAACAGTCAACAGCAGTTGGATACCTAACTGCTCTTTGCACCTGTGAAAATCCCACCTTTCATCCTTCACATCTTTGTATTTAAGAAAGAGTCACGGTTATTGTGGCTCCTTGCAACCCTAGCATTGCCGCCACCAAGGTGCCATGGGCAAGAGCATAAATCTTACCACTCCATTGCTAGGGGACAGGGAAAATGTGTCTCCCTGGCTCCACTGGAAGAGATTAGGAGCACCCTACTGCTGAGGTGTACCCTTGTGTAACCCAGATGTGATATCCTGCTTGGAAGAAGACTGGACTGCTGTGAACCAAGGTCTTCTACTAGGTCTATATATGTCTTATACATTCCTTCCCCTTTTCAACCTCCCGACAGACTTGCTCCTCTTCTTGCCCCTCTCTGTGAAGCCTCCAAACCATGTTACCCTCCAATGAGGCATTGTTCTTTCCACCTGTCGGCCACGCCCCCCCCCCGAGCATCCTTCCTGTGCCATATCTCTACCCCCCGAACCGCAACTCATTACTTCACATAGACCCATTTCCCATTCTGTCCCTTCCCATTGCTTCAGCCTTCCTCCCCCAGAATATAAACTCAACTGTGCTGTTAAATATACCACACTGAAGTACCTGGGGCAGACAAAAGGAGCTATTGTTTCATGAAACAGCTATGAGGTACTAAACCTACTGCTCAGGCTGGGCTAGTAGGTTGGGTGATGAAACCAGGAGGGGTAATTGTGTTGCTGGGAATGGGGCAAGGAGTGCTTATGCTGGGACAATACAGTGCATGGGAAAGGGGGCACTTAGTTATGACTAAGCCCTTTTTTTAGTTTAAACTGAAAGTTACTGAAAGATTCCAGGGCTTTACAAAAAATATTATTCACTTTTTCCTCTGATTTTCACCCTACTTTTATATCATTCAAATATATAAAGCAATAATTTGTTCTATTAGGAAAATATATTGCATGAGATAAATGTACTACGATAATACATTAGTCTGTGTATATGCAAAGCTGCCTGGTGAAATAAGGCTATGTATTTGTCTAGGAGATACACACATTAAACAAACTGGCATGCACACAAGCTCTGAAGTGTATGTAGAACTGAACATACTGATGAATCTCATGTCCATCATGTAGACATGTCAAGGTGTTAGCAGATAGTGATTCAAAGATCTGACACATTAAAATAGAAAGAAAATAATTTGTATTAGAATACATTTCAGAATACAAGAAAGTATTTGAAAGTTTAAAAAAAGGAAAAAAGGATGAAGTTGAGTATACCACAATGCAAATGGTGTTTCCCAGTTCTTTAGCCTAAGGGTACGTCTACACTACAGCGTTATTTCGAAATATCTAATTTGGAAATAGTTAATTCGAAATAAGATATTTTGAAATAACGCATCTACACACAAAACACATTTCGAAATAGCGTTTTTCTATTTCGAAATAGGCGTGTCCACACTGATTGGATGCTGAATTGCATTTAAAGCCAGCTGAAACCGGTTCCAGCAGGGCATCGGGTCAGTAGTTACTTTGCGTGGCTGCTGCCTGAGGCTATCTGAGGCTTGTGCTTAAAGGGACCCACCCCTGGACAGCCGGTTCTCAGCTTTCCCTGCTTGCTTACCTACCTCGCTGAGGGACAGCAACGCATTTTTTCTCTGCCTGCTTTGGTTGCCCTGACTCGGGACACAACAGCACTTGGCACCATGGAGCCAGACCTGCCCCTGGGCACTCTGGTGCTCATTTTGGATGTCTTGCTGCAAGCCTGGCAGCAATTGCTGGAGACTGCCTGGCAGCATCTGCTGCAGCCCAACCCCCAGGCCCTCCTCTGGACCCTCCTGGGGGACGAAGAGGAGCAGCAGCATCTCCTGGATGCCAGCATGCCCTGTCGCATCTGGCGTCTGGACACCAGCAGCGACTGGTGGGACCACATCGTCCTGGAGCCTGGCGAGACTAACAATGGACCCAGAACTTCAGGATGAAGAAGGACACCTTCCTCGAGCTCTGTGAGTGGCTTGCCCCTGCTCTGCAGTGACGGGACACGCACATGAGGCCCACCATGCCCCTCCACAAGTGTCTGGCCATTGCCCTCTGGAAGCTCTCCACACCAGATAGCTACCAATCCGTGGGGAACCAGTTCAGTGCAGGGAAGATCCACCGTCGGAGCAGTGCTCGTGCAGGTATGGCAGTCTCCGGCCACTGTGCTTGGTCGGGGGACAAAGAGGGGATGGGCTGCCCCAGGGAAAAGTGGGGGAGGTGGTGCAAGTCCCCTTCCCGGGAGGGTTTGTTCTGTCCCAGCCGCACTAGGGACTGTCCGGGGTGGCCAGGATTGCAGCGGGGGTTGCTCCTGGGGAGGGGGTGCGGGGCAGTGGTGGGGAAGGAGCACTCTCAGCCACCCTGGCACCCAGTGGCTCTCAGTTTTGTGTGTCCCTCTGCAGGTGGTCAAGGCCATGAATAGAGTGCTGCTCTGCAGTCATCCACCTCACTGATGTGGACGCGGTCATCAAGGGCTTTGGCGCCCTTGGCTTCCCCAACTGTGGGGGGGCAATCGACGGGATGCACAACCCATCCGTGCCTCAGACCACCAGGCTTCCCTGTACATAAACCGGAAGGAATACTTCTCCGTCCTCCTGCAGGCTGTGTCTGACCACCGGGGCCACTTCCTGGATATTAAAGTGTGCTGGTCCGGCAAAGCACACGATGCGTGGGTGTACTGCAATTCCTCTGGGTGCCAGAGGCTGCACGCCGGGACTTTCTTCCCCGACTGCCACATCAGGGTCGGAGACATGGACATTCCTGTGTGCATGGTGGGGGATGCGGCCTACCCCCTACAACCCTGTCTCATGAAGCCTTACACAGGACACCTCAACCCCTCCCAGCAGGCCTTTAATGCCAGGCTCAGCAGGGCCCGCATCATGGTGGAGGGTGCCTTCGGCCGGCTGAAGGCCCGATTTAGATGCCTTCTCACCCGCCTGGACCTCTCCGAGAGGAATATTCCACATGTGGTGGCAGCATGGTGTGTGCTGCACAATTTGTGCAAAAGGAAGGGGGAGGCTTTCCTGCCAGGCTGGATGGCAGAGGCCGACCACTTGGCTGGCCTGTACGCGCGGCCCCACACGGCTGCCATGCGGGAGGCCCATCAGGGGGCTGTCGGTATCCGGGAGGCCCTGCGGGAGAGCCTTCAGACGGAGGAGGAGTGAAGTTTCCCTGGCATGCCCCACTGGGGCCTTATGCCTTATTCCACCCTCACATCCTTCCACTTTCCCCTCCCTAACCACCCTTCCTGATGTAAAATAAAATCACATGTGTTACCAAAAACAAACTCTCTTTATTGAACATAACTGGGGGTTGGGGGTGGAGGCGAGAGGGTGGAGAGGGGAGGGGTAAACCTGGGAGGAGGGAGCTGGAAGGGGGAGGCAAGGGGAGGAAGGGGAGGAGAAGTTCAGGGTTGGGGTCTTGCTGGTCCACCTGTCTCCCAGCACTGCGGGTGGGGGGGTCTCGGCTCCCATACCTGGGGGGGAGCGGGTATGGAGGGTGGGGCGGCTGAGGGGGGGAGGAAGAGGCAGGAGGAGGAGCAGGAGTGGGAGGAGGAGCGATAGCTGGGGCGGCAGTAGGGGCTGGAGAGGCAGGAGGCACCAATCTCTGCACCAGGGTCTGCAGGTGGCGTGGCCCTGGGCAAGCAGCTCCCGCCAGCTCTCCCACTGCAGCTGCAAGTCTTCATGCTCCAGGATGCGGACCTGCCTTCGCAGGCTCCCCAGGTGCTGTCACTGGTACTCCTCCTGGGTCACCCTGCTGGCCCGGGTGCAGTAGGATGTCCTTGGCGGGGTGGTACGCCCTGCACTCGCAGCTGCTGCGGTTGTGGAGAAACAAGAGAAGTCGTCAGTTATCTCTGGTGACACAGTGGGTCAAGCCCAGCCCCCATCTGCACGGCGAGGACAGCAGGTCTCCGCACCATCAGAGCCGATGTGCTTGCACACAGGCCATGTTTTACCAAACATGTTTTACCGGGAGTGGGAGCTGGCCCGGGACTGCACCCATACCCCTGTGCTGTATATAGTGTGGAGGTGGGGGGGGAGGGGAGATATGCCCTGCCTCTAGATAGAGGGGGCTTGTGGAGGGAGGGCATCGTGCAGTGTCCCTCCCCGTGGTCAGGAGCATGTCATGTGCCTTCTTACAGGCCAGGGCCCCTGTGCGGCAGCCAGCTGGGGCCACATGCCCGGGGTGGCACAGCACATGCACAGGTTGCTGCATGCTCGTGTGGGCCTTCCTGACCACAGTGTGGTCCCTGGTCTCCCTCTTCCCCCCTCCCTGCCCCCGCATAAGGGGACAATGATGGCACTCACATGTGGAGGCCTCCCTGGCCTTGGATGACACCAGTGACATGGCTGCTGTGACACCTCGGGGATCCTGGGTGAGTGCCACGCTCCTCCAGGCTCCTGCGACTCCTGGCCGTTGTCGTCCTCCTCCTCCTCATCCTCCATGCCCTGGTCAGGGCCCTCTGCCCCAGGGTAAATGACCACCTGGGGGGCACGGACCGTCCGGCCCCCCAGGATGCGGTCCAGGGCATTGAAATAGGATAAGGGGTCTGGGTCTGCCCCTGGTTGGGAGCGGCCCCCTGTGGCCCTGGCATAGGCCTGCTGCAGCTCCTTTATTTTCATGTGCACCTGCTCCTGGGTGTGCATGTGGCCTTTGGTGGCCAGGCTGTCAGCCATCCGCCTGTAGACAGCCATGTTCCTCCATCTAGTGCAGAGATCATGGACATTGGAGGCCTCCCCCCAAACCTGAATGAGGTCCACAATCTCCGCACTGGACCAGGAAGGCGCCCGCCTTTTGCAGCCCCTGGCAAGCTCCTGGGAGCTGCCAGACTGCTTCTGGGGAGCAGTGGAGGTCTGGGTGCCAGTGGATTGCTGGCTCATGCTGGGCCGGGGGCAGCAGCTGCTGGCTCCGTGCTGGCAGGCTTACAGCTGGCACAGGCACTGTGGCCAGAGTCTACCCCTTTTAAGGGCTCCGGGGCTGGGGGGAGAGGAGAGGAGTTTTCCTGGTTTGGCCCAGAGTGGCCACCAGGGCACCCTGGGAAGGGCTGGAGGCCCCCTATTTTGAAATAAGCGTCTACACTGCACTTATTTCGATTTAGCTATTTCGAATTTGGCATTATTCCTCATAGAATGAGGTTTACCAACTTTGAAATAAGCACTCGCTATTTCGAATTACAGTAAAACTCCAATTGTCCGGCATCCAGAGGTCCGGCACTCCTGATAGTCTGGCACCAACTGGAACTCGGAAGTGCTCCGTCCAGCCGGACAATCGGGAGCTGCTGCGAGCCCCATGGGCGCTCATGGCTGGGAAAGGGAAGGGGAGAAGAGGGGAAGGGGATTATACCCCTGTGACAGGTCTGCCAGGACCCGCACTGCGTCCGACTGGGGGGTGGGCGGGGAACAGCGTGGCAAGGGGCGAACCCTCCGCCGTTTTGTAGGAAGGCGGGGGAAGCCCTGTGCAGCCGCCAGTGACAGGCCAGCTGGGGAAACCCAGCCGCTGGCCTGCAAGCGGCAGCGGAGGAGAGGGGGCGAGAGCTAAGTCCCCCGAACTTGCCCCATTCCGACTGCACTCAGCCCCACGCCGCCGCCGAGAGTTTCCAGGAAGGGAGCGGGCTCCCCAACCCCAGACTGCAGTAGTTATCGCTGAGCGGGGGGGTGAGGGGCGGCGCTGTGGGACCAACCCAGCAGCACCCCAGCTGCTCTGCTCCACCACTTCCCCAAGTCCGCTGCTGCCGCTGCTGAAACTGATGAGCAGTGGCAGACCTGTCACAGGGGTATAATCCCCTTCCCCCTCTTCTCCCCTTCCCTTTCCCCCTCTCTTCCGCTGCCGCTTGCAGGCTGGCAGCTGGGTTTCCCCAGCTGACCTGTCGCCGGCGGCTGCGCAGGGCTTCCCCCGCCTTCCTGCAAAACAGCTGAGGGTTCACCCTCGCCGCGCCATTCCCCGCCCACCCCCCGAATGCAGTGCGGGTCCCGGAAGGCCCGTTACAGCCCCCCGCCAGAGTACCTCCCGATACTCCGGCATATCTGATAATCCAGCACCACCTAGGTCCCAAAGGTGCCGGATTATCAGAAGTCTACTGTAATTTCGGAAATAGCGGTTTGGCTGTGTAGATGCTAGTAAAGTTATTTAGAAATAACGGCTGTTATTTTGAAATAACTTTGCTGTGTAGACATACCCTAAATGTTTATAGGCTCATAGTTCTATGTCTTCAACGTAAACTGTTTATTCAAATAAAAAGTTTGATTTGGAGATTAGATATATATTGTTTTCTTAAACTCAGAGGTGGCAGTATGTTTTGCATTCTGTTATAATTCTACAGCAAACCACACTGATGAACAGAATTCAAAGCATGAATCCACTGAATACTTTTCCCCCCAATCTTTCTGTCAACCAAAATAAACTCTCATATTCACGAAGAAAAAAAAATCGTATTTTGTGAACTGCTTTTCTCTTATTAACACCAATACATTTCTGAGAAAAATTAAATAAAAACTGAAAATGAAGGGCCCTACATATGGCACAAAGGCTCATTTGGAAATTGCATTTGGGAGACTACCCATTAATCATTGTGCCCCAGGGCTGCTGCTACCTAAGACCTCACTATTTGCACCAGACCTAGATGAGAGCATAATTTTATCATTCAGTATCCAAAAAAGGGGGGTTGGGCTTGGTTTCAGTGCAGCCCTGCTCCAAAGATAGTTTATTTTCACAAAGTGAAAATGAAAACATCATTTTACCAGCTGGATTTAAGAACTGGGTTTTATCCCTTCCCTTCCCCTGCTATGGGGGAAAAAAGTGGTCTAACAGAAATATTTACTCTAGTTAACTGTAACCTATGTTTAGTAGTTTGGAGGCCAAGTTCTACAACTGAATCAACATACTCTGATCTCTTATTATGACTTTTATATCATTTTCTCTAACAAAAATAGTTAGGGGTTCATTCCAAATCTCTGCAGTTCCATTATAAACACTGCCCATTAACCGTTCACTGTAAGGTTCTCAGTTTATGTCTTAGTTTCCAATAACCTGACAGAAGCTGCATTGAATTTGCTCAGGAAGCAGGACAATGGCAGACTGTGCAGGTTTGCTTTCTCAAGCAACCTCAGACACATAAGAAATATACATATAAAAAGTTCAAACGTAAAGTGGTCATACAAACGCACTATATGTACACAATCCTGTATCCGGACAGCAAAACTTTCAAAGAGTTTGTCAGGCAATGAAAGAAAAGAAAGGAGTATGAAAACCTCTCTTCTTTTAAACGCGTTGTGGTTCTTATTGTCAAATTAAATTGCTAGTTTGGAAAATAATCAGCTACTCATCCTGCTTGTTCCAATAAATGAAGTAACAAGTTGGGGGGGGGCATCTGCTCCTCGGTGTCTCAGCAAACATGAAGTTTGACACCAAATGTGGACATAATTATGACCAGCCTTTTTGCACTATTGGACCATATCCCTGCCATACTAATACCATACACATACAAAAACCCAGGTTCAAAGGATCTTCTTTGAGTTGCAGTCAATCACTCAAAAGCTATGAAATTTGCCAGTGCAACCTTAATTCAGTCCCTTCTGAGTCTACATTTATACAGTCTATAACTACATGATTACAGGCTAGCTTTTCCACAGGAATCTTGCCTCATTCAGTGCACAGGAAGCATAGTGCTCCAGCAGGTATTCAATAGTGCACTTTATCCTCATTGTTCAAAGCCTTATGCCTTATTTACTTTATGGATCAGCCACTAGAGAACAATCTGACTCATACATTTTGCTAGTGGGTTTCATGGATGTATTTGCTCAGGGAAGAGGAATGGTGAGATGCAAAAATCTTAGGGCTTGTCTCCACTACTCCGGGGATTAATGCCACAGCAATTTGATCCACCGGCCATCAATTTATTGTGTCTGCTTAGACATGATAAATCCAGCTCCAAGTGTTCTCCCATCAACTCCAGTATTCTACCAGGATGAAAAGAGTCGTCAGCATCAATGGGAGAGCAAGCCCCCACCGATCTTACCGCATGGAGTCCTGAGTCCTTCCTATCCCTATTGGTTCCTCATCCCTCCTTAACCAGCCAGGCCAAGTCTGCCTCTGTAGGCTCTCCATTTAGGTCACAATCTTCCCTCCATTCTCCATCCATTTTGGCGACAAAATGTGTGCTCCCCACCCTTACAAGTGTCATTCCTTTAGAGAGTTTCATATTGCTGAAAGGACTTGAGCATCGCAGGACCTGTGTACCAGAGGAAGGAGAATATCTTATCTCCCCACCATCCCTTTATGCAACCACACAGGAACAATCACAATCTCACCCTAATAGTGTAAAGTCCAAATTAAGTTTCTTAGTATAAGGAAATAATAAAGGAAAAATCCAAGGGCAAGCATGGGCAGTAACTGGGCTCACCAAACTGATCATATTCAGAAGACAGCAGGATCAGTTAAGAAAACAGCTAATTCATCTTTTTGAAACAATGACAACAATATCAGCAGAAGAAACAAAAAGAACACGAACAGAATGAGACAAGTGATATCAACATGTCAGAACGGGAAGAAGCAGCATGTTGAATGGTATCCACACTGCAAGAAGAAAAAGCATCCTGAATCTTACTTTTAGAAGAAAATAGTGACCTAGCCATTACAGCTGGTCAAAATTTTAACCCTGATGAAAAATGCCCTTTCAGTCAAAATGAAAATGTTCATGGGAAAAAAACAAAAAATTAAAAAAACCAAAACAAACTGGAAACTTGGAAACTTGGGGGCATTGGTAAAAAAAAAAATTAAACTAATTTTTTAAAATAAAAAACAAAACTTGTTCAATTACATATTTACTTGTATTATATATGAAATTCTGAGGACAAAAATCCTATTAAAAATCCTCATTTTTCAGCTAATTCTGAGTCATTCATTTCTACACATTCGCTGGGCATGAACCAGAGGGCTAGGAAGAGGGCATCTGGATTATCTATACTAATATTTCAGGGCCTCCAAGGAAAAATAATGCAATTTAATTGAACATGAAATTATTGGACAAAATGAGCTAAAACTTTCCATACGGGTTATACTGGAAGAAACACTATCTGCATTCTGCAGTCAGCCTTTTAGTAGATTCCCATTCCTGAGAGAGAGAATTCTTAACTAACCTAGAAATCCACTTAGGTAAATACAATCAGGTCATAAGAGACCAATTGTACTCAGTCAATGTTATTAAACAAATTAGAAAGTAATGTAGAGTTAGCAGTAAAGGTACGTGAGGCAAACAAGTCTGTAACCTCAACTATCCAATTTTTCATATAAAACAATTCCAAAGTTGCAGCATTGGCACCTGGAACTCAGCAAAATGGAACTTTGAATGAGATCAAGTTATCATCCAGAAATGGGAAACTCTGAAGAACAGTGTCACATAATTCCGAGTGGAGATTGTGACAGACTGGGTGTGTTGCCTCAGCAACCCAGGATGTCAAAAGAATCAATTACTGCATTAATAAAGTTAAGGATTGAAGGTTGAGAGGACTGATAAAAATGCAAATTGAAATGGCCAAAAATCCACAAAGGACAAGCAATGGAGCTGAACCCAGAAAGCAGCTCAGCCAGGAGGTTAGCTAGTGAACCAGGAGAAGGATGAATAACAATGAATTGTTGAAAAATGTGATGAAAATACTGATATAGAACTGCACACAAATTACATTAAAGCACCAGGCCAGGAACAAGTTAAAAAGCTAAACCCGTCACTGCTATCCTATAGCTTAGAGGAAAATAAAGCTGGTGATTATTTTTTCTCAACATGCTGGGGATGAAATGGCCATCTCCACCAATACGAACATAAGGTTGGCAAAAATAACAGAATAAACCTTAATAAAAAAAATGAATGAGGTAAGTAGGACAATGCACCAAAATGCTCATTACTAAGGGGAATGTAGCCAACTACAATATGTTAATCAGCCTTCACAAAATGGCTGTGTAAAGAACATTCCCAGGACTACAGGAAACCTGTACTCTCTGCTGGGTAGCAGACATGGAGGCACTCTTAAAGGTAACCCAGTTGCTGCAACCGTGGTGGTGTGCAAGGCTGCAATCCAGAACCCCTCTGATATTTTGAGAAACCCTCATGTAAGAATTTAGTATTTCAGAAGGTGACCTTCAGACTCTTCTTCTGTGTGGTGATTACTCAGGCGAAATGTGGAGGGAGCTGGGTTTTGAGATTTCATTTGGAGTTGCCATGATAGTGCCCCTCCAGTTTTTTTTCAGATCTTCTATGAGGATATGTTCCGCTTCAGCGAAATTGCTTGTTTGGATGTCACGTGCAAGACCATCTGCACATCCAAATTTCCACAACTGGGTCAATGACATGTCACTGATATAAATATTAAAGAATGATGATGCCTGGGTAGATCCCTGTGGGAGCCCATTGTTCAGTAGATAAATCTGCTAGTCTGTTCCATTAGATGTACCCAGAACTTGCATAATCATCAATAGACACAGAGTTGTTCTGCTGCATGCTATTTTCAACACTTTCAGCAGGAGGCCGTGAAGTCAATACATGTGGGATGTGGAGGACAGGTTCCCCAAGGCTGCTGCTGTTTTGAGCCTGTTTTGTTAGCTGGCTTTGACGTAGGTCATCAGTGTGATCACTTGGTCGCAGATGCTTTATCCCTCTCTGAGCCCTGAGTGCTTTTTAGGGATGTCATCTCAAAGATGTGTGTAAGTTTCTGAACTGCAGGCAAAGTTCTGTTATTTGGCATGTTAGGGAATGAGGGGTGCCGATTAATTGCATACTCTGGTTTATTGAGAGTTGTACTTTATGAAGGGGATGTCAATTTTGAAAGAATTAGAGTACAATGAAATGAATAAAATATAAAACAGAATACAAGTACTCACCAATCCAGTGGTAGTACTGCCTTCAAAGTGGATGGTTTCTTGAAGCACTTAAGTGAATACAGGTAAAGTTTTCTATACTGTAGGTTATCTTATGTCCCTATATGTCAGTATGGACACATGGTGTACACTCAGATCACTTAGAATACTCTTAACCCTAAAACTGTACCATATATAATTTAATCTTTATTTTAATCTTTCTTTGATATAGGATCTTGCAGTGCCTCAGGGTCATCATTATATACATCAATTATCACTATAGATGTAGGTGTATGAGACTGGGCTGAATCTGTAATGACGCCGTGACATGCCCTGGAAGTTGCGTTTTTGAATAAATCCCTGATTTCAGCATGCTTGCTTACTTGTCTTCTGCTTCTTTTGCATGGAAGTAGGGTGCAGAATATGCAACTGCATAACGTGAATACTAGTCCCGGTTACTAGATTGAAGATTTGTATTGGGAAGTCTCAGAAATGCTGGTTAACTGAGTTTTCTGGCTAATTGAGTGCCAGATAACACAGTTGTTACTGTAGCTTCCTTTCCAAGAGCTTGTATGTTACACACAATAGTGATATTACCCAGGTGGTTTTATGGATCATCAGCTGCTTTCCCCGGTTAGAGGACAATAGTGACCTTTGCCTGTTGCCATACTTCAGGTATTTGGCCAAAGACATGCTTGTTGACAAAACGCATTAGCTAGTTACAGACACACTAACCTAGTTTTTACAGAATTTTTGGGAGGATGCCATCTGAGTTTGGTAATTTATCACCTTGTCTACTTCTCTAATGAATGTCTTTGACATATTCAATAATGCTGGGCAGTAAGAGTGAGAACAATGAAGCTCTTTCTTAACTTTCCTTTTATGGTATTATTTGGGCCTTGGAATTTGGGAAGCAATGATATTAACTGTGACCAAGGGTGCCATTTCAGGAGGGCTGGGGGAAGGGGGCACAGACACTTGCACCAGGACTCTGTTTGTTCTTCTTCCCCTTCCCCTGACTATCAGGGAGTGAGAGAAAAGTACACCGCTTGCATCACTTTTTCTTCTTTCCCTTCCCCTCACCAGCTGCGAGTGAGAGGAATGCATGTAAGCTGTGTACTTTTCCCTCGCTCCCTGATAGTGAGGGGAAGGGAAGTAGAGCAAGCAGTGTCTTGGTAGCATCTCCCCCCCTCCCACCCCCGTCCTCCTGCAATGGAACCCTTGACTGTGACATATTGGCATTCAGCACTGGAAGAGTATGATGGGATCCCCAGGATACAAACTGAAAATATGGTACTGTGGTGCCCTTTTAATACTGTACCCTGGACTGGCTCTTATAATGCTTTGCTAGTGACAAGCAGCTCTCCAGGAGTTGTGATCATTTAGCATAATACAGCCTCTCTCCGATTTACGAACCGGTTACGGACCAAGCACTTGGTCGTAACTCGGTTTGTTCGTAAGTTGGACCCCATAGAGTTACACGCGACCACGCTGTTCGTAAGCATGGATTGTGTTCGTAATTCGGGGTCCGCCATTTACGACAGCTTCAGTTGTAACTGCAAATGATCGTAAGTCGACCGTTTGCAACTTGGGGACCAGCCATAGTATGTGGTGCCCACATCCAGCTAGACTGCACAAATAAACATAACATAAGCACATAAGAACAGCCAAACTGGTCCAAAGATCCATATAGGCCAGTATTCTGTCTTCTGACGGTGGTCAGTGCCAGGAGTCCCACAGAGAATGAACAGAACAGTTAATCATCAAGTGACCCATTCCCCGTCAGTCATTCCCAGTTTCTAGAAAACAGAGGCTGGGGCTCCCATCCCTGTCTATCCTCGCTAACAGCCACTGATGAACCTATCTTCTATGAATTTATCTAGTTCTTTTCTTAACTCTGTTATAGTCTTGGCCTTCACAACATCCTCTGGCAAGGGGTACCACAGGTTGTGTGTTGTGTGAAGAAATACTTCCTTTTGTTTGTTTAAACCTGCTGCCTTTTAATTTTATTTGGTGATGCCTAGTTATTCTGTTTTGAAGAGTAATTAGCACTTCCTTATTTACTTTCTCTATTCCAGTCATGATTTTACACACCTCTGGCATATCCCCCCCTTAGTAATCTCTTTTCCAGCAAAAAAAATCCCCGTCTTATTACTTACTCTCGCCTCATATGGAAGCCATTCCATGCCCCTAATCATTTTTGTTGCCATTTTCGGAACTTTTTCCAATTCTATTAAAACTTTTTGAGGTGAGGCGAGCACATCTGCATGCATATTCAAGATGTGGGCATACCATGGATTTATATAGAGGCAATATGATATTTTCTATTTTATTCTCTATTCCTTTTTAATGTTTCTCAACATTCTGTTTGCTTTTTTGACTGCTGCTGCACATTTTGTGTTGAAGTTTTCAGAGAGCTATTCACAATGACTCCAAGATCTCTTTTTTAAGTGGAAATAGCTAAATTAGACCCTATCGTTTTATATGTGTAATTGGGATTATGTTTTCCAACATGCATTATGAAATTTCATATGCCATTTTCTTGCTCAGTCACCCAGTTTTGAGAGATTCTTTTGTACCTAGGACTTAACTATCTTGAGTAGTTTTGCATCATCTGCAAATTTTGCCATCTCACTGTTCACCCCTGTTCCCAGATCATTTATGAATATGTTGAAAAGGATTGGTACTAAAACAGGTCACTGCAGAATGCCACTAATTACCTCTCTCCATTTTGAAAACTGACTATTTATACTTAACCTTTGTTTTCTGTGTTTTAACAAGCTACCAATCCATGAGAGGACCTTCCTTCTTATCCCTTAATGCTCCCAAAGCACTTCACAAATTACACAGAGAAAGGTATCAGCCAATTTCCCCAGCCCCCCAGCCTTACACCCCAGAGCTGTACCATCCGGCTCTTATCAGAAGCCTGACCAGTGCAAATTTATTACCCTGTTCACCTCTTCCTCAATGTAGAGAAGACATTTCTCAAGCACCATACACTGTTTTAGGTAAAACCTAAAACCAATGTATTAACTTCAGAATAATAGATTGTAAGTGATAGTCAAAAGGTCAAGCATAGTAACCAAAGAAAATAAAGGAAATGCAGAATCTAAATCTTAAACCTTATTACATTAGGGAGTAGTTAGATCAAGCAATTTTTTCCCCCAGGGGATGTTACAGTTCATAATACAATGGTGTCACATAAACCTGGATCATTCTCCTCTGCTGAAGTTTTTATCTTCTTGGTGGTCTTGTTGCTTTCAGCATAGGTTGGGAGGGGGAGGGCAAAGGCATGCTGCCAGGGTTCCCTACTGTATATCCTTGGTCCATGTGCCTAGAAGACACTTGCCCAGACATGTCCTGGTAGGTTTTGCTGAGTCACTGGATTGGGCAATCCCTCTGAAGTGGTCTTGGCCAACTGAGTCATAAAATTGAGTGGTCCCCATTGTGTGGTGCTTGGACAGCTGCCATTGAATGATAAATCCATTGATTATGCCTCCTCTGCTGATTAATGGTTGTTGAACACCCTGCTGGGTAGAGGCCCTTTGTATGTCACTAGCAAACTTACAACATATTTCAGTAGCAACCATTTAACACAATCCGATAAGTTGATATATACTAATAATATTCATATTTGGACAGAGCAATGGGTTTTGACAGAACATGACATTCCATAATTTTATGACAGTGATGAATATGGAGTTTCCAGAGTACTGCTTCGAGGTACAGAGTGCCACAAAGGGGTAGCACCACAAAGACTGAGTATAGTGTGTGTGATTGAATGGGTGAAATCTAGACTCTGCATCACTTCTGCCCATTGTTTTTGACTCGTGGAATTCAGTGATTCTGAGAGAGACTGCTGCCAAGATAAAGGCAAAGAATAAAAACCACAAACTAGCCATGACTAGTTGGGAACCTGATGCTAACACTCTGCAGGCAGCCACCTTGGCTCTCATCTTTTCAGCAGCTGAATATTGTGCACCTATATGGGCATGTAGCCCGCATACAAAATTTGTTGACAAGCAATTGCACACTGCTATGAGAATTACCACAGTGACATTCAGCATCAACAGTTTGATTCTCTGTCCTCACACATCTCTTCAAAGGGATGGCGAAAAGATAAGCAGCAACAATAATGAGAATATCACTGTGCAACCTTGGATCCCGACTTGCCCACCTCTGAAGATCTCCCCCAAGATGGTGCCGTACATCCAGAAAACATAGTTCTCAAAACCTCAGGACTTTTACCAAAAGAAAAGTGGCAGAGGCTGTGAGAAAACAGCAGAGTTAAGGTTCAACATCATGGAAAAGGCTGGTTTTGTCCCCCTGTCTCCATGGTGTCTGTGGGGGGATCCCCTTGCCATCCTGTGGAGGCAGGGAGCTGCAGGAGCCCCCCTGCAGCAAGACCTCTGCCCTGACGCAGTAACTCAGAGCTTGAGGGCCCTCCTGCCTCAGGTGGTGAGGGGTACCTCACAGCGCCCTGTCATTGTGGGAGGTGTGGGACCCTTCAACTCCCAGTCACTGGAGCTGACATCACAGAGGTGCATGAAAGTCACAGAGTCTGTCACTTCCGTGACCTTTGTGACAAAATCGTAGCCTTAATCATGGATCCTACAGACCAGTCATCTGTTTTCATCATGTCATGCAAGTTATAGATTAGAGCAAACTGCATCAGAGCCTCAGACAGGCATTGCCATTGCCAACTATACAAATGGAAAAGGAAGGACAGTCCAGTATGTAACTATGGAGAAGTTGTCCAGACCATAAAACATCTAGTGTCCACTCAGCTCTTTCTCTGGAGGGCAGCCTTGATTCATTCCATGTCACAAGTAGCCAGAGTGGATGACAAACTGGAACAGTGACCTTTAATATTGCTTGTTAAGTTACCATAAGAAGCAAGAAGCAGCGATTGAGCCAATGAAACACAAGGGGCAATCACACACTCTGGCACCTATTAGTGTGGGGTGGGCAATAATTTTTGATGGGCTACCGCTCCCAGAATTTGGTAAAGGGTCAAGGGTCACATCCGTCTATGATATTAATGGAGAAGGTCTGGGGTCTGGGATGGAATTTGGGTGCAGAAAGGAGCTCAGGGTAGGTGATTAGGATGCAGGGGGGGGTGAGGGGTTTGGGTGATGGTGGGGGTTGTGACCTGGAACAGAGGATCAGGGTCTAGGAGAGGGTGCATGATCTAGGGAGGCAGGGTCCAGGAGGGAATTGTGACCAGGGTCAGGAATGCAGGAGGGGGTTAGAAAGCCTGGGTTGTGATTTAGCTCAGAAGGTGGTTGTGAGTGACCTGGGGCAGAGAATTGGGGTGAAGGAGAGGGTGCAGAGTCTGGGTAGGGATATGGGTGCAGGAGAGGATGCTGACCTGTAGGAGGGATGTGGGAGGAGGTGCAGAGTCTGGGAGGGGAATGTGACCTGAGGCAAGGGTGCAGGAGGAGATGCAGAAGGTTTGGAAGATGACTTGAGGCAGGGAGTTGGGGCGGGGGTGAAGGGAATCGGGTGCCAGGTGCAGGCTATGTCTGGGAGGCATTTATCCTAGGTGGCTCCTGGCCAGAAGCCTGGTGGGACCCTTGCACAGACTTCCTGCCTGCCATGACTCTACATGCTACACAAAGAGACTGCCTGCTGGGGCCATGTGTGTTTCTGTGCAGCACATGCTCCATGTGAGGAGTGGGTCTCTGCACGCTGCCCCCAACCCCAGCAACTGGTCCATGGGAGCTTTTTGAGAGCTTTTGGCACAGGCAGGGCAAAGAGGACCCCCCTCCAAGGGGCATGCTGCAGAGAGACGCATATGGCCCCAGCAGCCAGCCGCTTTGCTTGGAGTGCGGCGGCAGGGCAGGCAAGGGGCCTGTGTAAAGATCCCGCTGAGCTGTGGGCTGGTAGTGGGCCAAATGCAAAGGTTTAGCAGGCCAGATCCAGCCCAGAAGCCGTATTTTGGCTGTCCTTGTTTTACGTGTATCTTTTCAAGCATATATTTCTATTGAAAAATGGCCACCAGTGACTCATTACTGGCCCTTCCTTCCTCTTAGGGTATGTCTAGACTGCATCCCCTCTGTTGGCAGAGGGATGCAGATTAGGCAGGTTGACATTGCAAATGAGGCAGGGATTTAAATATCCCGTGCCTAATTTGCATAAAAATGGCCACCACGTTTTGCTGACTCAGCAGTTTGTCGGCAAAAAGCAGCAGTCTAGAGGGGGATCTGTTGAGAAAGAAAGCCTTTTTTCAACAGATCCCTTATACCTCCTGCAAGAAGGTTAACTGCTACACAATCCCCATTTACGTGTCCCCCTCGGTGTGCCAGAGGTCGGTCCTGGCAGAAGTCGCCAGGATTGGAGACTTCCTGGACTACAACCGGGGAGACTAGGTGGATCCTCCGGCACTCTCCCAGCACATGGGGCTCTCCTCCCTACGTACTCCATGGCGCTTACTTCAGGAGGTGAAGGACACTTTGCTGCCCACTGCTCGGGTTTACCTGCATGTGTTGCAGCTGGTCCCCTTTAGAACCAAGCCAAAGAGTCATCTGTACACGCTCGTGCTTCACACCCTCATGTCCTGCCCAGATACCAAGTGGCAGGACCTTCTACCATCAATAGAAGGTGGAGAGCCCTGGTGGGCTAGTCTCTATTCTGCCTTGGTTCCATGGCCCACCAGGGACATCAGCTGGAGAATCCTCCACGGCACTGTGAGCACGGGCGTGTACTTGGTGCAATTCATCCCTGTCCCTAACACTTGCCCCTTCTGTGGCATGAGGGAGACCCTGACGCACGTCTGCCTCGGGTGCGCCAGGTTACAGCCCTTCTTTCGGCTCCTCCAGAACCTCTTGGTGAGGTTCTGGCTGCACTTCTCCCCTCACCTATTAATCTACGCACACCCCATCCGTGGCCCCACAAAGTCACGGGACCTCCTGATCAACCTCTTCCTGGCTATCGCCAACATGGTAATTTATAAAACCAGGGAGCAGAGGTTGGCTGAGGGAGGGGCCTGGGACTGTGGGGCCTAATTCCTCTCTTGCATCTATTCACGCATCCAGGCAGAGTTCCACTGGGAGGCGTCCACTGGCTCTCTCGAGACTTTCAAGGGGCAGTGGGCGCTGTTCTGGGTTCTCTGCTCCGTGTTCCCATCCAGTTCCCTCATTTCAGCCCTTTGACCCTTACACCAGTCCCTGTTTTTATTTTTCCTTGTCCCCCAGAATTAGTTGGTATCTAGGGCTTTTTGGATCCTCCCTGTACTTTCCACCCCATCACCAGGATATAAAGAAAAAAGCAGGTTGCAGCAAATCTGGAAACAAACAAACAAAATTTAAAAAACAGCAACAACAGTAAAAATAAATATAAATAGTAGCTTCAATGCCAAAATCTAGAAATTAGTAGAGTAACCAAAGAGTCCATGTAATAAACAGCTTTAAGTCTTTGAAACAGTCCAGCAACCAACCAACCAACCACTTTAGAAAAGGATGGTTTAGAAAACAAATAATATGAAAGGAGGATTTGAATGGACTAACAATGGTAGCCATAGATACACTCTGGATAAAATTTGTTAGTAAGTGTCAATTTCATAAATGCAACTACACATTTCCAGGACAGCAGGTCATAGGGAAATGTAGCAAAAATTTGCTGCCCACGCTCTCCCCTCTTATGCATACCAATGCTTGTCAGCAAAGTTTTGTTATTGCAGTGTTGTAATGAAGTCTCATCACATTTATTTTGGAAAATATATCACAGAACTCCTATGGATACTATTAGACATTATTATAAAACAACTAACATTAAAATGCACTTGACATCTGAGGCTATGTCTACACTGTATGCTTATTTCAAAATAACTCATGTTATTTAAAAAAAAAAAAACAGAGTGCACATCTACACAGCAAGCCCATTATTTCAAAAATGATTTCAAAATAATGGGCTTCTTATTCTGACTCCTGTAACCCTCATTTCATGAGGAGTAAGGGAAGTCAAAGGAAGAGTGTTCTTCCTTCGACTTCCTGCAGTGTAGACAGCACCAAAAGTCGAGTTGAGGTACTTCAATTTCAGCTACGCAATCATCTTAACTCGAGTTTAGCCCACAGTATAGACATACCCTAAATGGTTAAAACACTCAGGGTATATCTACACTAGCTCGTTAGTTTGAGCTAGGTAGGCAAATGAGGGCAACCGGGATGAAGCCCGGGATTTAAATATCCCGGGCTTCATTTGCATCTTCCAGGGCGCCACCATTTTTAAATCCCCCTTAGTCTGAACTCCGTGCCCGCGGCTGCGCGCACGGAGTAGTAGACCAATTAGGATCTCTAATTCGAGACTGCACACCTCGTTCCATGAGGAGTAGCGGTAGTTCGAATTAGAGATCCTAATTCCAACTACCTACTCCGTGCCGTGTGTAGTCGCGGGCACGGAGTTCGGACTAAAGGGGATTTAAAAATGGCTGCGCCTGGGAAGATGCAAATGAAGCCTGGGATATTTAAATCCCGGGCTTCATTTGCAACCCCGGTTGCCCTCATTTGCCTACCTAGCTCGAACTAACGAGCTAGTGTAGACATACCCTCATTGTGATGTAGTATTTGTGTGTCTGTATGTTTGCTTACTGCCTAGTTAGCAAAATTCTGCATTTTGCGATTAGTCACATACTCATTCATGGGAATTAGTGAGGCTCTACTTTAAGTACAATTCTTAGGTCGTCAAAGGGCTTGTAATCTTTGGGCTGAAGCTTCACAACACATCTACAGTGCATCTAAGCTGCATGTAACTTTGCTGGGAGAGCTAAGTTTACATAGTGGATAATAGTGCAAGGTAGTGAATAGTAACATTATTGAACTAATCCAGCAAAGTCAAAAGCTTATAGTTACAACATAATATTTAAGGATTTGTTTCAGTTGTAAGAAACCGAACAAATAAACAAAAAAGCAATTTCCACAAAGTAAAAAAAGGCAAAGTCTTCTCCTGCTTCACCCGCCCCTCCCCCCACCCCCCAAACACACACAATATCAATGTTTTGCATGGCATGAACTTTAATTACACCTCTTCACTGTTCTTTACTGTGACAGATATCCCTAACTGACATCCATCTTACACAAGTATGCTATCGTCTCATGCCCCAATCCTGCAAACGCCATACACATGCTTAACCTCACACAGATAAGCATGTTAAGCTGAACCCCCATATTTTTAATGGAAATGTGTTTTTTGAATATGAATATGCATAACTCGAATATGCTCGTTGCAAAACAGGGCAGATAAACTGTGATTCAAGAGTTTGTAATCCCCTGTTTTGTAATGCACTCTATGTATGTGCATATTTCATTCTTGTACATGAAGTTAAAATTATGAAATATTAAGCATATTTATATGCCTAGATGTGCCAGTGAAGGCCTTTAGCAGTACACCAGGAAAATAATAGCCCGATACTCAGGACAATGATTTGTGAATAGTCTTGTTTTTCCTGTGAGCCTGGACACTGGTTGGTCCTACAAAGACATGTGACCATGCCATTTGGTGGTGGAATCCATCTTGAATTTTGTACTTTTCCACTGGAGTGGGGGGAATGGAACAGAGACTTCCAGCCTATGGAAAATTCTATATAAGGAATGGGAAGCAAACAATGATTGTCTTCAGCTGGCTTCAGAGACTGCTCCCACCCTGAAAGGATACATGAAAACATCTGGAAACAAAAGAACATTAAGGACAGGGATGGAGAGAAGCTGCTAGACACAGGCCAGGAAAAAAGATCAGCTCTGGCCCGAGAAGAACGTTACCTGAAATAAGAGCTAGGATGAGAAATTATTTGTAACAACTTCTCTTAGGGTACATATACACAGCACCCTAAACTCAAAATAAGATACACAATTTGCGCTACACAAATTGTGTATCTTATCTCAAATCTATTTAAAAATAGCTTGTTTTGAAATGTGGCGCGTCTACATAGCACCAAATTTCAAAATACCATGCTATTTCTAGCCATCCCTTAACCCTTGTGCACAAGGTTTACCAGGGTGGTGAAATAGCATGCCCATTATTTTGAAAAATAAGAACTCTGTGCACCAGAGTTCTGTGTCAAGTCTCAGCCGTTGCAGAGCTGAGCTGCTCTAGGTGTCTGTGTTACTCTGCTGTGAGCTGTTAACCCCAACTCTGTGTGTTTGCAGGATCATGGCCTAAATTATTAATATGTATCATGTTCATCGTTTAACTGAGGATAGAAAAATTATTTATGCTAAAGGAATACATCCCACATCATTGTAAACATCCAGAATGAATGGGGTTTATGTGTTTGGTCTGAGTGTTCTCCCATTTTGGACCTTTGTTTCTCATTGTGTCCCACATCTGCCTCTTGGCAGACTGCAAAGGAATTCTGGACATATAATTTTGTTTCACAGAGACAGGCCACGAGCTAGTCAGCCCTGAGAAGGAAACCAATGAAGATTACATGGCCAATGGGATTTCTGGCAAATATATTTTTGTTTAAAAGTTTCTCTAAGTATGTTGGCTCTAACAGTTTTGCCCTCTTGCTTCATTTAGGCTTTCTAAGGCAGAATCTAAAAGGTGAACGTTACAACTGTAAAACTTGATGAATCCACTTTCCCTTTGCCTTGGGCACACCACTTGCATTCAGTGGAGAAAATAATACCCCACGTTCAACAGCTTGCCAGAAGCTGCACAGCAACAAGCCTCTGTTTCTTCCCCCTCTCTGTGAGACTGACATTGCCTTGGTGCTGAATAGTCTGGTGGGAAGAGTTCAATGCAGGGTTTGCACTTTCCCAGCCATTAGCCAGCTGCCACTGCATTTCATTATCTTAGGCAGGAGGGGTGCAGGCAAAGGGGGGGAGGGAGCATATACATCAAAGGCTATTCCAAACAGCGTGATGGTGTGGAAGTAACTGAGCCTGGTGAACATTTATAAGTTGCAAGGTTTTGTTGGTTTTTTGGAGGAGGGGATGCGCAGATATGATGCCATCTGGCACAACTAACTGCACAAGCCAGCAGTGATAGAAAAAAAAACGGCCTGTCCTACGTATTGGTGTAACAGTTAATCCTGATAAATAGAAAGGCCTTGAAGTAACTGCCTGATCTTGTTGAGCATATCTATTGTTTTGCAGGAGGAAAACTATAAAGAGCTAGGGGAAAAAACAAAGGTAGGACACAGGATTTCATGTAAAACAAAGTAAGTAGACCATGAAAAACAGCCTTTAGTTGGCTTTTTGTTTGCTTTGTTTCTTGGCTGTGACAAAAAGAAGGAGAGTTGAAAAAGTTTTCATCCTTCTAAAAAAGTTGCCTGCAAACCAAAATAGGTAGTGGGCTCTGCACAACACCATTTTGGACCATTGTTAATGTATTTCAAGATACTTCATCTTTTGTCCTACGCCTATAATGATAGCTAATTACAAAACCCATATGCTTTAGCAACTCTTATCTATGCTCCCAAAAGTCTAGGAGCCTGGTTTCCATTAACAGAAATGTCTAATTAATAATTTCATAAAACTCTGAGTTTTACATTAAGGAAAACAGAAAACCTCACTGAATGTCACAGAATATTAATGAATGTCTGAACTGGGATTATTAGAACCGAGCTCTTCAAACTTGTTTACAGACCAAAGAAAAATCTCCAGCACATTTCTGAACTGCCCTAGCTAACTACTATAGTTTATTACCCCTTTCCCTTACTCAGTTAACTCTTGCTTTTAAAAGCCTTGAGTTATTTGAGTGTTATGAATAAGATGGAAAGGAGAATCACATGCCCAAGAACCTGCTTTGAAAAATGTGCCAACTTGCAACAGCACCTAAAAAAATATGATGCATATATTTCAACTTTTTTAGTGAAATGTTCAAGTTTTTCAAAATTGCTTGCTACAGAGGTATATCTTTGGCATTGTGGGAACTAATTTATAAGGTACTGAACTTGCAAGCTGATCCATATGGACAAACGTCTGTACTCGTGCAGATTCCAACAGAGATCTGTCTCTGCAGATCTGTTTATAATATCAGGACCTCCGGGTCCAATTCTGAAGTCCTTAGGTAAGGTAAAATCTCCTCCGACTCACTTGAGATTTGTGCGAGTAAGGACTGCAGAAGCACTGGGCCTTTGAACTGTTTCTGTAATCTCCTGCTGTTTTGTACTTACTGTAACAACCTGTAGTTGCAATATATCTTGCGGTAAGCTAACAACTAGATTGCTATCTCAGAGACTTATTTAGAAATTGTGCTCAGGGAAATGAAGCTGCTGGCAGCCAACATTAAAAACAAATCCCTGACCTTGACTGTTCTCAGGACAATAGCTCTTTCCCTGCTGTTTTCTGAACAGTAGTGGGAAGGAGGGGGCAGAAAATAATAGGACAGATACATTCTCTAAAAATATTTTATATATGTTTTATTACTATGCAGATTTTTAATCAAGTATGAAGACAGGAGGCTACTGTTGGAAAAATGCATGAGAACCTGATTTATATTCAATATAACCTCTTCCTTCTCCAGTATAGCATGGAATCAAGAAAGCAGAGTTTTGTGAGCTTTTGCAATATTCCTGGGAAATATTTTCCCCTTACCCTCTCTATAAAAAACAAACAAAAAAAACCCCCAAAACACAAGTATTTGTGGCAGTAAGCAGTTATCTCCGCTTAAAATTAAATTGAATCTTACAACTCTCTCCTCTGCCTTTATTCTGGCTTTGTGTCTGCTTCAAATGAACAAATGTGACTCTGTTTTGTCAAGTTGCATGCAAATTATATTCTTCTCCCTTTCAGAATATGGTGGGCATCCTTTGGTGGGTAGAAGTCAGAGTACCGTGCTCCCAAGGAAAGGGTGGAGGAAGGAAAACAGTCTCATTCTATTTTGTTTATTTTAAGAAATCATGGACAATTAGGAATGTGCAGTGTATCCAAGCATCCACCAGGCAGATTTGTGCCAGACCCAGCGCTTCCTTAGCAGATCACACGTGCTGTAAGTAGACATGGCAGCATTAGAGTTCTGGGGGGACACATTTTTGCATGAACAATTTGTCTGGACAAACTGTTCAAGAGCAATGCGATGAATGCAAACCAGCTTTCCTTTAACATAAGGAAACTAGATAAATACACTGAAAAAATGTCTCCTCATAGAGCAATTTATTTCTGGGTGGCAAGGAAAATGTCACAGTTTAGACTTCCCCTCTGTTCTGCCAGAGCCTCAGCTGATGTAAGCCAGCCCAGTTCAGTCCACTTCAGTGCTGCTATATAGCAATTTTCACCAGCTGAGGACCCAATTCAGTATAGCGCCATTTGGCCGCTATCAGCAGACCATAACACGCTTCATGGATAGCACACCACTGTATATTTTGAAGGATATCAGAGCAGAATACTAGCCAGTCAACATGCCTGTTCTGCTGTATAGAAGATTCACGAGGGAAAAGTATATTAATATTAAATCTCAGAGACCCCCTTCATGGCTGCTATTGCACAGCATAGGGGAGGGAGCCATGAACAGCTTGATTCTAGAAGGTGGATGTACTGCTGGGGTGGGGGAAGAGGAGAGCACTGTGAGCTGCCTATGTAGAAGCACTGGATTTTGTGGGGGCGGTGAACCCCCTGCCAATTTAAAAGCAGGTGGGAAAGGCAAATGCCACTTTACATCAGGAAGGCATAGGAGGCTACTCCACAAGTGAATAATATTCCGGGGCAGATACTCAGCTAGCATAAAAAAAGCTAGTTCTAGTGACTTCAGTGGGGCTATGCCATGTAGTGCCAGCTGAGGGTCTCTCCCTCAGGAGAGTTTTCAGTCTACCTGAGAGAGCAGGGAACTGAATATTTTAGTTCAACATTTTTGGCAACTGCATGCTGAGAGCCAGATTGTGGCTTGCCTGACTGCAGCTGCACAGGGGAGTAAGATCTCCTACCCCCCAAGGGCATCATTTCAGATGGGGGGGCACCTGTGCATACCACAATAGTGAGGGGGAGGCAGCGTGAGGGCATTGGGAGGAGGCAAAGTGAGGACAGTGGCTTCAGCAGTGTTACCTAGTATGCTCAGTACAAGCCAAGAAGCTAAATCAGGCCAATCAAGGTGGGGGAAGGAGGAAAATGCCCCTGTCCTCCCGCCCCTACACATCACTTCTTTCTAGGGCTATTAAGACACTTGAAAACTCTAGGCTTTTTGGCAGATAACTTAACAATTAGCTGACAGGAGCACTGTATCTAATTCCTATATAAAAGAAAGACAATTAAATAAATATTAGACCCATTCAGTTCTAACACTAACATGTTCTGGCATCTTGTGGCAAGTGACTTAAGGGACACTGGTTAGGGTAACATTTTTAATGTATATTCTCTCTTTGTTACAAACTCTGTGGGGAGAGAGAGACACTGTCGGGACTCCTATCTCAGCTCTGGGAGGGAAGTGACATCTAGTAGGTTACAGTAGGGGGCAGATACATCTGGGTTCTATATGAGAATGTCAGAATGGCCATACTGGGTCAAATCAATGATCCTTCTAGCCCAGTATCCTGTCTTCCAACAGTGGCCAATGCCAGGTGTGTCAGAAGGAATGAACAGAATCGGTATCATCAAGTGAGCCTTCTTCCTTTCGCACATTCCCAGCTTCTGGCAAACAGAGGCTAGGGACACCATCCTGCCCCTCCTGGCCACTAATGGACCTATGCTTCTTGAATTTATTTCATTCTTATTAGAACCCTGTTATAGTTTGGACCTTTCCACCATCCCCTGGCAAAAAGATCCACAGGTTGACTTTGAAAATATCATTTTTTTTTGTTTATTTTAAATCTGCCGCCGCCTATAAATTTAATTGAGTGACTTTCTTGTGTTATATTAGCGAAAGAGTAAATGACATTTCCTTATTCAATTTTTCCACACCATTCATAGTTTTCTAGTCCTCTAATATATTCCCCAACCTTTAGTCATTTCTTTTACAACCCTAAAAGTAGCAGTCTTTTTAATTTCTCCTCATATGGAAGCTGATCCTTATCCCTTATTCATTTCTGTTACCCTTTTCTAAATGCAATATATCTTTTTTTAGATGGAGTGACCAGATCTGCCTGCAGTATTCAAGATGCGGGCATACCATGACTTTATATAGAGGCAATATGATATTTTTTGTCTTATTATCTATTCCTTTCCTAATGATTCTCAGTATTGTGCGGTGGCAGTCTAAAAAGCCAACACTAAGCTGATGTTTTCAGGGAACTACCCATAATGATTCCAAGATCTCTTTTTTGAGTCGTAACAGCTAATTTAAACCCCATCATTTTGTATATATAGATGGGATTATATTTTTCCATGTGCATTTATCAACATTGAATTTGATCGGCCATTGTGTTGCTCAATCACCCACTTTTGTGAGATCCCTTTGTGACATTTGCAGTCAGCTTTGGACTCAACTCTTTTGAGTAATTTTGTGTAAATTTGCAAATATTGCCACTTCACTGATTATCCCTTTTACAAGAGGATTTATGAGTCAACTGAACAACACTGGTCTGGATCCAGACCCCTGGAGCACACCAATATTTACTACTACCCTTTGTTTCCTATCTTTCAAGTGGTGTACCTGGCAATGTTTTCATGATCATTGAAGGATCCTTCAATTACTTGAATGACAAGCCTTTTGTTTTCTTAATCACCCTGCCCCCCTTTGCTTATAAACAAACTCCCTGCCCCAAAGGCAAAGCTGGGAGTATCAGAAGCTCTGCTGCAGTTAAAAGCTGCCTCTGGGGCTAGGGCGTGCACTTTAAGCAGACCTCAAGTATGAAATACAGGGGTTCAGATTTCAAAGGGGGGGGGGCTACAGACTCCCTAGAGCCCTCTCAATGGCACCACTGCTACACCCTGAATGAATGTTTTAGGGATACAAACAAGCTGGAAATGAGAAGTAACAGAATATTGTGGTAGGTTGGCCCTGAATGGTGGTATAGAGTGCTAGGGCTGTGGGTCCAATACTTCCTCCCTGCCAACAGACAGCTAGGCAAGTTATGGATTCAGAGAAAGTAACCTGCATCCTTTTCAGAGCTGCAAATAAATTATTTCCCTCCACAAATGAAGAAGGGATTTGGAAAGATGTTGTGGCCATGGAGTCACTGGCTACCCTACTCACGACCTCTTGCTCAAAACTAAGCCTTTAATTTATCCGAACTCTTCATTTGAAGCACACAGACAACAGAAAATCCATCCAACCCATCTCATTCACAAAGGAATAATAAAGCAACGTCACACATGCAGGTACATCTCCAGCATGTCAGAATGTTGCAAAACACCAGGAGAGAGAGGACGAAGAAAAATAATGGCTCTTACATTGTTTTGAATGGCGTCAAGTAAAAGTTGTTCTCCAGCACTTCCACCTTTCCATTTCACTAACTGTCACTTTAACTGTGAGTTTCTAACCTTTCCTGTAAACACCAAGCTGTTTTCAGGCAATAGCACCATTAGAAGAGTGCTCTTAACATCAGCAACTAATGAGTAATGACAACCAGTTTTGATGGCACAATTCAAGAAAACAAAAATAAAATGAAAGGATATGAATTCTATAGGGAACACATTGCATAGAATATACGGTGGGTGGAATGCTCCAAATTCCTCAAACTATATAACAACTTCATAACTCTGCTACAAATTATTTCTTGCTAGGAGATTAGGGTACTAGTTCATATTCCCCCTTCATGTTCTGTTCATACCAACCTTCAGTAGCATTAGAATTTTTTTTAATGTTAAGGCTTTTTAAAATACCAAACCCGGTCACTGAAAGAATGAAAATCATAATACAAAGTTACATTAACATAGTATTCCCAGGAACTGAAAGTGTTTATTCCATCTTCAGCAATACAACAAATCATTAAGGATAAATCATTACAAGATTTTCTTAAACCAATTTAAGAATGTGTTAAAGTCTTTATCTTCTCATGAAGGTGCCTGCATTTCTCTTATTTTTAGTCATGCTCAGTCCTAGCTATCTATTTCTTTCTCTTTCATTTGTTCCAAAATTTGCACATATT
Organism: Rafetus swinhoei; assembly: GCA_019425775.1. NCBI lineage: Eukaryota > Metazoa > Chordata > Testudines > Trionychidae > Rafetus > Rafetus swinhoei. The sequence goes on along the minus strand of CM033437.1, from coordinate 269,812,181 downwards.
TCATATGTAAAAACACACCTACACCCCTGCTTAAAGTTAACTAGCTAAACCAAACTAGCATATTAGGAACCACTGCTTTCTACCATATGATGCACAGGCTGTAGCTAAATATCATATTGCATTGGTATATACAACACCTACAGTACACTCTCATTTATCCAAATGGCATGGGGGACAAACAAATATTTTGGATAAACAGGCATCAGATAAACAAAAATGCTACTTATTAACATAGGAGATATCTGAATCCAGATAACTAGGATTTTCAGATAAATGAAATTGGGATAACTAGAATTATGTTGTATTTGCAAGATGTCAGACTACTTTGGAATATAACATTGTGGATTATTACCCTGTCTAATGAGGACTATACATCTCCTTTCATTTAGGAATGAGGAAATTCCTGCTTTTTAAAAAATTGTTTAAATGTTTTTTAATTTTCAGTTTCACTAACAAAAATGTCTTACTTTTCATATTTTCTGAAATATCAGTAAGCTACAAGTTTTCCAGGATATTATTTAGAGGATATCATTTTAAAGTGAATTCTGAACATAAAACACAGATTCTTCAGCCAATATAAAAGAGACTGGCCTTCCATGGAAGGACAAACATATTAATTATAAAATATTTCCAAGTCTGAGAGTCCTGTAGACAAAATGTGTTTTTTCTTTCCTTTCAAAAAGCCCACACATTGAATCAAAATCCAAAGACAGTTAATCAGACTCAAAGATAGTTTCGTAAATTAGTGTTATGCAGTAGAAGATGTGTAGTAGCAAGCTAAATTTACTTTGACAATGTTAAACAGAAATGAATAGCTGCTACCCACCGGGAATACATACCTACGATTCAATTGATTGACCTCATGTGATTGCTGTGCCACATAACTACAGTTGACAGTACATTGATTTGGCAGTAAATAAGGTGGACCGTTAAGGAAGCTGACCGTGTTTGGCACATTCCAAGTCTCCAATCATAATATTCATTATGTATGTACAGAGAAGAGAAAATAGTTCACTCATGAAAGATTCACATCTCTAAAGGGAAAAATATACTAGCTACTGTTTAAAAGGACTAATTAATAGCATAATGTACAAATGACAGTATTACAGAGTTCTGATCACAATAATGACTCTCATTGTAGGGATTTCATATTTAAGAATGGAGGACAGATTATATTGTACACCTTGTTTTTGATTTCCTTCTAATCTTAACTTGCACCCAAAATTTCTCATGCTTGCATATTAAAATCGATAGGTACCTAAGGTTACCATATAAAACACATCAGCTATAAAAATCAAGAGCAGAAACAAGATTACCCTTCAATTTACGCTGCTCTCACAAAAACAGTTTTGCTTTGTTTTGTGCCAGCACATTTGCATCAACATTTTCATCATAAAGCCAAAGGGGTATGCCTAACTGTTTACTCAGCTCTATTGCACAAGAACCTATTTAAACATTTGCTCAAGTCACGCATGGCTTTAGTCACATACACAATAGCCTACAGACAAAAGGCACAAGAGACAAGGAGGGCTTTATTTATCAAACCGAAAACAGTATTTCCCTGTCCTAATACTAGGTAAACAACACAGAGCTGCAGGCTAGCACTTTAACCTGCTTTCTCTGAGAGCGAGTAATTAATACTTAAAAGCTACTATCTGTGTCTGAAGGAAAATACACTGGTTTGTAGGTGAAAAAGGTTGTATAAGGAAAATCTTTATCCATATAGAATATTTTCCTTTCACATGGATTAATTTTAAATTGTTCCATAATAGCATTGAAATAACACATATTTATTCATTTTATTAGATATGACAGACACAGACACTTAAGATATTGGAAAGAGTGGGTATAGCAAGACATCACTAAATATGTATTGGTAGAACAATTATGGGAGACATTTACCTAGGTGCTCTGGGCCCATATAAAGCCCTATGCACCACTTGCCAAAGTCTTTTAAGGCCCATTGTACTAGGATCAACAACATTTCAATGTCACCCTAAGGATACGTCTGACAGCAGCATTATTTAGGAATAACTAATGTTATTCCAAAATAAGAAAGAGTGTGTCTACACTACAAGCTTTTATTTCAAAATAATGTTGAGCTGGAGGACTTCTTACTCCAACTCATGGTAACCATCATTTCACAAGGAGTAAGGGAAGTCAAAGGAAGAGTGTTCTTCCTTTGACTTCCTGCTGTGTAGACAGCTCTTATAGTCAAGTTAAGCTATTTCACCTTAAGCTATGCAATTGATGTAGCTGAAGTTGCATAGCTTAATTTGACTTTAGCCCTGTTGTATAGACGTACTCTACGCGATTAGATTAGACCAGTGGTCTCTAACCTTTTTAAGAACAAGATCACTTTTTGAATTTAAGTCCAATCTACCTCAACCCAAATACTCTTGCCTCGCCTCCTTCCTGCCCCTTCTCTGAGGCCCCATCCCTGCTCACTCCATCCTCCCTCCCTCCCTCCCTTTCAGCAGGCAGGAACAGAGGGTTGGGGTTCAGGCTCTGGTCTTGGGCTAAGAGACTTGAAGTGTGAGAGGGGCTCTGAGCTGAGCCTGGGGCAGGGAGTTGTGGTGCAGGAGAGGGTTCAGGGTACAGGCTCTGTAAGGGCATTTCGGTCCAGGGGGCTCAGGCCTAGGGCAGCGGCTTGGGGTGCAGGAGGGGATCCTGTGACTGGGGCAGGGGTTCGGAGCTGGCTCTAGCTGGGCACTGCTTACCTCAGGTGGCCCCTGGGTGTTGGTGCAGTGGGGCTAATGCAGGCTCACCCCTGCCCTGGCCCTGCACCACCCTCAAAAGCAGCCAGCAAACTCCCTCCATCCCAAGCCCTGTTGTGCCCCCCCCCCTCCATTCTGTGGAGACAGAATACAGGGTGGGAGAGGAGGCACCCTGACATCAGTGCCCCCTCCTCTCCCTTCCCTGCTCTGCACAGCAAGTGGCAGGCTCCTGGGGCCGGGGGCAATCTCTAAGGCAAAGAACTGGACATGCGCAGCAGTGGGGGGAAGTGGGGGAGGGGCAGTTGAAGTGCTGGCACTTGATAGCCTCTTAGCCAAACCAGTCAGGATCACCTGACTGGTAGATCCCGAGCTTCTGGTTGGTGACCACTGGATTAGACCCTCAGTTGATGTAAATCAACAGAGCACCATTAAAATTGTCACAGCTCCATTGATTTATGGCAGCTAAAGATATGGGCCATAGTGTCAAATAAGGGTTTTTGTTTGTTTGTTTGTTTGTTTTGTTGTTGTTTTTTAACAAGTTTATCATTGGTAGCAAGACTAAAGGAGCGAGACAGTGGTTTAATAGTACTCTAGGCTGTCCATGAAATCTTTTCTAAACCTGTAAAGCAGATCCATGCCTATCCCACTAACAAATTCCTGTTTTGTAATAAGAGACCAGTTCCAGGATAAGCTATGTCATTTTCAGGATGGAAGAAAACACGGCAAATACTGCAGTTTGGACTGAGGTCTTGTTTACAGCAAGAGACAGCAACACTATCTTCCCTTTCTGAATACTGCTGGGTTCGGGCTCAACATATGAAGGATGCACACAAAGAACAATAACAATTGTTTGGAAACATTGACTCTTAGTATTTTTTAATTAGCAAAAATCTATCTTGCAGGGAGTATAAAATATCGACAATATGTAACAACTCTCTGCCATAATGCTTTTCAGCTGTAGATTTCTAAGTGTTTTACAAATGCAAGTAAGCATCATTATACACAATGGGACACTGAAGCACAGAGAAGCAAAGTGATTTGCCCAAAGCCACTCAGCAATGCAATGGCCACGGTGGATCAAGAAGACCTGTCTCTTAACTCACAGTGCTCTATCCACTATGCCATCTTGCCTCCCTTAACTGGAGGCCAGATACTCAGCTGGTATGAATCTGCATCATTATCTTGGTTTAAATGGAGTTACACATGGATTTATACCAGATAAGGATCTGTCCCACAACACTGAACCCTTCAACAACAGGAGTAAAGAGTTTTGGAGGTAACATGTCAATTATGTGATTTCTTTTTGTTAACTACTGAGGATCTGGACTGACTTACTCCACAGACATGAGAGATCAAATTAATGCAAAAAAAAAAAAAAAAAAAAAAAAAAGTAATAGCTGTTCTAAGGCCCCAGTCCAATAACTTGTGAGATGATGTTTGTGTTAATTAGATGTTGACACTTCCCTTGGCAGATTGCTTTTGCAGGACATATATCTAAGCATTACACACACATATACATCCCATTCTAAGTGAATGTATCAAATATATCTACTGTGTATTTTTGCTATGTGTTATACAAATTGAGTTGTTAGAAATTACTTCTAATTGTCACTAAGTTCACTGGGTTTAGTTGGAGTTCCCCCACTTGTAAGCAATAATATTTCCAAGATACTGATAAGATAACATCTTATTTTGCAACAGTGATACATCCACAATTGCAACATCAAGCATACAACCATTTAACAGGGCAGTAAAGTATTAGCAACAATACAGTCCTTGAGATATCAAGCATTGTACTCTGATACTTTTTGGGTTATTCCGATACAAGATGATAGAAAGTCTCTTTACATTTACTTTTGAATAACACTGAGCAGAAATGACCTCATAGAAATTAAACATCCACTCAGCCTTTAGGATACCTCACAGAGAATGAAAAACTTAAAAAATAACTTAACAGTCTTGCAGCACCTTAAAGACTAACAAAACATGTAGATGGTATCATGAGCTTTCGTGGACACAACCCACTTCTTGGAAAGTTCATGATATCATCTACATATTTTGTTAGTTTTTAAGGTGCTGCAAAACTATTCATTGTTTTTTAAGTTTTTCCAGTTACAGACTAACTCGGCTATCCCACTGAAGAGAAGGAAAACACAGGCTCCTTGGATGACAATGACTAAACTCCCATTAATTTCAGTGGAACCAACATTTCACCTTCCTTAAGCATTTTAAAGCAGTCCAAAAGATCTCTCCTGTTTGGTCACATTAACAGTCCTCATTTCCAGGAGGGCCTTAGGGGAAAACTATTGTTTGTGGAATGATGTTGGCTTTATGATTCTCCGATACTTGTGGTTATATCATCATGTCATTTGAAATAGCAGCCCCATATTAGGGAAACTTGCAAAGCATTTACAAAGAAGGCTGTGGCTCAGATTCTCTCTAGGGCATGTCAGCTACTTTGTATCTCATCTCTGCCCAAAGTAGTCCTGAATCCTAAGTAATCAGTCACAGAAGGATCGTTCCAATGTAAAAGAGTCCTCTGGTGGAATGAAGCTGTGTAATGGCTCCAACACCACTGTCTCAAGTGCCATCTCTGGGAGGAATGTAGTTCTGTGGTAGAACTACAAATATATATTTTAAGATCAAGATCAACAATAATGCAAAAGTTTTCAGACCCCAAACTTCTTGTCGTCAAGGTCCTCAATGTTTCTGTAACATAACATTTTAGAAAGTACCAGGTTATCCACATTCTTCACTCAAACCCCAGTCCAGCTCTGTGCACTGTGTTTATGAAGTTGGGCTGCCTTTTTCTTCCAATGTGACATCTACTTGAGTTCAGGTGGGTTGACAGAACCATTTTCTTTTTTTAATAATACCTATATACCATCTCCTTCTCTACACTGGAGATTTTATAAATAACTATTCTAGATACTGATAAGAACTGCTCATTGTATACAGTGACAAGTTTGTGGACATGTTATTTAAAGAAATGCTATAGTCACCTCTATTTTAAAACTGTAGTTTTTCTGATAGGTACCTCATAGTACAGAAATAGCATTGGAAGCATTCCCACTTTAATGGATCATTGTAGAGTTGAGAGAGAATTTCTATGTAAACATACAAGATTTCTTCCTGCATGAGCCCATATATAGATGTCTGGAAGGTGGTGAGGGAAAGAATCATTCACATGGTCACAAAATGAACATACAACCAGAACTGACTAAGGGTGTGTCTAGACAGCACCCTTCTGTCAGAATAAGCTACACAAATTGCGTAGCTTATTCCTAGTCTATGTTGAAAGAGTTTATTTTGACGCTGTCTACACAGCACCAGATTTCGAAATAAGGCACTATTCCGACAAATCCCTTAACTGTTATAGGGATGCCGAAATAGCACACCCACTATTTTGAAAAATAGTGGGAGCTTTTAAAGATGCAGCGTTGCTATTTTGGGATACTTCTGGTATCCCGAAAGAGCAACGTAGTCTAGACATACCCTAAGACACAGCAAATCACAGCCTGTTAACACTCACAATACACAAAGTGAGAACATATTTAAAATACTGAAATATTATTGATTCACGGTCATCAATTCATAGAGTTTAAGCCCAGAAATGACCATCTAGTTTGATCTTCTGTATCTAACAAGCCATTAACCTTCACCTAGTTACTTCTGTATTGAGCCCAATAACTTGTGTTTGGCTAAAGCAGCTTTTCCAGAAATGTATCCAGACTTGATCTAAAGGCATCAGGAGATGCAGAATCCCTACTTTGCTTGGTGATTTGTTCCAATAGTTTATCACACTCACTACTAAGACTGTAAGATAATAGTCTCAAGCTCCTGGCTCACGGGCAATTCCCAGCTTCAGCAGTTGTGCAATCTGGCCCCAGAGTGCCAGCAGACCAAACTCCACCCCTTCCCTCTACTGCCCATCTCTCACCCCTCATGACACCCAATCCCCTGAGGATGCAGCTTCTCTTCTGCAAACTAAATAAGCCCAGTTCCCTCAGCCTCTCCTCATAAGTCATGTGCCCCATCCCCCTAATCATTTTCTTCTCCTGCCAAAATAGCAGTTTGGACACCGCTTTAAGTTTATGTACATTATGTCGTTCAGGAGGAAGTTGTTTTCACACCCCTGAGTGATATAAGTTACACTGATGTAAGTGAACGCATAGATAAGCCCTAAATTTCTCACTACAATGCAGAATCATTTCTGTGGCTCTTCTTTGCACCCTCTCCAATTTTCAACAATCTATTACAAGTGAGGACAACAGAACTGTATGCAATATTACTCTTATCAACAATTGTTGATAAGAGTAAAGTCACCTCCCTACTTCTACTCCCCAGTTTATACTTCCACGAATTACATTAGCCTCTTTTTGCCACAGGCACCACACTGCAAGCTCGTGTTGAGTTTTTTGTCCACTCTGGCTACTAAGTCCTTTTCATCCTCTCTGCATTCCAGGATACATCAGGTGCCAGGACATTCTGAAGTATTTCAGAGATCTGGAACAATGTTTAAATACTTCTGGCAAGGGTGCAACAAAGGAGAGGGGAGAGGGCACCTGACATAGGAGATAAAGGGCAGGAACACCCATATCCTCACCAAACAATGAAAACTCAGAAAGGCAGACTGGCTGGGAAGGCTCAGACATTTCCCTCAGCTTCCTACAGCTGACAGGGGAGATGCAGTCCAGAAGCTGGGGCTTTCCACGGGGAAGTGTGACCTGCATTCCTTGTTCCTATATACACAGCTTTGCATTTCACTGTGTTCAAAACCCATTTTGCTTGAATGGGCCCACATTACCAGGCAATGCAGATCACTTGTATGACTGCCCTGCCCTTCTCAGTCTTATTTGCCCCCTGCCAAAACTTGTGAGTGAAGCAAAGATTATCAGCAGTGTTTTTTTATTTACTTCTAGACCTTTGACTAGTGTTGAATTTAGTAGCTATCACTGCAGAATCTCAGTGAAACCCCCCATTCAGTGATAATTCCCCATTGATCACTACCTTTAAAGATCAGTTAGGCAGTTTTTAACTAATTACTATGCCCGTTATTGATATTGTATTGTGCTTAACATAGGTGCCAGAAAACTTTTGTGCATTAGAGGGTTTACAGCCTCGTCCTACTCCGTTGGAAATAAATGAGAGTTCTGCCATTAATTTCAATGAGAGCAGGAGCAGCAAGGTGCTTACTAGTCTCTTTAAAAAAATGTAAGCTTGACTCTCTAATGTTGCCATTAGCACAAGGAAATTTCATTTGCAGGAGTCAATAGTGTTCATTCCCACTAATTTGAGAACACTTTGATCAATTTTACATAACAAAATCACAACTAATAAGATAAAGGCATTTACTGGATGTGGTTCAAATGCTGCACTAGAATTTAGAGGCAGAGAAATCAGACCAAAACTGAGTAGCAACTGATTCAGGCAGAAAATGGTTCTTTTAACATCTTCCAAAATATAGTTCAAGCCTTTACGCTGGATCGTTTCATTGAGTTTGAACTACAAATGTGAAGTTTGAATGGTAAACAAATTGTTTCCAATTAGTAACTAACAGAAGAATTTCACCCAGCTGGCAGCATTAATGTACCCCAGCATAGAGATATAATAGTACAATGTATTTTGTGCAGTTACTGTCTTGAATTATCTGGAGTTCAGATTCAAGTGAAGAAAGATCAGGTTGAACCTCTCTGATCCAGCACCCTGGGGCCTCACTGGTGCAGAACCAGAGAATTTGACAAACCACAGGAAATCTATATTGTCTAGCAGCATTACTAACACTTCCACTGCTTTGTAGGCTCTTAGAAGACATTTAGGAGTAAATTAGAGCTAAACAACAGCACAAGACACTGAGCGCCAGGACTGGTGGCTGTAAGCAAACATTAAAGGACGTGAGAAACTTGGCCACACCCATGATAAGTGGACATTCAACTAACTAAAATCATGCCAGACCACAGATGTTGCTGAACCAGAGAGTGCCGGATCAGAAAGATTTAACCTGTATTTAATATTTAATTTTGCACTTCTGACGCAATAAATGTTGGAGGATAGGATGTACTGCAGACAAGCTAAAAAGCATATTAAATAAACAAAGGAATGAGAAGAAAGCAATGTTGCTCAAATTAAATTTTTAGATGTGAAACAGTACTGATAAATGCCACATGTGTAAGTGTAAAGTTGAACTCTCAGCATTTTCCTGACACAGACTGACATGCCACCATCCCTGATCTTAAAGTTCTGCCCACCACTAAAGCAGATAAGCAGCAATAAGAAGAAGCTTCTATTTACAAGTCTCAGAGGGGTAGCCATGTTTGTCCTGTATCTGCAAAAACGAGAAAAATCCTGTGGCACCTTAAAGATTATCAGGCTTATCTGGGCATAAGCTTTTATGGGCAAAAACCCACTTCATCGGCTGCACAAAGTGCTTCTATATACAGTATATTAATACTAAAATAAGAGGGAATTTACCACATCTAAACGGACACATTTAATATTTTATCTATTGCCACCCTCCTCCCATTCTGGTGAGCCTGCCTATCCTCTGATACACTGAATCAGCATTTCTGCGGTTACATTAGAAAGTCCTGTTGCAGGAGATGCTAATTTAGCATGGCCAAGCATCCTGGATTAATAACACTGGAAAGAATTTAAACTTCATGGCTGCTGCAGCTCCAGTGGGCACAACAATGGGAGGGGTGCATGTCTGTCTGGTCCCTGCACTCCTTGGCCAGAGTGAGGAATGCAGCAAATTGTGCACTTTCCCCTCACCTCCCTGAGGAAGGGGAACAGCCTGCACATTTGGGGGGAAGAGGATGCTACAATCTTCCCTGTCCTTCCTAAAGGGCACCTGGGAGGTAGGAGACACAGGGCTAGGGCAGTCCCAGATGGGGATCAGGATGAGGATGGGAAGGTGCCCCCAACCAGCTCCTTTCACCTGCCTGGTGATTCTGTTTCTTTTCTGTATGGTTTTATGAGACACAATCCCATTCCAGGCATGTCCCATTTTTCTGGCACAACCAAACACTTACCTTGCTTTAAGATATGATAAGAGGAAGGTGTATACTGAATGTGGGGGTCCTAGCTCTTGCTGTTTAGGAGTTTTTGAACAAACAGGCAGACAGATGGACGGACAAACTCTCTCAAGTAGATATATCCTGTGTACAGAAGAACATTATATTCTTCCTTTACTATAGGAGTTTGAAAAGTAATAGTTTCAAAAGGTGCTGCAGCATTGAAATTACAGATGAGAAACAGGGTAACAAGTACCTGAAATGACAAAGTGGGGTCCACATTTTTTTCAGACTTTCCTTAATACTCTTTCAACATCAGGTGCTTCTCACCTGGCTCCAAGTGGCTGCAATGAGAGAGGCCTGGGGTAGTCCTCTCTCCTGAGGACAGCCTGCATACTGAAACTCTCATCCCCAGCCCCACCCCAAAACAATAATTTAAACAAAAAAAATTAAATGAATTAAGAACCTAAGCAATTCTGGGTAAATCTTCTAGTATAAAATAAAAGACGAGATCTATAACATCACTTAACATTTAGAGAACTGTCTTCAGCAGTGTATCACAAAGTGCTTTATAACATATGGGTGAATATTATTTCCATTTTACAGCTAGGGAAACTAAGGTTACATGATTTACTGAAGACCACAGAGCATATCAGTGGCAGAGCTGGGATAGAATCCATGGTCATAATTCAGCAGGTTCTCCATGAGCCTACAGAACACTCTATACACGCCAGCTTTCCAGTATGTTAATCTGTGATTCTGCTCTGAAAAGTGATTGGGTAAAAATGGCTGCTACTTACTCAACATGGCTGGCCTGTGTATGTATTCAGAATCATTGCCATTCATTTTAATGACTACATTTTAAGTGATTTTTTACTCCTGAGGCCTGAAGGGCTAACTGAAAGCAGCAGAGATTGTTTCATCTACTGCATCATCAGCAGAATTGTTTACTAAGAGTCTATCAGCCACACCTGGGAAAGCCCCACTGAATGGTTGCCAAGCCTAACTTGCCTTGCAGAACATTTATTCCTAGTCATGATGATACATGAGATGGAGAGAGAGCCCATCTTGATATTCAAAGCCAAGGCAGCATTTTCAGATCTGGCAGTTAAACAAAACAATAACAAAACTCAATACATTGAATATCTTTAATCCCATGCTTTTAACCATTTGCCCAGTCCCTTTTCAAAGTAAATCTGCACTTTAAAATGTTTAATTTTATGCTCACTGAGCCGCATTCTTCTAGCAAATAGACTGCTGTAAATCCAAAAATAATCCAGTGATGACTTCAGAGTCACTTCAGATTCACACTAAACAGCAGAATTTGGTTCATTCTGTTTAGGTTGCTTTTATTTAGATTATATTGACTATTTAAAAAAAAACCTTAAGAAAGCACAAATGATTGAAAGGAATGTTAATTTCCTTGCAACAACCATTTTATTGCCTGTAAAATTACTGAGTAGGTTTAAAATATTTCCAACCATAACTATTCCCATGCATGGACTACACAAAGGCCTTGAATGCATTAACCTTCCCTGCCCCCATTGATCTATTCTATGCAACTTCAGCTATGCAAATAGTGCAGCTGAAGTCAACATACTGTGATGTCTTCTGGCCACTCTTCTTGTCCTAATGAAGTACCCAAGACAACAGGAGAGTACTCAAAGATCAGTTTACCACATCTAAACAGACATAATAAATGGACCACTAGTGGATTGATCACTTCAGTGTCAATCTATCACATAGTGGAAACAAGGCCTTGGTAATTAAGTCACCTCATGTCATTAAGTTTTCATTTTACCTTTTATAACTCCTGTGTCAACTAACACCTCCCTCTATCATCCAACCATGTTCATTTGCTTGCCAAATGGCAAGTGCTAATTTAAGAATCAATGTTTTCATGCATAATCGGTATAGAGTGTTTTCAGCTGTTTCCTACCATTTTCCAATTACAGTAATTACTCGTTTAACACGTGCCTGCTTAACATGTTTTTGCAATAGCACAATTCTTTTTAGGGAACATTTTTCAAATAACACGACTATCCCTGAAATAACATGAAAATATTCAAGTGACAGACTACTTTGCACAGCAGTATAAGTTGGTGAAAATAGTGGTAATACGCATGAGTGGATGAATACACGTGGTCACAGCACTCCTCCATTCACTCATGTGTTTATCTTTGTGTTTTAACAAACCGCGGCAACTTGTGTTGCTAGATATCTTGTGTTGCTAGATATCTAATGTTGACGTTGATGACCCAGCACCAACAAAAAATTGACTTGGCCACCACCACCTGAAACGCAACCCCCATCTTTTCCATTATTTGTAATGGGAAAATTGACCCCACATAGCACGTTTTTGCTTAGCACGAACATTTTATAATCTATAGTGATAAATGAGGAATTACTGTACCTTTGATGATGTCCAATGTTAGACATGCATCTGAATCAAAGCATAGAGGGCATTTTTAAAATTCTAAATAAGATATCTAATATTGTGAATATCTTGAAGGGTTGCTTAGTATAAATTAGAACTTGTGGCCAAATCATTCTTTCCCTGGTAAGTGTCCTTTCAGATGGCCAGTAGGGGTAACCTACATATTTCATAGGGCATGACATTCTGTAGGGAATTCTACCATTTTCCCTGAGAGCATGCACAGAAATAACCAGCTATCCTGATGTCCACTGTGTTTTCTAGTCTCAGCCCACGCCCTTACATTGGGGTTAACTCAGGAAACACATTGCTAGTAATTCCCCCTCCTACACCCACTGTATTTTCACAGGGTTGCATATGGAGTACGCTAAGCCAGGTAAGCTGTTCCTCAGTTTCTTTTAAACATCTTACATCCCTCCAAACCCTCAAAGCCCCAGTGATAAAAAATAAAATAAAGTTTTCACACTAAACAGCCTCCACAAGCTTCCTGGGAGAGGGAAAAAGGCAGAGATGGTATGCTTCCCTTCTTTAGTTTTTTTCACAACTTTTAAAATTAATGTTACATGAGAACAATTGCTTGATTCGGAATACTGAGACAAGGACATTTAGAAAAGTTTCTCAGAAATTCTAAACTGCTAAAATTCTTTCTCTTTTATGAACTGGTCAGTATTTTAAGTGGCCTGGAAGGTTTTGAAACTTTAGCACACTGGTAGATCAGCATGTTATTTAAAAAGCTCAATGAATTGCCCAGAATAATTTCTATTCAAGATTGCTCTTTTGTTGAAATCATTAGCCAAGAGGCCCTTTGCTTCAAGTTTATATCAAAGCTCCCAAATGGAATTGCTACTCTGTAAATTAGTGCAATTCATCTCTTATTCTATATATTGACCTTGTGTCATCTGCAGCCCTACATTGGATCCATATTGTCTTTATCTGCATCTGGACTGTGGAGAATCTAATCATTCGAGAATCTAAGGCCAACCAATCAGCACTGGGATTTCTTTCTGACTTGAGTGACACATGGTAACAGTGGATGCAGTCAAACACATACCAAATTGAAGGGAGATAAAGTGGGATTAACCACTGAATTGTGAATGTGGAAAATCAGTTTCACAAACTACTGCTGATGTCCTATTTAACAATTATATAGGCTGAATATTGCAAACAGAGCTCCACTCGTAGACGTAGTCTGGAGCAGAAATGTGAAGCTTGAAAGACTCCTAGGGAGTACATTCAGGCCAGTATGGGGGGGAGGGGATGTGAAGAGTGCGAATGCATCTCCCGTTGTCCCCCAAATAATTGTGAGGCGGCTCCAAGGCTCAAGCTCAACCCTCCTCCTTCCTCCCCACAGTGGGGACCCCATGCTGGCGCTCCAGCCTCACCCTCCCTCATCCCACCCCCTCGCAAGGTTGGAGTGCCAGATTAGGCTTCCTGCTGAGGGGGGGAGGGAATAGAAAGCCTCGAGCCTCACTGTGCAATCTGGCTCATGGGGAATAAGCGCTCCCCCTCCTCCGGATGGGGGAACAGCAGAATCTGGCCAATGGGAGCAGCGGGAGGCTGTGCCTGAGACTGGCATGGGTTGCAAAGGCAAGTAAGTGCCCCCACCCCTTCGTGCCCAGACCCCACACTCCTGCACATCCATGCCCCTGCTGAGACGCCGCACCCCCAGCCTGCTCTTGCACCCCACCTCCCATCCAGACCTTGCACCCTCACCCCCTCGTGCACTCTGTCTCCTGCCCAGATCCTGCACCCCCGTTCCTCTTGCTGGTAGCCCTGTCCCAACCCTAGAGCCTAGGAGGGTCCACAAAATCCACTAAAGAGTAAATTTGGGGTTGGTCCCGTTTTGGGCAGGGGGTTGGACTTGATGAATTCCTGAGGTCTCTTCCAATCCTATGAGTCTATGGGAATCCTGAACTTCAGTCCTCCCTCCCTCTACCCCAATGGGGCTGAAGCACCAGAGGAATGAAGTGTCTCAGTTGGGAGACACCTGAGTGAGGGTTTTGGGAGGGTTATTTTTTTTGTTTGTTTGTTTTGTATTTTGCTTCTCACTTGTGTGGTCCCCAACTGATTTTTCTGTGGGTCAGTGGCCCCCAACCCAAAATAGGTTCCCCATCCCTGCCATAAAGAAAGAAAACACGGGAACCTTTTGTGTTGGACATAAATTAATATTTTACTTGATTTAAAATGAAGTTTGATAAACTAACATGAGAAAGTTAAAGCTCTTAGTTTGTTTAATAATTTAAATTAATACATCCTTTCTTACTGGTTAAATTAAACCAGTCTCCCTAGCTGCTTCACTAGCAAATCGGCCTGGATGTAATTATGTAATTAATGGTGCGTTTCCATTAGCAACTGGTGGTCCACGGAAAAGTTTGCATTGAGCCAGGTGGGCAATGGGCCAAAAAATTTGAGAGCCACTGTGTTAGGGGGGTGGGAGAGCACTGTGTTGCCAGAAGATGAGGGGAGCGAGGCTGGTGGCAGTGCAGCAGGGCCTGGGGAACAGTACCCTCCACCCACAAGTAGCAGCCCAGGACTGCCTCCGCTGGCCAGAAGCTCTGTATGCACTCACCTGGCAGAGGCCTGGCTGAGCAGGTAGAGCAGCAGCAGGCAGAGGCAGCTGAGGGAGTGGGGGCCCACCATGATCCCAGAAGATAATTTCTTTAAAACCTTTATGACTATATAAAATGTTTAGTATGTTATAACAAAATCATTTTACTGATCACTGTTTTCACTCTAATTTTTCATTAACTTCTCTTATGCACACTCGCTGCATGACTCGTTTGAACTCCTTTATATTTAAAAAAATTGCAGTGCACATTTACAAAAAAAAAAAAAGCACTCCCCACACAGAAATTCCTGCATACAGGCCTGACACTGACTTCAAATCTGAAATTTGTCTGGCTCATTAGTTTAGGAACATGAGGCAACATGGCTAACAGTAAATAGAAACTGTCTAACAAACAAGAATGAGAGGGAGGCAGTTCAAGAGTTCTTCAAACTGTGGATTATGCCTTCTGGAAGGAGCAGGGGAATGCTTGGGGGGAGGGCCGGGGAGACACAAGATTATCAGGGGATGGGGTGTGTCGGAAGAACATCCACACATCCCTGCTACTTTCTGTGGAGCTGGCCAAGGTAACACCTCTCGGCAGGCAGGAGTAGTGGCAGCAGTTGGTACACTGGAAGGTGGCAGAGGGAGGGATTGGAGATGGCGCCCTCTCTCTGCCCACCCCTGCAGTGTTACTGCCCTGCCCTCTGCACCTCACACTCTACTCCACACACAGGGTGACCTGATAGCAAGTGTGAAAAATTGGGATTTTTTTTTTTTTTTTTTTATGAAGCCCCTAACATTGGGACAACTGGTCAACCTATGCACACATGCCTTGGCTGCTGAGCTGGTAGCAACAGGCAGTGGTGTAAGGTGTGGACAGTAGCAGTATGAAGCAAGTGGCTGGAGCGAGCAAGCAGTCACCATGTGCAGACTGGTAGGGATTTCGGCCAGCTGAGACGAGCTATGTGTGACTACAAGAGGGACAGAATTCTAGGAGAATGAGAGCAGTAGGGCTGGAGGGAGCTGAGAAGGGAGTTTGGGGATAGGGCATAGGAGGAAATGGGAGAGGAGAAAGAGGGAGTCATGCCTGTGACAGGAATCTCCAAAGGTGAACACAGTGTGCATGCGTGCATGCACACACATACACACACACACACCCTCTGCTCTCACTTACACTCAAAGTATAAAATAAGGCAGTATGGTATACTCTGTACCAGCACCCCCTGGAGTGTGTGACTGTGGCAGATGGTCAAACACTATACCAAGAACTAAACACAAAGAAACTGCTATTCATTAATAAGAGTTGCTTAATGCTCTCCTCTCTCTTACGAGCAGGATTATTTGTCTGGCCTTCACTCATATCTCAAATCCCTCTGAGGTCAATTCCTGTAAACTTTTTTTCATGAGTTTCAGTATATTTGGTATTTTCCTTAGAGCCCCAGAGCTCCTGGGGTCATGATGAATATCAGCTTGCATTTTGATAAAAGCAAACTAAAAAGTAAACTTCATCACAGTTGCAGAGAAAATATAGAGAACATGACCCCTAAAGCCCAGAAACAAGGCTCTAAAATGTATAGGTTTTAAAACACTTTTTTTTTTCCAGACAATTTCATATTTTGGGTTCTGGCTTGTGATTTTTGAACATTTGGAGTAGCAATACTGAAACTATCATGTTTAGAGTGAAATTATGATGCTGGGGTGTGCCTCATTCATTCTTTTCAGCACATTCAGTAAGTCCAGAGAGTATAAGAACAAAGTTGGAAGTTTCTCCTTGGTTAATGGTAAGGATTATAGTGTTCACTAGTGTCCCTGTAAATAGAAAATACCTTCTTTGCCTCACTGAAAAGGCATTTCAGATACAGCCCCATTCTTGAACACTGAGGCATGTGTGATATTCTCACATGAATAGTACCATATGCTTCAATGGGACTCAAGTGAATAAAATTTAGCATCTACATAAATATTTGTAGGACTGGAGCCTAAGATTTAAGAAAGTCTCTTAGAAGTCTGAAACACACCTATCTTTCCCATATTGCCTCTGTAAACAGATTATAAAAGGTAGCTCATATACGTTGGAATAGATCTAAAAGAGGGATAAAGTTCTTTATATATGTTAGAACAGAGATTAAAAGGGGGATAAAGTTCACCAGGGCATTAGTGTTGAAAAACCTGTCACAGGATTACATGGATTTGATAAATTAGGAGAAATTTAGGATAGACAATGCCCATCATATTAGAATAAGGCAGGCTAACCACAAGTAATAATCTATTCAGTTAACTGAGCTCCCCTTTCTCTTCAAATTATCCACAGTGAGTTTAACTAATACTGTTAGAAATTGTTTAGATAGAAATACACTTGCAAATACCATTCATCAATTATTCCAAGTATTTCTTACAACAACTGCTTTGAGTATTCAGTATTATTAGTATTCTGCTATTTACAGTGTGAAGTCACCCCTCACATGATTGTTACTGTTCAGTGATTAAAACAAAGCTTTCAAAATGGCCACAGAAAAACCCTGGTGTGAACATTCATGCAAATACGTATTTGCCTGAGGTGTTCTGCAGGGTATTTACACAAGTATTTTTGACAGTTTCCCCAGACTTGGAAAGAAAAACCCATAGGTGCAAATAAATTGCATCAAAGTAAAATCCAAAATGAAACTAATTTCTGGTATTCTCACAGACCAAGTTCGTTTAAAACTTGCCCCCAGATTTAGCATTCATCCTGACTTGTTTATAAATAACAATGCTGCCTTTACCACACAACCTTCTTCCCTATTTTGAAACCTAGATACACAGTGGCCTTATAGTGATTGCTGGCTGGAGAATAAGGTTGAAGAATGGAAATGCTAAAGAAAGGGAAAAGGTTGTGTCTCCGGTTTTAAGGAAAAGTACTCTGTAGTGCAAATTACAAGTGTAATTAGAAAAGTTAAATCATTTTGATAGCTTGACTTTGTGATGATCTAGGAAAGGTCTCACCACTGGAAAATTACTAAGTATAGGTGATTGTACTTGAAATTTAATAGAAAATTAGTCTTTCAATATATCTACTCAGAGAATGAAGCCTGCCTCAACTCACGCTGACATTTTACTAATGATTCAGACAAGACTTCCTGCTGGAAAGCAGAAAGGTATTTTGCTCTGTGGCAAATAGGAAATAAGCTCTTCTGTCAGTAGAATCTCTTAGTTTTATTTTCAATTTAATGTTACCTTAATATTAAAATAGTTTAAAAATTTAAGTGATATTAAAAATCTAACATGGCAAAACTGCAATCTCCCTTAAAAGTTTTGATTACATTTGTTTTGGGGTAGGGTATGAAGGAGCTGCCTAGCAACAAGACTAGCACCTATTCCTAGTTTATAATTCTTCTGTGAAGTTCACAAATGGGAAAATAGATGGACTTTTAATTCTAATGAACAAAGAAGTCATGGGAAGTGGGGGATGGAGTTTTTTGACAGTGGAGTAGATTGAGGGTTCCCCCCCCCCACTTGTCTTTTTATATTAAGAAACACATGACTTGCCCACCCTAGGAACCACTCTTGTGACTTGATAACCAGTGAAATAATGGCATCACCTCGGCCTGAAAGCTAATCAGTGAACAGGGGAAAGGATTCTAGTCAAATGGTTTAAAACATTTGGTTTTAGATAGATATTACAAACCTCTAATTTCCAAAACTTGGAAGGATTGTTGCCTGTAAAAAATATTTACCCATTTGTGAGAATGCTCCCTATACACATAGTAGGCAACTCCTAGAAAAAAAATTAAAAATAGCCAAACATGAACTTTCAAGTACAAAAATAATGCCCAAGCATTGCAGAACTAAGTATTAAGAGCACACTAAGAATTTCCCTAGTTCAGCTGTGAGTAGCTAATTGTTACCACTAGATGCCTATTTTTAAGTAACTTAAGAAGAAGTCATCTTATCTTATCCCCACACCCTAAGCCACTGCTCCTTGCTGCAGTCTTGGAATCCAGTGGCAAAAGCAGTCCCTGCCAGCCACCCCAGTTGCCTGCCATTTTGGTAGATGCTACCACTCCTTGTGTGGATGTAAGACTGCTCCAAGAACATTAAAGATTATTTCCCTTTCCAAATGTAAATTTCCAGTGGTTGAAATCTTTGCTTTTAATAAGCAAATACAGTTACTAACACAAAAAAATTTTGCCCTGGATTCTAGCATTTTTCAGGAGAACTGCAAGGCAAAACTAATATCCAAGAGGAGGAAATTTCAAATACAACCACCACATCAATTAAAGTGTAATTGTGATAAGCCATAATTAGGAATCAAGTGGCTTATGATAGTTCCATCATGAAGTTCTAGCAATCACTTGTGCTTTAAAATAAATAAAATTATATATATATATATATATATATATATATATCCATCCATCCATATCCTGAAGTTTTCCCAACCTAGGACTTAGAAATTGAAATTGCAGTGTTGGGACTTTCTCAAGGGTGTCATGAGGGAGTTCTGTCTGAAGTAAATGAAAAAATGTCCATAAAAAAGTGGTAATTACTCTCCCTTTGTTATTGAATTTGAATGCTACCTCCGGCCCCATTCAGCCTCTTCTGCTGTGAAGTCACAAACAGGTTTATGACAGGATTACCATGACAAGACTGATGTCACAAATGCAGCAATATGACTTGTGCACAGGCTTCAGTAGAACAAAAGCTGGGAGGCAGCAATGTTCTTGTTCAAACACATCTTCATTAATTAGCAAATGTGACAACAGAGAAGGACCTAGCAAAAGGTACAGAAGGTTGTACTTTAGGGTCTCACAGGCTTATGTTTCTTCTACTATGAACATGTCACTGTACTGAAAGAATTAATGTGTTAGACTAGAGTATTTCAGGTCTGTCCATGTATGGTAAGTCAGCCATTTTACTCTTGACCTACTTTATAGCAACAACACGTAGTTTGCCACAGCATATTCTCCAACTGCAGCCAAAAGAAATTGTGAAATTATACATTAAAGAAGTGCAGTGTCAAAGCAACTGATGTTAATTATACCCTACAATTCCTATGTAGAGGAAATTAAGCACCATTACTGCTAACTTTTAATACAACATTTACTGTCTAAGTTTGACTTGCTTTTCCAGCCTTTGAAAGCCACTGAATTACATCCTGCTTCCCAATGTTCACTTTATGCCACATTGGAATGTAAATGTAGAACACGTGTAAAAATAACTTGTATTATCCCAAGAAATGATGTAAATAAACATTCCTTTTTAATCAAAATGTTTATCTACAGTCTATACATATTCCACTCCTTATATTAAAAACATCTTTAAAGTTCAGTCAAATGGCAGCTTTTGCCATATATGCAAAAATCAATCAAGGTATATATGAGACTGCTTTGAAAAAAAGCCAGTGTGCCACTTGATTTATGAGTTTTCAGCAGTAAATTCAACAAAGATGTGCAAAAATAGAAGCAATATCACCTTGTGCAGAACAGCTTGTTATGCATTAAAACTAAGATGACCTCAGATTTTAAGTACATACATACTCAAGAAGGTGTAAAAAAAATTACACCTCTCAGTTCTATGTTCAGCGCTATCTGCTTAATACAGCAGCAAATGTTTACTAACCATGTCAAAGAAACGATGAGCTCGAGGAGCAAACTTGCTTCTTTCCAGCTTGCAGATCAGCAGAGTTGCTTTAAGTTCCCTTTGCAGTACCCCCTTGCAGTTTCTCTGTCTCTAAATTATGGGTCAAGTTACACCTGCATAGTTTCACTGAAAAGGAGGGCAGTTTTAAAACTACCATTTAACTTTTAGAATTATTGCTAGTGGTGATGCATTACCCAAAACACAGCTTCTTTTACATCCCAGAGGAATATGGTACTGGGAGTTAAAGATGCTTTTTTCTACTTGTTAAAGCAGCCACATTGATATGTAATCATGGAGGTAAGTGTGGAACCACACTCTTATAGTAACTTTTTGCTGTGAAACTGCACTGTAAGCAGCAGGTTATTTACAAACTATGTCAGGCTACATGAGAGAACATGCCACTTCTGAAAAAAAACCAAAACCTCTATCAAGTTGAGGCATGTCAAAGCATCTAGGAAATTCCCTATAAAAATCTGTAAAAATGAATATTTAAAAAGCAACTGAGATTTTTAAATTACTGCCTACCATTAAGGCCTCTAATTCCCTCTTGAAGTTACTTAACTGTGAGTCTTATTCAAAGACCTCTAAGTCTTGGCTCAAATACTCAGGAATATTCAGTTCTGTGATAAAAAGGAGACAGAGGAAAAGTAATTGTTTATTAGTATTCCTCTGGCCACTAAACTGCAGCACTGACAGAGCTGAAAAATACATAATGCAACTGTCTACAAAGAAGATGGCTAGAAGGTAGAAACTGAAAAAAGGCATGTAGAACTATACACAAGGTGGGGGAGGCAGGGTAGGAAGGAGTAGAGGGTGCATAAAACAAACATTTATGTACCCTTGTAACACTAAGGCACTTTTGCAAGGATATGCAATAGAAATGTACCTTATGATAGACCTAGTAGATTCTAAACTGTTGAAATATTAAAGCCATGCAAAATAGTTTAACATTTAAGCTTTTATGTACAGGGAAACTCACTCAAATGAAAAAATTTTAATACTCAACATGCAAGGTCTAATAGGTTAGAGCTAGCTTAATCATGCAAGCCAGCCTTGGGTAGGCTCTACTCACAGGTCTATTGGTATGTTTGTGTTACTGCAACTTAAGCCTGGACTGTTACAAAGGAATATGAAGGTGCCATTTTAAAAGGTAGCTAACCTGTAATGTTTGCACATAAATTTTAAACTTTTAATGGCCTCTTGTAACATAGGTTAACTCAAAGCCCTCCAATATTAAAGCTTCCTATGCCATTACTACTACTCGTGTAGATATTTTCAACAGAAAAGGACAGTTGCTTTGGATGTAGTATACTGAATTCCGGGGAGAGAAAACATCAACTTCTCATAAAGTAAAGACATGAATTACTAATTGTAGCTACAGCTCCATCTTATGCATATCATAAATGAAGCCACCCTACCCAAAAAGGATTAAAATGTTTAGCTATCTTAGGATGAGAATACTGCCTCAGGTGATGTCAGGTCAGCTTCACACAGCTGGAATACTTGTTTGCAAAGCTATGCTTAACTTACCACAGAGACAAAGATCGTATCTAGTCTGATCATGCCTGCATAATTTGCATAATTAATGTCATAAGGCAAGCTATGTAGCTTGCTTTTCCTCAGATCTTCTTACTTGCTAGCTAAAGAACAAAAGACTGCTTACAGAAGCATAGTTCCATTTGCTTCTCGGTGGTGCAAAGAGAAAGTTTCAGACAAGTATTTTATTTTTTACCTTAAAAGTCACAGGAAGCCATCTGCAACATTTATATTGCCTGGTCTATTCAGAGGTACTATTGCTGTCCACAGAAGTCATTAAAGTGAAATGAATGAGCATCTTTCCAAACTGCGAACATTCTTAAAATGAGTACAATTTGTGCATGTTTCAGGGATGTAAAATTAAAGATTAACAGCAGCATTTTAAAGCCTCTCCCCAACCTCGAAGCTGACACACTTGTGTCTAACAATGGCAGTTAAAATCTACTGCTTTGCCAATAACCTGGATTTTCCTCAATTAAGTCACAAGTATAAAGTCATGCTTGCACAGTATCACTTAATCAAGTGTTAAAAGTACCAGTTCTGAAGCAGTAGCCACCATTGGGGGGTACTGCTATCGCAAACTAGCCACATCACCGGCCAAATAGCCACATGTGGCTCATGTTGGACACCACTGTTTTAAAGCAATTGTCAAATTTTATCATGATCCAAACATACATGCTGAGCTTCCAAGAGGAAGGAGTTGTGTTCTGCCTCACTACTCAGCAACAGTCTATTGAACCAGTTCTCCACTTACATCATCCAACAGGAAGGCCTAGATTTGGGCTGTTGGCCCTTCCTTGGAATTACTAAACTATGGCTAAAATACTGTGATTGAACTGATGACTACATGCAAATTAAAATCTCAGCTATTAGCAAGTTTCCAATTAGTCTCAACCTTCTTTTGACAGCACGTTATTTAGATCAGACTAGTGATTCTGTCATGCACTTGTTTATCAGTTACAGCTTTAGGTAAGGAGTATGACATTACTGGAAGAGACTTAAAGTTGTGTAGGCATTTTATTTAATGCTCATGAAATGTAATGCATGCATTAGATCATGGACCTGAAAATCATGATTTTAATCAATAGCAGTAAAGTAGTATAAAATGTAAGTGTACCTAACCCTTGTAACTAATTTTGCCTTTAGAGGGCTGCTACATTGAACTAGCTAGCCATCTGTTAACTTGGAATACACTTTTAAAAATGGGCATGTTAATTTAGTTTCCGTCATCTTTTTTAAAACTGGGAAAGAAAATCACCACATACCTTTAGTTTGCTGAATCCCATCTTACTGGTTTATAAAGTCTTGCTTGCATCTGAAGATAAGTGAAAGGCAACCAACCTTTCTGCCAATTGGTTATAACCTGCTCTTAAGGCTATAGGACATTTGTCTCAGGAACAGCTAATAGAGCAGGGAATCCATCAAAGAAGGACTGAACTTTTTTCAAAAGAAGATCAAAATGAATGCTTTAGGTTTGCTATATCCTCACTTCATCAGGAAACCATGTAAACTTTAATCCTCTGGATTTATTCGAGTCATCTTTGGTGGATGTTATTTTTCCCCCTTTTCCTCATATCCTGGAATTAGTGGCCCTCAAGTTATTTCCATATCATGACTGATTTTAAAAAGCTATTAGTGACATGTTAAAATACTGTGTTTCCCTACACTTGCCAAATGTTTGTGCATAAGTAATCTTCATTATCCATGGCTGTATCAAATGTTTTCCAACAGTAGTGTGCCACTGATGTTCATATACTTTAGAGTGCAGTACCTATTTGACTTCTACTGGCAGGATAAATAGTTTGCCTGATCCTATATAATCACGACAACCAAGATTAATTAAAATGCCAAGATAGGAAACAATTTATTATAGAGAGAAGAAAAATTTCTCATCCAAAATATAGAAATCTGTACAACTTTGCCACAATCAATATACATGAACTGTACAAATTTACACCAGTTCATAATTTATGAAATAAAAGATGACTAACAAAGTTCACAAAATAGATGGTGGTTTGTGGAAAGACTTTTACCCAATTACATACAAGGAAATTACAAACCAGACCTCCACTTTCTAAAAATAAGAAGTTTACTCAGTCTTAGAAAACTACAAGCTAGCAATGTACAGACAGCTGGCTGGTGCTAACACCACAGTTCAGACAGTGTCTTTATATGGTCTTTTTAAAGCCTGTTGCCATGGCAGATTCTGGTCACTTGTTTTTTCAAGGCCAATACACAATATGAAGATCTGACCATTTTCCCAGGTCATGCTTACCAGTTTGTTTTATGTACATTTATACATACTGTAAGTGCTAGGTAAAAGTTTGAGAAAATTTCCAGTACTATCATGTTTATAACAAGTGTTATTCTTGAGCTGCCAAAAGTGTTAATTTGTAAATGTAATAGTGCAAATTTTCTCTGCAAGACCAACTGCAGAGAGCAAGTTTATAAATAGAGATTTGGATTGAAATAATTTGTGTAAAAATTAAGATGTCTGGGAGAAACTGAAACCTTCCTAGACTTCCTCACTCCCTAGCAAATGAAGTGATCATTCTGACACTCAGGCTATTAAATCACTGAAAAGGTACTGTCCAAACTACGGCACTGTCACTTGAAAGTTTACCACTACTGTGTGCCAGATCTTCACAGCTGTGACATGGTTTAAATTCCATAATCCATCCCCAGAGGAGCCCACCCAAAGTAAAAAACAATTTTATCCATCCATTTTAAGGTGATCCATCCATAGACTATATCTTAACCTGATACAGTCATCATAGTGTAGTTTTTGGAAGGGCTTGTTCTACCCAAGAGAAGTTCCTCCTTACAGCTTATTCTGCTGTCTACCATTTGCATGTTGGTGTTATTTTGGCTACCTCCTGTTGGTGCAGCTTCATACAGCACACAGATTGAGCCATCCTCTCCGATGCGATAGGAGACTTCATATGGGTCAACCCACAGTGTGAGTTCACTTGGAAGAAGCCGGAACAGTTCCTGACTGCTCAGTCCAATCCGCTGTGCCGCTTGTCCAATCAGAGGATCCATTTTATGGTTGATCCGGATGCAACGGTAACCTGATCCCTTGCATGGCTTTTCTGGGAACCAGTGATGTTTATAATGTTCTACAGAATAAGAAAAAAGATTGTGCTGCTTAGCTCTAGACAGTGTCAGAAAGATGTACTATGATTTCATGTTCTCCAGGTTCTCCCCCCTCCCCATTTCACACTTAATGGTAAAAAGATTTGATTTTTTCAGCTCAATAAAGGACTAACATTGTCAAAACATCTGACATTACTATAAAATGTCAAACCTGAGTGAAAAATCAAAATTAAATACTAAATAGATTGGGAGATAGTTTACACTACTAAGAGTTCATGTGGCAAGTATTTTTCATGGGTTAATGGCAAGTGAGTCATTACTTTTGTGCAACTTAAAGTTATTCTAATACTCCATGTAATGTGCATCAATATTATAAGTATGAGACATTACAAAGACATAATATCAACTTGGTTATATATAAAGCAATAAAGAGTTTTATGGGCTTCAGTTAGCCCAGATTTACTAACACTCTAACCATTGGAGGAAAAATACATTTAAGTAGGAACTCGAAAAATGTCAGTGTTATTTTCCCATTGCAAGTACTGGGAAAAGCAGACTGGCCACATTTTATTGACAATTTTTGGAAAAAAATAATGAAATGTATGTCTGAATGTTCATCTTACTACATCTTCTCTATCTTCTGTATTACTTAAATTTACATTCTGATACTTCTACTCACCAACAAGTATCTGGGTAAGGCCACCAAAGGGTAACCAAGAGTATCAGAAATTGGCCCTTACACCAGAAGGGGGAAATCATCCTCATTTTCTTATGTGTTTGTACTAGGTGCTATACAAAGGATCGGCAAACTGACTCAGGAGCCTTTATATGGTACCACAGAAACAATTTCTATGGTGCAGTTTGACAAAAGTCTTGAAGGAACCTCTCGTTTCTGTAATTTTTAGGGTATAAAAAATGAAATACACTTAACACTTGAAACTGGATGGGGTTTGATGTTTTCAGCTCCTCACAAAATCCTAATTGCTTTCAGAGCATCTGTGTTTCTCTGTGTCCAAGCACTTTTCCATAAA
The DNA here is from genome assembly GCA_019425775.1 of Rafetus swinhoei. NCBI lineage: Eukaryota > Metazoa > Chordata > Testudines > Trionychidae > Rafetus > Rafetus swinhoei. The sequence goes on along the minus strand of CM033437.1, from coordinate 269,786,190 downwards.
CTTTAAGATGCTTCAGTTTAACCACTCTTCCCCCTCCCACCACCACCTTTGTAAGCAGCCAGGAAAGGGCCGTGGCTTCCCTTATTTAAGAACTAGGTCACAATACTAGCAACCCAAACCCAGGATACGCGCTGTTCGCTGACTACACCATCACAGGGTGGCTTTTCAAGAGACATTCCCGTGCGGGACAAAGCCAGGCGTTGCAGGAACGCGCAGCGCTCCCGAGCGCCAGAAGGCTTTCTTCCCGGAAGCCAGACACTCTCCCACTCGGCAGGGCCTTTGTCTCGCTACAGAGATACAGATTAGAGGCCTGGCTTTAGGAAGCGGAAAGCGACGGCGGGCAAGGGCGGAACGGGCGGCTGCGCTACCGTCCCGGGGGAAGAGGCAAGTCGAGTAACTGGAGCGTGTCCAACACTTGGGGGCAAACGGAGCTTGGTGGGTGGGGAATAAAGTGCCCCCCCAACAGCTGTTGGGGGGAAGGGACCCAGTGGGGCGCTCCCAAGGGATGCGCACTGCGCCCCAACAGCGGAGACCGGGCACCAGGCACGGTGCCCGGCTACCATCTGGGGGAGAGGAGGGACGACTCCGCAGCGCCCGCTCGGGGCGGGTGGAGACGGCTCCCTGCCGGCCAGGGCAGCCCCAGGCCACGCGGCGCCGCCCCTCACCTGCCAGCAGCTCCTGCAGGCTCTGGCTGAAGGTCTGCAGCTGCCGCTCGTTCATCAGCCCCTTGGTCCGGAGGAACTTGGAGATGAAGGCCACGGCCGCGGCGATCTCGCGTATCATGCTGGCCCGGGTGTACAGGGCGGGATGCATGGGGGCGGCTGGCGCGGCGCTAAGGCGGGGACGAGAGAGAGCAGCGCACCCCAGCTCACATCCCGGGAAGCGGCGGCGGCCTCCTCCTCCGACAAGGGGGGCGGCAGCGGCACCAACAGTGACAGAAGGAAAACAGCGACCATCTCCCGCTGCAACAGACAAGAAACGCCGCCTCCCTGCGCCGCCTCTTATAGCCGTCCTGATACGGAAATGGCGTCGGAGATGGGCGGGGCCGGCAATCCGCAGCCGCCAATCCCGCGATCGCACCATTGTGACGCGTAGTTCGGGAGGGCGGGGGCCGGGGAGGGGTGACGTAATCTGACTGTAAACAAATAGAGCCTGGGAGCTGAGTGGCGCTGGGAGGCGGCAGCTGCCTGGGAACAGAGCGTCTGGCGCTGAGAGCAGGGGGGAGGGGCAGGTGCAATAGACACACATGTATAAGCTACAGCTCAATAAAGGAGAGGCTTAGACACGTCAGGACTTGTACCTTGAGCTTAGGGATTGTGAAGAGCCACTGCCTCTCAGCATGCACACGAGTGTCTTCTCCATACATGATACTGTATACAAAGTGAGAGCTATTCCCACAAACATGACTACTATCTACAGGGAGGCTTGTTGCTATCGAGTATAAATCTATTTACAAAAAAAAATAATCATCCACTGGATAATGTATTATTCATACACAGAGAGTTCAATATCTGCATATAGCTTTGTAGCTAGAGAAAAAAATTATGTACCCACATATCAAGATAGATTTAGTGCCTGCATGCAGAAATATATCAGCACATATAGAAAATACATATGTAGATAGAAACAATCATATACACACACACAGAGATACACTTGCTAACACATATGCAATCTGTACATAGGTCTCAGTTATCACATTTACATTTAGCAATGGAAATACCTACCCAGACAATATAGATTCAATATATATGTACCCACAAAGATGTTTGCATGTATACAGATAATTTATATGTATGTAGAGAGAATCATCTATTTGCATGGAAGCATAAGCATATCTCAAGTTGCCGGGCATTCAGTTTTCTCTCTCACACACACAGTCCCTCTCTCTCTCTCTCAAGTTGCCAACTTCCTGCTCCTGCCCAGAGCCTTCTCCCACACCCCAAATACCTCATACCGAGCTGTACCCCAGACCCTGCACATCCAACCAGAGCACCCACCCCCTCCCACACTTCAACCCCTCTGCCTCAGCCCAGTGAAAGTGAGTGAGGGTGGCAGAAAGGGGGAGAGAGAGAGAGAGCAGGGGACAAGGCCTGGGAGAAGGGCTGGGACCTTGATAGAGAGGCAGAGCAGGAGGCGGGTAGGAGAGTTCAGTTCTGTGTGAGTAGAAAATTGGCACTCCTAATACACACACACCCTTGAACTCTGGTCATGTTTATTGGTTGTCTGTTCCTGTGCTTTGATTCTTAGTAAAAGCAGGTGTGGCATTTATAATAAACATTGTGTGCACAAGTACTGAACTATATGCCAGTATAAAGCAGTGTAAATTAGATGGCTCTGTGAGATCCTATAATGTTTAGGAAAATTTGAGTGAAAAAGTGAGCTATCTTGTAAGTATTTGTCCTAAGACTGGTAGTAATTGTATACAGAAGTTACAGAATTTATGCCTGAATGTGTGTTTTATATGATATTTATGATCAGAGTTAAGGCTGCCCATTGTTTCTTTAGGGTGAAACAAGAGAGATGCTGGCTGTGAGTGGTAAAAGAGAAGTAGTTGTTATAGAAAGAGGAACTGGTTAGTGTATAGATAAATGACTTAAATGTTTCTTTTGTGCTTTTTCCAGTTTTTGCTGGAGGACTATGCAGTCTAGTAACTTGAAACCAAAATTACTCTTTTTGTTTGGGGATTTCCCAGCTTTTTAAATAAGCATGTCCCAGTGCCAATATTTACTCACACTGATAGCTGTTAAGGTTTATATAGATTATCTCTGATGATTTTCTTGCAGAGCCCCAACAAACTCCCATTCCAGTGTCCCCTACCACTCCTCTTCTGGTCCCTGCAGAAATACATTCTTCCTCAGGTCCCCATTTCTCTACCCCCATTTCTGAATTATTATTTAATAGAGAGTAGAAGCATTTCCAAGCACCTAGGACTCCAGTGCAGGACCCAGGACCCCATTGTACAAACAGAAATGAAAATGATGGTTCCTTGCCCCAACGAGTTTATAATCTGTACAAGAAAAGAGACAATTAATGGAAATGGGTAAACAAAAGAGTACAGTGAAACAACGAGACGATACTGGTCAATATTAGAGGTAGTGGGCTCAGCACACCAACATAACAGCTGTCAATTTTTTGTAGGCATCATGGCAAACGAGAGTTTCCTGGAAATATTTAAAGGAGGATAATGAGGTGATTGTACAATGTTAACAGGGAGTTTCTCCTAAGCGAGTAGGGCAGCTCACAGGATAGCACAAAGATGCTTTTTTGAAAATTTAACTAGTGAACGACAGTGGTTGGCATCATTCACCAGCCAGAGATGGGAGTCAACATTTTTGTGTTGTATCACCCGGAGCAACCCTACTTCCAGACATTAATATTTCACTATGATATGCTTTTCACTTATCCGTGTTACCAGCAGTACCCCTTACTTCCATGCCCCCTTTTTTTAAACAAGGGAGATTGTCAAGTTTTAGTCACATTTAGAATGACCCAGGTTGGATAAGGACCTGGAGCATGTCAGGCCTCCTTCCTTCCTGGGGCAGAGAGGAGGAGTTCAACGAGGGAGAAAACTTCAAATGGCCCTCCAACTTGCCAGAGATGGCAGTGTCGTTAAGATCAGAAGATTTGTTAAGTTTTGGGTACATAGTTTAGTTTGCTTGCTGGCATTTAAGTTTTAAAGTCCCAAATGAATTGCAGTCACTGCCTTTATTACTTATATCGAGTGTATTGCCAAATATTCAATAATCATTAGTCAGCTCTCCTTCCGCCCACCCTCAAAATATGAGATTATCTTAAAAAGCATGGGTTTTAAAAAAAGAATGTGGATTTTTTTGTTTTGTTTTTCTTTGGGTGCACTCGGGACATGCTTTTAAGCTTTTTTTTATGCCTGTGAGGACTAGAAACCTCCCCTTTTTAATAACAGCAATCTTTTGGCATAGAAGTTGCCCATATTTATCCCCCTCCATCCAAGACATTATGAACTTCATGCTGTTTCTACCATTTATACCATTTCTAGTATTTTTAAAAACAGACTTACATAGAGGAGATGAACTGAGGTATGTGTGCATACCCAGCAAATCCATTAATCAGGAATGAATTTTTGAATGGATTTTACTCACACAGAATTACAGAATAAGATCATTTATCAAAATTCTTGACATCTGACCCTACATAGGGTCAGTAATGTATTCTCCTGTGTCTGTGCTCATACTAGCAGCTTTCTGTATACCTTTGCACCGAGCTAGTTGGAAGGTCTGTCAATCTTTGGGAATCTGAGGTACTACTTCTGTTCTATTCCCCAATCCTTCAGCTGTATCCTCCTTCCTTAGCAACTCCAGGGGCAAAGACTTCAGCAGGGGAGAAGTTTGTCACAGTTAGGTTGCAAGCTAGTGACTGCCAACTGTGAACAGGGCACTGTTCCTCCTGCACTGTCCTGTGTGGTCATCAGTATCTTGGGACAATTTTTCAAGTTCTGTATGAATAAGTTGGACCATACCTTGGAGAAAGATGATAAAAATAAATATTGAGCAGCTGTCCCATTCTCTCAGTACAATCTGCCCTGTGCACTGAGATAGGGTTCTTGTGAGAAAACAGTACATGGCTCTGTAATTAAAGACTATAATCTAATGCATACAAATAAGGGAGGTGGATTAAGATTGTATAGGCAACCCTAAATCTCACATTTCTAACTTTTGAGTACTTGACTTTGCAACATTATTTTACTGTTGTTTTAATAGGAGCTATCTTTTCCTCTTGGTTTGGGAACTGTGTCTTGCATATTTGGGTTCAACCATAATAGAAATAAAATATGACTACTTTTATCTATGTAATGTTATAGATAAAGTCTATTTGCTTACCCAGATGAAGACCAAGGAGAGTGGATCTTAATGGTGGGGGAGGAAGATTCTAGAGCTGAAAATAGATTAATAAGAATTATGTGGTTTTATTTCATTTTATTGTTATGGACCTGGAGTCTTTAGAGTAATGCATGTTTGCTTAAGGAAACAAATAAGAGGCATGTATCATTTTTCTTACAAGAGATCTTTTTTTGGGGGGGGGAAATAATTCCTACCAGAATAAGGAAATACAGGGAAGTGCCACGGTGCTGCAGGTTTTATATAATATCTTGTTAAAACCTTTTGGAGTAGTGAACAATTAAGTATATTTTCACCAAAACAATGCAATCACAGTTGTGCCGATATTTTTAATGCATTTGTCACTGACCTCCTAAAGAAACAGGAATTGAAAAATCATTGGTGATTGTTACTGAAAAATTGCAGATATTCCTGAGATTGATGAATTCCTGTTCTGAGATGTATTGTGTGCTATGTGTAAGAAACAAAATATTTTAGCAATCCATTCTTATTATCGAAAAAGGTATTTTTAGTGTAGGTTGTGAGTATTACAATATTAGAGCTATTAATCAAACTTTTTAAAACCTATGACAAGGTCTTATTTCCTTCAAAATAGAATCAATTGTTTTCTATGACATAAGATTTTTTGAGTTATCTTAATCCTTGTATAACCACCACCAGGCAGATTTGAACCTGGAACCTCTGAAGCTTAGTATAGCAGCCTCTAACTCATTGAGCTAAAAGCAAGCTGGCTGTCATCTATACTGTGGCGGTCTCTGGCTCTTAGCTGTTGCTGTGGCCTAGGTGCCACTGGGTGGGACAGTGAACCACACTAGGGCTTTGTCTACACTGCAGGCTTCTTGCGCAAGAACTGTTTTGCGCAAGAGTTCTTGCGCAAAAGGTCTTGTGCACAGTGGCAGCCCGTCAATACAGGCGAACTAGGTGCTCGCCTAGGGTGCCAAGATAAACGGCCATTGAGGGCTTTGGAAGCGGGGGCGCCGATTACACGTTTCGCCTAGGGCACCAGTTGCCGGCAGCTACTCTAGGGCCGCTCCTGCTTGTGCAAAGAGTGTGTCCACAGAGCCATGTGCTTTTGTGCAAGAGCGTCCATGGCAGTGTGGACGGGCAACAGCGGTTTCTTGCACAAGAGAGCATCCACACTGCCTTCTTGTGCAAGAAGACTTATTCCTTGTGGAGAGAGGACTAACTCTTGCACAAGAAGCCCTCTGTTCTGCTACTTTACTGTACATTTACTTGCACAAGAATATGCATGCAGTGTAGACGTTCCGCAAGTTTTTGCACAACAGCTTCTAGTGCAAAAAGCCTACAGTGTAAACATAGCTTCGGTGTGTGGGTTATGTACTTCCCCTAGATGTGGAAGCACATTCTGAGCTTCACTTGAGATTGTGGAAAAGCCCCCACTTGTAACAACTACCAGGCAGAGTTGAACCTTGGGACTGCTGCTGAAGCTTAGTGGAGGAGCCTCTACCCTTTGAGCTGAAAGCCAGTTTGTGCTCAGCCTATGCTGTAGAGGTTTCTTGCTCTTATCTGTTGCTGTGGTCAAGTTGCCACTGCATGAGACAATGAACCATGCTAGGTGTGTGGGTTACACTTGCTGTAGTGGGGAACATGTAATTGGCATCTCTGCAATAAGGTGGTGATGAGGGTTCTTAAGCTTGGGCTACAGGCCTTTCTCACAACCTAGTATCACACTATGAAATACAACACTGTTAGGCTCCAAAGTGCTGCAGAACCATTCGTTGTTTTTTAACTCTGTAAGGGTACGTCTACACTAGCCCCCAAGTTCGAACTAGGGAGGCTAATGTAGGCATTGGAACTTGCAAATGAAGCCTGGGATTTAAATATCCCGGCCTTTATTTGCATGTTCGTCGATCGATTTTTAAATGCCACTAGTCAGGACTAACTGCCTGCGCTGCGGCAGTTAAGCGGTAGTCGAACTAAGTCCTTAGTTCGAATTACCTGTTACACCTCATTCCAGGAGGAGTAACGGGTAATTCGAACTAAGGACTTTGTTCGATTACCGTTAACTGCGCGTGTAGCTGCGAGCAGTTAGTCTAGACTAGTGGCATTTAAAAATGTCGACTGGGCGAACATGCAAATAAAGGCGGGATATTTAATTCCGAGCTTCATTTGCAGTTCATGCTACATTAGCCTCCCTAGTTCGAACTAGGGGGCTAGTGTAGACATACCCTAATAGTTAGGGTTGCCAGGTGTCCGGTATTGTACCAGACAGTCCGGTATTTGCACGCTCTGTCCGGTAAAAAAATCAGAAAATACCGGACATGTGCAATGTCCGGTATTTTCTGATTTTTTCCAGCTGCGCACCGGACGGAAGCCTGGTGGGGGCGGGGGCCGGGGGAGCAGCTGGGAGTCCCAGCTGGGAGGCGAGGCCGCGATTGACCCGCCGGGAGCACTCAGTCGGTTGAGTGTGAGGAGGAGGGGAAGCCTTCTCCTCGCTTGTGCGTTGCCGGGAGCCTGCGTGGGACAGGCAGCAAATGCCCAGGTCAGTCCCGCTCCCCGCCGGACAATTTGCTCACCCCCCTCTCCCCCTCCTGGCTGGCCGGGTCTCCCCTCCTGATCTTCCCCAGCCAGCCCCCCTGCACCCCCGCAGCTCTGCTTCCCACTGGTCGGTTCCTCTTCCTGATCTCCCCTGGCCAGTGCTGCTGCACCTCTCCCGCCCCGCCAGCTCTGCTTCCCCCACTTCCTCCCGGCCTCCCTTCCTCCCGGCCAGCACCGCTGCAAACCCCCCCGCCAGCTGTGCTTCCCGCTCGCCTTCCTCCTGGCCAGCCCCAGCCTCCGACCTCCCAGCTCTGCTTCCCGGTTGCCCGTTCCTCTTCCTGATCTCCCTGGCCAGCGCCACTGAACCCCCACCCGCCAGCTCTGCTTCCCGCCCCCTTCCTCCCAGCCACCCTCGCAGCCCCCGATCCCCCAGCTGTGCTTCCCGCCCCCCTTACTCCCGGCCAGCCCCACCCCTCCCGGCTGGTCCCCCTCCCGATATCCTGTGGCCAGCCCGTGCTCCACCCGACACCCCCCAGTCCTGCTTCCCATTGGCCCTGTTGCCCCCCCACCCCATTAGCTGTTTGAGGCCCCCTTCCCGGCCAGCACCGCTCCCTTCCTGGCCGGTCCTCCTCGCCCCGCCTCACCCCATGAAGCGTGTCTGTTTTTTTTTTTTTAATGACTACCTGGTAACCCCTAGCAGTGATCCAGGTTCTTGCAATTTTGTTGTTGTTGTTGTTGTTGTTGTTGTTGAACAACTTTGGTCTCCCCCCCCCCCCCCGGTTTTTTTTCCCTTCAACAAAATTTTTCCCAGTGGGTTTTTTTTTTGGGGGGTGGGGTGTTCGGTATTTTTGTTTCAGCCATCTGGCAACCCTAGTAATAGTTACTCAGTGTTTAGTGTACTTTTGAAAAATAGCTGATTGCTCTAACTCCCCCACATTCTCCCAATATGGAGATGTCTTGCTTACAATAGCATGTGATAGTCTAAGGCTACGTCTACACTATGAGTTTTTTTGGAAGAAAATATGCTAATAAGGGGCTCATTAGCATAAGTCACAACATCATTAGCATATTTTCTGCCGTTTCTTTTTGCGCAAGGAGCTTTTGCGCAAAAAGAAGCAGTGTGGACGTTTCCTTTTTGCACAAAAACCCTGTTTTATGCCTGTCCCGGAAGAAACGTCCACACTGCTTCTTTTTGTGCAAAAAACCCCTTGCACAAAAAGAAATGGCAGAAATATGCTAATGATGTCATGATTTATGCTAATGAGTCCCTCATTAGCATATTTTCTGCTGAAAAAACTCGTAGTGTAGACATAGCCTAAGAGAATTATCAAACTGAAAAATCCCAGTCTCTAAAGTAGTGTGTCATGATGCACCAGACATTCATTGCAAACACTTATTCATAGGATAATCCAATAACCTCTAATAATGTAAAACACATCACTATGTTAACAGAAGGGTGAAGAGAAGGAATAGGAAATTTATGAGCTGCAAGAGAGAAGTTATCAGGACATGTTAAAACAGCTCTGAAAAACTAATGCCATTAGATCAAGCTCATGAAATCATAGGAAGATAAATTCTGCCAGCCTTATTTCAAACAGAGGAGTATTTTGCTCCATGAGTAATCATATGGAATATTTCTACTCTTGGAGGCAGAAGTATGGTTCCCAGCTCGAGGAGATATACTGATGCTAGCTCTCATTGAGGTAGGGCCCTAAAACCAGAGTATAGCTATGGTATGTAGCTGCCTTCAGCATGTGCCCAGGGTCTGTCAGAAATGTACTTGGGGCAACTAGTCCATTGCATTGCCACTGTGCACTGTTTTAGTGCACCAGCTTGCTGAGAGCTAACATGAATATGCCTCCTCAAGTTATAATCACATTCCCCGGGTCCAAATGTAGATCATAGAATCATAGAGCACTAGTGCTAGAAGAAGCCTTGAGAGGTCATCACGTCCAATCCCCTGCCCTCAAGGCAGGATCAAGCACCATCTTGATGTACCCACTGACTTAAAAGGGGCTACTTGTGAAGAAGGGACTGCTCACTGTGAGTAAGAATAGCAGAATCTGCCCCAGGGGGATTAAATTGAAGGTTTCTGTGTTGTTTCTTTGCTTTCTGCATATGCTCAAAAATAGGGTGGTGGTGTCCACACGCAGCAGCTAAAAGCAGATTCTGAAAGAACTCTAGAAATGTGTTGTTGTAATGTAGATATATATTTCTAATGGAAAAATGGCAGATGTCTGGAGCACGCATGGTATTTAGACCAAAATTATTTTTGCATTGTTGAACTAACAAAAAAAGGAGAGACTGGAAAGTAGAGTATGAGTGGCTTATTTTAAATCTTTGTCATGGAAAATAGAAGCTTGCGTGCAACAAATAGATAAATTTAACCATTATCATTCTTGTGCTTTCAACATGGCTTTTCGCTTATACTCAGTTATGAGCAACACTAGGCAAGACAAGTACAGATAAAACATATTGTCAGCAACCACATCTTGCATGGTAGTATAAATTTATTATCAAGATAATTTTAAAGCCACATTACTGATTATTAAGACATTGTTAACCATTTGTTCTTGTACTCTGCAAATAGCGTATCTTGACTCATAGATCTTTATCCTCAGATGCTGTGGAACTCCATGTGGTGTAGCTGGGAAGGTGGGGGGCGGACGCAAAAATGGCTTTGTGCTTCTTCCACAGTTGGCAGGTGTCTTTTTGGCTTCCAACATAACTTTAGAACAGGCCTGAGGATGATCTAAGATAACCCAGTTTGTCAGACCTCATAGAGTCCTTCATATTGGCTAAGGATTGCCAAAGCAGTGTGTTCCTGCTATGTTTATTCATGACGCAGCATGTTCCCTCATATCTGGGGGTGATGAGGATGGGCAGACAGAGATGTGTTGAGGTCTAGGAAAACACTGTATTGCCCATTTAGAACATCTTTAAAGACTCTTTGTGGTGCTGAGTGGAACTATGAGACAGGCCTGGGTAAAGAGTTTGGTCCTTACTGATTTCAGTTGTAGTTTTTTCTTAAGATAACACTCTACAATTGGTTCATAGATTGTAAGAAACCATTGTAATAATATAATTAATTTAATTTGATATCCTACTGTCACGAGTTGCCCCCCCCCTTTCTCGCCTGAACAACGGGGGGGGGAGGGGAAGTTTCGAGTGTCTTGGCGTGCCCCGGTTCGTCCGACTCAGAAAGGGTCGCCGGCCGTGAGCGACCCTCCTATTCTTCCTCCCCTTGCGGCAGGAGAGAGGGGAAGGGGGTCCGGGCCCGCCCTCGCTCCGGACCCCAACCCAGGGCCCTGAAGTGAGGCCAACGTCCTCACTCAACGGAGGGGGTATCCAACCCCAAACCCTCCGTTCACGGGTTCCGCGGCCCCGCCCTGGGCCACTTCTTCCCCTCCTGGGGACAGCGTCCTCACCCTCCGGGCCCCTGCCCTTCGGGCTTCCTTACCCGGCTCGGCCCCTCCTTGGCCGCCTCCGTCTCCCTCCGTCCCCTTGGGAGTCCTCCTGGCCCTCTTTTAAACTCCCCGCCGCCGGCCGCCTGCCCGGCCTCTGCCCCACGTCCTCGGCGTCCGAGGCCCCCGCCCCCGGCGCGGAGACGTCCGTGACGTCATCAGCCGGCGTCCCGGCCGGGCCTTCCGCGCTCATGCCGACCGGGCCGGCGTTGCTGCCGCCCGACCGCATCTCCGGGCTCTCCCCCTGGGCTCCGGGGCCAGCTGGAATGCGGGGCGCGGCCGCGCCGGACGCCGCCCCGTCACACCTACATAACGGGATAGAACCTCACCAAGTAATTTGTGCTTCAAACCCATAACTTTTGTTTGCGCTATAGCATATCTTTTACAAAACCATCCAATCTTGATAAATTGAGAATTCACCATATTTCTGCATACCTTAATAAATTGGTTCAAAGGTTTTCATCCTTTCTATTTTGCAATATTTTAAAATATAATATTCTGTCTTTGCCTCAAGTGTGTAAAAATATAAAATAAAAAGAACTGAACTTTACTAGCATCTTTGGTTTCCAACATAACTTTAGAACAGGGAAAATAAAGTTTTTCCTCTGTGCACTAAATATTGGGAACACAGTGTGCCAAAATCCACAACCCAGTAAACATGAGGACCCTGTAACTCATTTATATCTAAAAGGGTGTCATAAGGAAGAGGGAGGAAACTTGTTCATTTTGGCCTCTGAGGATAGAACAAGAAGCAATGGGCTTAAACTGCAGCAAGGGAGGTTTAGGTTGGACATTAGGAAAAGGTTCCTGACTGTCAGGGTAGTTAAACACTGGAATAAATTGCCCAGGGAGGTTGTGGAATCCCCATCTCTGGAGATATTTAAGAGTAGGTTAGATAAATGTGATAAATGTCTATCAGGGATGGTCTAGACAGTATTTGGTCCTGCCATGGGGGCAGGGGACTGGACTCGATGACCTCTCGAGGTCCCTTCCAGACCTAGTATTCTATGATTCTATGATTTGTTTAACCAGCCTTCAGGGGTAGAATACCTCACTGTACCATGTTGTAATAAAGGCTAAACAAATAATTTCTGAAACTCCTTTGGATCTAGAAAAGATTTTCTTTTAAATTTTGTAGTGTGTCCAGGAAGTCCTTGAGCCAATCCTGCTGTGCTTGTGGATTTGGAGACAATGGCCTGATTTGCATAAGGTGGCTGCTCAGTTCCTGATTTTCTAAGCACCCTTTGAAAATCAGCTCCCTTTAAAAGGTGCCCCGAGATAAACACTCTAATATTGAGTCACTCTTGAAACTTTAAGTCCATGTGCACCAGAAGGAAGTATACAGAGCCCTAACTTATCAAGACAGAGATGCCTAACACATGTACACATGCCTCCCAAAAATATGCCAAGTGTGCCCTATGACAAGTAAGGGATAAAGAACATGTGATGTAGGAGGAAAGTAACTGTGGATGTGTGTTTCCTTTCTCCCAATCCTGCAGATAGCAATTTTGTTGCTGGATAATTACCCCTGCACATGTTTTGCCCAGTACAGCATCTGTCCTTTAGAGGTGTTGGTGGGGCATAGTGAGGATCCAAGGGGGTGCCCTCTCTCTCGGGAGCAATGCCTGATGGTAGGTGGAGGGATAGTAAGGGAACCCATGCCCGCCCTACTCCACCAGATTCCAACCAGGACCCTATTTGAAACCAATTACTTTGCTGCAGGGTTCAGGTCTCCATGGGTACATCTACACTGCACACTTATTTCAGAATAAACTATTTTGGAAGAAAAACTCCAAAATAGCTTATTTTGAAATAGCGCATCTACAGTGCAAGTGCCCATCAAAATAGCACTGAGCTATTCCGAAATAGAGCATCCACACGCATTGGAGCCTCAATCACATTTAAGGCCACCCGGAAGCACTTCAGCCAGGGCATCAGGACAGCAGTCACTTCCTGCAGCGGCTGCCTAAGGCTAGCTGAGGCTCGTGCTTAAAGGGACCCCTCCTGTACAGCCATGTCTCAGGCTCCTCTCTTTTCCCTACCTCCTTGAGGGACAGCAAACATTCCACTGCCTTGCTCTGGTTGCCCTTGTGGACATCACAGCACTCTAGCCATGGAGCTGGATCTGCTGTAAAGAGTTGCCAGCCCCTGGAACTGATGCTGTACCTCCTGGTGCAGTTTTTGCAGTCTGCCCTCATGGCACTACAGGACCAGGACCCGTCGCTCCCTGTGGGGCATCTGCTTACTTCTCTCCACGTGCTGCTCATGCAGCACAACCCCTCCTGCCCTCTCCTCCTCACCGCGCACCACTACTTCTGGCATATGGACACCAGTTCTGACTGGTGGGATCAGATTGTCATGGAGCGATGGGACAACCAGCAGTGGCTCCAGAATTTCCGCATGCGGAAGGAGACCTCCCTGGAATTGTGTGAGTGGCTCGCCTCTGCCTTCAGGTGATAGGACACCCACATGAGACCCACCACTTTTCTATGGTCCTGCAGGCCATTGTGGATGACCAGGGCTGCTTCACAGACATTATTGTCGGGTGGTTGGGGAAGGCACACAACACGCGCATCTTCCGCAACTCCAGCCCATGCACACCAGCACATTTTTCCCAGACTGCACCATCAGGGTTGGGGACATGGACATGCCGATGTGCATAGTGGGGGATGCTGCCTACCCCTTGCTCCTCTGGCTTATGAAGCCCTACACTGGACACCTGGACCCCACAAAGGAATGTTTCAATGGCAGGCTCAGCAGGGCCCACATTGTGGTGGAGGGCACCTTTGAGCATCTGAAAGGGAGGTTCTGTGGCCTCCTCACCTGGCTGGACCTCAGTGAGCAGAATGCCCCGCAAGTGGTGTCAGCCTGCTGTGTGCTCCACAATATTTGTGAAAATAAGGAGGAGACGTTCCTGCCCGGCTGGGGGAACAGCGGGAGGGGGCAGAGGCTGAGCAGCTCGCCAGGGCCTTTGAACAGCCATGCATGGCTGCCACCTGGCAGGCCCATCAGGGGGTTGTTCGCATCCAAGAGGCCCTGAGGGAGAGTTTTACACAAGGACATCTGTGAGACTCTCCCCTGGGCCACCCCACAAGGGGCCTCTGCAGTGCCCCAGTGTGCCTTTCCTCAACCGCCCCTTTCCTGCCCTGTCCTCCCTTCCCCTGCCTTCCTCCCTCCTCCCCCTCTGATAAAATAAATCAGCCCTTTTGTTTGTAGGCAGGCCACGTGTTCCTGCTCCAGGTCCTCACAGGCTTGTCTGTGGTGGCAGCTCCCACGGGGTCGGGAGGCTGGAGCGGGAGGTGTTGCAGGTGCCTCACTCATAGCTGGTCCAGCTGTGAAGAACAAAGAGAAGGGCAGTCATCCCAGGAGACAGGGTGCCTGAAACCTATCCCACATCTCGGAGCTGATACTGAGAAGTCTCGGGTCAGGCGATGGTGATATGCTTGGAGCAAAGCCATCTGTGGTCTACAGGAGGCCCCTTCCTGCAGGGGCATAGATGTCCCCAGGGGAACCTTGCTACCCATGCTTCCCAGGGACAAACAGGCATGGGAAGGTGCCAGCCAGGCCGGGAGCCTGACAGAGTGGCTACCAGGGCACCTGTGGGAAGTCTGGAGGCCACTTATTTTGAAATAACCACAACTGCCCTGTCTACACACACCCTATTTTGAAATAACTATTTTGAAATATGCATTATTCCTTGTAAAATGAGTGTTACAGTATCCAGAATAAGACACCTGTTAATTTGAAATTATTTCAGAATAACAGGTTTGCTGTGTAGATGCCCACCTAATTATTTTGAAATAAAGTGAGTCATTTCAAAATAACGCTACTATGTAGACTTGCTCTATGTGTCCAAATACAGTGCCTGGGTCACTTCCTATCCACAGGCCTGCTTGGGGCATCTTCTTGCTGTCAGCAGCTCAGAATCCCCTTTGGTCCTCATGGTCAACTGGTTCTGTGTGACATAGTCACGGTATTTGGCTTCAGCAATCTGGAATCTCAGCTGCTCCTCCACAGAAGCTTGAAGCACATGTCTAGTCTTCTCCACAGCCTACCTCTACTCAGATATGCTGCTTCATTTTATGCGCTCCTTCCACCATCAGCATGCCCATATAGCCCAGGGCCGGCCCATAACATTTTGGCAACTGAGGCAGGGAGCTCAAATGACACCCCCACGTCCCCTTGCTTGGGCCAAAACTTTGAAAGGTCTCAATTCTGCCTGTTCTACTCCTCTCATGGTACTGCTCTGCTACCTACATATGTACCAGCAGCAGACACAATTTTCTACACTCTGGGTCCTAGTGGCGCCCCCCCCACAGTCTGGCACCTGAGGCGGCTGCCTCAGTTCGCCTCATGGTAGGGCCAGCCCTGATGTAGCCTCATGTTAGCCCCTGAATTGCCTGTGCAGGATTGATATACCCTGTCACAGGAGGGGAAATGCTTTTGGATGTGTATTTTTTCATTATTTTCAGCTAAACACAGGGAACTGTCAAATTTTAATCCTAGATGTAAATGTTATGAACATGGGCTGTATAAAAATTGGAGAGGCTTAGCATTTATCCCTCCTCTACACATTTTTCACAATTTACACTCTCATTTTTAGTTGTAGGTATGGCACCCTTTCTTTTACAAAGGGTTATAAATCTGGTGTTTTAATCTGTTTCAGGCTGAAATTTAGCATACACGGTCTCAGCTCATAATTAAATTTTGCAACATTTAGCTGTTTTTTAATGACATTTAGTTAAGTAGGAGATGTTAAATTGAGACTGCACATATTTCCTTCCTCTGACTATGGATGATCTTTCTGTTTGAAACTGCTTCTTTAACTAAAACATAAACTATATATATTTTGCAATATTCATACCTGGATTTGTAATTTAAAGATTTTTTTAAATGAATAGGGTATTCCACTGTATTCATTTCCAAACACTGAAAAATACTTATGTGAATGTGCAGTAACTTTTCAAATTAATGTGTTTTTATTATGCACAGCATGTTACATGCTTATAATGAGTCCAGTCCGTATCCAAAACTTCCACTGACATTGCTAGAAGTTTTGAGTGTGGATTGATTGCATCATCAGAAATGTTACATGGCATTAAAATGGTCCCATGGACCAGTTTTGCAAACATTCACAAGTAGACAAGTAGTCCCACATATGTCTATGAACTATTCATGTAAAAAGAGATTGCAGGATCACAATGACCTCGCTATATGTAATCCAAGATGACAAATATTGTAATTCACACTTGAGTACTTTTGTTCCTTTCTAAGAAAAACAATGTTATAAATTCAGGTATCTGCTTTGATTTTTAAAATGTTTTTTATTCCTGTGGAAAGAGGAGGCAAACAAGTACCTGATTTATTATGGTACCATTTCCCCCCTGCCACCCCCACAGAAAAGGATGGATATTCAGAATGTTAGTGCAAATGTTTTACATATGCATGCCTGGTAACACCAGAAATAGAAGAATGTAAATACAGACAGAAGCAATATTTTCACTCCATCTTACCAAGATTGAGGGGCAGGGGTTTCCTCTTTGATTCTGGAGAATGCAGGATGAGCACAATTAAACATACTTATGATGAATAATGAGAAAAAACACATCTTTTGCTTTCTTAGGTGTTCCCTGTTTACTAATTTTAAAAAGTTCAGCCATTTGATTTGCCTCTGGTCTCTCCCCTTCCTCACCAAACAGCAACCACTTTTCTCAATTTGTCTTAGATGTATTTACAGACAGAAGCAAACAAACAAACAAAAATCCAACCTGATATGTTATAAACAATAGAGAGAAGAGATGTGACTAGCTGTATGAGAGAGGTCACTTGGTTTTCATATGTAATGCTGGGTACACATGCTCAGGAGCTGCATAAGTGTTCCTTGTGGCAGGGAACAGGGTATTCTGCTTGGCGGGATCTAACATAAAAACAAAGACAGTAAACTGCTCTCTTAAAACTAAGCAGCACATTAGTGTGAGAGCCTGAGCCTGCAGAGGATGATCCTAACATTTTAGTTAAATGTTCTGTACTTGAACTTGGGTTTTTTTCCCTATTCTTTAAAAACTGCAGGCAAGTATTTAAAAAAATAGGAGGCATAATTTGATGTAAGGTCATTGTCACATTGGTAAAGACCAAATTATAAAAAGGAGTGTAACAACGGAGTGTCTCTTCAAGATATACATACAATGCCCTCGTAGCAGCATTCCTCACACATAACAGCCCCCCTCGAACCCTGCAAAGAGCATTCCATGGGTTAGGGTCATTGCTGAGGGAGTGGGTAGAGAGTTGGGGATGGGAGATGGAGAGACAAACCTTGTTTCTGTCCCCACATAACTTACTTAGTTTGGAGCTGTATGGCCTTTTCTCCTTCTCCCCTGGAGTTAGTCACAGCCAGCTACAATGCCTGGTAGCCAGGCTCTGGCTACGTCTAGGCTGCATCCCTCTGTCGACAGAGGGATGCAAATCAAGCACATCGAAATTGCTAATGAAGCAGGGATTTAAATATCCTATGCTTCATTAGCATAAACATGGCCGCCGCTTTTTCCCAAAACGGAGCTTTTTTGGACGAAAAACGGCAGTCTAGACGCGGATCTGTCCATTTTTTGAGGAATATAGGATCTGTCAAAAAAGGGTTTATTTTCGACAGATCCGCAACTAGACTGCTGGGTTTTTTTCTGAAAAACCTCCATTTCGGAAAAAAAGTGGCAGCCATGTTTATGCTAATGAAACACGGGATATTTAAATCCCTGCTTCATTAGCAATTTCAACGTGCCTAATCTACATCTCTCTGTCGACAGAGAGGTGTAGTCTAGACACACCCTCTGATACAGCCATCCTGACAGGAAACCAGACAAAATGATGCCAGGACAGAAGCAATAGCTGTTAAAGAGGGTTGTTTTGTTTATCCCACATCAGAAATGGCTGGGGGCCAGCCCCCAAAATTGGAAAATCCCAGATCTGCTGAAGACCATCTCCAGGTTTGGGTGCACGTCCCTTGGTAACTTCCTTATAAACAACATGGTATGATGAAATGATATGGGAGATATTGTGAGGGGTATTCACAGATTTCTGCTTTGTGGTTTGTCTCAGGAGGAAATGATCTGGGTCAATGGCATGTAAATTCCTACTTTGTGTTTAAATGCAGACTGATCCGTTTATCTGAAGAAGACATATTACCTGCTGGCTTTTCAGAGGACACAGGTCTCATGTCAGTGCAATGAATTCTCTAGCAATGGGTAATGCTTGTGAACTGGAGTATTTAAATCTGCAGAGTACCCAGTGTTACTCCTCTCACAGAACTGAAGCATTCCTAAATGAAAGTAGAGATTCCTAGGCATTACTGGAGTGGGTACCTCACAAATACATCGGATAATACAACGGACGAAATAATGAACTCATAGCCAAATAGAGCCTGACAAGAGTCCATGTCAGAGGTGATAGTGAGCTCCATAAGGGACTGTTCTTCACTTGTGTTGGCAAGAAGGAAGAGGAAGGACCACACCCTCCAAGGCAGTTGGGATGGGAATCGGGGATAGTAGAAGGCAGCAGTCCCTACATTCAAAGAAATGCAAGATGGAGAAAGCTTCATCTTTCCCCCTGCCAAGCGCACCCCTGCCCAATGACCAATCACAATTTGACTTCAGTGAAACAAATCTTGAGAGGTTATGAGTAGAGCCCTGTGTGGATACAAAATTGGTATCTGCACCTGCATCTGCAAATGGATATCCATATCCACATCTGCAGATGCGGATAATCATGGCTATAAAGTGGATTTGCAGGGTTCTAGATAGGGATGTTAAATTTCGATTAATCAACTAATCAAGTAGTCGATGGGGGAGATTAGTCGATAAGGGGGATGCTCGCTATCCCACTGCACCTCTCCCTTTGAAATGTACAAGAGCCACCCCTAGCTCTTGTACATTTCAAAGGAAGAGGTACAGCAGAACTGCCTAGATTCCTGCTCCTGTACCTCTGCTTTTGAAATGTACAAGAGCTGCTTGCAGCTCTTGTACATTTCAAAGGAAGAGGCACAGCAGTGGGGACCATTGCGCCTCTCCCTTTGAAATGTACAAGAGCTGCAGGTGGGTCTTGTACATTTCAGAGGGAGAGATGCAGCAGTAGGGATGCCTCTGGTTCCCCAGCCCCCGCACTGAGACAGTGCTGGGGGGGGAACCACCAGCTTTTAAGCTGGCTCCCCTAGCACTGGCTCCTGCTCTCCCCCACACCATGCTGCCTCTCTCTTATAGAGGCAGCAAGCGGTGGGGCAACTAGTCAAGTGACTACTTGACTGTCCGATAAGCATATGCTTATCGGGTAGTTGACTAGTCGACTAGTTGCTTACATCCCTAGTTCTAGATACAGATGTGGATAAAAATTTTGTATCCGCAAAATTGAACCATGGATATCCACAACCACATCTATAGATGTTGACACCCGTGGATATAAAGCGGATATCAGCGGATTTGCAGGGCTCCCTCAGCAATTTCTTGTATTTAAAAATTTACAATTGTTCTAAAAATTTGGCTCCTTGAGAGCTTAGACTGAGTTGAGACTTAAAGATGTGACTCCTAAAGTTCTGTTGATAATCTAATGCCAATTTGTAAAGCTCATTTGATAGATTTTGTTTTGAATCCAATAATCTTAAATTATTTCCACTCTGTTACTAACAAGTTGCCAGAAAACACACCATAACCTTCCTACTCCCTCAATAAATTAGTTACCCTGGCTACAATTTTGCAAACTCCTAGCTACGGAAATGCCTGTGTCATCAGTGAATATTTTTGAATTAGGACGATAGGAATTAACCCCTCAATAAAATAGAGCACTCTCTTCTCTGAAAATAACCCCATAGAAAGATTATCTGTAATAAATACAAAATCATATATCAAGCCAATTGCTTGCATGAAATAACTGTATTATAGTATTATTCATTAATTTCAAAGATTAGAGATCAAGCATATATTTTACAGGGGAAAATAATCTCTTTTCTATGCTCACTTTAAGTGAATTAGCAGAACAGTAAAAGACAGCAGAGCACTGCTGTTTAAGTGACATGAGTCCTTTCCAGAAAATACGTGTGTGTTTGGGTGTGGGGGAGGTTATGGTTAATCACCTTTAAATAACTTGTGCCTTTGTTGTAAAATAATCACAAGTGAGAATTCTTTTTTAAAACAGGCAAGCTGCCTATCCAAATCTTCCTGTTCCCAAAGCATGAAGTCAGCTCATTATGATGTGTAAATGTGGGCTGCTGAGTGTTATGTCTATGTACCAGAGACAATACTTAGGTTTTATCCTACTTGCACTGATGTCAATGGAAGTTCTGCCACTGATTTCAGCACGAGTAGTATCAGGCGTAGTGTATTTTTCACCATGTTGAATCATTTAAATGCTTGCTCTCCACCCTGATGTTTACCCTATTGATCCCCTCTCCCTTTCATGCCGCTTCTTCTCCAATGTTGTTAAATGAGAAAGCATTAAGCTACTGGGAAGAGATGTCTCCTTGAGCTATTGCCAATGCCAAAGTATGATATCCGGCATCATGAAGAGAAACAGAGTGAATAGAAATTTCTTCAAAAACTGCATCTTCTCAGTGACCCTTTAACATTTAGTTCTCAAAAGTTGGGAATGTAAATCAGCTCCCATCCTTTATTTTAGTGGACATTAGAAATTCAGTCATGTCACTTGAGAAAACAATCAGATATAAAGTCCCAGGAGGAAGTTCCTTTTTCCATGACACGGTTTATATTTCTAGTGTGATCAAGTCCACTGTTTCTCATTCACATATCAAACTAAGCAAATAGTGAAGACTATCACCATAAATATTAATTTGAATTCTAATTAGACCATATGCTCATTGATGTCACTTTGTGCAAATATCTGACTATTGGATTTTAACTAGCACAGGTACTGACCAAAAAAGCACAACAATAATAAACAAAACACTCCACCTAAAAATCAACATGTTTTCAAACTATAAGCCTAAATATTCAATTAAAGAGAATTTTGAAAGGCATATTCAACTGTAAAATAAATGTGCTTTGTGTTGATTAGTGATAATATTTCTGTTTTTCACTATCACTTATGTCACAAATGATTTGCAGACCAAGAAAACTGCCAATTCTTTCAAATAACAAATTTCAGAACTTCACAACCAATTTGTGAGCAATTTGCAAACATTAAAAAGTTCACTGGGGAAAATGTCCCATTGTCCAATTCTATTTTCAAATTACAATTACACAACAGTATAAAGAGTACTTTGAGGGACCCAGATAAAAACACTGGGAACACTGTGGTAGGTTTTGGAGAAAAGTTGCAACACGCTTGAATAAATAATAACATAGATAAATAGATAAAAAACTTAATATTACTAATAGTACATAGCACTTTTATAGCTATTGCAGTTATAGATCTTAGAGTACTTTACAGAAGTTTGGTAACCATTATTATTTTCATTTGGCACATGAGGAAACTAAGCCACAGAAAAAATTGACACGTATTTTTAAAAGTGGGTCAGTGACATCGTTGTCTAACTTATGACCCATTGGGGCCTACTTTTCAGAAGTGCAGAGTGCCTACAACTCCAACTGAAATCAAAACTCTCTGAAAATTTTGGCCTAAGTGTCACTCAAAAAACCAAAAGCAAAACAGATAATATATTACAGAGCATCTGATTTCCAGTCAAGTGCTTTGTCCATTAAACCAGCCTATGATAGGAAGCCAGCTGTTGCTACAGGATCAGATTGTACCCAAGATGGTGTGGATGAGTGAGAGAGGTTGCAGGAGCCCACTTTCTCCTTGTGTCCTTATTAGTGGTGGGATGCAATTGAAGTCCCTGCACTCCTAGGAACACAGTGACTACTTCCTTTATATAAGACACCCCAAAGGAAAAGAAAAAGTGGGGCAATAGCTCTCTCTGTAGATCTCCCTCTCCTTGCAGCTCTTGATGTAAATAGTGTGTAGTCCTAAAGATGTTCTCAATTGCTCCAACTGTATGTCCAGCCACTGGCAATTCCAGGGATCAGAAGAGTAGAAAGGTAACTTCTGGTCATTTTTGCCTACTGCTCTTGTGAACTGTGACAAGCAGAGCTGTGGTACAACTGGGGATGTAGCACAGAAATGGGGAACCTTTTTTGGGTCAAGGAAGCTGACCCACAGGAAAATCAGTTGTGGGCCGCATACAAGTGAGAAGCAAAAAAGAAGAAAAAAACAAATCATCACTGATGTGGCCCCTGACTGAGAAGGAGAAAGATACTCTGCACATTCCCTTGTCACACCAGAGCCTAGGGGGGCCAGGCTAGTAGATTTTGGGTGCCTCAGCCCCACAGTGGGGCCACGCGGGGATGGAGTGCAAGCGTAGGCTTCCCAATGCTGGGGGTGGAGCCCTGAGCCTTAGAGGCCAGATCCAGGCAAGCCAAGGGCTGCATCCGATCCCCGAATTTTAGGTTCCCCCACCCTTGAGCTAGCAGGTGTCAGATCCACCTTGGTACTGATAATGTAACTGACTAAGAATATCCATGATTAGAGTGTCATATATTGATTAAAGTATCTTCTCTGCTATTGAGCCTCCTTCTGAGAAAGAACCATTTGTCTATGGACAGGACAAAGGGGTGAAGTCCACGACCAATTTTCTAAGTGTTTGCTTTAAAAGAAACCATGTAATGGACCCAAAGCAACTTTGTTATTCCTTTCTCTGGGATGGGTTCCCAGGTCTTCAAAAATTCCATTTTTCTCTTTAACATTGATAAGGTTGTATAAGCATGATATCAGCCATTTAGTGATGTGGGTGCTGGTAAATAAGCCTTCCAAATCATTCATTTTTTCTGCTAACGCCCATCCTTAATGCTGCTTAAAAAGCAAACTGCTTAGAAAGAAACATTTAATTTCATCACCACTACAGTAATTTGAGGAATACGTTATTTTGTTATAATGCTGCTTCTCGTGAAATGCATCAGTTACCGAATTCTTCCCCTTGAAATATCTCTGATGGACAGGTAATAACTTTCAAAAGGAGCCATTTCATTTTCTCCACTGACAAGTCAATCCAAAGCTGGATCTAAGGTTCTTCCTATCTAGTCAAACTGGACTCCTCTCATATCCCCTGAAGCACTCACAAACACACCATACACAGTCACAAAACACTGTAGTTTTCCTAATGCTTGACTGCTTGAGGCAACAACCTCTTCTGCTGATGTGGTAAAACTAGCCCTGATTTTATCATCCAACATAATTAGCAGGCTGCCTTATCTTCTTCAAAAAATATAGACAAATGGTGCAAAGGGAAAAATTCATCTTATGCATTGAGTGTCATTCTAGCATAAAGAGATTACACAATGGAGTGCTGTGGCAGAGTATGTTTGTGATGCTCATACCCCTTAATTCCATTAATGGCCCTACCCTTAAGCAACAAAGTTAACTGGAGCAAGCTCCACCATTGCTACAGATAATGTAACAGCTAAAGATACCGTGATTACAGTGGCATGCTACAGATTAAATTAGCTCTTCTGTTATGAACACAGGGCTGTCTGCCTGCTGGACAGGGCAAAATGATGAACTCTATGACCATTTTTATTGTAAGGAATTTAAGTCACAAATAGGTAATTTGGTCTTCTAAATAGCTTTGTGTGATCAAAATTGATCAACAGTATACATGTGCGGCCTAGGAAAAAATGAAGGGACCATAATGGATCAATTTAGATGGACTTCTGAGACTGCTTTCAAACACATTCTGATGGATTTGCAAGAAACTATATACAGAGAGTCAATAACGGGAGCCAGCCAACCATAAGTTTTCCAGTCTAGTCAAAGTAATGGCTAATTAAAAAGAAGGACCCTATCATGAAAATCATGAACAGGTTAAAGGGAAGGACCAAGGAACAGATTTTGACCTTTCAGAAGCTTTTGATGAGTCATTCTATAAAACAAAAATCGGGCAATACTAGAAGAGAAAAACACCATTTATAATTAGAAAGTGCAAAGGAAATAGCATATCAAGTAAATACTAGGGTAGATACTTACACACACAGAATGCTGTTAGTGCACACGTGTGTGTGCGCACATGTACATGCGTGCACACAGAAATGCATGGAAAAATGTGCTTAATGAAAATAACATGAAAGTACACTCAGCATGAGCAGAACCTGATCTTCATCAAAGATGATCAGATACTTATCTACAAACTAGGGAGCAGTCAGCAAAAATGCACAATGTTCATTTTAGGCAGGTGCCTGGGTCAAAAACAGGCAGGAATATGGAAGAGGATGGCAAACAGCCATGGGATAGATTGCATTCCAGGAAACAGGATTAAGCAACAAAGGTGTTAAATTCTCACCTCCCAGTATGAGAAGTTATTCATCTGACAAGTAGTAGCTGTAGCTGCAATCTCCCATCAGATAACCATGGGCTCTGCTGCATACAGACACGTTTCCAGGGGGGTGTTGAGAGAGGGAAGTAATGGCAAATGAGAATCGGCATTGCTATGGAATGCTGCTGGCACACATGAGGATGAAAGAGTTCCCAATGAGCCCTGGCACAGATTACACGCCAAGGCACACTGACAGCACAGGTTGCAAGAGGGTGAACAGCTGACAACCAGGCTCATCAGTCATCTCACCAAAGCGCTTGTCAGCCGCCACCTCAAAGCTACAATAAGATAAGAAAACAGTAGAAACAGGAAATCCCTCCATGAACACAAAGTACTGTAAAATTCAGTGCACATCTGAACCTGACCATTTGTCAGCTACTGGATATTACTGAGAAAGCTTGTTGTTCCCATATGCTCCTGTGGACTCAGTTTTTGGTCCTGTGATAATAAATAGGCATCTCTGATAGGCTCCTCATGGAATGCGTCTGGCCTGTAATCTGACCATTGGCTGTTCCTCCTCAGGATGTATACACTTCCTGATCTCATTAATCTAGACTTCCATGGGCAGTGTACTGTGCAGTCATTCCATTAGCATATTTTAAAGCTGCCTAGGGCTGCTTTAACATATATCTGCCTAATCTATGTAGGCATTTAGAGTGCACCCATCACTGTGAGGTCTGAATGCTTTTCCACTCTATTTATGTATACAAGAAAAGGCAACATATGGTGCATAGTTGCAAGCTATGAACATTCCTCCTTTGCTTTGTTCATTTGTTTCATTGGCATCCCTCCATTCAAGGTACTGTGGATTTACATATGGCCCCTGAGGTGACTCAGAAGTCTGATCTTGGAACCACAATGCTTGCCCCAGTAGGCACATATATAGTAAAACTCCAATTGTCCGGCATCCAGTGGTCCAGCACTTCCGAAAGTCCGATACCAACTGGAACCCGGAAGTGCTCCAGCCAGCCGGACAATTGGAGCTGCTGTGAGCCCCATGGGCGCTCACGGCTGGGAAAGGAAGGGGAGAAGAGGGGAAGGGGATTATACCCCTGTGACGGATCTGCCGGGACCCGCACTGCGTCCGAGTGGGGGGGGTGGGCGGGGAACGGTGAGGCGAGGGGCGAACCCTCTGCCGTTTTGCAGGAAGGCAGGGGAAGCCCCGCGCAGCCGCCAGTGACAGGCCAGCTGGGGAAACCCAGCCGCCAGCCTGCAAGCAGCAGTGGAGGAGAGGGGGCGAGAGCTAAGTCCCCGAACTTGCCCCGTTCTGGCTGTGCTCAGCTCCGCGCTGCCGCCGAGAGTTTCCGGGAAGGGAGCGGGCTCCCCATCCCCCAGACTGCAGTAGTTATCGCCGAACAGGGGGGGGTGAGGGGCGGCGCTGCGGGACCAACCTGGCAGCACCCCAGTTGCTCTGCTCCGCCACTTCCCCAAGTCCGCCACTG
The DNA here is from genome assembly GCA_019425775.1 of Rafetus swinhoei. Classification (NCBI taxonomy): domain Eukaryota; kingdom Metazoa; phylum Chordata; order Testudines; family Trionychidae; genus Rafetus; species Rafetus swinhoei. The sequence continues at coordinate 269,760,548 of CM033437.1, read as the reverse complement.
CCGCTGCTGAAACTGACGAGCAGCGGACTTGGGGAAGCGGCGGAGCAGTGCAGCTGGGTTGGTCCCGCAGCGCTGCCCCTCACCCCCCCCTGCTCAGTGATAACTACTGCAGTCTGGGGGTGGGGAGCCCGCTCCCCTCCCGGAAACTCTTGGCAGCGGCGCGGCGCTGAGCGCAGCCGGACCGGGGCAAGTTTGGGGACTTAGCTCTCGCCCCCTCTCCTCCTCTGCCGCTTGCAGACCGGCAGCTGGGTTTCCCCAGCTGGCCTATTGCCGGCGGCTGCGCAGGGCTTCCCCCGCCTTCCTGCAAAACGGCAGAGGGTTCGCCCCTCGCCACACCGTTCCCCACCCACCCTCCACCCAGATGCAGTGTGGGTCCCAGCAGACCTGTCTCAGACCCCCGCCAGAGTACCTCCCGATACTCCGGCATATCCGATAATCCGGCACCACCTAGGTTCCAAAGGTGCTGGATTATCGGAAGTCTGCTGTATTTTGTGGCTGGCCAGCTGCCTTCTGGGAGAAAGATTCAGGGGGTTGCTGAGTTAGTCTGTTACAGAAAAAAAAACAACAAACGATCAGGTAGCACTTTATAAACTAACGAAACATGTAGATGGTATCATGAGCTTTCGTGTGTAATCTGTAACAATATGGGTGGCTATCCATGTTGGAGGAACACAAAATCATAGAATCATAGACTACTAGGACTGGAAGGGACCTCGAGAAGTCATTGAGTCCAGTCCCCTGCCCTCGTGGCAGGACCCAGTACTGTCTAGACCATCCCTGATAGACATTTATCACATTTATCTAACTTACTCTTAAATATCTCCAGAGATGGAGATTCCACAACCACCCTGGGCAATTTATTCCAGTATTTAACCACCCTGACAGTTAGGAACTTTTTCCTAATGTCCAACCTAAACCTCCCTTGCTTCAGTTTAAGCCCATTGCTTCTTGTCCTATCCTCAGAGGCCAGGAAGAACAATTTTTCTCCCTCCTCCTTGTGACACCCTTTCAGATACCTGAAAACCGCTATCATGTCCCCCCTCAATCTTCTCTTTTCCAAACTAAACAAGCCCAATTCTTTCAGTTTTCCTTCATAGGTCATGTTCTCTAGACCTGTAATCATTCTTGTTGCTCTTCTCTGGACCTTCTCCTATTTCTCCACATCTTTCTTGAAATGTGGTGCCCAGAACTGGACACAATACTCCAACTGAGGCCTAATCAGCGCAGAGTAGAGCAGAATAATGACTTCTCATGTCTTGCTCACAACACACTTGTTAATGCATCCCAGAATCATGTTTGCTTTTTTTGCAACAGTGTCACATGTTGACTCATATTTAGCTTGTGGTCCACTATAACCCCTAGATCCCTTTCTGCCGTACTCCTTCCTAGACAGTCGCTTCCCATTCTGTATGTGTGAAACTGATTGTTCCTTCCTAAGTGGAGCACTTTGCATTTGTCCTTATTAAACTTCATCCTGTTTACCTGACACCATTTCTCCAGTTTGTCCAGATCATTTTGAATGATGACCCTATCCTCCAAAATCACACGAGCAAAATATATTTGATTCTTTGTTTGCACACATTCCCTGCCCCAGAGACAATGAAATGTTTGAGATTCAGCAAACAGATTGAAAAATGACACTCTAGAGTGGAAAATGCTACAGGGAGATTGGTATAGCCTCTCTTTTATGGCACCCTCTCTACGTATTTTGCACCACACATTGATTCAGAAATTGATTGCTTTCACTGCAAATGTGCTTTTGTTTGTTGTTTTTGGCCCTCCTTGGATCATTTTCTCACATCAAGTTTTCACATGAACAGCTTTCTTCGTGGCCATGATCAAACACAAAAAATAAAAGAATTTACAAAAGAGAAGTGAATCATATTCCATGGTTACACTCAGATACACAGTATGTCAGGGCAAGCCATGGATAACATCTAAATCCATTTGGTATGCAGCTAGACTTAGGTGTTCCCAGACCATTGGCATTTATTCCTCAATATTACTTTATTATCCCTTATCTAATGTTTATTCATCTTGGCATCGAATATTAAGTATATGCAGCTAATATAAAAATAACTGGGGGGGAAGCATATTATGATAACATTTTTCACATTTTTCCTCAAGCATGTTTCAAAATATTTCATAGTTAAATGTGCTGGCACAGGAAATATATTGTGATAGTACAAGTCTTTTAAAAGACTTGCACTATATGCACTGTTTCCTTTATTTTCTCTTATAAATTTGAGCATTTTGACGTAGAATATTCAAAAGTCACTAACGATTTTTAATGTTCACCATGAGATGCCTTTAAGAGACTGATTTTCAGGGACTGGGTGTTCAGGCATCTCAGGCTGGACACCACACAGTGAAAGAATTTAACTCAAATGCACATGTTTACTGAGAAATACATTTTATGTTCAAAAAGTCTAACCATCAACGCCACCCTGAGGGTGAGAGACAAAAGTACTCAAACATTAGGAAAACCCAGAAGTTAAGACTGTACAGTCAGCTTTGTGCATCTGTTTTAAAATGGAAGGCTGTTTTCTGGTCTCAGTTAGTGGTGTGAAACTGGAGCTTTAAGTGACTGAAAAGAGTCTTAGAACCAACCATCTCAGGCTATGTCTACACGACAAAGGTCTATCGGAAAAAGGTACGCAAATTACACTCCGCAATTTCAGAAGAGGCTTTTCAGAAATTTGGCCCGTCTACACGGAGCCAAATTTCAGAAAAGCCTCTTCTTTCAGAAGAGCTCTTCTTCCTCATGGGAGGAGGAATACAGGGCTTCTGAAAGAGCATGTCTGCTCTTCCGCAAAAAAAAGCGGATGAGCAGACATGTCCCCTGGACGCGGTGGAGGTTTACGAAAAATCCCGTAGTGTAGATTTAGCCTCAGTCTTCCTAAAGCAGGAATGGGCTCTCCCATTTATACAGAGACTCATGATACAGGGGAGCAAATTTGAGACTGGACTTGCAACCATGCTCTCCTCCCCCACCTCATCTTCCCAAGTGCCCCTGCATCATGATCATTATACATGCCCCAGGGGAAAAAACACTGGAAAACCCTACAACTTTATACCCTTCCACTCAGACCACAAAAGGCACTTGAGCAAAACAATTGCTGTAAGGCATGATAAGGAGACAAGTAGCATTATGCGGGAACAGATATCAGCCTGACAGCAATGGCTAGAGTAGACGGTTTGCAAGGAGCCAAATGAGAAGAGAAGAATTACTTGGAAAGCAACACTGTGTCTTTCTGAAAGAATAAAAGGGTGCTATTGAGATGGTGGCCTTGGCAGATGTGAAGGTCTAAGAAATTGGCTCAAATTGTTTTCTGGCAACAAGTGGGCATCCTGGGGTTCTACAAATTACCAATATCTGGTAAATGTGGCTTTGCCTGTGAACCACAGGAGGCATCACAATCGGGAGGGGAGAGTTGGAACAGCAGTGGTGGAAAGTAGTTAGTTACCACCAGCAACTCTTTATCTTTGAGCATATTGCCTCCAAAGAGCTCTTGAATCAGCCTCAAGAGCAGATACTGGTTTGTGGATAGTAGTGCATCAGTCACCATTCAGCTATCAGTACTTCTCAGCTCCCCCTCTCAGGGAGGATCCTCCTGGCTAGTTGCCTACAGTGGGGGTCTGTGGAGACAGCTTCAGGAAAGAGAATTAGGATTATTTACCAACAATAACACGCAGGCCGTCTGACAGGGGAGGAGGGAGGAGGGCAAATGGAGCAGCTGCCCTGGGGCCTGTGGCCGCTGCTACTGTAGCAGCTGGAGCCCCAGACCTTTTAAATTGCTGCCAGAGCTCTGTCCCAGCAGCCCTGAGCGCTGGAGGGTGGCGTGCTTCAGTCCAGGTATCGCTGAGGGCTGCCTGAGGGGGCAGAGGCAGCACAACACACTGAGGCAGCACTTAGGGCTGGCTGCTGCAACCCCATCCTTCTGTCCAAGGCCTCGCTCCTTCTGGGAGTGTGGAGTCAGACCCCCTTCCTTGCCCAGGGGCCTAGCAAGGCTGTCAGCTCCCCTGATAACTCACTTCCCAAATGTATTCTTTTGTCACTCTCTCTCCCTTTTCTTGTCCATTTCTTCTCTCAGCTCTAGACAGAGTTTATGGATGTGAGGCAGCACTGAGAAAATGTTGGAAATGATGGTATTTAAAGGCTCTCAGGGAGCTGTATGGATTCTCTAACTGCCAACTATTGCTAACACACATCATTTTGTGTGGAGGCAATATTGCAATGAAGGAGAACTAATCCCTGATTCAGGTCATCTTGAAGCCATCTTGCACGGTGACCACAGTAGACTGCCAGAATGATGTTAAGAATTAGCTGTTGCTGTTATGATATACTGAAGCAGTAGAGGCTGAGGCCCACTACCGGTGATTACTTACCTAACTTGGAGTTGTTTAGGCAATAACACTGAATAAGGAAGTTCACAGTCTGCTTGTAATGCAGCCAGCAGATTCCAAGTTAGACCCTGTCCTTCTCTTGCAGCTTAAATGTCCACTACCTGACACTTTAACCCGACAAATCAATTTTTGTGGGACAACCAAAGGTATTCACCCACTAGATGATGTCCAAAAAGTATCATAAGCACTGTGTAATTGGACCAGCATGGACGTATGCCCAAAGCTGCTCTCTGTAAACCTGAATACTCATTGTGCACTACTTTTGCTGAGTTTAAATCAAGAGGCACACCACTAGTGCAAACTAAGGATGTTAAGGACTAGTCAACCATCCAATAAGCAAATGCTTATTGGATAGTCAGTTGATTAGTCAATTCCACCCCCCCCCCCTTGCTGCTTCTGTAAGATAGAATCAGCAAAGGGGGGGGACAAAAGGGGGTACTTCAAAGTGGCAGCGCTGCACAGCTGATCCCCAGCTCAGTTGTGCGGAGCTGCCCATTTGAAACGCCGGGCGGCGTTTCAAGGCGGCAGTGCCGCATGAAGCCCAGGGTCAGCTGGGGATCAGCTGTGCAGTGCTGCTGCTTTGAAGTACCCCCTTTCTGGGGAAATGCCACACAGAAACCGTGGTCCCTGGGTTCTGCTGAAATGCGGCATGGAGCCCAGGATCAGCTGGGGACTCCCTAGCTGACCCCAGGCTCCGCATGGCATTTCAAATTGGCAGCGCTACTTTGAGTCCCCTGCTAACCCCGGGCTCTGTGCTGTGCTTCTGCTTTGAAATGCACAAGAGCCCCCACTGGGTACATTTCAAAGCTGGCCCGCATGCAGCCCAGAGTCAGCGGGACTTCCCACTGGCCCCAGGCTGCACGTGGATTTCTGCATTCCTCCTTCGAAATGTTTCAAAGGAGGAATGCGGAACTGCCTATCGACTAGTCGAGTGGTCGATGGAAATTCCATTGGCTACTCAACTAGTAAAATAACTGATAGTTAACATCACTAGTGCAAACGTGTGTTACACATATTTAGTGCCTGTATTTCAAAGCACCTAAAAGCACTTTACAGATACACCAGATTACAATATAAAATCATTTTATCCAAAACTGAAGTGAAGTAACATTTGCAGTATAGCATGACAACTTGCATGATTGTTAAACAATTTACTTTCTGCAACATATGTAATTTGTTACCCGATCACATTGCACAGCTGTTCAAGGCAGGAAGCAATGGACAATACCATATTCACTTGAAATTGCAGAAGGATAATGGTACTTTCACACCTCTTCTGGCAAACATGTTGCTAATGCAGACTTTCTGGTGAATACTGTGAAACTGGATCACACTGTATCCCCTTCTGACAACAAAAATAACTACACAACCCCAGCTGGGGAGAACTGAAGCCTGAACCCTGCTCTTTGGCTTCAGCCCTGGCAGTGAGACTTGGGCTTGGCTTCCACCTTGGGGCCCAGCAAGCCTAACACCAGCCCTGGTGTCCCCATTAAAACAGAGTCGCAACCCACTTTGTGGTCCCAGCCTACAGTTGGAGAACCGCTGCTGTACAGGTTCACTAATCTAAGCATCATGGATGTGAGTTAATTATCAGGATACATTTTGTCATGCTAAATTTTCAAATATAAATTACATAGTATTTATAGCAATTGCATTTTAATAGGGTTTTCTTATTACTTCATTTAAAAGAGATGTATGTTTATATGTTCACCCAACTCAGGTAGAATTAGTAAGGAGTCCCTTAATGAGCCTTTTCTCAGCCTAGACCCTAATTATATAAAAAATGCCTTTACAGATTATTCTGGATGTTGTCAGAACTGTGACTTTACTGTAAGCTATAAAATATTTATATACAAAACATTGAATGTTATTGCTTCATGCAGGTCAGAGAGTTTATCTTTGGAGAACTATTTGTAAGCATGCCCGTTACTTATTTCTTGCCCTGACTCTGTGTAGGAGTTTCAAAGTGTGTAAATGAAAGGGTGAGCAATACATCATTAAAACATGCATATATCAAAACATGTTGGCTCACCTGCTAGCATGCCCACACCCAAAAGATAAAAGATTAAAGAGATATTCTATCCTTAGTTACAAGGGTGATTTTCTTGCTGCAGTCAGCAGGAAGGTGGGGGTTCACACCCAAATAACAGAGCAAAATACACAAAGGAACTTTGTTCCAAAGAAAAGAGTTCAGCAACTAAAGCTATATGATATCACATTTAATCTTTCACTTCAGCTTATATTTAAAACAACTTTGGCTGGTTACTTAGCAATTCGGATCATATATTTACTGCTGTGAACTTGACATTCTTTCCTTCTTCTTGGATTCAGTACGTAAAAGAAAGGCTGCCTATTTAAAACCTGCTCTATACAGTGTAGTTGCACCCATGTCAGTCTCAGGATATTAGAGAGACAAAGTAGGTGAGGTAATATCTTTTATTGGCCCAGCAAAAAATATTACCTCACCCAGCCAATGAAAAATATTACCTCATCTACCTCATCTATTTAAAAACTGACCTACATAATCTGTATGTTAATATATGCTCTTCCTTCTATAACTCCTCTTTTATTTTTCCTAAATTGAATCTAACATGTCAAGAATGAATATAACATAAATAAGCACAAATGTCAGCCAGCTATAGATGAATTCTGACATGCTTTGCAGGGGACATGAAAACAGACCTCATTCATATAAATAAAAGAAGGCTGATGTTGACAATGAAAATCAAATACTATAACTTTCTTTCTACTTTTCAGTCAGAAATTCTATAAATACATAGTGAAGCCTCACAAATGGTATCTTTTCAAGTCTCTAGATTGTAGATAACATAAGTGAGCAGAACTTCAAACTTTTAGAATTGGATTTGAAGATTTTCAAATTCTGTGAATCCAACACCTTTCTCACGGACTAAATTTCCTTTTAAAAAATGTGTAATTTAAGCATATGATCTATTTCAAGTCAGCTTTGTGCATTTTTCTTGCACTGCATGAAAATACGTTACTATCAGCCCTTGACTGCATAAAAATTGGCAGAGTTGTGATAAATGAGAGGATAAGAGCGCCTCTTTGTAGAGCAATGACTGGGTGCCAAGGGCATAAGAAAAATGTGCAGTAGGGTGACTGAAACCACTTGAACTTTGGTCATGGCAACAACAGCCAGCAGTTATAACTTTAATAAGAATCAAGCAATAACTTTGTACAAATAATCTGTGGTTTATATTGCAGTGGTGCACCCAATGTGATAGGTAAACATGTCGAAAAGCAAGGTCCCGCCTCTTGCAGCAAAATTTGGATCTGAATCCAAATTCAAATTGCAAACTCCCTACAAATCTTGGGACGCTATGGATCTGGGAACTGGATTTACAGCCATTTCTCATTTTAACCAAAAGTCTATTTACAGTTTGAGGTTTTGACCCCTAACAACTCTGGTTCATTTTCCAGACTCTAGTTCCTTCACCTTCCATGTGCAAGGCAGGTAGGAAAAGCTGTAATTCAATTGATAAATGCATCATCCTTGTGATTTCTATATTTATCCATTTTCCTGCAAGAAAATCGTATTTGCCACATGCTCACTGCCTTGCTCCATTGATGTAATGCTGTTGTTATATCTTGCAGGCTGATTCAATCCCAACCCTGTTTCTGCTTTTCACACTCTATGCTCCATGGTGGAACTGTGATGCTAGTGTAATCTGTATCACACAGTACAGGTTACTTTAGTACTTGCATGCCACTATAATCCTTTTCTGGGTCTAGTGAAGATGTACTAAATCAAACTCAGAGGGTGCACCTACTCAGAGAGCACCTGTATGCCTACTCCTCATGAGGAGTAAGAGAAGTTGACAGGAACCTTTTATTCCTGTTGACTCCCTGATTTGGGGATGGCAATTTAAGATACTTCAACTCTAGCTAAGTTATTAATGTAGCTGGAGTCACTTATCTTAGGTCAATCTTCTGCTCTAGTGTAGACCAGGCCTCAGTGAGTATGATGGGTATTAAAGGAAGACTGAACCAAATGCAGTGGTCTGTGGTTCAAGGAAGTAGCATTAACAGGTCTATAGTCTGACCAAGGATATAGTCTATAGACAGTGGCAATCTTGTTGACCACCATTACCCCTAACTAGGATTTGCAGTCTTGCTCTATCTGTGAGCATTACTCTCTGTGCAGTGGCAGATAGGAGATCTAGATGAGTGAGGGAATACATGGTAGAGCGGGGAGGAGAATGGGTGACAAGTCCCATTGTCATCGCTGTTTATAGCTGTTGCCATTTGAATCCTAGCATTTTGAGTTTGTGTGCATCCCATCTTGGCTCAAATACTGAACATATCACGTCAATCGGGAAGAGAGAGAGATTCATTGTTTCAAATGCTTATTAAGAAGGATAGCTATAGTTTGTTAATCTTTTTTCCATTACTTAATTATATATTTAGACTCTGTTCTCCCTGCACCTCCTTCCAGGAAATCATGGACACAGACGCTAAAACCACAGGAGAGCATTTTAATCCTCAGGTACTTTCAGAAGAATGGATTCAGTTAGTCTTATTCCAGATGAACCACAGACAACCACAATATGCCTACTGGCAAAACCAGATGCAGTAATTATATACAAAGGTTGATAATGTTTTAGTTGATCCATATACAAAATAAAAGCCCTATTCTTTCATTAGATTAAGCTCATACCCTGAAATGCAGTGTTGTGGGAATTCTGAAGTTACTCAAGTTCTTGATTTTAGGGGGTGAAGTCATGGCTCCATTGATATTGATTGCAACACCCCTTTTGATTTGAATGGGGTCAGGATTTCACTTCCATGGCTCTTGCTAAAAAGAAAACTGATGTATGCTGTTTTGGCTCTGGATCACTCTATAGTATTCAAGAACTAGAATGATGTAGAGAGAGAACATGTCTAATGCAGAAGCTCAGAGTTTCATTCTCAAGCTTTAATAGGCTCCAACTACACTAGAAATAACAGGAAATGGCCTAGTATGCCTCCTCACATCATTAGCTAGCTACAGAGCAACTCACCTAACTGACACGCCAAGTCAAACGAGCACACTCAGAACACTTATTTTAGTTCAGAGAGGGCAACATGAAACCATGGTACATAAAATTCAAGCGCTCCAGTACACACTACCCCAGTCCAAATACATAAAAGGAATCCTTATGGTTTATGAATACAGCTGAGGAAGAAATTTTATATTTCCTCAAATAATTAATTTTAGTTTCTAAGTCATACCAACTTCGCCTACTAAGTAATTCATACACGTATTCAACCAATTATCAGTCCAGTTCTAAATCTGGGCACATAGTTTAAGAGTTATATTAGCTATAATAATTTATTTTTAATTTATTTTGAATGTCCTCTTCCCTCAGCTAGGGTAGTGTTTTGTAGGGGTGTTTTGTTTGTTCATTTGTTGTTGGTTTAGTTTGTTTTGTTTTCGGGCAACAAGCTGTACCAAGGTGCTCCACTTACAGCATAGCAAAACCTGCAAAGAGCATCCACAAACATTTGCTAAAGTCCACAACAGCAGCATGTGTGTCCTGAGTCTGTTTTTTGTGCATATCCAAGTTGGCAGCACAGTTGATGGATAGGGAGATTGTTGAAAATACATATTTGCATGTGAATACTAATTCAAATATATATCTACCCACGTATTTGTGCCAGCCATATAAACAAGGCCATCTGGAAAGCTGTGTGAGTGCAAGGGAGTCACCCAAATCAGTTAACGGAGGCATTATCCTGCTACTTAGATGGTTAGTTGCACCGTACAGAGAATTACAAACACTGAATGTGCATAGCAAATAGCCTGAGAGCAATCCATTGGCTGAAACATCAATATAAACCATATACTGAATAATTTGAAACCAATACATGCACAGATATTTACATTTGCTGTTCACTCACTAACAGAAAGAGGTTGTTTGTAGCTAGTAGTTCACCATGGCCTCGCCCAAAAGGAAGATTAATTCACTGTTGAAGTGGAAGGATGCCAGAATAGCTGCCTAGCCTGACCTGACATATCCACAGTATAGATTACATGGCATTGCTAAGTCAGGCTGGCTGAGCAAGACCTCAAAAATTGAGACTCTGAAGAAGGACCATTTTGTTCCACACACTAATGCTCAACCCATGTTAGCTAAAGCTTTAGGCCACATCAGTCTTGATTTGGAAAATTCTACAGTATAAAAACAGAGGGGGCAGGTTCCACTCAAGTTTCCCTCTATAGAATTCCATTTTGTGTGTAGGCGGTTGGGGGGATAGATGGATTTATCCCTACAGAATGGGCAGTGGATTCAGCTCCTAAACCCTGCCGCAGGCCCATGTACATGGAGATAGTGTGTCTCTGTGCAGCCTCCTGGACCCCTGCAGCCTTGTCTCAGGCCCATCATAGAGTTCTACATCCTTGTCAGCAAATTCGCCTCTTGGTGGGTAGTTCCACAGTAATTCCCCTGGGATTGCTGAGGGGACAATGCTGAGGGGACCTTGTCCCCATCCCTCTTTTCCCTACATATGGTATGCCTGAATCCCAGAGACACAACACAGCCCTGGATTTACCCACAGTGCTTGCTAGCAAGGCAGTCATACAATCCCACGGGCCAATGTAGAAAGAGGTGAGTCACATTATGAACCACTTTTAAAAGTGTGGTTTTACGTGGAAATAGTAAATAATAGGAATCTGTGATGTGTGACTTTCACCAGCAGGGCTGCCTAGTGGTCAGGCAGGGGTGTAGAAGATAGTCCCCCTTCCTAGCATCTCCCTTTTTTTCTACAACTCCATTCTGGGGGATCAGTCCCCTCTTATGCAGCTCAGCCCTGCAGCTGGGTCATGCTTTGGGTGTATACAAAAAGAAGAATTTTATAACAGAAAAGTCCTTTAGTGCCCGGGAGGGCTTCAAGGCTTTCTCCTTAGCTTTGGGATATAGGCTCTTTTGTATTCAAGACCTTCCCCAGCTGGGAAGCCTCCTACTGTTACCCCACCTTTACAGATTGTTAGGGGGGCCCCAGGAACACCCTTTCCTCCATGTGCTAGTCCAGGGTTCAACAACAGGCAGCTAAGTCTCACGCCTTAGGTTGCTAAATAGCCACCTCCCTAATTCACTTCCTACCTGAGTTTCCCCTTTTTTTCCCCCACAAGGTGAATTAAAAGAACTGAATCAAAAATAATGTTTCTGGTTTCCCCAAACTGTCAGCTGTTTTGCAGGCTTGTTCAGGTCAGCACGATCAGGTCTCAAACAAAAGCACTTACAGCTTCTCCAGAGCACAGATCTATCCTCCCTCTGCTTAAAATATGTGTCCATTGTGTTTGTTGTTGTTGTTGTTTCTTCTTTTCGAAGGGAAAAAGCTGCTGCCAATTTCTTTTCATTTAAAAGGGGAAAAAAGCACGTGTCTGAAAGAAGTCAAGAGATGTAACTGTTGCTACACTGACATTGAATCAACATGCATTTTTAAGTAATTTTGAGCTTTATTTAGGATCAGAATGGAAATGTATTTCATAAAAGCTCCTTGAACGTTTGGAGATGTTTTGTTTTGGAGTGGGAAGGGGAGGCAAAACATTACCCAGCCCATGAAGGCTGAACAAACCAGTTAATTAATTTCTTAGCCCCTCCAGTCTTCATGACCCTATTATGAGATGCTTATGTTGCTGGTCAGGTCAGAACTTGTTCACAGAGCCAAGTGTCAATTTTCCACTTACAGATTATGCTGGCAGGAGTCAGTCTGTCTACTTTCAGAGGACGTGCCTTTGTCCTTGACCCACATTATTCAAGAGCTCTTTATTGCAGAAATGAGGAGTTAGACTCTTGAACAATTTACAGGCTTGGTTGATTAGTAGGATAAAAACTTACAGCTGATTAGTTCTGCCCTCTACAGTAAGTGTCTGTACAGTCATAGAAAAATAACATGCTTCTTCAGTGAGATGGATAAAAAAATAACAGACTTATTCTAACTTGACAAGTGCTCTATTGCAACTGCATACATCGACATATACAAAAATGTAGTTAAATGCCGTATTGCCCATAGGAATGGTAAGAAAGAATAGGATGGATAATGGAGTGCCTATGGCACTCTTCTGTATTGTGGAATAACCCAGTTCCATTCTTCCTTAATGATCCTGCTCAAGAGCCCACAATGTCTGAAAACTTCCAGGCCCCAGTGAAAGGAGATAAGAAAGTCACGCAGGACTGTGGATTTGTTGTGGTAATGTGACAATTTCCCATGTAGGGTTACACTATTATTTTTAGGATGTTTACCTAATGCTGTTACAAGTATGTCTGTGAAAGCTGGGAATCACACCCAAGGATCCAAATGCAGACATCACCTCTGAGGAAAAGGTACTGGTAGGTTTGTATAATTATTGAAATATGCAGAGCATATATTTACTTATATCTCATTTTATATAATATACATACAGCTTAAATTTTTAAAAGGGAATTTAGGTACCCTGCTTGAGCTACCATAAAGAGACCTCACTTTTCACAAGGGTGGATGTTTAGCACTTTTGAAAATCAGCCTCATTAAACAGTATCTCTGTTTGGAACCCTAAAAACCATTAGCCACTTTTGAAAGGTAAATTCTATATCTCTACATACCTCACACCCCTCAAATATGTGCCACAATCATAATAGTCTAAATTTAAAATCAAATTACTGGCAGCTGGATAGCATACAAACTGAAGTAAATTGCTTCCTATAAATCAAGTTCATGGTGTGCACTGCAAATGTAGATGCTACAACTGTAATTGTTAATGATAAATAGCATTCAGGCATATTAGCATAAATGGAGATGATCTATGACCAAAAGTCTGATTTTGGCAAGTTTCGCTTGCGACTTCACATTTCGATTTACTGGACACATATCAATTTTATTTTCTGCACAAAAGCTAATAAAATATTACATTTAGGAGCCTAAGATCAGCCTAAGAAAAATGGAAACTATGCAGCCACTCTAGAAGGGGGCTCTGTCGCTTTCAGAGACCATGCCCTTGTGAATGTATGACATCTCCCTGGTAATGGGAACATAGGCTAGAGGGGAAGGGGGATGCATGTTTCATGCAGTGGGGCTAATCATTTTTACATCTACCAAGGATCTTCAATCCTTTGGCTTTACATGGGGAGTGGGTGTTCCTGGAATGATGAATATTGCCTGGATTCCAAATATAAATGTAACAATTTGACCATGTGCAGATTCTATGGGAAAAAGCCATTATCACCGTTCTCCTCCCACTCAGCTATGGGCGTTTGCGGGATGGCAGCCTTTCCCAATAGTCCCCCACTCTTCCCTATTTTATCTGCACAACCTTTTCCATTAGTAATGGGAAGCAGAAGTTCTGCTTCACCTAAGCTTGACAAGAACATCCACAATGAGATCAGTTGGCTTTTATTTATTTTATAGGGGTCAAATTGCATATGAAAGGTTGGACGATCTCATTTTTAAGGGTGCCCTTGCAAGACAGCTGCTGCATGACACAGTTGTCACGGAATACCAGAGAACCCAACCTTGCAAATTACTAACCTAGGTAGTTAAGTTATGCACTTAGCATGCAAGAGTGGCACATGGTGATAATTTAAGTGCCCATGTACATTTGACCTCTCCATGGTGAAATCTGCATGTGCATCATGGACAAAGGAGGCAGTGAAAATAAGAAAAGCCTTAAAGAGAGTTAATAGACCATTTCTAGGGCCCGGCCTATTGCACTCCCAACATGTGAGCTATTTTCTCTGCTCATTATGCGCTTGCATGTAACATGGTACAAGCAGTAGGAGGAGGATTTGATGAGCAGTGAGCCAGGCTCAGCAGTATCCTGGTGGTATTCCTGAACCTGGCAACACCCCCAGTGGCAAAGCAACCTGGAATTAGAGGGAGAAAGAAAAAACCAGAGACAAGGAGGGACACGAGGGAAAAGAAGGCCAAGGAGAGAGAGAAAAATAAATATAGGGTAAACAGAGACAGGAGAGCTATAAAAGGAGGGTGACAGAGAAGATGCATGGAGCAAAGCAAGACTAGGAAGACAAAGGGAGGACTTTGTGGCAGAGTAAAAGAGTAAAGGGACTCAATTTTCTAAAGTTCCTGGGCTCAGAATTTTCTCCGCATTTCTGCCACAATAGTAGAACTAATTACTACAGTCAGCTTGTGACTCAAATGCAAATAGTCTTCTCACACACTTTTCAGAACTGACACCTAGCAATCCATTTGAGTATCTCTGCACAAGGATGCCAAGGGGTCTGTGCACAGTACAATAATCACAGGGACCTTAATTGTCTCCCTATTGTGAATTTACAAAGCAGCTGCACCATTAGGCCTTAGTACATAAATATGAATGATGTAGGCTTGAAAACACAGCTCACTGCTGGGGAAGATTATCATGCATGTCCTTATCCGCGACTACCAGTAGATAAATAGCTGCTCTGTTTGACCTTTATTGTAGAGGAGGTAGGAGTTTGGAAAGCAAAGGGTAATTGTTCATGTGCCCCATTCAACCAGACACACTATGCTCTTTCAGTCTAAGTGGCTGTGTTTTGCTCTAATAGTAGAAGGGGCTTTGGCCTAGCTTTTTTTGTACCCTAAGGCAATGATATCTTGCCTCCTCTGTTGCCAACATTTCTTAAAGAGGGGGCTGAGGATTTTCTCCCTATATTTAAAACACAATGATATATTTAAGAAATATATTTTAAAACACAAGGAAATTTTCATATTTTCTGCTTCTTCCTGACTCATTTTTATTTTGGATCATGCAAAACCAGAACATTCTGTTGGCTATTTGAGTAGAGGATGCTGCTCTTTTTAAGGTTTATATGAAAATTAACCTGCAATGGAGGGAGAGGGAAACATTCCCCACTCCCACCCCTTGCCTTGTTTGCATTTTTCCTGAAAGAAGTCAGTGCCTCCCTACAAAGGTCTACTTTGCAGCTTGAGAAAGCCCTAAAGGAGATTAAACTGGAAAGGCTTGCCTGAATTACATGCACGGAATCTTCTTAGCTTTGTTAGAAAAGTTGCAGAAGTGAAATACAGCAGGGATTTTTTTAAAGTTCATACTATCCCAGGAATGAGTGATGATAAATCTAACAGTAAAACAAAATCAGGAACTTGACATTTTGTCATAAAAGTTCTAGTTATGCAGTCTCCAGAAAACAAGTTACAGACTAAATGAATTTCTGAAATTATGCACCAATCAAAAACCTGTTCTTTAATTTCCTTATCATGACTTGTAGTAGCGGCCCTGATTTAGATACTATTTATAGAAGTTTCATCCTGCTGTAACTCTAGTGCTATCAGGGGAAATACTCCTGATTTCTATTCATATAAGCAAGGTCTTGTCTCCATAAACATTTAGTTCACAGAAACTTTAGTGCAGAGTAGATTCCCACTCAGTCTGCTGTCTACTAATGGCCTATGTAGACCAGTGTTTCTTAAACTTTTTGAGACCACGGAACACCAAACAATAATATTTTTTGATGCAGAACACCTATGAAAATTTTCTTCAAAAAAACCCAAAACTGTTGTCAGACAAAAAAAAAGACAAAAACAAAGAAGTAATAAAAACAAAGAAGAGGTCGCTGCACACCTGCAAGTTGTTCACGGAACACCAGTGTTCCATGGAACATAGTTTAAGAAACACTAATGTAGACCTTGCTGGTGCACATTAGGGCTTTGTCTACACTGCAGGGTTTTTGCACAAGAAGCCTTTTACGGAAGAGTTCTTGCGCAAAAACTTCTTGAGCAAAAGCGTGTCCAAATCTCAAAGCACACTACATGGACACTCTTGCGCAAGAAAGTTCAAAGAATGGCCATCAGAGCACCTATGCTTTTTCCAGTAGGGGTTTCATGAACAAAACCCCCTCCAGAGTGTCCACACCTGCCTTTTTGTGCAAGAGCTGTAGCGCAAAAAGGAGTTATTCCTCGTGGGGAGAGGAATAACTCTACCAGCAAAAGTCCTCTGTTCTGTCAATTTTCTTGCATAAAAACGCGCTTGGGGTGTGAACGGTCTGCCGGTTTTTGTGCAAAAACAGCCATTTTTGTACAAAAACCTTGTAGTGTAGACATAGCCTAACAGTTTATTAATGCGTAATGTCAACAGGTCGAACCAAATCTGGGACCTCTGGAGCCTTAGTGTATGAGCCTTTACCACTCTATATGGGCTTTGAATGTAGTCCTCTTTGAACCAGAACAAGATCAAAGCATATTAATTAACTATTATTGTGCCTCAGCACGGTCCACAAGGACACCTAGTTCACAGCAGGCTAGACCATTGTAAATTCACACCTCAGCTTGCTGTGAATTTAAATTCAGATGGAAACATCAGAGTAAGGGTAGGGTTGCCAGGTGTCCGGTATTCACCCGGACAGTCCAGTATTTTCGGCTCCTGTCCGGTAAAAAAAAATTCAGAGAATACCGTACACCTGAGATGTCCGGTATTTTCTGAATTTTTCCCTGGCCAAGAGGCGAAAATGACGGGTACCTGGCAACCCTACAAACACTCAGTGCCCGGCCTCCACCCCCAAAAAACCTCCCCTGGCTCCCAACACCCCCAGCCCCCCAACCCCAGCCCCCATGCTTACCTGGTTCCCCAAGGCTGCCGGCACAAAATGGCTGCCGGCCAAAAGACCGCTCCCCTGTTCCTATCCCTGCACTCACTCTTAAAGGGGACATGCTGTTTTAATGCTGTTTTATTTTAATTTTTGGATTTTGGGTGCAGGGTAGAATTTTTGGAGTCCTTTTTTTTTTTTTTTTTTTTTTTGCTCAGCAACTGTGGTCTCCCTCCAACCATCTGGCAACCCTAAGTAAGGGTTTGGATGTGGGGGAAGGGAAGTGATTAATCCACAGTTTTTCTCTGTAGGTTGGGTAACATGCAGTATGAGTTTTTTAGTTTTCTTTCAGATCCCCTTTGAACTTCAGTGTCCCAAAAGAGATTAGGTCTGAAGGGCTCTTTGGCCAGAACACAGTAACAGATCAGTAGAGACCTGTGACAGGGCGAGTTATGCCTTGAAAGGCCTCAAAGGAGGTACTTACATGATGTCAGAGGGGGCAGCAGGACAAATCTATGGGCAAGGTGGATAGTAATTCTCTTTAGGCTTGTCCTGAGTCTCGGGATGTTACATTTAGCAGAAGACTAGGAAGTAGAAAATGGTCTTATTAAAAAAGGTAAACGGGAAGACCAGTGAGATGTACTGTGAAATTAGTCATCAAGATAAGCCCTGCAGAAGTGTCACAGGAATGAAAGGGAGTTGCAAGCCACAGCAGAGGGGACGGTCATGCAGCTATACCTTATAATCACTGACCAAAAAATTAAGCAATTTCTCTGCCTTGGATTTTGCTCTCTCCCCTCTTCAGACTGGCTGAAAGTGCAGAGAGAGAGAAAAAAAAAAACACTCAATGGGGTTCTGCAGTGACTACCCGAAGCACAATCATCACTGTTCCCAATCTGGTAGCATGCATGCCACAGGGCATTATAGGGGAACTGCACTCTTTGTGGCTCAGCTGGCCAACAGGGGACCACAAAGAGAGGGCGTTTGAGGGAGAGAAGGAATTCCCCGGGCTGAAATCCTCATTAGTGGCTTTTCTAAAGATTACTTTCTGAGCAGAAAAGCCAGCGTGCTATCAACAAAGTGTGCACAACCCAATTTAATTTCTAGAACTTCTATATCCTCTCTCATTAATTTTGCCTTCATTCCATTTTATGGATTCTCTGTAACACATATGAACATAATAGCGGCTTGCCGTGTCACACCCGTACCAAATAATGCTGTTGTGCAGGGATGTCTCTGACTGCCCTTTTAGTACATTCTTCCCCTTTGCAAGTCCATTGTCTGTGCTTTGTAGTTCTTCTTTCCTCTCCTTGACCACCCTCCTCTTTACTCTGCCAGTAGCCACTGCTGACCCCTGAACTGAAATAAGGCTTGTAACTGCTCCTAAGGATACATCTACACTGCAACACCATTTCAAAATAACTAGTGCTATTCTAAAATAACTTAGTCCACGTCTACACAGCAGGCAGTTATTTTGAAATAGTGTCAAAATACTGTCAAGCTGGAGGACTTCTTACTCTGACTCCTGTAGCCCTCATTGTATGAGGAGTAAGGGAAGTTGGAGGAAGAGTGCTCTATTTCAAAATAAGTGCTGTGTAGATGCTCCCTATTTCGAAATAAACTATGCAATTGATGTAGCTCAATTTGTGTTACTTATTTCGAGTTAAGCCCTGCAGTATAGACACACCCTTACAAAGTGCATAGTCTCCATGTCACTTGCAATATTTAGTAAGAAATACTGTTCTTCCTTTCAGTGGTTCTTTCTCTAGCATCATAGCTTATCATTCTTCTTTCCCCAGTTGTTTCTTAAACTGAAAATACCATCTCATTGGGCATCATCCAAGCTCCACAAATAAGACAATAAAAAGGTTTCCTTTCTTGGGTCACTAGTATTTAAGGCTATTTGATCAGGATCTTCAGCAAAAAGCAATTCCTTATGCCACAGTGATAAACATTAGAAAGCAGAGCAGCTTAATGGAGAAAACACAGATTAGATCATTTATCTTACTGAAAGGATTTTATTATTAGGCATGCATCTTTGAAAATATCTGTCCATAGATGCTTCTGACCTGCATTTTTAGCTGTTAAGGCATTGAATACAGTGATAACGGCTAAAAAAAAATTAAGAATGATGTCAGCATGGAGGGCTTTGGCTTGAATGAGACAGAGTAGGTGTATTTTCATCTGTGAGGAAAAAGAATAGTCTTTACTACATTTTGATTTCATAGGCATATAAGCAGCTGAGTTCCAATGAAAATCATCCACCTTTGTTGAGCTTGTCAAATAGCAAATCCAAATCTCGTTTCTTCATTATTCATGGAGCATGAGGCCAGACAGGACCATTAGATCATTTAGTTTGACCTCCTCTGTGCCAGAGAACAACATTTCTCAAACTGGGGTCCGCAAACCCTCCTCCTCTTCCCCCTCCATCCCAGAGGCTCCTGCACCGGGAAACAGTTGTCCAATGGTGTGCATAAGACACTGGGAAGGAGGGGGAGAAGCAGGGATGGGGCATACTTGGAGGAGTCAGCAGAAGGAGGTGGGGAAGTGGAGGGGCTGGAAATAAGGAGGGTGGAAAGATGTGGAGTGGAGTGGTGGGCGAAAGGGTGGATTGGTGGGTGGAGTCTGGGGTTGAGCAGGTGGGGAGGGGTTGGGGTCTGTGAAAATTTTAAAATCAAAATGGGGTCCCCAGGCTGCTACAGTTTGAGAACCACTGTCAGTCACAGACAATTGTATTTCACCCCGTCACCCCAAGCTTATAAGAGATAAATAAGAATGTTTTTTCCCCTTGTCTGGTAACTTAATTAAAAAACTTGCTATGCTTCTGAAACGGATAGATTGTATAACTATAAGATTTCCGGGTATTTAAGACAATAACATTCATGATATAAACATCACATTGACTGTATGCTTTATTTTGGAAGTTCTGGGACAAAAGGCATCCTCTTTATCCAGCCTCACTGAACTTGGAGCACTTAGATAAAATGGGGAGGCGTTCTGAACCATTCTTTATTTGGGATTTGGTTTTGTCAAATCAGTTCCTAAACAATAAAGTTTTACCCATCTCTAATGTTGCTTAAAACAAAAAACAAAACACCCCCTCTCCCCGATGTAAGTATTTATCTTTGCTTCACTTCAGATTCTCAGGTCAATAAAGCCTATTATTCACCAGAATAGTAATCAATAGCCTCCGACCTATGTTCTGTTGGGGGGCTTTGCTTTGTCACCCCACCACCACCAGCCACACTAACTATCCCAAAGACTTGGAGGAATACTCCTCTGATTGGCTCCACCATATGTTCAAATACCTGCACTTATCATAGCCACTTCTATACCACTCCTTTTGCCTTTAGGAGAAAAGGGCTCATTGATAGGGTGACTTTATGTCTGAGCAATCTCTTAATCATGAGAACAGCACTTCAGGTTGCTCTAACTGGACTAGTGCCCTGATGATCCCAGAACTGAGAACAAAATAGTGACTCCATGCCCCGATTTCCCAGCTGTGCCAAGTGTCAATCACAGCTGAGCATCTGGCCCAATATTTGCTTACCAAATTGTGAAAACCTCTAAAACACCAGAGTAACCCAGTGTTAGATACTCTGTTATATGCCAGACAGTTAAGGTTTCTTCTCAGTTCACCAATTTTCCACATCATGCATATTTTATGGCACACATTAAAAATGAAGAGTGGTGTCTTTTTTGACACTTATACTACAACCACATTGATAGATTAGATACATGAATTACAGGGTTACATTTAAAAAGGAGGCGAGAAATGAGAAAATGCTACTTATATGAAATATTGGATGAGTTTATATTATAAGGGATTTCACTTTGGGTACTTCCTGACTTCTGAGGGCTTTCTCTCAGAATGCTAGTATTGCACTAACTCTAATTTTTGCATTAGTTCCTAGTTTAGTTTCTTTAAAAAATACTAAGGAAATTGACTTGTGTAGCTTACAAACTACAGTGGCTTTAGAAGCAGAACTATGTAATTTCCTTGCTTCACCTTATTCCAATTGGACAGTTTACAGATTTTACTGGATTTTTCAATGATGCTTGTAAAGTCCTTCCTTCACTGAGTTTTGTGTATGCATCTTGTGCTTCTTTATGAACTCCCCTGGATTTAATGTGTTTAGACTATTCCAATGTGCCCTACATGAAGCTAAACCTTAACAGAATTGAGACATAGAATGCAGCAACTCACTTAGGGTATGTCTAGACTACATGCCTCTGCCGACAGAGGCATGTAAAATAGGCTACCTGACATAGTCAATGAAGCAGGGATTTAAATATCCCCAGCTTCATTAAAATAAAAATGGCTGCCGCGCTGTGCCGGCTCAGCTGATCGTCAGCACAGCACGCGAGTCAAGACACGGATCGGTTGACAAGGGAAGCCTTTGTCGACCACTCCCTTATGCCTCATGAAACGAGGTTTACAGGAGCGGTCGACAAAGGCTTCCCTTGTCGACCGATCCGTCTTGACTTGCACGCTGTGCCGACGATCAGCTGAGCCGGCATAGCGGCTATTTTATTTCAATGAAGCCGATATTTAAATCCCCGCTTCATTGACTATGTCGGGTAGCCTATTTTACATGCCTCTGTTGGCAGAGGCATGTAGTCTAGACATACCCTTATAGTACATCTACACAGCAGGGCTAAACTCAAAATTAGCTATGCAACTTGAGCTATACTAAGTAAAATAGCTTATTTCGAATTTGGGCACATCTACACAGCACTTATTTTGAAATAGTGCGCTCTTTCTCTGACTTCTCTTACTCCTCATACAATGAGGTTTACAGAAATTGGAGTAAGAAGCCCATTATTTCAAAATTATTTCGTAATAACGGGCTTGCTGTGGAGATTTTCATTATTTTCTGTTATTTTGGAATAATATCTGTTATTCCGAAATAATGCTGCCATGTAGCTGTACCCTTATTGAGCAGAACATCACACTCTGAGTGTATGACATCATTTGTAGAAGCAGGACCCTGCAGCCTACTCACAAGTGCAGAAATGGCAGCCCTCTGTCCCCATACCTGCTGTCTTCAGTGTAAAGTCAGTGCAATAGGAGAGTGAGACTAAAAGGTGTGCTGGGGGGAGGGACGGAAAGGTCTTAAACCTTCAAACTAAACATTGGCTAAAGTGATTTGCCTCAGATTTGAAAAATAAATAAAATCAATCACCCGGAAGCAGGTCTTTTCACCCCCAGATGTGAATATTTTGAAAAAAAAAAATTGTGTGAGAGAGACCAGAGGATACTCACAGCAATTGTTTTGGAACCTTAACCATAGAGGGTTCCACCAAGGTTATTCTTGTTTATTATTTGCACTGTGGTGGTGCCTAGTAGCACCAGCCATGGACTAAGACTCCATTGTGCTAGCCACTGTACATAGACAAAAAGACAGTCCATATGCTCAAATGCTACATCCCCTCTTAAAAAAAAATAAAAAAAAAATCAACTTCTTGAAATATAGTGAGGGAAAATAATATATGCATGAATGCAAATTTTACCAAACTACTGCTCTCCAAGATATATATTAAATTAATGTGAGACTGATATCTCAGCAAGCTGGAGATCATAAAGCTGGTTTTGTGATATATTAAAATATCATAACAACAATTTCAGAGAGTTAGCATAATGTATTATTCAAAGTTAAACACTGTCTTGACTGATAAGGCTAACATGCCATCAGGCTATAATAAAAGATAGCTTTGAAATATCCATTTTAATTTATCTGTAAGGTCATTTACATAAAGCACGAGCATAATGATGTATTTTTCCAGTGTAGGAGGAAATAAATGCACTTCATTTACAACGTAACTAGAAAATATGAAAATGTTGAGAGAAAGCCATTATTAAGTCATTTAAATTTTCAGACAAAATACATTGACATGGATTTCATTATAAAAGCTGGAGTAAATATATTTCTGGGATTTTACATTGAATGTAAGCAAACTTACTTTAAAAACTACACAAAACATATTATAGCAGGCCGTAATATATCACTACCATAAGTTCTTGACAAATTATAACCTCTTTATCCAAGCTCTGTAAGCAACTCAGAAAAGCCATGCAGCCAAAAGTGGAATTCGTCAACTGGAATTACTGGGCCGTACATTGCCCTTAATCCAGGTAATTTAAGGCCTTTAAGGTGATAAAAGGGTGCTCGCAAATTTAGTAACAGAGTGGAAAGGACAATATCTGAAAGCAGAGACATCGAAAGGGGCAATGGATCCAAACTGCCTTTATCCAGGCATCACTCACGACAATCTGCTATGGTAGGCAAAACTTCACACCCCCGTCCAGTAGAAGAGAGAGTCTAAATGAGGCAGAGAGCCCTCTTGGGGAGGCTTATTGGTCTTTCTGAGGGCCTGCAGCAAGCCTTCAGAAGGTCAGTGATGATGGTAGAAATGGGGATACCATGCACCAGGTCACAGCACCACTCACTTCAGTTTGGTCCAGCCATCCCTCCAGCAGGCCAAATTTAAGTGAGAGGTGTTGTGACTTTGTACATGGGATTGCAGCAGCACTCACATTTTGTCTGGCCATCCCATTGCATTGCACAGAATCTGCAGCCCTAGGCAGCAGCTACCTTTGCCTATATGCAGAGTGGCCTCTGCCCTTATCCTTAATGCTGCCTCATATTGTGTTCAGAAATCTACAAAAGTCATCACTGGCAGGCCTTCCAGCTTGGAATGCATGAGGACTATTACACTAGAAGCAAAAGGTCCCTTAGACTCGTTGGCCCTGGTTTTGCTGTAACCATTCCTTCTAAAATGGCTGGTAGTCAGAGAAGCCTTAATCACAAATAGAACCAGAGCTAGGCTATGTCTACACTGGCGGGTTGTTGCGCCAGAAGTATGCAAATGAGGCTAAGCATGGAATATCGCCGAGCCTCATTTGCATACCTAATGAGCTGCCATTTTTGTGGAAGAGGCTCTTGCGCTAGAAGGAGCTGTCTACACTGCTCCTTCTTGCACAAGAAAAACCCTCTTGAGCAATGCCGCTATGCTCATTATTTTCAGGAATAACGGCATTGCGCAAGAGGGTTTTTCTTGCACAAGAAGGGGCAGTGTAGACAGCTCCTTCTAGCGCAAGAGCCCCTTCCACAAAAATGGCGGCTTATTAGGTATGCAAATGAGGCTTGGCGATATTCCACGCTTAGCCTCATTTGCATACTTCTGGCTCAACAATCCACCAGTGTAGACATAGCCCTAGTGTTTTGGCTATGCCAAGAGAAAAGCCAGTTTCCACAAGGTAGGTGAGATGCAACAGTGTAGGCCAGAGGGTGAATTTGATACTGGGGCAGCTCAAACTGTCTTATGCCAAAATGTTTTGAGAGATAAACAGACTCCAATTGACACACACACACACACAGCAGATACCTAGAAAACGCCAGAAACTCTTATCCTGGACCATATGACCATTATATGCCAATGACAGGGAAGCTGTCTATCAGGAACAGTCAACAGAAAACAGCAGTTGTAAATACTAATATAATATGTTATGGGACTAACAAAATAATTTAGTTTACTGAAAATTTTCATTGGACAATGAACTAGAGCCTGGAATTAGGAGGTTGAATAGCATTTCTTACCATAGGTGCATCAGACACACAAAACACTAGGCTAGATCAAACTGATGGAGTTCCAAATTTATACCAGCTGAGAATCTATCTCTCTGCATGCACTCTTATTTATTAAGACTCTATCTACTGTAACATCTTTGACAACTGATCTGCTTTGTTATTTATACCATAAATCCTTAATCAAATACCAGGCAACTTTTATGAACATAATTATGGAGCTTACACCTTCAAACCTGCTGTAAGATCTCCTAGTTTTTGCAAACCTCTCTCAAAAGTTTATCTTTTTGTTGCAATTTCTTGATGGCTCAATTGGTTCCATATTTTGAAAGTTCAATATACGTCAGTCAGTGTTGATTTTATAATGTAATTAAAAATATGTTCTTGCCACATTTGAAATACTAGGAAGGGATAGCTCAGTGGCTTCAGCATTAGCCTGCTCTACTCAGGGTTGTGAGTTGAATCCTTGAGGGGGCCGGTTAGGGATCTAGGACAAATCTGTCAGGGATGGTACTTGGTCCTACCATGACTGGACTCAATGACCTCTGAAGGCCCTTTCCAGCTCTATGAGATAGAGATATCTCAATATATTATAGAATAATGCATACCTTAGTATTAGACAGCTTTTCAGGTCCAAATCTTGCAGCAATGGTGAGTACATTTTGCAGCAAGTCTAATTAAATTCTGCAGCTTCGGTAACCTAGCTAGCTAGAATTTCTTATCTGTGAAATTCTTTGTAACTGCAGTGAGAGAAGCTTTGTCTACACCTAAGTTTCCTTAGAGTTCATCCCATTTTTGGCCATGAATAAAAGCAATCTTTTTATATCACTAGCTGTTAAAAAAGGGGGTGGGAGCAGAACTGGCATTTCAAATGCAAGATGCTGAGTCCTTTCTTCCATATTTATTTTGACCAGTATTTGCAGGCACCAGTAACTCAATTTATGTGCCTTTGCACCTATCACAAACAGAATCTCAACAACAAAGCAAGTTTAAATGAGCATTTTAACAAAGATTTCTTCTCCCACCTGTTAGCCATTTCCTCCTCCTTCCACTCATTGCTCACCCCCACTCTTTTTTTTTCCTTTTTTTCTTTTTGCCAGCCTTATTAGTGATGTAGGATTTATTAGTGATGTGAGATTATGATGGATTTCTGCAGAATGAAAGGATGTTGTCAAGCTGATGTCAGGCCAAATTGGAATCTGAAGAAAGAAACAGACACTTTCCTTACATAATACTTGATACCTCTAACTTTTATTTAATCATTGTATTCATTGTTATCAACTGTTCTTGGTCCATAGCAGGATGAAGCTGCCAATACTGCTCTTGACGCTTCTTCTGAAGCAGACGATCCAGATTTTTACCCTCTTAGGCCCGTGAAAGTTATTGTGCTTGTATGTGTTTTAATCAGCCTCTGCTCCTGCTGATCTCAGCAGCCCCATTGTTAAATGTACCTGTAGCAGTCAAACCAGATGGCACCCCTCTGATGTTCACAATCATACTTAGGGCCTGGGTAAAACATAGTGGCCAAGATTTTCAAAAATGGATTTCTTGAGTAAGGCTTCTAAAACAGCACTGAGATGTCCAGAGAGTGGCCTAATTTTCAGAAGTGCTGAGAGTTTTGGGTGCTCAGTACCCCTGAAGATCAGGATTATTATTCATGAACCTAAGTATGGAATTAGGAGCCTAACCAGGCACCTATGTTTGAAAATCATGGCAGTTTCTTTCTGAGATCATTGATATGATGCTAGAAGTATAAAAGTGACATCTTGCTGTTTGTTTTCATCCTGATACACTGATGTCTGCCATTGACAAATGATTCTAAAACTAAATGAACCAAGTTCAAATGCAGAATGCAAGGATTTCATTTTTAATCAATAATGATCAAGGTTCAGGATATTTCCTGGGGATGAATAACTGGGCAGGAACAGTTAATCACCTCAAGCCATTAACCCCAACTGTATATTAAGCCCGAAATATACACTTGTGCCCTAAATCATTATGGCTACTATAAATATCCCCCCCCACACACACACACTCACACACTTTACATACAGGGTATTTGTGGGTAATTAAAGCCTGGCACTTTAATGATTTAGGTTTCTCTGAGTTTCATTTAGCTTAGAACATAGTGATTCACACTAAAAAAAGTATGAAGATAAATTTTCCTATTCAGCACTTTGAAAAGGAATCTCTTCATAAAGCTCACACTTGATATATTCTAAAACGGTTTTTGTTTCAGTTTATTTTATAACCTTCTTTAGCAGGCAGCCTCATTGCACATTCTAATAATCTGCTTCCGTGACCTTCACCTTTATTGATTTGGGGGTTCCCCCCCCCATGTTTAATACCTTCTCTGAGATTAAAGTCATTTTTCTCCAGCAGCAGCAGGTTAAACAGCAGCTTTGCTGTTAAGAAATAGAAATCATTTTGATTAGTAAAAATTGATTTGTAGCCAGAGAAAATATGTTTTTAAGTCACTAAAACCTATTTAGGGAGCAATTCAATAGAAATAGACTTCTAGTTGTGTGACATAAGCAAAGACAACATATTTAAAATATATGTTAAAAAAAGACAGTACAAATGAGCAAGTAAATGAAAGACAACATTGCTCACTGTATATTTATGAATGCTATCAAATACAGCAAATTTGCAAAATAAAGGTAAGCAGGAATTTATTTTCCCTCAAAGGTTATTTTAATCAGGTTTATAGTTGAACTAGATGGAGAATCATATTATGTGAAGTAATTTTCTGAATAGATACAGTAACATAAGTCAATATTTTGAAAGTGTAGAAGGTGTGATTATAAATTACAGACTAAATTTACTGCAAGACTCTAATAAACTAGAACCCATTTCCCTTACCAATTTATAGTTCTGTTTTGATTATACAGCTTATTTGCTTAACTTTATTACTGCATTCATTTCTTTTTTATGCTACCCTATTCTCTACTGTCAAAATACCTTCTACAACATACTTTATTTCAAATACCACTGCCTACTTTTCCTTATTCACATATATATATACTAAGTTCTACAACCACTGTTCCTCATCTCCAATTACAGTGAGCCACCAGTGTGTCAACGTGCTTAGGATTTATGGGGCCCTACGCAGTACAGGTTGGACCTCCCTGGTCCGGCACCCTGTAGACCTGATGGGTCCAGAAGGAGAGAGTTTGCTGGACCAAGAGAGGTCAGACCCTCTGCTGACAGACTCTGGGCTCCCCCGGGACCTGTCAGCAAATTGCCAGGTTCCAATGCCCTTTGGCCACTGGGCTCTCAGCGTCTCGGCCAGCTCTGGGGCTGCTGGGGCTCCGCTGCCCTAAGGCTGCCAGACTCCACTGCTCTGGAGCCATGGGGGCTCTATGGCCAGCCATGGGCCACTGATACTCTGCAGCCCCGAGGCTGCCCCGGGGCACCAGTACTCTGCTGCCCCATGCCGGGGCTCTCTGGTCCAGTGGCTCTCTGGTCCAGCAACATCCATGGTCCTGCCAGACCACAGATGTTGCCAGACCAGATTGTGCAGGACGAGAGAGGTTCATTAAACTGGTGCCCCGATGCTGCCCGATGGCAGCTATAGAGAGTGACAATTTTTTAGAGATGTGATTTTATAATCTTCAGCAACGCACTAATGAAATCTTTTAAAAACAAAATTCAAACTAAGGTAAGAATATAAAAGTGTACATGTGTGAACAGTTAACCAGTGAGGCTCATTGGTTAACGTTCATGGTTACATGCAGCACCCTCCGCCCCCACCAGCACTGCTGCCTCTAAACAGGAAGGGATACAGAAGCAGCAGCATGGGGGAGGGGCAGGCAGGAGCCAGTGCTTGTGGGGAGCTGTCGCTGCTGCCTCTGTATCACTACCTCGCGGGGAACCAGCAGTGTATCAGAGGCAGCAGAGTGTGTGGGGGGGTGGGGAGAAGCGGCTCCATGGGAGCGGTCTTCCCCCCCTGCCTCCCATGTAAACAGCGAACCACTGGAATTTTCAGCAGTTACACATTTAACTTAATAAACACATTTTAACATCCTTAAACTAAGGTCCTGTTGACTAACACAGTACATTCAGAAACTGACAGTATATACCTGGTGCTGGCAAATGCCTGTTAAATGGCTTCATTGCTACTTGAATATCTCTTTCATAGGTTTGATATTCTGCTAATAGCTCTGGCAGACTTTTTCACTTTTAAGTTAGCTAGATCCTCTCCAGAGGAAGCAGAGTCACAGAACAAGGATAGGAAGAGAGAGGTGGGTGGGCATTAAGACCCAGTAGTGCCTCAAATTTTTGGGTGCCCTACTTAATTGCATATTCTGCGTATGGGTAAGGATAGCTCTGCATCAGTGACATGCAACACTACTAGCATGATCCAAAACCATTGGAAAAAAGCTGACCTAAAGGGTTTTGAATTAGGTCTTATGTTCCTTCCCTTAGAGCAAGCATTTCAATTTCGGGCCCCAGACTCCGCTTGCCTAATGAATGTATCAACTCTACACAGCTTCTCATACTTCTACCAAAGAGTGCCACAGAACTATAGCAAATACTGTTTAGAACCGTGTTTCTTAAACTGTGTTCCGCGGCACACCAGTGTGCCGTGGAGAAAAACAGAGTTCAAAATGGCCACCCTTAAAGGGGCAGATGACCTTTTTTTCCTCAATAACTCCCCCCCCCCTTTTTTTTTCCTCAACAAGAAAATCCTTGGTGTTCCTCATAAAAAAATTGTTGTTTGGTGTTCCTCAGTCTTAAAAAGTTTAAGAAACACTGGTTTAGAAAATACATCCTGTTTATCCATACTATATATAAAATGCTTTTTAAAATTGCCCTCCACTGTAAAACAATTTTTACTTACATAATGATGCAAGTTGCAAACAATTGCCAGCAAAATCTCTAATAATGATTTTTTCCCCTCCTTTTTCCATTCTCTCTTTCAGGTATTTGACTGTTGTCATTATTTGGGGTTACAACAAAATAATTTCTGTGGAAAAAGAGAGATGCTTCTGCATGAATTATACATTTGTCTTATAAATATTTGAACCAGATATTGTTTTATGCTAAAAATGTTACAGAAGTACTGGAAACAAAACCAAATTGAATCTACACAATCACCACTTCCTGTTTAGAACGAAGACCTAAGGTGTACAAGTACTGTAGTTCATGTCTGGAGTTTCCCTTTAGTACCTCACCAGCTTGATTTTGGGTATTGGGAGTTTTCTAAAATTTCTCAGAAACTGAGCAATTTAAAGTCACTAAGTGCTACTGCTTTGGTAACAACAAAGATAAATACTGTAGCAGATTGATTATTCAGAACACACTTCTCCAAGCACTTCATCAGCAAACAAATTACACATGTTGGTTCTTTCATGGTAAACGGAGCTAACCTGATTTTGTGTGTAGAGCCCTATTAACAGTGTTAAACTCAAGGATATTTGAAAATTGGACTCCTACATTTCTGTTTGGAATAAATGCTTCTCTCTTCCAAGTAGCACCTTTACATTCTTTTGGGATATGCATAGGAGTGCACATATATTGGTATGCAATATATATTCCACACAGACTATTTTAAGAAAACCTTGAGGTCATATGGTTAAACATTCAAAAGTGAAGAAGAGTCATCATTAAAGTTACATGTGCAACCTTCCTTTCTGTCCCTTACAAATAAGCATACCACCATTTGTAACTACATGATCACATACCTTTCCTCAAATAAACCTCAAATACCTTTTTCTACATCCTTAGATGTAGCATCTTGCAGCGTAGCGTCTTACATATTAGTACATGTAATATTAATTACATTCAGTAGACAGATGAGGAACACTCCATGAAGAAAGGGCGTGTGACAGAAGTTTATCTGAAAATTATACAGTAAACCATTCTCAAATGCTACACATTAAGTCTATAACATTAAAGGGTTGTAAGCTTTGTAAAGCTCTTCACAATGCAGCAGTGAAGTCAGAAAAACATTAATTGAAACATGATAGAAGATGGAAGAAAAATGCTTGAATTCTAACTTTAAGATGACTCATTCAATGTGTCCGTCCCCACCCCCTTCCCCATGTGAAGCAGGACCACGGATGTTGCAGGACTAGAGAGCTCCAGCAGCAGAGGTTGCTGGCAGTTGAGAGTGGAGCCGGCCAGTGGAGCCAGCGTGGCAACAGAACCTGTGAGGCACTAGAGCCAGCTGCTGGTGGGGAAGGGAAGCCAGTGGAGGAGCCAGAGCTTGCGGAGCAGTGGAGCCCACAGCCAGGCTGTCAGGAGCTCTGGTGGGGTGGCGGGGCTGCCAGAAGGGCAGTGGGGCCCCCAGGAATTCTGGCAAAGCTACCGCAGCTTGTGGGGCTGGGAAAGGGAGCCCAGTAGAAAGGCTGGCACCCCCACTCCCAGAGTCCCCCAGGTCTGGAAACCTCCCTTGTCCCAGACTGGTCAGGTCCTGAGGGAGGTCCTACCTGTAGTGAAATGGTTGGACCTAGAAAGCAAAGGAGTGCATTCAAGAATGGAGCAATGAGAAGAATGAAGGTAGAGGTGAGGGACAGATTTTTAATCAATTTATGTTATTTGCATCACTTCTGCTGCAGAAGTAAACAAAAGTGTTACACTGTCTGGAATGGTTCACAACCTCAAGTGTCAACCTTAGAGCAGACGGTCAAAAAGCAGGGCAGGATACACCAAACTGGCCGTATGGTCCAGATAGGGTGACCAGATTTCCTGATTTTGTTATTAGGGACAATCCTGATATTCTGGGCTTTGTCTTGTGGCTATTACCCTCCAACCCTATCCCAAATTTTCACACTTGCTATCTGGTCACTCCATAACTAAATTTCACCAACCCAATAACAAATCTCAACGCCTGGATCAATTTTACCAGGAAGTCACACACAATCCCCTTGGGCACTCCAATCTATCTTCCCATTCAGGCAAGCTGGACTTAGTGATAAATGGTCACTTACACAAAAAACATCACAAAACATTCAGATTGCTTGCAGTCCTAAGAGACCAGTCACTTACTCCAGGTCAATTTGTAACTTAGATCTCACACCAAAGATAATATTGGTAACCAGTCCTACAGGAAAACTAAGGATTTATTAGGAAAAAGAAAGGAGATATTTACAGGTTAGAGCAGATAATGTATAAGCCCAAAAAGTTACAGTCCATGGTTCCAAAAGGTGAAAGAAATATAGTTATCTGTCCACTGAATGTCTTTGAAGTCTAACCCAGGTTGCCATTAGTTTCTTAGTCACAGCTCATATGAGAGTCCAAACAGTAAAGTAATAACCATTTTTTCTTGTGAGCATCTTTGTTTGTCTTTCCCCCAAGAGAGCAAACCAATGTATGTAAATTCTTGATGGATGGATAGGGGAATTGACAACATTTTTGTCCTACAATGTGTTTATAGTAATTCTTGATACGAAAGGGAACCACTCTTCTTGCCTAGGTTCACAAGTTCAGACAAGGCATTTTTAAAATTATAAAGCAAAACTCACATATTACCTTATCTGAAGTGGTCATCTGAAGAAGTGGGCTGTGCCCACGAAAGCTCAGGATACCATCTACATGTTTTGTTAGTCTTTAAAGTGCTACCAGACTATTTGTTGTTTTTTAAGTTTATATTACATTATATCATGGATACCGACATTGTAAGTGAGATTAAAGCATGCAGCGACTTACAAGCATTTCATCTTTACAAGTCTAACATTTATCTTGAAAAATAGTAACAAACGATGAGTTGGTCTGGTTGTCAGCTATGAATTTGTTGGTGCTCAGCTTACTCCTACAGCCTTGGCCGAAGCTAGCACCTGGTTTACCTGTGTCACAAAAGGAAATGTCTTTTAAACAATCTGCTTTAAAAGTAATTTGCAGGTTTGTTGTAGCCATGTTGGTCTCAGGATATTAGAGATAAAGGAGGTGAGGTAATCTCTTTTATTGGACCATCTGTTGGAGATGCTACACATGCTATACAGAGCTTTCATGCTACACAGAACTCTTTTTCAAATGTTCTCAAGTATACTTGTGACCTGAAGAAGAGCTCTGTGGATCTTAAAAGGTTGTCTCTCATCAACTGAAGTATGTCCAATAAGTGTCTTTAAAAGTAATGGACATCTTTGGTCACTGCAGTTAATGACAAAATTGCTACCCTCCATATGTCCTAGGGGAAAGAATTTTAAATGCCTGGAGCACAATATTCAGAATAAGCAAGGAAATTGTAAGCTTTCCACACTTCAGTCTTGCATTATTTGACCCTTGCTATTGCAATCTAAGGCAGAGATTGCCAGATATGTTATTGTGCCTTAGTTGCAAAACAAGAGTTTCTGACATTGAACAGTCAGACTAAAGTGAAACATTTTTTTTAAATGTTCATGAATATTTTATCACAATTTCAAAAATTCAAAATAAAAATGTAACTCGCTCTAATTCCAAGTGCAGAAAATGATTTGCAATGAATCTGAATCTACAATCATACCTTGGATTTCTTGAACATATGGGGACAAACTTTTGACAGCAGCCATTCAGCAAGTTTTAGAGGGTGGAATTATTCCAGAAAGATACCTAAAGCATTATGATTAACCCTTTCCTGAGACTTTGTTTCTGCATCCCATCCCAGAAATCTGATTGCCTAAAGACTGCATTATCCCTGTAAAAATATATCTACATATCACTGGCCTAATGATACAATTGCAGGTTTTGAGAATTAATGAGAAAGATGATAACCTATCAGCAGAATAATATGGCCCAATATGAGGTCAGTTCTTCTGCTGGTTTTGTTGGACTTCAGTGGAGCTATGTTGATTTATACCAGCTAAGGATCTGATCTATGAATTACCAACGTACAACACAGCTCATAAGTGACAGCTGAAAGGATCAGCCACGTCCCTGTGACAATCTCTGCCATAGTGACAAACAAGTTATGATGAATGAAGTCTGATGCACACCAGATAAGAATAATTCCAAACAGGCTGGTATAGGTTCCTACCAGCATGCTTACCAAATCCCATGTTTCAGGAAAGACCAAGTGATATAGTACAGATTCATATTGCAGTGAAATGGGGACATAGGATTTAAGGTCAAAGGAGACTAGGGCTATGTCTATACTGCACCTGTTTTGCGCAAGAAATATGCAAATGAGGCTAAGCATGGAATATCGCTGAGCCTCATTTACATAATTAACGAACGCCTGCTTTTTGCGCAACCCCCCTCTTGCGCAAGAGCCATTCTTCCGCGTTTTTTCTGGAAGAACAGCTCTTGCGCAAGAGAGGGGTTTTGCGCAAAAAGGAGCCATGTAGATGGCTCCTTTTTGTGCAAAAGCCTCTTGCGCAAAAAGCGGGCGCTCATTAATTATGCAAATGAGGCTCAGCAATATTCCATGCTTAGCCTCATTTGCATATTTCTTGCGCAAAACGGGTGCAGTATAGACATAGCCTCAGGAAGCCAGAAACCCAGTTCACATAGAATTCCAGTGTTATCCTTTGAAAATCCCAGCCGCCGAAAGTCTACAAGTTACATGTAATTTTAGATGCCTCAGTTTTAGGTGCTTTGAGAACTTTAAAATACCCTGATTTTCAGAGCATGAACACTCAGCACATTCTGAAATGCATGTTCCTGTACAGATTGCCACCCCAAAATTGAGGCATAAAATAAGTACATTTTGAAAATTTAGGCTATAGGGTTTTTGAGAGCATGATGTCATAAAATACCTTAATAGCCATAGAAAACAATTAAGAGAATGATCATTTGTATTTATTTGGTTTTCTATTATTATCCCTGAATACATCCCAAATTAATACTTGATCCATATGGCACTCCAGTGGGGCCAAAGCATCAGCACTGTGAAAATAAATATAGACAATTCCATTTGCCCCATTCTTATTTGTATTACAATATTTATTACAAGGATGAGACATCATGATTTTAATGCCAACACTGACCTGTTTAATCTGTGCTTAGTTTATCCATATGGCTGGCTAGCTGAGAGATTTAAGTAGTAACTAATTTAAATAACAGATGTACCACTGATTTACTCATCTTAATTTTGTTTGAATTCAAGTAAAAAGTGACCTTGCCAACTGATTCAGATGAACCAGGTCTGACTACCATTCTCTGAAAGCTGGTAGCAAACTGTGCTGCTTTAACCTTTTTTGCTATTGTGTAATCTAATTTACTGGCCTTTCTCATTGTTCTCTGCAGGCTCAGAAACTGTGGGGGAGAGGAAGAACAGATGGACAGTCAAAACAGACTGTTGAAAAGGTCAGGTTATATATATTTTCTTTTACAGGAAGATGCAAAGGGCAAAAATAAATTACATATGTAATACAGGTTTTGTGATTTCGTTCTTTGTTCATGGTGATGAAAGAGTTTTTACTTAAATCTAAAGTTTGAGAAAAAATAGATGGTTTATAGAATTATCTTGTCAAAAGTAAGATGCTGGTGGTGGCCAATGTCATAGTGGTGCGGAATATCAGGACAGTAACTCCTCCACACACACTCTTGAATGAGCCTGTAAGAAAACAGTCAGAATGAGAATCAAACCCACACAGACATGTGGTCTTGATTTGGTGAGTATTAGTGAACACTATGCACAACCCAGGTAGTGAAAACTAGGAGGGCGAAAGGTGTAACCAGTTCTTCCTAGATTTGAACTTGTGGCTCAAGGGAGATTGGATATTTCCAATGGTGTTTTATCTCTGCCTGCAAAGCCTGAAAATAAGGCTGCTATTCTAGGTCTTTCCTCCATTTTTATTTGTAAAATTTCTCTTGCTTTGCAGAAGATGCTTCCCCCACCACAACTGTTCCCCTTCCCCAACTCCTCCTCTCTGTCTAGGCCCTGACTCTCTTGCCTGCAGTCTCAGGATGCATCTACACAGCACCCTTAGCTCAAAATAAGCTACGCAATTTGCGCTATGCAAGCTGTGTAGCTTATTTCGAGTGTATTTTGAAATAGCTTATTTAGTAATTTGGAGCTGTCTACGCAGCGCCAAATTTCGAAAAAACTCGCTATTGCAAAATGCCCCTTAACCTTTGTGGAATGAGGGTTACTGGGACCTCAAAATAAGCCATCCATTATTTCAAAATCTATTGCGCAGTGTAGATGTACCCTGTCACAGACCTCTGTGATAGAGAGGATTTCAAGGGAAGTGTTTGTTCTCCACTGAGTAAGGTTACCCCACTCCTTCGAGCTGCAGGCAATATGTAACAGTATACCTACAGCTTTGCACTTTACTTATCCACCTTGGGGCTGCTTTATATAGTAAGCATCCTCTTTTTACATATGGGAAAACAGCAAGGAGAGGGGAAAGGAAGGTAAAGGTAAAGAGCCTACAGGACCAAACACTGTTGCAGACACAATTAGAACACGTCTCCACTCTCGCAGTCTCATGCCTAATCATCTAAACAACCATCATTCCCAGGCAGTCTACCAACCTCAGCCTAGCTCAATTTTCCTGTCCCAGTTACACGCCATGGACACCACATAGGATCCATTGTCCAAGACCATGGGGCGGGGGCAGGAGGGGGGGAGGGAGAAGCTAGCCACTTATAACATCCCTCAAGTTATACAAAAGATTGCGGAGGGTAGGTGATTTTTGGAAGCCCCAGAGGCACAATGTGATCAATGCTGCTGCAACAATGATTTTCCACCTTTTCCCTGCCTCCCCTTCTTCCCCCTAAAGGTGACCCAGTGGCTGAGCTCACACATCTAGCAGCCACATTCATCCCTAGTGTAAGTTGAATGCAACAATGGAGCTGCTAAAATAATGGCTGAATCCAAGGCAGCAGACCTCAGTGTACGCATCTGCAAAATGGGGGGGGGGGGTGGTATTTACATGCCTCACCGGGGCATTACAGCGCCTAATCAAATGTTTGCAAATGGCTGTGTAAGTGCAAAGATCAATCTGTGGCAGAGGTAGGATTCAGAGCAGCCAGGATGCAGTTTTTGACTGGAATACTGATCTGTTAAAAGTCTGGCTGGTGACACTATGGGAGCCTGGGGCTAAAGCAGGCTCCCTACCTACCCTGGCTCCGTAGCTCCAGGAAGCAGCCACCAGGTCCCTGTAGCCCCTAGAGACAGGGAAGTTCTGTGTGCTGCCGCCACCCTGAGTGCCACTTGCCCCCACAGATCCCATTGGGCAGGAACTGTGATCAACTGGAGCTGCAAAGGTGGAGCCCGAGGGTGGCACGTGGAGCCTCCCTGGCTGCCCCTGCATCTAAAAGTCACAAGGACCTGGCAGTCTCTTCCCGGGAGCTGCAGTAACCACCACCAGGACCCTGCACCCTGAAGTCCCTTCTGCACTCCAAACCCCTGCCTCAGCCCACAGTCTGTTCCCATATCCAAACTCTCTCCTGGATCCTGCACCCTATAGATCCCAATCTCCTGCTCCAGTCCTGAGCCCCTTCTGCACCCCAAATCCCTCATCCCTGGCCCCATCCCAAATCCCTCATCCCTACCCCAGCCCAAAGCCCTCATCCCCAGCTCCACCCCAGAAACCACACCCCTAGCCAAAGGCTTCATCCCCTGCCCCAGCCTAGAACACCCCAAATCCCTCATCCTCAGCCCCACCCCAGACCCTGTACCCTCAGCCCCAAGCCTACACCCCTCCTACACTCCAGCCTTCTGTTCACATATTGGCATTCTGACATGTTAGTAGTTATGGTGGCTGCATCGGCTGAGTAGGAAAGAAATAATGGAGTGTCATCAGCATACTTTTGGCAGCTAAGCCCATACATAGCACTGTCTTTTCCAGTAACTCAGTTTGGACTCCACAGTGGGGAAGGCATATTGCCATATGTGCTCTTGAGTTTTGATCACAGTCCTTTTATCCATATTTTCACCAAAGCGCTGGAATCTCTAGGAAGCCTGAGGTGAGTTCCATGTCTCTGATGGAAATGACTCTTCTTTGAATACTGCTAGTTTATTTCTACAAGGGATGATGTGAGAAATGACTTAAACCTAGGGCATCTCAAAAATACTATAAATCAGCAAAGAATTGACAGAAAGTTAAATACAAAGATTTTAAAAAAATACTCCAGAGGAGCAAATATTTCACTTTTAAAATGCATCATTTTGCACCAAGTGTCAGGAATTTTCAAAACAATTTCCTAGCAGAGGATCTATCAGACTCTTTAGGTCATCACACACCATATGAAATTATACAAACTGAATCCTGTGCTACACCATCAATATATGCTGTTGAATTTTCAGGAGCAAAGCATAAGTCTTTCTAAAAAGCTCACACAATAAGTTTGTTTACAGAGTGGCATTGCCTTCCCACCCAGTCACAATTATGAGAAATACTTTTTTGTTTAAATGGGAAAGCAAATATAGATTCCTCAGGCTATCCTCTTTACAAGCACATTTCCATGGGGTTTAATACAGACTAAAAATCCAGTCCTGCAGAGAGTAAATGTATGCATTACTCACAATTGGTGGCAGTTGCAGGTTTGGGGTGTAGGGGTGGACATTTTTGTGAGACACCCTTATTCAATTTTTAATGATAGATCACTGATATTTTCTCTTTAGCCTCCACATCTATATGGTATTCATTACCCACACCACTGCCTCTAGTAACAAAGAGAAATACAGCTGATAATAAGGGGAATTGCTGCTGGTATAGAAATGAAGAAAAATGATCTGATATCTTACAAAAATGGCACACACAGCTCTTTCCTAATAAAACTGGCATGATAATTGTTTTTTCATCTTTTCTCCCCCTTTTCTTTTTTTAGGCTCAGTCTTACAAAGCGCTCAAAAAAATCCACCTATACCATCACAAAATAGAAATCGGAGCCAAGAAAAATAAGGGAAAAAGAAAAAAAGTAGCTGGCTGAGTCTTGTATTAATCTCTGATAGAAATAAATAAGTGCATTCACAGTTTCAACAATGAAGAAGATAATGGTTTAGGGCAAAACCATTCTTTTTCATTGTGTTTCTTGGCATGAAAGCCTAAGCTGCCTGTCACAGAAGTACAAAGGTAGAAACTACTTAAGGAGAAAATCAGCCATCTTTACAGCATACCGAATATATTCCTAACCTATGTCCCATCCTGAAAACTATTCCACACCCCTGGGGCCTGGCACTTATGCAGAGCCCCCGGGGCCCTAAATACGAATGACCAGCACTCTAGATGTCACAAAGAGGTGCAATTTACCCTGTACCATGCTAGTCCAAGCAGAGACAAATCCACAGGGAGAGTGGAGAGTTATGCTCTCCAAAGGAAGACATGCAGTACTGCTGGTACTAGCTTACTTCACATTAATAGCTTACTATTATATGCTGTACTGCTTATTTCACATTTTTAGCTGTTGGAACTGATCTTCAGACAGCAACTAAACCCATAGTCAATTATTCTGGATTATATACATATCTCTTGATCACTTCTGTTTTGTCTATATTTAAAATTGTTCACATTAAATGAAGATTCTTTGTGCATAAATACTGCACAATAATTAATTCTGTAGCCAAATCTTGGTTTTAAACATTAAGCTCCTTCTGTAGAGTATTCTCTACAGAAATGTAGCGAGGAACTTCAAAGTTTGTTTTAAAACAGTAATACTTTTTTTAGAGCAGAAGCAGGCAGCACAAGTTTATGGTACAAGTAGTTTTGTGGCTCTATATATTTTATAGATATACTGGTATCATGAGCTTTCATGAGCAAAACCCACATCTTCAGATGAGATGATCTTGTTTATATTTTGGTCCGTCTCTAAGGTGCCACAAGTCTACACATTTTTTTAAAGTTACAGACTAACACGGCCAACCCTCAGAGACAGGTTGATGGTGTGAGCATGCGGCTGGAAATCAAGGCCTGTGTTCTATTCCCAACTCAATGAATGGGTGAGGACAATTCAATTTACCTCTCTGTGCTTAAGTTATACTATGCATCCAAGGGATGACGATGAATTGATTTTAGTAATAAAGAGCACTCTTTTATTAATAATATTGAGCCTAACTGCTGAAAATCACTATACAAGCATTAAATATTATTGGTCTCCATCTTGTTAAATTTTAGTAAATTGCATTTACTTCTTTTAGGATTCCTTTGCAACATTATTCTGGAATCAGAGGGGTATCCGTGTTAGTCTGGATCTGCAAAAGCGACAAGGAGTCCTGTGGCACTTTATAGACTAACAGAAGTATTGGAGCATAAGCTTTCGTGGGCAAAGACCCACTTCGACAGATGCATGATATTATTCTGGAAGATACTAGAAAATATTAAAGCTCATGATATGTTATAGTATCAAATGTTTGCTGTCATCTAAACTCACAGGCCCAAAGGTAATTAATTTAAAACAAATGTAAATCATTCTCCATGTTAACAGAAAAAAGTCACAAGCCCACAAAAGCTGTGCCCATGAAAGCTCATGATACCATCTGTACGTTTTGTTAGTCTATAAAGTACTACCAGACCTTTTGTTGTTTAAGTTTATCTTGTACAGACTAACTCAGTTACCCCCCTGAAGCTTCAGAAAAAAGTCAGCTTGGTTTTCAGTGTTCTGTTCTGGTATAGATTTATTTTCCCATTTGGCATTTTTACTGAGATTGAAATCCATGTCTCAATTTTCGAACAGGAGAATTTACAAAGTAGCATGAAAGAAATGGTGCAGTGCATCAGCATGTTAGTAAGTAGGAAGGCAGTGGGCTATGACTGGAAAAAGACCCATAAATGACTTCACCACAAGAAATAACTATGGTTAATAGTTCCCAGCTATCTTAGTGTTAGCATTAAGGCCTTGGTTCAAATAGAGCTACTCTTCACATTCTCAGGGAAGCCTGTCAGAGAATGGGCCATGTTTCATTAATACAACAATGCAAACATAACAGGAACTAACAGTACTTACCAGCTAAAAGAGAAATGCAGAAACACGTTACAAAGTGGACACAGACACTTAATGGCTGCACCTGCTTGTCTCTACCAATTTTAATGGGGCATCCCCCCCCAAAAAATAATACTGGGAAACATTCCACGGGAAAAATCAGTGACCACCAGGAAGCCACCAAAAGAGGTTCTAGGAAACAGGTCTTAACACAGGTATTATATTTTGTAATCAGCATTCAAGCTATCAAATGTTGCAAGTGAACTTAGTGAGACAACAATCTGCTAAGATTCTCTGATTTTCATTTTAGTTATACCACTGTAACTCCATTTAATTCAGGAGAGCTACCCTTTGACTAAATGAGATGTGAATCAGATCCTTAGTCCATGTTATATATACCTTCTTTTGTCTTAGGCCCTGTCAATCTAAGATTCTCAATTTCAGCTATGTGAACAGCATAGCTAAAGTCGACATACTTAGACCTACTTATTGTGGTGTCTTCCATGCAGTAAGATCCACAGCTGATGTTCTGCCGTTGACTCCATCTACTCTTCTCATCCTAGTGGAGTACCAAGTTGATGGGAGAGTGCTCGGAGGTCAATTTATTGTGTCTAAATAGATACAATAAATCGTCCGCTCGTGGATCAATCGCTGCAGCATTGATCCAACATGTAGTGGAAACAAGTCCTTAGACTCCAAATAGGATTCTTGCAGGTGGTCATAGTTAGCCCTTCTCTGTCTGAGCCAGTAGGAGCTATTCTGAGCTATTACAAGGCCAGCAGCATTTGAGTTAATGTCAAATAATTCAGTCCTTTTAGATCTTTTATCAGCTTTTTCTGCTGTCATGGTGCTCTGTTCCCTTAGCACAGACTGCCTAGTTTTCCCTGCAAGGAATATAAACTTTATATCCAACTATCTTGTATGTGATATACTCTGGAGAAGGCCATTCACTATGAAGGAATGGGAGTGTCAGGACAGAAAAACCCACAGAAAACTCTAAAATTCTTTGCATGGCTCAGTAGAAGTAGCTCTTTAACAAGGTACTTAACTATGAGTAAAGTTGTCTTATTAAATAAGTGGAATCAGAGGAGTTTTAATAGCATAAAGGGAAAAGTGCACAAGAAAAGAAGACTCAGAGGGGTAGATGTGTAAGTCTGTAACTTTAAAAATGAGTAGTCCTGTGGCACCTTGGAGACTATATATTATCATGAGCTTTTGTTGGCAAAACCCACTTCCTCAGATGAGCTAGAGTGGGGGAAAAAAGGGGAACCCTCAGAATATATAACAGAAAGAGAAGGGAGAATGGGAAGAAGAAACAAACCATCTCCTCCTCTTTTCTTCCAGACTAGTGAGAAGACAAGTTCAGGAAGCTCCTGGACTCAGACTATACCAGGAACCAAGGGGAAACTGAGAAACTGAGCAACTCGCTTACAGAGAAGGAATAAACCATTTACAATAAACTTACAGATGGTTTACTCATTTTGTCCTTTTTAAAAAAATCAGGCTGAGGAAATGTATGATTCCTCCGACATTGGTCAGGGCAGAGAAATGCACTGAGAAGAACCTTATAGTGGAAAGAGGGATTACTGGTTTCCCCTTTCCCCTCCCCCCTACCCCCAATTATTTGAGAAAGATGACCCAAATTGTTTGGGTATGCTGGATAGATAGATAGATAGATAGATAGATAGATAGATAGATAGATAGATTCCTGGACAAGCCTTTTACTGGATCCCACTTCATGTAACAGGGATCAACGAGGACCACAGATAATACCTAAGAAAACCATTTAAATAGATGTTGCAGTCATAGAAACAGGCAACAATGGAGCAAGAAACATGTCATTAGACAGCCAGAGATGGAAACACTGGGTTGCCTCATGCATCACAAAGCATGAGAGCATCTAATAATAATAGCCCTGTGCTCTGCCAGTTCTGTTTCCTTTCACGTTTCTCTTACAATGCCTCCTTTCTTCCATACACCCTTACTGCCTGACCCTCAGTGCCATGCAACCTCTCCCTTTCAAGTGCCTACTAGAAACTATTTCTTACAACTCTCTCTTTATCCTTGGCCCACATCTTTGTGCTGGTTGATAAATATTGAGTGAGGCAAAATAAATAAATACATTTTAAAAAGCTAAAATATGAGACATACAAAGAAGATTGGCAACCTCATGACATTTCCTGGGTAAAGTTCCCTCCATCTCCATCACAAACATCTAAGCCACCTCTCCTTCTATTAAACCATGCTCTATCTGACCTCGATTGAAGGCCTTTCAGCACCAGCAGCACCGGGACTGTGTCTTATCTGTTTATCACAGTGGTGGGCAACCCATAGCCCATAGGCTGCATGTGGCCCATCAGGGTTCTATGCGTGTCCCACAAGACATTGTGTTTACTGTTGCCCATGCATAGCGTTGTCAGATTCCACTGGTTTCCATCCGTGTCAATTTTTTTCCTACCAGTATTAGTAAAGTGACACACATAAAGGAAGGGCATGTGAAGTGAGGCGTGTGCTGATTGCACACAACATTGACTGAGAGAGCAGTGTGCTCCCTCTGCATCCAAAGTGCTGCTATGGTTCAGTTGGCACACCCTGCGAATTCTAGGTACGCAAGCACAGTTAGCAAAACTACCTT
This sequence comes from Rafetus swinhoei, assembly GCA_019425775.1. Lineage (NCBI taxonomy): Eukaryota > Metazoa > Chordata > Testudines > Trionychidae > Rafetus > Rafetus swinhoei. The sequence continues at coordinate 269,717,610 of CM033437.1, read as the reverse complement.
ATCCTGGGAGCCCATCTTGGTTTCAATAGTCTTGTGGCCCACTGAGATGAAGGAGGGCCACTCATGCAGCCCCCTCACTAACCTAGGCTGCCCATCTCTGGTTTATCGCGTGTCATGCATGTCTATGCTGCTGTATAAACATGAATAGAGCCCTGCAAATCTGCAGATATCCACAGACCATGTTTGTGGATTGGCTGTAGATACAAATTGTGTATCCAGGCAGGGCTCTAGCCATTACAGGAGAGGAGGAATGCAGTTAAGGCAGTGGACAGGGATTGGAAAGATCTGAGTCCAATTCTCAGCTCTGCAACAGACTTCTCATGTGACCGTGGGCAACTCACTTAACCCCTCTGTGCTTCAATTTCCACCAATAAAATGAGGATAGTAGGACTTCCTTTCAGCCACCCTCTCTGACTGGGCCACTTAGATTAGAAGCTCTTCATGGCAGCACTTTTCTTTTACAATGTGTACATGCAGTGCTCAGCACAATGTGACCCCATTCAAAGCTGGAGTCTCTAACTGCTATCATAATGCAAATAATCATTGATATCTGGTTATCATCATTAATAAGTGAGATTACTGGGAAAGTTAAAATACTTCCTTTTGTGTCTGTCTCTTTCCCACACACACACACTCTGAGTCTTTCTTTGGTCACCCCCCACACATGAATTGACCTTTGAAATAAGGAAATAAAAGTGCTCTGAAATCAAGCTGACAGACTCAGCCGTCTGACTGTAGTCATGTGGAGTCTGAAACAAGCAGGGCTATAGTTTGCAAGCTGTCTTCCTAATTACTTGAAGCAGTTGTCACTCTGGCTCTAGTTTGTTCATTACACCCCCAAACGAACAGCTGATACTTGTTAGAGCACATAAGCCACTTTGTTGGTGCAATGCTTTATATTGTGGGAAACCCTGCAGCTGCAAGTCACATGCAGTTCATACTATTTTCTGATTTCCTTGCTTTATTTGCTTGCATGCATTCCCTTTATAGCAATGCCCTTTTACTGGAGGAGGGAAAACAGTCACAATAAGGTAAACATTAGCTAACAGAAAGCTCAAAAAGCTTAAGGTTTATGACCCAAATCTGGTTCTCATTAAACAAATACTTTTGCAGGGGTAAGAATTCTCAGCCATGAGCAAGTAATGGCTGGAATTCAGAGCCTCTGAAAGTCAGTAAAACTGCTGCTACTTACAGTTGAGTGTAATGGCCTGAAGTGGAAACAATGTGACAATCAGTTTGAGATCGGTCAGACTGGTTCTGAAAAGTTCTATTTCCATCCTTCTGTCCCACCCCAAATAAGGAGGTAGCTGGTGCATATCTTACTACCCACACAGCTTAAGAACAGTTATTGAGTTAGTTTTGTGGGTCCCTTCTGATAATGGGCAGGGTGGTCAGTTGGGAAAAGTTCCTGGGGTGGACAAGTTTTCCCTGACAGCTGGCTCAGTGTCCTAGAACTGGGTGAAGGAAGTGCATGTGGTACTTTTCACATGAGTTGAGAATCAGGTAGGAAGGGAAAAGGCTCCTTTCTAGTATCACTGCCTCCAGCTCAGGGGAAGGAAGGCAAGTACCAATGAAAGGGGAGACTAAAATGGCTATAGGACTTCCACTGAGTGCAGCAACAAGGGCAGGAGTTGTAGGAACTCACCAGGTGTGTTCCCCATGCACTGCTCCCAGGCTGGTGGGGAAGCTCCATTTGTAACAGCTGTCACAGTTATCAGAACGGCACACATGTGGCACAATAGGCTACCTAATGCCTTGTCTATTCTGTATAACTGTACCAATGTGACACCGGGTAGCTGCAGCTATAGACAGAAACTCTTTTCTGTACCATGCCAGGGAACTATCTGTGATTAAACCTCAGCTGAAACAAAGCTGAAAACAGTGAGTCCTTGTCTACATGTGCAATTAAACTGTGATCAGCACCACTTCAGCTGCAGCTGCTCAATTTAGTCAGTAAAGAGACAATTTTGGAGTGCAGAGGAGGCCTCAGAGGGTGAAATGGTAACAAGCGGAGCCAAACTGAGCCTTTTAGGCAAGCTTGCAAAATGGCAGAGAATATCAGTCAGTTATGGCCCAGTTAAACCCCTTTGGCTCTTTAGTTCAAACTACAGAGGAAGACTCATGCTTTTAGCTTGGGAGATCACTGATGTGTCAATCAAGATGGCAGCTGTCACACACTACACATCATCAATATTAAATGGGAGACAAGAGATTAACTAGTACACTATATTATCCTTTCCACACACCTTGCCTAGCCCAATATACCTCAATAGAAACACCCGTCCAACATCGATCACTGTGCTTCTTTTCCTAGTTGTGGCTAGTTTTTGCCTGTATTAAAAGAAAGCAGCTTTTAAAAGAACTTTTTCAAATTGAACTATCTACAAAGCAGTTACACTTAAGTGTAATGCTGCCAGTAAAACACAGGGCTCTGTTACTTACAGTGGAGAACAACAATGAGATGGCTCCATGTCTCATTGTGCTTTCATGAGATTAGGACTTGTTATTTGGAATAAGGAAAAGACTCTTAACCTAGACTCTACCTGATTTTCTGCTGCTTTAGCCTGGCTCAGTCATTTACACTAGGGCAAAGTGGGTGTATGGTATTATGAAATCAGAGGTGTTGGGCACTGAAGAGTCAGGTCCTATTACCTAAACGAATGTTGTGAGACAAGCAGAAAAAGGGCTGTGAAGTAGCATGACCACAGTGGTAAGGGAGTAAAAAGCTGTTGAGCTCTGCAGGAAGTTTATACATGTAGAATGGGAGTCAGTCTCTTTTTTTAAAGGTTAGCAAATCCCCTTCAATAAGAGTTGTCTTCCACCCACCTATTAGTCAGAAGTCTCTGTTTTCATGTGCTGCAAAGTCTGTTGCTGCTGCTGAAGAGACAAGAGTAGCCATGCATGGAGGCACAGAATGGAAAACCTTTTAATAAAACACTAATGGAGGGGCATATATTGCACTCCTAATGTCTGTTCACCCAGACTACAAATTACATTGCAACAGGCAGGGCTTGAAAGATAAACATTTAACAAGGAGAATTCTGGATTGGGGGTTTAGGGGGACAAGGGATTTTCCTTCTGCCTCTTTCCTCTATTTCTTAAATCTAATTAATTATTTAAACAAGTTAATAAAATGAGCAGCATTCTCCCTCAATTTGAGCCTAATGATAGGGCACTAGAAGAAAATGACAAGACTATCACTCAAAGAAGAAGGTTACCCTAGTGCCTTGGTACTTCATTTTCTTGACAAAGAGTGCATCTGGCATCCAATACCTAATATCTTTCCAGACATACAGTGACGTGTCCCACCATTTTGACCTTTCCCTTGCTGTTTATTTCTCATTGGCCCCAACCATTTCGCTCCTCCCTAATCATTATAGCTTCATCAATCAATGATATAACCATTACAGTCTAGTATAGGAAATTAACACACATTTTTAAAAAGGTATTATCAAGGTTTTTAAGCCCCAAATTTGACATACCCTAGAATTGTTACAAGTGATCATTGGAATCTGGAATATTTTCTTTGGCAAATTTTTATTCATTTGCAACTTCACAGAAAAGAATGTGTGTTGCCCACAACAATAATATTTGAAGCTCCCTTTTCTGCTCCAAAAAGTGTTATCGTGAGTGCATGATGGGATATACAAACATATGATTTGCCACAATTGGATACCTTCATTCACAGAAATCAGAATAAAGCCATGCAGGCTCATTTTTAGTTCATCTGCCTGCCACTGCAGAACTGTTCCCTGCGCTCTCTCAGATAGATATAGATATAGATAGATAGAACTACAGAAAGGGATCTAGGGGCCATAGTGGACCACAAGCTAAATATGAATCAACTGTGTGACAGTTGCAAAAAAAGTAAACATGATTCTGGGATGCATTAACAGGTGTGTTGTGAGCAAGACACAAGAAGTCATTCTTCCGCTCTAGTCTGCACTGATTAGGCCTCAGTAGGAATATTGTGTCCAGTTCTGGACACCACATTTCTAGAAAGATGTGGAGAAATTGGAGAAGGTCCAGAGAAGATTCAAGGTCTAGAAAACATGAGCTATGAGGGAAGACTGAAGGAATTGGGCTTGTTTAGTTTGGAAAAGAGAAGACTGAGAGGGGCAAGATAGCAGTTTTCAGGTATCTAAAAGGGTGTCACGGGGAGGAGGGGGGAAATTGTTCTCCTTGGTCTCCGATGATAGGACAAGAAGAAATGGGCTTAAATTGCAGCAAGGGAGGTTTAAGTTGGACATTAGGAAAAACTTCCCGTCAGAGTGGTTAACCACTGGAATAAAATTGCCTAGAGAAGTTGTGGAATCTCCAGCTCTGGAGATATTTAAGAGCAGGTTGAATAAACATCTATCAGGGATGATCTAGATGGTGCTTGGTCAGGGGATTGGACTTGATGATCTCTTGAGATCCTTTCCAGTTCTAGTATTCTATGATTCTATGATATATAGATAGAGATTATAGATACACACACAGAGCACACTTTATGTGGCCTAACATAAATATCTTAAGCAATAACTAACATTATCATACTAATAGCTACACCTAGTTCTTACCTAGTATTTTTTGCCTACAGCTTTCACAGCACTTTATAAAGGAGGTCAGCATCATTATCCATGCGTTACAAATGGACTGGGAGGCACAGCATGGAACAGTGACTTACCCAGGGTCACCCAGCAGGCTAGTGGTAGAGCCAGATACAGAACTCTGGTTTCATCAGTCCCAGTGCAGTGTTCTCTCCAGTGGGCCACATTGTCAAAAAGTAAAGCCAGAAGCCAAAAAATGTATGTTCAGCTACCAAGACATTAATATGAAAGACAGTGAGCAAAAATATATTGCAAGGATATTCTGCTGTACCCCTGTCATCCTCTCTTGCTAAACTCTTTACCAGATAAAATACTATTGATATGCTACAGTTCACAGCAATTATAATCAATCAATAAGTGCATCACAGCTGGTAGCTGCCAGCAGCCATGGGTTGTTCTTTTTATGTGCTGGGATGACCCACACTATTAGCCATCACAAATACTCTGAAGTAACCATGGTTTCTATGGAAGTTGCCATGTAGTCAGTGTGGCACAGCACAACATATTGCTCAGTAAACAACTTGTGTTAATGTTGCACAGGGAGTCGGGGGTGGGAGCACAGATGAAAAGTCACTTCACGTGACTTGGTGGGAAAATGGGCAAGAAAGTCATGGTTTGAACTGAAGTGCCAAGAAACAGATTTGATTAAATGGAAGCTAAAATCTCAAAGGCAAGCCTGTGCCCATTCTGCTAATGTAATTATTTGAATGACCTCACGCCACTGCTTTCTAAAAAGCTGAGCTGGCACCACAGGCTCTAATAAAACTCCCTGGAAAAAAAAAGCAGGCAATTAATTTGCCATGAAAAGGCTGAACTGGAAAATTACAACCTGAAATGAAAAGAGAAAATCTGGATTATTTCATTACTGACAAGCTTGGAAATACAGTGGTTATATGTTTGCAGCAAGTGCTTTTGGAGAAATTATATAATGAAACAGCGAGGAGTCCTGTAGCACCTTAGAGACTAACAGATTTATTAGGGCATAAGCTTTTGTGGGTAAAACCCATTTCATCAGATGAATTGGCCTGGAAGTTACAGAAGCAGGGGTATATATAAGGAAGAAGTTGCTTCTGTGAATGAGAAAAACCCAAACATGACTTATGAAAAGGAAGTCTGGGCCTGTCTTTGCTGTAGTGTTCCCTCTAAGTTTTTCCATCATGAGAGGAGTGAGTTTTGTCTTGTGCACCAATATTGAGGTCATGTGTGTTTGTTCAGATGTGTACCACAGAACCCCTTTAAGGTAACTGCAGTGGGAGGTGGAGATCCCATGCTGGCCTGGCAACCATGGAATGAATACAGCAAACACCAGACAGTGCTGAATGTCAGCCTCATAGCAGTTGGGAGAATGGGGGAGCTGAGAGGCAGAGTGGGTAGCTAGATGCCAGATGAGCAACCAAGCTGGTGAAGGAAAATCCTGCTAGCAAACCGGTGAGAAACTGCCCAGAGACAACACCCAAGTGAGGAGATGACCAGACCCACAGGCAGGCAAAGCCTCTGGAACCAAAGGCGGTAGGAAGGGGCTCAGGACATAGCTGAAGCTTGATTCCACTGACCCAAGATCCCTGAGATGGCACCCAATCCAAATCACTTCACGGCTTTCCCCTAACAATGCCTCAGATTTAAGAACTAATCCCTTGGCTAACCCCGCTGAAAGGGAAAACCTATACACCCCATCAAGACTGAAACTAACACCCTTTGTAGTCTAGAATGGGGCTACCATAGACACACAGGCAAAAGGAGCTGACTGACTGCCTTGCCAGACCAACTGGGCTCTGTGCAGTGCTCCATCTGACCATAGGGGACCATGTCACATCACAGGAAACAAATGTAAAATGATACACCATTGTGCATCATTGATGCATTCTAGTCTTTATTGCTGCTAGAATCCATAAATATAGTTTCGGGTCCTCTCCCCCCACCCATTAAGTTCATTGTGAGTCCCAGTGACTTAAGGCTATGCTAGTGTATACTTAAAAATGTAGAATATGGTTGAGTTGCCTAGGCTTAAGGAAGTGATGCAGAGCTGTGCTAATAGAGCAGTTTCATGGGGGTTTTGAGAATTGTCAACAAAAACTGGGATAGGGAAAGTTGTTTCAGGATGAACCAAAACATTATGGACACTTTGATAAGTCAAAAAGGTAAACTAAAATGTGATTTCAATTTTGAGTATTTTAAATATTTGGATTGTTAATAAAATTTAAGGACATTTCTGAACAATTTCACTTTGGACTGAAATTGAAGCTTAAACAAGTTGGCAAAACTGACACAACTTAACACCTCCTGAGATGCATCCGCATTCTTTGCTCCTACCCCTCCAAACAAAAACATACCTTTCAGCCAGCTTTACAGACGGGCTTGAAAGCAGGTAATGAAAGTCCTCTTAAAGCCTTTGAGCAGAATAGGAGGCTGCATAATAAAGAGAATGTGAGCATTGGTAGCAAGTACCACTGCTACTGATATAACATGCTGGTCCAGCTGAAATGTGACCCTGGCCCTGGCGGAGCAGCTGCCATGGCCATGCGGCACTACCCCAGCTGCCCGAGCAGCTGCGGGCTACCTGCCCCATGGCTCCAGCTCTGTCCCTGGCCACTGGAGCAGCCAGGGGCCACCCGCCACATGGCTCTGGCTCTGGCCTTGGCCTCCAGAGCAGCCATGAGCTGCCTGCCACGTGGCTCTGGATTTGGCCCAGCTGGGGCCACCAGAGCAGCCACCACCCACCATATGGAGAAGGGTTGAAGCTAGGGCCAGGGCCACGTGGTGGCTGCCCTGCTGCTCCTGGGTCAGGGCAAGTGCCCACTACGTGGCCCCACCCCGGAGCAGCCGAGCAACCACTGTACAGCTGTACTGAGTAGGGGGGCAGGCCTCAAATTCTTGGTGTGCACCCGCACAGGCGTGCACCTTAGAGGGAACACTGCTTTGCTGTTCTCCACACTGTGATAATCTAAAGCCATGTCTTCACTAAATGGAACATCGATGCTGCTGCAACTGATCTTCTGGAGTTCGATTTAGTGGGTCTAGTAAAGGCCTGCTAAATTGAACTCAGAGGGTGCCTTCATCAGTAGCTAGTACTCCTACTCCTGCAAGGAGTAAGGGAAGCCTATGGGAGCATTTGTTCCTGTCTGTCAGGAAATCTCCCTGGCAACATGGGGGGGAAGGGTCAGGAAAATCCCTGCCAGCTTTCTCATAACCTAGGCCCTAAAGCTTGAGCTGCCCCAGACTACCCCCACATTGAAGTGCACCTTGTTACTGCATGATGTAGTTTGGAATACCTCAGACTGTACCCTGTTCTAGGGCTGTGTGAGGAGGCAACAACAAGAGTCACTCTTAACCCACTGCTGGTGAATGGGTGGGAAATGGATGGGGAGAGTCCTCCACCACACGCACGACTGTTGCCATGAGGATGGGAAGAGGGACAGTGGGTCTCTGTTCTGGCTGTTCAAAGACAAGAGACAAAACGATGCTAGAGCATTAACATAACTTCCTTCTGCCATTATGAAGGGCATATGAATTATAAGCCCTGTTTAATGGCTAGGGAAACTGAGGGAGGGCAGAACAGTGACTCGCACAAGGCCACACAATAAGCTAGTAGCAGAGCCAGGATTAGAATTTAAGTGTTTCCATTCAAGCTACCAGCACAGAACCATGCTTCTGAAGCAAGCTGCCTCCCTTCACTTGCTGTGGTTCTTCAAAACGCTGTGGTAGCAGTTGCTGCAGTCACCATCCTCCTTGCCAGGCCCCTGCAGTTCTTTGTCAGCCCTTGCTATTTTCCCTTACATTGTTCCAAAATGCAAAAACATTCCTGAAAATTAACACTTCCCTTCTAACAGAAGTATTACCCCACACACTGATATCAGATCCTGCAGATCCTATGTAATGAGAGGACACACAATTATTTTAATATCAATTCCATACTACATTATTTTATTTTCCAGTCTTATTTTTCCCCTCGAGTCCCTCTTTCTTGCTTTCCCTCCTGCTTTACCTCTTTGCCTTAATATGAAATGCTCTTATGTTGACTAAAAAGGCAGCCCTTTTAAGTTGCAGTGACCTGGGAAGAAATGAGCCCTTTCAGAAAAGCAGATTTCATTGCAGCAACCTTTTCCCTCTGATTGTAACAGCATTCTGAAAGCTTTAAAAGGCATCTGCAATTAGGGAGAGGGGAATGTACTTGAAAAGCTGCTTTTGTGGAATACCCCCACAATTTTAATTGCTGGAGTCAGGAGAATGGCTACTGATTTTAGGCTCTGGTTGGGTCTACAGATTATTCGCATTAACCTCAAATGAGCTAAATCTATAGTGAGACTTTGCCAAGTTTGGGGGATTATCCCTTTAAAGGGAATTGGACTCAGCTTCTCATAGGACTGATCAGCTTTCCTCCACTGCTGGTTTTCATAGCAACTCCATCCCGCTCACTCGTCTGAGAGGTAGTGGATCAATTACAGATGAGGCTGGGCCCAACTTCCCTTAAAGGACTAGCCACCCTATGCAATGGATGATCCCTGTGTTACCGGATTCTTTTGCCCTAATGTTTTGAAAAAAACTTAGGGTGGCTTTTTATTTAAAAAAAACAAATTTGAACAATTTGGCAAAACACTAAGACAAAACGAGTTGGTTAACGTGGATTCTGATGCTCTCACTCCAGTTGAGTCGCAGTTTATTCCACAAATAGTCCTATTTATTCCAAAGGGACTACTCAGCTCATAAGGTGCTCACTATTCAGTTTGAATAAGGGCATCAGAATCTGCCCCCTTCAGTCAGAACATGTACATATACACTGGACACTTATTCACCTCTTTAAATGAATGTAAACAATTTCTGAGGTTCCGGAAGCTGTCGTCAGCTTTGTGCCCCTGGGTCCTCATCTCTGCCTGATTTCTTGCTTTTTGATCTCAAGACTATATTTCTTTCTAGGCTTTTATACCACCACTCATCATCAGAGTATATGAGCACCTTCCATATAAAATTGATAGCAATAGAGAAGTCTCTATTTGACATAGAATCACAGAACACTAGAACTAGAACTGGAAGGGACCACGAGAGATCATCAAGTCCGGTCCCCTGTCCTCATAGCAGGACCAAACACTGTCTAGATGATCCCTGACAGGTGTCTGTCTAACCTGCTCTTAAATATCTCCAGTGATGGAGATTCCACAACCCCCCTAGGCAATTTATTAGGTTCAACCACCCTGACAGGCAGGAAGTTTTTTCCTGATGTCCAACCTAAATCTCCCTTTCTACAGTTTAAGCTCATTGCTTCTTGTCCTATCCTCAGAGGCCAAGGAGAACAATTTCCCCCCCTCCTCCCTGTGACAAGATTCTTGAAAACCGCTATCATGTCCCTTCTCAGTCTTCTCTTTTCTAAACTAAACAAGCTCAGTTCTTTCAGTCTTACCTCATAGGTCATGTTTTCTAGATCTTTAATCATGTTTGTTGCTCTTCTCTGGATCTTCTCCAATTTCTCCATGTCTTTCTAGAAATGTGGTTCCCAGAACTGTACACAATACTCCAACTGAGGCCTAATCAGCACAGAGTAGAACAGAAGAATGACTTCTCATGTCTTGCTCACAACACTCCTATTAATGCATGTTTAACTTGTCGTCCACTATGACTCCTAAATCAGCAGTACTCCTACCTTTCAGCAGTACTCCTACCTAGACAATCACTTCCCTTTCTGTATGTGTGAAACTGATTGTTCCTTCCTAAATGGAGTACTTTGCATTTGTCCTTATTAAACCATCCTGTTTACCTCAGCCCATTTCTCTAGTTTGTCCAGATCATTTTGAATTTTGACCCTATCCTCCAAAGCACTTGCAAACGCCCCCCACCTCTATCTTGGTATCATCTGCAAACTTAATAATCATACTCTCTATGGCATCATCTAAATCGTTGATGAAGATATTGAACAGAACCCACAGGAACCCCACTTATTATGTTCTTCCAACATGATTGTGAACTGTTAATAACTACTCACTGAGAACAGTTATCCAGCCAGTTATGCACCCACATTATAGTAGCTCCAGTCTCTGGGTTTATTTCCATTTTCCAGGTTAAAACTTTCTTGGGATAAAGTTTAGGGTATTTTATTTTGATGGGTCATTGATTTCTTTCATTGCAGGGAAGGGGAGGGGCTTGGGCAAGGTGATATGTGGGGGTACCAGTGAGCTACTGGGTACTGATCCAGATGGAACTTCAGTCTGAACTGTCTGAGCCTCCTTCCCTCCCTGGGCCTCCTTAAAAAAATAATAATGTCCTGCCCATGGGACACTCCAGTGCCTGTACTATAGTGAAATAATTGACATCTAGGTGCTGTGGCTGAGCAGCCTGTCTGAAAAAGTGCCTAGGTATACATGGTTTTACAATCATTCAAGCCTTGTCTGGTCTTACTGCTTAATAAAATTAGCGCTATGATACAAACCAATATGACCTGAGGTAAAATTGTGTTTTTTCCAAGAGTTCACTTGAAAGAAAAATCATGATCATATGACTGAGGCAAAATGTAACTCTTTCATCTCAAGTTTTTTCTTCTTGTTACAAGCCGGTGACTGAGTTACTTTTTGTTCTGAGAGTAACATGAGAAGGCTTTTATACATGTTGATGCTCTGAGTCACTCCACCATTCAGAAGTGAAAAAAAATCTCAGAAAGTTCCATGTGCTCCCAGAGTTTTATTTCAATAAAAGCAGCTCAACCTTTTCTGCAGTTTCCGACAATGACAAAAGAGAAAGGAAGGGCCTAGTGCTCCAGCTGCATTGCTGGGAGACAGGAACTCCTGAAGTCTGATGCTGTCTCTGGGTAGGTCTACACAGCAGGGCTAAAGTTGGAATAAGATACACAACTTGAGGGTTACCAGGAGTTGGAGTAAGAAGTCCTCCAACTCACCATTATTTCGAAATAATGGCTTGCAGTGTAGACACACTCTTTGTTATTTCGGAATAACATTGCTGTGTAGATGTACTCTCTAAGGCCAGGTTTGCTCTAAAAGGGAACGTTGAATCAAGATGCACAACTCTAGCTACATTAATTATGTAGCTGGAGCTGATGTACCTTGTTTCTAGTTTCCCTGCCATACCCATAGCATGGGGCCTGATAGGAGCAAATGCTCCCTTTGGCTTCCCTTACTCCTCATAGAAGCAGGAATTCTGGTCACCATCCGGGGCACACTCTGAATTCAATCTAGTGAGTCTTAACTAGATCCACTAAATCAAACTCTGGAAGATCGATTGCAGCAGCATTGACCTCCCATTTAGTGAAGACATGGCCTAATTGTTCCATAAAATGAAATACCCCTTGAGAAGTAACTTCCCCAGAGGTCTCCATGGTAAGAAAACTGGGAGATTTCCACCAGGATTATTATTAAAAACCAACGATAATAACAGCCAAAAGATTGAACCCTGAACCTGGCATCATCCCACCAAAGATCATGCAGATGAGTTACTGAAGATTAAGGGTGCCACAGCATCAGTTAGACTAACTGAAATATTTGAGAACATGCTGGTGTAAAGCTTATTTCCTCTTTCATGTTTGTAGGGATGTGCAGCAGGCAGGCCTTTTCCTGAAGCAGTCAGCCTATTATGAAATGCTGATCAGCAGCCTTATGGGACTTCTATAGTTCACATTGCTGCAGGTCACTTGTGTTGGACCTGGGCCCAAGTGGGACAAAGTTTGTTTAAAAAAATTATATAATTTAAAATTGGCTCAATTGGTTGAAGACTGATTAAATCCTGAGAATTGGCTCCCAGGCTAAAAATCTGAATCTTCTTTTGTACTGTATTTCAGAAGGGTATTTTTTTAAAATGTGAGAAACACTGACCCTCAGAAAATAGTGATTATAATGGCTATACTAAGTCCAGGAAATAGTGTTTATAATGTCCCACATGCACTTAAATACAGCTATATCAATACTGTGATATGTAAAACATCATGCAAACTTTGTGCAAAACCTTATTTACTAGGGTTGCCAGGTGTCTGGCTTTGAACCGGACAGTCCGGTATTTGAGCTTTCTGTCCGGGAAATAAATTGAGAAAATACCAGACATATAAATGTCCAGTATTTTCTAATTAAGTAAGTTTTATTAGAATCATGAGTATCAGTATGTAGTTGCTTACTGCCTGTCTGGTAGAGACGCTCACGCTGCATGAGCATGTCTACCAGCCAGGCAGTATGCAACTACGCAGTAGAGAGGAGGTGAGTGGGGGCAGGGCCGGGACGAGATGGATTCCCCAGGGCCGGACTTGTCCGTGCGCCCGCCGGGACCATGCGCGGGATGGGCAGCACCCCCCGGGATCTGCGTGCACCCGGGCCAGCCCCGCTCCCTACTGGCCATTTCTCCCCTCTCCCCCCGCTCTCCCGCCGGCCAGCCCCACTCCTCCTGACCCCCTCCTGGCCAGCCCCGCTCTCCCCAACCCCCTCCCGGCTAGCCCTGCTTCCTGCTGGCTAGTTCCTTCCCCCAATCTCCCCTGGCCAGCCCCATTCCCCCCGACTTCCTCCCGGCCAGCCCCGTTCCCCTCCCAGCTGGTCCCCATCCCCATCTGAGATCAAGTGTGTCCAGTATTTTTTTTGAAATCATCTGGTAACCCTATTGTTTACCAACTGAGAAAAATGCAGTCCAGAAGTCAATGCAGTCAAAGAAGGGCAACTGGGTGGATCAAAAAGGAGAAGAGGCCTTGAAAAGCCAGGATAGCCTTTTATCAACTTCATACGTGTATTGTAATACAGCAAGGAATAAAAAATAAAATTACAGACAGAGAAACTGCTGAGCCTGCTCACTGCACCTTTTAACTGGCCTAAGCATGTCTCACATTAGGTTGAGAACTTGGGAAACATGCACGTACTAGTTTTGGAATTTCCCAACTGGAAAAAATAAGGCACTTTAACTTAGTGATTGTGCTATTTTATTTGCCCAAACACAACACCCTTCCCACCTTGTCAGGAGAGGTTTCAACTGAGTCCTTCTTTACTTTAAAAGGCTATGAAGATACACATAGACTCCATTCTGGATTAGTCCTCTCTTCACCCCATGAGGAGAGAGAGCCTACTTTTTTCAAGCTAGCTCCTAACAAGATCCCAGACCTAGACCCTCCCATTTGATCCATGCAGGCAGAACTTTGTGCTCAGGACTTCACTGGGGCTCCACATGGATGAAAGAACGTCCCTGTGCAGATCCAGCTGAAGGCTTAAGGCTAGTTCAGAAGAAATATTCTTGGTCCCCAGCTCTCCTTCATTGCCTCCTCTCCCCTGCCAGCAAATGCCCAGTTCCAGAATTACTACACATTAGAGGAGCAATGGTAGTTACTGTGAGCATCTGATATTGCTCAGAGAGAAAGTAAATAAAATGCAGAGGCCAGGGAGCAGAAAAGGACACAAAGAAAACTTAGAAAAAGTAAAAGATCAATGAGGAAAAGAAAAGAATTGGGTCACTGATTCTCAGCCAGGAAAAGTACATACATGGGGAAATTAGAGCAGGAAAAGCATTTTATATTACATCATCCCAGGATGTTCTGTCTTCTGGAAAACTAATATGGTCAGGGAAGACTGTGAAGATGACGCTGAAATTCTTAACAATCTAACCAGAGGTATCTAGCAAATATGTGGCAGTACGTATGTGGCCTGAAATATCCTCAAAGCCTGACATTTGAGTGCTGTTGTCAGTCTAAGGGTATGTCTACACTGCCACCCTAGTTCGAACTAGGGTGGCTAATGTAGGCATTCGAACTTGCAAATGAAGCCTGGGATTTAAATATCCCGGGCTTCATTTGCATGTTCCCGGGCGCCGCCATTTTTAAATGCCCCGTAGTCCGAACTACCTGCCCGCGGCTACACGCGGCACGGACTAGGTAGTTCGAATTAAAGCTCCTAATTCGAACTACCGTTATTCCTCCTGCAAGGTGGCAGTGTAGACATACCCTAATAGAAAACAGTGGATGGCTTTTTAAACGTTAACATATATTACATACAAAAATTGTGTTAGATGAACATTATTAAGGTTGCAAAGCCTAGTACTGAAAAGTTAGGAAAAGTTCCCTATGCAACCTTAATTAGTAACCTTGGTGCACATTTATTATGATACAGTTTTTAATTGCATGATCACATACGATTTTTTCTACAGAACCCCTGCCACCTTTATCACATATGTCTCAGTTCCGTTCTGGTCACCTGGCCAGCCCTAGTCTCTGCTCCTTTGGCTGAGAAAGGAGACTGGGAAACCTTACTCAGTTATCCCTGAGACTGGTTCCTTGTCATTGTCTCTCTCCACACTTAGCTTTTCATCATATCTTCCTCCCCTCCCACTGGTTCCCAGTCCCAGTCTCCTTGCCCATCCAGGCCCAGTTGTCCTGGGCTCTTCCTCTGATCTCAGTCTCTTCTCATATATTAGCTCCTAGTCCCTCTCATTTCCCTCCTTATCTGCCTGTCCCTATCTCCTTGCCTATCCAGGCCCAGTTCCAATCCCCACTGTCCCCAGTTTCCAATGCCTACTCCCAGTTTCCCTCTCTGACTGCCTCCAATCTAAGTGTCCGACCAAGGCTCCTTGTCTTACTCTATTCCTCCACCCCAGCCCTTTCCTCTCTCTATTCAAACCAGGTGGCTTCTTCTTCTGCATTGGCTGGGAACTGACAGAGGAGCACCTGAGATACAGGCTCTCTGCTCTCAGTTCTGGTGCCCCGGTATGGCCCTCAGTAACAATTGTAGGAAAAGTCCTGCTCACCTCCCTGCTCAGGGCAGATGGAATCTCCAGAAATGTTAGATAGTTAACTCTAGCAAGTCTCTACTGAGCATGTGCAGACTGCAGTTTTTCAAAGTCGGGGCCATATTTAGGCAGATTTTCACGTGGATGGCAAGAGAGGTATCTCTGATACAAAGAGCACCCCCACAAGAAATAATAAGATTTCTGACTATGTTTTGGGGCTTTTTTTTTTTTTTTTCAAATTAATTTCCTTTAAAAAAAACAACCTATTCCATTCCAATGTTTAACCCTGAATTTTGTTTGTAAATTTAAGAGGATTTGTCTTGAAGACACAGAGGGACAGATGCACAGGACTGGAGGAGTAGCAGCTTGCACCTTTCCCATTCAGGATGCCCAGAGTTGGTTTGAACCTAGGCATTTGTTAAGGCGGTGCTGAGAGCTGCCCTAACTTGCATCCCCCCTCCCACCTTTGTTATGGGTCCCATAGTCCATTACAAAGGTGCATAAGACATGAAAACATCAAGCCATGTGCCTGCTCCAGATCTTCCCCCTCTTTCCTCTTCCTTTACTTTGTCACCAGGCTGCCTCACAGCACCGCCTACTCAGAGCTGCTGCAAAGCCAGCCATGCTGATGGTTCAGACCAAAGCCCCAGCTGTTTCGGAGGGAATTTCTGTGTGTACTGCAAGCTCTTTGCACCACCCTGTGCTGAATCCAGATCACCGGCAGTAGATAGGCTGAGTAAGGAGGTGTCATTTCTACACAGAAATTCACTTTTACTAGAAGAGTTGGCATGGCATGCAAAGCCTCCCCCTGCTGTGTGAGAGACCTAGGCCTGCAGCACAATCAATATTCTCATTCCCTGTATCATTGGTAGGATTCTGTTGGTTATTTACTTTTAGGCCAGGGCTGCACTGAAAAATTATGTTGACCCAGTCATATCACTCAGGGATGCGAACAACCCACATTCCTGACTGACACAGTTAAGCTGACCTATCCCCTGCTTTGGACAGTGCTAGATCAACAGCTGAATTCTGCCACTGAGTTAACTATAAGCTCTCGGGGGAGGTGGATTAACTACTCTAATTACCCCTCCCATCACTATAGCGAGTGTTTACACTGCAGTGTTACCAGTGGCAGAGCTGTGGCTGTGCCGCAGTAGCATTTGAAGGGAAGACAATCCCTTAGAAAGCACGAAGATGGCACATATCATTACACACTGCTTGCAAGAACTGCTGGATGTGTCCCCAAACGGTATCTCTATGTATATGCACCACCACAGACAAAGGGATTGAATTAGCAGTTCTGTGGGAAAGTAAGGATTTTGAAGACCCTCGAGTTTGAGAAATCCTGTGAGGTCGTGTACCCGCCACCCCAAATTCCTTTTTATGAAAACTGACATTTACTGCAAAAAATTCTAGGCCACTTTGCAGCCTAGTAGCCTGGGAACCAGCACAGCCTGCGAACCAGGGAGCCCAGGCGTGGTACATTCCAGGTTAGCTCAGGGAGCAAGGCAGCACAGCCAGAAGCTGGTCAACTGGCGGGAGAGCAGCCAGCCAGGACATCCTGCCTGGTTTCCAATGAAAGTTTCAATGGAATCAACATATCCCATGTTCACAGCCCCCTATTTCCACTTCACCATGAGCTCAGCTCAGAGCTGGGACTGCTGTACTAGCCGTGATACACCCAGCTCTCCACCTGAGTTACCTCTATTGGCTTGAAGTTGTAAATGACAGCATTGTAGGGGAGGCTGCAGATGCAGCCAGCCTGTTGAGAGACAGAAGGCATTGCCAGATGACCAAAGCTCTGGCAATGGTATCCCAAAACAAATTTCTTGCAGGCAAGGTTGTCAGGATCTTCCAAAAAAAAATTGGAGGTCCCTGGTTATTGACTTCACAAACCCGAACAGCTAGCCTTGTGTATGAACCAATTTCAATCTTTTTCCAGCACTGCAGTTTCATCCAGGTAGACACTGGAGTCCATGTAAGTTTTGATGAAATCCAGTGTGTTGATTCCAATTCTGGCTGGGCTGTTTTCTGGATAGCAATCTCTGTGAAAGGTAAGGAAATGGATGTGTCATTTAGCAGTTTTAAAATAATTCCAGCAATACCCTACTCAACAAAATTCATACATATTAAGAGCTTTCTTTTCCTAGCATCTATGTCTGCTCACCTGGTATGTTCTGTTTTGTGATTTTCAGGAAAAGACTTCAAGATCAAGTATCCATAGTGAAATGCAGGAAAAGTAGCACTCTGCTAGTCTAGCTATAGGTAGCTCCTTTTATCTGCCTAAGATTAATTCAATGTCATTTCTGTAGCTAGGGCCTCTTTACTCAGAATCAGTTATTCCTGTGATGAAATATCATTGCTAAAAGCACTCCACCGGAGAGGATGTTACTTCTGGGAAATGGTTATAATAATCATAACAAATAACAGCATATGACTTCAAAAGATATTTATTAGCATAGGAAGCACAATACCTACAACTTTGAGTTGGCAGGAAACTTTGAACCGGGAGAAAGCCAAAATCTCCAGTACCCATGACATCTCTCAAGGCGGCACCCAAATGTTTGAATATAAAGACCCTCTTCCTAAAAATCAGGGTCTGCACACAGCTGCAGAAGCTCTTTCTCCACAAAGAGCAATCATGGACAAAAAAGCCCTAGAAGCCCCAAGTATGATTAAAATGATAAGTATGATTACCTCCATCGCTGACATTAGCAGCCTATCTCCAAATCCCATGCAAAGTTAAACTCTTGATTTTCAGATTTTTTTCATCCAATTGCTCTACTCTATCTTAATTTCTCCCAGTGTCAATCTTTTTCCAGCCAGAGGGTTCCATGCAGGCTGTGAAGCCTTCCCAATTCCTTGAACTGAAGTGGTATTTCCCAGAAGAACCTGGATCAAACAATCTCATGTCTGGAGGTAAGGGGATGAATTGGAAGAGTGATATACAATGAAGAAAATCAACACTCAGAATTTTTTTATTTACTCAAGTAGGAGGAGTATAATGGTAAAAAGAATAGAAAAAAAAATGAACCATAATAAATAAGCACTTCTGCCTGGAGTAAGTATGCTGGTTTTTCATCACAGATTCTATCTTGTTATTGCCAAAGTCATGTACCATGCCAGGGTGACTTATGTTTCCTTTTAGTTTGTGCAATTCCTGGAAAAAAATAAAATGCCTCATTATGTTTTGCAGTAACTGTAGCATGTTTGGATTGTGCCCCACACTGTCTAACGATCACAGCAAAATCATTTTATTTCACTCAACATGAACAGATGGGCACTAGGGATATTTAATGCCTGCTTATTACAGGACTGCTTGGTATTCACAATTAAAAGTATTTTTATTATTTCAGATGAGATGATTAATAAAAAACACCTGTTATTTGGAAGACTTCAAGGAGAGGATGTGCATTTAAGAATGTGCTACTGAACATATTCCAATGTACTGTAGGATGGGCATTGATGAATATATTACTACAGTTATTCCAAGCATAGAAAACATCCCATGTACACTGACAGGACGGCGGGGGGTGGGGAGGAGACAATTGCCCTGGGGCTTTTTATTCAAAGAGGCCCAAACCATTTAAATTGCTGCAGGAGCACCCCCGCAGTGCTCCACAAGGCAATTAGGGCTACCTGAGGAGGCGGGGGTGCCATGCGGAGCATTCCAAGCAATGCTGGGAGAGGGGTGCGTCGCACTCGAGGTAGTGCAGCCCACCCCTTCTGCCCTCAGTGCTGCCTCTTCTGCCATTGGCCATCCGCCTTCTGGGAGCATGGAGCCACCTTTCATCACAGTGCCCAGGGGCCCGGCCTGGCTGTTGTCTCCCCTGCATGTACTTGTGTAGAGTTCGTGTAACACTGACACCCATTTTGCTCAGCCCATCAATCTGAAAATTCAAGATACAGAAAGTCACAATGAAACAGATCTAAAACTGAATGTGACTGCAATGCATTTGGCATTTCCAAGCGTTATGAATGGCTCTCTCCAGTTTCCTGAAAAAGATTCACCTGATTTATGATAGTATGAGAGTCAAAGGTAAAACGGTTTAAAACTGCTTTCAGACTGATTTAGCAAGCAAAAGGAATATTTAAAAGTTATAGTTAGGCCACTCAGCTTTTGGATTTCAGCTTTTACTATTATATTAATGTGTGACTAATTTCACTACAGGAGAATTTGAGCCCTCACATACCTGCATTTGAAGTCAACACTCATTGTCTAAGGTTGGCTGGCTGCCTGAGTGAGATAAAGAAGCCTTAGTGTAAATAAGAATCAGGCCCAGACTATTGAAAAAGTTAAGCTGCTCACCATAGTATTAATGACACCACATTTGTCAAGTATAGTACGTTACACCTGAATTGTCTCCTGAAAAACACCAATTTCTCACAATACATGTGAACAATATATGGCCTCAATAAGTAAAGGTACAGATTGAACCCCTCAAATTTGGGACCCTTTAGTTTGGCAACATCTGTGGTCCAGTAGTGGGAGCCAGCTGGGAGTCCAGTGGCCAAGGAGCCCCAGTGGTGCTGGCGACAGATGGGGAGCTGCAGATGGGCCTGCAGTGACCAGGGAGCCTCAGCACTGGGGAACCCCAGCGGCAGTGGGGCCAGCAGCTGGGTGGGGAGCCCCAAGCCAGGAAGCCCCACAGCCTGGAGGGGAGACTGGGAGTGGAGCCAGTGGCCAGCAGTGGAGGCTTGACCTCCCCTGGTTGACAAACTCCCTGGTTTGGGACTGCTCAGGTACCAAGGGTGCCAGACTAGGAAGGTCCAACCTATAGTGTGCTGCCCACTCATATGTACCGTAGTGACTGGCTGTGGGCAGGCATTACACACATAGAAAGTAATCCAGACACACCTGGGCAAAAGCTGCATAAAACAGACATGTCATGGTGTTGCACTGTGGCTACATCTAGACTGCAAGCTTCTTTCGAAAGAAGCTTTTTCAAAAAATACTTTCGAAAAAGCCTCTTTCAAAAAAGAGCATCTAGACTACAATCAGTACTTTCAAAAAAGCAAGCTGCTTCTTCAAAAGAGAGCACCTGGGCAGTCTGGATGCTCTCTTTCAAAAAAGCAGTTTGCATTACATAGCACCTTTTTTCAAAAGAACACTTTCGAAAAAAGCCGTTATTCCTTGTAAAATGAGGTTTTCCGTGGTCGACAAAACTGCCACATTCTTTCAATTTACTGTCAAGAGAACGTGGCAGCAGTCTAGACGCAGGTAAAGATTTTTTGAAAACGGGCCTTTTTTCGAAAAATCCCTGTAATCTAGACACACCCTGTATTTGTGCAAGAGAGGCAGAAGGCTTCAAATATACAGAAGTGGCATGGATTTAAGTGGGACATTACAAAGAATTCACTCCCGAAAATGAATTCTAGACACGTCAATACCATAAATAAACATGCACAAAACCCTTTCTCTAAATAGAAGAAAGCAGCATTGAGCTAGTCATAGCATTAAGTCACATACACACATTTGTGCTCCCTCACTGTCTCTCTTCACTTATCACACACCCTCAAGCTGTTTCTTGTTACCATAAATGTGCACACACACATGATTGCTCTCTGGCATCACACACGTACAAAACATGCTCTCTGTTTTTCCTCCACCCATCAGAGGTGTTTAATGGGTCAAAAGAGAGCAAGAGCAACAAGCAAGAGAAAGCACATGAGCAGCTGTGTATTCTAGAGTTAGCATCAGTGTATGAGTGTGTGAGATATGTGGAAACACTCATTTAAAATGCAGGAAATGGGAGCTGTCATTTCAAAGTTTTCTTTGAAGGAAATCTTGGACCTGCATCTATTATTTCTCCATGTTCTCTCCCCCAACTCTCCAAAGCCATCACACCTCTTGTCTAGGAGCCTTGGTCTGCACCTAAAAAAATACCAGTTTTGCTGGAATTATATTTAATGTAAAAGAGAACTGCACCACTGTGACCTTAACACCATCCCAGTGCCAGGTGGCACACAGATGTGATGATATTTACCCCAGAAGATAGCATATAATTTATCATTGGAGAACTAGTAACTCACTGATCTTTCATATTCTTGCCTGATGTAGGGATGGTTAACCCAAAAAGAACTTTACAGATGGTCTGGAAATATGTGACTCAAATATGTTTAAACCAAGCAAGTTGGGGGAAGGGGTTTAAAAAATAAACAGTTTTTTCTTCACAGAAAGGAAGGAAGGCCATACCTGGTTTGAGGGTATTGGCCAAAATCAGTGGGACATTCTTTTGTATCAGAGGCTGCAGGAAGAGATCATTTGTGTTGTAAAAATCATTAGTGGGGGAAGAACTAGCATGGGATCTAGACCAGACAGCATGGCACCCAGTGTGGGAAAGGAACATTAGCTGGGGTGACCCTTCTGGAATATCGACTGGACTATAAAAAGAGAGGAAGTATACCCCTAAGTGTTCCATCTCTTGAAGGAACAAAGAAAGCAGCACTTTGATCTGAAAAGAGTGGATCCTTGCAGGAACAGCCAGTCACTCTAGAGAAGTTGCTGTAACTTGGGAAATAATGTTGAACCAAAGCTATAGCTGATTAAGTTAAATTTTAGTCTTAGAAGCATGTTCTCCTTTTATCTATAGACATTTTATCTTAATTTTTTTCTATTTGGTATAGGCTCCCTTTACTATATGGCTGTGTGTACGCTCGCGGCTTCTTGCGCCAGAAATATGCAAATGAGGCTAAGTGTGGAATATCGCCGAGCCTCATTTGCATACCTAATGAGCCGCCATTTTTGCAGAAGAGGCTCTTGCGCCAGAAGGAGCAGTCTACACTGCCCCTTCTTGCGCAAGAAAAACCCTCTAGTGCAATGCCATTATGCCTATTATTTTCAGGAATAACAGCATTGCGCAAGAGGGGGTTTTTTGCGCAAGGGGCAGTGTAGACAGCTCCTTCTGGCACAAGAGCCTCTTCTGCAAAAATGGCGGTTCATTAGGTATGCAAATGAGGCTCAGCGATATTCCACGCTTAGCCTCATTTGCATATTTCTGGCACAAGAAGCCGTGAGTGTAGATATAGCCTAGGCGTCTCTGACTTTTACTGGGAGGATCCTTTCTGCTGCAGTCTGGCCCTAGAGACTACAACACCCATAATGCCTTTGAAAAAAAAGGAGGGAAACTGTTGCACTCTCCCAGGCAGTCTAGGTGGATCTGGTGAGCTCCAATTTGAAGAGAGGAACCAGATTGTTGGTTTGGAGCCTTTTCCAGTCCAGGAGCTACTGTTGGAAGCTAAAGGCTGCTGCTGAGATCCTGCTGGGGGTTTGATCTGTCAGGCTGCTTCAGGGCTTTTAGTGATTGTCCCTGGAGAGGAGAGATCCTGGCTGAGCCTGTGACTGAGAAGAGACTGCATAGAAGTATCTTTAAGTAACTATGGCTGTTTGGGAAAGTGCTGCCTGGGACGGAGCACAGAAGACAGACTGACTCTGGGTCCAAAGAGAGGGAGAGTGATCTGCCCAGTGAACCAGAGCTGCTGGCATTTGGTGGGGCCTGCTCCGGTGGCAGAGGGATTTTGCAGTTGTGTTCTACCTGGACACAGACACAACTTGCACAGTGCTGGCTCCACTCCAGTGACAGATCTTCAAGTGCACCCACACGAGCAACTGTGTGGGACTCTGAGATCCTGAGGAGTGCACTCTTTGGGGTGGGATAAATGGTGGCAGTGTAAACGCCAGTTAGACAAGTTTCATTTATTTCTGTGTACTTTGTCAATTGATTTTATTCACTTTTAGTCTGTTAAATCCTGTTTTTTTAAGTGGTTAAGTAAAGGTGTGTTAAATTTCATCAATATAATTGTTGTTTTGGAGTTAGATCCACATTATTACTGGAATAAGTTTATTCCTGAAGGTTCCCAAGGCACACCATTAAGTGTGCATAGGGGCCAGCCAGGTGGAGGATCTGCCATTTTTTATTCCTTTAGAAGCAAGGGACTGCAGCAAGGGGGTGGATAGGGGATCCCCAACTAGCCAACATCAGCACTGGGATTCTTAGGATCTCCTTCAATGTTAAAACCATCAGGCATCTGGGCACACAGGTGAGCATTGCCTGCTCCTGAGTAACCCAGGAGAGAAAGAGAGGGTTACATTGGTATCACTTAAACCTATGTCCTTTTGTTAATACACCATTTCAGCAGGCTTGCCGATGGGGAGATGGGGAGGATATGGGGCAACCATCCTGGGACTCGCCATTCAAAACGGCCTGTGGTTCCCACCCATTGCTGCTGCTACTGTGGCAGCGGCTGCAGCCCAGGTCCTTTAAATTGCCACCAGAGCCTTGTGCAGCATCCCCGGGTGATGCTGAAGGGCTGCTGGGATGTGTGGCTAGCTCCAGGCCTGCCCCTTTTGCCCAAGGCCCTGCTTCTTCTAGAAGCACCAAGCTGGGCCCCAATTCCACCTGGTCCAGGAGCCTGGCAATTCTGTCAGCCCCCTTGAATCTCAGTGTTTTGTCTCAAGCGGAGGGGTTGTCAACAACAGTTGAGTTAATAAGTTGCCATGTACTGTCTCTGTATTGTCTGCAACACATCTAATCAGGTTTTGTGGGCACTGCAGTGAGGAAGGCTGAGCACTGCAGACAGATGTCACTGAGGAACTCGGGAATTAGGGTTCATTGATTGTTACCTGTTAGGCCAGGTGTAGACAGGCAGAGTCTTGAAAAGTTTGCTGGCAAGGTGGACAAGCTAAGAGCTGAGACGTAGTTTAGCAACCACCAAGCTCTCACTTGCTGAGGTTGAGAGGGGTAACACAGTGGGTCACTGTTTTGGGAACCCCAGTTGGTTGTCACAAACTCCACTAACAATAAGCCTTTCTCCAAGATGAAACTGCCTCTACATTCAGTTGCATATAACTGCACTATCTGGTAATTTCCTATAATAGTACATGAAGAAAACACAGATTAAAATAGAAAATAATGGGTCAGAACCAGAAACTTTCTATATGGTTTCTGTCATTTTAGCTGGCAGGATGGCTACTTCAGAAAATCCCATGCTTTATAATCTATAGGAAGGAACTAAAGATTACAAACTGGTAGTTAGAACAGCAAATACCACAGGTAGTGGTGACATGAATTACTTATACATTCTCATACAGTAGTATTGTTAGCATTAGAAATAGCTGAGTGCTATTCAATGAATATAAAATTAAGTGACCATTTGTATCTTAGTCCTGTTATCTATTTGATATTCAAAAATACTGAAAGGATTTCACAAACCCACAAATAGTACACTATGGACTTTTAACAAAGTATAAATGCTGGTTTTTAAACTCCAAGCTTCAAAATTCAAGAATGTTTGTGGGTAGCATACACATACATATTTTATGTCAGAGACAAGTATTTGTGGCTGAAGAAATGTCTTGCGCATTGAACACATCATGCATTCATTCCCGGGATGTGCTTAAATCATATAGAAAATGCTATTTACAAAATATTCCTTTTTGGAGGGAAGGGGCAGCATTTGGTGAAGTCTAAATATTATCAAGATCTACTATGCTTTAATTTGTCCCGTTAGTGATTAACAGGTTC
Organism: Rafetus swinhoei; assembly: GCA_019425775.1. NCBI lineage: Eukaryota > Metazoa > Chordata > Testudines > Trionychidae > Rafetus > Rafetus swinhoei. Next base: position 269,692,811 of record CM033437.1, on the reverse strand, counting down.
CCACTGCATAAATCCTCTTTAAAATCTGAAGCTACATGACTTCTCCTTAACAAACATGTTACATGTCATTATTATTCCCATCTGCTCTTCCCTTTTAACTACTCCACTTGCCCCAGTGGAGAATCTCTTTTCCTCATCTCCCTCACACCTCTTCTCATCCCCACCTTACTCTTCTCCTAAACTCCTTAGCCCAGGTCAACACTAGACCCACCAGCTTGGCTTAAGGTATGAAACTCCAGCTATGTAAAATACATAGCTGGAGCTGGCTTACCTTAAGCCGAGCTTGGCAGCGTCCTCACAGCAGGAGGCTGATGGGAGCAAATGCTCCTGTCAGCTTCCCTTACTCCTGGAAGGAGTACTGGATGCTGGTGGGAGTGCCCTCTGAGTTCGATTAAACGAGTCTTAATTAGGGTTAAGACTCTAAGAAGATGTGGTCTTACTGTCCTCTGGCTCTTTTCCCTCACAATACAAGCATACTTTTTTCTCTCCTTCTATCCAAACTAAAATCACAGTCTGTCTTTCTGACATCTCCTCATGGATGTCTAGTCTTCATCTTAGCCTCAGTGTGGCTCCTAATCTTCTCCCCAAGCCCTTCCCACTTCGTCCTTGATTGAAGACAATACCATCATCCTTCCTGTCACTTGGGCCTGTAACCTGGGTATCATTTTTGACTCAGACCTCTCTGTAGGTTCTCACATCCAGGCTATATCTAAGTCTTGCAGAGTCTTTTTGCGTAATGTCTCTTAGGGTATGTCTATACTACAGAGTTAATTTGAAATAACAGACGTTATTTCGAATTAACTGTAATAGCTGTCTACATATAACAAACCGCTATTTCGAAATAAATTTGAAATAGCGGAGCCCTTATTTTGAATTAGGTAAACCTTATTCTATGAGGAATAACACCTAATTCGAAATAGCTAATTCAAAATAAGTGCTGTGTAGACACTTATTTCGAATTAGGGGGCCTCCAGCCCTTCCCAGTTCCCTCTGGTGGCCACTCTGGGCACTACCAGGAAAATTCCTCTCCTCTCCCCCAGCCCTGGGGCCCTTAAAGGGGCAGACTCTGGCCACTGGGCACGTGCGAGAGCCAGGCCTGCCAGCAGCTGCAGACCCTCAGCCAGTGGCCACAGGATGGCAGCCAGTGGCAGCCAGCTGTCCCCCGCCCAGTCCCCCAGCATCCAGGGGCCAGCCAGAGGCCGTAGACGGCGCCTGCCCTCGTGGACTAGTGCGGAGATCATGGACCTCATTGAGGTTTGGGGGGAGGCCCCCAACTTCCATGATCTCCACATTAGGTAGAGGAACGCGGCTGTCTACAGCCGCATAGCAGCCACCATGACCCGAAAGGGACACAGGAGCACCCAGGAGCAGGTCAAAGAGATGAAAGTCAAAGAGCTGCGGCAGGTATACGCCAGGGCCACCAGGGGCAGCGCCGCAGCAGGGGCTGCCACCTGCCCCTACTTCCCCAACCTCAACCAACTCCTGGGGGGCGGGGTAGTCCACGCCAGCCCAGGAGGCAGCGAGCTGGGACCAGAGGGCCCTGACCTGGGCGCACCAGAGGGGCCACCGCCAGCTGTTCCGGCACCGGAGTCGGCAGGGTCGTCCAGGGAGGCCATATCGGGTAAGTGTCAGCACTGTCCCCTGCCCGGGGGGAGGCGGGGAAGGAGACCAGGGACCGCAAGAGACACCTGTGCACGTGCACGTGCGAGCACGCGCATGCCACCCTTGGGCAGGTGGCTCCAGCTGCGTGACACCCAGGGGCCATGGCCCAATAGGCACATGCGTGTGAAGAGACCTGACATGCTCCTGACCCGGGCGGGACCCAGCAGGACGCTCCTTCACACACACCCTCTACACAGAGGCAGGGGACATCTCCCCGCCCGGCCACACTATACACGGCACAGGGGCATGGGTGCGGTCTTGGGGCAGCTCCCAGTCCTGGGGAGAGCCAGACATCCTGACAATGCAGGGCACAGTCGCCCTCACATCATTGGGGGCTGGGCATCATCCACTGCGTCCCCTGGGAGAACTGACCACTTCTCTTCTTTCTCTACAGCTGCACCAGCTGCTCGTGCAGGGCGCACCACCCCACCTGGGAGATGCTCCCGCACTCGCGGCCTGCTCTGGACCACCAGCACGCGGCAGGAGTACAGAGACCAGCACCTGGGGGCCCTGCGAGCCCTGAACCACACCATCCAGGCCTGGGCACAGGAGGACCTGCAGCTCTGCCGGGAGCAGCTTGCTCAGGACCGAGCGCTGAACTCGAACCTGCAGGCCCTGCTGCAGAGCATGGTGCCCCGTGCTGGTCCTGTGCCTGCTGCCCCCCCAACTACTGTTCCTCCTCCCACTCCTGCCCCCTCCCACTGCTTCCTCCTCAACCTCCACACCCTCCTCCTCAATCTCCACACCCCCCACCTCATCCTCCGCACCCTCCTCCCCATCTCCCTTGGGAAGCCGAGGCCCCCTCCCCCGCCGTGCTGGGAGGCGGTTGCCCCGGCGAGACCCCCAGCCTTGAGCGCTGAGCTTCCCCTCTCCCTTCTTCCCCTTGCTTCCCCCTTCCAGCTCCCTCCTCCCAGTTTTCCCCCTCCCTTCTCCCACCCTCTCTCCTGCCCTCTCCCGCCTCCTTTCCCCGTCTCCCAGAGTTTCATTCCCTCCCCAGCTGTGTTAAATAAAGACAGTTTATATTTTTGAAAATACATGTCTTTTATTTGACATCAGGAAGGGGGGGCTAGGGAAGGGTAAGTGGAAGGACGAGAGGGAAGAATGGGGCATGATTCCCCGGTGGGGAGTACTGGTGTGGCTCTGAGGGCTCCTTGGGGTGGACGCTCTCCCGCAGGGCCTCCTGGATCCTGACAGCCCCCCGATGGACCTCCCGGATGGCAGCCTGCAGCAAGTGCAGCCGGGCTGATGGCAACGACCCCACGAGATGCACTGGCATGCCCAGGGACAGGTCTGGTTCCATGTTGCAGAGTGCCGTGGTGTCCCGAGTGAGGGCAAGCAGAGCACTCCGAGACACAAATGCTTTGCTGTCCCTCAGTGAGGTGGACCAGCAAGCAGAGAAACCTGAGAACTGTCTGTCCGGGATGGGGGGTCGGGTCCCTTTAAGCACAGACCTCGGCTAGCCTGAGGCAGCAGCCCCACACACTAAGTCCGACCCTGATGCCCTTTTGGCACTGGTTCTGGCCAGCCTTACCTTCGATTCAGGGTCCACTCAATGTGGACACACTATTTCGAATTAGAAAAACGCTATTTCAAATTAGTTTTTGTGTCTAGATGCATTATTTCGAATGAGCTTATTTCGAATTAACTAATTAACTAATAGCGCTGTAGTGTAGACATACCCTTAGATACAGCCTTTCCCATCACTCTACACAGCTAAATCTCTCATCCAGGCTCTCATCCTGAATCTTGATTACTGCAACTTTCTTTTTTCTAGTCTTGACAAATGTAATTTTGCCTCACTCATCCATTCAAAGTGCAGCAAAAAAATCATCTCCTAGCATGGTACTTTCACCGTGTCACACTTCTTTTTGCACCCCGCTAGCTCTCCATCAAACATAAACTGCTTGTCTTCATTTTCAAGACTCTTCATAACCTATCCCCATCCTATCATATCTCATTTGGTACTGAAGGGTCGACTCCTATCTCCCATCAGCCCATGATGCCAGCCTTCATCACCCACTTGTTAACTTTTCAAACAAGCACTTTTGTGCTTTCTACCATGCTGCCCCTCATTCGTGGGAGAAGTGCCCAATAAACATCTGCAAGAGAGACTGTCTTTTCATCCTGTGTTTGTACAGCACCTAGCACAATGGTCCATGACTAGGTCTCCTAAGTGCTGCAGTACAATAATAAATCAGATGTTCACTGCAGTGGAAGTGTTGCGCAGGAGTTCAGAACTGTTACAGTGACTGTGAACATTATTTTCCTGCCCAAACTCAGTAGTGCCTGACATGGTAAAGGATAAATTCCTTAATGGAAGGTGATTGGGGGCCATAGATAGTTTGGATTTGTTTGTTTAGCCTGGACTGGCGCAAATCTTGCATAACACATTGATAACTTGTAACTATGCCTTTCAAACTTGACTGCTCCTCATTCAGTCACTGTGTATAAGAAGAAACCATTGCAATGGGATGCACAGGAGAGGCCAAAGGATACTTAATCAGCCTAGCCTCAGAAAGAACTTGTTCATTGTACAGGAAAATTATTGATCAATCATAGGGGGCATTCATGTATATTGTTTACTGGTTTTTTCCTCTGAGGCAGAGACAAAGAAGGGATTTTGAAGCTGTTTGTTATGCCACAGATTTATTGTAGAGTTCTCAAGAACAGTGATAAATGAGAGCAAAGATACAGGCCTTCTTTCTTCTAGGTATGGACTAGACCTGAATAGAATCAATTCATTCCCACTGGTATCCATGTAAGCACACTGGATCAGACCCTCGGGTGGCATTAATGGGCACAGCCTTGTCTCAACTCAGATACATCCAAATGTGTAATATAGTAGGTGTTAAAGACCCAAAATGAAGGACGCAAAAATTACTCCTAGAGAAACAAAATACTGTGGGACTCATTGCTTAAGCATGAAAAACTCCTCCTATGATCTCAGATTCATGCTAAATATAGTCGCAAATGTGAGGGACACCAAGTTTGTGAGTCTTGGGTAACTGTGATTAAAATGAGTGATTCACTGGAAATGAGTAACAGTTGAGGAATATGGATAGAGGAGAATTACACCAGTCATGCCCTCAGTTTTAGTAAATCCATTTGTTTTTAATCAGACTCTGAAGGCTCCCCACTACCAGTGAGCTTCACTGATAATCCATCATCAGCATGGATCACTCCTACAGAGGACGAAGGGCAGAGATGGGGCTTGAAATTCTAATGCATATGCTCAGAGAAGTGAGTAGCAATGTGACAATACTAGAATATTGGAAAATACATCCTGTTTCTACCACAGCTACTTATGGAAACAATTTAACAACAATGATCTCTTTTTCCAAATGAACCGTTGCTTTACTCAGCACTGTAGATTGGAAAAAATGCTTAAATGGGGACAGAACCAAAACTTTAGATCGAAACACCTCTCAGTCTTGGAGATGATTAGATCTGAACCTCCACATACAAGTCAGTTGAAAAGTTCTGAATTCTAACTGTACCTTTTTCCACTGACAGGCATTGGGCTGCTGGGCTGCTGGTATTTATTTACTAAGTTCCTTCCAAGCTAGGATCAGTGACTGCTTTTTGGCTGAGCCTGCATTCACACTACTTTCATTCTGAGTTTCAGATTATCACAGGGTTTTTTTCCTGATATACAATATGCATTTGACAGGGGACTTGCACTGAGTCGGTGCTTGCACTGTTTACATAAGGGTACATCTACACAGAACTATTATTTTGGAATAACTGACGTTATTTCAAAATAATAAAGTGTGCATCTACACACAAGCAGTCATTTTGACATAATGTTGAAATAATGTCCAGATGGAGGACTTCTTACTCCAACTCCTGTAACCCTCATTTTATGAGGAGTAAGGAAAGTCAGAGGAAGAGTGCTCTATTTCAAAATAAGTGCTGCGTAGACATGCCCAAATTCGAAATAAGCTATTTCGACTTAAGCTATGCAATTAGCATAGTGCAAGTTGCATAGCTTATTTCGAGTTTAGACCTGCTGTGTAGACGTACCTATAATGTGTTCCAGGCTGTAATAGAAGACTTGCCCTCTACTTCTCTCTAAGGCTATGTCTAGACAGCAGCACTATTTTTTGGATACCACAAGTATCCCAAAATAGTTAATCCGTTTCTTTAAAAGCACCCATTATTTCAAAATATATTTCAAAATAACGGGCGCGCTATTCCGGTGTCTCTGTAACTCTCTTACCACGAGGATTAAGGGACTTGTCGGAATAGCGCTTTATTTTGAAATTACCTTGAAATATGTTATGCAGTATGCGTAGCACAAATTGCGTAGCTTATTTTGAGGTAAAGGTGCAGAGTGGATGCACCCTAGGTTACAGTTTCTGGGTGACAGATGGCCTAAGGCTATGTCTACACTACAATCAAAAATCTGCAATTGGTCCATGCCAGCTAATTTGGGCTCATGGGGCTCAGGCCAAGGAACTGTTTAATTGTTGTGTAAATGTTTGGAATCAGACTGGAGCCAAAGCTCTGGGACCCAAGCCTAAACATCTAAACTGCAATTAAAGAATCTAAATGCTTAAACCCACAAGCCTGAGTCATCTGACCTGGGCCAGCTGCAGATGTCTAATTGCTGTATAGACATACCCTAAGAGTCCTCTTATTCCCCAGTTTGTTCATTGGATTCTGCATGATGAAAGAAGTCCTCCCCGCCATGCCACATTTCAGATGATATAGGGACCCTTCCTGCACTGTTTACATTCCACATTCCAAGTTGTAATATGGTACATTTTTCTGACTCTGTGCTCACAGTTTGATTTGAAAACTGGAGGGAGTTTGGAGTTGACTATTGGCCAATTTTGTGTTTAGTGCTCGACTCATCTCCCCATAAAGAGGCTAGAGACACTATGACACAGGGCTACTACATTTTTTCCATCGTGTGGGCCTCATTTGAATACAAAGACTGCTTGTGAATCACGTCCTCCCTCGCTCTTTCACAATGGCACAGACCACTTCCCTCTGCAATTGTTTACATGGACAAGTGGTATTAGGAAAGAATCTAATGTTCAGTGTCTTCTAAAGCTATTTAGCCACCTGAAACAAGAAGAAGCCTACCTCACGTGACTAGCCAACCCTCCACAGACCGCAAGGAACTGTTCTGGGGACAGTCAGCCTTCTACAGACCACAGTCAAGAAGCTTGGGTTTACAGTAATTTGTAAGGAGACTAATCTAATGAAGAAAACATAAAAGATGCTTTTAGTAAATTGCAGTTCAAGTGGCACATCTGGGGTTTGTAGTCATTCCTTCAAATAATCCGTGAATGCAATCCAAATGAATTCAAGGGCCCTCTGTTTTCCTTTTGCTTTATAGCTTTTTCCAGTGACAGAATACATTGCAAGTCTTTTAACCAGTTCTGCAATATGAGTATCATTGTTTTTCAACAAACCAATACATAAATTAGTCAGCAATATGTCTGTGTTGACACATTTTAATTTTGTTTTTGTTTATCTCTTTTTGAAAATATGCTTGGAGTTTCTCTAAAGATGCCGAATTTTTATAAGGAAATTAGTACTTATTTGGGGGAATTAACTGGATTTTCTCGAAACGCACTATCAATTTTAACTTTTTTAAGAAAGTTGTTTTTGTTTGGAAATAATTATTTGTTGTAATGATTATCCTGTGCGCTGAATGAGCCGGGGTCCTGTGCAAAAAATAGCACATGAGCATGTAGTTAAAGACAGTACAATAAAGGCACATAGGGAGACTGAATTAAAGTTGTGGAAAAAATAAAAATTCAGGCATTTCCCAATTTTTGACTGCTTGACTTTACAGTCAAAATAAACAGGGTTTTAAAAAATATACTTTCATAAAGGGGTGCTAATAAAAAAGGAAACAAACTATAATGTGCAATTGTATAAGCCTCCTCCTCAGCAAGAGGGTTCAAATGCTGAACCTTCATCACAGCCTTACACCACTTATGTCATCTAGGGCCACAGTTACAGTGCAAGCTACACCTCAGACCTCTTTGCAGTCACTCTTACATACACCCCTCAACTAGCAGGCTTCACTTCTTGTACCTCTCTCTGGTGATACATTACAGTTCTGGTGGATCTTTGTGTTACAGATTCTTTAGTTCCCAGCCACACTGATGCAATAAGCCCAGCTGTATTTGGCACCTGGATTACTATGGCCAAGTGCTGGGTCTGCAGTCTAGGAGAAAGGTCCAACTGCTCTCTTCCTTCCACTGTAGGGGAGCTTATTATCCCATTGTTTTCCTTATATGCCATTTTGGATTCCCCTGAACAACAACTTGGAATCCATGTTGGGCATCCTTCTCTCCCTCCCCAACCTCCTTTGAATTTTGGCGCCTTTTTCATCAAAAGTGGGAAAACTGACAGGTCACTTGAGTGTTAGACTGCCTGGCAATTGGACAGTATAAAAGTCCAGAGTGCCAGTGAGGCTGCTCATGTTAGAGGTAGCATGCACCTTTAGGAATTCAAGTACTGCTGTCACATAGACGCAGGCTAAAAAGTTGAACCTAGATGCAGGCTAGGAAGTTCACTGGTTCCCCCAACCAATATATAAAATCCAGTCAGCACCACCTGCAGAGACTGTCTGTTCCTATAGTGCCCAGTGCAACATATGCTGCTCCTGCTGCTCCTTTGGTGGCATTTTGAGCCCAGCACTTTCTAATGGTCACTTATTTTGGCAAGCTGTCAAAATGTCTTTCAGAACACCAGGGAGAGAAAGCAAATGGTTGCTTCAAACAGTTTCTAGCTTACCTAAACTTGAATGGAATTGCATGGGATGCAGACAAGGCACTTCTTTAGCCTGAGGGCTTTCTTCCTACTAAATGTCAAAGGTTTGCAGCACACAATGAAAGTGGTAGACCTCAAAAAATTGCTAGAGTCTTTTATAAAGGAAAGGGTTGGGTAACCTAAATAAAAGAGTTGCTACCAGCTTTTCCCCATCAGGTTTCTTTGGGTTTTGACCTGTAACAAATGAGTCAGCCCAGCTAAAAAGAAGGAGAAATATAAATAAGTTATAAATATCTTTTTGACATTTCAGTTTATTTAAAACAGCTGAATAGATTTGCGTTTTCTGTAAGCACTTAGAAAATATAACTATCACAGCAGTGGTGCAAGTAGAACTAAACCTTTAAGTCACTAACATAAAAATGTTAAGAACTAATAGCCCAAAGTAGAGAGACAGATACAGAACTCAATCTAAAAAGTATGAAACATACTAATAACTCTGGAGAAACTGCCCAAGAGCATAGATTAGTGTCTTGGGATCCAGCAGATCCAATGTGACACTATTCCAGGGATATCAGCAGATGACTTCAAACACTGTATCAAGAGACAGAAAGCTTAATTGCTGCTCTCTCACATAGTACAATGAATAGTGATAATATTCCTGAATTTAGAAGTCTTAAAATATCATCTGTCGCCTATGGCAACATTGTCTCAGTACTCAAAGATCAGGTCTTTTAATGAAGTGTGCCAAATACAACAGAGGCAGGTGATGGTACATGAGACATGCCAGAACTTCCTTGGAAGCCTTTATAAGAAAAAAGAACATTTAAAACTAGAATATGTGGAAATTCTAATATTCACTCTCTTCAAAGACACTTTCAAGCCCCTCTATTCCTGCACTAATTAATTCTATCATTCTAAGAAGTCCACTGCCAGAAGTGATTTTTATGGAATTTGCTTGTTGGAGTAAGGTTAAAAAATGGACTTCCAAATATAGAGTAAAGTATCAATTAATCTTCCTGTGATTTAGACCAGTCAGCAGACACATATTTGGAAGAACCAAAATCTTTTCAGGTATTTAGTCTATGGGATGATCTGGACCAGGTTTTCAGAACTGGCCATTTGGCAGCTGGTATGATTTGTCAGCAGGGTAGTAGAGGTGGCTTGACTTCTAGATCATTGAGATACTATGTGCTAGTTTCTGTACCAGGCAAACAATACTGATGTTCCTCTCTCTTTGGACAGCAGACCAATGTCCAAGAAAGGCAACAGAGTATCCCAGGTGGGAGCCTGAGTTTGGATCACCTGCGAGGTCCAAGGCCTGTTTTATATTTCATATACTCTGCTGACAATCTGTGTTTGAAACTAACTTATGAGTTGAACAGCAGTAATGGCCTTTGAAGTACAGTCCCTGAAGCCATTAAGTTGAAAAATAGCTACCTTAAAAAATCCAGAACAATGGGCCATACGTATTCAGTCTGCTCACTCCGTTTGTCTAATAACTCAGGACTAAACCTCATCCAGCTGTGTTTGGCCAAGGTTAAACACAATGAAAGACTGATTGCAAATAGTAGCTAAAATCCTTGTGGGTACCTCGCTGGTGGTCTCCTTTACATAACCAATCTGAGCTCGAGAGCACATTAAACATCTAAGCTAATAGAATTTGGAAGCAGAAAGTTACAAGACCCATGGAAATTAAATATGTTACAATACAATAATCCTTTATATTTTTAAACAAAACTTTATGAAGCAAGGTTACAAGGGACTTTTAAAATTGTATTCCTTACCATCACTATCTTCTTATATATGGTATGGGGCAGAGTAAAGTGAAATCATTTTCTGTTATCCAAATTTCATTAACAGAGACAAAGGCAGGAGAATACAAAGAAAATTCAAGTCCAGGTGCTTCCCAAACAGCGGAACATTGGCATATTAGCTATGTTATGTCATGGACTGGGAGGTAGGCAGTCAGACCTAGTGCTCAGAGCAGTGATGGTCAGGCCTACCAGTCGAGCAGGAGTTGGGAGCCAGGAACTTGAGCCAGGGTTTCAGGCCAGAGATAGGTAGGAGTGAACCCAAGGGCTGGAGCCAGAGTCAAAGTCAGGAGTCAAGCCAAGGTCAGAGCCAGAGTCAGGAACTAAGGGTAGGGCATAGAAGCAGGGATAAGGAACAAGGCAGGAGGGAAGAAAACAAGAATAAGACAGGAAGGCAAGAATAAGGCAGGAAGGCAGAATACTGGCCAAATGGCAGAGTCCAATGTAACAATCTACAAAGGATTCACCTAGTTGCTCGGACAAATTCTTGTGACTCCTTGCTTAAAGAAAACACCTAAGCCAATTAGAGAGGCTGGATTTCTCCTCCAGTCAGGAGTTCTGTGGGCAGTTCTTCTGGTCCATCAGTTCATGTCCCCTCTGGTACCAATGAGCTTCAGAGTGATAATGTCTGAAGACTGTCGGGGGACCCACCATCCCTCTTACATTATGCCAAAACATCCCATTCTGAAAGCAAGATTTTACTCCTCAATATTCACTGTGGATCTTCATTTCAGTATTCTTCTCCCCCAACATTACTATACTTTGTTCAAGATTCAATGTACAGCTATAGCAAAGTGATTGAATGAGTTGATGATGAGTTGTTGTAACTCCAGCTGTTCCAGCTGGAACTGTTGCCTTACTAGTTCAACCTCCAACAGCACTCAAGCTTCAACCCAACACCAGTTATAGTACCAGTTCACTCATGCTAGAGATTTGTTTGTGTGCATGGAACTCAAGTCAGCAGTAACACTGGAGTTAAAACCCAAATTAACCATGCTGAGAACCCTTGAAAAAAAAACCAGAGCATAGGGCTGATGAAGAAAAATGTCTGTGAACATTCCTACTCCAGATTATATACCAGTCTAGCTGTGTAGCTGTACCTATGCCAACTTAATCCTGTGGCATAGATGTAGCTTCCATTGGTGTAAGAACACCACATTCCCAAATAACAAAGGAGCTATGTCAATGAAATCATTCTTCCATTAACACAGTTGTATCTATACTGGGGTTAGGTTGGCATCACTGTGTCAGTAAGGAGCTACTGAGCAAAATAGCTCTTTTGATATAACTTTGGCACATAGATTAGGCCTTTGTGTGGACAACACCAGTAATTTGGTGCATGCATAGGAAAGGAGTTACAATATTTAACTAGATTTTTGTGAGATGTTATGATGCTTAAACGATAATGATAAGCAATGGGGAGAATATCAAAGACTCCAAACAGTGAAGAAAGTGATAATTAATAACACTAATAGCAGAAAGAGAAACATCAATGGGAAAACAAGAGGAAGGGATAAACATAGGTTAGAAGGTCAGAGGAAATAATGGTATCTAGGATGTATTTTCTTAGATGAGTAGGAAAAGTGTTATACTAAATAAAATTTGAGATGCTAGAGAAAATATTGGGCAACATGGTGAGCAAAGCAGGAAGACAAATTTCTTCCACAATGAGATGTCTCAGGCTATGTCTACCCTGCCGCTTTTTATCGGAAAAAGGCACGCAAATTGCGCTTCACAATTTGCATACCTTTTTTCCTGATAGATTTGTGAGAAAAGGCTTTTCTGAAATTTGGCCGGTCTACACTGGGCCAAATTTCAGAAAAACCTCCTTTTTCAGAAGAGCCCTTCTTCCTCGTGGCACGAGGAAGACAGAGCTTCCGAAAGAGCGTGTCTGCTCTTCCGCAAAAAATGTGGGAAGAGCAGACACATTCCCTGGACTCCATAGCCTAGACATAGCCTCAGCAACTTTACAACAAGATTGGCAATACCACAAAAAAACAGCAATAAGAAAGTTCAGAAGAGACTTCCTGAAAACTGTAAAAGGTAGAATACAATGCCATACAAGTGTGGGGTGCTCCAAAGATGACTATGGAAGGGAAAAATAAAAGATTGTACACTATCCATATACCAACACCACTCACAGAGATACAAAAGAACTATTGGGGTGAAATAAATCTTAAAATAATAATGCATGAAAAGAAACAGTAAAATAAATTATAAATATAATAATATAGTAATAATAATAATATACTGCTGCCTCATTTAAACAAGTTGAGAAAATGACACCATCTAATGTAGGATGTCCAAGACATAAATAATGGTATCTAATAGCAAGACACACCCAAAGCAAAAGGCCACAATTTTGTTTGTTAACTGTAAAGAGACAGGAGAGATTTAGGCGTGTGCTTAAAAGAAATTTGGTAAGCAATGCCATATTTGGTAAGATCACATTAAAGGTTAGCATTTAAATCCTCTTCCCTTCCTTTTGTTAAAAGAGGGGCGGAGGGCCAGGAAAAGGGAAGGCTATATACTTAATGCCAAAAAATCTTTTTGAAGAATTTGCTCCCTTGACTAAGAGTTCACAGTGTAGCAATACCTAAAATCAAGCTACATCAAAGAAGTTTCAAAACAAACAGCAGATAAATGAAAATGGATGAGATGACAGAAGGAATAAACAATAACTGTGCATATGTTTAAATCATCTGAAAGTGATTGCAGCGATGTGTAAAATATCTGAAATAGATAATGAAATGGCAGCTTATTCCCCCAAGGACAAAAAAAAACAATGACAACCATGGTCTAAATCTTAAATAAATCCTGTTAACACTAAACTGCATCTGTTTTCTCCTTTGGTGAATCACTTTAGGAGCTTTCCCCACCTCTCTGGTTCACTATATATAAACCATTTCTGTTCCTGCCCAGATCTGCAGCCAAGACATTTCTGGAAGCTAATGTATTGTCAGTGTAGAAAGCCACTTAACCATGTAAACCTTGCTTTAAGAACTTACTGCTCAATAACTTTTGTGCATGCTCTCTGCACTGGGGTGAATTCCACCCTAAGAGAACAATGTCTTTGCTGCAGAATGTACATAAGGATGATGATTGAGTGGAGAGCACATATTTGAGCCACTATACATTACTGCTAAGGCTTGAGAGCTAAGGAATCTTTCCTGGGCATTCTGCAATGTCATCACTTCATTCCGAGAAGAGAGTAAGAGACAGGAAAGCAGAGTTAATGGGAACAGGTTAACAGGAAAACTCAGGATGAGAAGGAAGAGACAGGAAGACACGAACAACATTTAAAAGAAACTGGATTTGGTTCCCAATCTTTCAAACTGTCTTTCATGCTTTGTTACCTATGGAAATAACAAAATCATCTAAACAATAGGTCAAATTCAATATTACACCAGACATCAACCTGGGCTAGTATCATTAATTTGCAATAGTAACATATCTTTTTAAAAGACTTTTTTAGCGTATTTCAAATTAAATTCTTAAAAATAAAAAAGCAGGAGCACAAGACTATTCTTAGTGGGTGCCATTAAAGAGTAAACTAATACTGTCCAATATCATGGGTTTGTATTTCCTACATTTGCAATGCAAACCATAACAAACATATTCAAATGGTATCCTAGCAAACATTTACTTCTTTGTAGCACCACTGTAGTTATATTTTAACAGGGTGACAAAATAATGGGCCTTTCCTCCGAGGCGGGTTTGTTTGTTTTTTGAATGTTCACATTTCAAGACTCCTTGCAATGAATAGTTTTATAGCTATCAGGGAAAGATTATTATTTTGGGTCCAGTATTATCTGACAAGATGATGTCCCAGCAGTCACTAGTCTCTTGCATGCAATAGATAGAAAGTAGGGTATATCAGTCCTGGGACTCCTTTAAAATGCCCTGGTTTTAATCTGTGTCTGATTGTGATAGCATATGGCAGACAGGAGGGCACCAGCAGAATACTTCGGAATAATTTCACATGTGCTGAGCACAAGGTGTTCACAGATAAGGATGTGGATATCAATGTACATACTTTTACCTTGTCCTTGTGTCAAAAACTGTAGCACACTTAGCAGAGGCTCAAACTGAACTGTAGCAGCAACTGCAGATTGTTTGTTAGTACAATTTCAATGATGTCCTTTATATTCTATATATGCACACACCGTATTTTAAAATATGAGAGATGACAATTGATATCAAGACCAATTTTGCTGCTCCAAACAAGCGAGGCATTGCCATTAATTGGGGGGGAGGGGCGGGTAGTAACACTGTGATTTGCATAGTTTTGCAGCATTCAGCAATGTGGTTGGCGCTTCTCAGTTCAGATATGCAAACATGTTCCCTGTCCTGATGCATTTTCAGTCTAGTCTCCTGCAAGGACAGAATGAAGGGGCCACAAATTATGCTGGGGAGGTGGGAAGAATGTTAGGGATTTCATATCACGTATTTATGAACCTTACTACCAGGTCTCAGAAGGTAGGTGTGAGAAAGCCATTTCCCTGAGCAATGCAAGCAAGCCTTTCATAAGGTCCTTCACCAAAGGCTCGTAAGAAAAGTAAGCTGTCATGGGGTAAGAGGGAAGGTTCTTTCATGTATTGGTAACTGGTTAAAAGATAGAGGGAAAGTGAAGGAATAAACTGTCATTTTTCAGAACAGTGGTGACCTCCAGGGGTCTGTACTGGGACCAATCTTATTCAACATATTCATAAACGATCTGGAAAAAGAGGGAATCGGTGAGGTGGCAAAATTTGCAAATGATACAAAATTGCTCAAGATAGTTAAGTCCACAGCAGACTGCAAAGAGCTTCAAATGGATCTCACAAAACTGGGTGAGTGGGCAACACAATGGTAGATGAAATTTAATGTTTATAAATGCAAAGTAATGCATATTGAAACATCCTATCTACATGTATAAAATGATGGGTCTAAATTAGCTGTTATCACTCAAGAGTGGAATTTTGGAGACATTGTGGCTAGTTTCTCTGAAAACATTCACTCAGATGTGCAGTGGCAGTCAAAAATCTAACAGAATGTTGGGAATATTTTAAAAAGGGATAGAGAATAAGACAGAAAATATCTTATTGCCTCTGTATAAATCCATGGTATGTCCACATCTTGAATACTGTGTGCAGATGTGTCACCTCATCTCAAAAAAGATCTATGTCACTGGCCATCTTACAGAGACAGAGCTCTGTGGGGAGGAGGTTGATGGGAATAGTAGTTTCCTGCTGAGCAGATTCATCACAATACTTTCTACTTATTTCCCCATCTTCCAGTTTAGTCAGACAGCCCATATTGCCTTGAAAGTTCACAGTTGGGGTTACACTAGAAGGCAGGGCATTAACTTACAGGACCTGGTGGTCCCTTTTAAGCCTGTGGTTCTCTGATTCCATATAAAATGGGGCCCACCTTAGGCAACTTCTTCCCTACTTGCTCTCCAGCATGTCCATTATACTGAACTACACAGGGGAGACTCTTTCCTCTGTGGGCACTAGGATTCATGCAGCAATCCTTCTCCTGCACTGCCATGTGGTCAATAAGTAGCCCGAGGACCAGATATGGTTTGCCAGCGTTAGCCCCTGGCAGGCCTCTGGACATTTTATTTACCTGTGCATCTACAGTCACTGCTGCTTGCAGCTCCCATTGGCCGCTGTTCACTGTTCCTGGCCAATGGGAGCTGTGGGAAGTGGTGTGGACTGAGCTACTGCTTCCCACAGCTTTCATTGTCCAAGAACAGCTGTACCACTAGATGTGCAGCTAAACTGCATCTGGCCTGCAGGCCGCTTATTGCCCACCCCTGAGCTAGAGACTCCAGTCAGCATCATCAAAAGCCAAGCAGAGCTCTTTTAACGTTCAGGATTTCAGAGACTTTGCTACAGCTTTGATTGGACTTTCTCTGTCCTGTGCTGATGGGCTGTTTGCTCCAAACCCTCTCAGACTTTTCCACCTCAGCCTCACTTCACTCCTACCTCTCTTTACCCTCCTCTTTGCTACCCTTTTCCCTTTAATGCTGCCTCTTCCTTCCCTTTTCTTTCTGCTTAGCTTATCCCCACCTGACTAAATCTCCCCCCATCCACTGAAAAAACCCAAACATGGAACTAACATGCTATTTGCTGCAATCCCATGTTCATTCTGCTTGTGTGTTTCTGTGGGGGGAAAAGACTGTCTATTTAGACTGTAAGCTCTTTAGGGCAGAAACCTACTACTGAATCTGTACAAGGCCTAGCACAATGAGGGCCCATTTTTGGTTGGTCTTTAGGAGACCATTATGAACCAAATTAATAATTAATCATAATTTCCTTTAATGTATCAAAACAGTGCCTTAAACACACAACAGCAACAACAGCAACCTTTGAAGGGTTCTCAGAATGCAGAGCAAGACTCTCTTATAAATGGAGGACATACCTTCTTCCTCCACCTGTAAATATACATTAATAAGGAAAAACCTAGAATTGTTTTAATGACCCATTCCTTCAAAGCCATATACCCACGTTTAACTTAAATATATGAATAATCCCTTTGGCAACAGAGAGTCTATTCACATGTAGAAAGTTGAGCACATGATGTGTCTGTCTTTCTAGTATCAGGGCCCATGATTTTACATGCAAGTTACATTGAGAAACGCTATTAATATTCTCAGGCACTCCAGGCAAATGAAAAGGCCCTCGTGTTCATGCTAAATGTTTATTTTTATTGGCCAAGCTTTAATAAACAAATTAGAAGCTTATGAAAGGGATGCATATTTTCTCCTGGAAACTGGAAAAGTGTTATTTTGGAAATGTTCTCATGCCATAATAACAGACTCAGGATGCATTTGGTAGGATGCCAAGGTATAAATAGTGTTACTGAATATAAAATAATCATGAAGAGAATTATGTTTAACTGAATATGTTTTTTGAAGATAAATGAAGCTTTCAAACTTGAAGTCTGTCAGAAGGCAATTTTTTTCCTCCAATATTGTGATTTTGAAGGTCAATGGATAATTATTTGAAAAGAAAAACATGTCAACTTCAAGAAGGGAAGTGCTGTAAATACTATACCAGTGTATATGACTATTTATATAAATCATCAGTTATTCTCACTAACCTGATTTTCCCACATTTCTTATTTGTACCAATGAACCATATCACTTCTCTAAACAATGGATTACCTGTAAATAGAATCCTATTATTATTCCTTAGCCACTATGTGTGACTGGTCACATAAGTCACGCAATATTATTTTCTGATCTTTGATTGGATGCCTAAACTCCAGAGACATTGAATCCCACAGAGAATTAGGAAAGAAGCATTTTAGGAAAAGAAATAGCAGGCCTCTGCTTAGGACAGTGCTATGTGAAGAAGATAGGACTGCTGCATAGTGCACTGGTTGTCAGGCATTGGCCCACTTCAGACAAAGGGTTCTTTGTTCTGAGACTGCAACGTTTTGGGAGTCTCTCCAAGCAACAGATTACTTGGCGTATTATATTGTATTGTATTGTATCGCATTTAGAAAGTTTATCCTTATTCAATAAACTACATAGTGGACAGGGAATGTGAAAGTGAAATGCGCTGACCCACAGATGATGTATTTCAAGAATACAGTTTGTGATATTCTAAGCTGGGTACTTCGCTTCATAGCCAGAGTGGAATCTCTGAAGTCAATGGAGGTACACTGGTGTAAAAATGTGTAAATAAAGGAAAATACGGACCAATGTGTTGCACATGAATAGGTACACTATGCCTTTAAAAGGCTTCTATCTATTTGTTAGGCAGCTGCTGAGCTGCAGGAAGGCATGTTGAAAAGACTAGCCAGAGGCACCAGGCAGATGACATGCAATTTGCTGAGTTCCTGCAAAATAATTTGAACTGCAAGCACTTAGAATGGATATTTAGAGTGCAACATGTGCTTCTTGAAATAGCTATAGAATTGCAGCTCCAGAGTTTAGTAGTCCATTAGAGGTATAACAACTGAGAGAGCATACACGTACCGTGTTTAAAAATCTATCATTTGGTGCTTTTCACTGTATGAATAAACTATTTCCCTTTGCCAAACATTATTTTAAAACACTCTCTCTACTATTGACTCACAGTGCTTCTGGTTCTTATGCAGCTTTACTTCCTGAAAGATCTAGTCCATTTCCTTATTTATCTCTTTTCCTCCTTCTCAACTTGTTTTTTTCAATATTAATAGCTGGTATATCTCCTCCAAAGCATTGACACCACAACAAGAATTTTGTTTGGCATGGCCCAATATAATGCAGATCATTTTTGTTTGTTTAAAAAAACATATGCAGACCAGGAAAGGTCATAATGAGCCTTAGTGGTTTGCAGCCACAGTGTGCTTCAGAAAAGAGACTGAATTGTTAGGTTGCACACAAGTTTCATAGTAGTTCAATACATGTATTATACCCAGGTCAGTTGCTTATTATCACAAAGGACTTGTGCTGGTCTATTTTATAAAACAGCAATTTAGTTTCTTTTCTTTCTTGCTTTTTTTGTTTTTAATAAAGTAGCCTCAATTTTAGTTCTATGTTGTACACCACAGATTTTTAGATTCTTTGTGCAATCAGCATTCAACTCTTTGTTGGAACTTTCTATTTCTCTTTCCACATTTTAGTGACCTTTGAAACCTAGTCACATCCCTTTGAAATTCTCTCTTTGTGGTAGGGGATTTCCTTACTTCAAAGGTGAGTTCCACACAATAACAATCAATTCCTGTAAAAGAAGATATCCCTGCTCTTCAGAGAAGATGAATTTTAAGGGAGCAAGACTATACATCAAGTAGTTTACTAGCCTGAGATTTGAGACTAGGGCTGTTTTAACTATTATATTGTGGATTTGCTATTTTGAGCCATGCAAACTTGTATGAATAGATAAACTTTAATAAATGTAAGGCCTAAAACAATCAGTTATGGGTTATTATTCTACTGACTATTAATATTATTGCATTGACTTTAAAACAACTCAAAATCAGTAAATTATATCTGCACTTAAAAGTAACAATAGATGCTTTCTGTATGTTTTATACCCGAAGGTGATTATGAAGCTATGGTAGTCATACGGTGAAATTCTGGTTCATAAAGTCAATAAGAGTTGGCCATTAACTTAATCCATATGGGGTACATCTACACAGCAGTGTTATTTCAAAATAACATAGTGCGCATCTACACTACAAGCCTTTACTTTGAATTAATGTTGAGCTGGCAGACTTCTTACTCCGACTCATGGTAACCCTCATTTCACGAGGAGTAAGGGATGTCAAAGGAAGAGTGTTCTTCCTTCAACTTCCTGCTGTGTAGACAGCGCCAAAAGCCGAATTAAGCTATTTCGACTTCAGCTACGCAATTGGCATAGCTGAAGTTGCGTAGCTTAATTCAACTTTAGACCTGCTGTGCAGACATACCCTAGGGAATTATATTACACAGATTGCACATAAACTACTACATACAGACCATCGGGTAGGGAGAATCCTACAGGACCTCTCAGTAATTTACTAACCAGTCTCAAATGGGGTGTTCAAACTCCTTTTTTCAAATGCAAGTCCCCAGCACAATATTTTTGACAATTTTTCCTGGTCTGAGATCTACAAAGCCTGTCCCCTTACACTTCCACAGGTGTGGAATTTCACTAAGGCATAATTTTTCCTACAAGTATTTTGTTTATGTGGCATGCTATGGATACAATAAGTGTGAACAGGAAAGTATACAGTAGCTGGGAACCATGCTTATTTCTTTTCACTGTAAGGTAGTTCCTAGAATAAACAGAAACTGGAGAACAGCTCCAACAATTTTTAAAAATGCTTAATGGGGTCTTATGAACTGTACAAACAATGTACAGATATAAACAATCTACTTGTTGACTGATGAAAGCCAATCACACATTTACCCATTTTCTGATAATTAACAGCTGTTATCTGACAGACACAATTTCCTACACATGCCTTTGCTCAGTGATAAGATGTGAAAAGTTTGTTGAAGGCAGGACTATTTTGGGGCACAGTGACACTTGCATTGCTATGAGATCTCAGATTAGTGGGTAAATGGGTACACAATGATTTCAAACAGCTAACCTGCAAAACTGAGACGACAGCATGGTTTACTTCCCTGCCGTGTGTGCATAAGTATCTGCAAAAATTATGGGCAATCAATTTGTTTTCTTTAGATGCTATTTAAAGAAACAGGCTACATCCTGTTCCTGTGGGAACCGCCTGAAAATATTGGTTTAAAATGGAAATGTTGAACTCATATAATCATTTGCCATCAGAGGAAAAATGCCAAATGCCTACATAAACAGTACATGCACTTTTCAGTTCAAGTCTGTCAGATCGGGAATACATTCATAGTTCCCTATTAAAATTTCTCTGTAATAGATAGCTCTTGTCAGAACTGAAGCATAACTCAGTTCACTAATCTTTCACCCTGCCCTGTGTCACTGCTGCTCATCATGCACACTTGCCCTATGAATCTGAAAGTAAGCTCTCTCTGCAGGACAGTCCAAGTCTGCATTAAAGCATGAATATTTTGATTTTGTTAAAGCAACCCACAAATAAGCAGGGAGAGGTCATGAAAGGGTGTGGGGAACTAAGTTGTATAGGTGCAGAAACAAACACTGCACCTATTTCTTTCTGTAGCCTTACTGCAATCTCAAGCTACAGTACTTTCTATACTCAGGGTGCATATAAATGACAAAAACACGCTGTGTCTGACATTGAAAGATTAGCCTTCTTGACCACATGCCTGGGGTATGATTAATTCATTGTTTTAATTATAGGTCCTTTATGTACATAAAAGCACCATTGGCTGTCTCAATTACAGCCACAATGACAGAAGCAAATCTCTTTTTCAATGTTTTTGGCTAGCACAAGGCTCCTATAGAGCAAATGCACCTGGTTTCCATGCTGCTTGTGCCAAACTGACATTTGCAGTAAGGATAGAAAAAACATGTGCCTCAAGTGGAGAACACACAGCCCACAATATTCAAGCATGAGCAAAATGGTGGAGTGGCATTCTTTTTAGTTTTTCCCTTTTTCTTTTGTCCTCATAAGGTGAACTATTGGGGCTTATGCAGGTCACAGCACATAGCTGTGTGATCCCAGAAGAAAGAGCAAAGAAATTGTGCCTGAGGAAAGCAGTCTTTCCCCATGCCGCCTGTTCTTTGAAAGAAGGGGGTCTGCAATCTGGTTCATTCCTCCTAATGGATGAAGCAGATTGTTTGTCCCTCTGTGCTGGCCCCATTCCACAACCTGTTGCAAACGTGGGTGGGACCATGAATCCATCTTCTCTCTCTCTCTCTCTCTCTCTCTCTCTCTCTCTCTCTCATTTGACATATTTTTAAGTTTGGGAAGATTCCATTTTTTTCACTAAATGTCAGTAAACATCAAATGCTCCGTATGCACACAAGCCAACAAAAAAATTCTTCCTCAAAAATAATCAAAATTTGCAGGCAGGAAGGGGGTTTTGCCCATGAAAGCTCATGATAGTATTTTTGTTAGTCTCCAAGGTGCCACAGGACTATTTGTTTTTAATGCTGATTAGGAACTTATTCAAGTCTGATGCAAGGGCATTTACTTTGTATATTTTGACATGTTATACTGACAATTTGGATTTTAAGTTTTAAAGATTTAACTTTTTGAATCTCAGGATCTACTTTCAGTAAGTAATCATTGCCTGACATCTTAACAACTTCCTGCAACAGGGAAAATCCTCAACGATTAAAAATATATACAATGCTTGCAAATAAACATTGACATATTCTTCAAAATTAAAAAAAACAAATTGAATTCTGCCAAATCGACATATTTTATGCCCCTGCATGCTGAAAGGAGGACCTTGGTAGACTGTGTTTTCCTATTATGGATTTCATTACAAGTTGTCATCCTAATTTTTTCAAACTCCTCAGTATCTGTAAGCAAGTGTCCCCACACATGGGGTTCTGAAAGAGATTTGAAACAAGCATCAAATTATTTACTTTGAGGCCCAGTCATGCAACACACAATCCTCCATCCAAAACAGCCTTTTTCCTTGCAGGAAATCAGAAGAAGCTGACGGGAGAATAAAATTATCTCTTATTGTTCGGTACTATAGAAGTCTCAAATGATAATTGTAAATAGTCATCATCTAGTAGGTGTATTTTTACTGGCTTCTGTAGGGATAAGTTCTATGTAATATTTTTTATCAATAACAAGGAAAGAGCATAAAATCATCACTGATAAAGTTTGCAGAAGACACAAAGTTTGGAAGATTGGTAGATGTGGAAGAAGATAGGTCACTGATACAGAGAGATTTTGATTGCTCAGTAAACGGGGTTCAAGGAAACAATATGTATTTTAATATGGCCATGCCCAGGAGGATTCTAGGGCCTGGGTCAAACTTATTTGTGTGTAGACAAAAGGTGAGCTTCAGCTCAAACCTGAGTCAGATCCTGGCCATAATGCGCAACATAGACTTGCCATTAGACAGCTGCCATGTTTTGCTGCAGAAGGTAACTGCAGATCTTTCATGGGCAAAGTGATAAGAAGATATTGAGAACTATATGCCCTGATGCTGTGTAGTGCTGTTGAGTACCATCAACACCCACTCGGTTTCCCAGAATGAGACATTATGATAAATAATTTTCTAAAGGTGAAAACTGTATGATTTTTATGGAGGGTAGGAAGAGAAAAGGGGGAATCCGAGCTTTGAAAGTCATCCATTACTCAGCCATATTTCTGAGCATTTGAAGAAGTCTCAGTTCAAACTTGCAATGGGAGGGGAATTCCCTGGGAAACATAAAGAGGAAGTTGACATTTGGTTTGATCTGTCTAGCCTAACCTATACATAAGAAAAAGTTAGACTCCCAATCAGATTCAGTAACAATTAGTAAAAGCTGCAGAGGTCAGCTGTATGACCTGCAACTATGCACAAGATCTTTCCTCTTCCAGCAGTTTTTGGACCCTACATTTTTAAACTTCTGCAGATTCTCCTTTACTTTATTTCAAATCTAGTGAATTATCTTCCTTAACCTTGGTTTCACAGAATACTAGCAAGAGCAGTAACCTTCCAGGAAAAGTCAGTCACCAGCAAAGATTCTATAGGTTAAAATCAATTAAAAGAGAGTGAGTGAGTAAGAATCAAGTATGGGTAATATGGGACATTAACTATGATTGCTAAGGGTTCCTCATTACTGTTCAGTGCCTATTGTAAACAGATGTTATTGCAATATAGCCCCCATGAAATCTATTGCTATCAATAATTCAATCTTGAGAGCTTTATATACAATGAGATCCTATTTTGGAGTTGTGTTATTAATTTAGGTGAAGACATTTAAAAAAAGAAGGGTAGAAAAAAAGTATTAGCCTTGATTGTCTATATTATCCACATTCAGAATTCTGCCAGCAGGATAAAGGGAAGTAGTGCAAATACTTTTAGCTAAAGGAAGAGATCGCCAAAAGTGGATCAGCCTAAAGGGAGAAAAAAACATCAGTATAAAGTATGCTGTGGGATGTCAGCCATGTCCAAGTATAAAGAAGGTGAGCCTGAACTAATTTGGCCTGTTTAAGTAATATATCTCAGATGGATTCAAATTGTCCAAATTTAAAGGCAGTATTTGCTTTAAAAGCCTGTGAAATCCCAAAGGCCACATCTACACTACATGCTTCTTGCAGAAGAAGCGTTTTGTGCAAGAGTTTTTGTGCAAAAACTTCTTGCACAAGAGCATGTCCACACCTCAAAGCACATCACAAAAGCGATGTGCTTTTGTGCAAGAGAGCATCCATCCTGCATGGATGCTCTTGCGCAAGAAAGCTCTGATGGCCATTCTGCAAAAAGCACCTGTACTTTTTCCCATAAGAGTTTCTTGCACAAGAAACCCCTCTGGAGCATCCACACTTGCCTTTTTGAGCAATAGCTTTAGCGCAAAAAGGAGTTATGCCTCATAAAAGGAGGTTTACCTACACCAGCAAAAGTCCTCTCTTCTGCCATTTAACTGTTGATTTCCTTGCACAAAAGCACATTTGAGGTGTGGACACGCCACAGGTTTTTGCACAAATACGTTTGTTTTTGCGCAAAAACCTTGCAGTGTAGACATAGCCAAAGAGTGTAGAGCATAAAAAACTAGTTAGGCTTGTGTAAAGGAAAAGCCAAATCAAGACAAAACTCTTTAAGAAAGAGAGTAATAGCTAAAGAGACTGTACAAATACACCTAGCAGCTATGTGTGAAATATTCTGTTTGTGATAGCTTGAAAACCAGCTCTTTCTAGAGCCTACTTGTCAGACCAGAAGTTAAGGTCTGGAAGGCAAAGCTGTTGGCTATTAACTCTAACCACCATCTTTGCCTCAGTCTTTATAACAATGAAAAACTTGACAGCAATGAATTAGATGTTTTGGGAATACAAGAAAAGCCAAAGAAAGGTGTTTGCTCTCTGTATTTAAAACTGAATTAAATGTTCAATTAAGAAAGGCTAGAGCAAGAACAGTCACTTGAGCAATGGGGAAGGAAAAGAATTAAAAAACAACACGATTGACATTGAGTCAAAGTAATTGGCACTAGTGAAGTAAATGTATTTCATTTATCATGGAACTGCAAACTTCCAAACCTGGCTTAATGATAAACCACACTTATCCCAGTTCATTGGCGTAGCATTTGCTAGAAAGACTGCATGGATGTGCCACACTTTAGAAGCACCTCACTGTGCTGCTTAGGAATGTACAATCAAGTATTGCACCAAATATATCCTCACAAAGGGATACACTACTTAACTTAATGGAAAGATAAAGGTTTGGTTGCATGACTGAAATTTCATGCTATTTGGAGAAAGAGCCTAGGGAGTGCAAAATGACTCATATGTAGCTTCTTTCTATGAAGATCACTGTAGAATTTACTGGGAAGCTAGCATTTTGGCCAATGTACTGGGCTGAAGGAATCAGGCAGCTGTTTTCCATTACATAAAGAAAGCGACAGTATGTAAGGGGAAAGAGAGCAATTGCTCATACAATAGAGTGTTCTGCTTCCAGCCAAAAACATTGTCTTCTTTCTGTATTAGCTGACAGAGGGCTATACTTAACTTTTAAGGCTATTAGTTGCTAAGGAACAAGTGACAGAGACTAACAATGCATCTCTGAACAATAAAATGATAAATAATAATAGATTTTTTTGTGTACTATGCTATTGTTACTTCTCAGTATCAAAAAAAAAAATGCCCTGAGGACCAAGCAAAAACTACAACAGCTAGTCCTTACATCGAATAGCCTCTGAACAGTCTGAGATTGTTTCTCCTCTCACCAACCCTGTCATAAATCAGGAGTTACCCTGAGGTAAGCCTCTGGGATCCCTCGAATCAAGTCTCTGGGATGCCTATAATTGATGAGAGCCAAGATGAGAAATTAGGCCAATTCTGGCAAGGAACACTCTCTGGCAGTGGCAGCACGTGAGGTATCTATCCCCATTGGTGCCAACACCAGCTGCATCGACGCGGGCCCGGGCACACTCCTTAAGTCGGGCTCTCTGATCTTCATGGAGCCACACTTGATCTCGAAGTATTGGGCACCGTTCCTGATGGTGGTCCTCCAGGTTACCCGATCCTTTACCTGCCTCTCCCAGGTGTTAGCATCAATGTTGCATTTTACCAAGGTGTTCTTAAGGACATCTCTGTAGTACTTCCTCTGCCTGCCATGAGACCTTGCCCCAGTCCTCAGCTGGGCATAGAAAATCTGTTTAGGCAAACGTGTGTCAGGCCTCCTGACCACATGACCAGACCATTGCAGCTGCCTGTGGGCAATTATTACCTCAATTCTACAGGAATCAGCCTCTGCAAGGACACTAACATTGGTCCGTCCGTCCTGCCACGTGATACCCAATATTCTCCTCAGCTACCTTTGGTGAAATTTCTCCAGTTATTTAAAATGATGTCTAGAGGGAGTCCAGGCTTCAGTTCCATATAGCAACGTTGGGATGACTATGGCACTGTAGACATCGATCTTGGTCTGCATCTTGATGTCACCGTCCTTGAAGACTCACCTCTGTAAACATCCATAAGCCACACTGGCACTGGAGAGTTAGTGGCAGATTTCATCATCAATATCAGCATTGCTGGACAGATAGCTTCTGAGATAGGAGAAGCTGTTGACATTCTCCAATGCTGGGTCGTCCGCCATGATGTTTGGTTCAGATAACGGTATGGTTGGTATTGGCTGAAAGAGAACCTTGGACTTTCATGCATTGAGAGTCGGTCCCAACCTGTGGTAGGCCACGGCGAACACGTCAACGATTGCTTGGAGACCATCTTCCAAGATGGCACTGACCTGGGCATCATCAGCGTACTGAAGTTCTATCACTGACATTGTTGTGGTCTTGGTCTTGGCTTTAAAGCAGCCCAGATTGAAGAGGCTACCATCCATCCTGTCGGTTATTTTGACTCCGCCTGGGAGGTTATCTCCAATAACCTGGAGCATGGCTGCCAAAAAGATATTAAATAGTGTAGATACTATCAGACACCCTTGTTTGACTCCAGTTTTATGTCAATTGATTCAGTTGCATCACCATTGTTGTGTATTACTACCTACATGTTGTTGTGTAAGATACATATAATATTGATGAATTTTGGTGGACAGTCAAAGTGTCGCAGGACCCTTTGTCACAGGACCACTGCAAGAAGAGCAACACAGAGGGTTTAAAGGACCCTGATGTAAGTAAGAGGAGAATCAGGCCCACTGCCTTTTTGGTTGTTTTCTTAAAATAATTATTCTTTGTCTGCAAACCCATTTCAAAGATCTTGGTCATACAGCATTAGCTTGCACATATTCTTTCTTGAGAAGGAAATATTTTCCTCTTCTAGCAAAGAAATCCCAGCATAGATGCTATCGATGGAGATTGATTGATATAACTTCAAGACCATCTCAGTTTGCAATTTGGGGTTTCTATATAATCCAGTCAACAAACATACCATCACTTTCAGCATCAAGAAAAAATAAAATACTAAATTAAAAGAAAACTGTACCCCTAAGTTTAAACAGATCTAGTGTATGCAAAAAAAACCAAAATCCAGTAACAAGAAGTTATAATGTTGGAGTATCATATTGAAAATAAAGATGGTCTTTAAAATACTCACAACATATACTACAGGTTGGACCTCCCAAAACCGGGACTCCCTCATCCAGCAGCATCCATGATCCAGCAAGACCACAGGTGTTCCTGGACCAGGGAGTCCTGGCTGGGAGCCCCAGAGGCAAAAGGGCTGACTGGGCTGAGGCTGGGGCTGGGACCAGCAACAGAGCCCCGGTAGTGCAGTAGGGCTGTGGCAGCTCCAGTAGCAAGGCCGGGATGTGGCAGCTGCAGCAGCACCAATAGCGGGGCCAGAGCCAGACACATGGCAGACGCAGCAGCCCCGATAGCGGGGCTGGAGCTGGAGATGCGGCAGCCACGGCAGCCCTGATAGCGGGGTTGGGGCCGGGACAGTCTACCACGGCCACAGCAGCACAGCAGCACGGCGGGGTGGGGGAGGGCGGCTGGGGCAGGCAGTGGGGAAGGGAGGTGGTTTAAGAAACCAGTAGCAGGAGACCACCTCTTGTCTGGCAAATTCCCTCATTCAGGACCAATCTGTAGTTTGTGTGTGCCTGGCAGTGGAGAAGAGAACAGAAGAGAACATGAGGGACTCCATTTTTTTTTAAGTTTGTTATCAGTCAGTCTTGTTCTCTGATAGAGCTTCATTAGCTTTGTTTTAAATGACAGTCCTCTTTCCTTTTGCATCCATTCCAGAAGCAAAACTGGAGGAAACAATCATTTTTCCCATATGCCATTTCTCATGGGTTTTCATCAGCAAGCGAACAACTATGCAATTAAGTTTTGCAACGAATGCTTCAAAATTACCATGTAATATCACCCAAGAAAACCCCACCAACATGAAGTGGTTATTTGGAAAAGTTAGATACATAGTTCAGTACTTCTATTTTTATGCTTATACAGTGGGAGGGAAAGTTGAGTGTGAAATTACCAAATAATTGAATTCCACTACAAAAAACTTTGCAACACATACACACAAAATAAATTTCATCCAGTCCCCACTCCCATGTGTCTACTCACACTGACAATGGTTACAGTCATTCTGCTATTTCACTAGCTAGATGCAGTCTTGATGTATCTAGGAAATCTAATCTGAATTTTTAGGGTTCACAGCTGAGTGCCCTACTCTTCACCTTACACGTTGCGAAATTGAGAATCAGGTTACCATAGAAAAGGAAGTAAAATAGGAAAACAATATGAAGTGATGAGACTGAGCCATCTTCAGCGATAAAAATGTATTCAAGAGTAATTCAAGAGTAGTCCTGGATCCCCAATATTATTATGCCTGATATTCAGGCTTTAACCAACAGTAGATTGTTACAAGTGAAGAACTACTCAATAAATAACATATTTGAAATCTCTCAAAAAGATTATTCATGAAACTCAGGAAATCTGTTTACCCAACTTCCCAAAGTTAGATATTTCCACTGATTTAACTGAGCACAAATCAGTGTCATTTACCCAATAACCATTGAGAAATTAATTAACAGTTAGGGATATCCAAAGTATTTTGCCTAAAGTAAGAACACAGCCAGATTCTTTATGCAACACTTGAATCCAATATGAAACTTAACACAGAGAGAGAACCTACTTGTGCTTTTGATCAATAACATCATGTGACACTATCTCGCTACTACCTGCCATTAGCATAAGGAGGTCTCATCTGTGCCTGCCACAGTTCAGTTCCCCAACTTCACCAGTCACAGGCAACACAAGCACTTTCCTCCAGGCCTTGTCAGCCCTGCTGCCACTTTCCAGATTAGCACCTTGCACACCCCAGCCCACAAGCCCTCTAGGGATCTCCCTGGAGTGTTCAGTCCCCTGCGCACTGGACACTCACGGTATTTACTGATCTGCCACTTTTAAAGCAACAGTACACTCTAGTTTTACCTCAGCTCACTGCTCCACTTGGCACACAGGGCCCAGCAAAGTCTGTCACCAGCCCTGCCTTCCTCACCTCTCTCTCTTTTTAAATTCCTTATTTTCATACAGCAGGAAAGAGGGGCTTCTCCTTTACATCTTCGCTAATGCTGTATTATTCCCTACAGGGCATTAGCTAATATTTTGCCAAGTTATCAAAGCCCCAAATAACTAGTGGTTGGAGTGTTTGACTTCCTACCTCCTACTTCTATGGTCAAGGTGCCTCACTCAGGCTACATCTAGACCGCAACCCTCTGTCGACAGAGGGGATGCAAATCAAGCACGTTGAAATTGCTAATGAAGCAGGGATTTAAATATCCTGCTCTTCATTAGCATAAACATGGCCACCGCTTTTTTTCGAAACGGAGCTTTTTCGGGAAAAAAACGGCAGTCTAGATGCGGATCTGTCGAAAATAAACCCTTTTTTAACAGATCCTGTATTCCAGAAAAGCTCATGATACCATCTATATTTTTTGGTTGGTCTCTAAAGTACTACAGGACCATTCTTTCTTTTTTTACATTTTTTCCTCCTAGACAGTCCTGCATATGACATCATAACAAACCACTGTCCACTCTTGGAGTTTAACACCCTTCAGTTATTTGTAGACAATTATCAGAAGGGAAGTTGTTCTACGGGTATTATGGGCAATTGTTGCATCAAATGCTTAACCCTGATGTTGCCGTAACTTCCTAATACAATATTCACCATATATATCACAGGCTTGTGCAAATGGGTTTTTGAACATGAAAGGATTGAATGTTGTTGAGGAGGAGGAGGATAAACAGAATTATAGATGTCCAGGTTTGCCAGGTACAACATTCAGAGTGGGCATTAAAACAAAAGCTGTTCAACACGCAAAACAGAATTTAACTATTGAATGTGCCTTTTTTATGAGTGAGTATCTGAAGAGAATGATGGTGTGTATATTTTACATGCATTTCTGTGTTGCTCTTTTGCTAAATATATATTTTCAGACAAAAATGGAGTAATAGGTGAGAGTCCATATCAGTAAGTTAGGGTAAAGAACGTCACAAAGATGTTGCAATTTTCTCCCAAATAAGTATGGAATGTAGGAAAATCCAGCTCAGGTGTAACTTAAAAGGCATGAACTTAAAAAACAATAAATAGTCTTGTAGCACTTTATAGACTAACAAAACATGTAGATGGTATCATATTTTGTGGGCACAGCCCACAGGTATGGAAATAATGTAGGCACTCACAGAACTCTGCTTTTTTATTACATGGGGGATTTTTGTAAATTTTTAATGTGTGTCATTAAAAATCTATTTAGACTAATCTAAAATGTCAATCACATTTATTATTAAAATAATTAAATAGTTAAATAATAGCCAACTCTTATATGGCACTTTTTGTTGTTAGAGCTCACTGATTTACAAAAAGAGGTCAGTGTGTTATCCCCATTTTACATATGGGAAATGGAGGCATAATGATTTTCCTAAGTGTTTTTCCTGGTCAGCAGGCCAATAGCAGAACCTGGAACAGAACCCACATATCCTGAATCTTATCCCAATACTTTTCCCACTAGGCTATATGATAGCAGAAGCAGTACAACTTCTATATTTCATTATAATGAAATATTTTCACAAGATTGAAACAAAATATTTTGAAATAATGATTACTTTTTCACACACACACCCAAAATCGGGAGTAAGCCAAATTTCAAAATCTCAGAATTTTGTCTGAGATGGAAATTCCAATTTTTGGCCAGATGAAGGGTATCACGGCATGGCAGAGTTAAGTATGTTTGGGTGCCTTGAGTACATTTCCATTGCTTGACAATATTTGGATTGCTTTCCAATGTAAACTTTATTCTAAATTTCTTGAGTTTATAATAATTGGTTTGGGATCGTTATAATATCACTGAACTGTATTTTAATATAGGTATGCAGAAAAAAATAATTCTGTTTCACAGAAGATTTTGATATTTCAGAATTTGGTTCCATTCCCGCAAAATTTCAAAATTCTCCATAAGACAGAATTGAGATGTGACCCAGGCTCCCTTAGAACCTGCCAGGTGGGCTGCCAAAAAATCAGGCAGACAGGCTGACAGGAAACGAAGCAAGTTTCCTATGGAAATCTGTCAGGTGGGCAGAGTACCTACAGAATCCTGCCTGGTTTCCAGGAAATTCATCAAAATTGTGCCATCTCAGCAAAACATTTCAAGTCAGACAAATAAGTAAGTACGGATGAAAAAGGTTTATTCTCTAATTTACTCTGAATTGCTGACACATGCTATGTTCCTTACCTCCAACATATTGCAGTTTTTGTTTGGATAACTCATATGTTATAGCTTTTTGTGCAGCTGGAGAAGAAATACATTCCTTCCCCTTGGTTCTTTTTGCTTTCTGATAATTTGCTCCAATAAACATTGGTAAACAATGATTATGAAAAATCTTTCAGAGTTCAGTTACTTCAATTCTAGATGTTGCAGTATTTATAAGATTCACTTCTGCTTAACTAGGGTCAGAAATGAGTTGTTAATATTTAACAAGGAAGTCACTCTTTTCTTCTCCTCAGATATTACATATTAACTGATTCCTTGAGATCAACAAAGAATCCCCCTTTAATTAGGTTTCAAGTTCATTTTTAAGCAGATAAGTTAAACACTTAGGGTATGTCTACACTAGCTCGTTAATTCGAGCTAGGTAGGCAAATGAGGCGACCGGAGTTGCAAATGAAGCCCGGGATTTAAATATCCTGGGCTTTATTTGCATGTTCCCGTCGGTCGCCATTTTGAAATTTCACTAGCCGAACTCACTGCGCGGCTGCGTGGCAGTGAAAGCGTTAATGCGAACTAAGTCCTTGGTTCGAATTAACTGTTACTCCTCATTCCACGAGGAGTAACAGTTAGTCGAACTAAGGACTTAGTTCGATGTATTCACTGCCATGTAGCCGCACGGCAGTGAGTTCGGCTAGTGAAAATAAATGGCGACGACGGAACATGCAAATAAAGCCGGGATATTTAAATCGAGCTTCATTTGCTCGCTCATTTGCCTACCTAGCTCAAATTAACGAGCTAGTGTAGACATACCCTTACAGAACTACAGAGCACCATATTTCCATGACTTTACTACACAGTGTGTTGGGGGACAGGAAAATTTCCTTATTTACACTGCTCTGATGTTCAGGATAGAAAACTCTCAGTGATGACTCATGACAGAGTCTGACAAGCCTATGCATGTGATTAATTACTTTCACGGACAGGGAAAGTATGGGGCTTTCCACACAGCACTGCTGCATTTTCAGCCTTTTACAGGAAGATTAGCTACTGTTTTTGTTAATTGATTTGTGTGAAATATTGAGCAGCAGTGGGACCCCAGAAAGCACATCATGCAGCAGACAGATTGTATGGAATGGACTTGCACTGGACAGCTGAGTTTGAATGAAACAAGAAAGTTTTTGGTGAACTGGAGGAGTGGCAGGGTTGTAATCCTTGTAGTTTATGAACTTCTTGAATAGATACTGAGCTACTGGAACTATTGCAGGCCATAAGCTGCACCCTGTCACAGCTACATGCTTCTTGTCTTGCAGGATTCTGTCTAGCATGAACATTGGCATTAGTTCCTATGCAAAGCTAATTTCACTGTAGCAAATGTAAAATTTCTTGCTCTTATCAAACCTACAGCAGTACTTTACACTATGACAAACACTGTAGTTGTCAATGAGGGTTTTGTAGGTTTTGGGAATATTTTTCTAGTGCCATTCTACAGTACTCTTTAAGCAGAGAATTTTTAGAAAGGGGGGAAAGAATACACCTGGAGAATTCGAAACCTTCAGTGGATTTCAATAGTGAGCATTTGAATCCCTGCAATTCAGCATGCTACATAAAAAAATCTGCTTTTGATATTTTCAGAATTGTAAGCAATGTTCCCTCTATTCTTTTCCATCCATATGCAGATTTGTTCCATCTATGTACAGAATAAATTTTTATGTGCACTGAGGTATGTGCGAATGTGTACTGCCAGTAGAAACAACAAACCTATCTGTGAAGTATCAGAGGGGTAGCCATGTTAGTCTGAATCTACAAAAGTGACGAGGAATCCTGTGGCACCTTATAGACTAAGGGTATGTCTACACAGCAAAGTTATTTTGAAATAACAGCCGTTATTTTGAAATAACTTTACTAGCATCTACACAGCCAAACCGTTATTTTGAAATTAATTCGAAATAGCGGAGCGCTTATTTCGAATTTGGTAAACCTCATTCCACGAGGAATAACGCCAAATTCGAAATAGCTAATTCAAAATAAGCATTGTGTAGAAGCTTATTTGAAATAGGGGGCCTCCAGCCCTTCCCAGGGTGCCCTGCTGGCCACTCTGGGCCAAACCAGGAAAACTCCTCTCCTCCGCCCAGCCCCGGAGCTCTTAAAGGGGTAGACTCTGGCCACAGTGCCTGTGCCAGCTCCGAGCCTGCCAGCACAGAGCCAGCAATTGCTGCCCCTGGCCCAGCATGAGCCAGCAACCCACTGGCACCCAGACTTCCACCGCTCCCCAGGAGCAGTCTGGCAGCTCCCTGGGCCACAAAAGGCGGGTGCCTTCCTGGTTCAGTGCAGAGATCATGGACCTCATTCAGGTTTGTGGGGAGGCCTCCAATGTCCATGATTTCTGCACTAGATGGAGGAACGCAGCCATCTACAGGTGGATGACTGACAGCCTGGCCACCAAAGGCCACATGCGCACCCAAGAGCAGGTGCGCATGAAAATAAAGGAGCTGCGGCAGGCCTATGCCAGGGCCACACGGGGCAGCTCCCAAATAGGAGCTGACCCAGACCCTTACCCCTATTATGATGCCCTGGACCGCATCCTGGGGAGTCAGACGGTCCGTGCCCCCCAGGTGGTCATCGACCCTGGGGCAGAGGGCCCTGACCAAGGCATGGAGGAGGAGGAGGACGACCGCCAGGAGTTGCAGGAGCCTAAAGGGAGCATGGCACTCACCCAGGACCCCCAAGACATCACAGCAGCCATGTGACCAGTGTCGTCCGAGGCCGGGGAGGCCTCGACATGTGACTGCCATCACTGTCCCCTTATGTGGGGCAGGGGAGAGGGGAGAGGGAGACCAGGGACCGCGCATGTGGGCCTTGCTGACCACGGTGCATTCAGCAACCTGTGCATGTGCCGTGCCACCCTGGGCATGTGGCCCCGGCTGGCTGCTACACAGGGGCCCTAGCCTGTTACCCACACGCGTGTGTGTATGAAGGCACATGACATGCTCCTGACCACGGGGAGGGGACACTGCACAGTGCCCTCCCTCCACAAGCCCCCTCTATGCAGAGGCAGGGTACATCTCCCCTCCCCCCCCACACACCCACACTATATACAGCACAGGGGCATGGGTGCAGTCCTGGTACAGCTCCCACTCCCGGGGATAGCAGGACATGCCAAACATGGCCTGTGTGCAAGCACATCAGCTCTGATGGTGCGGAGACCTGTCATCCTCACCATGCAGAGGGGGGGCTGGGCTTCATCCACTGTGTCCCCAGGGATAACTGACCACTTCTCTTGTTTCTCCACAGCCACAGCAGCTGCGAGTGCAGGGCACACCACCCCACCAAGGACATCCTCCAGCACCCGGGCCAGCAGGGTAACCCGGAACCAGGAGGAGTACCAGCAGCAGTACCTGGGGATCCTGTGAAGGCAGGTCTGCATCCTGGAGCGCTGGGTGCATGAAGACCTGCAGCTGCAGCAGGAGAGCTGGCGGGAGCTGCTTGCCCAGGGCCACGCCATCTGCGACCACCTGCAGACCCTGGTTCAGAGATTGGTGCCTCCTGCCGCTCCAGCCCCTGCTGCTGCCCCAGCTATCACTCCTCCTTCCACTCCTTCTCCCCCCTCCCACTCCCTCTCCCGCCTCTTCCTCCCCCCGCTCCCCACTCGCCCCACCCTCCATACCCACTCCCCCCTGGGGACACTGAGGCCCCCGCACCCGCAGTGCTGGGAGACAGGTGGACCAGCAAGACCCCCAACCCTGAGCTTCTCCTCCCCCTTCCTCCCCTTGGCTCCCTTCTCCCAGGTTTACCCCTCCCCTTTCCCACCCCTCTCGCCTCCCTTCTCCCGCCTTCATTCTCCCTCCACCCCAGTTATGTTCAATAAAGAGAGTTTGTTTTTGGCAACACACGTGTTTTTATTTTACATCAGGGAGGGAGGTTAGGGAGGGGAAAGTGGAAGGACGTGAGGGTGGAATAAGACACAAGGCCCCAGTGGGGCATGCCAGGGAGACTTCACTCCTCCTCCGGGTGGAAGCTCTCCCGCAGGGCCTCCCGGATACAGACAGCCCCCCGATGGGCCTCCCGGCTGGCAGCCGTGCGGGGCTGTGCATCCTGGCCAGCCAGGCGATCAGCCTCTGCCATCTAGCCTGGCAGGAAAGCCTCCCCCTTCCTCTTGCATAAATTGTGCAGCACACAGCACGCTGCCACCACATGCGGAATATTGTGCTGGGAGATGTCGAGGTGGGTGAGGAGGCATCTAAATCGGGCCTTCAGCTGGCTGAAGGCACCCTCCACCATGATGTGAGCCCTGCTGAGCCTGGCATTAAAGGCCTGCTGGGAGGGGTTGAGGTATCTCATGTAGGGCTTCATGAGACAGGGCTGTAGTGGGTAGGCCGCATCCCCTACCAGGCACACAGGCATGTCCACATCCCCGACCCTGATGTGGTGGTCAGGGAAGAAAGTCCCGGCATGCAGCCTCTGGCACATGGAGGAGTTGCGGTAAACCCACGCATCGTGTGCTTTGCCGGACCAGCCCACATTAATGTCCAGGAAGCGTCCCCGGTGGTCAGACACAGCCTGCAGGATGACTGAGAAGTATCCCTTCTGGTTTATGTACAGGGAGGCCTGGTGGTCTGGGGCACGGATGGGGATGTGCGTCCCGTCGATTGCCGCCCCGCAGTTGGGGAAGCCCAGGGCGCCAAAGCCCTCAATGACCGCGTCCACATCAGTGAGGCAGGTGACTCTGCGGAGCAGCACTCTATTGATGGCCTTGACCACTTGCAGAGGGACACACAAAACCGAGAGTCACTGGGGTGCCAGGGTGGCTGACAGTGCTTCTTCCCCGCCACTGCCCTGCACCCCCTCCCCAGGAACACCCCCCCCGCAATCCTGGCCACCGCGGGCAGTCCGTAGTGCAGCTGGGACAGAACAAACCCTCCCAGGGAGGGGACTTGCACCACCTCCCCCCCTTTTCCCGGGGTAGCCCATCCCCTCTTTGCCCCCCTGCCCTCCTGCCCCCCCGCCAGGCACAGTGGCTGGAGACTGCCATACCTGCATGAGCACTGCTCTTACGGGGGATCTCCCCACGCTGAACTGGTTCCCCATGGATCGGTAGCTATCCGACGTGGAGAGCTTCCAGAGGTCGATGGCCACACGCTTCTGGAGGGGAATGACGGGCCTCATGCATGTGTCCCATCACTGTAGAGCAGGGGTGACCCACTCACAGATCTCGAGGAAGGTATCCTTCTTCAATCTGAAGTTCTGGGTCCACTGTTGGTCTCCCCAGTGCTCCAGGACAATGTGGTCCCATCAGTTGCTGCTGGTGTCCAGATGCCAGATGCGGCAGGGCACGCTGGAGTCCAGCCGCTGCTCTTCCACGGCCCCCAAGGGGGTCTGGAAGAGGACCTGGGGGTTGGGCTGCCACAGAAGCTGCCAGGCAGTCTCCAGCACTTGCTGCCGGGCTTGCAGCAAGACATCCAAAATGAGCACCAGAGTGCCCAGGGGCAGATCTGGCTCCATGGTGCCGAGTGCTGTGGTGTCCCGAGTCAGGGCAACCAAAGCAGGCAGAGAAAAAAATGCTTTGCCGTCCCTCAGCAAGGTAGGCAAGCAAGCAGGGAAAGATGAGAACCAGCTGTCCAGGGGGGTTCCTTTAAGCACAAGCCTCAGATAGCCTCAGGCAGCAGCCACACAAAGTAACTACTGACCTGATGCCCTTATGCCATGTTTCAGCTGGCCTTAGATGCAATTCAGCGTCCAATCAGTGTGGATGCGCTATTTCAAAATAGAAAAACGCTATTTCCAAATGCATTTTGTGTGTAGACGTATTATTTCGAAATACCTTATTTTGAATTAACTATTTTGAAATAAGATATTTTGAAATATCGCTGTGGTGTAGACGTACCCTAACAGATTTATTGGAGCATTAGCTTTCGTGGGCAAAGACCCACTTCGTCAGATGTATGTAGTGGGAATTCCAGAGGCAGGTATAAATATACAGGCATAAGAAAAGAGTACCAATCAAGAGTAAGGCTAGAGATAACGAGGTCAATTCAGTCAGAGAGGATGAGGCCCACTTCTAGCAGATGATGTGGAGGTGTGAACACCAAGAGAGGAGAAACTGCTTTTGTAGTTGGCTAGCCATTCACAGTCTTTGTTTAATCCTAAAATGATGGTATCAAATTTGCAGATGAACTGTAGCTCAGCAGTTTCTCTTTGAAGTCTGTTCTTGAAGTTTTTTTGTTGCAGGATGGCTACCTTTAAATCTGCTACTGTGTGTCCAGGGAGATTGAAATGTTCTCCTACAGGTTTTTGTATATTTCCATTCCTGATATCCGATTTGTGTCCATTTATTCTTTTACTTATCAGATATTGGGAATGAAAATATACAAATTTACAAATCAGATATCAGAATTAAACAAAGACTGTGAATGGCTAGCCAACTACAAAAGCAGTTTCTCCTCTCTTGGTGTTCACACCTCCACATCATCTGCTAGAAGTGGGCCTCATCCTCTCTGACTGAATTGACCTCGTTATCTTTAGCCTTACTCTTGATTGGTACTCTTTTCTTATGCCTGTATATACCTGCCTCCGGAATTTCCACTACATGCATCTGATGAAGTGGGTCTTTGCCCACAAAAACTAATTCTCCAATAAATCTGTTAGCCTATAAGGTGCCACAGGACTCCTCGTCGCTTTTGCAAACCTATCTGTGGGTGGTCTGTAAATCAGCTGGGCAGCATTTGAATCTCTCCTGGGTGGCTGCACAAGCACACAACTTACAGGGAACACTGATTGTAGGCCTATTGTGCCCCACACGGAAGTAGCAGCAGAGCAGAACTGAGCTTGGTGAACATATGGTAGATCTTGATATTGTTTAAATGATATCATCTGAAATATTTGTCATTGTTACATGATTTCCTGCAGTCCCTGGTGGTTCCAGCTCTGCCCTTTGTGAAGGACACCATGCAAAATTCCCAACAGCAAAAGTGAGTATGTTGTCATATCGTTTGGTTTGGGATTTTTTCCCATGATAATGGGACAGAGACACATTTGAAGAGCTGGCTGAGAGTGAAGCCATGTGTCACATCTCCAGATAATCAGAAAAGTAGGAGATAAAGTGGAATTTCAAAATGTGCCATTAGGTGAGAGGAAGAGGCGAGCAGTAAACCTTATTATGCTGACTTTCTCCATCTTCAGACTTAGCTTTAACATTTCTGTGGGTGCACTTCACTGCAGAGTTAGTACAAGTTAGCCTAATTCAAATAACATTCCAGCTGCAGAGTGCTCAGGTTAACCAAGAATGAATTGTGCTATTTCGCCTCACAAATGCACTCCCAGATCGGTCAACCGACTCAGGCTAAAAACACCGTCAGCTGGGTTAAAGGGTTTTGTGTGTGAACTGTATTCAGGTTAGGAACAACGCAAATTAAGGACTAGTAGCACTTCAGTGTAAATGTCAGTAAAGTTTTTTCCCTGTAGCTGCATCGTGAGAGTATCTTCACCTGGCTACACGCTGAGGAAAGAGAGACCTCTCACATTGGCATAATACTTTCACTTCTGTAAGAAGTGGTAGCTATGTCAGTGAGAAAAGTTCTCCTGACACAGCACTTTCCACACCAATGCTTAGATCAGTGTAACTTACGTTGCTCGGGGGTGTGGGTTATTCACACCCTGAGCGAGTTAAGTTATACCAATATAAGTGGTAGTGTGCAGAATTAACTCTATTGAGAGGGCTTGTACAATGAAGACAGACCTTTAGTTTGATGGGTGTTTAAAATAGAAATGAGGGATACTTGTCAATCAACAGTGTCAAGTTTCAGGCCACAAGTGCCTGCATCTCACCCTAAAAACAGCAAAAAAAAAAAAACCCAACCCCGTGGAAGTTCTGAGGAGGGATGTTAGTTCTTTTCTTCTTTATGGTAGTCTCATCTGCTGAGGCCATGGAAGTGGGTTAGAGGAGGGATATGCAATTATTGCATAGGGGGTTGTTGTTGTTGTTGTTGTTAAACTGAAACCATGCAAAATATCGTCCTTCTCCATTTAAAAGTAAAATTGAAACAAAAGTTTGATGAAGCCTCTGGCAAGAAACCAAAGCAGCTGAGTTTCTTACAGCTTTGTCTTAGTATCGGCGTCACAGGGCTCCCATGTGATGCATGCCCTTCCCCTCATTTTACAAATGGTTAATCTAAAACACTGAATTCCACATTTTCAAAAGTGGCTTTTAATTTTGAGCGCTTCAATTTTTGATGCCTAAAATATCTCAAATTGGGAAAACAAAACCAGAAAAATCACAGCACTCAGAATTAAAAAGAACATCATCAATTCAAAAAATGAATTCAAAGTAAGTTCAGCTGCTAAACCTGCCCCTAAATTCCCCTGTCAATTTCTGTGAGTGTTTATATTCATATTGTAAAAAATATTTCTCTTTTCCCTGTTGCTGTGTGAATGGGGAAACTGATCAACCACAAAAGGCAGATAATCACTTTTCCTATTAGCACAGCACTGTCAAATGCACAAAGCAAACAAACAGAAAAAAGAATTACATTTTTTTTCTCTGCAATTTTTTCCCATTGTAAGTCTTACTTGTAACAAAGGCAAGGGAAACATTTACAGACAGAAGTGGCTATGCTGAAGTTAAAGATTGGAGCTCGGTCGCATCACCCTTGGATAGCATCCTGGAAAACTGATATCTGTAAGTGACAAACATTTTTTCTGGAATCAATGACCAGGTTTGCATACTCTTTTCTGCTCTGCTAATTAAGGTTCAGAGCAAAAATAACATCATGAGCATGCAAATTATGGAAAGTTAATCATTTTGTAAGAAGAAAACAGAACCATGCATGGAAAACAGTGTCACATGCTTTATTTTTGCTGTATTTGTTCAGGCATATTTCTGTGTCAAATATGCATGCTGTCTTTTTAACTAATTATTTCCACAGTTTATATCCATTCCTCAAGAAAGCATCATATTATTTTAGCCAGAGCTTGTAGAAATATACATAGTCAAGGTTGCCAAATAATCTCCATTATAAGACAGTTTTCAGCTGTTTATAACTTCAACTAGCTGGACTGAAATATCCCATGCTGACATATCTACCTCAGATTCACATTTTTTGAAACCTCTCTGAGAAATTTCTGAGTTTTTGCTGAAGTTAGGAAAATGTTTTGCCTTCATTAAATTCTTACAAATGTTTCTTTAAGAAGATCTCATCCTTCCATCCTTTCAAGCAGGGATGTCGAGTGTCAGGGATATGCCTTTTTCCCTCCCTGTGAAAAATCTATCCAAACTGGGCCAAATTATAAGCCTTCAAAGGAAACAATATGAACATGCACAATAGACCCTTGCTAGAGTTTGACCACTAAATTCTCTGAAGACTGCATTTGCATGACGCATGTTGCAGCCCAGAGCAAAACAGTTCATGGGGATATTGCCTGTGATGGCTTCTTCTTCAGCTAGTATCCACTGTGGCACCAGGCACTGGTAATTAGGGGATGAAGACTGGTGTTCTCAATGCTCATGTTCAGGATGCCAAAGTTGGCTGAATAGAATGCAAAGGGCTGAGAAGCAGGGATAAGAGCTATCTGAGCAAGATGCACAGGCTACAGCTTTACATGCTGGAGCAGGGGCTGGCAGGTTATATGGAGAGGAACGTGTCTGGATCACAGTTTCTTCCAGAACCTGAAAGAGAACCCAGGATTTTTAAACATCTGAAACCATGAATTTTTAAAATGTTAAAATACTATGGCTGTGAAATTTACCAAAATGAACTATGAATTTGGTAGGGCTCTAATCATGAGGCAAAAACTTATTTTTGTATTGGATAATAGGGCAAACAATCAGGATTTGAAGCACTGTACAACCAGTTTTGGTCACTCCTCACCTGGCATGGATTTGAACCAGTGTTAATAAGATGAACAGTTCTGTGTCCTGCTCCAGATAATCCAGTCCCCCACATACTTTGGTGTACGAACAGTCACTTCTGGAAGCTGACAGAGGAAGCACAGCAAGTCTCCCAAGACAGCAAACTGTGCCAGTATCAATGTCGTATCGTAATCCAGAAGCTGGTCCCAAACATTTAAACAGGTGCAGTTGTTACTTTTTTCCTGGAAATCAAGTATTAATCTCCTCAGGAGACCTCTGAGGCCAGGTCTACACTAGACCCAGCAGGTTGGCTTAAGGTATGCAACTCCAGCTACACAAAATGCTAAACTTAAACTGAGCTTTGGCAGTGTCCACACTACAGGAGACTGACGGGAGCGAACGCTTCTGTTGGCTTCCCTTATTCCTCGGAAAAGGAGGCGTAGCGGACGCCAGTGGGAGCTGCTCTCAGTATTCAATTTATGGGTCTATACTAGACCCACCAAATCAAATGCCAGAAGATCGACCTCCAGAGCGTCGATCTTCCAATAAGTTTAGACGTGCCCTCACTGCTGCTATTTTGGTTGCCACACTGAGCATTTGAACCCAGGCCTTCAGGTGCTACAAGTGCACTTGAGCTAGAGTCAGGCTCTTACAATGGGCCTTTAACAGATTCCCATCTGCCTTGGCTAGGGTTCACAAGAGAATACCTAAAACACACTGAACATCTGTACTTCAGTATGAGGACAGAGAAACCTGGCATTGCACATCTGCCTTTGTCTTGAATACCATGTCATGAAGCTCTGCTAACCAACTTACCAGATAAACAGTGGTCATTTCCTTTTCCAGAATAGGATTTATTTGCCCTTTATAGGGTACTGAAGTGAAGACATTGTTGGGAGGCTCATGTTAAGTGCACTGTCCCATATGATCCCTCTTCCATTGCTCAACGTAGTCATTAATTTTCTCCATGTGGTGGGTCAGAGAGGCCCCATATCAGCAAAGAAGGGGTTCAGGAGAGCCTTTGGATCTACCTAGCCCCTTCCCCATTATGTCTGCAACCAGTGCCAAGCCCGGAAGGAATATAAGAGGAGAGGGATTCGCTCAGAATTAACTGGCTAGGAAGGA
Organism: Rafetus swinhoei; assembly: GCA_019425775.1. Lineage (NCBI taxonomy): Eukaryota > Metazoa > Chordata > Testudines > Trionychidae > Rafetus > Rafetus swinhoei. The sequence continues at coordinate 269,650,456 of CM033437.1, read as the reverse complement.
GCTCTGTCTGAAGGAAGCTTCACTTGCAGAGACAGTCCTGCCAGCTGGAGCAGGCACTAGGGAAGAACAGAAATACCAAGGAACTAGCCATTCTCAAATCAGACACTGTTTGAAAATCAAGTCCAAATAAAAGAGCAAGGATGCCTCCCCTCATTCCTGTTCCCAGAAAACTAGAAGACAAAGACAAGTGTTAAATTAAAACTAGGGTTATTTTTTGTGGGGGGGAGGGAAGAGGGCAAGGGTTGTACAACATTTTTAAGTCAAGCCCCTCAACCCTGACCAGAAAAGAATCTAAAACTGAATGAATAATTAACTGGCTGGCACTTACCTTGGTGGACACCGAAGAGACTCCTCAACCATGGGAAGTCTTTTGGCCACATTGGGGTATTTGGAAAGTCCCCGAGGAGGTGCTGCTCTAGCCACACCACTACACTACTGCCTTCTAATAACTTCCATAACATTTATTTTTCTTTTAAAGTTGAACAAAAGCTACAATCTATTTCTTATTTCTATTCTGGTATAATCAGTATTATCTTTAACATAAAGTCCTAAAGAGTGTAGTTTTGGGGGAAATAATTTAAGTGCCCCTTTGTTTCAGTTTAGATCTCTGTAATAAAGCCTCTGTTTAGCAAGCTTGTGCAGTTCTAGTAGAATATTTCTGAAGTTATGTATAAAGAATGTGATTTACATGCTTAGCATTTCCTCTTAAACTATTTACCTAATTACAGTTAACCCTAATGCCTTTCCATTTAGTCTATAACCTTTGTTGACAGCGAGAGAGAGTTTGGCAAACAGATATTAACTAGAAAGGTAAAACATGCCAAAAGCCATGTATGAGGCTAAGCATATATAAATATTTATAGGAGTAAAATTAATTTACTGTTTGATGATTATGGAAAATAAGAGTCAAACAGTATTTTAAAAGTGATACATACTTTTGTTCCTATATTGTCAGAGAGTGAATGGCTGTGAAACCCATCTTAGCAGGACCTTATATTTTGCAGAATAAATGTTCTTTATAATTCATTTGGAGGTTTTTTTTTACTTCCCCTCTCATTCACGAAAATGGCCTTAATTTCACAGATAACCCATCTGTTTGAAAGGAGGCCTATTTTGAGGTAAAAGTGTGCTGATTTTTACTAAGAAATGGTCCTGCTTGCAAATGACAACCTTGCAGGAGGCACTCAACACCTCATAGTATACGTGGGCTTAGATCCAACTCCTAGTGTTAAAATAATTCTTACAACAGTTAATTTAGAACCTTTTAAGCTTTTTCCAGGCTCTGATAGTCTCGCAGGAACAAATTACTCTGCAATTTGACAGATGTTTCCTAGAGCTGTTTGGAAAACTGAACCATTTATAAGAATTTTGACATTTTTATTGTTTTTTAAAATACCAACACTGATGAAATTCCACCTGTTAAGAGTTGGTTGAAAATTTGGTTATTTTCCCATCTCCATCAAAAAGCAAATTTACAACAGTTGTTGAAAACTACATGGCTAGAACAATTGCTGTAGTCGCTCTCCCTCACTTGTATGATACATTAATTTCATTGAACCTATACAACAATGGGTCCAAGCCTCACTCAGTCCATAATGCCTCCTATGCACTGGGTTAAGCAAGGCTAGTACAAAGGCCTTCTTCATGACACCCAAAGAGTCCATAGGGTTGCACTTTGAACCCCTACCTAGGCTTTCTGTAACAAGGTCCATTCCATTCTCTTATTTCTTTACTTCAATTTTTTAAACCAATTAGCACCCAGATAAATGTATAATAAAACTATGTGCTAGATGGGACAACTGTTTCTCCCACACACTCTTGCACACCGTTTTTGACTGATTGGGTTAGAGTATAAGCATACACATCCTAAGACAGAATGTAGACCTAAACTGAACTACAAGTTTGCTTCAGTGCATGCCTAGTTTTTCCTGAGACCCTCAGAATAGCCATATTCACAAAGCCAAATCACACAGTCTTTAAATTGCCCCTACTTAGGCAAAACTCCCAGTCACTTTAAGGGGCATTTTGTCAGGGTAAAACCTGGCTAAATGTGAATAATGACTGTGAAGACAGTTTGAAAGACATTTCTAGTCAAGAACTTAGGGATTTCTTACTTTACAATGTTCCCATGTTTTCAGCTGTCAGACAATGCTTTTTAAATACATGTTGCAAGTAATATCTCCCAAACTACTAACACTGTTTACATCAGATTCTAATGTATCCAGTCCCTCAGACATAAATCATATTGCACTATCTTGTTTTATATCATTTAATTCATACTCTGGTATGCATACGAGCATATGTATCTGTCTTCTTGTTGTGACTTAAAGCAAAGCCCATCAGAAGAAAGCATATTGCAGCAGTCAGAGTAGTCCATAACCTTCTTGGCCTATGAGGGAGTTCATTAATTTTAAACATTTGTAGTATGGACACTTGCTTAGGATTTGGGATGGCTCTCAATAAAATTTTGCAATCAACTTAAAGCACCCTCTGATTTTAAAGATGCTATGGAATTCCTGCTGAAAACACATGGTTTTATAGTTTAATCTATAACCAAGTACAATGGTTATAGATTGACACTCGTAAAATAATATTTTGCTTTTTCAGAACTAATAATTCACTGCCTGCTCCTCTATTAAATTCCATAAGTTGTCCAGCTATCGTATTTTTTTTTACACAACTACAATGTACTTGTCCTATCTTTGCATTACTCTGCCTTACTTAAGTGATCAGTTTTCAGTAGAGCTGTCAATTGATGTGCGTTAACGCCTGAGATTAACACAGGGGAAGGATTAATGCTTTAATTTTTTTTAACATGTTAATCACAGGTGTTAATTCTGCACTGCCCCTTTGAAGCGCCGCTCCGGCACTTAAAAGGGACAGCGCATTAGGAGCCTGGGATCAGCTGGAGTCCCCAGCTGATCCCAGGCTCCATGCAGCATTGCTCCTTTGAAGTGCCGGTCTGACGCTTCAAAAGAGCAGCACAACGTGAAGCCGGGGATCAGCTGGGCACTTCAGCTGATCCCCAGCTCCTAATGGCGCTGCCCCTTTGAGGCACCTGGGTGGCACTTCAAAGGAGCAGTGCAATGCGGAACCCGGGATCAGCTGGAGTGCCCAGTTGATCACCTCGGTGCTTCAAAGAGGCAGCGCTGCACCGAACTGGGGTCAGCTGGGGACTCCTGCTGATCTTGGGCTCCTGTGGTGCTGTCCCTTGGAAATGCTGGGGCTGCCTTTCCAAGGGACAGCTGTACTGATCCTGGGGTCAGCTGAGTACTCCAACTGATCCTGGCTTCCACAGCACTGCCCCTTGGAAATGCCGGGGCGGCCTTTCCAAGGGGCAGCGCTGCACTAAGCCTGGGTCAGCTGGGGACTCCAGCTGATCCTGGGCTCCCACAGTGCTGCCCCTTTGAAACACCACTGCAGCATTTCAAAGGGGCAGTGCACATGATTAATCACGTGATTAATCACGTGATTAAATTTTTTAATCATGCGATTAATTGCAATTAATTTTTTAATTGCTTGACAGCCCTGATTTTCAGACATAACTGAGATTTCAATATTACATATTTTTCAGCTGAAATATTCTCATCCTAGCTCCCTTATTACAGGCCCAGAATAGTTTGGCTCACTCAAAGTGATCAAGGCATTCCAGCCTCTCCCTTATTTGCAGTACATAATGGAGGACAGTTGATTAACAGGTAGACCGAATTTCCCCACAACTCCTTGACTAGACCTCAGATGCCTTTGGGTTTTCTCCCGAAGGGGAGAAGACAGCTGATGTCTTATACTGCAAATGAATATTACCGCAGCAATTGATACCAGTTTCTGAATTGTGTCCCAACAAAAACTCTCAGCATAGACTTAAGGGTTTTATTAAACTGTTCAAATAGGCCATTGGTCTGAGGATGCTTGACTGAGGTCTGGAATGACTGTACCTCTAAGGTGGGGGGGAACAAATCTGTTGACGCATTTGAACATAAAATTTGTCCCCTGATGAATGATAAAGTCTGATGGGATGCCTACCCTGGAAAAGATCTGCAGTAGCTCCTGAATGAGGGTAGAAGCAAATATGTGACACCAGAAAATGGTCTTTAGGGAAATGTGTGGCCCTGAGCACATTTAGGTGCTCTACAATGTCAATATGCACTGTTTCAGCCAGGTTGTTAAGAGAGCGAGGCAAATTAAGGGAGCCCAGCCTCATCTGTTATAGGCTACCTTCTGGCAGTCCAGACAGGAGAGACAAAAGTCTGCTACTTCCCAAACTATAGCCAGCCAAAAAAACTAGGCCAGTAGTCTTTCAAGGGTCTTTGTGTTACCCACATGTCCAGGCATTAGGACAGCGTGTGCTCATCTCAACAATTCTCGCTGAGCTAGTTTGGGAATCTGCCTCTTGTGTGAGGTTGATTCTCCACCCAGTATAAAATTTTTGTTGCTTAACTCAAAATGGGGAAATTGTTGGGTGGAGTGTCCCAAAGTAGTTTCCCTAATGATCTTGGCTCCCTGGCTGAAACACTGTCAGAGGGTCTGAGCCTCGTGCTGATCAGTGATGAGATCGAAGGTGTCATCTATAGGATCAAGGTGGGTGAGGTAATATCTTTTATTGGCTGACTGCTGTTGGGGCGAGAGACAAGCTTTTGTCACACCAAGTTCATCTTCATGTCCGGGAAAGGTACTCCCAGCATCCACCTTGCATTTTGCTGTGACACTGGGAATACCTTCAAAAGCCTGTCTCTCTCAGCAGCAGAAGCTGGTCCAATAAAAGATATTACCTCACCCACCTTTTTCTCTAACAGGGCTACTAACAGGGGAGAACAACCAGTCCAACTGCCCTGGGACCTGGCAATTTAAAAGGGCCCGAGGCTCCCGGCTGCTATCTCAGGAAGAGTCACATGGCCTCCCTCATAAGCAGGATTGAGTCTTTACCCTGTTATAAAAAGTGATACTTGAGATAATTGCACTCCATCATGGGACACTCCCACAGCACATATTCTGATTGCCCACAATGATAACATATGATTAAGCCCTCTTGAATGGTCAACAATGACCCCTTTGGGCCTGGTGCCTTAGAGTCCCAGCCCCTTGAGATCTCCAGGAAGCTAGGGATTCTGTATCGGAACTGGGCCCTGTACTGTGGGCACCAAAACCTGGCCTAATTGCAACAACCTTGGAGTTACCGGGGGAGGGGCCTCCCAATGCTCAAGGCCTCTGCCTCCAGAAACCCCTCCACCATTTCTATGGCCTCTGAGAGAGTTACTGGGCAGAACTGAGGGACTCAGGCTTGTACTGCTATGGGGAAAAAATTAAATACTGTTCCAGATCAATGCTTTCCCTAAGGTTGCCCATAATCTTGATTTCCAGGGTCAGCCAATGAGTGGCCAAATCATGGAGCTTTGGTACTATGACCTGTGAGCAGCCTCCTTTTCAGAACAGTTCCTTGTGAAACTTCCGATAGATCTTTGGGGAAAATCTAAGTCAATCCAATATGGCAGCCTTCACAGTGAAATAGGACTAGGCTTCCTCCGATTAAGGCTCAGTAAGCAGCATGGACCTTTCCAGTCAGTTAAGGAGCGATCTGGAAGGCCCAGGAATTCCTCTCCCAGTCAGTGGCAGCTATGACCCACTCATACTTTGTCAGGAACTTTCACCATGATTGGAATTAGTTTGTTTAGGGTGGATCTCAAGAAACCCTCAGCAGGGAACACACCTATGGGATTGCTCGGCAGACCTTGCACAAAAGACTAGCAACCTCAGCCTGGAATGGTTGATTCCATCTCTGATCAAGTATCAAAAGTAAATGAGTTGTCTGCACCCCTAAGTATCCCCTCATGGCCAGGGTGCCTGTGCACTGTCCTGGTCTTTATTCTTCTTTTACACAGACTCTACACATTTGCTCATTTAATCACCCCCTTATGGGGGGCTTAGGTTTATACAGACAAAATAAAACCAAAAATAAAACTTGAAAGCCCCAAAAGCTGTCCAAATGCCTGTTTCTTACCCCAGAGCCCAGGGGAGCAAAAGAGTTCCTTCACAGAGTCCTTTGACCAGTTCTTAGGGGGTGAGCAACTCTGGAGTTCAGCTGGTCACTGTCCTGTTCAGAGACGATTCCCTTGCAGACTTCCCCATAGACCTACTTCAGCTCTTACCTCAGGAGCCAACAACCTGAGATTTGCTCCCTGTGCCAGATTGGCTCATTGAGCAAGCCTGCTCCAGACATCACCTCTGCTGCTAGCAGCTCCCTCGTTCTCTCTGCTCACCACAGGTTTCTTTAGAAGGTTTCAGCCTACATCTTTTTTTTTAATTCAGTGGGACTAGTTATATACAACACTTAATTTTTAGCACATGCTCTATTAGGTTGGGGCTTCTGTCACTAACATATAAGGAGTGCAATAAGTTAGAAGAGTAGCTAATGAACTCCATATCTCTGAAAGGGTATGGCCAGTAGGGTTGTGTGCCTCTCCATGGACAGCCCTCCCATCTCCTGAACCCCTGATAACACCAGCAGAAGGTGCAAGTAGGTACCTGTAGTTCTGCTGCAAGGCAACGATAATCATCAGAAGAATTTCCAAGGAAATGTACAAAAATATGTCTACACAATAGGAGGTCAGGAATTTTTATGAACTTGATCACTCAAGCCATAAAAGCAGATGAGTGATATTAATCTAAAATAAAAGCAGCTTCATAGCGTGGGTAGAAGGAAATAGATTGAGGAGTTGCTTGAAAACACAGATTTTTAATCTCCCGAGTCTTTTCCTCGTGATTTACATTGCAGAAAGTGCCTAGAGCTAGTCAGCGGCGCTATGAAAGGGTTACTACTCTCCCTGCTGTTGACACAAAAGAACATTTTGGGCCTGTTCTCCGTGAATGAAGGATTGTTTTGTGTGAAAGTTAGTCCATCACCGTATGTCTGAAAAACAGGCAAAACCCAGTTCAATTCTAGCTACAACTGGCGTGATATGTTGAAAGAGCAGGATGAAGGGCAGAGCTATTGGAATCAAGTTTCATTAGCTTTGACATGTAAACATACCTTCATCTGAAGGTTGTTGTCACAGTGAATGCAAACAGAGGTGATGGCCAACTAAGCAGAAGCAATCTAATGTGTTCTTTTCCTTTAATCCCCAAACTATTAAGTACTATTACATTAGATCAAGGCTGACATCATTTCTGAGCTGTCAGGGAGCTGTTATTCTATGGCACCTGGAGCATGCCAAGCATATAAAATGTATAAAACTACATACTTAATATTCTCTTTCATGTTTAGTTACTAAATCATGATTTCTCTTTTGCAGCTATTGATGATTTCTCTTTTGCAACTCCTTTGAGTCATTTTTCCTAGATTTAGGTTTGTATTAGATACTCGTCTGGATAAATAAGTGTGATTCCTTTAGATTTCAATAGAGCTGTGCCAGCTGAGGACCAGCTCTATCTCATCGAGGAGTAAGGTGGCATGCTAGGTCACAGAACATAGTTCAATCTAATGAGATGTTAGGAGTCAAAATTAAGTTTTTAAAAAGTGCATGAAATTGTCCATTGTAAAATAAATAGGGGGCAAGGATTATTTGTTAAAACCAATTTAAAAATCCTGGGATGAACTTTATTTAGTTTCTTCTAGTTTGCTTGTGTAACACCAACAGGCAGAACCAAACCTGGGACTTCTGGAGGAAAGTGTATGAGCTGCAGCTAAGGCTGTGGAGCTGTGATGTCCAACCAGTACTATTGCTATAGCAAACTAGCCACACTCAACCAGCCAAATTGCCACATGTGGCTAGTGGCCAGCGTGTTGGACACCATGGCTGTAGAGCAGGAACAGCTAACAGGGAGTTTGGAGAGGGAGTTCTCCATGTAAAAGAGGAGTAAAAACGGGACCCTTGTGGTAAGTGGCTGTCTGGAGTGTGTGTTTGTGTGTGTGGGAGTTATTTGCTGTGTGCTGAGCTTGTGTTTGTCTGGTTGGTTGGTTGGTTGGTTTGAAGGAGCTTCTGAAAGGTTTGAAATCTAGAAGCCTCTGTTAATTGGCTGAGCCTCAGTCAGGGGGAGGGGCTACCAGAGCTATATAAGCCTGTGACTCAGCGACCAGGGAGCTTGCGAACAGGAACAGCTAACAGGGAGTTTGGAGAGGGAGGTTAGAGGGCACTAGTGACTTCTGACCTTCTTTAAAACATAGCTCTTATAATACTCTATATTCCAGAGGTTTAAAAAGAATCCCAGTTTATACTTAAACTTATTCAGTAGAAAAATGGAGACAGAAGCCCAGCAGCAGAGTGGGGGCTATCCTGTTTATTGCGTAGAGTGTAACATGTATGATTACCTGCCCTGTGGGCGGGTGGCGTATGTGTGCACCTGTTGCAAGGAGCTCCTGACCCTCAGAGACCGAGTTCGGGCTTTGGAGGCCAGGGTGGCTGAACTGGAGGAGCTAAGGGAGGTAGAGAGATATGTTGATGAGACTTTCCGGGACACTGTAGTACTGTCCCACCTCCAGTCTGAGAGCCCCAGTGCTCTTAAGGAGGATGAAAGTCTCAAGGAACAGAGCATTCAATGGGAGCAGAGGAAACCATCCCGTAGTTGGGACCCTCCTCCCAGAGGATGTTGCGGTATCCTCTCGCACTGAGGATACCTCTGAGGGGGAGGGAATGCCAGTTAGGAAGAGGCAGGTGTTAGTAGCGGGTGATTCGATTGTTAGAAACATAGACAGTTGGGTTTGTGATGACCGGGAGAACCGTATGGTCACTTGCCTGCCTGGTGCGAAGGTTGCGGATCTCTCGAGGCATCTAGATAGACTTATGTGTAGTGCTGGGGAGGAGCCGGTGGTCGTGGTACATGTAGGTACCAATGACGTAGGGAAGGGTAGGAGAGATGTCCTGGAGGCCAAATTTAGGCTGCTAGGAAAGAGACTGAAATCCAGGACCTCTATGGTGGCATTCTCGGAAATGCTTCCAGTTCCACGCGCAGGGCCAAGTAGGCAGGCAGAGCTTCAGAGTCTCAATGCGTGGATGAGACGATGGTGTAGGGAAGAGGGGTTTGGATTTATTAGGAACTGGGGACACTTTTGGGAGAGGGGGAGCCTATACAGGAAGGATGGGCTCCACCTCAACCAGGGTGGAACCAGACTGCTGGCACTAAACATTAAAAAGTCCGAGAGCAGTTTTTAAACTAAGAGATGGGGAAAGCCGATTGGTGAGATGCACGTAAATCAGAGGGAGACTTCTCTTAGAGGAGAATCCATTGATAGAGATTCTCTAAGCTGTAGTCAGAAAGAGAGGAGGGAGAGGGCAAACCATGGGCCAGAGCAGACAAACAACCACATACAAAGGAATCCAATGCATCAGGGAAGGGCAGACAAATAAGCAGTGGCAAATTTTTAAAGTGCTTCTACACAAATGCTAGGAGTCTGACTAATAAGATGGGTGAACTAGAGTACCTAGTATTAAATGAGGAGATTGACATAATAGGCATCACTGAAACCTGGTGGAATGAGGAAAATCTGTGGGACGAATCATACCGGGATATAAAATATATCAAAGGATAGAGCAGGCCGGGTGGGTGGCGGAGTGGCACTGTATGTGAAAGATAATGTAGAATCAAATGAAATAAAAATATTAAATGAATCAACATGTTCAATAGAATTGCTATGGATAGTAATTCCATGCTCCAATAATAAGAAATTAGCAGTAGGTATATTACCGACCACCTGACCAGGACAGCGATACTGACATTGAAATGCTGAGGGAGATTAGAGAGGCTACCAAAATAAAGAACTCTATAATAATGGGGATTTTAATTACCCCCATATTGACTGGATACATGTCACCTCAGGAAGAGAAGCGGAGATAAAATTTCTCAATGGCTTAAATGACTGCTTCTTGGAGCAGCTAGTGCAGGAACCCACAAGGGAGAGGCAATTCTCAATTTAGTCCTGAGTGGAGCGCAGGATCAGGTCCAGGAAATAACAAGCAGGACCGCTTGGGAATAGTGACCATAATATAATAACATTCAACATTCCTGTGGTGGGAAGAACACCTCAGCAGTCCAGCACCCTGGCATTTAATTTCAAAAAGGGGAATTACACAAAAATGAGGAGGTTAGTTAAACAGAAATTAAAAGGCACAGTGACTAGAGCCAAATCCTGCAAGCTGCATGGAAACTTTTAAAGACACCATAATAGAGGCCCAACTTAAATGTATACCCCAAATTAAAAAACATAGCAAGAGACCTAAAAAAGAGTCACCGTGGCTTAACCACCATGTAAAAGAAGCAGTGAGGGACAAAAAGGCATCTTTTAAGAAGTGGAAGTCCCATCCTAGTGAGATAAATAGAAAGGAACATAAACACTGTCAAATCAAGTGTAAAAATGTAATAAGAAAAGCAAAAAAAGATTTTGAGGAACAGCTAGCCAAAACTCAAAAAGAAATAACAAAATGTTTTTAAGTACATTAGAAGCAGGAAGCCTGCTAAAAACCTGTGGGTCCCCTAGACGATCGAACTACAAAAGGCGCAATCAAGGACGATAAAGCCATTGGAGAAACTAAATGATTTCTTTGCTTCAGTCTTCACGGCTGAGGACGCTGGGGAGATTCCCAAATCTGCACCGTCCCTTTGTGGGTGATGAATCTGAGGAACTGTCCCGGATTGAAGTGTCATTAGAGGAGGTTTTGGAACAAATAGAAAAACTTAATGTTAACAAATCTCCGGACCAGATGGCATTCATCCAAGGGTTCTAAAAGAACTCAAATGGGAAATTGCTGAACTATTATCTGTGGTTTGTAACCTATCCCTTAAATCGGCTTCCGTACCTAATGACTGGAAGGTAGCCAACGTGACACCAATATTTAAAAAGGGCTCTAGAGGCTATCCGGCAATTACAGACCGGTAAGTCTAACTTCAGTACCGGGCAAATTAGTCAAACAGTAGTAAAGAATAAAATTGTGAAGCATGTAGAAGAACATAATTTGTTGGACAAAAGTCAACATGGTTTCTGTAAAGGGAAATCCTGTCTTACTAATCTATTAGAGTTCTTTGAAGGGGTTAACAAACATGCGGACAAGGGGATCCAGTAGATATAGTATACTTAGATTTTCAGAAAGCCTTTGACAAGGTCCTCACCAAAGGCTCTTGTGTAAATTACATGGCCATGGGATAAGAGGGAAGGTCCTTTCTTGGATTGAGAACTGGTTAAAAGACAGGAAACAAAGGGTAGGAATAAATGGTAAATTTTCAGAATGGAGAGGGGTAACTAGTGGTGTCCCCAAGGGTCAGTCCTAGGACCAATCCTGTTCAACTTATTCATAAATGATCTGGAGAAAGGGGTAAGCAGTGAGGTGGTAAAGTTTGCAGATGATACCAAACTGTTTAGGATAGTCAAGACAGAAGCAGACTGTAAGGGACTCCAAGAAGATCTCACCAAACTGAGTGATTGGGCAACAAAATGGCAAATGAAATTTAATGTGGATAAGTGTAAAGTAATGCACATCGGGAAAAATAACCCCAACTATACGCAGTATGATGGGGGCTAATTTGGCTACGACAAATCAGGAAAGAGATCTTGGAGTTATCGTGGACAGTTCTCTGAAAACTTCCACACAGTGCAGCGCGGTCAAAAAGGCAAATAGGATGCTAGGAATTATTAAGAAAGGGATAGAAAATAAGACCCAGAATATCTTACTGCCCTGTATAAAACTATGGTATGCCCACATCTTGAATACTGTGTACAGATATGGTCTCTCACCTCAAAAAGATATTTTGGCCTTGGAAAGGGTTCAGAAAAGGGCAACTAAAATGATTGGGGGTTTGGAACGGGTCCCATATGAGGAGAGGTTAAAGCGACTGGGACTTTTCAGTTTAGAAAAGAGGAGACTGAGGGGGATATGATAGAGGTGTATAAAATCATGAGTGGTGTGGAGAGGGATAAAGAAAAGTTATTTATTAGTTCCCTAAATAGAAGAACTAGAGGACACCAAATGAAATTAATGGGTAGCAGGTTTAAAACTAATAAAAGAAAGTTCTTCTTCACACAGCGTGTAGTCAGCCTGTGGAACTCCTTGCCAGAGGAGGCTGTGAAGGCTAGGACTATAATAGAGTTTAAAGAGAAGCTAGATAATTTCATGGAGGTTAGGTCCATAAAAGGCTATTAGCCAGGGATAAAATGGTGTCCTTGGCCTCTGTTTGTCAGGGGCTGGAGGGGATGGCAGGAGACAAATCGCTTGATCATTGTCTTCGGTCCACCCTCTCTGGGGCACCTGGTGCTGGCCACTGTCGGCAGACAGGATACTGGGCTAGATGGACCTTTGGTCTGACCCAGTACGGCCGTTCTTATGTTCTTATATGTTCTTATGAGCAAACTCATTCTCTCTAACTCTAAGGCTGTCTCTACACACCAGCATTATTTCAGAATAACTGACTGTGATGGGGTGTATCAACCCTGCACTGGCCAGGGAGGAGTTAACCAGGTCTACTGGGCTGAGAAGGCCCCTTCCCCGCAGCCCTGCTGGGCATGCTCTAACTCCAGGGGCAGTATAAAGGCCACAGGAGCAGCTCATTCAGGGCTGGCCAGGGAAGGGGAAGGAGTTCCCCTATCTGAGCAGGGGAGCAGTTACCTGGTCGGGGCCAGCTGGAGCTGGGTCTGGACTGGCAGCTGCCACCACAGCCACCGCCGCACCAGCCCAAACTGCCATGCCAGCCTGAGCTGCCGCAACCGCTGCCGCAGCCGCCATGCCCACTGTGATCCGCAGCTGTCACTGCCGTGCCAAGTGCAGCTGCCACGCCAGCCACAACCACCGCAGCCACTGATAGCACTGCCTTTGCTGATCCAGGTGGGGATGCCGTTGGCCAGCAGGCCAGGATAGGAAGTAGCCCAGGGCAGGGAGCAAGAGGCTGCCAGGAGAGCTCGGCATGCTTAAAGGGCAACTCCCCGCCGAGCCAGTGGTGGGAGCCTCCCACTGCTGATAGGGCCCTGGGCTGGGGCCCGGTGGAGAGTGAGCCCGGGCCCCCCTACCCATGCATCCCTGAGAGGGGAGCAATTCTTGCAAGCTATAGACTCAGCCACTGGGCCATATTTACCCCCAGACAGGGCAGTAAAGTCTCGGCCGCTGGGCCATATTTACCCCAGACAGGGGGCATCAGAGACTCGGCCTCTGGGGAAATTGACCAACCCGCCCCACAGGGGGCTCCGGGCGGAAAACCAAGTAACACTGATGTTGTTCTGAAATAACATAGTCTGCATCTACACACAAGCAGTTATTTTGACATAATGTTGAAATAATGTTGAGCTGGAGGACTGCTTACTCTGACTCCTGTAATCCTCCTTGTACAAGGAGTAAGAGAAGTCGGGGAAAGAGTGCTCTATCTCAGAATAACTGCTGTGTAGACAGAGCCAAAAGTGGAATAAGCTATTTTGACTTAAGCTACGCAATTAGTGTAGCTCAAGTTGCATAGCTTATTTCGAGTTTAGCCCTGCTGTGTAGATGTGCCCTGAGTGGTCTAAGAGCCACTACATGGGATAGTGAACCAAACCCAGAAGGCGTGTGGGTTACACTTGTGCCTGTTAGTGCTCTCACAACTCAAGTGTTTTTCTTCCTCACTGCAGGCTTTAAAGCAAGGCCCATACAGAACTCTCTGCAGGCTGGTGCTGCTGCTGCAGTGGACTACACCCACTTTCCTTACCATCTCCATTAGTGTGGCCTTCTGATTGTATCACCTCTTCTTTTTAATCCCACGATCTTTATTTCAGAGCTTCTAATAAGCCAACAGACAGTCAAAGAAAACTTCTGTGGGAGCAGAGTCTGTGGTCCTGTATAAAAGCTTAAATTCCCCACCTGCTACTTGACTAGTGAAAAGCTTAGATTCGCCACTCCGTTCCAGATTATGTAAAAGTATTTAAATCCTGAGTGACAGTATGGAAAATTGTCCTGTCATTCACTCCTTTGACAGAACTCCTGCCACCTTTTTAATCTAAACAGAGGTAAACAAAAGAGTAATTTACAAATAATCATCATTACAAATATATACTGTTTTAGATGTCTCTCCCTTTCTCTCTTTCTCCTATTTCTTAGCGCTGGTGGCCTATTTGCAGGGTGTCATCACTGAAGACATTAGGGGGCAGGGCACACTTGTTCTGCGAGTTGTTCATTTGCCAACCCTACTCTGCTCAATATGCTTCTAGGCAGGAGATTAAACTAAGAAGGTGTTATCACATTTGCAGGCAATCAAATATTTAGCTATCCCCATTTATCTTACTGAAGTTATACAGTTGTCGGGTACTGCCACCCTCTGCAGCATTTCAGAATCAGCTGTTTATCAAAAGAAACAAGAGCCTGGGAACTGGTAAAATGAAGTCGTTTGTTTTAATAATGGTTAGTATTCTACAGTATCCATTCACAAAAAAACTGGACTCAGCCCTATCCAGTTCCCTTTAGAACTAACAAAGAATCTCGCTGATTTCAATGGGTTGTCAATCAGGTATGCGTATGGTTAAATTATACAGGTACTTAACTGATTCAGATCTGTCCATGCACTATACTATTTTTGGGGAAAAACATAGAGGACCTGATTCTACTTCCACTGAAGTAGAAGTCAATAGTTTAAATTCAGTGAGAGGTGGCTGAGGCCCATGACATGTTCGACATCAGTGGTTTTCCACTTGTGATCTGCGAGCCTTGGGACTCCACAGACTATGTGTAATGGGCCCGTGAAATGGTGGTGTTATTATAGTGCAGTGATTTTTTACACCCCCTGGAGGTCTGCAAACTATATCCAGAATTTTCAAAGGGGTTCATACCTCAATTCAAAATTTTTTAGTGGGCTGCAAATGAAAAAGGGTTGACAACCACTGTTCTACATCAACCACAACTGATGTAAAGTACTCTCTCTGTGTTTGTTTGAAACATAAACATGCAAAACACATAAACAAATCTAAGTTGCCATATGGCATTATTGTCATCCTTGTATTCATTTCCTCTCTCTGGCCATCTTTTGTCTCTTCTGTTTGTTACATCTTGTCTAAAATTACACTGTAAGCTTATTGGGGCAGGGACAATGGGCCAGATCTCTATGCCCTCGTCTAGCTGTTTTACTCTGTTCATGTAGAGTGGAGCAGTCAGAAAGCTGCCTTAATGAGGCAGCTAGAGATTCCCCTGGCCTAGAGGACTGTCCCAATTGTGTGAAGCCACCATAGCTAGCTCTACCTCACTTGCTCGCAGCCCTTCAGCTTGCTTTAGAAGCAGTTAGGAAACATGGCCAAAGCACTTTGCTCTGTGGTGATCCTCAGTCAGGGGAATCGTCTCTAGGGGACTGTCCCTCATAGTGTACCTTTGTGTCCGTCAGAGCAGCCAAAGGATTGGACCAAGGCCCAATTCAGCCCTTAGCCTGCCTCAGAACTATGAGAGAAGAAAGGCAGGTTGGAGCCAATTCTCCCCTCAGGCCTGTACCAAGTGCAACTGGGAATCTAACTCAGTCCTTTCTGCTTCTCTGTAAAGCACGGGTTGGGTGCTAAATACATCAGCACTGATAATAAATCACAAATATCTTCTTAGCTAAATGGTGTCATGTGGCTGCCTCGCTCACTCTCTCACTCACACACCCCCTCATGGCCCCTAAGCAGAGTTTTAAGAGAAGAGCTATAGACTCCATGCCATTCATCAAGAACTTTGCTATTGATTTTACATGTAGACAGAAAGCAGCATAGAAGATAAATGACAATTCAATTTTTCTTTCCATTCTAACTTTTTTTTTTCCACAGGCCCTCCCCTCTTTTTAAATTGGTGCAGTTACCAATGCCCCTATCAAAATGCCAGGCTTCTGCATTGAACACTCACAAGCAGAAAGGCACCAGCAAACAAGAACTCTGATGTAATATAAATTAATCATCCCACTAAATCTTTTATTTAATAAAATTATGGAGTTAATTCTTAACGGCCGAGAGGATTTTCATAATTCAAGCAGCTATATTTACCATTTGCCTAATTAAATTTTGAATAACCAGTCTGTTCCTCTCTGAGATTCTGAACAGGTTGGTGGGTGACTGCGATAAGGATATTTTTTTTAAATGTGAATTTACCAGGGCCTGATCCAGTGAGGTTCTCAGCATCTTCTGCCAGCACAGAGCACCTTCACTGCTCATTGCCATCAATGAGAGTTGAGGGCACGCTGCAGCATTGTACCCTACAATCTCTATTACAAGCTTCCTACAGCCTATCAGAATGTAGCAAGTTACTCGGTGGAGGTTTCAACGATAAATCCTTGTACATTTGGCAAACATATATATATAAATAGTAATTAAAAACCTTTTTCCACCCCAGAATTACCTTTTTGTGCCTTACATGTTCATTCCTACTTTTAGAAATATTGATTTAAGACGTTAAAGAGCTTTACATGGAAAAGGAGTCAGGAATGTTCAATGGGTTCCCACCACGTATCATTAATCATTCCCCACGGAATGTACTAACATTTCAGGCTCTAACAAGGCAACTACAAGGCCAGAGAAAAAGCTAAAATCTGATTTGGCCAAGGGACTTTTGTATGTTTAATCTGCTTGTTTGTATTCAAAAGGCACAGATTCTTCTATCAGTAAAAGGGAACCGGTAATTTTATTGTTTTTAACTAGTGCTGCAGATTGGTATGCTCTGAACATACATATGAGTCATTCTTCCTAGGCAGCCTGGAGTTGGAGAGTCCTGAGTGCTCTTCTCCCCCACTGACGTCAGGGAAGTCGAGGGCACCTTACACCTCATGGGATCAGACTCTGAATGCTCATTAATCCAGCTGATATCTTAAAAGGAGTGAGCTTGTCAGTTTAAGGTCAGTCCCCAGTGGTCTGTGGTAACATTATCAGAGGAGCCATTTGTCTCCTGAGTGAACAAACATTGAAACCTATCAGCCTTTCCTTTTCCAGAGTTCTTTCCAGCCTTGGTAGGCCGGAAAAAGGAAAAGATTCTCACATCTAAGGGCTCTGCAAAAGTTATTCATTGTCAGCATGGTGTGATATAGTGATAGGGCTGAGTGCCTGGTATGCAGCATTAACAGAAGAGGCAACAGCTCTAACCTGTTGAGCCTCGGGAAAAGAAAAACCACATATTTAAGGTTTCTGAATCAAACTATTAAACCATCAAAGTCCCTGGGTAACTCCGAACCTGCTGACACTCGACCTTACTAGCATGGTATGGCATACAGTATTACCCAGGACATGATATTATACAATTTTGCTTTTTAAATTTAGTATCTTAATTCTGTCCTTCTGAACTATTTCTGACTCTGACATATGCCAAGTTCAGAAAGAGTTCAGACTCATCACTTGCATGGGAGGATTGACATCGCAGGGTTCCATTTCATGGAGCTGGTGCGCGGACGCTGGAGAAGTAAGAAGAGATACTTAGAATTTGTGCCAGTCTGACACTTACACTCAGTTCTGCTTAAACCTGTAAGCTTTCCATATCCTAACAGAATTCTAACTCAATCTGCAACCGAGGGCAGCAAAAAAAAATTTTTTTTAAATGGCATATTAAAAGGATGCTGTCAAAGTTGATAGGCTCAAAAGGTCAGCTGCCTTTTTCCCTTTTCAGCACAGTTGTTTGAAAAATCCACATAACACTTATAATGGGGTGGTGTTTTATTTCCTGAAGTAAACAGTTCTCTTCTATAAGAGTATCAATGCCAGGAACTACAATAGTTCAGTGTGCACTCATGAAAAAAAGAGAGAAAAATTCTAGGAAGGGAACAACTTTCCATTTCAGGCTTCCAAAATGTTATTAAAAACAACTGTGAGAAAAAAAACAGGATTTTAAAAATTGTGGAAAAATAGCTTGACAGGTTTCTTTTCAAGTTTAAATTACAGATCTACTGCTTTGCACAAGGCAACATGCCACTTTCCTATAAAGTTAAATTAGTTTAGCTCTTGATTTACACTTAGTTGGTAATAATGTATCAAATGAGGTATGTCATCTAGTATATTAAAACACAGGGCATCCAAATAGAAGATGAGACTACTATTAGCAACTACTATGTTATGTGGATGTTTTAATAACATAAACTAAGTATTGCAGAGGTTGCATTTCATTCAATATTTGCAAGAGTTTAACAGTACAAAGAACTTTGCTTGGCCAAAATGGGGCTGACTGATTCATTAGCCATTTATTGCACTGAACTGGGAAAACAGAGATCCAAGTTCTATTCCTAACGCTACTAGGGTGTGTCTACACTGCACCCTTACCTCGAAATAAAGCGCTATCCCAAAAACGTCCTTTAACCCTTGTGGAATGAGGTTTACAGGGATGTCAGAATATCGAGCCCATTATATTTCAAAATAACGGGCACTCTCAAAAGATGCGGAATAGCTATTTCAGGATATTTCTAATATCCCAAAATAGCTCTCCAGTGTAGACATAGGCCTACAGGCCTGCTGCGTGACCTTGAGCAAGTCACTTCACTTCTCTTTACCTAAGTTTTCCCTTGTGTAAAAAAATGAGGGTGATAATTGCCTTCTGATGCAAAGCACTTTGGACAAAATCCAGGCTCCACTGAAGTCAATGACAAAGTTGCCAATGACTTCTTTGGAGTCAGGATTTCACCCTTTGAGACCTATGGATTAAAAATCTAACTATTTTTACTTAAAGACAAGTCAATTATTCCTTCTTTAAAGGGGTGAACTTGTTTGTTTTTAAGTGAATTTATTCCTTGCTTAAAACAACAGATTAGAAAGAAAGAACTACCATACCAGAACAGATTATATAAATCTACTAACTAGCTATTGCCCATGGCCTCTTATCAATGCGTCAAATGAAGGTGAATAATCCCTATCAACAGTGTGGGCAACTTTACAAAGACTATTGTACCACACAGGAAAAAATTCTTGGCCCTAGCAAGTAAATATTTTTATGTGAGGCATGAGAATTAATAGCCCTTGTAATTTTATTTTATCTAGTTAAACTGCTGTTCATTTCTTATTTTTGTACTTACCTCCTCACAGGGTTGTTGTGAGGGCTTAATTGTAAAGTATGTGGAGATATTTACATAAAGGGAGCATGTAAGTGAAAATCATTTATTAAAAAGTTTAATTTTTCTTTAAATCTTACTTGCTTAAAAATATCCTTGGCCAGCAAGTGGTACCGATTAATAATACAGTGGATTAAAATATGGTTTTCATTGTTTGCAAATGTGTTCACTCTCAATTTACTCAGGCACCCCTTTTGCTTTTAGCAAGCACAGAGAAGTGTATGATTGACCTCTCTACAAATCATTATTATGTACAGCATTACAGGATGCAACCTTTGATTATTCAGATATCAGGTTATAGAGCAAAGTGTACAGGGACATTTGAGAGAGCCTGTTCTTGGGAAATTTCCAGTTTGCTTTCATAAACTGAAATTAGGCCTTCACAGGCTAGATATGCATCTGAAATTTCAGACACTTATCAAACTGTACCTCATAGGCTTACGTTTGAGGCTTGCCCTTCACTTGAAAAAGGGTGATGCTACAAGTCAAGACTGAGGTGCTTGCACAATTCTTCTATATTTTGTTCTAACCAGGATTACCACCATTGGTCTCTCATTCCCACTCAGAAAAAAACAAGCCAAAAAAACTTTGGTGAATGCCTTCTGATCTTCCCTTTTAGGATCAAATTATCCCCCACCCTGGGTATTGGGAACATGAGGCCAATAGATCTGAGTGTGTGGATGGGTTGCAAAATTGTGATGATGAAAGATGAGGATAAAATTTCCAAAATATGGCTACTGTTCCCCTAAAATCTAGGGAAACCCCTCCCCAGGTGCTCTACAGGAGTTCAGATGTGTGGTGGGAGAATGTGTAGGCCTTGTGGAAATACTTATTTGTTGTACCGTTATGTCCCCAAGTAGCCCTAAAACACCTGGTCTATACTAGAACAGGCAGGTCGGCTTAACATGCGCAACTCCAGCTACCCAAAACGCGTGTACCTGGTGTCGGCTTACCTTAAACCGAGCCATGCTGGCATCCACACAGCAAGAGGCCAATGGGAGCACATGCGCCCATCGGCTTCCCTTACTCCTTGCAGAAGGAGGAGTACCAGATGCTGACGGGAGCTGCCCTCAGCGTTCCATTTAGGGGGTCCATACTAGACCTGTTAAATCGAATGCCAGAAGATCTATCTCCAGAGCGTCAATCTTCCCGTAAGTGTAGACATGCTCAGAGAGAATAGATGCAAGTTACTGTTCACTGAATCATCAAGTACTCAATCACTTATATGTTTAAGCATGTGAATAATCCCCTCCACTTCCATGGGCCTATTATGTGCCTAAATTTACACGCATGCTTAGGGCCCCTGCAACATTAGTGGCTAATTAAGGGAGGTTCCACACTGTGAAAGAGAGAAAACACTAAAGAGTAATGGGACTCTGGGGCCAAGACACCTGGGCTGTTGTGAACTTAGGACAGTACCCAAGTACTTCCCAGGAGAACTAGTATTTGGGAATGAACACACAGGGCAGTCCACATAAGGCAAACTCTGCTAACTGAAGGAAAATATCTGATGGAGGCTCTGACTTTCCTGGAACTTTTGTCCCCTAAATGGATCATGCTTGTCCCAAGTGATTGCAAAGGATTTTAAAAAACTAGTTCTTTAAATACATTCCTATATTATTAAAAATAGAAGTACATCCAGCTGCCTGAGTATGTTCAACTTCCTGTGGAAAATCCCAGATTTTTGCCCCTTCTTCCTTTTTCTGAGTTGTCCTCTTGAATCTGGCCGTATCATTTTATGATTAGCATGAATTCACCCTGCCTTTTGGCTACATCCCCTTGGCATATACAGTAACTGAGAATCAGTGACCTTTTATACTACATCCACTGATCCTCTCAAAGAATCTATTACATGGGTCAATGGAACAGCGCAAGTCTGAGTCCATTGAAGACAGCATGTCTGATACAGTATAAACACTGCATAAACTCCTACATTTAGCCAGCTTTGTGTTAGTCAAAAAAGGCCAAGGTGAAATTGGAGTCTGGATAAAACTGGTCAGTATTTGGAATCAGTCCCACTTGAGCTTGATTTCCTGTTTGTTGGGAGGAAAAAACCTTCCTTTTATTGTCTGGGCACCAAGTTTATTGAATGTTGACGTACATGTGACACATGAGTCTCACATGGCAGTATTTCGTTAAGCGTCTTGAACGAAATTATCACTGGCTTAAGGAGACTCTTAAGTGCACTTGGTTGGCAGCTGCTATAAATTCACTTTATAAATCTTAAGACCAAAGGTTGTAGTCTTTGCGTCTCTGTTTACATGGCAGTCTTTATGTATGTGGTGACTTTGAAGCTCAGTTATAATGGCTGCCTGAAAGAGCTGCTATCCAGCTGAAATTCACTTTCCAATCATATGTATCTTCTTAGGACATACCCATGTAGGATTTATGGCCAAGATTTTCAGAACTGGCTGCCTCCAGTTAAGTGTCTATATGCATATTTAGGAATCTAAATAAACAGCCTGATTTTTAAAGTCTTAAAAGAGCACATAGGAGCCACTGGGTGCTTAGCACCTTCTCAAACCAAGCTTTTAATGTGGCTATGGTTACATTTACATTCAGCTGTTACAGGAAAAAAATGTCACCCTTTGGAGCAGGCAGTTATATGCATTGTTGATTAAATTACTGGGAAGTAACTTCCTTACACATAGCAAATATAATAAAAGACCATTTCTTTATAAGTTATGTGAACTAGCCCTTCTTATTTTAATGGAAATTTGTCAGATTTAGAAATGTGATCTTTCTTACCCTAGCTCAGGAACATCCTACCATTTTGCAGCAAATCCCCGGGGAAGCCCAGGAGATACCACAAGGTTCCATTTAGAGAAGCAGAAGGGCAAAACCTCCAAGCCCTGAGGATTCCTGGGCCTGAAGGGAAAGGCAGCAGCCATAGTGTGCCACCCTCTGGCATTAGGCTCACAATGGGTATGTCTACACGGCAACACTATTTCGAAATAACTTAGTCCCCGTCTACACGGCAGGCAGCTATTTCGAAAGAGTGTCAAAATACTGTCAAGGTGGAGGACTTCTTACTCCAACTCCTGTAACCCTCATTGTACGAGGAGTAAGGGAAGTCAGGGGAAGAGTGCTCTATTTCGAAATAAGTGCTGTGTAGAGGCTCCCTATTTCAAAATAAGCTATTTCAAAATAAGGTACACAACTGACGTGGCTCAATTTGCGTAGTTTATTTCTAGTTAAGCCCTGCTGTGTAGACGCACCCAATGGCTATCCCGTCACCCACGCACCATCTTCCCTGCAGATGCAGAATGAGAGTGAGTGTCAATTTGAGTAGCATTAAACTAGCACTTGAATATACATTGGACTCAGATAAAATCAAATTAGTACAGCCGCTGGTCTCCCATTCCTGCCCCAGACTACTCCTCCTCCCTCCTCCCCCCGCACATGTTATTAAACCGCATCTTTGTATGCACAGAGTGCAGGGACTTCTGAAGAATTATGGAGAGAGGGTCATTCAAATCATGGAGCTGCTGCTCCTTCTACATACTCCTCTTTGTGCCCACCTCTCCAAAACTGTCCACTGCTTTCTTCTCTGCAGTGCCCAGGTTAGATTTGAACATACTTGCCTCTGCTTGTAAAGGCTGGATGAGTCCTTCCCAGTTTTCCTTTAAAAAAACCCTCTTTAATACACTTAAAATAAGTATCTCCTCACCCCCGTGCTCTGGCAGGTCTCTGTTCTCTTACACCTTTTCCAGGATTCAGCAAGTACTGCTTCCAGCATGTGTCTCCAATGCCACTTATATTTTTCAAAGGCATAATGCATATAATAAGGACCATCAAGTGGGCTGTGGACTTCCTCTCCCAGTATATCACTGCTTCTAGGTGGCACCATTTTCCCCAAGTCTTTTTCCCTATCAATGTGTGTGTCTTTCAGAGGCTAGGAACGGGTGTTCTTCTGGAACTGCCAATTGAAGACAGGCTGATGAAAGCCTTGATGAAAAGAAAACAAAGTTAGCAAACACGGGGGATAAACGGGATAGACATTTGAAATCTTTGACTGCTCTCATTGGCCTCTTACTCAGCATTAATCTTCCACCTCTATTTACTGTCAGTAAATGGAAGCGTAAGCTCTGTGACTTCCTGCTGGAAGTGCTGCCTCAACTCTGCTTTGTCACACACCCACAGTGTGAGCTAGCACGTACTGATTGTGCTGAATAAAGATTAAAGGGCTTGTAGAAAGGACAAGGAGGAGACAGAATGATACCAGCACCGTTCTTTGGATTAGCTAATTTGCCATGGGCATTGAACATGCAGGCCATGGCAGATGTTATGCTGAAGCGAATGTAATTAGTCGGATTGCGAATTATATTAGCCAAACAAAAAGCTGCCCAGGAGCTTGATTCAGATAAACATCCAGAAATGTGGCCATTTAGCAGATATTCTTTAGTCTGAAAATCTAGCTGGAAATATTTTGACAACAACCACTTATGTGAGTTTTCTACTTGCCCTGGATTGTAACCCAACCAGAAACACCACGAGAATAACCTCTGTTGCAGAATTCAGGTATTTCTGCTGCAAGTCCACATCTTGAAATCAGGGAAAACAGTTATATGAGCAAGGGTTGGAAACACTTTTCAAACTCTCCAAAAGAGATTTGTGCTCAGTCTAAGTTTTGGAAGAAGGTGCAGGCCGGTTATTTTTTCATAATAAATTGTTTTTTCCATTCCTATCCATGAGACGCTGTTTGAAGATATGGATAAATTCAGCAAAGGATTCATAAGGACCAGAAGGCAAATATGTTCCTGGTTTAGATAAAAAATGTTTTACTCCTAGATCTAGAGACAGGGCTAGTGACAGACTTTGTTGGCCCCATGGGGAAGGAGCTCAGCTCTGGGCCCCTCAGTTGGGGCAAGGCCTCTGGCAGAAGTGATGGGCTAAAGGCAGCCAGCCTTCAGCACCACATGGACCATGCCACATCCCCCCTAGCCAACCTTTAACACTGCCCAGACCACACTGCATAGGGCTCCAGCCACCACTACAGCTGCAGTTGCAACAGTGGTAGCCTGGAGCCCAGGGTCCTTTTAAATCACCAGATCCAAGGGCAGCTCCCCTCTTTGATCCCCTGTCAGTGGGCCTGTCAAGAGAAATATTTTCCTTAATCCAGAACTGCATCTTAAACTCTAAGATTTGTAACTCCAAATGGTACACTGGATGCAGAATGCTGGAAGATGATATGGAATATGGGTAACCCACAAGTGCAATGAAACAACAGATTTATATCTTTTAAACAAAATATGGCTAGTATTTAGCCAACAAGCAACCAGGTATAAAGTTTTATGCCTTTAAATCATGAACACTCAATGGGGTGGTACAGAACAGAGGTTCATTATACCAGCAGAAATGTTTGCAGGCATTTCCCCTGAGGCAAGCCTAACCCACACACCTACTGGGTGTGGGTCACTGTCCCATGTAGTTACACTTAGGCCACTAAGGCTACATCTACACTGTCTGTTATTTTTGGAAAAGGAAATGCAAATGAAACGCTCATTTGCAAATCTTGTGCTCTCATTTGCATATTCTCTTCCAATCCTTTTTGCAAAAGAGGTTTTTGCGAAAAAAAACTGCAGTGTAGACAGGGCCATTTGTCGCAGAAAACCCCTTTTGTGCAAGTGTCCTTATTCCTTAAAAAATGATGTTTACAGGATCTTGCGCAAAATGGGTTTTTCCGACAAATGGCCCCATCCACACTGCTGGGTTTTTTGCAAAAACCTCTTCCGCAAAAAGGATCGGAAGAGAATATACAAATGAGAGCACGAGATTTGCAAATGCGCACTTCATTTGCATTTCCTCTTCCAAAAATAACAGATAGTATAGACGTAGCCTTAGAGAGAGAAAGAAGAGTGTGTTTTACAGCTCTAGCTGAGAGCCAGTTGGCTTTATAGTTCAAGCAGTAGAGGCTCATGCACTAAGCTCCGGAGATCCCTGGTTTGGTTCTGCCTGTTGGTCTTACACAAGCACAGAAGCCTTCCCCTGAGTGTTATGGCACACAAGGGGCGCATGAGTGCCATTGCACCCTTTCAAAGAGTGCCAGATATGTTCCTCACCTAGGGACAGTTGTACCTCTACCTATGGCCTTCCCTCCCCTGCATGAGCCTTGGCTTGACTAGGAAAAAAGGCTGCAGTGGATAATGTGTTAAACCAGGGATGGAGAATTTTTTGGGGGGTGGGAGCTGCTGACCCGCAGAAAAAACAATCAGGGGCTGCACACAAATGAGGAAGAGCAAAAAAACCCACCAGAGACTGGGGGGGCAGGTATGTTCCATTCCCACTGTGGGGGTGGGGGAGGCTGAAGCACCAGGAAGGGCTGAGCCATAGGAGGCTGGATCCAGGTAAGCCAGGAGCCGCATCCAGCCCCTGGGCCTTAAATTGCTCATCCCTGTATTAAGCAATTCCCTGTTAAAATTCTGGGAAGTGCGATCACCTATTTCAGTGTCAAGATAAGGCCTTGGAGAAGCCAGTGCTGCTGTGCAGACTGCTAACAACATGTCTTTTTGAGGTTCTCTGGGAACTGTCACTGTGCAGGGTTGCTAAGAGAGAGAGAGGCTCTTTGTGCCCTTTCTCCCCTCCCATGCACCTGCATGGGGTGATCACAGTGTTGCCCTGCTTTAACTGTGGTGTCAGGCACCCCGAGAATAAATGGTGGGTAATGTATAGGCAGACTACCTGTTATATACTTCCTGGTAGCTCTGTTAGGGTATGTCTACTAGTTACCTAGTTCGAACTAGGTGGTTAATGGTCATTCGAACTAAATGAAGCTCGATTAAAATATCCCGGCTTTATTTAGATGTTGAGCGCCGCTTATTTAATGCCCGGTAGTTCTGCCCGCTGCCACGTGGCATGGGCCAGGTAGTTCGAACTAAAGCCTTAATTCGACTCACCGCTACCTCATTGCAGGAGGAGTAATGGTAGTCCGAATTAGGGCTTTAGATCGAACTACCTCAGCCCGCGCTGCGGTAGCCGTGGCAGGAGTCCAACTACCGGCATTTAAAAATGGCGGCGCTCGAACATGTAAATAAAGCCCGGATATTTTAATCCCGGCTTCATTTGCAAGTTCGAATGACTACATTAGCCACCCTAGTTCGAACTAGGGTGGCAGTGTAGACATACCCTTACATAATAGGAGTACTCAACTCTTGCATTAGAGAAGGACTGATTTCCCAATGTGTAAGGGAAGGTATATATTCCTTGCAAATCAAAAAAATGAAGATTTATCTCCACTAGTGTAGAACATGTACTGGGAATTAGGAAACACTCCACAATTCTAATTTAGAACTTAAAATAACAGTAACATTTGCTGAAGTGTTAATGCTGAGTTAAAAGGTACTGTCTTAAAAAGAATGGACCAATAAATACATTCTGAAGCAAATGAAGCAGAAGTCATGGGAGTTTCCATATTGCCCTTCAAAAGTTTCAGAAACAGGAGTGTCATTTTTTTTCCTTCTCCCTCCAAAGCTGGTCACAAGGCTCTTAACTGCATCATTGTCATGAAATAACAAGATGATACAAGATAACTGCTTAGAGACATAAAGGGAGGAAAAAGAGAAAAAGCTCAGAAACCCAGACTTGAATCCTCTGTGTTGATCCAGAATTGCAAACAGAGCTGTTCAAAGTTAATCATAAGGCAAAGCTACAAATCTTTGAAGTGGTATATGTGATTTGACATAAGATACAGGACTATGGTATGAGACGTAAGATACAGGACTATGGTACAGGATATAAGATACAGGACTATAGTATGGATACTGTAAATATCAAGGGTCAGCTTAGTACCATGCATCAAAACAGAACTGTGTGTGTTTCTCATCTGAACCCCATTAATAAAATCCCAGAGTCCCTAGTACCACATCCGCTGAAGTGATTTTTCAGTCTGTGTACCAGAATTCATTTCTACACAGGTGAAGAGCTTTAAATCTTACAAGCACAAATTCTGTTCTCTCTTACGCTGGTGTGAATGGGAGCAAAAATAGTCCTTCATCATGTAAAAGGCAGCAGTTTAAATTCACTCTAGCAACAACAACAACAAAAAGGCGGATAGGGTCTACAAACAGCTCCCGAGGGAATCATTGGTCTTTCTCAGAAAGAGCAGCAGTGAAGGGCACAGCACAGGTACCTGAACAGAGCAGAGCCCAACACCCAGTCCTGTTCTGTCACATCATAGAGTGTTTAATCATCGGTTTCAAGGAGGTCAGGATGAGTCCAACAGCCTGCAGCAGCATCTCCACACAACTATTTTAAAAAAACCACGGGTGTTAATTTCCAGATAATCAAAGCATTCAGTGCTAACAACTCGACTTCCCTCTGAGCAAACTCCACCTGCACCTACTTCATACTTACTTCTGTCACCATCCAGCAAAATTGTACAGGTCACTGTGGTGGTACTAAAGTTGAGTGTGCAAAATTATCAGTGGTTACGGGAGCCTGTCCAGTTTGTAACCTTGGGGCTCATCAGATGCCCTTTATTACAGGGTGAATTGTTCCAGCTCATTTGCATATGCTCACAAGCAAATACTTCACATCTGTGATGCAGCAAGAGGGATTATAACAAGAGTAGCTTCCATAACATCTCCACCAGTAACCCACACCCCTTTGTTTTGTTTGGATCATCTGTCATACGATCTCACCCTGACACAAGGCTAATTAAACACTCCAGCTTTATTGTGGCTTCTGCAGCTTCATGGCTTCTGAGACATTCCCCCAGGAGGTGTCTCTTCTGATGTAGTTCTCCTCTACAAAGAGGCTGCCTAAAAATATCTGCTAGCACTTCCGTATGGTTACCTGCCAACTTGGAGATATGCAAACTAATACCACACCAGAAGACAACTGATGGAATACATTTTTGTGATAAAGAAGAAACCTCATAACCTCACTTTTGTCGACCTCCCTCCTGTTGCCAGATGTGATCTCTGTGCTGTTCAGTCTAACAGAGGTCATGTTAGATTTACACAAGTCATCACATTGAATTCAGGGACCAGTTATGTGGATAGGAGTGTGCAATGTACAGACCCAGTATTACAAATTCTTCAGGTAGGAGGTTCATAAGTAAAACTTTCAAAGGCACTTTGGTGATTTAGTATTGTAAATGCCACTGGATTTAGGCTCACAAATCATAGAGGTGGCTTTGAAATTGTAACCCGTGTCTTGACTTTTTCTGTAAAACACCACACAGGCAAATGTTGTTATGCACAAATGTCTAACAGTCATTTAACGTCATTTATTTCAGTGTATAATCTTCCTTTTAGAGCCCTGCCATTACTGTATTCACTGAGGGGGGTTCCTGAGAGAAGATAATATACTGCAGAGTATTCTCAGCATAAAAAGTACTTTCATCATATAGGTGAACAGCTGAATAATTGACCATTTAGTGAACATTCTCATTAAGAGCATGTCTACACTACAGAGTTATTTCAAAATAACAAGGTGAACGTCCACACAGCAAGTCCGTTATTTCAATCTTATTTTGAAATAACACGCTTGTTATTTCAAAATAATAACCCCTCATTCTACAAGGAATAATGCCTATTTCAAAATTGCTATTTCAAAATAGGGTTAGCATGGAGGCTGAGCTGCTGTTATTTCGAAATAACTACTCCCCAGAGTCATTTAAAGTAATTACTCCCCAGTGCTTCCTAGGGCTCTAAGTGGAGCTAGCGTGTCCACATTAAGGGAGCCTGCCTCAGACTAATTTTGAGGCTTCCCTGTAATGTGATAAGCTATTTCAAAATAGTTATTTTGTGAGTTATTATTTCGAAATAACCTGGTATTGTAGACATAACCTCAGACATAGTGTTGAACTGAGATAAAGATGACATTAACCCTTCATGAGGCAGTCTGGACTTATGTTAGCTACATTTCCGTGGCTGGAAGTATAGGGTACACAGATGCTGATTGTCAGGAAATACCTTCTTTAGGATGAGACCATAAATCAAGATTCTGTTTGCTTCAACATTAACATGCTGTGAGGGCACATTTTATAGGTGAATCTGGCACCTGTGACTATGCTGCTAAATCTGTGACTATTCTTCCCTATAGCTGAAATTTCCTAAAGGTGTCTAATGGGAAAATGTGTTTTCATTAATCAGAGTATTTATTATACATAACTAACTCACAGTGGGCAAATCCGTTTTCAGGTATGTCTGTGTAATTCCATAGATGTCATGGAAGTTTATAAGTCTAACAAAGCAAAAATATGCTGTCTACAGCATATATTTGCATTGAGACCTAAAGTTAATTATCTATGTTTTTAATGTGTACCTAATTTTTAAAAAGTGAAACATCTTTAGCAGCAATGAAAAGTGTTGGGTTAACAGAAACCGAATTTGTCTTTTTAAACAGAGATCAAGTGCACAAACATCCTTTTCAGAGGTCCACGCGTCCCACTTCAACCCCCCTCAGGAGGTATCTCTAGGGAGTTATAGAGCAGTTAACATCAATTATACCCTGCATGTTTGAGATGAGGGTGACAAGAAGGCTGGCTGTAGAGTTGGTTCAGAATATTTCAACAGAACGTAGTCAGAAAACACTGATTCATTGATACCCAAACTGTTAATAGGAATGTTGAAACTTTCATCAGAAAAGATTTTTCAGTTCCAGAATAGAATCTCTGGACAAATCCAGACAGAGCAAGACCAAAACCCCAGAAGAGCCAAAAATCATGTAGTTAATTTACTCAGCTGGATGTGGGAGATTCAGATTTTCATCCCTGCTCCAACAGATTTGGAGCAGCGTCCTAAACTCAGATGTATAGCCTAACCTCCAGGCCCTTGGCTCTCAAACTATTTCAAGCGGTCTCAGTTTTGTGTGAGTGGGAAACAGGAAAACAACCAAACTCTTTATACTCCTTGAGAAGCACTCAAGGAGCATAAAGTAATTGTAGAGAAACTAAATACAATTCTTTTAATCAGTCTCCGTAACAAAGAATGTGTGGGAGATTCCTCAACCTGAGCCTTTATTTTTAGGTAACAAATGTGAGGAACCAGACTGAGGTGTCATTAAAGGAGGTTTTATAACAAATTGATAAATTAAACAGTATAATTCACCAGGACCACATGGTATTCATCCAAGAGTTCAAAAGGAACTCAAATATAAAACTGCAGAACTACTAACTATGATATAAAGTTTCAGACGGGTAGATGTGTTAGTCTGTTTCAGCAAAACAACCTGGAGTCCCGTGACACCTTAAAGACTAACAAAATTATTTGGGCATTAGCTATCCTAAACTGGACAAAGGGGGTTTCAGCCCACTAAAGCTTATGCCTAAATAAATGTATTAGTCTTTAAAGTGCCAGAGGACTCCTTGTTTTTGTATTTGTGGTATGTGATCTATTCTTTAAATTGGCTTCTGTACCAGATGACTGGAGGATAACTAATGTGACACCAATTTTTTTAAAAGGCTCCAGAAGCAATGCCAGCAATTACAGCCTGCTAAGCCTAATTTCAGTACCAGGCAAATTGGTTGAAATTATAGTAAAGAACAGAACTACCAGACAGACCCTGGTATTTGTAAAGAAAATCTTGCCTCACCAATCTGCTAAAATTCTTTGAGGGGATCCAGAAGCATGCAGACAAGGGTGATCCATTAAATATACTCTACTTAGATTTTCAGAAAGGTTCCTTACCAAAGGTTCCTAGGCAAAGTGAGCTGTCATGGGATAAGAGGGAAAGCTCTCTAATGGATTGGTAACTGGTTAAAAGATAGGAATCAAAAGATAGGAATAAATAGTCAGTTTTCAGAATGGAGAGAGATAAATAGTGGCATCCTACTGAGGTCCATACTGTATTGGAACAAGTATTGTTTGACTGATTCATAAACGATCTGGAAAAAGAGGTAAATAGTCAGGTGGCAAAATTTGCTGGTGAAACAAAACTATCGAAGATAGTTCAGTCCTGAGCAGGCTGCAGAGAGCTACAAAAGGATCTCACAAAACTGAGTGACTGGGCAACAATATGGTAGTTAAAATTCAATGTTGGTAAATGCAAAGGAACGTACATTGGAAAACATAATCCCAGCTATATATATAAAACGATGGGGTCTAAATTAATTGTTACTACTCAAGAAAGAGATCTGGGAGTCGCTGTGGATAGTTCTCTGAAAACATCCACTCAATGTTCAGTGGCAGTCAAAAAAGCTAACTGTTGGGAATCAGTAGGAAAGGAATAGATTATAAGAAAGAAAATATCATATTGCCTCTGTATACATCCATGATATGCCCATATCTTGAGTACTCTGTGCAGGTCTGGTTTTCTTATCTCAAAAAAAAGATATATTGGAATTGAAAAAGGTACAGAATAGGGCAACACAAATGATGAGGTGTATGGAACGGCTTCCATATGAGGAAAGATTCATAAAAACTGAGACTTTTCAACTTGGAAAAGAGGAGACTAAGGAGGTCTGTGATAAAAGTCTGTAAAATCATAATTGGTGGGGAGAAAGTAAATAAGTAAGTGTTATTTACTCCACATAACACAAGAACTAGGAGTCACCAAATGAAATTAATAGGCAGCATGTTTAAAACAAATAAAAGGAAGTATTTTTTCTCACAATGCACACTCAACTTGTGGAACCCCTTACCAGAAGATGTTGTAAAGGCCAATACTATAAAAGGTTCAAAAAAGAACTAGATAAATTCATGGAGGATAGGTCCATCAATGGCTAGTAGTCAGGATAGGCAGAGATGGTATCCCTAGCCTCTTGTTTTTCAGAACTAGGAATGGGTGACAGGAGAGGAATCATTTCCTCTGAAACACCTGGTACTGGCCACTGTCAGAAAACAGGATACTGGGCTATACAGTCTGACTCAGTATGGCCGTCCTTATGTTCTTAAAGTATTAATGGGATAGGTAAAATGTTTTCCATCTAGCTCTAGTTGCCAGACTGTAGTAGTTAATGTGTCCAGCTGTCCACTAGAAATCAGATGGGTATCATGGATTCAATTCACATAGTTCACTAAACAGCTGTGAGATTGTCCATTGTTGTCTCTGCTCACTCCATAAATATTCACGTTATATTTATTTCTTTAGATTTTTTTTTAATGTAAGTCATCCTCCCAGTTCTATTGTCCTTGTACAACTAGGGTTAGATTAACTGATAAATCCCAGCTACTATGATGATGCAAAGCAGCTATTAACCTAGCTTAAACCAGTGAATCCAGTCTTTAATTTTCCAGAGTAGTACACAAAGGACTGCCCATCCCACTAAAGAGCTCTATTGAACACAAGTCCCCTTATTTTTGCTATGTCGAACAGTGGCTCTCAACCTTTCCAGACTGCCGTATTCCTTGTAGGGGTCTGATTTGTCTTGTATATCTCCAAATTACACCTCACTTTAAAACTCCTTGCTTACAAAATCAGACATAAAAAGTGTCACAGCACATTATTACTGGGAAAAAAAATATTTTCTCATTTTTACCATGTAATTATAAAAAATGGAATCTAAATATTGTACTTTACATTTCAGTGTATAGTATGTGGAGAAGTATAAACAAATCATTGACTTTCTGAAATTGTAGTTTGTACTGACTTCACTAGTGTTTTTTATATAGCCTGTTATAAAATTAGGCAACTATCTGAATGGGTTGAACTACTCCCTGGAAGACCTGTGCGTACCCCCTGGCATGCACATATCCCTGTGTTGACAACCACAGAAAGAAAAGATACAGCAATCTAGCTCACAATCTCAGCCATCCCTTCCCCAAATACATGAGGAAATAGAAGGGACTTGCAACACAGCAAGGAATTCACAAATTTGGGGGAGGGCAGTAAATTCCAAAGAAAGGATCCCTCAGGGAGACTGCTTACATGAGGTTCAGTAGCTTGCCCTTACTTTCTGGTTTAGCCTATTCTGGTTTAGTCACTAAGGGTGTGTCTACACTGAACCCATAGCTCAAAATAAGCTAGGCAATTTGACCTATGCAAATTGCGTAGCTTATTTAGAGTCAGTGTCGAAATAGCTTATTTCAAAATATGGTGCAGTCTACACAGCACTTATTTCTAAATAAATTGCTATTCCAAAACATCCCTTACTCCTTGTGGAATGAGGTTTACAGGGACGTCGGAATAGCGAGCCCGTTATATTTTGAAATAACGGGCACGCTCAAAAGACCTCCAGTATCCCGAAATAGCGCTGCCGTATAGATGTAGCCTAGCTCATATTAATTTTAGGATATGATTGTGCTCCCTAATTAAGGTCAACATCCACCCCCCTTATTCCTTATTCCAGTTATATGTCCCTTCAAGTGACCATCTGCCCCTTATTTTAAGATGTATTGTATTGTCTTAAGACAGATAATAAGTACCATTTAAAACATTTCCATTTTACACTTGAAGGCAGTAGAAACCTACTCTAGAGGGGAAAACACAGGATATGCTAAAGCAGGGGTTCCCTACCTTTTCAGTCCCCGTACCCCCTTGGCTTTTAGTAAACCTTCCCATACTCCCTATTCAATATGAAAGGAAATAAATTCTAGACTCTAGAATCCACAACTTTTTTCACTAACACTACTACTTTTGGAATATTTCAATTAGGATAATCTAATTATTTACCAAATATTCCCCATACCCCCTTGACAAGCTTCTCGTACCCCCGTGGGGGTACG
This sequence comes from Rafetus swinhoei, assembly GCA_019425775.1. NCBI lineage: Eukaryota > Metazoa > Chordata > Testudines > Trionychidae > Rafetus > Rafetus swinhoei. Next base: position 269,616,875 of record CM033437.1, on the reverse strand, counting down.
CATACCCCAGGTTGGGAACCCCTGTGCTAAAGGAAATGGGGTTTCCCTAGAATGTCCCTTTAATAAAGAGTTGTCCCTTATTTTTCACATGGTTTTCCCTTATTTCCAGCCAACAACAGCAGTCACCCTATTGCTAATTGGGGTGGTGTGGAGTCACACTGCACCAATGGGAGCTCAGAAAGATGGCGCTTCAGAAGTGCCCCTCCTAAGGCTCCCCCAGCATACAGACTGCACTATCATTTATGGTGCTGTAGCCGTTTCCCTCAGTGCTCCTGACCAGTGCTGTGGGCTGCCATAGAGATGAGAGAGAGGGCTGTGTTCTGCTTCTGACTCCCCTCCTCCCCCCAGTGATTCAGAATCCAGGACCATAGGTGCTGACTCCATGGGTGGGTCAGGGCTAGAGCACCCATGGAAAATAATTAGTGGGGGTTTAGCACCCACAAGCAGTCAAGCTTTCCCTTCCCCCAGCATGTTCTGCCCATCAACAGCCCCACTGACCAACTTGTCTCCCTCTGTTCCAGCACCTCCTGCACACTGTGGCATGCAAGAGCTGCTGGGAGTGAGGGGAGGAGCAGGGATGGGGCATGCTTGGGAGAGGGCATGGGAAGAGGGGACCAGAGTGGGGCTTTGGAGAAAGGGGTGGGGTGTGGTTGGGCCTGGAGCAAAGTGGGGAGTCAAGCAGCCCCCGGGTAGAGAGGAAGTCAGTGCCTATGCCCAAGAGTACAAGAAGGGAACAATCCTAGCATTCCTTGAGTGCAGGCATTGATATCACCCTCATCCCTTGCACCAGTGGTATGAAAAGGAAGGCTTCTTGTGCTCTATCCCTACACGTATCTCTATGCAAGGGCTGGGTGTTTAGGATGGGCCATGGAAAGTAAGGTTAATTTCAAAGATACTGAAATACAAAGCCAAGCATGAAATAATTCCTCAGCTTGATTATTAAAAAGTATGTGAAATTTCAAATGACAATGTCTGGGCCTATTCAGGTTTTGTATTTAAGTCCATTTGCTGGCAGATTCAGATGCATTCTATGACACTAATGTATTGGCACATAACAATGATTTTATCAAGTTTTTGTTAACGAAAACTAGTGTGAGAAGGAAAATAGCTAAGGCCCTGGACTGGGAGTGAGCAGATCAGGGCTCTTTTCCAGGGCCCAATCTCAGCCTGCCTCAGTAATCCTCAGCAAGCCTTGAGCTCTCTCTGCCTATGTTTCCCTGTCCCTAAAATAGGAATGATACTGACTTATCTCCAAAAGACACAGTGAAGCTTCATTCATTGGAGGTTATAAAGGGCTTTCAGAGCTTTGGCTGGGAAGCAGACGTAACCAGTAGTGTAAACAACCCCATTTTGTAGATCACAGAAACATTTACAGAGCATAGTTACTTAAAATCAACCTTTAATTGCTACATCTTCATACAGAATATTTATTAATTGCAAAATCCTATGACCCGATGCGTGCTGGCAAACCAGGCCAGTAGTGTCCTTTGGCAGGCCACTTTGCTGTGGTATGTTTTAAAGCAGCATTTGGGTTACCCTAACTTGCAGACTCAGACCTCAGCATCCCTTCTGATCAAGGGACAGAAATGCAGTGTAAAGCTGCCATTGTCTTTCACCTCCTTTCTCATGCACTGATCCCTTCTCTGGGGCTTCTGGGGAAACCCACACTTGTATCCCTTCCTGAATGTCAGTTCAGTCACATCGTTATTCACCAAAATCCTGTTTGTTTTGTCACACAACTAAAGTGTGTTTCTTCTTTTCTCTGTGGAAATTTGGAAATCCAGTTCCAGCCAGAACATACACTGATTTTGTTTTACCAGTTGTTCTGTCAGTAGATAATTTTCCCATTGTTTTCTGGGGGGAGAGGGAAAAAAAATCCTAGATTGCATTTCATTCAGGAAAATATTCCTCTAGCTGAAAGCCACCTGTCAGTACATGAGAAGGAGGGGGATTAGAATCTTGATTTCTTGCCTGATGGAGAATCAACAGAAGCAGAGGGCTGCTATTTTTTAAAAACACAAGACAGATCAGACTTACCAGATAATATAGATGTTGGATTGATTGGAATGTCAAGGAACACACTATGACTATGACCTAGTCAGCCTTATTTTGACCTGGTGTTTTCTGAAGAGGGGTTTGGCTTGGCTCAGCTACACTGTGAAAAGCAATCAAAGCAAAATAAATTAGTAGAAAATCCAAATAAAAGCTTCAGCTAAAAGAGGCTGACAGCTGTGTAGTCAAGGGGGAGTACTATGTGCCAGGCAGCTCTCCCTAAAAGCAATAAAGGGCCAATTCACATACAGAGTAAAACACAGAACAGCTACAAGGGGCAGCTGGTGGATCTAAAGCAGGGCCTCTCAACTGGCGAGTGCAAGCAGGAAACAGGGGTAGTACCATGCTGAATGTACTGGGTGGAATGCTTGGTCCAGACTGCCATTTCTATGATCTGTGGGGTGGCTGTAGATGTTTCAGACCCAGGCTATGAGAGAGTCAAGGCGAGTGAGGTAATATGTTTTACTGGACCAACTTCTGTTGGTGAGAAAGACAAGCTTTCAAGCTAAACAGAGCTGAGCTTGAAACCTGTTTTACCAACAGAAATTGGGCTAATAAAAGATATTACCTCACCCACCTGTATTTCTATGATAAACATAAAAAAGCAGCTATGATTTAGATTTATGTATTTTTGAAAAGTGTTCCCCTAGTAACAATTATGTTAAAGATAAGACGCTATTGAAATCAGTAGGTGCTTTGCCATTCACTTCACTGAGCCTAAGATTTTATCCAAGGGACCAAGACCAAGGCATGGTCTACACTAGGGCATTAGGTTGATATTAAGGATGTTAACCCTCATGGTTACACACAGCTCCCTTCCCCATTCTGCCTCTGCATCAGAGGCAGCAGGAATGGGGAGCGAAGCGGGAGCCAGTGCACGTGGGGAGCTGGCTTTTAAGCTGTCCCCCTGCACATGCTGGTCCGGTGGGGTTGTCTTCCCTCCCACATCCCCCGCTGCTGCGTCCCAGAGAAGCAACAGTACAGGGGAGCGGCAGATGGGAGCTGGTATTTTTAAGCTGGCTCCCAGTGAACACCAGCTCTCGCCCATGTATAAATATGTAGCTGCTGAAAATTTCAGCAGTTACACGTTTACAAAAATAAACACATTTTAACATCCCTAGTTGGTATAACTACGTCACTCAGGGGGTTGAAAAATCCCTATCCTTGAGTAATGCAATTAAATGGACCTAACCCCTGCTGTAGACAGGGCTCCATCTCAGGAGAATGCTCCCGTTGACCTAGCAACCACCTCTTAGACCCACCCCCAGGGCAGAATCATGTCCTTCAGCATAGGTAGTATCATCACTGAGGCACTTTAGCAAGGCAGCTGCACTATTGTAAGCCCGGAGTTGCTTTATATATCTGTGACAAGGACAACTTCTACTTCCCAAGGCTGCTACAGTGATTGATTAGTTAATGTTTGTCTGGTGCTTTGAAGATGTAAAGCTACATGCTCTATATTACTGCTGCAAACAGGGTTGGCCATCCACTGGGTGGGTCATGGAAGTATTGGAGACTGGTGGCATTATACATGAGATTTCTTTCTGTTTCACATGCAAGTGGTTTCTTTTATTGGAGCCACCATAATAATACAAAATTATGACAACAACTGCCTGGCTGATTTACAGACTTGTACAAAATCAATAGTGCCATTTGCCCTTAGGGTCCTTTATAGAGAGAACTCACTTTTACTGTGGGATAGTGAAGAAAATAAAGCAACCCAGCCCTGAAGCTCCCAAACTTTTGATTTTGCAGGACTGAATGTATTTGGAGGAATCAAAAGCAGGTTCTACTTTCAATGCCTGTTTGACCCTTATGCAACTGCGGCTTTTCAGCTGCCCTTTCTTTTTAATGTCTTGCCCTCAGTGGTTTGGCTAAAAGCAGAAAACGTAGTGGTGGATAAAAGCTCTCACACAGGGGGAAAAAGTTAATATAAACAATTTCAAAGCTCAGAAGAGGTTTGGGGTTTGTGTGAAGAGCAGACAAGGGTTCACATTTAGTTGCTGGTAACTTCAAAACCATTTGGGCTCCTTCTAGGTGTAACCAAAACAAAACCTAAAAAAGACACATTAAGTTCAGTTCCACTGAAAACAGAGGGCGAGGGGAAAATGAAAAAGGACGGCACTGGATGGTAGACAACAAATGATTCTAAGAGAAAATTCCAGTTGAAAGTTATTATAAGCGAAAAACTAAGCCAGCTGTGTTATTTAATGGCAGGGAGCAGATCCTGGGCAGGCACCGTTACTGCCTTTCATAAGTTTTCTTACTATGCCTACAAATTCCTGTCACATACAACACCATGCAGAATGTCCGCTTGGCCTTACTTTCAATGTTGTGGCTCCACCTATATGTGTGAGTAGGCTTTCTCTCATTTGAATCACGTCAAAGGTACTTTGCGCTCAAGACTGAAGACAGCCTGAATGCGTGCATGAAGCTGAATTTGACCAGTTATGATGTAAACATCAAAGAAATGTGTGAAAAGATGCAGCAGCAGAGGTCCCATTAAATAAAGTCCTTGAGTACAATGTTTCATTTATGCTACTATTAATCACCATTTCAATTATCAATAATATTTAGTTGTATATTTTCAGTCATTCAAATGGGCATTCTTATACTGGCTCTCTGTTGGCCACTTGTTCTGAATTTTGATGTAGTTTGGTTCTTTGGTTTGAAAAGATTGCTGACCTCTGTGTTAGAAGAAGGTGTAAACTATCCTCTCAGTTTGTGTGACACACCACTGAATCTGGGGCAGTGTGTCTGAAGACATGATATGAAATTATAGCCAGAGCAGTGACAGTCACTACACTTATAGTTCAAAACACTTTCTATTCTAACCCTTGACCTTCTGATGTCCATACTTTGAGCAACAACTGCCCTGGGGGCTAAAGATTTCCAGAGTTGATCTCTACTAAAAAAAGGCAAAACATTATTTTTGAGCATTTGAGCTCAACAGGGTTTTTTGCCATTTGAACAAAAGGAGTCAGTTAGTAAAATCCCCCTGATAAAGAGTAGTATGAAGACTTTAACTGGAACAGATGCACAGCTGAAATGGCTGAGGTTTGGAAGTTGGTGTGCGTATCTCACATTACTTTTTCATCCCCTGAATTGCAAGTTAGGAAGCCAAGATGCTGTTTGAAAAGGGAAATGTTTAAAATGAAGGCATGCAGAGAAAATGAGCAAAATAAATAACAAGGAGAAGAGTTTTTACAATGAAATGGCCAAGTTTATCCAAGATGGCACCTGAGGCTTGGACCCTGAGCCCACATTTGGGCACTTATCAGTGGTCAGCACAGAGCACCTTGCACCTCCCCCCAGCCAATCTCTAGGTCTATAAGTACACATTACCATCATTGCCATGGTGCTCTAGTTATTAGTGGTTATTATGGCATTGAAATGGTAGAACACAATGAAAAATATTGGGACAAGTGACATATATCAAAGGCTGCAGAGCCTTTTCAATGATATTTCTTATAGCATATTATGTACTTAGGGATTGTGTCTCCCCCTTGAGCATAACAAAGTCTTTAAATACATAAGCTGCTATTTCTAAAGTAATGCATATAATTCACTGAAAGTATTCAGCAGCCTTTGCTGTACCAAATGCTTCCCTGAATATGTTTAAATTAAATCCCTCCAAAAGATCCATGCAATATTTAGGTTGTCTGGTTAAAAATCAAAAATCAGGAAATGTACAATCTTAACTACAGCAAGACTCCTATATAGAAAGGTGCAGTTTAGGTTGCACATTCATTTAATGATTTGATTTAAAAAAAAAATACAACATTGCATGAACATTTAATAAAATATTCCATTCCAGAAGCTGCATGATGTATACTTGTATGTATGCAAATGAGAGAGTAGGGGCATTTGCTCACATATGCGAAAGTGTCTGCATGTTTTAATTACTGTAAATTTCCTGGGCATGAGACAAATTTAGGAACCTTTACCTGACCTAACTGATTTCAACACTTTTTTTTTTTTTTTTTTTTTTTTGTCCCAAGGACACATCACTTCAGAGAAAGCTTGCTGATTAATGTGCTCTCTCAGATTCAGAGAGATATGGAGATTGCATTTCCTTTCACCAGACAGCCTGCAGAGGTTAGAGCTGAAACTTGTTTCAGCCTGTAAATCACAGGACTATGCACCATCAGCCAGGCTCTGCTATGATTTGGTTCAGTATAGAGCAATTGCTGTCGGACTGCTTGATATCAGCATCCAAAGGCCAGGTAGACACAAGCCAACAGATGCAATTTTCTCATAATACATTTATGGGTTTTTAAAGTCCATGCAGTATTGTGCAATGTACAGATCAGTTCAAGAATTACTGAAGTCCAGAAATTGTGCAACACATCAAGTACATAATGACGATAACTTCTGGGTTTGTCACCCAAACAATGCACAGACTTGTTGCTAAATTGCCTAAATGTGAAAAATAATGAGTGTGTCGGTTGAGCAAGGTTGCTCCACTAGTTCAAAACTCATGGCTGGCAACAACATGCTAAATTGCTGAGTCTGCTCTTTTGTGAAATTACAAAACATAGTGGCCAGCTAGAGCAGAGTCAGTCAGTTTTTTTAATGAAAAACTGCAGGTTTAAGTACAGCGCTCAGTGAAAAGATCAAGTTTATTACAAATCATTTAACATCTAAGAAATACTTCAGATTTTCCTATTCAGTCTTCTGAAGAGTAGATGTGAATAACATTATATCATATTATGAATGGTTAATTTTATCCCAGTACTTTACATATAAAATAGCTACAAGTTTGAACACATCATTTGGATTTTTTTTTTTACTTGAAGGTACAATCAAACTAAGTACATCAAAAGATGGAGTAGTTCCTCTGAATATTCAGTGGAGAATATGTCTAATAATTACAGTCATTGAAAGAAATTTTAATTCACATGAATCAAATATAAAAGTGTTGCAACACAACTGACATTTTTACATGGCCTTTCATAGTATCTGTGTATCTCACAATCATTAATGGAAAAACACCGAGGGGTCCTGTGGTACCTTCAAGACTAACAGATTTATTTGAGCACTTTCAAGACTAACAGATTTATTTCATGGGTAAAACCCACTTCATCAGATGCAGACTAACACAGCTCCCCCTCTGAGACTTGAACTCATGAATGGGTTTTAGCTTTATAGTATTCCTCTAAAGTAGGGATGGATTTCTACCAGCCCAATTGCATTTGTTTGTCTGTAGGAACATATAAGTTATCAAGGTAAAAATTCTCAAAACAGTCTAGGAGATTTAGTCACATCTCTTCTCTTAATATTAGATATTTATCTAAATCTCCTGGCCCAGGGGTTTTCAAACTCTGGGTTGTGGCCAAGCAAGGTTCCCTCTAAGCTGCCCAGCAACATGGCCCCACAGCTGCTTAATGAGCCCCATCCAGCCAGGGGCTCAGGGCTCTGTGCACAGAGCTGTCTGGCTGGGGGAAGGGCACTTCTCCCTCAACGACAGCAGCAGCTCCCTGCTGAGGACAGAGCAATGAGTCTCTCCCAGCCCGTAGGGCAGGGACATGTCCCTACTGGCTGGGAGACTCGCTGCTCTGTCCTCAGCAGGAAGCTGCTGCTGTCACTGAAGGAGAAGTGCTCGTCCCCTAGCCAGGCAGCTCCATGCGTGAGTCCTGAGTCCCTGGCTGGGTGGGGCTGATTAAGCAACTACAGGGCTGTGCTGAAGTACAGCTGAGAGGGAACCTGGGTCATGGCTTGTGAGGACAAGCCACTAGCTGGCTGTGAGATGCTTTGCCGCCGCAGGGCCGGACAATCGCAGCTCCCATTGGTCGTGGATCACCAATGGCCAACGTTCCCAGATGCACCGCTTCCCACAGCTCCCAATGGCTGGGAATGACGACTGCTTCAAAAAATCTCTAGACTGCTTTGAAAATCTCTAAGGGTATGTCTACACTAGCCCCCTAGTTCGAACTAGGGAGGCTAATATAGGCATTCGAAGTTGCAAATGAAGCCCGGGATTTAAATATCCCGGGCTGTATTTGCATCTTCCCGTCCGGGCGCCATTTTTAAATCCCCCTAGTCCGAACTAACTGCCCGTGGCTACACGCGGCAGTCAAACGTTAACTCGAACTAAGTCCTTAGTTCGAGTTAACTGTTACACCTCATTTGCAACTTCAAATGCTTACATTAGCCTCCCTAGTTTGAACTAGGGGCTAGTGTAGACATACCCTAATATGCTAAATATTGTTCTTTTACTGGCCTGCACTCTGTCAAAGGACAAAAAGTTTTCCAAAACGTTATAAAACTATTTCATGGATATTCCATAAGAAGCAGCAGCTAGATGCAGCTAATAAATTATAAATTGCAAATTATTCATTCAGCTGTAATAAGATAACAGCACGTGTCAAAATGCTAAAATCTAGGCATCCTCAAGGACCATCTTTGTGATTTCTCTGCTTTTAAAACCGCATGGAAACCTTGGTAGAAATTTTTGCAACAAGCCACACAGATTTTAATAGAGCATTACATAGAACCCTGCTGTAATATGCTACTGAGATTATTTTTAAACGGAAGTTATATTATTTAGAGTAGTGCCTGTTGTACCCTTAAAAATGTGAAAGTCTGTTGGCTTTATCCCTATTAAATTCTAGAATACCCACATACAGAGTCTATCACTTATTTTGCTATCTCCTCTCCCGACATCCCCTCCTCATTAAAAAAGAAACCCAAAAAACTAATCCTAATTTTTTCAGTTCTTCACTTCTTCTCCTGTCAGTTCCAGATTCTTTATCACTCCTCAGCTGCTTTTATGGGGTTTCTAAATGAACAAGTAGTTTGCTAAATGCATTGTGGCAAGAAAACAAACAGAATGCAGTGGGACTTCCCCCTCTCTCTCCCACCCATCACCACCATTTAGTTGTTTCTAAAAACATTAACTTTTCTTGAAGTTGAAGAGACTCAATGGGAGCATTTAAAGAATTTGTGTTTGTTTTTGTGGGGGCTGTTGTGTGTGTTGGTGATAAGGCTGGGGGAAAGGGGTGTTGGTGGTGCTCCTGGGACTTATAATTACAGTCATAAAGTACTATTGTCTGTTCAGCTTGGGTCATTTGTTTACTAAGCAGAACTGCCAAACAAGATTTGCTAGTTTTGCCTGCCACTTGAGAGGGGATAGCCCCAGGTTCACCAAGATGTAAACAATACCACCCAAAGATTATCAAAAAGGAACACAATAAATAGGAACTGACAGGGAAGAGCAAAGCACTTGCAGAAATTCAATTCTATGGGATGGATTCAAATGCAGTTAATTTACACAAACCACCATTTCAGAGCAGAACAGAAAATGAAAAGAAAATTGTGATGCTAAAAACAAGTTGGTCTAACATTGCTGTTTGATTGGGATTGGGGGAGGTTAAGCTAAACATGAAAGATTTTCTTCAAACAATCAGACATCTGGCTCTTACTATATTCTAACACAGCTCCAGAAATCTGATCTGGATTCATATAGCATGAGCATTCTTTGAAGTTACACATAAACAAAAAGCCTTTATCAATACAGCTATTCATACAGCAGTAACCAAGTGTGTGTGTGGGGGTGGGGAGTCCATCCAACCGCAGCTTGTCCTAACACAAAAAATGAACTCCATCACAGCGTCCTGTTCCCCCAGCACATAGTGCCCAGTTACTCAGGCTGTGTGTGAATTAAGTGAGAACAGAGTGGAATTCACCCTTCAACTTACAAGTTACAGGGCTGCTCCACAGCCCTTCCACAACCTAAATTATTTATTCATTGTGCAGTGGCAACCATGTGTTAAAAACTTTACAGGCAGCTCTGAAAACAAGGTTAACTTTATTCCAAATAATTTACTCTCCAAGAGTTTAAAACTGAGCATACATGTTGGAACAGCAGCCATCAGCCCTCCACTCCTTGATGTAAGGATTTTCCATAGCTGGACTTGTATATGAAGGGATCCTATACCCCTGCCTACTCACCCCCCAATGGCTCTCCCCATGCTAGTATAATGGCAGCTAGCACAAACACATCCATGATACAAATGGTTGAAGTGAAGTGGGTTCCCTGTCCAGCCACATTGCAGGCCTTACCTGGGGCAGATTCCTTGGCACTTTGGGAGATTTCCACTGCAGAGTTAAGTTGAGATTGGGTGTATCATAGGGGTGGGGGTGCTATTCCCTGGTCCTTTGTCCTGCAGTATGCTGTGCTACTCTGATTCTTTCTCAGTGAATTATGAGACAACTTGTCTGTCCTTCTGGGCACCCAGAGGGAATGGTGGGAAGGCAACGGAGGACTATCAACACTGGAGTGATTTAGCTTGTGTCCTCACTCCAAGCAGACTTTTTATCTGTCCAAGTGAAAGCAGAACCTTGAATAAGTTGAGGTGGGGTGCATTCATATGTGTATGCATGTGTGGTGACCAGCCATCTACAATTGGGTGGGACAGTCTTGTAATGCAGAGTTCACGTCCCAGGTCCACACGGAATGACTGCAGGACTGCATTTGTCCCAGATTCCCTGTAGTGCTGTGCTACACCACGTCTTCTTCAGGCTTAGGGGAGGCACAGGCCTCTTCCTGGTGCAGGGAGGGGCTGAGGTGGGCATTGCCCCGTCCCATGTAATGAGCCTCCTCCACCTTATTTTTCCTCTCCTCCCCCCACCAAAGTTCCTAACCCCCTGTCCAGGAAAGAAGCTGGAGCCTGGCAGCTGGCCTAGATGGTCACCCCAGAGGGTAGGGTCATGGGCCATGAGCTTCTTTCAGACACTCTGGTCCTCCACTGAGGGCAGATAGAGGGTCTTAGGCTCCCCAGAGAAGCCCAGGCTCTCTGGGTGGCTCTTACTTTGGCTCAACTCTGGTTTCCGGCCTGGCCAGGAGGTGTGGCACTTGCACGTGTCTCACTTTTTCCTTTTAGAAAGCTGATCTCATAAGAATTAGGGGCCAAATGAAATTAATAGGCATGTTTAAACAAATAAAAGGAAATATTTCTAAACACAGCAGCTGTGTCTACATTGGCACCCTTTTTCGAAAAAGGGATGCTAATGAGACCAGTCGCAATTGCAAATCCGCGGGGGATTTAAATATCCCCCGCGGTATTTGCATTTACATGACTGCCGCTTTTTCCGGCTCGGGCTTTGCGGAAAAAGCGCCAGTCTAGACGAGGATCTTGCGGAAAATAAACCCTTTTCCGCAAGAAGATCTCTTATGCCTACTTGCAAGCAGGCATAAGATCTTGCGGAAAAGGGTTTATTTTCCGCAAGATCTCGTCTAGAAATAAACCCTTTTCATAAGATCTCTTATGCCTACTTGCAAGCAGGCATAAGAGATCTTGAGGAAAAGGGTTTATTTTCCACAAGATCCCCGTCTAGAAAATAAACCCTTTTCCGCAAGATCTCTTATGCCTACTTGCAAGTAGGCATAAGAGATCTTATGAAAAGGGTTTATTTTCTGCAAGATCCGTCTAGACTGGCGCTTTTTCCGGCAAAGCCCCGAGCCGGAAAAAGCGGCAGCCATGTAAATGCAAATACCGCGGGGGATATTTAAATCCCCCACGGATTTGCAATTGCGACTGGTCTCATTAGCATCCCTTTTTCGAAAAAGGGTGCCAATGTAGACACAGCCACTACGTACTCAACCTATGGAACTCCTTGCCAGAGGATGTTTTGAAAGTTAAGACTATAATAGAGTCCCAAAAAGAACTAGATATATTCATGGAGAATAGGCCCATTAATGGTTATTAGCTGGGATGGTGTCCCTAGCCTATGTCAGAAGCTGGGAATTGGCAATGGGATGGATCACTTAATGATGACCTGTTCTTTTCATTCCCTCTGGAATACCTGACATTGGCCACTACTGGATACTGAGGTTGATGGACCTTTAGTCTGACCCAGTATGGTCGTTCATTATATTCTTAATGCCCGATTAAAAGCCCAAGTTAATTCTACAAAGCAGACAAGCCCTATAAAAGGAGTTTTAAACAATGGAGTAGCCAGAAACATAGGTACATTGCTTTCCTCATTGTACTGTGTCTAATCATAAAACCTGAACATGCCTATAACCATCCTTATACATGTCAAGTGACCTTGCTCTTACCTTAAGACTTCTTACAATTAGAGAATAAGCCATAATTATTGTTTCAGAGAGCTAATTACATTGTTGAAGCCTCTCTCTACTGCTTTGTAAAATTACCCATAGCATTTCATTTGAGCCTCTGATAGGCTACACCCTGATAATTTCCTTTGTAAACAGGTCACTCAAATGTCTTTGTGACTCCTTAGTATGCCCGAAAAAAATATAACTGACGTGTACACACCTCCAGTTACAAGTTTGGTGGAGTCATCAGCCAGCATTATACAAAAGAGTGCTTTGTCTGTAGCAGATATGGGTAAATACTGTTGTGGCCTTTCCCTCCCCCAGTGCTAAGGTACAGGTGGCTGCAGCTTGACAGAGAGAATGAAAAACTGGAACAGTGTGTTCACATGGTGTGTGGTACCACAGGTCACCAGCTCTGGCAGAAGCCGTCAGAACTCTGATGTCACTGAAATTCTGAGGCTTTTTAGTTGGAGTGGTCTTGACTAGGAACTCAGGCTCCCTTAAGTACTGTAGATGATGGGGTCTGCTTGAAAGAGAGGCATTTTCCTGCTACTAATTGGGTGTGTCATTACATCTAGGGCCGACCAGCTGCCACAATTTAAATGAGGGAGAGTACAAGTGAGCTATTGAAATACCCAGCAAAATCTTTCTTTGTTAGATGGAGAGACTTTTAAGAACAGATTTAAAAGAACAGCAAAAGGAGTCTCCATGAGCAAGCTCTGGCAGATTTCAAGATACAGAATTAACTTTGACATAAGCATGTACAAAGGCCAGAGTGTCACCACCACTTACGTTAGGTCTCAGACTGGCCCCAACTTTGGTGAATGACAAAATCCCACCAGTGCCCTAAAGCCCAGGATGTGTTCCTGGTTGTAGACATATATGAATAAGTGCTGTGCCTAACCTGTTTCCCAATGCAGAGTCCTCTCATTTTACACTTAATCATACCAGAAAAGGGAGAAGAGATTCCTACAGCAATGGTTCTCAATCTTTACCATATCAGAGTCCCCGTACTATCTATCCAGGGGCTAGCTGGAATCCCATACCTCCATGTTTAGTAATATGGAAAGGGCAGGATAGTTATGATCTTTGGCACTTGTCTGAATCCCTATACTGAGAAGTCATGTTTACAGGACTGAAAGAAACAGGAGAAAGATAGCAGCAGTATTTTATAATGGGCGGCTGTGTCTACATTGGCACCCTTTTCCGGAAAAGGGATGCTAATGAGACAAGTCGGAATTGCAAATGCAGCAGGGATTTAAATTTTCCCGGCATTTGCATGAACATAACTGCGCTTTTTCGGCTCGGGGCTTTGACGGAAAGCGCCAGTCTAGCAGCGGCTCTTGCGGAAAATAAAGCCTTTTCTGGAAGATCCCTTATTCCTCTTAAAAATCAGGAATAAGACTGGCGCTTTTTCCGTCAAAGCCCCGAGCCGAAAGCGGCAGTTATGTTATGCAAATGCCGCGGAAAATTTAAATCCTCGCTGCATTTGCAATTCCGACTTGTCTCATTAGCATCCCTTTTCCGGAAAAGGGTGCCAATGTAGACACAGCCGGCAAGTATTACACTCATTTTGTAGATGGACAAAGTTAGGCAAAGAGGGTAAGCACTTACTCGAGACTATACAGTGAATCAGTGGCAGACCCAGGAAGACAGCCAAGGTCTTCTTACTTCCAATTCCTTGTTTTATCAAGTAGGCCATATGAAAGGGAAAACCTCAAAGTGACACATTTTAGGCAACTTGCTACAGCAATCAACATGGAGAAAAAGTAAACAAAAATTGCTGTTTCTATCAAACATTCACTCTTTATGTAGAGCAGGACCTAGCAGCAATCTCTCAAGTCCTGTTGGGTGGAATTGTTGACAAATGTTGACTCTTTAATAGGGATGGCTATATGAGCAAGACTTGTATCCCTTTGGACAAATCATGAAAGCATGCTAGTAATACAGAGACTGCTGTTCCTTTTGGGGTTTCCATGGATGACCATAACCATCAAATCCCAACATGACTACCCCGTTAGTCAGAGCTCTCCAAGAGAAGTTTCCAAACACCACGAAACAGAAGAGCCACTGATTTGTGTTCAAAGTGGTTCCTGTGCACCACAAGGTCTCTTTCAAACTGTAAATACTCCAAGACATGGATTATGTCTTGGTCCATGTTTGTACAGCACTTAGCACCAGAGGGCCCCCGATCCTGTTTGAAGCTTTTGCTAACTACTATAACCACTAACAACTACCCTTTTGCCATTGTGAAGCCATCTTCGTTACAAGAAACGTATGTACTTTTAAGTGGTTTAAGTAAATAAGTGAGATTAGGAATAGGATAGTTATCTATGCAGCTCGCAAAACAGAACAGGCAACAAGAGCAGGGTTGTCAACAGGGGGCAAAAGAGGCAGTTGTTCTGGGGTCTGGTGATTTAAAGAGGCCTGGGGCTTCAGGCTAATGCTGCCTATACCTTAGCAACAATGGCAGCACTGTCCAGGCAGCCCTGAGGCTCACTGCCCCTAGACCTGCCCCTTCCACCTGTGGCCCTGCCCCTTCCTGGGGACCCGGAGTAAAACTGTCTCCCCCCCCACCACCCTCCGTTGCTCAAGGCCCACGATGTCCATCACCAACCCTGAGCCAGGGGGTTAGGGAGAATGGTTATTGCTCTTTCCTGTTACTTAGAGGACTGTGGCCTCAGTGTACTTCATGGCCAGTATAACAATCTTCGTGTAAAAACAAGCAAGTATTCTATAAGCCACCAAATATCTAGTTCTTCCATTTTGCCTTTGTTTAAAGGAGATCTGAGTGCTCTGAGGCAACTTGTGTTACCATGCAATGAAAGTGGGCTTAGGGTAAAATCCAGTTCAAATGCCTAATATTTTGTGGGGGGTTTTGTCTTCAGAACACACACTCACTGTGTGAATTCATGTTGGCAAGTCATGAATAAGGTCAGTATGTTGACACTGGCTACAGATTTTTTCCTTTCATAGACACTTCAGGCTGGGTCATGGGATCACTCACAACTATGCATTGCCAGTCACTCGCACATGTATATGAACTAGCACATGCGCTGAGCAGAAGACAATAAATGCAGCCACACCAGTGATTTCAAAGAGAGTTTTATATAGATATCATTTTTCCACTCACTTGGGCACTGATAAGTACTTAATGTTTTTCAATTTATTGACCATGATGCCATTACCATAGGCAGCACACAGGATCCTACCTGTTCTTAGGTGAAGCATACTTTGGGGCAATATTTTATTTACAAACTAGGGCAAAAGAAAGGGTTAGTCAATCCCCAATTTGCTCAAGAGTTTGTCATGGTCTGCTTTCAGCCACTGGTGCCCCCTTGCAATTGCATAGGCTGCTAGGGCAAGTCTGCTTCAGTTTCCTTTTTGTTAGCGGAAGTAGTTTAGTTCAGTGTCTGGTAATTTTTTGCTCCAACACTCTGACTGGATTCTTAGCAGTCTCGCTCCTCCTGTTACTGAAGACCAGTAACATTAGCAAAGGATCAGCCACAAACATTTGTTCTTCAGGCTGTATTCACCCCTGTTGTATATTGGGTTGTAGATATAGATCTTGTTGTTATAGTAACTGAGTAGGTCACTGGGGTCAGCCCAGCTAGTCTGGGCTTATTCTAGTTAGTTCTGTGCTTTGCAATAAAATGGACACTTGCAACTACTCCAGCTCTCTGCATTTCCACTGATTTCTTCCTATACTGTGAAACTCCCCACGACATAACAACCCCTCTGATAGAAACTGGTAGGGGAAATCAAAGCCCACTCACTCCTCTAGATTCCAGTCCAGGTACTCTGTGTGAAGCAGCTGGAATCAGTTCCTTCCATAGGCTGTTATGCAGTCATATGTTCTGTGAGCCTCTTCTTCTGGAGGTCCAACTACTTGGGCAGCTCCCTGCCAGTCCATTGCTGGAGCACCCTAGCCTCAGTGGTCCTTCAGCCTCTCCAACAGTCTCCCCTCCTTTTTGATCTTCTGTCAGAGCTACCAGTGGAGGCAGTTATCTTCTTGTTAACCCTTATAATGGTGCAGGCAGTACTTGCACATCCCCTTATGGCCTGGTGTGGTGCTGTGGGTGTGTCCCACCTTAGTTCTTCTCCCTCCCTCCCCCCCAACACACACAGCCTTTGACAGTCTACGTTTGCTTTAACAGCCTGGAGCAAGAAGAATCCAACATACACCGATAAATGGCATGTCCCCTTTTAACAGGGTTTCAGGAGAGAAGAAAATACAATACACTCTTCACAAGGGCCGCATCTCAGGACCCTGAGTCAGCGCCCACACTTGAAGTTCACAAAACCTCTAGTAAGGCCCAGCTGTGAGTGCCTGAGAGGCAACCACCACCCATTGGAGTCTGCAAAGCTTCCGCTCCCCTCTCACCAGCTTAGTTTCCTGTTTATATAACCACCTTCAGAATGAAAGTTGTTTTTCATCTAATCAGACTCCCTCGTTGCTTTTCTATGACTGACTGCATCTTTTTTTCCTGTGGTCTTTAGTAAAGGACGTATCAGAGCCTATTTCCAATGCTTTTGCACCCCAGCTATATTGTGAGCAGTGTCAACAACTGGATGGTCACTTTTATTCTCTTTTCCTTGTAGGCCGGTATATTTGTTTTGGTGGGGGGAAGGGAGAATGGAGTTTTTTAAAGCCCCATTCTGGTTAGGGTTCCATGCAGGTGTCTACAGGTGGGGAGCAAGCTTTTGTCTCACTCGTCTGCTTTATTTTTCTCTTGGACAGGTGTTTCTACACCAATAAAATGTCAGGTTTTTTTCCTTTCAGAGGACTGAAACACTTCACAGTGAATAACTCCAGGGCTGCCCTTTTCACTTCCAGTAGATCCACCTTCTCGTTCGTGGCTTCATTGTCTGCTGGAGAATTCTCTCACAAATATTTTCCTGGCCTCTTTCTAACAAGTGGCCCTCAGGTGGGCCAACTCCTGCTCCTGTTCTATGCCTTGAGCCAAGACACTTTCACAGAAGGAGACTCTAGCTTCTGCTTTTGAGGCCTGTAGAGTATTCATCTATGCAAAGACATCAGCCAAGTTTCTCTCACCTACAGTCGCCTTCTCTTCTAAACCCTCCCAGCTTATTAGTGGATGAGTTTCCTAGGCAGTAATAGAGGGTAACACTGCTATTGCAGCTTCCATTGCCACTGCCTCCATATTTGGGTCTGTTGATACCCTTCAATGAGCAATCCGCTCCTCCCCTTGAATAGTCTTCTTGAATAACAAGTTCCCCATTTCACTCTGCTATAGACACCATCTTTGGTAAGCTATTGCCATGCTCTCTACAATATTACCTGTACATATGCAAATGTGGTGTACTTCTGTCCTCTCCAGAGTTGGCACTCCCTTCCACTGACTGAATTTGTTCCAGGGGGGCAAGTCTTTTCCTGCTTGAGTTTCATTGTTTCTGGGTTACTTTCTTTTAATCAAAGCCTCAGGTTTGCAAGTCTCAGTACATACTCTTCTAATCTTTTAATTGCCATGCTCCTGGCCTGGAGCTCATTCTGGGGCTGCTCCTTCTCAAGCTGTACGGCTTGTTCAAGCTATTCCAGTTCCCTCTCAGGGTAGATTTCCCCTTTTATCATTCCTTTTCCACATCAGCTTCCTGGCAGCAAGCAGCCTGGAATCTCTTGAACTACAAATCCATTGGCTTTTCCCATTGGGCTATCCTTATTTCCAAGGTCACAGACAGTGCCTGTTCATCTTGAGAACAGGTACTCCCCATCAGCAGACCATCCTTGTAGTGAAGTGCCAGCCACTTAACACATTTATCAGCTGTAAATCTCTCCCGCATTTGTTTCATCTCAGCCTTTGTCTGTCACATAGGTGCTAGAGCTTCTTTATTATAGGGCTTCTCAGATGCTAATCTGGATCTTCTTCTGAAGACAGCATGCTCATTTTTCAGTGTGTTCATTCATTCTCCCCCAGCCACATGGCTTCTCTTTCTCTGCAACCAGTTCATCCTGCTTATCTTCTAGTGGCTACATGTCTTCGCATTGTTTAGCTAGTTTCAGTAAGAAAGGTAACTCGCAGGCCAAGTGCAAGTTCAATATCATCAAAGCCGTTGTCACATCTGTGTCCTCATAGTAGTCTTAGCGCTGGTTCCCCCAATCCAGGATCCTTGCTGCCCCTCATAGCAGATAACTGGCTTCTGTGTAAGATTACGTAAGCTCCCCACACTGTCTAGCTCTAATGTTGAGGACTGAATCAAGGTATCCCTGGTAAGGATCGGGGAGTGGGGGTGGACAGAGAAGTCTGAAACTCATGGCCAACCTCTGTCCCCAAAACTTACTTTCTGGCATCCACTTCTAGGGGTACCCAGGTTTGGTCAGGCCTACAGTCTCTTACTTCCCTCCAATGACAGCCCCTTGGTCCAAATTCTTTGTAGGACAGCATCTTCTAACATAGCTAGACACACCATCTCTGCCCATCCTGGCTAATAGCCATTGAAGGACCTATCCTCCATGAATGTATCTAGCTCTTTTCTGAACCCTGTTATTGTCTTGGCCTTCACAGCATCCTCTAGCAAGGAGTTCCATGGGTTGACTGTGCATTGTGTGAAAAAATATTTCCTTTTTTTTGTTTTAAACCTGCTACCTATTAATTTCATTTGATGACCCCCGAGCTCTTCTCTTATGGAAAGGAGTAAATAACCTCAATCATATCCGCCCCCCTTAGTCATCTCTTTTCCAAACTGAAAAGTCCCAGTCTTGTTAACTCTTCTCATTTGGCAGCCATTCGATATGCCTCATCATTTTTGTTGCCCCTTTCTGAACCTATTCCAGTGCCAATATATCTTTTTGAGATGATGCAACCACATTATTTAAGATGTGAGTGTACTATGGATTTATATACAGGCACTAAGCTATTCTCTATTTTCTCTATCTCTTTCTTAATGATTCCCAACATTCTGTTTGACTGCCACTGCACACTGAGTGGATGTTTTCTGAGAACTATCCACAATGACTCTAAGATCTCTGTCTGGAGTGGTAACAGAAAATTTATACCCTATCATTTTATACATATAGCTGGGATTATGTGTCCCACAATGCATTACTTTGCATTTATCAACATTGAATTTTGGCTGTCATTTGTTGATCAGTCACCTAGTTTTGTGAGATCCTTTTGAAGCTCCTCACAGTCTGCTTTGTACTCATCTGTCTTGAGCAGTTTTGTATCATCTGCAAATTTTGCCACCTCACTGTTTACCCCATTCTCCAGATCATTTATGAATATGTTGAATAGGACTGGTCCCAATATGGACCTCTGGGGGACACCACTAGTTACCACACTCCATTCTGAAAATTGACCATTTGTTCCTGCTCTTTGTTTCTTATCTTTTATCCAATTATCAGTCCATGAGAGGACCTTCCCTCTTATCCCAGGTCAGCTTACTTTGTTAAGAGACTTTGGTGAGGAACCTTGTCAAAGACTGGATTTATTCACTGGATCCCCCCTGTCCATATGCTTATTGACTTTCTCAAAAAATTCTAGTAGATCAATGAGGCATAATTTCACTTTACAAAAACCATGTTGACTGTTCCCCAACATATTATGTTCATCTACGTGTCTGACAGTTTTCTTCTTTACTAAAGTTTCAGCCAGTTTCCTTAGTACTGAAGTTAGACTTACCAGCCTGTAATTGCCATGATCACCTCTAGAGCCCTTTTTAAAAACTGGCTTCACATTAACTATCTGCTAGTCATTTGGTACAGAAGTTTATTTAAAGGATAGGTTACAAACCGCAGTTAGTTAGTTCCATGATTTCACATTTGACTTGTTTCAGAACTCTTAGATGAATGCCATCTGGTCTTCATGACTCATTACTGTTTAGTTTATCAGTTTGACTTGAAACTTCCTCTAATGACACCTCAATCTGAGACAGTTCCTCAGATTTGTCATCTAAAAAGAATGGGTCAGGTTTGGGAATCTCCCTCATGTCCTGACATGTGAAGGCCAATGCAAAGAATTCATTTAGTTTCTCTGCCATGACCTTATTATCCTTGAGTGCTCCTTTAGCATCTCAATCGTCCAGTGGCCCTGTTGGCCATTGTGCAGGCCTCCTGTTTCTGATGTACTTTAAAAAATTACTGTGACTTCTGAGGACATTGCTGTTGCTTCATTCACTAGTCTGGAAAATCAGACATCTCAGAGCTATAGCACAGGCACTTCTTGGCATTCTCATCCCTCTTTGATGGGAAAGTGATTCAGTCTCTATTTAGGCTTCCTATGTACAAGTGGAGACAGCCCTTGCTAATCTCTTGTGGGCTGGGGCGGTGTCCTATCTTAATCATCCTACCCCTAATTGAAGTAGCAATAGGTTTCTTTTAATAGTCTGGGGCAAGAAGTCAATATGCAGTAGCAAACAATATGCCCCTTTTAAAAGAGCTTCAGGACAGGAAAAAGTACAATATAAAGTTTGTAAGGTCCTCACTTCAGGGCCTTAGTTCAGCTCCCAAACCCAAACTTCACACGGTCTCTAGTTCATCAAGTCTCCTTGAGCAAACAACCACCACTGCAGTCTGCACGATCTGAACTTTCCTCTTGCTCAGCAACCTCTTCCAGCTGGAGTAGAGCCAGGTTTCCTTGATTACACCTCAAGTTGTCCCACTGTAGGCCTCAGCCTGGCCCTTAAAAGGGGTAGTACACTCTTTGAGAGACTTTCAGTGGGTGGGACAGTCTGGGATCAGTACACCTCAAGACAAAGTCCATTCCCAGAAGAAGGGGGACAAAGTCTGCCACTTTCCCATGGCCAGCCAAGAGAAGCTGGTATTCAGAATTCTGTCCTGGATGAAGGGAGTAGCGCTGGGAACATAGAATAACTATTGATCAGCAAGAGCCCAATTTCAGGATGAGAGTCAAAAAACATGTCGGAAAAAGGTGGCTAAGTTGGGTTCTGCAAATCCTTATCTTTGTTGCACGTTGTGGACAAGCAAAGAATTGCTTCCCAGAGTTTTCCAAACCCAGACACCCTCCTGTCCAACCTCATAGTAAATCATAAAAAGAAACAACATCCAAGAAGTAGTTTGAGGCAAGAGATTTACTCAACTCCATTAGAGTCAGAGCAGCTTCTTGCCCTACAGATGGCAAACAGGTCATAATTACATGTCCACCATCTGCCACCGGGGCTTCAAATACCCTTCAGTTCAATTGGTGCTGTTCCCTACTGCATCTTATTTGCTCAGACCATCTTCCCCAGCCAGCAGAAGAGGCTTGGGATTTGTAGTGTCCAATGCTCAGTCTGGTCTTATACTGGCTTTATTTCAGGCTTTGTACAGTGTTGGACCACAATGAATGTTACACAGACGACATCTTCATTGAAGTGGCTGCCAGGCCGAGCCAGAAATCATTTCTGTGTGCACCCCAAGTTCTGTGGAATCTGAAACTCCAACATACAAACAGTTGAGAGAGAGCGAGAGAGAGAGAGAGAGTTAGTTATATGGTTATATATAGTTTATATTATAGGTATTAACAGTTCAGTGGTTGGTCTCTAATCTGGTCTACAGTTATAGTTGTCAAATACAAACATAGCATTTCTTTTCAATTTATTATTAGGGATTTAAATTACTGCCTTGTTTTTTAAGAGAATAACTCCATCTTGTGCACAAAAAATGAAATAAAAACAGGATCTGATAGAATTCTCAGCCCATTCTCCTGTTCTGAATTCTTGTGCTATCCTGGGCTTCTCTTCCTCCCTCAGCCTACCCTGTGTGGTACTCAGAAACACATAATTTGCAGATTCTTGGAATCTCAGAAACACCTATGCTTGTCCGATATTTAACCCCATAGTACAGATCATCCCCATGTTTTAAGTAGGCTTTGGAGGTGCTAATGTAGCTTTGCACAGCACAGTTCTAGTTGTATGATCATTTCTTTCCAAGCCATGGTAAAAATCACTTCTATTGACAAGCCCAAAGAGTGGGTTTGCTTGCTGGCTACCTAAATTAGATCTTTGCCCCTGGGCTTCTGTTGTAGAATAGTGCTCCTTCAAACTTCTCCTTTGTGACACTTATGGCAGCGCCTATCTTAGGAAAACTTTTTCTGCATTATTATTCTGAATTCCAGGTGTAAATGGTATTTGTAACGTTCATTCTTACCAGGATTTTGAGTTGGGGTTGCAAGACAGCAGTTCACAAACACATTTCTACCCGTCCTGCCTGGTATTACTGTTAGAAATGAGGGGGAAATAAAAGAGCCAAACAAACAAAACTTCAGGTCAAAACCCCCTGATCCCTTGTTTTTAACAATGATGCATCACAACATGTTGGGGGTACTGAAGGTTAACTTCCTCATGGGTATTTTTAATGAAAGCACAGCTTGGTTTAGTGTTGTATTTAGGGTGTGGCCAATTATACACTTATGTGGGGCTGTATTTATTAAGAAACAATTCAATCTTCAAAGTCCCAAAATATATCAACATCACACCTATTCAGATCTACCTCTCCTAGGGCTCCTCTTTGTCCCAGACACTGCTTGTTATCAAGCAGCTAATCCAGCCCCTTCTAATTGGAGTCCTTTTGCTCTCTTCCTGCCAGGAACTCTGCAGTGTTCTTGCCCGGAGTCCTATATTCTCCAGGGGAGGGTCCAACATGTTCCCAGCAAAGTCTCTTCTCCAGCTTTTTGAGATCAGTACTCAAGTTCCTCAATTCTTCTGGCCCTCAGCTTTCTACAGAACCTCAGATGCTGGTCTCCAGGCCAAAGCCTTCTCTCAGGTAAGGACTCTTATAGGAGCCTCCTGCAGTGCCTCTCCCTCTCTCCAGCTTCCTACTGATCATTTAGGGAATACCTGTCCTCCATTAGGCACTCTTAAGTCTGTTAACATGGCAGAGGTGGGTTCAAGCAGTTCCTTTCAACAGGACCCACAGCAAGGTGCCTGATCTGAAAGATGGCTTCTATAAAACCACAACCTCACTATTTTACATAAACAAAATTTGGTTGTTGTGCAGCTTGCCCAGGTATTTATAAGCCATAGCTAGACAGTAACCAGCATCTTACCAGTTAAGATGAAGAACCTTGACTATATACCTGCCTGATTACCTCTGTGTCTAATCCAGAGGTTCTCAGACTGTGGGTCAGGACCCAAAAGTGGGTTGTGATCCCTTTTTAAATGGGATCTCCAGGGATGACTTAGACTTCCTGTGGCCCAAGACCAGAGTTGAAGTCTGAGCCCCACCGCCCAGGGCTGAAGTCCAAACCGAAGTCCCACGACCTGGGGCCAAAGCTTGAGGGCTTCAGCCCTGGGTGGCAGAACTTAGGTTAAAGGCTCCCTCCTGGGGCTGAAGTCCTTGAAGTTGGGCTTTGGCCTCCTTGCCCAGGGCAGTGGGGCTTGAGTTTTGGCTTTGGCACTCCCACCAGGGGGGCAGAGATCAGGCTTTTGTTCAGGCTTCAGTCCTCCCTCTTGGGGTCATGTAGTTTTTGGGTTTGTTTGGTTTTTTTTGTTAGAAGGGGGTCATAGTGCAATGAAGTCTGAGAACCCCTGCTCTAACCCAAATGTCAAAGTACAGATTACTGACACTGCCTGGACCAGATTACCTCCCATAACGTTTACTGTGAATTACCAACGGGACTGATTTCTATTTCAATCAACAAACTAATTTCCAGATGCTTGCAATCCATGAATGTATAAGTCTTCTTGAAATATATTCAGTTTGCAAATATCTACATTCATGGTTGATTTACAGTGCGTAGTTAATGCCCGATTATTTCGTTGTGTCATTTGCCAGAATATGAATAATTCATGATCTTGCAGTATCAAAAGCCATGAATGGGTTGCTTCAAGATATTGACTCACACCCAGAAGCAAGAGAAGTAAACGAATGAATACAAATAGTTTAGGACTGAGGGCGGGAGAGATGGTACTTGACACCTCAGGTTTTCTCAAATCTAGCCACAGGATGTGGCATGAGAACAATGCTGTGTTAAGGAGGGAAGGGGAATAGACAGTGTCTCACCTGCAAAATGTTGCTGAAATCTGAAAGAGGAACCATTCTGTCAGCCCAGTAACCCAACAGTGTGGTGTCTTCATGCTGCCATGATTCAGGCATGGATTCTGGACTCACTCTGGAGGGTGGTGCAGCAAGAGGTGACAGGATCCAAAGGACAGGACAGGAAGCTGAACTTATTGTTCATATTGTACCCTCTAGTGGCTGACATCTATAACAGCTCTGGGCAAGGCCATTTGAACCTGTCAGCCTGTCTGACTGGCTGGACTATCTCACCACAACATATAGGTGAGAATTAAATACAATTTAAGAAAAACTGTGACTGCACAGAGGATAATCCTGAGTATGTACTACACACCCTACAATGAAAAGAAATGTCAAGGGCTTTAAGGTGGAGATTAGCATAGACAAGACACTAATGTGCTTTTTGTGATAAGGGAAAGGGTGGCAAAGAGTTAAACTATAACAGGGTCAAATCCTACAATCCTGGCTCTGTTAAAAAGAACTCCCATAGCTGGAGATTTAGCTGAGTAATCATAGCAGGACTGATCCCATAGAGCTAAAGATCTCAGGATTCCTAGACACTGAGTGATATTACAGACTTTTGGTACTGAAAGTTACCAAACAATTGAAGAAGCCATGCTCTGCTACTATATTCTCAGACACTGTGCTGTTAGCTACCCCTGTAGTGTAGTAAACTGATGCTTCAGTTAGAATTCCCTGTATTATAATTTATCACCGAAAACATCCCTAACCCTAAATATCCCAACCTGTCCATAAAAACCCTATCCACAACTAAGTACTAATGTTCCAAGAGCAGAAAGATATTCCACATTCCACTGTTCACCTGCTGAGAGCAGATGGCAAGGTTCAGAGCCTCTAGGCTGCTGACATTATTTAAAATTGCCAGTGCTCTGACATTTTTCCTCCATTTAGTTGCACTCCAAAGCTGGTTATTCCTCAAACCACTGAAAGGGGGGAATATAGATATGTCATGAAACTTAGAGCTCAAGTGTGAAACTTGGTGATTATCTGAGGTAATTTTTATTAATTTTACCATAGATATACTTAGTACTCCACAGACAACTGATAAAAACCCAAAGCATTTATAAATAAGATACAATAATATATACATGGCATACAATTTATTATTTATTTTAAAATATTTTTACCCCACCTCTCTATTTAAATATATATATATATATATATATATATATAAAAGTAAAATACAAGATCCCAAAGGGGAGTATAAAACCTGCTAAGACACCTCAAGAGGAGGAGGATACACACACACACACACACACACTTAAGCACCAATAAACGCATGGGTAAAAAGGGATTATATGAAATACAATAATATATGTGGCACCTGACATGGAGATAAGGAGGAGCATGAGGAGGAGAAGATTTACATAATATTGTGTTATTTGTTTTAGGCAACATAGGAGGTATTAGAAGAAGGGAAGAGAAATGACAGTAAGTTCATGGTGCTCAGGATCAAGAACTCTTTGTTACCAACGACAGATATGTGTAAAGTTGCATCCTATTTTTAAAAGAGGCTGCAGAGAGGCATATTCTGATCTCACTGTTGCCAGTGTAAATCCAGAGTTACTTTGGTAAAGTCACTGGGACTATTCTAGACTTCCGATGACGTGACTGAGAGCAGAATATGGCCTACAATTTCAGTCTGCCATATGTTGTTAAGAAGGCTGCAGTGTATTTCAAAAATAATTCCGATTGGGTTATTTGAGGACAAGTGGTGATAGCCTAGCTAATAATGTTTCCAAGTATGCCTTCAAAGTCAAGTTTTCCATAAAAAGGCTTAAAGCAGGAGCTGACATTTACTTTCTTTTTATTGCAGTCAGACACAATACATGCAGCCAACATTTGGCCTTCTCAGAAGCAGAGCCATTGATCGGGGTTATTAAAAAGTTATTTTAAAATATCAAGTGAAAAATCAGTTCTGCATCATACTTACCTGTAGTACAGTGAGACTGCGGTCAAAGACCAATCCAAAAACTATTCACTTCAGTTGGGCTCTGAATCAGATCCACACTGAACACTATGGTGTCTTCAGCAAGGCTGGGAACAGCAATGCCATGATTATGTTGTAAAGAGCAAAAGTAACCCACTTTCATTTTCAGGCCCAAGAAGTAATACTGATTACTTGCCATGCATGCAATTTTGTTTTAAACTACTAAAACTTTAGAGGAGTGGGGGAAAATATAAGTGAGATGATATTAACAAATGGAAAGTTCAGGATAATAAGCAAGAACGTCCAGGTTTCAGATTTGTCAGCTGAGGTCTTGGCTCCCAAGTGAAATAATTTAGGGGGGAGGGATAGCTCAGTGGTTTGAGCTTTGGCCAGCTACACCCAAGCTTGTGAGTTTAATCCTTGAGGTGGCCATTCAGGGACCTAGGGCAAATCTATCAGGGATGGTACTTGGTCTTGCTGTGAAGTGGGGGGACGGGACTGGACTGGACTTGATGATCTTTCAAGGTCCCTCCCAGTTTGATGAGATAGGTATATCTCCAAATATTAATAAAAATCTAAAAAGTGTTTAAACATCGATATTATCTGTCAAAATTATTTAAAAAAATAATTCTGCCAGTTCAATCTATAAAAGATACTAGTCAATGTACTGTAGGAAATAATTCCATGCTAGCAGTTAAATGAAGTTGGTGATCTAATCAACCTTTTTTCTCTTTTACTTGTGTTATTTCAGAAATGTAATCTGTTACTTTCCCAACACTGTCCTTGAGAAAGACTGAAATGCAGCCTACTCCTAGTTGTGACTGAAATAAAAGGAAGAAAACTCAAGACATTGCTTCAGAAGTGCTTGCTTTAAGAAAACACTTATAGCTGATATTATTATTTGTGTTTCAGAACAGTGTCAACCTGACTAGCATAGACATTTTGTATGTGGAGGATGTTTTAAATAAAGGAGAAAGACATGGTAAAAAGTTTGGTATGGGTGGGTGTCTCAACTACTATCTTTCTCTTTCGGCAAAGGATTACATGTTGATTTAGGTGATGTGTGTAGCACAGAGAATGATGGGTATGGTAACAGCTAGTAGAACCAAACACCGAAGCTTCCCCTTGGCATGATCCTCCCAGATCACAGTGAGGTATGGGTATGCAGCTGCTGAGGACACACTGGGTTGCAATAGAGGATTCAATAAGATACAGGCTTCCCCTTCCTACTATTTTTAAATACTATTTCTAATGCAGTTTGATCATTAGAAAGTGAGGCGTCATTTTATTCCAGGATTTATACATTTTAGAGGTACATCTTAAAATGACATGGCATGAGGGAGGGTGGGCGTTCCCCGGGAAGACACTCAGAGTATGTCTACAAAGCAAAACCCAAATCAACAAACCAAAATACAGCAGTGAGTCTCAGAGCCCAGGTCAGTTGGCTCAGACTTGCAAGCAGGGCTCACACAGTGAGGCTAAAAAGAGCAGAGTAGACCTATGGGCCCAGGCTTCTGCCCAAACCTGAGCACCTACACTGCTATTTTCAGCCCTGGAGAGGGTTCCCCTCAACACAGAATCAGCTGTCGAAAGTCATCAGAACAGAGAGCCCCACTAAAGCCCATTAAAATTCAGAATTTAGACTATCTCGCATTCTGAAAAATCCATCAGCTACAGGGTTAACTCCAATTCCATGTGGCATATTGCCAGCGTAGGCTTGCACAGCTCATTTGTCATTTGCTTCTTCGCGCCATGCTGCTTCCGAGCCTAGTCTTGCAGTGCTGCAAAACTCTTCAATGCCATAGCGCATATCAGCACCCCCAGAATCCTCAGCCTCCCATGAATCAGGCTGCGTCATTCGCCCTGTATTAGAATGGTTCTTTGTCAGCTCATCAAAGTGGTCTTCTATTTACTGAAAATTCAGCAGGTAAAGTGTATGCTGTCCTCACATAGTCCAAACAGAAATTCCTCTCTCCCTCTCTCCAAAACTGCATTGCTTAGCATCTCAGCACAGCCGAGTGTGGAAACAGAAGACAAGTGTTATTTCAAAGAAGCAAAGTTACCAGGCCAACAGCAGATATATTTGTTGGCGTAAAGAGTGTGGCTAATTTTGTATGCAGCAGAGAAGAACCTGTTTTACCAAAGATCAAGTCTCCACAAAAGAGTTGCATTCAGTCCTGGTAAAGAGACTCATCTATTGTCCCTGGCAAACAGTGCCAAAGACAGCGTTCCCTGGAGACAAACTGTGGGACTAGCTGAAAATGCACTTTCCAAGCTGAAATGAAAAAGACACCACAGTGGTAACTACTGAAGAAACAGCGGGGCCCAGTGGCACCAGACGGTCTTCCAGCCAATATAATCTACATTTGTTAATATAGCAGTGTGCTCTGAAGATGCACGTGTCAGTTTCCATTTGTTTACAAAGAAATTAATGCAATCCAAAGTCAAATGAGGTTTGGTCTGGTTTTGTAAGTCCTAAACAAAATTGGAAAGGGTATAGTTAAGTGATAATACTAACTGAATGCAACTTTTTGCCATAATAATGGCCTACTGTTGACAGCTGAGAGAGGCTAAGAGCAAAAGTTAAAATAGCCGTCGCTCATTCTGCTAACATTAATCATTTGTCTGCTAAATACAAGAGTGGCAAAGTATGGCTATAGCCAGTTCATCGCATCCTAAAATATGGCTGATGGCCACCCTCCTCCAATTCAACAACATGTCCTGGGGTCATCCCATGCAATGCACATTTTTTAACTGGAGTGCCTTTCACAATAGGGCCTGCAGTTTCTGCAACACACATTGCTCTCGTGAGAGATGAGAGCAGCTGTATTCTGCTTCATTGTCTACAAATTACATTCAGACCTTCTCTCCGTGACAAGATATTGGGCAAAACGTAGGTGCCCCTGCTCTAAATTAACAGCTTTGGTAATTGTCTATATCAACTGTTTGGATTTTCCTTAGGAGTCCAGGAAAGTAATCTTGACTTCCATTACAAAAGCTTCAGGTCTGGTTCAATCTCAGTGGCATATATTGCAGCATTTACAATAAAGTTTAAAGTTTGGAAACGCTCTTCCTTCGATTCTTTTTTCCTGAGAAGGAAATTGGAAATAACAGGTTGGCCAAAATTTCAACTAAACAAAGCAGTTTTGTCCAAATGGAAATATTTCATGAAAGAGATTGTTTTTTATTGTTTTTTTTCTTTTTGGAAAAAACAAAAGTTTCCATTTGAAAATTTACTTCCAACATTTTTTCCTCAGAATTGAAGTTCCCATGAAAACTTAAACTACAATATTTGAAATTTTCACAGAAGTAAAACTGGATGTTTCCACCAGCTCTACCAAAAATATTAGTTGTGATCTGCTGATTCCACCTCCCCTAGAGGCTGCAGCCAACCACAAAGAAAACCACTCCACTCCTGGGTATGTCTACACTACAGAGTTTTGTTGGAAAAACGGCCATTTTTCCGACAAAACTTGAGTTACGTCCACAATGCAATTGCGTTCTTTTGAAAGTAAATCGAAAGAATAGAGGGGTTTTCCCAACAGTGGTACTCCTCCTTCTACAAGGAAGAACACCTTTTTCAAAAGAGCTCTTTCAGAAAAAGGCGTGTGTGGACGGGGAGGAGGGTTTTCTTTCGAAAGAAAAGGCCTCCAGGAAATAACAGAGGTGCCCTGATGGCCACTCTGTCCGTACTAATCACAACTCTATAGTTCCTGTCTCCTGCCAGCTCTTAAAGCTGCAGGCACCCAGAAAAAGCCTTGTGGCAGGAAGCCAGCTGTGGAGCAGCACCCCTGACCACACGGCTCTCCCTGCCACACAACTCGGAGGTATGGCCACCCTGAAGGATCCCCGCTCCCAGAGGCGGAAAGCTGGCATTTATGGCCAGATGGCCAAGGCTCTAGCCGAGAGGGGACACCACCCCCACACTTTGGACCAAGTCAGGAGCAAGGTCAAGGAGCTGCGCCAAGGATGCACCACGGCCAGGGAATGCATCTCTCGTTCTGGGGCAGGACCACACTCATGCCCATATTACGAGGAGCTATACAGAATCCTGGGGAGGTGATGAAGCCCTTTCCCCACCCCTAACAGTGTACTCGGGACTTGAGACACCCGTAGTCGTCCAGCTGGAGCTCCTTAATGAGGAGGAGGAGGAGGATGACGAACAGCAGCTGCAGGAGGAGAAGAACACAGCCAGTACGGTCTCCCTCACCCTGGAGCCAGTACCCCAGGTTCTGGACACCTCCCAAGCATCCTCTGATGCCGGAGAGGGATCATCAGGTGAGTGCTGTCAGTTTTACACACACAGGATGGGGGAGGCAGATGCAGAGGGGATGGGGAGTGATTGTCACTCAGCCTGCTCGGCCTGGGCAGCGTGCTGCACTCCATGCATGTGCAAGCACATGCAATGGCAGTGTGCACTATGTGGCCTCAGGAGCTAGCTCCGGAGCACCTATGGGCTCGTGCTCACAGGCTGTGTGGAGGCCCCACACATGTCTGACCCCTGCGGGGGACGTCCTCCCACCACCAGTCACCGCTGGAAGCAGGCTGGGCACAAGGACACAGGCATAACCCCAAGCATTCCAAGGAGTGCTGCACACAGTACACAGCCATGCCTGCACGCTCGAGGAACCACCTGCTCTCGCAGACAACGCTGCCAGGTGCAGGTGTTTGTGCGGCCCCCACGGAAGGCCAGGCTGCTCCAGGTCCTGTCCCGTTCATGGGATCCCACTGTGGCTGGACACTTCCCTTGCCTCCTTGTTCGTGGGACGGGGGGGGAGGAGAGGGTGGCGGGAAGCGTGGTCCCCTGGGCACCTCGGGGCCTCTGTGAGGCAGGTCCTGCTGTGCAGGCCACACATGGCCTGGCTCACACAACATCACCATCCTCTGGCCCGAGGACTGTTGGTTGCTGCTTACAGAGGAGGGCACGGCCTCATGCACAGTGTCTGCATGGACAACTGACTACCTCTCCCTCTTTTCCTCCACAGCCGGACCAGCCCTCGCTGAGGGGTGATCCACGTCATCATAGGCAGCTGCCTGACCCTGGGGGAGCTGCAAGCACAGGAGGGTCCACGAGGACCTCATGAGGGAGCACGTGGCCATCCTGTGTGACATGCAATGAACCCTGGCCCAAAAGGTCCAGGATGACGCCGAGTGACGCAACCGAATGTGGGACCAGCTTGTGCGGCAGGGCGAAAACTTGTGTGCCACCATCCAGGAAATGATGGCACACCCCGGCTCCTGTTCCCATTCTAGCCCTCCCCACCCCAGCTCCTTTCCTCACTCCAGCCCATGTCTCTTCCGAAAAAAAATTTCTTCTGAAAGAAGCCTGCAGTCTACATGTAGCCCATAGGAAGTTTGGTACTTTGGTTTCTGGTGTCTTCTCAGTGCCTGAATGAACGCAGTCTTTCAATATTGGAGGACTATCACATATTTAAAATGGAGTGTTGCTTTGCAAATAGGACTGTACTAAACTCAGGAGACCTAGATTCTAGTCCCATTTCTGCTATTGGCCTCTGGTGTGGCCTGGAGCAAGTCACTTTACCTCTGTATGTTCATGTCCCTTCCTACCCTTTGCCCATCTTATCTCTTTAGACCAAAAGCTTTTGGGGGCAAAGACAGTCTCTTGCTCTGTATTGTTACAGTGTATAGTGTAATTGGGTCTTAGCTGAAACCTGTTGGTATTTCTATAATACAAGTAATAAATAAATATGTGACATTAGTCAAGAACCAGGCCCGGCCCTAGGGCAAGGTGAGCAAGGTAAATGCCTTGGGCCACAAACTTTTGAGGCCCCACACTGCTGAGTATTCACCATCCACTGGCCTGGGGCCCCCGCTCTAAAGCTACGTCTAGACTGCCCCCTCTTGCTGAAAAAAAGAGGAAGAACGGCTCTTGCGCAAGAGAGGTTTTTTGCACAAAAAGGAGCTGTGTGAACGGCTCCTTTTTGCGCAAAAGCCTCTTGTGCGAAAATGGAGCCTCATTCATTATGCAAATGAGGTGTGGTGATAGTTCATGCTTCGCCTCATTTGCATATTTTTTGCGCAAGAGGGGGGGAAGTCTAGACATAGCCTCAGTATCCTGCCTTGGGCCCTGCAAACCCTTTGGCCGGGCCTGTCAAGAACCCAAAACTGCAAAAATTCTCCATGTTAGAATAGGTATTATATAATATATTTCATCTTTTATTTTCTCTGCTGGAATACAGTGCCATTCAGCTCATGTGTATCTGCTGACATTAGTCATCAGGTTTGGGTGTTTCATATGACTTTCTTTCTGTGTTTCAATCACTGAGTACTCGGAATTTGATTGTCTAGTGCTTAGTTACAATGTAGCCCCACTAAGTCCAGATTGTCTTCAAAGATACAAAAATAAATGTAAGTCAATGGCACTATTCAGGGATATAAAGAGTTCAGGATAAGTTCTTTACATCGTTTACATACAACTAGAAGGTTTTCACTAGAGCTGTACTGAAGAAAGTAATTACAATTCATGGAGGATTTTGATATTCTGCAATTAGGTTTTGTTCTTGTTTGAAACAAAGCCCCCACATTTTTAAATTCTCCATGAAACAAAATATCTTGGAGTCTGTTACTCGGATAGTTCATCTGGCCGATTTCCACAGACTCTGGAAGACCTATGGTTGCTGCCTGAGGGGTATTCCCCTGTAACTTTGGAATTTGCTCACCCACTCCTGATTCAAAACTGATTTTTCAGGGCACATTGCTGCGCTCACTCTCCCATCCCATCTCCCTCAGTCTTTGAAAACGGGGGTGAATTATGAGCAGGTGATAAATTTTTGGAGACAGAGAGGATTGTTTTAGCTTTTAGTTTTCCTGGCTCCGGTCATATTAGAGAGTATTACTTCTGTTCAATCAGTTTTTCTTCTTGTTGTTAAGAGTATATTTAAATTATATCAAATGCATCACAATTGTGCGTAGGGCACATGTCTTTTCCCATCTCTTCAATATTAGACTGTACATATGTTGCAGTGTTCCAAGATTAAAAAGGAAGATATGAGTCTGGTTCACTTTTCTGAAGCCAGTTTTCTTGCCTTTTTAAAAAACATCTGATCTTACTGAAAATGTGTTGGAAGCAAGCCTCAGGAAACTTTTCCCCTGAAATAAAGAACTTAATATCAATATCCTCCTTTCCGTTGTGCTTTTAAATGCAGCTTGTGTGGTTTGGGTATTTCTGGTTTGGTCTGACAGACGCTTGTAAAACTCCCTTTTTTCAGAGAAGTGGTACCAATTAGTGCTTCTATTTTCAAAGGTTCATAAGGAAAACATTACTAGTCACTGTTTCCAGGAGTTTGTAAGTCAGCTGTATGTCTGTGTAGTTTATATATATACACACCTGAAATCCTTATTTTTTTGTATTTACACACACACACATTCTTATGCTTCACTTTGGCTTGAAACTTGATGTAGAAGGTTACAATAATTTTCCTACCAATGTGGATGCAAGAACAAATGGATTTAAACTAGGCATAAACAACTTTAGGCCTGAAATTAGACAAGTGTTTCTAACTATCAGAAGAGTGAAAATTTGGAGGAGTGAAGCCTCTCAAGAGGAGGAACAGGGACAAAAAACCATGATAGAATCATCCTAGGGCTGAAAGAGACCTCAGGAGGTTATTGAGTCCAGCCCCCTGCCCAAAGCAGGACCAACCCCAACTAAATCATCCCAGCCAGGGCTTTGTCAAGCTGGGACTTAAAAACCTCTAGGGATAGAGATTCCATCACCTCCCTAGGTAACCCATTCTAGTGCTTCACCACTCTCCTAGTGAAATAGTTTTTCCTAATATCCAACCTAGACCTCTCCCACTATAACTTGAGCCCATTGCTCCTTGTTCTGCCATCCATCACTACTGAGAACAGCCTCTCTCCATCCTTTTTGGAACCTCCCTTCAGGAAGTTGAAGGCTGCTATCAAATCCCCCCTCACTCTTCTCTTCTGTAGACTAAATAAGACCAAATCCCTCAGCCTCTCCTCAAACAAACAAGACTGAGCTTGATGAATTTATGGAGGGGCTGGTATGATGAGACTAGATATAATGTCATGTGGCCCATTTGCAAGTGCCAGTAACAAATATTCCCAAAAACCACAGATGGGCATTTGATGGGGAGGGCTCTGAGTTACTGCAGAGAATTCTTTACCAGGGGTCTGGCTGGTGGGTCTCACCAAGATGCTCAGCGTCAACTGATCTCCATATTTAGCATCAGGAAGAAATTTTCCCCCAAGTCAGATTAGTAGAAACCCTGTAGGGGGTTTCACATTCCTCGGCAGCATGGAGCACAGGTCACTTGCTGGTTTAAACTAGAGTAAAGAGTGGATTCTTTCTAACTTGAAGTCTTTAACTCATTTTTGAGGACTTCCGTAACTCGGCCAGGGGTTATGGGTTTACTTCAGGAATGGGCAGGTGAATTTCTGTGGCCTGTGATGTGCAGGAGGTGAGATTAAATAATCATGATGGTCCCTTCTGGACATAAAGTCTATGAGTCTATGAGATTACACACCCCAGTATACTACTGAGCGTGAAATTAAGGCCCATGATTTCAGTGGGAACAGTGGAGCACAGAGAGCAGGATGTGAGCCAACACTAACAATTTCAGTTTGCATAATGCAATGTTTTGAAATGTGAGACTTTTCTTCTGCCTCACTAAGTGACAGACAACTATAAGTGAGAGGCACCGTATGTTGCAAAAGCCAGGCACAATGTGGTGACTGGAGTAGTGTTTGGGAATTTACTGAAAATGTTTCTTTGCATTAGTTAGATTTACACTAAACTTTTTTCCACACACAAAAAAAGCTTTTGTACAAATCACTTTTCTTCACATTGTATTTAAGATGTGTAAGTACTTACAATGGAGAATTTTTTGTTATGGTCATTGGTGGAAAGTTTACATTTTACCTCGGGGTATTATAGCTTTCGTTTTCTTAGTTTATGTCTCACTTGCAAGCAGGGCCGGCTCTAGGCACCAGCAAAGCAAGCACGTGCTTGGGGTGGCACATTTCCAGGGGCAACATTCCGGCCATCCTTTTTTCCCCCCTTCCTGCCTGACCCTAGCAGCCCCCTCTCCCTTTGGCTCTGACAACCCCTCTGGCCAGAGAGCGGAGCAGCTAGAACAGGGCGGGCAATTGTTCCTGCTGCTTGTGCCATGCAGTGGCTGCGTGTTTGTGGCATATGCTTTGCAGCCCCAGATCTGTTCCAGGGCTGCGATCTCTGTTTGCAGGAGACATTGTTCCAGACTCTATTTTTTCCTCACAACAATTCTTTATTTTTCTGCCCTGCTGCTGTACGGTTTCACGGGGAAAGCTGCAGACTATCCTTGCTTACAGCTTTCACTTGCTCTGCTTTACCCCCTCCCCTTTTTTTTCTCCCAGCAAGTTTTTATGGGAGAGGGTGAAAGGTGATGCTTGTGGCTGTTAGAGAGAGATCGTCATGCCCCAAGTAGTATTTTTAGCCTTTGCTTTGTCCCTCCTCCCTCTCCCCTTCCCTGCACACTCGGGTCTTTGGTCGATCCCTTTCGATCCACAAAATAAATCCCGCTTTTCCTCCTCTTGGCTCCACACTCCGCAGCCTGCGGAGAATGCCCAGCGGGGCTGAGGGCAGGGACGCAGCGAAGTGTAGCAGGATGCAGAAGGGGGGCGCGGCAGCCAAGCGGGGGGAAAGTTGGTACTTTAGATGGGGTGGGGGGAGGCTGTTTCTCTAGAGGAAGAAGTTCCTGGCTGGGTCCCACTGGGGCTGAGGAGTGCTCGGGTTGAGGGGGCGGCCAGCACAGCTGACGGGGACCAGAAGGCCGAGGAGTGACGGAGGGGCGGGTAGCTGGAGCAGCACTCCTTCCCTCCCTCCAGACTAGGGCTGGCTCTAGGCACCAGCAAAAAACAACAACAACAACAAACATTTCAAAGTGCAAACGTGTAAAAGCCAACAAAAAAAGGGGGGGCAGCCAAAAAAATTTCTGCTTGGGGCGCAAAAAACCTAGAGCCGGCCTTGCTTGCAAGCAACAACAGTCACAGCTACCTACAAAGAACAACCCAATTTTGTAACATCTTAAGGCAGCCTAGTAGAACTGCAAGATTTTACTTAGAGCTAAAAGAATCCCAGCCACACACTGATAGATAATATTCCATCAAAACCCCATTAATCTGTCATTTACCTTTTTGCCATTTTATTTTGCTTGTCATGGTTAGCAGGGCATGTTTAAATATAAATGTTTGTTCCTAAACATCCCTTCTCTCCCTCAGTGATCCATAATTTGGTGTTAAAGAAGAAAATAAGGGAAAGAAACATTAGTCCCATTTTAGAGGTTTGAAAACTGAGGCCCAGAGGTGAAGTGACTTGCCCATAATCACCCAGCAGGTCAGAGGCAGAGCCAAGCACCGAGCCTAGGTATCTTGATTCCTGGTGATTCAGTGTTCCATTCCCTGGAAAATGCTGCCTCTTCAGGAAATACAGAGACATTGTTAATATTGTAGCTTCACCAAATCAATCAGAGGCTGTACTGCCATTCAATCTGTTCATAGTAGGTCTTCCCCTGCACCCTCACAAGTCTAGGGTGCAAATGATCTCTAATTTAATTTGATTACTCAAAAAATAAAGTCCTTCTTTCTCTCCTAGGCTGTCTACACTATGGGGCTTTATTGGAAAAAAGGTATGCAAATTGCGCTACACTGGGCCAAATTTTGGGAAAAAAAACCCGTCTTTCAGAAGAGCCCTTCTTCCTCGTGGGAGGAGGAAGACAGGGCTTCCGAAAGAGCGCATCTGCTCCTCCGCAAAAAAAAAGCGGAAGAGCAGATGTGTTCCCTGGACATGGTGGAGTTTTTCCGGGATACCTCTGGTATCCCAGAAAAGCCCCCATAGTCTAGACATAGCCCCAGAAATGTGCTACAAATTATTGACCCTGTCAGGGATGATATGAAAGTTGACTACTCAGAATCTTAGGCTTTTATAATTGTAGCATTCTATAATTATAGAAAGGATAATGGTCCTACTTGCACGCAAATGCATGGCTAATGGTTTAGCAGTGAAGGAAAAGGAAAAGGAAAAGCAATGCAGCAGTAATATGACTACTTAATGAGGTTTCTGGAAATGTGTTACATTATTTAAAGTTTGCTTGAATGCAGCAAAGGTTTGTTAAGTTGCATCATTTTCCATGCTTGTTAAGTTCTGAAAATATGAGGGTTTTAGATTTAGCACTGGACGTGGGAAGGGCTAACTGGTAGCTTTAATCCACTGCCCTGATATGGGAGGGTAAGGAAGAGCTGTCGACCAGTAACATTTCCCAGCACCATTTTCACTGAGGGAGACACAATGCCTTCCTAAAGCAGAGAGGAACACATCTTAACAACATGTGGATGCTTCAGCAGAAACTTTAAAGGGGCAATATTAAATGCAGCACTAGATTTGCTACATTTTTGGAGACATGAATGGTTAAGAAACGTATCATGCTTTGTAATTAGCTGTATTGATACCTGTAAAAATAATTGGACTGCATTTTCAAGAATGCTGCAGAATCAGACCCATGGCTTTTGCAATGAAGTATAATGTTCCCCCTCCTCGTGCAATGGGGGAGTAACAGTTAATCCACGGGAAGGAGTTTCTTTTGGAATACCACGTCTACACACGGCAAGTTAATTCGGACTAGTGGATTTTTAAAATGGCGACTGGATGCAAATATGCTAATCAAGCATGGGATATTTAAATACCGCGCTTCATTAGCAACTTCGGTATGCTACATTTGCATCCCTAGTTCGGACGAGGGGAGCAAGTGTAGACATACCCTTATAGTGATAAGCTAACTGCATTGAGCTCCTGGGGTCTAAGAAGAAGAAGAGTAAGAGGTGACTAAATTACAGTCTATAGTATCTACATGGGAAACAAATATTTAGGCTAGGTCTATACTAGACCCAGAAGGTCGGCTTAAGGTACACAACTCCAGCTACGTAAATAATGTAGCTGGAGTGAAGTTACCGTAAAATGAACTTGGTGCCATCAGCAGGAGGTTGACAGAAGCAAATGCTCCCATCAGGTTCCCTTATTTCTTGAGAATTGAGAGTACTAGTGCCAGTCGGGAGCACCCTCAGTGTTCGATTTTGTGGGTCTATGCTAGAGCAGCAAAATTGAACACCAGAAGATCGATCTCAGGTGCGGCAAGTGGAGACATGACATGACTAGGTTCTTCGATCTAGTAGAAAAAAGGTATAACATGATCCATACAAGTTGAACCAAGACAAATTCAGACTGAAAATAAGGTGTAAATGTTTGGCAGTAAGAGTACTTAACCACTAGAACAATTTACGAAAGATTGTGGTCAATGTTCTCTCTAATCTTTTCCATCCATGTGTGGAATGAAAATTTTATGTGCTCTAAGGCATGTGAGAATGTCCACCACCATTAGAAACAAAACCTAGCTGTGGGTGCCCTGCTAATCAGCTGGGTGGAAGCTACACCAAAATCACAATAGTTATATGCACATTACACACTTACAGCTACTTGAATGCTAATGTGAAATACAGTCCATCACTACAGAGGCGTTGCAACACTGTATCATGCCTTTCATTTCCAAAGGCTTATCGGAACTGACACTTGATAATCCTTGTCTGGAAAAAGTTTCCTGTTTATTTTTGACTGGCCTTATGATATTAGAGACGAGCCAGACAATTTCTTTTTATTGAAATACATGAATTGCTAGCAAAACCTGTGGTGGAAAATGTTGAAATATAGAAGAATTTTTACTGTATGGCTATTACTATCATAAGCTAATGGGAAAATGTTTGTTACTGTTTACATTAGTTCAAGATACAGTTATAGTGTTTTATTTAGACTGCAATGTCTGGTTGGGTAAAATTGTTCATTTCAGAAATAGTCCTTCTATCTGCAAAGCAAATTAAAATTCTAAGCCCCCTGTAGATCAGATACACATGTTAGCAACAGGCTTAATGTCCCTGGGGGATTTTTAAAAATAGTCTTGAACATATGGTTCTATATGCTTTATTCACAATAATTTTATTTTAAAAATCACAGCAGAGACTAATTCTTTTTGGCAACTGAAATATTACTCATGGTGCTATTCAGCTGCATGCAATAATACACATTTAGAGGCAAATTTGAAATCTAAGGGGTTGGTTTTTTTAAGAACGGTGTTAAAGATAGCCAGTGAATGATACACACAAGAGATTGTTTTAAGGAAATAGTTGATTTGCTTAGCTCCTAAATAAGAGTTGATACAGATTCTCCTTGTTTTTAATGAGTTTTAGCTAAACAAACACTTTTCTGTTGTTTGAGGAAATACTTTTACAGAAATGTAAAATGGCTGTGCACTATTTTCTCTTGTCTGTGCTAGAGTCTTTCCAAAGTTAATGTAGTACTAAAGATTTCCTTCTATGGCATTTCATGTTTTATGTATACTGCAATATCTTTTCATAGTGTAGTCTTAAATATTTCAATACTGACTATATTTTTAGAGGGAAAAGATCCCCTCCTCCCCAGTTATTATGTCTACTAGAATTCTAGATTTTATCTCTTTCCTTAATCTTGGATTTGACCTCCTTTCCAACCCCCCACATAGGATGTAGCAAGAATTCTTATACGTGATATATGTTCCCCCCACCATCACCCATTTACAGCAATGTGATTATTGTTCTTTCTGAAGAACAGTAAGTAGAGTTTGAAACTTTGGAGCTGTTATTCACTGAATAGAAGAGAAAATAGTGACACCCATAGTCAAGCTGTTTCTATGATATCCATTTTATGGAGTGGTTCTGATCTCAGTTCGTGTAATTATTGAAGTTCATGGAGCTACAGACATTGACACTAATTGATGCTCTGGTCTAGTAGGTGCACACAGGGCCTGATTCTGATCTCACATAACAGTTATGTTGATCTTGGGGGAATTACACTGTTATAAAATCAGTGTGAGATCAGCGTCAACCCAAGTTCTGTTGTTCACTGTGAACAAAGATGACACATATCATACATAGCAAAGCCTTGTAAAGGCAATTCCACCATGAAGATCTCCAGCTGAGAGTATCTAGGTCCCAACCTGTAGCTTCTTTTCCTGTATTCTGAACTGTAAATCCCTATCTTAAAGTCACACCTCTCCCTACCATATGGTCCACGAAACTGAGCATAGTCTTGCCTATATGGACTGTGTATCTAGGTCCAGGGGAAAAAAGGACATGCATACTTTAATGTTCTGGGTGTGACTCCTGCAGAGCCAGATTGTGCAGATACAAAAATATCTGCTTTCCCAAGAGAATTTCACATCAAGTATTTATATCTGAGTAATTCAATAATACACATTTCACTGCTGCATTTGACAGAATATGGTTTCAAACAGATCAGCATACCTCTGGAATTGAGATCAACCATGTTCCTTTGTCTTTCTCTTGCTACCTATGTATGTCCAGACACTCTCTTATCTTTTATGTCCCTTGCTAGGTGTAATTCATTTTGCGCCTTAGCGTTCTGATTTTGTCCCTACATGCTTGTCCTATTCTCTTTTTACTCTTCTTAGCAATTTGTCCTCATTAACCACTTTTGTAAGACTCCTTTTTTGCTTTTCAGGTCATTAAAGAGCTCCTGATGGAGCCATATTGGAGTCTTTCTATTCTTTCTATCCTCTCTTTCCTTTGCATCAGAGTAGCTGGCAGTTGTGTGTTTTATATTGTATCTTTGAGGAACTGCAAATCTCTTTTAACACTCATTTTCTTCACATCGGACCTAAAACTTCAGAGAACTGGTAGCTAAAATCCACTTTTTGTAGTCCATTCCTTCCTGTTGGTCAGAATCAAGTCTAAAATGTCTGCTAGGTTACTGACTCCACTTTCAGAAATAAAAATGTATCCCCAGGACATTCCAAGAACTTGTTGGTCATTTTGGCTACGTCTACACTGCAGATCTTTTTCCGCCTTTTTTTTGTATGAGGGTCTTCCGAAATTTGGCCCATCTACATGGGGCCAGATTTCTGAAAAACCTCCTCTTTCGGAACATCCCCTATTCATCTCACCAAGAGGAATACAGGGATGCCAAAAGAACATGCCCGTTTTTTTGGAAACTATTCCAAAAAATCAGATGCATTCCCTGGATGCGGCAGAGCTTTTCCGGGATACCTCTGGTATCCCGGAAAAACTCTGCAATCTAGACATAGCCTTTGTGTTCTGTATTACTTCCCAACATCTTTTCTCATATTCCTTGCCTTATTTGTCTGATCAAATACATTAAAGGTTGTTAGAAGGAGGAAGGAGAAAAATGTTCTTAATCTCTGATGATAGGACAAGAAGCAATGGGCTTAAATTGCAGCAAGGGAGGTTTAGGTTGGACATTAGGAAAAACTTTTTGTCAAGGTAGTTAAGCACTGGAATAAATCCTTGGAGATTTTTAAGAACAGATTAGACAAACATTTGCCAGGATTGATCTGAGCAAGCATCTCAGAGAGGTGATTAAGAAAAAGCAGAAAGCATATAAGGAGTGGAAGATGGGAGGGACCAGCAAAGAAAGCTACCTTATTGAGGTTAGAGCATGTAGGGAAAAAGTGAGAAAGGCTAAAAGTCATGTAGAGTTGGACCCTGCAAAGGGAATAAAAACCAATAGTAAAAGGTTTTATAGCCATATAAATAGGAA
This sequence comes from Rafetus swinhoei, assembly GCA_019425775.1. NCBI lineage: Eukaryota > Metazoa > Chordata > Testudines > Trionychidae > Rafetus > Rafetus swinhoei. The sequence goes on along the minus strand of CM033437.1, from coordinate 269,575,216 downwards.
AAAAACAAAAAATGAAGAAGTGGACCGCTAATCACTGAGGATGGAGTGGAGGTTAAGGATAATCTAGGCATGGCCCAATATTTAAACAAATACTTTGCTTCAGTCTTTAATGAGGCTAATGGGGAGCTTAGGGATAATGGCAACATAACAAATGGGAATGAGGATATGGAGGAAGATATTACCATATCCGAGGTAAAAGCCAAACTCTAACAGCTTAATGGGAGTAAATCGGGGGGCCCAGATAAACTTCATCCAAGAATATTAAAGGAACTGGCACATGAAATTGCAAGTCCATTAGCAAAAATTTTTAATGAATCTCTAAACTCAGGGTTGTACCATTTGACTGGAGAATTGCTAATATAGTTCCTATTTTTAAGAAAGGGAAAAAAAGTGACCCGGGTAACTACAGGCCTGTTAGTTTGACATCTGTAGTATGCAAGGTCTTGGAAAAAATGTTGAAGGAGAAAGTAGTTAGAGACATTGAGGCTAATGGCAATTGGGACAAATTACAAAATGGTTTTACAAAAGGTAGATCGTGCCAAACCAACCTGATCTCCTTTTTTGAGAAAGTAACAGCTTTTTTAGATAAAGGAAATGCAGTCGATCTAATCTACCTCGACTTTAGTAAGGCATTTGATACAGTACCTCATGGGGAATTATTGGTTAAATTGGAACAGATGGGGATCAATATGAAAATTGAGAGGTGGATAAGCAACTGGTTAAAGGGGAAACTACAGCAGGTCATACTGAAAGGTGAACCTCAGGGATCAGTTTTGGGACCAATCTTATTTAATCTTTTTATTACTGACCTTGGCACTAAAAGTGGGAGTGTGCTAATAAAGTTTGCGGATGACACAAAGTTGGGAGGTATTGCCAATTCATTAAAGGATCGGGATATCATACAGAAAGATCTGGATGATCTTGTAAATTGGAATAATAGCAATAGGATGAAATTTAATAGTGAGAAGTGTAAGGTATTAATAACAAGAATTTTAGTTATAAGTTGGGGACACATCAGTTGGAAGTGATGGAAGAGGAGAAGGACCTCGGAGTCCTGGTTGATCACAGGATGACTATGAGCCGCCAATGTGACATGGCCGTGAAAAAGGCTAATACGGTTTTGGGATGCATTAGGTGAGGTATTTCCAGTAGAGATAAGGAGGTGTTAGTGCCGTTATACAAGGCAATGGTGAGACCTCATTTGGAATACGGTGTACAGTTCTGGTCTCCGATGTTTAAGAAGGATGAATTCAAACTGGAACAGGTACAAAGAAGGGCCACTAGGATGATCCGAGGAATGGAAAACCTGTCTTATGAAAGGAAACTCAAGGAGCTTGGCTTGTTTACCTTAACCAAAAGAAGGCTGAGGGGAGACATGATTGCTCTCTTTAAATATATTAGAGGGATAAATACCAGGGAGGGAGAGGAATTATTTAAGCTCAATATCAATGTGGACACAAGAACAAACGGATATAAACTGGCTATCAGGAAGTTTAGACTTGAAATTAGACGAAGATTTCTAACCATTAGAGGAGTGAAGTTCTGGAACAGCTTTCCAAGGGAAGTAGTGGGAGCAAAAGACCTATCTGGCTTCAAGATTAAGCTAGATGGGTTTATGAAGGGGATGGTTTGATGGGATAACATGATCTTGGCAACTAAGTGACCTTTCACTATCGGTGGTAAATAGGCCAATGGTGGGATGATAGGAGTTACTATAGAGAACTTTTTCCTGGGTGTCTGGCTGGTGAGTCTTGCCCACATGCTCAGGGTTCAGCTGATCACCATATTTGGGGTTGGAAAGGAATTTTCCTCCAGGATAGATTGACTGAGGCCCTGGAGGTTTTTCACCTTCCTCTGTAGCATGGGGCATGGATCACTTGCTGGAGGATTCTCTGCATCTTGGGGTCTTTAAACCATCATTTGAGAACTTTAATATCTGAGATATAGGTGAGAGGATTATTCCAGGAGTGGGTGGGTGAGATTCTGTGGCCTGCATTGTGCAGGGGTCAGACCAGATGATCATAATGGTCCCTTCTGACCTTAAAGTCTATGAGTCTATGAGTCTATGATCTAGATAATGCTTAGTCCTGCCATGAGCACAGGGAACTGGACTAGATGACCTATTGAGCAAGGGCACTATTTTGGTAGGGGATGGGGGGCAGCAGCCATGCATACTGGGACACTGCTTGTTTTTCTTCCCCTTCCCCTGACTATCAGGGAGTGAGGGGAACGTGCATAGCTTGTGTGCATGCCTCTCATTCCTAGCTGGGGAGGGGAGGAGCAGAGAAATAATTCACAAAATATGTGTAGTTTCCTCCCGCTCCCTGATAGTCAGAGGAATAGGAAGAAAAGCAAGCAGCATCCTGGTGCACATGACTGCTCCATATGGTAAGTGAACATACAAGTGCCCAAGTTCAGTTCCTAGGGTTGCTAGGCATCTGCTTTTCAACTGGAATGCCCATTCCAAAAGGGATCCTTGCACTGCTGACTGGGCCATTAAAAGAGGAAAGCTCCACTTATCTTCTGCCCCATCGTTAAGTGCCAGCTCTGCAGCTCCCATTGCCTGGAAACCACAGCCAATGGGAGCTACAGGGGCAGTGCCTGTGGGTGGGAGCTGCACACAGAGGTGTCTGGCCACCCCTGAACCTAAAAGCTGAGGGACATGCTTACAGGGAGCCACCCCCATGGTAAATGCTACCCAGAGCCCACTCCCCAAGCACTTTCCCACACCCAAACTCCCTCCTGGAGCCAACACCCCCTCCTGCACTCCAATCCCAGCTCTGAGTTCCTTCTCACACCCAGACTCCCTTCCAGAGCCCAGGCTCTGCTCTTCCTCCTGCATCCCAAACCCCTCAGCCCCAGCTCAGTTCCAGAGTCCATACCCCCAGATAGAACCCACACCCACTCCCACATCCCAATTCCCTGCCCCAGCCCAGAGTCCCATCCAGCACCCTTAACTCTTCATTTCTGGCACCACCCTGGAGCCTGCACCCACAGCCAAAACATTCACCCCCTTCTGAACCCCACCGCTTCTCCCAAGCCCAAGGAAAGTGAGTGATGGTCAGGGAGAGCAAGCAATAGAGAGAGTGAGGCTGGAGTGAGGCCTCACAGAAGGGGTGGGGCAGGAGGCAGGGCAAGGGTGTTTGCTTTTGTGTGATTAGAAAGCTGACAACCATATCTGATCCTGTTCAGCAAAGGGACACTAGTATTGACATAGAGGGGAAAAGGCCACCTGCTAAATCACCTACTTTAAAATGCAGCATTTGGAAGATCCCTTTGGGTGTCAAACCTAGCAGAGAATGTGGCTTTGAAATGTCACAACAGAAATGAATATTATATTCAGACTTCAGGAAGTGCTGTACCTTAAAACTCTGGGTTGCAAGCAGTGTTCCCTGGAAGCTGAGCGCTCGGGCAACCACCCAGGAAAGATTCCAATGTTGCCCAGCTCATAAGCAGAGCACCCACAGCTGGCAGAACGTGTTTTGACTGGTGGTGCACATCTGCATATGCCTTGGTGCACAAAACAAAATTTATTCCATGCGTGGATGGAAAACATTGGAGGGAACATTGGTTGCAAGTGATTTAGTGGTTTATTTTTCTCTGCTCGGAATGATGAGGGAGTGATAGCCAGGGGCACTGAAATAGAAGAATAGCATGGATGATGAAAATGTGCTGATTAATATTGGGAGTACTAGAAGCACAAATGGCATCAGATATGTCTCATGCTCACTGCTGAGTACTACAGGCCTAATCTTGCAAACCCACATGAGCATGTTTGCAATATCAAGATGTGAATTCAGAAAGTTTGGGGGATGGCGTGGGCGCAGGGAAAGAATAAGAGTGTGACTAAAGAATAAGGGAACAAAGCCAGTAGTTAGCATCAAAGCATCTAACTTTGAGGCATTTGTTAAATCCAGGGGACCATATTTCATTGTGATATAAAAGTCCAGTATTTTAGTTAGTCAGCAAACTATACTCTCATTGAGTTACCCTATTATTTCCTTTGGAAACACTAATTTTAAAGGAATTTTCATTTTTCAGGACAACTGAAATTTTTTTTTGGAAAACTAGCAGAAATGTAGCACCTTAATCTTTTCTGTGCTCTCCTGCCATGCATCCCTACTTGTATGTAACTTGGCGTTGATACATTCGTTTACTGTTATACAAGTATTTGTCATTACTGCATTGGCAGAAAGAGACGTGTAACAGATAAAGGCTTGACATAATTTTTGCTGCCAAAAAAATCTGTAAACAGGATTTTTCAAGCTGATTTACAAAATACACCCTGTAAAGAGTGAGATAATTTTCATCCGACTGCTTCTAGCAACTGAAGTTCCTAGGCCGGGATGGGCAACATTTTTTGATGGGGGGGCCACTCCAAGATTTTGGTAAGTGGTCAAGGGCCTCGCTTTTTTACAGAGGGAGTGCAGGGTCTGGGACAGAGTTCAGGTGCAGAAGAGAACTTGGGTAGGGTATTGGGGTGCAGGAGAGGGTGTAGGGACTAAGAGGACATTTGGGTGAAGGAGGGGATTGTGACCTGGGGCAGAGGAATGGGGTGCAGGGTTTGGGAAAGGGTATGGGTGCAGGAAAGGATTCTGGCCTGGGGGAGGGGAGTAGGAATGGGTGCAGGATTTGGGAGGAAGTTGTGACCTGGGGCAGGGTGTGTGTGCACAGGGTTGGGATGGTGCCCTGGGGCAGGGAGTTGGGGTGCAGGAGGAGGTAGGATGCCAGATGCAGACTCTGGCTGGGGGCACTTACCTAGGCATCTCCCAACAGGACCCCGTGGCAGGCTTCCTACTTGTTGAAGCCCCAGACATCAAGGCTGCTGGCTGCTCCATAGAATTCTAGAATCCTAGAACTAGAAGGGTCCTCGAGAGGTCATCAAATGCAGTCCCCTGCCCACATGGCAGGACCAAGCACAGTCTAGATTTCCAGCCAATGGGAGCTGAGAGATTGTGCTGGGGTCAGAGGCAGCGTGCAAAGCCTCCCTCTTTGGGGCTTCACCCAGACCATGGTCATTGGTTACCATTACAAAACAAAGATCAAATGATTTCCCATACATTGGGTTTCTTCATATATACTGGCCCAGGCCAGCCCCCAAATCCTTACTTTATTATACAGACCATCATCAAGCAAATGCCTCCTGACACCAACCCTTACTTGGACAAATTCCCTCTGAGAGAAAGTATGGAACGTAAGGCTGATTTTCAAAAGTGATGAGCACCCAGAACTCCAACTGAGGTCAACTGGCATTGCATGCCCTCTGCAAATTCTTTTTGTTCCTTGAATCTGAGAGTATGCCTGCACTGCACCCTTAGCTCGAAATAAGCTATGCAATTTGAGCTATGCAAATTGTGTAGCTTATTTTGAGTTAATTTTGAAATAGCTTATTTCGTAATTTGACGCTGTCTACACAGCACCAAATTTTGAAATAAACCGCTATTCCAAAATGTTCCTTAATCCTTGTGGAATGAGGTTTACAGGGATGTCAGACGAGCGAGCCCATTATATTTCTAAGTAAGGTGCTTGCTTAAAAGATGCAGAATAGCTATTTCGGGATACTGGAAGTAGCACCACTGTCTAGATGTACACTTAGTCCTGATTCTAATTCGTACCAGATTCTTTTTTTTAAATATCTGGCTTGCCTTTTATACTCACTTATCATAATTCAAATTTCAAGTTCTCATCCCACAGTAACAAAGTGTACTGTTAATCAGACTGATTCAATTAACTGAATTTATCCAATGACTAGTTGGCTTGTAGTCTGTTTTACCTGACTCCTATGTCCTTTATTTCTACTTTGTTCTCCTACCCACCCCCTGCTAGATAAAAATTGATTATAATTACTGAGTAGACCTTGACCACATGTTCATAATATTATTAATAAAAGCAGCACATTAATTGACTTGGTCCATTTAATTTTGTAGTAGCTAGAGAATACACTTTATTCTCCTTTACCATATCATTACAAGAGGTATACAAAGTACCATCATGATCAAGAAAAGCCTTGCCTAGTCCTCTCAATCACTTCGGTTGCTCAGTCAAGTTTTACTGTACTGCTATTTATACACATACTACATGTAAAACCTATTCTATATAGTGGCAGAATGTATGTATTTAAATTGATTTTTGTTGCAAGGAACAGAAACAAACTGTGATTAGCAGAACACTCTGATACTGGAAGTAAAAAGTGCATACTGTTCTGAGTGGTGGTGTTATGATCCAAGGTCCAGGATGTGTCCTGGTCTGTGCATCAGTTATACAGTTAGATAAAGCTCTCTAAAACTAGTTTTAAAAACTAAGTAAGGAGATCAGAGACTACACAGAAAAGATAAAGGGAAGATAGTATTTGAGAATTTAGCACATGCAAAAAGTTGTCTTTTTAGTTTGTTAGTCTTTAAAGTGCCACCAAACTCCTTGTTTTTGCAAAAAGTTGAGTTCATCGGTATGGATACCCCAGATAAGCATTAGAAAGCATTCTATAGGCACCAAACCTGCAATGGCAGATAATAGACTAGATAACTTTATATGTCTTCTCATCTTCAACATCTTTAAATCTGAGAATAATTAGTATGGTTCTCCATTAAGGCACAGGCAGCCTACCACAACAATTCTGACTGCTATTTATAGTGATATTTCAATAGGGCAAAAATGATAGGGGAATATTTTCAGTGGTGAACACGATGGCCAGTTTTCTCTTCTGTTACTCAGCAGGACACATCCTTAATTGTTCAAAAGCATTAGGATGACTGCCAGTTTACTGTTCAGCTATTGCTATTTGTTAAGTGCTGCTGTTCCCTGCACTGAAGAGTTTACATTCTATTAGACACAAAAAACACGGCACCTGGGGAAATCAGAGGAAAGACTGAGAATAATTCCTTACTAGAATTATTGGTTCACTTGCATGCAAATTTGTGAGTTTTCAGCAGACACTTGAGCTCTTCATGGTCTAGGATGCAGAAGGCATTTGAAGTCAGAGGGGAGGATGGTAAAAAAAAAAGCATGGAGATGGAAATGAGAGAAGGTGAAGCATTAAGACTAGCATTGCTGGCAAAGCAGAGAGTTAAGAAAACTCAGCAAGAGACAAGAACAGAGAGCTAAGCTGGAGCAGAAATGAAAGTATTCACAAATCCCAAGGGTTTCACAATTGTTTTTGTAGAAATTATTGTTGCATCAAGTGGACATAATTGCCTAACAGGGAGTTAAGCAACACAAGAACCTGTTTACAGATGTACATAATATTTCTCATAGAAGTAGTGAGACCCTCCCTAGCTCATGACTGCCCAGAAGGAAATGTCTGTACTTTCAGAGAGTGGGATGGAGGTATACTGGAAGGTTACAAGAAGATCAGGCTCTAAGAGAGACAGACACCCCAAAAATACACACAAGCAGCATTTCATAATAGAAGGATACAGCTGGTCATATTATTAATGGCAAATAAGATATCTTATCTTTGGATTTTTGGTTTGTCTACTGTTTGTGAAACATCTGCTAATTATTTGTAAGTATTTTTCAAACAGCTTAGATGAACAACCTTCAGGATGTGAGTTGGAAACACATTGGGGTATGTCTACACTGCAGCGTTTTTCCAGAAAAATGGCAGTTTGTCTGGAAAAACTATACTTACATCCACACTGCTATTGCGTTTTTTTGACATAGAGGTGAAAGAACGGAGGGGTTTTTCTGACAACGGTAAACCTCTTTCTATGAGGAAGAAACCTTTTTTGGAAAAAGGCGTGTGTGGATGCGGAAGACAGGTTTTTTCTAAAGAAGAGGCCTCCAGGAAATAGCACAGGTGCCCTGGTGGCCACTCTGTCCAAAGTAATCAGAACTCTATAGTTCCTGTCTCCTGCCAGCTCTTAAAGCTGTAGGCATCCGGGACAAGCTTTGTGGCAGGAAGCCGAGCCTCGGAGCTGCACCTCACCACGTGGTTCTGACTGCCACACAACTTTTGAGCAATGGTCCAGTCTCAAGCCTCCCAAGACCCCCTTGGCCCTCACAGGGAGCAACAGCAGGGCTCCCAGGACCCAGCCAGGGGCAGCCACGGGCGTGTGTCCTCCTGGTCCAGAGCAGCGATCCTGTCCGTCCTCAAGCTGTGGGGGGAAGAGGAGACCCTGCAGGATCTCTGCTCCCGGCACAGAAACACTGACATCTATGGCCGGATGGCCGAGGCCCTGGCAGAGAGGGGATACCTCCCTCCAGGACTCTTGAGTAAGTCAGGAGCAAAGTCAAAGAGCTCTGCCAGGGCTACGCCAGGGCCAGGGAATGCAGCTCTCGCTCAGGGGCAGAACCACACTCTTGCCCCTACTTTAATGAGTTCCACCAGATCCTGGGGGGGTGGGGAAGCCCTTTCCCCACCCATGGTGGTGGACTCGGGGCTCTAGACGCCCATCGTCATGTGTCCGGAGCTCCCTGCCAAGGAGGACGAGGAACAGCAGGTGCAGGAGGTGGAGGAGACAGCAAGCACCATGACTCTGACCCTCGAGCCGATATCCCAGGGCCTGGATGTGTTGCAGGCATCCTCTGACGGCGGGGAGGGATCATCAGGTGAGTGCTCTCAGTTTTACACACACACATGGCGGGAGAGATGGGCGCAGAGGGGATGGGATGCAATTGTCACTCGGCCTTCTTGGCCTGGACATTGTGCTGCAGTCGGCACATGTGGAAGCACATGCAGCGCCAATATGCGCTTTGCGGCCTCCGGAGGTAGCTCCGGAACACCCTTGGGCTCCTGCTCACAGGCTCAGGGGAGGCCACACACATGTCTGACCCCTGGGGGGGGGAATGCCCTCCCACCACCAGACACCGCTGGAAGCAGGCTGGTCACAAGGGTGCACGCATGACCCCACACAGACTGAGGAGTGCCGCACACAGCACACAGCCATGCCTTCACATGAAAGACACCACCCCCTCCCACGGACAGTGCAGCCAGGCGCAGGTGTGTGTGTGGGCCCCATGGAAGGCCAGGCTGCTCCAGGCCCCTCTCCAACCCATGGGATCCCACTGTGGCCAGACACTTCTCTTGCCTGTTTGTCCATGGGAAGGGGGGTGGGGGGAGGAGAAGCGGGAAGCATGGTCCCCTGGGCACCTCGGGGCTCCTGTGAGGCAGGGCCTGCTGTGCAGGCCACACATGGCCTTGCTCCCGGGACATCCCCATCCTCTGGCCCGAGGACTGTTGGTCACTGCTCACAGAGGAGGGCACGGCCTTAGGGACAGTGTCTGCAGGGATGACTGACCGCCTCTCCCTGTTTATTCTCCACAGCTGGACCAGCTGTCACTGGGGGGCGATCCACGCCAGCCGAGGCAGCCACCCGACCCTGGGGGAGCCGCAAGCACACGGGGGTCTAAGAAGACCTCCTGAGGCAGCATGTGGGCGTCCTGTGTGACATGCAGCAGAACCTGGCCCAGAAGGTCGGGGAGGATGCCGAGTGGAGGAACTGCATTTGGGACCAGCTTGTGCGGCAGGGTGACAACATGTATGTGGGAAATGATGGCTCACCCGGCTGCTGTCCCTGCTCCTGCCTCCCACCCTCCTGCCCCTCCTGCTATGCCCAGCCCCCACCTCCTACCCCCCCCAAGCAATGCCTCTGCTCCCACTTGCTGCTATGCCTATGCCCCCTCCCTGCTATGCCTATGCCCCTCCCTCTGTCCCCTACCATCCCTGACACCGCTCCAGCCCCCACCCACCCATCTGTTGTCCCAGGCCCCACCCAACCCCAAGTTCGCCGAGGTCCCTGGACCTGAGGTGGCACTTCCAGCCACCCCATGCACCACTTTCAGCCCTGAACCCCTCTCCTCTCTCCCCGATCCAGGTTCTCAGCCTCCCTCCCACATCCAGGTTCTCTGCCTCCCTCCTCCCCAGTTTATTTTATTATAAAAAAATACGAAGTTCGTTTTGTTCAAATCAAAACAGGTATGTTTATTGAGAGTTCAGGGAAGGGGGGAAGGAAGGGGTTGTGGTGGGAAAGAGATAGTGGAGCAAGGTAGAGGCCCCTAGTGGGGAGTCCCTGGGGAGAGTTACTGAGGTTCTTGAGAGAGACTCTCCCTCCAGGCCTCCCGGATGCATACCCCCAACTGATGGGCCTGGCGGATGGCAGCTGTAGTAACCCCACTACTCCACATGCACCCATACTCCCTCCCAGGGCTGGAAGCCCAATCTCCTGCCCTAGCTCATATCCCAAAACCCTGCATCCCAGTTCTCTGCCCTAGGTCACAACCACCTCCTTTACCAAAACTCCCTCCCAGACTCCATTTTCCCCCCTGCACCTCAGTCCTTTACCTCAAGCTCCCTTCTGTGCCCAACCTCTATCCGAGACCCTGCATCTCCTCCATTAATACCATGGAAGAGTGTGGTCCTTGACCACTTTCCAAAATCTTGGGAAATCCTGCCATAATGGAAACTTTTTGACTTGTTAGATAAGGCATGACTTTAGGATGACTTTTTGCAAAGGCAATGACAAAGTTTTGGAACAGTTGCCATAAAACCTTCTGACCTATGATCATGAAGCTATGGAGATGGCAAGAGAATTCCGCTCACTTGGCATGATGGTTACTTGTTTTGCCTGTTTTATTATTGCTGTTCTAGTCTTTTAATAGTGGCATTCTGCTGCCTCTGCTTCAGCTATGGTTTTGCAGCCTGAGCCAAGCCTGAATACTCAGTGTGTGCTTTTGTAGTGCTCTGGGGGTAGTTCAGAGAAAAATAAATTCAATAATTAGGGCTTTTCCAACTGGGAGAAAAGTTGCCAAAATTATATAATAAGGGAAGGAGAAACTTCCTGAAGTATTAATGACCGAAACAATAGATAGTGTGTTCCATAGGGAATGTGTCTTCAATAAAAATTTTAATGGACCCATTTTCATTTTGCTGAAATCACATATTTCAAGTTTCCAAATACTGATGACATAACAAAGTACAGGTTGAACCTCTCTAGTCCGGCACCCTTGGGACCTTACCAGTGCCAAACCAGAGAATTTGCTGAACCATGGAAGGGCAATATAATCTAGCAGTATTACCAACACTTTCACAGCTTTCTGGGCTCTTAGGAGACATTTAGGCTACTTCTACACAGCAGTGTTATTTTGAAATAACAAAGTGAGCATCTACACAGCAAGCCTGTTCTTTCGAAATAATTTTGAAATGGGATATGTCTATACAACAACATTATTTCAGAATAACTGATGTTATTATGAAATAACAAAGAGCGTGTCTACACAGCAAGTGCGTTATTTTGAAATAACTTTGACATAACAAGCTTCTTACTCTGACTCCTGTAACCCTCATTTTGCGAGAAGTAAGGGAAGTCAAAAGAAGAACACTCTTCCTTCAGCTCCCTTACTCCTTGTGAAATGAGGGTTACAGGAGTCAGAGTAAGAAGCCCATTATTTCAAAGTTATTTTGAAGTTAAGTCAAAATAGCTTAATTTAGCTTTTGGCACTGTCTACACAGTAGGAAGTCGAAGGAAGAGTGTTCTGTATAAATAGTGCCAAAAGCTGAATTAAGCTATTTCAACTTAAGCTATGCAATTGACGTAGCTCAAGTTGCGTTGCTTAATTTGACTTTTGCCCTGCTGTGTAGACATGCCCCTAATAGGCTTTTTATTTCAAATTTGGTAACCCTAATTTTAGGAGAAATAACACCTATTTCGAAATAGCTATTACGAAATAGAGCGTGTGTAGACAGAGCAGCTGAAATTATTTCGAAATAAGTGGCCTCCAGGAAATCTCACAGCTGCCCTGGTGGCCTCTGTGTCCACACTCACCAGAACTCTATAGTTTCTCTTCTCTTGCAGCCCTTAAAGCCACAAGCAGAAGAGAAAAGGGCTTGTGGCACGAAGCAGGCCCTGCTCACATCGTGCCACACAGCAGGACCCTGCACAGCCTTCCCCTGATGCCATGGCCGAGTCCCCCCCTCCAGCTGAGCCCCCCACAGCTGCCAGCACAGCTTCAGGCAGCTCCCAAGCCCCTACCTGGGGCCAAAAAAAAAGGAGGGCACCATCCTGGTCTGGTGCGGAGATCCTGCATCTCCTTGAGATATGGGGTGAGAAGGCAGATCAGCAGGATCTCTGCACCAGATGCAGGAATGTGGACATTTATGGTCGGATGTCTGATAGACTGGGCCACAAGGGCCACATGCGCACCCAGGAGCAGGTGCGCATGAAAGTCAAAGAGCTGAGGCAGGAGTACACAAAGGCCAGGGAGCACAGCTCCCGCTCAGGGGTGGCAACCCAGACCTGCCCCTATCTCCACCACATCCTGGGAGAGGGGTCAATCCCATCCTGCTCCCTTGTCATGGACTCTGGGCTGGAGATGCCCATCATCAGCCACCTGGAGGGCTTGGCTGGGGGCAAAGAGGAGGAGGTGCAGAAGGAGGAGGAAGAACAGGACGAGGCCAGCATGGACATGATGCCCACCAGCCAGGAGGTCATCCTGGCTCTCGAGTCAATACCCCCCTCCCAGGATGTTGCCCATGGTGGCAAAGTTGGTGACAATGGGCTCCATGTTGCCCAGGATGATGATCCTGCATAGCAGGATGGTGTTGATGGCCCACACCTCCTGTAGAAGGAGACAAACAGAATCACAGGGTTGCCAGGGACCTCAAGAGGTCCCCGAACCCACTCCCCACTGCCTTACAAGACCAAGACCAACCCCCTACTTACCCCATCCCCCATCAGGGCTTTGTGAGGGCAGGACTGAAAAGTCTTCCAGCGAGGCAGCTTCCACCACTCTCCCACCCCCTTCCCTCTTAAAAAACAAATCATACTGGCATATTTTTGTTGCCATAAATTCCTTGCTAATTTTCCACAGAAATCACTCCATTTTAGCAAGGGATTGTCAATCTGTAAGAGAAGATTGGGATCCTGTAGGATGAAAGGCACTGTATAAATGTAGTTAACTTTTATGCATGTGTTCAAATGTGTGTAGATACAGATATAGATATTGATATAGATATATAAATTAATACACACAAACAAATTTTTCCATTTTAAAATCTGGTTTCAATGTGTTTGCCAAAAAGTTTTCTAAGTCTGTTTTTCCTTAAGATTTGATGGAGTAATTGACATTTATGGTTTAAATTCTTAAAGTCATGTGATATTTTAGATTGTCTTCATTCCATTGGAAAAGAATGAAAAAATGAAAAATGACATTGAAATGAAAATGAAAATTAATTAACTACATCTGAAAACCAACAAGTTTAGCATGTGACTGAAAGAAACAGAGACTAGGGTTTCTGAAGCAGATTTGAAGATTTGTAACGGGAACTCCTGTAATCTTGGTAATGACCAGATTAGGTGTATTTAAGTACTTTTAAGCACTTTACATTTATTATGGTTTTACAGTCACTGATGAATGTTTACTCTGAAGAAAAGAGGATATGTCCTTTTACTACGAAGGAGAAAATCCTTTGGGTGCATCTACACTGCACCCTTATCTCGAAACAAGCTATCCAAACTGAGCTACACAAACTGCATAGCTTATTTCGAGTTACACAGTGCCAAACTTCAAAATAAACTGCTATTTTGAAACGTCCCTTAATCCTCGTGGAACAAGTTTTACAGGGACGTCAGAATAGCGCGCCCATTATTTTGAAAGATATTGTTCAAAATACACAGAATAGCTTTTTTGGGATACTGGAAGTATCCCAAAATAGCACCGCTATCTAGATGTACACTTGTTCTGCCACATTTACCCACTGCTACTGCCATTATTTGGACAGTACAGCTTAAGAAGGTACTGTGATTCCTAAGGCTCCCATAGTTGTGCCAGTCAGCAGAGGGTAGTGCAGTGAATTTGTTCGTGATGAATATCTGGGATGGTTCCCCCCCAACCCCCAATGCTTTAAGAAATTGACTTATGGACATAAAAATGCATAACACGAAGATGCTTTGGACAAAATACCTCATGTAACCTATCAATTTTAATGTCTCAATCAGCTGGAACTGTATATCTTATTTTGGTGTATGTATCATTCTTGTATGTAGGATTAGGAATATGGAGTATAAAATGGTTTATGGCTTTAACTGTGCAAATGAAAGCCATCCAGGTGTTTTCCTCAATGTCAGGGTGATCACTTGCAAACAGACTCTTTTGTCATTATGTCTTAGCAGTGGTTGGTCTTAGTAAGGCATATGATCAGTCCAAATGGTAGGGTCTAACCAGGTAATTTTCCATGGAAGGGGAGAATGTGAGACAGAGAATTCTCGCCTAAAAATAAGGCTATTTAAGATGCAAAGTTTTTCTGTTTTTTGTCTTTGGCTGGCCTGGCACACCCAAGAGGATGAACCAAAAACCCCAGAGAAAAAGGGACTTCCCTGCTTTGGAGGCTTAGCTGGAATAAGCACAGTTTTAGGGTGAGTGTGTAATAGGCTTGAGTGTGGGTTAGAATTAGCTATGTGTTCTTTGTTATTTTAAATTTGTAATTTACTTTGCTCTGCCTATTTTCACTTGCAACCACTTAAATCCTACAGCTTGAACTTAATAAAATCACTTTTATTTACTATCAAATCCAGTGTAAATAATTGTTACCTGGGGAGCAATCGCTGTGTACATCCTCCTTTCATTGTTAAAGGGGGCTTACCTAAATTATTTATTTGGGGCTCTGATCCCATTTGGGGAGTGGTTTGGGGAGTGGGCCAAAAACTGCATTTTCCTCGGACCTAAAGAGTTTCAGTGTCTGTATTGCTCCTTGAGGAGGGCGGATGGTGATCTCAGCTCTGTGCCTTGGCTGGGGGAGACGATGAGACTTGGCCCAGCAGGACAGGGTGGTGAGAAACCAGGATGGTGAGAGCAAAGAGAAGCATGTCAGTGGCTTTGTCAGCACTCTGGGAAGCACCCCCAAGGGGTCCTCTGTGACCACACCCCGTCACAATATCCCACTCCTCTTTTTCCCCTGCTGAGGAAGGGTGGGATGAGCACTGGAGGATTCCGTGGCTGGTGGAAGGAGTAGATCACAGAGGCCATGAGACTAGGGACCTGAGAGGAGCCTGGTGTTGAAGACAGTGGGGAGAACACATACTGGAACCCATAAGGCATCAGTGCCTGTAGACCCTTAGCAGCTGAAGGGCCAACAGTGCTTGCCTTAGCCACGGCGCACCTAGCATGGTATCATGGTCAATGTGAGACAGGGGGCTAGTGCCACAGCACAGAGATTCTACAGTTGAGTTGCATTTACATCCTTCTAGATGAAAGTGAGGCTGCTTCCAGCAACCATGCCAGGCTGCCCCTTCCCTGAAGATGGTGGTCACTTGTGAGAGCCATTTTGGGGATAAGAGATTGTGGAGGTACTGAGATTATAGGAGCAGAAGTGGAGCAGAGAGAGAATGTTAGGAAACAAGACAATAGGACAAGTCAAGCAGGGGAGGGAGCAGCTGGGGACTGAAGGGGCCTCAGGGAATGTGGAATGGCTGTGAGGGAGAACGTGATCGGTAGGAGACTGTGAGGGATGATATAAGGAGAGTGAGGTTTGGGGCAGCTACCCAACTTCTCTAATTATAGAAGAAGCTAGTTCTCCCAGATGAGTAAGTGGAGGCCTCAACATCCTTGATAAAGGCAGCCTAACCACTTTCAGTTTCCTTCTCTTCCTCTGATCTTCATCCCACCATCCTTACCATCTTTTATTCCTGGAGGGACTTCCTTTCCTTAGAGCAGCAAGTACTAATTCTCTCTTCATTCAATCACCTGAAAAAAATCCACCTTACACCATGGCTGCAAGTGCTAGTCCACTATAATATAAGCCTTCAACACCCATCTTTGTATCCTGTATAGCATTGAACTCTCTATTGGCAGTCAAGTGATAATAAGTGAAGATGGTGAAAACTTAGGAAATATTTTGTGAAAGTAATCACAGTTCTTCCAATTTCTCCAGCAAAGTTTGAAGTTTCAACAGAAGGTCTTAAAGATATATAAATTCAGAAGACTGACTAGTGCAGTAGTAATCTGTTAAAACCATCATAATATACCATCCTCTATAGTCCTGCAGTTACCATCAAGATTTACTTCACTCACAAAGCATGAAGATAAGATTAAAATGAAAGCAAATGTCTAATTTAAAATCTTAAATCAAGAACTATTTGTTGTTTCCTTGTACTATGTATTGTTTCCCAGTGTTGTCAGAAAGCTGGAGAGAAGCTTGGACTGAACTGTACAAGAAGGGCTTCAGAGAAGTGGCAGCATTTAAAAAACTGCAACTGTCTTTATAACATGGTCCTTATAGGGGCGATAACTGTTGTCTCATTCTTAGGGTATGTCTTCACTACGGTGGCTACAGGAGCCCAGCTATGGCATTGCAGATGTGCTGCTGTAACATAGGCACTTCCTGCATTGAAGGAAGGAGTTTTTCCATCAGTACAAGTGATCCACCTCTCTGAGAGGTGGCAACAGAGTGGGTGGAAGAATACTTTTTGTCAACCTAGATGCATCTGCGTGTGAGATGGATTAACCTAACCATGTCATACTGTATGAGAAATTTTTCACAGCCTTAAGCAATGTAGCTTGATTGACTGACATTTTAAGTGAAGACCACACCTCAGATTTCAGGGTGCAGACCACTGAAGTATGATGCAGTTTTATGCCACTAAGCATAACATGGCTCTGATCTAGGGTGGAGGCTGTTAGGCACGATCACAATTTAAATTAATATTTTGAGGTGCTCTATCCATTTGTGTCAGAATCTTTGTTCATGACTTTCTGCGGGTGAAGTCTGTTGATATGGGAGATGTAACCTAATTTAAATCAGCTGGGAAATGGGAGCTGGCACGTCTTAGGCTAGTGTCAAGCGTTTTCTGTTTTTCTGCAGAGAATTAATATTAATAATATGCTTGTCAGGTAAAAAGTCTGAGGTAAACAGTCATTTTCTAAATTTACTGATGAGGACTACTGTGAGTGTATTAGAATAGAACAGGCTAGTTGTCACTGTCTGAATCAGGAAAACAACCAGAAGAACACTCAGAAAAGAAACATGATCTTTTTTCTCTATTGCTTTTATAGTGTTTGCATAGTCTTTTATATTCAGAATTTTATTCAGTGCATGTCTCTTCCCAGGTGGCTGTGGCACTCAATCTTTGGTTTACCACGAGGCAGCACTATCACAGAACCAGAAGCATCCTGACATTTCTTACGGTTTAACATCGAGACCTAGAGATGTGTAATTCATGGGAAGACACAGTGGATTGGAGTGTTTCTTCAGAATTATTAAGCACTCATAAAATACTTCTGAGTTTTAAATAAGGATAATTACATTTTTGGTGGCATGGCAGTTGCTCTTCCACTGGAGAAGACTCAGATTTCCCCTCCACACACACACACTATTAAATGCAGTAAGATAATATTTTGGATTCATTGCCTTGAAGTTTCATTTCTTTTGGGAAAGTTTTTAAAAATGTTCTCTCCTCAAGCCAGTATTGGACACTTGAACCACAGCATCTACTTATTTATCAATGGCTAACACCAAAATTATGTGTTTAAAGTATTGGGTGAAGTCTACAACAAAGACAACTTGGTTCCAGTGACCAATATGGGATTCTCACAAGGACACAAGGTGTCTTTGTATCGCCAGTAGCAACTGTTCAAAATATTATGTGCTGCCATTTCTGAAGATGCAACCATGTCAGAAACCTAAAGGCTCCTGTAAGTTGGAAGCTTCTGTTCTAGCCAGTCTTTTAACGCATTCTGTCAGTGAGCCAGAATTAAAGCTAAATTTTTTTGGCACAAGCTGTCATGGATTCTGTCACTGTTCTATTTTGTTTTGATATCCATGAGTTATTCTGGAATTTTGTGTGCGATTACATGAATTGATTTAATGGTAAATAATTGAACACATTTCACAGAGAGCTGGTCAATAGTTATTTCCCAACGGCACAAGATTTTCTGAGGCAACCAAGCCCTCATCCAGTTAAAGAAACAGAACTGCAAAAAAGCAAAGAAATGAGTTTGCATATGGATAGTAGATCTATTCCACTCCCAAGTTTCTGCAGAGACCACCAAATATTAAAACACCAGTTTTCCCATACATTTTATAATGAGGCGGTTAATGAACTAGAAAAGACACTGATTTCTCATGTTATTAGGAATCTTAAGCCCCGGTTCGGGCATCTCAATAGGGCTTTAAACAAAAATATGAATGTGACTGTAATCATCTGCACTGCTGTTCTTCCCTGCCACAAAGTAGCTTTTAAGGTTTACCCTAAACCCAGTCCTAAAGGTGGGTCTCTTCAGTGCCAACAGAATCAAGATTCCCTAAACTCTTTGTCTCAGGATGAAACCAAATGGAGTCTTTCATCCCTTCTTCCTTCAGAAGCCTGAGGACAAGCCAAAGCCCACCAAACCCTTTTCTCACATTTCAGGGAATCATTATTCCCCTATTTCCACAGCACAGAAACAGAACACCCATATTCCCTTTCATCTGGATGTACAATTACTCAGAAATTATGTTTGATTCCCTTTTATTAGCCACCAGCTTCCCTCACCATACCTACCCAGCTCTCCAGCCACCCTCAGCAGCCTTCTTTCCTCTTCTTTTTATAGGTAAGTGTGGGTTTCTGGCAAATTAATGGTTTCCATCCGTCCCTGGGCCATGCACCTTAACCCTTGCCTCCCAGAACAGAGTCCTACACACAGTAAGGCTATTTGATCTCCTATCCTTCCTCACAGTGCCAGGTCCAAGGGTGTGTCTAGACTACAGGGTTTTGTTGACGAAAGTGGACTTTTGTCGACAAAACTATACCTGCGTCTACACTGCCGCCGAGTTCTATCGACATAACATCGACAGAACTCAGCAGTTTTGTCGACGGCTGTAAACCTCATTCTACGAGGAATAACACCTTTTGTCGACAGAGTTCTGTTGACAGAAGGCGTTATTGCAGCTACACTGTCCTTTGCACCTACATTGTCATGTCGACAAAACGGCTTGCTTTGTTGACAGAACTGGATGTAGTCTAGACGCTCTTTGTCGACACAAGCTTTGTCGACAGTATCTGTCGACAAAACTTCTGTCGACAAAAGCCTGTAGTCTAGACGTCCCCCAAGATAGGTAATATATTCCATTCCTCCCTACACTTTTGTTATCAGGATGTGTCTGCAAGAACAGGCAGTTTTTAAATAAGTGAACAGTGCAGTGGCCATGCTTTACATGATCTAGGAACAATGTTGTGTTGGATATTTTCTGAAGACCTTCCTTCCCTAAAGACCTTCCTTTCCTTTCTCAGTCTCTTGGCATTGCCATCCTTTCTGGTTGTAATCAGTGTTCTTCCCTCTTTCCCAATTTAAATACCTGTTTCCTGGCTGGCAGGGATTGATTAAACAGTAACGACTCAAGGCACTCAACTGCTCTCTTTCAAAGGATATTGGTATATCTTAGTATGGCAAGAGCTTACTGTGAAAGCCAGAGTCATCTTCAAGCGTCAAAGGTCTGAGGTTGCTGGAATGCACGTACCAGATTAATTGCTTCAGATCTTCAAACCTGAGACTCTGCAGCAGAGAAGCTCAGTTCTGACATGGGTATTTGATTGACAGCCCAAACTTTGTGTCTGGAAAGCTCTTTATCCTATTATGCAACTTCATGGTACTGTGCTGTATAACTCAGTCACTCTTCTTGCCTCTTTATGGATTCGCATGACTCTTCCAATTTTTTTCCATCCTTAGTTATAGTGTGAACAGTAGCCATTAGTTACAGTTGAGGTCAGACTTCTGCATCTGTCATTAATGGTTGCTTTGCAGTTTAAAGATACTCAGTTTGAGGGCATAGAATCATAGAGCTGGAAGAGACCTCAGGAGGTCATCAAGTCCAGCCCCCTACCCAAGGCAGGACCAATCCCAATTAGATCAACCCAGCCAGGGCTTTGTCAAGCAGAGACTTAAAAACCTCTAGGGATTGAGATTCCACCACCTCCCTAGGTAACCCATTCCAGTGCTTCACCACCCTCCTAATGAAATAGTTTTTCCTAATATCCAACCTAGACCTCCCCCGCTGTAACTTGAGACCATTGCTCCTTGTTCTGCCATCTGTCACTTTTGAGAACAACCTTTCTCCATCCACTTTGGAACCTCCCTTCAGGAAGTTGAAGGCTTCTATCAAATCCCCCCTCACTCTTCTCTTCTGCAGACTAAACAAACCCAAATCCCACAGTCTATCCTCATAGGTCATGTGCTCCAGCCCCCTAATCATTTTGGTTGCCCTCCGCTGGACCCTCTCCAATGTGTCTACATCCTTTCTATAGTGGGGGGCCTAGAACTGGATGCAATACTCCAGATGTGTCCTCACCAGAGCTGAATAAAGGGGAATAATCACTTCTCCAGATCTGTTGGCAATGCTCCTCCTAATGCACCCTAATATGCCATTAGCTTTCTTGGCTACAAGGATACACTGTTGACTCATATCCAGCTTCTCATCCACTGTAATCCCCAGGTTCTTTTCTGCAGAACTGCTACTTAGTCACTCGGTCCCCAGCCTGTAACAATGCTTGGGATTCTTCTGTCCCAAGTGCAGAACTCTACACGTGTCCTTGTTGAACCTCATCAGATTCCTTTTGGCCCAATCCTCTAATCTGTCTAGGTCACTCTGGACCCTATCCCTGCCCTCCAGCATATCTACCTCACCCCCTAGCTTAGTGTCATCTACAAACTTGCTGAAAGTGCAACCCATCCCCTCATCCAGGTCATTAATAAAGATGTTGAACAAAACCAGCCCTAGAACTGATCCTTGGGGCACTCCGCTTGAAACTGACTGCCAACGAGACATCAAGCCATTGATCACTACCCATTGGGCCCGACAGTCTAGCCAGCTTTCTATCCATCTTACAGTCCATTTATCCAATCCATACTCCCTTAACTTGCTGGCAAGAATATTGTGGGAGACCATATCAAAAGCTTTGCTAAAATCAAGGTATATCACATCCCCTGACTTTCCCATATCCACAGAGCCAGTTACCTCATCATACCCCCCCCCCACCCTCTTACATTAGCTATTTCTGGGATAATATAATTGGCATACTTCTGATTTTTGTTTCTTTTTTTAGCATTCAAGTGAATATCCGACCTGCTACCCCACAATACCTCCACATAATACCTCCACAACTCAGTGTAACATGAATTTCTGAGCCAGTGTTAATACCTCTTTCCTCCCTTTGACTACATGCTAACTCCTTACGTTAAATTATCTGTTCGATCTTTATTTAGCTGTGATTTTTACAGCACCTTTCCCAGACCTGAGAAAGAGCAATGTGTAGCTCAAAAGCTTGTCTCTCTCACCAACGGCAGTTGGTCCAATAAAAGATTTTACATCACGTACCTTGTCTCCCTTACATCCATATATTGAGTCTCATTTAGGTAACGTAACACACAGGGCCAGGATAGAGACTATGTACCACTTAAGCTCTGTTTTAAGGGTTTAAGTGAGATTTTAGCGCTATGACCTTGGGCTGTTCCTCTGCACAGCAATTACAGTTATTTTTTAAAATGATGAGCTGTGTCAGTCTGCAGAGCATACAAGACATACACTTTGCATTCTGGGAAATGTTGTGTGGTGGGTCTGTGGAACAGATGCCATTGCTGTGTAAGAAAGTGGATGTGGCTGCAGAGGCCAAAGGTCATCTTCCATTTGAGAGGGCAGAGCTCTGGACAGCAATGAAGTAATGGGTACGACAGGTTCTCATTTGCTATGGTTTATAATATATTAATAATTTAATTGTCAGATACAAGCACTCTGTGCCTTAATGCAAACGGCAACATAGGGGTGGAGGGTAGGGTTTTTTTCAAAGAAAATTGGAAAGATCTTGATGTATCCTTCATGTTAACATCTGTACAATGGGCAAAAATAAAAAGCACAGAAAGACACAGGGGATAGAGTAATAAAGATCCCAGGATTAATATTATTCAGCACATTAGTTACTTTTCTGCAGCTTTTCTTAACTTCAGGGTAAAAAGGAAGCATTTATAGTTAATCATCGCAATTTAACATGCTTTCCATCCTCTCATGAAATCAATGGGGGTTGAGGTTATTCAGCACTTCTTAGGCCTGGCTCTTTGGCTTTAACTGGCATATTCCTTATGTGACATTCAAAAGCAGGTAGGTGGGGAAAATACATTTGTTCTGGGTTGGTAAAATGAATCATTTCAAACCTCCAAGTGCAACTTCCCCCACTTCATCTATGTACTCCAGGTTCCTAACCACAAAGTAATAAGTAATTTTCAAATAAAATGCTAATTCCCCTTTCATGCAGACTTCTAACCACATACCCTAGTTCTAGGAACACAAATAGGCTTTTAATCCTTTCTCCACAAATACGATTGGATAGCTGTTTTTGTCTCTCTCTTTTTTTCATCTGTCCCTAGTATAAAAAAACCTTGGAAAAAAGCGTACTACCAAATCTTCTGCACACCCACAAACAGATGCAGAAAAGAAAAACTAGTTGGCCACAATAAACTAGTATAAGGGGTTGGTTAAACCAAATTTGACTGGGATAATCCCAAAGGTGCAGTCCCCCCAACTCCATAAAAACTGTTTGAACTCAGTGGACATTAACGTGGGCTGGTCCGGCAAAGCACACGACGTGCGGGTTTACCGCAACTCCTCTGTGTGCCAGAGGCTGAATGCCGGGATCTTCTTCCCTGACTGCCACATCAGGGTCGGGGATGTGGACATACCTGTCTGCCTGGTGGGGGATGCGGCCTACTCACTACAACCCTGGCTCAGGAAGCCCTATACGGGACACCTCAACCCCTCCTGGCAGGCCTTTAATGCCAGGCTCAGCAGGGCCCGCACTGTGGTAGAGAGGGCGTTTGGCTGGCTGAAGGCCCAATTTAGATGCCTCCTCACCCACCTCGACCTCTCCGAGAGGAATATTCCGCATGTGGTGGCAGCGTGCTGTGTGCTGCACAATTTGTGTGAGTGGAAGGGGGCAGGCTTTCCTGCCAAGCTGGATAGCAGAGGCTGACCACTTGGCTGGCCTGTACGCGCAGCCCTGCACAGCTGCCAGCCGGGAGGCCCATCGGGGGGCTACCGGTATCCAGGAGGCCCTGCGGGAGAGCTTCCAGACGGAGGAGGAGTGAAGTCTCCCTGGCGTGCCCCACTGGGGTCTTGTGCCTTATTCCACCCTCACATCCTTCCACTTTCCCTTCCCTAACCCCCCTTCCTGATGTCAAATAAAAACACGTGTTGCCAAAAAAACCCTCTCTTTATTGACCATAACTGGGGTGGGGGGGGATGAAGGTGGGAGAGGGGAGGGGGAAACCTGGGAGCAGGGAGCTGGAAGGGGGAGGCAAGGGGAGGAAGGGGGAGGAGAAGCTCAGGGTTGGGGGGTCTTGCCGGCCCACCTGTCTCCCAGCACTGCGGGTGCGGGGGCCTTGGCATCCCCAGGGGGCAGCGGGTATGAAGGGGGAAGCAAGAAGTGGGAGAGAGGGAGCAGGAGTGGGAGGAGGAGCGATAGCTGGAGTGTCAGCAGGGGCTGGAATGGTAGCAGGTAGCAATCTCTGCACCATGGTCTGCAGGTGGTCGCGGATGGCACGGCCCTGGTCACATAGCTCCCACAAGCTATCCCGCCGCAGCTGGAGGTCTTCCTGCACCCAGTGCTCCTGGCTGTGGACCTGCCTTTGCAGTAACCCCAGGTGCTGCCGCTGGTATCCCTCCTAGTTCCAGGTGAGCCTGCTGGCCCGGGTGCAGGAGGATATCCTGGGCAGGGTGGTGCACCCTGCACTTGCAGCTGGTATAGCTGTGGAGAAACCAGAGAGGTGGTCAGTTATCCCTGGGGACACAGTGGGTGAAGCCCAGCCCCCCTCTGCAAGGTGAGGACAGCAGGTCTCCGCACCATCATGTCCTGCTATCCCCAGGAGTGTGAGCTGGCCTGGGACTGTACTCATGCCCCTGTACTGTATATAGTGTGGGTGTGGGTGTGGGTGTGGGGGAGGATGTGCCCTGCCTCTGCATAGAGGGGGCTTCTGGAGGGAGGGCATTGTGCAGTGTCCCTCCCCGGGGTACAGAGCATGTCATGTGCCTTCATACATACATGTGTTGGGTAACGGGCCAGGGCCCCTGTGTGGCAGCCAGCCGGGGACACATGCCCTGGCTGGCACGGCACATGCACAGGTTGCTGTGTGATCCATGCTCAGCAAGGCCCACATGCGCAGTCCCTGGGCTCCCTCTCCCCCCCGCCCCGCATAAGGGGACAGTGATGGCACTCACATGTCGAGGCCTCCCTGGCCTCGGAAGACAGCGGTGATATTGCTGCTGGTATGCCTCGGGGGTCCAGGGTGAGTGCCATGCTCCCTCCAGGCTCCTGCACCTCCTGGCCGTCGTCCTCCTCCTCCTCTGTGCCCTGGTCAGGGCCCTCTGCCCCAGGGTCGATGACCACTTGGGGGGGCACGGACCGTCCGGCCCCCCAAGATGCGGTCCAGGGCCTCAAAGTAGGGGAAGGGGTCTGGGTCTGCCCCTGGTTGGGAGCTGCCCCCTGTGGCCCTGGCATAGGCCTGCCTCAGCTCCTTTATCTTCATGCGAACCTGCTCCTGGTTGCGCATGTGGTCTTTGGTGGCCAGGCTGTCAGCCATCCGTCTGTAGACAGCTGCGTTCCTCCATCTAGTGCGGAGATCATGGACATTGGAGGCCTCCCCCCAAATCTCGATCAGATCCATGATCTCCACACTGGACCAGGAAGGCGCCTGCCTTTTGCGGCCCCTGGCAGGCTCCTGGGAGCTGCCAGACTGCTCCTGGGGTGCGGTGGAGGGCTGGATGGCACTGGATGGCTGGCTCATGCTGGCAACTGGGTATGGGGCAGCGCCTGCGGGCTCTGGGCTGGCAGACCTAGAGCTGGCACAGGCCCTGTGGCCAAACTGAGTCTACCCCTTTAAGGGCTCCGGGATTGGGGGGGGAGCAGAGGAGTTTTCCTGGTTCGGCCCAGAGTGGCCACCAGGACTCCCTGGGAAGGGCTGGAGGCCCCCTATTTCGAAATAAGCATCTACACAGCGCTTATTTCGATTTAGCTATTTCGAATTTGGCATTATTCCTCGTAGAATGAGGTTTACCAAATTCGAAATAAGCGCTCCGCTATTTCAAATTTATTTCAAAATAGCGGTTTGCCTGTGTAGACTTTGATGTGTAGACATACCCTATGATATTTACCAATGATTCAGTCACTCCAGCTATAATGTAAGGATGACACAAACTTGACCTTATATAAAGTATACAAGCTTTAACTAATTATGCTACCACTGGGATGTGATTATAATAAAGATAATGTAAAAACTTCAAGGGAACTTTACCACATGCAAAAACTCTTCCAGACAGAAAAAAGGCCTCAATGGGCGTTGAAAAGTTTCAGGGAAGATTTTACAAGAATAGTCTCCAGCTATTTTAATGATTCTGATAGCCAATGCAGTGAAAGTACTTCTCCCAAGTTGCCTACTTAAACCAATCTAGTTGTTTCACAAAGCTAAACCTCAGAATTTCCATGGATGAGTGAAATGTATATTTGTAAGGGTACAATAATTTAATACTTAAGTTTCATTCAGTTATACAAAAGAAAAGCTCCACTGTGTCCAATGCCTTGTGTTATAGTGATGTTGATATTCTGTCTGCTTCTTTTTTTTAAATTCTGAAATGTGTTCAATGGCCGTATATTTAAGGACTGACACATGACATTTTCATAACCATTTGCTGACAGTGGTGAAATCATGTCACCATTCCCAAAAGATGCCTTATGAGCCATAATCCTAATATTAAATTATCTCAAGGTATTTGAGTGTGTTGCATTTAATATGAGTATTTGATCAAGTTTACGAGTTTGAAACCAATCTTTTGCTAAACCATGTCTGCAGTCCTTCTAGAACTGCATGCTCAATATAGCCCCAGCTTCAGCTCAATTGCTCTATCACAAGTAACGGCAGTGGAAGTCTCAAGTGGAAAAGCAGGGTCATATTGTGACAATTTGGGGAGCTAGCTGTACAATTTATGGACTCTCTGTGAGATTATGAACTCCATTTTGAATGTGAAGGTTTTTGCTTTTTCTATTGCCTGTTAGTTTCCATGTCGGGCTGAAGGCCCAACAGATAGCGATAGAGGGCTGACAATAGAGAGTTGTCTATACATACTGAACCATTGGATATCTATTCACACAGATATGGACAATGGGGAATGCCTAATACTTTATGTTAACAATGGTACTTAGGTCTCACAAAAGCAATATGAAAAAGCTGCTGCATCCTTGGAAACCCATTTTCTCTGACACCTCAGAAAGGCGGGAAAAAGAGGGAACAGTGAAGATTTAATAGGAGCATACCAAAGGGAGCCAGGTGACCCGGAGGCATTTAAATAAGGGAGCACACAAGAACAAGAGCCCAGGAAGAAGGAAGGGGACTGAGTGATCAAAGGAAAAGGAAGAAAGATGACCAAGAGGGAAGCAGACTCCATGTTGCAACCCACAAACAAGGTGCTGAAGTAGACAAACCATGGGACTTTGACTCCAGCCCAGAGGAATACTCTGGAATTGTGAGGAAACAGAGGCAGGAACATATCTCTGATGTTTATTGTTTAATATGACCTGCACTCTCTTGTGATTTATATGAGTATGTAAAAGAGTATTAATGTGTTAAACTCGGTACAAGGTGCCTGTCTGTGAAGTAACTGTTTTACAATATTTGCAAGGCCCTAAGAGAGATAAACTGTAACCTGAATCTTTTGCAAGAAGTTCTGGGAGATGGTGTGTTAAGCACAAGGTAGTCTGAAGGGTCAGCCTTGCACCCCAGGACTAGGCTGCTGGCCAGCAAGAAGAGTTGTGGAGTGTGCTTAAGTACCCTACAACTGCGGCAGTGACTAGACTCTGTCCAGACCCTGTAAATTTAAGCCTTTCAGAGATCCGGACATGAGGAGAGGCTGAGGGATTTTTGCTTATTCAGTCTACAGAAGAGAAGAGAGAGGGGGGATTTGATAGCAGCCTTTAACTACTTGAAGGAAGGTTCTAAAGAGGATAGAGAGAGGCTATTCTCAGTGGTGACAGATGGCAGAACAAGGAGCAATGGTCTCAAGTTGCAATGGGGGAGATCTAGGTCAGATATAAGGAAAAACTATTTCATTGGGAGGGTGGCGAAGCACTGGAATGGGTTACCGAGGGAGGTGGTGGAATCTCCATCCCTAGAGGTTTTTAAGTCCTGGCTTGACAAAGTCCTGGCTGGGATGATTTAGTTGGGATTGGTCCTGCTTTTAGCAGGGAGTTGGACTTGATGACCTCCTGAGGTCTCTTCTCTGATTCTAATGGCCTGGATTCCTTGCATAGCAGTCCTAGTGAGTGTCTGGAGCGGGGCACTGGCTAGGTTCTATGACACATCATTAGGGAACTTAGCCCTTCTGAAAATTACACAGCTTATTCTGTGTATTAGTAAAAGTGATTCAAGTTATCCAGGGTCACCATTTGCAAAGCCAGCAATTTATCCATGTGACCAGCTATCTAGTGACAACCCGTGGGCAAGCATGGGAAGATACATGTAACTGTTCCACTGCTATCATAACTATTCTGCCTTGAACAGGACAGGACTGACAGCATCTTCTAAGGATATGAGGAATGCACATCCCTAACACTGTCAATGACTCAGATCACAGGATTTAGTGGGTATCTGCAGTGACATTTTTATTTTACAAGCTACACATAAATCATGCAGAGGGAAAACATGAAGTAATATAAATTCTGCCAACCAATTATTAGAAAAGAAAGCAATTATCAAAGTCAAGATCTAGCATGTAGCTTTTAGTGTAGCTGGTGAAACAAAGCAGCAAAGGGTTTCCATTAAGCCAACTTGGCTGAAACATCTAATTTTTGTTTAGTAATAAAGGAGATAAAAAAGGCTTTAGTCTAGATAATATATACTAGTATAGTGAGGCTGCAGACAGAACCAGTGACTGCTGAGAGATTAAATTCATTGGACTGAAATTCTAAATAGACAACTGGCCAAAAACATGTTGCATAACATTTCCCTAGCCCACCCAGTTGGTAAGTCTTATGAAGAAGTTAATCCCAACATAACATAAACACCATTTTAGAATTGGGGGATCAGATTCTTAGGACCCCTTGGAATGGTTAGGATGCTAGGCATTTTGTAGCCATTCCTTATGTGATGCATCCTTGCCTGTTTTTACTGTAAGCTCTTTGGGGCAGTGACTGTCTTTTAATAGCATTCATCTGTAGTAGTTAGGCACTGCACTAGTATTTAAATGCTTCCAAGATTGCACAACTAAAAGCTGATGTAAACAATTTTGTCCTTTCCAAACTCCAGAATGTCAACAAATATTGGGAATCTTGCTTTACTTTTTTAAAATATACACTAATTCTTTACCGGTCTCCTTATCAGCCATTATGCAAACAATACAGCATTGCGCATGGACAAAGCATTAGTGAGCATAGTTTATAATGCAGTATTTGGGGCATTTCACATAATGCCAGGTATCCAGCTTTCTACTGGAATGCCTAGTCGGAAAAGGAACCTGCCATTAAAAGCCCAGGCAGTGGCACAGCAGAGCTAAGGCAGGCTTCCTGCCTGCTCTTGGCTCTGTGCAGCTCCTGGAAGTGGCTGGAATGTCCCTGTAGCCTCTAGGCACCGGAACAACAAGGGAAGCTGAGCATGTTGCCCCCACCCTGAGCACCAGCTTTGCAACTTCCATTGGCTGGTGGGAACTATAGAGACGGCACTTGGGGTGGGGACAGCATGTGGAACCTCCCAGGCCACCCCAGTACCTAAGGCTTCACGAACATGCCAGCCATTTCCAAAAGCCACCTGAGGTAAGCACCACCTGGTTCCAGCACATCTCCTCCCACTCCCCAACCCCATAATCCAGCGCAGAGCCCCATCTTACACCCCAGGCTTGTCCCAACCCCACCCCAAAGCCCACAACCCCAGCCAAAGGCAATGCCCCTAAACCCCCTGCTCCATCCCATAACCTGAAACCCTGATTTCTGGCCCCACCCCAGAGCCCACTCCCTCAGCCAGAGCCCTCACCCCTCGCACATGCCACTCCGCTGCCCCAGCCTGGTCAAAATGAGCAAGCAAATGAGGGTGCGGGAGAGCAAGTGACAGAAGGAAGGACGATTAAGTGAGCGGGTGAAGGGGTCTCTGGGAAGGGGCAAGGCAGGGGCGGGGCCTCAGCAACCAGGTGACCAGAGTGCTCATTTTTCAGAAGGTTGGCAACTCTGTGTAACCTACACCAGATATCCATGCATCCTTCTTTGACTGCTGTTCACCCAAGCTGTTTGGCTTTCTGTTCTCCTTCTTCACTATGTTCTTGTTATCCCAAAAGGGCTGCCTATCAGAAGACTGAAACAGAAACGAAAGCATACAGCAGCAGCTCCAGATGTTATTGTTTTAAACTACTGTGCAATGTCATACTGCCACCTTGTGGTTAGTAGTATTATGAACATCAGTACATAGTTCAGGTGAGCTCAATATTTCTTCCAACCTTAAGAGGCAGAAGAGCGCTGTTCAGGAAATAAGAAGAAAAATACTCAAAAGCTTATGTTTGTACACACACCAAGGTGAGGATGGAATGGGTGAAAAACATGGATGCAAAGATCCATAAAAAAGCGAAACCTATTTCATTCTCATTTTAAATTTTCTGCACAAACAAGGAGCAATGTTTTTTTTTTGCATCTGGACAATTGATATTTTGATACAAAAAAGCTATTTTAGATACAAAATGGCAGATTTATGTCTGCAAAAATTTAAGAATATCATTGTGATTTTTTGGCCATTTACATCAGGAGGAGTATTGTGGGCTGGTGAAACAAGAGAGATTTCAATCTACTCTAGATCATATTTGCAAATTCTATACACGCAAGTCTTCATAGCTGGGTATACACAACTAATGAATTTGTACTGCTGTCCTGTACCTTTCTCATACACTAGAAAGGAATCCATATGCTGGAGACAACTGACACAAATGCTAGAGAAATCACACACAAAGCCAGGATTGATGCTTGAGCTCTGCTTACATAAACATTCACCACTTAAAGAAAATCTCTCCTACTCACCATCTCCTTGTGAGTCTGCTACTACACTGTGACATGATCGCACACAAAATTCCAATAGCCGCAAGCTCTTCTGCAACAAACATTCGATTTCATTGACTTTCTAGAATTGGGCTTAAGGAACTGATTTAATCAAATAAGTGCTAAAGATGCTAGGCTCCCACTACCACTTTTGCTGCTCCTTGTGCCCTCTATCAGGCTTCACTAAAGTAATTATATCTATAGTGATGTAGAGGTGACTTCTCTCATGTATGTACTAGACAGCAAGCAGAACAACCTAGTGTCAGTGCTGACTGCTAGCCTAGAAAAGTGTGAAAAGACATACTTTCCTCTTCCTTATTTTTCTTCACCTAACAAACAACTAAAAGACCAAGACTATCAAATGTCATCAAATGTTTAAGAACTTGCAGTAGATAACGGTGCCCCTGCAGGCCATCTAATTCCAGTCAAAACTAGAATAGCTGCCAGACAATCATGGAGAAGCTCGGAGAATCTGATAAGCCTGGTATGCACTACCGGGCGAAGTTGACCTAACTTACACTACTCCAACTTTGTGAATATGTAGCTGGAGTCAACATAGTTTAGGTCATTGTACTGTAGTGTGTACACCATACTGTATCAACAGGAGATGCTCTCACATTAACTTACCTTACGCCTCTTGTTCCATTGGAGTATCTGAGTTGACCAGACACCTCTCTGTCATTGATTTAGTGAGTCTTCACTGCACCTACTAAATTGACCACCACTGCATCGATTGCAGCAATATCAATCTCTGTTAAGTGTGGACACGCCACCAAGTTGGGAAGGGAGTGAACTGAAAATTGTCGCTTTAAGTGAGATACGAGCCTGTGAAGGAAGTTTTGTAAAATTAATGACAGCACAGATGTACAACACTATTTCTATGAAACTACTATGGAAGATTCACCCAAGACCTCCCTCTCACCAAAAATACTGTAGAGGCAAGACAGCTTTTTTATAGTTAAGTTTGAGTGGTCTTAAAATGGCAAGTGAGAGAAAAATAGCTTGAACAAATAGGGCTTGTCTTGACTACCAGCTAAATTGGTGCTCCTGTGATAGATGCAGTGGTGTCAATTTAGTGGGACTGGTGAGGAAATGGTAAGTTGATGGCAGAGCACTCTCCCATCGACTTCAGTTCTCCGTATACCCAAGACACAGAAGCTGTGTCAACAGGAAAGCATCTCCCGCCAACATCGTGCAGTGTAGATTTAAGTTACACAACATGCGTAACTTAACTAGTGTAACTTAGATCAACTTACCTCCTTAGGTTAGGGCAGTCCTCATACAGGTACTAAGTGTTCACATGTGTTTTACAGGGAATCTTCAGAAAACAGTGTCACTTAGAGCTAAAAGGGGAACCAAGCATGTAATGTGGAAAAGAAAAAGCCTACGTAATACTTTTAATATCGTTTTTGTTTCTGAGCACGTATCTCCTTTTATATGCTTGTCTTGGGGCAGAGTCTCTGTTCTAGTCTATTCCTTTTGTACGGCTCAAGTGGTGTAATGTGAGGAGACATTCCCTTGCTGAGGATTGCATCAGTAGACATAGAGCCAGCTCCTAAACCTCCTCATCCACAGTCCCTAGCACAGGGATTTTGTCAGGGTGGGGAAAGGATGGGTGAGAACAGGTGGTCACAGCACAATGCACTGTGGATGATCCGAGCTGGCACATGGTCCTTAGTAGACCCGCATCTACTGGCACAAGTCAAAGAAGCCTCTTTTGCTATTCTAAACTGTGCTAGGCTTGGGGCAGAAAATCAGTGAGCAACAGAAAAATCTGGCCCTGCGTGTCTTGTTTCTTCACACATCCCTCTACTAACACGATATTCCTCACTCCTTCGTATTTTGGCAATGGGCAGGGAATTCTAAACTGCTTAGTCTTGGACCCATTATTGAACAGCATATGCAAAGTCACACACACACACACAGCTGGGATCTCAGCCTATTGCATAATTGAAAACAAACCCAACATCCTCCATTTGTATTGTCAGATGCAGAAAATAAGAGCCTGATGCTAGCATTTTATAACTAATTGCCCAGATAAGAACTGGCCTACCCACAGCAGCTGTTCAGTCCTTTGAAGCAGCCTCTGCTGTGAAGTCCTTTGGGATTGTGGATAAAGTGACAGCTCCAGCAGTGTACAGTAAATCAGAAGGTATCTTGGGAGCATTGGCATAGACATGTTGTGTGGGGAGAGCTAGTTATATTCCTTCCACCCCTGTTGAACAGTTGGTTCGAGCATTACAGATAGAGAGCAGTGGGGTTAAAAACAAAACCTAGTGTGCTTTTGCCAAAAGACAGTGCTTCGAGTCAGTGGTGCCACTGAGTCCCTACACAAAAGAGCAGAAGCTCTTTGGCTTCATGTAGCATGATAAATTAATGAGCCAGTCGCATAATTTTGTGAATGTGATGAAGGCTCTTTTCAGACATTTATTGCCTTTACTACTCCGACGTCTTAAATATGGACATATTTAATGTACTGGAGGAAAGCAAGCAAGCAGGTCAAAAGTTATCTGTTTTGAGTCATTGCAAAGTCTGTCCCCAAGGCTCTTGGTGGATGTGCTTCTCTAATCTAGCATTAAACAATAAAAAGGAATTACAACTCAGACTTGGACTTCTGTAGCTCTAATGAACCTTCCCCCTCCTCCGTTGAACTGCATAGCCATTATAATAAAGTCTTAGCTAACATTGTTATTTTTAAACTAAAGAAAAGCTGCACTTTAAGCAGCTACGGAAATATGTTTACTAGGTCTTCATTAGATATAATGAAGTATAGACATTGTTGTTCAGGCACTTACTCCTTTATTTGCAAAGCTATCAGTAGGGGATTGCTTCATACTTGAGTGAGCAAGTCAAATTATACCACATGACCACTGAACAGGCCATATTTTAAGAAACTGTAGTCTGGGGGAGGGTCTAAGATAGAAACAGAAAGTGACCCCACCAGAATAGAGACTGGGGGCACATGACCTATGTTTTTAACTCCTTTTCTCTGTTAGTAGCTCTTCTTTGTAGTTCTTGCGCATTGTCTGAGGGTTTCTCCTCTTCCTGCTTTGGTGTGCTGATAGATTAACACAGGCCTTCCCCCCTTCACTGTCTTCTGTTCAGATTCTGGTGCTAGGGGGATCTTCTGGTATCCTTTTATCAATTCTAACGTAGTTAAATAACAGGTCTTTCCTGGCTGATCTAACAGTTCTTCTAAGTGAGGCCTGGGATATGCAGCTAGGCAAGAAATCATTTTACCTTTTGAAAAATCCATGCTGGACCTATTGCTTCAGGTTTGAGTAGGAGAACAATGGGCTGCGCCAATCACTCTGAGATTCCTTTATAACTCCCAGTCTTAACATGTCTCAGATCTCCTGGGCAACCACTTCTCACAGATTTGGTAGAACTTTCTCACTGGTTTCACTTCTGGGTTTGCACTGACATGGTAAGAAAGGGTAGACTTTTTCCTAGTGTGGATGAAAACACTTCTCAAAAAGTGTCCATTAGCTTGTGGACTTACTGCTTCTGCTGTGATGTTAAACTCTCCGGCTATGTCTATATTGCCGGCTTTTGCTGGTAGAGAGTATGCTAATGAAGCGCTCATTAACAACTTCTTGCACTTCATTTGCATAACCTCTGCCCGAGGCTTTTTGTGCAAGAGGTTTTTGCACAAAACTAGCAGCGTAGTTTTTTTGCACAAGATCCTTATGCCTCAAAAAACGGAGGTATACAAATCTTGTGCAAAAGGGTTTTTTGCACAAAACGGATCCGTCTACACTGCTAGTTTTTGCACAAAAACCTCTTGCGCAAAAAGCCTCAGGCAGAGATTATGCAAATGAAGCACGAGAAGTTGCTAATGAGCGCTTCATTAGCATACTCTCTGCCGGCAAAAGCCAGCAGTGTGGACATAGCCTCCATGTTTTAACTGAGAAGGTGTTTGTGCAGGTGGAAAAACAACTGAGTGAAAGAGGATAGCTTGGAGAGGGAAGAACTGTTAGACTGAGCCGAGCAATGTAAAATGAAGCTAGAGACATCATCACCTTTTGTGCGGACTTGGACATCATGGTCTTTTATTATGTTTGATCATGGGAAAAGCTTTTGGTAAGAAGTCTGGCCATTGTGAACATACCATCTGTATTATTACTCTTTAGTCATTCTGATATTATTACTCATATTACTCATATACTGTATTATTACTCTTTAGTCATTCTCATACAATTCTCATATTATTACTCTTTAGGCATTTGTTTTGCCATTGTATAGTCACTCTTCTTGTCTACTCTGGTTTTGAGTCACTCTGCTCAGTCCAACAGTTCTCCCTCTCCAATCCATCCTCTTCACTCAGTCATTTTCCACCAGCACAAACACCTTCTCAGTTAACCATGGGGCAATCCAAGACTGACTTTTCAAATGTGTGCTTTGGCAGTTTTGAGCATAGTTGTTTTCATTTTACTTCAAAGTTCATTTGGCGTGTTTTGGGGGCGCATACCCCCCTATCAGGTATATACGGCCCTTCAGGCCCCATCCCAAAGTACACGTCCCTCTAGTCAGGCATATACGGCCCTTCGGGCATAGTCGCAGGCAAGCCTCTCCTGGCTAGGGAGTGATTTGGCCAGGGTAGGGAAAAGGGTGATAGGGGGACCCGGGCCCTCCCTCTCCACCGGGTCCCAGCCCAGGGCCCTAGAGGCAGAAACAATCGTTCCTGCCCGCTTGATGGGGATTCCTGCCACTAGACACCAAGCCTCTCTGGGTAGTCCCCTGCCTGGGCTGCTTCCTACCACTCCCTGGCACCCCAGTAGTCTGCTTGCCTCCAGGTCCAGTCCTTGGCTGAGGCTGACACGGGGGATTGCGGGTGCTGCTCCCCAAGCGGCGACAGCCACTGGCGTTGCTACTGAGACAGCTGCAGCTGCGGCTCCGGCGTCGGCTGCTGCACAAACACTGGGGGGGGTTGCGGCCTGACCTCCTCCTTCCCCGGCTGCCTCCCCCCACTGCAGGGCTCCTTGAGCCCTTATACTCTGGCTCCTTGAGCCCTTATACTCTCTGCCCTTCAGTGCGGGGCCTATCTGCCCCATCACAGCGTGTTTTCTTCCAGCCATCGCCCCACCCATGCCTCTCCCCACCATGGCACCCTGGCCCCAAGGTTGTGGCTTCAGGGGTCACTGGTGGGACCTGGCACTCTGGTCAAGCCCCCACTCCCTACACTTCCTGTGGTGGCAGGAGCCATGGGGGAAGGGAAGTGCACTGGGCAAGTTCATTCGGTGATACCCAAAGCTGTGTCCTCAGGCACAGGGTACCATGAGGAGCATAGAGCAGGGTGACTGCAGAAAGAAGCAAGGCTGAGGGACTGGTAACAGACCCTCCCTTCCCAGCCCACAAGGAGTCCCAGGCCAGATTGCTCAATCACTCTGGCCAGGGCTGGTCTGCACACCAGGAGTTTGAGACCTCTGTCTTTGTCCATTGGACACTCAATCTCCAGGTTTACTGCATCATTACACACACAGTTTGGTTCTTTGTTATACCATCAGGTGACAGCCCATCTCTATAAGTGTCCAGAATGATGGGTGAAGACATTGTTTGTAATGACCAGATTAGAGCAGCAAAATTCAACTAAGCACATTCCTCTCTCATTTTATGAATCCAGACCATTGTTTCCCATTTCTTCTTTATGAGAACTTACAGCTGCAACTTTTGCATTCAGGTCCCCCAGATTATAGTTTTACTTGGTGTTTTACTGAGTGTCTCTTCAAGTAGTTCATAAAAGTCCTCAATGACGTGGTCATCAGCTGCTCTATTTGCATTGACTGGCTTTGAAGCAAATTGTAATGATTCTATCATTCTATCAATTCACTTGGAAGCAAATTGTAATTATTCTATCATGGTTTGGATTATATCCAACCATACGTTTTTAAGGTCTCCTTGGATAAGATACATGTAACCTCATTTTCTCTGATCCTGAATAGTATGTTGTGTACCCATCCATCATCCTGAAATGGCCCACTACTCTTCCAATGCAGCCCTGATAGTCCACTTATTTATAGCTTATATCTTTCCAATTCTTTGGTCACAATGGTAGGCTTTCCGTCATACATAATCCTCACATTCCATGTTTCTAGTCTGGTGATTCCCTTCTGAAATTTTGGGTCATTCTTTTCCTTGGTGCAAACATCAGGCACTATGCTTCCTAAAGAATTTGGTACAGGCCCATCACAACCATAATCTGTACTCTTTATGGCTGGAGTTGTCTCCCCAGTATAATTTGTTACATCTTCTCACCTGGGGGTTCTCACCATCCAGTGCCACACCTGGATTGATTTGCCTATGTTCTGTCATAGTTTTTAATGGGAGAAAGTACGGAACGTGGTTTCTTGTTGCCGTCCCTCTGGTTTGTGGCTGCAAGGGAGTAAATCGTGATTTAACTCTTCTGCTTTCCAATAGCATTTCGTTCATTGAAGGTCTCACGCAGGTGCTCATCTATCCGAAGGCATTGGCACTTCCTGAGGTCTGCAGAATTAGTTAATTCTCATTCAGCATTGGGTACTGGCCAGTTGCATTTGGTGTCATCCCCTGCCATTCTCTTAGCAAGCAAAGCCGGAACTGAACTGTGACTGTGGTGATAGAGACAATATTAGTAAGATGGGATGCACTCAATGCTCAGGAAGCAGAGTGGCATGGGTGCTAGGCATGTCCAGTAGGAGTTGCTCATTTTAAAAAACCTTGGTAAGCCCTGTCATGGGCTCCCTCCTCATGGCTGCATCAGGGGATTAGCTCCACTCAGGTCCACTATCCCCTCACACCATATCCTCTTGTTATCTAGAGCTCACAGTGTTCCCCCTTCATGACTTAGTTCCTCCTTCCTGGCTTGGCTCTCTGGCCAAGTCACTAAGGATATGTCTACACAGCAGCATTATTTCAGAATACCTGATGTTATTCTGAAATAATCAAGAGTGCGTTTACACAGCAAGCCTTTACTTCGAAATAATGGTGAACTGGAGGACATCTTTCTCCGACGCCTGTAGGCCTCATTTCACAAGGAATAAGGGAAGTTGAAGGAGATTTCGACTTCAACTATGCAATTGAGGTAGCTGAAGTTGGTTGTCTTAATTCAACTTTTGCCCTGCGGTGTAGACGTGCCCTAAGTGTTTTCCCCTTCCAGAGGTATCAAAGTCCAATAGGCCAAACCACCCCAGCAGGCTCCAAATTGACTGCACCACTTCCCCAGCAGCTAGTAGTGGAAACCTGGCCAGCTTTTTGCTCTAGCTTCCAGCTCAGAGATCCTCTAATCAGTGGCCAAGATACTGCACCATCTTAAATCTTGCTGACAATTCCCGGAGACTTTTCCTGCTCTCTCTCAGGCTTTCACTCCACCACCCTTCCGGGTGAACCCATCCTTCAGGGCCTGGATCCCCAGAGTTTCCACTTTACTCCTGGGTTTTTCCTTTTTCCTCTCTAATGCCCAGCGAGTGACTGCAAGCTTCCTCACCCTAATCCTTTTCTTTTGTCATCTTCTTGGCTTTATATTAGCCCCTCCTGTTCTTTCACAGCTGGGCTCCATCTTCAGTCAGGCCGTATTTAGGGCACCTAATTCCCCTCAGGTGTGCCCTCGATGGTTTCTTGGCCTCAAAAACAGTTTCTATGCTAAAAGTGAGTGAACATCCCATTACAGCCATCATTCATTGAAAGCAGACCATGTGTTGCATCTTGGCTAATTAACTAGTATGTGAAAATGCAGGAAAAAAAGCTGAGAATTTCTGTTTTAAAACAATGCACACCCATCTGTCAAGATCAGTATATTTCAACACTCCAGTAAGCCACATCTGGACACTGTAACTTTGGAGTCAATTAACTTTGAAATGGAACAATATAGAGTCAAAAATGCCTAATACTCAGGGTGCACTAACTGGTTTTTAAATATCTGGGATTCTCCTCTCTATCCAAGTGGACTACAAACTCCTGTTATGAAAACATCCAGTATTCACATAGGATTTTCAGAAGCACTGAGCAAACATCAGCTTATGAATTCACAAGACCCAAATAGACAATGAATCTCATCCTCTTCATCCCATTTTTAGATGGATTCACTCAGGCAGAAAAGTTGTATGACTTGCCCAAGGCCACATGATAAGTAAGTGACAGAGATAGGCATAGGGAACATACTGTATGACCATCGCCCTGCTCTGCCCCTGGGACCCTCTGTTTATAGCTGTTTTTAGGGCTTTCCAATAAGGGCTATTATACCAGGACTAAATAAGAGTTTTATGCAGCTAAGTGATGGGGGAGAGGAGGCTGAAAGCAGTGAGCAGAGGTGTGGCCTTAGCCAGAAGAGGTGTGGCCAGGACTGGCCAAAGTGTTTGCAGGACCCAAGGTGGCACACTGACAGTGGGGCTCAGCTGGTGGATGCTTCAGTTTAAATCAAACCCAGCTGAGGGAT
This sequence comes from Rafetus swinhoei, assembly GCA_019425775.1. Lineage (NCBI taxonomy): Eukaryota > Metazoa > Chordata > Testudines > Trionychidae > Rafetus > Rafetus swinhoei. Next base: position 269,536,795 of record CM033437.1, on the reverse strand, counting down.
TACAGAGTCCAGCCGGGGCAGCACAAGTCGCTCACTGGATATAGTCCACAACACACTGGCCAGGTCAGATTTTCTGCTGACTTGTGTGACTCTCCCCTCCATACAGATCAAACACAATCTGTGGCAGACAGGGAGAAAGGCGAGTGGCTTGGGGCTGCATCCCAGCTCCCTAGGACCTAACACAGCCTAGGGCTGTCAACACACACGTGGGCTGAGCCAGCTCCCGCAGCCTTGCCAATGCAGCCATGCTGGAGCCCAGATGCCCAGAGGACAAGATGGGGGGACCCTGGCTGGGGCAGTGGCAGAGCACCAGGCTGCAGGGCTGGCCAGGCGGGTACCTATGGAGATCTCCTGCATGAAGCCCAGTGAGATGGGCAGCAGCAACAGCCCCATGGCAACAGAGGTGACCAGCTTGTCCAGGGCCCGCTCCAGTCGCAGACCCTTGTACTTGAGCTCAGCACAGAACAGGGCCCTCAAGACACGGGGCCCAAGGCAACCACCTTGTTCACCTTGCCCTAAGGCCGGGCCCTGCTGTGCCCTCAGCTGGAAGAGGTGTATCAGGGAGCTAGCCTCCCCAAGAGGAAGCTTCACTGACCACCCATGACCGGAACCTACCTAATACAAAGCTTACTGAGTTCAGTTATGGAAGCCACTCCCAGGGAGAAAAGGGTTCTTTCAGAGCCATCCCAGAAAGTGCTCCTAGGGAAGGCATAGGAGCAGTCCAGGAGAACATACTGGGTGTGGGACTGTGACAGGTCCGTGGGGACCCACACTGGGTCCGGCAATGCCTCCGCCGCTTTGCAAGCCTCTGGCACTTTGAGGGAGAGCAGGGGAGGCAGCGCGGGGGAAAAAAAGCCATGCCACCAACAAAAGCCAGGAGGCCTGCGTACGCCGGTGATGGGCGGAGGCGGGCCGAGCTGGGGAGGCGACATGGCAGAACTCCCGGACGCTGGCACAGCGGACCGTCAGGCCAGCACGCCCAGCGGTGGGCTCATTCAAAAGGGCAGCAGCCAGAGGAACAGGAGTGGCGTTGGAGGACAGCGGAGCCTGGAGAGGGACTGGGAGACAACCTGAACCGGGCCCGGAGCAGAACGGCGGCTGCCACTAGAGGACCACAGCAATGATAAGAGGGAGGAAGCTCCAGGGACTCTGGTAGGAACCCCGGTCGGTGAGCAGCGGGACAAGGACAGCGAGGGGGGAAGGAAGCAGCCCGGGGCAAGGCGATACTGGCGCCCGTGGGCTGACGAGTTTCAGGCAAGCACCCTATCAGCCAGGTAGGGAGCTACGCATCCTTACACCTTAGGGCCCCAGGTCCCCCTTCCTCTCCCCCTTCGTAACCGGTGGGCTACTGTAATCCTTATGTGGGTGGGGGTCAACCAACCCTGCATACGGGACTATTGAACTTGGGACAGTCGGGTAACGACTAGCGTACGGGAATTTGGGGGGACGTTAAGGTGGCAGTTGGCACAGGGCCCTGCCCGAACGCATGGGTAGGGACTTTGTACTAAGCTGAACCGCCACAGGGATGTGCCAGGGAGCAGCTAGAGACTTACTCAGTGAAGAGCAATGCAGTTTTGGGGAAGAGCTGCATCTAGCAGAACACCAAGCAGGGGCCTACACTCCATCCAAGGAATTCAGCCTGAGAGTGTTCCATGTCTACGGGGCCAAGAAATACCACACATTAACTCAGAGGCAAAGGGTTTTCCAGTGAAGAGGCTCCCACAGGAAGGAATTCCCAAATTCATCTTCCTAGGTTATCAAAAGGGTTTTTGCATTTGGATGGTGACAGCATATCAAGCCAAGGGAATCTGTGACCTTGGGGAGTTTTTTAAACATACGCCTTTAGTGGCAGGGTGTTTTAAAAGTCTCTCGCGGGCCCCCCACCTTCTTCACTCAGGCTATGTCTATACTCGCAGCTTCTTGCATCAGAAGTATGCAAATGAGGCTAAGCATGGAATATCACCAAGCCTCATTTGCATACCTAATGAACCGCCATTTTTGCAGAAGAGGCTCTTGCGCCAGAAGGAGCTGTCTACACTGCCCCTTCTTGCGCAAGAAAAACCCTCTTGCACAATGCCGCTATGCCGATTATTTTCCAGGAATGATGGCATTGTGCAAGAGGGTTTTTCTTGCGCAAGAAGGGGCAGTGTAGACAGCTCGTTTTGGCGCAAGAGCCTCTTCTGCAAAAATGGTGGTTTATTAGGTATGCAAATGAGGCTCGGTGATATTCCACGTTTAGTCTCATTTGCATACTTCTGACGCAAGAAGCCGCGAGTGTAGACATAGCCTCAGCGTGACAGAGTGGGAGACAGCCTTGACATCTGGCCTGGATGGAGCATTTTCAACAGTTATAGGACCCTGGATTCCCGTAAGTAGATGCAGGGTGATGGCCACAGTAGATTTCTTTCTCCTACCGCTGTAGTCTGTCTTCCGACAGTGACCAATGCCAGGTGCCCCAGAGGGTATGAACACACCAGGTAATCATCAAGTGATCCATCCCCAGTCACTCAGTCCCAGCTTCTGACAAACAGAGGCTAGGGACACCATCCTTGCCCATCATGGATAGGTAGACATATTTAAGGCCCGGAGACTAAATTTGCATACACACACACACACACACACACACACACACTCCAGAAGTGCACACCAATCAAGCAGCTGGATTTCTAACTACCTGTTTTGCACTCATTAAATGTCCATCTACATTTGGCAACTGCATGATCGAGAGTAGGACACATTTCGTTTGTTTCACCCTTTGGTTAATGTACCTGCTATATTTTACAGCATTCACTATACGCTCTAGCCACTTACAAAGCAAAATGATCAGAATAAAGAAGCAAGAGAAAATCTTAACAGGCAAAGAGCGAGGGGGGAGGGAAGGGAAGCTTTAAATTGTTTAATCCGGGCCCCATTGAAATCACTGGCAAAATCTCCACAATCTTTAGGGCCTGGATTTCACCTTAATTTTTCAAAAAGCTTTCTTGGGGCAATGGCACTTAGACACATTTCTACAACTGTACTTTATATGAAGCAGTTTTCTTTTACAAGAATGATTTAGAGTGCACTCTCTGGCCAGAGGTATTTATGTTTCTTTCTGCCTCCTGCATCTGAGGGGCAGGATTTTTTCCTCTGTTTCTCATTTGGGGACTACTGTATGCATTCTCTGACAGCTGTCATCATCTTTCTTATGTGGTATAATCTTTCCTCTCAAATAGTTGATATATGAATAGCTGCTAAGTGAAATTTTTGAAACTGTGTTATTTATTGTTGTTCTTTTACAGGGTAATGGGAATGGTGATTAATTATTTGAGTCTCAGTGTTGTAAGACAGTATTTTAAAATAATTCAGCATCTCAGGCAGAATACAGATAAATATCTATAATATCTCTTGATTTAAGTCTTTACTAGAGCATTCATTCTGAATTGTTTTTAAGTTGCAGAGTGACAAATAGCAATAAAAAGAATTGTCTGATTTGAGTGAGCCAAACTAAGCAGTGGTAATATTTAAAATAAACTGCTAAAGTATATACTTCTATGATCAAAAGTTAGATATAGGTAGGACGCAAAATCAGATACAGAGCTAAAAATGTAAATGATTTGGGCCAAATCTTGCCATCTTTATTCACATTAAGTCATAACTTGGGACACAAGTGGACCACTGAGTCAACAGTTGGGCTCTACAAAGGCGCAAGCACTACATGTTACAGAACTGGAGCCTTCAGTGGGACTTTTTTGTGCATGGACTTGTGCTATCACCAGTATAAACAGCCATGTAGCTCAGTTGTGGCAGAGAAGGCATTGATACAAAGAGGCCTGAAATTGATGGATGTGTACTCAGCCCAGCTCACCCATGCCTCCATGCTACTGTGGCTACACAGCTATGTATACGCATGCTTACTCACTGAGAGCTAGCGCAAGTATGTGTACATGAGCGAGGGAATTCACCCTCACCTCATGAGGTGACACAAACTAAGTGAAGACTGATTAATACACCAGATTCAATGATTCTCACTGAGTCCTATGTCTTTCAACAAAGGAATAGGGCTCCTTGAGGAGAGTGTGGTGGGTGTGAGAGATACAGAGATTATTTAATAACTGCACCATTGTAATAAACCACTTAACTTAATAAAAAGATGGTGTTACCAAATAATTAGATTATTAGTACCAAACAACAGGGCTGCCCTTTCATTCAGCACTCTTTGTCCATCACTTCTAAGTGGCTGTTGTTTAGTGTGTTACCTGCTTGTTAAAGAAAAGGCAGATGATTAACTTGCAAACAAGACTGGTCTTGCCAAACTGCATTGGAACTTTGCAGCAAGAGGTGATATGTTACGTGCTGGATCGCAAAGTTAGTGTATGGCAATCAGCAGATCAGAAAAGCCATCAACATAGTGAGCACCATCACTACAGCTTAAAACTCTCCTTCTGGATTGGTTTTTCCTCACAGTTGTTTGATCATCTTATTTTGCTGTTAATAAATCAGATGAGCAACAATTTAAAAGATAAAGTAAATCACTTGTACAAAGTGTTCTAATTTAATTGTGCATATGTGCTATATCCACATGTAATATTTTTATACCAAGGTAAGTTGTTTGTAAGGCTATGTCTACAGAGCAGCGTTATTTTGGAATAATTAACATTATTTAATTAACCTGACTACACTACAGTTATTTCGACATAATGTCAAAAAAATGTCGAGCTGGAGAACTTCTTACTCTTATTCCTATAACCTTCATTTTACGAGGAGTGAGGGAAGTTGGAGGAAGAGTGCTCTAACTCAGACTTCCTGCTGGGTAGACAGTACCAAAAGCCAAAATAAGTTATTACAAATTAAGCTATGCAATTGATGTAGCTCAAGTTGCGTAGCTTAGTTTGGCTTTAGCCCTGCTGTGTAGATGTACCCTAACTGACTAAGGGCTCGATTCTAGGTGCCTAAGAACAAAATTCAGATCCTTACGACCCCTGGTCAGCTACTGCCTAGACTTGTAGGCGCATAAAGGCCCCAACATTACAGCAGGTGAGCATGTGCAAAGCCACCTAAGTCCTGACACCACTTTAGCCCCAGAGAGATTCTAATAATGCCTGTAGGTCCAATCCAGAAGGCATTCTCACTTGCTGATGTAAGCAGGGGCGCAACTACTGCTTGCTATCAGCCAGCTAAAAGGAGAGAGCTGCCTTGGGGGTGGATATGCTCACTCAAATTGTTTAGCTCTGCAAGATAATTAACTGTTAATTGTTGATATGTAAATACAGCTCATGCCGGGATGGGGAAGGAATACAAGGTGTGGTTATATAAATCCAATTCAGCCAGGGCTGATGGAGGATTGGTTGTTAGAATGGAATATGATGTATTGTATCTAATTTGGGCTGTTGTGAGGGTCACAAATCATACTACCCCTAAATGTGGGAACTGTAAAATATGACACCAGTGCTTGCAGGAGAGACACCATCATTGTAAGAGGTCTCAGATGAACAAGCCTCCCCCTTCCGGAATTGAGTGAACCAAGTTGAGGGGGGATGGAAAGGGCTTGAGCCAGCCTGCTTCATGCCTGCCAGGTGTAAGCTGTAAGACTGGTTCAACTTGCCTCTTTCCCCCTTGTTTTAAGGATAGACCTGAAGCAGATTCCATCAGGAGTCTTTTTGCTACTCCAGTGGAAGCTAGAATCTTTTGCCAGCCTAGGTGGTGGCTAAAGAGTTGAAATCACTAAGAGCTGAAATCACTGGTTTGGCCTGGAGCCAGACCCATTGCAGCCAGCAAGATTGCTGGCAGGAGCGACCGGCAGGTGGCTGGTAGGAGTGGTGGCCAGTGGAGTGGCTGGCGGGAATGGCGGGTGGCAGGTAGGAGTGGCGGCAGGCGGCTGGCAGGAACGACCAGCGGGCAGCTGGTAGCAGCGGTGGCAGATGGTGCCAGCATACCACAGGAGCAGCACAAAGATGGTATGGCTTCAGGCTCAATGAGTGGAGTCATCAGGGTGATGTGTCAGGGTCCGCACTGACTTGACAGAGCTGTAAGTGGGGCATTTGAAGTGGGGTACAGAGAAAGTTTGGGTAAATGAATGGAACCCTTACATTGTTGGACTAGTGAGCCTGAGGGGCAAAGGACATTGCTCAATCCATTTGAGCTGGGACGGTTACTTGTGGGGGGTTAGGAACTATGTTTGTGGTATTTTTCCAAGGTCATGCCATGTAACTTCTCTCCCTCTTTCATTACAAGTTTCTTTTCTGCACTCAGACTCTGTGCTTGCGAGTGGGGAAGCATTGCCTCCCAGAGGCACCCAGGGGTGTGTGAATTTCCCAGGCTACTGGGTGGGGGCTCAAGCCCGTTCTGTGTGAGATGGATGAAAAGGGACCCCTAGATACTGAACCTGGCCCTGGCTGCTGCTGGCACTACCTGGCAGAAGGGTTACACTTACTAGATCTGGTCCCAGGCAAAACATGAGGAAGGAGGTGCTCTTATAACCAGGGCACTCAACAGAGATTTGAATTCAAATCTCTTCTCTACCTGATGGGGAGCAAGGACTTGAACCCAGATCTCCCACAGGAGTGCCTTGACCCCTAGGCTATTAGCTAGTCCACAAGTTTCTCAAGCTTTCCTCTCAGACCTATTCTATTTTGTACACACAAAGGGACTGACCCCATCACTTCCTGGTTAGCGTACTCTTCTAAAAGACCAAGGTTCCAGCCCTTGCTGCAGTGAAGATTTAAGAATGTATCTAAATGGAATAGCTCCACCAGGAGGGATTGGGAAAGTCCTGCTCAGTGGTGAAGGCACTCACTTGAGCAGGAAGAGACTTGCATTCCAATTTGCTTCACAGGAGGCATATAGGGACTTGAACATGGAGGCCCCACATTCTGAGTAAGTGTATGCATCTACTTTGAGAAATGGCTGATCTAACTCTAGGGGAGGGTTCATGGTTATGAACCCTAAGCAGAGATAGGCACCTAAGCCCAGAGTTAGGTATCTATGTCCCTTTGAGGGCAAAGTCAGGCCTCATCCTGCTCCTCAACATTTCCTATAGGCTAGCATATGCAGCTCCCCTTTCAGCTTCTGGCTTCTGTGAATTCCTTTCGTAGGTGCCTAACTCCCCACAATTGCATTGTAAAAGGAGTCTGGGTGCCTAACTCAGAGCTGAGAATTCTACAGGGCAGCAAGGCACCTTTGCGGAGCTAGTCGTACATTCCTAGTTGTTCATTATCTTATCTTTGTTATTTCTTTTTTTTTTAATTTTGATTAGTTCCAGTGATGTTTCATGGCCTAACTCTAGATGTAATGAACTTACAGGGTAAGATTTTTCATAAGCAAGTGGGGCTTTTGCTCAACTTCTGGATGCCCAATTCAAAGATTCCTTAAATTAACCTAATTTTCAGGGTATATGAAGCGCCAATCCTCTGAAAATTAGGCCCTATAAGGCATCTCAAGTTTGGTACCCCAAAAATTGAAGCATCTAAAAATGCTAGCTACATTTCAAAATCTTGGCCTGTATATATACTATAAATAACCTTACAGGTTCTTCTAGTTTCACTGCAAGTTACTAAGGAGGAAGGGGCAGAAATCCCTGTGATTTTCAATTAGCAGGTAAGGTGGACCATCCTAACAAGCAAAATATAATTAATTTGTCATTACTGGAAAGGACAAAATATTTTCCAGATGGAGTGCTGCTCATATCTTTGCTGCTGCAGCTGGTGAATTTATTTATTTACTATTTCTAATATGCCTAACTACTAATAGCAGCATTATTTGTGTATACAGTAGCAACTAGTGTCCCCTCTAATACCAGGGCCTCACTGCATTAAGCACTTAAATGTTACTGAAGTCTGTCCCTTCTCTGAAGAGTTTACAATTTGCATAGACAAGAAAAATAAAACATGGAAGAAAGGAAGCATTCTTATCCCCACTTTACAAATGAGGAACGGAAGCACAGGCAGATTAAGTAACAAGGACAGCATTACACACCAAATGCACAGTGACAACAAGAACTGAATGCAGATTGCACTGCAAAGCCTTAACCACAAGGCCTTCCTTTCTCTCCTGAATGCCCTGGTTCTGATCTTAAAAGTGCTCTACAGCTGCCCTGTGTAAACAAAACGTAAATACAAAGAGTGGAATGCTGGCTTCCTTGAAATCAACAGGAGTTTTTTCTGTTCACTTAATTAGGACCAGGATTTCACTCGAGCATTCTTATTCCCTCAGGTTTCAGCCCCAATGCCAGCTTAGAAGTTTTAAACAGCTTTCTTATATTTTAAGCAGTGTATTATTTTAGTTGGAAATTGTAAGATATACTTTCACAAATAAGCAGTGAGTTTTAAAAATGTATTATTTTATGTGTAGTGTGAGTGTTATGTGATCTTGGCAGCGTCTGTACATTTGTTTTTCTTTTATGGCAATGGAAAAGATGCTGGGATACTGCAGATGGCATTGTCTGCTGACTATAAAGGTTATTCATTGGAAGTGCCATAAACAAAGCTGCTTCTCGGCCAACTGTTCAACACTGATAGAACATTTTTATTTTAGTTACAATGCTGTCTCTTTTCTGTGTCTTTCAATTTTTAAGTTGTGTTTTATGTTCCGCTTAAAATAAGCACTCAGATCCATTATTGATCCCAAACTTACATATATGAATTTCTCTTAGTGTAAATATTTTATTAGTGTTGATGTTCCTATTTGTCAAAAAAAAATCACAAATTTAAATTCTTTTTATTCTAGTACTGAAGCTTCTCATCAATATTTTCACAATCTGTTGATGGTTATTTTAAAAGGTTGGGTTGTTTTCTTTAGTAGCAATGTGAAAAGAACTGTTTTAATTGGTTTTGTTCCCTTTTTACTTCTTTGTTATGTATATGGAGGACCTTTTATTTTAAGAGTTTTTTCTGGTTTTGTTCCCTTTTTACTTCTTTGTTATGTATATGGAGGACCTTTTATTTTAAGAGTTTTTTCTGCTTGTTTTTAACCAAAAAATATCAGCAATGTCCATTCTGAAGTTCCCGGATTTTTGCTGAAAAGGAGCATGTGTATTGTGAGATATTACACCTTAATTGAAGGTGCAGGGGTACTGAATCTTTAAGAAATAAAATTGTTTTTCCAGAGTGATTTCTAGACATTGTTTTTAATGCCTATTTAACAACAAACAAAATCTAATTGTTTTAAAGAGTATAACTAAAATTCCATTCCCCTCTGCTTTGCTCAGCCATGGTCTCTGGGTCTTAATGTTGTAATTTCATTTCTTCAGTTGCCATGAAATATTTCTTGCTAGACAAGATCTCAATTTCTAAGGTAAAACAAAAAATCAGATATTTTTTGTGGGTTTTAACAAGCGGGGAATCCAGACTAGGGAGACAGAGATGCAGTGGGGAACCCGGCATGAGCAGGGACTGCTTCAGCGGAGTGAGTGGGGATTCGTGCCCAGTCCCTGAAGCTGTGCCTCCACTTTTGAAATGTAGCAAGTGTTGGGGAGTCCCCACATGCTCCAGGTTCCCCACTGTGCCTCTGCATTTGAAACGTACATTTCAAAAGCAGAGGCGCAGCTTCTGGGTCCCGGTGTGAGCCTGAACAGCTGAGTCCCAGCTCGCACCCGGTCCCCCGCTGTGCCTCTGTCTCCTCTGCCCTCCCACGGAGAGGGTTTTGGGGGAACCAACTTTTAAGCTGGCTCCCCCTAGCACCAGTTCCTGTTCTCCCACCTAGCCGCCTCTAGTAGAGGCAGCAAGGGAGGGAATTGACTAGTCGCTTACATCCCTTGTGTACACACACCAAAATGCTTATACAGCACAATCCAGAAGGATGCCTATGGCAATTGATACACAAATGGTCTAAATCTACTTTCACATTTCATTATAAACCTGGAAATCAGGTTTCACAAGGGTAGCCATGTTAGTCTGGTTCAGCAAAAACAAGGAGTCTGGTGGCACTTTAAAGACTAAAAAATGTATTAGGGCATTAACTTTTGTGAGTTACAGCTCACTTCTTCAGATCAATGCTAATTAAATCAGAGTGGATGTGGCTCACCTGCAAATTTGACACCATCTAGTGTTTTAAATAGGAACATGGAGTGAGTCTCACATTACAATAGATAATTTCCCCTTCAAGTACTCTCACCTTCCCATCACTGTTGGTTGGAGGTGAGCCACATCCACTCTGATTTAATTAGCACTGATGCCACAACTCCCATCTCTGTATCCCTTCATTTTTTAATTTTTCTCTTCATGCATCTGAAGAAGCGAGTTGTATCTCCTGAAAGCCTATGCTCTAATAATCATGTTAGTTTTCAACGTGCCATTGGATGCCAAAATGCAATTTTAGATGCTGTCAGCTGGGAGAGGGTAGTAAGAAAAGACTCAGACTAGTCTTGTGAGGAATTCTAGCAAGAACAGTCTAAGGACCCTGTGTTTGTTTGGTGTACCAACAGATCTCCGGAAAGAGAACATGATTGGGGAAGTTCAATGGAGATCAGGAACGATTATGCATTGATCTGGGTTCTGGCTACTAACTTGGTGGTGGTGAAGGTAACAGGCCTGTCTTGGCAGCCGGCTTACAGAGAATGTCACTTCATTGGCATTGTGATAATGAAATGGCAGGCTTCCCGGGTATGAAAAGACACTGAACCAGATATCTGACTGATTTTTTTTGCTGAGCATGGCTGAAGATGTTAAGGACTGGTTATTTTTCTATCTTACCTGTCAAGAAAGGGAAGTACCAGCAAGAGGAGGCAGAACTCCTTTAAGGGAAATGTCCCAATCTAGTAAACCCTGAGGCTATGTCTACGCTGTAGGCTTCTTGTGCAAGAACTGTTTTGCGCAAGAGTTCTTGCGCAAAAGGTCTTCCACAAGAGCGCGTCCACACTGCCATGTGCTTTTGCACAAGAGATGTGCTTTTGCGCAAGAGCGTCCATAGCAGTGTGGACGCTCTCTTGCGCAAGAAAGCTCTGGTGGCCATTTTAGCCATAGGGGTTTCTTGCACAAGAAATTCATGTTGCCTGTCTACACTGCCTTCTTGTGGAAGAGCTCTTGCGCAAGAGGGCTTATTCCTCGCGGGGAGAGGAATAACTCTTCCGGAAGAAGCCCTGTTTTCCGACGCTGTACTGTAAATTTACTTGTGCAAGAACACAAGTTCTTATACAACTGGGGACACTTTTGGGAGAGGGGGAGCCTATACAGGAAGGATGGGCTCCACCTAAACCAGGGTGGAACCAGACTGCTGGCACTAAACATTAAAAAGGCCGTAGAGCAGTTTTTAAACTGAGAGATGGGGGAAAGCCGATTGGTGTGGAGATGCACATAAATCGGAGGGAGACTTCTCTTAGAGGAGAATCCATTGATAGAGATTCTCTAAGCTGTAGTCAGAAAGAGAGGAGGGGAGAGGGCAAACCATGGGCCAGAGCAGACAAACAACCACGTACAAAGGAATCCAATGCATCAGGAAGGGCAGACAAATAAGCAGTGGCAAATTTTTAAAGTGCTTCTACACAAATGCTAGGAGTCTGACTAATAAGATGGGTGAACTAGAGTACCTAGTATTAAATGAGGAGATTGACATAATAGGCATCACTGAAACCTGGTGGAATGAGGAAAATCTGTGGGACACAATCATACCGGGATATAAAATATATCGAAAGGATAGAGCAGGCCGGGTGGATGGCGGAGTGGCACTGTATGTGAAAGATAATGTAGAATCAAATGAAATAAAAATATTAAATGAATCAACATGTTCAATAGAATCGCTATGGATAGTAATTCCATGCTCCAAAAATAAGAAATTAGCAGTAGGGATATATTACCACCACCTGACCAGGACAGGGATACTGACATTGAAATGCTGAGGGAGATTAGAGAGGCTACCAAAATAAAGAACTCTATAATAATGGGGATTTTAATTACCCCCATATTGACTGGATACATGTCACCTCAGGAAGAGAAGCGAGATAAAATTTCTCAATGGCTTAAATGACTGCTTCTTGGAGCAGCTGGTGCAGGAACCCACAAGGAGAGGCAATTCGATTTAGTCCTGAGTGGAGCGCAGGATCAGGTCCAGGAAATAACTGCTACAGGACCGCTTGGGAATAGTGACCATAATATAATAACATTCAACATTCCTGTGGTGGGAAGAACACCTCAGCAGACCAGCACCCTGGCATTTAATTTCAAAAAGGGGAATTACACAAAAATGAGGAGGTTAGTTAAACAGAAATTAAAAGGCACAGTGACTAGAGCCAAATCCCTGCAAGCTGCATGGAAACTTTTTAAAGACACCATAATAGAGGCCCAACTTAAATGTATACCCCAAATTAAAAAACATAGCAAGAGACCTAAAAAAGAGTCACCGTGGCTTAACCACCATGTAAAAGAAGCAGTGAGGGACAAAAAGGCATCATTTAAGAAGTGGAAGTCCAATCCTAGTGAGATAAATAGAAAGGAACATAAACACTGTCAAATCAAGTGTAAAATGTAATAAGAAAAGCAAAAAGATTTTGAGGAACAGCTAGCCAAAAACTCAAAAAGAAATAACAAAATGTTTTTAAGTACATTAGAAGCAGGAAGCCTGCTAAAAACCTGTGGGTCCCTAGACGATCGAACTATAAAAGGCGCAATCAAGGACGATAAAGCCATTGGAGAAACTAAATGATTTCTTTGCTTCAGTCTTCACGGCTGAGGACGTTGGGGAGATTCCCAAATCTGCACCGTCCTTTGTGGGTAATGAATCTGAGGAACTGTCCCGGATTGAAGTGTCATTAGAGGAGGTTTTGGAACAAATAGAAAAGTTAATGTTAACAGATCTCCGGGACTGGATGGCATTCATCCAAGGGTTCTAAAAGAACTCAAATGGGAAATTGCTGAACTATTATCTGTGGTTTGTAACCTATCCCTTAAATCGGCTTCCGTACCTAATGACTGGAAGGTAGCCAACGTGACACCAATATTTAAAAAGGGCTCTAGAGGCGATCCGGGCAATTACAGACCGGTAAGTCTAACTTCAGTACCTGGCAAATTAGTCAAAACAATAGTAAAGAATAAAATTGTGAAGCATGTAGAAGAACATAATTTGTTGGACAAAAGTCAACATGGTTTCTGTAAAGGGAAATCCTGTCTTACTAATCTATTAGAGTTCTTTGAAGGGGTTAACAAACATGCGGACAAGGGGGATCCAGTAGATATAGTATACTTAGATTTCCAGAAAGCCTTTGACAAGGTCCCTCACCAAAGGCTCTTGTGTAAATTACATGGCCATGGGATAAGAGGGAAGGTCCTTTCTTGGATTGAGAACTGGTTAAAAGACAGGAAACAAAGGGTAGGAATAAATGGTAAATTTTCAGAATGGAGAGGGGTAACTAGTGGTGTCCCCTAAGGGTCAGTCCTAGGACCAATCCTGTTCAACTTATTCATAAATGATCTGGAGAAAGGGGTAAGCAGTGAGGTGGTAAAGTTTGCAGATGATACCAAACTGTTTAGGATAGTCAAGACAGAAGCAGACTGTAAGGGGACTCCAAGAAGATCTCACCAAACTGAGTGATTGGGCAACAAAATGGCAAATGAAATTTAATGTGGATAAGTGTAAAGTAATGCACATCGGGAAAAATAACCCCAACTATACGTACAGTATGATGGGGGATAATTTGGCTACGACAAATCAGGAAAGAGATCTTGGAGTTATCGTGGACAGTTCTCTGAAAACTTCCACACAGTGTGCAGCGGCGGTCAAAAAGGCAAATAGGATGCTAGGAATTATTAAGAAAGGGATAGAAAATAAGACCCAGAATATCTTACTGCCCCTGTATAAAACTATGGTACGCCCACATCTTGAATACTGTGTACAGATGTGGTCTCTCACCTCAAAAAGATATTTTGGCCTTGGAAAGGGTTCAGAAAAGGGCAACTAAAATGATTAGGGGTTTGGAACGGGTCCCATATGAGGAGAGGTTAAAGCGACTGGGACTTTTCAGTTTAGAAAAGAGGAGACTGAGGGTGATATGATAGAGGTGTATAAAATCATGAGTGGTGTGAGAGGGCGATAAAGAAAAGTTATTTATTAGTTCCTAAATAGAAGAACTAGAGGACACCAAATGAAATTAATGGGTAGCAGGTTTAAAACTAATAAAAGAAAGTTCTTCTTCACACAGCGTAGTCAGCCTGTGGAACTGCTTGCCAGAGGAGGCTGTGAAGGCTGGGACTATAACAGAGTTTAAAGAGAAGCTAGATAATTTCATGGAGGTTAGGTCCATAAAAGGCTATTAGCCAGGGGATAAAATGGTGTCCTTGGCCTCTGTTTGTCAGAGGCTGGAGAGGATGGCAGGAGACAAATCGCTTGATCATTGTGTTCGGTCCACCCCCTCTGGGGCACCTGGTGCTGGCCACTGTCGGCAGACAGGATACTGGGCTAGATGGACCTTTGGTCTGACCCGGTACGGCCGTTCTTATGTTCTTATGTTCTGTTCTTATGTTCTTATGCATGCAGTGTAGATACCCGGCAAGTTTTTGCGCAAGAACAGCTGTTCTTGCGCAAAAAGCCTGCAGTGTAGACGTAGCCCGAGAGTACATACAGATTGACTTGAAAGGTCCTCTGCCAGAAACACAGGATGCATATCAGTATTGGTTGGTAAAGGATAACACCGTCTCAAAATATGTGGTGGACAACCATGAAGGATAAAAAGATTGACTCAGTTACAGGTGCATTGATCAAATGTATAGTTTTGAAGTTCAGCCCCTGAACTACATCTGCTATGATCAGGAGGAGGAATTTGAATCATAGTTGTTAAACAAGGTTTGCTGACAATCTAGTTTTGATCACCTTGTGAGAAGTGGGACATGGAGAAAGTGAACCACGCCATTCATTCTATGCTTAGAATCACAGTTAGTGAATACTAACAAGACTTGGCCATTTGTCACCTTTGCATATAACACCAGCCAGCACTGAGCTAGGCCTTACTTTCCTTATGACATTATTTTTGAAACTTATTAATTATTATTAATAGTCCTGGAGGTTGCAACCAGCCAGCCCCACAGTACAGGAGCTGCGGGAGTTGCCACTGTTGGGTGAGTGCCAGGCATCCCCCAATCTCCCCAGGAGACAGGATCTGAGTGAAATCATCTCCACTGGGCAGGGCTGCAAATAGAGCAGGGCAGCCACCCAGCGCACAGAGGTGTTGCGACAAGTCAGGCTGACAATGTCAGGCAGCTCAGGGTAGTTCTGCATGGAGGGGCTTGGAGCAGGAGTGCTACTTCCATCCCCACCTCACCTCAGCAGGCCACCCAGCCTGTCTGGGTTGGAGGGGCATACCCCCCAAAAATCCTAAGGGGCACATGACCCTGCATTCCTCCTCTGGTAGGGTGCAAATGTTTGCTCAGCCCAAGTACAAAAATGTCTCTGCCCCAGAACCTCCACCCCCAGACTATTTACTGAGTTGCAACAGGCCACAAACATTTACATATGGGTCCTCAACAAAAAGGTTGAGAACAACTGACTTAGCCTTTGTCTAGCCTACTTCTTGTGAGATACTAGGAGGGTCCACAAGATGGCTCTATCACACCCAACTGCTACAAACCCTATATCAAAGGTCTTATTGTTGTCAAGGAAAGTTCCTCATGCTAAGGGTTTGCAGGACTGGATGCTTAAAAATAAATGTCTTTTTTTTAATCCAGCGCAGTGCATCAGAAATTACATTGATGCCAGTGCTCAACTATATAACCTACTTTTAGCCCCAGACACTACAGAACTATTTATGATCTTTTTAAATTTCTCATGGACTTTTTGGAGCATACTGATTTTGTGGAATGACAACAGCACATTTTTAATGATCCAATAATTGAATTTGTTTTAGCTAGTTCCCATGAGGTTAACTTCTTTCTTTGTAGTCAAATTCCCCTGAAATTTCAACTGAAAGATGATATTCTTCTGCACTTCCTGTAGCATGTTGGTATGAGTTAATCAACTCCAGTGTTTCACCTAAGAGTTTTGGCTAGTTTTGGTGGCAAGCTCTATATGCATTCTGTGAAATACATTAGGAACATTCTGTTTTAAAGAAACAGTAAGATATTCTTTTTATAACACCAGTTGCTTTCTTCAAGCCTGTACAGAACAGAGGGTTTCAAACTTTTGTACTTTCACATAGCAAGCCTCTGAGTACAACCCCCCATATAAATTAAAAACTCTGTTTATATTTAATACTATAATAAAATGCTGGATGTGAAGCAGGGTTCAGAGTACAAGCTGACACATCACAACTCACCCCCCACCCCGTAAAAACCTTGCGACCTACCCCCTTGAGGGGTCCTGACCTCCAGATTGAGAAGCCTTGGTAAAGAGGGAGATTACACAAAGTGGTCACAGTGGGTTAATATGATCTTTTTGTGTAGTTACATTCCCCTCAGACTATCAGACCAACCTACTCATTTTAGAATGTTACATACACATTCCCAACAAGAGTACAGTCAGGGAGTACCTCCCTTTCTCTATTTTTCATAGCATTTGCTCCAGAGACAGGTTTTGTATTAAAACTTCCTTTTCATTGACCTTTGCTACATGCCACTATAAGCATTTTGAAAAGTGATAATAGCAGCCTGCCTAAGATCATTGCCTTTGTTTATGGTGATATACTAACAAGTTGGAAGATAGCAGCTGTTAGTAAGAACACAGAAGATTATCCTTTAACATTATCCGCATCCCTTTCTTACAGTAGGAGTTGCACTCATTTTTTTCTGTTTAGGTGTGCATAGGGATATGCAGTTCAATGACTATTTAGGAAAGTGGTGCTGAACAACAGGAGTAGGCATTTGGTTTTAGTTGCACTTTTAGGAGTCTTTTATACGAATAGTGACTTTGAGTAGCTACATAATATTGATCTTAATCTTGACTTTTTACTGGGAGAGGGCTGGCTTTTTCTGTGGGTCAAATTTTTATTTGTTGTCTGTACTGTTTACAATGTAAATAGAAAACAGTGCCTACCAACTTTGTAATTGGTAGCTAGCCATACATTTTATAAAAGCAGTACATATTAGTTACAGGTTGAAACTTGCTTAACTGGGATTCTTTTGTCGGGCAACATCCAGGGTCCAACATTCATGTGGCAGGACCAGAGAGTCCCAGTGGAGGGCCAGCAGTAACGATTCCTGCGGGGCTGATAGGGCAGTGGCCTGCCCACAGGGAGCTGATGGCAGGGCCCCCCAACACAGGGCAGTGGGGCTGCCAGCAGGGCTGGGAGACCTGGCGTGTGGCTGCCCAGGGGGCTGGGAACCTTGTTGTGCAGCGCGTGCACGGCTGCCCGAGAAGCCCCGGCACGCAACACACTGAGCTGCTCACAGAGCCCCAGATGCTGCACGTGCGGCTGCTCAGGAAGCCCCAGCGCGTGCGGCTGACTGGAGTCCCAGTGCACGGTGCGTGCAGCTGCCTAGAGCCCAAGCAGCAATGGCTGCCCAGCAGATCAACGGGGCAGCAGGGCCAGCAGGAGGTGGGGAGCTGGATGGGAGGCCAGCAGCCGGGCCGGGGGGCCAATGGCAGGGGTCCAAAAATGACCTCCCCTGTTCCGGCAAAATCCCTCATCCGGGACTCCTGAGGGTGCCAGACCAGGGAGGTCCAACCTGTATGTTTATAATCCCTACCTTCAGGGCATCCCATATGTTGCCTTACTAATGCAGGAACCAGCTCCAACTCTGAGGCAAAGGGTGTTGGCCCCCCAGCGGCTGCCTGGGTGGACACAGGGGGGAACGAGACTCGAACCAACCAAAAGGAAGTGGTAGCACTTCCTATTTTTGAGGCTGCCCAACACATTCCATAATAGAGCCTTGTTTTCAGCTGCTTGTAACTTTGCCAAATTTTCTATATTGGCTCTCTTCCTCTGGCTGCAGTTTTGGAAAAACTTCAGCCAAAAGAGGTCAGTCGTTTTAGAGGATGAGGCTAGTGAAAAATTAAAAAATCCTGGAAACTTTTTCTTTGAGAAGCTCCAGAGACTTGACATTTGATAGGGGTGGGTCTTTGACCGTTTCTGTGAAAAAGCCATCCGAATTTGGCTAAATTGAAAAAATGCAGATTGCATGTGCTCAGTAGAGACCTGCTAGATCTTTCCAGCTAAATTGCTTCATGTTTCTGTGGCTCTAAATTCCCTAAAGTGATTATTCAAAAATAGTATGTGATTGTATAATTAAAGACCATATCAGAATGGGTGAGCACAAATTAAGTTTATGCAAGGTAACCTTAATTCAGGCATTTTCTATCTTTAAGAGTGTTTGACTTTGTAATCTCAATAATATTCTCTTCAGGTCATTTTTGGGGTGTTTATTTATTATGCACGGTGTATTTAATGCTTGGCAGTTAAGCACTGAAAGACTTCTCATAGCACAAATATATAATGAGGGACTGAAGTTGTGTATGTATGTCCCTGTGTATATATTTAGAGTTTGTCTACACTGCACACTCTTTAAGGCAGTATTGTAGAGTACATGCATTGCCCTCCCCCACCACCATCTCCCTAGCACAGGTATAAATAGCAGTGTAGACAGTGAGGCACTGCTTAGGCAACTAAATCCAAGCCATGTCTGACCCTGTGAGTATGTGCCTTACATGGGTTTCTACACGCCCAAGCAATGCCTTTCCACCTACATTGCTACATTGTTAGCAGCGTAATATCCCTCTGCCTCCGCGCTACCTTAGTCTTTGCCCACCACAGGGAAAGATTCCAGCAGTGGGGAAGGAAATATGGTGGGAGGAGGAAGTAGGGAGAAGCTCTGCCTCTGACAGCTTCCCCCTGCAGGAGCCTTTCCTGGCTGCCTCTCCACCTTCCATAGACAGGTATATCTACATACCACAGTGTGGCTGCAACCTGCTTTTCTCTGCAATACATAGCTAACTGCCTGACATGCCACCACCAGTAGAGTGCAGCATAGAGATAGTCTTCAAGAGTTGTCTATTTGTTGTTCTCCCTGGTAAAAGAACTGCATTTCAATAGTTAGTTATTTCTTTCAGAGTCCAGGATATGGGGGGAAATCAGTTTATGTCTGTGTTTTCATATTATATCGGTTCAGTACTTCCATTATAGGTTTCTTTACAGTTGCCTTTAAAAAGAGCCTGTTTTACTTTCACTCCATTTTTAAAGACATCCAACTGCTATTTTCTTTTAGGTTTTTGCTTACTGTTTGCACTGACTGCTTCAAAGCAAAGACTAATTAGATTATTTTTATCATTTGAAGTAACTCTAGGTTGGATAGCAAGTCACTGGATCTTTAAACTTAGGGCAAATTCAATCTTTTTAAGCTTGAGCTGTTAAGAATCAATGGAAATTTATTTATTGCTCTGTCACTGGTGTTTAAATAAGACTGTGTTTGAACTTAAGGTACTCTCTTGCTTCTTTAAGTCCTTTTAAACTCCTTACTAGCACATTTTTTCATAATTAAAGATGAAGTTCTCCCTCCACCCCCATTGTGCAGGTGCAGGGACTAACTACAACAGAACCACTGCATTGCTACAAGTGACAGGATCACACAATAGAGCAGAGCTGAGAAAGGGAGCAACAGAGGGGCAGGGCAGTGAATCTGTCAGCCAGCTATTCACCCCCATGTATGCAATACAGAACAGCCATGGGCTCAATTGTTCCACTTCTGTTCTATTGCCTATGGTGCAATATTTGATCTACACACACCCAAAACTTCCTCTGTTCTTCCCAGCACACAGACTGCTAGCTTGGGCTAGACTCAAAGGAGAGCATTCACTCTTAAATGTGAGAGGGGAATAAACACTGTGTTAACGCACATTTCCTTTTTTTGAATGCTATTTTTCTGTAGTAGGGTATTTCCAAATATTTACAGCTGGTGTAAACTGTTGTAGCTTCGTTTATAAGCTTCCAATGGAACTTTGCCAATTAATACTCTCTACTCTGTGCTGGTTAGGCCTCAGTTGGAGTATTGTGTCCAGTTCTGGGCACAGCATTTCAAGAAAGATGTGGAGAAATTGGAGAGGGTCCAGAGAAGAGCAACAGGAATGATTAAAGGTCTAGAGAACATGACCCATGAAGGAAGGCTGAAAGAATTGGGTTTGTTTAGTTTGGAAAAGAGAAGATTGAGGGGGGACATGATAGCAGTTTTCAGGTATCTAAAAGGGTGTCATAAGGAGGGAGAAAACTTGTTCATCTCGGCCTCTGAGGATAGAACAAGAAGCAATGGGCTTAAACTGCAGCAAGGGAAGTTTAGGTTGGACGTTAGGAAAAAGTTCCTAACTGTCAGGGTGGTTAAACACTGGAATAAATTGCCCAGGGAGGTTGTGGAATCTCCATCTGTGGAGATATTTAAGAGTAGGTTAGATAAATGTCTATCAGGGATGGTCTGACAGTACTTGGTCCTGCCATGAGGCAGAGGACTGGACTCGATGACCTCTCGAGGTCCCTTCCAGTCCTAGTATTCTATGATTCAAAATTTCTATGATTCAAATACCATCTGGTGGTTAAGGATCTGGTGGTACCACATTGAGAGCACTGTAGTATCCACGGGGCCAATAGGCTCTAGAGTTTGAATTACCATGTTGGTTACACCTGCTCTGGTCAGTTAGAGAGTAATGTTTTAAATGCTGACAGCATTGGATCAGAGATTTATTCATGTACCTATGGGTGAGTGATTTTTTTTTTTTTTTTACTTGCAAGAATGTATAGAGGAGGTGAAAAGTATCACACGATCCAGTGCAAATAAACTATTTGCACTGGAAGTGTTTGATCAGCTGTTTGAAAAAATGTTATTTCTTTGTGTAATAGATTTGAACAATTATGATATGTGCATAATTTGTGAACAAATAAACAAGACTTCAGAATTAAACATCCAATCATGGATTGGAAATGGCCCAGGTAGCTTAGCTGTTCAGTTACACAGCACAATGTATAAAGGTTTCCAAATACTCAGACTTATTCTTGAATAGTCCATAAGGTACAACTTGTCTACATGCATAATTCAAGCAATTGTGAACATATTTGTTAGAATCCCAACCAGATTGTTGATAAATGATGAACAGAATAAAAGTGTTGAATTCACTGATTAAATTATTCACAGTGATTAATTCAGGAATCTCTAATTGCTGAAGACACTTGCATGAAAACAGGATTGCTTCATAGAATTTCATCTGCTCTTGATACCAATTTCTCACTTGAATGAGATTTCCTGTGCCAAACCTTATCAGTACAAGTCTATGCAGAACAATCTGTCTGAAGGGAAAAATATAAAACAAGGAGGAGAGACGTTTTTTCTAGAAAGTGAATACTATTAATCTTGTGCTTAAATGGATCATGTTACTGTTTGTAAACTGGCATTGATCCTGAAGGCACTCCATCTGACCTGTCTGATAAACAAATCCCCTAGAAACGTTGAATCTACAAGGAGAAAAACGTGTTCCCTATTTTAACATTTCACAAGGAAGCTTGGGCAGAGAAAAAGGTGTCTCTTTGGCTGAGTCCCACATACAGTGAAGTGAGTCAATGTATGACATTTTTATTTTATTTTGTATTATATTTGCAAAGGTTGTTAACAGGTTGAAAGTTGGCGATTTAAGAATGAAACAAATTCTTCAACTGTCTAAAGCAGTAAGTTTAATAATCTACAGTATGTCTGTGTATCTCTTTGTCAGTCCTTATCTTATATCATGTTCTGCTTTGTCAAGACTGTGTTGCTGAGATAGGGTGACCAGATGTCCCGATTTTATAGGGACAGTTCCAATATTTGGGTCTTTGTTTTATATAGGTGCCCATTGCTACATACTCCACACCCCAGTTTTTCACACTTGTATCTGATCATGTTCACCCTATGCTGAGATGAGTTTCTTAAGCTCCTAATTAAAAAAACAAATGACTGAAATTGATATATGCTAAATTTAATGTAAGGGCTTTCTGGAAAGTAAGCTTTAATTCAAATCCTTTATCTTTTATTATTATTATTAATTATTATTATTATTATTATTATTTATGCTTAAGCATATATGTGTAACACAAATAAAGTCTACACAGTAAAACTTTCTTAATTCATACTATCTGGAAGACCCATTGTGAAATGTGTCACAAATTATACTTCTGTAAATTTATGTGGTGACTCTAGCTCAGTTTTATTTATAAAAATTCACAGAATATTAATAACTGCCGTAAAGATCAAGAAGCCATAGTAATAGGAGATCTCATTACAACCTTGTGCTAGCCTTGATGAAAAACAGGAAAATAGGATTGATTTTTGTCTGATTTAAGGAGAGTGTAGAATTCAAGTGTACCAAAGCAATACTCTTTGGCTGCGTCTAGACTGGCATGATTTTGGAAATACTTTTAACGGAAAAGTTTTTCCGTTAAAAGTATTTCCGCAAAAGCGCATCTAGATTGGCACGGATGCTTTGCGCAAAAAGTGCTTTGCGCAAAAGCATCCGTGGCCAGTCTAGACGCGATTTTGCACAAGAAAGCCCCGATCGCCATTTTAGCTATAGGGGCTTTTCTGCGCAAAACAGTTCTTCGCTGTCTACACTGGCCCTCTTGCGCAAGTATTCTTGCGCAAGAGGGCTTTTTCCCGAGCAGGAGCGTGAAAGTATTTGTGCAAGAAGCACTGATTTTGTACATTACAAAGTCAGTGCTCTTGCGCAAATTCAAGCGGCCAGTGTAGACAGCTGGCAAGTTTTTGCGCAAAAGCAGCTGCTTTTGCGCAAAAACTTGCCAGTCTAGACGCAGCCACTATCTCTTAAAGATGGGTGAATAGGGCGAAAAAAATCCTACTGTTATGATTAATTCATTTCCGTCAAGAAAATTTTGTATTTGCTTTCTGCAAACATTTGTGTGATTGGAGCAGACTGGCCCAAATGTTTGTGGAAAGCAAGTGTAAAAGTTGCATATGTCAGAAGTTGCAAAAAAATAGATTTTAAATTTGCACCTTCAAGAATTTGGCTCAGAAGCTTTGGTGGATTTATCTGATGAGAGAACAGAAACAACACCACACAATTATCTACTTAAAACTAAGCAACGCAGATCACATTTCACAAGTCACATTCACAGTCAATAAAAAGGGGTTGGAGGAGTAAAAACCCAGGAATTTGTTTATTTGAATAAACAGCAAATAAATAAATCTGAAGGAATTATGAACAGTTTGAAAAATGTTCTGCTAGCAAGAGAGTCCATGTTTGTTGAATAATTTATGTATCATTAATTATTTTATTATCTGTATTATTAATCCATTTCTAAAGGGACTATTACCATAGTATTTAGGATCTATATCTTTGTACACTGTGGAAAATAAAACAGATAACTATACTCATTTATCAGATAATTGCCAAGAATTTGCCACTATGGATTGATTATTAACTTTTTACTTTATTATTTGATTACACCATGCCAATTATGCTTATTTATTTCAAATCATTCTGATCCCCTGCTGAAAAGAAAATAATACAGGTTAGCCTTGTCTTAAATGTTTTTTAGATTGTATTTACTTAAATTTTTAGTAAAATAATAGTTATTCGATATAGCCCATTTATCTTGCTTAAAGAGGAGAAAGGATCATGGGCAGTGGGGGTTTCATTGTTATCCGTACTATAATACAGTGCTGTAATCTCACTTCTTGGCAGAAAAAGACCTAAAATAAATTAAAAGATTCTGGCTCCATCAAGGAAATTACTTAGCTGTACCCTGAGGCCAGGTCTACACTAGGGGGCAAAGTCAAACTAAGATATACAACTTTAGCTACATGAATAGAGTAGCTGGAGTCGACAGACCTTAATTCAACTTACCATAGTATCCCCACTGTGGGGGAGGGGGGGTCGACAGGAGAAATTCTCCTGTCGACTTCCCTTACTCCTCACGATTCAGTGGCATACAGAGTCAACAGGAGTGCAATCAGTGGTCAATTTAGCGGGTCTTTACTAGACCCACTAAATCGACCCCCAATCTCCACAGCATTAATCTCCCAGTGAGTGAAGGCCTAAATCTTAAACATGTAAGTAGTCTCATTGAAAATAATGGTACTACCTACGCTTAAAAGATAAGCATTTGCCTATGCACTTTGCTCAATCAGGGCCTCTGAGCTGGTGAAGCTTTTATTCGCTCCTGAAACCTTAAAGAATGGGACGTTTCCCCAATGCCCATCCTAAAGCCCGCTATACTACAAGTGACACTGCCTCATAAAAAATCTCTGAATAATCCAATGTAGAAAAATTGCTATAGGGGCATGATCACTGGAGGTAAGAGTCCATATCTTTTACAGGCCTTGCTACAGTGCCCACCACTGCTATATCTGAGCACTCAATAAAGTACCTTAGTGTCACATAGCATATTCTAAGGGAGCATCACATGCAATAGTGCATGAAAAGGTAATCCTACCCTTAAAGGGTAAAACAGATTCTGGAGAGAGGTACTGTAGTTATATGAATTATGTCACAGCCCATCATACTAATAAGGAGACTACACACCCACCTTACACCAGAGATGGAGGGAGGAATTTAAACACCATTGAACATTTTAGATTTCCCTTGTTATCTTAAACCATGGGAGCCCCTGCTCAAGCTAATTTTGTACCAATCCATTCCCAAAATGCACAGACTTCAATAGTACTCAACATTTTTGTATTATTTATTTTGGAGATTTGTTTGCAGCTGCACATATTGGGCTATAATGGCATGTATGCATCGTTATCAATGTATCTGTCTCTGTTTCTTTATCTGTACATGCTGGCATATTAAACGTAAGTGCACATAAAACACAGAAAGAGTAAGTTTTGAAAGAGGAGACTCAAAAGTTCAGACAAGGAAACATACTGAAAAAGCTAGATTTTCAGCTAGGCATATTTTCTACGCATGCCTCTGTAGGAGGATAGTTATATGTCATATTCAGGTAACATGGGCTGGAATGGGCTATTCTGATTGTGTTCTTTCTCATTGATAACAGCTAGAGATCTGCATGCTGTAACTAAAAGATGCAACAACCAGTTTATGATTATTCTCTGGATGTGGACAATGAAACTTATCCCAAACCAGAATGTCATCTTAATAGGCAGATTGACCCACATGAAGAGAGTGTTGATTTGTCAGGAAATAGTGACTCAGAAAATGACATCTTCCAGCCCCATGAAACAAAGGCTATATCAGTTGGTATAGACAATAAATTGTCACCAGTTGGCTGCATTCAGAGAAGAAATTGCAGTGAGCCTCCAGTCCTACTAAAGATACCATCGAAGGAGCATGAGGAAAGTTACAATGCACCATTTCAGTTTGACAGGCATGCTCCAGGCAGAATTTCCACTTCCCCAACACTAAGAAGGCTAAGAAATAGTGTGGCCTCTGTCTCGCAAGCTTCAGAACTTCAGGAGTACTTTGATGGTGTTAGGTTGGGAAGCCAGAGGGAGCACGCTGGTTCATTGCGGCATATTTGTAAAAGTCCACCTCGGTGTGCTATGTATTCCTCTTCCTCGTTTTCATTACCCTCCTGTATTCATGAAAAAATGCTAGCTTCCAAAGAAAACTCTGAAACTCTGCTAGCTGTTTTGGAGACTTCAGGCCTCAAATCAAAGCGACTGGATCAAAAAGATCATCTCAGAAATAATAGTGCGGAGCCAGTGTTTCAAAATCTTTGGAAGTTCAACACTACTGCCCTGCCTGGGAAAGAACAGGTTTCCCAGCTGAATGCTACTCAGCAGGAATCCATGCAGGTAACATGGAATGGGCTATTCTGTTCCCTTCTTCAGCGCTGTATGTGTGAATTATATCTCAAAGTAAATCATGGGCAAACTAAACCAGGACCCATCCAGTTTAACCACAGCCAAACTTGGGATCCATTGCTTAAATAGACAAATGTCTCTGTTAGTCAGGAAGGAAGGTTTCCCTATCACAAATAGAGAATAAGGCCCTGGATTAGCAAAACTCTCAAGTAAATGATTAATTTTAAGCATGTGATTCAGTGCATCCATGAGGTCCTGCCATAAGGCCAGGGGTCTGGACTCGATGACCTCTCGAGGTCCCTTCTAGTCCTAGTATTCTATGATTCTATCCCCCTTCCACAAAGTACTTAAGCACATGGTTTGCTGAATAAAGGCCGATTTAAACATGTATTTAAATGCTTTACAGAATCTGGCCCCAGAGCCCATTTTTTATTTAGATTTAAATATTTTTGCTTTATTTTTTTCAAATATAGTCATTATTGCAATCAAATGAGTTCTGATCCCTTTGCCTCACAAACATCTTACTGAAAATAATTCATTAGACCCCTATTTGAGTCAGAAATCATATTTCCCTTGCCAACTGATTACTGTGTTTCATAACAAATAACGATTTCTCCCTTTCTTTCAGAAAAAGGAATTACTTATATCAAGGTACGTATGGTTTAGAGTATTGTAAGCTGAAATCCCTGATTCTTTTGCTTAGCCCAATTAATGGAATGCCCACTGTACACACATACACGAAAAACTCTCATTTAAATTACAGGATCACCAATTAGTTTAGACTGAAGCTTGTTAATGAGATTTATTTGAAAGGCCCTCCCTCTGGCACACCCTGGTATGTTTGCACAATGTTCCAGTTGGACTGTCTGGGACAGCTACACAATAGTTTTGAGTTGCTAAGCAGGTCTAGACATTTGGATTAACTAACACTTCCAATGTCAGAATTCATCCGTTGAAGAACGTAAAACATCCCAAATTTTTGAGTCATATTTTTTCTAAAATAGTTTTGGAGAATAACTAGCAGAAGAGCTCTTTATTGTTCTCACAAGAGAATCAGATTGAGGATTACTGCTGCGTGAAGGGATTATTAACCCTATAGACCAGAAAGAAAACTTGGATTCTTTGCTTTGAAGAGTTAGCACAGCAGTTTGCTGAAATGATATGATGTTGCACAGTGCAGTTTGCTATAACCAATCTTACTACACTCTTTAGAAGAGATGAGTGAAGACTGCAAAGAATTTTCAGAGACTATTAACTTGAATTTCAAACTGAATTAGCTTCAGTT
Organism: Rafetus swinhoei; assembly: GCA_019425775.1. Lineage (NCBI taxonomy): Eukaryota > Metazoa > Chordata > Testudines > Trionychidae > Rafetus > Rafetus swinhoei. The sequence continues at coordinate 269,509,885 of CM033437.1, read as the reverse complement.
ACATTTAGACTCCTTTTGTGTCTCCTTTCTGTAAATATTTGCACCCCTGAATTTTACATACGCACTAAACAAAAACAACAAGAACATAAAACAAGATAAGCGTCACCTGCGCCTCTTTACATATCAATTCCTTGTTTCCTGGTTTTGTAATCCTTTTAATGCACAGGACCTTGAAACTTTAAGGTGGGATACATGGAAGGGGCAGGAGCAGTAAAACTGTTAAAGCTAAGTTGGTGATGCTTCTATATCGGGGTGGGCAAAAAGGGCCTCCCCGGGCTAGATCCAGCCCACCAAGCGGGTTGATCTGGCCCGTAGAGGCCCTGCCGCTCTCCTGCCCACAGGCCAATTATGGTCTGGGGGTGGGGGGAAGCGCATGAAGTTTGCTCCACCCTGCCAGGAGCACATGGCACTTAGAAGCGCCACGCACTGCTGGCAGGGTGGGAGGAGACTTTGTGCGCTCCCCTGCCCCCAAGCCCTGATTGGCCTGGGGGCAGAAGGGGAGAGCGTGAAAAGTTTTCTCTGCCCTGCAAGGAGGGCACAGCAGAGCGGGAGGAGACTTTGTGTGCTCCCCTGTTGCTGGCAAGAGTGAGTCTCAGGTCTGACACTGGGTTCTCAAAGTACAAAAAACGCTACACAGGTATCTGTCAAACACAAGCAGTTTATTTCCTGACAGCTATCAACTGTGCCCCTTAATTAAAAGAACAACATGATAGGAAAAGTGGCATTTCTTACATCCCTTCAGCTAGCTGGAAACCCCATTTCAGCTGCAGATGAAGTGGGAGACTGTCTCAGCTTCCGAGGCGCTGGTACCCAAAGCCCATAGGTGAGGTCCAAATTGCTGGGCTCTGGTGCAGCTTTCAATACTGTGTCTTTACCTTGTTTGTGGCAGTTTGGAAATATCTGGGGTTACTCATTGCTTGTTATAGTATGGCTCAAAGTATCCTTTGACTTTGTTTACATGATCAGTACATTTAGGTAAACAAGATTGTTATGTTCCCCGCCCTTATCTACAATTCGTTCTTGCTACAATGGCGTATTTTCCTAGAGGCTTGCTTCTGGCTCTTCAGTAGTAGGGACGGGGGTGGGGGGAAATGGGAAATCAGGGAGGAATGCAGGCCTCACCACCCCTATACTTCACACGTACAGAGTTCTTCCGCAATTGACCCCTACATCTCCTGCGCCCAAGCCCTAATTGGCCTGGGGGCAGAAAGGGGGGGAGCGTGCGAAGCCTCTTCCCACTACCAAGGGCATGGGCACCTAGGGGTAACCTCTGGGTGGGGCAAAGACTTCACGTGCTTCCCCACCCCCAGACCAATCATGGTCTGTGGGTGGGGAAGCAGGGAAGTATCCTGGCCCCACCCCTTCTACTTGAGGTCCCACCCCTTCTGGGGTGGTCCGGGGCCACTTCAAAAATTTCTGAAGTGACCCCCGGCAAAAAATTATTGACCGCCCCTGTTCTTGATGGCCAGAAACTGAACTAAACAGCAGGAATAGCCTCACAAACAGCATTCATGTGACGTGCTCAGGGCTATATTTTAAACTCCCTTAGGGTACATCTACACAGCAGCATTATTTTGGAATAACCGACGTTATTTCGATATAACAAAATGTGCATCTTTACAGCAAGCCTTTATTTTGAAATAATGTTGCGTTGGAGGAATTCTTACTCCAACTCCTGTAACACTCATTTTACAAGGAATAAGGGAAATTGCAAGATGAGTGCTCTTTCTTTGGCTTCCTGCTGTGTAGACAGTGCCAAAAGCCGAATTAAGGTATTTCACCTTCAGTTACACAATTGACGTAGCTGAAGTTGTATATCTTAATTCAACTTTTGCCCTTTTGTGTAGATGTGTCCTTAAATATTGGCAGGACTCTAATGTGAGTGAACGTCAAAAGTGAGGATTAATTTGTTCAATAAATTCCTGAGACATGTCTCAGTGTGCGTGTGTAGGTATTTAAAAGCATATATTAATGCGTGGGCCAATTCTTCAAATTTTCTGAATTGTGGTAAATTCCAACCCACATTTTTCAGCCTTTGGAGCATTCAGCAAAAGGAGAGGCAGAGAGAAACATCTCTGAATCTAGCCAAACAAACAGGAGGCTAACAGTTACTATGGGAATAGCCATTTTGATCTGTCTGTGGCAGAGCAAAACTGAATAGATACATGCCCAGTAATAGTATGAATGTTTGTGTGAGCAGGACATGCAGGTCTGCTAAAATCTATTTACTGGTGGGTAGAGCTGAAAACTTCTCATGATTGAATTGGAGAAAAGTGTAGGACTCAGAGCGTCAGCTAGGGTAATATAGTTGACTTCAACTGGGGTAAACTAATTTACACAGGCTGAGAATCTGGATATCCAAGTATATCTGAACTACAGCTCATCCGGACCTGATTAATCAACACATCAGATTGGAAACCTCACAGAATGAGTTGGATACTCATGGGAGGGAAATACTGTGAGAATATTTTATTATTTTGATGGTATGAGAGCATCTTCACTTCTTGTTCTAAAAATTTAAGATATGCAGAGATGTAAGGGAAAATATTACTGTTTTCCTGTGTTTTAAGCAAAATTTTGAAGTTGAATAATGGGATTTGGTTCAAGTTCTCAGCAAAGCATTTATTCAACTCTGATTTTAGCCTGATCAGTTAATTCAGACGTATAGCTAACTCCATGGTATCACAGCCAGAAGAAACTCTCTTGGAATGTGAGAGAATTCTCCAGTTAGACTGATGCTGTGGGGGCTGGCTATATCACTCTTAGCACTACTTCATAGACAGGTCACAAGAGCCTGTACGGCAGAGATCCATCCCTTCACCTGCAGTCCTAATGGACTTGCCTTTTCCTCCCAGTTTACTATGAATCCATCTTCATCCTACCTCATTCATTGACCTGCTATGGAATTTACTACCTGAAGATCAAGGATTTTTCCCCAGAGATGCTCCTCTCATCCTCAAGTGTACCCAAGCCAGTCCATTTTCAGTGGGCTGTGGGACACAGGCCTCTCCAGTTTTTAAATCCCATTCAGTCCCCTGTGCCCTACAAATGAACTTGCTTATAATGTGGTAGAAGTATGTTATGTTCTAATTTAGTGCTACTCACGTAACACTGACAGGCAAAACCGAATCTGGGACCTTTGGAGCTTAGTGCATGAGCCTCTATCATTTGAGCTAAAAGCCAGCTGGCACTCAGCTATGGCTGTAGTGGAAATTCAGTCTCTCTCTTTCTGTAAAAAAATTCAGTCTTTCTGTCACTACATAGGACAGTGACCCACACCCAGCAGGTGTGTGAGTTACATACACACCCTGCACTACTGATTTTTGTGATCTAATTGTTTTTATTCCTACATGAAATTGATTTATTTTAGTAATGCATTTTGAATGCATTTTTTAAATCAAATATGGTGCATGATACTGGCCATGTGTTCCCTGTCACATCTGAGGTGTAATATAGGTGTAGTTAGTGAACACATCGGAGTGCACACCTTAAAAACATACCATCTACAGTTTCATTCCATTGCTAGGAGAGATTGTTCTCAGTGTATGTTTGATTTTTCCAGATTCTGATTTACTTAAAAGTTTTCAATCATTTTCTATAACTTTGTACTATGACCTATTGACAGTATGTTCTTTCACTGGCAAACCACATTTGAAGGAAGAATTATTGCACAAATATTTGCAACCCTTGTTGAGCTTCAGTTCATCCATATGGTAAACACAGTCCTTTCATTCAAGCACTTAAGCATGAAATTCTTCCCCTACTCCCAAGTAAAAAAAATCCCAAAGAAAATGCAAACCTACAAATACTCTGTAGGCAGAAAATAATAGTGAAATGCTGCATTTCTATGTAGAGAACTGAAATCCTACTAATTCAGTTGCACAGGATTCCAGCTTCCATTCTCCAGGAAAATCAACAAAAGAATACAATATACATTTTGGTTTAGATGGTCACAGATATACACCATTAAGGGTGCATGCATGATTTAGGCAAGCAAGTCACTGATGCATACATATAAATTGGGGGTTACATGCACACATGTACATGTGTATCGTCAGCTTATGTGTAGGAGATTTTCACATCTAAATGATGAGGTCACTAGGTGCGCATATCTTTGAAAATGAAAAACTTTATCCTGATATTTTATTATGCTACTGTTTAATTTGATTACCTAGAATGGGAAAGGGCTACCAATTGGTATCATTTGTTACTAGTTAAGATTAGTAACATACTTTTCTAAATTAGTATCATGAATCCAAGCTGATGGAAATCACCGATTTTTACAGGTCAGCTGTTATACTACATGAGCTGTTTATTAACCATTATGCTGCAGCAGCTGGCTTATACCATAAAACAATTGTATTCAAAGTTACTGTGACTGGAATTAGAAGTAGTTTCAGGAACAATTTTTAAAAGTGGGCTCTAGGACCATGACTGTTATCACTTAGTATTTGCAGTAGCATCTAGACCCAGATATATGTGTGTGTGTGTGTGTGTGTGTGTGTGTGTGTGTGAATATAGATATACTATCATGAGATTTCGCAGGCAAAACCCACTTCCACAGATGAGTGGATCTAAGTATTGGATTTTGGATTACGTGAAAAATAAATGTCAGCCCCTCCCTATAAACCAAGACATTAATAATACATTTGAAAATGAAATCCAGTCAAACACATATTTAAATTCCCCCTTCCATCATATCTAACAAAAGTGGAATAGCCTTCTGTTAGTAACAACAGCCTTTAGAAAATAGTTCCTCTCCTTATATCAGTGAGCATGTTCAGGTGTAGTATACTGCAAATTACAGTGTTAGAAAATGTTTGAGTAATTATCAACTTGGACTGAACACTCTCTAGAGATGTATAAAGATGAAAATATCACAAAATGGCCAAAAAGAAGTGGAATATTCAAAGGATTAGTCAGACTTTTTAAAAATCCCTTGGAATTATCTAATTTTCTACTTTTTTTAAAAATAGTTACTTCAGAGATTAAATCGGCCTGCTTTATCCATTCAAGCCAGCAGCACCTGTAATCATGTGTAGACTTAGTTAACATCCCAAGGTGCTGCTGGTCTATTCTTTATTCAGACATGCTCTTTTAGGCTTTTCATAGTGAATCACTGAATGTATTTAAATGCTTTTGCAAGAACTTTAAACTTTGTTTTTCCATCCTTAAATATTCAATACTTGATCTTGACTCTAAACTCTATGGGTATCTTGCTGAAGAAGGTTGCTTATTTTGCTTATTCTTTCATTAAATGCTACTTTTGGCTAATGTATAGGATTCTTTACACCTGTTACCTATTAATATGGCATACAATAATTCAGTGGGACTGTGTAAAACCTGATAAATTAAAGAAGAAAATATTCTGTAGGAGTCCATATTATTTTAATCCATTGTAAAAGGAACAATGTAGGTGGTGCCTGGTCACATCTGAGAATGCCACATTCAGAGCTGACTGATTTTAAAAATAGGACAGACACACCCAAAACTGGTGTGTTTTTTTAACATTAGAGTTCACCAAGCCATTAACAAGTGAGCTCCTGTATGACCACACTGGTTACCAAGAAACAAAAAACACAGGGTCCTTAGACAATCCAGCCCCTACCACTACTCAAACATCAGGTCTTGATGATGAGAGAGGTTACTGAAACCTAGAGTAATCATATTAAAGGATCTTCTAATCCAGCGGTGGGCAAAAGGGCCTCCACGGACCGAATCCAGCCCCCCAGGCGGGTGGATCCAGCCTGCAGAGGCCCTTCTGCTCCCCCACACCCAGGCCAGCTAGGGCCTGGGGAGTGGGCGAAGCCTCCTCTGCTCTCCCCGCGAGCAGCACGCAGCGTTTCAAAGCTCCTGGCAGGGCAGGAGGAGGCTTCACGCACTCCTCCACCCCCAGACCCTAATTGACCTAGGGACAGGGGAGTGAGGGCAGTCTCCTCCCACGCCAGGGGCATGGGCACCTTGGGGGAATGTGAGGTGGGGGCAAAGGCACTCCCTCACCCCCAGACCAATCATAGTCTGGGGGCAGGGAGCCCAGAAATATCTTGGCCCTGCCCCTTCTGCTCAATGACCCCGCCCCTTCCTGTGCAGCCTGGGGCCATTTCAAAAATTTTTGAAGTGGCCCCAGGCAAAAAATTATTGCCCACCCCGTTCTAATCCCAAAGGAGCACCTACTCTCCCCAGTCAGTATGTATGCTTCAGATATTATCAAATATCATGCTAGAGCCAGTGCCCTTCATAACTAAAAACTAAAGGTTTATTAATATAAAAAGAAAAGAATTATTCATTGGCTAAAGGAATCACAAACATTACAACTGATTTCAGAGTTTGCAGATCAGGAAAATAGCAGTGATGTTAAATCTGCTCATGTGCAACCAGGCTCTCTGGGTATGTCTACACTGCATTGCTATTTTGAATCCTGAGGCCCCCGGCGCCAGCACCGGCTGCCCCCTGGATGGACCTGGCTCAGGCACTAGGAAGGCAGGAGAAGGGACATTCCAATGGTAAGGAGGTCAGTTAGGATCTGATGTGGCCTGAGGGATAGGGCAACCACCTGCAGGGGCATAGGGTAGTGTGTTCAAATCCTGGGCCACTCTCTTGCCCTCCCCAGACCATTATTTCAAAATAAAGGGCATGCTATTTTGGGACCCCTGTAACCCTCATTCCACGAGAGTTAAGGGATGTCTCGAAATAGTGCATTAGTTTGAAATTTGGCATTGTGTAGATGCACCAAATTTCAAAATAAGCCATTTCGAAATAGAATCAAAATAAGACAGGCAGTTTGTGTAGCGCAAATTTAGTATCTTATTTCGAGTTTAGGGTGGTGTGTAGATGCACCCTCTGATTCACCCATTAGATTGGCAGTCATCAATCCATAGTTCAACACTCTCCTTTTTTAGAAATCAGACCAGAGAGGTGGAGCAGGAATGAAGGCAAAGCAGTCATGTCACAGTTTGCAGTTCATAGTTCAGCCCATGTGCAGAAAAAGTTACTGGCCAACATGTGATCCAGGATCAAATGAGCTTGGAAAGTTACTGGTAAAAATTGCGTCTTCGATCACATGACCTTATCACAAGGCATTCACTCAGAACATGCTCCTGGAGAAGTTTTCAGGAGGGTTCCTGGAATACCAGATTGTCCTTAATATGCCATCAAGTAGGCTGGTTAGTGTTGATATAAATCTGTCTTGGGTGTGAACCTGGAATTCAAGATGCTTGAAATGAAAATAGTCATAACTTCAGACACAAAGATGATATATGTATATAAACAGGATTATTTTAGTGGATTACAATTTTTCACGGTATACTTTGTCTCAGATTTAGAGCAATTGTGTAACAATGGCAATGCATGAATGATAATACATTAGTGTACACTCGGATACCATTCTTTTTATATGGCATCACAAATAGCAGGGAAAATTCTTACAGCACTATTTGTAATGCTTTGTCTTTCAGGACTTATGATGTGTCTGGCACACTTGTTGCTTTAGAAATGACAGCAATTGTGCAAGCAAGAGAGATCTGGGTGTAGTCTGCATGCACTATAGTATTCTGCTCATTCAATTACTGATTTTTTTAAATGTATTATACACTGTCCGTGCATAATTTCTGGTGTTTTTGCTTGCTGTTTATGATTGTTAATAAGAACTTAAATAAGCCACCTATGTAACAATATCAGGAGAAGCGCTAACAGTTTTTCTCTTGTAGTTCATGTAAACTAGCTGGACGCAGACGTAGCTCTGTGGTGGTAAGCTTACCTGGACTGGAGGTGTTCCCTGGAGACCTACTGGTGTCAGACGATGCTGCTGACTACCTGCAATGCTCACCATTGCTGCTAAATGCAGGTCAAATACAGGGTGGGTTTTGATTATTTTAAGTAATGTGTAACCCCCTTTTTCCTCCCTGGTTTACTTAGGAGCAGGTCACGCTCACATTTGTGCCTGTGCACCTGATGTTTTAACATAAAGAAGATCCTGAGTACCCCAGTGGTGATGTTGTTTAGTTGGGAATTCCCTATACACCTCCTTGCTGCAGTCCCTTGTTCCTAAAGAATATATGACAATGGTGGTGCCTCTACCTGGCTGGCCTTGTACACACTTAATGGTGTGCCGGGGGAGCCTCCAGGAGTAAAATTCTTCCCGTAATAACCTGGAACTAACTCCAAAACAATCATTATAAATAAGATATATCTAACTGATTACATTAGAATTAACACACCTTTACTTAACAACTCAAAGTAACCAGGTTTAACAGCTAAAAATGAACAAAATCAATTAGTAAAGTACACAGAAAGAAAGGAAATTTATCTATTTGGCATTTGCACTGCCACCATTTATCCCACCCCAGAGTGTGCACTCCTCTGGATTCAGAGTCCCAGACACTTGCTTGTGTGGGTGCGCTTGAAGGTCTGCAGCTCGAGTGGAGACAGCACTGTGCAGGTTCTGTGTGTTAGTCCAAGCTGAGCAGCCAGCTGCAAAATCCCTCTGCCACTGGAGCAGGCCCCAGCAAATGCCAGCAGCTCTGGTTCCCTGGGCAGATCACTCTGGCTCTCATTGCACCCAGAGTCAGTTTGTCTTTTGTGCTCTGTCCCAGGTAGCACTTTTCCAAACAGCCCAGTTCCTCACAGTTACCTCTGTGTAGGTTTATGTAAGCTCTTCCCAGCCACAGGCACAGCCAAGATTTCTCCCCTCCAGGGACAAGCAACAGCAGCCCTCAAAGCAGCCTGCTAGATCCAAGCCCCAGCAGGCTCTCAGTAACAGGCTCTAGCCGCAACGCAACGCAACGCAACGCAACAGCTCCTGGCCTGGAAAAGGCTCCACACCAGCAGCTTGGCTCCTCTCTCCAAAATGAAGCCTACCCTAACTCTTTCTCTCTCCATGCCTGGAAGACCCACCATCTCCCTGTTTTTTTCCCCAAGGGCTCATGGGAGCTGTGGTCTCTAGGGCTGGATTGCAGCACAGAGGATCCTCCCAGTAAAAGTCAGAGGCCCCTTTAATAAGGGGACTACACATGCATAAGCTTACATTTTTAAAGAAAAAGTTAAATTATACTTGGGGCATAAACCAACCCCCCTCATGATTCAAAGTTGAAACTTCCAGGTGCTAATATAAAAATTCCCTGTGGATTTACTATTATCAGTCTTCTATGCTGATCAGCTGTATAATTCATCTGCTCAATGAATTTTGCCTACAGTAATATTGGTGTTTAGTACCACCATTAGTTTATAATGTGGGCCACTTGCTCCAAAAGAAATTCTATCAGATAAATAAGGTGAGTCAAATTATAGCTGTTAATATTCCTATGGCTTGATACTTTGCAGCTTCTCTCAAACCCAGGCAAATATAGGTTGTTTTTTCTTAGAACTAGTCTACACTGATGTGCTACATCGGCAGAGCTTCACCAATGCAGTTGCACCACTATAATGCATCTGGTGAAGGTGTTTTATGTCAACATGAGAGCACTCTCCCTTCAGCATAATTATTCCACCTCAATGAGGGGCAGAATTTGTATCAGCAGGAGAGCATCTCCTGCCAAATTAGCACAGGGAATAAGAGAGTGTTCACATGGGAAGTTATACCGGTATAACTATAGTGAGATAATGATGCTGGTAAGCTTATTAGTGTAGACAAGCTTTTACACGCTACATATTAGCAGATATAAGTTTTAGCTCATTGTCACAAGCTGCCTGAACACAGCTGTTAAATTTTAGCTAAGTATAAATTATTTCTCCTTCTTAAGAATGTTATTTGTCTCCCTCAAAACAAAAGCTGCAAAATTATATTTATCATCTTCCTTTTGTTTTCTTACCCAACAAAGTATTTGTTTTAATTTCACCCGGTAGGGTCCAAAAAACCAAGGTGGCCATTCGCCAGAAAAGGAGCTGTGAGTATTTTACAATATAATTCCTGTGATAGAGCTTCCCACAGATTATTGCTGTGAAAGGCTAACATGGTTGTTCATTTTGCTATCTCTGCAGAAAGTCAAAGGGGTGATGAAATTAAAAATAAATGTCCCTTTCAGTCAGGAAATCTGTAGGGTAACCTGCCCCCTACATACCTTTCATCCTGATCTGTTATAGATATAAACTGGTTTAATCCCAGAAGCACAAGGTTTTGTTGGTTTTAATTGTAACAACTCTAGATACCCATACAAGTAATCAATTTCTTTTTAATCTTGTAAAGTTCTTGACTTTCCTCTGGTCGCATGTCATCCAAGCTAAGCAGTTAACAATGGGACTACTCAAACATTTACTTTTAAACTGGTACTTAAACTGAATTGGGGTCAAAATCACTTTGTTGATGGTGTTAACAGAAGGATAACATTCTGCAATGAAACAAATTCAATACACTGAAATACTATTTACCAATAGTTGAAGGGTCTTGCTAAGAGCAAAGCCAGACTAACAGTGAGTTGGCTTTGGTCTCTAAGGTCCGACTCTTGCAATGCAGTGTGTTAGAACAGACCTTGTTCCTGCCCACCTGATTGATTGGAGGGTGGCTGATAGGTGCTGAGCTCTCATGGAGTCAGCACTTCTGCAAGGAAGTCAGAACAGATCCATAAACACTGTTGCAGTACTACACCCCTGGTAAAACAACCGTGGCTTTATATCTTAACCACAGGAATCACATTTAAATAAAAAAGTAAAATAAAAAATTAGGTAAAGTATAAATATTTTTCCGGTGACTTGGAATGAAATAATATGTGAATGATTACTGACAGGAGCTGCTGCTTTTACTTGCAGATGTACATGATGTCATTTGAAAGTTAATTACCTGCCTATGTACAATTAAATCTTGGGGGTAGAGGTAATTTTATTTATTTTCAATCAGTAATTCTGAAAAACAAAGTTAGTCACAAAATCAAAATGATCTTCTGAGGAAAACAACATTTGAAATAAGTGCTTTAACTTTCCTCAAAGATTTAAAATTGACCTACAGCTTCTGTAGGTGCTCAGTCAGTACAGTAATCAGGGCCAGAAGTACCCACATAGCTAGACTGATGGTTCAGAAAAGTTAATTTAATAGTTTACCAAGAAGAATTTCATAGTTCATGCATTTGCAAGGTGAAACCTTATGGCCTGTGCTATGGAGGAAGAACATACTAGATGTTCCTTTCTAGTCTGACACAGGATGTGGCAGCATATATTCTTAAAATATTAAAAATGGGGCCAAAATTTTACAAAATAAGAGCGGGGTTGAATCCTATTTGTATGATTAACCCCTTTGAAATGCATGTGGCAATTCACATATATAAGGGCAGTAGCTTTAACCCTTAATTTGGATTATGCCTTAGAAATAGGCCTTAGAAATGGGATGGTTTGATGAGAATTAAATAGCCTTTACCTAATTTTTTATTTTACTTTTTTATTTAAATGTGATTCCTATGGTTAAGATATAAAACCACGGTTGTTTTACCAGGGATGTAGTGCTGCAACAGTGCTTGGATCTGTTCTGAAACAAAAGACAGGACTATGCAGCACTTTAAAGACTAACAAGATGGTTTATTAGGTGATGAGCTTTCGTGGGCCAGACTGTTCTGACTTCCTTCCACAAGTGCTGACTCCCTGAGAGCTCAGCACCTATCAGCCACCCTCCAATCAGTTGTTTGGCAGGCCCCACCAATCAGCTCCTCCTCTCCCCCCTCCCGCTAGTGCTTCCCTCCTACTGCCTATCAGCTGTCCAGTGGCAGATGGGAGGTTCTGAGAGAGGGGGATGAGTAGAGGTGGTAAGTAGCACAGTAAGGGTGGGGCGGGATCAGGTAAGGGGCAGAGCAGGGATGGGAAGGAGGCAGGCAGGCAGGCAGAGGCTCATGTAAAGGGGAGAAGCAGAGATGGTGCCAAGTAGGGCTGGAGCACTCAGGGGAAAGCTGAAAGTAAGTGCCTGTGTTTCCATCGATAATTCCCTTAACAAGATGGTATACTTAGTAGGCCCTGATTCTGCAAACTGATGTATGCAGACAGGCCCATGTACCCACACAGAATCACAGGGTTAGAAGGGACTCCAGGAGTCATCTAATCTAACCCCCATCAAGATGCAGGCTTGTTGTGTCTACACTATTCAAGACAGTTAGCTATCTAGCCTCCCTTTGAAAACCTCCAGTGAAGAAGCTTCCAAAATCTCCCGAGGCAGTCTGTACCATTGTCCTGCTCTTCTTATAGTTAGGAAGGTTTTTTTCTAAGATTTAATCTAAAACTACTAGGCTGTAGTTGAACCCATTGTCTTGTCCTGCCCTCTGTGGCAAAAGAGAACAACTTTTCTCCATCTTTTTTATTACTATTTATTTGCTTACACATGGCGCAGGATCCAGGCTAGATCATACGTTTTTGAGTCATAGCCTCACTTTGTTCTCATTTTAGTCTCCCTGCATGTGCACAAACATTCCTGTTTATTATCAATTTTTACTTCAGTTCAGCAGAGCAATTAAGCACGTGCTTAAATCCCACTGGAATTGATGAGATTAAAGAAATGACAAAACAATGAAACAATAAAATAAGCATGACAATTTTCAGGCCTTTTTCAGTAAATAAATCAAATTATATTGCATTTGAAAAGCTTCCCAAGCATTTCCCCCTTCCCAAATTACCAGTGATGAATAAAAATTTCCAGCAGCTACACTACCAGATGCTACCAAACAGTTTAAAATAAATATTTCTGTATATATGGTTTGCATTATTAAACCAGGATAAATACGCAGATCCCATATTTTATGTACTGTTTCAGTGTGTGCATCTATATATTTAATTAAATAAATGACTAAACTGTGAAAATGGTTTCCATGGGGGATGCAATTTCTGCATGCTGGTTTAGATCAGTTCGTTCTCCCATTTTGTTTCTGTAGTGGTAATATAGTAGTTACCACAACATTCACTTTCTTTGGTTTCAGATGGTAACACATGTTCTAGATAATTATTAATGACTCCACAGTAGGAGGTTCACGCCAAAACTCAAATTCCCATGCTGCTATGAGAGCTAATGAGGCTTCAAACTTGTTTGCTCCCTCCGAACAGTAAAATCATTATAGAAGTCTGTTACTGATATAAAATAACACATACACTGTAAATGTACTTCTCTATCTAGGGTAAAGTTAAACTCGAAGGCTATGTCTGCACTACAAAGAAAAGTCAGAAAAAGATGGGCAAATTGCAAACCACTTTTCTTCTGAAAGAGGCTTTTCTGACATTTGGCCCATCTACACGAGGCCAAATGTCAGAAAAAAACCCTCTTTCCGAACATCCCTTCTTCCTCGTAAAACAAGGTTTACAAGGATGCCGAAAAATGCGTCTGCTTTTCCAAAATTTTTTTGGACTCAGCATAGCTTTTCCAGGAAATCTCCAGTATGCTGGAAAAGCTCTGTAGTCTAGATGTACCCTAAGGGATGTCTACACTACAGAGGAAGAAAGCTGCCGCTGTCGATCTTCCAGGATTCGAATTAGTGGTCTAGTTAAGACAGCTCATTCAAAGTGAGAGGGACACTCCAGTTGATGCCGGTAACCCTGCTTTCAGGAGGAGTAAGGGAAGTAGAAGGAAGAGTGTTCTTCCATCAATTTCCTGCTGTGTAGACAGTACCAAAAGCCAGGTTATGCTACTTTGACTTCAGCTATGCAATTAACACAACTGAAGTTGCGTATCTTAATTCAACTTTGTCCCATAGTGTAGACATACTCTAAGGAAAAGCAGATTTCCATTATACCAGTAGATATAGATTGAAACTTTATTTGAACAGACAGGTTAGTAATCACATTTTAAAAAAAAACACCTTGATTTCCTTTCTAGGTTGCCAACCACAACTAAAGTATTAATTTAAAAAAAATACTTTCATTGACCTTTCTCTGCATGTGTTATTTTTTTATTTATAGTTTTCCTGGCAGCTAGAAAAATGAAAATAGAGGAGTAAATTTCCCTTTTACTCGGTCAATTTCATCTTCCTGTTCTCATGTATTAATACAATTAAGGATGAGTGAGCAATTTGCATTGAATGTCTCTTTTTCCATTAACAAAATTCTCATTTGTATTTGTCATTCAAAATTATTCACAAATTTCTTGACAAATATTTTACCTCCAATCAAGTAACTTGTGTTTGTTGAAAATATTAGTCATTTTAACATCCAAATCCTGATTGTCATAGATGCTGATCCTGCAAACAGTAATATTATGTATGTATGTACATACATATATAGCTTAATATATTAGAGTACTGTAGTCTAGTTCAATACCTTCGTAAAGACCATGACAGTGATAGCTGCTGCATTCTTGATTTTAATGGTTGAAAGCTAATTTTCTAGATCACATATTTGCTTTTACTTGTCTTTACTTTGTTTAAAGGTCAATACATTCTTCATATGTTAATTCTTTAAAGGTATAAATAATTGGCTACATTTTTATGGTTTTAGACTGCCAGAACCTCACTACTATTATGTGAGTCTTTCTTGAATGGGGCTATTTGCATGTTGAAAGTTAAGCACGTGCATAAGTATTTGTTAGACCGGGACCCGAAACTGAGAATTTTGAGGTTCAAATATTTAAAATTTGCAACAAATTGCAAACTAGTTATTCAAATGGCTAGGAACATTTGCTAATAATTCTGAAGTTCATTCAAAAGTGAGTTCACTGGCATTATTCATGGATGTAAAATTAAGCACGTGCCTAAGTATTTGCAGGATCAGTGCCTTAATTAGAAACAGCAAGTAGTGCTTTTTGCTTACTGATAGAATGTCCTCTGGAACTAACCATCACAGATCAAACTGTGCATTTCAAATATTATAAAGAAATACACATTTCAAAATTTGCCAGCATTCATTTTAAAATTCATTTTTCAAGAGTATTTATATTGATAAAGTACAAGCACTCAAATGGTCTCCGAAAACAAATGTGAAACACTGTCAAGTCACCATTCAGTTTGAAATTCTAACGAATGCTTTTGGCACTAAGCAAAATGTTGTGAAGTTTGGTTTGCAAATGCTGCAAGCAATGTTTGTTTGTTTTTAATCCATTGATTTTTATTCGTTTGTTTGTTTATGTATTTCATAGGAAAATCTCTTTGTGTTAAATAAAACTTTATTTTTACCAGCCCTCCTGAATACACACTCTCTATATATTATGGCAAATTTGACCAGATAGTGTTACTTTAAATGTGTGGTTTAAACCAGGTAAGATTCAATATGAAAATATTTTGAAAAAATATTTACTCACATAGATTTCCTTAGCACTTGTCTCTGATGTTTGCATGTGCAAAGCAAATAGAATATATTCCTAGATGGGTTTTCAGAACAGGTCATTATGAGTTGTGATATTCTAGGTTACCAACAGTCAAAGACTGCCAAACTGTACAACTCAATCTCATTGTGCCAAGGGTCATCTTGACCTTGGCTCCTATCCAGATGCAATATGTAGAAGCAAATGACACTGCTGCATCCATGTTCTTTTCACCTGATATGTGTACCTGGGTTGGCAAAGAAACCAAACATTAGGGTGAGATCTTTGCAGATTAAAACACAATTACTGACGCTAATGACCATATTATTTACCTCTTTAACATGTAACATGTTGAATTTATCTTTAAACAGAGTAAAGACAAACAAAAGCAAATGTCTGATCTGGAAAACTGTCTTTCAACCATTAAGATCACAGACAGCAGTGGATATGAGTTTCACAGTTTTAAGGTACTGAAATATATAAATCTATAGATTTTAGAGTGTGTCTGTCTGCGAGTCTGTTTGTTCAAGAATGCCTCCTAAAACAGTGTAGTGCCCCCTCTCCACCCGATTACCTTCTTTAATGCCAATCTGCTTACAGGTTTTGATGGACAGGTCTGGGTTCTTCTGGATCCTGCCACCCACTCACCAGGGTGTATCCTCTTTATGTTTCCCTATGAATTTATTTGGCGGTGCCTCCACCCGCCTCACTCCTTCCTGGCAAGATCACCAGGGCAGCTTGGTAGGAAAATTCTAACCACAGGGTAATCCCCACTTACTTGCCAGATAGTTGGAGACTTCCAAGAAATAACACAAACACATACAATATATTCAACACAATAATCATATTAAATGGGAGACAAGTATAACATAACAGGGTAAAACACTATTTTTAGGTTCACCGGTGCCCGTGATGCTAATATCTGTGACTTGCCCCAGTCACGTGACTTGATGTAGCAAATGTAAGATTAGTGTTCCGTTGGTACACGTACTTTGTTGGGGCCCTTGATGACCTATGACCACAAAATTCTTCTCTGCAGTAGTTTAGAAGTGTGGCTGACTGGGTTCAGTACAGCTCAAAGGACTCACAAGCGGGAGAAAGTGGTAAATCCCTCCACAGGTTTAATATGCAGCAGGTTATAAAATCCTCAAACCCTTACTCCCTGGCTTGAGGACACAGTTCAGGGAGTAGGGGGTTCCCAAAACAAATTTCCTGACTAACTAAAAGATGGTGCACTCACAAACTCCATGAATGATCCTGAGGTTCAGAGATGACTCTGGACTCCTCAGTCACTGCAAACGGTTAATCTCTGCTAGCAGGGATCCTCTTCAGGCAGGAATCAGGCTGCTTCGGTCCCAGGATTTCCCATCACCACAAAGGGGTGCAGGGCTCAAGGTGCAGATTACACAACTGTACTAAAATCCAAACTGTAGTCTCCTAGCCCAGCGTCCAGACACACACTTAGCAGGCAGCAGCCCTGAGCTAGCAGACAGAGCAGAGCTGACCATGTGGTGACTGGTCTCACCTAGGGAGCTGGAGAGCTAACTCAGCCTGGCTGGGGAAGTTTCCCAGCAAACTCTACAAACTGGGAATCCGGAGTGGAGAAAGGAAAAGCCCAGCTGAGGGATCTTGCATTTGGGTCCCTAGAGGCCAGTTCTCAGGGGGAACCCTGCATGCAGGCCTGGGACTTACCAGCTCCCCACACCGCCAGCCCTGCCCTTGACTTGGCTGGCTCCCCTCTCCACCCAAAAAAAATGGCTTCTCCCCTCTCCTGAATTCCCCGGGAGGGGCATCTCACTCCCTATTTGTTGCCGGGCAGACTCTGAGTTTGCCTTGGCTCCCCCTCCCTACCAGGGACACTGTGCCTCTCCCTGAACTGCCAGCAGACAGAGCCCCAGGAATCTAGGTAATCTCCTTGGGGATTACAGCAGTAAGAGCTAGGGTCTCCAAATTTGATATGCAGCTTCCTTTTCTCCTAACTTAAAACAAGGTCAGGGTTTGTTTGTAGGGTTACCAGGTAGACCCTGCCAAAAAACTGGACACACTTGAGTGGGGGGAAGGAACGGCCGGGAGGGGGCGGGGCTGGGAGGGGCGGGCGGGAAGCAGAGCTGGTGGAGGGGAGTCCAGGGGCCATCCGGGAGGAGGGAGAGGCGGGAAGCAGAGCTGGGAGTCGAGGTCGCGGCGCTGGCCGGGAGGGTGGTCCAGGGGTAGGAAGCAGACCTGGCGGAGGTGGGGGCTGCAGCCAGTGGCTGCAGCCGGAGTCCAAGGGGCTGCGCCTCCGGCAGGCGCTCCCTTTAGTTCGGAGCAGAAGCCGGGCGGGGCTGGGAGTCCCAGTCCCCACCCCACCCGGCTTTTGCACACGACCACAGGCTCCCAGCTGGGAGGCGGGGCCGCGATTGGTGCTGGGAGCCTCTGTTCGCGAGCAGAAGCCAGGCGGGGGGAGTGGCTGGGAGTCACAGTCCCCGCCCCACCCGGCTTTTGCACGCGACCACGCACCACTCGCGCCCCGCCTAATCGCGCCCGCCTCCCAGTCGCTCCCCCGCCCCTGCCAGGCTTCGGTCCGGCGCCCAGCCGGAAATTCAGAAAATACCGGACATTGCACGTGTCCGGTATTTTCTGAATTTTTCTACCGGACAGATGGTGCAAATACCGGACTGTCTGGTAGAAAACTGGACACCTGGCAACCCTATTTGTTTGTGCCAGGATAGCCAGAAGCCCTGGGAAAAGGACAGTTTTCCATAACATGCAAAGGGAGGGGCTGCTGTTCCGAGGGATGCAATATGAGATTGGCCACTGGGGGCAGCAAATCCACAGGAGAGAGATATCTTGCAGCTTGTCCATTGGGGGCAGCTGCATCGCCAAGAGAGTGGCCAGCAGGGCTGGGGATCCACCATCCTGCCATCCAGCACACCAGTAAGCAGCTCCCCCTGCCACAAACCCAGGGTAACCGGGTGGAGAGAGAACAGGCCCTGGGTGGTCTGGGGGGTGGGTGGAGGAAAGAACAGACCCTAGGCAGGCGAGGTGATAACCTGGTGGCTGGGGGAGAAGAACAGGCCCCGGGCGAGTTGGGGGCGGTAGCCTGGTGGAGAAAAGGACAGGCCCCGGGCAAGCTGGGGGTTTAGTTGCGGGGGGAGAGAAAGAACAGGTCCCAAGTGGTCTAGGGGAGTGGTGTGGGGGGGAAAGAAGAAAAACAGGTCCTGGGTGGGCTGGGAGGTAGCCTGGGAGAGAGAGAACAGGGCCATGGCCCCCAGCCTCCTGCACCCTCCCCAAGGCCCTGCCTTGAGAGACCCAAGCAATGCTGGGTACATCTGCTAGTCTTTGACATACTATACTAATAGTCTTCTCCATTGGACTCAGAACTTCTTTTCCATTCTGTCTTTGTGTCCCTTTTAAAATTAATCTTTTCCATGCCTGTAATTAATATGGGCAATCTACATGCAGAATTGCTATATAAATGTAGGATACAATTGTTGCAATAGAAGTTGGCTAGGTAGTGGTTAAAACATGTCTAGGAATCAGCCAATTTGGGATTTAAGCCCAGCTCTGCCAGAGTCCATGTAACATTCGTCATTTAGGACAGCGATTCCCAACCGCTGGCCCACAGAGTGGTGCCAGTCCTCAAACTGCTGGCTGCTGGGCTGCAACAGCTGCCAGAGCTGAAGGCAGCTGTTTGCGGTGGCTCAACTCTGGCAGCTATGGTGGCTGATTTTGCCCGGTGGTGGTGCGATGGCTGAGGTGACAGCAGGAAGAGGCGAAGCAGGAGGCACCTCCCTTCCTCCATCCCCCTTCCACCCAGGTAAGATGGCAGCCCAGCAGGGGCTCCATCGTCCCGCCCCTACATCTCTGACCATGAGGGTGCAAGATGCACTTCAGGAGGGAGGGCGCAAAGGAGGACGGCTGCTTCCCCTACCCATGCAGCAGTAACGGCCACACTCCCTAGACGTGACAGGCTCACTCTGGGGAGTGCGGAGGTGAGGTAGAGTCAAAGGGCAAAGGGGTATTGGGTAACAGTGTGGTGGGGTCACGGGGTAAGAGGATGTTGGTATGGGCTGTAGAGGTCAAAGGGCATGGGGCGTAGGGGTGGGGGTCAAAGGGTCTTAGACACTGGAGAGCAAGGAGCTGGGTTGGACCTAGGTGGACAGGCAATACTTTATTTGCAAATTCATTATTAGCATAATGAATATTCAAATATACAAATAAAATGTTGCCAGTCTGCCAAAAGTTTGTGAATGGGTTTGCCAGTCCGCACTATAAAAAATGTTGAGAACCACTGACTGAGAATTTGTCTCCACTGCAGCTCACAAAATGCCTCCTAGCCTGAGTGGAGAGTCACACTAGCTTCCCTCAAGCTAGTGCCCTAAAAATAGCAGTGTGGATGTTGTGTCTTGGGCAGCTAGCCTGAGCCACTTCCAAGTCCAAGCTTGCCTGCGCCTTTGTGTCAGAGCTTGGGTGGCTACCTTGATCCCGTGCCCATTCTGCATACTGTTATTTTTAGTGTGTTGACTCAAGTGAAGCTAACTCAAGTGTCTTCCTCCAGGCTGGGAGGCGCTCTCCCAATTACAGCACAGATACATTTTTACAGTCTCTGTTCCTTGATTTCACCATCTGTAAAACATACATAAAATACACCTCTGCTTCACAGGGATGATGTGAGATTAAATTTGCTAATATTTGCAAACTACCCTGAGACTCTTGGATGCACAGTGACACATAAATGCAAAGATTTATTCTGCATTACTATTATTATATATTCGCTTTTAGTATTAAGAATATATACTGAGATGTTTGTGCTCCACGATTAAGCATCCAATGAAAGGATGAGAACTGTTGTGATGCAGGTCACAGGGTAGAGGGTTGGACTTGATGACTTCTCAAGGAGTCTGTCCAGCCTTACATTTCTGTGATTCATACTGTATTTTAAGACATTGCATAAAGATTGCCTCTGTTTGGGCATCAGTCCAGTATTTTGCATTGAATGAACAAGGGGCTTTTCCTTTCTTACTCCACAATCAATAGAATAAAACTTGGCATGAAATGATGAAGACGCCAGAGGCTAAGCAGAAAGACACTGATGATCCATTAGAAGTGAAGAAAGAAGAAGCTGTTTGGGAACTTTTTACAAGTGAATGCAGTTATTTTCTGGATCGTTTACTGGTTCTCAAGATGGTAACTTTGGATTTATTTCTCCAGTAGATAAAACATCTTACTTGTCCTGACATCACTGGGGAAGGAAGAAAGTAATCTATAACCTTTCCTTCTTATATCTCTATGGAAATTACTTGAACTCTTGTGCTGTGTATTCCTCCTGTCTAGTTTTCTAAACCTATTTCTACAATTCTCTGGTTTTCATTTCATCCTGATGAAATCTTTTCCTTTGTGTACCTCTTCTCAGTGTTTTGCATCAATCTCTCTTGGTTCAGTGCTTTCTGTACTCCCAAGAGCATCAGAAGTCATTTTACTCTTTCTTTCACTATCTCTCAACTCCCACTCATCGATGAATAATGCTCTACCTTCCATTACTGCTAGTTTATTTAATTTTTTATTCCTGGCTTATTTATCAGCTTAGCTTGAGGAGAACTGTTGGGATGTAGTTGTGTTATTCATAATATACAAATTCAGCAGGGCAGTAAGTCCAGTATTTTAAGCTTCCCTCCCATCCAGCAGAAAAAAATTAAATTAAATCTAAACTTATCCTGAGGAAAATTAGGAGTGTCTTCAAAGTTGAACAAGCTGTGACTGACTGACGTGACTGACATTTAGGCACATTCAGTATCTCTTTATAGGTGATGAAGGAAGATCTATCACAAGGGTTTACACACACACATTTCTCAAAAGGAAGGTGGATAGGGTCTAAGGAACAGCATTTTAAAAAGCATGTTACATTCTGAAAATAGAGTTTAGCCTAAAAAAAAGTTCAAAAGTCAGGTGGATGAGAGAGAGCACAGTGCTCCATTGTAGTTGACAGAGACAGTGGGAGGGACAGGGTTATTGGACAGCTGGAAAAAGCCAGGATGAAGGTGTCCTGCAGTCTAGAAACATCTGTACAGAGTAGAAGCAGTAGATGATTGCTGAGGAGCACAGCTAACTACACATGGTTTTCCTGTTAGGGAGGGAGGTGATGAGTGTGGAGGAAGAACCTAGAGAGGAAGGCAGGTAGATACAGTAGTATTGCCCGGTGTGGCTCACAAATGACACAGACTCTCCTCCCCCATACCGTCCTGCCCATCCCCGTTTTTAATTATTCTCCAGCAGTGAAAACAAATTTGCTTATGAAAGAGTTTGGCAACTCTGACCCTTCTATTTATTTCTTGCTGCTACCAATATTCCTCACTATTAAATGTTCCACTTGTTCTAATGAAGTGCAGCTGACATTTGAGACTATGGAGAGTTCTCCCCTCAAGTGGCTTTTTTTCTCAGGCTTTCAGATCATTAGTTCATGGCCGCTAGACCAATGCAGGGGCAAGCATAAACATTCACTCTCTTCACCCCTCCCCTAGCGCTTTGAGCTACATCAGTAAGCACTTTATTCCTGTTTTTATATAAAACCATCTCTATTTAAAAAATCCAAATTTCTCTGCTAATTTTTAGCTGATTTGAGGACATCATTTGGTATAAATCAGAGTAATTCAATGTGACCCTCCCCCCCCAAAGAGCCAAGCTAGAGCACCTGATGTATAATGTGTCCAGTATTCCTCACAATTTCAGCACAGCTGAAATTCACCCCCAAAAAAGAAAGCTACCTCAACTCTCAAAAACGTGTCCCAAAAGCCATTCCTCTGTCTAGTGGGACTCTTCCACCCTCCATGCCTGGGCATACACAGCTACTTGGAGATAGACATGGAGGTCTGAGGTAGGCATAGGTTAGAGGACAGGGACTTAGGAAGAGCGAGATTGTGGACCACCATGTCTGCAACTGCATGGATCTGTGAGTATGAAGCCCTTCATACAGGTCTGCAGAGGCTGCAGTACCCATTGCTGACCACAGAACAGAATAACAGCCATGATGGGGCTACATTGCTGACAATGGGCTGGCTGTGTATGGATTCTGTAATGTCAGACAGTTCATCATTCCTTCCCAAATCCCATTAGTGAGGCTTTGTGCAAGCCATGAAAAACTTGCTCCTAAATGCTGTGATCCCAACCATTTCATAGTCTGCCAAATGAATTACTGCTTACAAAGAAATATATGGTTAAATATATTGGCCTCTGCAAATTAATTGGTTTGTTAGAGTTGAGTTAATACAGAGAGTAAATAATATGGCTTTATTATCTTTTTAAAGGTATTTGTGAATACACTGAAATACCTGCAGACCAATGAGTTCCTTTTGGATGTGGATTTGTGGGGACTTTTTGCAAACTTGGAGGAGTTAATCCAGGTGAGAAAAAAACAGGAATTTCCTTTAAACCAAAAGCTGACAGCATAATTAAAAAGGAGAACAAAGAATAGCCAGACCCAAATTTTAGTGTCTGTATCTTGAACTTAACCCTAAAGACACTTTCTCCTTTGACAAAACAGTTTGGATGAGGCTTCATCAGTCAAATGACTCTCATATGATTTCATGAATAGGCACAGAGCCATTTGAGATTTGGGTATGACTGTTGTCTGGTGGTTTCCTGTTTTGAAGTAAGTGTCATATGACAAGTTTGGAATTAGTTCTTTAAAACAGAGTCTTGTTAAAAGCATGACATTAGGTTATACAAACATTAGGGCAGAACAATCACAACAGCCAGATCCATACAATGAATGTCCCATATCAAACACGCACATAGACATGAAACGTCTGCTGTGCTATAGTCCCTTTGTCCTTCTGGAGTAGCACAAAGGGAATGGAAACCACCCTCCTCTCTCCAGCTGGGGATTCCCCAGCATGAACGAGTCCCTCGCAAGTGTAGAGCTGACATGCTGGACATCTGAGCTACTGACCGTGCAGCTTCTCTCCCCCTTGCCCCAGAAGTCATGGGCCCTCAGTTGGCAGTCCGTCCCCCTAGGGACTCTCTTCCAACAAGCGCAAGTTAATGTAGCTCTTAGGCTGCTCTAACTTGTCCTGAGCCAGAAAAAGACTCAGGGATCAACACTCCCTGATGGACTTCTGGTGTGACCACCACCCAGATAAGGAGACCGTGTTCACCTTTGTCCGGGTGGAGGGTCAACGGTCGTTTCACTCCCAGTTGGACCGCATTTACATTTCTTGTCATCATCTTTCCCAGGCCTACTCCTCCAGCATTCAGCCAGCCCTATTCTCGGACCACCGCTTGGTGGCTGTGACGGCCTCTCTTTCTTTGAAGAGGCCAAGGTTGGCCTACTGGCATTTCAATAACAGGTTGCTGGAGGATGTGGGCCTCGTAGCATCCTTCCAGGAGTTCTGGCTGGCCTGGCACAGCAGTGGTGGGATTTTGGGAAGGTGTGTGCACGGCTCTTCTGCCATGACTACACCTGGGGAACCAGCTGGTGGTGGGATTCAGTGATAGAACAGATGGAACAGGAGGTTATAGAGCTGGAGAGGCATCTGACCACCAGCCTCAGAGATCCATCCTTCTGCGGAACGTACCAGGAGAAGTGGAAGGAACTCCAGGCCCTTGACGACCTTCAGGCCCGGGGCACCTTTGTTCATTCC
Source organism: Rafetus swinhoei (assembly GCA_019425775.1). Classification (NCBI taxonomy): domain Eukaryota; kingdom Metazoa; phylum Chordata; order Testudines; family Trionychidae; genus Rafetus; species Rafetus swinhoei. The sequence goes on along the minus strand of CM033437.1, from coordinate 269,486,080 downwards.
TGCATCCATCTCCTCTGGGAGACAGATTGTGGCTCCTGCTTTTTCTATGCCCTGGAGAAAAAGCGAGGGGCTAAAAAGCACATCATCTGCTTTCTGGCAGAGGATGGCATCCCCCTCACGGATCCTGGACTATGACCGGGGAGACTGGGTGGATCCTCTGGTGCTCGCCCAGCGCATGGGGCTTTCCACCCTTCATACTCTCTGGCACTTACTTCAGGAGGTGAGGGAAGCTTTGCTGCCTGCTGCTTGGGTTTACCTCAGCTGGGTCCTGTGAGAGGGCCATCCTGCCCACCCCTTACCCCTGGCTCTCTGGATCTCTCCATCACCCCCGGGCTCCACATGCCTTCCCGACCGCCTCCCCTTCATCACCCAAGCTGGCTACATACATTGCAGCCAGTACCGTTTCAAACCATGCCAAAAAGTCATCTGAACACACTTGTGCTTCACATCCTTCATTTCCCCACCTTCGTGTCCTGCCCAGATAACAAATGGTGGGACCTCCTACCACCAGTAGAGGGTGGGAAGCCCCCGTGAGACAGTCTTTACTCTACCTTGCTTCTGTGGCCCACCAGGGACATCAGCTGGAGAATCCTCCGCGGCACTGTGAGCACGGACGTGTACTTGGTGCGGTTCACTCCTGTTCCCGACACTTGCCCCTTCTGTGGCATGAGGAAGACCCTGGCGCACGTCTGCCTTGAGTACACCAGGTTACAGCCCCTCTTTCGGCTCCTCCAGAATTTCTTGTTAAGGTTCTGGCTCTACTTCTCCCCTCACCTATTAATTTATGCACACCCCATCTGTCACGGGACCTCCTAGTCAACTTCCTCCTGGCCATTGCCAAGATGGCAATTTACAGACCAGGGAGCAGAGGTTGGCTCAGGGAGGGGGCTGTGACTGGGGCCTATTTCCGTTTCTGTATCCGTTCACGCATCCAGGCAGAGTTCCACTTGGCAGCATCCGCTGGCTCTTTCAAGGATTTTGCGGAGCAGTGGGTGCTGTCTGGAATTCTCTGCGCAGTGTCTCCATCCGGTTCCCTCGTTTTAACCCTTTGACCTCCACACTCGTCCCTGTTTTTCTCTTTATTTGTCCCTGTAATCACTTGGTATTCTGGGCTCTGTGAACCCTCCCTGTAGACTGGGGTGAGTCCTTGAGATGTGGGCAGGCTTACACCCGCCCACCTCCCAGGCTCCAGTAGCATTACTTTTTTATAGCTTTCTGCTCTGACCCTGTCACAGTATGCATTGCCTAGCCCCCTGGCCTCAGTATCAGTTTGAGCCCGTTGATGTTACTGTATGTCATGAGTCATGCACTCCCCATCCCCTTTTGAGATGGGATAAGGGTCGTTATAGCCCATGTCCAAATCTGTGCAGCGTCTTTGGGTCCCAGAGTTGTGTTGCCTAAGAGCCAGAGCCAATAGAGCTGCCCTCAAAATCAGGATGGTGTGGCCTAAAGGTCCGAATCAACCAAGCTACCTTCATGATCAGGTGGGCAGGGGAACCTGAGCTCTTCCTCTCCACCAGGTCCCAACCCTGGGCCCCATTATTGGCAGGGGTCCCCACATCAGCTCAGCAGGGATCCAGCCAAAACACGCCAAGCTGCTCTCTGGTTCTACAACCATCTTCTCGCAAAGATTCCCTGGGTGGCTTCCTACCCACTTCTCTGTGACTCATCGCCTCAGGGTTCCCATGGTCCCTCCTCCCTCTGTGGCATCTGGAGCCTGGATCTCGTGGGTGGATGCCATCTGGCTGGCTGGCCACTGCATCCTGAAGTGCCAGCAGTCCATCAGCAGGAGCCTGGAGCACACCTCCTCCTTCTCCAATGGTCCACCCTAAATGAGCTGGGCTGCTCCCTTTCATACCTGCTCTCCAGCCCAAGCATGCCCAGCAGTGTTGAAGAGGCATGGCTTTCTCAGCCCAAAGAGAGGAATTAACCCCTGCAATCCAAGTGAACATATATACATATTAATGAAGATAATATTGGTTACTGCACCTTCAGTTCCTGGTGCTCCATAGGAACAACAGATAAACTAAACATCAGAAGGAACGTGCACTGAGTCTTTGTCTGGCCCTATCATGGTATGAGGCAGATTAGGGAGATGAATTCTATGCCATTTATAGGATGAACACTCCCAAGGGTTGGTTAGAATCGGGGCGGCCCGTGAGCCTAGGCAGACTAGGCGGTCGCCTAGGGTGCTGCCGGCCCGGACGCCCGATGATGACGTCACGGGGCGCCCGGGCGCCTCGTGATTATGTCACGGCCATTGACGGCTGTGCAGGCGGGCGTGCCGATCGCGCCTTCCGCCTGGGGCGCCAGCAGCTACGGCTGGCCTCGGGCCGCTCCTGGTTAGAATACAGTTAGAGTGTTTGTTTTTAATACTTTTCCCATTATGCTTTATTTTAAATCTTTTCATGTGTGTAAAATACAGCAACATACATTATAATCAAACGTGGGAAAAGAAGATGCTTCAAATGCCCCTGACACTCTTGACTAAAAGTACTGTATAAAATACGCCTTGCCAATGTGCTTGAGTAAATACTGTACCACGAGCAACTCTCCAAAAGCCATGTAGGCCCGCAAACTTGCTAAATAAAATATAGTGGTTGCGATTCAAATCCCAGCATTTTAATGCAGTACACTTAGGTTCTGGAGATACAGGCTGTTATTTTCGATTCTGTCTCTACAGGAATACTGTAATATCTTCCAAACCACTGCATGGTAAATGTAACTTAAATGTAAATTTTTCTCTGGATGCACAAGATGTGGAAATTCAAATAGGACCAATAGAATCTAAGTGAAAATATTTGTAAAGAGCTTCCTCAAGGAGAATGCCTTGCTTGCAAAGTCAGTTTTTACATTCGAGTTCTTTTGAAGTTTTAAATAAATGTTTTTCATTATCTTCAGGAAATTGAAATAAGGTTGAATATAAATTACACTTTCCAAATGAGTTTGAAGACCTCTTTAATCACATTGCAGCTAAATGTGCTGTCACATCGAATCAGTACACAGCATGCATTGCTGCAATTTCCAAAGTTAATTTGTGTTTAATATTCATATTAATTATGTAGCTACTGTTCTAAAAGAAATGCAATTGAAAAAATGTAATCTTGTTTCATCATTTTTGTTAAACAGAGCTTGACAGAGCCTAAGTGGGTATTTTAAACAGGTTTGTTTTAACTTCTGGTTAACATAAGCACTTAGGCCATGTCTACACGAGGAAACTATTTCAAAATTATTAAATTTGACTTAACTCCCAATTTAACAAATTCGAAGTAGTGTGTCCTCACTATGGGGAAACATCAAAATTAATCCGAGACAGGGTCCATTAATGTGGACATGCTACCTCTGACTTAAAGCCCCAGGAAGCACTGGGGAGTAATTCGTTTGAATTACTCTGGGGAATAGTTATTTCAAAATAGCGGTACCGGAACACTCACACTACCATTATTTCAAAATAACTATTTTGGAATTAGCATTATTCCTGATGAAAATCAGGAGTGCAGATTTCAAATTAAGTGGCCCATTATTTCGAAATTATGGGCTTGGTAATATGGAAACTCCATTTATAAATTCAATTTAAGGGGGGTTATTTCGAAATAAAGTCCTAGTGTAGAATAGGACTAAGGCCATAATTCTGAAAGTGCCCAAGACTTCAAGTCAGTCAGCAGAGCAAATACAAGGCTGAATGTATTAAGCAACGAGAATGATTAAAGGTCTAGAGAACATGACCTATGAGGGAAGGCTGAAGGAATTGGGTTTGTTTAGTTTAGAAAAGAGAAGATTGAGGGGGGACATGATAGCAGTTTTTAGATATCTAAAAGGGTGTCATAAGGAGGAGGGAGAAAACTTGTTCATCTTGGCCTCTGAGGATAGAACAAGAAGCAATGGGCTTAAACTGCAGCAAGGGAGGTTTAGGTTGGACATTAGGAAAAAGTTCCTAACTGTCAGGGTAGTCAGACACTGGAATAAATTGCCCAGGGAGGTTGTGGAATCTCCATCTCTGGAGATATTTAAGAGTAGGTTAGATAAATGTCTATCAGGGATGGTCTAGACAGTATTTGGTCCTGCCATGAGGGCAGGGGACTGGACTCGATGACCTCTCGAGGTCCCTTCCAGTCCTAGTATTCTCTGATTCTATGATAAGGCTCTACTGGGCATGAAATCCAATTCCAGAATCTGGACTTTAAAAATATTTAGTAATAAAAATAAAGCTCAGACGAGCAGTCCAACTACTTTTGTTTTCTTTCCTTGACTAGGTGAGTCTCAGTTTTGTGACTGATTTTTTCAAAATTGTGAAGAACCATGTCGCTGCATCTGAATCCTCCCTGGATTTCCTCTCTGTGCTCACAAAGGTAACATTGTCAAAAATGCTCTGTAGTGGGACTGTGAAGGTAGCGCAGAAAGTTTGTGAAGCTGCTTTCTTGGTTGCATTCCTCTTTTACTGATGACCTTTATCTAGACCATATACTACAGGTTGAACCTCCCCAGTCTGTGACTCTCTGGTCTGGCAAAGTCTGTGGCCTGCTGGACCACAGATGTTGCCAGACCAGTGAGCAGCAGATGCAGAGGTTGCACACGCTTGGCAGCCCAGTGGCCTGGGGGCATGGTCAGTGGCTGGGAGCCCCACCAGCAGGGCTCTGAGCCACAGTGAGGCCGGCCCAGAGAAAAGCCCCACTGGCCAGAGTCAGGCCAGCACAGAGAGCAGTCCTGCCGGCTGGAGCAGGGCCAGCAGCCGGGGGCAAGGAATCACAGAGGATCCTGGTCAGGGCAGGGAGCCCCATTGGCCAGAGGGGGGGCCAGTGGCCCATAGAGGAGCCCCGCCAGGGGAAGCAGATCCCAGCAGGATTGCTGGGGGTAGCGCAGTGGCCAGGGACAGGAGAGCTCTAGGACAGCCAGAGACTTGACCTCCCCTGGTCCAGCCAATTCCCTAGTTCGGGACCACTCAGGTCCCGAGGATGCCAGACCATGGAGGTCCACCAGTAAGAGGAGTAAAGCTGTCCAATGGGAGCTTCAGAGATACAGTCACTCTTCTTTCACTCAGTGAGTGAAATCCTGGCCCCACTGAAGTCAATGAGAGTTTGCGATTGATTTCACTGGGACCAAGATTTCTCCCCAAATTTTTAAGTGCTGCTGTTACCTTAGACTATTCCTAAACATGAGGCTATGCAAGGCTGTTGTGTAGCCCAGCATCTACTTCTTTTTTTTTCCACAGTAAAGCCTCAAAACTCCAGATGCCCATAGAAATGCAAGAGTTGTGGCAGGATTCTTTAAGACATTCGTTTTCTTTGGCAAGTTTACTCTCGACTTCAGCCCAATTTTCCCTGTTACCATCAAATTTCAGGCAAAAAAGTATCTTACAAAAACTATGAAAAGTAGATTGTTTACCCATTGTTTTGCCCCTCACTGTGACAGTCCTCTTTTTCAATCTTGTTAATCATCTAACTCCTTTATCTTGCAGTATTTCCAAGGTAACCTCTGCCAGACACACCAGATTTACTGCCTTCATTACACCTCTGCTGTCTTTTACTTGGAGAACCTGAAGCAGAGAGAAGATTTTGGAATCTATCTGAAAGTAAAGTGTTGGCTTTGCTGTCCTTATTCAATCTTCAGCCATCCTAGCAATCCTTTCAAAACAGATTGCAAAAACTATATTCTAGTTTAAATAACAGCCTAGGCCTTTTTTCATGAAATGCAAACAATACCACAGGTTTAAATATACTGGATGGTATCCTGGCTCCGCTGAAGTCAATGGCAAAATTCCCATTGACACAAGCTCCTCCAATGGCACCAGATTTTCATACTCTACATTCATACGGTGCTTTTCTAATGGCAACTGCACCTTAAAGCAGATTCAATTAGTGCAACTTATAAAATGCAGAATAATTAGACATTAACAAGCTTCCAACAGGGGTAGCACAAGCAGTTGGGATGTTTATCCAAACCTGTCCTATGTTACCTCCTATCATGGGGTAGGAGCAGCAGGGTTGCCCAATATATAATGTCCTGGGAGTGGAGCAGTTGACATTAACTAAGTACCTGATGCAATAATCCCCTCTTGGGAGTTCCCAACACAGGGGGGGCAGAAGCCAAAATAACTGCCTATTTTAAGGGATTTGTTGGATTTTCTACCTTATATGATCTTCTCAAAGATCACACCATGTAACAAATCACAGAGCCTGTGACTTACGTTGCACCTACACCACCACAGTAGTGAGGCTCCAAGTCTGGATCAACAGACTCGGCCTGATACCACACTAGAATTAGCTGCATAGTCCTTGCAGCTCAGGCTGATGCCCTGAAGACTAGGAGGAAAGTGGGTACGACAGACAAGGCTCCAGCCTACGTCTTAGCTTATGTGAGCTGTCTCCACCACTCTTTCTAGCATGATAGCCTGAGCCCTCAGGCCTAGGTTTGTCAAATCAGGGTCTAAGACTCGCTGCCGGGGGTTGCTGCTTTTGGGCCACACTGTGATCCGGTTACTGCCGCTGGTGACTCTCAGGAGTAGTTATGTGGGCTTCCGCGGACCTATTCGTATGTGTAACTGCTGAATATAAACAGGGCTTCACATAAAGACACAGCTTACGTGACAAAACCACCATCAGCCTCTCCAGTTCACACAAAAGCCTCTTGAATCTCCTATTCTCCGGGTATGCCAACTCTTGGGAGTTTTATATAAGTCTCATGCTTTCTGGTGCTCTCATTGGAGCAGCAGCTCTTAGAGTCAAGTGACTATATGACAAACTCAGCTTTCTTTTTTAAAATGGAAAGTTTTAGCTCTATTTTAGTGATCTTAAAAATAATAAATATGGGATTCTTTTTATTTGCCTTCTTATTTCTAAGCCTTTAGTATGTGTTCAGGCCACATCTGAACTTGCCATGTAATCACTTAACTCTAGGAGCTGCTGCTTTAAAAAGGGAATACCAAATAGATTGAGATTTACATAAATCTCCCAAGTTGGCGCACCCAGGGCACGTCTACACAGCAGGGTAAAAGTTGAGCTAAACTACGCAACTTGAGCTACATTAATTGCGTAGCTGACGTGGAAATAGCTTAATTCGGCTTTTGGCACTGTCTACATAGCAGGAAGTGGAAGGAAGAACACTGTCCCTTCAACTTTCCTTACTTCTCATGAAATGAGGGTTACCATGAGTCGGAGTCCTCCAGCTCACCATTATTTTGAAATTATAATTTGCAGTGTAGACACGCTCTTTCTTATTTCAGAATTACATCAGTTATTCCAAAATAACGCTGCTGTGTAGACGTAGACCCAGGGAATAGCAGATTTGAGAGGCTTTTGTGTGAACTGGAGAGGCTGATGTGGTGGTTTTGTCACTTAAGCTGTGTCTTTATTTGAAGCCCTGTTTATATTCACATGGTTAAACAGCCTTTACAAGCACAACATAAGATAAGATAAAGGCCTTTTTACTTCATCCTGAGCCTAAATTCTCTTTACAGAGGAAATTTAAAAGGGGGTATTTAAACCAAGCTAACAGCACCAAACATGACTGTAATGAAAGTGCAATTTAGTGCTTTTGGATGTTTTTTGTGAGCCTCTGAGAAAAGAGTCGGTAGGGCTTGACTGAATTTGAGTGCACAGGATGGAACTAAAACAGCAGCTCATGGATGTAAACGTCATTTTTACCCCTTGAGATACCTTTTGTTTTATTGTATCTGAAACCACTTGGGAAGGAGAGAGAGACTGGGAGGCTGGCACAACAATACTACATTTAGTGGCTTGGCTTTTCCCTATCGTGTAATTGTATTTCTATGGACTTGACCGAAACTCTTTCCAAGCTTGAAGAGTTATTGTATGTGGACTTCTAAAGTGAGCAGGAGTGGTCAAATTCTGCTCTTAGTTACTCTGCATGTATCAGAAATCACTGATGTTAAGCCAGATTTACTCTAACCGAATTTAGCCCATAGATTGCATGGGCTATGGCCCTGCCATGGCCCTGTCACTTCTATTTATCTTAAGCATCACATAGAACATTAGCACTACATAAATACTAAATAATGGTCATCAACATTTCAAGCTTGCTCAGATTTCAGATTTTACTCTATTTAAACCTGAAAAATGAGCTCACTGTTATAGCCAGGTATCTTGGTGTAACCAGGTATCCTGGTGTAGCCAGGTATCCTGCGCCCACTAGCGGTATTTGGGGTCTGACTAGCTCCAGTACCACCAGAAGCCCTGCAGGGCCAACAGACACATATCTGGGGGCACAACTCACCCCGTTGGAGAGGAAATGGCTCTGGAGGAACCTGGATTGAGATTGTTCTTGATGAGAGCCAATGGCATAGGATTGTATTACTAGGAATTAGTATAACCTGAAATGTGAAGTTGTCTATAACAAAGATTAACCTGCGGAATGGATTCAGCTCCCCTTGAAGTGAGAGCAGGGTTCCATCGACTTCACTAGGAACTGACCTGGCTTCCTCATAAGGGGATCCCCATTACATTTCAGTCGGCTGATGTTGCAGCTAATTGTTTTTTAAGTGCTTTATGAGAAAGTACCCGAGGTTGTGGATCCTCAAACAGGCTTCCTTTCTATTCAGTAGTGGTGTGAACAGAAGGAACAGTGCAACCGACTACACCTACCAGAACTGCTGGTGGCTCCTTTACACAGACTAACCCGCTATCCCCTGCTCCTTTACAACATCTGGAAGAGAAGCACTGATGCAGCACAGAAAGCCTCCGTCCACTCGATTAAGGAAAAGGTGGAAAAGTCTATACGTAAGTAGATCAGAAGTCAAGTTCTGTGTTCAGCGATTTCTCTGAGGGTTTGTGCACTTGAGGTTCAAATGTAAATGCGTTTTTTTAGTATGTGAAGACGTGATAGGTGGCATGAAAAACTCATTGCGATCCCTTCAAGGCCTTTTCTTTTTCTCAAAATTACCTAGTACCATTTTCATATTGTCAAAGTCTCCCCTCAAGAGGGAAATGCAGGGCATAAATCTGTTACTCATATTTGCAGAGAATTAGGGTTGCCAGATGGTTTAACAAAAAATCCTGAACACCCCCCTTCCTCCCCCCCGCCAAAAAAACCACAAAAAACACCGGGAAAAAATTCTGTTGAGGATAAAAAAAAAAGGGGGAGACCAAATTGTTGAGAAAAAAAAAAGGTGCTGAACCTTACCCTGGGAGGGGGAGAGAGCTTGTACCGCATCTTACACTACTCCCTCTAGTTTGGGGCCACACACTAACCCCCAATGCACCCACCCCTCCCCCTGAGCGACTCCCCCATCCCCATCCCAATGCACTCACCCTCCCCTGAGCCAGGCCCCACACAGCGTCCCCATCCCAGTGAACTCACCCCTCCCCTGTACTAGGCCCCACAGCATCCCCATCCCAGTGAACTCACCTCGCCTCAGAGCTCCCCCAGTGTCCCCATCCCAGTGAATTCACCCCTCCCCTGAGCCAGGACCCACACAGCATCCCCATCCCAATGCACTCACCCCTCCCCTGAGCTAGGCCCTCCACAGCCCCCCCATCCCAGTGTACTCACCCCTCCCCAGAGCCAGGCCCCCACAGCATCCCCATCCCAGTGCACTCACCTCTCCCCAGAGCCAGGCCCTCCACAGCATCCCCCATCCCAGTACACTCACCCCTGCCTCAGAGCAAATCGCCCCCTCCCCCCAGAGCCAGGCATCGGAGGAATGGGACAGCCAGGTAAGGAAATCTTACTTTTAAAGTCGCTGCTCCTGTCGCCTGGCCCAGCTGCCTCGGCTCACAGTGTGTGTAGAGGAAGACGTCACATGGCCAGCTCCAGGGTCTCTGCTCAAAGGGTCACGTGGGCCAGAGCAGCGTGCGCTCCGCTCCCACCCCAGCCCAGCGCACACCTAGCGTGGTGCCCGGCAAGTGCCCCCTTCTACCGCCCCTTTGCTACGCCTCTGCCGTGCTTCTCACTCCCCCGGCCCCGCCAGATGCGGCAGAGGAAAATTGTCCCCGCCAGGCTTCCATCCCAGGGAAACAGGAAATACCGGACATTTCACGTGTCCGGTATTTTCTGTTTTTTTTTTTTACTGGACGGGGCACCCAAATAACGGGCAGTCTGGGTGAATACCGGACACTTGGCAACCCTACAGAGAATCACTTGCATTGTTGTGTGAACAGCAGAGAGCCGTTCACAAATAGGAACAAATCAGGGGAAATCTCAAAGAGATCTCTGAGATGGAGTCAGGTCTGGCAAGGGTACAAAATGGTTTAATCCTTAAAAGCATAAAATTCCCCCCACAAGGGGCATATTACGCCAACAACTTTTCTCAGAGTGACAGTCTTAATATGTGAGATACCTAGAGATCTTTCTCCAGCTTGTGTAGGAAAAAATGGATGGGGTTTTATGCTGGATTCTATTTTACATAAATCTATTAATTCAGTCATTCCCTGGAATGCACAATTTGCAGCTGTAAATTTCTTATAGATCGGAAGTTCGTTATAAGACAAACTTATTCTCCAGTGCCCCAGTCCAGCTCCCATTGGAGTCAGTGAGGGAGTAGTATTAGACAGAAAGTGAATACAGCTATTGGCATAAGCCTGACACTTGATCTCAGCCCAGGCTTACAAACCAGGAAGTGACTTTGAGCCACTTGGTCTATGTGCCTTCCTGTCCTCATCTTTAAAGCAAGGACACCACAACTTATCTGCTTTGTTGGGCAGTGTGAGGGATAATTTTACTTTCAGTGTTCCCTGAAGCATTGTGCGCAAAATGGCTGTGCATGCAAAATTAGGAGTCAAATTGAAGTTTTGCTCTTTCAGGCCCTGATTTTGCAGTCTGAGGCCAGCTCGACACTGGGGGGAGAAATTCAATTTAAGAGCTGCAACTCCCACTATGAGAATAGTGTAGCTGGAGTCTGTATACTTTTCATTGAATTTCTAGGGTAGCCCCATAGCAGGACAAACTCTCCCATCAACTTCTCTTACTCCTCACAACTCCGAGGAGTACCGGGGTCAATGGGGGCACCCTCAGCATTTGATTTAGTAGGTCCTTACTTCTTCTTAAACCCTTGTACTCCGAGTGGAGCATAGGTCGTCTACAAGTCTCCTCCATTTCACTCTGTTTCAAGACAAAACTTTTAGCTGACTCCAGGAGTACCCCAGTTGTTGTCCTTCAATCTCAGTAGATCTTCTCCACTTTGTCCGAGGTCTTCCTCTTTTGCATTTTCCTTGTGGATTTCATGTGAGAGCTTGACGGACTATGCTGGATGATGGTTTTCTGAGAGTGTGGCCTAGCCATCCCCACTTTCTTCTCTTGATTTAAACTTCAAGTGGTTCTTATCCTGTTCTGGTCCTTACTAATCCCACTTAATAAAACCCCAAGAGATTGATATCCAGAGCTTTGATTCCAGGTAAGTGTAGACACGGCCTCAGGCATGTGCTTCACTTTACAGACTGAGTAGACCTCTTGAGTTTTAGTCCTGTCCTTTAATCATAAACCCATCCTTCCTTTTAATGTTTTTTCTTAAAGATGCTCATTGATTCCAATAGCTTTTGAATCAATAATTTACCCTAAATTAAAACAGTAAAGAACTTTCTCATGGTATTAGAGACCAATTTGGAATAGCAGCTTTTTTTAATTGATGTTTAAGACAAAAACACAAGTGAATCTTTAGAGTCATGCATATTTTAAGTATCTGGTTATATGACACCCAGTCGATCACAACAGTGTATTCAAATCTGTTTAAAGACACAAGGTGAAATCCTGGCTTCACTGAAATCAAGGCAAGTTTTGCAATTGAGCTCAATGGAGCCAGGATTTCACCCATGGCTTACGGTGTAAGCTTTAGGCACAGCCTTGCAAGCCCCAGAAACCAAGATCCTCAAAGTATTTGGGGCAGTTATTTCTGTGCTGGGATCCTGGGCTCCAACCTGGACTGCTGAGTCCTTGGTCCCACTAACCTTGGGCATCCTCATCACACTGTGATGTTGTTAGCAAGCTACAGACCTCTAATAGGCACTGTACTTACACAGACATCCAGAAGCAGATACACTTTCAACTGAGTTCCATTAACGCCACTTCCACCCAGCTCCCCAGACTTGCACCACCAGCGTATATTGACTTGCCCTGGTCAGTAGCCTGACCAGTGTAAGTTTATTACCTACTCTATCCCTTCTTCAATGTGGAAAGGCCATTTGTAACCTGGGCTGAGATTTTCCAAGCACTTTCACCAAACCACACTGTTTTAGGCACAATATAAAACAGATTTATTAACTACAGAAAGCTAATCACTTAAGTGATTGTAGTCACAACCATAGAGATCAAAGTTGCTTACCTATGAAATAAAAATAAGTGTACAGTTTGAGTTCTACCAGCTAAACAGGATTTGAACCAAGCAGTGTCTCACCCTGACAGATGGTACAAATAGGTCACAGATCTTCAGTATACAGGCTGGAACTCTCCTCCAAGCTTGGCTCACACTCCCCAGTTCGTTGCCCTCCTGATGTGTTTCCAGGTGTTGAGTTGTGGCAGGAGTGAGGCCAAGTGATGATGTCACTTCCCCTTTTGTATAGTTTCTTCCAGTTTGCTGGAAAGAGCTTTGCTTCTGACATAGGGGTCTGCCCCCATTGGGCAAGCAGCCTTCATTGTATATACCCTCTCCCTGAGAAGCCTCCATTGTATATAGTTTCTAGGATAGTGGAATCTCTTCAGTGGGCCATAGCATGACTGGCTACTCCATTGTTGTACCTGAAAGGCTGGTTGTGGGTGTTCCCAACAATCACAACATACTTCAGTAGCACACACATAGCAAAACTTCATAATTTCCCACACAATGATACCTCATGCAATCCAACGGGATTAATGTTCAACAGCTCGAGAGTTTTAAAATGATATTACACAAATCATACTTCGTACAAAACATCATAATCATATAACAGTGATGAATATGGAGGTTCCAGAGTGCTGCTTTGGGTAAAGAGTGCCACAAACTTCCACTGGAATTGCTGAGAGTCAGCCATTTAAATACTTTTGAGTATCCACTGCAGTCTAGCATTGTTAAGGGCATTCAACATCTCCCAAGCCTGGGACCATTGTTGTCAACCATGGGGATAATTGACATTTTGTATTTTTCAGGAGATCTTGAAGGTAAAGTAAAATGGCTGGACAATTTTCAGAAATTTAGGCAGCTGCAGGAGTTTATAATTTGGCCTCCACTTTGGGACCGTGACAAAAGGTTCTTTATCCCAGAGGTAAGTAAGGTATTTATATGTTATCCTCAGAACTTTTTCTTTGAAAAAAATTTCATTTATCCATGCTGCTTACTCCAGGGAGCTGAAGAAGTATCCCAAACCAAGAATAATATAGGTTATATGCAAATATTACTTATTGTTATTCCCTTATTAGCTGGGTTTTGAGATAGAGTTGTGCAAAACTGTTCACCTTCTTCACTCCCCGGGATGAGCCAAAGAAATTCACATTAGCATTTGAATAATGTAAAAACATGAATTTTCCATGAGAATGTGTTCTGCTTTCTGCTGAGGTGACCTGTGACCTCTCCTTGCCTTTGAAGCCTGCCTTTAAGTAATGTTATGGTACAGTCACTAAATGGAGCTTACCTTGATGTTCATTAAACTTACTCTAAAGAAGGTGATCCCAGTTCGACTTTTCAAAGAATTAAACTTGTTTAATCCATAGTATTGCTGGGAAAAAAAACCCATAGCCATGCTCAGCTGGTAGCTGATTGGCATGCTTAGTTTGATATAAACTTTAATATCTTACAAATATGAAGAGTACTTCTCAGACTCATTAACAACTGGCTAATTTCCAGTTTTTGGTCAAATTTGTATGATTCTTTTTTCTATTTTTTCTTCCAAGTATCTGAAACATATTTTAAGAGAGAACATGAGTGAAAATATCTTGTCTTCCAACACCAGAGAGCTTCTTCGGGAAGGGAGGTTAACTCTTGCAGGTAAATGCCACTTTACTCACATGCCAGCATTACAGCACCGTATTCTGTGCGGGCAGTACTGCACAGATCTGTGCCCCACTGATTAATTAGAAATATGGATCAAAGAAAAACAAATATACAACATGTCATACGGTAAGAGAGAAACAGCTAAACTGTCAAGAGGAGAGTAATCTGTGTGCTCAGTTATTGTCGCATCTGGATGGTAAACATGCCAAATGTTGATGGAATCAGCTTGATTGGCCAATATCCAAATTTCAAAGAGGGTTTTTTTATTGTGCTATTTTGGATTGTGGCTCAGGGAACCCTGATGAAGTTGAGACTGCTCTGTTCAAAAGGGTCTTTGTTATTGTATGGTTGATACACGCAGCTCTGAAGCATCCATTGCTGTACTAGTGTGGAGGCTCCATACACAAGATTAAGGAAATAATCAAAAAGCTAATTTTTTCATCTGTCCCATGTTAAACACAACCTTCCTATGGGATTAGCCTTGGTGGATGGCTCCAGGGAGGAAGGTGATACCATGCTAGATCGTTTCTGCTATTAATGAGGCAAAGTTTATTGAAATGGGGGAGCCATGAAACGATCCCACCAGTGACACAGTTGTGCCCAGCTGCAGTATCTCACAGTGTTGGAACACGTCTTTCATGGCAATCCCAATAGCATCACAGCGTGCTGCTATGGCACAACGTCATATCACTGCAACAAAGCATCACATTGTAGGGACGTGCAGGTTTGTCCCATTGGATGAAGAAGGCAGTATCTCTGTCTGACCATGCTTATCCCTACCGGAGTGTGAGGTGGACACTGGGCAGTACCAGCATCCCTGTCCTTAACCACATGCCAAGAAGACCAAGAACAGAAGAGGCACAGAGGAGTGGGATAAAGAGCCCAGTGTTGGTGTAGGCATGAGAAAAAGTTTTCACTTTAAAATATCCTAATTAGTGCAGCCAGGCACTGAGGCGAAGAGAATAAAGCAGAGAAGTTGTGATTCAGCTTTCTCCTGTCCTCACAATCATCATTATAAACTGGGGATGATGGGACCAGACCAAGATTTCTACTTCCCCCACAGACATAGTCCAGGCACAGGGAGAAGAAGATGTAAGGCAGTAGAAGAACAGGCACAATTCTGAAGACACAAATTAATACTGTTATTTTTTAACTTACAAAAATTCACTGCTACTGTTTGGAAGGGTCTGGAGGAAGGGGGCAGAGCTTCTTTATTTTTTTTATTTTTTTTTTAAATCTAGCTCTTCCTCTCATCTCCAAAACTTCAGCCAGCAACCCCCATCACCTGAGAGATCCACTGCTGATGAGATAAAGAACCAGGACTTATCACTAATCTGCATTTCTTACAGGAATAAATTTGGGTTGAAGACCGATAGGATGGCACAGCCATACCTTGCAGAAATAAGTTTATAGCCTCAACTTAGTTGAGCTAATATAAGCAATCTGAGAGAGTGCATGGTTTGGCACTATTTCTCGATCTTCTCAATTTCAAAATGAAAAAAACCCTCATAATTCTAACCAAGATGAGATGCTGAAAATGGGAAAGAAGCATTTCCTAAAGCTACGGATTTAATAAAACACAATCTAATATTGAGGTGTGCTGTGCATCTCCAAGCCCAAGGTTAATACCCTGAGGTGTCCGGCATTTTTACTTTGGGATAATTCTCTCAAATCTGGGTTGTTTCTTATTATGCCTTGAAACCAAAAGGCAAATAAGTAAATTGTTAATCATAGCTTCCATCCTAAGAAACAGGTTTACTTCACGGAGACATTCTGTGACTAAAATGTCTCCTCTTTCTACCATAATAAAATAATGTGATCAAAACCATATGTGAAAGCAGTATAGGGAATCAGAAGCAGACAGACAAGAGCCCAGAAATCCCAACTGGAGCCTGCCATGCCATCTCAGCATAATGCCCTACACATGAATACTAGGGATGGTATGTGGAAGTTGCAGTTCTTCATAGCTGGCACACAGCTGTGTGATTCATGGATGAAAGTCAGGCTGGCCACAAATCTCACCACCTTCAAAATGAAAACCTCAATTCCCAGCAGCAAATGGAGACAAAGGATCAATTATCCTCATGTTGTTATAGGTAGAAGAAATACACGCTGACCATACTTCTCCCCAGCATATTAGCTACAGCCATTGTAGAAATTGTAAAACAATGAGGGGCAAAAGTACCTACTATACATTGGATAAAACATAATAGATTAACTACTGCACATAGAGTAGACGGACTCGAACTTACAGCAAATAATTTACATCAGTATAATCCAGGTAACACTATGTGATCAAATATAATCCACTGCTAAGCATGAAGGAACTATGACAAAAATTACACCAGAGTCTTAATATGATACAGGGGCTTTAAGAAGCCCAAGAAAAAGGAAGCTTTAAATAAACAAGACCAGGGACTCTCATGTCACTGTGGCTGTTTGTAGTGTCCTGAATTCCTGGTGAGATAAAGGAGAGGTCTCATTGTCGCTCCTATAACCTTCCAGCCAGGTCGCTGATTAACCAACATGCACTAGGTCCACTTGCCCAGGGCCACCATCTCAGGGGTAACCTGACCATCCCAAGGAAAAGCAACACACACAAACTGCCAAGGCCAGGATGCAGCAGGGTGTAGCATTGGGTGTACACTGTGTCAAGAGCCACTGCAGGATAGGAGTTATTATGGGGTAAATGCAGGAAGGACACCCTCCCATTATTCCCCGAGCAGGCCTCCCACTCCAAGAAGTGGGCTCCTAAAAATCTATACTCCAGCTCTGCTTCCTGCAAGTGGCAAGTCCATAATATCATTAACCACTATTAGCACTTCCTGTTGCCTCCTGCAATAAACTAGTAGTTTTCAAAACAAAACTTTTCAAAATAAGCACTCAAGGAATTATTTTCCTAGTCCCCAATAAGTGGAAGTCCTGTCGGTCCCAGTCTGACCAGTAATGCTGAAAATAGAAATGCATTTTGGGAGACTCTTCAGGGCTAGCCCCTTCTGAGTGCTCCTATCTAAGGCCTCAAAAGTAACAAGCTGGGTGAAGACACAAGAGATAAAAGGCTGATAAGGGCTACATATAGCCAGTGATAGCATGAAAGGGTGTAGGCTCAAGTCATTATAACTACTACGCATTATACAAAAAGAATATTGCTGGTAAGAGAGAAGAGGGACAAGAGGAAAGGGCAGGAAAGGATAAGGCCTTCAGAAGAGAAAGGAAGTGATCCCAGAAGAGACTGGAATAGCGAGACAGGACCATGCAAGGAATTATTTAAAAAAAACAACCCAGTGGATTGAAAAGCTGTTGAGGGAAACCTACAGATGGATTGAGGCACAAGCTCCAAACACTGAGATTTCGATCCAACAGACTCCCAGAGCTCAATGATTCACAATGATTCCGTGGGCTTCCGTATTTCCCTTTGAAGCCATCAGCTTTGCTTCTGATGCGTGATTACTCATTGCTCATACCTATACTACCAGAAAACATAGAAGCCCCAATCAGGACCAGGGCAGCCTCCACTGTGAAGACTTCTAAACATACATATAATTAATAGGATGCCGTTAAAAAAACATTGTTTCACTATTTCTTCTTTTACTGCCAAGCTAGCTATGGAAGACAAATCCACTTCATTTTGTGTAGTTACTGAAGGACCTTCCTAATGTCATCAGTGTGAAAATCTGAGGGTACAGCTACACCGTGTTTTATTTTTTGGAAGAGGTATGCAAATAGCGCTTGTATTTGCATACCTTCTTCCATTTTTTCCCAGAGGTTTCCCCAGAAGAGGTTTTCCACCATTTGACCCTGTCTACATGGGGCCAAATGTCGGGAAAAAAACCCTCTTTCAAAAGCCTCTGTAAACCTCATTTTATGAGGAAGAAGGGGGCTTTCAAAAGAGGGGGGCGGGTTCCAACATTTGGCCCCGTGTAGACAGGGCCAAATGGTGGAAAAGCCTCTTCCAGGGAAAAAACCAGAAGAAGGTATGCAAATGTGAGTGCTATTTGCATACCTCTTCCAAAAAATAAAACACAGTGTAGCCATACCCTGAGTGGCATCATGAAGGAACAATGGGGTGAGACTGTACAAGTATTTTTAAGGGATCCAGATGAACCCTGGAATTTTCCCTCATTATGTATTTGCAGATGCCATAGGGTATTCCCTAGCGCCCCATAAATGAGTTGTGTGCTTGACAGCATGCTGCTCTTTGTAGCTGTGTTCAAAGATATTCTAAATATGATCTGACTTATTTTGGTAATGAGAAACTGCTGGTCTTTTAGCATAATGTGGCTCCAATGTGCCATTATTATGAATGGCCAAAATGACAAAGCAAAATGCCTTTCATGTCTGGAGTGTGTGAGAATACAAAAGAGATTGTGAGTGGCCTGTTTAAAATGTGCCACATTACACCGATCTGCTTTAGAATAGAAATTTCAGTGACTCAAAATAACCATACTACTCTTTGTTTTTCTCCTCAGAAAGTACACGGATCCTTGATGTCTACCTCTTTCTATTCAATGATTTCTTATTAATTACCAAAACTAAACGTAACAAAAAGGTAACAATGGGCAGAAACAGTCACACTTACTGTACGTGGTTTTTGCAGTCTGGAAAATATTTATGCCAGTATATTGGAAGAATTATTTTTAAGAGAAAAATGCAAGTGGAATAATGCATATGAAGGATAGTGATAGTTTTGTATATAAATAGCAAGCAGTAAAATACCCCATTGTAGTTCTTCAGAGGTGTTTCTATGACAGATGTGTATAAAGATGTGATGTTATAGAGCTGATATGGTGTCCAAGGTTTGCATTATTGGATATTTGTTTAGTTCCTTTATCATTCTCCCATTCCCGTACCCTACATACTGGATCTCTAAAGCCAGCTACTTCTTCTGAAGTGTTCTGAGCACTATAATGGTACATGTCAATCATACACTTCCAGTCTTTTATGAAAGAATATCAGAAATCAGAACATTTGGGAGCCACTGAGGAAAAAGCACAGGGAAATGGTGAAAAAATGAACCTAACTGAAAGAATAGCAACATACTCAGAAGCTCTGGATTCTACCTCTGGCTCTGCCACTGCCTTCTCCAGGCACAAAATGGGAGTAATGATACCTCCTTTGTAAGACACTTTTAGATCTGCTGCTGAAGCCACTCTATAAAAGCTTGGTATTGTTAATTATTCACTGCCACCAAACAGGCATTTGGCAATTGAGCCTCCAGTATCTGGGAATACAAAGGCAGTGAAATGTATGAAGATCATTTAATGGCGTAGCAAAGATAACAAGCTGTATGTAGTGCAATAGATTGGAAGTGGTTTTTAACAGACAGCAGTTATCACATTGTATAGACACAGGTTAGAGTCTATGCCAGCCACACCATGACATAGTCACATTCCCAGTCATGTGGCTCTCACCAGGGTGGGTACGTGTACCCTTGGTAGCACACAGATGTCTTCCAGGGGTACATCAGCTCATCTAGATATTTCCCTAGTTTTACAACACACTACCTAAGAAGCACTAGGCTGCGTAACATTTCATACAGACTGAAAGCATGATTTTCATAATGCTTTTAACGGAAAAGTTTTTCCGTAGTAAAGTATTTTATACAAAGATAAATCAGATTGGCACGGATGCTTCTGGAAAGGGAGAAGCACTTCTTTGCGGAAAAGCCGTCGTGCCAAGTCTAAACGTGCTTTTGCGCAAGAAAGCCCCGATCGCCGCTTTAGCCATCAGGCTTTTTTGCACAAAACAAATCTCAGTCTACACTGGCCCTTTGCGCAACAGTTTTGTACAGACAAAATGAGAAAGTCAGCAATTGTTCAGTAATAGTGTGCTGTGACACTCATGTCTGAGTTTGTAAGCCAGTAGTGAGGTGAAAATTGGGGTATACAAAATAAATCAGATCCCCTGAAAGGGATACAATAGTCTGGAAAGGGTGAGAACCACTGCTCTGCTTGCACATGCCCCAGAAGGGTTTGCCCTGGGTATGCGTGAATCATGTTTCAGATATACGGCATCAACTGTGTGGCCCTTTGCAAATTCTTCATTACAGATATCAGTATTGAGCCACCTATATGGACTGCACAGGATTCTACACTAGGATTGATAAACCCACAAGTGTGAAGAAACTAGTAACCTGTATTAAACAAGGCATTTGAAAAATAACTAGGATTGTTTGTTTTGTGCAGTTGGGCTTGACTTTGACTTTTAATATGCAGGTTAGCTGCATACTTTGGAGGTTGTTCAGGCAATAACAATTTTTTTGAGGCTTAATAATTATGTGAGGCCTCTGAGAACATTCTGCAGGGAAAACAAATTGTGAGAGATGTTTATTGGTCAGCATTCATAGGAGTTTGGTGAATATCTAATCAAGTGCTTTTCCTTCCCATTTTCAGAAATACGGGGGCTCTGACACAGGCTTAATACCTGTATGCCCTTCCTTTTCTCCTGAACTGCAGTCTTTGATAAAAGATGGTGGTTCTTGTACAGTCCTGGACCAGCCCATTCCACTAGACAGACTGACACTCAAAAATATTGATCCATTCCATGTAACAGGTATGTTTAACATGTGTTTTGTATGGCAGTATTCTATGCACAGTGTAGACAGAGAACCCCTGGCCTTTCCACCACAGGCATCCACTCACGTCCCTTCTGTCCCAACATAGAAGGCTCCTAAGGGAGGTCTGCTAGCAGGGAGCTCCCATGAGAGTCATTACCTCCTGAATCATGGGAGCAGGGAGTGGGGGGAGGAAGCCTTGCAAGCCCCTGGAGCCTTATCTATTACAGTTGAACCTCTCTCATCCGGGACTCTTTTTGTCTGGGAGGACCACAAATGTTGCTAGACCAGAGAGCCCCAGCCACAGAGGTTGAGAGCAGCTGGGAGCAGAGCAGGTATTTGATACTAGACCGCATGGCCAGTGACTTGGGGGCAGAGGGCCCCAGGAGAGCTGCCGTCCCATGGGAGATGGAGGCAGGGAGCCCCAAGAGCAATTGCCACCTCATGTGTGGCTGAGAGCAGGATACCCTGGGAGCAGCTGCTGCCCTGGGCTGAACCAGGCAACTAGGAGCAGCTGCTACACCGTGTGGAGCTGGGGGCAAGGAGCAGAGCTCCGGGAGCAGGCTAGGAGCAGCAGAGCTGGGCAGGTGGGCCAGAGGAGATCAGGCCTTCTGGATTCTCCCGGGGTGGCAGCCAGAAGGGGAACCCCTGAAGAATCTGGACGCCTGATCTCCCCTAATTTGGCAAACTCCCTTGTTCAGGACTGCTCAGATTCCGAGGGTGCCAGACCAGGGTGATCCACCCTGCATAACTTGTGCTGCTTTTTCCTCTGGCTCTGGAGAGAAGGAGATTCCTATAGAGAGTGGCCGACTTTGTTCCTTGGTAAGTGACTCTTGAACAGGGCTACTCAACACACAGCCTGCGGGCCATTTGTTTGTGGCCTGTGGTGCAGTTTGGGTTTACACAGGGCTCAAAACACAGCCCACAGGTGGGTCTCCACTGAGAACACGCTCCACAATGGTGAGGCGTCTTCCAAGTGGGGTGAGCATTGAAAGATGCAAGTGGACTGGCTGGCTGGAACAGATGGGTACAGGGTGTCAGCGTTTCTAGCTCCCAGAGGGGAGGTGCCAGGAGTGCTGGGACATTGTGGGAAGTGCTTTGTATTCATGCCCGTCAGTGTGAAAGAAGCTATTTGCATATATTTGCATATATATTTGCACGTAAATGCAACTGCATTTACGTTGCTGTCCTTGGCATGTGCTGTGAGTATCATTGTGGCCCCCAGGGCTTCCGAAGTTGAGTAGCCCTGCTCTAGAGTTTTGGGAGAGGAGTTGACCACTAATGTTGTCCTAAGTTTAGAGCCTGTTAGAGCCCAATGTTGGGCTATACCGAATAGAAGTAACACAGGGTCATCTGATAAAAATATTTCAGTCCCACACACAAGTCAACTGGCAAAATCTTATTGCTTGTCCACCAAGCAAACTAGTCTCCCAAATCCACAGCTATTAAAAACAAACCTGAAACCCACATAATTTACTTTAGCCTTGAAGTTCATCCATCCTGACTCATCAGCATGCCATGTGCTGCCAAGCCAGACAGCAAAGAGAACAAATACAACTAAAAATGAGATAAAGGTACCAGCAACAGAAATAAAAAAACAGTGGCTTCTTCAGCCTGCTGCAGACATTCTCTCTTTGTGTGTGTGTCTAAATGCATCTCCCTACCAACACAGCCTAAAGCCAGCAAACAAATTACCTGTGGCTTGCAGTGTAGCTAGTAGGTGAAGAAAAGGGCAACATCTGCCTCTCTGATCTTGGGTGCCCTAGTTGGGCACACACAGATTCTTGTTTGTCAAGAAACACAAGAAACATCATGGGCATGTAATGTGTAATTCTATGAGCTGGACTATTGCAATGAAATGAAATGTTTGCCAGTGTACAGTACTCCAGCTATACAGTGAGTGCTTGATCAGAGTCCGCGTTAAAGCTGCAGTAACCTCAAAACTCATCTTTCTCACCAACAGAAGTTTGCCCAATCCACCTTTTCTCTCTAATAACCTGGGGCCAACAGAGCTACAACAATACTAAATTTCATTTTTGTAATTTATTGGCAGGACTTTATAGGTAATATTCTGACGTGGATCCAAAATTCAGTAATTAAGTGAGCATCATTAAGTTTCTCCCCACAAATGGCTGACTTTCAGGTCAACAGTTAAACATGGCCTCAGAAGATCCTGATTTGTGGGAGAGCAAATCTTCTTTGGGGGTCAAGAGGACTTGCACTACCCCAATTGTTGACAATCCATGATAGCTCAGTGGGGCTTTATATTCACCGCTTCTAACTAAATATATACATTAAAACCCCTGCATCCTTTCATAGCGTCCTGCAAAACATCTGCCTTGTATACTGTCATGCACACAAGTCTTGTCAATCAGGCCTCATTAGGAGACTCACTCACTACCAAAAGTGTCTTTGAAATCCTTATTAAGAACTACCCTGGTAGTTTATGTGATTTGCAGGAGATTTTTTTCATGGGCTTTTTCCAGGATTAGTCATATGGGCTGGCATAACACTAGCAGTAGGAAGTCTGAGATTAGTGCACGACAACTGGATGGGAGAAGATATGAGCTACCCCATCAGATATTTTCTAGTTGTGGGGACTGAAGCTTGTGAGGATCCATTTGGGAACTTTGCAGCAGGAGTGATTCAATTGCCTGTGATCTGGGATATGATGTCAAAGAGCTTACCCACACTCCCTCATGGTTTGGCAGTGGGCTTCTTAGGAGTTACTTAACTGGCTGGTATTGGCGTTAGAGGGTAGAACCTTTAAAACTTCAGCTGATTCCTTCGGCAGTTAAGGAACGGCCTGTGCACAGCACTGGCACTAGCACAGGCATTTTTATATAATTTGCTAATGATTTAAGAAAATATTTTCTGTGTCCAATGTTATTAAGTGGTTCCCCACATAAGTTTTGAAATCTGTGCCCCCATTGAGGTGGATGTGGTAGGGGAGTTCCTAGCAGCTAGAGAGGATGTTCTGCCAGGCTGAACTAACAGCAGCAGCAGCACAGAGGACTGAACTGTAAGGGTACGTCTAGACTACAAGCCTCTTTCGAAAGAGGCTTTTTCAAAAAAATACTTTCAAAAAAGCCTCTTTCGAAAAAGAGCATCTAGACTACAAGCAGATTTTTTGAAAAAGCAAGCCGCTCTTTTGAAAGAGAGTCTAGATGCTCTCTTTGAAAAAGCACAGTTTGCATTCAATAGCGCCTTTTTTCAAAAGAGTACTTTCGAAAAAAGGCGTTCTTCCTCGTAAAATGAGGTTTACTGCAATTGAAAAAACTGCCGCGTTCTTTCGATTTACTTTTGAAAGAACGTGGCTGCAGTCTAGATGCAGGTGACGTTTTTTCCAAAAAAGGCTACTTTTTTTCGCAAAAACCCTGTAGTCTAGACACACCCTGGGTATGTCTACACTAGCCCCTAGTTAACTAGGAGGCTAATGTACTCTGCAAATGAAGCCGGTGCTTCATTTACGAGCGCCATTTTTAAATCCCCTTAGTCCTAACTGCGCCGGCGGCGGAGCAGGTAGTTGAATTAGGATCTCTAATTCGAACTACCGTTACTCCTTGTGGAACGAGGTGTACCCACGGCTACACGCGGCACGGGGTAGGTAGTTCGAATTAGGATCTCTAATTCGAACTACCGTTACTCACTTAATGGGCAGGTGTACGGTAGTTCGAATTAGAGATCCTAATTCGAACTACCTACTCTGTGCCGTGTGTAGCTGCGGGCACGGAGTTCGGTTTAAGGGGGATTTAAAAATGGTGGCGCCCAGGAAGATGCAAATGAAGCCCGGGATATTTAAATCCTGGCTTCATTTGCAACTTTGAATGCCTACATTAGCCTCCCTAGTTCGAACTAGGGGGCTAGTGTAGACATACCCCTGAGAGTTGTACCCCTGCAACAGAAAAAGGAGATGTGGGGGAAGGGACGTGGCGGGTATTTTAAAAAATGGAATCTTAGAATATACTGAATATCGCAGGCACACCCAAAAGTAGCAGGATTCAAAATTTCCTCTCAGTTTAGACTGCAATGCTAAGGGAGCTGGTGGGGACAATTTGGCTGCACATGTTAATGAGGTATTTATAATCCCTTCCGAGAAAGCTGTCTCTGCAATGATTTGAGAGGAGCAGATGCTGTGCCTCTCATGCTGCATGGAAGAATATTTAATGGGGATTTGATAAATTCTGCTAAACCCCTCTCCATATTCCAGAAGCAGCATTTAATCCAGGGCTGCTTTATTTTCATATTTTCTCCCCCAGCCTACCAGAGCACATGCTGCTTTTACAGATTGTGTCTGCAGCTGCTTTTATTTGAATTGCGGTAGTGCCAAAGATGACAGCCCTAGTCCAGGGCCCCATTGTGTTAACTGCTGTGCAAACACAGAAAGGGATGACCAGGCCCCGAAGAGATTACCTGCAGCCATCTGTGATCTGACCTTGATGTTTTAAAAAAAATCCATTGGAAGACTCTCTTTCTTTAAACAATGAACTGAGAAGGGAAATGTTCAGCCCTAAATGTAAAGGTCCTAAAAAGTTGGGAGCTTTCGAAAATGGGGAATGAAAATGATGCAGCCTTCAGGATAGCATTCACTGCTGGTAACTTTGGAGTGTTTAATATTTTGAGAAATGCTCCCAGAACTGTATTTTTATTGGGCTGTGCTGACCTGCAGTGGTCATATTAATCACAGTTGGAAGCTTGATTTTTAATCTAATAAATACAGCACACTGGTGATATTACTGAAGGCAGGTCCTGTCCTAGAAAAAATTCCAGCTGACTACAGAAATATTATATTGCAATAGGAAGGAAGTGCTCTTCAGAGCAGAATTCTGTCAGAGGACAACAGCTCTGCAATTACACAGCCTAATTCTAGCCTCAAGCACGCCACATATCAGTGCAATGATAAGCAGTCTTACTGTCATAATGCTAGGCAAAGCTATACTCAAAATACCAGGGCCATGTACTAGAGATAGAAGTGTAATAGTGGAAATCTGTCTTTGAAGCTAAATAAGGAGCAACATGCCTTTTAACATTGCTGCTCTGAATTCAAACTTTGCAGTTCCTCATGATTGCTCTCTATTGAGACTACTGGTAAAGCTGGAAGGATCCTTCCTTACAGAAACAGATATGCTGTTCCGATAAAGATTGCTAACCATTACTGTTGTGAAGTGTAGATTCTCTGTCACTGATGTTACTGAAAGTCTCCCACAGTAGCTTAGAAAATTTCATCCTTAAACTGGAATGGGTGTATTTCCTGTAGATCACAAAAGTAAAGGTTGAGTGTTTTGAGTTATATCCCTGCTGCAGCTATAGATTTGCTCTACTTACCAATTTAGGCCAGTAATTTAACGACTCTGCAGCTCACTTTCCCTGGCTGCAGCTTGAGAGTTATGTAACACTTACCTGCTGTTTTCTCCCAGCAAAGTTTAGAGGTCTGATTGGCACTTTCATGAGAGGCATTTGATAAGAGCAGATACTGAATAAAAGCACACTGCTCCAAAGCAAACAGTGTGAACTAGATTGTTATCAAAAAGGCATCTCAAATACAGCAACTTTAGACCCAACTGGCATGTCTTGGCAGCCTGAAGTCTGCATTGCTATCTGGGATATATGGTTTTAAAAGCTGTCCCAGACCAGGGGCCTCATTTACATGGAGGTGATCCCGCTGTGCACTTTCAGAACTGAATTTTGCTCTGTCCTCCCAACTGTACTAATCATAACATCAATGGGCCAAGTTCTAATCTCATTTGCATTAATGGAAGCTGGGAATAAAAAAAAATTAATGAAATGAGAATGGGGCCCACTCCAAGGCTCAGTGCTGCAATGCTACCCAGTACATACCTCAGGAGGGGAAGAGAGAGGGTGTAGTAGGGAAACTGCATCCCAAAATGCAAGGAACAAGGGAAAATCTTCATAATAACTTCTCAGATCTAAGGATGAAATCCTGGCTCCACTGAAGTCAGAGAGTATTGTGCAGTGTGGGCCATTTGGAAAATTATCTAGGATGTTGTATGGTACAGACATGGCTGCTGTACACACCACTGAAAACAGCTGTGCTCTGCATTGAAATCCAAGATGATTCAGCACACGCTTGGTTGCGCAGAGATAGGATTAGACACAGGCTTAAAGGTAAACCCATGCCCAAGAGTTCTGTTGAATTAGGGTCACTAGCAGCCCCATCTAGTAATTTGAATCAGCCTTCAGTGTTAGAGGCAATGATACCTCTATGTGAAGTACTGTCTGTAGGGAACTTACTACAGTACATAACAGCAATAAATCGATGACCACAAAAATAGGCACCATCTTAAGCAGCAGCTAAAAAAAAATGATGCACACTTTTTCTCTCAAAACACTATTGCCTTGTGTTCTCCCCTCAGGAGAGTTTGTTCCTAAGGATAAATTGATTTTACAGGGCATGGTCATAATACAGCAACATTATTTCATAGCAATAATTTAACAAGTAAAACTTTCCAAAAGCTGGTTGGAGAACCATACTTAGGGTGCATCTAACACAGTGCCCTGAACTTGAAATAAGATACACAATTTGCACTGTGTAAATTGCGTATCTTACCTCAAATCTATTTCAAAATAGATGCAATGAGGTTTACCAGGATGGTGAAATAGTGCGCCCGTTATTTCGAAAAATATTTCAAAATAATGGGCGACTTGTGTAGATGCGGGGTAGCTATTTTGGGATGCCTCTGGTATCCCGAAATAGCTGTGCAGTGTAGACATACCCTTAGAGAGTAGGTATCCATGGTTTACAGTCAAACTAAAGGAGCTATTCAGTGGTGTCCCACACGGATCTATCCTGAGCCCAGCTTCCTTCAGTATCTTCACAGATTATTTAGATGATGGCATAGAAAGTACATTTATAAAGTTTTAAAGATTATACCAGGTTTAAAGGTGTTGCAAGCAATTTGGAGGACAAGGTGAGAATTCAAAATGATCTTGACAAACTGGAGAAATGGTCTGAATTAAATTGGATGGAAGTCTATAAGGACTAATGCAAAGCATTCCACTTAGAAAGGAATAATCAGTGGCCCCCAAACAAAATGGGAAATAACTGCCTAGGAAGGAGTACTACAGAAAAGGATCTGGGGATTATAGTGGATCACACACACAAAATGAGTCAACAAGTTAAAACTGTTGCAAAAAAACCAAACAAACATCATTTTTTGAATGTATTAATAGGAATGTTATGATCAAGACACCAGTAGTAATTTTTCTGCTCTACTCTGCACTGATAAGGTCTGAGCTGGGATACTGTCCCCAGTTCAGGGCACCACAATTCCAGATCAATGTGGAACAACAAAAACTATTAAAGGTCTAGAAAACTTGACCTATGTGAGATAATTGGAAAAAATTGATTTGTTTAGTCTGGAGAAAAGAAGAGGGGATATGATAGCAGTCTTCAAGTATATGAAAGGTTGTTGTAAAGAGGAGGATGAACATTTGTTCTCCTTAACCACTAAAGGCAGGACAAGAAACAATGGGCTTAAATTGCAGCAAGGGAGATTTAGGTAAAATGTTAGGAAAAACTTCCTAACTCTGAAAGGAGTTAAGCACCGGAGCAAGTTACCTAGGGAGCTTGTAGAATTACTGTCATTGGAGGTTTTTAAGAACAAGTTTCACAAACCGCTGTCAAGGAAGTTCTAGGTCAGGAGAGGAAAACCAACAGCCTGCTAGCTGGATTGGCCACACTGCTTAATTTCATCTGGCCCATGGCAAGTCTCCATGCTGCCAGCTGGAAGTCCCAAGCCTTGATGCCCCTCACCCAATGGGGCTGGAGCCACAAGCCCTGACTCGCTCCACTGCAGAAGGAAGCTAGGGTTCCTAGACCAGTGCTGCAATGCTCCCAAAAGCCCCTGACATGTCCATACAGATGCAGCAGCTATCAGGGAAGTTCTGCGTCCTTCTCCCCTCCCCCCCCTCCACCAGAAGACTAGCTTTCAGAGGACCCTATCATAAGCTTTGAAGTCAGGAGCATGTTGGGGGCCAGGTCATAACATGCGGTGCTTTTGAAGATCCCAGGCAGTGCTGCAGCCGAAGGCTGGAGAAAAGGTATTATTTGCAAGATCCCTAACGAGGGGCACCAACTTATTTGTATTAATTGAAAGTGGTGACACTCCTGACTGTACCTGGAAAAGCATTTGGCATTATCAGTTTGACTAGGTTGAAAACTGCCATTAGCAAAGTATTGAGAGAAGCAGCATGTAGATTTCAGTCCACTAGGTGGTGTTCAGATCAGGTGTCCACCTTGCAGAAACTCATTGAGAGAGGCTTAAAATACCAGTCAAAGATGGTTTTCAATTTAATTGGTTTTATAAAAATATAGAGAAGCTCTCTAGAAGATCCTGAAACTGTAGAATTCCAGCAAACAAGGTTAACTGGCTAAAAAGCTTTGTAGGATGAGTCTGCATGCCGCGGAGACACAGATTGTTACTGGTGCAAGGCAAGGTTGCACACATTCCCCACTTCTCTTTTACCTGGTCACAAACTTTGTGATGAGAAGAGCAATGGCTGCTGCCAAGATCACTGGTGTTATCTGGGCAACAGATAAGCTGAACAACCCAGAATTTGCGGATGATACAGTCGTGTCAAGTAACAATTTGGATGGAATGAAAAGACTCTTTTTGACCTGCCCACTTCCCCCACCACCACCTGAAGCTGCCAAGTGGAACTTATCAGTACACAGAAAATCAAGAACAAGGAAATAGGAGAGTGCTGTCTGGCTGATACAGGAGTGATGAAAAAGAGTAAAAAAAGAATTAATGACTTCAGCTATCTTGTAAGTACAGTGTTTGCTACTGGCCAGTTCGCTAAAGAAGTGAACGCAAGAATCAGCAAAGTCAGTGGATTATTTTCGCATTTGTCAAATATCTGGAGGAGTAAGAAGATACAATTATACACTAACATGAGATGGTACAACCAGTGTTCCCTCTAAGCTGCATGGCAGCACAGCTTCACAGGTGATTAATCAGCGCCCCTTAGAGGGAACACTGGATGCAACTCTATTGTCCTCCAACACAATTTTACACCTTGAAAACAGGATAGATGGTGGAAGCCTACAAAAGGAAGCTGAATGGCTGTCGCCAGTGCTTTTTAAGAAGAAACTTGGGAATTTCTTTGGAGAGATTGACCAAAGAGGAATCCTTGCATCACACTCGTCAGCAAACTGGGTACTGAATGATCAGAGATGGTTACAATGGTTCAGCCACATCAATCAGACTACCCTATGGCAGAAGGACAAGATACATCTTAGATTAGGTTCCACCTGGAGGGAAGAGAAGTCGTGCAGGACAGGAACGGCCTATCACAGGATCATCAAAATGAAAAATGTCTCTGGTATGGAAA
The DNA here is from genome assembly GCA_019425775.1 of Rafetus swinhoei. NCBI lineage: Eukaryota > Metazoa > Chordata > Testudines > Trionychidae > Rafetus > Rafetus swinhoei. The sequence continues at coordinate 269,456,264 of CM033437.1, read as the reverse complement.
TATCTGTTGGAGTCAGACACCTAGCTTTGCACAGCCATCAGTGGGAAAAATGGGTTGCCTCATGTGTGTCTGGGTACAGGAGACTAAGTCTAAGTAAGGAGTCTGTAGGGGAGCCATAACTCATACAGGCTGTCTAAGCTGGACCTCTCCAACCACAGGAGCATCCTCATATCTGGATGGTGTACAGGTGGTTGAAAGCCACCATAGGCCCTCTCCATTCTCCTGGGCTACAAGTTCTTTACTTTGTCTCTTGGGGCACATCACAGAATCTCTCCCAGTAGTTGCAATACAACACCCAGCATGTCTCATTTTTTCTCTGAATCAGATTCAAAAGCAGCTAATTGCAGAAACAGCTTTTCGAAATAATATGAGGCTATTTTTTTCACAGTATAAAATTCAAAACTGCTAATGTGTGCTTCTGCAATAAGCAATCAGAAAAGGAGAAACAAAGATATGACTGATGTGTAGTGAATCAATCTGATAGGATTTTGATAAGATGGCTCACCTTGTATGCATTCTTTGTTTTGTTTTATAGTCCTTGGGCTGCAAAATGCTTTTGTAATACAACATGAAAATAGATATCAACAGTGCATCGGAGTCTTCTTACTACAAGCACAAACAGAGATGGTCAAAGTAAGTCCTATATTTTACAAGACCTTTTTAAAATTACATTTATTAAAGGAAAGATCTCTCCTAAAGAGAATTTTACTGAAGCAACTATATCTGACAGAACTATGACCTAGTCTATTCTCTTCCCTAAAACAAATCATTCCACATGATACAGAATTTATAATTACACTACCCACATACAGATTTTAAGTGGGGACCTCCAGCAGGTCACATACTAGTTTTTCAATTTCTGGCTTGTTAAAGTTCAATTCCTACATAACAGGAATCAAGAAACGAAGCCATTCCCAAAACCGAAAACTAGTTTAAGTAAGACTGTTATGATGATAAAACTTTGACATTGTCAGTCTAATCAACCTACACCACACTATATTATAATTTGTGCATATATATTATGTACATTTATAAAAACAATTGTAATTTCATACCATTGGGTAAACTATGACAACATATCTGTCTCTAAAAAATTAATTCCAAAAGTGTGAAAATTCCTCTTCATCTGCAGACCAGAGTGCATTTTGAGTAATAGAGCCTTATATTTCATTATTAATTTGTGGGTTAGGTGTTTCATGGAACATAACAGATAGGTTCTATAAGTTGTATTTCATTCACTAGCACCTGGAAGAACAAAATAAGATTTTCAAACAGCACTCATTCTTAAAAATATGGTAGAGAGAGTGCCCCCAGGAAAGGCAATAAGTACATGCCTTCTACTTCTAAGGGTACCTCTAGACTGCGTTGCTCTTTCAAGATACCGGAAGTATCCCAAATAGCAACGCCGCATCTTTAAAAGCTCCCGCTATTTCCCAGGTGCACTATTCCAGTGTCCCTGTAGCCCTTGTTCCATGGGGGTTAAGGGATTTGTCACAATAGTGCCTTATTTTGAAATTTGGCGCTGTGTAGACAACACCAAATTTCAAAATAAGCTCTTTTTGATTTAGACTCAGAATAAGCTGTGCAATTTGCGTAGCACAAATTGCATTGCTTATTCCAACAGAAAGGTGCTATCTAGACGCATCCTAAGTCACTGGCTCACATCTGGAAATGTATACTGCAAGTAGTTACAATTTTGATACAATACTTAGCCCTCCAACACGCAGTGTTCCAGTTTGTTTCCATCTTCTCTGAGGCCTGCAACATAAGTTTGAGCACCAAAATCCTGTTATTAAACAGCATCTGCTTTACAGGTTAATAATAAGGAAACAACAGATTGTCTTTCAGTTCCACATTATTTTAAAAAGTCAGATTGCATTGGACAGTATTTTGCGGGCATACATGAAATGAGCTGATCTCTATGCAGTTCATAATTAGCACAATTATCAACTAGTTCAACCAAATGGCCCTGTTGTTCACAGGTGATGTGGTGTGTCTAAGAAGAGAAATACTATCTGTGATGCTCTGACAACTTTGTATTTCAGGACCAGTATGTTGAAGTATATGGGACACTTCAAAGAGAGCTCATTGCATGAACAATGAGAAGTCCTGTGGCACCTTATAGATTAACAGATTTATTGGAGCATAAGGTTTCGTGGGCAAAGACCCACTTCGTCAGATGCCAGTGACGAAGTGGGTCTTTGCCCATGAAATGCATCTGACGAAGTGGGTCTTTGCCCACGAAATCTTATGCTCCAATAAATCTGTTAGTCTGTACGGTGCCACAGGACTTCTCAGTGTTTATGCAGATTCAGACTAACACAGATTCAGACTAACACAGCTACCCCTCTCATATTTGTCACCATGCAAGGCACTCAATATATTGAATGGAGTACCAGAGTGATATGTTCTCATTGACCTGTTCTTTTTAGTTGAGGGCAACTCATAGGGTGCTTCTAGACAGCACCCTTCTGTCAGAATAAGTAGCTTATTCTGAGTCTAAATCAAAAGAGCTTATTTTGAAATTTGGTGCTTGTCTACAGAGCTTCAAATTTGAGAAAAAGGCACTATTCCAACAAATCCCTTAACATTACAGTGACGCCGGAATAGCACGCCCACGATTTTGGGAAACAGCGGGCGCTTTTAAAGACACGGCGTTGCTCTTTGGTGTTTCTAGTATCCCAAAAGAGCAACGCAGTCTAGACATATCCCATTAGATTTACTGGATTTTGTGGGATGTTCCTTGTTGCAGCTAAATCAGTCTCCCTATACCACTGCCTAGCACAGTCAGACAAAGTTCAACAGTTATATGAGAGCATGAAAGATACATGAACTGAAAAGTTGCAGTCACTTTGGCAGAGCTAGGAGTAGACTCCAAGTCTCCAACATGACGGACCTAAGTCTCATTTGCACAGCTGTACTGCCTGTCAGAAAGGATCTGTCCAGGCCAGTGGTTCCCAACCTGTGGTCCGTGGACCCTGGTGGTCTGCAATGATACTGCAGGGGTTCTGTGGAAAGTTTAAAAGGAAGGATAGGGCCCATTGTGCTGGGCTCGAGCCTCATTTTTCTTTTTTTCTTTTTCTCCCCCCAGGCTTCATGCCCAGCCAAGAGTGGAGTGCAGGGGCAGGAGCTGCAAGGGTAGAATTTTGCAAGGTTGCGGGGGGGGGAAGTGGCTTGTTTTTCATCACATTCCTTGGACGCTAAGGGAGTGAGGGGAAAGTACTTGCATTCCATGCATGCCTGTCACACCTGGCTGGTGAAGGGAGCTCACCAGCCAGGTGTGAGAGGCATACACGGAAGGCAAGTACTTTCCCCTCACTCCCTGATAGTCTGGGGACCGGGATGAAAAGCAAGCCACGTCTTAGAGCGCACGGCTGCTGCCTTCCCCCACCCTCCTGAAATTGCGCCCTTGGTAGAGGGGACAGCAGTGTTGTTACCCACCCGGTATTGGTTCCTCAGATAACATATTACTTTCCATTGTTTCCACTAGTCATGAATAGAAAGGAAAGTCTTACCAAATGCTTTCCAAGATTTTTCAGTGACCAGTATCAGGAACACGGAAAGTATTTTAATTTAAAAGGTATACAGAACTATCCTGAAGTTATCCTTAATGCTGCAGGTACTTTGGTATCCTCTCCCAGTAGGAGCACCCTTTGCTGCTTGTCCTGCCCCAATACAGTCTTGTCAATGAGTGAAATGTGGGGACAAGGGGATGCTTTCCTAACCCATGGGATATTCCTTACATGCTCCAACGGACAAGCTCTTGTCACAGAATTCAAATATTACAACTTTTATTTTGAAACAGTGACCCCAGGAATGTTTGCAAGGACTCCTTGTGCAGCGGTTTCTCATTTAGCTCATGTTTGGTAACCAGAGTTTCTAGATTGTAGGACAGCTCATGGCTTGGGAGTTTCCAAAGCACCTATTAACCTGAATGTCAGTTTATATAACATTGTCTGTATGAGTTGGTTTTACCTGGTAAAAGGTGGCAGTGGTGGGAAGGTGAGGAGAGAGGGAGGTACCTTTCCACTTTATTTTGGGTGGGTGTAGTGGAAATTCAAATGTCATCTCTCCTCCACCATGTCTGGAATGAATCTGTCTGGCACACTGAGTATAATCATTGCAAGAGAGTACACTTGCTACAGTTATGTCTTTCTTTGGAGCCAGTGCTGTCCATTTCACGGTCAATGGGAAAATTCACGTGGACTTCAGAAGGCATGGGAGCAGGCGCTAAAGGCATGAATAAACTTCTGCCAAGATCTGTATCAGCCATGCTAGCTATGGCTCAGGTGTGATAGATGCTGGCATTGTCAGCAAGATACTCCCATGCTTTCCCTGACAAGTGGGGCAAGGATTTTTGCCTGGACACTGTGACCAAAACATATCCAGGCAAATCATCCCCTGGTGTAAATTGATGTTGTGTTTGTGACACCAGCAGAGCTAAGTTGATTTATACTAGCTGAGTATCTAGTCAGCTCTATGCTAATCCCCCACCTCTCTAGGTCGTCTGCCTCTGGCTAAGTGAGGTACTTTTGACCCAAAATATTGGAAGGGACACAGAGGTCCATCCCCACCACAGACGGTCCTAGCACCTCTGTAAACTTAAGTGCATTTGCTGCACCAGGTGCAATCAGAAGGACCATGCACAACATTCCATAACACCATCAACACCTTCACTTACAAACCTGCCGGGTAGGTTTGGAACATTGAAAACACCTATATTGTTTAGGGGATGGGTCAGTGAAATTGTAATAGATTGAAAAGGGGTCCGTATGCTCAAAAAGGTTGGGAACCACTGCCCGACATACAGTTGTATCACTGTGATGGGCCCTCTGCTGGAGACTTTGTGTGCCTGCCACACCCCACCTGAGGAAAAGGAGCAGTGAAGGGGGGTCCTCCAGGCCTGGCTAGAGAGACTGCAGGGAAGCAGCCAATCAGAGTGAAGCAGGCTCACTTAAAAATCTATTTGTTGGGTCTCTGGGTTGGAATTTGAAGTAGTGGGCAGGCCAGGGTTCTTATTGGTGTAGTTACCAGCACCCCAAGAAGGGGATAAGTTTTATGTAGAAGCCCAAGCACAGAGCTGGAATTTGTAGGACATGACTGATAACCCTATAGAGTGTCAACCCTCTGCTGAACTGTTATTCCAAAATAGGAATGACCTTGAAGGAGGAACCTAGTTGGCAAACTGGGTCAAGAACTGACAGGGAGACAGCTCCAATACCAGGCCAGGGACAGACCTAAAGCTAGCCCAGAACTGAATCCAGAGACCTGACTGCAGATACCAACCAGGGCACAGCAATAAGCTCTGTTAGACTTTTTTTTTTTTTACCCTGGAAAAGGTTTGTTCATTCACATATTGTGTGTGACCTGAGTAGAGGGGTAGGCCACTAAAGATCCACACGACAAGGTGAACAGCTATCTGGGGGTGCTGGGAGCAGGGAGAGAGACACTGTATGTGTGTGCAGGTTCTCACACAACCAACAGGAAATGCTCCTCAGAGGTGAGTGTCCCCCTCACAATCACCCAATTCAATGTACATCTGCCAACTTCCTCCCCTCTGGCTGATCCACTGACAAGATGCCCTTTATTCCCTTAGGGCATGTCTACACAGCAGAGCTAAAGACGAAATAAGCTTTGCAACTTGAGCTAAGTCAATTGCGTAGCTTAAGTCAAAATAGCTTATTTCGGCTTTTGGTGCTGTCTAAACAGCAGGAAGTCCACAAAAGAGCACTCTTCCTCCGACTTCCCTTACTCCTCGAACAATGAGGGCTATAGGAGTCCAAGTAAGAAGTCCTCCAGCTCGACATTATTTCAACATTATGTCGAAATAACTGCCTACTGTATAGAGGCAGACTATGTTATTTCGGAATATGCTGCTGCGTAGACATAGCCTAAGATCCAAAGTTAGAGGTCTGTGCTAGAAATACAAACATTGTTAAGGAATCCTCGTGTAAGTCATGAGAGTAGAACATGACTGCACTGGCTTTTCTATCTTCCTATTTTTAAAACAGATTTATTTAATTCTTTCAGTGATAAAATATCCTTAATAACAGATTAAAGTGCTTTTAATTTATGGAACCTATCAATTATGGTGTAGCATGCAATAATGCCATACATTTTTATTGCTTATGTAAAAATCTGGTTGGATTGAAGATTGAGAGGTATGTCTGGGATTTTTGTTTTGCCCCTGATGTCTTCCCTAAATGTGGTGTTACGTTGTCTGACTTGGAGATGATGAATGCAGACAGGCATGGCTGGATCTGTCCTCAAAGGGACACAAGAGATCAGGCCGTCCAGGTGGGAAGAGACATTTCTGAGCATTACTTGTAATTTGGTGCCCTGGAGCATTGAGTGCATTTAGGTCCCTGAGACTCTCACCATCTGCACCACCAACTGGTGAAGATCCACCAGTTATGGATCTTCAAAGCACTATTCTCTTCACAACCAACAACTCCTCTGTGCTGCCCAGATTGAGTTTGAGCCAGGGGATTTTCACCTCAGTGTTTCGCTCACTAAGGCTCTGTGCCTTTGAGCTTGGACACAGTGATGAATGGTTCCTGCAGGCAGCCTCCTGCAGCTCCCTGATACTTGAGTGAATGGCCTTAGAATAAATGAAGATAGCCAAGGACCTACTCTAGAATACGGTTCATAACAGACCATAGGCCAGGACAGGATCATGAGTGCTGAAGCTCTCGTTCTTACCCATGTTCCTCCTCTGATAATGGGGAGAGGAGATGGCTGGTGCAGGAGGTGGCAGAGAGTTTCCATACCTCCAGAGATTTTGGTTGTTTAAAGATCACTTTTCACAGCCTATGCAGCATAACATGCCCTGCACCAGAGTGAAGAATCTGGATTGCAGAGTTATGGACATAGATCACCCTTCTCTTCTAGCAGTAAGCTAAGAGAAGGTGCCCCACTAAAGACCCTATAATTTATTTTTTATAGAGTCAAGTCTAAAAGTTCAAGTATTGTAGTTATTTAAACTTTTCTTGGGCCCTCAAGGTTTATAAAGAATTTTTTCTCCTATTACAGAGAACATGGATGTCACAGATAGAAATTGCCATCTCCAATTATTCCAATGGACATGAAACACAGAAAAGTTCTTTTTTCTGTGTGCCGGCTGAATCCTCTGAAATTTAATCATGTAAATACAAAACTGACAGATCCAGTCTGAAGCCAGATTACATGGTGGTAACAAAAGGATTTAACAAATCTTGTTAGTTTCTGGCAACAATGTTTCCTATGACCTGACTGGTTGAGGGCTAGGCATGGTGCATCTTGGACATAATGGAGCTAGGAATGGCACAGAAACAAGGTAGAGAAGGCTCTGGCCACAGGAGTGTGCTGCCTTGCTGTTGTTATTCCACTGAGAGCAGGAGAAGGGACATTGTCTTGGAAAATGTATTTCCAGGGACAAAAGGCAAGGACAATTATTTACTGAGTTTCACTCACTGTCCTGACACATTCGACTGCATTGGGGCTTTACAGAATCTTTTAAGCAAGAGCCTCATTTGTGGATAGGTGACAGAACATTGGCTTCCTCATCTAATACCTAGTCCACCACAAAAAATAAAGAATTACTTGCGCTAATATTGTACTTATATGGGAAATTTCCCACTGGTTTTCAATGGCAATTTGATGCCTCATGGTGCCACAGGACTACTCGTTTACAAAATAAAATTAAAAACAACTCAAACACAATAAAAGGCCACTTGCTCAAATTCACCCCTCTGATATTGACGGAGAGGCAGCCAGACCAGTTTGAGTAGCACTGCAACCCGAAGCAGCACCAGGTTGCAACATCTGGAACAGAATCTAGGTCCAGTCTTGCAGGACAGCAGCCACCACTTGTGTGTGAAGGCAGGGTGGGCTCACGCTGCAAACCCTGGCTCTGGGGAGCATGCAGTGTTGGGGGGGGAAATGAATTAAACAAAACTAGAAATTTGCAAAAAATCAAATGACGTGAAAAGTTGTCCCACATAAGAAATTCACAGGGCTCTTCTTATGTCTATGTAGACTATGCATACAGTGCTAACCGTGAATGTGTAAAAGAATTTGGAAAAGAAACCAAATTGTTGTGCTTGCTTCACTGCAGAGTTCAGATCCTACTAAGTAGTTACCTCTACCCTGGCTTCTGCCCACACACAAAAGTCTCTCACCCTGTGTAGTGCTGACTGTACATCTGGATTGGCTGGCCTGTCCTGGACTCAATGGTGAAGTCCAGCACCAAGCCTGCGGAAAGCAATTTTGGGCTGCAGGGCAGATCAGTCAGTGAGCCCCCCCATGCATCCACAAGCCACACCCATGAGGATGCAGTCTGCCTGAGTGGTGCTGCACCTGCGCTGGCTGGTGTGCTCTTCCGGCATGCTACATGCTAGCCCACTAGGTTTGTCCACTGTCTAATTGCACAAACCCAAAGACCCTTGCCCTGTTTCCTGCCCCACCCCTTCCCAGTCTATGCCACTGTCCCACCCTTTCTCTGAGGCTCTGGCTCTGCACATTCCATGCCCCCTCCCTCCATTGCTCATTCTCCCTCAGCCTCATTTTCACTAGGCTAGGGTAACAGGTTGGGGTGCAGAAGGCAGTTGGTGGTGACATTTACCTCAGGCAGCTCCCAAAAGTAACCCACACACCCGTCTAGCAGAAACTCCTAGGAGAAGGTCCAGGAGGGTCTTTGTGTGCTGTCCCCACAGCTCCCATTGGCTGCAGTTCCCGATCAATGGGAGCTGCAGAATTGGTGCTTGGGGTGGGAGCAGTGCCCAGAGATACCCTGCCACGGGGCTACAGGGACATACTGGCTGATTCCAGGAGCAGCGCACAGAGAGAGTGGGCAGGAAGCCTGCCTTAGCCCTGTGCGCTGCCAGCAGCAGTAGCTGGGGAGGAGGAGGGGGCAGTGACATTTGAAATTGCCTGGGGCCCCGAAGCAATAGACTCCTTTGCCCTGGCAATCAGTGGGCCTGCCCAGCACTCTCTACACCTGTGCTGGTAACCCACCCACTTCCAAATGAGGATTCAGGCTTCATTACTTGAGTACTGATAGTCTTCCAGTGTCTTCTCCTCGTGTGCCCAGAAGGACAAACACCTTCTCCCACAATTCACTTGGAAATAATCAGAACTGCTCAGCTTAATGCAGCACTGTAAACCATGGGGTGTGATCCCAGAAGTCCTAGCATCTCACACGAGTTTGTGCAGCACCAGTGAGGAGTATGGCTTTACAATGCAGCTGTTTACTCCTGAATGGGATTACCTAGGTGCTTTGCCGATCACGCAGGCTAACACTGCAATGAAGGCTGCTTTGCCGATCACGCAGGCTAACACTGCAATGAAGGCAGACCCAGAAAAGGATGTTCAGGTGCAAAGTAAAAAGACCCTTGTTAGACTAGGAAGCAGATACTGAGCCTCTCTCAGTCATGCCAGAGCAATACAGACTACACCGGACATGATACAAAGGTAGAACTGTGAATGACAGAAGGGACTGACTGCAATACAAGACTCTGCCTTCTCTCTGTCCAATACACACAATAACCTTCTCTAGTAAATGAGTGTGGAGACAGATTTTGAGATAGAAGAAAAGAGCAAATCACTTCAAATGAAATCAGTGAAGGCTGAAATTGATTAAATAATGCCCCTTATCACCTCCTTGCAACAGTGAAATCTTTCTTGGCAGTTCCTCCAAGAGCAAGAAAACAGAAAGCCAAGCCTGCTCTCCAGTTTCTTGCTTCCTGACAATCAATTTCTAAACTAATACAACCCACAGTTCAAAATAATGTTGTTTAAGATGGGACAAGATAATGTGAAAAAAAATCACAAAACTGGTCTATTAGAAAGATCTAATTTTATTGTCATTCCTTTTACAGATTAGAAAACAAAAGTAACATTTCAACAAGCATCTGTCCATCATAATTTATACAGAATTAGGTGATGCATGGTATCATTTTCTTGTCCACAACTTTTGTCACCACCCAATTGCAGAGTTTAGGAATTGCAGTGCATACTGGACTAAACTCTTTCACAATATAAGGCACGACTACATGATCACAATTAGTAAACACAACACTGAAAGAAGGACTTAAAAAATCAAATTGATGAAAAAAAGTTCATGCAAAGTCTATCTACACATACGTAAGCTTCGTATTATGCCCATTATGAGTGTATGATCCAGTTTAAAAGAAGTGCAGTGTTCCGTAGGTAAAATTGCATCCATAAGGCAAGCATAATACTTCATCTCTAACTAGTGGGTTAGAAACATAAAGCTTTTTTCCAATTCTATTTTATTGACTTACACAGAAAATTAGTCAATTTTATGCCCAATATTCACATCTGCAACTATAATAAACTGATAATTAAAATTCAGAAAAGAGGCAAACAAGGCAATGTAATTCGTAGCACGCATCCATTACAGAAATTCATTCATCAAGTTCATGTTGAGAGTATTGGGGGAAAAGGCTAATGTAAGAGTGGATTAATTAGTGGATAATGCTGTGACAAAGCTCCCTATACAATCCTTGTAGCCCAACAGACCCTAACTAGGAAAGTTTGTGGTAGTGATTTATTTCCTCTCAAACAGCTGAAGTTTGTAGGATTAAAACTACAAAAATTAAAAAGAACAACAGACTCTACAATAATTAGAAACAAGTTGCCACTTTTAAACATATACAAAAAGACTAACTTTTTTTTTTGGTGACAGACACTTGCAAATTTGGCAGTCTGTATAAATGTTACATTATACTACAGTGAGGAAACCCTATTAAACTGGACTACTTAGTTGAATTACACACTGAGAGGTAGTTTAAATAAAATCTTATATATGGCATTGAGTGGTGGGCTGGGGTTTTTTTTATTCTATTTTATTTTCTTACAAAAGTGACAAATCCTATACAAGCAGCATTTTGGACACATTTCTATAAAAAGTTCCGGTGTTCACTAACTCCATGAGAGTTTTATAATATCCCTTTGGTGCCAGGAGTTGGGATTTAACAAGGTGATACAACAAAGGACTTTGCAATAGAGCCAACAGTAGGAGCCCTGGACCAGCCAGCACTGGCCTGTTGACACAATCAATGAATATATTCTCCACAAGCCACTCTCTTCCTCTCTTTCTCCCCCCGAAAAGGCATTCAAAAAAGACTTGGACTTTTTAATTGAAGAGGAAACTTCACCAAATATTTTGCTTCTAAAACAACACTGTTCTGAGAGGGTTAACATCAGAGAGTTTTCCCATTTAATATCTTCAAACGGACTCTATGTAATCCCTTCAAAAGATACTCATGAACCTGCTGTATGATGAATGCATAGTATAATATGGATTGCTGTGCACAAAGGCAGAAATGGTCAATGTTAACTAGTAGTAAGTTTCTTTTTTAATGTTAATGTAAGTTGTGTGTTATATGTTCTCTCTCTAAACATGCAAATTGCTTTATTTGGAGAGCCTGGGAGAAAACTGACAAATAAAGGTACATGTTTCTCTAGAAGAATTTTAATTTTCTGTTATTACTATCTCTGAAACACAAACCATTTAGTGACTTCTGATGTAACTGTGTTTATGTGTGTTAGTTTCAAACTTACCCTATAACCTAAGGTGAGTACAAGAGCTACTACTTAGTGAATGAAAACTGATAGGCATGATATTTTTAAATATGTAAAATTCATGTATCATTTTAAATCTTAAGAGACAGCTTTATAAGCACAGTAGTGCTTCTTAAAAAAACATGTCAATTCCTTTCTTATGTGTGTTCTTGAGTTATGCTCCCCTAGGGTGCAGAGAAATCATGAGCACAACTCCCTTTAACAACAAAGGGGAGTTACTTATATAATTCAGTGAGCAATCTAGCTAAGAACACCCCCCACTGCACCCCCCGTGGACTAATTACTACATCTATGCATTCAAAACTGCCATTCCATTTATTGTCTATTATATTCAGTTATGCTAGAAAGAAAAAAAGTGCATAGTGCAAGTGACAGTGCTATTTCCTACTCCTCCAGAGGTTCCAATGAATTATTTCACCAGTTCTCAACTTCTTCCAATCTTAGTGTCATTACAGAGCTTTCACTCATCGTCACTCTATACAATGTTTATTTTCCTTCTGGTCTTAAGCATTTCACTATCTCCAGGTATGTGTCATAAATTTCAAATGCTCAAAGAAGCATTTATTCCCACATTTCATTTAAGTTACGCTCACAAACTAGAAAGTACTTGAGTTTCTTGGGAGTCCCTACTGCTCTCTAGAGAATATTCTGCTTTAGGGGTCACTTCTTTTGTGGCAAGCCACAGTTGGGCAAATGGCAATCAATTGTTTCTGACAATAATTTGCAAAGGCTTCACATTTTTGTTCCCAAAAATCTTTTCCTTCTTCACTAAGAAAAGATTTTTCCAGTGAGATTATCTCAATATTCAAAGTCATTCAAAAAGTGACAAAATTATTCCCCCTAATGAGCACCTGGTATTCCAGGATCCATTACAACCGGGTTAGTCTTCATCTTCCAAGAACGGGGGGAGGAGGGGAGAAGGGGGAGAGCTCGTTTAAAAAACACACACACACCTACCTCTCTCTCTTTAGCTTCACATACCAGTACCAGAAGGTGGAGCCAGTCAAAAACCTGACTGCCTCTCTAACTCCTTAGAATCTCAAATATACTCATGGAAGCAGCTGCTTCCTCCAGCACTTATCATCTCCAGGTTGGAGCTTTCTCCATTATAATCTTTTTTCTCTCTCTCTTTCTCCTTGGCACCCCTTAGTAGACTGAGGATTTTGGACAATAGGTATCTGCAGTAAACCAGAAAACAGGGCAATGTAGCAGCTAAGATCAAAGGAGTTCCTGCTCATTACCCAGCTACATAGTACTGTACTGCCTTCCACCCTGTACAGCAGCGCAACATGCAGCGTTAGCTGTTTGGAGCAGAAATGCAAAAACAGGATATCCAACCAGTGGTCTAAGGCTACTCAGAATTCCAGGCCAAGATGAAACATACCAGGAAGGACCTGACTCCAAAAGTGGAACTGTGGCAGGCAAGCCTTAAGATATATGGGGCAGGAATTCACCAGCAGGATCTGGTATTTGAAAGCAACAAGTTAGAATCCTTGGACATTTTTCTGTTCTGAACTATGTTGTCAAGGCACATCTCCACCCAGTACATCAGAGAACAAGGAAAATGCCATAGGGCAGGACCTCCCAACTCTTTCAGACTGCTTAGCCCCAGTTGTTCCAGAAAAAGCCCTAGCCAGTTCATGTTGTGCTTGGCATTCAATCGGCCATGTGGAATTTCCTGCACAGGTCAGAGAATGTATCATTCAAGTAATTCTGCTGTATGGCTAGCTGGACTTCAGTGCATTTCGTTAGCTATCAATCAGTTTTAAACAGAGATGTTGTCTTTGTCTGACAGGAATTCTGGACAAAAAGTCTTTTTCTTGGTTTTCTGTCTTTAACACTCTTCTTATGGTGGGGGAGGAAAGAAGAAAAGCAAACACGCAAACAAAAAATCCACCCTCACATAAGAGCTAGATATCTTTTGAGGTAATTTACTTGCTGTTTTATGTTTTCTTCCCCTTTGCAGAGATTGATTTTGCTGCTGGCTGCTTCCCAGTACTGGATCATGGAGCACCAGATGGTCATGAGGGAGGAAAGTAAAATTCCCTTAACTACCCACAACTTTTTCTTATCTGAAGTAAGCACCTGGTGCTCCATGAGATACCATTAAACTTAATTCCCATTAAATATCAATTGGAAGGGAAATATCTCAACCCTTTTCCTTTAACCCAGCATTTCTACAGAGAGAGGGGGAAATTTTGGAGGTCCTCACCTTGGGATCTTGCTGTGCTGTAAATCTTCATTTCCATTTTTATATAACACAAATGAATTAATAGTTAAAAGTAAACTACCCTGTCTGGAGATGGCTAATCTTTCATAATGTGTATTCATTAGAACACATACTCTTTTTACCTTGGGCAGCTAGCGGGTGAATTAGAGACAATGAGTTACTGGAATAGCTCCACCTGCTGGATTATTTTGTGAAGCTGAAGGTGTGGGGGAATATTTTTTTAAAAGCCTCTGTGTCTGGAAGATGAGGCATAATAACCCAGTTGTAATAGATCATGGAGAAGCAGGAGCCCACTTCAGAAAAGGAGAAATCACAGCTAAGTACATTTTACTTTTTTTGCCTACACAACAAAGAGAGGTATGTATATGCATAATTTTTAAAAATTCCTCCAGCACAAGCAAAGAGAAGAAACTGGGACAGTAACAGTCTAAAATTGTATCCTCACCTCTTACTTAAGCCTGACTGTTTTGTCCATAAACAAAACAGGAGCAGTCTCAACCACCATTCTGAGCAGGTCATGAAACTACTGTACCAAGAAAGGCCCAGCATTAAGAACAACACAAGCACCAAAGGTTCAAGAGAAGCAATGGAAAGACCAAGTCTGTTAGGGAGAGAATGATCCCAACCTCTTCCGGGTCATGTGGGGAAATCATATAAAATGCTAGAATCTCAGAATATAGGTCATTAGTAGGAAACCTAGCATAGGACAGTTTGGTGTTCCTCAAAGATCAACCAAGGACTTTTAAAGGCTTCTACTGTTATTAAGGAAAGAAAAAGAATAGAACAGAGGATATTTTTTATGTGTACAGATAGGAAAATCTGTAGTTATATTCTGTTCAACAAATCTATACATTGATAAGGGAGAGCTTTATGCAACATTCCTAGAACAGAAGCCAAACTTGAAGTCCTGATACAAATGCTAGTACCTTATAGTACCTGTAAAGATACTCCAATATCCAAATGTAGTTGGGCAATGATTTAGGCACTGATATTGCAATAAGCTCTTTGTGGCGAGACCACAGTGCCCATACAGAGCCCCATGTAAGTCAACAGGGTTCCATGTGGGTACAGGTGTCTGACCCCACTGCAGGATTGGAGCCTTAGAGAGAAAAATTCAAGAGCAAGAGAGGAGAAAAACAACTCATAAAGAAATGATTGGGGGATTTAAAAGTATGTTAGTTATGCAATCAAATGCAATAATGAAAATGGAATTACACCACTGAAGCAGCAAAATGTGGTACATAAAATCCTTGCAAATGTTTGCAACTTACTCTTTTGAAAGAAACAAAAACTGCAGTATGACATACATGTTTCTTTTGAACAAAAAAAATCAAGATTAAAAAAATACATTGTTACTTCTCTGTTTAAACTTTATTTACAAATAAATGGGTGTTCCTAATTTAGACATAAAAGCTCTTTCCTGGGTAAATGGCAATAAGCTGAGAATGATCTGAGCCCCTCTCACAAAAAATACAATAGTTTTACTTAGTATCAATAAAACATTTTAAAATATACTAAATTTTGCAAGTGTTACAATCATTGTTCAAACTGAATAGTAGTCTGAGTGCTGTACGAAGTGCATCAACAGAAATTCTAATTCTAGCGTAACGTTTAAGTGCCATTTGAGATAACCAGTTATCCTTGTAAGTCATTAAAACAAGTATCACAGACACGGACAGGCTTCTTAGAAGAAGGAGTTAAGGCATTCTTTGCGGAGCACTCAGCGCAAAATATATTTCCACAGTGTCTACAGTGATGCTGTCAAAGATTAAAACAACAAATATGGAATTGTCAATTACAGTATAGTGAGCAATGTACATTACAAGAAATTATTACAGAAAATAGCCGATCAATTACATTTAACACTCGGATCTAAGTGGCACTTTAGGTTTATGTACAACTCGATTTCTAAAGGGCATACGGGTACAATTTTCAGACGTGTCTAAGTGGCTTAGGAGACTTTCAAGGACTCATAGGCTCCTGAGTTACTTTTAATGGGACTTAAAGTTACTTGAAAGTTTTACCCCTCAGGCTTGTTTAGGTCCATGAGATAAATGTTTCATGGACTTAATGAAACCCCTTCAAATAGCTGAAACCACCCTATAATTCAATACAATTAGTAGTTGTGACAGACAGACTATATACTATAATATACTGAACAAATCTCACAGAATTAAGATAAGCTTCACTGAGTTTGGTTAAACCATACTGAACTAGGTTAACACCCAAGGGGACACTAGTAAAAAGCAATTGTGGATGTGTTGTTGTGACCTAGTATGCACTTTGTGTAGTAGGGAGGGGGGATACTAATTAACTTTCTCTATTATCCAGCCTTTGAAGCCACTCTCCTGGGCAAAATGCACATATTAGCTCAAACTGGATTCTCCACAGATCAACAGAAAATATTTTTGGAGAAAAGCCTAGGTTTTCATTCATCTGGGGGCCTTCTGCCAACTGACAGGACCTCTGTGCACAGAAGGCCCCAATCCTTGGAAAGACTTTGCCCACTGAGACCTGTTATAACAGTATGCTTGTTCTGTGCTGAAACTCTGATGAACTTGTAAGCACAGTAAGAGATGGACTATTAAATAACTTCATTTGCCAGAGCCCGTGTCAGAGCTGGGATGTATTCTGGCACACTGATTAGCTTGCATGTAGGTCCTTTTATTGTTTTTTATATGTTTTATCTGTAATGTTAAGAATAAAATGGATTTGTTTACAAAGAACTGTGTAGTAACTTATATTTGTAGCAATTACAGTTATCTGTCTCTGAAAAGAAAGCAAGCTGGTTTCCTAAAGCATCTGTCTGTGCTGGGATTGACACAGTAAAAGCAGGGAACTGTCCAGAGTAGAAATGCCCTGGACAGAAAAGAGAGAGACTTGTGGCTCCACCCAAGAAAACCAACATCTGGAGAGCTGGCAACCAAGAGTGGGTGTCCTTGCTAAACCAGTGAGCAGAAATACAGGTGCAATTTCCCTGAACTGTGACTCAGGAAACACAAAAGGACTGCAGATAGTCAGAGGGGAAGTCATACAGGATTACACTGACAAAGCTATGTGTGTATCTTGTATTTCTAAATCTAATCAGTGCTTAAAAAGTATCAAAATATCAGACCACTCATGTGGGATATAACTACTGATTTCAACAGAATTACATTCATTTACATCAGGCCTGAATTTAAATCTACAGAAATAAGCCATGCTGATGTAAGTGCCTTGATATTGGCAATACCTGTGTCCACACAAGGGGTTGTACCTCTTCAACTATATCTAGTTCTACACAGATATAGGTAAAGCCTGTGTACAAAGCCCTGAGCAGTTATAATTTTGGAAACAGTACATACCATCTCTGATGATGAGCTGTACTGAGGTTGAGGAGTATGTTTTAAAGATGCTCTTAAACTTTGCTTCAACTCCAGAACAGTTCAGAAAGAAAACAATGTCTAAAGAATCCCTACAAAGGCACACTTACCCTTCTTACTGTCACGGAGAAGCCTTTCCCACAGGCCATACAGTTCTGTACCTCATTGTCTTCTGCCCACTTCCTGTTTAGGGCTTGTGTGTGTTTAATCTAGATGAATAAAACAAATCCAGACTGTTTTTAAATGCAAGTACACTTCTTATTAATGTCCTCTGATACATCACTTATGTTGTATGCATCAGAATAAAGCAGTGAGAATTAGTCATGGTGAGTCATCAGTTCTAATACCAGCTCAGTTATTTTTTAAAGAAGGACTTTTCAAAGTCCAAACTGTGGGCTGAATTCAGAACTTACATGAAGATCCTTTGATATCAACTGCATCCTGGGATACAATGGGCATCATTTAACCCATCTGAAGCAACAATACACTATTCAAGTCAAAATAGTTTTTGCCACTCCATATTGGTACTAGAAAATTTACCTGGCATGGCTCGGGTCCTTAAGTCAAATAAGTTTTTTCTTCATTTAAATCATTGTGCTGGGGTGGAGCTGGGGATGAGGGGTTCAGTATGCAGGCTGCCCCAGGGAGAGAGCAAAACCCCAGCCGTCTCTTACCGCTGCAGCTTGGACCCAGGTGAGAAATGCCTGTCCATGGCTGCTGCAACTGCAGCGGGCACAGCCAGGGGATGGGTGAATGTTCCCCGGCTGGGGGACAGACAGACACATAGACAAACAGACACAAAATAGACAAACTCTCTGAAATATATAGTAGATAGTGGTCCCCTTTCTCCACTCCTGCTGCCTGCTGGCCCAGTGAGGTTACAGCTGTCCTGGTCCCCATCTCTGGCCCCTTTCTGTCCCCCTGTGGTCATTCTGCAGTATAACTATCCCTCCTACAAGACCCCTCCACTTCCATGTATGAGAAACAATCGAATTCCAGGCACATCCCATTGTCCTGGCACAACCAAACCCTGAGCTTGCTCTAAGTTATGATAAGAGGAAGCTGAATAGCAAATTTGGTGGTTCTAGCTTTTCCCATTTAGGAGGAGTTCTTGAACAAATGGGACTCACAGATGGATGGACAGACATACATTTCTAAAATAAACAGTAAGATTGACATGCTTAGTCATGCAATGTAATTTATACCTGTAGTGACTGGTTTTCTCGGCCTAGCTCCTGCATTGCTGCAGTTGTGTTATCCAGCTTCTTTTTCAGTTCCAGGAGTTTGGCTTGAAGCTTTTCAATTTCTCCCTCACTTTTAATACACCTGAAGATGGACAACAAACAGTAAATTAAACGTATACAAAGCAATTCCTATGCTATTTGGCAAAATGTCACCACTGAAAGGTTTGGCCATGTATCCATAACAAACATATCACTGTGATTAACCACTGTATTTTTTTCTGGAAAACTGACATATTATTTAAACAATTAATCTAAGATCACAGCTGAGCCTAACTCTCAGAGCGAGTACCTACTGGGGGCCTGGGGGTCTGTGTTTCAGAGGGGGGTCAGGACCGAATGCACTCCCACCAGCTAAGGTGTGCTGCTGGGCACAAGTGCAGAACAGGACAGTCTCATTAAGCTGAAGCAGCAGTTACAGCAAAGCAAACCGAAAGGAGATGAGAGGAAGAAAATGAAGGTTACTTGCCTGTAACCAAGGTTCTTTGAGATGGACCTGTGCATATTTACCCACTTGGGATGTGCACCAACCGGTGCTATTGAACAGTGCAGCTTTCTACCAGCAGTCTTAGTTTATTGGGTCATATAGTCTTTTGCATTTATGAGATGGCACTTGCCAGACTTCATCACTGTCCTCTTCAAGGTTGGTTAACATGGATCCCTTTCAAAGAAGTAAGTATGGGTATCACTGCTGTCGCAGCCATATAGGAATTTCCTGTCTGAGTTCTGTCTGATCTTCTTTACAACCTTCAATATTAAAAGGAATGGTGGGAAAGCATGCATCCAATATATATCCCAACTGGGGAGGAAAGAGTTTGGATCTACTGCTGCCCTCAAACAAAACAAACAGCATTTGGCAATGAACTTTGTGACAAAGAGTTCTGTTTGCAGTAAAAAGGCCAAAGGGAAGAACCCTTGTACTGGAAATCGTTCTGTCCTAATGTGAAACACAAGTACTTCCTGTGTGATGTTCTTATCAAAATATGAAAGGGGGGGAGGGGAGGAGAGTCAAATGCAGCAAACCAAGGAAAGGGACACAATAATGGAACCCAGAGTTAACATTCCGAAGTGAAACCTTCAAACATACCTGGTTAGCTTCCTCAGATTCAGGACTAGGCAAAGACTTCCATACCTCTTTGGATAAGAAAATAGTGAGAGTTTACTGAAATAAGGAAATAATGGGAGTTTACTGAAATTTACCAAAACCTCTTCTATCAGTCCCTCCCTGAATAAAAAGATGATTTCTGATCTTAACACCAACTAGTAAGAGGGGTCCTTAAATAGAAAAGGAGTGGGAGGTTGGTTCAGAGGAACAGTCTCAAACTGGGTCGCCCTTTAGGATGTCCAAAACCCACTTGTCCATAGTGAACTTCTGCCACTCACAGTAAAGTTGGCATAAACAGTCTCCAAATAATAGGGGGAGTTAATCCAAAGATGGTTTGCTTGTCTCTAATCTCAAGTAAAACTGAAGGTCTATCTTTCAGAAATAGTGGAGGGTGAATTTTTTGTCTCAGCTAGGGATGTGAAAGTTTAACTGTTAGCTATGACTGGATCCATAGTAGCAATAAAGGTGAGATAGTCTTTCTAAGTGAACTTATATGCATTTTGGGATAAAGTAATAGCATCGCAGAAGATCCATGTGGTGAGGAATCCACCGTGTACTTTCTGTGAGAGGGAAAGATTTGTGTTGGGTCCTTATCCAAATCTCTTTCCTCTGCTGAAGAAGCATGAAATGGATCTGAAAAATGCAGTTCCTTCCGCAAGTACCTAAGTGAAAACCATCACTGTGCAAATACAAAAAGGGATCTATTTCTTGGTCTCTGGTCTGTCTCACACCTGCATGTTTGCAATCCGAAGCCTCTGGTGAGTTCCCTGAACAGAAGTCAGTGCAAGACTCAGAAAGGTGCTTGAAATGGAATGTGTATTGTCTAAGGCCATTTCTGTTACCATGTTCGTTTTTTGGAAGTAGGTCCAAAGCTTTTCTTGCTGACCAGTCAGTCTTCAATTTTGTATGTTGAAAGTAGCTCACATCCATCTGTGAGGGCAGCTGGAAAGTAATTACTTCCCTGCCTCCTTTTATATAGCCCCATCCTCATAATATGCTTAAACACTGATGGGAGGTGCACAAAAGGGCACATGAACTAGGCATTGGTAGTATAATTTTGCATCATTCAACGACACTGGTTGGTGCCTATCCCAAGAATTGCAGTATGCAGAGGACATTCAAAGGAGAACTTGGTTTATAGGGGTCACTCCCTAGTTATGATTTAATGCCCAGGTGCAATATCTAGGTGCAACAGCCTGATTTCAAAAGTTTTTAATTTCTGTGTTTGTAGCACTGCTGTAGAAAACTGGCTCAGATGAGCTTAGAAGAGCACAATAAGGAGTTTCTTTCATCTGACAAGTGGGTTCTTTCTGCATGCAGACCTCAGGATGTCCTCCAATCCTGCAAGCACATTGCTCTCACTCAGTCCCACCTTTCCCTGCAGGCTTCAGTTGAACAATACCAGGATGGATCTGCAGAGACTCCAAAAGAGCTTAATTAAGGACTTTCAGGGAATGGACACAAGTCTCTTAAGGTCAGTGTGGGTTGGGGCCCTGGTGAGCATCTTGTGTCTCATGAGGAGGCAACTTGGGACTCACCTGCCAAGAATTCCAGGAGGTGGGCACTCCATCACAAAGCCCACAGGGTGTGGAGGCTCTTAGTTGGTTAGTTGGTTGATAGTCTGAACAGCCTACTAAGACTTGCTGGAAATAAGGAAGGGAGCCTTCACTCTCTGGAAACCCCTATCTGGAGCACTGGGATCAGTACAATACATACAAAATGTACATAAAGCACTAAGAAGACAAACACTATTTTTCAAATTTTAATTTATCCTCTTCCTAATAAGCAACAGAAAGCACACTCCCACACCACACTCACTGACTCACCTCTCCAACAATGCTCTCCTCTCATCCTGATTATTTTGTACTGTTGCTTCTAACACTGCAATCTCCCCACGCAAATCATCTGTCTGTTTCTCTAGCTCACTGACTCTCCTTTGACTGCTCTGCCACTCTTTCTTCATTGTAGCCAGGTTTTCATTCAGAGCTGTGATCTGCATGGTGAGCTTGGCCTCCACCTCTTCATATTTTTTGTTTTCTTCTTCTTTCGCTTTTATCTCTGTGCGCTAAGAGAAAAGGAAACATTGAACAATGAGCTTTCAAATAGCTCTGAGGTAGACTATGTTGGGCACACTATGTAAACAGACTGGTATGTTGTCAATTCTAACATTAAAATTAAAATGATGATAATGCTTATCTCTGCTACATCTGCAGAACCTTTTTAGGCAGTTTTTCAGGCATGTCTTTTCAAAGAGTCACTTTTTTTTAATGGAACAATGTTCCTTATAAGTAAAAGAAAACTAGATTCTGCCCTTCTGGTATTGTTCAACTGAGGCAGGTTTTTGGAAATATTTACAAACCATTGATTGAAAATGTAAATGTTATGAGATTAAAATTAAAATGCTCTTTGAAAGGATCCAGAGACATGACAAACCTTCATGCTCACCAATTTAGTTTCAATCTCAACACATTCCTTCTTCAGTTCGTCCTCCTTTTTCTTCAGCTGATCTTTGATAATTTGCTGATTCTTCTTTTCCTGTTCAAGAGCTAAATTCATGTTATCTACTTTGCCCTGAAGCTCTAGCTTTTGTTGTATCAACAGCTGCTTGGCGTCCTTTAGATTTGTCACCTCCTGTTAAAATACAGGTTTAAACTATCACATAGGGTCTAAAATTAAAATGGTAAAACTTATCTGCAAACTAACTTCAGACCAACAATGACTATTCCCTGGGACTGGAGGGCAAATGCCTTTATTGCATAAAATATCAACAGACCAAGACTACGTAAAATTTTATTTTTTTAAAGTTCCTTTCCTAGGTCACAAATTACATTTTAGATTACCACAAACAGAAAAAAAAATTACTTTTCCACTAAAATAGTGGAAAGTAGTAGGTTTGTAATTCCACTTTTAAGTCAGATTTTAATCAATTTTGCTATCAGGTTTTCTGCACTAGGTAAGTGTTACGAGATGTGAGTTACAAACTCTGTAGTGGCAAGGAGGAGATTTTTATTTATTTATTTATTTATTTAATGAATTTATTAAATCCATTGGAAACAATTACTTCATAGGCATACAGGTCTTAAGTTTGTAAATACAGGTCTTTATACAGGTCTTAAGTTTGTAAATATTTATCTACCTGTTGTACAGGAAATAGCTTTAAAAATAGAATAGCTTAATTTAGCAGGAATCATTCCTCCTTAAATCCACAGCTCAGTATGCTTTATAATTCTGAAGAATAAGGGGCTCTAGTTTTCCATAGGACACATTCCACTGAAATACAATTCAAAACATCATGAGGATACAGCCTTATTTTTTGTCCTTTCAAACCCCTGCATGGATGAAATAGCCATACTTGATTTCGTAAGTGGGGATAATTTTGGTTTCTGTCTGACTGCAACCAACCACTGAGAACAAGAGATAAATATTAAGCTGACATCCCAGTTTCTGTGTGTTTTAAAATTCTCTGCAGCTCTGTAAATTCCTTCTTTTTTTTAGGATAGACATTTCAGGAAGAGTGTGACAGTTATAGTTAGTGTTCCCCAAATCACAAAGCATTGCACATTGAATTCTCTGGAAATAACCATCATTTTTAGACGTTGGATTACAAAAGAATACGTGAAAGCTATGGGTTGTTTGGGGGTTTGGGGTTTTTTGTTGTTGTTGGGGTTTTTTTGGCATTTCCCAGGAGCTTATATCCAGGCTACTTTAAAATTAATTCATTTTTATTAGATTGTAAGTTTTCTGTGGGATGGAGAGGCCAGCAGAAGCAAACAAATTACTGATAATAAATATAATATGTAATAAAATGTAGAAAATTTACTCAGGCTGTCTTTTAGAAGCGTCAGACATCAGAAGAGACAGGAAAGGAGTTAGAGATGCAAATTTTATGAGCACCTATAATTCAAAGACTTTTAAAAAATAATTCTATTCAAAACTCCACCCTCTAATTTTCTCTTTTTCTTTTCTCTCTCTCTTTTTTAAATGAACTAATCCTTAAAAGGATTTCTAAAATTTACTCTTGCCTCAAGAGTGATATTTAAAGAAGCTTCAACAACATTGGTTTAGCTAACATTGGTTTGGTGTTTTCATGTTGTAAATAAATTACATGCACTTCAGAGTTACAGATAGGTACATTTTTAGTGAATGCACTGATTTTTTTTTTTTTTTTTTTTTTTTTTTTTAAGTAGGAGTGTTGATTTTAAAAAGCAAAGTTCAGGTTGGACACAATTCACAAACAGCTTAAATCCCCTTCAACATCTTCACACTTTACATGGCTTTCCCTATCAGTGAGCACATGCACATTAATAAAATTAAGATGTTGGTTTTGCTTTGATTTTTTCTTTTTTGGGGGGCTAAAAGAGGCTGTTTAATTGCCTTGCTTCTCAGAATTTGGGGGCACATCGTAAGAACTTTTCTTCTTGTCCACCTTTTATTAAAACATTGGGAGAAAGTCTGGATAGTTAATTGCTTAGAGTTTTCTATATACAAAGTCAGGAGTACAGAATCTGAAGTCAGGAAACTTGGATCACAACCAGTTGACCCAGTCTTGTTGTGTCACCTTGGAGAAATCACTTAGGCCTAATCCACAAAGGGACTTGGATTGCAACTCCTATCTTACTTTTAGGCATCTTGCCATCTCAGTGGAATCTACAAACCCTTGGTCAAGTGCCTAGGTTTCCTACAGAATGCATGTGGGAAGAGAGGCACCTAAGAATGGGATCCACAGAAGTTAGTATGCTAGGTAAAGAGCTGCCTAAAGTAGCCAATGGGAGATGCTGAGGAGAAAGTTGGATCCTAACCAGGGAATGAGGCGCCTCCACTCCAGTCAGGGCTGGAAAAAGGCACCTATCTCTGCTTGTGACCCACATCCAGGATCCCCTACTGGGAATCAGGTTCTTAAGCTGTTTCTTGCAAAAGTGGTGATGACACACATCTAATTCCACATAAGACAGCCAAGGAGCAGAAAGGAGGGGGGAGACCTTCCTTATAATTTGCAGCCCAGTGGCTAGTGTACTAAAAGTACAGTAGACCCCAGTTCAATTCCCCCCCCCGGCTGATATGGAAAGGAAGGTTGAATTTGGGTCTCCTGCATTTCAGGAGAGTGGCTCCATTGCCCAGTGGCTAGAGAATTCTTGCTCTGTGGCCCAATGTACATTTTATTATTTATACACAGTAGAACAGCTTCAACAAGACTGATTTGACCCACATTAGAATAACCCATATAGCTCAATGCACTGAGAACCCCATCCAGACTGGTCATCACAAGACAGGTAGAGACATCTATCTTAACCTGGTTTGAGGATCCCATTGGAGCTGAGCCATGATAATAGGTGCCTGGCAGTCTAGACTGAGGTGTTGTGTGCATACTCAGTGGCACAAACTTAGACATGTACAGAACTTTTACAGCAAAACTTTAAGCACCTCCAGAGTTAGGTAGGAGGTGACCAAGGGTTTTGAAGATCTCAGTGGTGCCTAAAATTTGGACTTGAGTGCCTAAAGTGGGAGTTAGTCTCCTAAGTACTTCTTTTGGATATGGGCTTCAACGGAGTTCATCCATGTGTAAAGGGGAAATAGTAATACCCACTGTTGCAAAGAAATTTAAGAGCCATTGAACTGACCGTGTTATATTCAAATATATTCTTATTCCTATCTGTAGTTCCAATTGGTGTCTCGACATACCTTCTCAAATTCTTGCTTGAGGGTCTTAAGCTCTTCACTCAATTTATTACTGTCTTTCTCCAGCCTATTCTTTATTTCCTGGAGCTCTGTTGATTTAGCTTTTTCATTAGCCAAGTCTTTTTCTTTCAAAACCTTGGGGGGGGGGAAAAAATCAAAGGACAAATGGGATCTCATCCAGACTTACAGTTAGCAAAAACCTCTTGACTACAAAGACCGATGATGGGAGAATGATTGTATCAGATCTCTATCCACAATTATTTCATTTGATCCTAGAGAAAAACCTATCATTTAGTTTAATGTTTAAAATCAATAATCAGGGTTTTTCTTTTCTTTTCACATTAATTTGTGTTCAGTACATGGCTCCCTATGGATAATTAACTTATGCTGAACATGTTTTAATTTATTCTGTCATTTCAACTATTTGTTTAAAATCTTTTAGGTAACAGTGGTCCAATAAACTGCTGGAAGTGAAGATACAAATTGCATCAGCACAATAAACTGAGATGTATTGGCACATTTCTAAACACATATAAATTAGAACATAGGAAAGAGAGAAAGGTAAAGGGCAAAGTAAATTACCTTGTCTTTCTGGATTTCCTGTAACATTTTGTTCTGCTCTTTTAACTGCTGTTCTTTCTTTGACACATCCTGCTCCAGGGTAGACTTTATTGTCTTAAGTTCTTGGATTGACTGATTAAGGTTACCAATTTGATTTCTGCTTGAAACTAATTCCTCCTGAGCCAGAGCAAGTTTCTCCTCTGTGGACTAATTAAAAAAAACAGCTCTGAAAATCATCTGACAAAAGCCATTGCAATATCAGAGTTCTACATTAGCCACAATAACTGAAACACTTGTTATGCCTCTGTGAGAAATCAGCTTTTAGTGCATAGTACTTTATTTTAAAATTTCAGTAGAACATAGTTAGCAGACTGAACTCTGGGGAAAGAAAAATGTTTCCAATAATGTTTCCAGCAATAGGCACTGGAGTTTACACATTAAAATGCATCAGGAAGGAAAGAAGGAAAATATACAGTAAAAAAAATAGTGAAAAACAAATAAACTTATTCAGGCACTTAAACTGCCCCATGAGTACAAATAGTTGTACACATGAGAAATAGGTAAAGTGGCAGAGTGAGATTTTTCTGAAGCATTAAGTGCTAGCTTAACTCTGTTCCTGTTGAATTTTCACATAGACTTTAAATGGGAACAGAGTTAAGCCAATCCTGAGTAGTTTTGAAAATCCCACCTATCTTGTAGCAATAAGAAATGGTAAAAGTCCCAAACATTGTATGGGTTCTCTCTTTCCCTCATATATCTAACTTGTCTTCTTAGAAAGTAAGTACTCTACATCTTCTTGATGGGATTGTGCCTGTAACACTGTGAGAGTGATAGTAAAACATAGTAACTGGAACAATAAGGTGACTGTTAAGTTGCAGTTAACACAGGCTGAGCAATTATGAGAAAAGCAAACTGAATTCTCTCTCAGAGGAGGGCAAATGAAGAGCAGAAGTAAAAATTTCAACACATGGTCATGGACAAAAGAGGTTGCAATTCATTTCCAAAAGGTATTTTGAGGAAAGTGAACTAAGCAAGAGCAAAGGAAGAGACAAATCATATAAAGAGAGGCTAGGAATGTTAACTCACAAATTATATAAAATTGATTTAAGTCCCAATTAAAAAGACATCCCTATTAATCACATCTTAATTAAGTGTCACTTGCTGTGCGTAAAATAGAGCACATAGTAGACTGAGCTTTAACTTCCAAACTCAGCAAAATACAGGTAAGTATTGTAAATGTATTGAATGACATTTTTAAAAAAACATGTACACAGCATACAGTATGGCATAAGCTGACAGTCTGTATGTATGCACAATTAACATTTCAGTTGTTGCTTCTATTAATGATAAATTTAAAGAAAAGTGTCTGGTGTAGAGAAGGGTCATTGTTGCTAGCACCTCAAAATATTTTTTGCTCAACATAGCTGATAAATACTTATTCTTAAAGCCCCAGCTTGCTGCAGCCATAAGATTGCATGTGTATCTCAGTTTAAAAAAATAGCTTTCATGGTGGTGAAGAAAAGCTTGAAAAGTGGGAAGCAAGTGAACCCTAACAGTCCAGAAATTGGAAAGCAAATAAAAACCCTCAATTTCTTTAGTGCTCGTGATGTGTAAGCCCAGTTCATTAATGATGAGCCCCTGAGGTTGGTGATACTAAGTTTGTAACAGCAGCATTTCAACAGTAGTATTTGAAAGCAGGGTTGGCTACATAAATGGAAGGAACAGGTGTTGACTTAAAACACTATAACTAAGGAATATCAGCAAAAAGATCTGTTTTCAGTAAATAAATATATAAATAAGGCTTAAGGTCAGATTTGTTGTTATCTCTTGGAACCACAAAGCGGATTATGCTGGGATTATGTAAAAGGATTATGTTGGGATTTAAGCACAGGGGGATAGTACTTTATAAAAAGGCATATTATCTTTACAAAACTTAAACAATAAGCATATGTCAAGCCATATTCAAAGACAAGTAAAAAGGAAAAGCATCTAAGGCATTAAAGTCTGCTTCAGTATCTGGTAACAAATAAAACAGAAAAGAGTAGAGTTATGTAAATATGTCCCAAGATATTTTAAGTGGACACATGCAGGGAAAGCCTGGTGCCACTGATATCAATAAGAATGTTGCCCTTTGGTTCTTGCACAGGCCTTTATGATGTGGAAGACTGCCAGAACTTACCAACTATGACAGTTTAATACTGAATGAAAAACTGCCCAGCTGAAATCAATGGGAGTTTTGACCACTACAATTCCACCCATTATTTTTAACAGGCTAGTTTTAACATGCACATTACAGTATCCTATCCTAACTAGTATCTGCTTCAACCATAGTAAATATTCTTTAAGAGAACAAATAATCACTTCAATGTTTAACATGCTGTTTGTGTGATTGTCTTTCGGAATGAGTAAGTAATACCCTCCGTTACTGGATGGAATGTCAGACCAGCTTAAATATTAATGTCCACACAGACGTCTTAGATCCTATCTTGCTAATACCTATAATGCTGCTACACACGTATGAATACTTGAGAGATAAGCTGCTTCATTTTCCATATAAAACAATTTTTAACTAAAAAAATCTCAGGTCTTACGAAAAAATATTATTCATTTTTTCTCAATTTTCACCCAACTTTTGATCAAATATATAAAAAATAACTTATTCTATTTGAAAAATAGGATCCTATTTTTCTAAGATATATGTACTATTACATTAGTGGTTGCAAAGCTTCGACAAGAAGTAGAGCTGTGTATTAGGCTAGAAGATATATACAACAAACAGGCACATTCATAAGCCCTGAAGCGCATGCACGTCTGAACATACTGATGACTCTCATGCCCACCATGAACTTATGTCAAGATGTTAGCAAATACTGGTTTATAGATCTGCTGCACCAAAGTGGGATGAAAATGAAAATCTGTATCAGAATACATTTCAGAACACAAGACAGTATTCAAAAATTTAAAAAAAACAAAAACAAGAGAAAAGGATGAAGCTGAATGTCTGCATTATAAATTGTGTGGCCCAATTATTAAATGTAAATACTTAAAGACTAATAGTTCTAAGTCTACAACAGTGAACTGTTAATGGAAATTAAACATTTTATTTTCAGATTAGACGTGTATTGTTTTCTTAAAATCAGAGGTAGCCTTGTGTTTTGAGTTGTTTTAGTTTTGCAGCAGGCCAGATTGAATTTGTTCATCAAACCATTAATCTGCTGAATAAATATTTCCCTGTCCTTGTGTCCACCAACATAAGCCTTGATATTTACCCAGAAAATTATTAATAGTTTTCCCACCAATTTTCACCCATTTTTGTTGTTTAATAAACACTGATAAATTCCTAGAAAAAATTAAATAAAATAAAGACCAAAAATGAAGGCCCTATTCACAGGTTAATGCTAGTTTAATTTTAAATTCTTGAATAAGGAATAAAACAAAGTAAATGTGTTAGGGCAAATGATGAATCCAATAGAATATTTATCAGAATGTTTTTAAACAGGGGATGCAACAAGGAAAGGACTCAGCAGACACTAGAAAATATTTTGAGGACATTATATGTACCAGATGACAATGGCTTAGTGCACAATTTTTCCCATTCTGTCCCTTTTATTACATGTGTAGTTTGAATGTGAGGGAGCAGAGGGCAGGGAAGAGGATTCTAGCAAATACACAAAGAAGAAAGGTCCAGTTAAAAAAAAAACACCACCAGGAAGACCATGCTATGAAGCAAGATAATTCTCCAAATACATCCTATTCCTAATCTATGAATGAGATCAGGACTATAAAAGAAAAGCATCCAGGCCAAGACTGAGGTGCATTAGGCAGATCTCATATGCTATTTGTTTAATTCAATCGGCCCAGGGCTAACAGTTCCTCATTTTCATGAGCACTACACATTCATTTACAGAAAAGGTAATTTTTAGTAAAAAAGGCAATTTTTGTAAACAACACAAAATCCCCCCTAATATACATACATTAAAAGAGAATATAATTTATTTGAACTTGTTGGCTCAAATATATCCATCCACTGTTCATCCCCACCATCAATACAGTCAAAGAATTGCAAGAGATCAACCAGCTTTTTTTAAAGAAGGAACATATCCTTTCAATAACTTTAACTTCAGCCAAAGTGAATTGATTTGGAGTCATTTTGAGGGAGGGAGGCACAAGGCAATTTTTAAACAGAGAGAGAGAGAGAGTGCGTATTTTATATATAAACACACAGAGACATTTTTCATTTCAATCTACATTCATGGAAATTTGACTTTTAAAACATTATTTATTATGTGCATCTGTCCCACCATCCACCCTTTCCAATTGCATCAAATCTTTTCAGGTTGGCTGAATTTTCCTTATTAAAATAAAGGCTTTGATGTTAACCAGCCCTTCATTTTCTTAACAATATTGATAGGTGGAGGAGGAATTGGGCTCACCAGAGCAGTTGTCTGATCTACGGCTGGCTTTCATGGGACACTCACCTAAGTATCTTAGGCTACAAGTTTTCCCTTGAACTCCAATTATCTGCTTTTCATCACAGTGCAGCTTCCATAGCAGACTGATTCCTTTAGCTTAGTTTAACAATGATATTCCATTCTCACGCCAGGAGATGGTGCTATTCGTACAGCTAAACTCATGCCTTCCTATCTTACTCAGCCTATTACATGCCTCCTCAGTTCATATAATCCACCTGGCTTGAGGCCATCTATCTTCATATCTGAACCTTGGCCTCCCAGAGGTCTGTGTGTGCCAAGTTGTGTTAATTCATTTAGCCACTCCACAGATATTTTTATTTAGCTAAACTGAAGGCTAGCAGTGAAGGTATCACACACAGACCTAATCGAGTTTATTTAAACTTCTCTTTAACAAACTGATTTTGACACCATGTACTCATCAATGCTTTGCAGTGACTATGCTTTTTCTGTTAAAAGACCTGAAGTAACAAGAAAAACATTCAAGATCATTTAGTTTGTATGTGTCAAAGGATTTCTGTTGTATAAAACCAGTCCAGATGTTTCAACACACTATGAATGAGGCACTTCATTGTTGCAATGAGGACAAACGAAAACCCTGGATCTGAACCTTCATTCAAACTTTGGATGCAGATGCAATCCAAATTTTGTGATTCTGGAGCAGTGGTATAAATATTATACATGGCCCCTAATTTTATGTAGCCTCTGAGTGGGTAGATTTTGCATCTGAGAAGATGAAATTCTACAAGAATTTCCTGACTTTTGCCATTCTTCTACTTTAACATCTGAATATCAAAATACTATTTTCTGTGTCACCCATGCTTTTTTAGATCACTGCCAAGGAGAACACAAATTTTGTCTACACTTTCTTAATCTAAAACACAGGCTTTTGTGAGTTAATACCTCAGTACAAGCTAAACAGCATGTCCAGGATTGAGAAGGGTAGGAACATTATCGTCCCTTTTTTTCCTTCGCAAACATAATACAGATGCTGGAAACAATTCTTAGAGCTACTTTCAATTAATATTAATAGTTCAGCAGTATCAGCTTTGGTACTTCTCTACCCTGGTAATCTACCCATGGCTTTCACAGCTCAAAAGTGAAATTGCTCTAAGGAAGAATTACAGCTCAGTATCCTCTTTCAAAGCTGATGATACTGAGTCAATACAGGAAAGTCTGGTAAGAACAGAACTTTTTCTTTATGTTTCACGTTTATCAAAAGATAAAATGAAGCAAGAGATTGTTACTCAGTGGTGGGCAATAGTTTTTGGTGGGGAGCCACTCCAAGATTTTGGAAAGTGGTCAAGGACTGCACTTCTCTTTGGAGGAGGTGCAGGGTTTAGGATGGAGGTTGGATGCAGAATGGTGCACAGGGTAGGGGACTGGGGTGCAGGAGACAGTATGAGTTCTGAGAGGGCGTTTGGGTGAAGAAGAGGGTTGTGACCTGGGTCCGGGGATTGGGGTATAGGATCAGGGAGGGTATATGGGTGCAGGAGAGGATTCTGGCCTGGGGGAAGGGCTCTACAAGAGGGTGCAAAGTCTGGGAGGGAATTGTGACCTGGGAAAGGGGGTGCAGACTGCAGAGGGTTTGGGTGGTGACCTGGGGCAGAGGAATGGGATGCAGGGTCTGGGAGGGGGTATGGGTGCAGGATAGGATTTTGGCCTGGGGGAGGGGTATAGAAGGGGTTCAGGGTCTGGGAGGGAGTAGTGACCTGGGGCAAGGGAGGGCAGAGGGTCTGGATGGTGCCCTGTAGAAGAGAGTTGGAATGCAGGAGAGGCAGGGGTGCCAGAGGCAGGCTTTGACTGGGAGGCACTTACCTAAGCGTCTCCCAGCCAGCAGCCCGGCAGCACCCCTTAAGGCAGACTGCTTAAAACTTCAGTCTCCTCCCTCCACGTGGCCCTCAGCTCTGGGGGGGGGAGGGGGAAGGGAGAGGCTTGTGCTGTCCTTGTCTCCCAGGCCAACCTCTCAGCTCCTATTGGCTGACTGTTTCTGGACAATAGGAGCTGAGAGATTGGGCTGGGCGGGGGAGATCACACAAAGCCTCTCCCTCCCTCCAGAGCAGAGAGTGAGTGGCAGCCCTACACTTAAAACAGCGGCTGCTGTGTGCCTGAGGGTCCCAGAAGGGTGGTCTGTGGGCAGAATCCAGTGGCTTGGCAGGCCAGTTCTGGCCCACAAGAGGTATCTTGCCTCACCTGTTGTAACTATACACTCTCATATGAAACTCATGAAAATAACTAGCTTCCTCATTAACCCTAAAATCTGAAAATCAGGTTGCAGCTTTTCCCCCTTCTGTCTTGTCACAAATTTGATAAATCATTCAAGACATTTTCAAAGAGATCCCAAATCTGCATACAGCCATGTACAAGAGTGGTCCCATGATGTCAATAAGACTACTCACAATAAGTAATATTGTTTCACATCCTTTTGCATGTAAAGCTAATGGTGCACTGATTACCTGGTGCCGTTCTCAGAATGACAGAAAAATGAGAAATTTTAAACCTCCAAAATTAATCTCTGATAGCTTTTCTGTATGGAAGGCCTTTGCAATTTCAAGAGAAATCACAAGGCCTGAAAGGGGGAAATGGCAAATGAACAAAAAGAAGCAGAAATATTGCCCAAACTGAAGCAAAAATCCATGGGGATAGCAGAGAACTGGCCTTTACACCTTCAGTTCTGGTGGGAACCTGCTTTGCTGATCACAGGCACCAGGATCATCCTTAAGATTTATGGGGCCCTGTGCAACCTCCCTCAACATGATTTGTTCCCGCCCCAGGCTTGTCTCCTCCCCAGTCATTGCCTGGCAAAGTCTAGTAGGAAGGGGGTTAAGTGGTTACTTGGCTCCACAGCTCACTTGGAGTCTGAGTCTCTCCAGCAATTAGGTAGCCTGGCACAGGCACTGTGAGGCCAGGAGGGAGGAAAGGTGGTGGTGATAAGGTAACACACTTATCCCCCGATATTTGCACGGTCATGTTGCCCTAATCTGGGGCACCACTGGGACAGCAGATCAGAGCACGATGTCCTGGTGGCAGCCGCATTTGTATAGGGACGGCCCTGACAGTCACAAAGGAACCAAATTAAAATATTGTACACAGATACCAAAGTATTAGCACTTGGTCTCAGAACGAGCAGCATCCCCTATTAGTGCCTCACTGAGGAGTTCCTACCTCAAGGCCAGCCCACGGCACAAAAGATTGAATCCTTATCCCAACAGGTGAAGTTGGCCAGGGGAAGAGGAAGATGGGGAGGGATCAAAGTGTTAAAAAAATAGTGATTAGCTCTTGGAGCAATCATATTTTTTTTCCTTCATATGTCCTATTAGTTGTGTACATCATTCTCAGCCTTCAGCTTCAGAGAGCATGCAGGATTCTCAGGAACTAAACTCCAAATATTTTGTTTATATTATTACCGGAGCCCATCTAAATTACAGAGTATATTACGAACACTAATCAATACAAACTGCACAAGAAAATCAAACACACTGCATTTCTGTAACTGTAAGTCAAGCCCATTACATTCTGTAGCCATGAAAAAGCTTAGTTAGTTTATAAAGCAGCATTAGTTTTTCTTTAAAAAGAAAATTCCACCTTCTGTTGCAAATATAATTTGAAGCCCAAAATATTTATCAATATACTTCCACTTGCAATACATTTTGGCCTACTTTTCTGTTAAATGTGGTCTGTGTCATGTATTTCTAGATATTTGTGGCGGCAGTGATATCAGTTGCAATAAGGCTCCAGAACTCCAATTATAGGAAACAGTATCTAAGGGAACAAGGAGGACTTTACTTATAATGCAACATGGGATGTGGCACCATGACATGACAAAATATCCTATGAGAGGAAAAGGAAAAATAAAGGCTCTTCAAATCCAAAGTTTGCTCTACTTGTTTTCTATATTTAGTACTTAAGCACCAAAGTGAAAACAGTTAAAAGGGTGTTTTCATATGCAATCGTGCTTTTTGTGTGCTCTAAGAATAATGGATCTTTTGATCATTATTTGGAATTTTCTGAAGAGGATTTTTGTTGTTTTGCTTTTTACATCTTTTCAAGTTAGCTATATTTTGCAATGGCCCTTTAACATTTTATTAAACTGTATTGTTCAGTAATATCACTGTTAAATATAAAAAACCAAAACCCCATACTCTGCCTTCTTGTTTGTATAGCACTTTAGCACAATGGGGCCACAATCTTCAAATTTACAAAATTATACATTTTCTAAGACTGGTAAACTCATTTTCTTGTTACTTCCAACTTCCTCTGACCCCTCCCTTTCCTCTAGGTTGTGTCCAGGACCTCCCTATTGTGTTGTGTGATCCCTATTCACACTGTAAACTCTTTGTGGGCAATGATGGTATTATTTTAACTTTGTATGTACTGTACTGTGCAGTGCACAGAGCAGATCCAATGTATAGATCACTTTCCATTACAAAACATCAGTCTAAACAGGTAAGGAAAATTAGGTCACAAATTATATCAGCAGGTTTTAGTCACTAACAATGAAAAATGGTACTTGTAAACCACTGTTGCATAAATATCACAAAGCACTTTATACTGTATACAAAGAGTCCTGTGGCACCTTATAGACTAACCAATTTATCAGGGCATAAGCTTTCGTGAGCTACAGCTCACTTCATCAGATGCATAAAGCATTCACTCAAGCACCACTGAAATGAAACCACCATTGCAGCAGAATATGGCAGCCAATAACAACTTCAAATAATAATTTAATTATGCAACTTCAATAATCTAAAATACAAGAAAAATATTTTACACGGAAGAAATTACCACATACAAGGTAGAAGTCAAACTAAAACAACTTAATGGGTCTAAACCAAGGAGATCCAGATAATCTCCATTCAAGAATATTAAAGGAATTAGCACGAAATTGCAAGCCCAATATTAAGGATTTTTAATGAATCTTTAAACTTGGGGATTGTATTCTATGACAGGAGAATTGCTAACATAGTACCTATTTTTAAGAAAGGGGAAGAATCAAATAGAAAACTACAGTCTTGTGAGTTTGACCCCAACTGTATGCAAGGTCTTGGAACAGAATTTGAAAGAGAAAGTAATTAAGGATGTACAGGCAAGGGGTAATTGGCACATAATAG
The DNA here is from genome assembly GCA_019425775.1 of Rafetus swinhoei. Lineage (NCBI taxonomy): Eukaryota > Metazoa > Chordata > Testudines > Trionychidae > Rafetus > Rafetus swinhoei. Next base: position 269,420,923 of record CM033437.1, on the reverse strand, counting down.
TCTAATCTCCTGTAGGCTTAATACTTAAGTCTAATTTGGGGTGTTTGGTTTAGTGTGCAGCTGTTGGAAGCCTGGGATATGCAGGCGATCACAAGAAATGAACTAGCGGTCACTTCTGGTTTTAACTCTATGACTCCATGACTATAAGTGCTGACTGAGAAGAAAAAGCACTATCTACTGATCCTCCAGCTGTACTTGGGCTTTCTTGCAGGTCACCCATCCAAGCATTGACAACATCAGGGTCTGCTTTCATTTGACATCTGACTCAAGACTGTATGGCTACATCAATTTATATGTAAAATCTTTCCCACTAAGAAGAAAGCCCTTTAAAATATATTCTAAATAGAAATAGTATATGTAAACTGGCCAAAAGTAATTGGGTCACCTGAAGAACAATACAGACTGAAGAAGTCTGCTGCAGGAAAGCAAGCAGAGAAGCACTGTCAAAGCCTGTTAAGTCCTTTTGAGCCAAAAAGGCACTAAATGCAAGGGGGAGGGAAATACCCTTGGGGTTACTCCCTTCCATACTGGCAGACATGGTTGCCATTATCTGTATATCTGTTTCCACAGCCTGGGAACTCTTCAGGAATAAGACTAAGGACAAGCTTTATACAGAATGGAACCCAATACCACTAAGTCATTCACTTTATGAAGGGGATGGTATAAAAAAAAACACACACGCAACTTAGCAGCAAATATTTCTCAGAGCTCAGACAACAGCACTGCTACAAAACATTTGTAAATGAGAATGGCATTCTAGGTACCTGTCATTTAAACTAATTCCAACATGTACTTTGTTCCGAGGAAAATTCTATACATAGAAAGACAGTTTTTCTTCACATGGCTCTCACTTTGTCTCCTTGTAATTCATCCTGAGGACAAACATTTATTAAGTCAAATATGACTTAAAAAACCAAAAAAGACACTTTACCTTCAGGTCTTGCCTTGTTGCCAACAGTTCAGATTCTTTACCATAAAGATCCAGCTGAAGTTCTTTCATATTTTCCTGATCTTTTTCATGGATCTTCTGTAGCTCTGCTAGTTTTCCTTTCTCTGCTTTAAGTTCCTGTGTTGATAATGTTACCTGCTGCTGTAGTTTATTCTCTAGTTCCGCCTGAAACACATATAAGTCCTAGAGTTATACTGTACAGGACAAATTGGGCATGTAAAAAAAAAAATGTAAAATGTGGATTATGTGCTATCTCAATTTTGTTAAATTTTTAAGAAATTTTAATTAAACAAGCATAATTATTTCAATAAATCTTCTCTCTCGATTCACTCTGCTATACTTACAGCTGTTACTGATCCCAGGTAAAATGTTTGAATAAGGCCATATTATTAAATCACATTATTTCTTGCATTAATACACTGTGATTTACTTGCGATATAATTAAAAATAAATTATTAACATCAAAAGAATAATTATACAAACACAGGGAGCCCCATTTTCAAATATCTGAACAGTATTTCCAAATCCTGTAGTACTCATGGGTAGAATAAAAGAAAACCAGTGTAATACTTTATGATAATGAGAGACTTAGTTCAGACATCATTTAATATTACAGTACATGACACCAACTTCCTCTAAAGCTATATGGAGTTTCAACTTTTTCATCATAGTTCACAAGTTTCATATTGTCATTAAGACTATTTTCTTCTGACAATACAAAATGAGTTGTTTAAAATCATCACCAATGCGCCAAAATACTGAGGACTTTTGTTTAGATTATTCTCATTAAAACTGCATACTGCTATGCGACAAGATGGCAGCTCTTGCCACAATGCATACAGATGCAGTAGAATGAACACAGCAGGTCTAGCTATTTTTATCAGTTTGATGACAGGTGTACTACTTGCATAATCCATAATTCACTATTCGGGCCTTACACTTAACGTTTTTATAGTTTCAACCTTGAACAATAGCTGATGGGCTCAGTTCTGCATCCTGACCTTACCATTCCCAGGAACACATTTCAGTTACAGTAAATAGCAATTTTATCACCCACATAATGACATAAAACAGGAGCATGCATCAGAGGAGTTAATATTAATTTCCTTTTAAGTAAGAGGAATGAAGAGACGCAAGCACTACCTTTTCTAGAAGGGCACCTTTTAATTCTGCTTGCTGTATTTCAGTTTGCTTTTTCTTTTGATCAAAAGATTCCTTCAGTTCTTTCAGCTTTCCCTGGAGATGCTGCTCATTCTTTTCCTTCTCTTTTAGGATACCCTGTATCTCCAGTATTTGTCCTCGTGCTGAATCAAGCTCTATTGTCAGCTGCTTAGAAATCTTTATTTCAAAATATAAATAAAAACTACATATGATCTTTACCTTAATCATTGTTTGTGTTGCTATACATCAAATAGATTATTTACAAATAATATCTCCTAATTGTTCAGCAGGTTTTTCATACGGGGGGAACTAAACTGGGCCAGTCCAGTCACTTGGCAGTACACTGATGACTATCCTATGCTCTTGAATTGTAAGGGTTTTTTTGGTTTTTTTAAGGTAAGACTAGCCCACGTAGTTACAAAAATAACTTCCTATTGAGAGATTTTCACAAACAAATACATCTCTCAAGAGTTTCTGAAAACTTTCTCCCAAATGGCAAGCACTGACAAAATATGTACAATGATATGTAGATGTCTAAGCTTGAAACTAAATATCTGAAAGGTGTGAGCTGTCACTATTCATTTAAAAGAGATGTTAACTTGGAAAGCTAATGACAAGTTACATGGTAACAGTTAACTATCTCACTGCTGATCAAAACATATACGAAAGCAGAGGGACAATGATGATCTGTTGTTATTGTACATATTGTATAAAGAGCATACCAAAACCAGGGATGACCATATTAGAATACATATAATCTTCTGTGACTGTCATCTTGTTTTGATGTCAACTGACTAGGCCTTGAGAAAATATCACTATTTCCCCCCCTCTAATTTGATTGCTGCATATGTGATTGAAAAAGCTGTCTGAGATATATTTTTACTATTTGTAACTGGGAATTAGTAATCTTACCCCTTCCTGTTTTTCCAATGAGTTTTTCAACTCATTCCGTTCTTTAGCTACAGACTCTGTCTGTACTTGAAGCTGATGTTTAGTTTCTTGGCAAGATTTTTCCTAAAAAACAGACGATCTAAGTGAGCATTTTTTGTGAACTTTACCAAATACATTTAAGTTATTATTAGAAAAATTACAAACTGACAAAAAAGACCACTCGCACTCTCTTACATCAGAATCTGTTTCCGGCACAGAAATATCCTCATAACATGCTATAAACTATAACTGTTAAAAACTCAGCCCTAGTCATTCTTCCTAGGTTTCCAAGATCTGGAAACAGGAAAGCACTTCCGCACATTCTTAAGACCTATGGACTTAAATACCATTTACTCTTAAAGTTGCTTAAATAGCATTTAAGTCCCTGGATCTAAAGAATGTGTGCAAGTGTATTCCTGAATAGCAATGTTGCTCTCAATTGAGGCCTAGATTTGCAGTTCAGAAGTGGAACCACGAGGATGGTAGTTGTAAGGCAGGACAGGGTGACTCCCAGTTCTTCCCCTTGTCAGTGAACAGTATAGGCTCAAAACACCACCTTTATTAATTATGCAGTAAGATATTACATAAAGTAAGGATGGCAGAATTGGAACCTTTGTTTTTAATGTGATCTAAAGTCCCCAACTTATCTCTCTCTCTCACACACACAAACACTCTCGCTTGCTCTCCCTCTCTCTCACCCACACACACACTTAGATCCCAAATTGTACTCCCTGGTATCAATTGCAAAACTCCCATGGACTTCCCTGAAAGTAGGATATGGACTCTTATTTTAAGAGTATAAACTGAAGAGTAAATCCTTCAAGTTATTAGAGAAAATATAAAGAGATAAACAGAAGTAGCTAAGGTCAGGTCTACACTATCAACACTATCAGCCGTGGGCCCACTTTGGGAAAGCCACTAGCTGGCCACTCCGCTTTGATTATTTAAGGGCTCAGAAGCCATGAAGCCTCACAGCTCCCATTGGCTCTGGCTCACCGTTTCCAGCCCAGGGGAGCAATGGGAAGTGCTTCCCATGGCTCCTCTTGCCTGGGAAATGGTGAACCGGAGCCAATAGGAGCCGCGAGGCTCTGTGGCCACCGAGCCTTTAGCTAAACAAAGCCTTTAGATAAACAAAGCAGAGTGGCCAGCTAGCAGCTTGCCCAAAGCAGGCCCCCAGCCCACTTTGAGAAACACTGCTATAAACCTATCTCAACATACCTATGTTGCTCAGGGACATGAAAAATCCACAGCACTGACCAACGCAGTTATACTGACCTAACCCCCAGTATAAAAATGCACTTCATGGACAGGAAAGTTCTTCCCCTCAACACAACAGCTAGTCTCACAGAGGTGGACTAACTATGTCAATAGGAGAAGCTCTGCTATCAGTGTACTAGCATCTTCAGTGAAACAATACAATGGCACACTGCAGTGTTTTAAGTGTAAACCTGCCTTTGTAAAACACTGCAATGATAGATGTTTGTTACAGAAGAAACAAAAGGGCTTTTATAGAAGGTGAGGAGAAATGTTATTTTTAATTTTAAATAGATTACTTTTGAGTGGAAATAAAAATAACAAAAATAAAGTAAAATAAAAATAACAATCACACATCGGGGCAGAGAAATGGAAAAGAAATTGAGAAAAATGCCCTAATAAATAAATTTAAACATAGAAAATCCACAAATCATGTGTTGCTACTGTACTAAGTGATGCTGCTATAAGCAAAGTTTGAAAAAAGCAGGGATTATCGTTTTAAACACAGTAACAATAAACGTCACTTTTATTACAATAATGGATTCCTGGTCAAGTATTTTGCTGCCATACTGACGCTTCTTAGGTCATGAATTATTTTTGGCTTTCAGACAGGTCTTGTAACAAGCTCAGGCATGATACAGGTTATAGCTCCCAAAACCGGGACTCTCTGGTCCAGCAACATCCATGGTCCTGCCAGATCACAGATGTTCCTGGACCAGGGAGTCCTGGCTGGGAGCCCCAGTGGCAAGAGGGCTCGCGGCTCGTAGCCTGGCAGGGCCGGGACCGGGGCCGGAGCCCCGGCAGCACAGCTGGGGCCGTGGCAGCCCCAGTAGTGGGGCCAGGGCCAGGGCCAGGGCCAGGAATGCAGCAGCCTCAGCAGCCCAGATATCAGGGCCTGGGCCAGGAATGCAGCAGCCTTGGCAGTACAGGAGCAAGGCTGGGGCCAGGACCGCTCTGGTCCCAAATGATGCAGCCCCAACAGCATGGCCAGGGACATGGCAGTCCGGGCTGCAAGTGCCGCAGCAGCCTGGCAGGGGCGCAGCTGGGGCTGGCAGCAGGGAGGGGCAGTGGGCTGGGGAGCCAGTATCAGGGGACCTCACCTGGTTTAGCAAATTCCCTCATTTGGGACCAATCATGTCCCAATGGTGCCAGACCAGAGAGGTCCAACCTGTAGTTCCCAAAATGACAGATGCCATTACTGTATGCAGTGCTGTAGCCATCTTGCTCCCAAGATATTAGAGACACAAGGTAGGATAGATAATATCTTTTATTGGACCAACTTCTGTTGGTGAAAGCTTACAGAACTGTTCTTCAGCTCTGCAGCCTTGTGTAAGCTCAAAAGCTTGTGTGTCTCTGTCACCAACAAAATTTAGTCCAATAAAAGATATTACCTCACCCACCTTTTATCTCCAAATACATTTATGCTTACTATAGTCAGCAATATTTCATCACGCCCACAATATATGCACCAATGTGTTCTGCATGAAACAGATTAGAAAACCAAAATAATAGTAAGTTAAGAAAAACTGACTTCATTGTTCTCAAATGTGGGTTGCATTCTGGCAAAGTTTTACCACCTATGTTTTTATAGGGCTGTCCAGTATTTTCCAAGTTTCACATATAATTGTTCCAGTGCTCATCCCTGTCTGTGGTTTTCATTGCCATATTAAAAAGCAACTAAAGGAGTCTTGTTTCTGGTATAAACCAATGTTTACCAGTAAAAAGTCTAGCCACAACTTAGTTCAAGCTTACAATTATATATAAGAAATAAAAGCTCATGTTTTGTTTTCCTTAACGCAATCATAATTTCGAGAGTGGTGCCAGTCATCTTTGCAAAAATATGAGCAGTTTTCACAGTAGAAAACAAAGCAGAGCTGACAATTATGAATGAGCAAATTGAAAAATATCCAATGCTGGGTGCCTAATTAAATCCACAACTAACCATTTCTGCCACAGCTGCTTTTCCTTTCTGCTTCTCTTTTTCCAATTCATCCTTTGTATCCTTCAAGGATTCGATGGTTTTTGAAAGTTTGTCTTTGGTAACTGTAAGATCCTTCAATAAAGTATCTTTCTCCAACTTGATTTTCTGCAGCTCTGATGTTGCTGCTTGAATTTTGCCATCTAATTCCTTATGTTGTTTATTTGTCTCTTGATTTAATTTCTCAAGGTCCCGTTTAAGGCTTGCTTTTTCTTCCCCTTGATTTGATATTTGCTGTTTTGCTTGTTCCAGGGCATCAGATTTCTTCTGCAAATCCAATTTAGTACTAGATACACTGTGCAAATACAAAGCAGAACAGTGAAATAAATCTTTCACAAATTTTCCATAAGTTGTTTGTGTAATTAAATCTATTCTCCACAATTAAAATATATTGTTGTAATAATTTAAAACATTTTTCAGATGATGTATGGACATTTTGTTTCTACACTTAAATAAATGACACACTCTGAAGTCCCATTTTCAGGTTGGTTCTTCTTTAAACATTATACCTATGAACCACTCTGAGAAAGCTAACAGGCAAATTGTAAATCAACATGTAAAACATCTGAAATTAAGGTTCTACAAAAGACAGTCTCATACATTATTCCCAGACAGAGTTAAAAGTTGGGAGACTAACCTCCAACGCTCTAGCATTACCAGATTATATTTTGTGGTAGTTTTTGCTTGTGCTGATTGCTGGAGAAATTCCATTTACAATTAAGAGTCCCTCACCAGCTATAACACTGTATTCTGTATCCCCACCAAATTTCCACCCATGGTTTGGAACTTCCTTGTCCATTTATCACACAAAACTTAAATCCACTTAGTCAAGTGTATGAATTCCAATAATCTCATTTGTTCTGTGATAATATAACCTGTTTTTCCACATATATTTTGATGGTGAAAGTCTCATTTATATACATATTAGAGATCTGAGCCCATGCTGAGAAAGATCCCTAGTTTTTCAAATATATACTAATATAAGGTTGTTTGCTGATGACCAGCTTTCTGCTGCTGATACAAGTGGTACCTGGACAGAGTGTACAGAAGAGAGGGAGGAACTACACTGAGGGCTCAGGTTAAGTCATGGTACTTGGTGATTCACCTGAGGGACAAAGGCTGGTGGCTGAAGTGGAAGTCAAACAAGGCGATGCTTCTCTCCCCTGTGGGGAAAAATGCAGAAGCCCCCATTTATGTGTAGGCTTCATGATGATCATGAAGTAATTGACTGTGTATTTCAATTTTAGTCTAAGCGTATAAGGTGCATTTGTCTGGTCTTATCAAACAATTCAAATCTGAATCTAGGTCTCTAGGTCTATCAAGTAATGCACTGAATAGCATTTGCATACATTTCTCTTTCTGCTTCAAGCTGTTTAGTCAGTTCTGTTGTTCTGAGGTCTAGCTCTGTACACTGCTGCCGTTGCTGTTGTAGCTCCAGAAGAGCTTGTTCTTTGCTTGCTTTAACCTCAAGAATGTCAGATTCAAGTTTCTGTAAAAGAAAAGAAAAAGCTACAGTTACCATAACACAATCACCAAAGTGGTGAATCACTCAGTTATTTATAAGTGCCACCAGGCACAAAGGGGCTACAGAAGGGATGAGAATTTCACTCCTAGTCTTCTTATGTACATTTAAAATTAAACATGCACCTGTATTTAATGGATTCAAATATCTGTAAGACACTTAAAATACTGTAATCTAAAAATAACCCAGTAATTTATAAATGGAAAATACTTCTCCTCTGTGCAGCTGTATACACTTCTCATGTTGCCTCCTGTCTCAAATGTAATACACTGAAGATGTGTTCCATTAGGGTCTGATCCTGTAAACATTTATGCACTTGTATAAAATTACTTGAAGTATACATAACCACAAATATAAAAGTTCTGAATTTAGGAAGTGGTCTGTATCTCATCTCTTAATAGTCTCCGTGAATTATATTCAGGGTTGCAATTGGTGGGGATGGAGGCATAACCCCACTTTCTCATTCATCAGCTGAAAAAGGAAGCACTGAGAAAAGAAACTACTATCAACATCACTTTATAGGTGGCTTGCCATTCTCCCCCTGCATTTTCACCACTGCTGTTACCATGCATTATCAAACAACTTTGCAGATTTATATAATAAAAGCTAGCTTTATAAACTCAAGATCTTCATTTCTGAATACAAACCTTAAGCTGTCCCTCTAGCTCCTCTGTTTTCTGTTCTAAATAAAGATGTTTCTCTTTATACTCTTTAAGACTGGCTTCCAGCTGTGTACAATATTCTTGCTTGTCATGCAGCTTGACTGTAACCTGATCCAACTGAGTATTCACTTTATTTAACTCCTATGAAGTAAAATATAATTTAAAATAGTTACTTTTATTAAGGGAATAATATTTTTGAATTGTTAAGGAATTCTCTAAACACTTGCCTAAATCTTTGTCTAAAATGTTCAGATAAAATTTTTAAAAAACATACATATGCTATTTTTGAGAAAAACAACATATTTAATAGCTTGTTCTTTGCAAATTGCTTTTCAGGCAGAACTTTTTCATGCTGGGAATCACACCTTAATGAAGAGATTTTCTTAAAGGCCATCTCTCCCATACATAATCACATGATATTCTTGTGACAACTACAGCAATTGCATGCATGGGAACAAAATAGTAACGTATTTGTAGCAATCAATTAAATATAGGAGGAATAAGGGCAGGCAATAGCATCTGACCAGTCAACTCTCCACAGACCCCAGTGGTTCACTGACCATAGTTTGAAAACTGTTGGTTCAAAACAGAACAATAATACTCTCTATCAGAAATGGAACACGTAATGCTTATAATCAAAGGCCCACACATTTTATGGAGAGCTGGACCTAACTAATGCAACATTTTGATGCAGGAAACTGAGAGACTCTTCAGCGGCTTCATTTAAAATAAAATATGGGAGATTTTTAATGAATTATTAAAATGAACACTAAAATCACCACAGAAGACTTAGTGTACTATTTATAATGATATTCAATTCCTCGTATGAGAAGGCATGGGAGGTGGTGTTTGTTTTGGAAGTGGTTTGGAATTCTGAACGTTTCTGCTGAAATAATTAGCAGCAAAACAATTAACCAGGTTTACAGTTAATTTATCATTTATTTTCAATATTAGCACCACAATGAGACATGCTGGTTTAGGGATGGAGAACACACAGACTTGCACCAAAATAACTAGACTGGTTTTAATTCATCCCTTTATTATTTGTAATGTGTGCATGTGCGTACGTGCACTTATTTTGGACTAAAAGTATGTTTTCTGATTTAACTAAAGGGTTTTTTTATCCTGAGTCTGCAGACTCCAGAAAAATAACACCGTTTTGTTTTACACTCAGTATACTTTGGAAAGTTTCTCTTCATAATCACACAGGTTAGAAACAATTCTGTTATAATATGAAAGCTTATATTCTAGAGTACATTTCTGCAACAGAGGTGGATTCCACAGTAAATTCCATACATTATAACACACAGGGCTCTGCTTATACCATCATGACAAAATATATCACCTATTCAAATAGTCTGAATAATGTCTTCAACACAAATGCAAATGCACAAGCACAAGGACTTTGATTTTTTTCCCCCAAACCAAACTGTCCTTTTGGTTTTGTGTGCAGGTTATTTTAGATCGCCTAGCAACATTAATTTCTTCTACCTGTTGTTTATCTTGCAGCGCATTCTGGGCCGTGTCCAAATGATTCTGAAGATCTGCTCTTTGAGCAGCTTTTGATGCTTCTGCCGAAAGAAGTAATTCAGTCTTTGCTTTTATCTGAAAAGAGTGTTATAATGTTCATAATATGAAGATCATAAAGATATCTTGATTGCAGCTGCTTTTATTTTCTTCCTTCTAACAAGCACTATAATATTTGCTATGTATTGCTAATTACTAGTAATTCTGACATGATGAAATATTGAACACAAATAACAGACCATTTGCTCACTGTTTTTTTTCTGTAACAGACTAACTCAGCTACCTCCTGAAGCAAATAAAACAAAGTTTATACAGTTGAAGGCAGAATGGAACAAAATAAAATAAAGTTATGAGTAACTATCTGTCTCTGAGTTATGGTGTCCAATCTAGTTCCCTTTTTAGTCAAGGGAAATCTTTTCATTGACTATAAACTGGATTGGACCCAACTGACTTCCCCACATCCATATTAGGGTTGTTAAATATTGGTTAATTGAATAATCGAGTAACAGCATGAATTCTTATTGGTTACTCGACTATTCTATAGTCCCCAGGGTGGGGGTGGCAGCCAGTTCACTCCGGTCCCACTCCCGGGGAGCCCCCTGCAACTCCGCGCTGCTGCCTCTGTATCCAAGGCAGCAGCACAGGGTGCCTGTTTAAAAAACACTTCCCTGTGTAGACCAGCTGCCTGCTGCCCTACACTGCTGCCTCTGATACAGCAGCAGTAGCACAGAGTGGCAGCAGCCCCTGTCCACAGAGGGTCCGAGCTCCCTGCGAATAGAGACTGCTGCAGGGAGGAGGGGCCAGGGGAGGATGCCGCGAAGCAGCCTCTGTCTGTGGTGACCCGGGCTAGCACTGGACAGAGGCTGCTGATCCGGCAGCAGTCCCTGTCTGCGGGGGGTCTGAGCTCCCCACAGACAGAGGCTGCTCCGCCTCCACGGGAGCAGCGCGGGGCGAGGGGCAGGCAGCACCACAGAACCAGTGCTGGGGGGAACCAGCTTTTAAGCCTGTTTAAAAATAGCTAACTTACAAATAGAAAGGGGGAGGGGAATGTGTGTAGTCAACAAGATTAACCTACAAGACTTATCAGTTAATCGTATAATCAACTACACATTGACATCCCTAATCCATACTCTAATACTTGTGTGCTTTGAGGACCTAGAAAATATTATATGCAGCTACTTTAGGAAACAACCATGTGCTCTAATGCACATACTGGGACTGCAGAAAGAGGTACAATGGACCCTCTTGTGGGTCCCCATCTCTGGAGATATTTAAGAGTAGGTTAGATAAATGTCTATCAGGGATGGTCTAGACAGTATTTGGTCCTGCCATGGGGGCAGGGGACTGGACTCGATGACCACTCGAGGTCCCTTCCAGTCCTAGTATTCTATGATTCTCTCTTCCTCAGTTCTCACCTGCCTGCCTGAGAAAACAGAATCTGAAGGACAGACATAAAGAGTTTGTCAGTGTAGATCTGTATGGGCAGTATTCAGAGATCTCTAGCTATTTGTAAGTTAGCTATTTTTTCCTTCTTCATTAAGGGTCCTATTCTGCTCCTACTCAAAGTAATAGCAAAACTCCCATTTGATTTAATGGGAACAACATCAAAGCCTAAACTGTTCCACAGTTTCCTGCTCTTATGGAGATCAGTGATCTATAGGTACCTGGAACTAACAGAAGGGAGGAGCTGTAATGATGATCATGAACTCTACCCCAAATACCAGTAGTAGTTGCTTCCAGATTTCAGAAACAGACACTTTATCAAGACAAATCTTAGACTGCCTGCCAAGCCTCTGGTCAAATGTGCCTTATTCTTTTTGGGACCTGAATAGGAGCCTCCTTGTAGCAGGCTTCAAGGCACTCTGGCCTGATCCACACTAGGAAAATAGTTCATATAACTATGTCTCACTCAAGATGTGAAAAATCCATATCCCTGAGCAACGGAGGTAAAGCAACCTAATCCTAGTGTCAACAGCACTAGGCTGGTGGGTGAATACCGCCTTAAGGGAGGTGGAATACCTATGTCATCAGAAGAAGCCTTCCCATCAGTGTAGGTGGTGTCTTTACTGAAGCACTACAGCAGCGTCACTGCAGTATTTTAAGTGTAGACAAGCCCTCAGCCTCTCTCAATTGTGATTAAGTCCCTGCTGGAACTATTGTTTCACTGCTTTGGACAAAAGAAAACAGTAAAATATAAAACCACTTCAAAAATCAGAAATCTATTAAAATTCTGGGTAGCATCAAGTTCTTCATGAACGTGCTTTGACAAATTCTGACACTGACATATGGATTGTAGAACCATTAAAACTGTTTTCAGATCGGTTTCTTAGCCTTACGGTACAGAACAAGTTTGAGTCTTTTAAGTAGACAAAATGTCTCCTTTCTCAATTCCATGTTTTCTTTTCAGTGTGTTGTTTTTTGGCTTCAATCCTCGTAGCATGGAACTGCTGATGTATTGCTTTACTGTATCTTCTTTATTGCACTTTATTTTGTGGCTTACAAAACAAGCAAACTTTAGTAGAAACTTGGCCTACTAGCCCTGTATATTCAACAAAGACCACCTTTTTCCATGATGAATTGCTGATGGATTTTTTTACACTAGCATGTAGTACATTGGCAAATTACCTGTAAATCAAGCTGGGATACTTTCTCTTTGCTTTCATTTAGCTGACTATTTAGTTCACCAATGCTTGTTTCTAGGGAGAGCACACGGTCCTCAGCAGCTCTCAGATGTGCCTTCTGTTCTTGCACCTGTTCATGCAAATTCTCTTGGGCTTGTTTATGGCTTTCCGACTGATTCTTCAGCTTTTCTGTTAGCTGAGTTACCTACAATATAAAAAAGCTGCCAATGAAAAGTCCAAAGCCAACATTTAAGAACCCTAAAATTCAAAAGATGTTGTTTTGATTACAAAGCCCCAATACTGACCAACTTCACCACTTACTGATTCTACAACGTTTCTCTCTCTGGACGAGAAGAGTACATTTGATTTGTGTGTGTAATACAGTGGTCACCCCAACTTTTCAAAGCATAACTATCTTGACAAGATAGTCAAAGCCAGTAAGCATGATCACTCTCATATCACACTGAGTGTGCATTTTTCTATGTATGCCTGTTAGTGATGGCTAGGTTGAGAAAGACAGTTGAGAATGGCTGACTCTTGCTTTATTTGTTAAAAAAATAAATAAATAAAATTAAACACATCATGGAGGTACCAATTATGGCTCAACAGTTAGACTGAGTTGAGCTTGCACTGAAGGCATGAATTCAACCCTTTGGTTATGTATTATTAGCCCTTTAACACATGAGTGAAAATCATAGCTTGAGGCTCTGGGGATCTTACATCTGAAAGTAGAATTTGGTGGTATTTTCTTTGCTGCAGTCCTTTTTATTGGAAGGAATGTACAAAGTGATGAGCCTCTGAATACAGAGGGAACTAAGAACAAAATGTGCAGTTTCTAACTTTACAGTCCCCAAGCCTCTTTATCCAACACCAATCCAAAAGCTCTCTAGCTTTTTGCAAGGTCAGATTATGCTTCCATGCTCCAGCCTGACTTTCTTGCCTCTCTTCTCTGTTCTTGTCTGCTCTCCATTTCTGCGTGCTTCCACACCCACTTCCTCCCACATGCTCCTGGATATAACACCCAGTCAAACCCTCTGTCCACATGGTACAAGATTCTGGGCAGATGCTACTGGGCTTTATTTTGCTTGCTCATTCATCAGTTTGACTGACGTTTTAACAAGATACATAACAAGGTTTCACCCAGCTCATAACAGTATGAAAAATACAACATACAGCACTTGTTCCTTGAATATAGAAAGTATTTGCCAAGAATTTACAAGTAAATCCATTAACAAAAAAGCATATATATTTGATTGTATCCCTCTCCCTTCACCCTTCATCTATCTTCTTAAGGTTCAAGCCTGCAAACACTTATGCCCATGCTTAACTTTAACAACCATCTTGGGGTATAAATTGTTCAGGATAACGGTATATCCATATTACCATTAACACAAATGTGAGTTACATGTGACCATCCAGAAAATAACAGACCCCTATCAATTGAATCTTTGCCAGTTTCAAAGCTCTAGTCTGCAACAAACATGAATTAAATTCAATTTAATTCATAACCGTATTCTATACATTGTGTATGTTTTATTTTAATTTTGCAGCAAGCATAGCAAAAACATTCATTAATTACTCACAAAAAATTGCATGTGTTTGCTACCAAAGTATTTTTCAAGTAGCTCATATAAGACAGGTGTTTCTTCCATTAGAAACAGGTAACAGTATTAGAAACTGGTACATTTCAATCACATTTGTACCAATAACATACACTAAGGACTATATGACAGAAAACTCACATTCAGCTCCAATTACTTAGTACTATGTTGCACATATGCTGGAAAAGGAGAACACAGTGTTCTAATAACCTTTCCTAGTAATCATAAAATAATATTAATGTGTGTCTTTTAAACAATATGCTAAGAAATTCCTTTAAGTACAAAAAGAGTTACTAACATACAATAAAATCTTTTGTCAAAATCTGATGTAAAAATTGTATGCACAAAAAGTACTGATACTAGCATATATTTTACGATAGAGAGCAATCAAGAGAGTTTGAGAGAGCTAACGTTATTTTAAAAATGTCTCAAAACTATCTAATAAAGTATCTTTTAGAGGCTAAGCTAGGTGTGTAATTTCAAACTTCAAAGATGCATGCTATGTGTATTCTTTTTTAAATATGTTATAAATTAGATTTCCGTAGAAGTAAAAAAATAATAAATTATTTTGATTGTATGTATATGCACCATCCTTCATATCCAAATGCACAACTACTTGTGAACTGGGATGTGAAGCACCAACTGTAGCCAAGAAAAAGCAAATTACAGTGGAGGCAGAAGCTGCAGATTGGAAGATGGAAACATAAGAGATTCTTCCTACCCAAATAAGAATATTTTCTTAAGGGTAGTGGAAACTTTTTCATTTCTTACCTGTTCTTGCAAAGTATGATTTTTCTCTTGTAGCTGGTTAAGTACTGCAGTTTCTCCTTCCCCTGCTTGAATTTTCGCATACAAGTCCTCCCTTTCCTTTTCTAACAGTGTGATGTTCTCTTTACTCTTTTGCAGCAAGGCCTCAAGATTCTGAATTTTTTGATCCTTATCTCCAATCTGGCGCAGTACTTGTTCCAAATCATTCTAAAATACATTAAATAATTTATTTAAGTATAGGGACCTTAAAAGTTAATCCTGATGCATAAAATGGTAGATTTCAAATTTTAAAATATTTACCACATATGCAAGTTTGAAATAATTAAATAATGTTAAAAACATTTATAAAGAAAAACAAATGCTATATATTAGGAATTCATGCGGCTTGTTTGTATACTGCAGTGCACTGGCAATATTAACAGCTGCACTACAGTAGCTGGAAAGGAATGTGTTTGTTGGTTTTTTTACCTGAGCTTCTCGCAGTTTTGCTGTAGTGCTTTGCTGAAGAGTCTGTTGCTCCTGATGCTGCTGTTTTGCTTTATCTATCTGATGCTGCAATTCAGTGCAATTTGCTGCTTTTTCCTTTAGCTTAAAAAAACAGTCACGGACTGTTGACTGAAAACTGACAAGCACAATTCAGTAGTTCAATAACATTTATCATTCACTCTAATACTGAAAGACTGTACACTAAACAGTTTAACATTTTAAACAGGATTTAGAAATAGCAATTTGTCATACCAGTTCTATAGCAATGAACGAACACAGTACTGAAGTACTTCTCAACACTGACAGTAGACAAATTCTAAATGACAAAAATTATCTCAAGTGTCAGACATGCATTATTTTACATCTTAACATCAAACTGTTTAATTTTTTTGTCTAAGGTAGACTTGGAGTAATTTAATATTCATAAAATATACTAAATGATAATTATCATTAGCAATTTTAGTAGCAGCTTAGGTCTGTCTACACTACAGACTTACATTAGTATAACTGTGTTGCTCAGAGGTGTGAAAAATCCACATGCCTGAGCAAAGTAGTCACGCAGTCCTAACCCCTGGTATCGACAGCATTATGTCTACAGGAGATCTTCTCCAGTCAACATAGCTACTGCCTCTTGAGGTGGATTAGCTATGCTGATGAGACAGCTCTTTCTCGTCAACACAGAGCATTTTATTACAGTGTTGCAGCAACCCAACTGAGTCAATGCAGTTGCGACCATTAATTTTTAGGTATACACCCTGCCCTTATGCTTTACTTACCTTACCAGACTTTCTGGAGCCAACATGCAAAGCTGTATGATAGCATTAGAATGTAATGAGAATCATACAGCTAAGAGTGGTAAAGTTTTACACAAGTTAAAGATGTCTGCTAAACTGCAATTTAAACTTTGAAAATTTACCACTCTTAGCTGTTTCCACATATAGATCATATAAACAGGTCAACAACAAATACTTGTTACTGAAACAGTACCCCAATTGCAATAAACCCTGACCTATTAATAGAGTAGTAAAATTACTATTTTCTGACACTAATTTTCCTATATACACAAGTTATTGTCTATAATAGTGTTTTATCTCTATTATTTCTTCAACTGGACCCTGATCCCATAAAAAGATATGCACACACAAAACTCTGCTATTCATGGCGTAAGATTCTGTGCATGTGGATCTTTTTGCATGCACAAACCTTTAGCTTCACAGCTCTCAAGGTCAGGGGCCATTTCCTTCATGTATCAGTAAAGCACCTTGCACATTTAGGTACTAGGTAAGGAAACAATTCTTAGCCTTCTAAAAAAATGTAACTGTCATATAAACCATTTTGCCAAAAGAAAAATACTAAGGATTCTTTTAATGATGAATTGTAGAAAATGCAATTAAATTTTAACAAACTCAGTCAAAGCTGCCAGTTGGACACAAACTTGGTATACACCAACAACATAAGAAGGATGTGGCAGGTAGAACACACAAAACCAGAGGAGCTGACAGCCATGCCCGGTCCCTAGGAAAAGTGGAGGTATGCTCTACGCTCCCAGACGGGACAGGGCTCTGGCATAAAGGGCAGAGCCAGGGCAGCCAAACATCAGTGCTACCTGGAGTGTGCTGTGATGACCTGTCCCCCCAGCACTTACAGCAGCCTGGAATGCACTGCGCAGAGCTCCAGCAGTGATTTAAAAGTCCCAGAGCTCCAGGCTCTGCCGCTGCTGCACTAGATATGGCGGCAGTCAGGAGCACTGCACCCTTTAAAATTGCCCAGCCCTGGGGCAGTCGGTCCCCCCAACCCCAGCAGGCCTGCACAAAACACTACCACAACAAAGGTGAAATCTGATCGTATGTATCATTCCTACCTGCTCTTCAGCACGAGAAAGTTTTAACTGCACATCAGCCACCTGCTGTTCTTTGTCCATCAGTTTTTCACTAGAGAGTTGTCTCTGTTCTTTAAGTCGACCATGTGCTTCCCCAAGCTGGCGTTCTGTCTCCAGAAGTTTACTATGTAACTGAAAGAAAATACTGGTCTCAGTTTTCCAGGCACTGTTCTGTACTTTAGACTCATTAACCACATAATATAGCAATTGTCATCATGTTTTTAAAATCACACAAGAATGGAACTAAAACATCTTGAAAATTATTCTCATCAACCTGAGCCAAATCATATCAGCCAAGTGCATGTGCAGGAGCACAGACTCAAAAGGGGGTGGTAGGGTTCAGAAAGTGGGAAGTGAGTCTATGCAGAAGCATCCTTGCCCCTTTTTAGAAGCCTTTCTATATGAGTTAGGTAGCCTTACACAGAGCAAAGCCAGGGTTAAACTCCATCCCCCCCCAAAATGCACAAAATAATTATTTAAAAGAGTGATGACTGGATCAATCTCTTACATAATGGTCAGAGTGAATCAGCATTACAGTGAATCAGCTCTCCAATGGCCCATGCTCTGGGTTTTACTGGCTACGCAGTTTCTAGTGCCATTCTAGTGCACTGCTCAGGCCAGTGGGACTTGTGTTTTTAGTTCACCATAAGCACATGGCATTCTTCCACTACAAGGAAGACTGATGTACAGACTCTTTCTACAAGACGTGCTTCCTTTTTAGGAGCGTTGTGTGGTCACATGCTCTTTTGTCGCTTACTCCCAGCTCCTCCCACAGGACTTGTAACCCACTCTCTTGGATGGGCTGATGCATGGGAAACTTCCCAGGAGAGTACAAAACAAGAACTCCGTCATCAGCTACAGAAGCTGAAGATTTCTTTTGCAATTATTGGCTATAAACAGGCATCAGTTCATATAAGTTATTCTTCCCTCTGAAACCCCTAGCTATTATTTTAGGCTTTGGTTATCTCCTGCTCACACCTACACACTACTGAATCCTAACCTAGAGACATATGCATATGAACTTCCATTTTTGTAGATTCAGAAGGAACAACAGATAACTACAGAGCAAGTATTTCAATGCCAAACACTGAATGGGTCACACTTTATAGTAGAAAAACTACTTCACCCTAACTGGAGTGCTTGCATCAGTGGATAAAAATATCTGAAGCTAAATTATTTCCTTTTACAAGTCCACACTCTCAAACACTGTAAATCAAAAATTATTCCACCTATGGGTGATGGACTCTTATTAACTGTGCCATAGTACCAATAGTATTTTTTGTATGTAATTGGAAGTGAAAAGTTGTGGTAAAATTGTAAGTAATTTCCTTCTAAAATTACGCACAAAAGATGAGCAAACTTGTGAAAATTTGCAGCAATGGTTTCAACCACTGATGTCACTGGTACACGGATGACGTAGGAAAACACCAAAGGGAGGAAGAAAGTTCCAGGGGAAAAAAATCAGCAGAAGTATAACATTTTACATATTACAAAATAAACGTCACACTTTTCTGTTATGCACATGTTTATAAATAGTGTATAAAAGTTCAATAATTAATTAGTAGGCTTTATCAGCCTTTTGGAGACATAAATAGTATGTAATGTAGATGGTTATAAATTTGTTGGAAGAAGGAGCTACAGGCTGTTACAAGCCATGGTTTATATGCAACTTATTGACCTGATAGACAAATAGCAAGCTGTATAAATTGATTAACCATCCATTTAAAAAACTTAAAAAACAACTAATAGTCTAGCAGCACCTTAAAGACTAACAAAACATGTAGATGGTATCATGATCTTTCATGGGTACAACCCACTTCTTCAAATGAATGGAGTATTAAAAGTCCAGATCCAAGAATAAACAGGGGAAGAGGAACGGGCAAGGAAAAAGGAAAAAAATATTTAAAAACACTATTAACTAATAAAGGTCCTCTTAATATAAAATGAGATCAAAATGCACTTTATTTTTTCCTGTAAGATACTGTTAAGCACAATACCTATGTTCTACCTTAATATCACAAAAATGAGTCTATAGAAGCAAGTGGCAGAACATACGGCCAAAAGCTCTTAAACCATTGACTTCTGTGGGGAATGGTGTGACTCAGCGTGGACATGTGATGAAATTCAAGCTATTATGGCTGTATAACCCAAGACATTATCATAGTGAGTAGAATATAGTTATTACAGATTTTACCTATAAAGAGAAAATACCTCTGGAGTTAAAAAGGTATGACAAGTAAGTGGGCTAACATGTTCAAAGTTTTATGATAAAAACATTTATTAGCAGCTATCACTTCTTAGGAAAAAAAAGAGTTATAATTTCCTTTCTTTTCTCTTCTCCCCCTGCATCCCACCACTCTGCACCCTTCAATTACTGTCTCAGAGTCTTCCTCTGACACCTGTGTGTAGAACATCCTTCTAATCTCTGCCTAACCAAACCATCAGCATCTCCTCTTTCAAATAATTCAGTGAAACCCACTCTGTCATATCACCTCAAAAATATACCATACAGACACACACTTAACCCATACACACAGATGTACACATAACAAAAACTGAGAAACTGGACAATCTTTTTACTGAAACCCTTTTCTTTCCCCCCCACTCGCCATCTCTCAACTGTTGTTTTTTGTGGTTTTTGTTTTGTTTTAACTTTCACTCACCACATCACATTAAAAAAATTAAGCCCTGATCCTGCAATGAGCTGCATGGAAGCACATGGGTCCACCCTAAGTCATTACAAGATCTGGGTGAGCCCAATTCATGATTTCATACTTTCTATAAAGCACACTTTGGGGTGCTCCATAAAGAAGTACAACCATCAACTGCATTGTCACAGTGACTTTCCAGTCAGCATCAAACAAAATGGAAACAAAATAGAGAAACCATACTTTTAAAAAGTAGAGTATCAGAAATGTAAACATTACTTAGGACAGTAAGTCTCTGAGTGATGAGCATTTCCTGCTGAAGACTAAGGTACAACCCTGTAATGTTTTGAGACCTCCAACTGCTGGCTAGAATGGCAGTTAAGGGTGCCCAGTACCTTGCCAATGTACACGGAACTCTCCAGGATCTGGACCTAAAACTGTTTAAGACAACTGTGATAAGAGGGCACATGGACTTTCTCCCCTAGCAAGTGGGGTGTGTTACCATATAAACCATGTTTAACCATCTAGCAAATGGCAATTCATTATGTCATCATGAATCATATCACATAACATGTAAGGGAAAGATGGAATAACTACGGCCATAAACAGATCACCCATACATTTTCCTTCAGCCCCCTAGAAATGATTAATCCTAATAAACTATGTGTGCTACATTCTATTTATAAAAATAATTACATTGCATGTGTGTAATAGCTTTGAAAAGTTCAATATTTAAAATAGTATTTCTCATTTTTTTAATTTAATTTCAAAGTAAAAGAAACACTGCTGATTTTAGGACTGATAGGATATTAAAGCTTTCACCCATCTCAATTTAATCTGAGATAAAGTCTCACCTGGAAAAAAAAACAGTCTGTGACTACAGAAACCAACAACATTTTCCCTTTTCTCAACATGTCCTAGTCAAAAGTGACCCCAATACAGTATTAGTATTTTATTTGTATTTTCACAAGAGTGACAAGTATTTGTTTGTGCTGCCCAAAACACTTTATAGGGTCTGTGCAAGTTAATTAGGGGAAAGGCTGTCCTAATAGCCCATCTATCTTTTTCAGAGTATAGTAAAACTCCAGTTGTCTGGCATCCAGTGGTCCAGCACTCCTGCTAGTCCGGCACCACCTGGAACCTGGAAGTGCTCCAGGCAGCCGGACAATTGGAGCTGCTCTGCCCCAGGCTTCCCCGAGTCAGCCGCTGGTCAGTTTCAGCAGCGGCTGACTTGGGGCGCCCAAGGCAGAGCAGCTGGGGTGCTGGGTTGGTCCCATAATGCCGCCTCTCGGCGCTGCGGGACCAACCCGGCAGCACCCCAGCTGGTCTGCCCCAGACTTCCCCAAGTCAACTGCTGCTGAAACTGACTAGCTGGGGAAGTCTGGGGCAGAGCAGCTGGGGTGCTGCTGGGTTGGTCCCGCGCCGCGCCACCCTCCAGCACCCCAGCCAGCTGCTCTGCCCGGCGTCCCAAGTCGGCCGCTGCTGAAACTGACCAGCGGCTAAAGGACTCTGAAGCCAGTCAGCCGCTGGTCAGTTTCAGCAGCGGCTGACTTGGAGACGCCTGGGGCAGAGCAGCTGGGTGCTGCTGGGTTGGTCCCGCCACCCTCCCATCCCCACCCCACCCCAGACCCCTCCTGTGTTATTTTACAGAGACTTCTATGGCTATGTCTACACTGTATTCAAAAATCTGTATCTGGCCTGTGCCATCTGACTTGGGCTGTTAGGGCTTCGACTAAGGAGCAATTTAATTATAGTAAAGACATTTGGGCTCAGGCTGGGGCTTGGGTTCTAGGACACTGCAATGCGGTAGGGTCCCAGACTTCAGCCTGCTGCCTGAGCCAGAGCAGCTATAAATCAATAAACTAGGGAAATACATCCTAGATGGGGCTACTAGAAGGTGGGTACATAACTGGCTGGATAACCTTTCTCAAAGAGTAGTTATTAATGGTTCACAGTCATGCTGGAAGGGCATAACAAGTGGGGTTCCCCAAGGGTCTGTTTTGGGACCAGTTCTGTTCAATATCTTCATCAATGATTTAGATGATGGCATAGAGAGTACGATTATTAAGTTTGCAGATGATACCAAGCTGGGAGGGGTTGCAAGTGCTTTGGAGGACAGGGTCAAAATTCAAAATGATCTATTTTCAAACTAGAGAAATGGGCTGAGGTAAACAGGATGAAGTTTAATAAGGGCAAATGTAAAGTACTCCACTTAGGAAGGAACAATCAGTTTCACACATACAGTATGGGAAGTGATTGTCTAGGCAAAAGTACTGCTGGAAGGGATTCAGGAGTCATAGTGGATGACAAGTTAAACATGAGACAACAATGTGACACTGCTGCAAAAAAAGCAAACATGATTCTGGGATACATTAATAGGAGTGTTGTGAGCAAGACACAAGAAGTCATTCTTCCGCTCTACTCTGTGCTGATTAGGCCTCAACTGGAGTAGTGTGTCCAGTTCTGGGCACCACATTGCAAGAAAGATGTGGAGAAATTGGAGAAGGTCCAGAGAAGAGCCACAAAAATGATTAAAGGTCAAGAAAACATGAGTTATGAGAGAAGACTGAAAGAATTGGGCTTGTTTAGTTTAGAAAAGAGAAGACAGAGGGGACATGATAACGGTTTTCAAGTATCTAAAAGGGTGTTATAAGGAGGAGGGAGAAAAATTGTTCTCCCTGGCCTCTAAGGAAAGGACAAGAAGCAATGGGCTTAAATTGCAGCAAGGGAGGGTTAGGTTGGACATCAGGAAAAACTTCCTGCCTGTCAGGGTGGTTAAACACTGGAATAAATTGTCTAGGGAGATTGTGGAATCTCCATCACTGGAGATATTTAAAAGCAGGTTAGACAGACACCTGTCAGGGATGATCTAGACAGTGCCTGGTCCTGCTGTGAAGGCAAGTGACTGGACTCAATGCCCGCTCGATAGGGTTGCCAGGTGTCTGGTTTTCTACTGGACAGTCTGGTATTTGCACCACCTGTCCGGTAGAAATACTCAGAAAATACCGGACATGTGCAATGTCCGGTATTTTGAGAATTTCCGGCGGGGCGCCGGAGGGAAGCCTGGCGGGGGCCGGGGAGCGACTGGGAGGCGGAGCGTGATTGGCTTTGGGAGCCCTGTGGTCGCGCGCAAAAGCCGGGTCGGGTCGGGTGGGGTGGGGAGGGGGCCGGGACTCCCAGCCACCACCCCCCCGACCGGCTTTTGAATGGGACCAGAGGCTCCCAGCGCCAATCGTGGCCCCGCCTCCCAGCTGGGAGCCTCTGGTTGCGAGCAGATGCTGGGTGGGGGGAGTGGCTCCCAGCCCCGCCCCCGCCCGGCTTCTGCTGGCAAGTAAAGGGAGCGCCTGCCGGGGGCGCGGCCGGAAGGACTCCGGCTGCGGCCAGTGGCTGCACTCCCCACCAGGTCTGCTTCCCGCCCCTTCCTCTGTCCCCATCCTCCCCTCCAGCCCCACGGCCCCGATCCTCCCCAGTTCTGCTTCCCACCCTCTTCCTGCCGGCCAGCCTCGGCCCCGGACACCCCCGCCAGACCTGCTTCCCGCCCTCCTTCCTCCAGGCCCCCTTTCTGCCAGCCAGCCCCGGAGGCCCCCGCCAGCTCTGCTTCCCGCCTCTTCCTCCGGGCCCCATCCTCACCACCAGCCCCACAGCCCCGATCCCCAGCTCTGCTTCCCACCCCTCTTCCTGCCGGCCAGCCCCATGGCCCCGGACACCAGCCCCCGCCAGCTCTGCTTCCCGCCCCCCTCCTGGCCAGCCCTGCTCCCCTCCCGGCCGGTCCCCCCCCGGACAAGCGTATCTGGTTTTTTAGCGGGGTCTGCCTGGCAACCTTACCTCTCGAGGATCCTTCCAGTTCTAGTGTTCTATGATTCTATGATCTACACCACAATTAAACAGCTCATTAGTCCAAGCCTGGGCAACCCAAATCAGCTGTCATGAGTCAGCTGCAGGTGGTTAACTGCAGTGTACACACAGCTGAGTAGGCTACACCCTTCCAATGGTAATCTCCAATCAGAGGGGAAAAAAGATAGCTGTCAACCTCTTTCCAGTATTCAAAACAATGAGCTAAAACTACTAAGTGAACAACTATATGGAACATATGGGAACTGAAAAATAGAGAAAGTAGGAGTTACCAGTTACTAGATTACAAAACTCAGAATCTTTCAATCCACTCTGAAGTCCTCCCTCCAGACTCTAAATCATTGGTCCCTAATTTTTTTCGCTCATGCTACCCCCCCTTAACTGGTAAGCGCCATCCCCAAAAGTTGTGATCTGGAACCAGAGATGCAGAGTATAGCCAGGGCCGGGAGGAGGGCCACAGCTAGGAACTGCAGTTGGGGCCAGGAGTGGAATCGCAGCCAGGAGCAGGGCTGCTGCCAGGAGCGGGGCCATTGCTTCATTTGGAGCCATGCTCAGGTCTGGGGACAGAGCCATGGCCAGAAGCAGGGCAACAGTCAGGGTTGGGGCTGGTGCCAGAGCTGCAGCTGGGATCGCAGCCAGAAGTGGGACCAGGTTGGGCTGGGTCCCGAGCTGCAGCATATCCACCGTTGGGGACCACTGGTCTAAACAGAATCTTGGGAACCTCAGTGATTCCCTTTCAGGCAGGTTTTTTGGGCTGGACTGAGTTCCCTTCTGACGATAATCATGGGAGGATTTGTGTCATCTATACTTCCTTTTCTAGAAATGTATTAAGCCATCCAAGTTTTTTCCCCACCAAAAAGCCTTTCACAAACACAAACCCTACTGAGCCAGAGCACGCCCTCTTAGTCTGAAACCAGTTTCCAACTGAACTCTGCCAGTGGGTTGAGCCTCCAAAATGTGTATTCTTTGTGGTCTAGGAAGATGGGCACAATGTCACCATTCAGGATTCCTAAGCATATGGATGAAATGTCAAAATTCATTACATCTTCAAGCATCAGCTTTTATTTTTTTTGTTAAACCTGGATTCTTGCCAAGCCACAGAAGAATCCAGCAGAAAATATGCATGGATAGGTTACGATGTAATTTATTACAGGCTTTTGGGTGGGCATTAAGCCAACATACTTATTTAAATTACTTTATGATAAAGGGAAAGCAGTAGAAGCACACTGTCTAAAAGTCAAGTAAACCAAGCTGGAATGACCCACAGATTTCTTATTTAAGGATTGAATGTGATTCTTGAAATAAACATCTCTGATCTCACATACTGCAAACACAGAGACACCCAACAAAACAAAGATCAAACAAAACTGTACCTCAAAGTTAACTTTAATCGAACACTGAATAATAGTGGGTCAATGCCACAGTTCTGTGGAAATAACTCTCATTATACTCCATGGCTGTGTCTACATTGGCACCCTTTTTGAAAAAGGATGCTTGCGGAAAAAGCGGGGATTTAAATATCCCTTTTCTGCAAATATTATTCCTGCAAGTAGGAATAAGAGATCTTGCGGAAAAGGGTTTATTTTCCGCAAGATCCCCGTTTGACTGGCGCTTTTTCCGGCAAAGCCCGAGCCGGAAAAAGCGGCAGTTATGTAATGCAAATACCGCGGGGATATTTAAATCCCCGCGATTTGTAATTGCGATTGGTCTCATTAGCATCCTTTTTCAAAAAGGGTGCCAATGTAGACACAGCCCATAGGATTTAGCATGTGAAAGGACTACAGGACTGTTCACTATATGCATTCCAATAAAAAGGGTCAACACACAACCAGAAATTAGAAAACTGAAAAAAACACTATTAGAACTTCATGTTGTTCTTCTGATCATGAAGAGTTCTTTCTCCGTTATACATTCACTGCTTAGTTCATTTTTTAAGGGATCAAACAATGTGGTGTTTGCTACTTCTTCTGTACTACACTACAGCCTAATCAGCTTTAAAACTAGGACAATTTCCATGATATTCAATCAAACTTTTCTTTTGTGCAACTTCAGCCCATTACAACTTACTCTACTGTGAGCCAGCAGAAATAATATTACTTGTTCCTTGTTATTTATAGCCTTGCAAAACTTTTACAAACATGAGGAAGCAGTACCCAGAGATGTTAACTGTAGAGATCACAGACACACGCAGAAGCTCTATATTACAGCTATACGCATAGAGAGAGAAAAGTGTAGTATTGAGATGAACATGAATGAAAATGCAATGTTTTTGAAGGAACCACACCTGATTGAGCTCACTCTGCAGTTGAAGGCTATGTTGCTCTTTTTCCTCCCTCTGCTGTTGTTGCTGTTTAAACTCTGCCTTGAGATGCTGATACTTTGTCTCTATTTCTGACAATTCTTCCTTGAGTTTGTGGTTTGCTTCCCCCTTCTCACCCAGTTCTGTCTGTAACCTCTGCAATGAGGCTTCAGATGCAGATAGTCTTGCACGAAGCTGCTCCAGGTCCAGATCCTTTTGATGAAGGCTTGCCTGCATGTTTTTTTTACTCATTGATTCTTCATAGTGCTTTTCTTCTAACTGGGTGTAATCAAGTTCTTTCTTCAGCAGCTTTTCGGTCAGACTCTAGAACAACATTTAAATGGAAATTAAATTACAATTCTGCTTACATCTGATCAACTGTCATTACTCACATTGCCTCATAAGAGTTTATCCAGAGCAATAAACAAGTCACTCACAACAATAATCTCCAAAACTGAGTTAAAGAGACAGGAAAATAGGTCTGTCAATAATTCTACATTTTAATTTTTACTTCCTATTATAGCAGTCAATGCCAGAGTCTATATAGCATGCCATTTGAATTATAAATCTCATTTTCAAGATCCCCAGCTTTCTATATTTTAAACAGTGCTCAGTAAAGCTGATTTCTAGACTGAAACTAACACTTTTCCTTTACTCCATAAACAAACTCTTTTCCTCATATTCTGGTAGCTGACTCAGTTGCCACTATTTCTAAATCTTGAAGACTGGTTTATTTTACTAAAACACTGAGCTTCTATGTGCGCATGCAGGTGTTTGGCAAATTGCTTTGTGAGAGCCAAAACATTATTTGTATATCAGAGGCAACTCAATCTTCCCTGCACTTCTCTGTGCATTGAAATTTGTGGGTCACTGCGTCACCTGTAATTTTGTGTAAGGCAATGATTTTCAACCTTTTTGCCATTTGCAGGCCCCTAAAAATTTTCAGATGGAGGTATGGGACCTGTTAGAAATCTTAGACACACTCTGCAGACCGCCAAGGGTCCATGGGCAATGGGTTGAAAACATCATGCTCTCACTTTTTCAACAAATATCCTCACTTTGATGAATCACATATCAAGAGAAGCGCAACATACCCAGGTATTCAACTTATAAGCCTCTCCTGAAGAGAGACTGCCAAAAAAAGTACAATATGTGATATTAAAAAATGATAATAGTATAAGACCACTAAACTCATAACCTGATTCAGAATGTATCCTTTTAACAGGTTACTGCTCTACCAGCACATACCAGCTAACTACTGTACTTGGAACCAAGTCTCAGAGGGGTAGCCATGTTAGCCAGTATCTACAAAAACAACAAGGAGTCCTGTGAAACCTTAAAGACTAACAGATTTATTTGGGCATAATATTCATCTGACAAAGTGGTTTTTACCCATGAAAGCTTATATCCAAATAAATCTGTTAGACTTTAAGGTGCCACAAGACTCCTCGTTGTCCTTGGAGCTGTTGGAAAATAAAGCTGTGCATACAAGTCAGCTCAGGAGGGTTGTTTATTTTTAATTTGAACATACCACAAATTTAGATTGACCTTTTAGTGAAGAGGAGCTGTGGAATATCAAATTTTTCTCACCACACTTCAGCAAAATTAATTTTGCAGACAGCAAGGCCTTACTTTGGAATCCACAGATTAAGACAACGTTCGAAAAATATTTACAAAGAATATGCGGTATCTTTTTACAC
Source organism: Rafetus swinhoei (assembly GCA_019425775.1). Taxonomy (NCBI): domain Eukaryota; kingdom Metazoa; phylum Chordata; order Testudines; family Trionychidae; genus Rafetus; species Rafetus swinhoei. The sequence continues at coordinate 269,393,086 of CM033437.1, read as the reverse complement.
TGGTTTTAATTAACATTTTGGATTGTCAAGTCTCAAGAACTAAGCAGAACCAAGTTTAGGCAGTAATTGATGAAATAATTCAGTTGCTGAATAAAGTGATGTAAGTAATTATAGTAATTCAAATCAATGATTAATGCCTTGGCAACAGGGGCCATTTTCCTGCTAGACATGCCCTATTTCAAAGATAAAGAAAACCAAGATCTTAACCATTTATCTGTAAAAAAATAATGGCACTTTTTGAAATTTATCTGTTGTTTTCCTGGGTGTCAAAGTAAAATTCCAACTCAGGGAATTCATTGTCTCCCTAAAATTCCCATGTAGGCGTAAAGAATTTTTAAATTCATTTCCCAATGTGGCATCTCCATGTGCATCTTTTAGCTACCAATGTTCTCCCCGAGTTTAAATGGATACAGTACTCTGTTTCTCAGCTCCTCTTTAAACAAAACATTTCTAAGAATTCAGCTGGCTGGCAGCTTGAAAAATGCCAGCACTCTCAAGTTTAGTGCTGAAAGCGTCAGAGGGTGGTTTATGTTCTGCAATTCCTAGAATACACAGGTTCAAGAGCAGACACAGAAAGAACTGTAATTCTAGCTATGTTGGGCATTTTTAAAGCACACTTCTTCATAGCATGTAGGCACTAATCCCAAATTGAATTTGCTTTGATTTAACAGAAAATTAAAACACTATTCAAGACTAATTTTGAGGATACAGAATTTAACAACTGTTAAATCTGATGAAATTTAAAAGAGTAAAAAGTCCTGATATACTAGTTTACTTGCTTTTTAACAAATTCAGAGAGAGTGGGGAGTTATTCTTCAGCACATCAGTTTTCTAAGTTATGTTGCAATCTGGAAAATGGCTCTGCAGTAGCAGCTGACATTAGAACAAATATAATTACAGTCTTCTCAGAGTTTCCATCATGAAATATACTTTCTAAGGCTTACAACTTGGCCAAGAAAATTTGCTCCAAGCTGAAGTTTGAATGTGAATTCTAACCTGATAATAACATTTTCCACAACATTTCTAGGAAAACAAAATACTGTAACTAATTTTAGTTACATAAAATAATAATAAGAATGCATTACATATACAATATATAATAATAAACACTATATACAGAATGTCTGTTTTGAAGGTTATATGGGTGAAATCCTGAGAAATCAGTGGCAAACTCCCATTGACTACAATGGCACCAGAATTTCACCCCAAGTTTATGGTATAAATTAGTACTTTTTAACCCTCAGAAAAACAAAAACTCCAGCTAGCCTTATTAACGCCAGGAAAACAGCACAGAAGCACCAGCAAAGTACAACACCTTTTTCCACAATCTGATTTCTACCATTTATTTATTTATTGCATTGCATACATGGATTATTACAACATCTTTGCAACATCAGAAGATATTTTAATAGTAATCAATGCAGAGGTGCTTCAAATAAGTAATGATACACTGAACATTTTCATGCACCTGAAAAGACTGAATAGCAGAATTTGAAAGAGAGTTCCTAAGAATGGTTTAATTTTGAATTAACATTGGGACACAATGGCACGTGTAGTGCTACTGTTGCAGCATTGGTCTCAGGAGATTAGCTATTATGCTAGTATGTCTGCATAATAAATTGGCATTTACTTTATTGCAGTATTTCCCAAACTTTTGAAATTGCAGTTCCCCTTCAGGAAAATGAAACAAAATATGTTAACACCTTGCCAAAATGAGCAGTCACTCAAAGGAGATCAAGTACATCTGCTTAATATGATACTTCCTCTCACTCTTTCCATGCTCTGATGAACAGTGAAACAGCTAACAATTAATGTTTATTTGAAGTATTATCACTTGCACCTGAGCTTATGTCTAAACTTAAAACAGGGTGCAGCGTACACACCCTGTATGCCCCATAGCATGGCTAGAAACAATAGTGTAAATGGTGAGGCAATGCTTAGGTGAATCAAAGACACTCCTGTACCTTAGGGAATATACTCTACACAGCTGTCTACAGGCCCAAGCAATGCCTCCTGTGTCTACACAACTATTTTTAGCACAGTACTTTCCCACTGCCTCAAAGCTGCAGGAACTGTACTTTACAGAAGGGAATATCTCTCACAGATGCAAGGCAGAAAGGAAGAGCTCTGGCCGTGGGATGGCAGCAGAGAAAGTCTCTGGCAGGAGATTTCAGATTAAACCCTTTTCCCATCAACTCCTCCTTATTAGGAAAAGGGGCTAGATTTGCAGGGAAACCTGAACCATTGTAAGAGGCTGATTGATTTTCCTAGCATTAAGCAGTTATAGGCCTTGGGAGTAAGGGTATGTCTACACTAGCTCGTTAATTCGAGCTAGGTAGGCAAATCAGGCAACCAGAGTTGCAAATGAAGCCTGGGATTTAAATATCCCGGGCTTTATTTACATGTTCCGTCGACGCCATTTTAAAATCTTAGTTCGAACTGCCGCGGTTCTACGCGGCAGTTTAGTTAATCGAACTAAGTCCTTAGTTCGGATTAACTGTTACACCTCATTCCACGAGGTAACAGTTAATCCGAACTAAGGACTTAGTTCGATTAACTTTAAACTGCCGCAGTCAGCGGCAGTTCATTCGAACCAAGGGGATTTAAAATAGCGTCCGACGGGAACATAAATAAAGCCCGGATATTTAAATCCCGGGCTTCATTTGCAACTCCGGTTGTCTGATTTGCCTACCTAGCTTGAATTAACGAGCTAGTGTAGACATACCCTAACGGAGGCACTAAGGGACCTTGGGTTTATGCAAGCAATTTGATTTGGAACTGTGATGCTCTAGATCTGAGCTATGAAAAGATGGGAAGAAACCACATGACAGGTACAGTTCCTCTTGCCTTTCCCCATTTTCCATTATGGTCAAGACAGGCTCACCTGGTAAATAAAACAGTTATTCGCCTTGTGGTAACTGTTGTTCTTCCAGATGTGTTGGTCATATCCATTCCAATCAGGTGGGTGCGCACACGTGCACAAAAGCCAGAAGATATTTCTCCTAGCAGTACTCTCATGATGCTGATTATATAGCCCTGCCAACCCATCAACCTCCCAGTTCCTTCTTGCCGGCCACTCTGACAGAGGTGTAGGAGGGTGGGCACTGGAATGGATATGAACAACACATCTCAAAGAACAAAAGTTACAAGAAGGTGAGTAATCATTTTTTATATTCAAGTGCTTGTTCATGTCAATTCAAACCAGGTGACACGAACCCCTTGTGGGGCAGGAGTCAATAAACCTGTAAGAGCCATGTTGCTGGCAGGGGCGCTCCAGGGGCTGGTGCCTTCCCCATGGCTGGCTGCTTCTTCTGAGGGGTAGAAGAGCAACTTCTCTCCTGCCTCTTCTTTTTTGGTGGCACCAGAGATGAGAACCTGCGCCTGCCTCTCTTGTGGTTCACACCATGTCAGTGCCGCTCCCTGGCAGGTGCCAAGTTATGCGCTGTTGGCACCTGTATGATATGCACCAAGGAAAAGGTGGTCCACACAGGATCCTCTGAGCCCAGGTCGGATTGGAGGCAGAGAAGCTGCCTCCATGAGCAAGATCTTTAAGTGCCTGTGGGTGAAAACTTTTAAAGATGCTGCTCTTTTCTTTTTGATGCCTCTCACTATGACACTTCAGACACTCAGTGTGGGGATCACGCTTAAGCATAAACTTGCCACAGACTTTGCAAGCTTTGAACCCCAGGCTCTGAGTCATGCCCCAGTGTGAGGAAGGTAAGAAGAAACTCAACTAAAAACAAGTAGTCCTGTGGCACCTTAGAGGCTAACAAAAATGTATAGTATCATGAGCTTTCATGGAGGCAGGCGAGTCCTCCCCTACGGACAACCACCTGACCCAGGGATCAGCAACATATGGTTCTTGAGCCACATATGGCTCAGTATGGAAACAAATATGACTCTTTTGTCATTCCCAAAATACATGCAACTTTTTTAATTAAAATGAAAAATTAAATTCAAAATTTTAAAATCGCATAATAACGCATGTCCAGATGGCCTTTTTTTGTCTATTTCATCTTTAACCAGAGATGAAAGTAATGCAGTGAGCTTCGGTAAGAACTGGCTGCACTGTGGCAAGAGCTGGCTGGGGCACCCTGCTCATTTGAAGGGTTGGATGAGGGCATGCTGCAGGGGACACATATCGTGCTCCAAGCTGGGCTAGTGAGAGGGGCTGCTGGCGGTAGATGCCTCCATCTGGCCAAGGCGGCCCGGCTCCAGCCCCCATCTGACTGCTGCGGTCTGTCCCCAGCCACCATACTCCTGGGACAGACCCCACGGCCCAGCGCCGCGACTGCTGCAACAGCTCGGCCGTGATGGCCCAACTTGGGCTCTGGCCACGGCAGCCTGGCCAATAAGGCCCCAATTGGGGCCTAGCCCCCATCTGGCTGCAGCATCCAGTCCACGGACCCAATCCTGGAGCAGGCCCCATGGTCCGGCCCCCATCTGGCCGCAGGAAGGGCTGGTGGTGGCTCCTCTCCTGCTGCGGCATGGGTAGGAGAGGAGCCCACAATCCAGCTGCAGCAATCCTGGCCCAGCCCCTCATCCAGCAGGTGCAGTAGTCCAGCCCCAGCCAGGTAAAGTAATCCAGCCTCAGGGCCACCCCACATACTCTGCTTCCCACCCCCAGTGTCCTTCCCTGCCTCCGGCACCTCCCACACACTCCAACCCCTTGCCCTGAGCCCCTCATATACCTCAGCTGTGACTCCTACATAAGAACAGCCATACTGGGTCAGACCAAACGTCCATCCAGCCCAGTATCCTGTCTGCCGACAGTGGCCAATGCCAGGTGTCCCAGAGGGAGTGAACCGAACAGGTAATGATCAAGCGATCTCTCTCCTGCCATCCATCTCCACTCTCTGACAAACAGAGGCTGGGGACACCATTCCTTACCCATACTGGCTAATAGCCATTAATGGATTTAACCTCCATTAATTTATCTAGTTCTCTTTTAAACTCTGTTATAGTCCTAGCCTACCCCATTAAATAAAGTCTGTGAGTACAATGTTTCATTTATGTTATTATTAATCATCATGTCAATTCTCAATAATATTACGTTGTATATTTTCACTCATGGAAACGGGCATTCTTTACTGGCTCTTTGTTGACAACTTGTTCTGAATTTTGATGTAATTTGGCTCTTGGGTTTGAAAAGGTCACCGAGCCCTGCCCTAACCTGAAGCAAATTCTTTCCAGGAGCCACCCATCACACCTCAGACACACTCACCCTGGAACTTACCCCTGCAATAAACCCCACTGACAACTCTGTCCATACATCTATATAAGCAACTTCATCATAGGACCTAACCACATAAGCCACAACATCAGAGGCTCATACAACTGCACATCCACTAATGTGATATATGCCATCAAGTGTCAGCAATGCCCCTATGCCCTGTATGTTGCCAAACCAGACAGTCTCTATGACAAAGGATAAATTGACACAAATCAGATATTCAAAATGGTAACACACAGAAACCTGTAGGGGAACATTTTAAACTACCTGGGTGCTCATTAATGGACTTAAAAGTAACCATTCTTCTACAAAGTAATATCACAAGCCAACTACACACAGAGAGTGCAGAATTGACTTTCATATGCAAATTTGATATCTTCTCACTTGGTTTGAACTGGTTAACATATTATAACGTCATATTCAACACTCTATTGACGTCAAAAGCTAAGTATGGGACCTTTCCAGCTCACTCAATTAGCTTCATTAGCACCAGGACTATAACTGTCAAGTAATTTTTTTCTGTCCTCTCTCCCTTCTTATTCTGAGGAATCTTCCCTTTTCTCCACTCAAGATCACCTCATCTAAAGTGGGTTGTGCCCACATAAGCTCATTATACTATACATATATTTTTGTTAATCTCTTAAGGTGCCATAGGACTACTTGTTTTTTTAAAAGTTGTTTTTAAGGTTACAGACTAACAGAGCTACCCCTCTGTAACTCAACTAAGTTTAACTAACAAAGTGAACTAATGAACTATCGCCAGATAGGACACTACTGATGGCGCTTGCCAGAGCAAAAGCAAGAGGTTCCAGCTGCTGTCATCAGTTGGCAAGAAGGAATTGGGGGTTTGGCAGATTGACAGGACTGTGCATTAAGCACCATGAGTGGTGCCTAAGCCAATCCAACAGTTAAGGGAAAATCTTCTGGTTGCCATTCTCACACAGAGAAACCTGATTGGAACTGACATGAACAAGCACTCAAAGAAGAATATCCTGCTATGGGATTAATAGAATTGCAGAAGGTTGGCCTAAACTCCAGATGTCTCAGTCCTTCCTCATGAGTTCCTACTATTCTCAAAGTTCATTGTTTTATTAAAAAAAAAAAAAAAAAAGAGGAAGTAGATTCCTCTCCAAAGGCCTGCACTTATGTATTATTCATCACTGCTCAGTGTATTGCAGTTGCTGGAAGATAGCACTGTAAAAATAATATTCTTCTAAATCAGACTTTATATGATTTCCACATCTGGGCTATGCTGGAATCTCAGTGAATATACAAACTAAAACCCAATATATTCCTCCCAGCATGAATATCTGTTTTATATCTTTTCTAAAAGCATACATTTACAAGGAGATTAAAAGTAAAATTTGCCATTATTTAAAAAGCTTTTCATAACTTTCCTAGTTCTATGGACAGACCCTCAAAATAGGACAGTACAAGGTATTTGGAAATCTGCCCTACAGAGACAGATGATTCCAAGCACCCACCCAACATCCAGTATAGGATTTACTGGAGTGAGGGCAAGTCAGGGGAACGGCCAAGGAGTACAGTACTCTTAGGAGACTTCTGTAAATGCTGCAAATTAGAGCAGTCTTGGGCTACTATGAGTCACTTTGGGTGTCATTTCAGCTCCAACAGCCTCAGGACTGGAGCCAACCTTCCCACACCATCTCCTCAAGTGCACTGAGCAAGAATTCAGCATAGCTGGGGACTCTTCTCTTGATTTCTGATCTATCTTTCTATTTTGACTAGACATTAGTCATCTTATTCATCAATCTGCTATCATTCCATTAAATATAGGGCATTAAATGTATTGTGTTGAGTACTTCAGATCAGTTTCAATGCATTCTTCATATATGATTAAACTCTGTTGGTTTGGGGAAGTGGAATCATATTATAGTTCTGCCTCAGACTTACATCATGCAATCATAAGGAAAGTATAGATATATTAAACAGTAACTTACTATATTTCTTGGCAAATGTTATTTCTGCACTAAACTGCAGTTTTTGGTCTCAGTGCCTACCCCTCACTGACATTTTATGTTCTATTTTCCTAAATATGAATATGCTTCCTTTTCCAAGATACCTTTTGGGCAACGTGCTAGTCTGCCAGCAACACACTAAGTATTATATGATTCATCATTCTAAGGAAGTGGTCCATCACAACTGAATTCCATATTTGGTCTTGCATATCTCCACATACACACACACTGACAGACTCTGTGGGAGTACACAAACAAAGAAAAGCATCTGGGTAGCACAGGTCAATAGTATTCAGCGTTATGGTGTCAGAGACTCTGGGGTTAAAGCCTATATTTTGTTTTGTGTGCATCATGTTAATATAAGGTTAGGAATTATTGCATAGGCATCTGCTAAGATTCCAATGACTAACCTGACCTGAACATTTTCCATGTTGTAGATAATACACTGAGACATTAAGTGAAGCATTATGCTTTGCAGAAGAAATTTATCCATATATTTTGGCAATGCAGAATTACAAAAGCAACTGGGGGGAAGGGGCGGGATGTGGAAATAAGTAACATTTAAAAAAATGAAGTTAGAGAAAAAAAATCCTGCCTTATATGTGTTGAATTATATGCCAAATACAGTAAACATGTCTTTGATTTATTCACAAGACATTTATGAACAGCATTACAATGGTGACATAAATACAGAGCAGTGGAAAAAGTGGTTCACCTCCACAGAGAGGGAATAAATTACTTCACTTAGGCTACAGCTGATGAGAAAAAGGTATGTAGCTTTCAAAATAACAGAGCTGTTTAATATAACACTTCTTTAACTACATTAACTAAACATGAGTTGTGAGTATATATATATATATTACATATACACACACACACTCCTACCATGGCGATGTCCCAAGAACCTGGATAAAATTATAGAATATGTAATACTGTATATAACATGCAGAGAACACACAATGTTGTCGGGTAGTATAAAGGGTTTATTAGCAAGAGTTTGAGATGGGCACATTACTCATGAACAGTGAAGCCATGAGCAAATTATACAGGTCTCAACATATTCTGAAGAAAACTTCTCAGTTCAGTTTAATTTAAAAAAACTCACAGGATATAATAGAGCACTAGTGTTAAATTTAAAATACATGGTGGGGATGCTTTTTTTTAGTGTGAGAATATTACTGCATTTTTAAAGGTTTTTTTAAAATTTGATGTTTGCTCCTTGTCAAGTTCTCTGAAAATCTATGGACTGGCTATGCTTTTTTAAAGTGACTAGAGACTTTTTTATTGGTTTTTGTCCGAAATGTCCTATAGCTATTTATAGATAGATATATAAAAATAAATATATAATATGTAGCTCTTTGCACTCTATCCACAGCTATTTTGGCTCTTCGTCTCTAACTGGCTGGCCACCCCTGTGCTAGGCCTTAATCCAGAGCGAGCAGTGCATGCTCCCCAACACATTGCTACAACTGTAACCTACCCTTACTTTCTTTTGCCCTTTCCACTTAGCTGCACAGGACACAGTGGTTCTGCAGAGTCTGTTTCCCTTCCCTATCTGGATGCAGACACCCTTATACCAATGCATTAGCTGGGTCATAGTTTGGCCAAAACTTAAAAAAAAAAAATGTATTTGTAGGCAGCAACTGGTGTGTGTGTGTTTGTGTGTGTGTTATAAATAGCAGATATAATGTAATTATATGTTCTAATAACTGTAATAAACCTATCTTTAAAAATTACAATGTAAGATAAAATCTTTCAAAGGTACTATTGTACAGTTATTACCCCTTTCAAGCTAATAAGGGAAAGGCTTAACTTTTGATGCCACAATGAAGTATTTTCCTAAACTCTTTGGTTAAAGCTCTGAAATGCAATTTGAGACACAAGAGCCAGATTGTACATTTTCACATAAATATATGTTTCACAATGTAAGTAATAATAAAACTCTTACCTGGTTTTTCTGTGTTAATTCATTAATTGAACTTTGAAGTTTTTGTTGTTCCTGAACATACACAGCAACTTCCTGAGGGCCTTTTGCAAGCTCAGCTCTTAGCTGATTTATTGTGGCCTTAAAAAAAAAAAAATTAAAAACAGATATGATTAATAATAATGTACATTGTAATAGCCCAGTATAAACAGGAGGTTGGAGAGCAGGGGCAGGAGAGGCGAGGGTGTATAAAGCATGCAAAAGGAATGTCTGTTTAATTACCTTGAACTCTATGTACAAATTTTGGCCCAGATCACTACCCAGGAAAATACCAGAGACAGGGATGAGGGGGAATCCCTTTGCTGAGATCCTTTCCCATCATTCCATTAGAAAGATGGGGTTTTGGCCTCTCCAATGGAAAAGGCCAAGGAGCCCTCCCCCCAAACCTGGCAGATCCCAAAGGATCTACATGGAGGCCTTGTGTCTCCCATGGCTCTGACTCTCACTGGAATTGGGATCCCTTGGCTCCATTTCAGCTGTGTTGTCAAGATCCCTACCCAGCCAGGAAGGCTGGTCAAGTGGATAGGGCACTAGGAGGGATTTGGACGCCAGGTTCTGTTCCCATTTCTGCCATAGACATCCTGTCTGTGTTTGACAAGTCACTTAATCTACCCTATGTCATTTACCCATCTGTAAAGTGAGGATAACAATTCCCTACCTGACAGGAGTGATGTAAGGATAACTACGTTAATGACTGTAAAGTGTTCAGATACTATTGTGATGAGGGCATAAGTACCTTAAATAGATAGCAATGGCTGCCCTAATCTCTCTTCTTTAAGAGTTAATTTCTGTGAGACAGACGCACAATATATCCTCCCCCATACCCATCTACCCTGGAAAGGACTCCAGACTACAGAGAAATCTCCGCATGGCACACAGGAAGTGTTGAGGAAGGGGAGAGAGGATGGTGCAAGGGACAAGTTAATATGGTAGGAAGTGCATGTTGTGTTACCTTTGACACACATAGTGAACAAATGGCATTATTAGTTGTAAATGCTTTTCCTTCCCCTAAGTTATTCTAGCCACAGATTTCTGGTCACAAGAACAGATGTTAATATGATTATTTCCTTTTTTAGAAAAAGGATAGCACCTCCCAAGAAAATTTACACTGTTTTGTGCATGTAACAAAAATTTCCAGAAAGAAGCACTAGCTCATAAATAAAGACAAATTACTTTGTCTTGTTCATAAAATAGCATACATTTTGGGAAGATCAGAGACAATGTAAGACTATATGTTGCTATTAGCTCTGACTTTTCATAATGGCATACTTTATATACCACTGTAGTTGCAGAGTTTTTGCTAAAAACATCAGATCTCTACTGTGCAAATGCTGTGTTTTGTGAGAATATCCCAAAAAATTGCACGGACATTTTGTAGAAGTAATAGAATAAATGTAAAAATGTGCACAAATTTGTCAAACACAGTTGCAGCTGTATAAACCAGAAAAAAGGACAAGAACCTACATAAAAAATTTACTGTAAATATATTTCAAGATATAGTTCTGCCAGCTATTGTTAAAAAGAAAATTATGGTTAGTTAATAATCAGCAACAAAGTGAGGTTGAGTAACTGTTTAAAATACTTGCTGGCTGACCTGTTTAATTGATTAATAAATCAGTAAGCAGGAACACATGTTGATCTTGATGATATCTTGAGACCACAGAATTACAATATAATGATAAAAAGCTTTCACAAAAAATTACCTCTAATTTAAGCGTCTCCATTAGAAAGCAGAAAAAAATAAAATGAAATGATGGATGAAAGATGGAAACAAGTAATGATAAAAGTTTTAGGTATAATTCTTCAAAATCTATTGTACAACAATATCTTTCTATGCCTTTATTTAAAGAAACAGTCTTGACTTGATCACAACAAAGGAACTTTATACAGAAATACTCATATATTTATTCATATTAATCCCCCTATTTGTGTTGTTTAGTATGTATACTGGAAATAATATCAACAACCTAGCAGGTCTATACTTTGTGTTTTATGCCATGTAGGTAATTATTGCATATATAAATAACTGGAATGGGTTCCAGCAAAGATTCACACACACGCTAAACTTGACTATAGTGAAACTACCCAGAGTGAATGAAGTTAAGCACAGTGTGTGAAGTTAAGCATGTCTTTCCATTGATTTAAAAGGCTTTTAGAGTAGCTCTTATGTGTTTTAGATGCTGCACAGAAGATTTATGATGTGGGATTCACGACAGTGAGAAATTAAATATGGGATAATTATGAGGATCCCAAAAGCAACACTAACCTAGAACAGCAACATGTCATGTTTTCAAGTATAAGTCCCTAACAAGCACAATAAACAATAATCAATTAATAAGAAGGTGAGATGGTGAATCGTAAAAGAATAACAGTACAGCTGGTTGAGCGATTTTTAAATGTGAAAAATTAGAATTCTTTCAGCAGTTTTTAATTAGTTAAAGCTAAATGGTAATTTAGTCTCACATATTGCTCCTTGTTTTTAATCCTTCGCATTGGAGGCCAAAAAAACCACACAAAGCACAAAATGACAAACATGAAGCCAATATTTAGAGCAGAAATGCCATAAATATGGAAATGGTGGATTCTTTCATCTCAAAACTACTTAGTTTCTCAGTATTTAAAGAAAAGTTCCATTAAAAACAGTGAGAAATTTGTTCTTATTCTTGCAACTCAGGCTACACAATTCTCTTTCTGAAAATTACATTATCTGGAAACCAAAACTATGAACATGAGAAGCTATTTCAGGTCTTAGTCCTATTTTATTTAGATTCTCAACCTGCATTCTCATTAGTCTAAGCAAAAAGACCAAGGACTGTATCATAGTTTCAGGATAAGCTATGCTTTGGACCCCTTTTGATCCCTCATGAGTGCATCCATCTGGTTGAGTTTATTACTTTTCCCCCTTTTTGGGTGGAGCCACATACCCTACCTTTCTCAGAACTGCTCTCTGGGCTGCACACCCTTTCATTTGAAGAAATGGGTTGTGCCCACAAAAGCTCATATCACCATCTACATTTTTGTTAGTCTCTAAGGTGCTGCAAGACTATTCTTTTTTTTTTTTTTTTTTTACATTTTTTTAGCTACAGACTAACACAGCTACCCCTCTGAAACTTATTTACCAACTATGTTAATATAACAGGCCAAACTGAGTTTATCTACTGTAATCCCATTTCCTCCAGGGCCACTGACATGGGCTGATTACAGTGACTCAAAACACTTCTTCAAAACAAGGAATTGTTTATTCCCATGGTGTCTGACCAGTTTTGAAGCAGTAATCACTATAGCAGTTCAACCAGCCAAATAGCCACATGTGGCTAGTGGCTAGCATGTTGAACATCATGGATTTGAGAGAAAGGGCATAAAACCATAAAAGGTCTATACATCTGGCCTTACCTAAACTTTATTCTTTCTTTGCAAGTTTTGTGTAAGTTCCACTCAGCCCTGCCACCCCTACTGCTGGGCAGGGATGTCAGCGTGTAGATGACTACAGGATTGACCAATAAGCCTAGATAATTGGTTAATCCTATTGACTACACGCATTCCTCTCCCTGGCCTCCCTTCCCCCCCCTTCCCCACTTGCTGCCTCTGTATCAGAAGTTAAGTACTCCTTTGGCCCTAGGCTTGGGCCTGGGAAAAATTAACCTGATATACTGATTGAGCCCAGGCAGACTGGTATTTTCCAATTAATGGCTCCTTCACTGTCTCCTTAAGGACCAAAGCTTTGTATTCTCTCTGGAATCCCAATAGTTCCCTCCTAACAACCTCCTTTAATTCTATGCAGTCAGATAGCATAACATCCAAAAGGCAAACTGAGGTGAATGTAATTGTCATAGAAAATAATACCGATAACTCACTGACTGAATAGTCAGAGACTGAATTACTTTCTCAGCCCCAGAAGTGATCCCTCAAGCACAGGCCTGAATCACAGGCCTGGGGAAGCTTTCATCACCATTACTATATACATTCTATGGGTAAAAGGCTTCAGTTTCCAGTGGTCTCAATCTAGCACTCTTCACAAACACATTTTATTAGTTGTAAAAAGTTTAGTGGAAATCAGGCTACTGATTTTAAAATCAGTTAGATCTAATATCGCTTCCCACAGACAGCAAAGATTTATTTTAATGCAGTTTACCTGTGTCTCACACAATTGTCACTGCTATGTTAAAGATTATAATGCAGAGGAGTTAGCAACATTTTATAAAAGAATGAATTACTGCTACTTACCTTAGCACTTCCATTCTACCAGATGGCTTTGGTTCACTTTCACTAGTGCCTATCTAATTTTTCATAGATAGCTAATGCTACTCCAAACACTGTACTAGAAATTTAGTCCATATTTTTCTTCACACACCACCAAAATTTCCATATGCATTCATGAGAATAACTAGCTACACCAATGCAAGCCATTTACCCTATATCTTGCACTACATCCAAGAGTGACAATGATCATTAGTTTGTTCCTGCTGAATAATGTGCCGTGAAATAGCTAGCCATTTTGCTATGTAAATCCATTCATGAAGATGAACTGCAGCAGTTCATATTCCCACTAGAGTTAGTCCTGCAAAATCTGACAGATATCACTTTATGTTTTGTTTGTACTTTAACATTGTCTTTGAAACACAGAGACTGGATAGCCAATATTTTGAAATGAAAGCTTAACTTCTGAAATGTACACTCAAAAAGAAAGGACAAAGGGTTTAGATGGCCACAGTTTAGATGGTCACATAGTCACTTATACTCAGGGCCCCAACTGTGATATTCCTTTTTTTCACATACATATTTGATCCAGTCTGTGAAAGACTCCTTCTCAGTCTAAATTTTTTTAAACTTAAATAAGAATATACTGGACTTATTGTTTGGTATAATACTATACTCTCTATACAACTCATATAGCCCCATGAATGTCTTGTACAGTCTCTGCAGGGCAAAGAAAGAAGGGAAGATGACAGGAACCCTGAGGAGTTTAGAAACAGTACAAGGCCAAGAGAACTGGTTACTCTGCACACATCTGTAAAGCTCTGCAGGACAGAGGAACAAAGGAGGAGCTGGAATCTGTAGAGCTCCGAAATTCCACAGGACAGATAAACTCACAGGATGCAGAGGGGCCAGTTATACTGAACTACTGCAAAGGTCTCTAGAACTTCATGTACTAGGGGTAACTTGCAAAACGTACATGCTTATCTGAGCTGTACACAATAGGGAAATACATAATCATGGTGGAATGGGGAGCCTGCAGAGCTCCTGTTTTCCATATTGGCCCTATATTTAAAAGAAGGAAATTAACCAATAATGCTGTTACTTTTAACGCAAACATCTCCTGGCAAAATTTGATTGATCCAAGCCAAAAACTATTGAAAGGTTGTAGGTGCTAAGATTGCTACCTCTTACTGAAATGCAAACATGTTCACACCACGGAGTGTTCCGGTTTAAAAAAAGCCTAAGCATTTTAAAAAGTCTGGAAATAAACAGTTAAAGGAAGGAAGATAAATATTCACATATCCTCACAGTTCAGACATTGTCTGAAATAAACATGCATGTGTAAAAATAAAATCACATTGCACATTCCAAAAACAACCTTATTTCAGACTCCTAGTGTCTACCCACCTAACATTTAACAGGAAATGCTTATTGGAACAACAGTTTTAAGAAATCTCTGGTTGCAGATGAAAACACCCAACATTCTCCTAGTTTGTTTGACCCCCTTTCTCTTCTTCCTAGGTAATTTTGTAATGTACTAGCTTCATTTCATCAAAAGGGTATACTGTGGTCTGTGCCCTATTGAGTACTACAGGATTGGGTAAATGCTGTTAAGTATTTTCAGATTTCCCAGCACTGGTCTAACTCTGCTTCCACTGAGTTCAGCACATGCTGGCTAGGCCAATGCTGATCACTTCTGAAAAACCCACCTACAGGCTGTATCTTATATGGAACATTGAGACCCACATTAAAATGATAAACAGGAAACATGGGCATGGAGAGATACAGGGCTATATATTTCCAGGACATATAATTAAGGTGGAAGTAACAGATTTTGTTTTCAACCTCAGAATGGACTATTGGATGAAGAAAAATAGTGGTGTCTCTAGTCAGACCATGAAGGATGAGAGATAATATACTAGGGTCTTTTGGCCAAAATAGGACTGGCAGGAGTTTCAGTTTTGGATATGGAGAAAAATAGGCAAAAGGTTGGTTTCTATGGCCAATAATGAGCAGGTGAACTGAAGGATATTGGGTGGATGGTAAACGGGGAGCATGCCAATGATTTTAAGGTTTGTAGTTTATATACAAAATATACACGAGATAAAGGGTAAGTGTCAGAAGGCTTCTGATTAATAGGGTTAATGCTGGGCAGAGAAATGGTGCAGAATTTACACAGAATAAAAAAAGTCCCAATGAAAATTCTACACACACCTACAATCTTAGTAATCTTAACACCTACAACCTTTCAATAATTTTTGGCTTGGATCAATAAACATTTATCTAAGGGACTGTATGAACTGTGAGAACACTTGGAATAGCTATCTACCTTGTATTATTAATGGTTCATTTTCAGACATTTACATGCTTGAGGGTTATTTAAAACTATAACCCTGTTTTAATTTTAATGTTAAGTAGCAATCATAGCTTTAGGTAACAATTAATTTCTGTGTCTGTAGTACAGCACACAATTTAGGAAAGCTCAAAATATTTTTTTCTTTTTGAGGCAGAAATGTATTGCTCTTTCCCTGTCTCACTGGAGAGACCACAACATATACTAGCAGGGGAGGTTGCTTTTCCACTACATGGCTGTACAAAACTAACACTTTGTGCTAAAAAGAGAAAAACATTTAAAAGATTTGTCTGGATACTGATGCATGAATTGTATCAATCTACTCCAACCTAATGAAACACTCCCTTCCCAACTAGTTATGAAAGAAAGTAAAGTTCTAGTCAGTGTGATGGACTAATATTCATCATTATCATATGAAAATCATGGCAAAGCTAAAACACATTCTAAGCCTTTTCGTTTGGCTTCATTACCTCTGAGTTTGCATACTCTGCCTGCAAATGCTTGCACTCATCTTTTAGCTTCTCTGATTCTCTCTCACGCTCCAAAGTCATCTTGTCCATCAATGTCTGAACTTGAACCAGCTCCTTCTTTAGAACAGAAACATCCTCCACACCAGGTCTTTGCAACTGAAAGGCAGCATAACAATTATTACTACTTATAAGGATTTCTAATGCTGACAGTTATGGTTGCAGTATTGCTTCATATTCATTGCAAAAACTTCCAAATTCATTACAATTTCCTGCTGAAGCTATCTTGGGTTATTTCCAGACCCTTTATTTTCAAACACACGTTCATCTTCATCAAAACAGAGAATGATATTATTTTTCAGTGTTTTTATTGTACAGATTGCTGCCGCACCCAAGGCCGCCCATCAGGGGTGGGACACAACAGCATTAGGCACTGTATTACCATGCATAAAGACAGTGTTCGTGCCCTGAAGAACTTACAATACAAAAGAACAGAACAGAGGAGGAGTGGAAGGAAAAGATAAATCATACAGGCAATGTGGCCAGGGTGGTAATCCCGGCCATACATTACAGAGAGAAGGTGGGTGAGGTAATTTCTCTTATTGAACCAAGTTCTGTTGGAGAGAGCAAGACAAGCTTTTGAGTTTACATGATGCACGCCTTCAGGTTTGGGAAATATACTCACAATGTCACAGCTAGATATAAAATGGAATAGTTTATTTAGCCTGGAGGTTAACACACATTTCCAGAGACCATTTAAGGTGAAGTGGGGAGGGAAGTTGGGAATTATAAATTATTGTAATAACCATAAATCCAATGTCGTGTTCAGTCCATGATTTTTCAGAGTCTAGCAAAATTATGAATTCAGCAATAAACTCAGAAACCCACTTCAAAACACATTGCCAAACTTGTCCATTTCATTCTCACCCATAACAATTTTACATTAAGCAGAAAACACTTCGCCCAATCCATGAGAACAGTCATCTTTACCAGGAAGGCTCCTCAATAATGCCAACCTCTTCAGAGGCCTCCTTGAAAGAACAATTTCTGAACATATATTCATCATGAAACCAGTAATATACTTGAGAAATCATGGATGACATTTTCATCCTTTAGACAGATGACCTAAACATCTCCACAACTTCAACAACCAACTCCCATCCACTAAACTCTCTCTAGAACAAATTATTCTCAACCTGGGGGCCGCTGAGCAGGCTTCACGGGGCCCATCAAGCAGAGCTGGCATTAGACTTGCTGGAATCCAGGGCAGAAAGCCAAAACCCCACAACTTGGGGCTGAAGCTCAGGTTGTCAAGCCCGCCACCCATGGCTGAAACTGAAGCCTGAGCAACCATTGTCAGACAGATGCAAAACTGCAGACATATATCCATTTGTACTATAATCAACACTCCCCACAATAAACCTTTCAAGGTCCCAATAACAACTATGTGGGTGAAGTGAGACAATCACTATGCTCTCCAATTAACTTACACAGAACAACAATAGAAGGCAAAAACCACAGCAACACCCATGGGGGAACATTTTTCACAAAAGTGATCACTCTATATCTGACCTATCTGTCCTCATCCTCAGAAGAAACCTGGACAACATCTTCAAAGGACACATGCAGGAACTTAAATTCATAATTTTGCTAGCTACTAACATCATAGTCTGAATAGAGATTTATGATTCATTACAACAATATATAACCCACTAAACACATCGACAGCTTCTCCCTCCCCATTAAGAGCAGTTAACAGGCCATTTCACCTGGAATGGTCCCTTGAAATATGTGTTAGCTATTTAGGATAAACAATCTGTTCTGCCTTATATTTAGCTGTGACACTTTAATAACATTTCCCAGACATGAAGAAGAGTTCTGTGTAGCAAAAACCTTGTCCCTCTCACCAACAGATGTTGGTCCAATAAAAGATATTACCTCACCCACTTGGTCTCAAAGTATTAATGAGACAAACACAACAACAAAACCACTGCATACAGCCACACATCATGTTAGTTCTGTAGATGGATGGGTTGTTTACATATTTGTTTTATATGTTACCAAAAACTGTTTTAGGTGGGCTTTTTTGGGGAAAAGTAGCAGTTGGAGCTAAAGTGGATGGGAAGGAAGGGACTTTTGGTTTTGGATAGGGAACAGGAAAGAGAAAAAAAATAGGCAAGAGGGAGAGAGGAGAGGAAGAGGGAAAAGAGAAACAGAAGCACAATGGCCGGAAGAGTGAGGGTGGACAGCTGAAGGATTGCAGTGGCAGGAAGGAGTGGAAAGACACATGAAGAAAAACTATTAATCAATAGCAATACAGCAAACAAAAAGAAAAATCCGGAGCCTAAGTTTCACAGCTAAGTGAATGATGACAGGAGGCTGGAAGGCTCCTCTTGACTACTTTGCTATCTGTTCTATGGAAGAAAGGCTGCTGAGTAGGCTCCTCAGAGTATAATTGTGGGAAAAAAAGGTTACTGGGAATACCTATTCTTTACTATTTTGCCTCTGTGGAGACACACTTTTGGAATACATGTGCCCTGGGCAGCCAAGAGCAACAACAGTAACACCAGTGTAGACAAAGTGATGAGAGCTGCCAGACTTTTAACCATTACATCAGCGAGGCCTGGGCAAAGCTGCTCTTTTGAATGCATTTGCCTGGTGGCGGCAACAGTGAAAAACTTGAGGGGAGGGGAAAAGGCTAATATAGACACACCCATTGAAGTAAACAACTACTGATCTATTCATAAGAGTATAATCTAACCATCAGTAAGGTTTGCAAAATGAGGCCTAAACAAAACACATATGAGGATTCATATTCTGTTTATGAAAGTCCTGAAATGAGGGAAGCCACACAGAGGTCTCTGAACATTGCACAAACTAGCATCATGTCATACATATATAACAATAATGCAAATAACTGAATAAACAGAGCAGGAAGAATATATATTCTTTGACTGGGAAGTTACTGGAAGCTTAGAGCAATGGAATAGATAGTTTAGAAGAGGGGATTTTCTGAACTCCTCTTGCTCTCCCAAATAGATCACTGTCCAAGTAAACAATTATAGTCTTTTTTAAGATTATGTTTAGAATGGGCAAGTGACTGAAAACCTTTCCTCCTAATATGGGAAAGGAATAAAATAAATAAGGTGGTATGAATTACCAGTTCAGTCTTTAAATCTTCTATTATGGCTCGCTCTTTCTGTAGTTCTTGCATCAGGTTTGTCACTTTCTGCTCTGCACTTTCTCGAAGACTCATTTCCTCATCATACTTTGCCTTAATATCTAGTTAAGAATGAAGTTATGCAAAAGGTCATTGATTCAGGTTTTAAATTAAGAGAAGAACAGACTGCATAATAATTGTGTATACTTACCCACAATTTCAGTGGCCAGTTGTGCAGCTTTTTGCTCAAACAGGTCTTTCATCTGCTTAATATTAAAATTTTCTACTTGGGTCTCTTCCAGTTTCTGTTCTAATGATTCTAGCTCAAAAACAGTAATATTTATTGAAAAAACTAAAATCAGAGCATTACAAATGAGTAATTCACCAAAGCTCACTTAACTTCAATTCACTTCAATAGAACTGTTCATATACTTAACGTTTGAGCATGTGCTCAAGTGTTTTGCTGGAACAGGCCAGTGATCATAGTGTTTTGCAGGGTTGAACTCAGAATCTAGCTAACCGGTGGAAATCAGTTTATCCATTTTGATCATTTTTATGTACTGCTGATTTCTGAGCCCTGAGGTGAAATCAGAAGTTATTTAATGAGGATCAGCCAGAGATTGCGCATGTGCGTAAAAGCTGATATTCCATGAATGCCTCCATGCAAAAATAACACGGAACAAAAAAATTATAAACATGCAGATTTTTTTTTTTAAAGTGTTTTCTTTGGCAGCAAGCACAGGAGACTGGCACTGAAGACAACACAATGAGCATTGACAATTGTTGTAATCCAAATGTCAACAATCACTCTTGTCTCTCTCAGCACAAAGGCTGCTTAGATATTAACAGTATTAAGGCCATGTTCAAAAAATCAAAACCATTATCAGAGGTACTTTTATGGTCATAATAATTTCACCTCCTTTATCCTAAAAATGATGCAACTAATCAACCTCTAATATTTCTTTACTCTAAAAATGCACAAAGCAACCTTATTGTGTCCTTATAGACTTATTGAAAAAAAAGTAGGCAAGAGACGATGTTACATAATTGCACCATTTTTAGCCTTTCACTATAGGAAACAGTATTTTTATCAATAAGTTTCACTTAATTTTTCTAACACCCAGTATTGTAGTATTTCAGTGCAATGTAGAAACATTGCTATTAAAATATTTCTCACCTGTAGATGCAGCAGTGGTCACTCCATCAGGTTTAGATTCCTTAAGAAAAGGAAAAATGAAGAATAAAAGTGTCACTAGATAGTAAAGGTAATAACTACAGTTTTAATAGAAGACATTTTCTAAGCATTTGAAAGAATTCCACATTTAAAGTCTCTAGAAAAGTTACGAAAATAGACATGTGCTTCAATACTGCAAAACAATTTAGGACAGAAAAGGCCAAGATGACTTTCCATCCTTTTGCATCACTTAACTATCATACGTATGCAGAACAGCAAAACCCAACGCTAACTAGCTTTCTGTTGCACTGAAATCTGCCTCTATACCATACATTTTGTTATATGCAGGATTTTGTAAAAGAGGATCAACAGCTAAGAAAGGAAAGTCAGATTTTCCCAAAAGTGTCAAGAAAAACTATTATTTAATTCTTTACCTAGAGCGAAATTTACTTCTAATGCCTATTTCCAAAGTTTGTAAAATTCAATATTGGAGTAACTCTATATATGAAAATAAATTCAAGCTCCATTGTTTCAGGAGGCAAGTTCAATAAGGTGCAAGAGGCTTCAGGTAACTTTACTTTGACAGGTGTTTTTGAAGAAGGTTTTTAAGATTATACTGCACTGACATTTTCAGAAATGCTTCAAAAGCAATACCTCACTGAAGCTTCTCAAACAGACGCAACAATGGTGAAGAGACATGTAAACTGAGCATGGTCTAAATAAGCATACTGAGAGGAAAAATCAGAGTGGAAATTAAAGGGCACGGGTGCTGAACAATCCTGGCACGTTTAACATCCCTTTAACCTTCAGCATATGTACAACTGATTTTTAAAACCATGCCAGGAATCAAGTTATGAAATTGATTGAATAGGGCCACGTGCCTTACAAATGATATTAATCTTCAATGTCAAAGATGATAATAAACTGCATGTTTGTAAACCTGCTTCAAGTATTTTAAAGCAATTACTTGCTGCTGCTGCACTTTTTCTAATTCTTTCTTCAGCTCTTCTGAGTACCATCTTTCCTCCTAGACACAGGGGGAAAAGTGTATTACTGACTCACAATTGAAGCAGCTAGCACATTTCACTATTTGAAACCATGAACTACATTCAAGTAAAATTAATTTCCAACCTTAAGTGAAGCTTGCAAGTCTTGGACTTCTTGTCGGAGTAGTGATATTTCATCGCTGAATAAAGATTCAGGAGTTGAGAAATGGTTAAATCTTGGTTAAATTGTATTAATTAAACTTATATACGAGTAATAGTTTCGGTTCAGGTTTATTATTAATAAGCTGTATTTGGGACACCTCATATTTAATCAATGTCTTAATACAGTCTTACATTTTTGATGTTTTGAAATTTAACACAAATGTATCTAACTGCCATCTATTATCTCATTTTCATACTAATCATCCGTTTTTAAAAATGCTTAGTCGTCTTAAAAAGCTTAATAATTTTCAGTCTAATGTATGTGGTTTATTATCAAAATGAACAATTGCATTAAGGCTTGTGGAATTTTCTTTTCACCCTTGTATTGAACCAAAAAATTACTCAACTATTTTCATATTAGGGTCTTGGAGACGCCTAGTATTTAAAAATTGGAGATAACACAAGGGATGCATTTAAAGCTGACTTTACTGGTAACTAGTGAACTACGAAAGTATGAACATGTTAAAGCTTTCTAGATTCAGAAGAAGTTACTCACCTTGTGCAGTAACAACAGTTCTTAGAGATGTGTGTTTCTGTGGGTGCTCTATTGTAGGTGTGCTTGCCTCCCTGGATAGCTGAGAACTGCTGTAGCAGTCAGGCCCACACACGTGCTGTCTCTCCTAGTAAACATGCATGGGCTAACCCCTCTCGATTTCCTACTCTTACGTGGGACTTGAACCTAGTATTGAGAGGAATGACTAGACCACTTTTTGAACCCAAGGCCACCTATTCACTTACATGCACTTCTCAATGAAAACAGCCTTTCTGAGAGCAATAATGACAGCCAGAAGGATAGGAGAAATGGTGGCTCTGGTACCCCTCCCACCTACATAGTATTCTTTCAGGACAAGGTTACACTAGGGCTACATCCAAAATTCATTCCTGAGGTAATGTCCCTGTTTCACATAAACTAACTGATACGTCTCCCAACAATCAACAGCACAGAGACTGAAGCACACCTACAATGGAGCATTCATAGGGTCATTATTCGAAGAAGCAGCACATTTCACAGTACTTGTGATGGGGGTCTATCAGATCCCATGATAAAACACATTTTTTAAAAGGCAACACACTCCAAAAGTGTATGGAGCATAACTGACCTCATGTTTAGACCATGAAAATAGATAGCTACAGCAACAATATAAAAAGAACACACACAGAGAAGTGGCAATAAAAGCCTACTACTTTGAACAAATGGAGCAAATAGCTGACATATGTTCTAAAAATAGCAAGATTTTTCACTTCACACTTTTCTGATGTGTTTTTATATCTCATTCTCTGAAAGAGATGTAACATCCTCCCTGTTTCTTAGGGTACATCTAGAGTGCGGGTTTTTTGGGGGGATACCGGAGGTATCCCAAAAAAACTGCGCCGCGTCTAAGGAACGCATTTGCTCTTCCGCAAAAAAAAAAAAAAAGCGGAAGAGCAGACGCGATCTTTCGGAATCCCTGTCTTCCTCGTTCCACAAGGAAGAAGGGATCTTCCAAAAGAGGGAGTTTTTCCAAAATTTGGCCCAGTTTAGATGGGCCAAATTTTGGAAAACCTCTTCTGAAAAAAAAAAGCGGAAAAAGGTACACAAAATGCGGAGCGCATTTTGCATACCTTTTTCCGCAAAAATGTTGTAGTCTAGACATAGCCCTAGTCTCTGGATTAGGACATTAGATGCCACTTCCCTAGAAACAACCTGGTGCTTGAATAGTTGTATAATTAATTTCAGGTGTAACTGACCCTAATAATTTTTTAATAACTTTTTTTTTTGCTACATTAAAACCACAATCAGGTATGAAGATAAATCCATTGCTAACAAATTGTCCTTATCACACTTTGAGAATGCTTAAATTAAAAACAGAAAGTTGATTGCCTATCATGTTTACTTAATTTTTTGTTTGTATTTGGGGTGCAGGAAATCCCCAAAGGCTTTGGAAGTGTAGAACTTTCATTTTTCCCAGTGACTAACATTTAGGGGCTCTAACTGACCCCATTACCTTTATAGTGACTCATCTGGAGGGCGAGCTTGGGGGGGGGATTTGGCTACACAAAAACCACAACAGGTAAGATAATAAAACCAATGTCAAAAGATTGTTCCCATTCTAGTTTGAGCACACTTAATGTGTGAAGAAATACAGGTTTGTCATGAAAATGTTTATTTACATTTTCATGTGCATTGGAGGTCTGACAGACAGACCCCAAAACAGTAGAAGGGTTAAATATGCAAATAAATTGATTTAGACTTATATCCTGTGTTACTGGACTATATCAACTAAAGTAAGAGAATTTTAGAATTGCACAATAATATATTACAATGTTTAGCTGTGTTATACTCCATGTTATTAAAAGCGCAGGTTAGTTCTCCTTCTTTTACCATATAATGTCAAGGAGCAATGCTAGGAGACAGTATGCTATCTCATTTGTACTGAAATATGCAGCCATGTAATATTTAACCCAAGCAGCAATTCAATGTCCTCAACAGTTATACCAATTTCAGGCAATGTGCTGAGGTTTAAAACCCTAGGGCTTGCAACTCTCAAATTTCATTCTAAACTCTTACATCCCTAATTAGAATGTCGGGTTTCAACCGTTTAAATGGTTAACTGATAAGCATTCATATCTTCGCCAGCACCCATCAGATACCAGCCCTGCTCCCAGGGAGCCAGCTGCCACCCTGCGCTGCAGATTCTGCAATGTAAGGCTTATACTGCAGAACCCACAGCACAGCTGGCTCCCCGGAAACAGGGCCAGCAGCCGGGAGCTAGCGTGCACTGGGAGCTGGCCTGGGGAGCCAGCTGCCACCCCGAACTGTGCGCTCTGCAGTATTGCAGCCCGCAGCATCAGGCAGCAGCCATTTCCTTGGAAGCAGGGCTGGCAGCTGGAGACAGTACACACCGGGAGCTGGTTTATACTATAAGTGAGCTCCCAGCATGCACCAGCTCCTACCCCAGCTCCCAGGAGCCAGCTGCATTGTGGGCTCTGCAGTACAGTAGAGTCCTGATTATCCGACCTTTGCTTATCCGACATTCCACTTTATCTGACATAGCCATTCAACGTGCTATTTACGCGCCCATGCATCACATACCGCCATGGGCGTAGCTTCATTTGTTCCTCTGTGCTAGTGATTTGTGTTTGTGCTGTGATTGTTTTATTTTCCCAATTGCATTTTCCCCTTACTGTAATATAATTTTATTGTTTGAGGAACATGGCAAGTGAAAAGAGAAAAAAAGTGGTTCTTTCCATTGAACAAAAACTTGAAGCCTTAAAGAGACTAGACAAAGGTGAGTCCATGCAAAAAATTGCTTCTGAACTCAATGTGGGGCGAGTTACAGTTGGTGACTGAAAAAGAAGTGAGTTAGAAAAGTGGTGCTCTGATCGAGCCTCAAGTGAAGGACTGAAGGACAGAAAAACGATGAAGAAATGTGAATATGAAAAAGTGAGTGAAGCTTTGTTCTTATGGTTCACACAGCAAAAGGATAAGGGCATGCCTATCACAGGCCCGATCCTGCAAGAGAAAGCTCTGATTTTCCAAAAGGAATTTAATGAAGGGGAACCTGATTTCACGGCTAGTGTAGGCTGGCTTGATCGCTGGAAAAAACAATACGGGTTAAGGCAGCTCAGTATATGTGGCGAAAAATTATCGGCAAATCCGGAAGGATTTCTGAAATTTAAAGCAAAATTTCATTGTCTCATCGACAATGAAGGATTATCAGGTGAGCAGGTACATAACTGTGAAGAGACAGGCTTAAACTAGAAAATGCTGCCTTCAAAAACTCTAGCTTCCCGGGCTGAAGCTTCAGCTCCTGGGTATAAACAAAGTAAAGAAAGAGTGATGATTCTAGCCTGTAGTAACGCTACTGGTAACCACAAACTAAGACTCACATTTATTGGAAAGGCGAAAAAACCACGAGCTTTCAAAAACCTAGCACCTACTGCTCTACCAGTTTTGTATAAGAATCAGAGGACTGCATGGATGGATTCAGAAATTTTCCGAGGCTGGTTTTTCAATGAATTTGTTCCTTCAGTAGAACAATTTTTGAAATCACTAAACCTACCGAGGAAAGCAATCGTTGTCATTGATAATGCACCATCTCATCCTCATGAGGATGAACTGAGCAGCGGGGACATTAGAGTAATTTTTCTTCCTCCTAATATCACCTCATTGTGTCAGCCTACGGACCAGGGTGTGCTTGAAGCATTAAAGAAAAAATATCGTCGTAAACTTTTAACTACGCTCATTGAGGCGATAGATGATGGAAATGGTATGCTAGATAACCTAAGGACAGTGAACCTAAAAGATGTTATTTATTGGATCGCACAATCATGGGAAGAGATTGAACCACAAACTCTGGCAAGATCATGGAGAAAGTTACTTTCAGAAGATGAAAATATACAAGAAATGGAGCAAGAAAATTGTGATAACCTGCTACCTTTGTTACAACAAATTCCAGGCTGTGAGAAAGTGAATGATGATGATATACAAGAATGGATGGAGAAAGACGAGCAACAAGAACTGACTGACCATGACATAATAGCTCTGGTGAATAGGGATGACAATGACAATGAAGATGATGAAGATAATGACAAAGACAAAACGGAGAGAATGAGTCATAGCAAAGGGTCAAGGCTCTCGAGGCAGCACTGGCTTACGTTGAACAACAAGGGGAGGCAATTGCTAGTGATGTTATGTTATTGAGACGCTGGCGCAACCTCGCCACAAGGAAGAGAAACAAAGCTGGGAAACAAACTTCAATCACTAATTTTTTTAAACAATAACTTTTGCATTTTGCCATACTGCATACTGAATGTTCTGTACTCTATTATGTTAGTTGTACTGTAGAATAATTATTAATAAACCTGATTCATACACATTTCCATATTATCCGACATTTTCATTAATCCGACCACCTATCGGTCCCGTTTAGGTCGGATAATCAGGACTCTACTGTACTGGTATGCAGTGGCAATCTGAGGCACTAGTCATGATTAAAACATGATAAAAACACTGTACAACAATTCAGGGTCACTAAATAGAAAAAAAAATCTCCAATATCAGGGGTGGACAAGATGCAGCCAGCCCTTTATATCCTGGAAATGCCCAAATAAGAAGGGAATCCCCTTTAACTCCAGCAATAGACACCACCTCCGGATCAACAGCATTAAAGGAAATCAAATTAATAATATTAAAATGTGAACCCAATTTTCATCTTTTACCAGGCCTGTATCAGCTAACATAGTATTTAACTAACATTTTAATTGTTTTTAGAAACGGGGCATCAAAATTTAAATACTTCACTACATAATTAAGATTAGTAAATGCTTAAATGTAATTAGAAAAACTTAACCCTGAAAGAAAACTATATGCACAAATTAATATTGTTCTACCTTTTTGATGAAGAATGCCCTTCTCCTCCATGACTTGAATCGATGCCAGATTCATGAACTGCTTCATAGTGCTTGAAAAGTTCTTCAGCAGATCCATGAGATTTCATACACAGAGGACAAATAAAGCCCTATTATACAGGAAAGAAAATTCAACAGTAATTTTTGTCTTTTCCCATCTTTTCATCATAAATCAAGAGATTCACTGGTACCAATTAACAGAAAAAATAAAATGTAAGAGAGTAGTTATCTTAAAATATAACATTTAACTAATTCTCTGACATTATAAAGTAGAGAAGACTAGAAAAGGATAAAATAAACACCCTATTTCATTATGTAGTGTTGCTTTACAGTAAAACTGTACCCAATTGCTAAATTTAATTCCTAGGATTAGTACACAGAATTATAATAAATTAGAAGAAACAATATAGCATCAAAGGACTCAGTCACTATTTTAAATGTTTCAAGAAAGGAAGTGTTTAAAAGGCACTTTCACAAAGTTGTTTGTTTTTTTAAGAGAGTTCTGTTCCTTTCAAAGATTTTTCCTAACATGGAGATCTTTCAAGAACCACATTCATAGTAATGAGACTGAATAAAAACACTGCAGAGAAGAGCCAACCACAAACTCCAGTCAGCAGGGTCAGAAGCAGCCAATGATGGGGTTGCTGCACTGGGGGAGAGAGTAAAATGGGGCCCTGACAAGGCCATGCCCCCAATAATCCTCTGGACACAGAGCTGTGAAGGAGAAAGGGGGCACTAAGATTTAGATGCAGCTAGCCTCCCCACCTCCTTCTTATGTGAGCTTGGGAGAACACAGCAGAGAAGAGCCAACCAGAAACCACAGCCAGCAGAAGAAAAGCAGACAATGCAGAGATCTAGGGATATTCAGAGAACTTTCTGAGATGGGGACCATCTACTACTCTGTTTGTACAGCATAACAGACCTCCCACTTGGTTAGGCGTTAGGTGCTACCAGAATAAACATGTTAATAATAAATATAATAATGACAACAATGGCTTACTAGTCAGACGTGTTTGAATCTGCAATGCTAATACTAGGGAAAATGTCTCTGTCTTGCAAAAGTGAGCAAATCAACTAAGTCAGTGATGGACAACTACCTCATGCAAATCAGACCTGTTTAGTCTAAAGAATTTGACAACAACCTTTTAAAATCAAGATGATCCACTGTAAATTCATGCAGCCTTGCTCTCCTTACAATGTCTCCCTCCCACTGCCTCAGGCTTGTCTATACTCAAGTTAAATGATTGTCATGATGTGCCCTGGAACAAACATTAGTGGTCTGCCCAGACTAACCTGGAGCAGACAAGTTAAAATACCTCAATCTAACTGACAATCTATTAACTCCATGTAAAGAACAACAAGTTAGACAAACCTTGTGTGTGCTTGGTAAGGTGTGACACAGAGGCCCATTTGTGGTTACTATTCTGTGTACTCCTGGGGAAATTCTGTGGCACTGCGCACCCACAGAAAATGCCTGGCCCCTCTCTCCCGAATTTCTGTGCTTCCCTGCACATTCGTCCTGGTTCACTCTGTGCCTCTGACCGAGGTCACAAACAACCACTTCTCCAGGTCCTCCTTCATCATGAATTAGAGGATCCATAGCAGAGGAGATGGAGGGCAGGTAGTAGAATAGAGGTGGGGACCATACATTCCAAAGAACTCCAGTTCCAGGAAAATAACCTCCTCTTTTTCAAATGATGGTCCCTATTATATTCCAGGGTGGGGGCAGAGCGGAGAAGGCTTCACTCGCTCCCCTGCCCCAAGGCCCTAATTGGCCTGGGAGCAGAGGAGCAGCAGGGCCTCTGCAGACCGGATCTACCTGCTTGGCAGGCTGGATCCGGCCCGCGGAGGCCCTTTTGCCCATCCCTGATGTAGCAAGATATCCATTTAGAGACTCTCTAGATACAGATGTTGTGTCCTCTGACTCTCTTTGCTATGGTGAAAAAACTGCCTTGGGAATTTGATTGGTTTGGTTCACCACATTTAAAAGGTCCATGCATGCTGATCATCAAGGGAAATGTATTCTTGGATCTTCAACAAAAGTGTGCAGTGTCAGGAAAAACACAGATAAGTGAATGGTTTGGTTACAATGAAATTCCACATCTATTTCAGGGATACATGTGGAAGGTAGTTACAAAGAAACCTTAGAATCATAGAGTTGGAAGAGACCTCAGGAGGTCATCCAGATCAACTCCCTCCTAAAATCATCCCAGCCAGGACTTTGTCAAGCCAGGACTTGACCACCACCTCCCTAGGTAACTCATTCCAGTGTTTCACCACCCTCCTAGTGAAATAGTTTTTCCTAATAGCCTACCCAGACCACGCCCACTGCAACTTGAGACCATTGCTCCTCATTCTGTCATCTGTCACCACTGAGAACAGCCTCTCTCCATCCTCTTCGGAACGCCCTTTCAGGTAGTTGAAGGCTTCTATCAAATCCCCCCTCACTCTTCTCTTCTGTAGACAAAATAAGCCCAAATCCCTCAGCCTCCCCTTATAAGTCATGTGCTCCAGCCCCCTAATCATCTTTGTGGCACTCTGCTGGTCTCTCTCCAATGTATCCACATCCTTCCTGTAATGGGGGGCCTAGAATTGGATGCAATACTCCAGATGTGGCCTCACTAGTGCCAAATAAAGGGGAATAATCACTTCCGTAGATCTGCTGGGAATGCTCCTAGAGCAGTGTTTCCCAATTTTATTTCACTACGGAACCCTTTTAAACTCGAAAGAATTTTGTGGAACCTCTAATAACAGCAGTCTAATATATGGAGCTGAAAAAGTAGACCACAAATAAGTAAGGATAATAATAAACAAATGCTGAATAAGGTCATGAGATCAACATTTAGTTTAATTGCACATATTTAAAAACAAAAATCACATAATATTATTATTTTAAAAATCATAAAATGTTATTGTAATGGAATTTTTTTGTGGAACCCTTATTGTCACTTCACGGAACCCCGGGGTTCCACAGAACACCATTTGGGAAACCCTGTCCTAGAGTGTATGGAGGGTCTGCTATAATGCCTCCCAATTCGTCAACTGTCATGGAATGGACTAGGCCTAGAAGCCTTCAGCTTCATCCTGCCTCGGAAAAAAGCAAAGGAGAGGTCTTCCAGGTGACCTAGAATGGCTGCCAGGGAAGCCAATCAGGGGGCAGGGCCATACAAAAGGAGCAGCAGAGACAGAGCAATCAGTTGCTGCCTGGAGCAGGAAGAGGGAAAACTGGGTTCCTAGCTTGCTGGGAGAGCAACAGGACCATGGACAGCTCAGCTCAAACAAGATTATAGGTGGCTACAGAAGACTGGGATGGGAGGGAGTGAAGGAGCTCCTAGCTGGTTGTGGAGCTGGACAAGGACTGAACCAGAGCCTAGTCAGATCAAGCAAGGGTACTGTGATAGGCCCAGCTGGTCTGATTAGAGGATGCACCCAGAGAAGGTTGCCAAAAAGGACATATCAACTGAGGGTGCCATGCTGGGCCCCTGTTGGGCTATTACAGGAGGGCAGTGTCTCCCAGGAGAAAACCATCACCAGAAGTTATAGACTATTTATCCTGGAAGTGGTTTTCTTTGTTCCACCTGCAGCTAATGTGCAAAACTCAGCAAGAGAGCTGAGTTAGTGAAAACGCACCAAAGAAACCATCAGCCTAGGGAAAGAAAGAATGCTTGTGAGAGGTGCTAACCCCATTACACCACTCCTTGCTGATGTGACAGCTACAAGAAAGGTGACTTTCATGGAAGAGAGGTTCACTGAACAAGTAGTAAAAGGCTCAAAGGGGAAGGGGAGCTTTGAGCACTCTGAGAATGAGATTCAGGTCCCAATGGGGAGGGACCTTCTGAGTAGGCAGGAGAGTCCTTATTAAGTCTTTCCAAAATCTATTGGTTAGTTGGTGGGTGTTAGAAAATTAAGTAGCCCTGAGCAGATGGGATGGTATGAACTGACTGCCACTAAGTGTACTCACGAGGAGCTGATAGACAGATCCTCAGTCTTTAAAGACAGAATACAGTTAAGATTAGCAAAAACTGCCTTAGTCTCTGGTAGGATGCCTCTCTGTTGCGTCCAAGATGAGAAATGTTTCCATTTAGTAAGGTAACATTTCCTTGTGGAGTCTTTTCTGCTGTTAGACAGGATGTCTCACATAGCTACGCTGACCACACGATCCAGAAAATTCGGGACAGTCCCGAATTTCAATTTCCTTTCCCGGTGCCCCCGTAAACACTGAAAATGTCCTAGAAACAGCAGCACAGCTAGAAGCTGCTCCGCACTACTGTTTCCCCTCCCCCGCCCTCAGGGGAACACAGTTGTGCAGGGACCTTCTGTCATGGTCATGAGGGATGGCCAGCAGCCTGGGGACTAAGGGGTTAACTGTACCTAGCCAGGTAGCAGTCAGCCAATAGAAATGCAGATAGGGATTTCAAACTGAGACAAAGGAATTTTGGGGTTTTCCCTCCTTTGTCTCTGGGCCAGTTTGCTCTAGATACTGAGGGAGACAGAAGACGTCTCGCTCCAAAAAAAGACTCTTCATAATATGTAAGTAGGGTAAAGTTTAGATAAATCCGTTAGGTTTTACTGTTTGCTATTGGGGGACTTTGGATCTGATGTCTCTGATGTTAGAAATGGGTTTTCCTCTCTTTTGTAACTAAGTTTTGAGCCCATGGGAAAATTCCCCATGAGTTTATTAATTGGTGGCTCTTACCATCTAGTCAATCCAACTATGCTTGTAATAGGAGTATTGTTTTGATAATAAAAGTTATTTCCTTTTATTAACCTGGTATTGGTTCAGTTCTGTGTCCTGGAAAATCTGTCTGTGGGATCTGCATGCCTCTGACTAGGGGATAGCAGCCACAGACTGCAGTTTATATTTTCTCTTTTCTTTTTTCAAGCTCTTTGGAGAAAAGAGCTTGGCGTGCCCTGAGGTTGGTTTCAAGTGTCCACCCCTGTTTGTGGGTTCAAAAGCACTTGATGGTGGCAGCGGATTTCCCAAAATCCAGGTATTAGGATTTGGGGGGAAGTTTTATACCAAAGCCTGGAGAGAGAAGGTTTTGGGGTACTTTTGCGGGCCCCCACTTCTGCACTTATCATGCCAGAGTGGGGAATCAGCCATGACACCTTCCTAAATATTTTTCCCGCTGCTCTGGAACCCAGCCAATAGGAGCAGTGGGAGACAGTGCCTTACTTCTGGCCCTCTGCTTTGGCAGGCAGGTAGTCTGGGAGCCACGCTGGTAAAGCAGCAGGATGTAAGTGGCCCCCCCTTCCCCTCACAGCCCTGTCGACAAGACTCCGCTGCCCTTTAAACTTAGTAAGAGCCATGCGGGGCTTCTTAGATTTAAAAGACAGAGCCACATGGGATGGCACCAGCTGAGCTTGAAATCAACTGATCCCAGTTCGCACAGAGCGCTGGCTCTGCCTTTTAAATTGAGTAAGAGCCATGCAGCTTCTTAGACTTACAAGGCAGAGCCAGTGCTCTGCACAAAGCAGGATCAGCTGATTTCCAGCTCAGCTGGTGCCATCCCGGGCGCCTCTGTCTTTTAAAGCTAAGATGACCTGGGTGGCTTTTACTAAGTTTAAAACGCAGAGCGGCAGCACAGCGGGAGCTGGGAATCAGTTGATTGGAAGGCCTGTGGCTATACTGATAGGCCTAAAGCCTTCTTCTGCAGCCAGACTGAAGAGCAGCAGACATTTGCTGTAAAGCCTGGAGTTGCATACTCACACTCTATCTAAATTGCGTTAAAATAGCGCCACATCAGGATGTTAAGAAGGAAATCCTGGCCTAATGGCCCACACTGCCACCAGATAAAGAAACAGATATCAAGATGGGTAGAGAAAACTTAGCTTAACAGCATTTTGTCTGGCAAGAAACCATTTATCAATAGTTGAGGTTGTGGAATCCTCATTCTATGATTATCATCCTCACTTTCCTATTGTTTGTCTGTATGATCTCTGTTTGTAACGGTTTCTGTCTGCTGCTAATTAATTTTGTTAGTTGTAAATCAACTAAGGTGGGGGGGTATGATTGGTTAGGTAATTCTGTTACAGTACATTATGACTGGTTAGTAAAATTATACTAAAATAACTGTTTTAAGTATAGCTAAGTAGGACTCAAGTTTCAATATATACACTGGGGTCCAAGAAGGAGACCAGCAGGAAAAGGGAAAAAGGGAAGAAAAAAAGGGAAGAAGGAAAGGAAGAAAGGAACATCAAGAAGAAGGAGGGAAGACCTGGAAGAACAACTTACCTCCAAGACACAGTCTAAGACCATAGCTGCCAGAACTCCTCTGCACAACCATGACACGCAGCAGCTAGGATCCCAAGAGACTGACCTTGCCTGGCCAACAGGGGAAGTCTGCCAGCCTTTATCAGGATTGGTGAGCATGACACTGTATGCTTAGCATGTGTATTCTGCTTGCTTGGTAATTGTCAATGAATAGAGAATAAGAATATTATTTTGTAAGACTCTTTCAGTGGCAAAATATCCTGCAGACTTGCAGGAAGTTACACTCTGAGCCCTAGGAATTGGGTAAAGGTGTGTGTCCCTAATATGTGGAAGGGATAGAGAAATTTGTGCGGGACTTAGATTTAGACCTCCCTGGTGCAAGAGAGACTCTGTTTGCCAGGGCCATCATAGCCAATGAGAAAAACTGGCAGTTACAGGGTTTCATCAGCACGATTGGTTCCCAAGATTTGGAAGGAGCCAGGGATGACTGTACCAAAAGTACACGATCTGAAGCAGGCAGAACCTAATCCTTTTAGACTTTCTTGTCATGCCTTTGGGACTTAGGACATATTAAGTCCTCATGGGTTGAACTATGAGGCTTGCTTACTGCCATATCTGTCTTTTCTGAGGTATCTTGGAGGGGTCGCCATGTTAGTCTGCAACTGAAAAAAATTAAAAAACAACGAATGGTCCTGCAGCACCTATGATACTATATACATTTTTGTTAGTCTCTAAGGCACTGCAAGACCATTCTTTTTTTTTTTAATTTTTTTCTGAAGTGGACATTGAAGACTTAGTCTCATGCTTCCCCAAAAAAACCCTACCACAGAGTGTGTGAGGGTGGATTTTCCCATGCCAGGATCAAGGCTTTCCACCAGGAGGCACACGCTCTTTGATAAATCAGGCCAATCTGTGGGGTAAGGGGCAGTCTGGCATGAGTCTGATTGAGGCCTCAGGGCTTACTTCAGTAGGTGTTGTGTGTGGAAACTTTAGCGCCATGTTTAGGTGTGGAGGGGGAAAGAGCAACAGATACATCACCTTACCACAATATGAGCTGCCCCAAGGCAGCACAAGTAGCATTGGCGATCATTGCTGACCAAGAATGATCGCAGACAAGGGACGCAGAGTTTGAAGTCTGGGGTCTTGAGCAGGGTCTGAGAGCAGGGAAGGAGGTCCCACTCACCACAGACTAATCTAACAGTAATAAAATTATTAAAATTTTCAAAACTCTTAAGCTAGCAAAATTATTTACAATACGATTAATCTTTGTTTTGTAGCATGAAGCCAAAGCTGAGGACACTATGGGCTTGTCTAGACTACGAAGAAAATTCGAAAGAGCATTGCTTTTCCTCAAAAAATGAGGTTTACGTGGCTTTATGAAAAAGGGGAGGTTGCCAAAAAAAAATGCATCTAGACTACTTTCACAAGCTCCACTTTTGAATGTGAGATTGGAAGAAGATATGCAAATTCCCGCGGCATTTGCATATCCTCTTTCGAATCTTCCACGTAGTCTAGACATAGCCTAAGGGTATGTCTAGACAGCGGCACTATTTCGGGATACTTCCGGTATCCCGAAATAGCTATTCCGCATCTTTTAAGCAAGCCCGTTATTTCAAAATATAATGGGCTCGCTATTCCGAGGTCCCTGTAAACCTCATTTCACAAGGATTAAAATGTTTTGGAATAGTGGTTTATTTCAAAATTTGGCGCTGTGTAGACAGCACCAAATTTCAAAATAAGTTAAAATTAACTTGAAATAAGCTACGCAGACAGGGTGCTGGGGTCAGAGCTGCTGAACCAGAGCTGTCTAGCACACACTCAGGGTGTGCCCTGCATGCTTGCAAGGTGGCTGTGTGTGTCCTAGGCTGGGAAACACAGCAGCAGGTCATTTCAGGTACCCAAAATACCTCAATTTAACTGACAACCAACTAACTCACTGTAAAAAAAAAAAAAAACCAACATCAACAGGGTAGACAAGTCCCTTGTGTTTGGAAGGGCTAGACTCTATTCTAGCTCTTTATCCTTCTTATGTTTTCACTATGAGCTTGATTCTCATGTACATTAAAGTCCCTTTATACTACTCTTTATAGGCAGCACAAAGAGGCCCCAAAGTAAAAGTAAGTGTAATTTATACTCAGTTTAAGGCCTTTTAACAATGTCAGACCGATGCAAAGGGGCCTCTGCTAAGTGAGATTAAAGCCTTCTGACTTTCTTATTCTGTCCACATAAGCTGTTTAAAAACCATGTTACTCTTCAGTGCCTTGCACTATTATGAACTCAATATTTCTGTAATATTAAGAAAGCAAACTTCATTATACAAAATTATAATTCCCATGAAAGCTGTCATTTTTATACAATTTGTGCTGTTCTGCAGCAAAATCAGCACTTATATACCACATAATGAAAAGATCACATAATTAGCTTTGCCTTTAATACTTAGTTTATGAGCTAAACTGCACATTGTGCACTAAATATTGTCAGGTTTAGCTGGTATCTTCAAATATAATCACCAAAATAGTGTGTTCAGTATGTATATACTGCTTAAAATGGCATTTACCTTCTAATAACCCAACTGTCATACGTTATTTGACTTGTAAAATAAAACACATCTGATTTAATGAAGGCCAGGGTAATTGACTAGTCTATTGATTTACTTAGTGAATTAGACTACTTATAAAAGATTGGATGGAAACTTTTTAATTTATTAAAGTCCAGATAATAAAAGTAAGGTATTTGTTTATCACATTATGTTCCCAAAATCAGCACATCAGATTGTGGATTCAGTAGTTGTACTAATTGAGGATTTAGATGAAAAAGACCTTCTCCTCTTGTGATTCTTCTCTTGAAAGCAAACATTTACACCCAACCACCATCCTAATTTGCCAGAAAAATTTGATTTTAAAAATCAATTTTAATCAATTTGTAATTATTTTTTCAAAGAATAGTAGGTTCTCATTTGATGGCAACCATTAAAACATATTGATCTGCAACTAAATATAGCCTTTACATTACATATGGGGCTGGGTTGTTTGGTTTGTTTATTGTTTTGACTAACTACAAGGACATACTTTTATATGTTTACTTTACATTTATTCAGATTCTTAAATTTTACATATGTTAAAATAGTGAATGATACATTTCTTATTTACTAGATGATTAATTTTTACTTGCTATTCATATCAAGCTCTATTTGGATGGAAATTAAATTAAAATGCACAAAACCAACATTTCAGTATTTTAAAATTATTATTACATCAAACTACTTTCAGTGTGGCAAATAAATAAGAAAAAATTATCAAAGCAAGTTTTACTTTTAAAACAAATAGTCTTGCTAAAAAATGGAAGTATTAACTGTAGTTACTGAACTGATTTTTTCTGATCACCCAGTGCTTCAAGATTTCAGGTGTAACAGAGCACATCCTCTCTCAGTTTTTAGTCACAGAACAGAAAAGGAAAACAAGATTTCTTGCATTTTCAGCTCCCCATTTGTTTCTTCACTTTATATGATTTAGTCATCAAACTGAAAAGAAAATATTCTCTCAGCACCTGCAAAAAAGGTTATTGCTGTCAAGAAGGTTTAGAGCTGCAACAAACTCTAGTCCCAGGTGCTTAGCTAGTGACTGCCACCAGTGCAATGGCTTAACTTGCTTGAAAGCTCAGTCACAAGCACGTACTGGTTAATACTAGTTTTGATATTTTAATAGATACGTTTAAACCTTAACATAAGCATCCATTTCAAATTTTATGTTTTCAATATTTTTGAAAGTGAAGAAGGAGTTACTCACCTAGTGCAATAACGGTGGTTCTTCGAGATGTGTCCCTATGGGTGCTCCACTCTGGGTGCTGGTGTGTCCTCGCGCCGGCGACCGGAGACTTTTTCTAGTAGTTTCTGCCGCGCCGCACACGCGCCACTGCGCCTTCTAGTGCCGTTGGAGTCTGTTGGGCGCGCGCGTGGCGTGGCGCAGCCGCCTCCGTTCCTTCTCTACCCGCTAGAGGAATAGGCTCCAAGCAGGGGAAGGAGGGAGGGTAGTGGAGCACCCACAGGGACACATCTCGAAGAACCACCGTTACTGCACAAGGTGAGTAACTCCTTCTTCTTCGAGTGGTCCCCATGGGTGCTCCACTCTGGGTGACTACAGAGCGGTTGTCGACTCGTGGAGGTGGGTTTGGAGCTGTGTGGTAGTCACTGTAGATAGAACTGCGTGTCCAACCACCATGGAAGTTGCAATTGAAGAAGAAAGCGCGTAGTGTTGCGCGAACGTGTGGCCAGATGACCAGGTGGCGGCGTTGCAGATGTCTTGCAGAGGAACATTGTTAAGGAAGGCAGTTGTAGAGGACATCGCTCTTGTGGAGTGAGCCGTTATGGATTCAGGTAGATGTTTACCGTGTAACTCGTAACAAGTTCGTATACAGGAAGTGATCCATTTCGAAATTCTTTGAGATGAGACTGCCTGCCCTTTAGATCGCTCAGCGTAGGAAAGGAACAGTCTAGGTGAGGCGCGCCAAGGCTTGGTGCGGTCCAGGTAAAATGTCAATGCCCTGTGGACATCGAGCGTGTGCCATGCGGCGTGGACTGGATCAGCGTGCGGTTTTGGAAAGAAGGCAGGTAAGTGTATAGGTTCATTGACATGGAAGGGACTCTAGGCACTTTAGGGAGGAACTTCGGGTGGGGTCAAAGTATTACTCTGTCCTTAGTAAATACCGTGTAAGAAGGATCGGCCATCAGGGCCGCAAGTTCACTCACCCTCCTGCTGGAGGTTATAGCAACCAGAAAGGACACTTTCATGGACAAGTGAGACCACGCACAAGTGGCCAATGGTTCGAATGGTGGTTTCGTCAGGCTTTTAAGAACATGGTTTAGGTCCCAGACAGGAACTGGTGGTCGAACCGGTGGGAAGGTGTTTTGCAAACCTTTAAGGAAGCGTCTAGTCAAAGGGTTAGCGAGGAAGGAAGCGCCATCGATAGGGTGGTGAAAAGCTGCTAAGGCTGACGCATGTACCCTGACTGTGCTAAAAGCAATACCCGATTGCTTGAGGGATAATAGGTAATCCAGCAAAATAGGGATGGGGCAGAAGCCGGACATGTTGAGTGTGAGTCCTTACACCAGTGGACAAATCTATTCCACTTGTATAGGTAAGTTTTCCTGGTAGAGAATCTTCTACTACTAATCAGAATCTTTTTACCGGGTCCGAACAGGTAATCTCGGCATCCTGGAGCCATGGAGGAGCCAGGCGTGGAGGTGAAGTTTGCGCAGGTCCGGATGGAAGGTTGTGCCGTGGTTCTGTGAGAGGAGGCCATGATGGAGCGGGAATGGAAACGGATTCGTTGCCGCCATCCTGTGGAGGTAAGGGTACCACGTCTGCCTGGGCCAGGCAGGTGCCACCAGTATAACTCGGGCCTGATCTACCCTGATCTTGTTGAGGACTCTGTGCAATAGAGGGAATGGGGGAAAAGGCGTACAGAAGGTGAGCGCTCCACGAAATGGAGAATGCGTCTCCGAGAGAGTGTTTCCCCAAGGTCCCTCTGGAACAATAAAGGTGGCACTTTCTGTTGTTTCTTTGTGGTGAAGAGATCTATGTCCGGTTGTCCCCACCGAAGAAAGATTGGGGTGAGGACCTGCCTGTCTATCTCCCATCCGTGTTGATCGTGGAATGTGCGGCTGAGGGTGTCCGCTGTGATGTTGAGCGCCCCCGGGAGATAGGAGGCCACCAGGGTGACGTGATGAACTAGGCACCAATTCCAGAACCTGATGGCTTCTGTGCACAGGGATGGCGAGCGGAAGCCTCCTTGGCGATTGATATAGTACATGCAGGTGGTATTGTCTGTCATGATGTTGATGGTTTTTTGTGCTATAAGCTCTGTGAAATGCTGGCATGCATATCTGACTGCTCGCAACTCGAGGAAGTTTATGTGAAAAGTCTGCTCCACGAGCGACCATTTTCCCTGTGTTGTAACATCCCCTAAATGGGCTCCCCAACCCAAGAGGGAAGCATCTGTCGTCAGTGTAAGTGTAGGTGTAGGACTCTGGAAGGGAACGCCTTCTAACATGTTTCGTGGGACTGTCCACCAATGGAGAGAGTGGAGGATGCGAGGTGGGATAGATACCACCTTGGAGAGTTGATCTCTTGAAGGCTTGTAAGCTGTTGCCAACCAGGACTGTAGGCCCCTCATGTGAAGTCTGGCTAGTTTGACTACAAACGTCGTGGATGCCATATGGCCTAGAATCTTGAGACATTGACGGACCGGCATGGTAGGAACTGTGCATGCGGTCGTGATCAGGTTGCGAATGGTGGCGAACCTGTGCTCGGGTAAGGTGGCCCTTGCTGGTACCGTGTCAAGGTAGGCACCTATAAATTCCAGCCTCTGAGTAGGTGTAAGAGAGGATTTTGCGTGGTTTATATGAAAGCCAAGGTTAGTGAGAAGGCATATCGTGGTGTCGGTCATGGTCTTGGCTTCTTCGAAGGAAGAGCCCTTTATGAGGCAATCGTCCAAGTATGGGTATATCATGACTCCTTGACGCCGGAGCGCAGCCATTACGACTGCCAGGGTTTTGGAAAACACTCTTGGTGCAGTTGAAAGGACAAAGGGGAGCACCCGGTATTGATAATGCCGCGTCCCCACCATGAAACGTAGGAAACGCCTGTGAGCTGGATGTATCATGACATGAAAATAGGCGTCCTGAAGGTCGAGAGCCAAAAGCCAATCTCCTTGGTCGAGAGCGGGGATGATCGTTGCTAAAGTTACCATCTTGAAGCGGTGGTAGGCAATGTACTTGTTCAGCTGCCTCAAATCCAGTATGGGACGCCACCCTCCATTCTTCTTCTGGGTTAGGAAGTAAGTTGAGTAGAATCCCCGACCCTGGTATGGTGGAGGAACTGGTTCTATGGCACCCAGTTGCAGGAGATGAGAAACCTCTTGATCGAGAAGGGTTTCGTGAGATGGCTCCCTGAAAAGGGATCGGGGTAGGAGGGTGGGTGGGAGGATGGGAAGTAAATGGGATAGCGTAGCCGTATTGGATCAATTTCAGAACCCATTTGTCTGATGTAATGAGGACCCATTGATGAAGAAAGGCCCGAAGGGGGTGGTGGAATTGAAGCGTATTGGTCCTGGATGACAGAAGAATGGCTTCTTGGCTCTCGACCTGTCTTTCAAACCTGCTGTTTGTTTGCAGGCGGGTTGGTAGACGAGTGCTGTTGCTGTTGGCGTTGTGTCCTGCGGAGTTGAGGCTTTGGTCTCTGGTGGAAATCGTATCTGGGCTGGTGTTGTCTGAATGGTTCTCTGGGGCGTTGATAAGGCTGGTACCTAGTCCTCTTGAAGGGTGGAGTGTACATGCCCAGAGTTCTAAGAGTGGTTCGGGAGTCCTTCATAGAGTGCAAGACTTCATCCATTTTCGCAGAGAATAGGGTGGCCTTATCAAAAGGTAAATCCTCCACCTTCTGTTGCCAATCTCTCGGGACCCCCGATGATTGGAGCCATGACAACCTGCAGAGGACGATGGCAGACACTGTAATGCGAGCCGCAGTGTCTGCTACATCCATAGCCGACTGTAAGGCCGTACGGACGACATTGTGGCCTTCTTGCATAATACTGAGCAAGGTCGGTCTCTTATGTTCCAGAAGATGGGGAAGAAGGTCTTGTAGTTTAGAGTAGTTGGCATGGTAGTAGCTGGTGAGCATTGCAGTGTAGTTAGACGCTCTGAGAAGTAGAGTAGCCGACGTGTAAACTTTGCGACCCATGATATCTACCTTTTTATGGTCTCTGTCCTGTGGGGTATTTCTGAAGTTTGGTTGTTTACCCTTGTGACGGACAGAGTCTATTACTAATGAATTCGGCGGAGGATGGTTAAACAAAAACTCCGTGTTCTTAGGAGCGATAAAATATTTGCGATCCGCTCTCTTGTTTGTCGGGGCAATGGAGGCCGGAGTCTGCCAGATGACATCAGCAGGGTCCATGATAACCTCATCCATGGGGATGGCTATTCTGGAGGCAACTGGAGGTTGTAATGTACGGAGAAGTTGGTACTGTCTGACCTGAACCTCCTGAAGATCTCATTCCTGTGCCAAGGCCACTCTTTTAAACAGGTCCTGGAATTTTCTAGCGTCATTGCCAGGAGGTGGGACTTCGGCCGTGATTGCCTCATCTGGAAAGGACGATGAGTTGTGTAAGGGGGATCTGTCCTCCCCTTCGGAGAGGGAGTCCTGAATGTCTGAGTGCTTCGGGGAAGTCAGTTCAGTGACTGCAGCAGTAGTGGTTGGCGAGGCTGGTGGTGGCCTCGAAATTGTGGAAGGTGCACGGTGGTGGCTCCTCTTGGGCTGTGGCTCCCAGGGTTGCCATTGGGTGGCATATGGTAGAAGAGGATAAGCATATTGTTGTGCATACTATGGAGGTGGGGGAGGAGGGTATGCATACTGTAGTGTTGTAGGCTGCCAGGAGGGTGGCCTGGGTGCCGGGCTAGAATTTTGAGATGAGAATCTGCTTCTTGACCCACATCACTGAGGGATCGAGATGCCACTGAAGAATGACAAGAGCGCACATACTGGACAGAGGAACCCGGTGTCAGCGGTGCCGACGGAGTATGGCTCCGCGCCGGGGAGCGGTAACGAGTGCGGTCATCTCTCGGTGCTGAACGGTGCCGTTTCTGTGGTGCCGAGAGCGATGCAGGTGCCGGCGACAGTGTGGGTTCCGAAAGCATCATGGGAACCAGGGGTGGTGTCGGTACCGCGGGCAACGTGGATGTCGCGGGTGGCGGCGGTGCCGTGATCTGCGACGGTGCCGAGTGCTCCATCGGCGGGGCATCAGTGCGCAGCTTCTTAGACAGTGCCGGTTTGCTATGATGCCTCGGTGCCAGGCGGTCAGAGCCGCGGACAGTCGGAGCGAACGAGTCGCAAGTGGCTCCGGTGCCGTATGTTGCGGTGCCGATGATCTTTGTCTCGGCTCAGAGTGCGCTCTTTTGTGCACCCCGTCGACTCATGCGATGGTGTGCCGGAAGTCACAGGTTTATCGCCGGTGCTGACCCGTGTGGCTGTCGGTGCCGAGGGTAGCGAGGGAGTTGGGGAAAGGCCCGTTTTTGAGGCCGTACGGCCGGAGAGGGTAGAGGGATGACCTTTTTCCATACACTTACTCTGCGATGCAGTTTTTGAGGTCGTCAGAGAGTCGTCGGAAGAAGGCCGAAGGGACCTCTCGTACAAGAGAGTCTTAAGTCTGTTAGCCCAGTCACGGCGCGCTCTCGTGGTGAGTCTGGAGCAGTGCGGGCACTTTTGAGTCTGGTGTGATTCACCCAGACACTTAATGCACTTAGCGTGCCCGTCAGACATAGGGCAACGCATCGCGGCATGATTCGCACCTCTTAAAGCCCGGCGAGCCGGGCAGGAGGCGCTTAGAAAAAAAAGCGGCGAACTGCAACAAGAAGAGGGCTAAAAAACTTGGATCGTGAGGAA
Source organism: Rafetus swinhoei (assembly GCA_019425775.1). NCBI lineage: Eukaryota > Metazoa > Chordata > Testudines > Trionychidae > Rafetus > Rafetus swinhoei. The sequence goes on along the minus strand of CM033437.1, from coordinate 269,350,289 downwards.
AACTGGGGAGTAAACAGGGAAATTGTCTATTTTTTAACCAGAAAACGAGGAGAACTGAAGGCTCCGTCTACTGCCGAGGACGGTAGAGAAGGAACAGAGGCAGCCACGCCGCGTGCGCGCCCAACGCACTCCAACGGCACTAGAGGGTGCCGTGGCGCCGTGCGCGCGCGCGGCAGAAACTACTAGAAAAAGTCTCCGGTGGCCGGCACGAGGACGCACCAGCACCCAGAGAGGAGCACCCACGGGGACCACTCGAAGAAGAACCCTGTTTAATTTAAATTTAAAAAAAATTCTAAATCTTTTATTTTATCCACCCTGCTACTTGCTTTCTAAATTATTCCAAATTCCCAACATTCATTTCCATGGTTCTAGTAGACTCAGTAGTAGATATGAAGTTTAACTTAAAATGTAGGGTTCATAAGAAAGACACACATACCTCAATTTGGCCACTGCTAATTGCAGAGCAGTGAAGTGCATTCCCAAGGCTTCGGATATAGTGTGCTCCAGCACCCACTGGGGATCCCTTATTCCCATTCCTGCCAACCCTGGGAGGCAGGGAGAAGGGATCCCCAGCAGGCTGCGGGGAAGTTTTGGGCCTGTCTTCTACTCACTGCCATCATAGTGCATACTGCAAGAGAGCTCCAGAAGATGCAGTCCCACAGAATGGGAGTAAATGCCAGAGAACAGAGCAAGAACCAAGTGGCTGCTTTTCAGGTGGGAACAGCAGGACTTCCAGCTAAGCCCCAGTGACGGGGGCAAGACCCCCAACATCCTAGCTGCAAGAAATCACCTCCTGCCTGTCAGCTTTGCTGCCTACTTTGGGTAAGCACCATGCAGCAGGAAGCAGCTAGAGTGACACTGCCGCTGGAGGAGGAGGAAGGGGGCGTTTATTCAGTCAGACAGTAATGACACTTGTGGTATATTGTGCTGACTGCCTACAGCACTAGCTCCTCTGTCACCAGGAACTGTGGGATACATTCAGAGGACTTACGGTTCCTGAGTCAAGTTGAGGCTATGTGTACATAGGAAACCAATAGGAGGACTCAGACCCTAGATGCCAGATTAACACGGGCTTGGACCCTACAAACTGCAGGGTCTTGGAACCCTGAGTTCGAGCCCTAGGTTAGCACATCTGCAGCATAGATGCAAGAGGAGCTTGGCTTGAGCCTAGACTCAGTCATGGGCTTAAATTGTGGTATAAACATAGTGAAGACTGATTTTCATAAAATTGTCTCTTTTGTATATTTGGAGAGAGGAGTACAGTAAAACTCCAATAGTCCAGCATCCAATAGTCCGGCACTCCTGATAGTCCGGCATCAAAATGGCAAGAGCCGGCAAAAATGAGTCACAAGGTAACAGCGGCAGCTGAACTGAGCAAAAAGGGTAAAAAGGCTTAAAAACTAAAACATTACAGTATACTGTATACAGTATGTACAATAAAAGGGTTAAGAACACTTTATATACAGTATATAATGTATACAGTATATATATAACCATTTTATAGTACCTCCTGATAGTCCGGCATATTTGATAATCCGGCACCACCTAGGTCCCATAGGTTCCGGATTATCGGAAGTCTACTGTAATAACCAAACCGTATCTCGTACAATATCTATAATATTCCTCCTGAAACATTTACCACTGGATAAATATATTTAAAAATGTACGCAATATTTTAACTCCCTAAAGACAACCAAGGAAATCTCAAATAGATTTGACATTTCTTCATTCCATGTTTACACATCCAATAAAGATTCCATTTGCCATTAAGCATGCAATGTTTTGGCATTGGAAACTCCTAAAAACTCCTGTAGTTGATATTTCTACACAGTCTGGGATTTGCTCTTTGGACAGAGGGAAAAGAATCCCAAAGGAGTTGAGTAAAGGATAGGGACATTAAAAATAATTTATTAGGGTAGCCATGTAACTACTGAAAATCCCAGCAATTACGCAGTTACCCGTGCTGTGGGCTCTACAGTATAAAGCTTAGAGGCTCCAGCAAAGCCTCCCCAGGACTGGGGCCGCTAGGCTCTTGCCCACCCAACTCCCAGGAAGGAAGCTTTGCTGCCCTGTAACCCGGTGACAGTGAAGCCGCCTCCCCTGGAGCAGTTATTTGGTTATTCCCCAGGAACAGTTATTTGGTTATTCTCTAAGGGTATGTCTACACTTGCACCCTCTTTTGAGAGAGGAATGCAAATATAGACATTTGAAATTGCAAATGAAGCCAGGATTTAAATATCCCACGCTTCATTTGCATAATTCGTGTCCAGCCGCTATTTCGAAAAAGCGCTATTTCGAAATAACAGGCGCTGTTTAGACACAGTTATTTTGAGAGAAAACCCTTCTTTCGAAATAACCCTTAATCCTAATAAAATGAGGTTTAACAGTTATTTCAAAAGGGTTTTCTCTCAAAATAACCGCGTCTAAACAGAGCCTGTTATTTTGAAATAGCACTATTTCGAAATAGCGGCCGGACGCGATTATGCAATTGAAGTGCGGGATATTTAAATCCCGGCTTCATTTGCAATTTCAAATGTCTACATTTGCATCCCTCTATCGAAAGAGGGTGCAAGTGTAGATATACCCTTACATCCCTAGTAAAGGATGGTGCTTGTAATGCCTAAACTTCACCAAATGCAGTTGTCTCCATGGAAACAGTACAAGCTACCTAGTCAGCTTTAGAAAGAAGTCTTACCACAAGATCTCTAACAGAAAATCCTGCCTACATTTATAGCCAAATTTTTCAGACAGTTGAGATTCAGCCGTGATTACCTAGTTGAATTTCCAAGTGTTCTGTCATCCTCTCTCAACTAGTAGCCATTTGAAATAACTAAAATATCAGATTCATTTAAAGATATAAAATATGTAAAATAACTAAAATAACTAAAATATCAGATTCACTTATCTGCTTCAATTACCTTTGGTAAATGAAACAGCCAATCATTCATTCATTTTCTGATATAGCTGTAAAACTAATCTGAAGTTTTCAAAATAAATCACTGTTTAAAAATGTAGTGTATAACTTCAAAAAATGAAACCTACATCTCTCTGAGTTGTAAAGAATTTGTATTAAGGTTATGACAATCAACAAGAACGTACTTTTATGTAGAAAACCATGATTAAATTGAGTCTTCCTGACTAGTGCTTTAGCTCATGATTTAAATCAATCTGATTTAAATCGAATCCACCCTGCCGCCGTGGGTCAGCCAAAAGTCCACCTTGCCCATTATCCTGCCATCCAACAGTGGCCAATGCCAGGTGCTTCAAAAGGACTGAACCAAATAGGGCAATCATCAAGTAATCCATCCCTGTCATCCAGTCCCAGCATCTGAGGCTATGGCTAAACTGCCGGGGGGTTTCGGAAGAAGATATGCAAATCGTGCTCGCATCTGCATATCTTCTTCCGATTCTTTTTGCAGAAGAGGTTTTGCAGATATTTAGCCCCGTGTAGATGGGACCAAATGTCGGGAAAAAAACCTCTTTTGCAAGACCCCTTATTCCTCATAAATCAAGGTTTACAGGGTCTTGCGAAAGAGGGTTTTTTTCTGACATTTGGCCCCGTCGACACGGGGCCAAATATCGGCAAAAGCGCTCCCGCAAAAAGAATCGGAAGCGAGCTCGATTTGCATATCTTCTTCCAAAAAAAACTGCAGTGTAGCCGTAGCCAGACAGAGGCATAAGAACTTCCAGGGCATGGGGTTGCATCCCTGACCTCCTCATCTGATAATCACTGATGGACCTATCCTCCATAAACTTATCCAATTCTTTTTTTAATCCAATTTTAGTTCTGATCTTCACAACACCACCCTGGCAATGAGTTCCACAGGCGGACTGAATTGTGTGAAGAAGTACTTCCTTTGTTTGTTTGTTTGTTTGTTTGTTTGTTTGTTTGTAGCCTGCTCCCTATCAGTTTAATTGGGTGATCCCTGGTTCATGTGCTATAGAAATGGGTAACTAACACTTCTCTATTCACTATCTCCACACCATTTACGATTCTTAAGATCTCTATTGTATTACCCCCTCAGTCACCTCTTTTCTAAGCTGACCAGTACCAACCTTTTTCTCTTTTCTCATATGGAAGCTGTTCCATACTACTCATTTCTGTCACACTTCTTTGTACCTTTTCCAATTCTAATCTATCTTTATGGAGATGGGACAACCACAACTGAATGCAGTACCCAAGATGTGGGTTTACCATGGATTTCTAAAATGGCATTATGATATTTTCTGTCTTATCTATCCCTTTCATAGTGGTTCCTAACACCGTAGCTTCTTTGACTTGCCACTGGAACTTGACCAGTATTTTCAAAGAACTATCTATGACAACGCCAAGATCTGTTTTCTGTCATCAATCATAACAGCTACCGGTAATTTAGAACCCATTATTTTATATGTAAAGTTCAAATGTACATTACTTTGTAAATATGAACAATAAATTTCTTCTGCCATTTATTACCTAGTAACCCAGTTTTGTGAGAGCTCTTTGTAGCTTGGTAGACAGCTTTGGACTTAACTATCTTGAGTACAGTAATTTTGTACCATCTACAAACTTTGCCACCTTGCTATTTATCTCCATTTCCAGATCATTTATGCATATGTTGAGCACTGTTCCCCGTACAGATCCTTAGAGAACCCTGCTACTTATTTCTCATCACTGTGAAAACTGACCATGTATTTCCACCCCTTGTTTCTAATTTTTAACCAGTTACTGATCTGTGAGAGGACCATCCTCTTAAGCAAAGTAAGCAGGCATGGGAGAAGTCTTTTGGTGAAAGACCTTGTCAAACATTTTCTGAAAATTCAAGCACACTATATCAACTGGATAACTCTTGTTCCCATGCTTGTTGACAACCTCAAAGAACTGTAATAGATTGATTCTCAGCTGGCAGCTTAGCCTAACTTTAAGCCACTACAGCAGGCTTTGATTGGTGAGGCATAATCTCCCTTTACAAAAGTCACATTGGCTCTTCACCAATTAAACTTATTCAACTATGTATCTTATCATTCTAGTCCTTATTGCAGTTTCAACCAATTTTCCTGGGATGGAAGGTAGGCTTACTGGCCTGTAATTGCCAGGATCTCTTCTGGGGAGCCCTTTTTTTAAATTGTGTTCCATTAACTATCCACCAGTCATTTGGTACAGAGTAATAGTTTATATACCACAGCTAATAATTCTGTAATTTCATATAGGAGTACCTTCAGAAACCATGGATGAATACCATCTGCTCCTGGTGACTGATTACTGTATAATGTATCAATTTGGTCCAAAACCACCTTTATGGACACTTCATCTGGGACAGTTCCTTAGACTTGTAACCTAAAAAGAATGGTTCAGGTGTGGGAATCACCCTCAAATCCTCTGCCATGAAGACTGCCACAAAATATTCATTTAACTTCTCTGTGATGGCTTATCTCCCTTGAATGCTACTTTATTTAGGTACTTTGATCCTCCAGTAGCTCCACTGACTGACTGGCAGGCTTCCTGCTTCTGATGTATTTTTTTAAAAATGTGCATCTTTCATATACATTTGTACTCTGCAGAGACAGAAGCATTCCTGACTTGACATGTTTGTGGTCAGAGAAGATATATAAAAATTACACTTACTTAACATACATGCACCTTGCTTTCATTAAATATCTCATGAATTTAATTTTTAAACAAAGGCAGTTCCTATTACTTTTTACTCCTGGAAGCACTGTAAAGTCGATGCAGCACAGCTGAAAAAGGAACTAGAATCTATTCTGAAAGCACTTAAAAACATAATTGTTAACAAAGTTCTTCTCGTAGAGTTTGCATTACTGGTGATAAGGCATGAGCCAGAAACAGCTGAGTTTGAATTTCAAATACTAGGTTGAGTGTGCAGCACTTGCCAATTAGAAGGAAGTCATCCTTTTACTTGTCAGTGACTCACTATGAAGTAATTGACAAAAAACATACACTGTATTCTATGAAGCCATTTTTACAGTTACTTTTCAGAATATAACCACAAGTTAAGCAAGAAACCTACTAATTTATACATGTAGCTACATTGTTCAACGTTCAGCCTATTTAAGTTGCAGGCCACTAAATTCAATCACTCAAGGTCTGGTTACTTCAGACATGCCACAGGTAAGTGGTAATTTACCAAGCATGCATTAGGAAGACACTTGCATTCTACCTGAAAAAGCATGGCACACATAGGCCTCACTTTATTTAACATAATCATCAATACAGGAAATAACGAATAATTTTCACAGGAAGGGCACGCCAATTTCCTAATCAAATGCAGCACCTGGTCCCAGTTGATAATTAGGAATAACATAGTTCTTCTCTTGCTGGTCCATAGACCTATTTGGCCATATGTCATACAACAATAAATGAGCATACAGTTGATCCTTGTCCCAGTCACTGAGTTTCACTGTCCTGAGACATCACAATCCTCAGACTGCCCAGTCACAAAAGAGAACAAAGATCACTTCCCCAAATTTTGTTGCCAACTGGCTGTATGTTTCCCCTGCAGGACTGTCCTACAAGTACTCAATGTTGCTAACAACCAATATATAATAAAATAACTTAAATTACAACATTTCAACCATAGTATAAACTTCCCAATGGAGAAATTAAAAAAAAAAAAAAAAAAACCACACCAACCCCACCATACAACTTCATACAGTTCACAAAACTGAAACAATCAACCTCTTCACACACTGGCAAAAGTGATGCTGGAAGAAGAGACGCCAAAGAATCCTCCCCTGCTCTCCAGCCTCATTTAATAAGTGGTGAAAAGCCCAATCCCCAAAAGCCAGTCTAGCTTAGATTTTCTTAAAGATCAGAAGGGGACCAATCAGTGGCTGCTATTTGCTTGTGAGTACAAGCTTCCCTAGGCAGCCCTAGCAGGAACAACCTGAGATAGTAACAGGAACAGCTAAGGCAGTTCCCCAGTTTGCAGATACCCATCTATGTGAAATAAGGCTCACCTGGCCACTGTGATCTTCCTAGAACATAACAGAAGTAGAGAAAAACACATTAGCTAGGCTAATCCCAGGGGAAAGTATCCTCAATGTTCACCAGTGCCAATACCTGGAGTCAAATGCTATAATTTTCTTGATGCTCCATAATGCAAATAGGTCCACCTGTGTATCAAACCATATGGCCATCAGAGGGCCAAAAATCACCTAGTCCTATTCCCATTCTTCTGCAGCAGTTCTGTTTTCCCTGAATGGAAATATTTTTTCTTACAGCTGACATTCACTATTTCCGAGAAAGGGTAGAACCTGGTGGCTTGGGATTGTTTCTCTCCCAGAGGAAAGATAGGAGTGAAGAGAAGTGGTTGCACCTTTCTTGTAATTTAGGCACATGATTGTCTTGCAACTGATAGCTTCATTACCTGATGTCCGAGGGCTCTGAGGAAAAAATGACTCAATTTAACCAGAGGATTGATTGCCATTAAATTAACACCACACTGAAGGATGGAAGATTTGTTAAATATATTTTTAAACACAAGAGCTACTTAAACAAAAAGGGTTTACATTTGCAGGGAAGACACATCAAATACTAATTGTGTTCTAAATCTCAACAAACTGTTTTATAAAATAAGTTTTTATTGTGATTTTGTCAGTGTGCTTGAAGCGCTTTATCAAATTGTTTAAAGGGAAAATTCTGACTGGTTTTTTAAATGTTCCTATTCCCCCTACCCCGAACATTATTAAAATATCTTCTCCTAAGTGCATTATACCTGTACCTCAAAATTAGACTCACATTAAAAGTCAGTCTTAAAAGCAAAGAAGAAATTCTAAAAAGAAATTCTAAAATATTTAACTGTATAAACAATTTCCCAAATCTTATACTTAGGTTCATTATTGTGACTAATGGAAAAGTAAAGTACATTAACTAATATAACATTCATGCAAAATATGTTTAAAAAAAGTGAATGCAAATGTCTGGTATTACAGAAATTCCACATGAGAAATGGCTGAATACAAGAAAGATAACAATAAGCAGCATCCCAAGAGACACCTTATTGTAAACATGCAGGGAATCACAAAAAACAAAGTGAAAGAACCTGGTACCCAAGCAACCAGAGAGGAAAGTCATTTATTTTAAGCAACCCATTACCAAGCCACTCAAACAAAATAAATAAGACCCACAGTAACAGCGGGCAGGTCATGATGCTCCTGTCTTCTTGTCTCTGTCCCAGTGTGTTCATTCTGGTAATGTTCAGACAGACCAGTGGCACTTACAAACAATTTCATACATAGCGGACAGATGAAGCCCTGTGAAACAGTAACTTTTAGGTACATTTTTTAAAACTAAGAATATAAACAGAAAGACCACTTAGAAGTGTCAAATATGTATTGGAATTCTTAAAATTCATGGTACTGTTAAGATGCAAGAAACAAAGCTGGTGCTTTTTGCTTTTCAGTTCTTGAGATGAAATTTTGCTGATCATGAGTCCAAAACACAGAGAAGACAAACAGAATGTTAAGCGAATGAAAACAAAATATAGCTCAGACACTGAGCTTTAACACTAGACAGTACATTCATTTTGTTAATTGGTTTTATCAGTTTTACTAGGCCTTTGCCACTTCTTCACACTACAATGGAGCCTATTATACATAATGTATCATGACATAGCCATTGTAAAATACTAGGGCTATGTCTACTAGGAATGTGAAGATTTAACTGGTTAACCAGTTCACCAGTAAGCCTTTCCCATTAAGCAGTAGCTGCAGTAGCTGGAGGCAGTAGCTGCTCTGAACAAGATGGTGAAGCAGCCCTGTAATCATTCAGTACTGTGAATGCACTCACATTACTGTCTCTTATACAGCTTCTTGTGTTTCTGCAGATGTGCCCATGAGGGGAACCCCTTGCTCATACCAGGGAAGCACCCCTTCAGGTAGGGAGGCTATCAAGAAGGACATGGTTAGAGAGGTGCTGCAGTCATAGCCTGGAGAGGAAGCCAAGAGTGTATTTTAGTGAGTCATCAGCAAATGATAAAATTGATGGAGGACCAGAGATGCTGAAGTCCCTGACTGCACTTCAGTCAAACACACGCATGTTCTCCTCCACTTGCAGCTTATACAGAACTGAGTGTCAGGCCCTTCCCAAACTCCCCACACACACTCCTTACATCTTCCCAGCCTGTCATACTACCCCTTTCACACCATCCCTTCAGGTAGGCTCCCTAACAACAGCTGGACTTATACACAGCTAGGAGAGCCTCCAATAAGGGAGTGCTCCTCAGTGTCATGTCCCATGCAGGAAATCAAATTCTGTGTACTGGTTATGGATGTTTAATAAAACATACTCAAAGAAAATGAATCTTTATTTTTCTCCTACACATGGTTGTTGCTACTGGAATTCATACACAGTGGCAGCTGCCATATTTGCAGACTACAACTCAAGCTCAGGAGCCAATCACCACAATGGTCATTCCATGCAGTAAGTAAACAAAGTCTGGCAGAATGCATTTCATAAAGACATATTACTAAGTCTCACTGTCAAAATGCTTCTTCAAAGCCTCTCTGATTCAAATGGCCGCCCTTTGAGCCACACTAATAGCCCTAGTGTCCGGCTGCTCAAAATCAGCCACCAACCAATCCACCTCAATGCGCCACTCCTAGGGAAACTTTTCCCACTTAGCTTCACAAACATTATGTGGAGTACAGCAAACTGCTGTGACCATGGGAATATTTTCCTCATTGAGGTCTAACCTGCCATAAACATTAAGGTAAAGCCAAGTATCAGAGGGGGTAGCCATGTTAGTCTGTATCCACAAAAACAAAGAGAAGACCTGTGGCACCTTAAAAGACTAACAGATTTGTTTGGGCATAAGCTTTCATGGGCAAAAACCTCACTCTCTCAGATGCACAGGTAAAGCCAGTGAGCCTTTAATAGGCCAGACACATTTAACAGTCATTCTGCACCAGCTCACCCTGATGTTAAGGGCTCCTTGCTGCTGTCAAGACTTCTACTGCAAGGATCCATGGAAGTAAAGAGCAGACAGGATCCCTCAGGATGACTATGGACATTTCAACATCCCCCAGTGGAATTTTCCAGTCTGGAAAGACCATCTCTGCAGCTTTCTATACAGGTCTGAAGATGCATGCCTCATGCACAGTCCCTAATCACCCAGCATTGGTATCAGTGCAATGACTTGGTGATCCACAAGCACCAACAACATCACAGAAAAGTAGCACTTTCTATTGATGTATTCCTTTGCAAGATGATCGGGGGCCAAAACTGGGACATGTGTGCCATCCATTGCCCCACTGCAGTTAGGGAATCCCATTGCCACAAAGCCATCCACTATTTCTTGCACATTTCCCAGAGACACAGTCTTTCTTAGCAAGATGCAACTAATGGTCCTGCACACTTGACTGCAACGCAACACCATGGCTGACTTCCAACTCCAAACTGATTTGTTACTGACTGACAGCAGTCTGGAGTTGCCAACTTTCACACAGCAATTGTCACATGCTTCTCCACAGAAAGGGTCAGGTCTTATTTTGATGCCCTTGCACCACATGGAAAGGCTGAGCTTTGCACACAGTTCCATGAAGGTGGCTTTTCGCATATGAAAGTTCTGTAGCCACTGCCCGTCATCCCACATCTGCATAACAATTTGATCTGACCATTTAGTGCTTATTTCAGAAGCCCAATAAGCAATGTTCCAACTTGTTCAGCTGCTCCACAAATGACAAAAGTAATCTGGAATTGTTTATTTCCATAGGCACTCAGCAAGACAGACATCACGGATTCCTGTTCAGGTTTCGCAGCTCATGAACGACTGCATGATCAGCCATGTTCTGTTTATAACACTTCCTAAAAAAGTGATGAGCAGTGCAAGATCCATTCTTTCATGCAGAGCTAGCGGGTGCACAGTTTACATGGGCTGTTGAAAAAACAGTGCAAAACGTAGTCCGAAGCCCATGGAATGATGGGACAGAAAAAATACATCATGGAATGGTGAGCCTGCATCCATGATGCACTACAATCCATTCCCTAATCCTACAAATCCTAGCAGCAAAAGGTGGTGAGTTGCACAATGGGATAGAGACCCACAGTGCACTGCTCGCTCTCTCTCGATGCTACAGCACAAACCATGGACGCACTCCGCTGACACAAATAGGGTTGTGTGAACATGCACTAGCACTGTAAGTACAGCAGGTAGTTATAACTAAACTACTATATAACTACATACCCACAGGGAATTTCAAACATACGGATATTATATTATAGGAGCAATCCATGAATCACTGCATTAGTGAACTTAGTTAGGCATTTCTTAAGGAAAGAGTAGCTTGAAAAAGCCAGTGAGGCACGAGGCCTATGCCCGAGCTCTTCATCAGTTCTCAGAGCAACTTGACTGCATAAAAATGCAGATACCACACAATTCATTAACAATTCTTGATTGATCTGAAGCATATTACACCAATGTGCAGGTTCTTTGTGATGTCAAATACAGAATCACTGATACCTCACCCAAATTCATGTCTCAAAGTTCTGTGAAGAAATTATTTCATATTAACAACATATTTTATATATTTCTCATTCTTAACTGCATATGAACTGACATTTTACTGTGCTAACTATTCATATGAAGCCTATTGAGAATATGTCTGCTCATTTTAAGCTAGCAAACTTGACAGGTTCAATTTACTAATGCATGTATGCTATTGATATGAAATATTTGTTCATTTCCTGGTACAATATATTTGCATGTTTTTGTCCATTTACACAGATTTTGACTAATTAAGGTTCCCAACTATTTCAAAGAGAGGTCAATCAGCTTCCAAATGTAAGAACCCAGTCCCATATATTATTCTACCATACCTCTGAAGTACTTTCGTTGTTCACATCTACTGCATTTCCTGGGGCTGCAGAGGAATCTGAATCCGAGCTCTGAGACCCAACTCTGCCTGGAGTCTGAAACAGAAGAAATATAAAGTTTATTAAACCACGTTTTAAGTCTGTGTTCCAAAAAAGAATCTCTTTTATAAATTTCTTTATAATTTTAAGATTTTACATCAATTGAACAAACTGACAAGCACACTGCATAAATTGTCAATGCAATAATATACAGCCCAAACTTACTGCCAAGCCCTCCCACCATCACTTGAGTAAGGGGTATTTATTAGAAAGAAGAGTATGCAACAATATATAAGAATTTCATACATACAGAATTAAGCCAAAGGGCACTAATTATTCAAATTACAACTAAACACAGTTAACTTTGTCTTTTGATTTGATAAGGTCTCGCATAATATTCTTATCAGTAAACTAGGCAAAAACAACTTAGATGGGGCTACTATAAGGTGGGTGCATAACTGGCTGGATAACCGTTCTCAGAGAGTAGTTATTAATGGTTCACAATCCTGCTGGAAAGTCATAACAAGTGGGGTTCCACAGGGGTCTGTTTTGGAACCGGTTCTGTTCAATATCTTCATCAACAATTTAGATATTGGCACAGAAAGTATGCTTATTAAGTTTGCAGATGATACCAAGCTGGGAGGGGTTGCAACTACTTTGGAGGATAGGGTCATAATTCAAAATGATCTGGACAAACTGGAGAAATGGTCCGAGGTAAAAAGGATGAAGTTTAATAAGGACAAATGCAAAGTACTCCACTTAGCAAGGAACAATCAGTCTCACACAACGATTGGGAAGTGACTGTCTAGGAAGGAGTTCGGCAGAAAGGGATCTAAGGGTTATAGTGGACCACAAGCTGAATATGAGTCAGCAGTGTGATGCTGTTGCAAAAAAAGCAAACATGATTCTGGGATGCATTAACAGGTGTGTTGTGAGCAAGACACGAGAAGTCATTCTTCCACTCTACTCTGCGCTGATTAGGCCTCAGTTGGAGTATTGTGTCCAGTTCTGGGTACCACATTTCAACAAAGATGTAGAGAAATTGGAGAAGGTCCAGAGAAGAGCAACAAAAATGATTAAAGGTCTAGAAAACATGAGCTATAAGGGAAGACTGAAAGACTAAATTGGGCTTGTTTAGTTTGGAAAGGAGAGACTGAGGGGGGACATGATAGCAGTTTTCTGGTATCTAAAAGGGTGTCACAAGGAGGAGGGAGAAAAATTATTCTCCTTAGCCTCTAAGGATAGGACAAAAGCAATGGGCTTAAACTGCAGCAAGGGAGGTTTAGGTTGGACATTAGGGAAAACTTCCTAACTGTCAGGGTGGTTAAACACTGGAATAAGTTGCCTAGGGAGGTTGTGGAATATTTGGCTCTGGAGATATTTAAGAGCAGGTTAGATAGACATCTATCAGGGATGGTTTAGATAGTACTGGGTCCTGCTATGAGGGCAGGGGACTGGACTCAAGGTCCTTTCGAGGTCCCTTCCAGTTCTAGTGTTCTATGATTCTATGAAATTTTAATTTCTTGGATTTTTCTATTGAATAAACATTGAGCTCCTTAAACAAAATATTAAATAAATACTGTACTAATATACTACTCTTCAGACTGTAGAGTTTTGATCATTAAAATAAGTGTTTTTATATTTCTCAGATTATTCAGTAGAAAAGCTGACAAAAGTAAGCCCTTTCATATGTAAGGGGGGAGGGAGAGCTCAGTGGTTTGAGCATTGGGCTGCTAAACCCAGGGTTGTGAGCTCAAACCTTGAGAAGACCATTTAGGAATCTGGGGCAAAATCTGTCAGGTATGGTACTTGGTCCTGCTGTGAAGGCAGGGGACTGGACTCAATGACCTTTCAAGGTCCCTTCCAGTTCTAGACGATAGGCATTTCCATTCATTTTTTTTTCTTTTTAAATAAAAATGTTACTTTAAATTTCAATATAGAGGATTAGAAGTAAACTAAAGTTAAAACTGCTTTATATATCAAACTTCCAATTAAATTAGACTGACTTATTCAACAGGAAATCCTATAAAATTAAGATATATATTTTCCTATGATTCCATTATATGCTACTTTAGAGTTTCAACCCATAAATAAAGTAAATGCTACTTTATTCAAAGCCTGGTGGAACAGATTTGGGTTACTAATCCTCATCCAATTCAACTTATTTTTCATCAAGATATTAATTTTTCCTTCTCTTAACTACTTCAAAAGTTTCACTGCTTCATCAAAATCATAAAAGAAAATTAGCATCCTCAACACAGTAAACTTTAGAAATGAAAGCTATTGAAACAGCAAATCAAAAAAAGATCTCCATAGCTTAAAAATGTTCTCCCTCTTAAATCTTATGTGGTCCAGATTGTTCTGGAAAAACAAAGATTTGTTGACTCTGATAGTAAAATCTTACTCTCTTGGTCTCTGAACAGCTGACCATCAACCACTCCCAATCTAGAGCCAAGTCAGTTTACTTTAAGCATTCCAATCAGGAAGTTAGAACCAAGGATGTGAAAGTGTAACCGTGTAAACTGCTAAACAATGAGCCTGGGCTCATCGGTTAACATTCACAGTTACATGCAGGCTCCCAGAGAACTGCCTGAGACAGAGGCAGCAGCACGGGGTGGCAGGCAGGAGCTGGTACACACAGGGAGCCAGCGTAAAAGCCGACACCCAGCGTACTCTGGCACCTGGGGAGCCGCCTGCTGCCCCGTGTGTAACCACTGAAATTCTTCATTTGTTACATGGTTACTTAATTACATGCACTTTAACATCCCTATTTAGAATCCAAATGAAATACGTCTACAAAATTACAACATCCAATCTGGAATATTTTTGATCTTATATAAGGGATTCACAATTATGCAAACAAAATTTTAAAATAAAGAGAGAGTGCTAGGTGAATAAGTTATTTGCAGACTTCAGAAATGCAAAAATCCTAATGCTATTTATCTTGGGGAAAAAATGCAAAACCTTAAATTTTCAACAGATCAATAAATAGTACTTTATAAAGGTGTTTCTAAAGTAATTTTTTCCCTTCATTAGAAATTGAAGTATCTATTCTATTTGTGGTTATACATAATATTCCATTTCTTTTTTCCAACCAGGATTATAGATTTGTATAAGTAATTAAATATAATTTTAAATCTATCATCTAATTACTGTACTGCTGCAAACAAACACTATGCCTAAAAGAAATCTTTGAAGATCCAACAGAATCAGGTGAATGGTTGTTGGAGGTAGAGATTAGCTAAATGCACTACACCTAACAGGTGAGCAGAGATGACCATGACAGGAGAAAGCAGAAGCAAGAGCCTCCTCTTGTCGTATCCTCCCCCGTTTAGTTGTTGCTAAAATAGCCACTGGCACACGTTTATCCATTTTGTGTCCTCTTTGTTACTTAGTCTATTTACTAGAAACATGAAATACGACAAAAATCTACATTAGAGAACATTGTCTTATTCTAGCTTTAAATTACTTAGAGTGAAGCAGAATCCATAATGTACTAAAAGATTTCTAATCACTAAAGATGATGACATAGCCCCTACTTCTAAAAGTTTATAATCCATTCTAAAGGGTCAAAAAACAGATCAAAGGTGGAAGAAAGGAATAAGATATATAAATGCATGACACAAATGTCAAGGTGATGCCTGGCACTCATTAGTAATTCTCATGATTTTTTTAATTTTTGGCATTGTATCAGCTATCATCTATTGCTTTATTACCAAACAGTTCATTTCCTTTAGACTTCACAACAGAAGCAGGTCTTAGGATGGGATTTAAAATGAGATCAATATATAAGCAGAGAAAGGGCATTCTATTGGTAGGGAGCAGGATGGAAAAAGTACAGACTGCGTTATAGGAAAGCAATGTATCAAGGCTGATAACATTGGCGAAATGAAGGGGGGAGGGAGCAACATAAAAAATGAGGTCAGATAAGTAGGGAGGGGCAAAAGTATCATCCAAGGTCGTGAAGGCAGTGACAAAAGTTTCATAAGGCAGATAAGCTGCACTCAGGAAGCTATATGAAGTTAATAATACAATTATGTTTACAACACAGTAGCACCAACAACTTATGAACAATGTTGCATATTCTTGTGGAGGCACGTGGAGGGCTCCAAAGTGGAGAGCAAGGTAATAAGAATATATCAGGGTTGATTTTCTTTTCTTTTTTTCCTTTTTAACATTATGAAACTAATGGGTAAAATATTTAAGGAGTGTTAAATTGCTGACATCACTATTTTCTAGAAAGGTCTGAAATATCCAGCAACAAAGAGAGCAGGAAAGTCTCATGATGCTTCTGGGGAACAACCTGTGCACAGGAATATTAGATATTAGCACAAGTTAAATGATATAATATGTGATTAAGAACATTTGCATATATTTAAGACAGTAATTATCCCTTCCCTTTCTTCATGACAAATAGCTTCTAACTTACAGGCACACCCTATGAGTTACATCTTTCTACAGTCAGTCAATAGTCAGCCGTCAGGTCAAATTACCACAAAATTCTTCTGTTTAAAGCATATGTGTACTATATGAACATCTGGAAACTTGCTAATAAATTTTACTAGATTTCCTCTAAATATAACTTTTCCTCAGCTACGGTCCAGAGATTCTTGCTGCCAGGTTGAGAGACTATTTGCAAGCCTTAGCAATTCTCTCCCCAGAGCAAAGAGATCTGAGAACAAACTTGCCCAAATCTGGTCTCCTAGAATTAGTGATGGCACAGTAGAGTGAACAGGCAGTAAAGGCATACAAGTACTGACTCCAGTGTACCGGAAAAACGTTCTCACAGGGATTTCTGAACTACGCCCAAATCTCATGTTCTGGTGATAAGATCTAATACACCAATTGTTAAGTATTAGAACTTATTACCACAACCTGAAGTTCTAGATGACAGAGGTGAATAAACACCACTAACAAATAATTAGTGAAGGAACAGGGAGGTGCAATGTATCCAAAGAGGGACAACTTGTACAGGAAATTATTGTTGCCTAACTTGAACCTTAGGTATCTCATGTATGTTAGCCTTCTCAATATGGTGAACGATGAATCTCGAGTGTCCAACTCCAAAGCAATCTTGAGAAGGAATTCTGTTACTATACGAAATGTCTGTTTTATCTGAACATTTCTTGAAATCAGTGTTGGACACACTAGGGATGTAAAAGAGTAGTCTAATAGTTGACTACCCGAGAAGCCTAGGCTTCTCAGGTAGTTGAGTCTACTATTCACATTCCCCCCCTTGCTGCCTCTTTATCAGAGGCACGAAAGGGGGGAGCAGAAGCTGGTGCTGGGGGAAGCCGGCTTAAACGCCGGTTCCCCCCAGCACTGTCTCTGCGGTGCAGGGGTGTGGGTGGGTACAGGGGAAGCAGAGGCACAGTGGTTCTGCTTTTTAAATGCAGTAAGAGCCATCCCACTCTTAATGCATTTAAAAGGCAGAAGTGTAGCACAGGACCCGGCGTGAGCCGAGACTGAATCAGTCCCAGCTCGTACCAGGTCCTGGACCTATTCCCACGGCGGCTCTGCAGTTTAAATGTAGTAGGAGCCGGGCTGCCTGTGTAACCCACATACCCACACTCAATTACTACAGGATTTTGCTGGCTGTTCCCAGGGACTCTTCATCAGGGAGTGAAGGGAAAGTGCACAGTTTGCTGCATTCCTCACTCTGGCTCAAGAGAATGGGGACAGACAAGTATGGGCCCGCCCCAGCCAGGGGACATGCAACCCTCTCTCAGCTGTGTCTGCTGGAGCTGCAGCAGCAATGGATAGGCACTTCTCACCTGGCCCCAAGCTGCTGCAGTTAAAGAGGGCTGGAGTAGTTCTCTCTCCCTAGGCAAACCTACATACTGAACCCCTCATCCCCAGCCCCACCCCAGAGCAATGATTTAAATGAAGAATGTACATTTTCATTTTATTTTCCAAAACAACACAAATTAATTGATTTAAGGACTATGGATCTAAAAACCCATTTATTTAATTAACCAGTTAAACTTTATGTTTAACCAGTTAACTGTGATTAAACGGGGGTGGGCAGTGGGGGCCGCTCCAGCTGGCTGGGCTGGAGTTGGCCCCTTGCAGTTAACAGGGACTGCTTCGGCTGGGCTGGAGAGCGCCACACCCACAGCAGGCCCTGCGGAGCAAGAGCAGCCTCCTAATCCTAGCAGGCAGGGAGCTGCTTCAGCCCCCACCAGTTAACCATAACTGGTAAGCCTCACCCATCAAGGATGAGGCTTCCCAGTTAACCTGTCACATCCGTATTAAAGACCCAAACAACACCAGGTAAATCTTCTCGTTCTCTATAACCAAGAACCCAATGATCCATACTAATAGCTATTCAAACTGTAAAAGAGAAAAAAACAGAGTCCTCAACAGCATGGATGAGAGGAACCAATAAAAAATATTCACTGTATTTGACCACCAAAATTGCTACCTGGACCCAGATGTTCACAGGGGGTCTGACACTCTATTCACACTGGTATAAACAAGAAGTAGCTCTGCTGAAATCACTGGTGTTACCCATGCATAAACAAGAGGAGAATCAGGCCAACATCATGATGGGTGTGTTGAGCAAAACTAATATTAGCATTCCTTAGACCAGGGCTACTCAACACGTGGCCCACGGGCCGCATGCAGCCCATGGCACATTTGTTCACGGCCCGCAGTGCAGTTTGGGTTTGAGTTTGGGTTTACACAGGGCTCAACACGCAGCCTGCAGATGCGATCCTTTGAATATGGCCCCCACTGGGAACACGCTCCACAACAGCGCGTCAATATAATGGTCTTCTGTTGATATACCTTTTAGTAGTTAAATTCCTGGACTGTCATTGCTCATTAAAAGTGCTGTCATATGGGTGGAAATCAGGGAAATATTGCATTTTATTAATATCAGCAGAACTGACTTAAATGGGGCCTGCGTGTTATGTAGTCTTGCCTTAAACTTTGTATTCATGCTCGACAGTGTGAAAGACGCTATTTGCATATATGTTTGCATGTATATGCAACCACACTTAAGTTGAGGCTCTCTGCATGTGCTGAAAGTATAATTGTGGCCCATGGGGCTTCCAAAGTTTAGTAGCCCTGCCTTAGACTATTGATCTCTCTGAGGGCACATCTACATAGTAGGGCTAAAGCAGAAATAAGCGCCGCAATTTGAGCTACATCAATTGCGTAGCTGAAGTTGAAATAGCTTATTTCGGCTTTTGGCGCAGTCTACACAGCAGGAAGTCCGAGAAAGAGCACTCTTCCTCCAACTTCCCTTATGCCTCATAAAATGACGGCTACAGGATTCGGAGTAAGAAGTTCTCCAGCTTGACATTATTTTGAAATAACTGCTTGCAGTGCAGACGCAGACTGTGTTATTTCAGAATAATGTCAGTTATCACGAAATAACACTGCTGTGTAGACATATCTTCAGATTGACACCCATTAAGATCTGAAGGGTCTAATGATCAGGATCTGATGTTACATGTGAAAAGGAAAGGGGCTTTGCAGTAAGTAGGTATGTGAGCATATTTAAATGGCTAGAATCCAAGTAGTGGACAATAATCCTTGGCTCTATTAATGTGCTCTAGGTTTCATCTAGGGATGTGAATGCTTAACCACTTAACCGGTAAGCCTCACCCTTAACTGGTAGGCTTCACTTGTTAAGGTTAATCAGTGGGTGCTAGAGCAGCTCCCCATTTGCCACAGGCAAGGGGCTGCTCCCCCGCAGTCAGGGGCTGCTCTAGCGTCCTGACCGGAGAAGCTTCTGTTCGTGGCAAGCCCAGGCACCCTGCAGGCAGGAACTGCTTCAGCCCAGCTGGTGCAGCCCCTGCCTGTGGTGGAGGGTGGGGGGGGCAGGGAACACTACTCCAGCCAGCAGCAGGCCAGGGGACTACTCCAGCTGGGCTGGAGCGGCTCCTCCTTTAATCGGTTAAACAATCTGTTTAACTGATTATCTAATTAAACAGGACTTTACATCCCTAGTGTTATCTGTTTTTGAACTAATGAAATCAGGTCTTTGAAAAAGGACAGTCATACTGCTCTAAGTACCTTTATGTTATCCAAAGGGGAGAGAAAAAAAATCGATTGATTCTACCGGGAAGATAGAAGAAATCTCTTCCATTCTAATAATTAAGCATTTGTTTCCTGTAATACGCACAGAGTACTAGGTGTTGTACATAAAATAAAGGAATCATGGTTCCCTCCCTGAAGAGCTTACAGGACTAAAATGCTGTCGGTTCCACCTACTCCTATTGCAAAATTTCATCTCTAATGTGCACATGCCCAGACAAAAAGACTTATCTATCTTAGCAGGAGGATGGTATGAGAATATAGCATCTTGTAATTACTCTACACTTCTTCACTTTCAAACGCTATGAATTTGAGACAGAAGCACTTTGCCACACAGTACATGAGCTGTGGCCATGTTGAACAAAGGTTATGCCCAGACATCATTCTTGTATCCGATGGCACTGAGGAACCCCAAAGTATATGCATGTTCAATGAGCTGCTCGACTGAGTATAATGGAGAGACTTTCCTAAAGGCCCTAACTACAGAGAAATTTTGATTCTCAAAACCTCAGAGCCAATTAGGTTCCCATCTGTTCAAATGTCTCCGGTACACAATTTATCCCAAATGGTAATAGACCTTTCTGATATGAAGAGAACATCTACACTAAGGGATGTACCTTTTCTAGACCCCTTGCAATGAAAGCAGGTCTTTGGTTCTATCCTTCAAGACCTAAAATTCAAAAAATGCTACTTCATGTACTTCAGCCATAAAGCCTTCAAATAGAAAGATGGAAGTACAGAAAAATAAGTTAACTTGCTAACTTTGGCACTGATACACAGAGACCATTCTGCATCCCACCTACATAGGAGGGGGAAAAGGATAGTAGAAAAGTGGGCATTTTTAGACCCACACTTATGGAACGTGTGCCTCTATAGCAGAGGATGAACTAATGCCAAGAGAATGGATCTGATCATGGACAGTTGGTATTCTAAACTAGGCGGGGGAAGGCTTTGCCTTCCCAAATGGCCTGCCTGGCCCTGCCCACACGCTACCTCCAGAACGCCTGCTGCAGGCCTTCTAGGGACAGAGTGTTGCTGCTCTCAGGGCCTGCCCTCCCCATGCTATGAGACTGGGGAGTCTGGGGCACGCGCACAGCAAGGATGTTAAAATGCAGTTATCAAGCTAATCGTATAGCTGATAAAATTTGTATCGACTATATGATTAGTCAATAGGACTGCTCTGCAGAGGCACAGTGGGGGTAGTTCATGAGCCGGCTCAAGCTGGGACTGAGCAGTCCTGGCCTGTGCTACCTCCAGGAGCCACCCGTGCTGCGGCTCTGAATTTTAAATGTAATAAGAGCTGCTGGGCTCTCACTAGTGATGTAAACAACTAATCGACTACTCAACGATCCAATAAGCAAAAGCTTATTGGATGGGCAACATACTAGTCGACTAGTTGCTTCCTTCCCGCCCCCAACCCCCAGCTGCCTCTATCAGAAAGAGGCAGCAAGGGGGGGAATAGAAAGGAGTGCTAGAGGAAATCGTCTTAAAAGCCAGCTCCAGCTCCAGCTCCAGCTCCGTGGGAGGGGGCAGGGGCGCAGTGTCAGCATTCCACATTTGAAATGTACAAAAGTCCCCACTGGGGCTCTTGTACATTTCAAAGCGGAAGCACAGCATGGAGCCTGGGGTCAGCAAAGGACTCAGAGAGTCCCCTGCTGGCCCCCTGCTCCACATGTTTCAATCTTGTACATTTCAAAGGCAGAACGCTGCAGGGCACTTCCAGTTTGAAATGTAACAATAGCCCAGCAGGCTCTTGCTACATTTCAAAGCGGGAGCACCCTTATGGACTATCGAACAGTCGATGGAAATTCCATCAACTATTTGATTAGTTGATTAATCTAATATTAACATCCCTAGTACTTACTACATTTAAAATGCAGAGGTGCAGCGACCAGCACGAGCCAGGACAGCTCGGTCCCAGCTCGTGCTGAGTCCAGCAGCCTCTGTTCATGGTGGGCAGCCCTGTCTGCCGCAAACAGGAGCTGGTGACGTAGCAGCCTCTGTTTACCGTAGCTAGGGCTGGCCACTGACCGAGGTTACTGCCAGAGCAGCCCCTGCCCTCAGCCAATCCTGGCTGCTGCAAAGAGGGGCTGTTTGGTGGCAGCAGCCCCTGGCCACAGCGGGGGCCTAGCTCCCCACTAGGACCCCTGTGGACAGGGGCTGCTTTGCAGCAGCCTCCCCTATTCACCAACCCCACAGCCTCTGATAGAGGCATCAGGGGGGAACAGGAGACACCCCAGAGACGATGCTGGGGAGAACCAGCTTTTTTGCCAGCTCCCCCCAGCACCAGCTCCTGTTCCTTCCCCCCACTTGCAGCCTCTCTTTGAACCCAGGAAGAGATTGGAAGAAGATTGATGCGCTTATGGTTTTCTTGTTTGTCTGTCTTTTTATTCACTCCTGTACAGTATACATTTTGAAAATAAAACATACATCGAAATATTGCAAATACTTTTACAAATTAAAATTCTGAGGCATTGAAGTATAGTTAACACTGAAAAAATGATTATGTAAAACTAGCACCTTCTTATTCAATGTATCTGCTTCCTACGTGCCTGAGTTATATTTGTTTATTTTAACTACAAGTTTACTACTAACTACAAGTCAATATAGTAGCTGAAAAACCAGATGAACTACACAGTATTTTTAATGCATCAACAAAACTGGAAGCTAACCAAATGCAGAAACATCACCATCACCAAAGAAAGCAAGAGGAAGAAAACAGTTTACTGTTTGAAAACCAGGTGACTTATACACACACATACCCACACTTATTTATTTTAAATTTGGAAACCTAACACATCTCATGGAATCACTGAGACTATAAAATAAGGATCCCCACCATGTCACTTTTACAGTCTTTCCCCTGTGTACAGCTGTACTCTAACTCCAACTTATTAATAGTGTTCTTTTAAACATTTTTCAAATTAGATTTATATCAACCTCTTTAAAAATAAATGAAAACACTACTGTTCAATCATTCTGAATTCCCTAACAAACAAGTAAATGCAAGAATCAATATACAAAAAAAAAGACAGCACTTGTTTAAGTCTCTGCTCCTGAGCAACTTTTAGTAAATCAGTTTTGTCCCTTTCTTTTACTAGTTGTGTATGCTATTTACCAAAAAAAAAAAAAAAAAAGCCTATAGGCCAAACACATTCACAAACTCATTTTTCCTTCAGAATTTTAATGAGAAAAGGACAATTTGCTAGTTATGAAAAGGTAATTTCACATTAACATTACCGAAGATCATTACATGTCCTCGGTACATCGCTTTTTATACAATGAAGCTGATTACACAATCCTATTACAGTATGTAAATTAATTCACATGCTAGAAATGCTACATACTATATAATAATATTATGTTTTACTTATTTTGAAGAGCGCCGGCTGCTTTACAGACAGGCAAAATGAAACAGTTCCTGCCCTAAAGGACAGAGTCTTCAGCCCTCATCTTGCAATCAGATCCATGCAGGCAGATCCTTGCATCTACACGGAGACCCAAAGAAGTCAATGGGGCTCCATATGAAAGCAAGGGTCCATCCATCCAAACCTGATTGCAGGAATGTAGCCTAAAAGACAATATCTAAAAAACAGATAAGACACAAGATGCAATACAAAAGATGACTAAGCCCTTATATTCAACACATCATCTTGGTTCAAAAGAGGAGGGAAATGAAAAAAAGACCCACACCCGATTGGTTATGCCAACTTCAAAAACCAAAATGAACTATGAACAATAGCAACCAGTATTCTGTTTATTTTCTATTATGAAAAAACACTGAAAGGGTACTTTTGAAAGAAAATATCAATTAATCACAATAGTCTCGTATTTTGCCAATTCAGCATAGGGTCCTACCAAGTTCACAGTCCACTCTGGTCAATTTCATGGCCGAGAAAAAAAGGGGGGGAACTTAAATTAGTCAATTTCACATTTTCAGGTGTTTACATCTGAAACTTCACCCTATTCTAACAGTGGGGTCCCAACACAAAAAGGAGTCACAATGGAAGGGAATCATGAAACTATTGCAATTATGGGACTGCCACCATTACATCTGCCCTGCTGCTGGCAAGAATGCAGCCTTCAAAGCTGGACAGCCACCCAGCTCTAAAGCCAGTACCACTGCTAGCAGCAGCACAGAAATGGGAGGATACCATATGTCCAGTTTTCCCAACAGCATGGAGGGCTGACAGCTGGAGCTGCAGCCTCTCCGTACATGTGTGTGAGAGACAGCTCGAGCCACAGCCTCTCCATAGGGAAATGGGAGAACAGTTCAAGCTGTGTAGCACCCCACAGATACGGGAATTTCCCAGAAGTGAATCTGACCCATCTCAGGAATGTCCCCTATAAGGAAAGAAGAAGTCTTGTCTCTCCCCATCTCCTGCTGGGATTAGTGCTGGAGTGCTGTGCTGGGTAGGATCCCCAGCTGGGCACCAGATTTCACAGGAAAGATCAGATTTCACAGTTTATGATGCATTTTTCATGACCGTGAATTTGGTAGAAGCTTAGTCATATACCAGGAGCTGCTTCCAACATAACGACATACAACTATTTGTATAAATTCAACATAATTTGTTGTTAAAGGGACACTCTGAACTTAATTATATGTTATAAGCACACATTTCTTTATCAATATTGCAAATAAAGAAAATGAAAGATTTTAAAAAGTTCACAGTCACTATGCCTTTTGCTTATATTTTGTATTTCCTTCAACTTGAACAATAAAAAAAGTCAATGAAATGAGTTTCATTTTTGCTCAGTTAGTTCTAGTTTGAGTTTCAAAAAGAACAGGAAAATGCTTATTTGTTTTAAAACAAACTATCTTTTCTGAAATTGTAAAAATGTAGAAACATTTATATTGGCCCTACATTTTATAATAGAGCATGTAAATTAAATGTCTATTTTAGGTCATATTTCCGGCAACTGTGTTAAGTTTTTATTAACAGCAGCTCCTTTCTCAGAAGCAAATGAAAAACACCTAATGTTAATATTACCTAAAATGATCAGCACCAGAAGTAAAGTTTCCGTGGTTTTTACTGTTACTGTATTAATTCTTTGGAAATCACATTTTAGGCAGGAAACCATTCCTTGTTAACTGTAACTTAAAATCAGCAAAAGGAAAAATTTTGATTGATTAGAAACTATGGCAGAAATACAGAGTGATGCACAAGAAAGTCAGTCACCCCAAGCTGAGAAGTACACCAATAAGGTCACAGATATCCTTCCTTCCCATGTATAACAAGGAGTTGTCCTCATTATTGCAATACATGTTCCTTACAAAGAGTATTTTTAGAACAACTTCAAAAGCCTTCAAACCTTTTCACAAATATGCTTGTGAAAACAGGCAACATTTAAAGCTGGTGTCAAGTAGCAAAGTTAGCTATTTTCACCACTTATATGTGGCTAAGTTCTACATGACACTGACATAGCTTTCTTGCAATGTAGGAATTAGAGCTCACCCTTTCAACTCACTGGGTGACTCAACTCTATTCTGTACATCCCACCACTGAACACTAACCATGAAGGCATTCCCTTTGCACTTTGAACCAGTATCCAATCCCAATAGAAACCAAATGCTGGTTTTGACAACTGTCATCTATGTTTTGAGGCACAATAATATTGCATGGCCAACATCTATGTAAAGCACAAACAACCGATTAGGAAAACAGGTACCACAACAATGTAGTAGCAAGATAAACAGCTATGTTTTTGTTACTGTTGTTGTTGTTTGTTTTTTAAAGACAGGTGAGCAAAGCAGGTGAGGCAGGGTTCAGAATCAAATAGCACATGTGGATTTTTAAACCGTAGCTAAAGTTACACAAGAAATAAAGGAGACGGATGGTTGGTAGATTTTGGCATCCTGGCTTGCATTTGTATGGCTTTACAGTGTATAAATCAGAGGCCAGAGGAAAGTGGTATGGAAATATCCTACCTAGTATTATTGTGGGTCTGAGTTACAGAATGTGCGATTTGAGTTTTTGATCTGCTGTGAGTGCATGCTCCACGAGCTTCAGGGGGAGATGCAGGAAATGTATGTTTAATAACACAAGATTTAGGAGACTGAGTAATGTCTCCCAATCCCAGAGACACCTCCCTGCCAGAGAGCGCTGCCTTTAACCCTCTCCTGACACTACAACAGGCCTCCAGCACCAGGGGGGACACCACCTACTGCAGCTAAAGTCAAGTGGAGAGGAGCTGGGACCCGGGCCTGCATCTCTCAGCTCCCTCTCTCTAGTGGATTCCCTGGCCTCGGCCTGCACCAGGTAGGGCAGAAACAATCCGGGGCACGCGAAGCGGCCCTGCCCAGACCGGACTAAAAGTGTGAGTGTGTCGGAGGCGGGGGCACTGCCTGGATCCTGCCTGGCACCGATCCCTCTGGGGAGACGGGAACCTCCACCCCCCACCGGCCCTGCCGCCAGCTGGCTGCCCCACAGCCAGGAGGGGCGAGGGGGGGGGCTGTTTAGCAGGGAAGGTGCTGCCCCCATCCGCCACCCCCAGGAAGGGGCAGGGCGGGGCCCCGCCGGCAGCCCGGCCTGGGGAGGCAGGAGCGCGGGGTGCCATGCTGCTGCCACACGCGCCGCCTGCCCCCTGCCCCGCCGCTGCCAGCAGGAAGCGGCGCCGCCTCCCCACGCGGCGGCCCGGGCCGGCCGCTGTCACCCGCTTACCCGCTGCAAAATCCTCCTCAACATGGCTACGGCGGCCCGGCCCGCGGACGCGGCGCCGGGGAGGAGGAGGGGGGCGGGGGACCCGGCCCGCGCGCTCGGTGACAGCGGGGCTGCCCGCCGGGGAGGAGGAGGAGGAGCCGCCGCCGCAGCGGCCGAGGGGCGGGACGGCAGCGCCAGCCTCCGCCAGTGACGGCAGCCGCCGGGCGGGGAGCCCGGCCTAAGGGCGGGGCCTTCCCGCTCGGGAGCGGCGGCCTGTCCCGCAGGCTGGGCCGGGAGCGCTCTGGCCTCGCCCGGCCTCCTCTGCGGGCCGCAGCCGCCCGCTTGCGCTGAGCGGGGCCCGCCGGGGCTGCGCCGCCGCTCCCCAGCTTGGCCCTCGCTGCCTGAGGGACCGGCTCCTTCCTTCCCTCCCACCCCGCTTGTGGGCCTGGAGGTGCCTGGCTCTCCGCCCCGCGGGGCATTCCGCCACTATTAGCTGCAGCTGGTGGGCCCAGGATACCACAGACAAGGTGGGCGAGGTAATGGCTTTTCTTGGACCCACCCACTTGCCTTGAGAGCCAGGCCAGAAGCGCTCTGTGCCAGCGCCACAGCCTGGCTCTCCCCCCCCAGCAGAAGTGGGGCCAATAAACATTCTTCTCTCACCCTCCTTGTCTGCCTAGGACTCGGGACATAGAGCAAGAGGAGGAGTGAACCAGGACACAAGGGTGGCACCTGCTCTCATTACACCAGTTAGGGCTATACATTAATTTCCTCTTTAAAACACTGAATTTTAGGACCAGACCTACTGTAATCACAGCTATAAATGCTGTGGATACATCAAAATAGTTACCCACACAAGTACTGTTGAGACTATGCTGAACTGTTGCAGAGACTAGAGACAATCAGCTATCCCTGCAACTGATGAATGTATTTTCTCACTTAAGTTCAAAAAAGGAGTTAAACACACATGAAAATCCCATTCACTGAGATTTTATCTATTTCTGAAGTGTTCAGTGACTCAAGAAATTTTTTCTCCTTGGACAAATCCTAGTACTAATGAATCAAATGGAAAACTACCACTGGCCCCCAAAGAACAAGAATTTCCTTAAACATAGAAAATTCAGTTGTACTAATCCAGAAAGAATTTGGAAGCAAAGATTACTAGTCTTGAATATGTTGCATGACAGGATGGATAGACCGTGAGCTCCCAAATTGTAAGACTGCTTCATAGTATGAGAATTTAGTTAAATAATTAGTATTTATTTATAATAGCTATAATAGGTATTTTTACCTCCCTGGTTTTTCATGATTTTTAAACTGCTTCTTTAACATGTTTTTTAATTACTTTTGAGAGCTTGGTTGTTATTTCCTTTGTGTTGTATTGTTATCCCATGCACACACTTTGTGATCCCCTTTTTGGTTGGGAGACCCAGTTTGAGAGAGGCTGCATTTGGGGATTCCCCAATGACCCTCAGGTCCAACACAGCCAAAAGTTTTTGGCAAACCATTTCCCACAACTGCTGCTGAATAGGTCATAGATTCACAGGGACCTTTTTCCTCATAGTGGTCAGAATTGGATGGTAGTCTCTGTTGAAATGGTCTGGCCATTTTACAAACATCAAGTGGAGGACTTTGTTTATTATATTTGCTGTTTCTTTACACACCAGCATCATGGCTTGAGTGTTCATTAAGTCCATATGGTATAGCCTCTGTCTCATTTCTCTTCCATGCATGATGGATTTCATCATCAACTGCCCTTTCCCTTTTTATAATCTTCAATGATCCTTGCCACTTGGCCAGCAGTTTTGACTTCAGTTTTGGCACCAATGACAAACCATGACATTAGGTTTTCATTTTCACATTCTGGCCCATTGTTGTCAGTCTGTTCTTGGTTCTGAGATTTCAGCAGATTCTCCCTCAACAAAACCTGCAAAGGCTCCTAGTTTTCCCTCTGACAGAACACGTATCACATTAGTTGTTCCTGGGCCTGGCTCCTTCCATGTATTGTGGATGAGATCACAATATAGTAGTGCCAATGAGGATATGAGGAGGCATGGGATCAATGAGGCTCAGTGACAGAGATCTGAGGCCTTGGCCCTCCAACCAGTTCACCAAGTTCCAGATTCACAGATTGCAATAGAATGTACAGACCAACATCCCTATAAAGAAAAGGGTCTGCAGCCCCCCTCTGGTTCCTGTGAAGGGCTCAGATCTTGTCATGTTTCTCCCTTCTCTCCAAAGAAGGGAAAAAGAGTCTGGGTCCCCCCATGAAATGAGTGGGTAGTGTGGAAGCCTGGGCCCACCCTCTTTACTGGGCTTATGGCCACATGCCTCCCCTCATGATCCTCCAGATGTTAGAGCAAAGGGTTCTGTAGTCTTGGGCAAAGGCTGGTGCCTGCTCTCAAGCCTGGGGCAGCTGCTGGTTGCAGAATCTCTCCTGTAGCCAGGACTTCTGCTTAACCCATGTTCAGAATCTCCCCAGTTCTGTGTTTTCTCTCCACTTTCAGAGCTGTCTGGCTCAGAAGGATGGTGCATCTGTGCAAAAGTGCATCTGCTGGCCAAACAGGAGGAGGATGTGGCTCTGGCTCACTCAGTTCAGTGGGGCTGTAGGTCCACTCCTCATGCCTAGGAATCTGGAAATCTGCTCTGTTCTCAGGTCCATCAGGGAGTTTGGTCTGTTGGGCCTCTTTGCCCCTTTTGGGGATGTTGTCCCTGGATGGCTCTCTAGCAGTCTGCTGGCCCGAGTTCCTTTTTCCTGCCTGTTCACTCTTTAGCTGCCCTGCCAGTCTGCTTCCTAGCCCTTTGATCCTCCCAGCTGCTGTTAGCCTACCAATCAGCAGTGTCTGGCAATGCCTGTATTAAACCTTTGGTTTCTGAGCTAGCATGCAGGAACATACATCCCATGACAGCCTCGGGCCTGATGGGCAGGATCCTAGGCCTGCTTCCTAACCCCTCTTGGTCCAGTGTAGGGTTCTACATCTCATCAGGGCCACCCTAAAAGGCTCATTCCCCACAGAACCTCAGGCACTTGGTGAAAGGATCAGATGAAGTGGAGCTGGCACATCACCTTGGCCATGATGTCTCCTGTCTCAAAAGAACAATGATTTGTCAGAGACTTGGCTGCCCCCAGGAATCAGGGAGGATTAATGGCAACTGATACCCTGGGATAAATTCATCTTCATCTCTAGTGACCTCTAGTGCCAGGGACCCCTTATCCCATGGTAGGAGGAGCTCCTGCCTTCATTTCCTCCATCTCCCTATGACAGTTGTTCCTTAGCAGCTTCTCTTTGGCAGATTTCTCTGTCTGGTTTTGGAAGCTTTTCTTCTATTCCCATTGGGTTGAATCCCTGGCCCAATACAATAGCAGAGCTCCCTACAGTGAGTGGAGTACACTTGGATGCCTGAAGAGGTGGAGTTGATCCTAAATTGAGTATGGGAAGGAGATACAGACTCATCCTCCAGCTGGGGCAAAAATGGGTGGGGGTGTCATTTCTTTATGGGTCCCATTGCCTGTTTTTGATTAGTGTCACTTCTATTGAGTTCTATTTTCCAGCTGGGTTTCCTTGCCTGTGGTGTATCAGCAGTTTGTAGAGCCATTAAATCCCCTCCCTGGCCAGTCAACTGATGTCCTTGGCTGGGTCACTGATGTACAGTGACAGCTAAGCCACCAAGTTCCCTAGTTTGGGGAACTGTGCTAAGTTCTAATGGAGGAGAAGAGGAGGCTCCATCAGCATTCTCCTGTCAGATCCCAATATTCCCCGGGCCAGGAAGTCTTTCTCCCCCAAATCTCTCTGCAGGAGACACCAGGGGAGAGAAGCTAGAGATAGATCCTCAGTTTCTTCTGCCCCCAAAGGATCCTGGAACAAAGGGATGTGGACAGGGCCCTCCATAAGGACTTCTATTCCCAGCTGCTCCAAGACAATAAGAAGGGACCCAAGGCCAGGCATGAACCTGGCTGAAGCAGGTGTTGGAACATGGTCCCTTTAAAGGTCCAGGGTCTTCATTGACCCAGGAGAAGATGAACTTGACTCAAGTCTCTCTCATTCCTTGCTCTGACTCTGCCTTCCCAAGGGAAATGGTGCCAACCCACAGCCTCTGCAACTGCAGATCCTGTCAGAGCCAGCCTGCCTACAGCTGGAGTCAGGGAGCCGGGCTCAGAGGTCACTTACCATCAAATTCAAGGAGGATGATGGTGAATCAGAACGGGGCTCTGCTGCTCCTTATGGCTTTGGCTCTCTCCTGGGACACTCTGGACCTGATGTAGAAATTGGTAGGCTGTGGTAGAAGGAAGCAGGTCAGGATTAATAGACTGGTGCACATGCTGTGCAAACAAGCCCATGCTCATTCTTGGGGCTGAGACATTGTGCTCAGGGTAGCATAGCTGGTCATGGTGCTTGAGAAGGGGATTGTCACAATGTGTCTTTGTCTCTGTAGACTGGAACAATGCTTGGTGTCTGGGCTGGTCTTGTCCTTTCTGAACTCATTTATGAACAGCTTATCCGGATGGAGATAGCCCACTTGCCCCTCCCTGGCTCAAAAGTCCTTATTCAGATGAAGGGAGTGTCTGTGAGGACCCCTCCCTCCCTCTCCTGAATCTCAGTGCCAGTACTAGAGAAAAGCTGAATCCCTCTGAGCCCTCATGGATCTCTAGGAAGGAGTCTGTGACTATTCCGTGAGCATCATCTCCTGCATTTCATGTGGGTACAGAGGGAACTTGGGAAGAGGTGGGAGGTTTAAGACTGTCACTCTCAAAGCCAGCCCGAGCCTTGACTTGAAGTTCCAACTCCCTCCCCTGTCCCTGACAGACGAAGGGACCCGCATAGCTCTGCACTGATTGCCCTGACCAAGGATGACCCAATAGGGTGCAAGCTAGGATAACAAACTGGAAAATGGATTTCCAATCTCTCCTTTCCAGTTCTCCCAAGCACTAAAGTAAAACTGCCTCCTGCCTCTCCTGATCATGCTCACCTCCAAGATGTATTGGAGCTTGTCTGTTTCCCAGCATGGCATGCCTAAGGTCAGACAAGACCTTATGCACAGCCTACAAAGGAAGGGCAGCCAGGGGTCACAACTGGGAAACTGGGAAAACTTCTCCCCATCAATAGCCCCTGCTCAGCCATTCAGCATCAAGACTCTGAGAGGCAGAAGGCTGAGAGGTCTCACCCAACATCCCAAAGGATGGCCCAGGTCACCACTAGAGGGAATCAGTCTCAGAGCACTCTTCCAGTCCCACCTTTTTGGGAGGGCCTCCCACAAAGCCATAAGAAGGGTCCCTGAAGTTGTCTCTGCCTTGCCCCACTGTCCAGCCTGGCTGAAGTCTGGGTCTCTTGGCGAGGTCCCCCCCGTCCACTTTCTCTAATAGGCTAAGATCCTGCAATAGGCCTTTGTGATGTCACTGCCACATACACCCATCTCCCCTGCAAGGCTGATGTCCTGCCCCCCAGCCAGCCCATTGGGGGACACAGATTCATCAGAATAAAGTGAGCTACAGACCAGCAATTGCTCATAGTCATCATTCAGCAAGTATTTCAGAAGAACTGGCGCATTAGAGAGCATCAGGAATTGCACAGAGACAATAAATGGAGGAAAGCAACACACTCAAATACATGATCACTTGTGACTTATTTGTTTGGTCTTAAAGGAGAACAAAAGGGCCTAAGTCTTCCCTATCAATAGCCATCTGCTTGGCCAATCAGTATAGCCCTGCATGGATACAAAATGTATATCCATATCCGCATCTGTATGCACAAAAATGAGCGGCGGATATCCGCATTCACATCTGCGGATTTGGGTACCCACAGATATAAAGTGGATTTGCAGGGCTCTATCAATCAGCATCGAGACTCTGAGAGGTGGGATGAGGAGGGGTTTCAGCAGATGTCCTGAAGGATGGCCCAGGTTACCACCAGAGAGATCAGTCTCAGAGAAATTCCAGCCCCACCTCTTTGTGAGTGCCTCCCACAGCGACAGCATCCTCCTACACACATATCAACACACATACCGGTACACCCCTCATTGGTGGAAAGAGGGATGAAAGGAAGAGGGTCAAAAGAAGCAAGAGAAGGAAGGAAAGAGGAAAAGGGAAACTAAAAAGGACAAACCCCCAATAGCCCCAGTGATTCTACAAGACAGAGTCCTTGGTAGGAAATCAGATCATCTTAACTGAGTGATTTCTGGGTCTAGAATTCAGCTAGTTTCCAGGTAGAATAGACAAAACAGGTTCCAAACCTCTCTGAGGCTCTTACCTTCTAAACAGGGACTACAAAAACCATAGTAGGGAAGGAGAAAACTCTGGCGGCGGTTCCTCATGCTCACGTAGATTAATCCTAATTCTCTCAGTCCCCAAGAAGAGACCTTAAGAAGGAGCCTTGCTGCCGCAGAGCCATGGGAGTCTCTGAGGTTGCCCTGCCATGCGCCTCTGTTCTGCCTGGCTGATGTCAGGGTCTCTCTGTGAGGTCACCATCTCCCTTCCAGTTTTCCCCAATAGGCTGAGGTCCTGCAACAGGCCTTTGTGATGTCACTGCCATGTCCCTGTATAAGGCTGGTGTCCTCTTTGGATGTTTGAGTGGCTTCCCCTTGACGATCCAATTTACTGATAGCTGAGACGGGGGATGAAGCCAGCTGCACAGCAAAGCCCTAGATGCTGCTCCCAGTGCCACACACAGTTTTTCATTAATTAGTAGATTTTAAAAGGTCAGAAGGGACCATGAGAGCATCAAGTCTGACCTCTGCATATCCCAACCCTCCTGTATATCACAGTAGCTAAGTTTTGATCCAAGCACATACCAAAAAGACATGCAGTGTTCATTAGAAACATCTAGAAATAGAGAATCCATCATTTACTTCAGTAGTTTGTTCCAATGGCAAAGCACCCTCACTGTGAAATATTTGTGCCCTATTTTTGGTTTCACCTTCCAGCCACTGGCCTTGTTCTGCCTTTCTCTGCAACATTAAACAGCCATTTAATGGCCGACATGTTCTCTCCAGGAAGGCACTTAGACACTTCTATGAAGTCACCTTTCAGCCTCTTTTGTAGAAGCTAAACACATTGAGGTCCTTTCAGTAGCTCACAAGAAGGCATTTTTCTCCAGCCCTCAAAGCATGTGGCTCTTTGCTGCTCCATCTGCAATTTTTCAACATCTTTTTAAAATGTGGCTCCTAGAACAGGCAATATTCCAGTCTCAGTCTCAT
This sequence comes from Rafetus swinhoei, assembly GCA_019425775.1. Taxonomy (NCBI): domain Eukaryota; kingdom Metazoa; phylum Chordata; order Testudines; family Trionychidae; genus Rafetus; species Rafetus swinhoei. The sequence continues at coordinate 269,316,560 of CM033437.1, read as the reverse complement.
GGATGCCATGTCACCTTCCTGCCCTGCTCCTCTGCTCATGTGTCTAATGATGGCTTTAGCCCAGTTTACCATAGCACCACCCTGAGCTCCCATTGAGCAGCTTGCCTGGCATGACACCTACATCTTTTTCAGAATCCCAGCTTGTCTGAATATAGTTCCCCATTCTCGGGGTGTGGCCTGCATGCTTTTGGACTAGGGCAAGGGTTTTGCATTTGGCTCTGGCAAACCTATTTTATTTTCATGTCTCCAGCTTCCCAAGGGATCCAGATTGCTCTATATCACTTGTCCTGGCCTCAGCCTTATTTACCTCTCTGCTACCATTTTGTTACCCACATCTGTTACCAGCAGTGGTTTTATACTGGCTTCCAGTTCATTGATAGCAATTATTTAAACAATTAGTTCTTGAGAGCCTCTTCAGAGCCCTAGTACCAAGTACCTTCTCCTTACAGCTCAACAGGAAAAGGCCATCCAGCCCTGCTCTTACACAGAGGCTAAGCGCAGAACACATGCTCATGAGCTGTGTTATCCATAGGCTCTGAACAACACATGGGGAGGTCAGTGGATAATAAATGCACTACAGTCCTGTAGTGTAGGCAGGTCCCAACTGAGTCTCCCACCTTGTAAAATGGGAACAATAAATGACACCTGAATGATCTCTGTTTTATAGGTAGGGAAACAGAGGCACACAGAAGTGAAGGGACTTGCTCATGGTCACAAAGCCAGGAAAATGGCAGGTCTTCTGATTGCGGAGAGAGAGAACTTCTATCCCTGCCCATTGAAGGAAGGGGAAGCAGTGTTGGGGCAGGTGTGTGTGAGCAGCAGAGGCTGCTTGCCAGAGAGAGTATTATTGGGGTCCCCTCCTCTTCCTTCCTCAGGCAGGTTCCCATCACGAGATCGGTCTCCTCATCGCCGCACTTGATCAGGAGCAGATGCTGCCTGAGTGCGGGCATGACCCTGTGTGGTTCCATGACCCCATGCTCCTTAGTGGTGGCTTTTATGGGAAGGTGTGTCCCACCATGGAGGCCAGAGTAAGGCAGGACTCTCCAGGCACCTTGTGAGAAGGACCGAGGGGTTCCTGTGTGAGAGCGTCATGGAGCTGAATGCTCTGGACTGGTGCGCCATGTGCACCCACGTGCACAGGTTGTTGTGCAACCCCCCAGGCTGAGGAGGTTAAGCGAGGAGCACACAGCTCCTCACAGCCTGCCACCTACCCCACATATGCATAGGGAAAGTTATAGAACTAACCAGAAGTGCCTTCGCCAGGATCACCTGAGGCCTGGGAGGAGACATCCTGGGAGGAGGGGACTGGCTCCAGGATGAGGAGCAGCTCCTGGCAGGCGGGCATGGTGGCCTGGCTGGCCTGCTCCTTCTCATCCTCGTCGTTCACAACCCCGCCCTCGTGGAGGCTGATGCTGGGCGTATCCTGGCTGGACTCGATGACAATAGGTGTGCGGGGAGGTGACATGTATCCAGCTGTTTGTTATAGCAGCAGGTGTGAGGAGCTGCCCCAGAGCATCCAGTTTGCTCCCTGGCCTTTTTGTAGGCCTGCCGGAGCTCTTTTCTTTTCATGCGGACCCGGTTGAGGGTCTGCATGTGTCCTATTTCAGCCAGGCTGGCAGCCATCCGGCCATAGACATCAGCATTTCCCCTCCTGGTGCAGAGATCCTGGAGGTGGGTCTCTTCATGCCAGACCTCAATGAGGTCCAGGATCTCCACACCAGTCCAGGCCTGTGCCCTCTTTCATCCCTGGCCAGGGCAGCCGACGGTGGTGCAGGAGAGCTGGCAGCTGTGGGGGGCTCAGAGGGAGTGCTGGTGTCAAACAGGGCTCCTGGGATGGGTGCTGTGTGGCACGGGGCTGGAAAAGGTCCACACGTGCCACAAGCCCTTTTCCTTAAGCCTGATGCTTGAAGCTCTGCAGGAGAAGGGGGGCAGTGGAGACGTCAGGTCTGTGGCCAGAGCAGCCACAAGTGCGGCTGTGAGAGGCCTCTGGAGGCCAATTATTTCAAAATAGCATCAGCTGAGCATCCACACTCACGCTATTTCAAAATAACAATTTTGAAATAAGCGTTATTCCTCATGGAAAGCAGGAATTATTATTTCGAAATAACCAGCCCGTTATTTCAAAATAATGGCTTGGTAGTGTGGATGCTCCGCTTGCTATTTTGAAATAATTGGCCTCCAGAGGCCTATTTTGAAATAACTCCCTAGTGTAGACCAGGGCTGTGAGTCTAAGAGGGCTTTGTTTGGGGAGATGGTATTGTTATGCCAACAGAAACACTCCTTCTGTGCATATAAGCTGCATCTAAGGGGACTATGTTCTCACAGCCATGTCAACATAGGCTCTATAGTGTAAATGCACCATCAGTTTTCATGTAAAAAGTGTTTTAAGTACTCAAGTTTGCAGAGAAAGGCTGAAACCATGATCTGAGTGTGTCCTCAAGGCTCAGAAAGCAAAGACACATTAAAAAGACCCAAAATCAATCTAGCTAGCTCAATATTTGAAGCCAGTCTCATGGGGTTTTTTTTTTATTTGGCTCATGATGGTGTTGTGCCTGAGGTTGGCCGTGTTCCCAGGACGATGTAGCATCTATCAGAGGTTAAGTTTCAATTCTGCTATTCCAGGAAGTTTAGGAGGGGGCAGCAACCTGCAGAAGACTTCAGAGTTGAAGGCTGTATATATTCATATATTTTTAACTATAGTTAAGTGTATCTTGGAAATAGGTGGCAACTTTTAGGTCACTTCTGGCTGATACAAGTGGCATGTAGACACAATATTTTTGCTCGTGTGTAAGTGACAGGTTTCTTTATTGGTTAGTGTGCTCAGATTTTGTAGTGCATAGAGGAGGGTGTGGCTAATGAGTTGCTACAGGAACTGCTTTATTGTATGTGGTGCATAGTTTCTGGCATAAGTGCTAGTACTAGGGGTGGGGGTGCAGTAACACCCCTTGGCTTCAAATAGTTTTCAGCATATTCAGGGTTTACAGTTTTGTTCAGTGGCTCTCAGCATCCCCACTATACAAATTGTTCCCGCATCCCTGGTTCCTAATGTGTCAGGTGGTTTGGGTTGGGGCTTTCACAGGGCTACTCTCTGTTGCATGTGTGGAAATGTTTCATGGCATTGACTGAAGTTCTGCTTGGGCACGTTTGGTCACTTCAATAGTTAGGAAAAATTCCTGGTTCCTTGTAAGCTGTCAGTGTTCCACATGAATGCACCTGATTTCCAGAGGTGCGGATTTAGCTGTCTAATTTAAGAACATTGGCTTTTCCAGCCTGGATCAGACAAGGGTCCATCTATCTGTTCTTCTATCCCCAACAGTCACCAGCACCAGCTTCTGCAGAGAAAGATGCAACAAATACTGCAGTGGACAACTGTGGAATAACCTGTCCACAGGGAACATTCTTCCTGACTCCAGTCAATCAAAAGTCAGATTATGCCCTAAAGCCTGAAGGTTTCTATCCCTTCCAATTTTCTAGCTGATCTTTTTAATCCTTACTTGTGTCACTCTGGAATTGGACTTTCTCTATATAAAGAAGGGATGTTAGATAGCAGGTAACAGAATAGTTGACTAACTGCATGAATTCTTAGTGGTTATTCGACTATTCTGTGTCTGTATCAGCATGGGGTGCCAGGTGGGAGCCAGTCCATGAGGAGAGCCAGTTTAAAAACCAGCTCCCCGCACAGACCAGCTGCTGTCTGCCTCACACTGCTGCCTCTGATAGAGAGGCAGCAGCGCAGAGTGGCAGCAGCCCCGTCCGCAGTGGGTCTGAGCTCCCCAAGGACAGATGCTGCTGGAGGGGTGGGGGTGGGGAAGGCTGCCACAAAGCAGCTTGGGCCACTGTGGACAGAGGCTGCTCCAGCAGTAGCCCCTGTCTGTGGGGAGCTCGGACCCTCTTTGGACAGAGGCTGCTTCACGGCAGCAGTCCCTGACCATGGGGGTCCAAGTTCCCCATGGATGGGGGCTACTGCCAGAGTGGCAGCCTCCCCTGGCTCCCCCGCCCCAGCGCGGGGGGGAGGCAGCACTTGAGAGCCGGCGTGGGGGATGACTAGCTTTTAAGTCAGCTTCCCCCAGCACCGGCTCCTGCTTCCCCCCTCCTTGCTGCCTCTGATACAGAGGCAGCAACAGGGAAGGATGCAAGTAGTCAACTAGATTAGCTGATAAGCCTAGGCTAGTCGACTACTCGTTCTCATCCCTAATATAAAGGTCCAATCCTTTTTTGAATGTTGCTAAGATTTGAGTCCCAGTGATACCTTGTGGCAATGAGTTCCACAGGATTATTGTGTTAGGCAGGAAAAAATGAGATTTCTTTTTTATCAGTTTTAAATCAGCTACCATTCCAAGTTCTTGAATATTGTCCTGTCTTTGAATTATGGCAAAGAGTGAAAAGAAGTTCCTGATTCTCTTCTCTACATCATTTATTACTATGCTATTATGTCCCTTCTTTTTTGTCTATTAATCTCTACAGTAAAAAGTTCTGGATTCTTTTATCTTTCAGCATTGTTGGTCCTGATTGTACAAATACACATGCATGCCAGTTTAAGCAAATGCAGAAGTGTCTGCAGGGTCGTTGTAATGAGTAGGTGTCTGAGGACATGGCTCAAGTTTTGAAAAGGCTGCTTATGAAAATCATAAAGTCCTAACATGCAATTGGTACTGAGTCATATTATTCTGACCTGGCAGTGCAGATCTGGGAGTGAAACAATGATTCTGGGAAGGATCCTGCAGTAATGTATACAGAGATAAAATTGCCCAGAGAAAGATGAGGCTTGGGAGGCTTGTTTACAAGCATTTCTATTGCAAAGAAACTGAACCAAAATAGTTGCAAATTTGCAACCCATCATAGGTATGAAAAGGACTTTTCCCCATTTCAGCACTGCTTTTTTCACTACATCTGTCTATTGCAAGGACACTGTTAACTTGAATTCCGGGTTGGATGCCTCACATTGAGACACACTACAGGGACCTGACTGGCAGTGAGTGAGTGCTCAGCACTGTCTAAAAGTCAGGCCCCTTTAAGGTGAATCGAGTTACACACGCACACCCAATCACTGAGTATTTCTGAACATTCTGTCTTTCATTTATATAAACAAGATGTTAAAAATCACAACTGCTATGAAATCCATCGGGTCAGACTCATGCTGGCAAAGGGGCTAGGAAGTGCATTTGCAACATGCAGCCCTTGTATATCTGGCATCATCCCCAGGCAACTCCTGTGACTTGCTTAATGTGCTAGTTCTGAGGGAGAGCTGCATACACAAATTCTGTGCCTGGAGACAAACAATTTGAAAGAATTCAGAGCTGATTAGAGTAAGTTACACTGGAAAGATTTAGATCTTAAGGGCTTTGAACTAAAGATGTTCAACTTTCTGTAACTTTGCCTGGATTGTTTCTGGAGAGTTTCTCCTTACTTACCTGAACATGTTAATTGTTTAATACTGAAATATACTAAAAAATCCAGAATCCAATCAGCCTGTACCACAGGGTGGGGGTGCGAAGGCACCTCTCAGGGTCCCCCCAACCTGGCCCAGCCAGCTCCCCACCTCCGCAGCCCAGCTGAGCCCCATTCAAGCTCCCTGCCTCCCCCGTCAGCCCAGATGAACTGGGAACTGGCTCCCTGCCTCTGCCCACACAGCCCAGCTAAGCCACATGCCAGCTCCCAGCCCTCCCTCGCAGCCCAAATCTGTTTACACCCCAAACCTGAAGGGGGAGAGAAGGTTTATTTCAGCCTAAGAAATCTATGAGGGTTTTTTTTTTTTCCAAAATTTGAATCAAACTATTTGAGTAAACCAAAACTAATTTTCTTCAAGATTTTCATTTGGTCAAATTTCAATAATGAAAACAAGCTCTGCTACACTCCAAACATTTCCAGGGCCCACCCTTCACACTTGAAAGTAATGCTAACTTTACTGTAGCAAATTATTTAAAAATAGCTTTGTAACCAGAGTAGCAGACATTTTAATGAGGAAAACTATAAGTTTTTCCCTAATATTTTTTACATGTCTTGATAGTCTTCAGAATTCCTCATACTATGAAATGCTGCAGAATATTCATTTAAAAATACTTATGGGGATAAAATCAGCATTGAGCTATGGACTTTCATGGTCTAATTCCTTATCCTGGAGTCAAGAGCAAATGGTCAAAAAGTCATTATGATCTGATGGTTGTTTAGTCATGCACTCTTGTGGAATGAGATGGTGGTCTCAATTCACTTCCCAGTGCACATGTCTAAATCAAACATGCCAACTATATATTTCCATCTTGCACACATCACTGGAAACACCACATGAACCTCTTCTCATGAGTTTGACGGTTGTATTTTAAGTGGTCTACCTTTTCACAAGAAACAAGTATAAGAAAGTTCTCTTCCTGAATGACCTAATACAGGGGTGGCCAACCCGTTACAGGCAAAGAGCGAAAATAGTGCTGGATATAGTGCAAAGAGCCAAGAGCCGAGGGGGAAAAGTTGTTGAACAAAAAAAAAAAAAGGCCCCAGCCGCCACGTTTGGTTGAGGGGGAAAAAAAAGGATGCTGCCTCTTTAAAAAAACCTCCAGTTTGGCTTTTTGGCTACATCAGGCTCCTGTCGGCCGGCACCATCTTGCCGATGCCATTTTGTTTTGCCAGGCTGCTCCCTTACACACGGTGAGCACAGGGAACCAGGGGCTGTTTCTAGGGGCACAAGGGGCTGTTTCTAGGGGCGCCTTCATGAGCTGCACTTTAAGGGGGGAAGAGCCACATGCAGCTCGCGAGCCGCAGGTTGGCCACCCCTGAGCTAATAGGTCAAAGAGTACCTTGTGCCCTATGTCAGGCAGTGCCGACTGGTCCCAGTTTGGAGGAAACAGTTGAAGTAGGTTTGTAGTTTCCAGTTGGCTGTTTGCAAACAAAAGAAATGACTAGCAATGAGCTTATGGAACTTCCACACTGATTATCCGCCCCAGAGCTCCAATCAGCTCTACACACTGTCATGAAGACACAAGTCACATTATCCTAAATTGGCAACTAATTTCACCAAGATAAAATAGTTACTCATGCATATAACAGTGACAAGCCATAATTTCATTGCAACAAAGACTGGAATATTTTGGAATATTGTTTTTCACTTACGATATTACAGCAGATCCCAGAAGGTAATTTCTAGAAAACCTTTCTTACTGCATACATTTTTAGTATGTTATAACAAAATCATTTTTACCAATCACTGCTTCCACTCAAATTTTTCATTAACCTCTCTTATGCACACTCATTGCAGGACTATTTTGTACTCCTTTATATTTAAAAAAAATTGTGGTCCACGTTTACAAAAAAAGCACCCTCCCCCCCACAGAAATTCCTGCATATGGGTCTGCAATGGAATTCATTGACAATAATAAATTCTCTGAACGTTCAGTTTCTAAGAAACAAGTTGAAGGGAAATGCTTTACTTACGCCCTAGCTCAACTGCAAGTTATTGGGCTAGAGAACGTTATTTTAAAATTTTAATGATGAAAATATTTGTAAGACCCTGATCCTGCAATTTGCTCTGCATGGGCAAACTCCAACCCTGGCTTTGGGCTAGTGTAAGTTGCTGGGTTTAGTTTTTGAGGGCTAGGTGGTGATGGTGACCTGTTCTAAACAGGAGATCTGATTAGATGACCTGGTGGTCCCTTCTGGCCTTAAACTCTATGACTGTGGCTTGGGGTCTGCCTGTGCAGAGCAATTGGCAGGATCAGGGCCTATAACCTTTCACTACCTGGACATCATTTACATTTGCTATTACACGTTGCCTGCACTGCACCCATAGAGTCATGCACTGCTATAATATTTCACAAGACAAGCAGCATCAGGGTTGGCTGGTGCTTGGCTAACTGACCTCAAAAGAAAACAATGTGTTGCTGGGAGTGCTGTTGATAGAGTAAGAGGGAATGCTTCTTTCTGAGTCAATTTGGAATCAATGTCCCAGCAAGGGGGTGCAGAAGATGCAGCTTTTTGGAACAGAGGGAAAATGATGCTGCTGACCACCTTGGTGCTCAAAAATCCTAGTCCCAGTCCCTGGCCAGATGCCAGTATACAAAGTTATAATCTCCTTACCAGTGTTTCCTCTAATTTTCTATGTCCATGTGTGGAATGACTTTTGTTACATGCACCAATATGGAGGGGACGTATCACAGAATAAAAGTCATTCTGCACACAGACAGTGTGTGATGGAGAAGGCACTGAGGAGTTGGGGTGTGAGAGGGGCTCAGGATTGGGGCAGAGATTTGGGGTGTAGGCTGAGGGCTCTGGCGGGGGGGTTAGTCTAGGGTGGGGCTGAGGATGAGGTGTTCGGTGTGTAGACTGCCCTGGGGAGAGAGAACTACCTCCAGCCCTCTCTCACCACAGCAGCTTGGGGCCAGGTGAGAAGCACATCTCCATGGTCCTCTGCAGCTCCAGTGGGCACAGCTGGGGAAGAGGCACCAGCTAGAGCAGGTCTACGCTAGCCTAGGTGGGAGCCATGGAAGGGGGGCCTGTTCCCCAGCAGTGGCAGCTCTAGAGCAGATCTGGGTTGGGTGCCCCCCGGCCTCAGCATCTAGCTGCCACAGCAGGGGTGGGAGGGGAATGGCCCCTTCCCCAGCTCCATCATGGAACTGGCAGGGCTGCTGTGGGAGGAGCAGCTCCTTCCCCAGCCCTAGCATGGAGCTCCTGCAGCCATGCACAGCTATCACTTTCCACCTCAGAGGTAGCTGCATTTCAGTAGAAGATAAAATGGTTCCTCTTTCATGAATCTGATCCAAAACACAGTGAAGTCAATGCAGTTGACAGATTCCCAGTGAACACTGGTGCAGATCCTATAGTCATTATTATTATTATCATTATGATGATGATTAGACTGAATCAGACCTTTCCCAGAAGTTTGTGGTATAAGAAGGGCTTACCACAAAAGTTAATCCTATGGCAAGGTATTTAGTAGCCTTTTGTAGATCCCTTGGTTATGGCTGGAATGTAAAACAAAGGATTCTGGAGTTTACACACCTTCTGTGAGGGACTACATTGTGAAGCAGGAAAATGAATGTATAGAATGCTTTAATTTTTTTTTAATATCAGTTAACTTACATTTCAAAACAACATTGTATGAAGTCCAAAAAATTAGTACTTCTTTGTTTAGAAAAATTTTGGAACAGGGAGTGTCTTTCAATAAATTTGAAAAAAAAAATTTTGTTTAAGTGAGAATTTTGTCTCAACCATTCTCCTCCCACAGACTGTTTTTGGTTTCAACCAATTAGCATTTTTCCAAAAGAAAGCCATTAGTCAAGAACTGCCCACCCTGCTCTGGACTCAAGGGTTAGCCCCATCGATTCTGGGAAGCTCCAAGTGACCAGAACATGAAAACTATCAGCTCAGCTGTGAACTCCAAGGTAAGCTCTTACTCTTTGCTTAGTACAATCCAATTCAAAGGCTAGAAGGCTCATTTCAGACACTGCCAGTCTCCCCACTTTGAGCTACTCCACTTTGTATAAATATTCATTGAGCCAGAAACAAAAATTGACTATCACCTGATAGGTAGGAGCCTCAGGACAAGTCCCTGGACTGCCTGGTTCATTTCAGGGACATGAGCTGGGATTTTCCACATCCAAAAAGACCGACCCAGCTACTGACTATTCTGAGGCTCTGTCTCCCTTGTGTTTTTCTCAACAAATATCAAAAGGCCTCATTTGCCTTCTGCGTTGGAATGAAAATGAACTTCAAATCCTGGCAAAATTTGGCAAAACAGATTTGTGGTTTCCAGCCAGACCCAGTGACTGCCCCTCATGGACTTTGTAGGTCATGGAGAAAAACAAATACATAGTCTGTGGCAGCCACGTCTAATGTCTGACTGCCTCATGGGCCATCGCATATCATGATAAAATGGACAAAGGGCTAGGCAGGGGCACCGTGCCTCCTTACAGCCCAATTCTCTCTGTATGAAATCATAAAATACCTTGTCTTCAACAAAAAGCATGGGGTGACCATATGTCCTCTTTTGGCCTGGACAGTCGCTTTTTGCCCCCAGGAGTCAGGATTTGTAGCTTGCGTCTACCACCAGTGAATCATGGGCTTAGTGGTGCTGCCTAGCAAGGATGGGGTGGAGACACCATTTTGCACATTCCCCACCCCATCCTTGCTAGCCAGCACCACTAAGCCCATGATGCCTGCCCACCTGCTGTGGGGAAGGATTAAACAGCTGAGTGTACCTGCTTATTCCTGCCTATCCAGACGTTGGGTCTAGTGCAGCAATGTAAGGGGTTCTTGCTCCCTCTCACTGCCTTACTCAGGAATGCAGGGGTGCCAGTCTGACCATTTTTCTTCAACAGTAACCAATAGGCAGCTCTTTAGCTTGTGATATGTTTCAAGATTTTTTTTTTAAATCGTAGATTCTGTGTCCGTACTTTTACCCCATCAGAAGAGGACTGGAAGAGGGTGGGGTGTTCCCCACAAATTTCTACAAGCAAGGACTCTGTGGCACTTCTGGTGGGAAATTCTCCCATCATATGGATGAGACATACTAGATAAAAGAAACAAAATTAAGTAATTCCATACTAGTTTTGTTAAATAAGAAACAACATTGGTGTGAAAGATAGCAAAGCTAACTTGTCAAAAGGATTTAACTTAAATACTAAATATGGTCCAGATGCTTGAGCAGCTGCATGCTCAAATAAAAATATTTTTGCATGAGTAATTTAACTAAGAACCAGTACTACTGAAAATGGAAATTTGCATGAGCAATTGCACACTTAATTGAGCATTCAACTGAAAATTTTACATTGCAAAATGCCATCAAGTTTTCAAAACTTTCAGAGCAAGGTTTATTTCCCTCTCAGTTACACTTTGATCCATAGCATTAACAAACATGACACTTATTATTTACATTTTTTTTTCATAGATTTTGAGACCAGAAGGGATACATTTACAATACCTAATCTGATCTCTATAACACAGGTCACACTTTGTAACAGTTTCATCCTTTCATTCAAACAATGACCTTTAAGGTAAAAAAGAATAACAAGTAGTAAGAAAGTTACTGTATTTACTAATGCTGAGGCAAAACATAGGGCATGTCTACACTAGGAAATTATTTCAAAATAACTAAATTCAAAACTCCCGAAATAGCGTGTTCCCACTATGGGGGAGCCTTAAAATTAGTCCAAGGGAGGTTCTGTTATTGAGGACACACTACCTCAAGTTAGAGCCCCAGGAAGCACTGGGGAGTAATTACTTCAAATTACTCTGGAGAGTAGTTATTTCAAAATAGCAGCAGTGGAACGTCCACACTAACGCTATTTTGAAATAACTATTTCAAAATAAGCGTTATTCCCCAAGGAAAGCAAAAATGGTGGATCAGATGCCTGATCAGAAAAGTCTAGTAAACTTTTGTTTATGGGTCTGTCTACACTACACAGCTTTTAGCAACACAGCCCCGTTGCTAACGTCAGTATGTGTGAAGGCTGATTCTCAGCATTTCTGCCGACAAAATACTTGTACCCTCAACTAGTGGCTTTTGCTTGATCAGCAGGAGAGCACTTCTGCTGACAAGGCAGCATTCACATTTGCACTTGCCAGGGCAAATCTTTGTTGTTCACAGGGAGGCAGGGGTTAAGCACTTGTGAATGACAAAAAAATTCTGTCAATCAAGTGTAAGTGTATTACTTTTGTTGCCTTGTGAAGACAAGGGGCCTGTCTACACAGGTGGTCTACACAGGTCTAACTTTAGTTTGTGCACATTACAGTGACTTGTATCCACACATCTACTAACATATTAGTGAACTGGCCAGCTAATACAAAAATCAATAAACACACTGCATGACAGAGCTCTCCGGACTTGTAAAGTACATGTCATCCCTCATCTGTACTAAAACCACAGTGGAACAAAAATAATGCCCATTTAGGAGCAAATGGAAAACTTCTCACCATTAGTGTGAAAAGAAAAAGCTTTTCCAAAATACACAAATCTACATCTGTTATTTAATTTAAGATACTTGCAGCACTATATTATAAAATTTAACACCAGACAATATTAACTATTACAGTTACTAAATTGATCTTGCTTTTATGTGAGTCAGAACTTGCAGAATTTCATTATATTTTACTTTTTAGATTCAGTGAATGGGAAACCACAAATGTTTGTAGCCTGCAAAAAACCTTTTGGCAATGGTCAAACTTCTGTTAGATCACTGGTGGACAATAACCAGACAGCAGGCCAGATACAGTTCACCAAGGTTAGCCCCTGGCAGGCTGCCACCACTTTCTTTACCTACACCTCAGGAGGTATGGGTGCTTGCAGCTCCGATTGGCTATGGATCACTGTTCCCAGCCAATGGGAGCTGTGGGAAGTGGCGTTCCGGTCCGTGCCATTTCACACAGCTCCCATTGGCCAGGAATGGTGATCTGCTACTAATGGGAGATGCAAGTGCCCATACCTGTGGAGGCGCAGGTGAAGAAAGTGGCAGCGGCCCGCCAGAGGGCCCGCCAGAGGCTAACCCTGGTGAACTACCTCCATTTTATTACCCACACCATATTAGATGTATCTTTGCTGCAGTGGTTTAAGAGATGTGCATAGAACCAACAGAAGTTTGATAGAGCTAGCATGTGAAAGATCAATGACCACCCCCCCCCCCCGCCAAAAAAAACCTTTCACCATCTCATGTGAAAAATAAGTCCACATACCATCTGAAGAAGTAGGTTGTGCCCACAAAAGCTCATTATACTATATAATTTTTTGTTAGTCTCTAAGGTGCTATAGGACCACTTATTTTTTTAAGTTTTTATATTCTAGGAGTAAGAGATGGAAAAGATCTATTGAATCATTTAGCCCATCTCTTTCCCATGACTTCAGCCAAAAGGTTCTTCTGCTTAATGTTTAAAACCTATAGCAAGAAAACACATTCAAATTCCAGTATAAAGAACTGCCGTTGAACCCACCTAATCACATCACTTGCTCTTGTCCTACTCCAAAGAAATGCCTTGTGCTAAAGAGTCTTCATATGTACCCCAGCATAGGTGACACTGAAAAAGGACAAATGTATTAATAACATTCAATGGCAGAACAAACTGTAGGCAGTTAAAAATAACTATAGTTTCTTACCTATTCGCTTTCAACCTCCATACAATTAGTCTGCGTTTCAAGTCTCACGAAGGGTTCTTCCTTGGTCATCTCCTTTCACTCGCTATTTGGGCAATTTCAAAGACAATTTTGCAATTTCATGTATCATCCAAACAGCTCACAAGAGAAGGTTATAAATTCAGAAAGACATCAGGAGACCCTTTATTATATATACACAATATATAGGAATCTCAGTGCCATATGTATTTACAATTGAGGCATTTAAATCATTTAGCCTTTTAGGCTTTCTGAGTATTAACAAAATGAGATACATTTTTAATGTGCGTGAGGATTGGAGTTCAGTGCATTTCTTTGAAAAGTCACCTTTTTGAGTAATTTTCAGAAGAGAGGAGAATCCTTGGATGTTTTCAATTCATATTTGAACAAATATAATAAGAATGTGTGAATGTTCACACGTCTGTGATTCAAAACACTGTCCCCTCTTTCTCTCTATGAATATTAATATATGCATTTCTTCATGGGTCGTGCGTGAGCAGACATAATAAATGTTGGCTTTGTTGGTAGTCTCTGTGTACGTGTATTGCATTAGTAATTTATTTGAATCTACTATATATTTTAGAGAGCTTGTCTATCTGTTTGATCAAGAACTTCTAAAAGGTAAGAGCTAGGACCACCAAATTTGGTATACAGCTTCCTCTTATTATAACTTAAAGCAGTATAAGGGTTTGGTTGTGCTAGGAAAATGTGATATGCCAGAAATGGGATTGCTTCTCATAAAACCATACAGAAAAAAAGAGACAGAATCATCAGACAGGTGAAAGGGGCTGGTTGGGGGCACCCCCTATCCAGGACTGCCCCAGCACTAACCTTCCCACCCCCAAGTGCCCTTTAGGCAGAGTGAGGGGGGGGGGCTCAATTCCGCTCCCCTCCCCCAATTCATATTGGAACACTGCTGTCTGTTCCCCTTTGTCAGGAGCAAAGGGAAAGTGCACAGCCTGCTGCATTCCTCATTCTGGCTGGGGAGCACAGGGGACAGATGAACCTGGACCACCTGCCTGAGAAGGAGGACATGCACCCCTCCCCCAACTGTGCCAGCTGGAGCTGCAGCAGCCATGAAGAGGCACTTCTGAACTGGCTCTGAGCTGCTGCAGGAGTCCTTTCTCCCCAGGGCAGCCTACATACTAAACCCCTCATCCCCAGCCTCACCCCAGAGCAATGATGGAAATGAAGCATGTACATTTTCATTTTATTTTCCAAACAACAACAATTAATTGAGTGAAGGACCTAAGCAATGCCGGGTAAATCTGCTAGTAGGTTATAAATGGCGAGAAGACAAGCAAATAATGCCTGATATTTCCAAGTACTGAACTGCAGGCTGGCTTTGCAGTCTAAAAGGTCCAGTCATGTGCCCTCCCTGTGAGATGGGATGAAGCATGGAGGCTGTTGCTTAGCTGGTTGAGTCACTGCCTGGACCATGCTGAATGTCATGCTGCTGCTCATGCTGAATGTCTTGGATCTCCTCCAGGGGAATGTGAAGCTCTCTGGCCAGTCTACACAGGAACTGGTTGTAGTAGTAATCAGGAGGAAGTGGGGGTGGAATGTCAAAGTCACTGCTGCATCAGGTGAGGATGACAGGAATCTCTCTTGTACCAGCACTACCTTCGGAGCCATGCTGGTTCCAACCAGCTTCTCAAAGGTGCCAGAGACTATGAAATAGGCAAAGCCTCCAGTGGAACAAACAGGTTCCGAGGGTGGGTACAGGGACCAGGATCCCCAATAGGGCCAGCACGAGAGATGAGGAGGGCCCCATAGTGCAGGAAAACAGTGGATCTAGCAGCTGGAATGGAGGATTCTGCCTCCATTGTACTCATAATGACAGGTGGACAATCCCTGTCTTCATCTGAGTCCTCCAAAGATGAAAATGCAGAGATTAGTTCCATCGGTGGTGCCCTCAAAGATGTCAGAGGTATGTACCCCCGGAATAGGGGGTAAGGAGCTGTGTTCCCTCTAAACTGCATGGCCACACAGCCTCACAGGTGATTAATCAGCCCCGCCCAGTCAGAGGCTCAGAGCTCCATGCACTGAGCTGACTGATTGGGCAGGGCTGATTAATCTCCTGTAAAGTTGTGCCATTGCGTGCAGTTTAGACCATGGGTTCCCAAACTGGGGGGGCATGAAGAAATTCCAGGGGGAGCCCCCCATCAAGTTTTGCTGCCCTGTTCAGTTCCTTTTTTCCTTTTTTTTTTTTTTTTTTTTTTTTTGGCTCAACAAGTTTTGCTGCTATTTGGAAGGGGGGGCATGAGGGTTTTTCAAAAATCAAAAAGGAGGGCGTGATGCTGTCAGCCGATGGTCAGGGCAGTGAGTGGTGTGTGTGTGTGTGTATTATACACCCGAGACTTCAACTGCCAGGACCGGGGTCCTTAGCAGCGGGCAACCTGGAAGAGGTTGACGGCGCCCCAACGGATCTGTCCCTTATGACCGGCTGGAGTTCTTTTAAATTGTGCTTGGTTCTGTTACAGCAACTGAAGGAGTCAGGTTAAAGCTTAAACAGTTACTATTTTATTGTTACAGGGTAAACTTAGCTGTTAAATGCTACTGCTGTGTTACAGATAACACAGCCACTACAAAGGACAGGACAGAAATTACACTTAAAACAAAAGTCACTTACAGGTACCATGAAACCCTTTTGGTTCTCTGAGCTCTTATTAAATGCATGCAAAATAGACACATAGCAGGTATATATTCTCACCCCTGCGTTCCAGACTTGGCGTGGCCAGCGTCTTTCTCTCAATCCCTCGGGAAGAAGTAGGGGCGAGGTTGGGCGTCCCACAGACCTCGGGAGACAATCAATACCTGCCAGCAGGTACAGATGATTGGAGCTCAAATGGGGTGGGCTACTAAACCCCTCTTTATACCCCTGGGGTCACGTAGGCTTCTTCCTGGTCTCAAATGGCCAATTAGGAAAAATGGCTTTGAATGCCAAGTTTCCCACGAAGGGTGCAAAGCATAATTCACACCTGGGAAAATGCAGACAATGGGCACTTCTAGTATGTGATGGCGAAGATTCCTCTCCTGGGACAGTGCAGGCGTGTCAATTACTGGTACTAGCCATCAGAGGCGACGGGAGGCCCCGGTCGTCAGCTAGCCCATTTACTGTCTGGTTTCTGTTTATGGTAGAGTCAGGGACAGGCAGCACACCTGCGTTCCCAGGGCATCAAAGGCTGACTGCCTTTCTCTTGCTCTTTGGGGGGGGAAACAAGATGGGGTTCATATCTGGCTACAGATGCCAAAAAGTTTGGGAACCACTGGTTTAGAGGGAACACTGGTAAGGAGTGCCTCAGATATGACATGTCTAGTGCTGTAGATATTGTCTCCCTAGAATTAGAGGGACTCAGAAAGCATGAGAACCTTGGCTTTCCCAAAGCAAACACTTTCTGGGGCTCTGGTACTTTTCCAAACCTCCCCAAAGTCTTCTTGGAAGATCCTTCCAAGGTCCAGCATGACCTACACAAATTAGAGGATTGCGCCAAAAGAAATCTGATGAGGTTCAACAAGGACAAGTGCAGAGTCCTGCACTTGGGAAAGAAGAATCCCAAGCATTGTTACAGACTGGGGACAGAGTGGCCAAGCAACAGTTCTGCAGAAAAGGACCTGGGGATTACAGTGGATGAGAAGTTGGATATGAGTCAACAGTGTGCCTTTGTAGCCAAGAAGGCTAACAGTATATTGGGGTGCATTAGTAGGAGCATTGCCAGTGATTATTCTCCTTTACCACATCTGAAGTATTGCTTCCAATTCTGGAAGTTACAGAAGAGATGTGGACACATTGTAGAGAGACCAGTGGAGGGCAACAAAAATTACTAGGTAGCTGGAGCACATGGCTTATGAGGAGAGGCTAGAAGGATTTGGGCTTATTTTGTCTTCAGAAGAGAAGAGTGAAGTGGGATTTAATAGCAGCCTTCAACTACCTGAAGGGGGGTTCCAAAGAGGATGGAGAGAGGCTGTTCTAAGTGGTGACAGATGGCAGAACAAGGAGCAACAGTCTCACGTTGCAATGGGGGAGGTCTAGGTTGGATATTAGGAAAAACTATTTCACTGGGAAGGTGGGGAAGCATTGGAATGGGTTACCTAAGGAGGTGGTGGAATCTCCATCCCTAGAGGTTTTTAAGTTCCGGTATGACAAAGCCCTGGCTGGGATGATTTAGTTGGGATTGGTTCCGCTTTTAGCAGGGGGTTGGACTCGAAGACTTCTTGAGGTCTCTTCCAACCCTATGATTCTAAAGGAACTTTTTCAGTTCCTGGAATTGGTATAGGAACTGAAAGACGCTGGTCTTCCCCAGAGTGATTGGCTCTCTAGCTCTGAGGGAGGCCGATGTTGACTGTGTATTCTGTTTCACACTCTGTACTGGCAGATCCATTGATTTGTGCAACTTCTTTTCATGTTTGTGCACTTTAGGGCACACTCCATCCCCTTGACTGAAACTGATGGAAGGAGTCTCCCCCTTCCTAGGCCTAGAGGAATACTTCTGCAATGCTTAGGTATGTGCTTCCTTATCTTCCGAATAGGCCCTAGTGCCAGCCTTCAACTCCAAAGTTGGAGACAGTTTCCTGGCAGTCTCAGGCCAATGCCTGACCAGGGTACAAATGAGATCTCACAGTGACTTCCATGAGGATTCTGGAGGCAGAGAGCCCAATATTCTTGAGTAAGGGTGGGGATAGACTGGCAGATACTGCACTTGGATGAAATGCAGGCTTCTCTCAAACAGTAGGGGCAGCATTGAAGTTTGTTACTAATGCTGATGGAATGCAGGCAAGACACACAGAATTTAAAACCAGGGAAGAGGGGAGGGTTGACATAATCTAGTACCCCCACATGGGTAAGGAGGGCGGGGAGTGTTCATGAGAAACAAAAGTTTCCAAAAAGAAACCCAAATTCTTCTCCTAAACTATCAAGCTAGTTAGAACTACTATAAAAGTGGTAAAAAAAAAACCTATAAAACAATGTACAATTATATTTTTTCAATATGCATCACATGCAAGAGGACACTAATAGTTCCTTCTTATCATGGCATGGTCTGGGTCAGAAATGGAGACACGGTTGGTCTGCCCCATGCTTTATTTCTTTGGAAGAAACTGTGATCCAGGGAACATGCATGGGCCAATAGTACTACTTCAAAAATCTCCAGTGCTGGACGCATGGTGCACATGCATAAACCCTCAGTGGCATACTATTGTAAGACCATCAGTTGAAGAAGAAGCAAACAGTTCTCACACAACGTATTTAGTATGTGTTGAAATATGCTTTATTATTTTTATTGCAATAATGCCCAAAGAAACCATCCAAAATCACATACCCTGGGTGGTAGATGCTGTACGTACTTATAGTAAGACATGGTCTCTGCCCCAAAAATTCATAATCTAATTGGAGAAGAAAAAGGGTCTTCCATACAAAAGTTAATGTCTGTTTTTATTATGATTAAATATATAGAGAGAAGAACACTAACAGCCAGCAAAATGTTGTTGTAGTATTGGTAAAAATAATGGAGCTGATATTGTATTTTGGGGGGCACCCAAGTCTGCCTGCTGACTCCATTTGGGTGAGAAGAAATGCAAAAGCAGGCCATAAATTTCTTAGGTGTTGAAGTGTGAAAAAGAGAGTCACCTGTTACCAAAAAACTTCTGTTTTGCTCTTTTCCTTTTTGTTATTTTTAAAACAGATGACTTCATCCAAACCAACGTTTATAAAAAAAGCCAGGTTTAAGAGCTTGTATTCTAAGCTTCACATTGGTGTGCTTATTTATAGCCAAGTTGTTCACCTCCAAAACATAGTAATTTAACATGAAAACACTAAGAAAAATAGGCAATGGGGCATGAATCATTTGGTTTAATTTACTTATTTACTAGTTTTTCCTACATCTATAAACAGTAGTAATTAGATTTTATTTAAAAATACGGACATTCTAGGATTGTCTGCATAGATGACTCAGTACAATCACAAAGATATGTGTTAGGGCCCATTTCTGTAACCCTCTCTCAGCTAGAATGGTAACTGAAATTAGAGATGGGCCCAGATCAGAACACAGCCCAAACCTTCTAAAACTCTGAGAAAGTTTGGATCTAGGTTTAAACTTTTTCCTTAACCTGATCTGTAGCTAAAATCAGAGACCATATTGCTTAAGTAGAAATTTCAGGATTGAACCTTTTATTATATTGAATAAATCAAAAGTCAAGCTGAACTATAAAAACTTTGCCCAGTTATGAGCAATGAAACTTTACAAATGTTGACTGTGGACAGAATACTGATTTTTCACACTTCCAAATCATGGCCCTATTGAAGTCAGCAACAAGATTCCCATTGACTTCAGTAGGGCCAAAATGTCACCATTAAAATTCCCCAGACGTTGAATGATTTTTAAAACATGTAAGAATAACCAGATATTAAATACCAGATTCCTGGTAGCTTCTTCCTCTGCACTGAACCAGACTGTGCAGTCTTCTGTCTTCTTGGGAATATATCATGTAGGGCTGCTACCACTGCTGGTGACATCATGTTGGGCACACACACAAGCCGGAAAAGTGAATGCTTGTAGAAATGTGGAGAACTGCCTCACCTGTCACACAGAAACAATGCGACAGAGTTTGGACAGTGCATTTATTGCAATTAAAATGCATCTATACTATTTTAAAAAGAAAATGATTTCAGCTATGCGTGGAAATTAAAACTGTCCAGAAAGTTTCAGAATGTTTTAAATTTCAACCAAAAGACATTTTTTGTAGGAAGTATTTCTCATTTTTCAACATTTCATCTGATTGGAAACTTTCAATAAAAATTGTAAAATCAAATGGAAAGTACACGTTGGATATGGGACTTGCTTTGAAAAGGTATGAAATATTAAAATCAATCTATCTTTGGCACAGTCTACTGCATTCCAGGCAAGGGCACCTGTATTTTTAAACTTCAAACCTCTCAAGAGGCTTATTTAATTATTTCATTAATAATATTGTTTCATTATTTTCTTTTTATCCGCCAGTAATCTAGGGATGTTAAGGACTAGTAGACAGGATAGTCGACTAGTCGCTTCCCCCCACCCCCCTTGCTACCTCTATCAGATAGAGGCAGCAAGGAGGGGAGGGGAGGGGAGGGGAGTACTTCAAAGCGGCAGCACCACAGGGAGCCTGGGTTCAGCTGCTCCATGCAGTGCTGCCGCTTAGAATGCCATGGGTGGCATTTCAAAGCAACAGTGCTGCTTGGAGCCCAGGGTCAGCTGGGGACTCCCCAGCTGATCCCCAGGCTCCATGCGGTGCTGCCAGTTTGAAATGCTGCAGTGGCATTTCAAAGGGGCAGCACCGCTCTATCGACTAATCAAATAGTCGATGCAAAAATGCATTGATTATTCGATTAGTTGATTCCACGATACTTAACATCCTTACAGTAATCATGATGTAAAAAAACATGGGCCTAATTCTGATTTCAGTTACGCTGGTATAGATCAGGAGAAGGAGCACCAAAGTCAAAGAATTTACACACTGGTTTAAAAGTCATATAGAACAGAATCAGGCCCTATATTTTCTATTTAGGTTAACATATACTGGGCATACCCTCAGGTTCATGTAAATAGCATAGTTCTATAAAGTTAATGGACCTATGTTGATTCATAAAATGGCTCACATGCATTTAGCAAACCCAAATAAGGCAAAAAGTTAAAATGTTCTTCAAATGTGGGCAGAAGCTAAGGACTGATTCCACTGTACTCCCCTAGGAGCACACAGAGACGGAAGGAAGGGAAGAGGGGGTCAGGCAAGGAGGAGAATTGGGGTGACAGCCTGCATCTGGTACACAGAAAGAAGGGGTAAGCTGCACCCTATAAAGGACGCCTCCTGCTGCAGCTCTTGTATTGCTTTGGTTTTACACCACCACTTATTATGGACTTTATCTGAAAATACAACTAACCCCTGAATAAGGTTTCAACCCAGAAACCCAGTTAAAACCTATTTTAGAGCATGGCTACTCTCAGAAAAGCACCTGTAAAATAGTAAACATAGCTGCTCCCTGGTGCATCTTTGAATCAGGTGGGTTTACTTACAGAAAGACGTTTTTGCTGCCACTACTTTCTCTGGAAGGTCAGTACAGCTATAGAAGAGACAACTGCACATTGTTTGGCCTCATGCATCCTTAATCCCATTATCTGCTAAAGGCCAGATCAGCCCCCAGCCAGAAGAAACCCATGTAAACGCCAGGAAATCATTGTGAAAATATAGAACCCTTCCATGCCATTTTTACAGACACTCTTCTGTCTAAAACTGCTAACATTTCCAAGAGTGGATCATATGTGATGCTTAGTGGTGTCTTCCTAGGCAGTGCTTCCTGTTCATCTGCTATATTTAGTTATTTCATTTATCTGCAGGTACCTATGTCTGCTCACCCCTGTAAAGGTAAGCTATTTGCCTTATACAAGACAAATGATCACTGCAATGTGCAGTGTGCAGTGTACAATTAATTTTTGCAGGGATGCTTTCTAGAGATAACGAAAAATATTTACTGCCTTTAAATTTGAAAACAAAAAAACAGCAGCATGCTGATGCTTGGTCCAAGCTCAAGAGACCTTAGAGGCTCAGGCAAGGTGGGAGATTCCGCACTCCCTGTACCTTACCCATGGGGAATGCAGCTCCAGCTGCCACGAAGGACTGCCAAGAAGCAGGAGAGGTCTTTAGATATTTTGAGCAACATCCTAGCTTCAATGAAGTCAGTGAAAGTTTTGCAATTGGCCTGAGTGGATCCAGGATTTCATACTTTGTCCTTATCTACATTTAAAAAAGAGATAGTGTTTGAATGAAACTGAACAACTGAAATAGATGATGTGATACTGACCTCAACTTTATGACAGTGCAGATCAAGACACATCACGTTCAGCATCGTGTCAGCAACCTTGATTAAACCGTGAACACAGTTTGACTTGATCTATACTGACCACTAAGTGAGATCATTATTGTGTCATTTAATTAGTTTGTTCAAAGTCTTGTTCAAAACATAGTAAATTGTTGTAGTATAAGCAAGCCCCTTCAGTCACTGAAACACAAGCAACATTTGACTGGCAACTTTTCTTTCCTCCCTTCCCCCACGGACCCTAAATCACTTTCTACGGGGTTTGCAGGGTGGCAAAAGGTCAGTGTGGGGGGTCAGCAGTGGGGGAGCACTGTGATTGAGGCTCCTAGAAAAAGTGATGGTACAGTAAAAGGGGGCATTTGGGGGAAATGCTAGAAAATATTGCAAAAACAAAATTTCCCTTTGATGCTTTGCTAATGTTTCTGTTCTTACACCAAGGGATCCTATCTTCCTATATGTTTATAGAGTATGTACCACATTGGGATCCTGAGCCAGTCAAAACAAATAGCAAGCAATAATGTAAACCCACTAGATCATAGCTCACATGCACAAAAGGACTGAATTATGCTACACAGGCAACTTTACTTCTGGTTCTTCCTACCTTTTCGTGCTTGATCTTGCGACTTTAAACATTAAACATATGTATGTAGTTAATAATTATATTGGTAACTGAAAGCCCTTGCTGTTTCTCGGGTGTGGCAATCAGGCCAAGTAGTCCACCAGTGCAGCGTGCCTCATAGAACCAATGAAACTGCTGTATGCAAATTATCTGCAGAGTAAGACTGGTGATTGGTTGAGTTACCTCTGATATCACAGTGGTTTACAACTCTTGGGATGCATAGATACCTGCTTATAGTAGATGAAAGCTCTTGCACAGCTGTAATTCATAAAGTCAAAATGGCTGAGAACTTAAAAGTAACATGGTAATAGACAATGAATTCCAGGAATTGAATATGGTGCTGTTCTGAATGAAACAAGCTCTCAGCCCCGCTTGTCGCTGTTTCCATCACTTCACACAAATTCAAGAGTCATTTTAGATGCCAGAGTGGTACACACAGTGACAATCCTGGAACCATTTTTCAGCATGAGCACGAAATGCGGCAGCCTTCTATTGCCAAGTTGAAAACTGATCATTTATCCCTTTTCTTTTTTTTCTGTCCCTCAGGCAGTTTGCAAGCAATGAGAGACTTTACTTATCACCTCATGACTCTGCTGCCTATTGTTAGGGCCTTTGTCAAAGGCTTTTTAAAACTCTAAATTACTTAGATCCAGGCCCCCCCAACAGAGGGGGGCAAAAGAGTCAGTTGCCCCAGTCCCCGGTGATTCAAAGGGGCGTGGGGCTCTGGCTGCTGCTACTTCAGCAATAGCAGCGCCCATAGCCCTGAGCCCTTTAAATTGCCATCGGAGTGCCACACAGCATGCTCTGGGCAGCTCTTAGGGCTGCCTGGAGAGGTGGGAGCGCCACGCGGCATGTTCCAGGCAGTGCTGGGGAGGGGGATGCCACGATCTGGGCAGCGCAGAGGGCCAGCTACTCTCAGCCCCACCCCTTCCACTTGAGGTGCACCCTGCTTCTGGGAGCGCAGAGCCATCCCCCCATCTTTGTTCATCTACTTCTCCTTCATCCTCTGGTTTGTTGACACACACAACAAATTGTCTAGTGAATTAAAGCAGACCCAGTAGCTGAATTTGCAGCGTGGTTAGCACGTCCAACCCTAGTGCAGAAACCAAGGAAGGCCCTCATGACTCTAAACAGTAAAGAGGAGAAGTCTCTCTCCTGCTGAGTCAGTAGGAACTTATATATTCTCCACTGAAAGTCACTCATCCAGTCCAGGGGCATGTGCCACCCACACAGCATTCATGCCCACCCAATTTGCGGCTGGCGCACCCCAACTCTCATCTGGGACTCCTGATCCCAGTTGGATGTCTTCCTCATGGCGCCCCATGCTCCCATGCTGCTACCCCAGTCTCCAACCGTAGGGGGGTGTCTCCGGAAACTGGGGCAGCCGCACATGGCATGCCAGCAAGTGAGACATGCAGCCAAGCTGGCAGACACCTAGCTGGGGCTGGGGGAGTGGAGTTCAAGCTCCAGCAAGGTCCCCCTCTGCCCAATGGGTACCCCCTACAGCCAGTGTGCCCTGGGTACATGCTGAGCAGTAAGAGGCAGGTGGGGGAGGCAGGTCCCCCGTTCCTCCTGCCCCCTTTTGCTAGGGCCCTGGGTCCCTTCTCTGTCCCCTGCCCTTCCTGTCCCACTCCCTCAGGGCACCAGATCCCTCCCTGCCCCTCACTATGGCATTGGATCCCTCCTACACACCTGATTCTTCCTGCCCTCTCCCAGGCCCTCCATCCGTTACCCACCCCTCATCATTGCCCACCCACCTGAAATATGGGCCCACCCACTTTTCCTGTCATAACTACGCCACTGATTCCTGTCCTCATGGTTTTCTCCCCTTTGAGGCCATGTGCAGGAATTGGTCTCAGTTCAATTGCAAAATGGTGAGTTCCAGTTAAACATTAAGCCAGGAAATATTTAAAAATCTTTATTATAGGTCTGCGAGGAAGACACAGAGAGCAATAGCCAAAGGGTTCCTGTAACTACCCAGGTCAGGAATATACCCATTCTGCCACAGTACAAGACTTAAGATGGACTCTCACTGGCTGACATTTAATGCACATGCCTAAAAGAAGATAGCATCAATAAAATTATATCATTGGGTGATTAAAAATGATTTTAACAATGCAGCACAGTGCACACTAAACAAAG
This sequence comes from Rafetus swinhoei, assembly GCA_019425775.1. Lineage (NCBI taxonomy): Eukaryota > Metazoa > Chordata > Testudines > Trionychidae > Rafetus > Rafetus swinhoei. Next base: position 269,291,864 of record CM033437.1, on the reverse strand, counting down.
GCAACTTTAGCTAGCTGATAACGAGAGGGAAGACTTTTTGATCATTTTTAACAGCCTGAAAAATGAGTCAATGCCTTATTGCTCTTGCTAATTATCATGGACAAAACGAGGAGACGAACAGCTGGTCTCAGACCTGTGGCGTTCTTCATGATGAGGCAAGGAGAGCTTTATATATAATAATCAAATAACTTTATTTCATACTCCACGTACATCCAATACCACAGAAATCAGAGCCAGCTGTGAGCGGGAGCTGTTCTGCTCTGCAGAGTCCTGCATTCCAACATGGAGGAGGTGACCTTTGTCGCATCACAAAGCATCTTTTCTGTTTCTAGCCAAAACATTAGCTAAAGCTTTGGCTTTATGTGCAAATGGTTTTGCAGTTCTAACTACTGCCTCATGTTATGATCTCCTAGATACACAGTGATTCAGAAACGACAACAATTGCCTATATTGAGGCATGCAGCAGATTTCTGGCTTCATTATAAAGCAGGGGTGGGGAACCTTTTTCTGGTAGGGGGCCGCTGACCCACAGAAAAATCAGTGGGAGCCGCACACAAGTGAGAAGCAAAAAAACAACAAACCCTCACTGACCCGGCCCCTGAGTGAGAAGGAGAAAGACACTCCCCACATTCCCCTCACACGCCAGAGCCTAATGGGGCCCAAACTAGTAGATTGTGTGTGCTCCAGCCCCGCAGGCTCCCCAATGCTGTGGGAAAAACACTGAGCCTCAGGGGCCAGATTCAGGCAAATGGGGTCACATCTATCCCCTGGGCGTTAGGTTCCCCACCCCTGTTATAAAGAATTACACTATGTAAGTCTAGCTATAGTACCATCACACACACAAAACAACCACCTCACCCTACCCCTAATCACACTCACCAGTTCCCTAGTCACTACTAGAGCCACTGAAAAACTGCATCTTCTCCCTTTCTCTAGCTACACCATCCACTCCATGTTGTGAGTTCATCTCTTCTTATACTCCCACTCAGTCCTTCTGCTATGCTAATTCTGGCCTCCTCTCCTGTCAGAGATTGATCCTTTGCTGCCACAGAGCCAGCCTTCTAGTGAAAAATGACACCTTTGTCTTCCTCTGTCTCTCCATTTCTGTACCCCCCCTTAAAACATGACAATCCAAAATCTTCCTACAACTTGTTGACCTTGTGGTTAATATCGGATTGTCTACCTTTTTCTTCTGGTCTATTGGAGAGGGCTGAGGGTTTGCCTCCTGTAATCATGAAGGGTTGGAAGGAAGTTTTTGCCTGGCTGAGTTCCTGTCAAAGTTACTGTGTTAGTATGGCTGGTATTTTATTTGACATGTCATTAATGATGTTATATGTATTTATAATAACAGGTCATTATTTAAGAGACATCATTTTAAGTAAATGTTCTTTCAGCTGGAGCTCATTGAAAGTGCCAATTATTTTTCCACAGAAACATTTTAAAATTTTATATTTTTTTTAAAAATTGTCATTGAAAGTATTTGTTTTGTCAGAAAAAAAATCCACTGGAGCTTGGTTTTTACAACCTGAAAACTAAATATTTTTACCAAAAACTTCTGCCAAAAATAGTTCAGGTTTTAGTCTTCAGGAGATCAGCATGAGTCAAAAAAGAGAGAGAGAGAGAGAGAGAGAGAGAGAGAGTACATTGACCAAAATTTCTGCAAAAAATATTAGTTTTGGTCAAGAAGCCATTTTATGCTGAAAAAATATTTTGACCAATAAAACCTGCTTACCTATAATCTCCATCACCTTTATTGTAACATTTCTGTTGCTATAACAGGAATTCACTCTGACAAAATTGTATGAATGACATTGTACACAGTAACTGTATCATGTTTCATGTGGCCACTCCTGGCCAATGTAACAGATGTCAAAAATCCTGAAAATTATGTATTTTCCCAATTCTAGTATTTAATCCCATTCATAACATGTGTTGTGCATTAGAAACTACAAGTATACACCTTTATTATGTTGAGTACTGACTTAATAAACAGCTTAGTCCAAAATAAAAATTGAACATATTATCAAATACATATGTAAGCTATTGAAACTCACCTTGTTTCTTCTTACTCCACTGTTACCAGAGCTTCAAAGCTACATGAATCGTGACAGTTATTTATCTGGTGCACTAGGCTTTGGTACTTGTGTTTTGTCATCTTTGGCAGGGGGGTTTGTTTAAGTTTAAGCAATTTATTTATATCTTCAATTCATAATTAACACAAACTTTACTACAGGGCTCTATTGTAATGTCAAGCACGGAATAAACTCTTTCATACATTGTAAAGAAAGCAGAGAACACAGTACTGACGCTGACAGTATAATGTAATTGGAGCCCTACCAAATTCACAACCTTGAAAAACATATTATGGACCATGAAATCTGCCATTCCCGCATGCTCCGCCCCATTCCCCACCTCCCCCCTGTGGAATCTGTTTTTTTGTGTGCTTTTACCCTTTACTATAGAGATTTAATGGGAGAGGCCAGTGTTTCACAAACTGGGGGGTCCTGACCCAAAGGGGAGCTACAGAGGGGATCACAAGTTTATTTTATGGGGGGTCACAGTATTGCTACCCTTACTTCTGCAGTGTCTTCAGAGTTGTGCAGCCAGGCAGCGGCAGCTGTTGGTGGGGCACCTAACTCTGATGGCAGTGCCCTGCCACCAGCAGTGCAGAAGTAAGGGTGGCAATGCCACCCTTACTTCTGCACTGCTGCCTTCAGAGCCTGCAATTGCCTATTACTTCCCTGAAGTGTTACTTTAGGGGTTACTGGCATATAGACTGATCCCCCCTACTGACCTGCAAGATAAAGTTAAGGTACATTGGCAAACTGCTCTATAGATAAAGAGCATCATTCTACAGTCATTTTCTGGACCCTTTTGTGTGTGCTAAATTCAGACACATACACAAAAGCGGAAGCCACATAGATTTAAAAGAAAATAATCTATGACACTTTAAAAGAGGGCAGAAGTTCCATGTATGATTTTTGGAGAAATAATAGCTACCAAAAAAACCTTTAAATTTTGAAAACAATTCTGGTATGGGCATTGCTTGAGATTTGCATGGCTTCCTAAGTCTGCATGTTGATTTAATTAAAAGTATCTTCTTCTTAAAGTATGCATATTGTGCCTCTCATCTGGCACGTGACTGGGATTCATTACCAAATTTGGTCTATGGGAGCCGAATATTGATGGGGAGTTTGTTATGAACACTGATCCATGCCGCCCATTAAAGGTATTACCATATCTAGTCAATTGACCACAGCAATAAGCAGGAAAGCCTGCAGAGGGCACAAGTCCTCTTTTTTTCTTCTTGCATGACAAGAGCCTTTTGCCCTAAGGGACAACACTACCAGAAATGAAAGCAGCAGGCAGAGAATGGAAAAGTCATAGGAGTCTGTCCTGTGAAGTGCTGAGCAACCTCAGCCATTACCATCTTCGGTGAGTGTTCATGACACTTAGCACTATACAGAGCCACCAGCACACAACAGAATCAAGCTCTTCATGGTTAGAACTTCTCATTAAAAAATAAAGTTGCAAAGTCAAGCCCTCATATGTGAGGAAATGCCAAAAATAATATTGCCCCATGCAACCTTAACTCACCCCTCTTGCACATGTATTTATTATACAGTCTTTAACTGCAAGATCACATACTATTTCTTTAACAGCACACCTGCCTCATTCAATATGCAGGAAGGACAGCACTGAACTAATGAACAGTTATTCAATATTTTGTATTATCCTTATCATTCAGTGTGTGGCTCCGGCTTTAATTGCTGCACACCATTCAGAACCGGCTATGAAGGTATTAGTAGTTTCCTCATAGGGTTTGCTACAGTGCTTGTCACGGTAATATCTAGGTGCTTCACACAAAAAAATGTATCCCATGGAGTTTTATTTGGCTCTTGAGTGCCTGGCAATAGCTATATGAGCTTATCCAGGTATCCAACATATACAACTCTGTGCCATGCCCATAGAGTATAAATTAATGTTATATGCCAATGATGCACCTTTGTATATATATCTGTAGCCCCTAGGGCTAACCTGCTCACTAGCCTATAGATTCACACATTTATTCTTTCCTTATCGTTTTGATTATAAGTTTATTATAATAAGTACGGTAGGTTTATATTGGCAGTAACACAAAAGACTTACAGAACACGTCCTGTATGTTGAGCTAAGGCAAAGTTAGTATTTTTGGCTGGGATCTTTCACCAAGATAGCACAGTTAGCTCACATATATTCGGGACCTTTCATTTAGATAGATTGTGGTAAGACTGAGGGACTTTCCATGGTACAAGTGCTTCCAAGAATACCCTCAACCTTAGCAGGTACATCATTACTTAGAAAAATCCAAAATAATTGGTTGAGACCAGACCAAATAACAGAAATAATAAATGTGACAGACAACCACAAAAGGTGCATGGTAATGAACTGACGAATATAATCATAAGTTGAGATCAATGATGTACTGACCTACTGAAAAAGAAACTTCACCATTAGTAAAGTGAGGAAATACAAATAAGGAGAAAAGGAAACATCCCCTACTAAATGTGCATCAAACATAACGTCAGCATAACGTATGAGGAAGGTGGCATCCCAGCCTAGGGGTGGTAGGAGAAGGAGATGGAGTCCTTGGAAGGTACCAGAATGATGGCCACCGGTAATGAAAAGGAAGGCGCAGGTGACGAGGAAGATGATGGCAAACACCTCAGATTGTTCTAGAAGGAATGGTGTGAGTATATGGTATGGAAATATAGATGTACATTCCCTATTTATCTTATGAAATTGGGGTGTTTGTGACTGTGCTAAATGTATTAATAAACTATATTTACAAAGAGACAAGAATTCCTATAGTGTGAGTGTTGCACCTGTGCACATCAGGGTTCCCAAACCATAGAATAATTGAATACTGGGCCTGATCCTGGGACAAAGACCTGTCAATCCTAAAGGTGGTACCTGGAAATGTATAAAGCAATCTTAGATCAGGCAACAATATCCAAGTGAGAAAACATAATTCCAGTCCTCATGTCACTAATTCAAAAATGCAGATCTATATCAGGTTACAAACAACATTGGGGAACACTGGAAATCTCTCAGTTGTCATGCAGTGAGGCTTTCTCTCAATGACATTTCTGTAAGCAAACTGATGCAATTCATACCAAGGCATAACAGTTCCCAGAAATATTAACAAACCAGTTAAAGTGCTGATAAATATAGATCTTATACCCTCTCAATCGGATGACATAAATCCTTGCTCCCTGGGCCTGTGGGCAAGGACTACACAATAAAAATGAATATTCTGAATGGAATATAGAGGCGCCTAAGTGGCCTGCGTGTATCCTTCTGTCTTATGTTAGAAAATGTAATAGCAGTTGTAGAGCTTACCTGGGGGTGCTGGTCCACACATACTACAGTTCTTCAAATTTAAAAAATACCAAACACCTCCAATTCCTTTTAGAAAAGGTGGATTTGGAGCTCTCAAGCCTACAATATTATTATTATGCCTTTAACTTGATGCAGAGGTCAAATGGTTCCTGTATGCTAACACCCTTATACTCATCTGGGTGGAAACTGACTGGTATTGATTCATTCAGTGTACACTGCTTACTTACAATCTCCTGTGCTCAGTGGCATATGAAGCAACCTGCTTTTCCCATTGCTGTCTGTCCTGAGTAAGATGTTTGACTCCATGATAAGATGCCTCCAAACTGTACCACTTTGCACTGGTTGCCAGGGGAACCAAAGTCAAGGCCACCCTCTAACTCTGGCTTCCAGTTGAGGGTCCTGAGGTAAACACTGAAGGTTTGAATCAAAAAGATCAAATCCAGCAGATGATGTATTAGGCAGAGGGGAGGGTTTAGAGAGCGGTAGTGTACCCACTCAAGAGTGGCATGTTTCTCATCCAGGAAGGTAGCTCTTGGCTATTATGCCCATCAATGAGTATATCCTAGCTCCATAGGTGGTGTGATGTGCTGGACAAACAGAATAATCAAACCGTCTTCAGCTAGTATGTGTGCTGTGGTGTGCTATAAGATAGGAACATCCTGTGCCACGTGTACTTTCTGGAGCGGCATTTAACAATGACTAGAACTATGTCCCCCATAGATAGACTTGATCCACCCTTCTCCAAGCCAGCAGGATAGCTCTAGGTCCAGATGCCCAGCCACCAGCAGCCACTGTTCTTAAGGGCAAGATTCACCCAATGTCTGTAAAGCACTTTGTCTCTCTAATACTGACATCCCACTTTTCATCTTCAAAGTGGGTGAGGTTGTATCTTTTATTGGACCAACTTGTGTTGGTGAGAGAAACAAGCTTTTGGATCAAACAAAACATATCACCTCACCAACTTGCAGGCTCGCAGAAGGCGGGGTGGGGGGGGAGTAAAGAGGGCAATTTCCCTTGGTCCCGGAGATTCTAAGGGGCCTGGAGTTCCCGGCCGCTACTGCTACTGCAGTGGAGGCAGTGGCCAAGCCCCAGGTCCCTTTGAATTGTTGCAGGAGTGCCAGAGCACCACTCTCCATAGCTCTGAGGATTGGGGTGTGGAGGAGTGCCACAGACTGAGCAGTACTAAAGGCTGACTGCCTTCAGCACCACCCCTTCTGGGGTGCAGAGCCATTCCCTTCACCTTGTCCATGGTAGCTATTGGCCTTCAAGAGTGACCTTGAGTGGGTCACTGCAGATTATGTTGCACTGGGAAGATGGATCAAGCAGTTTGAGGTGCAAGTACTGTTCTTGTCCATCCTCCCTGTTGAAGGAAAAGGTCCAGGTAGGGATCGTCCAATTTTGGAGGGCTTGAGGAAGAGTAGAAGCCCCAAAACAAATTAACATATGGCTTCAGGGTTTCTAGACAGATCCATGTTTCATCCTACACAACTAGCATCACAGCTAGTACTTGCTATTCTCACCCATAAGAGCCAGAACTCTACCACACAGCAAAGATCTGGCCTTAATACAATACAATTTACCATGTATTAATTAGTAACACAGGATTTTAAAAAATGATTAAGTTCAGAATTATAGATATCTGCAACACTCCAAAAAATCAGTTAAATCTTTTTTCTTTATTATCTTAAGCCATTAACAACTATGTAAACTTTGTTTGAAATGTAATCAGGCAAATGTCCTCCTGCCACACAAACCCCCCATACAGTCTGCTTCCCACCCTGTCCCTCCAACCCAGATAGACAGAGAGAACTGCAGCGAGTGAGTCAGAATACCCCATACAAACTGCCCCCATCTCACTGCACTGGTGCCAGCACCCACCCTCCTTTCCCCTACCTACCCCATGCAGTCAACCCCTTACATCCCCCCTTCCCATCCCAGGAGGGTTGAAGAGACTGCTGGGTTTCTGCCTCTCGCTCTCTCTCTCTCCCCCTCCCTCCTTGGGCAGATGGGACTCTCCAAACCCCCTCCCCTTTGATTCCCCCCCCAGCCAATTAACTAATTACTTTCTTACTCACTCCCCCCCCAGCCACTTATTCCCTGCTTATCTCATCTGCTTATCTGCTCTGGGAGCCCTTCAGTTCAGTGTGTGGCAGCTCCGTTTAGCTGCTGCTTACAGACATCCTGCTTCCCCCACCCTGCTGGTCAGCTGAGCTCCCTGCCTGCATGGGAGATTTGAACCTCTAAGTGGGACTCAGAAAATAGCTGCATGGTCATGCATATAGGGAATTTAGCTGGGGATTACAGTGGATGAGAAGCTGAATAGGAGTCAACAGTGTGCCCTTGTAGCCAAGAAGTCTAATGGCATATTAGGGTGCATTAGGAGAAGGATTGCCAGCAGATCTAGGGAAGTGATTTTTTCCCTTTATTTAGTGCTGGTAAGGCCACATCTGGAGTATTGTGTCCAATTCTGGGCCGGCCATTACAGAAAGGATGTGAATGCATTGAAAAGGTCCGCTAAAGGGCAACAAAAATGATTAGGAGGCTGGAGTACTTGACTTATGAGGAGAGGCTAAGGGATTTGGGCTTATTTAGTCTACAGAAGAGAAGAGTGAGGGGGGATCTGATAGCAGCCTTTAGCTGCCTGAAGGGGGATTCCAAAGAGGATGGAGAGAGGCTGTTCTTACCTAGAGAGGTGGTGGAATCTCCATCCCTAGAGGTTTTTAAGTCCCAGGTTGACAAAGCCCTGGGTGGGATGATTTAGTTGGGGTTGGTTCTGTTTTGGGCAGGGGGTTGGATTCAATGACCTCCTGATGACTCTTCCAGCCCTATGATTAGAAGATCCTGGGACTGACACAGCTACAACTACACTACATATGTAAGAATTAGGCTTTATTGTTATTCACAGAAACATATGGGGAAGCTTGTCCACATTAACCGCCAGCTGGCTAGACATGAACCAGCATTTACTCCTTTTACTCTTAAAAGCACAGAGGCACGGTCACCAAATGTATCCACATTTGCAAAATCAGTAATCATTTTAACAACTGTGTCTTATGACTAAGTGACTGTGTCACTGTCATTAAGTGGCTGCCAGCATTTCCATAATAAACCCTGTTATCAGGCATTTGTTACTCAGCTGTAAAATTTTGCTCCTGACCAATATTTGGTAAACAAGACCCAGAAAATGACAATTTTTTAAAAGCATATTATCCTATTTGGGTAATGTACTGACGTGTAACTCAAGAGAGGTTTATAAGGGTATGTCTACACTTGCACCCTATTTCGAAATAGGGATGCAAATGCAGACATTCAAAATTGCAAATGAAGCCAGGATTTAAATATACTGTGCTTAATTTGCATAATCGTGTTATGGCGCTATTTCGAGTTAGTGCTATTTCAAATTAACAGACGCTGTGTAGGCGCAGTTATTTTGAAAGAAAACCCTTCTCTCGAAATAACCCTTATTCCTCGTACAATGAGGTTTAACAGTTATTTCGAGAGAAGGGTTTTCTCTCAAAATAACCGTGTCTACACAGCGTCTGTTAATTCAAAACAGCGCTCACTCGAAATAGCGCCATAATGCAATTATGCAAATGAAGCGCAGGATATTTCAATCCCGGCTTCATTTGCAATTTTGAATTGCTGCATTTGCATCCCTATTTCGAAATAGGGTGCAAGTGTAGACATACCCTAAGTGAGGGCCTCATGATTTCTCTAAAGTTCAATGACTTCATTTGCTCTTTTCAGCTGTCACCATGATGCAGAGAAGGAGACAGGCACTGGGGCAACTGGGCACTAAATACTCAGGCAAATCCCTATTAACTAATTAATAGTGCAAACACAGCTGGGGAGTTAGTGGCGTGAGGGTCAATGCAGAGGCACCGGGACTCTCTATAAATGGTCCTGCCCTTCAACATCTCTCAGGGACCCACTCATGTGAAGCGGATCACTTCCTTCAGAGAGTTCCCCCACAATCCATCCTTCGAGTTTTTCTTTTGTTTCTTAGGCCTTGGTTGAGAAATCTCATCACACAATTAAAGGGAAATTACACTTATTACTATCTCAGCCAAGGAAACATCTGATCCTAATTAACAATATACATATGCTTATTGGCTACAGAGCTTTATCCTGCTTCACCACCACTTATACGGTCAGGATCCACAAAGTTTTCTGTGACATCTACTGCACCTAGAACCTTTTGAGTAGTATTTTCTAGACCTGCACCAAACATCCTTGCACAACTAAGTGGTTAAAGTGGAGAAGGAGTGTGGGGAGGAATTAGCAACAAACAAATACTGACAGCATTTTATGCAGCTATGTTAAACTATTCAGGATTCATAGAGATATTAGTTTTATGGGTTTCATTATTAAAAATCTGTGACAGCTAAGGTCTCGTTAAATGCTGAATCTCATTCCCAGATTTGCTGAGAGAGAAGCATCCAAAACATTAACATTAGGAATCTATAACTGGAGATAAAATTGGAAAAACTAAGGGCTTCACTGTACTGGGAAAATGCAGTGTTAGAAAACATTGTCAATCTTATTTTAGTGTTAAGGCAGGCAAGGAGAGTGGCAAATAACTAGGTAGCACATTATTAAACACAACTGTTCTTTTCCACACTGAGATCAAAATCATGCTTACCATGGTTAAGTAACACTTTTTCTATTCCAATGAATTTTCACTCTCTCTCTCATTCTCTCAAAAACCTTCCTGTCCAAAATGGCTGAAATCATTTTGACATTGACTAAACAACATATAATGATGAACATACATTTCTGGTCAAAATGTTCAGATTAGCTCTACTCAGTTCACTGCTCAGCACTGGTGAGTGATTTGTTTGCTACTCCAGAGTTTCTAGTCCATTGTTTAGCAATACAACTTTTTTTGGTTGATTGGTTATTTGTTTTGCTTTATAGTTAGGCTAGCGGAATAATTTGTTTTATATTATATATTCAAACTGCCTGTGAAATCCAACCAATGCCTTTTTCCCCCACGGAGTTACTCTCTTTAAAAAAGAGTCTGAAGCAACCAGACAGATCAAATATACATGGGTTCCACAAGCTGTATGCCAGCAAGAATCTACATTTGTGAGCTGGCTGTTTATCTTCCTTTCAATCAAATGTGCTTATTGTTAAAGTTTTACAAAGTAACCCAGTAGCAAGGTGAAAGATGAAGAGATAACTGAATAATACATAAGTATATTTTTAGTCAGCTTAGGAGTGTGTGTATGTGAAAGAGAGAGGGAAAAATAAGGAACTATACTATGCCCTATAAGAGAGCTGGAATTTCTGAAACTCATTAAGGCACAGGCTAAATTCCACCAAGAGCAAACCTAAACCTGTGTTCAGAGATCAGTACAAGATTACTAATTAGAAGTTTTCCAATCATTCTGCTTCTAAAAATGAGGGGGAAAATTCCTTGCCTTCTTTTTATCAATGGTTTTACAAACCTAGCAAGCTGATTCTTAAATATTAAGAATACAAGACTTAAACTCTAACCCTACAGCTCACACCTCCCGGTCAAATTCAGGAACAACAAAGAGTGGAAAACACATGGAAAAGAGAGAGAGGCCTCTTTCTCAGGTCCTTGGAGACTCTCACCATTCTGTTTAATAGTAAGAGAGAGGTAGCCATGTTAGTTTTTCTTTTTGTTTTAGCAAGATCAGACTATGTAGCACTTTAAAGGCTAACAAGATCGGTATTAAACCATCTTGTTAGTCTTTAAAGTGCTACATAGTTTTTCCTTTTGTTTTACCATTCTTTTTTCTTATGCTTCATAAAGCCACTGCAGCCTTTACCTGAGCTAGGGTCATTGCTAACCTGCCCTAGGGTCATTGCTAACCTGCCCTTAGTTTGAGGAGAGGGAATTTTTTTTCCATGGTAAGAGCTGCCCACACCTCTTGTCTTTACCTTTGCTGCAGAGCACAGATCAGTGGAATCTTTGAGCTCTCTGCACAGCAGTTGAGAGAGAAGTAGATGAGTAACAACATTGTTAGTTTCAGAGACAGTATAGAGTGGAATATTATCCACCACAGAAAGTGTTCATATATAATGAAAAGTCACCTGGATTTTCAGACCTCCATTAACAGTCATCTTCAAAAGAAGTAAGCAAATAAAATTCATTAACCACCAAAATGTTCATAGGAATGTAGGAATTGCCATACTGGACCAGACTTGGGGTCCACTAACTCCATCTTCTCTCTGACAGTGGTCAGCAATAGATACCTTAGAATAGAGGAAGGTTTGAAGAACCACACAGCTGATCTTTTTGGTGGATGATGGGAGAAGAGAGAGAATAACTCATGAAAGCCTCACCCTCATTAATATTTCTCTAAGAGGTTATACATGACATAGGACTAGCAACTCACTTTAAAAAAAAAATGAAAAATTAGGAAAAACTTGTTTTAATATTCAAGCAACATGATATATAAAATGCCATACTTTACATTGTACTTTTTTATGAATTTTGTATTGTATATATACACACAGGGAAAAAATAGCCTATAATTCTCATAATACATAAACTTCTTCTATTTAACCATTTTCTACTCAGCTTCAGCTATCTTTGAAATGTTTAATTATAATGTAATAAGACTGGTTAAAATATAAACCAATAATTTGTATTACACAATTTACAGACATACTTGTTTATAAAATTCTAACTAGTTAAAGAAAAATTATGAAGATAAGATCGAGAATACAGTAGATGGAAAAGTCGGTTGGTGTGGGGATAGAAAGAGGGAAGAAAGGAAGTAGAGAGGAGGCAGCAGTAAGGGGGGACCTATGCATTTAATAGGATCATTCTGATACTTCCAGGAAAACATCCCATCTCAGAATTTTTGGGGATTGTCTGTTATAGAATAATACTTTCCAGTTCTTTTTTTACACTAATCCAGCCAAGCACTTCAGCACATGCTTAATGTTAACCACATGATTAGTCCCATTGACTTCATGTACTTATATTTAAGAATGTGCTGAAGTACTTGGCTGGATCAGGGATTTTCATCTTTAAAAGCACTTTCCAATGATATCATCCAGATGTCACAATGAGGTAAGGGATTGGAATGCAGGCTCTCACTTACAAAGAGACACTGAGCATTTGACTTAAAAGCTTTGACCATTATGTACAAGTAGCACAGGCCACCCACAGAAGGGTGACTATATTTCCCTAGGCTGAATACAGGACACTTGGGAAAATTACTTGTTGTCAAGCGAGCTCAACAGCTATCAATCGTTCAAATTAACATCGAGCTGACTGCGCCTCCATTAAAAAAAACAAACTTCATACTTAGATTCCTTTTATTTATCTTCTTATCTTTTAGGGGTCAAACAGGGAGGGATAACGTAGACCCCCTTACCTCCCCACGTGCGGAAGGGTGAACCACACTTCCATACACCTCTCTCAGATGAGGGGGGCAGGGACCAATCAATCCTCTCCTCTCTGCCTGGTGCTCTCAACCCTACATCACTGGTTGCTCCCCCAGGATAGCCTGGCCTCCCCTGGTACCTGGCACCACATCTTCCTGAGGAATATGTCAGGGCCCAGGGGCATGCAGGGTCATATACCCCCCTTCCCCAAATTTCTGCCAGGGATCACACTAGAATGTGGCCAACAACAGGCTTTTGGCACTGTGCCAGGGGAAGAGACAGGAGCTGCTTCCAGCTGTAGGGAAGAAGGGGCAGGGGAAGAGATGACTTAGCTTGCTTGTATCTCTGCAGAGCTCATCTCTTCTCCCCCTCCAGACTCCCCCACCCCCACTCCTGTGTGGCTGGAAGCAGCTTGTCCCTTCCTGCCCGCACAGTGTCAAAAAGCAGCTAACACCTCCTGGCTGCTGCTGCCCGTGAACATAAATCAACTATCTCCTGACTGACTACAGTAGCGGTCTCCAACCTTTTTAAGCATGAGATCACTTTTTGAATTTAAGTGCAATCCAAGATCTACCTCATACCCAAATACCCTTGCCCCGCCTCCTTTGTGTCCCTTCTCCGAGGCCCCGCCCCTGCTCACTCCATCCTCCCTCACTTTCACCAGGCAGAGGCAGTGGGTTGGGGTGCAGGCTCTGGTCTTGGATTAAGGGATTTGGAGTGCGAGAGGAGCTTTGAGCGGAGTTTGGGGCAAGTAGTTGGGGTACTGGAGGGGGTTCTAGGTGCAGGCTCTGGGAGGGTGTTTGGATGCAGGGGTGCTTGGGGCTAGGGCAGAGGCCTGGGTTGCAGGAGGGGGTTCATGACTGGGGTAGGGTTTCAGGATATGGGCTCCGACTGGGCACTGCTTACCTTTGGTGGCTCCTGGGTGGTGATGCAGTGGGGCTAAGGCAGGCTCACCCCTGCCCTGGCCCTGCATCACTCTCAAAAGCAGCCAGCAAACTCCCTCCCAAGTCCTGTTGTGCCCCCTTTCTGCTCTGTGGAGATAGAATACAGAGTAGGAGAGGGGGCATCTTGACATCAGTGCCCCTCCTTTGCCTCCCCTGACCTTCACAGCAAGCAGGAGGCTCAGGGAGGAGGGGAAAAGCAGCTCCAAGGGAAAGGGCAGGAGTTGTGCAGCTGTAGTGGGAGGGGCAGCTGAAGTGCCGGCACTTGATAGCCACATGGCCAAACCAGTCAGGATCACCTGTCAGAGGCTCCAAGTTCTACCAGTAGATCCCGATCTACTGGTTGGTGACCACTGGACTACAGCATAGGCAGGAATGGGTTACGCCCCGTGGCTGCATTGTGCACCAGGGCTGAAAGTGAAACTAGCCAGGGAGCTGGCTCAATAAAGTAGGATGCCTAGGGGATGGTGTGGGTCCTGCCCAGGGCTGGGGGCAGGGAGGGGACAGACATGAAGAGGGTGCTAAGCCTCTGGTGGAGGAGGGGAGGAGGAGACTGCTGAGCAGCCTGCAGATTTGGGCTGTGAAGAGACTGAAACTCACTTCCCCCTCCCTCCACTATTCTAGAGCTTATCTGAGAAGTGGAGAGGTCTCCCATGCCAGCACCATGCAGAGCTTTGGCACATGGAGGGCTCCGCTCTTCCTCTCCAGCATCTGGAGCTGGAGGGTGTTGGGCTTTCCTGAGGTACCAGTCCTGCCAGAGTGGGGGAAGGAAGGAGCCTGCTGGCCAGGCTGTTGGTCAACTGAGCACTCAGACCAGGGGCTGGTTCTCCACACAGCGCAGGTCAGCAAATATGGTCATCATACCTAAAGGGCACCTGAGGGATGGGAGGCTCAGGGCCGAGGCAGTCCAGGAAGGGGGTGCACCACCAGCTAGCCCCTTTCACCTGCTTGCTGAATTTGTCTCTTTTCTGTATGGTTTTATGTTTCCCTGTACATGAGGGGAAGCTTCAGCTCCCGCACCCCGACACAAACCCCTGTTTTGCTTTAAGTTATGATAAGAGGAAGCTCCATTCTAATTTTGGGGTCCTAGTTCCTACTCTTTAGGAGGTGCTCTTGAACAAACTGATGGATGGACAGACAGACTCGCTCACTCACAAACTCTCTCAAATTTATAGTAAATTACTTTTCCTATACAATGTAATTTTTTCCCCAAAAGTCAGTATTTTGCTGAGCTGGCTGGTTTCAAACTAACCAGAATCCAAACATTCCTGGATGTTCTTTTGCTCCCCACAGGGCTTCTGCAGCAAATGGATAAAAACTCTCCTTCCCCTCATTCTGTTATACTGAAAAATAGTCTTATTTCTATTCACACATAGGCCAAATCTCGGTCTTGTTATAAAGTCGTTACGGTTGTCATTGCCTCTGATGGTTTCTCATTCAAACTCTTAGGCCAGTGGTCCCCAACCTTTTGGGGCTGCCGGGCGTCCAGGGGCAGGGCCGCTCACGCCCCACGCGCTTGGGGGCGGGATCGCGCATGCGCCGCGCGCCCGGGGCCCGGGGCCAGCCCAGATCATTCGGTGGGCGCACATAAATGCCCCGGCGGGTGCCATCGCACCCACAGGCACCGCATTGGGGACCGCTGTCTTAGGCCGTGTCTACACTACAGACTTTACAGCAGCATAGTTGTACCCTGGTAAGGTCCCCTGGGCAGCCACTATATGTCAGTAGCAGAGAGCTCTCCCATCGATATAATTAAACTCTCCCTACCAAGAAGGGATCGCTATATCAGTGGGAGAGTGTCTGCCACTGACACAGTCCTATCCGTGCTCTTTGTGGATAAATGTCCTGCAAGACATGTATTTGGTGTAAGGAGTTTGTCACGTCTGAGGTGAAAGTTGTTTGCAAAGAACAGGGGACCACAGCAGTGGGCTCTGGAATCCTACTTAGGGTGGCCAGCTCTCAAGAATTGTCCTGGCATCTCCAGGAATTAAAGATTAAACTTGAATTAAAGCTAAATATGAGTCAACAGTGTGACACTGTTGCAAAAAAGCAAACATTCTAGGATGCATTAGCAGGAATGTTGTAAGCAAGACACAAGTAGTAATTCTTCCGTTCTACTCCAGGCTTTAAGTGGAGTTTTGTGTCCAATTCTGGGCACCACATTTCAGAAAAGATATGGACAAATTTGAGAAAGTCCAGAGAAAAGCAGTAAAAATGATTAAAGGTCTAGCAATCATGACCTATGAGGGAAGATTGAAAGAACTGGGAAGTTTTTTAGTCTAGAAAAGAGAAGACTGAGAGGGCACATATTACAAGGAGGAGGAAAAAAAATATTCTCCTTAACCTCCGATGATAGGACAAGCAGCAATGGGCTTAAATTGTGGCAAGGGAGGTTTAGATTGGACATTAGGGAAAACTTCCTGTCAAAATGGTTAAGCCCTGAAATAAATTGCCTAAGGAGGTTGTGGAATCCCCATCACTGGAAATATTTAAAAGCAGGATAGATAAACATCTGTCAGGGGTGATATAGATTGTGCTTGGTGCTTCCATGAGTGCAAGGGACTGGACTTGATGACCTCTGGAGACTCCTTCCAGTTCTATGATGATGTCACATGATGAAACCTCCAGGAACACATCCAAGCAAAATTGTCATCCCTATTCCCACTGCCCAGCTCCCAGAGGAGCTGAAATAGTAAGGATTCCTCTTGCTGCAGCTGCTCCTGGAGGGTTGGTTCAGCAGAAAATAAAATAAAATAGACCACCTGGGAATGTTTTCCAATCACTGGAGATAACCACACCTAATTTCCTTGCTGCTCTCTTCTCACTCAGTTTTCCTCCTTTGCCCCAGTGTGGTCTTTAGAAGCACGGAACACACGTGGCACAGTCTGGGAATGGGGTAGGGAAGGAGGGGAAAAGGGAAGATGACACTAAAGGTGCATCTACATAGCACCTGAAACTCGAAATAAGGTACACAATTTGCGCTACGCAAATTGCGTAGCTTATTTTGAGTCTATTTCAAAATAGGCTATTTCAAAATTTGGCTCTGTCTATACAACGCCAAATTTTGAAATAAAGCACTGTTTTGAGCCATCCCTTACTCCTCGTAGAATGAGGTTTACAGGGATAGCGAAATAGCGCATCTGCTATATTTCAAAATAGTGGACGCGTTCAAAAGAGGCAGGGTTGCTATTTCGGAACACTTCTGGTATCCCAAAATAACTTTGCTGTGTAGACATATCCTAAAGCAGCTCAGCTCCCTTCGGTATGGAAGGTGGGAAGATTTGTACACAGAGAATCTGCTGTTTGCTTGGATCTCAGGGCACAGTCTGAGCCTCAGATTAGTATTCTCACCCCTAGCCAATAACTCCCACAAAACCAGACAAACCTGGTGTTATCCCTTCAAAAACCAGCCACAGCACCTTTGAACTCTTTAGCAACAAGGGGTAAATGAATCTTCCTCTCCACCCTGAAGCTTGATGAGACAGGATCTCTGCTGGAGTACATGTCGGAAGGAAGGAGAAAAGGGATTGTTTTGTAACGGTCTCATTCCATTTCACTGAAAAGCCTTTGGATTGGAAAACAGTCCGTCTTCCTGAAACTATCCTCCTACTAGACAGGAAAGTGTAGTCTAATGGACGCAGCACAGATCCAGGAGCCAGAAAGTCTCAACAAGTGTTCCCTCATAATCTCTCGGTCTCAGTTTCAGAGCACCACAGATAATAATACACACTTAGCTACTTCTTGGGAGGGAAGTATAAAATAGTGCTTGTAAGGCAATTTGAAGGTAAGTGCATTATTTTATAACTGCCCAAAACTCTTGCCTCCATATCTCCCACCCACTTAAAAAAAGTTAGTAAGAAGCAAATTAATCCCTTCTAGTTTGTGGTGTGGGATGGCAAGGATGTGGGGTTAGATGACCTCTGGAGTGGGTGGACTGAGTGACAAATCATCTTTTCCCTGATTGTTTCCAACAACTGTATATAATTAACTTTAATTGTGGACATCATTTTGGCAATGAGTTTCACCTCTTCAGACTAAGAATATTGTCTGAGTGAACATTATAATTTCCCAAAGAAGCTTCGAATCAGCAGTCTTGCCTAAAATCAAATACAACCCTCTATCCTTCAGCATGTAAGAGGTATGAAAACAGCACACCAGGAGGAGGCTTCCTTCATGTAGTGACTACCCTATGGTAAGCTTTAGGGTAGAACATTTTAAATATGCAATGTTTAGGATGGACAAATCATACCAAGGTAAATATGTCAATGAAAACTGAGTTAATCTGTACCCAGGGTATAAATATAGGGCCAAATCCTGCTCTCTTTCATCATCACCTGGGTCATTCCTGCCCTGTCAAGAGAAAGACAAGAGGGTTTGACAATAGGTTAAGAAATAAATCAGCAAACATTTTTAGACATTAAATAGAATGTGTAATAATGGAACTCTACAGAATGTAAAATGTATTGCCAAGCAAAGTAGTTAGCTCTTCCACATCATTGTCTAAGTATGCACAATGCAGTCTCTAAGTTCATCTTTACCAGTCTGTTTGATCATGGAACTCCTCTCTATGGCTACATCAACACTACAGCGAGGACTGATGCTCTGAGATCGATCCACTGGTGGTCGATTTAGTGCAGAGGTCAGCAACCTATGGCTCAGTGTGGAACCAAATATGGATCTTTTGTCATTCCCAAAACACAAGCAACTTTTTAAATTAATTCAAATTTTTAAAAACACGTCAGTACTCATGGCAAGATGGTCTTTTTTTGTCTATTTCATCTTTAACCAGAGGTGACAGTAATGCAGTGCGCCCCGGTAAGAATCAGCTGTGCTCTGACAAAAGCCAGCTGGGGCATTTTGCTTGTTTAAAGGGCCGGCTGAAGACGTGTTGTAGGGGACACATGCACACTCCCAGCCAGGATAATGAGAGGGGGCTGGTGGTGGCAGATGCCTCCATCTGGCCACGGCAGCCCAGCTCTAGACCCCATCTGACTGCCACGTGGCCCTCCCTCGTGGCCCCGTGACTGCTGCAAAGGCCAGGCCGCAGTAGCCTGGCTTAGGCTCCAGCAGCAGCAGCCTAGCCAACAAGACCCCAATCGAGGCCTGAGCCCCCATCTGGCCTCAGCGTCCTGTCCCTGGCCCCAATCCTAGAGCAGGCCCTGTGGTCCGGCCCCCATCTGGCTGTAGGAAGAACTGGTGGTGGCCCCCCTTCTGCTGCGGCACTGGTACGAGGGGAGGTCATGATCTGGCTGCGCTGATCCTGGCCCGGCCCCTCATCCAGCCAATGCTGCCCAGGTGTAGCAGCCTAGTCCTGGCCTGGTAAGGTAATCCAGCCCCAGGGCCTCCCCACACACACTCTACTTCCCACCCCCAGTGCCCTGCCCTGCTGTCCTCCACCTCCACACACCCAAAACCCCTGCCCTGAGCTCCTCATACACCACAGCCCTGACTCCTGCACCCCCACATCCACAAACTGCACCCCCAGAAGCAGAAGTCCTATTAAATAAAGTCTGTGAGTACAGTGTTTCATTTATGCTACTATTAATCACCATGTCAATTATCAATAATATTAAGTTGTATATTTTCAGTCATGCAAATGGACATTCTTTACTGGCTCTTTGTTGACCACTTATTCTGAATTTTCATGTAGTTTGGCTCTTTGGTTTGAAAAGGTTGCTGAGCCCTGATTTAGCAGGTCTAGTAAAGACCTGCCACATCAATTGCAGATCATTCTGCAGTCGACCCTGTTACTCTACCCTGCATGAGAAGAGTAAGGAAAGTTGACAGGAGAAACCTGCAGTAACTTGACCTAAGGTACATCGATGTCAGCTACATTATTCACATAGCTGAAGTTGTGTACCTTAGGTCTACTTTCTGCAGCAGTGTAGACTTAGGCTGTGAATTCTTCCACTTGCTCTGCCCCTGCTGTAGGTCCACATCAAAGTTTGTCACAATGTTCAGAGCTCTAGCATGACTATTCCCCTACCTCACAAAGATCCATTTTGCTCCCATCTTCTCCATTTTGCCAGCACTCTTGGCTTTGTCTGTCCAGTCAACTTCTGTGCTTTCTACTACCAGTGGTCCCCAACGCGGTGCCCGCGGGCGCCATGGCACCTGCCGGGGCATTTATGTGCACCCGCCGAATGATCTGGGCTAGCCCCGCCTCCGGCACGAGGCGCGTGGGCGGCCCCGCCCCCGGCAGCCCCGAAAGGTTGGGGACCACTGAATTCTAAACGACTCCCTAGGGTTGATCTGGTTTCCATGATGATCTGTCACTTCCCTACTCCATCCATGTTTAAGCCCCTTTTAAAAAAATCCATTTATGATAATGAATCAACTTGGCCTGTGTATAAATTGTATATAATCTGTCTGTTGCTCCCATTCACTTTTTCCTTTTCTAAGATCCCCGTTTATTTGTCTCTCCACTTGTCTGTCCTCTGACCTCCTTCTTCAGGGTTAGGAAAGCAGCTGGTATACAGTGGGTGCTACTGTAAATAATTTATACCTAATGATTACAAGAATAAAATTGCATTTGGTGAGCCTTTGATCTTTAGTAGGACATTCTCAATAGATAGGAGACAGGAGACAGAAAATTAATACTAGTGTAAGGCATCCACTCAGACTCAGGTTGCCTATAATTCATTTGCCATGTAATTTGCTTAAACAATGGTTACAAATAATAGATATTCATTATATGGGACTCAGATGTCATTGATCACAACAAGCTAAATTGCAATTAAGAACAATCCTGTGCAAAGGATGGTGTGTAAATTACACCGCCCCGGGAAGGCACTGTGGCAGAGGGTTTGTGACACAATCCTGGACATCCCCAATTCCATCCACTAAAGGGAAATAATGCACAGAATCAGCAATTAGTACATCACATCACACTATTCAAGATAATCTGTGGCTACTGATCAAATTCATTGCAGTGATATGGACGACTCTGGAGAAAGATGTAAAATCCATCTCCTGGCAATATCTTTCCTAAAGTAATAATTCTAAGCAATGATGGAGAATCACTTTACCTGAAGATGACAACTCAACTAATAAAATCTATGCACGCTATCAGAATAAAATTGGCAGCAGAAGAATTACAGTTTTCCAGACGTTTGCTTTATGAAATTTTGCAGGTGTTCATATGCCACGGTGATGGGCCCATTCTCAGTAGGATTTTAGAAAGATACATGGGAATACTATCTGACCAACTTCAAGAAGAGATCAGACAGCCATTCATTCTCTGGCAATTCCAAACTTTCAGTATTCCAGGGCAGGGAATGCGTCCAGCAGCATGCACTGCTAAGCTCCTAGCACAGTGTAGGCACAAAGAATAAATAATCATAAAACTGCCTTGAATGTAGATAACACAGTTTGATATTTATATTTATGAAGTGCCATTTTCTACTATGGAGCTTCCAATGACAAGGCCAAAAAAAAATCAAGCTTTGGTCTGTGATTATGAAGTGACAGTGGCAAGAAGCTTTTATTTCTTGCCTTCAACATACCCTGCAGCTGTGCTCACTAGCCATGTAAGGATAGTTCAGTACAATAAAGGAAATGACAGATTCCACTTGGAAATGAAATATGAGTAATTATTTTCTAGTCGTTAATAGAGGAAGTTAGGTAATTTTTGTGTAGTTAACGTTCATTCCTTTCTATTAATTCAGTATAAACAGTGACATACCTTGTTACCCCAATAGTCATCATACTGTGCACTATTTATTGGATCAATAACATCTCTCAGAATTATCCATTTTTCCCCGAAGAGGAATGTGAGTTACAAACAGTCTATACAGGAAATGATTATTTTCCTAGCAGGTCAACTTTGAAGCAGATCTTTAATACCCAGTTGTCCCCTGGCCAACTCTGCAAAGCAGTGAGGGATGAGACTAGCAACTATGTAGGTTATCGGGTTTTTTTAACTGATAAGATTTGAAGGGGTTTTGAGGGCCATTAGTGACTGGCAGAAAGTAAGTCCAGTCCCTAACAAAGGAACTCCAAGGGGCTACTGGCAGCTCTAGGGAGTGGCAGGAAGCAGCAGCTCAGGGGCTGCCATTGTGAGCAAAGGGGAGCAGCACCAGGACTGGTAGATTCTGGGACACGATTAAACATCCCCCCCCCACACACTCCAAAATCATTTGTATCAATGGAGGATGGCTCCTCAGAGACATGAGGAGCAGGCCTTTTCTCCCTTTCCCACAAAGATCTTCCTCTCCCAAATGATCCCGCCATTACGTGTAGAGCGGAACACGGGGGGAAAGAGAAGAGCAGCAGCTAAAGCAGCAATGTGAAATCTTTTCTACACTCCATCAGCCAGGGCTTGAGTTCAGCCAGTGATGTGAACCAGCACCTCTGCCAAGCTGCCTTTGTCTGCAGAATCAAAGTAGTCATTGAAAAAATAAAAATTCTGGGGCAACGTTTCAACAGCATCTATGTCCCATTTGCTGAAATGACTGTTATTTAAACTTGGCTTCTACATGTTACTGAAGTCAGTAGGACGTAGGCCATGTATATAGTTACCCACAGAATTGCATTCTGGAAATCGATCTTCTGGCATTCAATTCAGCAAGTCTAGTAAGGACCCACTTAATTGAACGCTGAGGGTGCCCCTGTCGGCACCAGTACTCCTGTTCTTCGCTGGAGTAAGGGAAGTCGACAGGAGCATTTCTCCCATCGACCTCCCACTGTGAGGACAGCACCAAAGTTCGAATCAAGGTACGTTAAACACCAGCTACGCAATTAACGTAGCTGTAGTTGCGTATCTTGATTTGAACTTCTGGGTACGTACAGACATGGCTTTAGGCTGTGTCTACACTAGATGGCTTGGACACTCTAGCTATTCCTAGCAGGCCTATACCTACCTTTATCTACACTGTCAAAGTGCTCCCAGTGGGGACACATCTGTGCCAACAAAACTGTGCTTTTGCCAAGATTGTTTACTCCAGCTCCTCCAACCAACACCAGCAAAAGCACAGAACCTGAAACAATAGCTCCGAGATATGAGCTCTCCCTTCCATCTCAATGGGAACTAACCAGGCTATGTCTACTTTAGGAAAAATAGTCACTAGAGCAGGATGGGAATTTTCCCATGGAAAATTCATGTCTGCAGCTCCCCCACTAGTCAACATCCTACTCAATTCCCTGCCTAAGAAACTTAGCTACATGCGCAAAACAAAAATTTCCTGAATTCCCATTCTGCAGGGAATTCTTGACATTTCAATTTTTTATTTCACTTTAGAACAATTTTATGTATGGTTTAATTTCAGAATTCCCTGTGGAACAGGGATTCAAATTGCTGGCAAACTCTAACAGGTATATTTTTGCAGCTAGACAGCTAGCACACAAGGTTTACCTTGAGGTAGTTGGATGAGATGAGTCCTTTCCATGAGGGACAAAGGTGTCAGGCACACAGTGATAGCAGCTCCATCCTGGTTTTTCCTTGCTCTGAAGAGTGCCAGAACCTTGTTCTTGGATCTGAACTCCTCCAAACTTTGGAAGCAGATGGAACCAGATCAGAACTTTGTGCCTCAGCTCATGTCTGTGGAGAAGGAGAAAAGACACACATGAGATGTTCTGTCCCAAAATAAATCAACTCTGCCACAGTGGAAAAGGAAGAAAAGTGAAAATTGGGCGGGTTTGGAAACCAAACAGGTATATTGTGCACCTTGGGGATGGGATAGGTGTTCAAAATTCCCTATTTTCCCCTTTCCTTTCCATTTTGTTATGGACTCTGGGTTTGGTTATTTTTCTTTACTCCAATAATTCTTATGCACCTTAAGTCCTCATACCAGTTCTGCAGTTTCCCCTTCTTACTGCCATTCAGTCCAGCCTATTTCCTACTCCTCCCTTTCCAGTTCAGCTCAACTGACTAGATAACACACTTTACCTTTTACTCCTAAATCTTTTACTATTCAAGGCTTATGCTACTTGGAGGTCAAATCATCTGTCACCTCTCTGCCATCTGAACTAAAAACTAGAGTGTTCTGAAAAAACAAACCTATTTTATCAACACTGTACCACATCTAGGCTATTAATAACTTGCAAACCGACTGTTATTTGAGAAGATAATCCCTACATAATATGTAAAACATAGGTTTCTGTCTCCAGTGTTCCATTGGACAGTTATTGCTACAAAGCAGAAGATATCATTCCTGGAAGGATGAATAGTTCAGGCTGTATCTACATTAAAGCTTATGTCGGCCAAAGTTATGTCCCTCAGTGGTGTGAACAAACTACCTTCTGAGCAACATACATTACACCAGTGTTTCTCAACCAATGGTATGAGTACCCTTTCAGGTACTCGAGAGAAGTCTGGGGGGTACATCAACACAACTGAAATTTGGAGAAAACTGAATTTTTGGTTTAAGTTTTACAGCGCTTTATTATTTTTGTACTTTTTATACCCAAAAATTTCATCGTCTGCCCAGCTACGATTAAGTTGTTTAAACAAATGCGTAGAAAAAAAAAGAGTAGAAAAAAAATTGTGTATCTGAAAACTGTAGGTACTTGGGGTACTTATAATTTTTTTTAAAAAAAAAGAGGGTACTTTATTTAAAAAAAGTGCATTACACCACTGTAAGTGCTGATACAGACCGGGCTACATCAGCAGGAGAGCTTCTGATGCTCACAGAGGTGGTTTTATTACATTCTTTCCTGTCGGTGTACAGCATCTTCACCAGACATGCTGCAGTCGCATAGCTGCACTTGTAGACATGCCCTTATTTAGGCTTACAACTAATGTTAGCCTGATTAATCTAATCGTTATCCGCTTACCTACATTAGGATTTTTTCTGCCACATTCCGCTTTCTTCCAGGATTTCCCCACAGCTGGGATGTTTTCAGGCTGGAGAACAAATGTGTTTTGATCTTCAAAAGCTACAATTCTCTGTACCTTTGTTTTTTTTAAAGGGTACTTTCTATAATATGTCTAAATAAAAAAAAAGTTTGACAAGCACGCAATCCACACTGCACTGAATTACAGCTGGAATGGAAAGCATCAGCTGCTTTTCCAATGTTATTGTAAATTGGGAAGCATGAGTACAATATTTTTCCTGGCATTGCTTGTTGTCTCTGAAATACATGGGCTGATGTTCATAATATGTTCCTGTTTTCTTCATATTTTATTTTAACAGTGTACATCCTCTCAGGTTGTATGGCAAGGCTTTTTCCACAGATACATTCAGTTACCCCATGGGAGATTACTTTAGCAGTGGGAGGTCTCCACTGGCAAGATTTTGGTGTCCATGTTTGCAAAGTGTTTGGATAATTGAGGCCCATAATTTTTCATAGATATAAGCACTGGCCACTGTCAGCAGACACGATACTGGGCTGGATGGACCTTTGGTCTGACCCAGTATGGCCATTCTTATGTACCACAGACATCGGAGCCAGATGTCAAATTTACGTCTAGCCATAGATGAGCATTAAAATTGAGTTGTTTTGTTTCCAAAAGGAGGGTGCCAGTTTTAGAGCTGATTAAATCATGTTTTTTTTAAAAGCCCTTTTTGAAATGCAAGTCTCTGATTAAAAAGTATGTTTCAATTGGCCTTTTCATACCTACCAGGCCTGTACGCAGGGAGAGGTGTGTGTGCAAAGGGTGCAAAAGCATCCCCCATGGTCCTCCAAGCAAGCATGCTCAAGCCTTCCTCCCCCATGCTTTGGCTGGCTGAGGGAAGGCGGGGACTTATTTCCCCACTTACATGAGGGATCATGAGGGGTACATTCACACCCTTGTGGTCCACATTTTTTAAAAAGCACCCTCCACAGAAATTCCTGCATACGGGCTTGCTACCCGTTCACTGTTAGCTGCTCACAAAAGTTCACGTAGCCCAAGGTTTGTTCTTATGACATTTTGCAAAACTCAACTAATTTTAACCCTGTAGCCAAAATTAGTTTTGATTTTGAAGGGCCTGACTCCTGATTTTTGAACATTTGATGCTCACAATACTGTAAAATATACTGTAAAATCTATTTGTTGTTAATTTCAAACATCTGACATTCATTAGCAAAATACTTGCCAAACAGGAAAAAAAGGGCTAGATTCATCAAATCAATTCTGAACAGATGGTGGATCACTGTAGGCACTGCAGGCTCCTTGCAGGGCAGGGGCAAGGGGGCAAGAGACTTTCACACTCCCACACCCCCAGGTGCCGACCGGCCTGGGGGCAGGGGAAGCATGCAAAGTCTCCTCCCATCCTGCAAGGGGCACGCGGTGCCTAAAAGGAACCTCCAGCTGTTCAGAACAGCTGGTGGTTCTCTCTAGGCACCAGGGAGTGTGGGACAAAGACTTAAAATGCTCACTCACCCCCAGGTCAGTTAGGGTCTGTGGGTGGGGAAGCACAGAAGTGCCCTGGCCCCACCCGTTCTTATGTTCTTATAAAAACAACGAGAAGTCCTGTGGCAACTTAAAGACTAACAACTTTATTTGGCCATAAGCTTTTGTGGGCTGGAGCAAAGACTATATAAAGCTCGTGACTATTTAAGATGTAGAGGCTAGCCTAATGATTCAGTTTGCCAGAGAATACTGTATGGTGGGTTTGGCTTTTTGTGTTTGTTTGGGGTAGAGGATTAGTTCTGCAACCCTATGCTATTCATTAAGTGAACCCTAGCTGAGTGAAGTCCCGGAAACATAATGTACATCTTTAGGGTGCTAAAATGGAATCACTTAACATGTGACTGATTAAAAAGGTGGACACTACACTTCCAACAAGTGGATCAACTTCTGCTGGTCAGAGATGCACTGATCCGTCTCTGACATTGCCTGCAACAGGAACCATACACAGGGTTCCCAACACTCTTAGCATTTCTGAGACACAACCATGACTGAAGCTTTACCCAGTGTGCAACTTTGGAAAACAAGGCCATTCTTTCAGCCTGGGTTTGATAAGTTTCAATGGCTCCATTATGCCGATGCTAGTGACTGAGTACTATGGTTGTACAGCTTTTAGGCATAAGCTACTTTTGACTAATTACACAGGTGACACTTTTGCACACCTTCATGTTTCTAACTGGAAAAAGACTCAAGACAAATGTGTGAGGCACCAAGTTTCATGTAACCATAAAGCAGATGATAGTCACAAAGAACATAGGGCACATATTAATTTTTCAGTACTCAAAAGAAAGTAGAAAACCAGATGACCCTAATGACATTATTAAGTAGTACTGTATATATTATATTGCCGTTATACTGCACAAGCTGAAAATATAGCCTTAAGTGGGGAAGTTGGCTGCAGCTTTATTCAGTTGCTTTGTTTGCAGGCAGAGCATGATCCTGATATTTCAAAGAGGCTGAAAGAGAGCTAAGACTAATTCGTAAATTGAGTATTCAGCTCGTGATATTGGAAATCATGGGTCTTAGAGTCAGGATATTTCTGAGAAAATTTCTGGAAAGTGGTATATAACTACAGTAGATGAATCAGATTTCTCCAACTAATGGCAAGTCGGGTTGGAATTTGGTTAGTTTTATTGGCTGGTTGGTTTAGTTTGTTTTTGCCTTTGATATATGATTGATGACATGAATGTTCATGAAGAATTGGGTAGTACAATGTATCCTGGACATTAGTGAAGATAATGTATTTTTAATTACTTATATGATTATCAAATTTAAATGAGAGGATCAACAACTGTCAAACATGAGCTATGTACACTCAGTGTAATGGATGTGCTTTGAATTTGTCATGCCAAGATGCTATTGAAAATTTCATCCTAAGAAATATTCTTGAAATTGTCACAGAGTTATCACAGAGATATTTAAAAAAAGTCACCCAAATTAGATGCTATATTTCAGGACATGATCTATGAAGTGTTAATTACATCATTAGATACCCAAGTCCTCTATCTAACAAAGTCAGATTAGATAATCTGGCAGTTAGAGCCTCTCTAGGCAGAAGCATTGGTTTCAGTTTCTGAAAATTATCTGTATGCAACTTGGGAATTTGCAAAGGAGGCAATGAAAGACCCTGAAAGCAGAGACCAAACTGGTGATAGATCAGCTTAAATGGAAAAAAATGTAATTTTTTCTTTCATATTGAACTAGATCAAAACACCTAAACATGGTAGACAATCTGTCAAAAACTCTTCCGGGCTCAGATGTTTCAACAACAGAAGGCCAATGTCTTATGACAATAAGATTTAATTCATTTCAGTCCATCCATTAAAATGACCTTTACAAAATGCTTTGGCAAAGCCCCAGATCCCTCCCCCACAAACTAGCTTTTGATTTAGAAACCAATCTAAGTTTGCCCATAATAACCATATAAAGCTCTAAGTGCCATCTGTTAATAAGTCCTTCGGATGGCTATAAAACGGGCATTGACATCAAACAAATGACAAAACACAAAGCATGCCAGATTGAGCATTTTTAAAAATCCAAGTTACATACTTGCCGCAAGGATCAACTATGGCCCCTTCACCTGCCCAGGGTTCCACGTCAGACTCTTATCAGAGCTGGCATTTGTTGCTGGCCTGGCTCCCCTCTTTGTCAGTGAATTGATTAAGGTTGGGCAATATCTGCTCCCTGCCAGTTTTGACATCAAGATTAAATTGGCTCAGAAACCACTGACAGTGAAACAGTTTGAGCCAAGTGAAGCTGATGTTTTCCAGGAAGTTTAAAAAAAAGTGTCCATGATGACATGCTTTAGCCAATAGAGTACAGGGTGCCTTTGAGAGATGCTGAAGAGAGTTAGCATACCTGGCTTCTTTCTCCAGCTCTGCAGGTGACCTGCTCTCTGTAACCTTGGATACAGCATCTCTCTATGCTGCTTCTGCCTGTTCTTTATCTGTCTTGACTATTTAGATCAGGGCTACTCAACTTTGGAAGCTCCGGAGGCCACAATGATAGTCACATCACATGCCGAGAGCCACAACCTTAGTGTGGTTGCATATACATGCAATTATGTTCTGCTCTTCTTTATACAGGAGATCAGCAATCACCCCCTACACCGGAGGAGGAGAAGCCCCGTACCCCCAAGGCTGGGAGGTCTGCTGCCACCACTGCGAATAGGAAACGTAGGGTAGTGGTGGTCGGGGACTCTCTTCTGAGGGGGACGGAGGTGCCCATATGTCGCCCTGACATTTCATCTCGGGAGGTATGCTGTCTGCCGGGGGCCCGTACCCGAGATGTTACGGAGGCATTGTCGAGGATTATCCGGCCCTCTGACTACTACCCCATGCTACTCATCCATGTGGGCACAAATGATACTGCGAGGTGTGACACTGAATGGATCAAGAGTGGCTAAAGGGCTCTGGGAGTACAGGTGAAGGAGTTTGGAGCACAAGTGGTATTCTCTTCGATCCTTCCTGTTGCAGGTAGGGGCCCGGGCAGAGACAGATGCATCCTGGAGGTGAATGCCTGGCTGCGAAGATGGTGTCGCCAGGAGGGCTTTGGCTTCCTCGACTATGGGGTGCTATTCCAGGAAGGACTGCTAAGCAGGGATGGTGTCCACCTTTCAAGGAAGGGGAAGACCCTATTTGGACACAGAATGGCTAACCTAGTGAGAAGGGCTTTAAACTAGGTTCGACGGGGACAGGTGAGCAAAGCTCACAGGTAAGTGGAGAACATGGAGACCTGGGAGATGGGTCGGAAATGGGAGGGAGCATGGGCTACAATGGCAGAGAGAAAGGAGGTTCAGGGCAAAACTGGGAGCCAAGGTCAAATCAGGATCTTAGATGCCTATATACAAATGCAAGAAGTATGGGAAATAAGCAGGGAGAACTGGAAGGCAGCTTGGGTGAAAATCATAGAGTTCACAATTCTAAGGAAGGGTAGAAGGGAGAACAGCAAAATAAAGACCATGGATTTCAGGAAGGCGGATTTTGGTAAGCTCAGAGAGCTGATAGGTAAGGTCCCATGGGAATCGAGACTGAGGGGAAAAACAACTGAGGAAAGTTGGCAGTTTTTCAAAGGGACATTGTTAAGGGCCCAAAAGCAAGCTATTCTGATGTGTCGGAAAGATAGAAAATACGGCAAAAGACCGCCTTGGCTTAACCACGAGATCTTGCGTGATCTAAAAATAAAAAAGGAGTCATATAAAAATGGAAAGTAGGACAAATTACAAAGGATGAATATAGGCAAACAGCACAGGAATGCAGGGGCAAGATTAGAAAGGCAAAGGCACAGAATGAGCTCAAACTAGCTACGGGAATAAAGGGAAACAAGAAGACTTTTTATAAATACATTAGAAGCAAGAGGAAGACCAAGGAGAGGGTAGGCCCACTGGTCAGTGAGGAGGGAGAAACAGTAACAGGAAACTTGGAAATGGCAGAGATGCTTAATGACTTCTTTGTTTCGGTCTTTACCGAGAAGTCTGTAGGAATGCCTAACATAGTGAATGCTAGTGGAAAGGGGGTAATTTTAGAAGTTAAAATAAAAAAAGAACAAGTCAAAAATCACCTAGAAAAGTTAGATGCCTGCAAGTCACCAGGGCCTGATGAAATGCATCCTAGAATACTCAAGGAGCTGATAGAGGAGGTATCTGAGCCTCTAGCTATCATCTTTGGAAAATCATGGGAGACAGGAGAGATTCCAGAGGACTGGAAAAGGGCAAATATAATGCCCATCTATAAAAAGGGAAATAAGAACAACCCAGGAAACTACAGACCAGTTAGTTTAACTTCTGTGCCAGGGAAGATAATGGAGCAAGTAATAAAGGAAATCATCTGTAGACACTTGGAAAGTGGCAAGGTGATAGGGAACAGCCAGCATGGATTTGTAAAGAACAAATCATGTCAAACCAATCTGACAGCTTTCTTTAATAGGATAACGAGTCTTGTGGATAAGGGAGAAGCGGTGGATGTGGTATACCTAGACTTTAGTAAGGCGTTTGATACGGTCTCGCATGATATTCTTATCAATAAACTAGGTAAATACAACTTAGATGGGGCTACTATAAGGTGGGTGCATAACTGGCTGGATAACTGTACTCAGAGAGTAGTTATTAAGGGTTCACATTCCTGCTGGAAAGGCATAACAAGTGGGGTTCCGTGAGGGGTCTGTTTTGGGACTGGCTCTGTTCAATATCTTCATCAACGATTTAGATATTGGTATAGAAAGTATGCTTATTAAGTTTGCAGATGATACCAAGCTGGGAGGGGTTGCGACTAATCTGAAGGATAGGGTCATAATTCAAAATGACCTGGACAAATTGGAGAAATGGTCTGAGATAAATAGGATGAAGTTTAATAAAGACAAATGCAAAATGCTCCACTTAGGAAGGAACAATCAGTTTCATACATACAGAATGGGAAGCGACAGTCTGGGAAGGAGTACGGCAGAAAGGGATCTAGGGGTTATAGTGGACCACAAGTTAAATATGAGTCAGCAGTGTGATGCTGTTGCAAAGAAAGCAAACATGATTCTGGGATGCATTAACAGGTGTGTTGTGAGCAAGACGCGAGAGGTCATCCTTCCACTCTACTCTGCGCTGGTTAGGCCTCAATTGGAGTATTGTGTCCAGTTCTGGGCACCACATTTCAAGAAAGATGTGGAAAAATTGGAGAGGGTCCAGAGAAGAGCAACAAGAATGATTAAAGGTCTAGAGAACATGACCTATGAGGGAAGGCTGAAGGAATTGGGTTTGTTTAGTTTAGAAAAGAGAAGATTGAGGGGGGACATGATAGCAGTTTTCAGATATCTAAAAGGGTGTCATAAGGAGGAGGGAGAAAACTTGTTCATCTTGGCCTCTGAGGATAGAACAAGAAGCAATGGGCTTAAACTGCAGCAAGGGAGGTTTAGGTTGGACATTAGGAAGAAGTTCCTAACTGTCAGGGTTGTCAAACACTGGAATAAATTGCCCAGGGAGGTTGTGGAATCCCCATCTCTGGAGATATTTAAGAGTAGGTTAGATAAATGTCTATCAGGGATGGTCTAGACAGTATTTGATCCTGCCATGAAGGCAGGGGACTGGACTCGATGACCTCTCGAGGTCCCTTCCAGTCCTAGTATTCTATGATTCTATGGTTACAATATATACAAATAGCTTCTTTCACACTGATGGGCATGAATACAAATATTAAGGCAAGACTACACAATACACAGGCCCCATTTAAGTCAGTTCTGCTGATATTAATAAAATGCAATATTTACCCGATTCCCACACATACAACAGCACTTTTAATGAGCAATGACAGTCCAGGAATTTAATGACTAAAACACATATCAACAGAAGACCATTATATTGACTCGCCATTATGGAGCGTGTTTCCAGTGAGGCCATGTTCAAAGAATCCCACCTGCGGACTGCATGTTGAGCCCTTCGTAAACCCAAATTGCACCACGGCTGCAAACAAACAGGCCATGGGCCACATGTGGTCCACGGGCCGCGTGCTGAGTAGCTCTGATTTAGATTATAAGCTCTTCAGGATAGGGCCTCTGTGTTCATACAGCACCAAATACAATGTGGAGTCCACTATCAGAACCTCTAGGCATCACTGTAATACAAATAATAAAAAAAAAAACCAAATTGAGAAAAAGCTGGTAGAATATTATTCCACTCTGTTATTTGGCAAATTCTGTTCCTATTCACTCAATCTCTGTTCACAGTGTTTGACTATCTCTTAAAGCAGCCAAGTTCTCCTAGATAATGTCTACAGCTCAGGAATGGGGCTAATTTACACCCTGAGCAACATAACTTATGTCAACTTAACCCGTGTAATGTAGCCATTGATACACCAAAGAAAGCCCATTGAAGAGAAATCTAGTCAAGGGCTTGAAAGTGAAGAATGGAGCAACAAGAAAGGAAGTTCATTGGTGAGGCAGTATTTTGCATAGAGTGGTGAGGGAGATGTGTAGAAAGAGCAGAAAGAGTGGCAGGATGGAATAATCAAGGCAAGCAATACTTGAATAGCAGGCTATGAAACAGGCTAATGATGTGACGAATACCCAGAAACCATCTACTTCAAGATAGGCCCAAGACAACCAACAATAGAACACCACTTGTCATCACCTATAGCCCTCAACTTAAACCCCTCCAACGCATTATCAATAACCTACAACCTATACTGGAACAGGATACTACACTCCGAGAGGCTCTGGGGGACAGACCCATAGTCTCCTATAGACAACCACCTAACCTCAGGAAGATTCTTACCAACAACCACAGGACATACCATATTAATACCAACCCTGGAACTTTCCCTTGCAACAAACCCCGTTGCCAACTTTGTCCACATATTTACTCTGGTGACACCATCACTGGACCTAACCATGTCAATTATACAATCAAGGACACATATTCCTGTTCATCCAGAAATATAATTTATGCCATCATGTGCCAACAGTGTCCTTCTGCTATGTATATTGGACAGACTTCTCAGACGCTTCGCCAAAGAATTAATGCCCACAAATCAGACATCAGACATCTTCATAAGGAAAAACCTGTCCGTTTGCATTTCAACCTACCTGGACATAGTCTTAACGACCTTACTACATGCATCTTACTTCAAAGAGACTTTAACACCAGATTACAGAGAGAAACTTCAGAACTTTCATTCATGCTTATATTTGACACTTTACGAATGGGCCTTAACAAAGATGCTAATTACCTTACACATTACAAAGATAGCTTCCCGACTTATCACCCCTGATTAGCCACTCATTGACTTATAAACAGCTATTCCCTGCCTCTCTCTCCCTCGCCGCACCTTCTGTTCTAAATGTGATTTGTCAATTTAATAATGTGTTCACTTTTTTCATTGTATTCCTTTGGTATATATGGTCATGCCAATTCTCTTTCAGAATATGATCTGAGGAAGTGGGCCTGGCCCAGGAAAGCTCATCACCTATTAAACCATCTTGTTAGTTTTTCCTTTCACTTTAGTTAGAAATAGAACCCCTTAATGAAGAAGCAAGAAAGAATTTAAAGAAGCAGAAGAGCTTGGACAATCTATTTATTTTAAAATGTTGGTAATCTATGCCACCTCTTCAGCAATTTTCATAGAGCAACATGTTGCTTTAGTTTAGACACATTTTTGAGAGGCACAAAAACAGAAGTGGTTTTGGATAGGAGAATGGAGAATCCAAGCAGAGGTAGTTCAGATCAGGGCCCCAGGTTAGTTGAACTCACTTTATACGCTTCAGGGGGTAGCCAAGTTAGTCTGTACAGGATAAACTTAAAAAAACAACAAATAGTCTGGTAGTATCTACATGTTTTGTTAGTCTGTAAAGTGCTACCAGACTATTTGTTGTTTTTTAAGTTTATCACTTTATATGGTGAGTGGCTATTGGACTGTTTGAATAGAAGGATTCAGTATTGCCCCAAGTCTAGCCTTAATGATAAAATACCACAATAAACTGTGCTTGCAATGTCCCTTGAACTTCATGACTTTGAAGTTTTGCTGATAAGAAACCATTTCAATAGGGCTGGTGTTCCAAGAGTGATACTTGCATTTATTAAGTAAACACCCAACACAGCTTATGTATGGTATCTTCAAAGACTGACAATCAGTGGGAAGTCTGGTGGGCTTCTGAAGTATCTACCTTAGCTGAAGCCTGTTCTGCCTAGCTATTAAAAACCCAATGGCATCTTTCATAAGAATAAAGAGAGTATCTTGGTGTCTTCTTCCCCAAGTCATGTGCCAACTTTCAGCATTGCTGCATTATGTGTAAGCCACTGGTCAGGATGTGTTATACAACTCCCTCTTTGTCTATTGCACAAAGGATGAGTGTTACAGCTCTAGCTACAGAGGTAGCAGAGGCAAGGGTGAGGATGGGGACATGCAGGGTCATGTTTCCCCTGCTCCCTGATTTGCTGCTTGGCTTGTTCTGAGCATGCTCAGTCCAAACACTGCTCCCCACCCCCACTATCACCAGTCATGTGTTGTCTGATCTGGAGACACTCATGTTTTACTTCTAGAGGTCCCCAATTAAATTCCTAGTGTGGATCAAGATGGCAGCCATCACGCATGCATATATAAGGCTAAAGTTTCTACTGATGTAATTCTATTGGAGTTAGACAAGCAGACACTTTGGGCCATAGTTTTGAAAGTGCTGTGATTTCCTTTGGAAAGAAGCTGCTGAGCCAGTAGATGACAGGCTTTGGGCCCGATTCCTTCTCTGGAGCTAAACCAGTATAAAATTAAGAGAATGTCCATTGTTGTAACTGATAGTACAGGGGGAAACAAGCCCATTATTACATAGACACACTTCTAATTCAGAAAGTGCCTTCCTAAATGACAGGGGGAAATGTTAGGTGAGAAGCATGAGCTAATACCATGACTATCAGTCAGCATGCAGAGGACAAGACCATCAGAAGATTCAGTCATGTTTGGTAGCAGAAGAAGAGATTAAGTCAATCCTAAGAGATCTATCTAGCCACAGGCAGAAGAGAAGTAAGCCTGAGATTTTTATACCACCTGGTACAATGTAACTATTCAACTGGGGGCGGGGGGAAACTACTGGGTTTTCTAATGCAGTCAGATTATTTTCCAATAATTGTTACTTCTATTTTAGAACTTTCTTCCCCTAAAACTCTATAACTTAACCCCCCCTCCACACACACACACACACACACACACACACACAAGTATTTTAGCACTTAGAAGCTTTGCAGCTTCTCCCTATCTCTTGTTTGACTAGTACGTTTTAAAGCTGGGTCAGCAGCTCCTGTTTCCAAGGAGATAATATCAAGGTTACACAAAGTACATAAAAAATAATATTGGATCACCAAGGGTTGCAGCTGGTCACACTGTTATTGTGAGTTGAGTCTCAAGTTGAGATGGCAACATTTTCTAAATAGGGTGAGTCAGTAAATTTAAGATATTCAACCTATATTAGAATAATAAATGTCTCCAATGTTCTATTTGTTATTTTATTTTCTTTTTCTAGATAAATGTATCTGTGAACCAATAAACAGTAAGCAAATGTTTCATAATTTCATCATACAACTTAATTTATGTGACTTTTCAACCTCCACTTTGAGCTGCAATCTTACAGCCATTATGCATGCAGGAAATCCCACTAAATTCACAAGATTGTTCACATGAATACAAGTAGTAGAAACAGGACCATACATCTGTATCTTTTCCTCAGAAATATTAACATTTCTGGTTTTTCCTCAGCTTCTGCATAGTCTCTATTCCCAGGTCTATTTTTAGAGAACAGAGTACTGTACTGTAAACAAGAGTGGGTTTCTACTACCAGGCACTGCTAGAGAAAATATTTATTAGGTTCCAAGGGTGAGAAGTATACTCTTTAAAAAGGAAAAATACAGCTTGAGGCTTGAATGTTCAAAGTATGAATCATGACTTTTTAGACTCCTGGTTAGATTTTAAGCTCCTCAGATAGGGCGTCTATCTTCCCTGGCATTTGTACAATGCTGAGCAGGCTGTTTACTTTCAAACAACAGTAATGATGAGCTAGATCACCCCTACTCTGTTCATATCCATGGCATGGGGTGGGCTTGTTTGCAGAGTTACTCTCTGACTCCACTGGGGGATGGGGCATGTTTTCCACATTTCAGGACCATGACCACCCCTAAGTGCCTCTGCTTTGGGGGATATACAGGGCTCTCCTATAGAAAAGCCCTGTGACTCTGGAGCCCCTCTCTTCTGCACATTTCCTTGTAATTTGGTTTTACTGGAGCCACATTACCAACATGTTCCCATGAACCAGTAGCACTTCCTCCCTGCTGAAAGCCACTCACTCATTAGTGCACTAACCCACCCTCACCCACTCCTATGGAGATCTTGAGAGTGTTCTGCAGAACCCAGGAATGGCAGTGCTATAATACCACAAACCCCTTTTCTATATGGCAGGGCGAAATTCACACCTGGATTAAGAGAGCGCTGATACAGCCCAAACAGAAGTTGCAGTTCCGTGGAGCAGCTTCTGTTTGTCTATCCTATTCAACATGTGCCTGGTCTTTCTGCCTGGGCTATGAGGAAATCCACACCCATTACACAGTTGCTACTTCAGCCCTCAACGCTTGTCATCACAGCAGTTTCACCAGCTAACACTTAATAATGGGTGGAACAGATCACTCCTTACTGACATTTGAATTCATCAGAGGTGACAATTCACAGTGAGTAACAAATTCTCAGGTCACCTGCAAAACTGTTAAAGATCCATTATCACTCCCCAAATGGTTTCCTAGAGATTGGGCCAGTTTTAGCTACTTATGGTTTAATGTTCTTCCCCAACCTTTGTTCAGGCCACCCTAAAGCAAATCAGTACAAATGACTGCTATAGCAACAAGCCTGAAAATACAACACAAGGAGTATCCAGACTAAATTTGTAAAATATAAACATCCACTGAGGGAGCAATCCCAAACTGCTTGTGCTAGTCGCAAAGCACAACCAGTAATTATACACAGTCCCGCAAATGGAAATGTAATGGGACGTACAGTATATTGTAACAGCCAGAAGAGCTGTTGTGTGCCACCCCCAAAAGGAACAGGAAGGAGGCAAAGCAATGGTCCTACTCCTTTTGCAAAAAGCGGTAAAGCTAAGGCAATGTTTCCTGGCTCTCCTGATGAGCTAAGCCCCATCCATAATGAAAAAAATAATCATTAACATGTTATCGCCCAGCACAAATGGGACAAGGATGAGTTTGTGATTAAACTACTGGACTGGGAGTCAAGAGACCTGGATCTCAGTTCCAGTTCTGGGGTAGACTTGTGGGTGATCAAGGGCCAATCACTCAGCCTCACTGTAGTGTGTGGGGAAGTGACAGGCTCATTGCAACACACTGGTCAGATGCTAGACCTCTCTACACCACATAGAATTCCAGACAAGGCCCTTGGTAAACAAAAGGGATCAAGCTCTAATATGAGCTGTGTGGAAACCTACCTGGAAGTCCATAGCTATTTTCTTTAACAAATGGCTCCTCATTAAGGACAGCAAATTAATGACATATATTGCTTGATTCATCACATGTAAACCAAGAATATTTCCAAATGTCACAAATTGGTGTTCCATGGATAAAGGAACATATACTTGGGAGGTGGTCAGTTATTGTATAAGTAATTGTATAGGTCCCTGTAACAGCATTCCTGACCACCAGTTTATCATTACGCACCTAAGACACCAAAGGTTTTAATTATTTTTTGAAAGGACAGTGGGAATTGTAACAGCTAAAGTCAGTGAATAACATCCCTGCCTGATGACATTTGTAATTCTGACTCATGCCAGGTGACGAAGACTAGATTTATCAACCCTTCTGTGTGTCACACCTTTATTACAGAAATAAAACATACTGCTGTACACCTGTAGTCAGAAATGGTGCCAAAACAATTAGGACATTAATCTCCTCAGGTCTCTCAATAAAAATACATGCATATTAAAATGTCTTTGCACACAAGATTGTGCTCTGTGTATAAAACTGCCTTTGAACAGGCCGCCAAAAACTTTACTCTGAAACACTCACTTTAAGAACTACTTATGACTCATTCAGCTTGTTAATATCAGACAATTTCTTCTCAGTATCATGCCAGATGCCCATCGTACCCAGAAGAAATATGGCACAATTAAATTGATAAAATGGCATCATTTGTCAATAATACATACATGGCATGTCACTGGGCTCATGGAAGGAGAGGTGAAAGTAACTCACTTTCTAACCCATGGGTTCTCTCCACCTTTTTCTTTTGAGGTCCCCTCCTCCATTGTATTATAAAAACTCCACAGTTCACTTCTGCCACAACAACTACAGACCTCTGGGAACCAACACAACAGACCTCTGGTTGAAAACTGCTCCTCTAATCTATGCCTGAAATAGGTCACTGTATTATTGTGAGCTGGAAATGTTACAATACTTGATGCTGTTTGTAAGCAACAAATCTCCAATTATTTTGTTCAGTTAATTGCATCATAAGAGATGGTGTTTGAAAGCCCCACAGAAAGTTACAGTGTTACAAAATTCATCTTGCAATATTCCGTATTCTTCTTACAGACCCCACTCTTGAAATCTCGTAGTTTCATGAGACTTCCAGTCTTAATTTTATGCACATACATAAAAAACACACATGCCCACAGGCAAATTAAAAGAACCCATGTTGAAAAAATTGTGATTTTTGAATTCTTGAAGCTGACAAAATTACTGAACTATTCTATGTCTCAGTTACCCCAGTGAACGAATAGAATACTTCAGGAGTGAAAGTAACTTACATTTCTTATAGGTACTATTATATCACACACATTGGGGGAGGAGGCGCTCAGGGCAGACAGCTGGGGGGAGGAGCTGCAATAAGACAGTACCTGTAAGAAATTTAAGTTTGGGGTGGAATGCAGGGGATTCAGGGTAGGGGTGGTGGTGCGTGGGGATTTGGGATGTGCAGGAGTCAGGGCAAGAGCTTTGGGGGCTCAAGACAGGGGGATGGGTGTGGGGGTTGCAGGAGTCAGAACAGGGGAGGGTGCATCAGTCAGGGTTGTGGACTGTGAGGAGGGGCTCAGGGCAGAGGGTTGGAGTGTAGGCTGGGTGCAGAAGTCAGGTTTGGCAGGTGTGAGGAGGGGCTTAGGTTTTGAAGACCCACCTCTGGGTGGGAAGGTAAATTAATTTGCAGTAAATCCTTGGCCTCTGATCTTGAGCCTGCCAACAAAAGGCATCAATTAGGGTCAGTCATGGTGATTGGATCAATATAGAATGTCATCACCAAACTCACTTCAACATGTGAGAAGTTCTTTTGATCACTGCTCATCTGAAGAAATGGGTTTTGCCCACAAAAGCTCATGATATATATGCCTATAGATATAGAGAGAGCTAGAGAGAGAGAATTTGTAAGTCTCTAAGGTGCCACAAGACTCCTTGTTTTTTTAAAGTTACAGACTCAGGCTATGTCTACACTACAGAGTTTTTCCAGGATCCCAGAGGTATCCCGGAAAAACTCTGCTGCGTCCAGGGAACGCGTCTGCTCTTCGGAAATTTTTTTGGAAGAGCAGACATGCTTTTTTGGTATCCCTGTAAACCTTGTTTTACAAGGAAGAAAGGATGCTCCGAAAAAGGAGGGGTTTCGACATTTGGCCCAGTATAGATGGGCCAAATGTCAGAAAAGCCTCTTCTGAAAAAAAGAAGTGGAAAAAGCTATGCAAATTGTGTTTTGCAATTTGCGTAGCTTTTTCTGGAAGAACAGTGTAGAGTAGACATAGCCTAACATGGCCACCGCTCTGAGACTTGTCACCTCCAGATTCTCTTCAACATTAGCTTTCTCAGCGTTAAGACTAACAGAAAAATGAATATCTAAAGAGGTTTATCTGGTCATCAGCAGGTCTGTCAGATGAATAACAAGCTTCCTACTTATCTATCTGGCCTCCCCTCACTTCATTCCCTAGCACCTCACAAATATTCATGGATACATCTTCACCACAGTCTGTGCAAGGTGAGAAGTATTCTCCCCATTGTATGGCGGGGAGACTGAGGCACATATCTGAGTCAATGTATGGTAGCCTAACCTGCTACTACACAGCTACACTATGTTAGCATGTTGCTGTCATGCCCTGTGTTGGCAGGGACATGATTCCTGGTGGTCACAAGCAATACAGCTATCTGGGAACTTATCCCAAGATTCATAACATTACAACTTATCACAAAGCACTGCAAGGAGGGAGCCAATAACGGTCCAGATGTGTGTTGCTATCATCTGGTAGAGACTGGCAGCTCCAGACTGCCACAAATCTATTGGCAATTAGCATGAGGTTGAAAAATCTACAGTTAATATGATGGTCATTGAGGTTTGCAAGACAACTAATGCCATGCTGTCCCCCAGGTATCTCCAATGTGGAAATTTTCCAGACATAATTGCAAGATTTGAACAAATGGGCATTCCAAATGGTGCAGGTACAATTGTTGGGATACATATACACCCCTCCTATGCCTACCACTTTACTCAAGAATCTATGTTAGCAGGAACAGATTCTACTCCATTGTCGTA
This sequence comes from Rafetus swinhoei, assembly GCA_019425775.1. Lineage (NCBI taxonomy): Eukaryota > Metazoa > Chordata > Testudines > Trionychidae > Rafetus > Rafetus swinhoei. The sequence goes on along the minus strand of CM033437.1, from coordinate 269,251,314 downwards.
TAGCTCTTTCTGGCTAACCATGGCACATTCGTGGATACTGACATGAGATGTCCTGGAAGGATGCATGATGTTCTGTAAGTCTGGCTTGTGTCAGTCTAAACAAGTATTGTTCCTCCTAACTTTCTCAGCAGTTGTCAGTGGGATAGCCATGCCAACTGTGATTTTAGGCAACCCAGTATACCCCTGCTGCCCTGCATGATGAAGGCTTACCTTGATATGTGTCAACAAGACAAGAGGCAGTCAAACTACAATCTGAGTTCAGATCAGCTGATGATGGTGGATCATTTTTAGTTGGCCAAAGGCACAAGATGGTACTGCAGTCTGAATGCAGTGTCTTGAATGCCATATATGTGACTGGGACATGTTATACGTGAGCTTAAGTGAGAGTACTTGAGGATGGACTGGGTTACAGCCACACAATTATGAACTGGGGATATTTATAGACAATCAACAAATGAACATCTTTCTACCACAGGGGGACTTTATAGACTATAGGAAAGGCCAAAAAGGATACCATTTGCACATGCGAGCTATATGGCAAATCCCATGGGGCTCAATATTGGGATTGCGTGAAAAATTTCAGCTGCTCTGGGGTGCTTAAAGGCTGTTGTCTTATATTCAAATGTAGCTTATATGCAGGTGTTAAAGAAATAAGGATTCCTGTCTCTTTATCTTTATTGAAACCAAATTGATGATAAAGAAGTGGGCAGATCAGATATCTTTGCACATCTTTCAGGTGAGAGTAAGATATAAAACCTGGTCACTCATGGACTATATGAATCATCAGTTTACTGGTTCTATTTCTAGTGCCTAGCATCAGGGAAACTGATCCTGCTGCTGCTTTGAGGATTTGTGGTTCCTTGACTGGCTCTCTCAGGAATATTTCTGAACCTTTTGCCAGTACAGTTCATCTCGGGAGGTATGCTGTCTGCCTGGGGCCCGTATCCGAGATGTTACGGAGGCATTGTCAAGGATTATCCAGCCCTCTGACTACTACCCCATGCTACTCATCCACGTGGGCACAAATGATACTGTGAGGTGTGACACTGAGCAGATCAAGAGTGACTACAGGGCTCTGGGGGTACGGGTGAAGGAGTTTGGAGCACAGGTGGTATTCTCTTCGATCCTTCCTGTCGAAGGTAGGGGTCCGAGCAGAGACAGGTGCATCCTGGAGGTGAATGCCTGGCTGCGAGGATGGTGTCGCCAGGAGGGCTTTGGCTTCCTCGACCATGGGATGCTATTCCAGAAAGGACTGCTAAGCAGGATGGCTTCCACCTTACGAGGAGGGAAGACCCTATTTGGATACAGAATGGCTAACCTAGTGAGGAAGGGCTTTAAACTAGGTTCGACGGGACAGGTGAGCAAAGCTCAGGTAAGTGGAGAACATGGAGACCTGGGAGATGTGTCGGAAATGGGAGGGAGCATGGGCTACAATGGCAGAGAGAAAGGAGGGTCAGGGCAAAACTGGGAGGCACAGTCAAATCAGGATCTTAGATGCCTATATACAAATGCAAGAAGTATGGGAAATAAGCAGGAAGAACTGGAAGTGCTAATAAATAAGTACAATTATGACATTGTTGGCATCACAGAAACTTGGTGATAATACACATGATTGGAATGTTTGTATGGAAGGGTACAGCTTGCTCAGGAAGGATAGACAGGGAAAAAAGGGAGGAGGTGTTGCCTTATACATTAAAAATGAACACACTTGGAATGAGGTGGAGATGGACATAGGAGACGGAAGTGTTGAGAGTCTCTGGGTTAGGCTAAAAGGGATTAAAAACAAAGGTGATGTCATGCTAGGAGTCTACTACAGGCCACCTACCCAGGTGGAAGAAGTGGATGAGGCTTTTTTCAAACAACTAACAAAATCATCCAAAGCCCAAGATTTGGTGGTGATGGGGGACTTCAACTATCCAGATATATGTTGGGAAAATAACACTGCAGGGCACAGACTATCCAATAAGTTCTTGGACTGCATTGAGACAACTTTTTATTTCAGAAGGTTGAAAAAGCTACCAGGGGGGAAGCTGTTCTAGATTTGATCCTAACAATAGGGAGGAACTGGTTGAGAATTTGAAAGTGGAAGGCAGCTTGGGTGAAAGTGATCATGAAATCATAGAGTTCACAATTCTAAGGAAGGGTAGAAGGGAGAACAGCAAAATAAAGACTATGGATTTCAGGAAGGTGGATTTTGGTAAGCTCAGAGAGCTGATAGATAAGGTCCCATGGGAATCGAGACTGAGAGGAAAAACAACTGAGGAGAGTTTGCAGTTTTTCAAAGAGACATTGTTAAGGGCCCAAAAGCAAGCTATTCCGATGTGTCGGAAAGATAGAAAATACGGCAAAAGACCGCCTTGGCTTAACCACGAGAACTTGAATGATCTAAAAATAAAAAAGGAGTCATATAAAAAATGGAAAGTAGGACAAATTACAAAGGATGAATATAGGCAAACAGCACAGGAATGCAGGGGCAAGATTAGAAAGGCAAAGGCACAGAATGAGCTCAAACTAGCTACGGGAATAAAGGGAAACAAGAAGACATTTTATAAATACATTAGAAGCAAGAGGAAGACCAAGGAGAGGATAGGCCCACTGGTCAGTGAGGAGGGAGAAACAGTAACAGGAAACTTGGAAATGGCAGAGATGCTCAATGACTTCTTTGTTTCGGTCCTCACCGAGAAGTCTGTAGGAATGCCTAACATAGTGAATGCTAGTGGGAAGGGGGTAGTTTTAGAAGTTAAAATAAAAAAAGAACAAGTCAAAAATCACCTAGAAAAGTTAGATGCCTGCAAGTCACCAGGGCCTGATGAAATGCATCCTAGAATACTCAAGGAGCTGATAGAGGAAGTATCTGAGCCTCTAGCTATCATCTTTGGAAAATCATGGGAGACAGGAGAGATTCCAGAAGACTGGAAAAGGGCAAATATAGTGCCCATTTATAAAAAGGGAAATAAGAACAACCCAGGAAACTACAGACCAGTTAGTTTAACTCTGTGCCAGGAAGATAATGGAGCAAGTAATTAAGGAAATCATCTGTAAACACTTGGAATGTGGCAAGCTGATAGGAACAGCCAGCGTGGATTTGTAAAGAACAAATCGTGTCAAACCAATCTGATAGCTTTCTTTAATAGGATAACGAGTGTTGTGGATAAGGGAGAAGCAGTGGATGTGGTATACCTAGACTTTAGTAAGGCAGTCTTGCGTGATATTCTTATCAATAAACTAGGTAAATACAACTTAGATGGGGCTACTATAAGGTGGGTGCATAACTGGCTGGATAACCGTACTCAGAGAGTAGTTATTAATGGTTCACAATCCTGCTGGAAAGGCATAACAAGTGGGGTTCCGTGAGGGGTCTGTTTTGGGACTGGCTCTGTTCAATATCTTCATCAACAATTTAGATATTGGTATAGAAAGTACGCTTATTAAGTTTGCAGATGATACCAAGCTGGGAGGGGTTGCGACTAATCTGGAGGATAGGGTCATAATTCAAAATGACCTGGACAAATTGGAGAAATGGTCTGAGGTAAATAGGATGAAGTTTAATAAAGACAAATGCAAAGTGCTCACTTAGGAAGGAACAATCAGTTTCATACATACAGAATGGGAAGCGACTGTCTGGGAAGGAGTATGGCAGAAAGGGATCTAGGGGTTATAGTGGACCACAAGTTGAATATGAGTCAGCAGTGTGATGCTGTTGCAAAGAAAGCAAACATGATTCTGGGATGCATTAACAGGTGTGTTGTGAGCAAGACACGAGAAGTCATTCATCCGCTCTACTCTGCAGTGGTTAGGCCTCAATTGGAGTATTCTGTCCAGTTCTGGGCACCGCATTTCAAGAAAGATGTGGAGAAATTGGAGAGGGTCCAGTGAAGAGCAACGAGAATGATTAAAGGTCTAGAGAACATGACCTATGAGGGAAGGCTGAAGGAATTGGGTTTGTTTAGTTTAGAAAAGAGAAGATTGAGGGGGGAACTGATAGCAGTTTTTAGATATCTAAAAGGGTGTAATAAGGAGGAGGGAGAAAACTTGTTCATCTTGGCCTCTGAGGATAGAACAAGAAGCAATGGGCTTAAACTGCAGCAAGGGAGGTTCAGGTTGGACATTAGGAAAAAGTTCCTAACTGTCAGGGTAGTCAGACACTGGAATAAATTGCCCAGGGAGGTTGTGGAATCTCCATCTCTGGAGATATTTAAGAGTAGGTTAGATAAATGTCTATCAGGGATGGTCTAGACAGTATTTGGTCCTGCCGTGAGGGCAGGGGACTAGACTCGATGACCTCTCGAGGTCCCTTCCAGTCCTAGTATTCTATGATTCTATGATAATTCTGAAGTAGTTCCCTGAGGCTCATAATTCCTGAGGGTTCAGCCTCCCAGCTCATGTTTTTGAACAGTGCCTCAAATTTGTCTGTGTGAAACTCCATGTTTTGTTTCTTCATTTCATGATTATGGTGGACATATTCTAACAGCAACTCATCTGTCTTTCATTTTCCTCAGCATCCACCTCCTCCAATTCCATTTGATTTTCTGAGCACCTGGACTAGTATTCTTTATGCCAGTCCACCACTGAGTAATGCCTGCTTCTCCGGTGCTTTGCCCTCACATTCAGAATTCTGTTACTGACACTGGTCTGTTAGTTTCTGGGCCCTGCTTTAGTGCGTCAAATTCTGCTACTCTTCTTCCTCACAAACTGAGGGGAAAAAATGTGGCAAGTGCCCATAAATTCATACAATTTTATTCTCTGAGTCACAAGTCAAAACGTAAGCATTTTTAATTCAATAGAATGCTAGTCTGTTGGCTTACTCATTCTGCCATTAAATGTGGTCATGCTGAAAACTTTTCAATTTTACCTGCCTTTTATCCAAAACATTTTTGGGGAGGGGAAGGAGCTGGTGCTGAAAGACAGTGGTGACTGACTATGTTGCACCCTTTTCAGTCTGCTGCAGCCTCACAAGTTGTTGTGCTACTTCAATACCAGAATGGAAGAAATACCAGTTAGACCAGGCATCGGAGATAAGAGCCTCAATTTATGTCAAGAAAATCTTTCCACATCTTGTGATGGATACTTTACAAAGGCAAGCCTCTACCTGCCAGTGTTGCAACTTGCAATCCCTGCCCAGTCAGTTATCAGGGTATCTCAAAGACTGCCTGGATTTTTTGCTGAGTGAAAAATTCTCTATTACTGCTCTCTAGGAACAGACCAAAAATCAGATCAACAATAAGCTGACTTCTGCCAGAGTGGCAGGGTGCCTTAACATCCAGATGGCATGGGGTGGTAATGAACGCCTTCAGACATAGTTTTATAGCAATTTGCATTTTGGCAGGGATAGACACAAATGTTTTACATTAATGCTTTTTCATTAAGAAAAAACTGCTGCATTTAAACACTCTGAAGTACCAGTTTGCGTTTCTTCTACTACCCCAGTCATCTGGCATTTTGAGAAACATGATCAGGAGAGGGAGGTGAGCAAATGATGGGGAGGTGGACAAGTACAAATGCACTCCATTGGGCCACAGCTAAAACCAAAGGCAGAATTATAGGCTACATCCAGTTTTCAAAGACGGTAACCTCCATCCATTTTACCAGTCTGAGATAACAAGACCTCCCCTGATTCTTTGGTGTGGGAAACCTCCTCTGAACTATGCTCTTCTTAGGATGTATCAGAATGGCTTGTGTGAATCAGAGCCAGGCTTATTTTTCAGGTTAGGGCCACCCACCCCTGCTCCTCCCTCTATTAGCTGTCTCGGGTGGGCTGAGTCATGTCTTGACAGACACCCACACCCATCCCAGCTCCACAGACAGAGGAATCCATGCTGACATGGAGTGCCATGAATATATGGCTGCTTGGAATATGGCTCATTTCACTGTAAAATGAATAGATTGTTGGGATACCATCATCTGTCCTATTCTTACCCCTGGCCATCCAGTAATTCACCTCAAGCCCCTTTCTCTTCTCCCTGCACTCTTTGTCCTATCTGTTTAATCCAGAAGCTTCAGAAGGGTAGATGAGTTAGTCTGTAACTGGAAAAACTTAAAAAACAACTAATAGTCTAGCAACACCTTAAAGACTAATAAAACATATAGATGGTTTCATGAACTTTCATGGGCACAGCCCAATTTTTCAGATGAATGGAGTATTAGAAGTCCAGATTCAAAAATAAATAAGGGAAGGCAGGGCTGGGGAGGGGGCAGAGGAAAGGAGGTGGGAAGGGGAAAAAAGAGAGAAAAAAGTGAATTAGATTGTTCAAGTTGCAAGAAACTGATAAGAACAATTTGCACACTATCTTCCATATCCTAATGACTTAACCAACCAACCTCACAATGGGTACGTATAGAGGTGCATTGTTCTTATCAGCCTCTTGTAACTTGGACAATCTGATTCACAATTTTTTTCTTTTCCCCTCTCCTTCCCCTTCCCCCTCCCCCTTTTCCTTATTTATTCTTGGATCTGGACTTTTAATACTCCAGTCATCTGAAGAAGTGGGTTGTGCCCACGAAAGCTCGATACCATCTACATGTTTTGTTAGTCTTTAAGGTGCTGCTAGACTATCCACTGTTTAATCCAGAGTTCAGCCAGTAGCTGCTTAGATATACCTTTGTATAGTTCAGTGTTCCTCTTTCTGCTGTTAAAGTTGTGAGTTTGGTTCACTTCAGCCCAAATTGGAACCAAGATTCTGATGTGTTCATGTGGCCAAGTGGTGACACAATGATTATGGCTTCTTAGGGGATACTGTTCTGCTGTATCAAACATTGCAGATGGGTGAATCTAAACAAACTGCAATGGATGCTAAGCAATCGGGATGGAACCAGAGATGCTATGCAAAAGGATTGCTTCCAGTCAGAGATAAAAGCATAGACAGCCAGCAAGATGGTACATAAAAGGGATTATGGGGTTTAAAGGATCAAGAAATCTTAATTGTTGTGTGTGGATGCATGTTTTCACTGCATTAATTTTATGGTCTGCCGTATAGCTCAGTGCATGGTGGCTGCATAGCCGTGTGGCACTGACAGTCATGCATGGATGCGTGAATGTGTATCATGTTTTTCAGGGAACTGTGGTAGAACATGACGTTATCATGCGGGGAAGAAAAGGGCTCACTCTAGCATCCTTCCATGGTCACAAACTAATCTGCCCTCATTAGCAGAATGGAAAAGCAGAATTTGAATAACTACACTCTGGTAACCTTAACTGAAAATACAAACTCCTTCTGTCACACTGGGGAACCACTGGGTTAGTTTCAGAGGCTTCATAGTAACGGATTGATTAATATATGGTTGTCCACAAACTTGTACTTTCATAACATCATAATCTGCGTCATGAAAAGATTTTCATTTCAGAAACACACCAGCACAAGTCACTCTTTTATGCTACTGCATCTAAATTAAGGGTTGATATTACCAGTGTAGACAAGTCTGATTAAGTGAACATAAAAGTGAAAAATGTATCCATAACAGGGTCAGCAGCACTGTGTTACAAGCACAGTAAAGCTTACCCAACAAAGAACATGTATCATTTATGTAACAGTGATTCAGTCACAATTACGAAGGTTCCCAAACAAACAAAGGAGTCATTCATTTCTGTTGGAGTTTTTTTTAGCTTGGTAAAAACATCGGATGTGCACTTCTTTAAGGATAAATTTAGTAGGTAGTTTACCTGACAAGCCCTATACAAATGAAAATGAACATAAGTAGGATTTGGGGAAATTAAAAAAAACTTAAGAATGTAGATTTCTTTCCTCCTCCCCAACAAGCAAATAAAAAAGCAGACATTTTTGTAGGCCACAATAGTTTCATATTTGATCAACTAAAGTCATCTCTATATTTTGAAGAATATTCCTATTATAAGATGCTTGCCATACAGTTATTTATATAATCCTATTTTTGAAGGGTGATGGAGACCAAACAAGCAGAGCTTTCCAAAAATAATGGATGACTTCAGGGACTTTGTGCAGTTCACACTAGTATACGGTTACACTGAAGATCTATTTTTCACATCTCAGTCTCATGGTAGGTAAGCATAGGTTACATGGTGGATCCACACATGATGGTATCAATTTTGGCTTCTACACCATCAGAGGAACTCTGTTCAGCTGACCAGAATTATGTAATCTGTGTAAATCAATCCTTCATGCAATGTACTGAAAGATGACTAGAAACAACTGACCCGCGGGTAGCAAGTATAACTACACAGGAGAAGGCCATAACTTACTCACTGAAAATCCCTGTGGACTGTCAATGCCCCTCTATTTCCTTGACTATTTAAATATTCTCCAAAGTTGTATTAGTTCTGGGTGGGCAATAAGTGACCTGTGGGCCAGATGTGTGGTTCACCAGGATTAGCCCCTGACAGGCCACCAGATACTTGATTTACCCATGTGCCTGCAGGTGCGGCCTCTGGAGCTGCAAGCAGCCATTACTGTGGACATTCAGGTAAATAAAGCATCTGGTGGCCCACCGGGGGTTAATCCTGGTAAACTGCATCCAGCCCACAGGCCATTTATTGCCCACCCCTGCATTAGTAGGTAACGTAAGTAATCTTAGGACAGACACTAGAAATCTCTCTATAGGTCAAAATGCCAAAGTACGGTGCTAGGAGCCAAGAGAGTGTTCAGTTCTGTTCCCTTTTCTTCCAAGATACTGTCTGGGAGGCATAAGGTCAGACACTTCACTATACCGTGCTTCAGTTTCCTCATCTGTGAAACTAAGCTAATGGATTGTTACAGCACAAAAGGTACTGAAAGCATTAAATTAAGATATTTTCCCCCTAAGCTTGATTCCAATATACCACACTTCCTAAATGTGCAATGATACTATTACCATCAGTGAGACTTCCCACATGTTTAGGGAGAAAAGCAATATTAGGATGCAAAGCCAGTCTACAAATCAGATGATATAAAATTCAGTCATGCCAGTCCATGGGCAAAAGTCATAAAATAAATTATAGAAAAATCTCATCAACTTCAGTGAATGCAAAAAACAAAACAAAACAAAAAAAACCCACACCCACAAAGAAAGGTTCCTCATCTAAAGCAAAGCAAAAAGTTAGAAAAAGCTAAAGATAGCAAAGTTATTTTAAAAAGGAGGGAGTTATGAAATTTAATTCCAGGGCCCATATTAATGAAGACACTGAGAAAACATCTAGTAAAAATCATTTCAAGAGATTGATTCATTTTGAGGAAATACAAGATGGATATTTTTCTTGATTAATTTTATTAGTTAAAGGGAAAAATCCCACCTCTTCAAGAAAAGTATTTATACAAGTGCTAGCTCCCCTTCTCATGTGGCTGAAAATATTTCACCTTCAGCCTTACACATCTCAGTGCCCCCAAAGGCATCCTATGTCAATACCTTCTTGCAATTTGTTCTGTCTAACTGTAAACCAAAAGAATCCCACTGCATAGTAAAGAAATAGCCTCTTATTTATTAAACACTTCCACTTAATCTGATCATTTGTTAATGTGATCCTCCCATATTTCACCAAGTACCTGTGGAAATTTATCACTTGAAGACACTTGTTCATGGCTAATTTGATCAATGTCAGCTAAGAAAACCAGATAATCTAATCAGGATATCTGAAAGCACAGAGAGGGAATTTACATGAAGCAGAAGAAAAAGGCCTTTCTTTTTGTCTTTTTAATGCCCTGATAGAAACCATCTTGAAAGAAATAAGAAGGTAAAAATACTCAAGATACTGAGAGGGGGTGAAAGACAGAAGAATACCCTCACCCTTTAGTCATCTTGACAAGGCAAAGCTCTATGTATTGGCACAGGACATTGTGAGTGTTGTGCTGACAAGAGGCTGTGCTAGCAGAGCAGGCAATACAAAAGCAAAGAGACAAAAATGTCATTACCAGACTGCAATATCTCTTGCTAGGTGATGGGAATGTGAAAAAGTTAAGGAGCTCTTGAAAGAAGTGATTCACAAATACATTGGGCTGGAAACAGGAATGACCAAACCAACCACAGCTTGAAAGCCACTTGCAGCTCTTTTAGGGTATGTCTACACTAGCCCCCTAGTTCGAACTAGGGTGGCTAATGTAGGCATTCGAACTTGCAAATGAAGCCCAGGATTTAAATATCCCGGGCTTCATTTGCATGTTCCCGAGCGGCGCCATTTTTAAATCCCCTTAGTTCGAACTGACTGCCCACGGCTACACGGCAGTCAGAAGTTAATCCGAACTAAGTCCTTAGTTCGGATTAACTGTTACTCCTCCTGCAATGAGGTGTAACAGTTAATCCGAACTAAGGACTTAGTTCAGATTAACTTCTGACTGCCGCGTGTAGCCACGGGCAGTCAGTTCGAACTAAGGGGATTTAAAAATGGCACCCGCCCGGGATATTTAAATCCCAGGCTTCATTTGCAAGTTCGAATGCCTACATTAGCCACCCTAGTTCGAACTAGGGGGCTAGTGTAGACATACCCTTACAGTTTAAGTGTGAAACCCCAGCCCCTCTTCTCCACCTACCAAACTGAGGTGGGGAATTCCCAACTTCTGCCCTGTGGCAAGGTAAGCCTCCCACCTTCACCCCTTGGGGCCTGCCTGCAAGAGCTAGGTGCTTTACCTCCGCTATTAACAATAAGCCTAATCTGAATTCGTCTGGCTTCATATTCCAGCCATTTGTTCTTTTTATACTTTATTGGATTTATAATATCTCACGTCAAGTACTTAGCTTTCAAAAGAAGGGGAGCTCACTTTTAGAGCTGAAGAGATTGCTAATTACATTATGGAAATTTGTTCCTTCAACCTGACAAAGGACTTAGCCAGACAATCCTGTTGTACAGACTATGTGGACTTTCTCCTCAGACGCTCCTAGTTCTCTTCAAGACACCACTCACTTTCTGAGGAAACTAAAATGCCTTGGGGATCCCCCTGAAAACACCATCCTGGCCACCATGGATGTAGAAGCTCCCTACACCAATATTCCATGTGAGAATGGATTACAATATCCAATATCCCGATGATGTCACAGCACACCTGGTGGCTGAGCTTTGTGACTTTGTTCTCATCCACAGCCATTTCAGATTTGGGAACAATTTATACCTTCAAGTCAGCAGCACTGCTATGGAAACCCTTATGGGCCCAGAATATGCCAACATTTTTATGGCTGACTAAGAACACTTCCTCAGCTCTTGTCCCCTAGCATCCCTCCTCTACTTGCATTACATTAATAACATCATATGGACCCATGGGAAGGAGGCCCTTGAAGAATCTCACCATCAATCTCAGCCTGAACCAGTCCACACAAGAGATCCACTCCCTGGACACTACAGTGCAAATAAGTGATGACCACATAAACACCACTCTATACCAGAAACCTATTGATCACTACTGTTACCTACATTTTGCCAGCTTCCATCCAGGACACACAGTCCATTGTCTACAGCCAATCATACAACCAGATTTGCTCCAATCCCTCAGACATACACCTACAAGGTCTTTATCAAACATTTTTAAAACTACAAAACCCGCTTGGGGAAGTGAGGAAACAGATTGACAGAGCCAGATGAGTATCCCAGAAGTCACCAAATACAGGGCAGACCCAACAAGGAAAATAACAGAGCACCACTGCCCATCACCTTACAGCCCCCACCTAATACCTCTGCAGCACATCAATGATCTACAATCTACCATGGAAAATGCTCCCTCATTCTCACTAGACCTTAGAAACACTAAACCAGGAACCAATCCCTGCAACAAACCCCACTGCCAATTCTGCCTGTATATTTATCTACTCAGGCAACACTATCATACGACCTAACCACATCAACCACACCATCAGGAGCTCGTTCACCTGCACATCTATAAATGTATTATATGCCATCATGTGCCAACAGTGCCCCTTTGCCATGTATATTGGCAAAACTGAACATAATTCTGTAGGGCTACGTCTATACTGTAGCCTTCTTGTGGAAAAGCATATGCAAATGAAGCACGGCATGGAATATCGTGGTGCTTTATTTGCATAAGTAACGAGCAACCGTTTTTGCGCAAGAGGCTTTTGCACAAAAAAGGAGCCGTGTAGACGGCTCCTGTTGCATAAATTTTTCTTGCGCAAGAGCCATTCTTCCTCATTTTTTCAAGAAGAATGGCTCTTGCGCAAGAGGGGTTTTTTGCACAAAAAGGAGCCATCTACACGGCTCATTTTTGTGCAAAAACGGCTGCTCATTACTTATGTAAATGAAGCATGGTGATATTCTACACCACGCTTCATTTGCATATGCTTTTCCACAAGAAGGCTACAGTACAGACGTAGCCTTGGGGAGCCTGCAATACCCTGTTTTGGCAATAAATGGTGATGTCTGCCTTGTCCACAGTGCGGATTTCTGGCCTGTCTCAAGTCTGGTGCACCAAAGCATTCAGGCATGGTCAAGGGAAGCTGTGAGAGTCAGGAAATGTTTTGCATAACAATGCAGATTAAGCATGGTAGGCAAGACGACATCAAGAACACAGGACAAGCAACCTTGTACCGGTACTTCTGTTTCTAATAAGCAAGAGGTACAGATGCAGCCATGAAACTGTCAACTAGGCACATAGTTTAGGTAACATCCTGGGTAGCAGGATGTACTCCAAATAGGGGCATTGGGCATTTTACATATCCTGCACAATACATAATCAATTGGTAAATATTATTAGAACAATCAAGTCTCTCTTTGCTGTAAAATTGGGATTAGTATGAACAATCAATGGGAGGGAATGGGCAGGATTTACCCACACATCCTGCTCAATGTATCTAAAAATAAATAGGTCCTTCACACTGGCGATCCAGTGCATGGCATGCCATTGCGTGGGAAGAAAAGGAACCACAACCTCCTGCCTGGAACTGTAGGTAGCATATGGGTGAAGTGTAAGTGAATTAGGCTTTATTATTGTATTATAGTAGATTTTCTAGTAATTGCTTTTGCATGGCTTTTCACTGTATTAATTGCTTTAGAATCTATAGTATTTAAGGTTTAAATTGTATAGTAATTGTTCTTAAGGCTTGTAAAACTTAAACAACTGTATTAACTGCTTAAAGCTTGCAATAAATAAGTAAGCGGTTAAGTAGCCCTGGCGTGTCCCGGTTTCCCTTGGATCTAAAATAAATCAAACCACACGACAAATTCTCTAAGCAAAAGAATAAATGGACACAAATCAGACATCAAGAATGGTAACTTACAAAAACCAGTACAAGAACACTTCAGTCTCCCTGGATACTCAGTAAGGGTATGTCTACACTGCAGGAGGTTTCCGGGATATCAGAAGTATCCGAGATATCCCGGAAAAATTCCGCCGTGCCCAAGGAACGTGATTGCTCTTCTGCTTTTTTTGCTGGAAGAGCAAACGCGCTCTTTTGGGGAGCCATGTATTCCTTGTTCTATGAGGGATAAGGGCTCCACTGAAAGAGGAGGTTTTTCTGCCATTTGGCCCCGTCTTGACTGGGCCAAATGGCGGAAAAGCCTCTTCCGGAAAAGCAATCAGAAAAAGCTATAGTGTAGACCTAGCCTAAGAGATTTAAAACTGGCCATCTTTCAACAAATAAAACTTCAAAAACTGACTTCAAAGAGAACCTGAAGAGCTTTGCAATTCATTCGCAAAATTAAAATTATTCATCTGGATTTAAATAAGGACTGGGAATAGCTAGCTCCCTACAAAAGCAATTTTCCCCTTTCTTGGTATTCACATCTCCTTATCGACTGTTGGGAGTGGGCCACATCCAGCCTGAGTAAATTAGCCTAGTTAGCACTCCTCTTGATGAGGTGACTCCCTTCTTTTCATGTGCCTGCCACTGTAATGTCCACTCCATGCATCTGATGAAGTGGGTTTTCGCCCACAAAAGCTTATGCCCAAATAAATCTGTTAGTCTTTAAGATGTCACAGGACTCTTTATTTTGTATGTTCTGATAGCCAGCTGAAATGGACAATCTGTTGAAAATGATAATGGTGACTAAGCATGTTTCAATAGCAATGAGGTTAAACAAGCAACATATTAATCTTCATCCTGCCTTTTCATTAGCTTTAAGAGTGATAGAGACACTCTAACCATCTTGTTAGTCTTTAAAGTGCTACATAGTTTTTCCTTTTGTTTTGGAGACAGTCAAGAGTCAGTAAAGAAAGTTCTCTCACAACCTGCAGCGCAACCTGACTGAAGCCTAAAAGCTGTGGATGCTGTAAAAAGTACTATAAATACTGTAAATAGTTTGAGGTTTCCAGATGCATAGTGGTAGTTGTTCCCTGCCTAAATGTACAAAACTGAAAGGAAGTTGCAACTTAACGAACACCTCTGGATTACAGGATGCAACAAAACAACACTATGTCATTACAAATTCCTTGCTTCAGAGAAGCATTAGAAAAATAACACTGAGTTTGATTTTGATTTTCAGATAATGGAAGATGTGTGTGCTCAGCACTTCTGACAACCAGATGCCTATGTAAGGAGTTAGATGCTTATTCATTAAAGGATCCAAATGTGAGCTTTATGGCCATGCTGTACTAGATGAAATATATTCTGCATACAGAATAAGACCACAATACAGGTGGTACAGAGCAGTACACATCAGGCCACAGGCTCCCAGTAGCATGGACCTAGCTCCCTGATGCAATATTGCCAACCTCAAAAGATCAAAAATAATTAATCAGATCTCCCCTCCTCCCCTCCCCCAAAAAAATCACAAGATTGGTCCCAAATCATGAATTTTTTCAAAAAGATTATTTTGTGGTTTTGGTCTATCTTTGGATTCTTGAACTCCTCCTATCACATGTGTGTGCATGCACATGTAGGTGCAGAGGCTCACCACCACCAGTGCCCAACAGATGCGCAGCAGATTGTCTTCTTTATTGCCACTCTTTTCTGGGGTGGTCTGTTCTTCCAGTGATTTAACCATCTAGTCATGGCAGGTATTTAAATCTGTCCCTGGAGGGGTATCATATATATAGTAGCCCAGTGTCTGTGAGTCTGTAACGCTGCAATTCTGGCTGTTCCCTCTGGGGGGCGCTGTTGCCTGAAATGCTGGCTGTTCCTTCTGGGGGGCGCTGTTGCTTGAAATGCTGGCTGTTCCCTCTGGGCGGCGCTGTTGCTGACATGCTGGCTGTTCCCTCTGGGCTGCCCGTGCTGCATGGGGAGTGCGGAAATCAGCCGAGCGCCACGGCGGGAGAGGAAGGGGGGCAGGGCGGTGACATACATGCCCAGGGGGTTGGGCCTGCCCATGTACATCACTGCCCCGCCTCCCTTCGCCTCCCACCGTGGCACTCGGCTGACTTCTGTGCCGCTCCGCCAGGCCGCCACGGGGAAGCCCAAACGGCTGCTTGCTCCCCCGCGGCGGCCCGGCTGAGCGGCACAGAAGTCAGCCGAGCGCCCGGCAGGAGGCGAAGGGGGCAGGGCGGTGACGTGCAGCATCGCAGCGCCTACAGGCCCTGCCTCCTGGCCATGAACGTCACTGCCCCCCTTTGCCTTCCGCTGTGGTGCTCGGCTGACATCTGCACCGCTCAGCCAGGCTGCCGCATGGGAGCAAGTGGCACAAGCGACCGTTTGGCCTCCGCGGTCCCCCGAATGAGAGGCAGTAGAAGGAGGAGAAGAGAAAGAGAGAGAGACAGAGACGGAGTGAGAGACCGGAGGCTCAGGAGAGAAAACCGACGTGGAGGAGAGACCTGAAAATCCTGTCTTATGACGGGCTAATTATCTAGTATATAAAGAATGCAGCAACAGGTAAACCCTCAGGATTAAGCAGGGGCCTCAGAGTTCCCCCTACATTGGGTCAAGATCTGACATCTCAGAGACTCTTTATCTGCAGTGTCTTTTCCCCCCCAACTAGATTCTCCACACCCGGGACAGATTTCTGTAATCATCCCTCTTTGGAGATTGTACAGGAGCCTCAGGCCACACTTCTCCACCAAGCTCCAATCCAGAAAGCCAATGGTAGGCAGCTAAAAAAAAATGTGTACCCTGGGGTGGTCTGTGCTGCCTCCCTGGATCACTTCCTACCACTGCCTTCTCTTCCCACAGGGTAAAGTAAAAAATTAACACACAAAGATGAAGTCTCTGAAGGCTTGATCAGACCACTCACGCCAAATCTCAGAAAACAAGAGTCCCTCTGGTGCTGCTCCATCAGGACTGAGAGTGTAGGTTAGATCAGCTCCTCTGTCTGCCTGCTGTTGGGATAAAAATGGGAGCAGAGTAAGCTCCTGCTCTAGTCTGCGCGGGTTTTTAAGGTGTGGTGCTGTGGGACTTTCTGGCCCCAGAGCAGCTCCTTCAACTCCTTCCTTTCCACTGTAAGGTTTGTATGCCACCCCCACCAATGTGTAATAATGAGTGTTGCCCCCTCTTCCAGATACATTGGGTATGGTGTTTCCCCCCACCCCACCCTCTAATGCAGGACCCATTAAGCTACATTGGCCTGTTCCTGCCCAGCAGTTAAATTCTCTCTTCAACCTCCAAGTCAATCCTGCCTTCCCACTCCTGTATTATTTCTACCTCCACATCAGTTCTGCCTAGCCCTGCACCCTCACACCTGTCCTGCTGCCAGCCCCATCAGTTCAGCCTCACTTCAGATCCTCCTGGGGCTCGTCACCACTCTCCCAGGCCTGGACGACTGCAGTGAGGTCCCCTTCTCCCCTTCCCAGACCTGGGAGGAAGGGGGAGCATAGTTCCACAAATTCTTCAATCCCTGCTTCTCCTTCCTGGGCCTGATGCAACAGGGAGGGTGAGTGGAGGGGAAACGTGCAGACAGGAACCATCCCACAGCTCACAGGAGGGAAGGAAGCAGATCCGCCCTATGCTGATGGGCTGGGCTTTTTCTACTCCATGTTGCTGAGGAGGGGGGCAGGAAGAGAGAGAGCTCTTCCTGCAACAAGAACATGGCTGCTCTGTTCCAGGACAAGGGAAGTGAGTCAGGGGGGTTTCATCCATCAGGTTGTTCCCTCTCGGGAACAGTTGGTTTAGCCTCAGCTTTACCCAAAACTGCATCCCTTGTGGGGGTAACAAAAGGCCAGAAGGACTAATGCTGGCCAATGAAAGCTAGAGTTTCCTCTGGATCAAAGGCATCTCATAGGGGTCTGGGTCAGTACATCCTGTGCCACACGAGGAATTTCCCCATGTGCTTCAAGAAGCTGCAGAAACAGGGCCAGCCCTACTGAGATGCAAACGACGCAGATGCGTGGGGCACTACAACATTTGGAACACCAAAGTGCCCCACATTTTGTTGTGCCCTGGCAGCTGCCTGCTGTGTACCAAATCCAATGGCCAGCCCCATTATCCAGCTGGCTCCTCTGCCTGCAGATTCAGTGCCGCCCCCAGCCCCCGCCCCAGCCCCCAACAAAACCAGCTGCCACTCACTAGGTAGTGGCAAATGGCATGAGTCTGCAAACCAGAGGACTCAGGGGGAGCAGCAGGTGGCTGCACCTCCCACCTGCTCCCCTGAGGCTGCAGGTGAGCCTCCCAGCCATGCAGTGTTCCTGCATGACACGGCTTCTGCCCCTGCAGCCCTTCTCCCCACTCCATGGAGGAGTTGGCCCTCTCATGAAGTAAACACCTCCCTGCAGAGGGGTGCAGGTGCTGGGCTGCATAGGGCACCAGCATTGCTAGAGAGGACCCTGGCTGGAAGAAAACAGGTGCTCTGTCCAGACTCCATTCCCATGCTGTGCCTTTCCCCTACTCTAGAGCTTCTAACAAACACCACAAGAAAAAAAGCCAATGAAGTCCCAAAATAAACCAACTTTCCCCTCTCTTGAATTTCCTTTTACTCATTCATCCAGCTTTTCCCAGTGCTTCCTTCAAAGTCCTTTGGTGGAGAGACTCACACAAGCAGCTCTTCTTCACCCCAGTTCTCTGCCTCACATCGACTGGGGATGGAGGGGAAGTTTTCAAAGTCTCCTCTTTCAATTCCCTTTGACCACTGTCTCCTTTTACCATCACCTCACATTACCAGGCTGCATTCATCTGAAGCCTACTACTCCCGTTAGTTCTTCATAGGCCTCATGTGATAAGAGGGGGAAAAAAATCCTTTCATGGATCAGTAACCAGTTAAAAAACAGGAAACAAAGGGCTGGAATGAATGGTCAGAATGCAGAGACAGACCACAGGGTTTCCCAAGGAGCTGTAGGAAGGCAGTGCTGCTAAACATGTTAATTGGTGATCTGGAAAAAGGGATAAGTAGTGAAGTGGCAAAGACTGTAGATGAAACCATCTTAAGCTATCTTGTAAAATCCAAAGCAGACTGCAAAGAGCTACCAAGTGACCTCTCAAAACTGTGTGACTGAGAAACAAAATGTAGATGATATGGGGAGTGTAGATAAAGGCAAAAAAATGCATATTGGAAAGCAATCCCAAGTATGCATATAAAATGATGGGGTCTAAATTAGCTATTATCACCCAAGGAAGAGATGTTGGAGATGTGGATAGTTCTCTGAAAACATCCACTCTATGTGCTGCAGCAGTCAAAAAAGCAAATAGAATGTTAGGAGCCATTAGGAAAAGGTTAGGTAATAAGACAGTAAATCTCATAAATCCATGGGATGCCCACATCTTGAATACTAGGTCCACTTATCTCAAAAAAGATATAAGAACTGGAAGAGGTGCAGAGAAGGGAAACAATAATGATCAGGGATCCGGAACAGCTTCCATATGAAGAGAGATTTAAAAGGCAGGAACTATGCTGCTTGGAAAAGAGAAGACTAAAGGGGGTTATGTTGGAGGTCTACAAAATCATGAATGGTGTGGAGAAAGTGAATAAGGAAATGTTATTTACCCCTTCACATAACACAAGAACCCAGGGTCATACTATGAAATTAATAGGCATCTGATTTAAACAAACCTATGGAAGTACTTCTTCACACAATCAGTTGGCAATGAGATCTGAAGTCTATGCTGTGAATACCAAAATAAAACTGGTTTCAAAAAAAGAATGAGATGAGTTCATGGAGGGTAGATCCATCAATAGCTAGTAGCCAAGATGGTTAGTCATGCAACTTCATGCTCCTGATTGACAGAGGCTGGGACTAGATAACAAAGAACGTTCTGCTCTGTTTATTCCCTTTGAAGCATCAGGTATTATCCATTGTTGGAAGACAAAATACTATACTAAATGGACCATTAAGAATGCCCATACTGGGTACAATGGGATGCCACAGTAACTGGACCCTGAGCCAGTCCTTAAAGAGCCAGCAAACTGTGTTACCCTACCATTTAGCCATATGGTGGCTGAAGTGGTACTGTGTATGCCAGTTGCACTGATTCCTTACACTAGGTTGGGGTTTTTTCCCCTGAGAATTGTGGCATAGATTATCTCAAGATTGTTGTTAGTTTGGCCCCAATTGTAGTGTGCAGAGACTTAAGTAGGCTTAGAAGTATTAGATGTTGATATCATTGTGCATATAAACTACAAAAAAAGTCCAACAGTAATAGAAATGTAGAGATACGCAAAATAAGAAAAATGCTGCTTGAGAACTCATTAAGTTTGATTTAAGGATATTTACTTTGTATATTCTCACATGGAATGGTGACCATTTGGGTTGTAACAGTTATAAAGCTTTAACTTTTTGAATCTCAATATCTACTGTGATTAAGTAATTACTGCTTGACCCCTTCCATAATTTCCAATAACTGGAAATGTAAGTCAATTTTTTTTAATTGCTTAAAACAAACATCAATGTTATCCATGGAAATTTAATTAAAAAAAAAAAAAGATTTCTTCCAAGCCTAGTCTTTAGTTACCACCATTTTTTCTGCCAAATAAATTTTGGAGTGGGCTGTACAGGTAACTTCAATAGTTTGATGGTACTTAAAGTGATATGCAGGTAACATCTACTTAATTTTAAAAAATCTGTTATAGGATAAAGGGGTCATTTCAGGTCAGGTTGAGGTAAAATTAGACCTGCCAGCTTTGTTTTAGATGTCATGTGTGCCTTCATGACACTGCTGTTCTTCCCCACTGAGCCTGTCATCTTATTTTTTCTGAGGAGGCAAGACATTCACATTTGCTTCAGCCCTACTTACTGTCTTGAGAATTGCACAGCACCAGATTCTTGTCAGTTTGAATGCTCAGCCTCTTCCTGATGCGAATGCAGAAGTCAGGTTCAAACAGACAGCATAACATACATGCTGGTGGCCACAACCACAGAGGAACCCAATATCCTTGTGAGGTCACCTAGAACATTATGGGTTGATAATATTCATGATGAGTTTATTCAAGTTTTTAACCACTTGACAGGAAAATGTTAGTTGCAAAGAAAGGATGTTTTGTCTTTCCTTATTCAACCAATTCTGCAGGTGGTTATAACATTCATGAAATGAAATAATTCCAGTGGTTTTGGTAGGGCACCAAATATATGTTATGACTGTGAGAATAATCTTGCTCCATCGTCCGACCAGACTTATCTTCCTGGGTAAGTGTGGTTAAAGGTATTATAGTTTCAAACTCTGTTTTCAAACACCAGACTTCCACAGAGATCAGCATGACAAGGTAACAAAGGATTTTCATTTTAAAATACAATTGACTCTATTAACCTCAGATTGTCAAAAAGATCAAATTCTATTGCACCTTCTGAGAAGGGCAGCCAATTAGCAAATAAATCAAATCTTTCTTGTGCTTTATTTTAGTCAGAAGGGGAGTTAAGCTTTGAGGTGATCCTCCACGTTCATTCCTTCTTTCACTATGGGTATGTCTACACTTGCAGCCTATTTCGGAATAGGGCTTTATTTCGGACGCCCATTTCACTGCCGCGTGTAGACGCGGGCAGTTATTCCGGGCTTGTAAATTTCAAAAATGGCACCCAGTCGGGAAGATGCAAATCAAGCACAGGATATTTAAATCCCGGGCTTGATTTGCAATTCCGAATGCCTACATTTGCAGCCCTGTTCCAAAATAGGCTGCAAGTGTAGACATACCCTATAAGCTAGTGAAACCCACCTTTTCATTGCTCATCTCAACCATTAAACTAGCTTCTGTGTTTCCTATTCTCAATCATTCCACCTCTGAACTTCTTGGCATATGTTTCAGTGCAGGAAGACACCACCCACCTCACCTTTATGAATTTGTTTTCTCCTTTAGGCCTCATTACATTAACTTTTAACTAGCTTTATATATATATTGGACATTAACTTTTTAACTTTCAAAGTACCTTATCAGATTCTTTTTATGTGTTTGATCTCATTAAAAAAAAAACCTCTCTTCCCAACCTGAACAAACAATGTCCACAAGGACCTTGAGAGGACAAAGAACTGCTTTTGCAATAGGCACTAGACCTGTGTGGATCTGTGGGGAAGCCATATTTCAGTTTAAATACTTGCCAGAAACAAACAAACAAACAAACGCTCTTCTTGTGCTTTCTTCAATTCTGTTTACAACCAAGAGATTACAAGACAGAGACCAAAGAACAGTGCAGCATGTGGCTATTCACTGAACTATACAACTGTCTGCCATAAGGTATCAGGGCAGCCACCTCTTGACCATCCTCTCATGATTAGACTCTGACTATTTCCCCTCTTACAAACTCCACTGTCTGTCTTGTAGCTCGAACAAGCCCAAACATGGGACTGATTTAATAACAACAACAACCCTCAAAGTCCCAAACCTAAAGTCCATCATCATGACTCAAAAGTTCATACTCAGTTCTGGCTCTTCTATCCTACACATAGCTCTTCTGTCTGTCTGTTCTTCACAAAGCTGCCATTCCTAACCTTTTCTAACTGCAACTCAGCTTCCTGGCTCTGGCTTCCTTCTCCCATCAGCAGCTCCTCTTTCCTGAGAGAGAAGGCAGCATTTCTACTGCTTTTCAAGGACATCCTCCCAGTTGGATGGAAGAGAATCTTCTGGAATCCCTCTCACCTTACAGAACCAGTATATGCCATACACATTACATTTGGACTTTGTGGCCCAATGAGATTTATCAGCAATAGTGATTCTATGGAAGAGTGAACTGGTGTTGGTCAGGAGCACAAACCCATTCTGCACCCACTAAATCTAGGGAAATTCCCCAATGAAGTTAGCCAGACCCAGGCTTTCCAAGCTGGGCGTGGGGGACATTTAAAAAAGGATACTTCAAAAAGTACTGCCTGAGAAGCCCTGTCAAAAGCTCTAATTCTAAGTTATTACTTAAGGAGGTAATTTTAGGGTACCTTTTACCTTGGTGTAGACCAAGCTAAAGGGGCTTCAGTCAGGTTCTTCAACTGACTTGAAGGCTCCCCTACAGAGATAACCCTGGCCTCCTGTCTCTCCCCCAGGATCCACGAGTTTTGCACTTGCCACTATGGCCTGTTCTCTCTGTGGTACTGGGGGGGTGGTAAACTTCAGTCCCCATATGAGAAATTCAGAGATGTCCCTTTTTAAGCCCTCATCCCATGGGCTTTTCTGTGGGAGGGTGTAGGCTGGTCCTATTTTTCTGGCATTGAAATAAAAACATCTCTTTCCTTTTTTTATGAAGTGTGCAGGGAAGACTGACAGTTGAGGCACTGAAATTCACAAGACTTCAGAGGATTGGGTTCTCTTTCTCTAGGAGCCAAAACCGGTCCTGGATTCCCCAGGGTACCTCTAGCAGTACACTCTCTAGAGACTGCATAATACAAGATTCTGCTACAGAAAAAAAATCTACAGATTCTGGATAAATAGCAACCGTCATGTTTTAGATTTGACAATCACATTTCAATGGGAATGAAAATCAGAACTTCAGAGTGAATCTCGAAGATAAATAGTTGTCTTAGCACTGGAGCTATATAATGGCCTAATTTCCAATCAGATGCCAATGTGCTATAAAGCTATTGGATACACACATCATTCTGCAGCAGGATATTTCTGTTCAGGTTTTGTTTACATTAACTTCATAGTGGTGTAACTACATTACCCACAGCAAAACGGGCACACATTTCCTTAATAAAAATATGGCCTGAGGGCTGGTCTACATACAAACTTATACCAAATGACTAAGCTTGTTTTCCTGCACACCTTTTGTTAAATGTCCACACATGTGCTTGCACCATATATTTAAAATTAAAAGTACCTTATTTCACAGGCACCAACCCTGTGGTGCTCTGGGGATGGAGCACCCATGGAAAAAAATAGTGGGCACTCAGCTCCTACCAGCAGCCCCATGGATCAGTGCCTCCCGCCCATCAAGTTCAGCTGTTCAGAGGTGTGAAGGAGGTGCTGGTGGGAGGAGCAGGGGTCAAGCACCTCCTGGGAACTGAGGAAGTCAGCACCTATGCCCTACTGATGTAGTTTAAGTTGCTTTTCTACTGTTCCATGCTTATGTAAGACAAGCATCAGGTCCTGAACTATGATAAAGAAAAATAAAGTTGCATCATTCTAATAAAAAAAATTATTGGTACATACGTATCCGATGATCAGTCATCAAGGCAAGCATTTTTCTTTTCTATCCTGTTGGTTTAGTCAGGATTAAGTCTGTTGCATTAGACAGAACAACAGGAAACTGATTCAAATTCCACCATTCTTATCATTGGTTGTGCTGGGCATACAGTATATGGTCTAAAGCAGATGGCATGCACTGTTCAATTAACAGATCATCAGCCTGCAGAAGTAACTCAAATGAGGACAATAGTTCTGATTAACACCATAAAGAGAACATGTGCGTAAGGAAGAAAACAAGCCTACATGAACTCCAATCAAGTATTTTTAGGAGGGGGTCATTTTCAAAGGCACACAAGGCAGTTATGCACCTGACTCCTATTGAGCATCTATGGAAATTGGGCACTTGACTACACATAAATAGATGGCATGAATATATTCATGGCCCATAGCCTGGATGGAATGAAGGAAGGTTCATGATTCTGATAAGAGACTGACAATACATATACGTATGCATGCACGGGGGGGAGGAAATGATAATCCAAGCTAACAAAAAGCTGACAAATATAGTCCCTGTCATAGGTTACTCTTCAGTTTGAAATTCCATGTATTGTTATCTGAACAGTGGTAATCTGATATCTATTTAAAACAATGGACATCCAGAGAATAAAAAGATTATTCCACAGAAGGCTTCTGCTAGTAACAGGATATCACAATTTTATGCTAATGTACTAGATAAATACATTATGGAACAATTCTCCAGTCATCTGAAGAAGTGGGCTGTGCCCACGAAAGCTCACGATACCATCTACATGTTTTGTTAGTCTATAAAGTGCTACCAGACCATTTGTTGTTTTTTAAGTTTTTCCTGTTACAGATTAACTCAGCTACCCCCTGAAACAATTCTGTATTGTCAGGAATAACAGTGCTCTTTTTCCATTTCTGATTTCTATGGACTAAAGTACAGTTATTTGAATGCTAGCTGTTTTGTTTTTAAAATATATTTGGGCTTATATATCATGAAGAATCCTAGATAACATATATATTACTATGAAAGTGCATGTGACACCG
Organism: Rafetus swinhoei; assembly: GCA_019425775.1. Taxonomy (NCBI): domain Eukaryota; kingdom Metazoa; phylum Chordata; order Testudines; family Trionychidae; genus Rafetus; species Rafetus swinhoei. The sequence continues at coordinate 269,226,968 of CM033437.1, read as the reverse complement.
TGCTATCTTCTATGCTCACAAGACATTTTTAAAAGTGTTTAAGGTCTTGCTTCAGTAAAACATTGGAGTACATATTTAAGTCCCACTAAAATCAATGGGTCTCAAATATGTGTTTAAGTGATTTTTTGGATCCGGTTACCTTCCTTTGAGAAATGGTACCATAGCAGTGTTGTTGTAACCATATTGGCCCCAGGATATTAGCGTACCATCCCCAGATCTGAAGAAGAGCTACGTGTAGCTTAAAAGCTTCTCTCTCTCACCAACAGAAATTGGTCCAATAAAAGGTATTACCTCACCCACCTTCTCTCGATAATAGCAGAACAACAGTTCTACTGAAGTTCAAGTTACACTCTAAAGTAAACAGAAAGCTGATCTGGAGTTTTCAAAGTGCTCTAAAATCCATATAGTTATTCAAATTGCTTTGAAATTTGATGTGCCTCATGGAGATAAGGGGTATGGTCACAGATCCAAATTTGGGGCCATTTAACCAAATGTTTGCCAAATTACAACCTGGGGGGGGGGGCAGCTTTTCTTAACATTGACACATTCTTGGACTTTTTTTTCCCTCAAAGACCAAACAAGGTTCTGCTCATTGCACCAGAGTCTCAGACACTCGAGGGTTGCCCCCAACAGAGTGCATGGCATTCACCAGCCCTTTGAAGGAAGTGAATTTTAAACATTGTTTGAAAAAATATTTGATTATCCAGTTATACACACTAAGACTCATTTAAGTGCTTATTTGATGATAATGAGCAACATTGCTATACCAACCTTTGACTCTCCAGATAGATGCAGCTATGATGACCAATGAAAGTTTCTATTAATATATCCATCTTTGTTCAGGAAGCTGGTGTTGCTATGCCAACTGAAAAACCACGTTTGTCCATGTGTAGGCTGTGTGCACACAACAGGGTTATGCCAGCATGGCTATGCTGATATAAAGACATTCTCAAAGACACAGCCAAAGTCTTTTTTATTATTACCTAAGTACAGTACTGTATCATTGGCAAACATAGGGGAGAACTACAACTGCTTAAATAACCAAGTTCTGCTAATAGACATTTCACTTTGTGTTAAAAACTAGGAAGTTCAAGGGCAAAACCCTTCATTGTGTTTGCTCAGTTATAGCTCGTAGCCTTCCGGAATATTAAGTTCAGCAAAACTCAGATTTCTGAAAACCAGGAAATACAAAGTTAAGGTAAACACAACCTTAACTCTGCCCTCTTTATGGGATGCCCCACAATACACATACACTGCCTTCTGACTGAAATGGACAGACACTGCCTACATTTACCCTACACTCAAACTCACCCTACTCCCCTCACTAGAATACCACCCATTTAAAACGTAACAGCCACTTTGTGTCTTTTTACAGTCCCTGGACACTGTCACACAGGATACCACCTAACTCTATACAGCCCCATACCCATCACTAAATCCACAGACTGCTCTCATATGCCACCTCACTACTAATAGCCTTGGCAAGCCCACCCCAGTGCCCTACTACAACTTACAACTGTGGGTTAAAAAGATTCAGACTGGAACATCAAGGTGTACACACACACTTGTGCCTTTTGCCAACATGCCTGGAGGAACTCAGACTCAGATCTCCGCATATCACAGGCAAAGCTCTTCCAAGCTACTCCACCTAATCCTTTGTCAGAAACTGGGCTAGAGATGGTCAGGCCTAGTGGTCAGAACTGGAGCTGGCAGGTGTAGTGATTGCAGAGGGAATCAGGAGTTCAGGGTAGGGTTGGAGTAAGGCTGAAACAGGCCTGGGAGCCTGCTGCCACCATCAAGCAGAAGAGAGTGCCAAGTCTGAGAGTGATGTCGAGCATATCAAGATACAGTTCCTTCTGCATGGCTTATATATCTGGCCTGAGAGTCACTCAACCAGTTCCTGGCCTGCGGAGTGGCTGGAGTCTAGCACAGGAGTGACTCTCATCACCTTACAGCAGAATGCAGCACATGCTGAGACTTGCCAGGGGCTACTGCCAGCTCCGGAGAGACTGAGCTAGAGTGCCATGGGCGTTTGGCTATTTCCTGAAGTTCAAGTTTTGCTGAATTTAAGACACAGGAAGAGCACAAGATATCACCAGGCAACCTTAACTTTCCATGTCATGATGCCTGTTGCCCTTTAGTTCATTTCATGAACTCCTCCTTTATAAGTCATCAATCCACTGGGGATTATCGAAAGAGGCAAAATATACAAAAGCTTAAATCTAGAAAGAAAAGTATTGGCCAGAAATGATTGAAATATAGCAAACATTTGGCACCAAAACCCCCATCAACATATTGTTAGGTTTTGTCAAGATTTCAACAATACTGGCCATATCCTGACTTAGGCAGTGAACCTGGGGCTCTAATGCTCGTACTTACAGAAAGTTAGAATATGGCTGTGCTTTGCAGTGGAAGCTCATCACAAGGGGACTGTGAGTTTTATTTATTAGCATTTGACTTACAGCACAAGTCATCTAAAGTAGTTTTAAAAAAAACAAAAAGAGCTGTTTGCTATTTAGGACACAAACCTTTTATTTTATTTTTAGCCAGCAGATGCCTAACGGCCATAACACGCAAACACTGTACACTAGGACACAATATCCTTAGGAGATTCATATTGTACTCCAACTAGTAATGAACTTGTCAGGACACCCTAGCATAATAGTCTAAACTCTTCCATTAGCCAAATTAACATACCCTTGTGTAAGACTGCTCTTGGGGCCGTCTCCTAACTGGTCCCTTCAATTCACCAATAATTAGACCAATCCATGAATTCCTCACCTAAATTGCATTTATCAGCCCTTCAATGCCCGGGCTTGAAACTTTCTTTTGTCCTCTTGACAGTTCCTTAAAAGCAGCCTGGGGCAAAACACATTGCCCCTTTGCAATCACATATCTTTCTGCCTCCTCTTCTGTCTCTGGTCTTTCTCTTTTCTACCTGGGCTTGCTTTCTTCATTGGAACTGCTGTGGCTGTATGCCTCCATCAATGGTAATTCTGGCAGCTGTGGAGGTCTGCTCTCAGCCTGATTGCCTGTTAGAAGGGAATATTCTCCCCTCTCTTCCACCTGTGCTCAGCATGAGAGTTGTAAACCCTAATCCACCTTAAATACCACATAGATCTTACTAGGCTTAAAGAGTAGCAGCATGATCTAATGGATGAAGCAGGAGGCTGGGAACCTAAAACATAATGCCTAATTTTAGTTCTGCTAATGACTCGGCATGTGATCTTTCTTGAGCACTGAACTTCTCAGTGCCGCATCAGAAAAACAGGGGCAACAATACTCCTATATCTCTATGGGATTCGGGAGGCCTAGCCTGCACAGTCTTTGGAGATATATCAGATTTGCTTAGTTTGCAAACCTCTGTTTCTCATGTGATGCGTGAGATGAAAAGAACCCAGCTTGACTGTTGGATCCCAGCATGAATTTGTCGGGCCCACCAGCTAGGAAAATAAAACCCAAACATCTTTGCCCAAGAAGAGCAAGACATAAAACGCTTTTAGCAGCACAGCTGTACCACTAGAACCTTAGTGTAGAAACTACCTACATCAACGGGAGGCATTCTCCTGCTAGCATAGATAATCCATCTCCCGTAGAGGCAAAAGCTAGTTTAATGAAAGAATTCTTTTGTCAATCTAGCATTGTCTATACAGGGACTGAAATCAGCTCCACTATGCCGCTCGAGAAGGGGGTGGGTTTTTCACACTCCTACCAATGTGGTGATGTCAACCTAATTTTTTAGTCTAGACCAGGCCACACTAAGCAAAATGCCATTTCTCTGTTGGCCTTTATGTAAGTAACGTGGCAACGTTCTACACACCCTATCTGATCAATTCCAACATCTCAAGGAATCTTCTAGGCCTCCCCACGTTGTTTCTGGTAAACAATTGCAAAACCCAGCAGCGGGCAATGGGAAACACACACCATCCCTTATATCTGGCTAGCAAACTCAACAGCTTCAAAAACATAAAAAACCACAAAGGTCCTTAGAGATGAACCAAAAAATATAGATAATATCATGATCTTTCATGGGCACAACCCACTTCATTAGATGACAAATATTTGTCATCTGAGGAAGTCGATTGTGCCCATGAAAGCTCATGATACGATCTATCTATACATTTGGTTTGCCTCTAAGGTGCTACATGAGTCTTGACCATTGTTGTTTTTAAAGTTTTTTTAGTTCTAGAGTAACACGGCTACCCCTCTGAGATTTTTCAACAGCTTCAGTCACTCTATAATTGTCTATAGCTCTCAGGACCAATGGGCAGCAGCTGTTAACACCTTTCAGCGTAATATGCCCCGCCACTACCAAACAATACCCCTACCTCTCAGCTCTATCCATCCTCCTAATACAGGCTAACATGTTTAACCTGATGTGACAGAAATAAAAGAATTGGTGAAGGGGAAGAGAGCTCCACAGAACCCCTGGCATGGCAGGAGAATGGTGTACAATGGTATAAGGAGGTGGACACACAGAGCCCTTGATAAGTGGACAGGGAGTTGCAGGGATCCCAGAAATAGGGAGGGATGGGAGGATGACACACTGGGAGCTTGGAGGGAATGGAGGGATTCAAGGAGCCTCTGGTGTGAGCAATGAGCTCAGCAGAGCTAACAGAAGCAGCAAAATGTGTGACCCCGTTGTTTACTTGTCTATTAAATTACAGAAAAGGATATGGGGGGGGAAACCAGCAAGGCCCAGTTAATGAGGAATTCCAAAGTACCAGCGTTATGAAGAAAGACAGAACTGCTCTTTAAGTCATGTGTGAAAATGACATGCTGATCTCCTGTCTGTATACATCGCAAACCCATCACGGGATGGGCAATCTCCATTTGACAGGCCTAGGAGTGGAACAGCAAGGGTGAGCTGCAGTTCGAGACAGAGTGAGGCGCCCACGCTGGCGAAGCTGGGTGGGAGAGCTTGTCCTGCATTGTTACAGCTCTCAGACGCTGGAGCTATTAGTCGTTCGCCTAAATCAGTGTTGCCAGCTCTTGCAATTTTTTCCCAAGTCATGAGATTTCAGGCAGGCCAGTTTGGTAATGAGAAAAGAAACATCTTGTTCCAGCCGTGCCTAGGGAGAAACCCCAACCCCACTCTGACTAGCTGTCTTCCTAATTGCCCAACTCCTGAGGAAGAGCAGACAATCAGGGGGTGCTGCGAGAAGCAAGCAGAAGAATTCTCCCCACTCTCTTCAGCCACACAATCCATTTTCATGGGGTAGGGAGCAGAAAATTGCCCACCTGCTCAGGGTGGCTCCATTTCCACTTCCAACCCTGTGAGCAACAGGATGTGTTCCTCTGCTCTTCCCCCCCCCCCCACCCCACAGCTCTCCATCTGGGAAAGGGCAGAGGAAGGTTGAAGAGCCCCTGGAGCTGCTGTCCACAGTCTGAGGCAAAGGCAACCCTGATACAGCAGTGCAGGCCTGCAAGGGGAAGGATGAAGAGTCCCAGGAGAAGCAGGAGTAGAGGTAAGACTGAGGGGGCAGAACTGGTCTGAGGGACTGATGGCTCAGAACCGAGGGGGCGAGGATGGGTAGATGTGAGGGGGTAAGAGTTCCTTCAGCAGGGGGCCAAAAAGCACAGTAATAAATTTGGGCGCATAGACGACACTAACTGTCACGCAAACACACACACAGGGAGGAGCGGTAGGACATGAGGAGTCAAAAACTAAAAGACAGCCCAGAAACAACATAGGTTTTTAATCTCATGAGTTTTGGGGTCTGACTCATGATTTTGATAATTAGGGAGTTTGTGACCCTGCTTTCTTAAGCCCTCATTTTACTGTAAATGTATTAAAATCTGTTTCCTTGCACACAAAAATCAATTGTTTGCGCCTCCAACAGCAAACAGTGAGTTATAATTAATCACCTTTATCAGAGGCAGCATACTTAGCATTGATAAACAAAGACATGCATGCCAAGTAATAATAAAAACAGTGCCCATCCCAGTGACATTGGGGTGGGGAAAGTCTCGCATGACTGCTGCAGCCACCAAAATGCAATTATTTCCCTAAGTCCAGGATTGGCTTTGTAGCACAGTGAAATCCTCTCAAAGCGGCCATTACTGTACATAAGAACAAGGCACTTGAAGAGGAGGCCATTAGTTTGAAGTGATATATAACAAGAGACAGTCAGAGACATGCTTCGGCAGGGACCTTGAGAAGCAGGAGCAAAGGTCAAAAAGAATTGGTGGGTGCGGAATGATCCAAATCCAGGGGATCTGCCCAGCCAGCCGGGCTGAAAAATCGAAGGGTTCATTTACGTATAAGATTCTAATGTCATTTGAAATCAAAACATTCATGAGGGTGGCAGGGCACTCCCATTCCTGTTACTGGCAGCTTTGAAAATACACCAACTCCAGCAACCTTCTCTCTGCTTCATATGCCAAAAAATAATTCAGCTGTAACCATTCTATATTTTAAGACATTTCTTTAGAGCTAATATATCACAACTCTATTGTCACCACAGGTGGTTACTTAAAAAAATCCTGACTTAGAGAATGAACATAAAACTGTCTCAGACAGCCAGTCTGCAATTTTGCTTCTTTCTGACTGTTCACTAAATGGATATTGACAGATCTGCTGTTCATCCTCCCAGTGATACTCAGGGCTGAAAGGTCTTATTTAGAGCCATAAAGCCAGATTTGTTCTGTTAATTTTTAACTAACCACCCCACCCCAATAAGTGCCTGCCTTCCTTCCTGAAGGCTACCCATGCTAGAGTATTCCAGCAAGATCCAGTTACTGGCCAGCACACAACCCTAGCTATGCACTCACTTTACCTTCACCAAAAGGATTTTAAGACACTTCACCCGCAGACAATTTGGAAAATCTAAGTTGATCATTTACTGCTATTCAACCTCTCAAAAGATTCCACTGGGTTGGTGTACACAGGTATTTATAGAATTCACAGGCACAATTCTCAGTGCCTCTGTCTGCCTATAAACAGGGGATAGCCAGCAATATTCAATTATTATGTGCACTGCCTGGTCTGGTACCCACCCCTCCCCACAAACATGCACTCCCGACCTTCACTTCTCGCTAAGGTGGATAAGCCAATACAAACAATGGGTCTGATTCTTCAACCAATGAGAATCAGAAATTATCCCTTTGTATTTACTAAGTTTACACTGTGAGGGCTGGTCTACAGAAAGTTTTTGCACCAACTAAAACTAATCATGAAACTGGTAAACAAAACTGTATGTTGATCCGCTTTCAGAGGTGACAGAAGCCCACTATGTTCACTAACATAACAGGTGCCATTTGATGCAGTAACTCAGCAGTGTGCTGAGGAAAGGGACGATGAAAGACAAAATAAATCCCCTCTCTAATCATAAGAGTTCTAGAGTCCTGGAAAACAGACATTGTTTGTCATGCTCTTAACCTGCCTCCTGTTATGCAAGTGGTCCAGGCAGGTCTGTTAGGAGGGAAATAGTATTGAAATAACTACTAATTTCAAAGACTGTATGTTGCTAATACTTGAACCTATCTATACACAGCCAGTGGTTATGTAGTATAGAATGTGACATGGGAACACCATCTCACTTAGATCCCCTGTCTGTCAGTCCCTATCTTGCAGTCGTGGCAGTCAGATTTTTTTACTTCATGTGAACAAATCTTTCCTGCGCTCCTTCAGTTCCTAAGTCCCCCTGTGTTGGGTGGATGCTTCCTCCATCAGTTTGGCTGACAGGCAGCCTGCTCTGATATGCTTTATGATGTTCTGCTGCTCAAACATGCCCACCCCTCCGGGTCTCTCTCTGCCTCAACACAGAGTTACAATAGTAGAGTGTTTCCAGGGAGCTTTCTCCCCTTCAACAGAAAGCAAACCAGAGACAGAGGGGAAGGAGAGTGGCCAGTAAGTGGAGGATAAAACTCCAGGTAGGGTTGCCAACTTTCCTGACTGGACACCATTTACAGCAATGGCATATGTTCCATCCATTTGGGAAAGTTGCCAGTCCTTCCTACAGGGTAGGTTTTGCCTCACTAAAGCAAGGGAGCTGCCTGGATTGAACAGGACAGAGTGCTACAGATAGATACAAGAGGAGGTGCTACACCATTTTTGGCCCCCTTCATGGGTGGCGGGTGAAGGCCCAGCTGAAGAAGGCAAGCCCAAGCCCAAGCCCCGCCCCTCCACCTGAAGCCACACCCCTTGTCCTGAGACCATGCCTCTTCAACAGCCTCCCCCTAGGCAAGCCCTGCCCAACCACAGCTGAGGGCTGAGACTACCACGCTGCGGCCCCAGCCTTTCCCAGGTGTTGAAGAGCCAAGCTGCCACAGGGCAGCTCCAGCCATCGGGGAGCCAGGCTGCCAAGGCATGACTCCAGCCCTCCCCAGCCACAAGGGTGCCAGGCTGCTACACCGTGGTCCCAGTCCCTTCTGGGTGGCTGGGCAGTGTAGGGAGTTTTGGGAAGGCAACGCCTACCCTTGCCTACATTACCCACTGGCCATGCCCCCTCCTTGCTCCATCTGAGGAGAGGGGAAGAGTGGCAACTTCTGCCAACACAGCAAACAGGCCAAGTGATGTAAGTGGTAGGAAACTAGTGCTAGCAATGGCCATTTCTTTCCTGTCCACCTGCTTCTTACCTGACAAAACCCCTCAGTGCTACTAAGGCACTAGGCAGGAACTCTAGCATTCCTCTAGCGAAGTGTCTCCTGTGTAGGGCTCTGGTTTGTGGGGCTCTCAGACCACCATCCCTTACCTCAGTTCCCTCTGGCCAGCTTTTCCAAGCCTCACAAGCTGCCAGCTTCTGTAGTGGGATGTGGTGCACTTACAGTCAAACCTATGCTGTCCTGATTCTGCTATATTCTGATATATTGGCATTGGAAAAGGTTCAGAAAAGCATAACAAAAATTATTAGGGGTTTGGAATGGGTGCCATATGAAGATAGATTTAAAAGATTGGGACTTTTCAGCTTAGAAAAGAGGAGACATAGGGGGGATATGATAGAGGTTTATAAAATCAAGACATGTATGTAGAAAGTGAATAAGGAAAAGTTATTTACTTGTTCCCATAACATAAGAACTAGGGTTCAACAAATGAAATTAATAGGTAGCAGGTTTAAAACAAACAAAAGGAAGTTTTTCTTCACACAGCGGATAGTCAACCTGTGGAACTCCTTGCTGGAGGAGGTTGTAAAGACCAGGACTTTAACAGGGTTCAAGAAAGAACTAGATAAATTCATGGGGGTTAGGTCCATCAGTACTTATTAGACAAAATGGGTAGGAATGGTATCCCTAGCCTCTCTTTGTCAGGGGCTGGAAATGGATGACAGGAGAGGGATCACTTGATGATTAGCCTCTGGGGCACCTGGCATTGGCCACTGTTGGAAAACAGGATACTGGGCTAAATGGACCTTTGGTCTGACCCAGTATGGCCATTCTTATGTTGATAGATGCTAGTGCCTAAGATGTAATATTATAGCTCATTAAAAATTCCAATGCTCTAGCATTTCAGAATACAGTCTGGGCAGAACAGAATGATTTGAACAAGGCAGGTTTGTGAAGTCAGGCAAAACTGGTTAAATAAAGCAAAAGCACCATTTGGTCAGAAAAGTCCTGCAATTAGAAGCTAGTCTGTTCAACCAGTGAAGACAATTAGCTTTATCTGATCACTGGAACTAGCTAAGCAAAGAAATGCTTTCCTCGCCTGTCAACACAATCAAGCAGACTTCACCACCTGGTCCAGCGGAGCTGCTGTGTTTTCAAACTATTTGCTCACACAAATGCCTAACATTCTTGCTGAAGTCGTATCCTCTTGCAGCTATTGGAGAGCTGTTAATGTCTGCATGACAACGCTACAATATTTGGGAAAGGCTCACACATATCAGCTGCACACAGTACTGCAACCTGGCATGTGCAGTGAATGTGAAAAATATTTGGTTAGTCCTCAAACCTTGAAAAAACAGAATTTCAGACTCCTACGAGAACAATCGCTCCATTGGTTTCTAACCCTCTTGTCACGGCTGCTTTCCCCCCAGCCCAAAACCAAGGGAAGCTCGTGGGTGTTTGGCATGCTCAGAGACTGGAAAAAGGCACAAACACATGGTATGGGTTTTAACTAGGCCACAGCTTTATTAGTCAAATTACATCCAAAGTTCCTGTCCGGGACCAGCCCTGGGCAGTCACTCATGCCTCATTGATCCATTGCCAATTCCTGGGGGTTCCCATCACTGGGGGAGCCAATTCCCACACTAGGAAGGTCTCTGGGCACCCATATAACCCACCCACATGTTGGGTGCGGTGCACTGTCCTATCTAATGGCACTGAGACCACTTACAGAGAGAATAATGATTCTGCTCTACAGCCTTAGCTAATAGCCAGCTGCAAGAACAGGTGATCGTCCTTGGGTGGCCTGGCAGCCACATATGCCTGCAGTGCCAGTACAGGACACAGGCCCCCCTCACCAGAGCACTGCAGAGCAACAGCCTAGCCCATCCTCATTTTATCAATTTTTGATCTGTGGCCCCTTCCCAGTTCATGTCCTGTAGTTTCAAGCTCAACCTGAAGAGCCTTGTCTGAAGGGAACAAATCTCTGACCCAGAAGATACCAGAGAAACCCAATAGAAATGATGACTAGATGAGTAAAGCCTCACCTCCTTCGTGATAAACCCAAGGAAGACCCTCAACTAATTGCTAAGAACTTGCAAGGTCACTAGCTGCCTAATGTTCCATGTCCTGACAACTTTCCCAAATCCTGCAGAATATGATTATCCAATATGGATCCAGAGGACTCACAACCCTGCAGAAAAAGGGCCATCCCGGATAACCGGTTAGCTCTAGCAAAACCATGAATTGTCAGATTCTGGCATGGGTCAGGCCCTGGACAGACCCTCAGCCTCCCTGAAACTCCTAAATGCCATTGTACAAGCCAAAAATGTGTGCAGGGCAAATGCTCCCTTGGCCTTTAGCAACAAACATGTCGTAGGGCTGCTGGCATCTATTCTGACACTTTCTTGGCCTCCAGTGCTCGGGCTCAGAATGTGCGGACCTGAAATTAGCCATTGTTAAGCCCACGCACACGCGTAGCAGTGAAGTGAACATTGCTTGCACATTTCTGTTTGGCAGTGTTAATTGTTAAACATTTCTTGACAGAAGAATGGGATTTGAGAGCCTTAGTCGCATTAAGACTTTCATGCCGGTGGAGTCACTCCTTCCCCTCTGCTGTTCGAAACTACTGGCGGTTCTCTCCAGACACCATGCACCCCTAGCAAGGTGGGAGTGGGGGGGGATGAGAGACTTTGTGAACTCCCCCGCCTCCAGGGCCTAATTGGCCTGGGAGTGGCAGAGCATGTGACGTCTTCTCCCCACACCAGGTGCGGGCCACACTTAGAGGCCTCACCCTTCTGTCCGAGCCCCCGCCCCTTCTGCCTGAGCCCCCCGCCCCTTCAGGGGCATCCTGCAACCACTTCCAAAATTCGTGAAGAGGCCCCCCCCCGCAAAAATTATTGCCCATCCCTGGGCTAATGGCTGTTTATAGCTAGCTCAAGTTGGAGCCTGAGCTGTAGGACCCCAAAGGGGAGAGGCAGCCCTGGTGGATCCACCTTCACTACTGCTTCCTGGAGTGGGTGTGGTAGGACTTTGGGCCCTCCAGCAGAAGACTTTGAAAGGCCGGGTACACCCCACCACAGATAAACTAACACACAGTAACATTGTCTGTAAGCTAAACTTCTCTGGCCTACAGAACTGTGTTGAGATATTCAGGAACTAGGTGGGATATACTTTGAGATTAATGGTACACCCCACTTCCACAGAAAGCCAGCAAAAAAGCAGCCCATGGTCATATGGCTCTCCTGGAGCTGACTTGTGAACAGAAATGAAAAGCCCAGGGGTGCACAAACAGAGTAGGCAACTGAGCCCTAGTCTGCACTTACACTTTAGATCAACCTAGCTGCGTGACTTATGAATTTGAAAAATTCATTCTCCAGAACACCCGAGGGAAGCCAAGCTTACTTCCAATGTAGATGCCAGGCCCGCCAACTGGGAGAGGGGAGGAGGAGAAGGGAGCAACTGTCCCGGGGCCTGGGGATACAAAAGGGCTCAGAGCACCCATCAGCAGCCATAGCCCCTGGCCCTTTAAATCACTGCTGGAGTGCCGTATGGTGTGCTCTGGGCAGTACTGAGGGCTGCCTATGAGAGGAGCAGCACTCCCTGGGTGGTGCTGAGGGCTGCCTAGCCTCCCCCCTGCCCCTTCTGCCTGAGACACACCTCCTCTCCCCAATTTGCCCAGACCCAGCAAGGCTATTGGCCCCACTGGTAGATGAATTCTTTTGTCAGCCTAGCTGCAGTTGTTCAATGAGGTAGATTTCCTATGTAGACAGAAACACCTTTTCCATCAACGTAGGATGTGTCTACATTACAGCACTTCAGTGGCAAAGCCAGAGCACTGTCACTGTTCTGCTGGGCAGGCACCCATGGTGTAGCCACACCCTAATATTCTCCAGGTGGGGAAAAAAGATTCATGTTCTTCTGATTTTGTTCAAACCAGTTCACCTGTTCTTAGACAATCACAGCTGAGCAGGCAGGCCCATGATTTCAACCCTTATGGATTCTAAGGATTGTCAGGGTTGAAGTTATGCTAGAGTCGAGCCTCAGTGGCTCAAGCAGAGATCCCAGTATTACAAGAGAAGAGAAAAGAATGAAGTGTTGCCAAGACTATAGCTCCATGAGCTGTGGCAGTCCTGGTCTGTTTCCTGGTTTGCTGTCAGTCTGTGGGACATCCACAAACCAGGTTATACTATGCAATGGTGTGTGGTGTCCTGATATGAAATCAGGTGCATCAAGAATGTTTTCCCCAATTTTTGATAGATTATTTTCCAACATGATCTGCACACACCAGCAATGACATTATTCAGCACCTAGACTCCTTGTGCACAACAGAGCTTCTCTACATCCAGTCCCATTACATAATTCTGCGACTGGTAACAGGAAGTTCCAGATTTACATCATTGAGTAGTCAGGCTGTTTAAGTGTTTAGAATCCAAAATAATTGTCAGGATACTGGGAAAAAAGGAAGCTAACAAAGCAACAAATATACTTTGGCTTCTCTCACGTGCACTAGCAGCCATTGTTTGGGAAAAGTCTGTCATTGTTTCATGGGCTAGCCTGCCCTCCTTCCTTCCTCCGGAGGCAGAAAAAGAAAAGACAAAGCACTCCCTTTCTAACTTCATGTTTACAAAACATAAATGTATATGCTGCTCCTTTACCCGCCTTAGCTCTAGCTGGGCTGTTGCTGCGCCTGTAGCGGAGACCCAGTCTTAACTGCTTCCCTGTTTACATTTGTAACACAAGAAACAATGTGGAGATTTAATGTTTGTTTGATAACAATCTGTGACCTCGGCATCAGAATTCATTGTAATGAACATAATACTTTGTTTTGGATGGCCTAGCCTGAGTTACTTTTGAAAACTAAAACTCAGTGAATTAAAATCTCAACCCATTCTTGTACCTCTGCATTGATGTTATAGTATGAGCTAGTCCATGCTAGTTAAAGAAGGAACATAAACTTAGCTAGATTCCCTTTTATTTTTGTATTATACAAATCAATGAAATACTGGACTATGGCCAAAAGTATACAATAGAGTGAATAGACCCTTATTGTAACTCCATTAACAACAACTGAGTGACACCCATTATCGTTAAATAATTTCTGATTCCCTATTTGACAGATGTTCTCTGTTACTGCTCAGGATTTCTTAGCTAATGAGCTGGTGAATTTTACCAAACATTAATGAGATTCAGTAAGAACTTTCCCATTACTTTTAATCACTTGCCTGATAATGAACATTCCAGGTGTATCCAAGTAAAATGACCCCTCAACGTCCTATCACCCCACTCATGTCTGTTAATAAGACAGGAACATAGCAGGTTCAGTGTAGCAGTAGTGAGGAGTTGAATACTGAAATGTTAAATCTAGAAAGGAATTCCATTATTCTTCACTGTGGATTTTTTTATATGCATCTTCCTCAGGAGCTAGGGAAACAATTAACAGGAGCTAAGAACACTTGCCTTATGACATGGAGGGTTGTTGCAGTTAACAGCACTCCAATACCAACTAGCCACTTTAAGGCTGCAGCTGTTTGTCTTTCCCAAATTTAAAGGGACAGCAGCCAGAAAAATATGCTAGCAAAGGTTCCTATAAGTAAGCAAGTTCATATTAAAGAGTTCAATGTCTGTAGGCAATCACAGCAGAACTAGCTCCCAGGAAAATTATTTAACTCCTATCTTCCTAGGAATCTGAATGAGAGCTATACTGAGATTCCCACACTATGGAGTCTGCTGGGTTGAAACAGTTCTGCCAATTATTTTCCTTTAAACTAGGATTCAATTATAGAAATCTATAGTGTCGGGGCTGTGTGCTTCATACATCTCATGCTTAAATCTTCTCATCAGTGCAACAGTGTGCCCCCATTCAAACCTCTGGGAGCACATGCTCTGCTGAGAGTAATAATAACCTACAGCAAACAAGAAGGGGCTGGAGCCAAAGCAAGTAAGGTTAGAGACTGCATTAACAAAACACCAAGGCAAGAGTTCCAACACTGCTATCATGATATGAAAGATGTGCAGCCATGGATGTGTTAAGTGGTGAATGGCAGAATTCCAACCCTGCTTAGAGAGCTGCACTCAATGCTTTTGTGATCCTCATCTCCCTCCTTTTGCTCTGCCCAAGCCTCCTCCTTAATCTTTCCCACATCCTCCTCCCATTCACCTTGGTGCCATCTTTCTTGTTGCTCTTTGTGTTGGAACAATCTCTCCCTTTTCTTGCGTGTCCCAACTACCGTCCCATCTTCATTCTAATCCCCCTTTTAAAATACAGATCTTTCAGGAAGCTTTCAATAATAAACCACTTACTTATATTTTTGGTGGTCCTTCTGGGTGCAGAAGCAGGTTGGGGATGGGAAGTCTGGCCAGGAGTAAGGGTGCAGGCGCTGGCTGGGGTCTTGGAAGGGATGTGTGTGGGTGTGAGAGGGATGGGGGCACGGGATCTGGTCATGAGAGGGATGGGGGAGCACCGCCTCCTGATGCTCCCATTGACCAATGGGAGCAGTGGAGAAAGCCTCCAACTTTTACCACTCTGAAATTGGGTCCCGCAATCCTTGGTCATCCTGTTGTTTTTATTATGTATTGCTTAGTAATTTCATTGAGTGTACTGTGCAGATGCTCTACAGGGGCACAGACTGTTTCCTATATACTTTACTGCACTGAACAAAAAGGCTGTTGTTGGCCATTCTAAATTTAGAATCACCTCTCTAATTCTCCATAAACAATGCACAAAGCCTTTGCTCATTTAGAAATAAGAAGTGATATTTTTAAAGATACACATTCCTGATTATTCAGCTTATCTGCTCCCTGCCCATTCTTAGGAAATTTTCTGACTTAACTGATAGTAACATATTTTGCTCCTGTTAGCACTGCACAGATAATGCTGCCATATAGCGCAAATTGAGTTCTGATTGCAGTATCTTCATTAGTGCTGATGCTCTATGTGGGAGAAAGAACACAGTTTAGGCTCCCTGTTCTGTTTCGCCAGGCTAGCAGTTAGAAAAATACTCTTGACTTAATACATTGAATTAATTTGACAGGGACGCTACTGAGGGGAGGCCAGCTATGGAGCTTCATGGTATCATTAGTAGTCACCTTTCTAATTATACCCACATGTAAAAATATATTTGATCATGAAAAATAGAGACTCACATCATTGCTGTTTGTTTCTGTCTTTCATCAGGAACAGGATGCGCAACTCCCAGCCAGTGTGGGACACCACTCAAATGCCAAAATATGAAATCTGATTTTCTAGGTACCTCATCTAGCAAGTTCTATGGACAACCAAGTTCCTGGTGTGAAGCTGTTCTCGGGCTCTCCGTCACTCAGAGCCGCATGTGAGTTTGTCCCCTGGTGACCATTCCCTATCTACAAATAAGTTCTTTTGGATACTCAGAATTAATTCTAAGATTCTAACACGCATCCAGATGTTACGTTTCCTCCTCAAGACAAGGCTATTAGACCCACATGATCTGAATAGGCAGCTTCTGTGATTTACCAGACTGATAGATCATAATGTCCCAATCAAATACAATACTCTGGGGAAAACACTGCATCAGATGAAAGTCTTCAAGAAAGAAGCAACCAGTGTAATCAACCATTGAAATACTCTGTTGGCTTGTCAGAACAATATGTAATAATTTGTATCATAATAACACATCTTTCAACTGAACAACTATCCCATGTGCATACAAATTAGAGATCAATACAAAGCATAAAATGAAGATTTGGATTCCAGCCCACAAAGCTTGGGGGAGTTCCAGTCTGAGATTCTTGTGCTGGCCATTAAAGAGGTGATAATCAATGCAAAATTCAGACAGGATCCAGGTATGTCAGCCTTCATTGCAGGCTTTTGGTTCATCTGAATTACAAATATGTACACATGGTTGTGAAATTTATTAGAACTGTATCACTCATGTTCACATCTCTGAGGTGAAGTAATTGTGCAACAACTATGCAAATGTACCTTTGAATCATTTGATTTCATATTAAAAACCAAAACCTGCCCTAAAAAAACATTACTGAGGTTGCAAAGTCAATCGCTGAACTGTTAAGAAATGCCATAATCAAGGGTATCCATGCTCCCTTTTCTCAGTTCCAGCATGCAGCCTCATCTAACCTGAATTAGACATTTTAGGAAAAGTCTTTCTGAGTCCCCTTAACTCCGGGCTGCATGCGTGATCAATGACTATGGGGATGGTGCATGCACTGTATAGTCAGCACAATGAGAAGCTAGGCCATGCTAACTAAGGACAGACTCTTCTAAGAAGTCTCTACTGACTATGTGCCAATTGCTGTTTTTCAAAGACATCTCTTGGCTAAAATTGGGCAGATTTTTGCAAGGGCAACAAAAGATGCATCCCTGACACAAAGGTCACCATCTGCCAAATTTCAAGTTCCTCTTCTAAGCACTCTAGATCATTTCAAAGAAAAGGTCTCAAGAATATTTTTAACATAAGCAAAGCCACATATTTTCCCCTAGTCTTGTACTCAGAAATGGCTTGGCTGTTTTGGCAGCAATTTAAAAAAAAAATAATATAGCCTGAGACAGACACCTGTCATGGAAAATGTGAGTCAAAATGATTAAAGTTCAATAAAGTTATAATAACGGAAAACAGGGTCTTATAATAGAAAGTGTCAGGCAACCTTAATTATGGGTGGTGCTACCAGTCTGCTCGTAACTTTAATTATGTATTTTTGTAGTGCTTTCTTTCTAATGCATTAATACTCATGTATTGGTTTGGCTAAATATCCATTAGTTCCAGTAAGTTTAACTTTTCTTAAGTAAAAAACATGAGCCATAGCTGTATATGGGGATATTCAGGTTCAAGCATAGAGTTTTCTCAAATATCCTGTCTTATTAAATATTCCATACTTATCCATTGGATAGGTAAGATCCAGTTTCATCAAAGCAGCAGCCCATTTGTATCACCCAATACATTTTGAATACAGAGTGCTGCATAAGGAATGCTGACAATCATTGTTAATTCCGATATCCTCCAGTGCCAATCATCCTCTGTACCTGCTATACTACCATTCTATTACCAACATCTTAGAACATACCTGCTTGTTCCACTTAAAATATCACTCAGCAGACACATCCAGAAATCAAAGAAGTCAAATCATAGAAATTTACTCTAACATTTTTTAAAGTTATATGAGTAGGACTTTCCAAATACAGAATCTGCAGGTTCCCTCTTCAGTTTTGTTCTGCATTGTACTTTACAAAGAAGCCACTGTTATTGCAAATTAGATACAGGAACTATATGCTGACCAGTAAAAAGAAAGGGATTGAGTATATATACTATAGATATGGCATCATCAGGGACTCCATGGATTCTCTGGGGTTCGACCACTCATCGGGGTAAACCGGCGCAGTAGGACCACAGATGTTGCCAAACCAGAGACCCAGTCCAGCAGCTGGGAGTAGGGCCTGGCAGTTGGGGTCAGAGCTGGAGCCAGAACTGGAGCCCAGCGACTAGGGAGCAGAGCCTGGTGACCAGGACAGGGGCTGGGGCCAGCAGCCAGGAGCAAACCCCAGCAGCTGGGAGCAGAGCCTAGTGGTCAGGAGCTGAGGTCCGGGGGTGGTGCTCAATGGCCAGAGCACAGAGTCCGGAGGTTGACGGGGCTAACATTGAGCTCCCCTGATCTGGCAAGCTCCCTGGTTCAGGACCAATCGGGTCCTGAGGGTTCCAGACCAGGAAGGTCGAACCTGTACTTCATTTTAAAAGCTGTAACAAGTAAACAAGTGCAGTCTCCCACACAGACTTTTGAAAAACAAGCATAATACATATGTTTATGTATGCTGTTTTTCCGGGAAATAGTTAATGACAGATAAAAATATTTTTTATAGATTCAGTTAAGTAGTTTCTGTATGTAACTGAGAAATGAAAATCTTATTACGTGAAATATAGAGGAAAAATCAGGTGATTAAAGGCTTTATGTTTTGAAGATTCAAACAACCAAAACCAAAGGATTTAATATGCTACTTATTAGAACCAACTTTTAAAGAAAATGTTTCTTATCTTCCATTTCATTTCTGCTTTTATTCCTTCATTCACCAAGGCTTTTGTGAATATATATGTTGCTTTCCTTCAGATTTCAACAGGCAGGAAACAGAGATTTTGCAAGTAGCGTGCCTAAGATCATGAATATATTTTCTAAATAAACACATGAGCACATACAATATGTAGCCTATATATGAGTTCATATTTGGTCAGATAATGTTCTTACACCTGTTCATTCAGGCTTTAGACTAAAGCACTTGTGAAGCTAATGAATGACATCTGAAGAGTGCCAGATAAAAATAGATTGAAGGGTTCTTGTAACATTATCGAAAGGATATGACCTAATAGATGACATAATCTTATTGGATAAATTATCTAAATTGGATGTCTCCTCATGTTCTATGACTTGAGTGTGCATAAAATGGCTGACCTCCGCAATGGGTCACTGACCTTGTTCAGTCACACTCACCATTCTCTGAGTCAGTCCTACGCAGTTTATTGTTTGTATCAATGATATTCAATTTTTACTGGATAACCATCCCAATCTACTTAATCACAGCTAAGACTGAAAGGTGCAAACCAAGTTATACTATATAAGCTGATTGGTGATGGATAATATTGCTTTTAATGAACCTGTTTTTGCATGAGCGCGGTAGGTCTCTACATAGCATATGTAGGTATAGATACTTACTCTGTTCTTTACTGCAGTCTCTCTTCTTTAAAATGGTAAGATTCACAAATGAAAGTGAACACACAAATAGAACAATAGTTCCAAGGAGCAGACGAATACACATGTTGTATGTCTGAGCTCTGATGTATTTGCTAAGGTATAGTTTGCCGGCAGTCAGCTTGGTTTAGTGTTGCCTATGTAACTCAGGGCTGCAGGGGCCCCATGGCAGGAAGCTCACAAAATGGATGATGTTTGCCAGGAGCCTTGCTAGAAACACTCATTCAATACAGCAGGGCAAAGTAAAGCTGTTCTCTCCCCTTGAAGAGCCCCACAGAATGGTAGAAATGGTACAGTGTTATCCAGAGATAGACATGAGGATACAAATTGCACACCCCGCCCCCACATTCATGGGGGTAAATCAACCACAGTGTCTGTGTAAGTGGGGGAATGGAAAATTAAGGGAACTGGTTAGGGAAGTGTACTGAACCAAAGAACTCAAAAAAAAAAAAAAAAAGCAGAGAACTCAAGAATGTGAACATGGAGGGAGAGCTTGGAATACTTTTAAGTCCCTGGTGTCCAACACGCTAGCCACTAGCCTCATGTGGCTATTTGGCCAGTTGAGTGTGGCTAGTTGGCTTTGGAGAGTCTCACAAAGTTATTTACATTTTCAGAATTATGTGGCTAGTTTGCTATAGCAGTACCCACTATAGTAGCTACTACTTTAGAACTGGTTGGACATCACAGCTTTAAGTCCAAGCTGCTGAAACTATCTGAAGCCTGCCTTCCAAGGGGAAACAATTGTAGGGGAGAGTTGCAGAACAACCTGGGTGAACAAGAGTCTCAAATAGGCTACTAAGGGAAAGCAAGAAGCTTACAAGGAATAGAAGATGGGATGAATCAGCAAGAAAAGATGCCTCTTGGAGCTCAGAGCCTATGGCCCATCAGCAACTGCTATTAGCAAATATCTCCAATGGCCAGAGATGGGGCATTTGATGAGGAGGGCTCTGAGTTACTACAGATAATTCATTCCCAGGTGCCTGACTGGCAAGTCCTGCCTGCATGCTCAGGTTCTTGGTGATTGGCATATTTGGGTCGGAAGGGAATTTTTCCTCAGATCACATTGCCAGTGATCTTGAAGATTTTTTTGGTCTTTCTCTGCAGTATGGGGCACAGGTCACTTGCTAGTTTGAAATACAGTGAATGGTGAATTCTCTGTAACTTGAAGACTTTAGTTACTCAGCCAGAGGTTATGGATCTACTACAGGAGTGAGTGGGTGAGGTTCTGTGGCCTGTAATATACTGGAGGTCAGACTAGATGATCAGGATAGACCGGTGGTTCTCAACTGGTGGTCCATGGACCACTGGTGGTCCATGGTGACTTTTTCGGTGGTCCACAGGAACATTGTCCAAAGTCACATGGCATGGGCAGGCACCAAAAATCTATTAGTAAGAAATAAATTTCAAACCAAAATGTTCGTTGTTTGCTCTTTTTTATCATGTCTCAAAAAGGAGGTGGTCCACAAAAATTTTTTGATTGGCCTGGTGGTCCGTGGACTGAAGCGAGTTGAGAACCACTGGGATAGACCCTTCTGGCTTTAAAGACTATGAGATATAAATATGAACTACCTTCCACTGAGTCAGTCCCCCAGTGCCAGAGGGGCTGAATTGAATACAATATCTGTTAAGTGATTTGAAGATAAAGCATACTTGCAGGAATGAGTGGCTTTCCCTCCCCATCAGTCTCCAAAGGAGGCCATGCCATCTCACAACAGCACTAGATGAAGATATGTAAATGCTACATATTACTATTAAACTAGAGTTAAGAAGATCATGAAAACAAAGTAGCACAAGGTGAAAGGAGAGGTAGAGAGAAATCTCTTTGAAATGTTCTCATATTTAGTAAGTAGGTGGTTGGGTCATCAATTATATATTGAAGAAAGATGTGAAGAAACTGGAGCAAATATAGAGAACAAAAAGATTTAGAAAACCTGACCCGTGAGGATAGGTTGAAAGAACTGGGCATGTTTAGTCAAGAGCAGAAAAGGCTGAGGGAGAACTTGACAACAGTCTTCAAATATGTAAAAGGTTGCATAAGGAAGTCCATGTTTTCCAAAGACAGGACCAGAAGTAATCAGCTTAGTTTGCACCGAGGAAGATTTAGACTGGACATTTGAAAAAATTTTAACTGTAAAGATAGTGAAGCAGTGGAAGCTGTTCCCTAGGGATGTAGAGGAATCTCTGTCATGAGAGGCTTTAAAGAACAGGCTAGACAAACACCTGTGACATATATTAGGTATATTTAATTCTGCTTCAGCAATGTCCGATGGACTAGATGACCTCTTGAGCTGCTTTTCAGCCTTATATTTCTATATTCTACTCATAATACAAGAGGAATAGTTCTCTGCACAGCTGCATTTTCTCCATCCATAGGCTTCACAACACTATCCAAAGGTGGATAAGTGTTATTATGGCAACTTCACAATTACAGTAATTGAGGTGTAGGCAGGCCTGCCAACAGGGGGAGCAAATGGGGTAATTGCCCTGGGGCCCAGTGATTCAAAAGGGCCATGGACCCTTTAAAGCACCACTGTAGCGCCGTGCCATGCACTCCAGTCAGCACTGAGGGCTGGGAGAGCCCAGCACTGCACTCCAGGAAGTGCTGAGGGCCGGCTGCCCCCAGTCCTGCCCCTTCTGCCTGAGGCTCAGCCCCTTCTGGGAGCACAGAACCGGCCCACACATACACGCCAGTGGCTTGTTGGCACCCCTGGCTGTAGGGTTAAAAAACTTAAAGTTCTACAGTGAGTCATTAGCAGTCAAGAATAGAACACAGATCTTCCAACTCCATTTTTAGCCTTATGGTCAACCCAGTGAGAGAGAACAGTATGGCCTGGTAGGTATCATTAAACTTGTTATACAGAGGAGTAAAATGACTTGTATAAGGCTATTTGGCAATTAAGTTGCAGGACTTGAAACACATGCAGAGGCGTAGCGAAGGGAAGGCGGAGGGGGCAGTTGCCCCCGGGCGCCACGCTAGGGGCACCGGACTGGGGTGGGAGCAAAGTGCATGCTGCTCTGGCCCATGTGACACTTTTGAACAGAGACCCGGGAGTTGGCTAAGTGCTCCCGGCTCTCTACACATTGGGAGCTGAGGCAGCAGGGCCGGGCAGCAGCAGCAGCCACTTTAAAGGTTAGATTTCCTTACCCGGCCATCCCATTCCTCCAGTGCCTGGCTCTGAGTAGGGGGGGAGGATTTGATTGGGAGGGTGCTCCTGGCGCTGTGGGGCCTGACTCAGGGGAGGGCTTAGTGCATAGGGATGGGAGGCCCGGGGGCTGGCTCTGGGGAAGGGGTGAGTGCATTGGGATGGGGTTCTGGGAGGCCTGGCTCAGGAAAGAGGTGAGTGCATTGGGATTGGAGGCGCTGGGGGCTGGCTTAGGGGAGGGTGAGTGCATTGGGATGGGGATGCTGGGAGGGGCCTGGCTCAGGGGAGGGGTGAGTGCATTGGAATGGGGGGACGCTGGGGAGGGGCTGGCTCTGGGGGAGAGGTGGGTGCATTGGGTTACTTATAATTTTTTAAAATAAAAGATACTTTATAACAAAAGGAAAAACTTAAAAAATAATAGCCTGGTTACATTTTAAAGACTAACAAACATGTAGATCAGGCATGTCAAACTTGAAGCCCACTGAGGGCCACACAAATGAAAACTGATAGCTTTCAGGGACACCAAAGAAAATGTACTTCTATCGGAAAGTTGTAATTATTTATTATTATAGATTATGTTTTAGGTATATTTTATAATATTTTTCAGGTCTTGTTTTAATATAATACAATAATTTGATGTGTAAAATTGTTATTTACTCATAAAATAATTTTTAATTTAAATATAAATGTAAGGTACTTTTAATTTTTTATATGATACATAACTTGTTTTGTTGAAATAAAAACAAGTATAGACCATGGTCAATCAAATAGAACAGGCTTCTGTGAAAATTTCAGATACTTTGTAAGTTTGAGATTTTGCATAAACATATAATTATTTGTGCAATTGCAAAAAATTGACATATATTTGATATAAAATGAATATACATTTTGTGATTTTATTTGGAAATAAATAAATAAAAACCAAAACATGAATAAAATATCCCCCTTCAGTGCCCCAGAGACAGGTACTCCCATTCCCCCATTCTAACCCAATTCTCCTCCGCTCCCCCAGACCCAGGCACTCCCAGCCCCTCCCCCCCATACCTAATGCCTGGTCCCAGAGCCAGTGTCGCCGCCACCACACATTTCTTCCTCAGGCGCTGGGGAGGTGTGAGCACAGCAGCCAGCTGTGAGCAGGCACTTGATGCCTGTGCAGAGCAGCCCGGCCAGCCATGATCTGCACTCGGCCACGTGCTCTGAGTGGCCAGTGGGCCACACTTTATTTTTTTATAAAATGTAGTGACAGGCCACAAAAAATTTCAATTGGGCCACATGCAGCCCGCCAGAAGCCTGTTTGATATGCCTGATGTAAACGGTATCATGAGCTTTTGTGGGCACAACCTCCTTCCACCCACGAAAGCTCATGATACCATCTACATAAGGGGTGGGCAATAATTTTTGCCCAGAGGCCACTTCAAAAATTTTTGAAGTAGCCCTGGGTCACTGCGGAAGGGGTGGGGCCTAAACAGGAAGGGGCAGGGCTGCCCAGACCATGATTGGTCTGGGGTGAGGGAGCCCCTTTGCCCCCTCCTTCCCACTAGGCACCCATGTCTCTTGTAGGGCAGGAGGAGGCTTCGGGTACTCCCCCACCCCCAGGCCAATCAGGGCTTGAGGGCAGGGGAGCATGGAAAGCCTCCTCCTGCCTTGCGAGGAGCACGTGGTGCTTGGAAGCGCCGCATGCTGCTTGCAGGGTAGGGGCAGAGCAGAGAAAGCTTCATGTGCTCCCCCCGGCCCCAAGCCCTAATTGGTCTGGGGGCAGGGGAGCAGTAGGGCCTCCGCGGACCGGATCCAACCCATGGAGGCCCTTTTGCCTACCCCTGATCTACATGTTTTGTTAGTCTTTAAAGTACTACTAGACTGTTTTGTTGTTTTTTAAGTTTTTCCTGTTACAGACTAACTCGGCTACCCCTCTGAAGCTTATAAAAAGGTTCTATACTATACCATTCCTTTTTGCCTCCCTGTTTCCTTTCGCCTTTGGTGAGTTGGGCAGGCAGGAGTTTTGGTAAAAATGTATCAGACCTGCACACAGTGCCCGCTCTACCTCAGCTGGTGCTGGATAATCAGCGCCTCAATTCTAAAGGAGTTGGCATTACTGAAGTGATAGATCATCCCACATTTTGTTGCAGATTTTCCATCTCCCAGTAATAGCAGAGACTTGGGATTAACGTGGCTTTCTCAACTAAAAGTCTTATACATGTTCGGATGCTGTGATTGTGAACACCTGGAGAGGCAGTCTGCTCAAGGCAAAGTTGGCCTTGAATCTTGATATCTATGGTTTCAGTTGAATGGCTTATGTGAAATTTGGAAGAGCAGCTCAGAGAGACCTCTCTCCTTTACTTAAAGGATAGAATCTCATGGCAGCCTGAAGGAAAAAGTCTTCATGGCAGACAGAAAGCCATGCTTGCAGGGTATCCTCAGCCTTAGGCTACTTATTGCTTCAAGTGCCTTCAAGAAAGTGAGGATGATTCTTGTGTTGTGTGTTAGTTTTATTCAAAAGCTTTTCGGAGTGTTATTTTAACAGGTAAGTTAATCTCTTACATTCATAACTCTCATGTAGTTTTTCGCTGTGTGATAATGTGAAAAACAACTAGGTTAACTAGGTAACTAAATGGGCAGTTAGGAAGCATTACAGATTGCTTACAATAAATTTATTAGGTATCTTGTTAGTCTTTAAAGTGCTACATAACTTTTTTTCTTTTTGTTTTACCAAGATCAGACTAACACGGTTACCCCTCTATTACAATAAATTTGATATGCTCAGAATCTTTTTTACTTTTTATTCATTAAAGCAATGTGTTACTCATTGCTATAACAGTGGTTTTAAATGCTTGAATGAAATATAGTGATGAAATTCATATTTAGGTTGTATAACATTAATTTCTCTCATGTTTTATAAAACTTACATATTTAAGACTTTGACATTTTTATGTAAAAGACATGAACCTAATGAGAATGGGATATGAACAAATTAAAGAGAAAAAAATATTTAACAGAATGTAAACCACAAAACTTTATAATTTATATGTCTGTAGTTAGTAAAATAAGTAATTCATTAAACAATAAATATCCTAAAAGGTGGATTATTTACAGTGGTGTAGTGAGGAGGGCGCGGAGGGGGAATGCCCCTGGGTGCCACATTAGTGAGCTGCCAGTATAGTCCCCTTATACTCCCCCTGTCATCCCTCTACTCACCTGCTCCTCCTCTGCCCACCGCCACCGGCTGAAGCTACCTCCTTCCCGCCTCTCTGCCCCCAGCCCAACCCCCTCCACCTCTGCCAAAGGGTTAGTGCGTGCGGGACCCAGCCCCAAATTGGAGGGGATCGGGTAAGACACAGTACAAGCTCCCCCCACTCCTCTCAGGGTTGGGCTCAGCTGTGAACCAGATTCGGGGCCCCACCATTTGATGGGAGGGGGCACCAATTTCACCATCGCCCCCGGGCGCATAACACCCTCGCTACACCTCTGAACGCATGATTCCATCCGCTGTTCTAATGATTAGGTCAAAACCAGATTTCAGGTCTAGTGTCTACCATACTGGTGTGATAATCCATCCCCTTATGAAGCATCTATTGAGGAAAGGCTGGTCTTTACCCTAAAAATGAAGAGCAAAGAAAAACCAGTTTCCTTCTTCACCTTAAGCGTGGTTTGCAAGGGTTTGATTGCTGTTTTTTGTTTGTTTTTTTATGTTCAATGAGTTTCCTGTAGAGTGTGAAAGTACTAGATTCCTGGGATTTCATGTATCACTGAATGCCAAGTGATTGGAACAATGACTAGATTGTATTCATGTGTGTCCATGGCTAGCTGACCATTTAGCAAAGTTCTGCTTACAAGAGGGGTTGCCAAAAGGCTGAAGGACACTAGTGGAGTGTTGATTCTGGCTGGGGAACAGGGAGCAACTCTGCATAGTAATTGGGCACTTACTTATCTTTTAAGTCTGTGAGCACAGTAGCACTATCCTTTTCAGGCACAGCAGCTGCAGCCTTTCAAATGAAGATGGTTTCATAAGTTTCATTGGACTTATCAGAGAATCGAGTTGTAAATCGGTTGGCATTTCATAGTTCGGTGTGACTGCCACTTTGTGCAGATTTGTGCTGAAAGTGTGTGGTTCATACTGCACATTTATGTACGTGAAGGTGTTTTTCTTCCAGTTGGATCGGAGCTGTGCCAGCCCAACTCATTTGTCAGTCTGTCAGCACCTTACTCTTTTTCTCCAGTGACCTATGTGGCAAATGTTCCTGCCAACAGCTGTTCAGATTGTGTGCAAAAAGCAAGTTGTGTTATATCCACTTTCAGCTCCGTTATGGGAGCTTTGTGGATTCCTAGTTTCATCTCCAGTGCTTTGCATGATGCCCCCTTTTATATTTTGCAGTACCCCCTGGAGATAAGCAAATACAGGATTTGTTCCACATTCCTAGCTTTGCAGAATCTTTTCCTGTGCCCTTTCAGCTCCACTGCCAAAACAGAAACAAGGGTTGATAGGTTATTGACATTCAACACTTGCTGTGCCAAATTTGGATCCTGTAGAGTGTAGACAGAATTGAGTTCTCTATTATCTTCAAATCATTCCACTTTCTCATCTTGAGTCTTCAAGTGATGTGAAAATTTGACATGGGAATAGATGACATAATTTATTGGAAATGGTTACTAATGGTGCAATAAAGGCTTGTACTTTGCCATGTTAAAATGCTCTCCAGTTGCATAAACTAGTTGTGTTTCCAAGAGCACTATGGGCAAACTTTTCAAAAGCACCTAAGTGATATAGGCTACCACGTCCCTTTTTCAGAAGTGACTTGGGCACTTAGGTATATAAGGTACTAGTATCATTTGTAGTTCACTTTAATCATATTATACTTAATTTAATGCATAACTCTGCTGTATGAGCAGGGTTGGAAGGATTAGATTTCTATTGGTAAATGCTGGTAAATGTCAATTTCACCACACATACACAGAGACAAAAATATTTCCATCTGTAATTATTGAAATGTACATCAGGCAAAGTAAGAAAAATGCTACTTGAGAACTTTAATTTAGAATCTGATTTAAGGATTTTTACATGTGATGTTGACAAATTGTGTTTTAACTGTTACAAAACTTTCATTTTTGAATCTTAACCTCTCTTGTCATTAAATAATTATTGTCTGAGAGGCCCCTATTTCTGTTCCCCCCATAACTATCCACAACAATGATAATTCATATTGATAAACATAGAAAAAATACTGAAAATAAACATCAATATTAGCTGTTGAAATTATAGAAAAATAAAAATGGAAATTCTGATAAACCTACATAAGGACTTGCAGTAATAATAATTATTATAACAACAACAACAATGCTGATCTTAATTTAGTATTTATTTATTGTGTGACATGATTAATCAATGCTGTGCCATATATATTCATTGTATGTTAATTAGGGTTGATTTGTAGGATTATAAAAGTATAGGATGATCAGTATTTAGAGGAACTATGTGCTAGATATGAACCAGACAAGCTGAAACACAAGACCCTGTAGTGTGAGGCGTGCAAGATTATAGTTTTGCTATTTTAGGCCTGGGAGGCAATAAATGATGGCATCATTAGTCAATGACTGAGAATAACCCAAAAGATTATGGGAAAAGAGGTACCAACTAGTAATATTGCAAAAGAGTGACTGGGAAGATTAAATTAAATTATAAACAGCTCTAGTGTCAAATATTGCCATCAACATGTGCCTTAACCACAAGATAAAGGTGGCACATCAATGTTAATGAGAACCAACACAGGCTATAGAATTCAGGGTCTCTTGTGTTTCTAGAGCACACAGACAAATCAGGAAGAGGGGTGACACTTTTATGGACATGTGCAGAATGTACAGACAGAATCCCAGCATAATAAAGGATGCCCAAGCAGGAAAACAGCTTCCTATGGGACACTCCAACAGGAACCACTCCCATATTGATGATCAAGCCAAGAGAGGGCCAACAGAATTTGACACCATCTGGGAGGATGTATGTCTGTAACATACCAGGTACATGGTACTTATCTTTAGGAATTATACATGGTGTGATATTTATAGCTTTGTTGGTAACTTTAATACAACTGCTAAAAGAGAGATGCTTTTGTCATTGTATGTGTTATTTGCCTATGGTTTCATGTGTTCCTACAGGCTCTAAATCCAGAACAGAGCTAACCCTGTTGAACTTGAGACAGTAGCTGCCAGAGCTGAACCCACTGAAGTATGATTAACATTCAGAAGGATAAAAAACTCTTATACCGTACCTTTAATTAGGAGATCTCAAAGTACTTTCCAAAAGGAAGTCAGAATCATTCATATTACAGCAGGGGAAACTGAGGCATCTAAATTCTTTGGTAACTCAATCTTCAGATTAGATCATATCATGTGCAAGCGTTTCCCACCTGCTGCTGACCTTTATTAACCTTTTCCTCTAAAATATGATCCGCAAAGAAAGCAGATGCCAGATTTGTGCCATCTTTGCTTCTTTAGAATGAAAGAGTTTAAAAAAAAGTCTTTTTTTTTTCAGCTCAGAAATTCACTGGTTTACTTACCAGCCATCTACTTGTGGTTCCCATCATCATGTCTGGAGACAGCACTCAGACATTACAGAAAGTGCTTCACAAGACCCCCCTGACATGACGTGTTACTATCCCTCATTTTGCAGATGGGGGGTTGAAGCACAGAGAGATTGTAATTTGCCTGAAGTCACACACACACTGACAGAGCCAAGAAGTGGACCCAGGTCTCCCAAATACCAGTCCACTGCCTTAACAACAAGATGGTTTGGAAGACTTTCTAATAACAGGAATATTAGTAAGATGACATTTCTATGTAGCAAGGAAGTAAACACTTATTAAGGCTCATCCATACTGTGCTACAGTACAGAGTAGGGGGATGTGAATTGCAAAGCATACCAAAATGTTGCTGTCTAACTATCCTGTAGGAATGCTGCTGGCATGAATAAAGAATACCTAGTTTGTGTGAATGTAGTCCTCTTCAGACAGGACCACAAACAAGATACCTTTTAGTTCATGTCTGCAGCGTGCAAACAGGGCAGTTAAGGGGCAACATTTTGGTATGCTCTGCAATTCACATATTCCTAGTCAGCAATGTTGGGGCCCTGTAGACAAACCTTAAGATTGAAAGTGATTTTTATGCATGCCATTCATAACTTTGTTTTTTAAACATATGAATTAACTGAACTCCCGTCAATTGAAAGTCTGGTAAACTCACTAGACATAACTATGAGAGTACAAAGACTTCCAGTAAAATTTGGCAGACCAGAATTGATATTTCTGAAATGTCTAAACATGAAATACAAACAAAAAGATTGCAGTGGAGACAGAGGTGAAAAATCCTTTCTGGTCTAGTCCACGTTGGTAGCAACAAAAAAAATCATTCTCTGGCGGTGGCCTACAATATCTAAAGTGAGCGAAGAGCAGCTTATTTCCAATACACACATGTATCCGTACCACAAAATCCCCCAAGGGGCTGATTCTGGCCAACTGGAGGAAGGCAGGAGCGACACATTGCCCAAACCTCCCTCCCCTGTGTTCCAGTCAGCCGGGAGAAGGCTGAGGCAGTGCACTGCCCCCCGCCTCTTCCCACTCCCCTCCCCCATGCTTCAGCCAGCCAAGAGAAAGCTGGGGCTGATTTCCCCTTCCCCCCAGAAGTGAGGCGGGGCTGGGCCTTGCTCCTGGGGACAGGGGGTTGGAAATCAGCACCAGACATCCCCCAGCTGGCCGGAGCATGCTTACCTGGGGGACCATACGGGGGTGCATTCACACCCTTGTGGTCTACATTTACAAAAAAAGCACACACACCCCGCACAGAAATTTCTGCATCCGGGTCTGCTGTGGCCCATGGGACACCTGCGGCCCAATCAGTTCACATCTGCAGCCCATGTGACATCCTCAGGGCCATACAGGTAGTATATATATGATGTGGATGTGGCCCAAATAACACATAGGGAGCTGAATATATGGCCCATAGTGGTAAATTGTTTGAGAACCACTGCCTGGTCATTTCTGGCTGGACTCTCCAGATACAAATTGAGGGACATACTAAGAAAAACATGGGGAATCCTGCAGTACAGGCACACTACAGACGTTTGAGGCTGTAAATTACCTCTCAAGAATATTAGAGTTGTTTCTTAAGTGTTAGAAAGTCTAGAGAGTTACAATAAATTTAACCAAAATATCTTAATTCCCATTAGACAAGTGCCACTGCATGAAAAGGACAAGTTAATGTGGAGACAAAGCATCCCATTTAGTATGTAAGAGACATGAATCAAGCACATAAAATCTGTTTTCTGTAGGTGCACATTTCTCCATACTCTATATGCAAAGAAAGGAAGATGCTATCTCTATGGGGGAGAGTTAAGTTATTTTTTTTATTACCTTAACTATGAATTTTTACAACTACAAAAAAACCCAAATCTTTGATTTGTAAACATTAATTTTGAATGTTCTTGGTTCTGATGTAATTTTAAAAGATCTTGCATTCTTTCATGGTAACGTACACTGAAACCATGAATGTGTCTGCAGCATTAATTTCATCTTCTCCTTGATCCTTGTGCCAGTGTGTTTGTGAAGCAGTATAATGACAGTACCACTTAGAATGGTGTGTTTTGTTAACATTTTGCAGGGGGCATATTTTGCATTTACCAAAGTACAAGTCTGTGTTTTCATTTCATAATTATTTTGGCTGTTTCCCTATTCATTAACAAAGTAAATTAAATACTTCTCAAGCCATCATGCCACATTGATTGTTATTTGTCCTAACCCAAATACAAAATCTAGTGAACATGGAAAATTACTGCCCTGTGAGATATTTAATTATGGGGACTGCTTCAAGTATCTAGCTGTGACACTATCAGATTACCTGCTGGAAAGTCAACAATGACCACCACAAGGCTGTACTAAAATAATCTAAATCTCCCCTTTGGACATATTTAATAACATAAACAGAAAGTGATTATGTATTTTGCAAAACATGTAATTAGTGTTTATTCTTAACTTGGTTCTCACATGCTCAGAACATTGAATATAAACACTGGTTTATTTTTGTATAGGCATAACTGAAAACCAGGGCAGATCACACACTTTTTTCTACCGAGTTCCGTGAAACGACAAACTAATTTTACTGGCCTAATTCTCTAAAAAGGTATATGTCTCCATCCTTTGTGTTCTTAAAACATCCAGTTATCAAATTTGGCTGCCTAAAAGTAAAACCTGTGTTTAGGCACCTTAATCAGTCCATAATGTTTAGATCCTTACCTATAGACATCCGGGGTACGTCTAAACTACATGGCTCCGTCGACGGATTATTTAAATCGCCGCTTCATTTCCCTTTGTCATCCTGCCTAATCACATGGCTCCATCAACGGAGCCATGTAGTCTAGACACATCCCCGCATTTGATTCCCTCAAGTCCTCTCCAGTAAGAACAGGCACTGAAATGACCAACATCCATTCAAAGTCCAGCCTGTTAATTTTGCCCTTAACGTGTGCAGACAGAGGTAGCTCGTGAGTGACACTGGGTTCACCATCATCCTGCCTCATTTCCAGTCCTTAGGCACATCTACATGAGGACATTAACTCAGATTACTTTGCTTGCTCTATGTATTCTAGCTAACTGAAGTGCACCCAAACTGCTTTGCTATACCATTTTAAGGTACTTCCTTTCTTAATCATGGAATTGTTAACCTGCCTTTCACTCACTCACCTATCCAGTACTGGTAGAGGCAACCTGTATGAGTGGGAACTAATCTGAGAACTGTCCTGCCAACTCAAAGCAAACTAATGCACTAAGAAGATGGAAATGGTATTCCAGGATTTGTGGGGGAAAGCAACATTTTATCATTGTTGCAACAGAGACTAGCACTAGGACAATAAGTACGTACGCTTTTTCTCATTTACCTTAGCACCTACAACGCCACAGCTTGCATATACGGGATTGCTGCCTATTCCTCCTCCTCCTCCTTCTCCTTCCATTTTACCTTTATCTGGGGTCAGGTAATTGTGCAAGCATCTATCATCTTCATCTCTCGGAGGCGCCATTTCCTTGCTGATCCAGGTGTGAAGCTACGTAGTGTGGGATAACAGGAAAGGGTCCACAAAAACTCTAAAGTGTATGGCTACGTGGCCTGAAGCTCCAAGTGTAGGTTGACATACTTGTGCTTGCAGAGCTCATATGAGCACTGCATTCTGAAAGCCATGTCCATTTTGGAAAGACACCTTATCTACACACGTTTTTATAATTATATGCTACACACATGCAAAGAGCAGCATTTCAAATCAATATATTGCAGCAGAGAATGGGAATTCCCTATAGCAACTACAGGTTGAAACTCTGAAATCTGGTACTCTCTGGTCTGGCAACATCCATTGGCTGTTGGCAGCAGGATTGGCATGGCTGAGAGCACAGCTCTGGCCGGGGCTGGCAGCAGGGAGTGCAGCCCTAGCTAGGGCCAGGAGTGGAGCCATGTGACCAGGGCTGGCACCCAGGAGTGGGGCTGATGGCTGGGAGGGGAGCCTTGGCCTCCCCTGGTCTGGAAAATTTCCTGGTTCGGGGCCACTCAGATCCCAAGGGTTCCAGACCAGGGAGGTCCAAACTGTACTCAATAAACAATATAGAGGATCTGAATCAATCCATATTCAGCAGGCAAAGGGTGCCAGAGTTTCAAACTTTAAATGAGATCATTCTCTCATCCATTCAGCACATAGTGCAGCAATTGCTATGTTGAGATCAGATTCCACTTTAAACAGAAAGGTAAAAACTAGATTAGCCAGGACGCTAGAAAATGCTGCACTATACAGGGGACAGGTGAACTTGCATCTGTGAGGAAGTAGACTCAGTGACCTAAGTTCATGTCATCGAATCCATCTCACTAACAGAAGTTAGTGATAGAAAGGGCTTGTGATTAATGACAGCAGCACAGAGGGGCTGAATGTTCTGCTACTGGAAGATGTGTCAAAGAAACCAAGTTGTAATCATGACCTCATACATTTTTCTGTCTTCTGTGACTGCCTCAAGCACCACTGAAACTGTACTTCAGAGCACGTACCCACCCCATCTGCCTCAGTCCTTCACAGGACTTACTGACAGTACTTCCTTCCTAAAGAGGATTTCAATTTGTCTTCCAAGGCTGCCTCTTTACAGTGTGAAGTCAGTATCTAGTCTCATCAAGGTAGCCTTGTTCATTGGATATACTTTCTCCAGACCCTCTTTACTAGACCCTTTCCAAAGATTTGTCACCATGCCCATCTTGTGAATCATTTGGATCTTAAGCAGCCAAATAGTAAAACCCTCATCTCTGTATCTTTATAGCTACACTAATGGAAATTTGCCTTAACTGCAGTGAAAACTAAAAATCTCACAAAGAATTTCCAGAGCAGGGTGGAGCACTATTCTAGGGAATCCAACCATTCTGAGAGAAAAGTAACACTGATTAACAAGTTTTACATGAAAACTAGATAATCACAAAGTTGTAGTATCACATCTGGGTTACCAAAGGCAGGGGGTAGTGAGGGGAGATAGATGCTTATAGCCAAGCAGAAAAAACAATTGAGGAAAGAAAAGGAACTCTCTAAACACAGACAATGTGTTTCTGTGCATAGGTACATGCAGTGTGTGTTACTAAAAATCTAACTGGTCACTGGTCCCTAGTGACAGCTGGAATTTGCTGTCAGGTTACAGGGTTCAGAGGATGAGGCATGACTGTGACTGACAGTGTCAGAGCACTTCACATTTGCAAATGAGCATCGAGTTTGTCACAGCAAAATTTGCCTTACCCAATTAAACTTTTTCAGCACTTCCAAGCTATGTAGCATGAGTAACTTTACACTTCGGTGACCCATTTTTGCCTTTTCTTTTGTTTGGGTTAGTAGTGCCATTTTGAACTGGCAGGAGCATGAAGATCTCTTTTGAAAAGAAATCCAGTCAAGGTATTTGGTAAAATTGAATGTCCTAAATAACAGTTCTGGGAGGTGCATTCAGAACATAAGTTTAGATTAACTTTTTTCTCTATTTCTCATACCCAACCCTGCTATTCTTTCCAGGGTCACAGAATTCATAGCAGCCATTGAAATTCAGTGACAGCTCTTCCTAAATATGCTCAAAGTATTTTCATTCTTTGGACTACTCATGATGGTCAGAGAGGCCCAGATGCTACTATTGTTACTCATGTTGAGCAGTATTTTAATACTCCGATGGATCAGTTAGTAGTAGTAGTAGTAATAATATCTGTACTACCAGAGCACCTCAGGGGCTTAGTCATGGACAAGCATCCTTTTGTGCTTACTGCTGAACAAACAGCACACAAAAACAGGCAGACCTTGTCCCAGGGCTTACAACCTAAGTAAAATCATTTTAATAGGTCAAGGAGATGTGAGAAAAGATCTAAAACTTTATATAAGAGAATGTTCTTGTTTCTATCATAAATTATCTGTCATGATTAAGATTCCATTACTCCACAGTGTTCTGTCTGTTCTTCCCGAGTGTAGACACTGAAGGCCTTGGGCCACTTCTGAGCCAAATCTGTAAGGGGGATTAAAAGGATATCAATAGAAAAATATATTTTCTAAAATAAAACAAAACCAAAAAGCTGCCAAATACATTGAGAAATCATGGCAGGTGTGTGTTTGAAGTTCTGCAAATTGACCTCATCTACATGAATTTGAAGCAGAATGGACTAATGGCCTGCACACAAGATTGGAAGCCAAAAGTTCCCTATGGAAATCCCAGTTTGGACACTGATTTGCTGTGTTTGACTTTCCCCCATTTGAAAATGTAAATAATATGCTTTCGGTGGTTTGTGAGCTTCATTGCATGGCAACCCCCTTCTGACAACAAAAATTTTCTACAGGACATCAGGAAGGAGGGACTGTAACCTGAGCCCACCCAAGCCCCATTCCCCCAGGTGGAGGGGAAGAGCCAAGCCTGAGCCAGTCGGGAGTAACCTGACCCATGCCATTCAGGGCTCAAGCCCTTGGATTTCAGCTTTGACCCGAGGCAATGGGGCTCAGGCTTCAGCTTTGGCCCAAGGCCCCAGCAAGTCTATTGCCAGCCCTGGCAACCCCATATTAAAATGGGTTTGTGACCCATTCTGAGGTCCTGACCCACAGTTTGTGAACCGCTGCTGAACGTAAGCCAGTGCAGCTCCATTAATACAAGTAAAGGATGGTTCCAATGTTACTTACCCCACAGAGGTGCTGTGAGGGTTAATTAATAGAGTCTGTGTGATGCTGGAGGTAGACTGTACTAAATGCTAAGTATTATATTAAAATTCTTCAGACAGAAGGATGTCTGACTCCTCCAATTCTCAGACAACTGCGGAAGGCTGTTAGTTACTTAAACTGAGAAATCGAGAAAAATTGTTAAGTAGCGGAAGAAACACTAGTCAGAAATTAAGCAAGATCTCCAGCTGCCATCACCTCCTCAGGGGCAGGTCATGAATAACGATGGCAGTTTGGGCACAGCTGTTACTCCACTCAGCAAGCAGAATTCAGATTAATTATCACACAGGGTCTGATATTTATCCTTTCAGCATTTCACTGGTTTCAGTGCTCCTTTGTCTAGTACTCCAGACAGCCTGGGATAACTGATCTGAGACGGATCCAGTTATAAGTGGCTGTGTGCTTTAAGTATTACATTTCTGCATGGTGCCGATCTGCCCCAATCCCAGCCTCTCTCCTTCCCCATCTCTAGCACGGCAAGGAATAAATGCTGCTGCCGCAGGTCTCCCTTCTGTTGAGCACTGCTGTGAACTTTTAAAATCACATTTGTCAACGCTGCTGAACATGACCCTCAGTGCTCACAAGTTTTTAGCTTCCTAATGTCCCACCATCCACCATATTGACTTGTTCTTAAATGCAAGTGGAATAGAAGGCAATCAAGACTGATCTGAAACAAATCCTGCACCAGCCAATGCCCCTGAGCCATTATAAAATTAATCCTTGCAGGCTTCAAGAGAGAAACATATTTTTGAACAGCTAATTTGGTGTATTATATATGCAGAATGGGAGGGCCCCAGAAAAGAGAAAGGGCATGCCCTAGGCCAGAAATCTGTGCTTGTGACAGGAAGAGAGCATTCATGCTCATGGACCCTGATTAGGAGAGACTATCCCTGTGATTCTAGTAGTGTGTTTGCCATTTTTCTGCTCTTTCACATCAGAGTATTTCAGTACTTCAGTAGATTTGAAAAGTGTCCGTTTGCTTCCCTAATGCCTGTATGTATGTATATCTGTGTTTCCAGAGTTGGCAGGTACAAAGAACAGAGAAAGGAACATATGTTGGATACCAAAACATTTTTAAAACTTCATAATTTTTTCCTTCTATGAAAAAAGTCAACCCCCATTTATTAGTCACAAGCAACTCAGGCTGCCAGATTCACCTGTAGGGTAACTCCACTGATGTGCAAGCAAGCTCTCATTTCAGTGAGATGTTTGTCCCCTGTGATGGAGGCAAGCACGAAGCCAGTAGAATTCAAACAGGAATGCACCTGGTCCATTATTTCATGTCTTAAAAACAGATTAATAGAGATTGCACAGATTGTTAGTACTCTTTTAGCACAAACTTTACTTTTGCTTTGTCAGAGGTTTTCAAGACTCTTGCAGAAATTCCAAAAGTCCTGCTTTGACTGGATATAATGATGTTTTCACAAAGAGCAAAGTTTAGATAGATTAATAGATATGGAAGAAAAAGAAGGTCACTTGAATGAAGCAATCGGAGGCAAAATGTACATTTTGAATCAACCAATCTGTAGACTTTGAACAAGGCTTTCTTCTCAGATCCGCACATGCCTTTCCAGAAATGGGGACTAGTCGAGTGACTAAAGCATAAGATAGAATCACAAGAGCTGGCTTTTATTCCCAGCTCAGCTACAGACTTACTGTGTGACCTTGGGCAAGTAATGCAAACATGAATAATAGCTACCTCCCTCACAGGTTTAAGTCATGAATCCTAATAAAGTGT
Source organism: Rafetus swinhoei (assembly GCA_019425775.1). Lineage (NCBI taxonomy): Eukaryota > Metazoa > Chordata > Testudines > Trionychidae > Rafetus > Rafetus swinhoei. The sequence goes on along the minus strand of CM033437.1, from coordinate 269,189,587 downwards.
TTTGATGTCCTTGGATGGACACGAGTGTAGAGACACAAATCAGAGCTACAGTATGGTATTGTTTGATTATCCATCTACAATACTTTTCCGGTCCCCATCTCCATTATGGTGGTAACCAACCAAACCATTTTTATTTTATTTATATTCGCAGCACCCCTGAAAGATGGACAGCTTTATCATCCCCATATTAGATCTGGGAAACTGAGGCACGGAGAGACTAAGGCTTGATCCTGCACCATTGAAGTCAACAGGAGTTTTGCTCTTGGCTTCAATGGGAGTAGGATCAGGGCTAAATGATTTATCCAACATCACCCAGGAAAGTGTGTGGCAGAGCAGACGATTGAATCAAAGCCTCCAAAGTCCTGTTCTACTACCTTACCCACTGCATGATATTTCCTTCCTAGATTTTCCATACATGTGGAACTCCCATGGACATCACTGGGAGATCAGCACACTTCGGGAGTGCAGATGAGGGTGAGAGAGAACACGAGCTATACTAAGAGTTTTGCTCAAATATATTAAATCCAAGTGCTTATAAATGCCATTCCTGCCCTGAGCTCAATTTACACCAATAGCTTAATTCGTTTACTTTGTTTTCTGTTTGTTGTTTATAAAAATGTGTTTCATCAGAAATAGTTAAGGAGCTAAATAGTGTTATTATTAGATGTCACTGTTCTTCAAAATTTGATACTAAGCATTTGTACTATAAAAAGTTTTGCTTAATCCTTGATAACTTGACACATGCATTTAATATCACGTTTGCCTGTATGTTGACATTTGTCATAAGATTTCTATTAATAAGTTTGTTTACTGAAGCTTTTTGGTCTCCCCATCCTGCCGCCAAAATTGTACACAATCCATTTTAATTGTAACAGTTCTGGCTGTGAAATGGCGAAGATGCTAACTTCTAAGCTCTTTTAGGATCTAGTAATTAGGCACCGAGTTGAATGCCCCTTTATGATCCACTTACCTTTAGGGATATAATCACCAGTATAATATTTATATTGAAAATGATCAATAAAACACATGATTTTGTGCGTTTATTCACTAGCTGTGATATCTGGTTGCAAAGATAAAAGGGCTGCTTCCACAGTTACAGGACTCAAGCCTTAATGACAATATTTTTTCTTAAAGTTTATTTGAGGCATTCCCGACCATTTTGTATGGTCGTATGATAGTTTACATATTCACTGCAGTAAAAAGAACTGGACTCTAGGGCTATGCCTAGCCTACATTCCTCTTTTGAAAGAGGAATATAAATAAAGCAAATCAAAAGTGCAAATGAAGCACGGATTTAAATATCCTGCACTTCATTTGCATATTCGCATCTGCGTGCTTTTTCGGAAAAGAGTTTTTCAAAAGTGAAAGCACAGTCTAGATGGGGTTCTTTCGGGAAAAAAAAACCTTTTTTGAAAGAACCTGAACTCCCGAAAAAATGAAGAGTACAAGTTCTTTCGAAAAAAGGTGTTTTTTTTTTTTAAAGAATCCTGTCTAGACTGTGCTTTCACTTTCGAAAAACCCTTTTTCGAAAAAGTGCTTGGAAGTGAATATGTAAATGAAGTGTGGGATATTTAAATCAGCGCTTCATTTGCACTTTCAATTTGCTTCATTTACATTCCTCTTTTGAAAGAGGAATGTAGTTTAGATGTGCCCTAGGGATATGTCTACACAGCAGTGTTATTTCGGAATAACCGACATTATTTCAGAATAACACAGTCTACATCTACACAGCATAATGTTGAGCTGGAGGACTTTTTACTCGGACTCCTGTAATCCTCATTTTACAAGGAATAAGGGAAGTCGGAGGAAGAGTGCCCCTTCTCAGACTTCCTGCTGTGTAGACAGCACCAAAACCCAAAATAAGCTATTTTGACTTAAGCTACGCAACTGACGTAGCTCAAATTGCGTAGCTTATTTCTACTTTAGCCCTGCTGTGTAGACATAGCCTAAGAGTTTAACTTGTATCCATGAATTTTGCCCATTTGTACCAAGAAGTTACCCTTTTCAATGTACTACCTTAAGAAAATACAGTAGATAGCATTTATAGAAATCATTGGTTGCTAGAGTTTAATGCAGGATAATTAACTGAATATGCAGCTTGTTATATAAAACTTTCCTAAATATTTTCTCTCTGCTGCTGCAATAAGAATGCTTGACCTAATGCTCAATTAATTTCTTGCCACTTGACTTTTAAAATCCAGACCTACTCAGGCCTGTACCTTTGCGATAACTGTACATTACCTTTAGCTGTTTTACTGGTTCACAATGATGCAGGCATTTCACTCCATATATATATGTGATGTGGATTGCTGGTGCACCCCCAGATAAAAGCTATTGATGTCTGTAACCTCCATGGAGGCTTCAAGCTATTTCTTGCAATGCAACTAGATAAGCTACATATAAAAGCAGCTCATGAGCTAGTACTCCTGAGAGGAAATTACCAAAAAAGGAACTCCGTTGGTAAGTAGCCAAGCAAACTAGATGCTGTTCCTACTGAATCTGGTTACTGGGGGAAGATGATTAAACTGGTCTCACCTTCTCTGTTACATCAGCATCTGCAATGAAGGCATGAAAACCTGTCAAAAGTATATGGTGATGAAAGCTATCGAGTTATTAACTACTGTTGTAATCTTATAATTATTGACTCTGGTGGCATATCTGTTGCTATGCTCCCAGCCGCTGCTGAATAACATATATGTTGTAGCATTGGCCATTGCTTGCTATCTAATCAAAGAAATTAGTATATCTTTTTTTAAAATGAAAAGGCAAAAGATATATTTTCGTACATAAGAACAGCCATAGTGGGTCAGACCAAAGGTCCATCTAGCCTCATATCCTGTCTTCTGACAGTGGCCAATTCCAGGTATCCCAGAGGGAATGAACAGAACAGGGAATCATCCAGTGATCCATCCTCTGTCACTCATTCCCAGCTTCTGGCAAACACAACTGTACATTTACTGCTAATATTGCAAACAAGGCAAATCAAAACCTTATTACACCTAATAGCTTTCTTTTTAAATTTAAATTATTTCAATTCAAATGGAGATTGTGCATCCAGATAGCACAAAAAGATTTTCTGCCCTTTCTTCAAAGGAATCAAAGAGCAACAGCTTAAGAGGCTGCAAGCACTCCTTCCTGGATTATCATATTTTGATCTCCATTGAGGAAGCCCTCACACATCTTAAACTGGCTCACCTCAGAGTTCTCCATGAATACAGCAGAGTACTTCCCTGTACTTCAATTCTTTCTCCAAATCCTTTGATTCTAGTTAGGACAACACTAATTTATCTTCCTTGTCAGTTAAATCCCCACCTCGAAGAATAGCCATTGACGTTCTGTTGAAGAACCAGTAGTCCTTTCATGGACTTTGCTACAATCACTTTACATTTTCACAAAGAATTACCCAAGATCTCTGGTTTATGCATGACACAGCCTGCTGGATCACTTTGTTTTCCTTTCACCTTTATAAATAGACCCTAAGGAGTAAGTCAAGTACCAATACTATGGTGATGAAGCTCCAGATCCATCATCTGCTGTTCAATAAAAAATAAAATAAAATAAAATAAAATCTAGACTCATTAACAACCAATATAAAGCAAAGCAAACTGCCTGACAAGTAGGGCCCTTTTCCTATGCCCAGTCAACATCTCCTCCACACTGGAATCATAGACTTCTTTGTTATTCCAGAGTGGAAGTCTAACAGTGTTGGTCTACTGCAGAAGTTGAAAGGGCCTTGCTGGATACCAGAGTCTCCTGGAAATACACAAACCTCTCATGAAATATAAGATGGGAGACAACAATCCATGAGTAATCTGGCCTCGGATTCATTTTCTTATATTGTCCCCCAAAAACATCATGACAGACAATCTAGGACAGATGAAGGGACATAGGGGGAGATTAAATCACCACCAGAGGTGATCCAGTACTGAACATGACCTATTGCGACACAAAGTGATCTTGCTTCTTGTAATGAGACTCTGCTATAGACCAAGGTGCATGTTTTCAAATATGATCTCTAATTTTGGCTGCACAACTTGAGATACAATTAGTTTGATTTTTCAGAAGTGTTAAGAAAGGAAGCCAAGGGAAGCTGCAGATACCTAGCATCTTTTAAAATTTAGTTCAGATCAGCCATCCAAGAATTGAACTCAATCATGGAGGTCTTGCTTGAGAATTTGTCACTAAGAGATTCTTCTCATTTGACACCAGAGAGACCCAATCTGCAGAACTGTCTGAAGTGATGGGATTAAACCAGAGAGCTTCCAAAGAATAGAGGAATCTGCTGTTTCTTATATGAAAGAGCTTTCTATCTATATGGCAGATCTGCAGCAGTTTTTCCTGGAGTCACAGTAGAAGCATCAGAGCTGGAGTAAGCAAGATTTCCTTTCCCTGTTTGACTTTCAGTGCTTCACCTGGCGTTTTTAGATATACTACAAGTTCTGTTCAAAACACCTGTAGGCTAGATGCAAACCTTCATGATGCAGCTACCCAATCTGCTGCATTTCTTGGGCCCTTTCTGACATGAAAGGCTCTTTGTATAAAGCCTCACTCAAGTCTCCTTCAGACTGAATTTATGGACCCTCCCTCTTTGTATTAGAGCTGCCTGATTCTCTCCTTCCACTCCCTCCCAAAAGAACATGGCTTCTTCCTTGCTATATCCCAATACCAACCTCTGATTGGCTTGGAAAGTGCTTGTTCTGTTGCCCAATTTCTGACTAGCTAGCAGCACAGAGTCAGGTCTCTGCTGGAAAGATTTTAGTAGCCTTTCAGATGTCAAGATATTTATTGGCTATTGCAATACACAGAGGCCTATCAGAGTAAGACTGAAAATACTAGTAGAGAATAACAAATTTATTTCAGCTTGGAAAGAGGCATCCTACTACCTGTGACAGAAAATAATCCACAACATACATGCCCAATAGGAAAGAATAGCCTATATAGAAGTACTCAGCTTCATCTTTACCTAGCAAAGCCCTCGTAACCTATTTTCAGTCACTTTCTAACGCAAAGTTCACTCAGGGTACATCTACACAGCAGAGCTAAAGTCGAAATAAGCTACGCAACTTGAGCTACATCAGTTGCGTAGCTGAAGTCAAAATTGCTTAACTCAGCTTTAGGTGCTGTCTATACATCAGGAAGTCAAAGGAAGAGCACCCTTCCTTTGACTTCCCTTACTCCTCAAGAAATGAGGGTTACCATGAGTCGGAGTAAGAAGTCCTCTAGCTTGACATGATTTTGAAATAAAGGCTTGTAGTGTTGGCATGCTCTTTGTTATTTCGGAATAACATCAGTTATTCTGAAATAATGTTGCTGTATAGACGTACCCTCACAGAGCAACAGCATTGAAGTCTGTTAAAAAAGTAAAGTTCCCTACCTTAACTAAGCACTTACAAAGCTAAATAGGAAGAATGGATGCAGACTACCACTGCTTTTGTTCCAGTCCTTCACAAATATGCTGGTACTAAAATGCTCTGCATGATTTCCCCGAGTATTTCACTAGTACAATACATTTCTTTATAGGATATCAGCTAAACTGATTTTACTTTTAGTGCTACAGAATTCCTGTAGCCTTATGTGATGAACTTTTGAGATCCATATAGAGGAGTCTGAGCTGATTCACACTCCCTCAGCAATATTCTGTGACTCTAAAAGGCCCCAGACCAGATCTCATGGAAACCATAATAGCTGACCATCCTGTCTGACAGGGATGACCAAGATATATGTCTTATTTCTTGCTTTAACCCACATCTGGCTACAACAAATCACCGAAAGAGAAGATATTCCAGTACCATGATCCTTGTTTACATCACCTCATCTCTGCCCAGTTTACTCACACGCCAGTCATGGCTGGGTCTTTTCAGATATGTGACAGGCTGCCACAGATCATATTTATGTTTAAGCCTCATGCTGTCAGAACTGCCCTGGTTACTCACACAACTAAAAATGGAGTCTTACCAGAGTGACAACTGCTAGATGGTTTTCTACAAGGCCCTTCATGTGTCATTACTCCCACCTATCCCTTCATACAGATTTCATCTGAACAAGAGCATACACGATCAACTAAATCAGAGCGCTTGAATAGCATGGAGGTAGGCACCCTAGCAATGCTGCTTATAAAACTGTGTTATCATAGCAAATTTTAGGGCTAAGCCCACAGCTGGGTCCCTGATTTGGGAGACTCTAGAAGTGTCAAGCCTAATCTTCAACTTTAATGGAGGGCTTTAGGGGGAGAAGGAGGAAGTATCTTGCCTTTTTCGTTGGAAATGTAAGTCGATCACCAATGTTCAAAGTTAGTTAGGTATTTTCCTTTAAAAAGCCATGTCAGTCATGTTCTTCCCACCCATTCCCCTATAGTTGCATAGTGCTGGATTCTGGAGGTCTGTGAAACATAGTCCTGGGTCCTTTCATTTCCAGAAAGTCCACAGAGCACAACTGTGATGAGGTTGCCAACTGGGCTGCTACGGACAGCACTCAGGCTGCCACAAGCTCCCTTTTGGATGGCCAGCTGCCTGCAGCTACTGCAGCCACAAGGAGGAACAATTCAAGAATGTGCGATGCAGCATAGGTTAGCGCTGGAACTAGTTAAGAGAGTCCCATGTTCTAATTCCCAGTCTGACGCTGTCACCTGTTTCTTGGCCCTGGTTAAATCATATAAGCCTTTTGCATTAGTTTCTTGATCTGTAAAATAGGATAAGACGGGGTGGGGAACCTTTTTTAGGTCGGGGGCTGCTGACCCACAGAAAAATCAGTTGGGGGCCACATACACGTGATAAGCAAAAAAACAAAACGACAAAAAATCCCTCTCTGACGTGGCTCCTCACTGAGGAGGAAGACACTTCCCACATTCCCTGCTCACACCAGAGCCTAGGGGGGCGTAGGCTAGTAGATGTTGTATGTTCCAACCCCATGGGGAGACAACGGGGGCGGGTGAAGTACCACCGCAGGCTCCCCAATGCTGGGGGGAGCCCTGAGCCTCGGGGGTTGCATCCAGGCAAGCCGGAGGCCGCATCCAGCCCCGAGGCCTTAGGTTCCCCACCTTTGGGATAAAAATTCATAGGGCTATTTTGACGGTTAGATAATGTCTGCCTAGTGGAGTACAATAATTACTTATTAGAAATAAAGGAAAAAAATAAGAGAGAACTGCTATGGACTGTCAAGAGGCAGGGGGATAGAAGAGAACAAGGAGCACAAATCAGAAAACAGAAGGAGAGTTAAGGCAAAGCCAATAGGACCTAGAAGAACGAGAGGATAAACAATAGAGGATGAGGTGAATAGGAAGAAAGGAATGAAAGAATAAAAACTGTAGACAGACTTACAAAAAGAGATGGCAATGATTGGAATGTGTCAGCTATGGAATGAGAAAAGAGAATAAGGAAATAGTAGCAGGCAATGGGCAAGATGACAGCTTTCAGGCAGAGGGTTATTTTGAGCATTTGTACTATATAGCTGGTTGTCTCTTGTTTCTAAAGTTAAATAATTGGTGATAAAAAAAGACAGAAAATAATCTAAAATTCACTAGGCTGTGCACAAAGTCCTTCCATGACCAGGTATCTAACAATGCCCAAATGACAGTTTAATTTAGAGACTTCTCCAATGTTTTTTATTTTAGGATTTGGCAGCTACTCTTAGACAATAACACAAAAAGCTAGGCTCCACCTTCCCTGTAGGTCCAAAGTTTTCCCCTTCACTTCAGAAAATAAGAGCTAGTTATAAAAAATCTTCTTGCAGACCCAGCCACAGCTGGTCTTGGGTATCCGGCTAGACAGAAAAGTCAATTACATTTGCTGGACATAAAAAAGTGTTTTGCAGCTACCTCTAGCTTCCAAAGTCAGCTCCTGGCACTATTTTGTCTGCCTGCCAATGCAAATGTTTTGCATAAAACGAAAAGACCTTAGGACTACTTTGCTAAGGAGTAGAACTGGGCAAAAATGTTGTAGATAAATAGTTTATTTGCCAAAAAATTCCGTTTAGGGCCAATCTCAATTTTACAAATTCAGGTCCAATTTTGCTGATAATTTTAGCCAAAAATACATTTTTTAAAAAGTCAAAACATTTTGGTATTTTCTAAGCAAAATTTTTTTGCTTAAAATTTTTTTAAATGTTGCTATATATTAAAAATTGAGAAGAGTAATACACCTGAAAAGTCATTTCTATGTATTTAGGTTGACCAGCAGCTACATTTTTGGCCTTTAGTGGTTCAACCACTGAACTGAAAAGTCTCTGAGCCTCTACTAAGGAGCAGTATAATTGTTGTGTTGATTAGCTTTGGTGGCTGTAGCTAGCTAGTTGGTACTAAATGCCCGCATAACAATTTTGGGGATAGTATTTGAGATCATTGTGGCTACAGAATAGTATTGCATGAAGCAGTAAACACAAAACTGTGTCTGCATGGATATGGTAAATACAGAGGTGAATGTAGGTTTTGGGGTTGGTTTGGTTGGTTGGTTTTTTGGCTAGGCAACACATCTTTGTTTTCTTTCACAGCCTTGCTTTAGACTGATGTGCAAGACTGTAGGATAGTATTATAAATGATTCTTGTTCCTTTCAGAGGCTAGTGGGGGAATAGAACTTCTCTACTTCTTTCCTTTTTGCCTGTGAATGGAGGGCATAGGAAAAGGTGTGGACTCCCTCTTTGTTCTCTCCAAATCTGACACTGAGAGCCATCGCTTCCTCAAAAGTAGGAGATGAATAGTCTTCTTCCAGCTGAGCTACCTCTTTTGTCAGGTGCTTCTGCCTCTCCACAGGTTGGTGGGAAGTCTGAGACCAAGAAATTCCTCAGCAAGGTCCCAAAAGTTTTTGCTGCTTCCATTTAAAAGCCCACTTCCAGGAGTGCCTTCCTTTCATCATTACTGATCTGAGATAATAGCACTCCCTATGAAGCTACACAATGGGAAGGAGAGGAGAAACATCCTTACCTGTCAGGGTACTTTTTGAATAGATAATGTCCTTGGTTTCCTTTTACTTTGTTAATATGAACATGATCACCGACCTCTAGAAGAGAAAAGGCCTGACTACCAGTGAGAGAGCTCTAGGAAAATAGGTTGCCTTTGTGATAATACACATCTAGCATATGCTTGCTATCCAGTGTGATGTTTATAATGACAATAAAAGTCTACTGGATACAGTCCAGATACCAACATGACTGTAAACATTTGTTTCCTTCATTGTTTTATGTGAAAATCTTTATATCACCTATAGAAATGGAAGGCCATATAAAAACTAAAGGTTGGATTCTGCACTGCTTTACTTTGTTGATCCTTTACACCAGCACACATAGGTGTAGGAAGGTGCCATATTCCTTATTTGGGAGCTATACATACTCATTTTCCTCTGGTATGCAGAACCACACATAGTGCAATGCCATGGATAATTAATCCCTCAGAATGTTCATATGATGTATCAGCTTGACAGGCCAGGAGAGCAAAGTGCTTTATATTTTGACCACAGCCTACCATAGAGGAACCAACCCCTAGGCATGTGACTGAATTTTAAGTCTTTATAACTAGTCATTCTTGGGCCCCTTTTGAGATTGCTAATTAATGTGTTAATCATGGTGCCATTTTTGCTGTAGACACCTGTCAACTGGTGAATGGGCTGGAACTACCAGCGAATTTCAAGTAGGTCACATAAGCATAGAAATGGTAACAGCTTCAGATTACCAGGCAATTAATTGGTGTCTTAAAAGTAAAGGTCTCCATGCTGTCCAAGCTAAGCTGTCCCCCACATCTCTCTCTCTTTCCTAAGGAAGTTTACTTATTTATACTATTTTACTAGCTGGAGGCCTAAAATTTCATTTTTTAAAAAGTTTTTCAAAACTACAGTGTTAACATGTACTTAATTATCCCAATTGCATGTAAGTAAATAGTCTGGTTTTCACACCTTCATTCAATGAACTGTGTCAGTAGCACTGAGACATTTTAAATCCAATACAAATTGTTTTCCCTGAAATCTAAAAACTACACTCCATAATAACTTCTGTAAACTTGGCAGTATATTAAAACCAATCAAATATGTAAAAGGTTGGGCCAAGAGGTAGTAGGCGTGTAGGGCCTGTTTCTGAGAAACACAGAGACTCAACATTTCCTGCCAAGTCAATCCTTACGGGGTTGAGATGCCTCAGGATCAGATCTTTGGGTGCATGGGTGTCATTCTACTGCTGCTGCCCAGCTTAATGTAACTCACTAGCAAGTGTGATACATAGCTGTGCTAATCCAAGAGGGTATGAGTTGCTACCTCCTCTAGTCACTGATCCTTGGCTCTAGAACTGAGACTATAGCAACTCTTGCTTTTAGCTCTGCAGGTCCACAGTTCAAACCCACCCCTCACCCTCCACATGTCGGCCAAGAGGATTGGTGTCACATAAGCAATAGGAAGTGTATTAATTAGTGTTCTCATATGGTCTTCTGTACCTTATTGCCCAATTATTTTGTAACTAAGGGCCATGTACTGCCCTAGATCCTCTTACACAAATCCCATAGACATCAAGGGGACTTCTGTGCATGGGTTTGACATAGTCTAGGTCCTCAAGAACCATAGTAGTCTGACCTACACTTTTTTTGGAAAGCAGAAGACTACACTTAGCAAACATTTGTGCATTTGACTAATACGTACTGAAGCTGTACTTACACATGTAACTCCAGCAGAGTTCATTCATGAGGAAAACCATACAAGATTATAAGTTAATCATTCTCTGAATGTCAAAAGCCAGGGCAGATTAGGATGTACAGTGTGTTGGCTGGGCTACAAACCAGGCTGTTTTAGTATTAATAATAAACTTCTGAGGCAATGAGATTTTTAATAGCTTTGCAGCATGTCTGTGGCGATACGGAGATTCTCCCTCTGTTGATTGTAGGGAGGGAAATAAAAATATCCAGGAAGAGAGGGGATTTTGTTGCATTGCTAAAAACAAAGAACAGTGTGAGAAATTTCTCTTTTGTTTAGTTACCTACATTTCAATAAAGCAGACATTCTGCCTCAGTAAAAGTGAAATGGCCAGTATATTATACATCCTCCTCAGTGCCCAATCTACACAGGATAAGAATTGTTGCTTTATTAGTAATATTGTAGCACCTAGAAGTCCTAGTCATAGACCCAGGCTTTTTGGAGCTTGGTGCTGTACAAACAGAACAAAAAGATGGCCCCTGCTCCAAAGTCCTTACAGTTTAAGTATAAGACAAAAGAAAACAGATTGATACAGTAGGAGGAAATGAGGCTTACAGGATCTGCCGACGAAGGGTTCTGGGGTCGGCAGATCCCCGTCTAGACTGCCGCGCTGTGCCGACAATCAGCTGATCGGCACAGCGCGGCGGCCACTTTGATTTAAATGAAGCCGTGATTATTTAAATTGCAGCTTCATTTCCCTTTGCCGAGTAAACAAATCTACATGGCTCTGTCGACGGAGCCATGTAGTTTAGACGTACCCTATGTTATTTCGAAATAACTAGTGAAATAATGTTACTGTGTAGACTTACCCGTACCAGAACACTAAATTTTGAAAAGGAGAAATAGCTTCCCATACTTAAGGCTGCAATCTGCTCCCATTATAAATCCTTAAAAGTTTGCTTTAGCCTGGAAAATTGCCAGGATTCCTCTGCTGGCAAAGAAAAAGGTTTCTGGAAAAATTCCATCTACAGAAGTCAATAGGGGTCTGCGTGACCAAACAGTTAGCAAGATCAGGGCCTAATTTTGAATAGTCATTTTTACTGTTTCCCTTTTATAAATCAAAATGTTGTCACATGCCTAAAGTAAACAGGTTTGGGGTTTTTTTCCTGATCTCAGTTAGTCATCCTCGTTGTTACTTGTAACAAGAGCAGGTAAAAATATTGACTGAAGTGTGAATTTTAAGTGGGCAGTGGCTCTCTAAATGTGGCAGATGCTGTAGCACTGTTAACAGTATTAGCACTAGAGAGAGGGCTGATCATTGCTAAGGTAATTTCTACTCTCTGCAACTCTCACTATAGAAGGGATTATTGTCCAGTGAGGTCAGGATGACAGTTTCAATATAGTGAAGTCAAATTAACTTTCAACTGCTGTCTGCTGCCTCTAGGCTCCTGTCACATGTGAGAGGCACTGTTTAGTAGTAGATAACCTTAGGCTAGAATTTTTTGTGCAGTAGTAACCTCTGGTACAGTACTGTAACTCCAATAACAAAAGTCTGTTGAGGGTTAAGAAAAGGGTAACCAGTTCTTCTGGTCTGATCAATAAGTGCAGTATAAAGTTCTCAGACATAACAAACCCAGGAAGAAAGCCTTATTGAAATCAGTCGGAATTTTGCCATTTACATCAATTAGTAAGGTTAAAATTTACCCCCGTTGATTAACAAAATTATTTTTCAGTTATCTCAAAAACAGATCAAAAGAGATTATAAACAAGATTCCCCTGAGAGCCAAGGTTTCAGCAGTACCTTTTCTGAGTTTCATGGTGTTATAGTAGATTCTCACTGTATTGATTGTAAGGGGGAGGGGGGGGATATTACGGAAGAGAGGAGTTTTTATTGTATTGCTAAAAACAAAGAATGGAGTGGGGAGTTTCTCTTGTTTAGTTATTTGCGTTTCAATAAAGCAGATATTCTGCCTCAGTAAAGGTGAGATGGCCAGTTATACATCCCTCTCTGTGCCCAATCTACATGTGCTTTCTATTTTCTTGTTTTTGTAATGAATTGAATTACAATTATTAATTTGATCAATTTTTGTAAAATATCTAATATCTGTTGCCATGAAATATGCTTAGGACTGTCATGTTAGTCCTAATGTGCACCAGATATTAGATATTTTACAAAAATTGATCAGTTTCAATGTCTAAAAATAACTGGGTTGGACAGCAAAGAAACTTATAGATCAGAATTCTCTTGCTGGAATTGGAAACAGCTGAACCTAAGGCATAAATATCAAAACTAACAACTAAACTAATTAAACTATCATTAAAACATACCCACAACCTGATAACTGAATCTATTAAATAGACATTGATAAATGAAAACAGCTGATCCTGACAAATTGGGAAAAGGTCAGTAGAACAAAGAAGAAAATCTCTTACCAAGGTAGTAACACATCTTTAATTCTCTTCCACCATATTTTTGCGTGAATGCAAAGTATTGTTTTCAAACTGATAATGAATATGTAAATGAAGCAGTACCTACATATATTAGTTATTGTGAAACCCAAGTCTGCAAGTGTGATGGACTTGTATACCTCAAATCCTTCACTGAATTTGAGAAGGAGCACCAATTTTCAAGGAATAAAAAATGTTTAGTTTTCTGTCCCCCAAGCACTGACAGAATCTGCCTCATAAAGGGGTAAGACATTCTTGTACATTCTTGAATACCAGAGGTATAACCAAAACGTTGCATTTATTTAATAGGTCAGATTCCCATTGTTTTTGTATTGGTCCACTGACACAAAGGGAACAGAGTTGCTCTGAACTAAGGGGAGTCCAAAGGTGGTGAAAAGCCAAGATAAAGGGCATTTCTGGGTGTACTGGGAGAAACCAGAATATAATGTACTCCAATAGTTCCTGATCAGTAAAGCAGTCTTTAGGGAACTGTTCTGCCTGGAAGAACTTAAACCAGCCTTCCAGTTGGGTGAAGGATCAGGGCAATGCCCTACCATTCCAGTCATATTCTTAGTGCAGATGTGTTTTGATACTCCTGTTAGAGCATAATGATAATCGGGGCAGCATATTTAAAAACATCTGTAACTGAGTGTTTGATAATGTGTTGATGTACAATGCAGGACACTTCATCAGTTTTCTGGCAAAGAACACCAAAACTGTCAGTTTACTTATTGTTTAGGGTTACTTGCTGCATTTTTTGTTATTGTCATAGTCACTAGGAGCACACTTGAGGTTAAATGTTTAAACACTTTAGGATCTTGGCCCATTGAAATACAATGGAAAAGAGCTTTCTGAAAATTGTCACCACTTCAACCTATTCTTAAACTGTAAGGTAAGTAGTTCTAAATCAGACACGTAGGGCTTTGTGCATCATTGTCATGTGTAAGAGGACAAACAACCCGAATATTTATAAATTCCCAGTTGTCTTTTGTATAGCATTATAGAAATTACTCCATTAATTAATGGAACAAAACCACTTTTGCACCTTGAGCTCTCAAGAGCAACATACATCTCTCTGATCCAGTGGTCTCCAACCTTTTTAACCACAAGATCACTTTTTCAATTTAAGTGCAAAGTAAGAGCTAGCTCAAACTCAAATACTCTTGCCCCACTTCACTTCCTGCCCCTTCTTTGAGGCCCTGCCTCTGCTCCACCCCTTCTCCGAGGCCTCACTCTGCTAAATCCATCCCCCTCCCTCCCCCATCCTCAATCACTTTCACCAGGCTGGGGTAGGGGGTTGGGGTGCAGGCTCTGGTCTTGAGCCAAGGAGTCTGGAGTGTGGGAGGGGCTCCCAAGGTGGGGGATTGGGGTCCAGCAGGGGTTTCAGGGTGCAAGCTATGGGAAGGAGTTTGGGTACAGCGGGGACTCATGTCAGGAGCAAAAGGTTGGGTGTAGGAGGAGGTTCAGGGCAGGGACAGTCAAAAACCAAAAATAACACACTTTGCAAGCAGTAAAAGTAGTAACAACAATCCCCCACATACGTGTTGGGTCAGGAGAAGAGAGTGAAGGACAGTGTGTGTTTGTGAGAATGACAGACACACACACAGCGTGTGAGAGATTTGCATTGCCAAGCTCCCTCCAACCCCTTCTCTCTATGTGGAGATAGGGTTCAGAAGTTGGGGGAGGAGGGACATCCTGATATCAGCACATACATACCCTGCACAGCAAGCAGGAGGTTCCCAGGGGGGCAGCTCCAAGGCAGAGGGCAGGAGCAGCATGATAGTGGGTGGAGGGACAACTGAAGTGCTAGCACTTGATAGCTTCCCAGCCAAACCAGTCAGGATCACCTCTCAGAGCCTCCAAGATCTACTGGTAGATCCCGATCTACTGGTTGGTGACCACTGCTCTAATCTGTTCAGTTCATGGAAGTTTAATGTAAAATTCAAAAGCACTTGGAATTGTCCCTCCTCTGCTCCTACGATTCTAACCATCATGCTACTTTCAGGATTGACTAATTTTCAACACCTGGAGAGATTATTAGTGATGGGTTAACTAATACATTTGCTAAATATGTATGCCCAGCTGAATCAAAGTCTGCCAGATATCTAGCAATACATATTACCAAAAACAGGGTTAAATTTAGAAGTTAATGAGGCATTTTCAAGTCTCATAAGGGTAAACCAGCCACTCAGTGACAGTATTCAGATAGTCAGTTGTGTGCCTGAAGCATTTTGCCGCCACTGGGATTATGACTGGTAGTTCTAGAACGCTTGTCCTTTTAGTACTTGCTTCCTGGAGGCAAGGAGAGGTTTACAAAAGATTCTTTCATTATTACAAGGCAACAAGCATTACGTAAATTGTTAGGAGAAATTCTGACAAAGTTAAATAGGTTTTTAGGCTCATTGATTCCCCACAGAAATGGGGAGAAGCTCAGAGAACCAAACTGTTACCCTTAGAAGCTGTGTTTTTTTAGTGGGCACCTTGCACAAAGCTGTCACATGCAAAACACAGAGTCAGAAATGTACGTACATCTCAACAGAAGGTGCATCTAAGACTATTTTTGTTTCTAATTACTGGTGTTACTGGTATTGCTCAGTTGATACAGTTGGCTGCTGGGCTTAATTTTGAATGTATTAAATATTCCAAAGAATATAATTTTCAGCTCAGGCTTTAGAAGGGCCCATAAAAATGAAAGAACAGTTTTGTTTGAGGGATGTTAGTATATCATTTGTGTTAATTCTTACAGGTCCTACTAAAGATCAAGTTACTTTAGAATTCCAAATAATAATTGCACTTACAAATGAATATTGGTCCAAGATATCTGCTTTTCATAGAATCAGAATACTAGAACTGGAAGGGATCTCAAGAGGTCATTGAGTCCAGTCCTCTGCCCTCATGGCAGGACCAAGTAACATCTAGATCATCCCTGATAGATGTCTATCCAACCTGCTCTTAAGTATCTCCACAACCTCCATAGACAATTTATTTCAGTGTTTAACCACTCTGACAGTTAGGAAGTTTTTCCTGATGTCCAACCTAAACCTCCCTTGCTGCAATTTAAGACCATTGTTTCTTGTCCTATCATCAGAGGACAAGGAGAACAATTTTTCTCCCTCCTCCTTGTAACACCCTCTTAGTCTTCTCTTTTCTAAACTAAACAAGGCCAATTCTTTCAGTCTTCTCTCAGAGGTCATGTTTTCTAGATCTTTAATGATTTTTATTTGACTCTAAAACATATGGGTACAAAAAAAGATGAACTTTTACCCTTCTGGCTCCATATTTAGAAAGACTACTGTTTGTGTTTGAGCTACACAGCTAAAAGTTCCGTCAACCAAACATGACTCACCTTCTCCATTTTCACAACAAAAGAGGTAGCACCATCTCCACCACTTCACCCTTATGTCAGCTTTGCTTCCCGAACTCACTTTCCTGTGATGCTGGCTTTAACAAACAGCTAGCCACAGCTCTTAAATACTAAAAGACAGTTTCACAATACACCTGTTGATTCCATTATAAATTCCTGAATCTCAATACTATATTTCCAAATAGGATCTCCCAATACAAGTATCATCTGAATACAGACACTAGTCAGTTACTCATCTATAATTGAGGAGATTAACTCTTTATTCACAAGTATTCTGCCTATGTGTTAAATCTACTCCTAGCTCCTTGATGCACATGCAGTCCAGTCATGTAGCATTTAATAAGTGTTCACCTGCATCAATTCCTTTCTCAGATTTCTCAAATCAGTTGAAAAGTGACAACCTTTTATCATTTTTCTGTGTGAGTAGAACATAGTGATAGAACATTCTAGAGTGTGGTTGCTATTGCGGTATTTAATGCAATGGATGAGGTACACCACAAGTTGTGGTAGACATGTGTAGGACCATGGATCTTGACAGGTGTGTTGCGCAAGGTGGTGATCACTGTAGTAACAGAAATATGTCCGCAGGTTTGGCATCTGTTGTTCTAGCAGGGTCTGCTACTGCTTTAAGTTGGTGAAGCTGTGTGTAAGCTCAAAAATTAGTCTCTCTCACACAGAAGTTGATCCAGTAAAAGATATTACCTCATCCACCTTATCCTTCTAGTACAGTTAGGTTAAGTCTAGACTGTAGCGCTATTTCGGGATACGTCCGGTATCCTGAAATAGCATTTTCCGCATCTTAGCAACAAGCCCGTTATTTTGAAATATATTTGAAATAATGGGCTTGCTATTCTGACATCCCAGTAAACTTTGTTCCATGAAGATTAAGGGACTTGTCAGAGTAGCGGTCTGTTTTGAAATAAGCTATGCAATTTGTGTAGATCGAATTGCATAGCTTATTTCAAGCTACATGGCGCTGTATAGATGTACCCTTAGAGACTACCAAAGCTGGTGAGTGGGCCACATGATTGTCATAAACAAGACAGTCTCCTAGGGCGGGGTAGTTTTGCTAACTGTGCTTCATAAGTCCTTGCTTTACATGCGTATCACTTTTGTAATATCAGTGGGGAAAAAGCTACACAGGCAAAAACCAGCAGAATCTGGCAACCTTGTGCATGGGCAATAGTAAACAAAATGTTTTGTGGGCCACACGTAGAACCCCAATGGGCCACACACAGCCCTCGGGCAGCAGGTTGCCCACCACAGGTTTAACCTATGATTAATTCTGTCATCCAACTCTATCTCTGAAATATTAATCCTATATCTGGAGAAGTGTTCAGGTCAGATATTTAAAAAAAATCTTTAAAGAAAGGATTTGAGAGAGAAAAAAATTGTTTTAAAAAGAATTTATAGAATGGAAAAGATACAATGACAGTGAAGTGAAAAGGGAAGGGATTGTTTTTAATAGGAAATTTGTAATATGTAATATTTTGATTTAATAGTGGTTTTGCTGTTTCTAGCGCGCACACAAATTTGAATTTTCCTAAATTTGGAAAGAGAAAGAGTTACACCCTTTCCCCAGCCCTGACCTCTCCTTTAAATACCTCTTGATTTATTTCTCTTTTCAAGAGATTGACAGATGGTTTTATGCATATATTTTTAACGCTTCTGGGCTTAGCCATTCTGTTGCTACAGACTTTCTGTTGCTACAAAAATCCAGAAAGATAACTGGAGCAAGCAAAGATATATTGGATTTGTCTTCTATCAGATAAAAAAGTGGGAGTTTAAACAAATATATTGTTAGCCCAACACTCCAAGTTCTAGGGAGGCTTTGGTCTGCTTATGTTAGTTCTGAAGAGTAAAATAAACACAGGAATGAGTCTGAAAACACCATATTTAATACCTAAACATACAGTTCTAATGCTTATGTCTAGAGACCAAATATGAAACTCCCATACAAGGGAGTTTACATTTAGGAGCTCAGACTGTGTGCACAGCCCACATGACAGAATCCTTGAAAACCTGTTAGGCAATCTGTTTGTGGAGATTTTCATGACTTACCATAGTAAATCATTAGGGTTTTAGAAAAATAGCCTCATTTGGACATGAAGGTTCCAAATTTGCTCCAATGGAAATCTAAGGCTAAATTCTCATAGACTTCAACTGGGAGCAGCCCCAAGCCCATACCGTGTAAAAATAAGACATACAGGCCGTCCTCGCTATAAGTCCAAGATATGTTCCAAAAAACTTGGACTTACAGTAAAACAACTTAAAGCGGGGAATTTTTTTCCCGTGGCTGACTTCCATTTGTGCAAATTTTTGTTTTTGTGTGTGACTTAAGAGCAGAGAATGGGAGGATTTATAATGCATCAGTTCCTACAAGCGTCAATGACTTTAGTGTGGAACGGATGTATACCGGGATGACTTATTATAGCGGGAACGCTCTGTAGTCAGACTGAGCCATGAACGTGGTAGCTATTTCCAGTCTCTTCATTTAAGTTATCTGAGTCATTCTGTACTGAATGACCAACACCACAAGAGCACAATATGTATTGCATTCTTTTATAATCTTACTTTTACATTTAAAATCCCCAAATGATCTTCATAAATGAGACAGTGTGAAAGAATGGATGATCCCACAGCAATCAGTATTGCCAAACCTAAGCATTCAGAAGTCATGAGCTTGTCCCTGCCCCAAAAACCCTGAGATTGAACAGTCATGAGATTTTAAAAATAGATACAGCATTCTGCTGCTTTAGAGTTCACGTTTTTAAACTTCTATTTGCAATCGTAAGTACTAGACACTTTTTTTCACTGCATTTTTTTTTTTTTAAGATTTAAGTTAATAATCTTACATGATTCCAGGGACTGGGGCTTTAAGAAATGCCAAGCATTGTGATACTCAAGCTAATGTATTTACAGCTGGCAGTACGGAGTCATGTTCCTACAGAGACTCAGAGGGGTCTATAAGACAGTAAGAAAGGCTCTGATTTTGCAGTAGGATCTCTAGATCTCACCTGAGACTAGGGCCCCATTGTTTAGACACTTGTCCTCCTCATTGCTGATAAGTGGGTTTTTACCTCAATGCTAACTATCCTGCTGTAAAAACACAGTGAAGACAAGGCACTTTAGCTTTATTGTGAGGTAAACTAGACCGGGGCAAGGGTTTAGTGTTGACCTTGAGGTCAAACCAAAGTGTCTAGTTGTCACTTTGTTTTTACAGAAGAACAGTTAATGTGTGCTACACTGAAGTAAAACAGTGAAGACAAGGCTTTAGTAAGGGATAGCCTTTGGCCTAAAAAACCATACAGTCTAAATAGACAAGAAAAATGGAAGAACTACAGACAATCTTGCCCAAGGTCACACTGCAAGCTAGTAGCAAAGACAGGGAGTAGACTCCAGGTTGCCTGATAAAATGCTCTGTCCACTAGGCCCCTCTGCCTTTGTTACTAACACAGAGCTCTAAAAATAAAGAGGATTAGAGGTGTAATGATCATTAGTAAACAAAAAATCAATTCTCTGTGAATCAGTTACTGGACTGAGGCTCAGAAGAGTTCTCCAACTGACCAGTGGTGTGTGAAATTGGACAAGACAGGTCACCTCTGTGCCTCAGTTTTGCCATCTTTAAAATGGGACTCTTGACATGCCTATCCTTTGTAAAATGCCAAGATCCATGGCAGAACATAAGAACATAAGGTTCAGAAAAGAGCAACAAAAATGATTAGGGGTTTGGAACAGGTCCCATATGAAGAGAGATTAAAAAGACTTGGACTTTTCAGCTTAGAAAAGAAGAGACTAAAGGGGGATATAATAGTGGTCTATAAAATCATGACTGGTGCGGAAAAAGTGAATAAGGAAAAGTTATTTACTTATTCCCACAATATAAGAACTAGGGGTCCCCAAATGAAATTAATAGGAAACAGGTTTAAAGCAAACCAAAGGAAGTTTTTCTTTACTCAGTGTACAATCAACCTGTAGATCTTTTTGCCAAAGGATGTTGTAAAGACTAGGACTTTAACAGTGTTAAAAAAGGAGCTAGATAGATTCATGGAGGTTGGGTCCATCAATGGCTATTAGCCAGGATGAATGGGAATGGTGTCCCTAGCGTCTGTATGTCTGGAAATGGATGACAGCAGAGGGATCACGTGAGGGTTACCTGTTGTGTTCTCTCCCTCTGGGGCAACCGGTATTGGCCACTGTTGGCAGACAGAATACTGGGCTAGATTGACCTTTGGTCTGACCCAGTATGGCCATTCTTATGTTCTTATTATTGATCAGCAATTTAGAAGTTACTGCACAATATGGAGAACAGATCTCTGGCTTGGACCATATGCCCTGTCCCCTTCTAGCAGCAGTATTCCTGGCATTCCACAAGGAGAACTGCTTTGCATCGACCTAGAGCATGCTGTGATGCAGTTGCATGTGATCAGATTCTTGCATTTATACATCATTAACACCAGAGTTTTCACAAAATAGATTCTCTGGTTTACAACAGACACAAAAGTCCCCTAAAACAATACCTCTACTGCTCCCCACACACAATTGAAAAACCAATTACTGTATGTGCACTAACACAAAGTAACACCATGCTTGACTACTGCCTGCTGTCATAAAGCTTCCGGCAGCAGCACAGCACCTGTAGAGACCATTGTAACTGGCCATGACTCAGGCTGCCCAAAGTCAGCAGACAGCCTGGCCACATCATCCCTCTACTGTAGTGTTTTCCCCTTGGCCTCACAGACGTTATGCAACAAACAACATGTAGCAAGATCAGGTCTATTTTCCCTACTGAGATCCAGCCTTGTCATGAGACATTTGCAACCTGCCCTTTGATTCTTGAAAGGCAGATTCCACAGCCCACCTGCAGTGGCTCAGGAGATAGTTAACTCTGTCCTTGCTTCTGTTCAGGTCCCTGGTCTACAGCTTCATAAGCCAGGGAAGCAAAGGATAGAGTGAGTCCTCAAGCATCACAGCTGGCATTGCAATTCCATTCATGTCAATAAGACCGTGAGAGGAAAATGTCCCTGCTTGCAACTTTACAATAAGTCCTGTATTCCTAAAGATGTGAACATCATGGAACTATCCCGAGCTGTGAATATAGGCATTGCTAAATCATCCATTACACCCCATCTGTGCTTGGATGAGCATGAAGAAATACCCCTTTCTGTTCAGGTACTTGGGCCACAATTGGGATGTGCATCCCATGTCAACTAGGGAATTCCACTGCATCAAATCCATCTATGATTTCCTAGACATTACCCAGCTTGACGAGCATGTGCAGCGCAACATACATAGCGGCCTTGCATACCTGCACGACAACTGCCACCACCATCGATTTTCTTTTTCTTGAGGTGGTTGGCTGCTCTTTAATAACAATATGAGGCTACAAGCTTCCAGACAGTGATCACCACCAATCATCTGAGTGCTTCTCCATGAAAAAGCTGGGTGAGTTTGGTGCACAACCGCAGGAACTCAGCCTTTTGCATGTGAAAGTTCTGGAGCCACTGTTGCTTCTCCTAGTTTTCCACCATGGGCTGGTCTCACCACTCAGGGCTCATAGTACAGACCCAAAACTGTGACTCCACCCTGTGCAGTTGGTGAGTGAATATTTGCTGGTCTTCCAACTAATTACTTCATTTTCTTGCATCCACCCTCAGTGTTCCTGCCGTGATCCAGAAAATACAAAAAAATCCCTTCCCTCTGTGCTTAAAATGGATGAGGCAGCTCTAATGATTTGACACAAAAGCCACATTTGTGGCAGTGAGAAGGAAAAAGGTGTGAAAAAGAGTAGGCTATGAGATAGGCCAGAGGGATGTGAAAATTTGACCCAAACTCCCATAATTCCCTATACGTGATTGTAGCTGTCCCACAATGCACTGCAGAAGTTTTCCATAAGGTAATGCTCCAGGTGGTGACGTGGGTGACACTGGGATGATACGTATACACAGTACCTATAAAACCTGACGCTTCGAGGATATACAGACTCAGCAAAGACAACCAAATGGGAATATGCTCTACTGAAAGAGCTGCCTGGACTGCAAGATGCAGCAGAACTTATGCTAATAAAACTTTCTAGTTTGAAAAAGGCCTTATAGATCCAGTCCCTGGCTTCCTTTGATCCAGCCCGCAGCCAGGTGCAAGGCTTCCCCCCTTAGCAGGGTGAGCCAGCAATCACACTCCAGCCTGGCAACAAATCTCCGAACCTCAGCGCCCCCTCCGCATGGGTCTGAAGAGCAAGAGCCATCTCTCCTTGCTGCTGGTGGAAGCCCTGAGCCTTAGCTTCCTCCCACGGGGCTGGAACGGGAGCGGAACCCTGGCACCCCAAGCTGAGTGTGAGGGAGGTGAGTGTCTCTTTTTTGTTGTGATTGGTTTGTTGGGAGGGGATGTTGGTTTTTGTTTGTTTTGTTTTTTGCTTGTTGGGGGGCAGGTCAGTGAAGTTATTTTGTTTTGGTTTTTGCTTCTCACTTGTGTGTGGCCCCCAACAGATTTTTCTTTGGGTCAGTGGCCCCGACTGAAAAAAGGTTCCTCACCCCTTCCTCAGAGCAGCAGAAAGACACTGGTACTCCAACCAAGATTTTTGTTCATTGATGTGTTAACATTTTAGCCAGGAAGGTGACATTGATTGCCTACCTATGTGTTGCTAGAGAGCAGAACCAGCCAGCTTGACAATTAGCTTATACAGCCATTCATTTTCAAATGCTTAACACAAAGGCTGCACATATCTATGAGTCACTGTTAAAATCCATGAATGCTTTGCGGACTTAACTGTGGAATTTGAGAGAAGACCTTGTTGGGATTGTTTTTGCTGATGTATCCACTATGGGCTCACTGCAAGCACACAAACAAACATGCAGCATCGACCATACTCACATGGCTTTATGGCTATTTCATCACTGCAAGTCGCTAGTATAGGTGTGTTGCACTAATGTAAAAAGTGACTTTACAAGCACAAATCACTCTTTATGCTGGTGCAGTGCAATTAAAAGTGCATTAGGGATTTGCATTGGTGCAGCTGCCAAAATATCTACATCAGTGCTAAAACCTAATGTAGATAAGGCCTACAGGTTGCAAGTCTAATATTCCCTCAATCATAAAAACACAAGGCTAGTTCTAAAATATTATTTGGCACTTTTCCCATCAGTTAGAAGTAGATATAAATAACGTGTTGCACCATACAGTGATCGGTGTTCAAGAAAGATTCAGTCAAACAGATGCAGAGAAGGGCCACTAGGATGATCAGGGGAATGGAAAACCTGTCTTACAATAGGAGACTAAAAACTTAGCTTGTTTATCATAGCAAAATTAAGGCTGAAAGGGTTTAGTATTGTTTTCTATCAATACATCAAGGAGTAGACACCAGGGAGGTAGAATAGCTAATTAAGCTTAAGGAAAATGTTGGCACAAGAAGAAATAGATCTAACTGGCAGTGAATGAACCTGGACTGGAAATTAGAAGGTTTCTAACCACCAGAAGAGTGAGGTTAAACAAGGTGCATAAAGCACGAAGTGCCTGAGAGTTAGTTGCATTAATGTTCAATAAATGCCCCTGGCCAAATTCTAGGGTATATCTACACTAGGGAAGTTAGTGTACATATTACAGAAATTGCCACCAAGCCTGGTATGCACTCAGAGATTTCATATGTTTAATTCATAGGCTGTGACTGTTGCTTATTCCGCTAATTATAACTGTCTCATTGTTACTCTGTGCTCTCATTCATCTGTTGTATCTATTTGTTGGCTCTTGTCTTATAGACTATAAGCTTTCAAGAGCAGGAACATCTTGGTTATATTTCTATAATGTACCTAGCACAATAAGGTTCCAATCCTTGACACCACCATAATACAAACAGAACAAATTCCCTAAAATCCTGTGTTGACATTGCCCAAAAATACATCAGTGGTAAATGTAGACAGGGTTCAAGTCTTTATAATGCAATGACATGGAAACCTGTGGCATATCCTCTTTCCCCTGGTGTTATCACACTTGGCCTATATTAAAAACATTGCTACCTATATGACAAGAAGTCCTTCCTGGGTCATTATTTCAGCAAAACTCCCATCAATGCCACTGGAATCAATGTGACAAGATAGTATCCTCTGAGTCAACTGTAGACTATACATGACATTAGATGGTCAGTAATTAGCATTAAAAGAACTTTATTCTGTTGAGTTTGATAACATCATCACTTAAATATTCTTTTCTAGAGTGTCAAAGATTGGGTATTTTGGCTGTAATTTAAAAACAAATATTCCTGAAGAAAAGTAAGTGAAGTTTTGGAAGATTCAACTTCCAAACTTGGCATTTTGACTAAAAATGTAATACTTGTGTCAGCATCAAGCAGCTCTTTAGCCGTCTAGCCAACAATCTTTGGGGGGGGGCCGGATTTCTTGTTGCCTAGACTCTAGAGAACAAATGAGAGTGCTTGTGAACTGAAGAACTCAGTAGTAGAAGAACAGGTACTGAAACTGGATTATTTTAAATGTATCCCCCCTTCTCTCTAGCCTGAGCAGCTTTCTGGCTGTTATGAGGATGACCAAATAGGTAATCTTTGCAAATAGTTTCAGTTTCCACCTCGGGGATTTGAGAACCTGCTGAATTCTCTAATGAGCAGAATGCCTGTTTCTCCACTCTGCTCATCTGAGGAAGTGGGTTTTGCCCACGAAAGCTTGTGATACTATATATATAGTTTTGTTAGTCTCTAAGGTGCAACAGGACTACTCAGGGTTTTTTTAGAGCAGAATACAGGCAGGCAGAGGTGTCATACACAAATCTTGTTGCTACATTGAGGTTAGCTGCACTAAGGGATTCTTAACTACTGTTAAAACCATTATGGGTTCCTACATTTTTGGAAATTTCAACTCAAGATAAATATGGATAAGAGCAGAGTGAGTGAAGCACACACACAAAAAGTAGAGCATAGAAAGGACTCTTGATTGTGAAAAGACAAAAGAAGAAATCTGTAGGTTATTAACTATTGATTGTTAGATCCTCATCTCATATAAATTGATTTAGCTGTACTGAATGAAATGGAGCTACTATGACAATTTATACAAGCTGATGATCTTGCCCAGGCTTTTTAAAATTACAAATAAATCTACTGCAAAATCCTAGTCAAGTTAACAGACCCTAAAGTTTTATAGCTTTCCAAAGCCAAACAGAACCCAATCAGATGTAGATATATAGAACTCAGCAAGGGCACAGAGTTGCTCAGACCTTAGTCCTGTTTAAGGCCAGGTGTATGTGACAAAATTTTGTCTGCATAGCTGTGTCAGTCCGCACCTGCTAACCAACACAGCTATGCAGGCAAAATCCCCAGTGTAGATGGAATTATGCTGACAGAAGAAGGCTTCTGTTGGCATAGCTAATGTCAATTTGGGAGGAGGTGTTACTGTGCAGACAGAAAAAACCATCAGCATCAGCTGCATCTGCTCTAGAGGGCTCTTTCCAATGGCAGATTAGACACTGGGCCAATAGGGCCCATGCCTAGGGGCCCAAGCCAACTGGGGGGCTCTGAAAAATAGGCAACCCAAAACCCCAACCCATTTTGCTCAATCAGCACTCTTGCCAGAGCGTGGGATCTGGGTGCGGGCGCTTGCCCCACATCACCTGCCCATTTGCTCTGGCCCAGGCCCCCACAAATCCCTAATCTGCCTCTGGCTCTGCTGGTACACCTATACCAATGATGCTATGCTTGCAAAGCATTTGTAGTAAAGGCAAGGCCTAATCCTTTCCTAATACATACTCTTCTCACTTATACCAGTTCAATTAAAGTCCATGGAGGTTCTTCTGATTCACACTCAGCGGAGCCAACAGCTTCTGCAGTACCCTGAGCAAAGGAGGGGAGGGGCCAGCTCCGTGCTCCCAGAAGGGGTGGGGCCAAGGATAGAAGGGGTGGAACAGGCAGGCCTCAGTGCTAACCAGAGCGTGGCAGCCCCCTCTCCCATTAGCGCTGCCGGAAGCATGTGTCTGGAGCATTGAGCCCCTTTGAATTGCTGGGCCCTGGGGCAATTTCCCCTGTACGCCCCCTTCCCATTGGCAGGCCTGTTGGCACTAATATATGAGAGAAAATAATCAGGCCTGTGGGATTTTTAACTCCATCTATAGAAATGGTGGACAACCTACTGCATGTGACCGACACACAGCCCATCAGGGTACTCTGCTGGTGGGCTGCGAGACCATTTGTTTACATTGAGCATCCTCAAGCACACCCCCCTTCAGCTTCCAGTGGCTGTAGTTCACCGTTCCCAGCCACTGTGGGAAGTGGCAGCCAGCACATCTCTGTGGCCCGCCACAGGTTTCCCACCTATAGCACATTTTGAAGGAATTGTGAAAACGTTAAAAGACTCTGGAATATTTACTTGTTAGTCATGAATTTATTTATAATAACCCCCACCCCCATACTTCAGTATTTCAAAATACTGCTCTTATCAATTTTTGGAACATCTTTTCTGGTTTCCGGATAGTGGATAGCTAAGGGCTCTGGCCTTGGCAGATTTATGACATGCTGATCTGGGTATGCATGGAATTTCCTTTCAACTGGTTTGAATTGTGAGTTCTGATATTTTTGCTTCTCTAGCCTCACCTGTGGTGCATTATCCAAATTAGTGTCAATGTAATAAATCATTAGACAAGAATTAAGTTAAACCTGAAAAATTGAATCCTTCTTTGGTGCGTGTCACAAATAAAAATGTGTCCTTTTCCCCCCCTTCTCTCACTTGAGAGCAATGGCTAGGACCCCAGAATAGAGTAAATCCATAGCTGTGTTTTTGGCAGAAGGAAGTAGTTTCTGCAGGACACCTTGTTAAACTGCAACTTGATTGGAAGCATGAGGGGGTAGGAGAATAATATTTTCCGAGGCTCTTTTGTGGCTACTGTGCCTTTAAAGGTCTGCCATCTTAAGTGGGGCAGGTGTTAATACTATTTAGAACCACTTTTTCATCATGTGCAAGTGGAGATGGAATTGTCAGGGCTGCCTACAGTTTGCTGGGATGTTCTTCAACAGGTCTCTTGCCTGAGGCTGGGGCTATAATAGTTGGTTTAGCAAACTAGGACCTTCATGAACTGTATAGTTATACTAGCATTTATGCCTTGGGTAGACAGTTTACACTGAGTGAACGGTGACAATAAAAGTCAAGCTTATGTTTTGTATAACTGTTTCATGAGATATGTTGAGGACCAATTCACAACTGACACAAAATTCAGACACTGTACTATGAGAGCATAATTTAAGCCTCCTCAGGATCTTCCAGTTTCATTTCCTGTTTTGACCTCTTCAGAAATATTCCTGTCAATAGATTTTGCAGTACTGTCTTCCAAAAGTCTGTTTAGCCTGTTTTGACCTTACATAATAATGGCTGTACTGAGTCTAACCACTCTTCCGACACAGGATGGCACCAGATGCTTCCTGGGGAATGAACAGAACAGGGCAGTTTTCTCGTGATCTATCCCCTGT
The DNA here is from genome assembly GCA_019425775.1 of Rafetus swinhoei. Taxonomy (NCBI): domain Eukaryota; kingdom Metazoa; phylum Chordata; order Testudines; family Trionychidae; genus Rafetus; species Rafetus swinhoei. Next base: position 269,161,721 of record CM033437.1, on the reverse strand, counting down.
TGTACAGTGCCAGTCAGAGATTAAGGGGCACCCAGAGCATGGGGTTCCATCCCTGACCATCTTGGCTAATAGCCATTGATGGATCTATCCTCCATGAATTTAAAATTGAAACACTAAGGCTATGTCTACACTGCAGGGTTCTTGCGCAAACACTTGCGGAGCGTCCACACTACAAGCCTGTTCTTGTGCAAGAAAGTTTACAGTAGATTGTCAGAAGAGAGGGCTTTTTGCGCAAAAGTTATTCTTCTCCCCACAAGGAATAAGCCTTTTTGTGCAAGAGCTCTTGCGCAAAAAGGCTAGCGTGGATGGGAACAAGCAAGAAACCCCCTATGGCTAAAATGGCCATCAGAGCTTTCTTGCGCGAGAGAACGTCCACACTTCCATGGACGCTCTTACACAAAAGCACATCTCTTGCGCAAAAGCACATGGCAGTGTGGATGCGCTCTTGCGCAAGAACTTTTGCGCAAGAACTCTTACGCAAAAAAGTTCTTGCCCATGAAGCCTGCAGTGTAGGCATAGCCTAAGGTTTTCTTATTACCCATGTGTGCACTAACCATATTTGACACAGTCCAAGTATTTGAACAGTTTGAGATGGATTTGTAAATGTATTCATTTCTCTAATTAATAGGAGTTTTAGGTTGGATTCCCTTGCAACACTGAGTGCTCCATCCAGTTCTAGGGCCTGACAGGTGAAGGGGATTTAGCATGTATAAAAATTAGAATATTTGGTTTAAAGTGTATCTCTCTCAAACATTAGTAAGTACATGACAATGCATTTCAAGTAGCCCAAATCAAGTGTCAATTAATAAAAAAACACTTTTAAGATTTTAAGAGTTGATGTTCTAAAGCCTTATCCAGCCAACACACAGACTTTCCTTTTATAAAAGGGCATACTGTGCCGTATACAGCTGTGGTGCTTTAATTTGGCTTTAGGAAAAAGGGCAGAGTTGTTAACACCTGTTCTCGCCTTGCAGCATGGCATTTGAAACTGGCTGCACTGTGTTAAATTTAAGTATGACTTATAAAACTAGCTAGCATAATTTTACTTAATAAACAACACTTTCCAAATACAACAATGAATCCTTCTCGCTGTTGTCTGACTATATGCAGACCTGAAACTTTTATTCTAAAAGTTACATAGGATTATAAATATTTGTATTTATTACAGATCTTGGAAAAAGGGGGCACAAGCTAATTGTCTGACTGAAGGTATTTATCCCATAGGATTTTTTTTTAATTATGTGCAACCATTGGTTAGGATTCCTGGAGAAGGATGCTAATACATCTTCCATAGAGGAAGTACATTTTCAAAGCAGTAAGACAATCAAAGCCCTATATATTTCTAGTATTTGTCACCTACAACATTTAGACCGTGCTCATCACTATGGTATGTAAGAGGTTTATGTATTTGCCCTGTCTTTCCATGTGTTTTCCAAGTCAAACAAGATCTCATATGTTACATTTAAGCTGTTATTAGAACTTGACACTAATCAGCTGCACACCCTTGCCCTTGCAGGTCAAGTTACATTATGATTCTTTAGCCAAGCCTGCAAAATTAAGGCCACAAGCTACTTTTGATACATAAAGGTTTTCACAAAATAAAGTGGACTGTGATTCTTATACATAGTGCTTAAAACGGTCTGAAAAGCATAGGGTGATGTTATGTCTATCATTTTCAGAAATGAAAGCAGCAGTAGTTCTTTCTGCCCTCCCAACTAAACTCTGCTCCTCCTGAATTTCTGGAGTTCTTTACCCACCTGTTCCCCTACCCAGTCCCAGTATGGAAGAAATTAAAGCTGTTTCAATTTGTCTGCAGACCCAGAGAAAACTATTGATTAATTATACTTCTCTCCCCTACTCTTTTTGACCTTAAGTCTACCATAACCTGATATGAAATATGTTGTGTTTTTTCTGCAGATAAGTTGAAGATTCAAGAATGCCATTTTCAAAAGTCAGTCCGTTACTCACAAGCCAAATATAGCCCTTCGGTACAATGCAAATGGCAGCATTGTGTTAGCAAATGAAATATAGTTGGAGAAAGGGGGTTGATCTTTTCTTTTTTAGCATGCATGCAAATGCAGGGAAGAAGCCAATATCAGGAACTGGGTCTGAATTTCACCATATGCTGGAAGTCACCATGTTGTACCTTTACTATGCAGCTCTATAAATGGATTCTGCTATGTAACTTACACCACCAGACATTTTCCAGGTAATAAATGTGGATATGACACACATACTATGTAAAATAAAGTGGATTGTTTTGACAACTTTTTCCTGGTGGCAGAGTGAGTGTATGGCTCAGTTTTTCTTCTACCGATAAGGAGCCCTATTTTCACCTTCAATTCATTCCACAACATACAGAGTAATCAGGAATACAACCCACTTACAGGCCTGGTGGCTGCTTTCACCCCGGCAGAATTTTAGCACTGTGACCAACGTTATGTATACTCCGGTATATGTGTGTTAGGGATTGGTCATTCCTTTCTTATTGCAAAGGGGAGACAACATGCTAGGGTAAAGCAGTGATGAGACAAAGACAGAAGAGGACCAAATGTGAATGGATGCTGTGCAAGTACAAAAACCCGTCCCATATTCCGTCACCTTTCATCCGCTGTGTTCCCTTTTCCTCCCCGCATTTTATATGGCTACATGTTAGCAACAATGATTTACTGAAAGCAAATAAGTAGATAGCTTATTGAAACAAATCAGTAACAAAGCCTACTGCACAGATTAGCAATAACCAGGTTACTATGTCTGATAGATATTTAACATGTACCTATACACTAGTTCTGATGCTGTATTCTGCTATAATTCTGTGTATCTGCCTCCCAGTTAAATCATACATCTGCAGGATTAGCCTTAGTCCAATGTATTTAACCCTTTCCAATATTACACAATCAAGTTCAAACGTTTTCTTCATGTAGCTCTCCATTATTTCACATTCATGCCACTGAAATGTCAATGGGCAAATAAGCTCCTTTTCCAATCACGGTTTGTACTGTAATAGTTTAGGATATCATTGACATGTATGCCAAACTGGGATTTATCAGTTAAAGAGCAGGAGGAAACACTGCTAGCCAAGTCTCATTTGGAAGTGTAGTTGTTGTCAGGCCCCCAGAATATTTGGAATCACTTTTGCAACTTGATAGCACACAGTAACTCCAAACAGCATAGGAGCAGAAAAATCTTATGGGACAGAAACATAAAAAATACTTGGCTGCTAACAGTTGGAATCAGTTACCCACTGCATAAAAAGGAGTATAGTAGATATTATGTATACATACACCTCTGATTTTAGAAAATCATGTAGTTAGTGGGCACTAGAATTATTTAGCACTAATGAAGCAGGTATTGAAGGACTGATATATGATTAGTGGGGAAAGCCAGTGATTAGACTTGAGCTGACTCTCATTTACACTACAGTCACCTTATACCTCACAAGCAGTGTAGAGGGGCCTTAAAGTAGATGCAAGTGTAGCTTACTTCCACTTTAGGGTATCTTTGCATTGCCAGACAAGTGTAAAATAGCCTTAAGATAAACGAGACGCAAACCCAATAATTTTATCACTAATTCCATCTACTTTAACTCTAGTAGTATTCAATGACCAAAATTAGTCTGTCCATGTGTTCTATTATTAAATCAAAGAGGAGGGTAAAGAGGGGCAGCCTTGCCAAATATTAGATGATGATTAAAAAAAACCCCACAAAATGACCTTCCCAGTTACTAGGAAGGATGTAATGAGATCATTTGGTGCTTGTATCCATTTCCCAAAATCTTGCCATTAACACTCATGTGCACAATAATTTAATTTGCATACAACATTAACAAACTACCATATTTTTCACACAAACAGAGGCCCTATGTTTAACAATTTCATTATAAAAGCTATGCAGGTAGAAGATCACTTGATTTGTGCATCAGATTTATTCCTACCAAGCTAAATTAAGAAAACAAGGAGACAGATTCTCAACTGTGCTGTGCTTGCATTTAGAACAATTGGAGACTTGGGATGAAAGGCGGCTCTAAGCCAACTTTCCTAACCCTGAGGGCGGAAGAGTCCCTAGTTCAAACTAAGAACTGATTTGAGACATGCCAGCTGAAGTCAGATTACAGCAGCCAATGTCAGCCAAAAACAAGCCAGACCACTACATCCTGGCCCAGCACCATTGCACACTTGGCATGGGGACAAATCCTGAATCGTCCTTTTAGGACTATTCTAAGCTGTGCAAAGGGATTTTAGCAGGGCTAAAGCTTTGGCCCTCAGCGGACAGAATTCTAAATAAGGTGTTTGGTTTTTTAAATAGCTAATAAATCTATATTTTCAGATACTGAGATCTGAGTTTCTTCAAACCTGCTTCTTGTCAACATGTAGTTTTATTTACACAGGAACAGATAGCTTTAGGGTAATTTTTTCAAAAATCACCTAAGTAACTTAATCTTAAGTGTCTCTGAAAGTCAGTGGGATGTAGGCACCTAAGTCATTTCTGAAAATGGGGTTTAGGTACTTTGAAAGTTTCTACTCTAGGTCTCTGAACTAATGAGGAAACCAAAATATAAGATTCAAAAGTACAAGAGAGGGCCATGTGATTAGATAGAAATGGCCTTGAGCAAAATGAGTATAACTCTTAATTATAACAGGTTATAATCGATTTGGGAAAACTGTGGAAGACAGAAGACAAAAGGAAGGGGATGATAATGCAGAGATTACTTCTAAATTATGATGTAAATGAAATATGATCCCCTGGCATCTTGAGGCACTGCTTGGGATGTATTTTTTTCAAGAGATACAAGTTAGCCATCTTCAGCATTGACTTGGTATAGCTGTGTCACGAGAACACATTTCTCCTCCTCTTCTAAGATTCCGAAGGAGAATCAGGCAAGAGAGAGGCATTGTAAAGACTAAGGGTAGGTCTACACTTGCAGCCTAATTCGAAATAGGGCTGCAAATGTAGGCATTCGAAATAGCAAATCAAGCCCGGGATCTAAATATCCCGTGCTTGATTTGCATGTTCCCGGCCAGGCGCCATTTTTTTTTTTTTTTTTGAAATTGACAAGCCCAGAATAACTGCCCGCATCTACAAGCGGCAGTGAAACGGGCGTTCAAAATAAAGCCCTAGTTCGAAATATCTGTTAGTCCTCCTGCAATGAGGTTTAACAGGTATTTCGAACTAGGGCTTTATTTCAAACGCCCGTTTCACTGCCATGTGTAGACGCGGGCAGTTATTCCAGGCTTGTCGATTTCAAAAATGGCTCCCGGCCTGGAACATGCAAATCAAGCGCGGGATATTTAGATTCCAGGCTTGATTTGCAATTTCAAATGCCTACATTTCCAGCCCTATTTCGAATTAGGCTGCAAGTGTAGACATACCCTTAAATATTGTCTACATGGTGATGAGTGGCCAGCAAGCTGCAGCGTGCATCTACGGCACTCTAGCCTGTCGCATACTAGCTAACTGAGTGCACACTAGCAGGGTCAACAAAGTCCCCTCATTTGCTTTGATCTAATGCTCTTTAAACAGTAGGTGAAAGAACACCAGGGAACTTTTAGAGCACAGGAGCAGAGTCCACATGTCCCCTTAGCATGCAACAGGCTTGAGGGCTGTAGATTTCTACCCCAGCTTGCCGTGCACTAAAGTACCATAGACATGCCATAAGTGACAGATCTCACCCCCATCCTAAATTATTAGAGATCTACTTGATGCCAAATCTCTGGTATTAACTTCTATTTATAGCTACAGTGTGTTTTTCCTATAATGCCTTGTTTCATTCTGAATATCTGCTATGACCTGTGTTACTTATAATTCATTTATGAATAAGGGCCTGTATTTCAGAGGTGCTGACCACAGATGGCTCGCATTTCTTTCAGTTCACTACAGGTGTGGGTGGGGACTCAAGCTTTGAGTTTATTGCTAATTACATGGTATTTTATTTTGCAGAATGAGTGAAAAAGTCTAAAATCTAAACGAGCTGTGGGGAAAAATAACTATTTGTCTTTCAGAAGTAGTATTGTCCTTATACACTACTCATGTATTTTATTATTAAAGTAATTTTAGAGGTTAATAGTTTGGGAGGAAAAGACTTGCCCCAGTGCATGTCGGTATGTATATTTAGTTGTTGACTTTAAGATTTATGAAGTCACTCCACAGAAAGGAATGTCTATCCTTTGCATTAGGCACTCTGACACATTTTAAAAATAGATCAGACCAGTAACCCCTCCCTTTGCCCAACAGAATAGCCTAGCAGATGGAGATACCTTTACAAGCTCTTACGAGAATCCTCCCAACCCCTTACTGCTAAGGAAAACAAACTGGCCTTTGCAGTATGCCCCGAGGGTTGAGAAACTTGGATTATTTTGGAGATTATGAGGTGTGAGCTCCAAAGCAGAGAAGAATGCCCTCCCACCTGACCCTTCGCACAGAAGTGGGACTCCAGCGTAAACACCCCCACTGATTAACTATTACAGAATAGCAGAGAGAGATGATTTTTCAGAAAAGTAGGTCCAAAGTCATAAAGGGTACATCTACACAGCAACTTTATTGTGGAATAATGTCAGTTAATCCGAAATAATATAGTGTGTGTCTACACAGCAAGCCCATTATTTCAAAATAAATTTGAAATAATGGGCTTCTTACTCCGACTTCTGTAAACCTCATTTATGAGGAGTAAGGGAAGTTGGAGGAAGAGTGCTCTATTTCGAAATAAGTGCAGTGTAGACATGCCCAAATTAGAAATAAGCTATTTCAACTTAAGCTACGCAATTACGCATAGCTCAAGTTGTGTAGCTTATTTTGAGTTTAGCCCTGCTGTGTAGACACACCCTTAGAGTTTTATACGTCAGACATAAACACTGTAGGTTATACTCAGTACTTAAGTAGCTAATACAGCTTCAAACACTGTCATTTGCTCCTGGAACCCCACAACTATTTTTATTCATGTCACAATATTTGTTATTTCTTAAAGTTTCAATTGTCTGGAGTCATATGATTATGGGAGAATTTCTTTTCCTTTAAAAAAAAGATTCTAGCTTTTAGGATGGTGGAAAAAAGTATGAAAACATAACCTCTAATAATGGCTCCTGTAGCAGGAAGTAAATGAAAATTTAATGATTTTCTGGGGCTAGACTCATGATTTTTGAACGCATGGAGCTGGCAATCATGTGACTAAAAAATAAGCTGCTACATTTTACACCACCTTTGATTTCTGCATTCAGTGCAGATGTAGCCCATGTAGCGTGCTGCTATACTTCAGGCTGGAGGTGACTAATGTGAGGATGACAGTTGCAAGTTCTGCATCCAGAAGAAACAAATAGCCTTCGGACTGTATGTACACAAAAAAAAAAAAAAATGATTTGGTTGGAACTGCTATCTGCTTTAACAGCAGCTAGGGGGTGAACCAAACTCCAGACTGTGCTCCTGCCCCATAAACACTGGGCAACCCCCCTCAAAGGAGATAATATCACCTCTCTTGTTTCTTCTGTTTGTCTCCTCCTGCCATCCATCACCTCTGTCTTATTCAAACTGAGTCTCACACAGGTTTCATCCATGTCCTGATTCTGTCCAAATGTTGGATGAGGTAGGCTACCATTTTGGCTGCATGAGGCAAAGATCTCAAAGCTGATTAGATTTTGTTGTTGTTGTTGTTGTTATTTTATTACAAGCTCCATACCTTATATCTGGAAAATCATTGATATCAAGTGGTAAATGAGGTCACATTCATAAAAGTGTCCCATCCTATAAACCCATCTCCTCGTAAACCATGGGTCCTCCAGATCAAGTCCATGGACCCAGCCAAAGTGAAGAATTGCAAATATAAAAAGAAGCTTCAGGGGGTAGCCAAGTTAGTCTGTACAGGATAAACTTTAAAACAACAAATGGTCTGGTAGCACTTTATAGACTAACAAAACATGTAAATGGTATCATGAGCTTTCGTGGGCACAGCCCACTTCTTCAAAACTCTGGTTATCTAAAGAAGTGGGCTGTGCCCACGAAAGCTCATGATACCATCTACATGGTTTTTTAGTCTATAAAGTGCTACCAGACTATTTGTTGTTTTTTAAATACAACAAGGTTAGTTGTTCAGCATGCCAAATCACTGCCCTGGTATATCAATATACAATCAAACAGTGTAATCTAATGGTCATGTGAACTCAAATAATACAATAAAAGAAAGTTCATCTATAAAATAACTCTGGTAGATCAACAAGACAGCTCATCTTTCTTGTCAACAAGAATCTTGGCCTCATCTAGTAATCTGAATTTAGTGTGCAAAAGTATGGCAAATCTTCTCATGCTCAGGGAAATTTTATTTTTTAGTGCAAGGATATAATCAAGGATCAGCTTATAAATAATTTTTAAAGCTTGTTCTGGCACTAGCCATAGAAATGATACTTCTGGAAGCAAAGATCTAACCATGAAGGGGGAAAACTGAAGTAGCGAAGGCTACAAAGCGTTAAATAAAAGGCTCAGACTTGGGACTTCCATCCTCACACACTTCCAACTCTAACTTCTTGTAGATTATGATGATCTCCATTTGTTTTTAAATAAGACCATCCTGTTTTCAAATGGAAATTGAAAACATCAGGGTGGAATGCAAAAATCTTAATATTAAAAGTGGTTTCCAATCCATCAATTTAAATATAATATTACCATACAAGGGAAGCTAAGTAGTAGATTCATTATTTCCTACAACGGGGAAATTTTAAATTTCACTTATTTCTAGAAACAATGCACTAAAGTAAGATTTATAGGAATTCCTCCTAATCCACATAATTGTACTTGCAGTTCTGGAGTGCCTTCTGTTCAAGTTCCTGAACTTTGCAAACATTTGACTTCCAGTAACACAATTTCCCTAGTTTACAGATATGGAAACTAAGACTTAGAGAAGTAATTTGCTAACTGTTGCAGAATAAGTTGGTGTCAGATCTGGGAGAACGCAAGTGCCAGACCTATTTTATAAACCAGATATAATACCTTAGATGTAGCAAAATATCTGACTACAGATCTCTATCCTCCCCCCCATCCCAGACATTACTGCAGTAATTTGTGTTGTAGTAACTAGTGAATTGTAGCAATATAAATTAAAATCTTAGCTCCTCATACAATAGCATTTAGGGGTGTCTGGTTCTGAACTGGACAGTCCGGTATTTGAGCTTTCTGTCCGGGAAATAAATTGAGAAAATACTGGACATATAAATGTCCGGTATTTTCTAATTAAGTAAGTTTTATTATTATGATCATGAGTATCAGTACATAGCTGCGTATTGCCTGGCTGGTAAACATGCTCATACTGCGAGCGCATGTCCACCAGCCAGGCATTACGCAACTACGCCGTAGAGAAGAGGGGGGTGGGGGCAGTTCCAGGGTGGGATGGAATCCCCAGGGCCAGACTCGCCCGTGAGCCCCACCATTACCGTGCGCGGGACAGGCAGTGCCCTGGGATCTGCATGGGCCAGCCCCACTCCCCTTGACCCCCTCCCGACCAACCCTGCTTCCTGCCAGCCAGGTCCACCCCCCCCCCGGCCAGCCCCGCTCCCCAACCTCCCGGCCAGCCCTGCTTCCCACCGGCCAGTTCCTTTCCCCCAATCTCCCGGCCAGCCCCGCTCCTCCCAACCCCCTCCCGACCAGCCCTACTTCCCGCTGGCCGGTTCCCCCCCCACCCCCTCTGATTCCCTCCCGGCCAGTCCTGCTCCCCTCCCAGCCGGTCCTTCCCCCTCCCGTTCTGAGATCACGTCTGTCTGGTATTTTTTTGAAACCCTTCTGGTAACCCTATTAGCATTAAAGTTCCTCACAATCTTTAATGTGCTTGGCCTCACAGCACCCTGTGAAGTAGGGTATACTACCCTACTTATGTCATTATGGTGTTCACTGATGAATAAAAGGTCTGACAAAGTCTGTGATCATTCTATTTTATGCAGTATTTACATTTTACTTCTGGAGTTTCATCCTGCTGATCGTGCGGTGATAACAGATGATCGTTTATTAAGCAGGCTATTCCAAAATCAAGTTCTTATGAAGCACGCTGTTGCTGTGAAATAAAATCTTCCTAAGGGGACTTTTCCCATGAGCCTAACAAAATGGTGCCTATTCAGTTTTAGCACTAAAATAGGTGACTTGTCAGGAAGCTGTTGCTGCAAAGCTTTTATTACCCAATAAGAGGCACTATCTTTTGGGTCCTAAAGTACTACTGAATAGTGTCTATAGACTAGTCCTTATCAAAGGGCTACCACAGATGAGCTTTGGCCTCCAAATTGCACCTGCAAATCTTACCAGGTAGCTAAATCATTCCCAAAGTCAGATTGAGATTTGGGAGACATAGACTGACAATATAGTGCCATGAATATATAACATACTTGAGACAAACATTTCTTGGGCTCATTTTAAGCTTTAATTTCAGAAGATGTGAAATCATAGAATCATAGAATACTAGGACTGGAAGGGACCTCAAGAGGTCATCGAGTCCAGTCCCCTGCCCTCATGGCAGAACCAAATACTGTCTAGACCATCCCTGATAGACATTTATCTAACCTACTCTTAAATATCTCCAGAGATGCTGATTCCACAACCTCCCTGGGCAATTTATTCCAGTGTTTGACTACCCTGATAGTTAGGAACTCTTTCCTAATGTCCAACCTACACCTCCCTTGCTGCAGTTTAAGCCCATTGCTTCTTGTTCTATCCTCAGAGGCCAAGATGAACAAGTTTTCTCCCTCCTCCTTATGACACTCTTTTAGATACCTGAAAACTGCTATCATGTCCCCCCTCAATCTTCTCTTTTCTAAACTAAACAAACCCAATTCTTTCAGCCTTCCTTCATAGGTCATGTTCTCTAGACCTTTAATCATTCTTGTTGCTCTCCTCTGGACCCTCTCCAATTTCTCCACAGCTTTCTTGAAATGCAGTGCCCAGAACTGGACACAATACTCCAACTGAGGCCTAACCAGCGCAGAGTAGAGCGGAAGAATGACTTCTTGTGTCTTGCTCACAACACACCTGTTAATACATCCCAGAATCATGTTTGCTTTTTTTGCAACAGCATCACACTGCTGACTCATATTCAGCTTGTGGTCCACTATAACCCATAGATCCCTTTCTGACGTACTCCTTCCTAGACAGTCGCTTCCCATTCTGTTTGTGTGAAACTGATTGTTCCTTCCAGGGGAAGGGCACAGACATATTAAAAGAGGAATTAAAAAAAGAAGGCTAGGAATTTTCTTGTTCTCACATTAACTTATGGGTGTATTAGCCATTCAGCTAGGTGTTCTCCTCACCGAATTTGGTCTCTCTCCCAGTTACACCAGTACAATGGAATTACATCTGTTTTGTGGATCCTAATTTGGATCCTCTCTGCTACCACACTGCCGTCAGTGAGGTTATTCAGTGCAATTGAGAAGGGAACGTGGACCAACTAATCTTCATTCTAACTATCACAAGTTTTATCACACCAGGCATTGCAACAGTATCTTCTCCAAGGGCAGAGTGCATCCAGTTCAAGGGTTGTCCCTGCCAGATACAACAGCAGTTAACTGATGCAGCCACTTACTCAGCCTCTACGTGTGATACAGAAGAGGCAAGATTAGAGGCAGATGTTGCCCACACAGGTGGAGAGTATATGGGCATGTGGAGTCCATGCTCCACCAATATACAGAGTATGGGGGCATGGCTCCACCAATGTTCAGGGTCAGGCCTCTCCTCCAGCCCCACCCGCTGCCCTGCATGCCTTCCTCAGAGCATTCCTTTGTCCTGGGCAGTGGTTGGCTGGCTACCACTCCCTGTTCTCCTCCTTTGGCTGGAGCCACAAGCCTCTCCACCCACAGAAGCCCTGCGTGCTCCCCCCACCTACCTGGAGGAACCTCAGGGCAGCTGCACTGCACCGATCCAACCTGCTCTGGGGAAAAGTCTCAGTGTCTCTTGTTTCAGATGCTTTTGATATGCCCCAGGCAGGTTTCAGGGTGGCTGAGGCAGGGGTATTTGCTACTCTGCTACCTCTGCCACCCCAGAACCTGCATGGGGCATATCAAAATAGTATTTGAATCAAGAGACACTTTTCCCCAGAGCAAGCAGAGCTACTGCCGCAGTGGTTGAGGTCCTGGGCAGTGTTCCCTCTTAGGTGGGAGGCAGCACAGCTTCACAGATGATTAATCAACCCTGCCCAGTCAAAGGCTCAGGGCTCCTTGCACAGAGCTGACTGACCGGGCAGGGCTGATCACCTGTGAAGCTGTGCTGTGGCGCACCTTAGTGGGAACACTGGTCCTGGGGCCCTTTTAAATCTCCTGGGCCATTGCCTCCTATTGGCGGGCAGGGAGAGGGGACTCCCTTCCCCAGAGCTCACTGCTGCCAGCAGGGAGAGGGATGGGGGAGTCCTCCTCTGGCTCCAGCTTCCAGGCAGCAACTTCCCAACTGACCATGCCAGCTACATGCTCCAGACATGTTCCTGCCTACAGTAGGCAGGAGATATTGGATCTCTAGGACTATGGGGAGAAGAGGCAGTGCCAGCACCGCTTAGCTGTAAAGACATCCACGTCTACAAACAGTTTGCCCACTGGATGCAGGAGAAGGGTTACGACATGGACCAGAAGCACTGCCATGTGAAAGCCAAGGAGCTGCAGCAAGTACCAGAAAGCGAGGAAGGATAAAAACAAACAAACAAACCAACAACAACAATCTGGTGCCAAGAGGCAGACTCTCACTGTTCTTACAAAGAGCTAATCCAATTTTAGGTGTATGTGTTTTTCTGGCATCCTTGGCCCCACCACCATCCACCACACCACCCTGATCACCAGGGAGCCTGAGTCATAGGTCCCTGTTGGGGATGGTGGATGAGGAAGATGAGGGATATGGGAAATAGGTAACTGGGAGATCGAGCTGTGCAGCAAGCCAGGACCAGTTTTTGACTCCACTGCAATCCAGCCTGTCCTGCTACTCAAGTGCAGGTAGGCCAGATGGAAGGGAAGGAACTGGACATAAATGTGTAGATAAATTTTCAGTTATAGGAATGGCACCCCCAAAGCAGCAGGACACAGCTTTTGACTTTTCATTAGTCTACTCATACTGGAAGAGGTAGTGGTATAGCCAAAAGAGGTAGAGTTGTTATCTGCTTCTCATTCCCTCTAGAATTACAGTGAGGGAGAATGTAAAGCAGTCTATGTACACATGGATATCCCTTGAATACTCCTGAGAGATCTCAAAGAAACTTTCATGGAGGGACCCTGCAAAGTCCTGATGAAAGTTTCTAGGGAGGGCTGCCCCATTTCTTTTCCATGTTACTCAGGACATGTCTACACTACAGCATTATTTCGAAATAGCTTATTTCAAAATAACACGTCTAGACACAAAATGCATTTTGAAATAGCGTTTTGCTATTTCAAAATAGCGTGTCCACACTGACAGGATGCTGAATTGCATTTAAGGCCGGCCGGAACCAGTTCTGGCAGGGCATCAGGTCAGGAGTTAGCTTCAGGCAGCAGCCACACAAGGTATCTGAGACCTGTGCTTAAAGGGACCCCCCTGGATAGCCAGTTCTCAGGTTTCCCTGCTTGCTTGCCTACCTCGCTGAGGGACAGCACAGCATTTTTTTTCTCTGTGTGCTCTGGTTGCCCTCACTCAGGACACCACAGCACGCTGCAGCATGGAGCCAGAGCCGCCCCTGGGCACTCTGGTGCTTCTCCTGGACGTGTTGCTGCGAGCCTGGCAGCATGTTCTGCAGGCAGTAACAGTCTCCCTGGTGTGCCCCACTGGGGGCTTGTGCCTCATTCCTCCCTCACGTCCTTCCACTTACTCCTCCCTAACCCCCCTTCCTGCTGTACAATAAAAGACACATGTGTTCATTACAACAAAGCCTCTTTATTGAACAAAACTGGGGTGGGGGGGGAAATTAAACTGAGGTGAGACTGAGGAAAGAAGGTGGGAGAGGGGAGGGGAGGAGGGAGGGTGGGAGAGGGAAGGGGGAAACCTGGGAGGAGGGAGCTGGCAGGGGGAGGCAAGGGGAGGAAGGGGGAGGAGAAGCTCAGGGCTCAGGGTTGGGGATCTTGCCTGCCCAACTGTCTCCCAGCACCGTGGGTGCGGGAGCCTCGGCGTCCCTGCGGGTGCGGGGAGGAAGAAGCAGGAGGGGGAGAAGGAGTGGGAGGAGGAGCAGTAGCTGGGGAGGCAGCAGGGGCTGGAGCAGCAGGAGGCAGCAAGCTCTGCCCCAGGGTTGATGACCACCTGGGGGGCATGGACCATCCTGCCCCCCAGGATGCGGTCCATGGTATCAAAATAGGGGCAGGGGTCTGGGTCTGCCCCTGGTTGGGAGCTGCCCCCTGTGGCCCTGGCATACGCCTGCCGCAGCTCCTTTATTTTCATGTGAACCTGCTCCTAGGTTCGCATGTGGCCTTTGGTGGCCAGGCTGGCAGCCATCAGCCTGTAGACAGTTGTGTTCCTCCATTTAGTGCGGAGATCATGGATGTTGGAGGTATCCCCCCAAACCTGAATTAGGTCCCTGATCTCCGCACTGGACCAGGCAGCTCACTGGACCTGAGAGCTGGCAGACTGGTCCTGGGGAGCGGTGGAGGGCTGGCTGGCACTGGCTGCCTGGCTCATGCTGGGGCCACTGGGTCAGGTACAGCGACTGCTGGCTTTGGGCTGGCAGGCTTGGAGCTGGCACAGGCACTGTGGCCAGAGTCTACCCCTTTAAGGGCTCCAGAAAAGGGGGGAGGGAGAGGAGTTTTCTTGGTTGTGCCCAGAGTGGCCACCTGGGCACCCTGGGAAGGGCTGGAGGCCCCCTATTTTGAAATAAGTGTCTACACAACACTTATTTCAACATAGCAATTTCAAAATTGGTGCTCTTTCTCGTGGAATGAGGTTTACCAATTTTGAAATAAGCCCTCTGCTATTTCAATTTAATTTCGAAATAGCAGTTTGGCTGTGTAGACGCTGGTAAAGTTATTTCGAAATAAGGGCTGTTATTTCGAAATAACTTTGCTGTGTAGACATACCCTCAGAGATTACTTCAGCAGGCACCACGGCAGCACAAAGGCTAGCAGCAGCTGAGCTTGAGTGGTACCAGCAGCAGCTGTGCCATCTCTGCAGTTGTTTTTCTTAGGAGAGAGATACCATCTCCATCACCAGCTACAAGTAACAGCATCTGTGGAAAATGGTGCCAGTATGCAGTGCCCTTGCTCTATAAAACTAGAATCATGCACCCAAGCAATACCCTCCTCACTGGGCCCCCTGTCACCTAGGGTTGGCAATGCTCTAGGATTGGCTTGGTGTCTCAAGGAATTAAATATTACTTTTTAATTAAAAAGATTATGTCATACGATAAAGTCTCCAGGAATACACTCAAGCAAAACCAGCAGGCAATTGCCCTGTTTGTTATAGCCTAACACCAGCCCTGCCTACTAATCTACCCAGAAGGACATTAAAGACAACCACAACTTCACACAAAATGACCTGTTTAGCTGAAATGGACATGATTGTTCTTTCCCCTTCATACGTTCTGCTCTCTTAATTAAGTTTTTATGTACTTGTTTTAAAATTGCAAGGCCTTTTCTCTTTGGGGTTTTTTTTTTTAACACGGATTTTGTCTCAGAATAAAATTCCATGATTTGGAACATAATTCACCTTTCTTAGTTCACAACATATGTAGCAGAATGCTGGGCAATTTTGAAGGCTGCCAAGTAGCGATTACTGCACAGGTATCACAACTCAGTGATCATACACACACAAAATTAATAGGACCACTGACAATGTTATATTTCGACATGCACAGCAATTACCACACCACTCCTACCAGGCCACAGAAGGTCATTACAACATTACACATTACTTGAGCTCATTGTTACAATGGTCTTTCAAATCCTCTTGCACCAGATAGCTCCACATTGCACTCTTCTGCTAGCCTTTGTATCTGGCTGTTCAAATTCACCCAAAAGCCACGCTACCTCTGCCCTCCACCCCGGCAGCAACTTTCCCCATTTTGCTTCACAGGTATTATGCAAGATACAGTGGGCAGTTATAACCATTGGGATATTTTCCCACTGAGGTCCCATCTTGTGAGTAAACCATATCAGCAACCTTTCAATGACCAAAATACATTCAGCTTTCATTCTTCACTTACTTAGCCAATAGTTGAATCATTTCTTGGTGCTGCTGAAATGGCAAGGGAAGGCTTCATGAGTGCAGGGAGCAAGGGGTAGGCTGGGTCCCCTAGGATCACTCTTGGCATTTCAACTTTGCCAATGGCAATCCACCGGTGGGGAAAGAAAGCCCCTGCTTGCAGTTTTCTGAACAGCCCTTTGTTCTTCAAAGATGCAGTCATGTTGTACTTTCCCGGTGGTGGTCTGCTATCAAAATAGGGATATGAATGCCAACTCTCGCTCCACCACACTTCAGGAACTCCACTGTTGCAAACCCGTCCTCTCTGTCCTACACATTGCCAAGAGTCATAGTCCTGCACAGCTGGAGGCACTTAATGGCCCTGCACACTTTTACCACAGTAACCCCCACGGTGCATTTCTAACTCCATACTGATTCCTGACTGACCAGTAGCAATCCAGCACTGCAAGTTTCTGTAGTGTGATCACCGTTCATTTCTCCATTCAGTGCAGCTCTCATTTTGGTGTCCCTATGCTGGAGGGCTGGGATGAGCAGACTACACTGATCCAGGAATGTGGTCTTGAGCATCTGAAAGTTCTGCAGCCAGTTCTCATTATCCCAAAACTGCATTATGATCAGATCCCACCACTCAGGGCTTTTTTTTTCTTTCTTTCTATGGTCCAGAAGCAGCACTCCACCATCTGCAGCTACTCCATGAATGGGTGAAGCTGGTGTTTGGGGAGGCTAACTCCCCAGCCTATGGTCCCACCCATAAGCTACCCCGGTTGTACCCCACACCCTGTCCACACTCTGCCTAGGCCCTGCCCTTTCCCACTGTATCCTCCTTCTCTTCTCTTTCTCATCCTGCTCACCCTCTTCCTGCCAAATCCTTGAACCCAAATGTAACTGTGACAAGCTGCTGGCTAGAAAGCCTGAGCCAAAGCTCTCTCATACCAACTCCATCAGGCAATGTTAATTGGAGCTGTCTGAATAAGCCCAAACCTGAGGGGCAAATGGGGAGCAGCTACTAGCCTCATTAGCCACACTGCTGCATAGGGCTGGCAAGAAGACAGGAAGAGAGGAAAGGGTGGAGACTGGAAGTGAAAAGCTGTGCTCCCCAGCTAGCCACAGAAATTAGCAGCCCCTGAGGGGACAAGTCTGAAATGCTGTAAATAGAAGGTGGTGGGAACTGACATGAACGATAAAGAGCATGGGTGATTGCACAAAAGAGAGGTCTCTGGCCTGTTTGTGGGTACACAAAGAGCCAAACATCAAAGGGGCCTGTGTGCAAACCCTGTTATGGTAGCAACAGTGCCGGACCGAGCCATACTTACGCTGTGGGCAGCGGGGGCCCGCCCCTGGGCCTGTGGCGCCTGATTGACATGGTAAGGGGCGCCGCGACCCCGGGCGCGCAGCGCATGCGCGGCCCCGCCCCTGGGCGCCAACCTATTGGGGGCGCCTGATTGAAGTGGTAAGGGGAGCCGCACACCCGGGTGCGCGGCGTATGCGTGACCCTGCCCCCTGGCGCGCGGCGCCCCTTACCACTTCAATCAGGCACCCCCCCATAGGTTGGAGCCCCGGGCAGCTGCCCGGCTGGCCCCCCCCTTAATCTGGCCCTAGGTACCAAGTGAAATTTGAAAAAATGCTTTTCTGCAATTTCTTTCTAAAGAAAATGGAGCATGTTTTCTGCCACTACATGCCAGATTGTGAAGTACTTAATTAAAAGCATTAAATTTGAGAATAAAAAATATCAAAAAAACCTGTGACTAACATACCCTGAAGTTCATCAGAGATTTAATAGCAAAATCTTGGTAGGAGAGGCAAGTCACTTGCCCTGCTGAATATGACATTAAATATTATGGAATGCATAATGTGGCTCTTCGGTTTTACATTTTCTTAATCAGTATTTCTAAGCTGATTTTATATTTTAAATGCACTCTTAATCTTTCATAAAGTAATCATTCCAGATTACTACATATTTAACACATTGAAACAAAGACATTATTTTAAATTTATCTAAGCCCTTTAGTTTGTTCATAACAAAGTTCATTGCTTTTAGAGAAATGGAACACTAATTAATTTTATGTCATCTCCATAACAATAGACATGTTTATGAAAACTCATCATCTGTTTATGTTAAAAAATGCGTCCAAAGTCATAACAAAGGATTTTATATTTTATTAAGGTGCTGATTTAGGTGGAGACTTCTCTTAAAACTAGTTCATCAAATAGTCAGAAGTAAAGAAAGGAAACTCATTTGTTCAGGTATCTGGAAGAAAAGATTAAGCAAATTTCATTAATCTTGATGAATCGAGGTATGTGTGGACCTTAGCCCCTATATTTTCTGAGGAAGGATTTATGATTCAAGTAAATACATTTTTAATTACCTTATGTGCTGGGCGATCTGTCATACAGATGTGTTTATCACTGTTTTCCCTCATAAGTCAATGACATTTCAGTTGGCATATCCTAGCGGATTAGCTCTTTCATGAACCGTGACTTTGCACTAACATTATAATATGTGATCTCTGATGATTTTATTTGTTTGTTTCCCCCTTTTCACAAACTCCTTCCTGAAATAGCTCAAAGGTTTCTATTAAATATGAGCTATTTTGTTAGCTATCTATATAACCAAAATATCTGAAGGAAAAGTTGGGTATAGTTACCATGTCTGTCAACCAGAGTGTTTGCATCAGTTATTAATAACACAATGAAATAGAAGTTGGACGAATGTACAGCTGTATTTGGTGGCCTTCCTTTGGAAGGGTCTTGTACAGTAGTTCAGCTTCCTACATGGTGGGATACGAGCTTTTACTGAACTCCTTTCCCCTCCTCCTTTGTGACGGGGTGTGCAACCCTGCACTGGGGCTGTGAGGTTTAACTCTGACTACTTAGCTGAGAAGTTACTTGCCCCCACAGCCCTACTGGGCAGGGTTCAGCTTGAGGCCAGTTATAAAGACTGGAGCAGCTCAGTCTGGGCTGACTGCTGATGAGGAAGGAGGTGCTGTACGGGCTCCTGAAGGAGAAGTGCCGGTGCACCCAGGTGCCATCACCAGTCAGCAGGGAACTGCAGCAGAACCCCCCATGCTGGAGGAAAGAGACTGAGAAGACTATGCAGGAAAGACTGGTAGGGAGTAGCCCCAGGTGCTTGGTGTGTTTTGATAGGATTCCCCACCAAGCTAGTGGTGGTCCACTCTACCGCTGACAGGGCCCTGGGCTGAGACGCAGTGGAAAGGGCAGGCCCAGGTTCTCCTACCCCCTCTTCATCAGCCCCATAAGGGGCTCTACTCTTCCCGTTACTATTGACTCTGGCTGCTATACCACACTACCCTCTGGGAAGAGAGTGGTACTGTTGACCTTGGCCATTGAGACTGGCCACCCTGCTGAGATAGGGTGTTACTGGAATGCTGGCCAATAGGCCTGATGGCCTTGAGGTGCAAGGATGTTACTAGTGACTGTGACTATTAGGATACACTTGGGGTTGTGCACCAAATAGAGGCCTCAGAGACCTGACACTTCCTGCCCCCCACAGAGGAATGGGCAGGCGTGCCCCACTAACACCCCTATGCAAACTTCAGTGAGAGCAAAAGAATTGAAGGAAAGAATTTCACTTTCATCTGCCTTCTCTCAGAAAATGTAGGCATCCGTTTTTGGGCTGGTAACAGGACATCTTTGAGTGTATTGTACTTTGTAAAGTTACGAAAATTGCAAAACAAAAAAACACAACAATCCAAGAAAATATGAAAGGACATGAAGCCCAGTGAAAACTGTAAATGCTAGCAGCACAAGTTGAATCTTGTCCTTATAACATTTTCTTTTGAATGGATTCCTTCTGAGTTTCAGCCAAAGAAAACATGGATTTGAAGCAAAAATTCTTGTTGCTGCAGAGGGAAAAATAAGTGTATAAGATGCTAGACAACTAGATATGTATTAGAGTGTGTCAACCCTTCAGCACTCCCCCCGCGGGTGTGTAGGACGGGATTGCCCTCGTATAACAGACCAGGGCACCCCGTCCTGGGTTTAATCTAGGCCGCCGTCTGCTCAGGTGTGGGCCTACTTGCGCAATCAGGCAAGGCCCTCAGTGCGGTAGCCCATTACCACCTGAGGGCCACTCGTACCTTTCGCCTACCGGTGAATCAAGGATCACATCTCTGTGGCCCATTGGGGCGAAGTCCCGCAGTCTCTGTGACCCCACCTCGGGGCCTCTGAGCCATGGCCCACCTAGTCTTTTTCTCTCTCTCAAGTTGTGCTACACCCGAAAATAGTACAGTTCAGTTTCTGGTGGGGTAGGGGAACTCGGGCCCTCAACCGAGCTCCAGCCCAGGACCCTGAAGGGTAGGACGCCTTCACACTACCCGAGTGGTGAGGTGTAGGTCGGCAACTCACCACCCCTCTCGGGGATATTCTCCGCAGCTCCCCGTCGCGGAATACTTCCTACTAGGCTTAAATGCTCCTCCAATGCCCACCGCTCACCGGCCCCGTCACGGCGCTTACCCACCGAGTCTGTCGTTGTCTTCCCTGGGGCAATGGTCCTTGGGTCGCAGGCTCCTGTGGCTCCCAGGGGAGTCCTGACATCCCGAGGCTGGACTTTGGCTCTTCTCCCAAGAGGCCTCCACGCCAGCCCTCCTGGGTCCACTCACCCGGCTCTGCAGGGGTTGGAGCTAGCCCTGCGGCTGTTCGCCTGGGACACTCCCTGCCTGGAATCTTTGGCGGTCCCCTCCTGGGGCTGCCGGCCGACATGCAGCCCTCCCCACTGTCCTACGCCGCCCCCGGCTTCCTCCAGCCCTCTGCCACTGCACCTCCCCTCGCTCGCCTCGCCGTCGCAACTTTGACGTGCTCTGCCCCCTTCCTCAGCTGTGCCGGCCCGGCTTTTAAATTGTCCGCGGGGCTGCCAGAGCATGCGCAACAGTGCCGGAGAGCGCCACGCGGCTCGTCCCCTAACACCAGAGCCGCCGGCGCCTTCTTGCCTGGCGGACGGGACGGGCTCACCCCGTCACAGAAGGGTAGCCGTGTTAGTCTGAATCTGCATAAACAATGAGCAGTCCTGGGGCACCTTATAGACTAAGGGTATGTCTACACTAGCCCCCTAGTTTGAACTAGGGTGGCTAATGTAGGCATTCGAACTTGCAAATGAAGCCCGGGATTTAAATATCCTTTAAATAGTCCTTTCTTTTGTTTAGGCAAGATCAGACTAACACAGCTACATCTCTATTACTAAAAAATTACACAGACATTGGAGGCTTGTTTCCTCACCTAAGGGACCAACAGCCCCCTTACACCTGGCATGGTACTGCTCTCACTTCTTTATGAAAAGATACATTTCATTTGTTCTGCTTGGGTTTTTGTCTGTTTGTTTACCCTAGATTAGGTGACATTACCGATATTTCTGTTTTTTGCTGCAGAACTTTCTTAGAACTATGAGATATTTATGAGCTCACAGCTTCACAAGAAGAGGCAATGGTGTTGAAATTGTCATCCTTTTTCTTTCCAAATACTCATTAGACAAATGGAGTTAAAAAAGGTATTTTATAATGTCTGATTTTTAAAATCTCTTCCCTTTCAGCTTCTGTTCTTACTGTTGTCATTTTACTAATTGTCTCACAAGCAGGGTCTTCCAGGACAGAAATTCAGGCAGACAATTTTAGTGAAATATGTCATGCGTTAGACATCATAAAGCAGAAATGAAGGTAAAAACTTGTTTCATTTTCAATTCACCTTCATCTACCTTTGGTGTTAAATCTGAAGGGTAGAGTTGACAAGTTTGGTGATACAAGTGTTTAGCTATGTAATAAATAATTGTGTAGACATGTGTGGTCTGGAGTGAATGGGGGGAAAGAAACTGCTGTCCCCAAGCTCCCTCCTTTAACCCCTACACTACAGGCACCTGTAGAATTAATTAGAAGGCTGGAAGAACATAGTCACCTGTGAGTTGTTAGACTATATATCACATTCAAATAAGCCATAAAAGTGAGGAAATAATTATTTAAATAATCCATGTTAGTCTGCATCTGCAACAACAATAAGGAGTCCTGTGGCATCTAACAGATTTATTAGGGCATAAGCTTTTGTGGGTAAAACCATAATGCAACTTCACCCTTTCTCATCCATAATCTATCCTTCAGGTCTCCTTCCCACTCTCAACTACTCTCCATTACACCATCTACAGCAGACATATTGCCACCCTTATCCTGAGAAAGGAATGGGTACTCTTGAGCTCTGACCATCTTTGCTGGCAATATTGTCAGCAAATTGCAATGACTACTACAGGATTAGTGTGGTTTTCAAAAGGTATATGGTATACCATAGTGAGACAATGAAAGAAACCACTCTCTCTGCCCAACTGGGCATGGGTAAAGTCTGGGCAGGTCTAGTCCTCTCATCACCAGGGTAGGAGACAGACATGTCCTTGCAGCTGAGCTAGGCGGTGTGCTGGACCAGGAAAGACCCAAAGCCAACGAGGAACTGGAGCTGTTGGGACTGCTGGTGGCCAAATATCCCGACAAACCCGAGGAGCTAAATACATAGATGAACAGGAAGAGCCTGATTTGGAGCTCAGGCAGGAAGGCAGCCAGGAGCGTTAGCTAATGGGGTTGTGTCTTAACAGCTGGTCAGTGTGTTGTAGGAGGATCCTCACTGACCACTTGGTGGGACACCTGGTCACTGTTAGGGACCTAGGCTTGAACACAGTAGAGTTGGCTCTCTCTCCACTATAGACCACATGGCCAGTGCTTGCCTGTGGCCCCCTTCCTGAGAAACAGTGTGATGGACTGCTTGCCAGCACCCCCTTGTCTAGGGACCCAGAGCCTTGTGCTCTTGGGAGTTATCCCTGTTACTAAGGCCGGGACGCCACGCTTACCCTGCTAATTCCCTCAATCCTAGGCCGTCATCCTGGTGAAGTACAAAGGCAGTGTAGCCTCTCTCTGAGCTGGGGGGAGGGAGGAATGACTGCCCCCACCTACTACAATACATTTTCAGCTGGAAAAAAAAACATGATGCAATTTTCTGGCAAAACTTGTTTTTTTAAACAAACTGTTTCAACAGCTCATATCAAAACGAACCAGTAAGTTTTGAAACATTTTAGGTGGACATTTTATTTCAAAAATGTCATTTTTTAATTGAATTTCATTTAGAAATGACGCCTTGAAATGTTTCATTTGACCCAAATGTGTTTTTTGTTTTGTTTTGTTTTCTAGTTTCTCATTTTGGTGAGAAATGAAATTCAGTTTTCATGTAACAGGGAACTAAAACACATTCTCTTCTCAACATTGGCTCGGCTGCAATACAATATAGCAGAGATATTACAAATCATAATTTTCTGTTTAGTGGTAGTATGGGAAGGAAAAGCTTTGAACACCATGGACCAGATTCTGGTTTCAGTTTTCTCCACTGTGTGAGGCTACATTCATATAAAGGAGCATTTCAGATCCATTTGTGTGCATGTGGCTGTACCTCTTCATGAAAATGATGCTGTGCATCCCTACTATAGGAAACACTGTTTGCAAACACTGCAGTGATGTCACAAGATGTTGCCCCAAAGACATATAAGGTTGTCACCCTAGCTGGATACATATCATCAGAGAAATGTAAGGCCTGAAGGGACCTCCAGAAGTCATTTAGTTCAGCCCCTTGTACCTAGGCAGGACTACACGTATCTAGACCATCTCTAGTAGGTGTCTGTCTAACTGGTTCTTTAAAACCTCCAATGTCAGAGATTCTGCAGCCTCCTCTGAATCGTATTTCAGTGCTTTACTACCTTATAATTAGGAAGTTTTTCCTAACAGCTAATGTAGATCTCTTGTGCTACCTTCAGTAGGCACAGAGAACAATGGGTGCCCATCCTCTTTAAAAAAGTCCTTAAGGCCAGGTCTATACTAGACCCAGATGGTCCGGTTAAGGTATGCAACTCCAGCTATATAAATAATGTAGCTGGAGTCAACATACAGGAACAGCCCTAGACGAGCTGCCAGCAACTGGCGCCCTAGGCGAAATGCACGATCAGCGCCTCCGCCTCCAAAGCCCTCAACGGCCATTTATCTTGGCGACCTAGGCGACCGCCTAGGTCACCTGTATTGATGGGCTGCCACTGCCTAAGATGAGCTTGGCGCTATCTTCACAGTGGGAGCAAACGCTCCCGTTGGTTTCCCTTACTCCTTGCAACTGCGAGGAGTACTGGCACCAACCAGGGTTGCCTTTAATGTTCAAGTTAGTGAGTCTGTACTAGATCCGCTAAATGGAATGCCACAGGATCTGTTTCTAGCATGACAAGTGGAGACATGGTCTAAGACAGTCTCATTTTCTCGAGACTAAATGTGACCAGTTTTTTTTTACCTTTCCTCATAGGTCAGGTTTTCTAAGCCTTTCATCACTTTTTAAAATTTCCTCTGACACTCCCTTGTCCCCCTGTCAAGTGCAGGCAGAGGAAGAGCTAATAGTGGTGTTGGTGACATATCTGTTTCCTCCTATTGCAGTTACTTCCTTGTGGAGTACCTGCAAATTAAGGGGGAGGGGGAAATCCCTCTCTGTCTACCTCTACTAGCAGACTCCCTTAGCATCCTACCCACATACTTTACCACTACCAGCCTGGACCCCACACCCAGCTGGAATGAGTGACTCAGTCCTCTCAGCATCCTCTAATCATTGGCCTATTCACTGCTCTCTCTTTAAATAGCTGCTAGAAAGCAGATGCTGACCCACCTAACTGCATGGCAACCTAGCCCACCCAGACAGTGAGCAGCCAAACATATTTTTAAACAGTAAATCAGCTGTGATGAGAAGTTTGCAGCACAGAAAAGAACACACCTCTCTTCTCCAGCCCCTCCAAGTTAATAAGGCAGAAGTGCTCAAGACATACTTAATAGCTGGGTTATGCCCTTACGCCAGGTCTATGCTAGGGGAGAAAGACGACCTAAGATATGCAACTCCAGCTAAGAGAATAGCATAACTGATATCCCTGCTGCATGAGGTCAACAGGAAAAACTCCTCTTGACCCAGTGGAGTAATGGAGTTGATGGGGGCAGTCGATTTAGCAGATCCTTACCAAACCTGCTAAATTGAACGCTGGGAGATGAATCTCCGCAGCGTCAATCTTGGGGTAATGGAGACAAGCCCTTAATCTTCCGCTGCCATCGTATCACCAGCCAGAGGAACAAATTACATCTCCAGATCCCAGAGGGAAGGAAGATAAGGGACACTGAATCTACTGTCTTGCCTTACACCTGGGCCCTGGATTTCACTTACTTGTTTTCCACCTGTCTACAGCCCAAAAACAGAATCATCATGCAAGTGAAATGAATTTCACCTATACAACATCATGGCATTGCTTAGAAAAAATAATTAAGTTAGCAGCTCCTCCTCCATCTGAAACCCATAAATAACTCAGCCATTGTTCCCTTGTCACAAATACCACCCACTTCCCAAAAGTCCCAAGTAATAATCTTTGAAGTGTACCCTAAGGCCAACAAATATGGGCAATTTCAGATCAAAGCTGGGGGAGTGGGTTTTGAAGTTAAGCTCCTCATGGAAATCTCTACCAGCAGTTTCCCTTCCCTCATTTTAATGGGGCTCCAGCTTTAGTACTTCTGATTATGACAATTCTGGCAATATTGTCTGTAGTGAGAGGTGGTCTAGCATAAGCACTGTGTAAGTAACGGCCTTACGCATAGTTACTGTTTGCAAAGCTAAACCACAAATATAACTTTTAATGATTATTTTTTGTTTGATGATTCTGATCACAGTTGTCAAACTAACTGCACCTCTGACCCTTGCTACACTTTCTGAGGACATTCCCCATAGGTGTTATGCTGCTACTTTTCTTGGATGAAATCATTTTCTTCCACTCTCAAACTGGGGCCTACCTGCAGTCCCCTCGTATTAACTGCAATTACCTCAGCAACTGTGACCTGTGTTCCATACCTGCACTTTTGCTCCTTCTGGGAGCAGTGATCATGATAACCAGTGACCAAAGAGCCTTCTTGAAGCAATGTATAGCTTATTTCAACATAAGCATTTAAGAGAAAATACATCTTAAAACAATAGACTATATACTTCCCTGTCTTTCCTTAAAGTTTTGCCATTCCCTGGATCTGGGGAAAAATCCAACTTTTTCAGACTCTGCCGCACAGCCTTTCTCGGTTAACATGTCCTCTGTCTTGACAGATCATGACAATTAACTCCCTTCTTCCCCAAAGGGCTTTTTAACAACTCGTGCACTGTTCTTATGATCTCTTTGTTCCCAGCATTAGCAGAAGAGTTATATCACTTAATCCACAGACCTGAAAATATGTCATTGTCCTGTTATTGCCTCCCCAATTGTTTGTTTGGGGGTTGCTTATCAAGCACCATTCTGTGGCTTCCCTGCTTGTTTTTCCAACAGCCCCCTTTGGAGTGAGATCAATGCATTCATAAAGGAAGTTATAATAACCCACCATAGTCTTGTCTGCTACAGTAACTCCCACATTGGCCATGCCATGGTGTTCATAACAATTCTTACACCTCAGTATTCACAGATAGCAATTGCACATCCCTCCCAACCAAGCTGAGGCCCCCCTTGAAGTCAACAGAAACAGGAGCAGGCCTTTTAAATTTTTCTGGATGGATTCTGCAAGATGCTGAGTAAGCCCGCTTCACTGCCAGTAAAATTCATCAAACTTCTGAAGGTACTCTTCTTTTTTAATGCTAAAATATGGTTTATAAAAACTTCTACTTTTTGGTGTATGTTTGAAGTGTGATTCTGATTTTGGTTGCACTGGGGTAAATTAGGAATATTTCTAATGTAGCCAGTGGACATCAGAATCAATCCCTCTGCATAGACTTATAATATTTTCTTCAAAGAGTGAGGTGAGACTAATATGAAGGAGACCTATTTTTAACAATGATGACAGCCAATATATCTTAGTTTTCAACCTTCGTTTATACAGGTTTCCATGCTGTACAGGTAGCAAGACATAATCCTACGGAGCCATTTCCTAGCTTAAGAAATACTTCATGTCCCTTATTTCGTTTCTGAAGTTATTTTTAAAATGTCTGACCGTATAGGAGAGGACATAGACAAGCTGTAGAAGAATACAACTTCTGCTGATTTTACACTCTTTCCTGAGACTGTTCTTACTAATAAAGCAATGATGAGGAGATTTAGTGCAGTTAGGAGTTTACTGAAAACATCTTTTTATCAGAAATATCCTGACAAGAACAATGCACTACTGCGGACATAAAATTAGCCATGAGCAGTGTCTCTGTGTTTTAAAAAGACATGATTGACACAAACAAACAAAAGACCTGAGCTCTACCCACAGTTCATTGTTTGTTGCATTGCTTTGCTATTTAACAATGAAGACGCTTTTCAGGGAGGGAATGGGAAAGTTATGCTGCTGCAACATACAATTTATCTATTTTTTATTAGCATTTCCCTCTGAATTTCCTGCTAAACCCAGCTTTTGTGATGTACAGCTGTATCTTACAATATTTAATATTCAACATAGGAAGCCCTCTGCATTTGTGGGGAATACGTTCTGGAGATAGAGGTGAATACCGAAATCCACGAATACAGGGGAACGGGGGTGTTTGCAACACAAAAACAATGCATTGTCCAAAATGAGTATTTTATTGCTTGCTGTTTCACAGTCAACAAACATCTTCAAATTCAAAGCAGTAGATTTCCAATCAAACTTGAACACAATAATACTGTATAGTCAACAAACAACTTCAACTTCAAAACTAATCACCCAAAACAGTTCTTTGAACTCCTCCCTGTGAAGAATCTTACTTTTCCTCCAGGATGTGGGGGAAGGGGGCAAGAGTTAACAGGGGTGGTTCCCAGGGATAGTCCCCTTGCTGCTTTATGGTCTGCTGATGCTGATTCTTTCCCCCTTCCCCCACGCTGACTTCACATTATGTAAACTGTGCCTCTCTTTAAATTTGTCAAACCATCCCTTGCTTGCAGTGAATGACGCTGCACTGCCATGACTTCCCCCCTCACCACCTGATGCTTGCACAAAATGCGTCCACAAGCTCAGAGACTTTTCTCAGATTACAGCACCATTCACAGGTGCTCATTTCTGTGCCATGTCTTCAAATGCTTAATGCCTTTTCCATTTTCTCAATTGTGGGTCCACGACTCACACACGACACCTTTACACAAGCTAGTGCACTTGCAGAAACACTGACCCTCATGTTTTTCTCTTTTTAATATAACACACAGTAGACTCATTAATGCTGTACATTCTAGCTAGTCAGGCTGCTCCATTGCAAGCTTATCCAATAATTAGGGCTGTCAAGTGATTAATCTCGCTGTTAAACAATAATAAAAATACTATCTATTTAAATATTTTTGGATTTGTCTACATCTTCAAATATATTGATTTCAATTACAATACAGAATATAAAGTATATAGTGCTGACCCTGGGCTCCGCATTGTGCTGCCTCTTTGAAACGCCGCAGTGGCATTTCAAAGGGGCAGCGCCGCACAGCTGACCCTGGGCTTCCCGGCTATGTCTATACTCCAGGGTTTTATTAGAAAAAGATACACAAATTGCACTGTGCAATTTGCGTACTTTTTTTCTATAGTTTTTTCAGAAGAGGCGTTTCCGAAATTTGGCCCGTCTACACTGCGCCAAATTTTGGAAAAAAAAAACCTCTCTCGGAAGAGCCCTTCTTCCTCATGGGAGGAGGAAGACAGGGCTTCTGAAAAAGTGCGTCTGCTCTTCCGCAAAAAAAAGTGAAGAGAAGACATGTTCCCTGGACGGAGGTATCCCGGAAAAACCCCATAGTCTAGACATAGCCCCTGTGATGCTGCCCATATGAAACGCGGCGGCGGCATTTCAAAGGGGCAGTGCCGCACAGCTGATCCCGGCCTCCGGCAGCGCTGCCCCCTTTGAAATACCTAAGTTCCGTCAGCATACAGTCACTGCAGTTAGTGCATCACTTGTGTTCATTCATGCTTGGCTCCTTGTGCTGGCGGTGTGCATACTCACCAGGAATACTTGTATTAATGCAGAGTGCAGTGCACCCTGGGTAGGTACCCCACTGTGCAACTTGCCACCATCCAGCAAAGTGTCTTTTGGGAGTTTTTGCAATGCCTGACAAGCCAAAACAAGTCATAGAGGGGTGACAGAGAACATTAGGTCAACTTCCATAAAAAAGTGTTCTCCATTTCCCACTGCGTAACTCTAGAGAGGAATTAAAAGCAAATACAGTAGCAACCATGCCTCTCTTGGTTGTTCCACAACCTCACTTCTTCTGCACAAGTAAAAATTATTAAATCAAAAGATGTGTCCTGCTACTTTGGGCGTGCCATCTTGATAATTTCAAAGTAAATTGCGTACTTATCTATGGTTCTTTGCTCTGCATTGGGCTCACCTATGCTTGACTAGAAGGATTGGCTGGATTGCAGTAGAGTTTAAAAAAAAAAAAAAGGTACTGGCTTGCTGAGCAGCTGGGTACCCCCGTTGCCTGACTCCCATACTGCTACTCCTCTTCCTTATCTACCTCCTGCTACTCACTATTCAAGGACCCCAGGCTCCATGCAGCACTGTCCCTTTGAAATGCCACAGTGTTTCAAAGGAGCAGAGTTGCGGGGATCCCGGGGTCATTGTGCAACACTGCCTCATTGAAACACCGCCAGGGCATTTCAAAGGGGCAGCACCACACAGCTGATCCCAGGCTCCACCAAAACACCTGCGATTAACGCGTGTTAATTTTTTTAACGTGTTAATTCTGCCTGCATCAATTGCAGAGATTAACACAAGTTGATTGACAGCCCTACCAATAATTCAACTTTCTGGCTTAAAGTCATTTCCTTTTTTCTCTTCTTAGCCTCTTGGCCACTCTCTGCATCACTTGCTTTTTCTTTTTGGTGCCATAATTAAGGTTAGGTGTTACTTTGGCAATCGTAATGTTTTTACTAAAACACACTGAGAAAGTGTCAGCACACTGCATCGTGTGCCTGTGCCAGTGCAGTGCAGCCCATCATGAATAGGTGACACCATGAACAGCAAAACCACAGATGTGAGGTCTTGCTGTATTGAAGAAAAAGGTGCTGCTATATTAAAGAGGAGCCAAAAAATGGTATTTTAACCCACAATTTAGGTTTGGAATAGGGGTTGGCACTTGAACTGAGCCTGAATAAATGTTTGATGGATGGATGATGAAAAAAATCTTATCAGCTGCTATTACAAAACTTCATATCCTAGTCATATGAATGTAAAAAAGATTCTGCAAAATTATTACTACTTCAAATGTTGGGTCTTGTGAAATCAGTTATTAGGATATGCTTTCGGCTATCATACACTATGGCTGAATTAGATCTGGAACTAGGACATTTGCTATATAGTGTAGAGCAGTGGTTCTCAAACAGTGGGTTGGGACCTCAAAATGGGTCATGACCCCATTTTAATGGGGTTGCCAGCGCTGACATTAGACTTGGTGGGGTCTGGGTCAAAGCTCTAGCCCCACCACGCAGGACCAAAGCTCAAGCCTCAGCACCTGAGGCAGAAGGGCTTTGGATTGGACTAGACTCCTCCCCCAACCCAAGATAGTGGGGCTTGGAGCAGGCTCAGGCTTTGGTCCCCCTCCTTGGGTTGTATAGTAATTTTTGTTTTCAGAAGAGGGTCACAGTTGTTACCATATTTGCCCGTTACTTTGATTTAGGCTCATTTATTAAGGTTACTCTTCTGAGTGGCTGTTGATCATTCTATCAGTGTGCTCCCTTCTGCCAATTCCTTCCCAATGGAGCTATCCTACAGGCTCTCGGTTCCCCAGGAATGGGTTCTTCCTACCTTAGAATCAGACACTCACACACACTATCAAAACATGTCTGAGAAGACCAGTTAATCATCATTCACAAGCTGAATCCTTAAATGTCCCTGGACTCAGTAGGCTGGGTTGCACAGCAATGCCAAGTTGTGATCCTCATGGGCCTTGGACTCAGTAGGTTAAACAGCACTTTAAGTTGCCACCCTCATAGGCCTCCAGCTTCAGCACCTTCCTGTCCCCACTTTCACACCACAACTGTTCTGCTAGTAACCCCACTTAATGAGCAAACCCCACAGGATTTTTGGGTGCCACAGGGATCTTTAGTTTAGGTACAAGAAGCGTTCCAGAGTGAATAGGAAAGCCCAAGGGGAGGAGGCGAGAGAGAGAGAGAGAGAAAAAAGCAACCATCTTAACCATGAAAGTTATTTATTTCTAGGTGGTAACCATACACAGGAAGGCAAACAAACAAAACTGTTACAATATTAAAACTAATTTAAATCTTATTACAAACATTGGGGCTAGCAAACAGTAACTGACCACATAAGGCAGGATCAGGAGGCTACACCGTGGGGGGAAAAGAGGAGAAGAAAGAGATCTCAATACTCCACGAAGCTTGAATTGATCAGAGTTCCCAGATGGTGATGGTAGCTGAGGATCCAGAGTGCTGGAGCAGGCAGAGCAGAGCCCCCACAACATGATTAGTCAGGAGAAGATGAGATTCACTTAGGCTACGTCTACACTGCCAGTTTTTGCAGCAGAAAATATGCTAATGAGGGACTCATTACCATAGGTCGTGACATCATTAGTATATTTTCTGCCATTTCTTTTTGTGCAAGGGGTTTTTGCGCAAAAAGAAGCAGTGTAGCCTCTTCCGTTTTGTGCAAAACCCTGTTTTGCACAAGATCCTTATGCCTCTCCGGAACAGGCATAAGGAACTTGTGCAAAACGGGGTTTTTGCACACAAAAAAAGTCCACACTGCTTCTTTTTGAGCAAAAACCCCTTGCGCAAAAAGAAATGGCAGAAAATATGCTAATGAGATCACAACTTATGCTAATGAATCCCTCATTAGCATATTTTCTGCTGCAAAAACTGGCAGTGTAGATGTAGCCTAAATGGCAGAGGCAGGGGAAGAGGTGGCCTCTCTTTTAACCTTTAGCCCAATAGCTAGGGAACTCATCCAGGATATAGATTGGACTTCAGTTTCCCCCTCTTCCTGAAGTGAAGAAAGGATTTGCCTAAGGGTCTCACAAAGTGCTCTACCACTAGAGCTTAGAAGTTGGTCCAGTAAAAGATATTACCTCACCCACCTTATTGCTCTAGATTATAGAGTCATTCTCACTTTCTTTCCTTGTCCCAATGACTATTTATTGTCATTATGAATGACTATGGATGATAATGAATAGTGATTGAGCCAAAGAAAGAGTATGGTTTGACTCTAGTGTCTAATGGTCAAGGCACTAACCATGCATGTGGAAGACTTACATATTCAAGTGTCCTCTCCTGTGATGATTTATAAAAAGTGGAACAGCTTCAACAGAAGAGATTGAGGAAAAACCCATACCAAAATAGCTTGTAGCCCAGTGGAGACCCAAGTTTAAATCCCATCTCCATATGAGGGGGAAACTGAATCTGGATTCCTCCAATCCAGATGAATTTCCTAACCACTGGATTGAAGGTTTCATGAGAGCCCTGTTTTGTTAATCTAATCCTCCTTTCCTTTTCTTGAAGTGCATAAAATTGAAACAAAAATATTTATCAGGCTGAAACAAAACATTAATATTGCTGAAACATTTCAATATTCTTAGTTTTGTCAAAACTATTTAGTGACCTCAATCCAAATGCATTAATCATTTTGGGTTGACTGAAACTGCATTTTTATTCACTGAAAAAATTTCACTTAGGTCTAATCTTAATGTTGTGTTCATTCCAAAGCATTACAGAATGCCATGCTCGTTCTAGTTTGTCAATTCCAAATATATTTTCTCCTGATTCAGCAACAGTTGAGTATTCCTATTCACTTTGCATTGGCTGCCATTAGATTGAGACTGAATTTAACCTGATGCATAGTATTCTTATATAAAGAGTAAGCAACATAGAACAAGCATGAGGTTGCAAAAACTTCATTATGCGTGTTTGTTTCATAACAGCATGGTGAGCTGCAGCATACTGGTGTTACATGTCTCATACGAAACAATTTTAAATATTGTATGTGAGCATTATACCAAGAGGTTAATTTTATTCTACGATAATTAGAAACAATGACTGTTTTACCAGCTTCCCTGTTATATAATCATTTTGCCTCATTCTGTGAAAGTATTTCAACATCCTTATTCTTAAAGGCATATAATTAATATAAAATGCATACCTCGGTGTACTTTTATGGATAATGCCAATTCATGATACAGCCCTCAAAACAGTCACCTGAAGATATATAATTTATCTAGTTATAGAGTATCTGCCAGCATACAAGTTGTAACTAGTTATACAGTATAGATTACCTCATCACATTCCAGAATGGGTGAACCATTATGAATAGAATAACATGCTTTTGAATAGTAAAACAATCTAGAGAAATATTTCAAGCACTTTATTTTCAAAAGGATCCTTCATAAAGTAATGAATAATCTATTGAGAAAAAACTAGGCCTAGATTTCAATAATTAATGTTAATGTCTGATGTGTGTGTTTCCACCTACTCCCAAGTAGCTCAAAAGGCATTTTAGACTATCAAAGGTGTACCCTCTTATAATACAGCTTGTGACAAAAACTTCCATAAAAAGTTGATAGGGCAGATGCGATGAGTCTTCTCAGACTGATGTGTAAGCTTTCAGAAGAGTGTTTTGTAGCAGAAAGGTTAGGCCTGACTAAACAAAGTAGAGGTTAAAAGTCAACATTTTGGAGAGCAGCTTTCTGATGAAAATAGCAAAGTGATCAGTTCAATTAACTTTTTATTGCTTTATCTGACACCACACCCCTGCATTAATCATTGTTCCCAATAATCTGGTTGATATTTAAAACATAACAATCCTGCAAAACACTATGAGATGCAAGAGATACATTCATTTGGGAGAGGTCATTCTTATATTCAATTATTGAAGTCTGCCTCTCAAGTTCCATTGGGTATAATATGCTTTTCCATAATTGCTTTTCCTGATCTATTGTATAGAGTTTCCATCAACTTTAAAGGACTACTGCGTTCCACCATAAATATGGCTGCATTTCAATATTTTTCAGCAAGGTGACTGAAGTTTGCAAAAAATCTGGAGATTCCTTGAAAGTACTCAAGAAAAAAATTCCAGGATGAATGCACAGTGTCATTTGATTCACCTTTATTATTTCTTTCTCTGTAATCATGGAGACAGGATATAATTTTACTTAATTTTCATTTGATTCATTATCCTGTGTATTGTAGTCAACCCTGCCAGTACATTTCCCTACCATAAATAACCACAGATGCCTCTTAAACAAAAGAAAGAGCTTCTCTGTGAGGAAAACCCCCACTTATTAGAGTTCTATAACTTCACATCAGAGAGATGTTCAAATGCCCTGCCCATTTGCCTAGCTATACAAACATGCCAAAATACATATAACAAACAAAACAGTTGAATCACTAGGCTAGACCTGACAATCAAGCTCAAGTAGATTCTCCAAGTTTCCTAAAGAAAAGGAATGAAGTTTACTTGAGCCATTTTTTCCACTAGTCTGTAGTAACTTTTTATAAGCTCTTCTATTAATAATATATCACCATTGTCTTTCTAGATAGAATGACTTTCCACCAATGACCTTCCAGGGAAGGAAGCTCCAAGAGGGAAGGTCTCTGCAATTGCGGGCCCCACCTGGAGAGGGCAGGTCGTTATTTTGATATTGTTGGCAGGTGTAACAAACTAAGGTTAGCTTCACTCCCTGCCTCCAAGACAGACTATTGATCTCTTCCTGCCTGGCCCAGGGTAGGGTTCATTGACACACACCAGAAGAATTTTCTTGTAATGGTGCTTCCTCCTGCAAGTTTTCTTGTAGGAGGAGACAGTCTGTCCCAGGGACATATCTGCATAGTTCATGATTCTTCCTGGTATTCTATGTCTTTGGGAAGGAT
Source organism: Rafetus swinhoei (assembly GCA_019425775.1). Taxonomy (NCBI): domain Eukaryota; kingdom Metazoa; phylum Chordata; order Testudines; family Trionychidae; genus Rafetus; species Rafetus swinhoei. The sequence goes on along the minus strand of CM033437.1, from coordinate 269,126,808 downwards.
AAAAAACACTAAGGGTATATCTACATAGCAGTGTTATCTTGGAATAACTGACATTATTCCAAAATAACAAAGAATAATGTCATTATTTCGAAATAATGGCAAGCTGGAGGACTTCTTACTCTGACTCCTGTAGCCCTCATTTCACAAGGAGTAAGGGAAGTCAAAGGAAGAATGTTGTTCCTGATGTGCAGACAGCGCCAAAAGGCGAATTAAGCTATTTCAACTTCAGCTATGCAATTGACATAGCTAAAGTTGCATAGCTTAATTCGATTTTAGCCCTGCTGTGTAGACGTGCCCTAAATAGCTAATACTAGACACAAGACTGGTTTCATTAGAAGCACATTTGGTGCCCAGCTCACTGATTGGCTGCTGTTCTAATCCTGCTACATTGTGGCAAAATTCTGGAAATCCAAGCTATGAGTGCATTACTGGTGCAAATTAGTGTAGGCGATTGGTGCTCTGGTGCATGAGTGACAGTGTTAATCAAAAAGATGGCCAGTTTTCTTGCTTGATCTATCTGGTATATCCCAGGAGCCCTATCATATAAGCTTTTCAATAGTGTCCTGCTGAAAAAGATTTTGTATGTACCAGCATCTTGTCCATTTCTATATTTTTGAGACATACTCTCTTTTTCTCCCCATTGCCTATTTAGAGCAGGATTATCCTTAACCTATGTACCTGAATAGGAGAATAAGGGGCATAAAATTAATCCTTGGTGTACAACATGAGTCATAGCATGGGAGGGAATGTAGCCTCCACTGAGCTGCTACAATGGTACAAAAGTTTTTTTCTGAGTGAATATAAAACTTCAAAATACTGGATTCATATCAGTAAATGTTGCTAAATTAATAATACGATAGACTGATAATACCTATTTCCCACTATTGATCCATCCCTAACAGGCCCACTATGCTTGGCACCGGAAGAAAGCTCTTACATCAGCTCTACACCAGCCTGGGAGGCCTCCAGTAGAGGGGATATTCTCTGGAGGCTGCTTCTCCCTTTTCAGAGATCATTTATGATGCCAAAAGAGTATTAAGGGGTCATAAGGTAATAAACAATCCCCATTGCTCACTGAAATATTTTGCAGTATTCATCCAGTTGTTTTATGGCTAGAAGTCCACTCTGAAACATTTTGTGAAATTTTTAAGGGAGTAACTATCTTCATAGGAACACACTGATCATAATTTCCAGTAACAGAATCACAGAACTATCACCCAAGCTGTTTGACCTGCCTGTCAATAATAAATTAGCTGGAGATATGATTATGAACAACTGCAGTGGTTCAGCCTGAAAAAAGGTGATGATTTGCATATTGGAAGGTCAATCAACATTGTGGTAAACCTGTACATTTTTAAATGTTTGATAAGTATATTTTTCTAGGATAGCAGAGTCAAGAAAATAGGATGCAGATCTGGGGATAGGAAACAGAGGACCAGGTATAAAACCTGCTTTCATGAGGAGTAAGAGTTGGAAATAAATATTTACTAGTTTCCTATGTTGCATGTTAATTAAATAAGCATGTATGTGTTTCTTGGTAGGCTTCTCTAATGGTACTGGCATTTACAAATGTTGGCACATTTAAAACTGGGGAAAGAATCATAAAGATTCTCTATTTACCGTAAAAACGAATTGGCGTTATTCTTGATCATCTCAGTGCTAACACAGTGTGGCATTATTAACTCAGAAGGAGCACTATCCATTTCATTTTTAAGTTGGAAAAGGTGAACTGTGTTGAAATAAGACCTTAGCTAATGAATCTTTGTTCCTCTCTCACTCAGAACCTTTGTATAAGATTCTAAAAAATACAACTAAGACTTTGTCCTGGCATGGAAAAGGAGAAAAAACGTCCCCAATTTGACTGCCTAGTAGCTGACTTTCCATTCCTGATCTCCGCAATTCTTGGAAAATTGTTTATATGATTACAGGACAGCCTCTTTACTGAGTTCTGATGCTGAATTAGGATATAATGTTTTCTGAGGCATATAGCAGTGGTTACATAAGAACGGCCATACTGGGTCAGACCAACGGTCCATCTAGCCCAGTATCCTGTCTCCTGACAGTGGCCAATACCAGATGCCCCAGTGGGAGGGATCACAACAGGTAATCCACACATGATCCCTCCCCTGTCACCCACCATCAGAGAAACAGAGGCTAGGGACACCATTCCTACCCATCCTGGCTAACAGCCATTGATGAACCTAACCTCCATGAATCTATCTAGCTCTTTTTTGAACCCTGTTAAAGTTCTAGCCTTCACTGCATCCTCTGGCAAGGAGTTCCAGAGTCTGACTGTGCGCTGAGTGAAGAAAAATTTCCTTTTGTTTGTTTTAAATCTGCTACCTATTAATTTCATTTGGTGACCCCCTAGTTCTTATAATGTGGGAATAAGTAAATAATTTTTCCTTCTTCACTTATTGAAAGTTGTTAAATTTCTATGTGGACACACTGTGTAATCTCTCAATACTACTATAGTTGTCTAGATAACATGAACTATTATACATTTCAAATGATTATCAAGTAATGGAATGTTTGAAAACAACTATATTGTTTGGGAGTCTGTAAAATTTTTATAGACTGAAAAGGGGTCCTTATGCTCAAAAAGGCTGGGAACCACTGGCATATAGCATACTCCAAAGAGGTTGTTTGCCTTTCAGCTACAGCATTTCCTTGGCAATCTAATTGATATCATACCAAAAAAGGTTATAATCATGAAGGAACAAATGGTGATTTAGAATGAAGACGATTAAAAACAATGAGATCTAATTAGCACAAATTAGATTGACTCACTGATTTGAGGACAAAGTTGGGCTTTCTCTGTTTTCAGAATAAATGGCAAATAAATGACTAAAGCACCTCCAACACAAATGTCTTATTTTTATTAACCATAATAAACTGAGTGCAAAATATATTTTTCTAGTATCAATTCCCAGAACACAATTATTAAACTCTGCAGTTTCTAATCTGGGCAATAAATGTAGGTCAAGGAAATCAAAAAAGCTACATCGGTAAATTTTTAAACCATTTCTTCAATCTCAAGGAAGAAAAAGTTTGCTCATAGTCTCACCAAGGTAAACTTTGCTTCACTCGAGATTTTAGCTAAAACTAGTTGGAGATCTATTTTTGTTTCATTACCAAGGCTTTCTGAACCTTTTTTACATCGTTATTATACATAACATTGTGCAAACTGTTCAATATAAATTTGAATTCAAGGTCTCCAACTTTACATTACAATCATTAGTGCTATTGTATATGCTCCAAATAGAGATACATGTTTTTAAAAAGATGATTTTGAATCATTACTATCACAGTGAAATGAACCTTCGACCTAATACCAGAGCAGCTCTTTCAAAAAGTATAATGTATAGGTTCCTAATGGACCATCATATGAATACCAGGGTATCATTAACAGGGTATATCAATCAGTAATCATTACTAAGTTGATTTACATGTGACAGATACTGTGACTGCATAGTATTAAAATGCATAACTATTATTTACTCTATTTCTTTTTAAAATATTCCACAAGGAATATTTCTTTTTAAAATATTCCACAAGGAATATTTCTTTTTAAAATATTCCACAATATTGCTGCTCGTTTAAAATTCTAACATTTATATAGATATGTAATTCTAAATAACATGGCCTTTTTACAATTACAACATAAAATGGTCAAAACTTGTAACTTTTAAAAAATATTTAAAGATTACAAAATATATAATGGAAGCCACATCAGTCTTGACATTTAAAACTAGACCCATAGTATTGATTACCCCCGATGTTAAAAAATCCTGAGTCAGGCTCCCCCAAATTATTCAATTTAAAAAAAAAGTTTTCTTATTTCCCTTCTGGTTTTTTGAGTTTTTACGATAGGCTTGAGTCACATTTTCAACCATTTGTCCACAAGCAGGAGGATTAGAAAATGTTAAATGAAAGCCTAATCACATGCCTCTGGGAACTGAGGCTTCTGAGAAAACACAAAAAACACGGACCATACTTTGAGAACCTCAGCATGATGTGTGTATGTGTGAGGTGGATAGTGATGCAGCATCTGGGCTGCTCCCAGGCACTGCCCCCTGTTGCTCCCATTGGGCCAAGATTCCAGCCAATGGGAGCAGTGGGGAAAGCCACCTCCAGGTGAGCGGTTTCCTGTGCTGCCATTCCCCAAGCTGGGGGCAGGAAGCGGCAGTGCATGGAGCCACTTCCTACTCTGCGAGACAAATCTGGCCCACAAGGGTCGGGGCTCCCTTCCTCTACCCATGGGAAGCCAGTGCTGGCACTCCAACCAGGCATGGAGGTGTGGGGCTAGAGCACCAGGACATGCTCATGCTCCCCTCTGAGAGGGCGGGGGGAAGGGCTGAACTCCAAGCGCATGGCACACCTGCAAGACAGTCATAGACCACTAGTGGTTCACGGACCATACTTTGAGAACCACTGCACTACTGTATCTAAGTTTTTCATAAATATTAATAAAATTATCTTCACAATACCCCTGTAAGATGAGGTATTATTAACACCCAGCTGCACCTTTTTATAGTGGGAGAATGGAGGCAGAGAGATTGAGGACAAAATTGTCAAAAGTATGAACTACACTTGGATACGCAGCTTCAGACATCCAAGGCTCGGATTTTCCCGAGTACTTGCCAATTTAATAGTACATTATATGCTCAAAATACAGCTTCCATTGACATCAGGTGCCGTTGTGAGTGGTCAGTTTCTGCAAATCTGGCCTCAAACATTTGATGCTTGACACTCAAAAATGAGGAACACACACTTCGTGGCTAACTGAAAATTTTGTCTCATGTGGTTAAGACTAGTATTCCCATAGGAAATCTGTTGCATTCGTCAACTTTTACAACAAATGATACAGCGATATTATAGCCAACAATCTTATTCACTACACATTCCTGATTCATACCCAGAGTAGTCCTTCCTGTGTACTGAATGTGCAAAAAATAACATGTAATCATGTAATTAAATACTGAATCATAGTGTATGCAGCACAAGCAACTTTAATGCTGATATTTTTCAACTTTTGAGGGTTTGACTTCTCAAACTTAATGTTAATGTTTTGTTTGTTTACCTTGGGTATACTTTCCTAACTTTCTTAGAAAACAAACTGAAAAAACACAAATTTGATCATGTGGAACCTTACTGATACCAAACTAAGGTAATCAGCAGGGTTTGGACCTTTAGATTCATAGCATAAATTTCTGCCACTTGAGGTAAGACGGTAACTAATAGTAGTAATAGGTTGTTTTCCTCTTCATTCCCCTGCCACTATGCAGTGGTTCTCAACTAGGGGTACGTATATCCAGCGATGTTGCACTGAGTGATATAAACTGGCTGAAGTAGAACTAAGACTCAAGCTATCTATTTTAGGGTTTTATATACTAACTACAGGTTGAATCTCTCTAGACCAGCATTCTATGGTCCAGTAACATCTGTGGTCCGGCATGATTTTAGTTAGCCAGACATCTGGCTGTCATGGGTATGGCCAAGTTTCCTGTGGTCCCATAAAGTTTGTTTACAGCCACTAGTCCTGGTTCTCAGTGTTCTGTGCTGTTATTTAGCTCTAATTTATCCTAAATGTCTTCTAAGAGCCCAATAAACAGTGAAAACGTTGGTAATGTTACTAGGCAATATTGAGCTCCCATGGTTCAGCAAATTCTCTGTTTAGCATTGTTCAGGTCCTCACAGTGCTGGACTAGAGAGCTTCATCCTGTACTGCCCAGGTTTGTAATATCTAAACACCTTCCAAATAAAACCAATAATAATACAATATTATTGTATTACCTGGATTTCATGCAGTTGTAGTTCCTTTCCCTTTTGTGGGCAAAAATCTCTGTTTTGGGTGAGTTTTTATGTATTTGCTTTTAGGGATTATGAAGTACAAGGTGGAGTCACTGTATAGTCACAGATGTCTGTGTACTGTGAAGAACATCCTTGGTTCAGGCAGTGATGGATTTACCTCATATCAACTGAACTTTGACTAGGTCATAGTAATATAAATGGCAATCATGTCCATTTTGACATGGTCCTTGCAGTAACAGCATCACCCAGAATTGGTAAGAAATGAAACATGTACAGTGGACATCTTAAGTGCTTCAGTCTGCTCCAAATAAGTTTGAATGGGAGATATCTGGAAGTCTAAGAGCCATTACTAACCAAAGTTTTGTAAAGTAAATCAGGCCTTAGTTACAACCAATGGCATATTTCTGTGAGTTTACAGAACTGTAACAACTGAGGTTGGTGTACAGCCAAAACTTGCCCCAGTTTAACTAAAATCACATTTCAAATTGATTTAGGATTTGTCTACATGGGAAAGTTACACTGGCATATGGGTTAGGGTGTGAATTTAAAGTTCTGTGGTTTTACTGGTATATCTCCCTCTCTGAACATATTATTCTGGAATAAGAGTATGTTTACACTACAAACATTACAGCAGCACAGCTACAGCTGTGTCACTGTAAGGTCTCCTGTGTAGCCACTCTATGGCAGCAGGAAAAAGCTCTCTGCAGAAACAGCACTAGTGGCAGGATAGAATTTCCCACTGACATAACTCTGTCATACCTGCACTTTTGTTAGGGAAACTTTTGTTGATCAGGAGGATTTTTTTCACACCCCCACTGACAAAAGTGCTAGAGTAAACATAACTTAAGTCGAGTGCCTTTTTCCAGTTTAGTTTATCACTTTGGAAAGGGTTTCAATTAATAGCTTGTCTATACTTAAAATGCTGCAGCTGCACCACTTTAGTGCTTCATTCCTATTAATCTAGTGCTATCTATGTCCCAGGGTAGGCCAGTTTATCTGCATCACTCAGGTGTGGATTTTTCACCCGTGAGCAACAATTATACTGACTTAATTTCCTACTGTAGACCAGTCTTTGCCTCAAAAAGCGATTTGTATTCTCGTATAAGTATGTTCATTTGGGGGAGATCTACCAGTACAGCAGTTGAACTACTAATATAAATGGAAAAACCTTGCATAGATAAGCTCTTAAATCATGCCCTGGGACCTTGGTGGTACTGAAGAGCTGGCTAGAAGACACTAGCCTCCACCCCACCCCTTGTGCCAGAACTGGCTGCCATCACCGGTCTCTTGTCAGCCCTAGCCTAAGGGTGCTGAGAGCCACTAAACCATGGGTTCCTAAACTAGGGGGCATGCCCCGGGGGGGGGCATGAATAAATTCCAGGGGGGGCGAGAGGCAACCCAGCTCCCCCATCAAGTTTTGCTGCGCTGGTCAGTTCCTTTTTTTTTGCTCAACAAGTTTTGTTGTTTGGGGGTAGGGGGAAGGGTTTTTCAAAAATCAAAAAGGGGCGTAATGCCGAAAAGTTTGGAAACCACTGCACTAAACTAAGCTGTAAACCCTGTACGTGACAGTAATGGCTTCACGCCCAGGAGGAGGGCAGCATCCCTACTTCCAGCACTTATGCTACAGCTAACCCTGTAAGCAGACCAGGCATAAGGGGGGAATGAGCAGAGGGGCCAGCTCCACGAGTGCCTCGGACACTGCCCCGCACTCAGAGCCTATCCAGCGACATACTGACCTCCTTCAGCAGCCACTCACCCCTCCCACCCAGCGCAACGCTACACCCCGCCCCTCTCCTTCCCCCTCTGCTCCCGCTCCGCTTACCTCACCCCACCCCTTCAGCTGCCTCGCCAGCCCCACCCCCAAGCCCTCCCTCGCTCGCTCCCCCGCCCCTTCCCTCGCCGGGCCAAGCGCGCCTGCGCAGTGCGGCGGGGAGGCGGCGGCGCGCGGGGGGCCGTGCGGGCGCAGGAATGTGCGTTACAGTTAAATAGTGGGCGCAGGGGGCGGCCGCCGCGGCGCTCGGGGCCGGGCAGCGCAGGGAGGCGGCGGCGGCTGTGGAGCCGCGGGGCGGGGGACGGGCGGGCTCCATGGCGCGGCGCGGTTCCCTGGGAGGCGGCGGCGGCGGCCGCGGCGGCGCTTCGCTCCTGTAAGAGCCGCTTCCCCGGCGGGACCGAGCGCAGCTTGGCCGCGGCCGGTGCCGGGCGGAGCGGGGCCGTGTCAGGCGGGCGCGCCGGGGCCGTGTCAGGCGGGCGGCGGCCGGGCCCCCTCCCCCCGCCTCTATGATGAAGCTGAAGCCGAACCAGACGCGGACCTACGACCGGGAGGGCTTCAAGAAGCGGGCGGCGTGTCTGTGCTTCCGCAGCGAGCGGGAGGACGAGGTGAGCCGCGCAGGGCACTGAAGGGCTGGGCACGTGGGGGGGACAGGAACCGGCTCCACGCGCCGCAGCCTCGCCAGCCCCCACGCCGGCCCCTTTGTGTCGGGGGGCGTCTCGCTCCCTTCCCCTTCCCTCACTCGGGGCCGCGCAGCGGCAGCCGCGTGGCTGGGTGCGGGACGCCGGCCCTCCCAGGCTGGCCTAAGGCCCGAGCGGCTCGCTTTGCGGGCCGGGGCGCCGGTCACAGCGATGCGCTCCGCCCTGGCGAGCACGGGGGAAGCGGCCGGCTCCGGGTTTCCGACGGCGAGGGTCCCGCTGAATGTGCAAAGCAGTACGGTGGGGCGGCGGGGTCCTCGGACCTTTCGGCTTTTGTATGGTGAGCCGCTGTCTGTTCAAAACTGAGTCAGCGCATGTGGCAAGAGAGGCGTCTCGGCGTAACCTGTGCGCATTGCCCTGCCTGGCGTCTCTTTCCAGTTACGCACCCATAGGGCTCCTCAGCTGAACAGATCTCTCGTCCGAAGTGTAACACAACGAAAAATGACTCCGATTACTTTCTTTGCTATGTTTCAACTTCATTATTCAGGGGGCACTGAGAGATCGAGGACTGTCACCATTTTACAATCAACAAACCCAGCGTGCACAGCGGAGTGCTGACAGATAGGCGGCACCAGCGCTGATTTATAACCAGAATCGTTATAATGGGCGAAAACGGGGTCTCGGAATCTATTGTCTTTTTAGTTTGTAGGCTGTTTAGAACTATGATTTGTCTGTACAGCAGTTTTGGTGCTGAAGTTGGCTTCCAGTAATTTTCTAAATGCTGATTTTCTCTTAAGTGAATATTCATGATTTGCATTTTTACCAAATACTTGAGGGATTTGTAGTCTAACAGAGTGTATTGAAGATGAGGCATATTTGTGACATAGGGTTAGGATGAACTTGGAATAAACCTAATTGTGCTGTATTAGTGAATTTGCATAGTTCTCTTGGCTTTTTCTTGTCACAAAATAAAATTTGAGTTTTTAAGCACAGTTTTAAAAAAGACACTTTACAGTTTAAAAATATTGTATATAGACCTTTTTTCTCTGTACATTCAGTTTGAGGAAAGTTGAAATGGTAAATATAGGTATGAGTGGGGTCTTACCTTGTATCAAATACAGGAGGCAACACATTTCTTTATCCCTAATCAAGGTCGATTATACTGGCAGTCATTTAGAACTTTCTGAGGGTTTGATTGGTAGATGTTACCTGGAATTTGGCATATGAACACTAGAAACTTGAGTTAATATTATTTTTAAATAACTGAAATGGTCATGAAACGTATGTACCAGGAATCTTTAAGTCGTGTGGTTTGTTTGTATGTTTTTTCTTCCTGATCTGCTTATGGGAAGAAATGTTTTTCTAAAGATACCATTTTACAGGTTTTGTATTCCTGGGCCATAGCCCCTCAATGTGAGAGCTCAAGTTTCTTACCAGAGTACTTATCCTTGAGGTCTCCAGTAGCTGGAGAGACATTGCTAGCTTCTTGATAGTACACTCAATTCCTCCTATACCATGTTCTGCAAAGGAGCACCCTGCAGGAGATGATGGCGTAGTCTACACAACAAACTTCTGTCAGTATAACCTCACTCAAGGGTGTGGAAAATGCATACTCCCGAGTGATGCACTAGTCAAACTCCCAGTGTAGAAAGCACTATTGCTTTCTCTCACTGATGGCATCTTCACTAACAGCTACAGTGGCATTGTAAGTGTAGACAAACCCCATGTCTCATTGGTTATTGCACCATCTTTTCTTTGGATCTCGGCATCACCTCTGGTATTCTGGCACACCAATGCTTTTGCGTTGTGTTTTTCTCAGATTGGGATGCCTACCTCAGTACTCAGGAACTGTTGGTCTTTGCCTTTCTTGGTGCCTGAACATCTGTTTTGTCCAGCACTGTTACAGCTTTTTCTTCTCATTGACAGATGAGCATACATGCTCTGGTGCCAGAGTCTGTTAGATGCCTACACCTAATGAGTTGGAGCTTCCTGTCTTGAACTGCATCCCCTTTACTTATTTCATGCATAAGTATCCAAAGAGTGATCAAATAAGAACTTGGCAGTTTCAGATCTGTTTGAACAGGGTCCACAATTGAAAGACAGCTTGTTGCAGACAGTGTCATCTGAAGAAGTGGGTTTTGCCCACGAAAGCTCATACCACCATCTGGATGTTTTGTTAGTCTTTAAGGTGCTACTGGACTACTTAAGTTTTTCTAGTTAACAAACATGGCTACCCCCTGAAGCTTGTTGCATTGTTTGTTACATTTTATCTGCCTCTGAATCTACTATTGTGCCTTTTCAAGCAGTTCACCTCAGGAGAAACTCTTGAAGTCTGGCAGGAGGCAAGCCTGCAATATCTGGAGGGATAAATTAAAAGTAAAATAAGTTGACCAGAGTATCAGGACTCAATGCCAGCACCACCAATGTAGCTGTAGTCCCATCCTTAACCCAATGTGATTGTTCTGCCACTGAGAAACACTGGCATAATGCACTTTCAAAGTGGGCCATTGGCCTGGGCCACTTTTGTTTACCTAAAGGGTGTGTAGCCCATGGAACCTTGTGGCTCCCATTCGCTCTAGTTCAGTTTCCAGTTGCAGACAGCAGCACACCGCTTCCTACGGCTCCCCTTGGCTGGAAACTGAACCAGAGTAATGGGAGCAGTGAGGCTCCATGTCTACATACCCTTTAGGTCAGGAGTGAGGAACCTAAGGCTGGGGGCCAGAGGTGGTCCCTGGCTTGCCTGGATCTGGCCGCTCAGGGCTCCTCCCCACCCCCAGGATTGGGGAGCCTGTGCTGGCACTCCAGCCCTCACTACCCCCTGCCTGTGGCCCCTGCCTGACTGATATTTCTGTGGATCAGCGGCCCTGATCCCAAAAAGGTTCCCCACCCCACTTGAGGTAAAGAAAGCAGCGTGGGCCACCTAGCAGCTTTTCCATTAGCCCACAGCCCACTTTGAGAAACACTGCCCTGTGCAATAATCAGCAAAGCAAGTGTGGGATTTGCCATGTATTTAGGCGGAGAAGTTAGTGGTATTCTGTATAGGAGTCAGACAAGTAGAGCCAAGAAGGCCTGTAGCTTTTTCTTAGGCATAGTCCCAACTCCAGTCTTTCCTTTTCTGCCTTAATGTAAAGAAAATTACATTTGTGCACACTTAGCATTCTGGCCTGACTACAGCTTGTCCTCTGCAAGACTGCATCACCAAGCCCAGAGTATTGCCTTTGGGGCATTCCTTCTGCCTTATATGTGCAGTTGTATTATCTCTTGGCACAATTAGTACTTTTTGCGGAAAGGTTGGTAATTCTGGTCCAGGGAGTCTTGGCCTCTATCCATTGTTTGTCATTGAAAATTCTGGTGTAGCCGTTGTTGCTGTCTGTGGTAGACTTTTATATGTAACTTAATTGACTATTAACTTGAGGGTATTTACTGCATCCCTGAAGACTAGTATAAATGCTCTGCATGCATTTGTTGCAGATTACAAACATTTGAGACCTTACATTACAAAAGTCCACACTAATCTTTGCAAACTTGATGTACCTTTATTGGGAGCAAGTTAACTTGAGGTACAAGTCTGGTGTCAAATCCTGTTTGTTGCCCAACACTTAACAGTGAGTAGCCTAGGCTTCTAGTCCCGCTGACTAGCCAACTCAAGCTGCTTTCATGGGTGTAAGCTGAAGTCCAACTTTCATCACTCTAATCTTCAGATCTAATTAAACCTGAGGAATCTTTTAAGTAGAGATGTGCTGCCAAATCCCAGTCCACAAGCCCACATGGTCTGGGAGCTGGCAAATTCCCCTCCTCCCTGGGCTGTGGCTTCCAGCCCATGTGGGCTGGCAGCACCATGGGGCTGGAGCAGCCCTCTGCCTGTGGTGGGCAGGGAGCTGCTCCTGAATAAGTTACTTGTTCACACCCCTACTTCTGAGGCAAAACCCAAGTCTGATGCTAAATTCATGTCTGCTACTTACACATCAACACCCAGCCCTGCCCCCCTCCTGCCAGCTCTTAGGAAAACTTGAATAGTGACTGCTGAGGGTGATTTACCTTTTTTCCTAATAGCTGATTTTTAGTTAAAATTGGTCTAGGAATCTACAAGGGTATGTCTACACAGTGCTTAAATGCTTATAGCTAGCCTGTGTCAATTGACTCTGTCTTGGCTTAAGGGGCTGTTTAATTGTGTAGTAGAGGAGCAGCAGTTAGCTGACCAGAGCCAACTGTGGGTGTTTAATTGAAATGTAGGCATAGCCTCCTCTCTCTCTCACCTTTCAACCTAGACAACTCTCTCTTAAACAGTTAGTCATTTGTTAATGCTAAGTCACACAAACCACATCATTATGTAAACTTAATAAAACGTATTAAAAAAGCAGTATGTTCTTAAAATTTCATTAGATTCTTTGTGGTCCTCAGACCTCTTCTTAGGCTTCTGGTATACGTTCATCACTTGTTCATATTACTTTGCCAAGTATTTTCAGGGACACTTAGTGTACTTTCCATTAGTCTCCCCAGTTTGCTTTTGATTGAAATGGGGCTTGTCAAGTGCTGCAGTAAATTCCAAACATTTGGCTGCTGTAATTAGGATTCAACTGTATCTGTTTAGCAAAAAGAAGTTAATGCATGATACTGCTCAAGACACACTGAGTGTATACTTTTAAAATATGGTGCAGTTAGCTTGTAAATGAAATCTATTATGTACCATATTCAGTGCTGGCAAACTCCCAAAACTAGAAGTATATAGGAAGATTCACAGGTTATCTACTTCATTTTGTTGAGCATTAATACATTACATAGGTAACAAACAACATTGCTTTTGAGAAGCATCATAATATAATAGCATTTGAATCTCCCCATCCAAGAAGCTGCTAGTGTGTACATAAATACAGTGTTTGTCTCCTCTTGTATTGTAGCTCCTTGTTCCCTATTGATTTCTGCATCTCTGTTCTTTTTTGTGGGGGACTTAATAAAATAAAATTATCTCCTGTCTGATTTCACCTCTGAGTTGTTTAAAAGAATGTCTCCTTGTTAGTAGGATCACATCCTCTTCTGTGTAGGCCTGGATTGAATGAGCTTTCCAAGTAGTTAGCTTTGATGTAAAAAGCTGTCTGGCTCCTGTGCATTTGAGAAACTAGTTCTACCCATATTGCATCCCTGCAGATGGCAGTAACTTAAGCTATTTGTGCACTGGGGCAGGGGGGAAAGTAGTAGTGTTAACACATTAGCTGATTGAGCTAGGGTTTACCTCCGCTAAACTGTTTAAAAACACAAATGTCTTCTGTACGCTAAGATTTTAACATTTTAACTAATACATGTTAAAATGCATTCTTTTGCCTAGAAAACATGGCCACATGCCCTGCCTTGATTAGAGGAGAATGTTTTCAAAATAGCTATGACATCTTAATATCCTATGCAGTGTTTGTTGCATCCATGTTGGTCTCAGGATATTAGCAAGACAAGGTCCAATAAAAGATACTGCCTCACCTACCTTGTCTCATCAAGATGTCATGTTAACTTCATTTATTAAAAAAACCCACTGTCACTATCTTAGCTTTTTTTTTTTTTGTGCCATTTACCACAATAAATACAAGTCCTAACTGAGTGTTTGAAACATGTGCTTCGGGGACTATAGAAGTACCTAAATCTGGGACACACGGCTTTTGACTGGAACATATTCTTCTCCCTTAACTGTTATGGTAGAATTTGGTCACAGGTACATTCTACGGATGTTAAATTGCGGATATTTGACTAATCGAATAGTCAGTGCATTTTGCAGTGACTAGTCGATAGCGCGTCTCTGCCTTTGAAGTGTAGAAACAGCCCTAGGGCTGTTGCTACACTTTAAAGGCGACAGCGCCACTTGGAGCCCGGAATCAGCTGGGGACTCCCTGCTGAACCTGGGCTCTGAGCAGTGCTGCTGCTTTGAAACGCTGCCATGGGAGCCCAGAGTCAGGCTCCCCACAGTGTTTCAAAGTGGCAGTGTTGCATGCAGCCTGGGGTCTCGCCCCAGGCTCCACATGGCGCTGCTGCTTTGAAGCACTCCCTCTTCTCCCCCCCTTGCTGCCTCTTTCCGATAGACAGCAAAGGAGAGGGGGAGCGACTAGTCGACAAGCTTGTTGACTACCCAAAAAGCATTTGCTTATCAGATAATCAACTAGTCCTTCACATCCTTAGTACATTCCAAAACTTTTGCTAATTCAGTGAAATTTTTTGTTAGTGCTGGCTTGACAGAGGATGGTCCCAGTTTTGTAGTGCTCTAATATGTTGACATTTGGCCAATTTGACCTGTTAAGTTTTGGCTTCTTTGTACCTAAAGACTTTTGATGGAGCCAGCCTCTAAATTTTAATACTAATTAAAAAAAATCAAACACCTAAAAGCAAAATCTCTTCTGTGAAGATGTAGTGTACTCTTCTAGGTATCTTAAATGCCAAGACAATTCAATGATATTCAATCGATCCTCTGTATAGCAGTGAGATTTTTTTACCTACAGCTGAATGGTTCTCAGAGCTGTGGAACTTTTTCCTGTTTCTGCAAATGAACTAGTGACATGTTGATCCTCAAACTACTCTTTCCCCACCAACTAGCACAGCACCAAGAGAAATGACTCTTGCAAGGAGTGCAAAGTGATTGTGATACTGCATAATTGGGAATGGGTCTTCATCAACACTCCTGAATTATCAGTTAAGGAGAGAGAAACTTCCCAATTTGAGATCTCCAACAAAGTTAGGTTAAACCTTCATGTTTTGTTTCCAAACGTAGGTGAGTGTGGGGTTGTATGTGAAGGGGAAAAAAGGGTGTTGTATGCAACCAGAAGAGTTTGAGGCCTTTCTGGTGTTCATCCAACATAAGGGCAAACACTTTTCCTTTAGAGGTCACCTTTCAGTACAGCAGCTGCTTGTTGATTACTCCACACTACAGTATTTAATCTAACTTTAAAAGGCAGGTATAGTTGTCAAAACTTTAAGTTGAAAGGTTGGTTAACATTGTAAATGTAGCTAATGAAATTACAAACTTAAATGTTATAAGTGACCTTTGTAGCCCACTCACAAACATAGCTCCTTAGCACCAGTGTTCAAATGCTGCCCAGCAGAGCGCCCACATCTAGGTCTTTTGTTTCTATTGGTGGAGCACATTCGCACGTGCTTCAGTGCACAAACAATTTATTTTGCCTGTGGATTGAAAACTTCCGCACATGGATAAGGAAAGTCAGTTAACCAGTGAAGGCAGGGGGTGCTCTGGCCAGGCTGGAGCAACCTCTTGTGCAACAGGGGGCACTCGGGCTAGGTCAGAGCAGCCCGCTGCATCATGCCTGCCCGCATTTAAGTGGCTAACCTGTTAGCCAATTAAATGGGGTTTTACATCCCTAACATGGATGGAAAAGATTAGAAAGAACGTTACTTAGCACTATCTGTTGTCTGAGTTAAGCAAGGCATCTTTTAGTGTGTCCTGTTAAATCACATCAGCCAGAAAAACTGCTTTGTCCTTCGGTAATTAACATGATTATTAATTTAGCATGACAGCTGCTCTGTGGCACTTTAAATGGGACTAAAAACCCAGTTTCCCCCAACTTCGAGGTAAAGTTTCAATATCTCACCACCTTCTAGCACTAGCAAGCAGGAAGCTTTCTCTGAAAGACAGGGAGGGCACCTAAGGTTTCAAGTAGCATTTCATATGTATTTGTCTTTGGATGCTGGTTCTCAACTCTTCCAGACTATACAGGTGGGACTTCCCTGGTCCAGCACCTGTGGGACCTGAGCAGTCCCGAATGATAGTCTTCAGGACCAGTGAAGATCCACCCTGCTTCCCCCAGCCCTGCTGGGAGCTGCACTTCCCACTAGGGATGTAACAGAGCCGATGAAGTGATGAGCAAAATCTTATAGGTTAATGCTATAGACTACATGCATTCCCCCCGCCCTTTTCCAGCAAAATTTTTTAGCAGCATGGCTCAGTCCCGGCTTGTGCTGGGTCCAGGACCTACCCCTACTGCGGCTCTGTGTTTAAAGAGTATTAGGAGCCAGTCAGACAGGCAGCCCAACTTGTGCCAGGTCCTGGAGCTCAGACCCCGTTCCCTGGATGGGGGCTGCTGCCACCCCATGCTGCTGCCTCTGTATCAGAGGCAACAGTGTGAGGTGAGAGGTAGCTAGTCTGTGAGAGGGATCTGGCTTTTAAATTGGCTCCCCCCCTCGCAGACCAGCTCCCGACAGAGGCAGCAGCATGGGGTGCCAGATAGAGGCAGCAGCATAGAATAGCAGGGGGCTCCTTGGGAGTGGGGCTGGAGTGCACTGGCTGCCAGACCTACCTCTGGAGACTACAGAATAGTTGAGTAATGATAAGAATTCATGAGGTTAATCGACTGTACAATTAACGAATATTTAACATCCCTA
Organism: Rafetus swinhoei; assembly: GCA_019425775.1. Taxonomy (NCBI): domain Eukaryota; kingdom Metazoa; phylum Chordata; order Testudines; family Trionychidae; genus Rafetus; species Rafetus swinhoei. Next base: position 269,110,218 of record CM033437.1, on the reverse strand, counting down.
CTTCCCACACGGTGCTGTGGCTAAGCTCCCTAGCACTCTTACTCTGGCTGGGTCTGTGTGCCAGCCCTACTGCCTCTCGCCTGGGCAGGGCTGTACTCTGCCAGCTCCATTGCCACTGAGCTGTGCTCCAGGGTGGGGCTGTGCTCCCCACTGCCAGCCGGGGCTTTCTAGTCCAGCAATATCCATGGTTCTTCTGGACCATGCATGTAGCCAGACCAGAGTCCTGGATTTTAGAAGTGAAACCTTTAGTTCCCTTTCAGGAGTCTGATTTGGTTTGCATGCCCCCAAGTTTCATTTCACTTGAGCTACTTGCTTACAAAATCAGACATAAAATACAAAAGTCTCTGTCTCTCTCACTGAAATTGCTTGCATCTCATCTTCTCTGTACAGAATTTTAGCTTGCAGTGATTTAGCTAGTGCTTTTGATGTGGCCTATTGTAAAATTACGCCACTGTCTAGATGAGTTGATATCTGTTAGAAGAGATCTGTGTACACCTGGTTGAGAACTGTCCTAAGGCTTGCCTACATGGGAACATTTACTGGCATAACTATACTACTGTAACTATCATAACTCCCCATGCGAACAGTTACTACAGAATAAGAGTGCTTATTTCCAGTTTAGTTTCTTGCAAAGAGGAAAAAGGCACTCTGGAGCAAGCATGTTTATGCAGAGTTACACTGATTATTGGCATAACTATACTACCAAAGTTAAGTTCCCCACATAAACAGTTCCTGGGGCATCAGTAAATGTAAAATGCTGTGTTTAAAGCTTAGATGCACAACCTGATAGCATTGGTCTTCACCAGTCTTCAGGGGAGGCTTCTGTGTTAAAGTTTTGTTGCAGTCTTCCTTGGACATCAGTTTTCTGGAGTCCAAGCTGAAATGGGTGCTCTTCTCCCATAATACTGCCATGTTAAGCTCAGTTACAGAAGAGACTAACTAAAAATCACTGCTTAGTTTCTGTAATTTTAAAAGATAAATCAAGGAAATCTCTAAGTTAAAACACTCTTAACTAGAAAAGCAGGCTTACCAGAAGTCTTTAGTCCAAAAATCCATTTCACTTCTCGAAAATAAGATAAATCCTTTGAATAAAATCTAATCAGAAGTTGTAAAATCATCTACCATGATATGTAATCAAGAACTTTTTCTGTGCTTGTGGCATGGGGCATAAGTGCGTTATAGGGGTAAAAATGACTTAAAGTTTATAATGGGAAGTATAATGAAAACTTAACCACGAGGTCTGAAATTTTCCATGATGATAATCCTTCTTGGTTTTTGAGAATGAATATTTTTCCCTAATCTCAGTCCATATCAAGCAAAACTCTTACAGCCATCTTGTTCACAAAATTTAGCTTTGGCACAAACTTGAAATTTAGTGTAGTGGTTGCTTGGTGTGAAGGGTGTCCACTTTACCATCCCTGCAAAAAATTTACCAAGTTTGGTCAAGTTCCAAGATCGTGCAAACTTGGATTTTTCAGATACTCAGAATAGGGATGTAAAATCCTGTTTAATCAGTTAATATGGGTGGGACCGCTGGTTAACTGGTCAGGTAAGCATTACCTGTTCACATCCCTACTTTAGAATAGCTAGCTTGGTAGCAGCAATTCTCTTCAACTTCTGTTTGTGTTAAATAGGGTTAGGCATTTAACTAGTCAGATATTGTCAAAAATGGTAAAATATTTTTAAAGCATTAAGCAGTAAGATACTAGCTTCCAGTAGACTTAGCCTTAGACTCGTAGGCCTGATTACAAAAACTGAGTTAACTTGTTTAAATGGGATAGTGAAATGAAGTTCTTTAAAGTTTGTATGTGTTCCTTATTGAGGTTCTACTGTACATTGGCCTTGTATACAAATAAAGATACATTTTGTAGAACTCTAGCCATTAAGATGCTCAACTTTCAGTTAATCATCTTTTTTTTCAAATGTGTGGCTTTCACATTTCAAAAAGTGATTAAGACATTTAAGTAGTCTTGCTAGCAGATGACACGACAATACAACCAGAAAGGTAGGTTGCTGCATATATTAGGACATTCTTGGAGGAATATTTAATGATATTTGACCATGATCAAATTGATTAGCTTGTCAGGCCTAGTCAAACTCTACCTGCCATTCTGGTACAACAATTGAGCATTCTGCAGCCCAGGGCTGCAGGAGCTGAGCAGGACTTACCCTGCAGTTGCTCTTTCTAGCTGTTGTGGGTCACTGTGGCATTAGTGTCGAGTATCAGAGGGGTAGCCGTGTTAGTCTGAATCTGCAAAAAGCAGCGAGGAGTCCTGTGGCACCTTATAGACTATCTGAAGTGTTGGAGCATAGCTTGTGGGCAAAAGACCCGCCGTCAGATGCATCTGACGAAGTGGGTCTTTGCCTTGAAAAGCTTATGCTCCAACACTTCGGTTAGTCTATAAGGTGCCACAGGACTCCTCGCCGCTTATGGCATTAGTGGAACTGAGATGGGAATCTTCCTCCTCCTGACTGCATGGGAGGATTGTTGAAAGACAGGAGAGAAGAGGAAGGCAGTGTTGGCTGCTGGTTGAGCAACAGGGTGGCTTGTGTGTGTGTGAGAGAGAGATTGGGCAAGAGCTACCCAAGAGAAGTGTGACAAAGGATATAAATGGGTCTCCAATTAGGGCATTCCCCTATAAAACCTGGAACAATTATTCTTGAATTTAAACATTTCTTAGTCATCTAGCAAATAGCAGTGAAACAGTCCTGTGTAGTAGGGATGTTAAATTTAGATTAACTAATTGAATAGTCGATGGGATTTCCATAGACTATTTGATTAGTCTATAAGTGCATCTCCGCCTTTGAACTCTAGCAGGGCTCTTGCTCCAGTTGAAAAGCAGAAGCCCCACAGGGAGCTTGGGGCCATCAGGGTGCTCTTGTACATTTCAAAAACAATCACAGCAAAAGCCTGCGAGCAGAGACTGCTTCATTCCCCTCTTGCGCTGTTTCCCACTGTTTCTACCTCCTCTGCCACCCGTGGACAGGGTGCTGGGGGGAACCGGCTTTTAAGCTGCCTCCCCACCCCCAGCAGCAGCTCCTGCTCTTCTTCCCCTCCCCCACTTCTCTCTGATAGAGGTGGCAGGTGGGGGGGAGAGACTAGTCTCATCAATAGCAGACTAAGCTTATTGGATAGTTGACTAGTCGCTTAAATTCCTAGTGTGCAGTGACCCCATACCCCTCTAGTGGCTAAACTACATAGAAAATAGCAGTCTTCTATCAGTTAGTCCTCTACCTTGAGATAATGGACTATAGTGTGAATCTATAGATCCCAACTCTGGTGATTTCACCATTTGGAGATAGGTAATAGGGTTCTGCAAGACTGAAACGTTGTATTTTTAAGCCTTTAAAAATTGTATCCAAGGAACTTGAGTGGTAAGGATCCAAAGTCAAGCACACTCAAATATTAGGATACTAGCCAATTAGCCAGTCATAAGATGGGATTTTCAGGTCTCTCCTCCATGTGGTCTTCTCTCCTGAGCCTCCAGTCTCTCGCTCTGAGTCTTTCTCTCTCTCCTCCTCCTCCTACTGCCTCTTCTTCCCCTCCCCTGCTTTCTGTCTTTCTCTTCTCCCCCTCCTGCCTCTCACTCTCTCTGCTCTCTTCTGTCTCCGTCGGGGATGTACTCTTGTTCAGGCCCTGCCCCATGGGTGTGTACGTCACCACCCCACCCCCTTCGCCTCCCGTCGTGGTGCTTGGCTGACTTCTGCGCTGCTCAGCTGGGCCGCTGCGTGGGAGCAAGCGGCGCAAGCGGCTGTTTGGGCCCTGCGCTCCCCATGCAGCACCTCTGTGCTGCATGGGGAGTGCGGACCCTAAATGGCCGCTTGCGCCCACGCGGCGGCCCAGCTGAGCGGCGCAGAAGTCAGCCGAGCGCGATGTCGGGAGGCAACAGCCAGCGTTTCAGCGTTAGTCACAGACATTGGGCTAACTATATATATATATACACACACACACACACACACACACACACACACGAGAATTGAGTTACAAGAATATGCACGAGGCAACCTTAATTTTGGTGTTTTTTAGCTCTTTGAGTGGGTCTTTGCAACCGTACCATTTTTAAAGTAGATTCTTTAATGTGTTCTATATAGCTTTGTTGCATACTCTTATTCCAAGAACGTGAGGTGTTAAATCTTAAACATTTTACCCTAAGCAAGAGATCAAAAGGAATATGCAGTAATGTTTCTTTTAGGTACTAAAAACTAATCCAAAACTTTTACATGGTTGCATCTTGAGGTTTTTTCCCCAGAGTTTTTAATTTTCCTATTTTTTTCTAATAGCACATTCTATAGAATGGCCCCACGATGCCACATGTCCTGACGATTGGTATGTACACCTGTGACTTAAGTTAGCCACAGCTAGGTTAGGCAGATTCCAGTTGTTTTTTATGACCAGGTGATAGCTACCTGTTTCTCTTCTTCCTTCAATGCGCAGTATAACTTTGTTCTTCAGATAAAGGGTAAAAACATTTTCAATAAGACTGGGAGACAAGCTTTTGCCCCCCCTGCTTCAGTTGAGCTGAGCCACACTGGTTCACTTAGCTTCTGTGGCAGGTGGAAGAGATTAACTTTCTCTCAGCTTCTAGGAGAAGTTAAATTTAGAAGAGGGTGTAGCTAGCTAACCTATCCAAATCACCTTCACTTCACTTAAGAAATAGCTCACAAAGAAGAGGGGGCAGAGGATATGAAACAAATCCTCCCCAGGCTTTTGGGAAAGGGGGGAATGGGGTTCTGCTGTCAAGGATCCCAGATAAGTAATAGGATGGCAAGAAATCAAATTCCTTGTTACGCAATTTGAGAGCCTTCCTTCATACACAAGAAAAATTCCTCATCCTATGAGATACTGGATGGCTGGGATGTTTAAAATTAGATTAATCAGCTAATTGAATAGTTGATGGAATTTCAATAAGGGTGATTCTGCTTTGAAATGTAGCAAGAGCCCACCTGGCTGTTGCTGCATGTCAAAGGTGGAAGGGCTGTGTGGCGTTCCACCTTTGAAATGCCTTGTGGGGCCAGAGGTCATCCCCACTAACCCCAAGCTCCATGTGGCACTTTCGCTTTGAGGTGTACAAGAGCCCCAGCGGGGCCTGATAGACAGAAAGGGTGGGAAGAGGGGAGAAGCAACTAGTCGATTAGTGTGGTGACTAGTCACTTGCATCCCATATCCTATAACTGTCAACGTTGTTCCGAACCTAGTGATGCTTCATGTAGAACTTCAGGAAAAGTCATAGATCTTACCTTCAGTGATGTTTGAGTGTAAATGACTAACTGTTAAGCAGATGCTTATTGGTTAACAGTGTAACTTACTCAGTGAAGTCTCCTCCCCGAGAGCCAGACAGGCAAGGGCTGCCTGCTCCACTTCCAGGGAGGCTTTGCTATGAATCTTTATGCTGCAGAGACCACAGGGCGGGAAAATCACAGCGGTTGCTAGGGATGTCAAGGAGTAGCCAACTAGATGATGAACCAATAATCTTGGGTTTATTGGTTAATATAGTCAACTAGTCACATTCCTTCCCGCCCCTTCCCCTGCTGCCTCTGTATCTGTTTAAGGCAGGCCCAGAGGCTGCTTCGCAGCAGTAGCCCCTGTCCAAGGGGAGCCTGCATCTCCTGAAGCAGCCATTATCCATGGCGAGCCAGGGCCTGCCATAGGTAGAGGCTGCTTCACAGTAGCAGCCTCTGTCCATGGGGGTATGTTCTCTTTATGGATATCTGATTTGTGCACAAATCAGATATCCATAAAGGGAACATACAGAAACCTGTTGGTGAACACTTTAATCTGCCTGGTCACTCGTTAAGAGACTTTCAAATTGCTGTTTTGTTACAGACCAATTCCGCAAGCCAAATACACAGGGAAGGGTTGGAACTACAATTCATTCACAAGTTTAATTCTCATGCCAGTGATCTGAATGGAGATACCGGATGGCTGGGACATTATTGACCAGTCAAACAATGAATGTGCCAATGATTCTTTGTGTAGAATCTGGTGTTAGTGCTCTTCCTCTCTATTGCTAACTAACGGTTCTCATCTGCTTCTTTTAACTATCCAGTCTTTAGGTGCTTATAGACTATCAGTTTTGCCTGTTACTGCTTGGCTTTCCCTTTGATATTTATATACCCACTACCTCTTCTCCAGTCATCTGAAGAAGAGGTCTGTGCCCATAAAAGCTCATGATACCATCTACATGTTTTGTTAGTCTGTACAGGATCAACTTAAAACAAAAAGTCTGGTAGCACTTTAAAGACTAACTCGTGTACCCCCTGAAGCTTTTTATTTCTTACATGTTGGCCATGCCTTAGGATTCTTCCTTCAAAGATTCGTAATTACTCCTGGTAAGGAGCCCCAGATACTTGACTGTTTTACTAGCCCCAAAGAGCATGGATCAGAGTAATCTTGCAGGATTTCCTGTTCTTTGGATGGACCAAATTCTTGGATGGAGATAATACCATAAGACTGTTGCAAAATTAGAACGAACTGAGTGAGAGCTGTGTCATAAGATTCTCTAAGGATGTTAATGTTTGTGGATATTTAATCTGATCAATAGTGCCTCTGTTTTAACTCTAGGGAGTATAAATGTATCTGTAGTTCATGTTCTGTTCAGAGGGAAACTGTCTAGGACAATTTTGAGTTGGGGGCGGGGAGAGATGGTGAACCACACAAACTTCAAGTAAGCAGTACTCATTTTGTAGCCAACAGCCCATGAAGCTTGTGGGTTTCCTTTTGTACCTATAACTAAAGTCTATCTGGTCATCTTAATATGCATTTTTTTCCATTAGAGATGTAAAATCCTGTTTAAACATATTTAACTAATTAAACAGTTAACAATTACATGGGGTGAGCAGGAGGGCTGGGCTGGAGCATATGCACGCGCGCACACGCCACAAACTAATGCTGCTCTGGCCAGGCTAGAGTGCCCACCTCCACCTCTGCTTGTTGCAGGTCCCATGGGGCTGGAGCATTCCCCTTCCTGAGACAGGCAGGAGGCTGCTCCAGCCCCTACGCCCCACCAGCTAAAAATTCACATCCCTACTGTCCATTTCTTAATGTGTGTTCGCTCTATATGCAGGCCATCATAAAAATACAGCTTAGCGGCAGTGTTCCCTCTAAGATTTTTCCATCCATGAGTGAGTTTTTGTCTTGTGTGCCAAGAATGAGGTCATGTGTGCATGTTCAGATGTGTGCCACTGTGGTATCCACCAGTGCTCGCTAGGCAGGCCATGTGGCGAGTGGCCGCCCCATGAGCCCCGGGCTGGAGCCAGGACCACAATGCAGCTGGTCCTGAGGCTGGGGCTTCAGTGTGGACAGCTCCACATCTCCGGCTCTGGCAGCTGCCATGCGGTCTGCCCTGGCCCCAGCTTCAGCCCTTAGGAAGGGCTGAAGCTGGGGCCAGGGCTGCATAGTGGTTGCCCAGCTGCTCCCAGAGCAGGGCCGCATGGTGGGCAGCTGTCCTGTGTACCCAGGATGGGGCAGGCTCCAGCTTCAGCCCTGGCACGCTGGGCAGACACCCACCACACAGCCCATCCTGGGAGCAGCTGGGCGGCCACCATGCAACCCTGGCCCTGCACTCTCCCAGAGAGCCACCACCAGCAGCTTATCTTAGACTTAGAGAAAGATGAGTGCTGTGCTGTGGCTCTGCTGAAGAGGTGGGTGGGATTGAAATTCTTTGTGCGCCCGCACAGGCGTGCACCTAGAGGGAGCTTAGCTGTGGTAACTTTTGTTCACGTCAATGGTAAAATCAAACATAAAATGCATGACTTTATGCTAAGCTTCCAGTCAGGGCAAGCAAACTGATTTGTCCCCTTCTAGTAAACTGGAATTTGTTTTCAGCCCTTAACTAAACAATAAATCCTGATTTAAAACAATTCCACTAAACCAGGAGTGGGGCACCTAATGCCCAGGGGCCAGATGCAGTCCCTAACTTGCCTGGGTCCAGGCCTCGGGGCTCAAGGCTCCTGCCCGTGCTGGCACTCTACCCCCTGCTCCTCCCTGCCCAACTGATTTTTTTTTTTTTTTTTTCCTTTCCTGTGGGTCAGCAGCCCCCTGGCCTAAAGAAGGTTTCCCACCCATGCACTAAGCTCTGAATGATTTAATGTAATAGTCATCACTATTACTAGTTGCTTTCACATAGCTCCCTTGAACACTGATTTGATCAGCCGAAAGTTGTGTAATGTTCCTGTTGTATGGAATGTCAGCTGTGTGCTTAGCCTTCAGTTACTTGTAAGGTTTTAAAATGGCTTTTTGAGCGTTGTTTAAGTGGATCCATACTCATAGAAATATACATGCCCTCTCAGGTTACCAGTTCTAAACTTTCTCAGTAGCACCACTTACCTATGCATCCTGTCCATGTACTCATAATAAAGGCTGTAAAGAGATGCAGCCTTAATACGTAAGCATTGAGCAGAATCTTGGTGACGATTATTGCTCTCCTGCTTTTGTCTGTATAGGAAACTGTCCAGGGCTTTTAGTTAAGGTAGTCTTAAGCATTGTCTACACTTAACTCGGAGATCATTGATGCAGGGGTATCCTGCTATAGGTGAAGCGTGGCAAACTACAGTAGTCCCAATTATCCAACCTAAACGGGACCGACAGGTGGTTGGATTACCGAAAATGTCGGATGATAGGGACTCTACTGTAGCCGGAGCCGCTTGGTCCCCATCCCTCCCTGGCCCTGGCCCCTTCCCTCCCTGCAGCTCCCAGGGCGTGGGCCAGGACAGTGGCCCCACTCGCTGCCCCGTCGCTCTCCTGGAGCCACTGATGCCGCTCCTGCCGGCGCCGCTTATGCCTGCAGCTACCGGGGGCGAAGCGGCGCCGGCAGGAGCGGCATCAGCGGCTCCAGGGTGCGGGCCAGGAGAATGGCCCCGCTCGCTGCCCCGTCGCTCTCCTGGAGCCACTCCTGCCAGCGCCGCTTCATCCCCGGGAGCTGCAGGCATCAGCGGCTCCAGGAGAGCGATGGGGCAGCGAGCAGGGCCATTCTCCCAGCCCGCGCTTTATCCGACCCTGCAGCTCCCAGGGATGAAGCGGCGCCGGCAGGAGCGGCTTCAGGAGAGCGACCAGGCAGTGAGTGGGGCCATTCTCCCAGCCTGCGCCCTGGAGCCGCTGATGCCTCTCATGCTGGCGCCAGGAGCTGCAGGGTTGGATAAAGTGGAATGTAGGATTACTGAAGGTCAGATAACCCGGACTCTACTGTATCACTATTCCTTTCCTATTCCTACAGTCAGGTCTCATGTAGCTTCAGAAATTTCAGTGAGACTTACTCCTGGGGGAATTGTGCCACTGTGCAAGGGGGAATTTGCACAATTAACGTTTTGCACAGTATTTCATTTTTCCTTGCAGAATTGGTTTTACAGAACTGCTGGCTTCCACTAGGAACAGCTGGACCTAGCAGAGGGGTGTTCTGGCTTGAAAATACAGGATACTGTCAGGGAGAATGAGCTTGAGGGTTTTGGGCAACTGTGGTTCCCAGCATGTATGTTCTTTGGATGTCAGTGTGTAGTCCACTACATGATTAACTGATAAGCCTGGGCTTAGTGGTTCATCTTCTCAACTACACTCACTCCCCCTACCCCCCCCCACTTGTTGCCTCTGTATCAGAGGCAGCAAGGGGGGATGGAGTTTAGAGCTGGTAACCTGAAAGGGCATGTATATTTCTGAGAGTATGGATCCACTTAAACAATGCTCAAAAAGCAACTTAAAAACCTTCCAAGTAACTCTGATAGAGGCAGCTGTGAGGAGGGTGGGGGCCGGCGGCAGCCGGTACATGTGGGAAGCCAGCTTACATGTGGACAGCCTACTTGAATCAGCTCCTGCAGAGCCGCCTCCTCTCCCCCTCTTTCCGTGCACTCCTGCCCCTCTATCAGAGGGGAGGGGCAGGCAGAAGCCAATACACATGTGGAACCATCTTTTTAATCTGACTCTGTGTGCCAGCTCCATGGAGCCTACTCTTCCCCCTCCCCTCCCCCCCACTTGCTGCCTCTGTGTGAGGCAGCAAGGGGGCAGGCCGGAGCCAGTTCTTTTAAGCTGGGTCCCCCTTTTTAAACCAGCTCCCCTTGCGGACTGGCTACCACCTGCCAACCTGCACTTCTGCCTGTGATACATTGGCAGCAGTGTAGGGTGGCAGGGGGCTCTCCAGGAGTGGAGCCAGGAAGCACACTGGCTACTGGCCCTGCCCTGGGGACTATCAAATAGTTGTGTAACTGCACAAAATATCAGTTACAGAATTATTCAGTTATGTTAGGGATGTTAGATAGCGATTGTCCTGAAGGAAGGAGTGGTTCTGTACAAGCCCTTGTCTCAGCCTCAGGCTGTTTCTTTCTGGATCCCTGAGCTTGGGGAGTGAGGGTGAGAGGCTGAGGAGGGGGGTGTGTGTGTGTCTGTCTCTGTCTGTCTCTGTCTGTCTGGGTGTGACAAGCCTGCCCTGAAGCTGATGGAGTGACCTTGGCCCAGTTGGCTGAAAGGGCCCTATCCCCACAGCCCTTCTGGGCATGCTTCAACTGGAGACTGACTATAAAGGCTTCTGGAGCAGCTCAGTCAGGGCTGACTGCTGAAGGAGAAGGTGGAGCTGAAGGAACTCCTGGGGGGGAGTGCAGCCAGCCCAAACAGCGGCAGCCAGGCTGAGAGGTACTACCTAAGGAGCCTCAGAACCTGAATCCGCATACGGGGTAGACGTCTGCCAGGTACCAGTAGGAAGTAGCCCAGGGTGGGGAATCGCTCCCTGAGCACTCATCGTGTTGTAGCAGGATTCCCCCTTGAGTGAGCAGTGGACCATGCCAAGGCCAACAGGGCCCTGGCCTGGGACCCAGTGGAGTGGGAGGGCCCTGGTCCCCTTTCCTCTGTGTGGGGGAGTTTTTCCTGCGTATGTACTTAGGCCATTGGGCCTTATTACCCTGAGTGGAAGGGACTTGCATATGTACTTAGGTCATTGGGCCACAATACCCTGAGAAGGCCTGAGGGCATAGATTGATGCTGTCAAGCTGCCCTGTAAATTGACTTGGTGACTATCAAGTTGCCCCACCAAAAGAAATCCGGCTCAAGGGGCCTCCAAGGGTTGGTAGCTACTATAGCGGCTAGTGCTTCAGATCTTACACCACAGAGAATTTACTAGTCAGAGCAGACATTCTTCTGCTCCATTTTCATGGTTTTACCATATTTCCCTTTTATATAAAAAGCATTCATTGTAACTTCTAACTTAAGTACCAACTTGGCTCGATGGTGAAATAAGTATTTTAAATTGCTGGCTAATGGTGAGAACTGCACAATTCTATTGTGTTAACAGTTAAACAAGAAGGCTCCTTGGGGCAGAAGCCATCCTTGTTCTCTGTACAGTGCCTAGAACAGCAGAGTCCTGCTCTGACTTGGGCTTCTAGGCACTTGATAGTATGTATAACAGACTTGTTTTGTTCGCCCTGTGTGTGTGCGCCTTCCAATTTCAATGCAAAATAGATGAGGAAACATGAAGATAGAACACGCTAAATCTAAATCCTAATAAACTTGGATTAGTACATTTTGAAGAAAAAAGTAACTAATTTACAGTGCATACTTTTTGGGCTTTTTTTGTATTTCTCTAACTTAGACAAGTTCCGGTGAAGTTGCATCATTACATCTTGCAAACTCAACGTTGTAAAAATTTCAGGAAAATATCTAACTTACATTTTTTGACAATTCTGTGTGTATGGACTCTTTTACAAAAGCCTCATCAGCCGTCTAGAAAGGTATAACTCTAAATCAGCTTGATATAGTTCATTTAAGAGTCAGGATCTTAGATCACATTGGTAAGACATTTCCTATTTACACATGTGCAGAAAGTGAGTATCCCAAACCTGAGGATCTTGACTCTTAACATTTAATTGTGTATTAATCTCAAGGCATTTTAAGAGTTGGTACTTCACATGTAAATCTTGCTATAGGTTATTGAGTTCTGATTACGTTTTATAAGGTATAATCCATCTGGCATCATGAATAAGCCCCTCCCATGCCCCCATTCTAACCCAATCCCCCTCCATTCCCCCAGAGCCAGCCCCCCCAACCTAATGCCTCCTCTCCCCCCAACCTAATAGGGTTGCCAGATGGTTTCAACAGAAATACCGGACACACGTGACATTACATCACAATCTACATTACATCTTTAGAAAATACCAGACATTTATATTTTCTCAATTTGTTTTCCAAACAGAGCTCAAATACTGGACTGTCCAGTTCAAAATCAGACACCTGGCAACCCTACAACCTAATACGTGGGTCCCAAAGTCGATGTTTCTGCCTGAGGCGCTGGGGCAGTATGAGCACAGTGGCCAGCTGTGAGCGCCCAGCTGGCCGTGAGCGTGTGTGCAGAGCGGCCTGGCCGGCTGTGAGCCTGCTGGAGAGCCCAGCCAGCCGTGAGCGCATGCACAGAGCAGCCTGGCCAGCTGTGAGCAGGCACTCGGCCATGTGTTCCAAGCAGCCAGCACTTCATTCTTTTATAAAAATGTTCTGGGGACCGCAAAAAACTTCAATCGGGCCGCATGCGGCCTTCCAAACGCAAGTTTGATATGCCTGCTTCAGACTGTCTTCAGTCAGATTGTTTTCAAGTGACTGCTTAAATGTGTGTCTTTTTTGATATTTTAGGTACTGTTAGTGAGTAGTAGCCGGTATCCAGATCAGTGGATTGTACCAGGTGGAGGAATGGAACCAGAGGAGGAACCAGGAGGTGCTGCAGTTCGAGAGGTTTATGAAGAGGTAAACATTGAATTAACAGTCTGACTCACATTCAGATAGCAATCTTAAACAAAAATAGAACTTCAGCAACTTCTCAATTTAACTTGCTAAAATTCCAATGATCTACAAATGCCAAAAATGTATAACTTAACCTATTTCAGACTTAATTTTTAGGACTCATATCTCCATTTTAATGCAAATCAGAATACATTGTGTAAGTAGGTTTTGATCAATATTTAGATTAGATTGAAATCTGGGTTTTTGTAGACATAGTACATCTTAAATCAAGTAACGAGACTTGACTAGTTGAAGGAAAGGGATTCTTAGATTATTTTCAATTGAGGAACACCAATTCAAACTCCTGACAGTGAGAAAATGTTTGAGTAGCTCACCTCTGCCTCTTGATTTGAGGGCAGAGTTTCTGTTCTAATGCTACAAAAAACCCTAATGTTTTGGTTTCAAGTAATCTATTTGTATACTTGTGTGAGAACACTATGTAGGCAGTAGCTTAGTACCTAAAATCTTTCTGTAAAAAGATTTTGGCAGTGAATATTTTGTTGATGTGCATAGTTGCTAAAAGCACTGCACCAGAATTTCTCCAGTCCCATTTAGTGAGTTAAACACAAAATATAAGCACTATGTAGTGAATACCAATACTGGTAATTCAAAGGTGCTGGTGCTCGCAGGGAGTTGGCTTAAAAGCTGGCTCCCTGTAAGCACTAGCTTCTGCCTCTGCCCTGCCCCCACGCATGTAAACATATAACTGCTGAAATTTTCAGCAGTTACACACTTACACTAATGCCTTTGAACAAATCTATTTTACAATGAGATTTGCATCTCTAACTTCCAGCTAAAATAAAGTACATCGGCGATAAACTACAATGAAGTGAAATGTATATAATTAAACTTCAAGTGAAGGTGTTTGATTGGGGTGGGTAAATGGCCCGCAGGCCAAATCCAGTCTGCTAGGGTTAGCCCCTGTCTGGTCCCCACACCACCAGATTTATCTGCACCTGTGAAGCTAGCCTATGGGAGCTGCAATTGCCTGAATCTGTGGCTGCGCAGGTAAATATAGAGCAGTGAGTGCCTAAAACAGAGGGAGTCTTGTAAAGTGTTCTCTAGTATGTAAAATTTCTATTGACTGCAGTTCTGCATTATTTGTAGCAATTGTTTCCTGCAAGAGAAACTCATTGGATTTCATTTTGTGAGCATTCCAAAAGTGCAAGAATAGTGTCACATAAAGTAATTTAAATTACTGCTTGGTTATTCAGTGTCTTTAGGATTAAATCTGGTGAACCTTCAATGCCATCTTAATTTCAGCTCACATATCAAACTTCAGAGTTTGTTATAAAATACACAAGCTGGCATTTTGCTTCTCTAAAGTATGGGTTTTGCTCCACCTTCAGGAAACAGGAGGTAAGACAGTAGTGTATATAAATTTTCTCTATTGGGTCTGAAAGATTATGGGCTAAAACTGAAGTTATCTTCCTATTTAGATGGATGCTAAAGGCTAGCAATATTTGGAAATGTAGAAAATGTCTTTCAAAATCAAAACTACGCACTCGCACACACGCAAATCCCCAGCCAGGGGTATCCTATCTACTACCCAAGATCAATAAACCTAGAAATCCTGGATGTCCCATTATCTCAGGTATTGGCACACTTACAGCAGGATTATTCAGTTATGTTGACTCTCTCATCAGACCCTATGCTACCATCACTCCTAGCTACCTTTGAGACACCACTGACTTCCTGAGGAAACTACAGAACATCAATAATCTTCCTAAAAATGCCATCCTGGCCACCATGGATATAGAAGCTCTTTATATGAATATTCCACACGATGATGGATTACTGGTTGTCAGAAACACTATCCTTGATGACACCACTGCATACCTGGTTACTGAGCTCTGTGATTTTTATCTTGGCCACAACAGCTTCCAATTTGAGGACAAGTTAAACCTTCAAGTCAGTGGCACAGCTATGGGCACCCACTTGGTCCCACAATATGCCAGCATCTTTATGGCTGACTTTGAACGATGTTTCCTCAACTTTCACCCCCTAGCATCCTTGCTCTGCTTATGCTACATTGACAACATTTTCATCATATGGACCCACGGGAAGGAGACCCTTGAAGAATTCCACAGGGATTTCAACAACTTCCACCCCACCATCAACCTTAGCCTGGATTAGTCCACACGAGAGCCACTTCCTTGACGCTACAGTACAATTACTCAAAGGCCAAATTTCTACCACTTTATACCAGAAACCTACCGAGTGTTACACTTAACTACATGCCTTTAGCTTCCATCAATGACACATTTCCCAATCTATTGTTTACAGCCAGGCCCTAAGATACAACTGGATTTGCTCCAGTCCCACAGACAAACAGGATCTGTATCAAGCATTCTTAAAACTTAAATACCCACACAGGTGAAAAAACAGATTGACAGAGCCAGATGAGTAGCCAGGCATCAGCTTCTTCAGTATAGGCCCAGAGAAGAAAACAGAACACCACCAGTCATCATCTATAGCCCCCAACTTAAACCCCTCCAGCTCATTAACAATCTACAACCTATCCTGGAAAATGACCTCTCTCTCTCTCTCGGCCTTGGGGGAACCCCAATCCTCATCTACAGACAACCCCCTAACCTCAAACATTCTTTCCAGCACCACAGCACACTTCTATCATACTCATCTAGAAACCCACTCCTGCAATCAACTCTGGTGCCAACTCTGACCACACATTTATACAAGTGACATTATCACAGGACCTAACCACATAAGCCACCAAATCAGAGGCTCATATAACTGCACATCCACTAACGTGATCTATGCCGTCAAGTGCCGGCCAATGCCCCTCTGCCATGTATATTGGCCGAAGTGAACAGTCTCTACTACAAAGGATTAATGGACACAAATCAGATATTTGAAATGGTAACACGGAGAAACCTATTGGGGAACATTTCCTCTTGACTGGGCACTCACTAATGAATCTAGGTGACTATATTATTTCAAAGGCCAGTGACTAGATTATATTTCAAAAGCCAGATGGAGAGAGAAGCTGCAGAACTTTTTCATAAACAAGTTTGACACCTTGAATAGAGGTTTAACAAAGACTAACTGGATGAGTCGCTATATTCCACACCCAAATAAAAAGTGAAGCACTGGGCACTTAGAATACTTAGGGCCCACTCTATTAGCCTCATTTATCATGGACACACTAACAATATTTTTTCCCTATTTTTCCCCTTCTCTTTCCTTCCCCATCCTGTTTCTCTATTTATTTGTACTCTGCACCCCTTAACTCCATTCATCTGAAGAAGTGGGTTGTGCCCATGAAAGCTTATGATACCATCTACCTTTGTTAGTCTCTAAGGTGTTACAAGACTATTCGCTGTTCAGGTTTTTGTAGCAACTTGTTAGTCTCTATCCACTTTGTCTCCAGTCTGAGCTTCTCATTAAAACCCATCTTTCTCCTTTGATGTCTCAAAGACATGAGACACCATCAATTCTGATTCTTTAGCCTAGTACATGAGAGAGGGATTGAAGGCTAGAAAATAGCTTTATAGTACTGGAAAGTCATGTATTATAGATACCACAAGGACATACTTAGGCCTGATATACAGTAGAAGACTAAGCTGACTTAAGTACCTTGCTGAAGGGTAGTCTCATTAAGCCAACCAAACACACTTTCACCATGAGGGGAACCCTTCCTATTGACATAGATAGCATCTACATTGAAGTACTGCAGTTGTGCAGCTGCAGCAGCACCATTGTAACATTTCAAGTGTACAAAAGCCCTTTTGTTATAGCCTCATCTGCAGATGGACTTGCTACCCTTGAATCATAAATTTGTAGATTTAGATTTGTAGCTTGGTTGGACTAAAGTGTAAAGCATAAATAATGCCTCTTCATTGGAAATATCTCAAGCTACCTGTACATATGAAACTGGAGAAAATGAAGTAGTAATTTCTCTCGTGGCGCATGTTAAGCTATTTCTAAAATAAAACTCTGAATTGTAGCCTTATATGATTGCTAACTAAAGAGATGAATGACAGGTGTGGAGATCCCGACTGTAGGTTTGAGCATGACTTAAATCTGTTTGAAACCTGTATAATGTGAAGTATTTTGTCCCAATTGCATGAGAGCAGTTCATGTAACTGATTAACATATCAAGTATTCTAAAACAGTATTAAAGTCCTGCCTTTTGATTTACTTTAGCTGTTGACAATGTTCATGGACGTCAGTGTCTGGACTAATAATTCTTATGGAGTGACTGTTGGTTCTTTAGTTAACTTGATTATTCAACCTTGGTAAATTATACCTAATTTTATTTCATTCTATTCACCTTAATTTGCTACATCCCATTTGATATCTTACTAATGTAAAAATGGCTTACAAGGAACATATAAAATAACATTTAGGTCTGGATACATGTGTGAGTTTCAGCCACTTTTTGTTCTCTGCACTTTGGTGCTAATATGCTCTGGCACGTGGTGATAAGTCAGTAAGATCAGATACATATCTTCTTATTGGATGCACAAATTATTGAATGTACACGTTTTTTGCCCTACAAGCATATTCAGAGATCAAAAAGTTTGGGTAATTTTTTGAGATGTGGTCACCTCATCTCTCAGATATATTGGCATTGGAAAAGGTTCAGAGAAGGCAACAAAAATGATTAGGGGTTTGGAATAGGTCCCATATGAAAGATTAAAAAGACTTAGAATTCTCATCTTAGAAAAGGGGAGACTAAGGGGGATATGATAGAGGTCTATAAAATTGTGACTGATGTGGAAAAAATGAGTAAAAGTTATTTACTTGTTCCCATAATATAAGAACTAGGGGTCACCAAATGAAATGAGTAGGCAGCAGGTTAAAAACAAACTGAAGGAAGTTTTTCTTCACACAGTCAACCTGTGGGAATTCCTTGCCAGAGTAGGTTGTGAAGACTAGGACTTTAACAGGGTTCAAAAAAGAGTTGAATACATTCATTGAGATTAGGTCCATCAATGGCTATTAGCCAGGATGGATAGGAATGGTGTCCTTAGCCTCTGTTTGAAAATGGATGACAGGAGAGGGATCGTGTGGTGATTGCCTGTTACGTTCACTCCCTCTAGGGCATCTGGCATTGGCCACTGTCAGCAGACAGGATAGTGGGCTAGATGGACCTTTAGTCTGACCCAGTATGGCTGTTCCTATGTCATCTCAAGTAGTAATGGTGCCTAGGCAAAATTTCTCTAGGAATTAATATTCTACATCTACAGTATCTCCTGATAAATCTGTGTAATCCCTTTTTTATATGGTTTGTAGCAACTTCATTACAAAGGCATAAATCATTTCAGATTTGAACTTAAGAAAAATGGGCATGGTAATACTTTATTCTTTTTCTTTTTTTATAGGCTGGAGTAAAGGGAAAACTAGGCAGACTGCTGGGGATATTTGAGGTGAGCTATTTAAAATATAACCCCAAACATACACCTAAGCCTGTATATCCACTATGCAAGTTGATAGGCTGGTGAAACTGACCTCTTTGAAACTCCAAGGAATGCAAGCATTGCTTGTTTTTGGAAAAGATGTGCCTTTTTGCTGCTCTGTGTGGGGCCTGAAAAGTAGAAAGCCTTTAAGACGTTGGAGATCCCTGGTGTTCTCTGCCCTATTTTCCTGGAAGAAATTGAGGGTATCTGAACTAATAGATTTGGCATTTGGAATCCCAAAAAAGTGAACCAGAGTGGTAGAGGCTTGTTAGTTGACTACACCTTTTGGTCACACCCAACTTTCTAATTTAGTCATAAGTCTGTTCTGGCCTTAAAATCACCAGATTACTTCATCTGACCACTAGCATATCATAGGTCACTGAATGCCACCCAGCCACCTGCATACTAAAGACCTCTGGAATTAAACCAAATTATTATTGCCCTCCTAAGACTTCTCTTCTATGCCACATAGAACAGGTGAGAGGGAAGTGAACTAGTGCCTGAAAAAGGGGTGGGGGATGACAGTGGTGGTGAATTCCTGCCTGACTCTGAAATATGGCTATCGATTAGTTGCTGAGCACATGAGCAAGACCTGAGAAAATGCTTGATATCACCTCAGACCACTGGCCAACATCATCCAATATCTCTTCTCCAGCTGAGACCATCTCTGGTGCTTGATATTGAAGACAAAATATCAGTTAAAATACAAGTGAGGAAACTTGTATTCAATACTTAGTCCTTTTAAGGCTCTCTGAGACCTTTCAGTCCATTTCCTTGGGTTTACTTTTGGTTTTATGCAAGACAACATGGATGTTCTTAAAGTATCTTGAAGATTTAAAAAAAAAATAGTTCTAGAAATTGGGCTTTCTGAAAAGCAAAGCACAAATTATTTTGTCCTTGAAGTGTAGGTGACAAAGGGACCCAATCTAGTCACTTTAATTTCTGGTACTAAAATTGCAACTCAAACTATCTTTCAATTTTTGTGGTTTGATAGCCACTATGATCCAGTTTTTAAAAAATGCTTCTCCTGATGCTTTGTGGTAGACACAAATAAGGGAACTGATGATACAAAGTTTAATGTCAGATGCTCACAATGAATCCGGGTGGGGTGGAGAAAGACCTCTGATTTTTGCTGTAGTTTTTCAATGTTGGTTGTAACAGTAACAAGCAAGACATTAAGTTCTTTACTCCTTTAAAAGAGTAACAATCAGCAGTTTGGACTGGCTTATTGTAGGCAGCCTATTCCTGTTGATTTCCTCCCCTCAGCATCCACCACCCCTACGGTTTTCCCTCTACGAAAAACAATATTAGACTTATGCAAATAGCCATCCTTATTTCTTCAATATGGTTCCCACTGTCACTTTCCTATTTTATCAAAAACCACAGCTACTATCCTATTATGTCTTTTTATATGAGCATGTTTAATTTTAAAATACTGCCCAGATACACGCGGGATTATTTCCCTTACCTTCCCATATTATCTACACATAGCCGGCATTTAATTTCTCCCTCTAGCTAGTGTCTTTGGGTATGTCTAGACTACATCTCTTTCGAAAGAGGGATGTAAATTAGACATATCGAAATTGCAAATGAAGTCGGGATTTGAATTTCCCACACTTCATTTGCATAATTGTCACGGCAGTCTTTCGAAAAATGCTATTTCAAAAGTGAAACTGTGGTCTAGACACGGTTCTTTCAGAAAGAAAAGCTGGTTCTAGGCGCTCCCCTCTCCACCCACCGTGGGAGCGACCTGACTGCGTGCACAGGATTAAGGGCTGCCCTGAAGGGAGGGAGGTGGGCTGGGTTCTCGAGTGGCTTACGGGATAGGGCATTCACCTGGGGAGTGGTGGGTGGAGTACAGGTTCTTTCGAAAAAGGCTTTTCTTTTTGAAAAAACCGTGTCTAGACCTCAGTTTCACTTTTGAAATAGCATTTTTGAAAACACCATGACACAATTATTCAAATGAAGTGCAGGAAATTCACATCCCAGCTTCATTTGCAATTTTGATATGTCTAATTTACATCCCTCTTTCGAAAGAGGGATGTAGTTTAGACATACCCTTTCTGATAGGGAAAACATTAGCACTTAATTGTAGTGTAGCAATAAAGGAGGAGGATTTAGCTGTGTACAGTCTAATCAAAAAAATTACTAATTGGGATTGTGTTTTTAAAAACGACCCTCTTAACAGCTTTTCTCACTAAAACATTAAGTGTTTGGTCTCTTGTCCATACCTGTCCCTGTGTAGAAGAATTGAGAAATCCTATACTTAGACAGACAGGGATCTGGATACACTACTTGCTTATCACTCAGAAGCCTTAACAGGGTTTTAGGAACTTACAATGGTGATGTTGACCAATAACCATCTTGAAACTTGTATTTAGTAACTGGAACAAAGCACTGAATTAAAACCACCTACATACTCACCCCTAGGGCTTCTCTACATGAAACAATACTGCATGGCAGTCTGTAGATATACATCTTGGCTTGCCACACAGTAACATTCTGTTGATAAGGCCTAAGTCTCATGTCCATACAAACCAAGTTAGATGGTTATTGGAACAAAACTGACCCAACTTAAATTCCGCTACAAGCCCTCCTGTCTTGGATGCTCAGTCCGTTTCTCTGTTCACCTTTGCTTTGGAGCACCCCAAAGAGCCAGCACTGCCTTTGGAATGTCCCCAATGAGCAGCCATTAAGGACTTGAATATTGTCCATGATTTACCCATTACTGTAAGCTGTCGGGGGACTAGGGAAGGAGGAAAAGAGGATCTAAGAGGTTAGCAGCAGGGCCTGCTAACCAGTCAGACCTTTAGGATGAAAGTTGCATTCTCTCGTATAGTCTTAGGAGTAGCCATGTTCATCTGTAACTTTAAAAACGAGTAGTCCCGTAGCGCCTTAGGGTATGTCTACACTGCACGGCTAATTTCAAGTTTAGGGTGCTGTGTAGACACACCCCCTTAAACTAACAAAATTATGTATTTTAAAAATATGGCAGTATGAGCATTCGTGGGCAAAACTCAGTTCTCCTGCTCATCTGAGGAAGTGAGTTTTGCCCACAAAAGCTCATGACACTATCTACTATTGGCTGATCTAAACTGAATATTAATTATTGAAACACTCAGTCTTGCTCAGATTTTTTTTCACACAGTGTCCAACTTCGTTTGCTTTTCAATTTTTATGCTGTTCAGTACTAAGGCTGGCTTTGCTGTTTGAAGGGAAAATAGATGTTTGAATTCTCTTGTGCTGATTCTGCAATAGTATGTGAAGTATTTTATAACCGGAATATCAAATAGTCAAAAGTGAGTTGGTTTTGTTGTCTAACAGATACATTGAACACTTTAATGTAATAATTGAACATGAATTTAAACAAGTGTCTGTCTTTAAATTACTGTGAATTAAAATGTGTATTTCTAACATTCAAGCAGAACCAAGACCGGAAGCATAGGACTTACGTTTATGTTCTTACAGTGACTGAAATATTGGAAGACTGGGAGGATTCAGTTAATATAGGCAAGTTTGTTTGTTTTACTCTTGCTAAGCGCTAACTTCAGTTATGAAATGTAGGTTCCAGAAAATGAAATACAGCAGTGGAGTCTTCTCAATTTGGAGAGAACCCTAATCTGTGGCAAAACTAAAATGATTGTAAATGGTGTTTTTTTCCTCCGCTGTACAAAACTTAACTTTCAAATTAGGGATGTGACGGATTAGTCGACAAGTTTGTCAAGGGGAGGAAAGGAGAGGGTACTTCAAAGCAGCAGCGCCAAGTGGAGCCTGGGGCCAGACCCCAAGCTCCACGTGGTGCTGCCGCTTTGAAATGCTGCAAGGATCCTGACTCTGGGCTCCTGCTGACCCCTAGCTCCATGCAGCGCTGCAGCTTTGAAATGCTGCAGGAGCCCAGAGTCAAGCTCCTCCCAACATTTCAAAGCGGCAGCGTGGCGTGGAGCCCAGGATCAGCTAGGGCTTCCCAGCTGATCCTGGGCTCCATGTGGCCACTGTCACTTTGAAATGCTGTGGGGAGCCTGACTCTTGGGCTCCCGTGGCAGTGCTGTTCGGAGCCCAGAGTCAACTGGGAGTCCCCAGCTGCTTCCAGGCTCCACATGGTGCTTTCACCTTCAAAGGCAAAGATGCCCTATCAACTAGTCGATGCAAAATGCATGGACTATTCAATTAGTCAATTACCTGAAATTTAACAGCCCTATTTCAAATGCAATGAAGGAGTAACACAATATATAAAGTAGGTGTTGTAAAGCAATACGATGAGAAACTGCAACATTTCTCAACATAACTGGAACTCCGTGTTGTCTAGTCGCTAGTCATAATCGCAGCTGTTCTGAAAATGGGTACCTTGCATGGAAATACTATTTTTAGCAGATTTTGCTTTTTGTTGAAAAATTTCCAGTTTGTTTCCAGAAAACAAAAGGATATTTTGATTTCCATAATAAAACAATGAAAAGTTTTTTGAAGGACCCTTTATCCAACTTTAATGAAAAACTTTGACTAGGTTTAGTTAAACTTGTACTTCACAGCTTTTGTAGCACTTGAGCAATTCCAGTAAAATAAGATTAGGTTGTGGAAGTCACAGATTCCATAACTTTCAGAGACCTCTGACAGCTTTTTTTAAAATTAGCAAGTTACAGATATCCGTAATAAGTTAATCTGTCTTTCCTGTGGCTTTACCTAAATATTAACATGTTGCACTCATTGAGCAGTCTGGTCAGTTCTTATGGATCACAAAGGAACCCGCACAAAAACAGTATCCTCCGTTGGCTGATGGTTTGCCCATTTCAGGAACTATAATTTTAATACTATACATTATAGTATACAATAAATACTGTAAATCCTAGAATTGAGTGTTTTGTCCTTTGCAGTAAGAATCTGCATGTCAGTCACAACAATGTCCCTTTAAAAGAATGTTTCAAAAACTACAATAGCAACACTGTATCGCAAGTTGTACAACAAAAGAAAATGGCGTTAACAGGTTTTTCATACTATTTTCAGTACAGAAATAACTCCTTAAAGTTAGTGCAAGGGTTCCCAAACTGTGATTCATGTACCCAAGGGGCAATGCAAGACATCTCTGGGGGATATGCAGGATAAATTATGTAACAGTAGATTTTATTTATTACACTTTCATAATAGGCTACTCAAATGAAGCTTTTAAACTCTACAAATTTGTTAAATAAAATATGGTAGTTTAATTTACTTCAAGATATACCAGTGAGAACACATGCTGCTGTACAGAGTACTCGTCTACAATCCTGTATCACCCAATATAGTGTGGGTTCAATTGTCCAGTGTAAGTTCAGAACTTCATACTATATCTGTATATAACTGAAATGTGAACACATGTCAGAAAACAGTGTTAACATGCAAAGTATTAGCTATAACAAGGGTAGGGTATGCAGGCAGCAACTAGATCTGGAAGGGGATATACAGGTAATTGGTAAATCTGAAAGTGTACACAATAAGTTTGGGAATCTCTGCCTTAGTGTGCTGAGGTACTTTAGGGTCATTAAAGGAGTCACAATCATGTATTTTGGGGTAGCAAATAAGATTAGTATTTGTTTTAACCATATAGTAGTGGTTGCATTTTGGTATAACCTCCTTGAACTACAGAAGAAGACTTTGACTTCAGGTTGTAGTTGCAGAGACTTTGCAGTTTTGGTACAAAAGAATTGGGCTTGTGGTTCTGGTCTGGTATGCAAACATCTTCAAATATGAATGGTAAAGAAATTCAGACTATTTTTGTCAATATGTTTGAAAAACAAAATGTAGTGACGTTAATTCAGTTTCCTTAAAATATTAAAGGAAATGGTTCTTGTCCACTCTGCTTTAAATGGCTTCATTGGTGTCTTATCAACTGAAACATGAAGTTTGAGCATTTTAGCAACTTAAAGGGGTTACTTGAGCAAACTTTTGGCTGCTCCACTCTCATTGGCCAAAGGAACTCCTCAAGAGTTTCCTGTTTTACCTTCAGTTACTAGTGCTTGGAGTTCTGCTACTAATCTGTCCTCTGTCGATTCAGATGTTACATTTACTACCTCTTCATTATCTTGAAGAGGGCAGATGATGATGCATATGTACTCTGGTATATTTAAAGTGGAATAGCCATTCCAAAATAACTTCAGACATGAATATTTACTCAGAATGGCTACTCAGAAAAAGGTGCCACTTCTATAAGTGTCCATACAAAGTTATTCAGTAGGCACTCATGTAGACTTGCTTTGTGCCATGGCCAACCATGCATCTGTTCCTGTTCCCAGCCATTCGGACTAAACTTGTTAAAGATCATGGATTCTGCAGGAGTTAATGGACTAGAGATAGAATAGGTATAAAACCTCTACAAAACAGACCCCATAGCTAAAATCTTTTGTTAGCAGCTATTTAGTTTCAATGAACAAGATAAGTTTGACTAAATCTTTGTTGCCCAGCTTTCTCTTGATGTCACTTTCCTGTTCTCTAGTTCAGTCTACCAGAGCAGACAACCTGGATTTCCAGTGTAAAGCAACAAGGGAAAACAAGCAAACCTTTTAGGATTCTGTACATTAAAGGGGGGGAAGGCAAGGCACAAGAACCTCTCCTGCTCTGCTACTCAACTGTTACTTCTGTGTTTCATGCCAGTTTGTATTTTTGCTTTGCATTTCACCTTGGAGTTTTTTGAACTAGCTGTTGTACCTAACTGCTATTGAAACTTGTTTGTAACATCTTTTTATGTAAATTACTCATTCAGGAAGGAAAAGAGAATGGTTTAAAGTAGAAGATGCTATCAAGATTCTTCAGTGTCATAAACCTGTTCATGCGGAATACCTGGAAAAACTGAAACTGGGCTGCTCCCCAACCAATGGAAATTCTGTGGTCCCAAATCTTCCCGATAACAACTCCTTATATGTCACTTCAGCACAGACTTCTGGGTTGCCCTCTACTGTGAGATAAAAATTTGGAATACCTTTTTACTCATGTGCCATCACAAGGTGGGGGAAGGGAGGAAGCTTTGTTCACATGCAGACATTTTTGACTCTCAGTTCTCAGCAAAATGTATGAATAAATCATAACATTCAGACACTGACTTTTTTCTTTTAACAATGTAAAATAATATTGCAGCAAACTAAAGCCATATTTAGATTTTTTAAGATGTCTTAATTAGCTATTTTAAAAAATCTAATCTGTGTGAATTTACACCCCTGCTAAAATAACAAAACATCTGAGTTAAGTGGAACTTATTCCAGATTTTGGCTTAAATTGTTTGTCAAATACACCATAAAATAAAAAGGCAAACCTTTTGGCAGGAAAGGTTCTGTAAAACTTTCATTCAAAATGTACATTTACAATGCTAGAAGACCTCTAAAATACTACCACTGTCTGGGAAACTGAGCATGCTATTCAACTTAAATAGATAAGCACGACTACAATGAAGCACTAAATACATCCAGACAATGACAGCAAAGGATTTAAATATCAAGCAACATTTTTCCCCTTAGTTACATTGATTTACAGAGTTTTAACATACAAAATGTATTTGACAGCTCTGGCAAAGATTCTGAACTGAGGCTTGACAATTGATGGTCTGTCTCTACATTTCCAAAAGCTGTTCTAAGAATGTTTTTTGTAGTACCTGGCAAACATGCAAGAAATTCATAAGTATAGGAAGAGGTACCTGAAAACATGCGATGCGCACACACACACATTCTTTCCAGGATTGTATAGTGTTTGGGGAAAAATTATACCTAAAGGGTACAATTTGGATAGGTCTAAGTCCATTAGCAAACTGATGATGAAGAAATAGCATTTTGTGAACCTAGGAGGAAAGAGCTTCTATATGCATTTCAGAGGTACCAAAAATTGTTACCTTATTAACTATGCTGGATATCCCAATTCAAATTGTTATACTTCAAAAATATTATGGATCATTCCAAATAACTGTTTTTGCTCTCCAAAATGAAAGTAGAGCTACTGCTACAACTGCAGTAAACTTGGGACTGCAGCCTGTCATAATTACCACTTTCCCTTGTACCTGCCAACCAAAAACATTGAGACCCACAGCTGAGATCGGTTTCCAAACATGTTCTTGCCACTGTGCCCTTAAAGTCTTCTACAAAGAGTGCCATCCTAGCTCATGCAGATACTTAACTTTGGAAATTTGTAGGATCTAAATGATGATTCAGCAGCCTCTGCCTTTCTAAGCAGCCAAAACTTAGGGTGGGGTAAACGTGTCTTGTGAAGGCTGTTTTGGGTAAACTCATTCTTTTACATAGCATTTGAACCCTTTGTAAATATTCCAACTGGTAAATAGTGAGTGTAAAATGGAAAGTAAATGTAATTTAAACATTTTGTTACTCAATACACAAATGGTTAACTTCTACTTTTTTAGCACAAATTGTGTAAATGCTGCTATAAATTAAACTTGCGTGCTGTTACACTTTTTTAGGAATATATTGGTGCCACAAGTGATTTTTTTGAAAAATGAGATTTGTGCCATATATAAATGTATTTGAACAATGGATAGTAATATTTCTGAGGTTTCACCTAATGCAAAACTGCTCTTTGCTGAGGCCATAAGTACTACTGATTAGAGATGGCCCTGAACATGAGCCACGAAACATGAGCTCCTTGAACTTTGAAGTGGGATGTTTAAATCGCTTGGTCAGCACTAGCCCTATGGTTCTAGTTCCAGGTCACTTCTAAAACCAGAAGAGGAGGCATGTCTATGTATAATTCAGATTCACCACACAGTTGTTGAATTGTGGTGAACTACTGATCTCATGAGTCTTCAGGTACTTGAGGGCCAAAATCTCAAAACAATGAGATTTTAAACTATTTTTTAATTCTTATGATGTGAACACCACCAACATTGCCTAACTCTCGTATTGACTGAAGGGCTTTCAAAATTGAAAAAATGTACTAAAACATCTAGAGCGCGCTGAAGTCAGGCACTTTGAAAAGAATGTCTGATGTACTATGATATAATGGTTTAATAGTAATAAAACATTAGATTTTAAGTTGATCTAGTCTGCCTTTTTGGAACTTAGTGAACCATTTAACTTTTCTGTCATGTACATTGACACTCATGTTGTTCAGAAGTCATTAACATGTTAAACTGAGCTCATAACTATTAGCCTTTGAGAAGTTTCTGATTTTGAACAGCATAATCCAGTAGTTACTTGGCTCCTAGTTCATAACTACATCTATCTCAAAGTTTGACTCCTGGAATTAAAAGAAAATCCATACTTGTATAAAATATTAGTGGTAATGCATGATTTTATTTTGTAGCTCTATGTATTCGATAACTGTAAAAATGTACAGAATTGCTGTTGCTAACAAGCTCAGTTGATTGCCTATAAATATTTTAATATTTTTGGTTGCACCCCTTTGGACTATTAATAGTGCCACATGAATTCTTATGCCATTCATTGTACAGATCTCTTCAGTCTCTATGCAGCTTTCAAAATGAAACTCACGTTCAATTTTATTTCCAATGCTTTTCTATTCACAGAACTTTGAAGTATGTGACAGTAAAGGTAAACTGACAGTACTGTGCAGGCTGTTGCTTTTAAGTATGCTACAGAGAACCATTTTGGCAAATATGCATTTGTATGTGAGTGTTAATGACAGTTGAAGTGAGCACTACATTGCATTCTATAGAAATGGATGGTGTAAAATGTGGGGTAAGAAAAATTTTGCATTGGTTCCAGGTGTCAAAATTAAATATAGAAGCATGTTGCTGCCAGCATTTTTCTCACATTCTTAGAAAGATTTTTCCAGTTTGATTTATGAAGTAAATTAGTGGTGGTTCTTATGGCTTAGTAGGGTGCATTATTTGTGTAAATAAGACTAGTTTAAATTTTTCATCCTGTTTTCCAACCAAAGTGAGCTGCTGATGGCTCTGAGGCTTGTCTGGCTGTGTGAACAAAAAAGGAAGCTGATTTGCACCAGTGGATGTGATCAGCTATTGCCAGTGGAAATAGCTTCAGCTCCAACTGAACTGGAAATAGTTACCCATTTTTAAGCAGGCATTTATTGAATCTTGTAACACTGCAACAGTATCAAGTGTTTTGCACAGAGGCTGTTAAAGTGAAAAGCATAATTTGGCAACAACTTGCGCATTAACTTTGCCCAAAGTTGGCCTATTGACAAGCTGTTGTGGAGAAAATCAAACCAACTAGGTTTTTTCCTTTTATCAATGTGGTTCTGAGAAGAGAAACTTGAAGGAAATGTAAGTTGTAGACATTTTGAACTGCTTGCATGGATTTTTCTTTAAAGATTGATGTAAGAATTTTGACTTTTTATATTTGAGAAACATCAAAATAAAATCTGAACTAGAGCTGTGGGTGTCATTTTTCAGTAGGTACTAGTTTTTAATCACTGATGGCAGAGTGCTGATATACAATGTTTATGCCCTATCTGAAAAGGGTTTGAGGGTCACTTTGCTATAGCACTGGCAAGAAACGTAAACCTTAAGTAGCCCTTTTGATGCCCCAGTTCGCATGTCAGTGTAAATGGTCCCAAAAGCTCGCAGTCTTGCACATGTACTCATATTTAAACACCTCAAGGAGATCCGTGTTAGTATGTAACTTTAAAAATTTAGTCCTATGGCATCTAACATACTCATGTTGTGAGTTCTGAATGGTCCAGCTAACTGTATATGCAAATACAATTGAACTTTTTTACCTCAGTGCTTCTGCAAATTGATGCTTTAGGAGTTGTCTGGCCACAAACCTTGTTTAAACAGAAGATGGCAGTGTTTGTCTTTATACGCTCTGGTAATTAAAGATTTAAATACGAGCCCTTTTAAAAAATGTTCAAATCCTCTCCATCCAGATCACTCACATTTTGTTGCTCCAGTCTACCATGTAGACATGAAGCCAAACTAGTGCTACAGTTTAGGACTTTGAGTTCTCTGCCTCATGCTAGTAATTGTTTGTACTATGGGAGAGGAAATCTTAACTAATTCATGAATTATTCTCCCACAAATGTCTCATGCAAGGAACTCAGTGAACAGTGCTGCTGCTTTCAGGGCTGAGCACCATATAGGTTAGTGTCAAACCATTTCATTCCCTTTTTTTCTCTCCCCCTCCCCAAGAAGTTCTGGGAGCTGGGACGTTATATAGAATGGCCTTCCACTAAAAGTAGACCAAGTCTATGCTGGCACTTGACTTTCTGGCTTATAGGGGTTCAAACACCTGCACAGCAAGTTAGTGCGGTAAAGCACCAGTGTGAACCAGGATAGAATGTTTGCTACTTCCCATGTGGAGATGGTTTATGTAGTGCTGGGAGATCTCCCACATCCCTCATGCCATGGTCATACTTAACAGTTTAAAGCACAGCTGTAGCAGTGCTTAAAATGGAAAAGTGGAGACAAAGCCTAGTGTTGGAGAGGATCTAGGAAAGTTGCATCCATTTGCAAATGTGGGTTCTTAAGCACCATGCTTGTCTGAGATGGTAAGTAAAAAGAAAACTGCTGTTCTTTAAGTTTTCCTTGGCTCTTCCCATCTCCCCAATTTGGGCAAGGCTGGGAACATGAAAGGGCAAGGACTGGCTATGTATCATGCCATGTTTGCCTCTCCCTACTGTTGTCTATTAGGCAAGCCACTCAGTTGTAGTCAATCCTGTTGCATTCAGACTAAAGAGCTTTCTGCCATAAGTGATACTAAGTGGGAAAGTTTTCTGGTAGGGGTATGCTAATACTTGTGGGGGTTTGAGGCTCTCTGAAGCAGGGCCCTGGGCCTGATTGCCTTGTAATAAGATGGCTAGTCAGTGGTCTTAACCAAGCAGACCAAAATGGTACAACTACTTATCTGCAAGCTTAAGCGTGTTCTACTCTAGTCTGTTCCAGTTGCTGCTCCTGAAGCATTCAGTCACCACATGAAGTGATGTTTATATAGTTGGACATCTAAGACAGTGTTTCCTCAGACTTCAGTTGGACGAGCTGGTCCTGTACTACAGCATTTTTAGTTGGTGTGCTGGTGACATGGCCTAATCTGTATCTCAATGTGGGTGGACGTATTGTCAAAAAAACTGGTGCAGCTATGCTGTCTGAACTTTAGCAACACTAAAAGTTGCATAGTGTAAACAAGGCCTTAAAGGGAAATGGCACCTAGCAGGCTTTTTAAGACTATACACAGGCATAATATATCACCTAGGCATCAAAGCCACATTCAGTGTAGTCCCCTACTCAGTGCAATACTTGGAGGGGAAGAAACATGACCAGCTCTCAGCTGGGGTTTGTGGCTTTTTTTGGAAGTAAGAGGACAAGAATGCTGCCAGGTTTGGTCAAGGACACCAGTGCAGTGTTCATTACCTCTGAGGGAAAGAACTCATTCAGACTCGAAAAGCAGCAGGTATGGTATTAAACACCTTGGTTGCTGCAATCTAAATTGCTCTTGCTGTAGGTGGGTTGTCACTTTAGGATAGTTCTCACCTATTTCTTAGCCTTTGTAGAAATAGGGCAACTTTCAGAAGAAATGGAATTGAACTGTATTACCACTTGTGAAAGTAGATGGTTCAGCAACCTAAAGATGCAGAGAGCAATGACTAGCTGTTCTACAGTTAGTCACTATCAGTAATGTTTCTAAACATTTCTCCTTGTGCCAGTTGCATTACCTGAAGGAGGCAGTGGTTAAGGGTGTAAAATATTCAGCTTGCTTTACCCTGCCCTGTTCCACTCAGGAACACCTGTTAGGGGCACTAAGATCTACTGGTAGATCCTGATCTACTGGTTGGTGATCACTGTTATAGGGATACCACACATGCTTTGATAAACAGTTGCTCCCCTCTATCTTAAGTCATCCCTCACCAGGCTGCTAATGTGTAGGCTCCTGAATACATTAGGGAAAGGCAGACCTACCTTCAGACAGGGTAGGCTCATGTCTATAGTAGCTGAGGTTTTTGGTGTTAGCTATAGTAGTTCTTTTGCTTTGATGGAATATTAGGGCAAATGCTAATTTTCTTCATAGCACAGATGTGTACTAAAATGCATTGAAGTAGGCATGGGCCCCTAGCAGAAAGGTTTTAGCACCTGGAGGGGAAGAATTGTCTAAGCGATAAGCTGGTTGTTTCTGCTACTACAGTGCCCAATACATCTGGCACCAACAGGCTTTATAGTTAAGTCTATGCAACAAGCAGGGTGGTTCTGGACTAGCTACAGCAGTGGTGGCCAACCCAGGGCTCCTGACAGAACTGAGACTGAACCCAGAACTGCTCAGGTCAGCTGCTCTCACAGCTAGGCTGCTGAGTCACATGCGGCCAGCACACTGCATCATATCCTGCATGTGCAGGCTGGGTTGCACATAGCATCTCAGTCTGCATGTGCTAGCAGCTGGCCACTGAGCACAGGCAGCAGCAAGCTCATATGCCCAGGTCCTGCTTAAGGTGGGGAAAGGGAGGAGAGATGCCTGGCTCTGGAGAAGGGGAAGATTCATATGGTGGTAGCTGTGGTGGCAATGACAGCAGCTCTGGGACCCAAGCATAAGGTTGGGAGGGGGATTGGATTAGAGGTGGGAGGGGAGGTGTCTGGCTCTGGGAAAGGGGGGAATTAGGGTGGGGGGGAGGGGTGCACATGGCATCCCAGCCAGCTCATGCTCAAAACTGGCTGCACCACACACACTCCAGTGCCTGGGGGGAGATATGCAGCTGTAGCAGCAGCTCTGGGATCTGAGAATTAGGTTAGGGTTGGGGAAGGGGGTGGCCTGGCTCTGGGGAAGGGGAAGAGCAGCCAGCCAGCTTTCCCAGGATCCCCAGGTATTGGCCCCAGTTGTCTCTGTCCCTTCCTCCCAAGAGTACCCTACCCTGGCACCCGCCCCAGCACCCTGTCCCCACTGGCACAATTGGGGCCATATTAGTGAGGCTTGGGGGATTTTGGAGCAGCACTTTTTTTGCCTCTCACTTGTGTGGCCCCAACTGACTTTTCTTTGGGTCAGTGACCCCTGACTCAAAACAGGTTCCCTGCCCTGTTCATAAATAAAGACAATGCTGAAACATTTTGTTTGACATTTTAAAAATGAAGTCTTGCCAACAAGCCCCCAATTGGAGCTAACCCCCGATCTGGCCACAGCATCATAACACTCCTGCACCCCCCACCAGACTCCAAACCTGGGCCCCTGTCCTGTGAGCCTCTCACAGCCCCCAGGCTTCTGCCACA
This sequence comes from Rafetus swinhoei, assembly GCA_019425775.1. Classification (NCBI taxonomy): domain Eukaryota; kingdom Metazoa; phylum Chordata; order Testudines; family Trionychidae; genus Rafetus; species Rafetus swinhoei. The sequence goes on along the minus strand of CM033437.1, from coordinate 269,077,916 downwards.
ACACTTCTGCCCCATCCACACACTGCAAATCTGTGTCCTGAGCCCCTCATGCACCCCAGCCCAAACTCCTGTACCCTCACAGCCACAAGCCTGCAGCTTGCTCAGCACCCCAACACTCTCCAGCCTGGCACCTCCTCCCTGAGCCAGCATCCTCTTCTCTACTTCCTCCTGCACCTCTCATCCCTTCCCAGTGCTTTTTTTGTGATGGTATGCCCTGGGACCATGTACCAGCACCTGTTTTCCCCCAAGCGTGTGGTGTTTTTTTTCCCCTCAACTCCTCCCTCCCCCCACATGGATCATCACATTCTATCTACCATTATTTTGGCTCTTTGTCTCTAATGGGTTGGCCACACCTTAACAGCCTCAGGCAGGACTCACTTGGACAGTTTTCTGCCCACAACCAAGTCAAGAAAGTTGCCTTAACATGCATGTTCTAGAACAATGCTTCAGCAAGTGCTGCACTCACAACTGGAGATTCATCTTCCAGTGATGTCCTTCACTTCATATTTTTACTCTCTCCCCTCCCCCCCACTAGTTTTCATGTTGTACACATCTATGTTGCTAGCAACCAGTGCTTTTTGAAATTCACAAGCTTAAAGAAAGGTTGAGGGGGACAGGCTTTGCTAATGCATGTTACCAAAGTAGTTGTGTTCTAAAATAAAGACTTTTTTACTCAAAGTCAGGAGGCATAGTTCATGCTCATTCAACGCTTGGAATAAGTAAAGCAGACTCCATTTGTACTCCATTATTCCACGTAAGTCCAGGTTGTTACTTCCTATAGATGATGCAGCATCAAACAAGCATATAACAGTAAAAGAAAATTTCAGTGTTATAGCTTAAGTGATTATAAGAAAATCTTGGATTCAAGCTATCAACATGTTTACCTGTGGCAGACTCATATGGTATTAACTTAGTGTTTCAGAAGTGTTGTAAATATGTATCTTTACAGTAAGCAATTAGGAATGTTGGCTGGATAGTTTAATTACACCTCCAAAATCATTAGTCTCCATGTAAAAGATCCAGGCTTTTAAAACTCCTATATTTTGCAAGAAACCAGAAAATAGCCTTTCAAGGCCAAAGGAAACTTGAGTAGTCTTTGGCTGAGAGATTGTGGCCAGAATGGTTTACTTTTCTCCCCCTTAGAAACCAGCAATGAATGGAAAAAAAGAGTTATGGAGGACTTAAAAATTTGTCAAACTTTATTTTCTAATTTTGCACAGACATTATTTAAAGACCACTGAAACTGAACAATACCATGGTCATACGACAAAAGGGACCACTTTTTTTAAATGATGCTCAATGTATATGTAATGAATAATCCACTTGTCCTTTTATTTAAAGTGTCCATTACATTACAGTCATGACAGGTTGTTTATAACAGACATTTTCATTTTAAAGTACCCCTCAAAATAATTCCAAGTAGGAACATACATAAATTGAGGGAAATTTCACAACTTTCAATTGAACTATTCCATTAAGATGTTTTACAGTAACCATGTGTTGGAGATACGCTTTCTTGAAAGCTATAAAAGCAACACTTCACTGTTTTAGGCTACAGCAGTCACCTAATAGTCAAGTCATTTATTCTCTCTCTCGTTCTAAGGGATAGATATACCACCTCATTTCCATGTAAAATCATGGCTAAATGTTTTAAAATGGCCGTTCAGATTTCAGAATGTTAAATGCAAGAACAAAGGACCTTCCAGTGTATTTCCTTGACCTAAAGTGAGTTATTGTGAAAAAAATTAAAATGTAGGGTCTGGTTTACAATTTGTCTTCTACCTACACAATCATAAATTAATATGGAAAAACACAGCTTTGACTCCTGTTCAGGCTTTCAGGCCAGTTAGCTCTTAGCACCAATAGTACTCAAGGAAAAGTATGAAAGGAAATACTTATACTGAATTCTTCAGTAAAGATTAAAAATTCTAATGTACTCATGGTAAGGCAAACCATACTTGTACTTGGTGGAAAATTATGATTCTAGAAGTTATGTTTGAGCATTAGATAAAACAAATATCAGGGCATCTTCAATCACCATTTGAAAAATAGAATTTCATTAATCTGGTTTCAGATAATTCAGGCAACTGTACAGATGAGCTAAGAACTTCACACTCTCAAATATGAGCCAGGGAGTCATATCTGCAAGCATAACTTGCTACAAGGCAGAAAATATCTGATGTTTCATTTTAAACTTCATTAAAAGCACAAGGTTCAGATGTTAAGTGACTATCATAATATAAAGTAATATTTTCATAGACCTTACTTTGCTTGAATTTATTTTGGAGTTTAAGTCCACAGTTCCAGATTCTTACGGCCATGGTTAGCACTGAAGTTATGCCACAAAAAGTTTTTAGCATCTAAATTGTTTTTTTTTTAAATAAGCATTTAAGGACAAGTCCTTCTAAACATCTTACATCTGTAGATGCATCAGCTATTTACCCACACATTTACATTGTCTAACTGCACAGAGAAAAAGGAAGTTGCGAAGCTATTCAACACTTAAACCAGTAGATACTTTAAAAACCTGGTATACATTGGCTCCTCTATATACACAATGAAATGTACTGCACACCATTTCTTTACCATGGTTTGACTGGTGGAGTACTTTTTCCATTTAGTTACATAGTCAAAGTATGCTAATAAAGGCATCAATTGGTAAGTGTGAACAGTAGTATTAAAGGGTTGAGTATCTTTAGATGCATTTTAGAATTCAGAAGACATGAATGCAGAGTTAGTTACTGTAAAATTAAGGGTACATGTATGCTTAATTAACTATAGTCACCCAAATAACAACAAGCAAGAGAACTTCACAAACTAATCTGCACAAATGTTCATCTGAACAACACATAGGGGGGTTGTTAGTTACAGCAAAGAGGCCTATTCAATCTAAATAAGCCTAAAAATCTGCTGTACACCACAAATGTGAGCCAAACTACATCCAATATGGAAATCTAGATTTAAACCTGGCTTTAAGTGTCTTAATCTTGTGCTGAACTAGATTATTCTGAACCAAGCTTTAATATGTTACTATGCAATGCACTTTGAGGGACAATACCAGTTACCAGTCATTGAGCATTAGTATGTTGAAAATGTAATTTTAATAGATAATCTTCATTTTACATAAGAGCACAATAAATACACCACATTCTATAGAAACTCCAGATGACACTAGAATAGGAGTGTGGGAGGCAGAAAATACCAACGGGCTACATAACCATCACTGTGAATTGCAAGATAGATATACATTCCCACTTGCAGGCTGTCATTTATACAGTTTAAATTGGCCACATAGAAAGCTTAGAGATCAGAAAACATTACTGGAGGTTTGTGGGGAGGTGGGGAGCAACTAGTAAAAGAGCATTTAAAGGGATACGAAGTTAAACTGAAGAGATTAAAATGGGCTTCCAAAAGACATGACAAATATATAAATGTAAGAGCAAAGAAGCAAAAAGCTATTTACTGCTTCCAAATGAAGAAACCTTTCTAGTGATAAGTTAGCTTAATTAGGCTTGTAAGAAAGATCAATGGTAAATGGGTCTATTTGAAAGTGGCTTAGCAAGTATTGACTGACTAGTTTAACAGTTGTATTGTACACTGGTATTTTATATGCCTTTTTGGAAACATGAGTTAGAATTAAAGAGAATGCCTATAATACCGGATACTCGGCACAAAACACTGAAGTCATACTTTACCCAGTTACTGCTGTTAGCCTCCATCTCTAATGATACATTAACATCTTTATATATATATATATATATATATATACATACACACACATATATATACATACACACACATACATGTTAATGCATTGTCAAACCTTTGACTAAAATCATTACTTATCAGAGGCTCATTTTGAAAGAGTCAATTACTAATATAATTTTGTACTGGCCAATTTAGGAATATTCTGTGGCATGGGCTGTTACCTACTACATGGGCTAGTAATACAAATCAGCAGCAAGAGTAAGGGAAATTGCAAATTCTTACTCTTACTATTTAACCTGTCAGACTGGAGAAAACATTCTTCTGTTCTGATTTCAATTTTTTAAATACAATTGTCACAGTAGAGAAATGAAAACCACAGCAAAATAAACTGTACAACAGCAAAGTAGAATAACAAAAAATATTTTACTAAAACATAAAAGATTTACAGAAGGTTTTCCAGACAAGCCATACAAAATGGTCACAAGCTTTTCCTTGAAAGGCGGTTTCTACACTTGACAGCAGAATCACAATGTAATTAGTGAAGGTGATGGATGTTTAATGTTCCCATTTTTGTTCAAACAATCAAGCTTGTCCATCTACAACGTCTAAGTTAGACTTGGCTAGAGGGCATATCCTAAAGTGTAACTGGTTAGCTGCTTTAGCCAATGCAATTAGCATCACCATAAAAAAAGGAAGAGGAGCTCACAAAATTAAAACAAAAAATCCTCAGCTAACCCTGACTACCTTCATTCACAGTGCTTATACTTAAACCATGATGGAAAAAAATGATTAAAAGCAGATGAGCTACTGCTTTTAAACAATTTCACAACAATCCTGATGATACTTCTAGCCTCTGCTCATGCGTTACAACAGTGAATTAGGACAAGACACAGATTTGCTAATGTGCATTTAATCACCAAAGGACTGAAAATGTCTGGGTTTTTATTCTGTAATGTTTCTAAGACTGTGTCCATTAAATGCAAACAAAAAACAAAACAAAAAAAGAAGAGGTCTTGGCAGAACAGGAGAAGTGATGCACACTTGATGTTCAGGGTGAATTTAAATATTATTCATGGCATATAGCCTAGTCCATGCTCTGGCTGCAAAGAAAAAAGATGCATACTTTAAGTGCATTAAATTTCATTTTATTCATTTCAATATACTCTATTTCCCAAACTTTTGGATTAGAAGATCCCATTAAGCAGAGGCATCTCAATATTTTAAATTAAGTTTTATTTTACTGTTTCACAAATACTACCATGTTAGCTGTGGAATGTTAGTCACAATCCAAGCCAACAGGATCCATAGAAACAGATGCCAATGGGAACAGATGTCCTGGCTGCAATGGATCCTGTAATGAGTAGGCATAATGTACCCTGTTTATCCTCTCATCACAAAAACTACATTCTATTAGAGCCTGAAAGAGAAATAGAGATAGAGATGCTGTGCAGAGCTCTGTGAAACTAAACTGCAATTTATTTTTAAAAAATCTCCCCTGATGTACAAGGAATGGACATAAAGTAATGGTTTCTCTTTCACAATGAGAGTTCAGTCAAATACTCTTGCACCTTTAGCAGTGTAAAACATGCAGTCTAAGTGGATCCTCAGAAAAGACAAACCACAACTCTCTGGCTCTGATTCTGCACCTGCAGTCAAGTACTTGGATGTCAAATGCACAAGCAAACAATTATGCGTGCGAGTCATAGGCACAAAACCAGAGGTCTTGTTTCAAAATTCAGTTCCAAAATAAAAAGGCATTAGTAATTTAGTTTTCATCAAAATTTCACACAAATATATAAGGAGCAGCTTGCACAATACACTACCTGTTTCTATGGCTTGGGCTTCATTGGTCTTCCACTGCTCTGCTACATCATTTGCTAATGGATCGTCTGGATTGGGAGCGCTTAGCAAAGCCTGGATTGATAGCAGAACTGTACGGATCTGCAAAGCTGGGGACCATTTATCTGAAGAGACAGATTTACAGTAGTATGAAACACCATACCCTTTATTACCACCCCTAGATTTAATGTGTTTTCCTCTCAGATTAAAGCCATTTAAGGCATTCTTTTGAGCAAGCCAAAACAAAAAGCCACCCATAACTTAGATGTTTAAAGGATTACAGGTATCTATTATCCCCACTTAGGATGAATGAAGAGAAATGTATTTATTGGAAAGGATAAAACTTACCTTTCAAAATATCTAAACATATTCTTCCCAACTTGTCTACATTAGGGTGATAAATTTTGGTCATGAAACGTACTTTAGGAGCTGCCATTGGATATTCTTCTGGAAGGAATAGTTCAAGTTTAAATGTCCCACCCTCAAAGGGAGAATCCTGTGGACCTGCAATGACCACATGAAAATAACGTGCGTTGCTCTCATCTGGCTCTGCTTTTATCCCAGGGACTGGTTCTGCCAGCAAGCGCTGGGTTTCCTGGAGGAGGAGGAGGAAGGAGTCAGTGTAAAAAAGGAAAACTATTTAAAACACAGAAAACATTTAGACAAAGTTTGTACCAGGATACCAAACATTCATTTTAAAGATTCATGCAAATCCACAGACAATAACATCTCATTAGGTGAAGAATAAAAAGAAAAAAGGAAAAATCACAGACAAGGGCAAGACAAATTCAAGATGGAAATTAGGCAAGAGAATAATTACTGGCACAATTTACCAAGCATTGTGGTGGATTCTGCATCAGACAACTTTTAAGTAGGGTGAATATTTTTCTAAAAGATCTATTCTAGGATTTATTTTGAGGAAATGCTATGGCCTGTACTATAAAAGAGGTCAGATTAGACTATCACAATGGTCCAGTCTGGCTTCAGAATTGATGAACCTGGTGCATGGCTACGGAGAACACTCCGAGAAAAATCCCACCACCATGATGTTCAGGAAAGTGCTTCCCTCTATGCACTTCACAATAACACCTAACAGACTGAGAACCAGACTGAAGAACAATTTCATATGCAATGTTTGAGGTGTCCCATGTAGTAATGAGAGGACTTTCCAATGATTCAATTAAAAAAAAATCTGTACAATGCATTCACAGCCGTAAATCAAATTTAAGATAGAATAAAAACTCGCACAATTCCATTCTTCTGTATTAATGAAAAAAGCAACACAGCACCTAGGGGCCAGGTGAGAAGCGCTTGTCCACAGCTATTGCAGCAGCCACAATTGGGGAGGGATATATGTCCCCTGGCTAGGCAACAGACGTACAAACTCTCTGAAATATATCGTAGATAGCTGTCCTTTTCTCCATCCTGCCCAATGGGGTTATAGCTGTCCCAATCCCCATCTCTGGCTACTTGCTGCCAGTCTGTGGTCATTCTGCAGTATAACTGTCCCTCCTATCAAACGTGTTCCTTTCCATTATATCCAAAAATCTAACTCCAGGCACATTCCATTTTCCTGGCACAACCAAACCCTGACCTTGCTTTAAGTTATGATAAGAGGAAGCTGCAAACCAAATTTAGAGGTCCTAGCTCTTACTGTTTAGGAAACATTCTTGAACAAATGGACTCACAGACAAAAGCACGTTACTAAAATATATAGTAAGGTATCAATTTAAAGAGAAACCTACCCTTGTGTTTAAAAGTACTTTTAATCTACTTTTGTTACTATTACAGATATTGCAAACACATGCAACATCTTTATTTTACATTTAAAACATGAAAACCTGTGGAAGGAGTTCCAGTTAAGGGGCAATCAATACAAAAAATAGCTTTTTGACATTTTCCCAGGAAGGAAACGACCCTTGATTTATTTATATTACCTGTTCTAGATCAGATATCAAAAGATCAAACTGATCTGATTCTATACACTATAATAAGTTGCCTACGGAGGTTGTGGAATCTCCATCTCTGGAGATATTTAAGAGTAGATGGACATCTATCAGGGATGATCTAGACAGTGCTTGGTCCTGCCATGAGGGCAGGGGACTGGACTCGACCTCTCAAGGTCCCTTCCAGTTCTAGTGTTCTATGATTCTATAAATAGAAGTACTGTCCAGAGGGTTCTGGATCTGATACCTGATATCAACTGGCTCCTGCACTAGGAAGACTAAGCTGAGAGGTCTGATGGCTCTGGTAGATGTCAGTCTCTTTGTGGGGGGTGGGAGAGGTGGAGGAGGGAGGGGACATGACATCTGCTAAGCTTTTAGCTTGTGTATAGGAACTTTCATTGTTTTCTAGGTAATGCTTTTACCCTAAAATTAAGTGTACTTTAACTAGGGATGTCAGCGTGTACAAGACTATACAATTAACCAATAAACCTAGGCTGATCGGTTAATCTTATTGACTACATGCTAGGGATGTAATTGTGTAGTTGATTAGCCGATTAACCAATAAGTAAAAGCTTATCAGTTAATGCTATAGACTACACACATTTCTTCCCATGCCCTCTCCCTTCCCCAGTACATTTTTTAGTGGGCTGGCCAGCAGCCCAGCTCAGTCCCGGCTTGCATTAGGTCCAGGACCTACCCCTGCTGCAGCTCTGCTTTTAAAGGGCATTAGGAGCCAGGCAGGCAGGCAGGCAGCCAGGCTTAGTTCTGGCTCGTGCCCTGCCCCCCAGATAGGGGCTGCTGCCACCCCACCCTGTAGGCAGCTGGTCTGTGCAGGGAACTGGTTTTTAAACTGACTCCCCTTGTGGATCAGCTCCCACCTGCCATCCCAAACTGCTGCCTCTGATATAGAGGCAGCAGTGTGGAGTGGCAGGGGGCTCCTTGGGAGTGGTGCCAGGAGCACACAGGCTACCGGCCCCTCTCCCAGGGACTATAGAATAGTCAACTAACCACTAAGAATTCAGGAGATTAATCAACTATTCAATTAGCCGATACTTAACATCCCTATAGCATGCATTTCCCTACCCCCTTGCCTCTCTATCAGAAGCAGCATGGGGAGGGGGGAGCAGGAGCCAGTGAACAGTACCTCTATTTATCAGTTGGATCTCTGATCTATAATAGGTAATATAAATAAATCAAGAGTCCTTTCCTTCCTGGGAAAGTGTCAAAAAGCCAGTTCTCCCCAGCACTGGCTTTGTGATGCCACACCCCTCTGACAGAGAGGTGTCGGCAGCACAGGGTGGCAACACCCTGGGAGTGGGTTGAAGTGCACTGGCTGCTGGCCCCGCCTCCAGGGACTATCGAATAGTTGTGTAACCGCACAATATATTGTGCCATTACATGATTAATTATATGATAGCTAACATCCCTAATTTTAACTTTGTGAAGACTGCTTGATAAGTGATGAGGAAACCTAAGGCCTTGATCTAGAGAAAGACAGAGCTCTGAGCAAGAGAGAGATGAGAGCCAAGAAGCCTGAAACCTTTAAACGGCAGTGGTAGGCAAATGCATATGCAATGGTGGACAACCTGCAGTACCACCCACAGCCTGTGAACTGCATGACTGTCCCTCTCTCTCACGTGCCTCTCGCACAGTGGGGCAGTGGAGTCCCACACTTTCTACTGCTCCCTCTCCAAGCACTTTCAGAGCACACGAATTCCCCAATTCATGCTCTGTACCACTCCCTCCTAGAACTGAAACAGCCATGAACAGCTGACTCACGGAGATCCACTTCTGGGAATAAAGGAGCAGGGACAGAATGCAAATCAGCCAATAAGGAGAAAAAATTATAGTAAAAACAATTTGTACAGTTACAAGAATTAAAGCTTTTTCAGTGCACATTCCATGACATTTATAAAAATATTTTATGTTGGGTGCCCACAAAACATATCCCCAAAGACAGAGGCACTACTACAAATCAGCACAATTACAAAACTAAGTTGATGCTTTCTATTACAGAGGCGTAGCCAAATACTATTTTAGATAAAATATTCTTATTAACAAGAACAGTAATATTTAATATTTAAAGGCTATGTTTACCATTTCAACACATGTTCTTCAGAGCCAAAAAAGCATGCATTACATTAAGCAGAAAGATTAATTAAAAAAAAATCAGATCAAAAATTATGCACCATAATCACTGATGGCAAGTGATATCAGTTTACTCATCTCATTCAGTAATTAGATGTAAAGCAGTACTCAAACAAAAACCTGGTACAAATATTATAAAACGACCCAAAGAAAACACAGATGTTCAATCCTAAAATCACAGTTAAAACCATTCAATCCACTATGATTAAGCAGGTAATACCCAAAATGGGAAAAACTAAACTAAGAAAACAGCGTCAAGAAGGAAAATAAAGCATCCAAATCACAAGCATCTACACACCACCACTAAGTTACTTAAATACATAACAAAAAATAAATAGTCTATTAAAAACTCCTGCTAGATTATATAACACTCATGACCTTCATTTCTGGCTAAATATATTTTTTGACTACTACTTATTCTGTATCAAATATAACATTCACTTTTTCCTAGAAGAGACAGTTAACGCTTTTTTCTTTGGTATGTCCACCAATGTTGCCTCTAACTTTTTCTATCCATAGAATAAAATTTGCTATGTGCACCAAGACGTGCAGAGGTGCACCACCAGTAGAAACACATGCTGTTGGCTGCAGGTGCTCTGCTAATCAACTAGGTAGCCCACCCAAGCACTCAGCTTATAGGGAACACTGATATCCACAAGAATAAAGCTCTGATAGTAAATAGATATAAATGGTGGGAAACTTTTGACAGAAATGTTCATGAAATTTTGATTTTTCTTCAATTTGTCAGCAACGTTTTGCCAATCGGCTCTAAAGGAGACAAGGCAGGCTTGGAACTCACCTGCTGAAAGCACTGCCTACTTATTGCTACTTCATAATTTGGTGTTAGGGTATTTATGTATTCATGGCCAATTTGTTTAAAAAACAGAAAAACTAATTTACATTAAGAACGTAAAATCTAAACAGTTAACAGATTAAAGAGGGGCAGGCTCCAGTCCCCACCAGTTAACCAGTCACATCTAATTCATGTTAGCTCTCTTGCAATCTCCACCAGGATTTACAAGGGACAGCTAGTTTTTACAAGTCATGATGTGGCTAGGCAAGATGGGTACTATACTCCCACCTGGGGCTGACCTCAACTAACCGTTGTGACAGGGTCAGGTCAGAGGGATAGAAGTGCTAGAAGGAGAGCATGTGAGCCCTAGATTAAGTAGGTCTCTGTTCCCTGGGTAAACTGGCTAGAACCAGCAGGAACTTTCCAGAAGCAGTCTGGACAATCAGGTCAACTAGAAGACATGGAGCTAATTAGGAGCATTCCAGAGACAAGGGAGTCAGGCTAATCAGACCACCTGTGGCCAATCAAGAACCAGTTGAGATTGGTTTACAAGGGCTCTTCTTCCATTAGTTGAGAAGTATGGGATCCAAAGTGCTGAGAGTCAAAGGAGTCTGGGTGAGAGCTGGGAACTGCAAGGCAGGAAGTGTGTGTTGGAGGAGCAGGTATCAGAGGAAAGAGAAGTTGTTTGGGGAAGTGGCCCAAGGAAGTAGTTGCCAGACAGGGAGTAGAACAAACCCCATATTCTGCCCCTGCCTTAGGGTTCCTGGATCGGAACCCGTAGTAGTGGGCAGGCCCGGGTTCCCCCCAACCCTCCCCACACCACTACAGGAGTACATCCCTGGTTAGGGAGACCAGGACTACAGAGGGGTTTCACCCCCATATTATGGACTAGCCTGTGACAAGTATGGCTCAGTAGGCGGTGAACTCAGCCTCTTTCTTTTTACTAGAGGCAATGTGGTGGGACAGTGAGCCTTTGAGGCCGAACACTGTCCACCAGAAGCACAGGACCCACAGGCACAGCCAGAGCTTTGCCATACTATATCAGGCAGCCTAGCTTCTGCTAGGATTTTAAACCAAGATCACCAACTTGCAATAGTTACCTCACAAGGTAAAAAACAAAATTCCACAGCAAGCCCACACACTTTTTTTTTTTTTTTGGGAACGGAGGGCTGTTTTCACAGGGAAGCAGTGAAGACATAGCCTTAAGCCATGTCTACATTACAAAATTATGCTGACCTAACTTATGTTGGCCACTGCAGTTATTAAATACTTTCTGCATGCACACACTTGGCTCCTTGTGTCAGTGGTGGTGCACATCCTCACTGGGAGTACTTGTATTGTCAGCGTGGGATAATGCCTGAAAGCCAGTAATAGCTCATGCAAGCAACACGTCTACACTGATACGAAATTGAATATGACCCTATGCCACTCAAGGAGGTGGTATTATTAAACTGGTGTGGAGAGGCACTTGTCAGCAAGAACCAAAGTTAAGTGAAGACACTTTCACAGCTAGGTTGATGCAAGGCAGCCTACGTTGACCTAACCATGTAGTGTAGACCAGGCTGTAGTCCTTGGCCAGATCTGAACTTTTGAGATGTCCCACTACAGCTACTTTTGGTAAGGGTGTGGGGATAGGTTTTAAAACCAATATGGTTATACTCAGGGCTCTACAAACCGCTTTCTCTACTCGCCCGTGGCGAGTAGGTTTCAGCCGGTTGCTCCGTGCGCCCCATTTACCAGCGCTGTGCGCATACGCAGTGCAGGGCTGGCAAGTAGCTCCCGCCGCAGTTTGTCGAGCCCTGGTTATACTAGTACAATGCCTACTGTGGATACATTATTCCAGCGAGTGAGGTCTTATACCAGGATAGCTTATTCTCCTTTCCATGCTGTAATAAACTATAGTGGTATAAACACACTACAACTGTGCTTTTAAGCCAGCTCCCCCCCAACACTGGCTTCTGCTCCTCCCCCCGACCCCGCTGCCTCTGATACACAGGCAGCAAGGGAGGGAATGGTTGTAGTCGTCCAGATTAACAGATAAACCAAGACTTATCGGTTAATCATATTGTTGGCTACACATTGACATCCCTAGTAAAGCACTGGAGTAGTGGCATCACACTGGTAGGTTATGCAGCATATAAGTAAAACACATTTTTATCCCTTGCTGCCATGATTGCTGGTTCTCATGCTTGAACAAACACACCCTAGCAAGTCACTATTGCACAAATATGAAGCCAGGCATTAAAAAAGGTTATTAATATTACCTTTGAATGTTGCACAGATTATTATTACAGGCAAGGTAATGCTTACATTTTAATACCCTTTTATAGCATGTGCTACATTCTGGAAACTGGAAAGTGACTGAAAAGTTTCAGACAAAAGCTGAATGCCCTTCTTAGTCTTGCCATTTAAAAATAAAGATATTTGCCCATCTCCTTTAAATTTAAGTCACGAAGGCCCTAATTCTCCAGAGCACTTCAGCATACGAGTAGTACCAGTAACTTCAATGGAACTACTCAAAATGTAGAACATGTGCTTAAGTACTTTACTGAATCAGGACTTAAAATTCTATATTTAGAATTAACATGAGATTTGTATTAGACTTCAGACTTATTCACAGAAAAATAAGATTCAGGCAAAGATTTTTACAGGTATTTAGGTGTTGCACTCAGCCTCCCAATGCTCAACTGATTTAGAAGCCTAAATCTCATTTTCAAACCCAAATTAGGTGGCCAGCAGTCTAAATCCCACCAAAATGGCTTTAAAAATATCAGCTCAAATACTTAAACTACGTCTGAACTCCTGTTTTATACAACAGGAAAAATATGCAGTATTCATTGGTATTGCAAAAATACATAATCAAGGTCCTACTAGAATCATGCAATGATTGTCAAATAATTGCAGCGGAGTTGCAGACAAGGCACAGAAAGTTGCAGAAAAGTAATAATGGACTTTTATTAATTGTGGTAATTTGGAAAAGCCAGAGAAGATCCATTTGTTTAAGAAAATTTAGCTGGAACAATGTACACATGCAAGTGTTATGTTATGCCTGCTAATCTGCTCGATAGCCAGATATTTTGCTGCAAGTCTATTATAGTCATTAATGCCTATGGCAGGCAGCCAGAGCTCCTACCGCCATTGCACAGCTGACAAAATTATGGCAGAAGCCTAATATTGTAGGATCCACAATATTGCAAATTAAGTATAGTCTTATATACACATACCACTTTACAGGGAGGCTGCAAAAAAAAATGAATTCCAATATTAATGTCCGTACAAAAACTTTGTGAACATTGAAAACTACAAATGGCATCTATCAATCTGAAATAAAATGTTTTAGCAAGACCTAGAAAATCTGGCTCTGAGGCCTACTGGAAATGAAGTCACAGGTAAGAATGGGCTTTGAGAATGCTGTTGGCTGTAGGTCATTTATGCTATATAATGAGATTCTTTAATTATGTATTTTAAACACTGTAAAAGTGGTATTTTAAAAGTTCTTCTGGGCTAGTCTGGAATTAATAGCTTATGCCTTCCTACCCACCAGTGGAAACAGCAAATACCTTTATACTTGCGTCCCAGTTTGGTTGTGCCAATTTATTCAACTGGAAGATCTGTCAAGCGAGATAGCATCTTGTAAGGTGGTATGGTCGGCTGTTTTGTACCTCTTTCTAGTTCATTTTAGTACCTAACATGCTGTTTCAGAATCTAGTGTAAAGAGAATTCTGTTTACAGGTTTTTTTGAATTGACAATTCCTCATGAAGGCCTTAGAATTGGCCATACCTAATCTTCATTAAACTTGTTTAACAGAAGCTACAAGGGAACTGGTAAGGTAAAAATCCAACCTTGCAGATAACCCAAAAGCAGGAAATCCTCTTGACTCCTTTCATTAAATGGAGTTACGTCAATTTGCTCAACTGGTTAGTTTAATCCAAACATTAACTCATTAACTTATTTAAATGCAAACATTATCTCATTAACTGTTATTTAAATGTCAAGGGACACTATAGTATTATAAAGGCACCCTAGAGCTACTTAGATCTGATAATCCTCAGAGAAACAAAATCCTTCAAAACTGTGATCAGGGTTTCCAGATGGTTTAACCAAAAATACTGAACCCCCGCCCCCAAAAACAACACCGTTGAGAAAAAAAAAGGGGGAGACCAAAGTTGTTGAGGGGAAAAAAAACCCGACAGTTATTGAGCAAAAAAAAAAAAAAATAATAATAATAATAATAATACAAAAAACCCAGCATGGCCCCTTAACAGCTTTGGGGCTTTTTTTGCCGGTGGCCATCTTGTTTTCTTACTCTGTGCCAGAAGAGAGCTCCCCTGAGGAACCAGGTAAGCGGGGCCGGGGTCCGGTTGCTGAGAGTGTCGTAGGGTTGCCAGGTGTCTGGTATTTTCGTCTCCTGGCAGGGGGGGGGGAAAAAAAAAAAATCAGAAAATACCAGACATTTTAGGTGTCCGGTATTTTCTGATTTTTTTTTAACCGGACAGGAGGCGAAAATATCGGACTGTCCGGGTCAATACCGGACACCTGGCAACCCTAACTATGATTATGAAAAAGGCTTTTGCCAGAATTTTCTCAATTTGAAATCAGCAGTCACAGAATTTATAAAAAGTATTAAAGGTAGTCATGCAGGTGAGCATGGGGATAGTGCAATTGGTTTCTCTTTTTTGAGAGGAGATAGTATAGTGATCTGCATAAAAATATGTCACCATCTATTCAAAGTGTAACAAAAGCTCCATTTTTGAGATGCCTCGATGCATTAACTAGTCCCTAGTCTTTCAAGAGATTCTTAAGCAAGCGCTCACAAGTCTATCAAGACCACAACTCAAGTAACCAGTTTCAAATAATGTTATAAAATGCCAATGTATATATACTGTAGAAGAAGAAAGCAAAGGTTAGTACAATACAATGGCACACTAATAATTATACTTGAAAAAACTGTATTCAGCTATTTGTAAAATGTCACCTTTTCATTAGTGGCAGAACTACACTAGTATAAATGGAAAGCTTTAGCCCTCACTTGACTGATAAGAGTCTGTACTGGTTTAGAAGATTGAAGAGAAAATGGATCACATGAAATAGTGGACTTTAAGGATTTTTTTTTTTTCAATAAAGGACTTCTGTATTGACAGGGAAAGTGGTCATACTCCTACCTTCTTCCCATACACTATAGCAATAAGGAAGCGTAAGGACATTGTTGTCATTCAGTGATATATTTCTGTAAAAGTTATAGAATGCTTAAGGCAGTGGTCACCAACCAGTAGATTGGGATCTACTGGTAGATGGTGGAGCCTTTGATAGGTGATCCTGACAGGTTTGGCTGGCAGGCTATCAAGCCAGCACTTCAGCTGTCCCTCAGCACTTCTGTGTTGCTCCTGCCCTCTGACTTGGAGCTGCCCCCCAACCTGGGAGCCTCCTGCTTGCTGTGCATGGCAAGGGAAGAAGTAGTGGGGGTACTGATGTCAGAGTGCCCTCCCCCCACCCCCACAGAATGGAAGGGGAGGCAGGGATGGAGAGAGTTTGCTGGCTACTTTTAGGAGTGGTGCGGACCCAGAGCAGGGATGAGACTGCCTTAGCCCCCTGCACCACCACTACAGAAGCCACCTGTGATAAGCTGTGCCCCTCTGGAGCCCACATTCTGAACCCCAGCCCCAGTCCTGAACCCCTCCTGCACCCCAAACCTCTGCCCTAGCCGAGACCCCCCCACTGCACCCAAACTCCCTCCCAGAGCCTCCACCCTGACCCCCCCACCCCCACGCCTCAACTCCCTGACACAGGCTCAGCTCAGAGCCTCCCACACTCCAAATCCTTCAGCCCAAGACCGGAGTCCACATCCCCTCCCCTGCACCCCAACCCTCTGCCCCCAGCCTCATAAAAGTGAGTGAGGATGGGGGAGGAGAGGGAGGGAGGATGGAGTGAGCAGGGGCGGGGCCCCAAAGAAGGGGCAGGAAGGAAGTGGGGGCAAGGGTGTTTGGGTTTGAGGTAGATCCTGGATCACACAAATTCAAAAAGTGATCTCATGCTTAAAAAGGTTGGAGATCACTGGCTTAAGGAAAAAGCTACAAAACTTTTTCCAACATTTATCACATAGTTATTGGGATTTAAATTCATTTGGCAAACCATTGTCATTCCAACAATTTAAAAACAGTTAAAAAAGGAAACTCTTATTTTGTATTAGCAAACAGCCTCATCGTCCCCTACTCTCTCCCCAAAAACCACAACCCAAAATCATTACATCTTGTCAGATTCACTGTGCTCTCATGTAAAAAAGAATGTTAACCTACTTTCTTTACTTTCCATTCAAGTTAACATCACAGAATAACAGATCTGTTATCACCAAATGCCAAAAAACTGCCTGTTGATCCAGGAGTTTTGTGAAGTATCTATTAAAGTGATGCCAGGGAGCAAGCATTTTGATAAAGTTTAAGTCTGGCCTTTGCCATTCCAAAATTGCATGGCAATGGCTGTGGAAACAGACATGGAATGGAATTCATTAAGATTACAAAAAACCCAAAAGGAACTTATTTTCCTGCTATAACAGGCAGTTGATGTAGCATATCAGAATACTGCACTCTTCTGTGATCAGCTTCAAAAATCTCCCAGTCAGTAGTGTATTATAAATGGGCAATTCAGCAACTTTTAATAGTAGTTAGAGTATGGGCAAAGATGAGAAGTTACTTATGAGAAGTAACTTTACCACTGTACCCTTAAAATAAGGGTAACCTCCACCTTATTTTAAGTACAGATTGGATTGGGAGTATGCCCCTGTGACGGGGTCTGCTGGGACCCGCACTGCGTCCAGTGAGGGGGAGTCGCCGGGGAATAGCGTGGCGAGCGGCGAACCCTCCGCCGCTTTGCAGGGAAATGGGGGAAGCCCCGCGCAGCCGCCGGCAACAGGCCAGCTGGGGAAATTGTGTTATTCTGGGGATGGTCGTGTAATTCAAAAAACGTTCCTAAAAAAAAAAATCATGCTATCGCGAAAACGTGTTAAGTGGGCATGTGTTAAATGAGGAATTACTGTATACAGTTCAGACTTCAGCTTGATCCTTCTCTCCAAGCCAAAGGAGCAATACGCTCCTTTCTGGAAATGGCACCTCATCTTGCCTTTTGATTCTCTAGGCTGGCTGAATAAGATGAGCTCTAGAACAAAAGATTTCTCTCCTTTTTCAGAAGAGTCACACTGATAGTAATCCCATATGATTCCCCCAAAACAAAGGTGAACACACTGAGTCTGGGGGAACTAATGGAGAAGAGAATAGGGAACAGGAGGAGGATGGGGATGAGAGATGTGGGGATAAAGCATTGGTAGGAGAAAGGATCAACTTTTTTTTTTTTTTTTTTTTTAAGAACAGAGTATATGATTTTTATTTTTTTAAATCCAGTTAACCACTGTAGCCAAAAGGAACTTAACTATCCTATTCCTTGCAGGTGTGTGGCTTTTCTGTTTTGGGGTAGGAGAAAGGGAAGATTGCAGGGGGGAAAAGAAGGTTTTCACAACTAGGGATGTCAGCATGTAGTTGTATATGTGATTAATCAATAAGCCCAGATTTATTGGTTAATCATAACGACTACATACACCCCCTCCCTGCTGTCTATCAGAGGCAGCAGGTGCCAGCTTTTAACTCAGCTCCCTGTGCAAACTGGCTCCCGCTGAGCAGACTCCCTCTCCCTGTGCTGCTGCCTCTGTATCAGAGGTAGCAGTGCAGGAGAGCATGAGGGGGGAAACAGGAGCCAATATGTGCAGGGAATCAGTTTGTAAGCCAGCTCCCCGTATGTGCCAGCTTCTGCCGAGCCACCTGCCCCAACACTGCCGCCTCTGAATCAGAGGCAGCAGCACGGAGAGGGGCAAGGTGGGAGCCAGTACATACAAGGAACCAGCTTTGATGCCAGCTCCTCGCACATACCAGCTCCCGCTGAGCCAAATGCCCTCTAACTCCAATACAGAGGCAGCAGGTGGGGGAAATGTGTATCTGCTGAAATTTTCAGTGGATAAAGGTTTACACAAACGCATTTTACCATCTCTGTTCCCAACTAGGGATGTTAGAAATCATGTATTTCAATAATTGTGTAACCACTAAAATTCTTAGTGGTTGCATGATTATTCGGTCCCCCACCCAGGGGCAGGGTGGTAGCCAGTGTGCTCCTGGCCCCAACTCCAGAGAGGCACCAGTGTGGGGTGGCAAGTGGCTCCCCTGCGTGCTTTTCATTTAAAACTCAGACTGGAGGGCTGGGAATGGGCTAGCCTTCTGATCCAAGTTTTAAATGCAGAGCACGCGGGGGGAGGGTGTTGATGTGGCTAACAACTACTCGGATATCTCAACATACAGAAAGTGAAAGACCTCATCTATGGGACAGGTTTTTATTCAGTGTGGTTAAGCTCCACAACATTATTCTCATTCTTTAAAGAAGAAATAGACAACCTAGGCTAAAGAGTGGGCCACATGAGCAGCCCTCCATCACAGTGAGCCACAAGATTCTCTTAACCAGGTCTCTCAGAATATGCAGATTCGCAAACTGTGCTTGTGTACCTTGAATTGCAGGATGTGCCAATTGAACCGTAGCAGCATGCCAATTGAACCGGATGCAGAGGGCGCGCACAGCTCAGTCAATTACTGCAGTCATCACGCACCTCATTTCACATGCCCTTACTTTACTTTTGTGTCACTTTATTAATACCAGTAGGAACACATATACACAAACAGAAACCAATGGAATCTAGCAGACCCAGCGCATGGGCAATGGTAAGCAAAATATCTCGTGGGATACACATAGAACCCCAATGGGGGACACAGGCCCCAGATGGCCCAAAACTTGGTTTAGAGAATAATAAAGGAGATCAGAGAAGATCAATATCTCCTATTTATAACATCCCACTGAGCAATAGCATGCTGAAGCGACTAAATATACACAACGGTATATATAGATCACCGCAAAGTGCTATAGAACTTTACAGGAAAGAATCCCAAAGCACTTGACAAGATGGAAAAGTATTCTTTTTATTTTAGAAGAGAAACTGAGCCACAATAGTCATATTAATTTCAGAAGTACCTGTTATATAGATTATAATGGTGTCATACTGGCACTGAAGATAAAGGAAAGTCCTTTTACACAGTCTAAGCCTTCCCATTTGAGTTTTCCAGTCTTTACAGGATAAACAAAAAGTATACATGCATTCTGTTAAAACCTATCAAGGATGAAAGCTACAATCAGCTCCACCTATAAGCAAACAGCTTGATCTGATTGTGCACAGACTAGCAAACCAGCAGGTGTAAAGCCAAGAATTGGTTGGTGGCTGTCAATCCTACACCTCCAGTAAAAATCCTATTCCTTGCAGGTATGTGCCTTTTCTGTTTTGGGGTAGGAGAAAGGGAAGCTTGCAGGAGGAAAAGAAGGTTTTCAAACTAGGGATGTCAGCATGTAGTTGTATACGTGATTAACCAATAAACCTGGGCTTATTGGTTAATTCATAATAACTACATGCACCCCCTCTCTGCTGTCTCTATTAGAGGCAGCAGGTGCCAGCTTTTAAGCCAGAAAAAGCTGGGATTGTTTGGAGTTACAATACAAAAATTTCTTGATCTGCCTGTTTCTGTAACAGCTGAATGTACTCTTTTATACTCCCCTCTTTGCCTTTCATGGTTTGCTTTACTAGTTCTATCTTGTGCCCTGTTCTTTATAGGGGTGTGAATGACTAGTTGAGTAGTCAACTACCCGATAAGCAAATGTTTATCGGATAGTCAACACAGTAGTCGACTAGTTGTATTTCTCCCCCACCCCCCGCCTTGCTGTCTCTATCAGAAAGATAGAACTGCTTCAAAGTGGCAGTTCTGTATGGAGCCTGGGGCCAGACCCTTGGCTCCACGTGGCGCTGCCACTTTGAAACACTGCATGCAGCCCGGGGCCAGCTGGCGAGTCCCCAGGTTGTACACGGTGTTTCCAAGTGGCAGCACTGCATGGAGCCCGGGAACAGCTGGGGATTCCCCTGCTGACCCCAGGCTCTGAGAGACGCTGCCACTTTGAAATGCCACATGGAGCCTGATGCTGGGCTCCCCGCAGCATTTCAAAGCAGCAGTGCCACACAAAGCCCAGGATCAGCAGGGGAGTCCCTAGCTGTTCCTGGGCTCCATGGTGCGCTGCCACTTTGAAACGCCGCGGGGATCACGGGGCCAGTGGGGGACTGCACTGCTGGCCCCGTGCTCCCCGCAGCACTTTCGCCTTTGAAGTGTAGCAACAGCCCTGGGGCTGTTGCTACACTTCAAAGGCAGAGGCACCCTTATCAACTAATGAAATAGTTGATACAAATTGCATCAACTATTCGATTAGTCAATTAATTGAAATTCAGCATCCCTAGTTCTTTAATGGCTACTCAACCTCATCTACTGGTTCTCCTCTTGGCTCTTTTCTCCTCTCTGAAGATATCCCCCAAAGAATTTAAGCCACTACCTCTGTCCTAGGGATGTGAAAGCATAAATGTGTACATTGTTAACTGATGAGTATGGGTTCATTAGTTAACCTTCACAGTTGAATGCAATCTCCTCCCTTCTCCTCCTGCGTTGCTGCTAAGGATGTTAAAGAGCAGTTATTTGGCTAATGATGTAATTGATAAGGGCTACTCTGCAGAGCCGCAGCAGGGGTAGCTCCTGGAGCCGGCTTAAGCTGTGACTGAGCAGTCCCAGCTTATGCCAGCTCTGGATCGCTGCGGCTCTGCATTTTAAATGTAGTAAGAGCCCAGTGGCTTTTACGACATTTAAAATGCAGAGCCGCAGCAATCCCAGACTGACACGAGCAGAGACTTCGATCCAGATCGCACGAAGTGGACGAGGCTGGCCATGGACAGGGGCAGGAGCTGCTGCCAGAACAGACCCTGCCCACGGCCAGCCCAGGCCACGGCGAACAGAGGCTGCTCCAGCAGCAGCCCCTGTTTGCAGCAGCCAGGGTTGGCTGCAGATAGCAGCTGCTGCTGGAACAGCATCCCCTAGTCTCCCGCCCCCGCCTCTGGGGAGGCAGCAAAGGTTCCTGCCCACTCCCCAACCCTCCCAGGTCTCATACAGAGGCAGCAGGGTGTTAAGGGGAGCAAGTAGTCAAGTACTCTACTTGACTAGCCAATAAACTTATGCTGACTGGGTAGTCGAATCATTGACTACTCGCTTACATCCCTAGTTGCTGCCACTGACACTCTCAGCAGTTACATGTTTACTTAAATAAACGCATTCTAACATTCCTCATCTCATTTCTTCTATTCTGCCTCATACCTCATATTTTAAAGTAGGGATGTAAAATCCCATTTAGTTAGTTATCTGGTTAAACTTTGTTTCATCAATTAACCAGGGGCAGGTGGAGCCCAGGCTGGGCCCACCACAGATGAGGGCTGCTCCAGCTGGGCCTCGCAGGGCTTAAGCAAGGTAAGGCTTACCAGTTAAGCATTCAAATCCATATTTTAAAGGGGTTTCACTATGTTTAATACTGTGCTATGAAGTGAATAGTCACTTAGCCACTATGTAGCTTGCAAAAAGTCAATGAAGTAGGGCTTAAGCCACCTATTTTAAATGTTTCCTTTCATTACATACTTATTGGCAGTTATGCCAAGAAGGCTCACCCAAATTTACATGAAAGGAATTTGTTATATATTTCTTTTTACAGTCAAACAAAAGGAATTCTTTCAGAAAAAAAACACTTACAACAACTTCCACAAAAGTTATTGCCAGAATCCATACAAGTCCCATTAAAAAAAAAATAAGTGAATGTTTAAAATTTAAGATTTGTCTTAGGGCTGTGAATGACTAGTCACCTATCCAGATAAGCAAAGGCTGGGGATGCCAGGCTGCATGCGACATTTCAAAGTGGCAGCGCCATATGGAGCCAGGTTCAGCGGGGCACTCCCACTCCCCCATGGCGCTGCTGCTTTGAAACGCCATGGAGAGCACTGCGCCAACAGGGGACTGCTTGAGTTCCCTGGAGCTGTTGCTGCACTTCAAAGCTGGAAGCGCCCTTATCGACTAATCGAATAGTAGAATAATTGAATAGCAAATTGCATCGACTATTTGATTAGCCAAATAATCTAAATTTTACATTCCTTGTCTTTTTTATATTCATGTTCAAAATCAAAATACTGTAAAATAGCATAGATGCTCTACATTTTAGTCAAAGTTTAAAACAAACTCCAGATGAAGATTTAGCAGCATATATTTGAAATATCCAATAAAAGATATATATAGTACGGCTTTGTTTGCCCATAAAACTTGTATTGATTTAGACAGACTAATTTAGCAACTAGATCAGTTAAATCAGCGTAACCCCAAATGGGCACTGTTAAAATGGCTAAAAGAAGTTACAGTCAATATAAAGCACTCAAGAGTGCCCAAAAAAGGGGGCTGAATCATATTAATCAAGTATGTTTAGATAATTATTTAGTTAAAAATGTACAATCTGTGTTTAGACGACGTCTAAGCTAGCAGTATATCTATGTAAATCACTAAGATAAGTTTCAAATAAAATAATTAACTGGTGTATATAAAAGCATTGTATTAAAGCTGCACTTGTGTCACATTCTGAAGATTACTAGCACTGATTTTTTTTAATAATGTTTATTGGAAAATGTGACAACTGAAATGGAAAATATTCCTGATTCATTTTTCAAGATTGGGTCTCTTCATTTTCACTTCACGCAACAGCAGTAAGAAATAGGGATGTCAACATGTCGGTGACTACATGATTAATGGATAAACCTGGGCTTATCAGTTAATCCTGTCCACTACATGCTAGGGATGTAAAGGAGTAGTTGACTACCCAGTAAGTCTATGCTTATCGGGTAGTCCAGTCAACTACTTGCATTCCCCTCTCTTGCTGCCTCTGCATCAGAGGCAGCATTGGGAGGGGAAGGCAGGAGCCAGTGTCTGTGCGAAACCAGCTTTTAAGCTGGCTCCCTAGGAGCACAGGACCCCATGGAATTGTCTGCCCCTGCCCACCCCCCACGCTGCTGCCACTTTCTAAGGCAGCAGCACAAGGGGACAGGCTGGAGCTGATACACATGAGGAGATGGCTTTTACCCATCCTAAATGGGTAATGCTTACCAGTTCTGGTTAACCAGTAACAGCAGGGGGCTGCTCCTGCCTCAGAGAGCCCACCATGGACAGGGGCTGCTACAGCGTGCAGAACAACCTCTGTCTGTATGGAGTCCAGGTGCCCCATAGTCAGGGGCTGATCTGGCGGGGGCTGGGAACCGGCAGCAGTCTCAGCTCCCACATGGGGACTCAGAGATAGCAGAGCCTGTTCCTGCCCCAGAACAGGGTATGGGAGCCAGCAGTCAGCCCCAGAGAAGGGCTGGGAGTGGGAGCCCCCCAGGCTGAGGGCTGCTCCAGCCATACTGGAGTGGTCCCCAGTCTGGATCCTGCTTAATTAGGCCATTAGGCCAACCTAACATTTAACCAGTAACTGATTACCTGGGATTCTGCATCCCTATTTAAGATCATCAATGTCTATTAGTTACTTTTCAGAAAGGAACATTTGACAGAGTTCTGTACTTCTCAAAAGAAAATGTATGAAAGCACACAATGAAGGTCAATCATCCATAGTTAGGCACCTACCATCACCTGCAGAACCATCAAAAACAAAAGAAATTCATACCTACAATCTCTTCACCACCATACCATGATTCTGAAGATTGCAGGAGCTATTCTTCAGGGCTGGAGAAGCCTCCTGCCTGTGGTGGGCAGTAAGCTGCTCCAGCCCCCACCAGTTAACTGGAACCAGTAAGCACCACCTGTTAACCTTTCACATCCCTAATTTAAATGTCAGTCTCAGGACTTGAAAAAGTTACCCATACAGTTGAAATACACAAGCTATACTCCATCTAGACTTGTCTCCCACCTCCACTATGTGGGCCCACACTATTCTCTCCTGCTGCCTGAATTCTGTGCTCTGTTAATGCTGATAAACACACACACACAGCAAGTGAACAAATTTATTATAGCCAGTAAAATTAATGCTTGGTAGTAGTGTCAATCACTTTGTGTGATCTTCAAAAATCTTTTACTGGAGTCCCCCATACATGCAGAGCACTCTGCTAAGGAAACAAAGGACAGGTTTCCCTCCTCCTGCACTACACCCCTGCCTCCTCAAAAACAAAGCAGCAGACTGAAGAGATGCGAGACTCTGCCCTGGCCAATCTGAAGACCAGGAATAGCAGGCCCGCTGCCAATCCCAGACTCTGGATTTTGGAGTTGCAACCAAGGGATTCACTCTCACTCACTTCCCTATGCCATCAAATGATCCATAATGGAATTTTTGATGTTGTCTTTAAGTATTACTGGCTTTTGAAATTCACCATAGCTATGTATTTCAGACCTCTGCAGATTCAGGCAGACATAACCAGTTAAGATTGGGAAGGATCTCTCTCTGCAGCCATGATGGCTAGAAACTTTCATACAGAAAAACTAGGGGGCAGTACCCCCGTTTGCTAACCCCCTCTCCAGGCAGCTCCGGCTCTCCCCCCAGCCGACAGGGAGGGCCAGGCCAAGGCATGGTAGCCCTGGCCTGATCTCCCGCTCCAGCTGGGGGCCAGACCTAGACTGGTCCGGTTCCCTCCAGCCGCAGGAGTGTTGTGTGGGCAGGGAGAGAGGGGGGGCTGGGCCAGGCCTGACCGAGGCCGCTGCTGGCCTGGCTCCTGCAATTCCAGCCACCAGAGGACTGGGCTGCACCATACGGAGGCTGGCCCAGATCCCACAATTCCAGCTACAGGGGAGGAAGGGGATGCCAGACTGAGGCCGCAGCTGGCCCAGCTCTCTCCCTCGGGCTGCACCAAAACCGCTGCTGCCCAGCTCTCCTCTTTCTGGCTGCCGGGCGGTGGGTGGGGGAGGGGACAACTGAGGCTGGCCTGGCTCAGCTCCCTTCCTCAGGCCACCAGTGGGGGGAAGGCTGGGCTGGCCCAGCTCTATTCCTCTAGCTGCGAGAGGGAAGGCCCCACAGCTGGTGAGGGGCAAGGCCACATGGCTCCTGCATGACCCCTCTCCTCCCACCCAAACCCTCACAGATCCTGCGCACCACCCCTCCCCAACCCCAGACAGCGGAGGAGCCGCATAGCTCAATTTAAACTCTGGCAGCCGCCACGTGCCGATGGTGAGGCCCGTGGCAAGGGGCCCTGCTGCAGAGTCCTGACTGGGAGAGGGCTGGACTGTGGGTCACCCACAGGAAGCACCCCAGCCTCTGAGCCAGGGCTGGACATCCCTGGATACTTTTCTAGATGTCATATTTCCACTCAAGCCTTGGAAACAAATGTGAGATTTTATTTTTTATTATATTAAATTGCACTTAATCAGTTAATCGAGCAGTCAATGTAATTTCCATCGCTGTGTCTCAGCAACATAAACGTAGTAGAAGCCGGGAGCACAGCAGCCCAGATCCCACTACATTTAAACTGCAGAGCCACAGCAGGGTTAGATCCGGGAGCCGGCACAAGCTGAGACTAAGCAGTCCTGGTTCGCGCCAGCTTCGGGACCGCTGTTTATCTCCCCCCTACCGCCCTGCACTGCGAAGTCAGGACTGGGGGGAGCCAGCTTTTAAGCTGGCTCTTGCTCCCCCCTCTTGCTGCCGGGGGAAGAGAGTAGTTGACTACTCCCTTACATAAATTCGTCAGTCTCTAAGGTGCTATAAAACTACTCTTTTTTTAAAATTATTTTTGGTTACTGTCTCCCTCCAGATTTTAGATCTAGTAAATCTCATCCTCACATCTAGTTTTTTCCCTCCAATAACTGAATAAAAAAGAGAAAGCAAGGAAGCTTAGACTCCCAATTGCTTAACTTTGAATCAACTAGTAATTTATTTGAACAGAAATGAAGAAAATATTTCCTACACCTGCAGCAGAGGCTATTGCTATTAAAAGCTGATTTAGTATTTAACAAATTCTGATTCTAGGCGCTCTGCCAGTGACTTCCACCAGTTCATGGATTAGCATCTTGTTAAAAACATGGTAGTAAAGAGGAATGTGAGCTGTTAATCATAACTGATAAGCATCACACAGTAAGGGCGATGCTTACTGGTTAACCAACAGGGGCTAGAGCAGCCCATTGTGGGCAGGGGGCTGCTTCAGCAGTCCAGAGCAGTCCCCGCCCTCCTCCATTTAATCAGTTAAGTAATTAAAAGGGATTTACATCCCTACCAGAAATATAAACAAAAAATAGTACATGATTATACTATATTATAACAAGGTTAAAGGTTGTCAATTTCAAAATTTAAATGAAATATTAATTTAATATTTAAAGGGTAATAGTCTACCCTTGCTCATTTCAGTCACATTTCCACTATTTGCTGTACTTTGAGAGAGTTGAGTGAACTATGTAACTAAATTCCATTAATATAATTTTGTCCTTAAAATTCTCAATGTGGCTTGTAAACATTAAGAAACTGGTAATAAAGTTTATAGGTTTAATTCTCTTACAAAGTTTTAGTGGAATGCTTCTTCTTTTTAATTCTCATTTTGTTATCCCAACCAGTTCATATAATTTCATTTTAAGACATATTAACTTGCATATTTTCCTGTCCTTCACTGTTTGCACTGGATTCAAATTTTCAGCGTGTTCAGCCAAGAACAGCTTCAAAGCATTTTAAGTTACATTGAATGAAATTCAGACAAACAACAGGAAACAATCATGTTATTTCCAATCAAACCTAATGAACCTTACTCGAATAACTTAAGTTACTTTCATAGAACTATTCATCACATGACTTCTTAAAAGTCATAGTTACAGATACTGTAGGAATTCAGACTAATCTTTAAACTGTACAAGTTGGAGTTATCAAAAGGTATTTATGTTGTACTAACAAGAGAACACAGATGTATATCAGATCAATGTTATGCTGCACTGTTAATTTTTATTGTAGGATTTCACATCCATATGTATTTGGGTAATCTGCTTTAATATTCACGTAAGTTGATATAAAAAGAAGTGTCAGATTCAGTTAGGGCACTTAGTGGCTTGAACTAACCAAAGTGGTAAAGTAAGAATATTACTACATATTTGAGCAAGCATCAGATTAGTGCTATGTATGAAATTTGTTGGATTCACACTGCACTCTAAGAATGTAGTCACAAACTAAGAACTCAATCATTAACACACTACTTTGGGTTATACAAATACTTAAATATATAACTACTGAAAGACCCATACTCACAATATCTGCAATTTTCAAATTTTAAACCATTATTCTATATACATACACCCACACACCCCAAATATCCAGAAATCAAGAGGTCTTTATTGTTCTTACCTCTTCATTTAATGTACAGTTTAAAGACTACTCTGAATTCTTGTTTACTACACTAAACGCATAGAGAAATTCATTGTAGAATTCTCTTCCTAATTAGATGGCAATTTGTAGGCAGTGAGGAAGAAGTATCTACGATCAAAATAATTTCAGACCTATTTCTAAGTGTTAAGGTAGAAATGCATAAAGAGCAAACTTGCTGGAAGTTATTTAAAAAAGAAGTTAAAATTCAAGCAAAACGCATACTTGACAGTCACCTCAACATGTTAATTCTTATTTGGGACAGTCATCATAATTGGCGTAACCTCACTTCCTCAGACAGTCAGTCCTGAGTCATCAAAAGATTCACAAACCGTCACTAGCGCAGACTAGGCAACCCTGACTGCAAGGCTGAAGATGGGTTTCAACAGTGGGTGAGTAGGTGGGTGTGTCACAGTCTCTCCCTGCAGAAGGCGGGTGGGAGCAGGGTTTCGGTGCACGCCGTGGCATGCAGCCTGGTACCGCGTTTCCCTTGTCGCCGCTGTCACGGGCGTGCCAGAGGCACCGAGTCCGGGGCGGGGCTGGGAGGGGAAGTCGAGACCCGGCAGGCGGATACAGGGCTCGCGGCTAGCGCCGCTCCCCGGCCAGAGACGGCGCCCAGGCCGCGGCCTCACCTGTTCATTCATTCCCCGCGCCGCGGCGGCGCCCAAACCCCGCCCGGGCCTCGCCGCCACCGCTGCCGCAGGGGCCTCCGCGCCTCGCTCGTCCACGCAGCCCGGGGGCCGGGGGCAAATGGCGGCTCCACGGGCCAAGGCCCCGCCCGCTCCCGCGCCGCTCCCAGCCCGGCAGGGCCTCCCGGGCTCCCGTGGCCGGCAGCGCGGCTGCACCCGCCTCCCCGGGCCGCGCCCTGCTCAAGGGGAGCTCCGCGCTCTGCGCCCCGGCACAGGGGGGCGGTGGGGGAGGGGGGGCGGTTACCTTGATGATCCTGCGGGGCAGCCCGGCCATCTTGTCTTATCGGGATTCAAGCTCCGCTGGGTCTCGGCTCCGCTCGACACTCACGCACAACCGGAAGGAACCCGAGCGCTCCCTTCCGATGACGTCACTCCGCGACGTGCAGCCTTCTGGGAAATGTAGTCGCGGCTGCGGGGAGGCGCGAGAGTGGAGGCTCGGGGACCGCCGCCGTAAGCAGGCGGGTGCGGTATCGCCGCCGCCTCGTAGAGCCCGGCCCCCCGCCGCGCCCAGACCCGCCCAAAGCCCCCCGAGCTACCTCTGGTCTCGTCCCCAGACCCTCCCGCACAGGTGCCCTGGGCCCGCCCCACAGGCCCCTGCGGCCCCACGCCCCATCCTGCAGCCGCCCCGCACGCTCCCTGCGGCACCAGACCCCAGGCCCGTCCGACCCCGGACACCTGCCCAGCGAGACACAGCTGCAGTCAAACACCTACTCGCCTGGCACCCCTAGACACAGCTCTGCGGGGCTGCCCCTAGGGGGATGCAGGGCAGGGGGCGCACACCTGCCTCAGCGTCCCAGGTGTGGAGCCAGGGCCAGGCCTGGATTAAGGTTCTAGTAGGCCCTCGGCGCACTCATAATTATAGGCTTTAAATTGGATTATAAATAGATAGGGGAGAAATGCCTATTGCATAGATGCCCAATATTGCCCACTTTAATTTTTGCTCTTGAAAGTGCTGCACCTTGTGAGCAATTCATGATACTTCATGCTAAAATAACAGCCATTTTGAGGTATATTACAATGATACCTAGGATGCACCTGATAGTTAACCATCTGATCAGGGAAGTAAGAAGATGTTGCCGTTACAATTGTAATGTTTGATTGAGCAGTTTTCTTATTCTCAAGTCCATTATGAATTTTTGTAGACCCTAAACTTTGTCATAGGCCCTAGGCACTGTGCCTGTTGTGCCTAATGGATAATCTGGCCCTGGCCAGGGGAACCCTCCCCCACCCTGCAGTCCCCAGCCGTGCTCCACCCTTTCCCCAACTCCTGCCCCTTCCCTGAGCAGCACCGCAAAGGGGATTAATGCAGGAGGAGAGCTGAAACAGAATAGCCAATGGTCCATCTAGCCCAGTATCCTATCTTCTGACAGTGGCCAAAGCCAAAGGCTTCAGAGGGAATGAACACAACAGGCAATCGTTGGGTATGTCTACACTACAGGACAAAGTCAAGTTAATATATGCAGCTTCAGCTTTGTTAATTGCGTAGCTGAAATCGAAATACCTTAACTCTACTTTGGCATTGTCTACACTGCAGGAAGTCAAAGGAAGAACATTCTTCCTTCGACTTCCCTTACTCCTCATGGAAGTAGGGTTACCGGCATTGACCAGAGTGCTCTTCTCACTTCAAATTAGCTACTTTAACTGGACCGCTAATTTGCACCCTGGAAGATGGACAGCGGGCAGCTTTGATATTCCTCTGTAGTGTAGACATACCCATTGAGTAATCCGATTACCAATTGTCCATTCCCAGCTTCTAACAAACAGAGGTGAGGGACATGCAGAACATATTGTTGGATCTCTGCCCCTACTTGCTAACAGCCATTGATGGACCTTCAAGCCTATGGAATGGGCTTGGTGATGTGGACTCATTGTTTAGAAAATCAATATAATGCAGCTAAATTAAACCTAAACTCCTAAAGTACACCAGGTCTTAGGCTAGGAAAAGCAAACTGCTCATTAGCAACACCCTCCTCTAAGCACTACAAAATCTGGGCATGTTAACCAGCAAAGAAATTTGTTACTTACCCAGGAGCAAAAATATTGTATCTACATGCACCAGTATCACCCAGAAGTGGTCTAAAAGTTACCACCTATTTCCAAAATACACATAACTACAGTTAAAACTTGAATTCATACAATCTTCTACTAACTCTGTAGTCTCCTGCCAGCTGCTGCCTCCTCCTTAACCTCCTGGAACAGCAGAATTGAAACTTAGCCTCCAGTAGATGCTATATCAGTGCAAAATTCTTCATCCTGGCAGCATGGCCAACCTCAGGCGCACCATCATCACGAGCCAAATTAAAAAATCAAGACTGATTTAAAATAATTAGATAGATAGATTAGATAGGTTGATTGATTTGGGGTCCTTTTATGTGTCTCTGGTTTCTGAGTCTTCAAGACACACTCAGATCATGTTTTCAGCCTTTTCTCTGTAAACCTGCAGACTTGAAATACGTTTTACATGAAAGTTGATGGTGCAGCTACACTACAGAGCCTATGTTCACATGGCTACGGCAGCAGAGCCCCCTACTTTAGATGCAGCTTATATGCACAGAAAGAGTGTTTCTGTTGGTATAACACCACCTCCTCAAACAAAGCCCACTGAGGGTGCATCTACACAGTTGTGCTAGCTCAAAAGAAGCTACACAATTTGAGCTACGCAAATTGTGTAGCTTAGTTCCAGCTTATTTTGAGATAGTTTGTTTTGAAATTTGGTGCTGTCTATACAGTGCCAAATTCCGAAATAGACTGGTATTCCGACAGGTCCCTTAAGCCTCGTGGAACGAGGTTTACCAGCACATCAGAATAGCAAGCCCGTTATTTCAACTGCATTTCAATATAACAGGCATGCTGTTAAGACATGGAAAACGCTATTTCAGAATAACGTCTGTATCACAAAAAAGTGCCGTTGTCTAGACATACCCTTACATTCCTAGGCTGGTCAGTCATGCCTATTAGAGTAGTAGCAGTCAGAGATCCAGAGTAAGGTAAAAGGCAGGTGTCAGATTCAGACTTTAAGGGCAGAAGGGACCATCATGATCATCTGGTCTGGCCCCCTGCTGGCTGCAGTTCACAGAACTTCATCCATTCTGACTCGGTTACAATCCACAATCACTGGCTAAATTACTCAAATCATGATTCAAAGACTTCAAGTTATGGAGAATACACCATTTACACTAATTGAAACCAGCAAGTGACCCAGGCCCCATTCTGCAGAGGAAGGCAACTTTGCCCCACAATCCACCCCCGCTGTAAATCTGACACATGGGAAAATTCCTTTCCTACACCAACTATGTGGTTCCTCCATCAACCCCAGAATATGTGACTGCGCCAGAGCACACTGTTTTGAAGCATCCACATGCATTTGAGCCAAATGGCTACACAAAATCTGTTTTATGCAGGGAGAAAACCTATAGTTCGGCTGAGACTAAAGTTAGAGCCGAGAGGCCAGGATAATGAGAGCTACGGACCAAGATGTCAATCAAACCGGTCATTTTCCTGGCTTTGTGACCATGAGCAGGGGCGGCCCCTGAGCCTAGGCGAACTAGGCAGTTGCCTAGAGCCCTGCTGGCCCAGGCGCCCGATGATGACATCACGGGGCACCGGGGAGCCCTGTGATGACGTCACAGCCATTGACGGCCGTGCAGGCGGGGGCGCCGATCGTGCCGCCCGCCTGGGGTGCCAGCTGCCGCAGCCAGCCTCGGGCCACTCCTGATCATGAGTAAGTCCCATCATTTCTGTGTGCCTCTGTTTCCCTACCTATAAAACAGAGATCATTCAGGTGTCATTTATTGTTCCTATTTTACAGGGTGGGAGACTGAAGCTATGTCTAGACTGCAGGCTTCTTTCGGAAGAAGCTTTTGCAGAAGAGATCTTCTGGAAAAACTTCTTTTGAAAAAAGAGACCGTCCACACTGCAAAAGCACATCGAAAAAGCGATCTGCTTTTTCAAAAGATAGCGTCCACATTTATTGGACACTATCTTGCATTTAAGTTGCGATTACTATGGATGGAGTGGCCATCAGGCACGCACCTGTACTTTTTCCTGGAGGCCTCTTCTTTCAAAAAAAACCCCTCTTCCCTGTCCACAAATGCCTTTTTTCGAAAAAGCTCTTTCAGAAAAAGACTTCTTCCTCGTAGAAAGAGGTTTACCGCTGTCGGGAAAAACCCCTGCGTTCTTTCGACTTTCTGTTGAAAGAACGCAATTGCAGTGTGTATTTAAGTGTAGTTTTTCTGGAAAAACAGCTGTTTTTCCGGAAAAACTCTGCAGTGTAGACATACCCTGACACACAATTGGGGCCAATAGTGCATTTGTAAGCTGTTGATCCCCACTTGTTGTTCAGAGCCTAAGCATATGTTCTGTGCTTAGCTCCTATGTAAGAGCAGGGCTGGAAGGCCTTTTCCTGCTTAGCTGTAAGGAACAGGTATTTGCTACTAGGCTCTGAAGAGGCTCTCTAGAATTAATCGTTTAAATAATTATCAATGAACCGGAAGCCAGTATAAAACCACTGCTGGTAACATGTGTGGGTGACAAAATACTACTAGAGAGATAAATAAGACTGAGATCAGGGCAGTGACATAGGGGCTATGTCTAGACTGCAGGCTTCTTTCAGAAGAAGCTTTTCTGGAAGAGATCTTCCAGAAAAACTTCTTCCAAACGAGAGCATCCACACTGCAAAAGCTCATCGAAAAAGCAATCTGCTTTTTTGAAAGATAGCATCGACACTGAATGGATGCTATCTCACATTTCAGCTGTGATTACTATGGACAGAGTGGCCACCAGGGCACCTGTGCTTTTTCCCCTCTCCTCTTCTTTTGAAAGAACTCCCTCTTCCCCATCCCCACACGCCTTTTTCAAAAGAGCTTTTTTGGCTTCTTCCTCATAGAATGAGGATTACCAATGTTGGAAAAACCCCTCTGTTTTTTCGATTTTCTTTCCGAAGAACGCAATTGCAGTGTCGGCGTAATTGAAGGTTTTTTTGAAAAAAAGCCATTTTTCCGAAAAAACCTCTGTAGTGTAGACATACCCAGAGCGATCTGGATCCCTTCGGAAGCTAGAGCTGTGCAAACAAAACAGGTTTCTCAGAGCCAAATGCAAGGCCCTCATCCCAAAGCATGCAGGCCACACCCCCAGAATTCTGAAAAGGATTTAGGTATCATGCCAGGCAAGCTGCTCAATGGGAGCTCGCAGGGTGGTGCTGCGGTGAACTGAGCTAAAGCCATCATTAGACACATGAGCAGAGGAGTGAGCAGAGCAGGGAGATGACACGGCATCCATGAGACTGAGATTGGAATATTGCAGCTTGTTCTAAGGGCCACATTTTAAAAAGATGCCTATGGCGCAGCAAAGAGCCAAATGCTTTGAGGGCTGGAGAAAAATGCCTTCTTGTGAGCTACAGAAAGGACCTCGATGTGTTTAGCTTCTACAAAAGAGGCTGAAAGGTGACTTCATTGAAGTGTCTAAGGCTATGTCTAGACTACATCCCTCTTTTCAAAGAAGGATGTAAATTAGACATATCGAAATTGCAAATAAAGCCGGGATTTGAATTTTCTGTGCTTCATTTGCATAATCGCGTCACAGCGTTTTTTCCAAAAACGCTATTTCGAAAGTGAAACCGCAGTCTAGACGTGGTTCTTTCGAAAAGAAAAGCCTTTTTCGAAAGATCCTGTAAACCTCATTTTTCTTTTGAAAGAGGGATGTAGTTTAGACGTACCCTTAGTGCCTTCCTGCAGAGAACATGTTGGGTATTAAAGGGCTATTTAATGTTGTAGAGAAAGGCAGAACAAGGCCAGTGGCTGGAAGGTGAAACCAAATACATTCATATTAGAAATAAGGCACAAATATTTCACAGTGAGGGTGCTTCACCATTGGAACAAACTACTGAAGTAAGTGATGGATTCTCCATATCTAGATGTCTTCTAATGAAGACTGCATGCCTTTCTGGTATGTGCTTGGATCAAAACTTAGCAACTGTGATATATAGGAGGGGTGGGATATTCAGGGGTCAGATTTGATGCTCTCATGGTTCCTTCTGGCCTTTTAAAGTCTACTAATCAATGAAAAACTGAGTGTGCCATGGGGAGCAGCCTCTGTTGCTTTACTATGCAGTCGGCTTGATCCCCAGACTCAGCTATGGGATGATCCAGGGGAAGCCACTCAAACATCCAAGAGGCTGGCCAGGGTCAGGACACCAGCCTTATAGGGGACAGGTGAGTGCAGCAGTGATATCACAAAGGCCTGTTCCAGGACCTCAGCCTATTGGGGAAAACTGGTGGGGAGATGGTGACCTCATAGAGAGACCCTGACATCAGCCAGGCAGGACAGAGGGGCATGGCAGGGCAACCTCAGACACTCCCATGGCTCTGAAGCAGCAAGGCTCCTTCTTAAGGTCTCTCCTTGGGGACTGAGAGAGAATTAGGATTAATTGACATAAGCATGAGGAGGAACCTCATCAGAGTTTTCTCCTTTCCTACTACTGATTTTGTAATCCCTGTAAGATCCTCAGAGAGGTCTGAAACCTGTTCTGTCTGATCCACCTGATACCAGCTGATTTCTAGGTCTAGCAGTCACTCAGTTAAGATAATTTGATTTCCTACCAAGGACTCTGTCCCAGAGAATCACTGAGGACAATGGTGTTTATCCTTTTAGGTTTCCCTTTTCCTCTTTCCTGCTTTCTCTTCTTCTCTTGCTTCTTTTCCCCCTATTCCTTTCTTCCCTCCACCAAGGAGGTGACTGCCTGTCGTGGGGAGGAGAGGTTGCAGTCACTGTGGGAGGCCCGCATAAAGAAGTGGGGCTGGAATTGGTGTGAGACTGATCCCCTCCAGAGGTGTCCTGGGCCATCCTTCAGGACATCCGCAGAGACCCCTCTGCTTCTTACCTCTCAGGGTATGTCTAGACTGCAACGCTTTTGCGGAAAAAGTTACGCAAAATGCGCTCCTCATTTTGGGCCAAATTTCAGAAAAAAACTCTCTTTCGGAAGATCCCTTCTTCCTCGTGGAAGGAGGAAGACAGGGCTTCCGAAAGAGCGCATCTGCTCTTCCGCAAAAAAAAGCAGAAGAGCAAACACGTTCCCTGGGTGCTGCGGAGGTATCCCAAACCCTCCCCCCCCCGCAGTCTGGACGTACCCTTAGAGTCTCAATGCTCATTGGCCAAGCAGGTGGCTATTGACAGGGAAGACTCGGGTCATTTTGTTCTCTTTTAAGACCACACTAATAGTTCACAAGAAATCATGTATTTAATTGATAGTGTTGCTTTTCTCTGATTATTGTCCCTGGGCAGTTCCTAATTCTCTCTAATGTTCTAGTTCTTTTCAAATACTTACTGAATGATGACTATGAGCAATTGGTGTGTAACTCATTTGAGAGGACTTTATTCTGATCAATCTGTGTGTCCCAATTGGGAGCGGGCGCGCGGCACCTGATGGCAGCTATAAGGATGCCGCGCACCCCTTACAGCTGCCATCAGGCGCCCCCCATCAGTTAGTGCCCCGGGCAGCTGCCCCGCTCGCCCACCCCTCAGTCCGGCCCTGTCTGTTAGGGTACAACTACACTTGCAACCTAGTTCGAACTACGGATGCAAATGTAGGCGATCGAAATTGCTAATGAAGTCGGGATTTAAATATCCCGTGCTTCATTAGCATGATCTCGCTGGCGCGTTACTCTGCTCAACAGCTGTTCTGAAAGTGAAAGTGCGCACCGGGACGCGTTAGTTCGAACCAAACCCCAATGTCTATCCAACCTGCTCTTAAATTTCTCCAGTGATGGAGATTCCACAACCTCCCTAGGCAATTTATTCCAGTATTTAACCACCCTGACAGGCAGGAAGTTTTTCCTGATGTCCGACCAAAAATCTCCCTTGCTACAATTTAAGCCCATTGCTTCTTGTCCTATCCTCAGAGGCCAAGGAGAACAATGTTTCTCCCTCCTCCTTATAACACCCTATTGATTCTTTAAAACCGCTATTCTGTCCCCTCTCCATCTTGTGTTTTCTAAACTAAACAAGCCCAGTTCTTTCAGTCTTCCTTCATAGGTCATATTTTCTAGACTTTTAATCATTTTTGTTGCTCTTCTCTGGACCTTCTCCAATTTCTCCACATCTTTCTTAAAACGTGGTGCCAGAACTGGACACAATATTACAATTGAGGCCTAATCAGCACAGAGTAGAGCAGAAGAATGACTTCTCGTGTCTTGCTCACAACACTCGTGTTAATGCATCCCAGAATTATGTTTGCTTTTTCTGCAACACTGCCACACTCTTAACTCATGTTTAACTTGTGGTCCACTATGACACACAAATCCCTTTCAGAAGTACTCCTCCCTAGACAATCACTTCCCATTCTGTATGTGTGAAACTGTTCCTTCCTAAGTGGAGTACTTTGCATTTGTCCTTATTAAACTTTATCCTGTTTACCTCAGACCATTTCTCTAGTTTGTCCAGATCATTTTGAATTTTGACCCTATCCTCCAAAGCATTTGCAACCCCTCCCAGCTTAGTATCATCTGCAAACTTAATAATTATACTCTCTATGCCATCATCTAAAAATCATTGATGAAGATATTGAACAGAACCAGTTCCAAAACAGACCCCTGTGGAACTCCACTTCTTATGTTCTTCAAGCATGATTGTAAACCATTAATAACTACTCTCTGAGAACTGTTATCTAGCCAGTTATGCACCCACCTTATAGTAGCCCCATCTAAGTTGTATTTGTTAATGTTTAAAACAGGGGCTCTTCCTGCTCTAGGCATGTACCCGGGGGAAGCAGCAGTGGTTACATGCCAGGCAGCACATGCCTAGCCAAGTGGAGGGGAAAGCTGCAGCTGGAATGCTCCTGCATTGTGGAGTCTGTTCCAACTACAGTACGTCTCTGCCATCTTCCATCCACTTGGTAGCAGCTACCCACAGGTGGCTCATTGTGTTAAGCACTGCAGACTGAAGGCAGGGGAAGTGCAAGACCAAGCAGAACAGTTTAGGCAAGTTCTGGTTCATGTATCCCTTGTCTCCCTGATGTGGCTTCTCCCTACTTCTGCTCTGGCACCCAGGATCTTGCATGCATATGCTGCTTGTATGCAACCAGCTGTCCCCTGGTTTAGACGGCACTGCACCCGAGGGCCGGATTAAGGGGGGGGCTAGCCGGGCACCTGCCCGGGGCATGAACCTATGGAGGGGCGCCTGATTGAAGTGGTAAGGGACGCCGCACGCCCGGAGGTAGGGCGCAAGTATGGCTCGGTCCGGCACTGCTGCACCCCACCAGTTGGCTGAATATGTTATGATTAAACTGTTAAACCAATATAATTTTGATAGTTTAAATGGTTACTTTTTAAATGATATTTACATACATCCTTAGTCTGTATTGGTTGGGTCCTAAGGGCCGAGGACCACATCGAGAACCTCTTTCACTTTAAGTAGGCCATCCTGGTAGAGGACTTCCTACTGTTGAGTAGAATTTGTTGAACAGCTGCCAAGCATTGCTTTTCCTCTTAATTCAACCATACAACAGCCATGCTGTGAGATACAGCGAGTGAAGGGTGGGATGCCAGATGAGGCCATGATTCTGAATGAGCAGATTCGGGTGGAGAAGCAGCAGCATGGGAGGCTGAACTAGCACCATGAGAAGTCTGCAGAACCAGCACTGTCCCAGCCACACTGGTGCAATGGGAATAAGTTTAGTCTGATCAGCCCACAGTTTTGAAGATGACATCGGGAATGATTAGGATAGGGGAAAAGATATGTAGGAGAGCTGATTGCCAACTGCAGTGGAAGATGTTAGAAAAGGAGCACATACTGAGGACCCTCCAAGACCAGAGCAGGTGATATTTCCTGTTCTCCTTTGCAGCAAACAGCTTGATCGTGGGAACATCCCAGGCTATGCAGAAGAACTGAAAGACATCCATCTTCAGGAATCGTTCATGACTTAGGGAGAAATTCCTATTGAGAGAGTCCATGACATGATTCTGCATCATGGGCAAATGGACAACTACTGAAGCAATGTTCTTCATGATACAAAACTGTCGCCGATTGACTGTCTCTGGCTATGACCTTTAAGAGTTACTACAATGTAAATGTTAAATAATAATAAGTAACATGTATTTGTTGTTCATCATTTTCATAGAAGCTAAAAGAATGTGTCTCTTGGTATAACTAAGGGGAAAGCTCCACTTTCCAGTAGAAAATGGAATAATAAACAATTCTGGTATGAATTTAAAGAAAGGATAATGACACAGCTAGGAAACCAACAAGAACTGCTTCTAGAAAGAAAGACTCCTTTCTTAAGGGGACCGAAAATGAATAAGCCATTGTGGTAAAAATATTTCCATAAAAGAAGAAATGAAGAGACAGAGACCCTACAATTTGCTTTCAGAGTCTCAATGACTATGGCTTCCAGCAAGCCTGTTACCATTTAAAAACTTCCTATTGTGTGGGGGGAGAAAAGGCATATTGAGCCATGCACACACTCAAATGTTTTTAATACAAGATAAGAAATTTTAAAGGACAATGAGCATTTGTGTCAAGCTGAGAGAAGGCAACTCCTATGACCTAGATAACTAGTTATGCTTTTTAAAATGTTGTTTTGAAACACATACATTATAGCTTGTGCAAAAATCCACTTTTTCAAATCTATTTTTCTTGCCATTTTCCCCTTCAAACACACTTTTTAATGACATACAAATCAAAGAAGCACCATTTGTGTCCTTGCATAACTATATGACTGCTAGAATTTCTTTGCCTATGCCATTTCAAAGTTATGATATGACAGAAAGGAATTAATTCATTTGGTACATGGACAGTAAATACCTTGCAAGTCTGTAATGCAAGAACAAATCATTCCATGCATATGTGCATTAAGATGCATCTTTGTGGAATTTAGAAAGACTATAAATGAAGGTCAATTATTGCTATACTCCCTCATGGAAGATACCCTCTGATAGAAAGAGCTTTGGAGTTGTGCAGTGATCCCAGATTTAAGATAATATTTTAAGTGGTATCTCCTGAACCCAAGTTGGTTCATGTGGGATATTCATTGCAGACCTTGGAGCTATGTCTTTATAGGTCTGACAGTACAAAACAACATTTATTAAGCAGCCAAATAGTGACGACGGATCCTTTCCTACACATATAGATAGCAGCTTTAATGAGAAATATCTTTGCCTTTTCAGACAGCCAGGCGCAACTGTCCTTTTAAATGAAGATTTTGCCTCTGATTTGTCCTCTCGTCACCTCCAGAATAAGTAGACTACAACTCATTCTACATATGTATGAAGGTAAATGCCATAAGAAGACTGAAATTCTCCAAGCATACAACTCTTGTCTTGCTTAGGTTTTGCTTCAATCACCTGTTCACATATGGCTATGTCTACTTTAAATACTACTGATAGCTTCATGTAGTATACTTGTAACTACATACAGTACCGCAGAGAAAAGCAACCTGTGTTTGTAGCATGTACCTATATACATATACCTATATACCTATATATAAGAGGCAAAGCAGCAAGGAAAGGCATTAGATTAGAATCATAGAATCATAGAACCATATAGCTGGAAGAGACCTCAGAAGGTCATCAAGTCCAGCCGCCTGCTCTAGGCAGGACCAATCCCAACTAAATCAACCCAGCCAGGGCTTGGTCAAGCCGAGACTTAAACACCTCCAGGGATGGAGACTCCACTACTTCCCTAGGTAACCCATTCCAGTGCTTCACTACCCTCCTAGTGAAGTAGTTTTTCCTAATATCCAACCTGGACCTCTCCCACCACAACTTGAGACCATTGCTCCTTGTTCTGCCATCTGTCACTACTGAGAACAGCCTCTCTCCATCCTCTTTGGAACCTCCCTTCAGGAAGTTGAAGGCTGCTATCAAATCCCCCCTCACTCTTCGCTTCTGCAGACTAAACAGACCCAACTCCCTCAGCCTCTCCTCATAAGTCATATGCTCCAGCCCCCTAATCAATTTGGTTGCCCTCCGCTGGACCCTCTCCAATGCGTCCACATCCTTTTTGTAGTGGGGGGCCCAGAACTGGACACAATACTCCAGATGTGGCCTCACCAAAGCCGAATAAAGGGGAATAATGACATCTCTGGATCTGCTGGCAATGCTCCTCTTAATGCAACCTAATATGCCAGTAGCCTTCTTGGCTACAAGGGCACACTGTTGACTCATATCCAGCTTCTCATCCACTGTAACCCCAGGTCCTTTTCTGCAGAACTACTACTTAACTGGTCCCAGCTTGTAACTGTGCTTGGGATTCTTCCGCCCCAAGTGCAGGACTCTGCACTTGTCCTTGTTGAACTTCATCAGATTTCTTTTGGCCCAATCCTCCAATTTGTCTAAGTCACTCTGGACCCTATCTCTGCCCTCAAGTGTATCTACCTCTCCCCTAGCTTAGTGTCATCCGCAAACTTGCTGAGGTGCAATCCATCCCCTCATCCAGGTCATTAATAAAGATATTGAACAAAACCGGTCCTAGAACCGAACCTTGGGGCACTCCGCTAGAAACCGACCGCCAACCTGAAATCAAGCCGTTGATCACTACCCGCTGGGCCCGGCCTTCTAGCCATCTTTCTATCCATCTTACTGTCCATTTATCCAATCCATTCCCTTAACTTGCTGGCAAGAATATTGTGGAGACCGTATCAAAAGCCTTGCTAAAGTCAAGGTATATCACATCCACTGACTTTCCCGTCCACAGAGCCAGTTACCTCATCATAGAAGCTAATCAGATTGGTCAGGCACGACTTGCCCTTTGTGAATCCATGCTGACTATTCCTAATCACTTTCCTCTCTTCCAAGTGCCTCAAAATGGATTCCTTAAGGATCCCTTCCATGATTTTTCCAGGAACCGAGGTAAGACTGACCGGCCTATAGTTCCCTGGATCGTCCTTCTTCCCTTTTTTGAAGATGGGCACTACATTTGCCTTTTTCCAATCATCCGGGATTTCTCCCGATCTCCACGACTTTTCAAAGATAATGGCCAAAGGCTCCTCAATGACATTTGCCAACTCCCTCAGTGCCCTCAGATGCATTAAGTCCGGACCCATGGATTTGTGTACGTTTAGCTTTTCTAAATAGTTCCTAACCTGTTCTTTACCCACCACGGGCTGTCCATCTTCATCCCATCTTGAGTCACTTAGCGCAGAAGTCCAGGAGCCGACCTTGTCCGTGAATACAGAGGCAAAGAAAGCATTGAGTACTTCAGCTTTCCCACATCATCTGTCACTAGGTTACCTCCTTCATCCAGTAGGGGCCGCACCCCCTCTCTGATCACCTTCTTCTTGTTAACATGCCTGTAGAAACCTTTCTTGTTATCCTTCACATCCTTAGCCAGTCGCAATTCCATTTGCACTTTCGCCTTCCTGATAACCCCCCGGCATTCTCGAGCTATACATTTAAACCCCTCCCTGGTCATTTGTCCAAGAAGCTCCCTGCTTCCAGACCTTTCACTGCAGTGAGAAAAGGTCCTGGCATTGCACAGCTTTTTCCAGTTGCTGGAGTATTTCCTGAGGTAGAGGAAGGGCTCCAGCAAGGAGCCAGTACAGCAGGGCTACTCAACACGTGGCCCGCGGGCCACCTGCGGCCTGTTTGTTTGCGGCCCATGGTGCAATTTGGGTTTACGTGGGGCTCAACGTGCGGCTGGGAGCTGAAACAAAAAAATAATAAATATAATGGTCTTCTGTTGATATGCGCTTTAGTAGCTAAATTCCTGGACTGTCATTGCTCATTAAAAGTGCTGTCATAGGTGGAAATCGAGTAAATATTGCATTTTATTAATATCAACAGAACTGACTTAAATGGGGCCTGCGTGTTGTGTAGTCTTTCCTTAGTTTTTGTATTCATGCCCATCACTCTGAAAGAAGTTATTTGCATATATTTGCATATGTTTGCATGTACATGCAACCAGACTTAAGTTGCAGCCCTCCACATGTGCTCTGAGTATCATTGTGGCCCCTGAAACTTCCAAAGTCGAGTAACCCTGTAGTACAGCCTTTCCCCAATGCCGGAGTCTCCCACACACCCAGACCCTTCAGGTGTGTCTTCACCCTACTTGTCTAAATCATGACTCATCTTTTACACTCCTATTTACATCCATGCTAGTGGGGGGGTATGCATGTATATAGTCTGCATGCTGCCAAAAAGAGCATGTAGTGTAGGTAGATTACTTCTACTGGAATTCTGCATCACTATACAATGCAGAATTTGTACCCAACTAATGTTCCCTGCCAAATTTTATTTTTTCATGCAGACTTTGTGATTTCCACCAAAATGTCTTTGTCTGGTTTTTCCAGCACGGGATTTCTGCTATCAGCCCTATACAGCTGGGGCTGACAGCCCAAGTCCCAGCTGTGCATTAAATATTAGACCATAAGGAGTGAAACAAAAGCTAGTAAATGAGAATCTAACCATGCCACATGTAAGGAGCCAAAATTAAATAAGCCATTGGCGTTGCCTGTAAACTGCCAAGAATTAATGTTGGGTATTTATCAGCCACCTATGAAGATAACCTGGGCCCAATCCTGCAGCCCTTATTTCAGGCAAGATTGCCACTGAGCTAACGGAAGCATTGCCTGAGTAAAGCCTGGCAAGAACGGTCACTTTGAGGTAACACTATGGAGACGAACTCGCACTTCAGCTAAGGTCATGAGGCTGGGCTCAGCCCCACTAGCTGGTGCTGGGGTTGGGCCTAGCACTCCTGCCTGGTGGCAGGAGGGAGAGTTAGGGTTGGGGCTGGCATCCTTCGCTGGGGGAGCTGGGCCTCACACCCTTAAGGGAGAGAAGGATGCTGCTGGCCTGGCGCCCCCGGCGGGGAGCAGAGCACGGGGGACGGGGTGGTTGGCACCCATGGTAGAGGGAGGGGCTAAGCCTGGGACGAGATGGGGTGGGGGCGGGGCCTGGCACCATTGGCTGGTGGTCTGCCGGACTGGGCTGGGCCTGACAGCGCACCCCCGTGGTGGGAGGTGTCTGGCTGCTAGGGGTTCGCCTCCCACCGTCACACCACTTCGGACTACATTTCCCAGCATGCGTTGATGGTGCGTGATGTTACCGAAAGTAACCATCGTACTGTTTCCGGTGGCCGTGAGCAAGTAACGGCTAGGAGAGACTCATTGAGAGTATCTCCATCGAATCGGCGCAGCGCTGCGGACTGAGCCAGGTAAACGTGGCATCCACCCGCACCCGCGTGCCGTGTCCTAGCCGGACAGGCTGGGCCTTGCTCTGCCCTTCACGTGTCATTTCAGGGGTGCTGGGTGGGCTGGGCGGGTCCCAGGCTCCACGGTTGGGGGCTGGGGCCGTGGCGGGATGCGGAGCCATGTGTGAGCAGCTCGAGATATAACTTCACAATCTGCTCCTGGCACCAGACCACATTCCTGTTCCACTGGTAATGGCCCTAGCCCTAGCGTCTGTCGCGCTCTACTCCACTTTCCCTGGGATTCCAGCATAGTCCCTGCTCTTAGCGGGGCTGGGAACTCCAGAGGGCAAACAGCTGTGCCTCATGCTACGCTGGCGCTTTGCGTTTTAAATGCCTGTGATGTAACCGCCGCTTGTTCTCTGGGGTTCTGTCAGGGGCATTCTCCTCTGGTTCCTAGTTGGCATGTGGGCGGGAAACATGCACGGGCCGGGCAGGCGCTGGTGCATGCAGGGAGCCCCCACGTGTAACCACTGAAACTTACAGCAGTTACATGTTTACTTGACTTTTAACATTCCTAGTTCCTAGGGCTCTGGGGGAGAGTGACAGACTGGTGATGCTCGGAAAGGATAACGGGTTATAAGTAGGGGCCCTACCAAATCCAAGGTCCATTTTGGTCAGTCAGTTTCACAGTCCTAGTATTTAAAAAAAATCATACATTTCATGAATAATGTTATGATTTCAGCTATTTAAATGTGAAATTTCACAATGGTGTAATTGTACGGGCCCTGACCTAAATAGCAGTTGTCTGTGGGAGGAGGTTGCAAGTCATTGAGTCCATGGGGGGGGTGCTGCTACCCTTACTTCTGTGCTGCTGGTGGCAGTGCTGCCTTCACAGCTGAGCAGCTGGAGATTGACAGCAGCTGACCGGGATCCCAGCTCTGAGGGCAGAGCTGTTATGAGCAGTATGGCAGAACTAAGGGTGATGTGGTTTCCACCCTTTTAATGCACTACTGCTGGTGGGGTTCTGCCCTGACAGCGTCTAGCTGCCCAACTGTGAAGATAGAACAGAAATAAAGCTGGCAATTAAGGATGTAAAGGGTAACCAGCCACCC
Source organism: Rafetus swinhoei (assembly GCA_019425775.1). Classification (NCBI taxonomy): domain Eukaryota; kingdom Metazoa; phylum Chordata; order Testudines; family Trionychidae; genus Rafetus; species Rafetus swinhoei. The sequence goes on along the minus strand of CM033437.1, from coordinate 269,033,274 downwards.
CATAAGCACTGTGACACCCCTTCGTCAAACTCCATTTTGGGTCAGGACCCCCAGTCTCCTCCAAAAATTAAGAACAGTATAGGGTAGAAAAGACCAACTTTTACTAGGGGGAGAGGGAGAGATGACCAGATTTGATTTCATAGTCCATGATGTGACTTTTCATGGCTGTGAATTTAGTAGGGCTCTAATTAAAAGGAGTAGCCAGCATGGATTTGTCAAGAGCAAATCATGCCAACCACCCTCTACGCCTTCTGTGTTAGGCTTACCAGCATAGTGGATAGAAGGAATAAGTAGATAAGTTAATTATATTGAGGCTTTTGACCGTACCACAGAAGCCTTGGAAGTAGGGATTTTAGTGTGCAGTTGTTAACATGATTAACTGATAAGCCTGGGCTTTTCAACTAATCCACATGACTACATGCAACAACCCCCCCTTGCTGCCTCTGTATCAGCTGGCTATCCATGCGTGCCAGCTCCCCCTCCTGTTGCCTCCCTCAGAAGGCAGCATAGGGGGTGCGGGCGGGAGCCAGTCCTTGGTGGGAAACTGACTTAAAAACTGGCCACCCCTCCATGTGCTGCTGCCTTTGATAAAGAGGCAGCAGCACAGAGAAGTGGGGGGGAGGCAGCTCTGCAGGAGCCAGTGTTCTGAGGACTGGAACCCACCTCCCCAAGTTGCTGTTTTAAGCACAGAGCCACTTCCTCTGCTGCCTCTGTATCAGAGGCAACAGAAGGAGGCAGGTGGGAGCCGGGGAATCTAGCTGATGGGAGACATCAAGAGGGGTGTGTCCTAAATCCCACCATCTCAGAATTCAGCACATAAGGCCAGCTGGCAGGAAGATGCTGATCTTTGCTGGCAATTTGTAATCAGGGGCTCTTTTCCTGGAATCAAGTGGCTTAAGCACCTAAGGTATTTCTTATGCAAATGTACTAGGTTGGCATCTACTTTCATAGGAAATAGCCAGAGGAGAAAGTGGTGGTCTCATCAAACACCTTATAGCGTTTAGCTAAGATGTCAGAGTAGTCACCGTCCTAGGATGTGGGATATGCCTCAGTTTGAAACCTTCAACCCCTCTGCCTTCGCAGGCAAATAGGTCTTCTGGGTGAGATTACAAAAATGCTCTGGCCTGAAGATGGCCCGCAGGCCAGGAGTTTGAGACCTGCTGTAGTGTAAACCAGACCTTAGCTATAGCCAACTGACAAGTTATAAACAGAGAAGTCCTTGTGTACACTAAGAGTTTTAACATCTTTTTTAAGATGATGTCATTTCCAACTTAGAAAAGTCCTGAGTAGTAAATCACTGTAGTCAATGATCTCCAATTTGCAGGATTGCTCTTAAGTTACGCATCTGTGTAATGGTTGGTAGAGTCAATGGCAACTGCGCAGTCTTTTAGAAATTATTGTATGTTATTGGAAATTCTCTCAAATGTTGTGCAAAGTGCATATAACTGCTTGTGCAGTAGGGATAAGACCATGCGTATTGGTTACCCAAATGCACCTCCCGGTCCGGTTCCCTGGGAGCTGCTTGCTACCCCATACTACTGCCTCTGATACAGAGGCAACAGCCAGTTTCCTGGGAGCGTGATGGCAGGCAGGAGCCGGTGCACAGCAAAAGCCAGCTTCTAAGTTGGCTCCCAGTGTACACTGGCTCCCAGAGTGTTGGCTGTTTCCCCACGTGTAACTGCTGAAAGTTTCAGCAGCTACGTGGTTAATCAATTACACACATTTTAACATCCCTGTTGTGCAGACTACTTAAGGTTTTTTATGTTGCTGCCAGTAATGGTACAAAGCAATTGCTCGGTTTTGAATTTTCCATCTGTAACCCTACTTTGTCACCCAGACGACCTTTGAAAACAGACAAACTCAGGTCAGAATTAAGTATTTGTTGTATACATAGCCCAAATTTTAGCTTTAGACCTCAATTTTAAGGCAGCCTTTTAGTAATTGAACATTGTAAATCAGATCTAGCAGAACTTCAGAGTAACATTTACCATGAGATTTGTAGATAGGGAGAAGGAAACAAACTCTCCAGCAACAATTTTGTGAAGGGGATTGGAATGATACAAAGCTAAACTAGGACGTACAACTTGCTTTAAAAAAAGTGCCAGTAGGAGAACTGTTTGTGAAAAGAGCCAGTTTTGCACAACAAGACATGGAGTTTTCAGCAAAATACTAGCGAGGATGCTGTGATACAGGGAATTATCTTCCAATATTCTGGGATAGTCCCAAATAAAGGCTTCTAATTTGATGTTAGAAAAGTAATGAATTTCAGATTCCAATTGGTATATTAAGGAAATGGCCTGTTTGGTAAAATTAAAACAAAGATATATACCTGTTCAGTATTCCTGTGACTGGTGCACAGAAATGTGTTTCTTCACTACAATTTTAATATAATTTTATTTGTTCTAGCAATTTTTGGTGTTACTTGTAACTATGATAGATGGAACATTTTGTAGACAAAAATTCTTGTTGGCAAATTTTCTCATAATAAGAATTGGAGCTCCAGATTTTTAAAAAGCGGCTTCAAAATTTTCAGGGTAGGGAGAGCTTATTTCTTTTAGAGGTTGCTTCATTTTGGGCTTTAAGGTGGGTTGGCCCATGGCCATGGAGGGCCCACACAGCTTAGAATGAGATGGTATCTGGTACTCAGCTTCCTGGATTCATTAGTTACTAATCAACCCACTAAGATGAGTAGTGGATACCACCACCTCCTCCCGCCATGGCCCTTGCATGGTGCATGAGCAGAACTTGCAGTGTTGGTGCACTAGTGTTCACTCATCCTCGGCCTCGGAAATGGAGGGTGCTGAAGCAGCCAAGGAAAAGCTAAATTACTGGGGTTTGGGGTGGAGTTCCCTCTTCCCCTGCACAGAGCAACTGGGTGAAATCAACCCTAGCAACCGCACTTGGTTGCAGGAAGCTCTGCACCTGCCTGTCTGCCTCATCCCTGTACATCTGAAACCCCTCTCACACCTACCCTCACAGATGAGGGAGGAGGCTATGTGTAGAGGGTGTCAGGCTCGGTGCGGTAAGGGTCCTGGGGGAAGGAGATGCAGGGGGTTCCAGATGTACAGGGTTGGGCAGACAGGCTGGAACAGCTATGAACAGTGACCCCTTCCTGCACTTCCAGGCCTTTTGGTCTTCATCCATGGCAGGTGTGGTGCATGATATGGGAAGCTGCTCTCCCATCCACACAATCACCACCTCCTCCTCCTTCCACACGGAAACCTCCCACTGAGCCACCCTGCTAAGTAGAGATATTAGCGTATAGTCGAGTAAATGATTAACCAATAAGCCTAGGCTTCTTGGTTAATCCTATTGATTACACACACACACACCCTTGCTGCCTCTGTATCAAAGGCAGCATTGGGGGGAGGCAGTGGGAGCCAGTGCCCGTAAGGAGCTGGCTTTAAGCAGGTGCTCCACGGACACCAGTTCCATCCCCCCCATCCCCACACTGCTGCCTCTGATAGAGAGGCAGCAGTGCAGAGGGTGAGGAGGGCAGGTGGGAGCTAATAGGCACCAGGAGTCAGCTTTCAAGCCAGCTCCCACAGACCTGCCTGCTCCCCCCTTGCTTCCTCCTACAGAAGCAGCAAGGGGGGGACAGGCAGGAGCTGGTTTCCCACAGCACCAGTTCTGTGGTGCCACCTCCCCCTGCCCCATGCTGCTGCCTCCATCAGCATCCCGGAGAGCAGCAGGGCAGCAGGCAGGTGGTCCACAGGAGCTGGTTTTTAAGCTGTCCCCCCACGCGGATCAGCTCCTGCCTGCCACCCCACTCGGCTGCCTCTGATAGGCAGCAGTGCGGGATGGAAGGGGGCTCCCCGGGAGCTGAGTCAGAGAACGCTGGCTGCTGAACCCGCCCCTGGGGACTATTGAATAGTTGTGTAATCGATAATATTTTATGCAGTTACATGACTATTCAATTACACAATATCTAATATCCCTACTGCTAAGCCTCACCCCTTGCATCAGAAGCCTCTGGCACCCAGATCTCCCTACAACAACCCAAACCCTCAGACACATTTCCCCACCCTTGAGCCTCACAACTGCCCCCATCTCCCTGAGCCCCAATAAGCTGCACCTTGACACCCTCCAAGCCCCACTCCCCTAGCACCCAAAACGCCTGCTGAGCCCCATATCCAACCTTCTGTTCCCTCCAAGATGAGTCTTAACCACCTTTACCTGGACTCCCTTGCATAATCCCACTCCCTGTGCATCCTGATCCACCCCCAAACCCACCACTGAGCAGTCCACATCCAGATCGTGCCTCATAGAGCCCTGGTACTTTTGAGAGAATTCTGCACCAAAATGAAAAATTGTGCCAAAATATTAATATTCTGCTGAATCCTGTGTATTTTATTTGTCAAATTAACACAATATGATCACCATTTTCAATTATTTTGGTAATTTATTTGAAAATACTTGTAAGCAAGTAATTGAAAATAGTGTGGTTATATTGTGTTGACAAAATGCAGAATTTTAAAATATTGTGCATAGAATTTTTATTTTGGCACAGAATTCCTTCAGGAGTACTATTTAGTAAATGCTACTTCTTAATTCACTGCAAATATTGCTCAACATATTGTTGAACAATATGTAACATGCTAAATTGTATTTTTCATAGACCTTGAATCTTTTATTAATAAACTAATTTTCAACTCTTCTGTCTCCTGAATAGTGGTGAAACCTCCTCCTTCAGAAGTGTGTTCTGCAATAAAAAGGATACCATTTACTCCAGAATATTTCTTTCTCCAGCACCAGTTTTCTGTCTACTGTGAGCATGGCAGTCACACTGAGAAGAACTGTGTTGTCCAGTACTATGTGGATGCATTTAGCAGCATTCAGTAGGCAGGCCCCAGTACAGAGTAAGCAATATTGCTGCTTTATAAAAATCCTATGTTAAAAATTTTTTGGTTAAAAAATGTAATTCTTTGAAACAAGTGAACAAGGAAAAATAACGTGCAGTGTTGCCTGTTTTTGCAGTAAATCTGATTGGCTTATGGGGATGTGTTAGTTGAAGATAGAAATGTGTTTAAGAAAAAGAGCTGGGAGTCTGGAGTTGTAGGTACCAGCCAAAAAAAAAATCTTATTTTTAGTATCTCCATCTTGATATTAAAACCAAAGATGAGCAGTGTCACTTCTAAAATATGGCAGCAAAAGTTGGCAGAAAAACATTTTATCAATTGTGCTGATTCTGGGTGTTCTTTTCTAAAACTCATTATTGTTTCCAGTGACTATAATTCAGACCTTGAAGTATAGTGGTAATAATCTCTCGCCACACTGAAGCGGTAAGTGTGAATGAACACCAGGCAGTGCCAATAAAAGTAGAGTTTTGCCAGTAAAACTTTCTGGATGAGGCCTAGCTTTAGGTTTCTATGCCTGTTGTCTTTGTGAAATATGTGGGAAGTAAGACATTGTGTTGTATCTGCCACAAGCAGTGGAGTATTAATATTTAACCATATTCATACTTGCAAACAGTAAAGTAATGAACATTAGAAGAACTGTACATATACTAGTTATTTTTGTGATCACTTTTGGATATCAGAAATTAGTTCAGGGTTCTTGTGCCTAATCTCTTACATAGATATGCATGTTGTCCTAATAAATCCCTGAAAAATGCTTATTAAAAAAAAACCCCATAAATCTCAGTTCAGATTACCACCACACATACTTTAAAATCATCTTGAAAGTGGAGACACACTGAAAGGCAAATGTTTTTAATATACTCTTCCACTTGTGTGCCTTTATCATAAGATAGCTATAAAATGTATGAGTTCCTACCCTGTAATCTGGCCAGAACCCAGAAACAATGGTGCATGAGCTCATTAATTACTTTTGAATTAAAACTCCATGCGGTTGGGGGTGGGAGGCGAAGATGCAGCAATTCTATGAAAAATGAAAGCATTTTTGGAATTCTCATAAATAGCAAATTATAAATACAAAATACAAAGCAAAGTTCCACATAACTTTCTGGCATTTCTGAACCTGCATGTAATGTGATAACTTTTGAATATTGTATCTGATCAATTCCAACATTTCGGGGATGTAAAATCCTGTTTAATTGGTTAAATGGTTAAACACAGTGCTAACGCTACGTTTAACTGATTAAAAGGGATGGGCTAGAGTGGCCCCTGTATGGGGGCTGCAACGGGAGTCCCAGCCTCCACACAGGGGGCCCAACAGGTTGGAGCAACCCTCTGCCCACAGCTGGGCTGTTCCCGGATACCAGTTAAACCGTTGCCCGGTAAGCATTACATATTAAGGGTGATGCTTATTGGGTAACTGTTGAACCGGTTACCTGTTAACATCCTTAATTCTAAACATCAGTGGGCAGAATCCGAATGCCAATTTTCATGAAAATCAAGCCTAGGATAGCCTAGTACTATAGGCAGAGGAATCTCAATGGTGCGCCCTGCTGCTGCATATCAGAGATAGTATCTTAACTTGCATGGGGAGATGCTCTGTGGCCTGGCGTGTAAGAAAAGTAAGGGTTTCAGAGGAAGGAGTTTTCGAGGTTGGAGAGAAGGAGTAACATGGAATGGGGAAGAGTTGGGTTGTGGGAAGCAGATGGAACTGGAGGGTCCCTGGGTTGGAGGGGAGAGCAGCGGCTTGGGGGCGAGTGGCAGAAGTTTGGGAGTTGGGGAGGGGAGGAATGATTGAGGAAGCAAGACTCAGGAGTAGGGGAAGTGGAGATAAAAAATGCAGGGACTGGAAGTAAGGGGCAGGGCAGAGACTGTTTATAGCAGACCCTACAATTTATCAGCACAACGTCTGCAAAAATTGCTTGAAAGGAGAAAGGCAGGCCCTCTGTTTGTGGGAACTGTTTATCCCCTTTGTGTTAGGGGATCAACTTCTGGAATCATGTGGGAAGAGGATGGAGGCAGAGCCATACCATCCATAGGATAGTTTGGGGCAGTCCTGTGGGGCCCAGAGTAGCCTGGGGTTGCTGGGTATGATGGTGTCTTGCACCAGCTGCAGTGGTTAGGCCTACTTCCACACTCAACAGTGGTGGTAGGAGCTGCAGGAAGTGGTGCAACCCACCCCCCAGCCTTCTCCACTTCACCATCATGCAGACAGGTTGCTCTGCTTCCCACTGTCATGGGGACTGCAGGTGTGTGTGTCTAACCCCTGTTGCCAATCCCAGGCCCCTTGCTAATCTCCTGAGTGCAGTAGGGGAGTGGCATCCCAGGGCATCCCACGCTCTCCCCACCCCTGCCAGGGATGGTCCTGGATGGTGGCATAGGCTGAGTAACTGAAGAATAAAGGACAAGGCAGCTCTGAGAGCAGTGGCTAGGGAGTGTAACCCCTATCTCCCCATGATCCCTATTTCTGCCTCCCTCCTGGTTCCTGTCATGACTCCTGTCCCCCCACACACTAACTTGCAGCAGGCTGCACCTTAATATGGTGATTTCTCCAATGGGTTTGCACAGATTGGCCTACAGAAGCATTGCATAAGAAATTATTACTTCTGTAGTAGTGCGTTTGGCTGGTTTGGTTTGGTGTGGGGTTTTGTGGGTTTTCTTTTTTTTTTTTGCAACTTGAGTACTACAGGTTGAAACCCTTAATTGGGATTTTCTGGTCCGGCAACATCCGTGGTCTGGCATGGATGTTGCAGAACCGAAGAGTCCTGGTGGAGGGCCAGTGGCAAAATGCCCAGCAGGGCAGTGGGCTGCCTGCAGCGAGCCCACTGGCAGTGCATGGCAACAGGTCTACCTAGCAGGATTGGGAGATGCGTGTGTGTCTGCCTGGTGGGGTTATAGCTTGGTGGGGCAGGGATCCACAGCACGTAGCTGCCCAGTGGGACCCAGACTCCCAGGACAGCGATGGCTGCCCAGTGAGGTCGGCGGGCAGCAGGGCCAGCAGGAGGTGAGGAGTTATCCAGGAGGCCAGTGGGCCAGGTGCGGTGCTGACAGCAGGGGGTCCAGAAATGATCTCCCCTGGTCTAGCAAAATCTCTCATCTGGGACCAGTGACGTACTGAGGGTGCTGGACCAGGGAGGTCCAACCTGTAGTATTACAAGGATAACACAGTGAGCACCCAGATACTGTGCCAGTTGCTGTTGTAGAAATATGTATTATAATAGGATTATTGAAACATTGGCATGATATTCCAGACACTTCCTAAATGGATTAGTTAAACTTAAACTGAATGTGCATTTCTGGTTGTGATCACGTTTTCCAGATAACTTTATACCTGTATTCTGTTAATTCTGCTGCTCTTTCATTTGTTCTTATTGGTGTTTTCTGTTATCTTTGCAGATGGAACTACACATTTTACGTGCCATAAATCTACATATTCAGTACTTCCTGAAGACTATAACTGGTACACAGCCAAATATATTTTGATTCACTATGGACTTCATTTGACCCATAGCTTCAGAGATGCATATTGGAGTAGTTGCCCTATCTGCTGTTAGTCTTGCTGTTTTCTTTCTCAAGAATTTCTTTTGCAAGTTTTGGATTGATTTTGCCCTTTTCTGAACAGCCTTGTTTCTAGACATAAGGCTTTTGAAACTAAGCTTAATATGGTGCTTTCTCCAATTGAGTGCACAGGTTAGCCTACGGATGTATTCCAAATTGATTCCAAATCTGAATGAAATGAAAACCAACGCAGTGTTGGTCTCTGAATCTATAAACAAAGGACTGTAGCACTTCTGCTGATATTTATAGCTTTGTCAAGAAGCCTGGTGAAATTTATAGTGGCTGCTTTTCAGTACTTTGACAAAAATCATGGCACTTGTATGCAGCTGCTTGGGAAAGTTGAATAGCAATATAATCAGTTCCTCTAGTTCTTTACTGGGTAAACATCTAAAAAAAAAGTGGAGAAGGGAAGATAGAATAGTGGAGACCCTCTGACCTCATAGAAACTAACAGGCTCTGGAGGGAAGATAGGACAAACCTCATCCCTGAAGTACATTTTGTGGAGCTTCACATTTATCATGCTTACCAAGTAGAAGGTGATAGGTAGGGCCTAGTACTGGTTAGAAATCCCAGCTCACTTTCCTGCCCAGTGGATTAGAGGTGCTAAACTCTTCTGTAGGGCATTGGCCCATAGATTACTGAGAGGAGCTAATGCCATTCATTGTCTTTTATGCTTTATTTCTGGCTTATAGGTATCTTGTAGACATTTTATGCCTTATTTCCAAATATTTTTGATAAAAAGTGTTAGGAAGAAACTATCTGGAAATCTTATGATCTTAAATGTGGCACAGGGTACAATTTTCAAAGATGTCTAAGTGACTCCAGAATCTCAGTCCCATTGAAAGTCAGTGGCTCTCAGGCTGCTAAATCACTTAGTAACATTTTCAAGATTGCTATCAAAAAGTCAAAAGACAACTTGTGCACTTAAATTTGTGTTCAGTACCCTAGACTTTCCACCAGTTTCTTATCAGCCAGACTGACTCTTGTCTCTTCCAAAGTGCTTTCGCCTGCACAAAAGTGTTGTTTATAGTAATAATGGGATACGCTGATCTGTATACATTTTTTATCCTTTATAGTAAAGTGGAACTTGCTCTGACGTCGGATAGGAGGACAATTGTCTGCCACCATCCTTCAGTTGAAATTCCATATGAGCACACACAGGTATATATGGATTTGTACAACTGTTTCCTGTTCACTTGAAAGCATAGACAGTCTTTAATTTGCCCAACAATGTTCTTTTGGGATATCCTTCTTTTAGCTCTCACAGAATATCTCAGTACACTAGATAACATAGCCAGAACATTGTAATATAAATGTATACAGGTTGGACCTCCCTGGTCCAACACCTGACCCGTCCTGAATGAGGGAATTTGCCGGATCAGGGGAAGTCTCCTTCCACCTGCATCCCAGGACACTGCCCCTCCCTCCGGCTGGCTCTGCTTCAGCCCTGCTGCAACAGGGTTTGGGCTTGGCTCCAGCCTGCTGTTGCCAGCCCGCTGGGGCTCTCCAGGGATGGAGCTCCTCAGCTGCTGTGGCCCCACTTGTCCTATGTGGCCGAGGCTTCCTGGAGACAGGGCTCCGTGGCTTCCCTGCCACACCTGGCTGGGGTTTCTGGGGATGGGCCTCCATGGCTACCGTGCATGGCTGGGACTCCCCAGGGTCGGGGTGCCGCAGCTCCCTCGCTGCTGCGCTGTGTCGGGGCATTGTGGCTACCCCGCTGCTGCCACACCCGACTTGGGCCTCCAAGGACTTGGCTCCACAACTGCCTCGCTGAGCTGTGCCCAGTCAGGGCCTTCTGGGGATGGGGCTCTGTGGCTGAGCTTTATGATGGCAGAGTTGGCAGAGCTTTATGATGTTGCCAGACCAGAGAGTCCTGGATTTAGAGATTCAAGCATTAATGAGTTTAGCTACCATCTAGACCCGGGTTCGGCAACTCCTGGCACACACACCACAAGCGACGCGTGAGCTGATTTCCTGTGGCATGAAGGGCGGCGGTTCAGTCCCACCTCCCCACCACACACAGCCAGGAGCTCATGCTGCGGCTCCAGCCTCAGCAGCGCAGACGCTGGCTGGAGCATTAGCTCTGGCTTCCCACTGAGAGCAGGGGGTGGGAGAGGCGCGTGCACATCCCTGGGGCTGCCTCTGCCTAGTCTGCGTGTGCAGCTCCTGGGAGCTAAGGGGTTAACCCCCCCACTTTTTGGCTACAGACTTCTTGCTTCAGGAGGGGGCAGAGCTGCGTCTGCACCAGGCTGCTCCTTGCCCAGTGACCCTCTGCACCCAGCCAGGCAAGAGCCAGCCCTGGGCAGCCCCAGAGCTACAGCCTGCAGGCAAAGGGCTGGTCCAGGAAGAGAAGAGACTCTCCACCCCTCCCCCCCACTCCAGCCTCTCCTTGCCCCAGTGCTGCTGCCCTGCTGGTGAGTGCGCTGGGGGCACAGAGATGTGGGGGCAGGAGGGGGGTGAAGGAGGATGCGGGGGCAGGATGGGAAGGGGCAGGGGTTGTGCTAAGGGGCATAAGGTGATGCAGGGGGTCAGGCTGGGTGGGGCCATGGGGCTGAGGGGAGCAAGACTGGAGCAGAGGGAAGATGTGAGGGGGGGATACAATTTTACTTTTCAGAAGCTGCACTTTCCTTTACTCCCCACTTTGCCTCCTTCCCCAACTAGCTATCTGGCTGCATTCTCAACCTCTGATCTTTTCTATTTCCCCAACCCCCTCCCGCCCGCAAACTCTCACTCGTACCCTCACCCCACATTCTCTTCTGCTGCCAAACTCCTTCCATATCTTGCCCTCCCAGCCCTGTCCCACACACTGAACCCCTCATTTTTTCCCACCCCAGAGCCTAAGGGGGTTTACAAAATGCACTAATTCTGGAACCCCAGAAAAGTAAATCTGGCCTATAAGAAGCCCTGAACCTCAGTCCTCCCCTCGCCCCATGGGGACTGGAGTACCAGAAGAGTGAGGTGTCTCAGTTGGGGCCACATCAGTGAGCATTGGGCGGTTTTGGAGTTTTTTTGCTTCTCACTTTTGTGGTCCCCAGCTGATGTTTTCTGTAGGTCCGTGACCCCAACCCAAAAAAGGTTCCCCACCCCTGCCATAAATAAAGAAAACATTGAAACCTTTTGTATTGGACATAATATTTTACTTTATTTAAAATGAAGTTTGATAAACTAACATGAGAAAATTAAAATGCTTAATCTGTTTACATAATTACTCCCAAGTCATTTTATTAGTGCTACAGCTGGTGAGAATGATTTGATTTAAATTATTAATTAACAGTAAGTTTCCATTAGCAACTGGTAGTCCACGGAAAGGTTTGCATTGACCCAGGTGGTCCATGGGGCATGTGGTGGTTAATTCTTGGCACACAGCTTCAGAAAGGTTGCTGATTTAGAGGTATTTCAAACTGTTGGTGGGAGCAGGGAAAATATACCATGGAGATGGGTGCTGTATATGAAGCTGAATAGAACAGATCTGAATCCTCTTTCATACTTCCACTGACTCCTGTGTGGTCTTAGACCAGTCACTTCATGTTTCTGTGCTATAGATTCCACAGAAGAGATTCACTTGCAGGAAATGCAGATAGGCATGGGGGATTATAGTGGGGACTCTGCCTGTCAGGGATAGCTCAGGTTTATGCAAACACAAGTGCTCTTTAATTACAGCTATTTCCCACCCCCACCTTAAAATCCATGTACAGGTTTCTCACAGCCAAACTCTGCCAGCAGCAGACACACAAGCCCTAATCCTCTCTCTGCCTTGCCTTTCTCTTCTCCCTTCCTCCCAGCCTTTAGAAGCCCTGGCTAATTAAGCTGGCAGCTGTTTCTCATTGCCAGGTGAGCACAGGGTTATTCAACCAGCCCCAATCCTGTCTCCTTATTTGGGCTGGAGTAGCAGGGATTGATAAGCCATCCTTATTCAGCCCCTGTCACAGGGATACAATTCTGGGAGAGGGATTCACAACCAGAGTAGGACAGGCACAGAGAGGACTGATTTAAATCAAAATGAATCTGGCAGTCCCTGGGCTACCTTGCCTCTAAAACATTCAATTTTGATTAAATTGTGTTTTTCCATCATTTGTGCCTTTTCTGTATTCCTTGCACGTATTCAACTTGATAAATAAGTTAAAGCAGATGAGATAGACTTTTTGTTTACACAGTTTCATTTTCTAATTTTTATGCACTAGTAAAATACAGCCGCTCCCCGAGTTACGAACAAGTTACAGACCAACACTTGGTCCGTAACTCGAAGTGTTCGTAACTCGGATCCCATAGATTTACATGGCGACCGCGCTGTTTGTAAGCGCGGATCGCCGTTCGTAACTCGGATCTGCATTTACGACCGCTTTGGTCATAAGTGCGGATGGTCATAAGTGGAGGTGGTCGTAACTCGGGAGCGGCAGTACTGCAGTGTTGGATTATAAACAGTCCAGGGGAGTGGTTAAATGGTTGAGGATTTAAAAATACTTAAAGCTTACTAATAGGTATTAATGTTCTTGAATTCAACTTTTAAACAAAAGTAGGGATATTAGCGAGTATCTGACAAACTTATACTTATCGGGTAATCGAGTAATCAGGTAGTTGAGTGGAGTTCTCAACTACTTGCTTCCCCAGGCCTTTGCTGCCTCTGTATGAGATGCAGTAAGGGGTGGAGGACAGGAAATGGTTCCCCCCAGCACCGTCTCCGCAGTGCCCCCGGCCTCCCCACCCCACTGCAAGGGGGGATACAGGAGGCTGCTGCGAAGTAGCCCCTGTCTGCGGGCGTCCCAGCAGGTAGCTGGGCTCCTACTGCAGACAGGCTGCTGCCACCAAGCAGCCCCTGTTCACAGCATCTAGGCTGGCTGTGCACAGGGACTGCTCTGGCAGCACAGCCCCTGTCCGTGGACAGCCATGGCCACTGCGAACAGGAGCTGCTTGCCTTGGCACAAGCCAGAACTGACCAGTCCCAGTTCGCACTGGTCCGGGACGCTGCACCTCTGCATTTTAAATGTAGAAGGAGCCCGGTGGCTCTTACTATATTTAAAATGCAGAGGTGCAGCGTGGGTGGCTCCCAGAGGTGGCGCAAGCCAGGATTGTTCAGTCCTGGCTTGTGCCGGCTCCGCCCGTAAGCTGCACCCGTTGCAGCTCTGCAGAGCAGCCCCTGATCAACTAGTGTAATCAATACAAATTGTATGGACTATACGATTAGCCAGATAACCACAGTTTAACATCCTTAAACAAAGTAGAAAAGGAATGTATACTTCAGCAATAGAATACAGAAGTAGCACAGCAAGAGCCTTGCTCAGAATGGGCCCGTCTAGACTACATCCCTCTTTCGAAAGACGGATGTAAATGAGCCCGATCGAAAGTGCAAGTGAAGCATGGATTTAAATATCCCGTGCTTCATTTGCATATTCGCGTCAGATTGCTGTTTCGAAAAAGGGTATTTTGAAAGTGAAACCACAGTCTAGACGCGGGTCTTTCAGAAAAAAAAAAAACCTTTTTCGAAAGATCCTGTACTCATTTTTTCAGGAGTACAGGATCTTTCGAAAAAGGGTTTTTTTCCACAAAAGAATCGCGTGTAGACTGCGGTTTCACTTTTGAAATACCCTTTTTCGAAACAGCGATCTGACATGAATATGCAAATGATGCACAGGATATTTAAATCCGCGCTTCATTTGCACTTTCGATCGGGCTCATTTACATCCCTCTTTGAAAAGAGGGATGTAGTCTAGGTAAGCCCAATGATAGTGCTGCTGTCCAAGACTTCGGTTGAGATCTTGGGACTCATGTCAGCTGGCAAACAAATATCTGGGGACAGTCTCTTCTCCAAGGAGCTGACAGTTTAAGCAACACACTCTTGTAAACGCACCATGAGTAATTTTCCCCCTAAGTGAGTAGATCCATTGCAGGAGAATCTGGGCCAAAGGAAATAAATAGATGGAGGGATTCAGTATACTTGCAGAGTAGTCAGCGATGCTAAGCATTTGGGTTAGTGATAGTGGCCTAGAACTTGGGAGATTCATCCCTGGGAACGATTTGGAAATGGCAACTGTGAACTGTTGGAACCCTATGACACTAGATGGTTGCCCCACTGTCACTGAGGGAGAGAAGTGAGAGAAGATAATTAGGTAAGGAGGGAAAAGTAAAGCCTAAATAACTGTTCTGAAATCCAAAGGATTACAGGACATGTTAAGGGGAGGGGAGTACAGGAGGCCCCCAATTTACAACAGCTCAATTTACGAGCCCCGCACTTACGACCTTTTCCGTAAGTGAAGAAGGGGCCAAAATCCTCCGACTTTTGTCCTCGGCCCTGCATTTACGATGGCGTACGACGCCTGTCGTAAATGTGGACTTGAGTTACGATGCCCCCGACTTGCGACGCTATCCCTAGAGCCGATCACGTCGCAAGTCGGGGGCAGCCTGTACAGATTATAAAGAACATTTTGGTAGCACATAAGTGAATGAAAAGTACATGGCAATGTTAACTGCAGCAATGACTTGACTCATAGCCTTTCAAAAAAGAAAAAATGCAGGCTAATTCTGAGTTTCTCTTTTAAATGAATATGTTCTCTACTGATGTTTGTAGCCCATACCTCGACCAGATCCAGTAGATAATAAAGAAGTGCTGAAATCAAGATTAGAAGTGAAAGAGCTAAAGACTAGCACGGGACCTACATATGAGGAGCTCAGCAAAATGTTTTATACAACAAAACATTGCTGGTACCCTGTGGGACAGTAAGTGTCTTTTCTGAAGTACTTGTGCTTTGGGATTGAAGGAAAGGAGGAATAAACAACGTGGGCCAAATTCACTCCTACTGTAACTCATGAGGTATGACATAAGGTTTGCATGAGATCAGGCTACTCAGGTTACATAACACTCAAAGTTCACAAATTTCATTGCACCACAACCCTTTTCTCCCAACAATTACTACACGACCCCAGAAGGAGGGACCCAAGCCTGTACCCACTCACTTGAGCCCCACTGCCCCAGGTCAGTGGGGCCACAGCCTGCACCTTACCACCTCAGGGAGGAGGTAGAGTCAAAGCCCAAAGGGTTTCAGCCACAAGTGTGTAGCTTGTAATCTGAGACCCATCATCCAAGGTTGAAGCTGTTGGGTTTAGCTTTGACCCCAGGTGGTGTGGTTTGGGCTTGGGCAGTAGTCCCCAGCAAGTCTAATCCTTGTGACCTAATTAAAATGGGATTGCAACCCACTTTGCGGTCCTGACCCACCATCTGAGAACCTTTTATGTAGGGATAAATTCGTTAAAGAATTTTCATTGAGGTACTGTCTTATGACACTTGTCTTGGTGAGATTCTATAGTAATGTCAGTCTATTATGTAAAGCACCTTTGACCAAGAGCATTACTTACTGCCTAATATCTCTGTTGAAGATAAGACCTGCTCTAAGCAAGGTTAGATGGCATAGTGCTTACCAGTGGCAGTCCACACTAGGACTTCTAACATTCCGAACAACAGTGGAGCTACACCAACATCAACAGTGGTGATAAGCTTGGTAATAAATCCATAGTATAGACAAGACTTCAGTTGTTGGCCTCAGATCTCCCATTTTGGTCAAATTGCTTTCTCTTCAGAGAGCTATTCTTTGAAAAATAAGTCTCAGCATACTCTACCCCTTTTGAATATTTAACTTCTCCAATAACTTTCTAGAATCCTTTCTAGTAGTAGTTGCTCTTAGAGTCTTAAGGAAAGTATTCAAAGAGCATGATTGTAACTAAAGTATGTACAAAATTCAGATGTGAATTTTCCAATTGGTTGTATAGTGTATTTGTTCTTGCAGCAGTAGAAGGGGCAGTGTTATTTATAACAGGTTGTCAATAGAAGACAAGTGTGTTGAGTAGCTCTTCTGTATCTTTTTATAGTTCTATTAATATGTAGTCTGTTACTGGCTAAAATCAAATCCTGATAGGAAAATCCAAGAAGCTTTACCAAACTGTTATCACTGCAATTCTTTTTTCTTCTAGGTACCAAAGAAGATGCAAGAAGCTCAATCCTCCTAAAGAGAGATGATTACAATAATTTCTTGTCTATGTTCTTTGTCATTATCCACTACTGGAAATAGACCCAAAAGCAAGAGTTTTGCTGATCAGTTCTATGTTGGTGTTGTGTATATATAAATAAAACTTGACTCTCAAATTCTTGTATGGGTATCCAGATGGAAAGTCCCAGCAACAGAGCTGAATGCTTCAGGCTTCCTAGAAGACTGAAATTAAATAAGTGAGACACAGATGACCTTTAAGATTGAGATGAAAGAATATTTGGTTCCTACAGCTGTTGATGATTGCAAGTAATGTTATTGCCTCCAGGTACCACTTTACAAGTGTTTAAAATGGTCATATCTTACTGAAACTGGCTAGCTCTAGTTACAGCTTAGATTCAAGGTATAATTAACTCATATTTTTACAGACTGCCTGGAGCACCCAAATGTATCTATTTAAAAAGCTAACATTCAGTAAATTGTGTTAGATATATGTGACTTTTTTTTTTTCAATATCTTCATCAGCTATTTAGATAATGGCATAGAGAGTAATCTTATAAAGTTTGTGGATGATACCAAGCTGGGAGGGATTGCAAGTGCTTTGGACAATAGGGTCATAATTCAAAATGATCTGGACAAACTGGAGAAATTATCTGAGGTAAATAGGATTAAGTTCAATAAAGACAAATGCTAAGTTCTCCATTCAGGAGGAACAAAATCGGAAGTCGCTGTCTCGGAAGGAGTACTGCAAAATGGGATCTAAGGGTCATAGTGGACCACAAGCTAAAGATGGAGCCAACAATGTGACATTGTTTGGGGGGGAAAAAAGCAAACATCACTTTGGGATGCATTAAGAGGAGTGTTTGTTAGCAAGACAAGAGAAGTAATTCTTCTGCTCTGCACTGATTAGGCTTCAACTGGAGTATTGTAACCATTTCTGGGCACCACGTTTCAGGAAAGATTTGGAGAAGGTCCAGAGAAGAGCAACAAGATTGATTAAAGGTATAGAAAACATGATCTAGGAGGGAAGACTGAAAGAACTAGATTTGTTGAGTATGGAAAAGAAAAGACCGAGAGGGAACATTAGAGCTTTCAAGTACCTAAAAGGGTGTTACAAGGAGGAGAGAGAAAAATTGTTCTCCTTGGCCTCTGATGATAAGAAGCAGTGAGCTTTCACTGCAGCATGGGAGGTTAGGTTGGACATTAGGAAAAGCTTCCTGTCAGGGTGGTTACGCACTGGAATAAATTACCTAGGGAGGTTGTGGAATTTCCACCATTTAAGATAGTTAAGAGCAGGTTAAACAAACACCTGTCAGGGATGATTTAGAAGATGGTGCTGGGTCCTGCAGTGAGGACAGGGGACTGAACTTGACAACCTCTTGAGGTCACTTCCAGTTCTAGTATTCTATGATTGTTTGACTACAGGCAATCTGAACTAATAGATTGAAATGCTACCGGTGGCAAGCTTAGCTGCCTTTTGGATCCTAGAAGGCTGAAAGCCTGGTAAATATTCTATTTTTACAAGAAGGAGGCAGAGGACTGAAACCATTGAATCTGCTTAATGAAGGAAATGACTTCTGCTGTGCATCACTGAGCATAAATGCATATAAGTATTTATTAGCTATATCTGACATTACTTCTGAAAATTTCTATGTACTGTAATTGAAGCTCAGTTCCAGATCAACATCTAAAATGTCTGTCTAATGTCTAGCAAAATGGGGCTGGGGCATCTGGGGTTGCTTGCTTTCTTTATTTTTCCATGGTAGCCTTCAGCAACCATTACACAGATTCTATTCCTGCATCTTTTGTCCTCTGGGCTTTTAAGGCCTGACCTATCTAGAGGAGAAAATGCCATTGTTGTTGGACATTAAATGGGGATTAAGTGCAACTGCAAGAGGAAATAGTGCCTCTGAAACTGCAGAGCACACCACCACTTTCTCAGATGCTCATGTATTTTTATATTACATGCCCTAGAATAGGAGCCAAGTTTCTCTAATCTAAAGAGATTCTTTGGATCTCTTATACCTTCTATTGTCTTAGGGTATGTCTACACTTGCACCCTAGTTCGAACTAGGGATGCAAATGCAGGCATTCAAATAGTCAATGAAGCGAGGATTTAACTATCCCGCGCGCTTCATTAGCATGATCTCGCCGGCGCGTTACTCTGAATGCCAGCTGTTTCGAAAGTGAAAGTGTGCGCCGGGATGCGTTAGTTCAAACCAAACCCCTTGGTTCGAACTAACGTTACTCCTCAAAAAATAAGGCGTAACGTTAGTTCGAACCAAGGGATTTGGTTCAAACTAACGTGTCCCAGCACGCACTTTCACTTTCGAAACAGCTGGCATTTGGAGTAACGCACCGGTGAGATCATGCTAATGAAGCATGGGATATTTAAATCCCCCCCCTTCATTGACTATTTTGAATGCCTGCATTTGCATCCTTAGTTCGAACTAGGGTGCAAGTATAGACATACCCTTAGGTAATAGCCTTGTATGATGAGGCAGTGCTAGCATGGATACTTGGGTGTCTAGAAAAATTCAAATGGCTCTGGTGGAGTCATATTAGCAGATTGTGATGCAGAATCAGGTTATTATTGTTTTCTAAAGTGGCAACTAGATGCATCAAACTAGATCATAGCCCAGTTATGTCAGATGCTGTACACTCACTGCCCTGAAGATCTGACAACCAAAATAGAAAGAGTTGGAAAGGAAGCAGGCACCAATAGTGAAATGACTTGGCCAAGGTCACACAACAAGTTGATGGTAAAGTTGGGAATTGAACCCTGGTCTCTTTAGTCAGTCCATTGTCCTCCCCAATCACATTGTCCCTGTCATACTGCCAAAATTGAGATTCCAAGGTCAAAAGCAATGATTACGATCATGTAGTCTGACCTCTAGTGACCTCTTAATTTTCATAGATGGCTGAGTACCACCCTTAATTTATTTTGGTCAATGTATATGCAATGAGTCTTTTTTTAATAATTACAAAGTATTTTATTTCTTTTGAGAAGGGCGAGTGGAGAAATTGGACTGTCTGTTAGCTCTTTAGAGAAGGCAAAACCCTATATATACTTAGGAGGTGTGCTGTAAATAGTAATTAATGGGATAATGAAGATACCACAAAAACAGAGCACAAGTGATATCTGAAGTTGAAAGTTCCAGCACATGAAAATTGGTAGCAAATAACTCAGTCTTATTTAACAACGTGATAGTAAATGGTGATATTTGTGTGAGATACCCTTACAATACGTATTCCTGCAAAAACTATGTATGTCTATACTTGCATCCTATTTCAAAATAGGGATGCAAATGCAGACATTCAAAATTGCAAATGAAGCCAGGATTTAAATATCCCGCGCTTCATTTGCATAATCGCGTTATGGCGCTATTTCGAAATGGCGCTATTTCGAATTAACTGTGTAGATGTGCACAGCGTAGATGTGCACTGATTAGGCCCCAACTGGAGTAATGTGTCCAGTTCTGGGCACCACATTTCAGAAGGATGTGGAGAAATTGGAGAAGGTCCAGAGAAGAGTAACAAAACTGATTCAAGGTCTAAAAAACATGATCAGTGAGGGAAGACTGAAAGAATTGGGCTTGTTTAGTTTAGAAGAGAGAAAACCGAGAGGGGACATGATAGCAGTCTTCAAGTATCTAAAAGGGTGTTACAAGGAGGAGAGAGAAAATTTGTTCCCCTTCGCCTCTGATAAGACAAGAAGCAATGGACTTTAAACTGCAGCAAGGGAGGTTTAGGTTGGACGTTAGGAAAAACTGTCCGGGTGGTTGAACACGGAAACTCAGTCTTCACGGCTGAGGATGTTAGGGAGATTCCCAAACCTGACCCGTCCTTTGTAGGTGACACATCTGAGGACTTGTCACAGATTGAAGAGTCATTAGAGGAGGTTTTGGAATTAATCGATAAACTTAACAGTAACAAGTCACCAGGACCAGACGGCATTCACCCAAGAGTTCTGAAAGAACTCAAATGTGAAATTGTGGAACTATTAACTATGGTTTGTAACCTATCCTTTAAATCAGCTTCTGTACCCAATGACTGGAAGATAGCTAATGTAACACCAATATTTAAAAGGGCTCTAGAGCGATCCGGCAATTACAGACCGGTAAGTCTAACGTCCGCGGGCAAATTAGTTGAAACGATAGTAAAGGATAGAATTGTCAGACACATAGAAGAACATAATTTGTTGGGCAAAAGTCAACACGGTTTCTG
The DNA here is from genome assembly GCA_019425775.1 of Rafetus swinhoei. Lineage (NCBI taxonomy): Eukaryota > Metazoa > Chordata > Testudines > Trionychidae > Rafetus > Rafetus swinhoei. The sequence continues at coordinate 269,012,660 of CM033437.1, read as the reverse complement.
TAAAGGGAAATCATGTCTTACTAATCTATTAGAGTTCTTTGAAGAGGTCAACAAACGTGGACAAGGGGATCCAGTAGATCTAATGTACTTAGATTTCCAGAAAGCCTTTGACAAGGTCCCTCACCAAAGGCTCTTAAGTAAATTAAGTTGTCATTGGATAAGAGGGAAGATTCTTTCATGGACTGAGAACTGGTTACAAGACAGGAAAAAAAGGGTAGGAATAAACGGTAAATTTTCAAAATGGAGAGGGGTAACTAGTGGTGTTCCCAAGGGTCAGTCCTAGGACAAATCCTATTCAACTTATTCATAAATGATCTGGAGAAAGTGGTAAACAGTGAGGTGGCAAAGTTTGCAGATGATACTAAATTGCTCAAGGTAGTAAAGACCAAAGCAGACTGTGAAGAACTTCAAAAAGATCTCACCAAACTAAGTGACTGGGCAACAAAATGGCAAATGAATTTTAATGTGGATAAATGTAAAGTAATGCACATTGGGAAAAAATAACCCCAACTATACATATAATATGATGGGGTCTAATTTAGCTACAACTAATCAGGAAAGAGATCTTGGAGTCATTGTGGATAGTTCTCTGAAGACATCTACGCAGTATGCAGCGGCAGTCAAAAAAGCAAACAGGAGGTTAGAAATAATTAAAAAAGGGATAGAGAATAAGATGGAGAATATCTTATTGCCCTTATATAAATCCATGGTACACCCACATCTTGAATACTGCGTACAGATGTGGTCTCATCTCAAAAAAGATATACTGGCATTAGAAAAGGTTCAGAGAAGGGCAACTACAATGATTAGGGGTTTGGAACGGATCCCATATGAGGAGAGATTCAAGACACTGGGACTTTTCAGCTTGGAAAAGAAGAGACTAAGGGGGGATATGATAGAGGTATATAAAATCATGAGTGGTGTGGAGAAAGTGAATAAGGAAAAGTTATTTACTTGTTCCCATAATATAAGAACTAGGGGCCACCAAATGAAACTAATGGGCAGCAGGTTTAAAACAAATAAAAGGAAGTTCTTCTTCACACAGTGCAGTCCATCTGTGGAACTCCTTGCCTGAGGAGGTTGTGAAAGCTAGGACTATAGCAGGGTTTAAAAGAGAACTAGAGAAATTCATGGAGCTTAAGTCCATTAGTGGCTATTAGCCAGTATGAGTAAGGAATGGTGTCCCTAGCCTCTGTTTGTCAGAGGGTGGAGATGGATGGCAGGAGAGAGATTGCTTGATCATTACCTGTTCAATTCACTCTGGGACACCTGGCATTGGCCACTGTCGGTAGACAGGGTACTGGGCTGGATGGACCTTTGGTCTGACCCAGTATGGCCGTTCTTACGTTCTTATGAATAAATTGCCTAGGAGTTGTGGCATCTCCATCACTGGAGATATTTAAGAGCAGGTTGGATAGACATCTATCAGGGATGATCTAGACAGTGCTTGGTCCTGCTGAGAGGGCAGGGGACTGGACTCAATGACCTCTCAAGGTCCCTTCCAGTTCTAGGATTCTATGAAGTAAACTCAAGACTTTTAAATACTTGAGACCAGAACTAACCCATCCCTATGTATACCACAAGACAGGAGGTACATCTTGCATGTTGAGGATGGAGGGGCATAAAGGGGGCTTTGGTTTGAATGGGAGTGAAGGTTCTGTTGTAGGCTGATTGGTGCTGATGGCTGCTTATAAAGTTGTTTGCTAGTTTTATCTGATTTTTTTGTTTGTAATTTATGCCAAAGGTACTGAAGTACCTTTCTACTTTTTAAAATCCAGAGTAATTTAATATTTCTCACGGACACTGTTACTTTGAAAAATGCCCTGGGTAGACAGTGGGCAGGAATCGAGGAGGTGCTGCTCTCATTCCCTGCCCCAAACAAGAGATGAGATTCACTTGATTTTGCTGTCAAGAGTAGATCTATGGCAAGCAAGTAGCTTGAAGTCTATTGGGGGACACTGACAAAAAGAGAGGTTTGAGATATTACCCTTGATGCTGTTTTTAAGTCAGTGACTCAGCCTTGACAATGGCTTTTTCCATAGCATGTAGTGAGTTCAGATAAGTGTATTAAATATACATTACTAGATTTAGCTGATGTTATACGGGTCTTTAACTGAATTTTGTTTTTTGGAAAATGTACATGTTTCATTGAAATCATTTCTCTGGGTGGGGTTTGGGATGTGGGGTTCAGTATGCAGGCTGCCCTGGGGAGAGAGGACTATCCCAGCCTTCTCACTGCAACAGCTTGGGGCCAGGCCAGAAGTGCCTCTCCATGGCTGCTGCCGTTCCAGCAGGTACAGCTGGAGGGGTGCATGTGTCCCCTGTCCACCCCCGTGGTGCAGGTCCAGGTTCTTCTGGCCTGAAATAGCCAGGTAAAAATTGATAGCCCATTTAGCTTGATTACTCCTGGCTGAGGTATCAGTTTGTCTTTTTATTCTAAGGAACTGGTTGGGCCATTCCCCACAACTGAGATGTGTTTTAGTAACACTATACAATTGAATCTTATAACTTTAACTTTACATACAATGTTCCCCCACACATTTTATCAGGACAATATTGAAAAGCGAGTTATGAGTTTTCAAATGATATCTCACAAGATGTACTTGTGCACAGACTTAATAGTGTACAAGGGATGAATACAGTGGTACAAACCATCACACGTATCTTATGTAATGGGAGTTGGTATAAGGTGTCTATAGTAACTAGATGGGAATCTATAAGGAAGGTTTAATATTATGAAATTATGCAGGAGAAATGTGATATTTGTGAATTGATTTTTTTTTTTTGTGGTCAGAGTTAAGGTTGCATATTTGCTGGAAAGCGTGAGGAAGAGTTACGTGTACTGAATGGTTGGTGTGTATGTGAATTTCAGTTAGTGAAGTGGTAACAACATGCAGCCCGTGTCACTTCCCAAACCTCCTATTGGCTGGGAGCAGCGAACTACGGTGCAAATGGGGGCTGCAGGATGCAAGGTAAACAGCCTGTCTGGCAGCCATCCAGCAGCTTACCCTGTTGAGTCATATGCGGCCCACTGGCTACACAACTGATTTAACACACTCCACCTCCTAACCTCATTTCTCATCACGGGACTCTTGAATCCTTTACCAAATGTAGGTTTCAAACACATTCTCTGCTACCCATGCCTGTGTCACTGGTTCCCCGGAGTCACTATGAGGATCGATGCTGGTCAGACAGGCTGGTGGTGTCAGAATAGGAGGAGTCAGCAGAACTGGAGTGTTCTATAAGGTAGTTTTTTGTGAAGATCAAATATGGGGAATAACTTCTGTTGACATTTTACATTTTTAAATGCCCTTGTCGTTGAGCTATTGAGACCCAGAAATGAGAGCCTCGTAGGAAAAATCAAACAGAGCTCATTTTCATAAGTAACTCCACCCAAGTTAGAAAATATTGTGGAAAATTCAGTTGATTCAAGAAAAGTTAATGTGTTAGATCTGGAGCCTTTATTTAGTTTTCTACACATAAAGTAGAAAGATTTTAAGTACTGTTTCTAAGTACAACTCTCCAATACTTGAACTATAGATCTTCTAAAGAATGTTCATCTTGTTCACACCTGTGCACACTTTTTGCATCTTATATAAGCTAAATATCAGGGCTTTAAAATTTCATCTAACGTAATCAAAAAAATAATTCTAATCTGTTATGTTAGTCTTGCCTTTTTTAAAAAAAGAGGCACATAGGAATTGCCCTATTGACTCAAACCCATAATCCATTGGTCAGTGACCAGCACGAGCTGGTGGTACAAAAAACTCTGCAGTAGGCAGTTATAGGATAATGTGCCCCCAGGCAAAGTTTTCTTCAATTAGTTCTGGAGTTGGTTAATGACCTGCAAGTTGTATTTTAATACTAAAAATCAAGGAGATTGAGGGGTAATACAAGGAGGATGACATCACCAGAAATCCCAGCCAGGTCAATGTCATCAGCAGTTTTGCCTTAACCAGAAATGATGATATCCCAAAACTGATGGTCTGACCTAAACCTTAGCCCTTCACAGGGTCTGGCCTAATCCCTTTCTACTCCTGATCCCCAACAGCAAGCTATTCTTACTTAGGAAGGGAAAACAGGATTTGGTGGATGTATGGAACCCTTAAACCAGTGACTGATAGGTAGCACCACCTCTAGAAATGATAAAGAAGCATACCTTAAATGCAAGAAACTGCTAGAATGTAAACATCTTTTAAAACGTGTAGAGAGTTGTTAAAATAAACATAAGAACATAAGAGGTGTTAAAATAGGTGCTTGTAAATCTAAATGCTTCCACATGAATGATTGGAGATGGACATAGCCCAAGCCATTATGATCCCCCCAAGGGCCCTATGGAGGGAAACCAATAGGATTTGGTATATGGCCCAGAACCACAAAACCAGACTGACCTGTAGTGCCATCCCTAGAAATGAAAAAAGAACAGCCGCTAAAGTAACATCGGGTGGTGGTGGGTAAAATGCAAAAGCAGAGAGGTTTTAAAATGTGCAGTCATGCTAAAATAGATTTTTATCAATCTAAATTAACTAAAGCACCGCAGTATGTGTTAATTGGAAAAGACCTGATCCAAATCCTATGCCCTCCCCACAAGAACTATCTTTCTTAGGGAAGGAAGCCAACAGAATTTAGTTCATGGGCCAGAGCCTTTAAACCGATACCTTTATATGTAGTGCCAACCCTATAATGATAAAGCTCTGCCATTAAAAGTATGAGAGAAGATAAAATATAAAAGAAAAGATGTTTAGCTTATGTGCAGAAACTTATATAGAAAAATATAAGTTTTAAATCTAAATATTAATTTAAATGCGCTAATGTGCATTCACACAGAAAATTGAAGAGAAATAAGCATTGAGATACAAAACTACATTTTTTAGTTGTGGCTGCTCACTGACAAATGGGGGGAAAAAACCCTGCAGAGAGCTGTTGAGTTAACACCTGGGGAGAGGGGGCAAGTGGGATCATGTGCCTTCCCAACCCAATTTGCTGCTTGGGTTGGACTAAGCGTGTTTGCGTGGACAGAGCATGCTCAATAATGCTGTTGAAGATGCCCTGACTCTGCCCCCAAAACTCCTGAAAAAAGTTGATTTCTCTTCGATGTCTTCTGGGAGGGACTATATCTGTAATCATCAGATAGCATGTTTAACATTGTAATACAGAAACCTGTTGAAGTGAGGGATGTTAAATTTCAATTAATCAACTAATCGAGTAGTCGTTGGAATTTCCATTGATTAGTCGATAAGAGGGGGGCACTCGCTATCCTGTATCTCTGCCTTTTAAATGTAATAAGAACTGCCCATGGCTCTTTTACATTTAAAAGGCAGAGGCGCAGCAGTCGGACCCAGCGCGAGCAGGGACTGTTTGAGTCCCCACTCGCACCATTTCTCCCACTGTGCCTCTGCCTCTCCTGCCCCTCTGCAGAGATGGTGCTGGCGGGAAACGGCTCCCCCTCTTTGCTGTCTCTGATACAGAGGCAGCAAGGGGGGGTGGAAAAGCGACTAGTCAAGTAGTGACTCGACTACCCCATGAGCCTAGGCTTAACAGGTAGTTGACTAGTTGCTTATATCAGTAATTTAAACTAGTTTGTATAAAGCACAGATTAAAAGGTATTACTTTCTGAATCACTGGTAGGATGGCTACCCAGGTCTTATAATATAACGTTCTCTTAACTTTTTGACTGTTGCAATATATTGACAGGATTTTTTTCACAGAACTATCTACAGTGACTCTCAGCTGTCTTTCATGAGTGGTAACAGCTAATTTAGACCCCATTATTTTGTATATCTAGTTGGAATTACATTTTCCAATGTGCATATTTTTGTATTTGTCACCATTAAATTTAATCTGCCATTTTGCTACACATCACCCAGTTTTGAGCGAGCCTTTTGTAATTCTTCATAGTCCGCTTTGGACTTAACTATCTTGAGTAATTTTGTATCATCTGCAAATTTTGCCACGTCAGTTTACCCCTTTCTCCGTATCATTTATGAATATGTTAAACAGTACTTGTTCCAGTACAGATCCTGGGTGGATACCACTAGTTACCTCTCACCATTCTGAAAACTGACCGTTTATTTCTTCTCTTTGTTTCCTATCTTTTAACCAGTTACCAGTCCAGTAACGGGCCTTCTCTCTTATCCCATGACCACTTCCTTTACAAGATCCAGCACCAAACATTCCTAAGTAAAGTGGTTCTGAAAGAATCTTCTTCACATCCTCTTGCAGTGAAGACTAAGGCAAATAATTCATTTAGTTTCTCTACAAAAGCTTTATCTTCCTGAAGGTCTTCTTTAGCATTTTTATCATCCAATGGCTCTACTCACTGTTTAGCAGGCTTCCTGCTTCTGATATACTTTAAAAAATGCTGTTACTTTTTGAGGTTTTGTTCTTCAAATTCTTTTTTGGCCTGCCTAATTATATTTTTATACTTGACTTGCTGGAATTTATGCTTCTTTCTAATTTTCTCATTAGTATGTAACTTAATTTTTAAACAATTCCTTTTTGTGTCTTATCACTTCTTTTACTTTGTACTTTTTAAGACTATACTTTTATTCTCTTTTTTGCATGTGAAAAGTAAGCTAGTCTCCAAGTAGTTTTTGTACAGATTTGTTGTCTGGTTGATAATGCTCAGGACCTCCCTGTATCTAAAGGAGGCTTAGGGTTATGTTCCTTGAGAGCTGATTGACAGCTTAGGAGAAATTGAATGAGGTGCACAAAATCTCTCATCTGACAGTTCTGAAATGGTGTTGGTAAGCCAGACCAAAAACCACAGGGATCATTATGGTTGAAGTTCCCCAATGGCAAGTAGGCAGAGGGCTGTTGGTGGGGTGCAAAGACCTCATTTGCATGAATTCTCTCATTGAAGCAATTCCATTCCTCCTGAATTAAAAAATGGGGATAGATCTTCCACTCTTCACTTCTGAACTCAGTCTGAGCAGGCTTGGGATTGGATGGCCTTAGCATAATTAATGTAGACAGGCATATGAGACTTATACATCTATGGTTGCCTTGTAGACTGAGGTTAGCATTTGTTCCAACGTAACCAAATTCAGACCTGCTGCTAAGGTGACATTATAATCATTTTCTTTCTTTAAAAGTGAACTAGAAAACAACTGTGAGATTCCTATTCAGTACCATAAAGAAGTGACATTTTAAAAAACAATATACAGTAAACGTCCGATAATCCGGCACCTTTAGGACCCAGGGGGTGCCGGATTATCAGATATGCCGGACTATCGGAAGGGGGGGCTATGAGGGGTCTGGAGTGGGGTGGGAGGGGATGCCACCTCAGACCCCTCATAGCCCCCCCTTACGATAGTCCGGCTTGCCTCAGGCATCCTGATTCAGCCGCTGCTGGTCAGTTTAAGCAGCAGCTGAATCGGGATGCCTGCAATAGAGCAGCTGGGGTGCTGCCGGGTTGGTCCCGCAGCGCCGAGGGGCGGCGCTACGGCACCAACCCAGAAGCACTCCAGCTGCTCTTGGGGACTCCTGGGACAGAGCAGCTGGGGTACTGCCCGGTTGGTCCCGTAGCGCTGCCTCTCGGGGCTGCGGGACCAACCCGGCAGCACCCCAGCTGCTCTTGGGGATGCCTGGGGCAGAGCCGAACTATTTATCTGCTCTGCCCCAGGGGTCCCCGATTCAGCCGCTGCTGAAACAGATCAGCGGCTGATTCCAGGAAGCCCGGGGCAGAGCTGCTCTGCCCGGGCTTCCTGGAATCAGCCGCTGATCTGTTTCAGCAGCGTTGACTTGGGGACCCCTTGGGCAGAGCAGCTGGGGTGCTGCTGGGTTGGTCCCGCAGCGCCGAGGGGCGGCGCTACAGGACCAACCCGGCAGCACCCCAGCTGCTCTGCCCCAGGCGTCGGGATTCAGCCTGCTGGTGAAACTGACGCTGCTGGTCAGTTTCAGCAGCAGCTGAATGGGGGAAGTCTGTCCTGCTGCCCCAGCACTTCCGGGTTCCTGATGGTGCTGGACCATCAGGAGTCCCGGAGCATTGGATGCCGGACTAATGGAGTTTTACTGTATAGGTGAGTATGTGTGTGGAGTTTGGTAGAATATCTTTTCTTACAGCTGTGATCCATTTTCCTGCATTGTGGATTTTTAGCACTCATCTCCTCTGAGCTCTCTTGCCCAATCACATTCATTCATAAAGGTATAATTTATCTGGAAAGATGCCTGAGGCACAGTAGAATTTCAGTCACATCAATCTAGTCCTAAGAAACTGCAGCACCTGCTGCTATGGAATGGTCTTTACTCTGGTAAAGAGCTGAAGAGAGGTAAACCATGAAATTAACTTTCTGAAACAGAGGCAGGACACCATACAGGATGAGGGCATAGATATACAAAGCTATTTAGATGCCCACCTCCTGGGTAGGCCCTTCCTGACTTTTGTTGTGCTCCTTTTGTTGTGTGTTGGCCAGAGAAGAATATCTGAGCCAATATTTAGATCAGTGCAAAAGCTGGAATTCAAAATGATAGATCCTGCCTCCTAGCTTTGGCCAATAATTATAACACAATCATTTGAGGGTTCTGTATAACTTGTGCTGATAGATGAAATGATTACCCTCAGATTTGGTTGACCTGAGTAAGAGACAGCATAGCTGGAATTTAAGATTGGTGAGGCACCCAGAAGGAACTGGATCCAGGATTAAAAAATACTGTTGTATTACTTTGATCTTTTGGACAGGTCTTTTGTCAGTTTTGTTCTTGACAGCTTGAAAATGTGTAAGTGAAAACAGATGGGTGTCAGGGCCTGTGTTTGAAGCAGTCAGTTTTGGTGGTTTGAGCTACTGTCAAGAACAGAAAAAGGGTTGGAGCTGGCTTTAGAGTTGGTATCAATTTGTTTTCATTTTTAAATTGTTAATAATTGACCATTACATACGTTTAGTTTGTAGCAGCATGTATTTGTATGGGGAGGGGGAGCGGGTTGACTATAGTGCAATCCAAGATGTTACCACAGCCCAGAAGGCATACTGTTCTATCTATGCTGGCACTGCTAAACACAACACTGTGCGCTGTTCAAACCCACCTGAAATCTGGCTGTAAAATGAGTTTGCTGAAGCCCACGCTGCCACCTCTACATTGCTATTTTTAGCAAAGCTAGGGTAGCTGAAGCTAGCAGCAGGCATGTCTACCCAAGTAGCAGACGCACCTTGGATTGCAGCATAGATGCACCTTTAGGCTATGTCTACAATGCAGGTGAGGGTACAATTGTAGCATGCTCTAGCTGTAAATATTTGGTTCATGTAGCAAACTAGAAACAGGAAATAAGTATGAATCCCTCTAGGGTATGTTTAAATGGCAAGCAAAGCTGTAGCAAAGGTAGGCAGAGTAGGGATGTTAAGGACTAGTCAACTATCCGATAAGCAAATCCTTATGAGATAGTCAGTTGACTAGTCAATTCTCCCCCCAACCCCCTTGCTGCCTCTATCAGATTGAGGCGGCGGGGAGAAGAGGGGGTATTTCAAAGTGGCAGCCCCGCACAGCTGAGCCCAGGATCAACTGTGTGGTGTTGCCATGCGTGTGGAGCCCACGGTCGACTGGGGACTCCCCAGCTGATCCCGGACTCCAGTGCAGCATTTCCATGGAACCTGGGATCAGCTGGGGAGTCCCCAGCTGACCTCAGGTTCTGGGGAAATGCTGCGCAGAACCCACGGTCAGCTGGGAGTCCCCAGCTGATCCTGGCTCCACCTGGCATTTCAAATCAGCAGCACAGCATGGAGTCCGGGGTCAGTGGGTGACTTTGAGTCCCCCACTGACCCTGGGCTCCATGCTGTGCTGCCACTTTGAAATGCACAAGAGTCCCCGCTGGGGACTCTTGTACATTTCAAAGCTGGCACGCCTATGTGCAGCCCAGAGTCAGTGGGACTTCCTGCTGGCCCCAGGCTGTACATGGAGTTCCCAGCAGGGGCTCTTGTACATTTCAAAGGAGGAATGAGGAAGTGCCTATCAACTAGTTGAGTAGTTGTTGGAAATTCCATTGAGTACTCAACTAGTAAATTAACGGCTAGTTAACACCCTTAAGGCAGAGGCCATGCTAGCTTTAATTTAGCTAGCTTAGGTAACAGTAATAGTGGGCCTGGTGACAGGCTAGTAAGCAACCAAGGATATATACCAGGCTCCCCTGGGTAGCTTAAACTGAGGTTGTTCACTTGCACTGCCATATCTATACTACAGTTGTCAGATTCACACTGGCACACTTCTGTCTCCCCTTGTACAGTCTTACCTTCACCTGAAATATAGACCTACCCCAAAGGGATTCATACTTCGTTTTCTGTGTCGTTTGCTACATAAGCAAAATATTTACTGCTAAAGCATTTCATGCACTCAATCTTACAGAAAGCCTTTTGTGTTTGACAGTTTAAAAAAACCCACTACAATGTAGTTTTCCCTAATGTTTAAAGTTTTAATTGTATTTATTTAATCCATGTTTAACCCTTTTCATAAAGTTAATTGCCATTAGTTAAAAGAACAGTCAGATCTCTATTTATAGTTTACATCGGGGCGGGGAACCTTTTTTAGGTCAAGGGCCATTGACTCACAGAAAAATCAGTCAGGGGCTGCACACTACAGAAGTGAGAAGCAAAAACAAAAGCCCCCTCACTGACATGGCCCCCGAATGAGAGAGACACTTCCCACATTTCCCTCCCACACCAGAGCCTGGAGGAGGGGAAGGGGCAAGTTAGATTTTGTGTGCACCAGCCCCAGGCGGTAGGGGAGTGCAGGCAGACCAGCACGGATTCCCCAATGCTAGGGGGGACCTTGAGCCTCGGGGGCCAGATCCAGGCAAGCTGGGGACTGCGTAGGCCCCCAGGCCTGAGGTTCCCCACCCCCTGGTTTACATTCTGAAAGTTAGTTTGTTAGGAAAATGGAGATGTTTTCTGATAACATTTTTGCTTATTATCAACCCTTCTACCAAGAATAACTTAAGCAAACCGTGCATTTTGTCTCAACACGTCTTTTGTCACAAGTTGAATAATATGTCTCTGACAGAAAGATAACAGTAAATACATACTACATTAATATTATCAAAGCACGATGTAAAACATTGGGAAAGGAGTGGGAGGATTGGGAGCAGGGTGTGATAGGAATGTTAGAAACCATTAAGAAAGGGATAGATAACAATACAGGAAATGCCATAATTCCCCTATATAAAACCACTGTATGCCCACATCTTGAATACTGGATGAATATCTGGTCATCCCATCTCAAAAAGATATATTGGAATTCAAAAAGGTACAGAGAAAGGCGATACAAATGATTAGGTGTATAAAACAGCTTCCATACAGGGATAGATTTAAAAGAGTGGGACTTTTCAACTTGGAAAAGAAAAGACTAAGAGTGGATATGAGATCTGTAAAATCTTGATAGGTGTGGAGAGGGTGAATAAGGAAATGTTATTTACTCCACATAACAATGAAACTAGTGGTCACCCAAGGACATTTAATAGGCAGCAGGTTTAAAACAAAAGGAAGTATTTTTTCACACAACACAGCCAATCTTTGGAACTCTTTGCCAGAGGGTATTGTGAAGACTAAGATTGTAACAGGGTTCCTAAAAGAACTAGATAAATTAATGAATGATAGGTCCATCAATGACTATTAGCTAGGGTGGACAGGGATGCATGGATAAGAAGGTCATATTAGGTCAGACCAAAGGTCCACCCAGTAGTCTACCTTCTGACTGTAACCAATGTCAGGAGTCCCAGAAGGATGAACACAATAGGTGATTATCAAGGGTGTGTCTACACTGCAGGACAAAGTCAAATTAAGATACGCAATTTCAGCTACGTTAATTGCGTAGCTGAAGTCGAAGGAGCTTAACTCAGCTTTTGGCACTGTCTACCCTGCAGGAAGTCAAAGGAAGAACACTCTTCTTTCAACTTCCCTTACTCTCTAGGGATGCTAAATTTAGATTAACTGGCTAATCTAATAGGCAATGCAATTTGCATCGACTATTCAATTAGTCGATAAGTGCGTCTCTGCCTTTGAAGCCCCAAGGCTGTTGTTACACATCAAAGGCGAAAACACTGCAGGGGGCACGGGGCCAGTGGGGAACTCAAGCAGTTCCCCAGTAGCCCCGTGCTCCCCACGGCATTTCAGAGCGGCAGCAACGCTTGGAGCCTGGGGTCAGCTGCGGACTCAGAATCCCCAGCTGACCCTAGGCTCTATGCAAAGCTGCTGCTTTGAAATGCCATGGAGAGCACAGCATTAGGCTTCATATGGCATTTCAAAGCGGCAGCACCACATGGAGCTTGGGGTCAGCGGAAGAGTCCCCAGCTCAAAAAATGAGGTTTACAGGCTCTTGCACAAAAGGAGGTTTTTCCAACAAATGGCCCCGTCTATACAGGGCTTTTTATCGCAAAAACCTCTTCCACAAAAAGGATAGGAAGATAAGCAAATGAGCGCGCAAGATATGCAAATGAGCACTCCATTTGCATTTCCTCTTCTGCAAAACACCCGCAGTATAGACCTATCCTGACAGAAGACAGGGTATTGGGCTAGATGGACCATTGGTCTGACTTAGTGTGGCCCTTCCTATGTTTTTAATCTGCTCTGACATACTATGTTCAACCCTGTCTACAGCGGAGTGAGGGAAGTAATCATTTATCTTCTAAACTATTTGATGATTCACAGCACTCTTGTATGATCTTAATCTGCTTGTTTTCCCCAGTAGTTACTTTAATGAGAGAGAATTGTAGAGAATTCAACTTAACTTGAAATTATTCAGTGATGGTTTCAATCTTCTTTAATACAAGAGCTAGAACAGCAATTTAATATTATCATACTCTTAACCTGAACAGAGACGAATGGGTCAGAGACTTTTTAAAGTACTATTTCTCTTACCTTGTACTTCCTGGTTCTTTTCTTTGGAACTGTCTTCTGTATGTCCTGTTTTAATTTCCCCTATTAGCTTCAGAGCTGACTTTTTGCCACCAAGCACGTGCTAATTACCTCTGGCCAGGGACAGAATGACTGCCTACATATTGTGTGCCAGAAAAGCACATTTCACAGACATTAACTCTTTTTTTCTACTTTGAGCAACAGAACTAATAACAGTAAAAAAAACTTTCAGGCTCTTTCAAGTGTAAATTCTTGGGTGGGTTTCCCTATCAACGTACAGAATACTAATGCAGCAGCTGTTCTATCTGTGGGATTTTTGAAGAGAGGGGTGTGTAGTGTGTGTGTATGTATGTACACACACATACATGTTTCTAAAAACATCTAGAACTTCAAAGGAATGTTTCTTCTTCGTGTGATTGCTCATGTCCATTCGAATGAGATGTGTGTGCGCCGCATGCATGGTTCCCGGAGCGTTTTTTCCCCCAGCGGTACCCGTCGGGCCGGCAGGTCGCCCCCTGGAGTGACGCCGCTATAGCAGAGCATAAGTACCCCTGCCGGTGCTCCCCCTCTTCAGTTCCTTCCTACCACCCGTGATGGTTGTTGGAGCTTCTCTGTTCTTTGGACAGATCCCAGCGACAGTTAGTTGTAGCCCGTTGGCAGTTTTTCTTTGTGTTTCCAGTTCGTAGTTTAAGTAGTTAGCTAGTTTGCAGTTCGTTATCTTTCCCCTCCAGGGGAGGGGGATGCCAGCCCCACACGGCTTGAAGCCCTGTGCGTCCTGTGCTAAGCTGATGCCGAGAGGAGACCCCCATGACTCTTGCCTAGAGTGTCTGGGGGAGACTTATCTCACTGACTCCTGTAAGATCTGCAGGAGTTTTAAGCCTCGCACTAAGTGGGAGAGAGACTCATGCTTAAAATTATTGCTTATGGAGTTGGCTCTCCAACCGGCACATCCCACGAGGTTGCGGTGTGCAGTGCACCGGCGTTGGTGCGGCGGACACTCAACCAGGCCTTTCCTGTACCAAGGCACCAAGACCTCGGCACCAAGGCATCAGTCTCAGTCTCCAGTAAGAAGAGGAAGGAGGCTAAAGGCAGATCGCCTAGCCGCATGGCCCATGGCAGTTGGCATCCCTCAATCTCCGCGCCCAGACTCTTCCAGAGGTGGTCGCAATGCAGGTGCGTGAGAGGAGGAGAGAGGGCCCTCCACATGGCCAGAGTCCGGGGCCAATCTCGCGCACAGCTCATCAACCCCGGAGACCTTTGTGGCGGCACAGGAGTTCACTGAGCTAACGGCTTTGCCTCCGCCACCTCCACACCGTGGAGCATTTTCGCCTGTGGCACCAGGGGCCAGGGTGGCACCGGTAGTGGCGACTGCGTCAGTGGCCTGGTCGGCACCAGCTTCGGCACCGGGGGTGACAGCACCACCCCCGACCCAGTAGGTTGTGGCGACCTCCACGGCACCGGTGGTTGCCTCACCTGCCCAGAGCTCCCGCCGGCAACGCACTTTGTGGCATCGCCGCCACCTCAGCACCGACTCCAGCAGAGCAGACGATCTCGGCTTCCAGTCCAGTGAAGCAGATTCCTGGTACCGGCGCCCGGCACTGCTGTTGATGGGACTGCCAAGGCAAGCCCATGCAAGGAAGCCAGAGTCTATGGAGAGGTACAGGCTGCATCACCACTCCAAACCGCCTCCACGGCACCGCCTCTGGTCCGCATCGGACTATTCTTTGGAGTCCGGAGCCAGAGTCGGTGTGCTCCGTGGGCTCGTCCAGGGAGTCTTCCCGGCACCGTTCCTGGCACTGCTGAATTTCAGCAGACCTGGCTCCTGAAGGCTCAGCCACCCTGGTCTTTCTGGATGCCATGGGCCTATCACCAGTGGCAGGGCCCGATGCCTCCGTCGCGGGGGTCTAGTGTCTCTCATCAAAGGAGCACTCCTTCCGCTTCGGTGTTGAGGCCCCCCGAGCCATCTAGGGTGGACAGCCCGCAGAGGCAGGTGACGGCCGTGAATTGGCCTCATGTTGAATCTGCCTCTTGCCAGACTGGAGCCTCCTGCCACCCAGTCTCCTGAGGGTTGGACGACCTCTACCTGTTCATGAGTCGCCCTCATCCTCTCCCGATGAAGTCCTGGTGGACCCAGCACCGCCCATGCCTTCTCAATGGATGCCAGGGCGCACTAGGAGCTGCTCCATAGACTGGCGGCGAATTTGGGTGTACAAGCAAAGCTAGTGGCCGAGGACACAGACCTTATGGTGGATATCCTCAATACAGATGCCCCTGCTAAGCTGACTCTCCCTTTGAACAAGACTGTGGCTAAAGTCACAAATACCTTGTGGCAGACCCCGCTTTTAATCCCCACTCTAAGGGGGTCAAAAGAGGTACTTCGTTCCCCAGTCGGGGCATGAGCACCTCTACTCCCACCCAGTTCCGGGTTCCTTGGTGGTACAGACGGCCACTCAAAAGGAGAGGCAGGGACAGCCGGGGCCTACACCAAAATCCAGGGAGCCCAAGCGCCTTAACCTTATGGGACGTAAGGTCTATGCCACAGGTGGTGTCCAGTTGCACATCGCCAATCAGCAAGTGATGCTGAGCCGCTACGCTTACAACACGTGGCAGGCGATGGACAAATTCCGGGACAGGTTGTCCCTAGATTCCAGGCAGGAGTTTGCATCTATGGCCATGGAAGGGAGAACCATAGCACATACGGCCCTGCGAGCAGCACTGGACGCTGTAGACTCTGCTGCCTGTACCATGGCCTCCGGTCTGGTCATGTGTTGAGTGCGTGGCTCCAGGTTTCGGGATCCTCCGGACGTGCAGACCACAATTCAGGACCTGCCGCTCAATGGGAAATCCCTTTCTCCGAGAATACTGACTCGAGGCTTCATAGCCTGAAGGACACGAAGGCCACGCCAGATCACTGGGCATTCTATACACCAGCCCCCAGAGGAGGCAGCTCCCTGCTGACAGTTGGGAAGGTCACAATTTCAGCCGTCTCGACAGGACCAATGGAGGCACTGGCCTCTTAATCCGAGTGGGGGTATTAGTGGTGCTGCGGGGACCCTCCTTCACGCATTAGGCGTTGACGCCCATGGGGCGACTCAGACTGGGGTGCTGGCCCACCTCCACCCAGCAGGCTAAGCAGCCGCTTTGAAGGTTTGCCAGAGGACCCTTTTACCAGCCCCCACTGTCACCCCTTCTTTGGGACCGGCTGTGTCATTTTTCCCAGGCCTGGGCCTGCATTGCCTCCGACAAGTGGGTGCTAGGCCTAGTAGACATAGGTTACTCCATCACTTTTCTGCATTTGCCCCCTTCGCTCCCTCTCCCCTCCCAGTCCTCTCTCAGGGACCCATCTCATGAGGTCCTCCTAAGTCAGGAGGTCCTTTGCTCATCGAAAAGGAGTGGTAGAGAGAGTTCCGTCACTTGGAGGGCAAGGGTTTTTATTCCCATTATTTTCTGATCCCCAAGCTAAAGGGTAGACTTCTGTCCCCATCTTGGACCTCAGAAACCTCAACAAGGTAATAAGGAAAACGAGGTTCAGGATGGTGACGCTGGCCTCCATTATTCCAGCCTTAGAGATAGGGGACTGGTACGCGCCCTCGATTTAAAGGACGCTACTTTTATGTGGCCATACAGCCGAGCCATCAAGGTTCCTCCGGTTTGTGGTGGCTCAGAACCACTTCCAGTTTACGGTGCTTCCTTCAGGCCTCCACTGCCCCCAGAGTGTTTACAAAATGTGGCAGTGGTGGCAGCATTCCTTCAAGGTGCACGGAGTCCAAGTTTTTCCGCACCTGGACAACTGGCTCATCCAGGGCCGGTCCAGGATCAGGTGCTAGCCCATATAACATTTACAAGGTCCCTGTTTGGGGAGCTTAGGGCTGTTGATAAACGAGGAGAAATCCCTGTTAACTCCTTCTCAGGACATAGAATTTGTGGGAGATTACATAGACACCAGAAGGGGAAGGGCGCACTCTCCCATGGCCCGGTTCAGACCTATGTCAGCTACTGTGTGCGACCTTCTCGTTGTCCCTGCTTACAACGGCTCGGACTCCGCGTGAAGCTCCTCGGGACATATGGCGCCTGTACGCATGTAGTTTGCCACGCTGCTGAGGCTCAGACCTCTTCAAGCCTAGTTGGTGAGCTCTTTCAACCAGGCCAGAGCTCATTGGGGACTCCGTCCTGTCATTGCCTCAGCAGGTGGTGGACTCTTGCAATGGTGGACTCGAGAGGAGGAGGTGTAAGGGGATGTGCAAGGAGGTTCCTTGGTCAGACTGATAACCGATGCCTCGGACAAGGGGTGGGGTGCGCATATTGCGCACCACAGGACACAGGTTGTGGGCCCCTCACGAGAGGGACTTAAATATCAACGCCAGGAATTGAGGGCTGTCTGGAGGCATGCAAGATCTTCCTAGCCCATCTCTCAGGGAAATCTGTGTCAGTGCTGCTGACAACACAGCGGCCATGTTCTATATAAACAAGCGGGGGAGGGGGCCTGCCTCTCCGTATGTTAGGGAAGCGGTTCTCCTTGGGAGCTGCATAGCCCACAACATTCACCTCCAGGCGCGCGTGATCTGCCAGGTTGCAAGAATACGCTGGACGCGCTAAGCCACCTTCAGAACCCCTAACGGTGCTTGGACGCTGTCTTTTGCCTCTCTTCCAGAGGTGGGGACATCCCCAGGTGGACCTGTTTGTCATGAAGCTAACAAGAAATGCCCCCATTATTTCTCATTCCTAGGACGGGGTCCAGAGGGGACGCCCTGATCATCGATTGGCCCTGGGGCCTGCTGTATGCATTTCCCCCGTTGCCCGGGTCCTAGCCAAGACCAAGCAATTCAGGTCCCAGGCAATCTTGATAGCCCCAGACTGTCCCAGGCAGTTTTGGTATCCCATCCTGCTGGAAATGGTGCAGGATGAACTGCGGCTCTCCCGCCCAGTCAGGACCTGGTCATTCTGCCTGGAAGAGAAGTCCTGTACCACCCAAACATCGGGTCCCTCCACCTCACAGCCTGGCTTCTCCATGGTTAACGGAACCAGAGCTTGCTTGTCCTGAGGGTGTGCAGGTAGTTCTGCTGGGAGCAGAAAGGCGCTACCAGGTCAGCCCACGCAGCCAAATGGAAAAGGTTTTCCTATGGGCAGTCAGTAGAGATAAACCTGGTTCAGCCCCGGTACCAGTTATCCTTGACTACCTCTTTGAGCTGCGTCAAGCAGGCCTATCTACCTCCTCTATCAGGGTCCATTTGGTGGCCATGTCGGCCTTCTACCTTGGGGTTGGTAGCAGATCCCTTTTTACCAACCATGTGGTTAAAAGTTTCCTTGAGGGTCTCGATAGGTTGTTTCCGCACGTGAGGGCACCAGTGCCTCAATGGGACCTTAATCTGGTGCTTACTAGGCTTATGTCTCCCCCGTTTGAGCCCTTTGCCACGTGCTCACTTAAGTATCTGTCCCTTAAGGTGGCCTTCCTTGTAGCTATAACCTCAGCGTGGAGGGTGTCCGAGCTCAGGGCTTTGACGGTAGAACCCTCGTATTTGGTGTTATCCGCAGATAGGGTCAGATTACGCCCACACCCAGCCTTCCTTCCTAAGGTAGTCTCCTCATTTCACATATCCCAAGACATTTTTTACCTGTTTTCTTTCTGAAGCCCCACCGTTCCCCTAAGGAGCAGACCTTACATTCACTCGACGCAAAAAGGGTGTTAGCCTTTTACATAGACAGAACGAGACACTTTCGCAGATCATCTCAGCTGTTTATTTCTTTTGCAGAAAGAATGAAGGGGTTGCCAGTATCGGCCCAAAGACTGTCCTCCTGGATCTCTTTGTGTATCCGGGAGTGTTATATTCTGGCGCACAGGGAGCTGCCCCACATTAAGGCTCACTCCACTAGAGCTCAGGCATCCTCCACAGCCTTTGTGGCGCAAGTTCCAATAGTTGAGATTTGTAGCCACGTGGACCTCTGTTCACACGTTTACGGCGCATTATGCGCTTACCCAGCAGGCCAGGAATGATGCTGCTCTGGGTTCTGCTGTTCTCAGTTCAGTTCTGTAAACCTGGAAAAAAAAAAGTTAATATATGTACTGATGATATAAATACCTCAGATGAGTACCTTTATTATGTTATGTTAAATAAACTTATGGTTGGTTGTTTATAACCTTGCGTTGTGTTTTGCTAGGAGTGCATCTCTGACCCCACCTCCGTATGGTTTCAGCTTGAGAGTCACCTCATTCGAATGGACATGAGCAATCACTCGATGAAGAAAAGATGGTTACTTACCTGTAACTGTTGTTCTTCGAGATGTGTTGCTCATGTCCATTCGATTCCCCTCCCCACCTCCCCTTCGACGGAGTCTCCGGCAAGAAGGAACTGAGGAGGGGGAGCGCTGGCAGGGGTACTTATGCTCCGCTATAGCGGCACCACTCCAGGGGGCGACCTGCCAGCCCGACGGGTACCACTGAGGGAAAAAATGCTCCAGGAACCGTGCACACGGCACGCACACACCTCATTCGAATGGACATGAGCAACACATCTCGAAGAACAACAGTTACAGGTAAGTAACCGTCTTTTCTTCTATACAGATTATAGTATCTGTGCCTCTTTCTCAGCCAGAAATAAAGATGCTTGAATGTTACAGCCATACCTCCTTATATTGTGATATGACCTTTAAAATTCACAGTGAATATTCACCAATATTTACTTAAAATTGCTGTTTCCAAGAACATTCTTGCCTCATGAACTCATTTGCTAGCATATTCACAGCAAGAGAATATAACACCGTGGGAGTACATTAAAAGCAAATGTATTTAAGACTGTGAACTAAAGTTCACATGTTTTTAGCAGTATTTACCCACTCCTCATGTGTGTTTGTGTATATATGACTCCACAACAGATAAAACTCATGGAACAGGATTTGACCCATTATTTGCTAGAGTGCCTTGAGAGCCTTTAATATGACAGGAGCTGTAGGTGTACAGAATGCTATTAATGTTTGATTCTCTGTGCCATCAGATTCCACCTTCCTTGTACCAGCATTTCCAATCTTCCCAAAGTACCAAATTAACGTTTCTATTTGACTTTAAAATGCAGTTAATATATTTGCAAAATGTATGGAAATACTAAATGTGATGTGTACTTGAAGTTCTTTAGTATGTTTGTACAGCATCTAGCAGAGGGTTGGAAACCTAAGGCCGGGGCTGGATGCAGCCCTGGCTTGCCTGGATCTGGCCCCCAAGGCTTGGGGCTTCCCCTCGGCATTAGAGAGCCTGTGATGGTGCTCCAGCCCGCCCCTCCTCCATGGGGCTGAGGCAGACAAAATCTACCAGACTGGCCCCCACAAGGCTCTAGTGTGCAAGGGGAATGTGGAGAATGTCTGTCGTCTTCTCTGTTGGGGGCCATTTCAGTGAGGCTTTTTTTTTTCTTCTGACTTGTGTGTGGACCCCAACTGATTTTTCTTTGGGTCAGCAACCCCGACCCAAAAAAGGTTCCTCACCCCCATCTAGCACAATGAAGCCCAAACCTAACTCAGGTCTCTAGATGCTACCTCAGAGGAAAACAAATTAGAAAGACAGAGGGAAGAAAATTATGTTCAGTGTTCTGGGTTTGCTGGCAACTATTCATCTAGCAATCCCAGGGCCGCATTATGACTTTCGTGGGCCCTAGGCACTTTTGCCTTCTGTGGCCCCTTCCTCCATAAAAAAAATATTAAAAATTATTTTTGATATAACTTTAAATACTTCAACATTTTATTTTTTTTCTGTTTTGGGCAAAATTTAATAGATTTTTGTGGGCCCTAAAAGTTTCATTTTTTTCTGATGTGAGAAAAAAGTTAAAACATTTTCTTCTACCCTAAAAGTTCATTTTTTTCTTCTGATTTTAAAAGAAATTAAAACATTTTCATGGGCCCCTAAAAGTATCGTGGGCCCTAGGCACTGTGCCTACTGTGCCTAATGGATAAATTGGCCCTGAGCCATCCCACAAAGGAAATGATCCTTCTCTCTCTCCACAATCTCTGTAGGAAAATATAGTGGGTGAGGTAGTATCTTTTACTGGACCAGCTTCTGTTAGGCTATGTCTACACTGCTCTCTCTTGCACAAGAAAATATGCAAATGAGGTGAAGTGGTGAATATTGCCATGCCTCATTTGCATACTTAATGAGCTGCCATTTTAGCGCAAGGGGCTTTTGCGCAAAAAGGAGCCATCTATACAGCTCCTTTTTGCGCAAAACCCCTCTGCGCAAGAGCCGTTTCTGCCGCTTTTTCAGGAAGAACAGCTCTTGAAAAAAAAACCCTACGCAAAAATGGCAGCAAGAAAGGGCAGTGTAGACATAGCCCTAGTGAAAAGACAAGTAGGGCCCTCTAAATCCAGATAGCTGCAGATGTGGATATCTGCAGCTCATTTTGTGGATATAGATGGATATAAATTTTGTATCACAAGCAGGGCTCTAAAGACAAGTTTTCAGGCTTTCAGGCTTTTTTATTTTCTTATTTAGTTTTGTTATTTTATTCAGATGTCTCCTGTTCTGATTTCTTTTATAGCAGAAGTCTCTTGATAATTTCAGTGATTTATGAAAGAAAAATGACCAAATATATTGAGTCTCTGAGTATTCTCATTTAGCACGGTCTTATTCATAAAGACTATTAAAAACCCACATCTGAATAGCTAAAATGGCAGGAAATATGGTGGCAGATAATTTTCCTGTTAGTCATCTGATAGAAATCATGATTTATTTCACAAAAAAACATTCTGTTCCTTTAGTGGCTGGAAAGAACGAGTCAATCCCATTTACAAAAATATTTGTTTTATCTTTGTTGTATTTACTTACATTCTAAGAAGTATCTGAATTCATAAAACTGATGAAAAGAACAAAAACAGTTTGCAAAAGCAGCAGCCCTCTTCCTCCAAGTTGTAGCAATTAGAACCAAAGGAATCTTCAGGGGTTTCCATCAAAATCTCTGTTATTGAGGTGTGTGTATAATGGGCTTGTTATAATTGAAAACTTGGCATGCCCATTTCTCAGCCCCAAAACTAGAGTATTTGGTTGTGTGTTACAAGAGTGGGATGGGTTGGAGGGCAAGAGGTCATAAAATGTTGTCTTCTGGTAAGAAATGGTGGAAAATACAGCAAATAATCAATAATTGGGGATGCCTAGGAAACAATATTGAACTCTTTAAGAAATATATTCCCTTCCCCAGGAGCTATTCCAACAATTGGGGGTTGTTAGAGTGCAAGGATGTTCTAGCTATGTATCCTGCACCTAGAGTTTGAGGGCCAGGGATGGAAAGAATTAGGAAAGGCTCAGTTACACTGTCCATATATTCCCCTGAGTAGCTGGATAAACCTGCTTTACATCTATTTAGCAGCACAAAGCAACCTTAACATGACCAATAATCCAGGCCAAGTCTCCCCCCAACCCTCCATTCCATTACATAAGTAAAACACTGTGCTAATCTGCCAATAAACTCAGCATACTTTTCAAGAACAAAGTAAAACATTTCCATCAAAAGGAACTTCATGTTTTTGCCAAAGCTATTGCCTCCCATGTTGCTTATGAAAAAAAAAGATTTTTGCTTAAATGAGAAAATACACAAATAAATCCACCAGTCTCTCTCCCCTCCTCTTTGTCAGCATATCACCAAAAGCATGTCTGAAATACCATTGTATTCTGCTCCTGATTTTCAATAGCACGTTAAAACTATATGTGTTCTCCGTATTACAAAAAATATATACATCAGTTCAACTATTGGATGGTACACGGAACTAAGTAAGAAGATTTATGCATTGTAGAAAGTGTTTGAAAAAGGTGCCCAGACTTCTGAAATTGATGCTTTTTAATCTTTCATTGGATAAATTGGCCCTAACAAATGACTTAATCTGCCCTGAATCCTCAGAAGAGCTTCAAAATATTAACTAGTCAATACACTCAAAAAACTGAAACTATATATTATGTGACACTTGCTAGAATTTTTCTCATAAAGAATAGACACAGAAGAAAACAAGTCAAAATGATCACTTTAAACTCCCTGTTTTAGAAGAAACTCTTTCCCCCTTCACATCTGTGACTGACCAGAGGAACCACTGTCAGGGAGCAGATTTTAAAATCCTTTTTCAAGCTTGCACTACTCCATACTAAACTTTAAGAATTGTGTTTATTACTATTTCTTTTCTCTCCTCTTTCATTTTTCCTTCTCCTCCATTCTCTCTAATTTTGTTATGTAGTACAAGGCAGACCATGGATGTACCAAAAATTGCAGTGCAAAAGAAGATAAAGGAGCACCATCAGTTTGCAATCTAGACAATTTCTAGAAAATGAATGTAATGTATATATTGTGTATAATTTAACATACTGCACATACCCCACAATTTACATAAATTGTATTTTTCTACATTTAAAAAGGTTTTCTCTCTATTCATTTTGAAAGACTCATATAAACAAAAAGGATAGCAGACTAACAGATTATAAATAGGAACAGCAAACTTAACTCATCCTGGGAAGCCTAAAAATATTTATGAGGAATCACAAAACAGTCTCTAAATTTAAATGTGTACTGGACTACAGCAATGAGGCACAAAAGTGTGATTTTTTTTTTTAAATCAATTTGCAGCTTTAAATTTGAATTTCCTCACTTTTGTAAATCTGTCAGTCCCTTAACATTTTTTTAAAAAACAACATAATGGAAAACTTAATGGAGCATTCTATTCAGAAAAGAGCCTTTCTATTTAATTTTTGTTTTAGCCTTTTTATAGCCATATCTGAATGAAAATAAGTTATTTACTTCTTAAGACTTTATCCTTGTGGTTTATTCTCCACCTGAAATCATAATTTCCATCTTGTGACATCAGTCATTTTTACAGCAGCCAGTTGTGGTTTTACAAACATGGGATCAGACTTCAAATGGGAATAAACAGCAGGAGCAGAGGAACTCTTAAAATACAATTTACATACAAATGCCACTTACAAAACAGGAGAAGATTGCCGGTACATATAGCAAATCTGTAATAAGGGCAGCCTTTTCTCTAGGTAGGATACATTACAAAGTTTTCCAGCATGAATCAGAGTGGCTTTAAAATGTGGTCCTAATCTGAAAAACTACTATCTGAAAATAGCATTTTCCCGAGCAGCATATCTACTCCCAGCATATTTTGAGACACAAATAATTATTTTAGCAACAAAAATACATTTGCACTACTTATAAAAAAGAAACTCCTGTCAACATTGCAGAAGCAACACAGTTCTGAAAGTGGGCTATGTCTTATTCAAGTGCTCACGTCCTCAACACCAGAAGAATTGTTCAAGTTCCAAACTTTATGGACATATTCTGATCCCCTTCACATCTATACAAATGGAAACAAATGGCTTCTACACAAGTAAAAGAGAGATGAATCTGAAAATATTTGAATTGCATAGATGAAAACAGGAGCAGATTATGTTTTTCAGAATCTAATGCTTTATATCACTGGTGACAATGCATGAGTCAGAAAGAAGCCTGCTTGATTTTCAACTCCCATATTGAATTTGAGATGATGTCAGTAATTAAAACCACCTTTTTGTTCAAACTAAGCAAATGTGATCTGGAATCACTGAAACATTAGAAACATGGAAGCCCACAATGCCGTCTTTACAGAGTCACTTTGCAAAGTAGATTTTTTTTCAAGTCAGTCTCATGAATTGTGTGTACTAGCTAAATATTAAGAATTCTCTTTGAACAACTAGGAAACTAAACAAAACTAACTCAAATCTTTCTCTCCATTTGTTCTCATTCTCAGCATTATATTTAGTTATTACAAATAATCTTTTTTTTAACACAGCTGTTTAAAATAGTCCCCCTTTCAGATGCTAAAATAGTTTTTCAGGAGTTACCCCAAAATCTGAACTCAAAAGACATCTGATGCTGCCAGAGCTTTCTCTCTGTATTGATACTGAATCCATGTACATAGTCTACCTAAGTTCTTTTATTCAGAAGTCATATTAATAGTAAAGTTCATATTATCTTATCACTAGAACCTTACCCTTTTTGCTGTGTGCCACAAAACCTAGCTGTTCGCATCTTTCCCTGTGACAAGGATTTTGATATTAAGTATTTTAATGGAGTCTCTAGGATTTTTAAAAAATCTTTCTAATCCTTTATTGCATGATACTTAAACAATTTTCCATCCCAGTTTTGCCCTATTCTGTTGGGCTAGTTGTGACATTTTCCTGTTTTGAATAGAGCCGATATTAACACAGTGGTTGTTTGTTTTTTAAATAATGAATAGGCTTGTCAGAAATCACTGTTTATTTTGTTTTAACTTTGATGGATCATACTGTTTATTTTAAAGCGTTATTTTTCTATGTTCAGTTTTAAATGTTCACAGCTATCGGAAATTATGATGGACCAGCCCAGAGGAGTTAATCATTATCCAATGACAACAGATGTCGAGACTCAAAAAGTTAAAGCTTTAACTATTAAAATACAAGCCGTCAAGTCCCATCAAAATATACAAGCCCAGTAACCTTAACTCAAGCTATCAAAAGTTGAAAAGAAAGCATGTTTGTTACTTTGTCTATCTGTACATTTCAATTCTTGTCCATGGGAATATGTTTCACGGGTGTGTGTCTTGTGAAATCCACATTCATCAACTTTTCTAAGCAAAAATCTAATCTTATAAGCCTCGTATCAAAGCAGCAGTAGCCCCAAGCAATGCGGAATAGGGTTGGTTCAATAGACGATAATGCACAGCCAGCAGAGGGAGTACACTGTGCCATTTTTGTGAGCCCTACCAAAAGCGCCTTACAGATTATTTAAAAATGGAACAACAGACTAGTGCGTGGTAGTAATATTTTAATGGCTGGATGTGCGGGCCAGGAGTTTCATTATAAAGCTCCCTGGTATAATGAGTCTCTAACTCTTGGTAGTGTCCTTTTCAGTACCTAATAACCGTGAGCCTGATTTCCCCAGCGCCAGGGAACTCCCGAGCCCTTTTATTACTGCGTAAGGCTCAGGTGCTGCTACAGCTCCTGAATCCCGACTTTCCCTGGGGAGAGGAAGCAACAAGCGTCGAGGGGTGGGAACGCCCAGTTCCTTGACGCGTACAGGTGGGGCGAGGTCCCCCCAGGTGAGGGCGATCCGCTTCCCACGGGCGGTGCGGGATAGGGGAGCCGGTCCAAGAAGTGCCAGCCCGCTCTTAAGGCGGTGCCCTGGTTTGTGTCCCGAAGAGCAGCGATCGCTCGCGGGCCGAGAAGAGGTTTTCCTGGGTCAGTCATCCCGGGGTGGCCGAAGGGCGCCCCGCTAAGGGGGGAAGGGGCTCCCGGGACCGAGGGAACAGCTGGTACGTGCGGGGCTGCAGCCCGGCACGCCACGCGGGGACAGGGGGCGTGGGAGGGCGGCTCGACCCCGCAGCCACACTTGCCCTCAGGCTGCGCCCGCCAGCCCCGCTGCGATCTCCGCAGCCGCCTGACGCGCCGCCTCGCCTGCCGACCCCAGCCCGGCCTCCTTGACCTGCGGCCGCGCCCCCCAGACCGCGTGGGCCCGAGGACAGGGCTTCGCAGCCGCGCCGCGGCGGGCCGGAGGGGTCCGTGCTGCACCCCAGCCGCAGGTGTGTCTCCTGCCCGCTGCGCGGGGTGACCGAGGCGGCGGCTCCGGCCCGGCTCCCCTTCGGCGCGGCGGAGGCGCCAGAGCTGGCGCTGTCACATGATGCGGTTCCTGGAAAGTTCCTGGAAAGCAGCCTGTGCAGTCACCAGCGCAGGGGCGGGGGGCGCCCGGGGCTAACTACGTGCGAGCGTCTCCGCGCGGCCGCGTCCCCCTGCCCCCAGCGAGCTGCCGGGGCGGCGGAGGCAAGCGGGGGGCGTCCAGCCGCTAAGAGCCCCGCTCCGCTCGCACAGGCCGCCGCCCGGCTCTTCCGCAGCTGCCTGCGCGGGGCGGGCGAGAAGGGCTCGGTCCGCCTGCCGCTTCCGCGCGCTGCTGGCCCCGGGGGACCGGCCCTGCTGGGCGCCCCGCGAGCACCAGCCCAGAGAATAAACGCATTTTGCGCGCCCTCCCGCAGCCGGCGGGCGGCCCCCAGGCGGGGCTTCGAGGACTGGTCCCCATGCGGGCTTCTCCGGGCCCCCAGTGCCCCCCGCCCGGGTTCTGAGGAGGGGAGGCTGCTGAGGCGAAGGTAAGAGCCGGGCTGGGTTCCCCGGCCGCCCACCTCCGGCAGCGCCTGGCGGCTTGTTGGCGAGGCCGCATGTTCCTCGACAGCAGCGAGAGCGGCCGTGCCTTGCTGGAGCGAGCGAGGCGGGCCCTGCTCCTTCCCTCGCGGGGCCGAGTCGCTGCGCCCGGGAGGTGGGCGTGGGGAAGCGCGGGCGGGGGCTCGGCCGCGGCGCTAAGCGTGTGTGCAGGGCCGGACTAAGGCGGGGGGGCTAGCCGCGCAGGTGCTTGATACAGAGGTAGCAGAGGAGGTTGCTCGGTGCTTAAAGCCGCAACTCAGGGAGGGGGCGGGGGAAGGGAGGTGGGTTCCAGTCCTCAGAACACTGGCTCCTGCAGAGCTGCCTCCCCCCCACTTCTCTGTGCTGCTGCCTCTCCATCAAAGGCAGTAGCACATGGGGAGTGGCCAGTATGTGCAGGGACCCAGTCTTTAAGAGAGTTTCCCACCAAGGACTGGCTCCTGCCTGCACCCCCTATGCTGCCATCTGGGAGGCAGCAGGAGGGGGAGCTGGCATGCATGGATAGCCAGCTGATACAGAGGCAGCAAGGGGGGGTTGTTGCATGTAGTCATGTGGATTAGTTGAAAAGCCCAGGCTTATCAGTTAATCATGTTAACAACTGCACACTAAAATCCCTACTTCCAAGGCTTCTGTGGTACGGTCAAAAGCCTCAATATAATTAACTTATCTACTTATTCCTTCTATCCACTATGCTGGTAAGCCTAACACAGAAGGCGTAGAGGGTGGTTGGCATGATTTGCTCTTGACAAATCCATGCTGGCTACTCCTTTTAATTAGAGCCCTACTAAATTCACAGCCATGAAAAGTCACATCATGGACTATGAAATCAAATCTGGTCATCTCTCCCTCTCCCCCTAGTAAAAGTTGGTCTTTTCTACCCTATACTGTTCTTAATTTTTGGAGGAGACTGGGGGTCCTGACCCAAAATGGAGTTTGACGCAGGGGTGTCACAGTGCTTATGGGGTGGCTGGTTACCCTTTACATCCTTAATTGCCAGCTTTATTTCTGTTCTGTCTTCACAGTTGGGCAGCTAGACGGTTGCATCTGTGAAGGGAGAACCCCACCAGCAGTAGTGCATTAAAAGGGTGGAAATACCATACCACATCACTCTTATCTCTGCCATACTGCTCATAACATCTCTACCCTCAGAGCTGGGTTCCCAGTCAGCAGCTGTCAATCTCCAGCTGTGAAGGCAGCACTGCCACCAGCAGCACAGAAGTAAGGATAGCAGCGCGCACACACACACACACCCACCCACCCACCAATGTACTCAATGTCTTGCAACCTCCTCCCAACAGACAACTGCTATTTAGGTCAGGGTCCGTACAATTACACCATTGTGAAATTTCACATTTAAATGGCTGAAATCATAAAATTAATCATGAAATGTATGATTTTTTTTTTTTTTTAAATACTAGGACTGTGAAACTGACCAAAATGGACCTTGGATTTGGTAGGGCCCCTACTTATAACCCGTTATCCTTTCCGAGCATCGCTAGTCTGTCAGTCCCCCCCGAAGCCCTAGGAACTAGGGATGTTAAAAATTAAGTAAACGTGTAACTGCTGAAAGTTTCAGCGGTTACACGTGGGGGTTCCCTGCATGCAGCGCGCCTGCCTGGCCCTGTGCACATTACCCGCCCACATGCTGACTAGGAACCAGAGAAGAACGCCCCTGACAGAACCCCAGAGAACAAGCGGTGGTTGCATCACAGGCGTTTAAAACGCTAAGAAGAAGTTACTCACCTTGTGCAGTAACGATGGTTCTTCGAGATGTGTCCCCATGGGTGCTCCACTCTAGGTGTTGGGCTCGTCCCGTGCCGCAGACGGGATACTTTTTCAGCAGTGGTCCAGCTGGGCCGCGCATGCGTGGCCAGGGGCACGCGCCGCTCGTGCCGGCTCTGAACATGCTCAGCCCAACTCCCACCAGTTCCTCCTAAGCAGAGAATTTCTGAAAGACAGAAAAGAAACTCCGAAGAGGGGAGGAAGGTGGGTCGTGGTGCACCCATGGGGACACATCTCGAAGAGTCATTGTTACTGCACAAGGTGAGTAACTTATTCTTTGAGTGGTCCCCGTGGGTGCTTCACTCTAGGTGACTTCAGAGCAGTAGTCTGGTCTATGCAGGTGCGCATTGGAGTTCCGAAGTTTGTGCCATAGACAAGACTGCCAAGGCTACTGGTGATAGCATAGTGTCTTGCAAACGTGGAGGCTGATGACCATGTGGCTGCTCTGCATATGTCTGGTAGGGAGACCCGTTTGATAAATGCTGAGGAGGTTGCCATTGCTCTTGTTGAGTGCGCCCTCAGTGGACGGGGCGGATCCTTATTCTGCAATGCATAACCACAGGAGATGCAGGAGACGATGATCTTAGAGAGGCGTTGCGCCGAAAGAGGTTGGCCCATGGAGCGCTGAGCCATGGACAATAACAAACGCTGGGATTTACGAAACCCTCTCGTTCTATCCAGGTAGATTTCAAGTGCACGCCGGACATCCAAGGTGTGCAGCTGGGACTCTTGTAGAGACAAGTGTGGTTCTGGGTGGAAAGTTGGGAGTACGATGGGTTCATTAATGTGGAACTGAGAATTCACCTTGGGAAGGAAGTTGGGGTGAGGTCGCAGTATCAGTTCGTGGTTTGTGAACAGTATGTACGGCAGTATAGCCGAGAGAGCGGCAATCTCACCCACTCTTCGGGCAGAAGTGCTGGCCAGCAGAAATGTAACTTTCATGGTAAGCGTTGTCAGGTCAGACGTTATCATAGGTTTAAAAGGAGGACCCATCAGAGACTGTAGGACTATCTGCAAGTCCCAAACGTCTGTTGGTTGTCTATGTATGGGATATAAGTTAGCAAGCCCCTTGAGAACTCTTTTGGTCATTGGGTGAGAGAATATCGAGGAGCCCTGTATCGGAGGTCGAAGGGCTGAGATTGCTGCGATGTGGACCCTAATAGAAGGGAGCGATAGGTCTGATCCTTGTAGGTGTAGGATATAGTCAATAATTTGTTGGAGAAGAATGGAGTTGGGGTCAAAGTTTTTGGTATGGCACCAGGATTGAAAACGACACCATTTATAGAGGTAAGAACGCCAAGTCGAGTCTCTTCTGCTGTGCGAGAGAACATGTCTGACCTCTTGGGAGCATTTTATTTCCGAACGTCGGAACCAGTTAGGAGCCATGCCGTGAGGTGTAACTTGTGGATCTGTGGGTGTGCAAGCTTCCCTTGCTGTTGCGTCAGAAGATTGTGATCATCTGGTAGCTGATATGGGGAACAGATGGACATCTGAGTGAGGATAGGGAGCCATGTTTGGCGAGGCCAAAAGGGAGCCACGAGAATAACCGTGGCTTTGTTCCTGACTACTTTCTCTAAGAACTTGGGGATCAGGGGAATTGGAGGAAACGCAAAGAGCAGGTGTTGGCTCCAGTCTACGAGGAAGGCATCTCCCAGAGAGTTGTGACCGATGCCTGCTCTCGAACAATATAGAGGGGTACTTCGCGTTGTAACTTGTTGCCAATAAATCTATGGTGGGGTATCCCCAACTCTGGAATATTCGCTCTGTTATTTGAGGGTTCAATTGCCATTCGTGCTGATGAATGACATGTCTGCTGAGAGTGTCGGCTATGATGTTGTCTTTTCCCGGTAGATATACTGCGGTGATGGTAATGTTGTGCTGGATGCACCAGTTCCATAAACGTATGGCTTCCGCACAAAGGGATTGTGAGCAAGTGCCGCCTTGATGGTTAATATAATATACTGCCGTCATGTTGTCTGAAAGAATTTGAATGGTGCGGCCTTGAATGCTGGTGCGAAAGGCTTTGCAAGCATTGAATATTGCTCTTAATTCGAGTAGATTGATGTGCTGTAGAGATTCTTGAGGAGACCAGCGTCCCTGAACTTGAGAATTGCCGATGTGAGCTCCCCAACCCAGTAGGTATGCATCTGTTGTTATCTACATGGTGGGTTGTGGGCGCCGGAAGGGAATGCCAGTAAGCATATTCGTGGTGTTGTGCCACCATTTTAAGGATTCCCGTACTATAGGAGGGACGGGAAGTAGTTTGCAGATGTCGTGACTTCCCGGACGATAGACCGAAGCCAGCCAATGTTGTAGACTCCTGAGGTGTAGTCTTGCGTGCTGAACCACATATGTGGTAGCGGCCATATGGCCTAGGAGTCTGAGACAGGTAAGTATTGATGTTCTGGGACTCAAGGAAAATATCTGTACAAGCTCTCGGATTGCCTGGAATCTGGCAACTGGTAAGTATGCTGTGGCTGTAGTGGCACCTAGTCGAGCACCAATGAATTTGAGAGATTGGTGCGGGGTTGTTGACGACTGCAAAATTGATCACAAGACCAAGGGTGTGACATAGGTCCTGGGTGATGTTGATGGCTCGTGATGCCTTTTCCATGGTGGGGGGCCTTGATGAGGCAGTCGTCTAGGTAGGGAAAAATTATAATGCTAAGGAGGCGGAGGTGCGCTGCCACTATCACTAGTGTCTTTGAGAAGACTCTTGGTGCCGAGGAGAGTCCGAAAGGAAGGACCCTGTATTGGAAATGTTCGTCTCCTAATTGGAACCTTAGGAAGCATCTGTGAGCCGGATGTATGGTCACATGAAAATATGCGTCCTGCAAGTCGAGGGACACGAGCCAATCCCCTGTGTTGAGCGCCGGCAAGATGGAGGCCAGCGTGACCATCTTGAACCTTGTTTTCCATAAGTATCGATTGAGCTCTCAGAGGTCTAGTATCGGTCTCCATACTCCTGATTTCTTTTTTCGGTGAGGAAGTATCGAGAATAGAACCCTTTTCCCTGGAATTCTTTGGGTACCTTTTATATAGCACCGATCTCGAGAAGGTGGAGAACTTCTGCCTTTAAGAGAGACTCATGAGATGGGTCCCTGAAAAGGGACTGGGGGGGCGGGGAGGGAGGAGGCAGGGCGGTGAAGGGGATTGCGTAGCCTGATATAACTAGCTCGCAAACCCATCTGTCGGTGGTGATGGCAAACCAACGAAGACGGTATGGTCTCAAGCGGTGGTGGAAGAGTCTGACTGGTTCCTGTAGATGGTCTTCCCAGGATATGTCTCGCAGGCCCTCGACAAGAGCATCAAACCTGCTGTCGGTTGTTTTGTTGGGATGCCTTGTTGTTTTGAGAACGTTGCTTCTGCGGGTGTTGTCTAGGACGTTGTTGGTCGTATTGTCTGAATCGGTTCGGCGCGTATGAGAATGGTCGTTGTCGTTGGTAAGGAAAATAGTGTTGCCGACGATATGGCGGAGTGTACGTGCCAAGCATCCTGCGAGTGGTTCTCGAGTCCTTTCCGGAATGAAGCAGTTGGTCTGTTTTCTCAGCGAATAGGGCTTGTTTATCAAAGGGCAGATCTTCAAGTTTAGACTGTAGGTCTTTTGGTACAGCCGCCAGGTGTAACCAGGACGTCCTTCGCATAACCATGGAAGTGGCAGTTGAACGCGCTGCTGTGTCAGCGACATCCAGGGCTATTCGTAATGCCGTTCTAGAGGGGGTGAATCCCTCCTGTATGACTGACTTCAAAATCTGGCGTTTGGCGTCAGAGAGCTCATTGAGGAGAGGGATAAGCTTGGTATAGTTATCAAAACTGTGATTTAAGAGGTGAGCTGAATAATTTGCCATTCTCAGCATGAGTGGCCGATGAGTAGACCTTTCTGCCGAATAGGTCTAGGGGTTTTCCCTCCTTATCCCCTGGGGTGGCTTTGTGTTGGGGGACTTTGGATCTCTGTTGTGCTGCGTCCATTACCAGAGAACTAGGTTGAGGGTGTGTGAACAAAAATTTGCTATCCTTGGCAGGGACGAAGTATCTCTTATCTGCCTTTTTACTCGTCGGGGGGACTGAGGCCGGTGTCTGCCAGACCTCATCGGCTATTTCCATGATAGCGTCATCCAGAGGCAAGATGATTCTAGATTTCTGAGAAGGTTGCAAATTCTTCAGCATCTTACGTTGCTTTTGTTGAACCTGTGACAGTTGAATTTCTTGTGACTCCGTGTGACGGGGCGCCGCAGCCCCGCACTGCAGCCCCCACTGCGAACGCCTTGTTCACGGTGCGGGGGGCAAAGTACCGGCATTGTGCCGGGTGCTCACGGGCTGCAGAACGCCTTTCAGCCCAAGACGCAGCGGCTAAAAACACGTCCCGGGCGCAACGGGTAGGCAGAGCCGTGCACATGACGTCAGAGCGACGTCACGTCAGACGCCAGAAGCGGTGGGGGATTTAAACTCCGCCCAGCACCGAGAGAGGGGGAGGGTGTGTGTGTGTGTGTATGTGGTGTGTGTAGGGGGAGGCCGTGTGCCAGTGGGGCCCCCATGGAGCAATGGGGACCGAAGCCTGGGGGCAAAGCAAGGCGGCCAAGCCACTGGAGGTCCAGGTAAGCCCCGGGTAGGGGTGGCCAGACCAGTGGGGGAGAGGAAGCAGCCCAGGGCAGGGCAGCACTAAGCCCGCGGGCTGACGGGTTTTGGCAAGGAGCCTCCGGCAGCCAGACCGGACCACAGAAGGTCCACGTCCTTAGGGCCCTGGGCTGGGGCCCGTGAGTGAGGGCGGGCCCGGGCCCTCCTCGCCCTCTGAGGAGGGAATAGCGCACTGCCGCCCCCGCACTCCCCCAGCTACGGGTGGAGGCCTGGCGCAGTTAAAGGTGTAGGCAGACTTGCTAGCGTAGCGACTCCAAGACAAGACTAAGGGGACGTTCGGGACATTCGAAAAGGGTCAGGGTAAAGACAAGACGGCGGACAAACCGGACCCATCACACTCCGCCTCATGCTTAAAAAGATCCTGG
Source organism: Rafetus swinhoei (assembly GCA_019425775.1). Taxonomy (NCBI): domain Eukaryota; kingdom Metazoa; phylum Chordata; order Testudines; family Trionychidae; genus Rafetus; species Rafetus swinhoei. The sequence continues at coordinate 268,978,881 of CM033437.1, read as the reverse complement.
AATTGGCGTGTGTTATCTGTAGGTGGACTAGTGGCTGGGAATACCGCCTCATCTGGGGATGAGCAAGACTGGTCGTTTGGTAATTCCTCTTGCTGCTGGATTGGCTTGGTCCCGTGTACTGAACCCGGGGCAGGTTGAGGCGTTGAGGGCACGTCCTCCATCTGGGTGGGTGGTCCAGTAGGTATTGATGTCACTGAAGGGCTAACAGTATCGCGACGCGTCCAAGTATGTTGATACTCTGGTGACCTTCAGCACGTGTTCCGTGCTGAGTAGGGAAAGTGATAATCATAGCACTGGCAATGAGAGTGGTAACTCCTATCCATGGAATATCACGGAGAGTATGCCCTTCTCATAGAGTGATAGTAGTGAGAGTAGAACGAGCGTGCTAAAGATCTGGAACGAGATCTACTCTTTCGCCGTCTTGGCGATGACGGGGAACTGCGCCGGCGATAATGACGAGGGGATGGTGAATGACATGGTGAGTGGCGTCGAACATGGATGGAGGGGCTGTCATGTCTGTGATCATGTGAGCGCATTGTCATGTCTGTGATCATGGAGAAGCATGAGATGAGAGACCCGGAGAAAAAAGCACTGAGTCTGGGCTAGGAGAGGGGGTAATTGTTCTTCTGGTCCTATGCATTGCTGTAGATGGTGCGGAAGAATGGTGCTGCTGTGATCACACCTCTGGGCGGTCAGGTGCCAGTATGGGCGATGGAGGTGCCGACGGGATGATCGTGATGTTCAGCACCGGGCTCAGCAGCAAAACAGCTGGTGCCGGATCCCCAGCAGCCTGTGCGGAAGCAGCCTCAGGACGCTCGGTGTGGTGAGTGGCTCCGCTGGCGCACCGCGGCTCAGAGCACTTCTCCAGCGCCGAGGAAGTTGCCGGCGCCGGGATCAACTTCGGCGCCGCAAGCGGTCTCTGTGCTGGCACAGTCGGAGCCAGTGCAACTGCCGACTCCGCTCTAGGTGCCGGTGCGTGCACCTGAACTCCTGAAGGAGCGGGACCCGGCACAGACGCACTACGGGCGGTCTTGTGCTTGTCGGTGCGGGAAGCCAAGCCTGTTCTGAGGGTGCTGAGCTTTTCAGGCTCCTTAGCCCTTTTTGAAGCGGAAAGGTGGGAGGACGGAGACCCCCGTTCCCCCAGACTTAGAGCTGGCCTCTTGAGGGCTGCCCGCTGTGTCCGAATGCTCTGGCTTATCAGATGGTCGCAGAGCCTTGTTGAAAAGGAGCATCTTGAGCCGCATTTCGTGGTCTCTTCTTGCTCTTGATGTAAGGTTGCAACAGTGCTGACATTTTTGGGGAACATGCCCCTCTCCTAGGCACTTAATGCACCTAGAGTGCCCATCAGAAGCGGGAATTGCATCAATACAAGATGCGCATATTTTGAAGCTGGTAGCTCCAGGCATGCTGAAGAGACAAAAATTCTTTTTTATCTATCTATCTATCTATCTATCTATCTAACTATCTCTTTTTTTTTTAAACAGGAACTGTAACAAGAACCAGAGCTATAAACTATGAAAACTTCAACTATTAACTATCAGTAACTAAGAGTGTTTACAAGTATTCCTCAAACTACAGGAGAGCAGTTAAACTCCATCTGCAGCCATAGACGGTTAGGAGGAACTAGCGGGAGCCGGGCTGCGCATGCTCAGAGCCGGCACGAGCGGCGCTGAAAAAGTCTCCAAGCGGCGGAGCAGGGCCAAGCCCGACACCTAAAGTGGAGCACCCACGGGGACCACTCGAAGAAGAAGCGCCAGCGCAGCTCGAGGCACAACTGTTTGGCCCTCTGGAGTTCCCAGCCTCACCAAGAGCAGGGACCATGCTAGAATCCCAGGGAAAGCAGAGTAGAGCGCAACAGACATTACTGCGCATGCTCAGTTCGCAGGGCTAGGGCCATTACCAGTGGAGCAGGAATGGGGTCTGGCACCAGGAGCAGATTGTGAAGTTATATCTCGAGCTGCTCACGCATGGCTCCACATCCCGCCACGGCCCCAGCCCCCAACCGTGGAGCCTGGGACCCGCCAAACCCATCCAGCACCCCTGGAACGACACGTGAAGGGCAGAGCTAGGCCCAGCCCGTCCGGCTAGGACACAGCACGTGGGCACGGGTTGATGCCACGTTTACCTGGCTCAGTCCGCAGCTCTGCGCCGATTCGATGGAGATACTCTCAATGAGTCTCTCCTAGCCGTTACTTGCTCGCGGCCACCGGAAACAGTACGATGGTTACTTTCGGTAACATCACGCACCATCAACGCATGCTGGGAAATGTAGTCCGAAGTGGTGTGATGGTGGGAGGCGAACCCCTAGCGGCCAAACACCTCCCGCCATGGGTGCGCTGTCAGGCCCAGCCCAGTCTGGCAGACCACCAGCCAGTGGTGCCAGGACCCGCCCCACCCCATCTCGTCCCAGGCTTAGCCCCTCCCTCTACCATGGGTGCCAACCAACCCGTCCCCCGTGCTCTGCTCCCCGCCGGGGGCGCCAGGCCAGCAGCATCCTTCTTTCCCTTAAGGGTGTGAGGCCCAGCTCCCCCAGCGAAGGATGCCAGCCCCAACCCTAACTCTCCCTCCTGCCACCAGGCAGAGTGCTAAACAACCCCAGCACCAGCTAGTGGGGCTGAGCCCAGCCTCATGACCTTAGCTGAAGTGCGAGTTCGTCTCCATAGTGTTACCTCAAAGTGACCGTTCTTGCCAGGCTTTACTCAGGCAATGCTTCCGTTAGCTCAGTGGCAATCTTGCCTGAAATAAGGGCTGCAGGATTGGGCCCAGGTTATCTTCATAGGTGGCTGATAAATACCCAACATTAATTCTTGGCAGTTTACAGGCAACGGCCAATGGCTTATTTAATTTTTGGCTCCTTACATGTGGCATGGTTAGATTCTCATTTACTAGCTTTTGTTTCACTCCTTATGGTCTAATATTTAATGCACAGCTGGGACTTGGGCTGTCAGCCCCAGCTGTATAGGGCTGATAGCAGAAATCCCGTGCTGGAAAAACCAGACAAAGACATTTTGGTGGAAATCACAAAGTCTGCATGAAAAAATAAAATTTGGCAGGGAACATTAGTTGGGTACAAATTTCATTGTATAGTGATGCAGAATTCCAGTAGAAGTAATCTACCTACACTACATGCTCTTTTTGGCAGCATGCAGACTATATACATGCATACCCCCCCCCACTAGAATGGATGTAAATAGGAGTGTAAATGATGAGTCATGATTTAGACAAGTAGGGTGAAGACACACCTGAAGGGTCTGAGTGTGTAGTAGACTCCGGCATTGGGGAAAGGCTGTACTACAGGGTTACTCAACTTTGGAAGTTTCAGGGGGCTGCAACTTAAGTCTGGTTGCATGTACATGCAACCATCTGCAAATAACTTTTTTCAGAGTGATGGGCATGAATACAAAAACTAAGGAAAGACTACACAACACGCAGGCCCTACTTAAGTCAGTTCTGCTGATATTAATAAAATGCAATATTTACTCGATTTCCACCTATATGACGGCACTTTTAATGAGCAATGACAGTCCAGGAATTTAACTACTAAAGCGCATATCAACAGAAGCCCATTATATTTATTATTTTTTTGTTTCAGCTCCCGGCCATACGTTGAGCCCCCCGTAAACCCAAATTGCACCCTGGGCCGCAAACAAACGGGCCGCAGGTGGCCCGCGGGCCATGTGTTGAGTAGCCCTGCTGTACTGGCTCCTTGCTGGAGCCCTTCCTCTACCTCAGGGAAGTGTTCCAGCAGCTGGAAAAACCTATGCAATGCCAGGACCTTTTCTCACTGCAGTGAAAGGTCTGGAAGCAGGGGAGCTTCTAATCTAATGCCTTTCCTTGCTGCTTTGTCTCTTACAGGGCCTTACACTATATAGCGTGTTATGTAGGTACATGCTACAAACACAGGTTGCTTTTCTCTGCAGTACTGTATGTACTTACAAGTATACTACATGAAGCTATCTGTAGTATTTAAAGTAGACATAGCCATATGTGAACAGGTGATTGAAGCAAAACCTAAGCAAGACAAAAGTTGTATGCTTGGAGAATTTCAGTCTTCTTATGGCATTTACCTTCATACATATGTAGAATGAGTTGTAGTCTACTTATTCTGGAGGTGATGAGAGGACAAATCAGAAGCAAAATCTTCATTTAGAAGGACAGTTGCGCCTGGCTGCCTGAAAAGGGAAAAGATATTTCTCATTAAAGCTGCTATCTATATGTGTAGGAAAGGAGCCGCTGTCACTGTTTGGCTGCTTAATAAATGTTGTTTTGTACTGTCAGACCTATAAATGCATAGCTCCAAGGCCTGCAATGAACTTCCCACATGGACCACCCTGGGTTCAGGAGATACTACTTAAAATATGACCTTAAATCGGGGATCAATGCACAAATCCAAAGCTCTGTCTATCAAAGGGTATCTTCCATGAGGGAGTATGGGAATAATTGACCTTCATTTATAGTCTTTCTAAATTCCACTAAGATGTATCTTAATGCACATCTGCATGGAATGGTTTGTTCTTGCATTACAGACTTTCAAGGTATTTACTGTCCAGTACTAAATGAATTAATTCATTTCTGTCATATTGTAACTTTGAAATGGCATGGCAGAGAAATTCTAGCAGTCATATAGTTGTGCAAGGACACAAATGGTGCTTCTTTGATTTGTATGTCATTAAAAAGTGTGTTTGAAGGGGAAAATGGCAAGAAAAATAGATTTGAAAAAGTGGATTTTTGCACAAGCTATAATGTATGTTTCAAAACATTTTAAAAAGCATAACTAGTTATCCAGGTCATAGGAGTTGCCTTCTTTCAGCTTGACACAAATGCTCATTATCCCTTAAAATGTCTTATCTTGTATTAAAAACATTTGAGTGTGTGCATGGCTCAATATGCCTTCTCTCCCCCCACACAATAGGAAGTTTTTAAATGGTAACAGGCTTGCTGGAAGCCATAGTCATTGAGACTCTGAAAGCAAATTGAAGGGTCTCTGTCTCTTCATTTCTTCTTTTATGGAAATATTTTTACCACAATGGCTTATTCATTTTCGGTTCCCTTGAGAAAGGAGTCTTTCTTTCTCTAAAGCAGTTCTTGTTCGTTTCTTAGCTGTGCCATTATCTTTTCTTTAAATTCATACCAGAATTGTTTATTATTCCATTTCCTACTGGAAAGTGGAGCTTTTCCTTTAGCTATACCAAGAGACACATTCTTTTAGCTTCTATGAAAATGATGAACAACAAATACATGTTGTTTATTATTATTTAACATGTACATTGTAGTAACTTCTAAAGGTTATAGCCAGAGACAATTGGTCACAGTTTTGTATCATGAAAAACATTGCTTCAGTAGTTGTCCACTTGCCCACGATGCAGAATCATCTCATGGACTCTCTCAATAGGAATTTCTCCCTAAGTCATGAACGATTTGTGAAGATGGATGTCTTTTAGTTCTTCTGCATAGCCTGGGATGTTCCCACGATCAAGCTGTTTGCTGCAAAGGAGAACAGGAAATGTCACCTGCTCTGGTCTTGGAGGGTCTTCAGTATGTGCTCCTTCTCTAACATCTTCCACTGCAGTTGGCAATCAGCTCTCCTACATATCTTTTCCCCTATCCTAATCATTCCCGATGTCATCTTCAAAACTGTGGGCTGATCAGACTAAACTTATTCCCATTGCACCAGTGTGGCTGGGACAGTGCTGGTTCTGCAGACTTCTCATGGTGCTAGTTCAGCCTCCCATGCTGCTGCTTCTCCACCGAATCTGCTCATTCAGAATCATGGCCTCATCTGGCATCCCACCCTTCACTCTGTATCTCACAGCATGGCTGTTGTATGGTTGAATTAAGAGGAAAAGCAATGCTTGGCAGCTGTTCAACAAATTCTACTCAACAGTAGGAAGTCCTCTACCAGGATGGCCTACTTAAAGTGAAAGAGGTTCTCGATGTGGTCCTCGGCCCTTAGGACCCAACCAATACAGACTAAGGATGTATGTAAATATCATTTTAAAAAAGTAACCATTTAAACTATCAAAATTATATTGGTTTAACAGTTTAATCATAACAAATTTAGCCAACTGGTGGGGGCGCAGTGCCGTCTGCACCAGGGGACAGCTGGTTGCATACAAGCGGCATATGCATGCAAGATCCTGGGTGCCAGAGCAGAAGTAGGGAGAAGCCACGTCAGGGAGACAAGGGATACATGAACCAGAACTTGCCTAAACTGTTCTGCCTGGTCTCATGCTTCCCCCCCTTCAGTCTGCAGTGCTTAACACAATGAGCCACCTGTGGGTAGCTGCTACCAAGTGGGTGGAAGATGGCAGAGACGTAGTTGGAACAGATGCTACAATGCAGGAGCATTCCAGTTGCAGCTTTCCCCTCCACTTGGCTAGGCATGTGCTGCCTGGCATGTAACCACTGCTGCTTCCCCCGGGTACATGCCTAGAGCAGGAGGAGCCCCTGTTTTAAACATTAACAAATAGAAGTTAGATGGGGCTACTATAAGGTGGGTGCATAACTGGCTAGATAACAGTTCTCAGAGAGTAGTTATTAATGGTTTACAATCATGCTGGAAGGACAGAAGAAGTGGGGTTCCACAGAGGTCTGTTTTGGAACTTGTTCTTTTCAATATTTTCATCAATGATTTTTAGATGATGGCATAGAGAGTATAATTATTAAGTTTGCAGATGATACTAAGCTGGGAGGGGTTGCAAATGCTTTAGAGGATAGGGTCAAAATTCAAAATGATCTGGACAAACTAGAGAAATGGTCTGAGGTAAACAGGATAAAGTTTAATAAGGACAAATGCAAAGTACTATACTTTGGAAGGAACAGTTTCACACATACAGAATGGGAAGTGATGGTCTAGGGAGGAGTACTGCTGAAAGGGATTTTTATGTGTCATAGTGGACCACAAGTTAAACATGAGTTACGAGTGTGACAGTGTTGCAAAAAAAGCAAACATAATTCTGGAATGCATTAACACGAGTGTTGTGAGCAAGACACGAGAAGTCATTCTTCTGCTCTACTTTGTGCTGATTAGGCCTCAATTGGAATATTGTGTCCAGTTCTGGCACCACATTTCAAGAAAGATGTGGAGAAATTGGAGACTGTCCAGAGAAGAGCAACAAAAATAATTAAAAGTCTAGAAAATATGAGGGAAGACTGAAAGAACTGGGCCTGTGTAGTTTAGAAAAGAAAAGATGGAGAGGGGACAGAATAGCAGTTTTAAAGAATCGAATAGGGTGTTATAAGGAGGGAGAAACATTGTTCTCCTTGGCCTCTGAGGATAGGACAAGAAGCAATGGGCTTGAACTGCAGCAAGGGAGATTTAGGTTGGACATCAGGAAAAACTTCCTGCCTGTCAGGGTGGTTAAACTTTGGAATAAATTGCCTAGGGAGGTTGTGGAATCTCCATCACTGGAGAAATTTAAGAGCAGGTTGGATAGACATCTATCAGGGATGATCTAGACCCGGGGTCGGCAACCTTTTCAAACCAAAGAGCCAATATAAGAATGCCCATTTGCATGACTGAAATTATGTCAATTATCAATAATATTAAATTGTATAATTAATAATAGCATAAGTGAAACACTGTACTCACAGAATTTATTTAATGGGACTTCAGCTGCTACATCTTTTTGCATATTTCTTTGAAGTCTGCATCATAACTGGTCAAATTCAGGTTCATGCACACATTCACGCTACATGAGTAATTACATGTTCATAAACTTTTGAATTCATTTTTCATTTTAATTTTAAAAGTTGCATGTATTTTGGGAATGACAAGAGAGCCATATTTGGTTCCATACTGAACTATATTTGTCTTGAGCCATAGGTTGCAGACCCGTGATCGAGACAGTGCTGGTCCTGCCATGAGGGCAGGGGACTGGCCTCAATGACCTCTCGAGGTCCTTTCCAGTTCTAGTGTTCTGTGATTCTGTGAAATAATTTACTGTTGTAGACTTAAGAACTATTACCCTATAACTTCAATGCTACATCATTTGCAGTGCATACACTCAACTTCACCCTTTTCTCCTTTTTATTTTTTTTAACTTTTGAATACCTTCTAGTGTTCTGAAATGTGTTCTGATACAGACTTTAATTTTCTTCCCATTTTAGTGTGAAATCTTTAAACTGTTATCTGCTAACAGCTTGATATGAGTACATGGTGGATGTGAGATTCATCAGTAAGTTCATTCCTGTTTGTTTGTTGTGTATATCTTCTAAACTAATACATAGCCTTACTTCGACAGGCAACTTTACATATATACAGACTAATGTATTATTGTAACACATATATCTCCTGTTATGTATTATATTTTCCTAATAAAACAAGTTATTTTTTATCTATTTGAATGATACAAAAGTAGAGTGAAATTGGGGGGAAAATACATAGTACTTTTTGTAAAACTTGGGATTGCTTTTGGAAAAATTAGCTTAAACTGAAAATGAAGAGGCTTAAATATACCTTAAATAAATATGTTCATAGTCCATAATTAATAGATTAAATTAGAATAATGATTCATTGTTACCATTGAATAGCACACCATTATTAGAAATAAAGCTATATATTTTAATAACTAATTACTGTCTGAGTTACTAAGGCTGTCTCTGGATTATTTGAATGCTAACTTAATATTTTCAGTAATCCCTTCCCCCATCCTTCTTTTCCATGTCATTGATAAACCTCCATTGTAATCCCATCCCTCTCAAGTGGTCAGATACTCTAATCCTTCCCCATGCTGGTCAGTGATAAAAAATTATGAATATGCAGGCCATACGGTTTGTTGTCTGAACTAATTTATTTACCTCATTTCCATCATCTTCCCAAATGTTAAAATTCTTGAGACTGTTACTACTGTATCTTATTCTTTGTTACAATTTACTGCAGGTTTGTCATGCTGTTCTCATATCCATGAGAGGGTTTGGTCTCTTGGCCTCTGCCCCTTTCTGGGGTGTTGTCCCAAATGGTTCTCTAGCAGTATGTTGGCCTAAGTTCCTTTCTTCTATCTGCCTCTACTTTAGCTGCCCTGCTAGTATGCATCCCAGCCCTTTGATCCTCTCATCTGCTGTTAATCAGCTAACCAACAGTGTGTCTGGCAATGCCTGGATTAATACTTTGTTTTCTGAGCTAGCATGCGGGAACATACACCGCATAACAGTCTCCCTTTGAAACTCCTCCTGCAGCTGGAGCAGGTTCTGCCCAGGCCTGCTTTCTAACCCCTCTTGGCCTAGTGTGGGTTGTACACCTCATCAGGGACACCCTAAAAGATGCAGTCCCTGCAGAGTCTCGGGCACCTCGTGAAAAGATCAGCTAGAGTGGAGCTGGTGCATCGCCTTGGCTGTGATGTCCTCCTGTCTCAAGAGAACAAGGACCTGTCAGAGACTTGAATGCCTTCATGAATCTGGGAGGATTAGTGGCAACTTGCACCTTGGGATGGACTCGTCTTCTTCCCTAGTGACCTTCAGAGCCATTCCCCCATACACACTCTTTTGTAGGAGGAGTTCCTGCTTCCATTCCCTCCATCTCCCTATAACAGCTGTTCCTTAGCAGCTTCTCTTTGGCAGATTTCTCTGTCTGATTTTGGAGGCTGTTTTCTTCCATTCCCATTGGGTTGCATCCCTGGCCCAACAGAATAGCACAGTTCCCCTACAGTGGGTGGAGTATGCTTGATGCCTGAAGAGGTGGGGTTGATCCTAAACTGAGTAGGGGGGGAAGAGACAGACTCATTCTCCAGATGGGGTCAATGGGAGGTGGGGTCATTTCTTTAGGGGTCCCGTTGCCTGTATTAAGTTCTATTTTCCAGCTGGGTTTCCTTGTGTGTGGTGTAGCAGCAGTTTGTAGAGCCATTAAATCCCCTCCCTGGCTAGCCGACTGATGTCCTTGACTGGGTCACTGATGTACAGTGACAGCTAAGTTACCAGGTTTCCTAGCTTGGAGAACTGTGGTGAGTTCTATTGGAAGGGAAGAAGAGGGGCACCATCAGCATTCTCTTGTCAGCTCCCAATCTCCCCTGGGCCAGGAGTCTTTCTCCCTCAAGTCTTTGCAAGAGGAACTGGGAGAGAGGAGCTAGAGCTAGACCCACAACTTCTTCTGCCCTCAAAGGATTCTGGAGCAAAGGGATGTGGACAGGGCCCTACATGAGGATTTGTACCCCCAGCTGCTTCAGGACAACAAAAAAGGACCCAAGGCCAGGCACAATCACAGCTGGAGTAGAGTTGGAACATGGTCCCCTTAAAGGCCCAGGTCTCCACTGACCTAGAAGAAAATGAACATGACTCAAGTCTATCCCATTCCCTGCTCTGTCTCTGCCTTTGAAAGGTGAACAGTGTCAAACCACAGCCTCTGCAGCTACAGATCCTATAGCCTATTAGAGCCAGCTTGCCTACACTGGGAGTCAGGAAGCCAGCCTCAGAGGTCACCAGGGCTCGCCGAACTGCAGCGAGCCCCGCTCGCCAGCCGCGCTGTCCGGCGATCTGCGCATGCGCAGATCACCCAAACCCGGCTCTTCCGGGTTACAATCTACTCGCCACGGGCAAGTAGATTGTATTATTTGTCGAGCCCTGGAGGTCACTTACATCAAATTCAGGGAGCGTGATGGTAAATCAGAACGGGGGCTCTGCTGCTCTTTACAACCTTGTCTCTCTCCTGGGACACTCTGGACTTGATGCGGAAGTTGACATGCTGTGGGGAAGAAGGCAGGTCAGGATCAATAGATCAGTGTGCATGCTGTGCAAATGAACCCATCCGCAGGGCTGAGGAAATGTGATAAGGGTGGAATATCTGATTCATTGGTCATGGAACTTGAGAAGGGGATTGTCACAATGTGTCTTTGTCTTTCTAGACTGAGACAATGCTCGGTGTCTGGGCTGGTCTTGTCCTTTCTGAACTCCTGATTCATTAACAGCTCATCAGGATGGAGACAGCCCCCTTGTCCCTCCCTGGCTTGAAAGTCCTTAGTCAGATAAAGGGAGTGACTATGAGGACAATTCCCTCCTCCCCTGGAATCTCAGTGCCAGTAGGAGAGAAGAGCTGAATGCTGTCTGGCCCTCTTGGATCTCTAGGAAGTAGTCTATAACTTCTCTGCAAAAGCGAGGAGGAGTCCTGTGGCACCTTATAGACTAACAGATTTATTGGAGCATAAGCTTTTGTGGGCAAAGACCCACTTCATCAGATGCATGTAGTGAAAATTCCAGAGGCAGGTATAAATATACAGGCATAAAAAAAGAGTACCAATCAAGAGTAAGGCTAGAGATAACGAGGTCAATTCAGTCAGGGAGGATGAGGCCCACTTCGGGCAGCTGATGTGGAGGTGTGAACACCAAGAGAGGAGAAACTGCTTTTGTAGTTGGCTAGCCATTCAGTCTTTGTTTAATCCTAAAATGATGGTGTCAAATTTGCAGATGAACTGTAGCTCAGCAGTTTCTCTTTGAAGTCTGTTCTTGAAGTTTTTTTGTTGCAGGATGGCTACCTTTACATTTGCTACTGTGTGTCCAGGGAGATTGAAGTGTTCTCCTATAGGTTTTTGTATATTACCATTCTTGATATCTGATTTGTGTCCATTTATTCTTTTACGTAGGGACTATCCAGTTTGGCCGATGTATATAGCAGAGGGGCAATGCTGGCACATGATGGTGTATATTACATTGGTAGATGTGCAGGTGAATGAACCCGTGATGGTGTGGCTGATCTGGTCAGGTCCTGTGATGGTGTCGCTGGTGTAGATATGTGGGCAGAGTTGGCACCGAGGTTTGTTGCAGGGATTAGTTCCTGAGTTAGAGTTACTGTAGTGCGGTGTATAGTTGCTGGTGAGAATTTGCTTCAGGTTGGCGGGTTGTCTGTGGGTGAGGACTGGCCTGCCTCCCAAGGCCTGTGAAAGTGAGGGATCATTGTCCAGGATGGGTTGTAGATCACTGATGATGCATTGGAGAGGTTTTACCTGAGGACTGTAGGTGATGGCCAGTGGTGTTCTGTTGGTTTCTTTGTTGGGCTTGTCTTGTAGTAGGAGGCTTCTGGATACACGTCTGGCTCTGTTAATCTGTTTCCTCACTTCCTTGGGCGGGTATTGTAGTTTCAAGAATGCTTGGTTAAGATCTTGTAGGTGTTTGTCTCTGACTGAGGGGTTGGAGCAAATGCGGTTGTACCTTAGGCTACGTCTAAACTACACCCCTCTGTCAGCAGAGGGATGTAGATGAAACGCTTCGAAAGTGCAAATGAAGCGGGAATTTAAATATCCCGTGCTTCATTTGCATAATCGTGTCATGGCGCTGTTTCGAACAAGCGCCATTTCAAAACTGAAACCACAGTTTAGATGCGTTTTTTTTTGGCAACGGGGTGCCTTTTCAAAACATCCTGTACTCCTCTCCCTGTTGTGGTGGGAGGTGGGTGGCATGCTGGCCTGCCTCTCCGGAGGGTGGAGAGTGGCTTGGTTCCTGGGGGGCGGGGCTTCAGCGAAAGGGTGTAGACATACTCTTTGAGGCAGAGAGTTTGTTTATAAACAGAGGCAGGGTGATTAAGATAACAAGACTTATCATTAAAGTAAACTAAGGATCCTTAGATGATCTGGAATGCATTGTCAGGCACTGCAGTCAAAAGACAGGAAAGAAAGGGTGTGAATAACTGGTGAGAATGGAGAGAAGTAAACAGTAGTGTTCCCCAGGGGTCTGTACTGGGACCAGTGCTGTTAAACACATTCATAAATGATCTAGAAAAAAGGGTAAACAGAGAGGTGGCAAAATTTCAGATGATAGAAAAGTTATTCAAGATAGCTAAGTGCAAGGTAGACTGCATAGGACTACAAAGGGGGGTTGTGCCCACGAAAGCTCATATCATCATCTACATGTTTTGTTAGTCTTTAAGGTGCTACTAGACTATTTGTTTAAGTTTTTCCTGTTACAGACTAACTTGGCTACCCCTCTGAAGCTTTTGAACAAAATTAGGTGACTGGGCAACACAATGGTGGATGAAATTCAATGTTCATAAACGCAAAGTAATGCACATGGTAAAATATAATCCTAAATATACATACAAAATGATGAGATCTAAATTAACTGATCCCATCAACAAAGAGATCTTCGTGTCTTTGTGGATAGTTGTCTGAAAATATCTCTTCCATGTGTAGTGGCAATAAAAAAAACCCTAACAGAATATTGGGATTATTAGGAAAGGAATAGATAATAAAACAGAAAATATCATATTGCCTCTAAATAAATCCCAATGTACAACCCATGTTGAATACAGTGTGCAGATTGCACACATTTCAAAAAATGTATTGGATTTAGAAAAGATACAGAGAAGGTCAATAGAAATTATTAGGAGTCCTGAACACATTCCATAGGGAGAGATTAAAAAGATTGGGACTTTTCAGTTTGAAAAAGAGATGAGTAAGGGGGAGAACTCTTTGCTGCAGAATGTTATGAAGGCAAGATACAATGGGTTTAAAAAAAAAACCTAGATATGTTCATGGAGAATAGGGCTCAATGGCTGTCAGCCAGTAGGGGCAGAGATCCAACAATATGTTCTGCATGTCCCTCACCTCTGTTTGTTAGAAGCTGGGAATGGATAATTGGTAATCACTCAATGGGTATGTCTACACTGCAGAGGAATATCGAAACTGCCCGCTGTCCATCTTCCAGGGTGCAAATTAGCTAATTTAAGGTAAAGGTAGCTAATTTGAAGTGAAAGGAGCACTCTGGTCAATGTCAGTAACGCTGCTTCCGTGAGGAGTAAGGGAAGTCGAAGGAAGAATGTTCTTCCTTTGACTTCCTGCAGTGTAGACAATGCCAAAAGTAGAGTTAAGGTATTTCGATTTCAGCTACGCAATTAACAAAGCTGAAGCTGCATATATTAACTTGACTTTGTCCTGTAGTGTAGACATACCCAACGATTGCCTGTTGTGTTCATTCCCTCTGAAGCCTTTGGCTTTGGCCACTGTCAGAAGATAGGATACTGGGCTAGATGGACCATTGGCTATTCTGTTTCAGCTCTCCTCCTGCATTAATCCCCTTTGCGGTGCTGCTCAGGGAAGGGGCAGGAGTTGGGGAAAGGGTGGAGCACGGCTGGGGACTGCAGGGTGGGGAGGGTTCTGGCCAGGGCCAGATTATCCATTAGGCACAACAGGCACAGTGCCTAGGGCCTATGACAAAGTTTAGGGTCTACAAAAATTCATAATGGACTTGAGAATAAGAAAACTGCTCAATCAAACATTACAATTGTAACGCAACATCTTCTTACTTCCCTGATCAGATGGTTAACTATCAGGTGCATCCTAGGTATCATTGTAATATACCTCAAAATGGCTGTTATTTTAGCATGAAGTATCATGAATTGCTCACAAGGTGCAGCACTTTCAAGAGCAAAAATTAAAGTGGGCAATATTGGGCATCTATGCAATAGGCATTTCTCCCCTATCTATTTATAATCCAATTTAAAGCCTATAATTATGAGTGCGCCGAGGGCCTACTAGAACCTTAATCCAGGCCTGGCCCTGGCTCCACACCTGGGACGCTGAGGCAGGTGTGCGCCCCCTGCCCTGCATCCCCCTAGGGTCAGCCCCGCAGAGCTGTGTCTAGGGGGGGTGCCAGGGCGAGTAGTGCGGGTGTTTGACTGCAGCTGTGTCTCGCTGGGCAGGTGTCCGGGGTCGGACGGGCCTGGGGTCTGGTGCCGCAGGGAGCGTGCAGGCGGCTGCAGGACGGGGCGTGGGGCCGCAGGGGCCTGTGGGGCGGGCCCAGGGCACCTGTGCGGGAGGGTCTGGGGACGAGACCAGAGGTAGCTCGGGGGGCTTTGGGCGGGTCTGGGCGCGGCGGGGGGCCGGGCTCTACGAGGCGGCGGCGATACCGCACCCGCCTGCTTACGGCGGCGGTCCCCGAGCTCTACTCTCGCGCCTCCCCGCAGCCGCGACTATATTTCCCAGAAGGCTGCACGTCGCGGAGTGACGTCATCGGAAGGGAGCGCTCGGGTTCCTTCCGGTTGTGCGTGAGTGTCGAGCGGAGCCTGAATCCCGATAAGACAAGATGGCCGGGCTGCCCTGCAGGATCATCAAGGTAACCGCCACCCCTCCCCCCCTGTGCCGGGGCGCAGAGCGCGGAGCTTCCCTTGAGCAGGGCGCGGCGCGGGGAGGCGGGTGCAGCCGCGTTGCCGGCCACGGGAGCCCGGGAGGCCCTGCCGGGCTGGGAGCGGCGCGGGGCCTTGGCCCGTGGAGACCCCGGGGCTGCGTGGATGAGCGAGGCGCGGAGGCCCCTGCGGCAGCGGTGGCGGCGAGGCCCCTGCCCACGATGGGCTGCTCGACCCCTGTTGGTTAACCAGTAAGCATCGCCCTTACTGTGTGATGCTTATCAGTTATGATTAACAGCTCACATCCCTCTTTACTACCATGTTTTAACAAGATGCTAATCCGTGAACTGGTGGAAGTCACTGGCAGAGCGCCTAGAATCAGAATTTGTTAAATACTAAATCAGCGTTTAACAGCAATAGCCTCTGCTGCAGGTGTAGGAAATATTTTCTTCATTTCTGTTCAGATAAATGACTAGTTGATTCAACACACACACACACACACACACACACACACATTAGGGCTCCTTCCTTTCTCTTTTATTCTTATTGGGGAGGACTAGATGTGAGGATGAGATTTACTAGATCTAAAATCTGGAGGAGACAGTAACCAAAAATAATTTTAAAAAAGAGTAGTTTTATCGCACCTTAGAGACTGACGAATTTATGTAAGGGAGTAGTCGACTACTCTCTTCCACCGGCTGCAAGAGGGGGGAGCAAGAGCCAGCTTAAAAGCCAGTTCCCCCCAGCCCTGACTTCACAGTGCAGGGCGGTGGGGGGCAGATAAACAGGGGTCCCGAAGCTGGCGCGAACCAGGACTGCTTATCTCAGCTTGCGCTGGCTCCCGGAGCTAACCCTGCTGTGGCTCTGCAGTTTAAATGTAGTGGGAGCCGGGCTGCTGTGTGCCCGACTTCTGCTACATTTATACTGCAGAGCCACAGCAATGGAAATTACATTGACTGCTCAATTGGCTGATTAACTGCAATTTAACATCATAAAAAAAAATTATCACATTTGTTTCCAAGGCTTGAGTGGAAATATGACATCTAGAAAAGTATCCGGGGACGTGGAGCCCTGGCTCAGGGGCTGGGGTGCCTCCCGTGGGTGACCCACAGTCCAGCCCTCTCCCAGTCAGGGCTCTGCAGCAGGGCCCTTTGCCATGGGCCTCACCATCGGCACGTGGCGGCTTCCAGAGTTTAAATTGAGCTACGCGGCTCCTCCGCTGTCTGGGGCGCGGGAGGGGCGGTATGGAGGAGCTATGAGGGTTTGACCCAACCTTCTCCCCACTGGTGGCCTGAGGGAGGGAACCAGGTTGGCCTCAGTCCGTTTCCCCCGTAGCTCCCCGGCAGCCAGAGGGAAGAGAGCTGGGCAGCAGTGGTTTTGGTGCAGCCCGAGGGAGAGACCTGGGCCAGTTGCCGCCTCAGTCTGGTGCCCCCTCCCTCCCTGGCAGTTGGAGTTGTGGGAGCCGGTGCAGCCTTGGTCTGGTCCTGCCCAGCCCCCTGGTGGCTGGAATTGCGGGAGCCAGGCCAGCAGCGGCCTTGGTTGGGCCCAACACACACCCCCAACCCCGGCCGCAGACTCCTGTGGCTGGAGGGAGGGAGCTGGCCAGCTTCAGCCTTAGTCCAGCCCAACCTTCCCCTCCTTCCTCCCCAGTGGCCAGAGGGAGGTAACCGGACCAGTCTTGGTCTGGCCCCCTGCTAGAGGTGGAGATCAGGCCAGGGCTACCATGCCTTGGCCTGGCCCTCCCTGGCGGCCGGGGGGAAAGCCGGAGCTGCTTACCCCTGGAGAGGGGGGTTAGCAAGCAGGGGGGTACTGCCCCCTAGTTTTTCTGTATGAAAGTTTCTAGCCATCATGGCTGCAGAGAGAGATCCTTCCCAATCTTAACTGGTTATGTCTGCCTGAATCTGCAGAGGTCTGAAATACATAGCTATGGTGAATTCCAAAAGCCAGTGATACTTAAAGACATCGAATATTCTATTATAGAGCATTTGATGGCATAGGAAAATGAGTGAGAGTGAGTCTCTTGGTTGCAACTCCAAAATCAAGGGGAGCAAATACAGAGCTATAATAGAGAACACAGATAAAAGGGAGAGAAACAGAAGGGTGGAAATAGTGGTGGCTTAAAAGAGAGCCTATTTTCTCATGAATGTGAGTATATGAATAAATTTTAGTTACTAAATAAGTACTGTATTTTATCTTAATATCTTTGCAAGCCTTCCGCTGACATCTGTGGGAGATCTGCTATGGATTGAGGAAAGAACGATGTTCTAAATGTATGTTCTGCCCGATAGGCCATATGGCAGGGGTTCCCAAACTCTTTGACTTGGGGACCAGTAAATCCATTCACGATCTTTGGGAGGACCGGTAACATTCATTTGCATATTTGCATATTCATTAAGCAAATGACGAATATGTAAATATGTTGGTTTTGGTCCTCCCAAAGCCCCCAGGGCCAGCTTTAGCAAAGCTTTTGATACGGCCACCCACAACATTCTTACCAGCAAGTTAAGGAAATATGGATTGGAAAAATGGAGTGTAATCCAATAAAACCCTGCACCACCACATCGTGTATTGAAAAGGGGCTCATTTATTTTCAGAAAGCCAACACCATCTTTGGAATTTTTTATCCAAATTCTCATTCCGGATGGTGAATGTACCAGGTTCTCTCTATTCTGACACATTGTAGTGCCTTTAAACCTCACTGTCAGCAGTGGGGATATTTAAAAGGCACTGCTTTTAAATTTTTATTCAGGATCTGCGTGCACCCTGAACTGTCCCTCTCCCTGCTGGCCGATTCTCTCCCACCTCCTCCCCCCCCCCCCCCGGGCCAGCCCCGCTGTCCCCGCCAGCTGATTCTCTCCTGGCAAGCCCTGCTGCCCCCTCCACAGCCAGCAATAAGAGCTTACCTGGTAACCCTTACTATGCCTCTGCCGGGAGCCTGAAACATACGGCTGCATCCGCCCAGCCCGGCTGAGGGCTTGGGGAACCCGGCACTGCATGGGCTGTCCGGGAGCCCGGAACACCCTGGCAGCTACGCTGAGGCCAGGTACGTTTTTCCTGCGGCCCGGTATTGGGCCGCAGCCCATAGTTTGGAAAACGCTGCTATATGGAATCCAGTCCTTTCCTCTGCAAGAGATTGATATTCCTATTCTTGGTCTGGGATTGGCAGCGGGCCTGCTATTCCTGGTCTTCAGATTGGCCAGGGCAGAGTCTCGCATCTCTTCAGTCTGCTGCTTTGTTTTTGAGGAGGCAGGGGTGTAGTGCAGGAGGAGGGAAACCTGTCCTTTGTTTCCTTAGCAGAGTGCTCTGCATGTATGTGGGACTCCAGTAAAAGATTTTTGAGGATCACACAAAGTAATTGACACTACTACCAAGCATTAATTTTACTGGCTATAATAAATTTGTTCACTTGCTGTGTGTGTGTGTGTTTATCAGTATTAACAGAGCACAGAATTCAGGCAGCAGGAGAGAATAGTGTGGGCCCACATAGTGGAGGTGGGAGACATACTCCATCCAGACTTAGCGTGTGTATTTCAGCTGTATGGGTAACTTTTTCAAGTCCTGAGACTGACATTTAAATTAGGGATGTGAAAGGTTAACAGGTGGTGCTTACTGGTTCCAGTTAACTGGTGGGGGCTAGAGCAGCTTACTGCCCACCACAGGGAGGAGGCTTCTCCAGCCCTGCAGAACAGCTCCTGTCCACAATGGGGTTTGTCACGCTGTAACTACATCCAGTATAACTGCAGTTACCCCACAATTACCCCAGTGCAATCCCACCCCTAATTTTAGCTTTATTGTAGAATAGAACCGTTCCCTAGAAATATCTCAATATAGTCACTTTTGGTGAAGAGATGTAAAAGCCTGTTTCCAGGTACAATGATCTTTTAAAAACAGTTTTGCTACAATGAGGTAAAGGCAAGTATAATTTTGTAGTGCAATTAAGCCACTTTGCAATCTTCAGAATCATGGAACGGCGGTGAAGAGATTGTAGGTATGAATATCTTTTGTTTTTGATGGTTCTGCAGCTGATGGTAGGTGCCTAACTATGGATGATTGACCTTCATTGTGTGCCTTCATACATTTTCTTTTGAGAGGTACAGAACTCTGTCAAATGTTCCTTTCTGAAAAGTAACTAATAGACATTGATGATCTTAAATAGGGATGCAAAATCCCAGGTAATCAGTTACTGGTTAAATGTTAGGTTGGCCTAATTGGCTTCATTTTTAAATAAAAGACTATGTCAAACACAAAAAGTTTCTGCATTGTCTTGATTTATGAGAAGGGCAGGGAACCTTTTTGAGTCAGGGGTTCCTGACCCACACAAAAGGCAGTTGGGGCCACACAAGGGAGATGCAAAAAACAAACAAACAAAAAAACCTCCTCCAAAAGCCCCACGCCTCACTAATGTGGCCCCAACTGTGCTGGTAGCAGGGGTAGGGGATGTGGTACTGGGGCAGGGAACAGGGTGGCAGTGGGGGCAAGGGACAGGGTTCTGGGGTGGGGGCAGGGTTCTGCAGCAGCAGGCAGGGTGCCAGTGGGGGAGAGGGGACAGGGTGCCAGTGGGAGCAGGGAGTCCCCTGCACCCGCCTCCTCCCAGGATGACTCCTCCCTCCCCCCGGGGAGCAGGGAAGCCCCAGTGGGTGCCGCCTCTGGGGTTGACTCCCCCCTCCTGCAGAGAAGGGTGCACCTGGGCTGAACACCATGGCCAGCTGGCCAGGCAGCTGCTCCTCTTTGCTTCAGCCCAGCTGCACCACGCTCAGCCCGGGGAGGCTGCGCCGTGCTCCTGCTGATCGGGAAGCCCTCCCTCTTTGCTCCAGCCCAGCTGGAGATAGGCTCAGCCTCCCTGGGCTGAGTGCGGTGCAGCTGGGCTGGAGCAAAGAGGAGTGGCTGCCTAGCCAGCTGGCTGTGGTGTTCAGCCCAGGTGCACCATGCTCCATGTGGGCTGAAGCAGAGGAGAAGCCGCCTGATCAGCTGGAGCACCTTGGCTGAGTGCCATGGCCAGCTGGCTGGGCAGCCACTCCTCTTCTGCTTCCCGATCAACAGGAGTGCGGTGCAGCCTCCCCGGGCTGAGCGGAGGGCAGCTGGGCTGGAGCAAAGAGGAGCAGCTGCCTGGCCAAATGGCCATGGCGCTCAGCCAGGGTGCACCACACTCCACGTGTGCTGGAGCAGAGGGAAAGCCGCCCGATCAGCTGGAGCGCAGCACAGCGTCCTCTGGCTGAACACCACAGCCAGCTGGCCGGGGTGTTTCAGCCCTCCCGACCCAGCAGATCCCACCACGTCACCCAGCTACCCACCTGTGTTGCTGCTCCGTGAGTAGCTGCTCTGCAAATCAAGAGTACCAATTTAAAATTAGTGCGCAGGCGCGCAGTTCAGAGGGAGCTGAAGATCGACTCATAGAGCCCCTGAGATCGACTGGTAGATCGCGATCTACCGGTTGGTGACCACGGTTCTATAGTATGTATACATTGGCATTTTATAACATTATTTGTAACTGGTACTTAAGTTGTGGTCTTGATAGACTTGTGAGCGCTCCATTTAATGAAAGGAGTCAAGAGATTTCCTCCTTTTGGGTTAGCTGCAAGGTTGGATTTGTACCTTTCCAGTTCCCTTGTAGCTTCTGTTAAACAAGTTTAATGAAGATTCGGTATGGCCAATTCCCTGGCCTTCATGAGGAATTCTCAATTCAAAAAACCTGTAAACAGAATTCTCTTTACACTAGATTCTGAAACAGCATGTTAGGTACTAAAATGAACTAGAAAGAGGTTCAAAACAGCCGAACACACCACCTTACAAGATGCTATCTCGCTTGACAGATCTTCCAGTTGAATGAATTGGCACAACCAAACTGGGACGCAAGTATAAAGGTATTTGCTGTTTCCACTGGCTGGTAGGAAGGCATAAGCTATTAATTCCAGACTAGTCCAAAAGAACTTTTAAAACACCACTTTTACAGTGTTTAAAATACATAAGAAAAGAATCTCATTATATTGCATAAATGACCTACAGCCAACAGCATTCTCAAAGCCCATTCTTACCTGTGACTTCATTTCCAGTAGGCCTCAGAGCCAGATTTTCTAGGTCTTGCTAAAACATTTTATTTCAGATTGATAGATGCCATTTGTAGTTTTCAATGTTCACAGTTTTTGTGGACATTAATATTGGAATTCATTTTTTTGCAGCCTCCTGTAAAGTGGTATGTGTATATAAGACTATACTTAATTTGCAATATTGTGGATCCTACAATATTAGGCTTCTGCCATAATTTTGTCAGCTGTGCAATGGCGGTAGGAGCTCTGGCTGCCTGCCATAGGCATTAATGACTATAATAGACTTGCAGCAAAATATCTGGCTATCGAGCAGATTAGCAGGCATAACATAACACTTGCATGTGTACATTGTTCCAGCTAAATTTTCTTAAACAAATGGATCTTCTCTGGCTTTTCCAAATTACCACAATTAATAAAAGTCCATTATTACTTTTCTGCAACTTTCTGTGCCTTGTCTGCAACTCCGCTGCAATTATTTGACAATCATTGCATGATTCTAGTAGGACCTTGATTATGTATTTTTGCAATACCAATGAATACTGCATATTTTTCCTGTTGTATAAAACAGGAGTTCAGACGTAGTTTAAGTATTTGAGCTGATATTTTTAAAGCCATTTTGATGGGATTTAGACTGCTGGCCGCCTAATTTGGGTTTGAAAATGAGATTTAGGCTTCTAAATCAGTTGAGCATTGGGAGGCTGAGTGCAACACCTAAATACCTGTAAAAATCTTGGCCTGAATCTTATTTTTCTGTGAATAAGTCTGAAGTCTAATACAAATCTCATGTTAATTCTAAATATAGAATTTTAAGTCCTGATTCAGTAAAGTACTTAAGCACATGTTCTACATTTTTGAGTAGTTCCATTGAAGTTACTGGTACTACTCGTATGCTGAAGTGCTCTGGAGAATTAGGGCCTTCGTGACTTAAATTTAAAGGAGATGGGCAAATATCTTTATTTTTAAATGGCAAGACTAAGAAGGGCATTCAGCTTTTGTCTGAAACTTTTCAGTCACTTTCCAGTTTCCAGAATGTAGCACATGCTATAAAAGGGTATTAAAATGTAAGCATTACCTTGCCTGTAATAATAATCTGTGCAACATTCAAAGGTAATATTAATAACCTTTTTTTAATGCCTGGCTTCATATTTGTGCAATAGTGACTTGCTAGGGTGTGTTTGTTCAAGCATGAGAACCAGCAATCATGACAGCAAGGGATAAAAATTTGTTTTACTTATATGCTGCATAACCTACCAGTGTAATGTCACTACTCCAGTGCTTTACTAGGGATGTCAATGTGTAGCCAACAATATGATTAACTGATAAGCCTTGGTTTATCTGTTAATCTGGACGACTACAACCATTCCCCCCTTGCTGCCTGTGTATCAGAGGCAGCAAGGGGGAGGAGGGGGGAAGAGGAGCAGAAGCCAGTGTTGGGGGGAGCTGGCTTAAAAGCACAGTTTTGTGTTTATACCACTATAGTTTATTACAGCATGAAAAGGGGAATAAACTATCCTGGCATAAGACGTCTCTCGCTGGAATAACGTATCCACTGTAGGCATTGTACTAATATAACCATATTGGTTTAAAAAACTATCCCCACACCCTTACCCAAAGTAGCTGTAGTGGGACATATCTCAAAAGTTCAGACCTGGCCATACCTGGCCTGGTCTACACTACATGGTTAGGTCAACGTAGGCTGCCTTGCATCAACCTAGCTGTGAAAGTGTCTTCACTTAACTTTGGTTCTTGCTGACAAGTGCCTCTCCACACTAATTTAGTAATACCACCTCCTTGAGTGGCATAGGGTCACATTCAATTCCGTATCAGTGTAGACGTGTTGCTTACATGAGCTATTACTGGCTTTCAGGCATTATCCCATGCTGACAATACAAGTACTCCCAGTGAGGATGTGCACCACCACTGACACAAGGAGCCAAGTGTGTGCATGCAGAAAGTATTTAATAACTGCAGTGGCCAACATAAGTAAGGTCAGCATTATTTTGTAATGTAGACATGTCTTAAGGCCATGTCTTCACTACTTCTCTGTGAAAACAGTCCTCCCTTCCCCTCCCTCCTCCCCAAAAAAAAAAAGGGTGTGTGGGCTTTCTGTGGAGTTTTATTTTTTACCTTGTGAGGTAACTATTGCAAGTTGGTGATCTTGGTTTAAAATCCTAGCAGAAGCTAGGCTGCTTGATACAGTATGGCAAAGCTTTGGCTGTGCCTGTGGGTCCTGTGCTTCTGGTGGACAGTGTTCGGCCTCAAAGGCTCATTATGTCCCACCACACAGCCTCTTTCTTTTTACTAGAAGCAGGGTTCACGGGCTAGTCCATAATATGGGGGTGAAACCCCTCTATAATCCTGGTCTCCCTAACCAGGGACAGACTACTGTAGTGGTGTGGGGAGGGTTGGGGGGAACCCGGGCCTGCCCAATGCTACGGGTTCCGATCCAGGAACCCTAAGGCAGTGGCAAAAGATGGGGTTTGTTCTACTCCCCGTCTGGCAACTTCTCCCAGTACCTTTCCTCTGGTACCTGCTTCTCCAACATACACTTCCTGCCTTGCAGTTCCCAGCTCTCACCCAAAGTCCTTTCACTCTCAGCACTTTGGATCCCATACTTCTCAACTAATGGAAGAAGAGCCCTTGTAAACCAATCTCAACTGGTTCTTGATTGGCCACAGGTGGTCTGATTAGCCTGACTCCCTTGTCTGTGGAAAGCTCCTAATTAGCTCCATGCCTTCTAGTTGACCTGATTGTCCACACTGCTTCTGGAAAGTTCGTGCTGGTTCTAGCCAGTTTACCCAGGGAACAGAGACTAACTTAATAATCTAGGGCAGTGGTCCCCAACGCGGTGCCCGTGGGCGCCATGGCGCCTGCTGGGGCATTTATGTGCGCCCGCTGAATGATCTGGGCCGGCCCTGGGCGCGTGTGCTGCGCGTGCGCGCGACCCCGCCCCTGGATGCGTGGCACTTGAACGGCCTGCGCCTGGCATCCCCGAAAGTTTGGGGACCACTGATCTAGGGCTCACATGCTTTCCTTCTAGCACTCTTTTATATCCCTCTGACCTGACCCTGTCGCAACGGTTAGTTGAGGTCAGCCCCAGGTGGGAATATAGTACCCATCTTGCCTAGCCACATCATGACTTGTAAAAACTAGCTGTCCCTTGTAAATCCTGGTGGAGATTGCAAGAGAGCTAACGTGAATTAGATGTGACTGGTTAACCGGTGGAGGCTGGAGGCTGCCCCTCTTTAATCTGTTAACTGTTTAGATTTTACGTTCTTAATGTAAATTAGTTTTTTATTTCTGTTTTTTAAACAAATTGGCCATGAATACATAAATACCCTAACACCAAATTTATGAAGTAGCAATAAGTAGGCAGTGCTTTCAGTAGGTGAGTTCCAAGCCTGACTTATCTCCGTTAGAGCTGATTGGCAAAACATTGGCGACAAATTGAAGAAAAATCAAAATTTCATGAACATTTCTGTCAAAAGTTTCCCACCATTTATGTCTATTTACTATCAGAGCTTTATTCTTGTAGATATCAGTGTTCCCTGTAAGCTGAGTGCTTGGGTGGCCACCTAGCTGATTAGCAGAGCACCTGCAGCCAACAGCATGTGTTTCTGCTGGTGGTGCACCTCTGCATGTCTTTGTGCACATAGCAAATTTTATTCTGCGCATTCATAGAAAAAGTTAGAGGCAACTTTGGTGGACATACCGAAGAAAAAAGCATTAACTGTCTCTTCTAGAAAAATTGAATGTTATATTTAATACAAAATAAGTAATAGTCCAAAACAACATATTTTGCCAGAATTGAAGGTCATGAGTGTTATATAATCTAGCAGGAGTTTTTAATAGACTATTTTTTTTATTATATATTTAAGTAACTTGGTAGTGGTGTATAGATGGTTGTGATTTGGATGCTTTATTTTCCTTCTTCACTCTCTTTTTATTTAAGACTTAGTTTAATTTTTCCCATTTTTGCATATTACCTGCTTAATCATAGTGGATTGAGTGGTTTTAACCAGGGATTTGGAGCAATCAAATGTTTGAATTGCTCCGCTTCAGCACCAATAGTGACTGCTCCAGCTCTGCTCTGACTGCGCTCCACGCTCCCACTCAAATTAATTTTTAACTAAATAAAAAAGTGCATACTGTACTTTTGGAAAAACATTATTTTTATTCAGAGTTTTAAAACAATTTAAATGTCATCAACAAAGATACAAACTAGAATAATTCATAATTCATTCTGTAAAAAATTATTGCAGCAATCAAGTCGTCTTTCATAGCCTGCCGCAGATCATTTAAAATTAACTTTAAAGCCGAAAACAGTCGCTCTACACTAGCTTGAGTTGTTGGCATGCTCGAAGCAATTCTACAGGCAGCCTGAATGCGGTGTGGGTAGCTGTGAATGGCCTCAAAAAGAGACTTAACTTTTAGCCTACCAATAGACTCCATCGCCTCAATCTTCCCGAAAGTTTCTCTCGAATAATGCTTCATTACAATTATGAATCGCAGAAACTTGCCGGCGTCTTTCTTGTTTATCCAATTCATTTTCGAAGTCGTCATCTTGTGAAGAATTGGTGCTTGAATTATCTCCATTTCCGTGTGATGGTTGAAGACATCTCAGGGATGGATGCTCGAACAAGTTCAGAGTGGAGAC
This sequence comes from Rafetus swinhoei, assembly GCA_019425775.1. Classification (NCBI taxonomy): domain Eukaryota; kingdom Metazoa; phylum Chordata; order Testudines; family Trionychidae; genus Rafetus; species Rafetus swinhoei. The sequence continues at coordinate 268,953,137 of CM033437.1, read as the reverse complement.
GGAAGTTTGAGAACAGCCTGCTATTTCTGAAGGATGTGAACTTTCCGAAACCGCAAATTCGATTGTTGATGACTCCTTTTGTTGTGTTGCATTTTCTTCAACCTCTTTCGCCGAGTTCAAATGTAGCAATAGATTTTGTTTTTCGAGTCGTCGAGCAATATCAAGGAGCCCTTCCTTTGCCTTTGGTATTTCCCTTGAGGTAAGAAGAATCCGATACCGTGGGTCAACATAAACTCCAGCAAGGAAATGAATATTGTCAAAAAGCTTCTCTTCGTGTTTCTGCATGGAGGACAGAATTCCTTCTGCAATTTGTCCACCATTTCCCTTGCAAGAATTTTGGCAGTTTTTGCCATTCCTTCATTAAAACTCCCAGGGTTACATCAACAGCTTGAAGATTCACGGTTGTTTGGTTTGGCTTTACCAAGAGGTCTCGCAGGTTCTTCACTTCGTCCCATTCAGCTTTTGTAAACTTGAGTTCTCTTGTTCCAGCAGCAGCCACTTGTTCACAGTAAGATTGAAAACAAGAAGCCAATCAATCATCGCAAATGTTGAACCCCAGCGAGTCACAGTATCCAATGATTGAGTTACCCCGTGTAGATCAAGCAGAACACTTCCGAATACTTGGGGTTCGTAGTTTGACAACGACTTGTCGAATTTTTGCCAGAAATTTCTTCACATGTTCTTTGTTCAGTTCATCCTAGATTGCCAACTGAAGAGTGTGAATACCACACCTCATCAGTTGGACTTTTGAGTCCTCCTTATGAAGCCATGTTGGAAGTATGAGGCTAGGGTCATTAACCCATTGCTCAGCAGCATCCATGTTGAGTTCGATTTCATCCATTCCTTTAGTTCCTTCATCAGGGAAAATAGCTTCAGTTCTGTCCACATCCCTGTTCTCAGAGGTAGAAATGGTTTCATTGTCCTCGCTGAAATTTTTGACGGCACACGTCATGTTTGCCGCGTTGTCAATGCAGATGCTCAGCACTTGCATTTCACTGATCCCAAATTTTTCTAAAATAGATTTTACTTGACTTTTCACGTAGGAAGAATTGTGATGCCCTTCAGTGTCGATTATGTCCAAGGTTTTTACCACAGCTTTCTTTTCCTTCGTCGTAGTACTGAGCATTGATTGCAAGGAAATTTCTGTTTCCACGGGTTGCCGCATCCATTTTCAGGTAGCACAGTTTTTGCTCCAAAGCTTTCTTGAGCTCTTCGCGACCAGACTCAGCTGTGCTGACGACTAAATGACGAGCCACATCGTGCCCGTCGAAACACCAAGCTGCCGATCCATTTCACCTGCAATTTTTTGGAATCCTTTGTTCTTTAGCCTGAAGGTAGTGAGTGGTGTTGAACTCAAGCAAACCATTTCCATCAGCCCTTCACGGAAAGTATTGTCATCCACGGTGACTGTAACCTTTGAGGACTTCAAATATGAGTCAAGTTTTGTTTGCTCAATTTTGGGTTTCTTTTCAGATGAAGGTCCGCAAAAAATCATTTCTCCAGGAGTTTTCAAAGAGCCAGATGAACATCGTTTAGCCACGTCAGCATTCTGTTTTGCCTCATCTTCCTGGTCCTTTTTGTAACCAGAGCCGCATAGTTTTCAGGATGGTTACGTTTTACATGCCGCCAAAGGTTGAAACTTCACGGCACTTGCTTCACTTGTCTTGAAGCTACATGGTTTGAGCTCGCCCTTCACTTCCTTTTCCACCTTGCACGTTGCCGATTTCTTCTTTGCTACCAAAAGACCGTTAAAAAGATGACATATAAAATAAGTCCGCCAGAGTGATACGGGAGCATGTATAAATATACTGGTAACGGGAGCCCATGTGAGAAATGAGCTTAAGTGGTTAATATCTCTTGCGATATCTTAATATATCAATAAACAGAAACTTTTTTTTTTTGCAATATACCTGTTTGTGATATCTTAAATGTTGCGTCTTGCGTCACACTTTTCCGTAATTGCAGCACTCAGCGCATCTCATGGGTCAACTCTTACAAAAGAAGTATCAACACATACTAATCTAACTATCTAACTAATCTACGTGAGTACGTACTCCCCTAACCTTGGCACAAGGGTGGGAGCAGTCTGCAGTGTTGCCAGATGTCTGATTATTATCTGATTCTTTAATAAAACATATCTCTAAAAAATTTTTAATTTTGTATCTGTACATTAAAACTTGATTTTGGCCGAAGTGAGAATAACTGTGACATACTACGTAAAGTGGTAAAGTAGACGTTAATATCAATTGTTATACAATCTGAAACTTTTTGGCACTTTTAGGACTTTCTTGCTAAATATCATTCATTTTGGATTGAAAATGAAAAAAACAAAACAAAAACTGGAGCAGTTAAGATTTTCTGTGCTCCGGCTCTGCTCCAGCTCCAGGCAAAAACCTGCAGCTCCACTGCTCTGCGCTCCAGCTCTGGGCTCTGCTCCAAAGCCCTGGTAAACGATTAACCGATAAGCCTAGGCTTCTTGGTTAATCCTATTGAGAGAGAGAGAGACACACACACACACATGCTGCCTCTGTATCAAAGGCAGCAATGGGGGGGGGGGGCAGTGGGAACCAATGCCCGTTAGGAGCTGGCTTTAAGGAGGTGCTCCACGGACACCAGATCCACACACTCCCTCATTCCCCACGCTGCTGCCTCTGATTGATAGAGAGGCAGCAGTGCAGAGGGTGGGGGGGCAGGTGGGAGCTAATAGGCATCAGGAGCCATTTTTCAAGCCAGCTCCCACAGACCTGCCTTCTCCTCTCGCCTCCCCCCCCCCCCCCCGCTTCCTCCTACAGAAGCAGCAAGGGGTGGGGGACAGGCAGGAGCTGGTTTCCCACTGCATCAGCTCTGCGGTGTCACCTCCCCCTGCCCCATGCTGCTGCCTCCATCAGCATCCAGGAGAGCAGGAATGTAGGGCAGCAGGCAGGTGGTCCACAAGGGGAGTTGGTTTTTAAGCTGTGTCCCCACGCGGACCAGCTCCTGCCTGCCACCCCACTCGGCTGCCTCTGATAGGCAGCAGTGCGGGATGGAAGGGGGCTCCCCGGAGCTGAGCCAGAGAACACTGACTGCTGAACCCGCCCCTGGGGACTATTGAATAGTCATGTAATCGATAATATTTTATGCAGTTACACGACTATTCAATTACACAATATCTAATATCCCTACTGCTAAGCCTCACCCCTTGCATCAGAAGCCTCTGGCACCCAGATCTCACTACAACAACCCAAACCCTCAGACATTTCCTCACCCTTTAGCCTCACAACTGCCCCCATCTCCCTGAGCCCCAATAAGCTGCACCTTGACACCCTCCAAACCCCACTCCCCTAGCACCCAAAACGCCTGCTGAGCCCCCCCATATCTAACCTTCTGTTCCCTCCAAGATGAGTCTTAACCACCTTCACCTGGACTCCCTTGCATAATCCCATTCCCTGTGCATCCTGATCCACCCCAAACCCACCAATGGAGGGTGTGTGTGTGTGTGTGTGTGTGTGTGTGTCTGTGTGTGTGTGTGTGTGTGTGTGTGTGTGTGTGTGTGTGTGTGTGTGTGTGTGTGTGTGTGTGTGTGTGTGTGTGTGTGTGTGTGTGTGTGTGTGTGTGTGTGACATCCAGATGGTGCCTCATAGAACCCTGGTACTTTTGAGAGAATTCTGCACCAAAATGAAAAATAGTACCAAAATATTAAAATTCTGCAGAATTCTGTGTGTATTATTGGTCAAATTAACACAATATGATCACCATTTTCAATTATTTTGGTAATTTATTTGAAAATACTTGTAAGCAAGTAATTGAAAATAGTGTGGTTATAATGTGTTGACAAAATGCAGAATTTTAAAATAGTGTGCATAGAATTTCTATTTGTTTGGCAAAATTCCTTCAGGAGTACTATTTAGTAAATGCTACTTCTTAATTCACTGCAAATATTGCTCAACATATTGTTGAACAATATGTAACATGCTAAATTGTATTTTTCATAGACCTTGAATCTTTTATTAATAAACTAATTTTCAACTCTTCTGTCTCCTGAATAGTGGTGAAACCTCCTCCTTCAGAAGTGTGTTCTGCAATAAAAAGGATACCATTTACTCCAGAATATTTCTTTCTCCAGCACCAGTTTTCTGTCTACTGTGAGCATGGCAGTCACACTGAGAAGAACTGTGTTGTCCAGTACTATGTGGATGCGTTTAGCAGCATTCAGTAGGCAGGCCCCAGTACAGAGTAAGCAATATTGCTGCTTTATAAAAATCCTATGTTAAGAATTTTTTTGGTTAAAAAATGTAATTCTTTGAAACAAATGAACAAGGAAAAATAACGTGCAGTGTTGCCTGTTTTTGCAGTAAATCTGATTGGCTTATGGGGATTTGTTAGTTGAAGATAGAAATGTGTTTAAGAAAAAGAGCTGGGAGTCTGGAGTTGTAGGTACCAGCCAAAAAAAAAATCTTATTTTTAGTATCTCCATCTTGATATTAAAACCAAAGATGAGCAGTGTCACTTCTAAACTATGGCAGCAAAAGTTGGCAGAAAAACATTTTATCAATTGTGCACATTCTGGGTGTTCTTTTCTAAAACTCATTATTGTTTCCAGTGACTATAATTCAGACCTTGAAGTATAGTGGTAATAATCTCTCGCCACACTGAAGCGGTAAGTGTGAATGAACACCAGGCAGTGCCAATAAAAGTAGAGTTTCGCCAGTAAAACTTTCTGGATGAGGCCTAGCTTTAGGTTTCTATGCCTGTTGTCTTTGTGAAATATGTGGGAAGTAAGACATTGTGTTGTATCTGCCACAAGCAGTGGAGTATTAATATTTAACCATATTCATACTTGCAAACAGTAAAGTAATGAACATTAGAAGAACTGTACATATACTAGTTATTTTTGTGATCACTTTTGGATATCAGAAATTAGCTCTGGGTTCTTGTGCCTAATCTCTTACATAGATATGCATGTTGTCCTAATAAATCCCTGAAAAATGCTTATTAAAAAAACCCCCCATAAATCTCAGTTCAGATTACCACCACACATACTTTAAAATCATCTTGAAAGTGGAGACACACTGAAAGGCAAATGTTTTTAATATACTCTTCCGCTTGTGTGCCTTTATCATAAGATAGCTATAAAATGTATGAGTTCCTACCCTGTAATCTGGCCAGAACCCAGAAACAATGGTGCATGAGCTCATTAATTACTTTTGAATTAAAACTCCATGCGGTTGGGGGTGGGAGGCGAAGATGCAGCAATTCTATGAAAAATGAAAGCATTTTTGGAATTCTCATAAATAGCAAATTATAAATACAAAATACAAAGCAAAGTTCCACATAACTTTCTGGCATTTCTGAACCTGCATGTAATGTGATAACTTTTGAATATTGTATCTGATCAATTCCAACATTTCAGGGAATGTTCTAAGTAGGGATGTAAAATCCTGTTTAATTGGTTAAATGGTTAAACACAGTGCTAACGCTATGTTAACTGATTAAAAGGGATGGGCTAGAGTGGCCCCTGTATGGGGGCTGCAACGGGAGCCCCAGCATCCACGCAGGGGGCCCAACAGGTTGGAGCAACCCTCTGCCCACAGCTGGGCTGTTCCCGGATACCAGTTAAACCGTTGCCCGGTAAGCATTACATATTAAGGGTGATGCTTATTGGGTAACTGTTTAACCGGTTACCTGTTAACATCCTTAATTCTAAACATCAGTGGGCAGAATCCGAATGCCAATTTTCATGAAAATCAAGCCTAGGATAGCCTAGTACTATAGGCAGAGGAATCTCAATGGTGCGCCTGCTGCTGCATATCAGAGATAGTATCTTAACTTGCATGGGGAGATGCTCTGTGGCCTGGCGTGTAAGAAAAGTAAGGGTTTCAGAGGAAGGAGTTTTGAGGTTGGAGAGAAGGAGTAACATGGAATGGGGAAGAGTTGGGTTGGGGAAGCAGATGGAACTGGAGGGTCCCTGGGTTGGAGGAGAGCAGCGGCTTGGGGGCGAGTGGCAGAAGTTTGGGAGTTGGGGAGGAGGAATGATTGAGGAAGCAAGACTCAGGAGTAGGGAAGTGGAGATAGAAAATGCAGGGACTGGAAGTAAGGGGCAGGGCAGAGACTGTTTATAGCAGACCCTACAATTTATCAGCACAACGTCTGCAAAAAATGCTTGAAAGGAGAAAGGCAGGCCCTCTGTTTGTGGGAACTGTTTATCCCCTTTGTGTTAGGGGATCAACTTCTGGAATCATGTGGGAAGAGGATGGAGGCAGAGCCATACCATCCATAGGATAGTTTGGGGGAGTCCTGTGGGGCCCAGAGTAGCCTGGGGTTGCTGGGGGAAGGGGAGGAGGTGTCTTGCACCAGCTGCTGAGGTTAGGCCTACTTCCACACTCAACAGTAGTGGCGGGAGCTGCAGGAAGTGGAGCAACCCACCCCCAGCCTTTTCCACTCCACCATCATGCAGATAGACAGGTTGCTCTTCTTCCCACTGTCATGGGGACCCCTGATGCCAATCCCCAGCCCTTCGCTAATCCCCTGAGTGCAGTAGGGGGGTGGCATCCCAGGGAATCCCATGCTCCCCCAGGGTGCAGCTTAATATGGTGGGTTGCACAGATTGGCCTACAGAAGCATTGCATAAGAAGTGATTATTTTTGTAGTAGTGCGTTTGGCCAGTGTGGGGGGGGAAGTGTGGTTTTTGTGGGGTGTGTGTGTGTGTGTGTTTTTGTTTGTTTGTTTGTTTGTTTTTTTTTTTTTTTGGCATCTTGAGTACTACAGGTTGAAACTTTTAATCAGGATTTTCTGGTCCGGCAACATCCGTGGTCTGGCATGGATGTTACAGAACCAAAGAGTCCTGGAGGAGGGCCAGTGGCAAAATTACCAGCAAGGCAGTGGGCTGCCTGCAGTGCATGGCAGCAGGTCTACCTAGCAGGTTTGGGAGACACGTGTGTATCTGCCAGGTGGGGTTATAGCTTCGTGGGGCAGGGATCCATGGCCCAGTGGGATCCAGACTGCCAGGACAGCGATGGCTACCCGGCCAGGTCGGCAGGCAGCAGGAGGTGAGGAGTTGGCTGGGAGGCCAGTGGGCAGGGTGGTGGTGCCAGCAGCTGGGGTTCCAGAAATAATCTCCCCTGGTCTAGCAAAATCCCTCATCTAGGACCAGTGAGGTACCGAGGATGCTGGAACACGGAGGTCCAACCTGTAGTATTATAAGGATGACACAGTGAGCACCCAGATACTGTGCCACTGTTTTAGAAATATGTATTCTTCTTTGAGTGGTCCCCGTGGGTGCTCTACTCTAGGTGAGTTCGTTAGTTAAACCAGTTACTGTTGTTAGTTCTAGTCTTAGTTGTCTGAGTTGAACTCCCGCTGATTTGGGAGCCAAAATGCCTGGTTCACCAGGTTTTAAAAAGTGCTCCCAGTGCAAAGACCCCATGCCGGCATCTGATGGCCACGATGCCTGTATACGTTGCTTGGGGGAGTCCCATATCCCTTACAAGTGTGCCCATTGTTCCAGGCTAACTGCCAGGGCATGTAGGGATAGAGACATGAGGCTGAAGCTAATTCTCTTCGACAAGGCGCTTCAGCCTCCTGAGGCGGCCCCACAGGACTCCACCACGGAGCACAAGCGGAGAGCGTCACCACCGGGAGAGTTGGCTGCTAAGAAGAAGTAAAAAGCCTCCCCTGCACGCTCCCTAGCCACTGCTCCCCTGACTAAAATAAGTCAGGGGGGTTAACCGGGCACTTCAGGAATGGCCTGTTAAGACCGGGGCACAGACCAAATCCAAAGTGCCTAAGCCTTTGGTGTGCTCGTCGTCGGTGCCAGCACCTTCGACCGCTATTAGAGCTGCGGGCAAAAAAGCGGTGCCTTCGTTCCAGAAACGGCCATCTACGCATGCGCTGGAACCGCGAACCTCGGCACCGGTTGTGGGACAGCACGGAGTGGACGAACCGGCACCGTGGCTGGCGCCACAGCAGCCGTTGACGACACCGATAGTGCCGGTTTCCCATAAGCCATCAGGGGAACCCCAACAATCGGGCTCCCAGCTGGCACCGGTGAAGCGGCCGCCTGTGGCACCGGATACAGTGCCGAAGGGGAGACATTCCACGGTGCTGGGGCTGGCACCGTATACTCATAGGAAAGCGGACGCGGCTCCGCCAGAGTACTGTGACCCGACTCCAGATGCGGCATCAGCGGCAGACTTGGGCTCCCCATCCTCATCAGCACAGCATTCTCCAATCCTAGTGCTGGATGATGAGGACCACACCTCGCCAAAGCACCTCTCTGCTGATGAGTCTCGTGTGGTGCTTTCCTCCGTTCCGACAAAGGCAGCAAGAAAATCTGTTTTGAGAAGGATGTGCCCCTCTCCATCACCTGTGTTCTCCCCGGCACTGTCTCCATCTCCTCCACGGTACCGTTAGCCACGCAATGAGCCTCACTATTGGTGTAGCCCCCGATATCCACGTCGGCATTCGAGATCTCGTTATACCTACGTGTATAGGCATCCCTTGCCCCATTATGGGGTGCCCTCACGTAGATCTTGTTCGCCCACTTGCTCGCCTATGAGATCTTACAGGAGCGGGTATGGCAGTGCTTACTCATCCAGGAGGTCGTCTCCGGATTATTCAGATCGTTATGGGGGAAGATATCTTACTTCTCATGGCTACGGAAGATCTCACTGTCCTTCCCATTCCTGCTGTTCCCGTAGGTCCGCAGACCGACACCAGTCCCCACTGGGTTCGGTCCAACAGGCGGCCCTATCGCCGAAGGCTCCTACGATTGCCCCTCCACCTCCACAAATGTCTGAACTAGCGGAGGGTCAAATCTCAGACGACGACGACCACCCACATAGTGTTTCCCCGGCTGATATCTCGTCATCCTCTCCATATGAGGCCGTCTTCCAGGAGGACATGTCATCCCTGGACGATGGACGAGAATTCCAAGATCTTTTCAAAATGGTAGCGCAAACGCAGAATGTCTACATGGCAGAGGTGCAGACGAAGCAATATAGGCTACTGAAAAACCTGCACCCAAGACAACAATCTAGGGTGGCGCTCCCTATTGATGAGGCGATTCTGGAACCAGCCACGGAAATCTGGCACACCCCTACATCGGCTATGCCCAAATCAAAGAGAGTGGAGAAGAGATACTTTGTCCCTTCTAAGGGTTTAGAGTTTCTTTTCACCCACCCCCAGCCAAACTCACTGGTAGTGGATGCAGCCCTCAACCGAGCCAAGTATCCACAGGTGAAAAAGGTGGCAGTGCAAAAAGAGGCCAAAAAATTGAACATATTCGGTCGAAAAGTTTACTCTTCGTCCACACTCCTTCACGTTGCCAACTACGCTGCTCTGCTTTCTGAAAATGGCTTGGATAACATCGCGAAGTTAGCAGAGCTCACCCAGAACACTTCAGAAGTGGACAAGGCTATATTGCGTGCTGTAGTGCAGGAGGGCTACGCATGCTCCAGGACATTAGCTTCAGCCTCATGTCTCTATCCCTATGTGCCCTGGCAGTTAGCCTGGAAAAATGGGCACACTTGTGAGGGATATGGGACTCCCCCAGGCAACGTATACAGGCATCGTGGCCATCAGATGCTGGCATGAGGTCTTTGCACTGGGAGCACTTTTTAAAACCTGGTGAACCAGGCATTTTGGCTCCCAAATCAGCGGGAGTTCAACTCGGACAACTAAGAACTAGAACTAAGAACAGTAACTGGTTTAACTAATGAACTCACCTAGAGTGGAGCACCCATGGGGACACATCTCGAAGAACAATCATTACTACACAAGGTGAGTAACTTCTCCTTATAATAGGATTATTGAAACATTGGCATGATATTCCAGACACTTCCTAAATGGATTAGTTAAACTTAAACTGAATGTGCATTTCTGGTTATGATCACGTTTTCCAGATAACTTTACACCTGTATTCTGTTAATTCTGCTGCTCTTTCATTTGTTCTTATTGGTGCTTTCTGTTATCTTTGCAGATGGAACTGCACATTATACTCGCCATGAATCTACATATTCAGTACTTCCTGAAGACTATAACTGGTACACAGCCAAATATATTTTGATTCACTATGGACTTCATTTGACCCATAGCTTCAGAGATGCATATTGGAGTAGTTGCCCTACCTGCTGTTAGTCTTGCTGTTTTCTTTCTCAAGAATTTCTTTTGCAAGTTTTGGATTGATTTTGCCCTTTTCTGAACAGCCTTGTTTCTAGATATAAGGCTTTTGAAACTAAGCTTAATATGGTGCTTTCTCCAAAAGAGTGCACAGGTTAGCCTACGGATGTATTCCAAATTGATTCCAAATCTGAATGAAATGAAAACCGACGCAGCGTTGGTCTCTGAATCTGTAAACAAAGGACTGTAGCACTTCTGCTGATATTTATAGCTTTGTCAAGAAGCCTGGTGAAATTTATAGTGGCTGCTTTTCAGTACTTTGACAAAAATCATGGCACTTGTATGCAGCTGCTTGGGAAAGTTGAATAGCAATATAATCAGTTCCTCTAGTTCTTTACTGGGTAAACATCTAAAAAAAGTGGAGAAGGGAAGATAGAATAGTGGAGACCCTCTGACCTCATAGAAACTAACAGGCTCTGGAGGGAAGATAGGACAAACCTCATCCCTGCAGTACATTTTGTGGAGCTTCACATTTATCATGCTTACCAAGTAGAAGGTGATAGGTAGGGCCTAGTACTGGTTAGAAATCCCAGCTCACTTTCCTGCCCAGTGGATTAGAGGTGCTAAACTCTTCTGTAGGGCATTGGCCCATAGATTACTGAGAGGAGCTAATGCCATTGTCTTTTATGCTTTATTTCTGGCTTATAGGTATCTTGTAAACATTTTATGCCTTATTTCCAAATATTTTTATATTGTTAGGATATATATATTCTTCCTATCTGGAAATCTTATGATCTTAAATGTGGCACAGGGTACAGTTTTCAAAGATGTCTAAGTGACTCCAGAATCTCAGTCCCATTGAAAGTCAGTGGCTCTCAGGCTGCTAAATCACTTAGTAACATTTTCAAGATTGCTATCAAAAAGTCAAAAGACAACTTGTGCACTTAAATTTGTGTTCAGTACCTAGACTTTCCACCAGTTTCTTATCAGCCAGACTGACTCTTGTCTCTTCCAAAGTGCTTTCGCCTGCGCAAAAGTGTTGTTTATAGTAATAATGGGATACGCTGATCTGTATACATTTTTTATCCTTTATAGTAAAGTGGAACTTGCTCTGACGTCGGATAGGAGGACAATTGTCTGCCACCATCCTTCAGTTGAAATTCCATATGAGCACACACAGGTATATATGGATTTGTACAACTGTTTCCTGTTCACTTGAAAGCATAGACAGTCTTTAATTTGCCCAAGAATGTTCTTTTGGGATATCCTTCTTTTAGCTCTCACAGAATATCTCAGTACACTGGATAACATAGCCAGAACATTGTAATATAAATGTATACAGGTTGGACCTCCCTGGTCCAACACCTGACCCGTCCTGAATGAGGGAATTTGCCAGATCAGGGGAAGTCCCCTTCCACCTGCGTCCCAGGACACTGCCCCTCCCTCCGGCTGGCTCTGCTTCAGCCCTGCTGCAACAGGGTTTGGGCTTGGCTCCAGCCTGCTGTTGCCAGCCCGCTGGGGCTCTCCAGGGATTGAGCTCCTCAGCTGCTGTGGCCCCACTTGTCCTACGTGGCTGAGGCTTCCTGGAGACAGGGCTCCGTGGCTTCCCTGCCACACCTGGCTGGGGTTTCTGGGGATGGGCCTCCCTGGCTACCGTGCATGGCTGGGACTCCCCAGGGTCGGGGTGCCGCAGCTCCCTCGCTGCTGCGCTGTGTCGGGGCATTGTGGCTACCCTGCTGCTGCCACACCTGACTTGGGCCTCCAAGGACTTGGCTCCACAACTGCCTCGCTGAGCTGTGCCCAGTCAGGGCCTTCTGGGGATGGGGCTCTGTGGCTGAGCTTTATGATGGCAGAGTTGGCAGAGCTTTATGATGTTGCCGGACCAGAGAGTCCTGGATTTAAGAGATTCAAGCATTAATGAGTTTAGCTACCATCTAGCCGGGGTCGGCAACTCCCGGCACACATACCACAAGGGGCATGTGAACTGATTTCCCGTGCACGCAGGGCGGAGATTCAGTCCCACCTCCCCACCACACGCAGCCAGGCGCTCATGCTGCCGCTCCAGCCTCAGCAGCGCAGATGCTGGCTGGAGCATTAGCTCTGGCTTCCCGCTGAGAGCAGAGGGTGGGAGAGGCGCGTGCACATCCCTGGGGCTGCCTCTGCCTAGCCTGGGCGTGCAGATCCTGGGAGCTAAGGGGTTAACCCCCCCACTTTCTGGCTACAGACTGCTTGCTTCAGGAGGGAGCAGAGCTGGGTCTGCACCAGGCTGCTCCTCGTAGGCTGTGTGGGGGGGTCAGGGAGCCCCTTCCCCAGGGACCCTCTGCACCCAGCCAGGCAAGAGCCAGCCCTCGGCAGCCCCGGAGCTGCAGCCTGCAGGCAAAGGCCTGGTCCGGGAAGGGAAGAGACTCTGCCTCCCGTCTCGCCTCGCCTTCCCCTAGCGCTGCTGCCCTGCTGGTGAGTGCGCTGGGGGCACAGGGATGTGGGGGCAGGAGAGGGGTAAAGGAGGATGCGGGGGCAGGATGGGAGGGGGCAGGGGTTGTGCTAAGGGGCATAGGGTGATGTAGGGGATCAGGCTGTGGGGGGACCATGCGGCTGAGGGAAGAGAGACTGGAGCTGAGGGAAGATATGAGGGGGGATACAATTTTACTTTGCAGAAGCTGCACTTTCCTTTACTCCCCAATTCTTTGCCTCCTTCCCCAACTAGCTATTTGGTTGCATTCTCACCCTCACTTTTTCTGTTTCCCCAACCCCCTCCTGCCCCTAAACTCTCTCATACCCCACCCCACATCCTCTTCTGCTGTCAAACTCCCTTCCATATCTTGCCCTCTCAGCCCTGTCCCACACACTGAACCCCTCATTTTTTCCCACCCGAGAGCCTAAGGGGGTTTACAAAATGCACTAATTCTGGAACCCCAGAAAAGTAAATCCGGCCTACAAGAAGCCCTGAACCTCAGTCCTCCCCTCACCCCATGGGGACTGGAGTACCAGAAGAGTGAGGTGTCTCAGTTGGGGCCACATCAGTGAGCGTTGGGGGGTTTTGGAGGTTTTTTGCTTCTCACTTTTGTGGTCCCCAACTGATGTTTTCTGTAGGTCCGTGACTCCAGCCCAAAAAAGATTCCCCACCCCTGCCATAAATAAAGAAAACATTGAAACCTTTTGTATTGGACATAATATTTTACTTTATTTAAAATGAAGTTTGATAAACTAACATGAGAAAATTAAAATGCTTAATCTGTTTACATAATTACTCCCAAGTCATTTTATTAGTGCTGCAGCTGGAGAGTTTGATTTGAATTATTAATGGTTTGGGGAGAATGGTTTGATTTAAATTATTAATTAACAGTAAGTTTCCATTAGCAACTGGTAGTCCACAGAAAGGTTTGCATTGACCCAGGTGGCCCATAGGGGCATGTGGTGGAGAGAGTCCCTTCCCGGGAGAGTGGCATGGCGTGGCCCAGGGCAGGAGGGTTAAATCTTGGCACACAGCTTCAGAAAGGTTGCTGATTTAGAGGTATTTCAAACTGTTGGTGGGAGCAGGGAAAATATACCATGGAGATGGGTGGTGTATATGAAGCTGAATAGAACAGATCTGAATCCTCTTTCATACTTCCACTGACTCCTGTGTGGTCTTAGACCAGTCACTTCATGTTTCTGTGCTATAGATTCCACAGAAGAGATTCACTTGCAGGAAATGCAGATAGGCATGGGGGATTATAGTGGGGACTCTGCCTGTCAGGGATAGCTCAGGTTTATGCAAACACAAGTGCTCTTTAATTACAGCTATTTCCCACCCCCACCTTAAAATCCATGTACAGGTTTCTCACAGCCAAAGTCTGCCAGCAGCAGACACACAAGCCCTAATCCTCTCTCTCTCTGCCTTGCCTTTCTCTTCTCACTTCCTCCCAGCATTTAGAAGCCCTGGCTAATTAAGCTGGCAGCTGTTTCTCATTGCCAGGTGAGCACAGGGTTATTCAGCCAGCCCCAATCCTTTCTCCTTATTTGGGCTGGAGTAGCAGGGATTGATTAAGCCATCCTTATTCAGCCCCTGTCACAGGGATACAATTCTGGGAGAGGGATTCACAACCAGAGTAGGACAGGCACAGAGAGGACTGATTTAAATCAAAATGAATCTCGTAGTCCATGGGCTACCTTGCCTCTGAAAGATTCAATTTTGATTAAAATGAGTTTTTCCATCATTTGTGCCTTTTCTGTATTCCTTGCACGTATTCAACTTGATAAATAAGTTAAAGCAGATGAGAGAGACTTTTTGTTTACACAGTTTCATTTTCTAATTTTTATGCACTAGTAAAATACTGCAGTGATGGATTATAAACAGTCCAGGGGAGTGGTTAAATGGTTGAGGGTTTAAAAATACTTAAAGCTTACTAATAGGTATTAATGTTCTTTAATTCAACTTTTAAACAAAAGTAGGGATGTTAGCGAGTAGCTGACTGCTTGATTACCCGATAAGTATAAGTTTATCAGGTAGTGGAATGGAGTTATCAACTACTTGCTTCCCCACGCCTTTGCTGCCATTGTACGAGATGCAGTAAGGGGTGGGGGTCAGGAGACGGTTCCCCCCAGCACCGTCTTCGCAGTGCCCCCAGCCTCCCCACCCCCCTGCAAGGGGGGATACAGGAGGCTGCTGCGAAGTAGCCCCTGTCCGTGGGCGTCCCAGCGGGTAGCTGGGCCCCCACTGTGGACAGGCTGCTGCCACCAAGCAGCCCGTTCACAGCATCTGGGCTCGCCATGCACAGGGGCTGCTCTGGCAGCACAGCCACTGTCCGTGGACAGCCATGGCCACTGCAAACAGTGGCTGCTTGACTTGGCACAAGCCAGAACTGACCAGTCCCGGTTTGCACTGGTCCGGGACACTGCACCTCTGCGTTTTATATGTAGAAGGAGCCCGGTGGCTCTTACTATATTTAAAATGCAGAGGTGCAGCGTGGGTGGCTCCCAGAGCTGGCACAAGCCAGGATTTTTCAGTCCTGGCTCGTGCCGGCTCCACAATCTATACCCGTTGCAGCTCTGCAGAGCAGCCCCTTATCGACTAGTGTAATCAATACAAATTGTATGGACTATACGATTAGCCAGATAACCACAGTTTAACATCCTTAAACAAAAGTAGAAAAGGAATGTATACTTCAGCAATAGAATGCAGAAGTAGCACAGCAAGAGCCTTGCTCAGAATGGGCCCATCTAGACTACATCCCTCTTTCAAAAAGAGGGATGTAAATGAGCCCAATCGAAAGTGCAAGTGAAGCATGGATTTA
This sequence comes from Rafetus swinhoei, assembly GCA_019425775.1. Lineage (NCBI taxonomy): Eukaryota > Metazoa > Chordata > Testudines > Trionychidae > Rafetus > Rafetus swinhoei. Next base: position 268,937,769 of record CM033437.1, on the reverse strand, counting down.
AATATCCTGTGCTTCATTTGCATATTCGTGTCAGATCGCTGTTTTGAGAGAGGATATTTTGAAAGTGAAACCGCAGTCTAGACGCGGGTCTTTTGGGGGGAAAAAAACCCTTTTTCGAAAGATCCCATTCTCATTTTTTCAGGAATATGGGATCTTTTGAAAAAGGGGTTTTTTTTCCCCAAAAGCACCACATCTAGACTGCGGTTTCACTTTCAAAATACCCTTTTTCCGAAACAGTGCTCTGACATGAATATGCAAATAAAGCGCAGGATATTTAAATCAGCACTTCATTTGCACTTTCGATCGGGCTCATTTACATCCTTCAAGAGGGACGTAGTCTAGGTGAGACCAATGACAGTGCTCCTGCCCAAGATTTCGGTTGAGATCTTGGGACTCATGTCAGCTGGCAAACAGATATGTTGGGACAGTCTCTTCTCCAAAGAACTGACAGTTTAAGCATCACACTCTTGTAAACACACCATGAGTAATTTTCCCCCTTAGTGAGTAGATCCATTGCAGGAGAATCTGGGCCAAAGAAAACATAATAGATGGAGGGATTCAATATATGTGCAGAGTAGTCAGCGATGCTAAGCATTTGGGTTAGTGGTAGTGGCCTGGAACTTGGGTGATTCACCCCGGGAACGATTTGGAAATGGCAACTGTGAGCTGTTGGAACCCTGTGACCCCAGATGGTTGTCCCACTGTCACTGAGGGAGAGAACAGGGAGAAGATAATTAGGTAAGGAGGGGAAAGTAAAGCCTAAATAACTGTTCTGAAATCCAAAGGATTACAGGACATGTTAAGGGGAGGGGAGTACAGGAGGCCCCCGCTTTACGAGCCCCGCACTTACGACCTTTTCCGTAAGTGCAGAAGGGGCCAAAATCCTGCGACTTTTGTCCTCGGCCCCGCATTTACGATGGCGTACGACGCCTGTCGTATTTGTGGACTTGAGTTACGACACCCCCGACTTGCGATGCTATCCCCGGAGCCGATCGCGTCGTGAGTCAGGGCCAGCCTGGACAGATAATAGAGAACATTTTGGTAGCACAGAAGTGCCATGTACTTTTCATTCAATGTCAACTGCAGCAATGACTCGACTCATAGCCTTTCAAAAAAAAAATGCAGGCTAATTCTGAGTTTCTCTTTTAAACTAATATGTTCTCTACTGATGTTTTTGCAGCCCATACCTCGACCAGATCCAGTGAATAACAAAGAAGAAACACATGATCAAGTGCTGAAATCAAGATTAGAAGTGAAAGAGCTAAAGAATAGCACGGGACCTACATATGAGGAGCTCAGCAAAATGTTTTATACAACAAAACATCGCTGGTACCCTGTGGGACAGTAAGTGTCTTTTCTAAAATACTTCTGCTTTTGGGATTGAAGGAAAGGAGGAATAAACAACGTGGGCCAAATTCACTCCTACTGTAACTCATGAGGTATGACATAAGGTTTGCATGAGATCAGGCTACTCAGGTTACATAACACTCAAAGTTCACAAATTTCATTGCACCACAACCCTTTTCTCACAACAATTTACTACACAACCCCAGAAGGGGGGGGGCCCACCTATACCCACCCACCTGAGCCCCACTGCCCCAGGTCAGTGGGGCCACAGCCTGAACCTCACCGCCTCAGGGAGAGGTAGAGTCAAAGCCCAAAGGGTTTCAGCCACAAGTGTGTACTTTGTAATCTGAGACCCACCATCCAGGGTTGAAGCTGTTGCATTTCAGCTTTGACCCCAGGTGGTGTGGTTTGGGCATGGGCTTTGGCACTGAGCCCCAGCAAGTCTAATCCTTGTGACCTAATTAAAATGGGATTGCAACCCACTTTGCGGTCCTGACCCACCATCTGAGAACCTTTTACATAGGGGTAAATTCGTTAAAGAATTTTTATTGGAGGTACTGTCTTATGACACTTGTCTTGGTGAGATTCTATAGTAATGTCAGTCTATTATGTAAAGCACCTTTGACCAAGAGCATTACTTACTGCCTAATATCTCTGTTGAAGATAAGACCTGCTCTGAGCAGGGTTAGATGACATAGTGCTTACCAGTGGCAGTCCACACTAGGACTTCTAACATTCCGAACAACAGTGGAACTACACCAACAACAGCAGTGGTGATAAGCTTGGTAATAAATCCATAGTATAGACAAGACTTCAATTGTTGACCTCAGATCTCCCATTTTGGTCAAATTGCTTTCTCTTCAGAGAGCTATTCTTTGGAAAATAAGTCTCAGCATACTCTACCCCTTTTGAATATTTAACTTCTCCAATAACTTTCTAGAATCCTTTCTAGTAGTAGTTGCTCTTAGAGTCTTAAGGGAAGTATTCAAAAAGCATGATTGTAACTAAAGTATGTACAAAATCCAGATGTGAATTTTCAAATTGGTTTTGTATAGTGTATTTGTTCTTGCAGCAGTAGAAGGGGCACTGTTTATGTAGATAACGTTGTCAATAGGAGACGTGTATTGAGTAGCTCTTGTGTATCTTTTTATAGGGCTATTAATATGTAGTCTGTTACTGGCTAAAATCAAATCCGGACAGGAAAATCGAAGAAGCTTTACCCAACTGTTATCACTGCAATTCTGTTTTCTTCTAGGTACCAAAGAAGACGCAAGAAGCTCAATCCTCCTAAAGAGAGATGATTACAATAATTTCTTGTCTATGTTCTTTGTCATTATCCACTACTGGAAATAAACCACAAAAGCAAGAGTTTTGCTGATCAGTTCTATGTTGGTGTTGTGTGTATATATATAAATAAAACCTGACTCTGAAATTCTTGTATGGGTATCCAGATGGAAAGTCCCAGCAACAGAGCTGAATGCCTCAGGCTTCCTAGAAGATTGAAATTAAATAAGTGAGACACAGATGACCTTTAAGATTGAGATGAAAGAATATTTGGCTCCTACAGCTGTTGATGATTGCAAGTAATGTTATTGCCTCCAGGTACCACTTTACAAGTGTTTAAAATGGTCATATCTTACTGAAACTGGCTAGCTCTAGTTACAGCTTAGATTCAAGGTATAATTAACTCATATTTTTACAGACTGCCTGGAGCACCCAAATGTATCTATTTAAAAAGCTAACATTCAGTAAATTGTGTTAGATATATGTGACTTTTTTTTTTGTAGCTGTATGGAGGAAGGAATGTCTGTCATGGCAGGGTAGTCAGTGAATGGCCAGGCCTTTCCTCCCTGTCATGGGAAGGCTTAGCCCTAAGAAGCACTTTTTCTATAGTCTCTCTCAAGTTGAGGAGATTGATATTTAGATCCTCTGTGTCCTAATCGAAGGACACTACAGGCCAGTCAACTTAACTGGAAAGATAATGGAGCAAATAATTAAGGAATCCAGCTGTAAATATCTGGAGGATAATAAGGTGATGACAACATGGATTTTAAAGAACAGATCATGTCATACCAACCTGATAGCTTTCTTTGATAGGATAATAAGCGTTGTGGATAAAGGAAGCAGTAGACATAGTATACCTAGACTTTAGTAAAGCACTTGATACAGTCATCGATGACCATCTTACAGATAAACTAGGGAAATACAACCTAGATGGGGCTACTATAAGGTGGGTGCATAAATGATTGAATAATTATTCTCAGAGAGTAGTTATCAATGTTTCACAGTCATGCTGGAAGGGCATAACAAGTGAGGTTCTGCAGAGATCAGTTTTGGAACCAGTTTTCGATATCTTCATCAGCTATTGAGATAATGGCATAGAGAGTAATCTTATAAAGTTTGTGGATGATACCAAGCTGGGAGGGATTGCAAGTGCTTTGGACAATAGGGTCATAATTCAAAATGATCTGGACAAACTGGAGAAATTATCTGAGGTAAATAGGATTAAGTTCAATAAAGACAAATGCTAAGTTCTCCATTCAGGGAGGAACAAAATCGGAAGTCGCTGTCTCGGAAGGAGTACTGCAAAATGGGATCTAAGGGTCATAGTGGACCACAAGCTAAAGATGGAGCCAACAATGTGACATTGTTTGGGGGGGAAAAAAGCAAACATCACTTTGGGATGCATTAAGAGGAGTGTTTGTTAGGAAGACAAGAGAAGTAATTCTTCTGCTCTGCACTGATTAGGCCTCAACTGGAGTATTGTATCCATTTCTGGGTACCACGTTTCAGGAAAGATGTGGAGAAATTGGAGAAGGTCCAGAGAAGAGCAACAAGATTGATTAAAGGTATAGAAAACATGACTTATGAGGGAAGACTGAAAGAACTAGATTTGTTGAGTATGGAAAAGAGAAGTCTGAGAGGGAACATAAGAGCTTTCAAGTACCTAAAAGGGTGTGTTACAAGGAGGAGAGGGAAAAATTGTTCCCTTGGCCTCTGATGACGAGAAGCAGTGAGCTTAAACTGCAGCATGGGAGGTTAGGTTGGACATTAGGAAAAGCTTCCTGTCGGGGTGGTTAAGCACTGGAATAAATTACCTAGGAAGGTTGTGGAATTTCCACCATTTAAGATATTTAAGAGCACGTTAGACAAACACCTGTCAGGGGATGATCTAGATGGTGCTGGGTCCCACAGTGAGGACAGGGGACTGAACTTGACAACCTCTTGAGTTCACTTCCAGTTCTAGTATTCTATGATTGTTTGACTACAGGCAATCTGAACTAATAGGTTGAAATGCTACCGGTGGCAAGTTTAGCTGCCTTTTGGATCCTAGAAGGCTGAAAGCCTGGTAAATATTCTATTTTTACGAGGAGGCAGAAGACTGAAACCAGTCCCATTGAATCTGCTTAATGAAGGAAATGACTTCTGCTGTACATCACTAAGTATAAATGCATATAAATATTTATTAGCTATATCTGACATTACTTCTGAAAATTTCTATGTAATTGAAGCTCAGTTGCAGACCAACATCTAAAATGTCTCTCTAATGTCTAGCAAAATGGGGCTGGGGCATTTCCGGTTGCTTGCTTGCTTTATTTTTTCAATGGTAGCCTTCAGCAACCATTACACAGATTCTATTCCTGCATCTTTTGTCCTCTGGGCTTTTAAGGCCTGACCTACCTAGAGGAGAAAATGTCATTGTTGGACATTAAATGGGGATTAAGTGCAATTGTAAGAGGAAATAGTGCCTCTGAAACTGCAGAGCACACCACCACTTGCTCAGATGCTCATGTATTTTTATATTAAATGCCCTAGAATAGGAGCCACCTTTCTCGGTAATCGAAAGAGATTCTTTGAATCTCTTATGCCTTCTATTGTTTTAGGTAATAGCCTTGTATGATGAGGCAGTGCTAGCATGGATACTTGGGTGTCTAGAAAAATCCAAATGGCTCTGGTGGAGTCATATTTGCAGATTGTGATGCAGAATCAGGTCATTGTTTTCTAAAGTGGCATCTAGATGCATCAAACTAGTTCATAGCCCAGTCATGTCATATGCTGTACACCCGTGGTCACCAACTGGTAGGTCGCGATCTACTGGTCGATCTCAGGGGCTCTAAGAGTCGATCTTGAGCCCCCTCTGAACTGCGCGCCTGCGCAATACTTTTACATTGGCATTCCTCATTTGAGGAGCAGCTACTCAGCGAGCAGCAACACAGGTGAGTAGCTGGGCGGAATGGTGGGAGCTGCGAGGTCGAGAGGGCTGAAACACCTGGCCAGCTGGCTGTGGCTTTTCAGCTGGAAGAGGCTGCGCTGCGCTCCAGCTGATTGGGTGGCTTCTCCTCTGCGCCTGCCCAGGTGGAGCGTCGTGCACCCTGGCTGAGCGCCATGGCCAGCTGGCCGGGGCAGCCGCTTGGCTTTGCTCTAGCCCTGCTGCCCTGTGATCAGCCCAGGGAGGCTGTGCCTATCTCCGGCTGCGCTGGAGCAAAAGAGGAATGGCTTCTTGATCAGCAGGAGCGCAGGACAGCCTCCCGGGCTGAACGCAGGGCTGGAGCAAAGAGAAGTGGCTGCCCGGCCAGCTGGCCATGGTGCTCAGCCAGGGCGTACCATGCTCCATGTGGGCTGGCGCAGAGGAGAAGCTGCCCGATCAGCTGGAGCGCAGTTCAGTCTCCTTTGGGCTGAACGCCACTGCCAGCTGGCCAGGCAGCTTCCCCTCTGCACCAGACCACGCGGACCGTGGTGCACCCTGGCTGAGAGCCATGGCCAGCTGGCTGGGCAGCCACTTCTCTTTGCTCCAGCCCTGCTGCCCTGTGTTGAGCCCGGGAAGCTGCGCCACGCTCCTGCTTATCAGGAAGCCGTTCCTCTTTTTCTCCAGCACAGCTGGAGCTAGGCGCAGCCTCCCTGTGCTGAGCGCAGGGGAGCAGGGCTGCAGCAAAGAGGAGTGGCTGCCCGGCCAGGTGGCCATGGCGCTCAGCGAGGGATTTCCCTACACCCATGGAGGTGTATATCCATGGGGGTGTATATCCCCCTGAATTTCCCCAATACCCCCCAGTTTTGTGAACTGTGGTGCCATACAGCCCACCTTCACCCTCACGGTCTCACCCCTCATCGGCCCTGACACTCCCCCTTGTAAATTCGAACAACCCCCCTAATTTCAATTCCTGGGGCGGCTACTGTGTTCAGCCCAGGTGCACCATGCTCCACATGGGCTGACAGAGGAGAAGCCACCCCATCAGCTGGAGCGGGGCAGTTGAATGCCATAGCCAACTGGCCAGGCAGCTTCTCCTCTGTGCCAGATTCTAGAAGCCTCATTCTCTCCCCAGATATAGACCTGCCCAGCCCTGCCTTCTGGGGAGTTTTCCTCAGTGCCTGGTAATGAGAATTGAACTTCTGCTGCTTTTCCTTTCCCTGTCCTCTCCCAGGTGTAGCTGGTCCAGTCCAGCCCAGTGACAGTAAAGCCTGGAGAGACCCTCATATTGACCTGTGCTTTCTTGTGTGTATCCATCACTGACAGCAGCTATGATTCTAACTGGGTCTGGCGGGGTCCTGGGTCCAGCTCCAGCAGACCACACTGACTAGCATGCACAAATAAATCATGAAAATTTTAAATTCTAAATCCAAACAGCTTTAAAAGCTGTCTTCAGTCTGTCCATGACAATATCACCACACTGTACCAAAACACAAATATCACACATTTGGTAGTTTAGTGCTGTCTTGCTTTTTATTTTAGTTCTACCTCCCTGGCTGGCGATAATCATGAATGGCGAACCTAGGCCACCTAAGAAATAAAAAATGTACAACTTCCACGTGGAATGGGAAAATGAATTTCTGTTCACAAATATAAAAGATAAGAGCGTATGCTTGATATGTCATCAAAGTTTATCATTAAATAAAAGGGGCAATTTGGAACGACACCACACAACAGTACATAGTAAATTCAAGGATAGTTTTCCCTTGAATATCATGCTACATACAAAGAAAGTTAACGAACTGAAGGCCATTTTGAAAGCTCGACAGTCATTATTTTTTAAACCAGCAGCAAAAGGCAAGGCCTGCACTGAAGCATCATTTCATATTTGCCATTTGCTGGCAAAACATAAGACATCATTCACAGATGGCAAAATAATTAAAGAAGCAATGACTGTGGCAGCTGACTATTCAAAGATTTTAAAAACGAAGAAGAGATAATGACAGCGATCCAGGGCGTGTCACTTAGGGCTTCCACAGTAGCAAGAAGAGTGGAATCTTTGTCTGAAGACATCTTTCAGCAACTACAGCAGGACCTGAAGGACTGCAAATGCTTCTTGCTGCAGTTCGATGAATCTATTGACATGACCGACATTGCCCAGCTGATTGTTTTTGTGCGTATGGTTTTTAAGGATATGACAATTAAAGAGGATCCTCTCACCCTTTTGCCCCTTAGAGAGAGAACAAGAGGTGAGGATATATACAACACATTCAAAAGGTATGTGCTTGAAAGAAACATTCCAATCAAGAAACTGGTTTCCATCACAATGGATGGTGCACCAGCCATGCTTGGCGCAAATGCGGGCTTTGTTGCATTTTGCAGGAATGATCCTGATTTCCCTTCTTTTGTCAATTATCACTGTATAATCCACCAGCAAGTATTAGCAAGTAAAGTTATGGACTTCTCTCATATAATGAAAGTAGTTGTTAAGACTGTAATCTCAATTCAAGCAAGACCCCTTTAGCACCGCCTGTTTAAATCCTTACTCGATGAACTGGATGCTGCTACGGTGAACTAATCCTCCATGCTGATGTGAGGTGGTTAAGTCGAGGAAAGGTCCTGCAAACATTTTTAGAGCTGATGCCTGAAATCAACACTCTTCTTAAATCAAGGAATGAAGTGTGCAGTGAGCTGTCAGATAGTGCATGGTTGCTAGACTTTGGGTTCCTTACAGATATAACATCAAAACTGAATGAGTTGAACTGTGAACTTCAGGGAAAGGACAGAGCTTTAGCACATATGCTCAGTACTGTGAATACATTCAAATTGAAACTGGGCCTATGGTCCTCCCAATTAAAGAATAAAACACTGCATCACTTCCCATGTTTGGAGGGAATACTAGAAAAAATTGAGAGAGAAAAATGGTTCCACCCAGAAAACTTTTGTGCACACCCAAAGAAATTAGCAGAGGAATTCAACAGGAGATTTCAGGAATTAGATGTCATGGAACTAATTGTCATGTCTGTCTCAAATTCATTCGTTCAAGTAGAAGACATTGGTGGCTTGGCTACCAAATTTCATCAGGTGTTTCATTTACAAAGCAGTGGACTTGCATAGTAATTATCTCCATATCAAAATGATATTGAGCTGAAAGTCAGAGCAAGGGACAGTGATTTTTGGAGACTGGTAAAGAGAGAAAACTATCCACTTCTATCATCTTGTGCTTTCAAAGTGAAGGCTTACTTTGGCTCCACATACCTCTGTGAGACAGCATTTTCCCAATTAAAGATAATCAAGTCCAAGTATAGAACCCGCCTCACAGATGCCCATCTGATGGACTGTATACGACTAGCAATCTCAGACTACAACCCAGATTTCAAGACACTGGCAAATACTGTTCAGTCACAGGTGTCACACTGACTTTGTTATTGGAGGAAAAAATATATAATTATCAGTACTTGATTTTAGATTTACAAAATAGCAGAGGACAAAATGTATAATTATAAATGCTTCATTTTAGATTTAAATAGCATAAACTAAAAACAGACCATTTATTTCATAACTATAAACACGTGATTTTAATTTTATATATCGCATAATTTAAAAATAAACTGTTTATCAGAGTGTATAAGGGCTGGGGATAGCAACTGATGGACAGGAGGAGAATAGAGAGGGCGGGGCTTCAAGGAGGGTGTGGGGCCTTGGGGGAAAGGTGGGGCAGTAGATCTTCGCTTGTTCTGAGATTTTAAAAAGATCTTGGGTGTAAAAAGGTTGGAGACCACTGCTGTACACTCACTGCCCTGAAGATCTGACAACCAAAATAGAAAGAGTTGGAAAGGAAGCAGGCACCAATAGTGAAATGACTTGGCCAAGGTCACACAACAAGTTGATGGTAAAGTTGGGAATAGAACCCTGGTCTCTTTAGTCAGTCCATTGTCTTCCCCAATCACATTGTCCCTGTCATACTGCCAAAATTGAGATTCCAAGGTCAAAAGCAATGATTACGATCATGTAGTCTGACCTCTAGTGACCTGTTAATTTTCATACATGGCTGAGTACCACCCTTAATTTATTTTGGTCAATGTATATGCAATGAGTCTTTTTTTAATAATTACAAAACATTTTATTTATTTTGAGGAGGGCGAGTGGAGAAATTGGACTGTCTGATAGTTCTTTAGAGAAGGCAAAACCCTATATATACTTAGCAGGTGTGTTGTAAATAGTAATTAATGGGATCATGAAGATACCACAAAAACAGAGCACAAGTGAGATCTGAAGTTGAAAGTTCCAGCACATGAAAATTGGTAGCAAATAATTCAGTCTTATTTAACCACGTGATAGTAAATGGTGATATTTGTGTGAGATACCCTTACAATACGTATTCCTGCAAAAACTATGTATGTCTACACTTGCATCCTATTTCAAAATAGGGATGCAAATGCAGACATTTAAAATTGCAAATGAAGCCAGGATTTAAATATCCCGTGCTTCATTTGCATAATCGCGTTATGGTGCTATTTCGAATTAACAGACGCTGTGTTATTAACAGATGTGGTTATTTCGAGAGAAAACCCTTCTCTTGAAATAACTGTTAACCCTTATTCCTCATAAAATGAGGTTTATTTCGAGAGAAGGGTTTTCTCTCGAAATAACCGCATCTACATAGCGTCTGTTAATTCGAAATAGCGCTATTTTGAAATAGCGCCATAATGCGATTATGCACATGAAGCACGGGATATTTAAATCTCGGCTTCATTTGCAATTTCAAACATCTGCATTTGCATCCCTATTTCGAAATAGGGTGCAAGTGTAGACATACCCTAAGGTATCAGTGTATTTAGAAGATAAGCAGTTTAATCCACAGAACTCAGTATTTTAAAAGCTTGATGTTTAATTCTGAATGCAAATTGTTGACAACATCAAAAAAGACATTCTTGCTTGTGAAGTATGAGGTGATCACATTCCCTCATGCTGCTGTGCAGTCGAGATCAGGGATGTGAAAGGTTAACTGACTGCGATTAACCTGTAACTGGTGAGCGCTGGAGCAGCTCCCTGCCTGCAGTGGATAGGGGACTGTTACAGCCAGCAGGGGACCTGCTGCAGGCAGGGGCAGCTCTTGTATAGAGGAGCCTCTGTCTATGGTGGGCCCGGGTGTCCCGCAGGCAGGGGCTGTTCCAGTGGAGTAGTCCAGTTTCCACTTAGTTGGTTAACCGGTTAAAAGGTAGTGCAACCTAATGTTTCACCAGTGAATCAATTAACTGAGATTTTACATTCCTAGTCAAGACAGCTGTTCAAAATTTAATTCTGAAACTGGCTGGTGACGTTTGGCAGCATATTACAAACTGTCTTTGAGCACAGGATAATAATAAATAAAAAAACAGGCTGCCATGAAAGAGGATTTGATATGACTGTGTAAAGGGCTATGCTGTCTGCTTCAGCCATTAAATGACAATCACTTTTTGAATGAAAAAAGACTATTTTTTTCCTTACCAGCCAAAATTTTATTTCCTATGAAATACCAGTTAGAAATGCATAGTATGCCTAAAGTCAGTGTTCGCAGCAGTTTTATATTGCACAAGAATAATGGTAGTGTGTAGTTTGGAGCAGCAGCTTTTCATTTTTTGCTTATAGTATGTGGGTATATTGTCTTGTGCACAGATTATGCCCCCAAATATTAAAGCTTGTAAAGGAGGCATTGTTAAAACGGGCCTGATATGGAGGGGGAGATTCAATGCCATTAACATGCTAATATTTTATACCTGTGTCTTGAATATATTGCCCCTATCTTTCTACAGTTTCTCTTATAAAGAAATTCATGCCTTGTCAAGTTTTCTTAAGAATAATATGTAACTAAGAATTTATCTTAACCTGTTCCTACTTGTTTGTCGCTGCCACCTCCCCCCTCAATACTCAGTGATGAGTGCAATGCAGTTTTGAAAAATCCTCTGATCACTGACTTGAGATGTCTTGGAATTGCCTTTCACCCTTCTAGTTGCCATCATTTCCTTCAGTGGCTTTCTGCAAACCTATTAAGTACACAGCCCCTTGAGCATTATGTACGTCAGTGATACATTCTAGAAAGCCCAGAGAGTGTTTAAAACTTCCATTAATCAATCTGAGCCTAAATCTACCCCAAATGGCTTAATTCCAAATTTAAAAATCACTAGATTCTCTGGTCAAAGCATTTTCTTTAAACTTTGTATTTTCTTTTCCCCCTTCTCACCAATACTCTTATGCTGTCCAATGTCTTTTTCCATTATAACAGTTTGCTTTAGAGAACTCTCAATTGGATTTTCATTACTTGCTACTCTTCCCTTCTTTTCAACTTAAATTCAGTTAATTTGTGGCCAGAAATCCTCAACTAAAATTAAAAATGTCTGAGATGTCTTGGGCTAGGTCTGCACTGCAGCTAGAAGCACGCCTCTTTGCCCATGTGTAGAGTCTTGTGCTGGGGTGGGAGGAGGGTTGGGGTTGAGCTAGCCATTTAAAATAGCAGTGGGCTTGAGAGCCCATGCTGTAGCCCAAACTGCAATGTTCACAATTGTGTTTAAAGCCCCACTTGCGCAAATCTCTCTCCCCAGTCTAGGAGGCTCGGTCCCAGCTGCAGTGTAGAAATACCCTTGGTGGCTAAAAATCTTCCAGATAAGTACTGCTATTAAAAATGTTTCCTGTTATCTGCAATTCTTCAGCATCTAAAATACCCTTACTATAAAATCTCCTTTGCTTTCTTGTTTTCCTTTTATCAACCCAGTCTTTGGTCATGTATGCGGTGTTAAAAAGTATCCATTCTGCCTTTTCTCATCCATGATTTTTCCAGGTTATCATCCTACACCAACACTTCAATTGGATGCTCTAAAACCCAAATCAGTCAATGCTATAGTCCTTTCTAATTCTTTTCCATGCTTTGAACAGCGGTGTAGAGGCTAGCGGTTAACAATGTAAACAAAAGTACATCCCCAAAGAGCTTACAGATGGGTACAGACAGACCAATCAACTGTGGAGTACAAATGAGTTTGAATGCTCTAGTCTTCATTGAAACCCGGAAACCTAGGTCCGTTTCAAGTCAGACCAGAGTTACCAAAATTTCTTTTACAAACTTGGCCCTAGTGCTGTGCTTTTAATAAAACCTGAAAGCAAGCAAATTTCTCTGAGTTGTGAAGTTTGCTTTGAGTCTTGTGCAGGTCTTTAAGACACTTGCTAATATTATGCATGTGTGTGTATCTGCCACTTCTTAAAATGCTTCCTTTCAAACCCTACTTCTGTCTGGAGCCATAGAGAAAGTTTAGTATACTACGTCCTTTAGCTTACTGTGGTCTTCATTTTTTTTTTTTTAAATGTCTGACTTAAATCCCTTTGTGCTTGCTACCCTATGACTGGAAAAGCTTGATTTCAGTCTAATACCAAAGAAAGCATGTTTCCAGATTCATGTAAAACTTAAGAGGGTTGAGTTCTTTTTCTCACAGTGCAAGGAAGATTGTTTCATCTTAATAAACCATCCAGTCATCCACTTACCTGAGAATCACAATAATGCATGAGAGGAGGTTTTCATTTGTCAAGAGGCCTTCCCTTTCCCAGGTAAGAATGAGTCTGTAGTGTAGATTAATAGAACCAGCAGAGGGCAGTCTTGTACAAGAGCTCATTTAGACTAGTCTCAAAGCAGATCTACAATTTAGAAAAAAGCTAAACAACAAATAGTTATTAAAGGTCCAGTTCCAAAATAAATGGGGGAGGAGGGAGAGAACTCCATTCATCTGAAGAAGTGGGTTGTGCCCACGAAAGCTCATGATATCATCTACGTGTTTTGTTAGTCTTTAAGGCACTGCTAGACTATTAGCTGTTTTTTAAGCTTTTCCAGTTACAGACTAACTTGGCTACCCCTCTGAAGTTTTTGAACATGCAAGGTACTACAATTTAGTTAGACTCAAAATATTGTTAATGGAAGGATGAGGGAAACATGCATTTTTAAATGGTTCCTTCCTACGTTGAAAAAGCTATCCGTTTCACACATACAGAATGGGAAATGATTGCCTAGGATGGAGTATTGCTGCAAGGGATTTAGAGGTCAGAGTGGACCACAAGTTAAACATGAGTCAACAGTGTAACACTTTCAAAAAAAGCAAACATAATTCTGGGATGCATTAACAGGAGTATGGTGAGCAAGACACGAGAAGTCATTCTTCCGCTCTATTCTGCGCTGAGTAGGCCCCAACTGGAGTAATGTGTCCAGTTCTGGGCACCACATTTCAGAAGGATGTGGAGAAATTGGAGAAGGTCCAGAGAAGAGTAACAAAACTGATTCAAGGTCTAAAAAACATGATCAGTGAGGGAAGACTGAAAGAATTGGGCTTGTTTAGTTTAGAAGAGAGAAAACGGAGGGGGGACATGATAGCAGTCTTCATCTAAAAGGGTGTTACAAGGAGGAGAGAGAAAATTTGTTCCCCTTCGCCTCTGATAAGACAAGAAGCAATGGACTTTAAACTGCAGCAAGGGAGGTTTAGGTTGGACGTTAGGAAAAACTGTCCGGGTGGTTGAACACAGAAACTCAGTCTTCACGGCTGAGGATGTTAGGGAGATTCCCAAACCTGACCCATCCTTTGTAGGTGACACATCTGAGGACTTGTCACAGATTGAAGAGTCATTAGAGGAGGTTTTGGAATTAATGGATAAACTTAACAGTAACAAGTCACCGGGACCAGATGGCATTCACCCAAGAGTTCTGAAAGAACTCAAATGTGAAATTGTGGAACTATTAACTATGGTTTGTAACCTATCCTTTAAATCAGCTTCTGTACCCAATGACTGGAAGATAGCTAATGTAACACCAATATTTAAAAAGGGCTCTAGAGGCGATCCCGGCAATTACAGACCGGTAAGTCTAACGTCCGTAGCGGGCAAATTAGTTGAAACGATAGTAAAGGATAGAATTGTCAGACACATAGAAGAACATAATTTGTTGGGCAAAAGTCAACATGGTTTCTGTAAAGGGAAATCATGTCTTACTAATCTATTAGAGTTCTTTGAAGAGGTCAACAAACGTGGACAAGGGGGATCCAGTAGATCTAATGTACTTAGATTTCCAGAAAGCCTTTGACAAGGTCCCTCACCAAAGGCTCTTAAGTAAATTAAGTTGTCATTGGATAAGAGGGAAGATTCTTTCATGGACTGAGAACTGGTTACAAGACAGGAAAAAAAGGGTAGGAATAAACGGTAAATTTTCAAAATGGAGAGGGGTAACTAGTGGTGTTCCCAAGGGTCAGTCCTAGGACAAATCCTATTCAACTTATTCATAAATGATCTGGAGAAAGTGGTAAACAGTGAGGTGGCAAAGTTTGCAGATGATACTAAATTGCTCAAGGTAGTAAAGACCAAAGCAGACTGTGAAGAACTTCAAAAAGATCTCACCAAACTAAGTGACTGGGCAACAAAATGGCAAATGAATTTTAATGTGGATAAATGTAAAGTAATGCACATTGGGAAAAATAACCCCAACTATACATATAATATGATGGGGGCTAATTTAGCTACAACTAATCAGGAAAGAGATCTTGGAGTCATTGTGATAGTTCTCTGAAGACATCTACGAGCATGCAGCAGCAGTCAAAAAAGCAAACAGGAGGTTAGAAATAATTAAAAAAGGGATAGAGAATAAGATGGAGAATATCTTATTGCCCTTATATAAATCCATGGTACACCCACATCTTGAATACTGCATACAGATGTGGTCTCATCTCAAAAAAGATATACTGGCATTAGAAAAGGTTCAGAGAAGGGCAACTACAATGATTAGGGGTTTGGAACGGATCCCATATGAGGAGAGATTCAAGACACTGGGACTTTTCAGCTTGGAAAAGAAGAGACTAAGGGGGGATATGATAGAGGTATATAAAATCATGAGTGGTGTGGAGAAAGTGAATAAGGAAAAGTTATTTACTTGTTCCCATAATATAAGAACTAGGGGCCACCAAATGAAACTAATGGGCAGCAGGTTTAAAACAAATAAAAGGAAGTTCTTCACACAGTGCAGTCCATCTGTGGAACTCCTTGCCTGAGGAGGTTGTGAAAGCTAGGACTATAGCAGGGTTTAAAAGAGAACTAGAGAAATTCATGGAGCTTAAGTCCATTAGTGGCTATTAGCCAGTATGGGTAAGGAATGGTGTCCGTAGCCTCTGTTTGTCAGAGGGTGGAGATGGATGGCAGGAGAGAGATTGCTTGATCATTACCTGTTCAATTCACTC
Source organism: Rafetus swinhoei (assembly GCA_019425775.1). Lineage (NCBI taxonomy): Eukaryota > Metazoa > Chordata > Testudines > Trionychidae > Rafetus > Rafetus swinhoei. The sequence continues at coordinate 268,922,001 of CM033437.1, read as the reverse complement.
TGGGACACCTGGCATTGGCCACTGTCGGTAGACAGGGTACTGGGCTGGATGGACCTTTGGTCTGACCCAGTATGGCCGTTCTTACGTTCTTATGAATAAATTGCCTAAGGAGTTGTGGCATCTCCATCACTGGAGATATTTAAGAGCAGGTTGGATAGACATCTATCAGGGATGATCTAGACAGTGCTTGGTCCTGCTGAGAGGGCAGGGGACTGGACTCAATGACCTCTCAAGGTCCCTTCCAGTTCTAGGATTCTATGAAGTAAACTCAAGACTTTTAAATACTTGAGACCAGAACTTAACCCATCCCTATGTATACCACAAGACAGGAGGTACATCTTGCATGTTGAGGATGGAGGGGCATAAAGGGGGCTTTGGTTTGAATGGGAGTGAAGGTTCTGTTGTAGGCTGATTGGTGCTGATGGCTGCTTATAAAGTTGTTTGCTAGTTTTATCTGATTTTTTTGTTTGTAATTTATGCCAAAGGTACTGAAGTACCTTTCTACTTTTTAAAATCCAGAGTAATTTAATATTTCTCACGGACACTGTTACTTTGAAAAATGCCCTGGGTAGACAGTGGGCAGGAATCGAGAGGTGCTGCTCTCATTCCTGCCCCAAACAAGAGATGAGATTCACTTGATTTTGCTGTCAAGAGTAGATCTATGGCAAGCAAGTAGCTTGAAGTCTATTGGGGGACACTGACAAAAAGAGAGGTTTGAGATATTACCCTTGATGCTGTTTTTAAGTCAGTGACTCAGCCTTGACAATGGCTTTTTCCATAGCATGTAGTGAGTTCAGATAAGTGTATTAAATATACATTACTAGATTTAGCTGATGTTATACGGGTCTTTAACTGAATTTTGTTTTTTGGAAAATGTACATGTTTCATTGAAATCATTTCTCTGGGTGGGGTTTGGGATGTGGGGTTCAGTATGCAGGCTGCCCTGGGGAGAGGACTATCCCAGCCTTCTCACTGCAACAGCTTGGGGCCAGGCCAGAAGTGCCTCTCCATGGCTGCTGCCGTTCCAGCAGGTACAGCTGGAGGGGTGCATGTGTCCCCTGTCCACCCCCGTGGTGCAGGTCCAGGTTCTTCTGGCCTGAAATAGCCAGGTAAAAAATTGATAGCCCATTTAGCTTGATTACTCCTGGCTGAGGTATCAGTTTGTCTTTTTATTCTAAGGAACTGGTTGGGCCATTCCCCACAACTGAGATGTGTTTTAGTAACACTATACAATTGAATCTTATAACTTTAACTTTACATACAATGTTCCCCCACACATTTTATCAGGACAATATTGATAAGCGAGTTATGAGTTTTCAAATGATATCTCACAAGATGTACTTGTGCACAGACTTAATAGTGTACAAGGGATGAATACAGTGGTACAAACCATCACACGTATCTTATGTAATGGGGAGTTGGTATAAGGTGTCTATAGTAACTAGATGGGAATCTATAAGGAAGGTTTAATATTATGAAATTATGCAGGAGAAATGTGATATTTGTGAATTGATTTTTTTTTTTTGTGGTCAGAGTTAAGGTTGCATATTTGCTGGAAAGCGTGAGGAAGAGTTACGTGTACTGAATGGTTGGTGTGTATGTGAATTTCAGTTAGTGAAGTGGTAACAACATGCAGCCCGTGTCACTTCCCAAACCTCCTATTGGCTGGGAGCAGCGAACTACGGTGCAAATGGGGGCTGCAGGATGCAAGGTAAACAGCCTGTCTGGCAGCCATCCAGCAGCTTACCCTGTTGAGTCATATGGCCCACTGGCTACACAACTGATTTAACACACTCCACCTCCTAACCTCATTTCTCATCACGGGACTCTTGAATCCTTTACCAAATGTAGGTTTCAAACACATTCTCTGCTACCCATGCCTGTGTCACTGGTTCCCCGGAGTCACTATGAGGATCGATGCTGGTCAGACAGGCTGGTGGTGTCAGAATAGGAGGAGTCAGCAGAACTGGAGTGTTCTATAAGGTAGTTTTTTGTGAAGATCAAATATGGGGAATAACTTCTGTTGACATTTTACATTTTTAAATGCCCTTGTCGTTGAGCTATTGAGACCCAGAAATGAGAGCCTCGTAGGAAAAATCAAACAGAGCTCATTTTCATAAGTAACTCCACCCAAGTTAGAAAATATTGTGGAAAATTCAGTTGATTCAAGAAAAGTTAATGTGTTAGATCTGGAGCCTTTATTTAGTTTTCTACACATAAAGTAGAAGGATTTTAAGTACTGTTTCTAAGTACAACTCTCCAATACTTGAACTATAGATCTTCTAAAGAATGTTCATCTTGTTCACACCTGTGCACACTTTTTGCATCTTATATAAGCTAAATATCAGGGCTTTAAAATTTCATCTAACATAATCAAAAAAATAATTCTAATCTGTTATGTTAGTCTTGCCTTTTTTAAAAAAAGAGGCACATAGGAGTGCCCTATTGACTCAAACCCATAATCCATTGGTCAGTGACCAGCACGAGCTGGTGGTACAAAAACTCTGCAGTAGGCAGTTATAGGATAATGTGCCCCAGGCAAAGTTTTCTTCAATTAGTTCTGGAGTTGGTTAATGACCTGCAAGTTGTATTTTAATACTAAAAATCAAGGAGATTGAGGGGTAATACAAGGAGGATGACATCACCAGAAATCCCAGCCAGGTCAATGTCATCAGCAGTTTTGCCTTAACCAGAAATGATGATATCCCAAAACTGATGGTCTGACCTAAACCTTAGCCCTTCACAGGGTCTGGCCTAATCCCTTTCTACTCCTGATCCCCAACAGCAAGCTATTCTTACTTAGGAAGGGAAAACAGGATTTGGTGGATGTATGGAACCCTTAAACCAGTGACTGATAGGTAGCACCACCTCTAGAAATGATAAAGAAGCATACCTTAAATGCAAGAAACTGCTAGAATGTAAACATCTTTTAAAACGTGTAGAGAGTTGTTAAAATAAACATAAGAACATAAGAGGTGTTAAAATAGGTGCTTGTAAATCTAAATGCTTCCACATGAATGATTGGAGATGGACATAGCCCAAGCCATTATGATCCCCAAGGGCCCTATGGAGAAACCAATAGGATTTGGTATATGGCCCAGAACCACAAAACCAGACTGACCTGTAGTGCCATCCCTAGAAATGAAAAAGAACAGCCGCTAAAGTAACATCGGGTGGTGGTGGGTAAAATGCAAAAGCAGAGGTTTTAAAATGTGCAGTCATGCTAAAATAGATTTTTATCAATCTAAATTAACTAAAGCACCGCAGTATGTGTTAATTGGAAAAGACCTGATCCAAATCCTATGCCCTCCCCACAAGAACTATCTTTCTTAGGGAAGGAAGCCAACAGAATTTAGTTCATGGGCCAGAGCCTTTAAACCGATACCTTTATATGTAGTGCCAACCCTATAATGATAAAGCTCTGCCATTAAAAGTATGAGAGAAGATAAAATATAAAAGGAAAGATGTTTAGCTTATGTGCAGAAACTTATATAGAAAAATATAAGTTTTAAATCTAAATATTAATTTAAATGTGCTAATGTGCATTCACACAGAAAATTGAAGAGAAATAAGCATTGAGATACAAAACTACATTTTTTTAGTTGTGGCTGCTCACTGACAAATGGGGGGAAAAAACCCTCCAGAGAGCTGTTGAGTTAACACCTGGGGAGAGGGGGCAAGTGGGATCATGTGCCCTTCCCCAACCCAATTTGCTGCTTGGGTTGGACTAAGCGTGTTTGCGTGGACAGAGCATGCTCAATAATGCTGTTGAAGATGCCCTGACTCTGCCCCCAAAACTCCTGAAAAAAGTTGATTTCTCTTCGATGTCTTCTGGGAGGGACTATATCTGTAATCATCAGATAGCATGTTTAACATTGTAATACAGAAACCTGTTGAAGTGAGGGATGTTAAATTTCAATTAATCAACTAATCGAGTAGTCGTTGGAATTTCCATTGATTAGTCGATAAGAGGGGGGGCACTCGCTATCCTGTATCTCTGCCTTTTAAATGTAATAAGAACTGCCCATGGCTCTTTTTACATTTAAAAGGCAGAGGCGCAGCAGTCGGGACCCAGCGCGAGCAGGGACTGTTTGAGTCCCCACTCGCACCATTTCTCCCACTGTGCCTCTGCCTCTCCTGCCCCTCTGCAGAGATGGTGCTGGCGGGAAACGGCTCCCCCTCTTTGCTGTCTCTGATACAGAGGCAGCAAGGGGGGGTGGAAAAGCGACTAGTCAAGTAGTGACTCGACTACCCCATGAGCCTAGGCTTAACAGGTAGTTGACTAGTTGCTTATATCAGTAATTTAAACTAGTTTGTATAAAGCACAGATTAAAAGGTATTACTTTCTGAATCACTGGTAGGATGGCTACCCAGGTCTTATAATATAACGTTCTCTTAACTTTTTTGACTGTTGCAATATATTGACAGGATTTTTTTTCACAGAACTATCTACAGTGACTCTCAGCTGTCTTTCATGAGTGGTAACAGCTAATTTAGACCCCATTATTTTGTATATCTAGTTGGAATTACATTTTCCAATGTGCATATTTTTGTATTTGTCACCATTAAATTTAATCTGCCATTTTGCTACACATCACCCAGTTTTGAGCGAGCCTTTTGTAATTCTTCATAGTCCGCTTTGGACTTAACTATCTTGAGTAATTTTGTATCATCTGCAAATTTTGCCACGTCAGTTTACCCCTTTCTCCGTATCATTTATGAATATGTTAAACAGTACTTGTTCCAGTACAGATCCTGGGTGGATACCACTAGTTACCTCTCACCATTCTGAAAACTGACCGTTTATTTCTTCTCTTTGTTTCCTATCTTTTAACCAGTTACCAGTCCAGTAACGGGCCTTCTCTCTTATCCCATGACCACTTCCTTTACAAGATCCAGCACCAAACATTCCTAAGTAAAGTGGTTCTGAAAGAATCTTCTTCACATCCTCTTGCAGTGAAGACTAAGGCAAATAATTCATTTAGTTTCTCTACAAAAGCTTTATCTTCCTGAAGGTCTTCTTTAGCATTTTTATCATCCAATGGCTCTACTCACTGTTTAGCAGGCTTCCTGCTTCTGATATACTTTAAAAAATGCTGTTACTTTTTGAGGTTTTGTTCTTCAAATTCTTTTTTGGCCTGCCTAATTATATTTTTATACTTGACTTGCTGGAATTTATGCTTCTTTCTAATTTTCTCATTAGTATGTAACTTAATTTTTAAACAATTCCTTTTTGTGTCTTATCACTTCTTTTACTTTGTACTTTTTAAGACTATACTTTTATTCTCTTTTTTGCATGTGAAAAGTAAGTCTCCAAGTAGTTTTGTACAGATTTGTTGTCTGGTTGATAATGCTCAGGGCCTCCCTGTATCTCAAGAAGGCATAGGGTTATGTTCCTTGAGAGCTGATTGACAGCTTAGGAGAAATTGAATGAGGTGCACAAAATCTCTCAGCTGACAGTTCTGAAATGGTGTTGGTAAGCCAGACCAAAAACCACAGGGATCATTATGGTGAAGTTCCCCAATGGCAAGTAGGCAGAGGGCTGTTGGTGGGGTGCAAAGACCTCATTTGCATGAATTCTCTCATTGAAGCAATTCCATTCCTCCTGAATGAAAAATGGGGCTAGATCTCCCACTCTTCACTTCTGAACTCAGTTTGACCAGGTTTGGGATTGGATGGCCTTAGCATAATTAAAGTAGACAGGCATATGGGACTTACACATCTATGGTTGCTTTGTAGACTGAGGTTAGCATTTTTTCCAGCATAACCAAATTCAGACCTGCTGCTGAGGTGACATTATAATCATTTTCTTTCTTTAAAAGTAAACTAGAAAAAAAATGTGAGATTCCTATTCAATACCAAAAAGAAGTGACATTTTAAAAACAATATACAGTAACGTCCGATAATCCGCACCTTTAGGACCCAGGGGTGCCGGATTATCAGATATGCCGGACTATCGGAAGGGGGTGAGGGGTCTGGAGTGGGGTGGAGGGGATGCCACCTCAGACCCTCATAGCCCCCTTACGATAGTCCGGCTTGCCCAGGCATCCCTGATTCAGCCGCTGCTGGTCAGTTTAAGCAGCAGCTGAATCGGGATGCTCAATAGAGCAGCTGGGTGCTTGCCGGGTTGGTCCCGCAGCGCCGAGGGGCGGCGCTACGGCACCAACCCAGAAGCACTCCAGCTGCTCTTGGGGACTCCTGGGACAGAGCAGCTGGGGTACTGCCCGGTTGGTCCCGTAGCGCTGCCTCTCGGGCCGCGGGACCAACCCGGCAGCACCCCAGCTGCTCTGGGATGCCTGGGGCAGAGCCGAACTATTTATCTGCTCTGCCCCAGGGGTCCCGATTCAGCGCTGCTGAAACAGATCAGCGGCTGATTCCAGGAAGCCCGGGCAGAGCTGCTCTGCCCGGGCTTCCTGGAATCAGCCGCTGATCTGTTTCAGCAGCGTTGACTTGGGGACCCTGGGAGAGCAGCTGGGGTGCTGCTGGGTTGGTCCCGCAGCGCCGAGGGGCGGCGCTACGGGACCAACCCGGCAGCACCCCAGCTGCTCTGCCCCAGGCGTCGGGATTCAGCCTGCTGGTGAAACTGACGCTGCTGGTCAGCTCAGCAGCAGCTGAATGGGGGAAGTCTGTCCTGCTGCCCCAGCACTTCCGGGTTCCTGATGGTGCTGGACCATCAGGAGTCCCGGAGCATTGGATGCCGGACTAATGGAGTTTTACTGTATAGGTGAGTATGTGTGTGGAGTTTGGTAGAATATCTTTTCTTACAGCTGTGATCCATTTTCCTGCATTGTGGATTTTTAGCACTCATCTCCTCTGAGCTCTCTTGCCCAATCACATTCATTCATAAAGGTATAATTTATCTGGAAAGATGCCTGAGGCACAGTAGAATTTCAGTCACATCAATCTAGTCCTAAGAAACTGCAGCACCTGCTGCTATGGAATGGTCTTTACTCTGGTAAAGAGCTGAAGAGAGGTAAACCATGAAATTAACTTTCTGAAACAGAGGCAGGACACCATACAGGGATGAGGGCATAGATATACAAAGCTATTTAGATGCCCACCTCCTGGGTAGGCCCTTCCTGACTTTTGTTGTGCTCCTTTTGTTGTGTGTTGGCCAGAGAAGAATATCTGAGCCAATATTTAGATCAGTGCAAAAGCTGGAATTCAAAATGATAGATCCTGCCTCCTAGCTTTGGCCAATAATTATATAACACAATCATTTCATCTGTCAGCACAAGTATAACTTGTGCTGATAGATGAAATGATTACCCTCAGATTTGGTTGACCTGAGTAAGAGACAGCATAGCTGGAATTTAAGATTGGTGAGGCACCCAGAAGGAACTGGATCCAGGATTAAAAAATACTGTTGTATTACTTTGATCTTTTGGACAGGTCTTTTGTCAGTTTTGTTCTTGACAGCTTGAAAATGTGTAAGTGAAAACAGATGGGTGTCAGGGCCTGTGTTTGAAGCAGTCAGTTTTGGTGGTTTGAGCTACTGTCAAGAACAGAAAAAGGGTTGGAGCTGGCTTTAGAGTTGGTATCAATTTGTTTTCATTTTTAAGTTGTTAATTATTGACCATTACATACGTTTAGTTTGTAGCAGCATGTGTATTTGTATGGGGGAGGGGGGAGCGGGTTGACTATAGTGCAATCCAAGATGTTACCACAGCCCAGAAGGCATACTGTTCTATCTATGCTGGCACTGCTAAACACAACACTGTGCGCTGTTCAAACCCACCTGAAATCTGGCTGTAAAATGAGTTTGCTGAAGCCCACGCTGCCACCTCTACATTGCTATTTTTAGCAAAGCTAGGGTAGCTGAAGCTAGCAGCAGGCATGTCTACCCAAGTAGCAGACGCACCTTGGATTGCAGCATAGATGCACCTTTAGGCTATGTCTACAATGCAGGTGAGGGTACAATTGTAGCATGCTCTAGCTGTAAATATTTGGTTCATGCAGCAAACTAGAAACAGGAAATAAGTATGAATCCCTCTAGGGTATGTTTAAATGGCAAGCGAAGCTGTAGCAAAGGTAGGCAGAGTAGGGATGTTAAGGACTAGTCAACTATCCGATAAGCAAATCCTTATGAGATAGTCAGTTGACTAGTCAATTCTCCCCCCAACCCCCTTGCTGCCTCTATCAGATTGAGGCGGCGGGGGGGGGGGAGAAGAGGGGGTATTTCAAAGTGGCAGCCCCGCACAGCTGAGCCCAGGATCAACTGTGTGGTGTTGCCATGCGTGTGGAGCCCACGGTCGACTGGGGACTCCCCAGCTGATCCCGGACTCCAGTGCAGCATTTCCATGGAACCTGGGATCAGCTGGGAGTCCCCAGCTGACCTCAGGTTCTGGGAAATGCTGCGCAGAACCCACGGTCAGCTGGGGAGTCCCCAGCTGATCCTGGCTCCACCTGGCATTTCAAATCAGCAGCACAGCATGGAGTCCGTGGGTGACTTTGAGTCCCCACTGACCCTGGGCTCCATGCTGTGCTGCCACTTTGAAATGCACAAGAGTCCCCGCTGGGGACTCTTGTACATTTCAAAGCTGGCACGCCTATGTGCAGCCCAGAGTCAGTGGGACTTCCTGCTGGCCCCAGGCTGTACATGGAGTTCCCAGCAGGGGCTCTTGTACATTTCAAAGGAGGAATGAGGAAGTGCCTATCAACTAGTTGAGTAGTTGTTGGAAATTCCATTGAGTACTCAACTAGTAAATTAACGGCTAGTTAACACCCTTAAGGCAGAGGCCATGCTAGCTTTAATTTAGCTAGCTTAGGTAACAGTAATAGTGGGCCTGGTGACACACAGGCTAGCAAGCAACTAAGGATATATACCAGGCTCCCTGGGTGGCTTAAACTCAGGTTGCTTGCTTGCACTGCCATGTCTATACTACAGTTGTTAATTATGCTGGCTAGAGATTCACACTGGCACACTTCTGTCTCCCCTTGTTCAGTCTTACCTTCACCTGAAGTATAGACCTACCCCAAAGGGATTCATACTTCGTTTTCTGTGTCATTTGCTACATAAGCAAAATATTTACTGATAAAGCATTTCATGCACTCAATCTTACAGAAAGCCTTTTGTGTTTGACAGTTTAAAAAAAAACCCACTACAATGTAGTTTTCCCTAATGTTTAAAGTTTTAATTGTATTTATTTAATCCATGTTTAACCCTTTTCATAAAGTTAATTGCCATTAGTTAAAAGAACAGTCAGATCTCTATTTATAGTTTACATCAGGAACCTTTTTTAGGTCAAGGGCCATTGACTCACAGAAAAATCAGTCAGGGCTGCACACTACAGAAGTGAGAAGCAAAAACAAAAGCCCTCACTGACATGGCCCCGAATGAGAGAGACACTTCCCATTTCCTCCCACACCAGAGCCTGGAGGAGGAGGAAGGGGCAAGTTAGATTTTGTGTGCACCAGCCCCAGGCGGTAGGGGAGTGCAGGCACACCAGCATGGATTCCCCAATGCTAGGGGAGACCTTGAGCCTCGGGGGCCAGATCCAGGCAAGCTGGGGGCCGCATAGGCCCCCAGGCCTGAGGTTCCCCACCCCTGGTTTACATTCTGAAAGTTAGTTTGTTAGGAAAATGGAGATGTTTTCTGATAACATTTTTGCTTATTATCAACCCTTCAACCAAGAATAACTTAAGCAAACTGCATTTTGTCTCAACACGTCTTTTGTCACGAGTTGAATAATATGTCTCTGACAGAAAGATAACAGTAAATACATACTACATTAATATTATCAAAGCACGATGTACAGCATTGGAAAAGGAGTGGGAGGATTGGGAGCAGGGTGTGATAGGAATGTTAGAAACCATTAAGAAAGGGATAGATAACAATACAGGAAATGCCATAATTCCCCTATATAAAACCACTGTATGCCCACATCTTGAATACTGGATGAATATCTGGTCATCCCATCTCAAAAAGATATATTGGAATTCAAAAAGGTACAGAGAAAGGCGATACAAATGATTAGGTGTATAAAACAGCTTCCATACAGGGATAGATTTAAAAGAGTGGGACTTTTCAACTTGGAAAAGAAAAGACTAAGAGTGGATATGAGATCTGTAAAATCTTGATAGGTGTGGAGAGGGTGAATAAGGAAATGTTATTTACTCCACATAACAATGAAACTAGTGGTCACCCAAGGACATTTAATAGGCAGCAGGTTTAAAACAAAAGGAAGTATTTTTTCACACAACACAGCCAATCTTTGGAACTCTTTGCCAGAGGGTATTGTGAAGACTAAGATTGTAACAGGGTTCCTAAAAGAACTAGATAAATTAATGAATGATAGGTCCATCAATGACTATTAGCTAGGGTGGACAGGGATGCATGGATAAGAAGGTCATATTAGGTCAGACCAAAGGTCCACCCAGTAGTCTACCTTCTGACTGTAACCAATGTCAGGAGTCCCAGAAGGATGAACACAATAGGTGATTATCAAGGGTGTGTCTACACTGCAGGACAAAGTCAAATTAAGATACGCAATTTCAGCTACGTTAATTGCGTAGCTGAAGTCGAAGGAGCTTAACTCAGCTTTTGGCACTGTCTACCCTGCAGGAAGTCAAAGGAAGAACACTCTTCTTTCAACTTCCCTTACTCTCTAGGGATGCTAAATTTAGATTAACTGGCTAATCTAATAGGCAATGCAATTTGCATCGACTATTCAATTAGTCGATAAGTGCGTCTCTGCCTTTGAAGCCCCAAGGCTGTTGTTACACATCAAAGGCGAAAACACTGCAGGGGGCACGGGGCCAGTGGGGAACTCAAGCAGTTCCCCAGTAGCCCCGTGCTCCCCACGGCATTTCAGAGCGGCAGCAACGCTTGGAGCCTGGGGTCAGCTGCGGACTCAGAATCCCCAGCTGACCCTAGGTTTCTATGCAAGTTGCTGCTTTGAAATGCCATGAGAGCACAGCATTAGGCTTCATATGGCATTTCAAAGCGCAGCACCACATGGAGCTTGGGGTCAGCGGAGTCCCAGCTCAAAAATGAGGTTTACAGGTTGACAAAAGGAGGTTTTTCCAACAAATGGCCCCGTCTATACAGGGCTTTTTATCGCAAAAACCTCTTCCACAAAAAGGATAGGAAGATAAGCAAATGAGCGCGCAAGATATGCAAATGAGCACTCCATTTGCATTTCCTCTTCTGCAAAACACCGCAGTATAGACCTATCCTGACAGAAGACAGGGTATTGGGCTAGATGGACCATTGGTCTGACTTAGTGTGGGCCCCTTCCTATGTTTTTAATCTGCTCTGACATACTATGTTCAACCCTGTCTACAGCGGAGTGAGGGAAGTAATCATTTATCTTCTAAACTATTTGATGATTCACAGCACTCTTGTATGATCTTAATCTGCTTGTTTTCCCCAGTAGTTACTTTAATGAGAGAGAATTGTAGAGAATTCAACTTAACTTGAAATTATTCAGTGATGGTTTCAATCTTCTTTAATACAAGAGCTAGAACAGCAATTTAATATTATCATACTCTTAACCTGAACAGAGACGAATGGGTCAGAGACTTTTAAAGTACTATTTCTCTTACCTTGTACTTCCTGGTTCTTTTCTTTGGAACTGTCTTCTGTATGTCCTGTTTTAATTTCCCCTATTAGCTTCAGAGCTGACTTTTTGCCACCAAGCACGTGCTAATTACCTCTGGCCAGGGACAGAATGACTGCCTACATATTGTGTGCCAGAAAAGCACATTTCACAGACATTAACTCTTTTTTTCTACTTTGAGCAACAGAACTAATAACAGTAAAAAAAACTTTCAGGCTCTTTCAAGTGTAAATTCTTGGGTGGGTTTCCCTATCAACGTACAGAATACTAATGCAGCAGCTGTTCTATCTGTGGATTTTGAAGAGAGGGGTGTGTAGTGTGTGTGTATGTATGTACACACACATACATGTTTCTAAAAACATCTAGAACTTCAAAGGAATGTTTCTTCTTCGTGTGATTGCTCATGTCCATTCGAATGAGATGTGTAGCGCCGCATGCATGGTTCCCGAGCGTTTTTCCCCAGCGGTACCCGTCGGGCCGGCAGGTCGCCCCTGGAGTGACGCCGCTATAGCAGAGCATAAGTACCTTCTGCCGGTGCTCCCCTCTTCAGTTCCTTCCTACCACCCGTGATGGTTGTTGGAGCTTCTCTGTTCTTTGGACAGATCCCAGCGACAGTTAGTTGTAGCCCGTTGGCAGTTTTTCTTTGTGTTTCCAGTTCGTAGTTTAAGTAGTTAGCTAGTTTGCAGTTCGTTATCTTTCCTCCAGGAGGGGGGATGCCAGCCCCACACGGCTTGAAGTCCTGTGCTGCTGATGCCGAGAGGAGACCCCATGACTCTTGCCTAGAGTGTCTGGGGGAGACTTATCTCACTGACTCCTGTAAGATCTGCAGGAGTTTTAAGCCTCGCACTAAGTGGGAGAGAGACTCATGCTTAAAATTATTGCTTATGGAGTTGGCTCTCCAACCGGCACATCCCACGAGGTTGCGGTGTGCAGTGCACCGGCGTTGGTGCGGGACACTCAACCAGGCCTTTCCTGTACCGCGGCACCGAAGACCTCGGCACCAAGGCATCAGTCTCAGTCTCCAGTACCGAAGAAGAGGAAGGAGGCTAAAGGCAGATCGCCTAGCCGCATGGCCCATGGCAGTTGGCATCGCCCTCAATCTCCGCGCCCAGACTCTTCCAGAGGTGGTCGCAATGCAGGTGCGTAGAGGAGGAGAGAGGGCCCTCCACATGGCCAGAGTCCGGGGCCAATCCCTGCGCACAGCTCATCAACCCCGGAGACCTTTGTGGCGGCACAGGAGTTCACTGAGCTAACGGCTTTGCCTCCGTCACCTCCACACCGTGGAGCATTTTCGCCTGTGGCACCAGGGGCCAGGGTGGCACCGGTAGTGGCGACTGCATCAGTGGCCTGGTCGGCACCAGCTTCGGCACAGGGGGTGACAGCACCACCCCCGACCCAGCAGGTTGTGGCGACCTCCACGGCACTGGTGGTTGCCGCACCTGCCCAGAGCTCCCGCCGGCAACGCACTTTGTGGCATCACCGCCTACCTCAGCACCGACTCCAGCAGAGCAGACGATCTCGGCTTCCAGTCCAGTGAAGCAGATTCCTGGTACCGGCGCCCCGGCACTGCTGTTGATGGGACTGCCAAGGCAAGCCCATGCAAGGAAGCCAGAGTCTATGGAGAGGTACAGGCTGCATCACCACTCCAAACCGCCCTCCACGGCACCGCCCTGGTCCGCATCGGACTATTCTTTGGAGTCGGAGCCAGAGTCGGTGTGCTCCGTGGGCTCGTCCAGGGAGTCTTCCCGGCACCGTTCCTGGCACTGCTGAATTTCAGCAGACCTGGCTCCTGAAGGCTCAGCCACCCTGGTCTTTCTGGATGCCATGGGCCTATCACCAGTGGCAGGGCCCGATGCCTCCGTTGCGGGGGTCTAGTGTCTCTCATCAAAGGAGCACTCCTTCCGCTTCGGTGTTGAGGCCCCCCGAGCCATCTAGGGTGGACAGCCCGCAGAGGCAGGTGACGGCCGTGGAATTGGCCCCCATGTTGAATCTGCCTCTTGCCAGACTGGAGCCTCCCCAAGCCACCCAGTCTCCTGAGGGGTTGGACGACCCTCTACCTGTTCATGAGTCGTCCTCATCCTCTCCCGATGAAGTCCTGGTGGACCCGGCACCGTCCATGCCTTCAATGGATGCCAGGGCGCACTAGGAGCTGCTCCATAGACTGGCGGCGAATTTGGGTGTACAAGCAAAGCTAGTGGCCGAGGACACAGACCTTATGGTGGATATCCTCAATACAGATGCCCCTGCTAAGCTGACTCTCCCTTTGAACAAGACTGTGGCTAAAGTCACAAATACCTTGTGGCAGACCCCGGCTTTTTTAATCCCCACTCTTAAGGGGGTTGAAAAGAGGTACTTCGTTCCCCAGTCGGGGCATGAGCACCTCTACTCCCACCCAGTTCCGGGTTCCTTGGTGGTACAGACGGCCACTCAAAAGGAGAGGCAGGGACAGCCGGGGCCTACACCAAAATCCAGGGAGCCCAAGCGCCTTAACCTTATGGGACGTAAGGTCTATGCCACAGGTGGTGTCCAGTTGCACATCGCCAATCAGCAAGTGATGCTGAGCCGCTACGCTTACAACACGTGGCAGGCGATGGACAAATTCCGGGACAGGTTGTCCCCAGATTCCAGGCAGGAGTTTGCATCTATGGCCATGGAAGGGAGAACCATAGCACGTACGGCCCTGCGAGCAGCACTGGACGCTGTAGACTCTGCTGCCTGTACCATGGCCTCCGGTCTGGTCATGCGTTGGAGTGCGTGGCTCCAGGTTTCGGGGATCCCTCCGGACGTGCAGACCACAATTCAGGACCTGCCGTTCAATGGGAAATCCCTTTTCTCCGAGCATACTGACTCGAGGCTTCATAGCCTGAAGGACACGAAGGCCACGCTCAGATCACTGGGCATTCATACACCAGCCCCCCCAGAGGAGGCAGCTCCCTGCTGGACAGTTGGGAAGGTCACAATTTCAGCCGTCTCGACAGGACCAATGGAGGCACTGGCCTCTTAATCCGAGTGGGGGTATTAGTGGTGCTGCGGGGGACCCTCCTTCACGCATTAGGCGTTGACGCCCATGGGGCGACTCAGACTGGGGTGCTGGCCCACCCTCCACCCAGCAGGCTAAGCAGCCGTTTTGAAGGTTTGCCAGAGGACCCTTTACCAGCCCCCACTGTCACCCCTCCTTTTTGGGGACCGGCTGTGTCATTTTTCCCAGGCCTGGGCCTGCATTGCTTCCGACAAGTGGGTGCTAGGCCTAGTAGACATAGGTTACTCCATCACTTTTCTGCATTTGCCCCCTTCGCTCCCTCCCTCCCAGTCCCTCTTCAGGGACCCATCTCATGAGGTCCTCCTAAGTCAGGAGGTCCTTTCGCTCATCGAAAAAAGGAGTGGTAGAGAGAGTTCCGCCTCACTTGGAGGGCAAGGGTTTTTATTCCCATTATTTTCTGATCCCCAAGCTAAAGGGTGGACTTCGTCCTATCTTGGACCTCAGAAACCTCAACAAGGTAATAAGGAAAACGAGGTTCAGGATGGTGACGCTGGCCTCCATTATTCCAGCCTTAGAGATAGGGGACTGGTACGTGGCCCTCGATTTAAAGGACGCCTACTTTTATGTGGCCATACAGCCGAGCCATCGAAGGTTCCTCCGGTTTGTGGTGGCTCAGAACCACTTCCAGTTTACGGTGCTTCCCTTCAGGCTCTCCACTGCCCCCAGAGTGTTTACAAAATGTATGGCAGTGGTGGCAGCATTCCTTCGAAGGTACGGAGTCCAAGTTTTTCCGTACCTGGACAACTGGCTCATCCAGGGCCGGTCCAGGGATCAGGTGCTAGCCCATATAACATTTACAAGGTCCCTGTTTGGGGAGCTAGGGCTGTTGCTAAACGAGGAGAAATCCCTGTTAACTCCTTCTCAGGACATAGAATTTGTGGGAGATTACATAGACACCAGAAGGGGAAGGGCGTACCTCCCCATGGCCCGGTTCAGACCTATGTCAGCTACTGTGTGCGACCTTTTCGTTGTCCCTGCTTACAACGGCTCGGACCTGCGTGAAGCTCCTCGGACATATGGCGGCCTGTACGCATGTAGTTTGCCACGCCAAGTTGAGGCTCAGACCTCTTCAAGCCTAGTTGGTGAGCTCTTTCAACCAGGCCAGAGCTCATTGGGACTCCGTCCTGTCATTGCCTCAGCACGTGGTGGACTCCTTGCAATGGTGGACTCGAGAGGAGGAGGTGTGCAAGGGGATGTGCAAGGAGGTTCCCTTGGTCAGACTGATAACCGATGCCTCGGACAAGGGGTGGGGTGCGCATATTGCGCACCACAGGACACGGGTTGTGGGCCCCTCACGAGAGGGACTTAAATATCAACGTCAGGGAATTGAGGGCTGTCTGGAGAGCCTGCAAGATCTTCCTAGCCCATCTCTCAGGGAAATCTGTGTCAGTGCTGCTGGACAACACAGCGGCCATGTTCTATATAAACAAGCTGGGGGAGGAGAGGGGGGGCTCGCTCCTCTCCGTTATGTTAGGAAGCGGTTCTCCTTTGGGAGTTCTGCATAGCCCACAACATTCACCTCCAGGCGGCATATCTGCCAGGTTGCAAGAATACGCTGGCGTGGATGCGCTAAGCCACTCCTTCAGAACCCACGAATGGTGCTTGAAGGACGCTGTCTTTTTGCCTCTCTTCCAGAGGTGGGGACATCCCCAGGTGGACCTGTTTGCCATGGAAGCGAACAAGAAATGCCCCCATTATTTCTCATTCCTAGGACGGGGTCCAGAGGGGACGCCCTGATCATCGATTGGCCCTGGGGCCTGCTGTATGCATTTCCCCCGTTCCCCGGGTCCTAGCCAAGACCAAGCAATTCAGGTCCCAGGCAATCTTGATAGCCCCAGACTGTCCCAGGCAGTTTTGGTATCCCATCCTGCTGGAAATGGTGCAGGATGAACTGCGGCTCTCCCGCCCAGTCAGGACCTGGTCATTCAAGCCTGGAAGAGAGGTCTCCTGTACCACCCAAACATCGGGTCCCTCCACCTCACAGCCTGGCTTCTCCATGGTTAACGGAACCAGAGCTTGCTTGTCCTGAGGGTGTGCAGGTAGTTCTGCTGGGGAGCAGAAAGGCGGCTACCAGGTCAGCCTACGCAGCCAAATGGAAAAGGTTTTCCCTATGGGCAGTCAGTAGGGAGATAAACCTGGTTCAGCCCCGGTACCAGTTATCCTTGACTACCTCTTTGAGCTGCGTCAAGCAGGCCTATCTACCTCCTCTATCAGGGTCCATTTGGTGGCCATGTCGGCCTTCTACCTTGGGGTATGTTATGTTAAATAAACTTATGGTTGGTTATTTATAACCTTGTGTTCTGTTTCGCTAGGAGTGCATCTCTGACCCCACCTCCGTATGGTTTCAGCTTGAGAGTCACCTCATTCGAATGGACATGAGCAATCACTCGATGAAGTGAAGATGGTTACTTACCTGTAACTGTTGTTCTTCGAGATGTGTTGCTCATGTCCATTCGATTCCCCTCCCCACCTCCCCTTCGTCGGAGTCTCCGGCAAGAAGGAACTGAGGAGGGGGAGCGCTATAGCGGCACCACTCCAGGGGGCGACCTGCCAGCCCGACGGGTACCGCTGAGGGAAAAAACGCTCCAGGAACCGTGCACACGGCACGCACACACCTCATTCGAATGGACATGAGCAACACATCTCGAAGAACAACAGTTACAGGTAAGTAACCGTCTTTTCTTCTATACAGATTATAGTATCTGTGCCCTCTTTCTCAGCCAGAAATAAAGATGCTTGAATGTTACAGCCATACCTCCTTATATTGTGATCTGACCTTTAAAATTCACAGTGAATATTCACCAATATTTACTTAAAATTGCTGTTTCCAAGAACATTCTTGCCTACGAACTCATTTGCTAGCATATTCACAGCAAGAGAATATAACACCGTGGGAGTACATTAAAAGCAAATGTATTTAAGACTGTGAACTAAAGTTCACATGTTTTTAGCAGTATTTACCCACTCCTCATGTGTGTTTGTGTATATATGACTCCACAACAGATAAAACTCATGGAACAGGATTTGACCCATTATTTGCTAGAGTGCCTTGAGAGCCTTTAATATGACAGGAGCTGTAGGTGTACAGAATGCTATTAATGTTTGATTCTCTGTGCCATCAGATTCCACCTTCCTTGTACCAGCATTTCCAATCCGTTCCCAAAGTACCAAATTAACGTTTCTATTTGACTTTAAAATGCAGTTAATATATTTGCAAAATGTATGGAAATACTAAATGTGATGTGTACTTGAAGTTCTTTTAGTATGTTTGTACAGCATCTAGCAGAGGGGTTGGAAACCTAAGGCCCGGGGGCTGGATGCAGCCCCTGGCTTGCCTGGATCTGGCCCCCAAGGCTTGGGGCTTCCCCTCGGCATTAGAGAGCCTGTGATGGTGCTCCAGCCCGCCCCTCCTCCATGGGGCTGAGGCAGACAAAATCTACCAGACTGGCCCCACAAGGCTCTAGTGTGCAAGGGGAATGTGGAGAATGTCTGTCGTCTTCTCTGTTGGGGGCCATTTCAGTGAGGCTTTTTTTTTTTCTTCTGACTTGTGTGTGGACCCCAACTGATTTTTCTTTGGGTCAGCAACCCCGACCCAAAAAAGGTTCCTCACCCCCATCTAGCACAATGAAGCCCAAACCTAACTCAGGTCTCTAGATGCTACCTCAGAGGAAAACAAATTAGAAAGACAGAGGGAAGAAAATTATGTTCAGTGTTCTGGGTTTGCTGGCAACTATTCATCTAGCAATCCCAGGGCCGCATTATGACTTTCGTGGGCCCTAGGCACTTTTGCCTTCGTGGGCCCCTTCCTCCATAAAAAAAATATTAAAAATTATTTTTGATATAACTTTAAATACTTCAACATTTTATTTTTTTTCTGTTTTGGGCAAAATTTAATAGATTTTTGTGGGCCCTAAAAGTTTCATTTTTTTCTGATGTGAGAAAAAAGTTAAAACATTTTCTTCTACCCTAAAAGTTCATTTTTTTCTTCTGATTTTAAAAGAAATTAAAACATTTTCATGGGCCCCTAAAAGTATCGTGGGCCCTAGGCACTGTGCCTACTGTGCCTAATGGATAAATTGGCCCTGAGCCATCCCACAAAGGAAATGATCCTTCTCTCTCTCCACAATCTCTGTAGGAAAATATAGTGGGTGAGGTAGTATCTTTTACTGGACCAGCTTCTGTTAGGCTATGTCTACACTGCTCTCTCTTGCACAAGAAAATATGCAAATGAGGTGAAGTGGTGAATATTGCCATGCCTCATTTGCATACTTAATGAGCTGCCATTTTAGCGCAAGGGGCTTTTGCGCAAAAAGGAGCCATCTATACAGCTCCTTTTTGCGCAAAACCCCCTCTTGCGCAAGAGCCGTTCTGCCGCTTTTTTTCAGGAAGAACAGCTCTTGAGCAAAAACCCCTTACGCAAAAATGGCAGCAAGAAAGGGCAGTGTAGACATAGCCCTAGTGAAAAAGACAAGTAGGGCCCTCTAAATCCAGATAGCTGCAGATGTGGATATCTGCAGCTCATTTTTGTGGATATAGATGCGGATATAAATTTTGTATCCGCGCAGGGCTCTAAAGACAAGTTTTCAGGCTTTCAGGCTTTTTTTATTTTCTTATTTAGTTTTGTTATTTTATTCAGATGTCTCCTGTTCTGATTTCTTTTATAGCAGAAGTCTCTTGATAATTTCAGTGATTTATGAAAGAAAAATGACCAAATATATTGAGTCTCTGAGTATTCTCATTTAGCACGGTCTTATTCATAAAGACTATTAAAAACCCACATCTGAATAGCTAAAATGGCAGGAAATATGGTGGCAGATAATTTTCCTGTTAGTCATCTGATAGAAATCATGATTTATTTCACAAAAAAACATTCTGTTCCTTTAGTGGCTGGAAAGAACGAGTCAATCCCATTTACAAAAATATTTGTTTTATCTTTGTTGTATTTACTTACATTCTAAGAAGTATCTGAATTCATAAAACTGATGAAAAGAACAAAAACAGTTTGCAAAAGCAGCAGCCCTCTTCCTCCAAGTTGTAGCAATTAGAACCAAAGGAATCTTCAGGGGTTTCCATCAAAATCTCTGTTATTGAGGTGTGTGTATAATGGGCTTGTTATAATTGAAAACTTGGCATGCCCATTTCTCAGCCCCAAAACTAGAGTATTTGGTTGTGTGTTACAAGAGTGGGATGGGTTGGAGGGCAAGAGGTCATAAAATGTTGTCTTCTGGTAAGAAATGGTGGAAAATACAGCAAATAATCAATAATTGGGGATGCCTAGGAAACAATATTGAACTCTTTAAGAAATATATTCCCCCAGGAGCTATTCCAACAATTGGGGGTTGTTAGAGTGCAAGGATGTTCTAGCTATGTATCCTGCACCTAGAGTTTGAGGGCCAGGGATGGAAAGAATTAGGAAAGGCTCAGTTACACTGTCCATATATTCCCCTGAGTAGCTGGATAAACCTGCTTTACATCTATTTAGCAGCACAAAGCAACCTTAACATGACCAATAATCCAGGCCAAGTCTCCCCCCACCCCTCCATTCCATTACATAAGTAAAACACTGTGCTAATCTGCCAATAAACTCAGCATACTTTTCAAGAACAAAGTAAAACATTTCCATCAAAAGGAACTTCATGTTTTTGCCAAAGCTATTGCCTCCCATGTTGCTTATGAAAAAAAAAAAAGATTTTTGCTTAAATGAGAAAATACACAAATAAATCCACCAGTCTCTCTCCCCTCCTCTTTGTCAGCATATCACCAAAAGCATGTCTGAAATACCATTGTATTCTGCTCCTGATTTTCAATAGCACGTTAAAACTATATGTGTTCTCCATTATTACAAAAATATATACATCAGTTCAACTATTGGATGGTACACGGAACTAAGTAAGAAGATTTATGCATTGTAGAAAGTGTTTGAAAAAGGTGCCCAGACTTCTGAAATTGATGCTTTTTAATCTTTCATTGGATAAATTGGCCCTAACAAATGACTTAATCTGCCCTGAATCCTCAGAAGAGCTTCAAAATATTAACTAGTCAATACACTCAAAAAACTGAAACTATATATTATGTGACACTTGCGCTAGAATTTTTCTCATAAAGAATAGACACAGAAGAAAACAAGTCAAAATGATCACTTTAAACTCCCTGTTTTAGAAGAAACTCTTTCCCCCTTCACATCTGTGACTGACCAGAGGAACCACTGTCAGGGAGCAGATTTTAAAATCCTTTTCAAGCTTGCACTACTCCATACTAAACTTTAAGAATTGTGTTTATTACTATTTCTTTTCTCTCTCTTTCATTTTTCCTTCTCCTCCATTCTCTCTAATTTTGTTATGTAGTACAAGGCAGACCATGGATGTACCAAAAATTGCAGTGCAAAAGAAGATAAAGGAGCACCATCAGTTTGCAATCTAGACAATTTCTAGAAAATGAATGTAATGTATATATTGTGTATAATTTAACATACTGCACATACCCCCACAATTTACATAAATTGTATTTTTCTACATTTAAAAAAAGGTTTTCTCTCCCCTATTCATTTTGAAAGACTCATATAAACAAAAAGGATAGCAGACTAACAGATTATAAATAGGAACAGCAAACTTAACTCATCCTGGGAAGCCTAAAAATATTTATGAGGAATCACAAAACAGTCTCTAAATTTAAATGTGTACTGGACTACAGCAATGAGGCACAAAAGTGTGATTTTTTTAAATCAATTTGCAGCTTTAAATTTGAATTTCCTCACTTTTGTAAATCTGTCAGTCCCTTAACATTTTTTAAAAACAACATAATGGAAAACTTAATGGAGCATTCTATTCAGAAAAGAGCCTTTCTATTTAATTTTTGTTTTAGCCTTTTTATAGCCATATCTGAATGAAAATAAGTTATTTACTTCTTAAAACTTTGTCCTTGTGGTTTATTCTCCACCTGAAATAATAATTTCCATCTTGTGACATCAGTCATTTTTCAGCAGCCAGTTGTGGTTTTACAAACATGGGATCAGACTTCAAATGGGAATAAACAGCAGGAGCAGAGGAACTCTTAAAATACAATTTACATACAAATGCCACTTACAAAACAGGAGAAGATTGCCGGTACATATAGCAAATCTGTAATAAGGGCAGCCTTTTCTCTAGGTAGGATACATTACAAAGTTTTCCAGCATGAATCAGAGTGGCTTTAAAATGTGGTCCTAATCTGAAAAACTACTATCTGAAAATAGCATTTTCCCGAGCAGCATATCTACTCCCAGCATATTTTGAGACACAAATAATTATTTTAGCAACAAAAATACATTTGCACTACTTATAAAAAAGAAACTCCTGTCAACATTGCAGAAGCAACACAGTTCTGAAAGTGGGCTATGTCTTATTCAAGTGCTCACGTCCTCAACACCAGAAGAATTGTTCAAGTTCCAAACTTTATGGACATATTCTGATCCCCTTCACATCTATACAAATGGAAACAAATGGCTTCTACACAAGTAAAAGAGAGATGAATCTGAAAATATTTGAATTGCATAGATGAAAACAGGAGCAGATTATGTTTTTCAGAATCTAATGCTTTATATCACTGGTGACAATGCATGAGTCAGAAAGAAGCCTGCTTGATTTTCAACTCCCATATTGAATTTGAGATGATGTCAGTAATTAAAACCACCTTTTTGTTCAAACTAAGCAAATGTGATCTGGAATCACTGAAACATTAGAAACATGGAAGCCCACAATGCCGTCTTTACAGAGTCACTTTGCAAAGTAGATTTTTTTTCAAGTCAGTCTCATGAATTGTGTAAGCGGCTAGCTAAATATTAAGAATTCTCTTTGAACAACTAGGAAACTAAACAAAACTAACTCAAATCTTTCTCTCCATTTGTTCTCATTCTCAGCATTATATTTAGTTATTACAAATAATCTTTTTTTAACACAGCTGTTTAAAATAGTCCCCCTTTCAGATGCTAAAATAGTTTTTCAGGAGTTACCCCAAAATCTGAACTCAAAAGACATCTGATGCTGCCAGAGCTTTCTCTCTGTATTGACAGTGAATCCATGTACATAGTCTACCTAAGTTCTTTTATTCAGAAGTCATATTAATAGTAAAGTTCATATTATCTTATCACTAGAACCTTACCCTTTTGCTTGCTGTGCCACAAAACCTAGCTGTTCGCATCTTTCCCTGTGACAAGGATTTTGATATTAAGTATTTTAATGGAGTCTCTAGGATTTTTAAAAAAATCTTTCTAATCCTTTATTGCATGATACTTAAACAATTTTCCATCCCAGTTTTGCCCTATTCTGTTGGGCTAGTTGTGACATTTTCCTGTTTTGAATAGAGCCGATATTAACACAGTGGTTGTTTGTTTTTTAAATAATGAATAGGCTTGTCAGAAATCACTGTTTATTTTGTTTTAACTTTGATGGATCATACTGTTTATTTTAAAGCGTTATTTTTCTATGTTCAGTTTTAAATGTTCACAGCTATCGGAAATTATGATGGACCAGCCCAGAGGAGTTAATCATTATCCAATGACAACAGATGTCGAGACTGAAAAAGTTAAAGCTTTAACTATTAAAATACAAGCCGTCAAGTCCCATCAAAATATACAAGCCCAGTAACCTTAACTCAAGCTATCAAAAGTTGAAAAGAAAGCATGTTTGTTACTTTGTCTATCTGTACATTTCAATTCTTGTCCATGGGAATATGTTTCACGGGTGTGTGTCTTGTGAAATCCACATTCATCAACTTTTCTAAGCAAAAATCTAATCTTATAAGCCTCGTATCAAAGCAGCAGCCCCAAGCAATGCGGAATAGGGTTGGTTCAATAGACGATAATGCACAGCCAGCAGAGGGAGTACACTGTGCCATTTTTGTGAGCCCTACCAAAAGCGCCTTACAGATTATTTAAAAATGGAACAACAGACTAGTGCGTGGTAGTAATATTTTAATGGCTGGATGTGTGGCCAGGAGTTTCATTATAAAGCTCCTGGTATAATGAGTCTCTAACTCTTGGTGTCCTTTTCAGTACCTAATAACCGTGAGCCTGATTTCCCCAGCGCCAGGGAACTCCCGAGCCCTTTTATTACTGCGTAAGGCTCAGGTGCTGCTACAGCTCCTGAATCCCGACTTTCCCTGGGGAGAGGAAGCAACAAGCGTCGAGGGGTGGGAACGCCCAGTTCCTTGACGCGTACAGGTGGGGCGAGGTCCCCCCAGGTGAGGGCGATCCGCTTCCCACGGGCGGTGCGGGATAGGGGAGCCGGTCCAAGAAGTGCCAGCCCGCTCTTAAGGCGGTGCCCTGGTTTGTGTCCCGAAGAGCAGCGATCGCTCGCGGGCCGAGAAGAGGTTTTCCTGGGTCAGTCATCCCGGGTGGCCGAAGGGCGCCCCGCTAAGGAAGGGCTCCGGGACCGAGGGAACAGCTGGTACGTGCGGGGCTGCAGCCCGGCACGCCACGCGGGGACAGGGGCGTGGAGGGCGGCTCGACCCCGCAGCCACACTTGCCCTCAGGCTGCGCCCGCCAGCCCCGCTGCGATCTCCGCAGCCGCCTGACGCGCCGCCTCGCCTGCCGACCCCAGCCCGGCCTCCTTGACCTGCGGCCGCGCCCCCAGACCGCGTGGGCCCGAGGACAGGGCTTCGCAGCCGCGCCGCGGCGGGCCGGAGGGGTCCGTGCTGCACCCCAGCCGCAGGTGTGTCTCCTGCCCGCTGCGCGGGTGACCGAGGCGGCGGCTCCGGCCCGGCTCCCCTTCGGCGCGGCGGAGGCGCCAGAGCTGGCGCTGTCACATGATGCGGTTCCTGGAAAGTTCCTGGAAAGCAGCCTGTGCAGTCACCAGCGCAGGGGCGGGGGGCGCCCGGGGCTAACTACGTGCGAGCGTCTCCGCGCGGCCGCGTCCCCCTGCCCCCAGCGAGCTGCCGGGGCGGCGGAGGCAAGCGGGGGGCGTCCAGCCGCTAAGAGCCCCGCTCCGCTCGCACAGGCCGCCGCCCGGCTCTTCCGCAGCCACTGCGCGGGCGGGCGAGAAGGGCTCGGTCCGCCTGCCGCTTCCGCGCGCTGCTGGCCCCGGGGACCGGCCCTGCGCCCCGCGAGCACCAGCCCAGAGAATAAACGCATTTTGCGCGCCCTCCCGCAGCCGGCGGGCGGCCCCCAGGCGGGGCTTCGAGGACTGGTCCCCATGCGGGCTTCTCCGGGCCCCCAGTGCCCCCCGCCCGGGTTCTGAGGAGGGGAGGCTGCTGAGGCGAAGGTAAGAGCCGGGCTGGGTTCCCCGGCCGCCCACCTCCGGCAGCGCCTGGCGGCTTGTTGGCGAGGCCGCATGTTCCTCGACAGCAGCGAGAGCGGCCGTGCCTTGCTGGAGCGAGCGAGGCGGGCCCTGCTCCTTCCCTCGCGGGGCCGAGTCGCTGCGCCCGGGAGGTGGGCGTGGGGAAGCGCGGGCGGGGGCTCGGCCGCGGCGCTAAGCGTGTGTCCCCGCGTGCAGGCGGCGGCGAGGAGCCGGAGTATGTCGGAGCGGCGCTGAGAGCCCGGCGCCGCGGGGGTGGAGCGGAGCCCCCCCGTCCTGGGACCCGCGGGTGACTTCGGCCTCCCCCCAAATGACCCTCCGCTCTTCCGAGTCCTCGGGGGGCGCGGAGAGGGCCGGGACCGAGTGGCGGGACCCCGGGGCGGAGGTGACCGAGAGGGCGGCGGCGGAGCGCCTGGCCGCGGCGATGGAGGAGCTGAGGCGGGCAGGTAAGTGAGCGGGGAGGGCGAGCGAGCGGGCGCCTTTCCCTTGGGGTCGGCCGGGCACTTGCCTCGTGGCCGGGCCATGTTAGGACAGGGTCTGACCCGGGGCACTTGCCTGCTACCCGGGGAGGTCGCTGAACATATCGCTGCTCCTGGCGGAGCCGAGCGGTGGCCGCTAAGCTGCCCAAGGAGCGGGTCACAGCCCCTCCGGGTAGTCGCGATCGAGCAGCCCCCGAGCTAGGCAAACGGGGCACGGGAGACTGGCGGGGAGCCGCTTTGCGCAGTCTCCCTTCTCTTGAGCTGCAGGCGGACGAGCGATTTGTAGCAATTTCATGCTAATCCGCTCTGAATTGGGTCACCCAGCGCTGCGCGCCTTGGAACTGTGTCGCTTTGTAGCTGCTGGTAAAAGTTAGTTTTGGCGTCTTTTGTTTTAGTTTGGGGTTTTTTGTTGTCTTGCTGTGGTGACCACTTCTTGGAAACCGTCTCTCTTTAGGTAGAGAATAAGGAAGAGACATACAACCACAGTCCCATACGAGCAGTGGGGGGTGGAGAGGAATAAATCCAATTAATAGAAACCCAGCAATCTAATTAAAAATAAATAGCAAACTTTTTAAGATCCTCAACTTCAGGCTGCCTCATTTGGAAATATACAGTAGGAAAAATACTTTTACAAATTCTCTGAGAACCATTTTTTTTATTTAAAGTAGCTTCACTTCATATATAAAAAGCTGTGTTAATAAAATAAGGAAACACTTAAATAGCAGTCTCAGAGGGGTAGTTATGTTAGTCTGTGTTTGCAAAAACAATGAGGGTGCTCGGGCACCTGAAAGACTAACAGATTTATTTGGGCGTAAGCTGTTGTGGGTCAAAACCACTGTGTCAGAGGCATGCTATAGCAGTTATTCCAGACAGAGTTCAAAATGACTGTGAGGAGGGGGGAATGAATTGTTAAAAATAGTATCAAACTTGTCTGTAATTTGGGAAATTCCAGTTTAGCTTAGCCCTCCTATGTTTCATATACTACTTAAAACCTCTTCAGTTACATTTACATCACTCAAATGTGGAAAACTACCCCCATTATACAGCTGTAGGAATTATTTTTTTTTAAAGTGAATACTTGCAGCTCAAGGAACAACTAACTGCCTTACAAAATGCAAGATTTGTATCTTCATTAGATTGCCAGACTGGAAGCCTTGTCTCACAACATGGATTTTCTCCTACATGTACTGCCCTATTTCTTATAAGTTAACCAGGGCTATTAAAAGTTGGAGCATTCTTTATGTAGTTTGATGTGAACTTATTTTGGCTATTGTACAGAAGATGGTACATGATAAGTTTCCCATATAGTTTTCAGCATATTTTGAAATCTAATATTTACTCACACAGTAACGTGGAAATACAGACCTGACAATGTCATGATGACGCATTTAAACTATCTCCCTCTTCTAACAGGGTGGTACTGGGGCAATATGAATGTTGCTGAAGCCAAAGAAAGATTACAAGATACTCCTGAAGGTACTTTCTTGGTTAGAGACAGCTCACATTCGGAGTACCTACTGACTATTTCAGTAAAAACATCAGCTGGACCAACCAATCTGCGTATTGAGTATCAAAATGGCAAATTCAGACTGGATTCCATCATATGTGTCAGATCTAGGCTTAAACAGTTTGATAGTGTGGTTGATCTGATTGAATACTATGTTCTTACATGCAAGGATAGAAAAACTGGGCCTGAAACTCCACCAAATGGAACAGTGCATCTTTATTTGAACAAACCCCTCTATACTTCAACTCCATCTCTGCAACATCGCTGTAGAATAACTATAAACAAATGTACAAGTAACATCTGGGAACTGCCTTTACCAACAAGATTAAAAGAGTACTTGAAAGAGTATCAATACCAGGTATAAATATCTTTTCTGAACGTCTCTTGTAGAATAACTTTGAATGCAACTTTTAAGATCACCCAAAGAACTGAGTATCCAGCTGTACAATTCACCATGGCATCTATTATCAAATGGTGTCAGTTTGGGGGAGGGGACAAGTTGGATTTAAAATGCCTCCACACAAGCAGAGTCTTTCCAAATCCTATTTTTGATGAGTGGAGGTTGCAGTCTCTCTAATAAGGTATGTTGGTATCATACTAACTTGTGAAGATTTGGGATTCTGACCAGAATGTACAGTCTTATATTTGAAGAAAAAGGTGTAAAGCACTGTAATGGCTGCCAAGTAGTATCTGAAAGGGTGATCTTCAGCAGCGGTGTGCAATCTGTGGGTCGTGACTCCCTTGGGGGTCACGGCTGTCTTCCTGGGGGGGGTCGTAGCACCAGGCTGGCCACCATTTTCTTTTCCTGGCTCAGCGCCTGATGTACACACAACGGGAGCAGGGGAAGCGGCAGTGGAGCAGACTGGCGCTTTAAATTAAAGGGGCCACAACAAAATGTTCCTGGTGCGCTTTTTTTTTTTTTCCCCTCTCAAACATTTTCCCGGCCCTAGGGGTCACGAAATAAAAAAGGTTGAACACCACTGATCTACAGGATGTGGGAGAGACTGCAGCTTTATGTGGGAGAGACTGCAGTTTTACATGGGAGAGGTCAAATAAGTAAATGGCCTCAATTGTTTGATTCCAAGACTAGTTTGGTGCTGATGCTAGTATACTTTTGCAATGTTAAGTGGCTTGGGCTTGTGACTCTTACCAAACTTATGCAACTACTCAACAAAGTCAAAAAGTTAACATTTTATTCTGTATTGAACCATAATCCTGAGGGAAAGGGAGTTATCTGTTTTGCACAGAGTAGTATTGCAGTAATCAAATTAAAAACCTTATTTCCAAAAGCTTTTAAAATTGGAATGAAGGGAATACAATTCAGTATCTTTCAGGGGACCCCAGTGTGTTACTGAGGTACCAGCCTCTGCCTTGATGTTTTAACATCTTCCCTTGTTACTATTTAGCCTCTGTTGGGTGAGGCCATAGACTTTCTACACTGCAGCTCTGCTGTTGCTCAGTTCTGATATCTCAGCATGAAAACCAGCAGTTATGGCTACCTTCTACAATGTAGAAGTCCTTTTTTTCAATTTTTCCCCTAGAATTATGGGAAAGTTGATTTATTTACTGCTGTAGCTATCAAACTTCAGACCATAGTCAAAGTGAATCTAATTGCACAGGTTGTCTCTCCTAACTTAGGTTGAAACTTGCTGCTTGTCCGATAGTAATGTTTCCTGTGAACCTTGGTTCTTTCCCCCCTAGCTAATACACAAGCAAGTGCACAAATATCAGATGGTGGATTATATTCCTATTAGGGGAGTAGAGACTGAATTTCTGTAACTGAAATGGTGATAGATAAACTAGTAAAGATGCTACTTGTATTACAGTAGCTCCCAGAAGCTGCAAATGAGATCAAGACTGCGTGAGAAACATGCATACTCACAAGAGGGTAATCTGTGCCTCAGTCTAAATAAAAATGGGGAGCAGGGTAATAGAAATGTGGTTACATGAGGAACTGGTCCATAGTTTGTTGCTCAATCACTTTTATAAACAAAGATTTAAGATTATCTTAATGTCTACTCAAATAAAACAGAGCTTCAAGAAGGATTGCCAAGACTTGCTATAAGCTCAAACCTGCCCAGGTTGAAATACAAGCAAAATAAAATGGGCTTCTTGTTTGAGGCAAACTTCTTTGTTTCTGTACAGACCCAGTAACGGCTAACCTAAACAGACTTAAAGCTACATGACAAGAATCCTGCAATTCAGGTTGCAGGGCCCACTTAAGCACTTTTTTGGGTGTGTGGGTGAGGTATTTGATTTCCTAGAAGTGTGCAAGAGTGGAGCTCTCCAGTCCCAACATGCCTTCTTTTGTCTACTGTCCTCTGCTAGTAATAGTCTCTCCTCTCCTACACCCATGGTCTGTTTTTTGGGGAACTCTGATTTTTGGAATACCTTGGGACCAAGGCCTCATGTATAGCATGTTGGACCTGGAGATTGCAAGGTTCTGGCCCCTGGTAGCAAGCCAAAACATCAATCTATTTGGGGATGAGAAACAAGTAATGATTATGTTGGAAAAGATTTGGATGGCTATTATGCAGGAAGTTTTCTGTGGTGACTCTGATACAGAGTTAAAATAAGAAAAAAGCCAAATTAAATTATTTGTGTGCCTCTAGTGTTTTTTTTATTTTATTTCTGGCATGGCTTATGTAAATGATTGTTTCACATCAAATTGGCTTTAAGCATTACATAATTGAGGCTTACATTCTTCCTGTTGTAGAAAAATAAATGTCTGAAATATGCTTCATATAGGACATCCAAAGTCCATGGAAAAAATTCCTACTGACTTCAATAGGCTTTCGATCAGGATCAGGTTCTATAAGCTCTGTGTGAGAAATAGTTGCATGGTATGTTGCTTTGTGGGATCATATTAAACGTTTTTTTATATGTATTACAATTAAATATACACAGTGGGGCTTGACAGCTACTGTGGCCCCGGGACAAGATGTGTGGGGGGTGGCTTCATGCTTTGGTTGGGGTGGGACTGGGGCAGCTAATCCTCCATGTTGCCTGAGGTGTGGTGCTGCTCCCACCAGCCCTCAGAGCTGCACAGAGCACCTGGTGTGGTTCTCCAGCAGCAATTCATACGAGGCCTAGGGTTGGCAGTACCTGGGAGCCCTGGGCTCTTTAGAATCACTGGGCCCCAGGGAAACTGCCCTCTTTGCTTCCTGTGGGCAGGCCTGAATATGCATGTTCACATCTCGGTCCTACTGTTGGATGGGCTCAGTCTTTCCTTGAGTTTGTTGGACTCTGGATTGAGTCGGTATTTCATGATGGGCTTTTCTGCTAACCTACAACACTGGATGTTGGTCATCTGAATCTTCACAAAACCTCTGCTCTTTCTCATCCTCTGATACAATGCACACAGGCTCCACAGATATAAATGAGACAGTAGCCGTAATTGATAATACAATGGGGCAACTTTCCTTCTACTCTCTAATAAAGACTAACATAATTAAAATATCATCTTAAGCAAGGAAAAAGTCATGGATCATTATTTCTGTGATTAAGTATTTTGTTTGTGGAATTCCTTGTTTCACTTTCTTATATGAAAAACAGTTTTATACAGGACTTAGTCTTTATAAGATACAATCTACATGTGTTTGTATGTAAAGATTGTAAAGGTTCTATTGTTAATGTGTCAAACTCAGTTATACTTTACCACCCCTGCAGCTTAAATTCATGGCAGATGTCTTTAAATGGCTATGTTTTGTTGGGGAGAGATGAAAATAATTTAAGAGACCGAGTATCATATGTGACTATGCATTGTAAGCAATAGCAACAGAATGCTGTCTGTAGGGAAACTAGCTGCAGTACCTGAGAAGAAAGTTATCTGTAAAGAAAATTGTTTGCATTAAGATCAGTGTTTTGAAGACATTCATTTACTCTTATCTTTGCACCCTGATTCTTTCTGACAACATAATCAATCCACAGCAGCCTCAAAGAAAAAGTAGTTTCACTACAACCAGGAAATACAGTGTAGAGAATTGAAGGAACCTCTTGTGTTTTTTAAAATGGGTTTTAGGAGAAAATACAGAAAATGAAAAATGTCTTAATATACTACTTTGCAAAACTCTCCAGGGGTCATCAATGACCTCTTAAAATGTAGCCTGAAAGTTTTAGCCCTTCAAAAATGTACTGTATATTGATTTGGCCATTTCAAAGTATGAACAAGAAATATAAGTATACCAAAATAAGTTATTTATTTTCTTCCTTTAAATGACGAAACCAGCCTTATACTCTTCCTCTGTATTTAAAATGTCAAGCAACTAGTTTTGATATGTTGTAATTTGTAAATAAAATAAAGTTGGGTTTGAAATAAAGTTTCAGCCCTGTTAATTTGCTTTCTTTTTTTTCTTTTTTTTTGTCAAAGATAGATGTTTGGGTAAGTTTCATTCACGGTATGGTCCAATAGGTATCATTCACATGCTATTTAA
This sequence comes from Rafetus swinhoei, assembly GCA_019425775.1. Taxonomy (NCBI): domain Eukaryota; kingdom Metazoa; phylum Chordata; order Testudines; family Trionychidae; genus Rafetus; species Rafetus swinhoei. Next base: position 268,890,713 of record CM033437.1, on the reverse strand, counting down.
AATAGTTGCTTTTCATTTTAATTTTTTTCTGTAAACCTCAAATGTTATTGAAGTTTTTCAGTATTTCATCCATTTATCAAAAGATACTTACTATTAATTGCATAAAGAACATTAAAAATTAAATGATTACAACTGAAATTTACAATACTTTAAACAATGAACTAAAAATTGCTTATGTGGAAAATTTTTTTTTTTTTCCCAAATATCTGTTCTCAATTAAACATTTGCATGCATTCCAGGGATTTCTTCCTGTAAAGATTATGCTATACGCACATGTGAAGGTTGTTCTACTCTTAGAGCTACACAATCTTTTTTTTATTTTTATTTTTTTTGGACAAAGATTATCCATACCAGTATAAATATCAATAAACACTTTTTCCAGTACTAGTCATCAACTTCCCTTTTGTAGAAATTTTAAATTAGCAGATACTATATGAGCATTTCAAGCTTTTTTCATAGAAAAGGCCAGAAATACCAGTGTGACCTAGTCTGACTTTTTGTGCAACACACAGGTCATAGAACTCCCCCCAAATAACATCTAGAGCAGATCTTTCCGTGAAACCTCCAATCATGATTTAAAATTTATCTATGCTAGAGAATCCATCATGAGCTGTGGTAATTGTTCCAATGAATAATTATTTGCCCTGTTAAAAATGTATGCATAATTGCCAGTCTGAATTTGTCTTGATTCAATTCCTAGCTACTGGATCATGTTATACCTCTCTCTGCTATACAGAAGAGCCCATTTATATATTTGCTCCCTTTGTAGATACTTAAAGATAGTAATTGAACTACCCCTTAACGTTCTCTGTGCTAAGCTAAATAGATAGTGATAGACTTAAGGAGCTCAATCAGGTATGTTTCCTAATCCTTTTAATCATTCTTGTGGGTCTTCCCTGAGTCCTCTCCAATTTATCAATGTCCTTGAATTGAGGACAGCAGAACTGGACACCGCATTCTAGTAGCAGCCCAAAAACAGGTGAAAAGTCTCTCTATACCTACCCAAGATCACTACACTTGTGAATCCCAAGATTACATTAGTTCCTTGTGTTACAGTGGGAGTTCACGTTCAGCTGATTCCAGCCGTGGCCAACCTGCGGCTCATGAGCCGCATGTGGCTCTTCTCTCTCCTCCCCCCGCCAAAGTGCAGCTCGTGAAGCCGCTCCTGCACACACACACACCCCCCCATGGCCCTCAGCTCCCCCATCCCTGGCTCCCCTGTGCTCACCGGGTCGGCAATTCAAGATGGCGGCCGTCAACAGGAGCCTGATCTGGCCAAAAAGCCTAAGCTTGCTTGCTCCTTAAAGAGGCAGCCTCCTTTCCCCCCACTTACTTCCTTTTCCCTTCTCTTGACAATTCTGCTGTGGCTCTAGGCAATTTTTCCACCACTGTTTTGGCTCTCTTCGTTAAATGGGTTGGCCACCCTTGGATTAGCCATAAGAATGCCCAAATCTTTTTCAGTCACTGCTTCCTACGATACAGTCCCCTGTCCTGTAAGCATGACCTATATTCTTTGTTCCTAGATGTATGCGTTTACATTTAACCACATTAAAATGCATATTGTTTGCTTGCGCCTAGTTCACCAACCATTCAGATCACTTTGTGTCAGTGATTTGTATTTGTTATTTATATCTGCCTTATTTTTTGTCTCTTCTGGAAATCTGTTTTCAGCCAGGTCACTAATAAAATGCTACCATGCCTCGGGCCATGAATTGATCCTTCAAAAGCTCCTTTAGAAACACATCTGTTCCACAGTAATTCCCTGTTTACATTTACACTTTGAGACCTATCAGACAGTTTTTAATCCATTTGCTGCATGCCATGTTAATTTTATCTTTTTTTAATCAAAATGTCATGTAGTTTCGAGTCAGATGCCCTACAGAAGTAATAGTTATAGTGATATGCTATATCAACAAACTTGTAATCTCATATAAAATGTCTTTTAAAAAAAATCAACTTAATCTGTCAGGTTCTATTTTCCTCAAACCCATAATGATTGGCAGTTAGTTATAAAACTTAAACCACTTCCTTATTGTGCTTAACTCTTCTAGCTATGGTTTTAGTCTTTAGTCTTATGTCCCTTTGTGTTATCTCTTTTCTACACTTATTAGCTTCTGATTTATTTTCCTTACTATCAACTTCCCCTTTCATATTGCTGTTTTTTACTGTCTTTCCTTCCCCCAAAATGGTTTTTTAACCAATACATCCATCTTTCTTGATTGTGCCTTTTGGGAGTATCTAGTGAAGATTTCTTAAATAATTTCCAGCTCTTTTATGGCTCAACATTATTTTTTAGCTTTCTGAACTTGGTCCTGTTATTAAAGCAACAAATGTATCTCTCGCTGGTCTAGACTTTTCATATTATAAATGGCATGATTCCCTGTATCTAAGGTACCATTAATTTTTTTATATCTAGAAGACATCCAATACAGAATTCCCCTGTGTTGCATCCAACACATCTTGAGTTAGGAATCTAATTGAATTATTAGAATTCCAAGGATGTTTTAATATGGTAGCATGAGACTTTCAGCATATATCACGCAAATTGAAGCCCTCCATGATTATACAGCTTTTTCCCTATACAATAGAATCTCTGCATTAAGAACATCTCAAGAATGGAAGTTATTCATAACTCCAGAATGTTCATAATTCTGAATAGAACATGAGGGTGGCTCTTTTAAAAGTTGATAGCCTTATTTTTGCTTTCATACAGCCTTGAAATTTTACTGTGGAGAAAAAAAAGGCTTTTAACCATTTAAATATAAATGAAAAGCACAGAAACATTTCCTTACTTGTCAAATTTTTTAAACTTTCCCTTTTTTTAGTTGTTTACATTTAACATAGTACTGAACTCTATTTGCTTTTTGTCTCTTCTGGTGCCTGATTGCATACTTCCAGTTCCAAATGAATTGTATGGTTGACTGATGCACAAGGAGCCAGTCATCCTAAAACCTAGTGTGAGTTGGTAGTCTGTAGCAGACAACAAGTAATACACCATCGTGTGTTTTGTCTATTAGGGCATTGGACCCATAACCATTCAAGATCATTTTCTTCTGAGTGATCAGTGACTTGAAAACAGGTAATGCCATTTTTTTTTACGGAGTGCTACTCCTCCCCTTTTTCTTGCTAAATCTTTCTGAGGTTACTAGAAGATTTACCTGGCATTGCTCTAGTCCTTAACTCAATTTCTGTTTTTTTGGAACATAAAACAAAAATGCACATGCTTAATTTAAATCATTACTCTGGAATGGAGCTGGGGATGAAGAGTTCAGTATTCAGGCTTCCCCAAGGAGAGAGGACTATCACAGCCCTCTCTCATCACAGAAGCTTGGGGCCAGGGGAGAAGTGCCTTTCCATGGCCGTTGCAGCTCCAGTGGGCACTGCTGGGGTTGGGGTACGGGTACATGTCCCCTGGCTGGGGCAGATCCAGTTAAGTCTGCCCCTGTGTATCCCAGCCAGAGTAAGGAATGCAGTGAACTGCACACTTTCACCATGCTACCCGGACGAAGGGGAACAGCCAGCAACGTTCTGTATGAATGTGGGGAGGGGAACTTCTTTCTAACTTCTGTTAGAAAACGTGGCGCTTCCAATGAAGATCATCACCACTCTTGCATTGCTAGCCATCTTGAAATTACATGTAGAGGAGAGTTTGGAAAGAGAACCTTCCAAACTCCCTCTCTAAACTCTACCTGAAACTCTCTTGTTAGCTACCTCTGTTCCTGGGTCTCAATTTTGCCTAGCAAGTGACTTTTTTTTTTTTTTTTATAAAAGTCTCCCTGCTTAACTTGTGTGTATTGCAACAGTGCACATGCTATATTTAACTAATATTCTAGATCTCTTATTGCCAACTTGTCCTAAAGAAAAATAATTCCTGAAAAGTATAACCTCCATTTTACACCACACCACACTCTAAATTATTTAGTTTTATCATAAAGTATATGTTTATGTGAAATTAATTACTTTAATTAAATTTTAGTTTTCTAGATGCGTGGCTAAAATATTTTCTATGAATCTATCAGAGGGGTAGCCGTGTTAGTCTGAATCTGCATAAACAATGAGAAGTCCTGTGGCACCTTATAGACCAGTGGTCCCCAACATGGTGCCCGCAGGCGCCATGGTGCCCGCCGGGACATTTATGTGCGCCCGCCGAGTGACCAGGGCCGGCCCAAGCCATTCTTGCGCTCCGGGCGCGTGGCGCATGCGCAGCCCCGCCCCCGGGCACCCGGCAGCTCCAAAAGGTTAGGGACCACTCTTATAGACTAACAGATTTATTGGAGCATAAGTTTTCGTGGGCAAAGACCCACTTTGACATGCATCTGACGAAGTGGGTCTTTGCCCACAAAAGCTTATGCTCCAATAAATCTGTTAGTCTATGAGGTGCCACAGGACTTCTCGTTATTTATGAATCTATGTTGTTCTAAGTTAGACTGATGACCACATAGTGTATTTTTCTAGGCCCAATCTGGTTTCAGAAGTTTTATGAGAGTTGACAAGAAAGGTGTATTTTCAATGAACAAACAGAGGCTTAAATTTCACTTTTTTTGTTCTTAAAGTGGAATGAGTTCTACTGCCAACTGAAAACCAAGTATTGTCCTAATTGACTGTAAAACTGGTACAACCAATTTAAGGACATTTTGACTTATTATCATTAGGGGGAAATTTAGAAAATAAAAAAAAATGTAGATGCTAATATAGCACCAGACTCTTAGTATAAAAATTCCACCCAAAAGTGGGGTTTTAAAATTATATTTGTAAGGGGGGGGGGGAATTTAAGAGAATTGATAACTTTTTGTAATGTGTCTTTTAAAGTCTGGCATTTTGATTTCTAGTAATCTGTTTAAAGAACAAAATAGCATATCAGAGCTGAAGGCTGAACAGTTTGGTTATCACAGATTTTGATAAGGCACTGTAATATTTTAGCCAAGGGTCACATGAAGTCCTGAAATATTGCTTCTGCGTCCTTACCCTGATTTCTATTGCTGCTATTGAACTTAAACATCCAGAAGTGCATTTACTATTTCCAGCTATTGGTTAATATTAAAACACCAAGCTGTGCACATGCCTTAAATAGAATCACATTATCATCTTCATGTTGCACTCATCACTTCTGGCCCCATCTTCTGATTGTCATTCTAACTCATTGCTTCATGTCTACACTTACTTTGCACATGTGGTGTCTATGAAGGGACTTAGGCATCTAACTTTTAGGCACCTAAAAATCACAGGAACAGCAGTGTGGTCCAGAAAGCTGAGTTAAACATCTAGGTTCCCTATATAGTGTCTGAAGAGAGACAGGATCCTAAGAATGTGATCCACAAAAAGCAACACACTAGGCTTAGCTCCTCTAAGCTAAGCCAAAGGAGATGCCAACGGGAGGGTGATAGGAGCTATCTGGGATTTGGATCCAGGGTCTCCCACTTCCCAGATGGATGCCCAAACCACATGATTATAGAGTCATTCTCTCTTGCTTGCTCTGTCTCAGGCCCAATGACCACTCTATGGTGGCTACTTAAATAATCGTTGGGTCAGAGCAAGAGATAGAGAAACTAGTCCACTGGCTAGGGCAGCTAGTGGGAGATAGGAGACGTCTGGCTCCAGTCCCTCAGTTCCTATCACCTTCATTGGATAGCTTTTATGGAACAACTTCAACAGGAGAGACTGAGGGAGTCTCATAGAACTGTGTGCCTGAGATGTGGGAAAATCAATTTAAACCCTTTCTCCCTGCTGGGAGAAAGTGCGGGAATGAATCAGGGTTGCTGATTCATCCCCGCTGAGCTTTCTGATAATTGGACTAAAGTTATAAAGTGGGACCAATCACTGTCTCCAACTTCTGTCCTGAAAACTGAGGAACCAAGTCAGGGTAGATGCCTACAGAGTTTAGCTAGAGTTTTGTGGATTGCAGTGGAGCCTAAAATTTAGACTTAAGCACATAAGTACCTTTGTGGATCTAAGCTTTCTGAGGTAAATATGATGGATAAAATCCTGGTATGACTGATATCAGTGAGCTTTGCTATTGATTTCAAAGGGGTGAGGATTTTACTGTATGAATTTGCCTCTTCTGCGACGTGTCTATGCCACCGTTGGACACTGTACAATAAATCAAAGTAGCAATTTGCAACATGCCAAAGAAAGCACAAGTCCAGTCAGTTGTTCTTTTAATTTTCAAATGTATGCACATTAAGTGTAGTTGTCAGGCTTCTGGAGATGTGACATTGCAGATCTCTGATCACCACAGGCTTGGCTAATATGACTACTTATGTTCTGTATACATCTGAGAGAAACAAGAAGACCACCAGAAATGTAGGAAATTATGAAGGGAGGCTTTCAGAGAGAATGTGTCTCCACTCTAAGGAGTGATGTATAAATGGACCCTGAGGTTCCTTGTTTATTGTCTTCCATGATTCTGTGTCAGTTTTGCTCTATTTACAAGTATTGCATTTCCTCACTGTCAGTCCTACAAACTCTCCCTGGGGTATGAAAGTCTGACAAACATCTCAGTTGCACTCTGGGTACAACTAGAATATTACTTTCTGGCTCACAGGTGCTGCTGCACAAGAACAAAAAAAAATTGTCCATTTGTGTGATTGTCTACCTCAATAAAATATACTAATTGGTACACCAAGTCAAGTAGTCTAAGTTAAAACATTCACCTGCACTTAAAGTGTTATTAGCACATCTAAGAATATTTGAAAGTAGTCAGTTCATGAAAAAAAGTGGCATGCCCATTTTCTGGGATGATTTCAATGTAATGAATTTAAATTATTTTAAAATAATGGCTAATACACTGTCTCTCCAGAAATGCTACCTAAGTAATAAAATATATACTAACTTTTTAAACACTTCTCAAATCCAGTATACCTTACAATCTAAAAAGCAAGGTTCAATGTGTCCTGGGCCCACAAAGTATTAACTTTGCTGTAAGCCATCTATCAATCAAAAGATTGAAGGAAAAAAAGATATGGAGGGGTTTTTTTTGTCCAGACTTGTCTTCCATAATGCAAAATATTTCTAGCATATGCAGTAAATTAGCTCTAATCATTAACACTTTGGTTTATATGTTCTTAGCCTTTTCACAAATATTTCCTAAGTACAGTCTCCAACAAATAATTGAAAAGTTTCCAAAAACATCTTCAAATATGCTCAATTATCTCTGAGTTATTTAAACTGTACGTACAAATCAGATTTGCAGAACAAAGTGGCAAAATTTAGAGGAGCAATTGCAGCAGCTGCAATTTTTGTTTCTTAAAGACATTCATCAGCATTCAGAGCAGATGGTAGCAGACTGGCTGTGACTGCCTGCCTCTTCAAAACAACAAATTCCAGTAACACAGCAGCTCTTTCCTTCAGTCCCTATTGCAGTCCCCAGAAAAAAACATGGGTTGTAAACTGAGTTTAAAAAGTAAATTGGGTTATAAAAAGCAAGCACCTGTCATCACTCAAGCGCAGATGATGTCTGATATTTACCCTCACTCAGAAGAAAGTATTTTGATGATATATGGCAAGGAATTACATTAAATCACACTTGGATCTGGAGACCAGAGGCTCTGGTCTTTTAAGTATTTTCAAATATCTAGATAAAACAGGGACTCGAGAGAGATGTTCACATTTAATAAGATACTATTAATAACAAGAAATTATTGGTTTGTATATGACATCTGAAGTATAATAAATACAAGGTAAAAGTTAGAATGTGTTGGTTGATATGGGCCCTACTTTACCAATATTATTTTCTGGGGATTTTTTTTTTCATTCATTTTAATTTTTTTATGCAGTTGCTCAAATGAGGTGCAAAATAGGTAACTGTTTATAATACTTTTAACATTACAGTTATATATGTGGTGCTTCCATGAGGTTTGGCTGAGCACACTTGCAGATAGATATCAGTACCTGTTCTGTACTGAGTAATGAGTCCAAATGTTTCTGTTACAAAAACTCCAACAGATTTCAAACGTAGATTTTAAAAAAAGCTCAGTTTAGACTAAATGTTAATCATTTAGGGTGCATCTACGCAGCAGGGCTTAACTTGAAATAAGCTACACAACTTGAGCTACATCAATTGCGCAGATTATTTCAAAACAGCTTATTTTGAAATAGAGCACTCTTCCTCCAACTTTCCTTACTCCTCATACAATGAGGGTTACAGGAGTCAGTAAGAAGTCCTCTAGCTTGACAGTATTTCAACATTATTTCAAAATAATTGCCTGTTGTATAGACACAGACTAAGTTATTTTGAAATAACATTGCTGTATGGATGCACCCTTAGAGAAGCTCATTAGTAATAGACCAAACCCCCTCCCCCCAAAAAACCCTATGAATGTAGGCCTAATCCTGTGTACTTCTGAGCAACCTCAGTTCCCATTAAAGTCCTCAGAAGCTGAGCAATTGCAGCACTTCCCAGGCTCAAACCCAAAGTGTATTTTGGTGATAGCTCACCAAAATTGATGGATAGTACAACTAACCCATGGATCCATGTTCAAATATGAAACACACAATCATCCAGTTGCACAGAAGGAAAATAATGCATTAAATAGTACTAATACTAGAGATCCTATTTTTTTCAACACTTAAGAGTTTTACATCCTCAAATAATTATGCAAGCAATCCATAATACAAAGGTCAGAAGACACAGGAAATTACACACAGCCTTCTCATTAAGAAACAAGCAAATGGCAAGGTTTTTTGAAAGTTTATCCCCTTGTGTGCTATTAGATCATATTTATTCCAGTTATGTATCACGCAGGTAAGGAATCCTAGGGGACAATCCTTGTTATTGACTTTTTCCAGATATTATGTATCAGACTACATGATATATTGCTTTATTCTTCCAAAAAAGTTGTTTACAAATGAGGATATATTCTGGGTACAAGGTCAGTTTCAACAAAAATTCTCTTCACGTATATATGCTCCCAACCAATATCAGTTCAAAGTTTTGAGTAGGTCATTCTGTATTGTGGAAACTAGACACAGCTTTTGCTGAATGTGGCTCTAAAAACTTAGATAAAGAGAGTGAAATATCTTTTACTGGACTAAGTTCTGTGGGTCCAAAGAAGAGTTCTATGTGATCTCCTCCTCTCACCAACAATATTGGTGCAATAAAATATATTCCCTTACTTACCTTGCCTCTGATATCCTGCGACCAACATGGCTACAACACTGCATATTCTAAAAAGTTAACAAGAGACAAAAAGAATTTAAAATAGTATGGAATGTCTCACGGAGAATCCAAGAAGTTGGCTAACAAATTTCAAATGAGGGAACACTTGTACCCCATTAGCAATTATTTGTATAATGGAATTTTGTAGTAACATAGGTAAAATAATAGCTTACTGAAAATAGGTTCCTCAAGTATAAGACACTCCCCAAGCAGCAAAAAATATCTTCTAAAACTAGGCAGTCTAACTAATTTAATCTAATAGTAGTAGTATCAACTAGCTAGCCCATAAGCAGAATTTTGAAACAGCAGTGGAGAGCAATTCCTCCTAGAGCAATTTTCTTGTTATATGTGGCATTTATGTTTCATATTATTGCAGAAACCAATTTAAGATGTTTATTCCCAGGCAATGCATTAGTCAATAGGAAATGCTGAAGGGAGATTTAAAAACAGTGAATGGTGGCTAAATTGATTTGCCGTGTTACTAAAGAAAGGAAGAACAGTCAAAGGAATTGGAAATTGCTTTCTCTAGGTCCAATCATTTTGGTATTATATAACTGAAGAGCAACCCCAAATCGCTCTTTGAGGCCTTGTTCCTGCATCTGTGTCTCGTAGTCAGACTAATGGGCCCCAGCAAAGCCCCCATTGATTTCACTCCTAGTAGTATCAAACAAGAGAAAGTACAGGCACATACAAAATTTTTTACCTCAGTCATGTTAAAGGCAGGCGTGCATGTGTATTCTGCTACTGACACTCGATCTACCCCTTTCCATTATGAAAATTCCATTGCTGGTGAAGAAATACTGGTTGGATCTCCCTGGTAGGGATGTAAGCAACTAGTTGACAAATGCTTATTGGGTAGTCAAGTAGGAACTCGGCTAGTCGCTTCCCCCCGTTGCTGCCTCTATCAGAGAGAGGCAGCAGAGGGTGGGCGAGCAGGAGCCAGTGCTGGGGGGAGCCAGCTTAAAAGCTGGTTCTCCCCCCAGCACCGTCTCCATGGGGGAGAGGGGAGGCATAGGGCAGCAGGAAAATGGCGTGAGTGGGCATTGAAACGGTCTCACTTGCTCTGGTCCCTACTGCTGCTCCTCTCCCTTTGAAATGTACAAGAGCCACCTGCAGCTCTTGTACATTTCAAAGGAAGAGGCACAGAGAGGAACCTGAGCTAGCAGGGACTGCTTCAGTCCCTGCTGGCACCAGTTCCCGCTGCTTCTCTCCCTTTTAAAATGTACAGGAGCAGCAGGAAATTCCACTGATTACTCAATTAGGTGATTAATTGACATTTAACATCCCTACTCCCCTGGTCCAGCACCCTCAGATCCTGACTAGTCCTGGATGAGGGATTTTGCCGGACATGGGGAAGTCATTTCTGGTCCCCCTGCTGCTGGCCCCCCTAGCCTTCCTCCACTGGGCTGTCTGGCTCGCCCCTTCCCCTCCACAGCCCAGCTGAGCCACACACCAGCTTTCTGCCCCCACTGCATCATGCTGGATCCTGGCCCCCCCCCCCGCAGAGTGCCTGACTCTCTGATCTGGGAATATTTGTGGTCCTTCTGGACCAGAGAATTCTAGTTTATAGAAGTGCAACCTGCATATTGTAATATCTGCCTCAGAAGGCCATGTCTGAAGACAAGACTGCTGCTGTGAAGAGGCAGCTATGTGGAGGCTTAGTTCCAACCCATTGCCCAAGAGCAATATGACAATCTTGCTCCCACCAATCACAAAACATTTAAGTTGGCTTGCCCCGCACAAAGATGAGAAATGTAAACATACCAGGGCTAATATTTATAAAATGTGAAAATAGCCAGTAAGCTAAAAATAACCAAGTAGAAATTATTAATGGGAAAGGGCTAAGCAAATAGAAAGGGGGCAAAGTTTCAGAACCAGGAAACAGCTCACAATCTATTTTTCTCTATATATAATTTAAAACAAAGTCAGGGTTTGATTGTGCCAGAAACACGAGATGTGCCTGGAATGCGATTGTTTTCCATAACATGGAAAGGGAGGAGACTCAGCAGAGGATCTCTATACTCACAGTCACCACTGGGGGCAGCAAGTGCAGGAGACAGCTATACTGGCAGAGTGACCATTAGGGGCTGCCGCACCACCAAGGAAGTAGCCAGCTAGGGATGAGGTCTTACCATCTTGCCTGCCACCAGCCCAGGTAAGTAGTCCTCCTAGCCAAAACCCCAACCCCCCATGGCCCTGGTGCCAGGCCAGGGGGGGAAGTCCTGCTGGCCCCACCACTGTAGCCCCCCTGGAAGCACTGCTGAAGTGGGCAGCGCAACCCTGGCCCCTGACACAGGAGCCACAGACTGTCTTCTCCCAGCACAGTCAAGGCTGCCCAGCACCGCTTTTGCCCACCCCCGGTCTGGGCCCAGGGAGCGCCAGCAGGAGGCTCCCTTCCCTCCCCCCGCCCTGGGATGCCCCTCCTGGAACCATGCAGAGGAGGCTGCAGCTCCCTTTCCCCCTAAATTCAAATGAGAACATTGCTGGCTGTTCCTCTTCGTCAGGAGCAAGGGGAAGTGTTTGCTCTATTCCTCACTCTGACTGGGGAGTGAAGGGGGCAGAGGAACCTGAACCTACCCCAACCAGGGGACATGCATCTGTCTCCTGACTGTGCCCACAGGAGCTGCAGCAGCCGCCATGGAGAAGCACTTCTCACCTGGGCCCAAGTTGCTGTGGTGAGCGAGGACTAGGGTTGTCCTCTCTCCCTGGGGCAGCCTGCATACTGAATCCCTAATCGCTAGCCCCACCCAGAACAATGATTTAAATGCAGAAGAACAAAAATTGAGTTAAAGACCCAAGCAATGCTGGGTAAATCATCTAGTAATAATAAATTAATATCAAACTAGCATATGGGCAGTTGTGCTGGGAGGGGAGAATACTGTAGCTGACAGCAGCTGTGAATCATTGGAAACCAGAAGAGAAAGTACAGGACACTGTAGGCCTTGAGAACTTTTGGGGAAAGAGTAGCCAAGAGAAACTGATTTGAGGGAGACAGACAGGAAGAGAAAGCCAGCCTCTTTTTAGCCAGTCTTGGTCCTAAGGAGATACAAAGAACAGCACAGATTTAAAAACAGGTATTACCCCATCCTCTCATTCACAAACATGTAGGTTCAACCATGCCACATTCATACTTCACTTCTCTCTCTTTCCCTTTCTGTTGTAAGTCTTTCAGAAAGTTTCAGTAATAGAATGCAGACACCATTCCCACCCTCCTGTGTGCATTACCATTTCAGTACTACAACCACTCCTCCCCTTGCTTTTGGGAAACAATGATCATTCTTTTTTTTTTTTTTAAATAAGGAAATTCCCAACATTTTTTATGCTTATTTTGTTGCTGTTGTGGTTTTTTAAATTTGTTTTGTTTTAACATAAGATTACTAAATTAATCTCCACTCACAAAAACAGTTGTGAAGGAACATTACAAAGTTATAAAAATTAGTTTGTTCATAAATATGAATTCTCATTATAGTCACTTTGTAAATTTAGTCATATTAAACTAACTCTGGAATAGGGAGTTTTAGTTCTGTCAATCTCAGTTTAAAAGGGGCACTTTGAGTTAAAAGTCACGTGTTGTGAGAAAACATTTTTTCTTGCCTGTGAATTCAGTCCTACATTCCAGAAAGATGCTCTGCTGTGCACACGAAATAGTAGGCTCACTGATGGCTTGGATCCCGCAAAGACACATGCTTAACTACATGCCCCAGTATAGTCAATGGGACTACTCTCAGTGAGTAAAGTTAAGTAATGCAGAACTGGAGTCTGCATTACTAATAATGACACCTTAGATCCGGGAGGGAGGGGGGGGGGGGGGAGAGACGTTTTGTGGGTTGAGAGTCACTGACCCACAGAAAAATCAGTCGGGGGTGCACACCACACAAGTGAGAGGCAATCCCCCCCCAAAAAACCCACATCAGTGATGTAGCCTCCGACTGAGAAGGAGAAAGACACTCCCCACATTTTCCTCACACCAGAGCCTGGGGCCCCAGGCTAGTAAATTTTGTGTGGTCGACACAGTGGGGCAGCAGGGGAGCTGGAGCACCAGCATGGATTCCCAGGCAAGCTGGGGGCCGCATCCAGCCCCTGGGCCTGAGATTCTCCACCCTTGCCTTTGATTTTTAAATTTGACAAAGAATTTTGAAAACCATTTTATTTTGTACTTATGTTGCTTACTTTTTTAAATTTTCCTCAATTTGGACAATGAAGTCTATTTTAGAAACCTTTGTTTCTAATGTGTTTAATTTGCAGGTATGCAGCACTGCAGTATTTGAGTTGTAATCACTGTAGGAAGATGTTTGTTAAAAAAAAACCCTAATTTTCATTAGAATAAAGCAATATAGCAAAATTTGTACCCAAGGCAGATTTTCCTACTTTGTACAAAAGCTAAAAGTTCAGCCAAACTGATCCCTTCCAAAGGTTTTTTGATAGTATAATTATGCTTCTATAGCTATTACAGTCTGCTTTAGATTACAAATAAATGACTGCATTTTAATGCAGCTGCACTATGGGCTGGCGTTAAGGTTATATGTTCAACCTTAACTCTCAGGCTGTGTCTAGACTGGCAAGTTTTTCCGCAAAATCAGCCACTTTTGCGGAAAAACTTGCCAGCTGTCTACACTGGTCGCTTGAATTTCGCATAAGCACTGACTTCCTACTGTAAGAAATCAGTGCTTTTGGAAATACTATGCTGCTCCCATTCGGGCAAAGTCCTTTGCGCAAAAGTTTTGCAAAAGGGCCAGTGTAGACAGCTGAGATTTGTTTTCCGCAAAAAAGCCCCGATCGCAAAAATGGCGATCGGGGCTTTTTTATGGCATGTCTAGATTGGCACAGACGCTTTTCCGCAAAAAGTGCTTTTGCGGAAAAGTGTCCGTGCCAATCTAGACGCTCTTTTCCGAAAATGCTTTTAACGGAAAACTTTTCCGTTAAAAGCATTTCCGGAAAATCATGCCAGTGTAGACACAGCCTCACAGTTCTGACTCTGAAACAAAAGACAGAACTATGTAGCACTTGAAAGACTAACAAGATGGTTTATTAGGTGATGAGCTTTCGTGGGCCAGACCCACTTCCTCAGATCAATATGTGGAAGTGCCGATTTTCTTCCACATATTGATCTGAGGAAGTGGGTCTGGCCCACGAAAGCTCATCACCTAATAAACCATCTTGTTAGTCTTTCAAGTGCTACATAGTTCTGTCTTTTGTTTCAGCTACACCAGACTAACATGGCTGCATCTCTATCACAGTTCTGACTCTGGAGTATTTTAAATAGTCATCCTCTTTCATGGATGGACACCTGAGCACTGCAATGAGTCACAATCAAGTTTGCTACGAAGGCCCAAGAGCAATGTTTTCCTGCCCCCAGACCTGAGGTTACGGAAGTTTTCGGTGTAGCTAGAAAACCTGTCTCTTACTAACACAGGTGGGTCCAATAAAGGATTTTTTTTTTTTTGCATCAGCCACCTTTGTCTGGTTGCCAGGGCTGTAACACCGCTTCCAAAGAACAATGTCTCGGGGGGGGGGGGGAGAGCGATTACAGTGTTCTCAGGTTACACTCGGCACTTCCCAGAGACGCGCTCGCTGCTCGTCTAACACTTGGGAGTGCCTGTGTCCACAACACGGATGGCGGCGGCGCTTTCCATGGCAAAGCATTTGACCTCAACAAACATGGCCGCCGCATTGCCTCGTCCCCTTGGGAAGGCTGGGGGCAGGGCGTTTCCTGCCCAGCCCTTTCGCCTTCAACAAAGATGGTGCCTCCAGCCCCGAGCCGGGAGCGTGTGTAACCCCCGGCTTTCCGGCTGTAAGTACATTCCAGTGCCCGGGGAAGAACGCTGGCTCCCCCGTCCCTTCCCCGTGCGCTGGATGGGGCTGGGAGCCCTCCTGCCTCTGCACTGGCTGCACGCCCCTCTCCTCCCTCGCCACCCTTGATTGGTGCAGCTTTCCTCCTGGCCCTAGCGGCGCTGGCTGTGGAAGCTGACATCCAGGCAGGTCCATGCACACGCACACCAAGGCAGAGCTAGCCCTGATAGCCTGTCCTCCCCCAGCAGCAGCAACTCCCTGTACTGACAGATCTTACCGGCTCCGTTGGCAGCGATAAAGGGGGCTTTGAAGAGACGCACAATGGTGCTGGGGTTTATTTCTGATGCTGCCAAGCCGGGGCTGAAGTTAACATGGGAGGCTACAACACTCCTGCCTGGCACACCCCCAGAGGATTCGATCCACTCGAGCCGTACCCAGCTACCGTAGCTAAGGGCTTTTTGCCCTGTCTGTTTTACAGACACACTGAGGTGGGAAAAAAACAAAACAAAAACCAACAGCCAGACCCAAAGTCTGATGTCTAGGAGGTGTAATTTGTTGGTGGATTCCCGTCTTGCTACTTACATTACCAGCCACTCCAAAACGCTTGAGACAATCCCACCTCCTATGGGAAAGCAGTTCTCAATGAATTTCAGGCGGCACTCTGGTGATCTGTGTATTTACACAGTGTCCCAGGCAGTAGCAGCATATATCAATGCCATGAAATTACCAATGTCTCCCTGCAGCTTTGTGACATTCTTCAGGAGGAATAATGAGGAGAGAGAGTCTTAAATTTTACCTGCTGGATTATATGAGCTACAGAAACTACTAACCCTGCAGTGCCAGTAAGTATGAATGGCAAGAGCCAAATCAGTTTGTTCTTTATTGTAATGGATGCACCTGTTTTAAAAATTATGTATCAATAACTTCTGAATGGTGTATCTAGCTTATGAAGCACTTTCCAACTGAAAAAGCTGGGGAAAACCATCCAGACCTCACAAGCTGAGAATGGGGCCATGTGGAATTAATGGTTCATATAATTCCTGCCTAACTAGGCACTAACTTCCTTACTGAAATGTGCCAGGAATCAGAGGGATCCAATTCAAATTACAGCTGATTCACAGAGAAACTGATTAATGCAATAGCTATTAAATCTAGGAACAAGCCAAAGTGCTTATTTCAAAGGTTAAATAAATGGGTATTGGGAAGCTATTCGGAGCCAGATTTTGAACTGTCATTTTTGGTGTGCTTTCACATCAATGTATGCATGCAAACATTAATTTCCCTTGGTGTCAATAAGCAATACCGATGTGCAAGTTAGGGACTGTGCAAGGACAACTGAGGACAAGTAAAGTCTGGTCCTAAAGTTGAAAAATTACAAACCTTTAGAAATACTTGGAAAAACTATAACTTTGGCCTCCTTGCTTGATGGACAGCTGTTTTCTTTGATAAGGGATGATCTGGTATTTTATCTCTCTCCTCTCCACCACCGTGATCATTATTATTTTTTTTTTTAAAGCCTCCTTTAGTTTGATCTTGGATCCCTTGCAGACAGTGGTTATAGTAGATTGGAACAGGCGGGGGAGCTCTCAGTGCAACAGTCAGGAGGGGGAAACAAGTGAGAATGGAGTTGGGGGTGAGCTGACTCTTCTCTGCTTTTAACTGTGCTCTGTCTTTTAAACTTTCCTCCCAGGCTGATCTCACCTCAGGATCCATAGTAAGACTCCAGGTTTGCTGTGTGGTTCCCTCCATCCCCCCAATATCTTCCCAGCCTTAAAGCCCTGAAAGACATTTTTTAATGATGCTTAAATACCAAAGAGGTTGTAAGGTACTTTGTTAATATCTCACTTGCTTCACATTCCCAGCAGGTTTTAGCAAGGATCATGACTGTTCATCAGTGCAATTTTGGCTCTACTAATCACTTACAGTCTTAGTGGCCTTTACTTTCTGGAAGGGAGCCACATGGGGTGGAGGGAGAAGATGTGGAATGCTATATGCTGGGAAGATGGGTGTGTGGCAAGAAGAGTTCAACTGAGGTTGAGGAGAGGAAAAGAGAACAGTGCTAGCTATTCCTTCTCTCAAGAAATGGTAGATTCCATGCAAAACCTGTTTGTTTGTTTTTATGGAGGAACTACCATAACAGTCATTTAAATCTTTTACATTCATGGGGCATCAGGAGGACTGTTTTCAATGGGTAGCTTATATTGTGTGTGTTTCCAAATAATTAAAGACATATCATTATATTGTTTTTTTATACAAGATGAGCTGTTTGAGGCTGAAATGTCTTTCCTTTTAAATCCTTTCACAATGAGTCTCTCCTACCCTAATTCCTAGTTTTTCACTTCCTGCAAAAAAAGTGATTTACTGAGGTTATGTCTAGACTATGTTGTTCTTTCGGGATACTGGAAGTATCCCAAAATAGCAACGCTGCGTCTTTAAAAGCATCCGCTATTCTGGCGTCCCTGTAACCCTCATTCCACGAGGGTTAAGGGATTTGTTGGAATAGTACCTTATTTTGAAATTTGGCACTGTAGACAGCGCCAAATTTCAAAATAAGCTCTTTCGACTTAGAGTCAGAATAAGCTACGCAAATTGCATAGCTTATTCTGACAGAAGGGTGCTGTCTAGACGCACCCTCAGAAACATGATATTTTAATTTCGCAGGGTTGGGGCCTTAAGGTATTCCAACTGCATCCCTCTGCCAAGGAGCTTATAGGATTGTGGCTTTTATGCTTCAGTTCAGTTCCCATCTAAGTCTATGGCAAAACCACCTTGACTTCAGTGGGAGAAAGATCAGGTCCCAAATTCATGGTCTCAGGTGAGAGACAAGAAATCAAACTGCTAGATAAGGGGAAACTGAATATAAAATGCTAGCCTAAAGGAAAATGGCTGAGCAGCGATAGATGGTTCCCACTTCAGCTGATCTTGGTGTGGTTTTCTTTTGACACCCTTTTGAGCGTGAAAACAGCTTTCTTTGATGTTAAAAAGGGAAGCCTTGTAATATCTCACGTGTCCTGCTTCTTTTCTTGCATGCCTCATGACAGGATGGATGCCAGAGACAGGCAGGTTCTGCGTTCCCTGCGGCTGGAGCTCTGCTCAGAGGTGCTGGTGGAGGAGCTCATCATTCATTATCTCTACCAGGAAGGCATTCTAACAGAGAACCACCTTCAAGAAATAAAGTCCCAAGCCACCAGTCACAGAAAAACCATGATGCTTCTCGATATCCTTCCTACCAGAGGCCCCAAGGCCTTTGAGACGTTCTTGGATTCCTTACAGGAGTTTCCATGGGTGAGAGAGAAACTGGAGAGAAAGCGTAAGGAAATGATGGGAGAGGATCCTATAGGTAAGGCCAGAATTATCCCTGTGGTTTTGAAGCTGGCTTTCATATTAGCAGACAAGTAGCTGCACTTTCTCGGTGGTGTTGATAGTGCAAGTTATTCCAACATTTGGGATGAGAGAGGCTGTGCCAGCTAGAGGTGATGCTTAGTGTCCATAGTAGAAACACACCATAGTTCTTGAGAGACAGCTGAGTGAGCGGAAGTAATGCAGATTTTTTGAGATGAGCAGAGGCTAGGCTGGGTTCCTATGCGCTGGTAGGTAGCACAGCAGAGAAGAGAAAGATGGGAACTTGGTTCAGAAGGAGCAGAATCTGGAGGGCCCAGGCAGGGAAGAATCTATAGGTTAGAAGGGACCACAAGAGTGATCTAGTCTAAGCCCTGCCTGGATGTAAGATTTGTTGCACCTAAACCATCCAAGATAGATGGCTATCCATCTTCCTTTTTGAAACTCTCCAGTGAAGAAGGTTCCACAACTTCCTGAAGGAGATACTTGACCTCCTGGGCACAAAAGGACTGTGATATAAGCTAAGGAATTATGTTAATTAGCTGAGGAACAGGTCTAGAAACCACAAAATCACCCAAGCATACCAGGGTCCAGTCTTTAAGTAAAATGTACATGTTAGCTCTATATGTGCTATAGGGCTTTTATTCTGTGTTCTAATTGATGGATATTTGTTAAAAACTTTTCTTGCTTTATGTTTGATAGACCATTTGTGGCATCACAAATAGATTCCAAAGGCCCCTGTGAAAGCGTAAAAATGTGATAGTGACACAAGAACAGTTAAGAATGCAGCAGATCTCTGAGAGTCCATATATAAATTATTGTATAATTTTAAGAGGTGCTTCAAATTTCATTTTGGGTTTGTCATTTACACTAAAGCTTCCTTTCCCTCACCTCTGACAGTGTAAGGGGTGTGTGTAAATGTAAGTTTATGGCAATTTTAAGTACCCTTTAAACTCCCAGAGTAGTGTAAAGTAGGCATCGGTGTAAGTGGGACTCAGTCCCTCCATCTTAAATATCCAGCCCTCCCCAAACACTTGTCCATTGCTCAATTACAGCAGAAGAAGCTGAGGGATGTTGTTAAATTTGCACAAATTAGAATACAAACCCTTAATGTTCTGACACTTATTTCCAAAACGTTTTTACTTCCAGACTGAAGTTTTCTAGGGTTCAGCTGTGCTTGAGTGATTTTTTTAAAAAGATGTTTGTATGAAATGTTTTTTAAGTACAAGGATAGTGAATAAAATGCACTTTCCTCATCCTAAAAAGATTCTGGCAACATTTTTTAACTGCTGTCGAGCCAAAATAGCTGTGGGGCAAAGTTAGGAGGAGGTGGGGGCAAGAGTCAGAGTTGGAGGTGAGGAGGCAGGGGGAGCATCCAATCCAGCATGGACATTTTTTTTCTGTCCCCTAGCCTTTGCATGTCCTTACCTCAGAGCCATTGAGTGTTTGAATGGAAAATGGCCTTGATTTGACCATGTTATGTTCACTGAAAATAAATTTTAAAAAAAGTTCTGTGCAGATAAGTTTTTGCAGAAGTTTATCTCTGAACTTGGGAAGATTTGGGTGCCTACCTCAGGTGAAGGCTATTCATGCACCCAGCTGCACAGAGGTGGATATTTAGTGAAGGTACTTGGTGAAGCTCCTCATTTGCTGCTCATCTTATGAGTGAAGTAATCAATGAGGCAAAGCAAAAAACTTGTTTGCCGATTTGCTGTGCACCTTCAGCATGTGTGATGCAAAGGTAATAGAAGTGATGTACATGTTTGTACCTTGACATTTTTATAAATTTGAAGTGCATAAGGTGGTGTTTGACAAAAGTGTGGCACTTCATACCTCTGGAAGGAGGTGAAGGGCTAGCCAGTGTTGTGGGGAGAGGATGCAGAACAGTGGCAGTGAAAGTTTCCCCCATGGTACCCTTCTAACATGGCTGTGTGATTGGTATCGTTTTCTTGAAACTTTCCGAAGTTTATAAGTGAGATAAGGTGCAAACAGTAGCATTTCTAAAAATGGCAAGATGCTAAAAAATGTGTATTTGAGTTATGGTAGGTGTGGGAGAGAGGAAGGAATGATGATACATAGTGGTGTTTGAGAACTGTTATGTAATTAAATTTTTTTTAATGATTCTTCAACTTATACTGGTTAAAATGCAATGGTTCAGAGGTGTTACTCCTGATTTACACCTGTATATGTGAGAGTGGAATTAGGCTTTTTATCATAATGCATATATACCAAGAAGTGGATTTTAGCATGAGTATGCAACTTATGCATTTGTTGTTCCTTGATTTTTATTTTTTGAGAGCTTAAGAATGCAAAATTAACATTCTCTTAGTTCTTTTCATGGAAAACGGTAAGTCTTTTTTTTTTTTTTTTTTTTTGCTGGACCTCTATATGCAGCATTTTATGCCTACAGCAATGGCTCAATTACTTTCACCATTTATTGAGAATAAAAAGCATATATTACGGGTAAGCATGAATACTATGAGGCATATGCACAGTGGATACCTGCAGTATTAAACATTGTTGAAAAAATACCTCGATGTTCTGACGCATCATGGTAATGTTCTTTGTTTGCTGTAAATTAGTATGTACATTTGCTTCTTATTAGCTTACTAGCAGACCTACTTCACGTTGCCCGGGTGCTTTAGGGCAGGGGGCTGGTGGTATGAGAGGTGTAGGACTCAGGGCAGGGCCTTGGAGATGTGGGAGAGGTGCAGGAGGTAGAATCAGGGCAGTGCAAGAGTCAGGGTTGGATGCTGAGAAGGGGCTCAGGATGGGGTAGGGGTTCCCATCCTGCATGGGTATTTTCTCTTGTTATGCAAAGTCCTTTCTCTGGGGCTTCCAGTTGCCCTGGCACAACAAAACCCTGACCTTGCTTTAAGTTAGGAGAAGAGGAAGCTGCGTACCAAATTTGGTGTCCCTAGCTCTTACCATTTAGGATGAGTTCTTGAACAAACGGACTTGCAGACAGACAGACACACTCTAAAATATATATACACAGATCGTCTGAATAATCTTTACAGTTACATGCATAGAGCCATCAAGTACATTCAGCTGCATCATATAGTTTGGTCTTAGAAGGATAGTTGCAGATTCTTATTCTTTCTTGGATTGTTTGTTCTCATAGTAAATAGTTTGTAACTAATGGACTTTATCTATGCCTGTTAAATTATTTGGTTTCATGTGGTTGGCTCTGCTTGATAATCCTATTGCCAAACCTTGTGTGTAATCTAGAAAAGGGCTCCAGACAAGATTAGTATGCCCTTTATTTTTATTATAGCAACACAGAATATGAAAACAAGATAGCAGGCAAATAGCCATGTGCCTAATATCTGAGCTTGTACTACAGGAGTGGCAGAGACCCTTAAAATAGGATGCTAACTATGGTGCCATCAATGCCGCTTGTATGCAAAGATGCTTCAACCTGAAAGGCCTTGTTTTGTGTTTTTAAACAACAAACATTAATTGCTGTTCCATTTAAAAGTGTAGAAGGAGTGGGGAGGAAGTACATTTGCCAAATGGGGGGAAAAAAATAAGGAAGAAAGTATTTTCCAAGTTCATTAAAAGTGGGCATTAAGAACAACGAAGAAAAGAAATATCAATTGATATGATGCTAGATACGTTTAAATACTTGTGCTGTTTAGAATAATACATTTTAGCTTAATTTAGAATGGGCTTTTAAGGAGTTTAAACACAGTTCCTTCTAAAATAATTTCTGATATGGTTTGGGTCGCCAGTGTGGAACCCTGGAAGTATAGCTTTTAAATGTGGGTTTAAAATAGTATGGAATTATCCATAGTGGTTTGCCAAAGCATGTTAAAACTTGGAACACTGGGACCTTACTTAAATTAACTGGGAACATGGTTAAAAATCCAGCATGGATGGCGTTAAAGACTTGTTTATAGATATTTGGGTGATCAACAGTGAGCATCACTGAGTAGCAGTAGGGACTTATCATGTGTCCCCCTAGCGAACAAAGCATGCAAGCACACATTTAACTTTAGGTACATGAATAGTTCTCCATGATTTAATATTAAGCCTATGCTGGATCAGCTGCCTTCGTTTCCCTGTCTCTAAATGGAGCTAATATCTTACATTGGTGAGAGGATAAGTTTGTTGGTATTTTTAATGCACTTTGAAATGAAATGATTAGCTGAAAATTGCTTTAGACATACCCCATATAATATAGCTAATAGCATGCTTCCTAACTGTTAAAAGATTTTTTTAAAGAAATTATGTTTTTATTGCCAGCTTCATAGTTCTCCCCTTTCTGGCCTAAAACATGCAATCTCTTACTGTTAGATAGCAAAGCCAAAAGTACTAACAGCACAATTGAATATTTTCCTACCTGATTCTTAGTTATGGAGGAGATTACTTGTGTTGCCTAGGCACTGGAATGGCACTTGGGAGATGGGATTCCCACAGACATTCTGCACAGACCTAATAAATCACATAATTCCTCTGTTCAACCTTCTGTAAAATGGACATAACACCACTTCCCTTTTTCCAGGGTATTCACTAATGTGTGGGAGATGCAGAGCTCCTATGGAGATTAGGTGGTGGCAAATATAGATTTGATAAAATGTAGGAAGTGCTTCAGGAAAAAATACCAGCAGTAGCAAAATGCTTCGCAGTTCACTGCAATCTATGATTGTCTGACGTTCTTAATATAGTTCTATTTTAGTGTCCTAGGTATTAGCAATTCATATTTTTGGGACATTGCATCATTACACTAAGATCTTGATTGTTCTGTTGAAACAGCATGTGTAATGTCTTAATTATTTTCACTTTTTGAAATTTCTGTTATTGTAATTTGAAGTACAGAACACAAAGTACTTCAGACTGATTCAGTTCACTTAGGCCATGATTAAGCAGAACGTTCTGGCATGTGCTTAACTTTAAGCATGTGAATAGCTTCATTGCCAGAAGCTTGGAATGGGTGATGAGATGGTTGATGATTGTCTGTTCTATTCATTCCCTCTGGGGCACCTGTCATTGGCCGTTATTGGAAGACAGAATACTGTGCCAGATTGACCTTTAGTCAATGCCTTATGTTCTTATTGCAGTCAATAGAACTTCTTGTGCTTCAAGTTAAGGCACATGTTTAAGTGTTCTTCCATGTCCTGGCCCAAAGTAGGTAATAAGATCCTGAGCCAACTCCTTTCAAAGTCAATAGAAAGACTCCTATTAACTTTTGGGGGAGCATTATCGTCTATGAATCACAGTTTGTTATTGACATTTTGTTTGAGAGAATCCACCTAGAATAAAAAGAACCTGCAGTATATCGGTTAACATTATTTACACTCTGATCTTTTGAAAATCATTTTATGAACCAGATCCTTATTTATATGAGAAACATTTACCCATTGAAATAGTCCCACTGAAATCAGGATTTATCTGGATTTTGTTGTATCAAGACACATAGCCCCAATCTGTGCAGATCAAGTTACAGAATCGGAGTCTGTGGGAACATTATAAATTGTTCCTTGAAGGCAGGTTAAGTTTCATAGATGATCAACATTTGTTGCTGATCATGTACAAGACTGCTAAATCCAGTGTACCATTCTTTCCCCAACCAAAGAAACAACAAAGTGAACATTGTTAAATGTCTTGTTAATCAGAACTCTGAATTATTCAACATTTTGTTTCACTAAATCGACTTCATTTTATCTATGACTCAGTTAGGAAATGCATTCTGGTGGTTTCATGGTCATAAAAGAGTGCTGCTTCAATTGCTGAGAAGTTTTTTTTCATATTTTTCCCCTTTCTGAGTAAAAAGATAATTTTACAGGAATTTTAGAACAACATAACTAGGAAAACCTCACTACAAATCTTGTAATAAAGCCCTTTAACTGTGCTCTAATGGACTGAGCAGCTATGAAATGGAAGCCAGTAGTTTGAGTTCTAAACAAGACTGTGCCACTGACTCATCATGTAGCATTCGGCAAATCACTCTGAGCCAAATTATGTAGTGATTTGCAACTCCTATAACTCACTGTGATAATAGTGAAGTAGATACACATAACTGTAGGTCAGCATAGAATTTGTTCTCCTAAGTCAGTTTGGTCATTTGTAAATTTAAAAAAATTTTAGCACCCCTGAATTGTAATAGTATAAGGGAGTCAGTTAACTTAAAAATTACAATTCTGCTTTGAAATATTTTACCTACTGTGGTTACTAGAAACACTAAAAGGCCCCAAAATCCTACATCTACATAAGAAAGGGATGGATCCCCATTTAATGCATGAATCTACCTGCATATGTGTAGGTAATGGGATTGGAGAGGTGGGTCTAGAACTGAAAGAGATAAGAGGAACAATATTTTCTTCTCTTACCCCCTTCCCCTAGTTTGAGGCATTTACAGTACTTTATCAATAGTCAGTTCTCTTTGGGCTTTTTTTTTTTTTTTTTTTTTTGGTGGCTTTATCATGTATCAACAAACCTTTTTTTTCTCAAAATGGGAAAGCATAATTATAAAGCCAAAAAATTTGCAGAGAGATTCAGAGTTATGTAGTTGGGGAAAGGTACTTAAGTTGCTGGTCTGCGTTTCTAGTTTGTAAAGTATCTAGGGTGAAACAATGCACCCCTCAGTGAATCACAGGGCTTATGTATCACTTAACACTCCAGTGGGGTCTGGAACTACTTTTATAGTGGAGTGCTAAAGGCCATTGAATATCCCTCCAAAGCCCTGTATATAATGGAAACCACTTCCAGCCAGGAGGTGCGGTGCGGCAGCATCCGTAGTTCTAGCACCAATGGATGAATTTCACCTTTCGAACGTAAAACCCGCTATTGTGTTCAATATTAAGGACGGTCTAGTAGGGCTATTTTGTAGGAAAAATATTTTTTTTCCTACTGTGGACAGTGTTTTGGCTTTGCCAGAAGTGTAAATCTTCTATATAATGTTTATGATTCCTGTGAAAGGCTACAGCTGTTGGCAGGGAAATGTAATTCTTTCTAGGAACAGCAATCCATTACCCGACTTGTGTTTATACAAAATGGAAAATGCATGTTAGGGAGGGGATTTGTTTGTTTGATGGAATGTTTTTGTATTTTGGTCTCTGTTCAGGAATGTCTTCTCTTTATTACATTTTCCTGTATATTTTAGATGTTTGTGTTGAAGTATTTATTTCTAAAACCTCTCTCGAGTATGGATTTTGTTTGTCTGTTTTCCCTGGAAGAACCTGGCGTGTCCAGAGAAAAGTTGGATGCTGGAATCGTGGAGCAGCAATTGCTAAACTGCTTCATTGGCTTATGTTAGTGAATTTTGGGGATAGTCCTAAAGGATCAACCTGCAAAAGGATTGGGTTTCTTGCCACTAATAAACAATAGGTATTTTTCTAATGTCTGCCTTGTTTGCTGATGTGTATGATGAGCAAATTGAGTTTGGGTCTTGTAAATTTGGATGTACATTTTTCTTTTGAAGTGCAGTTTTGTCTTGTGTAGAATGTGTGTCCTTGAAAGTATTTTAGAATTTTGGATGATGCATATACATTTCAGAATACAAATTTGTGGCTGATAAAGAACTTCCTCAGCGCTAGAGTTTGTTCTCCACATCAGAGCCATGCTAGGGTGTCTCAGTCTGGGAGAATCCCAGTTCAGGTCCAGTCACATTTGGTCTTTGTCAGATTTACCTTTCCTTAGCTTCTGTGTGTTGCTGCTGCTGCTAAGTACATCTCACCACCTTCCTGCCCTGCCTTGCTCCTGTCAGGCTGTAATCAGGAAACAGGGTTGGTCTTTTTCCTCAATGCCCATCTTGAGTCCACAAAGGGTAACAGGAGGTGATTTCCTTCTCTCTGACAAGCATTAAAGTGGTGAGGACAGGAGGGTGTGTAGTCTCCCTCTCCTCTTTCTCCCCCACCTTTCTTCTTAACTGCATGATCAGGTGGCAGCAGGACCATCTATAGGAGGGTGCTGGGCCCATGACACCCCCTTCCCCTGCCCTAGGCTCTGGACCTTTCTGGTCCCCCAAGTCTCCTCCTCTGAGCTATGTGGCCTGGGGGATTACCAGGGAGCCTGGCACCAGTAGCAAGGAGTCATGTCCCCTTCCCCTGCATTCACTGCAGTGGTGGGAAGCAGAGTGACCTGACTCCAGCCTGCTTTGCTCCCTAAGCCTCACTCCCAGCTGTGTCACTTGGGGGAGCAGAGGAGGCTGTTGTCGGGTCACTCCACTTCCCACCACTGTGGTGAGGCAGAGCAACCTGGCTAAGAGAGGGCGGAGTGGAGCAGGCTGGGGCAGAGTGACGCCCCTTCCCACGGCTCCTGTCATCCCCATCTTTCCTGCCAACACTAAGCCCCTTGGTAGTCCCCAGGTTAGCCTGGGTCCTCTGGGACCCCCCAAAATGTGGAGCCTGGGGAGGCTGCCCCAAACCATCCTATGGATGGGATGGCTGTGCTTCTGTCTGCCTCCTCCTTCCTTTCTCTCCCCGTAGGTATTGGAATGAAGGGTGTTAGCAAGTGAACACAACAGGTAATCAGCACATGACCCCTCTCCTGTCATCCATTTCCAGACAAAACGCACCCTTTCTTAATTCAGAGGATCACTCATACTCTTTTAAGAGCACTTCCTTATCTCTTCTTCACACCCCCAAATCACTTGAAAGCCAGAAATTGCATTTCGGAGTTCTCTGAAAACTGACATTACGATCTGTGCGTGTACTCAATAAACATTTCTCGTAACATGAACGAGTTATTCCCCTGGCGGGGGCAGGGGTAACAGGTGGTGATTTAAAGGCGCAGCGACTTTTTTTTCTTTTTTTTTCCCCTCAATCAATTTTTTTCACCCGCTATGTTTGGGATTTTTTGTTAAAGTATCTGGCAACCCTATGGACAGGGCTGGCCCTAGAAATGTTGGTGTCCTATGCATTGCCTCATGGGAGTTTGGGACAGTCTCTCTGCAGGGGTAGCTGCACTTAGGACCACAAGGACAGGAATAGAGAGGTCACAAGGGTCTGGCCTGTACCAACACTCATCGGCAGAGGTGGGAAGCAGAGCCCGCTCTGCTCCTCCGGCTCCCAATCGTGTCACTCAGGGACGGGATCTGGGAGTAGAGGTAGGACTATTCTCTGCACACATCAGCAGCGGGAAGTGGAGTGACTTGGCTGGGAGCTGGAGGAGCAGAGCGGCCTGGGTCTGGGTCACTCCACTTACCCCCTCACTGCCACTAGCTGACCCTTGCTGCTGGTGCCATGCCCCTCTGCCTCCCACTCTCCTGCTAGTCCCCCAGGCTATGTCACTCAGGGTACGTCTAGACTACATGCCTCTGGCGACAGAGGCATGTAGATTAGGCTACCCGGCATAGGAAAATGAAGCGGCTATTTAAATAATCGCCGCTTCATTTAAATTTAAATGGCTGCCGCGCTGAGTCGATCAGCTGTTTGTCGGCTCAGCGCGGTAGTCTGGATGCGCTGCGGTCGACATCAAAGGCATTTGTCGACCTCCCAGGTAAACCTCATCCTAGGAGGTTTTCATTTTCCTATGCCGGGTAGCCTAATCTACATGCCTCTGTCGCCAGAGGCATGTAGTCTAGACGTACCCTCAGGGGAAGGGGTGGAATGAGGGCACAGCAGGGACATAGTGGGGCATGCGAGGGGTCAGCCTGAGTCCCCACTCTCCAAGAACAACCCAGGAGGCGGGGGGGGCTAGCTGCTGGAGCTGGCGCTGCCCCATACTCAGCATGCAGCTGCCTAGGGCACCATGAAATTTAGAGCAATTTGGTGCCCCAAGTCTGGTGGTGTCCCCCATGGTTGCATACTTTGCATATTAGTAGGGGCAACCCTGCTCTAGAGACTGAAACCCACAGGACAGGTACAGCCTGGGCAGCAACAATGCACACTTCCCTGCCCTGTCCTGACCTAACATCCCTCTATTCTGCTCTGGAGAGTTTCCTCCCAGTATAAGAGGAAAGTGCTTACAGAGCGCTATTGTAGTAAATGGAAGTTGGAGGAGGACCTAATGCTTTAATCCAGAGTTCAACTGATGTTGAAAACAGGAAACATTTTTGACTAACGAATGAGGTAGCTTTGCTATAAACACAAGCTGTCTGCCTCCCAAAACATGCTATGCATAGCTATATGGTAGCAGTGATTTCCCCTTCAAAAGGGATTATTTCTGCTTAATTTAAATGCCAAAACTCTCCACTCAGACTGTTGTACTGTGCTTCCCTCCACTAGATTTATCCATTTCTAAATAGGTTGCAGATTGCATTTTCTGTATTCTCCCATTAGACTGTGTTTTCATGATGCTCTCTTGAGTTTTTTCTTTTTTAGCTTTCACCAAAGTTGTTGAACTCAAGATGATAAATTCATGCTAGAATCTTATTTTATTTCAAACAAATATAGGCCTTTGTGATCCTGGAGGATCCATTGTTAATTGCTACTAGTTTCTCATTGTTGCTCTTGTCTTTAATATGGTATGGAAAAATGCTTTTGATAGAGAGCAGTAATTACATTTTTAAAATTGAGATTCAACTCTCTTTAACAACCTGCTCTTTAGAGACTTATTAAAGTAGTAATTGAGCCTTGAAAGACTGGAAAAAGTTAGTTTTATGCACACATACTGCCAACACCCATGATAGGAATTTTTGCCAACACACAGGACGGAGTGACCCAGAGAACTTCATGCCCATGACTTTCTAGAATTTCTTTCATGGAATTTTTCAATCCTAGCATTGAATATTTTCCTTTGTAATAGCCACGTTTTGGTTTCAGCTCCTTCTGCATTGTCGTGGGCTGCCTTCTAATACTGATTTTAATCTTTTTTTGTATTTCCACTGCAGACATAAAAGCTGTTGTCTCTTTAAGTAATGAACACTTTCGGTTTGAAAAATATGAAATGTAAAGACTCTTTAACTTTTTTTTTAAAAGCAAATTTATTTTGTGTGCCTGGAAATTCAGGGATATTCCAAAGCTCACTGAAGCCAATGAAAAGATTCCCAACTACTCCAGCAGATATTGAATCATCTGTATGGGTGAATGGGTGTTAATTTAATTTCCATGCCCATTTGATATTTACCCTCTCTCCCAAAGTTGCCATCAACAATGTGACAGTGTTACCTCTGAGAATTGGACTCAATCATTAGAACATAAGAACAACCATGCTGAGTCAGACCAAAGTCAGACCAAAGGTAAATGTAGTCTAGCAGCCTGTCTTCTGACAGTGGCCAATGCCAGGTGTTCCATAGGGAATCAACAGAACAGGTAATCAAGTGATCCTTTCCCTGTCACCCATTCCCAGCTTCTGACAAACAGAGACTAGGGACTCCATCCCTGCCCATTCTGGCTAGTAGTCATTGATGGACCTAGCCCCCATTGATTTATCTAGTTCTTTTTTTAACCCTGTTAGTCTTGGCCTTCCCAACATCCTCTGGCAAGGAGTTCCACAGGTTGACTGTGCATTGTGTAAAGTAGTACTTCCTTTTGTTTGTTTTAAACCTCCTGCCTATTAATTTCATTTGGTGACCCCTAGTTCTTGTGTTATAAACCTGGACCCCAACCTTGCAGTGCAGTCTGCTCTGAAGTTCAACCCACCCCAGCCACTGCTCTTTCTCTGGTTTTTTTATTATGTATTTTAAATTCATTTGCTCGTATATCTGTGATCAGAAATTCCAACAGATACCCAAGCATATTTCATCGTTGCACCAGAATTTTATTGCAGTTTATCCTGTTAGTAGTCTGAACAGTGTCTATGCAAGGCTTTCATTAAAGCAATCATTATCTATTTAGCAATGACTATATAACAAGATAGGTTTTCCTATTTGTTTATAAGCCATATTTTTGATGGATTGTTGGGGGGTTTTATTTTAATTTTTCTTTCTGATTCTTCTTTGTCTGTAAATAGATTTCTATCCGCTCATGTGCTAACAGGTTGTCAAGCAGTTATACTTGGACTCCGTGAAGCACATTTAATTGGTAATATTGAAAGCAGAAGATAAACTCCTTTCAGTGTTCCTTCATATTTGCCTTTTAGGGGAGCAGCTGGTTTGATTTGTTTTTAATTGTTTTAAGGGAATGAGTGTTAAAGCCCTGAGGCTGAAGGGAAGAAATTGCCATTAATGCACCTTTTATTCAAAATGCTCTTTAATCTCTGCATTTAACCATCTCAAGTGGGATTTTCAAACTACTCAGAGGTGGACTAAAATCTGCTCTTGTTAAGGTCAATGGTAAAAATCCCATTGACTTCAGCAGGGGCATAGTTAGGCCAACAGTGAGCACTGTTGAAAATCTCACCCTTCATTTGTAATGTAGAGCGTGTTGAGGTTTAATGAACATGCCTGTTCCTCTCGCTTCCTTTGTATCCACAGCTAAATATTATACAACATTTTATTTGAGGGATAAAGGGACTTATGGCAGGTAATTTAATCAAGGAGCCAGCCAGCCCTGCTCTTCTGTAACCTGCTCTAGTAGCAGGTAAACCTCATTACTAGCAGGCAGTTGATTCTCTAAATAGCAATATATGAATCACCAGGGAAAGAGCTGCAGGAAAAAGAGAACTGGACATGAGAAGAGAACCAGTGTTTTCCCTCCTTGCTGTCTGAAGAAAGCTTATAAATACACATTTATTTGCTATGCTTGTTGAGAAGCTGTTATTTTTTACTTGACTATTTGAAGGGGCAGGACATGTTATTTACATTTTCTGTTTTAAATGAAACAAATCACGCAGCTGTCTGTATTCCATTTCTGCCACATCCTGCCTGGGATTATTTACCCCTTCTTAGTCTCTAAAAGTGATTGCTGTAGTTAAGGTTGTAAACCTCTTTTAGTTATAATCCCCTTATTTCACATGCCCATAACAACCTGAAAGGTTAATTTTAAAAGCAAACTGAGTTGAATAACAATGTTTTATGTTGTTGGGGGAGCTGGTGATCACTTTTTAATAGGGGAAACTAATAAGACTCTGATCTTGTATTTAGATCCACTACCACTGATCTTGTAACTGTGCAGTTACATTTATAACCAACTATCCAGGCTAAAACTCTCCTAACTGGGACTCTCTGGTCTGGCAATATCCATGAGAGTCCCAGTGGATGGCTAGCGCCAGGCCTGTGGGAGCCCCAAACATAGCAGCAGGGCTTCCTGGCAAGGCTGCTGGAGCCCCACGCTCATTAGCAGGAGCCCTGTGCAGAGGCTGCAGGCCTACCCAGAGTGACAGCAGGAGTGGTAGGGCTGCCCAGTAGGGCAGCGGGGGCTAACAAGGTAGCGGGGCCAGTGAGAGTGGGGAACCAGCTATGAGAGCAGCGGTCAGGCCGGGACTGGAGGGGGCTTGCAGCAGGAGGGCCAGAAATGACCACTCCTGGTCCGGCAAAATCCATCATCTGGGACAGGTCAGGCGAGGGTACTGGACCAGGGAGGTCCAATCTGTACAATTAGGCTTGGAAGGATTAGATTTTTATTACTCAGTCAAAAAATGTCTATTTCACTGAACACTCCTCGACTGATGAAAAAATATTTCTGTATTAATCCAAAATTTACACCTAGACAAAACAAGAAAAAATGTTGCTTTGAGAACTTAGAATTTGAGTTAAGGATATTTACTAGAACATAACTTAAGAACGACCATGCTGGGTCAGACCAAAGGACTCTCTAGCCCAGTATCCTCTCTGTCGACAGTGGCCAATGCCAGATGCCCCAGAGGCAGCGGACACATCAGGTAATCATCATGTGATCTCTCCTTTCACCCATTTCCAGACAGAGGCAAGGGACACCATTCCTACCCATCCTGGCTAACAGCCATTGATGGACTTAACCTCCATGAATCTATCTAGCTCTTTTTTTGAATCCTGTTAAAGTCCTAGTCTTCACAACATCCTCTGGCAAAGTGTTTCACTGGTTGACTGTGCGCTGAGTGAAGAAAAACTTCCTTTTTGTTTGTTTTAAATCTGCTGTCTGTTAATTTCATTTGGTGACCCCCTAGTTCTTGTATTATGAGAACAAGTACATAACTTTTCCTTATTACCTTTTCCACACCAGTCATGATTTTATAGACCTCCAATACATTGTTTCATAAACTTTTTAAGACCGAGGAACACCAAACAATTTTTTTTTTTTTTTTTTTAATGAGAA
Source organism: Rafetus swinhoei (assembly GCA_019425775.1). Taxonomy (NCBI): domain Eukaryota; kingdom Metazoa; phylum Chordata; order Testudines; family Trionychidae; genus Rafetus; species Rafetus swinhoei. The sequence goes on along the minus strand of CM033437.1, from coordinate 268,858,373 downwards.
ACACCAAGGATTTTTGTTTGGGGGGAAAAAAAAAAGTCGGGGGGAAAAAGAGTGGGGGGGAAGAAAGGGTTGGGGGAAGTTATTGAGCCAAAGAAAAAAGGTTGCCTGCCCCTTAAAGGGTGGCCACTTTTAATTCTGTTCTCCGCGGCACACCTCCGACTGCCTCGCCGCACACCAGTGTGCCACGGAACACAGTTTAAGAAACACTGCTCTAATATATCCCCCCTTAGTCTCCTCTTTTCTAAACTGAAAAGTCCCAGTCTTTTTAATCTTTCCTCATATGGGACCCATTCCAAACCCCTAATCATTTTTGTTGCCCATTTCTGAACCTTTTCCAATGCAATATTTTTTTTTTTTTTTGAGATGAGGGGACCACATTTGTAAACAGTATTCATGTACTACATGTGATATTTACAACGTTTTGACATGTGATGTTGACAATGTGTTTTAATGGTATAAAACTTTAACTTCCTGAATCTCAGCATCTGCTATCATGACATAATTAGTCTGAGCCCCCCATAATTTCCTACAGCTGTGAATATTTAAATTAACCAAAATTGAAAAATGCTTAAATATCAATATTATCTATTAAAGTAATAAAATTAAATTCTGCCAAGCCTGCTTTTAATCTTTATCCTGGTGTTTGGGGCAGTCACATGGGATGTGGGAGGCCCCCAGTTCAGTTTCTCTCTCCCTGGTGAGACGAGATCTGCTACCTGTCAGGTGAGTGCTCTAACCACTAGTCAATAGTCATTCTAACTTTTTTCTGATTAATAATTAATTATCCAGTTACTCAGTTAAAATGGAACAATGTCCACAGTAGAGGCAGATGGAGCCCTACATCAGACTGTTCTGCAGCTCAGGAATTCAGAGAGGTGGCAGATTCCTGTTTAAGTTCTATCTCAATCAGAGAGGGGACTTGAAGTGAAGGGGAGGGTCTCAAACATCCTCTGCTCGTACTCTAATCGCTATAGTCTGCATTTTATAAGGGAGGAGGTTCTCCCCTTCTCCTCCCACTGTTTTATGTGGAGTTGGGCAGCCTCCCTCTGCCTACCAGACTAAGCCCCACGCATAACTTTGTAATCTTTTCCCTGTTTGTGCTTAGGCAGGAGCTAGGACAGGGTGGGCAAATTTTGGTCTGTAGGCTGGATCTGGTCTGCAGGGTTAGTCCCTGGCAGGCCACCACCATGTTTACCTTAGGCTCTGCAGACATCGGAGGATCGCAGCTCTCGTTGGCCGCGAATGGTGATTCGCAGCCAATGCAAGCGGCGGGAAGCTGCGTCCCAGTCTGCGACACTTCCCGCCGCTCTCATTGGCCGCAAACGGTGATTCGCGGCCAACCAGAGCTGCAGTCCTCCAATACCTGCGGAGCTGGAAGTAAACATAGCAGTGGCGGCCAGCCAGGGACTAACCCGTTTCTTAATTGCCCATCCCTGAGCTAGGAGCTTAAACTCCTAGAGAGAGTGTGCATATTCAGATGCAGAAACCTAGGCACCAAGGGAACTTGTACTTCCAAAATTTAGGGTTGCCACCTTTCTCGTTGCTAGTGACTGGATCCCAGAGGCCCCACCGCTTACTCCACCTATTCCCCCAGGCCCTGCTTCCGTCATTCTTCCTTCCCCTTGCCTCCTGGTCACTTGATGGATCATCTCAAGCAGCCTGCCTGCTGGTAGGAGATGGCCTCAGCTGAACAGTGGCTGTGCAGGTAAATGACCCAGCACCTTCCCTAGCTCTGTGGTAACTGGAGTTTGGTTCATCACCGATGGGGAGGTGGCAGCTGAGCAGGAGTTTTATGGATCACAGTGAAGCCTAAAAATGGAACTTGTTTAAGCGCCTCAGTACCACTGGGTACATCTATGCTAGACACCCACAGCTGGCCCATGCAGTTGACTCACGCTCATGAGGCCTAGGCTCCGGGACTGTAGCCATTGCTGTGTAGACATTTGGGGTCAGGCTGGTGCCTAGGCTGTTGGACTCTGCAGGTGGGAGGGTTCAAAAACTCGGAAGCAGTGCAACACCTCTGCTAGCCCAAGTCATCTGGCCTGGGCGAGGCAACTTGGTTTTTCTTTGCAGTGTGGACATGAGGTTTGTATGTCAGTTTCTTTCTTTGTAATCTTCTTGTTTTACAAACATACCTAACAGGGCAATTGGTGAGGATTTGATTAACCAGTTAACGTTCAGATACCAAGCACTCTGAACACATTCAATATTGAGCTGGTTGCCTAACAGATATAAATCACTGCAGGGTTCTTTTTCTGTTTTGTTGAAAACTTGTTTTGAAGGCGACTTTTTGAACAGCTGTAAGATTAAGCAATATTTTAAATAGTACAATATATATCAAGCATATTAGAATCAGTAACCTATTATTTGGACTAGTACTATAGTCCAAATAATTTAGGCACTACTTCTAAGAACACAGTGACACTGTGTACTCTGTACATGTCTTAAAACCAGTATTATCACTATTAATAAGGTAATCTCTGGCTATATTTTTATATGTAGCTACAAATCGTTTATTCTGTAAACTTGTTAAGAAGTAATTCAAACTTGTTGTTTTTTTTTCTTGCATCACAATTTAATATCCAAAAATATCTTAGAATGCATTTGGAAGTAACTGTTAAATCAGTTTGGTTGAGTATGCTAAGAGACATCTGTGAGAGCAGGATTCTAAAGGAAGATACATTTAAAAAAAAAAAAACTCAAGGTGATTGATGCTCACTGTTTTCAATTACATCTCTTTTGTTGGGAGGGCTCTGCTGGGGTTTATTAAAAACTTTACGAGAAAAATTCTCTCTTTATAAAAAAAAAAAAAAAAAAACCTAAACAGAAATGGGAAATGACTCCCTAGAAAGAGATTTACATTTTTATATAGTGAGTATTCTTGAGTGTTGAAGGCTCTGAGCATGCTGGCCCTGTTCCAGCAAAGGATTTTTGAACATACTTAATTTTAAGCACAAGAGTAGTCCCCTTGCACTAAACAATAATATAGGCACCAGACTTCAACCAAAGGAGATGGCAGTGTCTTAGGAAGGTTGTGGGACTGAAAATGTGCTGTGAAGGAGCTAAAATTACAAGAGAGAACTGAACCAACACTGAAGTGAATTATAGCTCCAAAAATTAATTACAATGCTTAACTACTTTATTGCTGCCAATTTACCAGGTACACCAAACAAAATATACCACCTGTGCTGCCTGTCCCCCATAAAGGAGGGTGGAATATTTTGCATCATTTCTGTTTTCTAAAAAATCTGAAAAACAATGCTTTGGGGTCTATTCATGATTTTTCCCTTTTTTAGGCATCATTGTTATTTTTGCATTACCAATCCCATTGTGACAGTAGATGTACACTCAGATTGGCCTGGTTTGAAGTTACATCTTCAGTTGCAAGAGTTGTGTTCAGATTCAGTCCTAAGCAGCGCTTGCATAGCAAGGTAACATTCCAGTGAATGGGAAGAATTATATAGGTATGGTATCGGTGTATTTATCTTTTCCCAGATACTTGTAGATATAAACTGGCTCATGTGTTTTGCATACACCACAAAAATAACTTCTAAATCACATCTCTATAAACAACATTCCTGACAACCACTTCATTTACTATGGGGGGAAAGGCTACGTGTGTGAGGGGCAATTTTGGAGGGGGCTCCCCACTGGTGAGGCTTGACTCTGCAACCAGTAGGAGGCACAGGGGGCAAGTGAGCAGCAGGCAGCATCAAGCGCCATAAGCGGGGAGCCCCTGAAATCGCCCTCATACACATAGCCTTCCCCCCCATAGCAGGGCACATCTGCCACCTACAACAGCGCATGCACAGGAAGAACCCAAGCCCCCAGGATAGGCACTAGCACATGTGCAATGACATGAGCCCTGATAGGCAGCATCCCACTGTGGCGCATGTGCAGTGAGAATGGGAGGGGCTGTGTGCATGCGTATTGGTTGGTGGCAGTGTTCCCTCTAAGATTTTTCCATCCATGAGCGGAGTGAGTTTTGTCTTGTGCACCAACACTGAGGTCATGTGCATTTGTTCGGATGTGTGCCACTTGTGGTACTCAGGTTATAAACCTCTCCCTTTCCCCCTCTGCTGCCATGTCTCCCATTCTCCCCTTGCCCCATCTGCTCTTTTGGTGCCTGCTGCTGCCCCCCAACCTCTCGCCCTCCTCTGCTGTCATGGCTCCTGCCCTTCTCACTCCTCTCAGCCCTCCTGGGACTTGCCCCACCTCCCCAACCTCTCGGACCCCTGCACCTGCCTTTCCCTTCCCCTCTGTGTCCACCCTTCTTCTAACTCCCCTCCCCATTGCCTCTCCTAACACCTCCCTCTACCCATCTGCCCTGCCTCTTTCTTCTGCCCTCTGGTGCCCATCCCTCTCCTCTGCTCCCCTCCCCATGTCTGCCCTTCTGCTTCACTCCCACAGTTCCCCTGGCACCTGCACCTTCCCTTACCCCTGCATCCTCCTGGTGCCTCTCCTTCCCTCACTGCCCCTGCCCTCCCAACACCTGCCCCCTTTGCCCTCTTTCTCCTTTACCACCCTCTGCCCCAGTTCTCCTCATGCCCCTCTGTGCCCTAACATGAGACTTGCTCCACCCCCTTTCCTCATGCCTACCCCTCCTTTCAACCCCTCTTCTCCCGCCACTCCTCTCCCCTCTTCCTCCCTCTTGTGCCCATTGCCCCCCCTTCTCTCCCAGCATCACCCTGTCCCCTCCCCTCTCCCACTCCTACTATCACCTTCCCATTCCCCCTCATCCCCGCTCCTCCTGCCTTTCCCCTCATTGTCTCCTCTTGGCCCCCTGGTATTTGTCTTTCCTCCACCCTGCCCCTTGATGCCTTCCCCTTTCTTCTCCTGCCTGGCTCCTCCTCCTCCCCTCAGCACAAGCCCCTTCCTCTCCTCACCCCCACCTTCCCTTTAGTTATCCTCCTGCCCCTTCCTTTACCTTCTGTCATCCTGACATCTGCACCTGCTGGGCGGAGCAGCATGGCGAGCGGCTGTCTTGTGTGCCAGGGCTGGAGCCAGAGCTGCAGTGCTATTTTTTTAGTACTGCAGCCCCAGCCCAGGAGCAGCTACACCGTGGCCCGGCTCCAGTGCTTGCACACGGGGTTGCATGCCCCATGTGCTGGGACTTGAGCCAGGGCTGCAGTGCTGTTTTTAGTACCATAGTCCCAGACCCAGCAGCCGCCATGCAGCCGCGGCCCCAGCTGCTCCCAGGTGCTGGGCCACATGGCAGGCGACTGCCCCATGTGCTGGGACTGGAGCCGGGCCATGGTGCTATTTTTAGTATCGCGGCCCAAGCTCCAACTCTGGCAGCCACCTCTCAGGCTGCAAGATGGCTCCTGGGGTGGGCAGTCACCCGCCATGTGGCCCTGCCCCCCGGGAGTATCTGGAGCAGCAGCTGCACGGCTCTGCTGAGGGGGTGGGTGGGAATGAAAGTCTTGGTGCATGACCGCACAGGCACACATCTTATCGGGAACTCTGGTTGGTGGCCCGCAAGGTGGGTTTTTTTGTTTTGTTTTAAGGGCGGAGTCTCTGATGCACACTGTGAGGGCTCTACCTGGGCATGACTTACCATCCCTGGGGGGAGGAATCTTGCTAAGCCTCGTTCTGTGTTCAGATTACTTCAGCCCCGCCTCTTGGCATCGCGTGTGCGCCAGGTGGGGCAGTAAAGAATGGGCATTTCGGCGTGCACGCGGACTTTGGCTACCTTGTCCTGGGAGGGGCGGAGCTTCCCTCTGGCCCCGCCCCTCCAACTACATGCCTCACACTCGGAAGTGCCCTCATAGTGACGCAAGCCTGAGAGGGGACATGTGCATTCGGGAACCAGCCTGCCAGGATGAACGCTGGGGCCTCTGGGACCGGGGGGAGGGATATATGAGGCGGGACCTGAGGGGAAGGGTAATGGGGCGGAGGGGATTTGGGCCTGAGAGGGCAGGGACAATGGGGGGGGTTTGGCGTCTAGCATTTTCTAGAAACTTCTCAAGTCTTCCAGTGTATTCTCAAATCTTCTCTGTGAAAGACGGCATGACGGACACCTCTCCTTTCATAATAGTTTAGATTACTTGTACTAGTTGCCCTTTGTGTTAGGTTCTAGGCACAGAACATAAAGACAGCTAGTGAACCAATATCTGTTATTCAATACAGTTTTATTGCATCACCTTAGTTTCATTTTATCTACCTTAAGTATTATGTATTGGCACTGATAATCTCGATGTCTAAGCAATTACATTTCAGGTTTGTTTTTTAACCCTGTTATGGCTAAAGCGAAACTCAGAGTGAAACTGGCTAGCTTTGTACTACATGGGGGTTTGCAAGGGCTTTGTAAAGGTTCCTTCAGCCCACAAAACCTATTTATTGATCAGGTTTTATTATGAAGCCCTGAAAGGTAGTCTAAAAAGTTTCTGTTTAGAGATTCAGAATTGTAAGAGAAATGTCTTGCTAAAAGTTTCATAGAAGCTAACAACTTTTCCGATCTTTGATTTTGATACTACAGCTACTTCATTTTAGTACTATGAAAGGTTTGCAGAGCTCTACTGGAAAGGTGTTGTTACTGTATGCTAGACACAGTTCTCCTATGCTTCTCCTACTTCATTCCCTGTCTCTTCTTGATGTTTTTTGTAGACCACCAGAAAAGTACCAATAAATCATTTTTGGAATATGTCATTTAGTTCCTTTGCCAAAGACTTCTCAGTAATACTAACATGTTTCTGGGAACTACTCTAAACTGTGTCTTCCATCTCTGTTGCCCTTTTTTAATGGGATTGTTGTTTTAGTTTGATTCAAATTATGGATTATATTTTTTTTTACAGAAAATAAACACTAATCCACATAGGACTCTTTCAGTATTGAAACGAAGGTCATTTGGCGTCCTTATATTTTTATTTTAAAACTTTACTGCAGAGCTATATACAAACTATAATTTGGGAAAGGTCAATAAATTACCTTTAGACTTTTAATTACTATCTGAACAACATAATTTTTACTTAACACCCGCACCTTGAGATATTACACGAAATCCCATACCAAGTCTATAAACTGCCCTAGAAGAGAGGTAGGTAATAGGAGTTTGAACTTCAGGCTGTTTTAGTAAGTGTTCAAGGGGTAATGGTATCCAAGAAAAGAATCATCCCTTTATTCGTACACAGAAGTTAACAAGAGTACCTGAGTGCTTAGAGAAGGTAAAGATATTTTTTTGAAAATAATTGATTTTTAAGCAACAACAACTAGCCTTCATCTTAAAGGTGAGCAGTGAAATTTGTCTCTCCATAACAAAAGCTCCCAAATCATTGCTGGTAAACTAAACCAAAAATCCTTCAAAGGCTTGATCAAATAGAGGTTTATCTTTTTGCTCTCACTCTTTTTATGGTGGTTTGGATTTAAAAGGAAATCTGCCTAACCTTTGGAGATCCTTGTTGCAAGATATCACGGAGGACAGAAGTAGGGATGTAAGAATGGCTTAAAAGCCAGTTCCTCCCAGCACTGTCTCCGTGGAGGTCAGGAGAGTCAGGGGGTTATGGGGGGACTGGGCATGAGCTGGGAATCCGCTCTTTCCTAGCTTGCGCCCAGTCTCAGACGCTGCACCTCTGCTTTTTAAATGTATTAAGAGCCAGCAGGCTCTTAATACATTTAAAAGGCTGGTGTGCAGTAGGGGAGACCCCGCACGAGCTGGGACAGCTGATACCTGACTCACACCAGGTTCCCTCCCCCTCCCGCTGCGCACCAGTCTTTTAAATGTATTAAGAGCCTACCAGCTCTTAATACATTTAAAAGTCAGAGCCGCAGCAGGGTTAGCTCTGCTGTGGCTCCCCCACTTATCGACTTGTCAATGGAAATCGACTCGTCGATTAGTTGATTAAATTTAACATCCCTATCCAGGAGCTCAGGATGATTCCAAAAAAGATTAGCCTTAGGGCAAGGATCCTAGAGGTGTGAGACTTTCATTGGAAATACCCTCTCACTGGGCATAGGAAGTTAAATATCAGGAATTGAGAGCAACGGGGATGCAGTAGATTACATGATCTCTGGTATCTTGGATTTCACCTTACCAGGTTATACACTTCCTAATGTTTTAGCCTTTATTTCACTGTTTTCCTGCAACTGAGTTTAGGCTCTCTATTAGTAACACCTCGGGTGCGATAGTCATGATCTGCCCAGATGTGCCTATTTTTAAAAAAAGGCACCTCATAAATGACTTTTTAGGAACCCTTGCTGCTTTAAAGGTTGCAGTGTGCTTTCTCACTTCTAGTCAGCATCTCTGCTGTGTGACACAATCTTTTCCTCAGAACTCTCTGAACAATTATCATTTTCAGCTAGTGGCTTGCAGCGCTTGAGTTCTCGCTAATCCTTGGACAGTTAAACCTTTTGTCCAAGTCACACTGATTTTCTAAAAAATTATGTGTGGAAAAAAGGATTCCTCCTTCTGATTGTCCAGTAAAGAATGATATAAAAATGTTAATTTGATTTATTTGATGCTTCTATATCATCTGCAATTGTCACCCACTCTGTTGGATAGGCTAGACTGTCTTCAGCTAGGCATTGAACCTTCTTGTTTCTAATACTTTGAAAAAAATTACCAAAGAAAATGGTATCTTAAGTGATTATGTACATTATAGCAATACTTAAGTGATCCAGCCACTATTGGGGCTCCATTTGGCTAGGCACTGTGTCTGCTTTCCCTTTTGTAAAAGGGAGAGGCAATGATACTTACCCTTCCACAAGCTACTCAGCCAGTGCTATTATTCATAGCACATGTATTATGGCACTTCAGTGGTTACTCTGCTAAATTGCTCGTTTTGATTGTCTCCATTCCATGCCAGATGAGTTTGAAGTCAGTTTGTAAGTCTGAGAAAATGGAGTGCCTTTTTACATTGTTTTGTGTGTGCGTATTGGGTATCCCAATAAAAGAGTCGAGCAGCTGGACCATGAAGCTTTTGAGAGGTACTCACAGAAAGCATGAAGAGCAGTCCAATTTCATGAATCCATTCTAGTAGGAAGAAAGAATGAGACAATTGTAAAATGAGGATCTACCTAATCTAAAGTATTTATTTATCCCCTGTCACTGTAGTATATCATGGTGTCTTAAACAACCCTTTAGTTAATTTTACTCTGAATTAGGTTTAACTCTTAATGGAAATTATGGCATTAGAAAATCAACAAGAAGTACCCTGGCAAAGCTGGCAGATTGTGTTCAGATGAAGGACAAGGTGAAATTGGAGATTGTTTCACCTGGCGGAAGGGTAATTCAGTCACAAGAATGCTGAGGTGATTTGGTGGCACAGTATTAATATTGACATTGCAACTTCCCTCTGTGTTCTCTGGATAAATGCATGATTTCTGTTTCCACCACTGCCAGTCTCCTAAACCTCATGAACAGCATCAGTGATCCATAGAATTGTATCTCAAATAGGCAGGAAAAGATCACCAAGAGATTATTGTGAATTGCTTTGAAGCATGAATGCTGTTGTTCATGGCTAAATACGGGTGCCTTGGAATCAGCCAAGGCCAATAGATTTATATGCTTAAGTATCACTTACCAGATGAACATGAGTTTCTCATTTACATAGTATGTCTATGGTTTCTACGTTGAACACTCCCTCCTCTCCTTCACTAAATAAAATGCAGAGGAAGTGAAATAAAAGGGTTTTGGGGGCCTGATCCAATTTCACTGAAGACACTAGGAGCCTTACCATTTACTTCTGTGAGTGTGGGATCAGGCCTTAGGCATCTGTGTTCATGTTAAAGTCGGTAAAAGCAACCATTTAAATCAAAAGGCAGTTAGATTGAAAGAGCGTTCTAAAAATAGACCCTGTTCTGCGATCTAGTGGTGTATCTTCTGTTGGGTCAAATCCTGAGCCATTTAAGAAGAAATAAAAAGGTGCAGTGAGTGTATGGAAAAAGAAAGACAGAAACTCAAAGAAAGGGAATTCTGAAGCCTAGACAAAACCATCCTAGGACTAGTGCATGGGTGGAAGGTGAGCAGAGTTTGCAACCAACCCTGGCCTCTTTCTTGCAATGTTAGTGCTAGGTTATAGTGAGCTTACTAGTCATGGAATGTGCTCAGCTAACATAAGAGCCCCTGGTGCAGGGTAGATAATGTGAGGTGGTGCAGGCTAGGCAAAAGCAATACCAATATTCCTCAGGACACCCATTGAAGTAATTAGGTGCTTAGGGTATAGCTACACGGCAGCTGACAGTCAGCCACCCAGCCTGGGTAGACAGGCTCGCATTAGCAGAGCTTGGGCTACTGAGCTACAAATAGTAGTGTGGATCTTTGTGACTCAGGTGTCAGCTCTCAAGCCCGCCCACCCAACCCCCCTGGTTGAGAGCTTGGGTGGCTAGCCCAAGTTTCTGCTGAAGCCGTGACGTTCACATTACAATTTTAAGCATACTAGCTTGAACCCCATTAGCATGAATCTGCCTAGCTGTGCTGCCAGGCTCATTCCCGACTGCAGTGTTGACATACCTTTTGAGGTCTACTTAGGAAAAATGCTCTGTAAGTACTAATCATTCTGGGTAACATTTTTCAAAAACAATTTAGGGACTTACGAGTCTTTAATTTTTTATCCAGCATGTATAAATGTTGAGAGCAACCTGTCTCAGGATTGTGTGCTTTGATTGGTGGAAATTTTGATTTGGAGCATAGAAGGGGTTAAAGTTTGCAAGCACTAATCTGAGACACATGCCCTCCCTTATTGACATTATGCACTTTGTAATGCAAAACAGAGCTGTCAAGATAAAATATCAACAGCAATCTATAAACCTTTCTAGGAAAAGATAATTAAAACCATTAAAGGCTGTTTCCCATAACTGTCTACAGCATATTTATTGACTTCTTATAGTTAGTGATATTGTTACTGACTTCAAATATGACGCTTAAAAAACCCTTTTATTTGTAGTTAATCCAAGCATGATGCCCACATGTGCAAAAACTCTCAGCTTGTGCACTAAGTACATATTTTTAACATTAGCTTCAATATTTTTTTTATTTTAATAGATGCCTTGTCACCAAAGTCAAAGATTATATAGTGGTTAAAAGTCCATTGATTCTTAGATTCCAAGCTCAGAAGGAACCACTGTGATCATCTAGTGTCACCTCCTATAACACAGGCCATAGAACTTCCCCCAGATAATTCCTAGAACAGTAGGGTTGCCAGGTGTCCGGTTTTGAACCAGACAGTTCAGTATTTGAGCTTTCTGTTTGGGAAACAAATTGAGAAAATATAAATGTCCAGTATTTTCTAAATAAGATGTAATGTAGATTGTGATGTAATGTCAAGTGTGTCCGGTATTTTTGTTGAAACCATCTGGCAATCCTACAAAACAGATATTTTAGGAAAACATCCCAGCTTGGTTTAAAAATTGTCAATGATGGAGAGTCTACCATGACCCTTACTTAAACTGTTCTGTTGGTTAGTTAACCTCATGGTTCAAAAGTATACACCTTATTTCCAGTCTGAATTTGTCTAGCTTCATCTTCTAGCCACTGGCTCGTGTTAGACCTTTCTGTGCTAGCTTGAAGAGCCCATTATTAAAAATTTGTCCCCATATGCCAGTATTTATAGACTAATCAAGTCACCCCAGAGCCTTCTCTTTGATAAGCTAAATAAATTGAGCTCTGTGAGTATGTCACTATAAATAAGGATAAGATTTTTGTCATGGTTATTTTTAGTAAAATCATGGACAATTCACTAGTAATAAAAAAAATTCATGGGAGCCCTGACCTGACTGTGACTTTTACTAAAAAATAACTAGAGAGAAGGCTGGGGTAGGAGGGGGAAGGATTGACAGCCCCAGTCCCACCCCCAGAGCGGGGCACAGCCCTGGCTACAGACCCTGTTGAAACAGGTTCTGTTACTGTAGCAATTGCAGTTGGCATACATGCATTGTATAATTGCTTTTTCAAGTTGTGACAATTGGACAAAATTATCATTTTTTGAGACTGGTTGTGTATGAGAATATCTTAGGCCCTGTCTCCCCCTACTGGTACAGCTGTGCTGCTGCAGTGTGTGTGTGTGTGTGTGTGTGTGCGTGCGCGCGCGTGTGTGCGTGCGCGCGCGCGCGCGCAGAAGATGGTTTATACCTATGGGGAGAGTGTAAAAAAATCACCTCTGCAAGTGGCATAAGCTAAGTTGGCTGGAGAAGCTTTCCCACCAACATACCACTATGCACATTAATGTTTATGGCTCTCATAGAGGTGAAATATTCACACCCTGAGTGATGTATGTTTTGTCGACATATTCAGTAGTATAAATGTAACCTCAGTATCTTAGCCATGATCAGCTCTTTCACAAATATACCATTACTCCAAATTATTAAAGTCAAAAGAATATATAAAGATATTTATAATTTAGTGTTTTTAATGTATACAATTTTTCATACACTGGGCCAATTTTGCCCTCAGCTACACTAATGCAATGCTACTGAAGTAATTTATTTCACTAAAATTAATACAGATTGAACAGGTATAAATGAGAGAATTTGGCCAATTGACTTTAAAACGCAGATTGGATTGCACCCCTGGATTGGGACTACAGCAAAACTCCAATAGTCTGGCATCCAATAGTCCGGCACTCCTGATAGTCCGGCATCAAAATGGCAAGAACCTAGTGAGTGAGCTTCGGCAAAAAATGAGTCACAAGGTAACAGCGGCAGCAGCTGAACTGAGCAAAAAGGGTAAAAAAGGCTTAAAAAAAAACTAAAACATTATAGTATACTGTATACAGTATGTACAATAAAAAGGGTTAAGAACACTTTATATACAGTATATAATGTATACAGTGTGTATATATATAACCAGTTTATAGTACTCCTGATAGTCCGGCATATTTGATAATCCGGCACCACCTAGGTCCCATAGGTTCCAGATTATCGGAAGTCTACTGTACTTGTTTCTAGACTATAACATTATTAATATAATAATAATAATGTAACATTAACATTGTTTTAACAACATTTAGCTCTGGGATTATACTAGGTAGGATGGCCTAAAAGAGTAATTTGTCTTCTCATGTCTTACTTGTTTATCTATATAGTTAATTAATTTATTTGTCATAGCAGTGAGCATGCACAAATCCAATTTAGGTCAATGGGAGATGCAGGTGCTTAGTACCTGTGAAAATCAAGCCCTCGGTGGCTATCTCAAAATTATATTTTTAAAAAATCATAAAGAAACCAAAAGATTCTAAAAATCTATTTTGTGTGAATTATTCTATTTTAATTCAGAGCAGAATTGGAAGATAGTACATCAAAAGGAGAATAATTCCTACCCAATTCCAAAAACTCTTTTTAACATTATGATGATTTAAATGGTATTTGTGTGAGATTAGTGGACAAAAACCCTATCAGGAAGGATTTTTTTCATTATGCTATCAAAACTGCTGTAATTCTGCTATTGAGTTTTTAAAACAATATCTTGAAGGTTTCAGTTCTAGTGTCTTGTTTTGCAACTAGTCAATATCATTTGAATGTCTGACTGCAGTTTAATCTGAGTGGATAATAAAAAATGTGAAAATGTTTGTTCTGCAAGTCATTTAAAATTAACTCCAGATTTAGTAATCAAATATAGAAGATGTGGCCCAGACTTGACTTTATGGAAGGATTTTCAAGTGTTTTTTTTAATTGAGAGGAGAGTGCTTTGCACTGCTGTAATAATCGTATGATCTAGTGTTAATATATTTATGTGGCACTAAAATAATGTAAAAGAGAACATACGCTTGTGAATTTTATAGCTCTTGTGCAAACTACTTTGACATTGCTTGTATTTTTTTAATATATGGCTGTCTTTAAAAATAAATAAAAGGTGCACAGTCTGAGTCCAAGCTGGTGTTTAATCACCGTAAATGAAAGGTGATTCTTTTAGCTGTTTGCCAAGATGAATCCACAGAGGATTTTATATTGTTGTCCCTATATTTAAAAAAATACTTATACAGGTTTTTAAAAAACTGTTTGCAAAGGTTTTCACTCAGTTGCTGATGTGCATAAACCCATTTTTTTCAATAGTCTTTCAATCTCTGTGGTGTGATTTTAAGAAATAATATACATTTTCATGGCATTATGCTATTGGGAAATGTATCTCCATTAAAATTTCTGTTTTGTGTGTAGATATCTGAGTGGCATTGGGAAAAATTCAAGCCAAACAGACAAATGTTATGAAAAGATAGCAAGAAAAGGCAAACTCATCTTGCCCTGACCATTCTTTTTCACTGTAAAGCAGTCCCATTCTGCCATGTAACTCATCAAAGGCTACCTTAAATACATGTCTTGTGTCCATAAAACTACTGGAGTCCATTACTTGTCAAGGCCTGCTTTGTTGACTTTGTAGGCTCTGCTCTTATTTATAGTATAGTGGAAGCTTTGCTGCATATCTTAAGTAGCTGTTACTGTTTTTCACAGGCAGTGTTTGTCACAGTACCTATTAGTATTCCCTGTATCTTTAGAATTATGTAAACCTTATGATTTTATGTTGTTATTGCACCTCATAGTGCTGTTAGGGTTTTGTACAATGCTCTTGTGAGTTCAGAGGCATATAAGCTGAGACACCCCCAAAAGTTCCCAGTAATAATTTATTTCAAAGAAGGGTGCTAAATATTTTGCTATCCAGAGTCTTGTTTTTGCTCTTTAACTGTTCTCAGTGTCATCTGAAAATGCTGGGAGCTTTCAATTCAGCTACTTAAAACATTTAAATGTGAATGTCAAGATTACTGCAGATTTTGTGACCCAGGACCCTTAATGCTGTGGCCATCACCTAGACTAAATTCCCACTGTATTAAAAGGAATTTTCCCTTCAACTTCAATATTGGGTCTAGAGCCCTAGATGTGTTCAGTCTTATGAAGTACAGTATGGTTCTTATTAGATAGCATTAGGCAGCAGCTACGTGACTATACTTCAAGCTTTACTGTATATGTTAATTCAGACTGGAAATAACATAAATGTTTAACAGTGAGAGTAACCACTGGAACAATTTACCACTGGTCAAAGTGGATTTTTCATCACAGACCGTTTTTAAATCAAGATTGGATTTTTTTTTAAAAAGATACGCTCTAAGGATTAGTTTTGGGAAAGTGCTATGTACCGTTATGGGCGATAAAATCTCAGTGGTCCTTCCTGGCCTTAGCACCTATGAGACTGTTTGAAAGTGAAGTTTACAATGTAAAATTTGATCACTTATTTGCAGTTCCTGATTCAAAGGCTGAAGTGGGTAAAGATCCTTGTTGTACTTGTTCATAAGCTATCTGCTTTCCCTTTAAATCATTAAAGTATCAGTAGTTTTCAATGTAATTTTTTTGAATATGCTCAAAATAAAAATCCGGCTGAAATGCATTTGAAAATAAGACCTTTCCTTAAATAAAAAATGTACATGCTATGTGTTTTCCAACCAGGATTGTTTTGCAAGGTGAGAAATGGATAATCATTGTGTCATGGTAATTTTAATGCAAACACAGATCTTCAATGTCTCACAGGAGCCTTAGTAACAGTGCAACAAAAATGAAGGTCAAAGCAAATTGAATTAGAAAGAAAGCAAACATCATATTTTATAACTGAAAATAAAATTCTTCAGCAGCAACCCATCCTGTAATGTAATCCAATCTGTTTTAATGCTGTGATTTTTTTTTCCAAGAAGGCAGGAAACAGTAAAGGGTAAGGCTTTCAAACCTCTGCTGTTTCGTTTACAGATCCCTTGTGTTAATTTAATGTTTCTAGGGAACCAGGACTCTTTTTTTTTCTCAGAATCCCTTCTCTAGGAAATACTGAGTGGTACAGCATTGGGAAGCAGTCACGGTTTACAACAGATAAGCCAAAGGGCCTGGCTTCAAATACCACACTTTTTTGAGAAAACAAAACACGGCAATGTGTGTTCTCTTTAACCTTCTCTTATGCGTTTCCCATTTCTTTGCTACATGTTATGTTAAAGTTACTTTTTGAAAGAGTTTTATAGGCACCTTTTTTTCCATTTTCAGTGTGTTTGCATCTACGGAGCTTGTCTCCCAATACATATTGCACAAAGTCCAAAAGGTAAACATCATGCAGTCATGTCTTATGAAGCACTGTCTAGGGCTTTCTCCTTTTTCCAGCATAGCTATGTTAGGAATATGATTTGCTTCAAACTCTGAAGGCCTAAGGTAGATGCACTTAGGCCAGCATAGGTGCTTTGGTCGGTATAGCTTATTTTTGTTTAGGGAAATTGGTACAAGCTACATCAACAAAAGAACACTTTTGCCCATATACACTGCATTTCCATTAGGAGGCTATGTCTGTACAGGTTGTGTATCTATAAACCGGACTCTCAGGGATGTTCCAAGATCAGAGTGTCCAGGAGCTCTTCAGGGGTGGGGAGCTGGGAGCCTGACAGGATGCATGGAGGAGGGGCGGCAAGAGCTGGGAAGCCCACCATGCAGCTTGGCTAGGTTGTGGGCGGTGGGGGTGGGGCTGGTATGCAGCTCAGCAGGGCTGAAGGGGGTGAGGTCAGTGCACGGCTCAGCTGGGCCATGGAGGGGGAAGGAGGTGGCTCACCTAGGCTGCAGGGCAGGGGGGAGCCAGGAAACCTGGGGGGGGGGGGAGCGGGTAGGGCTGGCAGCAGGGGGGCCAGAAATGACCTCCCTTGGTCCAGCAAAATCCCACATCTGGGACCAGTCAGGTCCCAAGGGTGCTGGACCAGAGAGGTCCAACCTGTACTAGAAGGGGTATCCCAATATAGCTATACTAGCATACCTAATATAGGCTAATATAGGCTTCAGTCTTTTAGTATTGCATTTCGTCCTGTATGGAAAGGGAAATTAATACAGGCTTTGAGAGGGAGGGTTATTGTTGGGGAAAGGAAAGATAAAATGAGTGTGGATGCTATAGTTTTAAATAGAGTTGGGTATTTGACTGGTATAAAAACAATTGGGCATTTGACTCATCAAATATTGTCCAAATAATGTCAAGAATGGTCAAATATTTTAAAGCTCTAGTTTATTAGAACAGGGGAGGTCCCCTGCCACCAGCCTCCCAGGACACTGTCTCTCTGGCTGGCTCCGCTCCAGCCCCACAGCCACTAGATTCCAGCCCTGCTGCTACAGGGCTTGGCCTCTGGCAGGCTGCCACCAGACAGGTGGGGCTCTCCAGGGATGGAGCTCCCCAGCCACTGTGATCCTGCTTCTGCCCTGGCCAGCTGGGGCTCCCCAAGGACGGGGCTTCCTGCTGCTGCCGCACCCAACCAGGGTTTCGCGGGGACAGTCTGCCTTGCTGCTGTCCCGCCTAGCCGGAGCTCCCTGGCGACGAGGCTGGGGCTCCCTGCCTCTTGACTCCTGACAGGCTCGCTCTCGCGGGCGTTGGAGCTCTCTGGTCCAGCAACACCCTTGGTCCTGCTGGACCACTGATGTTGCCAGACCAGAAAGTCCTGAATTTAGGAGGTTCAACCTGTAGTCTCTTTCCCACTGCACTGTGTACATCTGTGCAGAGAAGAAAGTATGACATTCTGGACAAAGGACTGGCCTTTATGGCTGGCCCTAACTGTCTCTTTAAAAATGTTTCCATTCAATATCTGTAGATAATCAGCAGCCTTTTGGGACTGCCACAGGAGCTGCTCCTGCATGGTTTCCAACCAGTCTACAGTTCTAGTGATTGCTTTACCCATAGGTCATGGCAGCAAGTCTAGGGTCTGTGGGCTCCAGGGCCTGGGCCTGTTTCTGGATTTCTTCTTCCCTGAAATCCAGGCTTTGACTGGGGATCATTGGATGGAGCCAGGGTGTGTTTTGGAGAATAATGTGTAACATACAAACAGGACTGTTACCAGCTCCATCTGAGTAAGGAGATGCAAATGGAGAAAGAGTGCTATGTTCTCTGTACTTCAGCAAGATCATTAATAACATAGAAACACATCTCTACCTTATTATTTAGCATTTAGGAATGACTCATTCCACTTGCACTGAAAATATGGTGTGATTTACCAATTTAGTTCATACTAGGGATACTTGATAATGCTCTCTGTCTAGAGGCACCATCCATACCAGTTATGGAAACAAACTCTGGAAAATAAATTTGTTTTATGTCTTAAATTTGCAAAATAAGCATGTGCTCTCCCTCCTTCCCACCGCCCTTCAGATTTTTCTTTATCTTGCTTCCCCTTTTGTGTAGGCTGTTCTTTTCTGGGCCTGTAATTAGAGAAGTATGCTGCTAGCAGTCGGTGTTGTCAGAGCTCCCTGGTGTGTTAAACATCTGCAACAGCAAATATCGCGTTTACTTTTTTTTTTTTTAATGGAAGATAGGATATAAAAAAGGTTTTGGTAGCAGCTGGAAGATGATTGGATTCTACAGACTGGACTTTTGGACCTACGTTTTCATTAGGGTAGGGTTGTGTTTTTCTGCTACCTTATGAAGGGTTCCTTCTGCTCTGAAATCATGGAACTGATATGGCACTGGAATCTTCTTGTTGTAGCTCCTCTGAATTAAAGGAGACCAGCTGAGGATTTGGCCCTTTATCTCCCATTGTAATGAGTTTTAACAGTTCCAAATATATGGGCTTGCATCCTGCAAAGGGAGGCACGTAGGCAAATATCACCCCCATTTCTCAGATCACTTGTGCAATCACTGGGGTTCTGCATAACAGGGGGTCGATCTGAGCCCCTCTCTTTTCAGGATCAGGTTCTCAATCAGTTAGTAATGCTAACTGATTGGCTGATAATTCCTTATAAAAATAAACACAGAATTTACCGTCTATAGTTCAAGTCTGTAGTTTGAAGGGGTACATTGATGTATATTTAACAAAGCCTTCTCCAGTGAGCTCAAGCTATTTCCTTGAATTAGGATATGTTTTATTGTCATTAGCTTTCTGTCATGCAGTTTTATACTACAAAATATTAGAGACATAGCCAGGGAGTTTAGGTCCAGATATGTCTTGTGTATATAATTATTACAATTATTGCATAGCTTAGTATTTGTAGAAATATATAGTGTGTTTATATATACTCATACATTTTTATGGGCCTGATCCTGCAGATTTTTGTTTGCATAAGTAGTCTGGCTAGTTAACATGACTACTTGAGTGTCTGCGCAAATGCCACTCGTGAGAAAGGGTTAGCAAAACACAGTTGTATGTTTGTATATGCAGCCCATGATAAATCATAAACTTCACTTGGTACAAATAACAGCTTTCATCCTGACTCCGATAGGAATTCTAGTGAAACTTTTAAAAACTATGGTGACCTCTGCCTAGCCTAGGTTTTTATAAAGATAATCTCATGGTGTGTAACTGGTTCTCTTTCAATATCCGAAGGAAAAAATCAGATCCATTTTTGGAAAGGAAACTAGGTGTATTATTTAAATTTCAAAAGTCCATCAGTCTCCTAATTGATGGGAGTGGGAAGAGAAGTAGATTTTTGAGGAGTTCAGGTTACTGTGGGGTGGAAGTCTGGGCATCGGCAGCAGAATTGGGAGTGAAAAATCTAGGCTGTGATGAGGGATCAGAGAAGAGAGAAACTGAATGGGGGAAACCAGGATGAGGAAGAGCTGAAACAGGTAAGCATTGGAGAAGGAACAGCATGAGATGTCATGGTGAGACAAATTGGGGCAGAAGAAAAGACTGACCTGGGCGGCACAGAAGAAAAAGGGAAATCTCAGAACAGCACACAGTATAATTGCCCTGGTATTTGCCCCCAGAAGATGTGCAAATGTAAAATTCTGTGTTCTTATGAAGCTATGAGTAAGTTAGTTCTTGTAAACTTTTATTCGTGGCTTTTCCATGAGCTGGGGTAGGTAGGCCTGCCTGCACGCTAGCCACACAATTTGTTCCCTGCTGGGTCCCTGCAGAGAGGCTTTTGTGTTAACAAGGGAATGAGGTCATAGAAGTGACAGTTCCTCTTCTCCCTGCTGGATCTGCTGCTTTTCTCCTCCCCTTTGCTTTTAAGCAGGTGGAGAGAGTGTTTGGGTTTTGAAGATGTAGTTTCATCCATTCTCAATTTTATGACATTAAATAACATTGCAAGTTTAAAGCACAGGAGAGTTGCTTGGAGCAGATAAAAGGTAGCTTTAGTATTAACTGATAATGTTCTTCTGCTGTAACCATTTTTTCTTCCATCTTTAAAACCTCTGGAACTCAGTCTTACACCTCCTCCCCTTTCAGGAGCTGTGCAAGTGTTACTATAGTCGTCCCCCCATCAACTCGATGCTAGTGTGTCAGGCTTCCGGGGATGACTGAAGCTGACTTGTGTGTTTTCCATTCCCGCACCAAGCAGCGCTGTCCCTGTGGTGGCTGGAGTGGGAGTTTCCTCCAACCCCCTTGTGCAGAAGGACCATCCATCCATCCATCCTTACATCTGGCCAGTCTACAGCACAGAATCTTTATGCAGCCCTCTGGGGTAGATGTGCCCGTTAGTGGTGTGTAAACCAGGGTCAACATTTGGCCTTATATGAGCTACTTCCGCCCACAGAAGGGATTGTTTTACTGTCAAAGGGCCAAGGTCTGGCCCACCACATAAAGGAATCTGGAACAGTGTTAATATGAGTGTCTGTATTGTTGACGGGGCCTCCTGCATAGCCCTACTGCAGCAGTTAGGCCTACACGAATAGGATTAATCTGAACTCTGTGTGTGTATATATCTGCATAACTGCCATTGTTAGGCCAGGGGGCGCATGTGCACTGATGTGGGGATTGCAGTAGTAGCCTGATGTTTAGTCCTCCCTAGACCTCTCCTTTGTGGTATTTGTACATAGCAACTTTATCTCTTTGTGCGGAGCCAGAACTAGGACGTTACATTTTTGCTGGCAGTGTTCCAGGCAGACAGAGTGTGGCCCAAAATATACTATGTAGGTCATCTTAATTCACAGCTGCTGTTTTAAAATTAAGATGCTCATGAGTGTTTAATTTATATGTCAAATAAAACAGTTTCTGATGTTGCAATTTGGACTGTAGGATACAAAATTGTAACTAGAAAGGAAATAACAAAAACAATCGAGTTAAAAAGCAGGGATTAAATAAATAGTTATTTGTATGCTAATAGAGTGATCCTTATTTTGACACTACCATTTTAAGATCTCCAGCAAGGTTTTGGGTTTTTTGTTGTTGTATTATTTACCCATGTTTTATGTCGTGTTATTAGGCAGTACTGAAGCAGAGAACTTCTAGACTTATTTAAGAGAATGGGATTTAAAAATAGCATATATTTTTGTAAAAATCAAAAAGGATGGAAATCTGGAGCTAAAATTGGGTGAAAGCTGCAGTTTTACTGTCACTTCAGTGCACAACAGTATGTCTGAATTTGGCCTCTTGACTTTTTAGCAATAGGCACTGTGTTCATTTTGGTGGGTTGTGACTGTGATAGAAACCATATAAAACATGGTTATGATTGTAACATGACCGGTGGTACCATTCCTGCAAGCTGAGCCAGGTGGGCCAACCCAGATGTCCATGCAGATCAGCTTGCAGAATTGGGGCTCATGTTTCTGACACCTTTATACTGTGCTAGAGTCTTGAAGAGGAGGACTGTGGATAGCAGAGCTGGACACACACTTCAAATGTTTTCCATAAGCATTTAAGCATGAAAGTGGCTTTGTTTGAATCACAGTTAAATGCTCCCCTTCGGGTTTTACTTTCTGTTGAGCATTCAGGAGCATAAGAACAGCCATACTGGATCAGACCAAAGGACCATTTAGACCCGTATTCTGTCTTCCAACAGTGGCCAATGCCAGATGCTTCAGAGGGAATGAACAGAACATGTAATCATCAAATGATCCCTCTGCTGTCACCCATTCCCAGCTCCTGGCAAACAGAGGCTAAGGACATTAGCCATTGATGGGCCTATCCTTCATGAATTTATATAGTTCTTTCTTTGAATCCTGTTATATTCTTGGCTTTCCCAACATCCAAAGAGTTTCACAGGTTGACTTAGGGATGTTAAATATTGGTTAATTGAATAGTCAAGTAATCTCATGAATTCTTACTGACTAGTCTATAGCCCTTGGGGCGGGGCCAGCAACCGGTGCGTTCTGGTCTCACTTCCAAGGAGCCCCCTGCCACTCTGCACTGCTGTATCAGAGGCAGCAGCACAGGGTGCCTCACGGGAGCTGGTACGCAAAGGCAGCCAGTTTAAAAACCAGCTCCCCTCGCAGACGAGCTGCCTGTCGCCCTGTGCTGCTGCCTCTGATAAAGAGGCAGCAGCGATGGGTGGCAGCAGACCCTGTCTGGAGGTGGGTCTGAGCTCCTGGACCTGGCGCAAGCCAGAACTGAGCCAGGTTGCCTGCCCACCAAGCTCCTAACACACTTTAAATATAGAGCTACAGCAGGGGTAGGTCCCGGACCCCTCGTAAACCAGGACTGAGCTGGGCTGCTGGCCAGCCTGCTAAAAAAAAAAATGTACTGGCAGTGGGGGGGAGGGGCGGAATGCATGTGGTCTATAGCATTAACCTATAAGCTTTTGCTTATCGGCTAATCTACTACATTATTATATCCCTAGGTTGACTGTGCGTTATGTGAAGAAATACTTCCTTTTGTTTGCTTTAAACCTGCTGCCTATTAATTTCATTTGGTGAGACCTAGTTCTTGTTTTATGAGGAGAAAATAACACTTCCTTATTTACTTTTTCTATACCAATCATGATTTTATAGGCCCCTTGTCATTTCTTTTCCAAGCTGAAAAGTTGCAGTCTTATTAATCTCCGCATATGAAAGCTGTTCCATCTCCTAATAATTTTATTACTCTTTTCTTAACACTTTCCAATTCTAATATATCTTTTTGAGATGAGGCAACCACATCTGCATGCAGTATTCAAGATGTGGCCATACCATGGATTTACATAGAGCAATATGATATTTTCTATTGTCTTGTCTTATCTATTCCTTTCTTATTCTCAAAAATCTGTTTTTTGTTTTGTTTTGGTTGTGTGGTTTGTTTTTTTGTTTGTTTTTTGTTTTTTGGTTTTTGTTTTTGTTTTTTTTTGACTGTTGCTGCACATTTAGTGGATGTTTTCAGGAAACTATCCACAGTGATTCCCTGATCTCTTTCTTGATGGTAACAGCTAATTTAGACCCCATCATTTTATATGTACTGTTGGTACTATGTTTTCTAATGTGCATTACTTTGCATTTATCAGCACTGAATTTCATCTGCCATTTTGTTGCCCAGTCACCCAGTTTTGTGAGATCTCTCTGTAGCTTTTCAAAGACTGTTTTTAACTTAACTATCTGGAGAAGTTTTGTATTGTCTGCAGATTTTGCCATCTCATTGTTTATACCTTTTTCCAGATCATTTATAATTTGAATAGAATCATAGAATAGTAGGACTGGAAGGGACCTCAAGAGGTCATCGAGTCCAGTCCCCTGCCCTCATGGCAGGACCAAATACTGTCTAGATCATCCCTGATAGACATTTATCTAACCTACTCTTAAATATCTCCAGAGATGGGGATTCCACAACCTCCCTGGGCAATTTATTCCAGTGTCTGACTACCCTGACAGTTAGGAACTTCTTCCTAATGTCCAACCTAAACCTCCCTTGCTTCAGTTTAAGCCCATTGCTTCTTGTTCTATCCTCAGAGGCCAAGATGAATAAGTTTTCTCCCTCCTTCTCCTTCTCCCTTTTAGATACCTGAAAACGGCTATCATGTCCCCCCTCAATCTTCTCTTTTCCAAACTAAACAAACCCAATTCTTTCAGCCTTCCTTCATAGGTCATGTTCTCTAGACCTTTAATCATTCCTGTTGCTCTTCTCGGGACCCTCTCCAATTTCTCCACATCTTTCTTGAAATGCAGTGCCCAGAACTGGACACAATACTCCAACTGAGGCCTAACCAGCGCAAAGTAGAGCGGAAGAATGACTTCTCGTG
The DNA here is from genome assembly GCA_019425775.1 of Rafetus swinhoei. NCBI lineage: Eukaryota > Metazoa > Chordata > Testudines > Trionychidae > Rafetus > Rafetus swinhoei. The sequence goes on along the minus strand of CM033437.1, from coordinate 268,834,592 downwards.
TTTTGCTCACAACACACCTGTTAATGCATCCCAGAATCATGTTTGCTTTCTTTGCAACAGCATCACACTGCTGACTCATATTCAGCTTGTGGTTCACTATAACCCCTAGATCCCTTTCTGCCATACTCCTTCCTAGACAGTCGCTTCCCATTCTGTATGTGTGAAACTGATTGTTCCTTCCTAAGTGGAGCACTTTGCATTTGTCTTTATTAAACTTCATCCTGTTTACCTCAGACCATTTCTCCAATTTGTCCAGATCATTTTGAATTATGACCCTATCCTCCAGAGCAGTCGCAACCCCTCCCAGCTTGGTATCATATGCAAACTTAATAAGCGTACTTTCTATGCCAATAACTAAATCGTTGATGAAGATATTGAACAGAGCCGGTCCCAAAACAGACCCCTGCAGAACCCCACTTTTTATACCTTTTCAGCAGGATTGTGAACCATTAATAACTACTCTCTGAGTATGGTTTCCAGCCAGTTATGCACCCACCTTATAGTAGCCCCATCTAAGTTGTATTTGTAATAGGACTGGTCCCAGTATGGACATTGGGGGGGAAAACATTTATCGCTGTCCATTATTTCCTATTTTTCTCATTGTTTATCCTTTTTTCCAGATCAGATCTCCTATCCTTTATTTCCTATTTTTTAGCCATTTACTAAGCCATGAGAGAACCTTCCCTTTTATCCCATGACAGCCCCTCACTAAAGGCTGTTATGCAAAATAAGCTTTCCCAAAGTCTAAGTACATTATATGCACTGGATCGCCCTTGTCTACATGCTTGTTGACTTCCTCAAAGAATTCTAGTAGGTTAGTTAGGCATGAGTTCCCTTTACAAAAACCATGATCACTCTTCCCAACAAATTAAGTTCATCTGTAGTTTCAACCAATTTGCCCGGTACTGAAGTTGGGCTTATCAGCCTGTAATTGCTGGGATATTCTATGGACACTTTTTAAAAACTTGGTGTCACATTAGCTATCCTCAAGTTATTTTGTACCAAAGTTGTTTTAAATGATAAGTTACATACCACAGTTAACAGTTGTGATATTTTACATATAAGTTCCATCAGAACTCGTGTGACTATCATCTGGTCTTGATAGGGTTGCCAGATGGTTTCAACAAAAATACCAGACACACTTGACATTACATCACAATCTACATTACATCTTATTTAGAAAATACCGGACATTTATATTTTCTTATTTATATTTTCTCAATTTGTTTCCTGAACAGAAAGCTTAAACACTCGATTGTCCAGTTCAAAACTGAACACCTGGCAACCCTAGGTCCTGATGACTTCTTACTTTTTAGTTTATTGATTTGTTCCAAAACCACCTCTAATGACATCTTAATCTGGGTCAGGGCCTCATTTTTGTCAAAAATGGCTCAGGTTTGGGAATCTCCCCCAGCCATAAAGACCGATTCAAAAAATTCATTTAGTTTCTCCACAATGGCCTTACTGTCCTTGATGCTCCTTTAGCATGTCAATTGGCTAGTGGTCCCACTAGTTGTTTAGCAGGCTTCCTGCTTCTGATGTACTTTTAAAAAAAAAATCTATGACTTGTTGAGCCTTTGCCTAGTTGGTCTTCAAATTATTTGTTGGCCTTCCTAATTATACTCAAGACGTTGCTTTTCATTCTTACAGATGATGTGTATACTCCATTTTAAGCTCACTCCTATGGAGTGAATACTTGACACAGCAGGGTAAAAGGATTCCCAAACCTACTGGCAGAGCCTGGGCATTGAAGTGACTACGGAACCAAACTAGGATCAGATAACACCAGGTCTGCAAATGCTGTTGTTATATGTGAGTATCAGTCGAGTCTAATGTAAATGTTTTTAGGTCTTTATCTAGTCCAAACTTACAGTAGACTATTCCCCAGGAATGATGCCTTAGGCAAGGCCTGTAAAAGAGAGAGTTCAACATCTGCCATCTTGGATTACCTCCACAGCTGAAAGCATCATTGTGCACATCTTGAGCTTAAGAGCCCAGCTCTAAAGCTGGGGGCTGTAATACACTTGCCTTCTCTGAGGGTTGGGTACAGAGGGGAACAAAGCAGACTGCCCAGTAGGTCACACATTCCTACCTGTTTCCTCCTGAAAGGATCCAAGTTCCTGAGCAGATTCTTCAGGCATTGCAGCCATCCAGTCTGGGGATAGAAACATTGATTTCTATGACCAGCTGCAACTAAGCTTGAATTTAGAATGCTATTGATCATGATCATACTACAGATTTTTAAAAAGTGGGCAAAAAAGCCATGTAGATTGTGAGAAAATAGCTGTTTCCCCCACACAGTGCTTGAGCAGGAAAGGCTGTTAATTTGCTAAGGTATGGAGTGGCTCAGCTCTAGCTTTATGGTAAGCTTTCAGCTGTCAGTTTAATTTAGGTTTAAGATAGAGCCCTGCACCTGAATGGATATGAGTACATTTTGACTCAGCCATAGAAACCAACGTCAGTATCGTATATAGTACTTGTGTTGTAGTAGCCTCTAGTCTAGAGGCACAAAATGAGATCTGGGCCTCCTTATGCTGAGAGAAATTCCCTGTCACCTTCTAAATAGATGAGACAAAAGGAGGTTTAGTATCTTTGTTTTACAGACGGGAAACTGAGCAACGGAGAGATTATGTGATTTGCCTAAGATCACATAGGGAATTTGTTGCAGGGCCAGGAATAGAACTCAAATCTAGTGAGTCTCAGTCCAGTACCTTAATCACCAGATCATCCTTCCTTCAACTATCAAACGAAATCATTTTAAATATCTCAAAGCTCTGTCTTTAGGAATGCACTAGAACTGACTTAAATGATCCAATTAAAAATGCAGATATTCCGGAAATCAGTGTCTCTTTAATTAAAGCTGTTGTAATAATTGGATTTCTGAGATTAAACTCCTCCAAAGTTGCTCTTTCAAGACTTGTAAGGTTCCCCCAGAAAAGTATGGGGAAAATCCTAGTAGTTGCTTCTTCTTGAGTGAACATATAAATTGCCAGCATATACATTTTCTAAGCAACTTGCTAAAATAAATTGCTGGTATAGTGGATCTTCTCTACTTTATTAGCTCAAAAATATTCTGCTTGCTTTTCTCAGTCTATTTAAATTAAGTGCTCCCTGCAAAAATTGTAAAAAAGGTTTTTCACACATCACCATTGTGTCTGTGTCAAAATAGCCTTTTCCCTTCTAGAGACAGACATCTGAAAATTACACTCCAGCAGGTGTTATGAATAGATATTAAATCATATGTTTGAACTTTCACTGTAAATCAGGAATTGGGGAGAGTGGATATTACTGAAATACATTTTGGAGTGCATGAATTTTTAACCTATCATAATGTTGTTTGTTTTTCAGTCATTTGTTTTGTCATTTTTAGTATGTTAGTATTTTAATACTTGTCTTTGTTTAATAGTGAATAAGCATAGAGCTTTGGCTTGTTGCAATTAATTGTAACTGCAAATGTAAACATGATTATTGTTATCAAATGGTATAAACACAACCTTCCCGTTTGCACTCTGCAAATGTACTGTGCTGCTTTTCACAAACAGATTTAACTTTAAACATCTATCGGATGTGCAAAAAAGGGTTCTGTAAAAGACACAACAGAACAGCTAGTCCTAAATTTGGATGCTAAGTTTCAATAAACAAATTTGCATTTAACTGAGCAGTGGTTTCTGTCTCAAAGAAAATATATACTGTAATCAAGCTAGTGGCTTAATAGAGAGACGTACATCAAGGAACTGAAACCAGTTGTAATAAAAGTTGACGATGCTATCTGGATTTAATAAACGTAGCTATTTATTAGAAAAGCCACTGGCTGATTTACCAGCTCACATAAAAAGAGTATCTTTCTGGGGAAAAAAAAAAGTCTTACTACTTGATTTAATAATCTGCTGTAAATTCTTAAGAATGTTTTTGGAAAGTCAGTTTTTTTATCTTTCACAAAAACAGACGTTTTAAAGCTAATTATCTCTAGTACAAGTTTTCAGAAAAGTCTAGTTACAAGAGGGAAAAAACATGGGTTTTATTTACCAGATTTTAGCTTAAAAAGCATCACAATGTTTCTACATCTGAATTAGATCTAAAACTTATTTTGTTATCATGCATTGCACATAATTTACAATAATCCTTTTGTGTTTTTATATAAAATAATTACCTTTATTAAATAAACCTTTGTGTTGATGGATTTTCAGCATTAATCTTGGTAGTAATAAATCCTATTATATCCATGGATTATGTTTTGATTGTGGGAGTTGTAATTCTGAGCTTCTGGAAAATCATTATATACCCAGCGAAAAAGGATTCTAAAAACAAATAAAAGTATAGAAACATATATTTATTAATGACTCCCATCTGAAAGCTGAATATGTGTTCAAAAAGTGTGTTGAAATTTCAAATACACCCTGGAGCTAAGAATTCAAGTAAGTTGTTATAATTGTGTTACAGCTGCTATTTGTTGTGCTTTTGTGGTTCCTAGTTCCTGGTTTCTTCTCAGTTATTCTTAGTATTTTCCAGGAATCCTGGAACTGAGAAATGCTCTACTTAGAATTTGAAAACTTGGATCCATTAATTCATTTTTTTAAGCTTAGAAGACCTGTGAAATAGAGATTTGTAATGGGTTACATAACGTGCTACCTTATAAACATATTTAACCAGAATAGAAACACAAATAGTAATTTAAGATATAATCTTATCACTGAAAAAAACAAACGCTGCCCAACCGAAGGAAAAAGTAATTCCAGTTACAAACAAGGGGAGAAAAGGAAGGTGAGGGTGAATGAATAAATAATAAAAACTAATTTTAATAAAATAATGCTGTAATATTTTCCTATGTTCTTTCCTCTATTCCTTAATTACTTACGTTAAATCTATAACGAATAAAAAAATATAAGGGATAATAAGTTACTTGTTTCCATCTGATTTTGGTTTTCACATGAAATGATGCCATAGCTCGTGACTTTCTGCGCTCCTCCTCCTTTTCCTTTTATTTTTTTTTTGCTATTTACTCAGCAGATCTTACTTTGTCTCTTCTGTCTCTGCTTCCCGTCCTTCCCCACGCACACTTTTCCTCATTTTTCTGAGTGCCCACAACTCAATCGAAAGTCAAGACTGAAAGTGACATTGGGCTAGCAAGCTAACCTCTGTTGCTGATCAGCTGCAGCACCTGATATCAGATGTATTATAGTTTTGATTCAGTCTACCAATGAAACCTGGGTTAGTGGGTCTGTAATGTGGGGAGACCGGCCTAGAGCTAGGTATGGTTTCTGTGTTACAACTTTCCTGCAAACCCACTCCCTTGGCAGGTGTGAAGATAGCTAATGCAGGTTGAGGTTGTGACCCTGTCACCTGAGCATTACACTGCCCAGCTTCTGTTGATGGGACTTTTCTGATACTTCTGCACCCCAAAGAAAAGGTTAAACAACTTAATTTTATTTGGCCACCATCAGCCATGGGGGAAATAATTTGAATCTCCTTCCCCCAATAGCTAAAGTTTTTGTTTGTTTGTTTTTAATTCAGGTTTACTGTTAATAACTTTTTTTTTTTTTTTTTTTTTTTTTTTTTTTTTTAAAGAAGAGGAGCCAGGGAGCAGGAATAGACTTACTTACCATGCAAGAGAGAACAGAAATGAACTGCAAAAAGAAATTGCCCAGTTTCTGAGAGAACATCTCTGTCCCCTTTGTGGCCTCCTTGACGGTGCTTCCAGTTTGATCTCAGATCTCTGTCGCCCTTCTCAGGACAGGGTCCCATGATCTCCTCCCTCCAGTCTCGGGGCTTGGACTGCTGACTCCTGCAATTCACTGCGATTATCTTCGCAGGTTTGAGTTGGTCAGGCAGGCATCCATCTGCTGCGCACACCCGCTAAGGGGGTCTAAAGACTTTTCTATAGGGCCTGCCTCTCTTGGTCACAGTTTGCTGTTAGTTCCCGGAGGGAATGAGAGTGACTTCTGTCCCTTCACCAGAGCTTTATAGAGTTTAAGTTCTTTGTCTGCCGAGGCTCTTGAACCAAGTGAAACCAGTGCATGCTATTTCCACACCCTTGTTATCTATATTATGGATTTTCAATTATTTTAGTTCTCACAGGAAACAAGTTTAGCTCACCATTGAGCCAGAAACATAATACAAGCTAGCCCATAAAGACACATCTTTATATACTGTAGTTGATATAATAGGCTTTGACTGTTCCATGTGTCTATGGCATCGGTCACATATCAATATAACAGCCATTGAATATTGCCTATTTCCAAAGTGAGGCATCTCTCACAGGAATCACAAGCGCAACAAAACTCAGTATGATTTTTCAGGAACGAACAACTCAATAGTCTAAGTCCAACTACCTTAGATGTACTTTGACCAAACTTGAGATTATTTTCTTATTTTTCATCTGAGATCCATTGTAGTTGGCCTCCAGTGGAATTCGGAGTAAGGAGAGCAGCTGCAGAAGATACAAGGTGGTATTATACAAAAGCAATCAAAGCAAAATATCAGACAATTAGGTATTAAGTGTTACTAATGTGCTTGTGATCCTAGAAGAAGTCTGGCGCAATATCGGATATATTGCATCCAAATCTGACATCGGATCCAAGATGGGACAGTTTTGTAAAATTAGGAGTTTGGAGCATTTTGTCACAACTCTTCTTGGGATGAGTTTTTCTGTAATGAAATAATTTGTTAAATGCAATAAATAATAGGTCAAATTCCCCAGTTGACATAGTTCCATGGAGCAATGCAGTTACACCAGTTTACATCATCTGAGATTTTGGCCCAGTGTCTAAAAGGAATAAATAATGGTGATGGGCAGAGAGTGGATGCTTACCTTTAGCCATGGTGTCATTTGACAGGTCCAGTGCTTTCCTAGTATGTAATGGATAGTGTTAAGTGATTTATTTCTAAAGCCAACTGGTAATGTTTTGTAAGTAAAAGATACTAATGTGTGCAAATAGGAGCCTTTATGTCAAACATCTTCTTGTGGGAGAGAAGTTTTGTGGTAGAAGACGGGAAGTAAAATTGGTTGCCACCTAGTTCAAGAAATGGTAGACATATAGGAATGAATTTAGTTTTCACCCAACTGAATTTTGAAAGCCATTAGTCTGACCCTGCGGACTTATGCTAATGTAATCCTTACTCAGGCGAGTAGCCCTACTCTCAGTAAGGATTACTTACGAGCTTTCAGGACAGGGCCTTGTGTTTGTCATTTAAATATAAAATTCTGTACTGCTGCAAGCATTTGCTTTCCTCATTATTATGGAATGCACTGCCTGTATATTGGGAGTGTTTATCAAAGTAAGTCTTGTATAAGGGGTATACAATATATTTCTTCCATGTTCTGCAACAGTCTCTTTAAAAATAAATACTGTGTTACCCAATGTAAAGACAATGCTGCCAAAGGTGTATCAGTTCTCTAGGCTACCAACCTTGATAGTTCCTTGCAAACAGAATATTTTCCTTAATTGCTTCTTTTCTTCAAAAACAAGTAGCCCTTTAGCACTTTAGAGACTAACAAATATATATATACAGTATCATGAGCTTTCGTGGGCAAAACCCACTTCCTCAGATGGTGTTTGCTCACAAAAGCTCATGATATATATGTTAGTCTCGAAGGTGCTACAGGACAACTCATTCTTTTTAACGTTACAGACCAAAAAGACTACCCCTCTGATCCTTTTCTTCAGTTTCTTATTCCAGGATAAGTAGTGATTCCTGGAAACACTTCCCTTCTTGCTGGAATTTCTCCAGTCAATGCACGACCAATGCCAAAATCTTGTTCTTTCTTCCATTATCTGGTGTTTGTTTTATATAGAATACAGGCAGCTGACTGATTTGCAAGCTTCTCACTGGTGAGAATATTCTTCTGTTGATGTGTGAATGCACTTGTTGGCCTGTTGCCACTTGTGGCTGTTTGTGGAAATTGACTCAATTCAAGTTTTTAGCACAGGTTGAACCTCTCTGGTCCAGGAAACTCTGATCTGGCAAATCTGTGGTCTGACAGGACCACGGATGTTGCTAAAGCAGGGAGTCCCTGAACTAGAGAGCCCTTGGAGCTCAGTAGCTGGCAGCAGAGCCCAGGGGAATGCCAGCCCCGTGGTTGGCAGTGGAGCTCCAGCAGGGCAGGGGAGGCTAGCCAAGTTTGCTGATACCCTAGGAGTGCTCAGAATCCGTCAGCAGAGCGGTGAAATTGATCTCCCCTGGTTCGGCAAACTCTCCTTTGGGACTGGTTGGGTCCCGAAGGTGCTGGACCCAGAGAGGTCCAGCCTGTAGTTACAGGTTGAGGGAAAGGTGTTAGGTCCTTTTTCTCACATCACAGTGCTGGTCAGTTTGACTGCAACTTTGCATTTGTAGTGCATGTTTCCCTTTTTCTTCCCAATACTGACCTCCTGGCTTTGGAGCAAAGAAGCTTGTCTTTAAGTGTAGCTCTGTTCACAAGCTTTGTCCGAGACTTTATTGGCCTATTTTTTTTTTTTCTTGCTAATTCTTCAGTTTTCTCATGAGGTTAACTTATATAAACAGTAAAATTGATGCAGGAGCTCATCCAGTTATATCTGTCTGGCTTCTGACTTTGATTTGTTATTTTAATCATTGTTTAATATTGGAACTGGTAGAAACAAACTGAAAATTAGGGCATGAATGTGAGAGTCCAAATGTAGAGATTCATACCATACAGGGCTAGAAAGGACCGTTGTGATTGTCTAGTCTGACTTCCTGCATAACAAAGGTCATAAGACTTCCCCGAGTCCACTTCTTGATATAGGCACTCTCTCTGATCTGCAGGAGAGGTTGTGTCACAGGGAATTCCATGTGACTTAGTGGCAATATATCTAAGATCTTTGCCATCATACCCATTTGGTTTGCAGAAACTGATAATTCAGCACTAGTCAATGAATTCATTTGTTTTTATATTCTAATACTGGACCTTTGGGTAATTTGGGGTATTTTATGGCCGTAGCAAATGTAGAATTGTCTCGAGCCAGTGTCTGTAAAGAAGTCCTAACCCCAGTTATTCTTCTATAGTTCCAAGAACCAGAATCCTTGCTTGCTAGTCTTTTTCCAGGCATTTTTTCTATTATTCCTTTTACTAGTATGTTTTTGGAGATATTTTCTAAATTATCCTTTCTTTTGGCAAAAATATAGCTGCATTTGGTAAGAGGCTGGGAAGGAATCTGTGGATTAAGAAAGTTATGGAGCTACTGTACCTGTACATTAACTAGGAAAATGGGCCTCTTAAAGTTATTTTTCTGCAAAACAGAGAGCAAGAGAGCAACGGAACCTTCCACAGCCTCTTTCACTCACAGTAAAAACAGGAATTTAAACACATGTCTCTTTGATCACTAGTTCAGTGTGGTCATCCACGTGGCACTCCACTTGCTCCATCAAAAGGGACAGCTTTAAGGCTCTGCCCTTGTATCTACAGCACCACAATTCACTAAAGCAACTTACATACTCTGACCTGCTTGGTCTCAAAAAATGTCACTTTAGTTTAAGCATTCTGAGGGGGAAAAATAAACAAAAAGTCGTTTGCTTTCTCTGACAACTCATCTTAGCCATAGAGAGGCAGAAATGCCCATTAAAGGCACTATTTACCCCAATGAAATTATGTAAATGAATTCAGTGAACCTCTGTTTACACCTATGCAAGCCTGCTGAGACTGGATTCAGCAGAATTTGACCTCACCTTCTTACTGCCTACAGCTGCCGCCTTTCTACAACCTGAAGGGAGCAAACTGGCAGCAGATATTCATAACTATAATCCAAACACATACTCTGTTGTTCTGTTAGTCCCTTTTCAGTGAGTAAACCAACTATCTTGATTTCTCATTCTCTAACAATTTGTTCCACTTGTATTCATTTCTAATGTGAAGTACATGCCACGCTATCCAGTCTATCCTTATATGCCAGAAGTGGGGAAACTCAGACCCAGGGGCCAGATGTGGCCCCCGGCTTGCCTGGATCTGGCCCCTGAGGCTCTGGACTCACCCCAGCATAGGGGAGCCTTTGCTGGCGCTCTAGCCTCTCCCCCTCTGCCACCCCACTGTGAGGATGGAGCACACAAAATCTACTAGCCTCATCTCCCACCCTGGTTCTGGTGTGGGAGGGGAATGTCTTTCTTCTTTTTAGTTGGGGTTGACATCAGTGAAAGTTTGGGGGGTTTTTTTGCTTCTTGCTTGTGTGCGGCCCCGACTGATTTTTCTGTGGGTCAGCGGCCACGGACCCAAAAAAGGTTCCCCACCTCTGCTATATGCCCATTGTTGTGAGATGTTTTCATTAATAGGTACTTCAGAACAGATCCATATAGTTGGTCCCCCTATACTTTCCTGGTACCAAAGTCTAATCTGTTATCAGGCTATTTCAGGCCCTGTCCATCCTGATCACTAGTGAAGCTGAAGCTAGACAAATTCAGACTGGAAACAGAGCATACCGTTTTTAATAATGAGAGTATTTAAACACTGGAACAATTGACCAAGGGTCATGTTGGCTTCTCCATCGCTGACAAGTTTTAGATACAAATTGGATATTTTCTAAAGGATCTACTATAGGAATTTCTTGGGGGAAGTTCTATGGCCTGTTACAGAAGAGTTCAGACTAGATTATCACAGTAGTCCCTTCTGGCCTTGGCACGTATGAGTCAGACTGAGTCTGGACTGGTCTGGAAGGCATAGAAGTCCCTGTGAGTAAATGGGTCTCATTTCACTGGAATGTTCCAAGAAAGGTTAACTGATATGTCTATTAGTCACGAAAAATCAGGGTCTCTGAGGCCAATGAGGAATACTGTGAGGTAAATCAGTGTGGCTGGTTTGGTTGATTTTACCACCCATCTGGCTTTCAGTGCGAAATACAATATAATCTACCTAAGTGTGTGTCCAAATAAAGAATAGCAGAAGTCAGGTTGTTTCATTTTGGCCTCAGTTCAACAAGGTACTTAAGTATGTGCCTGATTTGAAGCACATGCATAGCCCCATTGAAGTCAATAGGAGGCTGTTGTGAAAGTTTGTTTTTTTTTTGTTTTTTTTTTCAGATCACCAAAGAATTTTTCTAAATGTCTATTGTATTCACTGCTAGCATATGAAGAAAGATGCCACTGTGTATTTGTGCCTGCTCTCCTCTTCCCTCCTGCTTTCCTAACACTGTTTATGATCAACAAGTAGTGCTGTAGCACATTAGGCTGTGTCTAAACTACATCCCTTTTCTCGAAAAGGATGTACAAATGAAGCTGGGATTTAAATTTCCTGTGCTTCATTTGCATAATGGTGGCCTTGGTTTTTTTTTTTGAAATGGGGCTTTTTGAAAGAAAAATGGCCGTTTAGACGGGGATTGGTCGAAAATAAACCCTTTTTCGAAAGATCCTGTAGTTCCAGGATTTTATAAAAAGGGTTTTATTTTCGATCAATCCCTGTCTAAACGGCCATTTTTCTTTCCAAAAGCCCCATTTCAAAAAAAACCCACGGCCGCCATTATGCAAATGAAGCACAGGAAATTTAAATCCCGGCTTCATTTGCTATTTTGAAGTGTCTAATTTACATCCCTTTTTCGAGAAAAGGGATGTAGTTTAGACACAGCCTTAGAGACTAACAAAATATGTATATATAATATCACGAGCTTTCATGGGCAAAACACTTTTTTTGTTGGACTCTTAAAGTGCTCCAGGACTACTCATTTGTTTGTAAAGTTACAGACGAATGTGGCTACCCCTCTGAGACTGTTTATGACGTGTTACCTCAAGAGCCACCCGGGGCTCCAGTAAGAAGGCCCTTCCTCCAGGCCAAAGGATTCCAAAGATTTCATTCTTCCTAACTGGGGAAGATGGTGCACGGGGACAGAGGTAATTTCTAACATAGCCAGGACACAAAGCATAAAACCTTTACAATCGGGGGGTGAATGATTTCTTTCAGGAGCAAAAGGATATCTTCTCTTGACCAAAATGGGTTCTGCCCTCAGCTGTGGAAATCAGTAGCTGTCCTACATTCATATCACATCCATGGAGAGAGACTGGAGAATTTCACATAAAAGCCAACCACAATATTGTGCAGTGCTGCTTTCTTAGCTCACAAACTCATTGCTTTAGTGGCAGTAAATGTTAAATCTCTTACCCACATGCAGAGTTTGAAACTGAACTATACTTTTAGGCCTTGATCCTGTTGTTTCTAAGGCAGAAAGAAAACCTTTAAAAATAAGAATTAAAAAAAAACTTTTGTACTGCTGTTATGCCTCCTCCCTCTCTCCCCTTCCCCCCCCCAAAAAACAAAAACAAAACCCCAAGAATAAAGGACACACACCTAGTTTTTGGAAAATAGTTTTACAAGTCACCTGGAAGTGGCCTTAGGGTCAGTAAGGGTACGTCTACATATCACCCTTACTTCCGAAATAAGCTAAGCAATTTGAATAGCGCAAATTACGTAGCTTATTTCGAGGTAATTTTAAAATAGCTTATTTCAAAATTTGGTGCTGTCTACACAGTGCCAAATTTCAAAATAAAACACTATTCCAAAACATCCCTTAATCCTCGTGCAGTGAGGTTTACAGGGATGTCAGAATAGCGAGCCCGTTCTATTTCAATATAATGGGTTTGCTCTTAAAATGCAGAATAGCTATTTCGGGATACCGGAGGTACCCCGAAATAGCTCTGCTGTATATATGTAACCATAGTCAACAACATACTGTTATCCCCTTTTCTGCGTGAGGGGCTAGTCAAATTTTGGGGCCTTTGGCAGATGTTCCACTTGGAAGTAGAAATTGATGGTGTCTGGCATCTTCTTTGATGAGGTCTTGTTTATTTGCCAGGAATCTACAAAGTCCTGCTTCTGTGAACACAGAAGAAACCAAGAACAAAGGGATCAGTTTCTTAGTTTACAGACCAAAACTTCTTTAGCTGACACCAACCCCAAAAGCATAGTCTAGCTTTTTTCCAGGGTCACATTGGCTACTGATTGGTTTTCTCACTTTTTACCTCTGCCTCTCATAGACTCACAGATGTTAGGCCAGAAAGGGTGTGTCTGAGGTTCTAGAGGGGCCACACTGAGGTTACTCTATTTAGTGCAAACTGCAAAGAATGGGACAATCCCCAAAGCTAGTGCTCATTCCAGTACTTAGAATTCATAGGTGCTGACTTCCCCTCTAGCGGGTTGCGGGAGTGCTTGACATCCTCCCCCCAGCCCTATCCTCATTCCACTCCTTCCCCAAAGTCTTTCCTGCCTCCCTATCCCTTCCATAACATCCTGAACATCATGAAATAGCTACTTTGTGGCAGGTGGGAAGCATTGGGAGGGAGGGGGAAGAGTTGGTCAGTGGGGCTGCTGGCCAGGTGAGAGGCATTAGAGGAAGGGAATACATCAAGCAGATCTGAGGTAAAAAGGATCAGGACAGAAGGGGTTTTTTTTTTTATACAGTTCCAGGCCTCTTGGCAGCTTGGCGTCCTTATGTGAACAACAGACAATCATCAATGCCCTGAAATAGATTTATTTCCCAAACATCACCAGTAATTAGCGACAGGGATCAACATAAGGCAATTGCCTGTCTTCCACCATTGACAGGTGGTTTCCTGAGTACTTCAAAGACAGATCAATATTACTGTATTCACAGTTCATTTAAATGTTATAACACTATATATGTGAAACACACAAAAAGACAAACATTGTGTACTGGTGTGCCTGTAAAGGTTGAATTTGGGTCATTTATCCTTCAGAGGCGAGTTAACTCTCTCGGGCCATGTGTAAGGGACCCTCTAGTCCAGTGTTTCCCAAATGGTGTTCCGGGGAACCCTCGGGTTCCACAAAATGAAAATAAGGGTTCCGCGAGAAAATTCCATTACAATAACATTTTATAATTTAAAAAATAATAATTAATATTTAAGCATTTATGAATTTTATTGAAAATAATTTTCATTTGTGTTGATCTCATGACCTTGTTTAGCATTTGTTTATTATTATCCTTATTTGTGGTCTACTTTTTCAGTTCCATATATGACTGTTATTAGGGGTTCCACAAAATTCTTTCAAGTTTAAAAGGGTTCCATGGCCAAATAAAATTGGGAAACACTGCTCTAGTCTGACCTCCTGAACATGGCAGGCCACAGAACCTCATCCATAACCTCTGGCTGAGTTACTGTGTGTTCTGCTCCCCTGTCAAAGCTCCCCACAACACAGATAGTATTCAGCAATACCCTTCCATCCACTCAGTCCAAACTGCTGGGCAGATTTACATCCTCCTTTTGTTATAGGTGGGAACTTGTGATTAATTCTGGCACTTATGTTAATTGAAGGATGCATTTGCACCCAATCTGAAAGAGATTTGTGACTCATGTACTCACCAGTACCTCTCAGCATAATACTCAGTGTGAGATAGTGTTGACCCGAGAGGTCCCTTTTATAATTTGGGGAGGAGCGGAGTTTGCGTGTGTGGAAATCCCATGTGTTTCTGCCACGCCTTTATTTTGTTGTAATTACAGTTGTTCCATTACATCTCTCAGTTTTTTTCATAGTCTAGTTTGAGTCAGAGTAAAATGTGGAGTCTGGAGTCATTTTGAAGAGTGTTTTGCTTTTCAGGTTTTCAGGGCTTTCTGCTACAGTTTCAGTTGAATTTCCAACTGAACCATTGTGCCAGTTAATCATTTATAAGTGTTCAATATTATACCAGGTTTACAGTGGGTAACTATGGATTCATTTGGCAAAACTTTTTTTTAACCTCAATGTGTTCGGCGTCTAATTATGGCTGTAAGTGAGTCCTGCCATGGATGAGTCATAGTACATGATTAGGCAATACAGGGATGTCTCACCTTCTTGAGTCTTTCTAAAGCTATGACTGCATGCCTCACTGGCACTGATTTAAATAGCAGTCTAGACTGAGACACTTCCTAAGCAAGTATAGTAGAGACACACCAGAATTTTAGGGTACGTACTCTCTAAATCTAATTCAAAGAGCTTATCTGGTGCTTGGGAGACACACGAAACAGATAGAAGAAACCTGTTCATGGATTTTTCAGGCCAGGCTGAAGCCATTAAAATGAAGTAGTCTGACCTGCATAACACAGGCCAGAGACTTTCACCCAGTCATTCTTCATTAAACCCCCCTAACTTGTAGTTGAGCTGGAGTATATAAAAGAGATTGCCACATCTGCTTTGAGTTGCATAAATTCTATGCCCCTATCTGCCACTTGTAGAATGGAGATAAAACTTAGCTATTTCACAGGGTTTTGCAATGTCTGTAAACTCCTTTGATGGAAGGGGCTATAGAAATGCAAAGTATTATTTCTCCTTCACCATTAGGCATACATGCGGCTTTACAAATATTGTTCTTATGGATTAACAAATGTGGACATCAATTGCTGCTTCTAAATTTTATCGGCTTCTCTCTATCTCGTGATACTGTAATAAATGGAGTGTCTTGGAGTATTGTAGCTACGTCACCATCTGGTCATAGGGCTTGATTTTTTTGTTGAAGTCAGTATGAAATTCATGTGCTTACCCAGGCATGGGCAATAATTTTTTATGGGGGGGGCCACTCTAAGATTTTGGTAAGTGGCCAAGGGCCGCATTCTTCCATGATGTTAATGGAGGAAGTGTGGGGTCTGGGATGGAGGTTGGGTGCAGAAGTGAGCTCAGGGTAGGTGATTGGGATGTGCAGGAGGGGGTGTGGGACTTCCGGATGGACTTTGGGTGAAGGAGGAAGTTGTGAACTGAGGCAGACGATTGGGGTGCAGGAGAGGGTGCAGGGTCCAGGCAGGGCTATGGGTGCAGGAGAGGATTCTGACCTGGATGAGGGTGCAGGAGGAGAAGCAAAGTGTTGGAGGAGGAATAGGCTGGGGTGCCAGGAGCACACTCTGGCTGGGAGGTGCTTACCTAGGCAGCTATCAGCCAAAATCCCAGAAGGAGCCCTCTGGCAGGTTCCCTGCCTTCTGCGCCCCTGCACTCCGCTCAAAGCAGTCGGCTGCAGGGGCCAAGTGCTCTGTATGCACTACACACCCCGGGGCGGGGGGGTGCTCTGCACGCTGCCTGTGCCATAACAAGGCTCAGGCAGCTCCTATTGACTGGTTTCTGGCCAATGAGAGCTGCAAGATTGTGCTGAGGGTGGGAGCAGTGCACAACCTGCCCCACCTAGGGACACTCAGCTCTCAGAGAAGCACATGGTCCTACAGTTGGCTGCTTTGATCAGCATGCATGGTCACAGAAGGCAGTCCCAAGGCTCGTGGGATGGCGGCAGGCTGGATCTGGGTCTTTGGCAGGACATATTTTGCCCGTTCTTATGTTTAGCATCTCATAAAATCATGTCTGCATAGTATGGGTGGTGGGTGAAGGTAGGGCTCGGGAAAGCAGGCCCCCAGTCTCCCCAGCCCTGCCCCTTCTGCCCAGGCCCTGCCCCCACAGGAGCCAAGCTGCACCCTCCCCCTCCCCAGCACCATGGGGAGGGAGGAGTGTGCGTGGGCCCAGTCTACACAGCGCATGGGGAGGGCAGGCGCTCTGGGGAAGCAACACTCTGCCCCCAGTATGCCTACAGTAGGTGTTTTGGGGGTGGAGAATGGGTGGGGGCAGGCAGGCAGTTTAGGAAGGCAATGCCTTCCCCTGCCTATTATACCTGCCACCCCTGCCGTATAGCAATGAACCAAAAATACTTGGTTGTGTTAAGCCTTACAGTTGAATCTTTCAAGGAGCATGAGTGGGTCAGGTTCCAACCTCCAATGGAATCCAGTAGGAATTGGGGACCTAACTCCCCTGGGGTTTCTTAGAAATTCTTTTAGCTTGGAATTGTCAAAGCAGATCACAACTTGCTGTATGACACATTTCCTGGAAATTCAGACTGAACAAAAGTAGTTCGTGCAGATAGCCAACTAGCTTATAAACAAGATTAAAATTACAGTGCAAAAAGCAGTAAGTTAATGTTCATCAGCAACCCTGTAATTTCAGATTGCAAATTAGCAGGTGATCATAGCTAAATAAGAAGTTTGCCAATTACAACAGACTTATGGTCTTTATTGAACAGTTGCCTCAAGAACAGAGAGAGCAATTCGAGCCTATCATCTCTGAGCAATGTTCCCTCTAATGTTTTCCATCCGTGTGTGGCATACATTTCATTATGTGCACCAAGGCATGTGCAGATGTGCTGTGGGTGGCTGTGGGCACTCTGCTAATCAGCTGGACGGCACCTGAATCTCTCCTGCGTGGCCGCCCAAGCACACAGATTTCAGAGAGGGCCAGCTGTTGGCTAGAATTGCTCTTCAATTATCTTTAGATGCCACAGACATTGCTGCCATATCTATCTCCATAGTGGTGGTGATGTGCAGAGCACCAGGACTCCAGCTCACAAGATTGCTTGAAGAGGCACAGAGCGCTGTTGAGGACCTCCTCTTGACAGTTATAAACTCTTCCACAAATGAGTTCCACACACTGAAGGACTTGAGGGCTACCTTGCACTCCCTGCATATATATGCAAATAATAAGAGGCTTAGTAAGTCAGCGACTGCCTTGAGGTCATGTCAAACTCAGTTTCTGCACTCCATAGGTCTTCAGAACCACCAGAAAGACAGATTGTAGAGAGAGAGCCATGATTCACCCACCCTTGTTAGCCACCCAGGCTTCATCCAAGTAGCAGCATTGGAGGTTTGCTTGAGGATTTGAATCTACCTGTGTATCTGGAGTTACCGTGGTGCCCATTGGCTCACCTCCCCCACTCTGGGGACCACCTTTCTTGCTCCCAGCAGGCTTGGAAATAGATCCATATGGACAAGTGGGTCATGGAGATCATAATATCAGGCTGTACCATACATTTTACATCATCCCCCACCCTGCTGCACTCCTCTTCCCTCTACCTCTTCACAGACCCCTCTCGTGAGCTTTTGTTGAGAGAACAAGTGGACTCCCTCCTCTAGTTAGGAGCAACAGAACTTGTCTCTTCTCCCCACAGGGGCAAGGGGCTCTACTCAAAGTATTTCCTGGTGCTTAAGTGGTACAGAGGGTAGAGGCTGGTATTGGATCTAAAACTCTTGAACAAGTACATGAAACCTCAAGGGTTCAGGGTGGTAACTCTGGCAAGTATAATTCCCTTACTGGAGAAAGGGCATTGATTTTTGGCCCTTGATCTGCAAAATGCCTATTTTCATGTATCAATACAACCATTGCACAGCAAGGTCCTTCTGCTTGTGTGCTAGAGGAAGGACCTCTACTTCTCTGTGGACCAGGCTCATTTTCAATACCAAGTACTTCTTATCAGCCCCCAAGGGTTTTAGTAGTAGTGGAGCCTTACCTTTGGCAGGAAGCAATCTTAATCTCTCTGTACTTTGGTGACTGGCTGCTCTAGGATTGCTCCTACAAAGCAGTGTTACCATCCCCCCACTGGGCCCTTGTTCTGTTCAATATTGTTCAAAGGAGTTGGACCCTGCAGATGAACATAGAGAAATCCACATTGATACCCACACAAGGACCGATGAAGCAAGGCTGCACCAAAGTTGGCTCAGATCAACCTATTCGCTGCTCAAGGACACCGTGGACAGGCAGGTGATGTTCCCCCGCAGATTTAAAAAAAAAATCTTCAAGTTGGCGGAAAGGGTAAATCAGTGTCTGTTTGGATGTCCCTTTCTGTCTCTTGATCCCATCAGTGACTTTAACAACCCCTGTTAGGATGTGGAGTCTACCTTGATGCCATCATGATTAAGGGTAGAAGAACAGCCCACAAAACCAAATTACATCAGTATGCTGTTGGAACTCATGGCTGTCAGGAATGTTTGCTGTAATTTTCTACCCAAAGATAAAGCAATCCAGGGTTATGATGAACAATGTGACCTGCATGTTCTACATCAACAAACAGGGAGAGCAAGGTCCACTGCTTGTGTGCCACAGCCAGGAAGCTCTGGAACTGGTGTATAGCCCATCAGACCCATATTTCAGTCATCTGCTTCCCAAGTGTTCAGAACATCGCAGCTGATATCCTCCGCAGACTCTTCTCATAGGACTGTGCATGAGACTTGGAGGCTCAGATTCTCTGCAGCAGATTCCAAAGATGGGAACTTCCACAGATCAATCTTTTTGCCATCTCAGAAAACAGGAAGTGCCATCTTTTCTGCTGTGAGGGGGGATGGAGTGGGGACTCTGGGTCACCACTCTTTGGGAAATGCCTTCTTTCTCCCTTGGCAGAAGGGTTTGTTTTATGCATTTCCCCCATACCTTTAATTCTACGGATTACAAACAAAATCAGAAAAGAATGATGCCAGAGTTATCCTGACAGTGCCAAGATGACTGAGACAACTTTGGTGCTCGTAATCTGCTTCACATCCCTGTCCACCCGCATTCAAGCATCCAGCTATTCCTTATCTCCTATCTCAGGATGCAGGTCGTGTGTTTAACAACATACAAGGAAGAAAACTGGCAGCATGTAACCTCTAGAAGAAGAAGGAGGCCAACTCAGGTCTCCCCCATTCCTGTAGAGGTAAGTAACTGCTTTCAGGCTCTCTCCACAGGCACTGCAGTGGAGAATGCTGCGGCAGGGACCTCTCAGGGAAGAAATCAGAAGGGAACACTATCTACCGGTAGGCATGGGATGCATAGGCCTAGGGATGAGGTTCCATGACCACCACCCCCAAAAGAAGAAGACGGGTGGTGGTGGTCGGGGACTCCCTCCTAAGAGGGACTGAGTCATCCATATGCTGTCCAGACCTGCAATCTCGAGAAGTGTGCTGCTTACCAGGAGCTTGCATTCAGGATGTGACCAAGAGTCTTCCAAAAGTGATTACACCTTCGGATCGCTACCCTTTCCTGCTTCTCCATGTAGGAGCTAACGATACGGCCAAGAATGACCATGAGCAGGTCTCAGCAGATTATGTAGCGCTGGGAAGAAGGATCAAGGAATTTGAAGCGCAGTTGGTGTTCTCGTCCATCCTTCCGGTTGAAGGAAAAGGTCCGGGTAGGGATCATCAAATTGAGGACGTAAACGCGTGGTTGTGAAGGTGTTGTTGGAGAGAGGGCTTTGGTTTCTTCGACCATGGGACTCTGTTCCGGGCACAAGGATTGTTAGGAAGAGATGGGATCCACCTAACCAAGAGAGGAAAGAGCATCTTCACAGGCAGGCTTGCCAACCTAGTGAGGAGGGCTTTAAACTAGGTTCGTTGGGGATGGTGACCAAAGCCCTGAGGTAAGTGAGGAAGTCGGATACGGGGAAGAAACACAAGGAGAAACGAGCAACAAAGGAAGACCCCGACTCTAATGGAGAAGGTAGGGCAATCAGGTGGCTATTGAAGGTGTTTGTACATGAATGCAAGAAGCCTGGGTAACAAACAGGAAGAATTAGAGGCCCTGGGCCAGTCCAAGAACTATGATTTGATTGGGATAACAAAGACTTGGTGGGATGACTTGCATGACTGGAGCGCTGTCATGGAAGGGTATAAACTGTTCAGGGAGAACAGGTGGGGGAGAAAAGGAGGAGGAATTGCATTGTATGTAAGAGAGCACTATGATTGCTCAGAACTTCAGTATATAGAGGGAGAAAAGCCTGTTGAGAGTCTATGGGTTAAGTTTAAAGGTGCAAACAACAGCAGTGATGTTGTGGTTGGTGTCTGCTACAGACCACCAGATCAGGTGGATGAGGTAAACAAGGCTTTCTTCAGACAACTGAGAGAAGCTTCCAGATCGCAGGCCCTGGTTCTCATGGGGGACTTTAATCACCCTGACATCTGTTGGGGGACCAATACAGCAGTACACAGACAATCCAGGAAGTTTTTGGAGAATGGTGGGGATAACTTCTTGGTACAAGTGCTGAAGGAACTGACATGGGGCCATGCGCAGCTTGACCTGCTGCTCACAAACAGGGAGGAACTAGTAGGGGAAGTAGAGGTGGGTGACAACCTGGGAAGCAGTGATCATGAGATGGTAGATTTCAGGATCCTGACCAAAGGAAGAAAGGAGAGTAGCAAAATACACAGCCTGGACTTCAGAAAAGCGGACTTTGACTCCCCTCAGAGAACTGATGGGAAGGATTCCCTGGGATGCTTATATGAAGGGGAAAGGAGTCCAGGAGAGCTGGCAGGATTTTAAAGAAGCTTTATTAAAGGCACAGGAAGAAACCATCCTGATGCGCAGTAAGAAAAGCAAATATAGTAGGCAACCCAGATTGGCTTACTGGGGAAGTCCTTGGTGAGCTTAAACACAAAAAGGAAGCTTACAAGAAGTGGAAACTTGGTCAGATGACTAGGGAGGAGTATAAATATATTGCTCGAGAATGTAGGGGACTTATCAGGAAGGCCAAAGCGCAACTGGAATTGCAGCTAGCAAGGGATGTGAAAGGTAATAAGAAAGATTTCTACAGGCATGTTAGCAAAAAGAGGGTGATTGGAAAGGGTGTGGGGCCCTTACTGGATGAGGGAGTTAACCTAGTGACAGATGATGTGGGAAAAGCTGAAGTACTCAATGCTTTCTTCGCCTCTGTCTTCACAGACAAGGTCAACTCCCAGACTAATGCACTAGGCAACACAGTATGGGAAGGAGGTGGGCAGCCCTTGGTGGGGAAAGAACAAGTTAGGAACTATTTAGAAAAGCTAAACATACACCAGTCCATGGGCCCGGATTTAATGTATCAGAGGGTACTGATGGAGTTGGCAAATGTCATTGCAGAACCTTTGGCCATTATCTTTGAAAACTTGTGGAGATCGGGAGAGATCCCGGATGATTGGAAAAAGGCAAATGTAGTGTCCATCTTTAAAAAAGGGAAGAAGGACAATCCAAGGAACTACAGACCAGTCAGCTTCACCTCAGTTCCCGGAAAAATCATGGAGAGGATCCTCAGGGAATCCATTTTGAAGCACTTGGAAGAGGGGAAAGTGATCAGGAATAGTCAACATGGATTCACGAAGGGCAAGTCGTGCCTGACCAATCTGATTAGCTTCTATGATGAGGTAACTGACTCTGTGGATATGGGAAAGTTAGTGGATGTGATATACCTTGACTTTAGCAAAGCTTTTGATACGGTCTCCTACAATATTCTTGCCAGCAACTTAAAAGAGTATGGATTGGATAAATGGACTGTAAGATGGATAGAAAGCTGGCTAGACTGTCAGGCCCAATGGGTAGTGATCAACGGCTCAATGTCAGGTTGGCAGTCGGTTTCTAGCAGAGTACCCCAAGGATCTGTTCTAGGACTGGTTTTGTTCAACATCTTTATTAATGACCTGGATGAAGGGATGGATTGCACCCTCAGCAAGTTTGCAGATGACACTAAGCTAGGGGGAGAGGTAGATACGCTGGAGGGCAGGGATAGGGTCCAGAGTGACTTGGACAGATTAGAGGATTGGGCCAAAAGAAATCTGATGAGGTTCAACAAGGACAAGGGTAGAGTCCTGCACTTGGGACGGAAGAATCCCAAGCATTGTTACAGGCTAAGTAGCAATTCTGCAGAAAAGGAGCTGGGGATTACTGTGGATGAGAAGCTGGATATGAGTCAACAGTGTGCCCTTGTAGCCAAGAAGGCTAATGGCATATTAGTTTGCATTAGGAGGAGCATTGCCACCAGATTATTCCTCTTTATTCGGCTCTGGTGAGGCCACATTTGGAGTATTGCATCCAGTTCTGCACACACACCCCCCCCCACACACACACACACAATAGGAAAGATGTAGGCGCACTGGAGAGGGTCCAGCGGAGGGTGACCAAAGTGATTAGAGGGCTGGAGCACATGACCTATGAGGAGAGAGTGAGGGATTTGGGTTTGCTTAGTCTGCAGAAGAGTGAGGGGGGATTTGATAGCAGCCTTCAACTTCCTGAAGGGAGGTTCCAAAGAGGATGGAGAAAGGCTGTTCTCAGTAGTGATGGATGGCAGAACGAGGAGCAATGGTCTCAAGTTACAGTGGGGGAGGTCTAGGTTGGATATTAGAAAAAATTATTGCACTAGGAGGGTGGTGAAGCACTGGAATGGGTTACTTAGGGAGGTGGTGGAGTCTCCATCCCTAGAGGTTTTTAAATCTCGGCTTGACAAAGCCCTGGCTGGGTTGATTTAGTTGGGATTGGTCCTGCCTTGGGCAGGGGGCTGGACTTGATGACCTCCTGAGGTCTCTTCCAGCTCTATGGTTCTATGATTCTAACAAAGAGTGACGACTTGCTTAGTTTTAAGAGCTATGCAGACTGGTGAGGGTCTGTTCTGCCAATGGGCTGTGCATCTTCTCACGCACTAAAGTCAGGGGAGCTGTAGGCACTTGGAACCTCTTTGGTTCATAGCCTCGTCCTTTCCAGGGACCTCTGGTTGCTTCTGAGTGAAACCTTACATGCATCTTTTTCTTGGGACATTGTTTCCAATTGAAACTGTCAGTTTAAGAGGTCAGGACATAGGTAACATGTTGCCTCAGCACCCAGAGCAGCCGTGTTTCAGTATTTAAACACTTGATCCTGTTTAGCTGAATGCTAACTGACAGTACTCACCTTTTCCTGCTTTTGATCCCATCCAAAAATTCCAGTTTATATCCCTGGTTTCTCCCACCGCATAACACACACACATGAAGCCAATACACATGACTTCTGTGTGAGTTTTGTGTGCTCAGCTAAGACCACCATTTTTCTTATGTCCCACTAGCCTCAGGGGAGGACAACTTTTTTCAAGCTGGTTCAGTAGTCAGAGTATTTCTGAGTTATCTTTTAAACTAAATCTTTCCTGTTCGACTGCTGGTTGTTTCATCATCAGGTAGGGTCACATTCCTGTAACGCAACACCTGCCTAGAAAAGTTGGAATGGCCTTTTAATTAGTTAAGGAATCTTCCCCATAGGCTACCTTCAGTTAGGTGCTTTATCTCTGAAGCTGTTTAATTCTTAACCCTTTGGTTACTGATTCAGTGGCTCAGGTATCCATCTCACAAAGCAGCCCCAAAGCAGAAGGAAACTGGGAGTGGGGGAGGAAGAGAGAGAAGTGGCCTTTACTGACTTAATTGCTATATTGTCCATTTCAGATATCTTCTGTGGGGATTACAGTTAGCCTCAGCTGTAGAATCCATTATGGGCAGCATGTCTGCTTTCTATTTTCATAGTTCTCATCACCATCCCTTTTCGCCTCCCTCATTCAACCCTCTCCTTTGTATGCTTCATACCTCAAAGACTATGAATATTAGAGTTGGATCTTAATCAAAATCCAGAGTCCAGGTCTAAACACTCCCAAATTTCAGGAAAGTTTGTCTTGCCTATTTCTAGTGAATGCACAGTAATAATATAGCTGAATATTGCCAGATGTGAAACATGCTGTTAGATGGGATACAGAATTCTAGAGGCTAGACTTACTGCAACAAATTATTATTGCAAACCTAGATGCCAGATTCTATTTTTGAAACCTTAGTGGCAGACTCTGAGTCTACTGAGAGCTTTGCAGAGTATGTCTGATAGAATAATTCATCTTGCAACTGATAGGACTTCGTCTGTGCAGAACAAAGTGATAAGCATAAATCGTTATATTTTAAAAGTATAAAATATTTAAACATACTATAGTCATAATGTTGTAGACTTAAACTGATATGTTAAAGCATGTAAATATCGCAGCTGTTGGTGTAATGATGTTCTCTTTCTGTGATCTGTAGAGACACTGTCAAGTATTTTAACACATGCCTCTCCTTTTTTCATAGCACCTTAATTACTGAAACAGAAAGACTTATACAAATACAAACCCAGGGTGTATCTGATTCCATGGAAATGCTGTTTGTCACTAATGTTTTTTTTTTTTTAATTTTTTATTTCATATGCCATGAACAAAGGATATAGATTGGTCAGTCTGACTTTTCTTTTAAAAGTCTATTTTTAACAAGTCTCATTTCCTGGCTTCCCTTCACTACACCTATGGTGCAATGCTTTGAGTTACAAATGCTGCATGGCAGATGTTTTAGCCCCAAACAACTTCCCTCCAGCCTGTTTTCATTAAGGTCATGTCTACATTTGCACACATACCTGAGTAGTGGGTCACAATGCTCTGTCCTACATGCTTCCCACAAACACACATACAGTGGCAATGTGAATGCAAGTATAGGTACGTGACATTAGCACTACCATTTTGGGGATGGTATCCGAGGGTTCTGTGCATCACAAAAAGAAAGTCTAGGAACTGCTTTTCTGTGTTTTGTTGATACGGTGCCCCACCTTCACCCCTTTGCCAGTGGCAGTTCCTAATTGCATAAATCCCTCCCGTTTCTCCTTGCAAAACTGGGAAGAAACCATGGAGCACTGGGATTAGGGATGTAAAATTTTGATTGACTAATCAAATTGACTATTGATTGACTATTCGATTAGTCAATAAGAGCACCTATGCCTTACAAGTGTAGCAACAGCCCCGGGGCAAAAGCGCTATGGGGAGCACGCAGCCAGTGGGGGACTCAAGCAGTCCCCTGCTCCATGCAACGCTGTCACTTTGAAACGCCACAGGGAGCCCAGCGTCAGGCTCCATGCAGCATTTCAAAGCAGCAGACCCTGGGCTCCACGTGGCGCTGATGCTTTGAAGCACCCACTCCTCCTCCCCTCTCTCCCCCCACTGCCTCTTTCTGATAGAGGCAGCAAGGGGTGGGGGAAGCAACTAGTCGACTAGCGTGTCGACATCTGATAAG
Organism: Rafetus swinhoei; assembly: GCA_019425775.1. Lineage (NCBI taxonomy): Eukaryota > Metazoa > Chordata > Testudines > Trionychidae > Rafetus > Rafetus swinhoei. Next base: position 268,809,071 of record CM033437.1, on the reverse strand, counting down.
CATTTGCTCATCTGATAGTCAACTAGTTGATTAGTCATTCACATCCCTAACTGGGATGATGATTTGGTTCTGCTCCTTGTGGGACAAATACCTATAGAGTGGAGTGGGCAGTCAGTGAGATGTTGCTTGCAATTGGGGTAGTGTTTTCTGACATGTTGAAGATGGCTGATCTTGAGGGTCAGGGACAATTCATTCAGCTCACACTGTACAGATATGGTGAATACCTGTATTGTTACGATGCGCTCTTTTGCAGACTCTTGCTTCTGTGCAGGACACCCAGTACAGTGTAGTGGCATCACATTACTTTGGAAACCTGTGGTGGCCAACAGTGGCTTCAGACTTTCAGATGAGGAAACAAGATCTCCATGGTGCTGTTGGAGGAGTTTGTGCCAACCCTCCAACACTTGATTTAGGGAAGCTAGGCCAGTTTGCAAGTGGGGTAGCTATTGCTCTGTGAAAGCTGGCTACACCCGGCAGATACAAAAGCACTTTGGGGTGAGGTTAGAAGTCCACTGTCAGGGTAGTAGTTAAGACAGTTAATGTGTGATCTACCCACAAGTGGTTGCCACAAGAAAAGTTGCAGAAGTAATAGCTGGAATTCAGAGGATGGGGTTTCAGTACTATGCAAGAACCACTGATGGCACCCACAGCCCATTACTTTGCCCACCATGAATGGCAAATGATGGTGTGAACCAAAACTATTTCTATTCAGTCATTTTGCAAGGCTTTATGGATAGAGAGGTAAATTCCTGAATTAAATATGGGAAAACCTGTGAAGGTTCATGACACCAAGGTGCTGAGGAGATCAGGATTGTACATGAAAGGGGGAAGAAGAGACTTTATTCCCCAGAATTGATATGGTTCTGTACAGCATGTCTGTGCCAACTGTTGTTTTTAGGGTCCCCACACACCTACTCCTGCCTTGGCTTTCAAAACCATGTCATGCCATATGTGAACCTGGAAAAAGGAAATTCACTTAGAAGCTAAGTAGCAGCAGAATGCTGCATTTAGCAGTGTGAAGCTCATTGGTGCTGTCTACGCACCTATCTAGATGCCAAAGTAGCAAATGCTCTTCATGTAGTTATTGCCTGCTGCACACTGCCTAACATTTATGAGGTTAAATTGGAGTCGTTCCATACTGAATGGACTCAGGCCAAGTATGGTTGTCAAACAGGGTACAAGCAGCCAGCTCCCATCCACGTGCACATAGGGTGCGGGGCAAGGTAAATCAGGGATGACATAGGGGCCCATATCCTGGAACAGAAGGGATGCAGAGAATGATCTCTGCATGCCCCAAGGGACATCCTGACATCCTGTAAAGCCGTGGTCACCAACCAATTGATCACGATCGACTGGTCGATCCTGGGGGCTCGACCAGTCGATCGCGAGACTTTTGGGCCCTCACCCCCAAGATGAACCCTGTGCTGACGCTACCTCCAGGGACAACGGAGGTAGCGCGGGCTTCCTGCGGGGTAGGGGGAAGTTCTGCAGCTGTGTGCCAGGTCCCGGAAGTGCGCGAGCGGTTCTTCCCCCTTCCCCAAACAGCCGGCGCAGTACCTAAAACCCTGTTCCCTACCCCAACACCCATTGGCACCCTGCCCCAGCACCCTCCGGCATCCTGTCCCCTGCCACAACACCCTGTCCCCTGCCCTCACCAGCACAGTTGGGGCCACATTAGTGAGGCTTGAGGAGTTTGGAGGGGTTGTGTTTTTGTATCTCACTTGTGTGGCCCTGACTGACTTTTCTGTGGGTCAGTGATCCCTGACTCAAAACAAGTTCCCTGCCCCTCTCATAAATAAAGACAATGCTGAAACCTTTTGTGTTTGACATAATATTTTATTTAAAAATTAAGCCTGGCCAACAAGCTCCCAATTTGGGCCAAGCCCTTATCTGGCCACAGCATCATAATACTCATGTACCTCCCACATTGGAACCCCCTGTCCTGAGCTTTTCACATCCCCAAACTCCTGCACCCCCGCATCCCCAGTCTTCTGCCACAACACTCCTGCACCATCCACACACTGCAAATCTGTGTCCTGAGCCCATCATAGTCCCAACCTCCCTGCCCTGAGCCCCTAACACATCCCAACCCAAACTCCTGCACCCCCACATCCACAAGCCTGTGACTTGCTCAGCACCCCAACCTTCCACCTGAGCCCAACACTTTCCAGCCTGGAGCCCCCTCCCCGAGCCAGCATCCCCTTCTCCACATCCTCCTGCATCCAAATTCCTTCCCAGAGCTTGCACTTCTCACCCTTTCTCACACCCAAATCCCTCATTCCCACCCCAGAGCCTGCACCTCCTGTCTCAACCCAGTGAGGGTACGGCTAGACTACAGGAGTTTTTCCGGCAAATACACTCTTTTGGTAGCCCCTGCATTCCTCATTCCACGAGGAATAAGGGGGCTTCCAAAAGAAGTAGTTTTTCAGACATTTGGCCCAGTCTAGACAGGCCAAATGTTGGAAAAATCTCTTCCAGCAGAAGGATTTTAAAAAAAAAAGTGGCAGTGTAGCCGTAGCCTGAGAGTGTATAAAGGCTGGGGATAGCAAGTGATGGAAAGGAGGGGAACAGAGAGGGAAGGGCCTCAAGGAAGGGGTGGGGTTTCGGAGAAGGGATGGGGTAGATCTTGGCTTGTCCTGACATTTAAAAACTGATCTTGGGTGTAAAAAGGTTGGAGACCACAGCTGTAAAGCATAAGGGCTCATTGGTATATGATTACTTACAGAGCTACATAGCTTTGGAAGCATTTTGTTTTCTGGTAGCTGAAGGTCATTAACCGTTGAATCATATGGTTGTGCAAGCATCAAAGATAATAAGAGGACACCTCCAGTGGGTTATCACCTTGGGGTTGGATTCCTACTTCAGTGGCTGGCAGATGAGTTATGTGGTCATTGTGCAATGTTTTTGTCTTTGCTGTTCACACTTCTATAGCTTTCTTTTTGGGAGCACTTAAACTTTTTTAGCAAGTTTATGATAGTTTGCTCTTGGTGGGGAATGCTGTACAGGCCATCCTTGCTATAAGTCCAAGATATGTTCAAAAAAACTTGGACTTATAGTGAAACAACTTAAAGCAGGGATTTTTCCCCCATGGCTGACTTCCATTTGCACAAATTCGGAGTTTTTTTATGGCATGATTTAAGAACAGGAAATGGGAGGACTTATAACACGTCAGTTCCTACAAGTGTCAATGGCTTTAGTGTGGAACAGTTGGATACCGGGGCCATTTATAGCGGGGACACCCTGTCCCCATTGCAGGGCTTTTTGACTTATTGCTGTTAGAGAGCACTAATCCTTAGCATGGTCGAAACTGTTTAACTGTTATTGCCAGTTTGTTCCTTCTTTGTTGTTGTTCTTGGCTTTTAATATGTAACGTGTAAAAAATTAAGACACTGTCCCCTTTAGTATGTGTTAGACAGCTGCCATGTACAAAATCGGTAGTGCTCTTTAAAGCAAATTGTACAATATACTGCATACTCCCCATCCCTCTGGAGTACCCTTGCAACTTCAGATATTACTGAACCTTGGCTGTGGGGGGCAGACTCAAATATATTTGCCCTATGATGGCAGATTCTTACAGACTATTACATTACATGAAGAAGGAAGCTTGTGACCCATTCAGGAATGAAATACCACCTTCAGCTCATCATTAGGAAGGAGGACCAACATATTGTGATGGGTTCAGACACAGAGATTCACATGATGAGCTGAAAGACCACTGACCCTGCCAACCTGTTCTTTGGGGCACCCCACCCCCTGCTGAGCCACACGCTCTAGCCTCCTCCAGGACTGACACAGAGATGGGGTCACAGTCCACAGCAGAGTAATAGACACTGAGATCAGATCAGCTCTGCAAAGGCTCAGTCAAAGGGACTTACCACAGCACCCAGGTGCATAGTCCAAATGGGTCCAGAACCCCAGATAAATCTGTCTTACCCTGTATAAAGATTTCTACAGAGCAAGCTCATGTTGTCCACCCTCTTTCTTATGTAAAGAGATATATGCACAGGTGTTTGCCACCCCAGATAGCAATTATGTTCACAGGATTTACTAATACAGGCGCTCCCCAAGTTACAAACATCCTCACATACAAACAAAGGCTCACCTGCAACCTCAGAGGAGCAGGCAGAAGGCATAGGTGTGGGTGAGTAATGCAAGTGCTGGCCTGAGAACTCTGAAGGAGCAGGGGGCAGTAGTCCAGCCAGCAGCTGGAGAGGAATGGTACTTTGTAGGGGAAACCGCTACTTCTCTCCAGCCACCTGCTCCTCCAGAGCCCTCTAGCCCGAGCTTGCCACCTGTTAGTGAATGGCGGCTGGGTGCAGCTTGTGGTAGGGGAGAGCAGCCAGTGATGGTGCTCACCACAGGAGCCAGCACAGACTTCACGGTGGTGGTGGTGGTAGGGAGGCAGAGGATGCCCAAAAATCCCCTTCAGAGTCTCCACCTACCTTCTCATCCTCCTCTAATGAAACCTGCCTTTCCTCAATCGCCAGCATTCAAGGTTAAATAACAAATTATTTCTACTATTTGTCACTGCAAATATACAGTATTTCAGCTACATTATCAGTTAAATAGGCTTTTATGGGCTAACCTGGAAACCTAACTATTATTTATATCATTGTTTCTTTGGGAAAATGTGTTCCAAGTTCCCAGCAACTGACTTACAAATGAACTTTTGGAACACAACCTGTTCATTAGTTGGGGACTTCCTGTAAACAAAAGTGATTTTTATTAAGAATAAAATGTAGGATTTAAGTGATTGCAAGTAATAGCACTCAGAGCAAAGTAAAGTATCAGAGGGGTAGCCGTGTTAGTCTGAATCTGCAAAAGCAGCGAGGAGCGAGGAGTCCTGTGGCACCTTATAGACTATAAGGTGCCACAGGACTCCTCGCCGCTAGAGCAAAGTAAGTTACTAAGCAAAATAAAACAAAAGATTATTGCATGCAGTATCTTATCCAAACAGTAGTTTTAATAATCTTTTCTCACTGGCCTCCCAACATAGGTCTGATCATTCCCCCCTGTTCAGTCTTTGATGTTTCCAGCAGTCATCATGAGTGCTAAGCAAGGCATTCTTGGTGTCTGGCAACAGTCCCTATTGTTTTGTTTCCCACCTTTATATAGATTTTGCCTAAGGAAGAAATCCTTCGTGTTGAGTTTAAACTTTATCTTACATTCAGTGGAAAAGTTCAAGAACCAAAGGTACGTCTAGACTGCAAGGCTATTTCGGGATACCCTGAGTCCAAGGAATGCGTCCGTTATTTCAAAATAATTTTCTAAATAACAGACGTGCTCCTAAATAACGTGTTTCTAAATAATGTTCCACGAAGAATAAGGGATGTCTCAAAATAGTGCTTCTACATGGCGCGCCAAATTTCAAAATAACCTATTTTGAAATAAAATCGAAATAAACAGACCCCAAGATGGGTCCCAGCATCAGGTGACCTAAACATATGGGACTTTGAGCCCCTTCTGCTGGCTGGTTCATAGGAAAATCAAGCCCATTTACAGATTATTTTCCTTATCAGTGAGTGGTCAAATTTCTGAAATACTGTTAATGGCCTTCACTTAGCATGTCTAGATGAATAACCAGATTTATACTTCATATTTCTAACTTCAAATACAGGAATGATACATGCACACAAATAGAATATATACATTTAGCAGATTATACCTTTTCAAATTATACCTTAAGACATATTTTCATAAAGCATCTTCCTGTTATGCATATTAATAAGCATATTTCCAAAAAGAATATGAAATTCACCAACATACAGATAATTAAACAAAGCATAACATTTAATAAAGGTATGAGGTAAAAGGTTTAATGGAAAGATTTTGAAATCAGACTGACAGCACTGGTTACCAAAGTAACTTTTCACAACCAAGAATGCTGCCTGCAATGTAATGCCTTTGTATCCTCATTCCAAAGAAGGCATGTCAACTCGAAGCCTACTGAGGGCTGCACAAACGAAAACTGACAGCTCTCAGGGCCACCAAAGAAAATGTACTTCTATCAGAAAGTCATAATTATTTATTATTATAGATTGTTTTAGGTATATTTTATAATTTTTCAGGTATTGTTTTAATATAATACAATAATCTGATGTGTAAAATTATTTGCCCATATAAAATAATTTTTAATTTAAATATAAATGTAAGGTACTTTTTAATTTTTTATATGATACATAACTTGTTTTATTGAAATAAAAAAAAAGTATAGACTGTGGTTAATCAAATACAGGCTTCTGTGAAAATTTCAGATACTTTGTAAGTATGAGATTTTGCATAAACATATAATATTCATGCAATTACAAAAAATTGACATATATTTATTGATATAAAATTAATATGCATTTTGTGATTTTATTTGGGAATAAATAAATAAAAAACAAAATGTTAACAAAATATCCCATTCTCTTCCCCAGAGCCAGGCACTCTCCATACCCCCATTCTAACCCAATCCCCCTTTGCTCCCACTGAGCACCCCCCTGCTCTAACCCAATGCCTCATCCCTCCCCAGAGCCAGGCACACACCCCCTCTAACCCAATCCCTCCCCTCTCTCCCAGAACCAGGCACCCCAACCTAATGCCTCCTCCCTCCCCCAGAGCCAGGCACTCCCAGCCCCCCCAACCTAATGCCTCCCCCTTCCCCCAGAGCCAGGCACTCCCAGCCCTCCCAACCTAATGCCTGGGTCCCGGAGCCGCCGCTACATATTTCTTCCTCCGGCACTGGAGTGGCGTGAGCACAGCAGCCAGCTGTGAGCAGACACTTGATGCCTGTGCAGAGCGGCCTGCCAGCCGTGAGCACATGCTGGAGTGCCCAACGCAGAGCAGCCCGGCTGGCCATGAGCATATGCTGGAGTGCCCAGTGCAGAGTGGCCTGGCCGGCTATGACCATGTGCTGGGTGCCAAAAGCAGAGCAGCCCAGCTGGCCATGAGCACTTGCTGCGGCGCTGTGCACAGAGTGGCGTGGCCGGCTGTGAGCAGTCACTTCAGTGCCATGCGCAGCGTGGCCAGTCAGCCGGCTGTGATCTGCACTTGGCCATGTGCTCCGAGTGGCCAGCGGGCCACACTTTATTCTTTTATAAGAATGTAGTGGCGGGCCGCAACAAATTTTGATTGGGCTGCATGCGGCCCTCCAGAGACCTGTTTGACATGCCTGTTTCAAAGGGTGAACAATAAGGAACAATGACTCTCGGTGAGAACAGGAGATGTCTTGTGTAAAAAGTTGTAGGGGCCAGTACAAGGTGGAATTCTTTTACTGTTACAAGCTCAGCGTTCCCTCCTGATTGGCCAGAAAGATCACTGTGATAGGATCCTCCAACTTAATAGCACGGTGGGCAGCAGCTGAAGGAGGAGGTGGCATCAGCAGCTGACAGACTGGTTCTACGGGCCTCAGTAACAGGCGGACACCGCACTTTTTTGGCCATCAGTTCAATAAACTTCTCAATTAGAGTGTGTTCCTGTTCCCTGTTGCGTATCTCCATGTCCGTGAATTGATTCGTGTTTCCTGCTAAAGAAATGTTTTATCTCCTCCCATACCTGAGGAATTCGTACTGGTTTTGGTTTCTCCTCTCCATCCCCGTGCAAAGCAACTCTAGAATCTACCTCTGCTCTCGGCGGGTGCTGCTCCTGCCCTGTCGGTGCCATGGTTTTTCTCTTGAAAGCCAAAATCCTGGCCAGCTTATAGAGGAGAAGAACATTCTATTTTTGGCATTTGGAACAAGTTGAAAAATTCCCCCACATAATATAATTTAGCTGTAGAAGGCTACAATTTTGATATTTTTAAGCATTCCTGGAGTGTAACACTCACTATTCTTGGTCACCATTTACTTTTGCAGCCCAGGCGAAAGCATCAGAGATGGGTAATTGCTTTTAACAATTTAATTGGCTCATACTGTCTCAGTAGGGGTGGGCTGATTCTTTCCTGGGGCTATGTTACCAGTTGAAAATTTCTTCCCTTAAGGCTGGCCAACACTTTGAGAACACAGTGGTTTTCAGAGTACCCGAATGGAAAAGAGAGGTGGCTTTCCAAGCCTGCGGAAGGGATTGGCAGTCTATGCCAGAGAGACATTTCTGCTAATGATCACTTGGGTGTAGAAAATCCTGGCCCTATGCCTGCCTAACAATGGTGAAATGGGCTGGAAAAGAATGAGATGCCACAGCTTTATTGAGTTTCTTGAAGATTCAGCTTATCACTACAACTCTTCACTTGAGACTACTGAAAGGGGCCTTTGCAGTTTTTTGTGTTTGTTTGACTCCCAGACAGGATCCTTCTGCAGCCTCCATTGCCCGTGATGGTGCAGCATGGTGCTGTGTGGGAAGAAGGCAGACACTAGAGACTGTAAAGACTTCATAGTCTTCCAAGGGGGGAAATACTTCTGTAACTGAGGCCATGTCAACACCACAAAGTTAAGTCCACTTACATTACCTTGATGTTCATCCAACTGCTGTCGTTAAACCACTGCGGCACATCCACACAACACTCCTTGTGACAGCAGAGCGCATCCACAGTTGGTGTTCTTGCATGGATGGAGAAAGCAGTGCACTGTGGGTAGTTATCTCACTGCAATATGCCACTATCTGCCGCTGTGTGTTCTGGGGAAGGTTTGCATTGCCTCAAGGGGGCATGCTCAGTTTCCCATGATGCAGTTTTCTTCTTTTTTCCATCATTTCCTAGTACATTTTGCAGTGCTTTTCCACCATCTCTGTCAGAAAGCCTGGCTCCTGCACTGATCTCCAGGATAGTGATGGGTAAGGCTAAGATTTTGTCATGGACATTTTTAGTAAAAGTCACCGACGGGTCACAGACAATAAAGAACAATTAATGGAAGACTATGACCCGTCTGTGACTTTTATTAAAAAATATCCAGCTCACCTTTGGGGTCCCACTCCACCTGCAGAGGCGAGGCAGCTGCAGGGAACCACTGGGAGTTCCCCGGTCCTCACTGCCCTTGGCAGCCAGGAGCTGCAGTTCCTTCACCTGTGGTGGCCAGAAACTGCAGGGGGCAGGGAGGCCAGGAGATACAGGAGCTGCCGTGGGGGGCAAAGATATCCTGCAGCTCCCGACCGCTGACTGACTGTACGAAGGTCACTGGAACTCATGCATTCCATGACTCCTGCGACTTGTGTGGGGAAAAAATCGTAGCCTTTGTGATGAGTGTTCTGAGCACAATCCACCTGAGCTGGGAATCTGATGATGACACTGATGTTTGCTCTGCTGAGGGCCGTGGACAGAAATAATTCAGGGAGCAGCTGCACATGGAGGACCACTGGTTCTGAATGTGAGAAACAAGCACAGAGTGGTGGCATCACATTGTTTTGCAGGTGTAGGGGATGATGAGCAGTGGCTTCCAGATACAGATGCTAAAGACACAATAGAGAGGCACTATTGTGAGCACGCTCTCGTCCTTGACCCAAACACACTGCACCTTTCCTTGGCAGGCACAGAGCAGTGGCTCCATGGCTCCCTGTAGTGCCCCTCATTTACAGGCACCGACCCCACAGCTTCTACTGGCCACGGTTCCCCGTTATTGATCAGTGGGTGCTGCAGGAGTGGGGTCTGCAAGCAAGGACAGCATGTGGAGACCCCCCCGGCTCTGCCTTTTTCAGGGGCTGCAGGGACATGCCAGCCCCTTCCAGGAGCACAATTACCACAGGGATAATGATGCCACATATGACAGGTCAGGCATTTTAGAACTCTCTACATAAAGAAACAATAGACAGAGGCACTATTGTGAGCATGCTCTCATCCTTGATCCAAGCACAACTTTCTCACCTTCCCTTGGCAGGCACAGAGCATGGCGGATGTCCCAGCCACGGGGAATTCAGTCTGGGGAGTGAAGAGACAAGTTGGGACATAGGGTAGGGTGTTTTTCATGAGGGATCGTTACAAGCGCCTAGGGTTATTGTTCTGAATACCGGCCAATTTTCCATAAATAGGAGCAATAACTCGCTTTTGAAGGTAAACGAGGATGCAAGGGTGCAGTTCCTGCTTGTGCTCACCTATGTGCTGCTTTGTTGCCTGTGGAAGCAGTTGTCTATTGGCACGTCAAAATTTCCTTCCAGGGATGGGAAGAAACAAGGCAGATTTTCCAAGCATCTTTTGACAGAGGATTGCAGATTACCTCCAGGAAAGTTTCCTAGAGAGCTCTAGGGTGGATTCCTAGGACATCCCAATGGGCATAAACATCTGTGCAGGGCCCCTTCTGAGGGTAATGAGAAACAGATACAAACTGTTCCTGTGCTGGTTATTTCAATCCCTCTTCTGCCCTGATTAAACAGGCGGACAGAGCTCTAACTCATGTCTCCTGGCCTGCAGTGAGTACTTACCAGACATTCCCTCTCTAGAATGAGGCACACCAGAACTGGAATGCTGGCTAAGACATGCACAGACACAGGGGCATTATGATTTTTCCTTGATAAAGTGTTTGAAAAAAATAGCTTCAGGTACCCAATGCATGATTGTGATTAATCAGAAATCAATAAATTGGGCTGACACAGTAAAAGAGCTGGATAAGCGGGATGGGGGCAAAGTTATTCAGAGCCTTGAAGGCAAGGAAAAAAGCTTGAATATCATGTTGTAGTGAAGGGGGCACCTTGGGGAGGGACTCAGAAGTTGTAAGGGTGATGGAGTTGTAGCTACCATCAAGAAGATGGTTTAAGGGACTGCAGTGTGCACCAAAGTGGCCCAAGGGAAAGTGGGAGTCAGGGAACAGTGTGAAACAAAGCTGTAAGGTTTGCAAAAACCACATTCTTAGCTTGTAGCCTCTTTGAGGCAGGGACCAACTTTTACTTCTGTGCTTAAACAGCATCTAGCACAATGAGGCTTTAGAATGGATGTAGATGGGAGGGCATGGGGATATTGCCCCCCCAAACTGCAAGTTTTAGGTGCAGAATTTGCCCTTCCCCCGTCCATGTGTGGCCCTATTGGCCTGACTGAAGCTACTTTCTCCAAATATAGAAGTCAAACTTCCCGTATAGTCAAACAAATACATTAAGTTGTAAGCGCTGTGTGAGCCCTGCTTCTTCAGCAGTGGGTGGCACCTCTGTACATTTTTCAAAACTCAGTCAGACACTTACTTTAAACACTAACATGCAAAACTACCTTTCCCCCTGCTCATGCTGTGCTCACCCACTGCACATGGATGGAGATGCCAAGAACTCACCTTGTAGGGTCTTTGCACAGCCACTTGGCTTTATTTCAGAATTTCTAAATTAAATAATTTACTTTGACTCATACAGCTGAATTAGGCCTGCCAACGGGAGGAGGAGGCAACGGGGCAATTGCTCTGGGGCCTGGTGGGTTTAATGGGCCCAGGACTCTAGCCACTGCCTCGGTAGAGTGGCTGTGTTTGGGAGCCCTAGGACTTTTAGAATCTCTCTGGGAGCACCACAAGGCACACTCCAGAGCTCTGCGCTGTGCTGTCCGTGACGCTCTGGGGGTGGGCCCTACCCCTTCTGCCTGATGCCCCACCCTTTCCGGGGCATGGTGCCGTTTCTGTCCCCACATTGCCTAGGGGCCCAGCAATCTGTCAGCTCCCCTGAGCTGAATAAAATATGTATTTAACACATAGTTTGTGAGATTGAGTGAATTCTGGGGGCTAATCTATGCTGTGAGGTAATGTGCTCCACAAGAGTTTGTTAGCTGAGGTGCACTATGTGACATGTAAATTGGCCTGTGTAAGTTCTGCTGGTGCTGTTTGAAATAGTACTATGTTAAAGTGCACTAGGGACTCTTTAATGCGCACCAGCAGGGTCTACATGGACCAATTTGTGTGTAACTTTGTGAATGTGCTTTAGAAATCACTTCTCTGTAGTAGGAATGCTAAATATTGGTTAATTGAATAGTCGATTAACCTTATGAATTCTTATCCATTACTTGACTATTTTATAGTCCCTGGGGGTGGGGCTGGCAGCTAGTGCGCTCTGGCCTCACTCATGAGGAGGCCCCTGCCACTCGGCGCTGCTGCCTTTGTATCCAAGGCAGCAGTGTGGGATGCCCAGCGGGAGCTGGTCCATGAGGGGAGCTGGTTTTTAAACCGTCTCCCCTCACGGACCAGCTGCCTGTTGCCCCATGCTGTTGCCTCTAATACAGAGGCAGCAGCACAGGATGGCAGCAGCCGCTGTCCAGGGGTGGGTCTAAGCTCCCAGCCCCAGCGTTAGCTTGAACTGAGCCAGGCTGCCTGCCCGCCTGGCTCCTAATGCACTTCAAATGCAGAGCGCGCAGCAGGGGTAGGTCCTGGACCTGGCACAAGCAGGGACTGAGCCGGGCTGCTGGCCAGCCTGCTAAAAAATTTACTGGAAAGGGGAAAGAAGAAATGCGTGTAGTCTATAGCATTAACCTATAAGCTTTTGCTTATTGGCTAATCGGTTAATCCAGCAGTTCCCAACATGGACTGCTGCCAGGCTGTGATCCGCTGGCTGCAGGGGTGCCGCAGCTGCCAAAGCTCAAGCTGGCTGTTCACGGTGGCTCAGCTCCAGCAGCCATGGTGGTTGAGTCACAGTAGGAGGAGGCAGAACAGGAGGCACCTTCTTCCGTCCTCCATGCTTGGGGAGGAAGGGGGCATGAAGAAGGAGGGAACGCACATGCCACTAACGGCCACTCCCCTACCTTCGCTGCAGCTTTCGCCACTAGTGGTTCTAGAGCTGAGACGGTGGCAGGAGGAGGTGCCTCCCTTCCCCCTCAGGAATGGCAGCGCTCCGCTCGTGCAGTTGCTTTTGCCAGTGGCGGTGGCGCTGGGGTGGCAGCAGGAGGGAGGCGGAGGAGGAGGTGTCTCCCTCTCCCTCCTCTCCCCCCACCCAGTAATGGTGGCCCAGACAGGGCTCCACGCTCCCCACCCTCTACCCATGGGGACGCAAGATGCACTTGAAGTGCGAAGGAGGAGGGCGCACGTGGCCTGCCAATAGCTGCTTCTCCTTTCCACACGGCAGTAACAGCCACGCTCCCTATGGGGGCAGCCTCACTCTGGGGAGTGTTGGAGTGGGGGGCAAAGTGGTGTGAGGTGAGGGCGTGGTGGGGTCACAGGGCAAGAGGGACTTGGAATGGGCTATAGGGGTCAGCGGTTAAAGGGCATGGGGCATAAGGGTGGGGGATCAAAGGGTGTTAGGCACTGGGGAGCAAGGGGCTGGGTGGTCAGGTAACATTGTATTTGCACAATGAATATGTAAATATGCACATAAAATGGTACTAGTCCATCATGTAGACAAGCCCTGAGAGTTGTATTCCTGGTATGAGAGTAGTGAATTTTTCAGAAGTATCTGGTTTGAGTTGATGGATCTGAGTGCTCTCAGCTCTGTATTTTTATTATAAGCTCTTTGACACCAGTAAGTAATAAACTTGATTCATTACACTATCCAAGAAAAATACTACTGTGAAGGTCTTGAATGTTTCAGATCAAGATCCTGTCTTAGAAAAATCTGAACATTCCTGCAAGTCTGTTTTAAACAATTGTGTTTGTTCATGAAGAAGTGTGGCAAAACTTGAAGTATTGTATTTCTTGGCTGTCTTTCTTCGTCTTTACTACTTCCACCTCCTCGTCTTCACTGTGTACGTCCATCCTGACATGCTGACTTGCCTGGGATGTAGATTAGCTGAACAGCAAGCTGCCGACTCATTTTTACTTTGTGTGCACGCATCTTGCAAAGTGCATATTTTACTAGCTCGTCTTCCAATGCTGTTTAATCACAGGCATTTTAAAGAGTGATAGAGGAAGAGAGACAGTTATGGCTGACCTGAAGCTAGCTGTCCTCCTGACCCCATCCTAGTAGTATGGAAGCTGCTTTGCAGGAACAAATAAAGGCATCATCCCTGCAACGAAAAGAATTTGTAGTCTAAGCAATCCTGGGTTCAGAGAAAAGGAGAATGGGACTAGCCACTTCTCTGTTCAGCAAACCTAGAAGTATTGTGATGTCTTGCACCTTTCTACTGAGAGCACAGCCTCCACCCCACACCTTCTGTATCTGCCCTGTTCCCAATCCTGCTGATGCCCTCTTATCAGCCTTTCATGCAGGAGGCATTATAGCAGGTGCCAGGGCTGCAGGTCCTGCTTCTCATCTGCTGACAATGTTAGTGCTGCTTTTATCTATCTCCCAGTTTCCCTCCTCTTTGTAAACAGACAGGACAAGGAAGAGGATTGGAAAAGAAGAGGCATTGAGGGAACAAGGAAGCTTTTTGGGGCAAGGACCATGTTTTTATTTTGTGTTTGTATAGTGCCTGGAACAATGGGATCTTAGTCTATGAACAGGACTGCTAGACCCTTCTACGGTAATACACGACAATAAACCTTGCCCAGATACACACCTTTTGAGTACTGTACATTGTTCCATTTTCTCTCACAAGTGGGCAAGTATATTAGTAGCCTGCATGTTTTTAATGTGATTCACCTGTGTTCACTGGGGATCAAAAGAGAAGGAGGCAGGAACTAGAGGAGTGAAGGTTTAGGACCAGGAGTGCGAGGTAAGGCAGCAGTGAGATGAATTGGTCAGAGTGCTGTTGCCGTCATTTGCTGTCTGAGACAACAGGACACCAACAGAGCAAGCAGCGTTGTTAGTGTTCCAGGGGGGTTAATCCTTTAGGTCCCTCTTAGGGTAAAGGAACCCAGAACTAAAGAGATTAAGCAGCAGTAGATGTCTAAATAATAACACTGGCTATCTCTCTGGGTTATTCTCTCTCACACTCACCCACAGACACACAATTAAAACTATTTTTTTGTGATGCCTGAAAACCACTGGTTTGTAATTTTCCATCACCAGTTGTTATACCAAGATTACAATTTACTTTGGAAGCTATTGCAAGGCTGTAATTTCATAGGTGTGTTTTCTCTGCTGTCGAAACTCATCAAAATACACTCTAGTTAGTTCAGTTACTAGAATTCTGTGGTGGAGAAAAATTGTTTAAAAACCCCAGAACCAATTGGCATTAACAGTTTTTCATATCTTGCATAACAGAGTGACTTCATTAGTCAGTAGACTTTTGGTTCTTCACCAATTGGAGTAAGTGTTTGTGGGCAGAAATTTAATCTATGTTTTGGGATACAACCTTATTGAATCCAGACTACTCCTGGAATGGGGGGAAAACAATAAGATTAGAATGAAAAGAATGGTGAAGTTCCTTAAACTCCTAAGTGCTTCTGGATCAGGAGACACAAAACTCAGGTGTTTACATAGAAGAGAGGAAGTTTTGTAGACTGGGACTTAGGAAACCTGGGTTCATTTTCCAGCTCTCCTACCGCTATCATGTGTGACTCTGGGCAAATCATAATCTCTCTCTCGGGTCCCCCAGCTGAACAGTTGGGGCTTTTAGGTGCTACTATAATACAAATACAAAATAAAATCATATAGGTACCTAGACAGATTTATTAATGTCAATATTCCGTCAAGGTTGAAGCTAAGAGGAGATGTGCTTTAGCTAAAAGTGCTGAGCAGACATTGATGAAACTATGGACTGCTAAAAACATTGCATTTGGTATCTGTGAAAAATTAACAAACCAGTGTTTTGACAGTATTGCTCTAGGGCTTTGTAGCAGTTGTACTAAATGACTGACCTCAGAAGGCTGGAGGCAGTAGAGATGAAAGTTCTTTGGAAAAGGGCAGGTGTAAAGTGGAGTGATGTTAAGACACATGAGAAAGTCAGAAGGAGAGTAGAGTGTGTAATCAAGGAATGGGGATTGATTGCAGTTGAAAAAATTACAATGGCAGAGATGAAGGGCACTGTAGAAACAGACAACAGGATGCCAAAGGAAATCATGCAAATGCAACCAATGTCAGTCAGGTGTAGAGGCCAACCAGCAACTAGGTGGCAGGACATTTCAAGAAGAGATATGACCAGGTTGAGCTTAATGGATTGAACAAGCCATGGACAGGAATGAATGGTGATGCTTTAATGCTGCCCGTGTCTGCAAAGATGCATTGGGTTGAGAATTTATACAAAGAATTGTTAATAAAATACATAGAAAACCCTACATTATGCTTTAGATTTCACAAGTACTTCAGGGCACGGGCCATCTTGCACTATGCATTTGTGCGGTGCATCGTTTGCACGATGGAATGGCAAATTGCTACCACAATACCAATAATTATGTGTAGACCATTCATGTGGACTTATTTTGCTATGTAACCTGTCCACATGCCACAGAAATAAGCTCACTGGAAAATGCTTCATTTTTTTTCATTATGGCAAAAAACTTGAAATGAAAGGAAACATTTCTGTGTTGTTTGGACATTTTTGAGGAAAATGTAGAGTGTTTTTACCACCTCTACCCCTAACTCTTTAAAATCCAAGCCTAGAAACCTCTCGACTCTAAGCCCCTCCTTGTGCCACGTCAGCTCGCTCATGCCATGGCAAGACATCTGCTCAGATGCAGCCTGGGAAAATAGGACTTTGCAACATGCCTTACTGGTCATCAAACTTGGGTTCTGTCTAGCCACAAGAGAGAAGTGTGGAAAGAGGATTGTGTTCCAGAATCTGGGGCCCTAACACAAAATACAGTAAAACTCCAATAGTCCGGCATCCAATAGTCCGGCACTCCTGATAGTCCGGCATCAAAATGGCAAGAACCTAGTGAGTGAGCTTCGGCAAAAAATGAGTCACAAGGTAACAGCGGCAACTGAGCAAAAAGGGTAAAAAGGCTTAAAAACTAAAACATTACAGTATACTGTATACAGTATGTACAATAAAAAGGGTTAAGAACACTTTATATACAGTATATAATGTATACAGTATATATATAACCAGCTTATAGTACCTCCTGATAGTCCGGCATATTTGATAATCCGGCACCACCTAGGTCCCATAGGTTCCGGATTATCGGAAGTCTACTGTACCCTCTTACCTGGGGAACACAGTCCAGGAGCTGTGAGCTCAAGTGAGCCCATTGATCTCAACAACAAGGAAGAAACACAAGGAAAAGAAGCAGTCTTGAGTCCCAAATCATAAAAGGACAAATTCTACTCCCCTTACTCAAGTAGATGAGTGCCTCATTGGGCAGTCAGGCCCATCGCTCTCAGTGGGACTATCTGTGGTGCAAAACTATGATTCCACATGATCAGAGGTGTCAGAATCTGGCCCAAAGGAATTTTACAGGTTAAAAGCAATGCTGTGACGTGCATCTGGAGACAAAATTGGAAGTTGTTGCAACCTGTGGCACACAAGTGTAATATGCACCTTGCAGGAAGCACTGCTAAGCTGAGCTGTCAGCTGTGTTCTGTGTCAGCTGGATTTGAAGAGTGTTCATTCAGGTGACCCTTCAGAGAGGCAGTGCAGTAATCTGGTCAAGAAACTAATAAATCATTGTGACAAAGTCCACATCCAGGAGGAAAAGGTGTCATATGCCCAAAAGCATGGCTGTTCTCTCAGCATCCATGGTTAAGAACCAATAAAACCCTCTAATTGAAAAACTTGAGTAACAAAAGCTAAACCTACTTCTTCAGCTAGGGTAGCAGATATTACACTTGCCATCTCCTTTGATTCTTCTGCCCAGGTCCAGCAGCTTTACCATATTTCTTATTAGAGTTGAACTTAACCCAAATAAGTATTCTTCTGAATACTAGGCCTGGCCTACACCTAAAACCTAGGTCACCTTAATTACATTGCTCACAGTGGGGAAAATGTCATGCCTACTATGACAGGTTGATCTAACCTCCACTGTAGATGCAGCTAGGTCAATGGAAAATCCTTCCATCAACCTAGCCATCACTTCTTGAGGGGATGGATTTACTTCAGCAATGTAAAAAATCCCTTCCATCATTGTAGTATGTGTCCACATTATAGTAAGTCACTGGGGAACTGCACCATGTGCATATAATACAAAAACAAATAATGTCAATGTCATCTGCATTCTGAAGACATCCCAGTCCATGTTACTTCACTGTTTCTGCTAATAGCATTACACTTACAGCAAACAGATGGGGCAGTAGGATAGATTTTTTACACAGGTTGATTATTTATGATGGAGGTTGAATAGTAGATACTAAATAAGTAATGATGCTGTTCTGATTCGAATGTTTGGATACTTACACTTGTGAAACTTTGAGAGTTCTCACATGTTCTCCCCAACAAGCAGGTACTTTCTGGAACAGTTGCAAACAGTTGTACGATCCAAGGAACAAGATCAGAGCAGACTCTTACGTTCGATCCTGTAATTTACAATGTGTAAGAGGCCCTTTCATACACTGCAGAGCCTCATTGACATTGTGGACATTGGCAGGGGGAGGGTCGTAGAGGTCCATCTATGCATAGTCAATTGCATAGACGTTGGGTCTCTTGTTTATTCAGAAAAATATGTATGTACTAGTCTATCCACTGTAGCTCAGATAGTAAAATAGCCATTTCAGTCTGGTAGCTCAATTATCAATAGCTTAATGGAGTTGCCAAATATCACTCCCAAATTTCACACTAAACGTGACTAGTAACAATTTATTCAAACGGGAGTCTAATAAATTAACTAGTCTCTCTTATGAGCCAGCTTGCAAATGAAGGTAATGAAATCAAATAAAACAGAGAAATAAAAGTCAGCCAGGATTCTGTGAAAGCCCTCCATTAAGCATGTGTGGAAACCCTGAAAATAACTGGAAGAGGCAGCATTTTCCAGTGGGTAGTGCTTTGTACAGGGAGTCCTGTCCTGAAGTTCTAACCCCGGTTCTGCCACTGACCTGTTGTGTGACTTTAGACAGAAAGGATCAGTCTCACGTCACTAAAATCTGAAACTCAGTAAAGCGTGCATATGGTATTTAATTTTGGTTTGACACCTGTCAGCCAAAAGAACTTTGCCAGCCAAAAGCACCCTTCTAAACCTAGGCCTGTCTGTCGCACAGATCTTTTAAGAAGTCAGAATGTCAAAATTAGTCAAAGCCAAAAAAGTAGCCAGTTCTGAGGAAAGATCTCTAAGGAATGAATAGTGTTATCAGGAATAGCCTAAATAGAATAGAATACAGTAATACTTGGTGTAAATCCCCTAAGGGGGGAGAGAAGTGAGGTTAACTGCATTATATAACAAAACAGCACTTAATAACTGGCACTGATATTTTTGTTGTTGCAAGAAACAAACAGCTGTGGCTAAATCCAAAGCACGTGATTTTTCTGTTGAAAAGCTGTATGTAGCCATTGGAAATTTCCCTCTCTAGGAATGTAGTTAATAGGAATTTCACTCTCTTATTAAGAGTTTTTGTTTGTGTCTTCGAGTCAAGAGATAAACACCCTGTTGATTTTTATCTTGTTTTTTCCAGGCAAAAGAGCAATCAGATAGTGTTTGCTTTACAGCTTTGAGAGGAGAACATATATAGGCCCTTTGACATGAGGGTTCAAAGTGGATTTTGCCAAGGAGAAGTGATTTCCAACCCCCTGATGAAAGTCATATGATGAACTTGTCAGACAACAGTTAAAACAATTATTAATCACTTTAGTTTTCCCTAATTTACCACATACATGAGAGAAACATACTCCCCAGTGCAGCCCTGGCTACTTGATGTGTGCCTGCAGAAGCTAAATCAAGTGGAACTAAAAGAAATCTAGTGCAGATAGCCATATACTTGATGGTTATCATGACAAGCAGCTGGTGACTCCCGTTACAATTTCTTATTTGTATTGTGGTAGCACCTAGAAGAGATTTGATTTGGGAAAAGGGTAGATTGGATTGGGGTCTAGTCAGGGAGAGGACCACACACCACCTGATTATCCTCAGATCCTACTGAATTCATTAAGAGCTGCAGAGCTTCCAGAATCAGGCCCTAATTGATTGCATCAGTGTGTTTACACTTAACTTTATTTCATGTCATAGTTGTTGCATTAGTTCTGCATTGTCTGAGATATTTAAATACCCAATGTCAGAAAATTCACTTGTGTGCCTTAGGGATGTGAACAGGTAACTGGTTAACCAGTTATCCGGTAAGCAATACCAGGTAATGATGCTCACTGGGTTTCAGTTAACCAGTGCCCAGGAGCAGCCCCCTGCTCACAGCCTGCCACAGGTGGAGGGCTGCTGCAGCGGGACCAAGAACTGGTGGCAACCCCAGCCCTGGGACCAGGGCGTGGAGCATCCTGCCACCAACAGCAGCCTCAGCCTCGAGGCTGGATCCCACTTAGTCAGTTAACCAGGTAAACGTTTAACCAGTTAACTGATTAATTAGGATTTTATATCCCTAGTGTGCCCTGTACTAACTATAATGTAACTTCTTTGCACGTATCTTTAACTTAACACTAATCTGTAACAATAATAATACTTATAGAGAGGTAGCCGTGTTAGTCTCTTGTTAGTCTTTAAAGTACTACATAGTTTTTCCTTTTGTTTTAATAATAATACTTAGTTATTGTATAGCATTTGTAATCAGTAGATCTCAAAGTGCTTCACAAAGCAGAGAAGCCTCATTACCCCCATTTTACAGGTGTGGACGCTCCACCTTGTAGACATAGCCTTAGAGTTTGCAGAACCTGCTGACTGAACCCTAGCAGCACTTTGATTGGATACTGAAGGAGCGCACAGCTCTCATAGTCAATGTTACATGCAATCAGCACTCAGGCATTTCGTGTGCCCTTTCCTAACGTCCATGTCTCTTTAGTAAAACTAGTAGGATCAAAACTATGCGGATGGAAACCAACAGAATATGGCAACCCTGCATATGGATAATGGTAAACAAAATGTCTCACGGGCTACACACACACAACCACAATGGGCCGCATGCAGCCACAGGCAAAAGGTTGCTCACCACTGCCATACCGTCTCCTTTTAATAGAGACCTTCAGTTATTCTGACACAAGCTGGACTTCTGTTTTCTTGGAGAAGCAAGGTTTTTTCCAGAACTCCGGGGCTGGATTCTGTAAACAAGAAATGCTCAGATAGTTTCAAGCATGCTAAAAATGGCAGGGATGTTTTTAAAATTAAATATAAAAAGGATAATGTAGTCTGTTCAGTCTTTCTTGCTTTACTCATTTTGGGATTAAATTCCATTAATTTTATACTGCCTCTAATATTTGGCTTTCACAGTGTGCCACATAACTTGGTTGGGACCAACATACCAAGCCCAATCATTCAACAATCATAAATCACCGCCCCCCCATCATGATTAGCTAAAAAATCATGATTTTAAAATAAAATTAATTTTGGATTATTTTTATTTTTATTTGCTTTCTAGTCTTCAGTATTCACATTTCAAGCTTTTCTTCGCAGCCTTAAGGGCTAGCAATTCTCTCACCTTCCAACCCTTTTTTTAACAATGAGATTCTCACATAATCATATGATCCCAGTAGCTAGGGCTTGAAGAAAAACACCAAATAGTGTGAGGCTCACAACAAACTCATAAGAGGCAGGAACATTTATAGTGAGGTTAAAGTGATGTGTGTATGGTTTTTGTGCAGATATTCAGTACCTGGCTGAATGGAAATGGATTATCACAGAGGCTGAAAAAAGGAAACGTTGGAATTTTTCCTGAGGATTCCTGCACAGAATTTCGGACACTGTTCACATTAATGCCAAACAGTCTCACTTTCAAGCCCAGAGAAACACTGGGTCTTCCTCTATAAAAACTGAGGATTTTCATTGCAGTGTAGGATATGCAATTTAAGCAAAGTGACTTTTAAATAAGCAGATTTTATTAACCTGAATGAGCCATTCATAGATTTCTACTTTTTGAACCAATTTTGTTTCCTCATATGAAAGTGTTTAGCTTCTCACGATGTGTTATTTTCATACCTTCATGGAAGGGAAGGAGATTAAGGGTATATAATTACACAGCAGCATTATTTCAGAGTAACTGACATTATTCTGAAATAACATAGTCCATGTCTACACTACAAGCAGTTATTTTGACATAATGTCAAAATAATGTCGAGCTGGAGGACATCTTACTCCAACTCCTGTAACCCCCATTTCATGAGGAGTTAGGGAAGTCAGAGGAAGAGTGCTCTTTCTTGGACTTCCTGCTGTGTAGACAGCACCAAAAGCCGAAATAAGCTATTTTGACTTAAGCTATACTATTGACGTAGCTCAAGTTGCATAGCTTATTTGGGCTTTAGCCCTGCTGTGTAGATGTGCCCTAAATGTCATGTTCTTCTATTCAACATCATTAAGTTAAATATCAAGTTATCAATTAGTTATCAATTAGTACAGTAATGCAATATAAATATTTTGGCATGGGGTCGTTCAAACTGAGAATGTAGGGATGAATCCTGTCCCATTCAGGACAATTTTAAAATTCCAAATAACTTTAGTTTTGCAGAATCAAGGCCATAACGTAGTCCATGAATTTACTAGCATTGTGTTAGCTTCAGATGCATCTATGTTAAGACAAAATGCCGTCTACTTTTATTTAAAGTGTTTTGAAAAAAATATATTGACCCACTGGTTATTTATTTGGTGTATGCAAAGTCAAGCCAAGTCACAGCACTCTTATCAGCAGTGTTCAAGGCATGAAGACCTTCAGGAAGTTGTGTCATTTTGCAGTCCTCAAAAATGTGTGTCTCAGTTTGTGGCTGCCCACATTGACATAGTGGACGGTTTCTAAAATTCCATCGAAATTCTGCTGCAGCACAAATTCTATATTCAGCTCGAAACCAGTTAAAAAAGCTTCATTGCCTTCACAATAAATCAAACCCCGGTTGACGCTGAGTGGGGTTTGCAGCAAAATAATTACCTATCACTTTCTTTGTGTATAATGATGCCTGCCACATGTCGTCTACTATAAATCCGACACCTGGTAAACATGAGGGCAGATGACCATATGGTGGTTTAAACAAGTCTTTAATGAACAGTAGATGTGGTAGATCACACAATTTCATCACAAGCTTTGCTACTATGAGTGGCAGGAGACTCACTGGCTGGGGAATGTTAGCCCTCAGCCAGTCCCAGCCTTCCCATCCCCCTGTGGCCGCCAGCCCCTCAAAATGGCCCCCCATGCCCTCCATCTCTGGCAGGCAGCTGCAATTTCTGGTAATATACATATATATTCTCAATTTTAATGATTTTTGTTTGCATTCATCAGATTATAAGATATCCAATTACAAAGGCTTCTTCATACCATCCTGAATTAATTCAGAGATGAAAACAAGGGTTGCAGGGCAAAACTATACCTACAGCATATACCTAACTCAGCTGTATTCCTAATTACCATAATATTCTCATTAAAGCCTGTGCTATAGTAGGTTGGGGGAAGGAATGGAGAATAAATGAGCAAGTCTAACTGAATCTGAAAAATATTATGCAAGGTTTGGATGACTCGTGTTGTTTTCTTCATTGTTCTCTTGGTACAGATTCCATATTGCTGTATAGTCTGTATATTTAATAGGCTAGACTCTGGGATTAATCACACTCTACAGCAGGCAGTGGAGTTACTTTGGATTGATACTGAGGTGTTACTGAGAAAATAATCTGATTCATATTTCTGCAGATAGCTTTTCCATCTACACGATTTTCCAAAATACTGATTCCATTCTTGTAATTCAAGGAGAAGGGAATTTACAGGTCAGCTAATTCTTGGCAGCCATTATGAGACAGGGCTACAAGCAGGTGTCCTCATACTGGGTTATGAGGAGTAGATGAGGGTAATTAGTGAGTAAAAACCTCTTCCAGGAGAGCAGTGAGGAGAGTTTAGGGGAGGGCCTGCCAAAATCTTGTCTCATGAGCACATTCACCCAAGGTGAAGAAATGTTACTCATCATTGCTCATGCCTTTAACAGCACTGACAGATAGATGGCTCTACACAGTGACACCTGCAGGGGATTATGCACCTTCCAAAGAATGCTGTAATCTATATTACTTTAATTGACTTTGATAAGGAAAACATTCTGACACACATCCAATCTGTTTGCCTAAGCTCAAATATTACAGCATCCCTATTTTCCTTGATCCTTTAAACACTTTCCCAAAACCCATTGATGTAAATGGAAAGAGCACCATTGATTAGAATGGGCTTTGGTTCAGATTCTTCCAGCCTCTAAGTAGCCAGGATGGAAAGGGGATGGTATATACGTGAGCAATATCTTCCTATTCCAGAATATATGATTTATTTGGAGTGGTTGCAAAGTGCCATTTGTCCTCCCCTGAGCAAATTTGATCTCTAATTCGCACAAAGTCGGAAACTGGGAGATTGTTTCTTGGTAATCTGACAAAATCAATGGTGAGCAATTTGAGCTTATTCTTGTGCTTAAATGAGAGTAGGATCTGACCCCTCTGAAGTTCTGAGTAACTGTCACATCACTGTGCTTATCTAACAAAGTGGGTTTTATCCACAAAAGCTCATGATGCTACATGTTTTTGTTAGTCTCTAAGGTGCCACAGGACCACTCATTGTAACATCACTGTAATGCTCCATTTTCTTTATCCTGTGTCTGCAGAAAGGGGCTTGGTGCTGTATATAATACACACTCACTGTGTAGGGCTGCCAGATATCATGCATCTCTTAGGACATGACTAGTCTAGTCACGCATTCCCACAGGGCTGCTTCGACCTCACACATTTGGATATGCTGCAGGGAGCTACAGGAATTTGCCTGCAGTTCTGCCTGATGGAACGTAGTCAACAAGGAGCCAAGGTAGGAAAGGCAGCAGCACAAGAAGGGGGGCCTGATACTGGGCTTGGATTCCCCTTAGTACAAACCAAGCTAAGCTAAGCCAAGCTACCTGAACCTCAGCAAAATTCTATCCCCCGCTATTCTCAAGGAGTCTCAGAATTCCCCCACCACTACCTCTACCAGGTGCCCCCTCCCAGGAGCCATGACACCCTCTATATCCCCGACCTCCAGAGCTTCCAATTGACACTATCTTGCCCTGCCATAAGCAGCACAGCCACCTCTTACCTCCCTCAGGGGGTTCCCTGTCCTAAGGAGCCCCAGTATTCTGGTCTGCAGAACCAACCGCCTCAGCAACCCCTCACATGCTTCCCACTCAGACTTCTCTGCCTCCTTCCCGCTGCCAGCCAGAGCTGTTCCAGTCTATGCCCTGAGTTTGTAGCTAAAAGGAATATTCACACCTTAAATAATTTGTATATATGTCAGACCTGGAGCAAGACAGAACTTGGCAGCTTTGTGTGTTCCAGTTCATTATTTGCTGTTAGATCTGTGATGTGTTTCAGTGAAGCGCATAGGCCTATAGGAAGCTGCATGGTGAGCAATTTGGTGTTAAAATCTTTTTTAAAATTAGATGCGTGTTCTGAGTGGGACATGCTGTTGGCTCACTGGGTATGTCCCGTGAGCAGATTTGCTGTGAAGGCCACTGGGAGATAAGTGGGAGGCCCTGCACTGCTTTTTTTTTTTTTTTTCCTTTTTAGCACTTTTCAGTGCAGAACTGTGCTCTAAGTGAGGGCCAGAGGGTAAAGTCATCACTGTGACTATTGATGCGCTTAGCGTGAACTCTGTTGGAACTACAAACCTAATGACTTCCGGCAGTCTTGGGAATGGAACACCGGATCCTTGTCCCGGATGAGATGGCTCCATTGGCACAATGCAGCATTGAAGCTGACTCACATGGCCAGCTAGGGAGTCCCCGGACATAAGAAAATCTCTAGGTGGCATAAAGCCTGCTCAGATTAGCTTTGTGCCACCTCGCCTGACCGCCCCTAGCATAGGGACATTACTGGAGTGCTCCAGTGACCTGGGGCTATTCAACGGTCCCTTTCGGCTGTTGTAGGTAAAAAAGCCCCTAGGAACAAGGGAATTCACAGGTGGCATCCAGTCATCTTGCCCCGCTCTTCAGATTAGTGAGAGACAGGTTGTGCCTGGGCTCATGTCTATGCTATGTTCTATTCAGATCCTGATTCTGTTTGCTTTCTGCTTTCACAGCATCCTCCTCTCCTGCACTCATCTGGAAGATCAGGAACACAGGCCCTGATCCTGCACCCATTAAAATCAATGAGAGCTTTGCCATTTCAGCAGAAAGTGTCTTCATCGGATGCTCTACAGAGCTCCACCAGTGCAGCTGCGCCGCTGCAGTGCTTTTAGTGTAGAGCAGCCCTTAGAAATGGAAGCAGATGGGGCTTTGGAAGCTGTGATCCAATGTATATGCTTCAGGACTGAAAGAAAAGAATTATGGGTTTGATATTTGTTCATTGAAATGTGTTGTATGGCTCCAACAACTAGGCTCACTAGAGAACACTGAAGTAGCATTTAAGGGGATACTTTGTAGTCACTATAAATTATGGGTTGCATGTGAACAATATGTTAAAGACTAAGGCCTTGATCCTATAACAAATTTCATCTTTAACTGAAATGCCCTTGCTTTTGTAAAAGTGTGATGATAAACCTCAACCAGCTTTTACTTAACTTTGAATTTGTATCTGAAATGACCTATTTAACTATTGCTCAATATATACAAAAACAATTTCTATATATCTAACTATTGTCTATCCCAAATGTTCCAGTAACCATGTGTTACTATAGATGTAAAAAGAATAAACACAGAGTATAGAAAGTGACTAAAATAACAATGGTTTATATTGAATGTAACATCTGGCTAACATTCCAGAAACATGTACATCTATGCTGGATTAAATGGAAGATAAAAAGATTTCCTAGATGGGTGGTGGTTGTTATTATTTTATTATTTTTAGTTTGTTTGTTAAAGGACTGATAACATGTTTGAAGGCAAGATATTAGTGTGATGCTTCCCAGGGATACACAGAGTTGGGAGGTTTTGACCTCACTACTGCATCTGCCCCTTAGAATGAGGAAACCTCATCTGTACCTGCTGTGTGTCAGCTTCCCAATTTCACCAGCCATCAGAAATTCAAACACTTGCCTCTAGGGTTTTGCAGGCCCTACTCTTACTCTGCAGCAGGAGCAATAATCATTCTCCAACCCTTAAGCCCTCCAATCTAGGAATGTCTACTATCGGTTATTTTACTAGTTGACTACTCGACTGGTAATAGGCACGTCCACATTCCTCCTTTGAAATGTACAAGAGCCCCTCTTGGGGCTCTTGTACATTTCAAAGGAAGAATGTGGAACTCCGCGTGCAGCCCGGGGCCAGTGGGAAGTCCCGCTGTCTCTGGGCAGCACGCGGACGTGCCAGTTTTGAAGTGTACAAGAGTCCCCAGTGGGGGGCTCTTGTGCATTTCAAAGCAGAAGCGTAGCATGGAGCCTGGGGTCAGTGGGGGACTCCTCAGCTGATCCTGAGCTCCGCGCCACATTTCAGTGGAGCCCGGGTTCATCTGGGCAGGGATTTGGAGCAATCAAATTTTTGAATTGCTCCACTCCAGCTCCGCTCCGGCACTAATAGTGACTGCTCCAGCTCTGCTCCGCGCTCCGACTCAAATTAATTTCTAACTAAATAAAAAAGTTCATACTGTAATTTTGAAAAAACATTATTTTTATTCATAGTTTTAAAACAATTTAAATGTCATCAACAATGATACAAACTAGAATCATTCATAATTCAATCTGTAAAAAATTATTGCAGCAATCAAGTCGTCTTTCATAGCCTGCCGCAGATCATTTAAAATTAACTTTAAAGCCGAAAACAGTCGCTCTACACTAGCTTGAGTTGTTGGCATGCTCGAAGCAATTCTACAGGCAGCCTGAATGCGGTGTGGGTAGCTGTGAATGGCCTCAAAAAGAGACTTAACTTTTAGCCTACCAATAGACTCTATCGCCTCACAATCTTCCTGAAAGTTTCTCTCAAATAATGCTTCATTACAATTATGAATCGCAGAAACTCGGCGTCTTTCTTGTTTATCCAATTCCTTTTTGAAGTCGTCATCTTCTGAATAATTGGTGCTTGAATTATCTCCATTTCCCTGTGATGGTTGAAGACGTCTCAGGGATGGATGCTCGAACAAGTTCAGAGTGGAGTTCAAAGTTTGAGAACAGCCTGCTATTTCTGAAGGATGTGAACTTTCCGAAACTGCAAATTCGATTGTTGATGACTCCTTTTGTTGTGTTTCATTTTCTTCAACCTCTTTCGCCAAGTTCAAATGTAGCAATAGCTTTTGTTTTTCGAGTCGTCGAGCAATATCAAGGAGCTCTTCCTTTGCCTTTGGTATTTTCCTTGAGGTAAGAAGAATCCGATACCGTGGGTCAACATAAACTCCAGCAAGGAAATGAATATTGTCAAAAAGCTTCTCTTCGCGTTTCTGCATGGAGTAGAGAAAATTCCTTCTGCAATTTGTCCACCATTTTCTTGCAAGAATTTTGACAGTTTTTGCCATTCCTTCATTAAATCTCTCGGGGTTACATCGACAGCTTGAAGATTCACGGTTGTTTGGTTTGGCTTTGCCAAGAG
The DNA here is from genome assembly GCA_019425775.1 of Rafetus swinhoei. Taxonomy (NCBI): domain Eukaryota; kingdom Metazoa; phylum Chordata; order Testudines; family Trionychidae; genus Rafetus; species Rafetus swinhoei. The sequence continues at coordinate 268,780,876 of CM033437.1, read as the reverse complement.
GTCACACAGGTTCTTCACTTTGTCCCATTCAGCTTTTGTAATCTTGAGTTCTCTTGTTCCAGAAGCAGCCACTTGTTCACAGTAAGATTGAAAAACGAGAAGACGATCAGTCATCGCAAATGTTGAACCCCAGAGAGTCACGGTATCCAATGATTGAGTTATCCCATGTAGATCAAGCAGAACACTTCGAATACTTGGGGTTCGTAGTTTGACAACAACTTGTCAAATTTTTGCCAGAAATTTCTTCACATGTTCTTTGTTTGGTCCATCCCAGATTGCCAACTGAAGAGTGTGATTACCACACCTCATCATTTGGACTTTTGAGTCGTCCTCATGAAGCCATGTTGGAAGTATGAGACTAGGGTCATTAACCCATTGAGCAGCAACATCCACGTTGAGTTCGATTTCATCCATTCCTTTAGTTCCTTCATCAGGCAAAATAGCTTCAGTTCTGTCAACATCCCTGTTCTCAGAGATAGAAATGGTTTCATTGTCCTCACTGAAATTTTTGACGTCACACGTCATGTTTGCCGCATTGACCGCAAAAAATCGTTTCTCCAGGAGTTTTCAAAGAGCCAGATGAATGTCGTTTAGCCACGTCAGCTTTCTGTTTTGCCTCATCTTCCTAGTCCTTTTTTATAACCAGAGCCGCATAGTTTTCAGGATGGTTACGTTTTCCATGCCGCCAAAGGTTGAAACTTTTCATGGCACTTGTTTCATTTGTCTTGAAGCTACATGGTTTGAGCTCGCCATTCACTTCCTTTTCCACCTTGCATGTTGCCGATTTCTTCTTTGCTTTTCCCAAAAGCCCAAATTTGGGCTTTTCAAATTCAAAAGTAAAGACGTCGTTGAGATCCTTTTCCGTAAATCGGCTATCAGTCATGGGGGGCAGATCTGATATTTTGTTGAAGCCATGGCCAAATCTTCTTGTGCTGCTACCGCATCCAAATGTTTCTTGTTATGATCTTTGAAAAGCAATGAACAAAAGCATTACATTTTTTTATAATGTACCTGCTTGTGATATCTTAACCACTTAAGGTACTTCGAATTTATTTTGGATTTTCTGAACACAAATTATCGCATTTTCTTTTTACACAAAATTATTATTAAAGTATATTTTAATATTTTAACATGTTTCTTACAGTTTTAATGAAGTAAGAAGTATTTTTAATATACATAATTAATATAAATTTTTATTTATAAATTGCAAGTTAGTTTTTCTTATGAAATTTTGCGGTAAAAATATTTGAAATATTTTCCAAGTTTGTAATTAATATCTCAAAAACTCTTTCATATAGATATATCAATAAAATTTGGTATGTGCCGTAGCATTAGTACGTGCTATCGCTGTTCTACAACATTAATTGTTGGGAAGTAATGAGGCTACATGTTACAAGGTTGAAAATGAAATTAATGGGTAGCAGGTTTAAAACTAATAAAAGAAAGTTCTTCTTCACACAGCGTGTAGTCAGCCTGTGGAACTCCTTGCCAGAGGAGGTTGTGAAGGCTAGGACTATTATAGAGTTTAAAGAGAAACTAGATAATTTCATGGAGGTTAGGTCCATAAAAGGCTATTAGCCAGGGGATAAAATGGTGTCCTTGGCCTCTGTTTGTCAGAGGCTGGAGAGGGATGGCAGGAGACAAATCGCTTGATCATTGTCTTCGGTCCACCCTCTCTGGGGCACCTGGTGCTGGCCACTGTCGGCAGACAGGCTACTGGGCTAGATGGACCTTTGGTCTGACCCAGTACGGCCGTTCTTATGTTCTAAAATAAACACATACTAATCTAACTATCTAACTAATCTACGCGAGTACGTACTTGCCTAACCTTGGCACAAGGGTGGGAGCAGTCTGCAGTGTTGCCGGATGTCTGATAATTATCTGATTCTTTAATAAAACATATCTCCAAAAAACTTTGTAATTTTGTATCTGTACATTAAATCTTGATTTTGGCTGAAGTGAGAATAACTGCGACATATTACGTAAAGTGGTAAAGTAGATGTTAATATCAGTTGTTATACAATCTGAAACTTGTTGGCACCTTTAGGACTTTCTTGCTAAAATATCATTCATTTTGGATTGAAAATGAAAAAAAAAAAACTGCAGCAGTGGAGCAGTCAAGATTTTCTGTGCTCCGGCTCCGCTACAGCTCCAGGCAAAAACCTGCAGCTGCACTGCTCCACGCTCCAGCTCCGGGCTCCGCTCCAAAGCCCTGCATCTGGGGACTCCCTAGCTGATTGCAGGTTCCATGCAGCATTTCCCCAGAACCCAGGGTCAGCTGGGAACTCCCCAGCTGATCCCGGGTTCTGCGCAAATGCCGTGCAGAGCCTGGGATCAGCTGGGGAGTCCCCAGATGAACCCAGGCTCCATGCGGCACTGCCACCTTGAAATGCTGGCTGAGCATTTCAAAGGAGCAGCACTGCATAGGTGAGCCCAGGATCAGCTGTCTGGTGTTGCCGCTTTGAAACGCTGAGGTGGCATTCAAAGGGGCAGCGCCACACAGCTGAGCCAGGGATCAGCTGTGCCATGTTGCCACTTTGAAGTACCCCTTCTTTCCCCTCCTTTGCTGCCTCTATCTGATACGACTGTCTATCTGATAAACATTTGCTTATCAGATAGTCAACTAGTCCTTAACATCCTTACCCCAATCTCCCTGGAGTGTCCAGCCCCCTCGTCTGCTGGACACTTGCAGTATACACAGATTCACGGCTTCCAAAGAAATGGTACATCCCAGCTTACCAGTTCTACGTTGGATCACAGCTTTGCTTAATGCCCAGCAATTAGCTATGTTTATAATGAAATTAAGTATATGTTTATTTAACAAAGCCCAGAAACACAAGTAGTAGCAAGTAGAAGTAGTGAAAAGAAATGGTAGCATATAAAATAAAATTTTAATGCTCATCCTAAAACTTAGATTTAATTACCAAAATGTTCTTGTGTTTTAGAGCGATGCTCACACAAAATTCTTGCAGCATTTTACAAGCAGACGTGGTTATAATCCTCCTTTCATGAGGCAGACATGCTGTCAACTTGTCTCCTAGGCGAAGGCTGGCCCACTGAGTTTTGTTGCCCCCTGCTCCCCCTTTCCCCCCAATGAACCAGTCCTACTCTGTCTGCTGTATTTGCTTCTTCCTATAAATTTTCTCTTTTGTAGATTTTGTAGCCTTTTGACTGGCACCTGAATAGGCCTCCAGTGTGAGACAGACAATACACAAATGATCAGACAGGGATATAAGTGTCTGTGAATTCCCACCTGAAAGGCATATATCCAAGGTATGTCACCTCTTAGTGATGTGCCTTACTCTAAGACCTTAAGAACATAATTTGCAATGTAGATACACAACTCTTTAAATATTATCCCTATATACATTTTGCAATGGTTATGACAACCAGTGGGCTACTGGCTCTCAGTAGAGACATTTGATACCACCCTTTGATGAACTAGTATGCAGATACACCCAGGGGATCCCTGTAAAACCCTATCCAACCTTTGTGCTTTCTGCTAATTGGCACCAAGGGTTCCCTGTGGGTTTGGCTAGATTGCGGGGGAAGGGGTTTCGGGATATCTCCAGTATCCTGAAAAAGCTTTGCTGCATCCTGGGAACACGTTTGCTCTTCCGCTTTTTTTGCAGAAGAGTATATGCCCTCTTTCGGAAGCCCCTGTATTCCTCGTTCTACAAGGAAAAAGGGGGCTTCTGAAAGAGGGTTTTTTTCCAACATTTGGCCCGGTCTAAATGAGCCAAATGTCGGAAAAGCCTCTTCTGACAAAAGAACTGGAAAAAGGTACACAAAATGCGGAGAGCATTTTGCGTACCTTTCACTGACAAAAATGTGTAGTCTAGCTGTACCCTGAGTGACTACATAGATGTAGTAAAACCTGCTTAATATTTGAGAATGGAAGGACATGATTTTGTCAGGCCTCCCTGCTTGATCACCTTTCAATATCATCAGCATAAAATCATCTTATTGCTAGTGCACAGAAAATATAAACAGTTTGGTATGAGAGCAAAGATCATAGCAGGGTAGCAGATAACAGTTCTTGGTGTGTGGGAAGGGGAGCAGCTGTTGTTTTATATTTAGTAGCTAAGCAGAATAATAACTGAATTACCATGAGCTTTCATCGGCCACAATATATGACTGTAGCCAAACTGTCCCATATCTTTTTAATTTTAATTTTAGTTAAACATTTATTCATGGAAGGGTTCAGAGTAACAGTTCTGAAGACAAAAGGCCTCCGATTACCTACAGAGCTGGGAAGTGGCAGTACAGGCAGCCCTACCAATGTTTTCTCAACCCTTTTTTTGAAGAGCCCACTTCCACGGATGAGAGGGTAGTTCAATTTTCTTACCCATGTTATCTCAATCCCTTTGCTGAGAATGCTAACAAAAAGCATGATCCAAAGCTTACTGAAGCCAGTTGAAAGACATTGATTAACTTCACTGGATCAAAGTAATCCGCTTTTGCAAACCCATTTGAATTTACGTCCACTGTGATCTGGACTGAAACCACCAACTCATTTCCCATAAGCCACTGTGGCCATCTGGAGGCTCATACTGTTCAGAACTGACTCGGGCTGGGTTTGCACTGGTGAACTAGACAGCGTAACGCATTATGAGTCCTCTGTTAACCATCCAACCCCCCCGGGCTCTCCTATCAGCCTGGAAACTAATGATTAAAAAAGCCTATAATTTTTTCAGGCAGTAACTATGTCTTCTATTCAAAACAGCTCTTGACACTGTACATCAGTCTCGGATGACCCAAACGATCTGCAGGCCCTGGATATTTTATGCAAAAATATTTGTCAAGTAACTTTTCATAATGCAAAGGGAGTGCTGCATTTTCACTGTTGTTACTGTGTTAAATGGATGGAGATTGTAAGCATGATATTGTAGCTATGAATTAGATTTCTCAAAGCAGGTCTTCTATAGAGAGCAGGGTGCTTATTCATCTTTGAGATCAGCAGGCTATAATTAGCATTCTCTAGGGAGGTATTTATCTTCCATTTTTATGCAGTCCCCCAGGCAACAAATGTAGAGGACAAAATTCATTGGCCCGTAGCATCAGGATGTAATCTCAAGGGACTGTTAGTATCTAAGGATGAATACATTTCATAGACATGTTTACAATACTATCTCTGTAATCGCATAATTTCCAGTCTAACTGGTATCAGTTGTGACTTTACAGGCCAAAGACTGTCTCTGAACAGATGTAAAATATTCTTTTCAGTTTCTTTGAAATTACAATAAGGAGTACTCAAGGCACCACAGGTTAACGGGAGGTTTTACATTCAATGCCTCTAACATTTTAAACACTCTTAACTGTGGCAGCCTTTGCACTTTCTCAGATAGCTGCATGAATGGATGTACTTTAGTGATACTGTAATTTGTGACTCTGGTAGTAAATTATAACTGTGCATTGGAATTTTTTGAGGTGAGCAATAAATATGTGGATTTGTAGGGAAGCACATGGGTGGTTGGACAAAATTCAGGAGCTAGTGAAAAGAATTGGTTTGGAACCATTGCACTGGAAGAAATTTCATTGAAGAGATTTGAGTAAAGGCCAGATGAACAGAGGGATTATGGGAAATCATTTGTATTGGGAAGGAAGTTGTGAATAAGGAGAGGCCAAATAGCAGAGTGAAGTAGGGAGTTGGAGGTTGGGATTATACTGGCAGAAGTGGAGAAGGGACATTGTTAATTAAATTGACTAAAAAATGACTAACTGCTAGATCTCAAAAAGTGACTGTAATTGGGGAATCACCATCCACTGGGAAGCTTTCTAGTGAGATCCCACAGAAATCTTTTAATGGCCTACTGTTATTCCATATCTCTGAATGATCTGGTAAGAAATTATAAAATCATTGCTGGCAAATTTTGCAGATGACAAAAAAAAATTGGTGGAGTGGTACCTAATGATAAGGACAGATCAGTTCTACAGAAAAAAATTAGATTGCATGGTAAGCTAGGCTTATTTGAAGTACATGCATTTTAATACAGGTTGGACCTCCCTGGTCTGGCACCCTCAGGACTTGAGCAGTGCCAAAGCAGGGAATTTGCCAGACCGGGGTGGTCAATGCTCCTCTGCTGACTGCCCCACTGCTGGGCTCCCAAGTCTGGGGCTCCCACCCTGCTGCCCGCTTGCTGCCACCAGAGTTCCCCGGGATTCTAGCCAGGGCCCCCTGGATACTGCCAGCCCCACTGCCGCTGGTGTTCCCCAAGGTTCCCCTGCTGGAGCCACCCAGCTGTCGCCAGTCCTGCTCGGACACTACCAGCCCCACTGCTGGGTAAGTCTTGTTCCTGCCAGGGCTTCCCCGGCCTGGGACCGCTGCCTGGCCCCTTTGCTGCAGAGGGTTCCCCAGCCAGGACAGGGGTTCCCCATTCGCCGGCTGACACCAGGGGTTCATGTCCAGGGCACAGGCTCCCCATTTGCTATCTGGTCCCACTGATGCCAGAGGTTCTCTGGACAGGGATTGGGGGGCTCCTCACCTCCACTTGGCCCTGCTGATGCCGGGGGTTCCCCAGCTGGGTTGGGGCTCCCCAGTCCTCACATAGCCCTGCCACTGCTGTCCCAGTCAGGGCTCCCCAGCCCTGCATACTCCTGACTGGCTCCCGCTCCTCACCTCTGGGGCTCTTTGGTCCAGCAACATCCCTGGCTCTGCTGGATCAAATATGTTGCCAGACCAGAGAGTCCCAGATTTGGGAGGTTCAACCCGTACAACTAAATGCATGAAAGGTATCACTGGATGTAGATAAGATTCATAGAGTAGGGGACTATATTTTGATAAGCAGACCCACATTAAAAGCTTAGGGGTCCTTGTGGACGACTACTGAACATGAAGTCACAGTGCAATGTAATCATTGGACTTATAAACAGGGGAATAAGAAGTCATATGGAGAGTTCACTACCACCATATAAAGCCTTAGTAGTGAGACCATTACTGCAGTACTGGCTCTATTCATCATGGCCACACTTAAAAAAGGAGGCTGAGAAATTGGAAAGAGATCAGAAATGAGCTACAGGAATGATTTGAGCACAGCTCATTATGGGTGTGTCTAGACTACAGGGTTTTGTCGACAAAAGTGGCCTTTTGTCAACAAAACTATACCTGCGTCTACACTACTGCCGAGTTCTGTCGACATAACGTCGACAGAACTTGGCAGTTTTGTCGACGGCGGTAAACCTCATTCTATCGAAGTTCTGTCGACAGAAGGCGTTATTGCATCTACACTGTCCTTTGCATCTACACTCTCATGTCGACAAAGCGGCTTGCTTTGTCAACAGAACTGGATGTAGTCTAGACGCTCTTTGTCGACAGTATCTGTCGACAAAGCCTCTGTCTACAAAAGCCTGTAGTCTAGACTTACCCCAAGAGACAAAAGAAGCTCAATGTATTTCACTTACAAAAGGATGGTTAAGGGATGATCAGGATCTATAAGGGTGCATCTACACAGCACCCTAATCTCCAGATAAGATACACAAATTGCGCTGAGCAAATTGTGTATCTTATTTCAAAACTATTTTGAAATTTGGCACATCTGCACAGTGCCAAATTTTGAAATAACGTGCTATTTCAATCCATTTTTTATCCCTCGTGCAACGAGATTTACCGGATGGCAAAATAGCGCCTGTTATTTCAAAAAATATTTCAAAATAACAGGCGGTTTGTGTAGATGCGAGGTAGCTATTTCGAGATACTTCCGGTATCCCAAAATAGCTGTGCTGTGTAGACATATCCCATGTAACTCTATGGTGGGGAGATTATTGCTAGCAGATGGCTCTTTCATATAATAGGCAAAGGCACAAGATCCGGCCTGGAAGCTGAGTCTAGACAAATTTAGACTAAAAATAAAGCACAAATTTTTAACAGTGATGTTAAATAACTATTGGAACGAGCTTTCTAGGAATTTGGTGGGTTCTTCATCCCTGGAAATCTTTAAGAGTGGATGTTTTTCTAAAAAATATACTGTGGTTAAACCAGGAATTGTGGGCTTGCTACAATTACTGGGTGAAATTTTATAGCCTGTTCAGAAAGCGAGTCTAGGTGACCAAAATGGTCCCTTCTGTCCTTAGCAACTATGACATAAACTCAGGATAAAGTTTTCAAAAGGGACTGGTGATTCTGAGTGCCCAGGTTGACACCTTAGACTGAGGGACCTGCTTTTCAGAAAGTGCTGACCACTCACTCTTGGAAAATCTGCTCTTTTCGGGGAATCTCAGTTTGGCACCCAATATCACTAGTTGGTTTTGAAAATCTTGGCTCTGAGGGTATGCCAGCCTGTGGCAGCAACCCTCCAGCCTGGTAGACAGACTTGGGCTAGCAGGATTTGCTCTGGCACTGAAACTAAATGTGTTAACACTGAAGTTGCAGCTCAGGCTCTGAAGCCTAGGTAGGGATAGAGGAGACTTCAGAGCTGGAGCGCCAATACAAGCCAGTTTCAAAGAGCTGTGTACACAACTCTTTTTTGGAGTGCTACTGGAACAAGGTATATAGTGAGGCACTGAGAGCCATTGAACCAAACTCCAAACCCTCTATTTAATGGGAACCACTCCCCCAGCATCCCTAGCTCCAGCATCTAGTGTGAGCCCCGCTAGCCTAAATCAGTCAGGGTATATCTACACTTGCCCCCTAGTTCGAACTAGGGAGGCAAATGAAGCATACCAAAGTTGCAAATCAAGCGCTGGATTGAAATATCCCGTGCTTGATAGCATATTAGCGGCCGGTCGCCATTTTAACTTGCCGCATGTAGACGCGGTAGTCCGATTTAAAACCCTTCCCTCGAATTAACTGGTGCCAGTTCGAACTAGGGGGCAAGTGTAGACATACCCTGACTGATTTAGGTACCAGTTAATTCGAGGGAAGGGTTTTAAATCGGACTAACGCGTCTACACGCGGCAAGTTAAATCGGGCGACCGGCATTTTAAAATGGCGACCGGCCGCTAATATGCTAATCAAGCGTGGGATATTTCAATCCCGCGCTTGATTTGCAACTTCGATAAGCTTCATTTGCCACCCTAGTTCGAACTAGGGGGCAAGTGTAGACATACCCTCAGACAAGACTGGGAGGCTAGCTTCCACAGGCTGTGTAAACATACCCTGAGTAATATCACAGTATCTAGGATTTTTATTTTCCTGAATCTCAAGAGTCATGTAACAAAGTTTTTACTTTTTGGGGGTGGGGGGCGATGAGTCCTTCTGGTTTGTATGTGTTTTGTTTTCTAAATTAATTCAGTCTTTAAACATAAACTTAGCTCTTTTGCTGAAGCTTCAAGCTGCAGTAACCTGCCCCTTTACTGATGTTTGGATGTTTTTTTTCTTTTCTCCAGATACGGGGCTAACTGGAATTCCAGCAGACATTTTGAAGAACTCACCAACAGACCAGCAGATTAACAAACTTGCCCAGAGTCTGGGACCTGAGTGGGAGCATATTGTACTGTACTTGGGTTTGTCGCAGAGTGACATCTACAAATGCAAAGTCAATCACCCTCACAACGTGCAGTCTCAGATTGTGGCTGCATTTGTCCTTTGGAGACAGCGTCTTGGAAACAAAGCAACAATCCAAAGTCTGCACACTGGTCTGATGGCTGGAGAAGTGGACCCTTCTGTGATCCAGCATATGCTTGAGTAAAGTCTTGTTACTGATTGGAAGCTCTTGAGTTTTTTGCTAAATTAAATAAATTTAATTCACTGAATCACTTATCAGAGTTCCGATGTCTCTTAATTAGAAATCGAAGCAATGGCAGATAAGTGGCTTGGTAATTTTATTACTCTGTGCTTCTTTGTAGCTTTCAGTTTTCTGTGGGAGGTTTTGACATCTGTTACAAATACATGCATGCCAGATTATTTTTAACAGGCTTTAAGAAATTACTTTTATTTTTCTTCACTTCTTCCAAATGTTATGTAGTGAAGAAGGCGTTGATGCTGAAAGCTTGCTAGAGTATTTGTAAGCAGTGAGCCACATCCTGAGAGGCACTAAGCTAATACTAAAGGGAGACTGTGGGCGCTCAGCACCTCTCTTAGGATTTTGTCCATTCTTATTGTATTATTTAAGAATAAGGAGCAGGATGCTGTGATAGCATGTTATCTCTTGAAGAGCAGCTGGGGACCCTTTTCAAGGTATAAAATGAGGATAGGCAGAATCTACTGAAGGATAGATCTGTGGATGTGACAGTGAAGTGCCTCACAGTGGACACTGGTTTGGATTGTGTTTGTTTCTCTTCTCTGTGGTTAAAACAAGGATATGCACTTGTATCCCTACAGTCCTTGCAGTTCTTGTGCTCTACGATCCAGACAAGCCTGCCTGATAAGTGCAGTTTTACTCTTAGATTTAGCAGCATATGTACTTTTCTCAAAACCAGGGGGAAAATGGCCTACCAACATGAGTTCTCTAATTTTTCAGTAAGCCCAGCCAGAGAGGAAGTGGTATGGGGTAAGCAGCAGATTTGCAGTTTCTAGATTCTCTTGCATCATAAGTTTGAATGTCATCAAGAATAACTTAAATCTTTTTTCCCACCAAAATAGATAAGTGGAATTCATGAAGTTCAGCGAATGGGATGCTTCTGGATGAGACTTTAAAACTGAGGTCTTGCTGGGTCTGTGATCCGTGCTGTTGCTCGAACAGCAGGTCTCATACTGTGGGCCAAGCGTTACACTTGATGGAGTCTGGGGAGCCCCAAAGCCTGAGCCCAGTTGCTTCAGCCTTGGTTGGTGTGGCTCAGGTTACAGGCTGAAGCCCTTGTGCTTTGCTCCCTCTGTCCCCTGCCCAGGGTAGTGGGGCTTGGACGGGCTCGGGCTTCAGCAACCCTGCCTGGATTGGCGGGGCTCAGTTGGGCTCAGCCTTTGGTCCCCTCTCTGGAGACTGGGACTCATGTAGTAATTTTTGTTGTCAGAGGGAGGTCACAGTGCAATGAAGTTTGAGAACCCTGCTTTAGTCGGATAAATGTCTGTGTGATGCCACCAGCTGCTGGCAAGTTGCCTGAAATCAGAGATAGCAAGAGCCAGTCTGGGAACAGCTGGCTGGGGCGCAGGGCTGGCCTTACCATGAGGCAAACTGAGGTGGCCGCCTCAGATGCCAGACTGTGGGGGGTGCCAATAAGACCCAGAGTGTAGAAAATTGTGTCTGCTGCTGGTGCATATGTAGGTTGCAGAGCAGTACCATGAGAGGAGTAGAACAGGAAGAAGGTAGAACTGAGACCTTTCAAAGTTTTGGCCCAAGCGAGGGGACATGGGGGCGTCATTTGAGCTTCCCGCCTCAGGTGCCAAAATGTTGTGGGCCAGCTCTGCTGGGGCAGAGCATAGTCTTCATTAGAACGAGATAATGTCTGCTGCCCTTAGCCTGGACACCCTTTGCCTCACTTGGAGCAGTGTTCCCTGGAGGCTGGGTGCTTGTGCAGCCACTCAGGAGAGATTCAGATGCTGTCCAGCTGATTAGCAGAGCATCCACAGCTAGTTTTTTTGTATCTATTGGTGGTGCACACTCACACATGCCTCAGTGCACATAAAATTATTCCACACATGGATGGAAAAGATTAGAGGGCACATTGCCCAATGGTCTGGCCAAACCCATTCCCAGAAGCCAGCCCTTCTCCACGGAGAAGGACCCTGCAGTGGTTCCCATTGCCTTCTGGGAGAGCAGGAGAGGGGAAAAGAATATTCCCAAAGATATTGTTTCTGTCCCATTCAATGTGAAAGAACTCCCACTGCTCTCCATTGTACCAATGCTGTCTTTTCCTGTTTTTCTTGCAGCTAACATAGAGCACCTTTTAGCTCAGCCATATATACCTGTATTACTGGACTTACGGACCCACTTTCTGGTTAGGTTTTACCCCAGAATGGTGGTTAAAGCAAACGCCTCCTCTTCTATTCCTAGCTAGGGGCATTTCTTCTTTCTCTCAGGAACCTCTAACATTTGCCTTATTCCTGCCTATCAGGTAACTGTATCAGTTGCTGGGAGGGGGGATATATTCATGGACAACCAAAAGGATTAACTACTGTCTGAAGACAAGATCATATGATGATGTACATTAGATCTCCTTCCATGCAGATTAACTCCAAGGGTGTGTCTAGACTACATGGCTCCGTCGATAGAGCCATGTAAAGTAGTTTACCCGACATAGTCAATGAAGCAGGGATTTAAATAACCTCATGAAATGAGGTTTACCGGAGCGGTCGACAAAGGCTTCCCTTGTCGACCGATCCACATCTAGACTGCCGCGCTGTGCCGGATCAGCTGATTGTTGGCACAGCACAGCAGCCATTTTTATTTTAACGAAGCGGGGATTATTTAAATCCCCGCTTCATTGACTATGTCGGGTAAACTACTTTACATGGCTCCGTCAACGGAGCCATGTAGTCTAGACACACCCCAAGGGAAGGAGACACATCACAGAGGACTGATTTGGCAAGTAAACAGAGTTTGGGTCCAGATTTTTGAGATCAGTGTATGGGCAACCCCTGAAGCAGACTGTTTCATATCTAGAGCCAATGTCAAACACTCTCCTCCTGCAGGTTCTGCCCAATATAGTTCAGCACTCTCACCTGGGTCAGAGGTCTTCATAAAGTTTTTTGGAGTGAGAAGAATTTTTCTCTTCTATTCTCATTCTCAAAACCATAAGGAAAATTAGTGAGAAGAAAGCCATTTTAACAGCCTACTGGCTGCCCAGTTGGCCACAGATTTTTCCTGATACCCAACAGGATGGTCTGGCAGAAACAATTCATTCAGGTCCAGAAACAATCACTGGTATTTTATTTTTAGTTTTCTATAATAAATCCTGGCCTGCAGCCATTCATGATCCTGTGGTACCTCACTTAAATCTTAATTAACTACATCCTATTATGGCGTAATGAAGCATAATTCATAGAATCATAGAATCCTAGGGCTGGAAGAGACCTCATGTGATTCTATGATAATTTTGTCTTCAGATTTCCATGGCCTGACTTAATGCTACAACAATGGGGTGACATATATTGCAGGGAAATTTTGTTGTTTTAAAAAACTGTGTCCATTATTATTCTTTTTAAATTAATAGAAATGTCTCTCTCCCTTGGTTTAGGTCTTGTAAAAGCTTGGTTTTTTATAGCCATATTTAGAGCCACTTTTGACTTGATGGCTGTGTCTCTTTGAATGAAAAACTCTCTTTCTTTAGTATTTAAGAATCTTTTGTGGGTATTTTTTTATACTAAAATGATTGTACTCTTGACATTTAGAGCAAGATTTGACCTTTGACAGTCAAAAGGTCTTTAAAGTACAGTTTATTCTTTTCTATTTAGTACAAAACCTTTTCTGTCTAGTACAAAAGTATCTAAACACAACAGCACTAGCAACCGTTGCTTAAGTATTTAATGCTTTGGATGATAACTAGATACATGAGTAGGGTCCAATTTCATAAAACATGGACTCACGACTGTTACACAAGGCCATTGTGCACTTTTCCTCTGCTATCTCAAGTTTATTAAGTCTGAAATAATGCTTCTCTTACTGCAGGAATTCCTCACTTTATTATATTCTGTGATGCAGACCCTAAGTTATAATGATAATAAACCAGACTGATTTTGTTGGTGCTTGGTTTTTACAGGATGCCACAGAGAATATATCAACAATATTTTCTCTGATCATCTCATTGCTCTGTGTAGAAGATAGGTGTGTGGGTGTCTATCATTTTAAAAAATTGGTAGCTTATAATTAGGCTTCCAGGGCTATAGTTAAGCTCCCAAATCAGTGGCCTTGTATTTAAAAGTATTGAGGATCCAGCAATTCTCATTGAAGTCAACGCAGATTGCTTGGTGTACAATATATTTAGAAATTTTATCACTTGTTTAGAAGCCTAGCTTTTAGCCACTTGTTTTTTGAAAATCTATATTACGTACTTAAATCAGTTTGTAAATGTTGCTAGCTGTATAGCAGACTGGCATATTTACAAAAAAGGAAAAAACAACACACATCTTAAAAAACAACGAATAGTCCTGCAGCACCTTAGATACTAACAAAAAATGTAGATGGTATCATGGGCACAACAAAAGCTCATGATACCATCAACATTTTTTGTTAGTCTTTAAGATGCTGCAGGACTATTGGTTGTTTTTTAAGTTTTTTCAGTTGCAGATTAGCACGGCTACCCCTTTTGTGACATATTTACAGTTTGTGTGCTTTTCCACAAGTGCCCTTCACAGGAATGACTGGAAGCATATTACCAATTAGTCCGGCAACATACAGTATGGGAATTGTTTTTCTTAATTAAAATATTGACTGATGCTAGATGTACTTACATCAGTTCACTTGTATTTAAAGCATTTGCCTTTCCAGACCAAAGTTCTGTCCCTATCTGGCACAGAATCTCCTGCTATACTACATCCGGCTTCAAAAGTAAATTTGGAAACAAGATGCCTTTCTAATATGGAAATTTCGTGTTGTCATTGTTATGCATTAGTGTAACACCTAACAGTACCTGTCATGGACCCCACTGAGAGAGGCCCAGATCATGCCATTTGCAAAGGGTAGGATTCTTTTAGGAGAATTTTTTGTGGCTAAATGTTGGTGTTGATAAACAAGTCTGTGACTGGCAGTATTGACAGATTAATGAGTTAACAGATACGCAGTTTTTTCTCTCTCTCTGCCAGCCACAACTCAGGCCTTACTTCACCACCAGGTAATGTTTACTGTTGTTCTAACACCTCTTCCTGAGTAAAGGAATGACCATTGTGCCAAATCATAAACATTTTATTTTTGCCAGATCTCCTATAACAACTGAGCTGGGACCACCAAATTGATGGCTATTTATGATTCCACATTAAGTCAGGTTAAACCCAATTTTCCTTTATTCCATTCATCTAGTCTATGCTACCAGCTATCCCCTCAAATGGTTTTTAATGGGTTAAAAACCTTGTTCTTGAATGTGTCTGGGGTCTGTCTTCTCTGCAGCGTGAGCCCAGGTGATTGGCACTTGGGTCTGAGCAGCCCACTTACCTAACCTGGGCACCAAAACCCCACTGCAATGACCTACTCAGTCCTCAGTGGTGTTCACTCACCCATTTGTACCACTAGGGCTTCTGGAGACATTTCCCATGGTTCTTTGTGATGCTCTAAACCAGGGCTACTCAACACGTGGCCCACGGCCTATTTGTTTGTGGCCCGTGGAGCAGTTTGGGTTTACACAGGGCTCAACACGTGGCCTGCAGGTGGGATCCTTTGAACATGGCCCCCATTGGGAACACGCTCCACAATGGCGAGGCGTCTCCCAGGCGGGGTGAGCATTGAAAGACGCAAGTGGGCGGACTGGCTGGAACAGACAGGTATGGGATGTTGGCATTTCTAGCCCCCAAGGATGAGGTGCTGGGAGCGCTGGGCATTGTGGGAAGTGCTGACTGCTTAGCCTTGTGGGCAGAGCCTGAGAGGGGCTGACTGGCTCACACTGGCCATGTTTGGGTCCGGCACCATAGCTTTAGGCTTAATCTTTGTATTCATGCCCATCAGTGTGACAGAAGCTATTTGCATATATTTGCATGTATATATAACCACACTTAAGTTGGCATGTGCTGTGAGTATCACTGTGGCCCCCCGGGGCTTCCAAAGTTGAGTAGCCCTGCTCTAAACCAAGCCTGTCCATGATTCTGTCCCAATGAGTGGTGGGAGAACTTGTCTATCCTTCTGGGCAACGGGGGATTTTTAGGAAGGCACTGGATGACCATCAACAGTCAAGTGATTTAGCCTGTGTCCTTGCTGCAAAGAGGACCAGTTACCTGCTCCGTGAAAGTAGAACCTGAACTCTAAACCCTACCTCCAAACCAGGCCTCACGTCTAGGGCCGAAAGCACCACTTAATTCACCTGAGAGATTTTTGTGCCTGGTTGAAAGGAGTAGCAGGGGCAACACCAGGATAAAAGCCAAGGCTAACCCTGCCGTGAAGATACACCCTCTGAGTTCTGAGCATGTGTTTGTACTGAGCCAGTACTTGGTAGTATGCCATGCTAGTATCTCCCGGATGTAGCATCTACAGCCATTTCTGCAGAATCCAAACTTTCAAGGTATTTTTAAAATTAAGTTTCTGCCCTGAGAGTGGAAGAGAGCCCTTCAGATATTACCAGTATATTGAAAGAATGGTCTCAGAGTGTGCAGTTTTAAATGACCCAAATTATTTCACTGCTAAGCTCTTTTTAGTAGCAGGACAGATGGACAGAGGTTGGGCTCCTGGGCATAATTTAAGCAAAGAGCAACAAGTATTTTCTCTTAGTCTGACTTCCTTAATATGATGAGAGATCCCTTCCAGTGAAAATCCTGATCAGCCACACTACATTTTGCATTAATTATTATTTATTTATTTATTCATTCATTCATTCCCAGGTCACAATGATGCCTGTGAGACTTCAGATTATTTTGAGCATTTGGAGATGTACATTAAAATAGAAATCCTCAGTGTGTGAGCTGCCTGCCCCTAGATAAACCAGGAGAATTTTCCATCCTGAGTCATTTGTTATGACAACCCATTGATCCATGGGATAAAACATTTTCAAAAGGCTAGAAAAATAAACAAACAATTTTCCAAAGAATATAAAAAGAAATACTGATGAGATTCTGCATGCAGATGAGTTGCCAATGTTATCTAATGGAAAGAAAAACAATATTTGAGTGTTAATCTATTTATAAGTTTCCATATTTTCAAAAAGAGAAGGATATTCTTAATACATTGCATAACATAGCACTCAAAAGGCAGTCCCTCAGAGATCATGATTTATCATGCATGTTCAACTAATTTGTCCGGATTTCACTATGGAAAATTCCAAGATGTCTTTCTGCCACTTGGTAAAAGTAATAGAAACTATATCTGGCTACAGAGTCCTTTTAATCTGAATTAATCTCCAGCAGAGTGCCTGTCTGTGAAACAGAAATATTTGCATAATGTTTCAATATGACTTCCTAGATAAGGAGAGATGTACATGGTATAACCATGTTAACCTTGAGAGACAGAATTCTTCATAAATTCCTCTTCAAAGTTCTTGCAAAAATTTGAAGGATCACAATACTGCAGCTCAGCGGTTCCTGGATAGGTAATAAACAGGTCATGTAGGGTGCTACTGGTGTATCAGTGAATACATTTACCACCTATTAGTGAAAAAGAGCCCATTTCTAATATTGGAGAGTGATCCCAAACCCACTGAAGACAATAGGAAAAAAACACATTGACTTCAATGGACTTTGGGTTAATTCAGTGGTATATTCCCATTGGGACCCACTGAAGAATGGTGTTTTTACTAGGGCACTTTGAAATGTAGTTTTTATGGATAATTGGTAACAAAAGGCCAGAGTCTTCTGTGGATAGGGTTAGTGTTTTAGATATAAGGGTCCTACTTTCACTGCCCCAAGGATCACTATGTACTAGTTGAATTCTAAGCAAGGCTTGATTAGAGAAAAAGAGTAGAAGGGTAGAGCCATTCAGTACAAAATAACAGTTAGAGCCTAAAGAGGGTTAGTCTCTTTTCAGTGCTGTTAATATCACCCCCACATTCTGACTCTGAATAGCTCCTAGGAAGGACTAGACCTGAAAGCTGTGGGGATTGGTTACGGGTTTATGGATTTTTCACGTGGAGGTCAATTGTTCAAACTCAACCCAACTCAATGTTGACCCAAAGCTGACACACTTGGCAGTTTATTGGTGGCCAGGGTGAAATTAGTTTGAGACTTTCAGGCCTGGTTTCAGTGGCTGAGCATCCACAATGTAACCCAGCCCCACCCCTGCAACTGGCACTGTGCTCACCACCTTTGCTGGCACACCTAGACGAGAAGACAAAGGCTTGAATGTGCACAAAGCCTGACCCACCTGTTCACTGTTTCAGATTTGGAGCACTCTGGCAAGATTGTCTGGATAATACACTGCCTCTGCCCCTGCTGTACTTGTATTGTGAATAGAGGGAGGATAGCAGTCTTATGGCTATCAGCCAGGCCCCTTTCAGATCAGCAGGAAATTCAGCCACCCAAAGAAAGTCTAGACTGGATTATTGCCCTGTGAGTTCCTCAGTGCTATTTATGAGGAATGGGTTGTATTCAGCTGTAGTTGCAGTCATGTTCAGGCTGTATGCTAGCCCTTTAAGTACATGGTATCCAGAGTGGGCTGTAATAAATATTGTTTTGATATTACACTGCCATAGTAGTGAAAATGCTTAGGGCTGGCTTGTGCTGTCTTTACTCATGTTATTATGTGTTTGCTTACAGCAGTAGATCCATTCTGCTCATTGGGACCTCCTCATGTGTACTGGGGATCATAAGGGTTTCCCAGCCAAGGCTTAAAAGAGCATTATTTGCAGTGTCAGCATTAAGGGACATTGTGCAAACAGATTCCTAGAAAGGTGAATTTTTGGCTAATTACATCTTTGCTTAGTCACAGCTGACGTGGGGGCTTTTCACATGTCTTGAGTTATTTCCTGTCTGAACTAATTTGTTTCCTGCATGTGATTATTTTTATGAAGCAGGGTAGTCGTCATTATGCAGATATTAACATATCCCAGTTTATGCAGGAGGACAGACTAGATGGTTTTAATGGCCCCTTCAGACTTTAAAAAAAACGTCTGAGCTGTGGGGGCATATTCTAAAGCTTCAGTATTAGGTATTTTTAATATCATTTAAACGGGACCCTAAATAAATATATCTACCCCAGTTCTCACCCGTTTGCACAATTTGAATTAAATTAATCTAGTCATGCAAATCTTTTCCTTGGCAGAGTGGCCACCACTGCAAACTCAGCAGAGATCATGGTATTGCCTTTACCGTGGCATTTCCTGTACCACGATAAAGCATTTATACAGGGCAGCAGTAAATATTTACTTTACAATGATGCCCTCTTCTCTAGGAATTTTATGCTTTCTGGTTAACATGACATAATTCAGTGTGCCTCGTATGTGCAAGCTTTTGTTAGCAGAACCAAAGCGATTGTCCTTTCTAATCTCCTTCTGTGACTAACTAGACTTGTGCACCACCTGTTTTTTAAGGATCTTATCACAATGCCGTAGGTTGGCAGGTGACCAAGTTTTCGCTGTAACAGAACGAAAGGTAGCACTTGCTTCTGGAATCTAACACTTCCTTCCCAATCTATTGAAGACCCTTCCCATCCCCTAACTGTGGTCTTCTATTCTAAAAAGCACTGGCGTCCTTTGTAACTGTGACGGGGCGGCGGGGATCGCGGACTCTAACCCCGCGCCCCGCACTAGGGCATCGGGCGGCGCAGCCGCCGGGAAGCCCGAACGGCTCTGCCGAGCCTGCTCAGCGGCGGCAGCCGGCACAAGCGCAGCAGCCTCCCCCACGCTCGGCCCGGGGGAGGACCCGGTGGCCCAGGGCGCAGGCGCCGCAAGGGCGCCGACTTCAAAAACCGGCAGGCCGAGAGCCCAGGGAGGAGAGAAGAGGAGAGGGCGCTGAGCGGAGCAGAGGCCGGAGGGGCCGGCAGGGAACGCTGCGGGACTGGCAGAGGTGCCAGGACAGGCAGCGGGGACCCTCCTCGACCGGAGAGGGTGAGTCCCGCTCTTCGCCCCAATGAACCCGGCGCATCAGACAGGGACCGACGGGGCCGGAGGAAGCAGCCCAGGACGGGGTCTGGGAACCCCGGGGGACCGGTGAGATGCGGCCGCGGCCCCCCCAGTCGGGCAGTGCGTTTTGGACGCCTACCCTTAGGGTCCTGGGCTGGGACGTGGAGAGGGGGTGGGCCCAGGTCCCCCTCTGTCCTGGTCGGCAACCAGAGAACCAATTAGGACAGGGACTGCGAGTCGAGGGGGATAGACCCCTTAGGAAGGGTCCCCAGCGGGAGGCCTGGTGGGGCGAGACGTTACAAATGGTGGAGAATGTGGGTACGTAACCTTGAACCCCTAGACTGAAAGGGGTGACCCCCACCCACACACACAAAAAAAAAAGAAAGGAAAAGGAAAAGGAGAAACTGCCCAAGACGTCATCAAATCCCAAGTGGGGCAGAGGGCGCCTCCCCGGGGAGAAGGGGAGGAGAGCCAGAGCCATGGACCCCGCCCAAATATTCGAATGGCTCATGGAGCAACAAAAGCTACAGCAACAGCACCTAGTGCAGTTGCTGCAGCAGCTGGCCGCGCAAGGCCAGGAACAGCAACGTCAGCTAGTGAGGGAAATGACCCAACAGCAGGAAAGATGGGTACAGCAAGGGGTAAGCCGGGGATCCGCGGCAGGGCCTCCTGGAGACGGGAGCGAGGGGCCAGTGGGGAAGGCCCAGTTGCCCATCAGGCTGACAAAGATGGGGCCGCTGGACGACCCCGAGGCGTACCTAGTAACTTTTGAGAGGGTAGCGCAAGCCGCACGCTGGCCCGAGGACCATTGGGCCACTCTTTTGGTCCCCTACCTCACGGGGCCGGCGCAATTGGCATACAGGAGCCTGGCCCCACAAGACGCCTTGAAATATTACAAGGTCAAAGAGGCTATACTAGACCAGATAGGGGTCACGCCAGAGGCCTATAGACAGAGATTCCGGACGGAACGGTACCCCCACGGGGCGCGACCACAGGCCGTGGCTCAGAAACTAAGGGAACTGGCCTGGAGGTGGCTGGAGCCCGATAAGCGGGATAGCTCCCAGGTAGCGGATGCAGTGGTGCTCGAGCAATTCCTGCAGGTTCTCCCCCCAGGGGCCCAGTAGTGGGTACGCCGACATTGCCCCCAGGCTCTGACTGATGCGGTCGCCCTGATGGAGAATTATATGTCAGCGGAGTCACCGGGAGGGCCCGGGAGAGGAGATGGAGAGGTCCGAAGGGAGCGACCGCCGGGGGGCAGAACACGTCCGGAGAAGGGAGGTAAAGGGGGAGAGACTCGCTGGGGCCTAAGGCGGGGAGTAGCCAGGCGAGTGCAGGCGGTAGAAAAAGAGGGAACCCCTGAGAACCCAGGAATGGGCAGACCCCGGCTAGAGGAGGCCAGGGGCAGCCGAAGGGGCGCCCTCCCGCAACCGCTGTTATGAGTGCAGGCAGGAGGGACACTTCAAACGCGAATGCCCCTTTATGGACTGCTCATTCGGGCAAGGGGTCCCCCCGGGGGAGCCCCCTTGTCCGGGCCGGAGAGCTATAGTAACCACCAGGGTATTGGTGGAGGGGGTACCGGCACAGGCATTGGTGGACTCGGGCTGCAGACAGATGATGGTCCACACAGAATTGGTCCCGAGTCCCAAGCCCGCCGGCTCCACAGTTTGGGTACGGTGCATCCATGGAGACGTCCGACCCTACCCCACGGCCTGGGTGAGGATGCAGTGCCAGGGCAAAGAAGGCATCTGCCAGGTGGCCCTAGCCCCGCAGCTCGCCTACCCGGTGGTCCTGGGGCGGGATTGGCCGGGCTTCCGATGAATTTTGCAGGCCTGGAACCCACCGGGCTCCGACCAGCAGGCGGAGGCGATGGAGGGGACAGAAGCCGAACCAGACTGGGTCACCAATCGCGACTTCCTCGACGAACAAAGGAACGATCCGTCCCTGGTATGGGCCTGGGAGCAGGCCAGGGGGAGCGAGGAATACGATAATACAAACCAGCGGAGACCCACTTCGAGGTACGGGGGGACCGCCTGTACCGCGTGGCCCAAGAGGCTGAGGGGCCGGGGTGGGTGCGGCAGCTGCTGGTACCTGGCCGCTACCGACATAAGATACTGGAGCTGGCCCACGCGAACCCCTGGGCCGGGCATTTGAGCCGGGAAAAGACCCTGCAGCGGCTCACGCAGCGGTTCTTTTGGCCGGGAATATACAAAGCCGTCAAGGACTTCTGCGATTTGTGCCCCACCTGCCAACGCACGCGGTTACAGCTGTTCCCTAAGGCCCCTTTGGTGCCCCTCCCGGTAGTAGGCGTCCCCTTCGATCGAGTGGGCTTGGACTTGGTGGGTCCGGTGGAAAATTCCGCGTTTGGGTGCCAATACATCATGGTCCTAGTGGACTATGCGACCCGTTACCCGGAGGCAGTACCCCTGAGGAACACCACCGCAGCGACGATAGCGGGGGAACTGGTCAAGATATTCGCCCGAGTGGGAATCCCAAGAGAAATCCTGACCGACCAAGGGACTAACCTAACATCCTGCTTGATCCAAGAGCTGTGTAGGTTACTACGAGTTAAGACCCTGCGGACCTCCGTATACCATCCCCAGACGGATGGGGTGGTAGAAAGATTTAACAGAACCCTAAAGGAGATGCTGAGACGATTCCTGGACGAGGAGCCCCGAGAATGGGATAAGACCCTACTCGCCCTGCTATTCGCCATCAGAGAAGTACCGCACGCCTCGACCGGATTCTCTCCGTTCGAGCTGCTGTACGGACGGCAGCCTCGTGGCATTCTAGACCTTATCAAGGAAACCTGGGAGGCGCAGGAGCCCTGGGTCCAGGGGACCGTAACCTATGTTTTGAAACTGAGAGAGAGGCTAAGGCGACTTGGCGACTTCGCCAAGAGAAATCTACAGCAAGCCCAGGACCGACAAGCCCTTTCCTATAACCGAGGCACCAAGATGAGAGAGTTCGAAGCAGGGGATCGGGTCCTCCTCCTACTGCCGATAAAGGAATCGAAGCTGCTTGCCCGGTGGCAGGGTCCCTTCGAGGTCATCCGAAGAGTCGGGCCAGTGGATTACGAAGTGCGGCTAGAGGGGAAGAGAGCTAAGTCTCAGATATATCATGTCAATCTCCTGAAAAAGTGGAGGCCCCGCGAGGCCCTCCTGATCACAACAGAACTAGAGGAACCCAAAGTCGGCCCCTGGACCGGGGAGATGGGGGATATCGCGAACCCCAGCATGGGAGATGACCTAACAGCCGCCCAATGGCGAGAAGTGGAGGCCATCGCGCAGGAGTACGCCACCACACTCACCAAGACGCCCGGGAAGACCTCGGCTATTTACCACCACATCGCGACGAACCCAGGGAAAAAGGTGTGTGACGCGCTAAGACCCCTTCCCCGGAAGATGTGGGACACCGTCCGGAAGGAAGTACAGGAGATGCTGCGATTAGGAGTGATTGAAGAGTCACGAAGCGGGTGGAGGAGCGCCATTGTACTGGTGCCGAAACCCGATGGGTCCCTCCGATTTTGCGTGGATTTTCGGAAGGTGAACACAATATCCCGGTTCAATGCGTACCCCATGCCCCGCATGGACGAGCTGCTAGATAGACTGGGACAAGCTAGCTACATCTCGACCCTGGATTTAACGAAGGGGTACTGGCAGATCCCTCTTACGCCAGCCTCCAAAGAAAAAACGGCCTTTTCAACCCCGTATGGGTTGTTCCAGTTTAAGACCATGCCGTTCGGCCTACATGGGGCTGCCGCCACATTGCAGAGATTAATGGACTGAACCTTGCGAGACCACCAGGACTACGCGGCAGCCTATATCGATGACATAGTCATCTACAGCCAGAACTGGGCGGACCACACACGACACCTGCGAGCGGTGTTGGGGACCTTACGGGACGCCAGCCTCACGGCCAACCCCGCCAAATGCCATATAGGCCAACGTGAAGTCACTTATCTCGGATATACCGTGGGGAGAGGGAAACTGAGACCCCTGATGGACAAGGTGAGAGCCCTAGCCGAGTACACGTTCCCAACGACCAAGAAGCAGGTACGGCAGTTTTTAGGCTTGGCCGGGTACTATCGAAGATTTATCCCTCAGTTTGCAACCATAGCGGCCCCCCTCACGGACCTGACACGGGCAGATCAGCCGAAAAGGGTGGTATGCTCAGGGGAGGCGGAGAGAGCTTTTAACAAACTGCGGACCACCTTGATGCGAGCACCGGTGCTAGCGCAGCCGGACTTCTCAAAAGAATTCATAGTCCAGACGGATGCCTCCGCCGTAGGGTTGGGGGCCGTCTTGAGCCAGGAGCTGAACGGGGAAGAGCACCCCATCTTATATCTCAGCCGAAAGCTGTTTCCCAGGGAGAAGGCTTACGCCACAATTGAAAAAGAGGCTTTAGCGGTAAAGTGGGCGATTGAATCTCTCCGGTATTACTTACTCGGGGGCTCGTTCAAACTAATAACCGCCCATGCCCCCCTAAAGTGGTTGCAATCTATGAAAGAGACAAATCCCCGAATAACGAGGTGGTATTTAACCTTACAACCCTACAGGTTTGAAGTGGCGCACCGGCCCGGACGGAAGCACAACAACGCAGACTTTTTTTCAAGAACGGACGAACTGGAGAGTGACATCGAAGGGGTAAAGGCAAGAGACCTAAGGGGGGAGGTGTGTGACGGGGCGGCGGGGATCGCGGACCCTAACCCCGCGCCCCGCACTAGGGCGCCGGGCGGCGCAGCCACCGGGAAGCCTGAACGGCTCTGCCGAGGCTGCTCGGCGGTGGCAGCCGGCGCAGCGCGGCAGCCTCCCCCACGCTCGGCCCGGGAGGACCCAGCGGCCCAGGGCGCAGGCGCCGGCGTTCCCGGCAAGGGGCGCCGACTTCAAAAGCCGGCAGGCCGAGAGCCCAGGGAGGAGAGAAGAGGAGAGGGCGCCGAGCGGAGCAGAGGCCGGAGGGGCCGGCAGGGAACTCTGCGGGACCGGCAGAGGCACCAGGATGGGCAGCGGGGGCCCTCCTCGACCGGAGAGGGTGAGTCCCGCTCTTCGCCCCAACGAACCCGGCGCATCAGACAGGGACCGACGGGGCCGGAGGAAGCAGCCCAGGACAGGGTCTGGGAACCCCGGGGACCGGTGAGTTGCGGCCGCGGCCCCCCCGGTCGGGCAGTGCATTTTGGACGCCTACCCTTAGGGTCCTGGGCTGGGACCTGGAGAGGGGGTGGGCCCAGGTCCCCCTCCGTCCCGGTCGGCAACCGGAGAACCAATTAGGACGGGGACTGCGAGTCGAGGGGATAGACCCCTTAGGAAGGGGCCCCGGCGGGAGGCCCGACGGGGCGAGACGTTACAGTAACGATACCCCTTTGTTTTGTATTTTTACCACTTGATTTTATTTTTATATCTGCTTTGTGCTGTTTTCTAACTCAGCTGTTCACAATCTGTAGCACCTCTTCATGGGGCATAAAGAGAATTCTAATCATCATTATTATTACTCCTACACAGAAGTGAAACTAGTGGTCTAGATATTGGTTTGTTTTAAGGGCTAGAATGTGCCCTTAGGGACTGCCCTGAATAAGGGCCAAATGCATAACTCGCACTGCCCCAGGTGAGGCCTGACACACCTTTTGCAGGCACAAATCCCCCCTGGGCTCCCTTGTTGCTCTGGAAGGAAAGTCGGTTGTGACACCCCTTTTCTGGGCATTACTCCCTGTCTCCTCACAGCACAGCTAACCAGCCTGGCTGGCTGGTGCGTGGCAGGCATAGAGCCCACCCCAACACCAATTCCCATCCATTCCCTTCCCACTTGCAAATGTGGGAAGCATCCAACAGGCCGTCTTTGAGCGCCCAATGCTGCTAGATCTAAGTCTGTGCTAATATGGCTAATATGGTGCTTTGGTCACATCAGGGCTAATCACAATTTTGCTGTCAGAGCGTGGATTGGGGATGTGGCCTTACTGTTGCTATATTTTCTTCTGTGATCTTAGACCCCTTTCTCTTCCTCCTTCCTTTCTTTTTTTTTATAAATCTGATCTTTAATTCCCAAATACAAAACACACCATTAAAATCATCCTGACCCTTGGAAGGTGTTATATAATTCAGTGACCATTCTGCCACTGAGCTACTTAGAAGAACAAAATCCAAGTAACACAAATATACCTTTGCCCCAGTATCTCTGCCTCATTTACAGCTGGTAATGTAAGAGTGTGGTGATTCTAGCATTGGCTCTGTATATAGACAAACATCTGTCATGGATGGTCTAGGTACAGTGGGTCCTGCCTCAGTGCACGGGGCGGATTAGATGACCTCTCAAGGTCCCTTTCCACCCTACATTTCTATGATTTTATAACATACAAATTTGGATCTGCATATGATTCAAAAATATTTTGGCCTCATGATTAAGGTTAAGATTCTATCACGGGTATTTTTAGTAAAAGTCATGGGCAGGTCATGACCTATCCATGACTTTTACTAAAAATGCCTTGTCAGAGCGCTGCCAGGGCTGTGTTCTGGCAGCTGTTCTGGTGGCCCCAGGGCTGACAGCTACTCCAGGCTTGTCCTGGAAGAAGTCCCAGAAAGTCCTGGAATCTGTCACCTCCATGACAAACTCGTATCCTTACTCATGATAAACTGTACTGTTATTTTCTGCCTTATCAGAAACCATTCAGTAATAAATTATGATGCTCTAACCCCATGTGTTAGTACAAGCTGTTTTAATCCAATTTTACAAATACAAAGAGGTTGTTTTTTCCAATATAGGATCCCAGCCCTGTTTTTAGAAGCTAACAAAGGTGAGTGTCCACACTACCCGGGGCAGATGAGAGTTTTGCGGGGCCCAGTGCAACACAATTTTGCAGGGCCCCCCTTTGGAGAAAAAATAGAAAAAAGGCGCCAAATGCGAAAATTGAAGGCTATTTTCATATTAAATGTGAATTGGGTAAATTTGATAGAAACTTAATTTAGTTGGATAATTTTTATTTTAATTATATTGTAAGTCATTCTTAAGAACATAAGAACATAACATAAGAACATAAGAACGGCCGTACCGGGTCAGACCAAAGGTCCATCTAGCCCAGTATCCTGTCTGCCGACAGTGGCCAGCACCAGGTGCCCCAGAGGGGGTGGACCGAAGACAATGATCAAGCGATTTGTCTCCTGCCATCCCTCTCCAGCCTCTGACAAACAGAGGCCAAGGACACCATTTTATCCCCTGGCTAATAGCCTTTTATGGACCTAACCTCCATGAAATTATCTAGCTTCTCTTTAAACTCTGTTATAGTCCCAGCCTTCACAGCCTCCTCTGGCAAGCAGTTCCACAGGCTGACTACATGCTGTGTGAAGAAGAACTTTCTTTTATTAGTTTTAAACCTGCTACCCATTAATTTCATTTGGTGTCCTCTAGTTCTTCTATTTAGGGAACTAATAAATAACTTTTCTTTATCGGCCCTCCACACCACTCATGATTTTATACACCTCTATCATATCCCCTCAGTCTCCTCTTTTCTAAACTGAAAAGTCCCAGTCGCTTTAACCTCTCCTCATATGGGACCCGTTCCAAACCCCTAATCATTTTAGTTGCCCTTTTCTGAACCCTTTCCAAGGCCAAAATATATTTTTGAGGTGAGGAGACCACATCTGTACACAGTATTCAAGATGTGGGCGTACCATAGTTTTATACAGGGGCAGTAAGATATTCTGGGTCTTATTTTCTATCCCTTTCTTAATAATTCCTAGCATCCTATTTGCCTTTTTGACCGCCTGCTGCACACTGTGTGGAAGTTTTCAGAGAACTGTCCATAACTCCAAGATCTCTTTCCTGATTTGTCGTAGCTAAATTAGCCCCCATCATACTGTACGTATAGTTGGGGTTATTTTTCCCGATGTGCATTACTTTACACTTATCCACATTAAATTTCATTTGCCATTTTGTTGCCCAATCACTCAATTTGGTGAGATCTTCTTGGAGTCCCTTACAGTCTGCTTCTGTCTTGACTATCCTAAACAGTTTGGTATCATCCGCAAACTTTACCACCTCACTGCTTACCCCTTTCTCCAGATCATTTATGAATAAGTTGAACAGGATTGGTCCTAGGACTGACCCTTGGGGACACCACTAGTTACCCTCTCCATTCTGAAAATTTACCATTTATTCCTACCCTTTGTTTCCTGTCTTTTAACCAGTTCTCAATCCAAGAAAGGACCTTCCTCTTATCCCATGGCCATGTAATTTACACAAGAGCCTTTGGTGAGGGACCTTGTCAAAGGCTTTCTGGAAATCTAAGTATACTATATCTACTGGATCCCCCTTGTCTGCATGTTTGTTAACCCCTTCAAAGAACTCTAATAGATTAGTAAGACAGGATTTCCCTTTACAGAAACCATGTTGACTTTTGTCCAACAAATTATGTTCTTCTACATGCTTCACAATTTTATCCTTTTCTATTGTTTCGACTAATTTGCCAGGTACTGAAGTTAGACTTACCGGTCTGTAATTGCCCGGATCGCCTCTAGAGTCCTTTTTAAATATTGGTGTCACGTTGGCTACCTTCCAGTCATTAGGTACGGAAGCCGATTTAAGGGATAGGTTACAAACCACAGATAATAGTTCAGCAATTTCCCATTTGAGTTCTTTTAGAACCCTTGGATGAATGCCATCCGGTCCCGGAGATTTGTTAACATTAAGTTTTTCTATTTGTTCCAAAACCTCCTCTAATGACACTTCAATCTGGGACAGTTCCTCAGATTCATTACCCACAAAGGACAGTGCAGATTTGGGAATCTCCCCAATGTCCTCAGCCGTGAAGACTGAAGCAAAGAAATCGTTTAGTTTCTCCGCAATGGCTTTATCGTCCTTGATTGCGCCTTTTATAGTTCGATCGTCTAGGGGACCCACAGGTTTTTTAGCAGGCTTCCTGCTTCTAATGTACTTAAAAACATTTTGTTATTTCTTTTGAATTTTTTTGGCTAGCTGTTCCTCAAAATCTTTTTTGCTTTTCTTATTACATTTTTACACTTGATTTGACAGTGTTTATGTTCCTTTCTATTTATCTCACTAGGATTGACTTCCACTTCTTAAAAGATGCCTTTTTGTCCTCACTGCTTCTTTTACATGGTGGTTAAGCCACGGTGACTCTTTTTAGGTCTCTTGCTATGTTTTTTAATTTGGGGTATACATTTAAGTTGGGCCTCTATTATGGTGTCTTTAAAAGTTTCCATGCAGCTTGCAGGATTTGGCTGTCACTGTGCCTTTTAATTTCTGTATAACTAACCTCCTCATTTTTGTGTAATTCTTTTGAAATTAAATGCCAGGGTGCTGGTCTGCTGAGGTGTTCTTCCCACCACAGGAATGTTGAATGTTATTATATTATGGTCACTATTCCCAAGCGGTCCTGTAACGGTTATTTCCTGACCTGATCCTGCGCTCCACTCAGGACTAAATCGAGAATTGCCTCTCCCTTGTGGGTTCCTGCACCAGCTGCTCCAAGAAGCTGTCATTTAAGCCATTGAGAAATTTTATCTCCGCTTCTTTTCCTGAGGTGACATGTATCCAGTCAATATGGGGGTAATTAAAATCCCCCATTATTATAGAGTTCTTTATTTTGGTAGCCTCTCTAATCTCCCTCAGCATTTCAATGTCAGTATCCCTGTCCTGGTCAGGTGGTCGGTAATATATCCCTACTGCTAATTTCTTATTTTTGGAGCATGGAATTACTATCCATAGCGATTCTATTGAACATGTTGATTCATTTAATATTTTTATTTCATTTGATTCTACATTATCTTTCACATACAGTGCCACTCCGCCACCCACCCGGCCTGCTCTATCCTTTCGATATATTTTATATCCCGCATGATTGTGTCCTACAGATTTTCCTCATTCCACCAGGTTTCAGTGATGCCTATTATGTCAATCTCCTCATTTAATACTAGGTACTCTAGTTCACCCATCTTATTAGTCAGACTCCTAGCATTTGTGTAGAAGCACTTTAAAAATTTGCCACTGCTTATTTGTCTGCCCTTCCTGATGCATTGGATTCCTTTGTACGTGGTTGTTTGTCTGCTCTGGCCCATGGTTTGCCCTCTCCCTCCTCTCTCTCTTTCTGACTACAGCTTAGAGAATCTCTATCAATGGATTCTCCTCTAAGAGAAGTCTCCCTCCGATTTACGTGCATCTCCACACCAATCGGCTTTCCCCCATCTCTCAGTTTAAAAACTGCTCTACGGCCTTTTTAATGTTTAGTGCCAGCAGTCTGGTTCCACCCTGGTTAAGAATTCTTAAACAAAATTCTGCATTAATAATTAAAAATTTTCATTTGTATTTGTCTCCTCCCTCTCCTGCCTCACTCTCTCTTTCGCCTCCCCCTCCTGCCTCTCATTCTCTCTTTCTCTTCTCCTCCTCCTCCTGCCTCACTCTCTCTTTCTCTTCTCCTCCCCTCCTGCCTCACTCTCTCTCTCTCTTCTCCTCCCTCTCCTGCCTCACTCTCTCTCTTTCTCTTCTCCTCCTCCTCCTGCCTCACTCTATCTTTCTTCTCCTCTCCTCCTGCCTCACTCTCTCTTTCTCTTCTCCTTAGTTCTCCCCCTCCTGCCTCTCACTCGCGGAGCCCAAACGGCCATTTGGGCCCCGCGCGGCATCCCGGCTGAGCAGCGTAGAACTCAACCGAGTGCCACGGCGGGAGGTGAAGGGGGGCAGGGCGGTGATGTACACGGCCAGGGTGCGGGACCTGGAGCCTCTGTCATGCCCTTCACCTCCCGCCCCCTGGCTGTGTACATCACCGCCCCGCCCCCCTTCGCCTCCTGCCGTGGCGCTCGGCTGAGTTCTGCACTGCTCAGCCGGGCCGCCGCGCAGGAGCAAGCAGCTCAAGCAGCCGTTTGAGCCCTGTGCAGCAGCTCGGTGCAGGGCCTATTGCAGCACAGGGCCTGGGGCAGCCGCCCCACTCGCCCTGCCCTATATCTGCTGCTGCACACTACCAAGCCTGTTATTTCTAAATAAAGGGCTGGTTATTTCAAAATAATAACTCCTGCTTGTGAAGAGGAATAGTGCTATTTCAAAATTGTTGCTTCAGGAGTTATAATTTCAAAATAACTTATTTTGAAATAACTCCCTAGTGTAGACCTGCTCTAACTGGAGAGAGAAGAAGCTGTGCATATCTTCTTTCACATTGAGGAAGGGAGCAAATTTCATATAATTTTGGGTTTGCACTCCAAGGGAGGTGGGTCCTGAGTGTTGAGGAAAGTCCCTCAAGCTAAGCATTCCCAGATTTTATATCAGTGTCTGCATCATTCTGCAGTTGGGTGTGACCGTACTTGTGAGTGCACTAAGGGAGGCTTAATAGCCTGACTTAGCCAGACAGGATAAAAGGGTACCCAGGCTGGCAGAACCATGTTCAGTGGTGCCTCAGCATATCAACTGGCATCTCAGAGGGAGCAACCTGTCACACCCAAATCTCTAGCCTGAAGGAGATTACATTACTCATCTCACGCACTCTTTAGAGAACGGGAAGAACATTGAGTGTATTGCATTGTAATACCCTCTGCTGGGTAACCCGTGCAGTACTATCCCTTTGGCTTGAGAATATCTTTGTCCAGATTCCCAGATAATTTGATATTAATGAAGTAAAAACTCTTTCTGAGGAAAGTGGGGACACAAGTTTTGTTTCATAAAAGTGCTGAATTGGGAAATGATGTTTGCCACGCTCAGTTTCTAACTTTAAGGTAAATAAAAACCAAAAAAGGAAAGGGCTACCAGTTACAACTTTAAAAAATGGTGACCAGGTACATCCTTTCTATCGCCAGCCTTAACATGTCCCACTCTGGCGATAGTGGGCCCGGGGTAATCAGCTCCACTCAGATAGGGGCTGATTACACCAGGCCCACCCTTTAGAGTTCCCTTGGTTGTAATTCAGGGTAGGCCTGAGGGGCAGCCTAAGGAGTGATCCTCCACCAAACAAACAAAAGAAACAGTCTCAAACAAAGACAAAGGAGGGTACCTTTTGCTGTCCCCCTTGCTGGGGCAGGGTGTTTCCCTGTTGGCGTCAGTCCTTCCCCTAGTAAGCACTCAGGTTTGACTCTCTCCCCTATGAGAAGGAGCAAAGCTGCTCACTCTGGAGCAGCTTATTTCCCTGCTGCTACTAGCCCGGCAGCAGCTTCTCTCTCTCTCTCTCTCTCTCTCCGCTTGCTCTACCCAGGGAAGAGCTTTTCAAAGGCCTAAGGCAGCCTTTAATTGGATTCAGGGGTTCAGATTTGACCTGAGTTAACCCCTTCTAAGCTTGTAGGAAAAAAGGTTGTAGGAAAAAAGGTTCTTTGGGCAAGAGGTTCCTACTAAAGAATAGGATTGAGTGTTCTTCCTTTCCTACCGTTTGAGAAAGCATGGCTCCCAACCCAACCTCTTAGGCATTGGTTTGCAATGTAAACTTCTTCTTAAAACTGGGTTACTGCAGAGGGCGGTTCTCACATCTATTAAAGCTTCCTTTGCTGTGCTGGTCCATTTCACTCTGGGCCCCGAGCTTTAATCAGATCTGTCAATGGGTACACTCTGGTAGCAAAGTTGGGATTAATCACCTATAATACCCAGCTATAATCAGGAATGCTCTGACCTGTTTCTTCCAGATCTGTTGTGGCCAACTTTGTATTGCCTCTACCTTGTTCAGTTGGGGCTTCGCTATGCCCCTCCCCATGATGTACCCAAGGTATTTGGCTTCTGCTAGCCCTATTGAACATTTGGAGGGATTCACAGTGAGTCCTGCCTTCCTCAGGGTATCCAATACTGCTTCTAGATGCGTCTCCCAGTCTGGGCTATGTATGATAACATCATCAAGGTAAGCGGCTGCATACTTGCCATGTGGACACAACAGCTTATCCATGAACCACTGGAAGGTTGTGGGAGCCTCATGTAATCCAAAAGGGAGGATTGTATACTGGTACAATCCTTCTGTTGTTGTAGCCTTTGCTTTGGCTTCCTTGGTCAGAGGGGTTTGCTAATATCCTTTGGTCAGATCAAGTGGCAGCCGAGAGCCCCAGGCTCTTACATAGCCGGGCCCAAGGGCAGTTACCCTCTTTGCCTCTCCTGTCAGGTGAACCTACATTGGGCCATTCTCTTGAAGGCAAGAAGATACGCCTCCACACCACCATCCACTGTCATCTTCTGTAACTGATTATTTGCCCTTAGGACCATGTTTCATCATGGCCACGCCTCAGAGAGGTTAGAGCCTCCTGCAGGGTGGGCTGTCTGGCCCATCAGCACTTGATTCGTTTCTGACATTTGTTGAGCAGCTATCTGTACCCTGGTCACCTCTTGTTATGCCGCAATGCCTGTACCAGCATCTTCACTGCATCCTCCATTTTGATTTACTTTGCCCTGGGACTGTTCACCACAAAATCACCCCTGACACTGCATGTGGCACGGCACCTCTTTTTTCTCACCATTTTTAGCACTTTGCCCTCCGGCGATGGTGGGCCTGGGGTAATCAGCACCACTAAGATGTGGTTTTTCTTCTCCCTTCTGTGCTCCCCTGGTCATACTTTCAGAGTAGGCCTGAGGGGCAGCCTAAAGAGTGATCCTCCAGCAAACAAACAAAGGAAACAGTTTCATAAACAAAAACCAAGCAGGGAATCTTTTGTTGCCCCCTCGCTGGGGCTGGGGGTTGCCCTGTTGGTTGCCATGGCTGTCAGTCCTTCCCCTAGCAGGCACTCTGGTTTGGTTGTCTCCTCTATGAGAAGAAGAAAAGCTGCTCACCCTGAAGCAGCTTATTTCTTTGCTGCCACTGCCCTGACAGCAGCTTTCTCTCTCTCTCCCCAGAGAAGAGCTTTGAAAAGCCCTAAGGCAGCCCTTAATTGGATTCAGGGGCCCAGAACTGACCTGAGTTAACCCCTTCTCAGCTTGTAGGAAAAAGGGCCTTAAACATTCTAGGGCTAATATATCAAACTTTCAGGACCCTCTTGCCACTCTCTGGCCTGACTTTGTCTCAACATAAACAAAAAGTGAAGGAAAGCTACTAAATATGGAATATGTTTGTCATTTGGAATGTCGTGTTTGTTTGCAGAAAGTGCAGGGAGCAAGCTCCGTTGAAGATCATACTTCCTCTGATCATGTGATGATATGCACTTGAAGTTTGTTGGATCAGCAATACTGTGACGGGGTATCAACCCCTCACTGAAGCTGACAGAGAGAGCCCCATCCCCCACAGCGCTGCTGGGCATGCTCCAGCCAGAGACTGACTACAGAGTGCTTTGAAGATTAAGTAAACTAACTATATTTCAGGGATTTTTATTTATATGTGAAGAATTTAAATAAACTGCTGTGCATTACATAAAGTATAGTACACAACATAGTATGCTGTAGTACATTTCTCTAAGTTCTCTTTCAAAAACACAAATTATTATTGGGTAAATATTAGCTCTAGCTACCACCCTAACCACAAGCTGCCTTTTGCTTACAGGGTGAGATGTTTCATTTGGATACCTATGCCATAGCATAAGCTACATACTGGTAAATATTTATTATCTATGTATTCAATATTTATGTGGTAGTTATTAATTATATTTATGATTTTGCTCAGGTATTCCATAG
Organism: Rafetus swinhoei; assembly: GCA_019425775.1. Classification (NCBI taxonomy): domain Eukaryota; kingdom Metazoa; phylum Chordata; order Testudines; family Trionychidae; genus Rafetus; species Rafetus swinhoei. Next base: position 268,746,817 of record CM033437.1, on the reverse strand, counting down.
ATGAAACATGGAAGCAGTCTTGAGTCTGAAACATCCCTCAGTGGTATCTTCTGAAGAATGCATTTTTAGCTCTCAAGAGAACAATGACATAGTTTTTGCTTTTAGAGAACGGGGATTGGTTGCAATATGAAAGGTAGCCAATGCAAGAGAGAAACTCAGTGATTTCCAAAATATGGATGCAGTTGATAGAATTCTTACAGCTCTTCAATGTGAATGAAGACCGTTGTTACTTTTTCAGGAAAATTGTCATGCAATGTACACAAATAAAGGTAAAATTAGCTGATTTCATCAACCAACAATGGTGAGATGCAAACCCAGTCTTGTGTTACAGTCTCCACAACCTTGACAGTGCTTCTAAGCAAGATCCCTCCCCTTTCTTTAACTGGAGTCCTTGCATTTTGTGCCAGGATGGAAGTTCCAAACAAAAACTTTCTTCTGTAATAGCACTCAAAATGAACACATACTTGAGGCAGCAGAGAACATGAGCTTAGTGTACATGTGAACATGAGCTTAGTGTACATGTAGCTGTGTAAGTGACCTTATAGCAGGGCTGGGGAACCTCAGGCCCAGGGTCTGGATCCAGCCCCTGAGGCTCAGGACTCCTCCCCCGCAGTATTGGGGAGCCCATGTTGGTGCTCCAGCCTAGGTCCCCCCAAGACTGTCCTGTGTGATGAGAATGTGGGGAGTGTCTTTCTCCTCTCAATTGGGGATACGTCAGTGAGGGTTTGTTTTGGGTTTTTTTCCTGTGGGTCAGTGGCCCCCAAACAGAAAAAAGGTTCCCCACCCCTGCCTTATAGCCTTGCAAGGTAAATAATACCATAATCGCTATAAATATTTCTTGAGAAAAGAAACAATAAGCATGAAACCACTCATAGTGGTACTGGTGGGCTTAGTAATGAGTTAAAACATTCTGAAGAAAAAGGCCATGTGTTGAGTGTTGGAACTTTCACAGGCATGGACTAGTTACTGTTTTCTCTCAAATAAAGCTGGTGGAGAGCATGGGTAGAGACTGAGGGGAAAGGAGAGGCAATGTCTGTCTTGCAGAAGTGATGTGGGGGCAGGGGCAAAGGGATGCCCAGATTTCTCCCTAAATCCCAGAAGTCACCCTTCTTCTTCCCCACGCAGGAATGTTTGGTGGGGAGAGCAGTGACCCAGCATGCTCTGTGTCTTCAGAGCAGTTCCCCACATGGGCTGTTTAAGGGGAGGGTGGAAGAGCAGCTCGCAACATCTCACAGCCCAGCCCAAGTGGGGAAGCTGACCAGGACACAAGAGGCATCTAGTGTTGCTGCTCCAAGCCCCTTGGAAGAGCACGGGGAACATGTGGGGGTAGGAGACGAGCAGCAACGCCAGATGCTCTGTGCCTCCTGGTCAGGTTCCCCACCTGGGCTGCCTACAGGACTGGCAGGAGAGCAGCTCTAAGCCTCCCAACAGAGCTTCAGCTTGGAGCCATTTCGGTTTTACTGGCCTATAAAATAAAGAGACTTGCACCCAAGACACGGGCATCCAGACACAGGGGAACGTTCTATCAGCACCAATAACACTGTAAGAAGCTCTGAGCGGCTTCCCAAGTGCCTGCGCAGTTACCACATGGGCAGGTTCAGTGAGTGACAGTCACCAGGGAAGGATTAATGTGAGCGGAAAGTGCTTAGGCACACGGGCAAAGAGGATAGGTCTTCGTGATGGATTTGATTGATGTGAACATTGCATGTTTCTGTATCTCTACAGCCAGGGCAACATGATTCAGAGCTACCGGGAAGTGCTGGGTTCTGTTTGTATAAGAATTTGCTTTTATGCCAATGTTGATTTTTAAGTGGTAGCTGGTAAACATGGCAAATAAAACAAAAAAATTAAGGGTGATTAAATAATGGCTGTAAACTGTATTTGTGATTTCAAGCACACTGTAACGCAAGTACCTCTATTGGTAAATCCAGGAGTTAGACCTATTCCTTTTATTAATAGTATTAAGTCCCCTCTCCCACTTGGTTAGAGAAGTCAAACTACGCCTATGGTGGAGACGTTCCATCACGTTCCTTTGTAAGTCATATGGCAATCTTCAAAGAAAAAACGTATTTTACATGTTAATGGTGTTTAGGCATTCATCCAGCCCATTCCCAAGTGTGGCTCTATGCCACACTCGTAAAAGAAGAGGAGGAATTGTATCACAATAATGACCTCAACACATGGGCTCTCTCCTTTAATCAACATGCCGAAATAGCAGGCCGAACCAGAAATATTGTTCAGTCTTGGACTTGATAAGCAAATGCCATGCAGTGAATCTACACCAGCATGATCATGCTGATGAAAACAGAGTTAATGACATTTTAAATATTCAAAGTGTACTCTTATGAGGCAGACTCCAACACACTACAAAGCCCTGCAACAAAGGCTGTGGCTACAGAAGTGATTCAGGAAGCCTTGCTGAATGCAGAAATATTTGGCCAGGAATATCACAACACTGTAAGTTGAAGAACTGCTGCAGCTTGTAACACAAGGGATGTGTCAGCACATGTAAAGACCTTTAAATTATGCTTGTCTAAACACTATGCAAAGCAGAGTAATTGTTTGTAATGGGGGAAAAACAAATTTACAAATTTTTCAAACTGTACATAAATTTTGAGCTCTAATTTAGAAGGTGAAATATTCAAAATTCAGCTTGGTAAGTGTTTTTTCCACACTCAATGAACGGTTGTGTACTTGTTTTTCCCCCAAAATGCCTCCATTTCATTTTAAAGATGTGCCCAGACTAATGTACTATTGGATGTGTGTAGATTTAGTAAAGAAGTGACAAAGTATGTTCTCGGGTGTGCTGCGTAAGGTTGTTTGGGGGAAAAGATGTTAACTTTATCTGGGTGATCTTAGACTGAATGACCCTGGGAGCTCCAATGCCATATCTCCCTCAGAAAACACAGCAAAGACCAAATGGTTCTGTAAAAAGACAATGAATATTTTTAATGACTATTTTGCTATAGATCTTAAAAGGGAGCTATAAAATGTATGTAACTTTTATTTACATGAGCAGACAGTACTCAGAGATTGTCTTTTATGGGGTAATTAGTTTTTGTAGATATATTTCTACTAGCCTATTAAAATAATTAAAGTAACTGAATATGTGGAGAGTCCAAATAAAGATCTGACTATGCATTTAGTTTAATAGCTTGAAGTCAAAGGGTCAGTTTTTCTGTTCTCACATACTTAAGCAAACTCTTTTTGTTCAGTGTCACATGAAGCATCCCTTCCAAGAAGCAGTATATGTTCTGTGCATCTACCTCTTCGTGATATAAGGATTTCTGAGAAAACACCAACCAAACAAACAAGTCGCATAGGGTGCATCTACTGTGCACTGTAGCTCAAAATAAGATACACAATTTGAGCTATGCAAATTGAGTATCTTATTTCGATCTTATTTCGAAATAACCCCGCTATTCCGAAACGTCCCTTATTCCTGGTGGAATAAGATTTACAGGGGCGTCAGAATAGCGAGCCCATTACATTTTGAAATAACGGGTTTGCTGTGAAGAGGCAGGATAGCTATTTTGGGATACTCCCATATCCCGAAATAGCATTGCAGTGGAGACGTAGCCATAGGGAGCAATTAGTGTAAATCAAGTGGACTGCTGTAATTTTGTAGAGTTCCATGGGCTATCTTCTGCTGTCGGTTCTAGCACAGAACCCCCTGGAGCTCTGATGAGTGTTCTGCATGTGAAATGATCTGAAATCATTAAGTGTTCTTAGTGTGTGTTGCTGGTACTGATTTAGCACAGTTTGCGAATCCATATCAGGTTGCAATTTATGAAGTGACTGGACTATTGTTTATATGCAAGCTGCCGATACAAAGGATTTGACTAGCATGGCAAATCCCAGAGCATTAACTTAATGAATGTTGGATTTGCTGTTGGGATAAATAGATATTGTGCTGCTAGTGGATAGGATTGTAGTTTAATCTTCTGCTATTACATAAAACATGCCAAAATATGTGTTGTATTTTGTGTAGCAGTGTAATAGAAGCTTTTCTTGGGGTACATAAATTTTTCTTGCTTGCTACAAGTTATTTGGGTCATGCGATCTTCCTAAAAAAGATGATGGGTGCCATTTCTATAAAACAAAAAATGACATCACCAAAAATAGAGGAAAGTGATAGTAAAGATAAAATCAATGTAGCAATGAAATTCTGTGTTTGGGGTATCAATTCATTTTTAACTTAGACACCAGTGCAGCCAGTTCTTTTCAACATAAAGATAAAATCTGGAATGATATTCATTTAGGACTTTGTATCAACTGGCGCCCAATTGTTTTGCCTTTGTTTTAACTATATTTTCTTGGTTTTATGGTTTGTCAAACTTGATGTTTGACTATCAGGAGTTAACATAGACTATCCTGTGAAATGATTGTCAATCATCATAGCTAGTTCCTTGAGCAACTAAATGAAAAGTCAACAAAAACCTGTTTTTTAAAACCCCTTGAGCATCTTTGTATATAAATAAGGCTGGATGAATTATGTGTTAACAACCAGGCGCCTCTGGGTTTGAGGTGAAGCTGAGTGACCCTAGCAACTCTTTGTGCATAAGGTGATGACATACACACCTAAAGATGTCTGACTTAAACTCATCTCCAGTGTAGCCCAATTAAAGTTCCAGAAGTGATGATTTTGGCCTTCTGTGTGAGATGGCAAATTCAGCTTTCTTTGTCAACTGACAGTGGTTGCCATTAAAAAGTCAGCATTTGTTTAACAGTGGTACAGGAAAGGCCACAGTTTCCCTCTTTGCCTGTTGGCAAATGACAGTGTTTTAAGAGGCTGCCTCTATGACAGAGTATCCTGGAGTGGGTATGCTTACATAAAAATAAGACACAGATGAAGCTAATCAGAAGGAACAATTCAGAGGAGGGGAGCCGTGTTTTTTTAACTAGGCTGGAGTTATAATAGTAATAGAAGATGGAAAACAAGCCAAAGGCATCACCCAAGAGTAGCAATAACACCAAGACTGTAGGAACACCATGTTGTGGTTTAAGGAAAACCCAGCAACCCTAAAGAGAGAGAAAAATTGTTACCTGGCATACGAGTTGCTCATCTTAAGAATGAAGGAGGTGGAGATGAGATAAAAGCATGTCTGAAAAAATTGGAATTACCCTCATCTAGGAAACAAAGACACAACTGGTAGTGCAGGCCAGACCCTTAGTCTCCTATAACAGGAAGAGAAAAGGAATTGGGGTTTTGTCACACAACAATATACCCCTAATAGTTGAAACCTGTAGTGGTGCCCAGGCCCACCAACAGGAGGGGAAAAGAAAGGGGAAAGTTGCCCCAGGGCCCGGCAATTCAAAAGGGCCTGGGTCTCCCAGCTGCCACAGCCGCTATTGCAGCAGACACATGCATGCAGCTGCTATTGCCACATGGTGCACTCCAGGCAACTCTGAGGGCCATATAGAGAATGACAGTAGCTGCCTAAGAATGATTCCAGTGACCACATGGGATGTGCTTTGTAGGGGGCAGATTTTGGCACCATGACTGCTGAACAAGTGGATTGGTGTGGATCTGGAACCCTACAGCCCTCTCTGACAGGATGGAATTTTTTGGTATCTGGGGAATCTGTTGTCTCATAAAAAATAACTTACGTGGTTACCATAAGACTGATCCCAGAATAGATGTTCTAGGAAGCAAGGAAGCAGTAGTGAAATGTCTCAGTGCCACAAAATTGTGGCCCTGGATTGCTGAGTTGGGGTAGAGACATGCCCCTCAAAGAATTTGTCTCTAAAGGAGGTTTACAATGCAATTAAACACCAGTGTCAGACCCATGCCAGCTGACTGAGGCTATGGCTAAGGGGCTGTTTAATGGTGATATAGATGTTCATCCTAAATTCTGGGACCTTCCCACCTCACTGGGTCCTAGAACATGGCCTCCAGCATGATTTCAAACATCTACCCCACAGTTAAACAACCCCTTAGCCTGAGTCCCATGAGCCTGAGTCAGTTAACACTGGCCAGCTTTTTAACTGCAGTGGAGGCATACCCAAGAGATTAAAGGATCTGATCATCAGAAGCATTGAACAACGGCAACTTCACTAGGAGCTGAGAATGCTCCACGCCTCTGTAAATCCATCATTAAAAATACATTATCAGACACCCATGCTGCTTATCCCGTCAGTGCAGAGTGGCATTAGGGAGAAACTGCCTGCAGTCCTTGGGAGGCCTTGCCACTCTCACAGAATGATAATGGTTTACACCTCCAGTAAGTCACCTTGTTAGCTTCCCTGGAAAAAGGAACTATTTGTTTTCATAAAGAATTCACACACACAGCAAATCCTTTAGAGATCGTGGGACAAAATACTGTGCACCACTAAAGTCAGTTACAGATATAGCTGTGGATCTACACAAAATGTTTCTCTACTATAAAAAAGGGAGGAGCTTTGGAATAGAACAATAAAGCCACAAGTCTCCTGCAAAACTACTAATACAAACACGTATTAAGCTTAAGCTTGTTTCCAACCCATGCAGAGTAGACCTATGGGTGGAAATGTGCAGAGGCTGTGAATACCCACTCTTTACTTTGTTCTTTGGCTCATGAAATGCCCCATTTTGCTTTGCGTGATGGGCCCTCTTTCACTGTGTTACAAAATGTTAAAAAAACTTGAATTGGGTGCCGCCTTGCATTGCTTCATAAATATTTCTCACGCCTCCCTGCTATTAAAACTTCATTACACATAATAGAGAAGCAGTCATGCAGAAGACTTCAGGCAGTTCTTTATTATTAACTATGTCTATTCCTAAAAAGTCAGGGCGTATTTTGTTACCTTCACTGCACACCTGGGCATCACTGCTTGTTCTGCAAAACTCTGGGAGGCCTTCCCAACTGTTAGCCCCAAGCTATGCAGATCATAGGGAGATACTGATGTAAGCAAAGCAGGCATTTCTAAATAGACTTAAAAACCCTGACTATTAAGCCAGAAGATAAAACAGCAATAATGGTCACTTGAACTGGGTACATGACTAGCTGGATAACAGTTTTCAGTAGGGATGTTAGATATAGTGTAATTGACTAGGTACGTAACCACACAAAATGTTATTGGTAACATAACTATTCAATAGGCTCCATGGGCAGGGCTGGCAGCCAGTGCGCTCCTGGCCCCACTCCTGGGGAGACCCCTGCCACCCTGTGTAACTGCCTCTGTATCAGGCAGGACTCACTTTGCACAGCAGCCCTTGTCCCTGTATCAGAGGCAGCAATGTGACCCCTGTCTGTGTGGGGTCCAAGCTCCTCATGGACAGAGGCTGCTCCAAGGGATGCAGAGCAGCTTGGACTCCCCACAGACAGGGTCTGCTTTGCAACCGCCTCCCCTGCCCCCCTCCCACGCTGCTGCCTCTAACAGCAGAGGAGGGAATGGAAGAGGCACCACTGCAGAGCTGGTGCTGGGGGGAATCAGCTTTTAAGCCAGCTCCCCCCAGCACTGGCTCCTACCTGCCTCTGTAGGAGGCAGCAAGGAGGGGGCAGGCAGGTCCACTGAGCTGATACATAGGGGGAGCTGGCTTGAAAGCCAGCTTCCCGTGCATATCAGCTCCAGCCTGCCCTATCAGAGGCAGCAGCGTGGAGGGGGGTGGGGTGTGTGCAGGTGGATCTGGTGTTCCTTTTAAGCCAGCTCCTCACAGGCACCGGCTCCCTCTCCCCTCCTTGCTGCCTCAGAGGCAGCAAGGGGTGTGTGTAAATGCACATAGTTGACAAGATTAACCTATAAGCCTAGGCTTATCGGTTAATCATATAGTTGACTATAGGTTGACATCCCCAGTTCTCAGAGAGTAGTTACCAATGGCTCATAGTCACACTGCAAGGGTATAACAAGTGGGGTTCTGCAGGGATCAGTTTTGGGACCAATTCTGTTCAATCATCAACAATTTAGAAATTGGCATTGTGACGGGGACGCAGCTGCACCCCGCACTTCAGCCGCGCCGTCCCTGGCATTCTGGGGTGAAAAGCCGCAGTGGCTTCTGCCACAGCTTTGCAGAGCATGTTCCGTGGCCACCGGCAGCCTCGGGCACCTGAGCAGACCACGGGGAGGGGAAGGGGGAGTGATTGGAAGTAGCGTCACAGGTTCCCCAGCAGCCGGCGCACCAGCGCGGCGGGATGCTTAAAAGGAGCACCACCGGATCCCTGGAGGAGGCTCATCCGGCGCCAGACGATGGAGTGGAGCCAGCATGAAGGGAGGTAGGAAGTGACCCAGGGCACGGTTTGTGGAATAGCCCGTGGGTTAATGCATTTCAGGTAGCTACCCCACCAACCAGACAGGGAGATGGATCCCTGTCCTTAGGGCCCTGGGTCAGGGCTCGGAGAGAGGGTGGGCCGAAGCCCGCAAGCCCCCCTACCTACCTTATTACCCTACCTACCGGACCCCTACAAAGGAGTGGCATCAGGACTTGGAATTCGGGCTGATTGAGCGGCCTCAGGTTCTGTGGGACAAACGTGGGTGGGGCTAATACTTATAAGACTTATAAGACTTATAAGTATTATAAGACTAATACTTATAAGCACGGGACTAGAGCACTTGAGGGTGCACGGGAGTTCTAACGGGGGAAGTCAGAGCTTTGCAGACTGGGACTTTGGACCCCAGGAGGGGCAGACTGGGGCAGGGGAGATAATCCCCTCCCTTTCCACAGCATGGGCCGGGAAGGCTGGATCCAGGGATTGTACTTTGCATGCAATAAAAGTGGGTTTGGACTCAACCCTGAGCCCCGTGGATTACAGGCATAGAGAATAAGCTTATAAAGTTTGCATCTGATACTAAGCTGGGTGGGGTTGCAAATGCAAATGCAAATGAATAGGGTTATAACTCAAAATGACCTGGACAAACTGGAGAAATGGTCTGAAATAAATAGGATGCAATTCAATAAAGACAAATGCAAAGTACTCCACTTAAGATGGAGCAAACAGTTGTACACATACAGAATGGGAAGTGACTGTCTAGGAAGGAGTACTGTAGAAAGGGATCTAGGGTCATAGTGGACCACAAGCTAAATATGAGTCAACAGTGAGACAGGGTTGCAAAAAACCCTAAACATCATTGTGGGATGCATTAATAGGAATGCAGTTGTAAGAAAGACACAAGAAGTAATTCTTCCACTCTCCTCTGTGCTGATTAGGCCTCAGTTGGAATACTGGGGCAGTTCCAGGCACCGCATTTCAGGAAAGACATGGAGAAATTGGAAAAGGTCCAGAGAAGAGCAACAAAAGGATTTGAGGTCTAGAAATCACAAGCTATGAGAGATGGCTGAAAGAATTGGGTTTGTTTAATTAGGAAAAGAAAAGACTGAGAAGGGAATGTGATAGCAGTTTTCAATACCTAAAAGGATGTGACAAGGAGAAGGGAGAAAAATTGTTCTCCTTCACCTCTGATGATTGGACAAGAAGCAATGGGCTTAAATTGCAGCAAGGGAGGTTTAGGTTGGAAATTAGGAAAAACTTTCTAACTGTCAGAGAAGTTAAGGGAATAAATTGCCTAGGGAGATTGTGGAATTTCCATCACTGGAGATATTTAAGAGCAAGTTATACAGACATCTGTCAGGAATGATGTAGATGGTTCTCAGTCCTGCCGTGGATGCTGGGGACTGGATTTAATGATATCTTGTGGTCCCTTCCCGTTCTAGTATTCTGTGATTAGAAGCCACTGAGTTGTCTGGGAAAGGCAAGCAGTTCCCGCTACTAAATTCTGTTTAAGCCAGCAAAGAGCTTGTTTCTTAGGGGAGGAGTAACACTCCTGCAGCTGCAAAAAATGATAAAAAGGTTGCATTTCCATCATGAACCATGTTTTCCACAGAATTAAAGCTTGGCTGCCACAGATTCATATAAAGGCTTGTTTAAATGGTTTCTCACAGGCCAGGTTAATATTCCATTCTTTACTCATCATGTTTTGTTTGCTGCAAAGCTCCCATAGCGGTGAGCCATTCTACATGATCCATGTGCTGCAGTACCCAAAGGGGAGAATCAGATATGAAGCACTGATCTTTAATCTCTCATTCCTTCATTCCAGTGGGCTCATCAGCTCTCAGGCTATGGTTACACTGTAGCCTTCTTGAGGAAAAGCTTATGCAAATGAAACGTGGCATGGAATATCACTGTGCTTTATTTGCATAATTAATTAGCAGCCACTTTTGCACAAGAGGCTTTTGTACAAAAAGGAGCTGTGTAGACAGTTCCTTTTTGTGCAAAAGACTCCCCTTGCGCAAGAGCCATTCTTCCTGAAAAAATGAGGAAGAACGGCTCTTGCATAAGAGGACGTTTTTGCACAAAAAGGAGCTGTCTAAACAGCTCCTTTTTGTGCAAAAGCCTCTAACGCAAAAGTGGCTGCTAATTAATTATGCAAATGAAGCACAGCGATATTCCACGCCACGCTTCATTTGCATAAGCTTTTCCAGAAGATGGCTACAGTGTAGCCGTAGCCTCAGAGAAAGTTGTATGAACAGTTTCAAGGGCTAACTAATGCAATGCCAAATGACTGTATTGTAAATATTTTGAAAAAAATACACAAAACACAAAAGGAGCATCTCAGAATGAACTGATGCTGAACTAAAGGATCTGGCACAACATTTTGGTGTGTCAACATATTAATAGGTAACTACCCCAAAAGAGTCATTTTGAATAAAGGTGGGTTTGTTTGGGTCCACTGAGTACAGCAGTGTTTCAACCCCTTTCTCAGCTCTATCATTTTAAATGCATACTGATCCACCAGGGCTGTGAGGCGCATCACTCCCAGATATATCAACCGCACTGCATAATGATGATGACTGGGCATGAGTGAGGTATCAGTGCAGCTTGACAAATTCTAGAAGCTGGTGGGTTAAGAAAACACAGTGAATAGAGGTTTGTGGGTTTTTAAATAGAAAGAGAGGAAACTTGTTTTAAAAAAGAGATTCCCCCTCCCCAAGCTAGAAGTCCATATCAAAATCCCCCTGATTCATACATTCCCCCAAACTCTGGGAAAAGTCATATCCTGATTCAAACTTCAGGGCTGCTCATATGTCCTAATGGGCTGACCATACTGGGGCTTTATGGTTCTGTGTACAGGGCTTGCTACTAAGAGGCAGGAGACTCGTTGTGACTGGTCAAATCATTTACCCTCTCCAGGCCTTAGTCTTTCCATCTGTAAAATGGGAGTAATAATACTCACTACCCAATCTTTGTAATGTGCTTTGAATTCCGCAGATGAAAAGCACTTTAAAAGACCAAAGAAAAGGAGGAAATTAATATCCAATTTTGTGGTTCTTTATTAAAAACAATTTTATTTTCCACTGTTCTATCCAATACCTGAAAATAGATTTGGATGAACATTTGTGACTTGATGCTTTTACATAAATTGAGGCAATTAGATTCCTTGCAGACAGCAAGCATATTATTTGTGTGTTGAATTGAAGAGGGGGAAAAACTCAGCCCCTGGAGAATCATTTGGAAAGTTAAGCTCAGTGAACAGTTGTATTCACGAGCTGCAGAATGGAAGACATTTTGAAAGGGAATCTCACATAGCACAGAACGAAAATGTTACATACTTTAAAAATGTCCTGAGTGTAAATGTGAGAGCAGCGGGTGGGAGTGCTGAGCCCCTTACCCCTGTCCTCTCCCAACCCCAGCTGAGTCTGAGAGCAAAGTCCCAGCTGACAGTTGAGACCCTGGGTGCGGGGCCAGCAGCAGAGGCCTCCCAGTCTTCAGGGTTCGAATCTGGACCCCAGCACATGGGGCAGCTGCACAGCCCCTGGTGCATGGGGACAACAGGAAAGGCCCCAGTGTATGGGGTTTGAACTGGAATCCCAGCATGCTGGGCTGGCAACAGAGTCCTTGGTGCACCGGGCAATAGCCAGGAACCTGATGCAAGGGGTCGTAAGCAGAGCCCCTAGCGCACAGGGCCAGCAGTTGGACCCCAGGCGCTAGGCTGGGAACCTGAAGGTGCTGCAGCACCCCCTACACCTTTAGTCCCCGTGCCTATGTGCGGGAGATGGCGATTGCTCTGAATTCCTAAGGTGTTTTGATTGTTTCTTAACTTCTGTAGTCACACTGTATTGTTGGGAAAGAATGTGAAAAAGGAAAATAACAATAGGTCTAAACAGTACTGGGTCCTGCAGTGAGGGCAGGGGGCTCAATGACCTCTCAAGGTCCCTTCCAGTTCTAGTGTTCTATGATTCTATGATTCTTTGAATAGGCACTGATTTCACGGGACTGGAAACAGAAAGCATCACGTTATTGTGGCTGCTTCTGATGGCAGCATTATCAGCATCAAGCTGTGCTGACAGAGACACAAAGGCCCTTTAACATGATAGGGGGCTACGTTGGTCAAAGTTAAACCCAAACAGCCATTTAATGCTCTTTGGACTTGGGGAGAAAATAAACGCAATTTTGCCGCATGCTGATGGCCCCTAGCCGCCCCTGGCTAGTGCAAATAGAAGGAGCAGGAACAGTCTCCAGGGTACTTGTGCTGCCAAAATGCTGCCCACCAGAGCAGAACTTCACAAAAACAGGCCCAGGGCCCCTTGTAGTAGAGGATGCACTTGGTTGCTCTTCTGAAAAAAAGAACAGTATGGACATAAGGCTGGTGCTGAGCTAACACAATAATTGACACTTTGCAACAATTGGCACTGAGATAGATAAATAAATGCTGCTGAGAGGCTGGAGGTGTCCCTTAGCTGGCAGACTACTCCCCTTTGTCCTTAGGTGGTCTGCATGGCAGATGGCCCTTCCTCACACTATATCTGAATGGTAGGTAGGGATCCTGCCCTGCCGCCAGCATATGTGTGAACAAGGATAGGAATTGTGGAAGGTGCCTAGGCCAGCTTTCTGATCTATCATCAGATGCCAGGATCTAGCACAGAACTGGTAAAGGAACCAAATATTGTCAGGCTTATTACAAACAACACTGAGTGAAACCCTTAAAGCTAGAGAAGAAACTAGAAAAAAAGGGGGGGGGGATTTTTAAGTATCTCTAGTCAGCATTCTTAATATGGGGCAACTTTCTAACCCCAAGGACTCCACTATTAGCTTCATTTTTCAGTGACGTCCTCTGGCCTGTGCTATATGGGACGCCAGATGAGACCATCGCAATGGTCCCTTTTGGCCTTGCAGTCTGGAAATGGATGAAGGTGCAAAAGGTGAAAACAAATGGCCTTTCTTGCGTGTTTTAGCTCAGAGTTCACACATGCAAGCCGGAAAGTTTTTTCCGGAATCAGTGTCTCAGAATTCCCCCTGGTGTTTTAGTGGTGTGTTTCCACTGCACCAATGTGATCAAATAGGTAATGCTGTCATTTATAGACATAGGCTGTCTATCTTCATTTAGCAGCAAGCCCCCTGGCAACAGCCGAAGAGTTGTGGCTGTGTGCTGCCAGAAAGGAAACGAGACACGAAGAATGCGTAATCAGGCCAATTACCACAGATAGTATTGGGTATAAGGTTCCGAACGAGCCATGATAAGCAGTGAGAGGTGTGTGGAGCTAAGAAAAAAAGTCTGTTCAGTTCCATCAGTCAGCACTCCTTTCCAGAGGATGACCTATTGAACATTTCCAGGAATAGCTGTGCCAAGCCTGTCAACTGCTTTCTTGGAAATGCATTCAAGAAAAATGGCTTCCTTCCATTAGAGATCTGCAGAAAGCCTGGACTGGATCACAGGTTATATTTAGAAGCTGCGATAGTGACTGAAAAACCAGAATCTGTTTCAGGGCTTCAGAAACTCAGGCCATGAGAGCTGTAGAGGGGGTGAGTATTGTTATTGACTCTTACCTAAGGTTCTTAAGCACTAAATGTAACCAGTAGAAAGGGACAGGAATACTTTCTTGCCACTTGCTTCCATACACAGTTGCTCATTTCCTTGCTTTTCAGTATTTAGGAAGCAACTGAGACCACTATGTTGCCAATAAGTATGACTTCTTATCCTGTCATTAGCAGCAAATTCCACGTACAATGCAGGCCCAAATGGCAATCACCTGTGTCTGGCTAGCTGTTTGCCTCTGTGATCGTTTTCTTACTGGAACTTAGTCAACAATGTGAAGTCATTTTCTTGTGTGCGGGTTTTCACTCAGTGCAACACTGAGTGCTGCATATTTAGGACATATACTGTTGCACTGGAAGTGGCATTCAAGTATGTGCTTGACAGTCACATTCTAGTTGATGCAGATTAGACAGCACTTTCCTCCGTACAAAATCTAACAGATTGTGGTTGGTGATAGGACAACAACTTTGAGTAAGATATGACAGTGGATACATGGCAGGAAACATTACTGTTAGCTCATGGTGCTGAGCATTCATTCGGGCTTGGGAACACAGCAGTTGTGTCTGGCTTTCAGAAGACAGAAATCCATGTCTGACTAAGGACAGGGCTATCTTAGTTTAAAGCAGCACAGCTGCATCAACACTATGCTCCTGTAAATTCTCTAGTGTAGCTGCTCTCAGCTGACTGGAGAGAGCTCTCCCCTCCACTTATCTACTCCAGCCCCAAAGCTCTTCCCATATTGGCACTTAGGTTGGTGTAATTTATGTCACTTGGGGCAGGGGGAGGTGATTTTCCCTCAGTTTCCCTTAGTTACACCCGATCTCATAAGAACATAAGAACGGCCATATTGGGTCAGACCAAAGGTCCATCTAGGCCAGTATCCTGCTTTCCAACAATGGCCAATGCCAGGTGCCTCAGATGGAATGAGAGAACAGATAATGATCAAATGATCCATTCCCTGTTGTCCAATCCCAGCTTCTGGCAAACAGAGACTAGGGACATAATCCCTGCCCATCCTGTCTTATTGCCACTGATGGACCTATCCTCCATAAACTTAGCTAGTTCTTTTTTCCCCCCTAATATAGTATTCACAACATCCTCTGGGGGACACCACTATTTACCTCTCTCCATACTGAAAACTGACCATTTATTCCTACCCTTTATTTCCTGTCTTTAATCCAGTTACCAGTCCATGAGAGGCCCTGTTATCTCATGACAGTTCACTTTGCCTAAGAATTTTTGGTGAGATATCTTGTCGAAGGCATTCTGAAAATCTAAGGACACTGTATCCACTGGATTTCCCCTTGTCCACATGCTTGTTGACCCCCTCCTAGAATTCTAGTAAATTAGTAAGACATTATTTCCATTTACAAAAACCTTCCCTAAGAAATCAAGTTCATCTATGTGTCTGACAATTTTGTTCTTTACTATAGTTTCAGCCAGTTTGCCCAGTATTGAAGTCAATCTTCCTAGCCTGTAATTGGTAGGATCACTTCTGGAGCCCTTTTTAAGAATAGGTGTGTCATTAGTTCTCCTTCAGTCATTTGGCAGAGAAGCTGATTTAAATGATAGGTTGCAAACTACAATTAGTCATTCTGCAATTTCACATTTGAGTTCCTTCAGAACTCTTGGATGAATGCCATCTAGTCCTGGTGACTTATTTACTGTTTATTACTTCATTCCAAAACCTCATCTAATGACACCTCAATCTGGGACAGTTCCTCAGATTTGTCACCTAAAAAGAATGGCTCGGGTTTGGGAATCTCCTTCACATCCTCAGCTGCAAAGATTGATGCAAATAAGTCATTTAGTTTCTCCACAATGGGTTTATCACCTTGAGTGCTTCTTTAGCATCTAGATCAGGGCTACTCAACTTTGGAAGCCCCGGGAGCCACAATGATACTCACAGCATATGCTGAGGGCTGAAGTTTAAGTGTGTTTCAATATACATGCAAATATATGCAAATAGTTTCTTTCACACTGACAGGCATGAATACAAAGCATTTCCCACAATGCCCCGACGCTCCCAGCACCTCTTCCCTGTACCCATCTGTTCCAGCCAGCCTGTCCGCTTGCATCTTTCAATGCTCCCCCGCTTGGGGATGCCTCGCCGTTGTGGAGCGTGTTCCCAGTGGAGGCCGTGTTCAAAGGATCCCACCTGCGTTGAGTCCTGTGTAAACCAAAACGGCACCGTGGGCCACAAACAAACAGGCTATTGGCCGCATGCGGCCCATGGGCCACGTATTGAGTAGCCCTGATCTAGATCATTCAGCGTCCCAGTGGTTGTTTAGCAGACTTCCTGCTTCTGATGTACTTTTTTTTTTTTTTTTTGCTATTTCTTTTTGAGTTTTTGGCTACCTGTTCTTCATATTCTTTTTTAACTTTCCTGAATCAATTTTTACACTTCTTTAGAAAGGAGAATAAACTCTGGCAATTTTCCTCACTAAGATTTAATTTCTTAAAGGATGCCTCTCCCATTTTCTACCTACATTGAAAAAATTCGTAATAAGAAATCCTGCCCACTTTATGATCTGACAAGCCTAGTGTCAGCTACATTGATGTAAATCCAGAGTGATTTCAGTGGAGATCCTCTGGATTTACACCAGCATAATCGGGAGCAGGATTTGCCCATTTTGACAGGTTACCACTAAAGGAAAATCAAAGAATATGGGATGACTTGGTAGATTGGCAATAAGATATCAAATCCTTCATTTCTGGCTCCCTAATTCAACCCAGCTCATGTCAGTAGTGGACAAATGTTGTTGCCATCTGATAGCAGTTTGATTGATTATATGAACTGGGTTAGTTCAGGAATCGGGACCTGCAGCAGAGCCAGTCTCTGGGCCACTTAACAAGTGCAGCTGGCCTGTAGCAGGCTGCCTAAGTGGCTACACCAGCTGATTGGTGAGAAGAGTCAGCAGATTGGCTCTCATATGCAGCAGCAGTGCAGTGGCTGTTAGGGTTGACAACAATCCAGGCTTGTCCTGGAATCTCCAGGAATTAAAGATTATGTCAGGCGATGAAATCTCCAGGAACATATTCTACCATAACTGGCAACTGTGGGCTGTGTAAAGCACTTGTCCACAGCTGCAATAGCTCCTCTGCCTGCTTGTTCCCATCCCTCCTCCTGTCCCAGACTGGGCCCTGCTCCACCCCTGCCTTGCCCCACATGAGGTAACCTGGCTCTGACTCATGGCTCCAATTCCTGACTTCTGACTCCTGCTCTGCCCCTGCTCCAGTAAGCCTGATTCCTGCTCCAACTATTGATGGCTCACATCCTGCCTTGGACAGTCTCCGTCCCCCCAGAACTCAGCAGACATGTATCCACATCTCAGAACTGCCCACACATCTGCCATTAATCACCATATTTGTTGGCAGTCTCAGCAAAGAAGCCAAGCACTGAATGTGCACAGACAGAGAACTACTTTCACATTTCTCTAAAGATAGGCCCTCTTTAGAAGGGCTCAGGTAATAAGGCAGCACATTGGGAGGTAGCTTGCATCATCTCTATGTGTGCTGTAACTCTTCTGTGGATAAACAGAGGATGTTAGTTTACAGGGCTATCTATTTGGCACTTATGACAAACACCAAAAGTGAAATTCACTCGTGCAGTAAGCCCCTGGGAGTCCTAGTCTACACTACAGCAGGCCATCAATCTAAGTTACACAACTTCAGCTACACCAATAGCTGACTACATAGCTGAAGTCAAAGTCCTTAGATCTGCTTACAAGCTGTCAGTGCTACGGTGAGTTGATGGCAGACACTCTCCTGGGCGACTCTACCTATGCTTCTCATTCTGGCCAAGCATTGGAGTCGACGGGAGAGTGGTCAATTTATCAAAAACATGATAAATCGACCCCTGCTGGATTGATCACTGCCTGTGGATTGAGTGGGTAATTGTGATAAAGCTCCTATGAAAACTCAGTGGGTCCTGCAGGCCTGGTCAATTAGTCCCAAGTGTTCCACTGACCCTGATTGCCTCTGCTGGTTCTAAACCAGTCCCTCCCTGTTACTCTGGAAGCAGGAATCTCCTCAGTCTGAGGCTTATATATCTCCTCTCCACTATTTTTTATACCCCTCTTTTGGCTCCTCCAGAACCTCTTGTTGAGGTTCTGGCTGCACTTCTCCCCTCACTTATTAATTTATGTACACCCCATCCATGGCCCCACAAAGTTGCGGGACCTCCTCGTCAACCTCCTCCTGGCTATAGCCAAGATGGCAATTTACAAGACCAGGGAGCAGAGGTTGGCTGGGTGAGGGGGCTGCGACTGTGAGGGCTATTTCCACTCCTTTAGCTGTTCGTGCATCCGGGCAGAGTTCCACTGGGCGACGTCCGCTGGCTCTCTCGAGACTTTCGAGGGGCACAGGGTGCTGTCCGGGGTTCTCTGCTCAGTGTCCCCGTACAGCTCCCTCGTTTTGACCCTATGACCTCCACACCCGTCCCTGTTTTCTCTTTATTTGTCCTCAGTAATCATTTGGCATTCTGGGCTCTGTGGACCCTCCCTGTAGGCTGGGGGGAGTCCTTTAGATGTGGGCAAACTAACGCCCACTCCTGCCCCGAATCCAATAGGACTACTTTTTATAGCCTTCTGTTCTGACCCTGTCTCAGTAATGTAGACATGTCCTAAGAGTGGGATGGAAGTGGGTATATAGGCCTTGTGTGGGACCTTTGCACAGAACTTCATTCTGAAGTTGCACAAGCACTCCAGCGTGGGCACACCCACCCAGTAACCCATCCAGCGTGGGCACACCCACCCAGTGGCTGAGGTTTTTAAAAATAAAATCCCTTTAAATGATTTAGGCTTTGGGAGGAAGGAGTTGCTATACTGTTTTGGTTTTTCTCTCTTTTTCTGTAGGTCCAGTTAGCTGACAGGCAATTTGCGTTAAAGTACTAAAAGAAGCTTTTTCTTCCCTGAGATTTTTGGGTGTGGTGAGATTTACTAGTAGTGGTTCTATGAGCTAAATTGTCCATCTGACTAATTCAGCAAACAGGCCAGCACACTAGGCCTTTTGCAAGGATTATTCATTTCATACCATCAGATCTCATCATTCATGATTAGCCATGCTAAGTTCACATTAAATGCATACCCTGTTTTCTTGTTGGGGGGGAAGGGAATTCTGTGAAATGGACACTCTACAATGAGTGACTAATGCTGGAAACAGCCCTTCTGCTTGGCTGTCTGAGCTCAATAAAGAAATCAATTTGAAACAGCAGCTTTGCACTACTGGATTGTCTCCTATAGGGGTTACTTGACACACTTGACAAAGTTTACTTCTTTAGATTATAAATCACCAAGAAAACGGTCATTGACATTTTTAATGTATTTTATTTGTCCTTGACTTCTCAGTAAGGTCTCCCTTTCTTAGTCTAATGTGAAAGAGGCTCAGGCATTTACATTTTTAAACTTAGCACTCTTTTTTGAGTCTGAAGTGAGTTATCTAAAAAGCAACCGCAGGAGGATAGGGTTCCTCTAGGTGCCCCACTAATGCACTTCAACTTTAATCTAGATGGACTATCATGGTGTCTACTGAGATGCATAACTAAAGTTCCAGTTGGCACATCTTTCTGTTATGGCTTTTGTAATATGCAGATACCTCTCCTCAGAGAATTGGAAGGAGCCCACCAGTTCAGTTCTTCCTCTCTAACACACTGAAGAGCCCTTTACTACTTACCTTTCCTATGTTCCCACATCTCCTCCTTTCTACCATGCAGGTTACACTATGTTGCAGGCTGTCCACTACAGGCTGGTTTCTAGCCCCTTAGATTCAGCTTTAAGAGAGGTAAACAACAATTAAATAGCTGAAATGAAATTGAGGGACAAAAGCAAGACCCCAATTTAAGCAAAAGGGATTTGAAGTCTCCTGCTCCATGAGGTTTCCCAGTCATGCATCTTCATTCTCTATGGGTATGTCTACACAGCAAAGTTATTTCGGATACCAGAGGTATCCCAAAATAGCTACCCCGCATCTTTGGAACACATCTGCTATTTTGAAATATAGCAGACGCGCTATTTCGCCATCCCTGTAAACCTCATTGTACGAGGAGTAAGGGATGGCTCGAAACAGTGCTGTATTTCGAAATTTGGCACTGTGTAGACAGCGCCAAATGACAAAATAAGCTATTTTGAAATAGACTCGGAATAAGCTATGCAATTTGTATAGCACAAATTGCATCTCTTATTTCGAGTTTTGGGTGCATTGTAGAACATTGCTATTGGTGAAACTGCCTAGCATCTCCATGTTTCAAATAGTCTCTGCTCTGGTGTAGGGGCAAGGCCAAAATGTTGCCCATTTTTCTTGGAAAGTGATTTGGTTTTGGTTCTTATGAAAGACTGGATGGAGATTAACAGACCTAGGAAGAGTGCATAGAACAGGTATAGCAAGGGCAGTCTTTCAGATACTGCATTATTCATGTACCTCAAGCCTTTTCTGGAGGAGCCACTTTTAAGGGGTGAGAGGAAAATTGAATTTCCAGACCTATTCAGGTTTCAACTTAGCTTCCACTATGGCCAATGACAAAGCCACCCTTGATTTTACACTGAAGCAGACTCAGTCCTTGGCCTCTGAGGTTGCTGCCAAGAATGCCAATTTTGCCAGTTTTATGATGTGATCGCGTGTCCACTAAAACTATGTTGAGACAGCCAACTCACTTCATGATAAGGCCTTTTGGTCACTACCTACCAGAGTCAGATTTCTCTGTTGACCAGCAGCCATACCAGGTTGTGCCATGATCTTGTCAATTCTCACAGGCTATGTGGAATCATTCTAGGATGGCATTTGGTGTTGCATGGAGGTCACCTATCCAAACATTGCAGGAAGTGTGTAGGTGATTCAGTGGAAGGAACTCTTGCATCTAAACTAGTTGAAATTTGTACTCTGCTTTGAAAAACATGTGAAGCTGAATCTAAGCTGTATAAATCCAAATTATTATTATTACTGAACTAGAGCATTGTCTTTGCATTAAGGGATGCAGGTCTGTTAGGGATGCCATTTTATGGATGAGATGTACAATTGAGGTCCACATTGTTTGTTTTCATTCAGAGAGTCCATGGTATTTTGCCCCAATGTCCTGACCAAATTCCAGTTCAGGAAAGATTTAAACAGTGGTCACTTCCTGTCAACTGTTGTGCATATTGCTGTGCATTGTTAAACAGCTGCTGTGTTCCTTTTCCGAGATGGTTGCATTTCTGTGGGGAATTAAGTGATCCTTATTTCTCATTACCTCCTAAACATGATTTTTACAAAGTTCAGTTAATGCTTTAAAGCAGCAATGAGCCACCTAGGCTAGTGAGTGGGCCATGTGAGGACCCTCTGTCATCTCAGTAGGCCACAGGACTACGGTCTCCCAGGATAGGGTAGTTTTGCTAATTGCATGTGTGTCCTAGAATTTGCAGGGTATGCTGATTGAACCGTAGTAGCACTTTGATTGGATGCAGAAATCAGCAGAATCTGGCAATCCTGTGTATAGGCAATGATAAACAAAATGTCATGCAGGCCACTCATAAAACCCCAATGGGCTGCATGTGGCTTGCAGGCTGCAGGTTGCCCACTACTGCTGTAGAATATTTGGAGGTCTTTGGATGAAGGATGCTACAGATTTGCCATGTGTCCTTATTAACTGCACCAGTGGCCTAGAGGTGAGGTGTTGCCTGTTAGTAGCCTCCGGAGCCATCCTGCTCAACATGCTCCCGTTGCTTAAAGGAGGAAGCTAATTCTTTTACTTAAATTACACCCTAGATGGAATTCTAATCTTCATCATAATCTTCCCCACAGAAAACCACAATGACCAGATTGCAAATTCTTTATAAATGAAACCAAACATATTATTTTCTTTAGTCTAGCAGTGAGCTCTGTTTTCTTCCTGCTTTAATGTCCTTCATGCTGATCCTACCACTCCACACATCCAGCCAGCATCTGCTTACAGATTTCGCTGGCTGATTCAGACAGCTGCTTTTTTGCTTTTGGGTAGGCAGCACAGCTTCTGACATTCTCCAGGCTTCTTTGCCTAGCTGCTGCTGACAGCAAGCCATCTGATATTTCCATACTGTACCCAGTGGAGCCAAGTTATTATGTCTCCTTGCATGCAGACAAGTCATTGTGTCTCTCTTAAGGAAGTACTTCAGAAAATCACATTAGTTATAATACTGTAGATTAGT
This sequence comes from Rafetus swinhoei, assembly GCA_019425775.1. Classification (NCBI taxonomy): domain Eukaryota; kingdom Metazoa; phylum Chordata; order Testudines; family Trionychidae; genus Rafetus; species Rafetus swinhoei. The sequence goes on along the minus strand of CM033437.1, from coordinate 268,724,933 downwards.
TTGTTTCTTTCTTTCTTTCTTTCTTTCTTCTGCTTGATCATAACATGATTCACCACATGAAAAGCTTAAATTGTAGACCTAATGAGAGTCTCCTTGCAGTTTACTTTAGTCATTATTCATTTTTCCCTGCTTATTGATTGACTGATTTTTTGTGAGTTTTTTAAGAGAGTTTAAAAATAGCAATAGTATCCACTCCATTTTATAAATGTGTTTTGTTTCAAATAGCCAAGAAAGTTCTATGGAGCCACATTTGCAGTAAAACAAAGGTGTCTTAAAAGCCATATATGAAATCAAAAGACAGCGGCAGAAATGCTCTTGGCAAGAAAAACACTTGACTCTTGGACACACCTTGTGTGGTTTTGAATATAACATTTTGTGTCCAACAAAGCTTGGATTCAGAGTGAAAATATATCATCAAAATGGCCTTGTAACCACCTTGGGCCTGATTTGTCCTTCTGTTACCTCAGTTGTCCATCGGTGTAACTCCACTGATTTCCATGGAGTTACGTTGGTAAACAGCTAAATTTATGCAGCTCTTCGCTAGACTTATGCAGCTCTTCAGCTCATGTAAGTTGTTATAGCTCCATGGACAATTTACAGCTGATCTCTGCACTCCCCCAACAAGCACTGCTCCCTTCTATCACAAGTACATTGGTATGAATTAGCCAAATGGCAATGACTCTGCCCACCTGTGCATGCTAGCCAATGGGGCTCGCTCGGTCAATGGGCTGCCCCTTGCAAGTCCAGTGGTACTGCTACAAAAGTGTGTTGTCTCCAGGCAATCTCAACCAGCATTCCAATTTGTCACTCTCCTTGCCATACAGCTACACCGGGCCCTGCGTCTTCTGAGCCACAAGCTGGCACACAAGGATTTCCCATTCTCTCTTCTATCTGTTCCCTTTCCAAGATCTGTGATGGCCACAATAAGGCCCACAGCAGGCAGAAGATTAAGTATCCAACAATATTGTCTACCTCGCCTGCAATCTTGTCTTCCTCACATTTGTCATTTCATACAATCTTCATCTTCTCCTGCTTTGTTTCAAGCATGAGGGCGAGGAGAACTCATTTTCAATACAGAAAAGCTCTTGCGTTAAGACCAGAAAGATTGCCACGTATGTGGTAACGCTCAGGCCTTCTGAACATATTGCCAAGCGCGTTCACATTTTGGAGGAATAGTGTAAGCAACAGAATGATTTACTTTGTGACATTATATTGTTAGCAGTGTTGGGCATATGTTTGCCTTGTGCAGCATATGTATCTATATAGAGTCATAGAAGCTAAATGGGCAGAGCAGATGTCTGTTTTGTTGGGTCTCCATCTCAGGAGATTTTCACATTATGCATGCCAATGAGATTTCATCCTCTTGGTTTCTTACTATTGGCAACCAGAATGTCCCTCTCCCTCTGTCTCAGGGTGTATCAACACTGCAAGAAAAGACCTAGGGATGACCCTTGCCAGCTGACTCAGGATCACAGGGTTTGGACTATATGGGGCTGTTAAACTATGATTGGATGCAGGCTGGAGTCCAGGCTCTAGGACGTCTAGATGGGAAAGTCACAGAGCGTGGACTGCAGCTTGAGCTTGAACATCTACACCACAGTTAAACAGCCCCTTAGCCCAAGTCTGTTGGCATGGACCAGCCCCGGGTTTTTATTTGCAGTGTAGCTCTGCCCTTAGAACTAACTTTTTCACCCAGGGGCTTCTCATATGTGAAAAGAGTGCTCCATGAAGACTGTTTGAACTTCCACTTTTTTATTACAAATCTCACAGCTTTACTGCACTCCTGCATACTGGTTCTCAGAGCAGTAATTAGAGCACAATGAAATCTCCAATTGCTCTGGTGTTGGTATAAACCAGGGTTTCTCAACTAGTGGTACAAGTACCCTTAGGAGTACTTGAGAGAAGTCTGGGGAGGGGAAGGGTAACATCAACACAACTGAAATGTGGAGAAAAGTGCATTTTTGTTTTAAGTTTACAGCGCTTTATTATTTTTGCACTTTTTACACCCAGAAATGTCATCGCCTGCCCAGCTATGATTAAATTGTTTAAACAAATGTGTTGCAATGGTAGAAAAAAAAATGGTGTGTCTGAAAACTGTAGGTCCTGGGGGTGCTTATAATTTTTTTTTTAAAAGGGGTACTTTATAAAAAAAAAAAAGGTTGAGAAACACTGATATAAACAACACCCAGGCAAGAGATAAGCAGACAATATGTGAGGAAAAGGCAACAGGCTGCTCCTCCAGCAAACAAGACTACAAATAGAGAGCAGGCAGGAAGAAACTTCTGTCCAGATGGACCAATATTTGTTGCCTTTCCTAGGGTTCCTAGGCCCTGCTGGATGTAGGCCATCACCACTTGGATCCCAGGCCCATATTGATGGAGGATACGGCTGTGCATGGCTGCATGCTGAATTAGAATTGAAGAAGAGCTCTGTGTAAGCTGGCAAGCTTGTCTCTTTCACCAACAGAAGTTGGCTCAATAAAAGATAGTACCTCATTCACCTTGTCTGTCTATCTCCTCACTGAGAGGGCCAACAGCTCACTTTGTCTGCTCCTGAAACAATAAAGGGGATGATGCAGCACTGATGTACAGGCAAATCTCTCTTCTGGGGGCTTTCTGCCTCCAGGAATCTGCACCAATGTTCCCTCTAATATTTTCCATCTGTGTGTGGAATAAATGTTACGTGAACCAAGGCACATGCAGATGTGCACTGCCAGTAGAAACACATGGTCCCAGTTGTGGGCAGCGATGAGTGCTCTGTAAATCAGCTGGATAGCATTTGAATCTCTCTTGGGTGGCCTCTCAAGTGCACAGCTTACAGGGAATACTGATCTGCGCCTGTCTTAATCTGGGGGAAACCCATATAAAGCACAAGAAAATTTAGCACACAGTTCATACCACACTATTGTCTATGGATACCCGTTCATGTGTTCATCTTACAGAGTACTGTGTGCTCCACTTTTGGATGGATCTTGATCTCCAAGAGATAAAGGTATTTATAAATTCTTTCAGTATCCAATATTAAACAATGGCAGATAGGTTTGGGATTATTTTTAACAGAGACCTTCGTTTTGTTAACTTGGAAAATACATTTCAAATTAAAAGTGGTTTGATTAAAGACAAGAAAGAACAAGAAATCAAAACAGGCATTTATTCTGAACCTGTGTTTGAGTGACTGCACAAAACAAACTTAGTCAGAGCCTTTACAGCCTTTCTCGTTGTCACGGGGCAGACACTCACCGCCGGGGGCCTCCTGCTGGTTGCACTGGGAATTAGCTTGAATCTGCCCACCGGACGCCTCCCTCTGGCTGGTGTCTCCCCGTGTCAGTTCCGGACCCATGTCGGTCCCAGACCGCGGTGTCCTCTTCAGGACAGTGCCCTCTGGCAGTGCCCACGATTGTTGTCTCTCATCCCCCTTCCGGGGGGGCCGGGGGAGCGTGTTTATCAGTCTCTGCACTCTGGGGTCCTCCCTTCCCAGGGAACCCTGAATTCCCCCATACCTGCCTTACCTCAGTGACCCTCTGCCAGTCTTCATCTAGCCCCTGCCTCAGGGGCAAACTACAGTCTGAAATGGCCACTCATCATTGGTAAGGGGGTGTGGACCTGCTGCCTTTGCCTATCCTGCCTGCCCCCCTGCAGCTCTAGTACTCTCAGACCTTGCCTCAGGCCCTACAGCCTGGGAGTGAAGTCAGGCCAGAACTCCCCAGCACGGCCTGCCTTTCCCAGCACTGGCGTGTCTCAGGAAGCCTTCAGCTTCCCTAGCAGCCAGGTCCCTCCTGCTCCCCAGCCAGAGCAAGAGTCTCCTCTCCTCCCGCCGGGAGTCTTTATTTATACAGCCGCAGCTGGGCCCTAACTGGCAGTATCTGCCTTCGCTGCGGGCTTTGCGCTCAGCCCTCTCCCAGGACTGGTTTTACTCTGAAAGGGCCAATACAGGGTAGATGCCCCATTACACTTTCCTTTTAAAGGCAAAATGTCGGTTTCTTATTTTCAGAACAACCTTTCTTTGATGAAAAGGAAAGGGTTAATTTTACCCTCAGTCAATCATGATGTGTAGGGAGCATTTACTTATCCAGTTCTTAACAAACAAGACCTAACGTGGAGGAGAGAGAGAATTGAAAAGATTGGTGAAATATGGCTTTGGTTGATGTTTTTTGAATGCTGGACAGCTAGTTATGAATGTTTTTGGCTGGCAGGTCAACCTCACCACCTGGTGCTAGGATCCTGGTTTATGATCTGGTTGGGGCCTCATCTGATTGGATCTTTTCTTCTTAGACTAGGCCAGGTTGGATGACGGTCACATAGTTGATTTAGATATCCCCATTGATGGGCTGAGGATTGGATGTCCCCGCGATGTGATGACTTTCAGCATCCATGGGTGAAAACAAAATGCCTTGAACAAGATTAAGGTGAGCCAGCCTCCCTCTCAAGAAAAAAGCCCTTCAGATGAGTCAAGAGAAGCCAGTATGAGTTGAAGTGCTGAGCAGTGATGGGTTGGAAGACGGGAGGGAGAGCTAAACCAAACTGATCAAATCTTTTATTTTCAAAGTGCCTTTTTAAGGAATTCAAAAAGGGGAAAAGTGGGCATCATAGTTCATCCCCCTCATTATTCTGACCACCAGTTAGGCCTGATATCTCTCATATCAATTTGGGTCTTGTCACTTTCGGTTCCACGTCTTGTGTTTTCACCAGATTTCAACAGTCCTCGGATTATATCAACATTGCATTTTTGGTTTTGACTAATCCAGATTCGTCTGGTTCTTTTGCATTTATTACAGCCCTCATCAATGTAAACAACTTCACCTGTTTTTCAAGATTATTATAACATCTTATGAATGTTCACATACTTTTTACATTTGAGCTCACAATGGGGGTACATCTCATAGGCCCAATAGTTACAACAATGCCACACCCAAGAAGAAATGCAACAGTTTTGATGTTCTCTCACACACTGATCATTTAGCTGTTGATAATGAAACAGGGCCGTGTGATGGGGCATGAGTACCCGTACTAGGCAAAGAAAGGGTTAATCCCGTATTATGGGCAGCAGAAGTACTGCCCCTTAAACCAGACTGGGCATGCTCCAAATGCTGTACTACAGGTTGAACCTCCCAGATCCAGGACTCTCAGGTCTGGCAACATCCGTGGTCCGGAAGGAAGGACCACAGATGTTGCTGGACAAGAGAGCCCCAGAGGCGAGGAGCACGAGCCAGCTGGGAGTCCTGCAGGTGCTGGGGAGTCCCATCTGGACTGGCAGGGGCTGGCGCTGTGGTGATGGGGAGTCCAGCCCTGGGGAACCACAGGCCAGGGAGTCCCTGCAGTGGCTGAGAAGACGCCCCCACCCCAGCCGGGAACTCAGGCAGCAGCTGAGCCGGCAGTGGGTGGGGGGAATCCCCAGCTGGGAACTCCAGTGGAAGCGGAGCCAGTGGTGGCCGGGGGAGATCCCCAGCAGGAGCGGGGCCAGTGGCAGCCAGAGGGAATCCCTGGCCCCAGTCCCAGCCCAGAACCTCAGCGGCAGCGGGGCCTGTGGGAAGCCCTGGCCTGGCCAGGAACCCTGGCGGAGAGGGGCTGGCGGTGGCTGGGGGGAATCCCAGCCAGAGGAGGCTGACCCTCAGAGCCCCGGCATGGGGCCTGCACCGAGGAGGGAAGCCCAGGCTCTGGGGATGTCCACAGCCCAGAGAGGAGCCTTGACCTCCCCTGGTCCACCACTTAGGTCCCAAGGGTGCTAGACTAGGGAGGTCCAACCTGCAGTATAAAGAAGAGCAGCTGGAGCCTTCAGCCCCTGACCTGAGGCCCGGACCAGACACCACAAAGAGTCACGAGGAGTCAGAGTCCCAACAAGCTACAAGGAGGTTGGAGACCCTGACAATGAAAGGAGCCCAGATCGAGGACTCATGGTAAGGGGATGAAGTGAGTGGTACCTTGCACCTGAGGGAAGTCAGTGTGTTGCAGTAACATCCCTGCTGAGGGGTGGTGACCACACTAACTACTGACAGGGTCCTATTCCAGGACCCAGTGGAGAGGGAAGGGCTGGGTCCCTCTACCCCCATGCCCTCTAACCCTTCACCTCCATGCTTCACCCACCCCAGGCGGTATCCCACTTTTCTAACTCTGACCCCAAGAGCAGCTGTACTGACTCTCACCAGTAGGCCACACTGCCCTGAACCCAATGTCTGCCCTTTTGAATCTGACTGTTGTCCCTTGTCATGGTGATGCCCAAGATAGTCAGGTGGACTGTAGTCACGGTGTCAGCCCACCCGTTGTCTGCTTCAACAGGGGCAATCAGAAATTAACTTGAAAAAACAGGTTAGTTTAGGAAAGCAAACTGACTGCACCTGAGAATTCCAGATGTAGGAACCCTATCAACATCACTGGAATTGTGCACAGAGACCATAGATAGACACCAGAGCCAAGAAAGCAGGAAATCATAGAAAGCTGGAGCTCACTTGAAAGAGCCGAGCTTGTGTGACCCGCCTTTGTACAGAAACATAGACCAGCAAACATTCCTTTGCTAGGGAAGAGACTGCTTTTTATTCTGATTCTGCATTTTCTTTCATGCTCATTTGCCAACACCCTTTTTAGATAACTCAAATAATAGAAAAACAGCAGTGTGTATGTGTGAAGCCATCCCTGGGTGGCTGAGAAGCTCATTCTGTTTCCTCAAGGAGGTTCCAAAAGCTCTATCCAGCAATGAAGCTGGCATTTGTGTTTGCAATGGACAGGTTTTATAGCATTTGGTAAGGCCAGAGTTTAGAATGTGCCTTCTGGTGTTCTTCTGTGCAGTTTGGTACCTTGACAACAGGATCTGTTCTATGCTGGGCCTCCAGCCTGTACTGATTCACCAAGATACTGATACTAATGTAAACCCTGTGCAATTTCTGAGCAGTGCAATAAAACAGTCACCACTAATAACAGGCATGTGGTACATTAAAGGAACAGGGCCACATATAAACCAGTTGAGACCAAATGACTTAGAAATCTAAATCCATTGACTTTAAATGAGACTGGCTGGTCTACACTAAAAAAGTTTTACTGGCATAACAATGTTAGCTAGGGGTGGCTTTTTGCCAGCATAGTTTTTTTATTGATAAAAATCCTGGTGTGGACACAGTTATATCAGAATAAAGGTGCCTTATACTAAGTTAGCTTATTTTGATTTTTTTCATGAAAATTTGTGTATAGAAAATTTTCAAGGAAGGAACCCAGGATATGTCTACACAGCAAAGAAAAATCCAAGGCTGGCACCTCCAATGAGCGGTTGAGGTGTGTTGCAGAGAGTTAGTTGGGCAACACCAGCTGGGCCAGCACTATGGGCACTGCAATCCCAATTAACTACACCAGAACAGTGTCAAGAGTGACTGGGTACTGCCACAGAAATGCATCATGAATTTTTCCATTCATCGTTTGGGACCTTGAATCCAAAGACAGAGAGGTTACAGACTGTGTATCCTGTTACCAGCCTGCTAAAGTATACAGTCTTTGGGAGTTTGATTTGTTTACTCCTTTTTGATGATTTTTTTTATTTCTGTTTGGAAAAATCAGGTCAGATTCTTGATGGAAGTCAAGTCAGGATCTGGCCTATGGATTTCAGCCCTAGTTTTTAGTATAAAACTTTTAAGAATAAATTCCAGTCTGAGTTTCCTTGATAGCCAAATTGATGGCCAAAGTCTGCTCTCATTTATGCTCATATTAATTAGGAATAACTCCATTTAATCTAGTTATTCTGGATTTGCAGTAGTGTAACTGAAAACATACCTTGGAATAGCTTCAATACTGTATGTGAAAACTTTAAAACATACCTTCCCTCTTCAATTCCAAAAATTAGCGCACACAAATATCAGTGCATAATATTTTTCAAATTTACCTTTAATGCAAATGTATTAACTTTGTCACAGGTCTGTGTATTTTAGTCATTTAGGATATGTCTACAGTACAGAGAAAATCAAAGCTGCTGCTGTCCATCTTCCAGGGTTTGAATGAGTGGGTCTAGTTAAGACAGCTAATTCGAACTGAAGGTGCTCCAGTCGATGCCGGTAGTCCTGCTTCCACAAGGAGTAAGGGAAGTCGAAGGGAGAGTGTTCTCCCTTTGACTTCCTGAAGTGTAAACAGTGCCAAAAGTCGAGTTAAGGTACTTTGACTTCAGCTATGCAATTAATGTAGCTGAAGTTGCGTATCTTAATTCGACCTAGTCCCGTAGAGTAGACATACCCTTACAGAAATATCATCTAGTTTGTAAAAGCTTCACACAGGTGCAAGTTAAACTAACATAAAGAAGATAGGTTCTACAAATAGTTTTCTAGATTTCTTTGTATGTGTTTATATAAGGGGGGGGAGAGAGAATGAGAGAAGAAAGCAAGTGTGCTTCCTACTCATAATTACATTTGAGTTATATTTATTTGGAGACTGTGGATTAAAAATGCTTGTAAATGACACAAATCTTGTTAAATAACAGCTGCAAATGAATGCTGTTTCTTGAAGAAGATGGAGAAAATTACCAGGCTTTTCAAGATATACAGAAATAAGGTTTTAATATGTTTCTTTTTCATCTCTGATAGGAAAGCTCAAAATATTCAGCTGTGTGTATCTGTAGTGCTTACAAAGAAAAGAAAATTAACACTGTTTAGCATTTCTTTGAAAACCCATTTAGCAAAGTAAAATAAGTTGATAATTAGGGTGGTGAGATGGGCTCTTAGGCAAACAGATGTGGGTTTGCGCTAAGAGATATGGATGTCTACTGCCTACAACAGGAAACCTGGTAGGGTTATTAATTTTAAAATGGCTAAAGTAAAGCAAAAGCAAAATTCTATTGATAAGCTGCTGGTTATTGACCCTTTATAGGAGTAAATGAACCTTTATTGTTTTTCTGAATGGTCCAGGAAAGGGCAGGACATTACAGAGCATGTGATACTGGGAAAATTCAGTATGGTGAGTGTTTTGGCATCACTTAGCTAGATACCAGAGTGTGGCTGGGGTATGACAAGCTGGCTGCTGGAATCAGATTTGCAGAACTAGAACTGCTTAACATAGACACTTGGGCTACGTCTAGACTGGCATGATTTTGCACAAATACTTTTAACGGAAAAGTTTTTCCGTTAAAAGTATTTGCACAAAAAGTGCATCTAGATTGGCACGGATGCTTTTGTGCAAAAGCGCTTTTGCGCAAAAGCATCCGTGGCCAGTCTAGACGCGATTTTGCGCAAGAAAGTCCCAATCGCCATTTTAGCCATCGGTGCTTTTTTGTGCAAAACAATTCTGGGTTGTCTACACTGGCCCTCTTGCGCAAAAGCATTTTGCCCGAGCAGGAGCGTCATTGTATTTGCGCAAGAAGCACTGATTTTGTACATTACAAAGTCAGTGCTCTTGCGCAAATTCAAGCGGCCAGTGTAGACAGCTGTCTGTGTAGACAGCTGGCAAGTTTTTGTGCAAAAGCAGCTGCTTTTGCGCAAAAACCTGCCAGTCTAGACGCAGCCTTGGGGCACGGGACAACCCAACCTCTCACTGATCCAGATTTCACCCCAGAATGTGACATCCTGAGCTGGTTACATATAATCTCTTTGTCCCTCTGTTCCCTGTCTGTGAAATAAAGATGATATTTTCTTTCTCTCCTGCTGTGTCTGTCTTGTCTACTTAGAGTGTAAGTTCTTTGAGGCAGGGGCTGTCTCTTACTATGTGCTTGTTCGGTTCCCAGCACAATGAGGCGGCTGATCTTGGTTGAGGCCTTTCGGTGTTACTATAATAGAAATAATAATAATATGCTAAAAAACAATTGCAGCTGGCAAATTTTCCCATGTCCTGTACATGTCCAGTGACCTCACACTCCTCAAAACCCACCTTCCACCATTGATCTCATTACTGGCATTCTTAGTTGATGCTTCTCTGCCTGATCATGACTGGATAAAGAAAAGTTGTAGACAAAATCTAAACCCAAGAGCATTCCCCCTTGTCCTTGTCACTCCACTTGTCATCTCACCTTACTTTTCCTTGTCCTGGCTTGATGTCTTTAGTCATTGTGTTATTCATTTATACCAGACTTGTAGGCACATAAGAAGACACGATCCCTGCTCTGAAATCCAAAAAGTGCCCACTTTAGCAATCTATAATTATTAACAATAGCAAATACAATGGGTGAATTTAAAGTTCCTCTGGTTTGAAAGATTCTGCTAATTCTAGTGGATTTCCCCATTTCACAGACTCCCTGGACCTGGTGGAAACTTTCTACTCCATGAAGCTTTTTAAGGGCACCCACAGTAATTGAATTACTATTGTTATTTATGCTTCTAGGAATGCTTGTAGGCATTTTCCATTACTGGCATTAAAAGTGAACCCTAGTATTTAAGATAAGCTTTCTTATCTTAGCTCTTCCCACTATTTATTTTTGTCCCTGGACTTTTAAAGAATTCTTTTTATTAAATTTTTTCTCATTTTATCACCTTTTATGAAATTAATGTTACAAGCGACCCCCACACTTACGACCTAATTGGTTCCTGGAGTACCGTCGTAAGTCAAGCTGTCGTAAGTCGAACCCTTATTTCCCATATGCGCAATGTTATAAATGGTAGTTCCATTCCTGGAAACCCATTTCATACCCTAAAGATACCAAAATTGACTACAGAAATGGAGGAAAACTAAACTAAATAGTTCAAATAACGCACAAAAAAATAACTAAAAAGTGAAGACCGATGTGGTGGAGACGCGTGCAGTTCAAGCAGCAGCTGCAGACTGGTGAGTCTGACTGACCTGGTGCATTTCCTGTTTTGGGATGATGCATGGAGTCTGCGTCGTATGCCGTCGTAAATGCGAGCTGCAGACGTAAATTGGGTGGGCGGGGTTACAAGCTATTGCACATGAAAAAATGGTCGTAAATGCGGGGGGGTCGTAAGTCGGGCGGTCGTAAGTCAGCGGTTGCCTGTACACAACTTGTATGTATCAAAACCCATTGATTTCCATGGAGTTTGTATTTGAAAAGTGTTTTCACTTTTGGATATGCTCTAAGGAGAATTTGATGAGAGAGGCTCTGACAAATTCTCTGTTTCACAGCAAGTGTTACCAGCCAATTTCTGCTTTTATTTACACCAATATAAATTGACTTCTGTGGAATAACTCTGGATTTACACTTCTGCAGCCCTGTGTCCTCTCAGATCCATTATAATGGCATAGAAAGAACCTTATAAAAGTTGGGTAACTCTATGCTCATCAACATTTTATTAGCTGTCACATAACATATATTTGCTTGTTACTGCTAATATCCTGAATTACTTCAACAGTACAATAGCCAGCACCTGATTTTCCTTTCACATTTAATCCAATGTAACTCCCCTGCCCTCCAATTTCAGTGCTACATAGTCTAAATTTAGAATGCTACATAAAGCATTAATAATGCCTGAATCTGCAAGACTAGGGAGTAGGGACAGAATGCAGAGAAGCAAAATATATATTTGTCTACACTGAAATGTAAGTAGGGCACCATATTAACACCTACCTCTTGTGAAAAATGTCAGTGGATTTTTAAAGACCAGAAATGAGTGGAACTAAGATTTTAAGTCTCCTATAGAAGAATAAAATCTAAGCAGCCATGCACCCCTTAACAGCATGGAGAAAAGACACTGAAATTTTAACCTCTTGACAGTTTTAACAACTGTTTCAAAAGTATAACCTGATATCATAAGGGTTTATGTGTCCATGCACACAGCACATCTCCCTGATCAATCTCTAAACTCATGCACTGTGTTATTGCTAAAGACACATGGTAATGTGTCACTCACAGTATATAAATGGCCTTCTATACATCTGGGTGACAGTTGAAAAGAAAGAAGCAAATGATCGTCTCTATTATAAAATTCCAAACAGGTGTGTGTAACTGACCGAGCCTCTGCAGATGCATTTACCAGGATTAACTAACTAATAAGACATTTTCTCTTCAAAGGAAATTTGTCACTGGCTGCATTCTGGAATGATCGGGGGAAATTTCCAGGAAGGACAGTATGCGGTTTTCCTCTCCCCACCTCCAAACCCCAGGCCATGCTTTATACTCACTGAAGGAAGGCAGTGAATTGGCCCAATTCTGTCTGTGTGTGGCATTAACAAACTGGGAGCTGATGCCATAGATAAGACTGAGCAAATGTTCCCAATCAAGTACTAACCTGGACAAAAACTAACCAGAAAGTGTTGTCTATAAAAGTCTGAGGGGGGAAATAAAAAAATGATACTGTAATGCTGAATGCAAATAAAGGTGGCAGTCGATACATTATGGTGTGGTAACGGGCTGATGGCACAGTGCTGATTATGCTACGCTACCAGCCTCCAAACCAAGGACAAGAAGTTGTGGGAAACCAACGAGGTAGCAAACTACTCCCATGTATAAAGTGATCAAATGGCACAATGGAAGAACAGTTAGAAAAACAATTTCTCAACCCTTTGAGAGCTTGCTAGTTCTAGTGCACCCAAGAGGGGAACCACTCTTCATTCTCCCATTCTTCCCCGGTGGGCAGGGGAAGCCGGGCTGCTGCCCCATCCCTCCCTGGCAGGTGGAGGAAGCTGGGCTGCCGTGCCATGGCCTCATCTCTCCCTAGCAGCTGGGGGAAGCCGTGCTGTGGCCCCAGCCTTCCCTGGTGGCGGCCCCAGCCTTAGGCAATCGGACGTGTAGGCAGTTTTGGGAAGACTGGTCCTTCCCTTGCCTACATTTGGCTCACTTCTCCATATTGTACTTGCATTATCACTTCAAGATAAGCCCCGTCCTCTTGACCCAGATCTTTTTGTTTTAAAATCTGTAACACTAACAATAATGCCATTGTTTTCCATTGAGTTTGCTCTGAGAATTGCATATAGAATCATAGGACTGGAAGGGACCTTGAGAAGCCTTCTAGTTCAGTCCCCAGTACTCATGGCAGGACCAAGCACCATCTAGACCAGGGGTGGGCAGTAATTTTTGTGGGGGTGCCACTTAATGACTTTTGGTACATGGGCATGGGCTGGCCTCACCCATGGAAGGGGCAGTGCCTGTGGCAGAAGGGGCAGGGCGAGGGACTAGCCTCCCCCCAGACTTGTCTGGGGCCAGAGGCTTTGAATTAAAAATATTGCAAAGGGCTTGCGGCTCCTGGCCCCACCTACCTGCTGGCCACCTGGGATCGATGCAGCTATTTAAAAGGCTCATGGCTCAGTCCCTGCTGGGGTAGCACCATGACTGGGAGCTGGGAGCTATTTAAATAGGATCCTGCTGCCTGAGCCACCTCCTGGAAATTCGGTGGCATGGGCAGCGGGATATAAATAGAAAATGGGCAGATGCAGTCCACAGGCCGGATCAAAGTGTTAGGCGGGCCGGATCTGGCTCCTGGGCTGCATGTTGCCCAGCCCTGATCCAGACCATCCCCAGTTGTCTGTCTAGCCTGCTCTTAAAAATCTCCAATGACAGATATTCCACAACGTTCCTGGGCAATTTATTCCAGTGCTTAGCCAACTTGACAGGAAGTTTTGTCCAACCTAAACCTTTCTTTCTGAAATTTAAGCCTATTGCTTCTTGTCTTATCTTCAGAAACTAAGAAACACAGTTTTCCCCTCTCCTCCTTATAATAACCTTTTATGTATTTGAGAACTAGACACAATATTCCAGTTGAGGCCTAATCAGTGCGGAGAAGAGTGGAAGAATTACTTCTCATGTATTACATCACTCCTGCTAACACATCACAGAATTATGTTAACTTTTTTTGCAGTAATGTTACACAGTGAACTCATAGTTAGTTTGTGGTGCATTATGACCCCCCAGATCCCTTACTGCAGTACTCCTGCCTAGGCCGTCAATTCCCACTTTGTATGTGTGCAACTGATTGTTCCTTCCTCTGTGGAGTACTCTGCATTTGTCCTTATTGAATTGAATTTCATCCTATTTACTTCAGACCAATTCTCCAGTCTGTCCATTTGAATCCTATCCTTCAAAGCATATGCAGCCCCTTCCACCCCCACCCTACTTAGTATCATCTGCAGATTTGATAAGTGTACTCTCTATGCCATTATCTAAATAGCTGATGAAGATATAGCACAAAACTTGACCCAAACATGGTCCCTCTGAGACCCCACTCGATATGCCCTTCCAGCTTGATGGTGAACCACTGATAAATACTCTCTGGGAACAGAGCCTTCTCTTGTTTTGAAGTAAAACTACATTTGCCACAGTACCTTGCCACTGATTTACATTTTTCTTTTGGATAGAGACTGGAAGGATTTATAAGCCCAGAAAAGATCTTCCTTCTTAAACAGAGGAATTAAATCATCGCCATCACTTCAGTTTTGTGTATAAAAAGATTAACAACATATTGACCTATACGGTTGAATGAACCACAAAACAGATGTTTGGATATTCAGTTGAATTGGTCCTACCCCAGATTCTAACTGGGCCATGATGTTGCCATCTTTGTTGCTTTTCACATGGATTGTGTTCAGCATAGCACATTGCTGGGAATGGGAACATGACAGGAGCTGGCTAATTATTCAACAACAACCCAATTTTTCCTTCCACTGCATTCCCAACCTCAAGAGCCCTAGGGAAAGGGTAGATGAAAATTGGGATTAGCTAACTCCAAATTCCCACCAATCAAACACACAATTAAACATAACAAAGATCACTCCTCTTTATCTTTATAGTGACACTATCAATTTATTTCCTGCAATTAATAGCATTGCACGTTACTTTTCATATGGCTTCTGTGTGCCATGAACAGGCCCACTGATGGGGAAGGCAAAGGTGTCAATTACCTAGGGAGTCAGGTGATTTTAAAGGGTCTGGGGGTCCCCAGCCACTGCCATCATGACAGGCAGTGCAGTGGGGCTAAGGCAGGCTTCCTACCTGCTCTGGCTGCACACAGCTTAGGGGAGAAGGGTTGTTCCATGTACAGCCCTTGCCCCAAGCACCGACTCTGCTGCTCCCATTGGCTGGGAACTGCAACCACTGGGAATTGCAGATGATTCCTGCAGGCAGCAGCGAGAGAAGACCCCCTAACTTCCCAGCCAAGAAGGCACTGCCAGAGGTATGTGCCAATCACTTTTGGGAATCACCTGAGGTAAGTTCAACCCCCTTACCCAGCCCAGAGCCTGCACTCCTCATCCCCTCCCACATCCCAACCCCTTACCCCAAGCGGTGAATGTAGGGTGGGGAAGAGCAAGTGTTAGAGGAAGGGGGGATGAAGTGAGCAGGCACAGGCCTTTGGAGAAGGGGTGGAACAGGCATGGCTTCAGGAAACGGGGGGGGGAGAGGTTGCCAAGGTCTTTGGTTTTGTCTGATTAGGCAGTTGGCAACCCTATCAGGCAGGCATGTGGGAGCTCTGGCTGTGCTAAAAGAGTACAGCCAGCAGCTCAGCTGGCAGCTCCCTGGGTACCAGCCCGTGCAGATGCAGCCCCAACCCCACCCAAATGTTGGGGGAACCATGTCCACACAGATGCAGCTTGTGCGTGCATAGGGGCTCATTGACTTTTCTACTCCAAGGCCAGGAACTGGTCTTGACAGAGCAGGTTGTAATGTCAAATTAATATTTGGAACATTTATACTGCATCTTAATTCCCTGTTTTCCCATGCTCCCCTCTCTGCCATGTAGTGGCAATGGAAGGACTCACTGGTTCCTGCTTTGCATTTTAACAGAAAAGGGCCTCATAAGTGACCCCTTTCTCAGGGTGTCTAAACTGCAGGTGCAGTTAAGCTTGGCAACTCCACTGAGGCCTTTGTGCGGAGTGCTACTGATTGCTCCTTGGATCCTTCAGCCAGCTTTAGGAAACAGGTAGCTGACTACCAAGGTTCCTTGTAAGCTGCATGGGTGCATAGCCCTTTTCTGAGCCCCATACAGAGATTCAGAGCTCCCCGCGCAGGCAGGGAGCTCAGCTGATTGGAAGGGGGAGCAGGACACTCGCCCTCTCAGAGGAGCAGCTGCAGCTGCAGCTGCTGCCACTGCCTACTACAAATGGAAGAGCTGGCTCCAGCCTCTACTCTAGGGCTGGGGAAAAGATAATCTGTGGGCCTGACCCAGCCGCGAGAGCCTTAGCCGGCTCCTTGGCACTCATTGAAGCCAGGTGCAGCACCCACCTGTGTATCTGTGAATGGTGAGAGCCTGGACAGAGGTGAGACAGGCTTTTCATGCGTCTCCCGCCCTTCCGTAGCGCCCATTGGCCAGTTTTAACCAATAGCAGCTGCTTGTTTGCAGGCCAGGCAGCATGGGAAGTGCCCCTGCTTCCTCACCAATCAGTTTAGAGCAATAAACATGGCTCCTGCAGCACCAGGGGCTGGAAGGTACTTGCTGGGCTGCTGGCTTGGAGCTAGGTAAGATCTCCCAACTAGAGTCTGTCTCTAGCGCCCCAGCCCCAGCCCCAGCCCCAGCCCATGTAACCCAAGACTTTTGCTCCCCTGATCCAGCCCCTATACACTGCATCCCCTCCTCAGGTCACAACCCCTCTCAGACCTTGCACCCCAATCTGGTATCCCTGGTCACAGCCCAGATCCCTGCACTCCCTCCAGCAACCCTGCACCAGGGCACAATCCCCTCCCAAGATCTGTACCCTCTCCTCACCCCAGTTCATTGCCCCCAGTCATGATCCTCTACTTCACCCAAACTCCCTCCCAGATCCCATGCCCCAATCCCTTACTCCAAGCTCCTTTCTGTACCCAACCTCCCTCCTGGACCCCCTGCACCTCTGTCATTAATATAGTGGAAGAGTGTGGCTCTCAACCACTTACCAAATTCTTGGAGTGGCCCACCCATCAAAAATTATTGCCCACCCCTGTGTTAATAGCTTAAGGTTAATAAAGAAAAAGATTCTTTTAACAAATTTCTTTGTGTGTTGCAGAGACCTAAAACTCTGATCTTAATGATGTTTTTTTTAAATCCTGTGTTACTAATTAATACACAGTAAATTGTATTGCATTAAGGCCAGGTCTTTGCTATCTGGTAGAGTTCTGTTCCTGTAGCACCTTAAACTAACAAAAATATATAAATAGTATCATGAGCTTTTGTGGGCTCAACCCACTTCTTCAGCCAAGGGACGTGTTAATTGTCTTTGTCTTTGATTTCATATTAAATAATCATAAGCATTGCTCCTTATTAATTATCTCTTTTTAATATATTTTGTACCACACCTATGGAGTATTTAAAATATATATTTATATCTACGGTTTTTGTTTGTACTGGTGGGTGCACATCCACACACTACTTCAATATTGGTGTTGCACATAAATTTCAACCCTCCCAAAAGAAAATTCAACCCACCCAAGGATTGAAAATCTTAGAGGGAACACTGCTGACTACTGATCAGCATAGAGGGAAACAGACTTGCAATGTGCACTAATGCACTCACCTGGCAAATAGCAGGTCCTGACACCCTTGTGTTCCATGTTCCCATCTCTGGGCCCACATGGTGGTGGTCCAAGGTTGTTGCTATAGCTGCCTCATTTCAGCCAGGGAAGTGGAAATGAGAATTAGCAAACAGCAGTTTTGGTTACTGAGATTTTTATATTACTCTCAACTGCAGGTGACAGTGTAGGTCTGATGGTTTTAAGGAAGATCATTTTGCTAAAGGAGATTTGGGAATGAGTTTGAACTGCTACTAATCTGGGTAATGGAAACTGCTAAAATAAGATAGTTAAACTGGTGGAGTGTATTTTGTCATTTTACCTGACAATATTGACATCAGAGGAAACATTACTCTATTAAGATTTTAAGAATCAATCTCTGCTTACCCAGAAACCAGATCTTTGAAGTTCATTCATAGATTATGATACCTGATTCGACCCATAAGAACTACAAAATGAGATATTCTTTATTTTAAATGAAAGTGTGTACTTCTCTCCATAGTGATTTCTAGAAAACTGCCATCAGCAATTTTATTTGCTATATTTCCATCTGGGGAGACTTCCTCTGAAGTTCCCCTTTGCCTTCAGGGCTAACAAACATCATGAGCCATACTCAGTTTGATTCAAGCATGCTTCCTTATGCTCATACTAGGGCTGGATTTGGCCTCATGTGTCTATAGATGGTCAAGTGGACTTTTGTTGCTCTTTTTTCTTTTATATTGCTTTGTTTAGTGACCACAGTCTGTTTACACTGGGTTTTTCAAATAATATTACTGGACAGCTGAGGAGGACAAACAGATCACTGGCACCAAAGGAGATAAATTAATAAAATAAAATAAAAAAATTAAAACCAACTTCCAAAGAAGGGAGTTACCTTTCTTCTTGTTTCGTATTTTGAACTCTGACAGGTACTACTTTTCATATTTTAAATCCTGCTTTCTCTTATTTAATAATTGCCTTATGTTGGACTGGAAATCAGCCAGGGTTTCATCATAACAAACCATATTCATAAAACAAGAAAGAGAAGTTTCTCCATCACATTCTCTTTCTGGCTTCAACTGTCATTTCTCTCGTTTTCCAGTTCAAATGCTTTATAAATGATGCATATTGTATAACAAATTCTTGATTTGTAAACTAGTACTAATCATTTCCTTCCATTTCAGAGAGA
Source organism: Rafetus swinhoei (assembly GCA_019425775.1). Lineage (NCBI taxonomy): Eukaryota > Metazoa > Chordata > Testudines > Trionychidae > Rafetus > Rafetus swinhoei. Next base: position 268,706,446 of record CM033437.1, on the reverse strand, counting down.
CTTTCAAATTCTGAAAAGTGCATACGTGGACACACACTCATACTGTATCTTACACTCCATTTTAATGGCCCTTTTGGTTCCACTCTGTGTCTCTCTCAATTTCTCACTCATACATATGAATGTAAATTATTGCACAGTCACTGAATGCCAGAGTGGTGCAAGGGACACCACTTTTGCACATACATCCTTTCCTGACCCACCTAATATGTAATTTACAACACTGTTTAGTCACCCAACAACTAAAAATCACCACATGGCCTCAGTCTGTGGAATATGTATCCTATGTTTGCAGGTGGATGGATTAGAGGATCTGATAGTTTGTTTCACTTCTAATTTCTGATGACTGGCCAAGTTAACTGACAGTCCAGTGTTTGTTTGCTTTGTACTCAGAAATCATTCTCTAGAAGACACTGAGAAACCAGAAATTTTAGTTTAAATTGCAAACTTTCTCATAGGCATCGCCTGAAATTCACTGTATGAACTTTAATACCATTGGATTGGCAAAATGAACTGAGAACTTTAATTCATTTTGCACACATGTGCAGATTATGGCTGCAAACAAATGTCCTGTGGTATAGATTATGGCTTTATATCAAGTAAGGTTTAAGGAAGGCTGTTCTGCATGAGGTATTCTCTCTGACTCAGAAATCCTCCTTGAGCATTAAGAGCACATTCTGGACCAGAAGTTCCACTCCACTTTCAAAGAACGTTCCATTTGCCTTTTACACAGGCTTAGCTCTGCTGTCTGATGCCCAAAGTGCACCTCACCCCATTTGAGGTACAGTAGTTAGCACACACTGCAGTTGTAATCTGGAGCAAATCTTGTAATCCAGGTACCAGAAGACCATGAGTATAACCAGCTGTGGAGCACAAGAGGGAGAGAATGAGTCTTTGCCCTCTGTCTCTACTTTTTTCTCACATTGCTTTGGTGAAAATGCAGCCTTCAACTGTGCTTGAAATATTTTGCTTAGAAACAGTGTGGTCACAGACTATCACTGGCACCTGAAGCATATGTATAGATGCCTTTATCAAACTAAACAAATGTAACTGATGTCTTCCATATTTAAGGCCTGATCTAATGTCCACTGAGGTAAATATATTGTTTAGATCAGGCACTTCAGTTGTCACACTGGTTTGAAGTGGTGTAACTCCATTGTTTTCCATGTAAGTACGATTAGATTCAGGTCCAAAATTATCCTATCTGAGGGAGGACACCAGCTTCAGTTTAAAGGGAATCCAATGTATTTCTTTATTTTCTAGTGTCCGCAAATGACAGGCCAGCTCCAACGATGGGCATTCTAGAAATGTGTGAAATTATGCCTTCTGGAATGACTCACTTAACCAAAGTTGTTCTGACTGTTGTTAATGTCTCCTTCAAAAAGTACTTGCATTCACCTGTCAGATGTCTGTGCTAATTCATACAGCTTTTGAATTAATTATTTCTCATCTTCTCTCACCATTTTGAAGCGTGACTTCCAATCTCTTCCACAGCTGTTTTTTCTTGGCCTTAATCCAGATGAAACTAATTTGACAAAATTACACTTCAAACTCAAAATTTCTACTTAATTTTTTATGACTTTTGGCAGCCTGCCCAGAAAGATAGCTGTGTGCCAAACATTAAAACAGTGGGCTGATTTGAAATTTAGCTCCAGAATCTTTAAAACAACACCCCAACCTCTATTTAGGCAGATCTTTAGGGAAAGATGATACAAAATACACTCACATTTTTTTAACCAAGAAGACTGAGTGCCCTAATAACACCCTTGTTTGGTCTCTTCTTAAAACGTCAGCAGTACCATGATTAATTACTGTTATCTCTTAAACTCTTCAGACAGCTGACCATCCAAAATGCCCTCTTTTAATCTTCCTTGAGTACATTCTGTGAGCTATTAGCAGGCTTATAACTACTTCTATTCAAGAGAGAGACTGAGCAGATGGATGCCATACTAGCACATCTCTGATGGTCCCATCAGTTTTTGCAAAATGTAAGCTTTCATTTAAAACAACAACGATGGCATCTAGTCCTTATGGTTGCTAAGAAACCAGAATATAATGGGATGCAGTGTTGCCTTCTTGAGTCTGCCAGACAGACCAACTAAACAGTGGTCCTGATGCTGATTTCACTTACACATCAGTTTGAGACAGGTGTGATTCATTGGAATTCACTGGTGTCATCCCTGCTTAAGATTCATGAAAGAGAGAGGAAGTTCTTTATCTATTTCACTGCAGATCGTATTAGCAGAAACATCCAGCTACCCTGAGATTAGGTGTGTTGCTTCAGGCAGTAGTTCTTGGAGAGGTGAGAGCTGCCTTTGCCACTCTCCAAGCACAGTCTTTGTGTCCCACCTGCGCAGATGGTCACTGAGCCCAGTGCTTGTGTGAGGCTCCTTGCATCCTTGCCTCAGTAATATCCCAGCATGAGGGTCAACACAATCTGGCCCCCATGCTTTAATCTAGTCACTCCAGTGCCATTGCTTTAATTTTAATTTAACACTATGACGTTTAAGTAGAATAGTTAAAAGCTGATTTAAATAGTGAGCTGGCAGCCACACCTTCTCCAGAAAGTAGCAGGGTAATTGTAATCTAAAAATCTCCTGCTGCAGTAGGGAGAGGTTTCTGCTGGCAGGAAAAGGTGCAAGGATAATTTATTGAGATGGGTATCAAAGATTTTTTTTAAAAAGTGTGACTTTTTTATATCCAAAAAGGAACAGCTATTCAGTCCTGGTTGATTTTTAACCTGACTGCATCCCTTTCTAAATCGTGTCATCAGCAATGCCTCTCCCAGTCTTAGCACAGTATTGTACCACTGAGTTCTGCATCAAAATCAATGGAATGACATGGTCCTAAATTACTTGGTAATACCACTTAGGCTTTGTCTAAACTCGCATGTTGGTTGGCAAAACTTTTGTTGATCAGGTGTGGGGGGGGGGGGAAAAACACACCCCTGAGTAACATAAGTTCCACTGACAAAAGCACCGGTGTGGACAGTGCTATATCAGTGGGAGACACTCTCCCACCAACATAGCTACTTCTGCTCATTGGTGTGGTTTAATTATGCAGGCAGGAGAACTCTCCCCTGGCTGGCACAGCATGCCCACACAGAAGATTTTACAGCACTGCCGTGATACTGCTGTAAGGTCCACAGTGTTGATATGTCCTAAGAGTAAAAGGGGCTGCTACCCTTAAGGGACAGGTTGGCCCTGCAGCTGGGACAGCCTTGAGTATAATCAAAGGGGCCTTGCCCTGCCCTGGGTCTGGGCTATATAAACAGGTGGCTGAGGAGGTCAGAGGGCAGTAGAAGCCATGCAGACTAGTGAGTGGTAGCTTCCTCACAGGCTCTAGGAGATGGATCTAACTAAAGACTAGGTTAGTAAAACTTAAGTTTGGGGGCTCAACCAGTGCCTGGTGGTTAGTTTCTTAAGAACTATGTATTGTATTTGCTCCTGTCAAAAGGAAACAGCTTCCGCTTGCCCCCAGGCTATTAAAATGAGCCTATTGCTGCCTCAGTGAAGAGGACATTAAGACAGGATACATACTCAGTGCCACACTGGGCTGCACCTATGGAGTTCTGAGGGTGGGTAGGCCGTTACTCAGCCATATATATATGTGCCTTTCTTCTGGCGATTCGTAAGAATAAGAAATAATGCCTTGCTCTTATTTAGCTCTCTTGACCAACAGATTTCAAATCACTTCATATTAACCCTGCTTACAGATAGGTAACCTCCCCATGCACTAGATTCACTAAGGTCACACTGGAGAACAGAATCCATGTCCTGCTGACCAGTTTAATGCCTTATTCTTTGGTCCATGCTGCCTCCCTCAACACTGGCAGAGGAATGCACAAATGCTGTCCCTTAGCCATGTTTTATTGTAGTTGTTGTAAACATGAAATAGTTCTGGAGTTTTCTAAGCAGAGACAATGGACAAATCTGAGTGTTTACAGAGGGAAAGAAAATAACAGAGGCGCTCCGTGTGGCTTCAAGAAATCACTTTATGACAGGATGTGGAAAAAGTGAGACAAATATCGGAAGGAATGAAAAGAATGATTCTGGGGGAAAGAAGCAACTGAAACGCAGAAGCAGAAGGAAGAGCTGAAGAGAAGTTTGGGGAGAGCTAGTGCAGAACCTAACAGGTATGGTGAGTACTCTCCAGCAAAGCAATGAAATGACAACAGTGTAATCTTGACACTGGGCGACCAGCTGGGCTGAGGACAGCAGGGACTAGAAATAAAGAATGAATAAAAATATCCTCGACTTGAAATCATCCAACTGTGCAAGTGTGTTTCTAACACTTTACCCTCATCCTACCTCCTTCGTTCTCTCTTGTAGTATCTTGTTTAAAATTATGCCTCAATGCTGCAATCTCCTTTTTTGCTGCAATCAATGGGGCTATTCGTGTGTACACAAGTGAACATGCATATGTATATGCAGAATCAGGGACTTAGGTTGTAACTCTTCAGAGAACCGACTATCTCTTAGCATGTGTTTGTACAGCACCCAGCATAGTGGGCTGTGCTGGAGCACCACTAGGGGGCAGCTCTAACTTACAGCATTGGGCTGTGATCCTGGAGATGTGCTCCGCCCCACTTCTTATATTCTCCCTCCTACTCCTGAAGTAGACCCTCTGCTGGGGTGGTTGGCATAGGAGCTAGCTCTGCCTGGTGGGGGAATTATCAGCTAGAGAGTGTTTCACTGTCACTGCCTGAGTGGCACATAGGAATCAGATTGCATAAAAGAACAAGACCTTCTGTCATCAGCTTGTTGTCTGGGCAGGGAAGCACAGGAGAGTTAAATGGAGACTCACATTCTCTTGTACGCACGCTTTCCAGATCTACACATACACCGAAAATTGGAAACCAAACAAAGAACTCCATGTCGTATAAAAGACTCTGTGTCCTCTTCCAGAGGGTGGTCCGTATGAACTATATTTAAGATTTTAAAGCCTTGAGCTCTGACCAAAGTAAAAAGTATAGAATAAGAGAGTCTTAGTGAACTAGTCTCTACAAGTCCCCTGTACAGCTTAAGGTTCTTGCACAATGACTTTATTAATAGGTTCTGAATGCCCCTAAGGTGCAGGCTCAGCTGGGGACATTTTAACCCATTATCGCTTAAAAAGCAATATATTGTAAAAAGGATATACATTTCTGCCACAGCCAGTTGACTGGGTCTGACTTCCAGTGACCTATCAGCTTGCATATGCAGTGCAGTCACAGCTATGTGTCGCGGAAACGCTAGCTAGAACATAACCCCAGCCTATCGGAGACACATAAATCCTGGATTATTGGGTTGTCTTTTCCCTCATGTCCTTTTTATTATTGCCACCACCTAAGGGGCAAAACAGTAATAAACTTTTATTTGAAACAAACTTGATATTTATTGAGATTTTACTAACTCTCTCATCTGCTGTTATGAATGAACAAACACGAAATTGAAAGCAAAGCTGAGCCTTAATGTCTTGAATTAATTCTGATATAAATCCAAACATGATCACAGTCATAAGAGGTAAACCATAAGCCTTTAAGAGCAGCAGGCTCAACAAAATGTAGCATTTATAACCACTACGCTGTGATAATTTCCAAGATCTAATTATAGCAGGACACATATATATCACATGCTAAGGGATTAGTGGCACTACAGTTTTTTGAAATACAGATGTCAATTCTTAATCGCTTGGGCTATGTCTACACTGAGTTTTCTTAGCAAAAAATATGCAAATGAGGGACTCATTTGCATGAGACAATCTCATTTGCATATTTTCTGCCAATCCATTTTTGCGCAGGGGTTTTTGCATAAAAACGAGCAGTACGGATGTTTTCTTTGTGTGCAAAAACCTCTTTTTCTGCAAGATCCTTATGCCCCTGAGTATCTAACAACGGAAGGGCTCTGAGTCTGTCGACAGAGCAGAAGACAGGATGAGATGTTGCCTTGTCATATCTTGGTGTGAAGTCCTTCAGAGAAGACTATTAGGGACTTGATTCTCCTATCACACCAGTGTTATGCAAGCACAATGCCATAGATTTCAATGGGGGTGTGCTGTTGTTAAAGGGTGTAGTGCAGAGTGGAGAATCAGGCCTGCTTAAATATAAGAGAGACAGTAGCATGGCAAAAATCACACATGCTAGCCTCCTGTTCACAGGGTCTTAAGAGGCGGGAAAATATTAATGCAGAAGAAAAGGGTAGTTAGAGCTTGGGGTTCTGTGATTTTGTGTGTTTTTTACCTAGCTTTACAAATGTCACGCTGTCTGTGTCAGGAGGCATGAGTGACAAAGGGATCCCAGGAAGTTTGTTTAACAATAAATCTTTTCTATTAACAGCCAATATTTGGTATGGTACTTGAGACATTTGAAGGCATATTCAGAGGCTATTCTGTCTTACCTGGGTTTCCATCTCTCCTCCTCTCTACTGCTGATTCAGCCTTTTGCTATTTTTAAAACTTTCAATGTAAAAACTACACGCAACATAATAGTGCAGCATCTGGGTTCTGGTACTGCCAGAAATGGTGTGGGCCTTCCCCTGCTGACAGGGCCACACTCCCTACCAGTGTGACTCATGGAGACACCATGTGTCTGAGGTCATGCGGCACAGGGGTTTCATTTTTAAGACTGAACTAACCCTACCAGTTTTCTCCTTGGACACATGTGGTGTGACCCCACACACACTAAGGGTAGGATGACTTGCCTTAAAAAATGGCATTCCTTTATTTGATACCAAACAAAAAGCCCCCCGGATTTTGGCTGAGTAGTGAAAAGGGGACAGGCTGTAGAAAAGCAGGACTGTCTGGTTTAATATGGGATGAGTGGCTTGCCTACCAACACTGTGTTCGCTAGGATCCTGAGTGAATCGTGTCTGGGTACAGCTTTCTGACTAGAACTGGAAAACAGAAAATTCTTATGCCCAACTCCTCAAACATACTAAGGCATTGCTTTGCTCAGCATTGCAACACCTAGCCACTAGGTGGCCTTCCATCTCATGGAATCCTCAGCCCTGAGTTAGGTGCCCAGGATCACTGCACTGTACAGTGCCTAAGGGAAAGGCTTCTTAGAAGTTAAGCAGTTCCCTGCTTAGCTAGCTAAATTAGCCAGGAGTGTAAATGCAGAGATAGGTTCCTCCCTCTCTGCTCAGGATTCTGTTGTGAACCTTCTCCTGGAATTAGGTGCCCAATCCAGCGACACCAAAGTGAAGCCAGAGATTCCCAGGGGTTACTCCTGAAAGATGCTTTGAATGGATAGATTGATACAACTGTCACCCTTAGGATTTACATTGCCTTTATCCAAATGAACTGCAATGTCTCTGGTGGGAGATCTAAGATACAAATTGTTTCCACTCCCAAGAAACCAAGCATTTACCCCAGGTCAATCTGTTTTGTGGTGTTTTATTTAAAGTGAACATCTATCACTAAATCCGTGTTGCAAGATAGACACTCCAGACTACAGGAGCTTCAGGGGGTAGCCGAGTTAGTCTGTTACAGAAAAAAACAGCAACCAAATGGTCTGGTAGCACTTTATAGACTAACAAAACATGTAGATGGTATCATGAGCTTTCATGGGCACAGGGGCTGTCTGACTCCATTGTGGGGCTGGTACAGTGATCCAGGAGTTCGTATGTGTCACTGGTTGGTGACGTGCAGTTAGCGAACACTGCCAGTGTGGGATGTCTGCCCTGTTCTGGACAGTCTGCCCTGGGCTAGCAGCTCCAGACAATGTGACAGTTGGCATGTGACAGTTTTCCATGCCCTAGCAGATGAAACCCACCAACATGAACCCAAGACCTATTGACTTCTTTTTCATGGAAAGAGCAGGAGAGAGCTCAAAATAGCTTGATGGATAGAGCAGTCCCCTAAGATGGGTGAGACCCAGGTCCAAGCCTTTGCTCTTGTAGTGTCGGGATTTGAACTCAGGTCTCATGGCTCAGCTGAGTGTCCAACCCATCAGGATCATCTGAGCTGGATATATTTTTCCTCAGTCTCTCCTATTGGAGCTTCAGGGGCTAGCCGAGTTAGTCTGTTAGGGTACGTCTACACTAGCCCCCTAGTTCGAACGAGGGAGGCTAATGAGGGCGACCGAAATTGCAAACGAAGTGCAGGATTTAAATATCCCGCGCTTCATTAGCATGTTCCCCGGCGGTCGCCATTTTGGAAACTGACTAGCCCGGAATAACTGCCCGCGTCTACAAGCGGCAGTGAAACGGGAGTTCGAAGTAAACCCCTTAACTCAAATTAGATGTTAAACCTCATTCCATGAGGAGTAACAGGTAATTCGAGTTAGGGTTTACCGAACTCCGTTCACTGCCGGCTGTAAACGCGGCAGTTATTCGAGCTAGTCAGTTTCAAAAATGGCAACCACCGAACATACTAATGAAGCGTGGGATATTTAAATCCCGCGCTTCATTTGCAATTTCGGTTGCCCTCATTGGCCTCCCTAGTTCGAACTAGGGGGCTAGTGTAGACGTACCCTTAGAGGAAAAAAACAACAAATGGTCTGGTACTACCAGACCATTTGTTTTTTTTCTCATATTGGAGCTATTCTAACTTGTAGAAATATCCATTGGAGCAGAGATTTGAACCTGTTGTCCACTTCCTAGGCAAGTACTTTCACCAGGGGGGGCTATTTAGTCAGTCTTGCCTTCTGGTTCAATGACTATTTAATTTAATGGTGGGGTGACATCAGTGTGTAGGCAGCTTTGATTGCTGGCTAGTAGAAATGTGTGTTTCTTGTGGAGCTGGGTTCCCACAGAGTTGAGGTTCAGAGAATGTCAGTGGTGCCTAGAAAGGTGTCCAAATACTTTTGAGTACTGGGGACCTTAGAGTCTTAACACACTAACCTCTGTGAGTTTATTTGGTGACTCAAACAGCAGGATTGTTCAGCATACCACTTCACCCCTCAGCGGGGACGCTGGACACACTGTGCTCTGGGGCATTACCAAAATCAGTAGTATTGATAAGATTGCTAATTTGGCTATAGGCAAAGAAATGCAGGAGGAGAAAAGTTTGAAGTAATAGCTTACTGTTTTTATCCTGCTAATTCTGAAATACTTGACTACATAGCTGTAAAATTAAAAGCCTCCATAGTACATGGCATACAGAGTGTCCTGCAAACATTCCTTGTAGGTAGGTTTGCTTCTCTACTTTCCTCCATTTACTGACTCCCCCAACCCCCTTCCCACACACACACACACAAGAACTAAGCACTCAAATGAGTTCTGTACCTCATTAAAAGGCTGAATGGTGGCTATTTTCATGTACATGAATCTGACAAGTGGGTCTCTGCCCACTAAAGCTTCTGCTCTAATACATCTATAAGTCTATAAGGTCCCACAGGACTCCTCGTTGTATTTTCACATACACTCTGCAGTCCAGGAAGACAATATTGCACCAGTAGCCTCCCCAGGAATTGAAATTAGGGGTGTCTGAATTTACGGGGGGGGGGTTTCAGGGCTGATGAGGGGTGACACCGTGAGGGTGAAGGTGGAATGTATGGCACCATAGTTCACAAAACTGGGGGGGGGGGGTTGGGGAAATTTGGGGGGATGTAGAGAAATCCCTGTATTGCACTATGTAAGCGATGCAAAACGGTATTAAAGCTTCCAGCAATAGCCAGTGGAGAATTCCCCCATGCAGAGAAATCCTCCACTTGGGCACAGATGGTAGAAGTGCTATGATACCTCTTCTACCAACTGTCCCCTTTCTCCAGGACCAGAAATTTAACATTTACAATTAGATCACATTGTTAATATCTAATAAGATGTAGGTAAACACAAGCAAACAAAACTAGTATTTATTTCTAGTTATTTGATAATACAGGTCTGCATTTCAAAAAATTGAGTCTACTTACAAAGCCTTGATAGCCACCACCAAGAAATGGCCCTGTTCACCATTTCAATACTTCTCTAAGGCCAGGTCTACACTGAGGAGAAATTCAATTTTTAAAACCTGCAACTCCAGCTATGAGAATAGTGTAGCTGGAGTTGACATGTCTTAAATTGAATTTCTCCAGCGGCCCCACTGTGGGAGGTCAATGGGAAACACTCTCCCATTGACTTCCCTTACTCCTCATGTCCCATGGAGTACCAGCGTCAACAGGGAGATCATCTGCAGGTCTTACTAGACCCTCTAAATCGCACCCAAGAAGATCAATCTCAGGGGGGCCTATCTTAGGGATGTAATCGTGTAGTTGATTAACCAATTAACCGAGAAGCAAAAGCTTATAGGTTAATGCTATAGACTACATGCATTTCCCTCCCCCCCACCCCACCAGTAAATTTTTTAGCAGTCCTGGCTTGCGACGGGTCCAGTACCTACCCCTGCTGCAGCTCTGCATTTAAAGTGTATTAGGAGCCATGTGGACAGGCAGCCAGGGTCCGTTCCGGCTTGTGCCAAATCTGGGAGCTCAGACCCCACCCTAGAGAGGGGCGGCTGCCACCCCGCATTGCTGCCTCTTTATCAGAGGTAGCAGCACAAGATGACAGGCAGCCAGTCCACAAGGGGAGCTAGTTTTTAAACTGGCTTCCCTCGTAGATCAGCTCCCGCCTTGCACACCACTCTGCTGCCTCTGACACAGAGGCAGCAGTGCCGAGTGGCAGGGGGCTCCTCGGGAGTGAGGCTGCAGTGCACTGGCTGCTGGCCCCACTCCCAGGAACTATAGAATAGTCGAGTATCCAATAAGAATTCATGAGGTTTCTTGACTATTCAATTAATCGATATTTAACATCCCTAGTCTATCTCCAGGTAAGTATAAACAAAAACATATTAAGGCTTAAAAATTGATCTGGGGTTACTTTAATCTGCTGGCTGCTTAAGTCTTTCTGGTTCAGTGTCACTGGGCACTCAGAACTCTTACTGCAGATAAGTAGCTCCTTATTACCCAGCTGATAGGAAGAGAGCAGTTTCCTGACCCAGAGATGAGACCTGATAGTTGCTCAACTTCTTATGTCTCTCCCACAAAGCTGATTGGTCTTATTTTTAGTCTAACAGCCAGTGCTTCGCTTAAACATTTCAGTTGTTTCTGATAGAAATCGGGAAGTTGTTCCTGGAGAGATCTTAATCTTACCAGGTTAATAAGAGTATGTCTTTCAAATGATATTTAGGGTACATCTACACTATAGAGAAGATCAAAGCTGCCGCTGTTGATCTTCCAGGGTTCAAATTAGCGGGTCTAATTAAGACCGATAATTTGAACTGAAAGGGGTGCTCCAGTCGATGCTGGTAACCCTGCTTTCACAAAGAGTAAGGGAAGTTGAATGGAGAGTGTTCTCCCTATGACTTCCTGCAGTGTGGACAGCACCAAAAGTCGAGTTAAGCTACTTCAACTACGCAATTAACGTTGCTGGAGTTGCGTATCTTAATTGACCTTATCCTGTAGTTCAGACGTATCCTTAGATGCCAAATTTTCTTAACATTTAAGACACAAAGTGTTATTTTCATTAAGGCACAAGTAAGAATCATCAGTTGAGTCACAGCAGATACATACTCAGGCTTTCTATGTTGCACTCTAGAACTGAACACTTTCCAGAGGCTAAGATAAGCTTTTAGGTCAGTCATTTGTAAATGCAAGTTTAATTTTTCAACTTGTTGTATATTTTAAATATTTCCACCTTTAGTACCTTGCAGTAGCACTGGAACAATTTTTAGGGTAGGGGTACTGAACTGCACTTCCCCTTATCCCTGTCCATGGCCCCTCACTGACCCAGGCTGTGGAGCCCCAGGCATGGGGCCAGCTGCACAGTGCGAGGGCCCTAAACTTAGGGTGTGGTTTTACAGCACCCCCACACTTCTGCTTCCGGAACCTTGAAGCTTGTTTTCATTTGTGCTGGAGGAATATCAAATGCACTGTATAAACAGATTAGAAATAATGTTGTGAACATTGTAATACTGAGTAACTTCGTAGGACAAGAAAACACATTGCTGTTGAGAAAAGGTGGTAACATTTTTATCTACTGGAAATACACTGTCAGGTGTCTTAGAGCTGATTGGCCAACAGGGGTTTCCTATCTTTTGTAAGATTTTAATTCTAATTATTACTTTCAAAGCTTTCTTTTATTTTTTTAAGCTAGTGCCAGAACAAATTTGTTCTCTAATTTGTTAGTTATTCCATGGTTTAAAATTATGTTTGAGGGGAAACTCAATGACTTTAGATTTAATAACTTTTTAATGAGAAATACAAATTATGAGTGCATATACTTGATTGCTTTATAATTTTCTAGCTGGCAATATAAATGAAAAAATCCATGTGAGTTTGAGAGTGATAGGTGTCACATTGTAAGAACAATGATATTGAGCAAATATTCTGCATGAATTTTTTTGACTGGTTAGTTATTAGTTCTTGTATTAAGGCTTCAAAACTGATAAAGAATGTAAATGCAAAGTAATGCACAGCAGAAATAATAATCCTAACTCTACGTACAATTAGCTGTTATCCCTCAAGAAAGATCTGGGAGTCGTCATGAATATTTTTCTGAAAACATCCATACCATGTACAGTGGCAGTCAAAAAATCTAACAGCATATTTGGAAACAGATGAAGTATCATAATTCCTCTGTAAACCCATGTTACACCCATACCTTGAATGCTAAGATCTAGTCACCCCATCTCAAAAGAGATATATGGGAATTGAAAAAGCTACAGAGAAGGACAACAAAATGATTAGGGGTATGGAGTAAGTTCTGTATGAGCAGAAAATAAAGAAGGCTGGGACTTTTCAGCTTGGAAAAGAGACAGCTGAGGCAGAGGTGGGAGTGGGGCCTGGACCCATTCTGGGCACCACCAAATATTATACAAACTTGCTGCCCCTGCTCACAGACATGTCCCCCGTTCCATGTTGCAGAGGGCGGCGAACAGCAGTAGCTCTTGCTACATCTTAAAAACAGGTGCAGTCTGCTTTTCCACCATTGATCTCCTGCCACTGCTGGCCAGAGGGAAGGGCTCTGGCTAGCTCCTTCCATTTCTCCTTTTGGTTGCATCCCTGACAGCAATAGTGCTTCCTAACCTGCTGCTGCTCCTCAGCATCTGCCCCATATTATGGCTGCCTTCTGTATTGGTGAGCTGTGTGGTGGAATGGGCTCCCTGCACCCTCTCTTGCTTGCCCCATATGGCTGCTGGGATTTGGTATGTCCCATTTTGGCCCGGAAAGTCCCTATTTTTGGCCTTGTCCTAGCCAACTTGACTTTAAACACACGCACACACACACACCATTTGTTCCTGCTTCTCCCCAGGCAGTTATGTCACGTCACAGGTGGGATGGGGCCGTCATGTGACTGGTGCCGCCTCTGTGTCCCTCCCCAGCAGTTGCCTATGGTGAACTGCAAAAAAATGGAGATTCCCAGAGCTGGTATTCCAGTACTTAAATTGACCAAGCCAGCATAAAACAACTTCTATAACACCCTACTGGTTAGCCAGAAACCAAAACACAGTTCCCTTAAACAAAGCAACCTAGCCTTTGGCATCCACCTAAATATCCAAGTCAAATAAAGTTCTGCCAATCCCAAAGGATTAAACACATTACCTCCCAAGTCAATGACTATTTCAGCTCTTGCCCCAAATACACACTTAGAACCAATTCGTATTAACTAAGTTAATATTTATTACAATAGAAAAAAAGGGTATTGCTTAAAACAGGTCAGCACACATACCAACATAAATACAGCTTTGAGATCAGATTCATAGTAGAGATGTGGAGTTTTGTAGTTCCAAAGAGTTCTTACAGAATTAGTCCCTAGGTTATAGTCCAACGTCTATATTCAGGGTGATCCATATGGGACGGGAGTTTCGTAAAGCTTTCCCTGATCAAGCATCAAGAAAAGCTGATACAAAAAGAATCAGGCCCCAAAGGTCTTTATACAATCCCAGGCTTCTCTTAGCAGTTCAGAGTCTTTAGGCGAACAATAGGCAATCATGGAGATTTATTTCCTAAGTATTACTGGTAAGTAGCTGCACAGATTAGCATAAGGCAATTGCCCATTTCCCATCATTTGGCAATGATTTGCTATACACTTCAAAGAGAGATGAATAGAGTATAGACTAGAATCATTTGGCTACATTGTTAACCTCTAACAATGTATACATAAACACTCAAAAACAGAAACCTCATCTATCAGTATATCCTGAAAGACTGAATTTTGGCAGTTTATCCTGCAGGATACTTAACCCATTCTTGGCCATGTGTCACAGATTTCATATTCATGTGCCTACACATACATAACATGCTATAAATATCCCCTGCTGACTTACAAGTCTGCAGACCAGTGCCATATTTACCTTCTGGGCTGATGAATGCTTTGATTTTGTCCACTCATAAATGACATCCTACAAACACCTCAATCCCATTGCAGCCTTGTGATTCATGCAGGTTAATGGATCATATCATTTCTACTTCACAAGTCCTATCCCACTGTGATAAGTGATCAAGAAAAAACTGTGTGTATTCTAAGTCACTGTAGCCACCCAATGGAGAGGTGTAAGGGAGTTTTACATAATTCTTTCTCAATTATATGCCTGCCTTCTGCATGCCTGCAATGTTAGTCCGGTTTTCATGGCTTCTTTTTCTTTCTGAGGTAACTAACAATTAGATTCACCTGCCATAAGTTTCAAATTGTGTTTAAACTGCCTCCTTTGAAGATCAAATTTGGCTTAGAAACGGAACATTTTATCATAAACGTTGTAACAGGCTTCTCAGGTGGATGAACAATTTGGTCTAGATCTAAATTATAAAGTCATATTATCTAAGAGAAATGTGAGTTTTTAGAGTTCTTTCTATATAAAACAATTCTTGCAATTACTTACAGCCTTTTGACTAGCTGCCTTAAGAATAGCTAAATCCAAGAATACACTAAAAAGTCTTTAGAGAACAAAGACCTCTAGAAAACTAGAGTGCCTCTTTCTCAGACTAGCTCTGAAGCAGGAAAACATTCTTCACTGTGAAACCCACTATGGCTTTTGTGGTAACATACATTTTACAATAATATTTTTTTTGTTTTTATTGTGGTTTTCTAATACCATTGTTGCTCTTCATCATGTGCTGTACTCCATTACAGTGGGCAGGAAAATTCTATTTTGTTTTCTAGTCTTCTCTTAAAAGCTCTATTTTTTGCTCTCCTGTATGCCCATACTTGCATATTCATGGCTATCTACACTGCAATAATATATTTGATACAGATCAGTAATTGCACGGTATATGGTTGTGTGTGTGTGTGTGGTTCCTAATATTTTGCAAATTAAAGCAGGCAGAGAAGTGTTGAATTGTTTATAGTTTTAAACTGGGGCAGGTAGACAGAATAACATGAGAACGTACCATGCCAAAAATTCACAGGGCTTAATTCAACTCTGTGACACTGTGTGTGACTCTGATCCTGTAGTGAGTCCAGACAGCTGGAGGTCCCTTAACTTAAATAGGGCTTTTGGTAGATACAGGGGGTCTTCCTGAATGGGACAAAACCAACATGCTGAATCAGGGCCTGAATCTGGAGCGACTCCACTGAAGTCACCAGAGCCTTACTAGTGATAAATCTGTGTAAAGGAGAGCAGACTGCACCAGTGGGTCGACTGTTCCACTGAAGTGGGAAAGTAAATTACAGGAATGATTCTGGAGGTGCAGCTGACTGGACAGGAATGAGGTGAGGTGCCCGATATGCTGGCTTAATAACATCACCTCCTTGTGTGTGGTATAGAGTCAGTTTGATGTAATCCGGGCTGATACAATGTGTAGATACTGCACTACCAGGGCTGTCCCTAGTGGTGCCTTACACAGATGGGGAGCAGGGTTGCCAACTCTCCTGGAACAGATGGACTGGATGCCATTTAGTGTAGTGATTGAGCTGGCAACCTGGAGCCAGGCTGGAGAGAAGCAGCACTTTTAAGGGGGAAAGTGCCGCTTCTCTTTAGCTGCCCAATGTGCAGCTCCCCCTGCTCAGTCCTCCAGCCCACAAGGGCAGCTCTCCTTTGCCTGGTGAGCAGGGGCTGGGCTCTGAGGCCTGGAAGGAGGGGGGGCGCCGGACTGGTGCCGAGTGGGATGAGGGGAGCGGCCAGAATATGAGGCAGGGGCAGTTGGACTGGCACTGAGTTGGGGGAGCCGGGGGACAGCTGGGGGCTGAGGTTGGGGATGGTGGAGCCCATCAGCAGCATGTGGCTGTATAAGGCACCATGAAATTTAGGGAAATTTGGTGCCCCAAATTTTGTGGTGCCCTACGCAGCTGTGTGTTTTGCCTATCAGTAGGAATGGCCCTGTGCATTACTTATATCAACTGTTACTGGTCTCCAACAGGTGTCCCATAATGCTCCACACTGACTGCTCTGGTCACCATTGTGAACTCTGCTGCCCAAGGGTCAAGGAGACAGGAAATCCTTCACATTATTGAAGTTCGACGTGGCAAGCACATCTAGCAGTTTGTTGTGCTTAGCTACCCAGTTGACTATGCCAGCTACACTCTGTGGAACCTCCTGGGCTTGTGGGGAGAAGAGGCCGTGCAGGTCCCATCAAGTCGCAGGAATGATGACATCTCTGAGCAGATTGCTCGGGATATGTGCAGGAGAAGGACTACAACAAGGACCAGCAACAGTGCGGTGTGAAAGCTAAGCAGCTGCAGCAGGCAGCCAAGGAGGCTAACAATAGATCTTACAAAGAGTTGCATGCTATCCTCAGTGGAGATTCCTCCACCCCCTTCAATAGCATCATGGATACTTCCAAGAAGCCAGAGCCATTGGCCCTTGCTGTGATCATGAGAAAGAGGAGCATGGGGGGCAGGCAACCAGGGGATCCAGCTGTGCAGGGAGACAGAACAAGTTTATGACTCTGTTGCAGTCATCTCCACACTCCACCCCAGCAGAAACTTCTTCATAGATATCAGGTAGGCAACAGCAGGCAGCTAGAGCCCTTGGGATGTTTTTCTCACCAAGCTCCAATTTTATAAGCAAACACTGCCAGTGACACTTCAAACAACCAAAGGCACATCAGCTGTCATTCTGCACTTGCTGAGCCTGTAGTTCAGGGGCTCCTTGGTGCTATCCTGGAAGCTGGTATACAGCTTCATGAGCCCTGGGAGCAAGGAGTAGGCTGGGCCCTCCAGGATCACTATTGGTATTCAGTATTTCCCATACCAACCTGCCAGTCAGTAAAGAGAATCTGTACTTGCAGGCCTATTCAGAAAGCTGCATTCTTAAAGATGCACCTCCCCTGATCGGCCCACTCGGATGTCAGTAAACCATACCCAGTGATCCACCAAAATTTGCATTGCCAGAGAGAAGGAGACCTTTCTGTTGACAAGGAGGTCTGGTGCTTAACTGAGGCTGTGTGCCCTCCATCACCCCACTGCAGGAATGGGGTTCCCTAACTGCAAAACCATCCACTATGTCCTGCACACTGCTCAGAGTTACTGTCCTGCAGCGCAGGAGAAAATTAATAGCCCTGCACACTCGCCTCACAACAGCCCCTGTGATGGATTTCACAGCTCCAAAATGACTCCCAACTGATCAGTAGCTATCTGGCACGCCCAGTTTCCACAGTGCAATTGCCATGTACCTTATCTGTCACTGCAGCTCTCATTTTGGTGTCCTGCGCTGGAGGGCTGGGGCACGCCCAACACAGAGATCCAGGAACGTGGCCTTGTGAATTAATTAGTGCCGTGTCTTTTATTCTTTATTGCTGTTTTCATCATATTTGTCATAACAGCCAGCCCCTTCTCACCTTTTGATTCTGCAGAGTGGCAAATAAAAAGAAACTGTGCAAGTAGCCACTGTTCACCATCCCAAACCGGCATGGTAATGCAATCCCCTCAGTCAGTGCTTGTTTCTCCACCCCACATCCAGCACTCCACCCTCTCCAGCTGCTCCCTGCACACCACTGTCCACTTGAATTGTTCCTTTTTATGTCCAACAGTACTCTGTGCTCCAAGGAATAATGCTATTCCCCATCGCTCACCTTGCAGCTTTGCAAATATGCCAGGATCATGTGCCCTGTGCTCACAGTGCCCATGAGAATAGTGCTGAGCTGTGCAGGCTCCATGGCTCTTGATTTGCATTAGCAGTAGGTACCAGGTAATACGGTTGGCTTTCACCAGTCGTGAGGGCTGTGGGTCAGTTTTGCAGGCAATGGCTCAAATTATAGAGCAAATCTAAATTTATAATACAGAACAGAGAATTAAGTAGTGCTGTGTCTTTTATTCTTTACTGCTATTTTTCATCATATTTGTCATAACAGCCAGCCTCTTCTCACCCTTTGATTCTGCAGAGTGGCAAATAAAAATAAACTGTGCAAGTCTAGAAGATGGTTATCAGATATTTTATTCTGTTTATTAAATAAGCTGTGTTTATGAACCATAAAATAAGTCAATAAATCAAAGGCAGTGGGCAGGAGGACAGATTATGATAACTTCAAAGGCTGAGGTTAGCTGTATGGCATCAGATCTTACTACCTTACAATTAGTATTCCCTGTAAGCTGTGTACTTTTGCAGCCGTTCAGGGAAGATTCAAATGCCACCTAGCTGATTAGCAGAGCACTCACAACCACCCACAAGTGTTTTTATTGGTGGAGCACATCTGCACATTCCTTCGTACATATCACAAAACTTATTCTGCACATGGATTGGAAAAAATTAGAGGAAACATTGTTTGCAAGACACAATTATTTCTGACTTGATTGATCCATCTGCTCATTACAGAAATTTAAGAGTTAGACGTATCAAGGATTATATAGTAACAGCTACATTTTATGGATGTTGTCATAGCTCTCACTTTCTAGACCAGTGGTCACCAACCAGTAGATCGGGATCTACCAGTAGGTCTTGGAGCCTCTGACAGGTGATCCTGACTAGTTTGGCCAGGAAGCTCTCAAACACTGGCTCTTCAGTTGCCCCTCCTGCCCTCTATGTTGCAGTCCACCTGCCCCCAAACTTCTTCCCAGAGCTTGCACCCTGAAACCCCTCCTGGACCCCAATCCCCCACCATGGGCTAAGTGTGGATTCCCTCCCTCACTCCAAACTCCTTGGCTCAAGCCCAAAGCCTGCACCCCAACCCCTACCCCAGCCTGGTGAAAGTGAGAGGATAGGGGAGGAAGGGGGATTGAGTGAGCAGGGTGAGGCCTCAGAGGTGGGAGCAGGGGCAGGGCCTCAAAGAAGGGGTGGGAAGGAAGCAGGGCTAGGGTATTTGGGTTTCAGGTAGATCTTACTTTGCACTTAAATTGAAAAAGTGATTTTTTGTGGTTAAAATTGTTGGAGACCCCTGTTCTAGACAAATGCAAGAGTGTTTTACATCACAGCAAACTGTCAAAAAGGAAGGGCTAACCCTCAACTGACCAGTCTTGTGTTCCATGTTGTGGCTTAGTGATTATCAGTTTTCATATATTTGTGATTTAAATTTTTTTTTCTTAATACCTCTACTCCACAGCCACCAGCTTCCCCGGCAGCTTCTGTGCCTGATGTTTCTAATACAACGTTTACTTTCCAATTTGAGTCTGCTGCCTTCTCAATGGGAAAGAGGGAAGGGTTTGTGGGGTTTTTTTTTAAAGTCCTTTAACAAGCAAAATTTCAAATTCACCAGGGCCCTGGTCCAACCAAACACTTGAGCATGTGCTTAACTTTTAAGCACATAAGCAGTCCCATTAACATTAAAGGGAATACTTTAGTACAAAAATACTTAAGTACTTTGCTGGCTCAGGGCCTAAATTAAATGTATTTCAAGTGGTCCCAAAAATCAGTGGAAAAAAATGCAAGTGTTTAAAATGTTTTGGCTATAAAATGTACAATTGCTTTTAGAATTATTTTGTAAATATTTGATTGCTCAGCCTATGCCACTTTTCCCTCCCTTGACCTTTCCTGTCTTTTCCTTCTTAACGGCATTTCTAATTTTTAAAAACAATAGTCTTGGAAGTTTCCCCTTGTGCTCCATACACACTTTCTTCTCTGAGTCGTTCATAGTGTACAGTCTGTCAATCTGGAACTTTAAACGAAACACATTGTCTGATGCAGCTCTCCCTTACTCCACCATAAATTGATTGACTTTGACAGAAGTACTCTTGAGATGCACTGGTATGCAAAAGCAAAATTAAATAACTAATTCCACAACTTGCTGTCTTATGCCCCAGTCAGATAAGTGACCCTGGGCAGATGGAACTTCATTGAGGGTATGTCTACACTGCAGGGTTTTTCTACACTGGGTATGTCTACACTGAGGGTATGTCTACCCGGCGCAGAAATGCCAAAACTACACTTACGTCCACACGACTATTGTGTTCTTTCGACAGAAAGTCAAAAGAACAGAGGGGTTTTTCTGACAGCGGTAAACCTCTTTCTGTGAAGAACACCTTTTCCGAAAGAGCTCTTTCAGAAAAAGGCATGTGTGGACACGGAAGAGGCTTTTTTTTCTGAAAGAAGAGGCCTCTTGGTAGGAAATAGCACAGGTGCCCTGGTGGCCATTCCATCCAAAGTAATCAGAACTCTATAGTTCCTGTCTCATCAGCTCTTAAAGCTGCAGGCACCCGGGACAAGCCTTGTGGCAGGAAGCCAGCCCTGGGAGCAGCACCTGTCTGCACGGCTCTCCCTGCCACACTGAATTGGACCCAGGGCTCAGCCACGAGCCCCCCAAGATCCTCCTGGCCCTCACAGGGAGCAACACCAGGGCTCCCAGGACCCAACCACGGGCAGCAAATGGCATTCTCTCTCCTGGCCCGGAGAGGAGATACTGTCCCTCCTCGAGCTGTGGGGGGGAGGAGGAGACCCTGCAGGATCTCTGCTCCCGGCGCAGAAATGCCAATATCTATGGCCAGATGGCAGAGGCCCTGGTGGTGAGGGGACACCCTCCCCCCGGACCTTAGAACAGGTCTGGAGTAAGGTGAAGGAGCTAAGCCAGGGCTACGCCAGGGCCAGGGAGTGCAGCTCTCGCTCTGGGGTAGAACCCCATTCCTGCCCCTATTTCCAGGAGCTCCACAGGGAGCACCCGCCCAGAGCTCCCTGAGGAGGAGGAGGAGGAGGACAAGGAACATGAGGTGCAGGAGAAGGAAGACACGGCCAGTATGGCAGGGCCGGCCCGAGCCATTCATGCGCCCTGGGCCCCAGGAGTGCGGCGCCGCCCCCGGGAGTGTGATGCATGCGCGACCCCAGGCACGCAGCCCCGCCCCTGGGCGCGTGGTGCATGCGCAGCCCTGTGCGGCGCCCCCTACAATGGGGCACCCCAGGTGATAGCCCGGTCAGCCCGTAGCTTGGGCTGGCTCTGCAGTACAGTCACCCTCACCCTCACGCTGGTATCCCAGGGCCTGGACGTGTCGCAGGCATCCTGTGATGGTGGGGAGGGATCATTAGGTGAGTGCTCTGTTTTTTACACACACAACACACACACACACACACACACACACACACACACACACACACACACACACACACACAGAGTAGGGGAGGCAAGCGCAGAGGGGATGGGGATGTGATCTTCACTTGGCCTTCTCGGTCTGGACATCGTGGAAGCATGTGCGGTGCCAGTCTGCGCCACGCAGCCACAGGAGGCAGCCCTGGAGCACCCCCGGACTCCTCTTCAGTCTCGGGGAGGCCACACACACATCTGACACCTGGGGGGGATGCCCTCCCACCACCAACCATCACTGGAAGCAGGCTGGGTACAAAGGCACAGGCACAACCCCACACAGACCGAGGAGTGCCGCACACAGGCTTGCCTGTACATGCGAGGCACTGCCTGCTCCCACGGACAGTGCTGCCAAGCACAGGTGTGTGTGTGGGCCCCATGGAAGGCCAGTGTGCTCCAGGCCCCTCTCCCACCCATGGGATCCCACTGTGGCTAGACATTTCCCTTGCCTGCTTGTCCATGGGATGGGGCAGGGGGAAGTGGGCAGCATGGTCCCCTGGGTATCTCAGGGCCCTTGTGAAACAGGGCCTGCTGTGCAGGCCACACATGGCCTTGCTCCCAGAACATCCCCGTCCTGTGGCCCAAGGACTGTTGGTCGCTGTTCACGGAGGAGGGCACGGCCTTAGGGACAGTGTCTGCATGGATGACTGACCATCTCTTCCTCCTTATTCTCCACAGCCGGACCAACCATCGCTGAGGGACGATCCACACCAGCCGAGGCAGCCGCCCGACCCTGGGGGAGCTGAAAATGCACGAGGGTGTCTGAGAACCTCCTGAGGCAGCAGGTGGGTATTCTGCGTGACATGCAGCAAATCCTGGCCCAGAAGGTCTGGGAGGATGCCGAGTGGCGGAGCCGCATGTGGGACCAGCTTGTGCAGCAGGGCGACAACACATGTGCCATCATGCGGGAAATGATGGCTCACCCAGCTGCTGTCCCTGCTCCTGCCTCCCATCCTCCTGCCCCCCTGCTATGCCCATCCCCCTCCCCCCAAGTGATGCCTCTGTCCCCTTCCCCTGACCCCCCTCCTGCCCAACCCTCTGTTGTCCCAGGCCCCACCTAATCCCAAGTTCGCCGGGGTCCCCAGACTCAAGGTGGCACTTCCAGCTGCCCCTGGGCCACTCTCAGCCCTGAGCCTCCCTTCCCAATCCAGGTTCTCAGCTCCCTCTTCCCCAGCTTATTTTATTTAAAAAAAATGCAAAGTTTGTTTTGTTCAAATCAAAACAGGTGTGTTTATTGAGAGTTCGGGATGGGGGGAAGTGAGGGGTTGTGGTGGGAAAGGGATAGTGGAGCAAGGCAGAGTCCCCTAGTGGGGAGGCCCTGGGGAGAGTTACTGGGGTCCTTGACAGAAACTCTACCTCAGGGCCTCCTGGATGCGCATCCCCAACTGATGGGCCTGGCGGATGGCAGCTGTCTGCGGCTGTTTGAAGGCCTTCCCTTCACAGCTGGCCTCTGCCCCTGTCCCTGGTAGGAAGGCCTCCCCCTTCCTCTCCACAATGTTGTGGAGGACACAACACGCTGACACCACCTTAGGGATGTTGCGCTCCCCGACGTCGAGGCGGGTCAGGAGGCACTGAACCACGCCTTCAGGCATCCTAAGGCGCATTCGACCAGCATGCGGGCCCGGCTGAGGTGGGCATTAAATTGTCCAGGTGGCTGGTGTACGGCTTCATCAGCCATGGCATCAAGGGGTAGGCCATGACCCCAACGATGCACAGTGGCATCTGCACATCCCCAACTCCAAAGTCACACCAGGAGAAGAATGTGCCAGCTTCTGGTAGAGGCTGGAGATTCTAAATACATGGGCATCATGCGCCCTGCCCGACCACCTGATGAAAATATCTGTAAACTGTCCATGGTTGTCGACCAGGGCCTTCAGGACCGTGGAGAAATAGCCCTTCCTGTTAATGTACTGAGCAGTTCGATGATGTGGTGCATGGATTGGGATGTGGGTTCCATCAATCGCTCCCCTGCAGTTAGGGAACCCCAGGGCAGCAAATCCAGCCACAATCAGGTCCAGGTCTTCCAGGCGGAAGACCCTGTGCAGCAGGATGGAGTTGATGGCCCTCCCAACCTGTGGAAGGAGATAAACAAACACACAAAACAGAGAATGAGAGGGAGTGCCTGAGCCCTTGGGAGGTAACCCCCCACTCCCCCCCCCAACATCCCAGGGGTCACCCCTCCCAGCAGCAGGGCTGTGTGAGGGCAGGATGGCACAACCCCCCAGGGACGGGGTTCAGGGTTAGGGTTAGCCCACCCTCCTTTCCCTAGGGTCCCCTTTTCCAGGACTCTCACTCTCTCTTCTTCCCCCTGCAGTGACTGCAGCCCGAGAGTGCCTTACCTCCATGAGGAGGACCCCCATGGTGGACTTCCCCACACCGAACTGGTTGCCCACCAACCGGTAACTGTCTGGGGTGGCGAGCTTCCAGGCGGTGATGGTGACCCACTGCTCCAGGTGGATGGCGGGCTGCAAGTGGGTGAACCGTCGTCGGAAGGCAGGGGCGAGCCAGGCACACAGCTCCATGAAGGTGGCCTTCTGCATGCAGAAGTTTTGGAGCCACTGCTGGTCGTCTCACCACTCCATAACCAGCTGGTCCCACCATTTGGAACGGGTATCCAGCCTCCAGAACCGTCTCTGCACTGTGGGGTGTGGTTGCAAGGGTCTTGCTCCCGCACACAGGGAGAGGGTCTCAATGATGAGCTCGGTGTCAAGCTTGTGCAGGACCAGAAAGGCAGCACAAACTGCATCATGGCCGTGTGGGGCCATCACATGCCTGGGGCAGCTCCAGCTCCACGGCTAGAAGAATGTTGTGGAGTCCAAAAGCTGGGTAACCAGAGCATGTACTGATAAAGCTTTGCTGTCCCTCAGAGAGGTAGGCAAGCACGCAGCAGAAGCAGAGAAACGGCTGTTCGGGGGGTCCCTTTAAGCATGCATCTTAGCTAGCCTTAGGCAACAGCACTCAGAAGCACCTGCTCATCTAATACCCTGCCTGAACTGATTCCAGGTGGCCTTATATGTGAGATAGCGTCCAATCAATGTGGACGCTCTCTTTCGAAAAAAGTTTTGCCGGATGATCTCTTCCAAAAATGCTTCTTCCGAAAGAAGCCTGCAATCTAGACCAGTGTTTTTCAACCAGTGGTACGAGTACCTTTAAGAGTACTCAAGAGAAGTCGTCAACACAACTGAAATTTGGAGAAAACTGAATTTTTGTTTTAAGTTTTACAGCGCTTTATTATTTTTGTACTTTTTACACCCAAAAATTTAATCGCCTGCCCAGCTATGATTAAGTTGTTTAAACAAATGTGTTGCAATGGTAGAAAAAAATTTTGTGTGTCTGAAAACTGTATTTACGGGGGGTCCTTATAATTTTTTTTTTTTTTTAAAGGGGTACTTTATAAAAAAAAGGTTGAGAAACACTGGTCTAGATATAGCCTGAATTAAGGGATTTGCTTAAAGTTATGCACATTCTTAAGCATTGGACTGAATCGGGGCCTGTAATCATTGCCACCCATGCAGACCCAGGTCATGTGGTTGGAGCCAAGCAACAAAATCTGGGGAATAATTTTTTTTAAAAGCTCATGATCTTATGTGCCTCAATTTGGGAGATTTTTCAGAGGGCAGTTTCCTAGCACTTCCTGAACACTGGGTCCCTTTATATTGCCTAAAGCTGAGGACCCAAAAACGGAGGTATCTAAAATCACTAGTTCCTTTTGAAAATTCAGTCCCAGTTTCTTCTCAGAACACCTGTGTGTCAAACTTTTATTCCAATACTTAGAGAGAGCCCATCCAGCTTTCAGTCTCAGCCAAAAAGACTTGAAGTATCTGAATGTTTTCCATGTAATCAATTTTTTATACCTACTGAATGTTTGCCCAAGTCATAATGCTATACCAGCAGAATTTGCATTGTTTCCCAGAACCTAGCGTGCAATGGTGGTGTTGTCGGTAGCTATGCTGGCCCGAGGACAGGGGTGGGCAATAATTTTTGTCTGGGGGCCACTTTAAAACTTTTTGAAGTAGCCGTGGGCCACCCCGGAAGGGGCGGGGACTACACAGGAAGGGACGGGGCCTAAATGGTAAGGGGTGGGGATACCCCACCCCCCGACCAATCCGGTGGGGGAGCCCCTTTGCCTCCCCTTCCCACTAGGCACGCTTCCCCAACCCCAGGCCCATCAGGTCCTGGGGCGGGGGAGCACAAGAAGCCTCCTCCCGCCCTGCGTTTTGAAGTGCCATGGGCTGGTTATGCGAAGAGACTAGGTTCTACACTCCATAGTGTATCTCCTGTAAAGTCCGCCCTTCGCTTTTCGTTACAGTGGGTGCAATAGCGAGCCAATCCGAAAGCAAAAATATACTAGGGATAACCTGTTCAATGAGCAAATGCACCCACTTGGACAGGGCACCATTAAGTGAGGTAGAGGAAAAATGCTGCCACGGGAGATGCAAGCAAAGCACGAGGACAGAAAAGTGAGCAAGGAACATGAGGTGAAGACACAGAAGAATGTTCTGATGGTCATGGGGGAGCTGATGATGCATGCAGTAGACTCACCAGAAAGCCAGATGCACAGACACCCCCTCCAGTGCATGATGACCATCATTTCCTCCTCTCCAACATCCAGAGCCTCCTCTCTCAGGGGCCCTAGAATGTGAGACAGGGGAGATCAAGGGCTGATTCACACTCAATGTCCTGGGATGTGTCCCAGAGCTCCTTTTCTGTCCCTGCTTCCTTGTGTTCCCTAAATAAAAATGCATGATTTCTCAACAAGTCTCTTTATTGCTTGTGTTGCCTGCTGGGAAGGGAAGGTTGTTTACAGGCAAGCACATTTAATACAAGGGGTGCCTCATTAAGAGCAACACGCATGACTGTCATATTGCTATCTAGTCATTCACAAAGCTGTTTTTCAAAGCCTCAGTGATTTGCAGTGCCCCTTGATGTGCTCTCTTTATTGGCCTGACATCTGGCTGCCCATAATCAGTGGCTAGACACTGTGCCTTGGCCACCCACCCTGGCATCAAATTTCCCCCCTTACACTCAAAGATATTATGGAGCTCACAGCAGGCTGTCACAACAATGGGAAAGTTGCGTTTGCTAAGGTCTAATCTAGTCAATAAACTGAAACCTTCCCTTTAAATGCCCAAAAGCACACTGTACCCCCATTCTGCACTGGCTCAGCCTGTAGTTGAACTTCTCCTTACTGCAGTCCAGGTTGCCTGTGTACAGCTTCATGAGTCACAGGAGGAAAGGGTGGGTTGGGTCTCCAAGGATAGGTATTGACATTTCAATGCCTCCAATGGTAATTTTCTGGTCTGGGAAGAAAGTTCCATCTCGAAGCTTTCTGAAGAGACTGGAGCTCTTAGAGATGTGCACATCATACACCTTTCCTGACTATCCTGTGCTGATGTCTGTGAAGTGGCCCTTGGGACCCACTAGCACATGCAACACAATTGAGACATACCCCTTGGGGTTTATGTACTCTTTCACAAGGTGGTCATGTGCAAAGACAGGGATGTGCATACCAGCTATCACCCTACCACAGTTAGGGAACCCCAATGTGGCAAATCATCTACTCTGTCCTGCACATTCCCTAAAGTCACTATCCTTTGTAGCAGAAGAATATTGATTTGCCTGGGCTACTTGGATCCCAGTAGCCCCCACTGCAGATTTCCCCACTCTACATTGATTCCCAACTGACCAGGAAATGTCTGGCATTGCAAACATCCACAGGGCTATTGCCACTTGCTTCTCCCCTGTCAAAGCGAGTCTCATCCTGGTGTAGCGGTGCTTTAGGGCAGGAGAAAGCAATTTGCAAACTTCTGTGACAGCGTCCTTATGCATGTGAAAGTTTTGCAGCCACAGCTGATTGTTCCGTAGCTTTATAACTGTGTGGTTCCACCAGTCTGCGCTTGTCTCATGGCACCAGAACCGGCATCCTATTGTGTCAATAGGATCGAATGCCACCATCACTTATCTCATGTGTTTCACGCAACAGTCTGTTCATGGCCTCCTCAGATTCTTCCTCGTTCTGGTGGGTCCTGGATAGACTCTGGACGTACTGCAGCATAAAGTGCAAGATGTTTGCTATGAATGCCATAGCACTTTGCTGCTGAATGTATTCCATGCTTATCCTGCTATGGCATCTGCACAGATACCCAGGGAAAAAAGGGCACAAAAAGACTGCCATTGCTTTCAAGCAGGGGGGAGGGAGGAGATGAGCACATTATGGGATGTTGAAAACATGTACCCAGAACCACCTACTGAACCGTTTTGATCCCATTGGGCACTGTGAGCATAACCCAGAACACAAAGGCACAGCAGGAACTGTGGGATAGCTACCCACAATGCACCATTGTCAAAGTTGACGGTAGCCAACCTATTGGGGATGCACTACGTCAAAGTCTTGCACACAGTGGTGACATTCACCTTCAACTTTACAAAACTGGGTGCTAAAAATATATATCAACTTTAATCAATTCAACTTTATTTTGAAATGTAGACGAGGTTGCAGAGGAGCCCTTGACAACTCAGAAAACTTTTCCCACTGTTAGACTGGGTCAACTGAGGAGGAAACGGAGGCAAAATAGGGGGGCAATTGTAAGGACGTTTTGAATCATTCCTCAATTCAAGCACAGAGAAAGGAGGAGAAATGGGAAAGAGAAATGAAAGATGCCTCTTGTAGTAAACAGGATTCACTGGGGTGGTATCCTGACAGGTCTCCTGCTCTGTTATTGATAACTGTTCGGCTACATGCATGTGCTCCTCTGTGTCCCGTGTTGGCTTGCACAAATAGCCACCAAAGCAGACTCCAAAAGAGCCCCCAAAGACCACAAAAATCAGGTAAGGACTGAAGGTGCTTGGTCAGATTTATTGTTAACGAAGTACAGTAATAAATGTCAGTAGATTCTACCAAACCACTACGCATATGTACTACCTGACAATGCACCACCTCATTCAGTGGGAGGTCCCACTGCCCCCTAGGCTGGACAAAGACAGCCCCTCCAGGACACCACTTTATATACAGGTACAAACAAGTTACACATCACTTTGGCATAGAAGTATGGGATCCATGATTTCCCACAGCCGATGCTGGCGTGCACAGCAAAGACTGGCAGTTTTACAAATGGCTAGGAGTGAAAGGCCCTGAAGGGCTTGAAAACAAAGTGGTTCTTGACAGGATGTTTTACGTGTTCCCAAGTTGCACTGCGCTCTGTTCCATGTTCCCACGGTACCTACTGAAAGAAGGAATTGTTAGGCACTGTGGGATGCATACCCACCATGCATTGCTCAGACTGTCAATGGAGGAGCTAAAAATGTGGCCATGATCGGTCAACAGAGGGAGCTAGTGTAAACACACTTTGGTGACTTTATTTTTTTGGAGACTTCTGTGTGCCAACATTAATTTTGTCATCAAAACTTTGCAATCTAAACAAAACTCTCCATGCCAGGAAATAGGCACACCTTTCTGGTGAGTCAGGCGCTGGCAGTGGTGGCAGCACACATTTTTTTTAAAACTCACGGTGTACTTTTGAGTTTTTTCCATGCTCATCGAAAACTTGCCACAAAGGTGTCACGGTTTTTGACTTTGACAATATGGTTGCCATGGTATTGGCAATTTTTTTGGTCCTATTAGAACATACTTATTTTTATCAACTCCATACAAACTGCAATTATCACTTGCAAATGTGGGCAGCACTCCAGCTTTTTAGAATGCAGATGGTGTACATGCCCTCGGCAGTCATGTCTGGTGTGTTCAAAATGAATATTTTCAGAGTATTTATATGCTGGGGGTTGGAATTCTTGGAATTACTCAAATTTGGATTCAAAATAGTATTTGTCAAAAATAATAGCCTATAATTGAACAATTATGATTATTCCCTATAAAGCTTTCTGCTCATTCTCTATTCCTCAGATGAATGCATGATAAAACTTGCAATAGGAACAAGATTTATGGTACCCCTGAAATGTCAGAAAGATTGCCCACAATGTGTCCAATAGGAAGCTTCCTCAGGACTGGTAGAGCTGAGATTTAAAATAAAATATTGTGTAAAATTTAGGAGAACTGCAAGCCAAACATTGGGTTTTGTTGCAGCTATCAGGATACCAATAAATGTCCTAATGATAAATTGATTGTCCTGCCACCTACTTGATTTCCAAGAGTTGGTATCGGGTTACGGCTCCTCATAAATCCAGTATGTGGCTCTCTAATTTCAGCTTCATAGTTTGGGCATGTATTGGGCAAAGTTGGCATTTCACACCTTGGCTTGCTCTTTCCTGGACCTCAGTTTGCTCCGGGATGCTTTAATATCAAGGTTGGCTTCAGTTCTTGGTTCCTCTCTTGCTGCCTGTGTTCTTTCCCCTTGTGCTTTATCACAGCAAGAGAGGGTGTGGAGTCAGCCCATGGTGGATAAAAAAGAGGCTGTAGCCTGAAAACCTTTCCCAGTGTGGAACTGAGCTTTTTATAAAGTTGTTTCCAGTGGGGCTAATAGCCATAGTGGGCCCCAGGCCAAGGTGCATGTGGGGGGGGGGGAGGGGGAGAGCTTTGGGGTGAGGACAACCAGCCCTTAGTGTTATCCAGACCATGGCACACGCCCCCTTCCAAGTCCTCAGAGCAGTTGGAGCAGCACTCTGGCAGCAATTCAAAGGGAATTTGAGCTCTGTCTGCTGCCACTGTCCTGTCAGGGGGGCCTGATTATTTCACTATGGCTATGTCTAGACTGGCATGATTTTCCATTAAAAGCATGTGCGGAAAAGAGCGTCTAGATTGGCACGGACGCTTTTGCGCAAAAGCACTTTTTGCGGAAAAGCGTCCGTGCCAATCTAGATGCGGTTTTGCGCAAGAAAGCCCTGATCACCATTTTCTCCATCGGGCTTTTTGCAAAAACAGTCCTGAGCTGTCTACACTGGCCCTCTTGCGCAAATACATTTGCTTTTTTTCAAGCAGGAGCAGCATAGTATTTGCGCAAGAACACTGACAATCATACATTAGATTGTCAGCGCTTCGAAATTCAGCGGCCAGTGTAGACAGCTGGCAAGTTTTTCCAAAAGCAACCGCTTTTGCGGAAAAACTTGCCAGTCTAGACGCAGCCTATTAGTATGCCTTTAAGTACAAGTTTTTTGGGGGGTATATTTCTGTTCTGAGATGAGATTTTTTTTTAAAGCTGCTACTACCAGTGAGCAAAGCTTCTAAAAAAATACGCTGCTATTTCTTTTTGAATTGTTTTAATGAATTTACTTAGATTAAGTTTGCACTGCATTTGTGTTCTATTTTCAAAAAATATTTTTGAAGTGAGTTTACTGGAGGGAATTTTTTGTGGCCCAGTGAAATTTGAAATATTCAATGAAAGTTAATCTTGATTTTGTGCACATGAAAGCTTGCTCTGGAAACCGGAGTCCAAGACAGTGAACAGAAACAATGCCACATGACTTATTTGTCCGATCAAAGCTAACCAGAATAGTTTTCATTTTGAAATCCAATGACTTACAATAAACTATTCACAAACAAGCTACAGAACAAGAACTATTTTCCAAATATTTAGAAGAGCCCAGCAAATTACAGAATATTGCAAAATCCACAGAACAATTCATAAAAAGAGAAGCAAAATTTATCCCAAAATGATTAGTTTGAATTACTTTCCCAATTCCATTGCAGCATATCACTTTGTTTTTCCAAAGGAATTGCCAGCTGGTGAAAATCAAAATTACTGTATGAAAGAAGCAGGTCTCTAAAGGCTTTCAGGAGGAGCACATTTCATGTAGTCTACTGCTTAAGAGCAGCTGTCTTACTATGGAAAACATAAAAGCATTCTGATTTTACATAATCCCTTTTATAACTGTCCTGCGGCTAATGGAATTACCCTGAGGATGGGATTTGCTTTCTCCTTAGAAACAATTCTGCCTGTAATTATCTCAATTTTGGTGGGACCAGGTGCACTCTTTATTTTTTTTTTAACCAGCAACACATGCCTACAAAGCAGAATTGTTGGCTCTTTGTTGCTGCTTGCTCCCTATCTGAAGTCCTAACTAGAGTCTTGAACTACTTAAGCTCACCTGCTGCTGGGTTTTGTTATTAAACTCAAATCAGTGCCCAGGTTCATGTAAAGGTCTGCAGCCCTTTTTAGGTCCTGTGGGATGACTTTAAGTTCACACACAGGTGAGGCCAATGCTAGGGGTCTTAAGGTTAACAAAAACCAGGTGAAAGGGTGTGATTCCAATTGCCTTTTGAATTATTAGTCATGTTTATTCCAGCAGTGCCTAAGGAACCAACAAGAATAGGCACCCATTATATTTTTTTTGCTGTGTAGATTCTTAGAAAAGAGAAGATTATTGACCTCCACTGAAGAACAAGCATGCTGAACTCACAGTTAAGTAAAATTCCTACTTTTATACCAGTGGATCTGATGAGTCATAATGGTGGGGAAAGAGGGGAATGCAGCTTACGCACCAACACTAATCCTTCCTCTTCAGGGCACAATGAGACAAACTGTGTTTAAAGTCATGGTTTGTACATAACTTTCCCTCCCACACAGTGTACCATGGTGCTAATTGGACTGGCTATGGCTAAGCAAACAATGAGATGTTACATCTGTGTATTGAGCATAATTAGTCCTCAGGTGTGTCATAAGGGAGGCATATGGATTTTCAGCACAGCAATGCTAGAAGTCTGTTATTGAACATCTATCATGGGGATTATATAATGTATTGATTATGAACAAGATCTTGGTGTACCTACTTTCCTAAAGAAGTATCACAAGCTTGATTAATCTTGTACCAGCGAGTACAAATATATATGGTGTCAGTGTCAAATAGGAACTGAAGCTTTGAGCCACATTTTTTATTTATTCTAGTGTAAATCTGGAGCAACGCCAATTACTTCAACAAAGATTACATGAAAATGCTCATATTATTAGGCTGGCTCTTAGTGCCTGCACATTCAGCTGTACGTCCTGCCAACACTTCCCAGTCGAACCCTGATTTCTTCACTTATCTTTTTAAAAAGTGATACAATTCCATCCTGTACCATATTGGTAAAATGTGTAGCAGTGATAAAGGAAGAGTTAGGAGGGGTTTGAGAAGAAATAATTGGGTATACTGAAACTGGAAGGCTTGGGAGTACAGTTGGGCTGTTTTATTTGTAGAGAGTTCTAGGTTTTCAGTAGGAGAGATGCTGCTCGTGGCTTGCAGTATG
This sequence comes from Rafetus swinhoei, assembly GCA_019425775.1. NCBI lineage: Eukaryota > Metazoa > Chordata > Testudines > Trionychidae > Rafetus > Rafetus swinhoei. Next base: position 268,673,939 of record CM033437.1, on the reverse strand, counting down.
CTGAGCACAGTGCAGAGGCAAGGGGCTACCCTACAAATGCCCCCTACTTCCCATGGGTCCCTGAAGCCAGAGGTTCTCAACCAGCGGTATGTGACTCTCTGGGGGTATGCAGAGGTCTTCCAGGGGGTACAACAACTCAGCTAGATATTTGCCTAGTTTTACAACAGACTACATAAAAAGCACTAGTCATGCTTTCTACAGATAATGACATGTTTATATGGCTTTACATACTGTCCACTGCAATGTAAGTACAATATTTATACTCTAAACAATTTCTTACAATTGCATGGCAAAATTGAGAAAGTAAGCAATTTTTCAGTAATAACGTGCTATGACACTTTTGCATTTTGTCTATTGTGAGCAAGTGATATGAAATGTGGGGTGAGAAGACAAATCAGACCCCTGATTGTCAGGAAAGTTTGAGGGCCACTCTTCTAAGCTACAAGTAGATCTTGAAGCATCTGTAGATCTGGAACCTCTGGCCCAACCTCATTTGTCCCAACTTGCTTGGAAAGTCTGCAGTTATTGGTTATTCCTATGTAGGGAGGATGGGACCTTCATTGTTGCCATAAGCATACAGTAATGGTAAACAGCAAGCAATCCAGATTCTGAGAGGCAAGATAATCTACTAGAACCAATGTACTATTGATTGCTTGAATATGACCTTTCTGTGCCTTTCCTAAGTGCAAATGGAATTTGTTTTAAATATACGCTCCTGACAAATCAATTAGGGTATGTGTGTGAATCTTGTTCTACATTTCCCCACACTGGCTAATGCCAGTTCTGCATTGCTAAAGACATTGGAAATTGTAACTCAAAACATGTTTCCTAATGTTGGTTGTTTTTAACACCTTATTTCTGCATGCATGTAATTTTGCTAAAGAGAAGCTGTGTGGCTAGGTGTATGCCGATTGTGTATGTTCTAGGGTAGAGGTAGAACCGGAGGGGAAATGCCAGTTGAAGTCACACTTCTCTCTGGACATAGTTTACCTATTATAGTTACAAGCAACAACTAAAATGATTAAAATTGAAAGATTTAGGGTTTGTGTGTATTTTGTGCATTTGGAGTCACTCTGTGTATTGTCAGTTTCCCTGTGTGGTCTGCTAGTTATCCATACAGCCTGTGTGTGTAGAGCTTTTACACAGCCACTGGGGGGAGAGAAACAACTTGTAAAAAATTAAGAAATCTGACTGCAAAATCATGAAGTGATAAGTGGTGTCAGGGCAGAACCTGAAATGGTTTTAAAAACTGCATTAAAATGGTTTAAGTTCTGATTTATCGGGTCCCTCATAACTTGACAGTTTAGAGATCTGTTCTAAAATGGCCTCCATATGGGGAATTCCTTCAGTCTAAAACATAAAAGCAGTTAAATGTCTTGGAGCCATGGTCACAACCAGTCAATCGCAGGGGCACTGTCAGTCATTGGCGAGGTAGTGTTCCCAGACCCCCTTGTTCCTTCCTATCCCCAACAAGGAGCCCATGCTGGCGCTACAGCCTCCTGCAAAAATGGAGCTAGCTCCAGCTTCCTGCAGACTGGGGGGCATGTCCCGCAGCTCTGCATCTGCTCCAGAACTGGATCTGGCATGGAGCCTCAGGACTCCTTCCCCCCCCCCGGAATGGAGGAAGGCAGCACAGGGAAGGAAGGGAAGACAAGGAAGTGCCTGCTCATCCCCTGCCCAGAGCAGTGTGTGTGCCCTTTCTTGTCTTCCTTCCTTCCCCATGCTCCTGAGGGAAGGGGGGATAGTTAAGATGGTAGCGCAGGATCTGGAGTGGCTGAATTCCGTAAAGAAGCCGCACTTGTGCTGCTTCCAGTGCTACCTGCAGATCCTGCCCCAGAGCTCCTTGTCCCTGGAGACCCCTAGGTACCAGCTGAGCTGCTACTGTCCCCTGGCCAGACGCCCACCAGCACCCTGGCCCCAGGCCAGACTCCCACCAGGACCCTGCTGCCACTCCCTGGCCAGACACTCCCCAGGACCCTGCTCCTTCCCCCTCCCTCCTGGCCAGACACCTAACCCCAGCTTGCTCCTGTACCCAACTTTCCACTCAGATTCTGCACCCCCATCTCTGTGCCACTCACTGGCAGCCCTGTCATGCACACTGAATCCCTCATTTTTGGCCCCACCTCAGAGCATAGAATGGCCCATAAAAACCACTAACCCAGGAACCCCAGAAGAGTTAATCTGGCCTGAAGCCTTGAACCTCAGTCCTACCTACCCTCCCCATTGGGCTGGAGTGCCAGGGGAGTGGGGTGTCTCAGCTGGGGCCACATCAGTGAGGCTAGGGGGTTTTTTAGTCTGGGTTGTTTTTTTGCATCTCACTTGTGTGGTCCCCGACTGATTTTTCTGTGTGTCAGTGGCCCCCGACCCAAAACAGGTTCCCTGCCCCTCTAATAAATAAAGACAATATTGAAATGTTTCGTGTTAAAATAATCTTTTATTTAAAAATGAAGCCTGGCCAACAAGCCCCCAATTGGGACCAAGCCCCCATCTGGCCGCAGCATCATAACACTCCTGCACCCCCACAGACCCCAACCCTGAGCCCATCATACACCTGAAACCCCTACCCTGAGCCTCTCACATCCCCAGACTCCTGCACCCCCCACATCCCCAGTCTTCTGCCACAACACTCCTGTGCCATTCACACATCTCAAGCCTGTGTCCTGAGCCCCTCATATACCCCAAACCCCCTGCCTGAGCCCCTCATAAAGCCCAACCCAAACTCCTGCACCCCCAAATCCACAAGCCTGCGGCTTGCTCAGCATTCTAACCCCAACACACTCCAGCCTGGAGCCCCATCCCTGAGCCAGTATCCCCCTCTCCACCTTCTCTTGCACCCAAATTCCCTCCCAGAGCTTACACCTCTCACCCCTTCCCACGCCCAAATCCCTAATTCCCACCCCAGAGCCCGCACCTCCTGTCTCAACCCAATGAGTGTGAGTAAGGGCTGGGGATAGCAAGTGATGGAGAGGAGGGGAACAGAGCGGGCGGGGCATCAAGGAAGAGGTGGCGTCTTGGGGTAGATCTTGGCTTGCCCTCACATTTAAAAAGTGATCTTGGGTGTAAAAAGTTTGGAGACCACTGCTCTACTCTGTGCATCTTATTGGGTTGTTGACTTGGAAATGAAACATAATGAGTGACACTTTGGAAACAGAATCGGTGTAGACACATACATTGAATTTAATATTCAGATAAGAGTGGGGCTACTATGAATTCATGTGCCTATTTAAAGAATTCTCTTTTTTTTTTTTTTTTTTTTTCTTCAAATGTACTTGAAGATGGTATAGAATTTACCATCTGGGCATGTCTACACTAAGAAATTATTTCGAAATAGTTATTTTGGGAGTTATTTTGAAATACGTTATTTCAAAAGCTTATTCCCCAAGGAAAGCAGGAGTTATTATTTTTAAATAACAGGCTTGGTAGTGTGGACACTCTGCTTGTTGTTTCGAAATAAGGGGAGTTATTTTGAAATAACTCCCCAGTGCAGACCAGGTCTCTGAGTGCCCCAAGATACGAGCACCTTGCTGCAAAGAATATGGGGTCTTAAATGTATACCTTGGATTCATGGTTAGTGTGCCTTTTGCTCATAGAGGGTGAAGACGAAACATTGCAAAGTTGTATTTTCTGAGAAATGTTAACTTAATCCCAGGAAGCAAAACATTGATCAATAAAGCCGTAATAATGAAACTAATGTTTCCAGTCAATAAAGATTGTTTGTTTTGTTATCTGCTAAAGGAAAAACCTTCTGCTCTATCACTTCATTAAATGGTGCCTCTGTAATTCTGTCTTGTCTATGAAATGCACAGTGGTAGCATCATCAATCAATACTGTTGCAAGGACACAGTTCTCCCCACTCCCCTTTTCCCTGCCCCATAAGTGCTTGCATGGCTTTTGCATTAGCTAAAATGGCGTGCAAAGAGAAAATTGTAAGAAAAAATAGATTGAGTATTATTGTAACTTTGCTTCTCCTTTTCGTTGCTAGAAATATTTGTCATTTCATCATGATGGTGCTGTTTGCACTTCAGGAATAGACATTGCCTGTGTTATAGCCTAGTTATCTAAATTATAGAGCATGCCAACCTTATTGCTTTCCCACCATCTGTTTCAAGCCGTGGGCAGCAGCCAAATCACATGCTGCAAAAACTAGCTCAGAGTTTGATTGTGCCTTAAATTGGCACCCTATGTTTGCTGTGCAGGCACAGAGGAGACCCTACGGCAGTTGCTGTCCCCAGAAGAAAGTCTGGCTGCGTCCTTTGTAGGGTCTCTCAGGTAGCACAGGAGGGTGCAGAATGTGTTGCCCACTGAGGAGTTGGAACCTTTTATGCATCCCTTCTTTCCCTGGCTCCTTTCAAGTATCTCCTGTCTGTTTGGGACAACAGGAAGGAGCAGGGCCCCTGCACAGGTGCATGGGAGGAGGAGGAAGAGGTAGCTCCATGCATGTGTGTTGGTTGGACACAATCTGGCCCTAAGCCAATAGAACTGTTTCAGTATTAACTATTATCTACTCCATTGGCCGGATCTTCCAGCTGATGGTAACCAGCATAGCTCCATTACAGCCAGTGGAGTTACTGATTTACAACAAAGATCAGATTGTATATGTAGATTTTACTGCCCTCTTAGTCCTTTTGTTACCCTTTCCCTTCCTTCTTAGGTGGAATATTGGTAGGGCTTCTGTCATGGGGAGGTTATTTTCCGGGGGGAGAGGGGAGAGGGCTTATTTTTAGCAATTTGTTTTTTTTATTGATGTCAAAAATGCAGGGGAGGGTTAGGAGTTTCTTTTTGTATCCATCGACTGAGTAATATCCATTATATACACAACTCATTACAGCATACACTCCTGTAACAAGTAATCTGAATAATGTTCCCTACAGCACTATAATGTAAAACTATTTGAAACTGCACTACATTGAAATGCACTAGAGAACTATTGGAGTGCATCAGCACAGCCTATGGAGACCAACTAATGCACAATGTTAATGCCCTTTTGCAATCTCACCCCACAGTCTGCATTGCTGCTCTGTGTAGACAAGCTCTTAGCTAAAAGTAACCATTTCTGTTTTCTGATGTTTATTGGATGAACACCAATTTTTTATTTTTGTTTGATTTGCATTAGGCTGTTATCAGTGTGCACTGGTTAAAATAAAAAAACAGTAGCCCTAAATATTTGACAAAGCAGATCCAGATTCTTTCTTTTCCCTTAGCAAGAGTAATTAGTCTGTAGGCTATTAGAACATACGATTGATTTGCATAACAGTATTGAAATGAGGTGAAAACTTGGCAAAATAAGACAAAAGCAATTGTCAGAAGGTCCTGGATGACAAGTATAACGCTGACCTTAAAAAAAAATCTGAAGAAGTGGGTTTTGCCCACGAAAACTCATGATACCATCTACATGTTTTGTTAGTTTTTAAAGTGCTACTAGACTATTCATTGTTTAAATTTTTACAGTTACAGACTAACTCGGCTACCCCCTGAAGCTTTTGTACTTTAAAAATGTCTGTATTATTGGTTTAATAGGGAAGGAAATAGATGAATAACTTATTGATGATAGTGAACACTGAATATTTATTTTTAAAAGAGCCTCAGTGTGTTTATGGGCTTCACTATGCAAGGAATCGAAGCCAACAGGAGCTGAAGGTATTCAGCACCTTGCAGGATTGAGTCCCATATGTTGCATGCACAGTACATGTTCCACCATACTCCTCTGTGCAAGGACATGAACAGGACAGAGAGGCACAAGAGCACTCTGCATCTTGTACTGCATTTGAGTGACCAGAAGCTTCTGTCCTCCTGGAGCCAAGCAGGGGAACATTCAGGGTTGTCAGAGAGGAGGCTGCATAGTTCGTCAAGAATACGATTAATTACCACTAAGAGGAGGTTGAAAATCTGTGCAGCGCTAAGTACAATGGGGTTCTAATCCAAAAGTAAGGCTCTTGGGCACTATCACAATACAAATAACTAATAATAATTTCCCCTCTTTTTAAGGCACAGATGACTATGTAAGCGCTACCTGCATTTGGGGGCCACTTCACTCTTCCTCAGTTATCTGTTCAATTGAGATGATTAATTGTTATGAAAGTAATTGCTGTGGTTTTGGAACTGACAGGTGCCCTCAGTGAGAGGAGATTATTCTGGATAGTCTGTGACAAGCTCACACTAGCACAGTGCCTCACCCAGCTTGCAAGGCCTGCCTTTGGCAATAAGAGGGGAAGGGGAGGTCAGAGCGGGGGAGGTGACTTTCCCAACTTGCAGGAATCTCTATAGACCTTCCTTACGTTCTGGATGGATCCCTGGAGCAGCCTGCTTTAGATGGTGGGAACTCCACCAGGCAAGTAAAATGCCCTTCCTGTGCAAACGTTACATTATATGTAGGCTAATTGTGAAATGCAGCTGCAGTATGGGTTCAACCCTGCAATATACTGAGCACTTTCAGTGTGAGTTGAGGGTGCTCAGAGCTCCCAATGGCAATACTAATGCAGATGCCAGGGACCAGACAGTTCTGCCCTCATACTCCTTTCTTAGAAGACTTGCAGTTCTGAAGTAAAAGAAGACCTACCTCGGCCTCCCTCTTTCATCTAACTGAAAACACTGCAAAGGGAGGGAAAGGGCACAGCCACTGGCCAAGAACACATGAAGGGTATTGGTATCCAATCCCTCTGCAGTTAGCTGCCCCCAGCACAAATGGCCAGGCATCTCAAGGGTTGGTCATTTGCCCCATCCACGCCCTCCCATAAAGATTATTGGGAGAAGACGAATGCAGGGAGACCTGGCTGCAGGTAGCCCAATCAAAAGGCTGTTCAAAGGATGGGATGGGATGGAATGGAATTGGGGCAAAGGGCTCCAGGAAGTCTCTTGTATTAGCCAAGTCTCTTGCAGCCCAACATGTCCCCCAACCCACCTATAAATCCTCACAGGAAGGGAGTGGAAAGGAAGTCATGTATTCCTATTTAGTGGGGGGGAGGAGGCAGCTGCCTTTTTTAAAAAAACTGTGAATCTTTTTTTTTTTTTTTTAATAGTGTAATATAATTGTGTGTTTACTGGATCAGTGTTTGTACAGGTGTTTAAGACGAATTCTCACGTAAATGTTGAATACTTTGTTGGGAGGTGGGCAAAAATGCTGTTTTATGTGTAAAGTTGTATGCTCAGATCGAGACTGGGCAAAAGCCAAGCACTTGGAATTTCATTGGTTTCAGGAGTCCGGGTTAGGGAATCCTCCCATCCCAACTGGCTTGTGTTGTGACAAAATGTGTCATAACATCTCAGACATGTAATAAGAAAACTCACATACTGTTTCTGATAACAATTCACCCTCTGGCTTTCTAAACAGATGGGAATACTAAACTCCAAAATGCTTGTGCTGCTTATGGACTGGCAAATGGCCCAGCACTGCTAGTAACAGAAGGAGTAGTGTTATCCCTTAGTTATTTACAAATTGAAATTCTTCTGGAAAGAATTACTGCAATATGTAGGACATGATTCCAGGGCTTTGGCAGAATGCATTAGTTAACATAAGCTATGGATCTCAGAAATTAGAATGGATCATATTAGGTTAAAGTGTGATGCTATCTAACGTATTGTGGCCTTCTAGTTCTAGTGGAAAGTTATTTGTACCCTTTGTAAATATCTTAGTTAATATCCTGAGGTTAGTTTTTGCATGCATGAAGTGCCAGGCCATTCATCTTTAACTGCATCATGAAGACAGTCTTAACCTGGATATATGACTATTACAGTGCAAGAATTCATGGCAATTAGACTGATGGTAATTCCAATCCAAATACTTGTTTTCAGTTGATTAATACCATTTGGGACTCAAGTTTCTCCTCCTGAAAGTGAATTATTTTGAAAACCTGTGAGTCATTGTGGGAGGAGCATTAATATTAACCCATTAAAATGCAATTAAGATTTTTTTTCCTTTTCCTTTGGACAACTCCAAAACAACTCAGGGAATGTGTGCACTGCACTCTTGGGGTGTGACTGCCACTTGCGTCAAACCAAGCTTAGCTTTAATCTTGTTAGCTCAGGCCCTGCTGCAGTGAAGTCATGGCAACTTGGACATCAGCCTGAGCTGCCCCTGCAAGTCATTGTTTAGGATTTTGGGTTGGCTTGTACAGTCCCCAGCCTGCGCTGCTCTGGGACCTGAACTAGCTATGTCGTCTTCAGCTACAGTCACATCACATAAGTGCAGTACAACACACCCTCTGATATCAAGGCTTCCAAAATGGCGTATGTAAATATTCTTGTGAAGGGCTTAGTGTCTTGGCAACATTTAAAGGAATATACTTTTGAAATACTATAATAAAACTATAGGCTTATGAGACAAAGCAATGCTAACTTGGTGGTTGAAGAAATGCAGAATGATTTCTCCATTCACAGTACAGAGTCTAGCTCATATTCCATAGCCTTTAGCAGGGCTGTGGGGTGAGTGCTATTCAGTGTCCCTGTCTTCACTAGCCCAGTCAGCCCCCTTCCCCATCACTTTTTGGTTGGTTAGTGGTGTGTCAGCTTTAAAACAGTTAACATAATTGTATGTACATCATTTGAATTAAGCACATCCGGGAAAAATATGTTGTAGGAATCCCAGTATGTTGTTGTTGGACGTAGTAGTTGGGTGCTTGGGAAGTGATCAGATATCTTCAGACAGGTAGAATAGTCTATGTCCCTGCTTTGGTCCCCACTGAAATCAGTAGAAGTTTTGCCAATGATTTCAATGGCAGCAAGATCAGGCCTGAGATTCAGGGCTACTTTTCTGGAACTGGAAGTAATCACCTAGTAATTTCTTATCTAGGCTTGTTGCTTCTGACAACAAATAGTTGGCCATAATGATTCAGGGCACTGCTGTATAATTACTCATGCAGTCCTCTCTTCGATGGTCTCTTACTACCAGTGCAGAGCAGTTACTCCATTGGTCTCTTGATTGTTTAAATATACCTTTCACGCATTTTACTTCGAAAGATTTCTCCGTATGTAGTGGCTTGGTGCTCTGCAGTATTATATGGGAGATCTGAGTTTGATGCCTGCTCATGTCCTTGAGGCATCCGTGACTAGATCAAAAAAGTCATTAGTCTACTGGTATGGTGCATGCTGTTGTCTAACCTCATAACATATATAAGCAAGGTTGGGCTTGGCCAGTACTGTGATTGGGAGATCTCCAAGGGAAAAGAATCTCAGTTGTCCATGGAACGTGCATGGTTCTTGCACGCCAGACTATAGCTGCAATTCCATCTGTTTCAGAAGCACCTCTTGCAGTTATGCTGTGCTTCTCCCTTCCCTTGTCTTTTTTTTAATTTTTTTATTTTAAAAAGTGGACTCAGCCCCACTCCCTAAGTTCTGTATTTATTTTATGCTACTGTAACCAAACCATTCTGTCTTGTTAACTAAACATATGCAAGATATTTCTTGGAAAGAAAACAACCTTGTATTAAAGTCCATAAGTAAAAGGTGACATGGGAAGAAGTTTTTGTATAAAAACGAAGCATTAAAATCCATATATTTTATAAACATTGAGGGGGGGAAATGGATAGTTTGTATTAACTTATGTGATGAAACTTTTTTAGGATTATATATAGGGCCCTATCAAATTCAGGGTCCATATTGGTCAACTTAATGGCCATAGGATTTTAAAAATCAAATGTCATTATTTCAGCTATTAAATCTGAAATTTTACAGTGTTGTAATTTTGGGGGTTCTGACCCAAAAAGAGTCATGGCAAGTCACAAGAGTATTGTAAGTAGGGGGGGTTGCACTACTGCAGGTCTGGGCAAAATATGGCCCGAGGCCAGATCCTTTCTACACAGAAAAAAATGATTGTTCAGTTGAGTAGCCACTGGGTGTCACCACTGATTCAGTTGATGAAAGTACTTGTAGAAAAGAGGCATTTTTGTAAATATCTACACTGGCAGCCTCCCAAAATTTACTTTTTTTTTTTTTTTTTTTTCCTTCAAACATATGTGGACCTCAGGGTTATCATTTCAGTTTCTTTCAAATGATCAACTTTCATCAACTGAATCGGTAGTGACACCCAGTGGCTACTCAACTGAACGATCAGGCTTTTTTCCTGTGTAGACCAAATGTTTCCAACTTGAGGTCAACAAATCTGTTGGTTACAAGGTGCTGGCTGTCTTCTTTCCAGCTGAGAGAACACAGACCAGGTTGCAGGTGGTGGGTTACAATGAAATGAGGAGCAAGAGGAAACTGCTATGCATGCTTCCCCCAAAAGACAGAAGGTATGTCTACACTATAGAGTTTTGTCAGAAAAACGGCTGTTTTTCCAACAAAACCTGAGTTACGTCCACACTGCAATTGCGTTCTTCTGAAAGTAAACTGACAGAACAGAGGGTTTTTTCCAGCATTGGTAATTCTCTTTCTACGAGGAAGAAACCTTTTTCCAAAAGAGCTCTTACAGAAAAAAGCATGTATGGACAGGGAAGAGGGAGTTCTTTTGAAAGAAAAGAGGAAAAAGCACAGGTGCCTTGGTGGTCACTCCGTCCATAGTAATCACAGCTTAAATGTGAGACAGCGTCCATTCAGTATGGACGCTAGCTTTCAAAAAAGCAGATTGCTTTTTCGATGCACTTTTGTGTGTAGATGCTTTTTTTAAGATCTCTTCTGGAAAAAAGGTTCTTCTGAAAGAAGCCTGCAGTCTAGACATAGCCTAAGACTCAAACTTTTAAAGATTAGGCTTTGCTCAGCTCACTCTCGCAGCCCCCCACTAATTTAAGGTACTAAATCCCATTGACCAGTGGAATTTAGATGCCTAAATACCCTTTTGTAAGAGAAATTTAGGCTCCTACATAACTGAGATGTTGCAACACTGAGTGCAGCAGTGTCTAAATATCTTTAAAAATCTGAGCTTTATTGACTTAATAATCTAGCTCTACACAAAACACTTTTCTAATATTACTTTTCCATGAGAACAATTGCTGTATTTACTACAGGGAAGTTACAAGACTACTAACAGCAGGAGAAGTAATCCAGAACTGTGAATGGAAAGGAAAATGTACTGAGAAATGGCCCATGCTTAAGAAAAAAATCATACTGTTTGCCTATGTACATAAGTACATTCTAGCAAATAAAAACAGTCAAAGATAATCTATCAAATCTAAGACACTGATACTGCCTTAAGCAGTAGCCCTTCAGAGAAATACAGTGAAGTGCTGCTAACAGGAGGTTTATACTGCTCTTTTAAAAACTGGCTTCTAAAAGATATGTGCCCTGGCTAAAATCCTAGCCCCAGTTAAGTCAATGGCAAAACTCCTACTCAGTGGGACTTTTCTCCATGCCTCTGATCTAGCAAATTTTGCTGCAGCACAAGCCTGTGTACCTTCATGGACCCCAGCTGTATGAAACAGCTTACAGAGACTCCTGACAATAAAGAAACTTTTACTAAGGCCATGTCTACATTGGGGAGAAATTTAAGATGCGCAACTCCAGCTACGAGAATTGCATAGCTGGAGTTGACACATCTTAAACCAAGTTTCTGGGGCAGCCCTGCTGTGGGAGGTCGATGAGAGCAATTCTCCCGTCAACTTTCCTTTCTCCTCACAATCGTGTGGAGTACCAGAGTTGATGGGGCTGCCCTCAGAATTTGATTTAGTGGGTCCTTACTAGACCCACTAAATTGAATCCCAAAGTTCGATCTCTGGAGCATCAGTCTCTGCATAAGAATAGACAAAGCTTAGGACATCACTTGCTGTGGCTATGGCTACACTACATGCTTTGCCGAAAAGAGGCAATGCAAATGAAGCATGGATTAGCATTTCCTTGTGCTTCATTTGCATACTCTCTTTCGTTTCATTTTTGCGCAAGAGGTTTTTGCGCAAAAACAAGCAGCATGGACGTTTCCTTTTTGCGCAAAACCCCCTTTTTGCCGGGAAAGGCATAAGGATCTTGCACAAAAAGGGGGTTTACGTAAAAAGGAAATGTCCACACTGCTTGTTCTTGCGCAAAAAACTGAACGAGTATGCAAATGAAATGTGAGAATGCTAATGAGCACTTCATTTGCATTGCTTCTTTCGGCAAAGCATGCAGTGTAGCCGTAGCCTGTGAGTTTTAAAGCCCAGGTCTACAAACTCAGGATCGTGCTATGGCATTAAAAACAGAAGTGTAGATGTTGCTGTTTAGGCTACGGAACTGCCCTCCCCCACTCAGTATGTCAGATTTCAGAGCCAAGCCCAATGGCTACCCAGCTGTTTTTAGCCCATAACATGAGCCCAAGCATTTAAACGAGCTGATTACTTTAATTTATAAATCCCCAAACAAAGCACCTACGTGCTGGATAATAACACAATAAAAAATGTTTGGACACCATTAGAATAAAAGCCACTCTCAAAAAAATTTCACCTGAGGGAACAAACAAAGAGGAGGGAAAGGTTACAAATTCAGCCTTCAGTGGCAACTCTGGAAAAACCTGGTATGGGGCTGTAGATGGGCAAGTGGTAGAGCTGAGTGCAAATTTTCAACCAAAGATCTTTCAGCAAAGACATGCAGATGTCTGACTGCAGCATTTAGCAAGTGAGTCAAATTGTTCTAGTCCAAACCCTCTCCCCATGGGTGGTGGGTGAAGCGGCTGTTTGGGGAGGCAAGATCCCCAGACTGTGACCCCACCCTGCCCAGGTCCTGTCTCCTCCCCTATACCCCATCTGCACTGTAGACCTCTAGTAATGCTCAGCTGTGTTTCAGTAAATAGGGTTGGCACGTGCATGTTAAATGGTTTCATTACCACTTAATGACTATTCCTGTGGTGATGAGAGCCGCAGGAAGTGGAGCAATGGAGCAGCCTGCTGTACACGCTGCCATCTCCCAGCTAGGTTGCTCCGTTTCACTGTGGTGAACCCAGCCCAGAGCCGGCTCAAGGTACGGGCCAACCGGGCTACCGCCCGGGGTGCCCCATTGTAGGGGCGCCGTGCAGGGCGGGGCGGGGGCCGGGCTGCGCATGCGCTGCGTGCCCGGGGGTGGGGCCGTGCATGTATCGCACTCCCGGGGGCGGCGCCGTGCTCCCAGGGTCTGGGGCGCGCAAATGGCTCGGGCCAGCCCTGACCCAGCCTACTCCGCTACCTAAGCCACCGCCATGAAGTGGAGCGACCGGCCTGGGGGGATCACAGTGGAAGAGAGCAGGCTGCTGTGTTGCTCCACTTCCAATGGCTCCCATTGCCATGATTAGTCTGCTGCCCTGTGCCAGGCACCCAGATAATCTCCCAGGTCATGTCGCTCACAGGAGGGGGCTTTAGGGAAAGGGTTCAATGTGGGGGGGGAGGAGAGAGGCTGGAGCGGGGGGTGGGAAGCTTGGAGAAAGGTGTGAGGTGGGGCAGGGTTTAGAAGGGGCAGGTTGCCCCAGGCACTCCACTTCTCTAGGAATGGCTCTGGTAGCCACAGTCCAAAAATGAAACAATAATTAACAATGTTAAGAACCACTAGAAAGGGGATAGATTACATGGACAGTATCGTAATGCCATTCCATAAATCTATGGCACACCACCTGGAGCAGTGTGCATCTGATCATCCCATCTCAAAAGGAGAAATTAGAATTGGAAAAACTACAGAGAAGAGCAACAAAAATGATTAAGGGTGTGGAACAGGTTCCCTCTGAAGAGCGATGAACGAGTGGGACTGTTTAGCGTAGAAAAGTGATGACTAAGGCAGGGGCGCTGGAACAGTTTGTATAGTGAGGGGGCCATTGACTCATACTGTATACCCTATACATGATGGAAACCACTTCAAGTGAGGGGGTGCAGCATCACCCACCGCACCACTAGTTCCAGCACCCATGGACAAAGTAGGCACATGATAGAAGTCTGTAAAATCAAGAAGGGCATGGAGACAGTGAATTGGGAAGTGTTATCTACCCCATCACAGGAGCGGCTAAATCTTCCTAAAAAGAGGAAGTGCCAGACTTGTTGCTGCTGCTTCCCAAGGTGCTGCCCTTTCCGCCCATCACTGCCACTTTTGAACCAGTCAGTCATAAGGGTGAGTGCATAGCCTCTTTTAAAAGCAATGAGGCCATGGCCCCTAAGCCCCACTGTCTTGGCCCCCTGCCCCCTTCATATACCACAAGAACCAGGGGGTACCCAATTAAATTAATAAGCAGAAGGCTTAAAACAACCATGAGAACGTATCTCACTACAAAACACACGTTCAACCTGGGGAATTCGTTCCCAGGGAAGGTTGTGAAAGCCAAAAATAGAACTGGGCTTAAAAAAATTTAGATAACCATGGATGCTCCAGGAAGTTATTAGCCAGGATGTCCAGGGATGCAACCCCATACTATGGGTATCCCTAAATATCTGATTGCCAGAAGCTGGGGATGGATCATTCAATAATTTCCCTGTTCTGTTCATTCCCTCTGAAAATGTCTGGCACTGACCACTGTTGGAAGACAGAATACTGGGCTAGATCAGTGTTTCTCAACCAGTGGTACAAGTACCCTTAGGGGTACTTGAGAGAAGTTTGGGGAGTATGTCAACACAACTGACATTTGGAGAACTGAATTTTTGTTTTAAGTTTTGTTATTTTTGTACTTCTTACACCCAAAAATTTCATCGTCCGCCTGGCTACGATTAAGTTGTTTTGGGGAAAAAAAAAAAGTACCCCCAGTACCTACGGTTTTCAGACACATAAAATTTTTTTCTACCATTGCAACACAATTGTTTAAAGGGGTACTTTATAAAAAAAAAAAAAGGTTGAGAAACACCGGGCTAGATGGACCGTTGTTCTGACTCAGTATGGACATTCTTACGGCCTTCAAACAGGCTTTAAAAACCAGCAGTGGCAACTTCCTCATTCTGTCATCCTGTGTTGAGAGCCCTTTTATAAGATGTTGGTTTTGTGCAAGTAGTCAGATTTGAAACAAGGAAGCTGAAAAAGAGTTCTGAGATCTGCAGAGAACTAGGATATTTTGCCGCCTTCCTTTTTGTGGTTGGGATTTTTAGTGTCCGATTACCTCAAACTGATGTCGAAGGAACTTCTGCATTCATTCCACATCTAAAAGTAAAACCACAACAGGTCATTCATTTTCCCCCAGTGCTTAGCTCCAAAGACACTACTTGCATGTGGCAATTGAACATCCAGAGACTTTACCTAGTCCTGTAAAGTCAACATCCTCTGTCTTAGAGTATACCTCTAATGTTCCTTTATAAAAACAGAAAAATCAGGTACCTAGCTGCTCACTATCTTACCTAGCTGCTCAGGTATCTTACCTAGTAACTGTTTGATCAATTAACTGGGAATCAGTAGCAATTCTGTAGTTAGTGTTGCATTGACTTCAAGTAGTACTAAAATACCCCATTTCATAGAATCCTAGGGTTGGAAGAGACCTAAGAAGGTCATTGAGTCCAACTCCCTACTCAAAGCAGGACCAATCCTAATTAAATCATCCCAGCCAGGGCTTTGTCAAGGCGGACAAGCCCCATGTCTACACAGCAGGCCAAAAGTCAAATTAAGTTATGTAACTTCAGCTACGTCAATTGCATAGCTGCAGTTGAAATACAGGAAACCCCCAAGATGTGACCGCCTGAATTGCGACCCTCCTGTACTTACAACCATTTTTGTAAGTGCAGAAGGGGCCGAAACCCCCCGACTTGCGTCCTCACCCTGCATTTACGATGGCGCATGACGCCTATCATAAATGAGGGTTCGAGTTACAATGCCCCCGACTTGCGACACTTCCCTAGGAACCAATTGCATCGCAAGTCAGGGACCGCCTGTAGCTTAATTCGGCTTTTGGTGCTGTCTTCGCTGCAGGAAGTCAAAGGAAGAATACTCTTACTTCAACTTCCCTTACTTGTCATTAAATGAGGGTTACAGGAGTTGGAGTAAGAAGTTCTCCAGTTCAACATTATTTTGAAATAATGGCTTGCTGTGTAGACATGCTCTTAAACCTCTAGGGATGGAGATTCCACTACCTCCATAGGTAACCCATTCCAGTGCTTCACCACCCTCCTAGTGAAATAGCTTTTCCTAATATCCAACCTAGACCTCCCCCACTGCAATTTGAGACAATTGCTCCTTGTTCTGCCATCTGTCACTACTGAGAACAGCCCCTCTCTAGCCTTTTTGGAATCCCCCTTTAGGTAGCTGAAGGCTGCTATTAATCCCCCCTCCCTCTTCTCTTCTGTAGACAAAATAAGCCCAAATCCCTCAGCCTCTCCTCATAAGTCAAGTGCTCCAGCTCCCTAATAATTTTCATTGCCTTCTCCAATGAGCCCATATTCTTTCTGTAATGCGGCGGGGGAGGGGGAGAGAATTGGACACAATACTACAGATGTGGCCTCACCAGTGCTGAATAAAGGGGAATAATCACTTCTCTAGATTTGCTGCCAATGCTCCTCCTAGTGCACCCTAAATGTGCCATTGGCCTTCTTGGCTACCAGGGCACGCTGTTGACTACTATCCAGCTTCTCATCTGCTGTTATCCCCAGGTCCTTTTCTGCTAAACTGCTGCTTAGCCATTCGGTCCCCAGCCTGTAACAATGCTTGGAATTGTTCCATCCCAAGTGCAGGACTCAGTGCTTGTCCTTGTTGAACCTCATCAGATTTCTTTTGGCCCAAACCTTGAATTTGTCCAGGTCCCACTGGACCCGCTCCCCCTAGTTTAGTGTCATCGGAGAACTTGCTGAGGGTGCAATCCATCCCCTCATCCAGGTCATTAATAAAGATGTTGAACAAAAACAGCCCCAGTACCGACCCTTGGGGCACTCCGCTTGATACCAACCACCAGCCAGACATAGAGACATTGATCACTACCCATTGAGCCCAACAATCTAGCCAACTTTCTATCCGCCTTACAGTCCATTTATCCAATCCATGTTTCCTTAACTTGCTGGCAAGAATACTGTGGGAGACTGTATCAAAAGCCTTGCTAAAGTCAAGGTATATCCCCTCTACTGACTTCCCCATAGCCACAGAGCCAGTTACCTTGTCACAGAAGGCAATCAGATTGGTCAGGCATGACTTGCCCTTGGTGAATCCATGTTGACTATTCTATTCCTGATCACTTTCCTCTCTTCCAAGTGTTCCTCTCTTCCTCCATTATTTTTCTGGGGACTAAGGTGAGGCTGATAGGTCTATAGTTTCCTAGATTGTCCTTCTTCCCTTTTTAAAGATGGGAACTACATTTGCCTTTTTACAATTGTCTGGGACCTCCCCAATCACCACGAGCTTTCAAAGATAAGGGTCAATGGCTCTGCAATCACATCAGCCAACTCCCTCAGCACCCTTGGATGCATTAGATCCGACTCCATGGATTTGTGTATGTCCAGCTTTTCTAAATAGTTCTTAACTCGTTCTTTCTCCACTGAGGACTGCCCACTTCCTTCGCATGCTGTGTTGCCTAGTGCAGCAGTCTGGGAGCTGACCTTGTCTGTAAAGATTGTGGTGGGGTGGGGGGGGAGAAAAAGCATTGAGTGATTCAGCTTTTCCCACATCTGTCACTAGGGGTGTGTCTAGACTACAGGATTTTGTTGACAAAAGTGGACTTTTGTCGACAAAACTATACCTGCGTCTACACTGCCGCTGAGTTCTGTCGACATAACGTCGACAGAACTCGGCAGTTTTGTCAACGGCTGTAAACCTCATTCTACGAGAAATAATGCCTTTTGTTGACAGAGTTCTGTCGACAGAAGACGTTATTGCATCTACGCTGTCCTTTGCGTCTACACTGTCATGTCGACAAAGCGGCTTGCTTTGTCGACAGAACTGGATGTAGTCTAGACGCTCTTTGTTGACAGAAGCTTTGTCGACAGATACTGTCAACAAAACTTCTGTTGACAAAAGCCTGTAGTCTAGACATACCCTATGTTACCTCCCTGATAACCCTCTTATTGCTAACATGCCTGTAGAAACTTTTTCTAGTTACCCTTCACATCCCTCGCTAGCCGCAATTCCAATTGTGCTTTGGCCTTCCTGTTACACCTCAGTATGCTTGAGCAATATATTTATACTCCCTAGTCATCTGTCCAAGTTTCCACTTCTTGTAAAACTTCCTTTTTGTGTTTAAGCTCTCCAAGGATTTCACTGCTAAGCCAAGCTGTCTGCCTCCCATATTTACTTTTCTTACTGCACATTGAGATGGTTTGTTCCTGTGCCTTCAATAAGGCTTCTTTAAAATACTTCCAGCTCTCCTTCATGTTAGCATTCCAGGGGCTCCTGCCCATCAGTTCCCTGAGGGAATCAAAGTCTGCTTTTCTGAAGTCCAGAGTGTGTATTTTGCTGCTCTCCTTTCTTCCTTTGGTCAGGATCCTAAAATCGACCATCTCATGATCACTGCTTCCCAGGTTGCCTCCTATCTCTACTTCCCCTACTAGTTCCTCCCTGTTTGTGAGCAGCAGGTCAAGCCACGCATGGGCCCCTTGTTGGCTCCTTAAGCACTTGTACCAGGATGTTGTCCCCAACAGTCTCCAAAAACTTCCTGGACTGTCTGTGTACTGCTATATTGGTCTCCCAACAGATGTCAGGATGATTCAAGTCCCCCATGAGAACCAGGGCCTGTGATCTGGAAGCTTCTCTTAGTTGTCTGAAGAAAGCCTTGTTTACCTCATCCATCTGATCTGGTGGTCTGTAGTAGACACCAACCACAACATCATTCCTGTTGCTTCCACCTCTAAATATAACCCAAAGATTCTCAACAGGCTTCTCTCCCACTTTATTCTGAGCAATCACACTGCTCTCTTACATAGGGTATGTCTACACTTGCCCCCTAGTTTGGACTAGGGAGGCAAACGGAGCATACCAAAGTTGCTAATGAAGCGCGGGATTTAAATATCCCGTGCTTGATTAGCATATTTGCGGCCGGTCGCCATTTTAAAAAGCCGGTAGCCTGAATTAACTCACCACGTGTAGATGCAGTAGTCCGATCCAAAACCCTTCCCTCGAATTAACTGTTACTCCTCATACAATGAGGAATAACAGCCTAATTCGAGGGAAGGGTTTTGGATCGACTACCGCGCCTACACGCATGAGTTAATTCAGGCTACCGGCTTTTTAAAATGGCGACCGTTTTAATATCAAGCGCAGGATATTTAAATCCCGCGCTTCATTAGCAACTTCGGTATGCTTCGTTTGCCTCCCTAGCCCGAAGTAGGGGGCAAGTGTAGACATACCCATACAGTGCAACTCCTCCACCTTTCCTCCCCAGCCTGTCCTTCCTGAACAGTTTATACCCTTCCATGACTGTGCTCCAATCATGTGAGCCATCCCACCAAGTCTCACCTATTTGAATCAAGTCATAGTTCTTTGTGCCAGGATGTCTAATTCATCCTGCTTGTGTCTGTACATGAACACAAGAAGCCTGGGAAACCTTAGATAACTAGCTGGTTGCCCTAACTTCTCTGTATGAATCAGGGGTCCTCTTCTGTTGCACCTTCCTCCTTTGTGTTTCCTCCTAGTATCCCATTTACCTTAGGGCTTAGGTCACAACCCCCTGACGAACCTAGTTGAAAGCCCTCTTCACTAGGCTTGCAAGCCTGCCTGTGAAGATGCTCTTCCCTCTGTTAGGTGGATCCCATCTCTTCCTAGCAATCCTTGTGCCTGGAACATCATCCCATGGTCAAAGAATCCAAAGCCCTCTCTCCGACCCCCACCTGCGCAATCACATGTTTTCTTCCACTATTGGATGATCCCTACCTAGACCTTTTCCTTCAACAGGGAGGATGGACGAGAACACAACATGCTCCTCAAACTCCTTGGTTCTTCTTCCCAGAGCAACATAATCTGCAGTGACACGTTCAAGGTTACTCTTGGCCGTATTGTTAGTTCCTATGTGGAGAAGCAGGAAGTGGTGGCGGTCTGAAGGCTTGAACTGTTATGAGTTGTCTGTCTTCTCCTGGAGGTCGCATGCTACCAATTTCCTTCCCCATTCCATACTGCCCTCTCTGGGTCTTCAGCCTGCCATGTCTGCAGTATCGAATGCTGATTTCTACCCAGAAAGTCTTCATCTTCTCTGATGGAACGTAGGGTTGATACTTGGGCCTCTAGTCCTTTAACCTTCTAATGACTGAATTTAGCCTCCAAATTCAGCTCCGAGCCCAGTAAAATGGAGGTGGCTCAGAAGAGGTGCGAAAGAGGAGAAAACAGATCTGAAGAGAGATGGGGAGCAAGAAAGGACACAGACAAGGAAAAGGGTGGAATGGTAAGGAAAAGGATGGCATAGGACAGCAGTTCTCAACCTTTTTCTTTGAGTTCCCCCACCCCCGACATGCTATACAAACTTCATGGTGCAGCTGTGCCACAACAACTGGTTTTCTGCTTTTGAAAGCTAGGGCCAGTGTTACAGGGTAGCAAGCTGAGAGCAACTGCCCAGGACCTGATGCCACAGAGGGTATCACAAGACTAAGTTGTTCAGGCTTCGGCTTCGGCTTAGGTGGTGGGGCTTGGAGCTGCAGTCCTGCGTGGAGGAACTTTGGCTTTCTGCCCTGGGCCCAAGCAACTGTAACACCAGACAGGCCAGGGGACCCAGACCCCAACTGAGAACCACTGGCATGGGGTTCAATTGTATTGTCATTAGCTTGAAATCATAGCATCAGTCTTGAGCATGTTGCACAGGTAGTCCCCAGGTTTTACCAGTATGGTGGTAGTCTCTCTGAATATATATCAAACCATTCCAAACATGAATATGATACATGTATGCATTTCCAACTATCCTTTAAAAACATGGATTCCAAGAGGCTGTCAAACTCAGTTGTTTACTATAAGCCAGGGGTTCTCAAACTTTGTGATACCATGACCCCCAAGTTGCTCGTGACCCCCCAAGGGGTCAGGACCCACTGTTTGAGAAACGTGGCTGTAAGCAGTGGCACCTATTGGATGGATGCAGAGCGGCATCACCCTAGGACGAGGTCCTGGAAGTGTTGTGCCTGAGTGAAACATTTCTCAAGTAGCTGGCCAGTAAAAGGAAGGAGAAGGGGAACCATTCAAAGCTGACTAGCTGTACTAACACAAAGCAGACCTGACCAGGACTGTATATTTTATTTATTTATTTATTTATTTTGCTTTCTCCTTCCACTTGCACACTTGTATAAGAACTGGCCTCAACACAGACCTTAAATGTACCATACTTGTGCAGTATTGCTGTTTCTTTACTTTTTACATGAGCTTTAAGAAAATGATGATTGGCATGTTCTGGGTGTGTACAGAAAGGGCAACCATGCACACCTGGAAAACTTCAGCTGCTATCAAGTGATGCTTAACTGGTGTCTGGGAGCAGCCTGGCTGCGCCCACACAGGGCTGCTGGCTCCTGCCCTAATTGGAATCCCACTTAATTGGTTAACTAGTTAAACCTAACATTTAACTGGCTAACTCATTAAATAGGATTTTACAGCTGCAATATAGATGCTTAGCTGTTAATCACTGTCATTATAATACAGTGCTATTTAGAAAGGAAGTTTCCTATTAGACTGTTTTGTGAGTGAAATGAAAGAATGAGAAAAATCTTCAACTTTTAATGGACATCATAAATTACAAATTGTATGAACAATTAGGCTACATCTACACTAGGCTTTTTCCGATTGCTCTTCTGGAAGAGGCTTTTCTGTTGTTTGGCCCCATCTAGACGGGGCCAAAGGGCAGAAAAGCCTCCTCTTTTGGAGGAGCCCTTATTCCTCATAGAATGAGGTATACAGGGCTTCCCGAAAGAGCACGTTGGCTCTTCCACAAAAAAAGCAGAAGAGCAAACGTGTTTCCTGGACGTGGCAGAGTTTAGATGCCACAGTCTAGACGTACCCTTAGTTGCTCTAAGTAGATTGAGAATCTGTCCCAATACAGGAAAATATTTCAATTTGGGTAAACTATCATAATTCCATCAAATTATCATAGCTCTATTGAACTCAGTGGAGCTATGACAACGTATCTCATCTGGAGCTTTGTCTGCACTTGCAATTAATCAACAAACTTCTGTCAATCAGGGGTGCTTTGCTCTCTCTCCTTTGCCAATGTGGCAAGTGTGAACACTGGAGCGTTCCCCTGCCAACAAAGCAAAAGCCACTCATGGGGGCTAGAAATATTTTGTCCTCAAAGTGCCAACACCCACCAACTTTTAGCAACAGGGTTGTGTTGACAAAATCATGTCTCTAAAAGCTGCGTGGTGTAAACAAAACTCTAGGCTAGGAGAGGAAGAGCAATACAATGCTCAGCAAAGAAGGTAATCCTATTTTAGCTCTTCCAACTCATTAGTTGAAGTGTTGGAGCACAATAGAAATGACACCTAACATGTTGCAATGCACATAGGGTCTGAGGTTTAAGCCACTATTCATTTGTGGATTGTACAATAAACTCTTCATGTTCTTTAAAAATATTTTGCCCCAAATGTTGAGCCCTAACCAAACAATGAGCTGTAAATGTTCTTTGCAAGAGCGAAAATAAGCAAGATAATCCTCCGGAAAATAAATTGGCTCAGTAGCATCTGTATTGTGGTGAAGCTGCTTGGTCCCAGATCCCCCTATTACTCCCCTTCCTTCATCTGATATCCACCTGCATACTGGTGCAAAAGCAGTTTTTCCATGAACATTGGAGTTAGGGAAAACAGGCAATCTCTAATGTGATGGAAGAAGTTTGCATAGACAGCCTCCCACTGGGCCAAACATCTCTTCAGTTCACAGCTCCCAGGGCAAAGGCCAGGTCTACAATGGGGGAGAGAGTCAACTTAAGATACACAACTCCAGCTATCAGAATAGCATAGCTGGAGTCATTGTGCGTTAAGTCCAATTTCTGTAGTGTCACCATTGTGGGAGGTTGACAGGAAAAACTCCCCAATGATTTTCTTTACTCCTTGCAACCCGGTGCAGTATCACGGTCAATGGGGACACTGTCAGTGGTCAATTTTAATGGGTCCTTACTAGACCTTCTAAATTGAACCCCAGAAGATTGATCTCCAGGTAAGTGTAGACCAAGCCTCAGCTTAGCCTTCATGGTGTAAGCAACCATGCACTGAAGAGTCATCAGCTAACTCCCAGTTCTTGAACTACACCAAATGCAAGCCTTCTGGTGAGTGGGAGAATGGGAAAGAGGTCACCATGGGCTTGTGTGAACACAGTAATGTTTGGTGATAGACAATTCCCATCAGAGGAAAGAACTAATCCTTTTTTTAAATAGAAAAACAAATTTTAAAAACACTAAAACAAGAGGGTGGGGGGAAGGAATGGAAGGCTGGGCTCAGATCCATTACAATAGGAACTTCAATAAAATGTCTGGGAGCCACTGTTCCAGCTGGTATTAAGCTGAATTATTTACCATAGCTCTTCCAAACACTGTTCCTACTCTATAAATTTAAACAGTGGCAGAGCCAGCATCCTTCAAATCATTTTCAGAATGAATTTAGTGAGGGGAAAAATAATTGTAAAGGGAAAGAAAAGATATGCAAGTCTCCTATTGCTTCTGCCTTTCAGACACATCACTGTTAAATACAGGGTAGTGCACTGCATTGAACAACAAGAATTACATTGACAAATAATGAATGATAATTTCAGCCAGTGGCTTCTGTATTATGGGTTTTAACTCAGTGAAGGAACAGAGTGAGGATCATTTGACAAACTGCATTTTCATAACTTCTGAAAATACAACTGAAACTTTTCTTGGTGAATTCAATAGCCTTTAATAAAGGCAGATGGAAAGAAATTAATGACTCAGCTTTGTGGACTGACTTTAGCGAACTGCTCATTACAAGGCCACTGACACTTAGGAAAGCTTGGTAAATTGTTCCCCATAGAAACTGTTCTAATATGTCAAGTGTTCAGCTTTCTTTCACTTGGCTCTTTTGTTCTCCTTTTCTAAAAATATCCGTGGGAGAGAAAAGAATATTTATTTCTAGAGCTCAATCTTTGGGCAGTTAGGCCCAGATCCTCAAAGGTATGTAGGTACCTAAGTTCCCCATTTGAGTGGACAGTCTCAAAACTACCACTCTGCTGCTGCTGCCTGAGTCCTCGTGCTGCCTAGTTTCTGCTAATTGGCACTCTCAAAGCCACCAAAGTCCTGATGCCACCCCACAGCTAATGAGCCTCTCAGATCCTAGCTCAAACCAAAGGCTCTGAAGCAGGATTCTCAGACTAGATAGGGGAACACTTATTTCACGAGTGGGCCCAATCCTGTAGGGGTGCTCTGAGCACACCTTAGATCTGTCAGACCCTGCAGCAGGTGGGCCGGCACCCATCACTGATGGTGGGTATGTGAGGAGGTGAGAGATGGAGGGGGGAGGCAGGCAGCATTTATATAAGACAGCTGAGGCACACAGAAGGGTATGGTGAGCATGTGAAAAGAATTGTTTAAGGTAGAACCATGAAAGAGAGAAATGTGGCTTCATATTTAGGATATAGGCTACCTAAGCTGCTGACCTGACTTTGAAGCCTCATTCCAGAAGCAGGTTCATGGCTAAGGATCCTAGGCAGAAGGAGGTACCTGTCAGCCAAGTGCACCTAGTCTCCTATTTAGACACCTAAATTCCTCCCTTTTCCCTGCATCTCCCCTCAGCATATCACTCCTGACTAGCTTCAGCAGCTTTCCACTCAGCTTGCTGGCTTCTGAGAATCCCTTTCTTAAGAACCTAACTCTCTCCTGGGGGCTTGTATGGGGAGCTAGGAGCCTAATTCAGAGCTGAGGACTCCATTAGTCAGCAGGCTGCCTAGTGGTTAGCTGTTGCAATGCCTGGTGGACAAAACGGCAAGCACTCTGGAGGATCTGTGGCCTAATATCTGGTAGCTTGATGCGTTCTTGTCAGATCTTTACATCTTGTTTCCACCACGAGTCTCTACAAGCAAAAACAAAACAGAAAAAGGATGCAGGGAAATGGAATAGGATATGTGTGCCCACACAGCATACATCTCCTACTTGGGCATGAGAGCTCAACCTTGGACCGCTTCCCCCTTCCTGCTTATGAAAGGGCTATATGTGAAAGGTTGCTTGGGAGACTGATTGAAGAGAGAGTGCCTTTTAGAAGGCTGTTTCACAGCTGAGGGCTGCCGGTCTGAGCTGAACCCCAGGACTGGGAGTGTTCAGTTTCCCTCCTCAAGAGAACTTCTTTCGTTGCCTTGCTATAAACATGAATCCTGAGGAAGAGGATGCGAGCCTGCTGACTACAAGTCTTTTTCTGCTAAGTCATTTCATTTCATTTAAATTGCCCAAGCAGAATTATTGCTAAAGAGAAGGGCTTTAACTTGCTTGCGGAGAATGAGTTCTCGTCCTTACAAATTTTAAGTTTTTTATCCAATAGCATTAAAAAGCATGGAAAGCAACACTTAAGGGAAAGTATATGATACATCAAATACATGATGAATATGTATATTCAGCATGTATATTCAGTTATACAGACTTAATAAATATACCTTTACAAAAATAATACTTTGCATAGTCAAAATCCCACATTAACTCTACCCGTGTAGCCACTTACCATCCATCTACTATATATTTGAGAGAGTTTGTCTGTCTAAGAATTTCTCCTAAATGGTAAGATTTAGGACTGCCAAATTTGGTGTATATAGATTCCTCTCATACTTAAAGCAAGGTGTTTGGTTGTGCCAGGAAAATGAAATGTGCCTGGAATGGGGTTGCTTCGCATAAAACCATACAGAAAAGAGACAATCATCAAGCAGGTGAAAGGGAGAGGCTGGGTGACCCCCATCTGGGAATGCCCCAGCCTTGAGCCTCCCACCCCTCAGGTGCCTTTTAGATGGGGAGGAGCTGAAGTGTCTCCCTTCCCCAATTCATACAGGAACATTGCTGGCTGTTCCCCTTCATCAGGGAGTGAGAGGAAAGTGCACACATTGCTTCATTCCTCACTCTGTCTGGGAAGCACAGGGGGTAGATAACCTGGACCTGCCCCAGTCAGGGGTCATGCCCCTTCCCCCAGCTATGCCTGCTGAAGCTGCAGCAGCAATGGAGAGGCACTTCTCTCCTGGCTGCAAGCTGCTGTGGTGAGAGGGGGCTGGGATAGCTCTCTTCCTGGGGCAGCCTGCGTACTGAACCCCTCTTCCCTGGCCCCACCCCAGATCAATGATTTAAATGAAGCATGTACATTTTCATTCCCTTCCCCCCCCCCCCCCAAAAAAAAAAAAAAACAAACCCAACAACAACCCCTCCAACATTAATTGAGATAAAGACCCAACAGTTTGCTGCATTCTTCAATCTGGCTGGGTGAGCTTTGAGCTTTGCACTTGATCCCTGATAGGGACAGGACGAGGAAGAGCAAGCAGCCCTGGTATAAATCTCAGGGGAGGGGATGCTTCAGCCCTCCCCGCCACAAGCACACACAGCCCTCTGCCTTGAGCTCCTCCTTAAGGACCCAAGCAACGTTGAGTAAATGTGCTAGTCTAATGTAAGAATCAAAATGGAAGTTTCTGAAATGATTACGCATGAGCATACAATACATATTCTATAGACATGTTGATTCCCTTCTCTCTCAAGCAAATATTCTTACTAGCAGGGGTGACTGGTTAGGAAGGATGCAGGGGGGGACAGTGGCTATGTGCCATCCCGCCCCCCCCCATGACTCTTCCCTGTGCCACCAGGAAAGTGCAGGGCAACTCTCCCGCTGCCCAAGGCCCTGCCTCTTCTATGCCCCTGCCCTACCTGTTTCCCCCCAAATCCCCTTCCCTGAGCAACTTGGCCCTGGGGACTAGTGGACGCTGATAGTAGGGGTCAGACCTTTTGCACTCACCAACAGTGGGTTCCGCCCCTTCCCAGAACGATGGAGCTGGCAGTCTGAGGTGCAAGGGAACCATTTACGGGAGGCTAGAGGGACAATAGCCTCCCTCTTGAGTTTGAACCCCCTGGATTTCATACTCGAGGTCTGCCCTGACTTCAGAGATGGTTCTTAACTGCAACAGAGTTTGAGTTGTTTGCAACTTTGCCTTTGGGGCAGGGAGTTTGTTATAAAAAGGGGGAGGCAGGGTGATGAAGAATGACAAAAGAGTAGTCATTCAAGTAAGATTATCATGAAAATACTGCCAGAGATTGGGGGGGGGGGGCGGGGAGAGTAGGAATGAGTGTTGTGCTGCTGGGATTTGCATATGGATCACTGCTGTTGAACTTTTTACATGTTCTTGAAAAAGTGGTACACGGTGACTAATCCAAACCTGACATCAAATGAGAACACGCATTTGCATGGCACTGTTGTATCTAGCATTGCAAGACACTTTGTGCCAGATGTTCTAAAGATTTGTGTCCCTTCATGCTTCAACCACCATTCCAGAGGACATGCGTCCATGCTGATGATAGGTTCTGCTCAGTAATGATTCAAAGCAGAGCGGACCAACATGCTCCTTTTTTATCAGCTGAGTGAAATACCACCAGCAGAAGGCTGACTTTTTTTTTTTTTTTTTTTTTTTCCCTTGGTGGTTTGGGTTTTGTAGTTTCCACGTCAGAGTGTTTCTCTTTTAAGACTTCTGAAAGCATGCGCCGCCCCTTGTCCAAAACCTGAAAGAGACAGCACTTCAGATTCTTAAACCATGGGCCAAGTGCTGTACCTATTTTTAGAAATCTCACATTGGCACCTTCTTTGCATTTTGTCAAATCTGCTGCGAAAGTGTTCTTAAAATGCACATGTGCTGAATGATAATCCAAGACTGTTATAACATGAAGTGTATGGCAGAATGAAGGTAAAATAGAACAGCATGCGCGGATAATTCTCTCCCAAGGAGTTAGTCACAAATGTAATTAATATATATTTTACTAGAAGATTTACCTGGCATTGCCTGGGTCCTTCAAGGCAGAGGGCTGGCGCTGTGGGGGTGCAGGACTCAAGGCAGGGCCTTGAGGATATGGGGGGAGAGGGGCAGACTTCTGGAGGTGGGAAATTGAGGGTTGGGGGGTGAGGAGGAGCTCAGGGCAGGGGGTCCCGTCTGGCACAGGCCTCTTCTCTCCCCCTTACCTCTAGCCACCAGGGGTGTTTTCTCTCCTCCCCCCCCACAGCCTCTCCCAGCTGCCAGAGGCGTGCCTCATACCTAATGATGAACAACCTGATGCCCCAGCCCTACACGCCAAATGTGCCACAACAGCAAGCAAGTGACGAGGCTAGAGTATTGCTCACTTGCATGGATGTATGCTCACCAATCTTTGCCCCCAGGCCTTAGTGATAAATGATGTCTCCCCAAGCACACATGCCCAGTGCCCTGTATGCTGATTTACATCTTTGCTGGTTGCTTCGGGCACTCAAACGGATGCATTCAGGCTGCTGAGAAAGGGGTGCTTGTTTCTCACTGAATTCTTTGCTTCCCCCATTTTCCTGACATAAATTCTCTCTCATGCAGAATTCTCCAAGGAATAAATAACAAATGATGAACTTCTGCTTTAAAGTTCATAGTAAAAAGCTGAGGTAAATTCTGGAATTGTTACCAGCAACTGCAGAATGGAGTTGCACAATAAGTGCCTTTCAACTCTTTTCTATGATTTCACTATTTCACAATCTTGTGGCACATGCAAATATCAGTGTTCACTTTTATGTACAATTGCAACATTTGTCATTAGTCACCCAGCCACTACCAGTTTCATAACTTCATACCATAGTTGGCAGTTGAATAAGATTGCAGATATCCTGTGGATTAGCAGACAAATGTGTGGTGACTTTTAAGTGAAAGTTGCTGCTATTGTATACAAAGGAATGACCAAAAATTAATAAGTATGAAAAATTAAAGTACAAGGGAGTAAAAATTGTAACACTGGAGTGCAGCCAATCCCTTAAGTAAATGTACATTTGTAAAATATGATGATGCATATTCCCAAAACAATCTTAACTCTGTTGTATCGTTACCCAAGCTCCCTTTATAAATCTGAAAACATTTTACTGCCATCCACTGTCTCAAACTATCACTCATTCATCACACCTGACTCATGAGCCTTACCACAGATCAGTGTTTCTTAAAGCAGTCTGCTAACTGGCCGCACTGGTATGTCTTCCCACGGCTCCTCTTGGCTGCAAACAGCGAAACTGAGCCAATAAGAGCCGCGAAGCTCCGTGGTTGCGGCACTAGTAAGTAAACAAACCTGCACAGCCAGTTAACAGTTTCTCAAAGTGGTTTTGCAGATCACTTTGAGAAACACTGCCATAGACCATTCTCCAGTTAATGTTCTCATAATTTGTCTTTAGCTAATAAAATACTGATTGCTGCAAGCAGCAAAGTACTAGTGCTAAGTGTTGCTTCAGATCCAGGGCAAAATACATTGCCTTAAGCAATTATTGCTGAAGGATGCAGTCTTCACTTTGGGGAAGGAAATGTACACTTGCTATGTATGTATTTAAATTGCTAAAATCTGTGTTTTACCCTCTATTTGCAAATGTGGGGCCACTGCCCCCGCAGCATTAAAATCTGCCCTAGTAGGGCGGGGAGAAGTTAAACTTTCAGGAGATGTTGATAAAATATTTTCTTTTCTTGAATAAATATATCTTTATTTAGGACTCAGCAAAAGCTGTTTGCTGAGCAGGCAATACTTGGTTCTGCTTTGTTGAGTCCTTACTGGAAATGATCTAGTAGGCTTCAAAGAGCACACAGTCTAAAGGGCCAGTCCTGCGAAGTGCTGAGCATCCATGACTGCAGCAGGAGTTGACAATGCTCAGCACCTTGCAGAAGGAAGCACTAAATTAGACAACTGCTACCCAAAGATGGACTCACAACGGGCTTTACAATTATTAACGGCCAAAATAAAAATCACTGCAACTACCTTTTGGGGAGTGAATTGCAGCAACTGTTTAATCACATTCAGCACTGTGATGCACCAGTATAGGAAAGGAAGCAAAAAACACAATATTCAATGTAATCCTATATCAACAAGGGGAATTTAGTCTGGGATTAATTTACCTTACTGTTATGAAAATGCCAGTCTAGCATAACTAGAGGCAGAAAGGATCGCAGTTTTATGATTCCTTGAAATTAGCAGTGTGTGGATTTTGCAGCTCCTAGGGAGACAGAAAAACGTATATAAAATCCCCTATTTTAATTTAATGACTGTGTGTGAAGGGCCATCCTGTATTGAGATAAATGTTAGCAAGAATCCTAAATTAGCCTGGATATGCTCTGAAAGCAGAAGCCTATTGTAGCCAGTCAGGTGGGGTTGCCCTAATGGGTTCCTGCTCCGACAATGATGATAACCAAAAGGCTGCTTGCTAGTGTGCTGAAAGAGGTGTGCCTTGTTGACTTGCACAATTAGTTAACACAGAAGACTTTGAGAGAACCTCCAAGGACCACAAATCAGATAAGGATAGAAGGTGCCCAGACAGGTTTATTGTTAAGCAAAGTACAGTAATAGTTGTCAGTAGACGCAACTGATCCATATGTAACCCATAACAATGGACGGACTCAATCAGTGGGAGACCTCCACTGGGCCCCCCTTCCCCACTTTATATGCAGGTACAAACAAGTTACACATCACTCCAGACGTGTCAGGCTACCACCCTCTGATGCTTATATACCACCCATCACCCCTGCACCTTGTGGTTTGATTAGAACATCTCTGACCATCATACTGTCAGTTTAGACCCTTTCCAGAACCTGGCTCTGTCTCCTTGGTACCCACACTCCCCATAGTCTTTTTTTTTAATGAGCTGGTGGTACCATCCTTTAGAATGTGCTTTCAACTTACAATCCGTACCAATTACTGTTCTACACCCGGGCCTACTACTAATTAATATTTTGCGCCCTCAACCCAATTCATGCCAGGTTCTGTGAGCAGGGGCCTGCCACTTACTCACAGCTTAGCTTTGCTTTATATTAGCCAAGTTTTGTCCATTGTGGCACAGGCCTGGAATGAGGCCTAACTAACATGGGCTTTTGTTTCAGGCCCTCCTCTTATTACACCAATATCTGGGTTTACGAAGCCAGCTAGGGCAGGATTTCTCAAATGCAGCCCTCATGGCCTCCTGTGGCCATCAAGGGTTTTTCTTGCAGCCACAGCCTCCTGCATAGGTGGCAATTGCATGGGAATTCCAGGCAGGGGCATCCATGGAAAAAAATGAGCAGGTGTTCAGAATCTGCTGTCAGCCAAGCTCTACCCTCTGCTCCCCCTGCCCTGAGCCCCTCTCGCCCACTATGTACAACTGTTCTGCAGTGTGCAGGACACTCCAGGAAGGGCAGGTATGGAGTGCACTTGGGGGAGGGAGGGAAAGAGGCAGGAAAGAGCAGGGCTGGGAAGAGGCGGGCTGCTGCTTGGAGAAGAGGATGAAATGGGGACGGGGCCTGGGGTGGGTCAAATACTCTGTTTAGAGAAGACGTTATCACCTCTGACCTCCTGGGTGGTGATGGGGAGGGCGGGAGAAGACAGCTCCTCCACTGGAACCTCCAGCAGGGGTTTGGACCCTGCCCTCCGCTGCAGAAACACTGGAGGAGTAGCCAGCCAGTGGATTCCCCATCTTCCTGGAGGTGGTGGGGTCAGGCCTCAGCCTTGGGATGGTAGGCAGCAGGCTCCAGCTGGGGAGTTCACCATCCCTTCCCCATTGCCCCTGGCCCTGCTGCCTTTGCTGGCCATCAGGCTCTATCCATAGGGCTTCAGGCTCAGACCCTGACTGTGCAGAAGTGGGTGCTGTCCCCTCACCCATTCACCACATTGTCCCTAATCCTCACTACCTCCCTCAGCCCCCCAGGTCCTCTGCCTCTCTGGGCTCCTGTTCATTCCCTATATTGCTCCTGTCCCCTGTCTCCCTACTTACCTCCCCATCAGTGCTTAATTTGACCCCAGGCTTCCTGTCAAGCCTTGTCTCCACTTAGCTGCTTGTCTCCGCTTACCAGAGATTGAAGCTGCAGAGATTGACTTCCTGGGGGGCAATGTAATGGGTCTAGTCTAGTAAAAACTCACTAAATTGACAGCTGATCACACTTTTGTTGAATCTAGTACTCCACCAGGTCATGAGGAGCAAGGGAAATGGACAGGAGAGGCAACTCCAGCTCTGCTATTCATGTAGCTGGAGATGCATACCATAATTTGACTTAGACCAGCTCTGCACTCGGGGACAAAGTCTGCAGTGAAAAGTGATATTTGTATGTCCGTTAATGTGACGTTTCACAGCAGACTTTAGAAGCTAGCCAGGAAACTGTAAAAAAAGTGATATTAACATACCAGTATCACTTTTTAGGAGAGCAAAGTTACTAGCTAGCAAGTCTAAAACAACCAAAAAATCGAAAGTAATAAAAAAAAGACAAGAATATACAAACACCTTATTTATGTTTCTATGCTTTGTGGGTCCAGTAAACAATAGACACAACTGTATTTTTATTACTGAGTATGCAACAATCCCTATAGAAATAAATTACACTGATTCAGACATGTATTTATTTTTTTCCCCTAAAATTAAGTATTTTAGGAAAAACTGTCTAAGTGCCTGTCAGCAAGAGTTAGGGGCTCCACTGCCAGGCCACTAAAAGTTGTTGTGAAAACTCCTAAGAGGTCTCTGTAGTAAAAGTGAGGTGGTTAGAAAAAGTCACAGCCATAACCATTCCCTGGGGGCCAGGGCTACTGTCTAATAATCCATGTTGGAAAATCAGCTGTGTGTGGAGCCCCTGGTGCCGAAGTTATTTCCTCCCTCCCCCCTCCCGCAAGAGGTTTAAAACGTGGGGTCAGTCTGGCAGTCCACATTAGGGTGACCAGATGTCCCGATGTTGTCAAAACCACCCTGCTATCAGTGGCTTTGTTTTATGCAACTGTACCTCCCTCCTTCCCCAAATCCTGGTTTTTCACTGATCACTCTAATCCAAGAGGGCACCAACCATGCTCTCGTGGAACACCCCCCCACCAGCCCAGGGCTGCAGGGCGCACAGGTGTGCTTCGCTCCCATCTAGGCTGAGAAGCTATCGGATGTTTCACCCCCAGTAGGAGCCCCTAGGGTAGGGTTTGCAGGGCAGGCAAGAGCAGAGCTGGGCAGGTGCCAGCGGCCCCGGCTACCCCCCGGCTCCTGAGGGCACAGGGCGTGCTGCTGCGTGGGGAAGGAAACTTGCGCAAGAGCAAAAATAAGGCCCAAGCCCCCACCCAGGAGCCCAGCCCTGCCTCCCGGAGAGGAACTTCCCATCGCCGCAGCCTGACAGAGGAAGCTGGGGCTGAACGACACAGCGTCTCTCCCGCCCCGCGGCACAGTATGGGGCAGCCGCCGCCGCCGCCAGGCAGCTAGAGCCGCAGCGGAGCCGAGCGAGGAGCTGGCCATGCCCAGGAAGGATCCCCGGCGCCCGGGCCCCGCCGCGCCCCAGGCGCTGCCCCTGCTGCTCGCCCTGGCGGGGGCCGGGGTCGTGATGAGCCAGCGGCGCTTCGCCCTGCCCCTGCCCCTGTCTATCGACAACATCGCGGCGACCGGGGACAGCCTCCTGCTGGCGGGCGGCAACTGCCTGTACAAGCTGTCCCCGTCCCTGCAGAAGCCGCTCGTCCTCCAGCTCCTGGAGGGGGCGCAGAACTGCACGTACCCGGCGGGCACCCGCAACAAGCTGCTGCTGCCCGACCTGCAGGGCGGCCGCCTGCTCACCGGCTGGACGTTGCACGGCGGCAGCTGCCAGGTGCGGCAGCTGAGCGACCTGAAGCCGCTGTCCAACCAGAGCGAGGTGGTGAGCTGCCTGCCGCAAGGCTCCACCGCCGGGCTGCTCTTCGCGCCGCCGGGCGACTCCGGGCGCTACCTGGCGCTGGCCGCCACCTACCAGGTGCCCGAAGTGAAGACCAACTGCGTGCCCTCGGCCTCGGACGCCGACACGGTGCTCACCATGCGCCAGCTGTCAGACCTGAGCCTCACCAGCGGGGACTCGGCGACGCTGAAGCGCAAGAAGGAGCCGCCTCTGCACTTCGTGGACGCCTTCCTGTGGCACAAGTACCTCTTCTTCCCCTACTACCCCCTCGGCGCGGCGGCGGCAGAGGCGCGGCCCAACGTGGCCCTGCTGCAGATCCCGGAGAAGACGTCTGACCTCGTCTTCGCCGTCTTCGGAGAGGTGCGCCTGGACTGCGGCGGCCGCGGCATCCTGCTCTCCTCCAGCCTCATGGGGGCGGAGGGCTGGTGGGCCGCGGTCTTCAGCACCAAGCAGCGCGACAGGAGCTGGAACTCTACCGCCCTCTGCATCTTCAGCACGCGGGAGATGGTGCAGATGGTCAACCACGTCAGGATGACA
This sequence comes from Rafetus swinhoei, assembly GCA_019425775.1. Classification (NCBI taxonomy): domain Eukaryota; kingdom Metazoa; phylum Chordata; order Testudines; family Trionychidae; genus Rafetus; species Rafetus swinhoei. The sequence goes on along the minus strand of CM033437.1, from coordinate 268,639,901 downwards.
CACAGCAAGTGCAGCCGTCTGGCGTTAATCAATGAACCCCCCGATTGTGTGAGTCTCCCCTTGACTTCGCTTAAGCTGCCCGCGGAGATGGCCCCGCCAAAATCCCCGTCCGAAAGCCCCTGGACGCCAGGGGAATTCTGAGCAGGAGCCCGCGCCCAGGGACCTGGCTCTACAGAGAATGCCAAGAGCTTTATGTGTCCTCTAGGCATTGTGTGGTGGCTGGCCCGTGAGGTAGGTCGTGTCATTTCCCTTACAGAGCTGGGAAGAGAGACCCGCTCAGGGTTACATCTCAAAGAAAGGTTAGGACCAGGATTGCAATTGAGGAGAACCTTGCTTCAGAGTCCCTAGGGCTCAGCCTCCTACATCCTACTACCATCTAGTCATGCTTCACCTCCCCCACAGCTGTATAAATAGTAATAATGAGTACTAAAGATTTCACTTAGGCAGAATCCCAATACTGGTGGAATCATTAAAGTTACATCAAAGATTAATTTGGCCTGCTACATTTACTGCTGTTGTGAAGTGTGTTGGGGGTCTGTCTTGTTCACATTATTTATTACTTATTTATGGCAGTGCCCACTACCCAGTGCTTTCCAGTCCTTCAAGGATATTCCCTGCTTTAATGGGCATACAGACTAAGGGCCAGCCAGACAAGTGGACAGCGCTTAGGGGAAAGGCAACAACAGTAGATGGTGGCTGCTACTCCTCTCCACAGAGGCATTGCTTTTTAGAAGCATAAAGCCAAATCCTGCCTTCTAACCTTGGGCTTGTATTATCCTGTGGGAGATTCCCTGGTCAACCACTTCTCCAACACTCTCACTCCTGTCATTTTAACATCTGTGGAGTCAGGGATCCACACAAGACTGGAGGTCTAGAATGGCTAACCATGCCTTGCTTTATTTTCTGGTAAGTTGTGGGGGAAATTTGCTGAAAAATGAACTCAGCGTGAAATACTGCTTCTGCGGGGCTCTTGTGCACTGTGGAACCCGATGCCCTGTGGGTATTCTGGGGGCTGTGGCCAGTGGAGCACAAAGGAATGGGAAAGAGAACCATGGGGACCAGCCCTCTGTTGAGAGAGCCCTGATCTCTGACAGATCCTCCAACACCCAAGCATTCCGCAGTTTGATCCCCTGCCTCTTCTCCATTGGGCAGCTTCCTCCAGTAATGGACAAAGTATTTTGGAAACTGTATGAGAAGAAGTCGCTATCCTAACCACCATTAGGGAAGCAGTCTGAGACCTTTCCAAATAAAAGCTGCAATATAAGTGTCAAATATATTAAAAATAGCTAGGCCCATCAAATATAATTAAAAATCTGTCCCCTTCCACATGGAATTATAAGACTAGGTGGATGAAATCTTGGCTGTATGGAAATTAGTGGCAAAACTCCCACTGATGTTGGTGGACCCAGGATTTCACCCTCCGTTTTCAGGTGTCAGTAACTCACTTTGATTGTTGTGGTTACTTTGGTAAAATTAATGGTAAAATTAATGAAAGGAGTTAATAAAAACTCTCCCCTTCCCAAACAATGGTTAATAAGAAATTGAATGTTGGATTCTGGTTCTTTCATTATTAGGTATTTACATGATTTCTTTATTGGTGCTCTAAGATTTTTTTGACAGACTCTAATCCATGGCAAAAGTGAATAATATACTTCCAATAGCAATCCACAAAAAAACCCAACCCTGAATACATATTTTGGACAACTCACATATCAGAAATACTAGAGGACTATAGTTGTGACTTTTAGGAAAATGGGTGTAAGGCAGTGCAAATATAGGTTGAACGTCTCTAGTCCAGCACCCTTGGAACCTGACTGGTGCCAAACCAGAGAATTTGCTGAACCATGGGAGGTCAATATTGTCTAGCAGCATTACCAACATTTCTGAGCTTTTAGAAGACATTTAGGAGTAAATTAGAGCTAAATAACAGCACAGAACACTAACATCCAGGATTGATGGCTATAAACAAACTTTATGGGACTGTGGGAAATTTGGCCATGCCCATGATAAGTGGACATCAAGCTAACTAAAATTATGCCGGACCATGGATGTTACTGAACCAGAGGTACCGTACTAGAGAAGTTCAACCTGTACTAGAGTCTATAAGGCTGTCATCATCACTATGTTATCTAAATATCTAAATATGGTACACCGACATTCATTGTTTTGAGGACTAGTTCTGGCTTAGATTACAACTATAGTCTCATTACTATAGCAATAAATTCCATCTTTCAAAAGGCTTATCTTTACTGGAAAATTAGGTTGTATTAGAATATGATCATGAGCAGTTGTGTTATTTAACATGATGCTAAACACAACATTGCAGACAATATAGACTTATCACTAGTTTTAACATGTCACTAACTGGAACTCTAGAGCTAATCATGCCCAGCTGACAGTGTTAATCCTCCTACCTACACTGGTAGTACAGTCATGTTTAACATTTTGCTAGATTATATAAATCTTGAGTTTGTGTTATACCATGGCAAAATTGTTGAATGATGCCAACCCCAAAGGAGGCATGATATTCCCTTTATTATAATTAATTAATTATTATACACATTTACAGGAAAGGCATAAAAACAAATGCAATTCAGTTTTTAAAAGTTATTTTACACCAGCTTCTAGGCTAGGCAAACACAGCACATGTGTGCTCACTTCATGCCTGCATTCTTCATCTTCCAGATATTTCTACATGCATTCTTCTGTCCTTGCCCGCTCAAAGTGCAAGGAGGCTCACTTCCATAAAGTGATGCCCTTTTGAGTCAGAAGTGTGCATGGGTTCAAAATCTGCCCCCCAAAACCCCCCCCCACCAAAAACCTACAACTTGTCACTGAGTATGCAAAACTTAAAAATCAAAAAGGCTTTTGGGCATGAAGGAGAACTATATATCCCAGAACATCAACTGTGCATCATAGAAGATGAATGGAAACACAGCAGATAGTGGGCAGTGGGTCTTATCTGGCTGCAGTCATGGCACCAAAATATGTTGTATTATTACTGCTTCCTGGAATTGGAGCTATAAGCTTTTGTGTGGCTGGTGGACTCATCTGAACAGAGCCCTGCCTTTTGCCAGCAACTCTTAAATTTTAAAAAAATTGCAAATCCTAGTTATCTTTACTGTGTTCTAAATCAGTGAAATAGTATGGTCCGTCCAGGTCTGTGTACTTAGACCTATCATGTTGGCTCTTTGTAGGGGTTCAAAGTGGTACTGTATTGGAGTGCAGCCCTCAGCAACAGTAAAATAGTTATAAGCCACAGCTTTGTGACAGCACTCTTCTGACTGACTTGTGTGGGAATTTCCCACTTGTTCACATTCACACCGCTGCTTGCACTTCCTGAATGTTGTCTGTGTATTGTGGTTCTGAGTAATATGCAAAGGGTTTGTTTTGCTAGGGGGATATGCATACTGGATCAATTATATACCTACATTTCATGCTACAGTGGTTTGGATATTCCATTTAAACTTGATACTGAAAGTTTAAATGGAATGAACACTCTGGCTCTAATCTAGCAAAACACTTCAGCAGGTGCTTAACTTTAAGCATGCCGATAATCAAGCTGACTTGAAAGGAACTGTTCATGATTAAAATTAAGCATAGATGTTAATAATTTACTGGGCTGAAAGCAGAGGGGATGTGGGTGTAGATGTGGGTGTATCAGGGTGTGTGATTGACACAGTATTGCTATTATAGCTGACCAGAATTGTGCTTGCGCTCTAGCAATTGATTTAAGAGTAGCATTGAACTTTGGGGCTCTGTGGCACAATGGCAAGTGTGTTGGCTATCTAACCAGTGGTGCTTGGTGAGTGCCATATTAATCATTCAAAGGTTGTTGGTTCAAATCCCCCCCAGTCACTTTTAGCTGCTCTCTGATTTCCAGAGCTGCTTTTGGCTTGCGAACAGGAATTGCTAACAGGGAGTTTGGAGAGGGAGTTCTCCAGGTGAAAGAGGAGTAAAAACAGGACCCTTGTGGTAAGTGGCTGTCTGGAGTGTGTGTTTGTGTGTGGGGGAGTTATTTGCTGTGTGCTGAGCTTGTGTTTATCTGTTTGGTTGGTTGGTTTGATTGTTTGTTTGCTTGAAGGAGCTTCTAAAAGGTTTGAAATCTAGAAGCCTCTGTTAATTGGCTAAGCCTCAGTCAGGGGGAGGGGCTACCAGAGCTATATAAGCCTGTGACTCAGCGACCAGGAGCTTTGAACAGGAATTGCTAACAGGAGTTTGGAGAGGGAGGTTAGAGGGCACTAGTGACTTCTGGCCTTCTTTAAAACATAACTCTTATCATAATCTATATTCCAGAGGTTTAAAAAGAATCCCAGTTTATACTTAAACTTGTTCATTAGAAAATGGAGACAGAAGCCCAGCAGCAGAGTGGGGGCTATCCTGTTTATTGCGCGAGTGTAACATGTATGATTACCTGCCCTGTGGGCGGGTGGCGTGTGTGCACCGTAAGGAGCTCCTGACCTCAGAGACCGAGTTCGGGCTTTGGAGGCCAGGGTGGCTGAACTGGAGGAGCTAAGGGAGGTAGAGAGATTTGTGGATGAGACTTTCTGGGACACTGTAGTACTGTCCCACCTCCAGTCTGAGAGCCCCAGTGCTCTTAAGGAGGATGAAAGTCTCAAGGGAACAGAGCATTCAATGGGAGCAGAGGGAAACCATCCCAGTAGTTGGGACCCTCCTCCCAGAGGATGTTGCGGTATCCTCTCGCACTGAGGATACCTCTGAGGGGGAGGGAATGCCAGTTCGAAGAGGCAGGTGTTAGTAGTGGGTGATTCGATCGTTAGAAACATAGATAGTTGGGTTTGTGATGACCGGGAGAACCGTATGGTCACTTGCCTGCCTGGTGCGAAGGTTGCGGATCTCTCGAGGCATCTAGATAGACTTATGTGTAGTGCTGGGAGGAGCCGTGGTCGTGGTACATGTAGGTACCAATGACGTAGGGAAGGGTAGGAGAGATGTCCTGGAGGCCAAATTTAGGCTGCTAGGAAAGAGACTGAAATCCAGGACCTCTATGGTATGCTCGAAATGCTTCCAGTTCCACGCGCAGGGCCAGGTAGGCAGGCAGAGATTCAGAATCTCAATGCGTGGATGAGACGATGGTGTAGGGAAGAGGGGTTTGGATTTATTAGGAACTGGGGACACTTTTGGGAGAGGGGAGCCTATACAGGAAGGATGGGCTCCACCTAAACCAGGGTGGAACCAGACTGCTGGCACTAAACATTAAAAAGGCCAGAGCAGTTTTTAAACTGAGAGATGGGGGAAAGCCGATTGGTGGAGATGCACGTAATCGGAGGGAGACTTCTTAGAGGAGAATCCATTGATAGAGATTCTCTAAGCTGTAGTCAGAAAGAGAGGAGGGGAGAGGGCAAACCATGGGCCAGAGCAGACAAACAACCGCTGCATAAAGGAATCCAATGCATCAGGGAAGGGCAGACAACAAGCAGTGGCAAATTTTTAAAGTGCTTCTACACAAATGCTAGGAGTCTGACTAATAAGATGGGTGAACTAGAGTACCTAGTATTAAATGAGGAGATTGACATAATAGGCATCACTGAAACCTGGTGGAATGAGGAAAATCTGTGGGACACAATCATACCGGGATATAAAATATATCAAAGGATAGAGCAGGCCGGGTGGGTGGCGGAGTGGCACTGTATGTGAAAGATAATGTAGAATCAAATGAAATAAAAATATTAAATGAATCAACATGTTCAATAGAATCGCTATGGATAGTAATTCCATGCTCCAAAAATAAGAAATTAGCAGTAGGGATATATTACCGACCACCTGACCAGGACAGGGATACTGACATTGAAATGCTGAGGGAGATTAGAGAGGCTACCAAAACAAAGAACTCTATAATAATGGGGATTTTAATTACCCCCATATTGACTGGATACATGTCACCTCAGGAAGAGAAGCGGAGATAAAATTTCTCAATGGCTTAAATGACTGCTTCTTGGAGCAGCTAGTGCAGGAACCCACAAGGAGAGGCAATTCGATTTAGTCCTGAGTGGAGCGCAGGATCAGGTCCAGGAAATAACTGCAGGACCGCTTGGGAATAGTGACCATAATATAATAACATTCAACATTCCTGTGGTGGGAAGAACACCTCAGCAGACCAGCACCCTGGCATTTAATTTCAAAAAGGGGAATTACACAAATGAGGAGGTTAGTTAAACAGAAATTAAAAGGCACAGTGACTAGAGCCAAATCCCTGCAAGCTGCATGGAAACTTTTAAAGACACCATAATAGAGGCCCAACTTAAATGTATACCCCAAATTAAAAACATAGCAAGAGACCTAAAAGAGTCACCGTGGCTTAACCACCATGTAAAAGAAGCAGTGAGGGACAAAAAGGCATCTTTTAAGAAGTGGAAGTCCAATCCTAGTGAGATAAATAGAAAGGAACATAAACACTGTCAAATCAAGTGTAAAAATGTAATAAGAAAAGCAAAAAAAGATTTTGAGGAACAGTTAGCCAAAAACTCAAAAAGAAATAACAAAATGTTTTTTAACATTAGAAGCAGGAAGCCTGCTAAAATACCTGTGGGTCCCCTAGATGATCGAACTATAAAAGGCGCAATCAAGGACGATAAAGCCATTGCGGAGAAACTAAATGATTTCTTTGCTTCAGTCTTCACGGCTGAGGATGTTGGGGAGATTCCCAAATCTGCACCGCCCTTTGTGGGTAATGAATCTGAGGAACTGTCCCGGATTGAAGTGTCATTAGAGGAGGTTTTGGAACAAATAGAAAAACTTAATGTTAACAAATCTCCGGGACCGGATGGCATTCATCCAAGGGTTCTAAAAGAACTCAAATGGGAAATTGCTGAACTATTATCTGTGGTTTGTAACCTATCCCTTAAATCGGCTGCACCTAATGACTGGAAGGTAGCCAACGTGACACCAATATTTAAAAAGGGCTCTAGAGGCGATCCGGCAATTACAGACCGGTAAGTCTAACTTCAGTACCGGGCAAATTAGTCAAACAATAGTAAAGAATAAAATTGTGAAGCATGTAGAAGAACATAATTTGTTGGACAAAAGTCAACATGGGTTCTGTAAAGGGAAATCCTGTCTTACTAATCTATTAGAGTTCTTTGAAGGGGTTAACAAACATGCGGACAAGGGGGATCCAGTAGATATAGTATACTTAGATTTCCAGAAAGCCTTTGACAAGGTCCTCACCAAAGGCTATTGTGTAAATTACATGGCCATGGGATAAGAGGGAAGGTCCTTTCTTGGATTGAGAACTGGTTAAAAGACAGGAAACAAAGGGTAGGAATAAATGGTAAATTTTCAGAGTGGAGAGGGGTAACTAGTGGTGTCCCCAAGGGTCAGTCCTAGGACCAATCCTGTTCAACTTATTCATAAATGATCTGGAGAAAGGGGTAAGCAGTGAGGTGGTAAAGTTTATGGATGATACCAAACTGTTTAGGATAGTCAAGACAGAAGCAGACTGTAAGGGACTCCAAGAAGATCTCACCAAACTGAGTGATTGGGCAACAAAATGGCAAATGAAATTTAATGTGGATAAGTGTAAAGTAATGCACATTGGGGAAAAATAACCCCAACTATACGCACAGTATGATGGGGGCTAATTTGGCTACGACAAATCAGGAAAGAGATCTTGGAGTTATCGTGGACAGTTCTCTGAAAACTTCCACACATGTGCAGCGGCGGTCAAAAAGGCAAATAGGATGCTAGGTATTATTAAGAAAGGGATAGAAAATAAGACCCGGAATATCTTACTGCCCTGTATAAAACTATGGTACGCCCACATCTTGAATACTGTGTACAGATGTGGTCTCTCACCTCAAAAAGATATTTTGGCCTTGGAAAGGGTTCAGAAAAGGGCAACTAAAATGATTAGGGTTTGGAACGGGTCCCATATGAGGAGAGGTTAAAGCGACTGGGACTTTTCAGTTTAGAAAAGAGGAGACTGAGGGGGATATGATAGAGGTGTATAAAATCATGAGTGTGGAGACTGATAAAGAAAAGTTATTTATTAGTTCCTAAATAGAAGAACTAGAGGACACCAAATGAAATTAATGGGTAGCAGGTTTAAAACTAATAAAAGAAAGTTCTTCTTCACACAGCGTGTAGTCAGCATGTGGAACTCTTGCCAGAGGAGGCTGTGAAGGCTAGGACTATAACAGAGTTTAAAGAGAAGCTAGATAATTTCATGGAGGTTAGGTCCATAAAAGGCTATTAGCCAGGGATAAAATGGTGTCCTTGGCCTCTGTTTGACAGAGGCTGGAGAGGGATGGCAGGAGACAAAGCGCTTGATCATTGTCTTCGGTCCACCCTCTGGGGCACCTGGTGCTGGCCACTGTCGGCAGACAGGATACTGGGCTAGATGGACCTTTGGTCTGACCCGGTACGGCCGTTCTTATGTTCTTATGTTCTTATGTTATGTAGCATTCCAAACAAGTACTTTTAAAAATGATTCCAATGCTCATTATGTCATATGTTGCATTTTTGGCTATGTGACTGGACCAATTATGCTTTGATTTCATATAGTGGGGTTTTCACATGGCATTTTGTGCTATGTTGCTACATTTATAACAATATATGATATATATACAATTTATAGCTTTCTGATGAATTAAGCATCATTTATGCAGTTTTGTAACTTTTTGCTCTGATTTTTCTCTGATCCAAATTTCTGTTGCCTTAATTTTGGGTATATCTAATTAAAAATACAACTGAAATATATGTCTTAATGAACACCAAAATAGAAACTATATACAGATAAGCACCTTCTATTCTCAGAACAATGAATGCTTTTTCAAATGCAAAATCACCAAATTAAATCTGAATTTGTTTTCAGAAATTTGTCTGCATACCAGTGAGCATTTTTTGAAGCATGCAATTCTGAAATGGGAGCTTTTTGGCTAAAATACATGAAACATACTGGGTATCTGTTCCAATGACCTTTGAAGTCAGTGAGGGTATGTCTATACAGTAGTGTTATTTTGTAATAACGTCGAGCTGGAGGACTTCTTATTTTGACTCATGATAACCCTCATTTCATGATGAGTAAGGGAAGTCGAAGGAAGAGTGTTCTTCCTTCGACTTCCTGCTGTGTAGACAGTGCTAAAAGCTGAATTAAACTATTTCAACTTCAGCTAAGCAATTGATGTAACTGTGTCAATTTAGCCCAGCTGTGTAGACATAACCCTGAGAGTCTTCCCTTTTGTGGGCTTTGAGCCTGCCATATAGAAACTACTAGAATATCAAATCCTGGTGAGAGATTATGTGCATAATAGATTAGCAGACATGACCCTGTAAATACTGAGAATTTAAATTAGAGACCATCTGCAGGAGGGCATACTTAAAAAGAGCAGCTTTGGATGTTACCTCTCTACATTTAAGAACCTGGAAGTAATTTCAGCAGTTGCAAACAAAAGGAACCAGCAGTCTTATAAGGAAAATTCTCAGTGTACAATTCTTATTCAAGTGTGTATCTATATGGTGAAGAGGAGCGTTTGCCATATTGTATATTAATATGCTTCTGTGTTATAAAATATTAAGATCTAAATGGCTGCTGAAGGATAAGAGCTTTTTGCTGGTTTGCTGTCTGTTATGTCATATTGCTTATGAGTTGTAACAATCCTTTTGCTCATATAGTCATAAGAAATTAGTAGGTAGATTTTGTACTATATGTCCCTTAATTCATCAGGCATGACTAGAAACCTTGGATCCATTTCTTAGATGGTGTAAATTGACATAGTTCTGTTGAAGTCAAAGTATGGAAGTCAATAGAGTTGAACCAAATCAGTATAGCAGAGAATCTGGTTGATTAATTTACAGAGATAAAGGACTTGAATTTTTGTATAGCAGTCCCTCTGAAGACCGCACTGCCACCAGCAGCAGTGAGAATAGCCGTATTTCAACCCACTCTACAATAACCTTACAAACCCCTCCAATCTGTCTTTTGGTCAGGACCCCTACAACACTGTGAAATTTCAGATTTAAATAGCTCAAATCATGACACTTATGATTTTTAAAATCTAATGACCATGAAATTGACCAAAATGGATCCCAGTAATCACTGATTAAATCTTTGTATTCCACAGCAATGAGTGCTAAAAATGTCACTGTTCCAGATGAGAATTAAGCCACAGGAATCCTGTAAACTGTGAGATCAGTGGCTGCCAACAGTCAGTCCACGGACCTGTGCTAGGTTGTGGCACACTGCAGCATGGCGGGTTGCTTGCTAGGACCCAGCAGCAGTGTGCAGGGGCTCTGGGAGCTAGAGCTGGGTAGGGGCTGCAGCGCGGTGGGTGTTGCGATAGGACCCAGCAGCGGCAGCAGGCACTGCAGGAAGCAATCGCTAGGCTCAGCCCCCACAGCAGGGAGCAACTCGCAGCCACTGCTCGTGGTGACTCTGGGGCCAGGCTCCAGTTCCGATCCCTGAGCCCCGGCAGGAGGGATGGCTGCTGTGGGGTCCCTGGAGCCTGGGCTGCAGCCAGGAGGGGGAATTTCCAGCAGGGCCAGTCCCGCTGCTTCCCAGGAGCTTTTTCCAGGGCAGCACCCCCTGGCTAGCCCCTGCCCCAGGACGGGCAGTGCTTGGGGGGCAGGTAAAAGAGACCCCCCACCAGGAGTGGTGCCCCTGGTGCCTGGGGCTGCAGGGGAGGAATTGGCCCCAGGCTGCTCCCAGTGAAGCTGGCTGCAATCCCTGCCCAGGGCCCCAGTGAAGCTAGCTGCAATCCCTGCCCAGGGCCCCAGTGAAGCTGCCACCTGCTCCCAGCATGGACAGGGCAGGGGGAGCCAGCCCTAGAGGTGTTGGGAGGGGGCTGAAGACGGGCAGGGGCAGATAAGAGGGAGAATAGGGATGTGTGAGGCGAGGGCAGGAGGGGGATGCAGGAGGCGCTGAAGGGAGGTTGGGGGAATTCAGGGGAGACTTTCAGGACGGATGGGAGTAAGGGTACAATGGAGAGAAACCTTGTGGGGGGGCACAGGGAGGTGAAGGGGGGAATGTGGTGAGGGAAGGCTGGGGGGGAGACTGGGAGCAAGAGCAGCCTGGCTGGGGAAGGGAAAGACATAGGTTAGGGGTTGTACTTGGAAGAGGCATCGTTCTCCCAGCCCCCTGACCTGTTGTGGGTGGGAATAGGCACCTCTCTCCAGCCCCAGAGCTGCCGCTGGGAGAGATGCCTCTCCCCTGGCCCTGGCCTGCCACAGGTGCTGCTATGGGGAGAGAAGGCTGAGGGAAGCCCTCTCTCCCTGTTGCATCCTCGGGGCAGCCTGCACCACAAATCCCTCATCCCTAGCCCCACCACAGAGCCTGCAAGTCCCCAGACAGAGCTGTCAGCCCCCTGGGCACTGTTCCAAAATCTACATTCAGTAGAAAAACAGTATTATACCATTGCACAAATGTTTGCTAGACATTTCTCATAGGCACTGTATCCTGATCCGATTACTACATTTCATGTTATTTTGAGGGAATCTGCATGGTAATAATGCTTCTGAGAGATTTTACAGTCTCAGATATGAATAGTCTAGATCAGGGCTACTCAACTGTGGAAGCCCTGGGGGCCGCAATGATACTCACAGCATATGCCGATGGCGGCAACTTAAGTCTGGTTGCATATACGTGCAAATATATATGCAAATAGATTATTTCACAATGATGGGCATGAATACAAAAATTAGGGCAAGACTATATAATATGCAGGCCCCATTTAAGTTAGTTCTGCTGATATTAATAAAATGCAATATTTACCCGATTTCCACCCATATGACTGCACTTTTTATGAGCAATGACAGTCCAGGAATTTAATTACTAAAGCGCATATCAACAGAAGACCATTATATTGACTACATTTTTGTTTTGGCTTCACAGCAGTCCAGGAATTTAACTACTAAAACGCATATCAACCCAAATTGCACTGCAGGCCGCAAACAAACGGATCCGGGCCGCATGCTGCCCATGGGCTGTGTGTTGAGTAGCCCTGATCTAGGTGAATTATTAGAATCAATTTAGCTTAGGCAAGGAACTCTATTCTGAGATTTATCTGTTACTGTCCTAGGTGCAAAGTGTCTGCTAACTAATTATTCTAAGGGAATGAACATACTAAAGGAGAGAGAGTCTACTTGATACATTGCAAAAATAAAATAGGTCCTATTTTACTACACATAGTGGGGACAAGTAGGAATGAGAAGTTATGGACCAGAGTGATCCTCAGTTGGTGTGAATAGGTACAGTTCCAGTGAAGTTAGCAGAGCTGTGTCCATTTACATCAGCTAATGATCTGGCTCTGTATCTTTGCTTACTGAGCAGCTGCATTAAGTTTGGAGCTGTACAAACAGGAAAACACTGTCATTTCCCCAAGGAGTTTGCAATCTAAAACATTTAAACAAAATCAAGACAGAAAACAGAGGCTTGTATTTAGCAGTCACAGATGTACTCAGAGGGGAAGAAATGTGAAATGTATGTAAAATATAGATCATGAATAAATACATTTCATGCAAAGGGTCATAAATAGGATACCTTGCTAGATGAGGTGGTTGAAGCACAGCCTAAATTAATCCAGGAGACATCTGGGCGTGTTTGTGAAAGTGAAGGGGATTGAGGAGTATAGAACAAAACGGAACAGTGGGATTTAAAATCTGGAAATAGCAGCCACGTTGGACAGGATGAACTTTTCTTGGTACCTTTCTTGAAATGGTCAAGTATGACTAACAAAGCATAGAGAAAGTTCCAGATGTATTTTAAGTCTGAATCAAGACTGATTTTACTTTTATGAAAGGAAAAGTCTGGGAAGCCTGTACTGCTATAACCCAGTTTATCATAGTGAAATAAATAAAAGGTCTGGTTTAAAAAAAAAAAAAAAAAGCATTGAAAAAAGGATGAGATGGATGAAAGGAATAAGAGCTGCACCCCGGAGGGAGGGGGGCAAGATAGGAAATAGGTTATAAAGATTGAAGGCAAGTTTTTGTTTTGATGGCCCACCAAACCAATTCCCCCTTTCATCATCTGTGTAAGCTTAATATTATAGTGACCCTCTATCTAGACAGGAGAACTTGGGTGATGTCTCTCAAATTTGTCAGGGTTGCTTCTTCAGACAGAGAGGATGCTAAAGAATGGCACTGCTCATCTACTACTATATACATTAAATAAAACTCAGTCATATGGTGTTTAGGGTTGTAGCGAGTAGTTGAATACTCGACTACCTGATAAGTCTAAGCTTATCGGGTAGTTGAGCACCCAACTACTCACTCCCTGCCCCTTGCTGCCTCTCTAAGACAGGCAGCAAGGGAGGTGGAAACAGGAGCTGGTGCTGGGGGGAGCTGGCTTAAAAGCCGGTTCCCCCCAGCACTGTCTCTGTGGTGCTGCCTCCACCCCTCCCCCACTGCTGCCTCGATCAGAGGCAGCTGGGGGGAGGCATAGGGGAGGCTGCTTCAGCAGCAGTGTGTCTGTGGGGGCCCCCTGCAGACAGGGACTGCTGCCGTGAAGCAGCCTCTGTTCGCGGTACCCTGGGCTGGCTGCTGGCAGGAGCTACTGGTCCTGGATGAGTTGGGACCGAGCAGTCCCAGTTCACGCCAGTCTGGGACCGCTACGCTTCTACTTTTTAAATGTAGTAAGAGCCGTCCGGCACAGAGGCATGCAGGCTCCTGGAGCGACCCACACTACGGCTCTACATTTTAAATGTAGACTGCTCAGTCCCAGCTCATATCAGCTCTGGGAACTATGCTCACTGCAGCTCTGCAGAGTGGGTCCCATTATTGACTAATCGTGTAGTTAATACAAATTGTATCAACTACATGATTAGCCAAATAACTGCTCCTTAACGTCCTTAATAGTGTTTCAGTGTCTAGGATATTCCTCTTTCCTTCCAGGGTTTAACTGTTCAGGTTCTGCAAGACACAGCAAATCGCTTGTCTTCCTTTCACTCTTGAATAGAGCACCCTGAAAAAATCATGATGGTCCCAGAAATCCAATCTTGCAACAGTTAGTGGCCTTCTAGCTCCTTAGCCTTAACTAAAATTCACTGATGGGCTAATTGTTCAAGTTTGTCATCCTCTGATCTGTTAAAAAATGAAAGGTCAATTAACTTTTTTTTTCTTAAAATCCTTGCAATCATATGATTTCCTTATTTAAACAGAGCACCATTGTACAGAAGTCTAATGCCTATGTTGAATGCTTTGCATTTCTGTATTGATGCATCACCGTTTCTCTGTTTTTTTTCTAGACCCTTGAAAAAAGATGTACATTTTTTAGTATGAAAGTTAATCAATTTTTTTTCAAATGTGCTTTCTTCAAACTAATTGAAAGTAATTAAGTTACAGGAAAATATTTTAGTTGAGAGTGGATTCACATTGTAGAAAAATATTCTCTCTACATGAGAGGATGATCTTGTGGCTAAATCACTGGACTTGGCATGCTCTGTCACAAGTTTTCTTTATGAACTAGGGAAGAAGTGAAACTTTTCTAAAATTCTCAGTTGTAGAATGTCGGAGGGGGGGGATAATGCTGCCCATCTCCCATCCTTTGTTTATGATCAGATTTTGCAAGGGACCTAGTTAGGTTCCTGACTTAGATGAAGCTCCATACAGGTGTAGGAATCTGCCTGTGAGGAACAGTGTCCAAGCTGGGGCTTTATGTAAGTCAGTTGGAGTAAGGAATGGCTCTATGTTTTTCTATAACATTTAGCACAATGAAGCCTTCATCTTGGTAGAGGTTCCGGGAGGGGGTGTTCCTATAATACAATTAATGATAGAGTGCACATTTTTGCATGATATATAAAGAATTTTCTGAAGTGATATTGCCCTAAGTTTTATTATGCTGGAGTTGCCCATGCACTTTCATAAATGAATATAATTTTACAACTCAGCTTCAACAAAGAATTATGGGTGACGCTTGGAATTGAAATTCAAGAGTTGCATTTTGTTTAGACACAGTGGATCAAATACTGTTGTTGTTTTTTTTGTCTCGGTAGTATAAATCTTTAACCAGTATTTTGGCCTACCTTCTTAATAAAATCATTAATTTATTAAAATATTTCTATAATAATACATTATTGCCTTCTATAATAATACATAATTCTATAATTTTACATAATTACCTTCACTAAGTTTTTAAATTTTTGCTATAGTATTTAAGTATTCTATTTTTATCATAAAGTCTGAAACTGGATCTAAATTAAATATGGAATCTTATGTGTAACAGACTTATTATGGAGAGGGAAGCCAGGGAATAAACTGTATTTAATGTTCGCAGTGTCACAAATTGTATGGCACTTTCTAGTTCTTATGTTCCAGCAATATGTGATATAAGCTTCAGCTTCCTTTACTGCAAAGCAGGAAACCGAAAAAGGAAGGGTGAAGCACTTCATTTTCTGGCAAGAGAAAAAAACAACAATACTTGTTTGTTTAAATCTATACCTGCTGCCATCCTGGATAACAGCATTCATTAAACGAGGCTGCTGAGAATACTTCAGGTCTGAGGCAAGGCTCCATGAAAAGTGTCACCAGCTGAAAGCACACTTAGGATTGTATGGATTGGGGACCAGCAATTCATAACAGACCTGGGCATTATAGACTTAAAAACAGCAGAGCAGCTTTGCAACATGGTGTAGTAGAAATGGACATGTAGACAACTGGCTAGAGAAGTAGTGTCAATAACAGGCTTCATAGATAGATATCCAGAGCGTATTAAGGAATAAATGACTATTTGCTTTGATCCTTCCTTTCCCTACCCTTTTATGTTAGTATCTAGAAGATGTACCTGGCGTTGCCCAGGTCCTTCAGGGCAGGGGGCTGGTGGTGTGGGGGGTGCAGGAGTAATGTCAGGGCCTTGAGGATGTGCGGGGTTGGGGTCAGGCAGGGCAGGAGACTGGAGGTGTGGGGTGTGCAAGAGTGAGGATTGGGGGGTGAGGATGGATTCAGGATGGGGCATCCCAACTGGTGGGGCCTTCCCCCCCAGCCATTGCCCTGGCCACCAGGGGCCTTCTCTGTCCCCAGCACCTCTCTCAGCCGCCAGGGATCTTCTCTCATCCTTCCCCTCTGGCACTGCAGTCAACGGCCCAGGGCAGGGAAGGGTTTAGGGCCGGGAGGCTACTTACCCGGTCTGTTGGTGCGCTGGATGGCAGAGCCCCAGCTCTGCGGGCAATACTCTCTTGGTGATGCAGCTGCCCCTAGTGGCCACTCTCAGTATTGTGTCCCTTCTCTCTGTGCCCCTCCCTTTCCATGTTATGGAAAACAGTCCCATTCCTGGCACTTTCCATTTTCTTGGAACAATTAAAGTCTGACCTTTCTTTAAGTTAGGATAAGAGGAAGATGCATACTAAATTTAGTGGTCCTAGTTCTTATAGTTTCAGAGGAGTTCTTGAGCAAATGGACTTGCAAACAGACAGACTCACAGACAGTGTCAAATGTATAATATATAGATGATGTAATGCTTATATCTGCATAAAAAGAAGTTAAGCTATGGCAAATTTACATACTCCCTAAGTACTTGATTTTATGTCAGACCTTTGTCCCTTTGAAGTCAATGGCTAAACAGTCCAAGTTGTATGTATATAAAAAGGACTGTCACATCTCTTTCTACATTTCCAAGAGTATGTTGTGTTGACACCCTGTTGAGAATAAAAATACCTCCAAAACTTGTGGCCCATAAGGGGATTGCACTGAGCAGTTTCCCACAAATTAATTTTTTAAAATGATATTTTACAGTATAGTTGAATAACGTTTTTCATATGTTCTCTCATCTGATTTTCAGCAAGAGCTGGTATCACCGATCAAAAAGTCTCCTACCTTAATTCACTCTGATTTATCAGCTGTTTATGCTACTGTAATTTTGAACAAGACAGTTTTGTTTTTGGGAACAAGAGATGGACAGTTACTGAAGGTTAGTGGAATGTGCAATTTTTCCCTCCTGATCAGTATGTTTTAATGAGTAAATGTTTTCTGAGTTCCATTTTATACATTGCATAGTAATCTAACATAATCACCTGGGCATTTCTGTATTCTGTTTTGTTTGCATTTTAAAGAAAAGTTACTTTTGCTTTCTAAAACTTCAAATTAGCAATTATTGGATTATAATCCTCTGGTTTGTACACAGAGAACAAAATAATATCCAAATGAGATTGTGTCCTTCTTAAAATCCACAGATACATTTCACTAATTAAATATTACATACTGGCCTTAATTTATTGTTTGTGCCACATTCAGTTAGTATGTGCTTATCAGTGGAGACAAAATACTATTAGATTTCTCTAGTTGTTAAAAAACAGCTTTTTGGCGTGGTGTGGATATCTGTTCATTAGGAACTAACACCAGACTCATTTTGCCAAGACTGCTGAGCAGTTGAACTTTACTTGTTTTGAATAACTTGTTTAGAAATGAAAGGCTTCCTATCTCGCTATCAAACCCAGAAGGCAACTGTCTTTTTTATTTTAGATTTTTTTCTAGAGTTCTGTAACAGTGCATTTCCTGTCTCTACTGCAAAAAATGATTTTTTTTGTTTTTATTAAGCATGCAGCTGGAGTAAAATAGAACATACCATGAAAAACTTTCCTATTTGATTCCAGTGTGCTGGGGACTAATTTTTGATGATTAAAATATGAAATGAAGGATTCCCTGTTTCTGTAGTTCATTGATGACCATGAATGTGTCTCCGTTCCTTAGTCTTGTTTGTGGAAATAAGAAATAAAATTTAGAGCAAACTTTGTGCTGATGTTAGTTTTCTGATTAATATAAACATTAACATGTCTTTGGGTCCCCTACTCCTTTATCTTTTGTGAGAGGGGAGGTGTAGAAACCTGTGGATTTGGGTTGAGTGAGGTATGGAAGGGGAATAGCATCCTCGCATCCACTTCAAAAGTGTAGAGCAAAACAACTTGTGTTATTGGAGACAGAGCCAACAATAACTTGTGTAGTTTCCTTTTCATGGTGTGGAAACTCATCCACCTTAGGGAAGCATCTGAGAAGCAGTGGTCCAGGGAGCTAACACAAGAGCTGTACTATCAAGGGCTTTAGGGTGCATTTGAGTTTGGTTGCAATGTAGAAGCATGGAGCTTCTACCCAGGTAGTCTTTGCCTTTGCGAGTACCCATGGAGTTAGGGGGCTGACCATAAGGCAGGGTAGGGACCACTCTCCACTTTCTAAGAGAAGGAAAAGGCATAAGATCTGTCCACTTCAGTGGTCCACAAACTGTGTGGTTGACACCCTAGCAGTGTGCGGCAGAACCTTCAGGGTAGACACAGCAGGGCCCAGGGAGTGAGTGCTCTGGTCCTGCCTCCTGCTGCAGGCCTGACTCGTGGCTGAGACTACTTCCTGGCTTGGCTGCAGCTGTGCACGTGTCCCTAGTTGCCGACCCCAGTTGCTCCCAGGCTGCAGCTGTCCTAGATATGGCTGCAGCGCTGGCCCCAGACTCAACCCCTTTACCCTTCTGTGCCCCACATCCACTGAAAGCCATGACCCGACTCCCGGGGGGGTGTGCCTGGACAGGGGTCAGGTGGGGGCTGACATTAAAAGTTTGGGGACCAATGGGCTACCTCTTAGACCTTAGCTCATATTGTGGACCCCTGCATCCTTCCCTCTACCAATAGAAATTACTACACAGTTAACATAATATAGATCTCTATCTATTCTTCCTCCTTGTTTGATGTTAATGTCAGTTAGTGATAAAAAAGTGATGGAAAAACTCATAAAAATTACATTACTTATCCTATTTCAAGATTCAGATTCAGTACAAAATATATCCAGTTTCTGAGCTACAGAAGGTATGGTTCTTTTCCTTCAACTTTCTGCATTATGAGAACCAGACATATTTGTAAAGAAATCAGGTTACAAGAAGTCCTCTTAAGTGATCTAATGATGTAGCCACTGTCAGAGCATGGAAAGGATTTACTATTACAATATTAACTGTCTTCTTGTTAATCAAGGGGTTTCATGGCTAATTTTACATCTCATGTTTTCAGGCTATTCTTAACAACAAAATGGAACCAAACTGCCCAGAGATTTTGTATGAAATTGAAGAAGAAACTCCAGTTTTTCCCAAACTTGTACTTGACCCACTGGATAGTGACTACATATATCTGTCATCTGCTAATGAGGTTGGTACAGTACAAGATAAAACGATTAAATCATTAACTGCTATCTTGAAGACTTTAATACATGTTCTGTCATTTTATAAGTAGAGCTTTCATTTGAATTACAGTCAAACTTTGGAGGAGTAGCCATGTTAGTCTGTAACTTTAAAAACAACAAGTAATCCCATCGCACCTTAGAGACTAACAAAAATATATATAGTATCATGAGCGCAAAACCCACTTAATTAGATGAGCTGGAGAGGGATAACAGGAACCCAGCAGTTAACCAATGCTTGCCTGCATCACCCAAAGTTTGGCTTTAGACCTGCAGAGTTCATAATAGGCTTGGTTCTACGTGCTGCTGAGTACTTTTGCTCTGATCCAAACAGGAACTTAAACCAATGCTTACTTTTATGTGGTCCCATTGCGGGAGTAGTCCTGATTAAAGTTAAAGCTCATTAAGTGTTTTGCTGGATTGAGACTTGAGTGTTTGGAACCAGTCAAGGTCGAATTCAAGCTGCGTAGGAGAAGACCTGCTGATGAACAGGTCTCGTGAACTCTGTGGGAACAAGTTTCTCTGAGCCAGAGGGCTTGTTCTCTATAATGTATAGAGATTGGCAATAGGGTTTGCAGTCTATACTATTGAGTTATGTTAACTAGAGATACAGATGTGAAATCCTAGTCTTATTGAAGTCAGTGGCAAAACTCCCATTCATTTCAGTGGGGCAGGATTTCACCCATGACCTTAATGTCTTCCCTTAAGATAAAGTCTCTTCAGTACCAGTGAAAATCAGATTTTAGGATACAAATATATCTGAATTATTGCAAATTGTTATAGATACCCCTTGACTTTCAAGGATAGAGACTCTCAAAGTGCAAAAATTTACTATTCTAAAGATCTACACCTATTTTTATAAGAGAAAGTTTGATCACTAATTTTGTTGGAAGAGCAAATTACTATGGAGAAACAATGGCTTTCAGAAACAACCACCTCTCCACAACCTTGCTTATGAGCTTAGCAAGATCATTCATAAAAGGAGACTTCTGATCCTGAATACAGACTTTTAAGTTCACTAGCAAGTTCCCCCTACTGATCTGAATTCCTGATTTTTCCCAGAGACCTTCTAATACTTTGGATTATGTTATAAATATTTGGAAGAAGAGTTGATCAAGGGTTTAAGCAAAACTACCAAAAGCAAAACAATCTTAATGCCTGCAATACAATTTATAAGCGAATATTTTAAATCAGGAAAATGCTTAGCATTTATAAATAATGTTCATATGTTCATATTTTTTATTTATTTCATTTTGAAAAGATGTAATTGGAATATTAGAGATAAATTTTCAAATGTACACGTATCCATAGTAATTTATTTTTGCACACTGAAATGTAATTTTGCATGCATGTTTCATAATTTCATGCATTTGTACTAGTTTGCCTGTGCAATTACCCATACATACATGCAAATCTACTTGCATGAAAAGATGCATTTTTTGCACATTGTTTTTGTATGCACAGTCATTGCACCATTTAAATTTTTAAGAAATTCATCCTCTGCTAAACTGGAAGATTCATTATAAACATATCCCTTTCTCAGCAGGGTAGCCATGTATTTGCAAAAACAAGCATCTCTGTGGCACCTTGGAGACTAACAGATTTATTTGAGCATGAGCTTTCATGGGTAAATTCCACTTTATCAGATGAATTAGAGTGGAAGTTATAGAAGTAGGGGTGTATATATAAGGAATAATTTGCTTGTGATAATGAAGCTAATCAAGTCCGGGTGGAAGTGGGCCATTCACAGCATTTGGTGTGGAGATGTGACTATCCAGAGAGGGGAAATTCCCTTTCTGTTGTATATAATTTACTTTGCTACTCCAATATTTCTCCCACTTATCATGGAATGGGATGTTTCAGATGTTTGCACCTAATAGCTAGCTTTCAAAACTAAAATGTACCCTACTTTACGAGTTATCCAATGAGGAAACTCCATATATATCTACTGGATATCTATTTTTAAGTACATCACTTGATTGCTGAATATTTTTAAAGGCAAAGGGGAGAGGGTCATGAAAACTTGATTTGCCCTTTTGAGCAGAGTTAGTAAGGTTCAGTACAAGTTATTGCTTTCTGTATTTTTAGGTGAAAAGAATACCCGTTGCAAACTGCAATAAGTATGGTTCCTGTAAAGAATGTTTTTCTGCAAAGGATCCACACTGTGGATGGTGTTATTTAAGCAAAAGGTATTGTCTGGTATTTTATACTTTCATACATAATTAAATGTTGATTTGTAATAATTCAGGGCTTTATTCAAAATTAACTTATGCCTGGTCTACATAGGAATTTACATCAGTACAGCTCAAAGTTGAGAGACAAAGTTATGCCAACCCAACACCTCCCCTCCCTTGGTGTTGATGGTGCTAATGCAGGGGTGGACAATAATTTTTTGCTGGGGCCACTTCAAAAATTTCTGAAGTGGCCCCGGGCCACACTGGAAAGAGCGGGGCTTCAAGCAGAAGGAGCAGGGCCAGGATACTTCCCTGCTTCCCCACCCCCAGACCATGATTGCCCCCCCCCCAGAGGTTCCTCCTAGGCACCCATGCCCCTGGCAATGGGAGGAGACTTTGCATGCTTCCCTTTCTGCCCCTGGCCAATCAGGGCTTGGGGGCCGGGGAGTGCGTGAAATCTCCTCCCACCCTGCCAGGAGCGCGTGGTGCTTCTAAGCTCTGCACGCTCCTTGCAGGGTGGGGGTAGGGCGAAGGAAACTTCACGCTCTCCCTCGGCCCCCAGATCCTGATTGGCCTGGGAGCGGAAGAGTACACAAAGCCTCCTCCCGCCCTGCCAGGAGCGTGTGGTGCTTCTAAGTGCTGCGCACTCCTCACAGGGCGGGGGCAGGGTGGAGGAAACTTTGCATGTTCCCCCGCCTCCCCAGGCCAATCAGGGCTTGGGGGGGGTGGGGGGAAGTGTGCAAAGTCTCCTCCTGCACTACCAGGAGCAGTGCGCTCCTGGCAGGGTGGAGGAAACTTCATGCGCTTCTCCAGGTCCTAATTGGTCTGGGGGTTGGGGAGCGCAAGGGCCTCTGTGAGCCAGATCAACCTGCTTGGCAGGCTGGATGTGGCCCACAGAGGCCCTTTTGCCCACTCCTGTGCTAGTGTGACAGAAAAATTCTTTCTTCAACCTAGCAATTGCCTCTTAGGGAGGTGGATTACCTATGCCTACAGAACACCTTCCATCAACACAAGTAATGTCTACAGTGAAATGCTACAGTGGCTCAGATGCGGCAGTGTTGCTGTGCCACTGTTGTGTTTTAAGTATAGACAAGCCGTAAGTGTGTCTTCAGATCTATGGGGATTTTTTGAAGTCCTTCAGCTATGAATATGTGACATGTTTCCTGTCACATGAGAAGGGGCTCCATGCCTTCCACGGGCTGGGCTAATCTCTTTACATTTAGAATCACCCAATGAAATGTATGTAGAATTGGTGAGAAGAGCGAATTCTTGTTTTGTTTTGTTTTTATAATCATTTGTTGTATTAGTTTGTGAACAGGTGTCCAAACACCCTCTTGTTAACGATAAACATATTTTGTATTTGACAATATAAATAAAGTCCTAAATCTCCTTCAGCAATTAGGGTTAATTGTATCAGAACTATTGCCTTATTCTCTTCTAGGTCACTAGAGAACATTTTCCTAAGTATCTCAGCCTCCCATTTTTGCTATAAGTTTTGTTACTTTATTAATTTATTTGAAGTTGCTTGAGCAGGTTTGACAGACTGCAGTAAATTTTGCATTGATGTTAACAGACTGTTGTAGAAAACCCACTTTTTTGGGTTGTCATAGACAGATATTGATGGAAAGTAATCTAGCAACTTTTAATTTGTTTGATCCACGTTGTCTTCTGCTGACCCAGAACAGATATTCCACCCAAACTATGTTGTTAATGGAGGACAGGTTCATTATTATGGAGAATAGATTCAACAATAGCTATTAGCTAAAATGCTCAGGGATGCCACCGCAGGCTCTCGGGGTCCCTAAATCTCTGACTGACAAGCTGTGAGTAGACAACAGGGAATGGATCACTCAACCTGTTCTGTTTATTGCCCATGCAGCATACATATGGGACAAGACAGTCTCAGAAGATAGGGCACTAGCTGGACTATGAGTCTGACTCAGTTTGACTATTCCTATGTTTTTTATGTTCTTTTTTTAAGTTATGTTACCCTTGTTGAGCTTTTCAGGTTTTCTGTTTGAGAAGTTTACAAATGAGGACAGTTAGTCAGTAAATCTTTTGCATGTGAAGGGAGACCACCAAAGTTTCCATCTGTTGGAGAGAAAGAAAACCTGCATTTCAAAGGAACCAAATTACTGTAATAATGCAACCTATGTGACACCCACACATTTTTCAGTATTAATAGATTTATTTTTGCAAATTGAGGGTGAAAGTGAATTTTTAGAAAGAGGTGGAGGCATTTTCCACAAGAAAACAATATACCCTGTAATTCATCTTTATCACGTGCCAGAAGAACAGTTGGTGTTGTCAGCAGATAAAAGGTATTGGTATAACAAGGCAGAGTGCAGATTGTTTTGTGTACAATAATTTATCCTTATCTGCTTTTTTACCTAAGGATAAATGTTTATTTCTTTGATCCATTTTCTCTTTATTTGAATAAAATGTATTATATCCTGTTTTTAAAGGGATAAAATTATCAGTATTGATTTAAAAAATGGTGTTCTGATGTGAAAATGTGTACATCTTATCACATTTATATAATGTCGTTTTTGGTGGGGTTTTTTTAACTTTTTCCTACTTTTCTTTAAATGAGGATGGGAGTATAAATTCCCCATCTACAATCTGTCAAAACAGAATTGGGCCTTTCATCTGGAACAGTACTTAATTTCCACATGTAAATCTGTGCTTAACTGAAGTATGTGAAAATGAATCTAATTGTGGCTGCTAATAGTTATACATTTCACGTAGGAAAAGAATACAATGTGCCTAGGTAGTTTTTCTTATTGAAGTATCAGAGGGGTAGCCATGTTAGTCTGGATCTGCAAAAATGACAAGGAGTCCTGTGGCAGCTTATAGACTAACAGGTGTATTGGAGCATAAGCTTTCGTGAGCAAAAGGAAGTGGGTCTTTGCTCACGAAAGCTTATGCTCCAATACATCTGTTAGTCTATAAGGTGCTACAGGACTCCTTGTCGCTTTATTATTGAAGAGCAACTTAATTTTCAAATGTGCGGCATGCTTGCAGCTCCCATTGTCTTCCGTGAGAAATTAATAGATCAGCATCTTTGAAGTCAGGCCAAATTTTTTTCAGAAAGGGTTGTCCTTTTGCATCAGGAAACTAGCATTTTACTGCAAGACAATAAAGAGATACAGTACAGAAAACCAAAAACCCTCTTTGGTTAACACAGTGGTAAACTAGGAAAAGGTCCTTTATTGATTTAATCGTACAGTAATGAATCTTTGCACTTAGCTATTCTGCTATATGAATGAAGTGATATGCATTGTGAAAAAGGATCTTCAAAGGAATAAATATTTTACTTTCTGGTAACAATGTGACAAATTTTCAGTTCTGCATCTATCAGTACACAAATCCATGCATTTTGCAAATCTCATTCTGAAATTAATTGCAAAAGTTTAAAATGGACCATACCCCCTAGAGTGTCAAATCTCCCACTTGCTCCCAGCCACTCCCAGTCTCTGCCTTCTAAACTTAGAATCATAGAACACTAGAACTGGAAGGGACCTCGAGAGGTCATTGAGTCTAGACCCCTGCCCTCATGGCAGGACCCAGTACTGTCTAGACCAGGCATGTCAAACTCGAAGCCTACTGAGGGACGCACAAACAAAAACTGATAGCTTTCAGGGCAACCAAAGAAAATGTACTTCTATCGGAAAGTCATAATTATTTATTATTATAGATTATGTTTTAGGTATATTTTATAATATTTTTTCAGGTCTTGTTTTAATATAATACAGTAATTTGTTGTGTAAAATTGTTATTTGCCCATACAAAATAAATGTTAATTTAAATATACATTGAAGGTACTTTTTAATTTTTTATATGATACATAACTTGTTTTGTTTAAATAAAAACAAGTATAGACCATGGTTAATCAAATAGAACAGACTGCTGTGAAAATTTCAAATACTTTGTAAGTTTGAGACTTCACATAAACATAATATTCATGCAATTGCAAAAAATTGACATATTTATTTATATAAAATAATATACATTTTGTGATTTTGTTTGGGAATAAATAAATAAAAAACAACATTTTAACAAAATATCCCCCTCCGCTTCCCCAGAGCCCCCACCCCGCTCTAACCCAGTGTCTCATCCCTCCCCAGAGCCAGGCACTCCCAGGCCCCCTAATCTAATGTCTCCTTCCCCAGAGCCAGGCATTCCCAGCTCCCCCACCACCCCCCAGCCGAATGCCTGGGTCCTGGAGCCGCCGCTGCCACCACACATTTCTTCCTCAGGTGCTGGGGCAGCATGAGCACAGTGACCAGCTGTGAGCATGTGCTGGAGCACCCAGCGCAGAGCAGCCCGGCCATCTGTAATCTGCCCTCAGCCACATGTTCCAAGCAGCCAGTGGGCCGTACTTTATTCTTTTATAAAATGTAGTGGCGGGCCACAAAAAATTTTGATTGAGCCTCCTGTGGCCCTCCAGAGGCCTGTTTGACATGCCTGGTCTAGACCATCCCTGATGCCTATCCCTGATAGATGCCTGTCCAGCCTGCTTTTAAATATCTCCAGAGATGGAGATTCCACAACCTCCCTAGGCAATTTATTCCAGTGTTTAACCTCTCTGAAGTTTTTCCTAATGTCCAACCTAAACCTTCCTTGCTGCAATTTAAGTCCATTGCTTCTTGTTCTATCATCAGAGGCCAAGGAGAACAATTTTTCTCCCTCCTCCTTGTGATACCCTTTTAGATACCTGAAAACCACTATCATTTAACTATAATATCATATAACTTGTTCCCATCTTTCATGATATTAATGGAAAAGATGCAGGGGCTGGGTGAAGGTTGGGTGCAGAAGGGATCTTCGAGTAAGGGATGGGGTTGCAGGAGTGTGTGGGATTTGTCAGGGAATTTGAGTGAAGGAGGGAGTTTTGACCTGGGGCAGGAGACTAGGTGCAGGAGGGGGTGCAGGATCTGGGAGGAGTGTAGGAGGGAGCTCAAGGTCCGGGATAGGGATGTTAAAATGCATGTAATTTGCTAACCATGTACCCACTGAAAATTTCAGCGGTTACACATGGGGTGGCAGCCGGCTCCCTGGGAGCCATGTGTAACCATTTGGGTAACCGATACGTTCATGCTAGCAGTGTTCAAAGAGCAGTTGCAGATGGTGGAGCACTACTTCTGGGCCCAAGAAATGAGCATTGGCAGGTGGGACTGCATCATACCGCAGATATGGGATGATGAGCAGTGGCTGCAGAACTTTCAGATGCAAAAGGCCACGTTTCTGTATTTCAGTGCTAGGGATGTAAAAAAGGTTTTTAAAAAGTAACCATGTAACCATTAAAAACGCTAGCGGTTACATGGTTACACACGCTATGGGCTCTGTAGTATACTGCTGATCCCACAGTGCAGCCAGCTCCCCAGGCGTGGGGCCAGCATTCAGGAGTTGGCACGTGCCTGAAGAGCAGAAGAGTTTAACTGTTATGGAAACAGATAAGCTGAGGCTCTGCAGTTAAACTCTTACATCCTTACTTGGTGCTGAGCTTGTCCCAGCCCTATAATGCAAGGACACCAGAATGAGAGTTGCACCAATGGTAAGGAAGTGGTTGTGATCATGCTCTGGAAGCTTGCAGTACCAGATTGCTATTGGTCAGTGAGAAATCATTTTGGAGTTGAAAAATCCACAGTGGAGTCCATTGTTATGCAAGTATGGGAGACCATTAATTGTCTCCTGCTGTGCAGGACTGTGGCTTTGGAAAATATGCAAGAACTAATAGATGGGTTTGCACTGGTTGGGTTTATGCACTATGGTGGGGTGATAAATGGAACACACATCCCTATATTATCGCCAGTCCACCTGGCTACTAAGTACACCAAGAGAAAGGGCTAATTTCTAAGGTAAAGCAAGTGCTAGTGCAGTGTTCCGTGGCACACTGGCAGTCGGAGGTGTGCCGTGGAGAACAACAGAATTCAAAATGGCTGCCTTTAAAGGGACAGGCAATTTTTTCCCTCAATAATTTTCCCCTCGGCCCCTTTTATTTTATTTTTTTTTCTCAACAAAAAATCCTTGATGTTCCTCATAAAAAAAAAAAAATCTTGTTTGGTGTTCCTCGGTCTTAAAAAGTTTGAGAAACACTGTGCTAGTGGATCACCAGAACCACTTCACTGAAATCAATGCAGTCTGGTTAGGGAAGGTGCATCATGCTCTCATCTATAAGAACATAGGAGTTCTGAGAGAGCTGAATGTAGTGATTGTCTATCCAGACCAGTGGATTGCCATTGGTGATGTGGAAATGCCAGTAGTGATTCTGGGGGACCTAGTCTACATCTTGTTCCCCTGTTTCACGAAGTGGTACACTGGCCACCTTGACAGTACCAAAGAAAGCTTTAACTACAGGCTCAGTAGGCACAGAATGACTGTGGAATGTGTTTGGTAGATTGAATGGTTTTGGTGTAGTTTTATTCTCTAGATTAGATTTCAGCTAGAAGAAATCCCAGTGGTTATAGCTGCATGTTGCATGATAGGGATAATATATGTGAAGCAAAGAGAAAAGCTACTACCAGGATGGAAGGGCAAGGTGGAGTAGCTGTCTGTTGAGATTGAACAGCCAGACTCCAGGGCTATTACAAGAGCCCAAAATAGAGCTATGCATTTGAGGGAGGATAAAGATTCATTTTTACAGTTAGCTACATTGATATTCCCTCTTGC
Organism: Rafetus swinhoei; assembly: GCA_019425775.1. Lineage (NCBI taxonomy): Eukaryota > Metazoa > Chordata > Testudines > Trionychidae > Rafetus > Rafetus swinhoei. The sequence goes on along the minus strand of CM033437.1, from coordinate 268,611,960 downwards.
TGTCTTGAGGAAGTGTCTCTCTTCTGTAGTTTCAAGTATTTATTGTTTTAGTTTTTGCCTGTGGGCATCTATTGTGTTGTGTTTTCTGCAATATTGCTATGCCTGGGGCTTTCTCTGCCACTAGAAGTTGTACTGTGCTTGCTGCACATTTATACATATGGCTGAGTGTTTTCCTACCACTCTGAATTCTGGGGTGTATGATGTACATTTGTAAGTACTGTTTGGTTTCTTGATTGCCACTATGTATTCTATAATATTTGGTGTGAAGTAATAAAGAAACTGTGATTCTTCTACAAACAGAACTTCACTGAGTGAGCTGTCAAATGTGTTTGTAAAGGTAGGCAACTAGGAGAGGGCATTTCAGAAACATGGGATTTTTTTAGAAGAGGGAAAAGAGGCAGACTTCTGAGCTTTCACCATGGGAAAAGGAATTTAAAATTGTGAGAAGAGGAGTCACTGTCACAGGGACTGGGGAATTGTGGGACAGTAGTTGGAGGACTCTTAGGCTATGTCTACACTACGGAGTAAAATTGAATTAAAATACACAACTTCAGTTCCGTTAATTAAGTTTCCTATAAAATTAACTTTCTGCTTAGTACTGTGCATGAGCATTAAAAGCCACCTTTATGGCAGAGAAAGACACATTGTCCAGGACTTGAAACAAACAGAATTTAGGAAATATAATTTCTTGTTTTTGCCATGTAGGTGTTAGAATTTCCTTATTTAAATCACAGAAACTTAATATTCTGATAGTCCGTAGTATCGATCCAAACATCTTTGCCCTTGATATCATAGAACAAATTCAGTTTTACTGATCCCTGTCTTGCTTTCTGTTAATATTAACTTGCTGAAGTTAGTCTGTCTCCCTATTTATAACCTAACCTGCAAGATAAGCTAGATACGGAGCTTTGTATTCCTTATTTCTGTAACACTGAGTACATTTGATTAAACTAGGGAGGTGAATATTGTTTTAAAAGTTAACCATTTAAATTATTTAAAATATTTCATTTAAATGGTTAACTGATTAAATGGAGTGGGACTAGGGCCATTCCAGGCGGTTGGGGCTGGGCTGATAAAGGCTGGAGCCACTTGGGCTGGCTGGGGCCGGAGGGGCCAGTCAACATGGGGGTTAACAGTTAATGCGAGTTAACTGCTAACCTTAATGCTTACTGGTTCACATTTTACATCCCTAGAGCAAGCTTTTCATTCGGTAGGTCTAATACTACTTTTATGTGATCCCATTGAAGTTAGTGTACATGAGAGCTGAGTTTGCCCCATTTAGTTCAAGTCTGGCCTACTCAACCACATTGTTAATTTCTTGCAGTAGGGTTAGAATCTGATCATTGTCTGTGAAAGCCTCAAGCAGATTCTGGTGCAACAGGATTTAAATTTCCTGTGTTAGAGCACATAGAAAGTGGCCTCTTGCTTCACTCTCTTTATATTGTTGGCATCTTGAGAGGCATTGTGGACATTTTTTTTTAAAAGCCTTCTATGTGCTTTTCCTTTTAGGATATTGAGTATTTATTTAAACATGCTTTTATATAGTTCATCCTGAAAAATCCCATCAAGTTCTCTGTTAGGATCTGTTATTTGAGAAATTTATTAATTAAAGCCCCAGTTCTGCAAGCATGCTTAGTTGTAAGGGACGTGAGCAGTTCCATTTAAGGAAATTTAATCAAACACACAAATGTTTTCAGGGTTGAGGCATTATATTTTTCATTCCACGTGATTCTAATAAAGGAATTTTGAATAGTTTTGTTATTTGCCTCCTGGAAATGACTGCTTTAATAAAACATTAAAAAAATTCCTAGTGTCTCCATGGTCTTCTGTCCCAACATACTTCTGTGCAGTCTGATTTAAAGTGTTTGTTGGCTACAACAATTTGATATTAATTGAACTTCATGTACCTATCTCATCCCACCCCAGATTTATTTTATACTTTAATACTGGCAAGTATATTTTGACACACCAGGTCAGAAATAGCGGTTCATTAGAGTCAATGGAAATAGTCTCATTGGCATCAGAGGACTTTGGACCACACTTCAGGCCCCCTAAGACCATCTTTATTTAGAAATGCACTTACAGATCTGATTAACTCCTATTGACTTCAGAATACTTTGCTGAATCAGGGTCTAAGTGCATAAATTAATGTGCTATGTATTTATTTTGAAATGCTAAATATGACTCAAAGATTTTTCTGACAGTTTTCCTGTAACTTTTTGTGGTAGAAGCTGTGTTCCTGTTAAAAATCAGTAAGATGCTGAATAAATTAAAGTACTGCATATGGTACTGAAGCCACTATAAACGAGTATTGACTAGTGAAATTTTGTATATCTATTGGGCTTTTTTTAGATGTACTTTAAAAGGAAATTGTTCACATGCAAATAACTCAAGAGACTGGGTTAACATTTCACATGAAGCTGGTAAATGCCTTAAAATCCAGACACCTCAAATTGGTAGAAACAAGGTATGTAAAAACAATTTTGTGTGTATGTATTTGTTATTTTAAATGTGCTATTGCATCACTGACAGTAACTTTCTTCTTTTGAAACAACAAATGGCCTGGTAGCACTTTATAGTCTAACAAAACACATAGATGGTGTCATACCCACGAAAGCGCATGGTACCATATATATGTTTTGTTAATCTATAAAGTGCTACCAGACCATTTGTTGTTTTTTAAGTTTATCCTGTACAGACTAACTCGGCTACCCCCTGCAGTTTCTTCTTTTGGACACTGCACAACATAAAGCAGCACCTGTCATCTCAAACCTGACAAATATATTGGAGACTCTTATCTGGGTGAATTTATAGATATGATAGAGGCTTCCCTTATACCCCTTTGCTTCTCTGCCACGAGATAGGTCATAAGGTCTTACTTTATTGTGCTGATTCAGTTCCTCATTATGCTGACCAAGGGAGTGATTTAGTTATACAGTATTGTGGTTTTATCACTTACATTATCTAGTGAGTGTCTATGAAACATGGCTACCCCTCTGAAACTTATGAAATATGCATTAACTGGGTACCAAGTTTTATAAGAAGTCTAAAAACACTTGCAGCACATGAATGCAAACTCAAACATGACCTTTGAGACCATGACACTAATGTTTGCAAAAACATTGAGATGAAAATGAATAGAGGAAAAAAAAAATCACAGGATCCTAGGAATGAGAAATAGAATAAATTTACAGGTGGAAGCCCATAGAGAACTCAATATGGATGAAATCAGTAAGATTCTATAAAAATTACTCTAAACGACCTACATAATTATTAATTATTATTAACAGGGCTCGACGATCACGGCAAAAACCACTTGCCAGCCCTGCACTGCGCATGCGCAAGACCTGCACTGCGCATGCACGAACCGCCAGTGAACGGGGCGACCGGCTGAAATCTACTCGCCACGGGCGAGTAGATAAGCGGAGTTGTCAAGCCCTGATTATTAATTATATTATTATTATTTATTAATATATAATTCTAATGTCTAGCTTTTGCACAGTGCTTTTTGTCAGTAGATCTGAGGCTATGCCTAAACTACAGACTTCTTGTATAATCTTCTGAAAAAACTTCTTGTGAAAGAGAGCATCCACATGCAAAAGCGCATCGAAAAAGCGATGTGCTTTTTCGAAAGATAGCTTCCAGGCAGTCTGGACACTATCTCGCATGTAAACAGTGATTGCTATGGACAGAATAGCTACCAGGGCACCTCTGCTTTTTACTCTATCCTCTTCTTTCGAAAAAAACTCCCTCTTTCCCCGTCCACACACGCCTTTTTGCAAAAGAGCGCTTTCATAAAAAGGCATTCTTCCTTGTAGAATGAGGATTACCAATACCGCAAAAACCCATCTGTTCTTTCGATTTACTTGTGAAAGAACACAGTTGCAGTGTGGACATGCTTCAAGTTTTGTCAGAAAAACGGTCGTTTTTCCGACAAAACTCTGTAGTGTAGACATACCCTGAGTGCTTTACAAAAGCGGTAAGTATTGTTATTCCCTTGCGTGGAAACTGTGACAGAGAGAAGTGAAGTCACTTGCCCAAGATCACCAGCAGGCCAATTATCAAGCTGGGAATAGAATCTAGGTCTCCTGAGTCCCAGCCCAGTGTTCTATGCACTATGATAGGATAGAATTCTATAGGATCTGGAAAAGTTTCCTCCTGTTAGGGGAAAAAATATGTTGTGGGTTCTGATTTTATATATGAATATTGATGCGACTTTCACACCTTCTTTGGTTGATCTTTTGGAATTTTTTTTCTGGTGTTCAGTCTTAACTTTCTCCCTTTATATTGTTTTATTCCCTGTACCATTTAAATAGTTCTGTCTCTTTTTGTTGATTGAATCATAAATCATTGGAATCTGGTATCATGTCCCCCAGCTTAGTTGTTTCTTTGCCAGTCTATTAATTTTTATCTCTGTTAACCTTTCCTCTTACATCAGTCACTCCAGTAGCATGGTTGATTTTGCTTCTCTCTTCTTAATTCCTCCATTTCTGTGACCTATTTCTAGCAATAAGGGTGTGTCTACACTGCACTGTTATTCCAGAAAAACAATATTAGCGTCCACACAGCTATTGTGTTATTTCAAAACAAATTGAAATAGTGGAGGGCTTTTTCCAACATTGTTAAACCTCATTCCATGAGGAATAATTCCTCTTCCTTTTGGAAGAGGGTATGTGTGGATGCTCCACTGCTGCTATGTCGAAATAGCTCCTCACCAAGGCCATTCTAAGTTATTCCTCCTCAGTGCCTCCTGGGGCTCTAAATCAAGATAGCACATCCACATTAGGGGAGCCTGCCTCGGACTAATTTTGAGGCTTTCCTGTAGTGTGGATGCTCTTTTTCAAAATAAGCTATTCTGGAAGATATCTTCTGGATTAGCTTTTTCTAAAATAAGTTTGCATGTAGACGTACCCTAAGAAAAAGATTAACATATGTTTGCTAAACACTCTGGCTACGTCTACACTGCCTGTTTTTTGTGGAAGAGGAAATGCAAATGGAGCACTCATTTGCATATCTCGTGCTCTTATTTGCAAATCTTCTTCCAGTCCTTTTTGCAGAAGAAGTTTTGCGATAAAAAGCCCTGTGTAGATGGGGCCACTTGTCAAAAAAAACCAAAAAACCCTTTTGCGCAAGAGCCTGTAAACCTCATTTTTGAGGAGTATGGGATCTTTTGAAAAAGGGGTTTTATTTCAAAAGAACCGCGTCTAGACGGCGCTTTCACTTTCGAAATACCCTTTTTCGAAAGACTGCTGTGATGTGATTATGCAAATGAAGCGCGGGATATTTAAATCCCCGCTTCATTTGCACTTTTGATTTGCCTAATTTACATCCCTCTTTCGACAGAGGGATGTAGTTTAGACATACCCTATCTGTTCACCACAAGTATTGCTTTGAGTGTTCACTTTTTAAGCTATGTGGTTGGCCACTTAATTTGCATGATATCCATTTGTTTCTTGATTGCATGAGCTAACATTAATTAAATTACTTCCACCAAATTCAGAACAAAACAGATTATGTGTTGTAATTAAATGCATTTTGGATATAGACCCAAAATTAATTTTCTATGAACATTTGTATAGACCTGCACAGATGTTTGTGAAAGGGAAATCTGAAAGAGCATAATATGGTCAAAGCAGAATTCAATTAAACACTTGTCAAAACAATAAAAAATAATTTTGCTCCTTATTCACACATCTCTGATGATAACAAGTCAGAAGTGTAATAGCTCTCATCAACATCTTTTTTTGTATCCTTCCCTGCTTGGAGTTCCCTTTGATAGACCTCTGATGAACCTGTCTGCTTCTGACATGCTAGGATGTGTGGTTCTTGGGGTTTTTTTGGTTTTTTGTTTGTTTTTTGCACTTTATATAATTTGAACTTGTGTGAAGATAGGAAGGCAATTTAATAAATACTGCAAGTAATCAGTTGTATTTTTACTTATTTTAGATCGTTGTGACAGCAGTTGGAGATGTTTCAACACGCTCCAAAAACCACCTAGTTTGTATTGTGAAAGATATAAAAACAAACCAAGTGCTTTGTAAGAAGGAAGAGCCACAAATCATGAACTGTTCATGTGAGCTAAATAATACAGCCTTAAGTGAGATGGGTATGTTTGTGTAGCATCCTTATCATTCATTATTCTTTACTACTGTTTAAAGCCAACTGTGACTACATGGCCAGAGAGCAGAAATGAAGCTCATACGTTGTATTCAGGTTTTTTCATATGAAAAACACTTGATTCTTATTTTGGCAAGTAATTTGAACATATTAGGGTGTATTTGATCATTTGCTTGTTATTAATGTGTAACCCTGTACTGAAGATGTTATAGCTTCCCTTCTGTGCCAATCTGCAGAGAATTGAGTTGTATCAGCTGCCATCTCCGAAGTCTTGACTCCTTAGCTCAGATTGTACTAGTTCAGTTTTTTTAGCTCTGGAAGTCCTTGGTGCAGCCCCTGCTATGGTGGATAGCCGTCATCAGACATACATTCATGATTATACTTGCTTTGGGCTCAATTCTGTCCTATTGACTTTAATCTGAATTAAACTGAAGGCAGGGTTGATTTTGTCTATACTTATGGAATGTGTGGTGAAAACCCTCTCATAAAATCTCTTAACTTTTTATTGGAAAACAGCTTTGTTTGGAGGCTACTGGCAAAAGATGTTGAAAACTAATGTGAATTAGCGGTTAAGAATCAAATTCTGATCTCACGTGGGAGAGAAAAAATTGGCTTTTACTACTGTTATGGCATAAAATGAGAGAAAAATGAGTATGCATATCTGAATTATAGTTTAACATTAGTGAAAATTTTCAGATCGGTTTAGCTGCTTATAGGAAACAAGTGTTTTAATATATGTCCAGTACATTTATCACCTGTAGATGATAGAAAAAATAGGGTTAAATGGTGAATAATTATAAAGAATAATTTATTTGACATTTTTTTCCCTCTGTGTGTTTATAAATTGCCTGCAAATGACAATGAATTGACTGTGAACAAATCTGTTATTGATTTCATTCATTATTCATTGCATCATTCTGCAGTAATGCTTAGTCCATGGCTTTGTTCACAAGCACTTAGTTCTGAGTATTAGAAATCTGAATAATTCTGATAGAGTATATAGGTCCTGTGGAATGTTTCCTGACAAGATGAGTGTAAGTCTTAGAATGAGGCTGTGAATTATTACAGGTTTGAAATTCACTTTCTGGAATTCAGGATTCAGTCCCAAGATAGTTCAGAAGGTAATCTTTGAAACCTGTTTCTGTTCAGTTAGTAACATTTTTTTCCTGTACAATTTTCATGGATCTGTGTGGATACATATGGATCTTTTAAAGATCTGTTTCATTGTTTTTTTTTTTTATTCCACTAGAAACTACTGGTGGAAACAAAAAAGAGCGCTCTAGAACAAATGAAAGGCAAAGATACAGTCATATGAGTCAACACAAAAATAAAACATCTTTAAATAGTACTGAGAGTTTGATAAAAATGTGAGATAAGGAAGTTTAAAGTAGATGCTCTAACTCCAGCATTAACTTTTTCTCTTTTCTTAGGCATTGTAGCCTAAGAGATGCATAGATCAGATCCTCTTTTAATACTCACTTGTAAAGGGATAAATGAAACCTCAGCTTTAATTTATGAACATGTTTTATTTTATTGTGGACTCCAACCCCACAAAGAGCTCTGTACAGATGGGCTATGTCTACACTGGTGGCTCCTTGCGCAAGAACTTATTGCGCAAGGGTTCTTGTGCAAGGAGTCCTGCGTAGGAAAACGTCCACACTGCCATGTGTGAGATGTGCTTTTGCGCAAGAGCCCCATGGCAGTGTGGATGTGCGGCAGGGGTTCTTGCACAATAAATTCTATAGCTAAAATAGCTTTCTTGCGCAAGACAGCATCCACACTTGTGCTTCTTACGCAAGAGCTACGCTCTTTTCTTACATGTGGAAGCTCTCTTGCACAAGAGCTCTTGCAAGAAGGCGTCTCTTACCATGCCGTACTGTACATCTTCTTGCGCAGGAGCAAGTAGGCAGTGTGGATGCACTGCGAATTATTGCGCAAGAACAGCCGTTCTTGCGCATGAAGCTGCAAGTGTAGACATAGCCATGGAGTTGTGTTCCTTTGTAAATACATATTAATGGACTTTTAAAAATATAAGTACTGTCATAAATACATTAGGAACTTTTATAATTCTTATTATTGACCCACTCCCATGAGCCATAAGTTTCAGAGGGGTAGCCATGTTATTCTGTAATTGAAAAAACTTAAAAAACAACAAATAGTCCTGCAGCACCTTAGAGACTAACAAAAAACATAGATGGTTTCATGAGCTTTTGAGGGCACAACTCACTTCTTCTTCCCATAAGCTATGTTAGCACAGTAGCAGAATTTGTCACTTTTTCCTCTCTTTCTTTTCTGGGGGAAGGATCTGTTGCTTAGTGTGTGTTTGTATAATTCCTCACACAAAAGGGGCCCTGAACTCAACTAGAGCCTGTAGGTGCCACTGCCATTTTACTAGTTATGACTCCTGCTACAGATCAGTTACTAATAAACCGTGAGTGTGGCAAGTATGTTGAAAAGTACACATTACTTGGTATTACATTGCCCTCACCTTGAGAGACAGGGCCTTTGGGAGACTCCTGTGATCTTCTGACCTGGGAAAATGTTATGAAAACAACTACAGGTTGAACCTTTCTAGTCCACCACTCTCTGGTCCAACAACATCCGTGGTCCAGCATAATTTTAGGTCCATTTGTCCAGAGGCATAGCGAAGGTGTTATGCGCCCCTCCTTCCTCTCTCCCCACGGCAGGGCTCCAAACCTGGCGCATGGCTAAGCCCAAGCTTGTATCATGTCTTCCTTCCAGTTTGGGGCTGGGCCTAGCACACACTAACCCACTGATGGAAATGGAGGAAGGTTGGGCTGGGGGCAGAGAAGTGGGGAGGAGGCTCCAGCTGGCGGCAGCAGGTGGAGGAGGAGCAGGCGAGCCGGGGGATGACACGGGGAGCAGAGGGGACTAAATTGGCATCCCCTAGTGTGGCACCCAGGAGCAACTCCCTCCTCCCTCCCGCCTTCCCTCGCTACGCCACGAGGTTAACATGTGGCACTTGTCATGGGTGTGGCAAAGTTTCCCACAATTCCACAAAGTTTATTTAAGTCTACCAGTCCTGGTTCTCAGTATTCTGTACTGTTCTTTAGCTCTAATTTATCCCTAAGGGTATGTCTACACTACAAAGTTAATTCGAACTAACAGCCGTTAGTTCGAATTAAGTTTGAACAAGCGGTTTGTATGTGTAGCGCCTATGAAAGTTAATTCGAACTAGTGGAGCGCTTAATTCGAACTAGGTAAACCTCATTCTACGAGGACTAACGCCTAGTTCGAATTAAATAGTTCGAATTAAGGGCTGTGCAGCCACTTAATTCGAACTAGTTGGAGGCTAGCCCTTCCCAGCTTGCCCTGGTGGCCACTCTGGGCCAAGCCAGGGAAACTCTTCTGCCCCCCTCCCGGCCCCGGAGCCCTTAAAGGGCCACGGTCTGGCGACGGTGCCCGTGCCAGGTGCAAGCCTGCCAGCACCCAGCCAGCAGACCCTGCACCTGGCATGGCATGAGCCAGCCACCCGCTGCCACCCAGCCCTCCGCCTCTTCCCAGGACCAGGCTGGCGGCTCCCAGGAGCCTGCCCGGGGCTGCAAGAGGGGGGCCCCCGCCTGGTCTAGTGCGGAGATCGTGGACCTCATCGAGGTTTGGGGGGAGGCCTCCAACATCCACAATCTCCGCACTAGGCACAGGAAAGTGGCCTAGGGCAGGATAGCTGCCAGCCTGGCCACCAAAGGCCACATGCGAACCCAGGAGCAGGTTTGCATGAAAATCAAGTTGGTCCAGTGAGACCCCCGACCCTGAGCCCTGAGCTTAGAACATAAGAACGGATGTACTGGGTCAGACCAAAGGTCCATCTAGCCCAGTAGCCTGTCTGCCGACAGCGACCAACACCAGGTACCCCGGAGGGGATGGACTGAAGACAATGACCAAGCCATTTGTCTCGTGCCATCCATCTCCAGCCTTCCACAAACAGAGGCCAGGGACACCATTCCTACCCCTTGGCTAATAGCACTCCATGGACCCAACCTCCATGACTTTATCTAACTTCTCTTTAAACTCTGTTATAGTTCTCACCTTCACAGCCTCCTGTGGCAAGGAGTTCCACAGGTTGACTATTTGCTTTGTGAAGAAGAACTTTCTTTTATTAGTTTGAAGCTTGCTACCCATTCATTTCATTTGGTGTCCTCTAGTCCTTATATTATGGGAACTAATGAAGAACTTTTCTTTATGCACCCTCTCCATACCACTCATGATTTTATATACCTCTATCATATCCCCCCTCAGTCTCCTCTTTTCTAAGCTGAAAAGTCCCAGTCTCTTTAGCCTCTCTTCATATGGGACCTGTTCCAAACCCCTAATCATTTTAGTTGCCCTTTTCTGAAGCCTTTCCAAGGCCAAAACATCTTTTTTGAGGTGAGGAGACCACATCTGTACACAGTACTGAAGATATGGCTTACCATAGTTTTATACTTCCCCTCCTTCTTCCCCTGGCTTCCCCCTTCCAGCTCCCTCCTCCCAGGTTTCCCCCTCTCCTCTCCCACCCTCTCTCTTCCCCCTCCCACCTCCTTTTCCCAGTCTCCCCAGAGGTTAATCCCCCACCCTCAGTTTTGTTAAATAAAGAGAGTTTCTATTTTTGAACACACGTGTCCTTTATTTTTACATCAGGAAGGGAGGCTAGGAGGGTAAGTGGAAGGAGGTGAGGAGGAATGGGGTACGAGCTCGATGGGGAGGACTGGGGTGGCTCTGCGGGCTCCTTGGGGTGGAAGCTCTCCTGCAGGGCCTCATGGATCCTGACAGCCCCGATTGACCCCGGATGGCAGCCGGCAAGTGCAGCCGGGCTGATGGCCGAGTGCTGTGATGTGCCGAGTGTGGGCACTCAGGGCACTCCAAGACAGGACTGCTTTGCTGTCCCTCATCGAGGTAGACAAGCAGGGAACCCTGAGAACTGTCTGTCCGGGGTGGGGGTCGGGTCCCTTTAAGCACAGCCCTTGGTTAGCCTGAGGCAGCAGCTCCATACTCTAAGTCCTAACCTGATGCCCTGCTGACACTGGTTCCGGCCAGCCTTAACTTCGGTTCAGGGTCCACTCAATGTGGACATGCTAGTTCGAATTAGCAAAACGCTAATTCGAATTAGTTTTTAGGTCTAGATGCACTAGTTCGAATTAGCTTAGTTCGAATTAACTAATTAGAATTAAATTAGTTCGAATTAGTGCTGTAGTGTAGACATACCCTAACTGTCTTCTAAGAGCTCAGTAAGCAGTGGAAGTGTTGGTAATGCTGTTACACAGTATTGACCGTCTGTGGTTTGGCAGATTCTCTGGTTCAGCACCAGTCAGGTCCCCAGGGTGCCAGACTAGAGGGCTATATCTAGACTGTGCCCGTTTTGCGCAAAAAATATGCAAATGAGGCAAAGGTTGGAATATCGTCACGCCTCATTTGCATAATTAATGAGACTCTGTTTTTGTGCAAAAGGCTTTTATGCAAGAGATGTTCTTCCTGAAAAAAATGCGGAAGTTTTGCACAAAAAGGAGCCCTGTAGATGGCTCCTTTTTGCTCAAAAGCCTCTTGAGCCAAAACGGAGCCTCATTTACATATTTCTTGCGCCAAACGGGCGCAGTGTAGACATAGCCGAGAAGTTCAACTTGTACTACTCAATGCAATCTGATGCATTCAAAAAGCAGATTGTTCTTCTTGCACTCAGTCCAGCTCATCCTGAGACTAACAGCTGTTTTTCCACAGCCAGGGGTAAAAGTACTTTGTTTTTTGTAGTTTAAAGAAATTCCACCAGAAGCAGCAAAATATGGTTCCTTAATTATTTCAAGCAGTTATCAATAAATGGTGAATTATGACCAATTAAGTCTCTGATCATGCAGTGACTTAGACATGTGGTTAACTTTATGCACTAGAGGTTTAGAGATCTCTAAAAGTTTTATGTGCCTAAAGATGCAGATATGCGTTAATGGGAATTTTAAAATCCTGCAAAGTTCCTAGCTGCATCTTTAGACAACTAAAATGCCTTTAAAAATCTACCATTCTGGATCCTTGGGGCAAAGGACTTTAGCCTAAGAGGGGTCTCATAGTCATTGTTTATCCCAGGATTGACTGTGACCAGCTAACACGGGTTGGTGGGTAGGTTTAACTTGAGCTCAGGCAGTTATTTGTTCTGTGTACACATGAATGCAGACACGCATGCATACACATTCATAAAATATAAGGGACCTTTGCAAAATGTGCATCATGGCTTAAGTGGCAAATGAATAGCTATGCTCTTGAGCATGGTATTCAGCTTATGAGAAAGAAAGACAGGGCCAGGCCACAACATTTTGGCACCTGAGGCCGGGAGCTCGAATGACGCCCCCATGCCCCCTCGCTTGGGCCAAAACTTTGAAAGGTCTCAATTCTGCCTTCTTCCTGTTCTGCTCCTCTCATGGCACTTCAGAGAGAATACATATGCAACAGCAGTAGACACAATTTTCTACATTCTGGGTCCTAGTGGCACCCCCTCCCCCCTCCACAGTCTGGCACCTGAGGCGGCCACCTCACTTTGCCTCATGGTAAGACCAGCCCTGGAGGAAGATATTTTTTCATTCCATAGTTGCCAATGAATTGTTGTTATAGTAATTACTGGGTGAAATAATAGCAAATCAACTTATGTAGTCATAGAATATATTTTAAATAGGTTAAAATGGCTACTATAGACAGCACAGTCTGTAGAGGGGGTTGAAACCAGAGTGAGACAGAAAGTATTGGTTGTGAAGAGAACCACCTGTCTAGTGGTTAAAGCACAAGATTGGAAGTTGAGAAATTCTGATTTTGCTACAGACATACTATGTAAGCTTGGGGAAGTCACTTAGTTTCTCTGTGGGAGTTGCCTCATCTGTTAGCATGAAGGTAATATTACTTCTCTACCTCACAGGGGTGATGTCAAGCTTAAATCAGAAAAGTGTAAAGTGCTTTGAGAATTTTGGATGGAAGGTGCTGTAGAAAGACAAAATGTTGTTCTATAAAACAAAAGTGTGTGTGTTAGCGGAAAGGAGAGAGAAAGAGAGGACAAACATACCAATCAGGATGCAGTTTGTTGCAATTGGCTGCTAAGATTAAGTCAATGAATATTCAGTTACCTTTCTACAAAAAGGTAACCAGCATACATCTAATATAGATAACTCTTTTCATCTATTCCAGCTGTTGAAGTGACATTCATCTTTGATTCTTGGAATTTGTCAGAAACATTCCAGTTGAAAAAGTAAGAATTTATTTTCTAAGTATGTTTGTGAAGGGCTGCATATTTGTGGTGTGTTCATGTTATTATTCTAAGTGTTTAAAAAGGGAGATACCCTACCAGAGGCCAAGAAATCCCCTTGCCTATTTCCTCCCCTCTCTTTTGTGGCTTTATAAAGTTGCTTTCACGTTGTGTCTGTTTTAAGAAATATCTCTTTTTATCATTTGAGTTTATAAGTCCCTGGCAGCTATAGGAGAGTTGTTACAACAATGCTAAATCCCACTGAAATAATAAAGGCTGTCACTTGGAAATCAGCAGACATTTTGCCTGTGTAAGGACTAAGGGCCATGTAGTTCCCTCCTGTGGTCTAACATGAATGGACGGAGACAAAAGATCCAGAAAAGTGTGTGAAGTTCATCTTATGAAGTTTGCTTCTAAGAGGGATGCCATTTGATGGGATGTTGACAACAGAAAGTAACACTTAATGAAATAATAGTAATATTGAAACCTGAGGAGCACTTATATGTACACAACCATCGTTTAGGAACATATTCCGCGCACATTTTGCACTGAGAACTCATGGGCTTTGTCTACTCAGGGGTTTTTTGCAAAGAGCTTTTGCAGAAGAGATCTTCCGCAAACTGCTTGCAAAGCGCATCCACACCTCAAAAGCGCAAAGCGCGATGTGCTTTGCATAAGACAGCATCCACACTGCATGGACGTTCTTGCTCAAGAATGGCCATCAGAGCACCTGTGCTTTTTGTGATAGACTCTTTTTGTGCAAGAAATCCCTGTGGAGTGTCCACACACACCTTTTTGGGCAAGAGCTGTAGCGCAAAAAGGAGTTATTCCTCGTGGGGCAAAAGCCCTCTGTCCTGTCGATTTACTGTTGTTGGGGTTTTTTTGAGCAAAAACATGCTTGAGGTGTGGACGCTCTGCCGATTTTTGCGCAAAAAGCTTGTAGTGTAGATATAGTCTTACTGAAAGCAGTAGGAGTTACTCACACAGGATGTGGGTATATTATGAACAAGATTTTATATATATATATATATATATATATATATATATATGACAGGGTTGCCTGTGATAGCAGGGGACTGGATTTAATGATCCAAGGCAGTCCCTTTCAGTTCTATGTCCAGTGTTCCTGTACTTCTTAATTAACACTTTTTTCTCTTTTCTGACTATAATAAACATCAGAAAAGTCAGACTGGCGTATGTGCTGGCTAACTATAGTATTCCATTTTGGAGCCTACCCCTCTCCTATGGAGGAGTTAAATGATGAACACTTATGAAGACGTTCACACTCTGCCTTGTTCCAGGAATAGCCTCTCATTTCTGGAGGATGGATAATTATCTGATACTCACCCTTGCCTGTGATAGCTGGCATATTGATGTGGGATAGGGGAGGAAGAAACCTGTGCCCTTCCTGCCCCTAAGGAACTTCAGAAGGCTACAGCTAAATGGAACCCAACATTTTCTCTTTCCTTCACATTTCTCATAAGTCTCACTCTCAACTACCGAGCTATGATTCTGTTAATCACTTAGTTTTCTCATTTTGAGGGTTTGCTATCTGGTGAGGAAGTTCCCTGCAATCTAAGGGCCAGATTCCAGTCAACACTGATTAGGTAAACTGGGATATGGAGGAGTTGCAGGGAGCCTCTCTTCATTCTCCTTAGTGGGTAGAATGCTGGACCTACTGGAGATTATAATGTAAGTGTTTTGCTCGTTTTAATATAGTTTACAGATTAACAGTGTTGTTAGGTTGGTACTTTTTTGCATAACTTGAAATTTTATGTTCACAAATGTATTTCTTAATGTATTTGCTTGATCCCTATATTTGATGCAAACTATCTGTTTTATATATTGCCAGTTGCCAAACATGTATCCTCACCGGTGATTGCACCTTGTGTAAAATAAAGCATCTCTCTCCCTTTGTTGCCTGTAAGCCTGATGATTCTGGGCAAGATCAGGTACAATGCTTTGGATTTACAGAACATAACATTTTCTGTGGTACCTTTTTTTAAAAAAAATTGAGCAAATGTATGTTTCATATTCATTTTAATGTGACAGAATGTTTTGAATTTTTCAGGATGATTGTTATGGGTTTGACAAACAAGGGAATGTGCCAGCCACTACTGATTCCCCAATGGAAGCTACTACACAGATGTCAAAGGTTAGCTGCCATTTTGAGATTGATTTAAATGATGCACAAATTGCCCACATTGATCGGGGGGAAAGCTCATCTAAAAGGAGAAAAAGGTTGGAAGGAAGGCAAGGGTAGTTATAATTAATTGGCGTATAGAATTATTGCACGAGTTTGTTGATGATTATTTTTATTTATATTAAATAGCACTGAGTGGCTCCAGTGAGGATTCAGGCTCCTCCCTGTTATTGTGTTGTAAATATACCTAGAATGAGAGAGTATTTCACTTAAACAGCATGCAACGTACATAGACAAAGGGGGGTTGGAAGTATGACCAGATGTATTCTACAAATGGTGAAGTGAGATCAAAAAGAGATCAAATGATCTGTGCAAAGTCACACAAGGATTCTGTGACAGAACCGGAAACGAGTGGCCTAAATACCTTAACCACAAGACCATTCTCGCTTTCTTGATGGCTCAAAACAAAATGTTTGATAAATTTCAATAATCTCAGTTAGTGCTACTTATCTTAGCTACCAGTGGTCTGGTGATTTGCTGTAGGCAAATAGAAAATTATTATCTACTTGGTTTCTCATTTTCTACGAGTTAGGATGGCTGCAATAAATAGATGCTAAGGGGGAATATAGCAGTCTTATCTTTACTTCTCTGATGTCTGCCTAATTCCTTACACAATAAGATGAGTTACCCTCTCAGTCCAGCTGCTATGCTTGATATTAATATTTTGAACAAAATATTATTACTTTTGTTTTTCAAACAGGAAAATGGGACTGTAGTATGTGCACTTCTGAACATTACTACTGCAGAATTGATGTGTGCATAGAATGCTAACACTCCAGAGAGAAAAGAGCAAGCGCCTCTATGCCTTGTTTCCAAGTGCATTAATTTGCCCCACATGCCTTATCTTGGAGACAGTTATGGACAAAGCTGTTGAAGCATTAAAAGCCATAGAAAGGCAGATACTGTTTAGACTCAGAGCATTCAAGGGCTTTAAAAATGCAGCTGAGATCTTGCTTTTTCTTATCCTGAAGTTCTGACATTTTTATTTTGTCTTTAGAACTCTAGGGTCCAATAATAGTTGGACTTACACACAGTGTTCCCTCTAATTGTTTACATCGGGGGTAGAATAATTTTTGTTACATGCACCAAGGCATGTGCAGATGTGTACCACCAGTAGAAACACATGCTGCCAGCTGTGGGATCTCTGCTAATCAGCTGGGCGGCGTTGAATCTCTCCTGCTTGGCTGCCCAACTGCTCAGCTTACAGGGAACACTGCTTGCATAAAATCACTAGAAAGGAGGAACGGTCACCTGAAAACCTCTATCCATTGCTGATCCATACAGGACACAGTCATAATTTGGCTGCAGGGCACTGGGCTGCAAGGGTAGAGTAAGGATGGCTAGTACTTCTCTGAAAGGTATCTAGTGAGCTGAGGGAGGGAACTGTGCCTATGAACTAGCTGGTCTATAATGGGGCAATGTTGTCTACACCTTCCAAGGTGCAATAAAAGCCTTTTTCCCAGGATGCTTCCCTCAGCACTAGTTGAGATGATATGCCATTTGGATTAGAGTGGGCCAGATCACCAGTTGGTGTAAATCGGTGTAACTCCATCAAAGTCTATGACCATGTGCAGATTTACACCGGCTAAAGATATGGCCCAACATCTCCAAGTCCTGCGGCTCTGATCGCAAGCTCCCTTTCTTTATATATCTTTCTGAGCATTTATACCACATTTATCAGTGTGGTAGCTGTGTGCCTTACAAATGTTTAAAAATGTCATGTGTTTCTTTTCTGTTCTCCTCCCTGGTGGTGGTGGTAATGTCTCATTCAGCCACATTGAAGAAATGAGCTTTGCATGTTCAAGTGGGGAATTTAGCTGTGGTGCTGTGATGCAGAAGTGTGTGATCTAGACATTGGCTAGCTGCTGACACATCTGTCTCTCCCACAGTCATGAGATCATAGTTTCATTGTTCCAAAGGAACTCAGGTGTTGTGGGCAGTCAGCAGTCACGTAGCGAGACAGTTGCCCAAGTATCTTGGGCCAGCACTGTTCAGAGTGCTGAATATCAGCACTAAAACTTGTAATTTGATTCTGTGTTCAGTGAGGAAGCTAATGCCATTTAGCCCAGGAAAAGCATTTTTTGCAGTGAAACTTTAAGCATCTTTCTGTTGATTATTTCTTATTAACAAGTAGATATTTAAATTAAGTACCCAACATGCCTCTACTATGAGCTCCTTTTCCTTGCTGAACTTGCACCCTCTTTCTTATATGTTGGCAGTAAAATGAAGCTTAGAGCAGGGGTGAGGAACCTAAGGCCCGGTGGCCTAATGCAGTCCCTGGCTTGACTGGATCTGGCCCCTGAGGCTCAAGGGCAGCCTGTGCTGGTGCTCCTGGACACCTTCCTCCCCCTCCCCCCCAGGCTCTGGTGTGTGAGGGGAATGTGGAGAATGTCTTTCTCCTTTTCCGTTGGGGGCTGTCTCAGGGAGGGTTTTTTTGTTTGTTTGGTTGGTTGGTTGGGTTTTTTGTTGCTTCTCATTTGTGTGCAGCCCTCAACTGATTTTTCTGTGGGCCAGTGGTCCCTGACTCTGCCACCCCCACCCCCCAAAAAATCTGTTCCTCACCCCTGACTTAGAGCAATCCTCCTTTCTAATGGGGCTTGTTACTCAGTTCTGTGAATGACCTTTTATGGTGCTCTGGCAAGGTGAAGGATCTCACTGGGATGGAAATGACCCCCTGAGGTTGTTCCCTGTGAAGAGGGCCTTCTCAGCCAATGCAGAGCTGGCATAAGAGCTTTACACTCGCTCTGCTTCCACTCCCAGGTGTAGGGTGTTGGTTGTTGGCATGTTGTGGGTATGCCAGAATCTACTGCTCTGTAATTCTTCTCTGCTTCCCAGGGCTTATAGGGGACCCAGGTATTCAGGGTGGAAATTAAAGCACCCCTGAAACTGTTCTGTCTTACTTCAGAGGTGAGACAGGCCTGTGTTGAAGACCCTAAATATGGGATGTGTCATAGCTTTAAAGCATCAGAGTTCCCCTGCTCCCATCCTCTGACGACACACAAAGTGCAGGAACAGAGTGATGGAGAATAAGGCCTTGCATTATATTTAAAGGTGGAAGTCAATGTTTAAAAGGTGACTATTCTAAGTGCTTTAAAATCCATGACTCATGGCTTCATCTATTTCCTGAATAATGAGACTCAAATTGATCAGAGGAAAGCAAGTTGCTGGCTCCTTGGGTCCCAGGTTTTCTGATACACATCCACTGCTTTCCCCCCAACATGAACTGCTCATGTCATTTTCAGATTCAGACTTTGTAGAGGCAACAAAGGCAGGCAAGAGAGTGCATTCTGTGGCCAAGAACGCAGTGAGAAGAAGACCCTTGGCACTGCTCCTGATACAGCCTAGGGCCATGGTGTCCAACCAGTTCTGAAGCAGTAGCCACTATAGTGCCACTATAGCAAACTAGCCACACTCAACTGGCCAAATAGCCACTTGTGGCTCGCGGCTAGCGTATTGGACACTACGGCCTGAGGGAATGCAGTGCTGTAATGAGGAATACCTGACACCACCTGTACACATCTCCTTCTACACAGTAATGGTTATGCCAGCCTGCCCCAACTAATCCCATAACCATTCATCACGGCTACCCATGACACAGTGCATATAGCTGGAGTTCAGGCAGGTAAATGCTGCAGTTCAAATCTGTGGAACTAACCACAGTACAAAAACGGTGGCTCATGCTCTTAGCTGTTCTTTGTGTCTGCTTCTTATGGTGACATCCCTACAATTGCCAGCAGCACAGTTAATTACATTGCAGGGGGTGGCAGTGATCTTATCTCTTCAGAGATTTTTAAAATGTCTTAGAGGGTTAGCTGTGTTAGTCTGTAACTTTAAAAACAATGAGTGGTCCTGTCGCACCTTCGAGACTAACAAATATTTATATGTAATATGTAGTATCATGAGCTTTCATGGGCAAAACCCATTTCTTCAGATAAGCTTGAAAAAGTGTTATTTGCCCTCGAAAGCTCATGATACTATATATATTTTTGTTAGTCTCTAAGGTTATGTCTAGACTGCAAACCTCTTTCAAAAAAGAGCGTATAGACTACAACCAGTACTTTTGAAAAAGCAAGCCACTTTTTTGAAAGAGAGCACCCAGGCAGTCTGGATGCTCTCTTTCAAAAAAGCAGTTTGCATTACATAGCATCTTTTTTCGAAAGAGCACTTTCGAAAAAAGGCGTTATTCCTTGTAAAATGAGGTTTTCTGTGGTCAAAAAAACTGCCACGTTCTTTCAATTTACTTTCGAAAGAACACGGCAGCAATCTAGATGCAGGGGAAGTTTTTTTCCAAAAAAGGCCATTTTTTTTTCCCCGAAAAAACCCTGTAGTCTAGACACACCCTAAGGTTGCCACAGGACTACTTGTTGTTTTCAGAGATTTTTAGTGAGGGTGAACTTGATATTTTGAATGCATCCAAGGTACCAAAGGGCGATCATAAACAGAGTATGGAGCACTAACAGTATGGAGCTCTTAATTTTTATAAGCATCTATGACATATTTGAAGTTGCCTGTAATGATTTATGAACGTTATGTGTTAGCTGTGTTGTTGGTATGGTTTCTGTATGCATTTGCCCAGTTAATTGAAAAGTATTTTTGTCAGGAAATACACCCAGGAAGGGGGAGGTGGATCCAGAGA
Source organism: Rafetus swinhoei (assembly GCA_019425775.1). Taxonomy (NCBI): domain Eukaryota; kingdom Metazoa; phylum Chordata; order Testudines; family Trionychidae; genus Rafetus; species Rafetus swinhoei. Next base: position 268,591,791 of record CM033437.1, on the reverse strand, counting down.
GGTGCTTCTCAGCAAACTCCTGAGAAACAAAGCCAGAGCTATTTGTTTAGATACTCAGCCCCCTTGTGCGACCTGCCATATAGGTGTACCCAGGAGATAGTTGGTTCCCGTGGGGAGAGGGAATCAGAGAATCCAGCTCACTACATGCATGAGAACACATGGTAGAAGTTTTTGATACTTCAGTAACCATGCTGAACCAAGCTGTAAGCTGGGCAAGAGAATGTGTCAAATGGGTGTGCCCACAAGCAGACTCATTTAAAAATTTGGATAATCACCAAACTCGAAATCCTAAAGGGTCATTTTTAACTTGTAATGCAGCTAGCTTAAAAAACAAATAGTTAAAAATCATTTACCCGTGAAAGTCCCAGCCAGCTTGAAACACACCGCTTTTTTTTTTTTTTAAGATTTTTTTTCTTGCCTCTGTTGTGTGAAAAATACACAGAGGAAACTGATTAACTGATTATTATACAGTGGATATGGCTAACTGCACATACACTGCTGTCGAATGCACCAAATAAACTGAAAACATTAGAGAAAATGTTATTTTTGTATCAATAGTAAGTAAAAAAAAAAAAGTCCAGAAAGAAAGTGTGATTATTAAAATTGGCCATGTTCCTTACAGCATTACTAGCAAGCTATTGGTACACCATCACATGGATTGTCATTTTTATACACAGGAAGATGCATATGTAAATAACTTTTCCTTAAAATTTGGCTATATAGTACTCAAATGTCTGTGTATGGCTTTCAAAATTATCCAGTGAGCCCAGCTTTATCCTGTTTCTTGTCTTTTCATTCTAGAATTCTACCCAACCATACCATTTTCAAGACATTGGATACAGTTACATTTGGTTGTGTTGTTTCTGAATTGTTAAGCAGTAACATATAAAGCTGCTTTTAAAAGTGGATATTTGTCACAAATGTCTTTCAATAAGTTACATTACACTTCCTGTTGGTAATTTTTATTTCACTAGAAATGCAAATGTAATATTGCTAAAATTAGAAGACTTGAAAAGGAGTTGTGGTTGTTCAGCACCTCTCAGGATCAGACTCAAATATGTGACAATTAACAAGAAAGATTATTCTGATTCATTTTAAAATATTTTAAATGCATAAGCGTAACATTTTTTTCAATAGCTTGGTTTTTTACCTGATTTTGTTTGTTTCCAATAGCTTATCAGCATTGCTTCCATAGAACCTTTATGGATATCAGTGTTAGGCAAAAGGGAAGTGATAATCACAGGAGGAAACTTTACAAAAGCATCAAACATTACAGTGGTGTTGTCTGGAACCAGTGGCTGCAAACAAGATATGTGAGTCCAATTGAGACAGATATTTATGTTTTCTGTTTTTAGTGCAGTGATAATTACACACATGCCCCAGAGCCAAATTTTGTCTTTAGATGCACAGGCAGGTAAGCAGCTCTTATTGACTTATACTCAAGGGAAAAATGTAGCCTGTTAGGGGTGGGGAACCTTTTTTTGGGTCAGGGGTCACTGACCCACAGAAAAATCAGTCGGGGACTGCACAAAAGTGAGGGCCCTCCCGACTGAGGAGGAGAAAGACACTCCACACATCACACATTCCCCTGGCACACCAGAGCCTAGGGTGGGCCCATGCTAGTATATATTGTGCCCCCTCCTCCCCCGGCTCTGGGGTGGGGTCAAAATGAGGGGTTCTGTGTGTGGAAGGGGGCTCCTGGGAAGCATGCTTGGGGTGTGGGGTCTGAGGGAGAGGGAGAACACAATAGCAGGCTGGGAGAGGAGCCCCAAGCCCCGGAGGCCGGATCTAGGCAAGCCAGGGGCTGCATCTGACCTCTGGGCCTCAGGTTCCCCACCCTTGATACATGAATGGAGTATCTTTTAATTAGCTGAACACATCCTATAAGGTACTGTAGCTCTCAACTCTCACTGACAACAGTGGAGGAAATACAGTCCTACATCAGTGCACAGACAAAGGGATGGTTTGGGTGTGTAGGTGGGGCAATTTGCACTTCTCATTCTGGATCCTGGAGCTGCCAAAGTGATCCTGTTTCAACCCATAGTACTAGGGAGGGATGTTCTGAAAGCTCACCTATCTCATGTCCAGGCTGCCATTGCCCCTCTGTGCTTTGCAGCAAGCAGAAAATAGTTGGGGCATGGCTCAGCCATGTTTTGATCCAGCCCAACAAACCCCAACCAATCTTTAAACTCTGCTGGAAATTGTCTGGAAATGGGTGACAGGGGAGGGATCATGTGAGGATTTCCTGTTGTGTTCCCTCCCTCTGGGGCATCTGGTATTGGCCACTGTCAGCAGACAGGATACTGGGCTAGACGGACCTTTGGTTTGACCCAGTATGGCCATTCTTATGTTCTTACGCTGCTGCTGGAGACTTGCGTGGCGATGGAGGGCATAGACTAGGCAGTGCTCAGTGGGGCTGTTTGTATGAGTGCCTGTTCACTGATGTGAATAAGAATTGCATAGTGTAACCCTTAATGAAATAGACTAGATTGCCCTAGATCAAGAGCAGGGAACCTTTTTTCTGTCAGGGGCCATTGACCCTCAGAAAAATCAGGTAAGGGCCACACAAGAGCAAAAAAAAAAGAGCCTTGTCAACTTGCCTGTAGTAAGAGCTGGATTAACTCTTTTGAGGCTTTGGGTCTGTTAGATTTTGTGGGGGGGCCCTAAACTCTGGGGTGGGGCCAAAAATGAGGGGTTGCAACCTTCCATCAACAGGTAGATTACTCAGTCTTCTTCCATCCAACTACAAAGAGGTTTCTCAAGAGCATAATGAACCTCTTTTCAGAACCCATACTTCTCAATCCACAGTGAGATCTCAAGGAAATGCTAAAAGGGTAAACATACGCCATTTGAGCATACGACCACTCGTTCAATAACTCATTTTTCTATGAAAACAGCGTTCCTCATCACCATCTGCAGGAAGGATAGGGGAAATGGCGGCTCTGATGGCTCATTCCCAAGGTCAGGCTTTAGGCTGCATCCATATTTCACTCCCCAGGTGACTTCCACATTCAGCTTCCAACCTTTTATCCCAAATCCCATCAGGATAAAAGAGAAGCCATCCGTTATATGCTTAATGTCATGAGAGCCCTGGCCTTCTGTTTGGACAGGACAAGAGTTTTCAGAACATCTCCGAGACTCTTCCTCTCTGTTGCAGATAGATCCAAAGTAAAGCAATTTCTGCTTGGAGCCTGCCCCAGGGGGTCTCAGCCAGTGTTCCCTCTAAGCTGTGCAACAGCACAGCTTCACAGGTGATTAATCAGCCCCACCCAGTCAGTCAGCTGCATGCTGATTAATCACCTATGAAACTGGGCTGCTACACAGCTTAGAGGGAACACTGGTCTGAGGCTGCATTATATTTTGTTACCAACGGTGCAAATATGCATGCGTTCTACAAGGTTGATCTTCTCATTGATTGCCTTCTCTCAGGGAATGCCTATATCAGAAATCTGCAGAGCAGCAACTTGGGCATCATTCCTGAAGAACATTATGCCCTCCTGGGGGAATCAGCTGCAGATGACAAATGTGGTGCTTCCATGCTATCATCCATAACAGGCTTCACTCCAAAGTCCCTGCCTCCAGTGGTGGGCACTACTAAGGAGTTACCTACCCTGGAGTATCCATAGGGACGCACGTGTAGGAATGGTGGTTCTTTGATATGTGTGTCCCTCAGAGAACCATCGTTACTGCACAAAGTGAGTAACTTCTTTCTAGGAGAGTCATTTTCTCCTCTCTCCATCTCTTCAGTTTATGGCCTGCCTACAGTAACATGGAAAGATGATGGGGTCTTCTATCAGTTTGTTTGGTGCTAGTTGGATTGCATGACATGTGTGCTGTGATCAGACTCAGGGATTCTACAAGAACTTCCCTTTGGGGCTCTAAACATGCACATGTAACTCTAGAGTCACAGGTTGAGTATCTCCGTCGTAGTTAAAATGCTGCAAAAACATCTACATTGTTTTTCTTTTTCCTCCAGCATACCAGTCAGCAAGGTGTTAAATGACACACATGCAACACTCTCTCTCCCACCTAGACGCAAAGAGGCCAAGAGAGTATGCATAAAGGCCAATAGGGGTAAATGTTCAACACCAATCACAGTGTATTATGTCTCTAAGCCATCATGTACTAAAATTGAGCCAAACATCACCTGGGCCAGGTAATTCTTGTTTTTGTTTGTTTTATTTTTATAGATGTAAAGTTTAGTCATGTTATGTTAATATTAATAAACTTAATTGGCTGCCAGGTCCTCAGTTGATACAAATTGGGATAGCTGTACTAGATTACAGTGAAGCTGTACTTCTTTACAAAAGATAAGGTTCTGGTCCCATAATCCAGTTAATCACTGATGTAACTCATTTCATTATAAGTATTTGATGTGCAAAGATGATCACTGTAACTAAAAGAAAAATGATACATATGTGGTAAAGTACAAAACTATTTTTCTAACCCTCCTTAATAGTAAATGAAAAATAAATCTTGGTACTATACTGCGATCTAAAATGAAAGTCAAGGGTAGCACAAATATATTTTGATTTTCACCTCTAATTTATTTTGGCCATACATTGTGAATTTCCCCTTCATCTTCTGAAGACTAGCTGCAGAATTTCTTCCTCTTGTTAAAGGTATCTAAAAAAGAAAGTAAATTGAACATAAAATGAAAATTCCCCTTCCTTGATTAATATGTATAAAATGCCCCCACTGACGTGTCTTTGGGCCAAATTGCCAGATGCTTCTTGTGAAGTGCTCTTCACCCTCAACTCCTACTAAAAGATATCAGGAATTGTGCATAGTCGTAGGTTGCTCCAGGAGCATCAAAACAGTGTGATGTTCCTTGCTCAAGGTTGATCTCTTTCATTAGGCCTTAGTGAGCACAATCTTGGTTTATACAAGTAAATGCATTGTTACTATGTGATTGGAAGAAAATGTATAACTAACTGAGAAGTAGTACATACCTGTACATTATTAGATCATTTGGGGCTTGCATTGGATTTCTTGTGAGCAAACAGGATTTGTACCATGAAAGAGGCATGTATGTATCCTTTTAAAGTACTTCCAAACATAACTTTGTAAAACTGGAAATCAGTCATACAAATTAAATACCCCTGCAACTTGTTTTTATTTTATTTGCTGTTACCAAGGCAAAATGTTATACGCTGTAACTTCATGAATAAAAAGTTTGAAATGTAAACAGCAAAAAACAAGATATGTTATTTATTTGTGGGGAAACACTAACATTAACCCCTCAATTTTAAAAATTCTTTTTATAGTGGCGGTCGCAACATAATCCTCCATGGGAGGAATTTTAATGTGACAGACAGTGTCATTATTTCAGAAGAACAGAGATCAGATATTCCTGTAAGTCTTGAACTTCTTTGCAATAACAAAATATGTGTTTTTAAAGGAATCGCTTGTGTTCTTAAGCTCTTTCAAAAGCTTACGCACATGCTTATCTTTACTCGTGAGTAGTCCAATTGGACTACTCATATCAGTAAAATTATGTATGTACTCAAATATTTGCAGAATCAAGGTTTAAAATAGGTTCCCACGCATAATACTCCAAGGCCTCAAAGTTCTAAAGATTCTGTTTTCCTGTTTCTTCACTTCCTGAAAGGCCTTGCACTGCAGCAATCTTCTTCATCACCAACAGAGATGCAGACTTAGAAGAGAGCATACCAGGCACTCTGACTGGTGCTTAAAAGATCAAAAATGACCAGTACAGAAACCACATCTATTTAAGAGCAATAGTCTTTGCACTATATTTGAAGTTTATCGGTTTCCCATGTGATTTCTGCAGGATTTTGAAGTGTGTTGAGAGCCTTAGTTTCTCACTGTATATTTCTTGAAAAACTACAGCACTGACAGTTTTGCTGTTTATCCTAGGTCTCTGGATGTTCTGGAAGTAGTTCATGTAGTTTCCAATCACCAGCTTTTAAAAGTATGAAAGACAGTAAAATTAATGTGTCACTAAAAGTGGAAAATGTCTTTATACCTTGTATGAAGTTACAATATCATCCTGATCCTGTATTTATTGAATATCAACTCCATACTGAGATGGACCCCCATCTGGAATTAAAATTATATGTAAGTTTTTAAAAATATCAAACAAAAATTCACACGTGATAGTTTTAAGTTTTACTACATTTAATAACAGTTTCCTATTTCAATTGTTCTCTTCAGAAAAAAAATGACATCTTAGATATTTCTGAAAATGAGATTAAAGTTACTCTCTGTTACATGAGTGGCACAGTTTCAGAAACTATAAACTTCACAGTTCAAAATATTACCAGAACCACGGATCGTAGTACTATACTGTGCAAAGCTGAAAGGAAAAATCTGGGAAAGATGGAGTTATCCACAGTGAAAGTTTGTGTGAGTAAAAATTCTGTAGTAATTTACCATTGTTTGTTTTTAATGCTTCTAAAATAGGTCTCAAGATGTTAATTAGCTGATTGTAGATATCCTTTATAATTAAAAAGTGAATTAGCATGATAACATATCTTACCTAAAATATTTCACAGACAGGTTATCTTGCTGTGACATTGCACTCATTCAGGTTTAGGTGAACTTGAAAGACCATGTGTCTCTGATGAGCTATATGAAAACTTCAAGGCCTGTGAACTTATCACAGTGTCTCATGGGACTAGGTTCGGCCTCCCTCAAGCCTCCCGGGAGCAGAAACAATGCAGGAGAAGGCAAGGTGCATGCTTTGTGCCACCTTCAGTGTGCACTTAGTAGAACTGTAAATGTGAAGCTCCATTGGCTGAAGAAATTTCCCATGGGAGATAATGAATGCAGGGGCTGGGCTAGAGAGCTGTGAGCCTCTGTAAGAGCAAGGAAAGGATCAAGGTTTGGTGCAAGGCCTCCATCAGAACTGTTTTCCTTTGGTGTTGATTTGATGTTGTTGTTGTCTTTCTGCTAATCAGGGTGGAATATCTGTAATGAAAAGAGCAGTTTTGGTTTGTGAAAGCTTGTTTTCACTCTCTTGAAAATGCCAGCAATTTTGTTTGCAGTGATTCTGGTGAGTGTAGATATTTGGCTGCCCTGAGGCCAAAATCTGCCTTTGCTTATATCACATTAATTTCAGTGTGGCTAGTTTGAGGTAGAAGTGATGGCAGCATTTTGGCTTGTTGTCAGTGGTTTGACATTTTTTCCCACAAGATAATTCTGTTCTTTTGATTTTAACATCAGATACAATAAATGTTCCGTTTGGAACAGTTTATACATGTTTTTCCAAACTGCGTCTTCCTTCCCAATGATTTACGTAGTCTGGGTTCATCACTTCATCTGAAGAGACAGGTTGCTTTATTCATTGACCATGGCTTTTGCAAACATGGAATAGAGTAGCTGGATTCCACTAATACAGCTGTATATTTTTCCATTAGGTCATATTAGGAAGCTTTATGCAGGAAGTTGAAAAGAAATCATTGCACAAGTACTTGTATGTTCTTACTTTGCTACCTATCTTATTACTGGGTGTAATTGTTGGTAAGTACTGTTATGTGTTATTAGTTTTTGATTATGCTGAAAGAGATCGTTACTGTATATACCTTAAAAGTGTCTGGGATTGCACAGTATGATCACAGAAAGTCTGATATTTTTTCCAGGTTCGGCTGGGAACAGTTAGGTAGATTTTTTGCTTTGTTGGTGAAGTTCATCTTCACAGACTACAAGATATAACAAAGCTATTTCAGTAGTCAGTTTTTCCAGGAAATGCATCATTCAGGATCTAGGAACTACCGTCCCAATCCTCAGAGATCTTTAGGTGCCTAATTCCCATTGAAATCAGAGGGAGTTGGGTACCTATATACCTCCTGCAATCTGGGCCTATATTCCTACATCATAAGTTAGCGCCTTCCCACTTGTCAAAACAAAGCTCCCGAAGGACAAATGTTCCCAGCACAGTTGCTTATCGTCAAACAATGGTTATGATATAATCCCATTTTAGACACTTCCTGCCTTTAATTGGTTGTAGGTTGTTTGGTCAGTTGTTGTTTTTTTCCAACCATTTTTTCCAACCATTTTTTTTCCAACCATTTTAATTTTGCCATATCTTTACTCAACCATGTTTTTGGAGCAAGAGGCATGTCTCAGCCTTTACTGCAACTGTTGTCAATGCCTCTCCTCTCTCACAAGTGTTAACTAAGCAATTTGGAAATACATATGCCAACTTAAAAAAATATTTTTCTTTCTTGTAAAATCAGTCAATTTTGAGGAGTGCTATCCCACTGTCTTGTCAGATGCTTCTGCTTAGTATGCAGATTTGAGTGTATCTGTTTAAAAAAAAAAAAAAAGTCAGCCTGATAATTCTGAAATCTAAATAAAAGGAGCATGCTCATAAAAAATGCCTTGCACAATGGGATCCTATTGTGAGCAGACTGTGGGGTAAGCAGTCAAGCCTAGTGGAGTCAGGTTTGGTGGTCGGAGTCTGAAAGCCAAAGCTAAGAGCCAAGAGTTAAGACAAGATATGAATTAGGACCTACGGCCGAAGGCCATAACACACGTTAGAGTCCAAAAGGGTTGAGACAAGAGTTGAGACAGAGTTGGAATCAGGAGTCAGTGCCAACGGTTGGAACCAGATGACCAGATATCAGGGAAGGCAGGAGCAGGGCTGGTTCTGAGGCAGGAGCAAAGCTGGGACAGGATAGGAACAAGGTTGGGTACAGGCCAAGGTCTGGGCTAGAGCTATAGAGGAGCAGAGCAGGAACAGGGTGTGGCAAGAGGTGAAGCAGAGAATTAGTGGACATGTACGTTGAGCAGCCAGTGAGTTCCTGCTGCTCCAGAGCTTAAGAACTGGCCTGCTGGCTTCCTCAGACATCTTCACTGGCTTGCTAGGGTGTCAGGAGTACAGGGCAGCTGCAGCTATAAGGCCTTACTTCTGACGCCTGGTCCATGACTGGGGTTCTTAAGTGCTACTAAAATGGAAATTAATAAATATGCAGAAGAATGTTACTGGAGATTCTTTTCTTTCTTTCATTCATTTTCATTTTATTGTTAGTATTGGTATATAAAGTGGATTTGTTTGGCGTATTTCAATATTCAGTAGCTAATGCAATTTTCTCTCTTTTTTTTTAAGTGGCAATCGTAGTAACTAGGTACAAATCCAAACAGTTAACTCGTAAAATGAGTCAACAAATCGAACTGTTAGAATGGGACATTCGAAAGAAAATACGTGATGGTGGGTCTGCATAGCTTTCTTTTGTTTTAAGAGATTCACATTTTTAAAATCTTTTGTTTCATAGACTCCATTAAACAGAAATAGAATAGTTTGTAATGTGAATATCAGAGTTCCTTGTTAATGTTGGTGTTTAGTAGTAGCTAATTGTAGAAGCTAATAGCATTACATGTAACAGTGTACTTCAGCAAAACTGGAGATTAAAAAAATGCATCCAATCGTGGATTTCCATGCCACAGAAATTCAGCTAGAAAAATAATACATCGTCTTAAAATTGCTTTTAAGAACGTCTTTTCAAGATCATATTGAAAGCTTTAATTGTGAAGATAATTTTGTGTTATTTAAACTAACATTCCAAGGGGTTGTTATTTCAGGATTTGCAGAACTACAGATGGATCAGTTAGATGTGGTGGATAATTTTGGAACGGTTCCCTTCCTCGACTACAAACATTTTGCTCTTAGAACTTTCTTCCCAGAGGTAAATGATTGCTAGTCTTTTAGGTGTAATCCTTCCACAGTAATGAAGGTAATTGTCAAGTAAAGACCAAATAGCTTGTGTAAATACCACCCTGTAATTGTATATGATTTTCACAGGAAAACTTGTATACTACTCCAAATCTAGTAGAATAGTGCTGGGCAAACACTGCAGGGGTGTATTTAGATCTATTGATTGTAGGTTCTTTACAACTTTATATGCTCTAAGTCTAATTTTTTAATTAAAAGTACCGTAGAGTTCTCTTAATATCTATGTGTTTTAATGATTTTGTGTGCCACATAAGAATTTATCATTGCTTTGTCTTGCTAGATTGTCATTTCCAAACATGCATTTTATTTGTTGCTTTTTATCCATCACACACTCACTGTTCTGTACAAAACTTAAGTTAACTTAAACTGTTAAACTAAGGGTATGTCTAGACTACATGGCTCTGTCGCCAAAGCCATGTAGATTAGTTTACTAGACATACCCAAATGAAGTGGCGATTTAAATAATCGCCGCTTCATTTAAATTAAAATGGCTGCCGCGCTGAGCCGATCAGCTGTTTGTCAGCTCAGCGCCCTAGTCTGGACACTCCGCGGTCGACATCAAAGGCATTTTTCAACCGTCCCGGTAAACCTCATCCCACGAGGCATAACGGGGCGGTCGACAAATGCCTTTGATGTTGACCGCGGAGCGTCCAGACTAGCGCGCTGAGCCGACAAACAGCTGATCGGCTCAGCGCGGCAGCCATTTTAATTTAAATGAAGCGGCGATTATTTAAATCGCCGCTTCATTTGGGTATGTCTAGTAAACTAATCTACATGGCTCTGGCGACAGAGCCATGTAGTCTAGACATATCCTAACAGAAGGATGAAGAGGAGGCCTTAAAAATTCTCTTACAAGCCTGCATGTGAATTAATTTCAGTAAATTAAATTAAAAGTAGGAAATTAGAATCTAAAGGGATGTTGATGTATTGTTTCAAATAACAGATTACCTTGCCAAAAATGTTTAGAGAATGGACAGTGGTCCCAATTCAGGATTGCACTAAGCACATGTGTCAGAGGGGTAACTGTGTTAGTCAGTAGCCGCAAAAACAACCAGGAATCTTGTGTCTCCTAAAAGACTATCAGATTTATGTGGGCAAAAACCCAGAAAGCTTTATACCCATGAAAGCTTATGCCTGAATAAATCTATTAGTCTTTAAGGTGCCACCGGACTTCTTGTTAACTAAACACATGCTCCACTTTAAGCATATGCCATAATGTTGTCCTAAATAGGGACTAGCTTAAGCAAGTGTTTATATATTTTCTGAAATGGGGTGAGTGTTTCTTGTGGCATCATGACATTTAATAGCATGAGAAGAATGGGGGAAATATCATTCCAGATATTCCAGGGAAGTTACCAAACTGTATAAGAAAATACCAGCCTTCAATATTTTTGAAAGTTATCATATATATAGTAGCCCAATGTCTGTAACGCTGAAATGCTGGCTGTTCCCTCTGGGCGGCGCTGTTGCCTCCCGCCGTGGCACTCGGCTGACTTCTGCGCCGTTCAGCTGGGCCGCCGCGCGGGAGCAAGCAGCACAAGTGGCTGTTTGGGCCCCATGCTCCCCACGCAGCACCCCTGTGCTGCGTGGGGAGCGCGGACCCCAAATGGCCACTTGCACCATGTGCCCCCACACGGCGGCTCGGCTGAGCGGCGCAGAAGTCAGCCAAGCGCCACGTCGGGAGGCAACAGTGCTGCCCAGAGGAAACAGGAAAGGGCGCCGGATTCAAAAGGAGGAAAGCGGAGTAGACACACAGGACGCGGAGGAGACAGAGAGGAGGACGGAGGAGGCGGAGGACAGCGAGAGAGTGAGTGAGAGACACAGCAGGAGGAGGAGAAGAGAAACACAGAGTGAGAGGTGGGAGGGGGAGAAGAGAAAGAGAGACGGAGAGAGAGGCAGGAGACAGATGAGAGCTGAGAGAGAGAGAGAGAGAGGGCGAGACAGTAGGAGGAGAAGAGAGAGAGAGAGGCCGTTTGCGCCGCTTGCTCCCGTGTGGCAGCCCGGCTGAGTGGTGCAGAAGTCAGCCGAGCACCACGGCGGGAGGCAAAGGGGGGCCGGGCGGTGACGTACATGCCCAGGGGACGGGGCCTGGACGAGTGTGCATCTCCAACGGAGACAGAGGAGAGCAGAGAGAGAGTGAGAGGCAGGAGGGGGAGAAGAGAAAGAGAGAGATGGAGAGAGAGGCAGAACGCGGAGGAGAGCTGAGAGGGGAAGGCAGTAGAAGGAGGCGAGAGAGAGAGAGAGACGGAGCGAGAGACCGGAGGCTCAGGAGAGAAGACCGAAGTGGAGGAGAGACCTGAAAATCCCATCTTATGACGGGCTAATTGGCTAGTATTATGAGAATAACCAAAGCCCAAGAGTTTTTAGCATACATCGGGGTGGGAAATACTGGCTCGCAGGCTAGACCCCGGTACACCAGGGCTCTGCCACTATGTTTACCTGCATCTCTGCAGGTACAGGTGATCACATCCCATTCCGTGCCACTTCCCTCCATTGCTATTGGCTGGGAATGGCGAACCCCAGCCAATGGGAGCTGCAATGACCCATACCTGCAGAGGCGCAGATAAATATAGTGGCCCACCAGGAGCTAGCCTTGGCAAACCACCGCTGTTTTATTGCCCATCTCTGGTATACAAACTGATCTTCTCAGAGCATCAGTGTGAACAACTGCTTTTCAAAAACAAATACTTTAAAAGAAAATACTTCGATGAATAGCTGGCTCAAAGGAGAATGTGGCTCTAGATGGTTTGTATAGTGCATAGTACAGTGGGATCCAACATTGAAATTGTAATATGAATACTAAATATTAATCATAAAACTTTTCAAATGAGAGATTGATCTAAATTAAAGCAGAGTAAAACAGAAATAACTCCACCAACGCCAGGGAAGTTGTGCCAATCTGCAGCTGAGAGACTATCATAGCAGGGCTCTTGTTGCTATAAATTCTGCATTTTTTTCTTTTGTTTTGTTTTGCCAGTGATATTAGCATGAAAATATTATTATTTTTAGGAGTACATCTGTTCTTTCTGCTCACTCCTCAACAAAAATCTTAACACTCTTGTGAAACAAACAGGATGGGGAGTGGAATATGTCATGTGCTATCAAAGTGGTCAGGGTGACAACTGCCATATGCCATGCTTATCTCATATATTTCAGCTTCTTATGTTACTTAACCCTATATCTAACCACTACAGCTTTTATTTTCATTAACGCTAGTATTTTAACTATTGCTTGCTTTGCTATTTATATATTTTTTTTCCAAAACCTTATTACATTAGTCTTTATATTTAACACTCATATTTGAATGAGTTTGGAGGCCAAAGATACAGTACTGATATCAGAACTTCATGGACTGTGAAGCTCTGCTAACTCCTGCTGCTAAGGCAGTTAGGAAACTGATCTCTTTTTAACACGTATGCTTGGGATGCTTCTGCTGACAGCAAGCAAGGTTTGCAGCACAGTGCTGGCCAGGTGTCAGTGGGACCCAGTGTCCCCTATGTTTCCTCTGTGGTTTAATGATACTGATTTGTGGGAGGCTATACTGAGCTTTGAGATCCATGGATGGCAAGTGTATGAAAAGTGTCAGCAGCAATAATAACTGTAGAGAAAACTCAAAAATTGGCTAAGACAAAGGGGTCCCTGACTGTCATCCAGAAGATTCATATCACTGTGTAGTGATATCCTGGGTTGTATGCATACCTGGAAAAGCAGCAGATTTTTAAACAGTTTTTCCTATGGCATTTTAGAGCATGACTGAGCTGAGTGCATTCAGCAGCATACCAATAAATCTGACCTAGCTCAATCCTGACTTTCTCTTTGCAGTTGACCTTTGGTACATGTTATGTAGCAGAACCTTTGCAGAAATCACAATGCAGAATACATAAACTTGGGTATACGTTTAGTCTTTGATATTTCTAACAGCAATCTATCACCTGTTTTTTATTTTAGTCAGGCGGCTTTGCATCCATTTTCATTGAAGACATGCACGCTAATGTGCCACTGGTAAGTTTATGTAACGTAATTTTTCTTTTATGTATTGGTTATTCTTTTCTGTCCACATGTGATTATGGTCATCACCATAGAATCGGAGCATCTTCCAAATGATCAGTCAGATTAAATGTTCTCTACATTCCTTTCTATATAGTGGAAAGTCACGTGGATTTATGTATATGTTGCAGTTACATAGACGTATATATGAAAACAGTATTGGTAATGGGAAGTATCAGGCAACTTTAACTGTAGGCACACTGCCTGTGTGTGTGTGTGTGTGTGTGTGTGTGTGTGTGCGGCGTCTTTGTATGTATGCGTGCGTCTGCGTATGCTCTAGATAACGCTCTAGGTGGCAACCCTATTGACATCATTGGCAAAACACCCATTGATGTCAGTGGGTCCAGGATTTCATCTTGTGTGTTGCTTACTCTCATTTCTAAAAATTAAGGACATGTTCTACCCAACTTTAATTTGCTTTATTTTTATTTAACTTTTCTAGAGCAGAGACCACAAGCAAAAGGATGAAAGCCTCACCATGCTGCATGCTTTAATTTGCTTTATTTTTATTTAACTTTTCTAGAGCAGAGACCACAAGCAAAAGGATGAAAGCCTCACCATGTTGCATGCTTTAATTTGTAACAAGAATGTTCTTGTCACACTCATTCACACCCTTGAAAAACAGAAAAGTTTCTCTGTGAAAGACAGGTATAGTATGATTATACCTTCTGATCTTCAACCCCTAAAATTAAAAGAAAAACAAGCTGGATTATGACACACAAGTATAGTTTTCACAACATATAAAGGAGATTTAAGCTTTTCCAAAGTATTTTTCCACCTTCTTCATCATGCAGCAATCCACTAAAATGCAATCAGAAGATTTATAAATGCTTATAGGTTAGGTTCTGAACCAGCAAAATACCTCACTTCAGAGCAAACAGGTTTTTTTTATAATTTGGAACTTTTCTTTCATTGACATGGAAGCTATTTGTCTTCAGAATTAAATTTGGACACATGAAATACATTTTTTTAAAATTGCTGGATGGGATGATCCTTTTAAATTTAAATTCGTACTTTAAATTTTATATGGACTTAGTGGTGGGTGTTCGGGTACCTAAAAATGAAGGTTCAGCATACAGGCATAATTGAAAGGTGAATGTTTCTTTGAACTAATTTTGCTATAAGCTGTTTTGAAAGGCTTAGGATCACCTTTCTATTGTCTTAGATTATTCAAAAAGCAAATTCCAAACCTTTTAGCTATGACTTTTTTATTTTGTGTAACCAGGTGCTTGTTTGCATCCTTCTTGACTATTGCACTACAAAGTAAACTAGTCTACCTAACCCATATTCTAGAAGTCTTGACCAGGGACTTGATGGAGCAATCTAGCAATACACAACCTAAGCTCATGCTGAGGCGCACAGAATCTGTTGTAGAAAAACTCCTGACAAACTGGATGTCTATTTGCCTTTCTGGTTTTCTTCGGGTAAGTTTGACATCTTTACACCACCTCAGACACTAGAATGAGGAATATTTTCAACCGAACATGCTGACTTCTTGTTTGGACAATTGCTACGACAAACAAGTTAGGTTACAATTTGCAGGAGATAATACTGTCCGCTTTTTGTTTACAATGTTACCTGAAAGGGAGAACAGGCATTTGCATAATACTATTGTAGCTGACATCACAAGATATTTGTGTCAGATGTGCTAAAGATTTGTGTGTCTCTTCATGCTTCATCCACCATTCCAGAGAAAATACATTCATACTGATGGCAGGTTCTATCTGATAATGGTCCAAAGCAGAGTGGATGACACATTTTCATCATCTGAGTCAGATGCCACCAGCAGAAGGTTGATTTTCTTTTCTGGTGGTTTGGGTCCTGTAATGGCCGCATCAGAGTGTTGCTCTTCTAAGACTTCTGAAAGCAGGCTTCACACCACATCCCTCTCAGATTTTGGACAACATTTCAGATTCTTTAACCTTGGGTCAAGTGATGTATCTATTTTTAGAAATCACACCTTGGTACCTTCTTTTTGTTTTGCCAAATCTGCTGTGAAAGTGTGTGCTGAATCATTATCCTTGACTGCTATAACATGAACTGTATGGCAGAATGTGGGTAAAACAGAACAGGATGCATACAATTCTCCCCCAAGGAGTTCAGTAACAAATTTAATTAATACATTATATTTAATGAGCTTTATCAATATGGAAGGATGTCTTTTAGATGGTGGCCAAAGCATGAAGAGGTCTATGAATGTGTAAGATATCTGGCACATACCATACAAAGCTGGCTACAAAAGTGCCATGCAAATGCCTGTTCTCACTTTCAGGTGATATTGTAAATAAGAAGCAAGCCGCATTATCTCCCATAAATGCAAACAAACTTGTTTGTCTTAGCAGTTGGCTGAACAAGAAGCAGAACTAAGTGAAATTGTAGGCTCTATAATTTTCTGTTTTAGTTTTGAATGCAGTTATGTAAAAAAAAAATCTACATTTCAAAGATTCACTTGCACAATGAAGAGATTCCACTATAGCAGAAACAAAAAACAGGACTAACAAGAAGGTTTATTAGGTGCTGAGCTTTCGTGGCCTATTTTCTTCCACAATTTGATCTGAGGAAGTGGGTCTGGCCCACGAAAGCTCATCACCTAATAAACCATCTTGCTAGTCTTTAAAGTGCTACATAGTCCTGTTTTTTGTTTCTGCTAGACTAGGCTAACACGGCTACATCTCTATCACTATAGCAGGGGTTTTCAAAGGGTCATGGCTTTTAAGGGCAAGCTACTAGCTGGCCATGAGATGCTTTATTTATCTGTGCCTCTACAGGTACAGGCGATCACAGCCCCTGTTGGCAGCAGATCGCCATTCATGACCAGTGGGAGTTGTGGGAAGCTGTGTGGATGGGGATGTTACTTCCCGCAGCTCCCATTGACCAGGAATGATGATTTGCAGCCAATGGGAGCTGCGATCACCAGTTTCTGCAGAGGCGCAGGTAACCAAAGCATCATACATCCAGTTAGAAGCTTGCCCTTACAAGTCACAACCCAGAGTTTGAAAACCTCTGCGCTATAGTACTTGTTTGAGATGGACTGAAGAATTCTATTCTGTTTATAATTTTTACAATGCAAAGATTTATAATAAAAAATAATATAAAGTCAGCACTGTACACTTTGTATTCTGTGTTGTAATAGAAATCAATATACAGGTTGAACCTCTCGGTTTCAGCACTATCTGTGGTACAGTATGATTTTAGTTAGCCAGATGTCCACTTATCCTGGGCTTGGCCAAGTTTCCCATGGTCCCATAAAGTTTGTTTACAGCTGCCAGTCCTGGATCTGTGATCTGTGCTGTTATTTAGCTCTGATTTACCCCCAAATGTCTTCTAAGAGTACAGAAAGCAGCAGAAGCAGTGGTAATGCTAGACAATATTGACCTCCCGTGGTTTGGCAAATTCTCTGGTTCAGCATTGGTCAGGTCCCAAGGGTGCTGGACTAGAGAGGTTCAATTGTAGAAAATGTAGAAAAAATCCAAAATATTTAATAAATTTCACTTGGCAGTTTATTAGTTAACAGTGCCTTAATCATGATTAATTTTTGAGTTAACTGTGATTAGTCAACATTTTCTTCTGGTGGTTTACATATTATTAATCCAAATCCCATCAATATTTTCTTGTCAAGAGTCACTTTTAGTTAGAGGGTACACATTGCATTCTTCCTTGAAGCTACTGTAGAACTATGCTTTGAGAGATTTTAAAGGGACACTGTCATTTTGAAAACCTGACTTCTGTTCGAATTTTTTACCCATTGTTGTTACAGATAACTCTATGATTAATAGAACTGTAAAAGGTTAGGGGGAAATTAGCTCTCTCCTTTTACAGTATGTTTAATTTAGCCCATTTGGTTGCATATTGTGTACAATTTTGTTGTTTGGGGTTATTTTGTGTACTGATATGATGACATCTCTCCCATGCCCTGTTCTGCAGGGAGATCATGTTCTTTGCCTTAGGGCCTGCAAGAGGGTGTTTACTACTAGTACAGCCATAAGGTGGTTTGAGCCTGGTGACCTAAGCCTTTTTCCCAGGACCCAAATATAGAGCTAGAGGACAGTCAGAGGAATCCTGTATTTCACCTCCAACCCTCTTCGTGGGGCTGAGGAGCAATGGTAGCTTGGGGTGGTTGGATCCCTTATAGCTGGGAAAAGGTGGCAGGACCTTCTGAGAGCTCCAGCTGACTCTTACCATTGAAGTAAGAGAAAGGGGAGAGGATTTACAAAAGAGCAGATAAATCTGGACAGAAATTATTTTTAATTGCTAGACAGCTGAGCAACTTGGCCAAAAAGGAAGTTAATTTGACTGGCTTCAGATTGTTGATGTCCCACTACAGATTCAGTGAAAATGCAGAAAAAGAGCTAAAGCTGTTGTTTGTGTGTGTTTGGTTTTATTTCTTAGGAGACAGTTGGAGAACCATTTTATAAGCTTGTGACTGCCCTCAATCAGAGGATAAACAAAGGTCCAGTAGACGTAATCACTTGCAAAGCCCTGTATACACTAAATGAAGACTGGCTTCTGTGGCAAGTGACCGAATTCAAACCAGTGGTATGTTTGCTAAGTTGCTTTTCCTCCAAATATTGAAATGTTTTGAAAGAACCCACAACATTCTTCTTATGTTGGGATGCTAAATTAAGGCTCTTAGATACTGCAGTGATGGTTATGATAAAAGTGGGCAAAAAACAAAGTTATCATTAACACAGTTTCAGAACGTAGTAGATGTGAATTAACCCATGTTTCATCAATCTGATACTCTCCACTTCACAGCAGTGATATAATAGCAAAGCACTGTATCGAGGTGTCATGGTACTTCAGGTTTATTCTGGTAATAAATTATAATACAGAACATTTGTAAGTACACAGTGAAGCATTGAAATAGAGATTTAAAACTAGATTACACTTCTCAAATATATACTGGAAAATTTGTGATGCTGGATACTGGTGATTTTATTGTTTGCTTACTCAATAATCCTCAGAATTCAGTAATTCATTGTGGGCCTTCCTGTCATTAGCTGCAAATTAGTAAGGTTGTAGTGTGGTGGATTTTAATTACTTGCCTGATTTGAAAACAAGGTTCCTATGAAACTTAGCTAAAACATAAAATTCCAGGAAGGTGGTGTTAAAACTTTCCTCTATCCACAGATTTGTTACATTCACCAAAACTAAGTTCTTAACATTTTGCATTTATAACTGCAATATAGCTACTACTGAAGATACTTTCAAGCTGAATTACCAAGATATTATTTTAAAAAAAAAGCTGATTGCAAAATGTTAATTAAACATTTTCTCTTTCCTCTGTGCTATGACACCTTGCGCTTTATTTCTTTCTTTTTTCTGTTACTGATTTGTAACAAATATTTGGTGCTGCACATTTAATGTTCTGCATATAAAACCTATTAACTGTCTAGAACTGAGGCTTCCCAATTGTGATCCATGCACCAAATGCTAGTGGCCCACAGAGAAAGGACAAGACCCATGACATTGGTTCTCCTCATTTCTCACACTAAAACACATTGAAATAAGTTAAAACTATTTTTAGGGTAAGATTTTCAAAAGCAGTTAAGAGGCATAGGTATTGAGGACTCAGTGAAAGCTAACCTAATGCTTTCCTGGTTTTTCAAGTACGCAGTTTCTTCTGTTGCCATGTGGCCATTTTGCTGTCAGAAAAGGGAGAGAAAATGGTTTGTGTAATTCTACATGGAAGAATGAATTGTCCTGTGTGATTGTGAACAGAAGAGGAAGTGGGAAACTGATAATACTGCTCTACAGCCAAAATGCTTCTGAAATAAATGTAGTCAAACGTTACTAATTCTGGGTCACTGAGAACGAAAACGATGCTTAAAATTGTTGATTGGCTCTAGTTTTCAAGATATGCTATTGGGTCAGTATATACGACCCTTGACTTGGGAATGGCGGAGGATAAGTGAGTTATAAAGGGAAGGGATCTCAATTTAAGCCAGAAATGACTAAAATACATCTTTGACTGGATCTATGAATAAATCTATGACTGGGTTTGGACAGTACTTGCTTTTAGGCAAAACAATGAATGATGCAATCTGAAGCTGGTATTCGTCATACATGATATGAATTGCATCATGTTATTCCTAGAAGCCATGGATGATGCAATCATAACGAAGCTTACATCACTCTGCTGAACAAATTGCCCTATATCAGCTCTAGAAATCATACAGTGTCGTGCTCTCTTATTTGTCAGTGTTTGATTTTGCAAAGGGACACATTTCTGTTTAGCCAAAGTGAGCAGAGATGCCTCGTACTTGTGTGAACAGTGCAGATAACTTCTGCTATGTTTGTGGTGAAGTGACTTTTGCATCACAAAAGCGCAGTATAACCACTATGGTTAAGAAAGCCTGTCACCTTTATTTTGGCTGCAAAATTGGAGATCAGGACAAAATTGGAGATCAGGACACACATATGCTGCAACACTTGTGCAACAAATCTTCGCCAGTGGTTGAACAGGAAAAGGAAATCTATGCCTTTTGCAGTGCCAATGATTTGGAGAGCCAACAGATCATACCAGCAATTGTTACTTCTGCATGGTGCCTCCAGTTGGGAAAGGTGTGTCAAAGAAGAAAAAGTGGACTGTGCATTATCCAAACATTCCATCAGCTATACGCCCAGTACCCCACGGAGAAGACTGCCGGTTCCTGATGCACCAGAATCATTCTCACTTGAGTCAGACGAGGAAGAGGAAGAGGATGAAACTTCTGGTCCTGAACCATCAATGTCACAGGACCCACATTTTCTCCCATCCTCCTCCTCTGAACCACACCTCATAACACAAGGTGAACTGAATGACCTTGTCAGGGATTTGGAACTACCCAAGAGTAAGGCAGAGCTGTTGGGCTCCAGACTACAGCAGTGGAATCTCCTGGCAGGTGATGTTAGGGTTTCTATGTTCCGTGACCGTCAAAAGGATCTTGTCCCATTCTTCTTCATGGAAGGTGATCTTGTAGCCTGCAACAACATCGATGGTGTGATGGCAGCCCTCAACATCGTTCACGATCCAGATGAGTGGAGACTGTTCATTGATTCATCAAGACGAGTCTTAAAGCTGTTTTGCTGCATAATGGCAATGTTTTGCCATCAATTCCAGTTGGTCATGCAGTCCATATGAAGGAAACCTATGACAACATGAAACAACTTTTGAGGTGCATAAACTATGACCAACATCAGTGGCAGCTTTGTGGCGATTTGAAGGTTGTTGCTCTCTTGCTTGGTCTGCAGACTGGATACACAAAGTACTGCTGTTTTCTCTGCTAATGGGATAGTCGTGCAAGAGATTCCCACTACATCAAGATAGATTGGCCACTCCTATTGGACAGTCATTGGAGCCTGGGAGGAAAAGTGTTCAGCATCCACCACTTGTTGAATCAAGGAAGATTTTGTTACCACCCTTACACATCAAGCTGGGTCTGATGAAGAACTTTGTCAAGGCAATGGACAAAACACAAGCAGCTTTCAAGTACCTCCGTGGAAAATTTCCAAGGTTAAGTGAAGCTAAGATAAAGGAAGGTGTCTTTGTTGGTCCTCAGATTCGTGAACTTCTTCGAGATGATGCATTTGACCATGCACTGCGTGGCAAGGAAAAGACGGCATGGAAAGCCTTCCAATTAGTGGCAATAAATTTTCTCAGAAACAAGGCAGACAACTACAGGTTGTTGGTGGAAAACCTCCTCAAGGCATACAAAAGCCTTGGTTGCAACATGTCACTAAAGATACATTTTTTGCACTCTCATCTAGATTTTTTCCACCGAACTGGAGCAGTGAGCGACGAGCACGGGCGAGCGATTTCACCAGGACATTGCAACAATGGAGAAACGCTATCAGGGCAAATGGAGCCCATCAATGCTTGCAGACTATTGCTGGACAGTGACAAGAGATGCTCCATTTAATGAATACAAGAGACAAGGCAAGAAGCGCCGAGTAGACACTGAATAGGACTAAACTATGTACATAGTTTTTTGCCTTTTGTTTCATAATAAATTTTATTTATATAACCCTTTTGCTGATTTTTAAAGTGTTACATAAACAGGACAGGTGAAATATTATCATGTAAAGCAACCATAAACACATGAAAACACCTAGGTTTACAATTTATGATTAAAACTCTACTATCTACACAATATACATAGACGTAAAATGTAAAAACTTAAATATCTTGGAAACAGTAGCCAATCAGTTGTTTTAATTGTCATATTTGAATTCAGCACATCAAAATACATAATAAATAGCACATTTTATCTCTGAAGCAGACGACTTCTAAAAAATTGTAGACCAGTGTAACTTTTGTTAGAATGTGGTCCAAAACCCTGCTCCAGGTTCATTCAATCTGGCCTAGAGTAAAACATATATTTTAAACAGGAAATTACACAAACTTGAGCTAATCCAGACCAGCATTTGATGGGTGTAGAAGAGAGGAAGGACATTCTCTGTGAAGGTTGTGACAGATACGGCAATTTCCTGCAATACCTTTGGGAGATCTTACTTTATTACATTTATGTACCATTGTGTGCCAGGGATTGTATGTAATTCCACAGGGGAGGCTGACTACAGCAGCTCACCTCCAGAGCTGGCTCATATGTACCCAGTCAAACTGGATTCTTCAGAGGCCAACAGGCAAAGAAGTGACTTTTGAATAAAAAGCCCATGTTTAAACTGAAACAAAAGACAGGACTATGCAGCACTTTAAAGACTAACAAGATGGTTTATTAGGTGATGAGCTTTCGTGGGCCAGACCCATTTCCTCAGATCAAATTGAGGAAGTGGGTCTGGCCCACGAAAGCTCATCACCTAATAAACCATCTTGTTAGTCTTTAAAGTGCTGCATAGTCCTGTCTTTTGTTTCAGCAAGACCAGACTAACACGGCTGCATCTCTATTACTATTCTACAAGTTTAAACTGATTCTTTCTTATCCAGCAAAGATCTGGATAGGAACATCTTTCTGAGGTAGGACACCAATCCCTATGGAGAGGTCAGAAGACTTGACCGCTTAGAGCTTTGTATGACTGATGGGTCACTGCTAGTTAGCTTATACTATTCTTATAGGAACTTACATTGTGTTTATGTGTTTTTTCTGTAATGCTTTTACCTTAAGAATAAATTGCTTGCTTATAAAGATCTGGATGATAGCATCAAACTTCCGGCAATTATGCTGTTCCTAGCCTCTTGAAGAGAAAGCAGAGCACAGATAGTAGCATGTTTAAGCAGTCTGGTTTGCTGGGAGTCTCTCAGCATAGGCAGGGAACTCAGCAGCCTGGGGGAAAAACCCCATCAGGAGTGGGAGAGAGACAGGAGTCTAGAGTAGGTGTCCTTGAGGGAACAAAGAGGGAGAACGCAAATGTAGTTGCCCTGAACTGTAATGGGGGAATCTCAGCTTTCAGACCTATTCTCTTTTCACTGTGGCTTTGTCTACACTGCAAGTTTTTGTGGCAGAAAATATGCTAATGAGGGGCTCATTAGCATGAGTCATGACATCATTAGCATATTTTCTGCCAATTCTTTTTGCGCAAGGGGTTTTTGTGCAGAAAGAAGCAGTGTAGCCGCTTCCCTTTTGCACAAAAAAACCCCCTCTTCCGCACAAGATTCTTATGTCTCTCCGGGATATGTCATGGTATGGCCCTGGACTGGGATGCTGTGGATTCCTGTGGGCCTGTGCCAACCCCTCCTACCACCTCACCGCAGGGGGTGGCAGCCTCCCCACCTTTAGGCCAAGAATCTGCATTGGTTGCCTGCCCAAGCAAGGACACCAGACAGTTTTGCTGACCTCTGTCCTACCAGAGAGCTGATCCTGCTAGACTGCTGCGTTGTTCTGCCTGATTGTAGGCCAGAGCCATTAACTGTTTACTGCCCTGTCCCTGATTGAGGCCTCCAGGCTTATAGATTGTCTGCTGCTCAGCCTGACTGTAGGCCAGAACTGTCAGCTATTTTCCCCCCTGAACTCTGTTGCCCCACAAGCATTGGAGAGAGGGGAAGTGGTCTCTCTCCCTGATGGGTGGGGAGAAAACTGTGACCACATTACAGGGGAGAATGCCTTCCTTTGTTGAATGTGATGTCTCGTGGTCAGGTAGCAAGGCCTAGGAGTCAGAGATTAGGGAGCTGCCCTTGTCCTCAGGGCAGCGAGGCCAAAGAGCCTATGAGGGGTAGAAGGACCCAGGCCTACCTTATTCCATTGGGTTCTGATTAGGGATGTTAAATATTGGTTAATTGAACAGTCAAGTAACCGCGTGAATTCTTATCAGTTAGTCGACTACTCTATAGTCCCTGGGAGCAGGTCCAGCAGCAGTGTGGGGTGCTAGGCTGGAGCTAGTCTGTGAGGGGAGCCAGTTTAAAAACCAGCTCCTCTTGCAGACTGGCTGCTTGTCGCCCTGTGCTGCTGCCTCTGATAAAAAGGCAGCAGTGCGGGTGGCAGCAGCCCCTGTCTGGGTGGGGGTGGGCAGGGGCAGGTCTGAGCTCCTGGACCTGGTGTGAACTGGAACTAAGCCAGGTAGGGTTGCCAGATGGTTTAAGCAAAAATACCGAACGCCCCCCTCCCCCCCCAAAAAAAACACTGGGGAAAAAATTCAGTTGAGGAAAAAAAGGGGGGGAGACCAAAGTTGTTGGGGGGGGGGGGGAGACCCTGAGAGTTATTAAGCAAAAAAATAAATAAATAAAAAAGCATGGCCCCTTTAAGAAAAGCCTTTGAGGCTTTTTGCCGGTGACCATCTTGTTTTCCTGATCCAAGCCAGGTAAGCGGGAGGTCCAGGGGAGGAGGGACTGGGCCCGGTTGCTGTGTGTGTGTAGGGTTGCCAGGTGTCTGGTATTTTTGCCTCCTGGCAAGGGGAAAAAAAAATCAGAAAATATCAGATATTTTAGGTGTGTGGTATTTTCTGAATTTTTTTCCCGGACAGGAGGCAAAAATACCGGACTGTCCGGGTCAGTACCGGACACCTGGCAACCCTAGAGCCAGGCTGCCTGCCTGCCCAACTCCTAATACACTTTAAATGCAGAGCCACAGCAAAGGTAGGTCCTGGACCCGCCATGAGCCAAAACTGAGCCAGGCTGCTGGCCAGCCTGCTAAAAACTTTACTGGTTGGTGGGGAGGGAAATGTGTGTAGTCTGTAGCATTAACCTATAAGGACAGAGGAAACATAACTTTTCTTGTTACTCTAAAAACAAGAGCGTGTCAGATTGAAACAAGGAAGTTTGTATTATTTTGTGGGGAAAATGCTATTATAGGAAAATCAGCTAAACCATAAAACACATTTGCAAGAAGGTGAAGAGGAATCGGCTTTCATTTAAGACTCAGTAAGCACCCTTGAATATGTTTAGTTTAAAATCCAGCTACTAGCAGAGGAATGAACTAGAGTGGCATGGGAATGTGTCAGTGGCGGCACGAGCTATGTTTTTTTTTTTTTTCTTTCTGGGGTGTTTGCCCCAGGTGGCTAGTGCTCATGCAGTAGGTGGGAATAAGGGGGATAGCCCAAATCCTGCCACACGAGCTTTGGCTCACCTTCCTCCCCAGTCCCTTAGGTGGCGGCAGCAGGGCTTTGTCAGCGCCAGGGCAATAGTGCAGAAGGAAGGATACCCATGGGGCACGAAGTCTGCTGAGAAAAGTGATATTCATGAATATCTTTTTCACATTGCCAGCCTTCTGTACCACTGCTGATGCAGCACTGCCTTCAGAGCTGGGTGGCAGTATATGTACTTGGGCCAGAGGGCCATGAACAACAACAGATACAAAGAAGGTGGGGGTGCTGCTCAAGTAAGTTTGAGAACCACTGATCCCATGGGAGTCTTCCCATAGACTTCAGAGACCGTAGATCTGGCCGTAGATAAAATATTAAGTCATTTTTGCCCAAATGATTCTATTGTTTAATGTTATGATCCAAAGCCTGTTGAAGTTGATGGTGAGACTTCCATCAAGATCATAAAACTTTGGATCAGGCCCTAAGTGTAAGTCATGTATATTTTCTTTTTCTGGTTATTCTGCATCAAACTCACTGCAAAGCATCTCAGCCAATACTCATTTCTTTCTTTAGGCGCAATGTCCTCCCTCACCATGACCATATCTCCTCCTGTTCCACTCTGTTGGTCCTTTCAGTTTGTCCTTAATTACTCTGGTAATTAAGCATCTCTATGTCCTGATTAAATCATTCTCAGTTACTTCAATTACATCGTATAGTATTGTTAATTAAATCCTGACGTCTGCAGTTTTGTAATCTTGTTTTTTATACTCCATCTGTTTTTGTAGAAAGAGGGAAGTTAAGAACCAAAAGAGACATTCATTTCCTTTTCTTTCCTTAGCACAATGTAGTAGTTTCCACTCATGGCTGATTTAAAAAAAAAAAAAAACACTCGACATCTATTATAATTATCTCTCTAAATCTGGAAGAGAAAACAGACGCACACAATGGCTTGAGGCTAACTTGTCTCCTGCTCTCATGAGAATAAAAAGGAAAAAAAATGACATTTTTAGTTGCTTCCTCTTTTAACAATCTTTCCTCTAGTGAGTCACACCCACGATCCTCATGTTTCAGTGAGAGGTTTATTAGAACATGTGTTCAACTGCTTAAATGTAGAGCGTTATTACATTAGTTTTTCCTCTGTGGCTTGCATTCAGTGACAGAATTTTAAAACATTTGTTTCTGTCACACATGGAACAGATTCTAACAAGGTATAAGCAAATTAGGGATGACAGCGTGTAATTGAATAGTTGTGTAACCACATCAAATTTTAGCAGGTACACAACTATTTGATAGTCCCTGGTGGCAGGGCCAGCAGCCAGTGCTCTCTGAACCCCACTCCTGGGGAGCCCCCTGCCACTCAACACTGCTGCCTCTCTATGAGAGACAGCAGCACGGGGTGGCAGGCAGGAGCTGGTCTATGAGGGGAGGCAGTTTTTAAAGTGGCTATCCGCGCAGACCAGCTCCCGCCTGCTGCCCCATGCTGCTGCCTCTGATACGGAGGCAGCAGCACTGGATGGCAGCAGCCCCTGTCCGCAGGAGGTCCGAGCTCTCCACAGACAGAGGCTACTCCAGCATGGAGCAGCCCATGTCTGTGGGGAGCTCGGAACCCCTGCGGACCCCCCTCGGACTGTGGAGCAGCCTCTATCCGCAGGGAGCCCAGGCCCACCATGGACCAGAGGCTGCTTTGCAACAGCCTCCTTTCCCCCCACCATGCTGCTGCCTCCTACAGAGGTAGCAGCGTGGGTGAGGAGGCAGGCAGGTCCGCAGACCTGGTGCTGGGGGGAGAGATGACTTTTAAGCTGGCTTCTGTGTGTCCCCCTCCCTTCCCCCGCTGCCTCTGTTTTAAGCTAGCTCCCCACACGTATCAGCTTCTGCCTGCCCCTCACTCTTCATGCTGCTGCCTCTCTATCAGACCAGCTCCTGCCTCTCCCTGCTGCCTCTGATATAGAGGCAGCGGGGGGTCGGTGGGAGGGAAATACGTGTAGTTGAGAGGATTAACCGATAAACCTAGGCTTATCTGTTAATCATCTAGTCGTCTACACACAGGCATCCCTAAAGCAACTTGCAATATTAGCAAAGCTTTGTTATCACTGCCTCAAACTAAAACCTAGTCATGCATCCATACTCATCTCCCTCTCCCTTCTGTTCTCCTCCTGTGGCTAGCAGAACATTTCAGGTATGGTCCATGGATGTGGCCTACGAGTGGGCTGACCCCATTCTGAGTATAGTCTGGCAAACAAGCTGGCTCCCAGACACACATGATTATGAACTCTGTAGACCTCCTCATACAAATCAGATTCCAATCAATATGTCAGTAGATGGCTTTGTACTTAACTTGCACCACTCATGTGCCACCACACCCTCCTGCCAGTGACTTTTCTCCTTTGTGGAGAAATACTTGGATTCTGATGGATGCAAATTTCCATAGGTGCC
Source organism: Rafetus swinhoei (assembly GCA_019425775.1). Classification (NCBI taxonomy): domain Eukaryota; kingdom Metazoa; phylum Chordata; order Testudines; family Trionychidae; genus Rafetus; species Rafetus swinhoei. Next base: position 268,564,160 of record CM033437.1, on the reverse strand, counting down.
TTGTGATATGTTCTTCTCATTAAAAACAATAGATGCTGATCAGTGATGTGTATTTTAACATCCCTTCCAATTTAAGAGACAAAAATGCTTATTATGGCCGCTTGCTGAATAAATGACCTTCTCAAGTTTTTATCCTCGTGCAACTTCATTTTCTAGGAATCCCATGTATACCAAACAAATGCATATTTTAGGGCGTATACTTTCTTCTGGTCTTCAGTGGTAACTCAATGCATATATCGGCACACACGTAGAAGAAAAAATGCATATTTGAAAATATATACGTGCATGTCAGTGATCCTTCAAACACTGAATTAATTAGATCTCACTGATTCATTATTTAATTCCACCAAACAAACATTATGATTGGAAAAATAGTTTAAATAAGTGGATAGCTTGTCATATGTCTAACCTGATCTGCATGTTTGCAACTGTGAAGCCCATCTCATTCTCTGTAGATTTGAATAACATTTGTATTATTGCAGGCACTGAATGTCGTCTTTGAAATAATCCCAGAAAATGAGAGTTCAGATACCTGTCTTAATATCCAAGTTAATGTTCTGGATTGTGATACCATAGGGCAGGCCAAAGAGAAGATCTTTCAAGCATTTCTAAACAAGAATGGCTCTCTTTATGGTCTTCAGCTCAGTGAAACTGGTCTTGGTAAGAGAGTGTTATATTTCCATTATCCTCTTATGTTTGCTGCTGTCTCTGTGAAGATTCCTACTTCCTGTCACTGACTTTGGCTACTGTTAGTTGATTTGGCTTTGTCATAATTAATTCTGGTTAATTCATACAGCTAGTAAGGCTGTAACTCTGCTTGCCCCCAGGATTTTATATTTATGAGTTAATGTGTTAAAACTACAACTGCCTTTACTTGCACTAAGATTTTAACAAACATTAGCTAACACATGTTAAAAATACCCCCTTCTCCCCCCGTATGGACATAGCAACAGTGACAGAGCACATTTGTACAACAGAATAGCACTAAGTCATGTGCATAGGGTATCACAATAGCAAAAATATTCTCAGCTGCAGCCAAAACTAGGCTCTTTCTTTCCCCAGGACATTGCTGTTTTCTTTTACTACCCTACGCAGGCAGCCACTAAGAAAACTCAGATAACTATATGAGACTGCCAAAGGGGACGAGGAGTGAGATCGTTTCAAAGGCAGATGGAAAACAGCATGCTTCACGACCATAGAATCTTGATCTGAAATGGCTATATAAACTGTATGGCTAAATAAAAGAAACAGGTTCATCCAGCGATCCAGTTTTAGAAACAATTCCATAAGATACACCTGAAACATTCATTTGGGCTTGATGGCTGAGAGCTCTTGTCTGGATTGTGGCTTGAGTAAGATAAGGTGAACCACTTCCAGTAACCTCATCAGCCAGAGACCCATAAGTGTACAAAGGGTTTCTACTGGCAGGGCATACAAGTCATGCTCATGGAAATTAGTACATGGATTGTGGTTAGTAGAACTCAGATTGGAACTATTAGTCCAAAAATAATAAAATAACTGTGCCATCTTTTGCTTTACAAACATATTCATTTCATTGGACCAGGTGTAGCGTGTAACTTCTGTTTCAATATCATTGTTTTACAGAACTTCAGTCTGGTGCGCAGCATAGAGAACTGTTAGATATAGATGGTTCCACTGTGATTCTGGAAGATGGGATAACAAAGCTAAACACCATAGGTCACTATGAGGTAGGAACCAGAATAGTGCATCAAATTAGGAGCCTATTTCTCCCAACCCCCAACTACTGTCTGTCTCAAAATATTGTGATTGATTAGACATCTGAATATTCCCCAAGGTGGGGAAAACTCTGTAGACTGAACACGTGGATACCTAGAAATTTTTTTATCACAATCAATATTTATGAAATGTTCTTAGTGTTGAGTCACATGCTATTTCATGTTACTTGTGGAGAGGTGGTTTTATTAGGGAATCACCCCATAAGGTAGCTCACATATGCTATATTTGGCAGTGCAGTCCAGTGAATAATAGTCATTAAAATGTCTGAGGTTCAGTGTCCAGAATCAGAAACACGAAAAATACCAATCACTTCCGAATACTTAGGTTCTCAATTTTTGTTTTACCCAACTCTTTTTCTTTTAAATTTTAAACCCAGCACCTTAACATTGCATTAATATAGAGCTTCCACATTTCATTTCTTAGGGCTTTATTGTTTATTTTTCTTACTGGGGAAAAAAAAAGAGAAGAAGAAGTAGCTCCTCACCTTTAGGAAGTGTTGTATGCTCCTTTAATGGAACTATTCACAAATGGCACATCAGGGCATGCATATTCAGGGGAGGCGCTGATGTGTTTTTTACAAGATCTCTGACACTTTCTCCTAAAAGCAGCCTCTTGACAAAGAGGCAAGAGAAGAGATTACTTGCTTGCTCCCCAGGCAAGTACAGAGCTGGTAAACAGCTTACACACCTGTTCTCCAGTTGCAGATTTTACATGACCCAGACTTCAGAGCCACCAGTGAATTCTAGGGGCACAAAACTGAAGCAGTTTGAATCAGATGTGAGATCCAGTGATCCCTCATTCAAACAACAGTTTTCTGTGGATAAGAGGACAAGAGGCCTAGAGGGCTGAATGAGAGGCACACTGAAAGACAGACTGCTTCCTCTTTAGCTGTTCTGAAAGGCACATGCCCCATACTGCAGAGAGATGAAACTGTGCATCTTATAAATTAATAATATGCCTGTGGAAATGATGAGATCATGAACAAGCAACTGAAGCATCAGGACAAAAAAGAAGGGCCTCACTCTTTATATATTGTGGAGGAAGAAATGGCGGATTTGGTCAAAATAACAACAGAAAAGAGAAACTTTTTTTCCATTAGGTGCTAAGGGCTGACTTTTGACACAGAGACATGATTCATTGTAGGGGACAGCCTTGCACTCATGGCATCACTTTCTATAGGGAACCATAATTCCCTCCCTGTACCTCTCACCCTTTGCTGCCCTACGCGCCAGTGGGCATGAAGGATGATGACGACGACCCTGGGCAGTAGCTGGTGTATATTAGGGTTAATCTGCCCTCTGGGCTTATGAGTGTGAGGGCCTAGCACCAAGGCTTTGCTTATTCCATGTGCCTCCACGCCAAGGAGGGGGTAAACTAACCTTGTGTCCCCACTTCTGTGGTGCAGGTCACTCACACAGAGGGTTAAGGGGGATTCTCTCTCTCTCGTATGGGTATCCGGTGCAAATCACAGTTTAGTCCTAACAAATTTGCCCAGTTTTAGAGTGGTCTTAGCATACTATATGGTGAAACATCCCTGCAGCTCTGGATGAACTGCGAAACGCTGCATTATCATAGGAAACTTATTCTTTATCCATATACTTCTAAAATACTAGCCTCCCAGGAACAAGTGTAAGGGCAAGATTTCTTTGGCACAAGACACTAGAGATGTAAAATCCCATTTAATTGGTTAACCACTTAAACATATTGTTTAACCAGTTAAAGGTGGGATTGGTGAGGGGGGCTGGAGTGGATGCTGGAGTAGCCCCTACTTGCAGAGGGTCCCCCACAGACAGAGGCTGCTCTGGATGCTGAAGCAGCCCAGGACTGCGTTGAGTCCCCCGGAAGGCTGGAGCAGCCCCCACAGGTTAACCTTACTTGTTAACTGGTTAAATGTTCACATTCCTAGAGGGCACAGCTTTCTACAAAGTATCTTAATGCTCATGCTGCTTCCCAGCAGTGGGCTGCCTGCCAAGGCTATAAAAGACATTTAAATTATTTTGGCAGAGCTCCTTCATGGGGTTGGACAGCTGTTTTTGTAATTATAGAGCAGAGTGTGCAGGCACTTGGCAAAGCACAGGATTCAACAACTGACTACACTTAGCACTACACAGGATTGGCTTTGGATCCATTCTTTGACAGTAACAGTATGACTCACCAGTTTCTTTTTAAGAGGAGATTTACTGCCTTAACAGTGGAATTTATTCATAGAGGGAGGATGAGGGTTTTCCTAGAAGTCTCCAGGCAGCTGAAGTGCAGAAAGCTACAATACACAAGTTTGATCTTCATCCCTTTGGAAATTGAAGACTGGAAGTTAACTATTAGGAACTTGAGGCCTCATCATCTGCAAAATGCAGATCTCAGCCTCCTTTGTGAAGAGTAAACGAAGGCATCCTTTGCCTTCACTGCATCATCCCCACATGGGAAGGGGTTTGGTGGGAAGCCAGGCTAGGGGGTTGCAAATCTTTATTGTATCAACCTTGTAGGGAATCCACAGATGTAGGAATGTGAAGGGAGAGCACAAAACAGTGCCCGGGAAAGATTAATGAAACGTAAGGAGATATATGCAGAGCATAGATAAACCAGCTAAATCTGGCAAGGAAGAAAGCCTTAGCAGTTGATTTTCAGAGGTGATGAATTTCTGTTACTCCAGTTAAAGCCCGTAGCAGGTGCAGCTGCCCAGCGTCTCTGAAAATAAGGCTTTAAGGCCCAGATCTTCAAAGTTGATGAAATCAATGAGACTTGGGAGCAAAAATACCTTTGAGGATCTGGGCCTAAACGTGTAGTGAGCTACGTGTGCTATGTTGAGAATGGATAATGCCAGTACAACTCACATTTTGTATGATTTGAGGTGTATTGTAGGGATGAGGAAGTGAAACCTAGGGCTCCGTTAATTATGGTCATATATATTTCAGTAAGAGGTATTTGTTTGTGCTTTCAGATTTCAGATGGAGCAACTATAAAAGTCTTTAAAAAGGAAACTAATTTCACATCAGGTAACAAAGGAACTGAATTTTTTTTTTTTGTATATTAAGACTGTAATAAAGTTGTAGAAAGTTGTGTTTATAGTAGTTTATATCTCAGAGATACAATACTAAAAACTTGACATTGAACTGTAACTGAGAACAGGGACAACCATTTTAATCTTGCTCTGAGCCTGACAGGCAACACCTCCACAGGGCACTGGGAAGAAGAGATCAAAAGACACAGAGATTGAGTGGCTAGATGGCAAGGCAAAGAAGCATAAACATCACAACTGTTGTCTAATGAAAATATAAATGGTGCACAGGAAACTTATGAACAATTGTATGAACTAGAACAGTAAGCAGTTAAAGACAGAACTTCAAGTCAGCTCCATTAAGCACTTAGTAAACCTAGAATTTTTGACTCAGCTATTTCAATAACACACCAGTAAGTACAAGATACATGGTAGGTGTCAAGCAACACTGAGTGTGGTCTAGGATTGCTGAGGGCTGAAGTTGCTCTCTCCCATGCCAGAGACAGCAGGAGCATTCACTGCTGGCCTCTTTTCTGTAAACCATGCTTCCCCTACACAGGCTGTCCCAGGCAGAAGCTGACCTCCATCTCCCTTTCAGGATTTGTCAGCATTTTACAATTGTACCACTATTAAAATTTTGGAGTTACAATTCCATCATGCCCCCCACTCTGCACCAAGAGAGAAGTAATTTCCTACTGTCCTACACTAGCAACAAATTACGATAGCCCTGGGCTGGCTCAGTTTGCTGGCCACAGAAGGAAGGGGCAATTGGAAACATGGCTCTGTCCATTTCCCTAACCCCTCCCTGTCCACCTATGTAGAGGGAGCAAGTGAAATGAAGGACCTTTGAACTCTCACCTACAGTCTGGTAGCCTGCCTAAAATGTATAGTGAAGGTCTTACTTCCTGGCATGGGTGCATAGCCCAAAATAAAGATATAGCCATTGTGGCGTGCATTTAACTGACAGCCATTCACGCTTTTTCTCCTTTTCCCATTGCTTAGATGCAGAATATGCTAATGACCACTGCCATTTGGTGAGTTAAATTAACCAGCCACGTAATGGTTCATATATATAATGCCTGCATGATTATATCAGGATAACATCTGTCTTTCCCTTCCTGTAGATTTTACCTGATTCTGAGGAGCCACAGGGAGCAATGCACAAAGGAAAACAGAAATTTGAAATGAAAGAAATGTATTTGACAAAGCTGCTATCTACCAAGGTAATAGTTCAGGATTCATTCTGGGGTAGGCTGGGTGGCATGCTTGACAAAAATTGGAATGGAAATTATTATGCAAACCGGATGTACGTGTATGACAATGTTAAACAGTAAAATCACTACTAGCTGCAGATTTTTATCACTCTCACAAATAACTATATTTTACAGATTGGCAAAGTGGAGCCCTAAGATAGCAATCTAGTAAAGCATTCGACCATCTCAGCATAATTATGAGGCCAATTATTCTCCTGGCCTTTTGAGGATTAAGATTGTAGTTACTGGAGGAAATGGGGTTCCTACTTGTTATATTAGGCAAAGGAGAGGTCAGTGTTTATAAAAATTTTGGTGAAACCCGACCCTGTTGAAGCTAATGTGAGTTTTACTGTTGACTTCCATAGAGCCAGGATTTCACTTTATGGATGTATAGACTATGGCCTAAGTGTTCTAAAATTATTTGAGACTTTGGGTATCCTACTTGAGATACCTTGAAAGGGTCTGCTTTATAGAAAGTGCTGTGCACCCATTATTATTTTTAAAAATATAAGTTACTGTTGAAAAAGTAGATCATAATGTTTAGAGTGCAGGGATCTAATTCGTACAGTGCATAATTTTAGAAACATTCCCCACTATCATTATCAAAAATCCCCACAACCTTACTGCATGAGAGTGAGTTATTTGAAATGAATGCAACATAATATAAATTAAAAGCTCTTAGCAACAGCATTATTATCAAGTCTCTTACTGGATTAAATTCTGTGTTTAGGTGTTCAAACATGGCCTTAAATCGAGCAGTCTGTAGGGTTATGAAAACACCCAGAATATGTCAGGGTACTTTCAAAAGAGAATGAAGACCAAGATCCAAAAAAATTAATCCTGGTCCTGCAATTCTTGATGCCTAGTATTGTTGGCAAACTGACCTAGAATCTGGCTGCTGTGGAAGAGATCAGTTTTTAGAGGCTGAGAAACCACAAAACAGAAATAGTCTTAAATTTCTTTAAAGGAAATTAATCAACTGCTACCTTATAATAATATACTGCATCCAGTGTCAGCAGTAGACTAAAACAATGCTTTGAAACTATTACACTAAAATGCTATATGTATGTACCATGGACTAAATGAAATGTTGTTATGTTGGGCCACATTGTATGAACTCTAGTCCCAGCTCCTAGCAGTTGGAGGTTCAGCGATTGAGTCCTTGACCATCTTGATGAACGATAAACCTGTCCTTTATGTATTTGTCAAATTCATCTTTAAAACCCAGTTATACTTTTAGCTTTCATAATGTTATGTTTTTTGCTGTTCCTGCTGCCTTAATGTCTGAATAGTGTCCATACATTTTTATTAACTGCCTGGCCCCACTACCACCTCTGGCTTTTGTTTGTTTGTTTTGCATCTTAAGACTCAACAACACCTCTTATCTCAGTTGTGAACCAGGGCGGTAGAACAACAGCTTGGTTTACACTCTCATGTGACATCATTAGTCAGGTCCTCTAGAAATCTTGATAAGACCTTCCCCTCCCAAAAAATAATAAAGCGAGCGCCTGAGGTATTTCTGATCTCTCAAGTATCTTTTTGGAAAAGGTAAAATATATATACTTCTGTTACAGTTGTGTGGTGTTACCTAATGTATTATAAAGAAGCAAGAACGAGCTCAAGACAGTCCCTCCTCTCTCACAGAGTTCATCTTTACATTTGCCACAATTCTCCCTGTTGATGAAACATAGCATCACTGGGGAGCCATTAGCATAGCTGATGGTGATAATTCTCCAGGTTTTCTTTGTTGTTTCTGTTTCTCTCCATGCCTGTTAAGTCAATTTTACCTATACTCTGCATGAGTGCATGCATACACATGCATCAACCCCTTCCCTTAATTTCTATGTATGTTTCACTTGGATTGTGTTTCAGCTCCCCTCTCCATCTGGAGAAAGTTTGTCCTTTTAACTTGTAATAACAGGACTCCTCATTTTCTTGCTTTTCAGGTTGCAATCCATTTAGTTGTTGAAAACCTCTTTAAAAGCATTTGGAGTTTACCCAACAATAAAGCTCCAATTGCCATCAAATACTTTTTTGACTTTTTGGATGCTCAGGCTGAAAGTAAAAAAATTACAGATCCTGACGTGGTCCATATATGGAAAACCAACAGGTTTGTGTGTGTGTGTGTGTGTGTGCTTACTGTACATAAATGAAATTAGACCAGGTTGCTTACACCTTATTATATAATTTGTTTAGGAGTTAATGTTGTAACTTAAGTAGTGATAAAGCAAACAATCTAGCCCTGTTGCTGTTTGTGAAAAAAATGTATCACGTAGTTAAAATTGAGCATTGCTCACTGGCTTTTGTGGTTTGACTGCATGGATCCAAGTTATCTGCCTGGAGCTCTAATATATCAGTTAGATTCTGATATGCAGCGTCATAGCTTCTAGAAATTTGATTTAAAACACTGATGTCCTTATCCAAAGGAAGTCTTTACAAATCCAGAGAGAGGACATTAATTGGTGCTAGCTAGAGCTAGAGAGAGGCTTTGACTGATGTGGTAGCTTTGTGGCATTCACTAATGCTTGTTACTGCATGAATGAGTAGCTGAGAATTGTGCCTGTCAATGTGGTGCTAGTCATCTGATATGAACTGCTGAATTTAAAGTGTTTGTCCTTTCTCTGATTAGTCTTCCTCTTCGCTTCTGGGTGAACATATTAAAGAACCCCCAGTTTGTCTTTGATATTAAAAAGACACCACATATAGATGGCTGTTTGTCAGTAATTGCACAAGCTTTCATGGATGCCTTTTCTCTAACAGAACAACAGTTGGGAAAGGTAATGCCTTGCCTTTGTATTATTTTGCTGTTTTCTGACCAAAAATGTTATTTTTAACTGTGTAATGCTTTTTGAATGAAATCCTGGCTAAAGTGAAAAAGTCAGTGGTGAAACTCCTCTATTTCACCCTTTGTTACTCTGTCTCATAGGAAAATAACAAATTGAACAATCTAGGTAGATGTTGCTTTGAAAGAATTTTCTAGGCATTTACTAGTTTTCGTAATGCTTTCTTTTTAAGGAAGCACCAACAAATAAACTTCTCTATGCTAAGGATATTCCACTGTACAAGGAGGAGGTAAAAGCTTACTATAAAGCAATCAGGGATTTGCCTCTATTGCCCTCAGAAGTAGAAGAATTTTTAACTCAGGAATCCAAGGTATCATTAAATAAGCAGATATTTCACTGACTTTTTGTTACTTTTTAAAAAACAAAACTGTTTCATCAGCTGTTTTCTTCTTTAGAAACATGAAAATGAATTTAATGAAGATGTGGCCTTGACTGAAATCTACAAATACATAGCAAAATATTTTGATGAAGTAAGACTATATATTATTCCTATTTATGCAGTTAATGGAGAGTTACAGCTTTGACTTTTCAAGCTAAGCAGTGCCTAGTTTGGAAACCCTCCAAGAAAATGTCAGAGAGAGGCTACTGGTAACTGGAGAATGGGGGATCTAGGCTTCTAATGCTACGTAATTGAGCACATCAAACCCCAGACAGTTCCAGACTCTCCAGGGAAATGCAACCCGCAACCCTCTGTGCACTGAGAATCAGAGATTGTCTGACTCTGTGAAGAACCAATATCTGGCATGGGGGTAAATGTCCTGTGTTTATACCATCTTTGGACTAAGCTGTTGGAACATATCTTATTCCCTGCCACCACTTTCCACCAAAGTGACTTTATGTTCCCCCAGCAGTTGCAGGAGGACACTGTGTTTTATGTTTCCTGTCCCAAAAGGTTTGGAAATGTTGCTGAGTGACTCTTAAACAGAAGTCACAGTGCACAGAGGGTTGCAGGTTGCATTTCCCTGGAGAGTCTGGAACTGTCTGGGGTTTGGTGTGCTAGATCAAGTAGAATTAGAAGCCTAGACCCCTCCTCCCCCAGTTATTTAGTCTCCTAACTCCTGTTGTTTTCAATAGAAGGTAAGAGCCTATCTGCTATTGTGGAGCTGGGCCAGAATTCATTGTCATTGGTATGGCTATCATTTTATTCAATCCAAGAGCTAAATTTCACACCACAGCAGAGTCAATTCCTGCTCAGTATGTTCCAGCAAGGACTATTCTCCATGTCAGAAAATTCCCTGCACCCTGCTTTGATTGTGGGCTCCCCCCACTCTGGGTAAATGAAATAAGGGTGCTGATCTGAGCCTGGCCCTGGAGAGATGTGGGAGACAGTTGGGGGGGGGGGAGCAGAGAAGTGAGAATATAGTATAGTGTTGTGGGGGGCATTTCTAGCAGATCTGACCCTCCTACAGAACATAGCACTAGCAGATTCTGCTGATCAGTTTCCCAGCTCAACTTACCTGGATTCTGAATCCAAGCATGTCCTTTGCCATTTAAGATAATTGTTAAATGACTCTACTGGTGCCTTTTAAATATCTTTCATCTGTCTTTATTGGGGTACTTCAACTGTTGCCTCCAGAACCTTAAATTACAATTGCCTCTAACCTAGTAATTATGTTTTGTTAATCTGTGGTATCTACAGGCTTAGTGGTCCTTCCTCTGCCACATTATGGATTTAAATGCCAGCAAAGGATGTTTTAAAGTGCAGCACTGCTCTACTTCACATCCTTTGTCCCAAGGCCAAGTGTATTATTTATAGGAAGTGATACACCTGGACACCACCAGCTTACACAGGACACTGAGGGTGATGTACAGGAGCAATTCTAAATTAGACTGTGCTGCAGGGTAGTGTGCTGACCTTGCATTTACTAAGTCAAGGGTGGGGGTATTTTTTTTGAAACTGTGGTTGCTATTTTCAGCAGAAGTGTTATAGATCCTGCGATTGTAATGACTTGTGAAACAAGGCATATAGTGTTAACGTTTGAAAAAAAAAAAAGTTATAGGCACAAGTTCAGATGGATCTTACCACTGATACCTTCAGATGAGAAGTGTGTGCTTAAAACAAGTAGCAAAAAAATAAACCTTTTTTCTAATTAATTGTCGACAGATTCTGAATAAACTAGAGAAAGAACGAGGACTAGAAGATGCCCAGAAAGATCTCCTGCGTGTAAAAGCCTTATTTGATGAAAAGAAAAAATGCAAGTGGATGTGAACAAAGCATACAGGCCCATGACTATGATGTGGTGAATTTCTAAACTAGAGGTCCTGATACCAAACTAGTATTTTGGCTGGTTATGTGTTTCTTTTTTAACATGTGGACACTGGCCTCTCCTGTGACCATTTACAGTATTATTTTAAGTAAAAACAACAGGCGTGCAAGATACAGGGCTAGACTTTCAAATATGGGCAAGTAAAAGTGCACGTGAACCCAATGCTCATATGTACAACTTGCTTAGTATATACACACATTTTTTGTGCCTAGCTCCTCCGCTCTGAAAGTCTGCCCCATGTTTTAAGATTAAACAAACACGCAGAAAAAAAAAAATGGTCCTCCAGCACCCAGTGTGCTCACTGTAAGTTAGAGAAACTTTCATGTAAGCTTGTTTTTTGTAGATCACTGCCACCTTATCAACAGAGAATACTGCTAATTGATCATACACCCTGACATCTCATTGATCTGTGGGTGAAAAGTGCAGCCTTCAATACTATTTTAAGTACAGTTTCCCTCCCTTGTTCCCCCTTAAGCATAAAAATGTGCTGGGTTTGTTTGAAAACTATATAAGAGTAGCTCTTAGGACCAGTCAATTGCGAATTTACAATAAGGCTGGCTAAGAGGTTCCAGGGATATTTTTTTTTTTTTTTAAACTCAAGGTATATTGGTTCTTGTTTTAGAAATTCTCACTGTGAAAGAATCCAAACTTCTGTCAGTAGGTTGCTGGTGCAATCAATTGTGTTTGTTCCAAGCACATTTTCCGTAGTGTGTAGTCCTTATTTTTAAATAAGATTTGAGAGTATCAAGACACTCTTGAACACATTTATGTTTGATGACCATATATAATTATACTGCATCAGCACATTCCAGTTATTTCACCAGAGCTGTCCTATGTCAAATGGACGTTGGATGTTTGGGTGATAGAAGAGTTACTGTTGCAGTTCAGATTAGTAAATTACTTTAGTCGACCAGAGGACTCCATGTGATAGTTTTCTCCATGGCTACTAGGTTCTCAAACGTATAAAACTAGTAGTATAGCTGAGAACACAAGTGAAATGTTCTGTTGGACATTTAGTGTTATTCTAAGACATTGCAAAAAAGCAAGTTGATCATAGTTTCCAGTGTTGTTACTGCTGTGTATATGGTGCTACTTTTTTATACTTACAGTAGATCTGGGCTTTGCTAGCGAGATATTTGCCTGAAAGTCCTATAGGCCTCCAGATTCAGCTCAGGACTCATGTATATTGCAGTAATAACTGGGATTCCAAATGCAATGTAGTTCCAGTTTGGGATTCGGCCTGTGGCACATAAGTAAGGGCCTGTCTTTGCTACACATTGGAACTGTTTTGTAGCTACATTTTTTGACCTAGTTTTTGTACAGCTGGGCTCTCTAACCTCATACCACGTCTAGCAGAAAGCTTTACCCTTAAAGGATCTATTGCTTTTCACAGCAAAACACAAAGGGGTAACAGTTACTTAGGAAACCCTGCACTGAGTTTGAGTCATCAGCCACTTGCCGGAAGAGGAGTAGAGAAGGGGAAAAGAATGGTGCAGTATCTTCCTGAAGGAGGAAGCATGGTCCTTGAGCTGCTTGGCACTCTGGGGCTCTGAACAGCCATGCGAATGAAGAGCCCCTCTGTAGTGCACCCTAGGCAGTACAGCTCTTAGGAGTCCTGCTGGTACCGACTGCCTCACTCTGAGGATAGCAGGCACCATTAACACTAGCTCTGATCTCTGCAGGAAATGCTATGGGTTGATCAGGCACAGTGCCAAACAGACTGCGCATGTCCATGTTTGAGGCATGCTAACCACCCCCTGGGATCAGCAAGGCTTAGCTGTTAACTGGGGAAAAGGGGGGAGGTTGGCTGTAACTCTGCTTCCTTTCCACTCCTCCTCCCGCCCCCCCCCAGGGGAGCCTTAATTCACACTTTGTGTAGCATTGATAACCCCACCTTTTACATGATGTTTGTAGTTCATGGAATGTATCCACTGTAAAAACATTGTATGACATACCCAAGGTAGTCAGGCCTGCTGGATAGCTGTGTCCCCCCTGCCATGCCTTTTACACTGCTTCTCTGTGAGAACTCACACACCTGATCTGCTCTTAGAGCCACTAGCATGCAGCTCCCTCTCAGCTCTATGGGCTAGGTGCTATCGCAAGCCACCCCTGAATTACACTGAAGGGCACTGCCAGCAAACTCCTATCCCAGACTTTCCCCCAGAAATGTGCAGGCTGGACAATACATGTCCTTTAAGATTTGTGCATATCATTTTCTATCAATAGTCTCTCAAATGAGTGCCCCAAACACACATGGAGTTAGATAAAACAAATTTAAAGATTTTTTAGGGGACTACATGTAATGTGACATTGTGTCAGACTTGGTGACAAGGAAATAAAAGGTAAAACACACCTAAAAGCTAATTGAATACACCGTATGTTCCAGAAGCCTTCTGGCTGAATCTCTTTAAGTCAGGATCTCTCTCTCCCCTCGTCCAGTGCTGTTTCGGCATAGATGCTATGGGTAGTGAGCAAGGAAGAGATGATTTGGCCTTCTGAGCTCTCCTTATCTAGGACTTTCTCTTCTTGCACAAGAATAATCTGCTGCTGTGCAGGAGACAGAGTTGGTGGGGCCAGAAACCTGTGTAAGAATGTAGATTTTTCTGCCCACCATGTGGCCACTTAATCTGGTTGACACCTGGCTGAGCTGTTGGCCAGCCTTTTGTATCTAGGAAACTTGTTTAGGACTGCCCCCCCAGAACATGGTCTGGTTAATACCAGAGTCAGATTTCTCTCTTACAGTATTGCCACATTTTACCAGAACAATAAGCAGGAGCAAATGGAGTTTTCAAATACCTTACGTAGTAAGCATTGAACATAGTCCAGTAAGCACCAGGCCACCTTTCTAACTGCTAGAAATTAGACTTGGCCCAGCCGCTGCACCCACAACACACACAGCCAGGCACCCTCTGTTCTGGGGTTGGGCTGGGAGCCACTGCAGCCTGACAAGGTGCCTGAGAAGGCAGTCCTGACTGAGTCTGATGACCTGATGCCTCTCTCCATATGTTCAACCCTCCCCCCCCCCCCCCCCCCAAGAACAGTTCCCATATTCTGCCCCCTTCCCTGAGCACCTCTCCTGCTTGCTCATTTCTTCCCCTTCTCCAACATAAAGGCAACGAGGGGGATGCAGAGAGGACTGTCAGAGCAGTCGCACTCAACAACTAAAAAGGTAGGGCAGCTATTTAAGACCTGAGGGGGGTACATACCCAGCACCCACACGGATGGCTGGGGCTGGCTACTCCCTAGTTTTTTCTCCCTGGGTACTTGAGCCCCTGAGTACCCACAGACTTGGTGCTTGTAGGTGTACCAAGAGGGTGAAACCACCCTGAAACTATTTTTTTACCACTGGGCTCCATTGCCCTTCATAAAATCTGCTTTATGAGCTAAAGTGGAACTAGCTAAAAGCAAGTAAGTTTTTTCTAATTACAAAATTGTTCTGGGTAAATTACTGGCAAAAGCAAAATAAGCACATGTGGATACAACTGTCACACACAGCTGTTCACCTTAGCTGTTTTTAAATGGAATATTTGAAGTGAATATTAGTGGGGCAGATTTGTGAGGCCTGCCTAGCAGGAAGGAGTTCAGCTTGCCCTTGACTGTTCTGTAAAAGGAAATGCAATCTTTTGCACAATTGTACCTCCTGTGTAGCCCGATGTAGTGAAGGCTGCCATCCAGGAGCACCTCATTAGCAGATGCAGAAACAGTGCTGTTTGAGGCACCATGCTAGCAGGTAGAAGAAATAGAAATAGCCCTCTTTTGGCAGGTCCTCAATCATTGTGTCATTAGAGGGCTAGAGAAATTAGTGCTGTTTGGGCCATTGCTTGTTGCCTATAATCATTACCTATGAGTGTAGGTAAAATGGTGAAGCAGGTGTGACACACTTGTATCTTGAACCAGATTCTTGCATTTTATGTAAGTCTTGGCATTAGCTTCACTCCAATTTTTAGTAAATAATTTAAACCTACATCGGGGCTTACTAACCTGTGAAGTGGGTCTTCCACAGTGTAATTAAATGTAATGAAGTGTTTGTAGCTTGGTTGAGAACCTTGGGAGATTGTAAACCATTAAGGAATGCACTTATTTATACTCAACGGATATTTCATCACCCAGCAAACATCAACTGTCAACTCACGTACCTGTTCTGGAAAGTCTGTGGATTAAAGCAATCCTTCAGATAACTGGTAATTGTAACTGTAGCAGCTCTAAAGGAAACAATTTGCCTGTAAAACATCTGAAAATAAGTTAGAAAAACAAATACTGTTTACAAATAGTTAACCAACCCCTCTAACACTAGCTTGCAAAGCATTATTTTGCAGTTAATATAATGTAATGTTAAATTCTTCTAACATGTAAAGTAGTCTCTTGTACAGAACTTAAGCTGTTTAAAATAGATGTTTCAAATAACTGCATTGCAGAAATTCATCCAGATGTCTATGATATTCAGAATAAATGTATTTAAAATTTAGTTAACTACCTTATTTTGTCCTTCAGAGTGTATTTTTTTTAATTCCTAATGTTCAAGTCAAAACATGGTTACTTTAGGAGGAGCATCTCACAACAGACTTGGTTTCTATTAACACCTGGGTTAAGTGACTACAGTATAAAACACAATTGCTCCTAAGTTAGACTTCTAATCTATTGTGATTCTAATGTGAGCTCCACTAACCACCTAAATGACAAATCTTTCTTCCTTCTTGGAAGCAGAAGAGGCCCAGAAACACAAAACAGACACGTGCCACACCACATCAACTGACAGTGCGGTGGAGAGTTACTGGCATGAAACCCTGAGCTACTGCCTTTCTGCAGATGTATAGGAAGTGGGAGCATCCCCTGTATGTGTTCCAAGAGAGGTAGCAGCTGTTGGGAAGAATGCAGGACAAGTAGATTCATTCTGAGTTCAGCAATGCAGTTTTGAGCAGCAGAACTATGATTTCAGTGTACCAAGGCTTGAGATCAGTGCCAGAAGGGCCATTTAAATGCTAGTATTGAGAATGGCAATTTAAAATATGCAGTCAGCTTGTCAAGGCCTGTTGGCAGAAGTGTTAGTTCACAGAAGGGAAGGGAGATTTACTTTGCAGGGTTTCTAACAAGTCTTGTCAAAAGGAAGGTATAAAGGGCCATTGTAGGAACATGGCTTTGGTTTCCCAAACCCCTAGAGCACCAGGATCTGTGGGGAAGGGCCCCCTAAACCTGTGAAGAGACTGTTTTGTCCTTACTCTTGTCATGGCCCCCTCTTTTTCTATGCAGGAGCCAGGCTCCAAAGAGGTACCCAGACTGTGTAAATTCCCTCTGACAAAGTGATAGTTGTTCCTACAACGAAGCCTTTTCTTATTGAATACTATGTAGCTGCGGAGAGAAGTTAAAGTGTTCAGATTTTATTTCTGCCCATTACATTTTATATTTGAATATGTATCACTCAGTACTAATATACGTACATTTTAATGTGCATTAAATTTGGGAAACCTAGCTCAAATGCAATCAAGGATCAAATTATAGCAGATCACTTCTAAAGATTTTAGAAACAACATCCACTATGATAAACAATTATAATTATATGCTTGGTACATGAATACAGCTTATTCTTTAGAAAGTGAGTGTGGAATTTTAGATTTTTCCCAGAAAGAGGTAGCGTTCAAACATGTGCACTTCTGGGAGGATCTGAAATGTAGGTAGGGGTTGGGGAGAAGAGAGAAATTTGGATAGATGCTAATGGAAAGGTGTTAGAGTCTGAGATTCAGCCACTTTTTTTCATACCATTGTAGTACTTAATACTATCAGCTAAACGTATCTCTTTATGTAAAGAAATAGAACATGTGCTTGTTCAAGACACAGCTTCAGGCACATGACCTAGGAAAGAGAACCCATTCCTGCATCACCAGGAAGATTTCAATTTTCATTGGATAGCAGAAAACAACTTAGTCCCCTATCAGCACCCTGATAAACCAATTCTTTAGTTAAATGAAAAACAAATATAAAAAGATGGAGAGTTAAAAAAATATATTAAACCTTGAATAAATAGATGTGATCAGGAATAAGTAAACAATGACACACAATACATTAACAAATACAAACAGACTTCTGTAAAAAATATAAGGCAAATAGTCATACTTCATCTATAATGCGGCATTTGATAAAAACCTTGATTGTTACTTAGCCCATGTCCTCCCATAACTTTGTTTTTAAGCTACTGCAATATAAAAATACAAAAGGTACATTGTTACGCTTCATTTTGGTCCAAAGTTTCACCAATTTTCCTCTCTCATATCTTTGCAAATCCTGTATCATGCAAAAGCTTATCAGATAGTCAACTAGTCCCTCAACTAGTTGCTCCCCCCCCCTTGCTGCTTTTATCAGAGGCAGCAAGGGTGGGGGAACAGGAGCCGGTGCTTGGGGGAGCTAGCTTAAAAGCCAGTTCCCCCCAGCACCATCTCTGCAGGAGGCAGGGGGGTAGTGGGGACCAGGCGCAAGCCTGGAATCAGTTGATTCCCGGCTCATGCAGGATCCCACCTGCCTTTAGGCTCTAAATACATTTAAAAGGCTACAGCGCAAGGGGAAGGACACAGCCCGAGCTGGGACAGCTGATTTCAGTTGAATATTTAAATACATTTAAAAGGCTGGTGCAGAGTGAGGGTGGGGGGACCCTGCGCGAGCCAGGAATCAGCTGTCCTGGCTCGCGCTCAGTCCCTCCTGGTGCACTTTAGCCTTTTAAATGTATTAAGAGCCAGGATGGGAACTAACCCTGCTGCACCTCCCCACTTATCAGCGAATCGACTAGTTGATGGAAAATCCATCGACTAGTTGATTAATTGACTAAACTAAATTTAGCATCCCTAGTGGGGAGGAAGGCATGAAAGGGCAGGGGCGATCCCTGAAGAAACAAGGTGTTTTTTTTTAAATGGCTCACAATGCAACCTCAAATTTGACAATTCTTTTTAAAGAATCATTTTTGTGCAACACAATCATTACATATTTTTAGCTATACATGTAACCTGGAAGACAAATTTCTCAAAGTCTAGACTTTATCTTGAATTATGATTTTGACTAAACGCATTGGATTCTATCAAAAATACAGAACTATGGAGAATATATTTCATACTTTCTTCTAATCTGAGGTACATAAAAATATTTTTTGGCAAAGCACTCAATAAAACCTACACAAGAAAAAGAGAGTGAAGTCAAGTGGTAGTTAAGATTTGCAGGCATTATTTGGAGTCGTCATTTTGTAGATCCTCCTCCTCAACCATCCTGCTTCTACCAGAGTCACAGTGCACTCCTAGCCTAACTCGCTCTCCACATGGGCCAAGCTCTTCCAGCTGTTTTTTCTGTGTGGTTTCCAGATCTTCCAGTCGCTTGCGAAGTAGAGAGAGCTCCCTTTGATGCTGTTCCTCCTTGGAGTTAGGGACAACGCCAAAAAAAAAAACCAAAAAAACCACCACATTACATTTTGTAACCCTGGGAAGAGCATTGTCCCCTACTCCCTGTTCCCTTTACTTTAAAAAAAGTGCTTTTAAAGTTACCTATGTGAAAAAAAGATTTTTTGCTTTAAATTCTTTATTTTATTGGCTTTCAAGCATTGCCCCTGACATTCATACCATGAACAGCAGTGGGGAATGTATATATGAATGAGGAGTGCTACCTGGGCAATGCACATCAGAAACTAACAAATGGACACAGCCGGGGAGGCAAGAGCCAACATCAGTGCAACTTCTCAGGAGAAAAGCAAACTATGTGGTCAGAGGGAAGCAAAGGGAGCTGCCTCTTCTACCGTGGCTTCACTACAAAACAATGCAGAATGTATTCCATTCTTTCTTCTAATCTGAGACACATACAAATATGTTTTTGGCAAAGCACTGAATAAAATCTGCACAAGGAAAAGAGTAGTAAAGTCAGTATAGCTGCTCCAGAGATGCTCTAGCACTTTCACAAAATTAAAACAGTTCTCGATACAACACAGCAACAGACTGCCCAGATAACTCTAAAACGTTACCCATAAACCACCACCACCACATGGTAACTGCATAACAAAAATGAAGCAAAAGATTACCATCTATATATTGAGCATTATTAGGCCACAATGACAGCATTACTCCTCCCTTTATGCTTATAAACAGTATGTCTGATGACTAGCTTAAATGGCCTAGACTATTAGTGCAGAAACCACTTTTGTAACCACTATTTATGCCCCAGTTTAGTAACCAATTCCATCCTTTGCTACACTATATGAAATAATGTGAATGTGAGTAATAGTTACTACATCATCACCTGCAGATGGGGAAAAGTTATTTCAGGCCTGGGAACTAAAGTAGACGAGATCCCATTGACTCTTTTGAGCGACGGTATGTTAGTAACCAGAATTAAACTCCGGAATTCATCATGTCTGCGCTGTAAATCCTTTAGTCTTTTCTGAAGGCGTGTGTATTCTTCATAGGGAACATTCTGTCTATGAAATAAGATGTTCATATTTTTCAAAATGCTTAGAGTCCATATCACAGAATCATCTCTCTCTCTAACACATTGCTAGATACACTTCCAATAAAAACTGCTTCAGATTTGATGTGTATAGAACAAAAAGCAGCACTTTGTGTTTAAAAGTTTGGGAAGTCCCTTTTACACCTCAAATGATATAAAATATAGTCTTATAGATTTAGAATTTACTCAGCAGCAGAAAAATAAATATAAATGTTAATGTCATATTCACATTAGTGAGCAGCACTATGATTAAGACTACTTTTTAAATCAAAGATGAGTTAGACCCTCCATATGCTCTAAAGGTAGTGGAATACCCAGGAACTCCCTCAAGCATATTTTAGATGGGTTCTCTTACATCCTGCTGGGTTGTTTCCCTGTTTTTCCCTCCCAATTATCTGCACGTCTGTGATGCTACTCGTCTCACACACTGAACCCTGCTATTTCTTTTAACCTTCCCTTAGCACTGTTTATTCCCAGTCCTCCTCCTCAAGAGACTCCTGATGCGGTCACACACTCTTTATAGCCTCTTTTCCCAGTTGTCCAAAATACGATTGCAATAGAACCTTCTGATGAAATCCTCCTGCTGCAGTCTGATCACTGTCTAACTAGCATAAGAAAATGAACATCAGTGTGTGTGTGTACCCCACTATCTGTTAACTGACCAGCGCATTCAACCACAGGATGAAAGTCAGTCTCTCCTGGAAGCATTTTTTGTCACTGAGCAGGACAAGAAACAGATAATTTGCCTTCTTGGCCCACTAACATGATATAATCATCCTCTTACTCCACTCAGGCAGTAGTTCCCTATTTTACACATCAAATACTGAACCTACTCTCTAAAAAGTGTGGAACAGGGCATAGCTGCCACTCAGTGAAATTTACAAGGAAAGCAGAGCTTGATTTGTGCTGGAGCTCAACTACAGTGCCTCTTTTCATGTTGAGGTGCATTCTCGGCACCTCTTCTGTCACAAGGACACCAGATCATGCTGTGCAGGGATGCCGTCATTACTGCTTGACCGTTGACACCTCTTTCTTTACAAATTAAGCACTGAAGGAAAGTAAGGATGGAGATAAGTGTTTCATTTCCAGTCTAAGTTGGATGGACATGTCAGGCAGTTGGTACACCAAGGATTTGTTGAAGTGAAAACCAAATCAGCTGCTTGTCCTTTTGGAAAGGGGGAGCCTATACAGGAAGGATACACATCATCTAAACCTAAATGGAACCAGACTTCTGGCACTTAAAATTAAAACTATTGTAGAGCAGTTTTTAAACTAAAGGCAGGGGAGAAAGCCAATAAGTGCGGAGGAGCACATGGATTGGACAGAGACATCCATTAGGGAAGGATCTATTAATAAAAATTCTCTATGTCCTAGTAAAGAGGAGAGGATAAAAGATAAGATATGGGTAAGATCAGATAAGAAACAATCAAATGAAAAAGTTGCATTCAATTTCATTAGGTAATGGTAGACAGCTAAATAGTGATAAGCTTTTGAAGTGCTTATATACAGACACTAGAAATTTAAATAATAAGATGGGTGAACTAGAGTGCCTCAGATTGAATGAAGATATTGAAAAAATAGGCACCACAGAAAATAGGTAAATCAGGATAATCAATGGATATAGTAATACCAGGGTACAAAATATATCAGAGAGAGAACAGGTCGTGCTGTTGGGAGAGTGGCAATATATGTGAAAGAAAGCGTAGAATCAAATGAAGTAAAACTCTTAAATGACCAAACTGTACCATAGAATCTGTATACAGTAAACTTCCGATAATCTGGCACCTTTAGGACCCAGGGGGTGCCAGATTATCAGATATCTTGAGGACTATTGGAAGGGGGGGCTATGAGGGGTCTAGGGTGGTGTGGGGATGCCACCCCAGACCCTCATAGCCCCCTTCCGATAGTCGGCTCTGCCCCAGGCGTCCCGATTCAGCCGCTGCTGGTCAGTTTCAGCAGCGGCTGAATCGGGCGCCATGCGACAAGCATCTGGGTGCTGCGGGTTGGTCGGTGGCGCTGCCTGGCACTGCGAGACCAACACGGCAGCACCCCAGTTGCTCTTGGGGCGCCTGGGGCAGAGCAGCTGGGGTGCTGCCAGGTTGGTCCCGCAGCACCAAGCGGCGCTACCGGACCAACTCGGCAGCACCCCAGCTGCTCTGCCCCAAGCGTCCCCAAGTCAGCTGCCGCTGAAACTGATCAGAGGCTGATTCCAGGAAGCCCGGGGCAGAGCAGCTCTGCCTCGGGCTTCCCGGAGTCAGCCGCTGGTCAGTTTCAGCAGCGGCTGAATCAGGGACAGCTGGGGTGCTGCCGGGTTGGTCCCGCAGCGCCGAGGGGCAGCGCTACAGGACCTACCGGCAGCACTCCAGCTGCTCTGCCCCCGGCTTCCCCGATTCAGCTGCTGGTCAATTTCAGCAGCGGCTGAATCGGGAAAGCCGGGGGCAGAGCAGCTCCAATGGTCCGGCTGCCCGGAGCACTTCTGGGTTCCTGATGGTGCCGGACCATCAGGAGTGCCGGACCATCAGATGCCGGACCAATGGAGTTTTACTGTAGATAGTAATTCCATGCTCTAATAATATGAATATAGCAATGTGATATATTACTGACCACCTGACCAGTAGAGTGATAGTGACTGTGAAATGCTAAGGGAGAGCTAGAGGTGATCCTGGCAATTACAGACTGGTAAGTCTAACTTCAGTGTTATGGTTTCAACCAATTTGCCTGGTAAAGAACAGAACTTTCATGTACATAGATGAACATAATTTGTTGAGGTAAAGTCAACATGGAAATCATGCCTCACTAATCCACGAGAATACTTTGAGAGGGTTAACAAGCATGTAGACAAGGTAAATTCAGTGGATATAGTGTATTTAGATTTCCAGAAATTCTTTGACAAGATCTCTCATCAAAGGCTCTAAAGCAAAGTGAGCTGTCATGGGATAAGAGGGAAGGTCCTCTCGTGGACTGATAACTGGTTACAAGCTAGGTAACAAACGGTAGGAATAAATGGTAGGTTTTCAGAATGAAGAGAGGTAACTAATGGTATCCTATAAGGACCAATCCTATTCAACATATTCATAAATGATCTGGAGAATGGGATAGTGAGGTGGCAAGATTTGCAATGATACTAAACTGCTCAAGACAGTTAAGTCCAAAGCAGACTGTGAAGTGCTTCAAAAGGATCTCGCAAAACTAGGTGACTGGGCAACAAAATGGCAGATGAATTTTAATGTTAATTACAAAATAATGCATAAGAACATAAGAATGGCCATATGGGTCAGACCAAAGGTCCATCCAGCCCAGTACCCTGTCTGCCGACAGTGGCAAATGCCAGGTGTCCCAGAGGGAGTTAATCAAACAGGTAATGTGATCAAGCCATCTCTCTCCTACTATCCATCTCCACCCTCTGACAAACAGAGGCTAGGGTCACACCATTCCTTACCCATACTGGGCTAATAGCCATTTGGACTTAACCTCCATGAATTTATCTAGTTCTCTTTTAAACCCTGTTCTCTTTTAAACCCTGTTATAGTCCTAGCCTTCAAAACCTCCTCAGGCCAGGAGTTCCACAGATTGACTATGCGCTGTGTGAAGAAGAACTTCCTTTTACTTGTTTTAAACCTCCTGCCCATTAGTTTCATTTGGTGGCCCCTAGTTCTTATATTATGGGAACAAGTAAATAACTTTTCCTTATTCACTTTCTCCACACCATTCATGATTTTATAGACCTCTATCATATCCCCCCTTAGTCTCCTCTTTTCCAAGCTGAAAAGTCCCAGTCTCTTTAATCTCTCCTCATATGGGACCCGTTCCAAACCCCTCATCATTTTAGTTGCCCTTCTTTGAACCTTTTCTAATGCCAGTATATCTTTTTTGAGATGAGGAGACACATCTGTACGCAGTATTCAAGATGTGGGCGTACCATGGATTTATATAAGGGCAATAAGATATTCTCTATCCCTTTTTTAATGATTCCTAACATTCTGTTTGCTTTTTTTGACTGCCGCTGCACACTGCGTGGACGTCTTCAGAGAACTATCCACGATGACTCCAAGATCTCTTTCCTGATTAGCTGTAGCTAAATTAGTCCCCATCATATTATATGTATAGTTGGGGTTATTTTTTCCAATGTGCATTACTTTACATTTATCCACATTAAATTTCATTTGCTATTTTGTTGCCCAGTCACTTAGTTTGGTGAGATGTTTTTGAAGTTCTTCACGGTCTGCTTTGGTCTTAACTACCTTGAGCAGTTTAGTATCGGCTGCAAACTTTGCCACCTCACTGTTTACCTCTTTCTCCAGATCATTTATGAATAAGTTGAGTAGGATTGGTCCTAGGACTGATTCTTGGGGAACACCATTAGTTATCCCTCTCCATTCTGAAAATTTACCATTTATTCCTACCCTTTGTTTCCTGTCTTTTAATTAGTTCTCAGTCCATGAAAGGATCTTTCCTCTTATCCCATGACAACTTAATTTATGTAAGAGCCTTTGGTGAGGGACCTTGTCAAAGGCTTTCTGGAAATCTAAGTGCACTAGATCTACTGGATCCC
Organism: Rafetus swinhoei; assembly: GCA_019425775.1. Lineage (NCBI taxonomy): Eukaryota > Metazoa > Chordata > Testudines > Trionychidae > Rafetus > Rafetus swinhoei. The sequence continues at coordinate 268,540,023 of CM033437.1, read as the reverse complement.
CCTTGTCCACATGTTTGTTGACTCCTTCAAAGAACTCTAATAGATTAGTAAGACATGATTTCCCTTTACAGAAACCATGCTGACTTTTGCCCAACAAATTATGTTCTTCTATGTATCTGACAATTTTAATCTTTACTATTGTTTCAACTAATTTGCCAGGTACTGACATTAGACTTGCCCATCTGTAATTGCCAGAATCGCTTCTAGAGCCCTTTTTAAATATTGGCGTTACATTAGCTATCTTCCAGTCGTTGGGTACAGAAGCTGATTTAAAGGATAGGTTACAAACCATAGTTAGTAGTTCCACAATTTCACATTTGAGTTCTTTCAGAACTCTTGGGTGAATGCCATCTGGTCCCAGTGACTTGTTACTGTTAAGTTTATCAATTCATTCCAAAACCTCCTCTAATGACTCTTCAATCTGTGACAAGTCCTCAGATTTGTCACCTACAAAGGATGGGTCAGGTTTGGGAATCTCCCTAACATCCTCAGCCGTGAAGACTGAAGCAAAGAATTCATTTAGTTTCTCCACAATGACTTTATCGTCTTTAAGTGCTCCTTTTGCATCTCGATCGTCCAGGGGCCTCACTGGTTGTTTAGCAGGCTTCCTGCTTCTGATATACTTAAAAAACATTTTGTTATTACCTTTCGAGTTTTTGGCTAGCTGTTTTTCAAACTCCTTTTTGGCTTTTCTTATTATATTTTTACACTTAATTTGGCAGTGTTTATGCTCCTTTCTATGTACCTCACTAGGATTTGACTTCCACTTTTTAAAAGATGTCTTTTTATCTCTCACTGTTTCTTTTACATGGTTGTTAAGCCACGGTGGCTCTTTTTTAGTTCTTCTACTATGTTTTTTTAATCCCAACAATAGGTATAAAATGATGAGGACTTAATTAGCTATTACCACTCAAGGGAGAGATCTTGAAGTCATCGTGGATAGTTCTCTGAAAACATCCACTCAATGTACAGCAGCAGACAAAAAAGCAAACAGAATGTTAGGAATCATTATAAAAGGGATAGAGAATCAGATAATATCTTATTGCCTCTATATAAATCCATGGTACGCCCACATCTTGTGCACAGATGTGGTCACCTCATCTAAAAAAAAAGATATCTTGATATTGGAAAAAGTTCAGAAAAGGGCAACAAAAATTATTAGGGTTTTTGAACGGCTGGCATATGAGGAGAGATTAATAAAACTGGGATTTTTCATCTTAGAAAAGAGGAGACTAAGGGGGGAGGGATATCATAGAGGTCTATAAAATCATGACTGGTGTTAAGAAAGTCAATAAGGAAAAGTTATTTACTTGTTCCCATAACACAAGAACTAGGAATCACCAAATGAAATTAATAGGTAGCAGATTTAAAGCAAACAAAAAGGAAGTATTTCTTCACACAATGCACAACCTGAAGAACTCCTTACCAGAAGACATTGTGAAGACTAGGACTTTAACAGGGTTAAAAAAAGAATGAGATAAATATACAGAGGTTAGGTCCATCAATAACTATTAGCCAGGATGGGTAGGATTGGTGTCCTTCACCTCTGTTTGTCTGGAAATGGATGACAGAGGAAGGATCACGTGAGGATTACCTGTTGTGTTCATTCCCTGTGGGGCATCTGGCATTGGCCACTGTTGGCAGACAGGATGCTGGGCTAGATGGACCTTTAGTCTGACCCAGTATGACAGTTCTTATGTTCTTAACCCTTTATTATAATTCATTGCAATTTTGAAAACAATTTGGTTTGTAGACATCCAAAGTAAGGCAAACCATATTTCCTGTTGTACACTGCAGCTGCAATTTAGTTTGCCCTTAAAGTCATTTTAGAAAACTTATTTCTAGCCTGTTGCATAATGCAGCTCCCATTTTTGGCTAATCTTAAGATGCTTCACTTCCATGTGTAGTAAATTCATCCAAAAGGAAAATAAAATCATGTTTAAACCACTCTACATTAATTATATTTGGAATACTGGAAAATGTAATTGTCTTAAAGTATTTATTCAATTTTTTTATTTACATTCTAACACTCTATTACTGCCAAACTTTAAATTGCTAGGGCCACAGCAAGGAAATAACTTGCTATTTGAATTGGAAGTGCTAACAAGAGAATTGTATGTGTTTATTCTGAAGAGTTTGGTGACCTCATAGTACAAAAGTAGCTTCAGGAGTCCTGATCCTGCAACACCACATGGACTTCAATGGGTCTCCATGTGGGATCAGAGGTCTGCCCACAAGGATGCAATTGGATTGGGCCCCAATGACTAATCTGTAAATTATATACATCATCGCCAATATTTTATGACATTTAGGAGATAGTCTATTAATGTAAAGAATTATTACATTATTCAATTTAGAAACAAAGTACATCAAAATAACTGGTTTATAATTCTAAGGACCAACTGCAACAAAATCTAATATTTTATTACCTATTTAACACCTGGTTTTCTGTTTCTAGTTCTTCTCTCTTTGCTTCCAAGAGTTCTATTTTCTCCTGCAGCCTCTTTTGTTTGTTGTCATTGAGAGCCTTTCTCTGTCAAACACACATATTTTGAACACTTAGAAACTGTGTCAACAGTTACAATCACTTTGATCAAGTTACTACTACTTTTCACTTGCATTTCAGTTACAAGATTCCATAGTTTTTAGCATTTCCTTATAAAGAGATGTATTTTTGTTGAAAATGGTAGGGGGGAAAACCCCAAACAAACCCGTAAGCATGTATTTACTTTCCATACTCACTTTGATTTAGCAAAGTAATGTATCAAAAAAGAGGGTTGGTTCCCCAAATGCCCAGTGTTAATGACATAAAACAGCAACACACAAAGTATCAATTTGTCTGAATAGGTTCTCAAGCTGTTTATCATTATGAGGCTCACGAAGTGTTAAACGGGTTAGAGGTTGAGAACTACAGCACCCCCGACAAATCACACAGTCCCCTATGCCTAATGTCCTCTGCCCACAGTTCCCTCTGCCCAGTGTCCCTCCACCCAACCTCCAAAGAGGAGCTAGGAGCAGAGCCATACTCTGCCATACAGGGACAGGCAGCAGCCAACAGCCAGGCCTGGATCCTGCTTTGTGGGGCCATGCAGCTGAGACACATGGCATTGGTCCAGGAATGGAGTACCCACCAGAGGCTGTGAGACAGCTGGGAGTAGTACAGCACTGGGGCAAACCCGTAAACCAGTGGTCTCCAACCTTTTTACACCCAAGATCACTTTTTAAATGACAGACCAAGCCAAGAACTACTGCCCCACCCCTTCCTTGAAGCCCCGCCCTCTCTATTCTCCTCTCCATCACTTGCTATCCCCAATCTTTATACTGCTGCTTTTTTTTTGCCGCCCCCAATTCTTCTGTAGGAAGAGGTTTTTCCAACATTTGGCCTGTCTAGCCTGGACCAAATGTCAGAAAACCAACTTCTTTTAAAGCCCCTTATTCCTCATGGAAAGAGGAATATAGGGGTGACTGAAAGAGCATGTTTGCTCTTCCACTAAAAAAAGTGGAAGAACAAATGCATCCCTGGATGCAGAAGAGTGTTTCTGGGATATCTCCAGAATCCTGAAAAACTCCTGCAGTCTAGCCGTATCCTCGCTGGGTTGAGACAGGATGTGTGGGCTCTGGGGTGGGAATGAGGGATTTGGGTGTGGGAAGGGGTGAGAGGTGTAAGCTCTGGGAGGAAATCTGGATGCAGGAGGAGGTGGAGAAGGGGACGCTGACTCGGGGAGGAGGCCCCAGGCCAGGCAGTATTGGGGTACTAGGCAAGCCACAGACTTGTGGATGTGAGGGTGCAGGAACTTGGGTTGGGGTATGTGAAGGGTTCAGGGCAGGGGGTTCCAGTGTATGATAGGCTCAGATCTAGGGTCTGGGGGAAGAGGGAATGCAGGAGTGGTTGTGGCCAGATGGGGGCTTGGCCCCAATTGGGGGTTTGTTGGCCAGGCTTCATTTTTAAATAAAAGACTATGTCAAACACAAAAAGCTTCTGCATTGTCTTTATTTATGAGAAGGGCAGGGAACCTGTCTTGAGTCAGGGGTCACTGACCCACAGAAAAATCAGTTGGGAGCAGGGGACATGGTACTGGGGAAAGGTGCTAGTGGGTGCTGAGGCAGGGAACAGGGTGCCAATGGGGGCAGGGGAGAAGGAACAGGCTGCCAGGAGGACAGGTTTCTGCAGCAGGGGACAGGTTTCTGCAGTAGGGGGCAGGGTGCCAGTGGGGACTGGTTTCTGCAGCGGGGGCAGGGTGCCAGTGGGGACTGGTTTCTGCAGCGGGGGGACAGGTTTCTGCAGCAGGGGGACAGAGAACAGAGTTCTGTGGCTGGGGGCAGAGGAGAGGGAACAGGGGGGCAGGAGAGCAGGGACAAGGTTCTGCGGCAGGGGACAAGGTTCGGGGGCAGGGTGCCAGTGGGGACAGGGAGTCCCCTACACCAGCCTTGGAGGGAAGCCTCCATTGTGCGCTTCCTCCGGGGCCGACCCCCCCGCGGAGGAAGGAAGCCCTGTCGCACGCCTCTGCCGGACCTGACTCCCCCCCACCCCACGGAGCAGGGAAGCCCGCGCATGCGACCCCTCGGGGCCGACCCCTCCTCCCCCACGGAGCAGGGAAGCCTCCGTTGTGTGCCCCCTCCGGGCCTGACTCCCCCCTCCCGCAGAGAAGGGAAGTCCCAGTGCGTGCCTCTGGGGACTTACCCGGTAAGTTCCCAGAACGCCAGGGAGCTTGGGCAAGGAAGCAGCTAGCACATTTCCGGAACCCCTGGAAGTGATGCGCAGCTGTAGGACTTCCGTCCACCCCACGGGAAGTTGCCACTACCTCCATTGTTGCTCGAGGTAGGTAGTGGGGCTTCTTGGGGGTGGGGAGAAATGGGGGGGGCCAGAAAGCCTCATGACCTACTGGTCGAGGCCTCGGGATCAACCAGTCGATCGTGATCAACTGGTTGGTGACCATGGCCCTAGACCACTCTCCCATCCCCTCTCCCCAGGCGCTCACCAGCCCCCTGCTGGCAGGAATGCTGGTGCTAGCTGCAAGACATTCTGTCTGCCTCAGCCAGGACGGCACCCCCTGCTAGATCAGAGCAACAAATTTTGAATTTTTTTTTTTTTTTTTAATAACACAGCTGAACCTCAACTGTGTGCCAATTGGGCTGTGGGATGAGAAACCGCTGTTATAGACAATTCCAAACCTCCTGTTGGGAAAATGAAAGAGCTACTAAGTCTTGTATAAGACAATGACAAATTGATAGACATACTAGATAAGCTCATCATTTGCAACTGTTTAGTAATATAAACAGTATATAAGCAACGTAGATTTTATTTCCTCTCTAACATCACTTGCTGATGATGACATCAATAACATCAGCTTTATGTTTTATGAACTAGTTGCAGGCATCCTGTATATGTCTTTATGGTACATGAAATTACTAACTAATCCTGAGCTTTATTAAGGGCTAAAACATGTGAAGTTGGAATAAATAATAACCAGTTTCTCCTTTTGTGCTAGTGTTCCATAGCATGCAATTTTAGGGGAAACAAAAATACAAAATTCAATATTTCCATTAATAGTATTAACATCTGGGGATGTAGCAGATTGGTGCTTGGATATGAACAATTTACCATCTAGATATTACTGAAAAGGGAAATGTCATCCTGTTAGCATCTAACACAACATCTTATTGGTTAATTCTTGGTCCATCTCCAGGCTGACCTAAAGTATTTAATTGAAGAACATGGTTGGCTCTTATTACAACATATTACAACCACTGTCACCTCAAATACATGAAATTGTGCCTATCTTGAAGCACCTGGTATATTTTGCTATTATATATGTAATTACATAGATGCTGCAATTAAAAAGTCAATATAAAAATAAATCTGCACACCTAAACTGAGAGCTGAGCTTTCTGTCCCTTCATAAGCGCTGAAGCAAACAGTCAACATACCTTTTTTTGAGCAACAGCAGCCCGGTGTAGTTTCTCTTTTACCTGGTCATACTTCTCTTCTCTTTCTGTGGTACGCTGAATAAGTTTATGCTTTTCTTCCAACCACTCTACACGTTTGTCTTCCAACACCCTGGGAGAAGAACATTAAAGAGTGGTGTTGTAATCAAAACACTGAATTAATTCTTTTAAATAAATATCAGCATCTAGGATCCCTGACATACACTTTACTCCACCCACTATTCCTTCATGAACCAACCATATGTTTGAAATAGCTAACAATTTTGAACTGTGCTAGAAATTCAACAAATTTGGACTTTTGAATTAACTTCATTATTGGCTTAATTCAAATAAAGTGCTTAATTTTGTAAACAGGCTTGTCCTTTGGATTAGCCTTTTGATAATCCATAAATTATATGCATAATAGGGATGTGAAAGGTTAACTGGTTAACTAGTAAACAGTAGGGGCTGGAGCAGCTCCCCACCTGCCAGAGGGAATGGGCTGCTTCAGCTTTGAGGAGGGCCCTAGTGTGTTGCAGGCAGGGACTGCTCCAGTCGTCTGGAGCAGCCCGTTTACCGTGGGCCCACTACAGACAGGGCTGGGCTGGAGCAGCCCCTGCCTGTGGGGTGGGGGGAGAGGAGGGATGGGAGAGGGCGCTGGTCCAGCCACCACTCCAGCCTGCCCATTTCTCCCTTAATCAGTTTACCAGTTAAACATAATGTTTAACCAGTTAACAAATTAAACAGGATTTTACATCTCTAGTGCACAGGACAAATTTCTGTCTTTATCTGTGGGAGCCACATTAGAGCGTAGTGAAGAGTGACCAGAGCAGTGCCAAACTGTTGTCACAAGAGCTATCTACCTTGCGAATGCATGAATAGAAGAGGGTGGGCTGCTGTAACACAGTTTACTGCTCTTCTGAACAAAAGCAGCACCCACCATAGTTCTTGGTCAACCAAATCACAGATAAGGCCAAACACGTATCATACCTTCTGGTATGTGGCTTCTTGCTTTGGGAAATGCACTTATTTAAAAACAAAGAACAAAACTACAAAAGGAAATAACTACCATGTTTATAACAATTTAGTATTTTATTGAAAACTTTCCTAATGTTTTTCTAACTAACAAGGGTCTAGTCACAGTCTTTAAGTTCCAAGAAAGAAGGCTTGTAGGCAAGCTTGCACTGGATAAGAATCTCTGTTTCCTTCAGTGTTTATTACCAAGTTCTTATTGCACATATCAGTACCACTGGTAGGTACAGGAAAGAACCAAAAAATCGTTCAGTTTTGAGTATGTCAGAATTGTTGACTAGATTTTCACTTCACAATCTGATAGGAGTTACCTAAAGTAAATGCATCTACCACATAGAAAGCAGAACACTCTGAAGAAAAGGCTGGCGTGATTCATGAAACCCCTTTCAAAGTACATAAAGAAGACATTTTTGCCTTTATCTATTGCTATGACAGAACCCATAAGGGAAATCCTGGCTCTACCAAAGTCATTGGAAGTTTTGTCACCAACGTCAATGGGACCAGAATTTCACCCCAAACATATAAATTATTGCAACAAGGGTCAATTGTCTATCTTTATATATATTTAAAAAAAAGTCCTGTGGGACGACAGAGTGACATCATCACGTCACTCTACATCCCGCCACCCAGCCTCCTCCCTCCCTCCCTCCCTGGTGCTAGGGAGGAGGAGCTGCGTGGCCTCCCTGGTGCTTCGGGAGGCTGAGAGCCATAAGCCATGTGCCCTCCCCAGACTCCTCACATACTCCCAAGGCTGAGACCCCACACTCCCAACCCCCTCACACATACCCTCGGCCGAGACTCTGCACTCCAAGCCTGCTCACTCATATCCCACCCCAAGCTGAGACCCCTAACCCTAATCCCCTCACTCACCACCCTGCCAAGACCTCACATCCCCAGCACCCTCACTTGCCTTTTTCACTGAGACCCCGGACCCACGGCCTGCTCTAGCACCCTCCCCCGTGGCCAGACACCTCCCCTGGTCAGACACCTCCCCGTCGAGAGAGGGGGATTGGCGAGCAGAGAGAGCAGGAGGCGCAGCCCCCTAGTAACCGATAAGTGAAAGTCAAATGGATGCACATGCATACTGTTAAATCTATTACAAGGCAGAAATCCATTTTTACACTAGGAAGTTGAAATTAAAAGCACCTTTTAAGAACTCTCACTTTTTTCATGATACTATCAAGAAGATCTGGACAAAAGGGGCTTCATTACATTGTAAGTCATGCCAATGGTGAGAAATACTATTAAAGAATTACATGCCTATGTAGGGAAAAAAATTGAATTAAAACAGATGAAAAAGCAAACCATACTTTTCTGCTTCTAGCTGAGCTTTTTCTGCTTGACTTCTTGCATTGCGACATTCTTGTTTTAATCTCTCCAACATTTCCTTCAGCTTTTGATTAGACTCAAGCAAGTCGCTTTCAGACTGAGACAGTGAGGCCACTTGGAGTTGTAAATCATTAATTTGCTACCAAAGAAATATGTAAGCTTTTATTGGACATAACACAGCCCAGAAGTGAGAAATCAACACTCAAATTATTGAAGCATCACAGACAAATTTAACAAAATAAGTCAATTATGCAAAACACAAAGGGCCAGGTTTGTGACCCAACTTTAAATGACCGTGAAGGGGAGTATGATCTCTGCACTCCCCTGCATAACCTCCCTCCATGTCAGCTGCAAGTGCAGAAAACACATGAACAATTTTCTTTAACGTGAACAAATTTTTGCCACACATTTAACTCAAAAATCACTAAGTGGATTGCCCTTAAACTCTAAAAAACAAACCACAAGCAGATTCACCTCCTGACTGTAAACAACTATGAGAAATTTTAGTCCAAAAGGGATTTTTTTTTTTTTTTTGGTGGGGTAAATTACATGTGCCTGAAACCAAGGGCACATAATACGAGTATCTTTTCACCCATAACATAGCTGTTATGAAATTTTAGAAGATAAATGTAAATTGCAGAAGTTTTGGAGTATTAGACCACACTTAAAATCTGGTAATTAATTGACTCTCATGTAAGTGCCAGAATTATAAATTTAAATCTCTTTCACAGTGTCAACAGTGAAAAATACTATGTATTGTTTTTTGTGTTAGAAGATTGCTGGGTAACCAAACCTGGCTTTTTTTCCCCTTCATGTTTATATGGAAGAGAGCATTTGCCCAATAGGGCACAGCACTCACTTTCTTCTTAAGTTAATGTGTGGGATTTTCAGGAGTGTTAAGTACCGGTCTGACTCCGCTCCCATTGAAGAAAGAATTTTACCAGACTTCACCTGGAGCAGAGTTTGGCCAATACTTGAATATTTTTGATAGTTTTACTGACTTTTTCTATGAGAGATGAGCTTTTTAAGAGACAGTTACTAATGTCTTTTCTTTGAACTGATCTTTCTCACTGTAGACATCTACCTATTTTTCCTTTCAGCTGAAACTGTGATTGGTAGATTCACTCTGGCTAAATAAGTAGCCAGCTTTTTCAAAGATATAGCTTCATAACTGGATTTTATGGAAGCATGAAATATGTACTGCAGTCCCCTTTTCCTTAAGGATATGTTAGGTTAATTAATTACACAGGAGACAACATGGCTTTTCAGGAGTTAGGAAATTTAGGATTGTATTTTTATACACTGTTACTAGTTCATGGTGCAATTCTGGCAAGCCATTTCACCTGAGTTTATTCACCTATGTTCGTAAAAGTATTTGGATACCCTTGGGTGAGAGGCACAATGTAAATGCAAAGTATTGTCCAGAAGCAACTTATAAGAGTGCATCTAATACAACAGGGCTTAACTTGAAATAAGCTACGCAAATTGAGCTACATCAATTGCGTAGCTTATTTCGAAATTGGGAGTGTCTACGCAGCACTTATTTCAAAATAGAGCACTCTTCCTCCGACTTCCCCTTACTCCTCATACAATGAGGGTTACAGGATTTGGGGTAAGAAGTCCTCCAGCTTGGCAGTATTTTGACATTATTTCAAAATAACTGCCTGCTGTGTAGACATGGAGTAAGTTATTTCAAAATAATGCTTGGTTATTTTGAAATAACACTGTTGTGTAGATATACCCTTAGTGTATAGAACCTAGGTCTCCAGTTAACAGTATTTATTAGGCCAAAGGACCAGCAACATTCTGAGTTCTGAAATTGCTAGAATACACAAGGAGAAATAAATAGCTGAAGCAAAAGACTTTGATAAATCAGTTGATATGGGCTCAGAAAATGCCTGCCCTCTATACATTTTTGCACACAATTTTAAAGAGGATTAAAAAAATGTTTTACTATAAATCATAAGAGTTTGAAATCTCAGAGGGGTAACTGAGTTAGTCTGTAACTTTAAAAATGATCCTGTGGCACCTTAGAGACTAACCAAAATATATAGAATCATGAGCTTTGTGGGCAAAACCCACTTAATCACATGAATTGGAATGGAAACCAAGAGACATATATAACACCAAAAGTAGTACCTGTCACTTGTAGGACTCACGTTAAGTGATGGTTGTGTCCCATACATAGCTTTTGATGTGGAAATGCAGATGTTAATGGAGGAGATATTGGTTTTGTAATGTGCCAACCGATTAATGTCTTTGTTTAGGCCAAAGGAAACTGTGCAAATCTGTACATAAAATCAATTCTGCAGATTCTCTCTGTAATTGGTTAGTGAAATTCCTTTGTAGAAGAATGGCTACTTTTAAATCCACGACTGAGCGTCTAGGTAGGTTAAAATGTTCCCCTACGGGTCTGTGTGTGTTACCATTTCTGATGTCTGATTTGAGTCCATTTATCCTTTGTCGCAGAGATTGTACGATTTGGCCAATATACGTGGCAAAGGGGCATCGCTGGCACTTGATGGCATATATCACATTAGAGGATATACAACTGTATGAGCCCCTGATGTTGTGGCTTATGTAGTTAAGTCCTGAGATGGACCTCAGAGTTTTGATTTAAACAAATTAAGAGATGAAGACCTTTCAAAATAAAATATCACAGTATGATACAAATGCTTACCTGTTTAAGATCAGTATTTTCACTTTTTTCCTTTTCTAACTCCTCAGATTGAATAATTTGCTGTTGAAGTTTTAACCTAAAATTCAATATAGGTATAATTATTTTTGTCTAATTAAAAATTTAACTATTCTAGAAGGTAACTATTCAGATTGTTAGTAGTTAAACAGGTCAATCTGTTTAACCTTTTGCAAGGCTGATGACTGAATAATATATTCTAGCATTAATTATAAAATAAGTCATGTTTCTACTGTACGATTAGGACTATACTAATGTCAAGGATTCCTATGTTTTGCCTCATTTTATACATCTTTGACTTAACCCTTAGATGCATGGATGTGACACAGTTGTAGAACATCACTTTGACAACTGCTAAGATAAAACTTGTACAAAACAGAGAGCATATAGAGGAGCAGCATCAAATAAGGGCCTCCTGATTTGTCACATTACAAAAGCCCAACTTGGCGGGGGGAGGGGGAGAAAGAGTGCTTTCATCTGCTGTGGGCACCAGGAGATCAGTTTTTAACATTTAACTAATTAAAACAATTACTTAAACATCACATTGAAAAAAAAATTAAGAAAACAAATATTCTGCTTAAAATTCTGCAACCGACTTGGAGTTTTGTTTTTCAAACTATAAATTCTTTGTTTGCCTTTTTTCTGCCAGAGTGATCACACTGGTGGTATAATTTAACAACACCCTACTCCTTAAGTGTAATCCTTTTTACTGAATATAAACAAAAAAAAAATCAAACAATATTTCAAAAATATACGTTGTATATTTTAAACAATTTTTTTTAAAACAACATACATTACCTAACATTCTGAAGCTCCCTTCTGCTAGACTCTTCTGCCAGCTGCATAACACGCAATTTCTCTTCATACTCATCCTTTTCAGATTGCCTCCAAGCATCTTGTTCAACTTTCATTTTTTCTAACTCTGCTAACCTGTTCTCAAGTTCTAATCTGAAATAATATTCAATATTTACACAAGAACTATTACAAGGACAAAATGACCACAAAAATATGCAGTTAAAAGTAATATTAAAACAAGTTGTTTAACTCATGCTCTACCCTATTCTTTTTTTAAAAAGAGCAGTAAAAAAGAGAACATACTTCTCTTCCTGTAATGCTGCAAGTTTTTGAAAGCCTTCTTCTCTGGCAGCTTGTACTTTACGAATGAGCTCACGATCCTTTTCTACTAAAAGCACTTTGTGACGTTCAACAGCTGCCTTGAGAATTTCATTGTCTGAATGCAATCCTGTTTTATACAACATATACATCAGCATGAAATATTTACAGTATTAAAAATCATTTTACAAACACTGATAAAAATCGAACTATCTACTGTTCATGCACAAATATTCAAGAATTTTAAAGACATGAAGGGCACGTCTAGACTACGTTTTAATTTCCCTGGGAATTTGCATATCTTCTTCTGATCACTTTTTTTAAAGTGGGTCTTTTTAAAGTGAAAGTAGTCTGGACACTTTTTCGGAAGAAAAACCTCTTTTTTTAAAAAAACGCTCTTCCTAAAAAAAGGAGGTTTATGCGGTTTTTCGAAAAAGGGTTTTTCCCCCCGAAAAAAAGCATCCAGACTCCTTTCACTTTCGAAAGACCCGCTTTCGAAAAAGCAATTGGAAGAAGATTTCTTTCTTTAATTTCTTTCAAAATTAAAACATAGTCTAGACGTGCCCAAAATGTCATGCCTTATCATTGTTAAATAACAATACTTTAAAACAGACAGCACACTTAGAGGCCAATTCTTATGTAATAATTACTAACTATTTTTCTAAAAATACTAAAATATACAGCACAGACTTGCATTAAGAACTGAGTCAGCTATTTAGATTTACTGAACAGCCATATTAACTAAATAAATGCCTCTGGATAAAACATTCCATTGTGGATATGGAAGGGTTAAGAAAACAAATGCATTATACCTACAGAGTATAAGCAGAAGTTGATAGGAAACTAATAATAAATCACTAATGGAACTTTAATGAACTGGTTAGCGCATAGAAATGAGAGAAGAATATTGACTATATTTAAAACCTCAAACTCTGATGTACCACATACCAGTAATAAGGGAAAACAGATTTGTGGAACTATCAACAGTAGTGGAAAAGTTATCAATCATTGTGATTCTGAACGACTAAATAGGGAGAAGAGTGAAATGAGAAAACTAATGTGATATTCAGAGCCCATGTACTCAGTAAGATGGTGTAACTGACCCTTGATTTACTAGGCAATCCAGTAAGAGATTGGAAATTCTACAATAGCTTCAGGTAAGTTTAAAACTGAAGAGTTATGTGGTAGGGATGTGAAAAGTTAACCAATAACTGTTGAGGGCTAGAGCAGATCCCCACCTGCGAGGGCAGAGGGCTGATCCAGTCCTACAGGGGGCCTGGCACAGACAGGGGCTGCTTTCACCCAGAGCAGCTTCCATCCACAGGGAGCCCGGGTGCCCCGCAGGCAGGGGACCAGGAGATGGTGGTAGCTCCGGCCCCCGCATCTTGGGGTCTGCAGTAGTTAATGCCTCGATACCTTCCATCACCATGCAATTTTGACAGATGCCCTGCCCCTTTTCACCTAGACCCGCCCCTTCTTAACCCCTGCCCCATGATGTCACCTAACCCCGCCCCTACCCATGATGTCACCTAACCCGCCCCTACCCAGCCCTGCCCCCACCCCATGACATCACCTAACCCCACCCACCCACCCATAACACCCCTAATCCCGCCCCTTCCTACCCCGCCCCATGACATCACCTAACCCGCCCCTTCTTAACACCCCATGAGGCCCCCTAGACCCGCTCCATCACGGGACCCTCCGCCACGCGGGCTCCAAGATGGCGGGCCGGGGCCTCCTAAGCCTCTCCGCCACACGGGCTCCAAGATGGCGGGGCCGTCACTTTCCGGGTCGGGGGCCTCCTCAACCCCGTCTAAAAAGAAAAGAAAGACGGGACAAGCTAGCACCAGAGAAGGGAGCTCCCACGAGGGCCGCCTCGACCCGCGGGGGCTGGAAGAGGGAATGGCCGGAGGCCGGGTGGAGAGCCCTAGGCGGCGAGCCGCCCGTTAGGCGGCGCCAATAGAATTTCAGCTCCGCCCTTGAGACCGAACCAATAGAATTTAGTGGGAGGCCGAGAGGCATTTTCACGCCTTTATTTGAAAAAAAAAACCCCACCAACTGCTGTCTGTCATCCTGTATAAAAGCTGGTTTTTCGTGCAGCGGTCAGTTTTAAGGCCAGACGACACGGACCTACGGGCGGGCCCCAATACAGACCTATGGCCGGTCTAAAGGATCTTGCAGACGTCGAGGAAACCGAGCGCTTCTGGGGCTCCGTGAGGGCTATGCCTCTGTCTCAAATAAACATTTCGTATCCTAAAGAGAGAGAGCCGAAAACGTGGGGAGGATCGACGCCCATGAAAAAGAAGAAGAGCTGTGGGGGGGAAAAACCCTAGGATGCCTATGGAGGATAACGAACCGAAGACAGCGGTAAGCGGATTTTTATGGCTTTGTAGCAAAAGGTGGACAATCGCGGGCACGTTATACAAATGTTATATTTTTATAGGTAAGCGCTACAGAAGGAGAGAACACACACGAGGCGATGGTCCCCGAGGAAGAAGACGATGTATACGAGGACATGGGCCCCGAGACACGGAACGCTGTAAAAGAAGGAGAAAAAGCAGAAGAGAGCGCATACATGGCAACGGGTCCTGAGGAAGTAGTAGAAGAAGTATACGAGGACATGGGCCCCAAGACAAGGGCCGGGGCGAGCGATAAGGAAAATTGCCCGCCACCATCTGAGGGGCAAATAAACTCCCCGGCGCCGGGGGCAGAGGCAGAAGAGCGAGAGACGGTTAAAGCAAAATTTATTTCATTTAAAAGAAATAAAATACGGTTCTAGACAACAGAAGTTAAAACTTGTGTTTAATAACAGGGATCCGATGACGGTTATGACACAGACGACGGGATGATTGAGGTAAAATGTTTTATTTTTGTGGTAAAACGACGGCCGCAAAAAAGGAAAAAAAGTGAGATGTAATTTTTTTGTTTGTGACAGCTCACCTCTTTAGAGGATGAAGAGAGCGGGACTCAGACGGGGGTAGCCGTGGTATGCGCCTGCTGCTTTTGCGTGAACACTGACGAGAAAAAAAAAAAGCACCAGAGAAAACAAGCAGGATGAGAGAGAGATGGTCATGGACGACATCATTAGAGCCGTTATAGTAAAAGTTTTCTACCATTGTTTGAAAAAGGTGATGTTTGATACCTGTACGCCATGTGCAGAAAAATATCCTGATCCGCTCAACTTTAACATTCTGTTTTGGAACCGCTCAGAGGAGTTTTACCAACTTGGACGTATTGTTTCTAAGTTGGATGTTGCGCAGGTCCTGTACATAATTATGGCTGAAGGGCACAAATGGAATAAGCTAAACGTAACCTCCGAAACCGCAGCACAAGTTATTAAAACGATCAGAGAGGTAGCAGAAAGCACAGACCCTGGGATGTATCTGATAAACCTGTCAGAGAAGGTGATGATAGAGGCGGGCTGCTCGGCGTGCAGAAGGATTGGCAGAATTAACCCTGACACTCTTTACGCGTCGCGCCGCGGGGCTGTGGGGGCCCCAAAAAAAGCTGTCTTTTGATTAAAGCACAATGTGTATGTTTGTAGGCCTAGAAGCCAAAATGTTTATGTATTCAATAAAACAAAAGAAAGATGTTTTAAAGTTACGCCTCCGTATTCAATAAAAAACAAAAAACAAAACAAAAACAAAAAAAAACACGAGAATCACACCGGCGTATACGTACTTATTAAAGCAAGCGAAGGGGCCGGGGTTAGACATGGCCGCCAGGCTAAAAGCGGTTTATTATTCTCCCGGGGAAGCCGGTAGTTTTGGGGGTGTGACGCCCCTATATCAAGCCGCTAAAAGGCGCCACAATACTTTAAGTAAAAAGCAGGTTGCCGCCTGGCTCGTGGACCAAGATGCTTACGCTTTACACAAACCGGCAAGAATTACATTTAAAAGAAATAAAACCGTGGTGTCCGACGTGGACGCACAATGGCAAGCGGATTTGGTTGACATGACGCCCTACGCCGGTCACAACGACGACCGTAAATATATTTTAACGGTGATAGACATTCTGTCTAAACATGCCTGGGCAGTACCGCTAAAGAACAAAACCGGGGCCGAAGTAGCTAAGGCGTTTAAAACCGTTTTTAAACAAGGCCGCGTGCCTCAAAATTACAGACAGATAGAGGGAAAGAGTTTTTAAACCGGGCTTTAAAGACTTTACTAAAACAACACGGAGTACACCACTTTGTTACCAATAACGAAGTCAACGCCGGTGTGGTGGAGAGGTTTAACAGAACCCTGAAATCCAAGATGTGGAGGTATTTTACCGCCCATAACACCTTTCGGTACATTAACGTGTTGCAAGCCTTCATAGACGGGTACAACAGAAGTTATCACAGGACCATAAAAAGGCGTCCCGTCGACGTGACGCCCGCTAACGCGCTGAGTGTGTGGAAAACTATTTACGGGGATAGTTTTAAAATAAAGACAGCGCCGGCCCTTTTTAAGAAAGAAGACCACGTGAGGATCTCTAAAACAAAGGGGGTTTTTAAAAAGGGCTACAAGCAGACCTTTACGGATGAAATATTTATCGTAACTGGCGTTTTATCGCGAGGACCAAGACCGACGTACGCGTTAAAAGATTACGGAGAAGAAAAAGTAAGGGTGTCTTTTTATCCTGAAGAATTACAAAAAGTCAACCCTAATCAGGACCGCGTTTATAGGATAGAAAAAATTTTAGCAAAAAAAGGTCGGGGTAGAAACGAACTTTTTTTGGTGAAATGGAAAGGTGGCCTGATAAATTCAACAGCTGGGTTAAATAGGCTCACGTACTAGACCTTTAATACGGGGGAAAAAGATGGCCGAAGGGGGCATTTACGTCACCTTACCCAGCAACGCCTCCGCCACAGTTTTCCCTCAGAACACTAGTTCCAATTTTACAATACAGCTGGCCAAACCTTTAAATTTGAACAGCCGCTGGGAAGTCGCTTTATCCGAAATTCATTATTGTCATTCGTGGAACACCCTTTCTTACGAGGCCCTGTTTACGATAGCCTCGGAAAAAGAAATCCAGCGTCTCACAATGCAGCCCGGTTATTATTCCTCCGTTCAACATTTAGTTGAGGGCATCAACGAAACCATCAAGAAGCAGACCGAGAACCAGACCGTGTCTTGTTTACAACCCGGTGACCAGGCGGGTCTGGTTAAAAACTGCCGGGGGCACGTCTTATTTTTCCGCCCAGGGGGAACTGGCGGCGCTCTTGGGAGTGATTCCAAACCGGCCTTGCAAGGTGGCGCCGCACCCCGCCGACATTACGGGGGTTAACTCTTTATACGTGTATACGGACATAGTGGAACATCAGTTAGTGGGAGACCACTACGTGCCGCTGTTGCGTTGTGTCCCCGCCCAGGGCAGCAATAATGAATTTATCACCCTCATCTATGACAAGCCGTATTACGTGCCCGTGAGCAAGCAACACATCGGGACCGTTACCATCGAAATAAAGACGGATCAAAATAAAAACGTTTCATTTAGTTTTGGAAAGGTGATTGTTAAACTACACCTGCGACCCAGGAAAACGGAGGAATGAGGAGCGTAAAAAGCCACGGGGACCACGCCATGTATAGAAACTACTATAAAGCCCAGGCGGGTTATGCCCTGCCGGGGTATCACGGGTTACCCGTTATGTACGGGGCCGGTTTAGGCGGGATCTTCCGCAGTCTTTTTAGAAAAGCCGTCCCCCTGTTGAGAAGAGGCTTTGAAATAATTAAGCCCCATATGAAAACAGCAGCCAAAAACATAACCAAGGACGTGGTGAGCCACGTGACCAGCGCTGTCATGAACAAAATCGGGCCCCAGGAAGGTTCGGGGCTAGCAGTGGTGAGGCGCAAAAGAGCCGCGACACGCCTCCCATTCACAGGGCCCCCCAGGCCCTTTAAAATAAAAAAGGCGACGGGGAGACGCAGCGCCCCCAGAACGAAAACACGTCCTAAGAAGAGAAAGAGCCCCGGACTCCGCGGTAAAAGGGATATATTTTAAAATGTCTTTTATCCATTGCGGGTCTGAAGAATGCACCAAGTCGGAGTTGGATCTCTTTCAAATAGCCCCCACACAAACCAGCATCGAGAACAGTTACTACGTGGAGATTCCACCCCGTCCGCTTTAACGGTGAACGCCCCCCTAGAATTTTTTATTTCCGGACACGGAGATCATTACTTGGATCTCAACAACACCCTGCTGCACATGTGTTGTTGGGTGGTAAAAGCAAACGGTTCAGATTTTGAAATTGTGCTCTAATGATTTACCAGAAAATGATCGCATGGTGACACGGTTTTTAAAAGGTAAAGCACGGCGGGGTCCCAAGCCAGTGTCGAGCATGTTTCAGCATGTCCAGACGTGTTTGTCTTGTCGTGAGTTTAAAGAGGCGCATTAATAAAACACTAAAATAAAACAATCACGGTTGAGTTTTTATTTTACACCTTTAACCAAGCGATTTTCTGCTTTTTAGCGGAGGGCTGGTGAAAAGAGGCCGCTCCCGGCTCTAGCCCCGTTTTAAGGCTATCTAAATATTCTTTATTGGTAACATGACCCACGACGGAGGTCGGGGCGTTTAGCTCCGCCAAGGCTTTCATAAAAGCCTTCCAACCCCTAGGAGCCCTCTTGTTAGCGAAAGAATAAGGGCCTGTTACCCCCCTAACTAAGTCGAGTATGTGAGACCCGGCCACAGCCGTCCCCCGGTACACAAAGCCCGCATCGGCGGTCCAAGAGGCGATGTCTTTATGCTGCTTGAGTTTATGTAGCAATAGTTCAGCTTTTTTTTTATAGCGAGGATTTACTCCCTCCAACACGTCCCGAACCACAAAGTCCGCGGGGCTTCCAGCGGCTTCGGGGGGAGGTTTTTCCTCTGACGCTTCTCTCATGGGCTCGGGGAGCAAGAGACTTACTTTAGTCTTTTCCGCTTCCCCCTGCCTGTTCAACAACAGGTATCTCTGCAGGACCCTTTCGTAAAGTTTCGCCTTCTCGTAGTCGGATAGGCCGGTTCTTTGAAGAATGTCTTTCATTTCCGAATCCAGACGCTGAGCGGCAGCAGTTCTGATGTTTTCTTCCCCGCCTGAGACGCCTTTCAGCTGGTCCAGCTGACGGCTAGGCACCAGATACAGTTTTTCAGCATGCTCCATTTTCTGCTCCAGAGCAGGGCCTGGGGTTTATCTGCTAGTTAGCAGGCCTGACAGTAGAGGGAGAGCAAAGCTCAGCAAGGGGCCGATAAAGCCTCCTGACTGCTTGACAATTAGCTTCTTCTTTTTGAGGGACAGTCTTTTATCGCTCAGTTTTTTGATAGCCCCCCGGCTTTTTTTCAGCACGCTTATTTGGCGCGGTTTCAGGGGGACATTGCCCTTTAAAGTGTTGAGCTCTATTTCAAAGATGGCCGGGTGATGTAATGGGGCGGGGTTTAAGAAGGGGCGGGTCTAGGTGACATCATGGGAGGGGCGGGGCTTGATGACATCACGAAAAGGGGCGGGGCACCTGTCAAAATTGCATGGTGATGGAAGGTATCGAGGCATTAACTACTGTCTGCTCCAGCCAGGCTGGAACGATTCTCCACCAGGATCCTGCTTAGTCAGTTAACTGATTAACTGTGATTTTACACCCTAGTTTGTGGAATTAAATATCAAAGTAAATAATGAAATGCACACGTTACTTATTTTAAAAGTAAATTAATTTTTTTTACTTTGTTCTTGCATTTTCAGTTTTCAATAAACTGTGTACACATTTTTGTATTCACAGTAAATAACTATATTTCTGTATTTCTTGAAGTTTTTTGGGGGGAAGAGAGGGGGACAAGGGAGGGCATTAGAGATTTTGACAGCTGCTTTTTTCGTCCAGGAAAATGAGGGATTTATTTTGGGATTGCTGGATAAAGTGAAAAATTCTGCTAAAATGCTTCAGTTAACTGTGTTGATATTTAAAGTGCCCCCTGAAAGCTTTGGCATTTACACCCCCCAAAAACTATTATATTTTCTTCAAATGAAAGCCTAGATCCTTGAGCTTAGCCCTGTGGCAAATTCCATAGCTCTAGAATAACAGAATATAGGAGGTCCTGGTGGCAGTCTTCTGTAGGCATTAAAACCTTAGTTCAAAACACTAATTATAATAGAGAAAAAGACAATGGCTATATAATTTGGCAAGATTCAATAAAATTGACAACACATGTTATGTAATATGCAAATAAACACAGATTATGCTAAAATGTCTCCCGGGTTCATTAATTACATAAACTGGGAGTCATTCATACACACGCTATATACTTGATGGATAAGGGGATACGACAATGTTTTTAGACAGCAAATTAATTTTCAGATTGACTATCTGCACTAGACTAGACTGTTTCTTCTGAGGTTAATTTTTATTGTAGTGTGATAGGAGCTGCAAGTTTTAACAGAAACCATTAGAAACTAATTGCACATTACCATCCATTTCGCTTTGAATCTTGTTTCTCTCTCTTTCTACCTCACTCTTGGCTCTTGCTGCCTCCAGTCTGACATTAGTTACTTCTAATTTGTGTGAATGCTTAAGTTCATCTACCTGTTAATTAGAAAATAAAACCAAATCACTAATATTACATCCTAGCCATTACTATGATCCAAGCTTTTATATAACATCTTGCTTACAAGAAAATACTTTAAACAATGGCAATCCATGCTTATTCCAGAATATATACAGGTTGAACCTCCCTGGTCCAGCACCCTTGGGACCTGACTAGTCTCAAACCAGGAGAAGACAGCGTGGCTCGGGACTCCCCTTTTTGCCAGCCATCTGGGGCTCCGCTCTCCCCAGGCTGCCCTATTGCCCTGATTTTCCCCAGCTACCCTGCTTTCTCTTGGCAGCAGCTGGGGCTTCACTTTCCTTTGGTGGCTCTGTTGCTCCCCAGCCACCGAGAGCTCCACTTTCCCCTGGAGGCTCCACTGCTGCCCAGGCCTGCACTTTTCTCCAGCCCCTGGGGGCTCTGTTGTTCCCCGGCGTGCTAGTCCAGCAACACTCCTAGCTCCAGCCTGATGGCTTGTCCCAGTGAGTGCTCCCATGAGGTCACTGACCATGCCAGACCAGGGGTGTTGCCAGACTATATAAGGTCTGATTAGGAAGGTTCAACAAATTATTTTCATCCACTGTTTTTCATACAGCCACTTCAGAGTAACCAAGCATCCAGATTAATGATGTTATAAATCCCATACGCCCATAGCAATAAGGCTATTAATATAAAGGTATTCCCGGAGTTACAAATATCTGACTTACAAACATCCACACACAGAAACCAAAGCTCATTTACAACCTCAAAAAGGGCCATGCTTAGGATTTATGGAGCCCTATGCAGTACTATTAAACTGGTGCTCCTATACTCAATGGCAGCTTAGGGGGAGGCGACGGAAGGGGGGCGGGGGGAAAAAAAAAAATCACAATTTTTTAGAGATGTGATTTTATAATCTTCAGCAATACACTAATGAAATATCTTTAAAGCAAATCTTAAACTAAGGCCATATTCACACTGACATCTGTAAAGCGCTGGCAGTTACAGCACTGCTCACAGAGTGCAGCAGCGAAAAAGGCTATTTGGTGTCCACACTGTCAGCCACCAGTGCAGTAGCGTGACCACACTTGCAATGGCTTTTGGAGTGGTGCATTCTGGGCACCTATCCGACAGAGTACCTCTTCCTCTTCCACTACTGAGATTTGTGGGAAGGTGGATGCGAGGCATGGGGCATGGTCCTATCTCAATGCCCCATTTGCATCCCAGCAACCCCTGCACTTCCAATGGCATTTGGTGCCATCTCTCAAGCTACACACTCTGCCTCCTCAGTCTGTGGGAATGGATCCTTAGCTGTCAATGAAAATGCTGATAGGTCTCACTAACACATCATAAATGGCAGTTGAGTTATTCCCGAATTTGCATGGACTCCTCATCGTCACTTGGCCATGTACCTATGGCACAAGATTTCTTGTGGCATTCACGGAGGTGCTGATCACAGTGAAACGCTTATTAGGGTGTGGGAAATAAGCACTGAGTGGTGGGTCACATCGTCATGCAAGACTGGGATGTTGAGCAGTGGCTGCAGAACTTTCGGATGAGGAAAGCCACTTTTATGGGACTGTGTGCTGAACTCACCCCCCACCCTGTGATGAAAGATAGGGATGTTAAATTTTGATTAATCGGCTAATCAAGTAGTGCATAGAATTTCCATCGACTACTCAATTAGTCAATAAGGGGGACGCTCCCACTCCCACTGCGCCTCTCCCTTTGAAATGTACAGGAGCTGCCTGCTGCCTCTCTGCCTTTGAAATGTACAAGAGCTGTGGGAGCTCCTGTTCATTTCAAAAAGAGAGAGGCAGGGGAAACCTGTGCCAGAGGGGAGCAAAGCAATCCCCGCTGGCATGGGTTCCCCCTCTGTGCTTCTTCCTTTGAAACGTACAAGAGTCGCAGGCGGCTCTTGTACATTCCAAAGGGAGAGGAGCAGCAGTGGGACCAGCACGAGCAGGACTGTTTCAATCCCCACCTGCACCGTTTCCCTGCTGCCCCCCACAGAGACAGTGCTGGGTGGGGGACCAGCTTTTCAGCTGGCTTCCCCCAGCACCAGCTCGTGCTCTCCCCGCTTGCTACCTCTCTCTGATAGGGATAGCAAGGGTGGGCAGGAAGCGACTAGTTGAGTTCCTATTCAATTACCCAATAAACAATTGCTTATCGCTTACATCCCTAATGCAAGGACACAAGAATGAGAGCTGCTCTGCCAGTAGAGAAGTACATGGCAATCATACTGTGGAAAATGGCCACTCGAGACAGCTTTTGCTTGGTTACCAGTTTGGAGTGGGAAAGTCAACTGTTGGACTCATGCCAGTTCACACTGGCACCCCAACGCTGTATCCAGAGTGCAGCATGCTCTACGCTTCTGGTGAAAGTGGTTTACCTAAAGCATACTAATTGCAGAGCTAGTGTGCACTAAGTGCCTTGGCAACATGGACACCTCGAAAGCTACAGGTACTCCAGCCTGGTTGCTGCCAGTCCCACAAGGGGAGGCAGCCCTCCACCTGGGAGCTGCTCCTGGGCACCGGTTAATCATTACCTGGTAAGCAAAACCCATTAACATCCCTAATGTTGCCTGTTAACATCCCTAGTACACAGAGCAGACACTCAACCAGTTAATCAGGGTTTCATACTACTAGAGTTGTAGTACATCGTGTTGAACCAGCTAGCCAACTACAAGCACCATCCTGGAAGGCTTGCTTTTTTAGAAAAGCTTGTGCTCTTTGTTTACAGTGCTTTTGCACACCCAATGAGACAGATTGGATCTCTAAACAAAATGTGTTATTTTGATATTTGCAAGCATTCACCTCCTGCAAGCAGATGGTCCCAAAATTGCGTATCTTGTGCTTAGAAGGCTGCTCACTCAAGAGTGCCTCATTAAGGAATTGATCCAGTATTATGGACCTTGATGCTGCCTCCATTTTACATCTATCTGCCAGCACACTAGCTTTCATGTTTTCCCCTTTGGGCTTAAACCTCCTCAACAAAGATTCTAACAGGATGAGTGATACAAAAAGACAGGAAAAATAAATAATTCCACTGGATTCAACTACTCAATTCAGTCCAACAGCTACCTACATCATCTAGAACAGTGTTTCCCAATTTTATTTGGCTACAGAACCCTTTTGAACTTGAAAGAATTTTGTGGAACTCCTGACTGACTGCGCGTGCACACTGAGTAGTGACATCACCGTCCCCACTCTGGATAAGCTGGCATTACACAAGGACACTTATCGTGGCAAACACAAATGAAAATTGTTTTCAATAAAATTCATAAATGAATGAAAATTCCATTCCATTACAATAATTCAGGTTGTAATTGAATTTTCTCATGGAACCCCTATTTTCACTTCACGGAACCCTGGGGTTCCACGGAACACTATTTGGGAAACACTGATCTAGGAGTTACAGATTGCTACATAGTGTTCTTCATACAATTGTTCATAATTTTAAAATAATTTGAAACCAGATGCATCTTTTCTGAAACTGTAATGCATAAAATTGCCTCATAAAAACAGTAGGTTTAAATTGGACAGCAAATCACTAAAGGTAATTGCTGCCTACATGAAAATTTCTATAGTTTAGGTTCTTACTGCACAGTAATTACATGGTCAGTGAGAATTAAATATCTGGAGGAAAGCACTTATAATGAAAATCCATTTGCAATGACAAATGTAATTACAACCTGCTAGCACTTATGAGTTGTAAAAGGTTAAGAATGACACAATAGCTTATTAAGCAACTACACTGTGGATTTGGGATGCTCAAATATGAACTTGAGAACATTTTAGAACACTATTCAGCAAATACTTAAGGCTCTTTGAGGCGCAAACCCTAGAGGATACATAAATCACCTGTGCATTCAAATGCATGCATTCTTGGAGCAGACATGCTTAGGTGGAAGTTTTTACCTACTACTACCTAGTCAAGCTCCTCAGCACTTCTGTGGTCTTACAAATAAGAACACAAGCCCAAGGCTTCATGCCCTTGTACAGTTTCTGATGGGGAGCAAACTAAGGATGTGAAGGAATAGTCAATTACCTGATAAGCAGGAGCTTATCGGGTAGCACTATCAACTACTCCATCACTCTCCTTCCTCCCACCCCACCCCTGCACTCTTAAAGGGACAGAGAGGAGCTGGTGTATAAAGACGCCAGCTCATTTTCTGGTCCCCTGCTAGGTCTCAGGATAATCCTCACGCTGCCCTTCTGCATTTTTAAAAGAGACACAGCAGCAGTAGCTGCCCCTCCCGCCCCACCATCCCCCTCACACTGCCCCTCTGCATTTTTTAAAGTTACGCAGCAGTGGCAGCTGCTCCTCCCCACACACTGCCTCTCTGCATTTTTTAAGGGACACAACAGCAGCATCCGGTCTGTTTGTCGGTCTCAGCACAAGCCAGCTGCTGCGTCCCTTTAAAAAATGCAGAGTGGCAGCATGAGGGTTGTCCTGAGACCCAGCAGGGGACCAGAGAGTGAGCCTACGTCTTTGCATGCCAGCTCCTCTCTGTGCTTTTTAAGAGTGCAGAGTGGCAGCCAGGAGTTGTGCTCAGTTGTGCAGCCTGAGCTGGAAGTGAGCACTTAAAGTGCCTTTCCTTAACAACTACAACTAGTTGATGGAAATTCCATCGACTACTTGACTAGTAAATTAATCAATACTTAACATCCTTAGAGCAAACAAGACAGAAAAGGAATGGAAGGGCAAGGCGGTGTTTAACTCATTTTCCTTTTTTAAAACATTATCTGGCACACACTTTCTGGGATAGGGGTTTTCTTCTTATTTGCTCATACAATGCCTATCTTGATAGAGCCCCAGATGCTACTGTAATATAAATAGAAAGATCAAACTATTAGATAAATAAGAACTAGTTGTGGCATGTTACGGGAGTAGGTTGCACGTGGATTGTTTGGTGCAGTTTTATCCTCTCCCTACAGAAGGTTAGAATCGTCATGGGGAAACATAGTTCCGGGTCGAGGTCTTTTTGGTTGATTTGTATTGCAAGTATTGGGTATACTTAAGATCATCTTGAACCAGTTCTGGGACTGTTATATTTGGACTCCTCCTCTCACAATTCTCATATTAGGTGTCTAATTTTTTACTCATATTATGGTGAAAACAGCTGCTCAATAATGTAATATTTTGAATGGACATGTTTATTATTTTGGAGGGTATGTTCCCAAAGGCAGTAGACTAGTGTTTCAGATTTTGTTTGCTGGTTTAAAAAATTTTAAAAAGAAAACTGCATTGAAGGTATTCTGAATGATAATGTGTACGTATGACCATAAGTTGTGAATCTGTGGGCATCTCAGAAATGATGTGGGCAATGTAACCACAGTCTCTCCAGGAGAAACTGAAAGTATTAAGGTTTACTTTGTATAATTAATTTCCATTGGAATTTTCTCCAAGAAGTCCTGGGGAGAAGTGGTGAACATTGTTAAATTAATGTCTGTCCAAGCAGTGATTAGAATTCTGGGTCACATTTATCTTTTATATAAACAACTAACTTGTTTCTGTATCATTTGGTGGTATCTAAAGTCTATTAATAATTTAGTTCTGCCTGTGTGTCCAAATCTGCTATATTTAGTTTCACCTCAAATATGGTGTGGTAAGAAAGTGATGCAGTAACTGAACCAAAAAAAAAAAATCTGAGTTTCCATTTGGTACTGTTGGGTCAACTCAGATAATTTTAGGTCTTGTTCCCATTTATTTGAGGAAAAAAGTAATATAATATAGCAACTAGATGTTTATTGGTTGGAACAACAAATTGAGAATCTTAATTTCTTTAAGCATTTCCAGATACTTAAGTTGTTTTCTGTCCATAAATTACTCTGAAAGTGCTATGATCTTTTTAATTAGCATCAATTAAGGACGCTAATTTCAGAAGTTTTAACTATTTTAACCACAATTTGCCACATACTTCCTTCACTTTAATTCTTTCTATCTCCTTGAATGACTGATATTCTTCCTAAATAAAATATGAGAAGAATTCTCTATTTCATGTTTGCATTAAGCCCCACACTGAGGCAACTCTTTCAATTGAAAGGAACAAAGAGAACTTATTCCTACACAACAGTAGGAGGCCACAGCTGTTGCCCAGTAATATACTACATGTTGGTTCACCCAAATATTGCTTTCTTTAATGACAAAGACTTGAAAACAACAGACTTTAAAACTAATACCTGCACACTTTCAGCGAATTTTGTGATTTTTTAATCTGTAATCATACTGTCACTGTGGTCCAGGGTTGATTTGCTCTAGTTAAAGGACATGGATAACAAATTTCTTGTTCCCAAGGAAATGCAGAGGCTTGGTTTTTTACATACGATTCTACATTATATTTTCTGATATTCAAATGAGAAGCAAAGCTAACATTAAATCAAATATTGTTTGTTGAAAATTAAGTTCTGTTTTGACTGCTAGAAGAAAGCTACCAGGTAAGCATTTTTTAGACCAGTTCCACAAGGAAAGGAAAATACAAAACAGACTTCTTTACTTCAGTCTATAAAGTGAATGATTCATTAGACAAGTAGCATTGCTCTTGTTCTTAGCTAGAATTATTTTTACAAAAATCACCAGAAACCAAATCTTGATAATCCAATTTTCTTTTTAGTTTCAAGTTCTAGCACTGTTTGTTTAGATTTGTTACTACACCCTGATTATTTTTATTGAAGTAAGAAAACACAACCCTTATTTGATAGCACACAGTATATTTTATTAACTGTTAGAAAAACCTAGTATGGTATTAAAACATGGCTCTTTAAGCACCATATTGTAAAAAAGCAAAAATAAAAATCCGCAAAATGAGGTAAGGATAAAATTTCAGCCTCCAGAGACAATTATAGTGATGTTTATCTGTAGCATTACAGATGTCATATCTGTCCTGCCAGCTATAATTAAACAGCATTTATTACAGTTACCATAAATTCCGAAAGGGAAAAAATGAAGTATGATTTTAAAAAAAGTCAGATGAAACTGCCCTTTCTCAGCATGAAACCAGATGTGAAAATATATTGCTGATATCAGGAAAGTACTTACTTTAGTGGCCAAGGTATTGATTTCTCGTTCAGCTTTGTGTAATTTGCTGGTTAAGAGAGTATTCTGCTCATTACTCATTTGTAGTTCTTTTTCAATGCGATCAGTCTGGAGCTTAGCTGACTGCTTTTCTGCCTTGAATAAAAAAAAGTATTTATAAGCTCTTTAGAGCAGCAACTCTCTTTTGAGATACATTTGTACACTGTATAGCACAACAGAGTCCCAGTTATGATTAGGGCTTTTGGGCATTACCAGCTTACATATTCATACGTAATAGAGGTTTGTTACTCTGAGTAAATTAGAGACTGAACATATTGTGTAACACTTGTTCTCCAACTACATTGCCTCACGTTCATTCACACCCTATATTGCTTATGCCTTCTGGAGCTAAAAGGAACCAAGGAGTGGTTAGAAGTGATAGGTATTTATACCCTCAACCAGCAATCTATTAGGCTGTAAGAGTCTATGAGCAGTGCTCCAAAAAAGGCTTTTGTAGATACACAGCCCAGCAAAAAACATTTACAGTATATCTCTGTAAAGTCAGTATCATGAAGGATAAACAACAAATTTCAGTATTTTGCGGTGTTGGGAGACAGCATGTTAGTAAAATTTCAAGTAGATGCTTAACCTAGGACATTGATTCAATCAAGTTATTTTTCTGTAATTAATCTTAATTTAGTAATTTAAAAAATTTTTGAGTAGAAATAAGCATACTGAAGTGCATTTTGATAGCTCTTTAAGATGTCTTCCCCATTTAAAAAAATCTACAGCAATGTTTGGGGTCTTCACACCCATTGGTTGTGATCCACAGCAATATGGTAGGCATAACACGTGGGTTCTTCCTTGTTCCCAGCTGCTTTTACAGGATTACAGCTCATTGCAGTGACCATGTAGTAATTGTGAAAAACGGAGACAAGGGGCAGGAGATTAATAGGTGCCTATATAAGACAGCCCCAAATATTGATCCTATAAAATTGGGATGCCTGGTCACCCTTTAGCAGTGAAGAATATGGGAAGATTATAAGCCTCACTAGGGGCTGCAGCTACCCAGACCAGTAAGAAATGTTCAGTGGAGAAGAGAAACCTGTAAAGCATATACAGAAGACTGGACATTATAGCAGGGAAGTATGTGCAAGGGAACAAGAAAAGAAAACTAGAAAGTTGTGGCAACATGTGCAGGAGATGGGTAACACATGGTAAGCAAGGAAGAAGACACATGAACACGACTGGGGATGATTAAAGTAAGAGCAATAGAAGATCATATAATTAACATTTTTCAAAAGGACAAAACTTTGTGCTGTATTAAATACAATTAAAACACAAACTCTCTCAATATTACATTCCAGTTAATCAACTGCTGTTCACACATGCATCTTAAGTGATTGCAAATAGGATTGTGTGGGTGAGAAGGGACATAGTCTATAACAGTCTCTCAACTTTTTTTTCATAAAATACACTTTCTTCAAAAAAAAAAAAAAAAAAAAAAAAATTTAAGTACCCCCAGTACCTACAGTTTTCAGACACACAATTTTTCTTCTACAATTTCAACACATTTGTTTAAACAACTTAATTATAGCCAGGTGAGCGATGAAATTTTTGGGTGTAAAAAGTACAAAAATAATAAAGGCTGTAAAACTTAAAACAAAAATCCAGTTTTCTCCAAATTTCAGTTGTGTTGACGTACCCCCCCAGACTTCTCTCAAGTACCCCTAAGGGTATTCGTACCACTGGTTGAGAAACACAGGGCTATATGACTCTTTCAATTAACATGTAGCCAATTCTATGACAGAGTTAGAGATGCAATGACTTAAGATTATAAGTATATAGTAAGTGTGGAAAATGCAAAATTTTAAATTTTTTAGCATGTACATAGAGCCAGAGCCTACTTATCAAACTTATTTTAAATGTTCCACTGGGAGACACACTTCTTACCTCCAGAGATCTCATTGTAGCCTGCATCTCTGCCAACTGTCGTACCTGTATTCTTTGAACATTTTCTGCTTGCATACCACTATTTTCTCTCTCTGCTCTTAGTTCTGCTACCTCAGCTTCTAAACCTTTTAATTTTTGATGTAGCTGAGCCTTTTCTCTTAGGAGTACCTCCACGCGCTTATTATCTCTTGTGGGATCAACACTAAGCAGCTGATTATGCAGTTCTTCTTTATCTTTATCCAGTCTTGCTATCTAATAGTTACACAGAAAAATATATAACTGTTACATTAAGCAATCTGCATTAAATAGAGAAGTCTATGTGCATTTAAATGTTAATAGGGCTGTCACATGATTAAAAAAAATTAACCCTGATTAAAAAAATGTATCACAATTAATCGCACTGTTAAATAATAATGGGACGCCAGCTGACCTCAGGCTCCACTTTGCGTTGCCCCTTTGAACTGCCGCTGCGGCGTTTCAAAGGGGACAGCACCACACAGCTGATCCCGGGCTTCACTCGGCGCTACCCCTTTGAAACACGGTTCATTTTTTTAACATGTTAATTCTGCCCTGTGTTAATCACAGGCGTTAACTCACGTTAATTGACATCCCTAAATGTTAATTTATTTTGTTGAGTAATAAGATCTGCAGAACCACTACAATGGGACTTCAGCCTGCTGGTTGTGCAGGAAACAAAAGTGGGCCAGTCGGCACCTGCAATTAAAAAAAAACCATGACCGGCCTCAGCCAGCTTCAAATTAAGGGGCTGTTTAACTGCAGTGTAGATGTTCGGGATCTGGCTGGAGAGAAGGCTACAAGATTCCTGAGAGAGAGGATCCCAGAACTCTGTCTGTAACCCTATCCCAAATATCTACACCACAATTAAAAAGCCTTCAGCCCAGCTGTAGGTGTCTCATTGCAATATAGACATGCTCTCAGTCAATGGCAGGAAGGACTGTCCCTTTCTCAAGAGCCTGCCAGTTGAGAACTTACATAGTCAGGGCATGTCTACACTAGAAAGGTAAGCCACCTTATTGTAGACTGACTTACTACCACCACAGTAATTACTGTAGTTCTTCATGTCCACACTATCCTCCTCCAGTCGGTAGTGTGTCCCCTCCACAGGAGTGCTTCCATGGACTTGAGAGGCAACGTGTGGAGCAGGTTGAGCACCTGGCTCACTCTCCAGATCTTGGTTCTCTGCTACCCACCACTGGGAAGCTGAGAGCTAGGGGGACAATGGAGCTTGGAGTGGGGCAGGTGCAGCCTAGCTAGAAGCAGGGAGTCTGAGGCAACCTGCCCTGCAGCTTTCTTCTCCATTTCACAGCTCTGGCATAGAGTTGTGAAACTGACAAAAATGACAGCCAATGTAAGTAACACAGCATCTACATGGACACTGCATTATCCTAAACCACATAAGCCTTACACCTCTTGTGGAGATGGAGTTATGTTGGTGTCATAGGGCACATGCATCGAAGACAGCAAGGCTGTAGTGTGTAGACTGACACAATTAGTTTGACATAACCTGTCTTATGTCTACCTCACTCTTCAGTGTAGATCAGGCCCCAGTTTCTGATTTTGGAAAGTTTGGTGAAGTTACCCTGTTTTAGCTGTAAGATGGAAAACAAAGCAAAGCAGTCTTTGCAATAAGAGTGTGGAAATAATTTCACCTATAATTCTGACACAAATGTAGATTTTGAACTGCAAAGCTTCAAAAGCTAAACTGTGATTCTCGAATCTTAAGATGTTGATAAAAGAGAAGACCTGAATTAGTTTTAGACACAAGTCTTGATTGTGCATATTATAACAGATTTACATACTGTAGGTCTCAGAATAGATATAACTTCTGGCTAAATTTTCAGGTAAGCATGTAAATATAATATGCGAGAGATACATAGGAGGATGCAATTGGTAATTATATACATACTTGTCCAAATATTTGCATTTTCAGTTTAGTCTCTTTCTTGAAAAGTTGACTCCAAACAAAACTGATCATCTAATATTTTACCCAAAGGTAAATTGTAGGTAAGGACAAATTTTGAAACGGATTAGGGGATTGATAGCGGAGAGATCAGGAAAATTTTTCAGAAGTGGCAAACAAAAGGATACTGAGACACTTGAAGAACAAGTTTTCCTGCTCACCTTAGTATTTTCTGCTGCCCTTTTCTTGGGTTAGTAACCAGGTATATAACCTACATTTTATATTTACATTTATTTAGACAATTAGAGCTACTAATTTAGGATTGAAGATGTACTGATCTATATAAATCTCTCAAAGTTAATTCAAAAAGGTATGCAAACATTGTTATTAGCTACCAGTTAAAGACAAGCCTGTATTTGCAAAAGGACAACTGATAGTCCTGCAAGATATCTTGTACAAATTGATATAAATTGTTATGGACCAGGCCATGACAGTCCATATAATTTAAGAAAGCTGAGAGTACTTGGATAGCATATTACAAGAGTACAAACAATGACAAAATTTTAAGAATAGTTAAAGTTACACTAAAATAGCAAAAGCCTTATTAAAAAATAAACACCTCAAATATTTAACTTTTATAATCAGGGCTCACCGAGCTGTGGCGAGCCCTGCTCGCCAGCCGCGCTGTCCGGCGTTCTGCGCATGCGCAGATCGCCCGAACCCGGCTCTTCCGGGATGTAATCTACTCGCCACGGGCGAGCAGATTACATAGATTGTCGAGCCCTGTTTATAATGGTATATCTTATATTATGTATTCTCTACCTACCTCAGAATCATACTTTATTTTTTTCTCTTCTAAAATACGTGTATGTTCTTCCTTCTGGTGTTCAAATTCTGATTTGAGGAACGTATGTTCATAACGAAGTTTGTTATATTCTGTTCTGTATTTTTCTACCTCCTAAATTAGAAAGTAGATCAGAGATTCATTTGAGCACAAAAGTAGATAAACATATAAAAGTAAATACTTATTTCCTGAAGCATCCATGGAATTTTCCTGCCATCTTTCAGGAGGGATGGAGGG
The DNA here is from genome assembly GCA_019425775.1 of Rafetus swinhoei. Classification (NCBI taxonomy): domain Eukaryota; kingdom Metazoa; phylum Chordata; order Testudines; family Trionychidae; genus Rafetus; species Rafetus swinhoei. The sequence continues at coordinate 268,507,448 of CM033437.1, read as the reverse complement.
GAAACCCTTCCCTTAATCTACAGAAAACAAAGTTAAATACTCCTTACTACTTACTTCATCTAACTTCCGAAAGCGTTCTCTCATAGGAGTTTCCAATTCATGTTGTATTTGTGCTTTTAACAACTCCAGCTTTTGAGGAGTTAGTACCTGTCATATACAGAAAACAAATGTACAATAGAATAGTAATCAAACAGTCATATTAAACAATTGATATTGGAAAACAAATGGTGGGCAATGAAACATTACATATACAATTTAAAAAAAATTGTTTATGAATGCATGCCATTTATAAAATTTTAAGTTTTTTCCTACTTCAATAAAAAGCTAATCAATCCAACTATAATTGATGTGTTTTCTGAGGGAAAACATGAACATAGCAAAGGTTAACAATATTAAGTATATATAAAATATATCCAGCCACTACACCTCATCTTTCATGTTCTTCAGATAAGGCTGCAGTTAAAGTCTAAGGCTCAAACAGTAAAGGGATTACTTTCTTCCCACTTATTTTTTTCAGTGATTTGCTCGTTTCTTTATTATTAAATTAAAACTTTCTGAATAAATTCAGGAGAATGCAGATACCATCGCTAAGTACAGACCAAGGAAGAAAAGAAAAATTCCTCAGAGAAGTGCAAGTGGCATGGTCTTACTGCATTCTTATTTTCCCAATGAAGAATGAAAGATTTTGGGTTACAGTTCTCCACACTAGGACCAAAAAAAGTTTTGTTGTTTTTAAAGACTATAGATCATTCTGCTCTCAGTTACAGTATTTCTTAAATTAGACAATTTTTAACCTCTGTTGGTGTCTGCTTTTGCATATATCAAATCAGATTGGTCATAGTTGCACCCTTCATTTAATTTTGACAGGATTTCAATGCACCAGAGAAATGTAGCATTACTATTCACAACAACCAGAATTTTGGGGAAAAGGTGGGAAGAGTGTTTAGAATGTCTCCATTTTGATTTACTAGAATTAGATAGAATTAATAGAATAGGCCAATTCACTACAAGTTTTTTTTTTAAAGTTACATAGCCTGCCTTTAAGAACTCTCTCAACCTTGAGAGTCAAAAAGTGACTCCTACAAATACTAGAACAAATGCTCCTAAAATTCTTATAGAAAAGCCCAGACCACAATGGCTTAAATCCAACATGGCAAGATGGTGGATTGCAAAGCAGCTCCTGTACCAACTCTCAATTGCCTCCTATAAGTAGAAAATCCCTGAGAAGTTCTACTTGTCTTCTGCCATTCTGAGCCCCAGAAGTGTTTCAGACCCTAAAGACCCGCTCCAGAAGCAGTAAAAAGATTTCTCTCCTTCATTCAAAATATACTGAACTGTGGGGAAGACAGATCTTTAGAATCTTCTATCAGACAGGATTGTCTTTCCCTGACCAAATTATATTAAATTCCTAGGAATTTATGTTTTTATTAGGGCTATCAATTGACCTGCGTTAACGCAGGACAGGAGTAACATGTTAATTTTTTTAACATATTAATCATAGGCAAAGCCGAGGATGAGCTGGAGTCCCCAGCTGATCCCAGGCTCCTAATGTGCTGCCCCTTTAAAGCACCAAAACGGCACTTCAAAGGGGCAGCGCAAGCAGAGCCGGGGATCAGCTGGAGTGCCCAGCTGATCCCCGGCTCCAGTTGCAAAGCCCTTTTGAAGTACTGCTCCAGCCAGGGCCGGACTAAGGAGTGGGCGAGCCGGGCAGCTGCCCAGGGCACCAACCGATGGGGGCCCCTGATGGCAGCTGTAAGGGGCGCACGGCGTTCCTTATAGCTGCCATCAGGTGCCGCGCACCCGGCTCCCGCAGTGCCGGCCCCCCCGCCCCATCCCCGTGGCACCAGCCAGCAGCGCCCTTCCCCCCACGGCCGCGGGGCCCTGCACGGCCAGACGCTGCGCACCGGCAGTGGTAGCCAGGTCGGGCCGGGCAGCGCATGCGCCGTGTGCCCGGGGGTGTCGCTGCGCGCCCGGGCACCAAAATGACTTGGGCCGGCCCTGGCTCCAGCACTTCAAAGGTCTTTGCAACAGCGGAGCCGGGCTTCTAATGGGATTCCCTTTGGAAACGCCGCCATGGTGCTTCCAAGAGGCAGCGCTGCATGGAGCCCGGGGTCAGCTGGGGACTCCAGCTGATCCCAGGCTCCACGCAGCGCTGCCCCTTTGAAATGCTGCTGCGGCGTTTCAAAGGGGAGGTGCACGCAATTAATCGCGATTAAATTTTTTAATCACTTGGCAGCCCTAGTTTTTATATTCAGGAGAAAGGATCACACAAGCCTTCATAATCCGACAAGCAGACTGCAGATGCAAAAGAAACTAAAGAACTCATCTGAATGTGTCACACAGGAACAGGATCATTACAATCCCATCCCAGTTGAGGAAGGCTGATACCACTGTTAAAATGTAAGTAAAGAACCTGAGGCAAATGTTGACCGGCAGAAGGATTGATTCAGGAGATAAAGGTTTGCTCAGAAAGAATGCTAGAAAGCGATTTCACTGACAGTTGAAGAGCTAACATGAAACCATGAAGTTGACTGCCAAAATACCTTTATATCAGGATGGATTGATTTAAATCACCAAAAAAACATTGATTAAATCAAGTTACCAAAAAAGCTAAGACAGACTGTGCTTAGAGTGCATTTAATTTTGGGTTAAGAGCTACTGAATTTACTGGCACTTCTGCTTTTTGAGAAAACAAGTATAGAAGGGGGTTTCTTTGGAAAAGCTGAGATATACCGAAGCAAAATAGGGAACAGTACTTATGGCATCACCATTATGGTCTGTGGCCATAATGTTCCAAAATAAGGGGCATATATTATGCAATACAAAATAAGAAAATGACAGTCATTTGCAACTGGCAACTCTAGATTTCCCTTACTGCAGCTTTTTGTATTGTATACTTGAGTGAAACTCTAAACCTAGTTAACTAATTAAACAAGCCATAAGGATTAGCTATGCTAAACCTCTTTTTCTAGCAACATCTAATACAGCAAAAAGTTTGGGAATTTACTTGTAAAATAATATTTATACAAGGCATAGAGCATTGTAAAGTGAATTATTTGAGTTTCTAACCAGTTGATCCACTCAGCCATATCCACATCTTCATCTACATCATTTTCTCCTAATAAGCAGTTTTCCTTATGATGGTTCATTCTTGCAACTAGGCCCTGCATCATCTTCCTGCACTGCTTACACTTGACACATTTTCCCTTTTTACACAAGAAACAATTTTTTTCTAAATACTCCCAGATAGGGTATGTCTCACACCAAGAAGCCATGACTGTTTTGCTGTGGCAAACCCGTGGGGGAATATAGAAAATTGTGTGTGTGCTAAATAATGTCTTCCTTTTTTCTTTGCAGTCCATTGCACACAGAGGCTTCAAGTTTGAGACTACTGGTTTAGAAAATATAAACGATACTAGGAGTTTTAACTGTCATTTCATTTCTGCTCCTGCCAAATTACAATAGGAGCACAACTCAGTCGAGGATTTGAGTACATGGCTGCAAGAGAGACAATATAACAAGTAGAAAGAAAAGCCAAAGCTAAAATATGTAACACATTGATAAAGATTATAGAAATGTTTCTGCAGAATTTCTGCAAAATTCATATTAAGTTCTGGTAACTATTATCTCACCTGCATCTTCAGTTCCTCTAGTTCCCTAGTTTTATCTAATAATTCCCCTCGGATCTCAGCAAGAAGAAACTGAAATTTGTCATGGATGGTTTGCTTTTCAGCTAACAACCGTTTGAACTCATTCTGTGATTTCGTATACTCATCCTGTAATCTGCAAAATATAAAATATTTTTATTTTATACTAAGAATGCCCATTAAACCTCTAAAACATCAGATCTTTCTTCTGCTGAATAATCTGAAGTCAAAATAATGAGAGGGTATGTCTACACTAGCCCCCTAGTTCGAACTAGGGAGGCTAATGTAGGCATTCGAAGTAGCAAATGAAGCCCGGGATTCAAATATCCCGGGCTTCATTTGCATCTTCCCGGGCGCCGCCATTTTAAAATCCCCCTTAGTCCAAACTCTGTGCCTGCGGTTACGCGCACGCGAGCAGGTAGTTCGAATTAGGAACTCTAATTTGAACTACCGCTACTCCTTGTGGAATGAGGTGTAATGCAGTTCACCAGAGATCCTAATTGACCATTTACCCGCCGCGTGTAGCCGCGGGCACGGAGTTCGACTAAGGGGATTTAAAATGGCGGTGCCTGAAGATGAAATGAAGCCCGGGATATTTGAATCCCGGGCTTCATTTGCAACCTCGAATGCCTACATTAGCCTCCCTAGTTCGAACTAGGGGGCTAGTGTAGACATACCCAGAGATACAGAAGCAAAAGTAAAGAGACATCAAATCTGACAATATACCTACTGGGTATCCTTCTTCACAACCCCCCAAAAATTAATTTGACATGATTATGTTGTTAAATTCTGAAATATTCAGTGCATCTGTAAATATGCAATAATTTCAAGAACTCTCTCACCTGGCATATTATTGAGATTTTTAAATTACTGTTGTAACTAATGAAAGTATTATTTTAGAAAACTGACAGTCAAACTCATCCTTAAGCATAAATTTGAGAAGTAACATACATTTCTATAGGACACTGAGTATTTTAATAATCAAAGCCTTCCTTCAATGGAGCAAGTTACAGAATTATGACTGACTCCTGTAAATACTACTACAAATTAAAGTCAGAAAGTAACAAACTAAAACTAAAACCCTTCCTTCCAATATTTAATTTTACCTTTTAGTAGCTCAAACAAAATAAGGAAAACAGACATTTAAATACTGTACCTTGTATGCTCTGCCTTTAGAGTTTGATAATTTGTTTTGTGATTTTCACACCTCATTCTTTCATCAATTAAAAGTTTTTGTATTTCTGCTTGTGAACCAACAAGATCACTGTTTCCACTTATTGGAGGAAGTATGTTGTTGAAAGCATCCATTCTGGCTAAATATTATTGAGTTGACAACCAGGTAAAAATTAGTTTAGCCCAAATCTACCACTTTCAGAAGGATTCCATCCACTTTTACTCTTGACAGCATCCCAGGAGGCCAAATAACCTGTTAAAAAACACATGTGCAATTAATTAGTAATACTCATTCATGGTTCAAAAGGCTTCACACTATTTTATTCTTTCACTAGGGGGCTGCACACATGCTTGCTAAAGCTTGCCAACTCCCCTCTTGGCCAGGGAGGACCTGGGGCCAATGCTACCCCAACCCCAGCTCTTCTCCCCTGCCAGCTGCTGGAGAGGGTCCAAGGCCACCCTGGCCCTTCCCTCCTGCCCCTAGCTACTGGAGAAGGCCCAGGGTGGCTCCGCCTCTTCTCCCCCTCCCAGCCGCTGAAGGGGGGTGTCTTATGCCATCCCGGCCCCAACTGTTCTTTCCCCCCAAGAGGTGGAGGTAGCCCCACCTCTTGGGCCCTCGCCCCCGGCCAGCCCTGGCTCTTGAGCCCACCTGGGGCAAAGTCGTGCCCAGCTTCCCCCGAGGCTGCTGGGGAGGTCCCAGTCCTTACCCTCTGTCCCTGGACGCTGGGAAGGGCCGGCGTGAAGCATTGCTGGGCCAAAGCCTCACCTGGCTCTCTCCCCAGCCACTGGGGGGTGGGCCGAGGCCAGGCCAGCCCCGGCTCTCCTCACTTTTCCCCCAGCCTCGGCAGCCCCTGCTCTCTCCCCCCAGCTGCCAGGGGCAGGGAGAGGAGTGGAGGGGCTGGGCCAAGGCTTTGCCAAGCCTAGCCAGGCCAAGCCACTTGTGCGGGGTAGGAGCCGAGGCCAGACCAACCCTGGCTCTACCTTTCTCCGTCCAGCAGCTCTGGCTCTCTCCCCCCAGCTGCCGGGGGTTGGGCCAGGCAGAGGCCACAGCATGCCCAGCTCTTCCGCCCCCCTTCCCCCCGGCTGCTGGGGGGGGAGGGAGGGAGCGGTGAGCCCAGCCGAAGCAGGGGAAGGGATGAGGGGAAGGCTGCGCGGCTTGGCTCGAGGCTCCCTGGAGCACAGGGGAGGCAACGCAGCTGAGGGCAGAGGGAGGAGCTGCGGGACACAGAGTGATGCATGACGTCACTCTGTCATCCCAAAGGAAAAAATTTTTAATATATATAGAGAGATGTTGCAAAGCTTCATAACTTCCTTAACCTTGGCTATTTGATTTCAGCTGTTGGTGCAGCTACACTGATGAGTAAAATCCCAGTGCTGACAATGCATGAGTCTTAACGCAGACAATTCTATTTGCTATTTCTATTTGTAAAGTATTTTTATTTCCTCCCACTCCAAATCTAGTTCCTTAAACTTTAGGTATTGTTACAGCAAAGTACTTGAAGTTGTTTTCAAACATAGTTGAAGTGCTGTGTATAACGAAGGCCCTACTTAATTTATGATATTGTGGAAATTGCAGATTCTGCAATATTAATCTCTCACTATCAGCTCTGGATATAAATGACAGTAACATAAGTGCAGCAAAATATCTGATTATTAAAAAGTTACTAGGCGTATCATAATACTTGAGTGTTTATATTTTTTCTTAAACAAATAGGTCTTTTCTGGCTTTTCCAAATTACTACAGTAAAACTCCAATAGTCCGGCATCCAATAGTCCGGCACTCCTGATAGTCCGGCATCAAAATGGCAAGAGCCTAGTGAGTGAGCTGCAAAAATGAGTCACAAGGTAACAGCGCAGCAGCTGAACTGAGCAAAAAGGGTAAAAAGGCTTAAAAACTAAAACATTACAGTATACTGTATACAGTATGTACAATAAAAAGGGTTAAGAACACTTTATATACAGTATATAATGTATACAGTATATATATATAACCTGCTTATACTACCTCCTGATAGTCCGGCATATCTGATAATCCGGCACCACCTAAATCCCATAGGTTCCGGATTATCGGAAGTCTACTGTACCAGTAACTAAAGGTCCATTATTACTTTTCTGCCATTTTCTATGTCTTGTCCCCAACTCGGCCACAATTATTGACAATCATCATCCAATTCAATGAGGGCCTTCTACATAACTCATTTTCCAGCATTCCAACCCTCACTAAACTCTTGTAGATCCATTTTAATGTTAATTTTATTCTGAAGAAAGTATTTCAATCTACAAGACCTTACTCAAAAATCATGTGCTTCCCACACAGAGGAAAAACGTACCATATTATCTATATATAAAAAAGTTTTTCCTGTGGGATGACAGTGACATCATCATGTCACTCTTGTGTCCCACCTGCGTCCTTCCTCCCCCCCTCCACTCTCTCCAGTGCTCAGCTGCTGCGTGGGGCCTGGGGAAGCCCTGGAGTGGCCCCCCTCCCTGGGGTGACCCGAAGCCGTGAGCTGCATGGCCCAGGAGCCTCACGGCCTTTCCTCTCCCCCTCTCCCCAGTGCTCCAGGAGCTGAAGCTGGGAGCTGTGTGGCTTTTCCTTCCTCCGTCTCCCCCGCCCCCCCCGGTGCTTGGGGGTGGGAAGGAAGCCAAATGGCCTCTCTGTTCCTCCTCTCCCTGGTGCTCCAGGGGACCTCCCCCTCTCTGGGGATCCAGAAGGGAGGGAGCCACACCCCCTCCCTGCACCGTAGCCCCATTATACACCCCCTAGGTCAGGGGGAGAGCTAGGCCAACCTTGCCCTGGCTGTCCTCCCTGGTGGCTGGGGGGGAGGAAAGAGCCAGGGCCGGTGGGTGTGGGTGGAAGGAGCTGGGGGGCAAGAGCAGAGATGGCCTCAGGGCCAGGGGGAAGAGCCAGGGCCAGTGGGAGGGAGGGGCTTGGGGGTAAGAGCTGGGGTGGCCTCTGGGCAGGGGAAGGCCAGGGAGGCCTCAGACCCTCCAGAGAGGAGGAAAAGAGCCTCAGCTTCGGCCCAACCCCCTGGCAGCCAGGAGGAGAAAGCCAGGCCAGCCTCAGTCCGGCCCAACCCCCCAGAGGCTTGGGGGAGAGAGCCAGGGCAGGCTAGGGCTGCCACGCCTGGGGGAGAGAAGCCAAGGTTGCTTAACTCTGCACCACCCACTGTTGTCCATTATAAAATAATGGCTATGAAATCCAAGGCTTTGTCAACCTTAATTTCTGTCCTGAGATTTTTCCTGACATTACTAATATTGCGGTCAGATATACCAGTTCTGGTAACAGCTGAAGTGCTGATACAGGCAAAATGCCAGAAATGATTTGCTTTTCTTTTGAATGGTCTTGACCAAACTAGCCCATAGGAGGAAACTAGAATTGTGACAGTGCTTCAGAGGGGTATCGTGGTTAGTCTGTAACTGGAAAAACTAAAAAACAACAAAAAATGTAGCAGCACCTTAAAGAGTAACAAAACATGTAGATAGTATCATGAGCTTTCATGGATACAACACACTTCGTCTGATCTGAAGAAGTGGGTTATACCCATGAAAGCTCATGGTGCCATCTACATGTTTTGTTATTCTTCCAGTGACTGTTCTCCCTGCCACTGCTTTTCCAAAGTTGTATGATAATCCTTCGGTAACTAATTCCAAAGAACCCTCTGAATAAACAAATCTACTGTTCAACCCAGGCTTTTCAAGAGCAAGAATAAGGATCAGACAGCAATTACAAGCACAACTGTATAATATTTTTAAATAGGCGCAGCAATAGCTGTGCAAGGACAGGTGGTCAAAAACAGATCAACATTCTGAGGGCTACAAAGAACATTTAGGGCAGGCAGATCTTCCAGATGAAGAAAATCAAGGCAACACTGAGGAATTTCCAAGCTAGAAGCTGCCATCTGAAAAGAATGCCAGCACTAAAATTTAACTGTACTATGGCACAGATCTGTATTGCCATGAAACTAAATTTCAAGTTCCAAGCTTTGGAATTGTGAAAGCAATTTTTAGAGATAACAAACAAGCAAATAAGCAAAGCCCAGCTAATCTGTGAGATTCTGTATTTACAAAGTGTGTTTTTAAAACATCAAAACAGTCCGTGGTACTACTTAAAGAAACCAATCTGTTTTAGATTACAGTGACATCTTGTGGTAGATTTAAAAATCTGCATAGAAGTCTGAAGCTGTCAGTTTAGGAAACAATGACTTGCATTACTAGGGATGTAAAATACTGGTTAATCAGTTAATTGGTTAAAGTTAGGTTAGCCTAACGATTAGCCAGTTAACTGACTAAACTGGGATCCAGGGTTGGGGACCGCTCCAGTCAGGCAGCAGCATCCCCCAGCCTGTGGGGCTCCCACCCCCAGCCCTATGCTGCCTCCTAGCTCCCAGCCCCCACCGGCGCAGCCCCTGCTTATGATGTGCCTGGGCTCCAAGTGGACATTGTGATATGGTGCTCTGGATGCCACAGCAGCCCTTTTCTGCAGGGCACCCGGGCCTGCTGTGGACAGGGGCTTCTCCAGATGAGAGCAGTCCCTGTCTGCGGTGGGCCCCCAGCTAGGGGGATAAGAATAGTCCCCTATCCATAGCCGGCAGGAAGCTGCTCCAGCTGTGACCAGTTACCAGTTAACCATTTAGGGTGATGCTTACCAGTTAACCTTTGACATCCCTAGAAAGTACATACACATAGTTGTCATCTGAATGCCACATTGCATATCATGCGCACCTATTACCATTTAAGCAGCACTTTGCTGATTAATCCATGGTCAGTGACTAATATTCAGTCTACTCACCATTTAAAAAACAAAAACAATATGCTAAATAAATGTTTCTTGGGTTTGCATTCCAACAAGGAATTTCTCCTGCCAAATTACATCAGTCCATGCTCCAGGACAGGCAATATTCACTCTTGGATAAGTAAAAATATTGAATTGTCTTATCAGGGCTACTATTGGGAGCATTATACATTAGTAAGCCAAGCATTACTTCCAGCTAATGGAATAAGACACCTCCTTATAGCCATATACTTACTGCACATAAAATCTGCAACAAGATGAAATAGTACATACACAGCTTTGGATTTTTTTAAGAGAGTTCTAAAATTAGTTATTTTCCTCTCCCTCTAGGGACTGTACACATTTTAACATCATAATATAACTAAGATTATTTAACTTCAGAAAAACAGAAATCTGAAATATTTATATAGTTCAAATTAACACTCTCAAGCATTTCTAAAAATACTTTTTCTGTAAAATATCTGGCATATAAAGTATTTGGTGGCATGTTGTGCCTGACTAAAACAGCCACCCCAAATTCATACCTGCAAAACTTTTTAACACATCATCCTGCATACATATACCCACAGGAATAGGTGTCAATTCTTGAAATCGGTAAGACAGATCAGTAGGTGGGTGTGTTCCCTTTTAAAAAAAACTTAAATATGTACTTTAAAATGTTAGAGAGAAAAAAATGCTAATGTGAATACGCTTCTTGCTAGACTTCCAACCGCCTTAATTCTGTCCCTCATAATCCCTCTCACTTAAATGGAGACAGAATGTATCAATTTAAAAAAAAAATAAGTGGACTACAACTTTTGCTTCAGGTTCTCACCATATCACAATTATTTGCAAATGGTAACTAAGTCAACCTGAATTTAGAGAAAATTATATAATCATACCAATTTAAATTTTGAAAACTTCAAAGCATTGTAATTGTAGAGGTCCTCTTGATCCAAAAAGGAGGATCCAGGTTATTGTAAGGGCAGAGGTTGCAAAACTACTACTCTTCTGTATTACCATAGGTGGTGGCGCTGCCTTCAGAGCTGACAGCCGGACTGGAGCCCTGCTCTGAAGGTAGAGCCACTGCCAGCAGCACTACAGAAGCAAGGGTGTCATAGCATGGCATTGCTATGTCTGCACTGCTTCTGAAGGCAACCCCTTGCCAGCAAGTGGTGGTACTAGCTTTCTCTGCACTGCCATTCCCCCAGCCTACCTGTGGGAGGAGAGCCTTAAGCCACGTGGGCCAGATCAAGGCTGCATCTAGCTCCCGGGCTGCAGGTTCTCAATCCCTGAAATAGGGGTAAAAGCACTCAAAAGGGCAGATTTCATGGGGGAGACCAGATTTTACAGACTGCAATGTGTTTTTCATGGCTGAGACTTTGGTAGGGCCCTAGGCATAACCATCGTTTCGGATTATCTCCATAGCTCATTCATGGTTCTGCTTCTATCACTATAGACTTGTATAACCTACAAAATATTACCATATTTGAACACTTCTATGATCAATACAGTTAGATAACAAGGCTGGATATAATTTTGCAACCAATGCAAAAAGGACAAGTAGTGTTCCACATTGTCAGCTAACTGCATCAGACTTTTAAAAAAAGATACTACTGTAAAATTAAACAGTAGTTTCATATAATGTATAGAATAAACTGTTTACATACTTATTTCAGTTTTCTAGAATGCAAAGTCAGTACCATCTCCCTGTGATTACCTAACATGACCTCTCAGAGCACCTGTGATAGTGTCAATTAATACTACTAATCAGCCCAACAGAATAAGACTCTCTGCTGCAGGAAACACAGCTCTCTTGGGAACATACTAATGACTGAGGCACTCACCGCTGGAGGAAATTAGAAGCATCACGAAAGTCACTGATTTGACCTACCCATCCCATAAAAAACAAAAACAAAACACCTATCCACCAACGAGAAACAGCAAATGGAGAGATAAATACAACATTCTCTGGTATATGCCACAGTGAGTAATACAATAGCAATACCTACATGAATATTTTTATAACGGATATTATTGAATATTTGAATATCCAACACCTAGGCTATGTCTACACTGGCGGGTTCTTGCGCAGGAACGGCCGTTCTTGCGCAAGAATCCGCAGAGCTTCCACACTGCCCACCCTCTCTTGCGGAAGAAGATTTACAGTACGGCATGGTAAGAGAGGGCTTCTAGCGCAAGAGCTATGCTCTTTTTTAACAGGTGTAAGCCCTCTTGCGCAGGGGCTCTTGCGCAAGAGGGCAGTGTGGACGCTCGGCAGGGGTTTCTTGCGCAAGAAAGCCCTATGGCTAAAATGGCCATCGGAGCTTTCTTGCGCAAGAGAGCGTCCACACTGCCATGGGCGCTCTTGCGCAAAAGCACAGCTCGCAAATGGCAGTGTGGACGTCTTCTTGCACAAGAACCCCTGCGCAAGATGTTCTTGCGCAAGAAGCCGCCAGTGTAGACATAGCCCTATTGTATTGAGATGAGACAAATGTAATGCTCTGGAATTGTGTATTATTCAAATACTCTTATATTTACTTTATAAATATAATATGTATCTTATTTTATGGGCTTATTAATGAGTGTATTCCTGGCTAAATGGGTATGACAAAGCATGCTTCATGCAAGAACTAAATGCAGCTCAAATCTCCAATACTGAAAAATGGAAGTAACAAGGGGGGAGAGGTAGATACGTTGGAGGGCAGGGATAGGGTCCAGAATGACCTGGACAGATTAGAGCAGTGTTTCTCAAACTGTGCTCCGTGGAGCCCCAGGGCTCCGCGAGACATCTCCAGGGGCTCCGCGAGGTTGACAAACTGGAAACATCAATAGGTACAACACATACAATCAGAGGACCACTGGGGCGCCGCATAAATTTTTACGCATGTAAAGGGCTCCGGAGCCCAAAAAAGTTTGAGAACCACTGGATTAGAGGAATGGGCCAAAAGAAATCTGATGAGTTTCAACAAGGATAAGGGTAGAGTCCTGCACTTGGGATGGAAGAATCCCAAGCATTGTTACAGGCTGGGGACTAACTGGCTAAGTAGTAGTTCAGCAGAAAAGGACCTGGGGATTACAATAGATGAGAAATTGGATATAAGTCAACAGTGTGCCCTTGTAGCCAAGAAGGCTAATGGCATATTAGGGTTCATTAGGAGGAGCATTGCCAGGAGATCCAGAGAAGAGATTATTTCCCTTTATTCGGTTCCGGTGAGGCCACATCTGGAGTACTGTGTCCAATTCTGAGCCCCCCACTACAGAAGGGATGTGGACGCATTGGAGAGAGTCTGGCGGAGGGCAACCAAAATTATTAGGGGGCTGGAGCACATGACCTACGAGAAGATGCTAAGGGATTTGGGTTTATTTAGTCTGCAGAAGGAAAGAGCGAGGGGGGATTTGATAAGCAGCCTTCAAGTTCCTCAAGGTTCTAAAGAAGATGGAGAGAGGCTATTCTCAGTAGTGACGGATGGCAGAACAAGGAGCAATGATCTCAAGTTACAGTTGGGGAGGTCCAGGCACGAGGAAAAGGCAGTTGTTAGTAAAGGGAGATTCGATCATTAGAAATGTAGATATCTGGGTTTGCGATGACCGGGAGAACCGTATGGTGACTGCCTGCCTGGTGTGAAGGTTGAGGCTCTCGAGGCATCTAGATAGACTTATGTGTAGTGCTGGGGAGGAGCCGGTTGTCGTGGTACATGTAGGTACCAATGACATAGGGAAGGGTAGCAGAGACGTCCTGGAGGCCAAATTTAGGCTGCTAGGAAAGAGACTGAAATCCAGGACCTCTATGGTGGCATTCTCGGAAATGCTTCCAGCTCTACACGCAGGGCCAGGTAGGCAGGCAGAGCTTCAGAGTCTCAATGCGTGGATGAGATGATGGTGTAGGGAGGAGGGGTTTAGCTTTATAAGGAACTGAGGAAACTTTTGGGATAGGGGGAGCCTATACAGGAAGGATGGGCTCCACCTAAACCATAGTGGATCCAGACTGCCGGCACTTAACATTAAAAAGGTCGCAGAGCAGTTTTTAAACTAAGAGATGGGGGAAAGCCGACTGGTGTGGAGGAGCACGTGGATCGGACAGAGACGTCTCTTAGAGGAGAGTCTAGTGATAGAGATTCTCTAGGTTTTAGTCAGGAGGAGAGGATGGTAGAGGATAAAGTATGGGCCAGATCAGATGAAAAACATTCACATAAAAAAGAATCTGACACATCAGAAAAGGGCAGACAGCTAAACAGTGACAAGTTTTTAAAGTGCTTGTACACAAATGCTAAAAGTCTAAAAAAAAAAAAAAAATGGGTGAACTAGAGTGCCTCGTGTTAAAGGAGGATACTGATATATTAGGCATCACAGAAACCTGGTGGAGTGAGACAATCAATGGGACACAATCATTCCGGGGTACAAAATATATCGGAAGGACAGAACTAGTCGTGCGGGTGGGGGAGTGGCACTATATGTGAAAGAAAATTTAGAATCAAATGAAGTAAAAATCTTAAATGAATCAACATGTTCCATAGAATCGCTATGGATAGTAATTCCCTGCTCTAATAAGAATATAACAGTAGGGATCTATTATCGACCATCTGACCAGGACAGTAATAGTGACTATGAAATGCTAAGGGAGATTAGAGAGGCTATCAAAATAAAGAAATCAATAATAGTGGGGGATTTCAACTACCCCCCATATTGACTGGGTACATGTCACCTCAGGACAAGATGCAGAGACAAAATTTTTTAATACCTTAAACGACTGCTTTTTGGAGCAGTTGGTACAGGAACCCACAAGGGGACAGGCAATTCTCGATTTAGTTCTGAGTGGCGCACAGGAGCTGGTCCAAAAGATAACTATAACAGGACCACTTGGAAATAGTGACCATAATATAACAACATTTAACATTCCTGTGGTGGGAAGAACACCTCAGCAGCCCAACACAGTGGCATTTAATTTCAAAAAGAGGAACTATGCAAAAATGAGGAGGTTAGTTAAACAGAAATTAAAAGGTACAGTGACTTAAGTAAAATCCCTGCAAGCTGCATGGACACTTTTCAAAGACACCATAATAGAGGCCCAACTTCTATGTTTTTTAATTTGGGGTATACATTTAAGAACTAAAAAAGAGCCACAGTGGCTTAACCACCATGTAAAAGAAGCAGTGAGAGATAAAAATACATCTTTTAAAAAGTGGAAGTCAAATCCTAGTGAGGTAAATAGTAAGGAGCATAAACAATGCCAAATTCAGTGTAAAAATGTAATAAGAAAAGCTAAAGAGGAGTTTGAAGAACAGCTAGCCAAAAACTCGAAAGGTAATAACAAAATGTTTTTTAAATACATCAGAATCAGGAAGCCTGCTAAGCAACCAGTGGGGCCCCTAGACGATCGAGATACAAAAGGAGCACTTAAAGACGATAAAGTCATTGCGGAGAAACTAAATGAATTCTTTGCTTCAGTCTTCACGGCTGAGGATGTTCGGGAAATTCCCAAACCTGACCCGTCCTTTGTAGGTAACAAATCTGAGGACCTGTCTCACATTGAAGTGTCATTAGAGGAGGTTTTGGAATTAATCGATAAACTTAACAGTAACAAGTCACCGGGACCAGACGGCATTCACCCAAGAGTTCTGAAAGAACTCAAATGTGAAATTGTGGAACTATTAACTATGGTTTGTAACCTATCCTTTAAATCAGCTTCTGTACCCAATGACTGGAAGATAGCTAATGTAACGCCAATATTTAAAAAGGGTTCTAGAGGCGATCCCGGCAATTACAGACCGGTAAACCTAACGTCAGTATAGGGCAAATTAGCTGAAACAATAGTAAAGAATAAAATTGTCAGATACATAGAACAACATAATTTTGGGGGCAAAAGTCAACATGGTTTCTGTAAAGAGAAATCATGTCTTACTAATCTATTAGAGTTCTTTGAAGGGGTCAACAAGCATGTGGACAAGGGGGATCCAGTAGATATAGTGTACTTAGATTTCCAGAAAGCCTTTGACAAGGTCCCTCACCAAATGCTCTTACATAAATTAAGCTGTCATGAGATAAGAGGGAAGATCCTTTCATTGACTGAGAACTGGTTAAAAGACAGGAAACAAAGGGTAGGAATAAATGGTAAATTTTCAGAATGGAGAGGGATAACTAATGGTGTTCCCCAAGGATCAGTCCTAGGACCAATCCCATTCAACTTATTCATAAATGATCTGGAGAAAGGGGTAAACAGTGAGGTGGCAAAGTTTGCAGATGATACTAAACTGCTCAAGGTAGTTAAGACCAAAGCAGACCATGAAGAACTTCAAAAAGATCTCACCAAACTAAGTGACTGGGCAACAAAAATGGCAAATGAAATTTAATGTGGATAAATGTAAAGTAATGCACATTGGAAAAAATAACCCCAACTATACATATAATATGATGGGGGCTAATTTAGCTACAGCTAATCAGGAAAGAGATCTTGAGTCATCGTGGATAGTTCTTTGAAGATGTCCACGCAGTGTGCAGTGGCAGTCAAAAAAGCAAACAGGATGTTAGGAATCATTAAAAAAGAGATAGAAAATAAGACGGAGAATATCATATTGCCCTTATATAAATCCATGGTATGCCCACATCTGGAATACTGTGTACAGAAGTGGTCTCCTCATCTCAAAAAGATATGCTGGCATTAGAAAAGGTTCAGAGAAGGGCAACTAAAATGATTAGGGGTTTGGAATGGGTCCCATATGAGGAGAGATTAAAGACACTGGGACTTTTCAGCTTGGAAAAAGAGAAGACTAAGGGGGGATATGATAAAGGTATATAAAATCATGAGTGGTGTGGAGAAAGAGAATAAGGAAAAGTTATTTACTTGTTCCCATAATATAAGAACTAGGGGCCACCAAATGAAATTAATGGGCAGCAGGTTTAAAACAAATAAAAGGAAGTTCTTCTTCACACAGCACATAGTCAATCTGTGGAACTCCTTGCCTGAGGAGGTTGTGAAGGCTAGGACTATAACAGGGTTTAAAAGAGAACTAGATAAATTCATGGAGTCCATCAATGGCTATTAGCCAGTATGGGTAAGGAATGGTGTCCCCAGCCTCTGTTTGTCAGAGGGTGTAGATGGATGGCAGGAGAGAGATCGCTTGATCATTACCTGTTCGATTCACTCCCTCTGGGGCACCTAGCATTGACCACTGTCAGCAGACACTGGGCTGGATGGACCTTTGGTCTGTCCCAGTATGGCCGTTCTTACATTAGGTTGGGTATTAGGAAAAACTATTTCACTAGGAGGGTGGTGAAGTACTGGAATGGGTTACCTAGGGTGATGGTGCAATCTCCATCCCTAGAGGTTTTTAAATCTCGGCTTGACAAAGCCCTGGCTGGGATGATTTAGTTGGGATTGGTCCTGCTTTGGGCAGGGGGCTGGACTCGATGACCTCTTGAGGTCTCTTCCAGCCCTATCATTCTGAGTTTTTTTGAAGTTTCACTCTCCTATGGAAAAAGCACAGACTGGTGTAACCTGGTTCAAAGACCTTTGCTCAGGGATGGGTGAAAGGGTCTCCATGGGCCGGATCTGTCCTGTCAAGGGCGTTGATGTGGCCTGTGGAGGCCTTGCCGCTCCCCCGGCCCCAGGCCAATCAGGGCCTAGGGATTTGGGGGCGGGGGGGCAACGCTGTGCTTAGAGTCAACCCTGGTGGTTGACTAAGCACCGAGAACCAGAGGGCAGGGAGAGAGATTTTGTGTGCTCCCCTCCACCCCCAGGCCAATCAGGCCTGGTTGGCCTGGGGGTGGGGAAGCGACAGGGCCTCCTCGGGCCAAATCAACATACTTGGCACCACATGCTCCTTGCAGAAAGGGGGGAGACTCTGCATACTCCCCCTGCGCCCAGGCCAATCAGGGCTTGGGGGCCGGGCGAGCAGAGGAAGTCTCCTTCCACCCTGCAAGGGGCTCAGCCCTTAAAGTCAATGCTACTTTGAGTGTTCCCCCTCCCCCAGGCCCTGATTGACCTGAGACCGGGGGGGACGGACATGAAGTCTCCTCCCACTGCCAGGGGCACAGGCACCAAGAAGGAACCGCCAGCTGTTCTCTGGAGTGGGGGACTTGCAGGGGCAAAGACTTTGTGCGGTCCCCTACCAAACCAATCAGGGTCTGTGGGTGGGGAAGCATGAAAGTGTCCTGGGCCCACCCCTGCCTTAGCTGAAAGCCTTTGACCTGATTGAGAAAGGACAAACACACCACCATGAGAGAGGCCTGAGACTGTGTCCAATAAACAGGCCTAGTGGGAGGACCTTGAGTATTTAAAACCACCAAATAAATCAGGAGTTCATATAAGTTGTATATTGCTTTAAGCTATATGTTCAGTGAAAACATTTTGTTCTGAACAAATAGTACTTTGCATATGGAAGCTGGCTGGTCACTGGATAACCCTGCCATTGACTTGAGAGAAGAAATGCAGGTGCTAAATTGAAATTAGACCTAATGACGCGATCACAGAAAATAAGACCTCAATCTGGAGGAAGTGAATCACGGGATTTCACCCAAGGAAAAATGAATCCTGGAGGCCTGTGACTACAGTGGGGAGTCCTGAAACCACAAAAAGGTTGGAGGTGCAGTTAACTTAGGAACTTTGACACAGAACAATACATTGCATGCAGCATAGTTGTAGCCATGCCCTCCTAGGACAGTGGTCAGCAATCTTTTCAAAGCAAAGAGTCAAACTATAGAGAGGCAGTATAAGAATGCCTATTTGCATGACTGAAAATATACAACTTAATATTATTGATGACTGACATGATTAACAATAGCATAAATGAAACATTGTACTCAAGGACTTGATTTAATGGGACCTCTGCTGTTGCATCTTTTCGCATATTTCTTTGAAGTTTTAGTCATAACTGATCAAATTCAGCTTCATGAACGCATTCAGGCTGTCTTCTTCAGTCTTGAGCACAAATCACCTTTGATGTGATTCAAATAAGAGAAAGCCTGCTCACACATATAGGTGGAGCCACAACACTGAAAGTAAGGCCAAGCTGACATTCTGCATGGAAGTTCTTTCCAAGTTTACACAATCAGATCATCATCAGAGCCATATTTGGTTCCATACTAAGCCATATTTGGCTCTAGAGCCATTGGCTGCAGACCCGTCCTAGGCTATTAAACAGACAAGGTAGAGATTACCTTACCCCTTCTGGAAAATATTTTTAAAGTTCTTACATATATTGAAACAGAGGCACCAATATCAATTCAACTGTCACCACTTCCATAACAATGTGTGAACTATATAGTTCTAAGATAGCAATGGGCTATTTAAAACCACCACAGAGGCAACAGATAATTATAATATTAATTTCACAATGCAGTGTGCGCTGATAAGGTCACATTCCTACAGACCTTCCTGGTTTCAATTACACTAGAAAAATGAGTAGCCCTGTTATAGCAACTACAACCCACATCGCTGTGCTTATGCACCCTGCAGGTTTCATTACAAAAGCTAAGCTGTTCGTGGGGGCTGATGTAGGGATGTTAAATTTAGATTAATCAGCTAATTGAATAGTCGATGAAATTTGCATCAACTATTTGATTAGTTGATAAGGCTAACCTGAGGGTTGGTGCTACACTTCAAGGTGAAAGTGTTACGGGTAGCACCGAGCTGTGATCCCACCGGTGTTTCAAATATGCAGCGCTGCATAGAGCCCAGGGTCAGAGGGAGTCTGACTGACCCCAGGCTCCACTGCTGCTTTGAAAGGCCCTGTGCATACCAGGACCAGCTAGGGACTCCCAGCTGGCCAAGGGCTGCACAAGGCCTTTCAAAGCAGCAGACCCTATGCTCCATGTGGCATTTCAAAGTGGCAACACCGCATGGAGCATAGGGTCTGGCCCCAGGCTCCACAGGGCACTGCCCCTTTGAAGCACCCCCTGCTCTCCCCACCCCTTGCTGCTGCTTTCTGATAGAGGCAGCAAGTGGGGGGTGGCCAGGAGCGACTAGTCGTTCACATCCTTAGGCTGACGAGCAGATTCAACTCGCAGCGACCCTGCAAGCTCGCTCCCGACCAGCTGATTTTCTCTCGCCAGTTGCCAACCCACTGGCCATCGCCTTCTCGCCCCCTCACACCCATGCCCAGGGCCGTGCGGCAGCCCATGCCGGCGAGGAGCCAGCAGCTGCCCGCTCCAGCAGCCATGGAAGGAAACGACCCCCCACCCCGTGGCCCGATAGGCAGCGCCCCGCAGGGCCGGCTTGTGTCTTCCTCGCCTCGCCACGGAGCTCCCCCGGCCCGGGCAACTCCCCCCTAGGCGGGGGCCAGGGTCTGTGCAGCGCCGGGGAGAGACCAGCCTGCCGCGAACCAGCCGCCGAGCCCCGCCCGCGGCGGAGAGCGGAGCAGGCAGAGACCGCTCCGCCCTGCGGGCCGACCGGCGGGGGGCGCGGGGCGCCGCCGCGCAAGAGGCCCTGAGCCGCCCCCTCACTCACCCGGGATCCGCTACCGGCAGCAGCAGCCGCCTCCAAGAGAGTTTAAAAATGGCGCCTCGCCTCCCGCTCCGGCGGTCCGCTCCGCCCCTTCCCCCATTCCGCCTGTGACCCCGCGCGGGAGCCGTCAGCCTCCCCCCAGGCCGGCCGCCGCGCTGAGCCTCACGGGAACGCGGAAGCGACGGGCGAGGAGCAGCGAGGGGTTGCTGTGGAAACCGGCTCGCGACTGCGGCGCGCGAACGTTGGGCCCCGCCCCCCCCCCACTGAGAAGGGCGCTGACGCCCTGGCTGTACCCCTGCCCGGCAGCGCGAGGGCGGCCCAGCGGCGCTTTCCTACCCACCAGCTCCCAACCCGCCGCCCCCTCAGGCCTGGCCTGCGCCCGGGAGCGGCTCAGCCCCGCTGCGTGGCTGCGGGCGGTGAAACACTGCGCTGGGGGACGCGCCCGGCGGGGTCTTGTACAAGGAAGGCGCCCCGGGCCGGGTTTTAGTTACTCACGGTCCTCGTGGCTGGCATGGCGGCCTCTCTCACCAAGGGGAGGGGGTGCGGGGGGGGCTGGCTTAAAAGCCGATTGGCTCCAGCTCTGTGAGAGGGGGGGGTTCCACCTTTGAAATGTACAAGCGCTCCCGTGGGGACTCTTGTACGTTTCAAAGGCAGAATGGGCCAGTCCTTATTGAGTAATTGAAATGTAACAGCCGCTGTAGCACACACAGGTTTGTTCTCGAAAACTGCACCCCACCCCACTGTACAGCGTGACTGCCCCTGTGTGGTACACAAGGCGGCACTTCCCACAGGGCTGTAGGCTCCACTCTCCGAGGAGGTGAGTAGCCACTGTAGTGGGTGGAGGGAACAGGCAGAATTTTTCCATCCACCACCTAACTGCTGGCCCTGAAGGAGGTGGATTTACAGCTGCAATAGGAAAACCGGCTCAGGCACTGTAGGAGGCTTTTCTGCTACCACGGCAATGCACTCTCTTTCCAGCCTCTTCCCACCCACCCCCAGTGCTAGACATCCACTGCTGGCCCCCAGATTGCTGGACCTCCCTTCCACTAGCTGGCCAGGGCTCCCCTTTTGCTCTGCTGGCCAGCTGGGGTTCCGCCAATCCCCAGGGTACAAGGGTGCTGCTGTCAGCAGCCCCTGGTGCACCAAGGCTGTGCTCTTCTCTAGTCTTGCAACACTCATGACTGGAGCCTGCTGGTCTACCCCATGGGACTGGAGCACTCAATAGGGTATTGATGATTCCAGACCAGGGATGTTGCTGGACTAGGGAAATCTGGGTCAGGGAGGTTCAACCTGTAGCTAGGGATATCAATGAGTAGCCGACTCAACAATTAACCAATTAGCCTGGGCTTGTCCGTTACTCTAGTTGACTACTCGCATTCCACCCCCCCTTGCTGCCTCTGTATTAGAGGCAGCAAGGGGGTCAGGAGCTCATTCCCCCCAGCACTGGCTCCACAGTGCTACCTGCCCCAGCACTGCTGCCTCTATTAAGAAGTGGGTAATCACGTAGTCGATACAATTTGTAGCAACTACATGATTAGTGGTTAAGGGAAGATTCTCAGAAGGAACTACCCCCACTGTGGCTCTGCAGTTTAAATGTAGTAAGAGCTGGTTGTGCAGGCAGCCTGGTTCCTACTACATTTAAACTACAGAGTCGCAGCAGGGGTAGCTCCTAGACCCGGTGCGAGCTGGGCTGAGCCGGGCTTGCTTAGTCCTAGCTTGCTGGGTCCAGCAGCCCCTGTCTGTGGGGGGTCTCAGCAGGTAGCTGGGACCCCTTGTGAAATGGAGCTACAGCAGCCTCCCCTGGCCCCCACACACTGCTGCTTTTGAGAGAGGCAGCAGCACAGAAGGGCAAGCAGCACCACAGATACGGTGCTGGAAGGAACCAGCTTTTAAGCTGGCTCCCCCTAGCACGGGCTCCTATTCACCCTCCTTGCTGCCACAGAGGCAGCAAGGGGGGGAATGCAAGTAGTTGACTCCTACCCAGTAAGCTTAGGCTTAAGGCTTATCAGGTAGTCAACCGATCGACTACTCTTTTACACCCCTAGCCTCTATCAGAGGCTGGGTGTGGGTACAGGGGAGGCTTGCTGCAGACAGGTTTCTCTTGGGTTTCGAGCTTGGGCCTGCCATGGACAGAGGCTGCTGTCACCCTGAGCTACTGCCTCTGTATCAGAGACTGCAGGGTGGGAGGGAGCTGCTCCACAAGGGAAGCTGGTTTTTAAACTGGCTTCCCTCACAGACCAACTCCCACCTGGCACCTTGTGCATGGGATCAGGAGCACACTGGCTGCTAGCCCCGCCCCCAGGGACTGTAAAATAGTCAACTAACTGTTAAGAATTCATGCAGTTATTCTATTACCAGCTATCTAACATCCCTACGTGTAGCTAGACATAATATTTCATACTCAACAATGGATCCAGATCATGTCAGGTGGATGTCACTAATGCCTATACCCCATTACACAACTGTTTAACAAGAACAAATACATTCTAACAAATAGTAGGCTCACCAGTTAACCCACATGGTTATACAGACTAGGGATGTGAAAGCATATGACAAAATGTGATTCACTCGTGTTCCAAGCCCCATACAAAAAAAAACCACACCAAAAACAAGTTAAATATCACCTTTTTTAAATTAATCTGGATAAAGAATTACAATTACAATTAATTCCTCTAGAGGTTGCTGTAATACTAGGTGTGGAACAGGCTATCACAATTATTTCCCAAAGATCTAGCACAGTAAGTGTAGGTAAAATAGTTTAATATTTGTTTCATTTTAGATTAAATCATGTAGAAATTGATAGTTTTATATACATTTTATAATCATTTGGTCATAAATATCTTGACAATTTTAGTAGCAAAATGGGAACTGGAGCTTTTAGGAAGAAAAGCATTCAAATTTATAAAAGTATTGTGCAATACTAAAATAACGAATATAGATAAGAGTTTCTTCTCCAAAGTCAAACATTTTGTTTTAAAAAGTTAAGATTATTTTGGATGTAAAGCCCAGTAGTTTTACAGAACTGTAAAGTGTTGTCAGAAAAAAAGAATAGTTTAAAAGGCCCCATAGGATTCAATAAGTACTGTTACTCCTGATTTCCATATCAAATATGTTCCATTTAAAAGGAAATGATTTTTTGCGTCGGCCCTGCTCTGTAGTTCAATCATGGTTTTTTCCCACTTTGTGCATAATCACTGTGCGTACCACATTCTAGCCTCAGTGACATCTCCACGACCCTTAAGTAAGGTTGCACAGCTGTAACTAAAGCCCACCGGCTCTCACTAAATTTAAAATGCAGAGGCTTAGCAATCCTGGTCACATGTGAGCCGGTACTGCTCAGTCCCAGCTTGTGCTGGGTCCAGCAGCCCCTGTTCACAGTGGCCCAGCTGGCTGCAGCCAGAGCAGCCTCCCCTATCCCCTGCTCCCCACTGCTTCTCATAGAGGCAGTGGAGGGGGGGCGGGGGGGAATGGGTGGCACTGTGGAGACTGTGCTGGGAGGAACCAGCTTTTAAGACGGCTCCCCCCAGTACCAGCTCCTGTTCTCAGCCCCTTGCTACCACTCATACAGAGGCAGTGGGAGGGTGGGGTGCCGGGGGGAAGCGAGTAGTAAAGTACTCCACTCGACTACTCACTTACATCCCTATCATGAATTTCACAGGGAGTTCAACAATTTCGACCCAACTATCAGCCTCAACCTGGAGGAGTCCACTACTTCTTGGACGCTACAGTACAAATAAATGAAAGTCACATAAATACCACCCTATACCAGAAGCCTACTGACTGCCATTCTTATCTATATGCTTGTAGCTTCTATCCAGGATACAGATCACGATTGTCTACAGCTAAGCCCTAAGATACAACCGGATCTGCTCCAATCCCACAGAGACGAACACCTACGAGACCTTTATCAAGCATTCTTAAAACTGAAAAATCTACCTGCAGAAGTGAGGAAACAGACTGACAGAGCCAGACAAGTACCCAGAAGTCACCTACTTCAAGACAGGCCCATCAAAATAACAGAACACCATTGGTCATCACCTACAGTGCCCAGCTTGAACCTCTCCAACACATCATTGACAATCTACAACCTATCCTGGAAAATGATCCCACATTCTCACAGACCTTGGGAGACAAAGCAGTCCTCACTTACAGACACAGCCCCCCAGTCTGAAGCAAATACTTACCAGCAGTCACACACCACACCACAGATACACTTACCTAGGAAACTATCCCTGCAACAAACCCTGATGACAATTCTGTCCATATATCTATACAAAAGTGACACTATTACAGGACGTAACCACATAAACCACAACATCAGGGGCTCATACACCTGCACATCCACTAATGAGATATATGCCATCAAGTGCCAGCAATGCCCCTTAGCCATGTATATTGGCCAAACCAGACCGTCTCTGTGCCAAAGGATAAATGGACACAAATCAGACATCAGAAATGGTAACATACATAAACCTGTAGGCATAGGCAACAGGTATGCTAGGAGGAGAACTGCACTGCCTTCCCAAACCACCAGCCTGGTCCCATCCATGCTCTGCCCCCAGAATGCCTACTGTAGGCATATTGGGGATGGAGTATTGCTGCCCCCAAGTGTCCACCCTACCTGTGCTTCGAGGCCGCAAGTCACCTGCCCTTCCTGAGCTCAAGGACTGGGGAGGAGGGGCTGCCCACTACCCCACCTTCCCATGATGGGGGTGGGGCCTGGGTAGAAGGGGCAGGATAGGGGGCTTGTCTCCCCCAGCTCTACCTTCACTCACTGCCCAGGCGGGAAAATTTTAACCTCCCTGGACCTTCAAGGATTTAAAAAGTAGCCATCCTTTTACAAAATAATGTTATCATCTGATTATAGAGGGGGACAGCTGAACTGGAGTTCATTTACAAGTCCAACACTATCAACTTAGGCTTGAATAAAGATCTTAACTGGTTAACACCCTACCAAGGCAATTTTGCTGCCTTTGATACTCATATATCCACATCAAATACTGTGAATGACACACATCCACCCTGACTAATTAGCTTCATTAACAGCAGTCCTACAATTGTGAGATAATTTCTTTTGCGTGTATGTGTGTGTATGTGTGTACGCGGCGCGCACACACAGACGCACACACACTGTAATTTCCACTCAACTCATCTGAGGAAGTGGGTTTTACTCATGAAAGCTCATGAACTTTTTACTCTAAGGTGCCACAGGACTGCTGGTTGTTACAGAGAAACACGGCTACCTCTGAGACTTATTTAAGATAGAAGATGTTAATACAAAAGCTTCATACAATTTTCTATGCCATTTAAATGCAGTCTTTTGGAAAGTCTGGAATGAAAAAATATATACAAGATTTTTTTTCTTTAAAAAAAGCACATCTGTGAAACTGAAGAATGATACCCAAGAGCAAGAAGTCAACCTGGAGGCTGCAGGAAGAGATAAGTTCACTGAAGTAGTAAGAAAGGAGTTGCAGAGGGAGCATATAAAGCCTGGAGGCAGAGCCTGGCCTACATGCTTCTCTTCCACATCAAATACAAATTATTTGTCTTCACTTTTAAAGGTCCTCCACATCTTATCCTCATCTTACCTATCACCTCTTACACACTATAAACTGAAACTGAGGACTTCTGTCGTTGTTCTACAAATGTCGATTTTGACTGGCCAGTTAAATACTTTACCAACATATAAACAAACCTGTTATGTGTGGGTGGAATTCTCTGTAAATATCTGCAAAACCCTGCATTGTAGGGGTGCATCTGCACAGCACCCTTACCTCAAAATAAGCTACACAATTCGTGCTACACAAATTGTGTGGCTTATTTTGATATTATTCGAAATATTATTTAGAAATTAACTTATTTAGAAATCAGCACTAACTTTCAAAATAAGGCACTATTCCAAAATGTCCCTTATCCCTCGTGCAATGAGGTTTACAGGGACATTGGAATAGCAAGCCTGTTATATTTGGATATACCAGGCTTGCTCTTAAGACACAGAATAGCTATTTCAGGATACCAGAGGTATCCTGAAATAGCTCCACTGTGTAGACGTAGCCTAGTTGTCCTTCAAATACCCCTTTGACATTTTTCTGCTGTGATGCCTACCAAGAACTTGACAATGCTTTGTTGCAATCACTGGTTATTATGGTGACCAGCATTATCTCAATATTTCCATATATATATGCCTGTCTATTTCTTGTATTGAACTGTGTCTTGGATTTTAAACTCTTTCAAGGCAAGGACCCTCTCTTTCTTGTACATGATGGAATTGTACAATGCCTAGCACAGTTGGCCTCAGCCTCTTTGTGTTACAAATAATAAAAGCTTTGTACCACTCCAGTTCTGCTGCTTCTTTCATTGTCAACAAGTTGAATTTGCTGCTATAGGGCTGAGTCAGATGCTTAGTAATGGAGAGCAAGACTTATCTCTGGGCCACCAGTGTAAATCCAACCAACATTAGCAAAAAAACAAAAACTGTTATGGTCTGAGGACGGCTTAGTTTGTGAAATGAGTTCAGTTTAGTATTTAGTAAAGAGATCCAAGTTCCTAGCATCCACATGAAAACCCAGCACTAAAACTGTCACTTGGAAAGGGCAGCAATTGACTGGACATACAAACTATTCTATCCCATTTCCTCAACAGCAGGCTTGATCATGGGCGGCGAGTTATATGGGCTCGTGGTGCCTATGCTCCAGCAGTATTCAGAGCCGGGGGCCCTGCTCCAGCAATATTTGGAGCTGGGTCTCTCCCCCAGCCCTGCCTGGAGCAGGCCCCAGCCTCCATCCCCCGACCCCCCTGCGCGTCCTCCCACCCCAGCACCAGAGCATCCCCCCCGTCACCGTCCCGTCGCTGCTGTGCACAGCTTTCAGTCCAGCTCCCCCTTGCCGCTGCTGCTGCCATGCGCGGTGTTTGCAGGTGAGCGGGGAGACGCCTGGGTGTGACATGACATCATGGCCTGGGACTTTAAAACTGCTCAGCGCTGCATTGCGCCGCGCAGCCTACCTCCGGGTTCGGAGTCCGGGGATTTCTGGGGCCCGAGCACAGACTCCGGCCCCGCAAGGTGGAAGGCAGAAGGTAGGGTAGAGTAGGGAGGGGGGGAGGGGAAGGGAAGGGAAGGGGAAAACTAGGGGAGAGGAAGAGGCTTATGCAGAGGGGAGGGGGAAGAAAGGAAGGGATGGGAGAGGCAGGGCTTGTGCGAAGGGGAAGGGGTGGGCGAGGAAGGAAAACGGGAAGGGGTGGGCGAGGAAGGGCTTGTGCGGAGGGGAGGGGGAAGAAAGGGAAGGGGTGGGAGACGAAGGGGTTTGTGGGGAGGGGGAAAATAGAAGGGTGGGAGAGGAAGGGGCTTGTGCGGAGGGGAGGGGGAAGAAAGGGGAAGGGGTGAGAGGAAGGGCTTGTGCAGAGGAGGGGAAGAAAGGGCAAGGGTGGGAGAGGAAGGGGCTTGTGCAGAGGGGAGGGGAGGAGGAAGAAAGGGAAGGGATGGGAGAGGCAGGGGCTTGTGCGAAGGGAAGGGTGGGCGAGGAAGGGCTTGTGCGGAGGAGGGTGAAGAAAGGAAGGGTGGGAGACGAAGGGGCTTGTGGGGGAGGGGAGGGGAAAATAGAAGGGGTGGGAGAGGAAGGGGCTTGTGCGGAGGGGAGGGGGAAGAAAGGGAAGGGGTGAGAGGAAGGGGCTTGTGCAGGGGAGGGGGAAGAAAGGGCAAGGGTGGGAGAGGAAGGGGCTTGTGCGGAGGGGAGGGGCAGGGGAAGAAAGGAGGAAGGGGTGGGAGAGGAAAGGGCTTGTGCAGAGGGGGATGGGGAAGAAGGGAGAAGGTACCAAGGGGCAGGGTAGAGGACACACAAATGCCAGGGGTCCAAGTGCAGACAATGAGGAAAAGGGCAGGAAAGGAGGTGTCAGTGGGAGGGGGGACAGGGTGATGCTGGGAGAGGAGAGAGTAAGGGCAGTGGGGGCTAGAGGAGGGAGGGGGAGGAGCTGGGAGAAGGCTTGAAGGAAGGGGTGGGCATGAGGAAGGCGGGGATGGAGCAAGGCATGTGTGAGGGCACAGGGGCATGAGGGGAATGGGGCAGAGGGTGGTGAGGGGTGGGCATCAGGAAAAAGAGGGCAAAGGGGCAGGGGCAGTAAGGGAAGGAAGGCACCAGGAGGGTGCAGGGCTCAGGAAGGTGCAGGTGCCAGGGATTCTGGGGTGAAGCAGAAGGGCAGACACCTGCAGGGGAGGGACCAGCACCAGAGGAGAGAGGCAGGGCAGGTGTGTAGAGGAGGTGTTAGAAGAGGGGATGAGGAGGTAGCTCACATGATCAGAGTGGTGCTACTGGAGGAGGCACGGGGAGAGAAGGGCTGGTGGAGGGGGCAGGTCGCAGGAGGGCTGAGGGCAGTGAGAAGGGCAGGAGTCTGGACAGCAGAGGAGGGTGAGGAGTTGGGGCAGCAGGCACCAGGAGCTGATGGAGCAAGGGGAGGAGACATGGCAGCAGAGAGAAAAGGTAAAGGTTTATACAATATTTATTAATAACTTGGGTGCCACAGTGGCACATCCAAACAAGCCACATGAACTCAGTACTGGTGCACAACACAAAATACATTCTACTCATGGGAGGAAACTCTTAGGCTATGTCTGCACTGGCGGCTTCTTGCACAAGAACATCTTGCGCGAGAGTTCTTGTGCAAGAAGTCTTGCGCAAGAACACGTCCACACTGCCATGTGCGAGCTGTGCTTTTGCACAAGAGCATCCATGGCAGTGTGGACGCTCTTTTGCTCAAGCAAGTTCTGATGGCCATTTTAGTCATAAGGGTTTCTTGCACAAGAAATCCCTGCTGAGCGCCACACTGCCCTCTTGCACAAGAGAGCTTACATCTGTTAGAAAACAGCATAGCTCTTGTGCAAGACGCCCTCTCTTACCACGCCGTACTGTAAATTTCCTTACACAAGAGCAGGCGGGCAGTGTGGATGCTCTGTGGGTTCTTGCACAAGAACGGCTGTACTTGCACAAGAAGCCGCGAGTGTAGACATAGCCTTAGAGGGAACACTTCCCCCAGCCTCTCTGCCCCCGAGTTAATGTCACACACATTGGGTTAAAGTAATTGCAGGATAGTTGCATGAGGGAGGTTTGGTGGGGGCCAAACTAATCCCTGTTGGTAGGAGGATGGTGGGAAAAGTCCTTTGAGAGGGGTGACATGACACCTTTTACTTCTGGTCATGTGTCCATCTTGCCCCAAGCAGGTTACCTCCAGAGGCCTGGTTAACGGGGGTCAAGGGGCGTGGTTAACAGGAGTCAGGGGGTGTGGCTAATGGGGCACCACCAAAAATTATACAAACCCGCCACCCCTGGACTTGATGTAGTCACAGAGCAAAATGGCCTGCTGGTACCACTTGTGTCTATGCTATATGTGGTCTGGGTATATATGACTTTAGTCCCAAAGGCTGTCACTTTTAATTTAAAAAAAAAAGCTCATAGAAGGTGTTAGAGGAGTTATACTTTATATGAACAGTCTAAGAATAAATGCTCAACAGTAGTAATAGTTTGAGATGTGCCTAAGCCTCTTTTCTGACACTAGAACAAAAACAAACTAACCTTCAAGTTTCTATTTCTATTATCCATAAGTCACACATGACTCCAAACACTCCATAAAATTAAACCAAATCATTATACATCTCTCTCACGTTCACAATGCATCTGGAAAGGTATAGTGATGCTTCCTCCTCTTTACACCACTGCCAAGACCTTTACACCACTGCCAAGGCATAGATGTAAATAGAATCTAAGACCTCAAATTTCTGACAAAATCCCCACAGGGTATAGTACTCAAAATCAACATCTGAATGATTGTCATCTTCATTTTAAAACTGGAGAATGCTCTCCATTAAGAAATTTAATTATGGACAGAGAACACTACAGTGAGGTGGATTTAACTAATCAGATGATAATTTTAAGAAAACAAACTTTTAAAAGCAAATTAAATTTAAATATTTTATTTTTAAAAATGTTAAATGGCACCTTTGAGCAGTCATGACCACACCAGGAAATATACAAAACCACTACAAACATTAATAGATGCATTTTTTACACAGTGCTGCACAAAATGAAAGTAATACAAGATACACGTTACATGCCGACACAAATTTTCAGTCAATAAAAACAGACAGCTTTCAATATACTTCAGTACTGCTTAGTCATTATCTTACCAAAAAAGGTGGGGGATAATTTTGTGGAAAGAGCTTTCTACCAACAGTACAACTTAATACATGATACATATGCAATAAATCAAATTTACAAGACAATTCAATCAAATCCCCATGCAATCTGTATGTACATTGTCTCTTAATGTCTTAGAAAACAGATGACTGGATTTTATAGTGCTTTTTGTTCTTCAAGGGTGATTGGGCAGTTAATTTAATTCCAATATTTTCTTTAGACCCTTAATTTTAATGTAAACATTTCATTTTTAATGTAACTGAATTCTGCTTCACTACTTCATTCTGTTGGCATTCAAATTTCATTTAAAATCCTATGCCTACAGTACTATAATTCAAGTTTTAAATGTGACTATATATGTGTTTTTCTGGGAGAAGCTATAAAACTGCCTTATTAAAAGCATCAATATAAAATCAAGATGCGTAAGCCTCAGAACATGTAATTCTGAAAAGGGACTTAGTGTAAAATTTTTCAAAAGTGCCTATGTGATTCTGGATAATCTTTGCATTCTGAGCTTCTTTGCAATTTTTTTAATTTATAGATTTCATAGATTATAAGGCCAGAAGGGACCACTGTGATAACTAGTCCAGGGGTTCTTCATCTTCATTTCACCACATTCTCCTTCTGACAACAAAAATTACTATACAACCCCAGGAGGATAGACTGAAGTCTGAGCCTGCCTGACTCCCACTGCTGCAGATGGGAAGCCAAAGCCCAATGCTGAACACACTGCCCTGGTCCTATAACCTTTGCTAGATTGAAGTGACCTATTTTATCAAATCTCTGTTCTCCATGTAGGCATTTATGCAAAGATGTTGAAAGGTATTTAAGCTCCTAACTCATTGAAATCAGTGGAAACTTAGTGTGTATCTACACTGCACCATAACTCGAAATAAGATACACAATTTGTGTAGCTCAAATTGCGCATCGTATTTCGATGCTATTTCGAAGTAGCTTATTTCGTCATTTGGCGCTGTCTGCACAGCACCAAATTTCAAAATAAAGTGCTATTCCGAAACGTCCCTTACTCGTAGAATGAGGTTTACAAGGATGTTGGAATAGCAAGCCCAAAATAATGGGCTTGCTGTGAAGATGCAGGATAGCTATTTTGGGATATTCTGGTATCCCAAAATAGCATTGCAGTTTAGACACAGCCTTAGGCACTGTAGCATTTTGTACTTGCTAGAGTTTCCTATCTCCTCAGCAACACAGCCT
This sequence comes from Rafetus swinhoei, assembly GCA_019425775.1. NCBI lineage: Eukaryota > Metazoa > Chordata > Testudines > Trionychidae > Rafetus > Rafetus swinhoei. Next base: position 268,476,017 of record CM033437.1, on the reverse strand, counting down.
ACCACAACCATATCACATCTATCCTCAAGTTCAAGGTCTCAGTCCTTATCTTCAAAGTCTTCCATGGATGGGCTCAAAGACCATTTAAGGCTCCAGGACAAAAAACAAGTGTCAACAATTCACTCCTCTGGCACAATGCAACTTTCAACAATAAAAGAGTAAAGATTGTGCAGGAGACAGAACCTTCTCTAGGGATGAGCCGAGTCTGGACTGCATTTCCCCAGGAACTACCTATATCACAAACCATCACTGTCTACTCCAAGTGCAAGGTATATTTTTCTGATCTTCTCAAAAGTCTGAACACATAGCAAAAGGTGTATATATAACAAACACACACACACTACCAAAACAAGACAACTCCATACACTTTTTTCTCTGGAGGGAGGACGAGAGAACAAACAATACATGACAGATGTGTAGTCATGTTGATTAATTCACTACTGGAAGGCGCTCTGCTGTCATGGTGATGTGTCTCGTTGGAAAAACATATATAGAATAGAATATGAGCCTAAATAAATTAAGGATCTGAATCTTGTAGACTGGCCAAGTCAACACCTAACGTTCTCTTTGATAAGCTAAACAAATTCAGTTCCTTGACCCAGTAGAAGGCATGTTTTCCAACCCTTAAATCATTCTCAATGTCTTTGAGAACTCTCTCCAATTTATCAACATCCTTCTTGAAAAGTTGACAGCAGAACTGGCCACAGCATTCCAGTAGTGGTCATACTACTTAATGTTAGGCATTTTGATACTAAATGAGCAGTGATCATATTCAATAGCTATTTATGAAAAGCCAGAACTAGTATAACTGGAGCTTAATAAGGCAAGCAGCACCTCTGGGTTACATTAAATTAAAGGTCTGAAGTTATAGTATAAGGCAGAAAGAATAGGAAGAAATTGAATAGGATAGTAACTAGTCATAGTAATATCAGTGTCTTTTGGCAGTAGTGGAACTAAATTTATGTGGGCATCTTTCAACATGTTTGTATTGTAAGCTCTAGAGCAGTGGTCACCAACCAGTAGATCGGGATCTACTAGTAGATCTTGGAACTTCTGACAGGTGATCCTGACAGGTTTGGCCAAGAGGCTATCAAGTGCCAGCACTTCAGCTGCTCCTTCCCCTTCTGCTGCACACCTCCTACCCTTTGCCTTGGAGCTGCCTCACCCCACCACTGGGAGCCTTTTGCTTTCTGTGCAGGGCAGGGCAGGGCAGGGAGAAGAGGGACACTGATGTCAAGGTGCCCCCTCTCCCGCCCTATATCCTAGCTCCACAGAGCAGAGTGGGGGGGCGGGAGCACAACAGGATTTGATGGAGTTTGTTGGCTGCCTTTGGGAGTGGTGCATGGCCAGGGCAGGGGTGAGCCTGCCTTAGCCCCACTGCACCACCACCTAGGAGCCACTTGAGGTAAGCAGTGCCTAGTTGGAGCCCACATCTTGAAACCCTATCCCAGTCATGAATCCCCTCCTGCACCCCAAATCCCTGCCCTAGCCCCGAGCACCCCTGCATCCAAACACCCTCCCAGAGCCTGCATCTAGAACCCCCTCCAACATCCCAACTGCCTGCCCCAAGCTCAGCTCCGAGCCCCTCTCACACTCCAAATCCCTTAATCCAAGACCTGCCCCTGCCTGGTGAAAGTGAGAGAGGATGGGTGAGGGAGGGAGGATGGAGTGGGCAGGGGCCGGGCCTTGGAGAAGGGGCACAAAGGATGCAGGGCCAGGGTATTTAGATTTGAGGTAGATCTTGGATTGCACTTAAATTGAAAAAGTGATCTCATGCTTAAAAAGTTTGGAGACCACTTCTCTAGAGAAACCTCTTGATTTGGATCTATGGACTGAAATTAGAAAGTTAGCTAACAATAAGTTAACTGTCATTGGAAATTAACTCTCCGGGAATCAACAGGTATGGATTCTATCATCAAACACTTGGGGGACTTTCAAAGATGTGATTGTCTCTCAAGCAGTTAAGATGCTAAACAAAGAGTAGGGATATTAGACTCAGTTCCAACCAAATTATGATTAACTTACTAAAGATCTTGAGATTGGAGATACACTTGGCAAGAATGAACTCATAATATAATGTAGTGGTTCTTTGACTGCCAGCCGGAATCAGCCACATAAAAGAACTGAACATATTTTGGGAGAGGGAGTTTCAAAGAGCATGGAACACATTTAAGGGGATTGAGCGCAATAAGCATATTAAAAGCTATCTTCTGCTTCCTTAATGCAAGTTAGGCACCCTGGCTTAGCACAGATAAGAGTACTAAGGGAGAAAAAAAAATGTTGGAAGAGTTGGGAAAATGAAGATTAGGTTCCACAAGTAGCATAGGACATATGCAAATTACTGAAGCAAAAGTGATAAAAAAATGGTACCTTAAAGCATTTTGAATTATTTTTCAAAAATTATATTAAAATGGAATGAGAGGGAAAGATTACAATACAACTACCATGGCAAGGGAAAGAGGGAAAAGAAAAGGGAAAAAGATGGGGATATTTGACAGACGAGAGATCCATAAAGAATCAGCAATTCTCATGGTGCAAGATCTTGAAACTGCTATTGCTTGGGACAGCCTCCCTTTTGAATATTGGTTTTAGACAGAGCTCACAAGGAAACCTAAAAAGTTGAAGTGGCAGATTGACACACTGATTAAGACTATATTAACTTGCACCGAGAAACTTTAGACATGTATGGTGATTTTCAAAATGTATTTTAGTTTCGATGCAAAGCCAATATGGAAATGTCCTGCCTTTGTTATGCAAGGCCTTACAATTTCTGGTTTGGAGCAAGTCAGATTTACCAGCTAAGTGTAAAACAGTTCCTTTGACCATTACATTTTCATTTTACATGGAGATTGCTTGTAGGTAGTATAATGAGTTACCATACTCTACCCATGGATAGATACCTTTGTATTCCCAAGTCATGTTTGTAACAGATGTTTCTGCATATGATTGAGAGATTGGCTTATTTTACAGAGATAAGGAGGTCTAATTTGTTATTTCCTGATCCTGGAAACTGTCAGAAACAGATCAGACAGAATGAGTTACAAATTCAAGATTTCTACACTGGAATCAGCAAGGTTAAATAAATAAATAAAACCAAATTATGCTAAAACAAACCGTTGTATTTTCCTGAGTGCAGTAAAGCTACTGACAAGTAGCATCCATATCACATATATGTAGACGTTTGTAAGCCATTTAACAAAAGTACTATATCAGTGCTTGATTTTTCTACATTCCAGCCTGAAATGCAGGTGTATACGTTCAATATAAAAGCGAAACATGGAGAATATAGAAAGGGTGGCAATGGATTACAATAAAGAGAAGTCACTAGTAGGGATGTAATAGTGTAGTCGATTAAATGATTAACCGAGAAGCAAAACTTATCTACTACATGCACTCCCCACTAGTACATTTTTTAGAGGGCTGGCCAGCAGCCTGGCTCAGTCCCTGCTCACGATGGGTCCCGTGAGCTACACCGCTGCAGCTCTGTAGTAAAAGTCTTTTAGGAGCTGATGGTCTGCCTGCCCACCCGGCTCCTAAAATATTTTTACTTTAGAGCTGCAGGGGTGGGAGTAGCTCCCAGGACCCAGCACAAGCTGGGACAGAGTCCTTGCGGTGCTAATCCTTATCGATTAATCATGTAGTGGACAAAATTTTTATTGACTACACGATTAACGAATTAGACGCTTAAATCCCTAGTCACTAGCATATTATCTCAATAGTTGGTACTGGGGCCATCCCCCTTGATATTTTAGCACCATCCCCTAAATATTAATCTTTAAAAACAAAGTTGTAAATTGGTAAGACAAACTTATATCAGGGGAATGGGTTATAACATAGTTGATAGATTTTAATACAAAGATAAAGAATTCTGAATCTAGTTCTTTAGCCAGCAGTTATATTTTAAAGTACTGACAACAAAAGAACTTAACATTCATGTTTGCTATAATGAAGATGGGAATGTATTGTTTAACTGCAAGAAAGGCCAAAAAGGTTCTCAAGCTGCATCAAAAGGGTATACAACAAAAACAAGGGAAATCCTCTGTTAGGATGTACAAATTCTGGAGTAAACCCAGAAAGGAGCAGCGATATGTTTTCAAAGTTATGGAGGGGACTTCACTATGAAGATATGTTTAATCTCTTCAACTGATACAGTTTGTAATCTCCTCAGCCTATCAACTGGATAGATGAGGTAGCTATGAGTGGGTGGACTGAATAGGGAATGAAACTGTAATGCAATGTATACATACAATATCTAAACAGGGATAATAAAATTTGGGAATAAGGATCTCATTGAATTAAAGAGCAACAGGAACACACAAGGACCTGCCTGCAAAGTTTAAAAAAAAAAAAAAAAAAAGTAAAGATTAGGTGTAACACATTGTTTTTCCTCTCAGAAGAGTCATCAGAGTTTGGAATTCTTTGCTTTCAGAGTCAGGAGCAATATCCCATTTATTAGAAATCAAGGAAAAGAGGAATAATTACTTTGAGAATAAAAGCATTTGGATGACTATATGGCAATTCTTGCTCACATATACAGGGTTAAATTCACTATTAAGTTTGAGGTATGGAAGGTCATGCCACTAACAGCAAGATTTTATTTTATTTTCCTCCATCCTCTTCTGGAAAGATTGAGTAGGGTCCAGTTACCATGAAGTGGGTGTGTCCTATCTGATTAATTTCCTCTGCCTGCAGCAAGTCAAGTATCACGATCGTCCATGCTTCTGTATTCAATAAACACTGCACTTAACTAAATTTAAAGTCAAATTCTGATATCTAGCATCTCAGTTCTATCACTATGTACAGAATTAGCCATGCTCTTTGTTCAGCCAAGAAACCACAGCAATTATCATTCGCAATTCATATTATGGTAAAGAAATGACAAAGCGTTTTTTCCCTTCTCTGTAAAAGAATTTCTAAAGACTTCCATACACATTATTCTACTTGATTAGAATTCAGGCATTACTAGTCCTGCAACCAAAGTAGCAATAATGCTATCATGACAATATACATTAAAAGCAAATATCACTAAATATTAAATTAAATAACCAGACAAATGTCATTTTTGATACATAAGAGTGAAGGAGGGTCCTGATATTTTATTTAATATATTATATTACATCATATCTGGTTATCCAGACAACAAAGGATTTCAAGGAAAACATTTTGTAGTTTCTAGATCAGGCAAAATAAATTACATTTACAAAAATCTGTTTCACAGTGGCATTACTGTCTGATGTCTAACACACTGTTCTCAGGAACGCATCACACAGTTAGTTCTAATATGTAAAGTTTCATTCTTTGCCAACCCTCCTGACCTAGTGATTCACATCCGCTGTAGAACTCTGAATGAAAAAAAGCCTCACAGCATCCAATTTCCTTCGGTATTACTATTCCTACCTCAACTTGGGGCCTAGTGTTATCTATTTCATATTCACTAGAGAGTTCATCTGACTTAAAAATGTAAACAACTGTCTATGGGCTCTCCCTTTGCAATCTGCAAAGCTTGAAGTATGACCAGAAGAGGTATACTGAAGTCAACATGGTGGCATCAGCACTGGTTACTTGTTTGTTTATTCTAAGATGTCCTTGTGGTCTTATAATTCATCATATTTGGAGGCCTGTAATTACACTTATATATTTCCTGAACATCATACAGAATAGCTCTAGAAAATAATATGTACTAATCTGAATCACAAGTTACACTAGTCATATGAAACTGTTGGGAAAGTATAACATTTAAAAAATAATCTGTCTGAGTAAGGGCCTACTGGCAGAAATATCATAAAATGGTACTGGATTGTAATTAAGCACCTTCTCAATTTCTAATTCACAGGTGTTAAATCATCTAGCATTAGGAAATACTAATATTTTAAACTAGAGAACAGCTATCTATTCTGGTTCATATGGGAACCCAGACAACTGAATTAATCTAAAATGACGGTGCAAGTGTACGCTTATTATGATGCACTCCCACCATTCTGCCTCACTTTAGTTAATGACACAACACACTTCAGGTTTCCTACATCACCAGTAGCATGATGTCTTGTGAATGTGCTGGTTTGTAAAGTGGAAAGCTGATAAGATTTAAGGCAAAAGATTTACTTAAGTGAGCAGTTCACAATTGATTTAGCTAATTATTTACTGTATAACTGAATAGGCAAATAACTGCCATGGTGTATAAATTACAAGTATTTACACCTTAGCATTCAAGAGTTTTTATAGCCTTCATCCAATCTGCATGTTTAAATTTCAATTTTAAAAAATTTGGTAGTTTGTTCACACGCAACAACATTTCTTTAAAAAAAATAAAACATCCAGACTAGTGGATTCATCTTGGTATGATCATCCTTTCTATGGCACAGATAATGTGATCCCAATTTTTACAAAATATTGCAAGTAGAGTCACTGCAAAAAAAGTGCAGAGGATATGGAAACGGCTCCTCATCATAGGAGCTATAAACTTTGCAATGGTAGAGACGCACACTAAGATGACAGTCATGAAAGCCAAGATTACATTTATACATTTCCCTAGGAGTACTTTGGCATTAACCGTTTCTGATTGCAATGCTTGCTGTTCTTGCTGATGGAACTCCAGCTTAAAAACCCGAGTCTGGCAAGATTCCAAGGCTTCCTAGAGGCAAAAAAGGGAAATAAGAGTCAGCTACATTTCTACACAAAAACAAACAGTTTCCCATTCAGTTGCTGAGTATAATTTCTAAACTACTTAAAAAAGTATGTTGTGCAACCAATGGCTAAAAAAAATTATAAAAAGTATTATCAAGCTTGACAATGCTATCATGTGTGTATCATTGACATGTTTTCCCGCTTGAGAAAAATAGCGTTCATGTTGTCTCCTGTTTTCTGAATGTACTGATGGGAGTAAAAGAACTGGGTAAGCTGTTACTATGGTAACTTCACTGTGTCAAACCAGCACAAAAAAAGTTAGTTTCTTAGCATGCACCACTGAAAACATTAGGGCACTGTTGGCGTCCTGTGACACCAATCAAATCAATTGTGCAATGTGGACCCATTAGGTTTACACTTCCATTCTGGTCTAAATTCAGTTTCATTCTCTTGAATGCCACCCATTGTATGGTGCTAGGACTGCTCTTAGAAGAGACTGTTCTGTCCCTCTATCACTGAGGGGCAATTAGTCCATGTTGCAAATGCATTGTGAGAATGCATGTCTTTGGAAAATGTAAAAGTCAAATCTGAACAATTTCCAGGCTAACATTGCTTACAGCTATATCATTTAAATATCAACATGTCAGTCCTCTATATTTTCTTGTAAGAAGTAAAATGCAGAAGTGTTAAGCTGTCTGAACATTACAGTAATTATAATTCACTTTCCAACTTCTTCTTTTGTACAATAAATCACAATTTCCAGTCTTCTGGGAAAAGTGGATAACCTAACCCCAGGCTTATCATTAATCTGCATTCAAGACATAGCTACCTACACTTTTCAATTACCATTTTATACTTTCTGTAGATGGAACTCTAGTTTATATTTTGAAATTAAGTTTCCCATCTTTTATTGACTTGGTCTTTTTTCATGTTTCTTTTGCTCTGGACCTGCATGTATAAATCTAGTTCTTTTTGTTAAAAGGTAAACTAAAAATGGTCTTTAAATAAAAACAATCCCCCAATTATTAACCCATCATATGTGCAGATATAAGTGACAACAAATGCATACTTTCCAAAACAAATCTGTTTAAAATCTTCTACTTCTTTAACGTGTTTAGTTGACTGTGGTAAAGTTCTTATCACTAAACACAAAGTAGTACAAGGAATGCAGTTTCTTTTCACTGCTTCAGGAGTGAGTAAAGTATACAACTCTTGAAGAAAAGGCAGAGGGACCAAAAGGTCTGGATAGTTTAAGATGAACTGAGAAGTTTTTAACCTATGTTTGTAATTTACAAAAAAGTCTACATGGATGTTTCACTAGTGATTGGGAACTGAATAAGATCCCAAACTATTCAGTTTTTAACAACTATATAGTTCTTCTACAATAAATTCAAAATTTATATAGGGCTCTGCCATGCTATGTTAGTGTTAATCTAGGAAGAGGTTTGAACATTAATTTATGTTAGCACGCAGCTGAGAACAGTGTTATCTTACTACCTTACAGAGCCAGCAGGGAATGCAAAACTATTGCATTTCAGAGCATTTAACTCTGCACTATTAGATTCCTTATTCCTCTAGTGATGATAGAGCAGTAGGTGTTAGACACCATTCAGAATCCACACGATTTTTTTCAATCACATTATAAAACACTAGTAGGTAAAAACCTGGTCCTACTGACTAAAATGGGAATTCAGCTATTAACTTCAATGGGCCGAGGTTTCACTCTAGTTGGATCAAAATTTGGGCCTAAATTCTTCATAATCCTTAAATATAAAATAGGGATGCACATAATGGTTAAAAAAGTAACTGTGCAATCAATTAAATTATCACTTACACAGTTAAAGGTTGAACTGGGAAACTAGGGGTGCAGAGGGGTACTATAGCACCCCCATGTTTTATGTGGGACCCGCTGCTAACCTCCAGGCCCACAGTTTCTGGCTGCCTGCTATCCTGCAGAGTCCCTCCCAGCTACCTGCCAGTCTCCAGCCCCAGGATCCCTCCTGGCTACTGCCACCAGGGCAGCTGTAGAGTCCTGGGCTCCAGTCAGCAGTGGGCATTTAATTGTTAACCAAAACCGATAAGGCGGATGCTTATCAGTTGGACAGTTAACTGTTTACATCCCTAATGCAAATGTTACTCGAAATTTTGTAAAATTTCTGGGCTGTGTAACAAGCTGATTATAAAAATACCTGAACATCTCGTGACCGTTCACAGGCCTGATATGCCACTCTCTCCTCTATGCTGGCTAGCTCTTGCTTCAAGTTTGCAGTCTCGTGCTGATGAAGATCTGTAAGATCATTTAGCTGGTCTTCCAATCGTTCAGACCTTTTTCAGGAAAAAAGGAAGTCTGAGTTTAGCTCCTATACAAATGATGTTACGCCATGTTAGAATGCTTCTGTACTTTAAAGTAATCTTTCCTTGTACCTCATGTCACCAACACTTTGGTTTCTAACAGAGTAGGGTGTCGGGGGGGGGGAAGGGGAGGGATGCAAGTTCCCCAAGGACTTATTCAGCAGGTTGAAAGCTCTTTGAGAAATGTTCCTGATTGGTAGAATATTAGAACTATGTTTGAAAGACTTAAGACATTTTAATAGTGCAATATAAAAACAACTCAGTGAACAAGTGTATCCAATTTATGCTCTTTTTCCTTTCACGCCACAATTCAAATCTTGTTACGGTGATTTCTACATATTTTCCCGATCATATAAACGAAACTGAAATAAATAGCTTTCTCTACACTTGGAGAACTGCAAAAGGAGATTTTATTAAGTATTGTGTTTGTAAGAATATTTTCTCTTAACACAGTAGGAAACTATATTGATCTCATTAACCAATACACTCATTGTTACAACTAATATGACAAAAATTCAGGTGTCTTACGTTCCCTCCCTCCCCCCCAAAAAAGAGTCACTAGTCACCTTCAAAAATTTTGACTTTTGTCTGCTTTTAGTCTCTGGGATAAGGTATTGACACACCGCAGAACACAAATCACTCTCCACAATGGATGATAAAGGGATTAATTACAAAGCAGCTGATGAGCCCACAAAGAAGCTATATTAAAGTATTTAAAACCAAATCTCATTATAGTTTGTTACACTGTGTCTTCAAACTTCACGGTCCCATACCAATGTGCTTGAAAACATTCACCATGCCAAACTGCAGGCTATGGCTCATTAAGAAGGAAATGCTGTCAACTGCAAAGCTCTGTTACATCAGAGGCCACTTATCAGGTTCCAAGTTACATTAAATCAGAAGCAGTCCCATTGGATGTGAGAGCACTGGTACCAACTGTATGTAATATTCCCAATGTTAATGACAGTGAAGTGTCAGATAATGAAGCTTTCTATGAAAGCCTTAGGCAACTGCACACAAGGGTCAGCTATTGGACTGCAAAGTATCATTGTTACAAATGTAATTTAGGTTAACAGAAGAAACCAAGAATTCTGGTAGCTGACAGTCATGACTGAACACAAGTTGACCTTTTAAAAATGCATATACCACAAACTTTATCTGGCTTTTGCACAGCTATAGAAACTTTTAAAAAGAACAGAAAAAGAAAATACCTGAATCTTTCCTCCTGCAATGTTTGAGAAATAAAACCATAGTCTCTTTTAAACTGTGCTTTTAGATTCTCTATGTCATCAGCTAATTGGGACTGTGTCTCCTTTATTTCTCTCAGTTCCTCCAAGATCATGGAAAGCTTTGCTTGGCTGTCCAGAGCATCTGTCCCACCAGGCCCAAACGAATGGTTCCCATTACTATCTGCAGAGCCAGATGTCCCACTTGAGCACTCATCATCACTAGCATATTTTGGTTTAGTCACAATAGTAGCACTGCCACCATAGGCCCGTGAACTAGTTTCAGGCCGAAATTCATCCAGGGTATTTTTCAGGTGAGAAATGTTGTCAGCACTACCAAATTTATTTCGAATCAAGTTTGCAAACTCTCTCGACTTGCTGAAAACAAACACTGGTGGTGTCAAGGAGACACCTGGCACACCCGATTTGCTGCTCTCAGTGCCTTGGCCAGTGGTACGAGATTTGCCATGGGCATCTTTTAAAGAGGGCTGGATATCCTTCAAGTTATCTTTTGATGTATCTTTGGAACTTCTGGAGGATCCATTTTGTTCAATGTCTTTGAGCTTTCGGTGATACTGTTCCAATTTCTTCTGCAGCTGGGCAATAGAGTGGGCAGACTTCTGGTTCTTCTTCTCAAAGACTTGTTTAATACGGCCAGCCTGCTGCTTGTCTGCACTGTTCACCAGTTTTAAATATTCAGCTACATTTCCATCACGGGCCGTTTGTTCAATTTTGATTTGTTCTGTAACTTTCAAAATTTTTTGTTTCAGGCCATCTGCGCTAAGTTTGACTTTGTGAAATTCTAAGATCCCATCAGGTACATCAAAGTTGAGGTTGGTGTCTGAGCCCCCACGGCGAATGTTAAGTGGCAAGCTCAGAGTATTCATGTCATGTCTTTCCACCTGAAAAGAGATTAAAATTCAAATTGAACACAGCTCTCTGTTTCATATTTAAACTCCATCAAACTATACCAAATAGTGGTCAGAAAGTAACTTAATGAGTACAATATGTATTGAACATATTTAAAAGTATTTCTCAAATTATGTTAAAAAACATAGAAAGTGAAAACATGCTACTTATTCAGCCATGTACAATATGAATATGAAAATACATAACTGGGTTGACAAATGACAACCAAGTTGCAAGCCTTTTGCTTAAAAAAAAAGTAAAAAACAATACCTATAATATTCTAGTTTTGATTCTTTGTAAGTCAAGTGGGCTTGGGGGCAGGGTTGGGTTTTGTTTTACAAAAATGTATCAGGTTCAGGAAACATTCTGTACACATTTTAGATTATCAAAAGATTTATATAAATCATGACTGGTAAACATCCAATTTTAGCTGGATGGACACTTATAAGTGGTCAAGTTCTCTCTTTCCATATGTCTCACTGTACTATTCAAAATACTTTCTTGTTCTAAAGTCAAGTTATGGACACCTGCCCCTCAGCATCTTGGAATTTACAGTAAGGTTTAGTGACAGCATGAGCCCAATTTGCAGTAGATCCAAAAGCATCCATTAGGTACCAATATGCCACTACAGAGCGAATTGGGCAGCCATTTAATTTTTCAAGTTTGCTCATGATGTCCAATGACTGGTTTGCTGCGGTCACAAACTTGATTATATTTTAATATCGGCCTGGCAGTATGTGATTTAAACTCCTCACAAATCTCAAGAAGAGCATCTGAAGTATTGGATTCTCGTGACTGTGTTCAGTCATAATCACTTAGATGTTTTGTACATTGAACTTGATAAGTATTCTCTTGCAGCACATAATAAAGTAGATGAACAGTGATTAAGCCACTTGACCATAATACTTGGCCAGAGCTCTAAAGATTGATTAGTAGTCTTAAATCGCATACCAAAAAAATCAATTTTTCTGTAAGTACTAAAAATGTTTTCTCATATACAGTTATTGTGGAGTGGTGAAGGAATATCTTTCTAATGAGATACATCTGATCACTATAACATCCCCTGTGATACAAGAGGGGAGGTCACATTGTTGAATCACCCATAACATTCTATTTTTTGAGATTGGTAAAACAATCCCAGTGATAGGTAGTAAAAAATTCTCACACTGCATTTAGTTCTTAATGACATGCCTTGGGTATTTTTCTACATAGCATCATAAATGCTCAGTATGGTAAGCATTTAATTAATTCACTGCTGTGATAAACATTCAGCTTTAAAAAGTTAAAATAGATGCATTTTATCACTGAAAGTATAGTGCATACAAACAGCTAGAATGATGCAAGGGGTTACTTGGAAGACAGACATTTTCATCTCTCTGACAAACTGGGTTTTAATCTTGGCAGTTTAGACCAACAGTGAAAGCAAATTTAGTAGTTTCATCCTAGTTCCCCACTGCACCTACTAAACAAGTTGTCCCATGACAACAGAACTGATAAAAGGTCACTAAGCCTTACATAGTCAATTCTTCTCATGTATTTCATCTGTACAGAACAGGGATGTAAGGGACTAGTCAATTACCTGATAAGCCTAGGCTTATCAGGAAGTAGAGTCAACTACTCGCATTACCTCCTACTGCTGCCTCTGTATCAGAGGGAGCAAGGGGGGGGGGAAGAGGGGGAGCAGGAGCTGGCTTGAAAGGGACTCCCCCAGACAGGGGCTGCTACTGGCTGGGCAGGCAGCCTGCCTCAGTCCAGGCTCACGCCGGGTCTGGGACCAAACCCTACTGCCTTTTAAACTGCAGAGCCGCATAGGCTTGCCAGATGGTTTAACCAAAAATACCAAGCCCCCTCAAAAAAAACAACAACGGGGAAAAAAATTCTGTTGAGAAAAAAAAGGGGGGGAGACCAAAGTTGTCGGGGGGAGGAATGACTCCCCGACAGTTATTAAGCAAAACAAAAAACAAAAACCAGCATGGCCCCTTTAAGAAATGCCTTTGAGTCTTTTTGGGTTTTAATAGACTTCTGGCGGTCATCTTGTTTTCCTTTTCCTGCTCCGGGCCAGAAAGCTCCCCTGCGAAACCAGCTAAGTGGGGGGCGGGGCGCAGCTGGGCCCGGTTGCTGAGTGTGTGTAGGGTTACCAGGTGTCTGGTATTGACCCGGATAGTCCAGTATTTTCGCCTCCTGGCAGAGGCGAAAAAAACTGAAAATACCAGACATTTTAGGTGTCCGGCATTTTCTGAATTTTTTTTTTTACCGGACAGGAGGTGAAAATACTGGACTGTCTGGGTCAATACCAGACATCTGGCAACCCTACAGCTGCAGCAGGAGCTGGGCAGCCTCCTCCAGTTCCTCCTGCGTTTTAAATTGCAAAGCTGCAGTGGAGTTTGATCTCGGACCCGGCACAAACTGGGACTGAGCCAGCTGCCTATCAACAAATCGAATAGTCAATAAAAATTCTTTTGAATACTCGATTAGTTAAATACCCACTTCTTAACATCCCTAACACAGAAGGGCATTTTGCTAAGCATTCAATGGCAAAACTGCTTTTAGATAAGTCTCACACATGGTTAGGAATTTTTATTTGTGCTTTCCTTGCATTTTGCCACCATAGGAACATGAACGGATGATAAAAGCATCAATTAATGAAGGTCCTGTGTAGGAAACATCCAATACAAATGCCTATTATTAAAAAATAAAATTAGTTTGGGACTTAGCACAGAAAGCGTTTGGCTACTTCATGTAGTGTGAACAGAATCCCCCCCCACTATGCTTTTTTTTTAAGCTTACAAATGTTGTCTACTACACGCTGATGAGTATAGAGCTAGCATAACACTTATGCTTATGACTGCTTGGCACAAAACATAATAAGAATGCGGACAGCCCATTGGGGATAAATGACTGCTCCGGGTGACTACTAAAAGGTTAATTAATGAATGATAGTGGGACCTAAAAAAAGGCTGAAGTTAATTGGGGTAAGTACCCCCAAAGAAATGGGAAGCTTCTGAGGAAAGAAGCTACCAGGAGAGCTCACCAGAGCAAGGAGTCTAGAAGGTGTACTCCTGGAGACAAGAGAGGCTCAAAACGAGCACTACGGTTCAGCTTCCAAGGAGGCCTGGTCTCAGCAAAGCAATCTCCCAAACAGTTGCAGGAAGCTCAGCCTGTCAGGAACAATGTGTTGCCTTGGAGAAGAGCTGCAATTGTCTGGTCTCCATGGAATCAGACTCAGAGGAGGACCTTACTCTGGAGGAGGCAAATATATGACTCCAGGGGAAGGGTCCAGAGTCAAAAAAGCCCTGCTGGTAAAGGACCTGGGAAGAGATGATCAGTGGTTTCAGGAAGGACAGAAAACAAAACTGATTCAGTCTCCCAGCAAAGACCCTGGGTGAAGGTTTTGCTTCTTTTGGCTTTTCTCTGTTAATAAAGACAATCCTCCAAACAGAGACCTTTAGTACCCGAAGGTCTGCCTGAACTGTTTCTCTCTCACGTACAAGAAAATCAAAGGGAGGCTAGCCCTCAGCACTATATCAGATGGCAAGCAGAACAGTCTGCACTACACTGGAGACATTCAATACTGGCAGTCTATTCAGATTTTTATGCTAGTCCAGCCCACTGTGGTATCCGAGCACCTCATCAGTTTGCTTTTATGAAAAAATATTGAGCAATATGCTTAATGAATCAAAGAGGAATATTCACCCCTTTCATGCTTCCATAGAACACTAATAATTATTACATAAGGTGTCTCAAGAGGAGAAACAGCTCTATTAAGCCAATTCCATTTCAGTATTAACCTAGATTACATGCAGAGCAGTTCAATGTTTCATCCGAAAACTGATCAAAACACTACACTGTTATGGTTAATCTGGCTGGGTGGGAGCTGCCCCCCGCAGGCAGAGTTGCTCCAGCCCCATGGGTCCTGCCGTGGGTAGGGGGTGCTCCAGTCCAGCTGGAACAGCCCCCATCTGCAGCAGGCCCAGTCTGGGCACGCTGTGAGCAGGGGCACTCCAGCCAGGCTGGAGCACCTCCTCTCCCCCACTCGCCCCTGTTTAATTGGTTAACTAAACAAACAGGGTTTTACATCTCTATTTTGAATAAGCCTCAACACAAATTTATCCTAAAATAAGTCCATGAACCACACATACGTCAGACTTGTCATTGATGTTATCCAGTACAAACTGTACATGAATGGTTCTGACTACAATCTGTATAAAGTACCTTGTGTTTACTTCCCTTTGTACAAAAGTGTTCCAAAAATATTTTGCAGTATGGAGAGAAGCCTGAATCAGGTCTATCTTCCCTTGTTTCCCACTTTACTGTAAAGTGCTGGAATGGGTAACAAGTTAACCATTCACATCCCTAATGCACCCTGCATTGTAAGTTCAGGTTTAAAATTGCTAGATCCAAATTCCACAGCTGTACTAACATGTCCATACTGCATACCATGTCCATATTGCATAGATCTTCTGACTCAGGTCCATGGCTTGAGCTATGGCATTGGTGGGCAACCTGCAGACCCCAGGCCAAATGCAGCCCAATGTGTGGCCCACAATACATTTTGTTTACTAGTGCCTATATATATATATATATATATATATATATATATATATATATAAATAAAGCAATATATATAAGGTTGCCAGATTATGCTGGTTTCCAGCTGCATAGTTTTTTTCCTTACCAGTATAACTAAAGTGACATGCTCATAAAACAAGGGCACATGAAGTGAGGTGTGAGAGTGACTCACTCAGGTTGTAAACACCTCCAAGATGTACCACTCCCTGGACAGGCTTGCATGTACTGGTTCAAACTAGGTTTTCAGAGACTCAGATAAAGAAAGTGCTCTTGGAATAAAACAAGTGAGTTTAAACTAACACAGACCTTCCTTTTGATCCAAAAGGCAGACAGAACCCAAGAGGAGCCCCCCATCCTTATGGAAGGCTTCAAAGGATTTTACCTTATTAGGGCTCCATAAGACCAATAAGTGACCTGTGGCAAACTTTGAGCATGCATACAGTAACTTTTTTTAAAATGTTTTTTCTCTGTAATGCTTTTACCCTAAGAATAAGTTCATTTTGCTTTGGACCAGCTGATTGGAAATTGTACACATTAACATAGCCTCTGGAGAAAGCTTAACATCAGCTGCTAGATCCTGGCCAGACATGCTGGAGAAATCACACTGAAGTGCAGATGGACTTACCCCCTGATCTGGATGGGGAGAGAGGCAGGTCTCTGCCCAACACAAGATGGCTAGGAGCCTGAAACCTTAAGACGATCGATGCCCTTGAACAAGAGCAGGGGCTGAAGGGGTTTAAAAAGCAGTTAACCCTGAAACTATGACAAGTAACTATGTACTGTGAGATGGTCAAGCTAGAATTATCCCTGTTTTACATTAGGAAAATCAAAGATGGAGGTTAAGTGACTTGCCAAAGACCACCCAGTAAGTGGGTGGCAAAGTCAAACAAACAGAATAAATGGTATTTTACTGACAATATTTCCTCAAAGTCCTGCCAATTGGAAAAATTACATCGGGAAATCAGGCAAGATGGATTTGTGGTGCCAGGAGATTCCAGCCTTATTTCGGAGAACAATGTCAAAAGACTGAGTGTGTTTATGAGCAAATACCATAAACTCTCATCTTGCTTTCATTTCTTAACATACAATACAGGAATAAATACATGTCTTGTCTGCATCTAGTTAGAGAATAAGCTTGGGGTAAGTATGGGCTATTTGTGTGTATTACACAGCACCAAGCTCCTTTGGTGGCACCAAACACTATACAAAAGTTTGATTTGGGTTGTAAGGCTTTTCTGGAGCCCTTATGTTTTTCAGAGTTGTTTTCAAACATTCTCTTGAAAAAGGTGTGAATTCCATCAGTATCTTCATTTTAATATTTAAGAATTCAGGTGTGCTCCAAGTGGGTCACTGTTTACCACATGGCGCCACCATGGTAGGCTGGAAAGATGCAATGTGAGTTGCCCACACCAAACAAACAGGAAGTGGAATTTCAAAAGTTCCCATGGCCTTAAAGGGAGCAGGGCAGATGCCCGAGTATGTAGGTGCAAAGTAGCAGAATTCAAACTGCTGACCAAAGCAGTCAAGATGGCCACTGTGGAACATCTGTTGGAGGCCATTTATAGTAACATAATCAAGAGTAGTTGTGACGAGGTACAGTTACAGAAATTCCCTTGGGATTGTTCCAGGGCGTGCTGATCATGCCACTGACACTTGTCTTCCTGCTCTCGGGGGCACCCCACCACTCTGTCCTTTTGGGCCAAATCCTCCCCCCCAGACGAGGCACAGAGTTCTTCAGGTGGGCAGTAACACCAACAATGCAGACGCTGAGCCACTTCAGCTCTGGGAGAATTCAGTTCTAGGACTCAGCACAACCCCTCAAAGGGATCAAAACCCCAAATAAAGGTGTGTCTGTGTGAAAGTTTAAAGCACAGAAGGATGTTCGTTCTCTTTATCAATGAAATAGAGAATCATACAATGGTTGTTCCCCTCTGATAATAAACAAAAATGTTATCAAGTACAAACAGTACGATTTAAGTGGTTGCAAGTGAAAACAGACAGATCAAAGTAAGTTACTAAATTACTAGGGTGTTCACTACGCTTGACAACCCTCCCCCCTCTGTGGGTAGGCAACTCCCAGTCTCTTGCTCCCCCCTTCCCCTCGCCCCCCAGAGGAGGGCTGGGGCCGCACCAGCCCTGGTCTCTTGGCACCCGCCTCTCCCCCTCCACCCGGCTGCTGGGGAGGGCCGAGGCCACAGCAGCTACGGCTCAGGGATATCAGCAGCCCATTAGGTGACAGTCTCAAGGGGATCTCTGCCACCCAACCCATCACAGCTAGTACTTAATATTACTAATAAAATTAAAGGCCTGGCTCCAGCTCTCCACATGGGCCCTAGGGAGAGCCAGACTGGGAGTGAGTGGGGCTTGGCTCCTGTGCATGCAGAGTTACGTGATGATGTCACTCTTATCCCACAGGAAAATTTTTTGAGAGAGAGAGAGAGAAAATGAAAAGAATGCATAGCTAGTTCTAATACAGTAAAAAAAAAAAAACAAGTGTTGCCAGCAACTCTTACTCTAATGAGCTGTTCGTATTTCAGGCATAATTTTAAGTTCAGAGACTTTTTCACCCTGACCTGGGTCTCCAGCCCTTTGTATTCTTTCTGGATTTTCCAGGCCAGCCAAAGACAAAGGGCTGATAGCTTCATATTGCTTAAACAGTCTCTCTCCCAGGGCTGGAACTTTTTGTCCTACATCCTCCCCTTTCCTGGAAAAATACCAGGGCCAAAATGGAATCCCAGTACCAGGTGGGTATGGTCACATGTCTTCCTAAGACCCACCACTACTTAGACAGGACAAACAGGGCTGAAATCAAATCACTAAATTGATCAAGTCACTTAGACTTCAGGGAGAGGGGCACCAGTAATGGCTCTCAGTATCACATATAAAACTATAAACAGTCTCATACTTAATATTTCTAACTTTTCATAGAAGAATGATACAAAATAAGATATACCGATCCAGCAGACTGTAACATTAAAATTGATAGGCTACATGAGGTACTTTGTTCAAAGCATCTTAAAGATATCCATATTTATATTTATAAGCCAATTTTCATAAAGCATGGGGAGGGGGAACTGTCACAGTAGTGTGTCTACACCAGTGTTCCCTGTAAGCTGAGCACTTGGGTGGCAGCCCAGGAAAGAGTCAAATGCTGCCCAGCTAACTAGCAGAGTGCCCACAGCTGACAGTATGTATTTCTATTGGTAGTGCAAATCTGCACAAGCCTTGGTGAATATAACAAAATATATTCTGCACATAGATGGAAAAATTAGAGGGAACGTTAGTCTATTTGGACACCTTTTTATATAACTTTGCTGCATAAAGCTCTACAAAAAGCTCTTGAAGTAGATTTATTTTGTTGGCAAAGTAGGAGAATTATGTGGCTGGAAGGAACATTGCAGTGTGTACACTTCCAATGTTTTGTTGACAAAAGCTGACTTGTTAACAAAACTTTGTAGCATACACAAGATTTCAATGTGTGGACGTGCTTTGAGAGTGGACACAAAACATTTTGTAATCCTTTTCCTAAATTTATTATCTTGCTCATTTCTTACTACTTGTAATAAGCACTTTTCCTCAATAAACATTACGTCTTTTGCCATTTAGTAATTGATTTTGTTTAAGTTAATTTATTTCTTTGATGCCACTGTAAGACATCATTTATAAAACAGAACAATAGCTTGAACAAGCGTATTTTAATTTTTTCTTAATTCTGCAGCAGCACATCCTGAACACAAACAACTGAATCTTGTTCTGCACACAAACTGAGTTATTTGCTTATCCTCTCCTTCACTCCTCTCACTGGATCAACAAAGGAAGCCATAAAACTACTTATGTCTGCTTTTTGAAAGAATTGCAGATATATGCAGTTCATTAACCAGGAGCAAAGAGTTTCATGCCCTCAGTGATAACAAAAATCTGCAAACATTTTTTGGCGGTAGCTACATGACAGGTAGAATAACTAACAATTAGCGATCTGGCAAAAATAGAAGAACCCAGATGTCAATGTTCAGTGCTATGCAAATCACTAATTATTCCAGGGCGAGCGGCACCTCTTCCTCTCCCATCCCTCTTCCCAAGGGTGCAGTTATGCAATTTGCTCACTCATGTCTGGTCTGCAAACAGTGGCGAGAGAGTCACTTTTCATCCAGCCAGTAGGTCTTGTGTTAGGCTTTGTTTACACTGGCAATTAAGCAACAAAGTTTTTGTCCTTCACAGGCTTAAACTCCCACCCCCTACCCCACAATGACAAAAGCTTTGCCCAGCAAGTACAACAGTATGAACCTCCCAAATCTGGGATTCTCTGGTCTGGAAACATCCAAGGACCATGGATGTTGCTGGACCAGAGCGCCCCAGATAAATAGGTGAGAATGAGCCAGCCGAAAGTGCTGCGGGTGTTGGGCCGGCAAGCGCTGGTCCAGTGATGGGTGGAGAGTCTAGTCCCGGGGAGTCCCAGCGGTAGCTGGGATTCCCAGCAGCCAGGGGCAGAAGTTCTGTCCCTTGCCAGAAACCCAGCAAGAGTGGGGTCTCCAGCAGTTAGAGAGTCCCACCCCAAGGAGACTAACTCTGGGAGCCCTGACATGGGGCTGGCAGCGGGCGGGGAGGGGAGGGAGCACATGGTCCAGGGACCCCCACAGGTCAGAGCGGAGCCTTGACCTCCCCGGTCCAGGACCATTCAGGTCCCAAGGATGCTGGACCAGGGAGGTACAACCTGTAGTATAAACAGTGCTTGTACATGCCATGCTGCTCATAGGGGGTGGAAGTTTGTCATCAAAAAGGTCTATACCACACAACTTTTACTGACGTGGCTGTCACTCAGTTGTCAGTACAGGCAAAGTCTTAGTTTCCTGGGCTTTGGCTCTGTTGCCCAAAACCACTTTAGTGAACTTTAAACACAGGACTGGAGTTTGAGTCAGTATTCTCAAGGGCAACTGCTCTCCCAGTGTCTTGTCAAGTGAGATCTCCCACCCGGGAGTCTAATAGCAAATATCCCAATATTTATCCCCAGGCATTCAAACATACGAATAATCAGCTCAGAGTATTCTTAAGTTGTTATAGAGCTGCTCCATGTTCACCAGACACCTGTACTGCATGTTTAAATACAAGATGCTCTGTCAGGGACTCAATTTGTGTAGATTTAACTGGCATGGTAAGTAAGGAGTGCTGGTATATTTAATGGCATTATCATACCATGCAGCAATGTAAGAGCTTCAGCTTAGTAAAAAAGATAACCTGGAAGTGTAATCAATACATGCAAGTCCAAAAAAAATGAGCATGCATATCCAGACCCCCCACATGGTGAAGAACTGTACACTTCGCTAGAGCCTGCAGGCCCATCCTAGATTGCAAATTTGGTAAGTGCGTGGGAGGAGGCCCACGTTACAAGTCTGTACTGAGACTGAAAAAATGTGTGGGCCTTGTGCATGTCCCATATAGTTACAAAACATATGCACACTTATCTTATTAGTGCTGTAGGCAGGCCTAAATAACTTTGTTAGATTAAAAATCCATGCACCGTGTGCCTAGAAGTGGCAATAAAACAAGCAGAACTCTCAGAAAAGCTAATTTTCCAGGCTACAGAGGATCAAGTTAAGTCACAAAAATATGCACTCAAGTTTTATGCAAAAAGCTTATAGGTTAATGCTATAGACTACATGTATTCCCTCCCCCCCGCCCCACGCACACACTTGCCCAGTAAATATTTTAACAGGTTGGCCAGTGTGGGACCTACCCCCTCTGCAGTTCTGCATTTAAAGTGTATTAGGAGCCAGTTAGGTAGGCAGCCCAGCTCAGTTCCAGGTCATGCTGGGTCTGGGAGCTCAGACCACCCCCTACACAGGGACTACTGCCACCCCGTGCTGGTGCCTCTCTCACAGGCAGCAGCACAGCGTGACAGACAGCCGGTCCACAAGAGGAGCTGGCTTTTAAACTGGCTCCCCTCGCAGACCAGCTCCCACCTGGCACCCCGCGCTGCTGTCTCTGATACAGCGGCCGCAGCGTGGAGTGGCAGGGGTCTTCTCGGGAGTGAAGCTGGAGCGCACTGGCTGCCGGTCCCGCCCCCAGGGACTAAAGAATAGTCAACTGATAAGAATTCATGAGGTTACTTGACTATTCAATTAACCGATATTTAACATCCCTAGTAAAGTGCCAGTGTAGACTTAGCCTTAGACCAGTGGTTCTCAAACTGTGGTCTGCAGCTACCTTCCAGATGGTCCGTGGATTGAGCTAGCAACCCTCCTCCTTCCCGTAGCAGGGAGCCCGCGCTGGAGCTCCAGCCTCACCCTCCCTCTCCTGTGAGATTGGAGCGCCCACACCAGCTTCCTGCTGCCAGGGGTTGGGGTGGGGAGAGAAAGCCCCAAGCTGCACTGTACAATCCGGCTCGCGGGGTAGAATGCTCCTCCTCCTCGTCCCCCAGCTGGGAGGGGAACAGCAGTACATGGGCACACTGCCTGGAGCTTTTCCCCACAGCCAAAATCCAGTCAATGGAAGCAGGGAAAGACTGTGTTACATGGTGACTGGGACCGGCACGGGACACAGAGGCAGGTAAGTGCTCCCCCATCCCTTGCACCTCACCCTCATCACACATACCCCCACTGAGACCCCACACCTTCAGTCTGCTCCTGCATCCTCCCCCCGGCCAGACACCCTGCCCCAAGCCACATACTGCATCTTCCCTTGCTCTTGTCCCCTTCCCCTGGCCAGATACCTTACTCCTAGCCTGCTCCTGCCTAGACCTTGCACCCCAATCCTTCTTGCTGGCAGCCCTGTCCCGCATACTGAACCCCTCATTTTTGTCCCAACCCAAAAGCCTAGGGTGGTTCACAAAATCCACTAACCCTGGAACCCCAAAAGAGTAAATCTGGCCTCTGGGAAGCCCTGAACCTCACTCCTCCCTGTCCCTTCCCCAGTGGGGCTGGAGCACCAGAGAAGCAAAGTGTCTCAGTTGGAGGTCACATCAATGAGGGTTGGGGATTTTTATTTTTTGCTTCTCACTTGTGTGGCCCCCAGCTGATTTTTCCATGTGTCAGTGGTCTCTGACCCAATCTTTTGTTGACATAAACTTACTTTTAAATAAAGTAAAATATTAATTTGATTAACTCTCTCATGTTAGTGTAAGCGCTTAATCTGTTTAATAACTTTTAATTAATATTTCCTTTCTTACTGGTTAAATTAAACCACTCTTCCTAGCTGCAGCATTAGCAAAATGGCTTGGGTGTAATTACGTAATTAATGGCAAGTTTCCATTAGCAACTGGTGGTCCACAGAAAGGTCTGCATTGAGCCAGGTGGGCCAGGGGTCAAAAAGTTTGAGAACCCCTGCCTTAGACCTTGAGCTGAGTAGTAAGGTTTTTGAACCTTGCTAATGGCTTCTTATGAAGAAAAGAGTAATTTCCAATATATTAATTAATGATACTTCCACTAAATTCTCTGGGACAAAACCCAATTCCATTGTAATAAATGGCAAACCTCTCCTCTCCCTGATTTCAAAGAGGGAGACTGGGTTTGTTTTGCCTCCTGCAAAACAAACAAAAACTTCAGCACTTTCTTCCTTACATTTCTCATTAACTGGAATGTTTTATGCGCTTTTTACGAATTTATGTTCAAAATAAAAATATCAGACTACAAATCTAGACTTGCCTCCCAAGACAATCAGTTTTCCCCTCTTGAAAGAGATGGGTCTTTGTTACCAAAAGTTAATATAGACGTGACATTTACAAAATAAAACTACACACAAAACAGAAAATATTTAAAGGAATAATGAAAGACAGCCTAATACAGCAGTGAAATGGGTTTTCTACTGTGATAACTGCCTGAACTAATTTGATGTCACAGTCAAGAATAAATTGCTATTAGGAAGTTTAACATTTTATTTTTAACAACAACGAGGCAGGGGGTTCCCAGACATTTTCTTTCTGAGCTAACCCCTGCCACCGGCCCCCCCCCCCCCAAAAAAAACCTCTACAGCCCAGCCGCAGCGTTCCCTCTAATGTTTTATGTCCATGTGCAGAATGAATTTTGTTATGTGCACCGACATGGAAGTGATGTGAGAACACCCCCATATTGGTGCACATACCAAAATTCATTCTGCACAGAGACAGTGTGTGATGGGGGTAGGATAGAGGGGTTTGAAATGCAGAACAGAGCTCAGGGCTGGAATAAAGGCTTGGGGCATGAGGGGGTAAGGCTCTGGCTGGGGGTGCAGGCTCTGTGGTTGTGCTGGAGATACAGGCTCTGGGATGGCAGTGGGGGTGAGGAGTTTGGGGGCCAGGCTACCTTGGGGAGAGAGGACTAGCCCAGCCCTCTCTTACCCCAGCAGCTCCGTCTAGAACGGAAGCACTAACACTGCCTCTGCATTTCTGAAGCGAAGGTAGGTACTAGTCACTCCGCAACAGTTACCAGTGCTATGGTAAATATTTTGTAGATACTGAAGATTCCCCTTCCAAGGAACTGAGTCACATACTCCACCCCACTCAATTACTAAGCCAAGCACATAAGAACAACGGAAGATGTTCAGGAGTATCTTTTTATGACAAATCAGTGCTAGTCACCGCTACCGTGCCTCAAGGGAAGCAACTGAGAGGACAGGGGGACCTGGCCAAACCACTGTTTTCTTGGCCAGACAGACAAAGAGATTGAAAAGTCTACAGAGAACCCATCCAGGGCACATTTATCTGCACTCTTATGGCCATGCAAGAAGCTAACTTTCACCTGCAGGCTGTGACAGCCCAAAACACCGATGTAGAAAAAGTAGCAAAAGGTAGGGCAGTCACTTTCATGAGCGCCCACACACCTCACCATCATGCCTCCCTTCTGCTCCCTTTTGCTTGTGTTTTAGACTTGTAGTTAACCTGCAGAGCAGACTCTTCTGTGAATAGGCTGGCCAACTTCAGAACCACCAGTACGTCCTTCTGAAGGTTCAAAGGTTATACAGATGCAACACAGAGGACAAGACAAAGCCCTACTCCCATTTGCAACAAATGCTGCATTAGATCAAATTCCATGAAAGTCTGCTTACTATATCTAGCAGTGCAGAGCTGGGGAAGTTGTGTAGAAAGCTGAAACACCATGCACAGCACTTTCATTTCAGGTCTAAAGGATTTCAGTCCTATGATTGTTCTGCAAATTTAAAAAGTGAAGTATTACATTCGATAGTAAGGAAAATCAAGCAACACGGCTAAAGCTTTAAACCGAGTCTTCTAGACCAGTCAGATCCTTCCCTCCCTCCTTACCCAATCCCCATTTATTCAAAAGAAATTGAAAAGGTACAAAAAATAAAATAAAATAAAATAAAATAAATAAATAAAAACAAACATGCTCATCGAGTTATTTGTAGATATTATCTAACACCACAAACTATACTAGTAAACTAAGTGGGAGTTTATGCTTCCTGCAGTGGTAAAGTCTTCCAAATAGATTTTATGTTTAAAGGAACGATTTTTCACCTTCATCAAAGCTATATAATCAAGTTTCTTGCTCCATATATGGTAAATAAGACATTGCATGTAGCAAACTACTGAATACTACCTTAAGCCTGATGCACTTAAAGCCACTCTATATTTTATTGTGTTTTTAAAAAAGGAGATATGCCAGCTGTTCAAGATTCACTCAAATTAAAGACTTAGCATTTTTCAAGCATTTAGTATTTCTGACATCATCTTGTACCTATTCTTGCATTTTTCTTCCCACTGGCACCCATGCATTAAAATCATACCAGATTTCTCTAGTATAAAGATGCAGATGTTAACAGCCTATTCAACAATATGATCCTATTACAAATAAAGACACCATCAGCATCTCCTCCAAACTAGTTTCAGCCTGTCACCACTTCTTATGAACCTTCTGACTAGATGCTTTTTTCACCTGGGTCCATTTCTACTAATGCAATCTGTAAGGACGTGCTTCACATCACACAAGTGGTTTTGCTATGTAATTTATAAGCATGTTATTGCTACAAAATCTTTTACCATATTTGATTCTCTGAACAGATAGAAAGTAACAAGTAGAATTAAACAACAAAGGAAATGGACTGCAAGGCCCTGGAGGTCTACAACCCATGCCTGCGGAGATACCAGGCAGAGACCATCTCCAGGTTGTCCCCCTCAGTGGCAGCTGAAACCAGCTCTCACTCCATTTCCCATGACCTGAGGTGGGCGGGTGGGGAAACACAAACAAACAAACAAACAAACAAACAAAAAACCCATGGGAAGTCCCACCTCTAGGATTTGACAGAGAACAGCCTCATAGCTCCTGAGTGGCTCCCTGTTCTAGATAAACCCAAAGGACATTCCAGGAAGACTCCAGAACATAGCACTGATCTCCTGTAGCTCCCACAAATATTCTTCCTCCTGAACTCCTGGTTTTGACCTCAGCTTGATTTGAACTTTGCCTCCTGACTCAGATGCTGAAATCAGACTCAGACTCTGAACCTTAGTATCTTTTATGAACTCTTCTGCCACTTCCATCCTCAGGTTTGCCCCTGCTTGCACCCTGAGCCTTGATTGCCCTTGCTGGGATCCTGACACAGATAACAGTCACAGACTGTGGTTACTCATTAGCTCAACTTCCCACCATGGGCGGTCGGTGCAGCTGGGACTCGGGGAGTCAGGCTCCCAGCCCCACCTACAGTCCCGCCCCCACCCCAGAGAGGGGAAGAGACTGCATGCGTGCCTTAGCCTGATCAGCCCCCAGAACCCCGGGAAAGGAGGAGACCACACAGCTCCCGCAGCAACACTCTGCCCCCCAAAACACCTACAGCAGGCATTCTAGGGACAGAGTGTGGGCAGGGCCATGCCTGGCGGTTTGGAAAGGTAAAGCCTTCTCCTGCATAGGCTACCGGATGCCCATGCTTCCCACCAGATAAGGATGGGAAACTTAGATTAATCAACTAATTGAACAGTCAATGTAATTTGCATCGACTGTTTGATTAGTCGATAAGGGCACCTCTGTCTTTGAAATGTAGCAACAGCCCTGCTGCTCTTGCTACATTCAAAAGGTGGAAGTGCCACAGAGAGCATGGCCAGGGGGGGACTCAAGCAGTCCCCCACAGGCCTCACGCTCCTTGTAGAGCTTCCACTTTGAAATGGACAAGAGCCCCAGCTGGGACTCTCGTATATTTCCAAGTTGGAATGCCACTGCCCCCTCCCACGGACCTGGAGGGAACTGGCTTTTAAGTTGGCTCCCTGCAGCATCCCCTCCCCCAGCCCACCCCTTGCTGCCTCTTTGTGATCGGATAGTCAACTAGTGTGTCGACTATCCAATAAGCTTTTGCTTACCAGATAGTCGACTGATTAGTCACTTACATCCCTATCTTGAACAAATACTAAATAGCCTTAAGACCTTTAAGAAGGTACTGAAGGAATTCATGAGAGCTTGTTAAGATTGTTTTTCATTGAAGCTGATATTCAGGGGCTTGATAAGATGAAGTACATTTGAAATCTGAATATTCATCTAGGTCTTAGGTCCTGGAATCACTAGAATATAATACATGCATGTACAAGAATTACCTCTAAGCATCCGTACAGTAAGTATTTTTGCCAGTCTACTATAAACATTTTTATCCTTACACAAAGTATATCCTATACATTCATTCTTGGCTATTTGCCTCCCCCTATCCCTGCCCCGATGTTCTGTATTGGTAAGCAATTAAGTGTGCAAAATAGATTTTTGAAAGACCTGCATCTAACACACACTTAATAGGGGTGCTTATGGAGTTTACATAAATGAATATACTCTGAGTCATGACTAATACAGAATCTACAACAACATCCCATTGCCACCTTGGGACTTTCCCAATGGCTGCATCATGTGATATATTTGGCCGCTCCCTGGATCTCATGCTTAGTCTGCAACTGAGAATTTTTCTTTTGGTGCAAACCAGCTAAAACCTACTCTAGTTTAAGATCAGGGCATGCCTTATTTCCTTGGAGTGAAAACCTTATCTGTTCACTCTCAGAGGCTAATAAAATCCATAGTTCTAAGAAAGACTGCCATTCAACTGACAGATGAATCATGACAGTAGCTTGTTGAACTTCATAATGAACTTTCATCCCTGGTTACTAATAGAGGGGCATCTTCCTTGATCCCATTCTAAGAAGGTTATTATTTATACAGATGTGCCTGCTCCCTTATCTAATCCATTGAAGGCTACGTTGGTACTTACCTAACCCACATTATTGTACTGTCTGGTAACTGGTTAGAGCACTGGTGTTGAAAATCTTTTCCTAAAGACTGGATTACTTGTACTGAGATTTTACAAAGTTTTTACTCATAATTGCAGAGAAGAAGAGTCATCTTCACCACTGTGCCTAGTAAGCCCCATACAGTAGCACTGTTCAAGATTGTGTTCAGCTTGACAGTAACCCTACAGTCAGTGTCAATTTCAAACTCGCTTGTGGGTGGAAACTGAGGCACTCAATGTGGTCCATAAAAGCACTTGGAACCAACTGACCTAGACATCGACTTAATATCAAAACAGAATTTTGCACATAGCAAGAAAATAAAATCTGAACAGACTGGCTGATCAAAGGATTGTTACACCAGATGTATTGAATCTGAAAGGACTTGGTCTTCAAAATCACTGCTGGCACACCAGGCAGACTGCCAACAGTGATGAACAGGTCCAGCAAAGCCAAGAGATGTTTGCAGTTAATATCTAAGCTCTCCTAAGTTGTGCAAGTTGCCTTTATCATCACCTTCTGAGGTGTTCCCATCTGCACTACAAACAAACAGATCTAAAGCAATCTTTAGGGTTGAAAGTTGTAGATTCTTGGCCGATGACCTGCTTGAATGGTCTCAGCTGAATTTTTGACCAAGGTGCAGGATTCTCACATGATATTGTTAGTCCAAATAGAGTCATCAGGTTCTCAGCTCCTGCATTTACATAATTTGGTTCAGTATTCTGTTCAAGGGGGACTTGGTTTTCCTGTCACTGGAGTGCAACTTGAGCTAGAGAGAAGTAAAAAGAGCTCTCTTCGAAACTGGTCACAAGTTTTAAGTGCAAGAACATGATCTATATTCTCTTTACTGCCAGCATTGCCTCCTCAAGCTATTAGCAAGATGAAATATAGGATTATGTAAGCTCCCACACACAGCCTGGCTGGTGTGACTAGTGCCATCATTGTTGTGAACATCTAAGGAGCTGTTGCCAGGCGAAAGAGAAAAGAGGTATTGAGGAAATATGCAAATATGTGGTGCCACTGACAATTGAAGACTCTTGGCTCATGTAGTTTTAATTACATATATTTAGACATGAAAAAGTGCCTAGGATCAATTCAGATAAGACACCATCCTGAATCAGACACCACATATACTGATTCTTCTATTTTAAGTAAAAAACTAGACTAGTATTTCTTCAACTTCTCTGTTTCTTTGAGACCTCTCCTTATTGTACTCATCGCAGTAGCTGCCACATGGCTAGAGCCCTAGGCAGATACAAAATTGGCATCTGCTTCCGCCAAAAAATGAGTAGAGTATTCCCATCCACATTCATGGATGCAGATACCTGTGGATATAAAGCAGATATCTGCAGGGCTCTACATATGGCATCCAGGAACAGAACTCTTTATCAGGGGAGAGAGACTGAATAAATCACTATGGCTACATCTACACTGCTGGGGAAAGTCGGAAAAAGATACGCAAATTGCAAACTGCAATTTGGGTATCTTTTTCCACATTTTTCCTCCGAAAGAGGCTTTTCTGAAATTTGGCCCGTCTATATGGGGCCAATGTAGGGAAAAAATCCTCTTTCGGGAACATTCCTTCTTCTCACTGAGAAGAATACAGGGATGCTGAAAGAACATGTCCACTTTTCCCAGAAAAGCTCTGTAGTCTAGACATAGCCTATGCTGGCTGGGGAGGAGGGAATTTCATTAAATGCTCTTTGTAGGTTACAAAAAATAGGTACCTGTCTTTCCCCTTACACCAATGCATTCATTCTTTAGAATAGAAAAATCTATGCCAGCCCAGAATCACACCCTTGCCTGAGGGAAAAAATTACTGGTTAAACAGAAACTTTGATAAATACCAACATTATTTCCTTTGCCCAACTTCAGATACAGGTCCCAGATACTTTTCCATCACTTCCCTCAACCAGTGCCTTGCTTCAGAGAGCCTTTCTATTCCCTGCTGTTTTCACATCCAGGCCATCTGCCTAGAACTAGGGTGGGCAATAATTTTTGGCTGGGGGCAGGGCCAGGATGCTTCCGGGCTTACCCACCCACAGACCATGATTGGTCTGGGGGTGGGAGAGCCCTTTTGGCCCCCTCCTTCCCACTAAGCACCCATGCCCCCTGGCAGGGCGGGAGAAGGCTTTGCATGCTCCTCTGCCCCCAGGCCAATCAGAGCTTGGGGGTGGGGGAGCGCACGAAGCTTCCTCCGTCCTGCCCCTGCCCTGTGAGGAGTGAGTGGCACTTAGAAAAGTACTACGTGCTCCTGGCAAGGCGGAGGAAACTTTGTGTGCTTCCCCCGGCCCCACGCCCTAATTGACCTGGGGGCAGCAGGGCCTCCCCGGGCCAGATCTGGCCCGTGGAGGCCCTTTTGCCCACCCCTGGCCTGGAAGCATCACAACAGCTGGGTTCTTTCCATTGACCTGGGGACTCTCAAAGGAATCAACCTGTGCTCTGCAGCTCAACAGAGCTCTTCTTAAGGACCAGATGCTCTGCAAGCTATCCCAGAATCCCTGGCTCCACAGCCTCAGCTGGGAGGCAGCTTATTGGCCATCTCCTCTAAAAGGGCCAGCTAACTACAACAGTGCTCCGTAAATCAAGCTCCTGGCCAGCAAGGAGAGTGATACTTTCCATCCTACTATGAGAGAGTTTGAGGCAAAGTCTTCTGTTTATTAGAGCAGACAAGCTTTTCTAGGTTTAATGTAGGCTTCTCACACGGTGCTTGACAAAGCAACATGCCATTCTTTTGATTCTGGGCTTTATAATAAAAGCAACAGTGAATTAATTGAAAACAGTTTTGCAGTAAGTTTTCAGTAACAGCAAAATACTGTTGCAGGAACATGAACCATTGTGTAAAGTGAGTACAGTACTCTGCGTACCAGGATTGAACAACTCAATCCTTCCCAATTGGCCTTGAAAGCTGGAGGAAACAATGTTTCGCCTCTGTTTTGTCTGCTCCTTCAGATCTTCACTTCGGAAGTTGAAAACATTTGGAAATGGTAACTACTCCAGATCAAAAGCCATATTACAGGCCATGAAGTAATTTTGCTATCTTAGAGGAAGACTTAAGTAATAAAATTTCATACACCCTCAATATTAGATTGCTTTGTATCTTTCAAGTATTATGTGCCATAAACTACTGGTGTAGCTATTCAGCCTATCACCTAGCTGTTTGCAAGCAGAAATAGTTTCTACTTTAAAATCAGTATGTTTCGCTCAGTTCAGTGTAACCTAATGCAGACAAATTCACTGCACTATATTTTATGCTGAAGCATTAAAGTTCAAAGAAATTTTAGTCTTGAGGGGAAGTCCTATGGACATTGATAGACTCCTTCACATAAATTTAACTGCAAATTAAAACAAAACAAAAAAACCCCAAACCCCACACCTTCCTTTGCCCCCATTTAAGTAATTTTCAAAATTACTGCAGGCTTTCCAATGAGTACATCTAATAATTACAGAAAAGTGTGTGGTGAAAACAGCATGTTATTTGCTATCAAATCAAGTCCTGGAACTCAAACAGAGAGGCATTTTTCAAATCTAGTTCTAAGAAGAGAACAGGATCTAGTCCAAGGGGGGAAAATAGCCAAAGCGCTCAATAAAAGTGACCATAATGTAAATGAGTTTAAATATCCTTGTGGAGCAGGAAAACAAAAAAGCCCATCACAGTAATATTTAAACAAAGGAGGGGAAGTGTATAAAAATGGAGGAAGCTAGTTTTGTAGAAACTAAAAAGAGCAAGCACAAGAGTGAAATGTAGGGATGTGAATGACTAGTTGAGTAGTTGACTATCCGATAAGCAAGTGCTTATCAGATAGTCAACATGGTAGTCAAGTAGCCATTTCCCACCCCCCGCTTGCTGTCTCTATCAGAAAGAGGCAGCAAGGCAGGGGGAAAAAAGGGGGTGCTTCAAAGCGGCAATGCCGCATGGAGCCCAGGGCCAGCTGGGGAGTCCCCAGGCTGGCTATTCAATTAGTCAATTAATCAAAATGTAACTTCCCTAGTAAAATGCCTGCAAGGTACACAGAATCCTTTTGTAACACACAATAATATAGGGACTCAAATTAAATGTATACACCTTCTCCCACTTCAAAGGCAGAGGAGCAGCAGTCAGGACCTGGCATGAGCAGGGGCTGCTTGATTCCCTACTCACCCCAGGGTTCCCGCTGCACCTCTGCCTTTGAAATGTAGCAAGAGCCACAGGCAGTTCTCAGTACATTTAATAGGAAGAGGTGCAGCGGGGATAGCCTGCCCTCCATCACCGCCCCATCAACTAATCGAGTAGCCAATAGAATTTCCATCAATTAGCTGATTAATCAAAATTTAACATCCCTATCTCTGTTAACTTCTAAGGTGGCTCTACAGTTCTTATTCGCATACATAATGCTCTACAGTTCTCATTCTCTTATTTTCTGGAAGATAAAGGTGCTAGGTAATTGATTTATAAGGAACAAATCATGTCATGCCTCTCTGATAGCTTTCTTTGATAGGATAACAAGTCTTGCGGATAAGGGAGAAGCAGTGGATGTGGCATACCTACACTTTAATAAGGCATTTGATATGGTCTCACATGACCTTCTTATCAATGAACAAGGCAAATACAACCTAGATGGGGTTACTGTAAGGTGGGTGTATAACTGGCTGGATAATCATTCTCAGAGAGTAATTATTAATGGTTCACAGTCATGCTGGAAGAGCATAACAAGTGGCATTCTGCAGGGGTCTGTTTTTGGGACCGGTTCTGTTCAATATCTTCATCAACAATTTAGATGATGGCATGGAGAGTACACTTAGCTTGCAGATGATAGCAAGCTGGGAGGGTTGCAACTGCTTTGGAGGATAGGGTCATAATTCAAAATGATCTGGACAAACTGGAGAAATGGGCTGAGGTAAATAGGATGAAATTTAATAAGGAAAAATGCAAAGTACTCCACTTAGGAAGGAACAATCGTTTTCACACATACAGAATGGGAAGTGACTGTCTAGGAAGGAGTACTGCAGAAAGGGATGTAGGGGTCATAGTGGACCATAATCTAAATATGAGTCAACAGCGTGACAGTGTTACAAAAAAAGCAAACACGATTCTGGGATGCATTAACAGGAGTGTTGTGAGCAAGACATGAGAAGTCATTCTTCCGCTCTACTCTGCATGGATTAGGCCCCAATTGGAGTACTGTGTCCAGTTCTGAGCACATTTCAAGAAAGATGTCAAGAAACTGAAGAAGGTCCAGAGAAGAGCAACAAAAATGATTAAAGGTCTAGAAAACATGAGCTATGAGGGAAGGCTGAAGGAATTGGGCTTGTTTAGTTTGGAAAGGAGAAGACTGAGAGGATAGCAGTTTTATCTAACAGGATAGCAGTTTTATCTAAAAGGGTGTCACAGGGAGGAGGGGGGGGGAAAAATTGTTTTCCTTGGCCTCTGAGGATAGGACAAGAAGCAATGGGTGTAAACTGCAGCAAGGAAGGTTTAGGTTGGACATTAGGAAAAACTTCCTGTCAGGGGTGGCCCGTGAGCTTAGGCAAACTAGGCAGTTGCCTAGAGCACCGCTGGCCTGGGCGCCCGATGACTTCGTCACAGGGCGCCCCGTGATGACATCACGGCCATTGACGGCCGTCCAGGCGGGGGCACCGATTGCGCCTCTGCCTAGGGCACCAGCTGCCGCAGCTGGCCTCAGGCCGCTCCTGCTTCCTGTCAGGGTGGTTAAATACCGGAATAACTTGCCTGGGGAGGTTGTGGAATCTCCATCACTGGAGTTATTTAAGAGCAGGTTAGCCAGACATCTATCAGGAATGGTCTAGACTAGTGTTTGTTAAACTATGTTGCACAGAACACTGGTGTTCCATGAACAACTTGCAGGTGTGCTGTGACCTCTTTTTTGTTTTTGTCTTTTTGTGTGACAATTTTTTTTTTTTAGTAAGAAAATTTTCATAGGTGTGCCGCATAAAAAATTATTGTTTGGTGTTCCATGGTCTCAAAAAGTTTAAGAAACACTGGTCTAGACCAGTGGTTCCCAACCTGTGGTCTGTGGACTCCTGGGGGGTCCACGAGGGCACTGCAGGGGGTCTGCAGAAAGTTTTTAAAAGTAAGGGGGAGGCAGCCGCTGTGCATGCCGGGACGTGGCTTCCTTAGCTTCCGGAGAACGGGATCTAAAGTGAGCATGGGGAAAGTGTCTGCATGCCTCTCGTGTCTGGTTGGTATGTGAGAGGCATGCACAGGATTCAAGCACTTCCCCCACGCTCTCTTAGCGGCCAGAGTACAGGATCAAAACCAAGCTGCGTCCCGGCATACGTGGCTGCCGCCTCGCTCCCCCCACCACGCTCCCGAAGTTCTGCCCTTGTCCCCTACCCTCCCAAAATCCCACCCTTGAGGAGCTGGCAGATCCAGATCTCCCTTTGGCCACGAGAGCCCCCTCGTTCTGTGAATGGGCAGGGGATGGAGAGGGACAGGAGCTGAGGAAGCAGCGCAGGTGAACAGCAGCCAATGGGATCTGAGAATCAACATGCCCTGCAGTCTGTACATCCCTCAGCCCACACTGAAGCTGAGAAGCTGCGACTGGAGTCGGCTTATAAACAGGTCAGTAACTTTTATCATTTTTCTCTTTTTTTGAATACGTCACCCTGCTCTAACCATTCAAAAGCTGCTGGGGTATGTCTATACTACATCGTTAATTCGAGTTAACTTAATTCAAAATAGTTAATTCGAATTAAGCTAATTCAAAATAACGCATCTATACACAAAAACTATTTCGAAATAGCGTTTTGCTATTTCGAAATAGTGTGTCCACACTGAGTGGACCCTGAACCGAAGTTAAGGCTGGCCGGAACCAGTGCCGGCAGGGCATCAGGTTAGGATTTAGTGTGTTGGGCTGCTGCCTGAGGTTAACTGAGCTCCGTGTTTAAAGGGACCCTACCCCCACCCAGGACAGACAGTTCTCAGGGTTCCCCGCTTGCTTGTCTACCTCGATGAGGGACAGTAAAGCAGTCCTGTCTTGGAGTGCCCTGTGCCCGCACTAGGGACACCACAGCACTCGGCCACATGGAGCCAGAGCTGCCCCTGGGCACGCCGGTGCGTCTCGTGGGGTCGTTGCCATCAGCCCGGCTGCACTTGCTGCAGGCTGCCATCTGGGGGTGGTCCAACGGGGGGCTGTCAGGATCCAAGAGGTCCTGTGGGAGAGCGTCCACCCCGGGGAGCCCTCAGGGCCACCCTGGTCCTCCCCACCAGGGGCTCGTGCCCCATTCCTCCCTCACGTCCTTCCACTTACCCCTCCCTAGCCCCCCTTCCTGATGTCAAATAAAAGACATTTTTTCATAAACACGAACTGTCTTTATTTAACAAAACTGGGGAGGGGGAATGAAACTCTGGGGAGACTGGGGAAAGGAGGCGGGAGATGGGAGGAGAGAGGGTGGGAGAGGGGAAGGGGAAACCTGGGAGGAGGGAGCTGGAAGGGGGAAGCAAGGAGAAGGGGAAGGGGGAGGGGAAGCTCAGGGTCTCGCCGGACCAACCGGATTTTCATGCAAACCTGCTCCTGGGTTCGCACGTGGCCTTTGGTGGCCAGGCTGGCAGCTATCCTGCCATAGACGGCCGCATTCCTCCATCTAGTGCGGAGAAATGGACGTTGGGGCATCCCCCACAAACCTGAATAAGGTCCATGATCTCCACCCTGGACCAGGAAGGTGCCTGCCTTCTCTGGCCCAGTCTGGCTCCTGGGAGCTGGCAGACTGCTCCTGGGGAGCGGTGGAGGGCTGGCTGCTGGCTCATGTTTTGGGGCCACTGGGTCAGGGGCCCCAGTGGCCACTGCTGGCTCTGGGCTGGCAGGCTTGGAGCTGGCACAGGCACTGTGCCTAGGGTCTACCCCTTTAATGGCTCTGGGGCTGGGGGGAGAGGAGAGTAAGTTTTCCTGGTTGCACCCAGAGTGGCCACCAGGGCTCCCTGGGAAGGGCTGGAGGCCCCCTATTTCAAATTAAGTGTCCACACAGCACTTAATTTGAAATAGCTATTTCGATTTTGGTGTTACTCCTGGTAGAATGAGGTTTACCAAATTCGAATTAAATGGTTTGCATGTATAGACGCTATTACAGTTAATTCAAAATAATGGCTGTTTTTTCGAATTAGCTTTGTAGTGTAGACATACCCTTGGAGAGGTGAGAAGGATTTAGTTGGGCCACTAGCAAAAATGGATCTGTGGATCTAATAAAATTTTATTCAATAAAAATATATGGCACCTCATAGTTAGAACATAAAAACGTAAGAATGGCCATACTGGGTCAGATCAAAGGTCCATCTAGCCCAGTATCCTGTCTTCTGACAGTGGCCAATGCCAGGTGCCCCAGAGGGAAGGAAAACAACAGATCCCTTTCCTGTCATCCATTTCCAGACAAACAGAGGTTAGGGACACCATTCCTACCCATCTTGGCTTGTAGCCATTGATGGACCTAACCTTCATGAATCTATTCTAGGTCTTTTTCAAACCTGTTAAATCCTAGTCTTCACAACATCCTTTGGCAAGGAGTTCCAGCGGTTGACTATGTGCTAATGAAGAAAAGCTTCCTTTTTTTTTTTTAAACCTGCTACCTATTAATTTCATTTGGTGACCCCCTAGTTCTTATATTGCAGGAATAAGTAAATTTTTCCTTGTTCACTTATTGAAAGTTGTTACATTTCTATGTGGACATGCTATATTATCTCTCAATACTACTATATCTGTTTAGATAATCATTTGAAATTTATAATAGTTCATGTTATCGAGTAATGGAATGTTTGAAAACAGCTACATTGTTTGGGTGAATGTAAAATTTTTATAGACTACAAAGGGGTCCGTATGCTCAAAAAGGCTGAGAACCACTGGTCTAGATGGTGCTTGACCCCTGTGAGGGCAACGGACCAGGGCTTTGGAGCAGAGCCCAGAGCTGGAGCGCGGAGCAGTGGAGCTGCAGGTTTTTATCCAGAACTGGAGCGGAGCCAGAGCACAGAAAATCTTGACTGCTCCAGTTTTTTTTTCGTTTTCAATCCAAAATGAATGATATTTTAGCAAGAAAGTCCTAAAGGTGCCAAAAAGTTTCAGATTGTATAACAATTGATATTGACATCTACTTTACCACTTTACGTAATATGTCGCAGTTATTCTCACTTCAGCCAAAATCAAGATTTAGTGTACAGATATAGAATTACAAAGTTTTTTGGAGATATGTTTTATTAAAGAATCAGATAATTATCAGACATCTGGCAACACTGCAGACTGCTCCCATCCTTGTGGCAAGGTTAGGCGAGTACGTACTCACATAGATTAGTTAGATAGTTAGATTAGTATGTGTTTATTTTCAACCTTGTAACGTGTAGCCTCATTACTTCCCAACAATTAATGTTGTAGAACAGCAATAGCACGTACTAACGCTATGGCACATACCAAATTTCACTGATATATCTATATTAAAACGTTTCTGAGATATTAATTACAAACTTGGAAAATATTTCGAATATTTTTACTGCAAAATTTCGTAAGAAAAACCTAACTTGCAATTTATAAATAAAAATTTATATTAATTATGTATATTAAAATACTTCTTACATCATTAAAACGGCAAGAAATCATGTTAAAATATTAAAATATACTTTAATAATAATTTTGTGTAAAAAGAAAATGCGATCATTTTTGTCCAGAAAATCCAAAATAAATTCAAAGTACCTTAAGTGGTTAAGATATCTCAAGCAGGTACATTATAAAAAAAATTTAATGCTTTTGTTCATTGCTTTTCAAAGATCATAACAAGAAACATTTGGATGCGGTAGCAGCACAAGAAGTTTTGGCCATGGCTTCAAAAAAAAAAAAATCTGCCCCCCATGATTGATAGCCGATTTACGGAAAAGGATCTCAACGACATCTTTACTTTTGAATTTGAAAAGCCCAAATTGGGGCTTTTGGGAAAAGCAAAGAAGAAATCGGCAACATGCAAGGTGGAAAAGGAAGTGAATGGTGAGCTCAAACCATGTAGCTTCAAGACAAGTGAAGCAAGTGCCGTGAAAAGTTTCAACCTTTGGCGGCATGTAAAATGTAACCATCCTGAAAACTATGAGGCTCTGGTTACGAAAAAGGACCAGGAAGATGAGGCAAAACAGAAAGCTGATGCGGCTAAATGACATTCATCTGGCTCTTTGAAAACTCCTGGAGAAAAGATTTTTTGCAGAGCTTCATCTGAAAAGAAACCCAAAATTGAGCAAACAAAACTTGACTTATATTTGAAGTCCTCAAAGGTTACAGTCACCGTGGATGACAATACTTTCCGTGAAGGGCTGATGGAAATGGTTTGCTTGAGTTCAACACCGCTCACTATCTTCAGGCTAAAGAACAAAGGATTCCAAAAAAATTGCAGGTGAAATGGGTCGGCAGCTTGGCGTTTTGACAGGGCACGATGCAGTTCGTCATTTAGTTGTCAGCACAGCTGAGTCTGGTTGTGAAGAGCTCAAGAAAGCTTTGAAGCAAAAATTGTGCTACCTGAAAATGGATGCAGCAATCCGTGGAAACAGAAATTTCCTTGCAATCAATGCTCAGTGCTACGAAGAAGGAAAAGATAAAGCTGTGGTAAAAACCTTGGTCATAACCGACACTGAAGGGCATCACAATTCTTCCTACGTGAAAAGTCAAGTAAAAGCTATTTTAGAAAAATTTGGGATCAGTGAAATGCAAGTGCTGAGCATCTGCATTGACAATGCAGCAAACATGATGTGCGCCGTCAAAAATTTCAGCGAGGACAATGAAACCATTTCTACCTCTGAGAACAGGGATGTGGACAGAATTGAAGCTGTTTTGCCTGATAAAGGAATGGATGAAATCGAACTCAACATGGATGCTGCTGCGCAATGGGTTAATGACCCTAACCTTATACTTCCAGCATGACTTCAAGAGGATGACTCAAAAGTCCAACTGATGAGGTGTGGTATTCACACTCTTCAGTTGGCAATCTGGGATGAACTGAACAAAGAACATGTGAAGAAATCTCTGGCAAAAATTCGACAAGTCGTTGTCAAACTACGAACCCCAAGTATTCGAAGTGTTCTGCTTGATCTATGTGGGGTAACTCAATCATTGGATACTGTGACTCGCTGGGGTTCAACATTTGCGATGACTGATCGGCTTCTCGTTTTTCAATCTTACTGTGAACAAATGGCTGTTGTTGGAACAAGAGAACTCAAGTTAACAAAAGCTGAATGGGACGAAGTGAAGAACCTGTGAGACCTCTTGGCAAAGCCAAACCAAACAACCGTGAATCTTCAAGCTGTCGATGTAACCCCGGGAGTTTTAATGAAGGAATGGTGAAAACTGTCAAAATTCTTGCAAGAAAATGGTGGACAAATTGCAGAAGGAATTCTATCCTCCATGCAGAAACGCAAAGAGAAGCTTTTTGACCAATATTCATTTCCTTGCTGGAGTATATGTTGACCCACGGTATCGGATTCTTCTTACCTCAAGGGAAATACCAAAGGCAAAGGAAGGGCTCCTTGATATTGCTCAACGACTCGAAAAACAAAATCTATTGCTACATTTGAACTCGGCGAAAGAGATTGAAGAAAATCAAACACAACAAAAGGTGTCATCAACAATCGAATTTGTGAAAGTTCACATCCTTCAGAAATAGCAGGCTGTTCTCAAACTTCCATCTCCACTCTGAACTTGTTCGAGCATCCATCCCTGAGACGTCTTCAACCATCACATGGAAATGGAGATAATTCAAGCACCAATTCTTCACAAGATGACGACTTCGGAAAGGAATTGGATAAACAAGAAAGACGCCGGCGAGTTTCTGCAATTCATAATTTTAATGAAGCATTATTCGAGAGAAACTTTCGGGAAGATTGTGAGGCGATGGAATCTATTGGTAGGCTAAAAGTTAACTCTGTTTTTGGGGCCATTCACAGCTACCCACACCGCATTCAGGCGGCCTGTAGAATTGCTTCAAGCGTGGCAACAACTCAAGCTAGTGTAGAGCAACTGTTTTCGGCTTTAAAGTTAATTTTAAATGATCTGCGGCAGGCTATAAAAGACTACTTGATTGCTGCAATAATTTTTACAGATTGAATTATGAATTATTCTAGTTTGTATCACTGTTGATGACATTTAAATTGTTTTAAACTCTTTGAAAAAACATTATTTTTATTCAATTACAGTATGCACTTTTTTATTTAGTTAAAAATTAATTTGAGTCGGAACGGAGCTGGAGCAGTCACTATTGGTGCCGGAGCGGAGCTGGAGCGGAGCAATTCAAAAATTTGATTGCTCCAAATCCGTGCAGGGGACTGGACTTGATGATCTCTCAAGGTCTCTTCCAGTTCTAGTTTTCTATGATTCTATGATAAACATTCAAAAAAAATCTGTAGAAAAGGAATGTGGAGTTTACTAAGGTTAACTTTATGACCACAACCGTGCTCCTGATGCATATGCATGATATAGCATGTGATCAAGCAATTAAGGACTAATTTTTCAGAACACAGATAGCCACTGGGGATTGAATCCTACATCCACAGCATAGACTTCTTCCACTTGAGCTAAAGGAACAAATACTAGTATAAGCAGGCTGTTCCAATTTATGTAGAACAGCGACTAGAGGGGGAAATGGCACACACATAGGCCCTGGTTCTCGTGGGGGACTTTAATCACCCTGACATCTGTTGGGAAACGTATACGGCAGTACACAGGCAATCCAGGAAGTTTTGGAGAATGTTGGGGATAACTTCTTGACACAGGTGCTGAAGGATCCGACCAGGGGCCGTGCGCAGCTTGACCTTCTGCTGACAAACAGGGAGGAACTAATAGGGGAAGTGGAGGTGGGTGACAACCTGAGAAGCAGTGATCATGAGATGGTAGATTTCAGGATCCTGACCAAAGGAAGAAAAGAGAGTAGTAAAATACACACCTTGGACTTCAAAAAAGCAGATTTTCACTCCTCAGAGATCTGATGGGCAGAATCCTGGGATGTTAACATGAAGGAAAGGAGTCCAGGACAGCTGGCAGTATTTTAAGAAGCCTTATTGAAGGCACAGAAAGAAACCATCGGCCGTAGCAAGAGAGGCAAACATGGTAGGAGACCGGATTGGCTTACAGGGGAAATCCTTGGTGAACTTAAGCACAAAAAGGAAGCTTACAAAAAGTGGAAACTTGGACAAATGACCAGGGAGGAGTTTAAAGGTATAGCTCAAGAATGCCGGGGGGTTATCAGGAAGGCGAAAGCGCAAATGGAATTGCGACTGGCTAAGGATGTGAAGGATAACAAGAAAGGTTTCTACAGGCATGTTAACAAGAAGAAGGTGATCAGAGAGGGTGTGCGGCCCCTAATGGATGAAGGAGGTAACCTAGTGACAGATGACGTGGGGAAAGCTGAAGTAGTCAATGCTTTCTTTGCCTCTGTATTCACGGACAAGGTCGGCTCCTGGACTTCTGCGCCAAGTGACGCAAGATGGGATGAAGATGGACAGCCCATGGTGGGTAAAGAACAGGTTAGGAACTATTTAGAAAAGCTAAACGTACATAAATCCATGGGTCTGGACTTAGTGCATCCGAGGGTACTGAGGGAGTTGGCAAATGTCATTGTGGAGCCTTTGGCTATTATCTTTGAAAAGTCGTGGAGAACGGGAGAAATCCCGGATGACTGGAAAAAGGCAAATGTAGTGCCCATCTTCAAAAAAGGGAAGAAGGATGATCCAGGGAACTATAGGCTGATCAGTCTTACCTCGGTTCCTGGAAAAATCATGGAAGGGATCCTTAAGGAATCCATTTTGAGGCACTTGGATGAGAGGAAAGTGATTAGGAATAGTCAGCATGGATTCACAAAGGGCAAGTCGTGCCTGACCAATCTGATTAGCTTCTATGATGAGGTAACTGGCTTGGTGGACATGGGGAAGTCAGT
The DNA here is from genome assembly GCA_019425775.1 of Rafetus swinhoei. Classification (NCBI taxonomy): domain Eukaryota; kingdom Metazoa; phylum Chordata; order Testudines; family Trionychidae; genus Rafetus; species Rafetus swinhoei. The sequence continues at coordinate 268,434,278 of CM033437.1, read as the reverse complement.
GGATGTTATATACCTTGACTTTAGCAAGGCTTTTGATACGGTCTCCCACAATATTCTTGCCAGCAAGTTAAGGGAATGTGGATTGGATAAATGGACGGTAAGATGGATAGAAAGATGGCTAGAAGGCCGGGCCCAGCGGGTAGCGATCAATGGCTCTATGTCAGGATGGCGGTCAGTTTCTAGTGGAGTGCCCCAAGGTTCGGTTCTAGGACCGGTTTTGTTCAATATCTTTATTAATGATCTGGATGAGGGGATGGATTGCACCTTCAGCAAGTTTGCGGATGACACTAAGCTGGGGGGAGAGGTAGATACGCTTAAGGGCAGAGATAGGGTACAGAATGACTTAGACAAATTGGAGGATTGGGCTACAAGAAATCTGTTGAGGTTCAACAAGGACAAGTGTAGAGTCCTGCACTTGGGACGGAAGAATCCCAAGCATAGTTACAAGCTGGGGACCAACCGGTTAAGTAGTAGTTCTGCAGAAAAGGACCTGGGGGTTACAGTGGATGAGAAGCTAGATATGAGTCAACAGTGTGCCCTTGTAGCCAAGAAGGCTAATGGCATATTAGGTTGCATTAAGAGGAGCATTGCCAGCAGATCCAGAGATGTCATCATTCCCCTTTATTCGGCTTTGGTGAGGCCGCATCTGGAGTAGTGTGTCCAGTTTTGGGCCCCCCACTACAAAAAGGATGTTGACACATTGGAGAGGGTCCAGCGGAGGGCAACCAAAATGATTAGGGGGCTGGAGCATATGGCTTATGAGGAGAGGCTGAGGGACTTGGGTCTGTTTAGTCTGCAGAAGCGAAGAGTGAGGGGGGATTTGATAGCAGCCTTCAACTTCCTGAAGGAGGTTCCAAAGAGGATGGAGAGAGGCTGTTCTCAGTAGTGACAGATGGCAGAACAAGGAGCAATGGTCTCAAGTTGTGGTGGGAGAGGTCCAGGTTGGATATTAGGAAAAACTATTTCACTAGGAGGGTGGTGAAGCACTGGAATGGGTTACCTAGGGAAGTAGTGGAGTCTCCATCCCTAGAGGTGTTTAAGTCTCGGCTTGACAAAGCCCTGGCCGGGTTGATTTAGTTGGAATTGGTCCTGCCTAGAGCAGGGGGCTGGACTTGATGACCTTCTAAGGTCTCTTCCAGTTCTATGATTCTATGATCTATGATCTATGATAGTTTTAATACGACGACAAACAGGCACAAACTCCTATTCATAGTAGCAGGTGTTACACAGAGCAGTGCCTTTCAGCTACTTCTAAATAGATATACACACCAAATCCAAAAAGCTGAAGAAAAGTCTTTTTAGAGCTATTAAGAGAGCAAAATTGTATTTGTGCTAGTTCAGAAATAAGTTACAATAGCCTGCCAATCTCAGGCTGGTTTTGCATGCATTTCCTAACTTACACACCTTAGCCTGCCATTTGACATACCACTGGTGGTTATGACTAAGTGTTTGATAATATTTAAAATTGTGCCAGATGTACTAGCTTACCAATGAAAATACTTCATTGGATCAAGGAACAGTAAAAGTGTTTCTATGAACCAGTTTAGACTTTTGCTGATTTCACTGAACATTCGGCTTAACATCCATTTTCTGTCAAATACTTGAGATATGACAAAGAATAACAGGCAAATTCTCAGTTGGGACTGCTGTATCAGAACTTACAATTTGAAGATAGTCATAACTTCTAGGCCTAAGATTTGATGATTCCAGCTTCACTTTGGTGTTGAAAAATGACTTTTGGAGCCAAAAAGCCACCAATTTTGTTAACACGCGTGGTGTTATTAAAAATGGGGATTTTTTTGTAAAACATCCCTAATACAGACACCTCAATACTTCATAATATTACAGTATGTTATAGTCCACACAAAAAAAGAGAATTTAATTTTTTAATCAATGTCATGATTTTTTTCCTTTGGTCCTCGAGAGTGAAACATTAATGCATGCTTTAGAACCAATCATTCAAAAACTCACTTAGCTCTGTCCACACACCCCCAACCCAGAATTTCAGCAGTAGTATCGTGAGCTAACCTAGCAAAAATAGTTGTACCAAACTGAGTAGCAATTAGTGGAACTGAAAAATTTCCAAATACTTCAGTGAGATCCTCAATTTCCTTTCATATATATATATATATCTTGAAGCATGAACTCTACCATGCTATCAAACACAAGAATATTTTAAGTGCTGCCAAAACAAAATGAAGTGCCTCTGTTGACTGAAAAAAAAATATTAGACTATGTCTAGACTATGGGGGTTTTCCGAAAAAACTCCACTGCATCCAGGGAACACATCTGCTCTTCCACTTTTTTTGTGGAAGAGCAGATGCACTCTTTCAGAAGCCCTGTCTTCCTCCTCCCGCGAGGAAGAAGGGCTCTTCCAAAAGAGGGTTTTTTTCCCCAAAAATTTAGCCCAGTGTAGACGGGCCAAATTTCAGAAAAGCCCTCTTCTGAAAAAACTATCGGAAAAAGGTATGCAAATTGTGGAACGCAATTTGCGTACCTTTTTCTGATAAAGCCCCATAGTGTAAACATAACCTTAGAGAATAATAAGTGCAAAATATTCTGGAAAACTGAATTCAGAAAGCAGATACAAAACACAGAAGATTACTTAGAGCTGTTCTGTTCTTTCATAAGCCCTAACTCATTCACAGATTAAAAAAGAGAATAGTTAAAAAAGTAGGGTGTTTTTATAAGTTTATTCTTTCAGATGTCATCAAAAAGGTTAAAATGAATATAAACAAAAATGCCTGAGTTGGTCCCATCCTAACAGTTCAGTGATATAGTAATCGCACCTAAAAATAGTCAGACATCTCATATTACAGAAATGATTATCAGTGATTACTACTACTATACAAGGAACATGCATTGTTACACGTTTCCCACAAACATTTCCAAATCTTTGCCAGAAACAGAGACTGGAGAGTAAACCAAGTAATTTTTTGAGACTGGATGCTTCTGGAATATTTGTGAACAATATTCTTTGTCACTGTGATTTAATATGTGAAGTGATATCCACTATGGCCAAGAACGCCTAACTATGCATTTGCTAACAATTAAACTCCCTATTATAGTCTATGGTCACTTAGCTCAACCTACAAGCTATAAACTTAAGTAGCAGTATCCCGTGCATAGGGCCTTCTCAATAAAGCCTGAAGACGTCAACAGTGGCCAGCTGAAAGGAGGCACTTCCACCCATGCATTCCAATCTGGTGTACCATTAAATAAAACAGAGGCTTACACATTGCTAAATGTTCAGCCTATGTAATGAACACATCAAATAGATTAATTAGGACTACCCTACATCCAGTCACTGGAACACTTAGTTTTCAAGAGAAAAAAAGCCCTATTCATATATTTATCATCTTAAAGTAATTGCCTTTATGTTAGTCATATTAATTTGGTAGCTAGTGGCAGCTGCTCTGACCAATACAGCAATAACATTCCTTGCTTGTTTGAAAACCATCATTAATGACAAATAAGGTTACCTTTCTGATCTCCATACCTCTCGATCCTTATTTCCCCCAAATTTTTCCTTCCCTGGAGAATAAAATAAAGTCACTCAGCTAAACTTTCTATGAAAACTCTCTCAGAAATGGAAAAAATAATTGCAGAAAAATGCTTCAAGCACGTAGCCTCTATTTCATGAGAGTTCAGAAGCAGATCTTTTGTCAAAATTAAACTGAACTTCAAATAGCTCCAGCTGTTTGATACAATGCAGCTACAAAAAATTGACTTCAAGGTCAGTATGACTTCCTACACACACACAGTCAGTCACCATTCGTCATGTTTCTGTTCTGTACATGTTCATTTTCCCAAGGGGACAAGGCAGGGAGATGAGGATGGGACTCTCAGTTGTATGCAGCACTGAAAAAGCATAACAAATTAAATGTGATTGGCTAACATAAGGCATTTCCTCATAGAAGCTTTATGGAAAGAAAAATATGACTTCAAAAATACAAGAATATAAGTAGTCACCTAACTCTGAAATGAGGTCTTGATTTTCTTTTTCTCCCACTCCCTCTATATAGCCTCATCCAAATCAGCATTTTCTGCTATTGGCACTGACAGAAAAAAAAAACAACAGTTTGGATTTAAGGCTAACACAGATTGATTGAATCCTCTTTTGTGTAATGCAGCCTGAGCCGAGACACTAATTAGAATAGCTAGCTCCCAAGTATGTCAAACTTTGACCTAATATAAGTTTATGCAATGTAACTTAGTTTGGGATAAAGAATGGACAACAGTAAACAGATCTTAATAAGTACAATAAACACATTTATGCATAATTCTTACAGAATCATAATGATCATAGAATATTTTAATAAAATCATGACTTTCTTTAAATACTGGAACACTGCAAATACTTCCACCTCACTACTTATTTACTTACTTTTTAGACAGAAGACACTACAAAAGAGTTTATAAAGTCTGTAACTAATATTATAATTCCATATAACCCATGAGGTGTCTACAAAGCTATCATTTTAGTCATAGTCTTCCTTTTTAAAAGGATGAAAAGCTGAATACAAAGATTACTCAAGTTTGCCGGAGAAGACTGAGTAGGTGTCAGTAATAATATGATGAATACTTCCAATTAAAAAAAAAAAAAAAAAAAGCCCTACCATGATACTGCTAATTTTTCTATTTTGGAAAGAAACATTAGATTGAAAACACTTTGTACTGATATGAATACAAATGACCCCTAAATAATCCTTTTGCAACTGCCAAGATAAGAAACACAAATAGACCTTCAGCCCCAGGAGAGAGAATCATGTCAGAGTTGAAGCCACTTCCTGTTTAACCAGCAGAGAAAGTTTCAGAGTGTTGCATACTGAATTACCATAGTATATTAACAGAGACATGGACAATACCAGGAATTATGAATATAAAAGTAAAACCTCTCAATTAGTGGGGTGTAATCAGTACATGAAAATGTCTTTCATTTTTTGATGTTATATCTATTTTCCATAAAACAACAAAGATACATTTGAATAACTGAGGGGAATTTTTAAAAACCAGTCTCAGACATATGACAGCTATGTGGCATTGAGCACACTCAATAAGATAAAAGACTTCTTAAAAGCTACTTGGAGTCTTGATTCTTGCTGTTTATATTATATTATCCTTTAGTAGCAGAGTATATATTTATCTGTCTAATCAGTCACCAGTATATTAACATTCCAAATAGAATATTTGTCACTACATAAGAATATGTTGCTGTACATTAATAAACATTTAGAAGCAGTTATTAAAACCAATTCCCTACTGTGAAAGAAATGTTGCCTTTATTCTGAGGACACCACAATTCCCAGATAAGAGAACACACAGGAAGCAACTGCAAACATAATTTCTCTTAATAAATACTGTGTAAATGTTACTCTACTCTAAAGTGAGACATTGGCAACAACAAAATTGAGTCCAGTATAACAAATTGAAGTTGTCTGCCTGTAGTGGGCAGTCTACAGATTCAACGTTTATTTAAAAACTCTGATATGTAATGTGTCAAGACTAGGTACAAAAATCAAATACTTATTTACACACAAGAGTTCCACTTTTTTCTTCATTTTACAGTTCTGGCACAATTTCTTGGTTAAATTTTTATGGTTCTTATTTCAGCATGTTAAAAATTAATTGCTATGATTGCAGTCTCTGGAAATAGTATAACTGAGTGATTCATTTTCACACACACACACACACACACACACACACACACTTTGTACTGCAGTTCATTAAGTATCATTACAGAAATTTACAAGCCACCATGTAGAAAGCTGACAAAAAAAAAAAAAATACATCATAAAATTTGAGAACTAGCCTCTAGATCAGGGCGGGCAAAATACAGCCTGCAGGCTGGATGTGACCCACCAAGCCACTGGATCTGGCCTGCAGGGGCCTCCATCAGGTTCCTTGTCTGCCCCAACCCTGCACACTGTTCAGAGCAGCTCTGAACTCTGGCGGGGGGGAGGGGAGAAGAAGGGAGAGAGAGGCTTCACGCACTCATCCCATCCCCAGCACAATCTTGCATCTTGCTGCCTGTTTGCAGGAGAGTCAGCATGCAAAATACCCCTTCCCATCTGGGCTTGCAGCATTCAGACACACACACAGCCCCGGCAGCCAGTGCAGGGGCACAGAAAGCAGGGACTCTGGCTGAGGAACCATCTGGGCTGCTGGCAGGTAGCTACCCAGATAAGCACCTCCAGGCCAGAGCCTGCCTCTGGCACCCCAGCCCCTCCCTAACTCCAACTCTCTGGCCCCCTCCTGTCCTACTATGCCATGTAACTCAGCATGCTACCCTGAAGATTACCTGACACATTTTGAAATACATTAAAAACTGACAGATCGGAGCAGAACAGAAACTTACAACACCACCACTAATGTATTCTTTCTGTATGAGCATCAGTCTGGGTGAGATCAAGAGCATCACATAAGAAGCAAATAAGAGTGATCTAAAATTGAGCATGCCACAGAATCTTTCAATTGGAAACCTAGAATTTGCATAGCCTTCCATAACTGACTTCCACCCCTGGTGTCAATTCTGGGCTGCATACTTGTACATATGAAAACTAACAAAATAGAATAGCATGCATCATGACCTTTCAGCTTTGTAAACTTTGTCCTCCTGCATCCTATGCCCCTGCACTTTCCTATTGGCATTCCCTGCTGTGTGGGGTTAGTTAAGAATGTGGCTCCATTAGTCAGTGACTTATCTTATTTTTAAAATCTGTAAATGCATGGACACTAATGGTGCTAACCTAACTATATATTTAAGAGTTTGTTTCTCTGTTGAAGAACCCCGCCTAAATGGTAAGAGCTAGGACTAACAAATTTTGTATACAGCGGCCTCTGATCATAACTTAAAACAATGTATGGGTTTGGTTATGCCAGGAAAAATAGGATGTGCCTAGAAAGGGATTGCTTCTCATGAAACTATACAGGAGAGACACAGAATCACTAGGCAGGTGAAAGGGGCTGGCTGTGGGTGTTCGCCTTTTAAGGAGGGGGAAGAGGGTTTGAAGCTCCCTCCTCCAGATTTGTATGGGAACATTGCTGGCTGGTCCCTTTCATCAGGGAGGGAAGGGAAGTGCACAGTTTGCGGTATTCCTCACTCTGGCTGGGGAGCTCACAGGTCAGACAAGCTATGCATTTTGCTCTCGCTCTCTGACAAGGACAGGAAGGGACAGCAAGCAGCCCTGATACAAATCCCACGGCAGGGGGCTTTGTCCACCCCATTCCTCCTGTCCACCCCACCTCCACATGCAGTCTCCTGCCCAGAGCCCCTTCCCCCAACCCTGACTCCTGCACCCCACACATTCCCAGCCCCCTTCTCAGAAACCCTTCTTAAAGAGCTCAAGCAATGCCCAGTAAGCGTGTTAGTAAATAATAAAACAGCAATACCAGACCAACTTGAACACCTTTCCAACCCTTCTTCCAATGCAAAGCTTCTGTGCTTGAATGGTGAAGACCCACTGCATACACTCAGCCTCCGGGGGAGGAGTATTGAATCCCAGAACACAAATGAGTAAAAGTTGAGCAGGGTCTCAGAGATGCACAGAACTTTCTGCTGCCTATGACAAGTCAGCAACAGAGACCAAATGACAAAACCAGTTATTAAAAAGTCAAAGTGAAACTGGTTACAAGATACTGGAGCTTAGGTCAATAAACAATTAAGGCAGGGAAGTTTAATCTTAGGAAGTTTACTGTACTATTACTGCAGACCTTCCACATCACAACTGGCCTCCTTCTCCAATGCCTTCCTGTATAAACCCACGCCAATCTGGACTATTAGGTGGTATAGATGACAACATTCAGATTTCACCACTAAAACAAATTGAAGCAGAAAATACAATGGCGTGTCAGGAGCCTCCTTTTGATATTTCTGAAGCATCGGGTTTTAATGACAATTAAATCCACATAGTTCATGCAAGTATATATAACTCTACCTGCTATTTCACTGAAGTTCTGTTCTAGAAAAACCTGCCAGGCAAAGCACAGGAAGCTAAGCACAACAATGCTCCCCTACTTAAGTCAGATAGCTCAACGAAGTGTTGGGCAGTCAAGTGGGCTCTCTCTGAGCCCCACGGAGCTCCTAGATGGCTGCTTTTTTCTGGTGAGCAGTAGAGGATCCCACAACTTTGCATAAGAGAGTCAATTTGCTTTGCAGAGTTAACCCCTTAGGCAAAATGAAAAAAAAAGTGCCTCTCCCTTCTGCTTTACCGGTATTATTGCTCTGTTCCATGAGTGTAAATGCAAAGAAAGGATTGGGGAAGAAAAGAAAACTGATGAATACATACATTAGAAGGCTAGTTAGGACCCAAAAGGATGGTGACAGGCAAAGAAAGGAAGAAAAGAAAGAGTAGGGAGAAACAATTGTTTTAACCTGGAATTTAATTGAGAGAAAATTGTTTGGCTATCTTAGTTTACAGCTGATACTCCACAACATTGTTACTTGCTGATAGTTGCTAGGGTTGCCAGATGGTTTCAAGAAAAATACCAGACACACTTGACATTACATCACAATCTACATTACATCTTATTTAGAAAATACCGGACATTTATATTGTCTCATTTATATTTTCTCAATTTGTTTCCCAAACAGAAAGCTCAAATACTAGACTGTCCGGTTCAAAACCTGACACCTGACAACCCCAGATAGTTCAACAACTATGCAATTAACCAGTTTAAATATTCTGTAACAAATGCTACTTGAAATCCCATTAGCAAAGTATTTACTATTCTAATGTGGACAAAGAACACTGCCATTAAACACATTCAGATATCTGCTTCTGATGCAGCTGAATTGCTTGTATAAGGGCCCCTCACAGAAGTGCTACTCCATGTATGGGAGGGCTGATTTGAGAGGGATACTACCTGCTGGGCTTCACAGAGGGTACAGGAGTAATGTTACCATAGGACAGAACTGACAGTAATCCATAGTGCACCTGGCCTCATACAGTCTGCTATCCACTTCACATGAGGCGGCTGGCAGCTCCTGAGGGAGGAGGGGGGAAGTGAGTAAGGGGGTTGGAAGGTTTGGATGGGGGCACGTGGGTATTCCTATCATTTTATTAAAAAAAAAAAAAAAAAAGCGGCTGTTCATTCACATTAATGAAAGAGAGGTGTGGAGTCATGGCAGACAAAAGCCTGTCATTTCTTGAAGGAGGAATGTTACACAGAAAATTAGCTTTTGGGGGAGTAAGAAAGCAAGTGACAAAATATTTTGCAGGAGTGTCAGAGAGATCTAAGGACAGCCCTAACATGAACCAACAAGCACCCGGAAACAGCTCCCACTAAGACTGAAACTGAAACTCCTACCATGACAGTACAAGAGACAAAAGCCAGCTAATAAACATATTAAGCAATAAAATGATCATCATATAAACCTCAGTAACTGTAGAGATAGAAGAATAAAGCTGAAACAGCTGCTGCTGTTTCCAAACCATGTGTCTGTGGTCAGGAGGGAAAACAAAAAGACACTTGTAACTATATCTGGCCTTAAGACTGAACTTTTAGTCTGATACAATACGCCTACTTGCATACAGGTCCCCACTTTCCACACTTGTTTTAAAGTGCTACGAACTGCAACACCTCTTTGCTCATTACAAGTAGGTTAAAAGAGAATAAAAATATGGGCCTGGAAATATAAATTGGGCCTTTTCTGGCAGGCTGAAAGAATTGAAAGCCCAGCAATATAGGGGTCTTTCCACTGCAAATTTCTAATGTATCTTTAATTTTGAGCACGAGGTGCAACATTTTGTTACTTCTGTTTGTACTGTAAGCTAGTCCAACTCCAAAAAATAGAGAGCAGCTACAGATTCTTACACAAACATTTACTTCTCCTCTCCACCTCCCTCCCCCGTCCCACCCCATAGTTCAATTTGGCAACTTTATAATTGTGTTCATTATTCTCCAGGAGTCGCAAAGAGGCTTGATGTCTCAGATGATATATGGAGCTAAAACACTGCTCGTAAAACTCAAATTATCCCTCTCCAGCACCTTTATAATTCACTGCAAATAAAATTAGTTGACTTCTTCACAGCATCTGATACTTTATGGACTGCTATCAACCAGATTACTCTACAACTCTGGTTCATTCAGGATTTAAGCCCTTTTAGAATGGCATCAAGTTCATTACTAAGTAACTCCGATCTTCAATTCTTTTCTCTTGGCCATCTGCAATTTTAATCCAAAGCTTCTTTGTCCACTGTTACTACTCAAACATGTTTCACGAACACTGGAATTCTTACTTAGTATGTCTGATAGCCTTGCCTCCCATTGATTTAAGGCTTATTTCTCTTCTGCCTATCTCCCACCAAGTGAAAAAAATAATGAATCTTTAGCCGTCCCAGATATATTTTTACCAAGCTAGACCGTACTGAATTAGAAAATGTTAGTGCCAGTTCTGACTTCAAAGTGGTTGAACTATATGGCATTCACACATGACCAGACACTGATATGACAGTGTTTTTATGACTGCCTCTCCCAGTGGGGAAAGGGGAAGAACTCCCAGCCCCACCCTCTCTCCAGCCCTGTACACTGAGGCAGCATCTCTGTAGAAAGGAATGGGGAGAGGCTGGTAGTTCTGCTCCCTTCCTCACTGGGAGAGGCAACAGGGAAAGGAGCAGAATGTGGACAGCTCTCACCTGTCAACAGCTCCCAACTGCCATACCGCTCCCAGCCCTGCCCAGGGCCAGATTAAGACATGCTGAGGACCTAAACTATATCAAGTTTAAGAGGCCCCACAGCATTACCAAAAAAAAAAATCCTGTTAGAATAATACACAGCGAAAATAGAAATAAAGTTTTATATTTGCATATATACACTGGTACATAGGGAAGATGCAATTAAAAAAAACCCTAGTGATTTTTTTTTTTTTTTTGTATTTAGAGGTCCCTCAATCTGAGGCCCTAAACTGTAGCTCTCTTAGCTTGTGCATAAATCTGGCACAGCCTCTGCCCCCAGCTCTATCAGACGGAGATGTAGAAGTTTCATGGAAGGGGAAGAGAAGGGCTGGATGTTCTGCACCTTTTCCTTCTGTCTCCCTTCCCTTCCATCTGCCATGCCACCCTGGCCCCCTCCCTGGTGACATGGAATGGAGAGGGGAGGGGTGGGGAAGGAATGTAGTCACTTTGGAGAGGGTGTCATGTGGTCCTCTCCCACTGGCAAAAACTTTTGTTGACTTGCAACACTATTGTTAAGTCATCTGAAAGCTTCCCTTACTTATTATTGTTTTAGGGTCCAATAATGCAAATCTTTATGTATGTATGTATGTATGTATGTATATGGTTTTACTGAAGAGCACAGTCCTATTGGATTTCAGTAAAATTACATGGACATAACACAAGTAACCACAATTACACAGTGCTTGGTAGATCCAGTACATAGCAATTAAAAGGATATATGCTTTTAAACAAACCCCACACATTCCTTTGTTTCTGTTATTAACACCACTTAGGATTGCCAGATGTCCGGTTTTCTACCAGACAGTCTGGAATTTGCACCCTCTGTCCAGTAGGAAAATTCAGAAAATACTGGACACGTGCCATGTCCGGTATTTTCTGAATTTCCAGCTGGGTGCCGGACAGAAGCCTAGCGGGGGCCGGGGAGAGACTGGGAGGCAGGGCCACGATTGGCGCTGGGAGCCCCGTGGTCACGTGCAAAAGCCAGGCGGGGCGGTACGGGGGCAGTGGCTGGAACTCCCAGCCACTCCCCCCGGCCCCACTCGGCTTCTACTAGCAACTAGAGGGAGTGCCTGCTGGCAGCACGGCCTGTTGGACTCTGGCTGCGGCCAGTGGCTGCACACCCCAGCTCTGCTTTCTGCCCCCTTCCTCCGCCTCCCCTCCTCCCGTCCAGCCCCTGGCCCCGATCCCCTCAGCTCTGCTTCCTGCCCCCTTCCTCCTGGCCAGCCCCGCAGCCCCCAACCCTCCCCGCCAGCCCCGCCTCCCGCTCCTCTTCCTCCCGGCCAGTGCCGCCTCCCAGCTGGTCCCTCCCCCTCCCGCCCACGATCAAGTGTATCTGGTATTGGGGGGGAATCTAACTGATAAAAAAGAAAAAGGTTTTTTTAAACCACCACATGTATTTTGGACCAAATCAGACAAAATCATTCCTTTAAAAAAATATTTAGCACCAACCCTTGTACTTAAATTCGATTAAACTTTACCAGGATACATCTATTATACTATAACTATAGTCTACTTTAAAAATACACTGATTATATAGAGAACACGTATTCCATAATGCTGTTCTAGTTCATGTAGGACCTGTTCCAAAGACCGCTGAAGTAAATGAAGAGACCCCGCCACACACACACACACACACACACACACACTCTCTGATTTCATTACACAGTGGATCAGGTACTTTATTATTTTTAAATTAAAATCACACAATATATAAATAATACTTTGCACTCACATAACATTTTTCATCCAGAGATATCAAGACACATAAAAATTACCAATCCCATTGTGCAAATAGCTAAGTAAGAAACAAAAGTCACTGACTTGTTCAAGACCATGTAGCCAGTCGACGGATGGATTTGAAATAGAACAATACAGGTCTTCTTGCTAACTCAAAACTAGGTTTAGAAGGATTACATGTGTGTCAATAAAGTGTTGGTAAACCGAGATGTCTTCATACACGGAACAATGAAACAAATATTTCCATCAATGATAATCAAAATTTTATGCACAAGCATAGTAAGAAAAAAACAACAACAGCGCTTGGGAACATATTAGAATTTGATTTAAGAATATTTACTTTGTCAACCTTGCATGTTAAAAAATATACAATTTGAGTTTATTATAAAGCTTTGACTTTTTGAATCTCAACCTACTGTCATCAGGCAATTATTGTCTGACATTCCCTATTACCTGCCCTGCCATAATTTCCAACAACTATTAAAATTGACACCATAATTTTGAACTGATTAGATAAAACTGAAAAAAATATTAAATAAAAAATGAATGCTGCCAAGACTACTCAAAACCCCATACTCAATCTCCCAAAATGCATGCTTCCCATTCAGGGGTCACAGGAGAAAATAGGAGTACAGGTCAAACCTCCCTTGTCCAGCACCCTGGGGACCTGAGTGGTCCTGAACCACAGAATTTGCCCGACAAGGGGAGGTCAAGGCTACCTGTCTGGGTGTAGAGTTCTGCTCCCAGCTGGGGCTGCACTCCGTACCGCCCGCCCTGCGGCATTCAACTTCCCCTTCCCCGACACTGCACCAGCCCCAGATAGGGGCCGCCCCACTGCCTTCGGCCCCAACCAGGGCTACAACCCCTTCCCCATAGCACAAGGCCAGGCTACATGCCCAGATGCTCGCCCTGCTGACTTCAGCCACACCTGGAGCTGCGTTCCTGGCCACTAGCCCCACAACTTCCAGCCCTCACAGGGGTGGCTTCAAAGCTAACACATCAGGGCTATCGATGAAACAGTTCACACCTCTACTGTTCTAGCTTCCTGCAGACTGGAACATTTCACTGCATCATGATTCACAACTGCAGGTGTTCTTCACAGCTATAGCCTCTAGAGATCTGTTTTCCTTCCACATGAAAACAAAGATTCTCAAGAGGGGTAGCCATGTTAGGCTGCAACTTTAAAACAAACATTCCTGTAGCACTTTAGAGACTAAACAAATGTATTTCATATCAAGAAATGTGTTTTACCCACAAATGCTCATGATATAATATATTTGTTAGTCTCCAAGATGACATAGGACTGGTTGTTGTTTTTAAAGATTCTCATGAACAAAGTGTACCTCACAAGGAAGAGTCCTAGGTCACTGAGCAAGCATTAAAAAAAAAAAAAAAAAAAAAAAAAAGAATGGGGAACCTGGAAACCTGTTTTAGGCATATCCTGCTGAACTATAAGTTCAGTCTTAACTTCATTCACTTAATCATGAGGCAGCTCATTTGCACTCTAGATCCACTGAATCAGTGCTTTGCAATGGTAATTCCTCAGTTCTCCCTCCAGTTACACTCTTTCCATCATCTCCCCAAAATGACCTCAAGTCTGGATTGCAACACACTTGCCTATTGTGTCAAGATGCTGAAACTTGATATCTGTGTGCCCATTTGATTTATAACCTGAACAGCAGTATTACAGATCAAATCAATTTTGTTGTCTGCATCCCACCAGAGTAATTAGCTTTTAGAAGGCAGCCTTGCAAAAAGACAACCAAACCAAGATCAGACCACATAATTAAAACCTCTGTATGCGTGTGTATGTGTACACACATCTTTTTACTGGGTTTTAAAGTTTAAAGCAGAGTTAATGTAGATCCTGATCTTGCAAGCTAAATGCACAATAACCAGGCTCCACAAGGGGCATAGCGGCAGGAATGAATCATTACACGGATTTGGTTAGAGCTATGCAAAAGTTTTCTGGCAGAGACCCAGAGCCAAGTTCACATATCTCTATCTAGTCCAAATAATTGAAGAGAACACTGTTCTCCATTTTGCAGTCGTGCAATTATTTCCCTAGAGCAAGAGAGTGATGAGAAACAGTGGCCTTTAATCCATCCCCCAAATCTGTGTGGGCATAACAATCTATTTGCACGACTGGGGCATAAACTAGCAGCACACTGAGACATAGGCAAAAAAAGTTTAAATACATACTGGACTATGTAGCAGTTCTCCCCCCTTTTATTTTGTTTAGTGTAGCAATTAGAGATTTTTAATAACAGTAGCCATTATTATTTCAGCTGTATTTAATCTGAAAACTGAAAGGATATAAAAGAAATCAACTTTATAAGCTCCCTGCTGTTCAATATTGTTCTACTGAAGTATTTAGTTTAAAATGTTTTGAAAGTCAACAATTCAGAAAAAAAAAAACCTTCTTCCACTACATTGTTGAAATATCCATGTTTGATTTGGAGCATCTTAAAAACAAAAAGTACTGTATTCATTTTATCTTAGCCATCTTTTCTTTTTTCCTCCTGTGACGGGTCGCCCTGACCCGCACGGGAGACGGCGGGGGCCGCCGCGCCGCGGGAAGCGGAGGGCAGACCCAAGCCCCTCCCCGTGGCCGCGGCGCAGGCAAGGGAAGCCAGCGGGGCCGCGCGCCGCCTCCACGCCTCCGCCGGCAGGGAAATGCTAGCCCCTCCCCGGCGGCCAAGCCGCATGGGGAGGGGGCCGGGCTTGACAGCCAAGTCACGGCTGGCCACGCCGGCGCGCCGCCGGAAGGGGAGGGGCCCTGGGTGGCGTCCGACGCAGCGGGCCAGTTCAAAAGGGCCCGCCGCCAGCGGGGAAGGGGGCAGCCTCCTCGCAGGGAGGGAGGAGAAACCCCGGTCCCAGGACAGACCCCGAGGGACGCCGCGATTGGCAGCCAGCCCGGCCGCGGCCCCGGGCCTCCCGGGAAGGTCACCGCAGCTGGTGGTCAGCCAGCCCCAGCTCGGACGGCGGGTGGCCCCACTCCGACAGCCCTGGAGAGGGCGGCCAGGTCGGGAACGGACCCGGTGGCGGGAACGGACGCCCGAGGTATCGCCGGGACAACCGCAGGCCGGAACATCTGAACCGGGGTAGGTCTCGGAGGTGGGGGCAACGACCCGAGGGAACCCGGGAAGGGAGGAAGGAGCCCGGGGCGGGGCACTTTTGGCGACCGTGGGTAGACGGGTTTCGGGCGGAGTGACCCCCGTCTACCGCGTTGGGGCGCGAGCAAGCCCCAACGCTTAGGGCCCCGGGCTGGGACCCGGAGAGAGGGCGGGACTGGGTCCCCCTTCCTCCCCGCCGAAGGAGCATCCAACCTTAGGCAGCGCCGGAGGGGGCGCACCCTAGAACCAGGGCCCGCCCCGGGTAGGTGGAGACTGGATCGAGGGGCTCCGACCCCATCCCGCAGGGGCGGGTGACATTAACTGGGTCCGCAGACCCCCCCTTCCTTCCAGGGAGGGGGTGATCGCCCACCATTGCCCGGACCGCCCGAACAGGGGCCGGGAAGGATACGGGCGAAAAGAGGGAAAGGGGTCCGCTGAACCCCCCTCCTGGCCGGGGAGGGGGTGATCGCACCCAGAGCCCCTCACACCTCCCTACAATTTCAGGGTTTTTTTTTTTTTAAATCTCCTATTCCTAACACTCTGCTAATAGGCATCCCATCATTTTATGGTACCTTAGGATGGAGCACCCAAATCTTCAGAGATGCTGTGGAGTAACGACAGCCATATCTGCTTTTAAGAAGGCTTGAACAGTGTTCCGCCTCATCCCATTATCCGGATTCTCACACAATGCGGGAACACTTGGAAGGATGTACAAATAGCTTGAATACAAAATATTTGGGAGGGGCTCTTATAATAGTTTCATTAGAAAGGTCTTTATATTTAAAGGAACACTACCAATATATAATTTCATAAAATATATAGTTTGAGTAAAACATTTTAATAGAAATCTTCCTTTGTTATCACAGAAAAAATATTTTGTCCAAGGACTCTGAAAATACAACACTTGTAATAAAGCTTGTGTATCTATTATTAACTTGAAAAAGTTAAGTGAGGTTTCCTTTTCACCATATATGCAGTTTACTTTTGCTCTCCACTTAGCGTGGACAGTAGAGCTACAACGGCCAGTTTAACTAGCCATAAAAGAAAATGTATGTTCTAGTCATCCTACTGTAAAATAAGCTCTGTGCAGGATTTTGGTTCAGACCCATTCCTCTACATCAAATGTGGTAAATCCCTACATCTGAAAACCTGAGTTTGAGAATCAGATCTGAATTTTGTAGTGAGACTGTCCGCTTGAAGTGATTTTTAAAAGCGGACACTTACTGATTTTTTTTAAAACATTCTTGAATCTCAAAAATCCTGCTCTAATGCTTGTTAGCATTAAACACAGTAAGATGTGTCCTCAATGGTTTCTTAAAACATAGCTAAAATAATGCTAAAAAAAAAAAAAAAAAAGCGCTAGTTGAACATTAGTCAAGGCCTAAAAACATACAACACTTGGATATGTCATAATGACGTCAAATGTACACTAAGAATGTTGGCAGTGAAGATGCAGACATAGGAGATTACCTGCATTGCTACTTTACAACGTTTTATTCAGCAAGTTTCAGTATTAGTACTAATATCTACTAATTGTTTAACACAGTGACCCACATTCACCCAGGCAGAAACCTACTGAAATGGAGTTACACCAAGTGTTAATTTGGTTCCAATTGCCATTGCACACATTTCATAGCTGTCACAGTACTTCAGCCCACAAGTTAGTCTATCTCCAAGCTGGTTTTCAAACTGGCTCCCCAAGCGGACTGGCTCCCACCAGCCACCTGATAAAGAGGCAGCAGCACGGAGTAGCAAGGGGCTCCACAGGAGAGGGGTTGGAAGCACACTGGCTGCCGTCCCCGCACCCAGCGACTATTGAATAGTCATGTAACCACTAAGATTCCATGTGGTTACATGACTATTCAATTACATGATATCCAACATCCCTAATAGCATGCATTTTTCCAAGCTGAACCTCAAACAGTTGCATTTTCCCCACATTTCCAATCACTTTAGGTTGCTTTATGTTTTACCTCCAAACACCTTGGTGATTGCAAGGAAAGATAACAGAAACAGGCCATCTAGAGGAAACAGGCGAAGAAAGTTACTAGAGACTGCAAAAGACATCCATACAAGGAGAGATGAAAAAGACTGAGATGGTTCGGTTTATAGATGTGCTGGAGGAGAGGGATCAGGAAAGAGGAAGACAATTATAAACAAACAAACAATCTGCAGTGAAGGTAGATCAAATATCTCTTTTTTCATAACAATGTAAAAGGAAGGGGACTTTGACTAGCCTTCACCAATACAAGGAATTTTTGTAACCACACGTTTATAAAAGTTACGAGAACATCCAGTTTTATTAGATAGATTTACATTTTTTATGAAGGGATAAACTTGGCACTTAATTTGTGTTAGGGTTTGCCAGGGCTGAGCCCACACACCTCTAGACCTGTCAGTTTATAGGCCCAGCACCTCCGGGGTTGCTGCATCAATTATCAATTTTAAAAAATGGCTTAAATTGCCAGTACTGTATTAAATTGCTTGAGCCCTGGAACCTCTTTCATTACAAATTAAGCCCAGGATTAAACTCATCCTTCAAGTTATAAACCCACCATTAACTGATGGACATTAAGGGGAAAAAAATTCTTATTGATAGGAACTACTGTAATCAGTGTTTCCTGTACCTTTTTCTGGCACATCTGATACTATTCAGTCAGACTATACGATCACTAATGTGACTGAGTAGGGCAATCTTTGGTTTTTGGTTTTCCCCCCCAAAAAATATGGTTTTGAAGCACATTGTGGAAGAAATGAGACTGTTGGTATTATTTGCCTGGCTTTTGTTAACTGTGTTGTTGTTCTAAAAGACTACAGTTATGTTGGTGGGCTACAGATGTACCCCAATCTTAACCAAGACTTTAGTTAGCTGCAGAAGTGGAATAGGAACCTGGCAGTGAAGGATGGGGAGCTCAGAATTTCTTGATGCCAGTCACCCAGATAAGTTGTACAGGATTCTGAAGCTTTGCACCTGTTTGAAGAATTACAGAGGGGAAGACACCGTGCAAGCAGGAGAAACCAGTGTCCTATCTCGTTTTTCAAAACACTTTTTCCTGACCAGCATCAATTTATTCTTCTCAGACAAGAATGAGACAGATATTCTTCATCCAAGAGCTCATTTCTTTTAGGCACTGGGATCTTCTTGATGCTACTGACATTATATACAAAGAGAGAGGACCCCCGGCGCAGCTTGGTGTCCTTGCTGTTTAGATGGCAGACAAGCCCAGGAGGTCTGACTGCTTCTCTAAGTGGTCTCAAGAAGAAACTGAAATGAGGAAGAGTGTCTGGCATGTTAATTATAATGAAGTTTTAAAATTACTTTTTTTCCCCCCTTTCATCAAATTCTACCATCTTGATATTCCCCTTTCATAATGAATTGTTCTAACTCCTGTACAAGCTGAACTGGCTGTTTATTTTCCCCTCCAGAATAGACAGCAAGGTTCCTTCCTGCCCCCTTGAAAATAGACTTAATATTTTCCTTCATCTGCTAATCTGATCTATTTTTAGAAGAATTCAAGATAGATGTAGCGACGTGTAGCACTTGTAAAGTCTCCTCCACACCTTGTCTTCCAAGAACTACATTTAGAAGTCCACATTAAAATGTCCTGCACCATCATGTTCCCAAGGGCCCCTAGTAAAATCAATCCTGGCCTCTCTTTCCCTCATAATCCTCCGTTCCCCCTAAACACCCCTTAATAAATCAATTCCAGGCTCCCTAATTTTTTGGGTAGGGTTTCTCTGGGGCTGCTGCTATTCTGGACCTCCCTTGTGGGTTATTCTGCACCTCACTCCCATGCCACTCTGGGAAATGCAGCAGTGGCTTTAGTTGCTCTGCTCTCTCTTCCTACTCCCCTCCTCTTATAAGGAAAATGCCCATTTCCCTGCTTCTTCACTACCCAGTCTCCCTACCCCAACCCCTAGGATAGCAGAGTTCAAGCTACTCTGCTCCTTTCTTTTTCACCTCTCAAGGAATGATCAAGAAGCTATCCAGCCCATTTATCCAGAAAAAACAACTTTTTGTTGTGGGTAAGTGCAAGTGGAGTTTTTCCAACTTCCAGCCATATGATGCATCATAACTATCCATTTACACAAGACTTAGTTCTTCCAATTCTTTTGATTTTATGAGAAGTCTCTTTATATAGGGCATTATTCTTAAAGCCTCAGCTCCTAGAGTCAAGTGTCTCACCTTGCATTTTTTTAAAAAGAGTAAGTTTCTAGTCCTCATGGTTGCAGAGAAAAGCTTTAAGAGTTGAAGCCATCTAAATGCGAATAAAAAGGACCCAACATTTTCCTAACAAAAGAAATGTTATTATTTTTGAATGCCTACAGTTGCCAATACTGAAAATTCGTCATGCTGATTTGTTACAGCTATTAAATTGATCTGCTGGACTGAAGAGAGACTTCAATTTAAATTTTCAAATAAAAATCAAGAAACATCATCATGAATAGTACACAAGCTCTCTTCTGTCATCATGGTAAGCAATTAACATTTTTATCTTCCACAAAGAAAAGAAAATTTAGGAAAAGTAATTTGCTCAATGCTATACAAAGCAATAGACAACAATACTGCTGGTTTATGTGTAACATGTGTGTCAAATTTACAGTGGAAAGGCCATGCTATGCTGATAGCATACCAACAGTAAAAGCCACAGTGAATGAGGTTACTTAATTTAAAACATTTCATTATGCAGAAACAATCTGAAGCTCACAGTCTCTTGTCTAGCAGTGCCATTTAATGGGATGGGAGGGGTGGAAAAAAAGACTAGCATTCTATGTAGGAAAAGGAAGCAGTCTTCCTCCACAGATAAATAATCCGTGTTTCAAGCTGTGAAGCTCGTTTATTTTGAAGCAGTAAATAAATATCTTGTCTCAGTAGCAGAGTGGAAGCAGAACAGCTATTTTTGCTTACAGCGGGAGCCAGCAAGAGCGAATTACAATACAAGGAAGAGCAGCTTTGCTTTCTTTTGCTTAAGCAGAGTCATAAATACAAAGAGGACTTCACCTGCTTAAACCAAACAGGTAAGCTGTTGATTTGAAATCTGTGCAAACTAGCCAACCCATTAGCCCAGTCCATAGTGTACTGAGACATGTAATTATACATTATGATCACTAATATAAAAGGTGCACATACATACAATCTGTTTTAAAAGATGCAAAACAATAAAACAAATTATACCACTTCATCAAGAGAGAAATTGCCCCAGTAAAGCTATATATCATGGAATCTACAGTATATGAAAATATTGCTGCAACTCTCTTAGAAGTAATTTTAGCATACAACATAGCAATTGGGCCCTACTAGAGGCAAATCATTTGTACTACAGATTTTCACTATATGGGAAATTTGGGGGGAGAGAAAAGCCTTTGCTTACCTAAGCAATTTAGGACAGAGACATCCCAGAGGGGGTATAAGCATGAACAGCTAATATACAAAGAATTAAACAGCTAGTTTTCTGTTCACTTTTTGTATTTGTTTTCCATTACTCTCAACTTGAGCTAGTTTCTTTAGTGAATTTATTTTAAGCTTCAGTTTCTACAATCTGTCAACAGTCATTTATTTTCAGTTTCTTATGCAACACAGCAATGAAGCAATGTTTGAGTTATGAACACTGAATGGGAAAGTTTATTAAAAGTTTTCCTTTACATTAAGAAAATAGTAAACATATCTGTTTTGTGAGACACTTTAAAACGGACAACCCAAGTTCTGATCCAAGTGTCAGCTGAGAGAATGCCTTCAGAAGCACACCTAAATTAAAAGATCTTACACACTACACGTTACATGACAGGCTCAGCAAGTTGTCTCTCAACTTGTTGCCCTCGCTTAAAGAAAAGACAACTGCAATCCTCACAATCGCTGTGGCTTGTAGTCATCAGGAGGAGCAAAACAAGCTACCTTTGGACTGAAAAAAAAGTGTGTGTCAAGCGGGGCAGTGAATCCCTCACCCATAGCCTGAAGCGCTTCCACTATAACCTTTAGCAACTAGCCCCAGCTCCAATACTATCTAGCGCAGAGGTATGGAGCAGCTGGCCACACGTACAGAGGATGAGACGTTTGGTTTGGATCCCTTCCCAAGAGGGGATGACAGGCGCCTTAAAGCAGATCTCTGCGCCTCAATGGGATCCCAGGCACTTGCAACGCAGCGCCCGAGGGAGGCGACAGGGGCCCCTTGGAACAAGCCTCAGGAAGTTTTGCAGCCCCTGCCACGGAAGGGCCAAGCGCCACAGTGGCAGGCGGGCAACTAGCCCTGCGCGGCGAGCGGGGAATTACCCGGGTCTTGGCGCGCTGGTGCCGCTCCGGGTCGGAATAAGTCCTGTCCACAGCCAGGCCGGTGTCGCTGCCAGGCATGGTGCCCCCGAGCCCGCGGGCGGCAGCTCCCCTCGCGCCGCCCTTCCCGACCCCCCGGGCAGCCCGGGAGCCGCGCCCGCGCAGGGCAGCCCGGCTTCGCCGTCTTGGCGCTTGTGCCTCCTCCCGCCCGGTGCGCGGACACGCCCGGCAGCTGCGGCTGCTTCCCCCGCCCCAGCGCCTTTAACCCTCGGGCCGCCGCCGCGCTGCGCCCCCGCCTGGAGCGGCTGAGAGCTGGGAAGGGGCCGCGCCCGCCTGGGCAAACCTGTCCCGCAGGACGAGCGCTGCTCAGCCAGCCTCTCTTCAGGGAGCCAGGCAGGGGCGAATGGGGAAAACTCAAAAGTGGGCTCCCAAACCCTGTTTTCTGGCCGGCTCGTAGGTAGCCTCTTACACCGCAGGCAGCCCAAAATCTCAGCCTACAGGCGGCAGGGGCGCTGGCCCTTCTCTCTGCTGCTGGGTCTTTCTCCGCACTTTCAGCCAGCCAGGAAAGAGACACCAAAACTGCCCTTATTTTGCCTTTAAAACCTTTTACAGCCCTGGGGTCCATTTAGTGCTCCTGGGTGGGAAGCACTGGCCAAGCAGGGCTTGTACGAGCTAAGCCTTCCCACCCAGGGCTAAGGGCTTGCCTGCATTTAAAATGCTGCAGCACTATAGTTCTTGTAGAGGGCTAGATCAAAGGTTAGAAAGGCATTCTCCACCAGTGTAGATACTTCACTTTCCCAAGAGGCAGTAGCTAGGCCATAGAGTACTCTCCTATGGACCTAGTCCTGGCTAGAGCACAGGTTAGGTCTTAAGTGTGTCACTCATGAGTGTGGATTTTTCACTAGGGATGTAATAGTGTAGTCCACTAACCAAGAAGCAAAAGCTTTTAGGTTAATGCTATAGACTACGTGCATTCCCCCACCTCTTTGCCAGGAAATTTTTTAGCAGGCTAGCCAGCAGCCTGGCTCAGTCCTGGCTTGCGCTGGGTCCGGGACCTACTCTTGCTGCAGCTCTGCATTTCAAGTGTATTAGCAGCCAGATGAGCAGGCAGCCTGACTCAGTTCCGGCCTGCACCGGGTCCAAGGACTCGGACCGCCCCAGACAGGGGTTTCTGCCACCCCATGATGCTGCCTCTGTATCAGAGGCAGCAGCACGGGGTGACAGGCAGCCGGTCTGCTAGGGGAGCTGATTTTTAAACTGGCTCCCCTCGTGGACCAGCTCACTCCTGGCACCCCAGGCAGAGGGCTCCTCTGGAGTGGGGTCTGAGCATACTGGCTACTGGCCCCACCCCCGGGGACTATAGAATAATTGAGTGTCTGATAAGAATTCATGAGTTAATCGACTATTCAATTAACCGATATTTAACACCCCTATTTTTCATATCTATGACGTAAAGTTGCTGACTCGTACAGACCAGATGCCATTGCCACAAATGGTGTCCAGGCCAGGAGAGTTCACAACGGTACTGTGAGAGAGAGAGTTTTACCGACCTAATTTCCTAGTGTCGACTAAGCCTAAGTGTCCACCAGCATCCAATGATTCCATCAATATAGGGTATGCCCACGTTAGAAACTTTACAGCTGCTGCACTGCAGTATAATTAGGCAGGCTGAAAAAGAATTTGAAGAGCAACTAGCAAAAGACTCAAAATCTAACAGCACTTTTTAAATTACATTAGAAGCAGGAAGTTTGCCAAATAATCAATGGAATCACTGGATAACTAAGCTGCTCAAGGAGTACTTGAGGAAGACAAGGCCCATGCATAGAAGCTAAATTACTTCTTTGCATCAGTCTTCACTGCAGAGAATGTGAGAGAGATCTCTACGCCTTCCCCATTCTTTTTAAGTGGCAGATCTGATGAATTGTCACAGACTGAGGTGTTAATAGAAGAGGTTTTTAATCACACCAATCAATTAATATTGCTCAGATAATATGGACCAGATAATACTCACCCAAGACTTCTGAAGGAAGTAAAAAATGAAATTGCAGAACTACTAACTGTGTATGTAACCTATCACTTAACTCAACCTAAGCACCAGAGGACTGGTGGATACGGCTGCTAGCCCCCACCCCGTGCCCTAGGGTAGCTCCCTAAGTTCCCTCTAGGGTATGCGCCTGCGTGGGCAGGCGCAAAGAATTTTAACCCCACCCATCCCCTCAGCAGAGCTACAAAGCAGCACTCACCTTCCTCGGACCTGGCAGGTGAGCTACTAATGGTGGCTTGGTGGAAGAGTAGGAGGCCAGAGCCATGTGGTGGCTGCTCAGTTTCTCTGAGGGTGGGGCCACATGGCAGGCGGCTGCCTGTGTGCCAGGGCAGCTGTCGCCATGTGGCCCTGCCCTGGGAGCAGCTGAGCAGCCCCATCACGTGACCCCGGCCCCAGCTCCTATCCTGCCTCAGAGCTGGGGTGGGCTGCATGGCAGATGGCTGCCGGAGCCAGAACTGGGCTGCAGTACAGCTGCTCTGGGGGCCAGGGTTGGGGTGTACTGCAGCCACAGCCCTAGCCTCAGGATCAGCCATACCACAGTCCGAGCTCCAGCTTTGGCAGCTGCCATGCAGCCCACGCCGGGAGCAGCAAAGCAGCTTCCACATTGTCCTGGCTGCAGCTCCAATCTTGCGGAAGGGCTGAAGGTGGGTCCAGAGCTGCGTAGTGGCCACCCAGCTGCTCCTGGGGTGGGCCACATGGAGGGTGGCTGCCAGAGCTGGAGCTGAGCTGTGGTGCAGCTATCCCCTGCTTGGCACCAGCAGGGAGCTGTTCAATCCATTGCCAACCAGGCAGGGGCGCACCTGTGTGAGCCGCTTCCCAGAGCATCTAGCACAATGACTGGCCTGTTCCTCAGGTCCAGGTAGGTGCCAGTCTGGGCTGGGTGCCAGTGATGGCACGATGGGTGGCAGGCTGGGTGGGTCCCACGCTTGGTGCCAAGCAGGAGGTGCTAGGATGGATGACTGCCAGGTACAGTGCCAGCCTTGGAGGGGTGCGAGGCTTTGAAATGCCGCTGCGGGAGCCCAACATCATGCTCCTCCAGTAAGGCATTTCAAAGCAGCAGCGCCTTGTGGAGCCTGGGGTCAGTGGAGGAGTCCCCAGCTGATCCCGGGCTCCACATGGTGCTTTTGCCTTTAAAGCTTTAAAGCATAGCAACAGCCCTAGGGCTGTTTCTATACTTCAAAGGCGGAGACGCCCTATCGACTAGTCGATGCAACATGTATCAACTATTCGATTAGGGGAAAAGGCATTTGTGGACAGGGAATAGGGTTTTGTTTTGTTTTTTAAAGAAGAGGCCTCCAGGAAAAAGCACAGGTGCCCTGATGGCCACTCCGTCCACAGTAATCACAACTTAAATGTGAGATAGCGTCCAATCAATGTGGACGCTATCTTTCGAAAAAGCAGAACGCTTTTTCAATGCGCTTTTGCTGTGTGGACACTCTCTTTCTAAAGAAGTTTTTCCAGAAGATCTCTTCCAGAAATGCTTCTCCAAAAGAAGCCTACAGTCTAGACGTAGCCAGAGCAGCACTGTGCAACAAATAACATGTGCATACTCCAAGCAGTATTCATTGGTGGAATGATGTGTGCACAAAGGAAGCAGTGTTTCTAGTGAAGGGAATGATGAGGAGACAGAATAATGTGCTTAGCTCCACAGCACCTAGAAACTGCACTAACTGCACGATTACCAAACAGATCTTGTAAGTACTTATCATCACCTCCATGTGAAAGAAGGGGACTTCTAAACTATATTTTCATTATGTAAGCAAGTATAGAGGTTCCATTTAAGGTTCTAGCCAGTCTCAGGCCAAGTCTACACTACCACAGGCTGTTGACCTAAGTTATGCAACTTCAGCTACATGAATAACATAGCTAAAGTCCATGTCCTTAGATCTACTAACTGTGGTATCTTCACCACATTAATTCCACAGCTGATGCTTTCCCATCGACTCCACTTAACACTTCTCATTCTGGTGGAGTACCGGAGTTGATGGGAAAGCGCTTGGTGATTCATCAGCCCCCCCGGATCAATCACTGTTTATCATCCAGTAGATGGTGAAGATATGCCCTAATGCTTCTCTTTCTTCCTTCTCCCTCACCTATTTACACACATGTACTACTACATCCTCCATGGATGGTAGCATAAATACAGGGACTCCATTATCCCACAGTATAGTCACAATACATTTATTTTTTCTTGCATGAGTACAGACAAAAAAACCCAGTCCAATCACCCCGCCCCATTGCCTTGTGCGATGCCCCTTCCCCACCTCTCGAGATGTAGCTCTTTAACATAGTAGTTAAGTGAACAGCACAGATATTTCCACAGTCCCATGAAATATTATCTCTGCATTATTCTCAAAACACACACATCATTTCTCAATCTGTATTAAGGATGTTAAATTCTGATTAATCAACTAATCGATAATCAATGTAATTAGCATAAACTATTCCATTAGTCAATAAGGGCACCTCCGCCTTTGAAATGTAGCAAGAGCCCTGTGAAATGTAGGAAGCGCCGTAGGGAACACAGCTAGTGGGGGACTCAAGCAGTCCACCGCTGGCCCCGCACTCTCTGCTTTTGGAATGTACAAGACCCCTGGAAAGGCTCTTGTACATTTGAAAAACAAAGCGCCGTCGGGAGCCCAGGGCCAGCGGGGGAACCCCCACTGGCCTCGCAATCCGGGCAGCACTTTGCTTTTGAAGTGTACAAGAGCACCCCTGGAACATTTCAAAAGCAGGGAGCGCAGCGCCAGCGAGGGACTGCTTGAGTCCCCAGCTCACCCCAGGCTCCCCTCAGCGCTTCTGCTTTTGAAATGTAGCTCTGCTCTTGCTACATTTCAAAGGCAGAAGTGGCTCTAGTTCCCTGCTGTGCCCCTGCCCCTTCTCCCCCACGGAAACGGTGCTGGGGGAGACCTGCTTTTAAGACAGCTTCCGCCAGCACCGGATCCTACTCTTCCCCCCAACCCCCTTGCTGCCTCTTTCTGATAGAGGCAGCAAGGGGGGAGGGAAGCGACTAGTCGAGTCACTAGTCAACTATCCGATAAGTATCTGCTTATCGAATAGTCAACTAGTTGACTAGTTGCTTACATTCCTAATCTATATATTCACATTCAGTGTAAATCTGTGTGTCCATTTTTGTCCTGATATTGGAAACATAACTTAAAGAATATGAAGTTGGATTAAAAGTCGCATGTTATTTACTGGTGACTATAGTAAATAAATTCTCTTATGTTCCTGTAGTTTTCACCAACTACTTTATAAAATTCAGCTGTTTATGAAAAAGTGAATTCATTATAGCCATCCATCATGTCATTTTTAAAGTTCAAATATCTTATACCCATTTACTGATTTACTGTTCTGAAAGATACACTCTAATTCTATCATTCTTCAGTATTCTCCCTTGCCAATACAGTACTGGCACTATCCACAATTCATAACTCCCGGCACTTCCCCTATTTTTCTTGCCTATAAAAGAAGTGACCTTTGAAAAATAAGTGAATTGGGAATTAGGGGTAGGATTTACAAATGCCATGCAGGATGTTTGGATAAACTAAAAGGATATTGAAGCACATGGATGGGAACCCACATTCTGTATTTCTACACACAGAAGAGCAGATTCTCAGCCCCAGCTCAGGCTGCTTTGTGTTGTCTTTGGAGCACAAAGTAGCTGTAAGGGCATCAGAAGATTCTCTCTAACAAAGAGGAACCCTTATTTTATATAAATGGAAGGCATGGTGATCCAGTGGATGGGGATGGACTGGGAATCAGACTGGTTCTATTCCCACCTCTTCAGCTGACTTTGGAGCAAATCACTTTCTCTCTCTGTTTTTCTTACCCCAGCTATAAAGTGGAGACAATGGCACCTACTTTGTTAAGACCTTTGAGATCAATGGATGAAAAATGCTATTATATGAGGTACTTTATCATTGGCAGAAGAACGTCCAGCCCACTATGCCCCTGCCAGCTCCAGCCCTGGTGAAGCTGGTGGTGGCTGAGACAGGCCCTGCAGAAGTGACAGATTCATCTTCCAGGACCAACTGCCCAGTCCACGGTGCCCCACCCAAAGCACAGGGCCCAGAGCAGTCACCTTGACTCACCCTACCTAAGGGATGGCTCCGGGAGCCTGGTCTGCACTACAGAGTTAGAAATGTAAGGCTGACTGTGTAAACATCTGTACTACAGTGTTCCTGCCTCCCGATTTAACTCACCCACTAAACCGATCTAATGACTCCCTCTCTGCGAGAAGCACAGTGCTTAGATCCATGTAGTTAGGTCCATGCAGTTTCTGTGTAGACACTGAGTAGTTGACATTGCCTGTTGCTGCTGACAACCTGAGACTTGCAGCCCCACAAGGGGTTGACAGCCAAAGCCCTGCTATTCCACAAGGGGCTAACAGCTGAAGTCCCGGCACCCTGTGGTGAGCTGGCAACTCTGGTTGTCAGTGCCTCACAATGCCCCACTTAAGTTGGCGCAAGCGCTCCTGGTGAGGATGTGCACTGCCGACAGAAGGTGCACAATGTGGACACAAAGAGCGGATTTAGTTACTCAGCAACTCTAGCTGAACCTAACTTAAATCACCTTAATTTTATATTGTAGACATCCCCGTAGGCACGTTCTTAACTTTACACAAAAATGTTCATCTGAATGGGGACTTGGATTGTAAATTCTTCTAGGCAGGGCATGTCAAATGTGTTTGTCTGTAAAGTACCATGGCACTGCATAAAGCATATAATGTTAAATGGATGACACCAATTATTTCCATAACAATAGACAATGAGCCTGATTCACTTCTCATTGAGTGGTGCACCACAGAGGCAACCCCAATGGCTTCAATGGAGTTACTTCTGACTTACACTGAAATAGCTGATGGGAGAATAAGACCCAAGTTCCTTCTTTACTAACAAATGGAATGCTGATTACAAACTGTATAGTTTTCTCTTCCAAGTTTAGTTCACTCTGGTATGAAAGCCCTCCTTTAAAACAACATGAACAGAGTGCAATGTTAAGTATGTAAGCTAGCAGGCTAATAAACTGTTTAATGAGCCATTAAATAAATGTGTCTAATACCAATTTAAAATCAAGTATATTCAAAGCAGAACATTTCTACCTGCCCCTCAGCAGTTGTAGGTTTTTGCCAGCCAATGATCAAACATGTAATATAGCATATAGGGCTCTGCATTGTGTGACCAGGACCTGAACCAATAGCTATTGATAGGGGAGAAGCCAACATGCAAATCCATTATGTTTAACCTGCATAAAGTTTCCAGTTACCTGATTTTCATGGCTTTTTAAAAGCTAGTAAACAACAACAGTAACAAATGGCAGCAGCAGTCAGGAAAAGGGGGGGAGTAAATTTATCTCTCAAATGAAGAGGGCATGCTTCTATTACAGTATCTCAGAAATCCAGGGTACAGTTTTCTTAACAGCTAATTTAACTAAAAAATAATAGGGTTAAGTCCTGTTTTTGTTGCACCTGTGTAAATCTGGAGTAGCTGTACTGAAATTTGAAGAGTTACTCTAGGTTTGTCTCTGTAAATGAGATGCAAATCAGGCCCTTTGCCAGCAATCTATTGATTCCTCTTGGGACAATTTGTTCTTGCTATATTGACAAAATGGAAATTTATACAGAAGCCCAAATCCTGCTTGTTTTCAGTAATATTCTAATAATTCCAAAAGTGCATTCCAGGTAGAAAGCATAATTAAATATCCAATGCAAATATAATGTTAATGTTAGCAACAGAAGTCATTTCCTCCATCCCATCCCCAACCAAATGCCTTTTAAAAATATACAGTAGTATTTTGTATTAATTTGTCCAAACTCTGCAAGATACGAGTCTTGACTATGTAATCCCATAGGTTTTCTTTTTATTTAGTAAGATGCTTTGCATTGTTTTCTTTGGGCCATTATAAGACTGTTAATTAGCTTTAATTTGTTTTATTTTCATGTATAAGGAAATTTGTGTGGGTGAAATTCTGGCTCCACTGATGTCATTGGAAGTTTTGCCAATGATTTTAATAAGGCCAGGGTCTCACTCTATGTTTCTGTACACGTACACTGAAAAGTTACTTACTGTTAAGGACCCAAACCCACAATATCACACATAGGTTAATGCGCATTATGAGATTACTCTGGTGTTTAAAATGAAACATATGTGAGAGCTTTCCTGAACCAGGGCCATGTTTCTGATTGATAGAGTCACAAAGACGTAGATTTGGTGAGGTTTCAAAAAGTGTACGGTTCACTACAAAGTAGGTTATAAGATATTACCTCATACCATCCTGGCACCGTAACCTATATTCAGATGGGCTGGGAATTAATAAAGGTTTTTGGCAGAAACTAAAAGAAATCTCAGCAAGAGAAAATGGCATTTAAACACAGTACTAATAATCATGAGAATATAAAATATTTATTATTATTTAAAATTTAATCCAGTGCTGTTTTGGGTTGGCTTTTTGCCCCATTGAAGGCTCATATCAAATTCCAATAGTTCTTTTTTGATATGCAAGGTTTAGGAATCTAACAGTATAAAATTATGTCCTTGATAAAGTAGAGTTAAGAGTCTCAATATATTTCACATCTTCTGCTTACTGCGGTACCAGTGAATTCTAGATGTTGTTAAGAACATTAATCCCAATTACCCATCCAATGAAAAAAATTAGAGAGTAGGCCCTTGGGAAGGAAATTGCCATGGTTCCCTATCCAACAATCATTCCCATAGGGAGTAGGGCATGCCCTTCCACAGAAAACTTTGCAAAGCTAGCCCCCAAACTTGGTAGATTCAAGGGATCAACAGGAGACCAGAGAGGTCCCCCATCCTACCCACTCTTCACATGCATTCTCCAGCCCAGACTTTAGACAGCATGCAGAGGCATTAGCAGAGACTTGGCAGGGGGAAGAAAGAGGAGAATGATGGTGGCATGCACGTGGCTGAGTTCCTCTTCCTGAGAAGGGGAATATCTGCTATGGGAGACGCCCTCTAGGCATGGGTCCAGGAGCTGGATCTGTCTTTGTTCTGTCTCAAGTATGAAGCTTCAGGTTTCCTGAACTTGCTTATAAAAGCAATATTTCCTGACTGCTCTTCTATTTCAGTACCAGTGATGAGAACTGACACTGCCTTTTGAATTACATTTAACAGGGAAAAAAAAGCATAGAAGTATGTAAACAAACTTTTGTACCAAAGAGGAGATCTTTAGGAGAGAAACGAATACAAATATTTCAGGCAATGCCAGTGGTGCCTTCATCAAGGAAAATACTGTAACTAGGGAAAAAGTACCTTTAAGAACAGTGTTAAGTAGTTTATTCATAATTTGCACATGTAACAGAATTACTAAACTAAAAAAAACCTCAGGACTGTTTTATTCCCTCCCCCCCTTAGTTCTTGCACCACCACTGAATTTTAAGAGATCAAGCATAGTAAAAATCTCTTCCTCCCTCTCACTTCCTCTTGTATTTTGGGAGCACCTTGCAGGTTTTGGCATATTTTGCAGTTATCTTCAGCAGTCACACTTGCAATAACCTGGGATGAAATATTGGCTCCTTTGAAGTCCATAATTTCCTCCTGGGGTCAGGATTTCACACCAGGAGCCTGAGGCCTTGCCTATATTATAGAAAGTGGACTAGTGGAGGTGTATCTTATACCAGGAAAAGAGTTCTTTTGCAAGTATATTTTATACCAGTTTCCAAAATAATCTATATTGGCACAAGCAGTTCCCCCCCCAGTATCTAGCTACATCAACTAGGAGGTATGATTTTTTTCATACTCCTAACCAACAGCACCATACCAGCAAAACTTTTAAGGGTAGGCCAGACCTAAAAGAGGCAGAGTAGTAGAGAACGCTCCCTCTCCCCCTTTACAGAAGCCTGAAGGATCCTGGGGAGTAATAGAATAGGAAACATCTAGCAGCAGTCAGAAGCCTCTGGACTGGGAGAAGACAGAAAGCTCTGTCTCTCTTCCTGAGGCCAGAATGTGTGGGGCTTCAAATTTACCAAAGTCTTAAGGCACTAGGAGATGCGCTCTGAAGGACAGGTACCCCTCATGTATTCCAACAGCTTTGGTTGCTGGATTGGGGCTGATCTGATGTCCTTTGTAAAGCACTTTTAAATCTACTTTTGAAAAGCAAAGTAAGACCTAAATATTATATTATGACAAATATCATCATCATCATCTGAGCCTCTCATTAAAGCATTGCCAGTGATCTTGCTAGGGCAACTCCCCAGCTCATTTTTTTGTAACCACCTCAGGCATGCAAGTTTAATAGGTCTCTGGCAAATTTTTCAATACCTGTATACACAATATTATTCTCAACAAAAAATCCTGCATGCACATGCCTGTAAATTAACACAAAGCTGATAAATCTAATTATAGGCTGTGACGACACGTCGGAGTCCCCTGACTCCTGCACCCCCGTAATGGCACGAACAGACTCCACCAGCCAGTAGAATAGAGGGAGTTTATTGCTTCTCCAGGATACAGCACAGCATCTGTCATCTGGTTACAGGAACTGCAGCTAAGAGGCCTCAGTGCCCCCCTTTGAGATGGGGGGTGGCTGGGCCCTACAATCCCAGCCCACTCCCCAGCTCCTTCCCTAGGCTGTCTCCTCCATGCTCCCAGACAGAAACTAACTAACTCTCTTCCGCCCTGCCCCAGCCAGGCGGCATTCCACCTTCCATTGTTTCTCTCCCTGTGGGGTAGGTGGTCAGACAGGTTTGAAGCCCCCTTTGCGTAATGACTCATCCCCTGCCCTGCTGGGCTGTGGTGCAGACAGCAGCCAGGGGAGGTCACTCACAACCCACGACCCAGCATAGTAACCAGCAAGCTACACCCCACTACGTCACAGTTCTCCCCCCTCCGAGAGCGAACTGAGCAGGGACACTCCGCTCGTGACCTAGGGAAGTTCGGGTCCTCTGCCCGGGAAAGCCGACGTGGTGACATTGGCACACCCCTTGGCTCGGGTTGGCTGCGGCGATGCCCTGCAGGGCCCAGCTTTCCCCTGTCCCGTTGCTGCACAGCTCCGGGGGGCCCGGCACGGGCCTGTCTTCGGTGGCTGTACCAGCCCTTCCACTGCCCTTGATCTCTGGCCGGGTCTCTCTGGCTGGGCCCATGAGCCCAGCTTTTCCCAGAAGGCCAGGATGTCTTCCACCCCGACGCTCCATCCAGGAGGTCTTCCTCCCATAGCTCTCTCAGCAAGCCCAGAGGCTCCTCTATACAGGGTAGGGGCCCTGAGCAGCTTTCCTCCCGTCTTGGGCCTTCCCGCCTCTAGCAGGAGTCGCAGGACCGGCAGTACCGCTGCGGCTGCAAATATTCGGCCAGTAGAAGTGTTGGAGCAGCCTCAGCCGGGTGCTCCGGATCCCCAGTGGCCCGCAAAGGACGTTATGGGCCAAATACAGCAGCTTGAGGTGATACTTTTGGGGGATGACCAGCTGCCGCTGGACCACCCATGCCCTCACCTTCCTGGGGGGAAGCCATTCCCGGAACAGGAATCCCCGCTCTCACAGGAATCTCTCCTGGCCTCCTCTCCCCAGGGGCTGAGCTGTACGGAGGCCAGCCTCGTCCCTCAGCCTCTGCAAGGAGGGGTCTGCCTGCACCTCAGCCTGGAATTCAGCCGCTGGGGCAGGGATCGGGACCTGTTCCCCACCTTTGCCTAGGTCCGGGGTCCCAGCTTGGCTGGACCCCGTGTCCACGGTGATGGGACCCTGAGGACCCTGCCAGGAGTCCTTCCCTGGATCCAGGTTGCCAGCCCCTCGCTGGCTCTGGCTCTGGGCAGTGACTAGAGCCCGCTGGGTTTCATGGGGCCACTCCTCTAGGTCATTCCCCATCAGCACCTCAGTGGGAAGTGCGGGTGCACCCCCACTTCCTTGAGACCTTCCTTGGCCCCCATTTCAGATGCACCCTGGCTACAGGCACCTTAAACGGGACCCGTCTATGCCCTTCAGGGTCAGCTGCGTGTGGGGTAGTATCCGGTCTGGGGCCACTATGTCAGATCAGGCCAGCGTCACCTCCGCCCCGTGTCCCAGAAACCCGTCACCTTCCTACCATCCACCTCCAGGGTATGAGGCACTCGCTCAGCAGGGGCCGTCCTGCCCCACCCGGTACACGGAGAAATCCGCCTCCCAGGGTCAGACCTCCCGGGGTGCACTGAGCATCCTTCCCCACTCTGAGCTGAGGTTTGCCTGCCAGCCCCTGCCTCTGGGGCAGCCTGCCCTTCCTCCAGCCCCAGCCAGTTAACCCTGGAAAGTCCCAGGTCATGGGACCTGGTGCACTGAGCCCTCTTGTGGCCTTTTTGCCCACAGCGATGGCAAGTTAGGCTTTGGGCTGTCTCTGTCCAGGCCCTGGCTGGTTCTCTGGGGCACAGACGACCTGTTCCTTGGGCTCGCCTCGTAGTTGACTCCCTCCGTCGCTCAGCCGAGATCTGGTCTCTGCGCAATTCCCTTTCTCTCTGGGACTCCCGTTCACACCTGGACCGGCTCTCCGTGAACTCATCTGCCAGTCTCCCGGCCTCCTGGGGGGTCTCTGGTCTTCGGTCCTTGAGCCACAGCCTCAGTCTGGGTGGGCATGCTTCATAGAACTGCTCCATCATGAACAGCTTGAACAGCCCCTCTGCAGTCTGGGCTCCAACTCCAGACACCCACTTGCGGCAGTATTGCGCCAGGCGGGGCCAGGTCCACATAGGTCTCCGTGGCTCCTTCTGCACCTCCCGGAACTTCTTCCTGTACATCTCGGGGTCAGCCCGAACTTGTGCAGCAGGGCCTCCTTGACTCGGTTGTAATCCCTGGCTGTAGGTCCTCCAGCTGATTGAGCACCCGGCAGCCTCCTGGTTCAGTGCGGGATGAGCTCCTGCAGCCAGTCCGCTGGGGACCCGTTGCAGTCCACAGGCCCTCTCAAAGGAGCTGAGGAACCCGTCTATGTCGCCCATGTCCTTCAATTGGGCCACCACGAGCTTCTCCAAGCGTCTGGCCGCCCTGGACCCTTGGGGCCCGTCCGCACTCGGCGCAGCCGGGGCCCCGCCGCTTTTCCGCTCTGCCTTCAGGAGTTGGGTGTAGGCCATCTCCCCGCTGGTCCCCTCGGTGCAGACTCACCAGTCTAGTGCTGCTGCGCCCCACGATTCTCAGGAACCGCTTCGCTCTGTTTCCAGCACGCCTGGTTCCACGGCTCTTGCTTCTATTGCGCCTTGTCACTCGCCGCTGGATGCTCCATCCACGGGTGCAGTGCATCCACTTCTGACACCAGTGTGACGACGCGTGGTCCCCTGACTCCTGCACCCCGTAATGGCACGAACAGACTCCACCAGCCAGTAGAATAGAGGAGTTTATTGCTTCTCCAGGATACAGCACAGCATCTGTCATCTGGTTACAGGAACTGCAGCTAAGAGGCCTCAGTGCCCCCCTTTGAGATGGGGGGTGGCTGGGCCCTACAATCCCAGCCCACTCCCCAGCTCCTTCCCTAGGCTGTCTCCTCCATGCTCCCAGACAGAAACTAACTAACCCTCTTCCCGCCCTGCCCCTAGCCAGGGGCGGCATTCCATCTTCCTTTGTTTCTCTCCCTGGGGGGTAGGTGGTCAGACAGGTTTGAAGACCCCTTTGCATAATGACTCATCCCCTGCCCTGCTGGGCTGTGGTGCAGACAGCAGCCAGGGGAGGTCACTCACAACCCACGACCCAGCATAGCAACCAGCAAGGTACACCCCACTATGTCACATAGGCCTGCTGGTCAAATGATTCTGCTAAATCCTATCTTAAGAAGTAATATATTATATATACCCACACCCCCCTATGGACTTTTTTATTAACATTGTAAGGAGGGAATTAAATGCATCAGCTTTCCTGTTTTGAAGACAGAGGCTGATTAGCACCTACAGGCACTGATATTTGTCATATAAATTCTGATTAGTAGAAATTCCTACAGCCAGGTATAAAACAGCCTATGGACACATCATATTCTGAAGTTTTGGTAATTAGTGGAGTCATTAGAAAAACAGAACTATTAAGTACTCAGGATTCTTTGTTCCTGGGCATTGACAAATTCTACTAAAATAATACAATATGTCACTCAGATTTTAACTGAGTAGGACTCATAATAAACAGAGCATTACAAATTATTCACAAGTAAAACTATTTTTGTGTGAATGAAACAAAAAACAGGACTATGTAGCACTTTAAAGACTAACAAGATGGTTTATTAGGTGATGAGCTTTCGTGGGCCAGACCCACTTCCTCAGATCAAATAGTGGAAGAAAATTGTCACAACCATATATACCAAAGGATACAATTAAAAAAATGAACACATATGAAAAGGACAAATCAAATTTCAGAACAGAAGGGGATGGGGAGTAAATGTCTGTGAGCTAATGATATTAGAGGTGATAATTGGGGAAGCTATCTTTGTAATGGGTAAGATAATTAGAGTCTTTATTCAAATTTGAGTGTAAAGTGTCGAATTTAAGCATGAATGATAGTTCAGAGGATTCCCTTTCAAGTGTAGTCTTAAAAGGCCTTTGAAGCAGGATGCAGGTAATCAAGTCGTTGCAATTTCTGGTGTAATGATGCCAGTTCTGGTCCTCATGTGGCGTCATTGGTTTCTGTTATCTCAATCACACAAGGTCCTGATTTTTCAGTGTTAATGAGTAGCTGCAGCTTCCATTGACTTTGATTGCACATTTGCCACTAAAATTGATCAAGACTAGCCTTTTTTCCAAATGAAAATTTTCATTTCCTTCAACACTTTCAAATTTTTCATCTAAATACCTAAAACTTTTTGGAGTCTGAAAACTAAAAGTAACCAAAAATATTTTTGTCAAAAAAATTAAAACCATTTTTAATGTCTTGTGCAAATTTCTCCCACCAGGTCTGTTCAACACTTTTGAAAATCAGGCCTCAACTTTCAGCTATCAGAGCCCTATGTGAGGGATATTTTCCTACCCAAAGGTTCACAAAGTTAATGCTTGAAAGAGCTAGTGAGCCAATGAGAAGAAGAATGATGATTCATTCAGCAATGAAGCCTATTTAGTTTTATTTATTAGGAAGTGTACAAGTATGGGCATCAGGAACCACCAACCATAGAACAGAGCCACTCTTCTGTGACTTTTCCAAATACAACTTCAATACAGGTCTGGCAGAGTCAGATTCTATTTTCTTATTTATATCTGAAGATTTATGAGCTGAGACAATTATGTTCAGACCTTGGAGATGGAGTGACCTTCCCTGTCTAGTTTTGACTATTTGGGAACAGTCTGAAGGAGTTCTATCGATGAGTAACTCAAGATGAAAGTTTGTGTCTGGGAGAACACTTGTCCTCATGCAGACAGAGTTGACATTACAGAAGTAGAAAGGAGATAACTAACAAAGATTCTTGAGGCATCAAGGACACTGACAATCTGAGCTAAGAGTTGAAACAGTTTTCTATTTTGGGGACAAACACGATTTATAGCCACATAATAAAAACCTAAAACATTACTAAAAGAATGAACTGGAATAGCTAAGAAAAAATCTCTATATATGTTATAACTGCAGAATAAGTGACCTAGCAGGAAAACCATGTCCATCTGTTCTCTAAATCTGTATGATCTCCTGAAGAGGTTTCAACAAATCTGTATAAAATGTCCTTTTCTGTTACTGATCTGGAAAATTCCTCTGATTATGCAGGCATTGTTGGCCCACTACCCAAAATCATAATAAAGGTTTATCCCCCCCCAAAAAAGGGGGGGGAGGAAATCCCATGGTAATAAATAAGTAAAAGACACATCTGTATGCAACTCTGTTTCACTGATGTGGAAATGAGGCCAATCAGTTGAGTCTAACCAACAGGGAATGCTAATATTACCATGCACTGAACATAAACAATGCAGCAGATTTTTTTTTTTTTTTCAGAATTAAACTTTGTCCTTAAACATTCATATAGTTTTAAATACAAATTTCTTTAAGATCAGAGTACAAAACCAAATTATGATCATTGCAATGAACAAGATGTAGTTTGGCTCAACAGACCTAAAGTTTTCCCTCTGTCACCCACTAGGACATGGTAGTTTACTGATGGACATAATTATTTTTATTTCCTACACAGAGCCCAAATACTGAAATCCGTACACTCTTTTTACTCTGACAAGACTCCTGTTGAGCCAATGGCTTTCCCCCCGGCCCCAGACTTTATAATTTGGTCCACTGTATCCTTTCATAACTGTAGTTCTTTGTATGAACATGTTTTTCTAATAATCTTTCAATATCCCTTAGCAAAACAGTGCCAGTATTAATTAACAACCAAGCAATCAGTGAGCAAACGCTGTCTTCAATAGTTTTTTATATCAAACCCATCGTGATGATATCTGAGTGCCTATAATCACAGGAATAAAACAGATCCTAGTTAGAAAATTTAAATAAGTTGAAAACAGTACTTACATTGAAATATATTGTGAAGATATCTTAGTCTTTGTTCATTATTCACTTTATTTTTAAATATTTTATATACATATGTATTAACACAACAGTATGGAATTGTACAATATGAGAACCACCTTGAGTTTAGATACAGCATAGTGTGATATGCAGGTGGAGTGCCACATCCTCACCAAGTCCTGTAGATTACAATCGACCCATGCACTGAACAGTGCATAAGCAGGGCCTACATCAGATGAAGGACAAACAGCTATGGTGGGCATGGGGGATGATCTCGGGACACATAATGAAAGGTGAGCTATTCATGGAGGAGGGTATTTTCTTTCCTGCAGAGAGCAGAATAAATTGATTCATTTTGCCTGTTACAGTTGGTAATTTAGGGGAGTAGTTGTGATAACTGGGCCTTCAAATTTACCCTAATTGTGAATTCCCCTGTAAACAGTGAGTGGAAGTTTATGGGATTTCACAATAAGCCTTAACAGTCGTTGTTGGGAAAAGGTACAATAGAGAGACAGAAAGACTGAATTAATTCACACAAAAAGGTCTATTGATATAACTCAAGCACCTCATTAACACTATGCTTGATAAATAAGAAGCATGTGGGATTAGAAATCAATGAGTCAAAATTGGTCTGTCAGAAGTTAGGCCTAACTGGTGGACAAACTAATGTGTGAATGAGTTATTCCACCTATAGCTCCCTTTTGAGTCGTCAAACTAGTTTTGAGCAAACTAGTAGCATTTCATGCTTCAGAGCTAGTGACAATTTGTGCAATCATTGATTCTTCTGCATCTATGGCAAAGCAGACTGTGCAAGAAGAGATAGATTTATTCATGTATTTCAAGGGCCAAATTCTATTCCACTAAACCCACTTTAGGCAATTTATTATACACTCAGAGCAGAATTTGAAACAATTACTCAACACTAGTTTTAGTCGCTGAAATCAGCAGGGTTTAAATTTTAGGTGGATCTAATA
Source organism: Rafetus swinhoei (assembly GCA_019425775.1). Lineage (NCBI taxonomy): Eukaryota > Metazoa > Chordata > Testudines > Trionychidae > Rafetus > Rafetus swinhoei. Next base: position 268,395,083 of record CM033437.1, on the reverse strand, counting down.
CAAGAACATTTTTATTGTATGCTTCACACCAACGTTGTCAGATCCTGTCCAAATCATCATGATTAAACTAACACAATACAGGAAAAATTAAAAGTTGCAGTGAACATATTTATTCCAATTGCCTTAAAATGATGGCACATACGGAATCTACCAAATTGCAAGGAAGAAAATTCCATAAACTTGGTACATAAACTACCAAATGTCTGAGCTTCCACTTACAGAAGCAAATCAAATAGTTTTCTGGTTCTGATCACAATTAACAGGAACTTAAAGGGACAAATGATTGCCTAGATAAAGTGGGCCAGCATTTATACAGATCCACATGTGTAAATTCAAGGACTTTTAAAACCAATGCAAGATTTGAGAGACAGCAAGTGCACAGTTTTTATAATACAGGCAATGTGCACAGATGGCCACGTTCCAATAATAAATGAGCTGCTGGTTTTTTAATTAACTGCATCCTCGTTGTAATACCAGTATGGATTTCTAAAAGACAAGGAACAGTAATCTAGCCTTGAAGAAAACAAAGGTGTTTGTCAATAATTCTTTAAACTTACTTTGCAAAGCAATGGTCTTAGTCTGAAGATGATTTGTAGATATCAAAATTCGATTCTAGTAGTGGAACAAAGATGCATATACATTAATAAAACTGAAGACATGACAGCATCCGGATAGTTTATATTTGAGAATCAAGTCGGTTATACTTTGTCTAACAGAATCATCAAGATGGGAGCATTTGTGCAAGCCACGCTTTGAAGCTAATAACGAGAGCTCCTATTTTGTTCAGATTCAGTTTAATAATACTTTAGAGCAAACATATGAGACTTAACAACACAATAAGGGATAGGAGAAAAAAAACAGTTGAGCGTCATCTGCACAAAAAAAAGGGCAGATTAAGCTTTCTTATGACTGATCATTTGGAAGAACATTCTTAAAAGAAGAAGCCTCAAAACAGATCCTAGAGGAATATAACAGGAAAAGGAAGCAGTACTGAACTTGACTAAGTTAATGAGATATTACTGAGCAGAATGCAGTTGATTTTGGAGGAATTGTTAGCTTTCAGAGATGCTCAGGCCTACTTCGAGACATACAAGATCTACTGACAATGCTGCCCTGAGCTTTCTTATTTATAAGGAGAACCACAGGCATTAATTGAAATGTAAATCACAAAACTCAAGGAGACACTATTTTATATTTCTACATCATCTTGCACTAATTAAGACAGGTCTTCAACCAAACACACACATCACTGTGAATGAACAGCTGAGTCTGTGCATGCTAATGAAGGCAAACACTGAACGTTAGTAAACTGTGTAGGTGACTGAACAGGAAGGGTAAGTTTATAGAAACACGAGAGTGAACTCAAAATGAAAAGGCTAAAAAAATAATTATTGAAAATCCCTACTGAAATCAACAAATTCACCACATATCCCTGGGGTTGTATTAATCCCAATACTTATGGACTGATATTACATTTGGAGAAAAATCAGTGAATGTAAAAATTTAAAGTCCAGGAAAAGAATCTAAGTTAAATTAAATTTAAATGGAAAGCCAGTAGGAAAGTTCCTAATGAACCGTATGGGCGCTTGATTAGATGACATCTAATTATTAGAGCAAGCAAAGAGAAGGAAGATTAGACTTCAATAAAATGTTCTTTGTGGGGGAAAAAAAGCAGGTCCCATCCTACGCTACCTTCAGTTTTATGCCACCACTGTTTGAGGGTTGATAACGAAGCAGCCACACAATAAATCTTACTTGGGGTCAAATTCTGGAACTAGTATGGAGCCTAAGTAGCTAGATTCTTAGTTTGGGGTCACTATAAAGAATACAGACTAGCATGAAAGCCACGGGAGTTGCTATTACAGACTCAGTGATACAATGGCTCTTCTGGTGGATGTGGCCCACAATGCACCACAACAGACTATCCAGTGGATCCACGTACTCATATATCCACTAACCTCATTCCCCCTACTGTCCCCTTCTGCAAATAAGAGAGCCCCGATAATGCAAAGACGTACACAGATCTGTGTGTGGGGATCACCAAACCTTGCCTCCCTGTCTTTCCCTGCTGAATCAGACTGGTTCCTCTGGGACTACCATAGAAAAGGAGGCATGGTTTAGTCTTTTAATTGGAATAGTCAGACACCTCGAATGCTTTGTGATAGATATCTGAACTGTGATCCAATATCAGGGATTACAATCCACAACAACACTGTTGTGGTCATATGATAATCAACTAATAATGTAGGGCTAGATCCACAGGGAGACATAGGTGCCTAAATTCAACCCTTAGGTGCTACTGAGATCCTCAAAATCCCACTCAGTTACTGCCTAACCCCCTAGATACCAATACCTGTATGGTTAAATCCCCCTGGGCTCCCGGGTTTCTTTCAGTGAGCATGCACACAGCCCCTCAGGGTCGGCAGTCAGGCACCCAAACCCAGGAAAGATCCGTAAACTGGGCCTTCCTTTGCCTGTCTCCTGTTCAGGGCCCAAGCCACAAGGCATTCCCAAAACCTGTCTTACCCCACACGAAACAAGAGGTGGTGGTGCCGCCTGCCTTATAACATTTAGCCCCATATGGTTAGGACACTCACCTGGGATGTGTGAAATCTGGGTTTAATACCCTTTTTCACATCAGACTGGGGGAGGAGGAGGCACTTGAATATGGGTCCCTCCTCTCCCAGGACAATGCTCTTTCCAATAGGCTAAAAGTCATAAGAGGGGCACGACCATCACCACCTCCTGGCTTTGGCACCTAACTCCAGGAGAGGGTTCATGGCTGAACATCAAGTAGAGAAATACACCTAACTCTCCTTGTTAAAGCACGGATCAGGCCACACCTCTCTCCTCAGCATTTGCTACTGGCTATTTTAGGTGGCTCCTGACTCGGTTTGCTGACTTTGGTGGGTACCTTGCTTTCCACCTACATGGCATAGGGAGCATGAGAGCTCAACTCAGTGCTGGGGATAAAAGCTATCGCTGCCACTCACCATAGCTGTAGAGATGCCTAAATCTCTTTGTAAATGTCACCCTAAAGCTTCGTGTCACTGGAGCCTGGTCTACACTAGGGCTTTATTTCGAAATAACCCCCCTTAAGTTGAATTTATAAAGCAGAGCATCCTCACTACCAAGCCCATTATTTCAAAATAACGGGCCACTTATTTCAAAATCTGTGCTTCTGCTTTCCTCGGGGAATAACACTAATTTCGAAATAGTTAATTTTGAAATACCATTAGTGTGGATGCTCCAGTGCTGCTATTTTGAAATAACTACTCCCCAGAGTAATTTGAATTAATTACTCCCCAGTGCTTCCTGAGGCAGCACGTCCACATTAACAGAGCCTGCCTCAGGCTAATTTTGAGGCTTCCCCGTAGTGGGGACATGCTATTCCGATTTTGTAAAATCAGGAGATAGTAAGTCAAATTAAGTTATTTCAGAATAATTTCCTAGTGAAGACATACTCCGGTAGTGCCATAGGACATCAAGGTTGTGTTTGATCCCATAGGCCATACAGTTATTTTTATACTTTTTGATTTCTCTCTCTGCTTAGCTATTATGTAAACCAGGAGTGGGCAATAGTTTTTGATCAGGGGCCACTCCAAGAATTTGATAAGTGGTCAAGGGCCGCACTCTTCCATGATATTAATGGAGGAAGTTCAGGATCTGGGATGAAGGTTGGGTGCAGATTGGGGTACAGCAGGGAGTACAGAGTCTGGGAGAGAGTTTGGGTGAAGGAGGTGGTTGTGAACTGGGGCACGAGACTAAGGTGCAGGAGTTTGGGTTGTGACCTAGGGCAGGAGAGGATTGTGATTTGGGGCAGGAGATTGGAGTGCTGGATCTGGAACGGAATATGGGTGCAGGAGAGGGGCAGAGGGGTGTTGCGGAGTAGGGGGACAGAAGGTTGGGAAAGGGAGGGGCTGGGGTGCTAGAGGCAGGCTCTAGCCAGGAGTCTTCCCTGGGTGACTCCTGGCCAGCAGCCCAGCACACTTCTCAGGCAGCCTGCCTGCCCCACCCCCGCACAGGTTGCAGGGGCCACATATGTGTGAATAACTACAAGCCAGAGGGGAGGGGGCATGGTGCTTCGTGGCTGCCTGTTATTCAAACAGGCAGCTCCCATTGGCCGGTTTCTGACCAGAAACTGGCCGATGGGATTGTGCTGGGGGTGAGGGCAGCGCCTGAATCCTTCTTCTCACTCCCCTATGGGGTCACAGCTGTGAAAGAGAAACTGACTGGTAGCCACTTTTCTGAGTGGCGTGCGGGTGGGATAAGGCAAGCAGGGAGCCTGCCTGGGGCTCCCGCTATGTCCGTGGGCTGAATCTGGTGGCTTAGCGACTGGGATCATATTTTGCACAGGGCTGATGTAAACCACGCCAGGGCTAACTAGATACCAATACCAACTACAATTGATTTAAAAAAAGCAGACATTTTATTCAGAACTACCTATGGTATTTTGAACTTCAGATTATTTTGCAGAGAGACATTGTAGTGTTTCTACAAATATTTTGATAAGAAATCGCAGAAAGCAGATGACACTCTGTGAAGTATGGCTGTGCCTAGAAAAAAAAATTATAGTACAAACAATTTCAACCCTTTTCTATCTTCCAGATTTTAAATCTGTCAGAATCTCTTTTTATAGAGATAATTGCACCGATAAGCCATTCACTTAGTCCAGGGCCAATTGGTCCTCCATGGTGAGGAAAACGTAAGTCCTTTTATGATGAACATATCTGTTATTCTCAGAGAATTCTCTCTCTCTGAAGGCGGTAGTAGGGGCACCAATGGCTTATCCTTTTTTCAGCTAATCTCTCTGGTCTTCTTTCTACCCCATTACAAATGTTTCTCTTCTAGCAAAAAAAAAAAAAAAAAAAACCACACCACACCACAACCAACAGGAGAAGAGTACCATGGGATAGTACAATTCGGAAACTTTAATTCAGGCTTTAGACAAGCCCACAGTGCTCAGCTTGCTAAATGAGAAGTGTGCAATGACCTTCTGTTGCAGATGGATTTCAGAATTTCATTAATATTAAATCTTGCTCTTTCTGCTGCCTTTGATTCTGTGGCGCATGGTGTTCTCTTGAAGCGCAGGGTGCATACTGTGGGCCTTTCAAACGCCATCCGATGTGTCACTTTCATTCCTGTTTATGTTAGTTTGTCCCTATAAATAAGCACTGATTATATTCCTGTGAATAGGGGCCCCCAAGCCACCATCAGGACAATTGCCATGCATGCGTTTATGCAGAAAATACCAGTTTAATTTATCTCTTCCTACAGATTTACACACTAATCTTAGTTCTGTCATCTTGACCAAAGGAGGGAAGAAACTGGATGGAGGACTGACATGGCTGCATTTGAAAGTAATCTCAAGTAAGAGATGTTGCTAGTGTGGACTTTTCTTTTGTTCAAGGCTCAGTGGTGGAAATTGCTTATCATAGCAAATGGTTTGTCTGGACCCCACGGTAGCATTTAAAAGTTGTAGCAGCATCAGCAATTTAGAATATTTTTGAACAGCAAGCAGTTTTCAAGGGAATTAAAAACATATATAAACAGAGACAACTAATCCTATTACAAAGCACTCTACAGTAAATACCAGTCATTTTTTATATAAATTACAAGAAAAATATGCATATTGATAGGTATTGAACAAATTGCCTCTGCTAACATACTGTAACAAAATGTGGTAGCACATACTGTTTTAAACTTGTAATTGGGCAAGAATTCATTGTAAATTAGTTGGTTCTCCTTAAGTGGGATATCCCAAGAGAACATGTTAATAGAGGTGGGGTGGTTTAAAGAGGAGTGTACAATGCAAATGTTCAAGGCTCATTCCTCACCTGCAACATAAATGTAGTTTGTTGCACTAGTATAAAGATACAGGGTAGTTCCCATAAATTACATTTTACTTTGTTTCACATTTGTTTCTTCCCTTAGTATCTCCCTTTATGGTTTTGTTTACAATGTAGTTTGGAAAACACATTAGACAGGACATTTCTTTAAGGGGTATAAGGTCCACAACCATACCTTTAACTGTATTTTTTAATGGAATGTGACAAAATTAAAATCTACTTGTGAGCTAGGAGTTCCTCTGTAAGAAAAAGGTTATTTCAATATAGGCCTTGTCTATGTGAAAAGGGAAATGCCAGTTTAACTAAATCCATCTTAATCTGTGCTAGTTAAAATCTGTGCAGACCTCTCATGCGGATGCATTTAAACTGCTTTAGCTTAATTTGGTAATTTACTAATGCAAGCTGAAACGAATTAAGTGCATCCAGAGGAGTGGTTCACACTGATTTAACTAGATCTATTTAAAATCAGTTTAAATAAACTTATGCAGCTTCTCATATAGAAAAGACCTTATAATTGCACATTAAAATATATTTTTGGAATTTCATGCTCATAAAATGCTCCACATTGCCTGTCTGGGAGACTGTCTTCCCTAGTCATATACACAGCAGAGGTACAATGGAGCCCTTCTTACAGTTTCCTGCCAGTATGCCTATAATGGATTTAAAATAACTGGGCCCTGATTCACAAAAGTGATGGGTCCCACTAGTGCTTTTTTTGTTAAAAAAAATACATTAAAAAATAAAAATTGCCGGTACTCCAGAGGAAAAGTTGTTGAGGTCTGACTGTAGGTTCTGGAACTGCGTCTGCAGGTGCCGGTACTGCATACCGGGCAGTACCATCACAAAAAAAGCACTGGGTCCCACTAATTAAATATAAACACCCTGCAATAGATTTTCTGCTCTCCACCCCATGTCATTAAGGGTGCTGTGTAGATGCACTATTAGTGACATGGGGTGGACAGCAGAAAATCTACACAGCATCCTTAGCTCGAAATAAGCTACGCAATTTATGCTACGCAAATTGCGTAGCTTATTTCAATTGTATTTCGAAATAGCTTATGTTGTAATTTGGCACTGTCTACACAGCACCAAATTTCAAAATAATGCACTATTCCAAAATTCCCCTTAAGGGTTACCATGATGTTGGAATAAGCTGCCTGTTATTTCAAAATTTATTTCAAAATAATGGGCTGTTTCAACAGACACAGAGTAGCTATTTCAGGATACTTCCAATATCCTGAAATAGCTCCACAGTGTAGACATACCCTAATAGCCCGCCCCCCAGCAGATACCTGACAGTCTTTTCCTTGTGCTCCATCTTGGCAGATCTGTGTCCTGTCCCCTGTTATGGAGGGGACACTTCATGGGGACACTCTTCTGCCCCTTAGGAACTGAGAAGAGACCATTTTATACAGACCATTGAAGAACCATTAAACAGTCTTTTTTTTTTCTGGATACTGCTGTCCCAAACTAGATTTAGACCAGTGGCCAAGAGCTTCCCTATCCCCATATCAGTCCCTTGAACTGTACCATCTCACATCTTTCATTTTCTAGCAAAATTTGTATTCAACCTCATGTTGAGCATCTATATCGACATCAGTATCTATGTAGACATGGCTAATACACTGATCACAGCAGTATCTAAGTGTTAAAATACCCTACAATAACATAAATATGGTGGAGATATAAACAGGGTATTTGGAACTAAAAACATATGGGAGTTACCCAGATACAGAATGAGTGAAACATTAAGCAGTAATACAAACTAGTATTCATAGAACACATTAGAGTTAGTGTGACAAGAAACCATGACTGTACTTCCTTAATAACTCTATGCTCTTCTAGACCAGACAGCAGTCAGAACATCTACCATTCACAAGTAACCAAAACAAATGGATTATTTTAAGACATACTGATCAAAAATAAGTCAAAGACACTGACACCCAAAACACTGATATTATAACTCTGTTCTCAATATCTTTTGGTGTAAGTCCCAAAGCTAGGCAGACAAGATTGCCAAAAGTGGATGTCCAAAATTAGGCTCCTAAATCTATATTTAGATACTTAAATAGCTGGCCTCATTTCCAATATGCTGAGCACTCAATAGCTTCCATTTACTTCCATGAAATACAGGCTTCCCAAGCTGAGGACTATTTTAAAAGAAATCACAGACCATTGCAAATGTGCCCCTACTTTTCTAGAGTTAAAGAAAAATTGTTATATTTCTAAGCTACTAGCCAAAACTCAGAAGTTCCTAGTATCTGTATGCCTGGACTGGTGCCTGAGGTAACTTCTGCGATTTCCAAAAAAGTATACAGACCCCAAGGAGTTTGCACTGGAACTGAAACAAGGAGAGGTCCCTATCTGGAGTTACAGAATAAGTATAAAGATTTGAGGCAGGTAAACATTCCGTACAAACCCTCTGCAAAATTATACACCCGCTGTTATATCAATACTATAATGATTAGTACTTTATAAATACAGATCAGAGAGCAAGTGGAAGAAAGGAAAGGACCCCTTGCAAACTTAAATTAAAATAATCCTACCCTAACCTAAATATTTTAGTTTCAGAGTGGTAGCTGAGTTAGTCTGTAACTCAAAAAACTTTAAAAACAACGAATAGTCTAGTAGCACCTTAAAGACTAACAAAACATGTAGATGGTATCATGAGCTTTTGTGGGCAAAACCCACTTCTTCAGATGACTGGAGTATGTCATCTGAAGAAGTGGGTTTTGCCCATGAAAGCTCATGATACCATCTACATCAGTGGTCTCCAACCTTTTTAACAACAAGATCACTTTTTCAATTTAAGTGCTATGTAAGATCTACATCAAACCCAAATACCCTTGCCCTGCTTCCTTCCCACCCCTTCTCTGAGTCCCCGTCCCTGTTCCACCCCTTCTCCAAGGTCTAGGGTTGCCAGAGGGTTGAAACAAAAATACTAAACACCTCCCTCCCCAACAAAAAAACACCAGGAAAAAAATTCTGTTGAAGAAAAAAAAAAAAAAGCCGGGAGACAAAGTTGTTGAGGGAAAAAAAGGACTCCAAGACTTATTAAGCAAAAATAAATAAATAAATACATAAATAAATTAAAACAGCATGTCCCCTTTAAGAGTTAGTGCAGGGATAGGAACAGGGGAGCAGTTGAGCACTAAGACCCAGGGGAGGCATTGCTTCCCCTTGGTCTTTTTGCCGGCAGCCATTTTGTACCAGCAGCCTTGCGGAACCAGGTAAGCATAGGGTCTGGGGTCGGGAGGCTGGGGGTGTTGGGGACCGGGGTGGGGAGGGGGCTCGGGTGTGGGGAGGCCGGGCGCTGAGTGTTTGTAGGGTTGCCAGGTGCCCGGCATTTTCGCCTCCTGGGGGAGGGGGGGAATCAGAAAATACCAGACATTTTAGGTGTCCAGTATTCTCTGAATTTTTTTACCAGACAGAAGGCAAAAATTCTGGACTGTCCAGGTGAATGCTGGACACCTGGCAACCCTACCGAGGTCTCACCCTGCTCACTCCATCCCCCTTCTTCCCCGAACCTCATTCACTTTCACCAGGTTGGGGTAGGGGGTTGGAGTGCAGGCTCTGGTCTTGGGCCATAGGGTTCAGAGTGTGGGAGGAGCTCTGGTCTTAGCCCAGGGCAGGGGATTGGGGTTCAGGAGGAGATTCAGGGTGCAAGCTTTAGGAAGGAGTTTGTATGCGGGGGACTCACATCTGGGGCAGGCGGTTAGGTACAGGAGGAGATTCAGGGCTGGGACGGGGTTCAAGGAAGCAGGCTCTGGCTCTGGGCACTGTTTAACTGAGATAGCTTCCGGGTGGTGGAGCAGTGGGATTAAGGCAGGCTTTACTCCTGCTCAAGCCCTGCACCACTCCTGAAATCAGCTGGCATGTACAGCAATGGCTCCATGGCACCATGTGCTGCCCCTCACTGAGGCACTGAGCCTACAGCTTCTACTGGCCACAGTTCCCCATTATTGATCAATAGGAGCTGCAGGAGTGGTGTCTGCAGGCAAGGACAGCATGTGAAGACTTCCTGCTCTGCCTTTCTCAGGAGCAGCAGGGACATGCCAGCCACTTCCAGGAGCAGCAATTACCACAGGGATAATGACTCCAGCCAGGGCAGGAGCAGCATGACAGTGGGGGGAGGGGCAACTGAAGTGCCAGCACTTGAGAGCTTCCCAGCCAAACCAGTCAGGATCACCTCTCAGAGGCTCCAAGATCTACCAGTAGATCCTGATCTACTGCTTGGTGACCACTGATCTACATGTTTTGTTAGTCTTTAAGGTGCTACTAGACTATTTGTTGTTTTTTAAGTTTTTTTTCTAAATATTTTAGATGGGCCCTGACTCTGTGGCTTGCTCCACAGTCCTGGTTATGAAATTCAGACATCACCCATGCTTTGGGAACATTTACACCTTCTCCAGTACCAAAAAAAGATTGTAGAAGAGTTTGGAAATATCAGGAACACTGAGTGGGTATGTCTGGTGGGACTCCCTCCTTTTCAGTGCCATGAAACTTACTATAGATTCATGCTTAAGATTTCTCTTTACTATTTAGCTGCCAATATTGAGATAGGTTTATTATATTTATTCCTCAATGTGCCTATTGCATATGCTCTACATAAGCAGAACTCAACTTTCAGTGGGATGGCCCTGCTGTTCCATGACAGAGGTTAGCAGAGTATAATTCTTTCCGAGAAGCTGCTAGCAGTAAAGGATTTCCTCCCTTTGTATACATGTTCTGAGTTACTGGGTGTTTACTTTTGCTTTCCTCTCCCCCACCCTCTCTTTTCTGTTTGCGGTACTTAAGTCTGGATGACTGTATTGCAGAATCTCCAAGATACCTTATCATCAGTGATTTGCAGCTACTGAAACCCATGTTCAGACTTCAGGCACTGAGGACAGAGTATGCCTCAAGCTCCCCATAAGTCTTCCTTCCAATGATATCTGCATTAACATCCAATTGGGATAGCTAGAATAGGAAGACGAGAGAGAATCCTTCTTGCATGCAAAGCAAGCTATGGATAAGATCACAGGAGGATATATTCAACGTGAAATGGATTTATATGAACAGTACCTGGATACAACAGTAATAGGTGCCTTATACTATTTAGATTTAGGAAAGGGATTTTCAGCAATGATTTGAAGGCTGGACTTTCCCCCCTCTGCTACACAGGCATGGGGTGGACGCTAGGAAGAGCGCTCATTCTCCCACTATGCCTTCAGAAGTGATGTTTGTAAGAAACAGTGCAGAGGGCACACACAACAGCTGCGCCATAGTAACAGACCCAGAGGGTTACACCACCATGCCTCCCCCCAGTCTCTCAAAGCAGATACGACATTATGCAGAATGATCCAGACCCTCAGCCCTGATATGTCCCTTTTACACCATGGAGCACAGCAAAGACAGCAACAAGACTCAACCTAAAGTTGGGGTGAGAGGGGATATCGTGTGGAGTGCCAAAGTGACTTTAAACCCTTTTCAGGCCCAGGGCTGAGTGCAGCTGGATGCAGGCTGAACTAATATGCATATTGACAGAACAGATGTGTGAAGGCTCATTCTTGTGTAGTGATAAAAAGACCTGATGAACACATACAAATATCCCATTAGATGCTAAAAGACAGAGGTTCCCAACCACAGGTCTGTGGACCGGCAGCGAGCCACAAACCCCATCTCTGCCGGGCCGTGGCACATTGCCAGGCCATGCTCCCAGCTTTTATTTAGCCCTCTGGATGGGGTTCCCCAGGGAATTCCCTTCCCCATGCAACAGTAGGGCAAGTGGGGCGGCAGGCAACTGGGTGTGCTGCAGCTGGAGCCGGGACAGCAGTGAATCTTTCCCTATTGGGGCAGCCTCACCGTTGCCCTAGTTCTAGCTCTGGCGGCCACTACACCGCCGGGCCAGTGGGGCCATGTGGAGCGCGGCTGCCCCAGCCAGCGGGGCCAAGTGCTGCGTGGAGCACAGCTACCCCTGCAACCTTGTTTTCCTCCCTTCCCTCTCAGCGGGAGCCTCCCCCTGGCCTCTAGCTGCTCCCAGCCAGCAGGTACACCCATTATTATTATGCATTAAGTGCATAGGAAAATATGAATGTGCAGAATGTGTCAGCACTGTCAGACCTGTTAACTACTGTCTCTTTAATTGTGGTGTAATTAAGGCAAAAAGTTTGGACTGGAGAATATTCTAACAAGTATTAGCAACAATTTTATTGTTTTTTTTAAATGTGTGTGTACACCAGTTTTTCAAATTCTTGTTAACTATTATGTCCCCTCCCCCCTTTGATTTGCCTGATATACCATGGGCTAAAATTACCATAATAAATATACAGCTATGCAAATAGATTAATTACCATAATGAATATACAAATATTTCAGTGTCCGACTGCCAGCAGTTTTTGAATCAGTTTGATGGTCTGTGGTATAAAAAAGGTTGGGAACCACTTCTATAAGAAATCTTGCTACCAGGAAGTTATAAATACGTACACCCTAACATATGCTTGCCTTAACTCATCTTGTAAAACTGAGATAAACTGGAATGTATTTTAGAACAAACATAAATGGTCTATGATAACAATTAGCTGCAGTTTAAAGTCTCTCGCGAGTTTTTAAAATGTCGAGAGAGAGAGAAGCCAAGTCACACAGTATATATTTAAAAAAATTAAAACACACACAAATTAACGGTGCTTTCCTTGTCTGTTACTAATTTATATCTTAGTGCTTGCTCAAGATTGGCAAGAAAGCAGTTCTTCTAATACTCTCTCCCATTATGATCCCTAAACAGCAAGTTAATTAGCTAGGTTCAGAAGAGCGAGGTACATTGCCCTCTCATCCCTTTGTACTTGGGCCTTTCTGCACTGATAGCAGACGCCTACTGCATTTTCCTTGTTGAGGAAAAGTCTTTTAACCCCATAGCTACCAGACTCTGTAAAATCCAGACTTTCAATGCAGTGTATTAGGCATTCATTTTACATTTCACAGAGTTGTAGGGTTATAACATTGTTCCTTTGCAAGCTTCATTTATCAATGACTATAGAAAAATGTGCATTTTATATTGCATTTGAAATAGTACAGGCGATATCATAGTACCTTTGCAGGATGGTTGTAATGCAACCTTCATTGTACTACTTTCCTGACATTTGCATGTTCAGTGGTGCAACTATAACATTCTTGCAACAGTTTTTTATTTGGAATTTCCTAGAATATATTTTTAAAAGAGGGGAAAATGAAGTTACATAAAAGAGGCAGCACTTTACATGCCAAGACTTCAGAGCTGTGATGGCTTACATTCAAAGTGCCCATATTTCCCAAAGGGAAAACAGGACACTGGGTAGGACAGGTCCAAGATCTTTTCCTCTCCTCCAGCCTGAGCTGCCTGCCTGAGCCTTCTTCCCTCAGGGCTGATGATGGCATCACTGCTTACTCAAGCCCTGTTTGCCCCCAGCCTGAGCCCTGCTTCCCTCTCTGTACAGGGCTGGCACTGCCCACTCAACCCCCCCCCCCCTTTTTTTTTTTTTTCAACAAAAGTGGGCATTTTTCCTATTTACTCTTGCCAGCTGAACAAGTTGGCAAGAGCAAATGGGACAAATGCCCACTTTTGCCAAAAAAGTTGGGAGGGCCAGGACAGGGCTTAAAAAAGGGACTGCCCCAGCCAAAATGGTGTAGCCATGTAGCTGAAATGTAGCTTTATGTAATGTAATGTTTCTCGCGGTGAACCCTGCCAGCCAGCCTTTCTGAAAACAGAAACGACCTTTACCCTACCATTGGTAAAGGTACACCAGCTAGAATTTTGTGTCTGAAGCAGGTACACCAGCTAGAATGTTGTGTCTGAAGCAGCGTCCAAGGCAGGAATAGATTACTATGGTTTTTGTTTTAAGTTTTAAAATTAGTATTTGTGAAGTAAGTAAAAGGATGTAATGATTGTTTTATTTATAATGTAATTTGATGTTCTTGCTTAAATATTCGTATTGTGTCTGTGTAACAAATAAATTAATTCTGTTCAGTGTGTGTGACTGAGGAATGTGTGTTGGAAGATAAGTGTGAAGGCCGTCACCAGACCATATGTTTTAGGAAGAAGCTGAGGATAGATGTAAAAGCACCAGAAGATTGCTGTGTACCCCTATCGAGATGCAGATGAAGGGCAGATTAACAACTCTAAAAGATAAGGTAAGCACCTATCAATTGGGACAAGATAGCTGTGATATGTCAAACAGCTATTGCTTACAGTATGATGTGAAACTTACTGATCTCAATGAAAGGAAACTGCTATAAAAAGGAGGTCTGCTCTGCCATAATTTTGGGGGTACATCCTGTCAAGACTGGAGCACTGGTCTGGTCCAATAGTACCTTCGCTCCTCTGTCCGTGGTCAATCTGGTTGGTCACAGACCATCGACTGGTAAATATAACATTAATTGGTGGGACTCTTGTGTGTGGGTGTGTGTGTAAAAGCATATGCTCACTGCTTTACTATTATATTCTTAATAAATGCGGCATATTGGCTTTTCCCCTATAAAGATCCTGTGTGCTTCTTATAAGCTTAACAATGGGATGTATGGTCACCCTAGTTATTTAGCAGAGCATGCATAAATTCTGTCATCTGGAATTACTTGGCTTGAAACCACCAAAACATACTATCCACATGCTGATGGAGATTTACAGTAGAATCCCTCTCTGCTACTTCTCTTGAGGATGACAGAAGGAAGCTTCTCTCTTTGGACTCTTACCAGCTGTTCAGCAGGATAAGATGCATTAGTGCAGAACGCTCTCTCTTTAAATTTACAAATGTTTATCCCTCTTTAATCCCCAAGTGTAAAGACCAAGTAGTTAGGACATGTTATAATAAAATGCCCTCATACAATTATTTGTAATACTGCAGTATCTAGGAGCCCTAGCCCCAGCCTGGGGCCCCGGTGTACTGGGTGCTGTACAAACACAGAACAAAGAGACTGTCCCAGCTCTAAAGAAGTTATAAATGAGAAAAAAATAGGTGGCTGCACCAAACAGAAGAAGGGAATGCAAGGAAACAATGTATTTCTAATTATTTCTAGGGGTAAAATTGAAGGTAGAGTTCAGTTCCCTTTTAAAATGAGGATCAGTAGCCTCTTTGCTTTAAATAGGAGAAGCTGGTGACATTTTGAATTTCACAAAAATTCTAGAAGAAGAAGTTACCGTAAACTAGCGAATATAACCCGCGTCCATGTATAACACGCACTCGTGTATTACCCGCGGTTTTTCTATCATGTGTAAAAAAAATATTAGATTACCCACGGATGTATATAACTCGCAGAGACTTCTGCCGCCTTCGTAAAAGATGATCTTTGATGCTGCAGTGGGAGATGTGGCGGCAGCAAAAGCGCTGCCGTTTGGGCCGGTGCAGCAGCCCCGGGCACTTGAGCAGCAGCGCCGAGGTGAGGAGGTAGCCACCCAGTGTAGAGAGCAGACACAAGGCGATGGTCATCCTGCTGCCAGCGAGCCGGCCGGCCTGTGGGAAGAGAGCCGCACTCGCACCCAGGCCTGCCCTGCGCAGCCGCAGCCAGGCACCACCCACCCTTCTACGGGCGGGGGGAAGAGAGAGAGCAGCGCAGGCACGCTGGAAGTTCGTCAGGCCCTCCCTGCCCCCCTGCAGCAGAGCTGACCCAGTTCTAATGGGGGGGCAGAGCCGCTTAGAGGAACTGATGCTCCCGGGGGGACTCCAAGGAGTAAAAATCAACTTGTATAAGACGTGGACATGTATACCCTGCGCGGGGGGGGGGGGGGCGTGGTTGGTAAAAACTTGTATAACCCGCGGTTATATTCGCTAATTTACGGTACTCACCTTGTGCAGTAATGATGGTTCTTCAAGATGCATGTCCCCGTGGGTGCTCCACTGTAGGTGTCAGGCTTGTCCCAGCGCCCGCAGATTGGAGATCTTTTTCAGCCGTAGTCCACTGGACCACGCATGCACGATGCGCGTCTCGTGCCTTTCGCGCCATTTCTGAGTGTGCGGTCTGGCTCCCGCCAGTTCCTCCTGATCCTCTAGAGTCTGAAAGACATAGTAAACAAGGTACTCCTAAAGAGGGGAGGAGGGCGGGTCGTGGAGCACCCATGGGGACACGCATCTCGAAGAACCATCATTACTGCACGAGGTGAGTAACTTCTTCTTCGAGCAGTGTCCCCGTGGATGCTCCACTGTAGGTGAGTTCACAGCAGTAGCCTACTTAAAGGAGGTGGGATTCGGAGTTATTGCCCTGCTGCTGTAGAGAGGACGGCAGAGGCAAACTGCTGCGTCAGTCATAAGGACTTTACGAATAGCGTAGTGTTTAGCAAATGTAAAGCCGGAAGACCAAGTAGCTGCATGGCAAATATCTCGTAGGGGAACTCACTTGAGGAAGGCAGTTGACGTTGCCATCGCTCTCATTGAATGGGCCCTCAAAGTATGTGGAAGAGGCTTGTTCTTCAGTGAGTACCATCATATGATACACGTGACGATGAGTCTGGATATGCATTGTGCCAACAAAGGATGGCCTTTGGAACATTCTACGATGGATAAGAGAAGGCTCTGAGATTTTCGAAAGCACCGTGTCCTGTCAATGTAGAAAGCCAATGCTCGATGGACGTCCAAGGTATGGAGTCGTGCATGTTGTGTCGAGGAATGTGCCTGAGGGTAGAATGTGGGAAGAACTATTGGTTCATTTATGTGGAACTCTGAATTAATTCTTGGTAGAAAGGCTGGTTGAGGGCGAAGTATTACTGCCTGGGGGGTAAACACTGTGTAAGGTGGTGTTGCCGAGAGGGCGGATAATTCCCCAACCCTCCGCGCTGAGATTATTGCCAACAGAAAAACCACCTTCATGGTTAGAGTGGATAAGTCACAAGTTGCCAAGGGCTCGAAAGGGGGCCGCATTAAGGCGTCCAAAACTAGATCCAGGTTCCACGGATCCGAGCGCTGCCTGTGGCACGGGAAGAGATTAGCCAACCCTTTCATAAATCTCTTCATCATTGGGTGGGAAAACACAGAATAGCCGTCCACAGAGTGGCGAAAGGCAGTGATTGCCACAACGTGAACCTTAAGGGAGGAACATGCAAGGCCACAGCTTTTGAGATCTAGGAGATAGTCCAAAATGCAGTGAATAGGGACCAAGTAGGGGTCCAATTGTGCAGTAGAACACCATGAACAGAATCACCGCCATTTATGCAGGTAAGTATTGCGTGTATTGGATCTCCTACTATGTAATAGAACATGTTTAACCAATTGGGAACAACTCATCTCTGTTTGTTGGAACCAACTAGGTACCATACCGTCAGAGCGAGGTGGTCGAGCTGAGGGTGCATCAAGCGTTCGTGGTCCTGCGTCAGCAAGTCGCAGCATCTGGGAAGATGGTATGGAGGATGGACTGACATGCAAAACAGGTAAGGGAACCACATCTGTCGTGGCCAATAGGGGGCTACTAGTATCACTCTGGCTCCTTCCATTGCTATCTTTTCCAGAACTTTGGGAATGAGAGGAGTAGGTGGAAAGGCGGATAGAAGGTGTTGGCTCCAGTCGCATAGGAGCGCATCTCCCATTGACTTCGGTCCAATACCCGCTCGTGAGCAGTACTGAGGGCACTTAGCATTGCGGCAAAGAGGACTATGGATGGATATCCCCAGCGGCGGAAAAGGGTGTGAAGCACATCTGGGTGCAATTCCCATTCGTGATTGGTCGAGAAGTGCCTACTGAGGGCATCGGCTGTGACGTTCTGTTCGCCAGAGAGGTACGCTGCGATAGTCATAACTCTGTGTTGGTTGCACCAGTTCCATAATCGCATCACCTCCATGCAAAGGGATCGGGATCGAGCCCCACCCTGTCTGTTTATGTAGTAGACCGTTATCATGTTGTCGGTAAGAATACGAAAGACACGACCACGTATTAGAGGAAGGAAGTATCTCCAGGCGTTGAAGACTGTTCTCAACTCGAGCAGGTTGATATGTTGCATGGACTCCTGAGCAGGCCAGCGGCCTTGGATTTGTTGGTCTTGTAGATGTGCGCCCCATCCTAGCAGTGGTAATCTGCATAGTTGGTTGAGGTCGGTGAAAGGGTATGCCATCCATCAAGTTGTCAGGGATGGTCCACCATGCCAACTATTTTCTTATGTGACAAGGTACCGTGACCCTCCTGTGGACGTTGTGACCGTTTGGCGCATATATCGAGGCAATCCAATGTTGAAGGAATCTGAAGTGCAACCTTGCATGTGCTACAACGTATGTCGTAGACGCCATGTGCCCCATGAGTTGTAGACAGGTAAGTATAGGGATTCTGGGGCTGATGGAGAGAACCTTTATCAAGTCTTGGATAGTTTGGAACCTGTTTGTTGGTAAGTATGTGCAAGCCATGGTGGAGTCGAGGTGTGCGCCTATGAACTCTATGGATTGTTGAGGTGTCATGGATGACTTTGCGATGCTGATTATAAGACCAAGCGCTTCGAATACGGTTCTTGTCATGTTGGTAGCCTGAAGTGCTTCGTCGAAAGAAGGTGCTCTGATCAGGCAATAGTCAAGGTAAGGGAATATAATGATTCCCATGCGTCATAAGTAAGCTGTCACTACCGCCAGTGTTTTCGAGAAAACCCTGGGGGCTGATGATAGACCAAAAGGCAGAACTTTGTACTGGAAGTGCTCTGAACTGACCTGAAAATGTAGAAAACGCCTGTGCGCTAGATGAATGGTCACATGAAAATAGGCATCCTGGAGGTCAAGGGACGTAAACCAATCTCTGCCATGCAATGATGGAATGATCAGGACTCGCCAAGCGGCGGCAAGCCCCGCTCGCCAGCTGCTCGGAATCGCACGCTGCGCAGCCACGCCGGGCTAAAATCTACTCGCCACGGGCGAGTAGATTGCCCTAATTGTCGAGCCCTGGGAATGATAGTCTCCAAGGTCACCATCTTGAAACGATGTTTGCGAAGGTACCTATTTAACCATCGAAGGTCTAGGATTGGCCTCCAACCCCCTGATTTTTTCTGGGTCAAGAAATAGTTGGAATAAATCCTTTGCCCTTGAACTCATCCGCTGTTTATCGGGCCGGCGGCAAACAGCTGTGCCTGATGTGCCCGGTTTGTCCCGTGCTGAAATGAGTCGGGGGCCAAGAGCGTGAGGGAGAAGGCCTCCTCTTCGCGTGGGCAGGCTTGGGCGAAGCAGGTTGACGTCCGCTGGCTAAGGCCAGTTCAGGGGGTCAGGAGGAATCGGTCTCAGGCGGCTGTAATGCTTTATCAAATAGAAGCATTTTCAGCCTAATCTCCCTGTCCTGCCTAGCTCGCGCTGTGAGCTTTGAACAGTGGGGACATTTTTGTGGAATATGTCCCTCACCGAGGCACCGTATACAGAGTGAGTGCCCGTCTGAGGCGGACATGGGCTCGCGGCATTTGCCACACTTTTTAAAACTGGGTGAGCCCAGCATGGCTCGATCGGAGCGCATCTTCCGTCCTCAAACTAAGGAAGATCTAAGATTTTTTTAAAACTCTGATAACTATAAACAACTAACTACGCTACGACTATTACTTTTTTTTTTAAACGAAGCTAACACTAGAACAAACTAACTACTACTACTACGACTATAAAACTAATAACTATACAAGTAACTAACTACAAATAAATTGCTCTCTCAATCCCTGACAGGATTTGACGAGAAAGTGTTCTCTCCATCCGCGGCCGAGGACGGTCAGGAGGAACTGGGGGGAGCCGGACCGCGCACTCAGAAACAGTGCGAAAGGCACGAGACGCGCATCGCGCATGTGCAGTCCAGCAGACTACGGCTGAAAAAGATCTCCGATCTGCAGCGCTGAGACCAGCCCAACACCTACAGTGGAGCACCCACAGGGACACTGCTCAAAGAAGAACTTTTTTTTTCCAAATTAGGAATTGTTAAAACCTGTGATTTTCATTAATAGCATTACATATAAACATAAGAAAGGCCATACTGGGTCAGACCTAAGGTCTAGCTTGCACAGTATCCTGGCATTGGCCACTGTCAGAAGAGTGCCCCAGAGGGGATAAACAGAACACGTAGTCATCAAGTGATCTATCCCCCATCGCCCATTCCCAACTTCTAGCAAACAGAAGCTAGGGACAACAGTCCTATTCATCCTGACTAATAGCTATTGATGGACCTATCCTCCATGAATTTAGTTCTTTTTAGTACCCTGTCACAATCTTGGCCTTCACAACACCCTTTAGCAAAGTGTTCCACAGGTTGACTGCTGCCTAATAATTTCATTTGGTGACCCCTAGCTCTTGTGTTATAAGGAGCAAATAACATATCCTTTTTTACTTTCTCCACACCAGTCATGATTTTATAGACCTCTATCATATCACCCTTTAGTCATCTCTTTTCCAAGCTGAGAAGTTCCAGTCTTATTAATCTCTCCTGATATGGAAGCTGTTCCAAATCTAAATCATTTTTGTTAACCTCTTCTGAACCTTTTCCAATTCCAATACATCTTTTTTGAGATGGGGCAACCACATCTGTGCAAGGTATTAAAGATGTGGGTGTACCATGGATTTATACAGAGGCAATATGATATTTTTGTCTTGTCTATCCCTTTCCTAAAGAATCCCAACATTCTGTCAGTTTTTTTGACTGCCGCTGCACATTGAGTGGATGTTTTCAGAAAGTGATCCATAATGACTTCTCATCTCTTTCTTGAGTGGTAACAGCTGATTTAGACCCTATCATTTTGTATGTGCAGTTGGGATTATGTTTTCCAATGTGCATTACTTTGCATTTATCATCCTTGAATTTCACCTGTCATTTTGTTACCCAGTCACCCAGTTTTGTGATTCTTCTGCTTTGGATTATTTTAAGTAATTACAGGAGATGCTCAGCATCTTGAAGGCCTGGGTCCTTCAGGGCACATCTACACTGCAGGGCAAAAGTCGAATTAAGATGTGTAACTTCAGGTATGTCAATTGCATAGCTGAAGTCAAAATAGCATAATTCGGCTTTAGGTGCTGTCTACACAGGACTTCCCTTACTACTTGTGAAATGAGGGTTACAGGAGTCAGAGTAAGAAGTCCTCCATCTCAAAATTATTTTGAAATAACATCAGTTATTCCAAAATAACACGGCTGTGTAGTCATACCCTCACAGAGCAGGAAGTACTGGGAGAAGAAAGAGGATATAACACCAATGTTCTGCAAGTGAAAAACACATTTATCAGCTTGCTAAATCATACAAGTCG
This sequence comes from Rafetus swinhoei, assembly GCA_019425775.1. NCBI lineage: Eukaryota > Metazoa > Chordata > Testudines > Trionychidae > Rafetus > Rafetus swinhoei. The sequence goes on along the minus strand of CM033437.1, from coordinate 268,374,060 downwards.
AGTCATGTACCAGTGACTCACACAAAAATAACCACCAGTCTGTGCAATGACTGAATTTGTCATCATGGCCCCATGATCACTCTGTCAAGTCAGGCAAATTATGATATTTCTTTTATAACCACCTGAGATACAATATCAGAAAGTTAGGGATTTTGGATTTCGGCTGTCAGGATGACTAATGCAAATAACCGAAACTGCAAAGCACGTCACAGAATCCTCAGAGCTGCTAGTCTCCACTTCACAGGAAGCCTGGCTTTACTTACAATTGGATTTAACACATTTATTTAGTTTCTGGAGTTACTTAGTTATTTCAAATGCCATTCTGCACATTTAACACAGAGTTTCTTCCTTGACCAATTCAATTTAGTCAGCAAATTTGTGTGTCATATGGATGGTCTCAGTTATTAGGCTGATAAGGGGAGAGAACAGAGTCAAGTAAATTGCCAATTAAAGTGGGAGGACAATTACAGGGAAACTTGCATCAACAAGTCCTCTCAGTCATCGGGATTTGTTATTTTAGGACAGTGACTAAGTCACTTTAAAAGCTCTGTATTGCAAACTACCATCAGCCAGCAGGGCACTCGGAATACATAAATTAATAATACTAATGTCATTATAAATAAAACACAGTAAATGGAACTCTGTGTGATTAGTCTACTCAACCTGCATTGCCCCACTAAGTAGCTATCAGTATTTGTATGCTTGAGATCAGGACTCCATTCTGCTAGGTATGGCACAGGTAACAAACAAATAGTCTTTTATCTGAGCTGCCCCTTCCAAGGGGAAAGCTCCCAGTAAGCCTCCTATGGTATCACATAGGCCTGCACTATGCCCAGTCAACCCAGCTGCATGACTCCAGGTGGTGAAAAACTGTGCTGGAAGAAGCACCACCATGTTCCACTGCAGAAGCGGAGAGGGAGGTGGCCATTGGTCTAGTTTTTACCCATGATCCTTGTGGCTGGCCTGGTCCCTGCCCAATACTAGCACAAAACAGTAGAGGAGTTTGCTTCATATCAAATAGCAATGCCCTTTTGAAGAGTACACCTCTCCCTCCGCACTGGTCTGGGACTGAAAAAAGCTCACAATTTAAACAGACAAGATAGACACGGGATGAAAGGGAAGGGGTATAACATATGAGATAATGTGATAAGCAGAGTGAACAATGAGATAATGTGCAAGCATTGTTACTGCCTAACTTCAGACATGTCATTAAATCCATCCTTATTTAGTAAAGCACTCACTATTTGTTTAAGCGCATGCTTAAAGTTAAGCATATGCCTTCTGGTGAGGCAGCAAAAACCATGGATGGTCAGATATTTGGTAACCACTGCTATAAAATGACTGATTTTGCACCTCTTTTCAAACCTGAAAGATTCAATATAATAAAAAAAAGCATCAAAATAATTTCCAGTCAGAGAGGATACATAATGGATGCTTCAATGTTCAAATAAAGATAAAAATAAGATTTTTACTTTAAATGATAAATATCAGATGATTTGATTCTGATTAAATACTGTTGACATAAAATCCTTCCACAACAATTACTTACTAAGAGCATATCTATTACTTTCTGTGGACTTGACTCCGGTTTTTCCCATAGATGGAAGTGAGTCGCTCTCAAATTGTTCATTATGTGCTGTCATATAAAATATGAAGAAAATTGCGCAACAAAAATTAAATGAGGTACTAAGGTTGGAGTATAGAATCATAGAACACTAGAACTGGAAGGGATCTCGAGAGGTCATCAAGTCCAGTCCCCTGCCCTCATGGCAGGACCAAGCATCATCTAGATCATCCCTGATAGATGTCTATCTAACCTGCTCTTAAATATCTCCAGTGATGGAGATTCCACAACCTCCCTAGGCAATTTATTCCAGTGTTTAACCACCCTGATAGTTAGGAAGTTTTTCCTAATGTCCAACCTAAACCTCCCTTGCTGCTATTTAAGCCCATTGCTTCTTGTCCTATCCTCAGAGGCCAAGGAGAAGAATTTTTTCCCCTCTTTCTTGTAAGATAACTGAAAACCGCTATCATGTCTCCTCTCAGTTAGGGATGTAAAATTTTGATTAATTAGCTAATCAAATAGTTGATGCAGTGCCCAGCTGGCCCTGGCTGCACTAGGCATTTCAAAGTGGCAGTGCCATGGGGAGCATGAGGCCAGCGGGGGACTCAAGCCGCTGGCCCCGGGCTGCATGCGGTGTTTCAAAGTGGCAGACCCCAGGCTCCATGCAGCACAGCCACTTTGAAACACAGTATACAGCCCAGGCCAGCTGGGGACTCCAACCCCGCCAGGCAGCCCACCTGGAGCGAGCCAGGCAGCCTAGCTGAGCAGCCCCGCTGTGGCACAACAGGGTCCCAAGCCCCTCCAGTCAGCCCTGCTGTGGTGCGCCAGGCTCCCAGCCCCACCAGGCAGACCCACTAGGACTCACACAGCTGCCCAGCTGTGGGGATCTAGGCTCCTGGCCCTGCTGGCAGCTCACTGCCAGCAGCCCACTGCCCTGCCAATTCACAGGGCTCCTAGCCTCCAGCCCCCCACCGTGACTCTCTAGTCCTGGAAGATCTGTGGTCCAGCCAGACCATGGATGTTGCTGGACCAGACAGTCCCGGTTTACAGAAATTCGACCTGTACTTCATTCTAAAATAACAGCCATTTTGTTGTATAACTACAGTTATATCTAGGATTCACCTGATAGCTAATCAGCTGATAAGGAGAAAAGTAAGGTGATATTGCCACCACCACGACTGTTAAATCCACAGAGCAATGCATTGTGTGCACAGCTGATAACTTGGCAACAAGGTGTCTCGAGATTGTTCAATTTCATTTACAAAATAACAGTACACTGGCTGATGCTGGCCATACATTTCCACCAGAAACAGTGTTTAGTAGTAGCCAACGGTGTCTGAAACATAAATGTGAAATGCAAACACTGTAGTAATAAGCAGTGTTCCCTCTAATATTTTCCATCCTGGGGCAGACTGAATTTTCTTATGTGCGTCACCAGTACAGACAAGACCTAGATATAAATATCCATCTCCAGCATGGAATTTTGGCTGCTGCTAAGGGAAAAGTACCCCGTTCTCTCAGTAAGGCAGCTCCCTGTGAAGCAGCCCCTGAGCATGTATATATGCAGAGAAGAAACCTGTGGCAGCAATGATCAGTACACAAATAGAAGACAAGTTGGTGACAAATTTTCCAAATGTCAACACTGCTTTCAGAATGTATCTCGCCATATTGGGAACAAGCTGTGAAGGGGAGCGCTCTTTTTCAAAGAACTATCTTCAGTCTACCATGGGACAGAAACAACTATCATCCCTTGCACCACTTTCAATTGGGAGTGACCTTTTGAAAAAAAAAAGACTTTTTATGATGTAATCTGTGATTTTGCTAACAAAAAGAGTTGCAAAGTAAATATCTAATTGTATGTTACACCTGTATGTTGATTTAATACACCTGCATTTAATTGATCTTCAACATTTGCACACTTATTCTAATAAAAAATAGCAAATTATTAAGTGAGATTTAGCTGTTTTCTTTTCTTATTTTTGAGTTAATTATGAATTTTTTGTAGGCCCTAAATTTTTCGTAGGCCCCAGGTACTGTGACTTCTGTGCCTAATGGATAATCTGGCCTTGCCCCTCACATAATAATTAGGAAGAGGAAAGGAAGAGTAATTTAGATTGTAAGCTCTTTGGGAGTAGAACTGTCTGCTACTCAGTGTTTGTACAGCACCCAGCACAATGGGGGGCCCACTCTTGATTGGTTGTTTAGGCACCACTGTAATCCTTACCAATGAAGTGAACATAGAATGAACACTTTGTGACAGATTTGATGCAGCACCTCTCAAGAAATGCAACTCGGAAGGTATACCCCAGAAGGGGAAGGAGTAAAGGTATCTGTAAGCAATCTATATGGCTCTTAGATTCTGGACTGTCCTGGGACATTTTCGAGTAGCCCTAGGAATGCTCTAACTTACAACAAACTTGTATAGTAGTGGTCTCTGGGCTATTCTGTAGTTCAGAAATACTTGAAGAGCAAACGATTTACAACTGGACTGTAACCAAAGTGCCAGGCAAATCAAATAAAAAAGAATCCTTAAAAATAGGATGCTGAAACGTTTGCACCATGACAATTGGATTATCTGAGCAATTTCAACAGATCAACAATGCATGTAAAACTGCCGTGATCAATGATGAGCTGAAATAACTCAATGTGGACATTGCATCCCTCTAAGAAACATGGCTAGCATCAAGTGGTTCTCTCAGAAAAAAACCCTACAAATTTTTCTGGCAGGGGAAAAGTGCAGAAGAAATACAGGAACACAGAGTATGATTTGTCATGAAGAACTCACTTCTGGGTTAAATGGTTAACCGGTTAAACCTTCACATCCCTACCCTACACAGCCTTCACTGATCTCACAAAGGTTTTTGACTTTGTCAGCAGAAGTGGACTATTTGTGCTTTTAGTAAAGATTGGATGTCCCCCCAACCCCAAGTTCTTAAGCATGATTCGATCCTTCCATGAAAAGATGTACAGCACATCAGAACATCGGCTCTGTCTCTGAAGCTTTCCAGACTCATAGTGGAGTTCAGCAAGATTGTATAATTGCCCCAGTTCTGTTTGGGATCTTCTTTTCTCTGTGACTGAAACAAACTTTTGGTTCCTCAACTGAGGGAATCTATTTACGTACAAGATCTGACGGAAAGCTGTTGTATGGTGCAAGACTCCGATCTGAAACCAAGACTCGGGAGGCCCTTATCCAACACCTCGTCTTTACTGATGACACAGAAGTGACAACCCACACAGAAGCTCATCTTTAAAACCTACTAGATGGTTTTTCCAAAGCCTGCCAAGACTTCAGAGCTTGCGAACAGGTGAGTGCTAACAGGGAGTTTAGAGAGGGAGTTCTCCAGGTAAAGGAGAAGCAGATACAGGAGTCTTCAGGGAAGAGTGTGTTGTTATTGGGGCTGTCTTACTGTGTGCTGTGCTTGTGTTTGTTGGTGGTGGTGGGGTTTTTTTTTTTTTCCCCTTCTCTGTGTTTTTGAGTGAGGCTTTAGAGAGGGAGTTCTCCAGGTAGAGGAGAAGCAGATACAGGACTCTTGAGGGAAGTGTGTGTTGTGTTTGGGGCTTTCTTGCTGTGTGCTGAGCTTGTGTTTGTGAGTGAGGGTTGGTGTGTGGTTTTTTTTTGTTTGTTTGTTTTTTCCCCTGTGTTTGTGAGTGAGGCTTTTTTTTTTTCCACTTCCCCTTTGCCCTCCCCCTCCCCTTCATGGAGTGTGTACTGTGATTGGCTGGGGCTCTGATTGGCTGTGATTAGCAGGTGGAAACTATTGGCTTCTAATTAAAGTTTGAATTCTAGAAGCCTCTGCTGATTGGCTGAGCCTTGGTAGGGGGAAGGACTTTCAGGCAGTCCAGGGCTTTATAAGGCTCCTTGGGCAAGCGACCAAGGAGCTTGCGAACAGGTGAGTGCTAACAGGGAGTTTAGAGAGGGAGAGGGAAGGGGGCGAGGTTCTCTTGCCTTTCTTTTTAAATCCCTTCTCCAGGACAGCAGGGATGGATGGTGATGGTTCTGCTGTTGTTACCTGCACGGAGTGTGCCATGTTTGTCTTCCTCCATGAAGAAAGAACGGATTTCATCTGCACTAAGTGCAAGCTGGTCGCCATTTTGGAAGAAAAAATTAGAGGGCTGGAGGCCCAAGTGTCGACCCTACGCTCTATCAGAGAGGATGAAGACTTCCTCGATAGAAGGCAGCGTTTAATCCTTCACACGCAGCAGGCAGAAGAGCCAGAGAGGGCAGTACGTGACCAGGAAGAGAACTGGCAGCATGTAACTTCTAGAAGGGGAAAAAGGCCAGTATGGGAATCCCCCAATGCTATAGAGGTAAGTAATCGCTTTCAGGCTCTCTCCACAGGCTCTGCAGTGCTGAATGCTTTGGAAGGGACCTCACAAGGAAGAAACCGGAAGGGAACACCATCTACGGGAAGGCATGGGATGCGTAGTCCTAGGGATGGGGTTCCACGGCCACCACCCCAAAAGAAAACGACGGGTGGTGGTGGTGGGACTCCTCCTAAGAGGGACTGAGCCATCCCTCTGCCGTCCGGACCTGGAATCTCGAGAGGTGTGCTGCTTACCGAGCTCACATTAAGGATGTGACTGAGAGGCTTACCAAACTGATCAAACCTTCGGATCGCTACCCCTTCCTGCTTCTCCACGTGGGAACTCCAACGTCACGCCAAGAATGACCTTGAGCGGGTTACTGCGGATTATGTAGCGCCGGGAAGAAGGATCCAAGAATTCGGCGCGCAAGTGGTGTTCTCGTCCATCCTCCCTGTTGAAGGGAAAGGACTGGGCAGGGATCGTCGAATTGAGGACGTAAATGCGTGGTTGCGCAGGTGGTGTCGCAGAGAGGGCTTTGGTTTCTTCGATCATGGGACTCTGTTCCGGGCACCAGGATTGTTAGGAAGAGATGGGATCCACCTAACGAAGAGAGGAAGGAGCATCTTTGCGGGCAGGCATGCAAACCTAGTGAGGAGGGCTTTAAACTAGGTTCATCGGGGGACCCCTGTTTCGAATGGAGAAGATAGGGCGATCAACTGGTTATCTGAGGTGTTTGTACACTAATTCGAGAATCCTGGGCAACAAACAGGAAGAACTGGAGGCCCTGGCCCAGTCCAAGAAATATGATTTAATTGGGATAACAGAGACTTGGTGGGATGACTCGCATGACTGGAGCGCTGTCATGGAAGGGTATAGACTGTTCAGGAAGAACAGGCAGGGTAGAAAAGGAGGAGGAGTTGCACTATATGCAAGAGAGCACTATGATTGCTCTGAACTCCAGTATAAAGAGGGAGAAAAATCTATTGAGAGTCTATGGGTTAAGTTTAAAGGAGCAAACAACAGCAGTGATGTTGTGGTTGGTGTCTGCTACAGGCCACCGAATCAAGTGGATGAGGTAGATGAGGCTTTCTTCGGACAACTGAGAGAAGCTTCCAGATCGCAGGCCCTGGTTCTCGTGGGGGACTTTAATCACCTTGACATCTGTTGGGAAACCAATACGGCAGTACACAGGCAATCCAGGAAGTTTTTGGAGAATGTTGGGGATAACTTCTTGACGCAAGTGCTGAAGGATCTGACCAGGGGCCGTGCACAGCTTGACCTTCTGCTCACAAACAGGGAGGAACTAATAGGGGAAGTGGAGGTGGGTGACAACCTGGGAAGCAAGTATCAGAGGGGTAGCCATGTTAGTCTGAATCTGCAAAAGCGGCGAGGAGTCCTGTGGCACCTTATGGACTAACTGAAGTGTAGGAGCATAAGCTTTCGTGGGCAAAGACCCACTTCGTCAGATGCATGTAGTGGAAATTTCCAGAGGACGGTATAAATATGCAGGCCAGAATCAGGCTGGAGATGACGAGGTGGATCCAATCAGGGAGGATGAGGCCCACTTCTAGTAGCTGATCTGGAGGTGTGAATTCCAAGAGAGGAGAAGCTGCTTTTGTAGTTAGCAAGCCATTCACAGTCTTTGTTTAATCCTGAGTTAATTGTGTCAAACTTGAAGATGAACTGTAGCTCAGCAGTTTCTCTTTGTAGTCTGGGAAGCAGTGATCATGAGATGGTAGATTTCAGGATCCTGACCAAAGGAAGAAAAGAGAGTAGTAAAATACACACCTTAGACTTCAAAAAAGCAGATTTTCACTCCCTCAGAGATCTGATGGGCAGAATCCCCTGGGATGCTAACATGAAGGGGAAAGGAGTCCAGGACAGCTGGCAGTATTTTAAAGAAGCCTTATTGAAAGCACAGAAAGAAACCATCCCGACACGTAGCAAGAGAGGCAAACACGGTAGGAGACCGGATTGGCTTACGGGGGAAATCCTTGGTGAACTTAAGCACAAAAAGGGAGCTTACAAAAAGTGGAAACTTGGACAAATGACCAGGGAGGGGTTTAAAGGTATAGCTCGAGAATGCCGGGGGATTATCAGGAAGGCGAAAGCGCAAATGGAATTGCGACTGGCTAAGGATGTGAAGGATAACAAGAAAGGTTTCTACAGGCATGTTAACAAGAAGAAGGTGATCAGAGAGGGTGTGCGGCCCCTACTGGATGAAGGAGGTAACCTAGTGACAGATGATGTGGGGAAAGCTGAAGTACTCAATGCTTTCTTTGCCTCTGTATTCACGGACAAGGTCGGCTCCTGGACTTCTGCGCTAAGTGACACAAGATGGGATGAAGATGGACAGCCCGTGGTGGGTAAAGAACAGGTTAGGAACTATTTAGAAAAGCTAAATGTACACAAATCCATGGGTCCGGACTTAATGCATCCGAGGGTACTGAGGGAGTTGGCAAGTGTCATTGAGGAGCCTTTGGCCATTATTTTTGAAAAGTCGTGGAGATCAGGAGAGATCCCGGATGATTGGAAAAAGGCAAATGTAGTGCCCATCTTCAAAAAAGGGAAGAAGGACGATCCAGGGAACTATAGGCCGGTCAGTCTTACCTCGGTTCCTGGAAAAATCATGGAAGGGATCCTTAAGGAATCCATTTTGAGGCATTGGAAGAGAGGAAAGTGATTAGGAATAGTCAGCATGGATTCACAAAGGGCAAGTCGTGCCTGACCAATCTGATTAGCTTCTATGATGAGGTAACTGGCTCTGTGGATGTGGGAAAGTCAGTGGATGTGATATACCTTGACTTTAGCAAGGCTTTTGATACGGTCTCCCACAATATTCTTGCCAGCAAGTTAAGGGAATGTGGATTGGATAAATGGACGGTAAGATGGATAGAAAGATGGCTAGAAGGCCGGGCCCAGCGGGTAGTGATCAACGGCTCGATGTCAGGATGGTGGTCGGTTTCTAGCGGAGTGCCCCAAGGTTCGGTTCTAGGACCGGTTTTGTTCAATATCTTTTTTAATAACCTGGATGAGGGGATGGATTGCACCCTCAGCAAGTTTGTGGATGACACTACGCTAGAGGGAGAGGTAGATACGTTTGAGGGCAGAGATAGGGTCCAGAGTGACTTAGACAAATTGGAGGATTGGGCCACAAGAAATCTGATGAAGGTCAACAAGGACGGAAGAATCCCAAGCATAGTTATAAGCTGGGGACCAACCAGTTAAGTAGTAGTTCTGCAGAAAAGGACCTGGCGGTTACAGTGGATGAGAAGCTGGATATGAGTCAACAGTGTGCCCTTGTAGCCAAGAAGGCTAATGGCATATTAGGGTGCATTAGGAGGAGTACTGCCAGCAGATCTAGAGAAGTGATTATTCCCCTTTATTCGGCTTTGGTGAGGCCACATCTGGAGTATTGTGTCCAGTTCTAGGCCCCCCACTACAAAAAGGATGTGGACGCATTGGAGAGGGTCCAGCGGAGGGCAACCAAAATGATTAGGGGGCTGGAGCATATGACTTATGAGGAGAGGCTGAGGGACTTGGGTCTGTTTAGTCTGCAGAAGCGAAGAGTGAGGGGATTTGATAGCAGCCTTCAACTTCCTGCAGGGAGTTCCAAAGAGGATGGAGAGAGGCTGTTCTCAGTAGTGACAGATGGCAGAACAAGGAGCAATGGTCTCAAGTTGCGGTGGAGAGGTCCAGGTTGGATATTAGGAAAAACTATTTCACTAGGAGGGTAGTGAAGCACTGGAATGGGTTGCCTAGGGAGGTAGTGGAGTCTCCATCCCTGGAGGTGTTTAAGTCTCGGCTTGACCAAGCCCTGGCTGGGTTGATTTAGTTGGGATTGGTCCTGCCTTGAGCAGGGGGCTGGACTTGATGACCTTCTGAGGTCTCTTCCAGCTCTATGGTTCTATGATTCTATGATTCAGGCTTAATATAAGCCAGCAATGCATCAAAGAGTTCAAAAGCAACCTCCACCAAGAACAACAACTTAAGAACTTGAAGTGGTGAATGAGATCACACACATGAGGTCCATTATCACCGTCAACCTTTCACTTGAAACGGAACTCAACATCCAACTAGGGATGTAAAATCCCAATTAATCAGTTAACTGGTAAAACATTAGGTTAATCTAATGTTTAACTGGTTACAGACTAAGCAGAATCCTGGGCAGGGAACCGCTGAAGTCTGGCTAACTCAGCTTTCAGCCAGAGGGGCTCCTGCTTCCAGCCTTGCACTGGTGCTGGCTCTCAGCCCCCTTGCTGGAGCCAGGGCTGCTTCTGGCTCCTGGCCCCCATGCTGGGGCTGGGGCTGCTGGCGGGGCTGATTCCTGGCCCCAGCCACCAGACACGTGGGGCTGGCCACCAGGGCTAAAGCAGCCATCCACCCATGGCAGGCCGCGGGCAGGGAGCTGCTCTTTGGTAACTGGTTAACTATTACCCAGTAAACATCACCCTAAAAGGGAGATGCTTATCGTGTAACCAATTAACTGGTTACCTGTTCACATCCCTAACATCCACATTGGAAAAGTTGCTACAGCGTCTAGACTGAACAAAAGGATATGGCAAAACAACAAACTGACAGAAAACACAGAGATCTGTATGTATTGTGCATGTGTTATCAGCACACTTTTGTATGGGAGGAAGACATGGACCTTATACTCTCTTCAGGGAAAGAGGTTTAACAGCTTTCGTATACTTTGCATTCATTGAATCTTTGGAATTTCCTGAATGGACAGAGTCACAAACACTGAGGTGCTCAAACAGGCCAGCGTACTCAGCATGCAAATGCTCCTCAAACAGAGACACCTCCACTGGCTTGGGCATATATGTGCGAAATGAATGATGGGTGCATCCCAAAGGACTTCCTCTATGGTGAACTGGCATCTTGCAAATGACCCAAAGAATGCCCAGAATTGTGTTTCAAAGGTGTGTGCAAGCAAGACCTCAAAGAAATAGACATGGATGCGAGATATGGGAGGATCACATTCAGGACAGCAGCCTTTGGAAACAAGAGCTTAGCAAAGGTCTCTGGAGAGGAAGAAGTCCAGCGTAGTAGAGGAGAAAAGTTTGCAGAAGGCAAAGCCCATAAGGTCACAACATCACCTTTAAATGCGACAGATGTGGTAGATATTCTCTCTTTGGAATGGCTCTCTTCAGCCATGTTTGTGGCTGCCATAAAACCAATTGAGTAAATTCTTCTCTCTTAGGCCTGCATACCCATGGTCTCTCAAGACTGAAGGATGCCTAATGCAACTACTACAATACAGTAACATCATTTCCTTTGATGGATGGTTAGGTGCATCCACAGAGGTGGGGTGGGAGACCAGGAGGACAACTTCTTGCTGTTCTGTAGTTTGCCCACTAAATGCAGATGCATGACTCATTCATTCTCCCACCCCTACCCAACGTTTTAAAAACCCGTTTGCCTCACTCATTCTTGAACCACTTTAAGTAAGATCAAAATCAACTCCTATTTACAGAATTACTGACAAGACTAAATCAATGTGAGTAATGCTTAAGCTACAGCTGATGCTGCGGCTGGAGCTACTAATTATTCCATAGACAAAAACTGTGATATCCTTGTTTTGAAAACAAACTAGTGTGGCATATGTATCTATACAGAATGTATTCAGCCCAATAAATAAAATTTTGATGGGCCTTTTATCATGCAGTAATGCTATGGGAGGAAACCTTACACACTGACAAAGAAATGGATAGTTTCATCATATGCAAATAGTCTAATTTTAAAGTAAGTGAATATTCTACATCCCTGAAAATCCAGAACTTCAAGGCAAGCATATTTTTAAAGTAAAGTGTGATCCTTAGTGATAAAAAACTTTACTTTAAAAATATATTCTCTATTGTGAGAAATGAAGTGCTTCCATTTTATTAACTGTTAATTCGGTTTTCTATCAAAAGCCACAGTAATATGAAGACATATAGATCCACCACAGTTTAGCTTTTCTTACATGATCACAAAGACGGACGAGGGACATTATGAAAGTAATCCATGACTGTCCAAGTTTAAAGTTGGGAGGTTTTTGACCTTTTAATTATCTTTTACTTTACAATAAGTGAAGTTATGGTGGTTTATTGTGAATAAATTCTCTCTTCACACACTCTTCCTAATTTTGCTCATTATTGAATACAAATTTCAGAGAACTGGAGAAACGTATCAAATATTTAGCTCCAGCCTCACAGTTCTTTTCTTCCTTTTTTCCCCTCTTGGTAAAAAAAGTGCAATTAATATTGTCCAGGCAAGTGACAGGGTTATAAGTAATTTATTTGAGAAACTGAAATAGCCCTTACTTTAACAAAAAGACTGATGAACTGATGAACCAGTGGCTTGAGCAGCAGAGAACAGAAACTTAGATAGACTTGAAACCTGAATTTTTGAATGAGAGGAAAAAAACAGTTACTAACCTTTCCGTTCCTGTTGTTCTTCAAAATGTGTTGCTCATGTCCATTCAGTGTGCTCATGTCCACACTGCACACACCATTGCAGGACATTTTCCTTTAGTGGTATCCTTTGGGCCGGCTCTAGCCCTCTCTGGAGTTGCTCGCTGATGTGTTGGCACAAGGGACACTACTGGCTATTTACCCTCTCAGTTCCTTCCTGCTATTAATTCGACAGTGGGATTGGCAGTTGGGTTATGGAATGGACATGAGCAACACATCTCAAAGAATAACAGTTACGGAAAGGCTACTTTCTGCTTGCTCATGCCACTTCATGTTAGGTGACTCGTAAGTAGTACCCCAGGACAGTAACATCGCTCTCCTGAAACTGGCATCATCCTGGGCCTGCTTGATAACAGCATAATGAGATGCAAAGTTATGAACCGATGACAGGGTTGAGGTCCTACAGGTCCCAATCCAGGACATCTGCGAGAGGAATGCTGCTGATAGAGCCTGGACTCTTGTAAAGTGAGCAGTTAAGACGTCTGGAGGCAGGACAGTCACCTGCTTGTAGCAAGGCCAAATACAAGCAGTTATCCAGGACGAGATCCTCTGGCTGACACAGGTAGTCCTCTCATCCTTTCTGCTATTGCTACAAAGAGTTGTGTGGATTTGCAGGAGGAGTCAGTCCTCTCAGTATAAAAGATGAGGGAATACTTAATGTCCAATGAATTGAGCTGCCATTCCTCAGAGTTTCTATGAAGTTCTGGGAAGAAGACTGCCAGGAAAATGGCCTGGTTTTTATGGATCTGAGACACCACCTTTGGCAGGAAGGCTAAGTAGGGGTGCAATTGGAACTTGTCCTTGAAAAATATTGTGTAAGGGCCTTGATATCAGAGACTCTTCTGGCCAAGGCACTTGCCCCCAAGAAGGCAACCTTCCAAGGGAGAAGCAGCAGGGGGCTTGATGCTAACAGCTCAAAGAGGGATCCCTAAATCTGATTAAATTGAGATTTAAGTCTCATGGGAGGGGGGTCAGCTTGTAGATCTGCAAATAGAGGCTCTCCAGCCCCTTGAGAAGCTGTACCATTTTCCAGTGAAAGAACACTGGATGGTTGGTGGAAGGCTAAGGTGGCTGCTAATTGTACTCTGTAAGACACAAGGGCCAGGCTCTGCTGCTTTAAGCGGAGCAAGCAGTCCAAGATAGACTGAACGGAAGATCAAGACAGAGAGAGCGCTTGATGAAACACCCATGTCAAGAAGCATTTCCACTAGGCCAGGTAAATATCCTTGGTGGACCTAGCAAGACCTGCCAGACCTTTTCTGGGCAAGCCTGTTCTTTTGAGTCTAGCCATGTAGTTAAGTGCAGAGCAGTGTGGTTCAGATGAAGCAACAGGCTTCTGAGATTAAGTCTGGATGAAGTGGAAGTGAGAGTGGCATTATTACTGACAGACCCAGGAGCATGCTGAACCAGTGGTGGCATGGTCACACCGGGACTAACAAAATAACTCTTGCCTCGTCTTGTTTAGGAAGACCTTGTGAACCAAAGAGATGAGGGGAAAGAGAGAATAACACATCTGACCATGGGAGAAGGAAAGCATCAAAGAGGGAGCCTGGGCTGCACCTATGCAGTGAGCAAAACTGATGCCGTTTCCTGTTCTAGTTGGTAGCAAACAGGGTTAATCTCACAAGGACCCTACCTTTGGAAGATGAACATGGTGAGAGAAAAATGATCTGTGGTGGTGAACTGCCAGGACATTCTGGACTCCTGGAAGATTTGACGCCTCAAGATGAATGGAATGCTTTGTGCAGAAGTCTCATAGATGGATGGCCTCTCGAAACATAGAATTATAGAATGTAGGGATGTTAAATTGCGGGTAATTGACTAATCAAATAGCCGATGCATTCTGCATCGACTATTTGCCTAGTCGATAGGGCGTCTCCGCCTTTGAAGTGTAGAAACAGCCCTAGGGCTGTTGCTACATTTTAAAGGTGAAAGCGCCACTTGGAGTCCAGGGTCAGCTGAGGAGTCCCTGCTGACCCTGGGCTCCGAGCAGTGCTGCTGCTTTGAAACGCCACCGCGGGAGCCTGGTGTCAGGCTCCTCCCAGTGTTTCAAACCGGCAGTGCCATGTGGAGCCTGGGTCAGCTGGGGAGTCAAAAGACTCAAAAGAGGAGTTCTCTCTAAGAGACCACAGTGGACTGGTACCCAGTTATGCCACCATGAAGTGCTGGATGTTTGGGGACATGGTGGGGACGAGTCTGGGAGCAAGGTCGCCTTGCTTCTGGAGGGAGTCGGGGAGGAGCCCAGCGCCTCTTGTTTCTTCCTGCTTCTGGTCATCAGATATAGAAGATGTCCCAATGGAGTTAGGGACCAGGAGCAAAAGTAGGTCCCTCACCGTGGTCAACAAAATGGGTTTTGGAAAAATTTCCTGCTCACTCACCCAAAAGGAAAGCTTAGCTGTAGCATCTGAGAAGGGCTCTGAGGGTATAATGGTACTCCCAGAATGAAGTAATCGGGCAACCTTTCAGAGTTATAAGGGTTCAGCTTCAGCTGTCAGACATAGGAACAGATGGTGAACAAGTACGCAAATGCATGCTCGGAGGAGAAGAGAGGGAGCCAGTGAAAAATAATCTAAAGACAACTCGTGCATTCTGGCCCTTCGAAATAAAAGCTTACTCTGCACAATCCTGTCCAGCAGACTTTACTGGAGCCATCAATCATTTATGACTGTAAGTTGTACCATATTTGTAGGTAACAAAATTTAAAAGTAAATGCATTAGCTCTGTAGTTTCCACACTTTTGTGTCTACTGACTATTCAGCCATGATGTATCGAGTGTTTAAATGATATTGGGATTGCAAAGGGTTTTGTGGTAATGTCATCAAACGTTGCACATTAGACAATGATGTCAGGGTATATTAGGAAGTTATAGAGGATTAAATTGCCCCATGACATAAATAATTTTTGTGAAACGTGGTAGTAATTAACACAGAAGTGTCATGGATAATTATTACTAGCCTAGTCATTCTGAATAATGAATTCACCTCTAGTTAAGGAAATTATAATACCACTTTTAAACAAAGCATTATTTTTGCATGCTAGCAAACAGCCAACATGCAAATTTTTGTGCCTATGGTATATGCCGTGAGGTAGCACATACCATTCTTGGTTATGGTCGTGTAGAGGCAACAGATAGGGAAAGGATCCCAGTAACCTGTATAATCAACGTCTCATGACACTGTTCCTGTATTACCTGAGCTACTGTCTGGCCAACCAATCCAACAAGAAGTCAGTCTACAGGTCTAATAAAATACCAGACACCGCGGGAAGCAGTGCTCTCTGGTCTACATCCCTACAATCCCAGCTGAAGTCCTGATGCCGCAAACTCTTACATGGGTGCTTAATTTTAGGCATGTGTGTAGTCTCATTCAACTAAGTAGGAACTTAAAACACAAGTGTTTTCAGGATCAGAGCTTCTTTCATTCGCTAAGGTTTGTGGAGCTCTTTCAGCCCATGTAGATGAGAGAGCATGATTCTTTGTCTAGTGCCAGTGAGTGGGTCAAACCAGAACAAGCAACACGCAGCATAATTACATAATTACACTGTTTTCTTTGTATGCTTTAGGGGCGAAACCTGATTCTCTCTCACTTTGACCAATGTTGTTTCTGAGACAAGAAGGACCTTTAGATAATGATGTTTAGCCCTTTAACAGTTCTCTGCATCTGCAAAGTGCTCTGCAATAAGAAGTGACTCCACATAATATCCTTGTGAGGTGGATGGGTACGTGTTAACAGACTTATTATACAAATGTGAATACTGAGGCCCGTATTTTCAGAAGCAGCCTCTAATTCTGTCACACATCATTCATCTCGAAGCAGCTTACCCAGGGCCATGCATTGAATCAATGGCATTTAGGGTGAGAGTCCAGGAGCCTGTGATTCTCAGGCCCGTTCCTCATGGGCCATACCTCTCCACACAGAAAGGGGAAGGCAAAAGGAGAGAAGCTTTTTTAATAGGTGCAGAGATCTAGAAACAGAGGGAATGCTTTTGTCAAACAAAGGGCTGTGCTGGCATCAGCCTTTTAATTTCCCACAAGGTAGGAGGCAAATTTATAGCATTATGCTTTTCAGACAGGGAGATACAGCAAGTAGTTTGTGTAAATTTCACAGTGTGATGTTGGCTGCCTCACTGAGCTCAACTGAATTTTGTCACATTTAAGTTCATTCCACACAGGATCAAAAAACTCCGTGTGGTAACTCCTTCCCCTCCTTTTTATGTACCTTAGGGTGCGTCTAGACTGCGGGGAAGTGGGAGGTTCGGAAAAACATCTGTTTTTCCCAAAAAATTCACTTATGTCCACACTGCTATTACATTCTTTCAAAAGAAAATTGAAAGAATGCAGGGGTTCTCTGACATTGGTAAACTTCATTCTGTGAGGAAGAACGCCTTTTCCAAAAGAGCTCTTTCGGAAAAAGGCGTGTGTGGACATGGAAGAGGGAGTTTTTTCAAAAGAAGAGGCCTCCAGGAAAAAGCACAGGTGGCCACTGCGTCCATAGCTATCACAGCTTAAATGTGAGATGATGCTATCTTTCGAAAAAGCAGATTGCTTTTTCATTGCACTTTGGCAGTGTGGATGCTCTCTTTCAGAAGAAGTTTTTTGGAAGAGCGCTTCCGAAAAAGCTTCTTTCGAAAGAAGCCTGCAGTCTAGACGTACCCTTAGCTTCTAATAAACCTCACACAACACCTCTAAGGAAAAAAGTCGTTTAAGGTCCATGGTTCAGTATAGTTCCCGCCCTGTTCCTAAAGCCATCCTAGACACTGTCCCGAAGAAACGTGCAGAGGGTCTGCTTATAAAGCATCCTTGTTCCCCTCCTCCTCATCCAGGCCCAGAGGAACTACATCAGCTCCATGGTGCTTGAGCCTTGGAAATGTGGTGCTGGCTGCCGGGCAGAACTTCATCCATTTACATGACTAGGCATTGGGTGTACATTGTAGAAAGACTGTTACACTTTAAAGTGCAGATTCTAAAGAGGGACTGACCGTGTAACAACGTGACTCTCCCACTTTTGGATATAGCTAATCAGTAATGCCAACTCATGGTTTTATTGCATATCTCATTATATTTGGTAACTTACTTAAAGCCCTGGTTTTGGGGTGATGTGATTAGGGGGGAATCACAGCTATCATTTAAAATAAATAAATAAATACATTCCTAGCCCACATGGTTGCAGAGAAAATCTTGGAAACATGATGGCTCAGAAACCTAATGGCTCACAAAACAAACGAAGAAGAAAAAGAATCCATTTTTAAAAACTTCATTACCTGTAGGGATGTTAAAGGTTAAGCGGGTAACCAGTTAAACAGTAAGCATATGCCTTACCGGCATGTTTACCAGCTAACTGGTTAACAGGAGTCTACCGCCCACAGGGGCCCAGCCAGCAGGGCTGCAGTGGGCAGCAGGCCCGGAGCAACCCTAGCTGCCCAGAGCCGGTGGTTAACCAGTTAAACAAATCATCACTCTTAATGGGGAGTGAGGAGAGGTTGTTGCCTGAAGGGAGCACTTCTCTGCAGTGCACAGAGCTGTGCAGAGACACCTGTGTCTCTCTAGGAGCTGCGCCATGTAGGCACCCCAATCCACTGCCCCCTCCTGCCTAGACCCTACACCTCCACCCCACTCCTGCACTCACCCACCCAAGCCCCACGCTCCACCCCCAGCCTGCTCCTGTACCCTACCTCCCGCCAACACCCTGCACCCCTACCCCTAGCCCACTCCCTGGCAGTCGCCTCCTGCACACTTAACTCCTTATTTTCCGATTGTGGGAGACTATGGGGTCCCACAAAATCCACCATCCTCAGGCCTCCAAAAGAGTTAATCCAACCCTGGGACTAAGCTCTGAGCCTCAGTGCCTCTCTCCCACTTAGAGTTGCCAGGTGTCTGGTATTCACCCGGACAGTCCGGTATTTTCGCCTCCTGTCCAGTAAAAAAAATTCAGCGAATACTGGACACATAAAATGTCCGGTGTTTTCTGATTTTTTCCCCGAACAGGAGGCAAAAATGCTGGGCACCTGGCAAGCCTACAAACACTCAGCGCCTGGCCTTCCCCACCGGCTCCCAACACTCCCAGCCCCCCGACCCCAGCCCCCATGCTTACCCAGTTCCGCAAGGCTGCCGGCACAAAATGGCTGCCGACCATTGCTTCCCCTGGGTGTTAGTGCTCAACCACTCCCCTGTTCCTAACCCTGCACTCACTCTTAAAGGGGACATGCTGTTTTATTTTAATTTTTTTTAATAAGTCTTGGAGTCCTTTTTTTTTTGCTCAACAACTTTGATCTCTCTCCCCCCCCCCCCTTTTTTTTTTTCCTTCAACAGATTTTTTTTCCCAGTGTTTTTTTTGGGGGGTGGGGGGCGTGTTCAGTTTTTTTGTTTCAACCATCTGGCAACCCTACTCCCACTGTGGGAAGCTTGAGGGGAGTGAGGGGAATGTCTTTTTTTTTCCTGCTCCTTGGTTGGGGGCCACATCTGTGAGATCTTTTTTATTTCTCCTTCTCACCTGAGGGCCAGGTCAGGGGCAGGTACTACTCGTGTGTGGCCCGACTGATTTTTCTGGATCCTCCCATCCCAAAAAAGGTTCACACCCTTGTCATAAAGCTGCAGCAATGCTGGGAATAGAACCCAGAGTCTTGGCTGCCAGTTGTCTGCTCAAACCAGCGGACAGTACTGCTTCAGTGCTCACTGACAATGAACAATGTTCAATGTTTTTAGAAAGCTAAAATACTTGATTGTTCATTGTGGGGCTGACTCTGTCTAGATCCCAGGCCCCCTCAACTCTCATTAACTTCTGTGATTTGACCTCGCAGGATCTGGCCCTTCCATGATGTAAAAACAATTAGGCACAATTATCAGTGCAACTGCAAATTTCCCTCCTAACACTCCTGGTCATTCTATGCCTACAGCAGTTAGAGAATAACATCTTAAATTTTTTTAAAAAGCACTTAGCAAATTCATTGGTATCAGTCCAAGTTAATTGAGGGATCAGCACTGTTAGGCCTTAATTAAAATATGCCAAATAAATCTAGGATCTTAAAATATCATTAAATAATATGCATGCACTTTGGGTACAGATTAGGTGCATGTTGTTTTCTTTTTCTTGCTCTACAGTCATTAAACAGACTGCTTCATTTATGGTAGTTTATATGATAGTTGCTCATTTCAGTAACAAGTAGATACTGGAAAACATCTTCATCAAAAGGGATGAAGATTACTGCTTGTGCATTTAGGAGAAGAATATGCTTTAGACATAGTAAGCCAAGGGTCATAACACAGTCATGGCTCAATGGTTACTGTAATGATCTTTTAGGGAGTTTAGTCTTCTTTAACTTGGATTCAAGACTCGCCATTTGGGGTAGGTCTACATTGCATTCCTCCTTCGAGAGAGGAATGCAAATGCAGACAAATGAAATTGAAAATGCGGTTATTTCGAAAATGACAGGCTTTTTCAAAAGATTCTGTACAGCCTGCCGTTTTCTAAATAACTGCATCTAGACCGCGGTTTCACTTTCGAAATAGCACTTTTTCGAAAGAGTGCCATAACGTGATTATGCAAATGAAGTACAGGAAATTCAAATCCGCACTTCATTTGCAATTTCATTTGTCTGTATTTGCATTCCTCTCTCGAAGGAGGAATGCAATGTAGACATACCCTGGGTGCTCAGTATCAAACTATTCCAGCACAGTTCTTTCTGTGAGGAAAAACAGAAGTTCCTATCTTATTCTTTCTGTGGGAAATTGTGGGGCTTTAGTTCCTAGTGAACAAATGTCCGCATCACAAAAAACAACCATGCCATTCCTTTTCAGCCTTGTTAGTGAGGCCAAGACTGCACACACACATCCGTTTGTCTTCTCCATGTCAAGGTTGGAGAAGCAACATGCACTGCTGCCACATACAGTGTACCCATTGCAGATGATCTATCCAGCCTCCCCACAGCATATGGGCGTTGCATAACATGCATTAAGATAAAAATGACCCCACCGCTATACTGTCCAAATACCTTCCAAGTGCTAATGAATGTATCCTCATGACATCCCTGTGCGGACCTGAGGCAGAGACAGATAAAATTACTTTCCTAATGTCCCACAGAGAGTTTGTGACAGAGCTGGATAATGAGACAACATATCCTGAATCCCCGTCCCATGCCTTAACCATTAGAGCAGCCTTTCTCCTTCTCCTATTTCCCCAACATACAAGCTCTTGTTTGTGCTACTACTGCTGTCTCTCCCCTCCAGCCTTCCCACCAAATCTCAGGGTACAATTTGGCCATCCCTTAAATCAGATGCCACCATGTGTGCAGCTACTGTGGCGATAAGAACTAACTAGGTTCTAAATAGCAAAACATCGGACTCTGCTCTTCCAGGTCCTCTTTGACTTTGAACTCAAATCCACTCAGCAGACTGCTGCTAAAATCACCTTCCATGGCTGCTGCTTTCACCACGTCACTCCCCTTCTTTAAGTATTTCACTAACACATGTCTTCTACTCCCAACTCATTGCATTGCCTTCTAGACTCTTCATCACCCAGTTCTAGGCTATGCTGATCCAATTTCTTCCCAGCTCCCACTTGCCTCCTCCCATCTGACAACCTCCCATGCCTCTTTACTCCTGCTGAATCTTTTTCCCACTCCTGCTCCTCTTGTGTTACCCTCATTCCTGGTACCTGCTCCTTAAACCAGTGCAACAAGCACCCAGCCTTTCCTTTTTCAAATTTCTGCCCAAAGTCCACTTCTCCATAAATAGTTCTGCTAATACTTACCCTTCTGATCCCCTTCATGGCTGAGTTCTCCCTCTCCTG
Source organism: Rafetus swinhoei (assembly GCA_019425775.1). NCBI lineage: Eukaryota > Metazoa > Chordata > Testudines > Trionychidae > Rafetus > Rafetus swinhoei. The sequence goes on along the minus strand of CM033437.1, from coordinate 268,352,947 downwards.
GGTGCTTACACCAATTCCTTGATAATCTAATACCACAAGTTACGTGTGGCAGCAACAACGGGTATCATTAAATAATTTGGTCCTGCTGTTCCCTGAATCAGCAGCCCAAATAAATTAATTAACAATGGCACAGTCCGCTCCTGGTAGACATGCAACTCCAGAACAGGACTGGTTTGGGGCTTGGGACCCCTGTCCCCAAACATTATCTTAGGGCAAGTCTACACTAGAAGCGCTACATCAGCACATTGTAGCACATTTGGTGAAGCCACTCTGTGACAATTACTCCACCTCTGCACACGGCAATAGTTGTGTTGGCAAGAGAGTGTCTCTGACCAACAGAGTGCTGTCCACACCAGCACTTTGTGTAACTCATGTTGCTCAGGGGAGTGGCTTTTTCACACCCCGGAACAATGTAAATTATATTAACATTAATGGTAGCATAGACCTGTCCTGACTCTCACAAACTAGTCTGATTATTTCCTGGATACCTACACTGTGCCTGTGTTGTTTGGCAGCTCAGAACTTAAATCATTTATCAATTGTCCACATTTAGTTTGCCCACTTAACTTGATATTATGTGCCATATTATGTTTAGTAAGGATGGACAGCCTGTATGTCGCTGCACATGCCATGTCATGGACAATTAGTACCTCTTCTGCGGCTGTACGTCTCAGTATGGCAGGTAAAACCTGTGTGTAACACAAAGTCTGATTAGCAATGAAAACAAAGAAAGTTCACAACTTTTGTGGTTGGTAGTCAAATAGGCTGGGTTACGATAAGTGCCTGCGACTCCCATTATATTCATGTGAACTGTTTAAAATGTTTTTAATCAGCTCCTTCATTGTGAAGGGTGTTGTAGCTTGAAGAGCTGAGTCAGCATGTTGCACAGCAAGGCGTGGTAGATGCTACCCACCCTCAGAATCTGTTTGCTAGCAGAGCCTACCTACAATTGATGCCTTTAAAAGCAACAGGCTCCAAAGGAGTTTTCATTCAACCTTAGACAGCTTCCTCAGTACACAGGTATCACTGTGCTTGGAGACCGTGCTCACTTCAGTAACTGGGGAATGTGTCACTGTTCGCAGACGGAGATCCAAGTCAAAGCCCACACCAGGTAAGCACTATTAACTTTAACAACAAGAACAAAAATCTCAGTGTGAGCTTTCTCCTGGGTGTGTCTGTGTATAGGCTTTTCCCTGCAGGACTCCTTTCTCCCAATCTCTAGCTTCCGGTACTTCACAGAGACACTCCAACCATCATACACCTAGGACAGATATAATAGGACCCACTTTCCAGCATGAGCCAGCACAAATAACTGCAGCTTCCTACAGGATACTAGCACCTGCCAACCTGTTACATTCCCTCAGAGAAGCCAACAGCATTTCTGGGGCTAAAGGGTTAAACTGGTATACAGATAAGAGAATATCCAGATATAAACGTATGGATTAAAAATAATATTTACAACCATTTGAAGAGGTTTGTTAAGGATATAAGCCCTGAAGCTTCAAGGAGGATTAGGAAGAAGCTCTCTCATTCTTTATGGACAGATTAATAAATAATTGCCAATTACAGGGTTTCTGACACCTTGAAGTAGACAGGAGATTGGACCACTGGTCTGATCCAATGGGGCAAGTCCTATGTGGCTTTATTTAAACTGCTGTATCCATTTAGAACAGGCAATTTTCAAGCAAATCATCAGGTGATAGTAAATTCAGTTCTAACTGACATGCTCTGCGTGACTCATGTACTCTCAGAATGTAATTCAATATTAATTAATCATTCAACAGCTTTTCTTGCTTGAGCACAGAGCTGACCATTGCTACCTGGCACAGCCATCGGGGTTCTCTCGAGCAGATAGATTCCAAATCTTTTAGGGTTGACACCAGTAACTTAAACTCCACCTGGAATGCCATGAGCAGCCAGTGCAAATACCAAAACAACAATGCAGTAGGCTTTCAGCAATATCCCCACTTAATTGTGGACTGTCACAATTTGGGCTAGCGTCAGTTTCTGAATGCATTTAAGATGCAGCCCCAAATATAATGCATCACAGTAATCTAGTCTCAAGGTGACAAAGACATGAATCATGCTACCGAAGGCCACATTAGAAAGGAAAGGTCTCTGCCTCCTGATGGATGCAAATGAAAGAGGCCTCTTAAACACTGGAAGATCATCCACAGTAACTGGGAGTCTAACTAAAGTCTCAAACTATGACCATGAATTACAAATGGTGGACAAGCCCTCAGTCAGGGGGTCAGAGATATGTTCATCTCTTCTGGTTGCTTTTCCTAACTCTGTATTATCTCTAGACAGAGATGCAGCCAGCCTGCTGGCATCCATGCCCCAATCTCAGACACTGAAAGAGGGGCTCAACTGCACCCTCAGAGCTGTAAGAGACAGAAACATACAGCTGTGCGCTATGCATGTGGCAGGTACTGAAACCCGCTAACAAGCAAGCATTCCTTGCTAATCAAACAGCTTCACACACATGTTGCACTGGAAGACAGAACCCTGCTGAACTCCCCATGACAATGTCATTGGTGAAGAGGAGCAATTGCTCAGCACTACTCTCTGGGATCTCCAATGAGCAAGGAATGGAGCCACTCGCAAGCAAACTCATCCATTCCTCTAACCAAGGGGCATGATTGTCCATGACCCTCAGAACTGTTGGCAGCGGATAGCTCTCGTAACCTCACCTTGGGTGCTTGGATCTTTGTCCATCGTTAGAAGGAAATCATCAATCAATGCACAGTCTCTGCCCCATACCCAGGTCAGTAAACAGATTGGCACACAACAAGGAAATTTGACATATTTGGATACTGTGACAGTTATCTGACCAAAGCCCTTTCAATACTCTTAACACATAAACTCAAATTGTCAGTGTCAAGTGATAGTTTTTGGAGTCTGGGCCACTCCAAGTGATGCCAGAAGCCTGCCTTTCTTCAGGGAGATGGTGAAACTCTCCATTAGCACTAGGCCCAACTTTTCTACATTATGTCTTCCTGCCTGATAGACACTGAGTTCAGAGTACAGGAACTGGCATAAAATTCCTCCAACACATCCACAGCCTAACTCAGTGGTTCCCAAACTTTTTAATACCAGGGACCAGCAAACCAGTCACAAAATTTTGGTGGACTGGCAACATTTATTTGCATAATTATTATACAAATGATGAATACGCAAATAAACTGTTACCAATCCACCAAAAGCCCAGCCTCCAGAACCCCCCAGTGCTAGTCCTAATCCCTAGAGCCCTCCACCCGTCCACTACCCCCCAGCGCCAGACAGCCCCAGAGTCCCCTGCACCCAACCCCAGTGCCAGCCCCCACCCCATAGAGCCCCGCATCACCAGACCACCCACTACCAGCCGCCTATTTCCAGAGCCCCACTGCACCCAACCCCCAAAGCCTCCCCCAGTGCCAGCCTCTAATATTAGCCCCATACCCAGAGCTCCCCAGTGCCAGCCATACCGTCATAGTACCCCCTACTAGCTCAGCCTCCAGCCTCCAGCCAGTGGCTCTTGTACCAGAGCTATTGGGTGGTCATTTTGGCTATGTTTAGACTACATGCCTCTGTCGCTAGAGGCATGTAAATTAGACCACCCGACATAGTCAATGAAGCTGGGATTTAAATATCCCCGGCTTCATTAAAATAAAAATGGCTGCTGCGCTGTGCCGGCTCAGCTGATCATCGGCATAGCGCGCGAGTCAAGACGCGGATTGGTCGACAAGGAAAGCCTTTGTCGACCGCTCCTGTAAATCTCGTTTCACAAGACATAAGGGAGCAGTCAACAAAGGCTTCCCTTGTCGACCGATCCGCGTCTTGACTCGCGCGCTGTGCCGACAATCAGCTGAGTCGGCACAGCGCGGCGGCCCTTTTCATTTTAATGAAGCCGGGGATATTTAAATCCCAGCTTCATTGACTATGTCGGGTAGTCTAATTTACATGGCTCTGGCGACAGAGGCATGTAGTCTAGACATATCCGTGGATACTCTAGTTGCTCAGGAAGCAGCAGGTCCAGGTTCTAGTCCTGTGCATCTTCACACTCTCGTTAGCCACAGCAGAAGAGTTTAAATATTTTTATCACGCAATCAGCCAGCATCACTCAAAGTTCTGTCACCAGCATTCAAGTCTTCTGACTGAAGGTTGAAAGATAAATCAGCATAAAGCTTAGTAACCCTCTAATCCCCGATAGCGGTACACAATTTAGAGCGGCTAAGAAACAGACAAAGTCAGTCCTTTTGGAAGTAGGCAAGGGATGTAAGTGGAGTAAGACAGTGAAGCCAACTAGATTGCAAGAAGGCTGATTTTGGCTTGGGAACCTGAAAGGGTATAAACACACACCACTGAAAACTAAAACCAGGAGATTCTCAGCAACATTTCCTGGAAGAAGACTACCGCTAATTATGGTTTTCCCAAAGATCATAGAAGGGCAAATACTAGTTTTAGAAAAATGAACCTATACTTATATTTAGTGAGTGAACAAGTTTTTGTGGCTGGTTTTTCTTCTCCTTTCTTGTAAATGGGCAGCTGTACAAGTAACTGGAAGTAGAAAAGCTGATTTGATAAACATTTCTGTTCTGCCCTTTTGACAATCTGCTTTTTTTAAGTCATGAAGCTTTTCACTTTATCAAGCAACTGCATTAGCATTTCATGGCCTTTCAAAAATGTCTAAAAGATAGTAGTTTTATTAGTGCTATTAATTTCCCATAGTTGATATAAGAGAATAACTCCAGGGTAAGGCAGGCAGCAATTACTGCAGCCAGATGCTTAAGCAGCACTCAAGAGTTTTCTGACCCCATTTTCTCAGGCTGAAATTTTTATCCCTTCCACTTTTTCTCATTTCTTCTGACCTCCAGCAGCTACTATCATGCAAGACATTTTCCCTTCTGATGGGAGGATACCAAATGTCTATGTCAGTCTACAAATGGGCTGGTGTCCCAACATCTTCCCTAGCAGAGTGATCTCATGACTTGAACAACTGATGTTGCTGGTAATGCAATTTTATAAATGCCTCTAAAATTCCTTCGAAGAAGTAGTTACCGGGCATGAACAATTTACAGATGTACTGCCACCTGGAAAAGGTGTATGTGTGGTGGAGGGGAGGCAGGAGGACAACACACTTATGGCACTCCAAAAAATTTAACAAAACTAATTGCCAAGTAATTATAATGAAATTATAATTGTATTTCTATAGCATCTTTTATCAGAGGATATCAATTAATTAAGCCTCATAATACTCATGAGAGTTAGTTAATTTTTACCCAACTTGTTTAGATAATACAGCGAGGAATGCTATCGAAAAATCTAAGTACTGATATATTATTACTGAAGTATCTGCGTGCTAATGTACTACAAAGAATAATTAATATTAATTGCAAATGTGTCCACTATCATTCCTAGATCTGCTTCAGCATTTTTCTTGCCTAGTTTCTGTCTCCTGCTAAAAACTTCCAGCTTATTTTGTCCAAGACCATGCATTTTTCCAGGATGAATATCATTTTGTTATTTTCTGATGACTTTTCCTAATCCCTATAGTAAATCATGCAACATGCTCAAGGTGATATAGGACATCCCAGAATTTGTATTTTCTAGTTCTGCGCTCTATCCAGTGCACCAGTTTTAACAACTCTAAAAATCACTTAGGGTATGTCTACACTACAGCGTTATTTCGAAATATCTTATTTTGAAATAGTTATTTCAAAATATCTTATTTCAAAATAATGCGTCTAGACACAAAATGCAATTCAAAATAGCGTTTTGCTATTTCGAAATAGTGCATCCACACTGATTGGACGCTGAATCGCATTTAAGGCCGGCCGGAACCAGTTCTGGCAGGGCATCAGGTCAGGAGTTAGCCTCAGGCAGCAGCCACACAAGGTATCTGAAGTTCGTGCTTCAAGGGACCACCCCCCCGGACAGCCAGTTCTCGGGTTTCCCTGCTTGCTTGCCTACCTCACTGAGGGACAGCACAGCATTTTTTTCTCTGTGTGCTCTGGTTGCCCTCACTCAGGACACCACAGCACTCTGCAGCATGGAGGCAGAGCCACCCCTGGGCACTCTGGTGCTTCTCCTGTACGTGTTGCTGCGAGCCTGGAAGCATGTTCTGCAGGCAGTAACAGTCTCCCTGGTGTGCCCCACTGGGGGCTTGTGCCTCATTCCTCCCTCACGTCTTTCCACTTATCCCTCCCTAACCCCCCTTCCTGCTGTACAATAAAAGACACGTGTGTTCATTACAGTAAAGTTCTTTATTGAACAAAACTGGGGTGGGTGGGAATGAAACTGAGGTGAGACTGGGGAAAGAAGGTGGGAGAGAAGAGGAGGGACGGTGGGAAAGGGGAGGGGGAAACCTGGGCCGAGGGAGCTGGCAGGGGGAGGCATGGGGAAGAAGCGGGAGGGGAAGCTCACGGCTCAGGGTTGGGGGTCTTGCCGGCCCAACTGTCTCCCAGCACCGCAGGTGCGGCCGGGGTGGGGAGGAAGAAGCGGGGGGGGGGAGGGAAGGAGTGGGAGGAAGAGCGGTAGCTGGGGAGGCAGCAGGGGCTGGAGTGGCAGGAGGCAGCAATCTCTGCACCAGGGTCTGCAGGTGCTCTCAGATGGCATGGCCTTGGGCAAGCTGCTCCCACCAGAGCTGCAAGTCTTCCTGCACCCAGTGGTCGAAGGTGCGGTGCAGGGCTCGCAGTGCCCTCAGGTGCTCCTGCTGGTACCCCTCCACTGCATGGGTGGGCCTGCGGAGTCCTAGGGTGCAGGAGGATGTCCTGGGTGGTGTGGTGCACCCTGCACTCACAGCTGGTTCAGCTATGCAGAAACAAGAGAAGCGGTCAGTTATCCCTGGGGACACAGTGGGTGAAGCCCAGCCCCCCCTCTGCAAGGCGAGGACGACAGTTCTCTGCACCATCAGAGCTAATGTGCTTGCACAGAGGCCATGTTCGGAATGTCCTGCTATCCCCGGGAGTGGGAACTGCCCCGGGACTGCACCCATGCCCCTGTGCATGTAGGGGGGGTGCGTGTGGGGGGGAGATGTCCCCTGCCTCTGTGTAGAGGGGGCTTGTGGAGGGAGGGCGTCCTGCTGTGTCCCACCCCGGGGTCAGGAGCATGTCATGTCTCTTCACACACGCGTAACGGCTAACAGGCCAGGCCCCTGTGTGGCAGCCAGCTGGGGCCACATGCCCAGGGGTGACATGGTACGGGCTCGCACGTGCACAGGTTGCTGCGTGATCCGTGGTCAGCAAGGCCCATGCGCACAGTCCCTGGTCTCCTTCCCCCTCCCCTCCCATAAGGGGACAGTGATGGCACTCACATGTTGTTGCCTCCCCGGATGACACCGGTGACGGGTCCACTGGGACGGCTCAGGGGTCCTGGCTGCGCGGCACGCTCCCTTTGGGCTCCTGCGGCTCCTGGCCCTCCTCCTCCATGCCCTGGTCAGGGCCCTCTGCCCCATAGTCGATGACCACCTGGGGGGCACAGACTGTCCCGCCCCCTAGGATGCAGTCCGGGGCATCAAAATAGGGGCAGCTCTCTGGGTCTCCCCTGTTTGGGAGCTGCCCCCTGTGGCCCTGGCAAAGGCCTGCCGCAGCTCCTTAATTTTCATCAGAACCTGCTCCTGGGTTCGGATGTGGCCTTTGGTGGCCAGGCTGGCAGCCATCCTGCTGTAGATGGCCGTGTTCCTCCATCTAGTGCGGAGATCATAGACGTTGGAGGCATCCCCCCAAACCTCAATCAGGTCCCTGATCTCCGCACTGGACCAGGAAGGCGCCTGGCAGGGACTGCGGGCCTGGACCCAGGGAGTGGTAGAGGGCTGGCTGCCACTGGCTGCCTGGCCCATGCTGGGGCCACTGGGTCAGAGGCAGTGAATACTGGCTCTGGGCTGGCAGGCCTGGAGCTGGCACAAGCACTGTGGCCAGACTCTACCCCTTTAAGGGCTCCGGGGAGGCGGGGAGGAGAGGAGTTTTCCTGGTTGGGGCCAGAGTGGCCAGCAGGGCATCCTGGGAAGGGCTGGAGGCCCCCTAATTCAAAATAGCCCCTATTCCTCGTTTACACAGCGCTTATTTCGAAATAGAAATTTCAAAATAGGCACTATTCCTCATGGAATGAGGTTTACCAAGTTCGAAATAAGGCCTCCGCTATTTCGAATTAATTTCGAAATAGCAGTTGGCTTGTGTAGACGCTAGTACAGTTATTTCGAAATAATGGCTGTTATTTCGAAATAACTTTGCTGTGTACATATACCTTCGGGTTTTTCCCCTTTTTGCATTTTTAAACCCACACATGAGAACTGTGAATTAGGGAGGAGTAATGAATTTAGCCCATATGTCCCTGTTTATCTTGAATATTTAAATGACTAAACTGTTGCTGTCATAAACAGAAAGCGTTGAGCTTCATGTAAAGAAGTACCTCTCACTTCAAAGGGAGTTTCTCATCAGGAAGGCTTGCAGAATCAGTGTCTAAATCTTCATATGCCTGAATTACTTCTTTTCCAATTGTGCTGGGCTTTTTACATGTTTAGTAATAGATGTTTTTTGTTTTAGAAATGTGAGCACAATCACAGAAAGAGGGATTTGAAGAATCCCTTTGAAATATGAAGTCACTTAAATACTAAATCGCAGTCTTTTGTTTAATGCTAGCTAGAATTCCGAGCTGTTACACAGCCACTAGAGGGCTACTGCATTTTGCTATTAATACAAGAGAAGTATGTTGGGAATGATGCAAAACATGAGCTGTCAAGTTTAATAATGGTGCATGTCCTAGTTCAGACCCAGCTCCTTAGCATACAGTTTCAGGAAATTAGTCTGAATGCTATCTCGCTCCACTTCTTTAAAAGTTGAGTGAGTATCTGGCTTCTATGCAATGGAGTGCGAAATAGCTGAAAAAGTGTCATTCAACTATCTGCCTACCACAGGACAAACAAAGCAGTGATTTAGTACTTCTCCCATATCTCCCAGCCTAAGGAGTGGGATAACAACCACAGTCCCTCAGACATAAGGATTGGATCACTGGATCTACGTAAATGTGCATTTCCAGCCACTTACCTGGCCCAGCCGCACAATGGCTTTTTACACCTGGCTATGGAGGACTAGCATGGATACCCTTTCCATGGCATTTAGGTAAAAGTGTAGGCGGGCTCAGACAGGAGACCTCAGGAACAGCCTTGTCTGAGGGCTCCAGGGGGCTCATGTGGGAGAATATTGTGACCTGCCATGAAGAACATTTCCTGATGAAGGTATTTAAGCAGTGAAAGTACAATGAAAAAACAGATATAAATCTTCTTTAACAAAAATAACATCCCAAAAGTAACTGAACATGGTTTCAGCAGTAAGGCAGACACACTGGCAAAATTCATCCTTAATGAAAGCACATGGAAATTAATGTAGCTACATATGGACTACACTTGGTCTTTAAGCAGTTTGGTTAGAGTGTTTGCTCCATTTGCTCTTATCTGCTTATAATAAAGGGCTTGATCCACAGCTCACTGAAGTCAATGGGAGATTTTTGATCAGGTGCTAAATCCCAGTAATAATGAAGGAAATTTAATAGTATACTGGCCACGAGATAGTTGTCAATATATTTACTTGCATTCATTAAAAAATATGGAAGCTAACAAAATCAACCACATGAGAATTAAAATTCAGAGATTCTTTCTATATTTAAACAGATCTATCTGCATATTAAGAGTCAAGCTGGTAAGACCAGATTTTTTATTGGCTTGATTCTGTTACAACTGTTTTACACTGGTGTAACTCCACTGATTTAAACTCTTAATCCTGATTTACAGCAAGAAGACAGAGGAGACTCAGACCCTTGTGTTTGCTTTACTCATCCAAAAACTAGGAAGAACAATAATTTCCCAACAATTTAGCTGTAAGACGCTCAACTAATGGAGCACCTATTAAAATATTGCCCCTCTTTGTAAGCAACGGGGAATACATTTTTCAAATGCAGCTGAGCAATTTAGGAAGCTAGGTCCTGTTTTTAAAAGTGATTTACACACTTAGGAGTCTGACACCCATTGACTTTCAATGATACTTATGTTCCTAAACCACTTTCGACAACGAGGCTTAGACGCTTTAGAATATTTCATCTTGGATGTAAATAGAAACACAGAAATTACCAGAAAGAACACATTACCTGACCCCTCCTACAGGATCTGCAAGCTCACAATTGCCCCAACCCCACTAAATTAGCTCTGAAAAATCTGCCCTCATCAGAACAGTCTTGGGCACTGAGGTGCCCATGCCATGTTTGCTCCAGATCCTCCTACCCAGTGCCTGTGACCAGTGGAGTTGACAGCCTCCGGGGGCCCCTGGGCAATGTGTGTGTGTGGGGGGGGGGGGGGCGGCGGAGGGTGATTCCGCACTCCAGGGCAAGTGAAGGGGCAAGGGGCAAGGCCAAGGGCAGCTGACCCACAGTGATGACTGAAGCACAGCATGCCCCTCCCCAGCATGGCCCTCCAGTGATGATTTCAACGGTCCAGTGCTCAAGCCACTGCTACTGTGGCAGCTGGAGCTCTGGGCCCCTTTGAATAGCCAGTGCCTGGGGCAATTGCATCCTTTGCCACCACACCCACACCCCGTCAGTGGGCATGTCTGCAACATGCCCAAACTGAGCAAGAAAGAGAGGGTCCTATTCTCTATATTTCAGGTATTTCTAATTAAATATCTTTTAACCGGCATCTGTATGGTTCTACAAGGATCGTCTTAAGACAGCTATTTTATATCCAGTGGTCTGCTTGTTGATGAAATCAGAAACAAGTTATGCAATGTAAAACTGAGCAACGTCATACCCAGAAATAGACAACCGATAAGCCTAACACAATGATGACAGTGTATTATTGGTACTAATTACATACAGTAGCAAAGCTGAAGGGCTAGAAAGCGTAGCTAAGAGCAGATTTCTGAAATGAGCCAGGAACAAGATGTACTTGCAATTCTAATACTTTGTGGGACACCACTGTGAAGACGACTGCACCATCTCAATCTCATACTCAGATACAAGGAGCCCCCTGAAATCATTAGTGAAATTGCAGCACATTATCACTTGAAAAGCTGTTCACAGCAGCATTCATGCTAAAGTAGCTCCTATGGAAGCTGTGTTCATAGCTTCCATAGCTCACTGAGACCTGGGGAGATTTCATCACAGTGTTAGACCCCTAATTAAACAAGGGTTGGATATGCTACAATAGAGCCATGTCAAAAAGCTCTTAGCAAACTCTCTTGCCTTGCCCACATTTGGGATATGTTCCCACAGCCGCTGAGAGCCTCTAGCTGACTCTTGTTTTCACACTGTCTCACAGTTGCCCCACTCCCAGGCCTTGTTTGTTTCCTACTGAAGCAGAGCATCAGCTGGTACAAGTCATTGTAGCTCTGCTGGCTTCAATGGAGCTATGTCCTCTACCACTGTGCAAAACACAGGAGAAAAGGTGTTTTTCAGGTATCTAAAAGGGTGTCACGGAGGAGGGAGAAATATTGTTCTTGGCCTCTGAGGATAGAACAAGAAGCAATGGGCTTAAACTGCAGCAAGGGAGATTTAGGTTGGACATTAGGAAAAACTTCCTAACTGTCAGGGTGGTTAAACACTGGAATAAGTTGCCTAGGGAGGTTGTGGAATCTCCATCTCTGGAGATATTTAAGAGCAGGCTAGATAGGCATCTATCAGGGATGGTCTAGACAGTACTGGGTCCTGCTGTGAGGGCAGGGAACTGGACTCAATGACCTCTCGAGGTCCCTTCCAGTTCTAGTGTTCTATGATTCTATCCTGCAGTTTCATTTCTCAGAGGTGGCAACCATAAAGGACAGACGAGGAACTACTGGGGACTTTGACCACAGAACAGGTACAGTTGGAAGGGATGGAAAGAAAGAGATCGGAGGGCTGGAGTTAAGGGAAAGCCAAGAGATAAACGATTATCCTCGCTGATGGCTTGAAAGTCAACATTTATACCTAAATTGTGCATGGCTATTCCCTGGCCTTACAGGAGAGAGGGCACAAGAGGCTACCCAGCTGATGGACATATTTAGTCTCTGCTCACCCTGGTGCACATATTCTGCTCCCCTTCTGTGCTGCAGGCAATGGGGAAGCAGCAGGGCCATGCATCACTCCTACACACATATTGGCTGCCCATGCAGAGAGGTATATGAAGTACCTCTTCTGACTCCAGAGCTGCTGACACGCACTACTTACTTGCTTGTCATCTGACTAGCTGCAGCCCTTCTCCTTCTACCATGCCAATTGGCTGTCAAAAGTAGGAGTAATCTGTCTGACCGATATGAGGTGTGCATGTACATGTATGTGGGTTATGCCCCTGTGTCCTGGCCCTGCTTTGGAATGCCCCTTTGTGGCTCGGGTTTTGGGGGAACCTGCAGAGCACTCCCCCAGAAAGGGGCCACAGCCAGCACAAAAGAGCACTTTAAATCCCCGCATCCCCATCCCCCACTGGCTGTGGTTTCACAGTGTGGGTGTACTGTGCAGCTCTGAAACCAACCCCTGGGTTCCACCACCTATGCATACACGTACATTGAGTTACTATTGCATGGGAAAGCAGATTTTGCCAGACAGTGCGGGGCACAGCAAAATGGGCTGTTAGGCAAAATGACTAAATCGCTCATCTGAAAGAAGAAAATAGAATTGCTATTTGTTGTTTACTCAACATTTTAGGGTCATTCAAGTGTCACCATTTCCTAAAGTCTCTGGTGACCAAAATCTGGCACTTCAAATTTGCTAAACCTCTTTGTTATCATATGGCAGTTTTTCTAACCACAAAGTGGTTGATTACAATTAGAACTACTCGTTAATATTCAAAAATAGATAAATAATGAATAAATGCCAGTCTCCCCCCTTCTCCCACTAAAGCTTAAACAATGCCTGCTGATTTCTCTGCATCCTGCCCAATATGCCCTTTTCCCTGCATAGGAAAGAACTATATTGTGTCTAAAATAACATAACTGAATTCTGCCTGCAGTGGAATATTGCAGCTCTGAGCGTTCAGAGACAAACAATAGTGAATGACACTCTTTTATTAAGAACATTTTTCTTACAGAAAGTCTTGGTTTTGGACTTTAAATTGCCAGGCACAAGCTCCGTTTTGGGCTCAGTCCTGCAAAGCCCGCATCTTGGCAGGACGTTAGACTAGATAATCCTTGTATTACCTTCTAGCACTATATTCTATGATTCCAAATGCTTGTGAACATGTTACTGCCCTCTCATAAGCAGTCCCCCTGTCTTCCATGAGCTTATCCATGCAAGCTGAATTACTCATCTACTATATATTTGAGAGAGTTTGTGCAGCTGTCTGTCTGTCTGTGAGTCTGTTTGTTCAAGAACTCCGTCTAAACGATAGGTACTAGGGCTACCAAATTTGGCATGCAGCTTCTTCTTAACATAACTTATAGCAAGGTCAGGGTTTGGCTGTGCCAGGACAATGGGATGTGTATGGAATCGGAAAGGGTGTGCTGTCATAGCAGGGACAGTTATACTCCCTGTGACAGGGCAGACAAGCCCCGCACTCTGGCGGACAGCTGGGGAGAGCCGTGCCGGCTGGGATGCGCAGGCGTGGGCGTCCAGGGTTGCCTGGGCGATGGGGCAGGCGAGCCCCGCACTCCGGCGGACAGCCAGGGAGAGCCGCGCCATCCAGGACGCGCTGGTACAGGCGTCCCGGGCTGCTTGGGCAAGGGGGCGGACGAGCCTCGTACGCCGGCAGACAGCCCGGGGGGGGCTGGGTCGGCAGGAGGGCACAGGCGTGGGCCTTCCGGGTGGCCTAGGAACCCTGTGAGAGGAAGAATGGTGGAAAGGGGAGGAGTCAGACACAGCACGGGGCACCTGACGGCCACATCAGCGGTGCGCCGTGACCTTAAAAAATGGCGGGCCCCGTGCCCAGGGGGAGGCAGTGAGTCTTGGTGGCGACGGCTCCCAGGAGTGTGGGGGAGCCGACTGTGAAGGCTCAGGGGTAGCACCGGAGCAACAGAGCTTCGGAACCGGCAGTGTGGAAGGCGCCCAGCAGACCATGAACCCCGACGGCCACAGAACTGCGAGCCTAAGCCAGGATCAGGAAGACTCGCAGGGGAGTGGGGCAAATGGACCGAGGACCCATCGTGGAGGTAAGAGGAACCGGTGACAGGGTAGGAAGTGGCTCGGAGCAGGGCGTTAGGCCCTCGGGTTGGCGTGTTACACGTGGTCACCCCACCAACCAATGGGAGAGGAAAGCATCATAATCCCTCCCCAGGGCTCCAGGCTGGGACCCGGTGGAGAGGGCGGGCCCGGGTCCCCCTACCCCAACGTAATCCCCGAGAGGCAAAAGGCCCTCTCTTTGGGTGCGGCTATGCATGAGGGGAGGGGGAACTGTATAACGGGTACAACTGATACCACGAGAACCCCAAACTCAGGGGTAGGGGCCCTCCCCACTGCGGGGAGGGCTACAGAAAAGAGGGGCACCCCCCAGACACGAAGGGGGGTTCCCTACACTCCCGAATGACCATGGGGGGCAATAAGTAAGCACACCCCTGCCACCGTGACAGCTCTGGAAAGCCACGGAGCAGCTACTATCTGGGCAGTGCAGCCTCTGCCACCCCCCCTGGCCCAGAGGAGAGGTTCGCACTGCCCCAGCTGGCCCAGGGGAAGAGGTCCACACCACCCCAGAGAGCTGCCATCTGGGTAGCACAGCCTCTGACAGTCCAGCCTGCCAGGAGAGCAAGCACCAGCTGGGCAGTTTGGCCCCCATCATCACGGGCCAGCCCTGGGGAGCAGTCACTGGCCAGGCAACACAGCACCTACCATCTCAGGCCGGTCCCCTGAAATTGCCAGAATCACCTCTGGAAACTTTAAAAAAAAAAAAAAATCAGTGTCACATTAGCTATCCTCCAGTCATGTGATACAGAATGTGATTCAAGTGTTACATACCCAGTTAGTAGCTCTTCAAATTTATCTGAGTTCCTTTAGAACTCCTGGGGGAATCTCATCTGGTCCTGGGTACCTATTACTGTTTATTTTATCAATTTGTTCCAAAACCCCTCTATGGATACCTTAATGTGGGACAGTTGCTCAGATTCATCACCTGAAAAGAATGGGTGTGGGAATCTCCCTCACATCCTGTGCAGTAAACAGCAATGCCAAGAATTCACTTCGCTCTTCAAGGGCTTTGTCTTCCTTGAAGGATGGCCTTATAATTAAGGTCCTGGTCTGGAAGGCAGGTGAACTGAATTCTATTCCTGTCTTGATGTAGACTTCCTGTGCAGCCTTGAGCTAGTGCCCTGAAATGCTTTAGCTTTCCCAGCTCTAAAATGGGTATTAGAATGCTTTTCATCCTCACAAAGGCAGTATGAGGGTAAACGTACTAATTGTTTACGGGGCAATCAAATACCAATGGTGATGGGCATCACAGAAAAACTTGCATGTTGTCAAATCAATAAGCACATGTTTTTTTTAATTTTTCTTGCTCTATTTCCTCAACCACATACTCTAATATGACACCATGACAGTGGGTGACGCAGAAGAGTTCTCCATCAGTAGCCGATTTCACACATGCTTCTACACTGAACAAATTGATGCAAGCAAGGAGGAGGAACTCTCCTGATTGTCATTCTGGAGTTGCATCTTCATTGTTTATACCTACAAACAGTAGGCTTTGACAGGACATCAAATAGTCTTTACTGAAACAGTTTAAGGTACTTAGGAGCTCTGGTAACAATAAGATATTTTTCTCACTCATTTGCTTATTCCTGTTTCTTGTTAACTGTTAAATTCTACTTTTGTCAATACAAAAGGTGAAAAAGCCAACACCCTTTAACTAATAACACTGGGGAGACACTTTCAGCTGGGAATGTAAGCAAATCTGCTGTGAGCGGTTGCGATTAAGCAAACCACCCCCTTCCCTTGGGTTCGCTAGGACTGTGCAGAACTCTAGTCTGCCCCCTTGCTTACCTGGGAAGTCGTCAATAAATTTAAACCAAATACCAACTTGTGTCTTAATCAATGAGCATAACTTTATTGATGTTGCCACTTAATGAATAACAAAGTTAAAAGATAACAGCTAAGAATTAAAAGAAAATGAAAAAAGAAAATTGGTTCTGCTAGCGTGATTACAAGGTTATTTAGTGACATCAGCTAACTCGTTATCTAGTGTTTTAATTTCTTCTAGATTAATTTTTAAAAGAACTGCAACTATGAGGATCCTTGATCTTATAGCTTATCAAGATTATTTTGTTTTTCTTGATTTGATTTTTTGACTCTTTTTGTCAGATTTTTTTACTCTTTTTGTTAAGTTTTTCAGAGTCTTTTGTTAAGTTTTTTGACTCACCCGATCAGATGTAGCAGCATCTCTCTACTGGCCAGGTAGGGGATGACGAATGCTGTTACAATGTCTGCCTCGGTATGGACCTCCTGCCTCTTGTCGTCAAAGAGCAGCATGTGAGTTCAGTTTCCAGAATGAGTTGTAGATGATGAGGTACCCGCAGTCGTTACTGCAGGGTATTTATGGCCTGATCTCTCACTGTCTATTCAGTTCTGTGGTTAATTTGAGATGCAAAAAATTTTTTTCCCTTAAGGGCTAGCGAATTAGCTGAGGATCTTGTAAGTAGATGCAAAACATTTTTTTCTCTTACGACCAAATTTGGTGTGTTGCTTAAGAGCTAGCGAATTAGATGAGGATCTTGTAATTAGATGCAAAAAAAATTTTTCTCTAAAACCAAATTTGGTGCGTTGCTTAAGAGCTGGAGAATTAGATGAGGATTTTTACTCTTACAAATTTTACTGCTTATCCTAAATTATCATGTTTCATAACACATTTCCTAATACACTCCTTAACAGCAAAAAAGGCAATCCATGTAGTCTGCGGTTAGGCTACTTCCTCTTAAACATAGTTGTCTGTGCTTTTGCTATGGCTTAATTTTAAAGAGCTACTAAGCATACATGACAATATCATATAAAAGGAACAAGCTAGACAACTAGATATGCCATAAAGCAGGGATGAGCAAAATATGGTTTGTGGGCAGAATCTGGCCTGCCACCATCCCGTGGCCCAGCAGGAGCCTCAGGCAGGCTCCCTGCCTGCTGTGACCCCGCACACCCCTCAAAGCAGCTGGCTTCTATTGGCTGTAAACTGGTCAATGGGAACTGCCAACGCCGAACTTGCAGCACAAGCAGTATGCGGAGGGCTCCCCCCACCCAAGGAGTGTACGGTGCATAAAGAACACACTGCCCCCACACAGGCCTGGATGCTCTGAGTGGCATGCAGGGGCACAGAAGGCAGGGAATCTACCCAAGACTCTTCTGGGCTGCTGGCCAGGAGCTGTTTAAGGTAAGCAAGTCCCAGCCAGAGCACCTGGCACCCACCCCCTCCCGCACTCCAACTCTATGCCCCAGGTCACAAACCAAACCTCTGCACTCCCTTCCGCATCCCGGTCCCAGGTCATAATCCTCTCAGGACACTATCTCTCCTCCAGGTCAGAATCCTCTCCAGAACCCACACCCCCTCCCAGACCCTGCACCCCTATACCATCCCCCAGGTCACAACCCTCTCCTGCCCTACATCACAACCCAAACCCCTACAACACCTCCTGTACCCTTGCCCCAGGTAACAACCCCCCTCCCAGACCCTGTAGCCCTTCCAACACCTCTCCTCCAGGTCAGAATCCTCTCCTGTACTCTTACCCCCTCCAGGACTCTGCACCCCCTCCTTAACCCCAATCCCTTGCCTCAACTCACAACCTACTCGTTCACCAAAATTCCCTCTGGACCCCATGCTCCTTCCTGCACCCCGAGCTCCCCTCCTGCACCTCCAACCTCCATCCCAGGCCCTGCACCTCCTCCATTAATATCATGGAAGAGTGTGACCCTTGGCAATTTACCAAATTCTTGGAGTGCCCCGCGCCCCCCCAATCAAAAGATACTGCCCACGCCACCATAAAGGGAGCATAACTAAATAAGGACCTTGTTCAGGTTAACTTGACCACCATACTTGGCATGTTTTCATCACATGGGGCTAAATTCTGCTCTCAGCATGCAGCCTCTCTGAAATCAAATGGGTTTCAGGTATGAAATCTTGGCCTCACTGAAGTTAGTGAACATTTTGTCACTGACTTCAGTGGAACCAAGTTTTCACTCCATACGTGTAGATAAAAGCAAGCCTTGGCCCACCGAAATGTTGGGACTATATGATTCCCTTGATCCCAACAGTTCTCTTTCCTATATTTGTATATATAAAGTGAGCAAAGCTGGCCTGAAACCCCATTATACCCTGTTTATAGTCACTTCTCAGCATATAACTGCTCTTTTAAGAGGTCTCTGTGGATCTTATTTAAATTAAACAGATAATGTTCTGCTGCACTGAAGAGCTGATACATGCAGAAACAATAGAAACATTGGCGACAATAGTGGGATTTATAGAAGAGAGAGAAAATAAACACCCTAATCTTCCTTTTTGTGGGGGGAACTACGTTGGATAAAAATAATTCATGGCCTTCCTTTAAATGGAGACAGATTCTTGGGCACTTCCTGCTCTCAATACACAAAAAATGAACTTCCCAATGAAATTATATCCTGGAAATATGCACAGAGTCACATCTAGCACCTGAAATCTGATTTATGGTAAGTGAATGTCATATGGCACAGTTCCCTCTCCTTTCACAGTCTGTAGTTCAAAGAATCACATGATCTTTTGTTAACACAGTGAGAGCCAGTTTACAGTAAATGCACACTGTAACCCATAACATCAGCTAACCTATAACATTGGCAAATTCATTCGTTTCAATTAGTAAATGCCTCACCTTCCTATATATTGGCAGTGATTAAGGACAATAACTGAAATGAATGGACTGAAAATATCAGGCACTATCAGGGAGAAAAGTGGCATTACTCTGTTAAAATACTGGTTTATTTATTAAGCAAGGAAATCGTTTCCAAGCTGGTCAGAAACCTCTGTGCCTCTAGACAATACAAACATATCCCAGGTCAAAAATGCTATTCTCTTAAAGAAGATTCCTTTCAAAGAGAATCTCACCATCAGAAGGTCTGGTGCAGCTTCCACCTAGTTGATCAGATAAATGCTAGCAGTGGCAAGTGTATTTTGGTGGAAATAAATGACAACTTTTGAACTGTGAAGCATAAAGACATGGTGGGCAAGGAAGAGACAGAGTGCATTGGAAGGAGAAACCAAGGTGTGGGGTTGAAAAAGGAGGAAATAGCACTTATGCAGCACTCTTCATCTCTCTCAAACTGTTTTACAAAATGATGAATATGCACCATCATGCCAATTTGTTTTACAGAGTCGGAAACCAAGAGAAGCACTTTGCCCCAGGCCACTGAGGAAGTCAGTGACAGACTCAGGATGAGAACCAGAACTTGTGATCATTAGCCTTTTGCTTTAGCCACAAAGCCATCTCCTCCTCATCCCTTTAAAAAATTGCAAATCAAATGCAAAGTGGAAAAATTTACTTATATGACACAGAGAATTTAATATTTGCCCTACATCTCCTGAGCACTCTAGGCGTGAGCTAAGACTTTGTTCTGTTAGCTGCAGCAGTAGGTGTGTACACAATCTTCACACCAAAAATCCCCAGGCATCTAATTCTCTTGTCTGAAACTCCCACAGCCAGATAATACAAATAGCTCAGCAGTAGCTTCAGGAGTCAATGCAATGGAGAATGGATATCCTGATAACAGGGGTACCTTCGGCAATTTGATGCCTTGTAGAGCAAACACAACTTTGTAGAGGCGGGCAGGGTTGAAATCTTTCCCTTTTACTACTGCCATTTCATTGATGCATCTAGATTTTATGACAACTTTGATGGTTTGGCTCGTTCCATTTACACCTGTGTTTTTCTTGGACTGCATCTAAGCCTGGCATAGACACTGGGATATCTGGATCAGGATGTGAAATCCCTTGCTAGCTATCTTACTAGCCTGAAGCAGGTTGGAAAATATCAAAGCAGACTGTGTAGACCAGAGGTGGGCAAGGTACAGTTTGCAGGCCAGATCCGGCCCACTACACCTTTTAATCCGGTCCTCCCACCCCTGCGGCACAGAGCAGCGCCGCTCAAAGTGGCTAGCTGCTCCCTGTGGCCCTCTGTGCTGTGAGGGAAGGGGAAGCACACGAAGCTTCTTTCTCCCTCTTCCCGCGTAGTGCAGAGAGCCACATGGAATAGCCAGGAGCTGCTGGCAGGCAGGGAAGGCTGCTTGAGAGTGCCACTGGCAGGGAGCTGCTTAGACAAGCACCTCCTGGCCAGAAGCCCATCCACACCTGCACCCATATCCCTCCCTGACTCTGCACCCCCTCCCCCCAGGCTAGAATCCTCTGCAACACCAATACTCCCTCCCGGATGCTGCACCCCAATCCCCTGCCTTCACCCAAACTCCCTCTCAGAACCCACAACTTTTCCTGCACCCCAGGCCCTTACCCCAAGCTCCCTTCTGCACCCAACCTCCATCCCAGACCTCACACCCCCTTCATAGAAAAGTGCAGCCTTTGACCACTTACCAAAATCTAGGATTGCCCACCCCCCCCATCAAAAGTTATTGATGGTGTAGATGTTTGTAAACCAGGCCTGGGCAAAATATAGCCCAGGGGCCACATCCAGCCTGTCAAGCCCCCAGATCCAGCCTGCGGATGCAGCAGGGAGCCCCAGGCAGGCTCCCCTGCTTGCCCGGCAGCTCCACACACCACTCAGAAAAGCGTCTGCGGGCTGTTTCTCTTTAAAAACTGTGAGCCCAAAGGGGAGAGGGAAGGCTTCAGGCGTAACACCCGCCACCAGCACAATCCCACTGGCTGGCTTCTGACTAGAAACTGGCCAATGGGAGCTGCCTGTTTGAATAACAGGCAGCACACGAAGCACCACGCCCCCCACTCCTCTGGCTCAGTTATTCACACAAGCACATGGCTGTGCAGGCGCGGGGCAGGCAGGCAGACTGGCTGGCTGAGAAACTTTTTAAGCTCTGCAAGCATTAGCTCTGCAGGCAAGCTGGTTGGGCTGCTGGCTGGTAAGTCTCCTGGCCAGAGCCTGCCTCTGGCAGCCCAGCCCCTTCCTTCCCCAACCCTCTGCTCCCCTCCTGCACCCATACCCCCTCCCAGATCTGGAACCCCAATCCTCTGCCCCAGACCACAGTCCCCTTCTATCCTAGGTCACAAACCAAACCCCTGCACCCCAGTCCCCTGCCCTAGATCACAACCCCCTCCTTCACCCAAACTCTCTCCCAGACCCCACTCTCCCTCCTGCACCTCAATCCCTTAGCCAAAGCTCCCTTCTGCACCCAACCTCCATCGCAGACCCCACATCTCCTCCATTAATATCATGGAAGAGAGCAGCCCTCGACCACTTTCCAAAATCTTGGAGTGGCTGCTTGTCAACAATTATTGCCCACCCCTGTTGTAAACTATCTGGGTTTCTGGATATGTTTGTTTGATTTCTTTCCCCTCATATAAATGACTTCAGTTTTATAATGCTGCAAAATGATGTAGTAAGGGATGGTGCCACCTTTTGGTGCAAATGGAGGAAGGGTCAGCATGTTTACTAATATGCAGATCCTCATATAAACGGC
Organism: Rafetus swinhoei; assembly: GCA_019425775.1. Classification (NCBI taxonomy): domain Eukaryota; kingdom Metazoa; phylum Chordata; order Testudines; family Trionychidae; genus Rafetus; species Rafetus swinhoei. The sequence continues at coordinate 268,331,437 of CM033437.1, read as the reverse complement.
ATGACATAGAAAATAATAGCAGTTGATTAGTATTTTTATTTGTATTGCATTAGCCCCAAGGTGCCCCTGTCGCGGTTGTGTTAGATGCTGTGCAGACCTGGAATCAAAATTTAATTTTAGTTGTTTTCATATATATCATTTTATGTATGGAATGCCTAATTATGTTGGAGGTTCCCCCCCAATATTTATGTTAACACTAAAATTATAGACTAGCAATCTCTCTGACTGGGACATATAACAGTCTAGACTCTTGTGGGCTGTAATACTTCGGTTAATTTTTTATTGTTGGAGTTTAGTGAACAGGTGCTGGATGGTGTTGGTGGCATGTGATATACAGGAACTCAAACTAGGTGATCTGGTGGTCCCTTTTGGCCTTCAGCGCTGTAGGTCAGGCAGCTGGCAGTAATGTCTCCCCCTCCCACAACAACACTGTTGAAGACTCTCAATAAAGTCTGGGGGTTAAGATGAACAGACAGCAGGTGTATAAAATCAGGGTGGGGGGTTGGGGCATAATAGGTGTGCCTGTATGAGACAAAACCCCAAATACTGGGACTGTCCCAGTTGGAATAGCTGGCTACCCTATAGGGGGTTCAGGTTTGAAAAAGGAGAAGAATGGGCTGTGCCAGGTGCACAGTTGCCCCCAGAGAGCACTGGCAACAGTGATAAAAAGCCTCTGGCTAACCTCACTTTGATATGGCCCTCCCCCGTATTCGAGCACTCCTGCGCTCTAATGGAGACAGCAGTGGGTGGGGAAAATTCTGGCATTGGTGTCACAATAATATTGCCCCATCAGGAAGCTGAGCAAACAAAAGCAGGGAGCTCCAAAGCTGGTACAGAGGCACTTGGTCACCAAATCCCCTGCTTGTTTTACATCAGGAGTGGGGAAACTAAGGCCCGGCTTGGATTCAGTCCCCAAGGCTCAGAGTTGGTTTGGGGGGTTTTTTTGCTTCTCACTTGTATGTGGCCCCAAAAAAGGTTCTCCTCTCCTCTTCCTCTGATGGCACAATATGGGAAAATCTGTGCGAAGGATGGGTTTAGACAATGCTTTAAAAAATTAAATATGCTTCAAGCTACCTTCAGGAGAGAGTCTCATGCCCTCAGAAATCACAGTGAAGTTTCTCCAGTACAATACAGTTCAACTTTCAGCCAAGAGGATATCATTAAGAATAATGGGTTAAACCGAGAAAATGAAAATTGAAGATGAATATCCAGGAACATTTCTAACAGACAGGTCCATTAAACTGTGAAATAGTTTCCTACAGGTATGGGTGAAAGCTTCATTGCCTGATTTACAATTAGACTGGAAAGTACCATAGAAAATACCATAGGGAACTAGCCTGAATTGTCAGAGATGAAGAATATGACCCAACATGTTTTCTTCCATCACTAATTTATAGGATTCTATGGTTTTATTACTTTACCTCTTAGTGTCATAGATTCAAACATGCCAAAGTTGGATTGTCTAGACTGACATCCTTTATAACACAGGCCATAGGACTTTTCCAAAAGTTTCTTTTGAGCTAGAGGATATATTTTCAAAAGCATCCAATTTTGATTTAAAATTTGCTGGTGATGGGGAACCCACCACAATCCTGGGTGAATTGTTCCAATAGGTAACTACCCTCGCTTAGAAATGTATTTCCACTCTGAATTGTCTAGTTTCAGCTTCTGGCCACTGGATCTTACATAACTTTGTCTGTTAGCCCGAAGAGCCCATTATCAAATATTTCCCCATATAGACTGTAATCAAGCACATCTCTTAACCTTTTCTTTGTTAAGCCATCACTATGAAGCATATTTTCTAATCCTTCAATCGCTTTTGTAGATCTCTGAATCCTCTCCAATTTATCAACCTCCTTCTTGAACTGAGGTCATCAGAATTAGACACAGTATTCCAGAAGTGGTCACACTACTCCAAAAAAGAAGCAAAATACCTTCTCAACTTGTACTTGAGAGTGCTCAATTTATGCACCCAACTATCACATTAGCTCTTTTGGTCACAGCACTGTGCTAGGAACTCATGTTCATCTAATTATCCACCATGATGCCCAAATCTTTTTTAGATATACTTCCCAGGATAGAAGTCCCCCATCTTCTACATCTGGCTGATCTTAGATATATATGGTTAGTCATATCAAAATGCATTTTTCCTGTGCCCAGCTGACCAAACACTCTAAAGCTCTCTGGATCACTGATCTGTCCTCTTCATTATTTACCAATCCCCCAATCTTTGTGTCATCTGCAAATTTTATGAATAATGATTTTACATTCTCTTTTAGGTTACTGATAAAATGTTACAAAAAACAGGTCCAACAACCAATCCCTGTGGGACCCCACTAGAAACACACACACACACACACATATACACACACACACACACTGATGACTCCCTGGTTATAGCTACATTTTAAAGCCTATTAGCTGGCTAGTCCCTCATTCTAGTTTTTTTTATTAAAATATCTTGCAGTACCAAATCAAATGCCTTACAGAAGTCTAAGTATATTACATCAACACTGCCCAATGTATAATCTTACTGAAAAAGGTATCAGGTGAGCTTGAATGGTTTTCCACAAAGCCATGTTTACCTGTCTGGACTTTTATGGTACACACAGTTATCTTTTAAAAAATAGATGCATGATATATTGGCCAGCCGAAGTCAATGGAGAGACTCCCACTTCAAATGAATGTTGAATCAGGTCCTATTATTTGGAAAAAGCACAAACTCCAGGTCCTGTCTATATCTATTTCTAGTGTTTATCCTTTCCCCAACCCCTAAAATCCCAGGAGATTTCTATAGGGTTGGGGCTGAAAAGCTATCCACGATTTCTTCAGATCTTTATTGGCACAGGAACACTAACCAATGTGTTAGCAGGATGATGATAATCCTGGTTTTTCTGTAGCAAGGCAAAACAACACATACATACATACAACACTGGCCTGCTCAAAGACGTCAAAACCTACCAGTGTGGAAAGATGCAAATAGCATGGAGCTGAATCTGACCCAGGAATTGTACAAACACAAAGTTAATCAAATGTTGTTTGAGCATTTCACCACAGAACATCCATGAAATTATGCAATCACATACTTTCCCACCCGAAATTTGGCAAAATACCAAAACAAGTTGCTGAGATTTTGCATTTTTGTTATTATTTTCAATTTTTAAACAAACATGAATTAGTATTGTTGCTCACATACATCAGGGTTTTGTGTCAAGGCTTGTATTCTAATGTGTCCAAGGTAACAAAGGTCCAACTCAAGCCATTATATAAAATTGATGATAAAAGCAAGCCAAAGCCAGACATAGTAAGAACAGTACGAACTGCATTGTTTATGTTTAAAAAAACTGGCTTCAAGGTTTCTGGCAACCGGGGTTGGCAAATGAAATGGGAGGAATCTTGGATAGTTGAAATCACCAAAATGAGTTATGATTGGTTAATTTTAATGAGATGAAACCGCTACCCCTTTTGGAACCATTTTTTATCTGGGGAAGGAGTTTACTAAAAGAGCCAAGAGAATAGGCAGCATGGGTGATGTGGAAGGTACATGTTTCACTATCATAACTGCTCCTTCTCTGTCTCCTGCAGAACTCCTTGCCAGAGGACATTGTAAAGGCCAGGACTATAACAAAGTTCAAAAAAGAACTAGATAAATATACAGAGGATAGATCCATCAATAGGTATTAGCCAGGATGGGCAGGGATGGTGTCCCTACCCTCTATTTGTCAGAAACTGGGAATGGGCAACAGGGGATGGATCACGTGATGATTACCTGTTCTGCTCATTCCCTTGAGGGCATCTGGCATTGGCCACTGCTGGAAGACAGAATCCTGGACTAGCTGGACCTTTGGACTGACCCCATATGGCTGTTCTTATGTTCTTATTTATAGAGTTTTCTAACTACTCTAAGTCCCCAGGAACTAGGTACTTTTTAGAACAGTGTTTCTCAACCAGTGGTACAAGTACCCTTAGGGGTACTTGAGAGAAGTCTGGGGGGGTATGTCAACACAACTGACATTTGGAGAAAACTAAAATTTTGTTTTAAGTTTTAAAGCGTTTTATTATTTTCTGTACTTTTTACACCCAAAAATTTTATCGCCTGCCCGGCTATGATTAAGTTGTTTCAACAAATATGTTGCATCAGTAGAAAAAAATTGTGTGTGTCTGAAAACTGTAGGTACTGGGGGTACTTTTTTTTTTTTTGTAAAAGGGGTACTTTATAAAAAAAAGTTTGAGAAACACTGATTTAGAGCATGCCAGAAGGGTCTAAATTCAGGAATTAAGAGTATACTACGTGAGTGCACTTTACAAATCACACCCCTGTGATGAACTTAGCTGTGCCATGTAGACAAACCCTCTGGCTTAACTTTTTCTTTTCTGTCTTATATCTAACAGGAGTCTGGGATCAGTGGCCAAATCGTCTCCAACCTTTACAATAATGTGAGTGTGTGACCAGAATCCAAGCTAAAAGTGATACCTGAAACAGAGACCCATGAAAGATTTACAGATCACAGAGAGAGGCTGATGTGGAGTGCCTACAATTCTGTAGCCATGAGGTTGCAACTGAGCATGAACATCAGTGACAGGACCTGCAGTCTCAATCTTTGTTATTTTCTTTCTCTCTCACACAGTGTCTCCCCTTTGGTCTTAAAAGAAACAGGATCAGACTTCAACAATGACAACAGCTCAAGACCATTTAAACCAACTTTTTCCTCCTCCTTAAAAGAACAGTTAATACTAACTAAAAACTGTTAAACTGTTCTTCCCCTTATACAAGACCCTATCCATTAAAGGGGAAAGCAATAAGGGATTGTTTTAATATCTTATCTTTTCTTGAGGTCACGATGGTTCCTTACAGTAAAATATTGATTTCAGCCAAACATAAAGGTTAAACACAAGGTAAGTATTCCTGACATTGTAGTCTACCAATCCTGGCCCATCACACTTTATCACAACTCATAGATTTTTAAAGTCCAGAATAACCCATTACAAGCAACCAGTCTGATCTCCATAATGTAGGCCAGAGTCTTCACCTAGAAATTCCTGCAGTGGACAGTATTATTCCTCCACACTAGTTACATGATCAAAATTGAACCCAGGTAACTAAGACTAAATCACCAGCTTGATTCTTATTTACACTAAGGCTCCTCTACATTGATGTGATGGTTCCTTTGCATTGCCAGAGAGGTGTAAAAAGAGGCTTTAATGTAAATAAGAATCAGACCTCATCTTTTAGAAATGCATATCACCCGTTGTACTGATTTTTAACCTTTTAGGCTTTTTTAAAATGGAGGTCACTAATCATAGCATGTTTCTCTGTTGTGCATAAAGACAGATGAGGATGAAACTCTCAAACATGTGATCTAAATGTGTGATCTAAATCACCAGTTGAATATCAGGGTATGTCTACACTACAAAGTTAATTCAAACTAACAGCCGTTAGTTCGAATTAACTTTCATAGGTGCTACACATGCAAACCGCTAGTTCGAATTTAAATCGAACTAGCGGAGCACTTAATTCGAACTAGGTAAACCTCATTCTCACGAAGTAATGCCTAGTTCGATTAAGTTCAATTAAGGGCTGTGTAGCCACTTAATTCGAACTAGTTGGAGGCTAGCCCTTCCCAGCTTGCCCTGGTGGCCACTCTGGGCCAAGCCAGGGAAACTCTTCTGCCCCCCTCCCGGCCCCAGAGCCCTTAAAGGGCCACGGTCTGGCTACGGTGCCCGTGCCAGGTGCAAGCCTGCCAGCACCCAGCCAGCAGACCCTGCACCTGGCATGGCATGAGCCAGCCACCCGCTGCCACCAGCCCTCCGCCTCTTCCCAGGACCAGGCTGGCAGCTCCCAGGAGCCTGCCCAGGGCCGCAGGAGGCAGGCGCCCGCCTGGTCTAGTGCGGAGATCGTGGACCTCATCGAGATTTGGGGGGAGGCCTCCAACGTCCACAATCTCCGCACTAGGCACAGGAAAGCGGCCGTCTAGGGCAGGATAGCTGCCAGCCTGGCCACCAAAGGCCACATGCGAACCCAGGAGCAGGTTTGCATGAAAATCAAATTGGTCCAGTGAGACCCCCGACCCTGAGCCCTGAGCTTAGAACATAAGAATGGCCGTACTGGGTCAGACCAAAGGTCCATCTAGCCTAGTAGCCTGTCTGCTGACAGCGGCCAACACCAGGTACCCCGGAGGGGATGGACCGAAGACAATGACCAAGCCATTTGTCTCGTGCCATCCATCTCCAGCCTTCGACAAACAGAGGCCAGGGACACCATTCCTACCCCCTGGCTAATAGCACTCCATGGATCCAACCCCCATGAATTTCTCTAACTTCTCTTTAAACTCTGTTATAGTTCTAGCCTTCACAGCCTCCTGCAGCAAGGAGTTCCACAGGTTGACTATTTGCTTTGTGAAGAAGAACTTTCTTTTATTAGTTTGAAGCCTGCTACCCATTCATTTCATTTGGTGTCCTCTAGTCCTTATATTATGGGAACTAATGAAGAACTTTTCTTTATGCACCCTCTCCACACCACTCATGATTTTATATTACTCTATCATATCCCCCCTCAGTCTCCTCTTTTCTAAGCTGAAAAGTCCCAGTCTCTTTAGCCTCTCTTCATATGGGACCTGTTCCAAACCCCAATCATTTTAGTTGCCCTTTTCTGAACCCTTTCCAAGGCCAAAACATCTTTTCTGAGGTGAGGAGACCACATCTGTACACAGTACTGAAAATATGGCGTACCATAGTTTTATACTTCCCCTCCTCCTTCTTCCCCTAGCTTCCCCCTTCCACCTTCCTCCTCCCAGGTTTCCCCCTCTCCTCTCCCACCCTCTCTCTTCCCCTCTCCCACCTCATTTTCCCAGTCTCCCCAGAGGTTAATCCCCCAGTTTTGTTAAATAAAGAGAGTTTCTATTTTTGAACACGTGTCCTTTATTTTTTACATCAGGAAGGGGGGCTAGGGAGGGGTAGGTGGAAGGAGGTGAGGGAGGAATGGGGCACGAGCCCCCGATGGGGAGGACTAGGGTGGCTCTGCGGGCTCCTCGGGGTGGAAGCTCTCCTGCAAGGCCTCCTGGATCCTGACAGCCCCCCGAATGGCAGCCTGCAGCAAGTGCAGCCGGGATGATGACCGAGTGCTGTGATGTGCCGAGTGCGGGCACTCAGGGCACTCCAAGACAGGACTGCTTTGCTGTCCCTCATCAAGGTAGACAAGCAAGCGGGGAACCCTGAGAACTGTCTGTCCGGGGTGGGGGTCGGGTCCCTTTAAGCACAGCCCTCGGCTAGCCTGAGGCAGCAGCTCCACACTCTAAGCCCTAACCTGATGCCCTGCCGGCACTGGTTCCGGCCAGCCTTAACTTCGGTTCAGGGTCCACTCAATGTGGACATGCTAGTTAGAATTAGCAAAACACTAATTCAAATTAGTTTTTGGGCCTAGATGAGTTAGTTCGAATTAGCTTAGTTCGAATTAACTAATTCGAACTAAATTAGTTCGAATTAGCTTTGTAGTGTAGACATACCCTCAGTCTCAGAGGCAAAAGCCTATTGTGCTAATCTCATTAAACGCTGATCCCTCAGGAGCGATATCAAGCACCCTATAGTTTTTAAACTCAAGCTTCCCAATTGCTGGGCCAGAGGTTCCCAGGCTGTTGGGCTATGGCTACACTGTAGCCTTCTTCCCGGAAAAGCTTATGCAAATGAAGCGTGGCATGGAATATCACCGCACTTCATTTGCATAATTAATTAGCAGCCGCTTTTGCGCAAGAGGTTTTTGCACAAAAAGGAGCTCTGTAGACGGCTCCTTTTTGTGCAAAAACCCCCTCTTGCACAAGAACCGTTCTTCCTGAAAAAATGAGGAAAGGCTTTTGCGCAAGGGGGGGGGTTGCGCAAAAAGGAGCCATCTACACAGCTCCTTTTTGCGCAAAAGCCTCTTGCGCAAAAGCAGCTGCTAGTTAATTATGCAAATGAAGCACAGCGATATTCCACACATAAGCTTTTCCGAAAAAAAGCATACAGCGTAGCCATTGCTTCAGAGTGGTTGACAGAAACTGAACTGCAACTGATATAAATGTTACAAACTGACTATTGCCAATAGGAGTCACAGGGGCGGATATAGGGCAGGGCGAGCGGGGCGGCCGCCCCGGGCCCCGAGCTTCATAAAGCCCCGCGCATGCGCCGTGGCAAAGGGGGGCCCCGCAAAATTGTGCTGCCCTGGGCCCCGCAAAATGGTCATCTGCCCTTGGGAGTCACTTTATACATAAGAACATAAGAACGGCTGTACTGGGTCAGACCAAAGGTCCATCTAGCCCAGTATCCTGTCTGCCGACAGTGGTCAGCACCAGGTGCCCCAGAGAGGGTGGACCGAAGACAATGATCAAGCGATTTGTCTCCTGCCATCCCTCTCCAGCCTCTGACAAACAGAGGCCAAGGACACCATTTTATCCCCTGGCTAATATAAAGTATGGTAGGAAGTGACGGGCAACTCAGGTTAACAATACAATTAAAATAAATCAGTTAAACACAAGTTCAATGTCCAACCACAAATCAGAGAGACTGTCCTATAATTTTTAAAGTCCTCTCTTTACCTGCATATTTTGAATGCACAGGTTGTAGAAATGTATCATCCCCTACTGCAGGTTCAAGGACTCATTCCTAAATCACTCCTGTTAAGAAAACCAATGAAGACTGCAAAGAAGAATTGAAACCCTGTAGGAATCCCTGTTCCCTGGAGGGGGTCTATTTATCCAACCTGTCGTATGGCTGCTCATGAGCAACTTTCTCATCAATTCATAGATTTTTTTAAGGCCAAAAAGGTCACTATGATCAGCTAGTCTGAGCTGCATAACACAGCCGTAGAATTTCACCCAGGCATGGTTCTAACGAGTGCAAAATGCAATGAACGAAGAACTACTATGCTCCTGTTGAGTAATAAGGTTTGCTCCCTGATGTACACAGGCCTGACATGCAAGGAGAAAGGCAGACCCGGGCATAGAAAAGCAGTGAAGGTGCAGTAGCACGGACTCCAGCATGAGCTGTATAAACAGTAGATAGCAGTTTTCAAGGGTGTTACAAGGAGGGAGAAAAATTGTTCTCCTTGGCCTCTGAAGATAGGACAAGAAGCAATGGGCTTAAATTGCAGCAAGGGAGGTTTAGGTTGGCTATTAGGAATAATTTCCTAACTGTTGGGGGGGTTAAATACTGGAATAAATTGCCTAGGGGGGTTGTGGAATCTCTATCACTGGAGATGTTTAATAGCAGGTTGGATAGATATCTATCAGGGATGATCTAGACCAGGGGTGGCCAACCCGCAGCTTGTGAGCCGCATGCGGCTCTTCAAAGAAAAAATTGTGGCTCCCGCACCCGCGGCTCTTGGCTCTTCAAGGGGCAGCGTGTTTCTGTCTGAAAGAGACAGAGCTGGAGTCGCAGCGTCCCACGCAGACTTCAAAATGGCCACCTTAAAAGGGCAATGCCTGCTCTTAAAAGAACAAACTGTTTTTTGGGGGGGTTTTTTGTTTTGTTTTGCTCGACCAAACACGGCAGCCGGGGCTTCCTCCCCCCACTTGGCTCTTTGCGCTGTATCCACCACTATTTTGGCTCTTCATCTATAACGGGCTGTCCACCCCGATTTGCATAACAAATACTCAAATATGCAAATAAATTGTTGCCAGTCTGCCAAAAGTTTCTGATGCGTTTGCCAGTCCCCAGTATAAAAAAGGTTGGGAACCACTGATCTAGACAAGTGGTTCCCAAGCTGTGGTCCGCAGACCACTTGCGGTCTGCAATGGTATTGAGGGGGGTCCATGAAAAATTTAAAAATAAGGATCGGGCCCACCGAGCACAGTGGGCCTGATCCTTACTTTTCCTTTTCTTTTTTTCTCCCTCAGGGAAGGAGGGTCCATGAAATTTTAAGAGATTGAAAAGGGGTCCGTATGCTCGAAAAGGTTGGGAACCACTGATCTAGACAGTACCTGGTCCTGCCATGAGGGCAGGGGACTGGACTCGACGATCTCTTGAGGTCCCTTCCAGTTCTAGTGTTCTATGATTCTATAAACCAGCCCCAAATTCCAGTTGTGAATGCTCACTGCCAGCTCACTCTGAAGCCCATGACCCTGCATCTTCACTGTTACTTTTAGCATGCTAGCTAGGTAAAAGCTGGGTAAACCTACCTGAGCTGCAATCAAAACCCCTGACTACAGCACAGACACAGAGTGGGGCTGGGACTAGGGAGGTGAAAGGTTAATCCATTAACCAGTTAACCCATAACCGTTTCTGGTTAACTGAGGGGAGGGAGGGGGCTGGAGCAGCTCCCCTGCCCACTGCACAGAATCATAGAATACTGGAACTGTTCCAGACCTGGGGGGTCCACTCTGGACAGGGATGCTCCAGCCAACCAGAGCAGCCCCTGTCCACAGTGGGTCCATTTCAGCCATCCAGAGCAGCCCCTGCCTGTGATGGGGGGCAGGGGGGGAAGTGCGCCAATCTGGCCACAGCAGGCAGGAGGGCTGCTCCAGCCCAGACACAGAGATCCCCCTGCCTGCCCCCACTTTAATAGGTTAACTGGTTAAACATCATGTTTAAACGGGTTACCAATTAAATGGGATTTTACACCCCCCCTAGCAAGGACAACCCTCCCATGCAGCCAAATTTATCAGTGAGCTTGGCCCTTAGGTGACTGCAAGGAAGTTTAATGTCAGTTAAAGGAGACGGTCCCTTTTGCTGAACCGGTAGAGCTGCTGCTTTTACCCTGGGCAATCCAAACAGGGACCAATTCTTCACACAGAGGTGAACCTGCAGCCAGGCAGGGCTGCTCACTCTGGTGCCATGTCTCACCTTCTAGCAGAGCCTGCAGTGCTAGGGTGGCCATTCATCCTCTTTTATAGAGGACAGTTCTGTTTTTTGCTACTCTATCCTCTATTGATACAAAGCGGGACGCCTTTATGTCCTCTATTTTTCTCTTGAGACCAGAGGTGAAGAAAAGCCAGCGTGCCCCGGTGCAGCGTTCCAGCAAGAGGTCGGCTGGCTGGGGCGCTTGGCTGCTGGGCTCCCGGGGCTCTCCTGCAGGCTGCCTTGGTAAGTAGCAGATAGCCAGGCCGGTGAAAGGGGCTGGCTGGGGGTATGTGCATACACCCCGTCCGGGGCTGCGCCAATCCCTACTATCCCCCCAGCACCCTTTCAGGAGGTTGGAAGGTGGCAGGAGGACAAAGGCGGAATGCAACAGGCTGTGAACTTTCCCCTTGCTCCCTGAGAGTCAAGAGGAAGGGGAAGAAGAGCATCAGTGACCCAATATGTGAGCTGCAGCCCCTCCTGCTCCTCCCAAAATGGTGCCCTGGCCCTCCCCTGCACTCACTCTCTACCCCCCAGCCCTGGACCCCTCCTCCGCTAGCCATGACTCCTGAACCGCCCCTCCCCACTTCCTCCTGTCCTGTACCCCCATGCACTAAATGCAACTGTCCTCTATTCCTGAGGTTCCTTGATGGCCACCCTAGCATGGACTCATCTCTCAGGCATGCTGCAGTAGCCTGTCCCTAGGTGGGGCCCACCCAGGCAGACAGGCCGACTCTCACCAATATACTGCAAGAGATGCAATTTCTAAAATAAAATTAAGCCTCTCTCAGGATCTTGTGACAGAACTCTCAAATGCCAGGACAATTTTCAGTCCTGCTGTCAGCCTGGGGAGTGAGAGACCTGGGCTGAGTGTGTGAAAAGTCCTAAGGGGAGCAGGGGTCAATCTGATAGGGTTGAACTATGGCCTCAGGACTGCAGAGTGGGAAGGACTCGAGTTGCCAACTGTCTAACCACACAACCCTTGCCCTGCCCCCTGCTCTGCAGCTATGCCCCTTCCCTGCCTCTTCTCCTGGCACCCCGCTCCTGCTAAATGCTGAGACTGAATGACAGAAGAATGACCACTTGACTTTTGCCTTGTTCTATTCATTTCCTATGAAATACCTGGCATTGGACACTGTCAGAAGACAGGACACTGGACTAAAGGGAGCATTGGTCTCACCCGGTGTGGCAGTTCTTATGTTCTTATGACCCAGGCTCTGCCCACAGCCTTGCCTGGACCCAGCTTTCAGCACTGCCATAGGTGCATTCCTGACTCTATGTCCAGCTTTGACCCTCGGTACCCGTTTTCATGCCTTAGGCCTGACCTCCTAGAACCCAGAGCCTGATCTAGCCAAAATGAATCTCCTCTGCCAACAGTAAAACCTTATGTTATGTAACTGCTCTAGTGACTTCAATGGAATGTGCTTTTAAAATACGGGGGAATTGGGCAGAACAGCAGTGACGGTGATACATATTCAGCCAGCCTCAGCCCCTCCCAATACCCACAGTTGTTACAGACAAGGAACAAATTTAGTAGATCAGAAGTCTAGTTAACCACTCATATAGATCTGATGGACATCACCTTTTCCAGTAATGAGGATATATAGATACAACCCTGGCCTTACTGTAGTCAATGGGAGTTTTGCCACTGATTTAAATGTTGTTAAAATTATACACTGTGTAGGGATGTGGGTCATATAGCTAGGGAGGCTGGTACAATTTTTATCGGAGGGTTACTGAGAGCCATTAAGCCAAACTGCAAACCCTGTATATAATGGAATCCACTTCAAGTCAGGGAATGCGGCAGCACCCCAACACCACATGTTATTCCAGTTCCAGTCTAAAGTGCAAAGTACTTGAGCACAAATGAAAAAAGGCTTTTTAAGTAACTTCTAATATACAAAAAAAATTAGATAACAAATGTAAATGACCCACCTAGTCTTGATCCTTTCTGTTGGCAGAACATTCTGTGTAATAAATCATATGAACTACTGCATTATCCTGAAGCTAAAAATGGACCAGGGCAAGGAAGAGGCAGGAAGCTCTGTATACAGATATCAGAATTTTACTTGGTAAGATTGGAACTCAGTCTGATTTGAAGCTTCGTCACTGCTAATGAATGCTCCTATAAATGAAGAGGGATGGGCTCATGGGGTGATTACGGCCAAAGCTGCCTCTTATGCCTCTTTTGCTTTGCCTTTACTTTTCTCACAGTTTGATCCTGGATGGATAAGAGTCTAGAGAAGGCATTTACTGAGTAATCTTTTATGCGATCCAAAGCCTCAGACACTTGGTGAGAGGGCATTTCTTGAATGGCTGTGGGAGAGAGCTTGGCTGAATGGTTAGGTGCAATATATATAATCTCACTGTGAGAGGAGTGAGATCAAGCAGCTTTCTTCCAGTCTTGGCTGCTTTAGATAGAAAGCTTTTAACAAGCAGCCATAAAAGAGCTCAGAAGTATCGCTGACAGCACTTATAGCATTTCTGCTTTGGGAATATACTCCTCATTAGGACTGTGTATTTTAATCCAGCAGGTATGTGCATAAAGCTGCAAACACTAGTATTCACATAAACTTCGATAAAGCAACATATTTCAGTATTTGACACTGCAAATGTCTGTGGAAAAATTTTAAACACAAAGTGATCGATTTGGGGGTCCAGAAGTCACAAGATTTTACCTTGTAGTATTCTGGCCATCTAAGAAGCAAGTTTCAGTGAGATGGCCAGCACTTGCGTTACTTCGGTATCACAAATAATCCCTGGAGACATTAAAAAAAAAAGACAGATTTGTTACATCAGGGAAGGTAATGGAACTACTGTAGGCTGACTTTATGGGAAGTCATGGGCCTGGGAATGGATTCTGGGAATTCCCAGCACCACAAAATTACCATCTAAATAACTCCATATGGTGGAGTAACTTTTTAAAAGCCCTTTCCATGTCTATGTCAGTATATACAGCCTTATTTGGTAGGTGCCTGATTTTTACAGTACCCTGACATATTTAAATCTTCCACATACCTTGTTTGACTCCCTCCCTTGGCTTTCTGAAAAGAAAAAAAAGCAAAGCTCAAAATTGCTACCTGCCACTGTGCAGTAACTATAATTATATGGGGAAATCAAAAGGAGCTCTCTCAGTAAGAACATATCTAAGGTTATCAGTGCCTTTTTTAAACAAAGACAACTGATGAATGAAATTCATAGAATTCATCGATTTTTAAGGCCAGAAGGGACTGTTACGATCACCTAGTCTGATCTGCATACCATAGGCCAAAGAACATCATGACAACTCTTTTTTTGGTTAACTAGTGTCACGTCTGCAAGGTGCAAACCCTGAGTATCATTTACTGCATGGATGAGGAACCTTTTTTGGGTTGAGAGTCACTGACCCACAGAAAAATCTGTTGGGGGGCTGCACACAAGTGAGAAGCAAAAAAAAACAACAACCCACAAATCCTCACCGATGTAGCCCCTGACTGTGGAGAAAGACACCCCTCACATTCACTTTGTACATAGGGTTGCCAGATGGTTTCAACAAAAATACTGGACACACCTGACATTACCTCACAATCTACATTACATCTTATTTAGAAAATACTGGACATTTATATTTTCTCAATTTGTTTCCTGAACAGAAAGCTCAAATACTGGACTGTCAGTTTCAAAACCTGATACCTGGCAACCCTATGTGTACACCAGAGCCTAGTGGGGCCCAGACTAATAGATTTTGTGTGACCCAGCCCTGCAGGGGGTAGCGGGGTGGGGGCTGAAGCGGGGTGTGGGAAGAAAGGAGCCCTGAGCCTTGGGCCCTGGATCCAGGCAAGCCAGGGGGCCTTCCACCTCTGATTTAATGGATACTCCTAAGTAAAAAACTGTGCCTGTCATTTTGCTTTAGAGCTGATCTTCACCTTAAATAGGAAAAGGTGCATTGACAGTACACTTCTTCAGCTTACACAGTCAATAAGAAAATAAGCTTTATGGCCTTCATCCAGCAAGCATGTGAGTGAACCCATTGACCTCACTGGGGATACTCACATGCTTAAAGATAGGGACATGCACAAGTGCTTTGGTGAATCAGAGCCCAAAGAAGGGCAGCCATTTTGTCTCCCTCTTCCTCTGCTTTTGGCCGTGATGATCACAGGCATGCATGTGGGTTCTTCCCCAACACATTCAACTCCAGCTTCAGTAAGACAGTTCTAATTAACAATCATTCTACTACTACTAATGAACTTGATTCCATTTTTATTGACCACATCAAGGAGTTGTTGTGCCCCGTTCACCATTTTATAAAGCTAGCTCTCCAAGACAAATGTATTTGCCATTGTATTGCATTAAAATTGTGCTAGTTATTAAGTTGGTCACAAATCGATCCCAAATTGTACTTTCAGCACAAACCGCACCTAAGAGCTAAAACACAGCCAGTGGATTTTCCCTCAGTGGTATCTTTAATCTGCCCTTTCCACCTGTTCCATTTTTCCTTCCTAGAATTCATTTTAATTGAATTTAAAATTGATATTTTCCCTGCACTGTTTTCTGTCAGGTGCCCTAATGAGGTTTCTAGACGATGGTAATATCTTGACAGCAGAGAGTAGCATTTCCTTTCTAGCTGGTTATCATCATGCCACCTGCTTCAGGCCAAACTAAATTAACACACAACAGGATAATCTACCTCTGGATGGACTAGCACAGCACCAATTAACAATAATGCCATTGTGCTGATGATGATGACGACATCACATCCTAATTTGATTTATATGGAATAAATAGCAATGTCTACCCATTTCCTCTTCAGCACCCTCAGTGTAATTTATAATTCAAATCCAAAAAAATCATTCCGTTATACACAATCTTTCCTTCCACCGAAATGGAACAACCCCATCCCACAGACAGCAAACCAAATTAGAACAATCCTCCCTCTCTATTAACCATCCTTGTTATTCTACACCACTCTCAAATGCTCAGAAGACAGAAGGTGTGTTGCTGCATCACTTGAAGAGCACTGGGTTCTGGCTATCTTGCACCAAGGAAAAGAATGGGTTTCAACGCCAAGAGGGGCACATAGAGAATGCCCTTGGTAGGAAAGATGTCTGATGGATAGAGCACTGGACTGTGACTCAAGAGACCTGGATTCAGTTCCTAGCTCAGCCACAGGCTCCCTGTGTGAGCTTGTGGAAGTCATTTAAATTGACCCTGTGCCTCTGTGCCCATCTGTAAAATGGAGACAGAACATCTGTACACGCAGGGCCCTATGGGGATAAAAGCCCATTAGTGATTCTATAACATAGAATAAGGGTGAGATAAATTACCTAGACAGATAACAGTCTCCTCACACCAGTACTAAATGCAGCCGTATGACTTGGGGAGAGAACTGATTTCTCTTCTTGAGCCTAAGCCACTTAGGGCTTCACAAGTGAAAATCAGTACCTAAATGATAATACTTATTAAACAGATACCTAACATTGTCAAGTCAGACTTGTGGAACAGAGGAGAACAGATTATAGAGTATGTGTTTACAGGTGGTGGTGGTATGCTTGTAAGAGCAAAGCAGTCTGAAAACTTTCTGGAGATTATAAAGGCAGCAACCTAGCAGAAGGAAGGCAGAGAAGGGCATGTTTGGGTGAAGCAGAAAATGTGCAGAGACTACAATGAAGATACAGACTGTTCCTAATTTTCCCCCTACTGGGTGATATTTGCTTCTCTATTTTGTTGCTAACAGTAGGTATATTACCATTTAACCCTTGAATCATGACAGTTCATAGGTTCTGAGTTTTGGAATCCAGGTGACTTTATGTCTTACCTAGTCAGAGAAATAGAAATAATAAGGTAACTGCTGCTTTAAAGGATGTTGAATCCTCATGTCAATCACACTCATACAAACCAAAAGCATATCCATTACAATGTATTTTTGTAACGTACTTCTACCGAGGAAACACTCTCATTACATGGCTATTGCCTCTACACTACTCCAGAGTATCTTTCTGACATCTGTGCTGTTATTCTCATAATTAAACTATTTTTCTTCAGCCTAGGAACTTTTACTTTATTAAGCAATTGCTTAGCAATGCAAAATCTTCATAAACAATTCATGAAGTTTTCAGGCTAATTCTGGTGCTGACATTGTGTACAATAGAGTATAAGAGATTAAACAAGTTGTCTTAATGGCATTTGTGTAATCAACTTATTTTGGAGACTCGGAAAAAAGAACAGAAAACAGTGCCATTTATTTAACCCTCAAAAAACATTTTCACTTATTCTAGTGGCCAGGAAATTACCCATATTGCTTCTGGCGAAGGTTCTCTCGCTGCAAGTAGTATCAGTGGTTTAATTATAGCCACACAATATAGTCAGTCAAGACAGATGCACAAGACTAAAGCTAATTTAACCTCATTGCCATCTTAACACATCAGTACTTAACTATTTTTATTACAGTGGAGTCTAGAGGCCCAAGCCAAGTGTGGGCTCCATTGTTCAAGGCACTCTACAAATACATATAAGAGACCTATATTACCGGCCTCAAGTGTTAAAATAAATGTGAGTCAGACCCCAAAAATTAATGACATTGGCTTAAAAAATGGTGGTATTTTAATAAGGTTGCCTCTTTTTGATCTGAGCGAACACTCTAAGTTCAGGCCCCTGGGGACATTCCAGTTGGAAGTAGAAACTGATGAAGTCTGATATTTTCTTTTATGCAATCTTGTTTGTTTACAAGGAATGTAGAAAGTCCTGCATCTCAGAATGCAGAAGGAACAAAGGGGGAAAAAAGAGCAGTTTCTTAGTTTACAATCCCAAGCCTCTTTAGTTCTCTCATTGGCTTTTTCCAGGGTGTCACGGTGTTACAGGCTACCAACTAACTTCCTTGCTTTTCTACCTTTGCCTCTCATTTTGTTCTATATGTTCTCCCTGCACACAAACCCTTCATCAAAACTGCTCCACCTACCCAATCCAAACTCCTAGGCAGGTTTGTAGCCCCTTTTTATCTTAGGTACAGGGGTTTGTTATTAACCCTGATAATTTTGTTAATTGAAGGGTGTGTCCACACCCATCATCAAACAGGTTTGTGATCCAAATAATTACCAGTAATGCTTGACATAATCTACTATATAGTTGAGAGAGTTTGTGTGCTTGTCTATCTGTTCAAGAACACCCCCTAAAGAGTAATAGCTATACAGCTTTCTCTTATCATAACTTCAAGCAAGGTAAAGGTTTAATTGTGCCAAGAAAACAGGATGTGCCTGGAATGGGGTTGCTTCTCATAAAACCATACAGAAAAGAGACAGAATCACCAGGAAGGCAAAAGGGGCTGGCAGGGGCTGACCTTCCCCATTCAGGAATGCCCCAGCCCTGAGCCTCTCAGGCACCCGTTAGGGAGGGCACAGAGGGGACTGAAGCTTCCCACTCCCCATTTCATAGGGGAACACTGCTGGCTGTTCCCCTTCATCAGGGAGTGAAGGGAAAGTGCCCAGTTTGTTGCATTCCTCACTCTGGCTGGGGAGCACAGGGAGCAGACGAACCTGGACCTGCCCCAGTTGGGGGACATGCACCCTCCCCCAGCTGTTCCCACTGGAGCTGCAGTGGTCATGGAGAAGAGCTTCTTACCTGGCCCCAAACTGCTGCGTTGAGAGAGTGCTGGAGTAGTCCTCTCTCCCAGGGGCAGCCTACACACCAAACACCTCATCCCCAGCTCCACCCCAGAGAAATGATTTAAATGAAGAAAAACAAAAATTGAGTTAAGGGCCTGAGCAATGCCACGTAAATCTTCTAGAAAGAATAATAAATGTTGGGCTGTTTAGGGTTTCTCCCTCTCTTCTGGTTTCTGAGTCTTTCAGGTTCATATTTTCAAACTTTTTCTATAATCCTGAGGACTAGAAATTTATTTATTTTAAAATGAAATCCAAGAATCTCACTTAAATCACAAGATTCAGGAAAATGGGGCTTAATGAGAAAAAGTCTGAGAAAATGATGATAGTCTGAGAGCTGACAATATTGAGAGAACGTTCCTCTACTGAAGGTCCGTGTAATCTAAATAGACAAAGACAATAGATGGGAAGGGACCGGGAGCTACAGATGCCCTGATTCTACATACACAAATGTGCTTAACTTTACTACATGAGTAGCTCCATTCATTTCAATGGGACTACTCCTAGTAGTAAAGATGAAATTACTTGCACAAGGCCTGTAAGCATTTAGGTGGGAAACAAGTACTTAATAATGTGCTCTTCAATCTATCAGAGAAAGATTTAACATGATCTAATGGCTGGCAGTAGAAGTGAGACAAATATAGAATAGAAATAAGGTATAAATTTATAACAGGGAGAGTAATTAACCATTGGGACAATGTTCCAAGGGTCATGGCGGCTTCTCTATCACAGACAATTTTTAAATCACAGCTAGATGTTTTTCACATTGTCAAAATGTTCCTTTCTGCCCTTGGAGTTTATGAATCTCTGAGGTTACCCGCCTTGTCTGTAGCAGAGGAAGGAACAGATCCCAGGTCTGTGTGGTGCACTCTCTGAGACAACTGGATTGTGTTTAAGGATGGGACTCTTTCTACCTTCTCTCCACTCTTTCCCCCTCCTCCCCCCCAAAGAGCACATCAAATGGCACTATAAATTTACTTGAAGCTCTCTGGCGGGCTATTGCAAATTGGAGCAAAATGTCAAATGTTTTAACCTATACAAACGACATTTTGGCATTCCCAACTCAAATCAAGTGCCAGCAATGCCTCTGCCATGTATATTGGCCAACTGGACAGTTTCTATGACAAAAGATAAATGGACATAAGTCAGATATCAGAAATGGTAAGACACATATTTCAATTTCTAAATATGTTAACGGGGGCCATTCCTGGTACCCCAGAAACTTAATCACTCAGGGTAAACGAGGTTTAGCGGAGCGGTCGACAAAAGCTTCCCTTGTCGACCGCGGCGCGTCTAGACTGCCCCGCTGTGCCGATCAGCTGATCATCGGCACAGCGCGGCGGTCATTTTGATGTAAATGAAGTGGCGATTATTTAAATCGCCGCTTCATTTTGCTATGTCTAGTAAACTCATCTACATGGCTCCGTCGACGGAGCCATGTAGTCTAGACATACCCTCAGTGATCAAGTCAACAACCTGTGAACGGCCTTGTTTGTCCTGTGAGCCCAGAGTGTGGTGGGTCCTAGAAAGACATGCAACCATGCCACTTGGTATTAGAATCCATTTTGGGGATGGGAGAAGCAAAACAAAAGATTCCCACTCTTGGGGGAAGTCTATTTAAGCAATGAGAAGCAATCAGCTCTGTCTTCGGCTGGCTTTTGAAACTGCCTTGCATACCCTAAAATAGTGGTGGACAACCTGCAGTTCGCAGGCCACATGCGACCCACTGAAGTTTTATATTTGGCCTGTGAGACATTATGTTTTCTGTTGCCCATGCATGGGGTTGCCAGATTCCACTTGTAACCATTTGTGTAGGTTTTTTTTCCTACCAGTATTACTAAAGTGACACGCACGTAAAGCAAGGGCACGTGAAGTGAGGAGTGTGCTAACTGCACACAACATTGACTGAGAGAGCCATGTGCTGCCTCTGCATCCAATCAAAGCACTGCTACGGTTCAGTCATCACACCCTGAAAATTCTAGGCATGCAAGCACAATTAGCAAAATTACCCTATCCTGAGAGAGTACCTTGGTTATGACAATCTTGCGGCCCACTGAGATGACAGAAGGCTACTCATGCAGCCCATTCACTAGTCTAGGTTGCCCATCAATGCCCTAAGAGGACACAAAAAACTTTGAAGAAGGCTGCAGAATCAAGAGTAAAAGATGCACTCTGATTTGAAGTTTATATTTGAAATAAGAACAGCTGTTTAGGGTAAGAATTTGCATGTAACGAGCTTCTTAGTGGATTAGAATTAGCTATGTGTTTTCTATTCATTTTAATTTAGTAACTTACTTTGAACTGACTGTTTTCACTTGCAACTACATTTTGTACTTACAACACTTTTACTTATTATCAGGCTCAGTGTAAATAACTGTTACCTGGTGGGGAAGCAATTGCTTTGCATATCTCTCATTGATAAAAAGGGCTGACCTCATGAGCTTTCCCTGGGATTTGATCCCTTTTGGGGGTTGCTTTCCTGGGTGCTGAGACCTTATAGCTGAGCCCTCCCAGAGCTGAAGTGGTTTAGTGTCTGTGTTGCTCTGCAGGAGGGCGGTAACACCAACTGCATGACTTGTCTGGAGGAGACCAGAGGATCTGGCCCAGGCAGACAGGGTGGTGGTGAGCCCCAGAGAGCAAGTAGGTGGGTGGCAGTGGCATGATCAGCACACTGAGGAACAATTCCAAAGGGACTACTGTGACCACACCCCGTCACAATGGGGACTGGGGCAGAGGTCATTTTCCTTAGACTGTGAAGCCGCTAAGGCCAGCATGGGTGGCACCGGTAATGCCAGGATATCCTGCGCTGCCTGCAGGGCCTCAAGTGTCAATGGGACATGTATCAACAAAGGCCCTCACTGCTCTCTGCTGTAGCAGTCTTGGGTTGGGACGGGCTAGACTGCTCAGCTTGAGCTGATGCCAGGCTCCCTGATGGAGAAGTTGAGCCTCTCAACATGGGTCCTGGCTCTCCTCTGGCCCTTCCCTTTCCCTTATGGGAAACGGGAGATCTTCCCCTCGCAAGTTTCTTGGTCTTTCTGAAGGGGGCCGGCGAAGGAGACCACTGAAGGCTGGAAGATGGCGCAAGTGGAGTGCTCCGCACCAACACTATAGTGCTTGGGGCTGAGTCGGACCCTCTGCTCCAGTGCTGGAGTTAACATCTGTTCTATCAGGAGCACCTGGACACACATGTCCCTCTCCCTCTTCATCCTGGGCTGAAACAACTTACAAACGCAACACTCGTCACTTATGTGTCCTCCCAGATACCTCAGGGAGTTGCTAAGAGGATTGCTGATGGACATGGGGCACCTACATTGACCACTTGGCTTGACACCTGGGGATTGGGACCCCATTCCTAGGCTAAGTCCTGTCCAGGACCAACTAACTCATTCTAACTCTAAGCTACTAAGGGATAATTATAACTACAAACTATTAACTGTTTTAAGGAAAGAGGCTATTAAGCAGAATGACTCTAACTACACTAACAAAAGGCAGCATAAAGTTCCAGCACAGTTACGGGCAGTTGGAAGGAATTTGAGGGTGGGGGAAGTGCACAGAGCCCCTTATACCGTGCCATGAGAATGCCACTCCAAGGGGCACCAGAGCCATTCCCCTACAGAAACTCCTAAGGGAAAAACTTCTGGCGCTGGTACCCATGGTGAGCACACATACTTACAGTATAATGGACATGAGCAACCATTTGAAAAAGAACAAAATATTCCAATTCAGGTCAAATCAATCTGAAACTTCCAGTTGTGAATTGCCTTTTGGTTTTACTCTTTTGGAGACTAACTTGCACACAGATCACATTTTCAAGATTTACTCTGTAAATGAGATCAAGAAACCTGCTTATCTGAAAAATTAGAGATTTTTACCTAATTGTAGGATTCCAGGGCTCAAGGAAAAACATTAAATATCAAAAAACTTGTGATAAAAGTGAGACTCAATAAAATGAAGAGAGTTGGCAACATTGTTCATGTCCCTCTAAGATAATCAAACTTCATGGTCCCATAGTACTTTCTGTGATATAAGTTTGGGCCAGATTACAATTTCATTTATGTTGGTGGGAATCCGAGGTATTTTAATTGGAACAGATTCTGAGATACTGGCTTTGTTGAAGTTAATAAACTATGAAAGTTTACAGTAGCTGAGTATCTGTGTCATTGTCTTCAAAGAACCTCCTAGACCTTGGCTACAAGAATGATTTAGCCACTGGTGTAACACCACCAGTAAAAATCACTGGTCTAGACACATCTCAGAGGGGTAGCTATTTTAGTCTGTAACTTTAAAAACAAGGAGTAATCCTGTGGCACTCTCTTAAGGTGCCACAGGACTACTCGTTAGTCTAGATACACTTCACCACCGTAAAACCTAACTCATATAGATGAAGATTATCTCTGCTTCAAGCCAGGGTACACTGTATTGGTGCAATTTATGGTTTACACTGGTGCAACTGCACTATTATAGTGAGACCAATGCTATAAACCTTAATGTGGGCAAGACCTCTAGGGTTTACTCCACCATGGCTAATAGAATCAGAACATGGCATGCTAACACCACCCTTGTGAGTTAAAAACAGCAAGCAAATGGTCTGGTAGCACTTTATAGACTAACAAAACAAGTAGAGGGTATCATGAGCTTTCGTGGGCACAGCCCACTTCTTCAGATGACCGGAGTTATGACTAGGAGATAAGAAAACTCGAAATAAATAGGAGAAGGGAAGGGGAGGGGGGGTTATCCATGGTACTGGTGGGAAAGGTAATGCTTAGCATTTAAATGACGTACCCCAGGCCACAAGGACAAATATCAGAAGTGGAAGTCAAGCTCAGGGGTCTGATCGTCCCATCACTTACCCAGAGGATTCCCTTTCATTTCAGTGGGAGTTATGCACGCAAAACTAACAGCATGATGAGGCCTTGGTAGTAATTCAGGGGCCTCACAGACCTCTTGGTTGCTCTCTCAGTAATAAACTTCATGGAGAGCCATAACTTCTTTGCCAAAAGCAATGAGATTAGAATTAAAGAAGGCAGGAGAGCTTGCTGGGCAATGATAGGGAGAAAAAAATTACAGGAGAATAGGAGAGAAGTGGGGCGAGAGCAGCAAATATACGGAGCCAACAAGAATGAACCAAAGGCCTGTGAAAAGAGCTGTTATCATTTTAAAAACCACCACCATTCCTGGCTGCTCCTGTGACAGCATGTGGAATCCAAAAGCAGTCATTGGCAATTCTAATACAATGATCGCCAAAGGAGATTTTAAGAGGCTTCTTTCTCTTTTAAATGTAAATCAGTATCAACCAAGCATACAAAATTCAAATAGAGTCACAGTAAGAAATACCGAATGCCTTTATGGAGGCACGGGAAATTCACACCGGCCCAACACGGAAGTATGTCAGCTTGCTTATTGTGTATCATTAATATACAAACAGATAACCCGTTCATGAAGTGGCCTTATCTTTATCTTACAATGCTTTGTAGTATGTGCAGAGAGAGATCTGTATTTTAGGCTCACTAACCTACTCTTTAGAAAAGCAGTGCATTTTGTAAACAGCTGGCCAAAAGAGGTAAAATTTTGGTACTGGGTTCCAACTTCCTGGGCAGGTAGGGTCTGGAAATGCCTTGGTGAGGCTACATCATCTGGAAGGTTTAAATCATGACCATTTCAACAGGCTAATTAAAATGTAATGCTGATGGACTCCTCACCAAGGATGGTGGCTCTGAAAAAGCAAAGCACTTTCTTATGTCATGTTCCCTCCTTTTTTTCTTGCCATTCTGGGCTCCCCAGGGGAACAATTATTTATCTGGGAGCCCTGAGGCAAACATCATAGAATCTACAAACCGTGTAGGTGTGCCCAATAAAACCTGATCACTCTCTTTGCATAATGCTTGTGACTCCTGTCCTCCACAGCTCATACAGAGGAAAAGGGGGCTGTGCAGAAAGATACCCCTACTCATCTATCACCAATGCGTTCGCAATGGGTCCACTGAAGCCAATGGAAAAACTCCCTGGATCAGGACCAAACTGAGCATGGTAGATGGGCCACAAGAAAAGGGGATGAGTTCAGGTCACCAGGGAAGTTATCAGAGAAAAGCTGCTCTGTCAGCATGTCCTTATTACTATGCCACTCCATAATAATGGGCTTTTTACTTGCTATTGTTTAGAGGATCATTGGCTCTTGTCATCCAGTAAGGGATCTCCACAAAATGGAGTCATTGCCTACTATTCAATGGTAGCACAATGATGGAGTGGGCTGTGCTAAGGAGGGTAGGCTAAGAGGAATGTATAGGAAGAGCTCTTCTGTAGGGTGGGTGGTAACTAGAGGTTGGACCTCCTTAGTCCAACACCCTTGGGACTTGACCAGTTCCAAACCAGGGGGTTTGCTGGACCAGGGGAGGTCAATACCAGCCTCTCTGTTGCTGGCCTCTAGGCTCTGTTCCTGGCCACCAGGCTCTGCTCCCTCGAGCCCCTGTCCTGCCTGCCAGAAGGCAGCCCCTGGTCCCAGTCCCTGGATCTGGTCCCCAGGTGCCAGTCACTGGGCTCCATTCCCAGTCACCAGGCCACACTCCTGGCCGCTGAGTTCTGACCTCAGCAGCCAGCTGCAGTGCTCTGCTTCCAGCCACTGGCCTGGCTCTCTGGTCTGGCAACATCCATGGTCATGTTGCGCCAGTTTCTCCCCATGAGTGCTCCAGACCTGGAGCATCAACTGGGTCCCCAGTGATGCCGGACCATGGATGTTGCTGGACCAGAGTCCTGAACTAGAGAGGTTGTCACATTATTGGATTTTAATGTGAGCAGGCAGATCATTCTTGCACCCACTGGTGGGTATTTGCCCCAAACTGTATGTAAGGTGGGCCATATGAGGTGTCAAATGAAAGCTTATGCTATGCTGATTCTGTCTATGCTATTCAAGTACTTGTATGATTTTTGTATGGAAAGTTATGAATGTGGGCTCTGTACTTACATTTCACATCTTCTGTCTGGGAGACAGCAGTAGGGGTCGACCACCTATGGTGGGGGTGGCAGCCCAATGAATAGTGAATGCTGCATGGACAAAGGCTCTTAAGTGTTGCCAATTGACACCTGAGCAGCACACAATGGCCCCTTGCCTGAGAAGGACACACCTGGATACTCCAGGACTCCTGCCTAAAAAGGACACAGACTGGTTTGTTGATCATGTTTTCAGCTCCATTTTGGGAGGCACCATCGCCCAGGAGAACAATGGATTTCCCTGTGCATAGGCAAGGTTATAAAAGCATCCTAAGGGTGCCTCCATCTGGTCTTCACTCCTACCCTCCACTCCAGAAGCACCTTTGCCTAGGACAGAGGGCCAAGAAAAATTAGCGGACTCATCCTAACAGAGGATGTACACCAGAGACTTTTAAGCCAGCAGTTTGTTACATCTCTGCTAAGAGCCTGCATGGACTGACTTTTTGTTCTGATGGGCACCGTTCTCTCATTTTGCAGACCCCAATGCAAATATGAAGGCATTCACTGCATGACAGTCATCAAAGAAAGCAAGCATGTCATAAGAGTTGGGCATAACTGGGCATAGGGGTACCATGCATGGGTATATAGGTACCACACACAATACACAGACATTGTCTAGGGTGGTTGGTTTGGGGAAAGTTCAGTGATGTAGGCCCTTAGAGAAGAAGGGAGTAAGAGAATAGAGAAGAAAAGAGCCAAGATTTGTAGGGCTAAAGAGAGAGTTGGAGAAGACCAAGGCATGGAGATTGTTCCGATGTCATTTTAATGATTCACATCAATGGCCTCTCAACAGTGACATGTGCAGAACAGACTCCTCGTTTACAGCAGATGGTAAAAAGGCACAATGTACACTACTGCTTTCATCATTTGAAAGGCACTACACACTAACAAGCCCTAAGTGCACCAACAGTAACATCAAATTAAAAGTCTATCGTGAAATGAATTCCAATTTGTCTGTTTGCCCTCTGGAATTTAGCAAATGAATGCTATTAACTATATTCATGACAGAACTTTCCATTCTTTTCTTTGGCACGATTTTTTTCATTTTGTACATTTTTACACCGAACATGATCAAAAAGGAAATGCTTTTGTACTTTTTTTTAGCACTGTGATTAATGACGAGACATTCTGAAATACTGTGTTTAAATGTACAGTTATAAACGAGAGGCATACTCGGCATCTTGGAAAGCATATTTCTGAGTGAATGTCAAATCCACAATATTTTGCAAGAATTACAGTTGGGGGGGGGGGGGAAGGAGGAAACAGTATGCTGCACCCAGATTTTTGGAAAGAGAAAAAGTCATCTAGAGAAGGTAAGCAAAATCTGTACAAGAATTAGGGTAATAGTTACCCACTCAAAATCCCTAGGAGCGTGTTTCACTGTGTTTAAAGGTACAAACTGACAAACTAAAATTCACACTTTAAAAAAAAATCTGCTAGTATTACATACAACATCTAAGGTTATCTGAGAGGGGGAAAAATAGAAAACAAGGGCTGTAAAACAAAAAAAGTATCAGGAGAATCTGAGGCAAATGCAATACCAGAAACTACCTCTAACACATTTAAAAAACAACTGTCTACTACACTGCAAATCAAGCACACCTCTAATTTCCATAGTTTTCAGCATTCAAAGATGCTACAAACATAGCCTAATAAAAACATACACAAACACACAAGTGAGTCAGAACTGTAAGCAATGAATTTTTATGTTCGTCTGGTTTGTGGTAGAAGACATATATTGGCAATGGAAGGGAGGCTGAATTCTACTGTAGTCTTTCCCCTCTTCAGGATAATTCCTTTGTCAGAGTAACCATGTTTGTGTACCAAAAGGTCATTTCACCCTACAATTTTTTCCTGTTCCAAAGGAGCAAGTCATGAGTGTGCACAGCTGTATGTGGTTACTTAGAACCCACCAGAACTGGGGAGCCTGAATCAAACTTGTGATGCCTTCTGTGCAGCAGAGGGAATCTACGTGCTTGCTGCGACACTACACAGTAGCCACTCTAATATAAAATGTCACACTTCAGCCTCAATTAACTGAATTT
Organism: Rafetus swinhoei; assembly: GCA_019425775.1. NCBI lineage: Eukaryota > Metazoa > Chordata > Testudines > Trionychidae > Rafetus > Rafetus swinhoei. The sequence goes on along the minus strand of CM033437.1, from coordinate 268,303,968 downwards.
ATTTATGAAGTGATGCAATTAAGTCTGTGACAGTAACACTGAGAAACAGAGGTCTTCTGTTCACTCTGCTGCAGAAGGGTAGTACTGTAAACCTTTTCAGTAATTACCAAATATAATAAAGCATAGAATAACAAACAGAGGAAAAGGAGGAAACCACTACAGAATATATGTAATTTACATGGACATGAAACTGAGTTTTGTATGAATTAAAATAAGGAAAATTGGAACAAAACAAAACATTTATTGGATTCTATTCAATTGAAGCACAAAGTGGGTATTTTAATAGCAGGAGTCCTCCTGTGTATGTTTGAATACCAGGAAATTACTCCAAAACATATCATTTTGCCTATTCCAAACAGTAGACTAGTAATTTAGCCCCAAATGGTGTTTGCACTTTCCATTATCTCCCAAGTCTGCTTATTTTTTTTAATCCAGGCTGCTTGTTATTACCATTCCATGCTCTTCTTATCTATTACCTCTCACACAATGTGTCAGAAGATAACTCTGAAAGCAATACCTAGCTAGCAATAGAAAACATATTAAAGTAAAGACTTTCTCCCAGCACTCACTAATGATTAGCTAAGTAGAAAAGATCAGGCTCCTGAATTTTTATATATATATATATATATATATATATATATATACACACACACACACACACACATCACACACACACATAATACTGAGACCTACCAACTTCCACCAAGAGTGATTTCCACAAAGAATTAAACATACCTCCCTTCCATGCAATTAAATACTAAATACCTATGAAAATAAAAGTAATGTTATTCTCCTCTGATCCTATTCTAGTTGGTTAGTTTGGGGCAAATTTCATCTCTCTCACGGCTCCAGAGGACCCCAGGCCCAGGCTGTGCTGTCTGAGTTGGGACAGCCTTTGGGAACGTGGTCTATGAATCCATACCAGTGGCACACTATGGAATAATTCTGGCCCTGATTCAGCAAGATACTTAAGAATGTGATGAGTAATTTCACTGAAATCACTGGGACTATTCATGTGCTTAACAAGTTACGCGTTGTGCCCCTAAATGCACTTCTGTGCCCATTAACAAAGGGATCACTGTCACATAACCAGCAAGCCCTATCAAGCCTGACAAACTCACTACACCTAACACATTGCTGTCATGAGATTTATCTATACAGAATGCCATCTGAGGTATCTAATGAAAGCCTGTGACACTCTAGTCAATTATCACTGTGAAATGGAGTCACACTATCTGATACTGTGCTTTAAAGTCAGCAGCCAAACAAAAGGGAAAAAACAGATTTCTTTTTCCAGACAAGGAGGAAGATAGTTATCTCCCTGTCTCTCTCTAATGTAAACAGAGCATGGTAATGGCAGAGCCAATGGGCAGCTCATTGGCATTGGAGGTGAACAGGAGGGACCAAATAACATAAATATGTGAAATCAGCATGGGAGGATATGATGCAGCGTTCCCTTAGGGTGTGTACCTGTGCAACCGCGCACAAAAAATTCTAAGCCCGCCCACCTCCTACACAGAGCTGCGCAGCAGCACTCACCTTCCTACTGGACCCGGAAGGTGAGTGGCGTGGCTACTCTGGCAGGCAAAGCTGCACAGCGGGTGGGGCCACGTGGTGGGCGGGCAGCTGCTGCCAGGGGTTGGGGCCACAACTGTGTGGCAGGTGGGTGACTGCTCCAGAAGCCAAGGCTGCGTGGTTCAGACACTGAGGGGGGGAAGGAAGCTAAGTAGCCCCCTCAGAAGGGCACCGGTAAAGTGTGCCCAACATTGATTATAGGGATGTAACAGTATAGTCGATTAACCAATTAACTGATAAGCAAAAGCTTATAGGTTAATGCTATAGGCTACAGGCATTTCCCCCCCCCCGCCAGTAAATTTTTTAGCAGTCTGGCCAGCAGCCCAGCTCAGTCCTGGCTTGTACTGGGTCCTGGACCTACCCCCGCTGCAGCTCTGCATTTAAAGTGAGTTAGGAGCCAGATGGGCAGGCAGCCTGGCTCAGTTCCGACTCGTGCTGGGTCCAGGAGCTCAGACTCTTCCTCTGCCCTGGACAGGGGCTGCCTGGGGACTACAGAATAGTCGACTAACCGATAAGAATTCATGAGGTTAATCGACTATTCAATTAACCGATATTTAACATCCATAACTGATTATACACTTGATTGGCCAAATGCATAGACCAGGGGTGGCCAACCCGCGGCTCCTGACGGAACCTTGAACCGCTCAGGTCAACCACTCTCACGGCTGGGCCACTGTGAGCCGCATGCGTGCTCTAGGCCCGCGCCATTCCACTCATGGCCCCCAGCGCACTACGTCATATCCTGCACGTGCAGGCCGGGTCGCACACAGTGTCCCAGCCTGCACATGCTAGCAGCCGGCAACTGAGCGCAGGCAGCAGCAGCAGCTCCGGGTGTGGTGGCGGCACCAGCGCCAGCGGCGGCTCTAGGACCTGGGCACAAGGTTAGTGGGCGAGGGGGATTGGGTTAGAGCGGGGAGGGGAGGTGTCTGGGGAAGGGGAAGGGGGGGGTGGAGGGAGTGCGCATGGTGCGCCAGCCGCTCAGCGCACAAACCCCAGTGCCTGGAGGGAGACGCATGGCTGTAGCGGCAGCTCCAGGACCCGAGAATTAGGTTAGAGCCGTGGGGAAGGGGGCTGGCTGTAGTTTGGGGGACGGAAGGGGAGGGGGATTGGGTTCGGGGGAGGGTGGACGGCATCCCAGCCAGCACGTCTCAAGGCTGGCCGGTCAGTGCACGCGCCCCAGCACCTGGAGGGAGACACGTGTGGCTGTAGTGGCGGCTCTGTCTCTGGGACCCAAGAATTAGGTTAGAGCAGGGGGGGGGGCGGTGGAGGGGGATTGGTATAGAGGGAGGCCGGCGCCTGGCTCTGGGGAAGGAGGGATTGGGTTAGAGGTGTGTGGGGAGAGAGTGTGCCTGGCTCTGGGGAAAGGGAGGATTGGGTTAGAGAGGTGTGTGTGCGCCTGGCTCTGGGGAAGGAGAGGGGATTGGGTTAGATGGGGGAGGGGAGCTAGCTCTGGGAAAGGGCCGGGTATTGGGTTGGGGGTGCCTGGCTCTGGGAAAGGGCCGGGGTATTGGGTTGGGGGGGTGCCTGGCTCTGGTGAAGGGCCGGGGGATTGGGTTCGAGAGGGGGGTGGGCCTGGGGGAGAGGAGGGGAAGGGAAGAGCAGCCAGCACTCTTCCTGAGACCCAGGATCCCCAGGTACTAGCCCCAGCTGTCTCTGTCCCCTCCTCCTGGCCAGACCCTCCCATGAGTACCCTGCCCCAGCACCCACCAGCACCCTGCCCCAGCATCCTGTCCTCTGCCCCCACCAGCACAGTTAGGGCCACATTAGTGAGGCTTGGGGGGTTTTGGGGCTTGGGGTTGTTTTTTTGCATCTCACTTGTGTGGCCCCGACTGACTTTTCTATGGGTCACTGACCCCTGACTCAAAACATGTTCTCCACCCCTCTCATAAATAAAGACAATGCTGAAACATTTTGTGTTTGACATAATCTTTTATTTAAAAATGAAGCCTGGCCAACAAGCCCCCAATTGGGGCCAAGCCCCCATCTGGCCACAGTCTCATAACACTCCTGCACACACACACCCCGCAGGCCGGAGCCTATCATACACGGGAATCCCCTGTCCTGAATCTGTCACATCCCTAAACTCCTGCACCTCCGCATCCCCAGTCTTCTGCCACAACACTCCTGCACCATCCACAGACTGGAAATCTGTGTCCTGAGACCATCATACTCCCAGCCTCCCTGCCCTGAGCCCCTCATTCACCCCAGCCTAAACTCCTGCACCCTCACAGCCACAAGCCTGCGGCTTGCTCAGCACCCCAACCCTCCACCTGACTCCAACACTCTCCAGCCTAGAGCCCCCTCCTTGAGCCAGCATCTTCTTCCTCCTGCACCCAAATTCCCTCCCGGAGCTTGCACTTCTCACCCCTTCCCAGTGCTTTTTTTGTGAGCCACAATAGCAGTGGAGACAGCATGAAGAGCCAGGGCAAAGTTGTTGAGCAAAAAAAAAAAAAAATTCCCGGTAGAGGAATGCCACATATGTGCAGGGTCAGCAATTTAAATTATTACATTCTGCCATATCAACTATTTAAACTATTTATGACCTCCCTAATACACTCTTACCAGCATTCTACTATATATAAAGAGATTCTCCAAAGTCAGGTAATATGGGTTAATGTTTGTAAAACAACAGTTACAAACACTGTTTATTATTTGGCAGTGCTCTGTGAATCCTTAGAAACCGCACAATAGAGATAAGACAATGAATAATAGGCTTGATTGTCTAATGCCTTAGAACTATTTTGTACTCCAGTTGCACAAAGGTACCCTAAAGGCAGTCATCTTATTTCACTACTTGGGTCTTATTCCCAGTGTAAGCAGAGGAATCCTTATCATGTTTAGAACCAATGAAATGACTCTGTGGTGCCACCTCTAAAGCTCCTGGAATCGGGGCATTCTGGAGGAAAACTAGAGCAGTGCTGCAGTGTGCTTATTCTTGGCCTCCTATGACTTCTATGGGACTGTGGGCAGTGCCGATTTAGAGCAGTCTTAAGGCTAATCTAACATACTGAAAACTTCGCAGTATTAATTTTCTTTTTATTTGACTTCATATTAAATAAGCATTTAAAGTCAGGAACCTTGTTAATTATCCATTGTTTTAGTATTCTTTCTTCCATAAAATTTATATATACAGTAAAACTCCAATTGTCCGGCATCCAGTGATCCAGCACTCCCGATAGTCCAGCACCAACTGGAACCCAGAAGTGCTCCGGCCAGCCGGACAATCGGAGCTGCTGTGAGCCCCATGGGTGCTCCCGGCTGGGAAAGGGAAGGGGAGAAGAGGGGAAGGGGATTATACCCCTGTGATGGGTCTGCTGGGACCTGCACTGCGACCGGCCGGGGTGGGGAGGGGGGGAACGGCGCAGCAAGGGGCGAACCCTCCGCTGTTTTGCAGGAAGGTGGGGGAAGCCCCGTGCCGCCGCCTAGAGTTTCCGGGAGGGGAGCAGGCTCCCCACACCCCAGACTGCAGTACTGTAGTTATCGCCGAGCAGGGGGTGAGGAGCGGTGCTGCAGGACCAACTCGGCAGCACTCTAGCTGCTCTGCTCTGCAGCTTCCCCAAGTCTGCCACTCGTCAGTTTCAGCAGCGGCAGCGGCGGACTTGGGGAAGTGGCATGGAGCAGAGCAGCTGGGGTGCTGCCGGGTTGGTCCTGCAGCTCCACCCCTCACCCCCCTTCTCAGCGCCGGGCAGCACCCCAGCTGCTCTGATCCGCGCCACTTCCCCAAGTCTGCCGCTGCCAAAACTGATGAGTGGCGGACTTGGGGAAGCTGCAGAGCAGAGCTGCTGGGGTGCTGCCGGGTTGGTCCCGCAGCACCGCCCCTCACCCCCCTGCTCAGTGATAACTACTGCAGTCTGAGGGGTGGGGAGCCCGCTCCCGTCCTGGAAACTCTCGGCAGCGGCGCAGGGCTTCCCCACCTTCCTGCAAAACAGCGGAGGGTTCACCCCTTGCCGCGCCATTCCACACCCACCCCTGGATGCAGTGCGGGTCCCAGCAGACCCGTCACAGCCCCCCGCCGGAGTACCTCCTGATACTCTGGCATATCCGATAATCTGGCACCACCTAGGTCACAAAGGTGCCAGATTATCGGAAGTCTACTGTATATATATTTGTTAATTTAACTCAGGTGCCACAGTGGCACACATCTGAACAAGCGCACATGTCCTCAATATTGACACACAAGACAAAACTCACTCCGCTCATGGATGAAAAATCTTAGAGGGAACACTGCTGGTGTCTGAACTCCAGGGATTCATCTTGCGACCAAGACAGTAAACGTTGAGGAACATAAGGAGAATCAAAAAGATATATTGCAGCAAATGGGGTCTGGCCCATCCAGTCTGCGAGAGTTGGCAACCCTATGTATTGGCCTTCCATTACTAAGGGGAAAAAAGAGGTGAGCTCTCCTTGTATCTTTCAATGGTGACTGCTCTGCAGTGTGGATAGCTGAAAGGTTGCTTCAGGTGAGACTTCTCTTTAGTCAAGCATTGTAACCTGTTAAGTTTCAGTCCTTCACAAGCCCGTTTTACTTTTGTTTTATTTGACATCATTTGTCTCTATTGTTATTGCTTAGTTATCACTTAAATCTCAGTGATTAATCAACTTCTTTTTGTTTTACTAGAATTACATCTCAGGGCTGCTACATTAAGCGGTGTTTCAATTGCTTAATTTAACCAGTAATTTGGTATGCACACTGCCTCTTTAGAAAAAAACAACAAATGGTCTGGTAGCACTTCATAGAGTAACAAAACATGTAGATGGTATCATGAGCTTTCGTGGGCACAGCCCACTTCTTCAGATGACTGGAGTGCTACCAGACCATTTGTTGTTTTTTCCTGTACAGACTAACTCGGCTATCCCCTGAAGCTTCTGTCTTTTTAGAGACAGCAGACATGGTAATTTCTATGAACAAGCATCCAGTGATGGGCTGGAGGCTGCAGGGAGATTCTTCTGGAGGGTGTGGGAGCTCTGAAGTACAGCACAGGCTAACCTGCAAGGCTGCCTAACAAACTGGAGTGGCAGGAAGTTGTCACTCTCTTTAACACCAACAGATCTCTTTTACGCGGAGGCAAAAGGCTAGCAGCGATTTACAGTTCTGGACACCTCAACACAATGTCATCCATGAGTTTATATATCTTGCTGAATCTGAGCCTTAACTGGAACAAGGACTACAATAATCTGATATTAAATTACACAGATCTGCAAAGAATGACATTTGTGGCTTCTCAGCAATTGTTTTTTAGGATAGGTACATTGCCCTAATTAGTTCATTAAATATCTTCAGAACTATGAAGATATTTAAATAAATACCTTTTTTTAAAAAATATGGGAGCCGTGCATGCATACCAGAGAACAGGACTTGGCTGTCAGAATGCATGCGTCTGTGCACATGCTCATATTATATTTGGGTAAATGTATGTTTGTGCTTTGTAGGCCTTTCAGTATTACTTTTCAGTTATTCTATTTCATGCTGAGTTTTGAAAGCAGTTGAAGACAGCAAACAAAACATAGAAACGGATCCCTACCAAAGGTAGTGTTTTCTCACCGGCTGCTACCGCCAAATACTTCTAATCCATGATGACATGAGTCAGAAATAAACCAACTCCAATTGGAAGACTGTATTCCAGAGAAATGGTTCACTATGAATCACTGTTCCCAACATAAACAACTGCTCAGGAAGGGGTAGGCAGCATTCTCGTCATCTGCCCCCCTGTTTAAGAGAGAGGGCTGCCGCTGCAATATGAGTCCTGCGAGTGGAAAGTGGTGTGTGTAAACAAACATTTTCTTAGGCAGCTCTGTCCCACTTTTAGATGGTGCTAGCTGTGGCAAGGCTGTGGCCATTTTGTGCTCAGCAATCTCCACTCCTGGAAGACTTTCCACCAATGAAGTTCAGTGGCAGATTAAAGTCAGTAGATGCAGATAATGCAAGTGGGATAAGATAACAACGTAATTTTTCTAAAGGTAGATCCTATCAGACCAATCTGACCTCTCTCTTGGAGAAGCTAACTAATTATAGACAAAGAAATTGAGCAGAGCTAATCTACCTGGATTTCTGTAAAGCATTTGATCCAGTTCCATTTAGGAAAATGGGGATTAATGCAAAAATTGAAAGATGGGTAAGGAACTGGGGAGGGTAAAGGGGAGACTACAACAGACCATACTGAAAGGAGAACTATCAACTGGAGGGAGATCACTAGTGAAGTTCCTCCGGACAGGTGCTTGCACCAATCTTATTTAACATTTTCATTCATGACGTTGGCACAAAAAATGGGAGGGTGTTAATAAAATTTGAGGATTAACCAAAGTTAAGAGATGCTGCCAATAAAGAGAAGGACCAGAATATCCTACAAGAAGATCCAGACAACCTTGTAAACTAGAGTAACAGAAATGGATAACAGGTAGTAGGGCAAAGTGCAAGGTCATGCACCTAAGGACTAGAGTTTGAACCTCTAATCCAGCACTCTCTGGTCTGGCAACATCCGTGGACTGGCATGATTTTAGTTACCCGAATATCCACTTGTTGTGGGTGTGGCCAAGTTTCCCACTGTCCCATAAAGTTTATTTACAGCTGGCAGTCCTGGCTCTCAATATTCTGTGCTGTTATTTAGCTCTAATTTACTCCTAAATGTCTTCTAAGAGCCCAGGAATCCATGGAAGTGTTGGTAATGCTGCTAAGTGCAAGTATGTTTTTTACACTTTATCTACTTATATCCTTGTGCGAAATATAGTAAGATTTTGTAACAACACTAACACTTTGTTATGAAGCGAGCTGATAGGACTTAGCTAGACTTATATAAGGTGTATTAGTACAATCATACATTAGGCAGCATTGCAAGCATTGTCCCATTTATTCACTTCAGCAAAATAAAAATAAAGAGAGACCCGCTCACTAAAATATTGACCTCCCATGGTTCAGCAGGTCAGGTCCTCAAGGTGCTGAACCAGGGAAGTTCAAGTTGTAACAACAAGAATTGTTGCTATAAGCTGTGGACTTGAACTAGAGTAAATGGTGAATTCTTTGTATCTTGAACTTTTAAAATCAATAGTTGAGGACTTCAGTAACTCAGCCAGGGGTTACAGGTTTTCTACAGGAGTGGGTGGGTTAAGTTCTGTGGCCAGCAATGTTCGGGAGGTCAAACTAGATCAGACTAGGTGTCTCAAACTTCATTGAACCCCGATCCCCTTCTGACAACAACAACAACTATTACATAACCCTGAAAAAGACCAAGCCCCTCAGCCCTAGGCAGGGGGGCCAAAGTCAAAGCCTGAGCCTCTTCCTCTGGGGTGGGAGAAACTCAAGCCTGAGGGCTCTAGCCCTGGACAGTGGGGCTTGGACTTTTGGCTTCAGCCTCTGTGCCAGGAAATCTAATGCCAACACTGGCAAGCCAATAAAACAGAGCTGTGACCCACAATTTGAGAACCACTGGATTGGATGATCATGATGGTCCTTTCTGGGCATAGAGCCTATGAGTCTATGAAAATCAGCAGAAGCTGGTGCAGACCCTGAATCCAACTGTGCTGTATCTGTACCTGAGCTCAGCTTTGCAACCTTTGCTGTCAATGGGAATACTTGGAAGAGGAGAGGCTACTGATGTGAGCAAAAGCTGCAGCATCAAGCTGTCTATTTAAACTTGTTTCACCCCAGAAGAGCAAACCTGCAGGAAGATTGTGTCTGTGCCCGTGTCAGTCCCAGAGAAATAGAGGGGAAGGGAAGAATAGAAAAAACAGGTGCCTTTTTAGATTGCAACAAAAAAGCTGAACTCTGTAAAACCAGTCAGTCAGTCTGAAACGACACAGAAAGAAATATCATCCCAGTGGAAACTAAATAGCCTCAATTTGAACATATTTGCTACAGTGGAAGTGTCTCTCAGCAGGGAAAAATCCTGCTGCAACTAAAGAATCAACGACAGAATAACTAGAGTGATAGTATGTGCAGAAAAACAAGCCAAAAGGATGTGTCTATCAGCAGACACTCTGTGAAAGGCTAGGAAATTCCACTTGAATATAAATCAGTATCAGCTTCACAAGCTGATAAAGATTTTGACTTCCGCGCTACATCCCTGAAAGTCTAGCTGTTCTGTTTTTAGTTCTATCTTTGTTCCAAATTAACCTTTTTTAGGTTTTAGAAAACTATATGTATTGGTCTGTATGCAGCCAAGCACCTCTGATTAACAGAAACATGTAGATTTGGGTCACTGAAATGCATGACAGAGTCAACCAGATTTTCTCCTCCTCCGCCCCCCTTCTCCCCAAAAAAGCCAAACAAAATATTCTAACCTGCTTCTCTAACAAGTCAGCACTGTGCCACCCTCCAGAGTGGCAATTCATGCAAGTAGGAAGGAATAGAGAATGCAACCATTTCAATAGAGTTATCAAAAGACACTTTTAAATGATGAAGAATTAAGAAAACAATTTGCAAACATTGGAAGAGAGCATCTTCCCGGCCACCTTCCTCTCATGCCAGTAAATTCACTTTTGAATACATAGGGCCTTGTCCCTGACACAGCACGGTGAGGTTAAAGCTACCTTGTTCAGGCAGCTAGGGATTCTTTAAAGGCCTTCAAACTTGCTTAGTCAGCTTTCCTGAGTAAGGGGTGTGACTTGGGTTGGGGGTGGGACCAAAGCATGCTGTGCCCTGGTAATGCTCTCTGAAGATAAAGGCCCCATGAAGCTATCACCAGCTAGCTGGAGCAGCTGCAAGACAACTCAGACTTGCCAGCCCACAGCAACTCTTAGGATAGGTGTCCTGTAAATGTGACTTACACTGACCTGCTTCTGCTCGCTGCTCTCTTTGTTTCAGCACCAAGCAGTGCAAGTGGACTCAAAATCAGGGCACCGCTGTGCTATTTTTAAATACTAACAGCAGTATTACAGAGATTATCCTTGTCAGGCAACCGCCTACATCAAGAGGCCTCTCCCAAGTATGAAGAATAATTCTGCTACACCTTTACTCAAGGGTCACCTCAATTACAGAATCAATTATCATCAACTGCTTGAGAGTTTGCATAAGACAGTTGCCACTGTAATAATTTTATATTAAGGTCCCATGTTCCTCAGAAAGACACTCAGGGTGCAACAGACACAATGTTTACAAACCCAGACCTCAGTTTTCACACATGCAATCAGGATGGGAGGGGAGAGGGAAGAGGGAGTTGGTTTGGTATGGCTCTTAGCATCTCTCCTTCTCCCCCAACGTCACATCACCAAAATCTGCCTTTTCCTCTCTGTGCCGGATGCTAAGGCCCTTGCCCATGTGTTATGGGAACTACATACCATGCTGGCTCAGCAGCCAAAAGAGTAAACAAGCAACTGCCTGCCTGCTCAGCCAGGACTGTTTTATCCTCACTGCAGCTGTGGGGCTGCTAAAGGGTTGCAAGGTAGGCAAGTGTTGTGACTGCCAAAGAGACAAAGGGACTGCACAGAGAGGGGATCCCTCAAGGGGACATGTGAGATGCTCCCCACCACAGAGGGAGAAGTAGGGCAAGAGGCTGGCGAAGGCTACAGAGGTAGGAAGTGGTTCAAAGAATAGCAAGGGACTGGTTCTGCCTCGTTCATAAAAGATCCCAGAGTTGGAACCCAGTGGAGCAGGCAGGCTTGTGTTCCTCTACCCCCCCAGCCAAGGCCACTAGGGCCAATTAGCCCCTACTAGAACTACAGCACTTCCATTTTCCCCATTATCCTACAAGGGCCAGAGACTATTGAGGACCCACCCAGGAGGGGTCTGTCCTTGATGAGGACTTGACAACTGCAGTGTCAAGTGTGCTGGCACACTGTGGGACAAAGCCAAGTCAATGTGACTCCCTGTACCACTACAGGAACAGGACGCTAACAGATAAAGACCCCCCGTTATACCACGCCCTGAGTCATTTATTACTGTAACATCCTCTTCCTGGGACTCCCAACATCTCTCCAAAATGCCACTGCTCAAACCATCTCCCTTTTAATGCACTAGCCACATCAGCCTCTCCCGCTTAAATATTTTCACTCACTTCCTTTCTTTCACTGCAGTGCAACCAAACTCTTTGTCCTCACCTTCATGACCCTTAGTATCTCATCTCCATATCAAACTATCTTCCTTTCCTCTTCTCCCCATCCCAATGCTTTCTGCACTCCTCCCATGCCTCTTTTGCCTCCTCTCTACTGTACAACTCCCCACACTTATCTGCCACACACTTGCTCCCCTTCTTCAAACCCATTTCTTTTAGAAATCCCTTCTACCTTGCTTTCCTTACCAATACCTTCATTACTTCATTGGCTGTCTCATGCATTGTCTGCTCTAGTCTTTTGTTTCATCTTCCTTCCATTGTAAAGTCTCTGGGAAGAGAAAAGACACCCCCACAGAAGCAAGCATTCTATTGGCCAATCTCCTAATGGCTGCTGTGAGGCATCTACCTGCCTTTGAATAACTAAACTTCAGCACAGCAACGTGCGCTCAATCTCATCTAGCTCAGAGGGTACGTCTAGACTGCAAGCTTCTTTCGAAAGAGAGCATCCACACGTCAAAACCGGATTGAAAAAGCTATCTGCTTTTTCGAAAGAGAGCGTCCAGACTGCATAGACACTCTCTCGAAAGAAAGCCCTGATTGCTATTCACATAATGGCCACTGGGGCACCTGTGCTTTTTTCATTGCCTCTTCTTTCAAAAAATGTCCCTGTTCTGCGTCCACACACACCTTTTTTCAAAAGAGCTCTTTTGCAAAAGGCATTCTTCCTCGTAATTTGAGGTTTACCAATGTCGAAAAAACCCCTGCGTTTTTTCGATTTAATTTCGAAAGAATGTAATTTCAGTGTGGACGCAGGTGAAGTTTTATTGAAAAAAGGGCAGTTTTTTCGAAAAAACTATGTAGTCTAGACATACTCTGACTCCTTATTGGGGATAGCATCACTGCTGACCATTACCCATAATGAATGAAAGTGCCTTAGGGTAAAGAGCATGTCCATACCTCAGCTCGGCCACTGAGCTGCTCTGTGTGACCTTGGGCAAGTCACTTTAACTCTCTGAATTTCTGTTTCTCTTCCTACCCTTTTGTGAATCTTCTCTGTTTAGATTGAGATCTCTTCAGGGCAGAAAATGTCTTGCACTACATACAGTGCCTAGCACAACTGAGCCCCTATCTCCATTGAGGTTTTTAGGCACTACTCTAATAGACATAAATAAATAAAATAATAATAACAATAACAATAATGGTATTTTGTAAGGCATCTAAGCACACTTTCAGAAGTATACACATAATTAGTCGTAATAACATACTGCAGAAATGAGGCAGATAAAAGAGATTGGCTAACTGCCTATCTAGACAAATCAGAAATGTTCTGAACCACATCGCCACCTTGCCGTGGGTTAGAGAGACGACAGTGAGCAAACTGCATTTCCTTCCATGTTGTTATTCTCCCTTGTGACAGATGCTAGATTTAGAACTCAGTGAAGTAATGGACACAAAGACAGATACTGCTGTGTTACTGCAGTTGAGATTTTAGGAGATGAGAATGTCTGGCATTTAATAGTCATGTTGGAAAGTCCTACAGGATCACCTACGTGGCTGCCTGCAAATGTCAAGTAAAAGTACCTTCCCCTGTTCAGTCCTAATGCCTGCTTGAGAAGTGTAAAAAATGTACCAGAGGAATATTTTGCTGAAACTGGTATACACTTACCTAAAATCAAGAGGTGACCTTCACAACAAACAGGGCAATGGAAAGAGACTGATAATCTCCTTAAACCAGTCTAAAGAGCTGTTGGGCTTTCTTAAATTCTGCACATGACAGGACATTTCACACAAACTAACATCCCAGGATCTTGTTTGTTTCTGTAATTATAAGTAGATTGAGGACTTACACACACACACACACACTCCATCCTCAGGCTCCATCCCAAGAGTGGAATAAATGTATTCTAAAGAGGAAAACAAGGTTCATCTTTATCCCTTGACAAATGGAATTGGAAAGTTAAATAAATGATGCAAAAAGAAAGTTCATTTCATTCCCCAGACCACTGCTAATAGCAATTCCATGTTCAGACAAGGCATGACGACTCCAGAGCCAAGCATGTTCTGAGACTCTGCTTATAACAACAAAAGAGCTCTCTCGCTCGCTTTCTCCGTCATGACTTCTGTTCCTAAAAGTTTCAAAGTGAAACAATTCTTGATCTAAACTTATAAGGGCAAGTCTAGGCTGTGGCGCTATTTCAGGATACGTTTGGTATCCCAAAATACTGTTTCCGCTCCTTTACAGCACGCCCATTATTTCAAAATGCAATCAAAATAATGGGTATGCTGTTCCAACGTCTCAGTAAACCTCGTTCCACAAGGATTAAGGGACTTGTCGGAATAGCAGTGTATTTCAAAATTTAGAAATAGATTATCTCGAAATAGAATCATATAACCATAGAATACTAGGACTGGAAGGGACCTCGAGAGAAATAAGCTGCACAATTTGCATAGCTCAAATTGCATAGCTTATTTTGAGCTAGGGCCACAGTGTAGATGCACCCCAACTGACTGAGGTGTCCCAAAATAAGGAAAAGGTTGCTCACTGTCATCTCTCTAGCCCACAGCAAGGTGGCGGTGTGGTTCAGAACATTTCTGACTTGTTTAGATATGCAGTTGGCTAATTTCTTTTATCTGCCTCATCTCTGCAATAGATTAGTCACCTGAGCAACATTTTTTCCAAGTGAAGTGTATCCCATCCCCAACAGTTTCCTTCTTGTCATCCTTCAGAGCACTGGGTGCTGTATCAGGATCAAGTCTGGAAATTCAGAATAGAGAGGTCTGTGTCTGAATGGAAAAATTCCATCCCTGTCCAGCATGGTTCCTTCTGCTGAGAATTCTCATTTACCAAAGCAAAGGAACACTTGGGCATACTCAAAGAGAGGCTGAAACATGCAAATTGAGGGCCTGATACTGATCTTGCTTACACATCTGTAAATCAGGATTAACTCTACTGAGATACACACCTGTAAAACCGCTGCAAGATCAGAATCAGGCCACAAGACTCTGGGTTTTATCAGGTTGCCTGAAAACCTATTCCCTCCTCTTGCCCCAAGGGCTTTTTCTTCACTGTGAGTTTTTTCCAGCAGAAAACATGCTAATGAGGGACTCATTAGCATGAGTCGTGATCTCATTAGCATATTTTCTGCCGTTTCTTTTTGCGCACAGGGTTTTTGCGCAAAAAGAAGCAGTGTGTCCCGGACATAAGGATCTTGCGCAAAACAGGGGTTTTGTGCAAAACAAAAAGTCCACGCTGCTTCTTTTTGCGCAAAAACCCCTTGTGCAAAAAGAAACGGCAGAAAATAGGCTAATGAGATAGTGACGCATGCTAATGAGTCCCTCATTAGCATATTTTCTGCTGAAAAAACTCGCAGTGAAGACATAGCCTAGAAGAAGTAAAAAGGGAGCATATGAACTGGAAATAAAGTAGGGATGCTTTGGAGAACAAAGACCCAAGAATGTATGAATCTGGGAGTTTCATGCATCTCACATTACACCTTATATATAGGTATAAATGACAAACTAGGTGTAAAATATATCAGAGCAATTAAATCTTACACTCAGTCTTCACAGTTGTAAATAAGTCCACAAGGTAGTCTGGACATGGGCCCTGTTTGTTAAATTTATGCCTTTTTTGTATGTATCTGCCAATTCCAGACAATTTTGTACTTACATTCTTAGGGCATCTTAACACATCGAAGTTGCACCTGTTTAGTTTAAACTGGTCTATAAAATTATTTAGGACTCATCGACACTTAAGGCAACTTAGCTATGATACTCAGGGGTGTGGGGGTTTTCTTCAGCAAAAGGATGCTTCTGTTGACTTAGCTACCGCTGTTTGGTGAGGTGGATTATCTACATGGAAGGAAAATGCTCTTCCATCAGTGTAGGGAGTGTCTACACTATGGCACTACACCGGCATGCTGCACCTTACATACTGTAGACATGCCCTTAGCTAACCTCCTGTGTAGACACTCACACTGGTTTAGCTTGCACTTGTGTAACCCACACATCTAGTGTGGTTCACTGTCCCGAGTAGTGGCATTTAGAGCACTTACAGCAAGAGATAAGAACAAGGGAGTTCTACAGCCTAAACTGAGAGCCAGCTGGCTTTATCATTCAAGCTGTAGAGGCTCCTACACTAAGCTCCAGAGGTCCCAGGTTCAAATCTACCAGGTGGCAGTTACACTTGCGAATGTCCACATACAAAGCACCAATGGGGGGGGGGGCAAAGAGGGCAATTGTCCCCCCTTTGCCCGGACCAGAGGCAGCCAGAGCCCTGGAACCCTTTGAATTGGCACCAGAATGCTGCTCCACACAGCTCTGAGAGCTCGGAGGGGGTGTGCCCGACAGTCTTGGCAGCACTAAGGGCTAACCACCTTCCTCTTCCACCTGTGGCCCCACCAAGCCAGGCCCCCCCAAACACACCTTGCATGGGGTCCACGGTGGCTGTAAGTCCTGCTGCATCACTGTAATTCAATTGCTATAGAAACTGCCTTTAGTTCACCTGGTACAAACTTTGTGGGTAGACCAGTCCTCACAGCATTCTCTTTCAAATAATCACCCCTTTTCTGCAGACACATTCGAGCTTACTGCTGAGAAATCTGGGACAACTAGCATGAGGGGTAGCAGTTTGTAATATGAGGGTACAATAATTCAGAAAAATGAAATGAGAAGCCAGACAACCTTGTTTTTTTAGCTTGAGAGTAAGGTTTTAGGTGCCTTTTGAGGAGAAAGTGAGAAAAAACTACACGTCCTCAGGAAAAATATCTTGTTGCTATTAGTTTTAAAGCTTAGCTTTCTGGAAGCACAGCAACAGATCCCAGGGCTTAAAGTGTTCTCCAAGACATGCTAGTTCTCTCTTTGCACAAGGAAGGAATTGAATTAGTTCATAACCTGAATTTTAGGGCTTGCAGCACTTGTTTAAACAGGTTTCATGCCTTCTCTACAGATACTACCTTGTTTCAGACCCATCTCATAGCTCTATTTTTTTTGCTGTCCCCAAGAGTCTCAGTCTGCTTTATGCCTTGCAGTCTATTACTGTTAGAGACATAAAGTGATGTGCATGATCCAGTGGCGTAGCCAGAAGGGCCCACTTGGATGAGCCCCAACTTGGGATGGGTGGGCAAGAATGGAGGCGGGGGAGTGGGACAGGAGGGATGGGAAGGTAAGCCCCAGCCCCTGCTCCCCAGCCCGGAGCTCCAGGGCAGAGTGCGGCCAGCCCCAGCCCCTGCTCCCTGGCCCCAATTGCCAGGGCAGAGCAGGGCACTGCCCAGCTGGAGCGCTGGGTGGGCTGGCAGGGATGGGCCTGGATATAAAGTGGGTGGGCCACAGCCCACTCAGGCCCACCCATGGCTACGCCGCTGGTATGATCACATGCATTTCCTTGACCTCCACAATTCATCCCTTCCTCCATCCCAGAGAGAATGGAAAGTTACCAAGCAAAACCATTGTTACTTTAAACACACAAGCAACATGTTAGTTACAAGATGAACACAGCTAACACCTGAGCACTTTACCTTACATTCTAAAAACTGCCCTGTTCTCTCCCATCCTCTCTCCCCTATATGTTTATGGTGATGTTGCACTGTGATCTGTAGAGCTCACTGGGCTGTACGTGGCAACCATTAATTTCATTCTACCACAATTGCATGCATATCACATTGGCACAGCAACATTCTATTAAAAAACATTGACATGTGCCAATTTTCTCAGAAAAGAGTAATTTCCCTTTTTCTTAATTTCCAGGGGTGCTTGGTTAGTGCTCTGGGTTCTGCATTCAGTGGAGCTAATGGGGATCCCCAATATATATTCCAACCACATGAGGCTCCAACTTTTTCTGCAAAGTGTCATTCCAAGTGCTTGTTTGAAAAGATTTTTAGTAAGTTCAGACATTGCTTAATCGTCTGCTGAGGGAGAGGCACAAGGTTTTTTAAAGTGAAGTCAGATTACTGTGATAAAAGGAAATGAAACCAGCCAAGTGACATTAAAACAAATGTTAAGGGTCTAAAATAAACACACACAAGTAACCACATCATTAATTCAGTGCCAACATGTCTGCCAAGAGCAGCACAGCTAAGCCCAAATTTTCCAAACTGGCTTCTGATTTTCGGTGCCCAATTTGAGACACAACAGGTGGGCGCCCAAAAAAACTGAACTCCCAATAAATCAGATGCCATTCTTGAAAAATTCTAACCCACAGCCTGAGCCCCACAGATGCTATGTACCCTCCCTCACCTGCCATTAAACCCATAGGGTGAGCTGCTAGCCCCCTATAAGGAGGGGTCTCTCCCCATGTAGTATCTAGCCACACAAAGCTTGAGTTCATAAAAAGACTTAGCATTTAAAATCACACTTTTCATCTTCCAAAAACTTAATTCATCTTCACAGCTAAGGCTGCTTCACATCTGAACTTCTGTAGCTTTACCTCTGTTTTTTGCTCTGTGGGCTACTAATGTAGTATGTCCTGTAAAACTAATCCCTCCACTTGCAAACACATCTAAAGTATGTCAACTACTTTCAAAAGATACACAATGGTGCATCATAAATGACAGCATTCAGCCTGAATCCAGAATAGTTACTCCAAAATAGCACGTCAACACTACAGGGAAGCTTCAAAATTAGTCCGAGGCAGGCTCCCTAATGTAGATGTGCTATCTCGATTTAGAGCCCCAGGAGGCACTGGGGAGGAATAACTTAGAATGGCCCCGGTAAGGGGCTATTTCAAAATAGCAGCAGTGGAGCATGTACACATGCCTTATTTTGAAATAGCTATTTCAGAATAGGCGTCATTCCTCGTAGAATGAGGTTCACAGATTTCTGAATAAGCCGTCCATTATTATTTTGAAATAATGGAATGGCTGTGTTGATGCTCACATTGTTATTTTGAAATAATGCTAGTTATCTTGAAATAACAGTGCAGTGTAGACTAAGGATGTTAAAATGCGGTTAATTGACTAGTCGACGGGACTTCCATCGACTAGTCAATAGGCACTTCTGCATTCCGCCTTTGAAATGTACAAGAGCCCCAACAGGGCTGCCCCTTCTCCCCCCCCGGCTTTGCTGCATCTATTTCTTAGAGGCAGCAAGGGGAAGGGGGGATTGACTAGTCGACATTACTGTCCAATAAGCAAATGCTTATCAGATAGTCAATTAGTCTTTAACATCCTTAGTGTAGATGCACCCGAGACAGAACAGACTCAGCACACATGCTAAAGGAACAAATAAGAGATTTGTTCTCCTCCCCTTGTTAAATGTACTCTGTAAATCAAGAAACTCTAAGGAGACACTAAAAGTGCTTCAACCTAGTTCAGCAACTGGTTAGAGATAGAGTCCCTGGACAGATACAGAAACACCATCAATATGAAAAAAATCATACTTCTGTCTAAAAATGTTGTATTTGCTACAATTACAAGTGACACCTTCGATTACTGGAGCTGAAAAATGCTAGCTGCAAACAAGATCTTGTCTCTTTTTTTCAGTTTATTCTGTGCATTTTGTCTAGTCAATCTCAGAGCTTTCCCTGTATGGTCAGCGTCACCCTTTCTGAAAATGCCCTTAGAAACAACAAGGGAGCAGCAGAACAAATATTATAAAGGGCATCCTAAAAAAGGTGCTCTATATTAAACTGGATTCTAACAAAAGCGTAGCTTTAACCAAGAAGCATTTATGAAAAATATGTTTTATTAAGATAATAAATAACAATATTTGGCATTTCTATAGCACTTTTCCTCTGAACAGCACGAAGTGCTTTACAATCTTCAAAATTTAGCTTCACAGCACCTTGGGGTGGGGGGTTGTCTTATTCCCCCAGTTTCCTGATGATGAGGCAAAGACAGGTTAAGCAACTTGCCCAAAATCACACAGGTAGTTTGTGGCAAAGTTTGGGGTAGAACATTGGTCTCCTGACTCTCACTCCTGAGCCTGAACCACAGGCCAACCATCCATACTCTCATGTTATGTACATCAGAGTTCTGTGAAATCATAAGCAGGGGCCTGGACCCACAAGCAGAGGGGCTGACAGAATTGCTGCTCCTGGAGGGGGCAGGTCCTTGGGTGGAAGGGGCAGGGCTGGGAGCTAGCCTCTCCCCGCCAGCCCTCAGTGCCACCCGGAGCACACGGTCTGGGGCTCCAGCAATGATTTAAAGGACCCGTGGCACCAGCCACTGCCATGGCCGCAGTAGTAGTGGCAGCAGCAGCCAGGAATCCCAGGCCCTTTAGAATCGCTGGGCCCTGAGGCAGTTGCCCTCTTTGCCCCCGCGATTGGTGGGCCTGCCCACAAGAATGTTAAAAGTCCTTCTACCCTGCCCACCTCCCTCTCTCTGGAGGGTCGCTCACTTTATGATTGCAGAAAGCCAAAGACTCTTGCCCCACCCCTGCGCCAAGGCCTGTCATTGCCCTGGCGCTTCTCTGAGGCCAAGACCCCACTCATTCCACCCCCTCCCTCCACCATTTGCTCTCACCCACTCTTACTCACTCGCTCATTTTCACCATGCTGGGGAGGGGCTAGGGTGTGGGGAGGGGGGAGGGCTCTGTCAGGGAGCGCAGGCTTTGGGTGGGGCCAGGGATGGAAGATTTGGGACACAGGAGGGGACTCTGGGCTGAGAGATGGGGCTTAGGGATTCAGAGTGTTGGAGGATGCTCCGAGATGGGATTGGGGTACAGGAAGGGGTGAGGGCTCTGACTGGGGGTGTGGGCTCCAGGGTGGGAACATAAATGAGGAGTTCAGGGCGCAGAAGGGAGATCCAGGCTAGGGAGGGTAGTTGGGTGCATGAGGGAGTGATGGCTCTGGTGTGAGGATGAGGGATTTGGGGGTGCAGGAGCAGGCTCCAGGCTGGGGCTAAGTGGTTCAGAGCATGGGAGGGAGTGCAGGCTCCAGGCAGCACTCACGTCAGGTGGCTCCCAGAAGCTGCCAATATGTTCCTGTGACTCCCTTGGGGCTTTGCACACTGCCCTCACCCACAGGTGCCATCCTTGCAGCTCCCAGTGATCACAATTCCCAGTCAATGGGAGCTGCAGGGCCAACGCTCTGAGAAGGAGCAGCGTGCAGAGCCTCCTGGGCTGCAGGGACATGCTGGCTGTTTCTGGGAGCCATGCAGTGCTGTGCAGGGAGCCTGCCGTAGCCCCCTGTGCCACCCACAGGACTTTTAACAGCCTGGTCAGCAGTTTTGATCAGGTGTTCCAGTCAAAAATCAGATGCCTAGCAACGCTACCTGACAAATTCATCCTTTCTCATTCCTGAATCCTTGATCTTCATACTATAGGAGACAGCCCAAATCCACCACAGCAGGCGGACCGTCAACCAGCAGCAATCAGCTGGGCACTGTATTACCACCTGGAATGCTGCCTTTCACACCCTGCCACAAAACAGGCACCTACAAGAATCATGAGGCCAAGTTCTTGAGAAGCTAGTTCATGCAATGACAACAGTAACAGAAGCAATAAAGGGCCCTGGCAGTGTTAGGCTAACCACTGAGCACCTTTAGTGCAGAAATAAATAAACTTAACTTCTTTGTAAGTGCAGTTGTCCTGTAGCTCAGCAAATAACCTCCAATAATACCCACATCATTTATTTAGGGGTATTCTTGAATCACACTAAAACCTACACAGATCCTAAACAAACGCTTGGTAAGCTCTGAGGGTATGTCTAGACTACATGCCTCTGCCAGCAAAGGCATGTAAATTAGACTACCCGTCATAGTCAATGAAGGGGGGATTTAAATATCCCCCACTTCATTAAATAAAAATGGCCGCCGTGCTGTGCCGGCTCAGCACAGCAGTCAAGGCGCGGATCGGTCGACAGGGGAAACCTTTGCCGACCGATCCCTTATGCCTCGTGAAACGAGGTTTACAGGATCGGTCGGCAAAGGCTTTCCTTGCCAACCAAGCCGCATCTCGACTGCTGTGTTGTGCCAGCGATCAGCTGAGCCGGCACAGCGTGGCGGCCATTTTTATTTTAAGGAAGCGGGGGATATTTAAATCCCCGCTTCATTGACTATGTTGGGTAGTCTAATTTACATGCCTCTGCCGGCAGAGGCAGGTAGTCTAGACATACCCTGATTTATTTGGTGACTTAGCAGAGTTTGCATCTTTTCCAACAGAAATACTCTAGGTGAGGTTTTTGTTCTCTAAATGAAGCAAAAATTTAAAATGTCCATAAGTTTCCTTGCCAGATGAAGAAAAAAATAACATCACTCTGCATTGCTGAAGACTTAGAGGTTGCTTCAGCTGTGAAGTTGCCATTTGTGTCTCTCTTTGAATTCCAAGGGCAGGGTGGGAAATCCCCAGATCTGATCCCAGCCCTATATTTGTAAGTGTAGATTTGATCTAATGCTGCTGGTTTCCAGATTTGGTTCAGATGCAGAACTCAATGGTGACACACTCGCACCATTTCAATGTTTAAGATAAAAGAAAACATTCCCAAACTAGAGAGATCTTGGTAGATTTATATTGTTGAGCTTTTAGATCAACAATCACACAATTATTGAAGATTCTGCACCATAAAATCCCAACTCTAGCCCTGGCTAGGCTTTGAACGCAGCCTAAATCTAATCTGGATCTGAACATAGCCACCTCCTTCCATTTCTGCCTAATGTCTCTGTCTGAGGCTCTCGAAACACTTTATAACAGTGAGTACATGGTATTACAGTGACACCAGAATCTGCTTCTCCACCTGAGAATCTAAACCAAACCTTAGCCTAAAATGGGACTTGGTAAATTAAACTAATTTAGAGAATGGGCAAAGCCTGGCAGAGATTCCAGCCCATACTGTTACAAATGCAGGGGGAGGAGATTAGCAATTGCTGGTGACAGTGGCCTCCTCTGGTGCATAAAGACATAGCACAATAAAAATCAGGAAACTTTATTTTAAAAATATATTTCACTCCAAAGGCAATTTCTAAAGAAACACGGGACTCTTAGGAGCAGAGTGCCTCAGCTGGGAGGTCAGGGATGCGTACATTTTACTCTTGCCTCTGTCACTGCTAATTTCACCAAGTCCCTTCATCTCCCTAACTCAGTTTCATCCATAGGTGCTGGAACAAGTGGTGCTGCCCCGCCCCCGGTTTGACGTGCTTGCTATCATATGGGTTTTATAGCTCGATACAATGGTTCTCAGCACCCTCACGAAATAAACTGTTCCAGTGTCCCTGATTTCATCACCTGAAAATGAGGGGAGCAGCACTGTCCTTGCATATTTCACACACAATACGGGTAAGGATTGGTTGTGCTTGTGTTTTCTCAGTGAATGCCTTTTGAAAATGGGAAGTGCTCATTAAATGCTTATTATCTTCTCTGTCAGTGCCTGCTGAAATCATCCACAGACTTTTTTTTTTGACTGAGGAGGGGGGTTGCAGCATGTGCTGAGGGAGGTGTCTGAGGCAGCCTTATTTTAGACTAATGCTACTCACAGCAACCCAAGGGAATTACTTCTTGACTGGTGGAAAATCCCTTTTCTAGATTATTCACAGCAGATTTCCACTCCCTCCCCCAAACAGCTGGTGTTTCTCTTGCCTGTCAGAGTGATTTTAGTCCAGGCCCCAGCTATTTCAGGAAGCTAGCAAAACAAATATTGCACCCAAAGCTGAAGATGGTCTGACACTGAAGGATTTAGCACCTTAGAGTTCCCTGGTTCCTTTAAGACACAAATCAAATGTGCATTTCTGCAGTAGAAAAATCACACTCCAAGGTTTGCTCTCAGCTAGTGAACCACACTTCTCAGCAGGCACTGGAGGCTCTTGGCCTTTGCGTTTCTCCATGCACCTGAAGCCTTCAGGTATCTCATAGCAACTGCACATCCTGTCTCATGATGTTCCTCACTCTTACCCACCAGAAACCAAAGTGACAAACAGAAGGGTCTGATGGCAACAGAGCTCGAGTTGGATTCGGTTGTGAATAACCTAGACCTGAGCACAAACCAAAAAATCATGTCCAATCAATAAAACAAAATGGTGTCAGTTTTTTTTAGAAGCAACAGCATGTCAAAGGTTTAGTATCAGGTTAAACTCTACACAGTCTCATACGTGCCAGTCAGCACAAGCGATCAGATGACTTACCTGTGCATAATGTGTCTGTAAGTCAGTAACTAATTCAGTGTTTCTGCTGCTGAGCCTGGCAACTAGCAGAGAGAGTTCCCCAGTATTACACGGTGAACTGTGTAGTTACTCACATTTGTCTTTGAACCAGTAGATGCTCAGATCAACAGCTTCTTTTCCCTCCTTCCTGTGCTATGACAGCCCTTCCTTCCCCTTTTGAAGAGCCTGTAATGCATTAATGATAGGGCGTGAAGGGCTGAGTCTAATCAGGCCCATATCAAAGTATTTTAAGTACGGGCCTTTCCATGGATTTTTTTGACATTTTCATGTGTCTACCAGAGATCTGCCAACACTTCATTCTATAATCCCCTTTGCAGAGCCAAATCCTCTTATGGACAATTTCCCAACCTTTCACCTTCTTTCTATTATCCACCTCTTGCTCTGGCAGACAGGTGGTTGTTACGGACCACGTCTGAGATACCGCTGTGTGCAGGAATGTTTGTAAACTACGGCACAGGCAAAATAGTGGATTTTAAAAGTTTAAAGGCCAGAGCCAAAGCCCACTGAAGGTAATGGAAAGACTCCAAGCGAGCATGGTATCACTGTAACATTTCTGCATCCCACAGGAGGCAAGTTGGGCTGTCGAATCAAACCTCACACTCTTAGGCAGGAGAGGACTTTCCTTGTAGGAGGTCTTGTAGCAAAGTGACATATATTCTACCTGCCAACATTGTTCTGAAATCTCTCCTTTTCCTATTTTAAGGTACTAGCCATTGCCCCCAATCTAATGCTCCATAGATTTTCCTGGAAGCCAACTCCTCATCCACTGATCAATTGGTAGACATCTTCCCAGCCTTTCAAACCTCCCGACAGGTTAACAGTGTTGCTGTTTATTTGTCTTGTGCCATTAGTGCACTAAAGATCTGATCCAAAACCCTTTGCAATAAAGGAGCAACTTTCTACAGATTGCAGTGGGGTTTGGAGGTAATGGATCTGTGGTTCTGTACAAGACAAAAGTCCCAAAGAGCTAGCAATATAAGATACACACACAAACCAGATATACCAGCTGACGTTATAAACTTGGATTATTCTTTTTGTACATTGAATCTCTTCTGTATATGGCAATCGACTAGCATGGTCTAGCATTTGTAGACCTTGCAGACAAAGCGGGGTTCCTTGACCTTCTCTCTCAGTCAACCCACCTTCCACTAGGGTCTCTCCCCAAGGGCTGGCGAAAGCAGACTTATGCTCAATTCTGCGCCAACAGTTTGCTGCACAAGGTCAAAAAAACGTAAGCCTAACGCACCCCTAATGCATAGCCTAACGCAGCCCTACTGAGCATGGCAGGCCTCTATGAAAGGCGACAACCTAGCAGCACAGTGTTCAGAGTCCGGCTCAGAGACACCTGGAGCATAAAGCTTTGTATTACACCCTGTCTCTTACGCCCTAAACCTGCAACTGACTGTCCACGGGCTGACCCTTCCAGCCACACAGAGCACCATCAAAGTCAGGCACAGATCCTACAAGAGGGTCTATGCAAGCGCAAAGGTCTGTGTAATGTTAATTGAATAGTGTACTTAGGCTACACTGCCCCCTCCTCCCAAAGATTACAGCAGTCACAATAATTACCTCTGGAACATAGAACCAGACTAGTTTCAACTGAATTCATTTTTTCAAATACAATTAAAATAATAATATTAAAATTTCATGTCAAAACAGAACTCTCTGACACAAAATAAGGAAACTTCATCATCTTACTGCCTTTTCACATACACTCTATATTATTCCCTGCAACACGTGCTTGGTCCCTTTTTGCAAGTGCAGATGAGAGAGGAAGAAAACGAGTGTGCATGGTTTTAGACTAAAGAAAAAAAGCTAAAAACAGTGCCTACTTTAAAATGGAAGTTTCATCTTTCTCTTAAGAACAGTGCAAAGACTTCAAATGCATTTGAAAAAAATAAGCCGTGGGTGTATATTGATGGTGCAATTAGGCTGGAAGCAGATCACAGTTTAGGTGTCAGAAATTACAATGCTCTGACAGATCAAGGAAACACTTGCTAACAAGAAAGCTACATGGTTTTGAGTCTTGTCATCCGGTTTAGGGACTGAGTGCTTCTAAAACAGAAATAAATGGAATGGGCAAAACTACAGTGGTGAACACTTCCCTGGGAGCAGGCGCAGGGAAGGGTGCATGGCTTGATTTCTGAGATGCTGAGAATCTGCAGAGCCTGTTGAAGCCAGCTGAACCAGTGGGTACTCAGTATCTTTAAACCCGGCCAGAAACATAAGCAGAGGATTTGAAAACTGATAAGCCAGCATTTCTCTCCTGGAATCATCATTAAGGTGTTAAAGAAAGTTCAGTCTAGGCTTGTGGAATGAAGAAATGAACCCAAAGTATTCTGTTCTCCTCTACTACAGGAGAACACTTGATCAGTAGCAACCTCAAAAACACAGGAATCACCCTATCACTAGGATCAATTTTTAACCTAACATACTATACATAGTCTCTGGAGTTCTGTCATCAGCCATAGTCCAGACAGATGCTCTCCCTTTCGGAGTATTTTCTTTCTGTTCATACTATGAACGCTACCATTAAAAAATGCCAAGTTCTATCTTCTTTGAAAAGGTTAACTACCTTATATCTTTGCCTTGCATAGTGACAAGTATCAGAGGGGTAGCTGTGTTAGTCTGAATCTGCAAGAACGAGAAGTCCTGTGGCACCTTATAGACTAACAGATTTATTAGAGCATAAGCTTTCGTGGGCAAAGACCCACTTCATCAGATGCATGTCATGGAAATTCCAGAGGCAGGTATAAATATGCAGGCATAAGAAAAGAATTACAATCAAGAGTAAGGCTAGAGATAATGGCTTTGTGAATGGCTAGCTAACTACAAAAGCAGTTTCTCCTCTCTTGGTGTTCACACCTCCACATCAGCTGCTAGAAGTGGGCCTCATCCTCCCTGACTGAATTGACCTCATTATCTCTAGCCTTACTCTTGATTGGTACTCTTTTCTTATGCCTGTATATTTATGCCTGCCTCTGAAATTTCCACTGAATGCATCTGATGAAGTTGGTCTTTGCCCACGAAAGCTTATGCTCCAATAAATCTGTTAGTCTATAAGGTGCCACAGGACTTCTTGTTTATCTCTTTAACACTTAGCAATAAAGTGAACCTAAATGGTTAAAATTGATCTACTCACTCTTAATAAAATGGAGTCAAATTCCTATACAAGAAATCCAGATAACAATAAAATGAAATGACATGCTTAAAATGCTAGCAACATTCAAATGACTTCAAAATTTAAAACAAAACAAAACCCTCCAAGAATGTCCCAAAGTAGCTGCTTACATTAAAAGTATCCATATTATTTCAAATACAGTTTTTCACAAGCATGTCCCTAATTCTTATCAAATAGTTCAGGGGTAAAACCATTCTCATTATTATATAGTGCAGTGTGTGTGGGGGTCGGGGAGGAGGCGGGGAGGAGAGATACCGTTGTCGTCTTCTTGGCAGAAGCAGAGATAATCATCTATGTGTAATAGATTCTATCCTGCTAGCAAAGTTTCTCCTTTAATTCAAGTAACAGGGCCCTGTGCAGCAGGGAAATTTTGTTTCTACCCCATTACTGAGTTGCCAAGATACGCAGGATAGTGATAACTGTGAAATCCTAAAAGGCCGTAAGTTTGTTAAAATACCAACAAATGCCTATAAAATCTAGGTTTAGAAACTTAATAGTTAAGTGAATTTCAGTGAAGATTCATCTGATCAGAAACCAAACTGAAATTTTACTTACATAATCTTCTAGCTATCTCATTTTGTGACGAGTGGTTTGTGTGTTTCAATTACACCCATAAAGCCTCATGGATCAGGATGAGAAAACTCTCCAAAGGAGAGATTTTTTGATGAAAGACTGTTCTTATCAAAGGTAACAGGGGACATTTCATTTGCTTTACAGACAAACATCCCTTTCAGCTTAAATCCATTCCATAACAAAAACAGTGAATATTTTATACACTGCTTTGTTGGGATGAAAAGGAAATGTCAGCCATATAAAATGTGTCAAGCAAAGAGAGAAGCAAATTCTGGTGGAGGCTGCCAAGCCATTATTGCTGAATTAACAAGGTCCATGTGACAAAGTCACCAGTATTACTTTGAATGCCAAGGATCAGATCAACATAGTTCCCTTGCGGTGATGTTAAACATGTACAATTTAAGGCACACTGCAGACTTCATCATTTCCTTGCTGTGTAAACACATAAATCCTCAGCCAGTGGAATGCTAATTTGCATTCAGTTGAGCTCCTTCAGTTTGCACCAGCTGAGGAACTATGTGATTTGGATAGGAGTAAGCAAACTTTGCAACCTGCCTTTACTGATCAAGATTCATTCAGAATTTTACAGAACAGCTTTCTCAATCTTTACTGGACGGGCTCTTTGGTCTACCTTTATCCACCGCTCACTTCTTTCTTTTTTGTGTTCTCTTTTGTTTTCTTGAGCCCCACCCTTTGTCCTGTTTTTTTTTTTAATGTTTCTTCTTTTTTCCTTGTAATAAAAAAATCTGACTTGCAGCCTAGAAGTGTTTCAAGAGTCTCTTGAGGCCATGGATTTTAAAACAGTTAGCCAGGTGTCTATGCTAGGGTTCACCACAGTAGCTGTATTTAAGCTAATGGTGGATTTTTGAGGGGGGAGAAGAGGTTCAAGGAACAAATGAACTTAACCGTAATCTACAACAGCTCAAGCTGTTGCTCAAGACAGAGTGGATGGTAGCACATCTGAAGCTAGTTGGACTGACCATTCGTCTCAGCACTGAGAGGGGTTGCTGTCTACATAGGTGTCCAAAAGGAGATCTGAAGATCAAAGGAATCGGTCCAGCCAACAGAGAGAGAACTTATATAACTGTTCCTGTTTGCTTTCACTCAGACTTGGCACTAAACTGATATAACTCCCACTGAGACAGACTAAGTCACACTGCTTGTGAACCAGAGTAACATCTATTGATTTGAAAATCAGAGAGCCACTCATTGGAGAAAGTTTGCATGTGCATATAACAATGATCTGCCATCTTGGCTCATACTGGGGACTGAACCTGGGAATCTCCAGAGCTAAAGACATAAAAAACAATAGTTTTAGCTAAAGAGCAGAGCTGTACTATCTCATATCCTCTGGACCAGCACAGAGGCAGAGCTGTGTAACATTTTCACCTAGGGTTGCCAGGTGTCCGGTTTTGAACTGGACAGTCCAGTATTTGAGGGTTCTGTCCGGAAAAAAATTAAGAAAATACCGGACATATAAAATGTCCGGTATTTTCTAATTAGGTATGTTTTATTATTATTAGGAGTATCAGTACGTAGTTGCGTACTGCCTGGCTGGTAGACACGCTCACGCTGCGTGACTGTCTACACCAGCTAGGCAGTATGCAATTACGCGAGTGGGGGGGGAGGGGTGGGAAGGAGGGGGAGAGGCTGGGGCGGGATGGAATCCCCGGGGCTGGACTCTCTCGTGCTTCACCGGGACCATGCGCGGGACAGGTAGCACCCCGGGATCTGCGTGCACCTGGGTCAGTCCCGCTCCCCACCAACAGATTCTCTCCCCTGCTTTCCCCCTGGCCAGCCCCGCTCCCCCTGACCCCCTCCCAGCCAACCCCGCTTCCTGTCGGCCAGTTCTCTCCTCCTCCTCCCGATCTCCCACGGCCAGCCCTGCTGCCCGCGACAGCCCCCGCCCCAATCTCCTCCAGTCAGCTCTGCTGCCCCACCCCCTTCCCCACCAGCCCTGCTTCCTGCCAGCCGGTTTCACCCCCCACACACACATCCTCCCGGCCAGCCCCGCTCCCCTCCCGGCCAGTGTCCCCCACCCATCTGAGATCAAGTGTGTCTGGTATTTTTTTTGAAGCTACCTGAGAACCCTATTTTCACCTGTGGGTTTTATGGACACTCAGCTCTTCTCAGGGATATAATGAAATCTAAACAACTGTAACCTCTCTATGTAGATCCTTCCTTTGGTTTTGTGTGTTTATGTTTGACTTTGCCCCCAAAACTAATTGGGAGAGCAGTACCAGATCAGAACAAGAAAGGTTTACTCATCTAATTAAGTGGGTTTTACCCACAAAAGTTCATGATTCTATATATATATTTTGCTAGTCTCTAACATGCCACAGGACTACTCATTGTTTTTGAAATAAGCAGAAAAGTATTCCATCCTGGAGTTTTAATCTCTAATTCTTTGCAAAATTTTGAGGATTTAATATTGAACTTTACTTTTTCACAATGAATGGTCTGTGGCACCTTAGAGATTAACAAAAATATATAGAATAATTAGCTTTCATTGGTAAATCCACTTCATCAGATGAGTTGGGACAGGTTTTATTCATGAAAGCTCATGATTCCATATATTTTTTTTAGACTCTAAGGCCATGTCTACACTAGGAAACTATTTTGAAATTACTAAATTTGACTTAATTCCTGATTTAACAACTTCAAATTAGCGTGTCCACACTACAGGGAAGCCTTGAAATTAGTCCCAGGCAGGCTCTGTTAATGTGGATGCACTACCTCGGACTTAGAGCCCCAGGAAACACTGGGGAGTAATTAGTTTGAATTACTCTGGAGAGTAGTTATTTCAAAATAGTGGTACTGGCATGTCCACACTATTGTTATTTTAAAATAACTATTTTGGATTTAGCATTATTCCTGATGAAAAGCAGGAGTACAAATTTCGAATTAAGCGGCCTAATATTTCGAAATAACAGGCTTGGTAGTGTCAATGCTCTGCTTATGAATTCGACCTTGGGGGGTTACTTCAAAATTAAATCCTAGTGTAGATCAGGGCTTACATGCCACAGGACTACTCATTGTTTGTAAAGTTACAAACAAACATGGCTACCCCTCTGAGACTTTTATACTTTGTTCAGAGTACGTTAAAGCCAATACCAAATCTAGCATTTTAATTGTCTAAGAGCCAGACATTCAGCATAACAACAAAGGCACTAACCTCTTCAAATATATTTGCATGAAAATCACACTGTCAGTTTTCCCTTCTTTGACTCAAGAGAAACAGTTGCAGTGAGAAGCAGCTGGACCTATCACTAGTTCTTAGGTGTCTTTTTCTTGTCAGGTTCTAATAAAGTGGATTGGACAACAGCTCATATGCTAAACATGATAAATAGATTCTAATCAAACACAGAACCACACTTATTTTCCAAACGTTGGTGTCACATGTATCCCAACACTAATTAATACATTGATTAATTCCCTCAGTTTTCTGAAGCCAGGTGTATGAAAGTTTATTCTTTGTCCCTCGTGACATATGATTGAGGTTTATAAGATATATGCAAAATACAGTTTGTACTGTAGTAAACCGATCCATTTTGGGGGTTTTTTCCATGCAGTAACAAATCAATTAGTGTGAATGCCTACCACTGCCTTCTAGCCAACAGAATCAGAAGGTCTAAACTGTGGCCACTTTCAGCCCTATTCTGCAGGGAATTAACAGAGATTCTCCTTTATATACAACAGCAGGTGCTTCCGCCATACAGTGCAGCATAGTGATAGCCATCACAGCCTAAGTAGCCATGTATTTGTTACAGTATTAAAGCGGCTCACAGTGGAGATCGGGGAGAAAATTGCAGATAAGCGATTATGAAGAGAAGTAAAGGTCAGTGACAATCAGTTTGGATTCATACCAGGCAAGTCAACAATGGATACTTTCTTTGCATTAGGGTTGCTTGTGGAACAGTAGTGAGAAAAGTAGAAAACATTGCTCATGGCATTCATTGATCTTGAAAGAGCTTATGAACACATTCTAAAAGAAATTATCAGGGGGTGGTTGAGAATGAAACCAACAGCTGAAGACTATATCAGAGTCATCCAGGGCATGTACAAAGGTGCTGCTCCCACAGGTAGAAAGCCTGTGGAGAAACAGAACAGTGATTCTCAAACGTTTTGGCCCATGGCTCACCATGCTTATTGCAGATCTTTCTGTGGATCACCAGCCAACCAACCATGATGATATTCAACTTATTTATAAATGATCTAGAGAAAGGGGTAAACAGTGAGATGGCAAAATTTGAAGATGATACCAAACTGCACAAGATAGTTAAGAGCAAAGCAGACTGTGAAGATCTCACCAAACTAAAATGGGCAACAAAATGGCAAATGAAATTCAATGTTGATAAATGTCAAGTAATGCACATTAGAAAAAAGAATCCCAACTATACACACAATATGATGAGGACTAATTTAGCTACAACTACTCAAGAGAGAGATTTTGGAGTCATTGTGGATATTTCTCTGAAAACATCCACTCAATGTGCAGTAGCAGTCAAAAAAGCAAACAGAATGTTAGGAAACATTAAAAAAAGGGATACAGAATAAGATAGAGAATATCTTATTGCCTCTATATAAAACCATGGTATGTTCACATCTTGAATACTGGTACAGATGTGGTCATCTCATCTCAAAAAAGATATATTGGCATTGGAGAAGGTTCAGAGAAGGGCAACAAAGGTGATTAAGGGTTTGGAATGGGTACCATATGAAGACAGATTAAAAGGACTTGGACTTTTCAGCTTAGAAAAGAGGACACTAATGGTGTGGAAAAAGTGAATAAGGAAAAGTTATTTATTTAGTCCCACAATATAAGAACTAGGGATCACCAAATGAAATTAATAGGCAGCAGGTTTAAAACAAACAAAAGGAAGTTTTTCTTCACGCACCACAGTCAATCTGTGGAACTCCTTGCTAGAGGTGAAGTCTATGACTTTAACAGGGTTCAAAAAAGAGCTAGATAGATTCATGGAGGTTAGGTCCATCAATGGCTATTAGCCAGGGTGGGTAGGAATGGTGTCCCTAGCCTCTGTTTCTCTGGAAGTGGGCGACAGGGGAGAGATCACATGAGGATTACATGTTGTGTTCCCTCCCTCTGCAACATCTGGTATTGGTCACTGTCGGCAGACAGGATACTGGGCTAGATGGACCTTTGGTTTGACCTAGTGTGGCTGTTCTTATGTTCTTATGACAAAATGGGTGCAGAAGGGTCTGGGAGGGCTGGGGTCCGGGTGGGAGGTAGGGTGCAGAAGTGGGGTGGGGAGCAGGGTCTTGGCAGAAGGGGCTGCATGATGGGGATGGGGGTGCAGAGTCTGAGCATAAGAAGGATGGGGGGGTGCTTACCTGTCTCCGTGCCTCCCACCACTCCCACGCACCACCCCCCACTGCCTCCAGGTGAGCAGTTTCCTGCACTGCCATTCACCCAGCAGGAAGGGAGGGGGAGCAGCAGCATGTGGAGCTGCTTTCCTCCCCCACAAGCTGGATCCATCCTGCGAGGCTCCCCCTCCCCCTCAATGGGAAGCCAATGCTGGTGCTCCAACCTTGGCGAAGGGAGGGGCACTGGAGCACCAGCACAGGTTCCCTGCTGCAGGGGGGGGAAGGAGCCGAGCTCTCAGCCCACCTTCAAGAACCACTGTTCTAGGGTGTGTCTAAACTACACCCCTCTGTCGGCAGAGGGATGTAAATTAGACACATCGAAAGTGCAAATGAAGCCGGGATTTAAATATCCTGCACTTCATTTGCATAATGGCGGCCACCGCTTTTTTCTAAACGGGGCTTTTTGAAAAATGGCAGTTTAGACGGGGCATTTTCCACAGAAATGCTCCGTTTTGAAAGATCCTGTACTCCTCATTTTTTGAGGAGTACAGAAACGGGGCATTTCTGTGGAAAATGTACCGTCTAAACTGCCTTTTTTTCCCCCGAAAAGCCCCATTTCGAAAAAAAGCGGTGGCTGCCATTATGCAAATGAAGTGCAGGATATTTAAATCCTGGCTTCATTTGCACTTTTGATGTGTCTAAGGGTATGTCTACACTTGCACCCTAGTTCGAACTAGGGATGCAAATGTAGGCATTTGAAATGGTAAATGAAGCGGGGATTTAAATATCCCATGCTTCTTTAGCATGATCTTGCCAGCGCATTACTCCGCTCAACAGCTGTTTCAAAAGTGAAAGTGTGCGCCAGGACATGTTAGTTCGAACCAAACCCCTTGGTTCGAACTAACGTTACTCCTCAAAAAATGAGGAATAATGTTAGTTCGAACCAAGGGGTTTGGTTCGAACTAACGCGTCCCGGCGCACTTTCACTTTTGAAACAGCTGTTGATCAAAGTAACGCGCTGGCGAGATCATGCTAATGAAGCGCGGAATATTTAAATCCCCGCTTCATTGACTATTTCGAATGCCTACATTTGCATCCCTAGTTCAAACTAGGGTGCAAGTGTAGACATACCCTAATTTACATCCCTCTGCTGACAGGGTGTAGTTTAGACGTACCCCTAGAGTCACCATATATCAAGACTTGGCACTAAGCCCCTTTATGGATGTACTTACAGAAATCATCCAGAGAGTTGCAGACTGGTGCATGCTTCTTGCAGATGATGTAGTGCAGGAGATCATCTCTAAATCTCTTTTTGCTTTCTCTTTGGAGATGCATGAAAGAAATGTCATGAAAAGCAAAAGGAATAAAATGGAGAATATCATGAATGTTTTTATAGAGTGTGTGTGGATACAAAATTGGTATCTGCATCTGCAAAATTGATCCGCACGTGCGGATACTCACAGATATCAAGTGGATATCCACAAATTTGCAGAACTCTAGATATAAAATTTTTATCTGCGTCCATATCCACAAAAATGAGTCACGGATATGCACATCCATATCTGTGGATATAGATACAAAACGGATATCTGTGGATTTTCAGGGTTCTACCAAATTATGCATTAGGAAGGAGGAAGAAAAAAGTATTTATTTACACTCAGAACTTCTGAAAATTTGCTCCTGCAGGAAACTGAGTTTACTATTAATCTTCCTGGTATGTCTTCACATTTCTTCCTTGATAGGTAACCCTTTCAAAGCAAGACTTAGAAATAGGGCCAGCTGAGACAGACTGTGCAACCTGAAGTCCTCAGAGGGCCCCAAATTGTGATGAAAAATAATGGGGACATAAATTTGTGTATGATATGCCATTTAAATGGTCCTAATCTCATGGTTTCACAGGTACCTGAGGACTCAACATTCAGAAACTGTAAACTTGATCAGAAAATAAAGCTGTAGTCTATCTGTGCTAAATCCATTCATTTGTCTTGCAAGAATCAAATATTTCATTTTTACTTAATCTCTGGCTACTACATACCATTCAAGATTTAACAACCATTGATCAGAAAACAATGTTTGTTCCAGAGTAAATGATTCAGAAAAAGTGCATTTAAATAAGTCACTCTAGTCTCAGCTTTGGTTATATGAAACAATATACTCATAATAAAATTGATTTAACAGAGATAGAATTACATATTTAATTCTATTTAATTAAATATTAAATTGAATCCAATTTTCCAGTTTCCACCACTCAGTGAATATCAGAACTTTTCCAAACCACTTGCAGATCAACACCATCTTTCTTAGATCCAGGAGTTTAAAAGCAAAAGGAAAGACAGGTTCTCCTAAATTTATACTTGTTGCTCTCGTTAGTTGAGAGTGCTCAGTCTGACTTGAGCTCAGCACATTGTAGAATTGGGCCCTTTCAAAAGTGACAAAGCTAGTGATATACAGGTCAGAATAAATGATCTAATGGTCCCTTCTGGCCTTAAATTCTGTGAATCTATGAAAAAAGTTACATTTATCCTTGTAGAGTAGCTTGACAGCTGTTCCACATAGAATAACTATTCCAAGGATGCATTGCTGTCAGGAAGACATTCCTAAGGAGGAAAGCACATGCTTACTTGTTTTCCTAAATCAGGGCCACAGAAGGGTGTGGTCTGTTGTCACAACAAGAAACTAAACTTCAAGAACTACTGGTAGTGACACTGATTATCTCCGTAGCTTTAGTCATATCACTTAATCCCACTTGCTCTGCCTTCCTGTCTGTAAAATATAGTGCTTCACAGCCGTGTTATGAGGATTAATTAGTTAATGCTGGTAGATCGCTTTGAAGATGAAAAGCACTATAGCATAAAAGTGCTGCTAAGGTGGGATTTTTCAGTGAGTGTCACATCATGACAAGTCTTTTTAATGCATACTTAGCAGGAAGCACAACTTTAAAAATGACAGCTCTAAAATTGTTAAGCTGAGATCTATGCTACTGAACAACAACCAAGGCAGATCAATATTTAGACCTGTGAGCCTGGACACCAAGTGATATCTTCAGGGAATAAAGTGAGCACTAAACTGGAGGTCAGATAACAGTTTCTGTCTCTTTTTGAGTTTTGAAAAAGTTATCAGTGCCAAGGAAGCTAAAGAGCTTAACAGAACCATTTTAAACAGTATGCCTGAACCACAATTGAAATGAAGCTGTGTGCGCATTTAAGCTCTGGAGAATTTTTTTTTCCTTTTTTGATTGAATAATATGTCTATCTCTTTTAGAGATTTGTATGTTTCATTTTCATATTCCTTTCAGTTCAAATTTAATTGACACACACACAGCAGTAAATTGAGTTCAAGTCACCTACGTAGGTGTTTTCTCCCACATGCCATTTTAATCGTGTGGTTTTATCAGTCAAATCCCAAGAAGGCGATGTTACTTGAACCATGTGGACAGGGGCGCCATTTCAAATTTTGGTTGGGGGGAAGGGGAGCACGATCTCTGTATGCCTGCTGGCAGAGGGAGAGGGAGAGCATGGGAGGGACAGGCTCAGTTCAGCAGTGTTACTGAGCATGCTCAATACAAACCAAGCAGCAAAATGGAGGGTCTGACCCCATCTTCCCTCCCCACACCCACATCCACACCCATCACCTCTTTCCAGGGACTACTAGGCACTGGAAAACTCTAGGGTTTTTTGGGGTAGTGGTGGGAGGTAACTTAGCAATTAGCCGACAGGAGCACTGTATCTAATTCCTACATACAAGAAAATTAAATAAATATTAGACCCAGCTCTAATACTAACATTTTCTGACACCTTGTGGCAAGTCACTTAAAGGACACTGGCTAGCCTTACAATTTTAATATATATTCTTACTTTGTTAGTAACTCTGCAGCGAAAGAGAGAGAGAGAGACTGTCAAGACTCCTGGACTCTGTCTCAGCTCTGGAAGGGGAATGGGGTCTAGTGGGCTACAGCAGGAGGAAGATACATTTGGGCTCTATACAAGAACATTAGAATGGCCAGGCTGGGTCAGACCAATGGTCCATCTAACCTAGTAACCTGTCTTCCAACAGTGGCCAATGCCAGGTACTTCAGAGGGCATGAACTGAAGAGGCCCATTCCAGCTTCTGGCAAACAGACACACCATCCCTGCCCATGCTGGCTAGTAGTCATTGATGGACCTATCCTCCTTGAACTTACGTTGTTCTTACTGAACCCTGTTATAGTTTGGACCTTTCTACCATCCCCTAGCAAAGAGGTGAACTTCTTGTGTTATGAATAACATTTCCTTATTCTATTTTTCACACCATTCATGTTAGAGGCCTAGAAAATCATATCCCCCGTCCTTTAGTCATTTATTTTCCAAACTGAAAAGTCCCAGGCTTGGAAGCTGTTACTCACCCCTAATAATTTCTGTTGCTCTTTCTGTACCTTTTCCAAATCAAATATATATATATTTTTTAGATAGGGTGACCAGATATGCATGCAATATTCATGATGTAGTCATAGCATGACTTTATATAGAGGCAATATTATACTTTCTGTCTTATTAATTATTCCTTTTCTAATCATTCCCAATATTCAGTTAGCTTTTTAGATTGCTATTGCACATTGAGCAGATGTTTTGAGGAAACTATCCACAAAGATTCCAAGATCTCTTTCTTGAGTGATAATTGCTATTTTGGACCCAATTATTTTTGTATGTATAGTTGGGATATTTTTCCATGTGCATTACTTTGCATTTATCAACACTGAATTCCATCTGCCCTTGTATTGCCCAATCACCCAGTTTTGTGAAATCCCTTTTTTGTAACTCTTTGCAGTCTCTTTGGACTTAACTATTTTGAGTAATTTTGTATCATCTGCAAATTTGGCCACTTCATTGTTTACCTATTTTTCAAGAACTTTTATGAGTAGTTTAACAGCAATGATTCAAATGCAGATTCCCCCCCCCCCCCCCGCATCTTTTAAATGGAGTACCCAGCAATGTTTTCATGATGATCTAACAATCCTTCAATTACTTGAATGACAAGCCTTTTGTTATCTTAATCACCCTGCCTCCCCTCTGTTTATAAACAAATTCCCTGTTCCAAAGGCAAAGCTGGGAGCAGCACAAACTCTGCTGCAGTTAAAAACAGGATGAATAATATATTCGGATAGGAGGGCCATTCCAAGATTTTAGTAAGTGGTTAAGGGCTGTACTTTTCTATGAAAGAAGTGTGGGGTCTGGGACAGAGATTGGAATGGATGCAGAAGGGAGCTCAGGGTAAGGGACTGGGGTGTAGGAGAGGGTGTGCGGAAACCACTATTATATTTGTCAGATTACATCCACCCACTTGACAAAGAGCTCTTCAGGACAGGAAAAGTGAATTCCTGTGTATCTGTCTGTACAGCGCTAAACACGACACCCAGGTCACAACAGGGACCTCAAGGTACTGCCGAAGTTCTAATAATAATTACTGTACTCTTTCTATAAATCAGGGGTCTCAAATTCAATTTACATTGGGGCCAGTGCCAGTCCTCAATGGGCCAGTGGACACTCCCCCTCTGGCAGCAGCTCTGGGGAGGGGGAGGGTCTCCACATATCCCCCGACACACATCTCCCAGCAGGTCCAGCCAAAGAGTTTGTGGGGCCAAAGGCGGCATGGTGTGGTTGGCTGCACCACGTGGCCGGGCAACTCCCAGCCAGGGCCACAAGCGAGCAGCTGGGTGGGCAGGCACCAGGCAGTATGGGGCCCTGAAGGCGCGGGGCCCAAGGCAACCACCTTGCTCACCTTGCCCTAAAGCCGGGCCTGTCTCCCAGCCCCACATGCTGCCTGCAGGAGCACAGCAAGCTGGAGTGCTTCACTTCCCGCCACCACAGTGAAGTGGAGCGACTGGGCTGACCTGAGGAGATGGTGGTGGAGCAGTGCAGACTGCTGCATCACTCTGCTTCCCCATAGCTCCGGCCGCCACGGTGAACATAAGAGGGCCCGACCCTGGCTGCAGCCCGTGCCAGGTGCCCTAGTAATCCCCAAGGCCGCATTCCTCAGGAGAAGGACTGCACTGGGGGTGGGAGGAAGCGGGTGGAGCATGGACGGGAGGAGGCAGTGTGTGGGAGGAGCTCGGGCTGGGCTTATGGGAAAGGTATGGACACCTTCCCAGGGCTACAGGGATTTAGGGGCCAGATTGTGGAACTGCTTGGGCCAGGGCCGGCCTTAGGCCGATTCAGCCGATTCCCCATGCCTGAGGGGGCCCTGCACCCAGGGAAACGACGCATGGCACATGCGTTGTGCCTCCGGCGCATGATGCATGCACCGTGCCGCCCGGGACCCCGCGCATGTGCGGCCCCGGCCCCAGAATCGGGCCCCGTGCTCCACAGAGCCGGCCCTGGCTTGGGCTGTAGATGACCCACAGAACCATGAGTTTGAGACCCTTGTTGTAAATGGTGCTTATGCCCAAAAATTCCAGTGTGCAAATTGTGAAATGCACAATGCATTTCTTTGCTGGCGGATGGCCCTTGTTGGTAAAAAATTACAACCACCTGTTTAGAGCTGATTCAATACCAGTTGAAATAAGTAACATTCTTTCCGTTAGCTTCAGTGGACATTGAGATAGGGTCCTCAAATTCAAGCTGGAATGTTAAGGCCTGTTGCAGTAAAAAAGGATGTTTCCTTCCTGTTTACTTTCCACCATCTAATACCATTATTATTCAAACTACACTGTAGACAAATGCATATTAGGGAGGCAACGGTATAGCATCAGCTTATCAGTTTCCATTACAGTAACACACCAACCTCCGGGAAGCCGCCTGCTGCACCGTGCTGTGGGCTCTTCGGTATAAAGCTTATACTGCAGTGTGCACAGTGCAGCTATCCTATAGTAGAAGCCAGCTCCTGGCACACACCAGCTCCCTACTGCCAGCCTCGCTCCCAGGGAGCCACCTGCGCTGCAAGTTCTGCAGTATAAGCTTTATGCTGCAGAGCCCGCAGGTGCATGTAACCGTGTAACTGCTAGGGTTTTTAACAGTTACATGGTGACACTTTAACCATTTTTTTACATCCCTAATGCATAGTCCTTCATTTTTGCCTACATAATTCTTTCCATGACTTTTTTGCAGTTATGCCCAAGTCAGTAGTTACCCAAAGACCACACTAACTAGTAGCCTGGTATCTGAGAAATGAATTGGTGAGGTCACTACAATTCCTGGTAGACTGGTGTCCTCCTAAAATAGTGCACCCTTCATCCCCAGAATTGGCATCCCTGTTGGCTGTTTCAGCACAGAGCCCAAGTAACGAACAGAGAGACTGAACTCCCTCTTCAAGCCAACATCAGAACTAGAGAAATTTATGAAGGTTAGGTCCATCAATGGCTTAACCAGGATGGGTAGGAATTGTGTCCCTAGCCTCTGTTTGCCAGAAGCTGGAAATGGTTGACAGGAAAGGGATCACTTGATGATTAATTGTTCTGTTCACTCCCCCTGGAGCACCTGGCATTACCCATTGTGGCTATGTCTACACTGCGGAGCTATTTCGGGATACTTCCAGTATCCCAAAATCGCTATTCTGTCTCTTTTGAGCACACTGGTTATTTCGAAATATAACGGGCTTGCTATTCCGACATCCCTGTAAACCTCATTCCATTCGGAATAGTGCTTTATTTTTAAATTAAGCTACTCTCATTTTGAGGTAAGGGTGCAGTGTAGATGCACCCTGTCAGAAGACAGGACACTGGGCTAGACAGACCTTTGGTCTGACCCAGTATGGCCGTTCTTATGTTTTTGTGTTCCCTGGTTCCTCCTAGTTAGGGTTGAGGCATGTTGATAGGATGGGACTGGAACTGTTATAGCTAATACTACTTGGCTGTGTCTACACTGGCATTTTGGAAAGGGATGCTAATGAGATGGGATTTAAATATCCGGCATTTTATGAACATAACTGCTTTTTTCGGCTCGGGGTTTTGCGGAGAAAGCGCCAGTTTAGACGCGATCTTGCGGAAAATAAACCCTTTTCCAAGATCTCTTATTCCTACTTTCAAGGAATTCAAGTAGGAATAAGAGATCTTCGGAAAAGGGTTTATTTTCCACAAGATCGCGTAGACTGGCGCTTTTCTCCGCAAAACCCCGAGCCGGAAAAAGCGGCAGTTATGTTCAAAATGCCGCTGGGGATATTTAAATCCCCCGCGGATTTGCAATTGCGCTGTGTCTCATTAGCATCCCTTTTCCGCAAAAGGGTGCCAGTGTAGACACAGCCCTTCTGTTTTATGGATAAAGGATTTCAGTCTGTGGCTGTCCATCTGGCTCCTCCATCACCTGAAGGGACGGACCTTCTAATGTTTTGCTGGAATCTGCCTATCAATCCATCAAATAGGCTGGCATGTCTCATGAGAGCTAAAGAAAAATGCAGAATTTAGAGAAATTAAAGTTCTCTAAATATCTACAGGGACATTGTCAAAAGCAAACATGGAAGTTAAGCACACACTTAATTCTCATTGCAAGTCCAGGGGAATTGGTCACCTATCTCCTTTCATATCTTTGCTTCCTTGCTATTTTTGTTTACAACTCTGTCTGTATTCCCCTGTTCTTATGCATGCTGTTTGACTAGCAGAATTAATATTTTATATTAGGAAATTTATAGTGAAAGGTGTTAAACGTGTTTGCAAAGTTTCTTGTCTAATTCCCAGGCAATTACTCCTTTTGACAGCAAAGATTACATATACACATCTAAAGAAATCCCGAAGTCAATTAATTCTGCAAATATTAGCATTGTTGCTGGCTTGGTTATTTTGTACAATCATATTTTGTTTGAAGGAAGGAATTGCACACTATAGTTTAACGTGTATTGTGGTAAAAAAGGAGTTTGTCAGAACACTGAGATACTTAGTTAACAAAGTTCTATCTTCCTACATTATGGTTATATATATATCTGGATAGCAAGTTATAACCATAAAAATGTAGGGCTAGAAGGAACATCAAGAGAGCATCTAGTCCAGCCCCCTGCACTGATGCAGCTCAAGTAAATGTAGACCCTCCCTGACAAGTATTTGTCTAACCCAGTGGTCTCCAACCTTTTTACACCCAAGATCACTTTTTAAATGTCAGGGCAAGCCAGGATCTACTCCATCCCTTCTCCGAGACCCCACCACTTTCTTGAGGCTCTGCCCTCTCCAAACCTTTCCACAGACTACTCGTTGCTAATGGAAACTGACCGTTAATTACATAATTACACAAGAGCCATTTTGCTAGTGCTGCAGCTAGGGGAGAATGGTTTAATTTAAATTAAACAGATTAAGCAATTTAACTCTCTCATGTTAATTGATCAAACTTCATTTTAAATAAAGTAAAACATTATGTCTCACACAGAAAAGGTTTCAATGTTTTCCTTCTTTATGGCAGGGGTGGGGAACCTTTTTTTTTGTTGGGGGCCACTGACCCACAGAAAATCAGTTGGGGACCACACAAGTGAAGAGCAAAAAAAGTCCTCCAAAAAACCCGCAACTTTCACAGATGTGGCCTCCATCTGAGACACCTCACTGTTCTGGTGCTCCAGCACCATGGGGTGAGGGGAAGGGACAGGGAGGACTGAGGTTCAGGGCTTCCCATTGGCCAGATTTACTTTTCTGGGGTTCCAGAGTCAGTGGATTTTGTGGATCCCCTTAGGCTCTGGGGTGGGATAAAAAATGAGCAGTTCAATGTGCGGGACAGGGCTGCCAGCGAGTGGGATAGGGATGCAGGATCTGGGTGGGAGGTGGGGTGCAGGGTCTGGAAGAGAGTTTGAGGGCAGGAGAGGGTGTGGGGTGGGGGTACGACAGGGAGTTTGGGGGTTGGAGCAGTAACACAGAAAAGTTGAAAGAGTGAGAATGCAACCAAATAGCTA
This sequence comes from Rafetus swinhoei, assembly GCA_019425775.1. Classification (NCBI taxonomy): domain Eukaryota; kingdom Metazoa; phylum Chordata; order Testudines; family Trionychidae; genus Rafetus; species Rafetus swinhoei. The sequence continues at coordinate 268,261,408 of CM033437.1, read as the reverse complement.
GTTGGGGAAAGAGGCAAAGAAGTGGGGAGTAAAGGAAAGTGCAGCTTCTGCAAAGTAAAATTGTATCCCCCTTCACATCCTCCCTCAGCTCCAGCCTTGCTCCCCTCAGCCCCATGATCCCCCCAAGCCTGATCCCTTGCATCGTCCCATCCCCCCCCAGTGCAATCCCTGCCCCATCCCATCCTGCCCCACAGCCTGATCCCCATTCCCCTCCAATCCTGCCCTCGCATTCTCCTTCCTTCACACACACACACACACACCCACCACCGCTTGCCCCCACAGCCCTGTGCCCCCAGCGCACTCATTGGCAGGACAGCAGTACTGGGACTCGCAGCCTCCGGGGAGCAGCGCTGGGGCGAGGAGGGAAGGGGAGCAGAGTCTTTTCCCTGCCCGGCCCAGCCCTTTGCCTGCAGGTTGTGGCTCAGGGGCTGTGACTGGGGCAGGCAGAGCCTGGGGCTGCCCAGGGCTGGCTTCAACCAGGCCAAGCGCAGTGGGCCGCTGGGGGAGGGGCTCCTTGAACCTGCACACAGCCCGGCCAGGTGCAGCAGGGCTCTAGGGAATGTGGCTTTCTGACCCTGCACACAGCCCGCAAGGAACAGTGCGGCATAGCCCTGTCCCCAGCGCACCACATGTGCCAGCCACCCAACCCCTGCCCAGAGCAGGGGGCAAGAGCGAGAACACACGTGTGTGTTTGCATGCACACCCCTTCCCCACTCCCAGCTGGCAAGTTAACAAAGAGGGGCAGCCGGAGCGCACGGCCAGCTGAGCTGGATCAAAGAAGGGCAGCCACCTGGCCATGGCAATCGACCCGTAGGGGCGCTGCGAGATCAACCGGTTGATGACCACTGATCTAACCTGTGCTTAAAATCCTCCTGTGACAGGGATTCCACGACCTCCCTTCTCTAGTGCGCCCCTGTCCTCATAGTTAGGAAGGTTTCCTAATATCAAACCTAAACCTCCCTAGTGGCAGATGCCACTGACTGCTTGTAAGTAATCATGAAATGCATGTTATTGGTTACTGATATAGGAGTACTCGTATAAATTAAAGCGTAAAGAGAGGGTGTGTTGGGGGCTGTAGCCAAAATGGCTCAGAAGGGTTAATGGAGGCCTGAGAGCCAATTGTGGTACTTAGGGGCTGCAGGTAGAGGATGAGCCAGACTTAATTAATGCTGAATGCCAGGGCTGGGGAAGAAGCTGAGTGGTTATTACAAATGGGGCAAGAGCCATTCTTCCTAGGGTTGCCAGGTGTTAGATTTTGAACCAAACAGTCCAGTATTTGAGCTTTCTGTTCGGGAAACAAATTGAGAAAATATAAATGAGAAAATATAAATGTCCAGTATTTTCTAAATAAGATGTAATGTAAATTGTGATGTAAGGTCAAGTGTGTCTGGTATTTTTGTTGAAACCATCTGGCAACCCTAGTCCTTCCTGAAAAAATGAGGAAAAACAGCTCTTGCGCAAAGGAGGTTTTTGCACAAAAAGGAGCCGTCTACACAGCTCCTTTTTGCGCAAAAGCCTCTTGTGCAAAAATGGCCCCTAATTAATTATGCAAATGAAGCATGGCAATATGCTAATCCACACTTCATTTGCAGAGGCTTTTGCGCAAAAAGGAAGCAGCATAGCTTCAGCCTGCTATGTCACACCCAGCTGACAGGAGATGCTCTACCACCGAGCTCATTCTTCTACAGAGGGCCTTGCCCAACTGAACACACAAAGGCTTGCGACCACAACGACACTGAACATTCATTCAGGGAGCATACATGGGTTAGGAGCACCATGGGCATGCCTTCACTACACAGCGAACTCACGTCGCTGCAGTCAAGATAGCCTAGCTCGCATGAGAATGGCCACACTGCAAATTAACGCTTGAGCAGCTGTGGCTACAGGGACACCACACTCACTCCTGCATGGCACTAAGATTTCAAGCAGCTTACCCCATGGCTCTTTGCACTTCAGTAACCTGAACCACTCCACACATTCTCTCCCAGTGAAGTCAATCTCTCCTGGAGTCAAATGGGAAATTATGGGAAGAGAGTGTAGGATCAGCAGCATGCAGGTGGCGCTAGCTTGGATCTACACTAGAGAGGGATCATGTTATCAGCTTGAGAATTAGCAGCACTGAGGCTCTCTCACCCATTCAGGTGAAACACACCACCACCACCACCACCACCACCCCCCCCCTCAAGCGGAGTGTTTGTGTGTGGACTGGACTTGAGTTAGAAGCAACACTGGAGTTAACTTCGCAGAAGACAAAAGTCCTTGTTTGTCTGGACTGACAGCAGCAAATGAACTGGCACAGGCGAACACTGGTTATAACAGAAGCTGTGTCAGGAGTTTCCTTTATGTTCAACAAAAGATTCATGGCCAGGCATGCTTGAATTAACCCATTCTATGTATGGAAAACAATTAGCTTCATGTGCCCAAAGGGCAGGACAGGGAGCTGAGCATGGCCCAGGACCAGACAGTGTGCTTACAGCAAAGAGAGACAGACACACCAAGAAGCTGAGATAGGACACTGCTTCTTGACTGCCAGACTGGACACAGTAGTGTCTCAGCTTGGGTTTATGCAAGTGGAATTGCCTTTATGCAGTTGTGCTTGTTTTTTGCCATCTCAGCTCAAAGGTAAATAGAAACTTTGTGCACACTCTATGAATAAATAAATTACACTGGAATTTGTGTAACTAATTCTGTTCCCAACAGGAAACTGACCCAGTTCAAAGCCTGCAAAAATCTGTTTGCCATACTGTCTTCCAGGAAAGCCAAAGACACAGAACACACACACACCATTACTCCTCCTATACATCATAGAGCAGTGGTTCCCAACAGCTGGGCCGGGGCCTGACGCTGGGCTACAAACCTCTGGTTGCTGGGCCGCAGCGGCTCTGGGGGCCAGGGCTGGGATACACCACTCTCATCGTGGCTGTTGGGAGAGGTGTGTCCTGTCCTGCCTCTCAGTCAACCAGTGGTGGGCAGGGGCGGGGTCTCCTCCCGGCCACGGAAGAGCACTTCCCTGCACAGCAGGAGGGCTGCACGGAGCCGCTCTGCGCAGCCCCCCCCGCCATACAGGGAAATGCTTTCACAGCCAGGAGGAGACCCCGCCTCTGCCCAGTGATGGCATAGGGCAAGGTGAGGGGGACCGGACAAGCAGTGGGGGCTCCAAGGGGCAGGGCTAGTGTTGGAGAGCTCTGGAGGCTGAGCTAGTAGTGAAGGGAGGGGGGACTGTGGGGGCAGGGCTGGCACTGAGGGGCTCTGGGGATGGGGCTAATATTGGGGCTAGCACTTGGGGAAGCTCGGGGGGTTGGGTGCAGTGGGGCTCTGGAAACAGGAGGCTGGTACTGGGGTCTGGTGTTGGGGGCTCTAAGGGGCAGGAGCTGGCACTGAGGTGTTTGGGATGGGGCTGACTCTGAGGGGCTCTGAGGGCAGGAGGCTGGCACGGGGGGGGTAGTGGGGGGCTCTGGGGGCTGGGCTTATGGCAGACCACTAACATTTTATTTGCATATTTATCATTTGCATAACGAACATGCAAATAAAACATTACTGGTCTACCAAAAGTTTGTGAATGGGTTTGCTGTCAGAGAGAAATAAAAATGTTCTAAATGTATATTTAATTTTACTGCAGGTGAGCTGTAAACTAGATCCCTCTGCAAGGATCTAGTTTACAGCTAGTATAATAATGAACTGAATTATATTTAGACTGCCAGTAGGGGACACTTCATTAAATGTTAATGAATTTTTATTAAATATTGTTACCTGGGAACTTTGGCCATATAAAACAGGAAAGATAATTGAAGTTTATGAAGGAAGTTGTGTTTATTTTGTCCAAAATACAAGCAAAGAAAGAAAAAAAGACTGACTGAAAGGGAAAGAGTTTCTTTGTAGATGTGGATAGCCCCTCTGAAAAAGACCTATAACTAGTGAGTAAATTCTTTATAAAAATCTACCAAACCTGCTGTTTTCACTGACATGAGACCTAGGATCAACATCCTCACTTGTACTCTGCCCTTCTAGGAGGCACAGAATAGAATCCCTCTCCAGCTGGGAAATGAATTACTGATAATCACATGTGTTGGAAGCCAGGAAGGAAATACATATAAATAATTGTGCACACTGACCAATTTTCAAAAATGGAGAATGTCTGAATCAAACTATTGAGTATTATCATCAGAGAGGGCTAGAAATGAATTTCCTCTCTTTCAACATAGAATTGATTTTTCAACAAAAAAACAAAACCCAAACTTGCAGTTATTTTTAGCTTGGGGGGATTGGGTTTGGCGTTTTGTTTTGGGGGGTTTTGTTTGTTTTTGACAAAAGAGTCAATATTTTCAAAAGAAATCAGGCACTTCAAAACAAAAATATTTGTTTAATCAAGAATCAACATTTTCCATTGGAAAAAACATTGTTGAAAAAAAACAACAACAACAACAACAAGGGCCAGTCAAATGTTTTCTATTAAAGCAGCTTCTGGAAGCATCAACCAAGCTCAGGGTTCTCTTGTACTAAGTACCATATAAGCACAATAAAGCAAGAGCTTCTACTCTAAATGGACCAAACAGGACAGAGAGAGACAGGGAAAGAGCTGGAGAGACTTCCCCAAGGTCACGCATCAGATCAATGGATGATTTGGGAACAGAACACACATCTCCTGATTCCCAGTCCAGTGCCCAATGCACAAATCGATCCCGCCTCCCCTACAACAATTCAGTGGAATGATCAACTTACCTGCTAAAGAGGCAGAGCAACCCCATCCATAGGGCAAATCAGGGTGGCTGCCTACACATTTGGGGGCCCTGCCCTGGCTGTCCCAACCATCCTATAGACAGGAGGGACCCAGGGAATTATGGAGGGCCTTGCACAGCAGCACCAGGGGTCACTCACCCACACTCACTCCACAGACGATGGGAGCCGGAGCAGCCCTGAAGCCTGCTCTGCCCCACTGCGCTGCCCTCCCGGCCCACTGCGCTTGGCATCTCTGCGGTGGTGGGAAGCAAAGCACCTTGGCCTCAGGCTGCTCCACTTCCCGCTGCTGTGGAGAAGCAGGTAACAGCAGGCTGGGAGAGAAGGCACAGTGGGGCAGACCCAGCTGCCAGATTGCTCCAGCTCTCATGAAGTGAGTACATGGGGGCAATTCCTGCTGCTGCCGCCCCACATGCCCGTAATCATATGGGCTATATTGCCTGGGGGAAGGGGCAATGGGGCAGAGCAAGAGCAGGGCTTGGGAAAAGAGTACAGTGGGGGTGGAGCAGGGCCTACTGGGGGGTGCCCCAGACCACATGCTTGGGGCACTGGTGGTGGGGGGTCTCCCCAGGCCCCACACACCCATCAAGACAGCCCTGTAAAGAGGTATTTGCTTAAAAGACATGTCACTCCCATAAACAGTAGTGACAAGATACAGTGAGAAAGAAGTATCACTGGCTATTAGAACAAAAGACAGGACTATGCAGCACTTTAAAGACTAACAAGATGGTTTATTAGGTGATGAGCTTTCGTGGGCCAGACCCACTTCCTCAGATCAAATTGTGGAAGAAAATTGGCATACATTTGATCTGAGGAAGTGGGTCTGGCCCACGAAAGCTCATCACCTAATAAACCATCTTGTTAGTCTGTAAAGTGCTGCATAGTCCTGTCTTTTGTTTCAGCAAGACCAGACTAACACGGCTACATCTCTATGGCTATTAGAAGGTTTAGTTCTACCATGAGGGAAACAAGGTAACCATCTATTTGCCTTCTTTAAGAGCTGGGCTAGCTTAGGAAGTCTATCAGAAGTCTGGTATCAAAACAGCCTTCATGCTCATTTCCCTTTTGTAAAGTGCCAAATATAAAGGCTATTGGTTTGAGCTGAGCTGCAGTGCCTGAGGGAGAGGAGGTGGTGTGTGTTATATTTTTTACTCACTTGCCCTGGGGTCATGCCCCTGGGTGCTCTCACAATAAAAGGATCCATTTTTCCTCTCCCAGCTGATGGTCAGCAACCTCACAGTCAAAACCAGTGCCAAGGATTTCAACTCACAGCACAAGTCACCAACTTAAAGCGCCAAGAGGGAATCCATTTTTGCTCTCATTGCTAAACTATTTCAGGAAGGAATGACAGGAGAAAAATAGTGAGATGTGGTTATTTATCAGGAATTTATCCCACGCGTATCCCATTAGCTGTTCATTGGACCGCTCAGTTCAGCACATTCTCCCTTGCTAATAGGCACAAAAAAGACTTGATGAAATCATGATTTCCTGATCTGCAAGAGCCTGCAATGATTCCCCTCCCCCTCACATTCCATTCCTGCCTTTTTTTTTTTTTTTTTTGATCTGTGACCTGAAGAGTTTGCTCTTTACTCTTCAGGTCTTTGCTCCGAACATTCGCGCGGAGGCGATGTTCTTTCAGCGAGGTGTACAAGGAGCACGAGACTGACCGCTGGCTCACACCCAGATTGCTTGGACACAACTGTGGCTTTGTCACAAGTCCAGAACTAAGGGCAGAGCCGAGAGCAGCAGGGCCCCTCACAACGTGCACTTTGGTGCCGCTCTGAGTGCGACATTGCAGGCCAACAGGCTCATTCAATATTTGCAAATAATTTGGAAAGGAACATCGACTTCATCTCAAGACCAATACACCCAGCTCCAAGCAGAGGCTGTGGTAGGATGCAAAGCTGCATAAGACTTGGCAGCTGTGGCAGGAGGGTGAGTGCTGACAGGCAGGTGAGTTCTAGGTGTGGGCTACCTAGGGCAGCTGGGCTTGTGGAGACTGTCCAGGGGACTGGAAAATATGAGGGTAGCTGGGGATGGCTCTGGGGCAACTGGGAACAGAGAAGGTCTGGGGGGAAATGATGTCAGGGGAGGGGTGGCTTAGGCCCCTGCTTCCCTCCATTCCTATCTCAGGTAAGAAGGGGTGATGATTGACTGGTTTCTGGGTAACAGCCTCTCTCAAATTCATTGCTGCTTCCTTCACTTGCTGCTGCTGCCACCACTTCTTGGCTACTCCTCCCAGCTGCTCTCTCCCCTTTTGGATCCAGCAGGGGAAACAACTGGAGCCAGGGGGGCAACATAGGACCATAGGGTGTCCATTGGCTGCAACTGCAGGCCCTCTCTGCCTCCCAGCTGGATGCATGACATTCAGTCTGGGCTGCAGGAATGTGTGAGGAAGGTTGCATGTGTGAATGTCACATACAGTGGCTACGTCTACACTGCACCTCTCTTGCACAAAAGCCTATGCAAATGAAGTGTGGATTAGCATATTGTCGGGCTTCATTTGCATAATTAATTAGGGGCCATTTTTGCGCAAGAGGCTTTTGCACAACAAGGAGCTGTGTAGACGGCTCCTTTTTGTGCAAAACCCCCCTCTTGCGCAAGAGCTGTTCTTCCTCATTTTTTCAGGAATGGTGTGCCCATTGGCAGGTTGCCGTCAGCGAAACCAGTTTCAGAGAGTCATCACAAGGCCCAGTGTTTTCTGGCAATGAAAAAAAAACAAAGTAATTTTGATTTTCATGGCTTAATGTTTCAGAAATGCATAATAAAAAAAAATCTTTATAAGCATGAGCAATGTGTAATCCTTTACAGCATGAAATTGTGGAAGCACACATTACAATATTTACAATTTAATTTTTTCCCAACTAAAACTGTCAATTTTAGAACACAAAATGTATTAAGTGATCATCACTATAAACCCAAACATCTTGCCTTGCAATGCTATACAATTAAAAGTTGGACTATTGTTTTATGCAATGATCTAACAACACAGGGAAATTTAGAATAATTACATTTCTACTTGAAGTAAACTACCAATATACTGCACATATCTGTTTATCACCTATAGTGATTATTTGTGTGTTGCAGACATGCTTAGGACACATTAAAACTGATCCGGAAAACACAGCTTCATACTTTCCAATGACACACCCTAACACTGCAGAGTTAACACTTGTCCACGGTGGAGAAACTGCCTTCAGCAGCAGCTGAATTGCATGGCATCACCAAAACAATATGAGCAATCTGGCTAAGTCTTGGCCAGTGTTTTTCCAGGCTTTTCCAAAGTGTCACTGGTACTAGCAATTTCATTTGCAATGTTCAAATAAACTGCCCACTCACCTTCAGGTTAGGGATGTTAAATTGCAGTTAATTGACTAGTGGAGTATTTGAAGGAATTTCCATCGACTACTCAACTAGTCGATAGGCACTTCTGCATTCCTCCTTTAAAATGTTTCAAAGGAGGAATGCAGAACTCCGCGTAGAGCCCGGGGCCAGCGGGAAGTCCTGCTGACTCCAGGCTGCACGCGGGTGCCTGCTTTGAAATGTACAAGAGCCACCAGCGGGGGCTCTTGTGCATTTCAAAGCCATAGAGCCCGGGGTCAGACTCCCCAGCTGTGCATCGCTGCCCCTTTAAAATACCACCTAACCAAGGGGCAGCGCCGCACAGCTGAACCCGGGATCAGCTGAGGACTCCCCAACTTGCGTGGAGCCCAGGATCAGCTGGGAAGTCCCCAGCTGAACCCAGGCTCCATGGCAGCCCCTTTTGAAATGCCGCGCGGAGGCGGCGTTTCAAAGGGGCAGCCGCCGCACAGCTGATCCCGAGCACACCTGTGCAGCGCTGCCCCTTTGAAACGGCAAGGTGGTATTTTAAAGGGGCAGCGACGCACAGCTGGGGAGTCTGACCCTGAGCTCTGCTGAAATTCTGACCTCCGCTGAAATGCTGGACAGCTGACCCCAGGCTCCGCTGAAATGCTGCGGGGAGCCTGGGATCAGTTGGAGAGTCCCCAGCTGACTCCGGGCTCCACAGCGCTGCCCCTTTGAAATGCCGAGACAGCATTTCAAAGGGGCAGCTTCTGCACAGTTGATCCCCGGCTCAGCCATGCAGCGCTGCTGCTTTGAAGTACCCCTTCCCCCCCTTTGCTGCCTCTATTTCATAGAGGCAACAAGGGAAGGGGGGGAAATCGACTAGTCAACAGACTATCTGATAAGCAAATGCTTATCCAATAGTTGACTAGCCCTTAACATCCCTACTTCAGGTTCAGAACTCTGCAGCAGATTACTCTGTTCATAGTCACTGGAGTTGTGAGAGCATGCACAAACTTCCCTGGGACCAAGGATTTCTCACATAGTGAAAAAAAAAAATCCATAACCTGGCTGTTTGTCTATATTTAAATACCATTTCAGCTTCTCTGCACACCTTTGCAATACTTGACACTTGAGAGACTGCCTGGTGCAATCTATCCTTTTTAGAGAAATGTTGCCAGCAGATCAGATGCAAAGTTGCACACTTCAGTTGGTAATGTCAACCATGACTCAAACTTAACTGGTGTCTGAACAAGTGAAGTTGCTTCTGCTTGTGTAAAAATTAAATCTGCCGCAAGCAATTCACTCTGTAATAAAACACTTTGCTCCTTTACAAGAGCTGTGGTGTCCTTCTCTTTGACCTCCTGAGCACCGAACCCCTTGTAGTACTCAACATAATGATGATGACAGCCTACAGCTTTAAACGAAGTCTTCCATCCTGCTACAAGCCAGATGTAATGTCAGGCTTTTTACTCTAAGTCAATAAGGTAGCCTCTTAAACAAACATATCTGAGTGGCGGGTTGAAGAACAGCTTTTTTTATTACAGCATGCAAACAGTCTACCTCTGTATACAAAGAGCACCAAGACTCACCTAGTAAACCTGTATTGGGTGCCCAGCAGGCCACATGAATTCAGTTGGTGGAAATGCCACTTAAATGGTCTTTGAATGACTTTTGCATGTACTCTGCATTATTTGTGGCAGAAGCCACTCCATTTGAAAAGTCAATTCCATGTTGTACAAGGATCTTTATAACAGCTTGTGCAACCATAATGAACAAGCTCTAACCCACTGTTTCTACAAGTTCAGCAGCAGCTAAACAACCTTCTGAAAACTGCATCAATCGTATTACAATATATTGCAATATACTGGTTTAGGTTGGCTGTATATTCATGCCCAGTTACAGCTAAACGCTGATCCTTCAATCCAGCAATTAGTTGTTACTTGTATAGTTCAAAAATGCAGGCAAGATGGACTCGTCTCACTGTACTTAATGGCAGGATATAGTCTCCATTTTGTACATGCTGCTCATTTAGGAATTCTCACATTTGGGGACTGTTTTTTCTAGTGGGATGTTTGCAACAGGCCTCCACCCAGTCTTAGCTTTTCCCCTGGATTTCTGATTTTCCTTTTGTCATGCAAGCACACCAGTAATTGTGAGATGTTGCTCTGCAGCTGTCATATCGCCCACTCTGCCCTTCGTTTTCTTTTCTCTATTGCTACAACATGATGTGAAACTGTAATGCGGTCGACTATGCAGTCCTTTGCAACATGGTCAAGAACTTTGTGTAAGCGGGGGAATGATCCCGCTATTGTGGGGAACTTTCCTGGCTTCTATACTACCCCAGTGAAATGGACCAGCAAAAGGATCTGAGTCCCCGCTCCCACTTCTTTTACCCAAAGGCCTCCCTGACCCTAAGGGCTCCCCTTCCACTCTCTTGAGTAGCAGAGTCATCGAAATCCCAACAAGGCTGGGCCCAGGTTTTCTGGGGCTTAATCCCCGACCTTGTAGTCACTTAGGGCAGGGGCTAGGGTGTCCCCACTCCGGGGTGCTCTCTTCACACTGGATGCTTTCTTGACCTACTGATCATTACATACAGTTCAAAGTGAATACAATTTATTAAACAGCAACTGATTAAAAAGAAAAGAATAAGGAAAAATGAGAAAGGTTAAAAGAGAACACATAGCCCCGCTCTGTAGCACGGGGACATCACAAACAGCAGTTTACAGAGCGTAAGGACAGTTCACAGTCTGTTTCTTATAGGTCCCAGGGCTCTTTCTCAGGCTCTGGCTGTGTTGGGGGGGGGGGGGGAAGGAGGGCGCTGCAGGTTGGATACACTTGCTCTGGCAGTGACCACACGATTTCAGGCTCTAGGTGGCAGAACCCCTCTCCCTGTTGGAGTTACAATCCCTCTCCAAGTCTGGCCTGAAGGGCCTCTTGGCTGGTGGCGTCTCCCTGCCCAGAGCCTCTTTTCCCCCCTTTGCTGGTCCCAGCTGCTCACCACACCCAGCTCCAGACTATGCTGCTTTGCCAGCCTCCAGCTCCTTGCATTGCTTCTCTCACCCCTTTGGCTCTGGTCACTGCACGTCTGCTTCTTAGCACAGGGTCTGCGCTCTGTGGGCTGTATGGGCCTCTGACTCTGTCACTGCAGGTCTGCTCCACAGCACAGCTTACTCTCCTTGCTGCTCTTCTTAGAGACCCAGAAAATCCCAGCTCACATGAAGGATGGGACCTGGCCTCCTAATTCCCTCACTGGTCTGTCCAACCTGACAATCAGGCTGACCTTGAGTGCTGGCCTCTTCCCATTGTCCCTGGGGACTGTCAGTCTCAGGGCCCTGATTTCTCATGGACCCTTCCCCTTTTAGTACTGGGAGCTGGCCAACCAAAAACTCCCACTAAGTTTTAGTAAGGGGCTAACAGTCCCCTTACATTTGCTGCAAATTGTACAAAATAACTTCCCTCCATCCACATGGGACACATCTTTGCCTAATCTTTAACTCTATCCACAGGCTTAACCATTTTAGGCATGGGTAGTAAACAGCTCAAATGGCTGAAGCACAAGGTGGAAAATCAGAAGTAACTGGTTATTCTGCATATGAAAGGTAATTTCAGGGGGGAAAAGGCAATATCTAGGAAACACAGGCCCTGGTCATCACTGTGACTCATGATCAACTTCTCAGGTTCCCCTTGGCACTGAATGGGACACCCCAGTGCTGGTACTGCCATGTTGGCTAGTGCACTTGATCCTTTGTTAGAAGGTCTGCTTGTATCCTGAGCTTTAAATCTGCTTGGGGGACACTAATTCAGAGTGCGGTTCTACTCTAAGGGTGCGTCTAGACAGCACCCTTCTGTCGGAATAAGCTACGCGATTTGTGCTACGTTTACAAATTGCGTAGCTTATTCTGAGTCTAAATCAAAAAAGCTTATTTTGAAATTTGGCACTGTCTACACAGTGCCAAATTTCAAAATAAGGCACTATTCCCACAAATCCCTTAACCCTTATGGAACGAGGGTTACAGAGATGCCGGAATAGAGCACCCACTACTTCAGGAAATAGCAGGCGCTTTTAAAGACACAGCGTTGCTATTTCGGGATACTTCTGGTATCCTGAAAGAGCAACGCAATCTAGACATACCCAGAGACAACTGTACCAATGGCACCTTCTTACCCAACAGATTTAGATGCTGCTTGTGTGTAAGCAGAGTTCTATTTGCTGGCTTGAGGAACTAAAGTAGGCTTTAATAGTTTTGACTGTTTTTAGCCAGGCAGAGCCAAGTAGGTGTAAGATTTTATTTCTTCCTGCACCTATCTGTTCTCCTCTCAGAACCCTGCTTCCACCTCCTCTGTCTCTAACATATGCTGTTCTGGACTAGTCACACACACACATTTCCCTAGACGAGCCATGCACTGAACTAGGTGATTCATACACTTGATTGTATGGTCATTAGCCATCTCAAGATAGAACAAAAATTCAGTGTGACCTATCAAAGCTCTCAGAGACACCACTTTACAGCACCACAAAGAGGAAGAGAGAGGAAATGATCATTTAAACTAATTTTCCTCACAGCTTCCTTATCAGCAAATCAAGCAGGTAAGCAGAGACCAGAGGGTAGCATTTTCTAAACCACCTACATTACAACCTCAAAGGTACTGAAATCAATGGGAGTTAGGCACCTAAATACTTTTGAGGATCTGGGTCCTTAGAAGCCCAAGGCTCACTGAAAGTCAATGGGTCTTGGGGGTTAGGCACTGTAGTGCTAAGTGGAGCAACACCCAAGTATCTTTGAGGATCTGGCCTTAGGAGCCCAAGTCATACTGAAAGGCCCAGCTCCTCAAAGGTGCTTAGGTGCTGTTATGCTCAGCACTGCAATGTCTAACCCCCAGGGTGACCGACCGCCTCTTGGGCTCCTCAGCCATGAGCCAAACACTCAGGGTCCCCATACAATACACAAGAAGTGTTAGGTTCCTACGAAAGGGAACCTCAGAAACCAGCAAGCTGCTTAAGTCAGCCAGGAGCGAACTACCGGAGATGGGTGAGGAGAGGAGAAGGACTTAGGTGCCTAAGCAGTTCAGTGGTGCACCTGGCTGATGAGCCAGAGATAGGTACTTCTCCCTACTTCACCTGTGAACCCTCGCCTGGAATTAGGGACTTAAGCTGGATCACAGTCATCTCGGCATCCCATGCCCTAGCAACTAAAACCATCTCTCTCTCTGCTCAGTACCTCTCACACACTCACTTGGGCTATGTCTACACTGGTGCGATCTTGCGCCAGAGCTATGCAAATGAGGCTAAGCGTGGAATATCGCCGAGCCTCATTTGCATATCTAATGAGCCGCCATTTTTGCGGAAGAGGCTCTTGTGCAAGAAGAGCTGTCTACACTGCCTTCTTGGGCAAGAAAAACCCTCTTGCGCAATGCCGTTATTCCTGAAAATAATCAGCGTAACGGCATTGCGCAAGAGGGTTTTTCTTGCCCAAGAAGGGGCAGTGTAGACAGCTCCTTCTTGCACAAGAGCCTCTTCCGCAAAAATGGCGGCTCATTAGATATGCAAATGAGGCTCGGCGATATTCCACGCTTAGCCTCATTTGCATAGCTCTGGCGCAAGATCGCGCCAGTGTAGACATAGCCTTGGTGTATTTCCCTGCACCCCCAACCATCTTTTGGGCAGGCAAGCTTCAGTGGCCTGCATCCAGCCCTCCTGCTCTAGGGTCTCACAGGCCTAAGGTGTGCTCAGAGCACATCTACAGGATTGGGCCAGCAGGCTAGAGCCATTCCTAGTGTGGTGTGGGGCCTGGGACAACCCTCTCCTGTCCCTGCTGCACCTGTTCCTCACCCCACCTCTTTCCGGCTTCGGTCCCTTCCCCTGAGCAACACCAGAAGCCAGTGGATGGAGTTGAGCAGGGCAGGCTGAGGCCAGGTTGCTTTCTATTGCCAGCACCAAGCCCCGCTATTAGCTCCCCAGGCCATCCAGGACCCCATGTCCTCCTCAAGTGTGGGACAACCCTCCCCCCCAAACGCGTGGTTACCCTGGTCCATGCTTTGGATGGCAGGGCTCTAGCTAGAGAAACCTGCTTCTGGGACTTTGGCATGAACTCAGGCTGAGAGCTGCTCACATTACCTGTCAGGTAGCATGAGGGCTTAGGCAGCTTTGTAAATGCCAACCAGTGGAATCTTAGGTACCCACAGGGCTAGGTAATGAAGATTTCAATGGCACTTAAATAATGGACTTGGGCACAGATCCTCAAAGGCCCTAAGTCACTTTTGAAAATTTTGTTCCAGGAACATAGGGAAAAAGTTCTTGGCATGTAGATTTAATAATAGAGCTGCCTAGCTCCCATATAGCACTTTTCATCAGTAGATCTCAAAGCACTTCACCGTTTTTCATGTATTTATCCTCACAAAACCCATGAGGTGGGCAAACAGTATTATCCCCATTTCACAGAGGAGGAACAGTGATTTACCTGATGTCACAGAGAAGTCTGTGGTGGTGCAGGGAATTGAACCCATAAAAAGGATGGTGGTTATAGATTTAGAATGCTTCAATGTAAGCCAGTTACCCAAAAATGATACCTCCAGCTCAAGCCCATCATAGAGCAGGCCCCTTCCAATACTAACTATCTCTGTTTATAATGAAGAGTGCATTGACTTGCCTTTCTGTTCCTCACTACATGCTGAACCTCTCTCTAAACCAGGACACTCTGGTCTGGCAACATCCATGGCCCAGCAGGACCATGCTGCCGGACCGGAGTGTCCCAGTGGAGGGCTGCAAGGCATTGCAATAGCACCAGCAGCAGGGTCAGGGTTGAGGGGCTAGTAGCACAGAGTCCAGAAATGATCTCCCCTGGTCCTGCAAAATCCCTCATTTGGAACCAATTAAGTCGCGAGGGTGTATGATGGACCGGGCCGGGTCTGGGCACCGCTGAGGGCGTCCGCTCAGAGCGAATTGCTCAAAACAAGGGCTCTTTACAGCCCCAGACTGGAGACCTTCCCAAACAGGTCACAAACCGGTCACACCGAGCAAAACCCCTCAGGCACCCTAGCTTTCCCTGTGCCACAATCAGCCCCGGGCCTAACACACAGGTGAGGGGTTATAGAATCCAATCTCACCTACCCCGAATGGGACTTTCTGGTCCCAAAGAACCAGCCACAGCTCCCAATCAATTTATATTTTGGATCTTATCCACAAGATCACGCTGAGCCAATCCTATAGAATCTAAAATCTAAAGGTTTATTAATAAAAGAAAGAAAAGCATGAGAGTAAGGTTGTGAAGGAGAACACATTACATGCATCGAATCACCAAGTTCTCGATAGCAGTTTATAACATCTCTGCCAAGAGCCTGTATCTTAAAAGTCTCTGGTGTACATCCTAGGTCAGGATGGGTCCACAATTCTTCCCGGCTCTCTGTCCCTCGCAAGGCGGCATCAGGAGCAGAATTGGAGACCAGATGGAGTCTGCCTCATGGCATTTTATATCCATCCCTGGTATCTTCCAAGCTGGAGCAGGTCGCATGGCCCAGTGACCTACCCTTGTGTCCTAAGTCAGCAGTCAGCAGACACTGACTGGTTTGCAGGTCCCAGACACGTTCCTCAGGTGTGTATTGGCCTCTCTGAGAGCCTTGTCCCTGGAGCCTTGCTAATTAGCATAGTCACTGACTGGACATTCCTTGCTCATTGCAAGGAGAATCTTCCAGCACCAGCACAGAGTACATATCTATAACTCCACATACAGATATCACACAAGTACATGAGTAACATACATAAAATCAGCAGAACCTAAGCTTCCATTTGACATCTCACATGGCCCCCTTTGCACAGACTTTGGGGCAACCATCCCCCCCCCCTTGGGTGCAGCAGTGACCTGTCTGATCCCCTTAAAATCCAGTAACGTGACAGGGTGCCACATCAGAGAGGTCTAATCTGTACAGGATAGCATGCATCCCCACTGTTCCAGAGCGACTGCTTTATCCTCCCCCCCTCCCCTCCCCCAGCCTTCCTCACTCGGCTGGCATTGCTTCCCTTCAAACACTGGGAGATTTCAGCCCTGCACACTGTAGTGCAAGACAGCGGGAACAAAGGAAAGTACTGCACACTCAGCACATGACCCTGTTACCAGTGACTGGAGCTGTGAAAAAGAACAGCAAGACATGGGAAGACGGGCCCCTAATAAATTAGAGTCCCAGGGTCTGGCCCCAGGCCCCACGCGGCGCTGCCGCTTTGAAGTACCCCCACCAGTTCCCCCCCTTGCTGCCTCTTTCTGATAGAGGCAGCGGGGAGGGGGGAAGCAATTAGTCGACTCAACTATGCAATAAGCATTTGCTTATCGGATAGTTGACTAGTCATTCACATCCCTAATACGCATTATGAAGATCCCTGCCGAATCTTTGGTGATGGGCACAGTGGTAGATCCCACTGTGTGGGCTTGTTTCTTGCACAGTTATAGAACCTGTATGTTAGCCCTATTAAATCTAAGGTTTAACTATGGTCATGGACTGGATTGGAAATATATGTTCATGTCCTCTGTGGGGACCTAGACGAGGGGCATTCAATTAAAGTCTCACTGTTACCGGATCAAGCAGTCCCTCCTCCCGTGTTTGAAGGATGTTGATTCGCTACTGGAGAATTCCACTAGCATCTATGGGAGAATGACAAAATAGCTCCTCTTTCACCTAACACAGGTGCACTGGCATCCACTCCTAGTTTCCCATGTAGTGGCAGCAAAAGTGCAGCTCTACACAACAGGCCAAAGAAAAGCCATCCCACTGCTGTCAGGCATTCGCAGCTTCTGACAAACAGAGGCTAGGAACATCATTCCTGCCTCTCCTGACTAATAGCCATTGATGGACCTATCTTCCATGAATTTATCTAGCTCTTTTTGGAACTCTGACAAAGGTAAGTGCAAGCACTCATCAAGTAATCAGCCTGGCTAGTTTTAAGATGGAGCTTGATAACTTTATGAACAGCATTATAAGACAGAGTTGTTTGTGATAGCAGAAGACTGGACTCAGTAACCCAAGAGATCCTTTCTAATGCTACACATCCCTAGTTCATTTAAAACAGAAGGTTTTCAAACTTTTTTCTCATGACCCAGTTGAAGAAAATTGTTGATGCCTGTGACCCAACATAATTTGACTAGGGCTCCAGGGTGGGGCTGAGGATGAGAGCTTTGGGGTATAGAAAGGGGCTTCAGCTTTTGGGGGGAGGGGGGGGGGTCAGAGCTGGGACAGGAGGGTGCAGCAGAGGTACTAGGGCAGGCTTCCTGCCTCTCCTGGCACCAAAGATCATGCTGCGCCCCACAAGCAGCCAGCAGCAGATTCCCAGCCAATGGGAGTGCGGAGCTAGTGCTCGGGGCAGCAGCATGCACAAAGCTCTGTGTGCTCTCTTTCCTCCTCCTCACCTCCAGAGGTGGGCCCAGAGACGTAGCGAGGATGTTACGTGCCCAGGAGAAAAACCAAAATTTGTGCCTCCCCGCTCCCACCACCATGTGGCAGGGCCCCAAACCTGGCGCATGACTAAACCCGACCCGGGGGGGAGGGAGGGAGCTTGTACCGCGTCTTCCCCTGCCCCCTCCAGTTTGGGGCCGGGCCCCCGCACGCAGTAACCCACCGGCAGAGATGGAGGAGGGTGAGGCTGGGGGCAGAAGGGCAGGGAAGAGACTCCAGTCAGCAGCGGTGGGCGGAGGAGGGGCAGGCAAGCCAAGAGATAACAGGGAGAACAGAGGGGGACTAAATTAGCACCCCCCAGCATGGTGCCCAGGGGCAACTGCGCCTCCCCATCCCCTTTTGCTACGCCCCCTGGGTGGGCCTGCTGCCCACTGCTTCTGGAGTGCAGCACAGTCTGCGGTGCCAGGAAAGGCAGGCAGCTGCCTTAGCACCCTCACTGGTCACCTAATCCCCCTGCAGCAAGGAGACCCAGGGCCTGACATTCCACAACCCAGCACTGGGTCACGACCCATAGTCTGAAAAACGCTGATTTAAAAAGTAGATTTCTTCCCCACTGCAGCCAATCCTACCTGTGTAGGTATCTATTCATTCATTCCGATACGTGTAGCAGCTGGGTACAATGTTATGTATCTAGGTGCCTAGACGTACCTCATTGCTGCCTCTAGCTGCCTCACAAATTAACAAAACAGATTGTGTCTCGACAAAAACTGTTCTCTTTCTCTCTCCCCGTTTTCCATCTGCAGGAGTAGCCATTAACATTTACAGGAGTCAGGGCAGAGACTGGGTAGCAAAGCCTAAGAATATTAAGCGGTATTATTACAAACACAGAGGTAGCAGCCTTGATTTCATATCTTTTAAACATTTACATTCAGTCCAACTTTGATCTTCAACAGGATTTTTTTACCCACTTCCCAAATACTCATTTCTTGTCAATACTTTTATAAGAATTGGTTTAATCTATACCAGTCATCAGCTGGTGACATCTCGTCAGGATGAATTACTGTTACAGAATTTACTATGTGAAGAGGTTTTTTTCTATTCTAAGATAAAAACAAGTGAAATACAGGGAAAATGCCAAGCAGGGAGGCAGTGGGCAATGAGAATTAAAACCAAAATGCATCTCAGTGTTCTGGGGGATTGCATGCTTCAGCTAAACAAACTGGCCTATAATAAAAGTAAGTTCAGCTAAATTCAGAGAGGTAAGTCATCCAGAGAAAGAAGATGGGGAGGGGAGGAGGGGAGTTCAAAGAAACGAGAATAATGTGCACTGAGGACTTGGTTTTATTGTGACTGCCTGGAAAACCCAGTTTATCCACTCATCTCTATTCATTCCATTTAGCACTAGTTACTGGGTGATCTGACTCTATTAACGAAAACACTGACCAAGTTGTTTGGATGGTGGGGTGGAGCAGCACGCTCTCCATTGCAATACTCTTTTTTTGGTATATTTATCTGGGAGGGTTCAAATCTACAGGCAACTGGGGCAGACGGGAAAGATGGAATGTAAAAAATAAGATCTTCAATTCTGGTGCACCTCTGAAATCACTGGAGCTATATATATATTTAGTCCAGCTAAGAATTTGGCTTGCACTTTCACACTGTTTAGATACCAAGGTTTTGAGGGTCTTAGAAATAATTACAGTCAATACATACACTTTTGAGTTATATATATACACACGAGAGTGTGTGTACAAAAAGAGCATAAGAAATTTTTGTGCAATGCTGACTATATCAGCTTTGTCTAATGTAACCAGTCTTTGGGCACATAGGGTATGATTGTGGCTACTGCCTCATTCCTAGGTATGGTTTGGAAATACTATACAGGGATCATATTTTGAAGGTCACTAGCAATTCTGGGTGCTTCTTAAAAGAGCCCGATTGTAGGAAATGCAGAGCACATCCACTCTCTAAAAATCAGGGGCTCAAAATTATTAATCACTTCTGAAAACACAGACAATACTTTCTCAACCACCTTTTCAAAAATTTTGAGGGGTTTTCTTCATTCTCCCTTCCCAGGTTACACCCACCAATGGCTTCCAAAAATGAAAGTGTCTGTTGTGTATTAGAAACCACAGTGACTCATTACCTTCAAAATGGCACATTGTCTGGATCCACAGCTTCTAGAATCTTTGTCCCACCACAGACTGCAAGCATTGCTTGTCCCATCACTTTTACACCCTGATCCCTATTTTTCCATTATTGACAAAACACTGTCCTCCACAAGAGCCTTTCTTAATTAAAAAAAGAAACAGGTGCTAACATTTCATTATGTTGCAGTATGACTGTATGCTTGACTGGTGGGTTAGAAATTATTACTGACAGGAAAAAAAACAAATAAAAATAGGTCTGTAAGAGAAAGTGTTGAAATAATAAGGAAGTGAAAGTGCCTTAGGGATTTCTGGCAATCATAAGAAAGTACCTAGAAGTAGCATTAGAATTATTATTAAACAATCACTTTGCAGCATCTAATGAATAAAAAGGTGAAAAGAAATACCTAATGGACTTGCCAAAAACAAAGCCATTCCAAACCAATATTGTTTTCTTCTTTGACAGGGTAATTGGCCAAACAGAGGGGCAGAAAAACAATATATGACTTATCTTGATTTTAGTAAAGCTTTTGATACAGACCTACATGACACTATCATAAGCCAGGGGTGGGGAACCTCAGCCCAGGGGGGCCCCCTGCTTGCCCCTGCTGCCCTACCATGGGGCTGGAAGCACAAAATCTACTAGGCTGAGGTCCCCCAGGCTCTGGTGTGCAAGGGGAATGTGGAGAGTGTTATTTTTCTTCCTTAGTTGGGGGCCAGTGAGGGTTGTGTTTTGTTTTGTTTTTTTCTTCTCTGTTGTGTGCGGCCCTTGACTGATTTTTCTGTGGGTCAGCAGCCCCCAGCCCAAAAAAGGTTCCCCAACCCTGTCATAAGCAAACTAAGGAAATATGGTATACATGAAATAATGTATGATGGGTGAACCACTGATTGAAAAACTGTACTCAAAGATAAATGATCAATGATTTACTGTCAGACAAAGTGTATCTAGTAGGATCCCTCAAAGATCTGACTAGGGTCCAGTACTATCCAATATTTTCATTAACTCCTTGACTGGAGCCCATGCTGATAAAGTTTGTGGATGACTCTCTACTGAGAAGGCTTCCTAGCACTTTGGGAGGACAGGATTAGAGTTAAGTCAGCCTTGATAAATTAGAGAACTGATCAGAAATAAACAAGATTAAATTCAATAAAGACAAGTGCAAAGTACTACAATTTAGGAATTAAAAAAACAAAAGCACAAATACAAAATGACAAGGCAGTGGAACAGCTGAAAAGGAGGTCTATAGTGGATCACAAATTGAATGAGTCAACAATGGTATGCAGTTGCAAAAAATAAAAATAAAAGGCCAATATCATTAAAATCAAAATGCAAAAAATTATGCCTCAGTCTTAGCACACAGACTGAAAAATATTTATATAAATGTTTTATCAGAAATCAGGCATCATTTGTACTAAAAAGGCAGCTACTGGACAATTTTCAAAGTCTTAGACCTGATCTTCTTTGCAGAATCCACCAGTAAGCCCCACCTAATTTGTCACTAGATGCAGAAAAAGCTTTTGACAGTGTAAACCAGCAGTTCTTAGAAGACACTCTAAATGCATTTGGTTTAGGCCTCAAATTTCAAAACTGATTTCTGGCTTGTATGCCAACCTATATGCTGCTACTAGAAGAATAAGTGGATACCTGTCAGAAAAATGTCCCCCTTTTTAGAAGCACACACTAAGGATGCCCTTTATCCCCTCTTATTTTTGCTATGGCAACAAAGTCATTTGCCCAGTTGATCGGGAATAATCCTAGCAAATAGAATTACAATAGGAAACCAGGGAACACAAATTAGTATTATGTGCAGATGATGCCATACTACATGTTATGAATCCAATTCACAGATGTCTAGAACAGCAAGAGGACATTTTAAAATTTGGTAAAGTATCTGGATTTAAAATAAATTATGACAATCACAATTCCTGGATATAGGTGTGAGCTCCCAGCTACAGAAAAATATAAAAGCAAAAGCCAAATACAAATGGGTAACAGCTTCAATTAGATACCTGAGAATACACATTTCTAAAAGATAGCAAGACTTATATAATTAGTTATTGTCCTCTGATTAAGGAAAAAAAATTTTAAAACCTGAAAAATTATCAAAATATAAAATTTCATGGTTAGGCAAAATTGCAGCAGTTAAAATAAGTCTCTTATCTCAAATAGGGATGTAAGCGACTAGTCGAGTAGTCAACTACCCGATAAGCCTAGGCTTATCAGGTAGTTGAGTCACTACTTGCTCCCCTCCCCCTCCCCCCCGCCTCTATATCAGAGGCAGCAAGGGGGCGAGCAGGAGCTCATGCTGGAGGAAGCTGGCTCAAAGCCGGTTCCCCCCCAGCACTGTTTCCACAGCAGGGAGGGGAGGGCAGGGCAGGGGAGGCAGAGTCACAGCGGGGGACCTGGCACAAGCCGGGACTACTCAGTCACAGCTCACGCTGGGTCCCCCACTGTGGCTCTGCCTTTTAAATGTAGTAAGAGTCTGAGAAGGTCTGACATTTGGACCTTATGGGTATATCAAAATTCAGCCCATTGTTGAGAATATATATTTAGATCACTTGATGAAATACAACTTGCAAAAGACAACTAAATTTCAGTATATCAATGCCTAAAGTTCAGACATCTCTCACCACACTCCCATTAAACGGCAAACATACATAAAACTGACAAAATTTTAAAAACTACTCACTACATCCATAAACAAATTGGCTTACTGTTCCTTCCAGTAACATTTTAAAGATTAGTTTTTTCCTCTACAAAGCCTGTTCATGAAAAGTTGACAGATATCAAAACTGAGGAATGGGAGAACATATGTTGCAATGGTTCCCATACTTAAATAAACACAGTAATATAATTTTAATGTTGTTTTCTTTCCTCAGTAATACCTAACTTCCCTTAGAATTGTACAGGGATGAGCAAATACTGGTTGTACACGGATGAGCAAAAGATTTTTCCATAGTGATGCATGTGACCAAAAATAAGACCTTTTGGAAAGCTGTTGGAGACTCCATAATGGAATTAAAATGGTGTCAGTTGTCAGATAATTATTGAATTAACTTGAGAACTATGCATCTTACAAAAGCCATAAACACTGATCACTCATCTCCTAGCTCCTGCTAGATTTACTACAAAAAATGGCAGAAAAGGAGTGACTACTCTAAATCTGTTACTTTGTATCAAAAAGTGTCTGTAATTCTAGTACTAGACAAATTAACTCTTCAAGTTAGAGTCTTACTTGGTAAAAGGAAAAAAGATAATTACTTCAAAAAGTTCCACCAGACTTCTGAGTTTGCTGGAATAGAGTCACTCACCACCAAACCTAATAGTTTGAGAACTTTCTTTGAACACCTAGGAAAGCAGAAACTCCTTTCACAACAGTTAAAATTAAACTCCATGTCAAGCTATTAAAATAAGGAAAAAAGGTGGGAGGGGAAAAAGGAGAAATCTTAATATTATACAGGGTTTTGACAAGACAATAAACACATTACTCTTCCAAATGTTAGAAAGGCTGAATTTTGGATCTAAGCATGAAACAATGAAATACTGACACTGCAAAAGAGGGAGACTAAGTAGAAAAGCTAACACCACAATGTGATCAATATCACAGAGAAAGTGACTAGTAGCAGGAGGACTTCCATCGGCCAATTTATATTCATGTATGCACTAAGTTTCTATTTAAATTGTAAAATAAGTTCTAAAAGAAAAGATCTGTTAATAAATACAATACACCAAAATCTGAACCTAAAGAGAGGGAGAAAGCCAGTGTCACCATCTAAGCTCTAGATTCAAGCTCTCCTCTACCACAACACACTAGCTTACAACCAAAAGTATTTATTTAAAAAAAAATCTGTTGAAAGGCTCTTCTGGAGATTAACTTTGTCACTCTCCAGAGAACTGGCATTTCTATTTCTATCATCTTGTGACTAGATTTTCAACTCACATTAACTCCCCTTTTACACCACTTCCATAGCTGCCCCGGTCCTAGTGGAACACTGCAAGGTGGCATAAAATTGGTCACAACCTTACAGATCATTCTGGAGCAGTGTGGCGACGAGAGGAGCAGTTCCTGGAGTATATTATAGAATGGGACAGGCCTGCCCCAGAGTAACTTAGAACAGCCCTTGAACCCTAAATTGTCAGCCCTGAAATGAGGGATGTAGAAAGGGGATTTGGAGACACCTTTCATGCAGAACTCTCCCTTCCCCCTGCCCCTGGTGCTCTATGCACTTCACTTTGCCAGACCCAGGATCTGGACTTTGATAGTCACAATTTAAAGCTAAGAGCCTAAATTTGCATTTCTTTCTTAGGAAAATGAGGGGAAATTAATCAAATGAATTAATTGCTCCACATTAATTTCACTGACAGGCTAGAATTAGCTTTCTTTTGGAGCTCTCTTGCTCAATCTGTCCATGAGCCACACTTTAATGAGACAAAACACACCCTGGAGGGATCTGTAAAATAGGTTATTACCACTGGCACATTTCAGGGTTCCTTTCAGAATGAAGGAAGTGAAGCAGAATGTGTCAAATGCCCTAAGCTAGGAAAGTAAAAACAAACAATGAAAATAGATAGCCTCAATCATCATGTTTGTTTTGCCATGGCTATGCACTGCTAGACTGAGTGCAACTAACAAACTCCAGCCTAATACAGAGAGAAGTGCTAAAGACAACACCTGGAAACCGCCATCATCACTGCACAGTGGAGGACACAGAAAAGATTTAATGACTTTCAGACCTGAATTCAGTGGACTTCTTTGCAGCTTTAGCTACTATTAGGTGCATCTGACAAAGTGGGGTTTTGCCCACAAAAGCTTATGCCCAAATAAATCTGTTAGTCTTTAAGGTGCCACAGGACTCCTTGTCATTTCTGTGGGTACAGACTAATACAGCTATCCCTCTGTATTAGGTGCTGTAGTTATCCAAAGTTTACGCATAACATTAACTGAGGCCTAAATGCATAGCATGCAACACCGCTAAAAGATGAGGTAGATCACAAAGCCCAAATGGAGACACAATTCATTCCTTTAATAATGCTTTTTGTACTGTCAGCTTCCTTTCCCCTTCCTCCTACCCTCCCCCGCACAGAGGAACATGGTTAACTGGTTAAACTTGAATTTAACTTTTTAAACATGATTTTACATCCCTATTCTTCTATACCTCTCTTCTCCTCCACTAACAGTAAAAATGTCTTGTGTGTGCGTTAGAGTAAATGGCATTAGCTGGCAAGAATCTATTCCACAACATGAGCAATGGAGCGCTGTCCAATTTCCTGAAATCTCTTCCTGCATGAGCTACTACAACAATGAAATAATCTGTGGCTGTGCAACAACAAACAGACGCATGCAGAAAGGCCATACACCCCAACATTCCCTGCAGATGGCTGTTTCCAAAACCTTATCTTCTGCCCAGCAATTCATTCACAGGAGCAGCTTTCAACACCACACCTAGCCCTTGACCTGCTGGATTTGCCTCCCATTTATAATAGTAAGATTTTTAGCCAGCTGTGGGACCTGGAGGTAGAGCCCTTTTTCACATTCTCAAGCTTCCTAAAAGCCATAAACAATAGCATGTGCTGCCAAGCTGACTCAGCCCCTGCAAAAGTAACATCAGTTTTAAGTACCTGCAGCCATGGCAACTATATTCTAAAAGGAAATAATTGGAAGAGGCTTCAGCTGTGAGTGGGAAAGTTTCACTATCTTCAGACTTGTGGTGGTTTTACTATGGCTTTAGTGATCCTCAGCACTTTCATCGGTGACAACCTCAATCTCCTAGTTTAAGTAGGGAACTAGTTCTATACAATATCAATGTCCCCAATGATTTTGGAGAGTTCATATTAAGCAGATGTAATCGAAATTTCTGGTGACATCTATGCTGCAGGTGACTGGCAGACGGGGCTGAACACTGAACTGGGAGTGAGTGTCCCCATAAAGACCTACCCTCTTTACCGGGTCTCTAGGTTTCTACATGCACCATAGTGGCATATCCCATGGTTCTTTGTGAAAAGAGGCTCTATCTCAGTCAATTGCAGGAGAATGGGTCAGTTTTTCCAGGGGACATTTTGATACTTAAAGCGGGGTAGGGGGCACCAAGGGGTCACAGATCTGTCCAAATACACACATGCATAAACATAGTCAATCTGTGTCTTGACAGGGCACCATTGAAGGACCATTTTAGCAAAAGTGGTACTCCCAGATGGGGACGGACACTCGCCACCACACACACCTGGACCACTGGGAATGGGAGAAGGCACTGAGGGCTATCAACACCTGAGTGAGGTAGCTTGGCTCCTACTCCTCGCTGCAGAGTGAGAGTTAAAGCAGAGCCAGGCTGTCACCCCCACCCCAGCAAGCTACTCTGGGGCTTAATGCATCTTCGAACCCAGGTCAGGTGTCTGCATGGGGGGCAGGGGGGGAGTTTAAGACTAAAACCAGGATTTACTGTGCAGTGGAGCCAAACCCTCTGTGGTTCATCTGATTAGCAGGATGGCATTAGCACTACAGGTTAACTCCGTTGCTTCCTCCTCCTCTTCCCCTTCTTTACTGGGTGCACTTCACCCAGCACAAGTGATTGGCTTTTCCAGGGAGAAGCGACACACTGTAAGACTGGGGACCCCCAGGGCTGCATGAAAGCAGCGGGCTTTGCTAGTGCTCGGGCTCTGTCCAGGTCGCTCTGCAAACAGGGACGATCGCTGCTGCTGGCCTCCGAGCGGCTGCAGTGCTCCGGCAGGCAAGGGAAACAGCGCTGGCTCGCACAGACTGATCCCATCTCCAGGGCTCCCCGCAGCCCAAGCCAGCTGGCTGGGGCGCAGCGCTGCGGCCTTAGCTAGGGAGGCGAGCGCTGTACCGAGAGGGGTGCCCTAAAACACCGCCCACTAGCACTGCAGGCAGCCCTGGCCACGCTCCGCTCCCGGCCCGCGTTAAAGCAGCCAGCTCCGCTCGGGGCTGAGCGGGGAAGAGGCCAGAGGACGAGACTCACCTCCTAACCCTGAGCAGGTCTCAGCCCCGGCTCCGCTTCAACGCGCCCCAGGAGCCCGTGCCCGGCTCCCGCCATGCGCAGGGCTTGGGATGTCCAGCCCGGAGCCCGCCCCGCCAGCAGGGCTGCTGCTGAACTTCCGCCGCGCAGAAACTTCAGCCCAGGCGCAACAGCGGGGGGAGCGGGTCTTTGCCAGGCCGCCACGGGGCGCCCTCGGACACGCCCCGTGCAGCCGCGGGGCTGGCGCGCTGCGTGTAGCAGCCAGACACACACACGCCCCCCATCCCGCCCCGCTGCCGCCACCTGCGAGCCGGCTCCGGCAGGGGGAGGCAAAGCCCCCAAGCGGCCAGAGCCAAATGGGGCGAGCAACGCCGCTCAGCCGCGCCTTGCCCAAGCGCGGGACCGCTCCACCTGCCCCGCAGACCCTCCCTCCCCCCAGGCTGCCTGGAGCCGGCGCTTCCCGGGGGACTCCGGCGTGCGGAGGGGCTCGGCGCGAGGGGATCCCGCTGACCGCGTTGCACTGGGGCAGCGCCGCGCACACCGGAGATTTCCCCCAGCACCGACCCCCGGGTGCCCGTGCAGCGCCATTCAGATCCCGGCGGCAGCCGCAGCTGCCTCGGGCCCCGGCTGCAGCGGGCAGCTCCCTCCGCGGGGATCCCTTTCTCTTGGTCCGCCGGTCCCCAGGCAGGCAGGCACCTCCGCATGGCGGGCAGGCGCGGGGCCGGGATCTCCCGCCTCGCCTGCGGGGATCCCAGCCGGCTGAGGCAGGGCAGGCGGGCTCCTACCTTTCGCAGCATGCTGGGCGGGGGCAGGCGGCTTGCACAGGCGACGTGCTCCTGCCCTCTCTCACGCGCTGGCCAGGCAGCGGCACATTGCCTGCCGGGGGGGGTCTTGCAAGCGCGGGGGGCGCTCACTGAATCCCCGGGCACCGGAGACCCTAGCGGCGCTCCCGCAGCCCGCTCCGCTCGCACATGCGTGTGGCACCCGAGTGGAGGTGCCCGAGCAAGCAGGGCGCCGTTATTTGCGATCGGCACTGACTCACGCAGCTCTAGGACCCCGGGCCAGCCTGACACCACAGCAGCCCGGGAGCCGCGCCACGCAGCCGCTGCGGGCCGGGGGGCACCGAGGGACACAGAGCCGCAGATGGCCAGTCTCGTGCGGAAACGCCACAGTCCGTTCTCCCGCAGCAGGGCTGGCCCCGGTGCTACAGCGGGGAGGCGGCTGCACTGAGGGTCTCCCGCGAAGGAGTCTCGCAGGGTTCCTGGCGTTACAGGGGCCGCGCTCAGTTCCCCCTCATCAGGCACACACCCTGCGCGGCAGCCACCAGGACCCTGCTCCGGCTTCTATGTCTCACCCCCTCTGAGTGTCAGGCGGTGGGATGTAGCGAGCTGCTACCTTGTAGGACTGTGCTACCGGTAGTACTCACCCGGCCGGCAGGGGTCAGCTTGGGAGGAGAGAACAGCTGGCCCCTTAAGGGCTATAGGGGCTGGGGGAACAGCTGCAGCCAAGAGGGTAAGGTGGTGGAGTGAGGCCCAGCAGGGAGGAGTAGAACTAGGGTCTAGAGCAGTGGTTCCCAAACTCTTTGGCCCACAGTCCATCGTGCTCTACGCAGACTTTTCAGTGGACCACCAGCCAACCACCCATAATGACAAAATGGGTGCAGGAGTGGTTGGGAGCAGGGCTGGCTCTAGGCACCAGCAAATCAAGCACGTGTGTGGGATGGCACATTTCCAGGGGTGGCATTTCAACGTAAGCAGCTGCCCCCGGCAATGCCTGGCCCCACCCCGCCCCGCCGATTTTAAAGGGCCGCGGGAGCTGGCTGCGGAGCACGGTGTGGCCAGGCTCCACCCTTCCCCACCGGCTCCAGTCCTGCTGAGGTCCCAGCCCCCTTCGCCTGCGAGAGACTGCTCCCTGCCGGCCGCCTGGCTCGCTGCGCCCGCCCCGTGCCCCTCTGGCTCCGCGCCACCCGTTCCCCGCGCCGTCCCTGGGCCCCACACCCTTCTCCCCTGCACCCTGGTCCCCCTGCTCCCCCCATCCCTGTGCCCCTCTGGCTCTGCACCGCCCTTGCACCCTGCTCCCCCCATCCCTGCGCCCCTCTGGCTGTGCACCACCCATTCCCTGCGCCGCCCCTGCACCCGGTCCCTGTGCCCCTCTGGCTGTGTGCCCTCTCTGCACCCTGCAGCCCTTTTTCCCTGCACCCCCCTGGGTCTGTGCACCCCAGTCCCCCTGCTTCCCCCAGTCCCCGTGTCCCCTCTGGCTCTGTGCCTCCCATTCCCCACAGTGAACCCTGCTCCCCCTGTTCCCCATGCCCCTCTGGCTCTGCACCGCCCTTGCACCCTGCTCCCCCCATCCCTGCACCCAGCTCCCCCTGTGGGTCGGGAGTGAGGGGTGCTTGTCCATAGGGGGGGGCTGGACAAGGCAGGGAAAAGGCTGTTGTGACCCAGCAGCAAGTGAAAGGGGAAGGGGAGTTTACTTGAAGCGCCTTTGCCTTTATGGAAAAAAATAATTAAAATTATATTTGCTATTTATAGGACTAAAATGCTGGGACAAAAACGAAAACAAAAAAAATCATTGCAAAGTGCAAACGTAAAAGCCAACAAAAAAAGTGTGGGGGGGCAGCCAAAAATGTTTTTGCTTGGGGCAGCAAAAAACCTGGAGCCGGCCCTGGTTGGGAGTGCAGGGTCTGGACAGGAGGCAGGGTGCAAGACTGGGCTGAAGGGAGGGAGCAGCGATGGGGATGGGCTTAGTGAAAGGGTGCATGAGGGAGGTGGGAGCTCAGGGTCTAGGCATGAGAGAGATTGGGGGGGTGCTTACCTAGTTCTGTGCCTCCCGCTAATCCCATTGGCCATGATTCCAGCCAATGTATGCAGCAAGGAAAGCCCCAAGTGAGGGGTGTCCTGTGCTGCCATTCCCCCAGCCAGGGACAGGGGGAGCAGCAGAGCAACTTCCATCTGAAGGCCACTTCCAAGACATAAAGCCAGGCACCTGCTTAAGTACCTTCTTGAATGAAGACCATAGAGTCTAAAACTATGAACCACTTTGCCCAGTCAGTCCCTGCTGATAATAAGCACTGAAAGGTTTTTATATTCCACCATCAGCTAGAGACAGATCACTTTTATTAGGCATGCAGTTATGTGGGGGTGAGGAAGGAATTTCCTCTCAGATCAGGTTGGCAGTGGCCTTTCTCTGTACTATGGGGTGGGTCACTTGTCAGGGATATCAAGATATAGCTCAGGTAATGAATTTCTCAGGCACTAGCGCAGCCCAGTCCCTCTTATTTCAGCCTGTGGCACATAGCAGCCTAGTCTCCTGCAGGCTGTAATTCTTTGGCATAATTTCAAGCATTGGACGGCGTTAGCCTGTGATGTTCAAGAGATCAGACTAGATGATCTATTCTCTTGATTCTTTCTACTCATAAACTTTACATTTCTACTATGGGTTAACAACAAAACAAAGGGCAACTAATACACCTTTGATAATTTCAGTGAATACTTCACATCTTGTACTACACATAATGCATTTGTCTGAGTTAAAAGTTCATGTTAAACTAGTAATTAATCTGTAACTTTAGAAAGATATTCAGCTTTGATTAAAAAATACATTTAAATTATAATTCAAGGTTGTGGCTCTTGCCCTCCAGTGCATGCCTGTGAATCATTGTTTATTTCAGCTAATCAGCTCTTATCCATCATCTGCATACAAATGCCCAGTTACTGATGGTGGAAGATAGAAGTAACAGATTGTGTCCATGCATTGCAAGGGCAGAAGCAAGTATTTTAGACTGCTCTCACATGCTTTGTAACAATACATTGTATCATCACAGGCACACTGCGTGAAATGTGTCACATGCTGTAATATAGTAAGTTATAAAGCTCCCTCTGTGTAGGAAGGAAGAAAAATGTTTGCATAGTTTAAGGTTGAATTAGTTTTAAAAGGAAAAATACATGTTTTTTGTAGTTCATGTAAAGTGCAGGCTTGTTAGCAATAGTGGGAAGATTTGGAAAGAATATGGCTTAATTAGAAAAGCTGGATTTTAAAGGTAACAGATAAGATATAAGAGGCCCCAATTACCAGGAATAGTTGATGATAAAAAAGGAACGTGGGTGTTGAAAGAGTAGTGATCCCTGATCAGTTTATCAGCAAATACTCCATCTGTTTATTTACAAGGTATAAAAGGTCTCAGAGGGGGTAGCCATGTTAGTCTGTACTACCATGTGTTTTTGTGGGCAAAACCCACTTCTTTAGCTGGAGTGGAGACAAGCTCATCTGATGAAGTGGGTTTTGCTCACAAAAGCTCACGATACAATACGATATATATAAATATTTGTTAGTCTCTAAGATGCCACAGGAATACTTGTTTTCTATGGTATAAAAGGTTAAGTGCTTGAAGGGTTTGTTGCTAATACCTGCTTGACCAGGTTGGAGCTGACCAACCTGCGGATGAGGACTCCTGGGTTTAGCCCTTTCATGATTATCTTGATCAAATACTTAGGAATGTCTGTTACTATTTGGATGTAGTAATTGCTTATTGTTTAGTCTTTAGATACTTTTTAAATAAGTTGCATAAACACTTTTGATTTAATGAAGGAATTTATTAGTGTCTGGCAGTATCTTCCATAATTTCAGCACCCTGTGTTTTATAGCAGAATTTCACTAGTTCGCATGCATAGACAGAAGACCTACTATAACTTAATTAATTCTGCATATTTGCAGGCTAGCAAAACAAACAAAAGTCAGGGTAAGTCCTTAATAAATATATTTTAATAATGTAATTGATAGGAGCAGTTTTGTTTAAGTGAATGATAATACCAGTGAACTAGTGAGTCCTCTGTGATGTATTTGGTATAGCAAATTAAGTCTTCATAATAGGAAACACTACAGTACTATGCTATTAAATTAAAAGGGGGAAGAGGCCATTCTTTTTTGTGTGAGGTAAGGACATGAAGAGGTAACTGGTAGCATCACCCTTCATGGGCTGGGAGTCAGCTGCCTGTGGAGTAGCCCCTGCCCATGGCCCAGGGGCTGCTCCAGCCCAGTGCTCCTGCCCCCCTTTAACCAGTTAATCAGGTAAACTTAACATTTAACTGTCTAACTAATTAAACAAGATTTTACATCCCTAGTGTGGGGATGATAGGTTGTGTGTGTACTGAGTCAGACTCTGCTATCCATATTGAATGGCATTTTACTCCGCAAGATAAATATTAAATAATGATCACCTTTCATTTTCTCAGATTAACAAAACTCCTTCTAAACACTGAAATTATTAAACTTCTTAGTCTTCTTTAAGGCTTGTTTTTCCATGATCTATTTTTTCCATGATCTTCAGTGATGATTCTCACAGACTACTATGCAATACTGTAACACAGACATCACGTTTAGGTGATGCATGGTCAGTTAAATCCTCTGCTCTTCTCTTCTTATGCGGACCCAGACTCATCTCATTACATCTTTGGCTATGTCTAGACTGCAGAGTTTTTCCAGGATACTGGAGGTATCCCGGAAAAGTTCTGGCGCATCCCAGAAACACGTCCACTTTTTTGGAACAGTTTCCAAAAAAGTGGGCACGTTCTTTCGGCATTCCTGTATTCCTTTCAGCAAGAGGAATAAGGGATGTTCCAAAAGAGGAGTTTTTTTCCAAAATTTGGCCCCGTGTAAGCGGGCCAAATTTCAGAAAAGCCTCTTCTGAAAAAAAAAGTGGAAAAAGATACACAAATTGCAGTTTGCAATTTGTGTATCTTTTCTGATAAAACTCTGCAATCTATGGTTGTTATTACTTTTTTTGCTCTCCTTGAGTTTGGTCAGACTGGCCTCTGAGGTGTCAGCTCCTCTGCAGTATGGGAAGCTGATAGCTGGCACTGCAGGTATCATCTGCTGCATCCCATCAGTTTATGTATTAATCCTTTTTGGTTCAGGCCACTTTTCCTCCCAACTGAGGCATTAAATTACTTTTTGTTAACTGTTAAAGTAAAGGACTCTGCTTTTGTCAAGACCTCTCTGTGTTAAAGGTATATGTCTTGTTTTCAAGAGCAGTGAAGTGGACTTTGGACAAGTCCCATTGAATTTCACTCCCGAGTCACTTAGATGCTTTCAAAAATGCTATCCATTGTAGTTCATACGACCATTCACTGACCTGTATCAGCAACAGTGTTGTTGGACCACATGTGTGCCTCTCCCTCCATTACTGGCTCTGACATGACTTCCTACACATACACTTTCCTTCCTGCTGCATAGTCTGTCACTTGGGGCTTGCCTCCCTTTTACAGATTCTATGTAGGTTCCTAGTTTGGGATGCCTGGATAAACCTAATTCAATTAACACTTGTGTATAAACTGGAAGAGAATAATTAGGAGGAATAAAAACATCTGTAGTGACTGTGGGTCACAGATGTTTTGGGCATCTGCTGTGTTTCTAAAAAATACTCATTAAAACACAGGTGCCTTCTCTTTGATGCCTTTAGCATCCCTTGAGTTCTCAAGAGGATTTTTAAAAAGACAACAAAACACAATTCCTTCCTTCAAGAACAGAGGTAGGTGAAGGTAGAATGTGGATTCCATGGGTGGAGAGAGGCAAGCAACAACACAGCATGTTGTTGTTGGTTTACCAGAATTGAGCTTTGACTGGCTGATATGCTTCACCTGTGGCAGATCCTCAGTTACTGGAAATTGTCATAGTTTCATTGTATGGAATAATGGCAGTTTTCATCAGCAGATAATCTATCCAGTGGTCTTTGCCCATGACACTCTATATCTCAAAGGAGCACCCTGGCACAGAGAGCAGGGTGAAATGCACAGCTTGTTCTGAATGAGATTTTCACTTTGAGCACTGGTGCAAGGATTTTTAGTGGCTCAGGACAAAGAGAAAGTTACAAGTTTATGTTCTGTTTGCTTATTTTGGGAAAGTAGGAACAGAAAAGGCAGGAAGATGGGTGAGAGTGATGCAGTTGCAAGAGCTGGACAGACTGCAGATGGCAGAAAAAGGGAATATCAGCAAATCTTAGAGCTAAAGCAGCTGGAGATTGAGGCTCACCTATGAGTTGTAAAGGAGACAGAAGTAGAGGCTGTCAGAGAAACAGTAGAATATCAGTATGCCCTACAACTGAAAGCCAAAGCACCCGAGGAAAGAGAGAAAGGGCAAAAACACCAAATGGACTTGCTAGAAAAGCAGAACCAATATGTGTGATTCTCGAGATTCCTGAGAACAGAAATATTTCCAATTTGGTTCCAAAATTAACTGGTAAAGCTCTGAAAATATTCACTGAAAAACCACTTCAGGATGTTTTAGATCATTGGTTCCCAAACTGGGGGGCATGAAGAAATTCCAAGGGGGGCACAAGGCGACCCAGCTCCCCCCATCATCCCCCACACCCTAAGAAAGAGCCCATGCTGGCACTACCTCCTGTGAAAATGGAGGTAGCGCTTGTTTCCTGCAGTGTGGGGGAGAAGTCCCGCAACTGCATACCAGGTCTGGGTCTCAGGAAGCATGTGCGCTGCTTTTCCCCTTCCCCAAACAGCCGGCGCGTTTCCTGAAGTGCCGGCTCTGTCATGCTCCCGGGGACTTCCTTCCCACTGTTGCCTGCCCCCGTGGGGGGGCAGTAGGAGTCCCGGAGCTTTTGAAAGAGGGTTTTTTCCCAACATTTGGCCCGGTGTAGATGGGCCAAATATCAGAAAAGCCTCTTCCAGGAAAAAAAATGGAAGATGATATGCAAATTTGAGCCAAATTTGCATATCTTCTTTCGGAACCCGGATGCAGTCTAGACATACCCTTACACTAGTTGCCTCTACTCCTACTTCTATGCTGCCTTTAGGGAAAATCTGGGTGTTAAAGCAACTTCCATACTTTTTGTCTTTCTCTTTCCCTTTGTCTTCTTTTTCCCCTCCCCCTCTCAAAAGAGATTTATCTCTCTGGCCCAAGTGACTCTTCTTTACCTTAGACCAGGATTGGGGTGTGTGTGAACTGGATGAAATTAAGCCATGGACTCAGATAAAGACCCCAGCTTAATTTCGTCCCACCTGTAGCAAAGCTTAGCGCTGAGGCCAGAAGCCTCGATCAAACAAGTAACAACCATCAAGCTCAAACCAGTGCAACAAGTTGTTTTCTTATATCCATTATACAGAAAGAATTCAAGTGGAACCATATAATGTGCATAGTGTTTATAGGTTCTGGTTTCAGCATATACAGTGAAAGAATTTCTTAAATTGCCTCTCTTTCATTCACAGTGCTAGAAGGAAAGGACCCAGCTCCACAAGCCTTTCAAGTACAAAAAACATAAACACAATCAAAACACTTGAAACCAGTCTTCTTCCTGCAAGTCTCAATACAAAAATGTTGCTATGGGAACAAAGCCCTCTGTCCACCCAATCAAATCAACCCAGAATTAAACAAAGATGACAATATCATTAATATCTGCACTTCATGGATACAAGAGAGAAAACAACCAGGTTCACAACAGAATAGTGGAAAACACAAATAGCTTTTTTGGTGGAAAACAGAAATAACCCTCTCACTGAAAAACTAAAGGGCCTTGTCATATTATCCCTGTTTCTATAGCACTGTAAACTTACACACTGCTTTAGAAAACAATTAAGGTGATATGTTCCCTTCCTTGAAGAATTTACACTCTTAACAGGCAAAGAAAGAAAGAAAGAAAGAAAGAAGGGCATCAGGTACAAGAGAACTGGGGAAGAAATCGAAGCAGGAAAGGGATTTGATGGTGCAAAGAGGGTGAACCTTACTGGTGGCAGGTGACCCCTAACCAGCATTTTCTTTGAGGGTGTTACATTTGTAAAGTCTTTGAGGAGATTGTCCTAGAACTTTTGGGGGAAACATCCAGCATTTGTTGAAGAGTGGCAAAATGAAGAACAATGAAGACAAGCTCACACCCTGTATGTTTACTAAAATACTCACACAGTCAGACTTATTTTTCACAGAAGTTTTTAAAATGCCTGATTAAGAATTTATATAAAAAAAACCCCAACACAGTGCAAACACCATTTAAGCTTCTTGGTAAGGCTCCTCAGTGCCATCTCATCTCAGGCCAGGCCAACACTAGAAAGTTTTGCCAGTTTAATTTTACCAGAGTAGTTTTTTAGACCAGCAAAACCCTCTTAGTGTAGAAATAGTTGTTAAAAAATTGCTGATGCCAGAATATTTTCTGCTGGAATCCATAATCAGCTTTATCTAATATATAAAGGAGCATGTTTGTGCTCTAATAACTTGGACACTATGGGTACGTCTACACTTGCTCCCTAGTTCGAACTAGGGATGCAAATGTAGGCGACCAAAATTGCTAATGAAGCGGGGATTTAAATATCCCGCGTTTCATTAGCATTATCTTGCCGGCGCGTTACTCCACTCAACAGCTGATTCGAACCAGGAAGTGCACGTCGGGACGCGTTAGTTCAAATCAAACCCCTTGGTTCGAACTAACATTACTCCTCAAAAAAATGAGGAGTCGGGAGGGGGTTGGGGGCAGTGGGGCTGGCCAGGGGAGATTGGGGAGGGGGGCGGCCAGCAGGAAGCAGAGCTGGTTGGGGGAAGATCGGGGGAGGGGGGGTGGCCAACGGGAGTGGGGCTGGCCGGAGGAGATCGGGAGGAGGAGAACCGGCCAGCAGGAAGCAGGGCTGGCGGGGGCCGGGGAAGCAAATTGGCCGGCGGGGAGCAGGATCGAGCAATGCCGGGTAACTCCAGCTAGTACTGATATAACTGTGTCTGCACTAGGACTTTTGCCAGCAAAGCTATCCTGGCAAATGATCATATCCCTAACCAACACAGCCATGCCAGTAAAACTTTAAAATGTAGACCAAGCCTCAGTGCTTTCTTTCATGCTACCCCTCAATGTATGGAATTCTTCCTTCTCCTTGTTCTCTGGTGGTGATTCATCCCACTGCAGAGGGTCAGCACAAGGCCTAAGGGTGCCTCAAACCTTCTTCAGCTTATGCAGACCCAAGTAAATAGGGTAGGACCCAGTAAATGCACTAGGATGAATGTGAGCTCCTCTGGGAGACCTTTCAAACAAACACTCATGTACCTAGTCTAGGTGACATATTTAAACATAACATCATACTAAATGAAAATCATTTCCACCTATTTGCCATGTGTGCTTATGTTGCACACATGACAAAGTTATCTACGTTTCAGCTGGACTTAAGTGCCCACCTGCCATGTTTTAACCTGGCAACACAAGCCGAAGTTACTTGACCTGGGCTTTGCCACATGTTTGGGGTTTTTTTTGCCTAGTAAATGTACCCTAATTTTCTGCAAAGTACACATGGGCCTCACTACCTCCGTCAAGTGCCTAAGGGCTTAATCTCATGCCTGAGCCCCAGAGGGCTCCTCAAGCTACTCATTCTCCTGCCTACGTTGTACGCATGCTCACAGCTTGCTTAAACCCACATAAACCTAGCTGGAGCCAGAGGAGGAAGTGCCACCTACGCTGCCATTATAACATTTCACCCAGTGGCCAGAGCACTCAGAATTTGGGGGGACTCAGGTTTAATTCCCCCAAATGCCTGATGTGAAGAAGGCCGTTGAACTTGGGTCTCTCACTTCCCAGGAGTTGCTCTTGGTTAGACTGTGAACTCTAACCAGTAGCCTTCCTTGTTTTGTAAAACACTATAGATTTCCAGCACTACAGAAACAAGTGATCTTCCCCCCCCCCCCCCAGGAGAGGGTTATTTGTGTTTTCCAATATTCTGATGTGAATCTTGCTATTTTCTTTTTTGTATTGACTGCTTGGGTGAGGGGTAGCTATTGTTATCCTTTAAAAAAAATCTGGGTTGATTTGAGAGGGTGGAGAGAGGGCTACATGTTATTCAAAGCAAGGCTCTCTTAATCCCTCCTGCTGAAGCTGTTTCACTCTGTATAAAAAACTACTCATTGGAGCAGGGGAGCTCAGAACTTAACTAACCCCTGGGCTATAGTAGAGTCATCCTCACTGTCTCTGTCCCAATGTCTATTTAAGACCCTAGGCACTAGCTCTCTGTACGAGATGGGCTGAGAGCTAAAGCAGCCCTTGGTCTGTATCTTAGAACTACAGCCTGCAGCCCCCTTAGGGCATGCCTCCACATGAAGTAATTCAGGAACTGCAGCAATTTCTGAGTCAGGCTCAGGTTTTGTCACAGTACTTTAATAAAGATCACAGGCAATAAAGAAAAATTCACAAAAGTTGTGGCCTGATTTTTACTAAAACTATTGGTGGCAACATGGGGATCTGCAGGTCCCCGCTGCATGAAGCAGGGCAGCTATGCAATGGCTAGAAGCTCTAGGGCCCACCACAGGCTGAATATGGGAGCCTCAGGGTCCCCCACTGACCATGGCTGGGAGCTGGGAGGGTCTCCACTGCCTGCAGTAGCTGGGAGCTGCGGGATACCCCTGTCACCTACATCTCTGGGGGTTCCCCCATTGCCCACAGGACCAGGAGCTGTGCGGGCCTCTGCAGCCTGGAAGCTTAAAAGTTTCCCCTGCCACTTGCAGCAGTCGGGAGTTACAGGGTACCCCACTGCCTGTGGCGGCTTGGACTCCGGGGGTTGGCAGAGGCAACGGGGGTACCTCACAGCTCCCTGGCTCCTTGGGCATGAGGGGCCCTGCAACTCTCAACCACTACAGGCTGCAATAATGAATTGTGTTACTTCCACAATCTCTGTGGTAAATCATAGCCTTATTTCTGAGTAACGCCACGCGTGGACATTCTTATTGAGGAATGACAATGTCTGGTTCCTGTTTACATTGATTTAATTACAATAGTGCAATTTTCTGAATACAGACAAGTGCTCAAATCATATTGCCTGCACAAGTGTGCGCACACTTTTCTACTATATATTTGAGTCTGTTTGTCCGTCCGTCTGTCTGTTCAAGAACTCCTCCTAAATGGTAAGAGCTGGGACCTACAAATTTGGCATGCAGTTTCCTTGTGTAAGGACAGGGTTTGGTTGTGCCAGGACAATGGGATGTGCCTGCAATGTGATTGTTTCTCATAAAATGGAAAGGGAAAGTTATATTGTCTAATGGCCATAGGGCAGCAGCAAGGGGCCGGAGATAGGGACTTGGACAGCTATAACCCCATTGAGACAGCAGGGGACAGGGCTGGAGAGACGGATAGCTATCAAATATATAGTAGAGAGAGTTTGTGTGTATGTTTTTCTGTGCTCAGAATGGGATTGCTTCTCATAAAACCATACAGAATAGAGACAGAATCACCTGGCAGGTGAAAGTGTTATGCTTAAACGAAGCACACGAGATCTTTTATAGGGGAAAAGGCAGTACGCCGCATTTATTGAGAATACAACAGTTGCATATGCTTTTCATTCACTCACACACAAACACCATGCATACCCAGTCCCGCCAGACGATGTCATAGTTACCAGTCAAGAGTCTAGTGGCCAGCTAGATTGGACACAGAGGGGGAGCAGGACCTTTGTCAGTCGATCGATCCAATGCTCCTCTGGAGTTGGTGGCAAGACGAACCCAGAGTTCCATAGCAAAGCACCCTGCTTTTATAATCCTTTTCTCTGTTGAAGTCTATGGATTCCGCTGTGTCAGCCTGTGACCGGAGTGTTATCTTTTTGATGTCAGTGTTCCCAAAACATTTTCCAAAGCTCATCCTGTAATCCATCGTCTTTCAGGGGTGCTGGCTCCGCTTCAAGGCCGTCAATCTGCCAATAATCCAATTATCCTGTGAGTAGGGGTACGCATTGATGGTTATAGATGGTTCTTCTTTGACGCCGGGTCATCTAGTTTTCACCCACGCTCACCCCTCCTTCTTTGGCCATCTGGTTCTGAGCAATAACTTTTGCACCTTTATCTCGACACATACATACCACTTTCACACATAAACAATCTCTTACAAGGACTTTCGAGGAAGAACATAACATCAATATTTGCATTGGGCAAAGCAAAAAGGCATTGAAAATCAAAGAATTAAGGCCTCAGCCTTCAACATCCTTTTAGTCTCATTAACACAGACACAATATAAAAAACTATCTTTTTACTTAGGCCCATTTATTAAACTCACTAAACTTTAGGACAAAGCAATAGACATTTAATTAAATGGACTTAATTTAATAAAATATTAAATGTGTATTAACAGGGCTTGACAAATGGCAGCGAAACCTACTCACCAGCCACCACTGTGCATGCGCAAGACCCTGATTGCGCATGCGCGCCGCCGGTGAACGGGGCGACTGGCTAAAATCTACTCGCCCGTGGTGAGTAGATTCAGTGATTTGTCAAGCCCTGTGTATTAACATACACCTTATTTTGCTATATTATTACTACATTATTAAACTACATTACTATATTACTAAACCTAAAATACAAATATAAAAAGAATAAAACTTTCAATTCCAACAAAAAGGGGCTGGCTGGGGGCATGCCCTCTCCCTCCTGTCTAGGACTGCCCCAGCCCCGAGCCTCCCACCCACAGACAACCTTTAGGGAGTGCGGGGGGAGTCAAGCCCCCTTCCCATGTATGAGAACATTGCTGGCTCTTCCCCTCCAGCAGGGAGCAAGGAGAAAGTGCACAGTTTGCTGCATTCCTCACTCTGGATGGGGAATACAGTGGACAGATGAATCTGGACTTGCTCCAGCCAGGAACATGTACCCCTCTCCCAGCTGTGCCAGCTGCAGCTGAAGCAGCCATGGAGAGGCACTTCTCTCCTGGCCCCAAGCTGCTGCGGTGAGAGAGAGTTGGTGTAGTCCGCTCTCCCCAGGGCAGCCTGCATTCTGAACCCCTCATTCCCAGCTCCACCCCAGGGCAGTGATTTAGACAAAACATGTACATTTTCTGTGTCTTTTCCAAAAAAAACCCAAAATTAATTGAGTTAAGGACCTGAGCAATGCCAGGTAAATCTAGTTTTAAATAAGCAAAAGATGGGATTAGGCACATGACATGTGTCTGTAAGATAAGATTGAAAAGCCTATGATTTAATTTGGTAGAATGACTAAACAGCAATGAAGAGTGACAATTCAGTCACTTATTAACAGTGAATTATTGTATTCCCATTCATGTCTAGGTGAGTCAAATTCTATCAACAATTAAAAGAGGATATTATTGTTTCTCCTGTTTCACAGTACATCTCATCTGTATCAACAAACTGTATTTTAATTTGCTTGTGAGCGACTGACTGATTAAACAAATGAAAACAAAATCAGAGTTAGTTTGGGAAATTAGAGCCTTTTTCTCCCGGGCTGAACGCAAGACTAAATCCGTGAGCAGCTGGGTCCTAGTTTCAGCTCTGCTACTGTTTAGCTGTGTGAACTTGGGCAAATCACTGAACCTCTCCCAATCACATTCTCCTCCTTTAAGGGTGCGTCTACACAGCACCCTACACTTGAAATACGATACGCAATTTGCAGTAAGCGAATTGCATGTCTTATTTCTAATCTGTTTAGAAATAGGTTATTTTGAAATTTGGCGCATCTACACAGTGCCAAATTTCAAAATAACGAGCTATTTCAAGCCATCCCTTAACCCTCATTCAACGAGGTTTCTCCGGGTGGCGAAATAGCGTGTCCATTATTTTGAAAAATATTTAGAAATACTGGCTGGCTTGTGTAGACATGGGGTAGCTATTTTGGGTTACCTCAGGTATCCCAAAATAGCGGTGCAGTGTAGACATACCCTATGATGTAGATAGTAACAAATACCAGCTTCAAAATAATGAAGTGAGGATTAGTTCACAAATGGCAGCATGGTGCTTTGAACAGTTCCTTTTTATATTTTAACATTTACAGTATTTCAACATCCAGTACTAATCTCAGTTGTTTCACTATTAATACTTGTAGTTTAGAACTGAGCAATTCCAAACGGATTATATATTCAGATGTAGCCCCTTTCCACTTATTATTTTCTGTGAATATTAAAAAATGTGACAAATTATTTTCATGAATTGCTTTCAGTCTGTCATCTGACTGGAAATATGGTATCCTGCTATGCTGACTAATAGTGATTGGTCACAAGTCACATGATATTGTTTCTCTTCCAGAGTGACAATCAAGTTTCTGGTATAAATGCTTGTAGAAAGCAAACAAGTGTCCTTTCTTGGCCATACCATTGCAATTGTGGTGCTATAGGACTAGAAAAAAAGGGGGTTGATCCTTTTACTTACACATATATGTTCAGGAGCATAAGAAGTTTGCTTTCTCTCACCCTTCTGTTAATTGTTGAATTGACTTTACTGCTGCTGCTGCCATATCTGACCATTTTAGAGCTATAGAACTAAATTCTGCTATCAGTTACTGATACAGTTTCCCACTACAGCCAATCCAAAGCTTCAGGCATGAAGACTAAAACTAGAGCTTTATTTTGAGAAGATGCATTGTGATGAACACATCTGCAGTGGTACTGACAGCTTCTGTAGGCTCCACGGCAAGGTGTGGGAGGGTGGCCCCATGACCCCGGAAGGGGTGGGGCCTCAGGTGGAAGGGGCGGGGCCAGGGCAGCCAGCCCTCAATGTTGCCTGGACCACGGTATGAGCCTCATGAGCCTCCAGAACCTCATGGAGCAGTGGAGGAGCTCTTCTCCAGTGCTCCAGCAGTGATTAAATGGGGCCTGGGGCTCCAGCCGCCACTGCTGACACAGTAGCCCCTTAGAATTGCCGAAGCCGGAGGGCTCAGGTTACAGACTCCCTGCCTGGGGCTGAAGTACTTGGGTGGGCTCAGCTTCAGTTCCTTCCACTTGGGGTAATGTAGTAATTTTTGTTGTCAGAAGGCAGTCGGCATGCAAAGAAGTTTGAGAACCCTGATGGAGCTGGCATGGATAGCAGACAACCCAGCTTAAGAAGTATTCTTAAA
Source organism: Rafetus swinhoei (assembly GCA_019425775.1). Lineage (NCBI taxonomy): Eukaryota > Metazoa > Chordata > Testudines > Trionychidae > Rafetus > Rafetus swinhoei. The sequence continues at coordinate 268,219,082 of CM033437.1, read as the reverse complement.
TAGGGTTGCCATGTTTCTAATTGCAGAAAAAAAAAACACCCATGCACCTACCCCGAGGCCCTGCCCCTGCTCTGAGGCCTCACCTGCTCCATCCCCCCTTCATCACTTGCTCTCCCCCACCCTCAGTCACTTTTACTGGACTGAGGCAAAGGGTCGGGGTGCAGGAGAGGGATGGGTGCACCAACTGGGGGTGTGGGGTCTGGGTTGGGGCCAAGGATGCAGAAGGGGGCTTTGGGCGGGGGCAGGCAGTTGGGGTGCAGGCTCCGGGACGGAGACTGGGTGCAGGCAGGAACTCCTGGCTGAGGCAGAAGGTTTATGGTGTGGGGTCCTGGAGACACTTACTGCAGTTCCCAGGAAGCAGCTGCCAGGTCCTTGAGGCCCCTAGGTGCATGGGCAGCCAGGAGGCTCTGCACGCTGTCCTTGCACCCACAGGCACTGCCCCCGTAGCTCCCATTGGTCAAAGTTCTTGGTCAATGGGAGCTGCGAAGGCAGCATTTGGGCTTGGGGCAGTGCACAGAGCCTCCCTGTGCTTCGGGGCTGCAGGGACCTTGTGGCTCCTTCTAGGACTCACATGGAACCAGGGCAGGTAGGGAGCCTGCCTTACCCCCCACTGCACTGCAGACCAGAGCCACTGGGATTCCTTTTCAACCAAGCAACCCTATCCTCAAACACTAATTTCACAAAGACTTGAATTAAATCCTCTCTCTTACATTGAATGCTTTTCAGACATCCATGTTGAGCAGGAGATAAAGCTATAGTACTTGCTTCTCCATACTCATGCTATTAATTACAGTTACTTCACTCATGGACAGCTAGATTGGCTTAAAATGGTCTGTTTACTCATCTATTTTGCATGGAATTTGGGGAAGTTAGCAAATATCATAATCCAGAATAAAGGGCAGCAGCCTAACAGGGATTATGAAATTGCCTTTTTATTCCCGGAACTGCCTGTTGGCAAGAAAAAGAAAATATCACGTTTAAGTGAATATTTTTGTTGAAGCTGATTTAAGAATAAGAAACAGTGATCAGCACTGACAAATAAACATTACATTAAAAATAGAAATGTATTTCAATCCATTTGTGGGACAAAAATGCAAAAATTTACAGTCTCACAAACCCATTTTGTTGTCATTTTGTTATACACCAGAATCTGCTGGGCTGAAGGAATCTAATGAGAATAGAACAGAAGCTGCTGTTAAGAACACCAAGAGAGGTAATCGGGAAATGGAAGAAAGGGATGGGAATGACAAGAAATTATAGTGGTGTCGATTCATTCCATCTCCAAGTGAGCAGCAAGTCATGATGAGATCTAAATTATTATAAAAGAGCAGCTGGGATGTTAGTAACAGCATTTAGCACTAGCATCTAACAGTTATTAGGAAACAGCTACCAATGGAGCAAATCACTTAAGCATGTGCATAACTTTAATCACATAAGCAATCCTAATGTCTTCTTGTCAGCAATCTGTGGAATGATTTTACATGGTTTCTCTCTCATTAGGCAGTAGACACCGGGCACTTCACAGTTGGGCTATAGTAGACCTGCAGCACTAAACACACAAGCTTACCCAGAACTCATTCTTCCAATTTGTTAGTCAATTTCCTCCACTTCCCTCAACAACACAGAAGACAAAGAACATTTCAAACAACAGGGAAAACACAATTGTACAAATCAAAATTGGCAAGGGGACTCAGTAGCAGATGTAATGTCTGAAACCATTTGCATCTCTAGCTCCATTTTTTTAATTATTTCACTTGCGAGTTGACAACATCCCTTTAATTTTCAAGAGCAAATAAAGCTGTTTTATAAGTGATCCCTAACACACAGCACAGGAGAAAATACAGATACGCAGTATCTGATCAACCAGCCCTGTCACATTGCGGATTCTAGTGAAAGAGAAAGGCTTCAGTGCAAGGAGAAAGGCACACACAAAATCTCAAGACAGCCCAGCTATGAGGCATGCCTGCCTATAACAGTCCCTTCTGAGTTAGTGTGGTACCAGCACGCACATCCTACCTCAGTTGTCCTTCTCAGGAAGGCAATATCTTCTCTTCAGTCACTAGTGATTAATTAAAATACACCCTCTTTAGGGTTTGCTTATTACAAAACTTCATATCAGAGGAACGATAATAAAAAAAATCTCAGATAAAAAAAGGTGCTTCTGGCTTCCAACATCCCTCTAAAAGCCCGTCTCTTACCTCCGTTCCCTCACGGTTCTCTCAGTATCTTCTTAGGGCAGGAGCCTCAATTCTACCCTTGGAGCTGGGTTGCAATTTGTCTCCCTCAGCTGGCTCCACTTAGTCCTCAAGCTCAAAGGGGTTTGTCAGCTTTCTCCTGCTGCTATCTACTCTGGGCACCTTTGGACTCCTTTCACTGTCTGCAGGCATCTGCCCTGCTATGAGGAAACTGCAATTATATTGGCCCCCTTCTCCTAGGTTAGCAATGGGCAACCAAGACTAGGGAGTGGGCTGCATGAGTGGCCCTCCTTTGTCTCAATGGGCCGCAAGATTGAAATACCCTGGTAGGCAACCTGTCGGCCGCATGCAGCCCACTGGGGTTCCACCTGAGGTCCATGTATCCCCTCTCTATCCTTTTCCCCCACATGCCTCTCACACACTAGGGCCCTGGAGCCCTGCACTTCCTACTCCTCCCAATCCCTACCAGCACTTTTGGGAGCACCATGAATCTGCTGATTCGCGTGCCGTCCCTGCTCCTCCCCCTTCCTCCCAGAGCTTGAGCAGCCATGAACAGCTGATTCACAGTTCACCAAAAATAATGGGAAGGAGGGAGAGGAGGAAGAAGTGCGGGGCTTCAGTGCCCTCATGCATGAGAAACATGTGGGAAGGGGGACAGACAGAGGCGCATATGGAGCCCCAGTGGGCTGCATGTGGCCCGCAGGTTGCCCATCACTGTCCTAGGTCATTCTTGATTGGCTGAGTGGGAGGGTCATACTGCCCCATTCTAGGTCCCAGTAATGGGATTAATTCTAAATACTACTGGGACCCAGTTTCTCTTTCCCCCAGTACAAAGTTTAGAATCTTGCAAACTATAAAAAATTCTTTCAGCAACACAATTTGTTTCCATTTAAAGTTGGGCAACATGAATTTCAACCAGCTATAAACATTAAAAATATTGTTTTGAAAATGTACAACTGGATACATATACTACTCATTTATATTAGCTGTGTCATTATGTCCTTTAACTCAGTGCAATACAATACCAGTAGTATTTAGACTGTGTAGAGGCAACATGCAGTAAAATGGAACACAGTGGATGGCTGTGTCAAATGAGTTTGACTCTCTTGAATCTATTATGTTTACTCCCCAGAAAGCAAAGGGTGTTGCAAGAAGGATTTTCATGCATGTAAGCTGGTAACATATACAGTTTAGTCATATATTAGAACTTTAAGTGAAATATCATAGGTACTGCCCTGTGCCTTTTAATCTTGTTTTTAACAATTATTCTACACACTTTACTCCATTTTCTGGGCCTGAACAATCTCAGAAAAATCTCCTGTAGCCCCTGTGTTACTATGATTTGGTTTTTGCGGTTTTATGGCCAGTAAGGGGATATGTTGAGCCTGAGATATGATGTAAATCCAGTAACAGATGACCATTACTACATATAATTAGAAAAAAAATAACAGTCTGAGGTTCGGCTTGGCTTGGAGGACTGGTAATGTGGGACAGTGGCTTTAGTGCAATGAGTTAGTAAGGTCAGCGCAGCTGCTAGTGAGGAGGTGTGTGCCTCACAAAACGCATCATACCAATTGGCTTCTTGTGGCCCGCCTTGACCAAAACCCCCAAGATCAAACTGAGAGGAGGAGACTCAGACTAGAAAGTGAGTTGCCCATGTTTGATAGGTCAGCAACCTGCAGGGCTGCTACCTGAGTTCTGATAAACAAAGGCGAAAGCAAGCTTCAGAACTATCCATATAAGAGACTTTTCAGTAAGCACCAAATACTTTACAAATCAAAGCGGAGAGGGAACAATCACGCTGGCTGCATCATATTCTCTAAATGAAAAATACTGAATTACAGCATTATTGGGCTCTCCATTACACTCAGAATTTGGAATGCCAGTAATGCACGAAGCACTGTTGGTGATCATAAATATTAACAATATTTATCATGGTCAAAGATAGGTAAAATGTACTATTTGGTTTGTTTGGAAGTGTCCACAAAACACTACAGGTCTGATTACTGCTCTCACCTCATTCACACAGCAAATACAGAATAATTCCATCAAAAGCAGTGGAGTTGCACCAGTATAAATCAGGTATCTCTGAAGAATCAGATCCTAAAGCTTCCTTAAATGTATGAAATGTATTTTAAATTTATAGTTAAGCAGGAATGTTGTCAGTCAACTATAAAGTATTATGGTTATAAACCTACCAACAAGTGAATTAGGAATAGTTGTATAACAGGTGAAAAATCGCCATGCCATTTAAAAAGAAAAATAGTCATAGTTCATTTCCCCTTAGGGCTGCCTGGAGCACAGCCACTAGGGTTTCTGGTTTATAGTCTTATTTGTGGAGTTACTACTCACATGTCTCCAAAGGGCAATAAAATGTGACTATGTCTTCGGAAGTGGAATGGTTATTTCTCATTTAATGTATGAATGAGATCTAATTTAGCTATGAAACCACATAAAAATTATGTCTTTTAGTGCATATTTGAAATAGTAAAGCAGAAAATGGGGGCTTGAATTTCTTGCAATTTATTCTGGTGTAAATCAGAAGTCACACCATTGAAATAAACAAAGTAAAAACCTACATTCGGCTCTTAGATTTTTGTCTCTTAACTTAAAGCTTAAACTTTGAAGAGAATATCATAGAAGCGGAAAAGTTGCAACTTACCATGAAGCTGTGGGCTCTGATATTATTTTTATTTGTTTAAAAAGTTGTGTTTCTCCGCCCCCCCCCCCGCCATTGTTGATGGTCTCCTATCCATGATAAGGCACAAATGGTGTGGGAGGTTGAATGAAGGTGCAGAGGGTGGATTTTGTGCATTGTGTGCATTTAATGACATATTTTACATTCGCCTCATGCACATAGTTGCAGCAGCACTGTGATGCAAACAGCTCTGTGTCTGTGAAGCTAGGCAGAAAAAACATACGTGGTGATAGCAAAGAAGGTACAGGCTTTATTAAAGGGACACTGGTAAGATGACGTTGTGAAAGTGACTAATTTTTTTAAAGCAAATGTCTCATTCAGCATCCTTTACACAATATACCCTGGCTTTTATTTTAATTTAATTTAATTTAATTTAATGTTTTTTAAAGAAAAAAAACTTTAAAAATAAAAAAGGGTATCTTTGCATCTCTTCTCATTTTGGATATCTTTTGGGTGGTCCTAAAAGCAGCAACATCAAATATGGTTGGGCCCATTCCTCACTTCTTTGTGCATATGCTTGTTTGCAGGTATTGTCTGATGGCCCTGATGAACCTTCTCTCGCATGCACTAGGAATGAGTGTTTGTAAGATTTTGCCTCCTCCCCCTGCATAAGTAAGGTCATCAGGTTGAACCATGAGATGAGAAACAGAGCCTCAACAAAACAGTGAAAATTACACATACAAAGTGCTGTCAAATACACAAACAGCAGCTTTTGGGGGGAAAGAACATTTCCCCCTCTAATCTCTTCCAATGATAATGATATTTGGGGGTAGTAATGCAATAGCAGGAAAAAGATTTAAGATGGAAAGTGTTTTTTAGCTTGACCGTGACACTTTAAGCTGTTAGAATCTTTAGCAGACAGCGCGAGACCAGGAAGTAAGCTTTCAATTTGCTTGTAACTTTGTTCATGTTTCCTCAAAACATCCAATCCAATGGCTATAACCACACCAAGGTTAAAATATCAACTCTTTTCTGTGTTAATTGCATTGGTATTTGAGAGCCGGTTGTGTTGTGAACACATCCCATACCTCAGCTTGTAAGGATATTGTTCTGGTCTCCTTTTAGAATTCATGGTGAAAAAAATTATTCTAGACATTCCTATCCAGGATACACAATCCTGATGAAACTGACTGTCAGGAGCTGCTGGAAAGCACTGAAAAACTGAAAGGCCAAAAGTGTGTGTGAGGGGGGTGAGGGGTGGGATAGTTTTCGTCATTCCTGAAAAAATTCTTGTAGTGGGGACACAATATATCACAGCACGGGTGACCTGAGTAAAAAAAACCTCATGTCTCGAGCCCTGCAAATCCATGGATATCTGCAGATATCAATGCGGATAGCTGTGGCTCAGTTTTGTGGATACAGATGTGGATATAAATTTTGTATCTGTGCTGGGCTCCACTCATGTCCTCTCTTGTCTTTACTAGGGAAGTATGGTTGAAAGAGAGACTTGCAGTCTCAGAATGCAGTGTTCAGTTTTGATCTGAGATGGCTCTGCCAAAGGCAGTCCTCAGAATGCATTGCAGAACTCTGTTGGTCATGCATTTGCCACCTGGATTCTCCTTGGTTCAGGAACAGCACATGTTAGGAACTTTAGTCTTTGTGGATCATCTTGAAAATTGAGAGCAGCCACTGTTGTCCCCACAATGTGCTAATTACATGTAGCTCCCCAACTAATGGAAAGTTAACAATTCCATTCTGGAAGTTGCTAAGTTTGGATGCTCTTGGTCGAAGTAATTTCTTCATTTTAACTGCTTAGTGTGTTACATAATGCTTTGAGATAGTGCAACTCATTTGATGGCACTCATATGACTAACAAACATACCCGGCAGTTTCATTGTATTATGGCAATTAAAAAGTTGCCCATAAATGTCAAGTATTCCCAGTAATTCCAGTGGGGAATAGTCTGATTTATTGTACACTATACCAGACCATTTGCTTGCTGTTTTTTTCTGTAACAGACTAACTTGGCTACCCCCTGAAGCTCCCAGTTAATTAAGAAGCAAAAGATTGTAATAAAGGTATCCTGCCAGCCAGTCCGCCCCTGAGCGCGGGGCCTGGGGCAGCTGCCCTGCTTGCCCTGCCCTATATCCACCACGGTGGTCCAACCCACCTGTACCTCCTTAAGAGCCTCTTGATGGGCTTGATAGAGAGAGCAGTTGGTCTCTCTAATCTAAAGAGTCAGATAGGAACAGGAAGATTATACTGAAAAAATCACAAATTCTTAGGTGTATTTGATAACATGCTTACTTGGAGGGACCATACTGAAAATAAAGGTAACATGCAAACAGAGAATTAATTTATTTGAAAGTATCTCTGGAACACCCTGGGGAACAGATAAGAAAATGGTGTGGCTGTACAAAGTGCTAATTAGACAAATTGTTGATCATTCCAGGCATTTATGTCAGCAGGGAACACAAATCTGAGAAAACTAGACTATATCTAAGCACTGGCATTGTGCATCACAAGTGGTAGCAACCAGTGAAATGCCTATTACTCTTTGAATGGAGCTACTAGAATTAACCTTTTGGACCAAATACCAAGGAACAGTGAAGATGACAACACAGCTAATAGGACTGCTGGGGATTAAGGGGAGGCAAAACCAACACTGATAGCTATTAGAAAATATTCTGTCACTGGAAAGCCACCCCCTCGAGACAGACATGGAATAATGCCATAATTAAAAGGAGAATGATAAATATACAGGAGACTCAAGCAGGAGAACCTTTACTGCAGGGAAGAGTTTGGGCCTGAAGGGTCACTTGGACGCTGTGAAAAACTGCAGGTAAAGAGGCCTAGGGGATCCTGCAGAGATAAAGAGCAGAGACAGACTCTAGGTAGGAAGGTCTGAGAACGAATGCTCAGAAGAAAGCAGAGTGTGTGGAAGGAGCCCAGGGTAGGCTAAGGGGAGAGACTGAGCCGAGCCTGGGAAGGACTGAAAACTGTGCCCAACAGGGAAACTTGATGACAGGCAGACCTGCCTCAGGAAGGAGTGTCTGTACCCAGCTCGTGGGTGGCAGACTGTGTTCTATTTGGAATACTATATTAATAAAACCAGATGCGCAAGAAGAGGCATTGTTACTGGACACAACACTCTGTGGAGAGACTGAGGAAACGCAAGTGAAGAGGGAACTGAGGCAAGGCGCTGAAGATCCACTTCAGGCCAGGAGGGGGCACCCAGGAATTAGAGAGCTGAGATGGTTCACAGAAAAGGAATGATCAATGGTAAATGAATGCCTATATGGGAACCCTACTCCCTCCAACTCTTGTCTCCTCCTGGGTTATATGCATCACCTGCCGTCTACAGGCAACACAAATCACAGGGAAGGGGCTCCTCTCTCCATGCAAGACTGAGTGGGTGTTGAAGACCAACATCTTCAATTGAGTGGGTGGTACAGGGCCCATAAACACTTGACCTTTCAGCATCTCTCCTTAGAAATAATGGGGTTCTCCTCTCTTTGGGAATGTCTGCTTGGCAGCTGGCAAGGCTGAGGACATAAAAAAAAGGAGTTTCTTAAGTATTTTAGAGACAATATAAATCCTTGCAGTGATACTGGCCCATTCCTACAGAAATATGGTAAAACTGTTAATAATAATGCCAAAAAGGGAGCAATGTTCAAAACATATTTCTGTCCTGTATTTGGAAAGCAGCAAGGTGATATACTTGTGTCATATGAAGATGAAGTACTTACCAGTCCATTAGTAACTGAGGAGGCTGTTAAGGGTAACTGGGTAAAATGTAATGGTCTGTGATATATACAGGAAGTCAGACTAATGATCTAACGATCCCTTCAGGCTTTACATTCCATGAATCACAGTACCTTAATAAAAACAAGCTGTATTACACAGAGACAATGTAATTTAAACAAAATGCATTGTTAATGTAACATTTCTAGACAATACCTCTCATAAGCTAAACTAAATGAGGCATTCTCAGCCACATTACAAAGAAAAGTCAATAGCTTTAATCCCTTGAAAGCAATCCCCTCTCACATCAGATTGGCAGTGTCTTTGACTTCCAGGGCTGGATTAACATTTTATGGACATGGTGCCAAATATATCTCTGGGCCCCATGTACTTGTTATTGGCCCCTTTTGAGTGCGGGTCTGAAGTGGAAGTGTTATAGTATACCTGGTACTGAGTCTCAGAGGCATTTTTCATTTTGATCACACACCTCTGCAAAACTGTATATACTGCTCTACACAGCTTCCTCAGCCCCCAGATTTTCTCACTGAGCTGTATACCCATGTGGGTCTACCAGTGTCCATAGTGAACAGAAACAGTGATCAGGGGAAGCTCCCCACAGATTTGTCTCCTTCCTCATCCAGACATTCTACAGCCATGTTTCCAGGACCATCCTATTACACCAGGCACTGTATGTTGTCCTGGTCTCAGCTCAATAAAGTTCCACATCCAGCAGCTACCTCGTCACTTCTAACAAATCCCAGCCCCAGCACCCAGAAAAGTGGAACAGTTTTCAGTTTGTGTGACAGGAGGCTCGCTGGATCCATATTGTAAGACTATTCCCACATAGTGAGGAAAAGTTGAGGTCTCTCAACTTGTTGTTCTTTTGTTCCACTCTTTGTTCCTGGGAGAAAATCGCCAATGCAGTTTGGCTGTCTTCTTTTTAAAAGAAAAAAAAATAAAATAAACCCAACTGGTAATGGTGGTTGAAAATGGCAGCTCAGTCCCAGTAAGCACTGGGAAGATGCCAGGATTTGTCACTCAATTTTATCCTACTTTTTCTACAACCAATTACAGTGGATCAGTATGTGATTTTGGAGAAATGATGCAACAGCAGCCAAATTAAACTTGAGCCCCCCCTTCAAATCTGGAAGGCAGATACTTGATTCCCTTTCTGAGTATTAGATAAATCTAAAAAGGAAAAGCCCATTGCTGCTTCCATGGCTGTGGAAATAGAGTCAAATCCTCCTGTGTGCCTGGTATTGTACCTAAAGCTGCCCAGGCCCTATCCTCTAGCAGAGCCTTCTCTCCCCTACTTATCATATTAACCCCTCCTGGTGGGATCCACATACCTCCCTTGCTAGGCTTCAGACAGACGTGCATTGTCCACTCAATTCCAACTTTGGGAGCAGTGAACCGAGGCCACTAGCATCCTTAATCTAGTCTGGGGAAGGCTTCTGAAGGCCTCCTACTTTGTGTGCAGACATGTTCCCCATTCATAGCTCCAGCCTCTTCTTAGCAGCCAACTCTCCATTCACAGCACAGCTCCCTCAATTCCTACCCCTCTTATTCCTGTTGCTAGCGGTCAAGGGAATGCTGGGAAATACAGTCACTTCCCTGCTCCCAGGCCAGATCTCTAAGTAGGGAGCTGGTCAAGGAACTACAGCTCCCAGGGTACTTTGGGTTCCCCATTATCAAACAGGCCCTTCTGAGCTTGGGTCTGGTGCCAGGGAACAAATAACCCAATGGTAAATGCACCACTATCAACTACTCTCATACCAACTCTTCTACTTGGTCTGGTGATATCTTCTGGATCTGCTAAACAAGTTGAAAAATGGGGCCCTTTGTTACATATACTGTGAGTTGTCTTGTTATCCCATTGTGTCAGGAAGAGACTTGTTTGTGCGATATCAGCTCCCTGGCACCTCAATATGTTAGCCACTTAATCTCCTCAGGATTCTTCCAGCCCTTACTTGGCCTTGCCGCTAACTATAGGTGTGCCCCAGCCCCCTGAACCCAAGTGGAAAATGTCAGGAGAGTATCCAGCTCCTGCCATGGGACTCTCAGAGAAATTACCAATTTGCTGTTCCCAACAGAACAATATACACACAAGTATGTCTGGTACAACTCAAGATCTGGGCCTTTAGGGGTACGTCAACACGGCAGGGCTAAAGTCGAATTAAGATACACAACTTCAGCTAAGTCAATTGCATAGCTTAAGTTGAAAAAGCTTAATTCTATTTTTGGCACTGTCTATACAGCAGGAAGTCGAAGGAAGAACACTCTTCCTTTGATGTCCCTTACTCCTTGTGAAATGAGGGTTACCATGAGTAGGGGTAAGAAGTCCTCCAGCTCGACATTATTTCGAAATAAAGGCTTGTAGGATAGATGTGCACTATGTTATTTCGGAATAATGTCAGTTATTCCAAAATAACGCTGCTGTGTAGACATACCCTATAACATCACAGCACTGAGATACAATTATAGTGAAAACGATCCTAATCAGGCTTACTAGGTTGTGATTCACTGGAGTACAGTTGTAAATAGTTATAAAGTAGCCATGGAGCTCCAACCCAGCCGGGCAGCCAAGGAGCCTCATCTCTGGGAATCCCCAGCCAGGTGGGACAGAAGTGGGGCCATGGTGAGTGGGGAGCTCCATCCTCAGAGAGCCCCAGCCAGCTGGCAGAAGCAAGCCAGAGCCAAGCCCAAGCCCAAGCCCTGTAGCAGCAGGGCTGGAGCAGAGCCAGCCTGAGGGAGGAACAGTGTCCTGGGAGGCCGGTGGCAGGGGACCTCCCCTGATCCGGCAAATTCCCTCATTTGGGACTGGCCAGGTCCCAATGGAGCTGGACCACGGTCCAACCTGTATCTATAAAGCGCTACACACACCTATGGCTCTGTCCAAATTATCATGCATGAAAATGCCTAAATTAGCGTATCTTTTAGATGTCCGATCCTGTGCGGGGAACAGTGGATAATGAAAGTTGTTTGCTTCCTTCTTTTGTTAATTGCATACAGTCTAAAGCAGTGGTTCCCAACCCCTTCCCCGCCCAACAGCAAAACTTGTTGAGCAAAAAAAAAGGAACTGACCGGGGCAGCAAAACTTGATGGGAGGGGGCTTGCCTTGTGCCCCCCCTGGAATTTCTTCATGCCCCCCAGTTTGGGAACCCATGGTCTAAAGTTAATTACACTCTATAATTAAGTAGCATGCCAAGAGGATGTGAATAATGGTGATTTAATTTTGCCCAGTATGGAGTTAAGACGGATAAAATGCTGTCATTGAAATTAGGCTTGTATTGATACACCATCATTTACAACTTATATATTTTATATAATACAATTCTATTTATATACAATGCATTTTATAAATTAATCTAGAGTAAAAATTAAAGAAAACAAATAAGTGATTCCATATACACACAAGAGAGATGGAGAAGCCAATTACTCTTCTGGTACAGTGGAAACACTAGTTATATTGGTGAGAGATTTTTGAAAGCCAGGTTGTACATCTCTTCCATTGTCTGTATGAAGAATTTAATTTCTAGTATACCAACATAATCTGGTAGCATGTACTCACAAAGCAGCATGTACTCACAAAGTAAGTAGTGTACCATTGCATATGGATGAATTATGTCATTATTTTGTCCTCTATTCTGTAGCCATGACAGCATCTAAAAACAGCAGAGATGATCAAGTGCCATGTTTATTATTTCTCAGCCTTGAAACTGCAGTCTGTGATTTTGCAATACAGAACTAATTGAAATATTGTAGAGTATTTAGGTACCAAGAATCATGACAGTCATCTTCTAAGAATAACACCTGGTTCTAGACTGAGACACTTAGGAGAAGATCCATGTATTTTCTTTTAGGCACAGACCCAAACACATAAGTCAATTTTGGAACCTGGTGCAATTATTTTGATAATCAATGTTACACAATTAATGCACTTCACATTTCAATACATGGAAATAGGGTGGGAGCAGTGATTTTTGTATCAAACCCCTGCAGCTACTATAACCTCAGGAATAATTCAGTGCATTTGAAAGGAAAATTGGTCCAGAGATGAGGGTGCTAGTCTCTCTTAAAACAGGAGTTTAATTCCTTGTTCTACCACAAACTTCTGATGTGATCTTGGGTAAGTGACTTAGCCTCTCAGTGCTTCTGACTATAAAATAGCGGTAATAATCCTTACCTCCGAGAAGGGCTGTGAGGATAAGGTGCTCAGACATTATGGTAAAGGCACCCACCAAAGTACCTACAATTGATTAAACATTAACATCTATTTTCTGAGTCAGTGAATATAAGGCAAGATACCAAGAATGCTCATACCCAGCACCCAGTACCACAGGGGCATCAGATCTACCTTCTATCCACACCAGCACTATAAAATAAGGGTCTGACTTTAAGCCCACTAAAGTCAAACAGAGTCCTTTGATTGACTTCAATGAGCTTTGGATCAAGTCTAAATTAAAAAAAACATCAGACTGTAGCTTAACTCTTCCTTTAGTTAATGAAAGTATTAACTGTTCTTGCTATGTACTCTATGCCGAGTGACTTTTTTTTGCCCTCTGTTTTTTCAATTTTTTAAAAACAAGCACATTTGAAGAGATGTAAGATACTGACTGCACAATTTAAAATCATGCTATTAGATCAAATCTGTATTTGTGAAAAATTTACATTTTGAAAAACCGAGCTTTTATAAATCCTCAGAGTAATAGAAATGCTTCTCAGGGATTTTTCCTAAGTAAAAATATTCCATTGGAAACCAATTAAAATAAAATAGGAACATATACAAATTTGCATCCCCCTGCACTGTGCAACAAAAATACTGCAGTATGGAGAGCATGAAATTGCAACTGACTCTATGCAAGATGAAAGATATTCAGATTGAGGGAAATGCAAAGAGTAAACAATGGAAATGGAGACAAAGATAGATATTCAGCCAGCATATTCTAAGGAATATTTCTAATATTTTTGTTTTAAATGCACTGCCAAATTTTCTGATTTGCAAACCCAGTAGCGCATAATTTTTATTTGACATTGTCTCTAACTTGATGCCAGGACAGAATACAGAAGGGTTTATTAGATGTAAGTTATAATGCTCCTTAGTGTTCAAACTCTCAAAGCAGAAAAGATTTTGCCCAGTAGAGAATGCCTTTTCGAAGTCCTAATTTCTTTCCCCCAAAAATGAAAGTTTAAGAGAGTTTGACAGAACCTTTATATTAGAAAACGGAACCCAGATTTCCTAGGTATTTGTTAGATAATTAAGAAGATTAAAATAATTAAAGTACTTTTTTAACTCTGATAGTTATACACATGGCAGCTTATTGCTCAATAGGTATGCTCACTATACATGTTCTACATCATATCATCTAACTTTAGTGACAACAGTAAATTTTGACGTTTTTATATCTATTGGCAGTGAATAGCAGATTTAGGTTTGGCGAGAGAACTGCATTATTTTCTGAATCTGACTTGTTTACAATGCTCAAAACGCAGGATCTCTATGATGAGCAGGCTAAAGAAAACACCTTGTCTTTTAGCGCCTGGGCAGAGTGATAACTGGCTGTTCGAAAGTCTCTGGCTATGTCTCCACTGCAATGTAAGTCCAGGATTCAAACTCAAGTTCACACGTAAACTCCCTTTCCATCTGCACACAAACTGTGCTAAGGACAGATTCCTAAGGCTACAGGGGCTGTAGGGTCCAAGTCAAGCTGGGATCCCATGGTTCAAGTCGTATTTCTTGGCAATGTAGGTGCATCCCCACTAGACTCATGCTCTGGGAATCCACCAAAAGTATCCCACAGTCCTAGGGGTCGACTTTCTTTGTCCTCTAGACAGTCAAGTTTGCCCACACTATCATGAAAAAGGGCTAGAGTAGCCATAATTTGGGTGGTTGGACTTTAGTCCACATAATGCAGAGATAGTACTGGAGCCCAGTTTAGTAATTCCTAATCAGGGGTTACACATTAGTATATTAGTATAGCTGTTCAAGCCCAAGACAAAAAAAAAAGAAGAAAAAAAAAAGAAAAAAGGTTTGCTAACTCAAGTTCTTCTAACCCTGGGTTTACACTGCATTGTCAATACATCTTCTTTCTACCTGTCAACTAGAAAAATGCTAGCTGGAAGCCACTGAAGCACAACGTGGGGAGATGTGTTATTTTGTATAGTCATTTTTCAGAGAACAACCACACTTTCATATGGCCTCTTTCTATATCATCTGAAGAGGAAGTTCTGTTACATGCCCATGAACACTATCCAGAATAAAGAATTCAAAATAAACTCAAAAGAGTGACTAGCTCTAGATCTTGCCCTGAATCCTGTGACCAAGGAAACTGTTTAAAACAAAAACACACGTACGCTCATCTTTGTTAGTACACACAAGCCACCCTGCCCAGGTGAAAGAGATAGATTGGCTGGTGCTATTTATTCAAACTTGGTCCACAACACACTCTTCTCCTGGCAATCAATGATTCTGCAGCAGTCCTACCTCTGATTAAAAATGGCTAAGATCATATGGCACACTCTGCCCATCATTTTGCTGTAGGACACCCAGGAAGCACAAGAAGGGCAGAGTTAATACTGATTTTTTTTGGCCTCATTGACTTTATAAGGATGGCTCACCTCCTTGAAAGCCTACAGCGTATTAATAGGCCTGCATCTGAATGGTATACTGCAGGGAATTTTAGCTCTGTTACATACAACCTGTGTTTTGATGGATCACTATTCTTAATAAGCTTGTATCTGAAAGGTATACTGTATGAACTTTCAACTCTGCTATATATAAGCTGGGTTTTGATAAATCACTTTCTTCAACTAAAACTCTTTTGAATCATGGAAGTATGATAACAGTTATTACCGTAACTTGGCCTCAAAACACTATGAAAATGCAAATAACAGTGAAGGGGAGCAGTAAATTTGTTGAATGTCCATGAAGAATAATAAAACATCCAGATGCTTTTGTCTTAGGTCTAGGCAGCACAGATTAATGCAAAACAGAAGTCCCTTCAGGTTTTGGGGTTTTTTTGCTTAAATGCAGTTAAATATTTATGTTAGTTTAACTTAAATATCAGATTTTGTAGTAAAATTCTTAATATGAGCTCTACAGCATGCACTTAAAAATTAGCAGGTGTTTTTTAAAGCAATCTGCTTAGGTTAATAAAGTAATAAATTACCCTCTAAAATTCGCTCATTTATGGATGCGTAAAATGTGAAAGCCTTTTGCATAGCAGTCTTATGCAGACCTAGTGTTAAAATATTCTGGAAGTACAAAATAATTTAAGTCTATCCCTTGAAGGATTGCTCCTGCTCTGATAACCTGATTTTTCTATATCCTAGGTAGGGCTATGCCTTCTTTTCCGGCCAATCCTTACAATATTGTTCAGTCTCTTCAGTTAGTGAATGATAATTCTGATGATATGAAAGTCTCTTTCCTGTGTCACAGAGGCTGTCTAAGGAGTGGTGTCAACTGGCTCTTAAGTCAACTGGTTATGAATCTTTAAATACTGTACCTGGTAGGGCTATTAGAGTGTAGCTGTTTCTATGATTTACTAATAAGCCCAGGCTTATTGATTAATCTAAACAGTTACACACACACCCCCCCCAGCTGCCTCTTTAAAGACTAACAAGATGGTTTATTAGGTGATGAGCTTTGTGGGCCAGACCCATTCGTCAATTTTATATGTGTTCACTTTTTTTTGATTGTGTCACTTTGGTATATATGGTCGTGCCAATTTTCTTCCACATAGTGATCTGAGGAAGTGGGTCTGGCCCACGAAAGCTCATCACCTAATAAACCATCTTGTTAGTCTTTAAAGTACTGCATAGTCCTGTCTTTTGTTTCAGCTAGACAGACTAACATGGCTGCATCTCTATCACTAGCTGCCTCTGTGCAGCGAGGGGGGCGGGGGGCGGGAACAGTGCTCAGAGAGGGGATGGCCAGCTCCCCATGAGCACCGGCTCCTGCAGAGATGCATGCCCTGCAGATAAACACATTTTAACATCCCTACCACTAGTGGTTCTTTCACAGGCTCAACGTTATGCCAATAGGTCTGGCAAGCTGGAAGGATTTTCACTTTTAAGTTAACAGATTCTTTTAAGAGCTTCAGGGGGTAGCCGAGTTAGTCTGTTACAGAAAAAAACAGCAAATGGTCTGGTAGTACTTTATAGACCAGTGGTCCCCAACCTTTTGGGGCTGCTGGACGCCGGGGGGCGGGGCCACTCACACGCCGGGCACCCGGGGGCGGGGCCACACATGCGCCCAGGGGCAGGGCCACGCATGCGCCTGGGGGCGGGGCCACCCATACGCTGTGTGCCCGGAGCTGGCGCCACCCATGTGCCGCACTCCCGGGGCTGGCACCACAACTGTGCTGCATGCCCAGAGGTGGGGCCGCCCACACGCCGTGCGCCCAGGGCCGGAACAGCCCATGTCCCGTGCGCCTGGGGGCCGGGCCGCCACCACCCATGCGCTGCGTGCCCAGAGCCAGCGCCTGTGCCATGTGCCCAGGAGCCGGCAGCGCCCATGCGCCACGTGCTCGGTGGTGGGGCCGCCCATGTGCTGCGCGCCCGGGGCTGGTGCCGCCCCTATGCCGCGCTCCCAGGTCGGCGCCGCCCATACGCTGCAAGCCCAGGGCCAGCACAGCCCTCGCGCTGCTCACCCGGGGGCAGGACCGCCCATGTGCTGCGTGCCCGGGACCGGCGCCACCCCTGTGCCGCGCGCCTGGGCTGGCACTGCCCATACACCGCACTCCCGGGGCCGGCACCGACCTCGCGCCGTGCACCCGGGGGTGGGGCCGCCTAACCGCCGCGCGCCTGGGGCCGGCACCTACCCATGTGCTACGCACCTGGGGTCGGCGCCGCCCAAGGGCTGGCACCGCCCATGCGCCGCGCGCCCGGGGGCGGGGGCGGCCCCGATCACTCGGCGGGCGCACAGAAATGGCCCAGTGGGCGCCATGGCACCCGCGGGCACCGCGTTGGGGACCACTGTTATAGACTAACGAAACATGTAGATGGTATCATGAGCTTTCGTGGGTACAGCCCACTTCTTCAGATGACTGGAGTTAACCACAGAGGTGGGCTGTGCCCACGAAAGCTCATGATACCATCTACATGTTTTGTTAGTCTACAAAGTGCTACCAGACCAGATTCTTTTAAGGGGAAGGAGGGGAAGAGTCACTAGTCTGCAAGCTGCAACAAGGGCTGTGGGAGCCTTCAGGAACCCTCTGAATAGGGATAGGAACAGGGGGAAGGTTGAGCACTAAGATCCAGCATTGCCTCCCCTTGCCTCTTATACCTGCTGCCCGTGGGCTCCTCCTTATCAATTAAAGCCACATTTTATATATCTAACACTATTATAAACTAGCCAATAGCCCATCATAAGACAGGATTTTTGGGTCTCTCCTCCATATCCGTGTCTCTCTCTCTCCTCCTCCTCCTCCTACTGCCTCTTCCCCCCTCTCTCTCTCACCTCTCCTCTGCCTCCTGCCTCTCTCTCGTCTCTCTCTTTCTCTTCTCCTCCCCCTCCTGCCTCTCACTTGGGGGACTGAGGAGCCCAAACGGACGCTTGCTCCCGTGAGGCGGTCCGGCTGAGCGGCGCAGAAGTCAACCGAGCGCCACGGCGGGAGGTGAAGGGGGGTGGGGCAGTGACGTTCACGGCCAGAGGGCAGGGCCTGGAGCCGCTGTCACGCCGCATGTCACCGTCCTGCCCCCCTTTGCCTCCCACTGTGGAGCTTAGCTGACTTCTGCGTCGCTCAGCCGGGCCGCTGCAGGGGAGCAAGTGGCGCAAGCAGCCGTTTGGGCTCTCCCGCGGCGGCCTGGCTGAGTGGCGCAGAAGTCAGCTGAGTGCCACGGCGGGAGGTGAAGGGGGGCGGGGTGGTGACGTACACGACCAGGCCCTGCCCCCTGGCCGTGTACGTCACCACCCCGCCCTCCTTCGCCTCCCACCGTGGTGCTCGGCTGACTTCTGCGCCGCTCAGCCAGGCCGCTGCAGAGCAAGTGGTGCAAGCGGCCATTTGGGCCCTGCGCTCCCCATGCAACACGTGACTGAGGCAACAGCGCCGCTTAGAGGCAACAGCCAGCATTTCAGCGTTACAGAGTCACAGACATTGGGCTACTATATATATGATGCTGTATGCAAAGCAGGGTTTGGGGGTGGAGTCTGACAGCTCATGATCCAAACGTAATAATCTCATGACCCCAGAGGATCACAACCCCCCAGTTTGAGAAACCCTGAAATAAATTAACATGTCACATGGTAAGAGCTCATGAAGAAAGGACACATGCAAGCAGCTGTCCCAACAAGGTCTCTTCTTTGGAGGCTACTCTGGAATTTGGAACTAGCATTGGCTCATAAGCGTAAAGGAACCACTTTTGCCTCTGAAATACTTACCGAGTTGGAGACGGCAGTTTGAGGCTTGACAGTTACGCAGACGGAAATCTATGGTGAACATGTGTCTGCTGTCATTTGTTACTTTGATCTTTCCCACATAGTTCACTCTCCAAGGCATAAGCCATACTTAATACATTATCTGGCTGAGTATCTAAAGTATTATTTAGAGACTTGCTACTTTCCTTGAAATATCAGCTATCCAGGGTATTGTAGACACCTTGTTAATGTACCTGCACAAAGAGCCCCTAGCTTTATGAGAGGGGTTTTTTTTAATCTCTGTTATCTATTTTTCCCCCAGCAGTGAAAATCTGATGTCCAGCACAAGAGATTTTGCTACTCCCCATCAGAATGTGCTATTAGGTACAAAAATGAACATTTCACTTTCCTGATTTCTCCTTTGAACAACTTACAGGGCCTGATTCAACTTTGCCCTATCCAGTTGCATGTAGTGTGTCTATATAGTTGCATCTGAGCTGTTCAGAACACTCCTCTGAGCTGGAGAAGCACTAGTAGCCCTCATTTCACAGAGAAAGAACCAAGGCACAGACACACTACATGACTTTGACAAGGTCACCCAGGAAGTAGCAGGGAACTGGACCAGCACCTCACCCAATCATTTACAACCGTGCAATGCAGGTGGAGCACACTTCAGAAAATTAGAACACAGAGCACAAGACAATGAAACAATCCACACCACCTAAGGAACAGAATAAGCCAGCTGGTTATGAAGCAGGAAGCTTTTCAGTTTACACCTGTGCCAGGGCAAATTGTTACAGCAACTGTGACCTGTGTATCAGCTCTTAACCCTGATGACAATTTAAGATTTTAAAAGCCCTAGGAGGACAGCAAAAAGCAGAGCTAATGATACAAATATTCGATTTGTTACAAAACACAGCACTATTGAATATAAATTTAAAAAGCTGGGCTCATGACTTACAGGTGCACAAGAAACAATCTGATTTAGAATTTACACTAAGCAACAGCACTACAAGAGCAAGCTTAGGCAAGGAAAATCAAAACCTCACAGCCTAAACTGATGCAATGGACAATAATAGGAAGGCTCAAATATTCATGTTGTAAGATGAGTGGTACTCCCATGTGGAACCAACTGGGAGGATTATGTGGAAATAGTTCTGAGATTTTAGCCCTATAAGTCCTGCAATCCCTGTCACAATTAATAAAAATAATAAGAAATATCTCTATTTGCAGTCCTGCAAACCTTTAATTTGGTATATGCTTTTGACAACAGGAAAAAGGGATCAGGTTGAGGAGACATCCAGGAATATAGGGTACCCACCCTTGTGAAGACTGGGACAGATACTCCCCTGTTCTGGACATCCCAGCCATTCAGTTAACTAAATTGCCTGTAAGGGTTAAACCCAGAGCCCTGGTCTACACGGGGGTGTGTCTAGACTGGCAAGTTTTTCCGGAAAATCAGCCGCTTTTCCGGAAAAACTTGCCAGCTGTCTACACTGGCCACTTGAATTTCTGCAAGAACACTGACGATCTCATGTAAGATTGTCAGTGTTCTTGTGCAAATACTATGCTGCTCCCGTTCGGGCAAAAGTCCTTTTGTGCAAAGCTTTTGCGCAAAAGGGCCAGTGTAGACAGCTCAGATTTGTTTTGCGTAAAAAAGCCCGATCGCGAAAATGGCGATCGGGCTTTTTTAGCGTCTAGATTGGCACGGATGCTTTTCTGCAAAAAGTGCTTTTGCGGAAAAGCGTCCGTGCTAATCTAGACGCTCTTTTCCGCAAATGCTTTTAACGGAAAACTTTTCCGTTAAAAGCATTTGCGGAAAATCATGCCAGTGTACACATAGCCTAGGATTTTATTTCAAAATACCGCCCCCCATCCAGCTTCAAATTTATAGGGGGTGTGTCCACACTTCCAAGCCTGTTATTTCAAAATAACAGGCTGTGGAATTTGAACTCTGTACTCTTGCTTTTCATCAGGAATAATGCTAATTCCAAAATAGTAATTTTGAAATAATGGTAGTGTGGACGCTCCAGTGCTGCTAATTCAAACTGATTACCGCCTCCTCCACTCCCCAGTGCTTCCTGGGGCACTAAGTCTGAGGTAGCATATCCACATAAATGGAGCCTGCCTTGGATTAATTTTGATGCTTCTCCATAGTGAGAACACGCTAGTTCAAATTTGTTAAATTGGGAGTTCTTAAGTCAAATTTAGTAATTTCGAAATAGTTTCGTAGTGTACACATGGCCAGAGACAGTGGGTTCTTGAGAGTCTCCAGGAAATGTTGGCAGGGAGCCAAGCAAGCCACTGTTGGCACATGATGGCATAAATTATATTTAGACAACCACCTAACCTCAAGATGATTCTTACCAACAACCACAGGACATACCACACTAATACCAACCCTGGAACTTTTCCTTGCAACAAACCCCATTGCCAGCTTTGTCCACATATTTACTCTGCTGACACCATTATTGGACCTAACCAATTCAGTTATAAGATCAAGAACACATATTCCTGCTCATCCAGAAATATAATTTATGCCATCATGTGCCGACAGTGTCCATCTGCTGTGTATATTGGACAAACGTCTCAGACACTTTGCCAAAGAATCAATGCACACAAAACAGATATCAGACAGTATCACAAAGAAAAAACAGTTTCTTGCCATTTCAACCAGTAAGGGCATTGTCTCAACGACTTGATTACCTGCATCCTGTTTCAAAGACATTTTAACACCAGACTTGAAAGAGAAACCTCTGAACTGTCATTCATACTTAAATTTGACACTTTACGCCGGGGTCTCAACAAAGATACTAATTACCTTACCCATTACAAAGATAGCTTCCCCAATTATCACCTCTAATATCATTAGCTCACAGACATTAACCTCCCCCCCTCATCCCCCCTCTGTTCTGAAATTTGATTTGTCCTTTATATGTGTTCACTTTTTTTATTGTATCCCTTTGGTATACATGGTCATGCCAATTTTCTTCCACAATTTGATCTGAGGAAGTGGGTCTGGCCCACGAAAGCTCATCACCTAATAAACCATCTTGTTAGTCTTTAAAGTGCTACATAGTTCTGTTTTTTGTTTCATTTTAAAGACTATAATCTGATTCCTATGTCCAAGAAGGCAGGAGGTTGTGTGTGTACGTGCCTGAAACTGAAAGATCAGCTATTGAGAAATTAGTTTGTTTTCAAGCCCTCTCCAGAGAGAGAATTTAAGATCTTATGAATATTGCACAGGAAGAAATTCCCAAGGGTGTCTTCCTGGGTTCTCAAAGGAGTTTTTGCATTTGGGTGAATCACACAAGGTCAGAGAATCTGTGACCTCAGGGAGTTTTTAAACAGAAGCTTTTAGTGGCAGGGTATTTTAAAGTCTCTTTTGAGCTCCCACATTCTGCACTCAAAGTGCAAAAATGGGGAACAGTCTTGACACCCCTCATACACACACCTTCCCCGTGCTGTCTCCTTCACCTCTAGAATCCAAATAGGGCCCTTCTGCAACTAGTTTGATTTTGATATCTCAAATGGGAGGAGCCTGGGAGAATCACCAAAGCCCACCCTGAAGACTAGGGAAGTAAGATTTCCCTCATTAATCACCACTTTTCTACACCAAAAGGATACAGCACTTGCAGTGATATTCAATATCTTTGTACTTTAGATTTTCTACCTCATTATACCCAGGACAATGCACTTATACTTTCACTACTCTGAAAGCAGCTTATACTGATTGCAGTATGTGTTACTTTGGCACAGAAAGGGAGCAGGCAATTGTTGACGCAGTAAATCAATGAAGAGACTATTTGAAAGTTTATAAAGAGGTTACTCACCTTCCTGTAACTGACGTTCTTTGAGATAAGCATCCCGGGGGCAGGAGCCCGTGCGGGCCTCCCTGGTACCATCGTGCATGCACGGCCACACTCCCCTCAGTCCCTTCTCTATGTGGAACCTGGCATAGGAGAACAGCTTCTTTTTTTTTTCTGAAGTAGAGGGGTAGAAGGGAGGGTAGTGGAGCACCCCCAAGGATGCTCATCTCAAGGAACATCAGTTACAGGAAGGTGAGTAACCTCCTCTTCGAGAGAGAGATGTCCCTTGGGGTGCTCCACAGTAGGTGACTGCAAAGCAATTTGTGTTAAGGAGGTAGGGCCTTCGGATCAGGTAGGTACGCTGTATGTAGTATGGCTTTTGCTATTCTTGTGTAGTGGAGAGGTCTGGAGAAAAGCGCACAGTGCTTCACGAAAGTGTGTTCTGATGCCCATGTGGCAGCAGCGCATATGTCATTGATGGGAACCTTCCTCAGGTAAGTGACAAAGGTGGCAACCACTCTAGTTGAGTGTGCCCAGATTGAGGTAAGTGGTGGTAAATGGTTGAGCGAGTAGCATAGGGTGATGCAGCCGGAAATCCAAAGAGATAATCTTTGTGATGATATGTGACTTCCCTTGTTGCGATCAGCAATGGAAACGAAGAGTCATGGAGACGATCTGAAGGGGTTTGTTCTGTGGATATAGAAGGAGAGCGCCCTTCTGACATCGAGGGTATGCATCTGTGCCTCAAAGGCATTGGCGTGAGGCTTTGGGAAGAATACAGGTAAGTGTATAGTTTGGTGTAAGTGAAAGGGACCTTTGATAAGAACTTAGAGTGTGGTCGCAGAGAGACTTTATCCTTAAAAAGATGGTAAACGGTGGGTCAGCCATTAGGGCAGCCATCTCACCCACTCTACGTGCTGACGTTATTGCGACTAGGAATGCTGTCTTTAGGGTTAGGTGGAGTAGAAAGCACGTGGCCATTGGTTCAAATGGAGGTTTTGTAAGCGTCATCAGTACCAGGTGTAGATCCAATGATTCCCGAGGAGCGCTAATGTCGGGGTATAGGGCTTGTAGGCCTTTTAGGAAGCACTTAATTACATGATGTGCAAACACTGTGGTGTCATCAACTGGCATGTGGAAGGTTGTTATTGCTGCCAGATGGGACTCTGATTGAGCTCAGGGAAAGGTGCGATTGCTTGAGATGAAGTAGGTAATCTAGGATTGTAGGAGTGCGGCATCCTGCGGTGATATATTGCGGGAGGCTGCCCAATGTGTAAAACGGGTCCACTTGTTGATGTATGTTGTTCTTGTTATAGGATCCCTGCTGTGTAAGAGGATGTTGCTCACCTGTTGTGAACATTGCAGCTCTACGCCCGTGAACCATCGAGGTACCATGCTTTGAGGTGGAGAGTTGGAAATTGAGGGTGAGGAATAATGGTTCCTGGTTGGGATAGTATGGTAAGACTGTGTGGAAGGATGATTGGGCGGTGTCAGACCATTCTGTTAAGGAGGGGAAACCATTGTTGAGGCCAATAAGGTGCTATTAGGATCACTCTGGCTTTGTCCCTCCGTATTTTTATGAGTACTCTGTTGAGGAGGGGAAAACGGGGGGAACACATAGTGCAAGGGCACGTCCCATTTGAGGATGAGAGCATCTCCAAGGGAATGCTTTGCCATACCCGCTCTGGAGCAGTACAGTGGGCATTTCTTGTTCACTTTGGTGGCAAATAAGTCTGGGGTTGTCCCCATCACGTGAATATGTCCCTCAGAACTGAGCTCTCGCTTTCACACTTGATGTCTTGGGGTAGGGCTCTGCTGAGGGCATCTGCTGTTGTGTTTAGGACACCGGGGAAGTGGCACGTACTTATGGAGATGTCATGGGCGAAGTTGGGCTGGCCGGAATTAAACAACAGTCCTGATGCCTCTGTATGTGGAGATAGCAGTGGTGAGAAAACTGCTAAGTCGTCCCCCCCCAGTTGATAGAGGGGAGGGTGTCACTATGTATTTGGATAGTGGTGAATGAGGTTGTTTGTCATCACTCAAAAATGGAGAATTTAGGGTAGAAGAGATCGCCAGGTCTCTGTGCTCCCTGTAGCTATAGGAGTGAGGGGCACCGAAAGTGCTGTTGCTATAGAAGATGATAGTACCTGGGCCCCAGCGGAGCAATGCACACAGCGAGGGAGGGAGCGATGCTGTGCAGCTGCCCTGCCGTGGTAACCGCTTGGAGCGCCGCCGTACTTGACGCAGTGCTAATCAGCGCCGTGCTCGGTGCCAAGCTTTGTGAGGCAGGCACGCTGTGGCTTGTTGCCTCTGGTTGGGCGCCCTGAGCGGCGCTTTTATGATGAAGTCGGGACATGCCTAAAGTACTTGGTCTATCATAGACACTGAGGCATGACTTGTTAGAGTTAACTGACTGCCTCTCAATTGAGCGCCGTTTCGGTGAGCAGGGGTTTTGCGGTAGTGAGATTACCCATTCCTTTGACCTTGAGGGGCTGCCACAAGCCAGGATCTGAGGGTGTTTGCCCTACTCTTTTAGAATAATTTTCAAGTGGAGGTCTCTGTCCCTCCATGTGTGCGCTTTTAATTTGGTGCAGTGTGGGCAGTCCTATTGGGAGTACGAGTGTCCAAGGCACTTAACACACTTGTCATAGCCATCTGAGGTGGTATAGCGTTGTTGTAGTCTGCACAGTGTTTGAAGCCAGGTGAGCCCATCTCATGGTGATACTATCGAGTGGCCAAAGGAGCCTGCTGAGGCGGACGGCAGGTTTTTTTTTTAAACACTAACAGCTACTAGGGAGAAGAACTTGGAATAAACTAGTCTATCTAATTATCTTCAGAACAGCTGAGGAACAAGCAGCACTGTGGAGGTCTGTCTGAAGCTGGGGATGGTATAAAGGAACAGAAGGGAGGGTGGCTGCGCACACTGTGCATGTGCAGCCCCAATGCACTGCTATCAAAAAATCCGCTCTGAGGAGCTGGGATGTACCTACACCTAAACTGTGCAGCACCCCCCAAGATGTCTCTCGCATAAACTGTTTACCTAAGTAACATTTTATTGTTTTGTTTTTGAAAATACACTTGATATTAGATAGTCCCTTTTAAAAAGCTTTAGATTTGTATAAAAGTCACATTTATATAATCACTAAATTTAATTACTTTTTTTTTTCATTGCATATTAGGACCATATCCTGGAAGGGATGAAAGGTCATTGCTGCTTTGCTTGTGAGGATGTCACACTCCCTTAATGCAAAGCAGTTTGTGGGGAAAAAGGGCTATGTATTGCTCAGTCCTGAGCATTAGACATATTAACTAATACATTTAAGGTATTTATATTCATGAAGTATTATGAATACTAGATAATACAAAGAAATTAAACTTGGAGAATGCAACAGCCTACTTGGCGAACAGTGTATCTTGACACGAATTCATTAGTGCGCCTAGATCTTCAATGGCAATTTATTATTCCAAGTGGAATTTTAGGCATTAGTTTTGATTTATAAATACTAAATGTCTCTCTAAGGATACATCTAGCCTACATCCCTCTGTTGACAGAGGGATGTAAATGAGGCACTTTGAAAGTGCAAATGAAGCGGGGATTTAAATATCCCACGCTTCATTTGAATAACCAGTTCTTTCAAAAACGGCAGGCTTTTGTGAAAGATCCTGTACTTCTCAAAAAATGAGTATAGGATCTTTCGAAAAAGCTTGCCATTTTCGAAAGAACCACGTATAGACCGCGGTTTTACTTTCGAAATGGCGCTTGTTCGAAAGTTCCATGATGCGATTATGCAAATGAAGCACGGGATATTTAAATCCCCGCTTCATTTGCGCTTTCAAAGTGCTTCATTTACATCCCTCTGTCAACAGAGGGATGTAGTCTAGACGTAGCCTTAGAGAGACATTTAGTATTTATTACCTCTCTCCCCATGACATATTACCCTTAAATAAGTGGCTGCACCCATGTTTGCTCCTTGCTGCCCCCAAAAGTACCCCAAGACCAGAGCAGTTCTGTCCATTCATGACAGCCCCATGCCCCAATGGGGACTGAGAGCTCTTCCCAGGAGCAAGTGCTCATCCAGTCCTGAGGCCACAATGTGGACCTTGTCACCACTGAGACAAAGCATAAAGTGAGACAAGCCAATAGAAGAGGCTGCAGGCAGACCCTAATTCTGTTTAAAGGCACTATACCTGCTAATAAGCCAAAGCCCAGAGGATGACCAAAAAGACTTCCTAAGAGACTGACCACATTTTTCTTTGTTTGACTCTAATTTTCCCTCCCTTTGCCTCACTGCTATGAAAACTGACACAACCTTTGTCTGCTAGTTCAATTGCTATTTGGTGGTGAAACGTCAGGGACTGTACAGTTGTCCTCTCGCTGGTGAATGCATCATTTGTTAGCCCTAGTCTACGGTAGGGAGTTATTTCAAACAACAAGCAGAGCGTCCACACTACCAAGCTCGTTGTTTCAAAATAACAGGCTGGTTATTTTGAAATCTGTACTCCTGCTCTCCTTGGGGAATAAGCTTATTTCAAAATAGTTATTTTGGGAGTTAATTCTAAGGTAGTTATTTCAAAATAAATTTTCTAGTATAGAGGTGCCTTTAAGCATTTCATAGTTAATTTTCAGTCCTATGACTACAGGGGTGTTAACTTGACCATTTCATTTTGAATATTTTCCTGCAACATGTTAATGCCTTATGCTTAACAATCCATTCCACCTTTCCTTTAGCTGTGATATTGCAATTGCCTTTTCCAGATCTGTAGAAGAGCTTTGTGGAGCTCAAAAGCTTCTTTTTCACCTAAAGAAGTTGGTCCAATGAGAGACATTACCTCACCCACATTGTGTCTCTCATAACTTGGGATCAACACTGCTACAACAACACTGCAAACAATATTCCACGTATAAGCAGACAATAATGGGGGATATCATGTAATGACTACTGATGTATGTAGAAACATTGGAACAAATTTTCAAAAGCAGTCAGTAAAGACCTAGTCCAAAAATACTGCATTGCATACACATTTGTGGATACAGAAATGTAAGTTACAAACTGAGTGTTTGCATATGAAAATTTGCCTAATTCAGCCCATTTTCTCTTCGTGATGAACTTCTACCATACATATTGCTATAGAAATTTTAAAATATTTTATATTATATGCTATAGCATTATATGCATATGTATATAGGCACATGAATATGGACACACACAGATATGTATAATAGCAAACAATATTTTAAGAGATGAGTTCCTAGAAATGAGTCCTGGGAGCACTACTAAGTATATTATTGGGAATGGTCCATTATTACTTATCCTGCTCCATTACATTACTTATATGTTTAGCCTCATAGGAACACACTCGTATTTCAAATCTGGATGTATGAAGATGAGAAATGACTGTCATAGCAACATTTAGATATAATAAATGCTAGCAAAGTAAGGTTTATTTAAAAACCACAAAGAGGAAAAAGCACACTAAGCTATCTAATAAATATGATATTTGAATAAAGGTAACACTATGTTCTTTACTTGGCTTCTCACTCACACGCTTTTTAACACTTCCTACTTTTGTTTGCAAAAATGTTTAATTCCAATAAAAACAAATAACTTTGTCAGAGGCTTTTATTTTTAAACCAACAAAACAATGAATGTACAGTTTACAATGAGAACTTAGTTTCAGGCTTTTTAATTATTTCTTAGCCATGTGGGTGGGATCCACTCTTGTATCTTTTTACGCGTTGTAGAGTAAGGGACGTACTGCCCAGCAGTGCCACTCAGATTGAATCTGTGGTTCTCCCAAATGAATTTATGAGCAACAGGTGGATGAGTAGTTGGAGGATTTTCAGTTATACAGTGAAGCCAGCGATGCCTGAAGAGAAAAAAAAAATATATATATACTGGTTATTAAAAAGTTGTTATATTATCTCCTATAATTGATCCTTTTGCTTAACTGAAAGGGTTTTTCTCTGACGCTTTTTAGAATCTGGCTTTAAAACCTGAGTTCCAAAAATAAAAGCCAGATACTAAAAAGCTATTTCGAAGTACCTTCTATTAGAATTCATTTATCCATCTCTTTTTGCACATCCTTATTTCTTTTAATATAAACTAAAAATAATAAATGTTTGGTGGAAACAGCTAAACAGCATTTAAAAACAGAATTATATCATCTTCCTTTAAACCTCTACCTATGTTGTGATGCCTACAGAACTCTCGATTAAGGAGATGGGGTGCAGTGTCAGCTGCTTACTCCACAGTCGATAACTGTTTCAGTGTTCCTGGCCCGCCCCCCATCTGAAATCCCACTTTAAAATGTAGATGATAATCTGCTTTGGGTAAAAGCCATCTTTTTGTTCTATGTTTTCACAATGCCTGACACAATGGGACCCTTGCCTCTAGGAAGTCAGTAGAAATAAAAACAAAAATCAGTATTTGGAGGAGATTTTACAGAGCTCAAATATCAAAAGACTATGTACAAACTATGGTATTTGAATAACTGTTTACAGTGCCATGTACAAAGCCTTCCTTATTTTTCAAGTACAGCAATAAGTAGTTTTGAGGTAACAGGATAATGATTTGACGTAAACACAACACAACCACATAAATACTTCACTGCATAATGTGATTAGCATAAAAAAAAAGACTACTTACTGTACAGCAGCGGTCTCTAACCCTTTTGGGCATTCCAAGATCTACCCTACCCATCCCCAAAGAACCGCCCCTGCTCACTCACTCCATCTACCCTCTCTCTCTCACTCACTTTCAGTGAACGGGGGGCAGGGGTTTGGATGAAGGAGGGTGTGAGGGTACAAGTTCTGAGAGGGAGTTTGGGTGTTGGATGGGAAACATGAGTGGATAGAGGGTACTGGCTCAGAGTGAGACCAGGGCTGGTGTATGGATGCCAGAAGCGTTGTTCATTGTTGGCTCTGAGAGGACGGTCTGCTCTGGGGCAGTGGGTATGGCGTGCGAGAGGGAGTACAGAGTGCTAATTCCAGGAGGGGGCTGGAGGATGGGGTGAAGCCTCTCGCTAGCCAGCACTAACTAGAGGTGACTCCCAGTTGGTGAAGCAGAGCTAAGGTAGGCCTCCTGCCTGCCTCAGCTCCATGCCACTCTTGGACAGGGCCAACATGCCCATGTGGTGCCTGGGGGTGTGCGGTGGGCACATGGTCCACACACTCTCTCCCCTGTTGGCACCTCTCTCTCAGCTCCCATTGGCTGCAGTTGACAGGTCCCAACCAATGGGCGCCACCAGTAGAAACAAAAACTTTAAACACATTTTTTAAAAGAGTTACCATATGGATAATTACTCCAGGCAGAACAGGTTAGGCATTTTAGAACTCACTACTCAAAGAATTAAATTTAAGTGTAAGAGAAAAAGAATTTATGAAATGCACAGATCAGTCAAAGCACTAAAATAGCACACTTATGAAAAATAAAATTACAGAGAATATATGTGCATTGCAGGAAATCTAAGCAGTAACAACAAGAACACAAGTACGTGCTGGGAGTAGGGGTGCCAGGAGCAGTCCCTTGCCCGTCCCCTGCCGTGGGTGGAGGGCTGCTTCAGCCCTGCAGGGCTACCGACTCCCAGCCTGCATGGAGCCAGAAACAGCTGGGCTGGAACAACCCCTGCCTGTGCTGTGGGGGCCACTGCAGGAAAGCCGTGATGGCCTCCCCACTTGCCCCAGTTTAATCAATTAGCTGGTTAACTGAGATCGTTCCCCATGTGCTTATGCCACTGATGCCCACCTTCTTGCACTCTGGGACTCTCCATCACCCCATCCTGCAGGGCCAGATCCCCTGTCTCCCTCCCTCCAGACAGCACAGAGTTGGGGTTACCATTCCCTTGCAGAGCAATGCAGACACTGAACTACTTCTGCTCTGGGTGGACGCAGTTCAAGGGCTCAGCACCCAGGAATTCAATCCCCAAATGGGACCAACCCCCCTCAAATAAGTCTTTCTTGAGTAAAACTTTTACACAGAGAAAGACTTATTTATCAGGTAAGTTCCTTTTGTTAATGAAAGATCTGCACAGTGGTTGTTCCCCCCCAGGTAACAATTATTTACACTGGAGCCAGACTGATAAAAACACTTTTGTTTACTAATCCAAACAGTAGGATTTAAAAAACAATAAATGGTCTGGTAGCACTTTATAGACTAACAAAACATGTAGATGGTATCATAAGCTTTCGTGGGTACAACCCACTTCTTCAGATGAATGGAGTATTAAAAGTCCAGTTCCAAAATAAATAGGAGATGGGGGAGAGAAGGAAGGGAAAAAAATTGTGAATTAGAGTGTTCATGTTACATGAAGCTGATAGAGAAGGTGCAAATTGTTCTTAAGTACTCATTGTTCAGTTGGTTAAGTCATTAGGATGTGGAAGGTAGATAAAGATACTAAATACAAAGAAAATGCATGGTATAGTAAGATGAAGGCCTAAAACATAAGCCCATGCAGCACAGGCCTGGTCTGAGGCCTAGCTAACAATGGACAAAACATGGCTAACATAAAGCAAAGCTAAACTCTGTGAGCAAGAGGCAGGCCCCAGCTCACAGAACTTGGCACAAACAGGGCTGAGAGTACAAAACACTAATTGGTAATAGGCCCAGGTGCAGAACAATAATTGGTACTAATCATAAGTGGAAAGCACATGATATCACTAGCTCATTAAAAAAAGACCTTGGTACCCACTCCTCACAGATACAGACTCAGGTTTAGGAAAGGGCCTAAAATGACAGCCTGATGGATAGAGATGATCTAATCAAACCACGAGGTACAGGGTGATGGGTGATATCTAAGTAGCATCAGAGGAGGGTAACCTATGATGCCAGCAGTGAGGTGTGACTTGTACCTGTATATAAGGGGGACAGCCTTTGAATGACCTAGGGGGCAGTGGAAATTTCTCACTGAGTCATTCCATTGTGGCAAGTACATATGTGTACTGGTTCAGTAGAGTCTATTGACAACTATTACTGTACTTCGCTCTACAATAAACCTGGCCTGGCACCTTCGATCCTTATCTGGTTTGTGGTTTTTAGGGGCTCTCTTGGGGTCTGCTCTGGAGACTAAGTGCACAAATTGACACGGCACACATCACTGAGCACACACGCAAGCAGCCTTCTGGTTATCATCATCAACGGAGCCAGAGACCTGTGAGGACACCTCGGCTGTAAATCCTGATCGGCCCTTCCTGAATAACTACACGTGGCTCATTCTAATTCACTAAGAAACTTGCTGCATCCTGATTCTTACCCTAAAGAGCTGTTTTTATTTCAGACATAATCCTCAAGTCAAAGATGATCTTTTACTCTGACTTGGATCTCCAGCCCTCTAAAGTTCCTTTTAGAATGTGCTAGGCAGTTTTAAAAGCCAGCCAAAGTAAAGGACTGACAGACTCTCCCCCATGCGGGAATCTTCTGTTTGACACCCCTCCTCCCCTTTCCATGGAAAAACACTGGCTTTAAAATAAATTTCAGTACCAGGTAGTATGGTCACACGTCTTTCTATCACCAACCACCTTATAGACCAGGGCTACTTAACATGAGGCCCATGGTCCGTTTGTTTGTGGCCCACAGTGCGGTTTGGGTTTACGTGGGGCTCAACACATGGCCCGCGGGTGGGATTGTTTGAACATGGCCTCCACTGGGAATATACTCCACAACTGCAAGGTGTCTCCCAGGTGGGGTGAGCACTGAAAGATGCAACTGGACAGGATGGCTGGAACACACAGGTACAGGGTGTTGGTGTCGGGAGCGCCAGGGCATTGTGGGAAGTCCTAGCTGTTTAGCCTGAGAAGTGCTGACTAGCTCTCACTGACCACGTTCAGGTCTGGTGCCGTGGCTTAAAGTTTAATCTTTTGTATTCATGCCCGTCAGTGTGAAAGGAGCTATTTGCATATGTTTGCATGTATATGCAACCACACTTAAGTTGCAGTCCTCAGCATGTGCTGTGAGTATCACTGTGGCCCCCGGGGCTTCCAACTTCCAGCTGACCCTGGGTAAATACCGTGTGGAACCTGGGTACAGCTGGGGAGTCCCCAGCTGACCCCAGTTCCATGTGGCATTTCAAAGCCACAGCACAGCATGGAGCCAGGAGTCAGCAGGGGACTCAGTACATTACATTACATTGTACATTACAAAGCTGGCATGCTGCGTGCAGCCCAGAGTCAGTGGGACTTCCTGCTGGCCCCGGGCTGTACGTGGGAGTTCCGCATTCCTCCTTTGAAATGTACAAGAGCCCCAGCGGGGGCTCTTGTACATTTCAAAGGAGGAATGCAGAAAGTGCCTATCGACTAGTTGAGTAGTCAATGGAAATTCCATCAACTACTCGACTAGTCAATTAACCGATATTTAACATCCTTACCTCCCACTCTGCACAGCCAGCAGGAGGGTTGCTCCCAGGAACAGCAGCAAGAAGGAGCAAGTGGAGGAGGTGCATCTATATACACAGGCTGTGTATGCTCTGCTCATTAGCAAGCCTGCCTTACTGACAGAGATTGCATTCAAATAAGAGAATCTCCAGGGTCAACCAGCTGATTGATCGGCGACCACTGCTGAACAGTAATGTATGTTCTTTACAGTGTGTAGTCTGTATACATAGTCTACTGCTGGTGATCATGTGTGTCCAGAGCACATGCATCAAGAAACTTTCCAGGTAATGTACTGACCCCACAGGCACTAGGAGACCATCATGTTCTCCTGCTCTCAGCAAGAGAATGAAAGCCTGCACCAGAACTCCAGGAGACCTCTGACGAGCCTGTCATTGAGGTATGGAAATACCTGGGCACCTGTCCCTCTGAAGTAGGCTGCCTCTGCTGCCAGGCATTTCATAAATATTCTGGATGCGGCTGAGAGCCCAAATGGCAAAACTTGGTACTGATAATGATAGTCTTATTGCTAATCTTAGGAAATGTTTGGTGGCCAGGTATAACAATGTGGAAACATGCATCCTAGAGATTGAGGGTAGCATATTAGACCTTCTGGTTTAGAGATGGGATGATGTATACCAGGGACATCAACTTGAACCTCCCTATTCCAGTCCCCAAAATCTTTAAACTTGAACATCTATTTTCATACTTAGTCATAATTGTACTTATTACATTTAGTATTATCAGTCACTCTGGCAAGCTTTCTGGTGTGGAATTAATGAAGTTTTTGCCAGTCAGCTATCCACTTGACCTTAATACGAAATGTCTTCTGTTCCAGTTCAAAAAAACCCTACAGACCTCTGTCACGCTGATAGTAATTAGCAACTTAGCCACTGCCATTTCTCTTCACGCAGCACTACAAAAAGGATGACACTATGAGAGAAAGGAAAAGCAGCATTTATATAATTGAGTTCATTTCCCTGTAGGACTCTCTCATCTGTGGGGCATGCTTCTCAGCCAAGAGTCTGTCTTTTTGGTCAAATTGATTTTAGGACTTAATTTTAAATATACCAGCTAGATTTTAATGTATCCTATTAAAGATGCATTTTTAGCAAAATTAGTTAAGACTTATCTAAAATGTCAGAATCTTATTCTTAACTAAAGAGTCCAAATGGAGATAAGAAATTGCTATAGGAATAAATGTTGGCTAGGTTTGACTGGAAAATTCTTTAAATTTCCAGTAAATGTACAATAAACAGTATCCTCATTTCTAAATGTCATTGTTATTTGAATACAAAACTGAAGGGGAAATGAATTTTATTTTTAAAAATAAAACAATATTAGGCTATTACTTGTCATTGTTTATTTTAAATACAGAAAATGGTTCTTAAGGAAAAAACATCCACTTGAACATTATACTTCTGTCTGAAAGTTCTGTATGCTCAAAAGTTAACTGACACCTATTACCAGGGCTCGCCAAGCAGCGGCGAGCCCCACTCGCCAGCCTCGCGGTTCTGCGCACATGCAGATCGCTCTGCGCCGGCTCTTCTGGGGTGTAATCTACTCGCCACGGGCGAGTAGATTACATTGTTTGTCGAGCCCTGGCTATTACTACTATAACCATCAGAGAAAAAGCCTTTTTTCCTAGTTTGTGAATTTGATATGGCTACTGCCTGGCTCTGGGTTCAAGGCAGTCAAGTCAGTGGTTAAAGCTATAAAGAACAGGTATAAGGGTTGAAGCTGACCGTAGGATTGGGACTAGGCTGAGGGCTGTGCTGAAAAAGACTAGAGACAAGTCATGGGTCAGAACCAAGATCACAGTCTGAAGACTAGCCAAATCAGGATTTGTCAGGATCAAAATGCATGTCAATCTGAGGGGTCAGCAGCAGGATGAAAGGCTGAAGGAGATCAATAACAGAGCTAGCACATGGTTCGAGTAAGGCATGAGTAACATTGAACAAATTCTGGGCAAGGCTAGGGCAGAAACTGGCTCAACAGCAAACTGGAAGCCTAGGGAGTTTAAAACTAGTCAGCAAGACTAACTTGCAGCTCTGGTAGGGTCAGAGAAATACCAGTGCCAAAGACTCATCTAATCCAGACCCTTCCCAGGGATAGGTTAGTGCATGCCTGAAAGATGAGTCACTGCAGGTTCTGCTGGAGAACATAAGAATGGTCATAAGGGATCAGATCAAAGGTCCATCTAGCCCAGTATCCTGTCTCTTGACAGTGGCCAATGCCGGCTGCTCCAGAGGGAAAAAATAGAACAGGCAATCAACAAGGTATCCATCCCATGTCGCTCATTCCCAGCTTCCAGAAAACAGAGGCTAGGGACAACGTCCTCGCCCTTCCTGGCTAATAGCCATTGATGCACCTATTCTCCATGGACATAGCTAGTTCTTTTTTGAACCCTATTGGCCTTCACAATATCAAGTCATGGCACCTACTGAGGTTTTGGGGGAATGGGCAGGCACAAGCCCATCTACATCTAATGGTTGCTTCCCACAACCTAAGAGGAGGAGTTACAGGACCCAGGTCTTACATAAATTCAGGAGACAACAAATAAGAACACAGGAATGGGAGTGAAAGTCACAGGGTCAAAAGGAGGAACCCAGAGGAGAACACCAAGCAGAGAACTCCAGACAGAACCCACTGTTCTTTGAAGACATCCATGCAGCCAGCGGACACAGCTCAAAGGAACTCTGCCTGGAGATGTGACTTCAGGGAGAATCAGAAACAGGCCTCACAGTCACAGAGCACCTCCCCATCCAGTTTCCTTGGGCAGCAGCAGGAGGAAGTTGATGAGGTAATCTTGTGACTTTGTGAGGTCATGGATGGGGCGTGCATGGATCAGGAGGAGTAGGGAGAAGTGCAGCCAGAACCGGAGGTGATGTTTCTGGAGGAGTTGGAAAAGGGATGGCAGCCTGGTGCACCCAATGTAGATATGGAGCAAATGTTTGGAGAAGATTGTGAGCTGTGCTCACA
Organism: Rafetus swinhoei; assembly: GCA_019425775.1. Taxonomy (NCBI): domain Eukaryota; kingdom Metazoa; phylum Chordata; order Testudines; family Trionychidae; genus Rafetus; species Rafetus swinhoei. The sequence goes on along the minus strand of CM033437.1, from coordinate 268,182,994 downwards.
GCTTTGTGAAGGAGCCACAACTTGTATTCATGGTAGGCAGCTGAGTGAGTAGTCCTGATATTGCTGCATGTTTGCTTCACTCCTTTAAGCAAACTTTTATTTGCTGGTTGTCTATATAGTGAATTTGTTTCTGCCTAGAAGAAGAAAGTCTCAGTAACATCAACAAGGAAGCTGAACAGAACACACAGTTTAAAGGGTACTTTTCAGAAAGTAGAAATTTTTTAAGTTAGTCAACTTAACAGTTTTATAAACAGTAGGATAAACAAGCAAGGTGCTGAATTTCATTTTGTTTCTTCCTTACTGCCATATTTCACCTATATAAACTTGTGGACATAGTTAATTAGCTGGTATGGAATAAAATACCACATTGTCATTTCAGCATTCTATCATGAACAGATAAAGGGGGGAAGAAAAACAAACAAAAAGGACTCCTCCATTCTTTTTGGAATCACAAGCAAAATAATTGTGCCCAGGTATGGCAGGTCATAAACGTATGTCACAGGAAAGACGCTATTAGGGTTTCATCTGATAGATATCCAGTATCAGTACCTTTCAGAATATTTTATATTTTCATTTTTTCAACAAACTAAGCTTTTCAGCTCTGCTTACCACGGTAAGTGTACAGTCATCTTAGAAGTCATGCTAATTTTAACCTAATATGAGTAATAACCCATATTTTTCACTATTTACTTTTTATATCTAATCGTCATTTTCCTTCTTTTTGGAACAGCTTTTTGGGAGTGTTGCATAGCCACATGTGAAAAAGTGATGCATTTTTGTTAAGCGTTTAAAGGTGGTATAACCAAACACTGTAGCTTTCCTTTGAAACTCCGTCATGAAACCTATACACAACTCCAAAATGACACACCATTTTGTTTATGGAGGACTAATTTTGTTGTCTCAAGTACGGCTTTTACTTTAATGGTATCCTTTAGGCTAATCTGTGGAAAAAGTGGATAGGAACCCACCTTGTTTATTTTAGAAGACCTGTCCTCAGCAGTCCTCTCGTAATCTTTTGAAACACAAAAGTTTTGCATACTCTATTCCCAGAAGTTCAAGGAAAGTGCTTTAGGAACTACTATGGACAAGATGAATTTAAGGACTCTGTACCTCAGGAGTAGACAGACTTTTGTGCAAACTGTTTCCTGATTGATTTTCTATAGGAAGCTATATAAAAGGACCCAGAAATGACTGATTACTTTAAACCTGCATTTAAAATTGATAAGTTATAGGGTGAGAGAAATACAGGAGGGCAAACAGAAGCTTTTGAAAAACTAAGTCAGCTCCCTGAAACATACTAAAGATAAGCAGTATAGAGCAGAGCACTCTGGGGCTAATCAAGTCTCTAGTCCAGGGGTGGGGAACCTCAAGCTCGGGGACCGGATACAGCCCCTGGCTTGTCTGGATCCGGCCTTCTAAGGCTCAGGGACCACCCCTGCATTGGGGAGCCTGTGCTGGCACTGCTGCCCCCCTCACTACCCCGCTACAGGGCTGGAGCGTCAGTGGGGAATGTCTTTCTCCTCAGTCGGGGGCCAGATCAGTGAGGGTTTTTGGATTTTTTCTCCTTCTCACTTGTATACAGCCCCCAACTGATTTTTCCATGGGTCAGTAGCCCACGAGCCAAAAAAGGTTCCCCACCCATGCTCTAGACCTCTATTTTTTAGATGAATGACGGATGACAGAAACAGATATTAATTTGAGGAGCTAAAAATAGTCAGGATTCCCCAAAATCAGGTAACACTTATGTGCTTTTAAAATGTAAATATTTAAAATGAAAGATAGTACAAACTGAAGCCACAGGAGATTAAAGCCAAGTATGCAACATACAAGTGATCAAACAGGAATTAAAACTACATAACACCATAGTTAATATAGTATTTGTAACTGCAAAGCTGAAATAGCACCCGCAACAGTTCCAAAGACCATGCCATTTTTTCCTCAAGAAATTAAATAAAATTAACAATGGTGGGGCATTTAATGCATTTCTGCATTAAGATAAAAGACTAGCTAGTTGCTTACTAAAGCCAATATGTGAATCATTTACAGTACATTAATAAAGCTGAATTATTGTAATGAGAGCAAATCAGGACCTTGCCATAATTTTTGACTACCATGTAACGGGGTAAAAGATCATCTCCAATTGCTCGGTTTTTTTGCACAATTATAGGAGAGAACAGAGAAATGAAACTAATGCCAGAGTCATTTTTGGTAGGGTTAATTAATGACAACTTCTGTCTGCATTAACCTCTTATTCTTGCAGTGTTTCCATTTTCCTTTCACTTCTGTTGTGCTGGTACAAGATACTACTCTATTGTAGAGTAATAGGGTGGTAACCATGGCAGTTAATAAGGCTGCAATAGGGTCAGATTCAGTCACAAAGTATGTAGTTTACTGTGGACTTGTGAATAGGAATTGCAGAGTTTCATCCATTCTGGGAATCTTATTTTGTCATCTCCCACATTCCTTGCTTTATTATTTCTGGGAAGACACCAGACAACAGTTTTACAGGAAAGTAGCAATTCCTCATTTTTCTGAAGTGAGAGTTTCATTAGAAGTTTGAGGAGTTGGAATAAGAGTACAGATAGGCTCATACTGTAGGTATTTTACAAAGAATTAATCCAGGGGCAAGGGGAGAGAGAGTGGGAAAAGAGGAGGTAGCTAAAGGGTCTTTGAGATGTGAGGTCCCTACTTAGAGTCCAAACATTGTGGTGCTTATGGCCATCATGTATCAGAGCAATTTTACAGCAGTTTTTGTTGACTCATATGTATACTGTGTACCACCCTTGTGTCTACAGCAGGGGTTGTCAATTTTTGATGGGGGGCCATGCCAAGATTCTGCACTTCTCCAGATCCAGAGGAGCCAGTCAAAGTGGTTCAGACACCTGATGATGTTGCCCCATGGAAAGTTTCCTTTAGAACTCTACTGAGAACGTCCCATTAGGTGATGGCCCTGAGGCCAATTCGGGGTACACTGTAGGGAATATATCTTCTGGCTAGCCTGCAAACACTTGGAATCCCTTGCAGGACCTGGAACATGTTGCGAAGGAAAGGGGAAGTATAGTCCTCCCTACTCTCAATGCTGCTGCCACGATCATCATCAGGAAAAAAAGAAGCATAAAAGAAAATGAAGACAATGACTACTGTGACTGGAGATGGAGACACCACATCTGTTGGTGGGAGGAAGGCATTGAGCGCTGCTAAACAGACCTTTATGGAGCTGTGGAAGAAACCTAATGTTTTGAGATGGAGGCAGTAGTCCGTATGATAGGAATGGATATAGTGCCCAGTAAGTATTGGTGTCAGTGGTGAATCTTTTCCATTTTGCTTGATAACGTCCCCTTGTGGAGGCTTGCTTGCTTTGCATGAGGATATTACACACTGGGAAGAAACATGCCATGTTTATGTGCAAGCCTCGTCCACATACCAAAGCTGTGAGACAGAGCAGGCCCAGGGAGAGGAAATGGTGGATGGAGGTGTGGGGATGGCAGTGCAAGTCCACAATTAAAGAAGTGAGGTTTGCAAAGTGGTCCATGAGGAGGAATACTCAGGCAGCGATAAAGTCTAGTAACATTCCAAGGACTGATTTCTCCTCACTGATATGAATGCCAAAAGAGTTGGAGACTGAAGGGTCATGATGGTTAATAAGAAGTAGTGTTGGCAGAACACAACTGGGAGTCAGTTTTATATAGAGAAATACGGAGGGGCATTTGTGCTGAGAGAATGACAAAAGCCCTCTGTGAAAACCCTGGGGGCCTGCTGTTGCGCTGAAGGGGAGTCGTGCAACTGGTAAGGAGCATCCTACTGAGAAGGGAAGGAATTTTCTGTGAATTAAGTTTATATTAGTGTTGAAGCAGGCATCTTTCATGTCAAGAGCTGCAAACCAAGCTTCTGAAGAAGAGATGGGATAATCAAGAGGAGCGTCACTGTTTGGAACTTAAATTTCCTGATGAATCTGTTGAGTAGTCTAAAGTCCGGAATAGGGCAGGATCCATGTTCCTAGTAGTGGGGGAGGGAGAACCAGCCCAATGGTGCCTTTGACAAGAAAAGTGCTTCTTGTTGGAGGAGGTTGTGATAGGAGGAGTCCTCATGGGAAGAGAGGACTTCTATGGAGTACCCTGATGGATAATCTCCAGTATCTAATGGTGCATGGTAATCACGCCCCAATTGTGGGCAAATAGGGCAAAATGACCCCAAAGATATCAGCAGTAAGGGAGAGGTATGAGGAAGTTCACGATTCCCAATCCACGAGTCAAATTTGCTGCTTAGACTGGAGTTGCAGAAGAGTTTAATGATGCCAGTTGCCATGGAGCAGAAGGCCGTGTCAGCAGCAGTGACAACAGCTGTGTAGACAGTGCCAAAAGCTGAATTAAGTGATTTTGACTCCACTTCAAGCTTCAGCTTAAGCGAATTAAGCTTAATTCGACTTTAGCCCAGCTGTGTAGATGTACCCTAAGTGTATGATGCCAGCAATGCACTGAAATTAATATAGCACTACTCGATTCAGAAAATTTTGATAGAGCAACTGAGAGCATACTAGAAAAGGTACAATGCCAAGAATCTCCCATTAAAATGGAAGTACTGAGCTTTAGCAACTAAACACCAATAAGATTTAAGGTCTTCTGGTGATTTGCAGAAAGCGATTCCATAACTCACTAAAGAAATCAAACAATCAACTGACATTTACACACATTTTTTTAAAATAAGCTAGATATACCAATTGACATTCAGACATGCCCATATATTTAAATAAGAAAAAGCAACCCATCTAAACGAAACAATTGAAATCACATTTTGAAATGAATCAGATGTGTGCCTAGCCTGTTTTTCTTAATTGATCCTTTTCTGGAATGTATTTAGACTATTTTAGTTTTATCTTACTTTGCTAGTACAACTGTGATAATCGGATGTGCCTGTTATCAACTTTAAAGTCAAATTATTTGATTAATCCCACGGAGATAATTTATATTAGCATCAGAATCACAATTTTGGATTTCATTACAGTTTACACAGACTTGTAATACATGAAAAGAATCAATCTTTTGTACAACTGAAGTATAAACTTCATATAAACGACATCATGCAAGTAGTCATAAACATTAAATAAAGGCAATACCTTAAATATATGCATTACAAGGAAGGAAAAGTGTACACATTTAAGCTAAATATGCTGACAGTAGCTGAACTGGAAATATATCGCTCTATCACATCAGTGGCTAAATTCAGAAAATACCACTGGTCATACAACACAAGATCATGCTGCCTGTATCTAGGAAGAGAGATGTGTTGACATTAGGCAGCAATACACTATGGTATATTTTTTTGCCTACAGAGAGCCTCATCCTCCCTGACTGAATTGACCTCGTTATCTCTAGCCTTACTCTTGATTGGAACTCTTTTCTTATGCCTGTATATTTATACCTGCCTCTGGAATTTCCACTACATGCAGCTGACGAAGTGGGTCTTTGCCTACGAAAGCTTATGCTAGGAGTCTGACTAATAAGATGGGTGAACTAGAGTACCTAGTATTAAATGAGGAGATTGACATAATAGGTATCACTGAAACCTGCTGGAATGAGGAAAATCTGTGGGACACAATCATACCGGGATATAAAATATATCGAAAGGATAGAGCAGGCCGGGTGGGTGGCGGAGTGGCACTGTATGTGAAAGATAATGTAGAATCAAATGAAATAAAAATATTAAATGAATCAACATGTTCAATAGAATCGCTATGGATAGTAATTCCATGCTCCAAAAATAAGAAATTAGCAGTAGGGATATATTACCGACCACCTGACCAGGACAGGGATACTGACATTGAAATGCTGAGGGAGATTAGAGAGGCTACCAAAACAAAGAACTCTATAATAATGGGAGATTTTAATTACCCCCATATTGACTGGATACATGTCACCTCAGGAAGAGAAGCGGAGATAAAATTTCTCAATGGCTTAAATGACTGCTTCTTGGAGCAGCTGGTACAGGAACCCACAAGGAGAGGCAATTCTCGATTTAGTCCTGAGGAGCGCAGGATCAGGTCCAGGAAATAACCGTTACAGGACCGCTTGGGAATAGTGACCATAATATAATAACATTCAACATTCCTGTGGTGGGAAGAACACCTCAGCAGTCCAGCACCCTGGCATTTAATTTCAAAAAGGGGAATTACACAAAAATGAGGAGGTTAGTTAAACAGAAATTAAAAGGCACAGTGACTAGAGCCAAATCCCTGCAAGCTGCATGGAAACTTTTTAAAGACACCATAGTAGAGGCCCAACTTAAATGTATACCCCAAATTAAAAACATAGCAAGAGACCTAAAAAGAGTCACTGGCTTAACCACCATGTAAAAGAAGCAGTGAGGGACAAAAGGCATCTTTTAAGAAGTGGAAGTCCAATCCTAGTGAGATAAATAGAAAGGAACATAAACACTGTCAAATCAAGTGTAAAAATGTAATAAGAAAAGCAAAAAGATTTTGAGGAACAGCTAGCCAAAAACTCAAAAAGAAATAACAAAATGTTTTTAAGTACATTAGAAGCAGGAAGCCTGCTAAAAACCTGTGGGTCCCTAGACGATCGAACTATAAAAGGCGCAATCAAGGACGATAAAGCCATTGCGGAGAAACTAAATGATTTCTTTGCTTCAGTCTTCACGGCTGAGGACGTTGGGAGATTCCCAAATCTGGACCGTCCTTTGTGGGTAATGAATCTGAGGAACTGTCCCGGATTGAAGTGTCATTAGAGGAGGTTTTGGAACAAATAGAAAAACTTAATGTTAACAAATCTCCAGGACCGGATGGCATTCATCCAAGGGTTCTAAAAGAACTCAAATGGGAAATTGCTGAACTATTATCTGTGGTTTGTAACCTATCCCTTAAATCGGCTTCCGTACCTAATGACTGGAAGGTAGCCAACGTGACACCAATATTTAAAAAGGGCTCTAGAGGCGATCCGGGCAATTACAGACCGGTAAGTCTAACTTCAGTACCTGGCAAATTAGTTGAAACAATAGTAAAGAATAAAATTGTGAAGCATGTAGAAGAACATAATTTGTTGGACAAAAGTCAACATGGTTTCTGTAAAGGAAATCCTGTCTTACTAATCTATTAGAGTTCTTTGAAGGGGTTAACAAACATGCGGACAAGGGGGATCCAGTAGATATAGTATACTTAGATTTCCAGAAAGCCTTTGACAAGGTCCTCACCAAAGGCTCTTGTGTAAATTACATGGCCATGGGATAAGAGGGAAGGTCCTTTCTTGGATTGAGAACTGGTTAAAAGACAGGAAACAAAGGGTAGGAATAAATGGTAAATTTTCAGAATGGAGAGGGGTAACTAGTGGTGCCCAAGGGTCAGTCCTAGGACCAATCCTGTTCAACTTATTCATAAATGATCTGGAGAAAGGGGTAAGCAGTGAGGTGGTAAAGTTTGCAGATGATACCAAACTGTTTAGGATAGTCAAGACAGAAGCAGACTGTGAGGGACTCCAAGAAGATCTCACCAAACTGAGTGATTGGGCAACAAAATGGCAAATGAAATTTAATGTGGATAAGTGTAAAGTAATGCACATCGGGAAAAATAACCCCAACTATACGCACAGTATGATGGGGGCTAATTTGGCTACGACAAATCAGGAAAGAGATCTTGGAGTTATCGTGGACAGTTCTCTGAAAACTTCCACACAGTGTGCAGCGGTCAAAAAGGCAAATAGGATGCTAGGAATTATTAAGAAAGGGATAGAAAATAAGACCCAGAATATCTTACTGCCCCTGTATAAAACTATGGTACGCCCACATCTTGAATACTGTGTACAGATGTGGTCTCTCACCTCAAAAAGATATTTTGGCCTTGGAAAGGGTTCAGAAAAGGGCAACTAAAATGATTAGGGGTTTGGAACGGGTCCCATATGAGGAGAGGTTAAAGCGACTGGGACTTTTCAGTTTAGAAAAGAGGAGACTGAGGGGATATGATAGAGGTGTATAAAATCATGAGTGGTGTGGAGAGGGCCGATAAAGAAAAGTTATTTATTAGTTCCTAAATAGAAGAACTAGAGGACACCAAATGAAATTCATGGGTAGCAGGTTTAAAACTAATAAAAGAAAGTTCTTCTTCACACAGCGTGTAGTCAGCCTGTGGAACTGCTTGCCAGAGGAGGCTGTGAAGGCTGGGACTATAAAAGAGTTTAAAGAGTTTAAAGAGAAGCTAGATAATTTCATGGAGGTTAGGTTCATAAAAGGCTATTAGCCAGGGGATAGAAATAGTGTCCTTGGCCTCTGTTTGTCAGAGGCTGGAGAGGGATGGCAGGAGACAAATCGCTTGATCATTGTCTTCGGTCCACCCTCTGGGGCACCTGGTGCTGGCCACTGTCGGCAGACAGGATACTGGGCTAGATGGACCTTATGTTCTTATGTTATGTTCTTATGTTCTTAATACATCTGTTAGTCTATAAGGTGCCACAGGACTCGTCATTCTTGCAGATTCAGACTAACACGGCCTACAGAGGATGCAATCTGTACTTGCCTACAGAGGATGCAATCTCAGCTAATGAAAAGGCAATTGGAGTGACAAGGAGCAAAACACTGACTTGGGATGAAGGAGAAGATGTAAAGCCTAAAAACACAGAAAGATTATTTCTACAACCCCAAAAATATTGCACATGCTAATTAGGTCTATGGATAAGGAAACTACTATGCATAATATTAGGCAATCCTATGTAATGACAAAAATTCATAGATAAAGAGACACTTAAAAAGTATCTTCTCTTACTACTTTTTCCAGAAACATAGAGCTCTATATTTCAAATAGTTCAGCACATCAAAATATGCCCTCAATTGAAAGTGAATTTTTTTGTAAAAATTAAAGCATTAAAATTATGAGTGAAGTCAGTGATTGTGAAAATGTGAGCAACAGATGGCACAGACTTCAAACCAGTCTGGTATCAGCACGTAGTTAGCAAAATTCCCTACACAGCTCCGCCACTACATTTTAGTACTGGTCTGCAATTTTCTAGTTACTCACTCAGAAGCATCTCTTTCAACAGAGACTGACAGTCATGTCTAATTAATTATGCAGTTTTTTTTTGTGAAATGCACAAATGGGGACTGGGACAAGACTATCAAATTCATTTTCTCCTGACCCATTACCTAAGCCATTATGCAATCTAGCCCTCTGGCACAAAAGGTCTCATTTCAGAGCAGATTTAATATAAGCATAAAAGTTCAAAACTGCTGTACCAATACAAGTTCCACCTGAAATGGGAAGTTTCAGAGTATATATCACAGAGGAAACTAAGACATTTATACCTGTACGCCCATTGGAAACAATTACTAGAATAAATTTGTTTTCAGGTTTCTCTAACAGAAATCCATAAAGAACAACATGTTCAGTTCTGGCTGTTGTAACCAACCTTGGTGTCATCTCATTTTATTCAAGACTACTGGTTGAACCTCACTAGTCCAGCATCCTCAGGATCTGACCAGTGATAAACCAGAGAATTTGCCGAACCACGGGAGGTCAATGTTGTCTAGCAGCATTACCAACACTTCCACTGGTTACTGGGCTCTTAGAAGACATTTAGGGGTAAATTAGAGCTAAACAACAGCACAGAACACTGAGAGCCAGGACTGGTAACTGTAAACAAACTTTATGAGACTGCGGAAAACTTGGCCACACCATGAAAAGTGGACATTTGGCTAACTAAAATCATGCCAGACCATAGATGTTGCCAGACCAGAGAGTTTCAACCTGTACAAACATTGGTTCTTTGTACTCTTTAGTATGTGGAAAACAATACAGGCGACCCCTGACTTGCGACGCGATTGGTTCCTGGGGAAGCACTGAAAGTCAGGGGCGTCGTAATTCGAACCCTCATTGACAATAGATGTTTTGAGCCGTCATAAATGCGGGCCGAGGACACAAGTAGGGGGTTTTCGGCCCCTTCCACACTTTAAAAAATAGTTGGGGGGAGGAGCACAACTTGGGCAGTCGCAACTTGGGGGTTTCCTGTATGCATTATTTCAGTACTGAAGTAATAAGAAAAACAAAAAGTCATGTAAGCACGTAAGGATGACTCATCTCAGACAGATGACACTGAAAAGGTTAGAAAGCTGAATATTTGAGAGGAAAGAGCACCACAACTGGTGGTACAATTATACAGGAGAGATTGCTAGAGAAGGGAAAACCTATATTCCAGACTAGTTCTCATAACATCTATTTTTGCTCTGCTGCAAATGAAATAGATGAAGTATAACACAGAGCAGTACTATCAGTCCCAGAAAACTCAGCAATGAATTTTCTCAGTCCTGTTCTCCTGGCAAGTCTCACCATATCACTATGGTCAAGGGCACTACTGAGCCCACAGTGAACAAACTTAGCTTTAGTTTCTCCTTCCCTGCACAGCTGCTCATAAGGTCTATTTGGTGAGAATAAAGATGACTACCTTTGGGAATGCCAGTTCAGACATAGCACTGCTGAGTTAAGGCCAGTCTGGTGCTAGTTCAGACCTGGGGATTACAGGGATTGACAGGCAATGCAAAGATTTGACCCAAATAATATTTTCTGAGAACTGTATTTCCCAGTAGGAGAATAGAGCCCCGATCCTGCATTGTCATCTGCAAGAGCAGTTTTCCTTACTTAGGCCATGATTCTGTATTGTGCTCTATGTAGAATCAGCAATCATTTCTTAAGAACAGCCACACTGGGTCAGACCAAAGGTCCATATAGTCCAGTATCCTGTCTGCTGACAGTGGCCAATACCAGATGCCCCAGAGGTAATCCTCATGTGATCCCTCCCGTCACCCACCTCCAGAGAAACAGAGGCTAGGGACACCATTTCTATCCATCCTGGCTAATAGCCATTGATGGACCTAACCTCCATGAATCTATCTAGCTCTTTTTTGAACCCTGTTAAAGTTCTAGCCTTCACTGCAACCTCTGGCAAGGAGTTCCACAGGTTGACTGTGTGCTGAGTGAAGAAAAACTTCCTTTTGTTTGTTTGAAACCTGCTGACTATTAATTTCATTTGGTGACCCCCTAGTTCTTATATTGTGGGAGTAAGTAAATAACTTTTCCTTATTCACTTGTCCATACCAGTCATGATTTTATAGACCTCTATCATATCCCCCCAGTCTCCTCTTTTCTAAGTTGAAGAGTCCAAGTCTTTCTAATCTCTCTTCATATGGGACTCATTCCAAACCCCTAATAATTTTTGCTGCCCTTTTCTGAATCTTTCACTTAATATTAGGCAGTGAACTGATGACTGGAGGCACAATGCCTTAAGCAGCAAGGGCAGGGATGCAGAATCCTCTCTTTTTCCCCTTGTGGGGGGAAGTGGAAAAGAGTCTTCAACAAAGCTGCCTTCAGAACCAAAAGGATTAGTACACCCAACAATGCAAAATGCACACCAGTAAATACACAAATGAGAAAAACCAAAATTTGTGCTAGCAGTAAAGAGTTTATTAAACAGGATTACCAAGAGTGGCCAAGAACTGATTTATGCACTGACAAAAAAACAAAACAAAACAAAAACAAAAAAACCCCACACCTTTGGGCCCATTTTTCAAACCAACTATAGGATTTGTAAGAGAAGACTTCAACGTGCAGAAAAATGCTCATGTTTGCAAATCCTTAAAAAAATCTTCCATTTATGAAGTAGCTGATCAGAAATGTCTCAGTTTGCAGACTGAATGACCTATCCTGAAATGTTGATTTAACTATTTTGTATTAAATGCAAAACCCTACATTAGTACTGTGCAATGTTATGGTGAAAATTTGCATTTCGAGACTTGTGTTAAGGTTCCAATACAAATATTAACTCAAAACAAACTGGGCATAATAAGTTAAGCATACAAGTTAAACACGGTCACTAGTATTTTAAAATACTTCATACATACTGATCGAATTAATGTTGCTTATTTGAACTTTCACTTTTCCCAACTTTGCATGTTCCGATTTGCACACATATAAATGCAAGCATTTACACAGTGCAGATAACTCTCCTTAAATGTTACTTTAAGATGGAAGAAAAGTTGTGTCACTGTTTTCCATTACTTCAATAAAGGTATAAAGCTGTATTTGTGGACATAACCATTTACACAAAACTCAAATCATGCTGGAACACTCCAGATCAGCGTTCTGGTATTTGGGGAGGGAGCTAGAATGACACCCTGGCACTTTTGCCAGTCCTGGTCCAGGCAGTTCCTTTACCTTACTAGCTGCAGAACGTTTTCTAAGCTGTTAGGTGATCAGGACGGACCTAGGACAGGGGCGCTCAGTGGTAAGAAAATGGAGGGCACCAGGGATGCTGCAGACAGGACAAGACTGCTGAGAGAGGGCTGGAGCCACAATGAGCCTGGGGCAGAGATGTAGCTAGACAGCAGAGTTACCAGCAGGGAGATAAGGTTTAAAACTTAAGTTATTTGCCTGGAGGCCCCAATCAGTAGTAGGGTCCATGTTGTGTTAGGTGCTCTACAGAGTAAAAAGAGCCATTCTTGCCCACTGACTGTCAGTTCAAGAAGGCATTTAACAAGTTAGTCCCTGCACCGCTGAGGCCTCCCACATGGGCAGCCTCATGTACCTTAGCCAACTCCCCCACCCCACCAGAATTCAATGTTCTGTGTGGGCTCCAGGGTCTGCCTTTATGGAGCAGTTTGCTGGATTGGGGCTTGAAGGCAGGTCTCAGTATGCCCACTTGCACTATTGACTAGGAATGTCAGATAGTGTGTAATTGCATCAAATTTTAGTGGTTACACAACTATTCCATAGTCCCCAGGGATGGGCTAGCAGCCAGTGCGCCCCCAACCCCACTCCCAGGGAGCCCCTTCCTGCCATCCCATACTACCACCTCTCTATCAGGGGCAGCAGTGTGGGGTGGCAGGCAGGAGACGGACCACAAGGGGAGCCAGTTTAAAAATAAGCTCCCCGCACACACTGGGTCCGCCTGCTGCCTCTGTATCGGAGGCAGCAGTGTGTGGTGGCATCAGCCCCTGTCCCTGGGGCCCGAGTTCCCCACTGACAGAGGCTGATCTGTGGCAGCTGCCCCTGTTCATGGTGGGCCCAGGCTCGCTGCAGTCAGAGGCTGCTCCATGGGATGTAGGAGCAGTCTGTCTGTGGAGAGCTCAGACCCCCCGTGGAGAGTGATTGCTTGCCATGGGAAGCCTGGGCCCACCGCAGAGAAGCTGCTTTAAGGCAGCCTCTCCTGCCCTCTCCCCGCTGCTGCCTCTGATAGAGGCTCCACACATGCACCAGCTCCCGTGCCGCCCCTCCTTGCTACCTGTGATACAGAGGCAGCAAGGGAGGGGAATGTGTGTAGTCAACAGGCTTGGAAGCCTGGGCTTATCGATTAATTGTGCAGTAGTTTACACTTTGACATCCCTACTATTAACTCTGTGTCACTTTCAGTTATCACTAGTTATTTCAATTTTAATCACATTTGCCTCATGATAATCCTTGTTCTCACAGGCACCATAACCTTGCATGTTTGGGGATCCATAATTCTGGAGGGGTAAGACGACTGGAGACGTGGCTGAGTGCATGGACAGCCTTTTTCTAAAGAAACATTTCCCTTGAAACTCAGTGCCACTCCCTTTGTGCTCTGAAACCCATAAACTATGTTGTTTTCTAAGAATAAAAATCTATCCAAAAGGACTTTCAACCGCTACAGGAAGGCAGAGTCCAGGACAACTATACTGTCTTGAGGTAAGGTTTATCTCCATTGGCTTTCTAAGAATGTATGTAGAATAATTTGCAACATACAATCACACGACACACAAAATTAAAATTAAACTAGTTAGTTTACCATTCCGGTGGCACCATGCTTCCATCCACTTCCCAGAATGTATTTTTGCCATTCATTTCTGTAGTATAGTCAACCCATCTATGTCGACCTTAAATTTGACAAACACCGAATTATAATTTTTCCCAAAATAAAAAAAGATAGTTAAAAACTCAATAGCACACAACTCTAATTCATCACAGTATTCTGCTCAATGGCATCACTGCTTTTACAAAGCACAGCGTATGCACAGATGAGCTCTAGACTAACTTCAAGTGTCATGATACATATGGACACTGCAATTGGAGTTTCACACGATGATAAAAATTCATTTCTGATAGAGTATGGTATAGATTTTGCTCTTATTCCTTCAGGTTTCCCATGCCAATAAATAGCATAGTCCTTCTCCCTTATAAAGCCTGTGTCTGAGAACCCGGTTTCTGAAGGAGCTGTAGTATCAATTAGGGATGTAAAAAATCATTTATAAAAAGTTAACTGAGTGACTGCTAAAAAAAATCTTAGCTTAGCAGTTACATGTGCTGTGGGCTCTGCAGTATAAAGCTTAGCCCTTCGTACTGCATGGAGCATGTGGTAAGCACCCCCACTGCCCTCAGATCTGCATGTAGCATGCAGTGTGGCACGCTGGCAGCAATTCCAAGGGGCCCGGGGCGCCAGCTTCCGCTGCTGCAGCAGTGACTGGGAACTCCGGGCTCCTTTGAATGGCCAGGCCCTGTAGCAACTGACTCCCTTTGCCTCACCCCTACTGGCAGGACTGCCTCTGTGGGTCCTCAGTGCTTCCACTCCCTGTAGAAGGCCACAACATCTGGGCTGCAGCATTGCTATCTGCTGCTATCTTTTGTGCAAGTTTGCAGGTTACAGCCAGCAAAGGCACAGCCCAGCGCTTTCTTCCCTGGCTGCAGCTCCACAAACTGGTCATCCGTTTATTGGCAACTGCTAGATAACGGCATCCCCTACATCTCCTACAACATACAAAAAGGGAACCCAACCACCATGAAATTAAGCTACTTACTGCTTTTTTTGGTGTGTGTGTGTGTGTGTGTGTGTGTCTCAGTAGAACAATGGGCTAGAATTATGAGGAAAGCGAGTGGGGCATTTGATCCCATTCTTGTGGGCCTCCTGAGACCAGAGAGCCAGTCTTCTCCAAAACCCTTAGGGAGCTCATCAAAAACTACTCAACTCCTAAAAACCTCAGTATGCAAAAGTCCTAAAAACCCCTATTTTGGCTTCTTTTGGGAAGAAGATCCTACCAAGGCTGTGCGTGGGAAGACAATCAATCAGACTACTTGCAATCAAGGAAGCTCCTTAAACCTCTTGGGTGTTTAAGAGACTGATGCTTGCAAGAACTGATTTTGCCCCTCCCTCCCACAAGCCTCCTAAAGTAAATCATTTCCCTAATGAGTCTTAGGTAAGTGGAGCCCTAACTCCTACGCCTCTAGCTTCCCTTCTTAGAATGGGTTCAAGGAGGTATGCAAGCACCTAGATCTCCTTGGTGGTGGTGGTGGTGGTGGTGAATGAGTGAGAGAGACCGACCGGGTAGTGCCCTGCCGCGTGTCATGAGAGCCATGCCAGGGCACTGCAGGTATGTCTGAGAACCTCTTCTCTAGGGCAAGCAGCTGCAGCAGCCTGGGAGGCAGCTGGGAAGGGTAAGGAAGGAGGAGAGGAGAGAATTTACCCTCCAGATTTAGCTACTCAGGGTCACCTTGGTCACAGTGTCTTTTTTGCAACTACAACCTATAAGCTGTTTGTCTTGGTGTTGATCCTCTGAGTTTATTGGGGTTAGCAGCAGGAAGGCAGGAGGCTGGGTGACTGAGGGAGGAGGGGCAGCAGGACACACACTGTTCTTCTGCCGGGAAAGTTTTTATATTTATCTTGAGAAAATTTTTAATGGGAATGCTGTATTTAATGGTAAATTCCCACTAACAAGACATGAAATGTTCCCAGTTAAGATTAAATAAGAAATCTAATCATTTTAAAACAATGGAAATTCACTATTAAGGTACTCCAATTAGCTTAAATCTGCCCATTATGATGAATTAGGGAGAGTGGACCCTAAAACACATACAAATCATGCGTAAGGAAACCTTACAATATATTTCATTTCCATTTCACCAGCAAAATCTAAATAAACTATATGAAGTTACTAGGATATTCAGTTTAACAAACTTACCAAAAAAATACCGTTTGTCTTCATAGTATTTATTTCCATATTTGTCAACACCTACTAGGGCACCAGTTTTCAAATCGTTGACCCTGTGAATTCCCAAGACACAGGCATTTCAGTTAGAAGAACTGCAAACAACATTGTCTTCTTAGAACAAGTAAAATTACAATTAAGTGAATTTAGAACGTGCATTTATATAATACCTTTAAAATAGAAGGAACCCAAAGCACATCAACACCACAAACTGATGCTTCACAGGATCTAGCCTGTAGTCTATTTCATGAGTAGTCTTTAACCATAGAAATAGTCCCACTGACTTCCTTAGGAAGAGTCAAAAGTAAGGTTTTTTGTGGGACTGTTCCCTATTCAGATTTTTCTTTACTCTCTATTATAATGTAGTGAACTCTGACACAATGCAACCATTACACAGCAAAAAAGGAATACTACAAAACATTTTAAGAGGACATGAGAAATACTGTATCTATCTGAAGTTGTAAGGGTTGTAGGACAGTCTAAATATATCAAAAACACCAGGGTTCACGTCCCATGTCTTCTGAAAGAAACCATGGGATCTTTAATGGCTGTAACTGGCAGAGATGTTGGTTTCAATTCTCATCAAGTACAGTACACAGTACTTAAGTGAATGCAGGACTTGCATATTACTCAGATCAAAATAAAAAACAGGGATGTTAGCAAACTTATTTTTGTAAACATGTAAATGCTCAGTAAGTCATGGGATTCTGTCCCAAGAGAGCTAAATAGACAAAGCACGAGACCTGAGAGGAGCACTCAAGGGACCAGAGAAGGGTCAGGTATAAAGCTAGCCTTCTAGCCGTGACACTAGTCACCATCTATAATGAGGCATTTTCTCCTGTTGTATTTCATGGACAGCTTCTGCTTACCACAAAAACTGTATTCCTTTCTATAGCATCTGGAAGGAGCCAGGTTTATAAAAGTCAACTTCCTTCAAATGACTCCGAATAACTTCAGTTTTCCATAAAGTATCGGGACATTAGGGCACAATGACCCACTATGGCAGCTAGAAATGACAGGGCAATAAGTAGGGCATCACGACCTTCATCAGAAGAGGGGACAGTCTGATGCTTTCCCACTCTTAAGGTGCATCAGGAAATCCTTCTACTATGCCTCCCCAGAATGCAAAGGAGGGATGTATATCTATAGCCTGACAGAATCTATCCACAGATTAGGGTTGTTTTAAAAAAATATTTTACAATATGATTCTTGACTTGATTAGGACTGCTACCCTTCCTCCCTGAAGGAGGAAGGCTTCCCTTTTTGGTGGTGATGTGTATACAAATCTAGAGGAATCAACATGTCTATTGCCTAGTCTTTGCTGCATTGATCTGCCCTGCTGTGCACAGTGAAGGAGAGCAGGGGAAATGGTACCAATCTTATTTTTCATTTATTTCACCTTTTTAAATCTGTCCCTATAATTGTGCTTCAAAGGGAGAGCAAAATTAGCTCAGATTAGAAATATTTTCACGCCTGTGGTTAGCAAGCTTGTCCTCAAAGAAGATGGGTTTATTTGCCTCCCTTTCCCCACTAGGATATTCTTAACTTGGGGCTCAAGAATGAGCTCCACAGACAGTCTGTCCCTCTCTATAGCATGGGATTCACTTGGACCAGACAGGCCTGTTTCCTCTGGCAGTCCTAGTCTGCTAGATGAGTACAGACCCCAGTGAAGAAAGGGGGCCCCTTGTAGAGGTGGGTGCAGGAGGGAGCAAGGCCCAAAGAGGCCTTATTGCAACACTCTTTGGTTTTATCAGCATCCCACTGGCCTGGAATGGCAAACTGCGTTAGACAATTGCCCAATTCAAAAAGTGCTGCAGCCAACATGGGAATTTTTCGTTAAGACAAGGTATAATAAAGAGGAATTGTTCACAGAACTAAAAATAGTAGCTTGGGTACCAGTGATCATGAGTTGATCACATTTATAACACATAAACAGAATCAAGTCCAGATCTGCAACATATATACTTGATGCTTTAGCAGGGCCAGTTTCACAAAGCTGAAAATGATTATTAGCCAAACGCTTGGAAGAATGAGTCACCTGTAAGGAAGAATTTAATCAGAAAAATGTGAATGATAATTAGGAATCATTTAGGAACACCTTACTAGATGCTCAAAGAGGCACAATCCCATAACTGAGGAAAGAAGGCTGTGTTGATTTAGAGTAGTGTGATGGTGTGGCCAAAAAAGCTATGCAGTCCTGGAATGCATAAACAGGAAAATCTCCAGTAGGGGCAGAGCGCTTATTTCACCTCTACGTTAGGCACTGGTGCCAATGCTGCTGGGATATATTATGGCTCATTCTGGTGCCCAGAAATCAAGAAGGATGTAGATAAATTGGAGAGGGTTCAAATAAGTGTATGAAAAAAAATAATTAAAAGATCAGAAAGCCTGCTTGTGATAAATAAATGAGCTCTTTAAGTCTAACAACAAAAAAGGTTAAGGGATAACTTTATTACAGTCTGTAAGTATCTTAATGGGGACCAAATATTTTAATAATTGACTCTTCAACCTAGCAGACAAAGGCGTAACATGATCCAACAGCCAGAGGCTGACTCTAGACAAATTTAGGTTGGAAATAGGATGTAAGTTTTTAACATGGACAGTAATTAATTATTGGGACAATTTATTAAGGGACAGGATAGACTCTCCATCACAACAAACCTGAGCCTTTCTTTTTAGGTGACAAATCTGAGGTGTCATTAGAGGAAGTTTTGGAACTAATAAACTGAACAATATCAAGTCACCTGGACTAGATGGCATTCACCCAAGAGTTCTGAAAGAACTCAAATGTGAAATTGCAGAACTGACAACTTTGGTTTCTAACCTATCCTTTAAATCAGCTTCTGTAACAAATGACTGGACAATAGCTAATGTGACACCAATTTTCAGAAAGGGCTCTATAGGTGATCCTGGCAATTACAGACTGATAAGTCTAAATTGAGTACCGGGCAAATTAGTTGAAACTGAATTGTCAAACACATAGATGAACATAATTTGTTGGGGGAAGTCAACATGGTTTCTGTAAGGGGAAATTATGCCTCTCTAATCCACTGGAATTTTTTGAGGGGGTCAACAAGCATGTAGACAAGGGGGAATCTAGTGGACATAGTATTTTAGAATTTAGATTTCTAAAAAGTCTTCGACAAGATCCTTTACTAAAGGCTCTTAAGCAAAGTAAGCGGTCATGGAATAAGAGGGAAGGCCCTCTCATGGGCTGATAACTGATTACAAGATAGAAAACAAAGGGTAGGAATAAATGGTAGCTTTTCAGAATGGAGAGAAATAACTAATGGTCACCTGCAGGGGTTTGTACTGGGATCAATCCTATCCAGCATATTCATAAATTATCTGGAGAAAGGGGTAAATACTGAAGTGACAAAATATGCAGATGATACTAAATTGCTCAAGATAGTTAAGTCCAAATCAGATGGTGAAGAGCTTCAAAAGGTTCTCACAACACTAGGTGACTGGGCAACAAAATGGCAGATGAACTTTAATGCTGATAAATGGAAAATAACGCATATTGGAAAACAATCTCAACTATACATATAAAATGATGGGGACTAAATCAGCTGTTACTACTCAAGGGAGAGATCTTGGAGTCATTGTGGATAGTTCTCTGAAGACATCTACTCGATGTGCAGCAGCAGTCCAAGAAACAAACAGAATGTTAAGAATCAATTAAAAAAAGGACAGAAAATAAAAACAGAGACTATCTTATTGCCTCTATCTAAATCCATGGTATGCTCACATCTTGAATACTGCAAGGAGATGTGGTCTCTTCATCTAAAATACACACACACACACACACACACACACAGGAAAAAGTTCAGAAAAGGGCAACAAAAATTATTAGGGGTTTGGAATGGCTGCCACATGATGAGAGAATAATAAAACTGTGACTTTTCAGCATAGAAAAGAGGAGACTAAGGAGAGATATGATAGAGGTCTATAAAATCATGACCAGTATGGAGAAAGTAAATATAGGAGCAAGTAAATAATTTTTCCTTAACACAAGAACCAAATGAAATTAAGAGGTAGCAGATTTAAAACAAAAAAAAAAGGGAAGTATTTCTTCACACACCACAGTCAACCTGTGGAACTCCTTGCCAGAGGATGTTGTAAAGATCAGGACTTGAACAGTGCTCAAGAAAGAAATAGATACATTCATGGATGATATAATCATCAATGGCTATTAGCTAGGTTGTGCAGAAATAGTGTCCCTAGCCTGTTTGTCAGAAACTGGGAATGGATGACAGGGGATGGATTGCTTGATGATTACCTGTTCTGTTCATTCTCTCTAGGGCACCTGGGATTGGCCCATCAGAACATAGGATACTGGGCTAGATGTACCTTTGGTGTGACCTAGTATAGCCACTCTTATGTTCTTTATGTAACAATTTTTAAATCAGGACAGGATGTTTTTCTAAAAGATCTGATCTAAGAATTATTTTGGGGAAGTTCTATGGCCTGCGTTACATAGGAGGTCAGACTACATCTCCATAATGGTTCCTTCTGACATTGGGCTCTATAACTGCTGTTGGAAAGGACCTTGAGTGGTAATCTAGTCCAGTGTTTCTCAACCTTTTTTTATAAAGTACCCCCTTATAATTTTTTAAGTACCCGCAGTACCTCATTTTCAGAAACACAATTTTTTTTTCTTCTACCACTGCAACACATTTGTTTAAACAACTTAATTGTAGCCGGGCGGACCATTTAATTTTTGGGTATAAAAACAAAAAATAATAAAACGCCATAAAACTTAACACAAAAATTCAGCTTTCTCCAAATTTCAGTTGTGTTGAGGTACCCCTCCAAACTTCTCTCAGGTTCCTCTACCACTGGCTGAGTACTCATCTAGTCCAGTCCCCTGCCCTCATGGCAGGACTGAGTATTACTTATACCATAACAAATTAAAAGAGTTACAAGTCTCCTCATCTTGTATCAGGAAAACACTGAACGCTCACCACTAATTTTAGTCCATTTATATGATCCAAACCAGGTTCTTATGAGTATACTTGTATTACTTGAAATAATGCAAAATATTACAAGAAAGCAATTTCTTCAATAAGAAAGGCTCTTGGGACAGATTCGCACTAAAAACAACAGTGACAAGCAAATACTAATACACAACATCAGGCCTTTTAGCGGAGGGTCTCACAGCCCTCCCCAAACAATCAAACAAGACTAGTAATACTTTGAGCGGGGCATGATGGCAATTACCTCTCTCACCACCTAGCAAATCTCCTGGCGGCCGGTACCGCGGGGCCGGGCAAGTCATTGCCAATACTTGCTTCCACCCGAGAACAGACCAGCCTCCCGCCGGGGCTGACTGAGCCTGACGCCAAAGGGAGTCAACCCCCCAGCCCAGCGCCCCACAGAGCTGGGCCAGCCCCCGCGCCTGGCCACCCGAGGTCGGGGCTCCCTGTCCCAAGGTCACGGCCGATCCCGGGGGAGGGGGTGTCGCCAGCCAGGCCCAGGCGCGCGGGGAGGCGGGACGCTCCGTACCTGAGCAGCTGCCAGAGGGCGCCGCGGAGGCCGCCGTGGCCCCCGAGCTGCTGCAGCGCGCGGCGCAGCACCCGCACGTACTCCGCCATCTTGGCGGCCGGGCGCCCCCGCAACCGCCACATCCGGGCGAGCTGGTTTCCGCCGCGGGCCGACAGCGCCGCCTGTCGCGCAACTTCACGTCCCCGCGGGGGCGGGGCCTCGCCCCCTGCCCTGAGCGACCCCCCCGCCGGGGGCCCCGGCTCGGGCCTACGTCCTCCCGCCTCCACAGTGCTGGTCTCCCAGGACGTGCCCCCCGCCGGGTGCGAGGCTGCCCGGGCGCCCTCTCCCTGCCCCGACGTTGTTTTACCGGCGGCGCTGATGCTTGAGAGCTGCCCGGGCTCACCCCAAGCGGCCGGGGGTTGGCGGAGCGGTGTCCCGGGCTCACAAGGCCGCTGCTGCGGTTGAGGGCACGGAGGCGGATGCTTTCGGCACGGGCGCAGCAGCGCGATGCCCCCGACACTGCGGGAGTCAGCCGCTGCCCTCCCGCCACAGAGAAGCCGAGCTCCAGAGACTTCTCGCCCTGCCCGGCAGAGCGCGGAGCGGCCTCAGTGCCGCTTTCTTCAGCGTGCGAAGAGTCGCAGCTAGGCAGCGAGCAGAGTAGTAACTCAGGCTGTGGGCTTGGCCGGCGTGGCTGCTGACGAGGGACAGGGGACCCACTAGCAGGGGTTTGGCGCCGGCAGAAGGGCCTGCTCCCCCGTACACACAGAATTGGGGGGGTTGGCTGGGGATGAGGGAGCAATCGAGTGCCGGCCCCTCTTTCACGTTGCTTCGCTTCTTGCCAATAAATGCAGGGTGGTGGTCCTGCTGCCACTCCCCAGAAATGCAGCTGGGGGAGTAAAGCAGGTTAAGCTCTGCTGCCCCACCACTGCTACTATTTGTTCCCTGGGAGTAAACTGAGTGTGAATTGCTCGTAGTCTGAGAATGTAAGTGAAAGAAGGGCATTGCCCAGCAGGGGGCTTGCACCTATGCTCCTGAGATTGTCTCATGCTCTGCCAATTGAGCTAGCCAGGTTGTATCTAGCACCCCTGGCATGCAACCCTTTGTCCCTTGGGCCACTCAGAAGTTCTGGCCCCTTTGGTAAGGCTAATAGACCAAACCAAACCAAGACCTCAGCTCCTTTATCTTTGCCCAGCACTGCTGCACGTCCCACTCGTAGCTAGGAATGTTAAATATCGGTTAATTGAATAGTTGATTAACCTCATGAATTCTTATGTTAGTTGACTATTCTATAGTCCCCCAGCAGCCCCTTTCAAAGGGGAAGGGTCTGAGCTCCTGGCCCTAGCAGAAGCTGGAACTGAGCCGGGCTGCCTGCCCGCCTGGCTCCTAATATACTGTAAATGCAGAGCTGCAGCGGGGGTAAGTCAGGACCCAGTGCAAGCTCAGGCTACTGGCCTGCCTGCTAAAAAAATTACTGGCAAGGGGTGGGGGGAAATGTGTGTAGTCTATAGCTTTAGCTCATCGGTTAATTGGCTATACTATTACATACCTCCTCATAGCCTTTGTCCAACAATCTATGAGAAATCTGATCAGTATAAAAGTTCCTACAGATTAAGTGGAGCTGGGATTGCACAGCCTCCTCTCTCCACAATGCCGTACGATTCAACAATTCAGCTGTACAGCATGGAGCTGCCAAGGTCAGCTAGGAAGGCACAATGTGAGCTGTAAATGCCAAGCAAAAAGTAAGTGGAATTAAAAAAATTCCCAGGCCCTTAAAGGGAAGGGGTGGATGCTGGTTTACCTGGCTGCTGGCCAGCAGAATTCAAACTGCTGGTAAGAGCAGTCAGGATGAGCATTTCAGGACACTTCCTGGAAGCTATTTACAGCAACATAACCAAGTGCAGTGTCTGCACAGCACTCTTGGTCAATATAACTTTGTTGCAAAAAGCTCTAGGCTTCTTGTTGAGGTAGGAGAGTTTTGTTGACAAAAGCAGCATGGTAGTATGGACACCACCACTGTGTTAATGAAACCTGACTTTTGTTGACAAAATTGTGTCAGGGCCTATGTCTACACCATGGACCTTACAGTGGCACAGTTATACCTTACAGCTGTAAGGTCTTCTGTGTAGCTACCATATGTTGGCAAGAGCTCTCCCATCAACATAATTAAAGAGCGCACACTCCACTAACTAGTAGAGATGTTAGATATCAGATAATTGAATAGTTGTGGAACTGTATGAAATTTTAGCGGTTACACAACTATTTGATAGTCTCTGGGGGGCAGGGGCGGCAGCCAGTGTGCTCTTGGCCCCACTCCCGGGAAGCTCCCTACCACTCCATGCTACTGCTTCTGTATCAGAGACACCAACATGGGGTGGCAGGTGGAGATGGTCCGTGAGGGGAGCCAGTTTAAAATCCAGCTCCCCGCACAGACTGGCTGCCTGTTGCCCTGCATTGCTGTCTCTGATACAGAGGCAGCAGCATGGGGTGGCAGCAGCCCCTGTCCATGGGGGGCCTGAGCTCCCCACAGACAGTGGCTGCTCCATAGGATATGGAGCAGCCTCTTGTCCACAAGGCATTCAGGCCTGTTGTGGACAGAGGCAGCAGCTCGGGAGGGGGGGCACCACCCCATGTTAAGTGGTCTCCCCAGCACCAAGCCCCCTTTCTGCCTCTGACAGAGGCAGCAAGGGGGGGAATGCATATAGTCAACAAGATTAATTGATAAGCCTAGGCTATCAGTTAATCATATAGTTGAGTATATGTTGACATCCCTACTAACTAGATGGGCCCATATTCTTGTATTAGTTCTATGGGACGAAGCACTTTTACCAAATTATTTGCACTTTTAGATTTAAGCCTCCTATGAAATTTTCAGTAAGCAATCTGAATATACTAAAATTATACTCATTTAATTGTAAATTAATTGGGTAGGAATGCAGATCTTTTTAAAATTAGCATTCTGAAGTGTTCTACCTTCTGTAACTTTGTTTACAGTTCTCAATTTTGATATAAGAAACTGACAGCCTCCTTCACAACCAGATTTGGTATACAAACCTACATCTCCAGTTTTCAATAGAAATCAGATTGATATACCACCAGCAACATTTCAGCCTCTTGCTCCTAATCTTGCCTTTGATCTTTGTATTTCGAATCAAGAAGCAAAAAGGTCCTATAGCTCCTTTAAATCATATTTTCATTTTCTCTTTGTGCTAGTTCTTTTTAATTAGATCAAGCCACATTTCTAGTGACTGTGACTGACTTCAGCATTATCTGTTTGTAATCTCGCTAGCCCTCCAAAACCTCCTTAAACTGTTAGTAAGTTTAATGCCTGTCCAGAGCATGAAAAATGTATAATATCATTTTGCTCAAAATCCTCCTAGACACAATGGAAATTTCAGCATATTTAAGGTAGCTGAATGCAAATGCCGATACAGTCTTTGGAAAGCTGGAGTATCAGTGCTCCCTTTTCAGTAAACCAATCATAAGGCTGATGGTGATTCTGGAAGAAATGTTGAACTTCTGCAATGTGTTCTAACACTGTTAGGTGCTACCTCTTTTTCAAAGAGGTTAAAACAGTACCAAACACCGGTACCAAATATCACTATTATAACTGCACTTAAATTAATATTTGTTGGTTTGTTTTATTTTTGTTGTCTGAAAATGGGAAAGACCTCGTCATGATTTTCTTAGTATTCTTGAATATCTTCAGCAAGTGAGATAAAATAGCTTGTGGTTTTATTTTCAGATGTGGATTCAACTGCATTAAGTTGGAATATTTTTCAAACAACAGATACTTCTGAAGGAAACAGATGATGTGCTGCAGGAAAGCCTGGAATATGGACTTATGTTAGTTATTGCCATGCCTTTGTGACTAACCCCATAAAAAAACCTCACACGATGCTGTTTGTTCTGCTCTACCACTGAAATAGCATTTTATGCAATGGCATGTTTGATCTAGAAAAGAATAAATAAATAAATTTTTCTTCATGAGATTCTCTGAACAATGGGAGATAACTTTTCATTATTAGGGTTGCCAGATGGTTTCAACAGAAATACCAGGCGCACTTAACATTACATCACAATCTACATTACATCTTATTTAGAAAATACTGGACGTTTATATTTTCTCATTTATATTTTTTCAATTTGTTTCCTGAACAGAAAGCTCAAATACTGGACTGTCTGGTTCAAAACAAGACACCTGGCAACCCTATTCATGATTCCCACCCATTCAATTACTTACTTCCTACTAATAACTTTAGGCACATTAAAACAAATAAATTCTCACTGTATCTGGCAATCAGTAAAGTATCTTTTGCAGTATTAATCACTTTAATTTATTTAATACTTACTAGTTAGGCAGAGAAACAACTATCCTCAAACACATTGAAAACTGAAAAATAACACATTATCATATCCTTCCTCTGACCTTCTTGAACTTACAAGAGTCTAGCACAGCCGTGGCCAACCCATGGCTCTTGCCCCCCAAAAGTGTGGCTCGCAAAGCCTCTTCTGCATCTCTCTCCCCCCCCCCAATAGACTCTGCCGGTTCCCTCCCGGCTCACCTGTGCTTACCAGGTCGGAACTGTGGGGTTTTAAAAATGGTGTCCAAAATTTTTGCTCAACAATTCTGTTCTGGGGGGCTCTTTTTTTTTTTTGCTTGACAATTCTGGTGCGGCTCCTCGCATTTTTTCCGCCGCTGTTTTGGCTCTCTGTTAAATGGATTGGCCACCCCATGTCTAGCAAACCAAGTCCCCTACAAACATTACAACTCCCCTTATTTCTATCTTCAATATTCTATGATAGTTAATTCTACTCATTAACCATAGCCATCGCTCCAGTCACATGACTCAAACCATTCTTCTAGGATTTTAAGAGTTCTGTAGCTTTCACATGGTTTCTCGATAGATACAAGAAGAACCTTAACATTCTTGTCATTTGTCTCTATTTTAAGTGTAATATTCTAGCACCTAAAAAAAAAGTGAACATGGGTCATGTAAGTATTTGAGTGACACGGAGTTAAAAAATGGAAAACACCCCAAAATTATTTTTCTGGGAAGACAAAAAATCTCCTCAAACTCTGTGTTATTCATAAATCTGGATCTGAGACTTCTGAGAGGTGGAATCAGTTGTCACTGTAGAAATATTTACAAGTGACTCATTTCTATATAAACATTTAACAACAGAAATGGTAAGATTGCATTTTTAAACTCATCGCAGATGCCAGCCGACACAGCACTTTCTCCTTTGCTATGTTGGTGAGAAACAATGTCAGCAAATGATCATCAAAAATAATACCGTGAAAGAGCTCAGTACATGAAAAAATGTACTGTGCATCTTTTACTTGTTGCAATGGTTAAACAAATGTACATGCAAAGTTAAATCAAAACAGATCTTTTGATTATATTTCTAACTATTTCATACAAACGTGCTGGTATATTAGATGTAAAAGATGTGGGAGAGAGGAGCTCAAAGAATTCTGTAAGTAACAGTTCAAAATTATAGTAGCTTTAATCCAAAGATCTCAATGTACTTTTACACACATGAATTAAAGCTACACAATCCCTTTATATGTAGGCATCATTAAACAAATATTTCCATGGCAAAAACTTTACATAGTTATTTTCAATACATTGTCATTAATTTGAAACATAATTAGAATGTTGTAGTTAAACACATACAATTGTTTGCAAGTCAGGAAATTTGGAGTTGCAATTAAAAATAAACATTTGAAAAAATAAAATTAATACTTTGCTGATAGTTTTAAAACACATCAGGTGGGACCATGTTGGTCCCAGGATATTAGACAAAGTAGGTGGGGTAATAACTTTTATTAGACTAAGGCTAGGTCTAACGCTGCACACTTTACAGTGGCACGGCTGTGCTGTCAAAGTATGCAACATAGTTGCTCTTTGTCAGCAGGAGAGAGCTCTCCTGTTGACAAAACCACCTTCAACAAGAGATGGTAGATTTGTTGGGGTGAAAGCGTCTTTTGCCATCAAAATGCTGTCCACACCAGTGCTTTCTGTCAGTAAAATTTTGTCAGTGAGGGGTGTGGATTTTTTGTCAGTGGGGGTGGGGGCGGGAGGGGGGGAGAGGCTTTCAAGCCTCACAGAACTCTTCTTCAGTCTGAGAAAGATACTTCAAGTACCACAGGTAAATGCAGAACAGAACAGAAGCATTTCTCAAATACAGTGACTGTGATTACATGTGGCCATCAGGAGATGACAGCCTACTGTGCTGAGATGGAGGAGGGGGAAAAGCCTGGCTCCACTCTACAGTGCCTAGAGAATCCCCTCTTCAGCTTCAGGACTACAAAGCTGGGCTTCAGCCCCCCCTCCTCTGGTTCAACCAGAGGCTCTGGCAGCAGGCCTCACTTTCTCCTGGCCCTCCCCCATGTCAGCAGCTTCTGGGCTCTAGGGGTGGGCTTTGACCCTCCTCTTGCTTCAGCTATGAGGCTGGATTTCAGCCACAGAGCTCTGGAGACAGGCTTCAGCCAGAGGGCTCCAGGGATGGGCCAGTTTCCTTTGAAGCTTTCGAAAGACAAGCCTGGGAGCTAAAATTCATAACTCTGCTGGACATTAACATGAATGGATTGAACAGACACTATGGATTTAGAGATTATTACAGCTATCTATAACCCACAACCTCCTCCTTTTTGTCCTGCCTGCTGAGGTGTGAATGGGCACTCTACCTTGAATGGTCCCTTAGAATATACGCTAAACTACTTGTACCAAAGAAACTATGGTTGCCAGGTGTCCGGTTTTCAAAGAGAACATCTAGTAGCAAAGAGGGCCTGGCAGTGTTGGGTCAGATGTATTGACTGGATACCGAAAGTTAGGTTATGGACGATGTAGGAAGTAGGATGAGGGATGCATCAGGTCATCTGCCTGCACCACCTCTGCTCAGCTGGGGTTGCCTCCTGCCTTCTGCTTGTGGGCAGACAGGCAGCAGACTGAGTCAGGCTTCAGTAGCTCCCAGAGCAGAGGGAACCTTGCCTGGAGGAGTGGGAGAGAGGTGGAGAGGATCTAGCTAACAAGGGAGAAGACAGCGAACAGAAAAGGGAAGTGGGAAGGAAGAGGAGCGAGCAGGGAGTGGAACATCGGGGGAAGAGATGGGGTCTGGTTTTCAGGCATTAGAAAGTTGGCAACCCTAAAACAATCTGTTCCTCTCAGTGTTTACCTGTGGTACCAGGAGTATTTCCCAGACGTGAGGAAGAACTCTTTCTGGCTTGGTAACTTCTCTTGCTCACCTACAGAAGTTAGTCCAATGACAGATATTATCTCAATCACCTTGTATTGCTAATCTAATTATATAATCATATAATTACTAATTATGGGACCTGGTATAAGCACAGACTTCTTTCTGGGCCTGGCAGTTTGGCTCTTTCAAATATCCTGAACTCGAAATATCTGAAGATTTCAGAATATTTAAGAAGGAGAATCGATCACTTACCCAATTCATGTATTCTGCTATAAATTAACTGTATTGATTATCTCCCACCCCATCCCCACATTCCTAGTTAATTTAGAAAGTTAATTTGAAGAACCCAATCACTAAATATCAGAACAATTGCTAGTTAAGCCAGTATCAACAACCTCAAAATCTTTAACAGTACCCAAACATTGTAATACTCAAGTTTAACAAATTTCACAGATGTACAAAAGACTCCTTTTAAATTCACAATGTACATATCCAATACCTCACATTACATTGAAGCGCAAAACCATAATTGCTTTCAGATAAAGATACATTTCTTATGGATATGCAAGCAATGAAAAAAGTCTATGATATGTTATTTGTACATTAACAAATATGAAGTTAGAGCTTTGCATTTGAGTACTTGGGGATAGAGGAAGCAGGGCTATAGGGGCAGGTCGAGAATTGTCCAGAGGCATCCATGGTTTGGTGTGGGCTGTATGTGTATTGTGTTAGAGAAACAGAAGTGAGTCCATGGAGATA
Source organism: Rafetus swinhoei (assembly GCA_019425775.1). Taxonomy (NCBI): domain Eukaryota; kingdom Metazoa; phylum Chordata; order Testudines; family Trionychidae; genus Rafetus; species Rafetus swinhoei. Next base: position 268,153,564 of record CM033437.1, on the reverse strand, counting down.
AAAGGGTGCATCTGATGGAGTGGATGTAGAAAATATTTTGGGAAATCATAGGGGGGAGTAGGAATAAATAGGGGAGGTATGGAGAGTGGATATAAGTGCACAGATCATTGGATGGAAAAAACTGTGGAGTTTCTGCTGAGGGAGGAAAGATTCCAGGGAAGAAAGCTTGTAGGTTGATGATGCTCTCCAACAAGCTTCCTACGATTCACCAGACCAGAGGATCACTCTTTTCCCTAAAGTTCCTCTCTAGCCTCATTTCTTCCTTTCTTAGGTGAGCAGGAAGAAGTGTGAGGGAAAATGGATTAGGAAGCAGAGATGAGAGATAAGGTATAGGGGATTGGCAGGAGTGGGGAAACAGGACTCTGTGGCTCTGTCTAGACTGCAGAGCTTTCCCGGGATACCGGATGTATCCTAGAAAAGCTCTGCCACTCCAAGGAACCCATCTGCTTTTTCGGAACAGTTTCCAAAAAAGCGGACGTGTTCTTTTGGCATCTCTGTATTTCTCTTGGTGAGAGGAATAGAGGATGTTCTGAAAGAGGACTTTTTTCTGAAATGTGGCTCTGTGTAGATGGGCCAAATTTTGAAAAAACCTCTTTCGGAAAAAAATGGAAAAAGATACGCAAATTGCAGTTTGCAATTTGCGTATCTTTTTCCGACTTTTCTTGGCAATCTAGACAGCCTGTGGCATGACTGAGAACAGGTGGCAGTGAGGCTAGAGTCAGCCACAAATTTAATTTAATTTTTGGGAGGTGGGATAGGGAGGATTCCTTATTCCTTCTTCTTGCAATCCGGTAACCCACTGCCCCACTCAAACACCAACATCCACCACTGTTCCTGATAAATGATGATTAAACACATTAATGGGATGTTTCTGCAATGATGATAGGCAGCAAAACAGGTAGCTTTCACATTTACATTGTTATAACTATTTTTCAGACTTAACACCCTGAAATAAGTGGCAATTCATTTCCTTGGGCTATTGTTTCAGGTTACCAGCACACTCTGGTGGACACCACATTAATTTACATTCAGAAGACTGTCTTTTTGTTGCAAAAGAAATAGGCATTTAATTTTTTAAATATTTAAGCTACCAACAAGAAGCTAAATTCCGTAACAAAGGGCCAATTCCACAATGGTGAATATAGGACCATGAATATCAATGATTTCTCCAAGAACAATTCTGTCCTTGAACACTTAAAACTGAGATGATCAAAATCAAAATTGCTGTTCTAATTTGTAATACATTTGAAAATAAAACAAAATTTCCTATCCAGCAATGCCCTACTTCTTATCTAAAATTGGTTCAACAGTCTTTTAGACCAAATGGTGTTGAATAAACATATTGAAATATAAATTATAATTTGTGACATGAACAACTATTACCAGAACTCATAAAGGGATGATACTATAATTATGAATATATTATGCTTTAAAAAGCAAATGATGCTGCTTAGTCAAAGTTTTACAATAAATTATCAAATGTATTATGTATGCAAATTCATAAGCTAAAAGTTAAGTGACAGAGAAACTAAATATTAATGGCAAAGTTAGAGATAGCAAACAGCGAGCAATGTCCCACTGTCTTATAACTGACAATATTATATTGCACTACAATAGTGTACCCAGACAACCTATAAGAAATTGAAAACACTATGTATCAATTCATATAAAATATTACAAATTGATAGGTAATTGCAATTGTTATTCTATAATAAAGTTACAATTTATTTTAAAAAATACAGCCAAAATAGAATTTACAGTTTTAGTCAGGTTTCAAGACATTTACAGTAGCTTTTATACAATAGCGAGACAATCACTGCAATATTCTGATGCTTACATTAAAACTGATCTCTCAGAAAGATGTAGATGTGGGATGGAATGAGCAAAAAAATGACTTCTGTTGACACTGAAGAGAGAGGGCACAGAACAAATGTATTAAGAGGATAGGATTGGTTTGTAATGCAGTTGAAATTACACTCAAGTTCTTTCAAAACTGTTCAAAATGTAACTATAAACTGTACCAGGAAATATGCCAGTAAAAAACAATCTGGCATACTATCCAGTAAATATTTGTAAGAAAAATGATTTTTGAACTCAGTTCATTATTTAGAACAGTGCACCCATCTTTAATTGACAGGATTCTGAAATGTATAAAACCATTCATTTTCCCACTCAAACGGTTTAGACTAAAATTCATTTTTCCCTTAAATAAAAAATTATAAACTTGTGGGTCTCTGGCTTGGCCTGGGGGAAAGTGGTGGGGGAACTTACCACGGCTCCAGGCCTCCATGGTGAGTTCCCTACGGCTCCTGGCAGCTAGGAGCCACGGGGGAAGTCACCGCAGCTTCCAGGTTTTCTGTAGTCAAATTGGTGAAGATTGAATATGGAAAATAAATAAACTATGTGTTGTGGGGGTCAACCCCCCAAAAAGCTAGAGAATTGTTAAAAGTACCTTTAATGTCCATGATGTAGTAATTTTCAGATTTTAATTTTTAGTAGTAGATCACCGGTTGTTACTGGACTGTGACAAAATAGGAATAAAATTGGCTAGCCTTCTATCCAACATCAACATAGGTCAGAAAAAATTTAACTGCAGATACCAGAAGCTATTCAACATCATGAAACTGAAAACAATCAGAATGGCAATGATGTGAGAATCGGTGGACACTGTTGATCAAAATAATGTGGCTGTTTAGATAAAGGTTATGGGCTTCAGCTGAAACTCATTAAAGGGGATACATTTATCTGAGCAGCAGTAAACTTCAAAGCAAGCATTGTTCCTTAAAAAAGCCCATAAGACATCAAAGTGCAATGATAACTGCAACAGATAAAATAAATGCTGGTTAATGAACAAATGAATATAAAAATAAAAACAATGCCTTTATTTGTCTGTTTTATTGTTTACAATTACCACTAAGAAAACCCAGCCCCTCTCTTCCAGCTCCTGATCAGAAGCATGGATTTATATTACAAGAAGGGAAAACTATTTATTCTTGAATAAACGGAGGGAAGGAATGTGTTGGAGAGAACAGAAGAACTCAAATTATGGGGCCTCAGGTTATTATAAATAGAAGAATGATGGCCCATCAGTCATAAAACAACCTGTGCTCCAGACTCAATCAGTACTAAAAACGTAATTAGTTAGAAAAATACAACAGAAATCTGATAGAGTAATAAACTATTTTAGAAAATAGTTTATTCTACTCAGTTTCCCACTGCATAATACAAATAGCTGGTAACTACCAATATACAACACTAGGACATATTAACTCCTTCACATCCAGAATAGCATTAATCTCATTGCCAATAATAGAGATTCATTATGATCAGCTGCATTGAGGTATTAACAGAATATATATATATATAAATGTGCATGCTTTCTTTGATTTCCCTGTCTTTTGTATGTTACCCAACTGCTTTATAAAACAAGAATTTCAGCTCTTTTCAAAGTAGCTGAAAGAAAAATGAATTCAATTACAAAGGTCTCATTTCAATTGAAATCTTTTTGCCTTTTTAGGATTTTTGACCTTCATGTTCCATAAAATCAATGAGACTGAATTATAGCAAAACACTGAAAACACAACTCAGAGTAGAAAGTTAATTTATTTTTTCCCTAAAATTAAGTAGTGACACCTTAGTTCAGTCAATGCTCTTCTTCCGCGGTCTGGATTTTCCTATTCATTTTGAGTTTCATAAACAATATTCCAGGTTCATCTATCTACAAAAATAAGATGGATAATTCTTGATTTTCATTAAATGCCAGATAATTTACAAGTCCTTGAAAACCAGGTGAAAAAAGGAAATCATTCTGCATCCTTCAGGACACTCTGCAGCATTTCCCAAATGTACTAGAAAGGAGGAATTTTAGCCTTCTTTGAATTTTTAAAAGTTGCTGGGGAAGGCTTTTTTGCTATCTCTTGGAGACAGTATGCCATGACTACCTTGGTGATGTACATTTACATCACCTTGGTATAGAATCCATGTTTTCCACATTTATACAGAATGACCAATGATCTGAGAGTTGTAGTCTGCCGTCTCCATTCTTAGGATATATGGAATGATGCTGTCAATCTGAACATTTCCAATCAGTCCTGCAAAGAACAACTCTTCTGTGATGTTAGCACTCATCAGTCTGAGAGCAGGCAATCGGAGAAGCAGCCTAGACAACCTGAAAAACAGGTTTGGCAAAAGAGCATTACAGCTTAATAGGCAAAGCAAGGCTTCCTTTTGATGTTCTCCATAGTTATGAGTAAGAAAAAACATATAAAGCAGCATTTCCCAAACCACGGGCCGTGGCCTGGTACAGCGTGTCTGCCGGGAGGGGAGTGGGGCGGGATGGGCTGGGAAGAGGTGTGTGTGGGAAACCGGCCGGGAAGCAGGGTTGGGGGCAGTGGGGCTGTCCAGCGGAGATCGGGGGCGGCCAGCCAGCCGGCGGAAGCAGGTTTGGGGGCAGCGGGGCTGTCCGGTGGAGATCGGGGGCCGCCAGCCAGCTGGCAGAAGCAGGTTTGGGGGCAGCGGGGCTGTCCGGCGGAGATCGGGGGCGGCCAGCCAGCCGGCAGAAGCAGAGTTGGGGGCAGCAGGTCTATCTGGCGGAGATCGGGGCGGGCGGCAGAAGCAGGGCTGGACGGGGTGGCTGGCTGGGGGAGACTGGGAGGAGGAGGACTGGAGAACCAGATGCCAGAAGCAGGGCTGGCCAGGGGCAGCGGGCTGGCCAGGGGAGATTGGGAGGAGAAAGGGGTGGGGGGGAAGAGAGCGAATCAGCCAGTGGGAAGCGGGACTGACCCGGGAATGTGCAGACCTGGGCATACGAGTGAGTCCGGCCCCGGGGATTCCATTTTGCCCTCCCCCAACCATACCCTCCCTTGAGTAGTTGCGAACTGCCTGGCTGGTAGACACACTCACGCACCATGGGCACATCTACCAGCCAGGTAGTTCGCAGCTATGGACTGATACACCTAATAATAATAAAACGTACCTAATTAGAAAATACCAGACATTTTATATGTCCGGTATTTTCTCAATTGGTTTCCCGGACAGAACCCTCAAATACCAGACTGTCCGGTACAAAACTGGACACCTGGCAACCCTACCCCTCCTTGCACCCTCCCACCTAGCCAGATACCCTACCCCCCAGTCTGCTCCTGCTCCTGCCTCCTGGAGTGCCCATGCGGCGCCGGGTCCCCTAAGCCCTGGCCCAGGCTGGGCGGAGGATGCAGCCGGGTGAAACACTGAAAATTTATTCATTTTTAATTCTTTTTTTATATGCGTTTATATTTTTGGGCTGCAAAAAACAGTACTGAAAAAAAACGGGTTCCAACTAAAGTAAAAAGTTTGGGAAACCCTGGTCTAGCCAGCTTTCTATCCATCTTACAGTCTATTTATCCAATCCATATTCCCTTAACTTGCTGGCAAGAATATTGTGGGTGACTGTATCAAAAGCTTTGCTAAAGCTGGCACTGGGGGCTTTGGGAGGACCAGAAACAACTTAGTTGAATATCCATCAGTTGCTTAATGAATATGCGAATATGCAAATGACCGTTACCGGTCCTCCAAAAGCTCATGAATGGATTTACTGGTCCCCGTGTCAAAAAGTTTGGGAACCCCTGATATAAAGGAATTCATTTTTGGTCATGGTTCAATAAAAACCCAGTTCTTAGGAAGTCTAGTATTGCTTTTATAGGCATGAAAGACTGATCACGTTTTAAATTAATCCAGTATTTAATTTATAAGCAGCCATATATGTGACAGTAGCACAAAGATTTTAATAGGCATTTCAATATATGCAGGTGGTACAACTCGTTTAAAAACTGATGGTTTGAGGGAATTGCAGCAAGCAAAAGAAAACAAATGGAAGATCTGGCTTCAAAGTGAGAGGTATGTACGATCAAAAAAAGTTAGATACAACTGCATAAAGTTTAACTTTTATATGTAAACTGCAGCAAGTTATTTTATACATACAGTGACTAAAAGTGGGACTAAAGTTTGTCAACACTTTTCACATAATTGATTCTCGCATTTCTTAAAACAAACTACTTCACAAATTAAGGTAATGGACACTCTGAAGGAAAAAAAAAGAAAAATCAAGCATGTGATGTATATAGTTTACATACCTGTAGGTATCATCTGGATATGCTTTTGTTACATAGTCTTGAAATTCCATGTAAGCCTTTTCTTGAAACTTTTCAATCTGTATCACATTTTCTAGACCCGGATGATCTGAAACAATGTATATTGTTATACCTGCTCTGGATAAGATGCACAAAACAAAAACAAAGCCCATCTGGTACAGCCATCCTATTAATTCTGTTGCTACTGTAGCAATGTCTGGTTTTCTGACAATTTTGATGTCGGTCATCTCCTCTTATTAGGATTCTTTTCTTAAATGTTGGAGATCTATTTAAGTTGCTCAGATAAATATATTAAACTGCTCTAGGAATCCAAGCATATGCAGTTCTTGCCATATATAAAACTATTTACATAATCTTATTCACATTTGATCTGGTCTTATTTCTGCATTGATAAAGAACATAACAACATTATTCTAATATGTTGACAATTCATTGGTTAGTTGTACACTTAAACACTACATGGAGTCTATCTGCCACACCAGACTCGGTTTACTTTATTTCTTCTCAGGAACTAACAGAGCTAATTATCTACTCAAACCCACTCCCCCTCCTGCAGACCAATTCCTCCCAAGTCAACTAGCCATTCTAATTCAACTCTTCACACCTGAAGGGTAGCTGGTTTCCCCCTAAACCTGAGTCAGCGTTGATGCCTTGTCCTATTAGCATGGCATGCAGGAGGTTTCCTGCACCCCTTGCCTTGTGCCTGTAATTTGTCTGCAGTTACTTCCTGCCTATACAGTCAGTGCGACTACATGCCCTGCTCCTGTCACCCACTGTTGTCTTCCTCTGTTGTGTGCGCTGTGGAGCAAGAGGCAACAGTAGCCAGCATGAGTAGGGCACGCATTTTACCACTGCTCTGTCCTCACTGGCAGAAAGAGGTGATCAGACATGAATTAAGCCAACCAATTTTTTTTTGTTAGTCTCTAAGGTGCTACAGGGTCACTCATTGTTTTTAAATTTTTTTAAAAGATCAAGTTGTTTTTATACTCAGCCTGAACCTGACACATGTAATCAGGTGCCATTGGGTTTGGATTCATTTGGAAGGTTTTACGATTCCCTCAAACCCAGTATTTCATAGATCAATTATATAAACATCCTGTCCAGTCTAATGATCTCTCAATTTCTTAACTCCATATACCATATATAAAGCATGGTTCCAAAGTAGGGAGCACAAGGGAAGGTCAAGTGTGGTTGTGTAGAGGCAACATGTTTTGAAAGCAAAAGTTACTGCTGGAAATAAATTCTTTTTTTCTCTTCATGACATTACTTTCAGAGCCCAATGACAGGTGGTTAGCTAGTAATGAACTCCCTAAAAAGCAGGCCGAGGAATTCTGCTAGTTTAACAATAACTAAAGCACTACCCTGCTGATACTACTGTGTATTCTTGATACCATGTGGAAAGAAAAGCCATTTGTGAATGGAAGAACTGAATTCCATGTAGCAGCCACACATATTTCACATAAGGGCACACTGTAATACATTCCCACTGAAGCTGCCATCCCACTAGGTCAGTTAGCTCAGAGACACTGAAGGCACAGAAATATCAACTACACAATTTGATTGGATTAAGACTTCCAGAGACACTTCTGACACACAAGTGTCAGGAGAAATAACTAGAAACACAGGAAACTGGGGCAAGGCTTTGACATTTGAACAAACTTTTAAAACCTGTTCCATTCGACAATTTAGACTTCTTAGTGAAATGTTTTCCAGACTCCCAATCGCTTGATCTCTTCAGAGATGGACAAAACATCCTGTGCTAAAACCTAGCAGTCATGATGCCAAATAAAGGCCTTGATGGATTTTTGATTCACTTTGTTGTTGTGTAAGCACAAGATACATCAACACAGAGTGGGTGAATGAATAATTTTTGGATAGAGAAGCAAGTCTACCACTTGACATGAACTACTGCTTTGTAAGACTAGGCTCTTATGAGCCAGTTGTGCCCAGAGGAAGACTTTGATGAATCAGATAAGTTGCAGATATCATCAAGCACTTGATGAAAACACGAGGGCAATACTTCATATTAGTTGTGATTGGCACACCTCTCATCAGGTACTTCTTGTGGGTCTTATCTATATGTAGAAGCAATCATATTAAATATCAAGGACACAAATCAGTCTGGAAGTTCTAAAGCAAGGATTTGCTTCCTAGAGGAAACAGGCAATTTTACTTTCCTTCAGTATCTGTTCAATATAAGAAGCTCAGAATACGGGTAGGCCTTCACTTTTGAAACTTCTTTCTTTCTGACACTTTTCTCTCAGAGTGACTTCTGTTTCCAACGTGTCCTTTTCTACTACTATTTTTTCAATAGAGGGATTAAAAAAAACCCCAGAAGGACCCCTTTCAATGATCTTTAGGACTTATCTGCATGAGGAAATGGCCTATCACACCTATAAATATTAGAACAAAGAATCCTAAAAGACTGGGGAAGTAGGGTTGCCAGATGGTTTAACCAAAATACGAACACTCCCAAAAAAAAAAAAAAAAAGGGGGGGGGGGGAAAACTTCTGTTGAAGAAAAAAAAAGGGGAGACCAAAGTTGTTGAGGGAGGGGGGGAAAAAAAAAATCAGCATGGCCCCTTTAAGAGGAGGCTTTTTTGCCAGCGGCCATTTTGTTTTTCTGTTACAGCCACAAGACAAGCCCCTACGGAACCAGGTAAGCGGAGGGGGACAGGAGTATCCGGGGGGAGGGGGGGCACGGCCTGGGCCTGGGCCTGGGCCTGGTTGTTGAGTATGTCATAGCGTTGCCAGGTGTCTGGTATTTTTGCCTGGCAGGGGGGAAAAAAGCCAGAAAATACCGGACATTTTAGGTGTCCGGTATTTTCTGAATTTTTTTTACCAGACAGGAGGCGAAAATACCGGACTGTCCAGGTCAATAGTAGACACCTGGCAACCCTATGGGGAAGAGAAAAAAGGATGAGAACTGGGTTCCCCAAAATTCACTCAAGGTTCTCTGTCACATCTTCAAACTTGCTGCTTACATGCAATGCCACCAGTAGCTGAAATTACTGAGGCAGAAAATAACACCTTTTCTCACTTCTAAAGACAAAAGAGCTTCCCAAATTGTGTCTGTTTGCTGGTACCACCATTCCTGAGTCCAAAAAATCTCTTCAACACTACAGCTACTCTTCAACCATAGCCAAAGACCTGTCTGTTGTGTCCATGACATCAAGAGAAGCCACCAGAGAATTTCTGGAAACCCCCAAGTCTTTCTGGTATAAATCAAGGAATTCCTTGTTTTGGGTCCAATTAACAGTTCTTGACCAGAACAAAACATCCTATCTGGCCAAAAGTCTAGCAATTTGGTCTCTATGGGTGTGTCTACACAGCAGCGTTATTTTGGAAAAATGGCCATTATTCCGAAATAACACAGCAATTCCGTTATTTGGAAATAAAATTGAAATAACGGACGGCTTATTCCAACATTTGTAAACCTCATTCCACGAGAAATAACGCCTATTTCGAAATAGCGCCAACCCAGGGCCATTCAAAGTAATTACTCCCCATTGCCTCCTGGGGCTCTAAATTGAGGTAGTGCATCCACAATAGGGGACCTTGCCTCAGACTAATTTTGATGCTTCCCTGTAGTATAGACATGCCATTGTGAAAAAGTATTTCTGAGAATTTCTTGCGGAATAGCTTATTTTGAAATAAGCCTGTAGTGTAGACGTACCCTATGTGCCCACGTTACAATGACACTACCCTAGCTCTAGATTTGCCAGGAACATTTCACCTTCTTTGCAGAAGGCTTCTTTGGGGAGCAGGGTAGAGGGAGAGGAGACAGTGTTCATCTTCCATCATCATAGAGCCACAGAACCAAAAGCCCCAAAGGATGCATTACATGTATGGTTGAAATTAAGTTCACTTTGAGGTGGAGCTGCAGCAGACTGGAAAAACACGAGTTTTCTCAGTTCCAGGAAATCTATAGCACTAATACTGAAAAGGGCAGGAACCCTGGATCCAATGATTGCTGTTCCATATGGCAACCTGGAGCACATGCACCACAGGATCCTCGCCAGAGTACCTCTTTCTCTCACAGTATAGTTTTTTTAGAATGAACACGGCACAATATGTACCTTCTTTGGCTCCATCAGAAGAATTCAGGTCTTTAGCTGAGGGAATGCGTTTCACGAGCCTGGGATTTTATGGTAGGCATTAGCACTAAGGAAGGCTTATTGTCCACATTACTTGTGTCTGGGAGGCTTCGTCTACACTGCCATTAGAAAATATGCTAATGAGGGACTCATTAGCATAAGTCACGATCTCATCAGCATATTTCCTGCCGTTTCTTTTTGTGCAAAAAGAAGCACTGTCGACAGGGTTTTTTTGCGCAAAACCCCCGTTTTGCACAAGATCCTTATGTCTCTCAGGCATAAGGATCTTGCGCAAAGTGGGGGGTTTTGCACACAAAAAAAGAGATCCACACTGCTTCTTTTTGCACAAAAAGAAACGGCAGGAAATATGCTAATGAGCTCATGACTTATGCTAATGAGCAGGGCTCGACAAATCAGTGAATCTACTCACCCGTGGTGAGTAGATTTCAGCCGGTCGCCCCATTCACCGGCGGTGCGTGCATGCGCAATGTGGGTCTTGCGCATGCGCAGTGCGGGGCTGGTGAGTAGATTTAGTCGCGGTTTGTCAAGCCCTGCTAATGAGTCCCTCATAAGCATATTTTCTGCTGAAAAAACTGGCAGTGTAGACAAAGCTGGAAGGTCTATCATACTCTTGCACTACCAAAGTTTTGCAATAGCAGATTCTAAAATGGAGTCTTACGGTATTTTGGAACCTTTTCATGTCTACCTCAAGCACAGCACTTTGTGAGGTAAGAGGAATCTCTTTAAAATCCCATTCTTTCAGATGGGCCTTCCATTGTGAGCTAGACCCAAGATACCTAATATATATATAAAAACTAACAAGTAAAAAAAAAAAGTCTGTCAAACCTTTTAGCTTAAACCTAACACAAACAATTCAACTATTTACAACTAGATGTTCACGTATAAGATTAGATAAAAGAAGAATTTGGCTCTGTCATTGTTCTGGGTGGCAGACTGTGGAAGTTGAAGGGAGAGGGTAATTTATATCTACAGCCTAAGGAGCTTTGGGCTTTAGGAAACTGTGCGCATCCCATAATTGCCATCTGCTGTTTGAAAAGCTTCCATGCCTAGGCATGTGACTTCTACACACTGGGATTCTGTTTAAGTAATGTCATGATGAATGTATAGGCATAGTATCATGATGTGTGTAGGAAGTTAGTGAGGGGCCTTCCTGCTTATTCTTCTTCGAGTGGTTGCTCATGTCCATTCGAATCAGGTGTGCACACCGCGTGCACCGCGTCTTCCGGAGCTTTTACCCTAGCGGTACCCGTAGCGCCGGCAGGGCGCCCCCTAGAGTGGCGCCGCCATGGCGGGGCATAAGTACCCCTGCCAGCGCTGCCCCACCTCAGTTCGTTCTTACCGCCCGTGACGGTCGTTGGAGCGTGTCTCTCTCTTAGATTAGTTAATGGTTCCCGTTTCTCTTAGCACTGTAAAAAGTTCAATTAGTTAGGTAGTTAGTGTCTACTTCGTTCTTTGTTCTTCCTCCCCCTTCGGGGGTGAGGAATGCCAGGGCCACAAGGCTTCAAGGCGTGCGCTGTCTCACCACCTCCCCTCCCGTCCACGCCGGATACCTTTGAGGCGGCGCAGGACCTCATCAGTCTCACCACCTCCCCTCCGTCGTCGGTTGAGGCGGAACGGTCGAGGTCGCCTACGCCAGAGGCCGTGTTAGCTCTGGCTTCGCCTCCGCACCGGCAAGACTGGCAGGCTCAGGCCACTTATGTGACGGGACCATCCCCGGTGGGACCAGTACCGCTTGCTTCGGCATCGACGCCGTTCTCGACGCCGGCTCCTAAGCCTCACTCAGCACCCGACCGGGTTCGGCTTACCTCGGTGTTGGGATCTCTTCCGGCCCCCCTTTTGGCTGCACCGGTGCCGTACCACCCTAGCCTTGTGGGAATGTCTGCAGCACCGTCATCTTCGACACCGGCTCGGAGTACTTTTCCGGGACTGTCCCTTTACGTGTCGGCACTGGGCTCTTCAGCACCGACGCACGTCTTGGCACCGTCGCAAGCACCGGCACCGACCATGTGGACCTTGCCGGTGCCCCAGCCGACGGTGATGTCGACTTCTTCGGGGTTTGTCTCGCACCGCCATGCTCCGCGCCGAGATGCAACCGCACCGACTGGGCCCCGCACCTCTTCGGCGCCAATAACGCTGCACGGGACTGGGTCCCCCGGTGCCGCAACAGCCATCGGTCCCCCCTGGTACTGCAGCATGCTCCCGCTCCCTCGGTGCCGCAACAGCCTTCTGTTCCCCCGGTGCTGCAACAGCCACCTCCAACGGCACCGGCACTGGCCGCACCGGCACCAGCACGTCCCCATGTGGGCAAGCCCGAGTCCATGGCCAGGTTTGCCCCTCCGTCGGCTACAGGTCACTCCTCGTCGGCGCCTCCCTGGCCAGAGTCCGATTATTCGTCGGATTCCGGCGCGACATCCTCAGGTCGGGTCCTCGGAGCCTCTTCGCCCATAGATCCCGTTCGGCACCGACGTGACCGTTTACAGGTGCAGCAGACTTGGCCGCCTCATCCGCAGTGGCCCTTCTGGACACCGTGGGCTTACCACCAGTGGCAAGGGCCCGTGCCCCCCTCTGTGGTGTCAGGAGCCTCGGGTCACCGAACGTAACCATCGGCGTCGTTGTCGCGACCTCCTCCTTCCCCCCAGAGGCCGCCTACGTCGGACCTTGTGGCACAGGCACAGGCCTCGGTGCCGGAGCCGTGCCCGCAGGCGGTACCGTATGTCCAACCGGTACCGCATGCGGCTCCTGTGCTAGATCCGGCACCGATACAGGAGTCGTCGTCATCATCGTCTCCTGATGAAGCCCTGGCGGATCCTGCACCGGCGCTGCCTACTATGGATGCCCGAGCGCATCAGGAGCTGCTCAGGCGTCTGGCTTCCAACCTGGGTGTCCTGGTGGAACCAGTCGTGGAGGACACGGATCCTATGATCGATATTCTTTCAGATGACGTGCCCGCCTGTTTGGCTTTGCCACTTAATAAAACGGTGGCAAAAATTACCAATGCCCTGTGGCAAACACCGGCGACCCTGACCCCTACCTTAAAGGGTGTCGAGAGGCGCTACTATGTTCCCCAGTTGGGGCACGAGCACTTGTACTCCCAGCCTGGCCCTGGGTCCTTGGTTGTCCAGGCAGCGGCCCAAAGGGAAAAACTCCCCCAGCCGGGGCCGTCCCCGGAAGCTAGGGAGCCCAAACGCCTTGACTTAATGGGCCGGAAAGTGTATGCCACTGGTGGGGTGCAACTCCGCATCGCTAATCAGCAAGCGATGCTAAGTCGTTATGCTTTTAATACATGGCAGGCCATGGATAAATTCAAGGATAAGCTCCCTGCCGAGACCCGTCAGGAGTTTCTGGCCATGACCTCTGAGGGTAAGGCCATCGCCCGCACAGCCCTCCAGGCTTCCCTGGACGCGGTCGACTCTGCAGCCCGCACCATGGCGTCAGGTGTGGTTATGCGCCGTGGTGCATGGCTGCAAGTATCTGGAATACCTCCTGATGTCCAGTCTACTATCCAAGATCTGCCTTTCGATGGCAAGGCGTTATTCTCGGAGCATACGGACTCGAGGCTCCATATGCTCAAGGACACGAGGTCTACTCTTCGGTCCTTGGGGATCCACACACCGGCTCCTCAGCGTCGTCAGCTGCCCTACAGACAGCAGGGGAGACCGTAGTCCCAGGTCCCCCGTGGGGATTACTGAAGCACATCCTCGTGCTTCCAGTGGGGGTACGGGGGCGGCTGCGGGTCCATCGTCCTCAAGGGGACGCAGGCGTCGCCCGAGAGGAGACAACCCCCGTGAGGTTGGTCAAGGTCCCTCCCAACAGCAAAAACATCAGTTTTGACAGGCTCCCAGAGAGTCGCGCACCAGCCTCCCACCCTGGCCCCCCGTTTGGGGGCAGGTTATCCCGGTTTGCTCAAGCCTGGGCGAAAATCACAAACGACGCCTGGGTCCTAAACATAGTCAGGAGTGGCTATACCATCCCGTTTCTGGGCTCGCCCCCTTCCAACCCACCTTCCCCGTCCCTTTTCAGGGACACCTCTCACGAAGGCACCCTCCGCCAGGAGGTACTGGCGCTCCTCCAAAAGGGAACGGTAGAGAGGGTTCCATCGCACCTGGAGGGCAAGGGTTTTTACTCCTGATATTTCATAGTCCCCAAACCCAAGGGCGGGGTCCGTCCCATCTTAGACCTAAGGGATCTCAACAAGGCGGTCGTGAAATCCAAATTCAGAATGGTAACCCTGGCTTCTGTCATTCCGGTTCTACAGTTAGGAGACTGGTACGCCACTCTCGATCTCAGGGATGCTTACTTCCATGTGGCGATAAGACCCTGCCACAGGAGGTTCCTCCGTTTCATTGTCTCCGGTGCCACTTCCAGTTTACTGTGCTCCCATTTGGTCTTTCTACAGCACCTAGGGTTTTTCTGAAATGCATGGCAGTCGTGGTGGCGTTCCTCTGCAAATCAGGGTACACGTGTTCCCGTACCTGGACGACTGGCTAATCCGTGGTCGTTCCTACGAACAAGTAGAGGCCCACGTGTCCTCACAAGGGCCCTCTTCGTAAGGCTGGGACTCATGCTGAATGAGGAAAAGTCATCGTTGACACCCTCTCAGCACCTCGGTCGTGGGTGCCCTCTTGACGCCAGGTTGGCGGCGCTTCTCCCCAGGGCCAGGTTCCTGGCCATAGTGGAGCTGGTCTCCGAATTAACTCGGTCCCCTATCACGACCGCCCGGGTCTGCTCAAGGTTGCTGGGGCACATGGCAGCGTGCACGTACGTGGTACGCCATGCTCAAATGAGTCTCAGACCTCTGCAGGCTTGGTTGGCAAGGGCATTCAACCAATCCAGAGGCCTCTGGGACACGGTTTGTACGGTGCCCCCGGAGGTAATAGTTTCGTTGCAATGGTGGACTCAGGAGCCTGTGGTGTGCAGCGGGACCCCCTTCTCTGTGCCTCCCCCCTCGCTCACTCTGGTCACAGATGCCTCGGACCTGGGTTGGGGAGCACACCTGGGGTGCCACAGGACCCAGGGTCTTAGGTCCCCTGCAGAGCGGGCTCTGCACATAAATGTACGGGAGCTCAGAGCAGTCAGGCGAGCGTGCGAGACCTTCCTGTCGAAGCTCTCTCGCCGCTCCGTTCTAGTCCGCCTGGACAACACGGCAACTGTTTTTTACATCAACAGGCAGGGGGGTGCCCGGTCGCCTCCCCTCTGTCGCGAGGCCCTGCACCTCTGGGACCTGTGTGCAGCACAACATAGCTTTGCAGGCAGAGTACCTACCAGGGTGCAAAATTTGCTGGCCGATGCTCTGAGCAGGTCCTTGGAGCCCAGTGGTCTCTCAAGGACTCGGTTCTTCACCAGGTCTTCCGCAGGTGGGGCTATCCCCTACCAGACCTGTTTGCCTCGGCACGCAATACCAAGTGCCAGAATTATTGCTCCCTGCTGGGGCTTGGGGAACACTCCTGGGTGGATGCCATGACGGTGACATGGCCGGCGGGCATCCTTTATGCTTTCCCTCCATTTCCCCTAATTCCCAGGGTCTTGACCAGGGCCAGGACCTTCGGGTCCACACTCGTCCTGATAGCCCCCCGCTGGCCCAGGCAATTCTGGTTCCCTATACTGGTGGACATGCTCGCCAAGGAGCCTATAACGCTCCCGCCAGCCCGGAATCTTTTGACCCAACCGTGGGACGGGGGAACCATGGTTCACCCGAATCTCCAGTCTCTACACCTAACGGCCTGGTTTATCCATGGTTGACTCAACCGGAAAGGGAATGTTCCCAGGAGGTACAGATGGTGCTCCTAAGTAGTAGAAAACCATCTACCAGACGGTCGTACGCTGCCAAGTGGCGGCGCTTCTCGTCTTGGGCGTCCCGAAGGGGAGTGCACCCGTCCTGTGCACCTGTCCCGTCCATTCTGGACTACCTTTTTGAACTTAAGTCCAGTGGCCTCTCTACCTCCTCTATCAAAGTCCATGTGGCATCTCTCTCCGCCTTCCATTTTGGTTCGGCAGGAGTTTCTCTGTTCTCTGACCCTGTGGTCAAAAGGTTCCTTAAGGGTTTGGATAAGTTGTATCCCTCGGTTAGACCCCCTCTCCCCGCTTGGGACCTCAACCTTGTGCTATCTTGGCTAGTGTCGCCCCCCCTTTGAACCGCTGGCCACTTGTTCCTTGAAGCACCTCTCCATGAAGGTTGCGTTCATTGTGGCCATTACATCGGCTCGCAGGGTCTCTGAGCTGAGGGCCTTAACGATAAATCCGCCCTACCTGGTGTTCTCCGATCATAATGTGAGGCTCCGCCCTCACCCGGCTTTCCTCCCTAAGGTGGTGTCACCATTTCATTTGTCCCAAGAAATCTACCTCCCGGTATTCTTCCCAAAGCCCCATGCCTCCCCTAAGGAGCAAGTGCTCCATTCCCTGGATGCTAGGCATGCACTAGCTTTTTATATCGATAGGACTAAACCCTTTTGCAAATCCACACAATTGTTTATTGCTGTCGCTGAAAGAATGAAAGGACTCCCCATATCGACCCAGAGGTTGTCCAATTGGGTCGCGGGATGTATCAGGGAGTGTTATGCGTTGGCCGGAAAGATCCCGCCCCGGGTTACAGCACATTCCACCAGGGCGCAGGCGTCCTCTGTAGCCTTTGGGGCGCAGGTTCCAATTACTGAAATCTGCAGGGCAGCCACGTGGTCGTCACTCCATACCTTTACGGCGCACTACGCGCTGGCACAGCAGGCTAGGGAGGATGCAAGTGTGGGCGCTGCAGTCCTCAGCTCTGTTTTGTAAATATGCCATTTCCTGTACTGTTGCACTTTCTACGTTTTATGCTGTTCGCTTAGTTGAATAAATTTGTTGGATTGTTCAACTCTTGTGGACATCTCTCTTTCAGTGCTCCGACCCCTCCTCCTCTGAGTGGGGTTGGCTTGGAAGTCACCTGATTCGAATGGACATGAGCAACCACTCGAAGAAGAAAAGAACGGTTACTTACCTGTAACTGTTGTTCTTCGAGATGTGTTGCTCATGTCCATTCGATTCCCCCCCTACCTCCCCTTTGTCGGAGTGTCCGGCAAGAAAGAACTGAGGTGGGGCAGCGCCGGCAGGGGTACTTATGCCCCGCCATGGCGGCGCCACTCCAGGGGGCGCCAAGCCGGCGCTACGGGTACCGCTAGGGAAAATGCTCCGGAAGACGCGGTGCGCACACCTGATTCGAATGGACATGAGCAACACATCTCGAAGAACAACAGTTACAGGTAAGTAACCGTTCTTTTACTTCCTGTTCCTGTTTGTTTCCTAGTTCTTGCTGCTGAACTCGGTGTTCCAGTTCCTATTCATGTGTGTACCTAGTGTTGGGCAGGCCTGGGCAAAATACAGCCAGTGGGCTGCATCCAGCCCACCAAGTCACCTGATCCAGCCTGCAGAGGCAGTGGGGAGCCCCGGACAAGCCCCTCTGGTTGCCCTGCACCCCCACACACCGCTCAGAAATGCAGCTGTGGGGTACTTTCTCTTTATGAGCCTGGAAGAAAGGGGGGGAAGATTCAGATGCTGCTCCTGCTCCAGCATAATCCCACTGTCCAGTTTCTGGCCAGAAACTGGCCAATGGGAACTGCCTGTTTGAATAACAGGCAGCCAGGAAGCACAACCCCACTCCCCTCCTGCTCAGTTATGCACTCAAGCACATGGTCAAGCAGGCAGAAACCTTTAGCTCAGTAGGCAGGCTTGTTGGACTGCTGGCTGGTAAGTCTTCTGGCCAGAGCCTGCCTCTGGCACCCCAGCTGCTTCCTTCCCAACCCTCTGGCCCACTACTCCATATGTCCAAACCTTTTGCCACCCTCTTGCACTCATATACCCTCCCTTATCTGGCACCCCAATCATCTCCTGCCCAAGATCACAATCCCCTCCTACTGTAGGCCACATCCCAAAACCCTGCACTCCAGTCCCCTGTCCTAGGTCACCACTGCCTCTAACCCAAACATCACACCTTCTCCTGCACCCCAATCCCATACCCCAAACTCCCCTTCTGCACCCAACCTTCATCCCAGACCCCGCACCTCCTCCATTAATATAATGGAAGAGGGCGGCCCTCAACCACTTCCCAAAATCTTGGGAGTGTGGCCCCCACATCAAAAATTATTGCCCACCCCTGGTGTTGAATGTGATAGGCTGAAGACAATGGAAAAAAACCTTAACATGAAACTAGAACATTTTCCAGTCCAAGTGATGAATGATTAATTCCCGGTGTTTAAACACTATATAATGAAGTGCTGTATGAAACAGATATAACCACTATATTTTTACTGTTGTCTTTATTGTCTATATCCATGGATACAGCACACATAGTAAAGGCTACACAGCAGTTGCCTTCTATTCCTCAAGGTTCACAATCTACTGAAATAGCACAAAATTCAGTTACTGAAATAACATGCAAATATAGGATACAAATTATTATGCTATTAGCATAGATGCTAAAATTATACTACTGACAGAGTGGTACCAAGGTGATTTAGTGACTTTTTAAAATTCACCACTATTGGATATCAGTTTCAGGAAAGGTAGAGCAATAAGATGACATATTTGTTATTGTTGCTTTTATAAGATTTATGAGACAAATGAACAGATAGCAGACTTGCTCAGCAAATACCCCTGAGTAAAAAACTGCTCTAAATACAGAAAAATACCTGGCAGATCATGTTTCCTTATAGCAATTTTTGTTGTTTTCTTTTTTATTATAAATCTTTGGATCTGTAAACAATGGATGAAAATCTTGGGGTCAAGAGATGGTATCTTTGTGTAAATCAAATTACACACAAAAGACTACATTAAAAAATGGTATGCGACGTCAAGTGCTCAAAAGTTAGGAAAGCCAGAATTAAGGTTAATTTGGTCCTTGGGTGTGTATGTAGCATGAGACAGTGTTTAATCACAGTGTTACATGATCACACATTACATTCACAGGGCCCATATGCGTCAAACAGTAAATATGATAGACCAGCGTTTCTCAAAGTATGGGCCGCGGCCCGGTACCAGGCCACAGGAAAAAAATACCGGACCTCAGCGTGGTTGCCGGGGTATTCCGGGCTCCCGTAGTGCCCATATGGCACCGGGTCTGCCAAGCCCTTGGCTGGCCAGGGCATAACCTGCAGCCTGATGTTCTGGCTCCCGGCAGAGGCATAGCTTGGGGGGGGAAGGGGGAGGAAGAGGGGAGAGCCGGTCACCAGAAGCAGCACTGGACATGGGAACCGGGGCAGGCTTTGGAGATTTGGGGTGGGGGGCAGCAGGCGGAAGCAAAGCTGGCCGGGGGGAAGTAGGCTGGCTGGGAGATCGGGAGGAGGAATAGGGGAGAAGTGGCTGCTGGAAGCAAGGCTTGCCTGGGGCATCGGAGCTGGCTGGGAGAGATTGGGGGCCGGCGGAAGCAGGGGTTGCCGGGGTGCGAGGTCGGGGTAGGGAGCTGGCCGGGGAAGATGCGGTGGGGCGGAGGAGGGGAGGGCAGCCGGAAGCAGGTCTGGGCGCGGGCAGCGGGCTGGCCAAGGGAGATTGGGGGAGCGGGGAGAACTGGCTGTCCGGGAGGGGGTTGGGAAGTGGGGCTGGCCAGAGGCGCGGGGGGGGGGGGAGGAGAGCGGGACTGACCCCGCCATATGTAGATCTCGGGGCGCTCCCCCCCCCGGAAAGCACGAGTGAGTCCGGCCTGGGGATTCTATTGTGCCCCACCCCCACCCCCTCGAGTAGTTGCGAACTGACTGGCTGGTAGACACACTCATGCAGCCTGAGCACATTTAGCAGCCAGACAGTTCAAAACTACAAACTGATACATCTAGTAATAATAAAACGTACCTAATGAGAAAATACCAGACATGTTATATGTCTGGTATTTTCTCAGTTTGTTTTTATGTGTTTATATTTTTGGGCTGCAAAAACAGTACTGAAAAAAAGGGTTCCAACTAAAGTAAAAGTTTGGGAAACCCTGGTCTAACCAGCTTTCTGTCTGTCTTACACTCCATTTATCCAATCCATATTCTTTAACTTGATGGCAAGAATATTGTGGGTGACCATATCAAAAGCTTTGCTAAAGCTGGCACTGGGGGCTTTGGGAGGACCAGAAACAACTTATTTGAATATTCATCATTTGATTAATGAATATGCAAATATATGCTACCGGTCCTCCAAAAGTTCGTGAATGGATTTACTGGTCCCCCGTGTCAAAAAGTTTGGGAACCCCTGTGATAGACCATGATACTCAATATTTTATCTTAATTTTTTCAATGTGTGCTGCTTCCCCCTGCCCCCCTCCCCAATTATTTACTACACACTATTCAAATCCTGGCTCTGAACACAGTATTATTTATTTCTTCATTAAGTTTTCTGTGTTTCTAATCACTATTATCTGAGTATTTTACAAACATTAATTTAATTTCACAACCTCCCTCCGAGATGAGAGAGTGGTATTACCCCTCTCCCATTTTGCACATGGGGAACTGAGGAACAGAATTATTAAGGTCAGAATTATCCACTAATTTTGAATGCCCATTTGATGTACTTAGGGCCTGATTTTTCAATGCATTATATAGCAGAACACCTTCAAAGACCTTATTTAAAGAACACCTTCTGCTGACTTCTGCGGCAGCTGAGAGTGATCAGTATTTCCACAAATCAGGGCCCTTGGTTTCGTTTTGGGCCTTCAGTAAATAAGGAACACATAATTAGTGATAAACAATGAAAAGTTTGGTTTAAGTGACCTGCCTGCCATCACACTGGAGCAGAGGCAGGGATATAAGCTCATTCTCTAAGATAGCATTCAACATCCTTAACCATGAAACTATCCTCTCTATTCCTGCTATTCCCTGCTTCATTCACTGCACCCCCTTCAACTTCCACAACAAACGAGGCAGGAGTTGTACAGACAACAGCCTCCTTTATGTATAACATCAAATCATTCCCATAGCAGGTCCATCCTGTGCACTGAATGGGAAGGGGTCCTGTGGAAATAATCATATGTGATCATATAATTAGACTGTGTCATAATGCATAAGAAAAAGGCAGCTGAATCAAAGTCACACAGGCAACAATGGTTCTGGCATTTTCTAACTTTTGAATGCTTGGCTTTGCAACCTTAACTTTTTTTCTAATATACACCCTTTTCTCCTCGCCTCCTATTCATAGCTCCTCATCTGATCTTTATAGCTCCAAATCCTCTCTCAGTCTCCCTCCCCCAAAGGCTTTTTGTCCCAATCTCCTAGTCCTGCCTGCTCCCCCACCTACTTATCTGATATCACCCCCCAACAGCCAGCTGGCTCCTAAGTCTTCCCGTCTCCCAGTCTCTCCCCCTCCTCCAACTGATTTTCAAGGAGCAGAATCAGAGAAAATAATGGTAAAAAACATTCGTGGTATGTCTGCCTAATCACTTCTAGCATTGCTAGCAATTGCTAGCAATTGCTAAGCTGCATTGGTGCTATAGCAACTTTGGGAGAAATGTCTACAATTCTCAGTGTAGTTGGAATCTTTGTTAGACTGGAAGATGGAGGACAACTTTAAGATTTCAACTTATCCCCTAATTAAAATAAAAACAGATTCACAAATTTCTTGCAGCTATAGAACTAAAATGTCAGAAATGCATGAACTTACATAGAAAAATCACTCTCCCCCCACACCTTAACTGAAAGCTTGGATTTTGGAAAAGACAACTTTTAAATGCAATATAAATACTCAGATCCCAATTGTCGCAGAAAAAGAACAAAATTTTAGTATTGAAAATAATTACATACCAGGACTGAAGAGGACAATTGCTTTCAAATAAGCATATTCATACCCATCGAGGCAAAGCTTAACCATACTGTTACAGAACTCTTGCAGCTTGAAGATATGTTCCATCACTAGCTTTCCTCTATCTGTAGACAGCTTATCTAGATCAGTACAAAAAATTGCAGAATTAATTTTCTGGATAAAT
Organism: Rafetus swinhoei; assembly: GCA_019425775.1. Lineage (NCBI taxonomy): Eukaryota > Metazoa > Chordata > Testudines > Trionychidae > Rafetus > Rafetus swinhoei. The sequence continues at coordinate 268,131,399 of CM033437.1, read as the reverse complement.
GTATGCCTGATTTCTAAATGATTCATACAGCTGGTAATATGAATCCATATTCTTTTTTAAAGGAAAAACTACAAGCCAATTAATATATATTTTTATTTATTTACACACCCACCCACCCTTCATGATTAGTCTAATAATCCTTCTAAAGAGTCCAATGATCAGAGGTGGAATGGGGAAGATGACATATGAGTAAAAGGAATTCCCTGAATGTATCATGCCTCTGCAGATGTACTCCATAAGAGTCGTGCCATCACTCACCACAGAAGTGTTAGCAGTAGCAAATCTATTAAAGAGCACTTCTTCCATTTTAGGACATGAATGTATTAGAATCAACATCTATAAGAGGATACATCCCAGGCCTGTCTTAGCTGTATTCCTAAACTAGCATTTTAAATACTTGACTGCATTGAGAAATGGTTCTTGGATAGTAGAATGGTTATTTTTCCCTTTTAAAAAGTCAGATGAGTCAGTTTTTAGGAATCCACACCAAGCTGCTAGGTGAAGACACACAAAGCATTCAAGATTTGGATAGAGAATCTTGCTCCATTTAGGGATATGAGTTCCCCCCACAAGGAATGGGGAAAAGCCACCCATGGCTTCTCAGCCCCCCACCTCTTCCACCAGGAACTAAGCAACCATGTCAATTTCATGGCTCACCTGGCTTCTCACCCTGGCTACTAGCCCAGAGCAGAGGGAAGTCCCCTGAGCTTCTTACCCTGGCTTCCAGCTGGAAGCAGGGTCCAACCACCTCAAGGTAAGCAGGAGCTCTCTTGTCAATTTCACAGTTCCTGCCCAGAAACTGACAAGAAAGCTGATATAAGAGATGCAGTATCTGTCCTAACTACACCGACATAAGATTTTCACCTTTTGTGGAGGTGGAGTTATGTCCATTTTGGTGAATTTCACAATCTTGGAATTTTAAAAGTGGTAAACTTTATGATTTCAGATATTTAATTCTGAAATTTTGTGGTGGTGTAATTGTAGAGGTCCTGACCCAAAAAAAAAGTTGTGTGTGTGTGTGGGATGTCACAAGGTTATTGTTTGGAGGTTGTGGTATTGCTACCCTTACTTCTGTACAGCTGCTGGCAGTAGAGTTGCTTCAGAATTGGGCAGCTGGAGAGTGGTGGCTGCTGGCCAAAAATCAAGCTCTGAAGACAGAGAGACCAGCAGCGGTAAATATGGCATGATATGGTATTGCCACCCTTACCCCTGTGCTCCTTCCTGCAGAGCTGGGCCCATAGTCAGCAGCTGCTAATCTCCAGCCACCCAGCTCTGGAAGCAGCAGTACAGTAGTAAGGGTGACATGGGTATGGTATTACTACCCTTACTTCTGCACTGCTGCAGGCAGGGGTGCTGCCTTCAGAGATGGGCACCCGGCCAACATTACAACTACCGTGCTCCAGTTGTCTAGCTCTGTAGTCAGAGCTAGATTTCAGCCCGGCGCCCCGTTTATCGGCGGCACGCGCAAGCGCAATGCGGCTCTTGCGCATGCGCAGTGCGGGGCTGGCAAGCCGCTTTCGCCACGGTTCGCCAAACCCTAGAAGTAGGTATTGTCTAGATCCGTGTTTCTAAAGCTTTTTGATACCAGGGACCAGCTCCGTGGCTTCCTAAGACATGTCAGGGAAATCTCAGGGACCAACACCAGTCTATGAACCTGTTGCAAAATACTGATATAGACCATTCTTAACAGGTGTTTGTCTAACCTGATTTTAAAGACTTCCATATCTCCTTAGGTATCCAGTGCTTAACTACCCTTGCAGTTACGAAGTTTTTTCTAATGTTTAATCTATCTCCCTCTGGATGCAATTTAAGTCCATTGCTTCTTGTCCTGTCTTCAGTGGATAAGGAGAACAATTTACTACCCTCCTCTTTATACCAACCTTATATGAACTTAAAAACTATTATGTTTATAGGTCATGTTTTCTACATCTTTAATCATGGTTGGTGCTCTTCTCTGGATTTTCTTCATTGACTTTATACTGTCAGGCTGTAGGGTTACCACCAGGAATGAAGGAGGATAGCTCACATCTATCATTGAGCTTTGGCATTCTATACCCCAGGACTAGGCAAAATAAGACCCATGGGCTGGATTCGGCCCGCAGGCCAGCGGGGAACCTCACCTGCCTCTGCACGCTGCTCAGAAAAGCAGCTGCAGGGCCCTGTTTGTCTATGAACAGATGCAAGCTCTGGGGAGAGGAGAAGAGGCTGCCCCCACCCCAGCAAAACCAGCCAATGGGAGCCGCCTATTTGAAGAACAGGCAGCGTGCGAAGTATCTCTTTTCCCTCCTCTCAGGCTTGCAGTTATTCATAGACACACATGGGCCCTGAAGCCTCTGCATGAGGTGTGGAAGGCTCCCTGAGAAACCTACTGGGCTGCTGGCTGGGCATCACCCAGGTAAGTCTCCTGGCCAGAGCCTGCCTCTGACGCCCCAGATCATCCCTCCCTGCAAGCCTCTGCCTCACTCCTGCATCCATACCCCACATAACCCAAACACTCAGCTCCCCTCCTGCACCCATACCCCTTTACGCACCCATACCCCCTCCCAGACTCTGCACCCCAATCCCCTGCCCCAGGTCACAACCACCTCCTTCACCCAACTCCCTTCTAGACCCCCCATCCCCTCTTGAATCCCAATCCCTTACCCTAAACTCCCTTCTTCAAGCAACCTCCATTCCAGACCCTGCACTTCCTCCTTTAATATAAAGGAAAAGTGCAGCCCTTGACCACTTTCCAAATTCTTGGTGTGTCCCCCCCATCATCAATTATTGCCCACATCTGCTGTACCCTTTTACAGCCACCATAATTAGTTTTCATTCAGTTGACATTCAGAAGGAATTCCCTCTCCCCCCTGGGCACACACATTTACAAGGATTGCTGTGGGTGTGGGTGTATTAAATTAAAACAAATTACTGGGTACAATTATATAGCAGTTCTGAATAGAGAGAGCCCTGAGTAGCATAGCTCCATGGATCATGAGCTGTTATAATACCTACAATGGGGCTCCACTGACCCAATTCACAAAGGAGAAAAATATTATAACCTTTCCCATCAACATAATGCCTTTCAGTCAAATTCAAGCACCTTTTAAAGTTAGCATTGAAAACAAGCAACTAAAGAAAATAAGTTTCTAGGTGCATGGATAATCAAAATAAGATTCCAGCTAATATACTAAAAGTTTCTTTCACTATAATCTGCTTCTTAGTTTTAGGAGCATATTATACATGATTTGCCATAATGGGATTTGGACAGTAATAGATCTTTAAGGCCAGAAGGGATCATTGTGATAGTCTGACCTTCTGCATATCACAAATCATAGGATATCCATGTATTAATTGATTCTTTAAATCAACACCAGTAGGGTTTGAATTAGAGTATGTATCTTTTTCAAAAACATCCAATCTTGATTTAAAAATTTCCAGTGATAGAGAATCAGCCACAACCATTCATAAATTGTTCCAATAATTTATTACCCTCACGGTTAAAAAATTTGAGACTTATTACTCTTTCATTTCTCAAATCATATAAACCATACACACTAAAGTTTATTTAGTTTGTAAAATCTCAATTCTATGGAAACTCAGAATTTAGTCTTCCTTTTTACCATACAAAACAGCATGACCTCCAAAACAATTATACAGAGTCTGAAGACAATGCAAGATACAAGTCAATTTTGACTGCACATATTTAACTTGTGGCTGTTCAGCATATCCTATTGAATGTTGAATTTTTAATTAGAGCAATTATTTGTATATACATTTTCTGGAAGGAGAGAAAATGAAAAGGAAAGGGACACACTGAAATACAGTTTTTATTATTACTAAATGTGACTGACTTCTGTAGATTTGCTAAAATTTTCTACATTTTTGATGGACTCATGCTGTAATTAACACCCCACCACACACCTACACCCTGAAAAGTGCCAGGATGCATCTTACCTTGCTGTAAGCTACCATGCAGGTGATTAACAAATGCAGTTAATATAGTTGCGACATTCATCACTTGTGAACACTGTGCAAGACCAAGTGTAAAAAGTTCATTCCAGCAGGCTTTTACTAATGATATGCTGTTATCTTGCCTATTTAAAAGGAACAAAAAAGTTCAGTTAATGAAATTGTTCACTTACTGCACATCTGCAGAGCACAGTACAAATAGGAACAATTAATCTAGTTCAGCCACTACTACCACTTCCCATAAAACAAGACCCAGAGAAAATAATTTTGTATTTGAATGTTAGAATTAAAATTTTTCTGTTTACATTAAAAGTGGCATTAGGTTGGAAACGTTGGTTTCTTTTTACAGAACAAAAAATTAATAGTCTGCATCCAGAATGGGTCACCCAAATACCCTGAGAGAATTTGCTACAGTACAGACATAAAAACACCTTCCAATTACATAGTTTTCATCTACTTCCCCACACAAGAAACCATATAGGGTATAATTAAACAACTAAAATCCATACTTGATGGGGACATCCTTCTCATCTTTCCTGAACCCCCTCTTCTGGCCTTCAATCAACTTGCCAACTCTCCAAGCTCAGCAGCAGCAAAGACAGGAGAGGCTACACCAACTCAAAGTGACATGAGATCCTGCCAGAATGGAGGCAAAATCTGTAGACGTTTCCACTGCAGCAATGATCAGCACCCTGCAAAACACCTTTCAAGATCCATGGGTCCTATGCATGCCTCCTACAACATATCGTGCACTAAATGCTCCAACAACAACTATTAGGGTAAAACCAGACTATCACTTTGCTCCTGAATGAACTCACACAGGAAGATGATAAAAGAAAAAATATCGTATCACCTGTGGGTGAACACTTTTCACAAAGTGATCACTATAAACCTGACCCATCAGTGCACCTCCTCAGAAGAAACCTGCACCACACTTTCAAAGTGAGCCATGGAGCTTAAATTCATAATTTAGACACTGAAAATCATCAGCTGAAGAGAGAGACTGAATTTATGGCTTATTTACACCCTAACAACTTCATCCTAATGTCTCCTCTCTCACCTGGAAATATATGTTAACTACGTTAGGACTGAAAAGAAGCAACTAAAGAAAAAAATATTTAAGTCTCCAGGAACATGGCGAATCAAAATAAGACAAACATTCTATTCCACCTTACATAGAGCATGTCACAGCAAAATCATAAATTGGTGCAATAAAAGATAAAACTTCACCCTCCCTGTCTCTCTACACCTCCCTAGCACAAGCAAGTTGATAGACATCATTAGTTACATTTTCAATACATGCTCCATCACATTAATTTGCTCAGAGTTTACACTAGTTTTCAAACAATATGTACACGAGTGGCAGCAGCTCTACTGTTGAGGATGCTGACTGGCAGGCTGAAGGGAAAGCTGGAATCATGCTTCCATTATTGTATTATGTTTTTAAATAAATGTAGCTGAAAGTAACACTGAAAATTGAGCCATTGGCTTTCCGTGGGCCCGGGCTCAACTGTCCCATTTGCCCCCCGCTCTCGTCTCCAGGCCTTTAAACACAGGGCTGGCCTTACCATGAGGCGAACTGAGGTGGCCGCCTCAGGTGCCTCTGTCTGTCTGTGTGTGTGTGTGTGTGTTGGGGGGGGGCCACGAGGACCCAGAGTGTAGAAAATTGTGTCTGCTGCTGGTACAGCGAGGGGACGTGGGGGCGTCATTTGAGCTCCCCGCCTCAGGTGCCAAAATGTTGTGGGCTGGCCCTTTTTAAACACCTACAACTTACTGTCAACAAGAACTCAGCCCCAGTATAAAGGAGTTTACTTTATTTATGTGTCTTACTTCAGGCACCTATATTTGAAAATTTGGCCAATAAATACAATTTATGGCAAATAAGTCTTTTTTAGGTTCTTAGGTTTTTTTAAGAAAATAAAACATTCTACTGAATCTTTGTAAGGTTAATGTAATTCTTTGAGAAGCAGCACTTACATTCTATTGCAATGTTATTTATAAGCTGAATGACTGATTAGTGTAGAAAGGTCTCTAGAATTTTCCAGTGCTGAGCCAGATTCTCTGCTTTGACCCAGTTCCCTTTGTGCTGCAGGCTGCATCTCTCCTGTGGGCAGTCCATTCCTACATCAGTTGTGCTCTTGCAGCCCCTGGCACAAATTGTACGGTGGGGCATTGTTTCAGCATGGTGCACTCTGCCAATTCACAGCTGATGTACAATTCCCTAGGGATTATAGCCAGGTAGCACAGGTTACAGCAGTTTTCACACTGCTCTAGTCTGGAAAATAACAGCTAGACCCAAAGAGCTGGGGGAGCTATAACTGGCTACTTAAAAGCCCTACTACCAATGTCTCTGGCATCAAACAGATCCTGGTACAGTAGTGACTCCAGACCATTATTATTACATCATTAACCAAATCAATATACCAAAACAACAAACCCAGCTTGCTATGGGTAAAAAGCCCAAACAGCTACCTAAAATCACTTACTACTGAAGGGTGATGATAGAATTTATGGGAAATCACTGATCACTGGGAGGAAGGGAAAGAGAGAGAAGGAAGAAAAGCAATGACTGGTTTCCCTGGTCAAGACCGTGCTGCTCTGAGCAGGAAACTAGATTAGATATGTTTCTGTCTTCCTCACTGATACATGATTGTTGGCTCTAATTTGCGCCATTAGCTCCTTACAACCAATCATTAGTCAGAAATTTGTCTGCATCATGACAATTGTTGCTTAAACATATAAAAAATAGAAAATGAAATGACGTGTCAATTAAGATATAATTCCCTTTCTAAACCACTTTACAGATACAGAAGAAAACATGCTCAAATTAAAAAATGTGAGTAAACCTCTGACAGCCTGCATTAAAACAATCTGTCAAGCTTTTAAACTGTGAGGGCAGAAATTATATCTAGTATATGTCTGAGCAACACATAGCTCTATATCCCTCAAAGCTGAGAAAGGTGCTAATGCAAGATAAATGGTAATAAATAAGCTCTTCTGTCTTTTCTAAATATATTCCCTTTCCTCATCAAAACAGCCAAACCCACTGAACAAAGGATTATTCTCCCAACATCTAAATGAATGAGGTAGGATTTTCATAAGCTTTTTGTCATTTCCTTTGCAAAGCTTTACTCTCTGGAATAGAAATAAGTCTTCTGTAGGTTATATTTCTCTCAATAGTTTATCTTTATTGCTTTTATTATAAAACCTTCTGTAAGGGAACATATTACCACATTGATCTATAAAGTGCTTTGGAATCCTCCAGGATAAAGTATGATATTTAAATATACATCAATGCTATACTTATGACATTTTATTCCATTTATTTATTCTGCAAACTATTTCATTTTATGGCACTTAAGGATTTTTTGGCAGAATTATTTTTACTCCCTCTCGCACCTTTCACAAGGGAAGGTTTCAATTACACGAGGTACATTATTTTTCATTAAAATTATATTGTGTATGTAAATCAACTAAAAATCTGGAAATCCTGGACACCTGATCATCATAGGGATTGGCAATCTAATAGCAGGATTCTCTGGCTATGTGGACTCTCTTCAGACCCTACGCTACCTTGTATCTATTTTCACGACACCACTGACTTCCTGAGGAAACTACAATGCCTTGAGGATGTTTTTGAACACACAATCCTGACCACTATTGATGTAGAAGGTCTCTACACCAGCATTCCACATGAAGATGGACTACAAGGTGTCAGGAATTGTATCCCCCCCGATGATGGCACAGCACACCTAGTGGCTGAACTCTGTGAATTTGTCCTCACCCACAACCATTTCAGATTTGGGGAAGAGATGTAAAAAATTGTGTAAAAATGTAACTGTAACCGCTAAAAATCCTAGCGGTTACATGGTTACATGTGCTGTGGGTACTGCAGTACAGTATATCTTTTATACTGCAGAGCCCATACTGCAGGGTGACAGCCAGCTCCCAGGTGGCTGGTGTGTAACTAACAGAAATCGATAAGTTGATGCTTATTGATTAACCATTTAAACAATTACACTTTTATATTCCTAATTTGGGGGCAATTTATGCCTTCAAGTCAGCAGCACTGCTATGGGTACCCACATGGCCCCATAGTACGCCAACATTTTTATGGCTGACTTAGAACAACACTTCCCTAGTTTTTGTTCTCTAGCACTCCTCCTCAACTTGTGCTATACTGATGACATCTTTATCATATGGACCCACGGGAAGGACGCCCTTGAAGAATTCCAGCATTTCAACAATTTCCACCTCATCATCAACTTTAGCCTAGACCATTCCACACAAGAGATACATTTTTTGGAAACTACAGTGCAAATAAGTGATGGGCACACAGACAACACCCTATACCGGAAACTTATTAATGACTATACTTACATACATGTCTCCAGCTTTCATACAGGAAACATCACACAATCCATAGTCTATAGGCAAGCCCTAAGATACAACTGCATTTGCTCCAATCCATCAGAGAGGGGGACAAACACCTATAAGATCTTTATCAAGCATTTTTAAACTACAATACTCACCTGTGCAGGTGAGGAAATAGATTGATAGAGACAGATAGGTATCACCTACTACAGGACAGGCCCAACAAGGTAAATTATGAAACATCAATGGCCATCACCTACAGCCCTCAGCTAAAACATCTCCAGCACACAATCAATGATCTACAACCTATCCTGGAAAATGAACCCTCATTCTCACAGACCTTGGAGGACAGGTCAGTTCTCGCTTAGAAACAACCCCCCAACCTGAAGCAAATACTCACCAGCAACTATACACCACACCAAAGAAACACCAATCCATGAAACAAATCTCATTGCCAACTCTGCCTTCATGTCTATTTAAGTGACACCATCATAGGACCTAACCACATAAGCCATAACAGCACATCTGGTATTGTTACTTCAAAAAGAGACTTCTCTTCAAAAAGAGATTTCAAAGAGAAACTGCAGAGCTGCAATTCATTTGCAAACTTGATATTATTAATCTGGGTCTGAATAGGGACTGGGTCTGAACAGGGACTTGCTGGCTTACTACACAAGCAATTTTCCCTTTCTTGGTATTCACACTTCCTCCTCAACTGTTGGGAGTGGGCCAAGTTAGTACTGATCCTTCACTTGATTAAGTAACTCCCTTCTTTTCATGTGCTAGTATATTTATGCCTGCCTCTGTAATTTCCACTCTAATGCATCTTACAAAGTGCCCAAATAAATCTGTTAGTCTTTAAGGTGCCAAAGGACTCCTTGTTGTTTTTGCAGATACAGACTAAGATGGCTACCTCTCTGATATAAATCAACCGTACTTCAATCAGTTAAGCAACCACAAGTGATCACTCCAAATCAAGCCTCAGCTAAGCAGGTTGGAAAATGGGCAGCTCACCACTTTCAGAAACAATGCTCCAAAACCACAGATTCATAAGTTATTTGATGGCAGAGAGGAATGTAGTTATTACTGTCACATAAGTGTTTTCCTTTGTGTGCTCTTGACAGATATAAATAGGAATGTGAACCTACTCATAATAGGTCCTAAAGCATTGATGAATCAGCTGTTTCAGTATTTGATTTAGCCACAGAGGGGAAACAGAGACAGAATGCAAGACAATCACAAAGAATTTATCCAAGGCATTTTAGATGTGTGCAGAGACCAATATGACTTATGTTTGGATGAAGGTTAATTTGCCTTATTCTCCAATTTTGTCATAGTTGCTATAGTATTCTTAACCATTTGGTTTTTTGTAACCGTATGTTCTGAAATTACTCTCATAAAATGACACCTGGCAGTAGAGTGCACACAAGATGCTTCCCTTTATCTTGGAATTAAATACATTTCCTCATGTCATGCAGAACTACATTAACTATATCAGAACTAAGAAACTTTAAGAGAGTTAATGGATTCTGCTGGACACAAGGCAAGTTCTTAAAATATAAAGTGAATAATAAAAACTGCTTTTAGTTATGAGAAATCATTTACTTCTGGTATTTGCCACTCCCTGCAATACCTTCACCCTGTCTCAATGTTTGATAAACTTTACTAATATATCTAACTATCTTCTAGATGAGGTTAATAATGGTACGACTACCAATAATTGATCTGCAAAAGTAGAACAATACCCGATGCCCAAGGCATATATGTAGCTGTATATCAGCCCCTATCTATCTTTATATGGCGATTCTCATCAGCATCACATCCCATTTGCAAATACAGGCTGAGTGCAATCTCACCGCTTGCAATTTATGTACCACAGGAAATCATATGTTAAAAGGTGAGTAATTCAAGAAATGATGGTACGCACAGACAAGTTCAGCTCTCTCTGCCAACAACCATATATGTAGGTTTTCATTTTCTAATGCAATGCAATTATTTTCACTTTAAACTTCATGTTTCTAATGAAAAATACTCAGCAGTTCTAACAGATACATTTAACTGTTTAGATGTATTATTAGGGATATTTTAAAAAAAGCAATAAAAAAGTGATTTTTCAAATGTACAATTTATAATAATCCAACCCTATTGATCTGGTCCATCTAGCCCAGTATCTTGCCTTCTGCAAGGTGATCTGTATCAGATGCTTCAGAAGGAATGAACAGAATAGGCAATTTATCTAGTGATCCATCATTTGTTCTCCAGTTCCAGCATCTGGAAGTCAGAGTAGACAGTACTGGTTTGTTTGCTGCCCTGCCCTAACCCAGGGCCTGGGCCGCTCTAACTAATTGCCTGTTTGCTGCCTCTCCCCAATCCCGGGCCATGGCCTTCTAGAGTCAGGACTGTTGGCTGAGCCTGATACAGGCCCAAGACCCAGGACTACAGGACTCGACGGACCTAGGTGGAGTGGCTGCCCACTGACCCGGAGGGGGAAGAGCCCCTCCATGAGCCCTGACAGGCTACAAAGAATATATTCCAGGACAAATGGTCCATTGATTATATTAAAGAATGTTTGAACACTCACCCTAGAGCTTGGAAGGAAGGAATGGAGCGTGCCCAGTGCATGGACAAAAAGAGCAGTCTGGAGGCTGATTCACAAATGTAATGAACATTCAGGTATTCTGGCATAGGAGAAGGCATGGTGAGCTGGTGCAAAAAGGAATTGTACAGTTAGTTATCTTATTTCTTGTTAAAATATTACAAAAATAGTCTTTGATATAAGTAGTCTGATATGTCTTGCAAGGAAAAAAGTAACGTATTTTAAAAATAACATGAATGAGATACAGCCTTGAAATAATTTGCATGACTGCCTTTGTTCAATATTAGCCACAATTTTTACATATGTGTATTGTAACAGAGCAGTGAAAAAAATAGGGCAAATTTATTTGAATTCCACACTTCATAGAGATGATGTTGTATTTGGAAAATTTAGATATGAACATTCCAAGTAAATTACATTGCAATCTTTTGAGACATTTTTTAGAAGACTGATACTTTAGAAGAAACAGTCAGCAGAATTATTGTGATGCAATTGTTTACACTTATAACTCTAGATATATATATGTATAAAAAATACAAATTGGCAGGTATCATACCTTTCCATAGCTTGCCCCAGAGAGTGGAATAAATGGCCTGAAAAATTAGTGGAATTGCCAAAATTATTAGTTTTAAAGGGGGGGGAGGGGAAGTATTTACAAAAATTCTTTGGTTTGTAGTTTTTAAAATGACTATTATACAAATAAATATGTTCTAGTATATTAACATGCTACATCTGATAGTCAGCATACATAAACTACCTGATGTTCTAGCACTGCTCATGTACACAAGATGCTTACTATAAACGGCCAAGCCTTCCAAGTGATTCATACACATATTCCATTGAAGTTAACAGGTTTATTGCATAAGTAAGGGCAGCAGGATTTGACCCAAAATGGATATTTAATTATAATGCAGTAGTTCTATCCCCAGAGATTAATATTTGACTATTTATAAAATTAATGCAATTAAAATAATCTTGACTAAAATAACTATCTTAAAATGTAGAAACTGTGTTCTAGAATTAACATTAGATTTGTATTTACAAGAGTGACCAAAGAGTGTGCTAGTGGGGGAGGACAAGCAATGCTCTGTGCTGAAATGTTCACATATGCAGTCTTTTTATTTGTTCAAATGGTAGCTATGAATTGAAGAGGAAAAGATGGAGGAAATTCCATAGGTTCATAAAGTAGAAATAAAAATAAAAAAGTATTTGTCTCCTTTCCCAAAAAAGATTATGGAAAACAGCAAGAGAACCACAATGATTAAATGTCAAAGCTGTGAGAAAGGTAAGCAAAGGAGAAATCACGTCACAAATGAAGTCGAGTCTCATTTCTAAGTCCTGTATGTTTGGCTCACATGTCAAGACTACATATATACAGCACACTGTAATACTTACAATTTTTTTTTTTTGGTAACTAAGTGGTGCTTTAGATCCACTAGCATTGACTACAAACTAATTTTAAGGGAAATGAGTTACATAAAAGTTTGCAGAAAACAGTGCTTTTTATATACTAAGCTGTGCTGCAAAAGCACTTAGGAGGGATGTTAATTTTCCTGAACAAAAAGTAACTAACCATTGAACAAAAGCAGTGTATTCTTCAGAACAAGAATTACAGTATTTTAGTACACGATTATTCTTTATGAAATTCAAACAAATACATACCAAATTCTTGAACTTTTAAAATGGCTAAGGAATTAGTTTTAACTGTTATAAGCTAAAAACATATAAAATACCCTGAAAGCTACGTGTGCGTCGCTGAGAAGTGGCCCCTCTATTTCAACAATATTCATGCTTGTTTCTCCACCAATCAGATGTACATTAGCTTCAATACTCTCTGCAGAACTCTGACATGCTGCACTCTCTCCTGGGTTTAGTGCTTTCGCAAGTGTATCAAATGCCCTATGAAAAAACATTGTTACCTATGAGTTAAGTCAAATTATACAGTAAAAGCAAGGAAAATGTAAAATCATGACAGTGTAGGCTTCAGTCTAGACAGTGTTTGTATAGGCTTGTATTTCCAAATATATTACATTTTGCTCCCTTCTGATAATTTGAAAATCACTATAACACTGCTCTGTCTACTTTACTTAGTCTACTACAAGCCTCATTTTAAAAACAAATATTGGGGGGAGGGGGTTGAAAGAGAAAATGAGAGAGAAGGTTGTGTGCACAGAATCCATGAGAACTCTCCATCTTCAAGGCAGAAGTAAGCTTTGCCTCCTCCTATAACATCAAAGGAGCAGATCCCTGGAGTTTCCTCCTGGCAGTCTGGGGGTGGGTGGCGGCAGAAACAGCAGCCCAGTGGCTGTCACCTTGGGAGCCTTTTCCGGGCTCTCTGTGCTAACACAATACTCACTCTCTGCCCAAAATACTTAAGTGAGAGAGCAGCTATCACAAAACGGAACGTTAAGGCAAAGAGAGAGCCCTATCAAAGCATTTATCTACATGGAGGAGCTAAATACAGTGAAACCTTTGTTATCCAGCACTCTGTTAGCCAGAAAACTTTGTTAACCGACACTGCCCCCCAGCCACAATACTGTCACATCTTCAGGCTCACAGGCCTGGACTGGTTTACCAAGATTGGCTTAACAATTTTTTATTTAAGAAGTAATCATCTTTAACTCAAAATAGAAATGTGACACCAAAATAGAAATGTGCCTCACACTACAAAACTTCCAATATTAAAAACTTGAGTTTTACTATTATTGTCCATTGGTTTTTCCTAGGTTGATGGGACCCTCAGATAACAGGAATTTTTACATAACCGGAACGCTCTAATCCCCAAGTGTGCCAGATAACACAGGTTTTACTGTAATGCTATTGCTGCCAAAGATGGTGTCATGGAGAGCAGGCCAAAACAGTCCAGAGGGTTCTCTGATCTACCTCAACCCACTTGGCCATTTAGGTTTGGGCTGCGTAGCCCCCTTCAAGAACTAAGGACAGGAAGCAAAGTGGTGAAACGTGCACCTATCATCCCTTCCTTAGATAAGGAAATAAGGCTTCAATACTCATGCATTAAATATTTGTCTCCAAGGAAATCCTTTTTCCTTCTACACCACAATTCCCTCTGCAACAGCAAGCCAAGTTTTACAAGCCCTGCTCCCTAATGGCATGTCTACACTACGCTACCTTAAACACCTGTGGCTGCCTGTGCCAGCTGACTCACATCTCAATACTCAGACTGTGGGGCTGTTTCATCGAGGGTATTCCAGCTCAAGCTCAAAGACGCTCCTACTTCACAGGGTCCTAGAGGCCAGGCTGTAGTCTAAGTCTGGATATCTACACTGCAATTAAACAGCCCCACACCCTAAGTTCACTGGCACAGGCCAATTGTGGGTGTCTAATTGCTGTGTAAACACACCCAAGGGGCTCAGCCCTGTAGCCCTTGCTGATGCAGGAAGTACCATTACCTTTAACATTTACAAGTATGAGTAAAAGCTGCAAGATAAAGTTCTAAAGAAAGGAAGGTCTAGAATAAAGTGGACAAAAAATGAAATCATAACTCATGAAATGAGACAAGCTGTGTTCTGAGTAGTTTATGCATACTATGGATTTCCTTTATTCTGAGTAATTCCAGTTTCTTTCCATTTCCCTCAGTCACGAATGGGTATATAGATTTTATCAAGCAGTAGGGAAGAATGATTATGGACAATTAGGCTATCATCTAGCTAAGGAACAAAAGGGATATATTAAATTGCAGCATAAAGGGACTTTAAAGTATGGTTCAAATTTATTCCAGGAGAGTTTTATTTTGGATCTTTGATAACCACCATCCAGCAGAAAATACAGGAAAAAAATGACTAGAAAATCAGTTTGCCTTGTTGATAGGCCTCAAAACATAACTTTCTTTAGCAAACACTGTTGGGAGTCTCTTACAATATGTTTGTGTAATATTCGAAAGAAGTCATGTGAGATTTAGGCCTGATCTACACTAGGTTGTAGCAATAAAGTATGCCTTGTGTTAGCTCATGTCTGGATGCATTCATTCTCAATTCTGAGTCCTGTCAGTCAATTTAAATCATGTCCCACAAAACAGCATAAATCCTGCACTAGCATGGTTCTACAGGTCTAATACTGTGTAGATACCAGTACAATCCTCCAGAAACAATCCCACAATGACCTTGGCCCTGCAACAATCACTACTCTGGTCCTGATATTGAACTCTGCTGCCTGAATGTCACAGTGCTCGATCCTTTAAATCCTCAGCATGTTTTGGAAAAGCTTCTCTTCCTACAAGCCAACCTTTGCTGCCTTCACACTTAGGTAAAGCATCAGGTAAAGCTGCAGCTAAAGGGAGCATGAGATCATGGAATCAGGCAAGCTTGCACTTCACTCTGTTCTAAGAAAGAAGTCCTGGACCTCTTCAACCTATGGAAAGAAAAAGCAATGCACACCCAGCTGTTGATCAGCTGCAATATGACAGGGAGAAGCAGTCCTTCCAACAGGCAAAGGGGGCCAAAAGAAAATATGGAGCTGCCTCCCACACCTGCTGCAACTAAACAGCACTAGATGGAGATAACCCTACAAATGACAGGGTGCCCATTGTAAGCCTCAGAAGAAAGAACCCCAGCAGTACACAGAGATCAAGAATTCAAAGTGGATGAGGACATTGAAGATGCAATCCCTGAACAGAACAAGAAGCATGCTAAACCTAGCCCAGACTCTCCCAGAAGAGGAGACCACCGAGGAACTGGTAAAGAGCTCTGATAGGTGAACTGCACTTTAAAAAAACATTAATTCATTAATCTCGGAACTCCCCTTCCTCATCCCCAACGCTTAAACTGATGGCTGAACCTACGTGGACAAGAAACAAAGAAAGCCTTTTGAAGTAAACATTGTATTTGCACAACATGCACTGACAACAATAGGCAAAAAATAAGAAAGAGAACACTATAAAAAGGCAACACAAACATTCCCACCCTTTTGCCAGGATGATCAGATAGAATTGTTAATAATATAAATTGATGTATTGCAAGCAGTAAAAAAAAATGTAATGAAATCCAAACTTGAGTATTGAATTCAAATATACAGAAAATTTAAAATAATCCTTAGAAACAATCTAGTAACTATTTATTCAGACTATATGATTTTTTCTGACTAAAATTGGATGGCTAACAAGTAATGGAAACATAAAAAATGTAGCACTGTGGTTTTCCAATCTTAGAGTTCAAATAACAAAACATCTGCTTAAAATGTTTGAATTCAGGGTAGAAAGAAGAAATGGTTTATTGCTGGCTTAAGGGGACATGTCTTTGAACTGACTCTGCAGAGCTAGGCAGCAGCAACAAGCCTCCTTTTTTGGAGTTTTTGGTTGATCTTGGAACAAATCCTATCTTTTGGCACAATCTCAAAGTTTTCAGGTACTGTAGCATTTAAATATTGCTTAAACTTTTCTTAGGAGGGTTGCTTTGCTTCTTCTATCATGACAGGAAACTTTTCCATGCCACCCCATGACAAGCTCCTGCAGCAGTGCTCATGTGACGAGGATGTCAGCACATGGACCTTGAGCAGTTGCCTCCTTCAGAGTCTTTGGTACCCTCACGAGTGATATATCAGCCAGAATCCCCACTGCCTGTAATAAGTTTAGCAATATTTACTGCACTATCCTTACAGATATGATCCAGGACAAAGGGCAGACCATCCCCCAACCCTTTCTGGCCCCATGGACAAGGGCTGCTGCTGTATCAGAGGCAGCAGCGTGGGGCGGCAGGCAGCTCCTTGGGAGTGGGGCCATGAGCACACTGGCGGCCAGCCACATCCCCAGGGGCTACTGAATAGATTTCATGTGGTTACATGACTATTCAACTACATGGTATCTAACATCCCTAATTTATACCTCACCAGCCACTGCAGTACATGGAAAATTCTGTTTCCATAGGTTGTCCCCTATATACCTTCCCCACAAAGGCACCAGCACAGTATGTCACGGTAGTCCCTTGCTCTCAACCCCAGTGGAAAATAAGGAGAATAGCTATGAATGTATGCATACTGGTCTGTGATTCATACAAGAATGGTCAGCATCTTGCACTTTAAAAAAAATAGTTTTAAATATTCACGGAGCAATTTTTGTTACTTAGTGGTAGAGTGCGCCATAAGTTGTGGTGGAGGTATCCTCGCAAGACCATAATATTCACAGATACAGGATGCTATCCATGAAGAAATACGTTGAAAGGACACCAGCTGTCTTTTCATTCTATCCGCAACTGCCACAAATAGCTGTGGTGACTTTCTAAATGGTCTTGTTTTGTTAATGTAAATGGCCAGCACTCTACAAATACTGAGAGAGTGGAGGCTTTATTCCCTAGAACAGGTCTGGGTAAAATACCCTCTGCGTGCAGTCTCCTTGCCTGCAAACTCCTTGCCTGCCCTCCTGTGAGCTGCTGAGAAAAGCTGCTGCAGGGCTTTGTTTGAATAACTGTGAGCCTTTGCGTGCTGCTTCCGCCCCCAGCATAAACTCATTGGCTGGTTTTTGGCCAATGAGAGCTGCCTGTTGTCAATAAACAGATTGCAAAGCACCACTAAAGGCTCAGCTGTTCAAAAACCACATGGCCCCTGCAGCCAATGTGGGGATAGGGCAGGCAAGGAGTCTGCTTGAGAAGGCTGCCATGCTCAGTGCCAGGGCCACTGGGATGGGTGAGGAGGTCTTTTCAGGTGCTGAAATGACGGCCTCCTGCTCTCCATGTACCCAGATCTATATGAGTCCAACTGTGAACAGCATGACCAGGGAGAGGACAACAATCTTTCTCTTACAACAATCTTTCTGGTGACCCTCACCCATGCATGTAAGGCAGGAGGGATAAGGATCACTCTTTGGCACATGCTTAGTGCAGGATTGGCATGCCTTGAATCCTGAGGAATGAGGCGTGACCCAGGAACAGTTCTGAATGAACTGTGAAGGGGGTACACCCCAACACCTGTTCTACAACAACTAACTGCTAAGACTACTAAACTAACTATAATAAACTATTTATAACTATAGGGTATATCTACAATGCCACCCTAGTTCGAACTAGGGTGGCTAATGTAGGCATTCGAACTTGCAAATGAAGCCTGGGATTTAAATATTCCAGGCTTCATTTGAATGATCCCGGGCGCTGCCATTTTTAAATGCCCCGTAGTTCGAACTACCTGCCCGCGGCTACGTGCGGCACGGACTAGGTAGTTTGAATTAAAGCTCCTAATTCGAACTACCGTTATTCCTCCTGCAAGGAGGTTTGATTATGCCTATGATTATGCATAGCTTTTGAACCAGGTCACTGATTTTCACAAATCTTTTGAGAGGCAAGGAAGCTATTGCCACTCTTGAGTTAAGCTGTGCCCCTATAAACTCTATGGACTGTACCGGTGTGAGCACTGACTTCGTTTCATTTATTAGTAGGCCCAAGGAGTGGAAGAAAGTCATGACAGTATGGATATCATGATGGGACTGTGCCTCTGATTTGGACTTGATCAGGCAGTCATCAAGCTGGGGAAAAATGATGATGTCAAGTTTCCTTAGGTAGGCGGTGACTACTGCAAGAATCTTGGAGAAGACCCTCAATGCCGTTGAAAGTCCAAATGGCAGGACAGTATATTGGTAGCGGTGAATACCTAAGACAAAGCAGAGAAAGTTCCTAGGGGCAGGATGAACATAGATATGAAAACAGGCATCCTGTAAGTTGAGACATGAAAACCAGTTGCCCAGCTCCAGCACAGGAATTATGGTTATCAGTGTTACCATCTTGAACTTTTGCCATTTTAGAAATTTGTTGAAGATTCTAAGGTCTAAAATGGAGCACCATCCACTGTTCTTCTGAGTGAGGAAGTAATGTGAGTAGAAGCCACTCTCAGACCCCTGAAAAACCCTTCTATAGTGCCCAGTGTAATCCTGTTGTAGGATTACATTGTGAGAGTAGTCCCTGAAGAGGGATGGGGCAGGTGCGTGGGTGGGGGAATGGAAATAAAAGGAATATATCCTATACAGATTGATTGTAGCACCCACTATTCAGATGTTTTGCCCTGCCATGTGGTGTAAAAGGGCAGAAGTCAATGATGGAATATTTTGTCAGAAGGTAGCAACTCTGGAGCAGGGGAGAATGTTTTCAGTCCCTTGACCAAGGCTTCAAATTTGCTTGTTTTGTTTAGGTGGCTGGTTTGCAGCACTGGTTTAGTTAAGTCTGCACTACTGCCTGCCCTGACCACGTTGTTGAGTCTGGTGATCTTGTCTCTGTTGGTGATAAGTGTATGAAGGATATCTGGGTCTTGGGTTGGTACCTATGCTGTCTCCTTCTGGTTGCAGGCATGTGAATACCCAGGGAGCGCAGAGTCACCCTTGAGTCCTTCATGGAATGGAGGATGTTGGTTTTTGTCAAGAAGAGCTTCTCTCCCCGAATGGGAGATCCTCTGCTGTGGACTGTATTTCCCCTTGGAAACGCAGCAGAGTTAAACCAAGAGGCTCTCCTTATAACTACCGTAGTGGTTGTTGACCTAGTGGCCATATCAGCAGTGTCGAGAGCGGCTTGTAAAATTGTAAGAGAAATCGCATGCTTTTCTGCAATAACTGTCTTAAATTGTTGTTTCTTTGCCTCGAGTATGTCATCAATAACTGTATTAAACTTTGAATAATTATTGAAGTCATATTTACTGAGCAATGCAGCGTAATTAACAACTCTAAAATTGTAGGGTCGATGATGTATAGACCTTTCTACCGAAGAGATCTAGCTTCTGGCTGTTCTTGTCAGCAGGGGTGGATCATAGCTGGTGCTGTTTATTTCTTTGGTGCGTGGTTTCGACTACCAAAGACTTAGGTGGTGGGTAGGTGAACAGAAATTCAGATCCCTATGGGGGAACATAATATTTCCTATCTGCCCTTTTGCAGGTGAGCCGTATGGTTGCAGGGGTCTGCCAAATTGTTTTCACAGGGTCCGTGATTGCAGGATTTATGGGCAGAGCAACCTTTGTGGTAGGGGTGGCCTGTAGTATGTTCGTAAGCTCATGCTGGGTCTTGGAGACTTCCTCTATGGCAAAATTCAAATCCACCACCACCCTTTTAAAAAGGTCCTGAAAGGACGTGAAGTCATTGGCCGATGTCAGAGGTGGTGGCATTACCACTTCATCTGTTGAGGATGATGAGTTCGTGTCAGGAGTAGTATCCGGTCCTGAATCATGCATTTGCTGATCTGGTGTATCCTCCAGTAGCTTCTGAGGAAATGGAGACCGAGAAGCCACAGGTTGTTTGTTTGTCTTTTTGGGGTGCTTTCTCCTATAATTGTATGCTCATTGGCTCCAGTACTGCCACTGAACGCCGTATGGCATGGGTGGTGGCATCCATGGGTGTGGTCCCCAGGGGGATTTGCAGCCCCCATTGAATGCCTAAAAATGGGATGGGAGGACAGTACTGAGACTTCAGTGCTGGGCGACAGTTGGGGTGAAAACGATAACTTCCCTCCATCATCTCTGTCACTAGATAGAAGTGTGAGAGAAGAGATGTGCATTGGTGCCGCTGTGGTCAGCAATGTATTGGTGCTGAGGAATGAGGAATTAAAGATGGAAGAGATGGTGAGATCCTTGGGATGGAGGTACCATCCTTGGGATGGTAGTGCCAGTGTAGATGGTGCCATTAAATGACAGTGCTGTAAGCAGTGCTGATGTTGACTGCAGGCCTGTTGGCACCGATGACTGTTGCAGTAACTATATGATTGTGGCACCAGCAGCTGCAATGACGGTACTGGAGTCTGATGCCAGTGCAGGTTGCAGTGCCGAGTGAATTATGTCTTGTGGCTGATGATTCTGCCTTCGGTTTCTCTGGTGCTGCCATGGTCACTGAGCTCGTTAAGGCAGGTACATTCAGGCCTGTAGCCTCAGTGCGGGGTTTTCGCAAGCTCTGTTTAGCGGTACCATGCTGGATGCCAGGCACATCATACGTGCTGAGGTGTGGCCTCAACTCTTGGTGCCAATTTCTCAGTCACGTGCCGCTTGGAGGACTGTAATTTATGAGGTAGAGAGGAGGTGCATTTCTTACAGGATTTTTTCCCCTTCTCAGGTTTCTGCTTATTGGGCCATTGAGTTCCTGGATTGGAAGCTGAGTGCTGTGCTTTTTTCAAGGATAAGCATCTTAAAGGTGGAGGTCTCTATCCCTGTGTGTACGCACCTTAAGCTTGGCACAGTGGTGGCAGTCCTGCTGTATGTGACCCTTGCGTAGGTATATGACACATCTCGAGTGTCCACTGGAGACAGGCATTGTGTCATTACAAGTGGAGCAGAATTTAAATCCTGGTAACCCAGGCATTGCTGTCCAACAGGGGAAACAAAAGCAACTGGGAAAAACAACTTGGATAACAGGTTTTTTCCTTGTAGGTTTTTTTTGGTAGGGTTTTGTTGTTGTTTTTTTTTAAAAGGGAGGCAAACTTGGATAAAATGAACGAAGGGAAAAGCAACAAGAAATGAGTGAAACGAACTACTTAACTACAGAAAAACAACACTGAGTGAAGAACACTGCCTAGCTCCGTCTTAAGCCAGGGATGGTAAGAAGGAACTGAGGGGAGAGTAGCCGCACATGTGTGGTTGCACCGCAAGGCGTTCACGCACCCTGCTCACTGCACATGTGCGGCCCCCCCTAGGCACTGCTGAGAAGAATCCGGTTTGCAGCACTGGGACACACTGACACCTGCTGTGGAGCACCCACAGGGGCGTCTCTCGAAGAAGAAAGAATGATTATGCAAGGTTAAAGCTCCCGCATTTTCCTTATTAAATATACACTATACATTTGTCAATTTAAAAAAAATACACACAGGAAATTAAAAGGTGCAGTTAGGCACTTAAAAGTGTAAGGAAAAGAGAATGTGCCTGTGCTATCTTACTTCTGTTCCCATGTACATTTTGTACACTAGTCTTGAAGTACACCATTACAAACTATTATATTCTTCTAAGTCCTGTCTTGTATGGTATACAGGTTGAGGGAGCAGTGAGGTTCCTACTGATGTCAATGGAAAGACACACTGACTTCAAATGGGAATTGGGTAAGACACTGGAAGAGCGTGGTGTATATAAAGAAAACAACAGGGCAAACATTCTGCTTGCAATAACAGAGTAAATACAAAAACAACGAGGAGTCCTGTGGCAACTTAAAAACTAACAGATCTGGGCATAAGATTTCATGGGCAAAGACCCACTTTGTCAGATGCATGTGTTTTTTTCATTAAGTTGATGGATTTTTCCTTTTTGTACAGCTAAGTTCAGTGCCTTGCATTGTGACAAGTATCAGAGGAGTAGTCGTGTTAGTCTGTATCTGGAAAAACAGTAAGGAGTCCTGTGGCACCTTAAAGACTATCAGATTTATTTGGGCATAAGCTTTCATGGGCAAAGATCTACTTCGTCAGATGCATCTGACAAAGTGCGCCTTTGCCCATGAAAACTTATGCCCAAATAAATCTGTTAGGGTACGTCTACGCTTGCTCCCTAGTTGGAGCTAGGGATGCAAATGTAGCCGACTGAAATTGCTAATGAAGCGGGGATTTGTATTTGCATTTTTTGAGGAGTAACGTTAGTTCGAACTAAGAGGTTTGATTCGAACTAACGCGTCCCAGAACGCACTTCCTGGTTCGAATCAGCTGTTGAGCAGAATAACGTGTCGGTGAGATTATGCTAATGAAGCGTGGGATATTTAAATCCCCGCTCCATTAGCAATTTCGGTCGGCTACATTTGCATCCCTAGCTCAAACTAGGGAGCAAGTGTAGACGTACCCTTAGTCTTTATGGTGCCACATGACTCCTCATTGTCTTTGCAGATAAAGATTAACATGGCTACCCTTCTGATACAGAATAAATGCAGAGTAAAGCAAATGGAAGGCTAGGGGCAGATCCTTAGCTGCATTAATTAGAGCTAGACTAGTTTACACCAATCATTATCTGAATTGATTTACTTCAAATTTACATTGGTATAATACAGTAATATCTTGACCCTGATTGTGAAGGATGGATGGTCTGTAGTGAATTAATGCTACACGTTGGCTGCTGTTGGGCCAACGCCTGAGCTGATCGGAAAGGGTGGGCAAGATTGTGCTGGAAGGATTACCTGGACCAGCACTACTGTACTGCCTCCTTAATCTACTTACAATAGCACTGAAATGGTTCAAATTAAAACCAATGAGGGCAAAGGATTTGTAAGATGAACTCAAATGCCATTGTAATACTGAAAATCCTTATGAAACACTTCTGTATGGACAGAAAATATTTTATGACCATTCCAGAATTTTTCAATGCTAAACTATGTAGATAGATGGGGCTTATGATTAATAATGTTTCCTATGTGGAATAAACTACTAAAAGAATATATAGTATATAGGCCAATGCCCAGAGCTGAAAACAATAATGAAAATATAAATTAGCCATCAAAGCTACATTTAAATTCTTTCCAAACACAAATATAACTTCTCATATTTAATTCTGAATGGAACTTCAGTGCAAAATGTTACTCAGAACTCAATTAGCAACTTCTGTATGGTTGTTCTTCATCACAAGTTCAATATTTTACCATAATGATTTTTACTGAAGAACTGTCTGCATTGTTTGCTTTTGTAAGCTTTGAGTGAGATTACCAAAAAGAATTATATTTAAAAATGAAATACTGTAGTGTGCCTTACCTGGTAACATCACTACTTGCTTGTTCTTCTTGATGGAGTTCAGACAATGATGTATCTCCGTTACTTAAACTTTCAATCATAGACAGCTCAGCACTACTTTGAGACATGTCTTTGGACTTACTGAGACTTGCTAATGATGTTACCACATTTGCCAGTGTGCTTAAATCCCCTTGACATGCCTCAACCTAGGGAAAAAAGAATAGCTTTAATCATTTTACACTGGAAGCATCTGACTCTGTAAAGGGGAAAAAAAAAAAAAAAATCCAGCTTTCACAGTAACAAATGAAACTATGGGATTGCAAACAGAATAAAAAAAATCTAAGTTGCTTTCAGCTACAAATTAATTTAAATATAGGAATTAGAAGTTGCACACTTTAATTTTTTTTTTTCAAAAATGAACTTTTACCAATAGTTGACGTATATTTTTGTAGGAAGAGCATTTTGTAAAAAGCAACATTTATGGAAAGACAAATAACTGAGAATAGATCTACATTGGCAACTGACCAACAAACATTTTGTGGTTCTGTGCTAATCCCCCTCATCTCCAAAAGATAAAAGTTTTATCGCAACAAGTGCCAGTGTGAACAGAGCCTTGTGGGCAGGAGTGTTCTCTGCCAAACAATACGAATTCCACTCATTGTGGGTGGGAGTATTTTGTCAGAAAAAGAGCAGAAAAACATTGGCTACATTGCTCAACTTTTAGTAACACAACTGTGTCGACAAGGCTGTCTCTCTAAAAGCTATGTAGTGTAAACAAAGCCTAAGACAGTTTATTGCTGCTCTTAAATTATTCTTAGCTGGGTAAGGGAAGGGTTGTTAGGAGGGCATGCACACTTCCTAGTTTCTGTAGGCCAAGTTCATTACACACACCAGGGGATCCTTGAATCCCTCCATTTCCCCCATACAAGCTCCTTGTGTTCCACCCACCCATCTCCCCCACTTCTGGAAATCCTGGCAACCACTCTTATTCTAGGATCCTCCATCTACCCCACAGACAATGGGATCTGGTCATTGATCTCTATGACCCCCATCTTACACCATTATATTAAATTTTCTTTCTGGTTGAGAGAGAAGTCATTCAGGGTGTCCAACATGTTAAACTATATTGGGAGGATGGACAGAGCTGAGATGGGAGGGGGGTACTGTTATGCTGGAAGGAGTTAATAAGCTTCCATCAACTGATTCTTTGTCCATGGACAATTACAGAGATGGAAAAGCTGCTGAATCTGCTAACAAGATTCAAGGGGCTTTACATGCCTCATTTCCTTCTACCCGTTTTTTCTATTTTCACCAAAATCAATAGGATTTTGTCCACTGATACCTAAAAAATTCTCTGAAATGACTGGATGTAGCATTAAAAGTTACTGTGCCACATTCAGACAGAGAAATACCATGAAAAAGAGTGACAAGGTATATTTTGGGATCAATGCAACTATGGAAACACCACAAATATCAAGTTGAGTATAAGGCCTGCCATGTTAAGTTGATTTACTAATGTAGGTGTCTACACTACACAAAGTTCATTCTATCAACCAAAGTTGCTTTCTGTACTCCACCTACATGAGAGGTGCAGTGATTGACCTGACATCCCCAGGTCGACATGGAGATAGTGTAGACACTGCGTTGTGTAATTCAAATGAATTGGCTTCCAGGAGGTGTCCCACAGTGCTCTCCTGTGACCCCTCTGGAGAATGCTTTCAACTCCACAGCATCTCAGATAGGTACACAAGGAAACAGCTTCTTTCCTGTTAAAGCCCCAGGAACTTTTGAATTTTCATTTCCTATTTGGATCAGCATGAGCTTGCCAACACAGTTGATCATGGAGGCTCAAGGCTGCAAAGAAGCTCCATCTTGGAGTACACAAGAGGTGATGGATCTTACTGCTGTGTGGGTAGAAGAGTCTGTAGAGGCAGAGCTTGATCCAGCAGAAGAAATACTGACATCTACACCAAGATTTCATGGGGCATAAGGGAGGAGGACTACACAAGGGACAAACAGCACTACTGTGTCCTTTGGCAAGCGTACCAATAAGAAAAGGGAGGTGAACAATTGTTCTGGTTCTGCCCCATAGACATGCTGCTTTTATGAGAAGCTGCATGTGATTCACAGTAGTGACCCCACCACTATGTCCAAAATGTTCCATAGTTACCTTGCAGAAGCCCTCTGAGCAACAATGACTATTGACAATGAGGGACTTTCTTTTCAGACTGCAAAATAACCGTTGGTGATGTTAAACTACCAATTGTGATCTTGGGAGATCTAACCTATCCCTTGCTCCCATAGCTCAGGAAGTCATACAACCTCAGCTTGGACAGCAGTAAGGATCAGTTCAACCCTAGGCTGAGCAAGTGCAGAATAGTGGTGGAATTCCCCTTTGGATGTTTAAAAGGTCTCTGGCACTGTTTGTTTAGTGATCAAACCAGCAGACAAAGGGGCACCCTTGTGGTCCTTAAGTTTTGATTACATCAATGAGGCCAAATGACAACTCTCTGACGTCACCTACTATACTGATGTTAAAGATGACCCCATGCCACAATTCACTCAGGAATTTAAGGGTATCATCAAATACTTCTCCAAATAACTCAATAGAAACTCTACAAATTCATCCCCATGAGCTCACCCCAGTGATCTTCCACATACTTCCCAAGATACAAAAATAAGGGAACTCAGGCAGAACCATCATATCTGGCCATGGCATTCTTACTGAAGGAATATTAAGATTCACAGAAACCTTACTCAATTCATTTACCAAACAAAGAGCCAGTTTCCTCCAGGGCATAACCGACTTTCTCCAGAAATTCC
The DNA here is from genome assembly GCA_019425775.1 of Rafetus swinhoei. Classification (NCBI taxonomy): domain Eukaryota; kingdom Metazoa; phylum Chordata; order Testudines; family Trionychidae; genus Rafetus; species Rafetus swinhoei. The sequence continues at coordinate 268,105,056 of CM033437.1, read as the reverse complement.
ATGACTTCAACATCCCTCAGAACATCATACTTTGCCACCTTAACAGTAATATCCTACTAGGGATGTAAAATCCCATTTAATTGGTTAACTGGTTAGCTGATTAAAAAGAGAATGGCTGGAGCATTCAAGTCAGGCTGCAGTGTCCTCCCCCACCAATGGCAAGGGCTGCTCTGGCTGGGCTGGAGCGCCCCCTGCCTACAGTGCACCTGGGCCAGGCCTGCCACCAACTAGGGATGTAAAATCCCATATAATTGGTTAACCAGTTAAACATAATGTTTAATTGGTTAAGCAGTTAATGGAGTGGCAAGCATCACTCCTCGCACAGATATCTACAAGACAATGGACAACACTCAGATATACAACCCGAAATGTTACCAAACTCATCCTCACCCATAACAATTTTACATTAAAACAACAAACGTTTTGTCCAAACCATGGTAACAGTCATGGCTATTAGACTGGCTCCCTAATATGTCAATCTTTTTATGGGACATCTTGAAAAGAATTTCTGACAAATACATTACAAAACCAGTGATATATCTGGGATACATTGATGATATTTTCATCCTCAGAACAGATGACATAAACTCTCTCAACTTCTCACCACTTCAACACCCGAAACAAACATTCTGATATCAGCATCAACTTCCAGGTCATTACAACAAGGGAACAATACAGACAGCCATTTATAAGATGATCACAGAGCACCCTACTTACTGTTACAGATCCAGTAAACATCCCAAACCTTCCAAGAAATCTTTTATCTACAGCAAGGCATCCAGATACCACAGAATATGCTTCAAGGAAAAAAAGTCTAGATAAACACTTTAATAAACTGAAAACTATCTTCACCGCACAAGGGCACTCTGCCAGAGAAAGCGACTGAATCATGGAAAGGGCCACCCAAATACCCAGAAAATATGCTTCAATTTCTGCTCAGGGGACACATTCTGACTATACACACCTAACTGTCACTGTCTTTCCACACATCCATACAGGGTTTTCATTAAACAATTGGGGACCTATCCTGAAATAAATCTTTCTTGAACCCCCTCTTCTGGCCTTCAAACAATCTCCAATGTCACCAAACTTATCATCAGAAGCAACCTCTCAACAGACAAACTCAAACACATTTAAAGTGGCACCAGACCTGACAAAATAACATGCAAAACCTCCATATATAGCTGCATTGCTACAATGAACAATACTTCCCACAACACAACTCACAAGATCCATGTGCCCTATATATGCCTATCAAAACGTGTGGTGTATCTAATCTAAAGCACTAAAAGATGTAACAACTATATGGGTGAAAGAGGAAGTTACTAATCTGCAAATGGAGGTTCTTTGAGATATGTAGCCCTTACCTGTATTCCATCTAGGGTTTATGCATGCATCATGTGCCCTCAGTGGCACAATTTGAAAGTAGTATTGTAGTTGCTCCACTCATGCACCCTTGCCACGCCTCATGGCTTTATCTGAGATGATAAAGGCCAGAGCACACTGATCGTGTCTCCAGTTTCTTCTCCATTGCAAAACCAAGAAATCCGCAGCTAAGGGGAAGGAAGGTGGGAAGTGCACTACAGATAAGTACTAAAGAACTTCCAATTCCAGGTAAGAAACCTCCTCATCTTCTTTGAGCGATTGTCCCTATTGTATTTCACCATGAGTGAGTAACAAATAGTACCTAAGTTGGAGGAGGAAAGAGTTGAATGGAGGACAGCCATGCTGAATGAGACATCCAACACAGAGTTCTGCACCAAGGTGTAATACGTAGCGAAAATGGGTATGGAACTCCATGTGGCCACTTTACAATGTCTCAAAGCAGCACATCATGGAGGGTGGCCGTGGGCTCTTGTGGAATGGGCCCTCACCCCAACAGGTGGAAATCAGTCCTGACAGCTGATACCATAGTGTAATACACCCCAAAATACACTGGAGATTCTCTGGGAGAAACTGCATGACTATTAATTCTCTCCAATACTGTGAAACAACTTAGGAGACTTCCTGATCGGTCTTGTCCTCTGCAGATAGAAGGTCAAGCCTAGTGGACATCGATGGAGTGATGTAATTCTTCCTCTTCTGAGGCACGAGGCTTTGGAAAGAAAGCAGGTAAGTGGATGGGTTAGTTCAGATGAAACTGGTATACAACCTTTGGTAGAAATTTGGGATAGAAAAGAGGAACATAAAGCAAACCCAGTGGCCCACAGGACTGTTTCATTAGTGCTAATATAAAGAGGTGGAGGTCCCGCTGGTGAATGATAGGTTGTGCAGGTGGGAAAAGTTCTGATGAGACCTTTCCGAAACTTAGCACACAAGTGTGTAAATACATAATACCCTTCCAGGGGGGAGGGAGTACGTAAGGTGTTAACTGCTCCTAACTGGGCTTTCAGAGAACTGAGGATGAATACCATTTTTTTAAGGACAGAAAGAAATCCAAAAGAAGGAGAATCTCCACATCTTCTGAGGAAAGCCCTTTCTGTTGGGCCCAGGAGGTGAAGCGATTCTATTTGGCCCAGGAGGAATTCATAGAGAACTCTTTCCTATTGTTTGATAGGATGCTTTGCACTTTCGATGAACATGCCCATTCTAGAGAAGATACCCATCCAAATGCCACACTGGAAGGTGAAGTGTCTGCAGGCCAAAAGTCTGATCGTGCAGTGATGTTGCATTTGCAGCTCAGGGGAAGTGGAGGATGGGCAGACATTTGGAGAAGGCTGAGAAACCGTGAATTGGGTGATCAGAATAACCACTGCTCTCTCCCACCTACTCTTGTTAAGTACTCCTGGCAGAAGTATTTGAGGGGGGAAAAGTGTAGCTGATCCAATCTGACTAGTGTAATATGAGAGCATCATCTTGAGATTGGAGACATATACCTTGCCAGGAACAGTATGTGCTGCATTTGTTGAAGTGGGAGGCAAAGATGTCTCCAATTGGAGACCCTCATCGGTTGAAGATGTTGCTTACTACAGTGTTGTGGAATTTCCACTTGTGATCAGACACAAGTTTGCTGCCGAGAGGGTCTGCAGTCATATTCTGAGTCCCTAGAAGATAGAATGCAGATAGCAGCATCTTCTGGGTGATGCACCAGTTCCATAGATTGACTACTTCCCCACACAAAACCGTTGATTTCCTGCCCCCGTGGTTTGTTGATGTAATAAACAGTGGCGGTATTGTCCAATATGATGGGAACATGATCGGAGGGGATAGATGGGGAAAATGTTACATATGCCTTTCTTATAGCCCTGAGTTCAAGAACATTGATGTGCGTCCCGAATTCCTGAGGAGTCCATGTTCCTTGTTTCATGTAATGTCTCATGTACTCTCCACCCAATGAGGGAAGAATCAATGACTGTCCTATCCAAGAAGGAGGGGAAAAGTAGATCCCTGATGTTATGGGTCTGTCCACCATTGGAAAGACCAAAGTACCTCAGCGGGGAAATAGCAGCATAAGGTCCATGACATATCACATGTGTGAGTAAACTCTTTTGGAGCTACATCTGGTGGTTGTGAAGATGGATGCGAGTGAAGTCAGTGACATATGTGTATATGGCCAAAGAAGGATTGGAAGTACTGGCCAGGACCCAGGACTGTTGCCTATTAGGCAACAAGTTCTTCCAGAGTCAGAATCTGACCTTTGGTAGGTATGTCTGTACTTTGATTGAGCTGATGAAGGCACCATGAAGTCTATGGACTGTGTGGAAACCAAAGTTAATTTTTCAACACTGAGGCCAACTGAAAGGAAGGAAAGTAGTCTCAGGAACATGGAGGTTGAGATCTGAGCTTCATCTCTGGATCATGCTGCTAAGAGCCAGTCATCAAGAAAGGGAAATATAAGGACCCCATAACACCTGAGATAGATCACCATGACAAAAATAACTTTGGTGAAGAGCCTGTACTGACTAACCTGGTATAAAGAGTGCTAAACAACCACCAAGTGGTAGGTTGATGGTTCCTCAGAAATATTTTTTCTAACAGATTTGCATGAGGAGGAAGGCTGTGAAGGTGGAACTGGAATGAGAGATTGTTAGGTCCTTTGGCACTTGCATGGTGGTTCGTACATCTTCCTTTAGAAAAACTGGGAAATCTTGTATTATTATGTGGATGGCAGGCAGCAGAATTTATGCGTGGGTGCTGGTGGATAGATATCTAGTGAGTGAGGTATGGCTTTTGAATCTTTGAGGGGGTGGAGGGAATTGTCTGTTTTCTGATTAAAAATACGTAATTCGTTAAAAGGGAGTCCTCAATGGAATTCTGTGTCTCCTTGGGGAAATCAAGGGATAAAACCACGATCCCCTCTGCATGACAATGCTTGTAGCCATCGAGCCTGCCTCCATAGGCACTTACTTACTTAGATCTCACAGGGTGCTCGATCCCCGTTCCACTCCTACCCTTCCCTCTCCTGCTTCTTCCCCACCTCCTCACAACTGATCTGCAGTGGGAGGGAGATGCTGGGAGGTGGAGGGAGGAACTGATTGGTGGGATGCCAGTGGGCAGTAGGTGCTGATTTGTGGCGTTGCCAGTAGATGCTAAGCACCATCCATTTTTATCATTGTATCCTGGTGCCTATGCCTGCTGCTTCTGCGGCTGTCCTTACCACCAGTTCCACTTCCTCCAAGATTGACTGGAAACAGGCCTGATCTTGTTGTGGCAGTTTCTCAGCAAAATCCTCCAATTTTCCATTCACTCAAGAAGTCGTATTTGGCAAGCAAATATGTGATAGTTCAAAATCCTGAACTGGGGACTTGCTGCAATGAAGACCTTGCATCCCAGAAGGTCCAACCATTTGTCCTCCTTATCAGTTAGAGTGGAGCATGGAGTGGAACTGCTATTTGGACCATTCCATTGTGACCAATATTACAATGGAATTGGCAGGGGGTGTAAGAAAATAAATTCAGTCCCCTTAACTCAGGCCTGGGCAAAATCTGGCCCGCCAAGCCACTGGATCCGGCCTGTGGACGTTGTGGGGAGCCCCAGTAAGGCTCCCTGCTTGCCTTGCCCCACCTGCACACTGCTCAGAAACACGGCTGTGGGATGGTTTTTCTTTAAAAACTGAGAGTCTGGAGTGGAGGGGGGAAGCTTTAGGAGCTGCTCCCGTCCCCCACACAATCCATTGGCCGGTTTCTGGCCAGACACTGGCTAATGGGAGCTGCGTATCTCAATAACAGGCAGCCATGAAGCACAAGGGGCTCCAGAGCACATGGTTGCAGCCTGTGCAGGGGTGGAGCAGGCAGGGAGGCTGATTCAGGAACCACTGCCGGCTGGTAAGTCTCCTAGCAGAGCCTACCTCTGGCACCCGAGCTCCTCCCTTCCCCGACCCTCTGCCCCCCACTCCTGCCCCCTACTCCACATACCCAAATCCTCTGGCCCCCTCCTATACCCATATCCCTTTCCAGATCTGGCACCCCAATCCTCTGCCCCAAATCACAGTCCCCTCCTGCCCTAGCTCACAACCCAAATCCCTGCCCTAGGTCAACGCCCTCCACCCCAGTCCAGTGCCCCAGGTCACAACTGCCTCCTTCATCCAAAATCCCTCCCTTACCCCAAGCTCCCTTCTGCACCCAACCTTCATCCCAGACCCCGCACCTCCTCCATTTAATGTCATGGAACAGTGCAGCCCTCAACCACTTTCCAAATTCTTGGAGTGGCCCCTCATCAAAAATTATTGCCTACTCCTGCCTTAACTGGTACATAGTATCTCTTTTCTGCCCCCTTGGCAGTAGGTAGGCACGTGGCTGGAGTATGCCCAACTGTTTGAGCTGGTTGAAGAATGGCAGTATTGAATGAGAGGGCACCCCTACAAGTGTTCCCTCTAAGCTGCATGGCAGCACAGCTTCATACGTGATTTATCAGCCCAGCCCTGTCAGTCAGCCCTGAGCCACTGACTGGGTGGGGCTGATTAATAACCATTGAATCTGTGTTGACATGCATCTTAGAGGGAACACTGATCCCTACTTAATACCAATGAGTGAAGGATGCCCGGTAGCTGTTGTTTCATGTTCAGTACTTCCTCAAGGGGGATGTAAAGTTCACCTGCTACTCTACACAGGAGATCTTGGAATTACTGAAAGTCTCTGCAGCATTTGGGGAGAAAGATAGAAAGTGTTTCTCTTCTGGCAGTACTGTACCCAATTAAGCAGGCCTTCTTCCATGATCAATTCAGAGTACTTACTTGAAAGTGTTCTACATACAAGAGGAGGCTGTCTCCCACGTGGAATGAGTGAGTACTGGAGCCAGGATCCCCAGCAAGACCAGTGTGATATATCTGGCAAGCACATGGGCTACATCTACACAGCTCTTTCTTCCGCAAAAGCCTATGCAAATGAAGCACAGATTAGCATATTGCTGTGCTTCATTTGCATAATTATGAGTCGTTTTTGCACAAAATCCCATCTTGTGCAAGAGCCGTTCTTCCTGAAAAAATTAATTATGCAAATGAAGTGCAGCAATATGATAATCTGCGCTTCATTTGCATAGGCTTTTGCGGAAGAAGGAAGCTGTAGTCTAGACACACCCTTATTGTCTTTACCACCATGAGTCACTGTTCAAATACTCATTGACACTTAGGTCTATGGAACTGAACATGATCTTTTCAGCATTGCATATGTAAGACTTCCTTGTTATGTTCTACAGTTTTGTGAGCCAGTCAGAAGTTTAGGGAGGATATTTATGATGAAGGAATGAATGAGAAGTTATGTCAGTACAGGCATATAGGGAAGCCAGACTACTACAACAAGATATAATTTCTTTTTACTTCTTGATTTAGCTGCTAAATAGCCCACAAAGTACCCAGTAGCTTACGGTAGCCAACCAGCCAGCAATCAACTTTTACTTCACCAAAAATTATTTGAAGAAAAGAACACACATACCTACAACACGTAACAACAAAGCTGCCCTCTTAAGTTTATTTACTCATTCATACTCTCATTTTCACTGGCCTGCCCATAAAGGGAAGAAACATCATTTGACCAGAACTTTCCCAAGTGCAGTAAGCAGGGTAAAGTGCATGAGAGCAATATAAAGAAACTGGACATCAGCTGAAGAAAGAAAAAAGTTAGCATAAATGAAGAACCATCAGAACTCAGATGAAAGTGGGAGCAAGAAAAAAAAAATCAGTCTAAAATATTTATGGGGAATAAGGATATTATTTAGTTATCATTTATTATCATACTGAGTACATTAAGGGTTTGAATTGCTGCCTGACCTGACTTTTGTTTAAATTTAAGAAACGTCTTCCTTTTCCTTTGTGCCACTTTTGCTGGTGAGAGTTGTGGCGGCAGCATGAACAGTAGGGAGGACCAGACCTCCCCTTCTTCTGTAACAGGTCCCATCTCCTCCTGAGGAGTTCCCAAGCCAGCCAGGAGATATGATCCCATCAGTGTGGCCTTGGGGCCTCTTCCTCCCAGTGCGAACTGCCACTCAGTTCCAAAGGAAGCTTTTCATGGGGTGCCCTTATCAGGTGCCTCAACCACCTCAGCTGGCTCCTCCCAACCTGGAGAAGTAGCAGTTCTACTCCATGGCTCTCCTGAATAGCCAAGCTCCTCACCCAGTCTCAGAGTAAGCCCCATCACCTTCCAGATAAAGCTAATTTCCTCTGCTGGTACCCTGAATTTTGTCCTTTTGGTCATTTCCCAAAATTCATGACCATAGGTGAAAATGGGGATGTACAATGACCTGTAAACTGAGAGCTTTGTTCGAGAACTGATCTCCCACTTCACCACCACAGACTGGTACAGTGTCTGCCACACCAATCCATTGGTTAATCTCACTCTCTCACTTATCACTTGTGAACAAAACTCCTAGATACTTGAACTCTTCACTAAGGGCAACAGCTCTTCCCTCTCTAGGAGAGTGCTGATCCTCATCCCAACCACTTCACACTCATCAGCGAAACATTCAAGTGCATGGTGGAGATCATAATCTGGGGAAGCAAGGAAACATCACCTGCAAACAGCAGAGATGCCACCTGCAAGTTCCTGTACTGGATACTCCACAGCTCAGCTCACCTTTTTATCCTGTCCATGAAAATCATAAACAGGAGTGGGGACAAGATGCACCCTTGGTGGAGTCCAATGCCCACCTTGAACAAACTTGACTTAATCTTAAGAATACAATCACATCTCGCACTCTGAGAATAGAGGGACTGGATAGCACACAAAAGCAACACTCACACCTCGTACTCCCACAGCACTTCCTACAAGACATCTCAGGGAACATGGTTATATGCCTTCTCCAGGTCTACAAAAAAGATAGACCAGATTAGCAAACTCCCACAATCCCTCAAATATCTGCAAGAGAGCAAAGAGCTGGTCTGTTGCTTCACAACAGGGACAGAATCTGCACTGTTCCTTCTGAATCTGCGATTCAACTAACAGGCATTACCTCTTCTCCAGCACCCTGGCATAGGTTTTGCCAGGGATGCTGAGAAGTGTGATTCCCGCCACCCCTCATAGTTGGAACACAGCTTCTGATTTCCTTCTGGGACCATCATCCTGGTTTGCCTTTCCAGAGGTACTGCACAGGCCTTCCACACAACACTGAAGAGGCATGTTAACCATGACATCCCAAACAATGCTTCAACATCTCTGGATGAATTTAAGAAACTACATTTCCTTTTCTATCGCAATGACTATGTTGTGAAATCTGAAACAATATTTAGTTTTCTGAGTGTTTACATGATTCAGGGAGAACATTACTACTAAAGGTATTTGTGAAATACATTCAGATAGAGCGATAGCTACCTCGGTAAGGGATTGCAGGTCACCAACTCTGAGTCATATTTTCAAATAATCATACATATTTTCTGTATGTGAATGCAGAAATTAAATTGAAGATGCATGATTCAGAGAGGCCACCCAAGACCATATGTTTGTTAACATACTATGAGTCCACCAGTCAGTGCTAAAAGGAAAAAAGCCTGCTGTGCTCAGAATTCAAAATACAAGAAAAAAAGTCTTTTTCCAAGAAGAGTAAAACTTCCTACAGCTAGCAACTTTTAAATGAAAAAGAGAGGTAGTGTTTATGTCCCAGATTTTCTAAAATAGGTAAGAATCAGAGGACTGCGTGTACATACTTGGCACAGTAAAAACATGCCTTCGTTGTTGCTACTTTACCACTACGGCTACAACTCTGTTTATACTTATGCTAGTTTAATGAGAACAGACACAAATATGTCTATGCAAGCTGGGGAAATCACACCTCTAGGTTGTAGTGTGTATGTAGCCTTAGTATTTTATTCATGTGATCACATACCTTATCTTGTGTCATAAGCACAGTAGGCTCACTTTTTATTCCAGACTGATGAATATTTACAAACATTCCTGACTCTAGCAGTCCTGTTGATCTGAAGGGGGAAAAGTACAAACTTTAGTGTTCTGATGTTGCTGAGATCAAGAAACTATTAGTCTTGAGCACTATTTACGTACCTTGCGGTTTCATTGTCCGTTACAAAAGTTGGAGTTGCAGCTAGTGGGCTGCGCAGATCTTTTCGGATGTAGATCTTTTCTGTAGAAGCTGCACAGTTTGAAGATTTTTCTCGTGATACTTCAATTGGTTTCCTCTCACACTGAACAGCTAACAAAATGGTGTGTAACTATTAGGTGACAACCCAATATTCATGAACTGGAGATATTATAAAAAATACTGTGTCTTTTTCTTCCAATTACTGCTGAAAAAGCCTGCTGTTTAATATATGTGTTTTTATTTAGAAGATATATTGAATAACAAAAATGATTTTATACATCAGCTATGACTCTGGATAAATAAACACTTGTTTTATGGTTACTAAAACAGTGAAAGAATCAAAGACCAAAGATACAAAAAACCAATAATTTTAAAGAAATTAAAATGATCCCCAGGGAGTTTTCACCTGTCAGGATCCTTATGGAGAGGCGTTTTTGCTTCATATTGTCTCAGTCTGCTAAGTTCACATGCCCCCCTCCCTTTTTGAGAGGGTGAGGGTCACAGTGTCTCCTTTTTATGCTTCTGCTGGAAATTTAATCCACAACTACTCAACCTTTTGGTTCCATGCCAACAAATCCATGCCATCATTAAAATAAATTAAAAAAATATTCTTCTGCATGGAGATATCTGACTTCAAACAACAAAGCCAACTGAAAACTTGCTTACAAACCTGATTTTAAGATCTCAAAGGAGAACTTCTTCTTCACAGGAAATAACTACTTACATGCTTACAACAAATTTAGTTTGGTCACTGTAAAACCAAAACACTAAAAAGTTTATCATATGCGCCTTAAAATATGTACCAGCTTATACTCCCAACTATTATATGAATTTTAAGATAGTGTAACTCCATTTACTTCAATCAAGTTACACAATGGAAGAGAGTGGTCACCCATCCTGAAATCATAGGTTCAACCCAATGCATGAATTAAAATAGGTATCAATGCATCTGGCTACTTTAAAGCTACTACCCACTAGTGATTATAATATAACAGCCTACATATAAGTATATAAAGTTTAGCACAAGTTTGGGATTCCTTTTGTGGGACTATTTTAAGGCAGTGAAACCATAAAAGTCACAAAAAGGATGGATTAAAATAAACATAACCACATTAATTCATAATTTTTTTAAAAAAGCACATTCTCTTTTGGAATGTACATATTTAAAATCTGCCAGCAAAAGGAAATTTCATAAAAGAACTTAGATCTGCAAAAATTAAGTCATATGTTCCTGCTAATCACTGCCTGGTAGATACCTCCCTTTGAGGGGCATACTAGGCAGAGTGCAGAAACTGCTGCTACCATGATTGATGGGCAAACTGAGAGGAAGGTAGAGTTATCTAAAATTTCTTCAGCTGCTAAATTTACAAATCAATTTATCACTGAAAATGGATGCCACCCATCTAGGAATAATACTTTATTCTTATTTACTCTGTGCTGTGTTTTTTAAAGGTTATTTCAGTCCTTGACAAACTGTCAAAATTCAGAGTTTGAGTTACAATGGACTTTTATAATTCTTTGAGGAGAAGATGATCTAACTATTTCTTAACAGTAATGAAGCCTGATTTGCATGTATATTACAGTATATTCTCCATAGCACACTCATGAATGCCTAATACATATGGAGAAAATACTGTAGTATATGCATCTATATTTTCACCCTACCAGATTTATAAATCTTTCTTATACTTACAGTCCTGTTTCATTCCAAACGCGATGCATCTCTGCAGCCTACAGTACTGACATCGGTTTCGATGATGTTTGTTAATGACACAGTCTTTTGCCCCTCGGCATGAATAAACTAAATTCTTTCGTATGCTTCTTTTAAAGAATCCCTTGCATCCCTCACATGTTACTGCTCCATAATGGCGTCCTAGTTGCAGAACAGCATAAGTCAGGACATTAATTTCACAGTGTTAATATTATTTTCCCTCTTGTCTAAATATAATTTTTTACACAAGTCAAAGAGTACTTATGACTTTACCTAGACGAGGCATGAATGTATTTTTTTTAAATGAGTTATAGATATTAAGATACTACCAAGTGGCTAGAGAATCACACAGACAAGCAAACTAACCAAATCTGTAGTTTAAACAACTTATGCAAAATGACCATTTCCCAATAGGTCAGTAATAGTTTTTTAACTCCTTGACTACAGTATCTTTGTTGCTAACAATAGCAGATACACCCAAAAACTGGATTCCCCTCCCCAAAAGCATTAGGATGAGCTCCCTTAGTTACCTGAATTATACATACTCTAGTATTTTTTTTCAGTTACTTTCTAATAAGCTCTTTTATTGTCTATCAAACAATTTAGCAGTATAATTGTATGATTTCAAGATGACAGATAGTATATGTAATGAGGAAACAAGAACATATTTATGCAGTTGATGACAATATCTGTCAAAACTGTGTGTTTTAAATTGGGTTAAAGATAAATCATATTTATTTTTATATGGAAGTACTGAGTGATGCAAGCAAACAAAAAATTTGTAAATCAATAAAAATTCAATATTTCCATGCTTCTCTCATTATGCTTTTCTGTCCCTACAATTCAGATTTTAAAAAATGATTATTTAAAACCTGCTTAGCTGAAAAAATAAAAATCTGAGTATGGCTACTGCATTTACAGATTTGGGTATCCTTGCTCATTTAGATACAGCCACTATCAGGGCTAAAGACAGACTTTGCCGAGCTCTGGGCAAGGTTGGGGGTGGTTCTTGACCTGCAGAAGGTGTGGGGTTTGGGCAGAAGGGACAGAGCTAGGGTTAGTCCCAGCCAGCTGTTCAGTGTCTTGGTTATATGACTCTGGGACTCTGGTAGTGATTTTGAAGAACCCAGGGCTCCAGCTGCTACTGCAGCTGAAGTTGCAGCAACGTCATTAGGAACTTAGGGCCCTTTTAAATCAGCATGGCCACACAAAAATGTTTAAAAATTCATATTATGGAGGTATTGTGGATGCTGCTTTAATTAGGAAGGACAATTCACAAAATCAGTTTCAAATGTAGATTAATTCAAGAAGAATACATTTAAAATGTATAGGTACATTACTCACTCTTTAGAGACTTCCACTCAGATGTCTAGAAGAGATTTCCAAAGATTCTAACATGTTTTTGAGATCCCTCTAATCATTTCAAATGTCACACACACGTGAAATTTAATATAGTTTCACACTACAAATAAGGTAGTTTTGAAAATAAATAAATACTTATAAATAAAATGGTTTACTATAACTGTTTTATTTTTCACCAGAGGAGAGGGCTGACAGTTCTGGTTCTTTTCAGAGAACCTTTCATTCTTGATGCACCTGCTCTGAGTCCCTAGAGTAGGGGTGGGGAACCTTTTTTGGGTCGGGGGCCACTGATCCACAGAAAAATCAGTCAGGGGCTGCACACAAGTGAGATCCCTGGCCTGAGGTTCTGCATCCCTGCCCTAGACATTCTATCTTCTCTCTCTCTCTCTCTGGTTCCCAAGCTTAGGACCTGAGCACCAACTTAACTCTAGCTGCTTCTGTACCCCCCCATCTTTATCAATTCTCCTTCAGCCTTCCCTGCTCTGACAAATCAGACCGAATGCATGATAGAGAAACTGCTTCTTTCCAATTTGGGGACAATTTATATCTTTAAGTAGCAGCACTGCTATGGGTACCTACATGGCCCCACAATATACCAATATTTCTATGGCTGACCTAGAACAACTTTTCCTCAGCTCCCATTCTCTAGCATCCTTCCTCTACGTATGGTACATTGATGACATCCTCGTCATATGGACCCATGGGAAGGAGACCCTTGAAGAATTCCACAGGGATTTCAACAATTTCCACCCCACCATCAACCTCAGCCTGGACCAGCCCACAGAAGAGACCCACTTTCTTGACATTACAGTTCAAATGAATGATGGTCACATAACCACCACCCTATATCGGATATCTACTGACTGCTATTCTTACCTACATGCTGTGATCCATTGCCTACAGCAGTGTTTCTCAACCTTTTATTTTATAAAGTACCCCTTTAAAAAAATTATAAGTACCCCCAGTACCTACAGTTTTCAGACACACTAAATTTTTTTCTACCATTGCAACACATTTAGCGGGAGATGAAATTTTTGGGTGTAAAAAGTACAAAAATAAAGCTCTGTAAAACTTAAAATAAAAATTCAGTTTCCTCCAAATTTCAGTTGTGTTGACATACCTCCCAGACTTTGCTCAAGTACCCCTAAGGGTGTGTCTAGACTACAGAGTTTTTTTTCGAAAAAGTAGCCTTTTTTCCAAAAAACTTCACCTGCATCTAGACTGCAGCCGCGTTCTTTCAAAAGTAAATCGAAAGATCGCGGCAGTTTTTTCGATCGCGGTAAACCTCATTTTACGAGGAATAACACCTTTTTTTGAAAGTACTCATTTGAGAAAAGGCGCTATTGAATGCAAACTGTGCTTTTTTGAAAGAGAGCGCCTAGACTCTTTCGAAAAAGCGGCTCGCTTTTTCGAAAAATCTGCTTGTAGTCTAGACGTAGCCTAAGGGTACTCATACCACTGGTTGAGAAACACTTGCCTACAGCCAATCCCACAGAGACAAACACCTACAAGATCTTTATCAGGCATTCTTAAAACTTAAATACCCACCTTGGGAAGTGAAGAAACAGATTGACAGAACCAGACAAGTACCCAGAAGTCAACTACTTCAAGACAGGCCCAACAAGGAAAACAACAGAATAAGAGTGATCAATACCTAGAGCCCCCATCTTAAACCCCTCAAGTGCATCTGAACTTGAAACACCTCAGATACACTTACCCAGGAACCTACCACTGCAACAAACCCCATAACCAACTCTGTCCACATATCTATACAAGCAACACCATCACAGGAACTAACCACATAAGCCACAACATCAGGGGCTCATACATCTACACATCCTATAATGTGATATATGCCATCAGGTGCCAGCAATGCCCCTCTGCCCTGTATACTGGCCACACTGGACAATCTCTGCGACAAAGGACAAATGGACACAAATAAGACATCCGAAGAGGTAACACACATAAACCTGTAGAAGAACATTTTAACCTCCCTGGTCACTCAATCATGGATTTAAAAGTAGCCATTTTTCTATAAAGGAATTTCAGTAATCAAATTACAGAAAGAGACTGCAGAGCTTGAATTCATTTCTAAATTTGACACTGTTACCCTAGGCTTGAATAAAGATATTAACTGCTTAACCCAGTACAAAGTCAATTTCCCCTGCCTTTAACATTCACATTTCCACATGAAAAGCTATGAATGGAACATATCCACTCTACTTAATTAGTTTCATTAAAACAGATCCTACAATTGACAGGAAAATGCTTTTTGCTGTTATGTACATCTTGGATTTTGTATTTCCACTCCAACTTACCCAATGAAGTGAGGGGTGTGTGTGTGTGTGTGTGTGTGAGTGAGTGAGTGAGTGAGAGAGAGAGAGAGAGAGAGAGAGAGAGACCAGAGGAGCACTCATGTTTAAAGTTATAAACCAACACAGCTACCCCTCTGAGACTGCTTCTCTAATGGAGCTCTAGCCAATTCTCACAAAAGTTAAGCTAAAAGCCTTCCCTTTCCATTTCCCCTTCCCATCATACCCTATTATCAAGAGGGTGCACAGAGAAAGGGAGAAGTTTGCAGCCAAATCCTACTTGAGAAATGGGGCTTGCATCTCTACAACAGAGGAAGCTCCTTCCTTTAATAAGCCTTTGGAGGATTGCCTGAGTGCAGTTCAACTGTGACAGACCCTGGAAAACATGCTATTAGGTTTAACACATCTCAGAGAAACAGAGGAAGGCACAGATGAGGGAGGAGAGACCGAGATGGCACAGTGTGGGATAGGCAGCATAGCTCTCCACACATGCTGGGCTCCAGTGCACACTTGGCATTTGCTTCCCTACTTTCATTACCCCCTTCCATCTCTCAATCCCCTAATATTGCTACAAAGGGCATTTTTTTTGGCTTTCCCACTATTACCTTAACATTCCATTTTGACAACACAGTAGGAATGTAATTGTGTAGTCTATAGACTACACACACTCTCCCCCCATCCCCACCCCCAGTAAATTTTTTAGCAGGCTGGCCCATCTCAGTCCTGGCTTGCGCCGGTCTGGGAATTCAGCACAACCCCTGGACAGGGGCAGCTGCCACCTCAAGCTGCTGCCTTTGTATCAGAGGCAGCAGCGTGGGGCAACGGGAAGCCGGTCCACAAGGGGAGCTGGTTTTTAAACTGACTCCCCTCACAGACCAGCTCCCGCCTGGCACCCAGCACTGCTGCCGCTGGGTGGCAGGGGACTCCTCAGGAGTGGGGCTGGAGCGCACTGGCTGCTGGCCCCACCCCTCAGGGATTACAGAATAGTCAAGAAACCAATAAGAATTCATGAGGTTAACTGACTATTCAATTAACCGATATTTAACATCCCTAGAACATAGAGACACACAGACCCTACCTTAGTGGGAATTAAAAGTATCCTCTGTGTGTTTGGACAATTCCAAAAATGATGATTCAAACTGCTTAGCACAAATCATTCATAAGAACACTTTATAGTACATTTCTATTGTTTTCCCTGATTGTGTCTTTTTTTATATTATACATAACCAGCACAGTTTTTCACAGATATCTTTATTAGTTTAAAATAATTAATTCACTTAAAAGTAACAATGGACAAGTCCACAGTACAGTATTTCTTTTACAAAAACGTCAGAATGACTAGTCAATTAAGAATGCAAGTTCAGCCAATTGAGTAATTTGATTGATCAGTGTCTAGAGTTAAATAATACAGACCTGGATATGTTTAAACTGCATATGAAAAGTGTTTTAAGTGGGCCATTTAAACAAATGCAAATTATTAAAGCTAAAATTAATAAATCCCATCTAAACACAGTTCAGCTACATCTTTAAGTAAGTTTGTCTTTATACTGTGTCCTCCTTTTAGTTAAAAGTGACTAATCAGTGAAAAAGTGTGTATGTAAAAATTACTTGGTTTCTGAAGAGTAACTTGAAACTGCTTTTAAAAAGTAATCCAGCTGAAAAATTTACCTGATGCTTTGTCTCCACATACAACACAGAGATCAAATACTTTATTTAGGGACTGTTCAGTTGAAGTATTGTCTGTTAAAATCTGCAAGAAAATACAAAATTATTTCATTTTTCTCTCTCTACCCTAAAAATACAAGCCACGCTCATCCTTAAAATGTGTCTCTCTAAACTAATGGTCCAATCCTCTGAGACACCCATCCCTCTCACCATTTATGGCCCTGACAGTTGACTATGCATTGGTGCAGCTCCCTATTCAAGATAGGTCCATAAATTTAACTATGAAAATCTCTTAAAAAACATATTAAAACAAAACTTATCCAGAAAAGATTTTTACAGAAAGACGAAAGAGTTACTCACCTTGTGTAGTAATGGTGGTTCTTCGAAATGTGTGCCGCCGTGGGTACTCCACTCTGGGTGCTGGTGTGTCCCCGCGCTGGCGACCGGAGATTTTTCTAGCTGTGTCCGCCGCACCACGCACGAGCTGTGGCGCCTCCTTGTGCCAGTAATGTCTGTTAGGGGTGCGTGTGGGGCGGTTCCCTCCGTTCCTTCTCTATCCGTGCTAGTAGAGCACAGGGCTCCAAAGCAGGGGAAGGAGGGAGGATAGTAGATCACCCACAGGGACACACATCTCGAAGAACCACCGTTACTGCACAAGGTGAGTAACTCTTTCTTCTTCTTCAAGTAGTGTCCCCGTGGGTACTCGACTCTGGGTGACTATAAAACAGTAGTTGACTCATGGAGGCAGGTTTGGAGCCCTGTCACTGTCACTGAGGATAGTACTGCTTGTCTGACAGCCATAGATGATGCGATGGAGGATGCAAGAGCGTAATGTTGTGCAAATGTGTGGTCTGATGACCAAGTGGCTATGTTGCAAATGTCCTGGAGAGGAAGGCAGTTGTGGAGGACATAGCCCTGGTGGAATGGGCCATGATGGTACCAGGTGGATTCTTTGTCATGGATGGTGTAGCATGTGTGGATGCATGAAGAGAACCACTTGGAAATCCTCTGAGAAGAGACAGCCTGTCCTTTGGATCATTCTGCAAAGGAAAGGAAGAGTCGAGGAGATATTTGCCAGGCTCTTGTACGATCAATGTGAACACAAGCGCTCTGCGGATGTCGAGAGTGTGCCATGCCGCGTATGATGGGTCAACGTGCAGCCTGGGAAAGAACAAAGGTAAGTGTATCAGTTCATTGATGGGGAAGGGAGAAGGAACTTTCGGGAGAAATTTGGGGTGGGGCCGAACCATCACTCTGTCCTTGCACAAAATTGTATAAGGGAGGGGTCAGCCATTAAGTCGGCGAGTTCCTCCACTCTTCTAAAGGAGATTATTGCAACTAGGAAGGAGACCTTCATAGATAGGTATGACCAGGGGCAGATTTCTAAGGGCTCAAAAGGCGGCTTCATCAGGCTCTTAAGTACGTGATTGAGGTCCCAGATGGGAACTGGTGGGCGAACGGATGGAAAAGTGTTTTGTAGACCAGTGAGGAACCTTTTGGTTCGAGAGGAAAGAATCGCCCTCAGCGGTGTGATGGAGGGCTGCTATAGCAGCTGCATGAACCTTGATAGTACCTAAAACCAGGCCTGACTCCCTAAGGTATGAGAGGTAGTCCAATAGGAGGGTGAGGGGGGCAGTTACAGGCGGTATAGTGTGAGTACATTTAAGCCACTGGGAGAACCTGTTCCATTTGTAGAGGTACGTTCTCCTGGTGGATTCTCTTCTGCTGTCGATTAGTATTTGCTTTACTCTTTCTGAGCAGATGTTTTCAGCATCCTGGAGCCATGAAGGAGCCAGGCATGGAGGTGGAGTTTGTGCGGTTCAGGGTGGAGAAATACGCCATGATTCTGGGAGAGGAGATTGTGTTGGGGTGGAAAAGCATATGGATCCGTTACTGTCATTCTATGGAAGTAAAGATACCATATTTGTCTCAACCACACTGGTGCGATGAGAATCACACAGGCTTGTTCTGTTCTGATTTTGATGATGACCTTATGAAGCATGGGGAGGGGTGGGAATGCACAGAATAATGGAGCATCCCATTTGATGGAGAAAGCATCCCCAAGAGAGTGTTTCCTTAAGGCTGCTCTGGAACAGTAAAGGTGGCATTTGCGATTGTCCCTGGTCGCGAAAAGGTCTATGTCTGGCCGACCCCTTAGCGAAACACGTAACTGAGGGTGTGCGTATCTATCTCCCATTCGTGGTGGTTGTAGAACTTGCGACTGAGGGCGTCTGCTGTAACGTTCAGCACTCCTGAGAGGTAAGTGGCAACGGGGGTAATCTGGTGCGCCAGACACCAACTCCATAGTTTGAGAGCTTCAGTACATAGGGATGGGAATCGTGCACCGTCTTGCAGATTGATATATATATGCAAGTGGTGTTGTCTGTCATAATGTTGCCAGTCTTGCGTGTTATATGGTACAGGAAATGCTGGCATGCATAACATACTGCTCTCAGTTCTAAAAGGTTGATATGGAGCACTTGCTCTGTAAAGGACCATTTGCCTTGGACCGTGAGGGCTACTAGGTGGGCACCCCAACCCATGAGTGATGCGTCAGTCATGATGGTAAGTGAAGGGGTCGATTGATGGAATGGAACACCCGTTAAGACGTTGTGTGGATTTGTCCACCAGTGCAAGGAGGTGAGGACCTGCGGCGGAATGGTAACTGACTTGGAGAGCGGGTCTCTGGATGGAATGTAAAGTGTGACGAGTCAAGACTAAAGGCAGCTCACGTGGAGCCTTGCCAGCCTGACGATGTAGGTTGTGGCGGCCATGTGGCCTAGGATCTTTAGGCATTCGCGAACTGTTATGGTAGGGGTCACCTGTGCTACTGCTATGAGGTTGCATAGGATGTCGAATCTGTGTGCAGGTAGAGTAGCTCTGGCTGCAACATTATCGATGTGTGCTCCTATAAACTCCAACGGCTGAGTGGGACAGAGTGTGGATTTCTCATAGTTTTATATGGAAGCCGAGGCAGAGCAGGAGGCTCGTGCTAGTCTCGATCATGTTCTTTGCCTCTTGGAAGGACGTGCCTTTTATGAGACAGTCGTCTAAGTGTGGGAATATTATGACTCCCTGACGACGTAGGCATGCTGCTACAATGGCTAGAGTTTTGGAAAACACTCTGGGAGCCGTTGAAAAGCCAAAAAGGAGCACTCGGTATTGGTAACGGGCCCACCGTGAATCGTAGAAAACACCTGTGGGCGGGATGAATTGTTATGTGGAAATATGTATCCTGTAGGTCGAGAGCCGAAGCCAATCTCCTTGATCTAGTGCTGGGATTGTTGTTGCTAGGGTGACCATCTTGAATCGGTGGTAAGCTACGTATTTGTTGAGCTTCCTTAAATCCAGAATGGGTCTCCACCCTCCGTTCTTTTTCTGTGTTAGATAATAAATCGAGTAGAACCCTCACCTTTGGAACTCTGTTGGTACTGGTTCTATGGTGCCTAACTGGAGGAGGAGAAGTACCTCTTGTTTGAGGAGGGTCTCATGAGATGGGTCCCTGAAGAGGGATGGGGTGGAAGGGTGGGTAGAAGGAGGAGAAAGGAAAAGTATGGAGTAACCATATTGGGTGAGCTCTAAAGACCCATTTGTCTGATGTTATTTGGGTCCACTGTTGAAAAAATGGGCAGAGGCGATGGTTGAATTGTAGATAATTGGTCGATGGTGAGACCATAAGGAGAACGAGTTTCTGGTTCTCAACCAAACCTTCAAATTTGCTGTTTGGATATAGAAGGTTGGGCTGCTGCTGAGTGATGTTTTTGCTGGCACTGAGGTCTACGTTGCTGGGGCCTTTGCTTTTGTCGGAAGTCACACCTCAGTTGTTGTCTGTATGGCTCCCTGGGCCTTTGGTAATTGTTGTATCTGGCTCTCTTAAAGGGGGGCGTGTACATGCCCAGGGTCCGGAGGGTGGTGCAGGAGTCCTTCAGTGAATGAAGTACTTCATTGGTTTTTGCAGCAAAGAAGTTGGTCTTATCGAAAGGCAGGTCCTCAACTTTCTGCTGCAAATTCCTCAGCACCCCAAGGCTTGAAGCCAGGATATTCTGCGCATAACAATAGCTGAGGCTGTGATGCTTGCAGCTGTGTCTGCTACATCCATTGCAGACTGTAGTGCGGTGCAGCAGACTGTGTGGATCTCCTGCATGATGTTGAGGAGGATAAGCCTTTTGTGTTCAGGTAGGTAGCGTACCAGGTCCTGGAGTTTCGAGTAGTTGGAATAATCATCATTTGCTAGCATGGTGGTATAATTTGCTGCTCTGAGGAGCAGAGTGGCTGAGGAGTATACTTTACGACCCATGATGTCCATTTTTTTGTGGTCTTTGTCCTGTGGTGTTGATTTCATACTGGGTTGTCTGGATTTGTGTTTAATGGAATCAACTACCAGTGAGTTTGGTGAAGAGTGAGTGAAAAGGAAGTCCATTCCCCTTTGGTGTAATAAAGTATTTTCAGTCTACTCTTTTGTTGGTTGGAGTGATGGACGCCGGGCTCTGCCAGATGTTGTCTCCTAGGTCCATAATGGCCTGGTCCATGGGGAGGGCAATCCTGGAGGACGTAGGAGGTTGCAAGGTTCTCAAGAGGCGATATGGTTTTTCTTGAACCTCCTGTAAGTCTCGTTCTTGTGCTAACGCCACCCTTTAAAAAAGTTCCTGGAACTTTTGTGTGTCATCTGTTGGGAGTGGAATGGTGGCTATAACCGCCTCGTCTGGTGAGGACGAAGAATTATGTAGAGGGGACCTGTCTTTGTCCTCTGACAAAGAGTCCTCCATCTCTGTCTAGACTGGAGAGTTGGGCGCTGTCATGGATGTCGTAGGTTGGGGAGAGTGAGGTGGATCCCTGGCTGTTGTTGAAGGTGCAATATGGTGACTCTTCTTATGAGGACGAGACTCCCATGGTTGCCATTGCCCTGGATAAAGGGGCGGAGGGTATGTGTAGTGATGCGCAACCAGGGTGGCGGTGGATATGCGTATGTGATAGGCCCCGTACTCCAAGATGGAGCTCTGTGTGCTGGGCTGGAGTGCTGGGAGGAGAAGCGGCTGCGTGGCTCAGTGCTGGCTTCACTTGGGGATTGAGGCAAATTCGGTCATCTGTGTGAGTGCACCGACTTCATGGAGATAGCAGTGCCGGTGAAAGATGGCTCCTATTAGGAGACTTGTATTGTGGATGTTCCTGGGACGGTACTAGGGTTCATGTAATACTCAGTGCCATTGGCGTAGGTGGCACCGACTGCTCCGGGGGCGGCATGTCGGCACAGGGTTTCTTAGGTACTGTGGCCGCTGCCAAGTGACTTGGCAGTTTCGGTGCTGAGTGGTGCTTGTCAATGGTAGATGGCGCCCTGGATGCCATCTGTTTTTGTTTGGGCATTGAGTGCATCCTCTTATGGAGTGCTAGAGTCTCGGATGGTGTTGTGCCAAAGACGCCGGGCTTGTCCGCAGTGCTGACCCTCAGAGCAGTCAGTGCCGAGGCAGAGATCTGGCTGGGGACAGTCTGGTTTTTTACACAGATTTGCCTGAAGAGGTAGAGGGACGTATTTTGTCCATACCTTTCGCCTCCGATGTTGACTTTGAGGCAGAGCATGTGTTCTCAGAAGGTGGCTGTACTGACCTTTTGTACAGGAAGGTTTTTAGCCTGTTAGCGCAGTTACTGCATGCTTTGGCCGTCAAGTTGGAGCAATGAGGGCACTTTTGTGTCTGGTGAGCTTCTCTGAGGCACTCTATACAGGCAGAATAAGACAGGCATAGCATGCTGGCACAACTCACACCTCTTAAAGCCGGGAGATCCCAGCATTAGGTGCGATGAGAAGCGGCAGGCCGCTGACGGCAGAATTTTTTTTTTTTTTAAACTCGAGGATTGGGTTGAGGGTCTTAAAATTGGGAAATCTGAGGAAACTAAGGGGAGTTAACCAAATTTGTTTTGTTTCATTTTTGTAGAAACAAAGGGGAGAGACGAAGCTCCGTCTGCTGCCGAGGACGGTAAAGGAACTGAGGGAGCTGCACCGTACGCGCGCCTAACGGATACTAATGGCACGAGGGGATGCCACAGCGTGTGTGCGGCTCGGCGGACACTGCTAGAAAAACCTCCTATCGCCGGCACGAGGATGCAACAGCACCCAGAGTGGAGCACCCCCGGGGACATTATTCGAAGAAGAACTTATATTTTCAAAGCTACATTTGGAAAGCCTCCTGGTCACCCGTATATTCAAACCTTTCCTTAGCATTCATTTCTTTAAATGCTAAACATAATATATTTTATTGAATTATTCATTATCATCAAGAGGTATAAATGTGTCTAAACCAAGTTACTGAGATGTTATTACTATCATTTGTCTTGCTTAACTGTGATACTGTCTGATGTTTGTTCCTTTATTCGTTATGTCACGTCTAAAATTAGACTCATAGCAATAATACTTTAAGATAGGGATCATAGCTTTCTACGTCTCTAAAAGATCTTCTCCACTGAAATATTGTAAAAGTTGTAAATAATAATAAATCACTGCTTGCAATAAAAAGGACAATATGATGGCATAAGTAGCAAATATCATCTTAATCTGACAACGCAAAGCAGGAATGAAATAATTGATAGTCCCATTAAAAGCATTGGAAATTAGAAGCACTTTTAAAACTTCTTATTTCCAGATAAGAATGTTGATTCTTTCGGTCCTGCTTCACATAATCAAAACAGAAGCTAAAGATAGATAAATGTAATTAGCTCCGCTGAGAGAGGCAAAACTCTAATCTCTGAAGAGAAATAATGAAAATGTTACATGAATTTCTAAAAAGTGCTTTGAAAATTCTCTCTCACACCCCCCATAAGTAAAGCAACAGCATTTAAGGTATTACTTCTACTCTTGTATTGCTATTACACATGACTGATATTTCTTTCAATTTAACATTAACCTCCTTAAAGAAAAAGTTGGCTCAATGACAAACCATTACTGATTTATTAATTTTTCATTTCACCTCAGCTGCTACCACTATTTAGTGTGCATAGAATAATAAATAAAATACAAGAAATCCCTTAAATCCTTCCACTGACATAACTTGTATTGTTGTCATTGGGTGTTTTGCTAAAACAAAGATTCCAAAATTTGGCCCAAGAAGAAGGAAAGTCCCTGTTCAAAAGAGCTCAAAAATATGTGGATTTAAAGGAAAGATTTGAAAGGGGGGAGATGCACAGAAAGAGGAAGACTGTTTCAAATGAAGGGGCCAAATAGAAGAATGTGCAAAGTGCAAATGGGAGGACCAGTTTGAGAAGATATGAACACACACACACACACACACAGACACACACCCCACCCCCACCTAAAATTAAATGCAAGCCCTGTGCCAAATTAATGGAAAATTTAAAGCTAGCTTCCCATTAAAATTGAGTTCCCCACCCACAGACCATGATTGGTCTGACAGTGGCGGAGACCTGTTGCCCACCACCAGGTTCCCCGTAGGCACCTATGCCCCTTAGGGCCTGGTGGAGGGGGAGCGCACAAAGCATTTCCCCGCCCTGCCAGGAGCACGCGGCGCTTCCAAGTGCTGTGCGCACCCCGCAGGGTTGGGGAAGGGCGGAGGAAACTTTGCACGATCCCCCCGCCCCATGGCCAATCAGGGTTAAGGGGCAGGGGAATGCATGAAGTTTCTGCCAGCCCTCCCTGTAGTGCACAGTGGTTCCTGGCAGAGCAGAGGAACTTTGTGCAATTCCCCCTACCCCCAGGCCTTAATTGGCCTAGGGGCAGGGGAGCAGCAGGGCCTCCGCAGGCCGGATCAACCTTGCTTGGCGGGCAAGATCTAGCTCACTAAAGCCCTCTTGCCCACCCCTGAGCTAGGACATAAATTACATAAATTGTTCTCAGCTTGTCCCACAAGAACTGGAGTTCATTTGCAAATTTAATACAATCAATTTAGGACTTAATGAGGATCTTAACTGGTTAACGCACTACAAAGGCAATTTCCCCTTTCTTGATATTCACATTAGGGATGTAAGTAGTCGAGTAGACTACTCACTCCCTCACCCCCCACTACCTCTGTATCAGAGACAGCAAGGCGGGGAGGGAAGGGGGAGGAGGACGAGGAGCTGGTGCTGGGGAGAGTGGGCTTAAAAGCCGGTTCCTGCCAGCACCGTCTCTGCGGTGCCACCTGACACCCCTCCCCCATGCTGCTGCCTCTGTTAGAGGCAGCACTGCAAGGGGGGAGGGAAGGGGTTGCTGCTGCAAAGCAGCATCTACCTGCAGTAGCCTGCGGGCAGAAGCTGCTCCAGCAGCAGCCCCTCTTTGCGGCCAGTCCCAGCCACTGAGAACAGAGGCTGCTTTCAGAACAGCCTCTACGTGTGGCCAGCCCAGGCCACCCCAGACAGCGGCTGCTTCGCAGCAGCAGCCCCTGTCCATGGGGGCTTCCAACTCCCCGCTGGGACCCCCCCCCCCGACAATGGCTGCTGGATGTGGTGTGAGCCAGAATTGAGCAAACCCAGCTCAGTCCCAGCTTGCACCTGCAAGCAGCCCGGCTCTTACTACATTTCAGCTGCAGAGCCACAACAGAGGTAGCTCCTAGACCCAGCACGAACTGGGATTGAGGAAGCCTTCCCTTATCAACTAATCGTGTAGTGAATAAAAATTTTATCGACTACACGATTAGTGATTACTTGCTTCTTAACATCCTTAATTCACGTGTCGACATCAAATGCTGCAAATGAGACATGACTCCCCTGACTTGATTAGCATAATTAGCTCTGGTCCTACAAGTGACAAGTAGCTTCTCTTGTTGTTCTTATATATACCTCTGCCTCTGTAATATCCACTTCAACTCATCTGATAAAGTGGGTTTTACCCATGTAAGCTTATGCCCTAATACATCTGTTAGTCTCTAAGGTGTCACAGGCTCTAGCTTGTCCCACAGTAATTGGCCCACATGGACCCTACTGGTATGTAATAAAAGTTTCACAGTATGCATAGGGAACTTCTAGTGTGTGCTAGCAGGGTACACACAGGCTGGTGACACACTGATGCTCATTAAAATGTATGCCTTAGTTGGTGTGCATTAATATACTGTGTTGATAAGCCCTAACAGAAAAGGTCAGAGAAATGCATATACTCCTGAGACCTTATATGTTTAGCTTGTGAAAGCACAAAAATTCTAAAATATTGTTTCTGTTGTCTACCCAATTTAGCCTGTATAAGCTACAGAACTAGATCTCCATATTTATGCCCCCTTTTCATGTTATCCATAAAACTAGTTCATGCTTTCTAATCCAGTCTGGTACTCTTCCACCTTCTTATCCTTCCAATCACAGTGGTGTAACAACCAATTCTTGCACCGGGGTCATGTTTTAAGGGCCTCCTTTCTAAAATCTGAAATTTTGTTACCCTAGTGCCTTCCACAACTTAACCAATTGCTCCAACCCCTGCCTCTGCAGCCCCCTAACACTCCTCATTAACCCAAAGCCTTCCCTCCATAGCCTGTCCCCTAGCCCCTCACCCCTGAGTCCTTCCTGGCCACTCACCAGCACCCCACTGACCCATAGCTCTGTGTTTTGTTCCCATCTTAGGCTCCTCGCAATCCTAGCTGCGCATTAGCTCTCCTGCATTCACACAGCACAGGCCAAATTTAAGCAAAATTAAGCAATGAATCATGGCAGGACCAAGCACCATATGGACCACCCCGAGAGGTGTTTGTCTAAAATGGAGATTCCACAACTTCCCTGGGAAATGTATTCCGGTGCTTAACCACTCTGACAGTTAGCAAGTTTTTCTTAATGTCCAACCTAAACCTCCCATGCTGCAATTTAAGCCCATTGCTTCTTGTCCTATCTTCAGAGGTTAAGGAGCATAATTTTTCTCTCTCTTCCTTGAAACAGTCTTTTAGGCACTTGAAAGCTGTTATGTCCCCTCTCTGTCTTTTCTTCTCCAGATTAAACAAACCCAATTCTCTCAATCTTCCCTCATAGGTCATATTTTCTAGACCTTTAATCATTTTGTTGTGTTTCACTGGACTTTTTCCAATTTGTCACCTTTCCTGAAATGAGGTGTCCCAGAACTATACACAGTACTCCAGTCGAGGCCTAATCAACATGGAGTGGAAGAATTACTCCTTGTGTCTAGCTTACAACAGTCCTGAAGCGCTAATACATCCCAAAATAATGTTTGCTTTTTTTGCAACTGTGTTACACTATTGACTCATCGATAGCTTGTGATCCTCTATAATCCCCGCAGATCCCTGTCCGCAGTACTCTTTCCTAGGTAGTCATTTCCCATTTTGTACGAGTGCAACTGATTTTTCCTTCCTAAGTGGAGTATGTTGTATTTGTCCTTATTTACTTTAGACCAGTTCTCCAGTTTCAGTGGCATTATGGCTTAGTACACAGGGTTGCAGTGCCACTCAAATTTGGCCTGGCCACCCATTTGTCATGAAGAAGTCAGCTAGACCAAACATGAGTAGCGCTGCATCCCCATGTGTCACACTGCATCCCCAGTTAGATTTGGCCTTGCTGCTCTTCCATCATATGGAAAGTTGACATAGCTAGATTTGAGTGACTGGCACTGGAAACCTGTGCATCAGCTGAAGCATGGGAGAACTACCTGTCTGGGTAACCCTCCAAAACCTTGTGGATCTGGGTATTACTGCACTACTTACGCTACTGTAGCTGTGCCACTGAAATCCCTTCTCAAAATGTTTTATGCTAGAAGCACTTTAAACCTTATTTAGCAGGCACTTATCTTTATTGTGATTTACTTAAAAATACAAAAAGTTATGACACTACAAAGCACACGCTGAAGTTCACAACTTAATCTCATTGACACGCTCTCCTGCCCTTCCCATCTCTTTGTCTATATGTGGTCAACAATTGTTTGCACAGTTAAACAATAGCCAGAATGGCAAATAAAAATGAAAGCATAAGAAGGGAAATAGTAAGAAGTAAAACGTAAGGGAGAAAATGGTATTTTTTCAAATGATATTTGAAAACAGATGGAGAGGCAATGAGGCAGAAACACAAAAAGGCTATCCAGGAGTGCGACAGAAGGTTCTGGCTTGAAAAGTACATATAAAACTACACATTTATATTTTTTTCTATCTTGGCTCATGAAATATAAAATTCAAAAATAATAAATTTCAAGGAACAAATTATTTTCTTCATTGTTTCTAAACAACAACTCCCAAGTCTTGCTATCAGAGAAATGTACATAGCAAAAGGATTAAAAATGCAAGACCAGTACAGAAAATATTTGGAAAGAAAAATATCTCTTCCTATCCCATTCGAATTAATATTATGAAATAAAGCATATTCTCTACCTGGATGTGTTGTGCAGATAAATCAGGGGATGCAAAAAACAGTTGGTTGACACCTGCAGCATCTGGAGTTGTTAGGAAAACCTTTCCTGGAGTGGAATCTTGTCTGGCAAGGATCACCTTGCTTGGGGTAGAGCCATCATGATTTGTTAAGATGAACTGCTTGCCTGCTGTATTCTGATCAAGTGCGGTAACAATCTGAATCTTCTGGCCCGTCTGTTGATCTGTGACAATCTGATAATACATTTATCTCAAATTGTTATGGTCTTTCAAATTCATGTTTTTTTTAGCATCCCGTCTTGCACCATCATAGTCAATGGGAGTTTTGCCTTTGACTTCTGTGGTTGCAGGATTGGGTCTCCTTATGAGCTAAAATTCAAATGAAAATCCTGAATCTGAAAACCCCAGAACTGTAGAAGTGTTTGACCTCTGAACCTGAATACGCATTCAAATTTTGCAAGTGGTGCATATGTTTACAGAAGGCCAAAGAAAAGTCTCAGATCCTATCAGCTATGAAGTGTTAAAAATATGGATATAAATGCTAAGGCTCAATCCCTAGTCCTGTTACGTACTGAGCTCCCTTCCTTTCCGCTTAATTCAATGGGATTTGAGAACACAGCATATCACAAAATGATAATCAGCAGCTCATGGGTTTAGGTCCTTAATGAATTATCTTCATCACCTAATCCCAGGTGGTATACTTCAGTGCTGACTTTATTAATTTAGATAATTACTAAAGGGTAAGGAACAATCTTATTTCTTAGTTTATATATAACTTAGTTAAACATTTTTTACACTCACAAATAGAAAAATCAAACTGAAGCAGGAAAACTGAACACTAATCCTTCTCTTTGCCACCTTTTTTCTTTTTGAAAAAGAAAAACAACTCTTGATTTATTCTTTTGACCAACAAGAACAGATCAGCAGCCTTGTTACTGCATTTCTTTCCTGTTTTTAAATGAAGACTGTAGTAAAGCCTCACAAACTTGCTCTTCACTAAACTGCAGTTTTTTTCTCTTCAAAGACCTTAAATTCTATCTGGAACCAATCTGCAAAACTGCTTTATGAATAAACTAGTGACATATGTACGTCATTCAACGTGCCTGTTTTAGGAAATAATGTGTTCACCTGTAAAGGATCATTTCAATACATTTAATTTTGACATATTACTTATAGAACTAGTTGGAAACCGGATTTCCATTCAATGGAAAATTCTGACAATTAAAAAAAAATTCTGAAGTTTCCCACAAAATGAAAATTCTGAAAAAATTCAATTTGGGACAATCAAAACATTTAATTTCTATTAGTGCTTTCAGGTACAAAAACATTATGTATCTTATTGTATTATATATATTATATGAAATAATTTAATGTAATTCAAAAGTAAAATCAAAACAAATCACATCTATAAAGTAAAAAAAAAAAGTTGGACTTTTGCCTGCAATTTTACCAGCATTTGACAATTTCTTGCAGAACATTTCAACAAGAATGGAAAATATCCTGTACTTTCCAACAGCTCCAATTATTTATTATTAATTATTGCTTGTGCTGCTGAAACGTCCATCAACTCCAGTGTGCTAAGTGCTTTATACAAACATATAGCAGACACAGTCCTGGCTCCAAAGAGTTTACAGTCTAGAGATAAGATGCAACACGTGAGAGAGTGACAAACAAGAGAAAGGAAGAGGTGAGGGGTACAGAAAAGTAACATCCCTCTACTACACTGGATAGCTACTGTATAATTTGAAGGTTCCAGAAAATATTTAACTTTTTTTTTAAACACAATCCTCCTCTTGCCCCTGCCCCTTCAACATGATACACAACCAAACTTTTACTGGCTGACTGATTTATTGTAGACATAAGTCTTTCCTACGAAGTGTGGCTGTGGATGAACCACAAAGGGATGACTACTGCACAGAGGGAAGGATGATCTCAACATTGGTAGACAGATATGCTTACTATGCTTGATCTAGTACACTAAAAATAGCATTGTGGACGTTAGCGCAGGGTAGCCACCCAAATCCAAGCTCACCTGACCCTCTGGGTTCAAATACCAATAGAAGTTTATGAACTGGCTACAGGATCTGAAATAACAGAACTAGTCTTTTAGAGCAGGCAGTAGGTTCATGGGCTGCCCCAAGTTCAATTTCTAATGCTAACAACCAAGTACGGAACATCACATTACAAGAGCATAAAAACAAAGGCAGGTTTTGAGAAGGGAGTGAAAAGAACAGAAGGTTATGGATTAATTAAGAAAGGAGTCCCTGAATAAGAGCTAGCATGAAAGATAGCACTGACACATCTGAAAGATGGGTAGATAGGCTTGAATTGTTCATAGACCAGAGGAAGCTGGGGTAGATGCAATAAATGATGGGAAAAGGTCAAGTAGAGAGGAACTAAGCTGTGAATGTCCTGGAAAGATTAGGACAAGAAACAAGAACTCATGGAACAAGCAGAGCCAGTAGAAGAATTTGAATAGCGTGATACAGTCAAAGCAACAAACAAGAAAAATGACCATAGCAGCCACATTTTGAATGGAAAATGTTTAATGCAATGACACTGCTTACAGAGAAATTTACAAAAGTTTTAAGATCAGATACAAAAAGAAACCATATTTGCAGGGACTAAAATTTAAGGCCTGGTCTACACTAGGCAGGTAGGTCAGCTTAAGGTACACCATCCAGCTACACATTTTGCATAGCTGGACATGCCTTATCTTAAGCAGAGCCGCCCCAATGTCTACACTGCGGGAGGCCAACGGGAGCACATGCTCCCATCAGCTTCCCTTACTTTTCACAGAGTGAAGAGTACAGGACACTGGCGGGGGCTGCCCTCGATGGTTGATTTGGGAGTCTACACTAGACTCGCTAAATCAAACACTAGAAGATTGATCTCTGTAGGGTCAATCTTCTCCATAGTGTAGACATGCCCAAAGTTACTTTAAAAAAAAAAAAAAAAAGTAAAAGTAAATCCCATTCCCAAAATCCTCCTCATGCACCCAAACATGGCACTAGACAACATGAAAGTGGTGAGTACCCATACGGACTTCTTCTCTGGGTAGGACATTTGGGCAAAGCAGCTAACCCTAAATAGAGTCTCAATTCTCAGGGGAAAGGAGAGGAAACATATCACATGGATTCTATCATATACTCTACTGGGGCACGAGTTTTTTCTCGGCATAATCAACAAACAAATTCTCCAGCAATACACTAACCAATAGGCTGATAGCAGTACATCATGAAAATGTGTTAATATAAAGAAAAATATGTTTAATAAGAACAACCATAATGGGTCAGACCAAAGGTCCATGTAACCCAGTATCCTAACTTTTGACAGTTGCCAGTACCAGGTGCCCCAGAGGGAATGAACAGAACAAGTAATCAACAAGTGTCACCCATTCCCAGCATCTGACAGAGGCTAGGGACACCATTCCTATCCATCCTGGCTAATAAGCATTGATAGACCTATACTCCATGAATTTATCTAGTTCTTTTTTTGAACCCTATAAGATATACTTCCTTTTGTTTATTTTAAACTTGCTAATTATTAATTTCATTTGGTGACCCCTTGTTCATATGTTATGGGAACAAGTAAATAACTTTTCCTTATTCACTTTTTCTACACAGGTCATGATTTTATAGACCTCTCCATATCCTCCCTTAGTCTCCTCTTCTGTAAAGTGAAAAGTCCATCTTCTTAATCTCTCTTCATATGGCAGCGATTCCAAACCCCTAATAATTTTTGTTGCCCTTTTCTGAGTTTTTTCCAATGCTAACGTATCTTTTTTGAGATGAAGCAACCACATTTGTAAAAGCATTCAAGATATGAGCGTACCATGGATTTATGCAGAGGCAATAAGATACTCTCTATCTTATTCTCTATCCCTTTTTAAATGATTCCTAACATTGTTTGCTTTTTTGACTGCCACTACACACTGAGTGGATGTTTTCAGAGAACTATTCACGATGACTCCAAGATCTTCCTTTTGTATGTGCAGCTGGAATTATGTTTTCCGATATGCATAACTTTGCCTTTATCAACCTTCAATTAATTTATCATTTTGTTGCCTAGTCACCTAGCTTTGTGAGATCCTGTTGAAGCTCTTCACAGTCTGCTTTGGTCTTAACTATCTTTAGCAAATCAGTATCATCTGCAAATTTTGCCACTTCAAGGTTTCCCCCTTTCTCCAGATCATTTATGAATGCTGAATATTGATTGGCCCCAGTCAGTGTTCCCTCTAAGCTGGGTGGCAAGACAGGTGATTAATCAGCCCCTCCCAGTCAGTCAGTCAGTTCAGTGCAGGGCGCCCTGAATCTCTGACTGGGCAGGGCTGATTAATCACCTGTGAAGCTGTGCTACTGTGCAACTTAGAGGGAACACTAGTCCAGTATGGACCCCTGGGGGACAGCATTAGTTAACTCTCTCCATTCTGAAAACCTACTATTTATTTCTACCCTTTGTTTTCTATCTTTTAACCAGTTATAAATCCATGAGAAGACCTTCCCTCTTAACCTATGATAACTTACTTAGGAGCCTTTGGTGAGAGACCTTGTCAAAGGCTTTCTGGAAACCTAAATACACTATATCCACTGGATCCCGCTTGTTCACATGCTCGTTGACGGCCTCAAAGAATTCTAGTAGATCAGTAAGGCATGATTTCCCTTTACAGAAACCATGTTGACTTTTCCACAACAAATTATGTTCACCTACGTATCTGACAATTCTATTCTTTACTATAGTTTCAACTAGTTTGCATGGTACTGATGATAGATTTACTGGTCTATAATTGCCAGGATCATCTCTAGAACCCTTAAAGATTGGCATCACATTAGCTATCTTCCAGTCATTTGGCACAGAAGATGATTTAAAGGATAGGTCACCACAGTTAGTAGTTACACAGTTTCACATGATTTCTTTCAGAACCCTTGGGTGAATGCCATCTGGTCCTGGTGACTTATACTGTTTAGTTTATCAATTTGTTCCAAAACCTCCTCTAGTGATATCTCAATCTGAGACAACTCCACAGATTTGCAACCTAAAAAGAATGGCTCAGTTCTGGGTATCTCCAGACATGAGGATTAATGCAAAGAATTCACTTAGTTTCTTTGCAATTACCTTATTGTTTCCGAGCAGTCCTTTAGCATCTCGATTATCCAGTGGTTCCACTGGTTATTTAGTAGGCTTCCTGTTTCTGATGTAGTTAAAAAAATTTTTGCTATTACTTTTTGAGTTTTTGGCTAGCTGTTGTTCAAATTTCTTTCCTTAATATATTTCCTTAATATATTGGCTTTCCTTAATATATTTTACGCTCCTTTCTATTTTCCTCACTAAGATTTAACTTCCACCTTTTAAACAATGCCTTTTTATCTCTCACTGCTTCTTTTACTTTATTTCTTGCCATGATCCACAAATATTTTCCAAACCACCCCACAGAGTCTTTCAAATGTATCTGCTGAATTATCAAATGTAAAATAATTCAATCTTTTAACACTGTTTCCATGTTATGCCTTGTAACAGCTTGAAGTACATCTTTGTTTTTCAACAGGTAGTCTTGGAGTAGAGACAGGGTATGTTGGTGAGGCTTCGCAGACAGCTTTTACTCCAACAATATCACTTGAATTACTGGCTGAAGGAGATTATGAGGCACTGGTGAAAGTACTTCCTATGTAACTCTTCCTCTCAGAAAGCAAGAAACAATGTGAAGCACCACCCCTACTGTGCTCCAGCTCCACTAGACACAGTAGGAGTTTCTATCCCTCTGGGTAAAATTTTCACATTTTAGAAAAGATCATTAAGTGTTCACAAAAGGAAAGGTACACACACAAAAAAGGCAGAGTAAAGTAGTTCAAAGATTCTTTCAAAATATTTTACATTAAACGTACTTGTATGCGTTGTGGTAAAGAGAGACCTGAATCCGCTGGGACAATTTGTATTCTTTGTGCTGTCCCATCCATTAGTGTTTGAGTAATAGTTCCTTGGGAATGAGCAATCTAGAAACAAACAAATAAATAATTGGAATGACAGCTATGTGAAAATACTGCTGTACCACATTAAGGTTAGACCAGCTTGAGATGTGTCAGCAAAGTATTATTCCAAGAGAAGACACTCATACTGTATTGGGAACAGTATGCAACTTAATTTTACTGCTAGTTTTGCACGTTAAAAAGTTCTACTGGTTCCACAGTTTTAAAGCCATTTCACAATAATTTCTGATCCAAAAGTCAGAAATATATTTATGGTAAAACAAGACCTAAGGAAATGAATTGCTGATTAACCCACAGGGAATATACTTTAATTAAGATGATTATTTTCTTGTTTGCTCCATCTAACATTTGTATATGAAAGGAGAGATATAAATCAATCATAGTCATTTAGGACTTCTACCATTTTCATATTGTCTGTTACTCTCCCCTCCTTAGTTGAGTAATTGGCTTACCCTGTCTGTCCTTGGTCTTCTGCTTGCCTCTAAAATATTTTTAGAATGTTTTCTAGTTACCCTTTATGTCTCCAATCTCATTTTGTGCCTTGACCTTTCAATTTTGCCCCTACATACCTGTTATTTGTTTATATTCATTCTATGGCATGGATGATACCAGATAATATTTAGTCCTGCCATGAGTGCAGGGGACTGGTCTAGATGACCTCTCAAAGTCCCTTCCAGTCCTATGATTTTATAGTAGGGACATGCTTTTGCACAGAAGCACTTTTAACTTAAGGGCTCAGTGGAACTAATGGAAGCATTTTTGTGTAGAAGTCTAATGTTAGTCCATTTCTATTCAGCTGTCAAGCTGAGGGACTGAAAAGGAGAAACAACAAGAAAAAAGAAAGAGAAGGATATTGAGAGACACCACAAGATGGAGAAAGAAAAGAAGAAAATAATGGTATTTTACCTTTCTTCAGCTTAATTTTGATATCCTACTTAATATGTCCTTTGTATCAAGCACATCTCTGTATCAAGCAGGTGTCTCTTGTACATTTCAAAGGGAGAGGTGCAGCTGTCAGGAAGGACCCCACGCGAGCAGGGAGTGCTTTGGTCTCCGCTTGCGCTGTTTCCCCTGCTGTGCCCCTGCCTCTCCTCCTCCCCACAGAGACAGTGCTGGGGGGAGACGGCTTTTAAGCAATTAGTTGCTTATATCCCTAAATTAAATAACAGACTTCTGAATGCCCTTTTAAGGACAGTGGCATCACTGCTTCACATCATGTATCTAATTGCTTTGGCCATACACATATCTTTAAATACATTAAAATAGCAAATTTGTAAAGTGTACTTTCTCATTTTTATTCCGAAGAATTATCATCAAAATAGAATTCACAGCATAAAAATCACTGTACTCCTTCAAACAAATGTCTACGCTTCATTTAAAGCAAGAACTTTTAAGACTGCAGGAGGAATCTCCATAATTGAAAATCCAACATTACGGTCATCAATAAGGGAGTTGTATACCACCCCTCCATATAGTGGAGTCATTGCAAACTCTAGTGCCCCCAGACATGTGTGATTTCCTAAGTGAAAGTCAGAAATTCTGAAGTTTGGCAAAAAAAAATAAAAGGGAGAAAAGACAAGATGGAAGATAAAATACACCTTTATTCAAAGGCAATAAGTTTTTAAAATAAATTACAGCTCAAAAATAGAGCTGGATTCCATGGAGAAATATATATTTTTTTGCTTCTCACTTGTGTGGCCCCCAACTGATTTTTCTGTGGGTCAGTAGCACCACCCTCGCCATAAAGAAAACATTGAAACTTTTTGTGCGGGACATAAATTGACATTTTACTTTATTTAAAATGAAGTTTGATAAACTAATATGAGAAAGTTAAAATACTTAATCTGTTTAATAATTTAAATTAAACCATTCTCCCTAGCTGCAGCTGGTTTGAAAAATATAGCCACCAGCACAGCCTACCCCTGGCTCCCTCCTCCCCCTGGCATGTATATCCATAAATAGAAGTGAATAAGTTAAATCTTGGCATGTCACTTCTGGCACTTACCACATTATTCTGCAGTTTATAATATAAATAAAATAAAATGTATCACATGGTTCATGTTGTTTTACAGACGCAGTTTATAAACATACACATATGCTTCTTAGAGAAGAAAATCAAACTAGAATACTGGTGCATGAAAAAACCCTATATCAGGAAATTACTAATTACGGATACCGAACCACCACAGGCCAAGCATGGAAGAGCATACCAGGTCATATGTCCTCCCAGATTTGCTGTTTAGTTGTACTGGCATGTTCAGTAACACTGCTGAAAGCCAGCTGCCTTCACTCTACCTTTCCTCTCCCACCACTGGCAGGCAAGGGCCATCTCTAAACAACCTTGCCACATGTCACTGTTACTCTATGGAATGTAGACATGAAATTGTGGTAGGTATCTCAACTATTCAAATTTTTGAAATTCTGAATAATGAAATCCTGTCTTTTCCGAGGAACATATAAGGTCAGTAGTTGTCTAGTTCAAATCAAGTTGGTTACTTGGTTTTACCTATATGAGAATGTTCTGTATATCAAGCAGGTTAGTATTTACAGTGCTATATCTCGTCTGTGAGGTAAGGATGGTCAGGGCATATCAGACTGTGTAGTTTACGGCGGAATAAAGGAAGCCTATGTCTCTGGAGTTTCCAAGTTTCTTAAAACTGGACTAATTATCTTACAGGATGGAATTATAGTTGTCTCTTTAAAGCTCACAAAGATACACTTTACAGAAGATGAAACTGCTGATTATTGCCATACAGCAGTGTGAATTTAACCCTTTGAAAGAAACTTTATACTGTTCATAGATGTGTTAACAAAAACATTAAATACTATTTGTCATAGGGTAACCAGTATATTTGTTAAATATTACGTTTTACATAGTTATGGTGGATGCTTCTTTGGATTCACAGATGTTAACCTTTTTGCTTTGAAAGTGGAAATTTACAGCACATGAGGAAATGGATAAACCACTATGTAATTACTTTATAGCACCACAGGTTATAAGACAGAACTATTACACATTCTTGACGACAGGTTGAACCTCTCTAGTCCAGCACTCTCTGGTCTCGCAACATCCATAGTCTGGAATGATTTTAGTTAACCGATGTCCACTTATCATGGGTGTGGCCAAGTTTCCTCCAGTTGCATAAAGTTTGTTTTCAGCCACCAGCCTGGCTCTTGGTGTTTTGTGCTGTTATTTAGCTCTAATTTACCCCTACATGTCATTTAAGAGCCCAGTAAGAGCGGCAGTGTTGGTAATGGTGTTAGACAATATTGACCTCCTATGGTTCAGCAAATTCTCTGGTTCACTACCGGTCAGGTCCAGCAGGTGCCTGACTAGAGAGGTTCAACCTGTAGCAGAACTGCCTAATCCTAGTATGGGAATAAGAACTACCCCATTCCTGGCAGGAAGTGCATAGTGTTGGGCAGAAGATTCATGAGAACATACACTCTATGTAATGTTTCATATAGGGTAATCTTTTGTAGCTAGAATTCTTTTTAAGCAAAAGCTTTTTGTTTTGAATCTGCATATATTTAATAGGTTTTTACAAAATACATCATTGCAATCTATTGCAAAGATCATGCTCTAAATAGGTTTGTAATTTCTAAAATGCTTTATGAACAATAATTATCTAGGAGGTACTACTTTGAATGCTATTAATGACTCCAGTACCTTATGAAACATCAGGTTTGTGAATAGCCTGCTTTCTTAAAAAGTATGGAGAAACGGTCTCTTTTGCGCACCTCTACCCCAAACTGGATTTTGCTTGTGAATTTAGTAAAAATTATTTAATCAATGTTCATGTGAATTACAAGTGCTATTGGAAACACTGGCTCAAATTCCATTCAGTTTCAAATATGGTTTCCAAGGACAAGTCACAAGTTTATATCCAGCATGAATATAACCAGGGAGAAGAACAGCTGTATCCTGTAAGACAACTATAAATGAAAAATGTTGCTACCTGAAAGTCCAAGAACAATGTTGAATCTTATATAACCCTGAAATTTCAAACTACATTGGCAAAGGTGAACATACACAAAAATAGAAAGTGTACTTGGCATTGAGTTCATTTTTCAAGATATTTCCCTCTGTTAGTACTGACTCTGATGCCAGTTTGCCCCTATCTACTTCAACTCTTTCAGACATTGGAAACACAACATATATTGCTGCATCTGGATATAACAAAAGGAAAATATAGGTCATCTTGTACATGGATAAATCTCCTTACTATTTCCCTTACCATCATAAATACGCACTGAACAGAAAAAACAACAAAATAGAGCTTCATAACAAGTGATCTAAGGAGGAAGAGCAAATACTCAGCTACTCTGAGACCTTCCAGAGAAATAATGCACAGAATATCCTTGTCATCATCTACCAGAAAACTCTGTTCACAGATCACTTCATGATCAACATTATCAAAAGTGATGATTGGTCAAAAGCAGCACAGGATATTTTACATACATGTGTCATTCACTGGTAGTGGGTAGTCAGCCATAGATAACAGCATAGTCTCCATACCAGTCACATCAGACACAGACTAGCAAGATACATCTACAAGATCAAGACATAACTGAAGTTGCTTCAGTAAATCTAGGCTCTTTCACATTGGCACTGTCAAGGGGCTTGTCCCCCCCCCCCCCCCTCGACTGCGCCCGCAAGTCAATGCCCCTCTACCGGGGTAAATACGGCTCTAGCAGCCTAGTCCCGAAGTCAGTGCCCCTCTACCAGGGGAAATATGGCTCTAGCAGCCTAGTCCCCCAAAGTCAGTGCCCCTCTACAGGGGTAAATATAGCTTTTGAGGCCTAGCCGCACAACAGAGAAACCTCTCCTGGGTCAGGGATTGATTGTCCAGAGTAGGAAAATGGGTGGTAGGGGGACCCAGGCCCTCCCTCTCCACCAGGTCCCAGCCCAGGGCCCTTTAGGCAGGGACTATGGCTCCTGCCCGTTCGGCGGGGAATCCGGCCGATACACACCAAGCCATACTAACAGTCCTTTGCCCTGGGCTGCTTCCTAACACGCCCTGGTACCCCTGTAGTCTATTTGCCTCGGAGTCAGTACTTGCCGGGGCTGCTTCCGGGGTTGTGGGCGCTCCAGTCTCTCAGGCGGGGGTTGGCTGCTGGCTTTACTCCTGGACTCCGTTGCGGGCTCTCTCTCTGGCCTCAGCTGCTGCAGAAACACCGGGGTTGCTGCCTGCTCCCTTCCACCCTCCTCCTGCCCTCTCTCATGCAGGGGCCTCTTCCGCCAGCTGGGCCTGGGCGGCTCTCCGCCCTTCAGTGCGGGGCTTGTCTGCCCCGTCACAGGCACCAACACCATTTTCTCAACAACAGGGAAACAGTTATTTAACCATGGTAGTTAAAACTGGACAATAACAGGTTAAGTTATTGGTATCTGGAAATCCTCAAGAGAGAAATCTCTTTGGCCCCACCTGCTTAATATGCTAAAAGTCTGTCTTCACAAAGGGAAACTGTAGCAGCAATATACGAGCCTGTTTGGACCTATTGATAACATGTTAGGGGTCAGAAACAAATACCACCCATTTCACATACCAAAGCAATCAAATCCATTCAAGTTTAAGAAGAGAGATTACCAGGCAAGGTGCAAGCAGCACAATTGCTTCCTTTCTACTTTAACTGAGCTACAAAGGAAGACAGCTGTGATCTTACTAAAACTAAAATACAAGAAGTGACATGGAATAGCATGCCAGAACTCTGTCAGGAAGAGCAAGGAGGGCCTGCTATCTTACTATATATTTTAGAAATGTGTGTCTGTTCGTCCATCCATTAGTCCGTTTGTCCACAATTTCCTCCCAAATGGTAAGAAGTAGGGCCACCAAATTTGGTTTATAGCTTCCTCTTATCATCACTTAAAGCAAGGCAAGCATTTGGTTGTGCCAGGACAATAGCATATACCTGGAATTGTATTGTTTCTCATAAAATGGAAAGGGAGGGATCTGGCATGAGGGACAGTTATACTGCAGAATGACCACGGGGGGGCAGCAAGGGGCAGAGATAGGGACTGCAACAGCTATAACCCAATTAGGCCAGCAGAGGTAGAGAGAGGGACAGCTATTCTACTATATATTTCAGAGAGTTTGTCTGTCTGTGTGCCTGTCTGTCCCCCAGTTGGGGGTCAATGCACCCCTCCCCCGGCTGTGCCTGCTGCAGCAATCATGGACAGGCGCTTCTCACCTGGCCCCAAACTGCTGCGGTGAGAGAGGGGGCTGGGGTTGTCCTCTCTCCCTGGGGCAGCTTGCATACTGAACTCCTCATCCCCAGCCTCAACCCAGAGCAATGATTTAAATGAAGAAAAACAAAATTTATTTCAGTTAAGGACCCAGGCAACACCAGATAAAACTTCTAGTTCTAATTAAAGTGGCCTCTCCACAGAAGAAGAAAAGGGGAGACAAGTTGCTTGGCTGGCTTGCTCTCCCTTCCCGCCAGTTGACAGTTTGGCTTTTGTTGTTTTTTTCAAATTGGATATAAATTTTAGTGATACTATGAAAAGGATCTCTCGGTGATCTGAGATTTAAAAAAAAAAAAAGAAATCATAGACGGACTGAATTCTGGAGTCAAATTCGAAGTCTCAATACTTAAGTCCATGGCACTCAATAGTCTGGTGCCAGGATACTAAAAGATTTACCAAAGCTCCTGGATGAAGACTGAAATTGATGGACATCTCCAAACCTCAGACACAATGGAACTTGCTAACATAAAGATAAAGCCTGTCAGGCCTGGCCCAAGACTATGGAACAAA
Source organism: Rafetus swinhoei (assembly GCA_019425775.1). NCBI lineage: Eukaryota > Metazoa > Chordata > Testudines > Trionychidae > Rafetus > Rafetus swinhoei. The sequence goes on along the minus strand of CM033437.1, from coordinate 268,064,539 downwards.
CTCCCACAGTTGCTAAGGTCAAAGGGCAAGGTACTTCTTCAACCTGCCTTTTCTAATATAAGCATTTAACCAGGGTGTACCTCCAAACAAAAATAAGCCAATCCCCTTCAAAATCCTCCTGTAATGAAACTATACAAACACACACAATACACTGCATACATATTTCTCCTTCTGGGAAGAGGACAACAGAAAGGTAAACCACACATGACAGATGTTGGTCGTGCCACTTAATGCACCATGGAAGGCACTTAGATACTACAATGATGAGGGTAGTGTAAGAACATATATAAAAAAACAATCCAAGAGGGAAAGCCTTCTATTAAATTAAATGTACAACTTTTTTGAATTGAGCTTGAAATCACCTGGAATACTTCACTTGACTGTAGAGTAAGAGAAATCTAAATTAACCAAGAGCAGACATTTCAAGTAAACAGACACCATTTTTTATCTTTTCTTATAAACACATTTGTATAGATGTTGAACAGGATATATAGTAATGAATTCATAAGTGTTGTATATTTGTAAATATACAAACACTCTCAGTACACTAATTTTTACTATCTAGTCATGAATTTCTAAAAGCATGATTACTGCAATATCCTGGCACTATATGCATACTAAAGAAGACAGCAAGAGCTGCCCAGCAAAAAGAATACACTCTCTATTCTCTTTGGCTCATCTAAGCATCCTTGCACTTTTCAAATTGTGTACCACTGGTACAGCAATTAGAACAACTGCTTATACAAGTGCATTTCAAACTATCTTAATGCAAGTTTGCAGCTAGAAAAGCCTACACCATATGACTAAACAGCTCTATGAAGATAGCCAGTAGCCCATACTTGCAGAACCACTGATTTAGTCAATGATTTCTACGTTTGGAAATATTGCTACATTTTTTCTAGCTCAGTTTCTTTGGGAAATATTTTGACAAAGATACAAGTTTTGCATTATGACGTGAAGATACAAGAACAGGGTTCTTGCTAATCTTCTATGGGAGGGTCTTCTGGAGTTTTGGGTCCATTAGAGACCATTCTCTCTTGTGGCTTTGATATTTACATGTCAGTGTTATGCTTTATTGTCCAACTTATGTCAAATAGGACTAAAATATATATGTACCTCTCCCATTTGTTGTTCAATAATTTGATGGGCCAGTTCCTCTATGGTTGCCATGATCTTTAATCACCAAAATTTCCTGTCAAAGAAAGAAGAAGATTCTTAAAATCTATAACCTTAAAGATGAAAATATCTGGGGGGAAATATAGCTTACATAAATAAATTATAGCTACAGTTGCTGAAGTGAGCCCAGCAACCAATTTAAAATGTGTCTATGCTTTGAATGTTGCTGTAGAAATGGCATCATATAGTTCCATGTTTGTGTTTCAAAGGCTTCCTTATAATTTTGATGCTTCTTAGGTTACTTTTGTTTTTTGTTACAGAAGAGCAACAGCTCACTGCAAGATTTCAAAGTAGGAATGTGTTCTCTCTGACTTTTAAACCATTAGCATAAATTCTGATACACTGAAGGTCTAATTAAAAGCTTATTCAGTCAGAACGTTGCTAATGTTTCTGCTGCTGTACCAGTCAATATATACAGCTCGCTCTCCTGAAGTTGTATTGGTTTAGCAGCTCTAATAGGAGTATATAATTAAATATTTGTCATTACAATAAGACACTTCTTAGGTGAAAATAGATCTGTGGAATAAGATGATGCCAATATCATACACTTTAGTGGCCAGTGTGCCTAAAAAACAGAAATTTGGTTGAGTTTCATGTCTGTTCACCTCATCTGTGTGAAGCGTACAAAGAAGTCATCATTACACAGAGTATATATTAAACCACTGTTATGTAATATTAAATGTTCACATGTAAGAGAGGCTTGGGCACCTATCTACATCATTACATTACTCAATAAGTTAGAACGGTGCATAGGAGGCAACTATCTAGATGAACTGATTCACGCCATGGAAGACCTCTGGGTATCCCTACTAGGGATGTTAAAATGTATTTATTTTTGGAAACGTGTAACTGTTGAAAATTTTCAGCAGTTACACATTTATATGAGGGGAGGCCAGGATGGAGCTGATGCCAAAATCAGGCTTCTGCCTGAGATCCTCCACGCTGCACTGTTGCCTCTGTATCAGAGGCAGCAGTGCGGGGGCGGCGGAAAGGGGGACAGGCGGCTCCATGGGAGTTGGTGCTCACATGCCCCCCCTCCCACTGCATACAGAGGCAGCAGCGCAAGTGGGGGGCAGTTAAATTGGCAGGAGCCAGTACGCACAAGGACCCAGTTTAAAAGCCAGCTCCCCTCTTCCCCCCACCATGCTGCTGCCTCTGTTTCAGAGGGAGCAGCATGGAGGGAGGAGTAGGCGGCTCCGCGGGAGCAGGTATGTGCCAGCTTAAAAGCCAGCTCCCTCCCGTGCAGCGGAGGGAAGGGAGGCTGCATAAGGGTTAACTCATAATCGTGAGTGTTAACTCATGAGCCCAGGCTCATCGGTTAACCAAATACACAGATACATGTTCACATTCCTAATCCCCATAGATATACATACCACTGGTTGAGAACCAATGGTATAAGATACTTTTAAATTTGTATAACTATATTCATACAAAGAATTGTATTGGTTTACCTGCTCTGGTTTAAATAGATAAATCACACCCCTTACCAAATAATTACACCAGTACAAAAACTGTATGCAGACTAAACTTAGAATACATAGATTATTTCTTCTCACTTCCCCTAAATCCTTGCTGCAATCTGACCCTGTCACATCCCCAGTCCCAAAGACATTGTATTACGTCCAAACTGCTAGCCAAAGACTAATTTTGGAGCCATCCCTGTTCCTGAAGTTAAACAGACTGTTCCTTTTTGACTAGTGAGAGAATCTCAACCCTCGGCAGTGCAAACTGTAGCATATCTAGCCCTGCTGACAGAGAGGAAGAGAGAAAATGAAAACATGTTTTCATTTTGCAGAGCATTTCTAAACCACCAGAAAACTAAGTACAGAGGAGGGAACAGTGAAGACAAATCCAAATTTCTTCAGGTATGTATTTAAAAAAATAATCTCACTTTCTAAACATTGATAGCTTGTCTCAATACCTTTCTAGGGTTAAGGATGTTAACTAGCGGTTAAATTACTAGTCGAGTAGTCGATGGGCACTTCCGCATTCTTCCTTTGAAATGTACAAGAGCCCATGCTGGGGCTCTTGTACATTTCAAAGGAGGAATGAGGACCTCCGAGTGCAGCCGGGGGCCAGTGGGAAGTCCCGCTGACTCCGAGCTACACGTGGGCCAGCTTTGAAATGTACAAGAATCCCTAGTGGGGGCTCTTGTGCATGTCAAAGCAAAAGTGGCCTCATGGAGCCCGGGATCAGCGGGGGACTCTGAGTTCCCCGCTGACCCGAGGCTCCATGCTGCGCTGCCGATTTGAAATGACACATGGAGCCTGGGGTCAGCTGGGGACTCCCCAGTTGATCCCAGGCTTCACGCAGCATTTCAGCGGAACCCGGGATCAGCTGGGGACTGCCCAGCTGACTGCGGGCTCCATGCAGCATTTCCCCAGAACCGGGGTCAGTTGGGGACTGCCCAGTTGATCCTGGGTTCCACTGAAATGCCAAGCGAAGCCCGGGATCTGCTGGGGGAGTCCCCAGATGAACCCAGGCTCTGTGTGGCACTGCCGCTTTGAAACGCTGAGGTGGTGTTTCAAAGGAGCAGCGCCACAGAGGTGATCCCAAGCTCAGCTGTGCAGCGCTGCCGCTTTGAAGTACCTCGTCTTCCCCTCCCTTTGCTGCCTCTATCTATCGACTGACTAGTCCTTAACATCCTTATCTAGGATTACTGTTATCCACATTTTTACATATAGTGAAACTGGATCACAGAGATAATCACTCACCTTAAAAAAAATCCAACGTTTTCCAAGTTAGGCTAACATAAACATTGCCTTTTTTCTGTGTTAACTAATTTAATCTTTCTAATAAAGCATTATGTGGGCTGCCCCAATGAAAACCAATATACCAGATTGAGATTAGGAAACCAAACTCAGCAGAAAATGCAATCTTTCAGATAAGACTTCACATTCTCATAATTTTAAATATAATTTAATAGTGTTGTGTCCTGAGAGTATAGACATTAAATTTCAATTAATCAGTGAATTGAGTAGTAAACAGAATTTCCATCGACTACTCAATTAGTTGATAAGGGGGGCACTTGCTATCCCACTGCGTCTTTCCTTTTGAAATGTACAAGAGCTGCCTGGAAGGAAGAGGCGCAGCAGGGAACCCACACAAGCAGGGACCGAAACAGTCCCTTCTCACATGTGGTCCCGACTGATGCACCTCTCCCTTTGAAATGTACAGGAGCCACAGGCAGAGGCTCATCAGTCGGTCCCCACTCACGCGGGTTCCCCACTGTCCCTCTGCTTCAGTCCCCGCTCCTGCCGTTTCCACCTCTGTGCCTCTGCCTCTCCTGTCCCTCCCTGCTGCAGAGACGGTGCTAGGGGAGAACCGGCTTTTAAGTGACTTGACTAGTCACTTACATACCTAGGCTCTGATGCCCAAACCACACCCATAATCTATATATCTTTTTGGATCCTTCCCGATAGAAACCGTATGTACACAAGGAACAATGTATTATTACAAAAAGGAAAAACACTTGCCTAAGATTTTGATTTTAAAGTGATGTTTTTGTCCTCAAATAAATGGCATTAGATTGGAACTGTAGCACAAAAGGAAAATCTTCCAAAGGACAGAAACAAAACTATATTTGAAGATATAAAAGTACAATTACATTTTTAAAATAATTGAGTATTATAAAAAATTCAAGCTTCCATAATGTACTGTTATACAGGTTTCCTTGCTTTTAAAAAAATTATTCTTTAAAAAAGGGGTTATTTCTTTTTTTTTTTTTTTTTTCTTCATGGCTTAGGGTGTCTGCAAGGAAAAAACTGATTTTATGGGGGAAAATGTGAAACTTACTTTACACAAATTGCTGTCAGATACGTAGAGAAAATACAATGAAATCCACTCTCTCAGGTTTTATTTGGACAAATGCACAATATTTTAAAAGAAATATGATTTTTAAACTAGCTGTTTCATTTTAAATAGATGAAAAGATTTTAGCATACTATACCTAATACACAGATATTATCAAGCAGGCACAGTTTACGTAAACAAGAGATTGCACATAATTTTAAATTATAGTTTTATTCCACTGAGTTCCTAGTTTAAAAACATACATACTTGAAAAGTTCATATTGATGGGTAAAAATTGCCTGAACTATTCAATAATATCTATCTTAGTAAAATTATGTACAGAATACATTTTCCTGAAAGTTACCTTTTTTATTTAGTAATCAACATTTTCTGTTTCATGATTACCACCTATCACATCTTCTGCATTCCTAAAGAAATCTAGAACAGGGCAAGGTCACAGAAAGACTCTTGACTACATTTTTTTCTACAGTGAAGCCTTCAAGATAATCATAACATCAGTCATACTTACTAACCACACCTATAGTTGCTCTATATTTCTTCATTTTATACCTTTCTTCTAAACCAGGGTTTCTCAAAGTGGTCTGCAGACCTACCCTGAGAAAACTGCTACCAGGACACTCCAGGTGGTTCAATTAATGGCTCTGCAGCCACGGGGCCTCACGGTTTCCAGTGGCTGCAGTTTGTAGTTTGCAGCCAAGGGGAGCCATCAGAAGCAGTGGCTTGGGTCACACTGCTTCCCGCGACTCCTGTTGGCTGCAAACAGCGAACCGCAGCCACGGAGCCACGAGGCTCTCTGACTACATAGCCTGTAAGTAAACAAACCTGAGCGGCCTGGTAACAGCTTTCTCAGAGTGGGTCTGCGGACCACTTTGAGAAACACTGTTCTAAACCTTTTGATGTTTTGGTCTGCAGTGCTGGTCTATTCTGATGCAAATACTGAATACTGTGTGTGATGACTGATATAAAAATTATATTAAAATGACATCATTTTGATCCTAACACATTCTAAATTCAGCACATCACAGTCAAAAGACTGACACCTAATGTCTTAGGTTTGCTTCGTCAAAAGCAGTGCATCTAAATGGAAAACAAAGTGCATTCATTGCAATTGTATCAAACACTTCTACTCAAGGAGCTTAACACATGCTCACCTCTAGGTAAAAACTGATTCATGTATTAATATTAAATTTTATTGATGTACAAAAGAGTTTAACTTTTACAGATTGCAAAAAGTTTAATTATGTTTCAGAAAGACTATAGTAATAAAATGTTTCATCATTTATAATAATAAAATGTTTAATCAAAAATGTCAAAATAATGTGGCATCAGAAATTGGTTACAATTAACTTTCACAACACACTACATAAAGAGAAAAACTTAAAAAAACAACGAATAGTCGAGTAGCACCTTAAAGATAACAAAACATGTAAATGGTATCATGAACTTTTGTGGGCAAAACCCACTTCTTTAGATGACTGGAGTATTAGAAGCTATTTGTTTTGTTGTTTTTTAAGTTTTTCCTGTTACAGACTAACTTGGCTACTCCTCTGAAGCTTTTGTGCATAAAAAGAGAGTTTGCCATGTGAAATAGCAGTTCTTGTTTTTTTGTAGTCATCAGGCTCCATGTTAATGGAGGACAATGCCACAGCCTCATCAGGCAGTGAAGAGATAGGAGCTGAAATGTTGTGCACCTTAGCTTGCAGATCCTCTTCTTCAGTGTGTTGTTCGTGTGAACGCTTAGCTAGAAGGATCAATGGTTGAACCAACTGAAATGCTAGGAATCGATCAACCTTGACCCTGGGGAATAAGCAGGTGATGGCTCCCTGTTATTATGATCCCTATGATAAGAAAGAATATTCCTTTAACACAGGTGGGGAACCTAAGGCCTGGGGGCCAGATGCAGGCCCTGGCTTGCCTGGATCCAGCCACTAAGGCTCAGGGCTCCCCCCCCAACATCTCTCCCTTGGGATTGGAGCACACAAAATCTACCAGCCTGAGTCTTCCTAGGCTCTAGTGTGCAAGGGGAATGTGGGGAGTGTCTTTCTGCTTCTAAGTCAGGAGGCCACATCAATGAGGTGTTTTTGTTTTGCTTCGCACGTGTGCGTGGCCCCCAACTGATTTTTCTGTGGGTCAGCGGCCCCTGACCCAAAAAAGGTTCCCCACCCCCTGCTCTAATGGAAAAGAAGACCTTGCTAGAGTGCCAATGTGACCCTTACCAGGTGATGGGCTCAGAACAGAAATGGGAGTAGTTGTCAGTAAGGAAAGGGGGAATCTCTACCACTGATAATGGTGACCTGGATAATGCAAGTGCAGTGAGATTTTCCAGTGTCAAAAAGGCTGTTGTTAGCATGAAAGTCAGCAGATGACAAGAAAACATCAGTATTGGAATAGTTGGTGCTAATGACACAGGTACTGAGAGGTTTAGTGTTTAAGTTCAATGCTCAGGCTGCAGGGGTGGCTTTAACAGACTCTGCTGGCCAAAACAAATCCAAACTCAAGCATATGAAGAGTGAAATACATGTGGACAAGCACTTAAAGAATCCGTAGTTTCTGTGTGAAAGCAAGTGTTACGTGAAAAGGATATTGTAAATAGCTTTGAAGAATCAACAACAAGATGCAATTTTTTGCTTTTAAGATGATCAAAGTCTGACAATTCAAAACTTTCTATCTATATATTATACATTGAGATAATTTACTGTTGAAAATAACTGTTAAACAATACAATAACAAAATTAGTGATTTTGTTCTGCAGATACATTAAAATCAGTGTCAGTTAATGAAGAAAATTACAATGGTACAAAAACTATTTTATAATGAATGACTACAACAGCATTTTCATGAATGTTTTAGAATGCAGCAGCTAGCTGCCTCTCTTCAGATGTTGCATTTATTAACATCTGCAATCCCAGTCATTTTTCTGAGAAACTATAATAAACTGCTTTTTGTTCATTTCCTTGTTAGTGTATTGATATTATTTATAAGAACTAGAGAAAAAAGCTTGTTCGTGCCTTTCATCTCTTTTTATGCTATTTTTAGATTTATAAAAAACACCTGAAAAGTTTTCCCTGTCTTCAAAAAGTTTTATTTATACTTATTTAGAAAAATATTTTTTAAAATATGGGTATCAGATCATGCTGATTATCCTTATTTTTTGTTCTCATAAGTGAATCACAAAATAAGATGAAAGCTTTATTTTCCCTCACCTGAACGAGTGAAGACATGAAACGTTGAGCAAAAATCTGTGCTCCCAGTTTTCTGATTTAAATAGGTGATGGAAGTCAAACAGTCTTTCTAGAACCCTGTGCAGCCATTAGTTGAAAACTGGTTTAAATTGGTTTAGTTTGCATTTGCAAGTCCTTTTCTATATACAGAATTGCACTAATTTAACTAAACACACACACAACATGAGACATTTTGTTAAATTTCTCTATGTGTCGACAAGCCTTTACACAAAACTAAACTGCTCTCAGACAGTTTTAAACAGTGGTTTGCACTGGTTTAACAAATCATTTTTAATCTGATTTTAGTTAGGCGTGGTCTACAAAGTTATACTTACTTCACTAAATGTGTGATATTTATACTAATTTAACATAAACCAGCAATTTGTGTAGACAAGGACTCAGCTGCTTAAGTGTAAACTTTCTTTGAAAATGTCTTAACTCTGCTGAATTATTCTGCCATTCAGAAAAAACAAAGCAGAGATCTTCACTTCTAATGTAATAAACATGCTGAATTTTTTAGAAACAAAACAAGTCCCACTCCCGAAAGCCATCTTTATGCATCAAAGAAAACATTTTAAAAAACACACTGGCCTTGCTTTATTCTTATTTCCAAGTCAATTTCAGCAACTTCTTCTGAACAGCCAACAGAAGTGCATCAAAGGGTGCTATGCATATCTTGTGTAAGTGGCTGTTATTATTTTGTGACCAAATAATACATTTTAAATTAACTCAAAAATATTCCCAGATAGATTTAAACAATTTTAAGGCTCGAAAGTCAGCAAAGTCAGAGTTAAACATACAATTCTATTCTTAAAAATGTGAAGATTTGAGATTTTATTTTAAACTAAAGATTAGTGATCGAATTTAAATCCACTCCTCCTTCACCCACCTGTTATGTCTCAAATAAAACAAAGATTTATATGTGTTTAACTTTACTGATTGCAAGCAGTATATCTAACATTGCAGATCTTATGCTGCACTGTTTAGTCTCCTGTGGAACTGCTGTATGCTGATGGGAGAGAGCTCTTCCATTGGTATAATTAAACCACCCCCCAGCAGTGGAGGTTGCCATCTTGGCAAGAGAGCGTCTTCCACCAACATAGCACTGTCCACACACTGCAGGGTCTGTCTCTGAAACTTATGTCAATCAGAAGGGTGGAGTTTTTTACTCCTTTGGGGAAAAAAAAGCAAATCATTGGATTGCTCCTGTTCTGCCCTGCACTAGGGATGTGAACGAGTAGTCGACTACCCAATAAGCAGGAGCTTATTGGGTAGCACTATCGACTACTTGATCACCCCTCCCCCACCGCTTTGCACTCTTGAAGAGACAGGGAGGAGCTGGCACACAAAGACACAGGCTCAATCTTTGGTCCTCCACCGGTTCTCAGGACAACCCCCAGCTGCCACTCTGCATTCTGAAAGGGACAGAGCAGCAGCAGCAGGTCCCTTAAAGCAGCTGCCACTGCTCTGTCCCTTTAAAAATGCAGAGTGGCAACAGGGGCGGGGAGCTTGTGCTGAGAGAGACCCACAGGATGGCTGCTGCTGATCTGTCCCTTTCAGAACGCTGTGGGGCAGCAGGGGGGTTCTCCTGAGACCGGACAGGGGACCAGAGACTGAGCCAGCATCTTTACACGCCTACTCCTCTCTGTCCCTTTAAGAGTGCAGTGCGGGTAGGGCTGTGCTGAGACCCGCAAGTGAGCACTGTAACGGCTTTTCCTTAACAACTAATGGAGTAGTTTATGGAAATTCCATTGACTACTCGACTAAGCAAATTCACTTAACATCCCTACCCTGTACTAGGAACGTAGTGGCAGACAGATTGCTGTTGCAGAGAAGGAGGGGAAGAGACTGCTGAACTCTTTTGACATACCTCAGCACCTAGTGTTCACAGAGCTATTCATGATGCCATTCCCAGAAGCTGAGGAGGTGGTGGAAGAACTCAGAGGGATTCCCAAAATGCACAGCAATCAGCTCTGCCTTCTCACAATACTACACTGTGGGATACGTACCTATATTATATAATTCATATATTGTATATATATATATACACACACACACGCAGTGCTTTTTTTGTGACAGTACGCCCCAGGATGGCATATTGGCACCTATTTTCCCATCATATTTTAATTTAATGGGATTCCCCTCTGGTGTACCGGCACCTATTTCCTGGGGCGGCTTGGCTCCTGACGGAAGCCCGCTCGGGACACACAGCGCAACTCTTAAAGGGGATGTGACTGCATGCGACTGCATTTCGGCCCCCCAACTTTTTTTCCCCTCCCCTCTCTCTTCTCAACAAGTTTTCCTTTTTTTTTTTTGCTCACCAAGTTTGAGCTTGGAGTACTGGAACCTTTTTTCTTACAAAAAAAAGCAGCTTGTATATATATTAGAGTGCATCTGTTTTTCTGTGTGTCTGTCTGTGAGTCTGTTTGTTCAAGAACTCCTCCTAAACCAGAAGAGATAGGGCCACTGTAGTGAGGCAGCATGGCCTCCTGATGACCTAGAAGGAGAACTTCCCCTAAAGACCCCTTGGTGGGCAGTGCCAGAGCATCCAGGCTCCACCCACAGGAAGCGGAAGGGCGGGACTGGAAGCATAAGAGAGGGAGCTCCCAGCTCAGTTGAAGGAGGCTGGGAGGCAGCTCCAGAGGCAAAGGAGAACCATGCCCCGCCAACCCCAGGGACGACTGGGTTGGGCCACCAGGACCACTGCCATACCCTGAGGACTGCCCCAGGCTGCTGCGACCACTGATGGAGCCCGGTGACCACAGGAGGCTGCAGAGACCCCTGCTAAGGCTCGAGGCCTACCCTAGACTCCCAAGACCCAGACTGGGCCCCGTGTGCCTCTGCTTGAACCAACCCAGGAGGAACATACGGACACCATGTCAGCTCCTTCTACCCCCGCAGAGCCTGCCGGCCAGAGCTGGAACAAAGTAGGACCCCACGGGGGACTGGAAAGTAGCCCAGGGGGAGCCGACCTAGCATCAGCCGAGGACATGGAGGTCAGCTGGGCTGCAGGTTGTGGCCTGGACCCCCGCTAGCCCACTGACCGGACCAGTGTGTTGAGGCGAAGAGCCTCACCGACCCGGAGGCAGCTAGCGCTGCTGCTGATAGGGCCCTGGGCTGGGACACAGTGGAGTGGTTAAGCCTATGTCCCCCCACCACACTTTTCCCTCGGGTGGCAGGTTCCCCCTGAAGTGAGATACCACTTGCACCTATTGGCTCTCTGCCAGCAAGGACACCCAACTCCTGGCTCAGCCTGCAGACAGGCCTGAGCCCTTGGACTCTTTGGGATTACTTACTGTTTGTTTGCTTGCCCCGCCCTGACCCAGGGCCCGGGCTTATAAACTGCGACTGTTTGTTTGTTCACCCCTCCCTGACCCTGCGATGGGGCTCTGAGACTGGTTGTGGGGAGGCAGCGAAGCCACCCACAGCCTGAGACTATTACAGCCACCAAATTTGGGAGGGGCTGGGGCAGAGGAAGAGAGCCTCACCCCCACCCCAGAAGGGGCTAGGGGCAGAAGGAGAGACGCCCCCTGTCCTGGGAGCTGCCAGGGGGAGGGAGAGAGCCTCATTTCCTTCCCTGAGCTCCTCCTCACCCCCTGCCCTGAGCCCCTCCTCACTCCCCCATGCCCCGGGCCTCCTGCCCTGAGCTCCCCCACATCTCTAAGGCCATGCCCTGACTAGGAATGTTAAAATTTGTTTAATTATGTAACTGTATAACTGCTGATACAGAGGCAGCACTGAGGAGGGGCAGGGGGGAGAGCTGAGTATAACTGTCAAGGTTAACAGATGAGCCCACGCTCATTGATTAACTGTGTAAATGGCTACACTTTCACATCCCGAAACCTGAGTCCTGCATCCTCCACACCGCCAGTCCCCTGCCCTTAAGTCTTGTAGTAAGCAATATTTCAGACAATTCAGAAGGTACCAGATGTTATTGGCAGTAAATATGGGACCCTGAACTAAATACTGAGAAAATAAATGAAGAAGAAAATGTTGAGACATATATAAGTACAAAGCTGTAGTTCACCTGTAACTTACCTATGGTACCTAGATTACACTTCACACCTCGTATGCATAATCACTCTGTGAAGACTCCTGTGATGAATTAAACAAAAGAAACACCATTTCAGTTTTGTAGGTATTATTATACAGATTTACACATTTAGCATAATAATTTTGCATTTTTAAACTATTATCCATTAGACTGGCAAAAATGCTGATTTTTTTCAATGAAAAAAATACTGAGTTATTCAACGTGAAGGCATTATGCATTTGTATTAAAAACTTCTCTCTCAAAAAGGGAAATGCTGTTCCCAAAACATCGAATGTTACATTTCACAGGAGAGAGGAAAGGCTACTCCAAAGCATTCTACTTTCGTCACATGTACTGCTTGACTAGTTCTGGGCTGGGCAATAATTTTTGATGGGAGGGCCACACCAAGATTTTGGAAAGTGATTGGGGGCCGGACTCTTCCATGATATTAATGGAGGAGATACAGGGTCTAGGATGGAGGCTGGATGCAGAAGGGAGCTTGGGGTACGGGGCTGGGGTGCAGGAGGGAGACTGGAGTCTGGGAGGGAGTTGGGATGAAGTAGGCGGTTGTGACCTAGGGCAGGGGACTGGAGTGCAGAGGTTTGGGATGTGACCTAGGGTAGGAGGGGATTGTGATCTGGGGCAGGAGATTGGGATGCAAGATCTGGGAGGGGGTATGGCTGTAAGAGGGAGACAGAGGGTTTGGGTATGTTGAGGGGGGAGGAGGGGCGGCAGAGAGTTGGGGCAGGAAAGGGCTGGGGTGCCAGAAGCAGGCTGTGGCCAAGAGACTTACTTGCCAGCTGCCAAACTAGCCTGCCTACCTGCAGAGCTTAAAATGTTTCCCAGCCTGGCCATGTGCTTCATGAATAACTAAGTCCAGGAGAGGGGGCATGATTCTCCTTAGCTGCCTGTTATTCTAACAAGCAGGTCCCACTGGCTGATTTCTGCCAGAAACTGGCCAATGGAAATGTGCTGGGGGCCGGGCAGCTCCTAAAACTGGTCCCCTCCCCTCCAGTTTAAAAACAGAAATGGAGCCCTGCAGCCATGTTTCTGCATGGCCGCCTGGGGCTCCCCCTGCCTCCACAGGCCGGATCTGGTGGCTTGGTGGGCCGCATTTTGCCCAGACCTGGACTAATTGCTCTACTGACACAGAAAATAACATACCAGTCTGGGCATTAGGAGAATATTGGATCAATACAACTTAACAGAAGATTGCTCTCTTCCAGCTTGGAAGCCCACCAGCTATTGAACTCATGCAGTTTTCCCATGAGCACATGAATTATAATGCCAATGAAAGCAGTCACCAGCCAGCACAGCTCTGTGATGCTACATGCACTAAGGCTTCTGAGAACTAACAAATGCTTTTCAACAGCAAAGCTTTGCTGCCCTACCAAGAGTATGATGATCCATTTTTTCTTTCCTTATTTAAATAAGGCAATTTTATATAATCTCATACATTTTTTCTCCTTATATAAACTCTGATATTCTGTTTTGTTGCTAATCTAATGACTCATGCAGATACAGTAAACACCCACCTCTTTCTAATCAAGGCAAGAAAACTCACATGAATGTATTTTTCTACCTTTCTCCTGAAGAGTTTTCACTACACTACGACCTTTTGCTCAGAGTTCTAGATAATTCCATTTTTTTGTCCCTTATGCACCTTCCATCTCACTCGTAAAGACTGTGTTTTTTGCTACTGCACCTGTAAGCAGATGAGTCAGAAAACAGTATTTTAAATTCTCACAAAATGAGAATAAGCATTAGTTATTTTAATTTCCTGATAGGAAAGTGTTTTTAATAATTACTTTAGTGGATTTTGAAGGGAAATATCTACAAAATATGAATGTTTATACATTTAAATGTTGGGCTTAAATATTTGAATGTACTCCTTAAATTTACTTCAGCTTAACTCTGAATTTCCTTTTTTTCAGTAATATTCTTATTCCTATTATTATATTTCAGCCATGCACATAACATGTTGCGTGTTTTCTAAGGCATAATTCCTACCCTGAGGAGCATACTTTATACATTTTTTGTTTTCTATATTAATACAAAAATATTAGAGTGATCACTGATTGTTTCTTGTTCCAGAACCATTTATTATTGCCCTTCCAATCCCACCTCAAACTCATTTGCAGAGATGCCTACAAAAATATTGACAATAGGCCATTTAGTGCACTTACTCCTGGGAGAATTCAGCACCATTGCACACACGGAGAATTCACATCCAACACAGAATGCTGAATTCCACCTTCTAACCACCAGAAGACATTATAGTGCCAGAACAGCTTGGTTGACTGGCAGGAACAGCTAGCAACCGGCTGCATTACTCAAAGTGGCTTTGCCATAGAGCTAGGTTAGGAGGCAGAATGGGGCACATGTGCCTGCTGGATAGTCACAGACTGGGGTTCAGAAGACCTGAGGAGGACAGACTGGGGTGTGGGCTCACGAATTAGTGAAGTGACAGCACTGAGCTGGGGCGGGGCTCCTGCATCAAATGGGGACAGGGAGCGTAGGGACACACAATAACAAATGTGTGTGACTGAACAGGAGAGACTTGGAATCAGCCAGGGTCTGCATGGGGGAGTCTCCCCTTCTCCTTAACAAGTTCCATCCCTATGAGAAACTATTTTCCCTATCCTTTTTTATTGACAGAGAGCAAATGTAGACACCATGCCTGCTTTACTCACTTTATTTGGCCTCCAGGAAGTGTCCTACAATGCCTGTCTTGACTGCTCTTGTCAGTAGTTTGAACTCTGCTGCCCTGCAGCCATGTAAATAACAGTCCACCACTCCCCCTTGAAAGCCCTGGGAATTTTAAATTCCATTTTCTGCTTGCTGGCTTGGTGTGAAGAGGTCTCATCACATCTGCCTAGGTGACCATGATTGGCTATCAAACTCTCTACTGCTTGAACCACTGTTGAGGTGTTGGATCTGATCAGTATAATGGAGGAGACGTCTGTGCAGTCCGAGTTGCACTTGATCTGGAGAAATTGGGATACCTATGAACACAGCATTTTTCAAGGCGTGTGCGACAAGGCTATGATCTGGACATGCTGCAGTACTGATCGAAGATAAAAGAGTTAAGGCACGCAAATTGTCGCTCCAATACTGCACCTATGATCTGCTACTTCTATAAGAAGCTGGACGCTATCCTCAGTGGTGACCCCACCACCACTGCCAAGAGCCCTATGGATATTTCAGAGGGCATGGAGGCAGTAGAAAGAGACCAAACCCAGAGGATGAAGTTATTGATGACGAGGTGGAGCTAGACAAGGATGTAGAGCTCCCAGCAGGGTTGCCTGGCGGACAGGGGAGCTGACAGCCTGAGCAAGCTCCTGGGCAAGGTGGGGGAGAAGTTCTGCGCCCCCAAAAGGGGTGGGGCCATGATGCCTGCCCCTTCCCCTGCCAACAGAGGTGCATTGTATCGTGCTCTTGTGGCAATTTAAAGGGCCTAGGCTCCAGGATTCCCAGGTCCCCATAAAACAAAGGGTCCTGTGGCAAATCCTCTCTTTGCTCCTCCTCCCCATCGACAGGCCTCCCAGAGTGGGGACAGACGGCTAGAAACAGTTCTCCACTCTTAAGGTGCCTAGCCAGTCTCTGTAGCTGATATCCGAGGAGCAGGAAGTAGGAAACAAGACACATGGTAAGTGGCTGTGGCTTGTGTAGTCTGGAGGTGGGTTTAGGGCATAGAAAAGAGGGAGGCTGGCTATGTTTCTGTGAGCTGAACATTTCCCTGTATAGCTAATCAGTATGGCAGAACAGGATGTTGATGCACGCTGAGATCTCACAAGAAGCCTCTAGAGAGCTCTCCAGAAAGTTTCCTGGAGATACTCATTAATCCTCTACTGCAAGTTCTATGCCAGAGCAGCTTTGTTACTTTCCCCATTGTTGGGCACTGTGCAGTGCCATTCTGCAATCACTTGTCCAGGGACCAAAGCGGCTCATAGGTGTGTCACATACAGAACAGGGCGAAAGCCACAAGCATGCAGTACTTGTACCTTGATTTCCCTGCTTACCCCCAGCAATGAGATGTCTGCTAGTATGATTCCTACCTGTGGAAAAGTGTGAGATAATAAGTGCCCTTTAAAGCTGCTCCCCAACCCCTGCAAAGACTGTATGTTCTTTTGTCCATGTGCAGCCTCCTTTGGCCCCACCAACAGTCACCATGGTTTGGTAGCTTGAAGAGATGTGTGCCTGGCAGGGTCAGTAAGAAAAAGATTGGCATGTTGCAAAAAGTACATACAAGTAAAATACTTCAATGCTGTGCTTGAATTTAACAATCCTGCTTCTGTTCATTGTCCCCTGTGTTTCACCAGATATGGCCTTCAGGAACATCTGCCAACTGACTCCACCATGTAAGAAAGAGACCAAGAGGAAGCAAAGCAGACATGTTCCACGAGGTACTGCAGTGCTCCACTAAAGATAAAAGAATGAAAGGAGTGCTGGGAAGCCAAAAGGCAGTCCAGAAAGAGAATCAAGCATCTGCTAGGGATACCAGTGAGCATATGATAAAAGTAATGGCAGAACAGAGATGCTCAAGACTTCAACAATGCTGCAAAGTGAGCATGTGCAGACAGCATATTCACAATTTTTTGCCATGCTCCCCGCTCCCCAATCTGCCTGTACATGCCTTTCCACTTTCAGAGATTCCTCAGTTTCCCCTTCTCTCCACCCATTCTGACAATTTTCACAACGATAGCTGGACTTACACAGAGTTGTAAGGATCTGCCTTTTCCCAGGAAGCATCTGTGTTTTGGTAAGTTGTCAGTGTGCTTTTTTCTTGACCAATAAAGGCAAAGTTCTATAATGTTAAATCATCTATTTTGTGTTTTACAAATTCACATTGCAACCACTACAATTACATATATAGGCATATTAATAATGTTCTTAGTGGGATATGCGGGCCCAACTGTCAATTCCTAGGGGGGAAAAAGGAATGCACCATGGAAGCAACTCTGACAGATATACATTGCTGCTGTTCATTATCAAAGTGCTTCCTCAAAGACACCCTCTGATTTCAATTGCCACTGAGGAATCTGGGTGCTCCAGTTCAGGAGCCAATCACTTTGCCTCAACACTCCACCCCTGAGCATCACAAAGATTATGCAATAAGCAGCTATCACCATGAGAATATTATCCTCATTAAGCTATAACCTGCCCTAAAGGCAATGCCAGTGCACCTTTAATCTGCTAAAGGCACATTTAACTGTCATCTGGCACCTAATCAGCCTGTTTCTGAACCACCCCTTACTGCCATCCATGTGTCCCATGCAAGGTTTCATGAACCAGGGTTGTAAGGGGAAAACCAGGTCTCCCAGGATCACTATAGGCACTTCCCTAACCCCTACTTCAAGGGTTGACAATCTAGGGCACACATGCTGTAAGTGGCACGCAAGCTGATTTTCACTGGAATGTGAGCCTCCCCGCCGGATCCATACACTGACCATATGGGACTGTCCCATTTTTAACTGCAATTTCTCCTCACACGGCGCTGCAGCCTCCTCCCCGGCCCCGCAGAGCACATAGGCGGCTCCATTGGAGCTTTGCTGGCGGGCAGCCAGGCCGGCTCTGGTGGCACGCATTTTCTGGCCACTCTGCCACCCGCTGCCCCACAACCACGCACCCTTCCCTGGTCATACACCTACCCCCATCCTGCTTCTGCATACACCGTTGCTCCTACTCCCTCCCCCTGGCCAGACACCCTACTCCCAGCCTACTTCTGCATACTATCGCCCACCCAGACCTTCCAACCCCTTCTACAGACCACTTCCCGCCCAGATCCTGCACCTCATCCCTATCCCACACATTGGCAGCCCTGTCCCACACACTGAAGTCCTCCTTTTTGTCCTCACCCCAGAAACTAAGGGGGTCAATAAAATCCACTAACTGTGGAACCCCAGAAAAGTAAATCTGGCCTATGAGAAGCCCTGAACCTCAGTCCTCCCTGTCCCTTCTCCTCACCCCATGAGGCTGGAGCGCCAGAGAAGTGAGGTATCTCAGTTGGGTTCCACAACAGTGGGGATTGAAGGTTTTTGAGGAGGTTTTTTTTGCTTCTCATGTGTGTGGTCCCCAACTGATTTTTCTGTGGGTTAGTGGCCCTGACCCAAAAAAGGTTTCCCACTCCTGCCATGAATAAAGAAAACATTGAAACATTTTGTGTTGGACATAAATTAATATTTTACTTAATTTAAAATGAAGTTTGATAAACTAACATGAAAAGTTAAAATGCTTAAACTGTTTAATAATTTAAATTAAACCATTCTCCCAAGCTGCAACTGGTTCAGAAAATATGGCCCAACTGGCCCCGGCCCCCTTTCCTCCCCCAGCACACAGATCCGTAAATAGAAGTGAATAAGTTAAATCTTAGCACACAACTTCTGAAAGGTTGCCAACCCCTGCCCTATTGTAATCTTGTGGTGTGAAAAGAAAGCCCCTGCTCGCCGCTTTCTGTTCAGGTTTGCGTTCCTCAAGACGTGTATGTCATGTACCTTTCTAGAACATGTTGATGTCTGTGAAATGCCCATGGTGATCCACAAGTGCCTGCAGTACTACGGAGAAGTACCTCTTCCTTTTGATGTACTCTGTTGCAAGATGGTTTGGTGCTAAAATAAGAATGTATGTGCCATCTATCACCTTTCCACAGTTAGGAAAAACCATCTCTGCAAAGCCGCCCATTATTTCACACACATTCCCTAGAGACACAGTCCTTCATAGCAAGATGCAATTGATTGTCCTGCATGCTTGCATTAATGCAGCCTCAATGGTCGACTTCACCTCTTCAAACTGGTTTGCAACCAAACTGATTTGCCAGCTTCCAGACAGCAATTGCCACATGCTTCTCTACTGAGAGGGCAGCTCATTGTGGTATCCTTGCGCCGCAGGTCTGGGGTCAGCCCAGCACACAGTTCCAGGTGGCTTTAAACATGTGAAAGTTCTGTAGTCATTGCTCTTCATCTCACATTTGCATGACAATGTGATCCCACCAATCAGTGCTTGTTTCCCTAGCCCAAAAGGGACAGTCTACCACAGGGCTACTCAATGTGCGGCCCACAGGCCACATGTGGCCCGTGACCTGTTTGTTTGAGGCCCACAGGTGGGAGCTAAAAGAAAAGCATAGTCAACATAATGGCCTTCTGTTGATATGTATCATAGTAGTTAAATTCCTGGACTGTCATTGCTCATTAAAAGTGTTGACATATGGGTGGAAATCGGGTAAATATTGCATTTTATTAACATCAGCAGAACTGACTTAAATGGGGCCTGTGTGTTGTGTAGTCTTGCCTTAATTTGGTATTCATGCCCGTCACTGTGAAAGAAGCTATTTGCATATATACTTCCATGTATATGCAACCACACTTAAATTGTGGCCCTTGGCATGTGCTGTGAGTATCATTGTGGCCCCCCAGGGCTTCCAAAGTTGAGTAGCCCTGGTCTACCTTATGCAGCTGTTCTGTTAATGCCTAAAGCAATGCAAAGTTGCTGTTATTCATATCATGCAGAATGTTGAGTGTCTGCCTGCCTGACTCTTCAGTCAGTAACTTAACGATGAACTGTACTACCATGCACACACTCATCACTTATCAGAGCATAGGTGAGAACTGTGGGATTCATCCCTTCTCATACTGATGCCAGGGTGCACAGCAAAGAATGGCCACTGAAAAAATGGCACAAAGGAAAGCAAGAAGCCAATGTAAGGCTGAGACAGAAAGCAATGCATGATGGAATATTTAGCATGGACCCAAGATGCACTGGGATCTGTTCCACTTTCCTATACATAGACAGGTGTCCCCTGCTCTGTGGAATACATACATTTGTATTAAGTCAACTTTTGAGTGTCGATATAAGCTTAGCTAACGAATTGGTAGTACACAAAGCCTTAGACTGTAAACTCTCTTGGGTATGATTCATCTTTTTGTTCTGTTTGTACAATGCCTAGAAAAACTGAGTCCTGATCTATAACCATGGCTACAAGGCAATATGGTAATACAAATAATAAAAAATACCGTTTTTGGCCAAGACCACTATTTTAAAACTGGTGTAGCAAGTTATATTTGAGAGTAAAAAATAGTTAAGAAATCAATATTTAAATATCTGTGAGTAATGATGATCAAATGATGGAGATTTTCAAATGTACATAACTTATTCCTATAATTATACTGATAGGCTGTGTCTAGACTGGCAAGTTTTTCCGGAAAATCAGCCGCTTTTCCGGAAAAACTGGCCAGCTGTCTACACTGGCCGCTTGAATTTCCGCAAAAGCACTGACTACCTACTGTAAGAAATCAGTGCTTTTTGCGGAAATACTATGCTGCTCGTTGGGCAAAAGTCCCTTTGGCGCAAAACTTTGCGCAAAAGGGCCAGTGTAGACAGCTGAGATTTGTTTTCCGCAAAAAGCCCCGATTGCGAAAAATGGCGATCAGGGCTTTTTGCGAAAGCGTCTAGATACACGACGCTTCCGCAAAAAGTGCTTTTGCGCGAAAGCGTCCGTGCCAATCTAGACGCTCTTTTCCGCAAATGCTTTTAACGGAAAACTTTTCCGTTAAAAGCATTTCCAGAAAATCATGCCAGTCTAGACGTAGCCATATAGTTAAATTTATAACTTTCCTGTATATACACAAACAATACTTGTTAAAAGGGGTTTTCAACACGCTTAGTTCTGCAGTTCTCAAATGAGAGGGGAAGACCCCAAAATCTCTAAGAGGACATGCTGAATAGGGATGTTAAAATGCATTTATTCAGATAAATGTGTAACTGCTGAAAATTTCAGTGATTACATGTTTACATGCGAAGGGAGGCAGCTCCAGGCACACACCAGCTCCCACCTGCATGCCCCTGCACTGCTGCCTCTGTATCTGAGGCAGCAGCACAGTGGGAGGGGCTGCGTGTAACCATTAACCGTTTACACTGTCATATCACTAATGCTAACCTGTCCAATTAATTCATGGGGTTGCAATGCCACTCACTCAAATTTGAGAGAGGGGCTTTGCAACCTAGCACAGAGAATCAACAATGCCACCCACTGAAATTTGGCCTGGCTGCCCCTCCAATTATCAGTCTTTTGTGTTGCATGCGAAGCAATTTAAGCTAAACTATGAAATGACTTATTGTAGAATAAATTTCAGTATAAGTATAATAGGGATTATTGAAAAAATTCCCCTCACACATCTGTAAACCATTTTATGAAAGCTTATCACCCACTCAATAAAAAGTTAATATTGTGGAAAGTTTGGTAAAAAGGCAGTTTAATTTATTTGGACAATCGTAACACCTACCATTGCACTGCATTGGGTCTCAGAAACCAACCCCATGTGGAGTTAATTATTTAAATGAGAGCCCTCCAGAGAAAACTCATTGGGACCATTGGAATTGATGACAATTCAGTAGATTGTTTGCTTTCCTCTGAGTCAGTAATGAAACAATTGCCCAATATGGGAGGTTATCTGTTTCATGAGAGATGTAAAACAAAACTTCTGACTTCTAACTGGTACAACTCCCAATATTTTTTGCTATTCTAACATGGATCATTCTGCCTAAATCGCCCATATGTTTTCAAACACAAACACTGGTCTTAATTTTCATACCTAAATTAGTGCCCAGTGTTACTATGTGCTCATTAAAAGGGTAGCATAACTTACTCAGAATTTGCTGATTATATATAAATCAGCATCATGATTTGTCAAGAACTTAAAATCCTTTCTGATTAAATGTACTAAATAAATAGAGATGTAAGTACTTTTAAGCTGTTTTTATACAGCATGTTTCTTCTCCTCCTCTCACCTTCCCCAAAAGCATATCCACAGACATAGGGAGCAAGCAGTACAGCATCACAACTCATTTCTGTCCATGGTTTGTTCTTCCATTAAGCCCACCCTGGTCACATACCTGAATGCAATGTCCTGCCACTTATTCAGAGGTTGTTGGCCTCTAGGTCTAACTGACCTTGATTGTGTTTGCATTATTTTTTTCTGGCATCCTAACATCATCTGATGGGCTGAACAGAAGGATGCTAAGCAACTTTCCACCACTTCAGTCTACAGTCCACTATCCTCTGATCCCATCGAGTGCCAAAAGAAACTACACTCTTTGTGAAGGAGCACAGGAATAAATCTACACAGACATCAGGGGTAGTCTATCTGCTACCCAAGATCCATAAATCTGAGAATCCTGAATGCCCATCATCTCAAGTATTACAGCGGGATTATCTATGTGGACTCTCTCCTCAGGCCCTCTGCTACCAGCACTACTAGCTATCTTTGAGACACCACTGTCTTTCTGAGGAAACCACAATCCATTGGTGATCTTCCAGAAACCACTATCCCGGCCACTATAGATGTAGAGAATCTCTACACTAACATTCCATACAAAAATGGACTATAAGCCATCAGGAACCAGAACATCTGGTGGCTGAGCTTTGTGACTTTGTCCTCACCCTCAACCATTTTAGACTGGGGGACAATTTATAACTTCAAGTCAATGGCACTGCCATGGGTACCTGCATGGCCCATAGTATGCCGATATTTTTATGGCTGACTAAAATGCTTCCTCAGCTTTTGTCAAGTGCCCCTCCTATACTTACACTAAACTGATGACATCATCATCTGGACCCATGAGAAGGAGGCACTTGAATTCTACTGGGATTTCAACAATTTCCACTCAACTATCATCCTCAGCCTGGACCTGTCCATACAAGAGATCTGCATGGACACTGCCATGCAAATAAGTAATGGTCACATACCAGAAACCTATTGACCGCTATACTTACCTTGAGCTTTCATCCAGAACATATCATGGTCTACAGCCAAACCTTAAGATATAACCACATTTGCTCCAATCCCTCAAACAGAGAAAAGTTACGCCCTCCAATTCATCTACCATCCAATTTAAGAACATGATTAAAGGTGATGGTGATTTCAGGACCCCTTGTTTTACAACAAACTTTGACTTGAACCAGCTGCTTAATTTACCACCACTTTTTATGACACTACAGGAGTTCTTGTACATAACTTTTACAACTTCAATTATCCTGTCTGGAACGCCATAGGATTTAACTACTTTCCATAATGCATCCTTCCAAGCCAAATCACATTCCTTAGTGACATCAATGAAAACAGCACACACACTCTCTCTCTCACCCTCCTCAAAATAACTATTAGTGTGTGCATATCTGATCAATGCAACTTTGGCCTGGTCTAAAGCTACACTATTCCTTGCCTGTTATATCTTCTAACACTGACCTTGATTTGTTAATTACTTTCATAATTCCTCCTGGTACTTACAATAAATCTGTACCTCTATAATTATTTGGGAAGCTCTCCTTACTTCGGTACTGATACAACTATTGCCTTCAGCCAGTCATTTAGTACCTGCTCTAATATCACTATGCTTTGATATTGCTTTTCCCACCAGGATTTAACTGCTCATTATATTGTCTATTCCTGCAGCTTTTCCATTGTTTTAACTGCTTCGCTACTCTATTTCTTTTTCTGATAGTGATTCAGTGTTTTGCGTTTTTTGCTTCATTTTTATTATTTACTAGAAGATTTACCCGGCATTGCTCAGGTCCTTTAGGGCAGGAGGCTTGGGATGTGGGGAGTACAGGAGTCAGGACATGAGCTTGGGGATGTGGGAAACTCAGGGCAGGGTGTTGGAGGTGTAAGGAGTGTGGAAGTCAAGGTTGAGGGTGAGGAGCATCTCAGGGCAGGGGGCTGGGAATGTGGGGGTGCAGGAGTCAGGGCAGGAACTTAGATGTGGGAGAGGTTCAGAGCAGGGAGTGGGGATATAGGAGTCAGGGCAGGGGTTGGCAGAATGTGGGGTTCAGGAAATGGCGTGGGGGTGCAGGAGTCAGGGCAGGGGTTGGGAGGGTGTAGGAGTCAGAGCAGGGGGTTGGGAGGTATGGGGAGGTTCAGGGCTGGGCAGAAGTCAAGGCAGGGGTTCAAGGGCTCAGGACAGGGGATAGGGGTGGCTGCTCCCCAGGGCTGGCCCGAGGCCACACTGGCCAGCTGGTGACTGCTCCCCAGGGCAAGGGCGCTTGCTGCCTCCCTGTGGTCATTCTGGAGTATAACTGTCCCTGCTATCAGTGCCCTCCTTTTCCATTTGCTGAGAAACAATCTGATTCCAGGCACATTCCATTGTGCTGGCACTGCACCGATTCTGCAATGCTTTAAGCTATAATAAGAGGAAGCTGCATACCAAATTAGATGGTCCTAGCTTTTACTGTTTAGGAGGAGTTCTTGAAAACACAGACTCACAGATGGATGCGCAGATAGACACACACACACACAAACTCTCTCAAATAAATAGTAGATAAAGAATTACAGAATTGGTCTCCTTTGTCAGTGGCATCAAGCATTCCTTGAAAAAGTTTCTAAATGTAGTTCAGTATTTTAATACTAGACAAGTTCAAACAGCACAACAATCTAAGCCAGCAGTTTTCAAACTCTAATCCAAAGAGCCACATTTTTCACAATGGTAAAGGAGTCTTCAAATAACAGTATTTCCTACAAAGAGCCACCCCATCCAGGACTCTGAAAAGTAATTTTAACAAAAATTACTTAAGTAACTATACACACCCCTTTTCAGTGCTTCATGTTTTTGTCTATTATATATATATATGGTCATACCTGCACACATCAACATTTAAGAGATAGACAAACTGAAAAACAGACAATTGCAGTAACAAGAAAATTTAAAATTGATGGGTCAAGATAAGGGAACAGGACTTCCAGGGAAGGTGATCGATGAGAAAAAATTCACTTCTGGAAAAAATGTTTGGAAACACAGAATTAAAGTATGGTATTTTACCAGGCTAGCGGAAATAAACTATTATATCTTATTCCCCCGTCCTATAGTCCATAGTGAGATCCTTCTCCTTTCCAAACCATGTAAAATATATATCTTCCATATAGATTTTTACTAATTCCATTTGTACAGGAATTAATTACTTTTCAGTTTGAAAATATAGTACTAGTGAAATTTTTACAATTTTTGCTTCTTTGAATTAAAAGTTTGTTTTCCTTAGAAAAAAAAAAACCTGCTTGTTTTCCTCTTACAAATAGTAGTGCCCACAATGCAGCATACAAAGATCAAAGATAACACACGATTTGTCCCAAAGAGCTTATAATGCGATCTTTCCAATTATCCTCTGAATGTTGAGCTCTTGCAACCTTTGACTGAGTATGCATTTCTAATATTTATAAAATATTATCTCCTATAATTCCCAAGTTTAAAACTTTTTTCCTATTTAACAGATTGAATAAAAATAAATCCCCCCTCAATCAGGTTTAACTTGTGTCTAATGTCAAGTTTACTACAGGTTGAACCTCTGAAATCCAGGACACACTGGTGCTGGACCACAGATGTTGCTGGATCTGAGGGCCCTGCTACCCAGGATCGTGAAGCAGTTAGGAGCCCCATCCCCGGGGAGCCCCAATTGGACAGGACTGCAAAGAGACTGGCAAGTGCCATCTCCAGGGAGCCCTGGCCTGACAGGGCAGTAGCAGGGCAGCCAGCAGCAAAAACCGGGCAGCCCCATCCCCAGGGATTCCTGGTCGGGCGGGGGAGAAGCAGGGTCCCAGCAGCTGGGAAAGCTCTATCCCTTGGGAGCCCCAGCAGGCCAGAGCCCAAGTCCAAGCCCTGCAGGGTGGAGCCCAGTGGCAGTGGGGCTGGAGCGGAGCCAGTCACAGGGAAGGTGAGTGGCCTGAGAGGCTGGTGGCACAGGACCTCCCTGATCTGGCAAATTCCCTCATTCGGGACGGTTCAGGTCCCGAGGGTGCCGGACAAGAGAGGTCCAACCTATAGTTATACAGCTGTCCAGAAGCTTCAGCAATAAAAAACCCCAGACAGACTAATGCAAAGCAGAAGATACTAAACAGAGGTCCTTGTATATTTACAGCGAGGTAGTAAAAAAGCAGACTGTAGGCCAAATCTGGACTGCCACATGCTTTTGAAGGGACTGTGAAATCTTTCTATTTACTTATGCTCATACCCCTTGCTGCTACCTTTGATAGCCCAAACTGTCATCATGGGGCAATGTACGTGTAGGGCTGACAGCCCGACACCCACCACCTTAGGCAGGGCTGAGAGCCAAAAGCCCCTAGCACAGGTTTAAATAGCATGGGTATAACTACTGAGGCTCGTTTAGGGTATGGAGTCATGCACATACTCCCACTTGCCTAAACCATGCCTTCCCATCTATAAATGGTATTTGTAGCAGCCCAGGGATGCTCCCAATAATCTTTGTAAACATGATGGAAGAGACTTCTAGGATTAAATGAAGACATCTAAAACTATATACTGAATATCATGGCTAAGAAACAATGACCATTTATAGTTTTCCATAGGCAAATCTATTATATATTTGAGAGAGTCTGTGTGTGTGTCTGTCCATCCATGAGTCTGTTTGTTCAAGAACTCCTCAATGGTAAAGAGCTAGGACCACCAAATTTGATGTGCAGCGTCCTCTTATCACAGCTTAAAGCATGATTGGTTGGGCCAGGACAACGGGATGTGCCTGGAATGTGATTGTTTTTCATAAAACGGAAAGGTCTATGAGCATGGATAGTTATAATGGATAATGACCACAGGAGGGCAGCAAGGGGCCAGAGATAGGTACCAGGACAGTTATAACCCCACAGGGGGTGGAAAATGGACAGCTATCCACTATATGTTTGAGAGAGTTTGTCTGTGTGTGTGTGTCTGTCCCCCAGCCAGAGAACATGAACCCCCTCCCTAGCGCCTGCCTGTTGCAGCAGCCATGGAAAGGCACTTCTTACCTGGCCCCAATCTTCTCCAGGGAGAGAGGGGTTGTTTTCCCTCCCTGGGGCAGCCTGCAAACTGAACCTCTCATTCTCAGCCCCATCCCAGAGCAATGATTTAAATGAAGAAAAATAAAAATTATTTCAATTAAGGACCCGAGCAGCTCAGGGTAAATCCTCTAGTAGAGAGAGAGAGAGAGACACACACAGAGAGAGAGCAAGCGAGCGTGTACGCAAAGTGTTCTTGTTTTCACATTTATTAGCTGTAGCTTTCATTCTCTCTCATAGGAGAACCCACACCCGTCTCTCATCAAATATGAACAAGATGCTGTGAAATCATACAATATAGGTCTTCAGCTTTGCAGACTCAAGCTAACAAGACCCCATCTACTGGTAGCTCAGAAGCCAGAAGAATAAGCACATGCTTGACAGCCTACTTTAGAATCTTGACAGACAGATGAGTCTCCAATATTTGGAAACTAGTCTTACTTTTTCAGAATCAAAACTATAGCTTATCCATGTGACAACTTTGTTTCACAGTGGCAAAACTACAGCAACTTTATTGTACTTTTTTACATATTAGCCAACTTCTATGCATGCACAATAAACTAGTGAGTAAATAAACCAAAAATAAATACCAACATTCAAAATGTAAGCAATGTTATATTCAACATTGTCACTATAAATGCTTTAGATCTTATACTACATATGAAAATCTGTATTAACCAAAACAATTTTGAATCTTAATGAGTAAACATTTCACATCTGAGCAATCGCGACAGACTTTGTCAATAGCAACCACGATCCCCTTACTATTAAGCCATCAATTCCAATAACTCCTTATCAGTAATCTACAAAAAATTAGAGTTAACAAGATGGATGAGTTGGAATCACTTTTCATGAGAATGATCTCCATCAAAGCTCTATCCTATAAGAACCATGATGTTCAGCCTCAAAGGTGAAACTCTTAAAAGCAGGCAACAACTTTTGTGTCACCAGGACCAAAGGTACAGAACTCATTGAAGGAGAAGGTAAGAATGACCACAAATTTTGCTGCCTTCAGAATGAAAAGAAGAACATATTTGTTTGATTTAGCTCTCTCACAGCTACAAGTAAAAACAATAAAAATGGGAAAAGGAGGAAGAAAGGAATAAATCTGTTAAGGCAGCAGTGCCAGGAGAACTGGAACAAAACAGAGGCTAGTTAGATCACTGGCCTAATGTGATTTTTTTTTTCTTCTGGAGGACAGTCAGATCTTAAGGTGACAGATACCAATTTAAGATAAGACTATTGTAAAGAGACAAGAATCATACATAGAAAGGCTTTTTAGAATGGCAATGATGCCTCCAGAAAACCATTTCAAATTATAGGATGTGGTAAGAAAGGGAATGGTCAAATTAACTTTCCCCAAAACAGAAACAAGTGTAAACTGAAAGAACACAGAAAATGTAATTTCTTCTGACTCTGCAAGTGCTTCCATTTTTAACATTTTCTATGGAAGAACTGCCCCATTCCAACTGACTAAAAAGTTGAGCTCTAATTTTTTTTAAATAGATAAGCATCAGCACAGTGGGATCCAGGTCCACAGCTGGGTCGCCTACATGCTACAATAATACAAATAGCAAGTCCACCCTATTAACTACACAGGAACCTATCACCGTTCGTAAGGTAATTTCCATTCTACCTTCATACTGCATGCAGTGTAGTTGTAACCAAGTCAGTTTCAGTATTTTAGAGACAAGCTGAGTGTGGTAATAGTTTCCTTCACTAAGCTCATGAATCAAAACAATGAGAACGTTGACAGAGGAAGACTGCACACTGCATCCAAGAGGGCCCTTCGAATCAGATATTATATAGTGGTTGGACAAACACAGGAAAAATATTGCCAGCAAATGGTCAGTACTGTACTAGAAGGGCTTTTTAGTCTGTAGGGTTTACAGGAACCTTCAGCCAGCACCGGTTAAACTCATATCTCCAAGTTGAAGCAGTCTTGGTTTCACACACCTGGGCAGACAGTGCTACTTTCTATTAAAATGGCTGCTACCAAGAGTGAACTTGACGTGTCTTTCAACTGGAAAGTTGATAGGCAGCCAGCACCGTTCACAACCCACCCATGGGGAGAGGAGAGAGATAGCTTTTCCCTCTGTGATGAAAGTGACAAAAGGCCAGTCGGGGGCAGCTTTCGCCTGACACCTCCCCCACCCCCCGGCACTGAAAGTGAATGGCGCGGCCTTTAATCCTGTCACTTGAAAGGCGGCGTTAGCCAAGCCGCAGTGCCGGGGAGGAGCACGGGGCCCAGGCAGCTCGGATCGGGAACACCCGGGGGGTTGCGGCGCAAGCCAGCTCAGCCGAGCTAGGGACCGAGGCAGGACCCAGCCGCCCTCTCTACCCAGCGGCCGCTCGGCCCCACACAAAATGGCTGCTGCGGGCGCCTGCCTGTGCGTTGCCTGGCAAGGGGGAGACCCGGGCGCTAACACCCTCTTCTCCCAGCCCTGCTCCCCGCCTCCGCCCTCCCCAGCGGCCCCGCCGGGCTCAGGGAAGGGGGAAGCTCGGCAGCCCCCCCCCGGGCGCGCACGGCAGCCAGAGCCGCCGCGCGGGGAGCCCCCTGCAGGAGCCGCCCCGCGTCCCCACAGCCGGCGGGCGGAGGGAGCGGGCCCTGGGGCGCGGCCGGAATCCGGGGAGGGGAGACACGAGCTTTTCCTGCCAGGTGAAAGGTCAGGAGGGCGCGGAGCCGCCGCCCGGGGCAGGCGAGGACGGAGCCGCCGGCCCGGGGACTGACACGCGGGGCCGTTTCCCCGGCTGCTCCGGGGGGAGGCGGCACGGACGGGGGGGAGGATGTCGCAGCGCCCCAGTGCCAGCGCCAGCCCCTGCCCGGGGAAGAAGGCAGCTACCGCCCAGCCCCGCCCGCTCTCACCTGGCGGGCCCGACGCCTCTGCTGGGGGGTTATTTGTCGGTAGCGGCTCCGGCTCCGGGAGGTCAGAGTTCGTGACCCCGCCCCCCTCCGCTCCGCGCGGCGCTCCGCCCTCTGCTCCGCGGCCCGCGCCTGCGCGCTCAGACAGGCGGGCGCGGCTTGCAGGGAGCGGGAGGAGGCGGCGCGAGGGCTGCCGTGGGCAGGGCGGGGTCCCGGGAGCCACGTGCTGCCGTAGGGCGGGGCCTGTGCCCCGCACGTGGGGCTGCTGCTGGCGGCTCCCGCCCGCCCTCACGGGCCCGGGGGAGTGGGGGGACGCCGGCCCGGCGCGGTCGCAGGCGGCCAGGCCTTGCTTTGGGGGGCTCCCTGCAGAGAGCCGTGTCCCGCTGCCGCTTGTGCCGCGCAGCCCTTCTTGCTGACACGCGGGGCAGGAGCTGCTGCGCTGGGTGGCCGTAGCTCCGCACCACCCATCTGCAGGCACCGAGTATCGCCAGATGTCCTCTTTTCCACCTGAGCGCCCGGTCAAAAAGCGACCCTGGCAGCTCTGCTGACTGGATCTTCAAAAATCCAGTTGGCAGGACAGCGCCACGCATGTCACTCAGGCTCTTCGGCACCAAGGGTTTCCTCACATTGCCCCGCCTGTGTTGCCAAAACCTTGTCCCGTGAGGGCACAGACACGCTCCACCCGCCCCCCAGACTGACTGGACATGCTGGCTGCTTTGGTGCTGTGCCTGAGGTAAGCGCTGCCCAGAGCCCATATCCCCTTCTGTGCCCTTGTAAACACCACCAGGCAGATTTGAAACTGAGACTCCTGGAGCTTAGTATAGGATAGGGATGTAATCATGTAGCCAATTAATTGATAAGCAAAAGCTTATAGGTTAACACTATAGACTACATGCATTCTCTTCCCCCCCCCCCCCCCCCCCCCCCCGGCATAAATTTCATAGCAGTCTGGCCAGCAGCCAGGCTCAGTCCTGACTCACTCCGGGGCCAGGACCTACCCCTGCTGCGGCTCTGCTGTATTAGGAGCCAGGTGGGCAGGCAGCCCAGAGCAGTTCCAGCTCACACTGGGTCTGGGAGCTCAGCTCCCACTCCCAACCCCCAGACAGGAGCTGGTGCCATCTGGAGCTGCTGTATCTGTATCAAAGGCAGTAGCGTGGGGCAACAGGCAGCCAGTCTGCAAAGGGGAGCAGGTTTTTAAACTGGGTCTCATTGGGACCAGCTCCCACCTGGCATCTAGAAGCAGCGTGGAGTGGCAGGGGGCTCTTTCGTGTGTGGCCAGAGTGCACTGGCTGCTGGCCCTACTCCAGGGGACTATAGAATAGTTGAGTAACCAATAAGAATTCATGAGGGTGACTATTCAGTTAACTGACATTTAACATCCCTAGTATAGGAACCTCTACTGCTTGAGCTACAAAGCCTCAGCTTAGGCTGTAGAGCTCACTTGTTCTTATCTCTTGCTGCAAGTGGTCTAAGTGCCACTATATGGGACAGTGAACCACTCTTGGGACACGTCTAAACTACATTCCTCTTCCGAAAGAGGAATGTAAATAAGCCCGATCAAAAATGCAAATGAAGTGTGGATTTACAAATCTCACGCTTCATTTGCATAATCACATGAGAGTCCTTTTTCAAAAAAGAAACTGCAGTTGAGATGGGGTTCAGTCTCTACGAGAGAGAATTAATGGACACAAATCTGATATCTGAAAAGGCAACGCATAAAAACCTGTTGGAATAGTTTAACTTGCCCAGGCACTCATTAATGAATCTCAAAGTCACCATATTGTTTCAGGCCAATTCCACAAGCCAACTCCACAAGAAAGCCTTAGAACAGCAGTTCCCAGCTTTTTCCAGATGGGGACCCATTTTGACAATTCAGGAAGACTTGGTGACCCAAGGCAATTCAAAAATGGAGGGAAGGGGGCAGTGCTATAACTAGCTAATTTTGCACCTGAGGCAAGAATATAAAATTGTGCTCCCTCCTGTTTATATATTCATAGTAGTTATTTCATAGAAAAACTGAAAATACATTAATAATAACACTACATTTATTTGAGTTGTGGTGGGGAAAAGACACTCATCCCCAAACCTCTGCCTCCGGGTTTAAACTCCACACTCAGAGGCTGGGAGTCTCACAGTCAGGGGTCTGAGGGGCACACTCACTCAGGGGCTTGAGTCACACTCAGGGGCTGGAGGGGCTGGGAGTCACACAGTCACACTCGGGGGCTGGGAGTCACACTGGGAGTCACACACTCAGGGGGAGTCTCACACTCAGGGGCTGGGAATCAGGGCCTGGGGGGCACACTCGGGCCTGGGAGTCTCACAGGTGTTACAAAAATATTAGAAACATAATACACATTCAAAAAAAAAGTAAAATTTAGTATTTTACTAAACAGTTTCACCTGAACTTAAATTAATGGGATGGTTGAGCTTGCATTTGCTTTGCTAAGTGTTGTATCCTTGGAATTGTTGTGGCGAGTGCGCATTGAAGATCATCTTCCAGGTTTAATTTCAATATTTGCTTTTAATTGTAAGCAAATGTGAGAAGCCTGATTCACACAAGAAAGTCTTTGGAAATGGAAGTAAAATTCTCAAAACAACTTCTGACAAAAGTGGGTAGTCCACTCTGTGTCTGATCCAGAACTGATCATTTGGCATGGTTGAGAACTCTGATTTTATATCACTGCTGTTGATCATGTCGATAAATTGTTCCTGGGAGCCTTCACGTACATCACAAACATCCACACTGAAAGGATTTGTTGCAAGAGCAAACAACTTTTCATCTGTATCTGGAAAATATCAGAATAGCTCATCACTTAAATGTCTCAAATTCTCCTGTATCAACAATCGCAAATCGTCATTAACATTAATGTCATTTGTACTTTCTTCGAGAAAGGTTGCGAGGGTTGGAAACTTTTTTTTTATATCAATTTTCGAAATTCATAATTGGAGTTTCATTCTGAAGGATTTTATTTTCTCTGATAATTGTAGAATTTGGTCCTTGAAGTGACACATTTAAATCATTTAGTAGGCCAAAAATGTCCGCTAGGTATGCTATTTTATACAAACTCTTGTTTTCTGTAAACAAATATTCAAACTCAGTTTTCTGTGACATAAAAAATGTTTTAAGTTAATTTCGAAACTCAAACACCCAATTTAGAACTTTGCCTTTCGGCAGCCACCTTACTTCAGTGTGAAACAATAATACTTCATGCAAAGAACCTAGTTCCGAACAAAGGTTTTTAAATATGCGAGTTCTGAGTGCGCTGGACTTAATAAAATTTACATCTTTAATAACATCATTAAGAACCTGGTTCAAAGAAATAGGTAAAGTTTTAGTTGCTAGTATTTGCCGATGGATGAAACAGTGAGTTCCAATTACTTTTGGAGAAAAGTTTTTAACCAGGGTTTGGAATCCAGACTTGCAACCAAGCATACCAGGAGCCCCATCTGTGCAAATGCAGCACAAGTTTTTCCATTCTATGGAATGTTCTTCAAAGAAAATATTCAAGATACTGAACACATCTTGTGCAGTGGCCGTAGTTTCCAACAGTTTGCAGAACAAAAATTCTTCTTTTACATATTCATTTTTAATATACTGAACATATACCATCAGTTGTGCAAGATTACACACATCAGTTGTCTCATCGAGCTGCATACTGAATAATCCTCCAGGAGAATTTTTAATTTCTTTGATGACTTGAGATTTGATGTCGTTAGACATGTCGGTAATTCTACGCTTAATTGTATTATTAGTCATGGACAAAGGTTGCAGCTTTTTCAAAGCATCTGCACCTACCAAAAGGCAGACAATCTCCTTGGTACAGGGAACTAGATTCTCGACTATGGTATGCGCTTTCTTAGCTTTCTCAATTTTCAATGCTACAACGTATGAGGCTTCCATGGCAGCTAACTTAACTTTTATTGCTGATAAGACTCACCAACATCAAGTCGGCATTTCTTGACACCTTCTGCTTTTTGTTTAAAAAAAATCCACATCTTTGCTCTTAAATTGAGAACGTTTAGTATTTAAATGACGTTGCAATTTATTTGTTTCAGTGATTCATTGGAAAGAACTTCCATGCATATGATGCATTGCGGCCTTTCCACTCCTGCTGTAATTATCGAAGTAAATCCATACTTGATGTATTCGTCAACATACTTTCTTTTTGCTTAAGTCATTTTTTCAAATAAAGGGCAAAATGAAATTTACAATCCCCTGCTGTATTAATAACAAAAATACATGCACACAGTAAGATTGCACCAAGCAAACACCAGATTGCTGCTTTACTAACAAAAGCACTTACACGCATTATGATTGGGCGACGCAATAAGTCTGAGACGGAGTATAGTACTAGCTGTTATTTACACCAGGGCTACTCAACTTTGGAAGCCCCGGGGGCCACAATGATACCCACAGCACATGCTGAGGGCAGCAACTTAGCGTGGCTGCGTATATGCAAATCCCAAAATTTACTAAAATAGTTTCTCTCCTACCCCAGAGCCAGGCACCTTCCAGCTCCCCCGCTCCAACCCAATCCCCTTCCCTCCACTAGAACCAGGTACTCCCCAGTCCCCTGCTCCAACCCAGTGCCCCTTCCCTCCCCCAGAGCCAGGCACCCCAGCCCACTGCTTTATCCCAATGCATCCACCCCTCCCACAGAACCTGACACCCTCCAGCCCTCCCACTGCAACCCAATTCCCCCCTTCCCGAACATTGTCCCAGCCTCTACCCTGGGCCCGCCGCACACCCCCAGCACAATCCCAGCCCTTCTTCCCAGGCTCCGAACACAGTTCCAGCCCCTATCCCAGCAACCCTCCCCCCAGAAAACAGTGCCAGCCCCTACCCCCACCCCAGGCTCCGAACACAGTCCCAACGCCTACCCCGGCACCCCCCAGCACAGTCCCAGCACCTACCCTAGCAATCCCCCCAGCACAGTCCCAGCGCTTACCCCCGGTTTGCAGAGCACAGTCCCAGCCCCTTCTCCAGGCTTCACCACAAGGGCTGAGCTGGCTCCCGGCCCAGGCCCAGCATGCAGAGCTCACTGGCGCGGAGGCAGCCCCAGGGCGGCTACAGACAAGACCACTCCCCGGTGGGCGCCACGTGTTGAGTAGCCCTGAGTGGCGCAGTTAATTTTGCCAGTCGTGAGAAACCTGGCCAGGGCAGTGGGGAGTGGGGGGGCGTGGGGCAGGTACCCCGTTGCAGCTGCAAGCCGGCCAGGCAGAGTCCTGGCCAGCCAATGTCAGCCACGGGAACCCTGGCCGGGGTGGCAGGAAACTTCTCAACTAGACGCCTGGACACCTGGCCCCTCACCCCCACCTACCTGAGCTGGGTGCTGCTTCTTCTCTGGGTTCCCTAGCCCACCTCCAGGAATGTTTCCCTACTCTGCTCTGAGTCACTGAAATGGTATTCAATTCAATTGATTGGTTTAACTGCCTGAAGGTTATTAAACCAATTAAGTTGAGTAAGACATCAGGTGAATGGCTTCTTAAGACTAAGCCAGCTGCGGAGCCTACCTTTTCACATGTGTGAATGGCTCCTTAAGAGCCACCTGGGGAGACACTTGGCGACCCTTTTGAAATGTAATGGTGACCCATATTTGGGTTCCGACCCATAGGTTGGGAAACCCTGTCTTAGAACTTAACTTCATTTACAAATTTGATTCCTATCACAGAGGTATGAATAAAGACATAGGCTGGATGGCCCGCTACATTCCATAAGAACATAAGAATGGCCGTACTGGGTCAGACCAAAGGTCCATCTAGCCCAGTAGCCTGTCTGCCGACAGTGGCCAGCACCAAGTGCCCCGGAGGGGGTGGACCGAAGACAATGATCAAGCGATTTGTCTCGTGCCATCCATCTCCAGCCTCTGACAAACAGAGGCCAGGGACACCATTCCTACCTCCTGGCTAATAGCCTTTTATCGACCTAACCTCCATGAATTTATCTAGCTTCTTTTAAAACTCTGTTATAGTTCTAGCCTTCACAGCCTCCTCTGGCAAGGAGTTCCACAGGTTGACTATGCGCTGTGTGAAGAACTTTTGCCTATTAGTTTTAAACCTGCTACCCATTAATTTCATTTGGTGTCCTCTAGTCCTTATATTATGGGAACTAATGAATAACTTTTCTTTATTCACCCTTTCCACACCACTCATGATTTTATATACCTCTATCATATCCCCCCTCAGTCTCCTCTTTTCCAGACTGAAAAGTCCCAGTTGCTTTAGCCTCTCCTCATATGGGACCTGTTCCAAACTCCTAATCATTTTAGTTGCCCTTTTCTGAACCCTTTCCAAGGCCAAAATATCTTTTTTGAGGTGAGGAGACCACATCTGTACACAGTACTCAAGATGTGGGCGTACCATAGTTTTATACAGGGGCAGTAAGATATTGTGTCTTATTTTCTATCCCTTTCTTAATAATTCCAAACATTCTATTTGCCTTTTTGACCACAGCAGCACACTGTTTGGACTTTTTCAGAGAACTATCCATGATAACTCCAAGATCTCTTTCCTGATTTGTGGTAGCCAAATTAGCCCCATCATACTATATGTATAGTTGGGGTTATTTTTTCCAACGTGCATTACTTTACACTTATCCACATTAAACTTCATTTGCCATTTGTTGCCCAATCACTTAGTTTTGAGATCTTTTTGAAGTTCTTCACAGTCTGCTTCTGTCTTGACTATCTTAAATAGTTTAGTATCATCCGCAAACTTTACTACCTCACTGCTTGCCCCTTTCTCTAGATCATTTATGAATAAGTTGAATAGGATTGGTCCTAGGACTGACCCTTGAGGGACACCACTAGTTACCCCTCTCCATTCTGAAAATTTACCATTTATTCCCACCCTTTGTTTCCTGTCTTTTAACCAGTTCTCAATCAATGAAAGGACCTTCCCTCTTATCCCATGACAATGTTGTGACGGGGTGAGGCAACCCTGTCACTGCGACCAACGGGGGGGAAGTCCGGACGCTGGGGAAACGCGCATCCGCGCCGCTGCAGAAGCGGCGGTGCGAGCGCCGGGAAAGACGCACGGGGAGGGGGTCGGCACACCGGGGATGCGAACCTGGCAGGAGGGGACGGGGAAGGTATCTGGGCAGCTTGCCCCGCCGAGGACGGCAGGTGACGTAACCTGCGCGACAGGGGGCGGGGCTGGAAGTAACGGCGGGGCAACGGAGGGGAGTGACGTCACCTCCCAAGCCCAGGTGGAGGAGGAGGGGAAGCGAGGGCAGAGGTGGCAGGTAATGGGGAAGGGAGAGACGGGAGTGCAAGGCGGCCCGCTTGAAGGTTGCCAAAAGGATCCCGGCGGGGTTCAAAGTTGACCCAGGGCGGGCGCGAAACCTGCGAGTGGACGAGTTTAGGTAACCGCCTGCTACCACAGGGAGCGCTGTTCCCTGTGTCAGGGCCCTGGGTCGGGGTCCGGGAGAGTGGGTGGGCCTGGACCCCCCTCTCCGCCACCGGTGGGCGATCGGGAGACTACATTTGGGCGTAATTTCCCGCTCCTTTTGACCTCTGCGTCATATGTGCAGCAGGCAGGACAGGCGGCGCGAAGCGGTACAGGTGTCCTGTATAAATAAAATACCGGGTGATCCAGACATAAGTATGCAGACTCGTAACACGTGGTGGAGAATGTGGGTACCGGTCCGTGCCCTGTGCTAAGGGCAGTGGGGTGCGATTATGGAAGGGTTGTCTGTTGTTTAAGGGGACGCCACCATCGAGGTGAACAAACTTCTGGAGTGTATCATGGACAACCAGCGGCAGCTGCAACAACAACAGACAGAGGTACTGCAGCAGATTGCCGCCGAGTTTCAGAAGCAACAACGGCAACTGGTCAGTGAACTAAAGGAGGTGGGCGCTGGTAGTCACGACCAGTGGGGCAGGGGCTCAGGCCCAGTGAGTGGGGATGAGGACGGGGATGTGAACACCTGGCTCCCGATATGCCTGGCGAAATTAGGGCCCGAAGACGATGCGGAGGCCTTTCTGGTCACCTTTGAGAGGGTAGCCACGGCTGCAAGATGGCCACAAGAGCATTGGGCCACGCTGCTGGTGCCCTATTTATCCGTCCCAGCGCAATTGGTGTATTGCAACATGTCCGACTGGGACGCACTGTGTTATTATAAGGTAAAAGAGGCGATTTTGGACCAACTAGGTTCATCCCCCGAGACGTACTGCCAAAAATTCAGGGAAGCCAAGTACGGGGCTGGGGAACGACCTAGGGCCGTAGCCCACTGGGTGAGAGAGGCCGGGATGAGGTGGCTTGAACCGTCCACCAAGTCAGCTTCCCAAGTAGCCGATCTGGTCATTTTGGAGCAGTATCTGCAGATATTACCCCCAGAGGCTCAACGATAGGTGCGGCGTCACCTCCCTGGAACCTTGGAAGAGGCGGTCACTCTCATGGAACACTTCATGGCCGCCGAAGGGGCAGAAGGGAAAGGGAGGATTCTAAGTACGAATCCAGGACCGCGAGCCGGCCCCTCGCCCCGAGGTAGGGAGTCACATGGGGACACCAGCCCCGGCCGGAAGCTAACACTAAGTTGGGGGGCAGAGCGACGACTAGGACAAGAGGAGAAGCACCCGGCGACCAAAGCACTGGCCCCACCAAGATTGACCTGTTACCAGTGCGGGCAAGAGGGCCACTTCCGAAGGGAATGCCCCCTGATGGACTGCACCTTCGGGCAGGCTACATCGGGGAAGAGTCTTCGGAGAGAGGTAAGCCGCCGCCAGATCACGCGCAAGGTGCAAGTGAATGGGAGGGCGGTGGAAGCTGTGGTGGACTCGGGGTGCGGCCAGACACTAGTCAGGGCCGACACATTGGGACCCCGGGTGACCCGAGGCCCGCTGCTGTGGATCCGATGCGTACATGGGGACACGCGACCGTACCCGACAGCGTGGGTGAGAATAGGTGACAGGCGGGAGGAAGGCCCGATTAAGGTGGCGGTAGCCAAGAGACTGTCATATCCCGTGCTGTTGGGTCGGGATTGGCCCTGCTTTCACCGCCTGCTACAACCAAGACAGGAAACACTGGAGAAGAAAGGCAGAGTGGCCTGGGTAGCCCAAGGCGAGGAGAGCCCCGGCTGCGCCCGCAGGCAGGGGGAGGAGACGAGGAGACAGGCACCGCCCATAGTGTTGGAGCCGGACGTCGGCGATTTCTTGACGCTCCAGCGAGAAGACCCGACGTTGCAGCATGCGTGGGAAAGTGTCCAACCAGTAAGGGAAAGCGAGGAAGAGCCGAATCGAGCAGCCACGCAGGGACCCTATTTTGAGGTGCGGCAAGACCGACTCTACCGGGTGATGAAGGGGGGAGGAACTAGAGGAGGAAACCCAATTAATAGTGCCACGGGCCTACCGGTGACATGTAATGAAGCTGGCACATGATAACCCATGGGCGGGACACTTAGGGGCAGAAAAGACCCAGCAGCGGGTGTTACAGCGGTTCTACTGGCCGGGGATATATAAGGACGTTAAATATTTTTGCGCCGCGTGCCCCCAGTGTCAGCTGACCTCGGGGGCGAAGGTACCCCGAGCCCCCCTGGTTCCGCATCCCCTAGTCGGGGAGCCATTTGAGAGGATCGGACTAGACTTGGTAGGGCCTCTAGAACGATCCTGGAGGGGGCATCAGTACATCCTCGTAGTCGTGGATTGCGCCACACGGTACCCCGAGGCAGTCCCCCTCCGGAGGACAACTGCCCTGATTTTGGCAGATGAACTAATGAAAATGTTTGCCAGAGTCGGCCTTCCCAAGGAGATATTGACAGACCAAGGACCCAATCTGACATCCCGCCTGATGACTGAGTTGTGCAGGTGGTTACAAATTAAGAAGGTGAGGACGTCGGTTTATCACCCCCAGACGGATGGACTGGTGGAAAGGTTCAACCACACATTAAAGTCGATAATACGTAAGCTGACACAGGACGATCCCCGAGACTGGGATAAACTCCTGCCGCCCTTGCTATTTGCAATATGGGAAGTGCCCCAAGCCTCAGTCAGGTACTCCCCATTTGAACTACTGTATGGGCGGCGCCCGCGGGGGATATTAGATCTTATAAAGGAAGGGTGGGAAGAGCAAACATCCTCAGCATTGGGGTCGGCCCAGAATGTCATCAAGTTAAGGGACAGACTTCACACCTTGGGCCAGTGGGCCCAGGAGAATTTACAACGGGCCTAAGAGACGCAGGTGCATCAATACAATCAGAAGGCGCAGATGAGGGAATTCAGCCCAGGAGACCCGGTGTTGGTCCTACTGCCGACAGGGGACTCCAAGTTGTTAGCCCGGTGGCAAGGGCCATTTAGAGTGCTAAGGAGAGGAGAGTGGGGCAGGTGGACTACGAGGTCCAAGTGGATGGGAAGAGGAGGCGCAGTCAAATTTATCACGTAAATTTATTGAAAAAATGGGTGCCCCGGGAGGCGCCGCTAGGGGAAGCATTGACCAGTGAAGTGGAATTTGGCCCCTGGTGGGAAGAGGAGGTGACCTGGGAAGCGAGCCAGCTGAGGGAGGATCTGACCCCACCCAGCAGGAAGAGCTACAAAGAGTACTCAAGCTGGCAGGGAAGGGGTTGACGAATCGGCCAGGAAAGATGCCCCTTGTGAGTCACGCAATCACTACTGACCCGGGGCAGAAGGTGAGGGACGCTGTCCGCACGGTACTGCGGAAAATGTGGGAGACGGTACGTAAAGAGTTACAAGATATGATCCGATGGGGTGTGGTGGAGGAGTCCTTTAGTGATTGGCGGAGCCCCATCGTCCTGGTACCGAAAAAGGACGGATCCATGAGATTTTGTATAGACTTCCGCAAGGTGAATGCCATCTCCAGATTTGATGCATACCCGATGCCCCGCATAGAGGAGCTAGTGGAGCAGTTGGGACAAGCCAAATATTTGTCAACAATCGACTTGACAAAAGGATATTGGCAGATCCCGCTGGCACCCGGGTCGCGTGAGAAGACGGCCTTTGCGACACATTTCGGTCTATACCAGTTTGTGACCATGCCGTTTGGGCTCCATGGGGCCGCGGCCACATTTCAACGACTGATGAATCATGTCCTCAGTGAGCACTGTCAGTACGCCGCGGCCTATATCAACGACATCGTCATTTTCAGTACGTCCTGGTTAGAGCACCTGCAACACCTAGACGTCGTGCTGAAAGCCATGATTCAAGCCGGACTAACAGCGAACCCAAGGAAGTGTTACTTCGGTAAGCGGGAAGTGTCGTATTTAGATACACGGTAGGCAACGGCCAACTGAGGCCGTTGTTGGATAAGGTCCAGGCCATTCGAGACTACCCGCGCCCCACGACGAAAAGACAGGTACGCCAGTTTTTGGGACTAGCCGGGTACTACCGGCGGTTTATAGACCACTTTGCCTCGCTGGCCACGCCATTAACGGACCTCACTAAAAAGGGGCAGCCCCAGCGAGTGGCGTGGACCCCCCAGGGAATCCGCGCTTTCGACGCCCTACGAAGGTGCCTAGTGACAGCACCCATGTTGCGCCAGCCGGACTTTGATAGACCATTTATACTACAAACGGACGCGTCCGAGGTGGGCCTCGGGGCGGTGCTAGCCCAGGAGGAAGGGGGGGGTGAGCGCCCAGTGCTGTACTTGAGCAGGAAACTGTTCCCCAGGGAAAAGAACTACGCCACAATAGAGAAAGAGGTATTGGCCATTAAATGGGCTGTCGACACTTTACGTTACTTTCTTTTAGGAAACCATTTCACATTGGTAACGGACCATGCCCCCCTGAAATGGATCCAGACTATGAAGGACATGAACGCCCGCATTTTATGGTGGTACCTAAGTTTGCAGCCGTACCACTTTGACGTTGTCCACTGGGCTGGCAAAGAGAACCAGAACGCAGACTGTCTTTCAAGAATCCCCGACGCGAGCCGTGGGGCAACGGCGAGTATGAGAGTGGACTTAAGGGGGGAAGTATGTGACGGGGTGAGGCAACCCCGTCACTGTGACCAACGGGGGGGAGTCCAGATGCCGGGGAAAAGTGTGCCCGCACCGCTGCAGAAGCGGTGGTGCGAGCGCCGGGAAAGATGCATGGGGAGGGGGCTGGCACACCGGGGATGCGAAACCAGCAGGAGGGGATGGGGAAGGTATCTGGGCAGCTTGCCCCACCGGGGATGGCAGGTGACGTAACCTGCGCAACAGGGGGCGGGGCCGGAAGTAACAGCGGGGCAACGGAGGGGAATGACGTCACCCGCCGAGCCCAGGTGGAGGAGGAGGATAAAAGCTCGGGGAAGAGCAAGGGAGGGGAAGCGAGGGCAGAGGTGGCAGGTAATGGGGAAGGGAGAGACAGGAGTGCAAGGCGGCCCGCTTGAAGGTTGCCAAAAGGATCCCCGGCGGCAGGGTACAAAGTTGACCCAGGGCGGGGCCGCAAAACCCGCGAGTGGACGAGTTTAGGGGTAACCCCCCGCCTGCTACCACAGGGAGCGCTGTTCCCTGTGTCAGGGCCCTGGGTCGGGGTCCGGGAGAGTGGGTGGGCCTGGACCTCCTCTCCGCCGCCGGCGGGCGATCGGGAGACTACATTTGGGCGTAATTTCCCGCTCCTTTTGACCTCTGCATCATATGTGCAGCGGGCGGGACGGGCGGCGCGAAGCGGTACGGGTGTCCTGTATAAATAAAACACCGGGTGATCCAGACATAAGTATGCAGACTCGTAACAAATGTAATTTACACAAGAGCCTTTGGTGAGGGACTTTGTCAAAGGCTTTCTGAAAATCTAAGTATACTATATCTACTGGATCCGCCTTGTCTGCGTGTTTGTTAACCCCTTCAAAGAACTCTAATAGATTAGTAAGACATGATTTCCCTTTACAGAAACCATGTTGACTTTTGTCCAACAAATTATGTTCTTCTACGTGCCTAACAATTTTATTCTTAACTATTGTTTCAACTAATTTGCCCGCTACCGATGTGAGTCTTACCAGTCTAATTGCCAGGATCACCTCTAGAGCCCTTTTTAAATATTGGTGTCATGTTAGCTATCTTCCAGTCAGTAGGTACGGAAGCCGATTTAAAGGATAGATTACAAACCACAGTTAACAGTTCTGCAATTTCCCATTTGAGTTCTTTTAGAACCCTTGGGTGAATGCCATCCGGTCCTGGTGATTTGTTAACGTTAATTTTTTCTATTTGTTCCAAAACCTCCTCTAATGACGCTTCAATCCAGGACAGTTCCTCAGATTCATCTCCCACAAAGGACGGTGCAGATTTGGGAATCTTCCCAACATCCTCAGCCGTGAAGACTGATGCAAAGAAATCAATTTAGCTTCTCCGCAATGGCTTTATCGTCCTTGATTGCTCCTTTTGTATCTCAATTGTCTAGGGGACCCACTGGTTTTTTAGCAGGCTTCCTGCTTCTAATGTACTTAAAAAACATTTTGCTATTGTTTTTCAGTTTTGGCTAGCTGTTCCTCAAAATCTTTTTTGCTTTTCTTATTACATTTTACACTTGATTTGACAGTGTTTATGTTCCTTTCTATTTATCTCAATAGGATTGGACTTCCACTTCTTAAAAGATGCCTTTTGTCCCTCACTGCTGCTTTTACATGGTGGTTAAGCCACGGTGACTCTTTTTTAGGTCTCTTACTATGTTTTTTAATTTGGGGTATAAATTTAAGTTGGGCCTCTATTATGATGTCTTTAAAAAGTTTCCATGCAGCTTGCAGGGATTTGGCTCTAGTCACTGTGCCTTTTAATTTCTGTTTA
Organism: Rafetus swinhoei; assembly: GCA_019425775.1. Lineage (NCBI taxonomy): Eukaryota > Metazoa > Chordata > Testudines > Trionychidae > Rafetus > Rafetus swinhoei. Next base: position 268,020,916 of record CM033437.1, on the reverse strand, counting down.
ACTAACCTCCTCATTTTTGTGTAATTTCCCTTTTTGAAATTAAATGCCAGAGTGCTGGACTGGTGAGGTGTTCTTCCCACCACAGAAATGTTAAATATTATTATATTATGGTCACTATTCCCAAGAGGACCTGTAATAGTTATCTCCTGGACCTGATCCTGCACTCTACTCAGGACTAAATCGAGAATTGCCTCATCCCTTGTGGGTTCCTGTACCAGCTGCTCCAAGAAGCAGTCATTTAAGCCATTGAGAAATTTTATCTCTGCATCTCTTCCTGAGGTGACATGTACCCAGTCAATATGGGGATAATTGAAATCCCCATTATTATAGAGTTTTTTATTTTGGTAGCCTCTCGACTCTCCCTTAGCATTTCAATGTGACTATCACTGTCCTGGTCAGGTGGTCGATAATATATCCCTATTCCACATCCTAATGACATAAAAAACCGAACAATGGGTACTTCAGAACAATTAGTACCTTCTCTATCAGCTTCATGTGGCATGGACACTCTAAGGCTATGTCTACACTGGTATGATCTTGCGCCAGAAGTATGCAAATGAGGCTAAGCGTGGAATATCGCCGAGCCTCATTTGCATATCTAATGAGCCGCCATTTTGCGGAAGAGGCTCTTGCGCCAGAAGGAGCTGTCTACACTGCCCCTTCTTGCGCAAGAAAAACCCTCTTGCGCAATGCTGTTATTCCTGAAAATAATCAGCGTAACGGCATTGCGCAAGAGGATTTTTCTTGCGCAAGAAGGGGCAGTGTAGACAGCTCCTTCTGGCGCAAGAGCCTCTTCTGCAAAAATGGCGGCTTATTAGATATGCAAATGAGGCTCGGCGATATTCCACGCTTAGCCTCATTTGCATACTTCTGGCGCAAGATCACGCCAGTGTAGACATAGCCTAATTGACTATTCTTCCCCCTTCCCTTTTTTCCCTTCTTTTCCTTCACTCCCCCCACCCATCCCCTATTCATTTAGAAACTGGACCTTTAATAATTCCATTCATCTGAAGAAGTGGGTTGTGCCCATGAAAGCTCATACCACCATCTACATGTTTTGTTAGTCTCTAAGGTGCTGCAAGACTACTGGTTGTTTTTTTTAAGTTTTTTCCAGTTATAGACTAACTCGGCTACCCCTCTGAAGTGTTATCTTAGTAAATCCTTCCTTCCTTCCCACTTCCCATGCAAACTCTATTGTGGTTTATAGTTGAAGAAATTCATAGGTGTACATTATTTCAGTTATGATTTCCTAATGCTTCTGAAGATGTTTTTTCATCACAGTGTTTATCAGGCAGCCTCGCTTTATTCCTCAGTCCTCACTTCCTGCAGTGTTCTCCAGGCAGCCAGCTCAGAACTGCTACTCTTCACCCCCATTGTGCGCCAAGGAAGGGGTAGTTTGCAGTTTAGTTCAGGGGTTCATTTCACCACTTACTTGGTAGGCCAACTTACCAGCAACATTTTTGACTTATCCCAGCCCATCTGCAAGCTAGACTCCAGCTCTACCTCACTAGCCCACTCCTCCATGGAACACAGGAGGGATCATGAACTGTAATCCAGGTAACAAATGTGGGAAAACTGGCAGACAGTTCCAATAAGGGCGGGACACAAAATAAAATGTTGGGCATCTGGCTGCCACAGTAGATTCTGAGACAAAAATACCAAATTTCTCTCTTACACACATACATACAGGCTTTGTCTACACTGCAGGGTTTTTGCGCAAGAAGCCTTTTGCGGAAGAGATCTTCTGCAAAAACTTGTTGTGCAATAGTGCGTCTAAACCTCAAAGCGCATCACAAAAGCAATGTGCTTTTGCACAAGAGAGCATCCACACTACATGAACACTCTTGTGCAAGAAAGTTCTTATTGCCATTCACAGAATGGCCATCAGAGCACCTGTGCTTTGCCGATAGGGGTTTCTTGCTCAAAAACCCCTCTGGAGCATCCACACCTGCCTTTTTTCACAAGAGCTGTAGCACAAAAAGGAGTTATTCCTCGTGGGGAGAGGAATAACTGTACCAGCAGTTCTGTTCTGCTCTGTTCTGCCGATTTACTTTCACAAAAACATGCCTGAGGTGCAGACGCTCTGCGGGTTTTTGCGCAAAAACAGCCGTTTTTGTGCAAAATCCTTGTTGTGTAGACATAGCCACACAGAAAAATATTAGTATTCCATATTTGCAAAGTTAGACTGCATACTGCCCTAAATTACACGAATAAGGCAGTTCACTCTCTTAGAAATATTGTTTCAATCAGCAAACTCAGCAGGACATCACTGTATCAGTTTGTGCTCAGTTCACCTTTGCAAGACGATGCAACCCTAAGGATAGAAGCAATTTAAATTAAGATGCTGACAATTCAGCTGTCAAGGAATCAAAGATGATATATGGTTCTGATAATAGAGCTATACAAAAATTCAAAATGGAAAAGCAGACTTAACTATTGCAGGTTTATTTTGTACAAACATGATACATATCAACAATCTCAATTTACAATGAATTTCAGCTGTTTTCCATTTACAAAATTAAGAGTCCACTATTCCACATAGACAGCACAGACAAACTAGGATGGCTCCAAATAAAGTGTATTTAGAAAATAATTATAACAAACAGCAGTTTCAGCAAAAATTCATTAAAATACCTCTAATCCTGGCACACTGCCCTAGTTCAAGAGATATAATATAGACTTTTTCAGGAACTGTCCCCCCCAATATTCTTTCAGCGTTCATTAAAGTTACTCAAATGCTAACAGTTCAGCAATCCTTGCCTAATGCATGTATTGTAATGATTTTAAAAATAAGTTCTTAACTCAAAGTTTTCTTAGATTACCTAAAAAAAAAAATCTATTGACTCAGAAATAATGTTAGAAAATCTTCAATGTCAGTGTTCACCATGCATTGTACTAACCAATCTCTTGCCTACTATTAAGGCCCTACCAAATTCATGGTACATTTTGGTCAATTTCAGGGTCCTAGGATTTCAAACATTGTACATTTCATGATTTCAGCTATTTAAATCTTCAGTTTCATGGTTCTGTAATTGGAGGGCTCCTGACCCAAACAGGAGTTGTAAGGCGGTTGCAAAGTTGTTATGTATGTGTGTGAGTGGGGAAAGGGTTGTGATGCTGCTACCTTACTTCTGCGCTCCTACTGGTGTGGTGCTGCCTGCCTGGTGGCACTATTGCAAAAAAAGCAAACATGATTTTGGGATGCATAAACAGGAGTGTTGTGAGCAAGACGCAAGAAGTCATTCTTCCGCTCTACTTTGCATTGATTCGATCTCAGTTGGAGTATTGTGTCCAGTTCTGGGCTCCACATTTCAAAAAAGATGTGGAGAAACTGGAGAAGGTCCAGAGAAGAGCAACAAAAATGATTAAAGGTCTAGAAAACATGAGTTATGAAGCAAGACTGAAAGAACTGGGCTTGTTTTGTTTGGAAAGGAGAAGACTGAGAAGGGACATGATAGTGATTTTCAAGTATCTAAAAGGGTGTTACAAGGAAAAGAGACAAATTGTTCTCCTTGGCCTCTGAGGATAGGACAAGAAGCAATGGGCTTAAACTGCAGCAAGGGAGGTTTAGGTTGGACCTTAGGAAAAACTTCCTGTCAGGGTGGTTAAACACTGGAATAAATTGCCTAGGGAGGTTGTGGAATCTCCATCACTGGGGATATTTAAGAGCAGGTTAGACAGACACGTCAGGGATGATCTAGACCAGGGGTGGGCAAAAGGGCTTCCATGGGCTGATCTGGCCTGCAGAGGCCCTGCCGCTGCCCCACCCCCAGGCCAATTAGGGCCTCAGGGTGGGGGGAAGCGCACAAAGTTTCCTCTGCCCTGCTAGGAGCACGCGACACTTAGAAGTGGCACGCACTCCTGGCAGGTTGGGTGGAGGCTTCGTGTGCTCCCCTGCCCCCAGGCCATGATTGGCCTAGGGGTGGGAGAGCACAGGAAATCTCCTTCCACCGCCAGGTGCATGGGGGGGCAAAGGGGCTCTCCCACCCCCAGATCAATCATGATCTGTGGGTGGAGAAGCCCAGAAGTATACTGGCCTTATCCCTTCCAGAGTGGCCTGGGGCCACTTCAAAATTTTTTGCCCACCAGCTAAAAATTATTGCCCACCCCTGAGCTAGACAGTGCTTGGTCCTGCCATGAGGGCAGGGGACTGGACTCGATGACCTCTTGAGGTCCTTTCCAGTTCTAGTGTTCTATGTTTCTATACTTTAGCATGAATCTTAGAGCACATAGTACTTCAAGGACACATGGTTAAAATATATATATTTTAAAGGAATATCCTAATCTGTGTTATTAGCACTGAAAATATCCTAGTCTTACTAATTGTTCCAATTATTAAAAAAATAGAAATATATTCACCATTTATGCAATTATTATAACTCTGTTTAGTTTGGTCAATGAAAATAAGAATTTAATTTTCTGATCTAAACCACTAGTACGGAAATGGCCAATTTGGTAGCTAACACTGCATAGCAATGTAAACAAAAAATGTTTCACTAACATTTCAAAACTTAATAAGAGAATACCTATTAAAGGAAGGTGTTCCTAAAAGCATTTTTTAAAAATAACATTGAGCATATACTACTATGAAGATAGGGTAGGAATGGGCAAATAGCAGCCAGAGAGCTGGATCCGATCTCCTAGGGTTAGACCCTGGCAGGCCCTCACACAGCTGTATTTACCTGAGCCTCTGCAGGTACAGGGAAATCCCTACTCCCATTGGCTGCGGATTGCCATTCCTGGCCAATGGTAGCTGAGCTCACTCATACCTGTGAAGGTGCAAGTAAATATAGCGGCAGGGGCTAACCCTGCTGAACCACCGATGTTTTATTGCCAGCCCCTGAGATAGGGGTAAGTTAAGTTTGGGGGAAACAGGCAATTGCAATTTGGAAAAATATGATAGGCTGAGAATTCTTATCAAATTGCTCATGTTGTACATTTCTGAAGTTTCTTCACATATGACAAAAAGCACAAATGTTGGAAAAGACAGAAATTTTTTTTCAAGATAGTGTTTACAGTGACAATCTTATTTATTTCATTTCATAACTGGATGGCTTCATTTCTCCAGTTGTTTTTAGGGCTCTACTTAAATCAATATACAGTATGTGCATCTCAGAAATGCTCTGATACAATCAGCTGCTTCAGCAAGAAGTCAGTCAGCTGGTTCACAGAAGACATGTTAACATTTGAAAATAACACTCACTCTGCACCATCACTGGGATGTGCAGTAGATCAGCAGACTGAGCTAACTTTCTGCTGCGAACCATAAAACTTCATCAGGAAAACATGCGTGTCCCTTCCTCAGCTGGAATTATGCACTTAAGTTTTTATCAGGCTACTTTCATAGGTGCTGGAACTAAGAATGCAACAGCAGCCCCTGGCTTGAAGTGCTTTCCATCATATACAGGATTTAGTTTTGTTCAATGGCTTTCAGCAGTCCCACTATAAAAATGATTCCAGCACTCCTGGCTATTTGTATTTTGCAGAGGGGACGTGACACCAAAACAAAATGAAACTAAGCTAACAATTGCCAGGTGGCATAGATTTACTTTTGTTTGCAGCTGATCCCACCATCATCTTTTTTAGTGATTGTCCTTATATAAAGCTTTAGCTATCTTCCTTGCTGTGACATCAGGCAGAAGAGCCACCCTACCTATGCCAGGTCAACCTGAGTAAGACTGTGATGCAAATGTTACAGCGTTTAGGAAACTACCTGAAAGAGACGTAACAGCTTCAGCTGGTAGTTGCATTGCTGAAAGACTATCATGTAAAAGCCCTTATGTATGACAAGAGAAAAATGTAACAAATAATTTGTAGATATTTAAGAAAACGTTTAAAAAATGTCCAAATAAAGGTCTTAATCCCACTCAACTTCAAAGTTAATTGAAGCAGATTCTCAGTTGCTCATGAAAGATGTCAGACTGAAGAGTTAATAACTCAAGGCCCTGATTCAGCAAAGTACAGGAGCATGTGCTTAACGTTAAGCACTTGAGTCTATTGAAATCAGCATGTGCTTAAAATTAGGCAAGTGCTTACCTACTCTGCTGGAGTGGTACTTGAAACCCCCTACTAACAGAACAAGGGCTGTGACAAGACAAGTTTCCTCACACTGCCCAAATAATATATCTTGAGAAACTGATTCTAAGGAGCAAGAGAGTATTTTGGCTTCCATGTTCATCCTTGACCCTTCCGTCAAGACAATTGGTTATGAATTCTGGTTGTATTTTTGTAATATCAGCCCATGCACTGAGAGTTAGAGTAAGTCTACAAAAAATATCATTAACACTGGAGAATCTTTGAAGGGGGAACCCCAGCAGTACTACCCTCAGTTCAGTTGCACTTAGCTGGAACTGTAGCATAGGTAAGGTTTTCCAGTCTCCCAGTATTTTTATCGCTGTATCAGTCAAACCTGGTTAAGACCCTGATTTGGCAAGATACACATGCGTCTAGCTTCAAGCATCTGATTTGTTCCATTGTAAGCACTCCCCCATTGACATCATTCTTCAAGTTAGGCATATGTTGGAACACTTTGTTAACCAGAGGCTTAATCAACAACGTGGTAGAAAACACAAGAAGCCTCTAGAACAGGGGTGGGGACCTTTTTTGGGTCAGGGGCCACTGACCTATAGAAAAATCAGCCGGGGGCACAACTGAGAAGTGAAAAAAATTATACGTGCTCCAGCCCCATGGGACCCCAAGCCTCGGAGACTAGATCCAGGCAAGCTGGGGGCCACATCTACCCCCTGGGCTATAGGTTCCCTACCTCTGCTCCAGAGCTTTGTCTATACTAAGGTTCCCTCCAGAACAGGGGAACCAGTGATATGTCTGGGGAGAGAGCTTCTTTCCTAAAATTCCCTTGTGCAGATAAGGACATAGTATCAACTATCAAACCACTATTAACATGGTCTAAAACCATTTTGACCTGGATGTGAACAGCTCTTAATCCTATAACTAAATTTGCCTACTATAACAATTAATTGGCTGAGTACACATACATCCTATTTTATATATAAACACTATTACCCTGGCCTATTCCTGTGTTGTCAGTGCTAGTTCCATTTATTCTATACAGTGATATAACTTGATTTTTCAAAAGTTCAGTAACAGAATATATACACCAACATTATCAGTGTGTTTCCTAACGAGGTGAACTAACAATTTTCTAAAAACAACTGAAAGATTTTGTTTTAATGTCAAGTAAAACATCAAATAATTAAGCAAGTCATACTAGAATGAATGACATACATTTTCCATGCCTTTGTCGCTAAAAATATTGTGCTTTCTTGGTATGGCAATTCCATTTCAAACATTTATTTTAAAACGTACAATAGTGTAAGATTTTTCAACATACATTCTTTAGCCTTAAACTCTGAGAACTGCAATCTATCCATGTTTCATACAGTATGGGAAACACTCATTGGTATCAAAGAGATTTTTAAACAAAGATGATAGGATATTTAATCTTTTTCCTGCATGCCAAACAATTTTATTTGCCTGTGCTTTATATTAATATAGGTTGAACCTCTCTAAACTGGGACACTCTGGTCCAGCAGGATCATAGATGCTCCTGGATCAGAGTGTCCTAGTGGAAGGCTGGAGTTAGGAGCCCTGCAGGATGGCTAGTGCACCAGTGGGCTGTTGGTGTGGCCAGTGTTATGGGGGGAGCCAGCAAGGAGCCAGGCTGGGGGGCCAGAAATGACCTTCCCTGGTCTGGCAAAATCTCTTGTTTGGGAGTGGTCAGGTCCCGAGAGTGCTGGACCAAGGAGGTCTAACCTGTGATAGCAATTAAAAAAAAAATAATCTGCCTCATTTTTTTAATACAGTATATTTAAATATCTTTGGTGCTGATAATTTGCTAACAGCTGTGGTGCATAATCTCAGCAACTGCAGAATATGAAAAAATATTTTTGTTTATCCTTTCAGCTTGCTTTAATAACAGTCATATTGCATAAGTAATATGTTTGCCTTTGTGTTGAAGAAGCCTGAAAAAGTAGTAGTGTTAATTCAAGGGCTTCTGTGATTTAGAAACTGGATGTAATTAGTGCACACAATTTGACCTATTGTATCAGAAGAAGGAGCAGCATATCAGTCATCTGCTTGTCAAATGAGTTTTTCACTTAGCTGACCATGTGTCCTAAACTTACTAAATTGCAAAATGAATGTGTGCAAACTGTAATACTGCAGTAAAGTGTGTGTGTGGTGGGTTTTTTTTTACAGTTTTCTGACAAAGCCATCAGCTATTCTAAAGACAAGGGCACTTTGGAATTCAATGTGAACATTAGAAATTATTCTGACCACTAAGTAAACATTGGAATTTAATAAATAACACGTTTTGTATGAAAAAACAACAAATACACACAATTCTTTAAAAAAATATTACCTTATACCTAAAAAAAGGCAACAACTCTTAATTTTCATAAATATACAAATTGTGTTTAGGTTGATGCTGTTAGAGTCCGTTTTTTAAAACGGAATTTCTGTGTTCTATTTCTTGTCACTTTGACATTTTGTTGCTTCTCTAGTCTGAGAGATGGTGCTGAGGCAGCTATAATATTGTGCCTTCTTGAAAAGCTTCTATCCACCTGTTGGAAAGAGAAACATTGTTAGATTTGGCTTGATCTTGCGTATTTTCAAAACCTACCTTAAATTTTTATCAATAAATTTTCAAATATACAGCAGTTCAAAATGTCACAAATCCATTAAAAAGCACATGGTACACCACTATTAAGTGGCCTGCATTAGATTTAGATAAACAACAGATATGGCAATTATAGCTAGTGCTACTGTCCATTATGGAAATTCTTTCAAACTGCACTCTCCTGGGGATAAAGACTGTCTGTATTTGGGAAGCGACTATCAGGAAATTAAGCTGTGAAGCTCTAGGAAGGCCCTACTGAGCATAGGTGAACCTTGACTTTTCAGAGATTTATAGTTTGGTCAGTTTTTGGTCTCTTTTCATAGGGATGGTAAAAAGCACATACCTGACACAAAAGTCACCTTCTCCTGCCAAACTGCAAGCCAGAGATGCGCGAGTTTCTCAGATGTCACCAGAATTAACATGGGCAAAACAATGTATTTTACCCTAGCTTTGTTCTCAAACAGGTGAGCCTGTTTTGGCTGAACTTTTCCCAGAAAAACTCAGCCCGAGGCAGATCCCAGAACAGAACAATTTAAGAGTAAATGGTTCAAGTTTAGCCAAGTTATAAGCAACTGAAAACAAGATCTTGTAATGCAAGGGTTGGGCAACCTTAATAATATCAGTGAATTCCACTGACAAAGTGTCTCATTTCCTTCTTGGGGCTGGTGCACATAGCACTAGTAGGTTGTCATCTTTTATCAGCTACTCTGATAGTTGGTTCTAACCCTACTGATGACCCATAGTGGGTGTCGTCATACTGCCATATGGAAGAATTTCTGGTTTTTCAATTTTTTTTTTAGAAACCTAGGAACTCACAAAAAACTACATTAAAAGAACATTATTAATGTTGCACAGTTAAAAATTAAGAAAACTCAGAATTATGGTTGCCTCTGCAACCTTAATTTGGCCTCTATGTGTATGCATTACAACAGTCTTTAGTTACATGCAGTGGTACAAGTAAAATCCATTTCTTACTGGTACTGAGGGTGGGGGATGGAGGCATGTGACTCCTCTCCACCTCCAGTTAGGGCCCCCATGCTCTCCCTGCCCACTCCCCTTGACTCGGAGTGCCATGGCCACTGCCGGACCCCGAGTGCCACAGCTGTAGCTCCGCAGCCACTGCTGGACCCGTTACCTCCCAGCCACAGGGGACAGAACTATCTGCTGCACCGCCTACCCCTCAGCGTCTCCCTGCCTGGGGCTCCCAGCTGAGTTGCTGGCCCTCCCATGCACTCCTGCCCCATAGCCCAACCTCCCTATACCTGGCCTCTGTGGTTCAGCAACATCCCTGGTCCTGCCAGACCACAAATGTTGCCGGACCAGAGAGTCCCCGTTGAGGGAGGTACAACCTATAGTATGGCATACTGGAGCATATCAGCTTATTTGTACTGTATGTTCACATTTTTTCCATATGACCCTCAGTTCACAGGATGGACCTGCTCTGGGGAAGAATCAAAGCAGTGAAGTAAAGGAGACCATTGCTTCATTTGTTACAGACGTGGGAAAGAGTGTAATTAATGAAGCAGGAAAAGGATGGTTTCATGTTTAGGGCAGCTGAATACTTCTCCGGGGAACTGTATTCTATCCGTCTCTGCCACAGGGTTCCTTTATAATGCTCAGCGTGTCATTTAAATCAAACTCATTTCCTGGATACCGGACGTGAACCTCTGGCATCCAATTTGAGGAAGTAAGTACTTATAGATGCAATTTATGTCAATGGGACCTGTGCTTTTAACATAGAAAGTGCTACATAATATTAATTCCTCTAATTTATCATTTCCTAGGCATCTCACATTTGGCATCCAAAATTAGTGAGAATTTCTGATCTTAATCTCATAAGGAAATTAATAACTGTCTTGGAAAAAGGTAAGTAAGACAGACCTAGCCCCACTCTGAACAGTGAGGAGAAAACAAAATATTGAACAGCTGCTTATTAATTGAACATCCATTTTATGAACAAGGCAGGGTTCCGGTGGGGAAAAAAGGAGACTGTGTGACTGAAAACTATCATCATGCATACACACATATGGTCCAAGTTAAGACTGCACAGACAATCATCATTCTGGCTTTTCTTAATTTTGAGAGCTTGATTTTGCAACCTTAATGTTCTATTAATGTACTAAAATATGTACATCTTACATATACATTTATACAACAACCCCTTGAATTCAAACCTCTCCTCCTTAGTTCTAGACTGTCCCCTGACATCAAACCATCAAGCTTTGGATCTTAGCATCAGGGCACAGTGAAAATACAAAATGACATCTGTCTTATTTCAGTTAATTGCTCTGGACATTTAAAATACAGTTTTGAAATATTCCTATTTCTAGCATTTACAAACTCAGCTTTAGACTTTACTGCATGCTTGAAAGCATTCTGTCTGAATATTCAGCCCATAATGGCTAGTCTGGTACAAGTAAAATTAATTTGTGAAATTTTTGTAAAATCAGACAAAGCAGCCAGCCATTTCTATTAGCACGATACACTAGATGTATTTACATCATTACCACATGCAGCAAAATGGAAGGCAAGTCCTAAAATTTAATCAAATAAGGACCACAAACAAAGTATATAAGTCCAGTGAATAGAATTAAATCAATCATTCTGCCTATAAAATGAAAGAATACTAACAACACTTAATTTACCATGCAAAAATCTATAGTACCTATAAATTTAGCTGATAAGATCAGACTAATTAAAATAGAGCCTTTATTGTTAATTTACTGAATTAATACATATTATAATTTAATTTTAAGAAGATTTAGAAATAAAACAGCACAAAATGCCGCCTATTTTAATCCTTTGATATATGACTAGAGAGGAGTTCTTTCTTAAAGATTACACTTTCCGTTCCTCTTACCCTCACTTTTCAGCACAACACGTAGTCTGCTTCTCATTTCAAAGTTCTTTTTATCGAAAGGTGACTGAGTCCACTCACTTTTACTTGCTGTTTGACAAGGATCTGACTGTAAATCTCTATAAAACCAATTGTTTTATATGTAAAATGTAAGAACTGAAATTACATTATTGCAATCTTTATACATCTGTGATGTTTAATCACGTTTTAAAAAACAAGTTCCAATTTGTAAGTGAGCTTTTCCCTGTGTGCTCTTACAGGATGAACATTAATGAAATGATATCTGAAATACTGCATGGGAAAAAAGTGAAAGACAGGACTGAATTAAAATGCTTACTTTTGAGCTGAATGGGAATCATCTGCCTTGAATATGTAAAATAAAGTGTTTTTGTGCAGTAAATGGAACACTTTAGATTCTGAGTTTTCATCCTTTACTTCAGAGACTGTGAATCCCAGTAAAGGCTGACTCTCCAGTGCTGCAACGTCCTAATTTAAACACACAAGCACAAAATTAGAACTTGTATTAGTATAATCTGATTGTGCTATTTTATAATGCTTTAAGTGCCACACTACTGCATCCAGTTATTTTAAGTTTATAATAATTTACAGTTCATATCACACAAAACTTTGTTTCCTGTCATTTTCTCATACATGATTTAATGAAAAAGAATCAGCAAATCTCACAGATTTGTTTTTTCTCTAACTACACGTACACATCTAGGAGTGACCTCTTTGTCCTGCTACACCAGGGGTGGGCAAAAGGGCCTCCGCGGAGCGCATCTGGCCCGTCAAGAGGGTTGATCCGCCCTGCTAAGGCCCTGCCACTCCCCCGGCCCCTGGCCAATTAGGACCTAGGGGCCGGGGAACATGTGAAGCTTCCTCTCGCCTTGTGAACAGCACGTGGTGCTTTAAAGCGCTGCGCGCAGGGCGGGAGGAGACGTCACACGCTCCCCCCCGGCCCCAAGCCCTGATTGGCCTGGGGGCAGGAGGAGCACGCAAAGTTTCCTCAGCCCTCCCCCCCGCCCTGCGAGGAGCACACAGCACTTTTGAAGTCCCATACGCTTGTGCAGGGCGGGGGCAGGGCAAAGGAAGCTTTGCACAGCTCCCCTGTCTCCAGGCCAATCAGGGCCTGGGGGGCGGGAGAGCGCATGACATCTCCTCTCGCCCTCCGAGCAGCGCATGGCACTTTGAAGTGCCGTGTGCTCCTCGCAGGGTGGGAGGAGGCTTGAAGGGCAGTGTGTGAAGCCTCTTCCCACCCTGCCAGGGGCATGGGTGCCTAGTGGGAAGGGGGGGCAAAGGGGCTCCCCCAACCCCAGACCAATTATGGTCTGGGGGGTGGGGAATCCCAGAAGCATTCTGGCCCTGCCCCTTCCAGGGCAGCCCAGGGCCACTTCCAAAATTTTTGAAGTGGCCCCCGGCCAAAAATTATTGCCCACCCCTGTGCTACACAGTGTCAGCACTATACTTACCACTCTCTGGAACAGAACAGCCTTCTTTCTCATTTAATTTATTAATTATGTAGAGCTGATTAGAATAGATTTTTCATGACAAGTGACAAAAAATGAAGTTGCAGTGTACTACACTGCCAACAGGTAAGCTCCTATACTACATGCAGGTGAGATCAGAGGAAGCAGTGTACCTAGATTCAGATAAACATCTTGTGAACGCCCAAACTGATGGTTGCTAAGATCAAAGGGCATAACATTCTGACCCGTCAAAGTAAATCTAGAAAAGTGACTTTCAAAAGGGACATTAAGAAAGTATATAAAATAATGAATGGTCTGATAAAAGGTAGATGGGAGCTCCCTGACTCATGCAAGAACTGAAGACATTTAATGAAATGAGTAGGTGGCAAATTAAAAACTGATAATACTACTGATAATAAAACTAAATACTTTTTCACAGAACATAGAGTGTAGAACTCACTGACACAGAACACGGGTGAGGCCAAGAAGTTAATAAAATTCACAAAGGGATTAGATGTTCATATGGACAACAAAATAATCAGTTATAATTGATAACAAAAATTTGGAAGAGATCACACCTCCACACAATTTAACTATTAAGAGATTTGGGTGAAACCTACTATAAGATTTTTCAAGTGGGAGGTGAGTTTTATCCCCCATCTGCCTAACAAGAGTTCTTACACCTTGGTCTGAAGTGTCTAGTGCTAGTTACTGTCAGAGGCAGGATACTGGACTAGATGGATCCAATCTGAATAGAGTATCTACATTTGAGACCACCACCGCTCTGGAGGAAGGATGGACTAAATTATGTAATTTAAAATTACCATTTGAATATTACCTTTCTGAAGAATCTTATTTTCTTTGGTGTGAAATAAGCCGGGGGCACTGCAGAGAATGTCAGCGAGTTCCAACAGAGACACAAAGCTAACAGAGAAAAGCTTTGTGCAAGAGTCTATGGGGAGTTAGTCCTACCAGGGTCTCCCCATAGAAGATGGCTAAACATGGTAAACTAGACAGTCTGTTTTACTGTTTTTAAGGTCTGTTTTCTCTGAAATGCTTTGTTCCAAATAAATGATACTTTACTTTAAAGGAGGCTGTTTGGTCACGGATTACCACTATCAGTGCTGCACAGAGTACAGGATTGCTGGCTCTGGGTGTAAGTCAGACCTGCTGAGGCAAATTACAATTGGTACAAGGGGACTCAAGCCAGGGCCAAGTCTGAGAGTGGAAGAATTGTGTGATTCTATACAGCAGCGGTCTCCAACCTTTTTAAGCACAAGATCATTTTTTGAATTTAAGCCAATCCAGGATCTACCTCAAACCCAAATACCCCTCTCCCATCCCTTCTCCGAGGCCCTGCGCCTGCCCCGCCTCTTTGCTGAGGCCCTGTCCTCCTTACTCTGTGAAGATGGAGTACAGGGGAGGCAGACAGAGTGTCATCAGCACCCCCTGCCTCTGTCTCCCCTACTCTGCACAAGCAGGAGGCTCCCAGAGGACAGCTCTGAGCAGGAGCAGCAGGGGGAAAGGCAGTTGAAATGCGGGCACTTGATCACCTCCCAGCCAAACAAGTCAGGATCACCTGTCAGAGGCTCCAAGATCTACTGGTAGATCCTGATTTATTGGTTAGTGAACACTGCTATACAGAGCCAAGCGGCAGCTAGTGGCCTGACGCCTGGGAATAGGTGCTCTTGGTGAGACCAGGAAGGGTTAGAAGTGCAATTTGCCTGGTAATTGAATTGGATGGCAACTATGCTTTCTATATTTTGCTCTATAACTGACTTATAGATTATTACAAAAAATTTAAGAAACCAAGAACAGCTGCCATTCAGCAAGGTATTGGAACAATATTGTAAAGAGGTACTGTATGTGATAGATACTTGATAAACCCCCTGTGACAGGACGTACTCTCCCCACACTGCGCATGAGGGGGGGTTAACCCAGCCACCTGAGGGCTGAGAAAGTATTTCTTTACATCCCCTTTGCCCTACGAGGCATGCTCGAGCTGCACTGCTATAAAAGGGAGCAGCTCAGCTCAGCTGGGGCTGGTGGCTGGAGAAAGAGGATGTGCCTGGCCAGCTACAGACAAACCGCAGCAACTACCCACACACTGAGGCACTACCACACAGGCTGGAGGCCAGGTACAGCCAGAGACCTCGCAGCTTCCAGAAGCACGCACAACCAGCTAGATCCCAGAAAGAGGGGAGCTGGAGATCCGTCCGAGAGCTGAGACTACTGTAGTAGGAAGAAACCCAGGGAAGGTTACATGGTGAGTGAGCTGATGCTGGGGAGTCAGCGAGTTTCGGACGGAGCTTTTCCCAGCTGACTCAGTGGCTACAGAAAGCCACTAACAGGGCCCTGGACTGGGGTCCAGTGGAGTGGGAGGGCCTGGACCCCTCTGCCGGGGATATAAACCTTTCCCCTATCTACCGTCCCTTGAGAGACTCTGACCATTGGGTCACATTGCCCCACAAGGAGGGGCAAGTTATAGACTGGGACTATTGAACTGCACTGCCCTGCAAACAGGGGCAAGTTGGAGAATCTAACCATTGGGTCAGGGTACACAGACTTTGGTGGGTGGAGTTAGAGACCCAGACTGGGGAACCAAAGTGGAGAATATGTGTGTGACAGGTGTGAGATGGGCACTCTCACCCTGCACATGGTGTTACACCCCGCAGTGTTACACTCCCTTTTTCCCTTCTGCGCGGAGCATTATGATGATCATCACATCCATGCTTCAATAAGATTAAACATGGCTGAGCGAAATGGAAACGACGTAAGTGCTGTCGTATTTCCTCTTTTCTAAATGGCGCACCAGGCATCAGGAGAGTGTTGCAGAATGGAGAAAGCAGGCTAAGAAGCCAGGTGTATTCAAGTCTGCTCTTTGTTTAAAACAGCCACAAGTACATCAGGTGGAAGCAATAAACTGAGATGCTCCAATGTGCTTGCAGGCTGTTGGCATCAGCCATTTTTCCAAGATGATGCATCAAAACAGATATTATCTACTTGTAAAGGTGACTACTATGACTCACTTAGTTGCCTCTAGAAAGAGACATCATCTAGTTAACAGCTGAACACCTCAGATTCTTCCACCTCTTTCAGGGAAGACTCAATGTGTAATACTATACGGAGATGGACTCCTTTGTAGATCTCATAACTGAGCAATACTTTAAAATATGTAAAAAAAAATAATCAATGCTTTCTTACCTCACTAGCAGCATACGTGTATAGCACCTTATTTTTTATGACAAACCACAGGTGTTTCCATGGTTTTTTGCTGCCCTTTGATCTATATAAATAGCCACTCATTGAGGAGTCTTCTGTATTTGAGGAAACCTGAAATAAAAAACAGAATCTGTGTGTGTGTGTGTGTGTGTATGTGTACCTGGCTTTATCCCCACACAGTTCTTTGTTGATATTTCTAAAATATACCTATAAGTCCAAATATTAATTGGGGAACCTAAACCTCCAACCAAGCACCTATGCCACTACATAATTTCTCCTGAAAAGAAACTAGATACAGATTTTTATTCAGCAGAGACCATGAAAATAAGTACAGCATAAACAAGTCAAAGGAAACTAATTATACAGTATTCAGCACTCCATCCCATGTTTTTAAAGGTACTATATTAAGGAGACTCGCTGCAATTGCCGAGATATGGATCGGTACAGGAATATAGTTCAAATAGGCCACAAATAAAATTCATCCCTTAACAGATTAACATTTTAGGCTATGCTGTGTATAGCCTTCAAGGATACAGCTGCACACTTTCCTTGGAGGCCTAAGAAATCTCTGAAACCAACTTTAACAGATGCAAAAACAGCTATAATTGAAGAGCTTGATATGCTATATACAATCTTCAACATCTGGACCTTTTAAAAAAATAATTGGTTGGCAGGTAGTGCATATTTCCATAAAATATGACCACCACCACAAAAAAAAAAAAAAAAAAAAGGATTTCTAACATTTTTTTCTGTATATTTAAAAAGGAAGATATTTCAAAGAGATCAGTGAAAATTATCCAAAATTTACAATCTGTACTTACAAAAAAGCAGAATTAAACAAATTTAAGATCACTTGTTCGGGGTTTTTTTTAAGAAAAAAAGCAAAGGCAGTGGGCCCAGCATTGCTCCTTTAAGACGGCCATTTTCATTACAGAGGTGCTGGTATGCTCTGTTCTTTCCAGGTAAGCTCTGACTGGAGGTGCCGGTACTGCATACCGAGCAGTGCCATCACAAAAAAAGAACTGCTTGTGAAAGAGTTAGCAGATCTATAAGAACAAACTAAACCTTTGCCCTATTATCTGCACCTAGGAAATAATATCTCCAGGAAAACATCTATGTTGGTAAATCCCCCAACTCTTCGGCAAAAGGCAGATACAAGCCTGTCTGAAAAGCTAACCCCCTAAAACTTGATTTTTGAGGAGGAGACATTCACTGTTACATTTAAACTTTTCACCCAAATTGCATCAAAATTGCTGTTTAACTGATGAGTGCCAAATTAGAAAAGAGAAATAAAAATAGAAACAGTGGAAGAAAGAGGACATTTTCTGTGTGCGCACAGATGAGTAATTACTTTTCTCCTATTATTTCAACTGCATTTTTTGCTAGCTATGCAATTTAAAAGAAATATTTTATGGTTTGGAGTTTTGTAAGATAATGGAAATAACATCCATGGACTGATCCAAGAGCTCAATTTTCTTAAAACATTTGGACCTGCAGAATGTTTGGTTATATTTTGGGATTCATGGACTCTGAGGCTGAAATGATTGGATTGGCAGGCTCTTTGTATAAAAGTGGTCTAGTCCATCCATAGTGAATGATGCCAATGACAACCGAAGGAAGTAACCCATTCTAATTTGCCAAGGGACTACTGATTCGAGAGGGAGGAATCAGCCGCCACTTTATGTCTGTCATGATTTCTGGCTATGCAATTCCATCCTGTATAATAAAGAGGGTGTTGCTTCCCTCCACCCTGGTAGGTTGCAAAGTGATGCAATTTCAAATTATATTCTTGACTATATTTCAATTAGAACATTTATCTTTGTAAGTAAAAGACCCTTTGCAGACCCTTTATTAGATTAACATTACATTACCAGTTCAAATATTTACAGCATTCACACTGCGTTTAAAGCTTTGAGTAGCACTGGTAGTGACATTTTCTAGAAAGGAACATGTCTAAAAAGAGGAAATTAACAAGCACTATGGAGGGCCATAGCCATCTGTACCAAGCCTCATGTGGAATGTTGACCCCTCAGAGCAACAGATGATAAACTGAAAGTCTTCTGTAAAATTTTTTACTACATGCTTACAAAGGGATACATCAAAATGTGAGTAACTCAATGCTGCAGGGAGTGCTAAAAGGCTTCACACAGCAGGAAGAGGAATACATATATATGTTTCAAATGGCAATAAATGATTAACTACATTTTATGTTTCAGCTGGGAAATTTCTTCCAGTCCTTACAGCAGTAGCTTGTTTTATACAGCATGAAATACATTACACTCTCCTGTTTGCTCTCTCCTAAAGGACAGATTCTTCCTAATAAGAGTGATGTTCTAAAAATATTTTTCATCTCAGTTTCTCTGAGAGGTGCAATCATATTAAAAAAATTAAGAGCCCAATCCTGTACTGCTTGTGCACCAAAATGTCCCTTGCATCCAAAGGGAATTTTGGTACACAAGAAATATAGGAACTGCTCCTAGGTCAGTCACTGCAACTCAGGAATCTATTATAATCTCCTTAGTTTTAAAATAATACTGTTGCCAACATGAATTTGAATTTCCAGGGCATATGCACTCTCTCCTTAAGAGCAACAATCCAAGATTGTGAGAGGGATTCTCACCCTTGGAAGACTGGGAGACAGTATAACCAAATTTTGGGCATCCTTCAAAACACAGGATATTGCACAGAACACTAAGGATTTTCGTGGAATATAGGCAGCCTTTTTAGAGGTCAATTAATATATTCTGTGTTGTATGTGTTTCACTGTTCTCTGTTGGAATGCATGACTGCCACCTTGAGACACTCAAAAAACAAGTTGTGTATCTCATGAACTTCAGTGAGCAAAGCTTTTAATAACATGAATGTAGTGACTCTTGATGTCTATTTGAGCCCCCAAGAAAAACTGAAAATAAAATTACATCATTTGATGTAATCCATCAAATCGTCCTGTGCTTGCATGTCCCATGAAAACCTACATAAAAACTAATAATAAAATAACATGCAAACACACCTTTGGATTGTAAATAATTTGGTCATACCTGGCGGATAGCGGTTAATATACATATGCAAATCTCACGTTGCCGCTCACCAATGGTGCAGGACTGTTTTTATTTTTAGAGAACAATTTTGTCTATTGTTTGACCTCTTAGAGCAAAGAATTTGCATACAGCTGTCAGCCATTATTGAAATGAAGTTTTGTTCTTGTAGTTTACGCCATCATGGTAGAAATGGCTAACATACCAAAAAGCCAGTACTAATAACCGTAGTTTCCCTCTATGCTGTGTAGCCTTGCAGCTTCCCATTAAGCCCATGCAGGAGCTCAGGGCTGTAGTGAGGACAGATGGGTTTCCCAAAGCCCAGAGGCTTCCATGGCGGGCCAAGGGGAGCCCTTCCCTGCTTACCCCATCATGGAGCTGCTGGGGATGGCAGGCGGAAGTTCCTCCTCGCCGACCCTTGCATAGAACTACTGTGGCCAACAGGGTGGGGATGTCCCTCCTCGCAGGCCACAGCAGGGAGCTGTCCAGGTAAGCCCAAAGCCCAACCTCCTTGCTCCACCTTGAAACCCCCCACCAGCCCTGAACACCCTCCTGTACCTCAAAGCCCTCATCCCCAGCCCACAGCCTGTACTTTCCTCCAGCTCCCCCAACCCAGAACTCCTGGGAACTCCAGGTTCCCAAACCTGGAACCCTGCTCCTGCACTCCAAACCCCTTATCTCCAGCTCCACACCCAGAGCTTGCACGTCCAGACCGAGGGCCCTCGTGCCCCAAACTTCTGCTCCCAACCCCGAGCTCCCATGCTCAGAACTTCTTGGCCCTAGCTCCTGCTACAGGAATTTTGTTATATGCACCAATGTGGAGATGAGGTGTCAAAATCACCTCCACTTTGGTGCACATAAGAAAATTCATTCCACTCAGGGGGTGGAAAAAATTAGAGTGAACACTGCTAGTAGCTAAGTGCAGAAGTGAAGGTGAACCATATATATTTCTGTTACATTGGTATCACTAAAACACAAGGCTTCCTTACCAACAGTTAGCATACCATAATAAATAAGATCACCACCTAGCTCTTACACAGCACTTTTCCACAGTACATCATTTTTATAAATATACTAGAGCTTTTATGGATTGCCTCCCCACTTTGTCTTCTATATGCTGCCCTGTCCTCAGAGGCCCAGTCTGCATTCTGATCCTAAGATACTGTCACTAATTCACTCAGCTCCAAATAATACTTATTATAGCTACAAAAATTCCCCTCCATGGAGGCTGGAAGCAAGACTTCTGTAATCAATGAAGATTAGATACAGGCCTGTGCAACAGAATGAGAGGAAGTCAGAGCACCCCTCTGTTGGCTACCTGAACTTTGAGTCCATTCACATACTGTTAACAGGGTGTCTGCTTATTTCTGTACCATCCCACCCTCCAGAGCAGGTGGGGGGGCCGGGGGAAATGGGTGGAATCTTGAACTCCCCACACCTTCCCCCTATG
This sequence comes from Rafetus swinhoei, assembly GCA_019425775.1. Lineage (NCBI taxonomy): Eukaryota > Metazoa > Chordata > Testudines > Trionychidae > Rafetus > Rafetus swinhoei. The sequence goes on along the minus strand of CM033437.1, from coordinate 268,000,248 downwards.
TACTGATCAGTGTAGCTGAGTTGATATGTGGGGGTGTTGAATTTGCTGTTTGTATTGTAAATTAATAGCACCTTGGATGGGGTACAGCATGGAGAAATCAAGGGAGAATTTTTGACTCAGTGTCTGAACCACAACACCTCCTGTAGTGCTACGTCTCTACCTAGTCACAATTAAGCCCCAAGACAACCCGATAATTAAATTTCATCTGTTTTACTGAGCCATGTCTTCACTACAACCTATGTTGGCATAATCTATGTCACTCAGTGGTGAGTCACCCCCCTACCCCGAGTTACACAAATTACACTACGTAAGTGCTCGTGCACGCAGCGTTATGTTGGCGGGAGAGTTTCTCTTGCCAATATAGCTTCTGCCACGCACGTCTTCACCAGACGCAGTGCAGCTATATCAGCGGAGCTGTAATGCAGCATGCCTACACACAGGGCCGGACGGAGGCATGGGCGAGCTGGGCAGCTGCCCAGGGCGCCAACTGATGGGGGGCGCCTGATGGCAGCTGGGCGCGCGCATCCCTTACAGCTGCCATCAGGCACCATGCGCCCGGCTCCCGCAGCGCCGGCCCGCCCGCATCCCTGCGGAGCCGGCCAGCAACGCCCTTCCCCCCACGGCCGTGGCGCCTTACACGGCCCGGTGCGTGCACCAGCAGTGACGGCCGGGCCGGACTGGGCCGCGCTTGTGCCGTGCGCCCCGGGGGCGGGCCCTGGGCTGCGCGCCAGTGGCCGTAGCCAGGCTGCGCATGCACCGTGCACCCCGGGGGTGGGCCTGCGCACCCTAGGGGGGTGAGTCCGCTCCCCACGGGCGGGCCCGCGCATGAGCCTTGCGCCCGGGGGCAGCGCCGCACGTCCGTGCCCAAGGCGCCAGAATGCCTCGGGCTGGCCCTGCCCACACAGCCATTGTGTCACCAGAAACACCCCCCTTCCTTTAAACGCGGTGTCTGAAAAAGAGTACAGAACATTTTTAAAAAATTGTTTATTGTTAATAAAACCTGGATGATTTAACACTGAAGAGAAGTAAAGTTTAAGGGAAACACTTACTTCTTTGAGAGCAGCAGGAATTTTTTTCTGTTTTCTCCCCGACGGAATACTATGTAACACTGTAGACAAGGCACTGGATGGAGATTTATGGTTCACTGGGGAGCCACTCTTAGGAGTGAACTGGTTATCTAAAATGTATACAACATGCACAGGGCTTTTATGTGGCAGAGAACAAACATATGCATAGTGTTCCTTACAAAAAGTTTTAGACACCGCTATCATTTCTGTTTGGTATTAAGTAATTTAAAAAAACCCCACAAAGTTAATCGCTGAAACACTGTATATACCATGTTATATTTCCTAACCGTATTCATTTCAACAGGAATTTTGCCTCAGTATTGCCAATTCCAAAAGTTAAAAAAATCATAAGTCAGAGCCCCCAAAAGTCATGAGATTAAAAAAAAAAGTCATGGGATTTTTGGTTCAAAGTATAAATCCTGTTTCTGAACTTGCCCAGCCCCCCTCCAGTGTATATAAAACAATTACAGGGTGACAACTCAACCCTCAATACACACAACATATTCCTACACACAGAATGCAGGCCCCAACTCTCCTGTGCATCTAGTTCCTGACCCTTCCACTCTACCCAAATACCCAATGGCAAGGGCTCCTGCTACTTGCCACTCCCTCCCAGCAAGGTCCTGCAGACCCCAACTCTGAGTATGCTTCCCCCCTCAAATCTCCTCATTAAAGTCCTATAGCCTCCCATTCCCACCCCCTCTATTTCCCTGGCAGGCATCAGTAGTGGCTGCCTGTGGCCAGCCTGCAGAGAAGGAGGCTGTCCCAGGGGCATATATCCATTAACTCTCCCTTTCTGCCTGTTGTTGAAGGGTGGTGATTATTATTTGCATGAATTGTGTATGTTACTCTAGTGCCTAGGAGTCGTAGTCATAAACGTGGACCTCACTGTGCTAGGTGCTGCACAAACACAAAACAAAAGGGCAGTGCTTGCTCCAAAGAGCTTACAATTTAAGTACCATATAAAGCAAGACAATACAGATAGAAATAGGCAGAGAGATGGGGGACTAGCGGGAGACAAGAAGACTATACTGGTCAGCATGACAGGCTGCCCCTCAAGTGGGGTGGGAGATGATACGGTGCTCTGTTCTGCTGTACCTGCTCTGGGGCTGAGACACAGCTCAGGATGCAAAGGCTGCCCCAGTGCACTAGACAACTGCTACAGCTACCCGCAACACAGCACCCACTAGCAACTGAAGGTGGAAATTGCAAGTGGCCAAGACAGTTCCTAAGTAGCCTCTGCTTTACCACAAGAGCCCTGGAAAAGTCACCTTGGTATCACAACACTCATAATACTACTGCAAATATCAACAGCACTAGTCTCTGGATCCAAGAGGAAGGATTGGCTACTGGTTAGTTGCTAGCCTGGCATTTGAGGAAACTTACATTCAGTTTCCTGCTCTGCCACAGACTTCTTGTGTGACCTTGGGAAAGTCACTTGATGTCTTTGTGCCTTAGTTCTCCCATCTGTAAAACGGGTGACATGTACCTTCTGATCTCACAGGGGTGCTGGGATGATAAAGACTACGAGGTGCTCAGATACTATGGAAATGGGGGCTATACAATTAAGAGTCAGATAAATGGATTCAAAAAGTTTTCCTCTACCTTGTTTCTGTAGTTCTTTGAAGCAGTGATCACATACTCTTGCTGGTTGGTTTTTCATATAGTCTAAGCCATGTTTATTTGTGGAACATGCTTGGCAAATAATCTGAAAACATGTAAAGCATTATTATACAGGCTGCACAACCACAAACATACACCAGTCCCTTAAAGATTTATATTTGAATTTCACTAAGCCCATGCAATTAATCCCCAAACAAGTACCAGTTTTACAACATGAGGGTTTGGAGGGCCATGCATGCAGTCACAGAGATGTTCCACACAAAGTACTCTTTCCAGAACTTATTTTACCTGACTGACAATATTCTACAGTTGAACAATTTTCTGATTTTGTAAAGAATACTTTGAACAATAAACATCTGAGAATGGTGATGGTGAAACTACTGGATTAACAAGATCTATACAATTTATCAACTAGAAAAGTGTAAATTATCAAATTGTTATTGTATTGTCAAATTTCATCTAGAAGTTTGTTAAGAAATATCCTTAGTTTTAAAAAACTTGTGGTTTTAGAAAATCACAATATCTACCTATTACCCTCTTGTCTGTACTCTAGAGAAATTGATGTGTGTCAACTACAATGAATAGTGAACTCCCATTTGACTAAAAGTAAGATGTGAAATAGGACTATTCCAAAACAGCAGTGAAATATACAATAGTTTTTTTTAATTTCATGGGTATGCATTGTTTAGAAGTCTCTCAAAATGGGTTCAACATTAATTCACAGCCAGTGAAAATTATATTTTGAATATTTCAGTTAGTTTTTCTTGTTTGCATTATACTTCTGATGGCATGAGGGACAGACTATTTTTTTCCTCCTGAAATGTAAAATAGGACAAGCAGCACGAGACAGGTTTAACTAGAGAAGGAGTCTATAACATTATTTCCTACTCTAAATATTGTTATTCTCATCTAAGGTATAATGTTCTCTCAACATTGCATTTTAATGCACTCAAATTCCCCCTATATTGAAACAAAAATCTTGAATGACTCTTGCAAAAGAAGGAAGTTACAAAATCACTCAACCTTTCCACATGCCCTGCAGTGATGTCTTCTCCAGGTCAATGTGAATTCACTAGTACAGATCATACACATAGTGGCTCTCGTGTCAGGAACCCAGATGGGAGCCTTTGATCCAAGAGGACTACCTTCTTCCTCTTTCTCTGGATCTGCCTAAGAAAATGGAGGTGGAACTCCATTAAATTATAAGCAGTAATGTATTTTTCCACTACTGAATTATCAAGGTTAAACATAAGTATCCCGTTTCCTAAAGATTCTCCTCTCGCATAACTGGTCAGTATCTTAAATATAGATTCTCTGTTGGTTTGCCAACAATGTTATCACAATTCAGCTCTAAAAGAAGATGCTAAAATTACGTCAGAGAGTCCTACAAGTGCTAATAAATCTCTATTTCAGTGGCACCAATTTAGAGATTTTGAGATGAGGGGAATTCAGGCATTTCCTTCCCTCTCCCATGCAGGAAAACCATTCTGGTGCCTGTTCCTGTCTGCCCCTCCTGCCACAGGGAGTCTCCCCTCTCTTTCACTCACACAGGGCATGAGCTGGTGCCACCAGGAGTCAAGATCTAGGTAGACACCATCGCACTCCACCATATAGGATTGATTCCCTGTGCACCCGGTTGCAACATCACTTGGTTGGCCACCTTTTCAGCAGTACGGAGGTGAGGCCAGGTCAGATTTCAGTGACATTTAGACCACACAGCTGCAGCAATGCTCCAGATTGCTCCAGCAGCAGCAGCAGTATTGATTTAGTATGAGACTACTGCTTAAGTGATCAAATCATGCCCCACTTCCCAACTCCACAGCCTATGTCACTGTGAGCAAGTGCAAAAACTTTGTTGGAGGGGGGAACGTTCAACCCCCCATTGGCACCCCCTGCTCCACTTGTTTACTGACAAGATATCCCAGTTTGTTTGCATCCATTAATCTTAGAGTTCCTTTATTTTAAGGACTAGAATGGATATTTAACCCCTTTTTCTCCTGCTCTTAGGATTAGTGAGAACCTACTTCTTAATTTTTTTAATGAACAAATGAAACTAGGAAAGATATACACCTCAAATTCTAGTCTATTATTAATACTTGCCACTGAAGTGTTGTGCTAAGTTTTAATTCTTGGTAGAAAATATATTCATGCCCAAAGAAATCAGATAAAATGGTGTGGTGTACCTCTTCAAGACTTTTACTTGGGTTAAACGTGATTCTTTTCTTTGTATACTCTTCAATTGACCTGGAGATGGCTTCTAACCATTCATCCCTTTCTGTAGCAGAACTGTGGGTGTCAAAGACATCAAAGTACGGTTAACATTTAACATTAGTAAAAGCTGACCATGGTTTTTGCCAGGCACATATGTTATTTCTTTTTTTGTTATTAGTTTTGTTATTAGTTTTGATTACATTAGACTCATGTGGGAACATTGATCTTGTTAGAGCATTAGAGATTTAGAGCAGGGATTTGGAGGTAGCTGAAGTTATGTTTATATAGAATCAAACAGGACAATTCCAGGTGTAAGGGGGACAAGAAAAGAATCTGTGAAAAAGGAGACAAGATATAGGCAGGCCCACAGCTATGTACTATTGGTCCTTTGACTAGCCTTCCCTTTGGAAGTAGAATATTTTACCAAAATATTTAATTATTTTGGGGTTTTCTTATCCTGTGAGAAAAAAACATTACAGATTAGCTCTGGAATATTCAAGTCTCCTATTAACTCCTATGGCTCAAAGGTTGTCTAAAGTTTTCAAAATTTGGTTGCCTTTAATTACCCTGCTAAGTCTATATTTAAACAACTAAATTATAAGTGGCCCAATTTTCAGGGATGCTGGCTGAGCATCCAAAGCACACAGACTTCAGCGGGACTAGTAATGTGAGTGCACAATCCAGTCCTTAGTCCTGCAAACATTCAGCATTTATTCACTTTAGCAATCCCACTGAAATCAATTATGTGCTACCTGTTTGCAGAATCAGAGCCATGGTCTTTTCATTATTAACCTATGAAAACAAAATTCTTGAATTCTGCACAGATCAACCAGAGTGCTGTCTAGATTTTCACACAGCCATTAGATCAAACTGCCAGTAAGACTTGCAAAATATCTATATCTTTCCGAGGAAATGGGCAGTTTTGCTATGTTAAAAGTTTTATAATTTTTTTGTAAACATTGAACTTATCCTTAAGAGGCTTTTCAGACTTCAGTTCTGTTGTGTGTCCTGAACATACTGAATACGGCTGTCAGTAAAAACAGCAGAGGGGAAGCCTGTCTCTCTAAAGCAGGAGTGGGAAATAATTTTTAGCTGGGGGCCACTTCAAAATTTTTTGAAGTGGTCCCAGCCCACACCGGAAGGGGCAGGCCTCAAACGCAAGGGGTAGGGCCAGTATACTTCTGGGCTTCCCCACCCACTGACCATGATTGGTTTGGGAGTGGGGGAGCCCCTTTGCCCCACCCAGGTGCCCCATAGGCACCCATGCACCTGAGGTGGGAGGAGACTTCCCGTGCTCCCCCACCCACAGGCCAATCAGGGCCTGAGGGCCGGGGAGCATGCGAAGCCTCCTCTTGCCCTGCCAGGAGCGCACAGCGCTTCTAAGTGCTACGCGCTCCTCGCAAGGCAGAGGAAACTTCGTGTGCTCCCCCGGCCCCCAGGCCCTGATTGGCCTGGGAGCAGGGGAGCATGTGAAGCCTCCTCCCACCCTATCAGGAGCGTGCGGTGCTTCTAAGTGCCGTGTACTCTTCGCAGGGCGGGGATAGGGTGGAGGAAACTTCGTGCTCCTCCTGCCTCCAGGCCAATCAGGGCTTGGGGGCGGAGGAGCGCACGAAGTCTCCTCCCACCCTGCCAGGAGTGTGTGGCGCTTCAAAGCGCAGTGTGCTCTTGGCAGGTCGGAGGAAACTTCGTGCGCTTCCTCCTGCCCTGAAGCCCTAATTGGCCTGGGGGCCGGGGAGCAGCAGGGCCTCCGTGGGCTGGATCAACCCACTTGGCGGGCTGGATCTGGCCCACGGAGGTCCTTTTGCCCACCCCTGCTCTAAAGACTGGTAAGAATTTTATTTGACTTGTTTTGTAGCACACAGAGAATGACAACATTAAATGACCAAATGAGAGCCAAAATCTTTTAGAATGAGATATAAAATGACGAATGATACTGAAAGATGAGAAATGCAATTTGTACACATCCATTGTACGTACTGACGGAAACTGCATCAGTCATTGAAAAAAATCCAAATACCTTCTCCCTCGGCATACTCCTGTTCATCTTATAACAGTTACAATGACTTTGGCTCTGTGCATTTCCTGAGTATTAATTACAGCTGGAAATCTTCAACTGTACCTTGGAACATTTCCTTTTCCCAACTGATCATTAATCACTAGTAAATGCCTTTTGCTTCTATCATTACTGTTTAAATCATGATTCTTGCCTCAAGAGCTTAAACAAGCTAGACAAGCACAGATTCATATTTTTTAAAATGAGAATTGAATGCTCCTGAGGAAGCAAGAGTGACAATACTAGCAAAGAAAGTCTTACAGAAACACAGAAGCAACAGTTCTAGTATCAATCTGCCTTAATTCAGACCTGGTGTGGACACTTCAGTTTTAAATGTCCAATGGCCTACCACACACTGACACCCTATTAAGACTTTCCAAAAAGTGTGCACCTATTATAGCAGTAGCTAGTTTTTTTTTTTTTTAAATGTTAACACCTTTCTGCTAGGAACCGTTTGATTCCATCGTTTTCTCCCTCAAATAAAGTATTTCCCCAAGTTTGACAGCAACCACTTTCAGGCACAAAAGTTAGAAGAAATAAGTGCTATGCATTCAGCCTGTGGAAATTATGATCTATTTTATAATACTGTCATTTACCATGAAAAAAAAAATTACAACCACATAGTCAAAGCCACAGTCTATGTATGCAGAGGAGTCTCAGTTATTTCCTCTCATGTACAATGAAAATATCATTTTCATGCATCATTATGAAATGTTAATTTCTCCTGAATAGTGAAACCAAACAAACCCATCACCTCAAATGTTAAGATTCAGTTATATATATACACAGATATATTCATTTGACACCCCAATAATTTTCAAGGTAACAAGATCATTTCCACAAATCTTCATATTCGCCAGAGCAAAGATGATGTCATAGTCCTAGCAGAGATGGGGAACCTTTTTTGGATCGGGGGCTGCTGACCCACAGAAAAATTAGTCCGGGTCCACACACAAGTGAGAAGCAAAAACAACAACAAAAACTCCTCACTGACCCAGGGTAGTAGATTTTGCGTGCTCCAACCCCGTGGTGGGGCAGCAGGGAGAAGAGGGGAGGAGGCTGAGAAGGCGGGAGCACCAGTGCAAGGTCCCCAATGTTGGGGCCCTGAGCCTCAGGGGCTGCATCCAGCCCCTAGGCCTGAAGTTCCCCAACCCAGTCCTATCCTGCATTTGTGTCAAGGTTATTCCTAGACATCTGTAAAGTGCTCAGTCACTGTGGCACTTAGGCACCAAAGGTCTGAATCTGCACTGACTACAATCAATGGCAACACTGTCATTGGCTTCAACAAGTGCAGAATCAAGCCCGATCCTGTGGGCAATGCACCTTTCCCCGCAAATGCAAAATATCTGCATTGGAGACACATGATCCGGTGTAAATACACACAAAACTTCTTTTCAATCCTCAGTTATAAATGACTGCTATTACTCAGGCACAATTGTGCTATTTCCTTTGGTTGCTTGGACGATGTTAACTCAGAACCCTCGCTATTAGAAGCACTATTGTTGTGCAAACATCCTGAAGTCAACAGATGCAAGGTCATAGAGAGTGATGAAGCCCATGCTAATTCTTTTGCAAAAAGATGAGGAAATGTATCTTAGCTCCTTGACATCAGTATTGTCGCAGCTGACCAAATGTATAATAAAATTCATAGCTCAGATTCTCTAAACAGCTAGAATAGGAGAACCATGCCTTTGATAAAGAGTTTCACAAAGAAAAGAGCTTTTGTACAATTATTTAGAGGCAGTGAATAATCTGAATTCTACTCAGAAGGATTTAATTTGCTGATAACAGCAACATATCTTCTTAACACCATTGATTTGATATGTGGGAGCCAAAATGTGAAAGATGATTTGGCTAACATCCACAATGTATCTATTTGTGTGTGTCAATAATTTAATACCACCTCTACTTTGGAGCTTCAAAATAAAATCTACTTCCTGTTCTAATGTAATCTGTGCTACAGCTAGAAGACTCATGGCAACTTCCTTTCCCTCAAATGTATATCATAAGCCTCATTATCATGAGTAATTTATTGCTAGATTGCACACCCCCACCCCTTGTTAATGCCAGAAAGCACTGAAAGAGAAATGTGGTCATTAGCAGTAACTTTGGAAGAGAAGTAGAAACAGAAAAATCTCTTCTCAAAGCCCAAAATAGAAGCACTTAGGTACACATTTTTAGACTTATGTTTTTAAACAGCAGCAGCATTTTCTCTCCTCAAAAGATATCAAGATATAATTCTCATATGGTACTGAATGACTTGAACAGAACTCATGCAGTCTGTCTTTTCAGCCTTGTGAACAGTTAAACAAATGTAGTGGTGTGAGCAAAATCTTGACAGAGTCATTGCCCAGACAGTTCGAAGACTAACATACTTTGGTACAGAATTTGAACTCTGTCTTCTCCCACACCTGTTGGGAGTTTTCCCTAGAAAAAAAGGTGAACTGCACACAAGTGGTGTTACATTAACTTAAAAATTCATTATTTATAACTCTGTGGGTCATCTAAAATAATACGTATTTTTTGGAACCTAAACTAGTCTGTCTTCATTTTAGAAACTTCTACAAATTGTCCATGATCTTAGTTACTATTGTAGATGAGAGAGACTTTCACTGCGTAAGTACAAAACAATGAATATAAGCTTAGATATTATCCAGCTTCTTAGCTAACGCTCTGTATCTGAAAAAAGTATGCTATTTAATATACATTAGCAGCTCAGGATATTTACCTTGCTGAGAGTATGAAGGATCGCTCTACACTTTCTATGTTCAACTCATTTTGATAAGCTTCTTGGGTTGGTTTTCTAACCTACAGTGGACACAGAAAACAACTGTTAATTGAAATTAATCTATTCGACTTCAAGGAAACACCTCTAATAACAGGTGAACTAAAGCAAAAGATTTCTGTCTTGCAGAAAGAGTAAAAACTGGCCAGGAAATAGTACTAAAGTAGGAGGTCCTATACCAGCCCATGACTTACGAAATCACAAGTTTCAAGCATAAATGCATTTATAGGTCAAATGTTTATGTAGCCCACAACCCCAGGACATTTGCTAACATCACAAAACAAAGAATGCATCTTGTATGTAGTCTCTCATACTGTCTTCTGTGAATCTGAGGCAGCTGAACTTGGTCCTTTTCTTTGGCATTGACACTTAACTCCTGAACAGGAGGCGGAACTGTCCTACTGTTCCAGTGTCCCCGAACAGCTGAGTCTGCCTATGTCCGTGTATGGCACAGGAGTTTGACACAGCTCAGGATATTCTAGCTGGGAGATTGCTTGACAGAACACTTTTTAGAAGGTTTATAGTAAAGGTGAGTTTAAAAAAAAAGGGTGGGGGATTCAGCTCTCAGAGACTCACCTTCATTCCAGCCAACGAAAGCATGTTGTTGAGTTTATACATGCCAGACTGAACTGGGGTTGTATACAACAGCGCATCATTAAACTGCAATACAAAACACACACATACTTACAAATGGCTAAAGGATTAAATAAAAAGATAATTTTAACTACAACATATGGACTAGGTATGAAATCTGTATAGAATTGATACATTTGCTTTGAAGGCAGAGATTTAGAGTCTCAAAATATATCTTGAGTAGGGGTAGGGGTAGGGAACCTCTGTCCCCCAGCTTGCCTGGATCAGGCCCCTGAGGCTCAGGGCTCCCCCCGACAGAGTGTGCAAGGGCAATATGGGGAGTATCTTTCTCCTCAGTTAGGGGCCACATCAGTGAGGGTTTGGTTTTCTTTGTTTTCCTTCTTACTTATGTGCAGCTCTCAACTGATTTTTCTGTGGGTCAGTGGCCCAAAAAAGTTTCCCCACCCCGGCTCTACATACTATTACTCATGGGCACCAGTATGCTAGGGGAGGGAAGGTTTTGCCTTCCCAAACTGCCAGCCTGTCACTGCCCACACTCCGTTCCCAGAATGCCTACTATAGGAATATTGGGGGGAGAAGAGTTGCTGTTCCTGAGAGCCTGCCCTCCCCGTGCTCTGGGCTGGGGATGCAGGAGCCGCATGCTGCCTGGGGAGGATGGGGCCATGTACCCTTCTCCCTTCCTGGTACTCTGTGGGTGGACCATGTGCCACACCACCTCCTCATGGTGCTGTGAGAGCGGCAGGGGGAAGCAGCTTGGCTTTTGTGGGGGAACGGGGCCTGGGAAGAAGGGGTGGGGTTGAGGGCAGGGCTGGGAGCTTGCCTCCCCCAGACCTACCTGCACCCACTGCCCGTGCTATTACTTTAGTTAGGATTCCAAGAAGAGGGGTCTATTTACTTATACGAAATTTTCACATATACAATGTCTGTTTACATTTGAGTTATGTGAACACATTTGTAACAGTGTCTGCACAAAGACTTTTTAAAAGCTGAAGGGGAATTCCTGAAATTCAAAACCTATTTGTTGTCACAAAGGTCCTACAAAAACTCGGTGGGTCCTGTGCTTCCTGGTGGTTTTTGCTTGTCTCAGTGGCTCACAGCAGCCCACAATTTTAGGCACCACACATAGGGCTTTAGTTTGCTGTTGGCAGAGCTCTTTTCATCATCGGCCAGCGTATGATAAAACAGAAAATAAACTTCCCAGTCCTTTTCCCCGAGTGGAAATGGGGAGGTGGGTGTTGGGGAGCACCCGGGCCCTCCCTCTACTCCAGGTTCCTGTCCAGGGGAACCTGTTATAAAACCCCGGGGCTACTTCCTCACACTTTTCCCAACATCTTCCTTCCCTCCGGTTTGTCCTTCTAGTGTTCAGTTGTTGTCTTCTTGCCTCCTACTCTCAGCAGCACTTTCCTTTGTCCTCTCAGCTACACATGCACCCCAACTGCAGGCAAAGCTTCTTTTATAGCCAGTCTGAACTGGTTTTCTTAATTACCCCCAGGTGTCCTAATTATCCTAGGCCAGCCTGACTATGCAGGCCTGGTCAATTAGCCTCAGGTGTTCCACTACCCTGATTTCCTCTTCTGGTTCTAAACCAGCCCCTCCCTGTTACTCTGGAAGCAGGAATCTCTTCAGTCTGAGGCTTACATATCTCCTCTCCACTACTTTTTATAGCCTTCTACTCTGACCCTGTCACATTATCAATTAAAACCATATTGCTTATGGACAGACTGGGAGTACTAATGTCAGGGAATAAGCCACTGAAACCCATAAGGAACAGTGTCTTGTAAATAAAAGTTATATTACACACAGACACAGTATTCAGGGAACATTAGTAAAGTTGTAAAATCAAGCGCTCAAAAGTTAGGAAATGCCAGAATTAAGGTTGCCTGTAATCTTTTGTTATTCTCATAATAAAAGAATGTTGAACGAGTATAAACAATGACAAGCACACAGTGGTAACTTCATATGACATTTTGGACTAAAGCTTTCCTCTGGACTGCATTTTGTAAGATTTAGTCCTGAAGACTTCACTACATTTGAGGCACTACTATACTATGCTATTTGTATTACACTAGTACCAGTTAAGATGGTGCACTGTTGTGCCAGACGCCACACAAACATATACTAAGAGTAAGATTCTGTCTCAAAGAATTTACTGTCTATATAGGCAAGATGGAATGGGTGGAGAAGCAGGATGGACAGGGAGGCACACGAAAGCTCATCACCTAATAAACTATCTTGTTAGTCTTTAAAGTGCTACATAGTCCTGTCTTTTGTTTGAAATATTATGTGACTTATCCAACATTACAGAGCAGGTCAGGAACAGGGCCAGGAAAAGAACCCAGGACCCTTGACTCTCCAGCCCAGTGCCCAATTCAACAATACATATTATAAACTTTTTTTAAATGTGAAAAATAATGCTCTGGACACCAGATTTTAAAATGCATTGGAATTCGAAGGACTAGAGTAGCAGTCTCAGCTGTTCAAAATCGCAGATTCTTGTTCTTAAAAACAGTGACCGAACTTTGGTCAGAGAATTTTAACTGTGACTTTTTGTTTATTTTTTAGTGTAAATTAACAAATCTTGTTAAAGCACACTGCCCATGCAAAATAGTGGTACAAACTGCAATACAATGCAGTTTTTCACAGTTAACTGAAGTTGCCAATTATATTTGTGGTATGGATGTTTCTACCACTATTTAATTACTCTGGCATTAAGCACATAAAAATATGGGTGGCATCTTACCAGAAAAAACATTCGCGGCTGCATGACCTTCCTGGAAAGCTTCATCAACGTTCCTTCTTTAAGAAAAACCTGGCAAGTTAAAGAAGATAAACAAATATTGCAAAACTTAGCTTTTGAGGGCACAAAAACTGCATGAATAAGCTTCTCTCTTCAAAATTATTCATACAGAGCCATAGATATGTTCTAAACTTTATAAAAGACACAAAGTAAAACATCAAGCACAACTGATCATGAAGAAAGATTTCCTGTTCTTGAATACAAAACTTGTAGACTAGTATTTTTGATAAACCTGTTATTTAAAAAATGTACTCCTGCACAATTATCCCTAGACATCCTTATAAATACAGCAAATATAAATGGATTAATGAAAAATCAACCTATTGGAATTAAAAGGTCTGTTTAGCACAATATAAAAACAATACTTTGACACTGGAAGAAAGTCCCATCTTCAATAAATGAACAAGCCTCAATATCAACTCACCTAGCTGAGAGGTTAATCCTTAACTGCAGATAATACGCAACATCCAAAAGACATGGACTCCATACAATTGGTAACCTATCACATATGGGGCTGCTCATACATTTTCTAGAGGCTGAGGAAAAGTGCTCCCACAACTGTAGCTTATGGACTCAATTCTGCCAACATCAAAACGAGTAACTTCACTCATGTAGGTAGTTTCTCTGAGATCAGTGGGACTGTTCATGGCAGGCTGACTGACAGAATAAAGATGGGTCTTTACATCTATAACTCATTTGTTTAGTGTTGTACAAGTCACATTATGAATCAATTAAAATCCCAAATAAGAAAAAAACCTCAGGGATTTCACAGTAATTACCAAGCGTCTGCTATTAAAACATAGTGGAACAAAGGGTTCAATCCTGCAATCTTGAGAAGAGATGACCATTCTCAGCTCCCAGTGAAATCCACAGAGATTGCACTGGAGGGAGGAGTTTGCTCCAACTTATTTTTAAGTCTTTCCTCTGACTTCTTGTGTTTCAATTGAAGCTACAATGTGGTGGCAAAGCTTGCAATATAGCTGCCAACCAAATACACAGAATGACAGAACCATAGGTCTGGAAGGGACCTTGAAATATCTTCTAGCCCAGAATCCTGCACTCAAGACAGGACTAAATCCTATCTTCTAGACTATTCCTGACAGGGGTTTGTCTAACCTGCTCTTAAAAATCTTCAGACACAGAGATTTCCACAACCTACATAAGCAATTTATTCCAGTGCTTAACCAACCTGACAGTTAGTAATTTTTTCCTAATGTCCAACCTAAACTTTCTTTGCTGCAATTTAAGCCCATTGCTTCATGTCCTATTCTCTGTGAATAAGAGCAATTTATCACTCTCCCCGTTATAACTACCTTTTATGTACTTGAGAACTATTATCATGTTCCCCCTCAGTCCTCTCTTCTCCAGCTACACAAATCCAACTTTTTCCATCTTCCCTCATACGTCATGTTTTCTAGACCTTTAATAATTTTGTTGCTCTTCTCTGGACTACCTCCAAGTTATCTACATCTTTCCTGAAATGTGGTACCCAGAACTGGACACAATACTCTAGATGAGACCTAATCAGCATGGAGTACAGATGTTAAAGACTAGTTGATTAGTTGACTCTCCGATAAGCATTTGCTTATCGGATAGTCTTTTTGACTAGTCAACTAGACGATTCCCCCCTCCTCCCCCTTACTGTCTCTATAAGAGAGAGGCAGCAAACAGGGGTGGGCACAGGGGTACTTCAAAGTGGCAGCGCCACACAGCTGTGCGGCGCTGCTGCTTTGAAACCCCAAGGCGGTGTTTCAAAGAGGCAGTCACTGCACAGCTAATCCGGAGATCAGCTGTGCAGCGGCTGCCCCTTTAAAACGCCGCCTCCAGGGAAGTGCCGCGTGGAGCCTGGGGTCAGCTGGGGGAGTCCTCAGCTGATCCTGGGCTCCTAGCGGCATGCAGCGTAGCATGGAGTCCCCTGCTGATCCCAGGCTCCATGGCTTTGAAATGCACAAGAGGCCCCCACTGGGGTCTCTTGTGCATTTCAAAGCAGGCATCTGCATGCAGCCTGGAGTCAGCAAGACTTCCCGTTTGTCCCGGGCTGTACGCGGAGTTCAGCATTCCTCCTTTGAAATGTACAAGAGCCCCAGTGGGGACTCTTGTACATTTCAAAGGAGGAATGCGGAGTGCCTATTGACTAGTGGATGGAAATTCCATTGATTAGTCAACTAGTCAATCAACCACATTTTAAAATCCTTAGCATGGAGTAGAGTGCAAGAGTCACTTCTTGTGTCTAGCTTACAGCAGTCCTGCTACAACATCCAAGAATGATGTTTGTTTTTTTGCAACAGTGTTATACTGTTGACTCATATTTAGCTATAACCCTAGATCTCTTTTTGTAGTACGCCTTCCTAGGCAGTTGTTTCCCACTTTATGTGCAACTGATTGTTCCTTCCTAAGTGTATTTACTTTTGTCCTTATTGAATATCATCCTCTAT
The DNA here is from genome assembly GCA_019425775.1 of Rafetus swinhoei. Lineage (NCBI taxonomy): Eukaryota > Metazoa > Chordata > Testudines > Trionychidae > Rafetus > Rafetus swinhoei. The sequence goes on along the minus strand of CM033437.1, from coordinate 267,984,683 downwards.
CCTTCAGATCATTCCCTCAGTTTGTCCAGATCAATTTATCTTCCAAAGCACTTGCAATTCCCTCCCAGCTTGATATAGTCTAGAAATTTTATAAGCCACATATTCTATGCCATTATCTAAACCATAGATGAAGATACTGAAGAGAGCCAATTCCAGAACTGGTTCCTGCTTGTTATGCCCTTCCAGCTTGACTGTGAAGCACTGACAATTACTCTCTGGGAACAAGTCTTAGAGGGGTAGCTGTGTTAGTCTGTAACTTCAAAAACAATGAGTAGTTCTATGGCACCTTAAAGACTAACAAAGAAATGCTCATCATCTGATGAAGTGGGTTTTATCCACTAAAGCACATGATACTATATTTTTGTTAGTCTGTAAGGTGCCATGGGACTACTCATTTTTCTCTGGGAACAGTTTTCCAACCAGTTATGAACCCAGTTTATAGTAACTCCAAAACTCAAAACTTTTACTAATATCAGGATGTACCACAGCTCCAGCTTCCTTCCTATCCACAAGGCGTGTTACCCTGTCAAAGAAAGCTATTAGACTGGTTTGAGACAATTTGTTCTTGACAAAACCATTCTGTTACTTATAACTTGATTATCTTCTGTATGCCTGCAAACTAACTGATTGCTTAATTATGTGTCCCTTATCTTTTCATATACTGAAGTTAAACTGGCTGGGATCAAGTCGCCTGATTAGTCCTTACTGTCCTTATTATAGACTGGCACTGTATTTTCTCTCTTCCTGTCCTCTGGAATCTCACCTGTCTTCCATGACTTGTCAAAACTAATTGCTATGACTTAGATATTTCCACAGATATATCTACTTGTGTATGTGTGCAGGACTTCATGTGCTAAAACTTTTAGGTTTTCATAACAAGTTTTCCCTCAAAAAGTAAACTGAAAATGTCTTGGGAATAAGGACATTTTATTCCTTATTCTACCATCGGCATCAACTAAGCTCTCCAGACTTTAGATGGAGAAGAACCATCATGATAATCTAATCTGAGCTACTATACATTGCACACCACAAAAAATAGGCCCCTCATCTCTGGCTGAGTTACTGAAGTCCTCAATCACAGTTTAAATATTTCAGGCTACAGAGAATATCCACCGTTTACTCTAAGTTTAAACCTTCAAGTGACTCATGCCTAACAATGCAGTGGGAGGTGAAAGACCCCATGGTCTCTGCCAACCTGACCTGGGGAAGAAGTCCTTTCCAACCCCAAATATGGCAGTCAGTTAGACCCTGAGCATGTGGGCAAGACCCACCAGCCAGACACCTGGGAAAAAATTATTTGGAGTAACTCCCCCTTCTAGTGTCCTGTTTCTGACCTCTGGAAACATTTGCTGCTAGAAGCTGCAGATGGGCTACAGGCCAATGTAGGCCATCTCATCAAACCATCATCCTTCCATGAACTTATCAAGCTCAGTCTTGAAGCCAGTTAGGCTTTTTGCACCCCCAACACTCCCCACCTTCCCACCCCATTCTCCCTGGAAGAAAGTTTCAGAACTTCAATCCTTTCTGATGGTTAGAAACCTTCATCTCATTACAAAACTAAACCTGCTGATGTCCAGTTGACATCCATTTGTTCTTGTGTCCATATTAGCCCTTAACTTACGTAACTTCTCTCTTTTCTTGGTGTTGATCCCTCAGTCCTTCAGATGTGTTCAGAGACAGAATTGTATCACGCTTCAGCCTTCTTTTGATTAGGCTAAACAAGTCTCCTCTTATAAGGTTTTCCATTCCTCTAACCATCCTAGTAGCCCTCCTCTGCACCCGATTCCAGTTTGAGTTCATCTTTCTTAAACATGGGACACCAGAAATGCATAGTTCTCTCTACTGCAATAGTAGTTAGAGATGCTTAATATCACTTTAATCTGCATTACAGTTTTCTGGTTGCTACCTGCTGAATGCCCTTTTGCAGAACTTACCCTTCCTGGCTGAACAATCTCATGATGCCCATTTAAACTGTACTGAATCTGCATGAGCTTCTGAAAGTTATCCTATGGGGGGGAAAACACACACATTAAGAAAATTGCCCTTCAATTTAATGAAAATGCATCAGACAGCTTTAGCAAACATCAGCTCCTACAGTTAGGATACTTACTCCCTGTTTCATGATGTCATTGGCATGGTTGGCTACTTCTATGACAACAGCCAGAGCACCTAAAGTGGGAAGGAACAGAATTTAGTTATACTGGCTAGACAGTGGTTCAGTGTTCAAAAACATGCTGCCCCCTTTGGCTGGTGCTAAGAAGCTAAAGAGTATGACCCAAAGCCCGCATAAGTGTCAGAGGGAGCCTTTCTGCTGACTTCAGACGTCTCTGGATTAGGTCTTAAAAGCTGTGTACTTGCAAACCACGATCCCCTGTGGCTGCACTTTTGTACCATGATAGCCACCATATTTCTTAAAGCTAACTGAAACAATGTCACTCGTTAGGCCAACAAAATTAAGCTCATGTCCAGCTTGCTTTACTCATACGACTTGTCCCTTTTACTGCAAGGTGACCACTTGTATTAGTGACTGTATAATGTGAGCAGGATAAAGCCTCAATGACAGCTCACCAAAGGGACTCAGCCAATAACCATCTTTTTTCCATTGCACACATTTCCCTGAAATGCCGGTCACAGAATGTAGAGGATTTCCAGTGGAACTATCACAGTATTTTTGTATTTTTAATTTTTCCATCATTGGGTTTATTGCTGATTAAAATTATGTTCAAGTTTCAAACTTCACACATTTCTTTTTTAAGTGTCCAACATTTTGTACCCATGTAGTACTGAAGATGCAAAATTTATAAAAGGGAAGAGTTAGCCAAGAGGGAGAGCAGTTTGGTATCTCTATATTCAATTAAAAAAACACAATGGAAAGAAGTGTTCCGAATTACTGCAGAAGAGTAAAGTAGGGATGTTAAGTTTAGTTTAATCAACTAATTGACTAGCCGATGGATTTCCTATCGACTAGTCGATTAGCTGATAAGTGGGGAGCTGCACTGGGGTTAGTTGCCGGGCCAGGAGCTAACCCTGCCATGGCTCTGCCTTCTAAATGGATTAAGAGCTGACAGGCTCTTAATCTATTTAAAAGGCTGGCGCACAGCGGAGGGACCCTGAGCAAACCAGGAATCAGCTGTCCTGGCTCACGCTGGGTCCCTCCTGCTGCGCTTTAGCTTTTTAAATGTATTAAGAATCTATCGGCTCTTAATACATTTAAAAAGCAGAGGCATGTCTGGGACTAGGCACAAGCCGGGAATCAACTGATTCCCAGCTCATGCCCAGTCTCCGCTACGCCTCCTTCCCCCTGCAGAGATGGTACTGGAGGGGAACTGGCTTTTAAGCTGGTTCCCCCCAGCACCAGCTCCTGCTCCTCCACCCTTGCTGCCTCTGATAAAGGCAGCAAGGGCGGGGGGGGAAGCGACTATTTGAGTAGTTCCTCGATTATCCAATAAGCAAAAGCTTATCAGATAGTCGACTGGTCGCTTACATCCCTAGTGTAAAGGAACAATGTGAATTACTGCAGAAAGCAGCAGTATTTCCTACAGAATTTAAGTTCACAGGCACCTGCTCCCACTCCCCTTCCCCTTGCTACTTCTGATACACAGGCAGCAAGGGGAGGGGGTGCATGTAACTGTTAGGATTAATAAACAAGCCCAGTCTTGTTGGTTAATTGTGTAAATGAGTACACGCTAACATCCCTAGTATGGAGTTTTGGTAGTGGTGATGATGTGGGCACAAAGAGGAAAGAAACTAAAGCTTGAATTTCAGTTCTTGAATTAATTTTCCAGGGACAGCTGTTTTTAACTTGTAGACTTTGGACATTCTTCATGGGAAAAAAAGCACAGAACCCTTCAACATCTTTTTTCATAGTAACTTAAAACTAATAAAAATATGTTTACTGGCTCACTACATTACATGCATCTAAAGTTTTCAAATCTTCTCATTGTTCATCTTTAACAAAACTTGAGTTATTCAATCTAAAGAAATGCATTTACCTTGAGTATCCCTATAGTCTGCTGAGTCTTCTAAAAGATTCTTTAAATAATCTGCATAATAAAGAACAAATATTAAAGAAATACATTGGGAAAGAATCAGTATTATAAAAAGAATAAAAGTATAAACATTGCTGGAAGAAATGTACTTTTGGATGGACATAGGCAATAAGTTACATCCTCAGTGGATTAAAAAAACAACTGAAATATTACACTCCAAAAATTAGTATTTTAGTAACAGAAAATATAATCTCAACAGCAGTGCAGCTACACAATACCTGTGAAATGCAGAGTATTTAAACTGAATGTTTCAGATAAAAAAAAGCAATGCTGAGCACTGAAGTAAGTATAAAACATGTTGCCTTATTTTACTCAGGAAAAACATTTACAGAAACCATGTTGTTTTCAGGCAAATGATATAATTTGTATAACTGCTATATTTTAGAACAAATCAACAGGCAGCAGTTAGGAGTTAATTATTCAGTGTGAAAATGGGCACCTATATAAAGATACACTTCATGCACTTATTTGTGTTTAATTTTATACAAATCATGACAGATTCTGATTACAAACGCTACTGTGTTTTGTGTTAGTACTTAACCTGATCGTAATACATAATCAGTATTTGGCAAAAGAATGTTCCGATTGTTTTATCATGTGAAAGAATTTGTTCTAATACAAGGAAAACTACAAATAAAACAACACACCACAAACCAAAATTTAACTGTTTAATTGTGATTAATGTTAAATCTAGTCTTTGCCCACTAGATGGCACACCTGATCAACAAAATATTTCTTGCTTTCAGGTTTTCAACATTATTTACAAGACAACAAATCTAACCCTAAACGTCACAAGAATTGGGAAAACCTACCATATTCCCCTGTAATTTCCATTTCCTACAATATTTAATCAGAAAGTATAATGTATTGCCAAAGGCACTGCATGTATCCCATCTGCAGCAGGCATCTGTTCTAGACATCCCAAAGTTCTAAAGTGGCTAAGGAGCAGAAGAAATGCAATCAAAAACTCTCAGAAAAATATACAATCTTTTATATATATAAATGAGAATAAATATTGCTATAGATTTGTTTTTAACTTAGTGAATGTATTTGCATATTGGCCCGAAAGTTTTGTGGAGGATCTAGTGAAAAGTAAGGCATAAGTCAGGTGAGGGTGGAGAAAAGCAGAGCAGTATGTAGGTTCTAATGTAGGAGAAGGGAGAAAGAGAAAAGACCAATTCAGCTGAGTTAGAGGACCACCACCTTTTTTGCCACATATGAAGTTCTGTCTGTTAAAGGGCACCAGACAATGTTTGTTTTTTTAGTACTTGTCTCTTCCATGACACTAACCTTTCTCCCACCATAAAACACAAGTTACTGACTCCTTTTCATATTCCAAGAGAGATTTTTGCTGTGATGGCTACATGAAATAATCAACCAAGTCTTGTATTTTTAAACCAATGTGGTTATGCTTGTGCAAATCACAAATGAACATTTTAAATTGATATATGCCATTTTAAAACCAATTTTATCTGAAATCTATTCCTTATTGACATGAGTTAAAAAGCCAATATTAAAGAATCAACTTAAGATAAAATAATGTATTTTTACACCAATTTAAGATATCCACACTAGTGATATCTAGCAAACGCTTTTAACTAAACTAGAGCAACTACTGTGCAGACAAGGCCTAAGAATAGGTAGGTAGAAACATAGTGGGATAGTTGGCATTTATTTTAAAAAGCTGACTGCATGTTTTATCCTTCTCTTGCATCCTTTGCACAACGTTTATCTTCATAGGCTGTGAGCTCTTCAGGGCAGGATCTGTGTCTTACTATACATATTTTGCACATTACTATAATACATATAACAAATCAGAATTAAAACACACTATGATGGTTTCTGTGACCAGGCACTCGACATGGGACCTCCTGAACTAAAAGCGTAATCTTCTACCAAATGGCCAGTCTTTGTAGCTGACGACAGGAACAATCCTGTATCCTCTGTGCACTGGATATAATAGGGGACGCAATACATTGACCTCTGTGTTACAATATTACCCTAAAAAAACTATCCATTGTGACTGGGAGCTTACATTTAAGACCCAAAAGTGATTTTAAATTCCCAGTGTAATAGGAACCCAAATAGGGAACTGAATATTTCTTGATATACAAATGCTTTATGGCAATCACTGAAGTTTTGGCCAAGAAAGTAGATGAATAATGATGTATTATAAGGTGCAATTCTTTTGACAGGTACATTTATTTACTGACAAAACTACAATTAAAAGTGCCAGAGAACTAAGAGTGCCAGACAGAAGAGAGAGACGAAAGGCAAGTTTCAGCAGAAATGTATTCATTTGAAACTCTGCAGTCAAAAGAAGTGGGTTGATCTTAAGTTACAGCTCTATGGAGTATCCAATTAAACTTGCAGCTGCTAAATGCTGAAATAATATTTATGTAATTTTGAACATAACACTCCTTTGCACATCTGGCTAGTAGTCTCTGTTCATGGCTAAAACCTATAGCTTCAAAGTAGATTCTGAACAGATGTTTCTAATCTCACTTTTCCATGAATACACACTGGAAATTCTGTGCTTACAACAACCTTTCTGTAGTTAATGGCATCAGACTATTACACAGAAGGGATTTTATAGAAATATATACCATTATGTTTCGCTGAAAAGCTGTAATTTAGTACAAGCACACTTAACAAGAACAAACAATTCTATGAACAAAACCCAATCAATGAGACATGACGACCTCTTTTTAGTTTAAAAAAATACTAGGGGGCTGCACCCCCTGCTTGCTATGCTCACCAAGCCCCCTGCCGCCAGGGAGGGCCAGGCTGAGGCTCTCCCCCCAGCTGCCAGGCCTCCCGAGGCCGGGCCAGCCCTGGCTCTCCCTTCCGTCCCGCTGCCAGAGTGTGAGAGGGTGGGACAGGCCAAGGCTGTGACAGGCCTGGCTCTCTCCCTCTGGCTGCTTGGGGGTTGGGCCAAGGCTGCGTCTGGCTTGGCTCTCTCCCTATAGCCACCAGAGGGTTGGGCTGAGGCCACGGCAGTCCCGGTTCTCTTCCTCCAGCCATTGGGGGGGCCCCCCCTCTCAGCCAGGGAGGGCCAGGTGCTGAGGCCGTCCCGGCCCTGGCTTTCCCCCAACCCTGAGAGTCCGAAACCAACCTGACCCTTGCCCCCCTACACCGGTGGCCCCTGGCTCTTTGCCCTCCCCGGCCGCTGGGGTCAGGGGCCAGGGCAGGGTCGCGTCAGGCCCAATTCTCTTCCCAGCCTCCGGGAGGAGCCAGGTTGAAATTGCACCAGGTCCAGCTCTTCCCCCAGCTGCTGGGAGGGGCTGGGTCGAAGCAGCGCCGGGTCTGGCTCTCTCCCTGGCAGTGGGGAGGGGCCAGGCCACAGCTACCCCATCTCCTACCCCCACCAGGGAGGGCTGGGCCGAGACCACAACCATGGCTGCTATGGCTTTGTCCCTCCCGCCCCCCGCTTGGAAAGGGAGGGAAGGGCTAGGGCCACAGGCAGCCCAAGTTCTCCACGTGGGCCCTAGGGAGGGCTAGGCTGGGAGTGCATGGTGCTTGGTTCCTGTGGACGCACAGTGACATGATGTCACTGTGTCGTCCCACAGGAAAAAGTTTTTTATATATAGACAGAAACTAGTGATCATCACTATTTAAGCACAAAATCTGAGTAAGTGAAGTTCAAGCATTATTTACAGAAGATATACAGTATCCTTAAAACAAAATATAAAAACTAAGAGGAAGGATGAGAGATATGGTCTAATTTTCTTCTTCCTTCCTATTGCCTGACTTGAGATAGGCTAAAGGAAGTATAAATATAATCACTGAAGCCTACTTTTTTAGCTCTTAACTTGTCAAGGCCCTAATATAAAGAAAAATATATATTCTAAATTCCCCATATGATGTGGATTTAATTAAGATAAGCAGCAGGTCTGTGCAGGAGACACATTTCAGTCTATAACGATGTCTAGCCCTTGGTATGACAGACAATTGATAGCTTCAGACACAGCTACAGGGCATAATACAAAGAAAACCCAATAAAAAACTGAAATGGAGGGTGAGAATGTGCCTTGAACTGAGACAGAATCTGCAAGAGAAGGGAAAGACTGAGAAAATGAGCAGAATGCAGGAAAGGCGGCTCACCCCAGAACAGGATGGAACACATGAATATTGCACAGCCTCTGAGAGATACAGGGTTTGAGGAGGGACACTGAGGAGTTGGGGAGGGAGAATAATTTGACTCCTTTATTTTCTGACTAGACAGTAAAGGCTTCTGACTATCCATCACAGCAACTTTTTTAATACTTGTTACACTAAAATCAAGCAGTTAGTATGTGGAGATGTGAAAACTCATGTGATTAAAAGAAGGAACCATGTAATTTGACAGATTTAAGAGCCATTGACAGATCCGGAGTAACAATTTCAAGAGATAGCAGTAATCTTGTAATTGCTGTAATTGCAAAGGTACATGGAAACTGGAAAATAGAAACTGGAAATGTATCATAAAAACAAGGCTGGCCAACTGACACAGAGCACTTAGATAATGTTGACACTAATGGGCCCAGCAACTGCATTTCACTGATTTATTTTCCCTCTCCCCACCACAATCTGTCTACTTTATTTCCTGATGCATCTACAGAATAGGGAAATTTTGGCTCTGAATGCAACAACTTTATCATTTAAAATTACCTGCATTCTTGTTTCACTCATGCTTCCCAACCCATTCTGATGCTGGCCCCAAGTATCTTTAGTACAGGTTGGACCTCTCTGGTCTAGCACCCTCACGACCTGACCAGTCTTGAATGAGGGGATTTGCCGGACCGGAGAGGACCCTCCCCAATGGCCCATACTGCCCCTGGGCTACGGCTCCAGCCCTGCTACTCCCCCAGCCCCTTCAGGGCTCTCTACCTGATGCCAGCTCAGCTGCTGCCAGGGCCGGAGCTCCGCGGCCGGGGCCAGAGCTCCCCAGTCCCAGAGCTCCATCCCTGTCCACGGAGCTAAGTGGCTGCAGAGCTCCAGCCCCAGCAGCAGCCAGGGAGCTCTGCAACTGCCAGGCTCCAGGGCCAGAGCTCGGCAGCCAGGGCTGGGGCCAGAGCTCCCTGGCTTCCGCTGGGGCTCACTGGCCGCTGGGGCTAGAAGGGTTGGAGCTGGCCACTGAGGCCAGAACTCCAGAACTCCTTGCTGCGCCACCCACCCTGCCCTGCCATGGAACTCCCATTTGAGTCACCAGCCCCCCCCCTTCCCCATTCCCGCCCCACCACCAGACCTCGCTGTTCCTGGGCTCTGTGGTCTAAGAATATCCATGGTCCTACTGGACCACGAATGTTGCTGGACCAGAGAGTCCCAGTTTGGGGAGGTACAGCCTGAAGTCCCTGCAATACAAGATTTTCATGGAAACCACCCAGTATTAAGCAATTGCAATTGACAGAATGGATAGACCTCTAGCTACCTATGGGGCAGGTGCAAATCTTATTGTATGACCAAGACAAATATAATGTAATGTGGATTGATACTGCAGGCTGAGCAATAGCAAGGAAAGTATAGCTCTCCTTTTGACATTATTTTATTGCGCCTTCTAAGAGCTAGAATTAAAAATAATCAGCATAGATGAGAGTCTGAACTTTGAGCTTTTCATTCCTCCCATGGAACAGAGAACAATTCTGTTTAGAAACCAATACCCTGATCCTGCAATTTGATCCATGCTAGTAGCCACTTACCCCTGCACAGAGTCAACAGGGCTCTACACAGCCACAAAGATCTGCCTACACACAGATACAGTTGCCTGACTGAGGCCCTACTATGGTATCAGCCAGACAGAAGAGGATTTACAAGATACTCCCTCCCCCATGATCATGAGGAGCCAGTTTTGTTTTTAAAGCCATTAAGCAATGGGATCTCTGTCTCAACTGCATTTATCAACAAGGTATTTACTCCTCCCTGCCCTTTGCTTCCACCCTTTTAATTATGCCTTTGAGAAACCTAGACTCCTCTGAATTTGGAATAAATAGCAGTCCCTCTCCCATGTCTAAAGTTAGTGTACTTTTAAAATAAAAGGATCAGATGTGTTTTTATAAGCTTTTACTTTTCCTTGCATTGAAAGAAATGTGAACATTTCCCACACACTAATAGCCTATTTTCACAGGATTTTCCCTGACTTCCCTCTTCGATTTTAATGAAACTGAAAATAAAATGATTAATTTTAACAATAATCTAGTGACTGCAATGTAACAGTTTATGTTATGCTGTGCATCAGCATTGCTGAACTAAGTACCGCAGGGGAAATGGCATTTCTTAAGTCAGCTGCTGCAGAGTCAGAAAAGGATCATGGAGGATTTTATTTTTGTAATTACAACATATACAAAGGCTATTTTTAAATTTCTCAGCAAGGGGCAGTATCATGAAAAAACCTGAATATTTATGAACTCTAGAGAATTCTAAATCCTTGACACTGTCCTTTATAATGTGTCTTCCCTACATCCCTAAAGCATACACATGTATAAATCAGGCAAATGAACTTAAACCCTATAGTTTGGTTAACAAGAAAACATTTTTTTAAATAGTAGCTAATTTTAGGGGGGGAAAAGCCAGGACTAATGGGATTTAGTACTGGGATCAGACCGTAAATTAAAATAATTTTTTTTTCAATTGCCAGACCCTTCCCCCCACCTATCAGTCTCACGTTTGAAATCAGTGCTCTTCCCCTGACCCTAACGACAAGATTGGATTCCACAGGTGTGAAAACAGAGCAAACCGTAACAAGGTTTGATGTTTGTGACAAGTGCTGAATTTATCTACCAGGAAACACATCACATGGCCAAGAATAACAATATTTTGCTGTGTATTTTATGACTGCCAATATTACTGAGGAGAACTTCTAGCTGCACAGTGCATTTTAAGGGAGCTTCATACATTTGTAATTAATATCCCTCGCTGAGTGTTGACAGCCTCAATTTCCAGGCATTTGTAACAACTGGCTTTCAAACTTGTCAATAGATATAGCTTGACAGTACCTGTTAAAAGCAGCCTGTACTGGGGAATCCTCTGAACTGGCTTAAGTAGATAATGCTTGAGTGCCAGACTAGCACAGCGAGGACTCATCTGAAAGATGAAACACCCAAAATAAATACTCATAATGCTCCAATAGTCACTTCCCTGCTAACCAAAGAAGCTGCACCTCTAAACAATTGACTTTTACTTTTGTGCAGCAACAGCATGCATTCCGTTATCCAGCTTTCACTATGTGGTAGTACATATAAATCTGAGCTGGTTAGGGTGGCCCTCTGGTACGCACAAAGTAACATTTATCTGTTGGTCCATTTGCTACAGCATTGCTAGCAGCCAGATCTGATCATTCCTCCACACTAAAGAACACACACAAAACCGTATATTTCACAAATTAAAGAAGATACACAGTAGGGAAACATGGGAATTCTATGCAAAAATCAAAGCATCTGCTTTGTTCTAAGATGACGAGAATTACATGAATCTCCCTAGAAAAGGAAAACCTGTATGTTAGCAGTGAAGGCAATCTGATGGCACACTCATTTGGGATCGCAATTCTTATCTGTCAAGCAGAATTGTGGAAAAGGCTGCAGCCTTCATTATAGAAGTCTATTTAAGTGGCACAGAGGCCCACCAAAGACATAACAGAGAGTTAAACATTTTTAAAGGGACAGACTCCAACATGTTTTAATGACCATGGGTTGGATGATTTGGCCCTTCCCTATTGCTTATTCCAGTTCAAATTGCCTGGAAATCGTTTCTTTTGACAAAATGCTATCTGTACATGAGCAATACTCACAAGAAGCACCTTCGCTAACAGGGATATGTTTTCTCTTTCTTTGATAATTGCTCTTCTTTTTGTGTCCTGCATCCCTTTGCTCTCTCCGCCTCACTTAAACCTCCTTCTCTTGGTTGCAAGTAGCCTATCTAGCCATGCACACATCTGACATACATCTTACGTCGGCCCTGCAAAGCAGGGTTACATCCGTGGGTGCACACCTAGTGAGGCTTGGTAAAAAACAGGCCCTCTGTGACCAGAAGATAGCTGTGAGTAAGTTATGACTTCTCTGCGGGAAAGGAAGTCGCACAGTACTGAGCTCAGTAGTTGCTTACTGTGTCAGCCAACAATTCATTCATTACTGAATTAATCTCTGCCAAAAAAGTGAATAATCCTCACAAGTGCTCAGTGATGTTTATTCTGGATTGCACGTTTAGAGATCACAGCTCTGATCTGTTTTCAGGGGGATAAAGTGAGAGGCTGGCATAGGTAATCACTTTTGCATGATTATTGCACGTGCTCGGTTTGAGGGCATTTTGGAAGAGGAATTGTTTTGTTTTATTTTCAGGCTCGGGAAGCTCATTTTCCCAGGTTTCCATTCCAAACCAAACATAAGATGTGAAGGACGATAGTCTACCCTCATTTTTCTTCTGCAACCTCAATGAAGTCAATGGGTTTACTATGGTAGAAGTCAGCACATGCTTTGACCGAAACACTTATACTTTTAAAAGCAACGATTGTCCACCTTAAATCATATTTAAGAAGCCTTATTTTTAGAAATGCTAGGCTTTCTGAAAATCAAATCCCTTCAATATGTCTCAAACTGGACACACAAAATCATTAGTCATTTTTGCAAATCTAGGCCAGAGTGATTAAATTCTTTCTTCTGCCTATCCTCTGGTCCCCACTGTGATCTAGAAACAAAAAGTGGAAAAACTAAGTCCTAAGAAAATCTTTGCAGTCTTCTAAAACATCAGCAGAGTTAAAAAAAAAATCAGGCCTTAAACTCTCTCTCACAAAAGAAAAAGATACCTCAAAATCTTTAACTACAGCAGCAAAACTTGGGTTCTTCTTGCATTGTTCATCTAGCAGCGCAACATTCTTGTCAAATTCTTTTATGTAAGTTGAATACATCTTTAGGTAGGGTCCTTTTTTCACAAATATATCAGCAATTCTTTGATGATCAATCCTGAAAAAGAGAACACAGTAATTAAAACAGCACACAGTTATATACAAATAAGTAATCTATAATTTAGAAACCAGCAGAGTTGACATCCTCTGTTATTTTTCTTAGCTCAGTAGTGGATTAAAAAGGTTTATTAAATAAACAGCTGGTGCTCTCTCTCACTGTGGAAACCAAAATGTGTATGTTAAATTATTGTTGTTAAATTCTTAGTTTTCCCTTTTCAAATGAGGTAAGCATAGATGTGCTAGCATCTTGTCCTGTACAGTAAAATACAGAACTTAATTCTCAAACACTGACAATTTAGCTTATATGCCTATGGCCAAAATGATCAACAGGAACCTAAACTTAGGCTCCTGGATTCATATTTAGGCACCAGACTGAGGCCAAAGAAAGTGTGAATACATAGCACTTTCAAAAAAAAAATCAGGCTACTTATGTTGCTGCTCAAATACAGATTTCAATAAGTTAAACTTTAGGGTCTTCTTTTTTGCGAACTTAGCTCCGGTCCAAAATCTGGTTGCTCAAACAGGCATTTACATGCATATGCCCAATTAATGCATCCAAATGTCAATAGAAGCATTTATATGTGAAATTAGGATGTCCAGTCAAGTTGCTTTCATTTGATAATTAGATCCTTAGGCTCAGATGTCTGCTCTGGAGCTCAAAAAGCACATAGATTACAAAAGAGCAAAGTTCTGCTAACAATAAGATTCACTTTACTCCATAGTTAAACATGAAAACCACAGGAAAGACTGCATTCTTATGGATCATTACCAGTGAGACAGTCTCTCTTCTAATTCTCTGAGGAGGTCCCGATTAAGTTCATACAGCTGAGGTAGGTAGTACAGGATCTGATTCAGGATCCTATCTTCAATCACTGGCTTTCCTAGCTGCCTGGAAGCATGCGCCACCGCATCCCGGAAATCCTGTTGGAGAACAAAGAAAAAAAAAATCTTGCTGAGAGACTGGCTTTCCAGCAACAGTATAGATGACAGTATTTTCCTTGCAGATATGCTGTGGAGTGTAACCCGTTAGAGGGAGAGGTGATGGTACCATCTGTTTTACATTACTGTGTGGTTTAATTCATGGTCTGTCTATGAGGGGAGTTATTCCCAGTGCCTTCAGAATTTTCAGATGCAAAAAGTCACATTCCTGGGTCCATGTGCTAAGCTGGAGTGCCCTCAAGTGCACAGACACCAGAATCGGAGAGCTACATTGACAGATAAGAAGCAAGTGGTGATTACACTGTGGAAGCTTGAGATGCTGACTACTATTAGCCAGTGGGAAATAATTTTGAAGCTGGAAAAATCTATGCTAGGAGCCACTATCATGCAAGTGTGTGAGGCCATTAATTATCTCCTGCTACACAGAGGCAAGCTGGGACTCTCAGAAATGCACAGGAGACAGTGAATGGATTTGCAGCAGTGGGGTTCCCAGTCTCTGGTGAGGTGACAGACAGCACCTATTTCTCCATCTGTAGGAAGGTGGGCTGGTACCAGAGTACATCCACAGAAAGGGTTATGCAAGTGTTGATGGATCACTGGGGATGTTTCACCAATATCAATGTGAGCTGGTCAGGCAAGGTGTATGACACCTTGTATCTTTAAAAAACACAGGACTGTTTAAGACAGCTGCAAGCAGAGACCTTCTTTCCTGACCAGAAGATTACCATTGGTGATGCTGAAATGCCTGTTTAATTATAATTAACGTGCTTTTGGTAGCACTAGGCATTCTGCAGTATTGGTTACAAAGTAAACGATTAAATTATTTCAAAAAAATAGAAATTTATTGCATAACAAAAACAGTGCAAAGTCTTTTGTGCAGTTAAAAATGGTACAATGTAAACTTACAAAATGAATTAATGGAACAGAACTTTAAAATGAGAATGCTAGCACAACATTCATGTCCAGTTCAGTCCATTTTTGCCAAACATACACCAAGCACATGAAGCTGGGATTTTCCTTCCTGTCCCCCGTTATGGAGCAGCAGGGATAGGGATACAGCCCACGATACCATGTGGAACGTTGGAAGGGGCCGGGGTAAGGAACTATGGAAATAGAATTCCTCACTGACTGCAAAGGAAGGAGAACCCATGACTGTTGGACCTGCAGGTCAGGAAATTGGCAGCATTTGTGTTTGCTGTCCGAGAACCCCCATAACATCCTGTTGCGTCTTCCTCCCCTGTAACTGCTGGGACTGTCTGTGCTTTCCTTCTCCAAGCGGTCTGTTCAAGAGCCAAGGAAGCAGTGGCTTTCGGGATCTTACAGAATACATCCTCTTTAGTCTGCTTCTTTGTCCTCCTCAGGATCAGGTATACCACAGGTATGGAAGGCAACCCCCTCATGGCTGCAGCAGCATCCTACAGGAAAAAAACAACAGAGAGCTGTATCGCTATATTTATCTTTCACTTTCTGTTGTGACTAAGTTTCAAAACTCCCCTTCCTTATTCCCATACACATTTTAAATCAGACCGGGTTACTGACACTTCAGCTCTGGAGTGCCTCTGCACAGCACTGCTGACTAGCTGCAGCCATAATGACTAGGGCCTCCTTTGGGGGAGAAGAGGGAGGAGTGGAGGAGAAGAGGAAGGAATTAAGTTGTATAAAATAAAATTGTCTACCCTCAGGGGAGGGCAATGACACTGAATACTGGCACTGTTTTCCACAGGCAATGGTGATTTTAGCTGGCATCTCATTTCTAAAGGTACAAAGGCACAGAGCACAGCTACTGCTGGCATCCCAAAGCTGCCCAGGCCCATACACCACTAGTCTGTTTACGGCAATAAAGCCATTGCTGAGTGGAACGGGACAGTGTTCTATCAAGGGAGGAGAAGTAAGGCAGCTATCTCCAAAAACCTTCAGGAGAGGATTGAAGAGCACTTCTACGAAAGATCTCAACAACATCTCTCAGGTGGATACAAGGGACATTGCTCCCTATGTAAATAAGATGCTCCACATCTCCCCTCCTACACACCCATAGCTCTGCAGAGGAATGAAAAGCAGGTAACTCTACCACTATCAGTTGTAGCGCTACCTCTGCTTGTCGGAAGAAAATGATGGAAAGGAACTGTTTGCATCCTGCCAGCTTGGGGATAGGCCCATCATCATGTTTAAACTGTATAAGGGTGGAAGTCTTGCACACACTTACCCTAAGTTCCTTCCCCTAGATCAGGGCCATCCCATACCTGGCTGGGAGGAATGGCTAGACTGTCAAGGTGTCTCAAAAAGATCCTGGCTCACTGCATGCCCAGACCCATCACTCCATGTCCCATTGCCTCACCGTTCACAGCAGGGGTATCGGTCACAGACTCCTCCAAGGTTCTCGCACTGGTCTGCAGGATGATAGTGGGGTCTTCACCAAATAGGACATGCAGCTCATTGTAAAAGCAGCCAGTCTGTGGCTCGGCACCAGATTGACTGCTGACCCTCTTGGCCTAGTGGTAGGCCTGCAGCAGATCCTTCACTTTCATGCATTACTATTGCTGATCCCAGTCACCCTCTTTCATCTGCATTCATCCTCTACTGCATCTTCTCATAGACATCAATGTTTCTACAGCTGAAGTATAGCTGTGTTGGCATAGGCTCTTCTCTCCCACAGGCCCAGGCAATTCAAGTTCTCTCATCTAATCCAGGAAGGAGTGTATTTAGCAGGTGTAGCCAGCATAGTTGGTGGGGCAGTTACACACAACAAAGGAGATCTGTCAGGTATGCTCACCAGGCAGGACAATCAGGAAAAGGCATTTCCAAAATACATGGTGGGGAAGGAGTGGGGTTAGGATTGGGGGTGGACTGTGGTCAATGTTGGGCATCATGGGACTGTTAGGGTCCATACAGGTTGCACAGTGTCTATGTTTGTACTGGATTCACAACTGTACATTGACCACATCTCAGTGCCATTCAGGAAAATGGTTTTACTGTGTCACCATAACAGGTGTGTTGGCAGAAGACAAGTTTAAGTGTAAGCACATGCACAACTACGTCAACTCAAGACAACTTATGTTGGCCTAACTTTCTAGCAAAGGCCAGACGATAGGGAAAACTAAATTAATAAGCACACCGTAGCTATCAGGGTTTTTTGTTTGTCTTTTTTTTTTTTAAGTATCAAATAATTTGATACTATCAAAATATTTACCTATGTAGGGAAAACTTTAAAGCAGTACATTTTCTATCCTACAAAAACCTCCCAATCAGATCAGCTTATCACGTTTATTCGGTCCTCTGACCAAAGAGCAGGAAAAAATTGGCCCCACTGAAGTTAATGAGGGTTTTGCCACGGTCTTCAGTGGAGTCAGGATTTCACCCATGGTAACTATCTACTATTGGGTCTTGAGTACCTTTTCCACCACTTAAAATGAAATTTACATAATTAAAATAAAAATCACATAACACACCAATGTACCTCACCATACACAGTTAAGACAACAATTTAAGTATGAGCTAAGTCAATGTCCCTCTCACCATCTCCAAGCAATACCCACTCAAGCTCCAGTATCTACCTTGTTTTCTTACCACGACCCCTATCGCAGGGTTCCATGAATCACAAGAGGCAGGGATTGGGTAATGTCTAACAAGAAACCGCAGGTGGTTTTTGGGCAGTGAGTAGAAAGGAAAGGTCAGGAACTATGCCATTAGAGTTTAAAAAAGACCCAAAACAAAGCAGATGGCCTTATTCATATGCAAATGCTCTTTCACACATCATTTGTGCAGACTAGTGGCACATAGCTTGCTACCAGCTGCATCTATGGGATTTCCTGACCTGAAGGTTTCAACTGGAGCAGAGGGAAATTATCCCATAGTTGTGACCCTCCTTCCAGAGGATGTTATGGTATCCTCTTACACTGAGGATACATCTCCAGGGGAGGGAACTCCAGTCATTAGGAAAAGGCAGGTGTTAGTAATGGGGGATTTGATAATTAGAAACATAGATGGTTGAGTTTGTGATGACCGGGAGAGCCGTATGATGACTTGCCTGCCTGGTGAAAAGGTTGCAGATCTCTCGAGACCTCTATATAGTCTTATGTGTAGTGCTGGGGAGGAGCCGGTATTCGAGGTACATGTAGGTACCAATGACATAGGGAAGGATAAAAGAGAGGTTCTGGAGGCCAAATTTATGCTGCTAGGAAAGAGATTGAAATTCAGGACCTCTATGGTAGCGTTCTCTGAAATGCTTCCAGTTCCACGTTCCAGTTCCAGGCCCAGGTAGGCAGGCAGAGCTTCAGTGTTTCAACGCGTGGATAAGATGATGGTGTAGAGAGGAGGGGTTTAGATTTATTAGGAACTGGAGAAACTTTTGGGATAGGGGGAGCCTAACAGGAAGGATGGGCTCCACCTAAACCAAAATGGAACCAGACTGCTGGCACTTAACATTAAAAAAGTTGTAGAGCCATTTTTAAACTAAGGGCTGGGGGAAAGCCAACAGGTGCGGAGGAACACAAGGATCAGACAGACACATCTATTAGGGGAGGTTCTATTAATAGAGATGCTCTATGTTCTATTCAGGAGGAGAGTATGGAAGTATGGGTCAGATAAGATGAGACACAATCAAATGAAAAAGTCTCACACATCAAGAAATGGCAGACAGATAAATAGTTACAAATTATTTAAATGCTTATACACAAATGTGAAGAGTTTAAATAATAAAATGGGTGAACGAGAGTGCCTAGTTTTAAAGGAGGATATTGATATAAAAGGCATCACAGAAACTTGGTGGAATGAGGACAATCAATGGGACACAGTCATACCAGAGTACAATATATATCGGAAGGACAGAACAGGAGGGGGAGTGGCACTATTCGTGAACGACAATGTAGAATCAAATGAAGTAAAAGTCTTAAATGAGCCAAAATGTTCCACAGAATCTCTATGGATAGTAATTCCATGCTCCAATAATAAGAATATAGCAGTAGGGATATATTATCGACCACCTGATCAGGACAGTAACTGTGACTATAAAATGCTAAGGGAGATTAGAGAGGCTATATAATTAAAAAAAACTTGATAATTGTGGGGGATTTCAACTATCCACATATTGACTGGGTACACATCACCTCAGGACGGGATTCAGAGATAAAACTTCTTGATACCTTAAATGACTGTTTCTTCAAGCAAGCTGGGTCTGGAACCCACAAGGGGAGAGGCTATTTTTTATTTAGTCCTAAGTGGAGCACAGGATCTGGTTCAAGAGATATCTGGTTCAAAATATAACTGGACCACTTGGAAATAGTGGCCATAATGTAATAAAACCACATCCTTGTGGTGGGAAAAACACCTCAGCAGCCCAACACTGTGGCATTTAATTTCAGAAAGGGGAACTACGCAAAAATAAGTTAGCTAAACAGAAATTAAAAGGTACAGTGGCAAAAGTAAAATCACTGCAAGCTACATGGAAACTTTTCAAAGACACCATAATAGAGGCCCAACTTAAATGTATACCCTAAATTAAAAAACACAGTAAAAGAACCAAAAAAGTGCCATTGTGGCTTAACAACGAGGTAGAAGAAGCAGTAACAGATAAAAAGATATATTTTTAAAAGTGGAAGTTAAATCCTAGTAAGGAAAATAGAAAGGACCGTAAACTTTGTCAAATTAAGTGTAAAAATATAATAAGAAAAGCCCAAAGGAGTGTGAAGAACAGCTAGCCAAAAACTCAAAAAGCTTAAAATGTTTTTTAAGCACATCAGAAGCAGGAAGCCTGCTAAACGAACACTGGGGCCCTTGGATGATCGAGATGCTAACAGATCATTCAAAGATGTTAAAGTAATAGCGGAGAAGCTAAATGAATTATTTGCTTCAGTCTTCACGGCTGAGGATATCGGGGAGATTCCCAAACCTGAGCCATTCTTTTTAGGTGACAAATCTGAGGAATTGTCCCAGATTGAGGTGTCATTAGAGGAGGTTTTGGAACAAATAGATAAACTTAACAGTAACAAGTCACCGGGACCAGATGGCATTCACCCAAGAGTTCTGAAAGAACTCAAATGGGAAACTTCAGATCTATTAACTGTGGTTTGTAACCTATCCTTTAAATCGGCTTCCGTACCCAATGACTGGAAGATAGCGAACGTGATGCCAATATTTTAAAAGGGCTCTAGAGGTGATCCTAGCAATTACAGACTGGTAAGTCTAAAATCAGTACCGGGCAAATTAGCTGAAACTATAGTAAAGAATAAAATTGTCAGACACATGGATGAATATAATTTGTTGAGGGAAAGTCAACATGGTTGCTGTAAAAGGAAATCATGCCTTACTAATCTGCTAGAGCTCTTTGAGGGGGTTAACAAACATGTGGACAAGGAAGATCCAGTGGATATAGTATACTTAGATTTCCAGAAAGCCTTGACAAGGTCCCTCACCAAAGGATCTTAAAATAAAGTAAGTTGTCATGGGATAAGAGGGAAGGTCCTTTTGTGGATTGATAACTGGTTAAAAGACAGGAAACAAAGGGTAGGAATAAATGGTAAGTTTTCTCAGTGGAGAGAGGTAACTAGTGGTGTCCCCCAAGGGTCCGCCCTGGAACCCATCCTATTCAACTTATTTATAAATGATCTAGAGAAAGGGGTAAACAGTGAGGTGGCAAAATTTGCAGATGATACCAAACTGCTCAAGATAGTTAAGACCAAAGCAGACTGTGAAGAGCTTCAAAAATCTCACAAAACTAAGTGATTGGGGAACAAAATGACAAATGCGACAAGGAGTCCTGTGGCACCTTATAGACTAACAGATGTATTGGAGCATAAGCTTTCGTGGGCAAAGACCCACTTCGTCAGATGCAAGTGAAATTTAATGTTGATAAATGTAAAATAATGCACATTGGAAAAAATAATTCCAACTATATATACAATATGATGGGGACTAATTTGGCTACAGCTACTCAAGAGAGTGATCTTGGAGTCATTGTGGATAGTTCTCTGAAAACATCCACTCAGTGTGCAGTGGCAGTCAAAAAAGCAAATAGAATGTTTGGAATCATTAAAAAAGGGATAGAGAATAAGACAGAGAATATCTTATTGCCTCTATATAAAACCATGATGGTATGACCACATCTTGAATACTGCGTACAGATGTGGTCGCCTCATCTCAAAAAAAGATATATTGGCATTGGAAAAGGTTCAGAAAAGGGCAACAAAAATCATTAGGGGTTTGGAACGGGTCCCATATGAAGAAAGATTAAAAAGACTTGGACTTTTCAGCTTAGAAAAGAGGAGACTAAGGAGGGATATGATAGAAGTCTATAAAATCATGACTGGTGTGGAGAAAAGCGAATAAGGAAAAGTTATTTACTTATTCCCACAATATAAGAACTAGGTGTCACCAAATGAAATGAATAGGCAGCAGGTTTAAAACAAACAAAAGGAAGTTTTTCTTCACTCAGCGCACAGTCAACCTGTGGAACTCCTTGCCAGAGAATGCAATGAAGGCTAAAATTTTAAAAGGGTTCAAAAAAGAGCTAGATAGATTCATGGAGGTTAGGTCCATCAATGGCTATTAGCCAAGATGGGTAGGAATGGTGTCCCTACCCTCTGTTTCTCTGGAAATGGATGACAGGTGAGGGATCGCATGAGGATTACCTGTTGAGATCCCTTCCTCTGGGGCATCTGGTATTGGCCACTGTGGGCAGACAGGATACTGGGCTAGATGGACCTTTGGTCTGACCCAATATGACCGTTCTTATATTCTTATGAGGTCAATGGTTTCCAAATGTTTTCCTACGAAGATGATCCACCAACTGCATTTTGTGGTGGGTTTTTTTTGTTTTTGTTTTTTTGCAATCCACTTATACATACAGGCTGCATCTAGACTGGCAAGATTTTGAGCAAAAGCAGCCGCTTTTGCGCAAAAACTTGCCGCCTGTCTACACTGGCCGCGAGAATTTGTGCAAGAACACTGACTTTGTAATGTACAAAATCAGTGCTTCTTGTGCAAATACTTTGATGCTCCCGCTCAGGCATAAGCCCTCTTGCGCAAGAATACTTGCGCAAGAGGGCCAGTGTAGACAGGAGCGTTAATTTCTTGCGCAAGAAAGCCCGATGGCTAAAATGGCCATCGGAGCTTTCTTGCGCAAGAGAGCGTCTATACTGGGCACGGATGCTTTTGCGCAAAAGCAAATCTTTTGCGCAAAGGCACATGCCAGTACAGACGCTCTCTTGCGCAAATATTTTTTAACGGAAAAACTTTTCCGTTAAAAGTATTTGCGCGAAATCATGCCAGTCTAGACGCAGCCACAGACTATACAGAAACTAGGGATGTGAAAGAGTGACCAGTTAACCAGTTACCCAGTAAGTAGTAACCTTAATGGGTGATGCTTACTGGGTACCAATTAACCAGTACTCCACAGCAAACCCTGCCCACAGCCCGAGGATTGCTCCAGTCCTGTGGGGGTTGGGAGCCAGCTTCACAGTGCTTGGGCTCCCAGGTCCTGCCACCAGTCCCTCCTTCCCCCAGGGGTCCCGCTTAATTGGTTAACTAAGGCTTAACCGGTTAACTGATTAACTGGGATTTTACATCCCTAACAGAAATCACCATTTACTATTTTAAAGCCAGTAATGCCACAACTGTAAGGTTTTTGTATTATACCTCATAAAAAAGCATTAAAAAATAGTCATCTGTGTTGTATGAGGTATTGTTGTAAGAATTCAGCACGCATTTAAAAAACAAACCCATCCAAAACCAATGCTGAATTAATCCATAGGCACATTCCTGGGACGAGCCCGTTCCCCCCCACAAATCATGCGGCAGAGTCCTTCCCCTCCACAGCCTCTTTCTTGTTCTGCCGAGAGGGCACAAAGCACCTACAGCAGCACCCTCTGCCCTGGTGCCACAACCCAACCTGCTGTGGAGAAGAGATGCTGGATTTGACCTAACTGCCTGGCCATCATGACGGAGGGGTGACCATGCCAAAACCCAAGCGGTGCTGTGAATCTGTGTGCCTGGAGCACAGAATGAGGCCCAGCCACCTGGGACAAGAACCGCTGGTGAGGGGTGAGTGCAAGTTGTGCTCATTCTCCAACACCCCTACCCCAAATCTCCCCTCTGCTCTGGGCCCGTGACTCAAGAAGAAACTTCCTATGACCCACTGGTTTGTCAGGATTCATTGTTTGGGTCACAGTATTTTAGGGCACCGGTTAATACTGAAATGATGCCAGGAATTGCAATAATAAATACAGACTGAATGAGCTTACAGGAGTTCTGATGAGCTTTGGGTAAATACATCATGTTTAGTACTGGTAACGGGCACACTGAGAAAGACCAGAAACTTTACTGAGTCTGACACACAAGCCAGCCTGAGACTATTAAATGTTGGAGCTCGCTGTTTGTCCCTCAGTCTTAGAGTAAGTCTACACTGGCACTTTACAGCGCTGTAACGTTTTGGCTCAGAGGTATGAAATCACACCCTGAGCACAGCAAGTTACAGTGCTGTAAAGAGCCACTGTAAACCTGGCTACAGCATAGTTAGCTTAGCTACTCTCCTTGTGAAGGTGGTTTACATGGAGTGCTGGGAGAGCTCTCCCCCAGCGCTCATGCCAGGACCACATTTTCCATTTAAAGCACTGCTGAGGATCCACTTTAAACTTAAGGGTAGACAAAGCCTTAGCGCAGGGGTGGGCAAAAGGGCCTCTGGGGGCCAGATCCGGGCAATTAGGGCTTCTGGGGGAGGGGTGTGCACAAAGTTTTCTCCACCATGCAAGGAGTGTGCGGTACTTAGAAGCCTGATTGGCCTGGAGGCAGAAGAGGAAGCACGCTAAATCACCTAGGGGGAACGTCTGGGAGTGGGTGGGGGAGCAGGGAAGTATTCTGGCTTCGCCCCATCAGCTTGAGGCCTCACCCCTTCCAGTGCAGCTCAGTGCCACTTCAAAAATTTTGGCAGTGGCCCCCGGGAAAAAAGTTATTGCCCACCCCTGCCTTAGAGGGAATCTTTTCCTCAGAATAACATGACCTGTGCCAGAGGACAAAGCAAGAATTTTATCTGAACATTGTAGGACACAACATATGAACCCTTGTTTGTGTACAATGCGAATCCATGGAAGAGGCTTTTTCCTCATAAGAGGCTGGAAGAGGAGTAGAGACTCAGTTTTAAGCACTAACTGATAAAACCAAGAACTCCTTTTGTGATTATGACCATTTATTTAAGTTACTGGTATGTTTTTGGGCACAGGAAGCTGCTCCCTATGGGCATGATCCAGGGTCCACTGAGGTCATCATTAACGTCAAAGCACTTTGAATCATGTTCTGTGTGACTTAATCATCAAATGAAAAGACAATCAAGATCAGGGGACTGAACAGCCTCACTGGGCCCCTGGGCAAAGTATTTGTGTGAGGGGAGTGGCTCTGTGCTCCCATAAGGGGAGGGAGTAAGGCAGCCAGCCCACAGTGCCACCCAAGACCATGCTCTTCCCCCTGACTCTTCAGTACTCCAGTACACCACAGTACTCAGTGCTGCCTGGAGTGCACCACACAGTGCCCCAGCAAAAATTTAAAAGGCCAGAGGTTCCAGGTACCACTGCTACTGCAGTAGCAAATTAAAATTCAATAAAATTCTCCAACAAAACAAAAATGAGAAGGAGAAAAGGTTCTGATTTCTTGGGAACTATCAAATCACAGTTACTGAACATGCACTATGCAGTTGATACAACCCACATTACAAATTCATTTATGCACAGGCAGCTCTATTGAAGTAACCCTCCTGAGGTTAATCTTGAGCTCAAGTTAAAAAGATTTGAAGGCAGACAGCAAAAGCCTAAAGAGTGAGGGTGGGACTAGTAGAGGGAAAATTTAAATGAACAGGAAAAGTCAGTGACTGTATCTATGGTCATAGCAATCAGTCCACTGATTATGAAATTAATTAAGATTGTATGTGTGTACCAAGAGCCCAGAATGGGTGCATTTTAACAGAGTTAAATAAATAGAAAATAAAGGGAGAAAAATGAAACTTCGCTTAAAAAATGCATTCAGTACCAGAATAGTTTTTTTTTTATACAAGAATAGTAATTTAAGAATTACAGTGAAATTAACTGAATGTACTTGCCTGCTTCCTTCTAAAGGTAATCTGCTGCTCACTATTAATGAGAAAAACATGCTCAACTTGCCTAACATGAATCATAAGTGTTAAAGTTAACATATGTACGCATACTTCGCACTCTGATCAGCATCACAGAAGTACCTACATGTGATTGCATTTAAATAATCCACATTACATTCAGATTTTTATAGTTATGCCAGAACATAACGCTACCAATACCACCACCTCACGGAATTGTTCAAAGGCTGTCACCTCAGCTGTCATAGGCAATGTATTGTTTGAAGCAACACCGCAACAACATTAAAATGAATTTTTAAGAATCATACTTTATATTTAAAACCACCTCTCAAACAGAATTCATTGAGCTATACTAACGCTGTATTTTAAAAAAAGATAAAATATTCACTTTTTAAAGTGAGACATTTATACAATTGAACGGTAATATTTGTTACTCGAGATAGAAGTTTCACATGGTATGCATCTGACACACACAAATATTACTAAAAGATTGACCCAGCATTGCTCGGTTCCTTAATTCAAATAAGTTCTGTTTTTCTTCCTTGAAATCATTGCTCTGGGTTGGGGCTCGGAATTAGGGGTTCAGTATGCAGGCTGCTCCGGGGAGAGAGGACAACCCCAGCCTTCTCTCACTGAAGCAACTTGAGTCCGGATGAAAAGCGCCTGTCCATGGCATGTCTACTAGCTGGGGGACAGAGACACACGAACTGACACAGTCTTTAAAAAATATACAGGTTGGACCTCCCTGATCCGGCACCCTCTGGACCTGACCTATCCCAGATGATGGATTTTGCCAGACCAGGGAAGGTCATTTTTGACCCCCGGCACCAGTCTCCTCCAGCCCTAGCCCCACCGCTGGCCTCCTGACCGCCTCCACGCATGCAGGGCTTCCACTACAGTGTCTGGCAGTCCCATTCCCGCCACGCGCACCAGGTTCCTGCTGCAGCTCCCAGCAGCACCGCCCCCTCCGTGCCCCTATTCCTGCTGCCGCACCAGGCTCCAGCTGCCCTACTGGGCAACCCCACTACCATGCATGGGGCTCCCACTAGCTTGCTGGGAGGCCGCACAACCATGTGTGGAGCTCCCATTGCCCTGCCAGCCTGCCTGGCTCCCAGGTGCCAGACTATGGATGTTACCAGAGAGTCCTGGTTAGAGTTTCAACCTGCCAGAGATAGCTGTCCCTTTCTCCATCCCTGCACCCTGCTGGCCCAATGGTGTTATAGCTGTCTTGGTTCCCATCTCTGGCCCCTTGCCCCTTTGTGGTCATTCTGCAGTATAGCTATCCCTCCTGCTAGACCCCTCCCTTTCCATTTTATGAGAAACAATCAAATTCCAGATACATCCCATTGTCTTGGCACAATCAAACCCTTGTCTTGCTTTAAGTTGATAAAAAGGAAGCTGCATTCCAAATTTGGTGGTACTAGCTTTTACCATTTAGAAGGAGTTATTGAACCAACAGATTCACAGATGGACAAACAGACACAAATTTCTAAAATATATCATAAGAAAGTGTGTGTGTGTGTGTGTGTGTGTGTGTGTGTGTCTGTGTGTAAAAATAAAAAGGTATGTTGACATACAGTTTGCAGGATCCAGTCTTGTGCTATCATATCTGGTTGTCCCCAAAATGTGTGTTAGCAATGGACAGCATTGTGTATTACAGATTGCCTCAAGCGCCACGATCCAGTAGGGTAACTAGTGGTTTCTGGCAGAGCTCAGTTACCCTAAGAAGTTTTAAATTACTTAGAAATACTTCTTTCTTCTGTTACTCTCTGGTAAGACTAAAAGGGATTAGGTTAGGCTAAAAGGGATTAAAAACAAAGGTGATGTCATGCTAGGAGTCTACTACAGGCCACCTACCCAGGTGGAAGAAGTGGATGAGGCTTTTTTCAAACAACTAACAAAATCATCCAAAGCCCAAGATTTGGTGGTGATGGGGGACTTCAACTATCCAGATATATGTTGGGAAAATAACACTGCGGGGCACAGACTATCCAATAAGTTCTTGGACTGCATTGGAGACAACTTTTTTATTTCAGAAGGGTGAAAAAGCTACCAGGGGGGGGAAGCTGTTCTAGATTTGATCCTAACAAAGAGGGAGGAACTGGTTGAGAATTTGAAAGTGGAAGGCAGCTTGGGTGAAAGTGATCATGAAATCATAGAGTTCACAATTCTAAGGAAGGGTAGAAGGGAGAACAGCAAAATAGAGACAATGGATTTCAGGAAGGTGGATTTTGGTAAGCTCAGAGAGCTGATAGGTAAGGTCCCATGGGAATCGAGACTGAGGGGAAAAACAACTGAGGAGAGTTGGCAGTTCTTCAAAGGGACATTGTTAAGGGCCCAAAAGCAAGCTATTCTGATGTGTCGGAAAGATAGAAAATACGGCAAAAGACCGCCTTGGCTTAACCACGAGATCTTGCGTGATCTAAAAATAAAAAAGGAGTCATATAAAAAATGGAAAGTAGGACAAATTACAAAGGATGTATATAGGCAAACAGCACAGGAATGCAGGGGCAAGATTAGAAAGGCAAAGGCACAGAATGAGCTCAAACTAGCTATGGGAATAAAGGGAAACAAGAAGACGTTTTATAAATACATTAGCAGCAAGAGGAAGACCGAGGAGAGGGTAGGCCCACTGGTCAGTGAGGAGGAGAAACAGTAACAGGAAACTTGGAAATGGCAGAGATGCTCAATGACTTCTTTGTTTGGTCTTCACCGAGAAGTCTGTAGGAATGCCTAACATAGTAAATGCTAGTGGGAAGGAGGTAGTTTTAGAAGGTAAAATAAAAAAAGAACAAGTCAAAAATCACCTAGAAAAGTTAGATGCCTGCAAGTCATCAGGGCCTGATGAAATGCATCCTAGAATACTCAAGGAGCTGATAGAGGAGGTATCTGAGCCTCTAGCTATCATCTTTGGAAAATCATGGGAGACAGGAGAGATTCCAGAAGACTGGAAAAGGGCAAATATAGTGCCCATTTATAAAAGGAAATAAGAACAACCCAGGAAACTACAGACCAGTTAGTTTAACTTCTGTGCCAGGGAAGATAATGGAGCAAGTAATTAAGGAAATCATCTGTAAACACTTGGAAAGTGGCAAGGTGATAGGGAACAGCCAGCATGGATTTGTAAAGAACAAATCGTGTCAAACCAATCTGACAGCTTTCTTTAATAGGATAACGAGTCTTGTGGATAAGGGAGAAGCGGTGGATGTGGTATACCTAGACTTTAGTAAGGCGTTTGATACGGTCTCGCATGATATTCTTATCAATAAACTAGGTAAATACAACTTAGATGGGGCTACTATAAGGTGGGTGCATAACTGGCTGGATAACCGTACTCAGAGAGTAGTTATTAATGGTTCACAATCCTGCTGGAAAGGCGTAACAAGTGGGGTTCCATGAGGTCTGTTTTGGGACCGGCTCTGTTCAATATCTTCATCAACGATTTAGATATAGGCATAGAAAATGCAGCTTATTAAGTTTGCAGATGATACCAAGCTGGGAGGGGTTGCGACTAATCTGGAGGATAGGGTAATAATTCAAAATGACCTGGACAAATTGGAGAAATGGTCTGAGGTAAATAGGATGAAGTTTAATAAAGACAAATGCAAAGTGCTCCACTTAGGAAGGAACAATCAGTTTCATACATACAGAATGGGAAGCGACTGTCTAGGAAGGAGTACGGCAGAAAGGGATCTAGGGGTTATAGTGGACCACAAGTTGAATATGAGTCAGCAGTGTGATGCTGCTGCAAAGAAAGCAAACATGATTCTGGGATGCATTAACAGGTGTGTTGTGAGCAAGACACGAGAAGTCATTCTTCCACTCTACTCTGCGCTGGTTAGGCCTCAGTTGGAGTATTGTGTCCAGTTCTGGGCACCGCATTTCAAGAAAGATGTGGAGAAATTGGAGAGGGTCAGAGAAGAGCAACGAGAATGATTAAAGGTCTAGAGAACATGACCTATGAGGGAAGGCTGAAGGAATTGGGTTTGTTTAGTTTAGAAAAAAGAAGATTGAGGGGGGACATGATAGCAGTTTTTAGATATCTAAAAGGGTGTCATAAGGAGGAGGGAGAAAACTTGTTCATCTTGGCCTCTGAGGATAGAACAAGAAGCAATGGGCTTAAACTGCAGCAAGGGAGGTTTAGGTTGGACATTAGGAAAAAGTTCCTAACTGTCAGGGTAGTCAGACACTGGAATAAATTGCCCAGGGAGGTTGTGGAATCTCCATCTCTGGAGATATTTAAGAGTAGGTTAGATAAATGTCTATCAGGGATGGTCTAGACAGTATTTGGTCCTGCCATGAGGGCAGGGGACTGGACTCGATGACCTCTCGAGGTCCCTTCCAGTCCTAGTATTCTATGACACTCCTAACAAATGCATGAATAGCACTACTTTTTTTTTTTTTTTTAAATAAACCAAAACACCCACCCACCCACCTACACACAACACACCATTGCCAGCACTTTATAGCAACATCTGAGCTAATCTAGAGTCAAAAATCCTTTGACACCATTTCCTCAGCTAATTATGCAACTCTGGAACTAATAGCACGGACCCTGCTATGATTCATTTGTCATCAAAACATACCCTACTCCTTCTCTCCCAGAAAGGCCTTCTGTCACTGTGACTTGCATCCTTCTCACTCAAGTGTTGCAAGTGCTAGGCTACAAGAAGAGACCCCTGTAACCCTGTGTGAGGTTGGGGAACAAGGGCCAGAGCCAGGAGCCACTTCGGCGCCAGGAGCCTCCTGTTGTTTCCGCCAGCCTCAGAAGCCTCATGCTGGTGGCAGCAGTGGCAGCCCCAGCCCCAGGGTCAGGAGCCTCCTGCCACCAACAGCAGCCCCCAGGGCAAGGATCCTGCTGTGGCTGGTTAACCGGTTAAATGTTTAACTGGTTAACTGATTAACTGGGATTTTATATCCTAATGTGGACTTTGGAATTCTGTATGGTTACATATATGTGTCATTTGAAATTTGTGAAATTAGCATTCCACCAACCAGAAAGGTAGGGATCAGACAGCTTTTTGACTACATAAGGAGAGAGACCTTTTTTTTTTTTTTTTTTTAAGGAAAACGTGATAGTAAAGAGATAAAAACAAAGTCTTTTTTTTCAAACTGCAATTTAAAAAGACAGCTGCATAATTTTATGCAGATTCTGGCATCCACTCATATCTTCAACCTGGTTTATAGTCACATACTTCTTGTAACACAATTGCTGGTTAAGTACAAATCCAAATAGCTCAAATATCAGTTTGTGTCAGGAAATTTTCTACATTTGGACACTCTTCAAGGCATGCACACACAAAAACTTTCATATTCTAAGAAAGGGCCAGTCTACTACAACACCACAAACAGCAAGTACAATTTCATGGGACATAGCTGTAATGGATCTTGCAAAAACATGCTTAATGCAAAACATCAATAAATATACTTAACTATATCACTAATTCTTTATAATGAAGTCAATACATGTTGATTGTACTGTTTTTCAATTGCATGGATTACCTCATCCGTCTAGGATAGCTGACATAATTCTTTATCATTTGCATGACTAATACAATAATTCATGTCTTTAATAGCATAGGATACCTCAATTTTTACAACACAGTCAATTAGAGATGTTGACAGTATCCCGATGCAGAGAATGCACTAGATAACCCACCAGTGCTCCCTGCCACTCCAAATTATAGCATTAGCATTTCCTTATAATCTAGCCAGAGCTGTAATTCATTATTAAATGTCTTGACCAGATCTGGCTCCATCAATCAGCAATTCTAAAGCACTCCAGGAGTTGGGAGAGCTGTACTGGCATCCTCACCTCACATCTGGCAGTAGGTAAACATTCCTACAGTTGGACCTCCTTGGTCCCAGATCCTCAGGACTTGACCAGTCCCAAATGAGGAAGTTTGCCAGGCCAGTGGAGGTCAATGCTGGCTCCTCTGCAGGGGCCCTCCGGGTTCTACTAGGGGGCCGTCAGTCTCCCAGCTGAGCTCCCCTCCTAGCCACCCACACTGGCTTCCAGGTTCCCCTCCTGGCTGTTGACCCTGCTGTCAACCTCAACCACTAGGCTGGGCTCCTGGCTCAGCCCCAATCCCACCCACCAACCCCCCGGCTGCTGGCCTGGCTCTGCTCCGAGCCACCAGGCCCCCTCAGCTGGCTCCCATGCCCAGCCACCAGGGCTTTCTGGGTCCAGCAACATCCGTGGTCTTTCCAGATCTCAGATGTTGCCGGACCAGAGAGGTTCAACTGTATTTACTTTTTACAGTTAGAGAAACTGAGGCAGAGAGGATCAGAAAACTGCCAAAGGCCACACAGGAAATCAGAGCTAGAGCTAGGATTTGATCTGAGGAGTTCCTTACTCCCAGCCTTGTGCTTAGCTCTGTACACCATACTGCTCCTCCAATCTATTTTGATTGCTTCTTTGTAGTATTTGACTGCAATTTAGTTTATGCTACAAATTCTGAATCTAATCCTTTGATTTCTAAGGGAGTAAGTTATTTTTACAGTGTAGATATGCTGCGAGATCAGCAACAAGCTAACCCAGAAGTCTCAAACCAGTGGCACGACTCCACTGAAGCCCAAGAAGAGTGCACAGTAGAGGAGTTACAGTTGCATAACCTCAGATCCACACCTCTCAAATATGAACGTGCTGGTGGTTGTGGGTAAAGCAATGGCTAGCTCTTGGAAAGCCACCTGACTTCTCCTCCTGTGCCAGCACTGGCCCCTAATGCAGATGGACCTAGGAGCAGCTCCTGGGCATGTGGCTACAGGCTCAGGCAGCATCCCACAGGCCCAAGCTTCTCTCCTCGGTTTCTAGCACATAGGTAAATTATAAGAGCATTTGCATCTGGCCTCAAGTGTAACCAAGTAGATGCCCTCAACTCAGGTAGCCCATAACCTGCTGTTGACTGGGAGTCACAGAGACAGAAAAAAAGAGGGAGGGAAAGACATACCAACCAGGGGCAGAAAACAACAGGAGAGACTAAGGAGGGAAGAAGAAATGGCAGCTAACATATGAGGGCATGGCTGGGGTTTACAAAAAGGTGGCACCCTTCTGCCAATTCTTCAAAGGAGGGAACCTGCACCAGAAAATGTTTGGGGCCACTGAGTTAGCCTATGCTGCATACTGAATTAGAGCGTTCAAAATAAATCCCACATACTGACAGTATGTGCTTGTATTACACACAGGTATGAGAAGCAGGTATTGCCCTATGGTTCCAGTTTCCAGCCAGACTCAAATGTCTTCTACCACTTACAGCAGCTTTGTAGTTCAGTGTCTCGACAACAAAATTGCCAACAAACAAAATCAGTGGCCACTTTTTGAAAATGTATTCCTGTATGTAACCGGTCAAACACTTTAACCTTTCAAGATACCGTTTCATGCGTGCACATATGTTAGGAGCTGGAAGATGAGAACATGAGACACCTTGAACTCTTCCTGCTCTGTGGCACAGACCACGTGACTGGGAATATAGAGTGCCCAACTTGATATATTTTTAAAAGACCTGATTTTCAGAAGTTTGGCTCAGTACTATCTGAAAATCAGGCACCCATTTGCCATGTCTCAAGATGGACCCCCAAAAAGCAAGATACCTACAATCACTTATGACAATCTTGACCCCGCAGCATAATCTGCTACAGTCTTGTATAAATCTTAAAGGAAGCCTAGGATCATGAGCATTAATTCACTTTGCTTAGTGAATGCTCAAATGACAAATGGAGTGTGAAAGCCCTGTTAGGCTAGCATTCTCTCAACTCAACATCCATCAAGCTCACAGCAGGTGACTTGCTAGATCTGCCATTTTAAAAAATGCTGATTTAATGCCTGCTGACGGACCTGTTTTCTTTTTAGCCAGCTCCTAATCATTATAGCTCACCAGTAGCAAAGAGTTTATTTGTATTACAGTAGCATGCAAAGGCTTCCATCAGCCCATCATGCAAAGCATTGTGCAAACACCCAGAAAGACATACTCCCTGTTTTGCAGAATTTACCCCACCCATTACGCTGGCATGTGGGTAAAGACAACCAAGAAGTGACTAATCCAGAGACTCCATCTGATAAAACGTTGACAACCATTCTACAAAGGGAAGAGCACTAATAGTCACAGCTTAATTTTGTTCACTCTACAATTGATAAGGCTAAATGAGTCTTTCAGAGCCACAGATACTGGAAAGGGGGCACACACGTATACCTACTGATTGTTGTGAAGGAAGACATTTGGCCTGTGCAAGGCATAAAACCTGCTGGATACTGGAGGGTGGGAAAGAATGCTGGTCCTGCCCCACGGGTACTCACAAATGCAGAGAGTAAAGGTTGTATAGGCTCCCTGACTTCTGGGGGTATGGAACATTTCAGCCAGTGACAGACAGCTTGCTTGTTTCTTGGGCTCTGTAATGCACTGCGGCCAGATGAGAGTGGTCTTCTGTACTGTGCATCCTCCCTCAGGCCTAAGTATCTCCCTCCACAAGCCAGTCATAAATTGACCCCAAAAGATGGAAAAACACCATACTGTATACTGCTGTTAAGGAGTTTTTTCATTTTGCTTTTTGCAGCTCCTCAAAGGAAAGTTTCTGCATTTTAATAGAATTTCATCCTCCAAAAAATGTGCAAGGAGACCAGATTATAGTTAAATGAGTCATTCACCCCAGAGCAACTCCACTGACAGAAGTCATTCTGGTAAACTTCATTGTACTAAACTGAAGGCCAGTATCTCAACAAGTGTCTTAACACCAAACATAACGCTTAGGAAAAAAAACCAGCATTCAAATGGGCTCTTGGAACGTGTGAAGGAGTTCTTTCAGCTAAACCAACTTGGTTAATATAGCCAATAAAATGAAAGCAAATTTACACTTGATTATGTAAAGCCAGCTTGCACCTAATTCCTTAACTTTCACCTGTTAAAATGATTGTGTAAAATGGCACCTTCTCACTCAGATCTGCTTTCTGGGTGTGTTCAATGTCATGCTTCCTGACTTCAGTGATTTAAAAAAAGATTATATTGTTTTGTACACCTGTTAGTGCTGCAGAGCCAATGTTGCTAAGACCAGGTAAGCCAAATTCTACTCCACTGTGTACACAATCCACAGAATTGGTTACTCAGCTCCGAGTAGCTGCAGCTGATGAAATACACTGTGCCTCTCTTGGCCAGCAGAACCTTTTTGTTACAGGTGATGAAGCACAGGGTGGAAAGTGCCCAGGCTTAACTTTGGGCGTTCAAGCTGAGTTACTTGGCTGGCAGCCAATAAGTTCAATAAGTGAGACGAAAACTATTGGGACATAAAAGTGGAATCCTACAACAGCAGTTTTGCAAAGTTACTTTTCACACAGAACCTCACTTAGGGTATGTCTACACACAATTTTTATTTTGGGAGAAGGATGCAAATAGTGCTGCGCATTTGCATACTTCCGCGGGGTTTTTTTTTCCGGAAGATGCTCTTCCGGTACTTACCTGCGTCTACACCCGGCCGAATTTTGAAATAAACCCCTATTGTGAAAGGCCCCTTATTCCTCCTACAATGAGGTTTACAGGAGTCTTTCAATTCAGACACAAGCTGGATAGGATTGTTTTTGTTCTGTGTTTATGTTGTGGTACGTACACCTTGGTGAAGCACAGTAGAGGAGTTAGTTAAGACATTGTCTTAAAGACAGACACAATATATAGTGGAAAGGATGGAGGCAGCATAGAAAGGAATAGTGGAATGGACTGGAAGGAAAAAGGGAAGACATTATTCAACACCCACGCAGATTTCTATATTCCACCGCACTTTTGCCGTCAGTCCACCCCTTTGGGAGGATAGGGTGGACTGATGCTCCCTTCCTCTCCAATTCACACAGGAACATTGCTGGCTGTTCCCCTTTGTCACAGTGTGAAGGGAAAGTGCACTGTTTGCTGCATTCCTCACTCTGGCTGGGAAGCACAGGGGGCAGATGAACCTGGACCTGTCCCGACTGGGGGACAAGCACCCCTTCCCCGGCTGTGCTTACTGGAGCTGCTGCAGCCATAGAGAGACACTTCTCACCTAGCCCCACGCTATTGTGGTGAGAGGGTTGGTGTAGTCCTCTCTTGCCCAGGGCAGCCTGCATGCTGAACCCCTTTTCCCCAGCCCCACCCCAAAGCAATGATGTAAATGAAGAAAAATAAAAAGTAATTGAGTTAAGGACCCAGGCAACACTAAGTAAATCTTCTAGCATAAAATAAGAAAATGACACTCAGTGACAACTGGCAACTCTACATTTCTCTTAATGCAGCTTTCTGTATTGTGCACTTCAGTTTACTAGGTTTAGAATCTATCACTCATTAAACAAGCCATAAGGATTAGCTAAACTAAACTGTTTTTTCTAGCAACATTCAAAATAGCAAACCGCTTGGGAATTTACTTTTAAATCACACTTCTACTAAAAGGCATAGAAGAGTCTTAAAGAATGATGCATTCCAAAGTGAATTCTTTAAGTTACTAACCAATTAATTCACTAATCATATTAGGGATATTAAATTTTGATTAATTAACTAATCGAATAGTCAATGGGATTTCCATTGAATATTCGATTAGTCAATAAGAACTTTCTCATTCCACCTTTGAAATGTACAAGAGCCCCAGTGGGGACTCTTGTGCATTTCAAAGCAGAAGCAACTGTGGAGTCCAGGGTCAGCGGGGGACTTCCCGTTGGAACCGGGCTCCACGCCACGTTCCAAGAGTCCAGCAGGGACTCTTGTACATTTCAAAGTTGGCCACTGCTGTGTCCCTGCCCCGTCCCACGGAACTGGAGCTGGGGGGGAACCGGCTTTTAAGCTGGCTCTCTCCAGCACCTCCTCTTCTTCCCCCTCCTTGCTGCATCTTTGTGAAAGAGGCAGCAGGGGAGGGGGCAGAAGCGACTAGTGTGTCAACTAGTAAATTAGTCGCTTACATCCCTAAGTCATATCCACATCTTCATCCACATCCTTTTCTCCCAATAAGCAGTTTTCCTTATGGTGTTTCATTCTTGTAACTAGGTGCTGCATGTTCTTCTTGCACTGCTTAGACTTGATACATTTTCCTTTCTTAACCAGGGAACAAATTTCTTCAAAATATTCCCATATAGCGTCTCTCACATCCAGAATCCAATGGGGGAGGGGGAGAAGGGGGGCAGTAAAACCCTTTTACCTGCCTGGTGATTCTGTCCCTTTTCTGCATGGTTTTATGAGAAACTCTCATTCCGGGCACATCCTGTTTTCCTGGCACAACCAAACCCTTACCTTGCTTTTGGTGGGCCTAGTTCTTAACGTTTAGGAAGAGTTCTTCAAAAAACAGACTAACTCACACAGAGACAGACAAACTCTCTCAAATACATATTTGATTATATCAAAATCCCCTTATTTTGGAACATCATGGCCACAGACCATAATGGTGATGCCATAAGTATATTCCCTATTTTATTTCAGCATAACTCAGCTTTTCCAAGAGAACCCCATTCTATACTTGTTGTTCATTGGGACTTACTCCAAAATTAAGTGCACTCTAAGCCAATCTTAGCTTTTTTGGTAACTTGATTTAAATCAATTCTCTTTTTTTGTGATTTAAATCATGATTTAAATCAATCCACTTTAGCCATGAGGTTTACTTTACAGCTGGCAACTCATTAAAAACTTACAACTTATCTATTTAAACATTATCTTTTCATAGTGCTTATGCACAATTCCTCAAACAGGTATTTAAGATGCTCAGTGCCTGTACTAAGTACAATGCTAATTGTAAATTATAATTTGGCCATTACTATTTGACGTGGTCTTTAAAAATTTGAGCCCCAATACACTCAATTACTCAAAAATATAGCAAAAATCAACAGGTGGTTTGGTAATATTTTTGTTTTCTGTGTTAGAGAGAATGTCAGTTTTAAAAGCACAGAAAAAATGCAGCCTTGTTTCCAATCCGGCAGAATATGCTGCACAAGAGACTTATTAGATAAAAGCAAAAACATTTAATATATAGACTCTTTCCTCCCTGGGGAAAAAACTACTTGGGAGAGGTAGAATGAAGAAAACTGAAAATCAGGAAAAAAAAAAAAATCACAAAAAATTTGATTACTTACAAACTTTATCAGTATACTCTTCTGACATAAAAAAATGGTGTGCTCTCAACTTACTAGTTCTGTTTATACAATCCACTTCCAATACTTCTGCTGTATATCTTTTAATGTGTTAGACAGCAAAATCAAGTGCCAATGAAATCCAAACTCCTCCTCATTTGCTATTTCTATCACCTTCTAGAGTAACTAAGAGCAGCCTTATTGTGTCATTAACCTTCAAGATCAAAGGTTTGATACCAATGTACCAACTATACTTGAACATTAATTTGCACCTTTCCATTAGTGGACATTGGTATTGTATATGTTCCCATAACAGCTGGGAATGCAAAATACATACCAAGTTACAGCTCAAAACATACAGTACTAAAATGAAGACTGAAGTACAAAAGACCAGATTTAAATAGATTATTTAGAAATCAGGCAAAATATTTTTCTCGTTCTCTCTCCCTCTCCCATATATTACATATTCAAGTTGGTAAAAACCATTAAGGATTTTTTAAATATTATTCAAAAGTTTCGGAGTATTATTTATGGAGAATGATTGTTTAGCTGGAATAATTCTGATAGTTCATTAACAAATAAGGAGCTGTAGTAAAATAGGGACATATTCTAACATTTAATCCAAACTCCTATTAGTTTAAATGTAAATTTTGAATGACTCTTAATAGGGAAACAATGACAATATATTTATTTACCTATTATAATTGTTAGGGAAATATTCTAGTAACTATAATTTTTATACTGATGCCTAATTAGATTTATTCACGGTTTTAAATGGGGGAAATAACCAGGAAAATACAATTTAGTACAAAACTGTGTAAATACTGATTTTAAGAGAAGAACAAAGAACATAAAAATGTACAAGATACTTACAATGTGCAAGAGCTTTAGCACATCCACAAATCTGTTAGAAAAGTAACAAAAAGCAAATTATTACATTTGAATTGCAGAATTAAAATAAGCTGAATAAGTATTTTGAGTTCAGCATTAACACCTACACTTTCTCCGAGCTCATGATCTCCTTGGCAATATGGTAAACTTTCGTTTTCTTTCCAGATGCTTTACCCTGCAGATAAAATTATATATGTTACCCTGTGTACACAAATTGCACAAAGATGAACTTCTAGCCAAATTTCTTACTAAAAATATTACTTTATACTGCTCAAAATTCTGGTGGTATCCAAAGATTAATTCTTGTGAAATTGAATTTAGAATATAATTGGATAGAACGATGTGTAAATGCTAATCTATAAATAAGCACTAGCCTCCCTATCTAGAAACTCTGGAAAGCATCAGAGCCCATATTGAAAATGACAGCTGTCAGCTGCTGAAAGAAGTAGCATGTGGATAATATTCAATATCCATATTCATCAATAATTTAATTGGCTTATTTGTGAATACTGTATATATATTTGCTCAAATGGGTTTTAGGAACATTTGTCAATAGATTTAGAGGGGTAGCCGTGTTAGTTTGTAATAGAAAAAACTTAAACAACTAATAAGTTTTTTTTCTCTTCTCCTTTCCCTCCCCATCCCCTCTCTTTTGCTGCTTTTTATTTGGAACTTGGACCCCTTAAACTCCATTCATCTGAAGAAGTGTGTTGTGCCCACAAAAGCTCAAGATGCCATCTACATTTTTTGTTAGCCTCTAAGGTGCTGCAGGACTATTTGTTGTTTTTTTAAGTTGTGTCAAAAGATGAACACAGGCTTTGTTAATTTTTATGCTGCTTTTAATAAAGACAAATTTACCATGAAATAGCATTTTTTTCTTTTCAAAGTAACTTCAGAATCTGTCTTAAACCTCAAAGAATGAACTGAAAGTAAATATAATCAAACTTCCTTAGATACTCTATTGTACATAAAAATATGCAATCTTTCTATGTAAGATTTCACTCCTGAAACACAAGTGCACACAAACATATATACATACACACACACCATTATGATATGGTAGCACATAGACTGACTTCTAGTAGTGCTGTTTAACCCAATCACACTAGAATGCCACTCTCACTTTCCCCCAGAATAATAAAAAAAAAGAATTCTCACAACTAATCCCCACAACCAGCTGTCTGATTTTTAATCCTTGAATTGTTATGGGATCCCTGAAGAAGAAAAGTGCTAAATAAGTATAAAATAACAAATCCCCAGTGAGTGTGAAAGGAAAAGAGTGAGAGACAGATATATGAATATTTAAGATATTGGCTAATAAAATGGAACATGGAATTATTTGCATTATAGCACAACTGTGCTACAAACATGTACAAAGGATACCAGAGAATTTACACTTCAAGGCTCAGGCCCTCCTCAAGCTGTCACCCAAATTCTATCCTTGTGATAGAATACTGATGAGCTCCAGTGAAGACAATGGAGCTCCATGGGGGCGGAGGAATACGCCTACACACAGCAGCTTGCAGGATCAGGGCCAAAGCTTAAGATCAATTCAAAAAATGTGGTACAACAAACAAACTGATGGCAAGATGAGAGGCACGCAAAGATGCTTTTGCACAGTTTAACTGTATGCACAGTTTGCTTTTAAAAACTAAAAACAATTCATCTCTCTATAGCAGTAGTCCTGGCTTGCCACCTGCTTAGCTGTTACATGATGGCACTATGTCCATTATCAATGTAGATTTTCCATTACAATGAGGAGTTAAAGTAAAGGAAAGAGAACATGAAAATTCATCCTAGATAGGCAGGTATGTAACACAGAAAACAAACAGTAGTAGGCTGAATTTCTGGTGACATCATATGCAGAACTGTAGCAAAAGAGCAAGAGGGATTTACCTTAAAAACTTCAGCTGTTTTTATTCAGCTGCTGCATACTTGCTAATCATTTTTTAAATGAACTTGTGATATTTCTTGCTGAAAGTTTTATTGCTTCATTTCCTATTTCAAAAAGACTGTAATGCAGATGCAATCCCATACAATTTTATTTCTACCAGTATTGTAGGATGTGGAATCAATAATTAAAGTGACACTTCATATGGTTTGCTGATCTCCAGGAATTTCAGAGGCCACATACTGTATGTTTGTTATTCTGATGTCCCAAAGCACTATCCAATCCAACCAAAGGTAAGGAAGAGAGCTATCAAGCCACAAATCTCAGAAACTAAACTATGAATGTCAGAGCAATTTGTGTTACCCACTAGTGAAGCTACAGTGATGGGAATATGCTGCACTTACCCAGTGCCATTTATTCAATGATCACAAAGTGCTTTACAAACATAGGTATCACCCCTGTTTTACAGATGGGGAATTTGAGACACAGAGAAACAACTTGCTCAAAGTCACAACACAAATGAGAGTCACAGCTGCAAAGAGAATCCAGAAGGCCTCTCTCTCAGTAGATACTCTCCCTCCAGTGTAGGCCATTGTTAGGCCATAGTATTAACGCTGCAAGCTTTGGTCTAGATTCGAAGCTGTCCTTTGAATAGCAACTAGCACATACATTACTGAGATCTGGAAACGAAATTATAGTTTCTACAATCCTCAGCTAGGCCTTAACACTTTGTACTACATTTTGAACCTCTCTGGTCCAGTATTCTCTGATCCAGCAATCACAAATGTTGCTGGACCAGAGAGCCCTGGGCCAGCAGAGTCCCAGCGTCCGCGGACCAGGCTGAGGAGCTGAGAGCCCAGCGATTTGCTAACAAACCCTGGGAGAGCTCAGAGTCTGTCAGAGAGGCTGACCTCCCCTGGTCTGGCAAACTCCCTCCTTGGGTGCCAGACCAGGGAGGTCCAAGCTGTACA
This sequence comes from Rafetus swinhoei, assembly GCA_019425775.1. Taxonomy (NCBI): domain Eukaryota; kingdom Metazoa; phylum Chordata; order Testudines; family Trionychidae; genus Rafetus; species Rafetus swinhoei. The sequence goes on along the minus strand of CM033437.1, from coordinate 267,943,860 downwards.
CTGAAACACAATAATTTCAAAAGTGAAATTAGTGAAATCCATTCATATCAATTAGGTTTGTTTTTGGCAGAGCCTGCATATTAGCATCTAGAAAGAATCACTAAAACCAACCAAATTCAGGCATTTATATTATACAAGGATATGGAACACATCCTTATCTCTTTCTTTATGGAAAGCATAACTAAGTATATAGGAGTAAACTTACATGCAGTCTGTAATTTTGCAAGGTAATAATGGGCATTGCTCCATAAATGACAGTTGAAAAATAATTTTAAAAGTAATCGTTAGAAAATAATAAAATACTAATGCAAAATATGAGTGAGATATTGCCCGTTTATTTTTTCAACACCATTTGGAAGATCTCTCAGATCAGCTGTCACTGGAAATGCCACATTGTGTTTGTTTAGTCAGAAGACCATTTGGAAGGCAGGAAAATTTGAAGCACAGCCTTCAAATTTTAGGTCTCAGAGTCTCTCAATTTTCAGGTGACAGAAAGGTAAAAGCTGAGGTGTCCCTTTTCAACAGTTGTTTACTGTGCTCACTGTTGTGGGCAAGAAATACGATTAGAGCCTGGATGTATGCGCCAAGAAAAACAAAACAAACCAACCAACCAAACAGCTGATTACCAATGCAGAGATTGTTTCATTTTCCTCTGCAGCTGCAAGAACAGTTAAGAAGTTTCAATCTAGAGGCAGATCATTGGTAAAGATAATCTGCAGCTGTCAGAGTCCACGTGCCACAGGCCAGCTGATCAAGTTAAAAAACAGATGGTTCACCACCAGTTCCAAGTTACATGAAGACAAGAGTATGTTCTATGAAACACGAAATGTTTCATGAGCAGAGCAGCATTGCACTGTGTGTTTCTAGGAATCCCTTCTAAGTGTGGTGAGAAAGATATTTCCAGTAAGGTGTTAGCTGATAGAACCACACACAATTTTGATTAGCTACACAGCAACAGGCTGTGCTGCTGACTCCCACCCACATCCCAACCTCCTCAAGAGAAACGTTGATTAATTAAGATCAGGGTTCAGGGAACTAGCAGAGAGATATGAGGAAATTCAAAGCTGTTACACAACACTTGCACCTTGTTGAACTTGAGTTCTTCTTTCTGGCAATGGAAAATTCTGTATCTAGTTCTTCTTGGCAGGCAGGTGTCTGAAATAATATTCTACCACAATACAGCAAAAATATACCTGCCCTGAAAGGAGGTGAAACAGCAGATATGAATGAAAGCAGAGACTAGACTGCAGTGAGGTAGGTTTCAGGGATGCTGGGAAGCTGAGAGAAACCTCTGCTGAGGATAAGAAAAGATGACAAAGGAAGCCCCGGGAAAGGAAATAAAATCTCATCAACAACTGATTCAAAAAGGCTGTTTTATTACCCAATCACCTGTGGCTTGAAAGAGGGAAGGGAAAAGGAAATACACTGGGTGCCTTCCAAAGACATGCCATCCAGCATGCACAGCAGCGAAGAGACAACCGGAACCTAGGCATCATGGCTAAGGTGGCTGCAGGACTCTTGGGGCAGAACAAGTCTGCTAGGATGGGCTGTAAAAAGGATCTTGTGGAGCGTACACGCTGCAACACTTTACCTCACTTTGAAAGCACTGAATTGTAGAGCTTAAACTGGTCATGTGCAAGCTAAGTAACCAGGACTAGCAGAGAGAAGAAAAGAAAATCCTCTTTAATAGATACCTCTGCTTTGATGGAATAGATACAATCAGGAAAGCCCAGAAGTCAGATCAGTAACTCTAAAATCCAAGAAACAGGAATCCTACACTGCTCCCAAAACAGGGTGAAAACTAGGTCCTGAATCTCCTATGACTGTTAGAAAGGAGCAACTGAGCAATGGTCAAGAGGCAGTCTCAAGTGTTTCAGTCCAGGAAGCTACCAGTTTGTGGACTGTGTAGGTGCCCCAAAATAGTTTACTGATATAGAAAGCTTTTGTGGCCGAACATGCAACTTCCAGAGTGCTGTTCTGCTGAATAAGAAGCTGTCACTGAAAAGTAACTTTTCCTTCCTCAACACTTGGCTGGAACACTCCTATACCATCATAGTTTCATAGGCCCATGCCCCTAAAACCAGTGAGCTGGCACTTGGAGGAGCTTCAGCTGTTCTAGTGACCTGTTTTCCAGTCCCTACACGTTGGAAACTGACGACTAGGGTTAGAGAAGCCAATGTTTTTCAGTTTACCCCACAGAAAACAGGAAACTGGCACTCAAAGGTCCAGAGCATGAGATTGAGAACTTTAGTAAATGTGCAGTGTAAAACATGCAGAGCAGTCAAGTTTGACTGCTTCACACTTCACTTCAGTTTGTAGAACTCTACATAAACAGGTGGGTGGTGTGTAGGACTACAGGCCCACAAGTCTTTGAGCAATGCAGCACAATTTTTATGACTATTCCTAAACACGGGTTCTTCACACCAAGGACCTTTGCAAATCCACAGAAAGTTTGAAGCTTTACAAAAAAATTACCATTATCATAGTTCAAAAAAATCTGAAAAATGATGGCTTATATTTTACATGACATCTCTCATGCACACATTCCCCTAGTGCCCTTTACAAACGGTATGGGAAACTGAAGAATACTAATAAGCACAACTTTAAAAATCAAAATACACCTGCTTCTCTTCTTGAAGATCCAGTTCACCTTTGCTAGAATCAGAATTTGTGTCGTCTTCCTCATCAGAACTGTTGATAATTTCTTCATCCGACTGAACGTCTCCCAGCATCGCATTGTGGTCACTGTGATCTGATGCCCTACAAGTGGGGAAAAAACCCACATGATTGGTTTATATTAGCATAATTTTTCATTTAAATTTGAAAACCTTTCCATCAGAGCAACAGGGCTAATTGTTACTAGAAGTGCAGATAGCTCTGGAGAAGCAGAGTAGATTTTCCATAGAGGACCTATGACTCTTCATTGCCATAAGCAGCTGAGTGCCATACAAGTTAAATAGTCAAAAGGGTTTATGTTTTCATCCTTCACAGATGCCAGAGTTTATCTCCATCATCCTGAAAGCCAAGCTTGAAACCCCTGCTAGAGAGAGAGCAAGCTATTTCATGTGCCAGAGGGATAAAGAGAGATTGTTGTTTGTTTTGCTCTGCTCTCTCATGGGATCTCTCTGCTCTCTCACTGAGCATTGTTCTATACATCATGCTCAATTTGACCACCTTTTTTTTTTTTTTTGGGGGGTTGTTTAATCTTAAATAAAGGTACATAGACATAAAAGTTCAGGCTTGATTATCAAGGCATGCAGTAGTTAAATAGTTACATTAGGCTGAAATTAATGGTACCTAGGGTCAATTCAATACATACCTGCTTTTCTGAATAGACATTTTTGTGATCCATAAAATCAATGAAAATAAAAACAAAGACATTAAGCCTTTCAGACAGCTGTCAAACCTATAAATACAATCCGGTTCTGTAGTAATAGATTCATTTGGGGGGGGGGGAAGGAAGGGGGGGAGACACATGTCTCAGTTCTCACTAACTTTAGCCACATTTGTAACTTGCAGAGATTTTGTGTGATAAACATGCATGCTGACCCTATGCACAGTCCTCCTCCCTCTAACCAAACTTGATGCCTTAAGAAAGGCCTTAATGTTTCTCAGGAAGAAAATTCCCAAGGAAAGAGGGGAAAAGAAGACTACTAGATTTATAATAGCCGGTTGCTAGTCAACTGCTTCTTATAAGCAGCACAGAGACAGCAGAGCCCAAAATGTTCTCAAACTCACACAGGAACATGTCAATGTATTTTAGCTTCAGGAAGAGAGAAACTTACAAAGTCTTAGCAACACCTTCAGCTATGGAGTTAATCAGCTAATAATTTCAAGTTAAACCAAACCAACACACAGATCATGGGATCAGCTTTCCAAGCCAGCAAGGTGCTCAATGCCCTCCTGTCCCATTTACTCCAATAGATGTGGGCAAAGAGCAGTTACTTACCCTGCAGTAGCTCTGGTTCTTCAAGATGTTACAGTCAGGATGGATCCCATTGTAGGTGAGCACATTGGATGTTTTTTGTACAGCAGCGTCCAGCAGGCTGTGCACGTAACCTTTGTCTCTCATAAAGGGGATGAGGAAACCACGACCTTTCCTCACACCCTCATGATGCAAAGCCCATGCAGGTCCAACCACCCTTGCAAATTGGTGGCTGGACAGCAGCAGTCCCTCAGGTCACTGGTAGTGAGTGCCAGCTGAATCAAACAAGGATTGAAGTACTGCTCGCCTGAACTTGGCATGAGCCTTACTAACCATCTCAAGCACATAATATTTTATGAAAGTTGGGGGATGACTCCTTGTTACAGTTAGGGATGTTAAAGTTAGGTTATTTTACTAATTGAGTAGTCGATAGAATTTTTAATGACTACTCGATTAGTCGATGGGGAAGGCAGCCAGCTCAGTCCTGGCTCACAGCTTTGCATTTAAAATGTAGTAGGAGCCTGGTGGGCAGGCAGCCCAGCTCAGTCCCTGCTCACACTGGGTCTGGGACCAAACCCCACTGCAGTTCTGCAATTTAAAACACAATAGGAGCTGGGAGGAAGGCTGCCCAACTGGTTTTAAATTGCAGAGCTGCAGCAGGGTTTGGTTCTGGCACGAGTTGGGACTCAGCCAGGCTGCCTGCCTGGCCAACAGCAGCCCCAAGCTGCAGGGGCTGCTGTTGGAGCAGCCTCTCCCGCCTCCGCCCCAAGCTGCTGCCTCTGATAGAGGCAGCAGCGAGGAGGGGGGCAGGTGGCACCACGGAGCCAGTGCTGGGGACGACGACTGACTTTTAAGCCAGCTCCGCCCAGCACTGACTCCTGCTTCCCTACCCCCTTGCTGCCTTGGATATAGAGGCAGCAAGGGAGGGAGGAATGCGAGTAGTCGACTAGTCCACAACTCGCTTACGTTCCTAGTTACAGCCTTGCAGATTTCAGAGTGACATTATAGAAGTGGGTGACAAATGATCTAGTGAGTGTGGCTTAATGTCTGAAAAGAGAGAGGCTCGCCAGCCAACTGACAGCACTGTGTATATCCACTTGGAGAGTCTTTGCGAGATCTGCCTGGCCAGAAAAAGCTACAAGAAAACTGGGAGAAAGCAAAAATGGCTTGGTCCTACAATAAGACCTCAAAGATATGAGCACCAGAGTTCTGGAATGACTGATCAACTGGACACTGAGAAACTGAAAGTAACTAACCAGGCAGCAGAAGAGACCCCCTTCCCAAAAAGGGCAAGTACTGTATGGTGCCTGTATTGGGCTGGGGCTGCCAGCCTAAGACAGCTAGAGCCAGTAGAGCAATTAGCAGACCTGGGGTCTGTGGTTTTCAGGTAGTTCCTTTCCTCCCAACCAGAAACCAGTCTTGAGCTTGGAGACAAAGGATGATGGAGGCAAGCATTACCGTCCTGAACTTGAGGGCAGGTATGTATTTGGTCAGTCTCGTTAGGTCTAGGATAGGATGAAGACTTCCCTTCTTTGTCAGAATGAGGAAATATTAGAAGCTGCCTCTCTCCTGGGACTTTACTGGAATCTCCTCTATGGCTCCCAGATGAAGCTACAAGGTCACTTTTAATTACAGCAGGCTTTCCTGAGAAGTGATGAGTATAGGGGTAATGAGTGGAACTGGATGGAAGAGTCACAGGCAAGGATCATCCTTTGTTACAACAGATCATGCCTGGTGGAATGGAGGGAGGCAGATTCTGCATGTAGTGCTTATTCACTGGATCTGATGTGGCTCCCAACCAAGCTGTCAAGTTTGCTGACATGCTGTAGGACTGGGGTGCATTGATGAGGAAGAAGAATGGCTGTACCCTCTGCTCTGTTTTGGCTTTTTTGTTTCTGGGCTTGTATTCAGGATGTTTGTGAGGGTAAGGCAGGATCCAGGGCCTTGAGTGGGAGGTGGGCAGTAAGGCTTGTGGTATAGCACTGAGATGAATATACCTAGCGAGCATAAGGTGGCCTTTGAATCTTTCTGTGAGTGCAGAGAGCTTTCTGCCTACTAAATAACTGTGTGACAGGGCATCGCCGCCCCACACTCCGAACACCTCGGTAGCTGCCCTGTTCACAGCACGGGGGGCTGCGTGCTGGCCGTGCACCCATTGCTCGAGCACTGCACGGGAAGCTTCCCACCCCGGGAGCCATGGCGAGCGCAAGCCTCGGCGTGAACAAGGAGGGAGGGAGGCGGGGACAGCGGAGACCCGCGCCGTGCGATTTGCGACGCGGCCACGTCAGGGCGCGCCAGCGGAAGCAGGGGTGAGGAGCACGTAGGGGGAGGGGAGAGGAGACGCACAGCATGACGTCACCGGTGCGGAGCTGACGTCAGAGCGCAGAAGGGAGCAGGGGATTCAAAAGCAGAGGGTAAACAGTCAAATGGAGAGTAGCCAGGGAGGTAAGAGCTAGAGGAGGAGGACGGGAGGAAGACTGAACGGCCTCGGCTAGTAAGCCAACAAGGCACTCTGGCGGGGTCGAGGTTGTGCCACCGGCGTCTTGACAGAGGGACACAGAGTCTGATAGAGTGGGGAGAGGAAGCAGCCCAGGGCAGGGCAGCATGTTATAGCCCGCGGGCTGACGCATTGCAGCTAGGAGCCCCATCAGCCAGACAGGACTGGAAGCAGTTCCTGTCCTTAGGGCCCTGGGCTGGGGCCCATGACTGAGGGTGGGCCCGCGCCCCACTCTCCCCATCGCCAACAACTGCCATTACTGGCTCCGGGGAATTCAGGAACTGGCACTCCTGAGTGGGGCCAGTGACCTTGGCGGCCAACACCGCGGCAAGAGGGCTTGCGAGAGCCCGTGTATAAGACCCAGAAGGGAAAACTGACCAGGTAGTGGGGACTGCACAGGGACTGTAGTAAGGCCTATGGACATACCGGACAGAACGCCCAAGGGGCCTGGTCACAACCTGCTTGCCCTCAAAGTTCAAGTCTTCAACTACAGCCTGTACCCCTCTTGGGATACCCAATGTTTGGAGCTATCATGCCCTGTGCTTCATCACCATGGTGGCCAGGGACTTTGCAATGATGTTGGAGGCATACATTGCAATGCTGATCTTTAAATTATCATGTAGTGCTGCTCTGCTGTTGTGTAGAAGCTGTGTGAGGAAGGATGCCACTTGGTCCCAGGTTAGGAACTCATATCTGGCCACTAAGGCCTGGCAATTAGCCACAGGCAGAAGAATATGACTTTCTTTCAAAAAGGCTGAGCTGTTTTTGGTCTTTGTCCTTGGGAGTATTCTTGCACTGCTTAATCAATAAGAGAGGAAGTGCTCCGTCCCAGCTTGCACTGGGTCTGGGAGCTATCCTTCCCCTCTCACCACTGCGGCTCTGCAGTTTAAAAGTAGTATGAGCCGGGTGGGAAGGCAACCCGCCTACCTACTACATTTAAACTGCAGAGCCGCAGTGGCGGTAGGTCCCAGACCCAGTGCAAGCTGGGACTGAGCCGGGTTTGTTCAGCCCAGTCTCTCGCCAGGTCCAGCAGCCCCTGTCCATGGGGGATCCCAGAGAAGTGCTGGGACCTCCTGAGGACACGGGCTGCTGCCGGAGCAGCCTCTGCCCACAATCAGCCCTGGCCACTGTGGACAGTGACTGCTCTGTGGGATGCAGAGCAGTTTCCAGCCCCTGTGAGCCTGGGCCTGCCATGGGCTCAGTCTACTTCACAGCAGCCTCCCCAGCACTACTGCCTGATAGAGGAAGCAGTGCGGGGGGTAGGGGTAGGTGGCACCACAGAGACGGTGCTGGGGGGAACCTCAAAAAATGAGGTTTACAGGATCTTTCGAAAAAGGCTTTTCTTTTCAAAAGAACCACATCTAGATCGCAGTTTCATTTCAAAAGAGCGTTTTTTGACAAAAAAGCCGTGATGTGATTATGCAAGTGACGCGCGGGAAATTCAAATCCCAGTTTCATTTGCAATTTCAATATGTCTAATTTACATCCCTCTTTCGAAACAGGGATGTAGTCTAGACATAGCCTTAGAGAGAAACAAAGAACAGGCGCTGGTCAGTCAGAGAAGCAACCTGAATTAGTTATAGCTTAAGTCTAAGGAGAAAGAAGAGAGAGGTGTATCCCTCCTAAAGAAAGGTGAGGGCCTGAGTGAGCATTCCTGAAGAAGACTACAGAGGGGATTAAGGGTGCAATTACCCTGAAACTGAGACAGACAGTATCTCTATAGCTCTTGAGAACAGATAAGAAATTATCTCTCTCTAGGACAAAAACAAGAGGCACCACACTATTTTCTAACCCAACCCCATATTTCTATTAGTGATATTAAATGCCTCACAAGGTATAATTCTGTCACACTAGCAACCAATACTAAAAATATTTTCTTCTACTTCTTGGATGAGATTTTCAAATATACATAGGGGATCTGGAGTAGATTTATAGGTCATTTTGAAAACTTCAGTCCTTATATTTTTACTGTTATTTATCCAAAGTCCTCAATATCCAAGCTACAGTATATTATTGAGAGAACTGCTAGACTTTATGTAAAATGTAATTTGAACTAATCATCTTGTGTCAAAGGTAGAGAAAAATAACACTACAAGTTACATTTTTTTAAGCAAATGATATTCTGATTTTTGTAAACATAGGTTTCTGAAATTCTATGATCCCAGGCCTGCCGAAGTCACTGCTGGACATTTTGAAGGGGTAAAAGTCCTTCACATTTTGGAAAGGTTCCAAAATTCAACTTCATGGTACACTTATGTGAGATTTTCACCTTGAACAAAGGTTTGTCTGGATACTTCATTAATATCAGAAAGATAACATATATAAAATTTGTAACAAGATTTATCTTACTATATATTTTAGAAATGTGTCTTTGTCCATCTGACTGTAAGTCTGTTTGTTCAAGAACTCCTCCTAAATGTTAAGAGCTAGGACCACCAAATTCGGTATGCAGCTTCCTCTTGTAACTTATAGCAAGGCAAGCATTTGGTTGTGCCAAGACAACAGAATGTGCCTGAAATGTGATTGTTTCTCATAAAGGGGGCGGGGCTGGTGACAGTTATACTACAGAATGACCACAGGGATGCTGCAAAGGGGGGACAGTTATAACTCCACTGGGCCAGCATGGGGCAGGATGGAGAAAGGGACAGCTATCTACCGTATATTTCAGAGAGTTTGGTTTTGTGTCCATCTGTCCCCCAGACAGAAGACATGCACCCTCTCCCAGTTGTGCCCACTGCAGCTGTAGTGGACATGGACAGGCATTTCTCACCTGGCCCCACAGTGCTGTGGTTAGAGAGGGCTGGGGTTGTGCTCTTTCCCTGTGGCAGCCTGCGTACAGTACCCCTCATCCTCAGTTCCACCCCAAACAATGATTTAAATGAAGAAAACAAAATTTGAGTTAAGGTTCTGAGCAATGCCGGGTAAGTCTCTGAGTACCAAATAAAAACAAAAAGCAGTTTAAATGCTACAATAGTATACACAGACATATTAAAAACATGTTATCAGCTGGTATTGTGGAACATACCTCAGACCATGTGACTATACCTCAGATGGTAGATGCATATGAGCTTCTTGAACGTGCAGGGAAGTTCAGAGTGTCTGATACAGTTTGAAAGGTCTCTCTGAGACCAACAGGACACATCACAATACTTCAGCCACGTTTCTTATGGTCATTTTATTTATAAACAAAAAGCAATAGCGATCAGAGCTGCCACAGTGCCTCAGAGTAATTCCTGTTCATCTTTACAGTCCATTCATCATGCTAGCTATTTCCACAGCTCAGTGGTTCACTGAACAACACAATCCCTCAGTCTTGGATCTCAGTAGTTTAATATTAGGATAATATTTCTATATGGATTATTAATGAAAATCAATCCCTACTTACTAAGTTTTGTAGACTACAACTATCTTGAGTGTTTATGGATGCAATGCAAACCCCATTCAAGAATGAAAATACTCCCATGGGATTTAGATCAGCCCATGTTTCTTTTAAGCTGTGCACTTGTGCAGCCACTTTTTAAAAAAAACTGTCACCATGTATTAATTCTCTCTAATAACCCAATTTTCTACCAAAGCTCTCTTCATGAAGTAACTGTTTTTTCTGTTTTAAGCACCCACATAGAATTTTGTAATCCTACTCTCTCCCAAAATCTCCATCCTGACTTTGTTTCCTCTTTGTCAGATATTCTTTGCCCATAGCCCCAGATTAATAAGCTATTTGGTAAGAGAAACTTCTGCATTATCAGTCATGTGAAACACCTCACTGCTAACTCACTAAACCGTCCCTTGAGTAAGTATATCCTATCACATCATGTGAGTCAGCTGTCTATAGATAGATGTGGTTAAGCTTTTTTTTATTTATATAAATGTAAAGATAAATGTGTCTGATAATGTAGCATTTCAATGGTTATTTAAACAGTAATACTATATTTTTCTTATTTGCTATGTAAGATACCGATAAAACCATCTATCACACACACACACACACACACACACACTTTAAAAACGGAAGGTACGAGATATTTTGGCCATTCTTTGTAAATTACGACAAAGCAATTCTGGCAAGAAACAAAACTGCTTATGAGTATGAATCTCTTGTGGATTTCCAAACTAAGTATATTTGAAAATGCTATAATTAAAAAGGCAACTGTTTTTAACACAGGTTTTTTCCCTGTGAAGTATATACATGTCAACTCCATCGTAGTTATTAGGGATGTTATATATTAATTAATTAACTAATCGAATAGTTGATGAGAGTTCCATCAACTATTCAATTAGTCGATAAGGACTAGCACATGTTCCACCTTTGAAATGTGCATTTCAAAGATCCATTTGTGCATTTCAAAGTTTCAAACACCATGTGGAGCCTGGGCCAGCAGGGAGTTCCCTGCTGATCCCGGGCTCCATGTGGCATTTTAGTTCTGCTGGGGCTTTTGTACATTTCAAAGAGGAAGCGCCACCGCTGCGCCCCTGCCCCATCCCACAGAGCTGGAGCAGGGTAGAACCGGCTTTTAAGCCGGCTTCCACCACCAGTCCCTCCCCTCCCCCAGTTGCCTCTTTGTGATAGAGGCAGCAAGAGTGGGGAAGCAACTAGTCAACTAACGTGTTTACTATCACACTTGGTACTGAATGCTATAACCGCTAGGGATGTTAAATACTGGTTAATTGAATAGTCAATTCACCTCATGAATTCTTATCGGTTACTCGACCATTCTATAGTCCCGGGGGTGAAACTGGCAGCCAGCGCGCTCCGGCCCCGCTCCCGAGGAGCCCTTGCCACTCCATGCTGCTGATTCTGTATCAGAGGCAGCAGTGCAGGGTGCCAGGTGGGAGATGGTCTGTGAAGGAGTCAGTTTAAAATCCAGCTGCCTCGTGCACAGGCTCTCTGTCGTCCCACACTGCTGCCTCCGATACAGAGGCAGCAGTGCGGGGTGGCAGCAGCCCGTCTGGGGAGGGGTCTGAGCTTCTGAACCCAGCGCAAGTTGGAACTGAGCTGCGCCTGCCTGCCTGCCCGCCTCCTAATATACTTTAAATGCAGAGTTGCAGCAGGGGTAGGTCCCAGACCCGGTGCGAGCCGGGACTGAGCGGAGTGGCTAGCCAGCCTGCTAAAAACTTTACTGGTGGGAGAGAGGGGGAAATGTGTGTAGTCTATAGTATTAACCTATATGCTTTTTCTGATCAGTTAATCAACTACATTATTACATCCCTAGTATGTGTGCACAAATCTTAAACTCTTGTCTCTTGAACTTTTGGCTTAAACACTAGGGATGTTAGAATGTAACTGACTAATTGTTTAACCGATAAGCTGATCATACTAGAAGATTTATCTGGCATTGCTTGGGTCCTTAACTCAAATAAGTTTTATTTTTCTTCAATTAAATCATTGTTCTCAGGTGAAGCTGGAGATGTGGCGTTCCATGGGTGGTGCGTAACATAGGCAAGGGATGGCATTGCCTTCCCAAAACTGCCTGGCTCTTCAGCCACCCAGGAGGGCTGGGGCCATGGCATGGCAGCCCAGCCCTCCAGCTAGCCAGGAAGGATCAGGCTACAGCATGGCTGCCCCAAGTCGCCAGGTGCTCTGACCACCTAGGAAGGGTGGAGACATGCCACCCACTGTAATGGAGGACAGTGAGGAGCCTGGAGATGTTCAGGCTGGGGTTCAGGCTAGACTTGGCTCCATGGTGAGGGCAGGGCCGGATTAAGCGGGGGGCTAGCCGGGCAGCTGCCCGGGGCGCCACACTGCCATCAGGCGCTGTGCGGCGCCCCTTAGAGCTGCCATCAGGCACCACACGCCCAGGGCAGAGCCATGCATGCGTCGTGCGCCTGCTGCCCGGGGCGCAAGAATGGCTTGAGCCGGCCCTGGGTGAGGGCAGGCAGTTGCTGAAAAGAGGGCTGGGGCTTGTCTTCTTCAGCTGGGCCTTCACTCACCGCCCATGAAGGGTTCATTATGCAGGCTAGCCGGGGAAGAGAGCACAACCCCAGCTCTCTAGTCTGAGGGTATTCTAAGTTACTGCAGATGTATGTGGATTCTGACATTGCACTTTAAATACACCACTGAATTTCAGATTCTTCCCGCTGATGCCAGTGTAATTCACAGTCCTAGCAGTTGCTGACTGTTGTCTCTGGGGTTCTTTTCCCTGTCTCCATATTTGTCTTTAAGACATATGTATTATACAGAAAGATTAAATGAGGATGGGAGGTAGCCTGATACAACATAAATTATTAGCATCAATGACAGATGCACAGAAATAATAACCTCACATTGGGACCACTTACCCCTCCAGACAATGTTTGAAATCCACGTGGGGACTCCCTGGGCTGCCCCGGGCTCCAAGCGGGCACTTCTGCTTTAAAATGTCCAAGAGCCCCAGTTGCAAAGTTGGAACACCGTCGCTGTGCCCCTGGCCCCTCCCACGGAGGCATTTAAGCCGGCTCTCCCCAGCACCTCTACCTCTCCCCCTTACACCTTGCTGCCTCTTTCTGATAGAGGCAGCAAGGGGGGGGGGGTGGATTGACTAGTCGACTAGTGTGTCGACTATGTGATAAGCTTTTGCTTATCTGATAGTCGACTAGTTGCTTACAACTCTAGTTCTAAGTTCTTTGCCTGAACCAGACAACTGCATGCAAGCTTTATCTTCACTTAGGCTTTGTCTCCACAAAGTAAACCTGGTCAAAAAGGGACCCTGATGGCTCTGGTCAGACCACTGACTGGGCTGTTGACTGTCCAATTAACAGTACCGTGCAGTGGGGCTGGCATGGTCCCTGTTAGTATCCACCTTGCTGGGCTCCTGGGAAGTAGTGGCACAGTCTCCTTCTGCTGCTACGCACAGGGGCAGCTAGAGGGCTATATGCATGCTGTTCCTGCCCCAAGCTCTGCCCGTGCAGCTCCCATTGGCTGGGAACCACAGCCAATGGAAGCTGTGGAAGGTGGTGCTGTGGATGGGGCAGTGTGCAGAGCCACCTAGGCACTCCTCCACATAGGAGCCAGAGGGAGCACATGCAACTGCTACTGAGAGCTGCTTGAGGTAAACACTGCCCCAAGCCTACACACGCACACCCCGCAGCATCCCAACCCACTACCCCAGCTCTGATCCCTTTCCTGCCCTCTGAATCACTCGGTCTCAGCTGAAAGCACCTTTCTGCCCTCCAAATCCCTCATCTTCAGCTTCTCCCCAGAATACATTCCCCCTCAGCCAGAGCCCTCAACCCCCCACACCCAACCCCTTCCAGCCTGCCAGCCCTTCTGTCCTTCAAACCCCTCAGTCCTCCTAGCAGAGAGCACCCTCCTATACCCCAAACCCTTCATCCCCAGCCAGAGACAGCACCCAAAAAACAACCTTCACCTCCCACATCTCAACTCCTCAGCCCTATCCCAAAGTTCCCTCCTGCACCTCTAACTGTCATTTCCGGCCCCACATCTGAGTCTGCACCCTCTGCTGGAACCTTTATCCCCACACACACACTCCAACCCCCTGCCACAGACTGGAACTCCCTCCTGCACCCTGAACCCCTCATTTCTGGGCCTCCCTCAGAACCCCTGCCCTAGACCCGGAACCTCTTCCCACACAGCAACCACATGCCTTAGCCTGGAGCTTTCTTCCATACTCCAAACCACTTGGCTCCCCCCCTAGCCTGTACCCAAACCTCTTATCCCTTGCCCCACCCCAGGAGCCTGCAACTGCAGCCGGAGCCCTCAACCCCTCTCACATCCCCCTGCCTCAGCCTCCAGTGCCCCCTCTCACTCTGAACCACTCATTTCTGGCTAAACCCTGGAGCCCTCATCCCATCCTCCATCCTGTCTCTCTCAGCCAGCCTAATGAAAATGAGCAAGCGAGGGTGGGGAGAGTGAGTAATGGGGGAGAAGGGGCAGATGGCATGAACAAGAGGCAAGGGTTAAGGTTTTGTGTAAAATCACTTCAGGGTAACTGAAATTCATTGTCTCGCCAGAGGCACAGTCCATTTGAGGTCCTATGCAGAAACATTTTTGCCTCCCTCCCCCACAGAACACACAGTCAAGGGGGGGCCACTTTGAGCAGCTCAGGGCCCAAAGTAGTTGCTTGTGGGCTTATGCCTAGTGCTGGCACTGGTCTCCACTTGGATTATACAGAGGGACAGCTGTTAGCATTAGTTAGTTAAGTCAATTTTTTTTTTGGTACATCAAAAGATGTAGCCACAGGGCTTGTCTTCACTGCAACTGTTAGCTCAGATCAGTACACTGGAGTCACTCCATTCCAGACAGGCTAGCTCAAGTGAATAGTAATAGAGATGTAGCCGTGTTAGTCTGATCTTGCTGAAACAAAAGAGAGGACTAAAAGCAGCCAGCACTGGGAAACAACAGCCAGGCTACAGACTGAATTAGTAGTTGAGGAGTTGTTGCAACTCAGGCTGCTGTATCCCCACTACATTACCAGCTTGATCATCAGCTGCACTCAAGCTTTGACCTACACCTGGGTGGCCAGCCTACTGGAGCTTAGGGTACCAGGAAAGCCAGAGATTTGCATGTGTGGAAAAAGACTGGATTAGGGGGCAAAGCTCAAAACTATAAGAAGCAGTAAGCAATGAGTGTATCATGCAGCAAAGACAAGTACCTGGAGTAAGCCCCATATATCAGTAGGTCTTGCTCCAGCACAAAAAGCAACAGATGAGATTGTTTGCCTTGTCATAATGTCAAGCCAACAAAACAATCAGTGAATTCTGACCTTCCTTTTGTTTTGCCTCTAAGGTTAGAATTGTGAGTTTCAATGATAAGTGATTGTGAGCTCTGCCTTTGTAGATACTCAGAGCACTGAAAGATAGAGGAACCTCTGCAGAATATTTGTTTAAGAAATAGATCAAGACAGCTGTCAGGATTCACACCCCCTTTAAGGGTACAGTCTCTCATCTGTCAAATAAAGAAGGTCATAGACAAACATACAGGTACCCTACATGAACACTTAGAGCCTTCAAGCAGCATGACTAGAATGGAGGAGGGGAGAAAGCAATCAAGCACCATAGCAATTTGATTTTGGAGAGTTTGGACATTTCTATCAAAACCATGATAGTTTTGATAATTATCCTTTTAGAAAGCTTCAAGAATCCAATCACAGTAGAGAAGCTAGAAAATAATCTTGTCTTTTTAGCTAGCAGACTATTTTTTACCTCAGATCAAGGACACTGCATATCCTCTCCCTTCAGTGAGAACTTGGAGGAAGTTGACTCTCCATTCCACATAAACATTTTGTGGATTTTTCTCTAAGATCTCTCCTGAACTGATAAGTATCTGGTGGTTAAGTATTTATATAAAATGTTTACTATGCCACTTTTCTAATCATTATACCATATTACATACACTTGCAATATTGCATTGCCTTTGAAATCTGCTAACACAGAATACCTTTTTAAAAAGGGAAAACTAAACCAAACAAGTGCTATTTTTTCGTTCCTATTTAGCTCAGATATCAACTGCAAGCTACTCCTTCCAGAAGTAGCTAAAGACAGCCCTTATTGCAGACTGACAGCGCCCTGTAGTTGCATACGAATTTTTCATTGTTCTGTTAAAGCTTTAATTGATGATTCCTCTGTGCACCTCCTGGAAAATGATTTTCTGACAAGATTCTTTTTTAAATAACATCCTTTCTGAAACAAGTCATTAAACATATATAGGAAAGGAACATGGACAACATGTAAATCTAAGTCAGTGTGTCCAAATCAGCCTCACAGCACCATGGCACAAACCATGATAAGCAGAACAGATACCATATACAGGTACTGAAATAACTCCACGGGAGCCATTGTAACATAGCATGCCAAAATACAAATGCACGTTATAACGTGCATATCTGACATGATGTGGCTGAAGCACCATCAAGCATGATTACCAGAAAATTCAATATTCAATGACCAAATAGAGTGACTTATATCATTGCCTTGAGACCCGCACAAAGCAAATCCTTCATACCCAGATCTTCCCTTCATCAGGGCTAAGTAAAGGCTATCTTCAGCCATACTTCTTCCAATGTGGCCCTCCCCTATTAGAATTAATAATAAACACGACCACTGCTTTGGGGCCTTCCTTATGGAGGTATTTGCTAGGGAGCCCAGTACCACTCCTTTTGAATCGACCCGGGGCTTTCCTGCTTCCAAAGGTGACTTTGGCTAACAGGGACCCCATTTGGTGTTAAATGGCTCAGATTAGAAATTCAGTGAGGTTCCTGTGAGAAATACTGAGGTACTAGTATTTAGGGATGTTAAATTTCGATTGACTAATCGAATAGTCGATGCAATTTGATAAGGGCGCCTTCGCCTTTGAAGTGTAGAAACAGCCCCAGGGGCTGTTGCAACACTTCAAAGGCGAAAGAGCTGTGGGGAGCATGGGGTCAATGGGGCAGTCTCCCACTGGCCCCGTGCTCCCCACGGCATTTCAAAGTGGCACCACCCCATGGAGCCGAGGATCAGCTGAGGACTCCCCAGCTGACTCTGGGCTCCGTGTGGCGCTGCCACTTTGAAACGCTGCAGGGAGCCCGGCGTTAGGCTCCTCACGGCATTTCAAAGGATCTTAGGAGGAGAAAAAAAATGGCAGCTGCAAACACACAAGCAAAAAAGGTAAGACCTCTAAAAGATAGATCCAATTTATAACCATGATTTTTACCACCTAGGCAGGGGAGGGCAGCCTTTTTTGCATTGTGGACCACTGACCCACAGCAAAAATCAGTCGGGGGCTGCACACAACTGAGAAGCAAAAAACCAAAATAACGAACAACTCATGTGGCCCCTGACAGAGAAGAAAGACATTTCCCACATTCCTCTCCCACACCAGAGCCGGGATGCACAGGCTAGTAAATTGTGTGCTTTAGCCCTGGCAGGGGTGGGGAAACTGGAGCGCCAGCATGGCTCCTAGTCCATCGGTTCCCCAGCCCTGACCTAAGGGTATGTCTATACTGCATCTAGCAGTCTACTTTACAGCCCAGATAGACTCTACTCAAGCTAGTTTGCTAAAAATAGTTCTGTGGTCCTCACAGCATGGGCAGTAGCTTGTGTCCAAGCTCAAAGGGCTAGCCTGAGCCACCAGCCACACCACTAATTTTTCGTGCACTAGCTTGAGCGAAGCTAGCACGAGTCTGTCTACCCAAGCAAGGAGGCAGGCTCCCATTTGAGGTTTAGACATAAGAACAGCTGGTGTGTTAGGCTAACTACCATGAAAATTTAGCAACCCAATAAATATATATTTGCCTGTCCTCTATGATAATTAACACCAAGGAATAAAAAGTTTACTTGCCAGCCAGGTACAAACAAAACCTAACCAAACAAAAAACCTCACTGTCGGTAGAAATTAAGATGGTTATAAACAGTCCATGCTGAAAGCACAACATATTCAGATGGGGAACCATACAAAATGAGAACACAAGCTCCTAACAATATATATTTAAAATATAAAAGCTACTTCACTGCATCAGTGGTATTGTAAAGGTCTGGTACTTCATTCCCCATCCTCTGAAATAAGAATTAGCACAAGTCACAAAAGCTGAACCACAAAAACTCTTCTATATTTACAGATCACAATTTTTGTGCTTTTTTTTGACAGTTACATCATGATTTAAGGGCATATCAGCTCCCTTCAAGAAATGTGACACATTATTTGGATTTTTTTTTTATTTAAATCTATGGCTTTCCCTAAACTTTGAGATGTCAGACAATGACCAACAAAAGACAGACAAAAAACAGCACTGAAAAGATAAATTTAATTAAATCTAAGAAATATGGAGTGACTTAACTATTAAAAGCAGTGCTGTTTGTACAAACATCAGCTGACAGCTTCCTGAGGAGTACACTGAAAGATACTTTATGAGAGTCACTTTGGCTCAAACCATGAACAAAACAACTCGCTTTTTTCTTATAATGTTGGATCTAATCGTGCTCTCCTCTCCCTCACTTTTTACACACTTTAGAGACACATTGAAGGAATTGAAGTTAGACACTTTTTCTAAGCTTTGACAATTTTGGACTCTGATACACAATCTGATCAGCACAAGGAAGCCACCAATGTCAGTGGGGTTTTACACACCTGGTGTGGTCTGCCCACATGGGTCAGTCAGACTGGATTGCTCTCAAAAGTATTCGTGAAGGTAAAATTCCTTTCATTCCCCATAAAGATTTTGGCAGATTCCATTTTGCATTTTTGCAAGAAAAGTGATTTTCATACACAAAGGTGATCCCCCATTTTAAAGAAAAAACTAAAACTTTCATAAACAAATCGGGGATTCATAAAAAAATAAATGTCAGAATTCAAACCAACATGGCAAATGCGTTCCTTGCTGCACTGAATCTGTTGTGTTTAAGAAAGACATACAATATTATAATTCTGTAGTTAGATATGTATAATTAAGTACAACTAAAATATTTGGTAATTTTGCATGCTGAGAGACTAAAATTTAATTGAAATATGAATAAAATTAAAATGTAAGTAAAAAATTTGGCCTCTCTTTCCTAACATTTGAAACAATATTTATGAAAAAATGCAACCAAATGTGTTTTTATTTTACATGCATAATACAAAAAATTAGATTACCTTATGAAACACAGTATCAAAGTTTTAGTGAAACATTTCCTGAGCTAATGCTCAAAATAGCTTTCAGGAAAAGGCTGTGGTCAAGCCATATAAATGAGTGTTTCATTAATTCTCATTTCATATCTGACTTTCAGCTCCATATTTATGATATGGTAATCTTCTGCATTAAGTTGGGAGATGTGATTTACGAAGTACACCGCTGTTGGTGAGTCTGAAACAGGAAGAGTCTGTGTGGAAAAGAAAACATACTTTGGCAATAAGGAACTTTCCTTTGTCCTTCTCTTAACATGACTAAGATGAATGCATGTAGAAAGAATGCTCAAATGAAGACAGTGAAAATCAAGGGGATATGGCTTAGAACAAAAGGGGGGAAGACTGCTTATGTTATTTTTCACCAGATCAAGTGTCCCAAACTGTAAAATTAAAAAGGTCTAACAAGGAATCCAAGAGGCAGTTTTATACTTAAATAGAAAAAAAAATACTAAACAGGCCTACATGGGATGCCTTTTCATTTACTTCCTTGTTTGCCACTCTGAAGAGCTCTGAGTGAAACGATGATGCAATGATTTTGTAGTTGTTGCCAAAAATCAGACCTTTTAACCCCATCTGCATGGTAGAATTTAGTTTTCCTACATCTGATAATTAATTTTAAGGTGTGTCAAATATTTTTGAACAAACCTCTTAGTTATATCCTGTTGACTTGAAAGAATTTTACAGTGTTGAAACTGATCCCAATTTAAGGATCAATTACTAGACAGGTCAAACAGAACTCTGCAACTGAGATGTTAACTTGAGGTCAGAACCATGTTGCCTTTCCGATACTGCTAATATGGGTGGGGAAATCCAGTATAGAGAAGGATGAGAATCATTGATCTGGGGTCATGCAGGCTGTCAGTGTATTGTAAGCCATCTGAGGCAAGAGTGGTATCTAACTGTATTTGTATAACACTGGGATCTTTATGGCCAACAACTAAAAAATTTCATAATTAGCATTACAGGCTTTTAAAAATATATTTTGATTATTGTATAAAGAATACAACATTTCAGCATAGTTCTGCTTATATTGCACAGATCTGAGATTCTGCCCATTTTGCCTGCTCTGACCAGCTTCCTAAGAAGATGTAAATCACATTCAGTAAGAGTCTGCAGTAGGCAAGAATATCATAATACACATCAAGATTAGGATACAGTAACCGCACATCAGATTTTTTTTTAAAAGATAATTGGTTTTGCAATGCAAAATGCAACATGTTAGAACAGCATTGCTGTGTATCCTGCTCATTTTTTCCAGTGTGTAGAGTGCAATAGATGCTGCTAAGGTAGGAGATGAAAATACATGCAAAACATAAAAAGGGTTGGGGTGTGTCTCTACTAACTCGTCACTTATTCTGATTGGGGTCTTCAAAAAAATCTCCTGGGGTGAAAAAATGTTAAGATCAATTTATTTAAAGTTGTGTTTTCCTTTATACTGAAGGCAATACAATCTCAAGTGGAGCCAGCACCAAGCATCTACCTTGACAGAGCCAATGCTTTGGGTTGACAAAATGTCATAGGAAAATAGACAGATCCTTGTAGCACTTTGGAAGACTAACTAGAATAGCAACAATTTAGCAACTGTGCCATCTACAAAAGCAGTCTATGCGTAGAAAGTGACACTGCTGGATGGTACAACAGTTAGCTTTATTTAGAACAAGAGCAACCCATATGGTGAAGTGAATATGCACTAAAATAGCTGTTCTCTGAATGCAGACACAGGATTTGTCATGTGCAACCTTGAGTATCCAAGCTGTGGTTAGTATGGCCAATTTCCCTAGTCTAGACAAGACCAAGATGTACAGGAGCACACAGAAAGCACTCTGGGAGTAGCAGAAGGAATCTTCCAGAAGCAGCAGACACTAACTGATATTTGATACCCAATACATTTCATTCATACATCTACACAGACACAAATATACTATCCCAATATGTATTTAAAAGATATTAACAAGAATTGTTTATTTGCAATACAATTTGAGAAACTGAAAAACTTTTACTTCCTTTCCTATTTTGTCAAAACAATGTCCTTCTTTCTTGACAAGCCTAAATCTCCTTGTATTTCCCAACTGTTGCACTCATTAGGATCACCAATGATGTCACCACAGTTCTTGACAGCAGTATGATAAAAATATTCAAGGTAGAACTTTTGTATTGCAATTACTTTAAGGATTTGAAAATTTTCATTTCACACATACTGGAACAAAAAGTAAAATCTTTCAATTACTTTCCAGGGACAGGCTGTGTGTCAAAATGGCTCAGGGCAGGTCTACACTAGAAATTCTATTTTGGCACCACCATAGCACATCTGGTGAAGACACTATGCTGACGGGAGAACACTCTGGCGTTACCCACCTCTACTAGAGACTGAAACTACAGCCACATCTATACTAGACCCGTAAGATTGGCTTACAGTACGCAACTCATGCTACATAAATAATGTAGCTGGAGTTGACATACCTTAAGGCAAGCTTGGCACCATCTTCACAATAGGAGATTGAAGGGAGCAAATGCTCTCATTGGCTTCCCTTACTCTTGGTGAATGTGACGAGTACTGGTCCCGACCAGACGTGCCTTCAGCGCTGGATTCAGCAGGGCTTAACTAGACCCACTACATCAAACACCAGAAGATTGATCTCTGGCACATAAGCATAGATGTGGTCTATGTCAGCAGGAGAGCATCTCCTGTCAACATAGCACCTATGTGGACAGTGCCTGGGTTGCTGAAACTTGCATTGCTTGGGAGGTGTGTGTCTCACACCCCTGAGCAACGTACGTTAGAATCACCTAGGTGGTAGTGTAGATGTGCTGTTAGATTGAAAAACATGAACTTTGGGGGGGTGTAAGTGTGTGTGGAGAGAGGTGTTCTTCTGTCTTTTTCTTTAAGTGTGGAAGAACAATGTTTTAAAAATATTTTAAATGATGGGGCCATTTCATATAAAATTGTCAGTAGGTTAAATTATAGCCCTAAACTACTTGACAGTGTTCCTTTATATTATGGAAAACAAGCCTATAGGGAAAGTAAAGTAAACTGACAAGGATTTGTATCAGGAGTCCACCTGTCTGCTTAAAATGCCTTTCATATGGAACATCCCACAAAGTGTTTTAAAATAACTCTTCAGATAGAGCACAAATGCATGTGACATAGAAGAATAACTAGATCCAAGCATATGTCCCCAAAGAGGGCATCTATGGCTGAGAAGCAAAATCCCAGCATTTTGTACAAGCCCCATTCCTATATGCTAATATTTTGGCAGAGACTAATCATGCTGAGCCATGTTCCCTCTAATTTTTTCCAGCCACATGTGTAATACATTTTGTTATGTGCACCAAGACGTGCTGATGTGCACCACCACTACAAATACATGCTGCCAGCTGTGGGCACTCTGCCAGTCAGCTGGGTAGCACCTGGATCTTTCCTGAGTGGGTGCCTAAGCGCTCAGCTTACAGGGAACACTGGTGCCGAGTGTTATGAGTGAGTAGTAAGAGTCTCTCATTGATCTTCATGTTGGTCTCTAATTTTATAAGTAGCTAATTTTATAAATATTTCATTACCAAATTTAACACATTTTTCATAAAAAAAAATCAAACTGTGTCAGCATGGTGACATGGACCTCCTGTATAGTAGCACAGAACAGCACTGACTAGTTTCCATTCTCCATCCATGGAGAATGGGACTATGAACTTCAGCTCTGCTGCTCCATTCTTAGCTTCAGCCCCGTAGGAGATGCCCGGGCTTGGGGCTCTGCTGCCAACTTCAGCTGGATGGGAGAGGGCCACATCGGGCTCAGGGCTTTAGGGATGGGTGGGGAGCACTGGGGCTGAAACCAGAGCTCCCCTTGTAGCTAAAGCCCCAAGGCTTGACATCCCCTGTGAGGCTGAAACTGGGAGCAGAGCCTACAACCCTGGTGACCCCCTAGGGTTTCCAGGTTCTGTTTTTTGACCACAAAATCCAGTCGAAAAGGGAACAGACATTAAAAGTCAGTTTACAGTAGACAGAGAAGAGAAGTCACTTGGGCCAGACCTTTGATGAACACAGTTGGTCATCCTATACCCTTTGCGATACTGAAACAGAGCAGAGCGGTGGGGCTAAAGCTCCAAGCCTCAGCACTCCTTGCACCTCCCTGGCCTCCCCAACCCAATCTAAAACCCTGAGCGCCGGTGTTCCTGTGGGGCAGAAGCCCCAAATCCCATCCCTACCCAGAGCCCTGACTTCCACCACTGTGGCTGCAGCCCCAAGCCCCCATTGCTGAAGCCCTGAGCTAGAGCCCTGAGGCAGTACTGTATTTGCAGAGTGAATGGGCTGGTTTTTTATTTATTTTTGCCTGAGCTGTTGCCTGATAACTTCCAGCTCCAGGTGGTGTCTGATTGACTGGTAAGTCTGTAATTCTGGTGTTCATATCTCTGAAGTTCTACTGTACAGCATTTTCCTTGGTTTTACAACAGGAGAAGCATCTTTCAGAGCTCAGCAAACAAGAAAGCTCAGATATCTTAAATGTCTTTAAAAAGGCTGTTCTAAAAAGCCAAATTTAAAAGTCCTCCTAATAAAGAGTTTAGAGCACACCCTGCGAAACTGCTTATGAGACATTATCCTATACAGACATCTTTTCAGGGAAGCAGGCTTTTCCCCATTTCTGATCGTCTATTCATGAGAGCGGACCACCAGATTAACATTTATCTTTGGGTCCAATCCCGCATCCCTCACTCGTGCTATGCAAGTCCCTATTGATCATCATGAGAGTAGTCCATACAGGCGATTCAGTTCAAGAAATGGTTGCAAAATCAAGCCCAGAGTGAAAAAACAAACATACCAAAGACGGGGTTTAACCACAAAGACAGACTTCAAACCTCAAGCAATCACTATGTAGCATACCATGTTCTGGAAAAGTTTCCATGAAGAAAGCATCTAACTTACGATTCAGACAATAACCCACAGTTTTAAAATTCTTCCTCAGTCCTGCTTATTAGCTCTGTTTTCATTTATTTACACTTAAGCATACTTTATGGTTTTCCAAATAATAATTCTAAATCAGGTCACTGGAAAAAATGAAAGAGAAAGTATGCAGTTATACTCATTCAGAGCTCTGAATGTATCTCAAAGAAAAATCCTCCTACTAGGCTGTATCAGCAAACAATGCAATAAGAAATTATGCTAACAATTACAGGCAACTCAACATTCAGTGAAAATCAATTAGCAATCGTGTATGGCTGCAAAAACTCAGGAAAAATTGCCAATATATTTAGGAAACAGGTCATTAACCCATGAAAAGCTGGAGGAGCAGAGAAACTGAACTTGAAGTACAAGACAGTAGCTTAGCAAATGCAAGTACTGTAATATTACTAAAAAAGGAGTTCCCAAAGATTCAGGAAAGTTTAAGTCTATTTGCTTTTTGTCATATCCCATATGCTGTGAGTTATGCTGAGTTCTCCTTTGCATCTTTAGTTTGTTTGGTCTGTTGGCAAAATTTTCACTCAATTTCAGTTTGTTTCCATTGAAGTGTTTGCCCTCTTTTGGGGGAAAAAAGTTTGTTACTATAAAAAGGAGAAAGAAAAATATTTATGATTTTTGTCATTCACTGAGAAAAATACAATACTATTACTGTGAAGTAATGAGCTGTAGTTACACATCTCTTTCAATAGTGTCAAAAGAAATATTGTAATGTTACTTTGGACTCGCATAAAAAGCATTAGCTTTTAGTAATGCTTCTTGTTTATGCTGTCTCTTGCTAAATTATAATAATTTAAACTTGGCATGAACATAGAAATGCACTTTCTGTCCCTCCCCTTCCTAGACACCATTATATTTTAATTAGAAACAAAATGAAATAGCCTAACTCCCCCAAAAAAGCTACTGCATCCCTCTTCTTTTAGGGATGTTAAAGCAGTTATTCGTTTAAGTGTTTTAAATCCGGGTTCTCTGCTCAGCCCCATCTCTGATCCCGCTGAGGATCCTTGTGGTCACCAGAGAGGGGGTAACCATTAACCATACAATTAAGGCTCCTGCTTACTAATATGCTTAATGGTTAACCATTTTAATATCCCTACCTTCTTTACCCAATTTAAAATGTTTTGACCCAACTTATTAGCCTGAAAACCAATACTCTATATTAAAGACTCTTGCTCTAGAAACTAGATTTCCAGTATTGTTCCTGGGTATCCATGACTGTTCTCATACCAGGACATCCAAATTCAAGATAGCTTCATTTATTAGTTCTACTCATTATTTTCCTCTCTCAGGATATCCCACAGTCTGTTTCAGAAAAGTGAATGAGTTTGACACCAGTAGTGTGGTAACTGTGTAGGTAAAACACTGCATACAATATGAATTCTCACACATTTTGGGGACACTAAGGGTGCAATGAACCTAACTCCACTTCCATTAAGCCAATGGTAAAACTTCAATGGGAGTGAAGATAAGCCAACCTCTTTGAAAATCCTACTCCAGAATATTTTACTGAAAAAGGCTGTTTAAGAGGAAAGCTGCTAACTACAGCTCTCATTCTCCAAGAGTGTCACTGGATCTTTAATTTCCTCCTAGAAGATTACCAAGAGAGGAAAATATACTTCCATGTAATCATCATCTGAAATTAAGATCAAGTTGCAAGATCTATTAATCCTCTTGGTTTGGGCATAATTGGATCAGGAAGAAAATTCTCACATGATATAGTACTACTGGGTAAATTATAAAGCAGTACTCCCCAAACTGTGGCTCATGCTCTCCTTGGTGGACACAGAGGAATGTTTGGGAGAAGGGTGTGTGGGGCCAGCCCCACAGTGCAATGTGGGGTAGGGAAGGAGCACCACCCAGGCCTGCTCTAACTTCAGCTCAGCTCTGTCCCCATCCCATATCTACTTTGGGTTGCTAAGTCCAATTTCGTGAGACTGCCAGAGAAGTTAGTAACCCTGGCTCCACTCTGCCACCAGCCCAGCTTCAACACCAGCTCCACTTTGTTCCTTACTCAAGCCCCATCCAGCTCCACCTCTAGCCTTAGCTCCTCCCCATCCACACTTCAGCCCATAGTTCTCATCAGCCCAAGTGCCTTTGCAGACATAACTGTGCAGTAACAGGGAGGAGGAAGGCGAATAGATGTAAATACTGTTGGGAGGGAGGGGGGAAGGGGGGAAGTGCAGGAAGAAAAGTTTGGGCACCACAGTTTGAAGATTTTAGGCCGTCCTCTAGAGCAGGAGTTCTCAAACTTTGTGATACCGCGACCCCCCCCCAAGTTGCTCGCAACCCCCTGGGGGGTCAGGACCCCCTGGTTTGAGAAACGCAGCTCTAGAGCACCATGAATTGGATACTGTTGCAAGGTCAGGATTAAATGGACCTGTGGTCTATTCTGATACATCAAACCTTGTGTTCCAGTGGCTACACTGGTTACATGCTTTAATAGTAATGTTTCAGGTACAGGATTTTCAACCTACAGGCTGTGCTTCTAAATACAAGGTATTTGCACTGCTGTTTTAAACTATAACAAGGATTACTGCTCAAAAACTTCACATTCCAGGCTACGCACATTTTAAGAAACGTGGCCTCACAGAAACGGGGCAAGTTCAAGTGCAACAAAATAGGTTTATATTACCAAGGGAACCAGCTGCTTCGAAGTGTTCCTCTGCTTCCTTTTTCAAAGTCTTTAACTATTCATGAATAACGCAGAAGGACTAAGTTATGATGAAATACAAAAGTCCTTCTGAGCTGCAAATTGTTACTAGATTAACTCTGGTTCTCATTTGACATCTAAAAGAAAGCTGTGCCAAGACAGAAGCAAGCACTTTACTCCAGGAAACAACAACAATATTGTACACAGTTTTTAAGACCAGTGCATGTGGGTAAATGTGTAAAATGTCACACTCAACATTATGAAGCTTAATGAGACTACTTCTCACAATAAAAAAAACCCCACTTTCCTACAAAGACAAGTAACTTGACGTAGATGACAAGCAATTCAATAAGCACGTTTATACTTTAAGGATGCCATTTCAAATATTTTCTCCCTCTTTACGCCGTACACCTCATTACAAAACAAGTTTTCACACTGGTGAGATACATAAAAAAGTCCAAAGCCTTTGTACTCCACATGTAAAAAAGCAGCAGTGATGGTTTTCACAGAGCTTGTTCTATACACCAGCTCTGCAGTTCATCTTAATAAGCACTCCTTCCACCAAAGTCACATTCAGCAAGTCCTTGCACTATACTTTTGGAAATGTTTCCTCGACACTATGCCATAAATAGCTTCATATTCTATTGAAAATCTGAGCATGGATTTGAACCAAACCTTAAAACTCTAAAAAGAGCCAACCTTTTATTAATAAAAGTCACCAAAGCAAACCTTTAAGTACCTCTTCACCACACAGAAAGCTTTCCATTTGACTGTTCAGCTAAGAGAATTTAAGAAGGTTCATTTGGGACTTGGTCTACAGGAGCTTATCCAGATTTAATACAAGCAACAGTTAAATATTACCATCAATTCCAATTTAAGGATACTCTAAATTCCAAAGCATAGTAATTGGCTTGTCTATCTTTACATCTGATTAGACATTGGGAATGATGAAAATTCACCATTTCCCTGATACCAAATTCTACAAGTAGAAGCAAGAGCTATTTCCCCAATTAAAAAAAAAAAACCTTCTGGACCACAAATTGTTACTCGATTAACAGATATGGGTGAAAATGCATAGGGGTTTTGTATTGTTTTGCCAACCCATAACGATTCAAGCATATTTCCTAAATTCACCATCCAAACGACAACAACATTTTGTTTGTATCCAACACAGAGATATGGATCTATTTTACACACGCTTTCCTCCTACATTACCTGCCATGTCTTGAATGGCTGCTTGCACCTTCATATGGTTCTTCCACCTCATATACATTTGAGTCATAGTCTTCCACCACACTGCTGGAATTCTGCCATTCAAAACATGGATTTTTATCAGAAGATAGAATAAAAGGCAAATTTTCATACTCTGGAATTTCTTCATAGTGCTGCACATTCTCATAGTCCGGTGGATAATCGCTTATAAGAGAATTCAAGTGGGTTTGTGATAACTGCTTTCCTGAGAATGTGTGTTCATCTAAAGACTCTACTCTTTGACTGTTTGGAATCTCATGGTGACTCCTGTGTCTCTGTCTTTTCTTTTGTGATGCTGGGCTACCTATTTCTATAGAACGTGCCTTGGCAGATTTGGTTTTCCTTTCGCTTGCTATGGATGTTACATTCCAGTTGTTACCAACACCATTCCCTTCCTCAGTGGAAAAACTAGCTATGGCACTATCCATGGACTGGCTGCCCTTGGAAAAAAATTTCTGGAAGTCACTTTTCATTATGCAAACAGACAACTTGATGTTGAGAAGCTTCTTTAAAGTATTTTTCTTTTGGGTATCTTTGGAAGACTTGTTCGTTCTTTCCATATCCACGGAAGATAGAGATTTAGCTCTAGGCTTGGTCACAGCAGTTAAAAGGTCAGAGTTTGTGGCAATGTTGGCAGTTTTTAATGATTCTGGATTGCCTGAAAATGGCAGAATAGGGTGAGGTAATTTCCAGACAGGTTTCTCTGAAGAACGTTTTGGCACGTCACGGTAAGACAATGTACCTTGCTCATTGGCCAAGATATGCCTTAAACAAGTTTTGTCCAGAACCTTTTCTGATTTTTTATCTTCATTGGAAATGTAAGAACTTTTCTCAACAAGCTCCTCAGATGCGGCTTTTTTGAGCAGTCCAGCTGCAGGCAAGCTGTGTCTTTGAGGTTTTTTAGGAATAATCCTTGGTGAACTTTCATCTTTTACATGAATCTCCTTATGTTCTCGTGTCTGTGTGGAAATGTGAAGGCTACTGGAGGGAACCAAGTCCTGATTGCAACTCAATTTGAGCTGCTTAGGCAAACTCATCGACAGAGTACTGCTTCGTATAAAACTAATCCTTTTGTCCACAGCAGCTAACATACTAGCATCATCTGTCATTTTATCTGCAGGACTTTTTAAATTAAGGTCGTCATCCAAGGAATGTTCAACATTTTCTGTCATGAGAGAAGCTTCTTGCAGAACCTGAGGTGAGATATTCTGTGAGGCTAATTCTTCAGCAGATTCCTTCACCCAGTGTATTTTCTCAACAAGATTTTGAGTAATCTCAAATGTATTAGTCTGAAGCACTTTTTCTGGATTATCATTATATGAAACACTCTGACCAAGAACATTAATTGTTGCTGTTTTTTTCAAGATGTGCTCAGAAGGTCCAGCACAATCACTCTCTGAATTAATTGGCTCTCTTGTTACTTCCCCAGTAGTGTCTATACCGTCTTGACGGACTAGACACGCAGTACGTGGCTTTCTCGGTTTTGGAACTGGAAGCACTTTTGAGACAGGTACTGAACATGCTATAGAGGAAGGTGGAGTTTTCACATCATCTCCTTTCATACAGACTTCACCTGAAAATGTAAAATCACTTTTTACATTGATATTTTCCAGAGTTACTTGGTCCAATGAGCAACAGCAATTGTGGTTTTTTTCAGTTAAACTAGAACAAGTTTCAGTCATATGAATATCATTAGCATCTCTCTTATTGTGGTTATTTTGTGGTTTGACTGCAGATTCCTCAGAACCAGATGACGGTGCAAGATTTGTAAACTCTTTTTCATTATTAGAACCATCACGATCATCCCTTTCAAGTTTATCTGGACACTCATGCCTCAGAAGATTGCTAGTAGGGAATATACTTTGAGTCAGAACATCTTTAAATGTCCCTTCCAGAAAACTGCCCTTTAAAACTACCCGATTTCTATTAGCCACTTTTTCATTGTGATTCTCATTTATTATCCTACTTTTTACAGATGGTGCAATTTGTTCACCTATCTTGATGTTCTCTAAGTTCTCCAAGTGTTCAAAAATTATTTGAGTTTTACATGTGCTCTCTCCATTTCCAAGTTTATGGATGCATTCAAAATTGCAAGAACACATTGGAATAACGTAAGCTGTATCCTCAGTGTTTTCTGCTGGGTCTCCATTTTTAAAATTTAAGTGGTCTAGAGTTTCAGAAGAATCTCCTGTGTGTTCTTCTAGGCTTTTGGTGCATTTTCTCAAAGATGATGGAGGTCTAACTTCAGGAACAGATGAACTCTTGAGAACCTTTGGTTTTGGTGCTATTGCTGGTTTAGTTTTCTTTATTGTTTGTACAACACCAGCAAGCACAATGTCTGGCTTCGGTGCAACAGGAGGAGGTGATGCCTTGTATCCTACCACACATTTTGGTTTTGGGGCCACTGGTGGCTTCTTAATTTCTAAAAAGAAAAAACAAAAAAATTAATCACTGTGAGCCTACAAAACAATTTACCTTGCATTACAGAACTTTAAAGGTTAACATTTTTACATTTCAACTATCCAATGATTTTACACTACTTCACTTTCCTCCTACTCCACTTTCTATACCAGTATTTCCTCCTTTTCTATAGGAACACTCAAGTAGCTCAGGGGAAAAACTTCTAAAATAATGATTTTTTTCAAAATCTAAAGCCTGTTACAAGAAATGTTTATCAAAAAATGATCAGAAAGTACTTAAAAAGTACTTTAAAAGAAATTCTTGCTTGCCAATATGTGTGATGAACACTGAAGTCTGACAGTCTAGTTTTGCAGCTTAAGCAGAACACATAAAAAAGTACTTTAAAAATAGTGAAAATTAAAGCAGACTTTAAAAATCATATTATAATTAATTACAATGATCGATGACCTTTCACCTTTAATATGCAACTATTTAACCTGACCATGTCCCTTTCCCCTTTCTTTTTGCAGAAATATCTACAAATGGGTTTCCATTTTCAGTGCTAAACTATAATCCTTTCCTTACTCTAAAAAAGTGAGAAAGACGACTGAGGGTATGCCTAGACTACATGGCTCCGTCGATGGAGCCATGTAGATGAGGTTTCTAGACATAGGGAAATAAAGCGGCGATTTAAATAATCGCCACTTAATTTACATCAAAATGGCTGCCGCGCTGTGCTGATCAGCTGTTTGGCGGCACAGCGCGGTAGTCTGGACACTCTGCGGTCGACAAGGGAAGCCCTTGTCGACCGCCCCATTATGCCTCGTGGAATGGGGCTTCCCTTGTCGACTGCAGAGCGTCCAGACTACTGCGCTATGCCGCCAAATAGCTGATCGGCACAGCGTGGCAGCCATTTTGATGGCTGGACACAATACATTTGGGGCCTAATCGGTGCAGAGTAGAGCGGAATAATGACTTCTTCTGTCTTGCTCACAACACTCCTGTTAATGCATCCTAGA
The DNA here is from genome assembly GCA_019425775.1 of Rafetus swinhoei. NCBI lineage: Eukaryota > Metazoa > Chordata > Testudines > Trionychidae > Rafetus > Rafetus swinhoei. The sequence continues at coordinate 267,912,593 of CM033437.1, read as the reverse complement.
ATCATGTTTGCTTTTTTTTTTGCAAGAGATTCACACTGTTGACTCATATTTAGCTTGATGTCCACTATGACCCCTAGATCCCTTTCTGCAGTACTCCTTCCTAGACAGTCGCTTCCCATTCTGTATGGGAACCATACAGCCCTCAAATGTGGCTTAGCCCCCATCTGGCCACAGTGTCATAACACTCCTGCACTCCCCCCCCCACACACCAACCCTGAACTCACCATATTCCTGAACCCCCTACCCTGAGCCTCTCAGACTCCAACCCAAACTCCTGCACCCCAACATCCCCAGCTCTGTCAAAACATTCCCCAACCTTGTGCCCCGAGTTCATTGTATACCCAAGTCCCCTGCCCTGAGCCCTTCATATACCCCAACGCAGATTCCTGAACCCCCACACCACCAATCCCCCATAAGACTGACAGAAGACAGCCTGAATGTGTTCCATGAAGCTGGATTTGACCAGTTATGATGTAAACTTCAAAGAAATGTGTGAAAAGATGCAGCAGAAGTCCCACTAAATAAAGTCTGTGAGTACATTTCATTTATACTATTATTAATCATTATGTCAGTTATCACTAATATTAAGTTGTATATTTTCAGTCACGCAAATGGGCATTCTTATACAGCTCTTTGTTGACCACTTCTGAATTTTGATGTAGTTTGGCTCTTTGGTTTGAAAAGGCTGTTAACCCCTGCTCTAGTGTTACCGTGTTCCTAACAGTAGTAAATGCAATTTACTGAGGGCAAGGATTTCTATAAAATTATGCTAGCGTTCAGCCTAATGGAGATAGAGAGAGTGCAAGAGACAAACAGGCAACTCTTCTTCATAAAAACAGGAAAGTAATGTGTTTTTCTGGGCTGTGAATCACTATATCTAAGCCCAGATTGCCGCCACTCAGTTCCAGAACTCAGCACTTTTTGCTGTGAAAAATCATTTTATTAATTCCATTTGTGAGGGGGTAAAGCTGATCTGTGAGGTGCTGATCTGTGAGGTGCTGACCTGTGAGGTGTCAGTGAACTCAGAGTAGGCAGAGAGGACGCTAGTAGGGGGATTTCTAAAGGAATCTGCAGTAAGGTATGTAGGAATATGTGCTTCTACATACATAAGAATGACCAGCAAAAGAACAGTTACAACCTGCCAAGGATGTGACATTTGCCGTATCTGTTTCCTGCCTGAAAATAGACATTTCCTCTGCATGAACTGCAAGTTGATGGCTGTGCCGAAGGAAATCATCTGAGGTCTGGAAGGGCAGCTTCTGACCCCATGTAGCATTCAAAAGGTGGAAAAAAACATTGGACAACCAAATTTGGGCAGCATCACCCTAGACCCAAATAGAGAACCAAATTATGTCAAGGATGCAGGAGAGAGGAAGACAGAGAGGAGGCTTGGGAGTTTGTGGCACAGTCAGTAAAAAGAACCGCGAGAGTTGGCAGAGCCTGAAGCAGGACAATTTCTGACCACCAAAGTAAATTCACTAATTAATTACAGGCATTTGGTGCAGCTGTACAAAGAACACACTGAAATATTCAGCCAGAGGAAAGAAACAGGGATCACACACAGGACACACCTGAGGACTGATGTTCAGCCCAATCCCTGGAAATGTTAAGCATGACAGACGACCATAGAAAATCCAGACAATCCTCATCAGGGACTCAGTGTAAGGTGGTGGATAAAACATTCTTCAGTGGATGGCAGCAGGACTGAGTGCCATCTTTCTAGAGTGAAGAAAATGCCCATCATTGAAAGGCTGGATGGACTTATGAAGATGATAGGCAAGGATCCATTGGTAATGTTACACATTGGCACAAAGGACACTGTCTGAAAAAGACTCAGCAGATCATCAAGAGCTGGAGAAGAGGAAAGTGTCAGTGACCTTTGCAGGGATTCTTCCTATTCCACAAGTGAGATGGACAGCAGAAAATATTGGAGGGGGAACTGTTGACTAGGTAAGTGATAAGAAGTAGAGAGATTTGGTTTGTGAAACACCGAGTCACCTTCTGTTCAGCAAGAAGGATGCATGGCTTGGGTCCATCTTCAACTCAACAGAAGAGAAATCAATCTTCTGAGTGTCAGACTAGCTCAAGTAGCAATTGAGGGCTTTCAACTACTACCTTAGCATTTTCTCCTGTTGATGCTAAACATAGTACATGCACTTACGTATCAAACTCCAATACAACGTAAAGAGCCAAAGCATTAAGGTAAAGAAAAGCAATTCTTCAATTGCCTATTTAACAATGCTAGACTCCTAGCATTGCTAGAATGCTAGAAAATAAAGAAAAGGGGGTTAGAAATACTCATTTACTTAAAAAATTGATAAAAATGGCATTGCTTAAACTTAGTGGGATGACTCACATGACCAGAATGTTAAAGTCACTGATACACGTTAGAAAAAAGTGGCAGAAGACGATAAGTGGGTTTTAACTCTACATTAAAGATATTATTATCTGCTTCAGCGTTACTGACAATTAAAGGACCATTCAGAGGAATGCTTATCAATCAATGTGCAAACTGATAAATCACAAGATTAGGCATGGATGGAGGGTCTTTAAACCACCAACTCTGAAAAGGGAACCAAACAAGCAGCTCCTTAAACATTTATCTATAACGTGTAGAATAAAATCCCTGATTTTCCCACCTGGGAGACACATGCTAATTATCTTATGTTACCAATGTTAAACAACTTTGGGATTTCCAAGAACTAATCACTTTCTAATGCAAAAACTATGGCAATTTTAATTCTATTAGCTTTCTGATGGATAAATATAAATTAACTAAAAATTGACAATTATCCACGCACAAGTAATCACAATCTATTTAATTTGCCATGTATAAACAGAATACAACACAAATCACAAATATTTGATCCAGTCAATTTCCCAAATCTGAGAACAAGCATGTGAAAAACTAGAAGATTTACCCAGCATTGCTCGGGTTCTTAACTCATTTTTCTTCATTTAAACCATTGTTACATAAGAACATAAGAATGGCCGTACTGGGTCAGACCAAAGGTCCATCTAGCCCAGTAGCCTGTCTGCCGACAATGGCCAGCACCAGGTGCCCCAGGGGGGGTAGACCAAAGACAATGATCAAGCGATTTGTCTCCTGTCATCCTTCTCCAGCCTCTGACAAACAGAGGCCAGGGACACCATTTCTATCCCCTGGCTAATAGCCTTTTATGGACCTAACCTCCAAGAAATTATCTAGCTTCTCTTTAAACTCTGTTATAGTCCTAGCCTTCACAGCCTCCTCTGGCAAGGAGTTCCACAGGTTGACTACGCGCTGTGTGAAGAACTTTCTTTTATTTGTTTTAAACCTGCCACCCATTAACTTCATTGGTGTCCTCTAGTTCTTCTATTATGGGAACTAATAAATAACTTTTCTTTATTCACCCTCTCCACACCACTCATGATTTTATATACCTCTACCATATCCCCCCTCGGTCTCCTCTTTTCTAAACTGAAAAGTCCCAGTCGCTTTAACCTCTCTTCATATGGGATCCGTTCCAAACCCCTAATCATTTTAGTTGCCCTTTTCTGAACCCTTTCCAAGGCCAAAATATCTTTTTTGAGGTGAGGAGACCACATCTGTACACAGTATTCAAGATGTGGGCGTACCATAGTTTTATACAGGGGCAGTAAGATATTCTGTGTCTTATTTTCTATCCCTTTCTTAATAATTCCTAACATCCTATTTGCCTTTTTGACCGCCGCTGCACACTGTGTGGAAGTTTTCAGAGAACTGTCCACGATAACTCCAAGATCTCTTTCCTGATTTGTCATAGCCAAATTAGCCCCCATCATACTGTACGTATAGTTGGGGTTATTTTTTTCCAATGTGCATTACTTTACACTTATCCACATTAAATTTCATTTGCCATTTTGTTGCCCAATCACTCAGTTTGGTGAGATCTTTTTGAAGTTCTTCACAGTCTGCTTCTGTCTTGACTATCTTAAACAGTTTAGTATCATCCGCAAACTTTACCACCTCACTGCTTACCCCTTTCTGCAGATCATTTATGAATAAGCTGAAAAGGATTGGTCCCAGGACTGACCCTTGGGGGACACCACTAGTTACCCCTCTCCATTCTGAAAATTTACCATTTATTCCTACCCTTTGTTTCCTGTCTTTTAACCAGTTCTCAATCCATGAAAGGACCTTCCCTCTTATCCCATGACAATGTAATTTACGCAAGAACCTTTGGTGAGGGACCTTGTCAAAGGCTTTCTGAAAATCTAAGTATACTATATCTACTGGATCCCCCTTGTCTGCATGTTTGTTAACCCCTTCAAAGAACTCTAATAGATTAGTAAGACACGATTTCTCTTTACAGAAACCATGTTGACTTTTGCCCAACAAATTATGTCCTTCTACGTGCCTGACAATTTTATTCTTTACTATTGTTTCGACTAATTTGCCCGCTACCGACGTTAGACTTACCACTCTGTAATTGCCAGGATCGCCTCTAGAGCCCTTTTTAAATATTGGTGTCACGTTAGCTACCTTCCAGTCATTAGGTATGGAAGCCGATTTAAAGGATAGGTTACAAACCACAGATAATAGTTCAGCAATTTCCCATTTGAGTTCTTTTAGAACCCTTGGATGAATGCCACCCGGTCCCAGTGATTTGTTAACATTAAGTTTTTCTATTTGTTCTATTTGTTCCAAAACCTCCTCTAATGACACTTCAATCCAGGACAGCTCCTCAGATTCATCACCCACAAAGGACGGTGCAGATTTGGGAATCTCCCTAACATCCTCAGCCGTGAAAACTGAAGCAAAGAAATCATTTCGTTTCTCCGCAATGGCTTTATCGTCCTTGATTGCTCCTTTTATATCTCGATTGTCTAGGGGACCCACTGGTTTTTTAGCAGGCTTCCTAAGTGGGCCTGGATATGAGGGGTTCAGTACACAGGCTGCCCTGAGGAGAGAGGACAACCACAGCCCTCTCTTGCCTCAGCAGCTTGGGGCCAGGGGAGAAGCATCTGTTCATGGCTATTGCAGCGAGCACAACCGAGGGAGAGATGCACGTCCACTGGCTGGGAGACAAGTACAAAGACAAACTCTCTGAAATATATAGTAGATAGGTGTCCCTTTTTCCACCGCTGCCAGTCCTCATCGCTGCCCCTTGCTGCCCTCCATGATCATTCGGCAGTATACATGTCCCTCCTTCCAGACACCTCCCTTTCCATTTTTTGAGAAAATCAAATTCCAGGCACATCCCATTGTCCTGGCAAAACCAAACGTTTACCTTGCTTGAAGCTAGTATAAGGAGAAGCTGCTTACCAAATTTGGTGGTCATAGCTTTTACTGTTTAGGAGGAGTTCTTTAACAAATAAATTCACAGATGGACAGACACACATGCAAAGTTTCTAAAATATATAGTAGATTAATTGCAAAAAATAGATAAACATAAAATATGAATGATAACTGGGAATTGTTTAAATATACTTTATCAACAGTGCCAAAGATATGAAAAGAAGCTTCTTTGATTAAAAAAAATCATAGTTAAGAGAGGAGGCATATGCATTAATAAAAATTAAAAAGATACATAATAAATGGTTTGCCTGGTAAAGTCATGCATGCTTTTTAACACCCACCAAATCCAAGGACATACATCTAATCTACATCTACAAAGAATGTAGTTCTCACTTATAAGGTGGGGTACTTTATCCTGGAAAAGCAGTGTCTCTGAAAAGTGCTTGGAAGATACTATAGACAACAAATTGTATTTGAGTTTCCATAGCAATGCTGCTGCAAAGGCAGCAGTTTTCAAAGGGGTAGCCAATGCCATATTAGTCTATTTCAGCAAAAGCAATGAGAAGTTCTGAGGCACCTTAAAAACTATCAAATATATATGGGCATAGGCTTTCAGGAATTTGGCACAAAATAAAAACCTCACTATGAAATTCTTCAGCTCCAACAAGCTAGGTAGGAAGAGAGATATTATTGCTATTTCTATTTATATATATTTAAGAAGCACACAGACTATAGTGGAGGTCAATAGAATATTTAGCTCACCAAATAGATTCCAAATTATTTAAAAATCCATCTAGTGATTTTAATGACAAAGGTTATTGTAGCATGAGTAACATTTTGAATCACTTAAGTCAATAAATCTTCAGCATTAGTTTTATATCTACAGAAAATTAGGTGTGAAAATAAAAAGTTCAAAACAAGTGTTCTACATACATGACGTAATTTGTACTTCCCCACCACTCTGAAAAGTAGTGTGTTTTCCTCCATCTTTTGTTTTACACGTATGCAGTGGCTGTGACATTTCAGGTGTCCAAATAAGTAAACAAAATAGGAAGTGACTCATAACGTCTAGGAAGATAACATATGGAGCTTTTAAAATGCATGGAAATAAAAACTTCTTTTCTAGAAGCTGGATCTTAAAAAATAAGCTAAATACATTCCAAAAGGAAAACGTTAATTAAAGACTTCAGTTTGTTTAGTGATCTGCTAAAGGAAAACAGGAAAGTTGGGATAATTTTACATGAACATGAGAGAAATGAATAAAGAACCTAGCAAACTCTTTGAATCAGAGGTTGTTGAGATAAACCTGAGTAAAAATAATGTAACTTGACATGTTTTAAGGTTAAAAGGACACTAAATCCTGTAGGCCACATTTTTTTCAGCCCTTAAAAGTAATGAAGTTTGATAGGAAAAGTCATATTAGTTTTGTTCCTACTGTGTGATTCCCTCCTCTCCCTATCCACCCCGAATTACAGTTTCTGTGCTAATAAATAAACCATCTATTCTTCCACTGCCATGATCTAACCAAACCTCAACTTTCAACTTCTGCCTTTTCTCTTCTATATAAAATGTATGCAGATTCAAATTTAAGTACTCACTCTTTGCTGAAGAAAGTGTCATAAACCTCAGTACCTTGTTTTTGTTTTTATTTTTATTTTCATTTAAAACAAAACATACTAGGGCTGTCAATTGATGTGCATTAGTGCCCGCTATTAACGCAGGGAAGGATTAATCTTTTTTAATGTGTTAATCACAGGCGTAACTGCTGCGCTGTTCCCTTGACGCTCCACTCCAACGCTTCAAAGGGGGCAGCGCATTAGAAGCCCGGGATCAGCTGGAGTCCCCAGCTGACCTCCGGCTCCGTGCAGCGCTGCCCCCTTCAAAGCACTGCGGCAGCGCTTCAAAGGGGCAGCGCAAGGCGGATCATCTGGAGTGCCCAGTTGAAGCACTGCTGCGGCGCTTTGAAGGGGCAGCGCTGCACAGAGCCCAGAGTCAGCTGGAGACTCCAGCTGATCCTGGGCTCCCGTGGTGCTGCTCCTTGGAAACGCTGGGGCGGCCTTTCCAAGGGGCAGCTACACTGAGGACTGACTTCAGCTGATCCTGGGCTTCTGGAATGCAGCAGCATTTCAAAGGGGCAGTGCACATGATTAATTGTGATTAATTTTTTTAATCACGATTAATTTTTTTAAGCGCTTGACAGACCTAAAACATACACATACTACTGCAAAGAGGGACTGAGTGACCAAGATAATATTACTGATAAATGCACAGTGTGCTCCATGTGCTTCATGAGCTCATGTAGCTGTAAAACAAAACCTGTGAGTTTTAGTTCAACTACTGAAATGAGGCAATTCTTGTTTTTAATTAATTAATTTCCAATAATAATTTAAATGGCTCTTTTAATACTGACTAAACACAGTACTTGATAAACAAACTAATAGATAACCATATATGGGTCACTTCACCCATCAGTGAAATAGAGCCAACTCTGGAGATAAATTCAATGGCATATGACATTTCACCAGAATAATATAGTACAGGAAACAAAAAAGAATATAACTGCTAGCTGAACATGCACTAAGGCAGAATGTGAACTGGAATTTGGTCAGGGTTTACAGTCCTACTCTAACATGCACAGCGCACGCACGCGCACACAGATGGCAAAACAACTATTAATAGTTAGGACCAGCTCTAAAACACAGTTCCTCCAGTAGTCCAATGCCTTATTCAGAGGGAAGAATGCCATATGTAGAGACAGTGACACGTATTTCTGCATTTCCTAGGTGTTTTAATCTATTTCTGGCAGAATTAATTGACAAGAGCCAATATGGATTGGCTCTCTACCAAAATACTTTGTTCTTCTGACGATGCATTAAAATGACACCTAAGGAACACACTCATTTTTTATATTAAATTGAACCAAGAATAGCGAATATCTAAACACTGCAACTTTCCTACAATGCTTCACAGCATTCTTTATTGGGAAATACTGCTTGTATTATACCCTGTAGTTTTAAACAGGCTTAACATGACTAAAACAACAGCTAAATTTACAATCTTAATTATTCATAAATTAAGTGTAAAAAAATTAAAAAAAATTGTATAAAAATAGTACCACCCACACTCAAGTCTCTTTGTGGACTTCCTTGTTAAAGCTCCCCCTCTTCATTGCCAAGGCCTTCATAATCTTGCCTCACACGCATTAATACTGTTTCTCCTACTCCCATTTCACTCCCCTTACTCCTTTCATATTTAAAAAAAAAAAAAAAAAAAAAAACTCAGGAGTAGTCATGTTAGTTTGTAACATTAAATACAATGAGCAGTCCAGTGGCACCTTAGAGACTTATATATAGAATCATGAGCTTTCATGGGTAAAACCAGCTTCATCAGATGAACTGGAGACATCCAATGCCTTTCACATTAGTGCTTTTTAGTCCCCACACCTTTCAACATGTTTCCATGTCTCTCAGCTCCCACACTTCTTGCCAAGACAGATCTCCCTCTCATCCCCTCCTCCTCCAAATCCCTCCATAAAACTAACTTTACAGTAATCCTTTCAACCTTCTCCTTACTAGTAATTCCCCACGCTGTCTCTTCCCTTTCCTGTCCTGTCCTATGTTTTGTCCACCTTTGGCCCTCAAAAACATGACACCCAAGCAACCAAATATGGTCTCAATCCTGGAATTTGATCCATGCAGATAAGTCCTCCACAGACACACAGCTTCATGAAAGTCACTAATCTTGAAAACTCTTGGAATAATTGTTTGCTGTTGGGAAGCTATCCAGCATTCTGGATTGTAGTACCATATCAAATTTTACTTCAACACTGAAACTCTGATCTCATGAATACTCTGTAACAATTATTTTATTTGCCTAACTGTTTAACTCTCAGAAAAAAATACAAGGTAGAGATCTCTACTTCTAGAAATGTTACTAAGAAACATGAACATGATTAGACAGTGGTTAATATACATATGCCACTGCTTTATTTCTTAATTCACCAGCTCTAAATAGAGGCACTTTAGAATCTATTAAGCAAACACCGTATTACAAGTAATTGAGAACACATTAAATATAGGGCAGAAATACGTGTTCATAAATGATTTTTTTATTTTTAAATAGGCATGATTCACTATAGGACAATTATACTGCCTTTGTTTAACAAATCAGTTCTATATGATAGAGCTAGTTTCTTGAGCTATATTGAGAAGCATATTAAGTTGGTTACTCTTTGTTTAAGTGTATGTGTGTGCTGTATCGCTTTTTTTTTTAAGCCACAAATTAAATTAAATCCTGTAGAACCACATTTTTCCCCATACAGGAAACATCTTGTTGTTTAAGGTTTTCATTGTATTTAACTGCTGCCTTCAGAAAGTCCCATAAAGCAGTTCATCAGCATAATTTATACATAAATGTATTCTATGGAAAAAAACAGCTCTCATGCATGTCGGTTCATGCAGGCGCAAAAAAGGAAGTCTACTACAACAGATGGGCAAACAAAAGTACTGACAATGCCTCTTTATATGACAAAATAACCAAAAAAAGCCTGAGTAACTCCCCAAAACACAGGAAGGCAAGGTATGTTCTTGAGGTAAAACTTGAGTATAGATGCCAATTAACATTATAACCTTAACATAATTGCTACAAAGTGATAACAGAACATAGAGATTAAAATTTATTTGTGTGTGAAGAATGGATATTTAGAATTGCTTTGCCACAAGAAAAAGTAATCTAAGAATGTGGTGATGTGTTTTCTTCAGACTTTAAAAATAAAATACATTTCAGTCAACTGGTCTGATTATAGAAGATATTTTGCCTTCAGGCACAATATCCTTAATGGTGATGAATTACAATAACCAGAGACCAGTAAGAAAGATGCTTTCATTATATACCACATATTTCATTATAAATATGGCCAGTAAAGATAGCCTACAGAAGGTTTACCAGTTTTTCCCCCCAAAGTATGAGGGTTTTACTACAGAGGTATATACTTTGAAGGAAATGAAATTGTCACTACAATGGAACTAGAAGATAAGTGTATTATTTAATTTTGATAATGTTGTGCTGTATTGCTGATATTGAACATACATTGCAGAATATCTAAGTTTTTCCTTTTATATATAAGAAATGTTGACTTTTTCAAAACAAAAGCACTAATTTTTGACAGCGAGGGTCGAATCACAGCAAAAATAGGTCAAAGAACTGAAAACAAACATTAGAGTCATAATAAAATACTTCTCAGTTATTGATGTTATATTGGTTGTTAAAACAATAGGTTTTAAAAAAAGGAAATTTATTGATAAAGTGTAGCAATCAATACAAGTTAGAAGGCGAGTTTTCTAAGCAAAGGAAACATTCAGAATACTAGAAGACAACTACAAAAGTGTTTTAAAACGTTGGACACCAAAATAAAACAGAAAAAAGAGTGAAAAATACTCCCCCATTCACTTTGGAAACAAAAAGGTCAACTGTTATAACACCCCACCCCAGTTCCGGCCCCCAAGTTCTCTCGCCTCCCCTTCCAGTCCAAGCCAGGGCTTCTCACAAAAGGAAAACATACGCCCGAATATTTTAATGGGGATAAGATCTCACTGGGGTCCACCCACAACTATGCATGGAACCAAGAACATAATTTATCCAAAGGAGGCTAAAATCCAAAGGAAGAAAGAATGATTGTTCTTGGCAGCAGCATCTCCACTCACACAGCCTTGTCTCTGACCGCCTCATTGTCCTCTCAGGCAGCAGGGAGGAAAGCACCGTCCCTCGGAATCGTTGTCAGCGGAACAAATCCCCAGCCCCAGTTCCTACGCGTTAAGGAAGCGTTTGCAAGCCAGAGGGAGCAGACACGGAGCGCAAAGCCAGAATCGAGCCAGTCGAGGGGCAGAAGAGCCGCGCTATTGGCTACCGGATCCTTCCATAAGCAACTTTCCTGAGCGTGTCGTACGGCCAGCGAGGGGAATGTGACTTCCCAGAGAGAAGCCAGCCAACAGCAGCCTGGGAGCTAGGGCTGCAGAGACCCCACTCGCTCAGGACACGCGGAAGGGCTTCTTGGGAAACGCGCAGACCCCCCTCTCGCTGCACTTGCTAACGGGGGGAAACGGCAGGAGGGAGGGTTCCTTGTCTCTGGGCGCCCTTTTAATGAACCGCAGAGTCCCGTCCCGCGGCTGTGCCTCGGTGGCTGGACAGGCAGCGCTCCGCAGGAAGGAGAAAAGTCACCAACCCTCCCTCCCAAACTTTCCCTCTCCCCGGGCACCTACCGGCTGAGCTCATGGTGCCAGCCACGCGCCTCTGCTCCTTCTCGCCCATTAAGCCACGGCCCCGCGCAGAACTGAGGAGGACAAGCCCATTGTGCTGCCACGCTATTACTACAAGCCGCCCCCCGGCCGCTCCTCCATCAGCTCCCGCAGCTCCTCTCCGACAGACTGAGCCCCGAGCGGCAGCAGGGCAGCGCCGCGCCGCTTGCAGAGCCTTGCGCCGCAGGCGGGGCTGAATAGCGCGCCCTTGCGGCGGCGAGCTAGTATCGCGCGCTCGCCGGGCAACGTTCCAAAGGCCACTTCCTCCTCGGCTCCGCCACAGGGAACCCAACGGGCTCCGCCAACCAGCGCAGCCCAGCCTAGCGCCCCCACCTTCCCGGAAGCGGGCGTCCGCGCGGGCTGCCGGGAGTTGTAGTTTTCCCTGGCAGTGGGCTTGGCCGGGTGGGGATCCGTCGCTGGGGGCTGGGCGGACTCGGTTTCCCACAGTGCCCGGGGCGGGTGTCATGGCGAAGGATGACACCGGAGTTTGACGAAGAAGTGGTGTTTGAGGTGGGTGCGAGGCGGCTCCTTGCCGCTGCTGGCGGTCCCCGGGGATGGGTCTGTGGGGTGCGAGCGGGCACCCGGGAGCGGCCCGGGATGGTCAGAGCCGGGGATGCGCGGGGGCTGGCTTGGTGGGACTCGCGTGCGGTGAGATCTGGGCACGGCCGGGCTGCAGCACCTGTGCCAGTGCGTGGGGGATGGGCCGGGGTTGAGGTGCTGGGATCCTCGTCTCCTTCCCGCCCCCCCGCGTGGTGCAGCCCTAGGATTCTGGGGTGGGTGTAGGGTTGCCAGGTGTCAGGTTTTGAACCCGACAGTCCAGTATTTGAGCTTTCTGTTCGGGAAACAAATTGAGAAAATATAAATGTCCGGTGTTTTCTAAATAAGATGTAATGTAGATTGTGAGGTAATGTCAAGTGTGTCGGGTTTTTTTGGTGAAACCATCTGGCCACCCTAGGAAGGTTTGAGGGAGCAGCTCGAGCTCCTTTGTGTGTGGTACCGAATTGGGAAGTGGTGATGAGCAGGTGTGACCTAATGGCTGGTGTTGGGCTGTCAGGCTGGCATTTGAGGGGGGGACTTAACTCCATGCAGTTTGGATGACAAGCACAGCGTTTAGCTACCATAATGATAGGGTGTCCTAGAAAAACCTGACTGGATAGATTCAGAATGCAGAATCGCACGGAAGATGTTAGGAATTTGCTGGGGGTAGCTGAGGACTTAGTCTGGGAAAAATGCTGCAGTAAAATTGTTGGAAAAGATTGTGAACTTATGCTACAGTCAATAAAAGCAGCGAGACTTCCTTTTCGGTATCACTTCTGCACATGGTATCACTTTTGAACTATGAAGTTGAACAACTTATGCGTAGGATTGCAAGTGTGTAACCGTTATTTTGTTAGGGGCTGCACCTTTTTGCATATTGTAATAATTTAAAATAAATACAAAAATGCTGTTTAAAATTAAACATATTGGTATGTGGTCAGGCTAATCTATGGACATGGTGCTTAGCCAACTGCCAAAAAAAGTAAGTACTTGTAATCCACCGTATATGTGAGGTTAGTAACAGTGACCATTCTTAGGCTTGATTTTAGTGGAACTGCCCATGCAGAAACTAAGCACATACATGTTTGTATTGACATCAGTGGAGTATTGTAGAATTGCAGGATCAAGGACTCATCCTCAACCATCTAATCCTATTGATAAATCAACACAATTATTGGAAAAGTGCCCATGTAAATGCTATATGTATATAATATCCACATCATGGGTTCTCAACGTTTTTCTTTCTGAGCCTAATACCTCACCCCCCAGCATGCTAAAAAAACTCTGTGGTTCATCTGTGATGTAACAACTTGTTTATGCATATAAAAGCCAGGGCTGGCATTAGGGGGTCGTAAGCAGGGCAGTTGCCTGGGGCCCTGCAAAGCTGAATTGCTCAGGCTTTGGCTTGATCCCCAAAGGGCCAGTCTTCAGTTTTCTGCCTTGGGCCCTGGTGAATTGAATACTAGTTCTGCTTGATGAACCCCCTGAAACTTGCTTATGGTCCCCCATAGACTTCAGACCCCTTGTTGAGAACTGCTTATCTGCATCACCTGCTGAAAGCTACTCTCTTTTCTGCTATTTGTAGAATTTTGTATAAGATTTCTAGAAACTTTACATAATTGCATGTTATGTTACTTAATTCAATTAAGATAGCTAGTGTGTACCTGATATATTTAACCTTTACTTTATAAATATATCTGATACATTTCAGTGACAAAAGCAATAGCTTAATATTTTACAATGTGCGCTTAAATCTGAGACATGAGAACCCTTCAATGCCAGCTGGCAAAGGATTCATTGTTCTGTAACAACAATTTCTAGCAAGGCCTGACAAACTCTCTTCATCTAGCATCCTGCTTTCATAGTACTTATCCATAAAGTATGTCATGTTGCTCTTAAATGAAGCCAGGATCATACTGATCATTAATATTGTTGTGAAATGCCAGTACAGGTTGTACCTCCCTAAACCAGAACTCTCTGGTCCAGCAATATCTGCCGGGCCACGGATGTTGCTGGATCAGAGCCCAGAGATAGGGAGGTCTGACAGCAAGGCTGGGAGCGTAGCGGGGGGGCTCCTGGCAGGGTGGTCTGGCGGTGCAGCGGAGAGCTCCAGCCCCAGCAGCAGCGGCACCAGCAGGACAGTGGCCCCGGCCAGGCTGGCAGCAGGTGGAACTGGTGCTGTAGCCCAGCGGCAGTGAGTCCAGGGCTGGAGCCCGAGCCTGGGGGCAATGGGGCCAGGCACAGGCCAGAAGAAGCCAGCAGTAGGGAGGGGCAGGAGGCTGGAAGGCCAATAACAGGGCCCTCCCCGGGTCTGGCATAACCTCTCGTTTGGGACCGGTCAGATCCCGAAGGTGCTGGACCAGGGAAGTCTGCCAGAACCTCATCGCCACTTCAACAGGGGGCCACTAGAGCCTAGCCCCCTCCCTGACAGACTGCAGGGGGCCCTGAAGGCTGGAGGCAGCCCACAGAGCATGGCCAGCTCTACAGAGCACACCCCCCAAATAGGATGCAGGATGGAGGGGGCTGCTGGAGGCCAGGGGTAGTCCCCAAAGAGCCGCCACCCCCAGAGCAGCTGCAGGGCGGAGGAGCAGCTGGAGGCCAGCCCTCAGAGCTCCACCTCTTTCCAACAGGCTGTAGGATGGGGCTGCTATAGCCTCAAGCAAGGCCCCCCTGGAGCAGCAGCAAGCTGGAGGCTGCCTCACCTGCCAGGCTGCATGGCAGGGACAGGGGGAGGCAGCTGGAGGATGGGACTGGTCCACAGAGCCACAACTCCCACCCAACAGGTGCGCAGACTGGGATTTCCCTCTCCTGGGAGGAGTCACCCTTCAGGGGAGCACAGCCCTGGCCCCTCAGGAGGAGCTGCTGGTCGCAGAGCTCTGCCATGGCCCCCTGGGAGAAGCTGCTACCAGAACAGTGCCACCTTTGCCGTTACAGGAAGCCTCGGTAATCCCCCCCTGCACCTTTCAGTCCTCTGCCCTGAGCCCCCTGCCCTGAGTCCTGCCTCTCCCACTTGCCTTGACTTCTGCACCCCCACCTTCTTCCCTCTAAGCCCCATCACCTCCTTCCCCTGGCTTGAGCCCCCCACACCTGCCAACCCTCTGCCCTAAGCCACCCAGCTCCTGCCTCTCCTTACCCCCAAAACTTTACTTCAGCCTTCATTTTCAAAAAATACAAACATTTTTCATTTATTTTCTAAAACAAAACAAGAAAAAAAAATCACTTATGTGAAAGACCCAAGCAATGCCAGATGCATCTCCTAGAAAATATATGTTATTAAAGTCTGGATCAGGGCAGGGTTGACAAGTTTCTGTCAGACAAAGTATGTATAAGGATGTATAGTTTAGGGATGTAAGCGGCTAGTCGAGTAGTCAACTACCTGATAAGCACATGCTTATTGGGTACTCTAGTGATTACTCAAGTAGTCACTTCTCTCCTCCCCCCACCCACCTGCCTTCTATCAGAGGCAGCAAGTGGGGGAGAACAGGAAGCGGGGAGCAGGAGCCAGTTCCCCCCCAGCACCGTGTCCGTGGGGGCGGGCAGAGGAGGCAGAGATACAGCAGGGGACCCGGTATGAGCCGGGAATCAGCTGTCCCGGCTCGCGCCCAGTCTGAGACACTGTGCCTCTGCTTTAAAAGCATTTAAAAGGCAGAGGCTCAGCGGGGGACTGGGCGCCGGGACAGCTGATACCTGGCTGACTCCTCTGCTGTGCCTCTGCCTTTTAAATGTAGTAAGATCCAGGTGGTTGTTACTACATTTAAAAAAGCAGAGCCACAGTGTGGTTAGCTCTTGGTGCTGGGAATAAACCTCAGAATAAACCTCTGAGAGGCTTGTCCAGACTTTGGGGACCAACAGTGAGTTTGGGGGATATGAGGAGATTGTAAAAGGACACCTCTTTCACCATGAAAGCAAAAAGACAGCACTTTTGTATTCATATAGGAGAGATTCAGCCATGTTGGCTGGAGACACTGGGAGATTGCATTAGATGAGAATAACTGGTATAGATGGGTTTATATTGTAAAATTTGGACTCTGAGGCATTATAATTTTGTTTTATCTATAACCTTTCTGTTTGGATTATTATCCTTGCTATATCTTAAATCTTAGTCTTTGATAACAAATTTACGATTGCTTTCACTATAAACATCTCTCAGTGCTGTGATGTTATTCAGGAATGATTCTCAGTTTAATCAAATAAGCTGGTGTGTACTCTGTCCTCTGGAGGATACTCACAGGATAGCAAATTCTGTGAGTAGCTAGTGATGGGGTTGGATATCACAGGAGAATGCTTCTAAAAAGTGACTTGGGGACTAGGGTGCACTTAACCTGCAAAGAAAAGTGAGGGCTGGTAATTCCCTGAGATGCTTGTTTGGGTAGCTAGGAGACTGTTGTTATAAGGAGCTGTTAAGCACCATCAAGTACCACTCTTGTTGGGAGGCAGGTAGGTTGTGACTTGCAATTCTGGATACCTTGAGAAAATGTCACAAGGTCACAGTTTCATTTGCAGTTGTATAGAGAAAATTGTAGATGTAATTTTTTTTAAAGAAAATGAAATATTAAAACCCTATAGCTATTTATTGGTTTCTAGAGAGTGGAATCAACCCCCTACAATAGGGAACTATTATTAGGCAATGGAGATGCTAAATGTTTTAATATTAAGTAGTTCACTGTTTCTTTCATGACTTTAATAGATAATAGTTTAGATGCTACTTGTGACTAGTTATAAAAAAGTATGATCAGTTTTATGCTGTTTCTTACAGTAATTTAAAATCTTCAATCTTCTGATAAGAGGGAAGGTCCTCTCAGACCAATAATTGGTTAAAATATAGGAAATGGAGAATAGGAGTAAATGATCAGTTTTCACAGTGGAGATATGTATTAAGACCTATGCTGTTCAACATATTTATAAACTATCTGGAAAAGAGGGTGAACAATGAGATGGAAAAATTCACAGGTGATACAAAATTACTCAAGATAGTTAAGTTCAAAATTGACTGCAAAACGGTACAAAGGGGTCTCACAAAAGTCAGATGACAAATGACAGATGAAACTCAATGTTGATATGTGCAACATAATGTACATTGGAAAAAATAATCCCAACTATAAATACAAATGATGGGTTCTGAATTAGTTTTACCACTCAGGGAAGAGATCTTGGAGTTATTGTGGGTAATTCCTTGAAAAATAGCCTTTCAGTGTGCAATGGCAATCCAAAAAAACCCAAAAAACCCACACCCTTCTGGTGTTAGGAGTTATTAGGAAAGGAATAGACAGAAAATATCATAATGCCACTATATAAATCCATGGTATGCTTACACCTTGAATACTATGTATGGTTCTAGTCTCCCTATCTCAGAAAAGATATATTAAAGTAAGAAATGGTACTGAGAAGATCAGAGTGGTCCTATCCATTGGATTAGTGGTTTTTGATACCAGGGTCTGGGAAACCTGTTCACAAAATTTTGGCGGACTGGTAACATTTGATTTGCATATTCAGTATGCAAATAATGAATATTCAAATAAAATGTTACCGATCCGCCAAAAGCCCCAAGTTCCAGAGTCCCCCCAGTTCCCGCCTTAACCCCTACAGGCCCCTCTACTACCCTTCAGCTTAGCCACTGACCCCAGAGTCCTCTGCACCAGTGTTCCTTCTAAGCTGTGCAGTAGCACAGCTTCACAGGTGATTAATCAGCCCCACCTAATCAGTCAGGTCCATGCATGGAGCTCTGATCCCCTGACTGGACGGAGCTGATTAGTCACCTGTGAAGCTGTGCTACCCCTCAGCTTAGAGGGAACACTGCTCTGCACCCAACCCTCCCAGTGCCAGCCCCCCATCCCTTAGAGCCCACTACCACCCCCAGATCCCCCCGTGCCAATCTCCTGTTTCCAGAACCCCACTGCACCCAACCCCCCAGAGCCTCCCCCAGTCCCAAATGTTATGCCTGTCCCCAAAGCACCCCACCACTAGCCCCGCCCTCAGAACCCTCCAGTGCCAGCATCCTGCCTCTTAGAGTTCCCCAGCACTAGCCCTGGCCCCGGGACCCCCAGTGCCTGCCCCACCCCCCTCACCTAGCCCTGTTCTGCTTCCCAGCCACCAGCTGAGTGCTGCTGCTTAGATCGTGGCTGCTCTAAGGCTGCCATGCCAGGCTCCGTGCAGCCCTCCTGCTGAGCAGCAAAGCACTTCCATGTCCAGGAAGAGATCCCGCCCCTGCCCTGCCAGGCTTGGCAACAGCCCAGCCCCCAACACATGCACAGGATCATGTGCACCCTGTGACACAAGCAACAAGGGCGGGTACACATTTCTGGTGGCTCGAGAGTTCCCAGGCCATTAACAGATGGGGTCTAGAGATACAGGGTCACTCAGCCTATGTTCATCTCAGTCTCGCAGCACACACCTGACAGCTGGGCGGTACTAGCCCCCTGACATCTGCTGGTTTGAGTCAGGAGCCCGGCTCCCCCTGCACAACTCCGACTGTGGTTGCCAGCTGCGGCACCCCGGGATGTTGGGAAGTGGCCAGACACATAGTACAGGCTGGAGCTGGCAGGGGAGACCCCGTGGGGGAAGCCAGGCCTTGCTGGAAGAAGGGCAGACACTGTGGACACCCACCGTGGCTCCCCAGAGCCTCTAACCTGATCCTCCTTGGTATCGATAAAGGTTGGGGCACTCATGGCCGCGAAGGCTCTGCTCCCTGGTCTCAAGCATGCCGCCCACAGTGGAAAGGACACGGGGCAGCTGCCTGCCATGCAGCCCCGCTGGCTGGGCCGCATGGCTGCCACCGGAGCTGGAACCAGTAGGGACAGCCTCATTGCGCCACATGGGACAGCCCGCAGCACCACTCACTGTGGGAGGAGAATATTTAGTGTGCATGCAGGTGCGCATCTGATAGAAAACAGAACTCCCCAGTGGGCAGGGTTCATTAGCAGCTGGCCCAGCAGGCAGGGGTTTGCAGTCCACCACCAGTTCGGGGTCTGGTGGTGGGGAACTGCTGCATTGGATGGCTTAGGATGGTCAAATGGGCCTGGACAGTTGTACTACAGCTTGTTTGTTTTTCTTTCTAAACATACCTTGATTTCTCCCAGCTTGTTATCTCTAGCTTTCTCCTTCAGTAAGTTTAATGAAAGCATGTTAACTTGTAGTTTTAATGTGCGTCAGAAATAATATTCCAGTACTCACTGTGTTTTAAATATAATAAATTAATTTAATGGAAGGAGTATAAAGTATGTTGAATATGGTGGTACTCCAAAAGGCACCCCATAGTTTTGTCGTTTTACAGGATTTCCACATGCAGCTATAGGTTTATTACTCCTCATCAGTAAGTCATTGAAAGGACTGATTTTTCACTGTTTCAAATTTGAGATTTTCAGCTTTCAGAGTGAATGCTTTGTGATATCTATGAAGGTAAATTTTTAGCAACATTTGAGTAGAAAAATACTTTTGCTGTTTAAAAAAATGTTTGGCTTTTCTTTGAACAACTTTACATCTTAAAAAAAGCTGTGGGTTAAAAGTTGGAATTTAGAATGGATGTAATAATCATAAAGGAGACGTTCCTTTGGTGGTTCTGAAGAAAACTGGTTTGATTTCAGTGAGTTTGAATCTTTGAAAAATTTTGTAATATGTATAGTGAGGAATTATTCACTGTATGCACAAGTGTGGCTCATTATGGAACTCTGTACTTCAAAGCAGCATGCTGGAACCTCCATATTCACCACTGTCGTATCATTGTATTTCTTACCAAGAATGCCTTGTGAGATAGCTTGAGCTGTTGAACATTAGCTTCCTGTTGGATTGTATGTGTTATCATTACATGTGAAGTTATGAAGTTTTGCTATGTGTGTGTTACTGAAATATGTTGTGGGGTTGGGAACACCCACAACCAGCCTTTCAGGTACAACAGTGGAGATGCACTGATTTAAGGCCCATTAAAGAGAATCCACTCCCTTATGCCATCCCAGAAGACTTGTCAGAGAGAACACAAAGACAATACAGACTCCTTGGCCAATGGGAACTGCCTGATCCTCCCATCAAAAAATCTTTCCAGCAAACGGAAAGAAACTTTAAACAAGAAGTGACATTATGATTTGGCCTCACTACCCACACAACACAACACCTGGGGAAACACATCTGGAGCACAAAGACTTTGAATTGGGAAGTGTGGTCTCAGGCTGGAAAAGAGTTCCAGCCTGTATACTGAGGAACTATGCCATCTGTCAGTGTGGGACACTGCTTGATTCAAATCCTGTTTAGTTTGTAGAACTTAGACTGCACATTTGTTTATTTCTTAGGTAACCAACTTTGATCTCTGTGCTTGCTATTTACAATCACTTAAAAATCTATCTTTTTGTACTTAATAAACCTGTTTTATATTGTGCCTAAAACAGTGTGCTTGGGAAATTCAGGTTAGTTTTCAAAGGCTTACGTTTGTCCTCTCCACATAAACTGAGGGATGGACTGGGTAAAGTATGTGCCCTGGCCAGGCTTCTGACCAGGGCAAGATGGTACAGGTCTGGTGTGCAAAGCTGGGGAGGTAGGGGAAATTTGTTGGAGCCACTGTTTTATTGGTTAATGCGTGATTGGGAGAAACATTCATGTAACCAAGCTGAGTGTGTCCCTGTATGAGTAAGTACTAGGGATGTAAAATCTCATTTAACCAATTAAAGGTGGTGGGTAGGGAAGGCTACTCTGGTGGAGTTGGGCTGCGCTGGGGTTGGGATAGAGCAGCCACAGGCAGCTGATTCCCCCCACAGGCAGCTCCATCAGTGGTGGGAATGGGGCTGGAGCAGCCCTTCGCTCGCAGCTAGGCTGTGAGCAGGGGGCTGCTCCCGGGTACCAGGTAACTATTACCCAGTAAGCATCACCCGTTAAAGGTCATGCTTATTGGGTAACCGTTTAACTGGGTACCCATTAACATCCCTAGTAAGTACTGAAAACATTTAAAAAAATAACAAATAGTTACCTAGACCCCTTAACTCCGGTCATCTGAAGAAGTGGGCTATGCCCACAAAAGCACATGATACCATCTGCATTTTTTGTTAGTCTCTAAGGTGCTGCAAGACTATTAGTTATTTTTTAAATTTTTCCAGTTACAGTCTAACACAGCTGCCCCTCAGAAACTAGTAAGTACGGTACCTCCCAGAGGTTTGTAGCTTGTCACAGCATCACAGTG
The DNA here is from genome assembly GCA_019425775.1 of Rafetus swinhoei. Classification (NCBI taxonomy): domain Eukaryota; kingdom Metazoa; phylum Chordata; order Testudines; family Trionychidae; genus Rafetus; species Rafetus swinhoei. Next base: position 267,891,343 of record CM033437.1, on the reverse strand, counting down.
TGAGAATGGTACCCAAGGTTGGTGGGACAGGGAGCTCAGCAGTCCCACAGTCTTAGTTTCACCTCAGGGGATGCTATCACACTGATTTATCTGAACTGTGAAATATATTGCTGTGAGTTAATAGGGACGCCTAGGGTAGACATCAGGATCCTTGCACTTTGGGAGCTCTGCTTTGCCTCACTTTTCAGGAATGAGGCACTATCTTGTCCACATGAGAGATGCAGAAAAGGATATTTTAGTGATGTCTATCTTACCTAGATTTTGACATTTGCAGGGTACATTTCAACTGATGAGTAGCTGCATCACCCCTGTCCTCTAATCTTGGGTGCTCTTTACAATGCTTTACTGCTGTAACCTCTAGACTGGACTTCTCACAAACAGCTTTCAGCAAGCAAGTCACTCCCAACTATGTCCCAGGGTGTACTGCAGCCTGTCAGCCACACCTTGGCTCTCACCAGCCTTGGTTATATTGCAGGATGACCCCAACAATACACTCTGACTCCTAGATTTTTTCCCCAAAAATGTATGTCCTGCTCTATGCAGCCCTCTCCTGGATACTATAAGCTTCTATAAAGTCTGCAGTTTTATTAACAGAAAAGCCATTCAAACATCTTGTTTTCCATGCACTTTGATTCAAATACACACTGGATTAGCTAAAACAACAAACAAATACACAAAACAAGTTCATTAGATACAAAAAGGTTTTAAATTAGTAGAAGTAATGAGGCATAAAAGTAAAAAATGGTCACAAGAAACACAAAGATTAAACACAATGGGCATGTAACTTAACAAAGGCAAGATTTTTTTCACCACATGCTCTGAGCAATATTACTGGCCAGACTTTTAGATCAGAATTCCTTCTCTCCAATTCACAAGTTGCTTGGTTTGTCCCTTGCAATGCAGTGAATTGATGGACAGAGAGAGGAGGAGTCCATTTGGTGTGTATTCCCCTTTTTATAGTGTCAGGGCTCCCTTGAAAAATATTTGTAGCTGAGATTCTGGAGACAGAGAGTTTATAGAAAGGATGTTTCCTGCTGCTTTTCCTCACCTGTTGGAATTTATTTAGTTTCCTTTCTGTTTAATTTGCATTTAAGCAGTAAACAGAGTCATTAAGTAGAGCACACATTCCTTTGTTGTGAGGCAGACCTGTTTGCCAACCTCAGTTCAGAAGGTGTGTTAAGATACAGTGAAATTTTATAATTTCGCATTCAGTGTTGACACAGATTTTATTGACCAGAAAATAGAGTTTTCAGATGATCCCTTGCAAGGCATACTTTGTAAAAAGATTATGACATTGTGTAGGATGTGAATACAGGTTCACATTTTGTCATATAGCTATACTGTCATCTCTCACCATAGTATCTGAGCATCTTCTATGTAATGAGTAGCAATAGTGATGTCTCTAGTGAATAACCAGTCTAGTCAAATGATTCTCGATTTGCAAGACAGAATACTTTAAAACTACTGGACTTAGTAGGCATCAGGGATGTCAACATGTAGATGACTAAATGATTAACCAATAAGCCTGTTGACTACACGTGCTCCCCCTTCCTTGCTGCCTCTGTATCAAAGACAGCAAGGATGGGGGAGGTGCAGGAGCCTATGCTTGTGAGGAGCTGGCTTAAAAGCTGGCTCCCCATGAGCACCAGATCTGCCTTGCCCCTATTCCTGTGCTTCTGCCTCTGTCAGAGGCAGCAGTGCGGAGGCTGAGGGGGACAAGCTGGAGGCAATACACGTGAGGAGCTGGCTTTCAAGCAGGCTCCCTGTGCATGCTGGCTCTGCAGACCTGCCTGCCCCCCTTTGCTGCCTCCTATAGCGATTTCCCCCCCAGCACCAGCTTCACGGTGCCGCTCCCCCCTCCCGCACTGTTGCCTCTGATAGGCAGCAGTGCTGAGGGCGAAGGGGGCAGGCAGGAGCCGATATGCACGGGGAGCCAGCTTTCAAGAGAGGCAGCCTCTCTCCACGGGGAGCTTGGACCCCTTCACAGACAGGGGCAGCAGGTGGGAGCCAGTCTGTGTGGGTTTTTAAACTGGCTCCCCTCACAGACCAGCTCCTGCCTGCCACCCCGCGCTGCTGCCCCTGGTAGAGGCGCCAGCACAGGGTGGCAAGGGGCTCCCCGTGAGTGAGGCTGGGAGCACACTGACTGCCGCCCCCTCCTTTGTAGGACTATCAAGATTTCATGTGGTTACACAACTATTCAGTTACACACTATCTACCATCCCTAGTAGGTATTATATATTTGAAGCTCTATTCAAGTTGTTGAAAGAGAAAAAGAACATTCCCTTCTCTCTGTTCCTTGGGACTCCTGGCTATAGTGAGGGTTGAAGATCCCTGTTACTCTGTCTTTCTCCCTGCTTCTGGTTTTTGGTTCTCCTCACTCAGTAATTTCATCACCTGATGATTTATTTCCTAAGCAGCCATCTGAAATTGATGTGATTCTTGACATTTTGCCTGCTGGCAATGGGGTTCTGCATACAGCAGTAGTGAAGCTGGTCAGTCTCGTTAATTTCATGGTATGTCTACTTAGGAAAGTAGGAACAGTAGCAGATATATAGGAGCTTGGTATCTGCAGACTTAGAAAGACTATACTGTGTTGGTTTACTTGGCTTCAGTTTTGGGAGATTACACTGGTCTACAATTTTTTAGAAGTCGTCTGCTTCAGAGCTAAAATGTGCTATTTATTATGTATTTTGATGTGCTGAATTCAAATATGACAATTAAAACAACTGATTGGCTACTGTTTCCAAGATATTTAAGTTTTTACATTTTACGTCTATGTATATTGTATAGATAGTAGAGCTTTAATCATAAATTGTAAACCTAGGTCTTTTCATGTGTTTATGGTTGCTTTACATGATAATATTTCACCTGTCCTGTTTATGTAACACTTTAAAAATCAGCAAAAGGGTTATATAAATAAAATGTATTATGAAACAAAAGGCAAAAAACTATTATGTACATAGTTTAGTCCTATTCAGTGTCTACTCAGCGCTTCTTGGCTTGTCTCTTGTATTCATTAAATGGAGCATCTCTTGTCACTGTCCAGCAATAGTCTGCAAGTATTGATGGGCTCCATTTGCCCTGATAGCGTTTCTCCATTGTTGCAATGTCCTGGTGAAATCGCTCGCCGTGCTCGTCGCTCACTGCTCCGTAGTTCGGTGGAAAAAATCTAGATGAGAGTGCAAAAATGTATCTTTAGTGACATGTTGCAACCAAGGCTTTGTATGCCTTGAGGAGGTTTTCCACCAACAACCTGTAGTTGTCTGCCTTGTTGTTTCGAAAAAATTTATTGCCACTAACTGGAAAGCTTTCCATGCCGTCTTTTTTCCTTGCCACGCAGTGCATGGTCAAATGCATCATCTCAAGAAGTTCACGAATCTGAGGACCAACAAAGACACCTTCCTTTATCTTAGCTTCACTTAACCTTGGAAATTTTCCACGGAGGTACTTGAAAGCTGCTTGTGTTTTGTCCATGGCCTTGACAAAGTTCTTCATCAGACCCAGCTTGATGTGTAAGGGTGGTAACAAAATCTTCCTTGATTCAACAAGTGGTGGATGCTGAACACTTTTCCTCCCAGGCTCCAATGACTGTCGGAGTGGCCAATCTATCTTGATGTGGTGGGAATCTCTTGCACGACTATCCCATTCGCAGAGAAAACAGCAGTACTTTGTGTATCCAGCCTGCAGACCAAGCAAGAGAGCAACAACCTTCAAATCATCACAAAGCTGCCACTGATGTTGGTCATAGTTTATGCACCTCAAAAGTTGTTTCATGTTGTCATAGGTTTCCTTCATATGGCCTGCATGACCAACTGGAATTGATGGCAAAACATTGATCTGTTGGCTCTCTCCAAATCATTGGCACTGCAAAAGGCATAGATTTCCTTTTCCTGTTCAACCACTGGCGAAGATTTGGTGCACAAGTGTTGCAGCATATGTGTGGGGCCCACCTCTTGCCCTGATCTCCAATTTTGCAGCCAAAATAAAGGTGATAGGCTTTCTTAACCATAGTGGTTATATACTGCGCTTTTGTGATGCAAAAGTCACTTCACCACAAACATAGCAGAAGTTATCTGCACTGTTCACACAAGTACGAGGCATCTCTGCTCACTTTGGCTAAACAGAAATGTGTCCTTTGCAAAATCAAACACTGACAAATAAGAGAGCACGACACTGTATGATTTCTAGAGCTGATATAGGGCAATTTGTTCAGCAGAGTGATGTAAGCTTTTATGATTGCATCATCCATGACTTCTAGGAATAACATGATGCAATTCATATCATATATGACGCAATACCAGCTTCAGATTGCATCATTCATTGTTTTGCCTAAAAAGCATGTACTGTCCAAACCCAGACATAGATTTATTCATAGATCCAGTCAAAGATGTATTTTAGTCATTTCTGGTTTAAATTGAGATCCTTTCCCTTTATAACTCACTTATCCTCCACCATTCCCAAGTCAAGGGTCGTATATACTGACCCAATAGCATATCTTGAAAACTAGAGCCAATCAACAATTTTAAGCATCATTTTCGTTCTCGGTGACCCAGAATTAGTAAAGTTTGACTACATTTATTTCAGAAGCATTTTGGCTGTAGAGCAGTGTTATTCTTGCAGCCATAAAGTCTGAAAACTTTATTTTTAAATGGAAGCTTAAATTCTGGAGAATGTTAGAAAGTCTCTCTTGCCAGGGCAAGCTTTACCACTCATCAGGAGTGAATTTTTAAAGCCCTACCTACTTTAATGAGTCTATATTGAGATATTCCTTTATAGCTGTTTTTTGTATAGCAGCATTTAAAACATATCACCATGTATCATGTCTGTGAAACTAATTAGAGCTGGGTAATATTTAGGGATGTAAGTGACTAGTTACCTACCCAATAAACATAGGCTTATCGGGTAGTCACTAGTGACTCGACTAGTTGCTTCTGGCTCCGCCCCTTCCCCCCTGCTGCCTTTATCAGAGAGAGGCAGCAATGGGGGGAAGCAGGAGCTGGTGCTGGGGGGGAGCCGGCTTAAAAGCTGGTTACCCCCAGCACTGTCTCTATGGTGGGGTGGGGAGCAAGGGAGGCAGAGGCACAGCAGAGAAATGGCGCGAGCAGGGACTGAAGCAGTCCGATAGCTTCGCCTCTGCCTTTGAAATGCAGCAAGCAGTCCCTGCTCACCCCATGTTCCCCGTTGTTCTTATGCCTTTTAAAGGTAGTAAGAGCCATTGGCTGCTCTTACTACATCTAAAAGGCAGAGGCGCAGCTGGGATAGTGAGTGCCCCACATCCCCCTCTTGACCAAGTAACAGATGGAAATTCCATCAACTACTCGATTGTCTGATTAATCGAAATTTAACATCCCTAGTAATATTTAGTAGTTGAGATCCTGACTGATAGTTATCCGAAGATGCTAGTACTGTATCAAGAAAAGTGACCAGAATAATTTAGATGCGTAAACATGAAGTCTTCAACAGTCAGTTGTGGTATATCACTCTTCCCAGTTCCTTCATATACTTCTCTACGCTCAGCTGTTATATGTAGCTTCTCCATAGTGCATATCCTTTTCCATTGTCTTTCTATTGGCTATCAGACTTTCCTCAAAGAGTTTCTTGATTAAGCACTTCACTCTTTGATTTCTCAAGTCCTCGTCTCTAAAGTAATACTATTTATGTGTATATTGTTTTTTCAGTCTAGTAATACATCAGTAAAATGGAAGGAAATAAAATGTGGCTGGCTTCCCAGTTTTGTGCAGTTCCTGTAGAGTACAGAATTATCTCTTGTTACTTTGAGTAAAGCATCCCTAAATGGGCATAAAAGGGTCATTAGTCCCAAGCTACATCAAGCTTTCCTTACTACATGGCTTTCCACTTCCTTCCCTTTCCCCACTTGGGTCTGTTCTAATTTATTCATGAGGCTTATGCTTAGGGTTGCCAGGTGTCTCGTATTCACCCGGACAGTCCGGTATTTTCAGCTCCTGCCCGGTAAAAAAAATTCAGAGAATTTTACCTGAGATGTCCGGTATTTTCTGAATTTTTCCCCGGCCAGGAGGCTAAAATGCCGGGCACCTGGCAACCCTACAAACATTCAGTGCCCGGCCCCCTCCTCCCCCCGGACCACCCTCTGGCCCCCAGCCCCCTGACCCCAGCCCCCATGCTTACCTGGTTCGCAAGGCTGCTGGCACAAAATGGCTGCCGGCCAAAAGACCTAGGGGAAGCAATACTTCCCCTGGGTCTTAGTGCTCAACCTCTCCCCTGTTCCTATCCCTGCACTTAAAGGGGACATGCTATTTTAATGCTGTTTTATTTTAAATTTTTTTTTGGTTGAATTAGCCCTTGGAGTCTCTCTCTTTTTTTTTTTTCCTCAACAACTTTGGTCTCCCCCCCCCCCCCACCCAACAGAAATTTTTCCCGGTTTTTTTCGGGGGGGGGGCCGGGTGTTCGGAATTTTTGTTTCAACCATCTGGCAACCCTACTTGCGCTATTGCTGGAAACATTAGCATTCACATAGTCTCAGTGTATTTTCTTTAATGTTGTTATTCATTAGATACTTCAGTATTAATGGAAATAATATGCGCATTCCTTGATATATAAAAACTGCCACAGTATCCTGACAGAACGGTCATAGTAAAATCTGAACTCAATCTAGATCTAGTGAATGGTTGTTCAGTGGCATGACTTTATTTCTGCCTAGTGTAGTATTCTCTGTTAATTTATTCAGAATCCCCAAAGTAGATAATACAGTTTTGAACTAGACTTCATTGTTTCATGTAAATGATATAATCCTGGCCCCTCTTCAATCTCAACATTTGGAGGAAGAAGTACAAACATTCTGTGATGGGATGTATAAAACCCACAATGGGAGTGAAAAGGTTATGCAACAACTCTGGTTCTAGACCAGCGGTTCCCAACTGTCGGGCCACAGACCACTGGCTGCCGGAGGAGCCGCAGTGGCTCTGGGGGCTGGAGGAGCTGTGGCAGCTCTGGAGGCCAGAGAAGCTGGGTGATAGGAAGGAGAAGTGAAGATGCATGTCTCCAACGGCCGCTCCCCCTGCCTGCGCGGCCAATTTTCCCAGTGGTGGCAGGAGGAGGCGGAGCAGGAGTTGCCTTCCTCCCTCCTCCTCCTCCCCAGGTAAGGTGGCGGCCCAACTGGGGCTCCGTGCTCTCCTCTCCCCCACTCAATGGGGGCATGCTTGGGGAGTGAGGGGGCATGCTGCCAATGGCCACTCCTTCTGCCCGCACAGTAGTAATGGCCATGCTCCCTAGAAGGGGCAGCATCACTCTAGGGAGTGTGTGGGTGGGGTGGGGACAAAGAAGTGTTTTTCGGTGAGAGGGAAAGGTGTTGGCATGGGCTGCAGGGGTCAGAGGTTAAAGGGTCAAAGGGCACGGGGCAAAGGGGCAGGGGTCAAAGGGATTTAGCACTGGGGAGCAAGGGGCTGGGTTGGGGCTAGGCAGACAGGCAACATTTTATTTGCATATTATTTGCATAATATGGGAGTGAGTGGGCAAATAAGATGTTGCTGGTCCACCCAAAGTTTGTGAATGGGTTTGCTGGTCTGTGCTATAGAATTATAGAATCATAGAATACTAGGACTGGAAGGGACCTCGAGAGGTCATCGAGTCCAGTCCCCTACCCTCATGGCAGGATCAAATACTGTCTAGACCATCCCTGATAGACATTTATCTAACCTACTCTTAAATATCTCCAGAGATGGGGATTCCACAACCTCCCTGGGCAATTTATTCCAGTGTTTGACTACCCTGACAGTTAGGAACTTTTTCCTAATGTCCAAACCAAACCTCCCTTGCTGCAGTTTAAGCCCATTGCTTCTTGTTCTATCCTCAGAGGCCAAGATGAACAAGTTTTCTCCCTCCTCCTTATGACACCCTTTTAGATATCTGAAAACTGCTATCATGTCCCCCCTCAATCTTCTCTTTTCTAAACTAAACAAACCCAATCCTTCAGCCTTCCCTCATAGGTCATGTTCTCTAGACCTTTAATCATTCTCGTTGCTCTTCTGACCCTCTCCAATTTCTCCACATCTTTCTTGAAATGCGGTGCCCAGAACTGGACACAATACTCCAACTGAGGCCTAACCAGCGCAGAGTAGAGCGGAAGAATGACTTCTCGTGTCTTGCTCACAACACACCTGTTAATGCATCCCAGAATCATGTTTGCTTTCTTTGCAACAGCATCACACTGCTGACTCATATTCAACTTGTGGTCCACTGTAACCCCTAGATCCCTTTCTGCCGTACTCCTTCCCAGACTGTCGCTTCCCATTCTGTATGTGTGAAACTGATTGTTCCTTCCTAAGTGGAGCACTTTGCATTTGTTTTTATTAAACTTCATCCTATTTATCTCAGACCATTTCTCCAATTTGTCCAAGTCATTTTGAATTATGACCCTATCCTTCAGATTAGTCGCAACCCCTCCCAACTTGGTATCATCTGCAAACTTAATAAGCGTACTTTCTATACCAATATCTAAATCGTTGATGAAGATATTGAACAGAGCCGGTCCTAAAACAGACTGCATGGAACCCCACTTGTTATGCCTTTCCAGCAGGAATGTGAACCATTAATAACTACTCTCTGAGTACGGTTATCCAGCCAGTTATGCACCCACCTTATAGTAGCCCCATCTAAGTTGTATTTACCTAGTTTATTGATAAGAATATCATGCGAGACCGTATCAAACGCCTTACTAAAGTCTAGGTATACCACATCCACCGCTTCTCCTTTATCCACAAGACTCATTATCCTATTAAAGAAAGCTATCAGATTGGTTTGACATGATTTGTTCTTTACAAATCCATGCTGGTTGTTCCTATCACCTTGCCACTTTCCAAGTGTCTACAGATGATTTCTTAATTACTTGCTCCATTATCTTCCTGGCACAGAAGTTAAACTAACTGGTCTGTAGTTTCCTGGGTTGTTCTTATTTCCTTTTATAGATGGGCACTATATTTGCCCTTTTCCAGTCTTCTCTGAATCTCTCCTGTCTCCCATGATTTTCCAAAGATGATAGCTAGAGGCTCAGATACCTCCTCTATCAGCTCCTTGAGTATTCTAGGATGCATTTCATCAGGCCCTGATGACGTGCAGGCATCTAACTTTTCTAGGTGATTTTTAACTTGTTCTTTTTTTATTTTACCTTCTAAAATTACCCCCTTTCCACTAGCATTCACTATGTTAGGCATTCCTACAGACTTCTCGGTAAAGACCGAAACAAAGAAGTCATTAAGCATCTCTGCCATTTCCAAGTTTCCTGTTACTGTTTCTCCCTCCTCACTGACCAGTGGGCCTACCCTCTCCTCAGTCTTCCTCTTGCTTCTAATGTATTTATAAAACGTCTTCTTGTTTCCCTTTATTCCCATAGCTAGTTTGAGCTCATTCTGTGCCTTTGCCTTTCTAATCTTGCCCCTGCATTCCTGTGCTGTTTGCCTATATTCATCCTTTGTAATTTGTCCTACTTTCCATTTTTTATATGACTCCTTTTTTATTTTTAGATCATTCAAGATCTCGTGGTTAAGCCAAGGCGGTCTTTTGCCATATTTTCTATCTTTCCGACACATCGGAATAGCTTGCTTTTGGGCCCTTAACAATGTCCCTTTGAAAACTGCCAACTCTCCTCAGTTGTTTTTCCTCTCAGTCTCGATTTCCATGGGACCTTACCTATCAGCTCTCTGAGCTTACCAAAATCCGCCTTCCTGAAATCCATTGTCTCTATTTTGCTGTTCTCCCTTCTACCCTTCCTTAGAATTGTGAACTCTATGATTTCATGATCACTTTCACCCAACCTGCCTTCCACTTTCAAATTCTCAACCAGTTCCTCCCTATTTGGGCTTTGGATGATTTTGTTAGTTATAAAAAAAGTTGGGGACCACTGTTCTAGATAACTCCACCCAGGTGCTACTGCAGTGTATGCTTCAGGTGGAGGTTGGACTTAAAAGTTGTACCTACACCATTCAGAAGGGAGCTGTTCAGGAAGAGAAAAGAATCTGGCTTTGGGAATTCCTGAGGAAGGAAGTGGAAGCTGCTTCTCTGTGAAAAAAGGAACCACCCACTGGAATCCAGACAGGCTAAAGGCATTGTGTTTGTTCTGTATTACCTTGATTGGAAAAGCTTGAGCTATAGGGTGCAGGAGGAGGAGGTGGCCCAGGGAGGTCTGTCTTAAGATGCTCTAAGGAGGGGCTACTCAACACGTGGCCCATGGGCCGCATGCGGCCCGTGGCCCATTTGTTTGTGGCCCACAGTGAGGTTTGCGTTTACATGGGGCTCAACATGCGGCCTGCGGGTGGGATCCTTTGAACATGGTCTCAACTGGGAACACGCTCCACAATGGTGAGGCATCTCCCAGGGAGGGTGAGCACTGAAAGACAGAAGCAGACAAGCTGGCTGTAACAGATGGGTACAGGGTGTGGACATTTCTAGCCCCCAGGGAGAGGGTGCTGGGAGTGCCGGGGCATTGTGGGAAGTGCTTTTTGTATTCATGCCCATCAGTGTGAAAGAAGCTGTTTGCATATATTTGCATATATATTTGCATGCCTATACAACCACACTTAAGTTGTGGCCCTCGGCATATGCTGTGAGTATCATTGTGGCCCCCAGGGCTTCCAAAGTTGAGTAGCCCTGCTCTAAGGGTACCTGACACTGACTAAGCTCAGAGGGCCCTGGGCCAGAGCCTGGGATGATGGAAGGGTCTGTGCTCCTCTACTGCCCTCTAACCATTAGGAGCCACCCCCTTCAAGCACCAACCATTACACATCCGTACAAAGTATAAGATTTCTTTTCGACATATGGCACTTCAGATCTGAGAGGAAAAATTAGACTGTATCAAAAAGTTTTGGAAGCTGAGTCCAGACAAAAAAATTTGGAAGCTGAGGCCAGAGGACAAAGGTACAGAGAATCAAAACCACAAATTAAAGTACATAGCTTAAGCTTCTCTTTATAATAGATTGAACACTCCCCTGATCTGGGAGGGAAGTTTGGTTATGCCGTCAGATTTTGAACATGCAAGTTCATGTCCTGAACACCACCCAGAAAAGAGATCTTGAATTTGACCTATATGTTTTATTTCAGGCCTATTCCTATTACAGTCAGACTCATACAGCTCAGGAAAATAGATATCTGTGTGCAAAATTAATCTTGAGGATTATGAAGAAACTATCTGTGTTCTTGCAGGAGTGGAAAAAACCCACCACCAGAAATGAGTCCTTTTGTGTGACATACAAATCCCACACCAGTAAAGAAGTAATAAAGCTGTTGCTTTGGATCCAGGCAGCTCACCCCACTGCTCCTGTAATACCTGGGTAGCTTAGAAGAGGGACTCGAAAGGAGGGCAGGCCAGCTCAGTTGAGGTGGACAGTGGAAGGGAACAGACCTGTGCTCTGAGCTCTTGGGAAGGAATGCCATAGGAGCACTTGGTAACTGAGGTCTGGTAAAACTGATCTAACCAATGTTCCCTGTAAGCTGTGTGCTTGGGCAGTAACCCAGGAGAGATCCAGGTGTCACCCAGCTGATTAACAGAGCGCCCACAGCCTGCAACATGTGTTTTTACTGGTGGTGCATATCTGCACATAGTTCAGAGCACATAGCAAAAAAATTTTCTGCATGTGTATGGAAAAAATTGGAGGGAATGTTGGATCTGACCAAGCCTTTAAAGGAAGCTAATGATTATTTTTGAAAGTCAGAAACTTTGTTGTTTGTTCAGTCCTTTTAATTTACCCTGTGGGGAAATGGGGACACTGTCAGGAAACATCTAGAGAGGTAGTTGCGTAACACCCCAAAGTGAAGGACTTAGCTGCCCACCATTAAGCCTAATGGAGATAGTGGGCCCAGGTTCCCCTAGCAATTCCTGAAGAGGTGAAATTGATAGGAGTCTATCCTCAGTGGGGAACTAAGATGGACAAGGCTCTGGAGACACAGGAGTCCAGCTCCAAAGTCCCTGACCTAAGGAGAAGGCCCCAAAGCCCTTTCAGGTGATCCAAAGATTGGCTTTCTTTGGTGGACTGGAATGTGTGACCTGGCTGGACAGCTGAGTCATGACAGAGCCAGATCACAGCTGTCAACAGGAGTTCCAGGAAAGAATAGGACTTGCTATCCTGCCAGATCCCTAGGTGGCACCAGTGGTAAATGACCCTCTTCACAGAGTGGAAAACAATGGCTATACTGTACTATAGAATGCATAAAATATCCAAAACCACAGTTCATTCAAGCAAAGCCTGTAAAACATGAAGTAAACTGCCATCAGTTTTCTTTTTCTGTAGAAAAATGTGGCCTATTCTCTAGTCAGAAAGATTTGAATCCATTCCACCTCTTTTGCAGCTCTCAAGAGATCCAGAAATGTTTATACTTTGATTAGCTAGATAAATATGCCAAATGTAGTAGGTTCAAGAAGAACACCATGATGGCTACACTTTCAGGCATCCAGTTAGAAGACTACATGGTGTTGATTGACATGGGGAAAGCACAGCTTTTACATTTTGATACTCATTTGTTACACAAAGCTTACTGGATCCTTGTGAATTTCAGAGCAATCCTAGTGGAAGGCTCTATCTTTTCCTGGCGTAACGGTGCAAATTTTAATTCACGCCTTAGAAGAGGTACATGTTTTGCACAGAGATAAAATAGCCATGAGCATGTGCAGCACAGCCTTCCTTTGGTTAAAATGTTGGTTAAACTGCAACCACTGTGCAAAGTGAATTTTCTAAATCCTCATCACTTGCTCAGTAAATACCATATTTTACCAACACCCTTAGTTAATTCCCATTGAACATTATTACCCCTACCTAATTTCAGCTGTGCTAGAACAGTTGTTTTTTTGTTTATTTTGCGGGGGAGGGGGGAGTGTTTTGTTTATTTTCAAAAAAACAAGTTTAGATTTTTTTTTATGGCTGTGGGGAAAATCTATACTATCCTCTCATTCAAAAATTCCTGAAATCTTTTGGACTCAAACCTTCAAAGGGTTTTCTCTTTAACAGAAACCAAATGTAGAAATCTTCAGCTAGAAGGAGTCTCAGAAGGTTATAAGTGATGGAAAAGAAGTAGTTGGAGTGGAGCACTCACACAATATTAACAACAGCAGTTGAGAGCACACTAGTAAGTAACAATAGTCTTATGCTGTTATAGAATCATGGAAGTATAGGACTGGAAGGGACCTCAGTAGATCACTTTATTATGATACCAAATACTTGATAGGATAAGGAAGTAATAGTTCCTGTCTCTTTCCATTTTATAAACTCGTTGCAAGGTACCATACACAAAATAAAGCCAAGTTAAAATTTGCAGTTCTATCAAAAATGTTTTACCTATCATTCTCACAAGCAGCATCTAAGATTTCTATAATTGAAAGAGGGGAAAATGACTTTTCTCCCTTTTTGTTTACTTCATGCATTTGACAGCACTTTGCATTTAGTTTCTCAGGTTTCTCTCTTTCTAATAAATCAGTTATTTTCCCTTGTTTGGATGGACCTTTCACACCAGGAGAGAAAAAATAAAGTAAATATAAGTTTCAAATATTAGAACACGTGATTGTAATACTACAAAATTGGCAGGAGGATTTAGAGCCATGTTTAGTACTGGAAACTATTTTAACTCATAGTCTGAAATTGATTACATATGAAGCCAAATATCCTTCAAGTAGTCAAAGTGAAAAGAGATAGGAAAAATGTTAGCGGTACATATAAAAATCTAAAATGTACTAGGTATTGTTCCTTGTCTCTTTCCCTGTCAGAAAAAGTCAACAGTAATGTAACCTTACCTTTTTCCTCTCAAGATTGCTTATACAATCAAAACTACACACTGTGCAATCTATTGGGACATCTGGCCATCTGGGACTGCAAAGGTTAGCAATATGTAAGATTGTGCTTGTTGCTAAGTAAGACATTTTGGCATGTAATACTGTAGCTTTTCTCCACCTACACTAGGTTAGTTGCGTTTCAGATGAGAATGAAATGGTTCATATTGTAGTTAAATTCAGAAACCCCCCGAAAAATCTGTTTCTGTGTTCTTAAAGTAGAAAATTAGAATCCATCTTTAGCTTTTTGGTTGAAGATATTGCATGTCCTCCTAGATGTATGCTTTTTTTAAAATTGCCTGCCTTGAGGCAATAGGTCAGGTAACAGCAGTTTTGGGCCCTGCAAGATATTTCCTGCTTGGCTGTTTAACCTTCCAGAAAAAGCTTCTGCTGCTTCTTTTTTTTTTTCTCTCTCTCTCTCTTTGTTTTGCCAACCCTCCTACGTTTTGTAATAGCTTATATTTTGCTGCACAGAATCTCTAGAATTCCTGACAATGATACCAGTGTGTTAGTCCTCATTCCTCAGGGATCACATTTGTGGGAGAAAAGAAATAATGGTGATTTTCAGCAACACACCTGCTTCCTTGCCACACCACAGTGAAACATCACTCACTGTACTGTGCTTTGGGGCATGTCTACACTGCAAACTTAAGTTGATCTATGTTAGGTCAGCTTACAGTTAAAGCAGTAATTATGCGGTAGCTCATGTCCACACTGCTTTCCTGTTGGTGGCCTGCATCTTTACCAGGAGCATGTCAACCAACTTAAGATGAGTGGCAGGGGGCTGAGAAGCTGACTGAGAACCTGGTCTCTTGACTCCCTGCTCCCCTCCAAGAGCCTGGTTTGTCCCCCAGGGTCCCTGTCAGGAGTACAAACGTCTTGGCTCCCAGTGGGGAGCTCTGTACCTAAAGCCTCATCAGCTGCTGGGTTCCTAGCAGGGAGCCAGATGCCTCAGTTAGGATGTAAAATTTCAATTATTTGGCTAATCAAATAGTCAATGCAGTTTGATTAGTTGATAAGGGCGCCTCCACCTTTGATACACTTCAAAGGTGAAAGCACTGTGCAGCGCACGAGGCCAGTGGGGGACTCAGAGTTTCCAGCTGACCCCAGGCTCAATGCGGTGCTGCCACTTTGAAACACCACAGGGAGCCCGACATCATACTCCACACAGCGTTTCAAAGATGCAGCGCCTCATGGAGCCTGGGGTCAGTGGGGGAGTCCCCAGATGACCCTGGACTGCACGCGGCATTTCAAAGTGGCAGCACCACATGGAGCCCGGGGTCTGGCCTCAGGCTCCGTGCGGTGCTGCCGCTTTGAAGCAGCCCTTTCTCCCCAACCCCCTCCGCCCCCGCTGCCTCTTTTTGATAGAGGCAGCAAGGTGGGGGGGAAGCGACTAGTTGACTAGCCTGTCGACTATTCAATAAGCATTTGTTTATCGGATAGTCGACTATTTGTTCACATCCCTAGCCTTAGTGCAGCTGGGCTCCCAACCAGCAGCCTTGGTGGCAGCCTGGCTGGGAGCCAGGGAGCCAGATTTTCTTGTCAGTTTCATGGCTCCAGCATAGAGCCCTGAAATTGACAATAATGACAGTCCATGTAGGTAATCTGCTGTGTCCATATAGTCATCCTTGTAGTAGTTCAGGACAGTGATACCGTAAATTCAGGATTCACTGATGTGACATTCTGATAGGTCTCCTGCTTGGTGTTGTCTGGATCCTTGTAAGGGGTCAACTGTATACTTAACTATTTCTAATTAATCTAATTAACTTAACTTAAATTAGAGGTGCGACTCCAAACCGTATCTAATCACCGGTTTGTTCTTTCCCAAAGATGTGGCGCGTGACAGAAAACTGACAATTTGTATAAAGTGAAACCACAAGACTATATTGTAACAAAACAAAACAATACCTCAAATAAGCAAAGGGGGCAGTCCCCTTTGAAACAAAATTACTATACCAGAGTCTTAAGGCGCAGAGGGCGATGGATGGGTTGCTGGTGACCTTGATCCTCTGGCTAATTTAAAGCCTCGGGAGAGGACCTGCCAGGCGTCCCTCGTCGGCTGCCGGCGCCGAAGCTGGCGACCTCAATCCTCAGGTCCTTCCGGGCCTTTGGAGAGGAGCAACCAGGCGTCCCTCGACGAAGCCGGAATCGGGTGCGACGACTGGCCTTCCGCACGGTCCTCGTCCTTCCTGCGCTCCGGAGCAGCTAGACGATGATGGAAGCCAAGACTCTCTCTTCTAATCCTACTCTAAGCTTAACCTAAAATAAAACCCTAACTAATTCGCGACGCGCCCGCCGGACAGACACGACGACGGCCGACGTGCGTGGACCGACGCTGCCTGACGGACAGACACGAAGACGAAATCTAATCTACCTAACAACTAAGCTAACTAAACTAAACCTAAGGAAAGGAAGGAGAAATGAACCTTCCGTTCATTTCCTTCCCATAAGACTCTAGACCTCTCTCATACCATATACCCGGGACCAAGACTCTAGACCTCTCTCATACCTCTCACTCATACGCTAAGCCTGACCTAAGCCTAAGCCCGACGCCCCGATGCAACCTTTAACAGATGCGTTGCCAAGGCTTTTATAGGCTATGGTCATGAATATGTATGAGAGCCTAACTTTAAAATGATTGGCTAATCAAGATGCGATATTTGCATGAGTTTAAAACAATTGGTCCGTACACAATATTAATGCATAATTATGAGAAACCATCTATCCTCATGAATATTCATGTGGTCAACATTCTGACCCATGAATATGCATTTACAGTTGGAATGAATTAGATTCAAGCATGTCAGCATGACTCAGCAATCTTTTGAGATATGAGATGACGTATACATGTATTAATTCAAATGGCTAATACATAGGCTCATTACATAGGCAGATATAATTGCAAACATTAGGATCATTAAGCACTTTATACAATTCTGCTAACATTGGTGAGTGATAAACATTTGGTTGCGTGCGTTTTTGTATGCTCCCTCAGTATATCATGCTAGCTTTGAGCAGATAGCTAGCAAGATAGACTTCAGGAGAGCCCCCAAAGACCACAAACTCAGATAAGATACAAAGGCACCCAAAAGTCAGATTTATTGTTGCACAAAGTACATTAATAGTCAACGGTAGCCAGAAGGCCTCTGAGACCCTATGCATCTGTACCCATGACAATGGACAAGCTCAATCAATAGTATGGATTTCACTATTGCCAACAGGCCGGCCAAGGGTTAAGTCAAGGTATCCCAACATTTATAGACAGCGAAGAACAATCTATTTTACACACCTTACGTATCATCTTATGCATTAATGACATGTTTGGTACCTCCTTTTGTACTTTCACTGCCCAAAGTATTCACTGCCCATTATTATGCTTTCATTCTTGTTGTTTCAAACTGTTTTATCATGTACTCAGCTGGGAGTCCCTGTACTGTCCTGGTGGAATGTATTTACATGTTCAATGTGCTTTTACCTGTGCTTGCAGTGCTAGTGCCGAGAGACACTGACTCGCAGGCAAACATCTGCTTTTGACATGACCTATTACTCGTAATATAATTCTTGCTTTCTTTGGTTCGAGCACCAGCCCCCTGCTTCAGGCTCTTTCTTTCTCCTATTACAGTCCTAACTATACTGACATAAACCTTATGCCTCTTGTGGGAGCATGGCTGTGTAGACACTGACCTAATTATGTTAACCTAACTCTATAGTGTCAACCAGGCCTTAATCATTGTATTGGATTGTCCCTCTTATGTGTTTTGCTTAAAGGTGAAATAGATAACAATGCAGAGTATTAATTGTTGGGATTCAGAGTTAATACCAACTGAGATGGATAAAAGAAAGTCACTTGCCCAAGTTATTGTTTAAAGCTGTCTGCAGACTCAGAAGGTGTTAGCTTGTTTAGACTGATGCCAGTTGAAAAAATGTTTGGCTTATGGAGTTGCTGCAAACTAGTCAATGGCTTCTTACTCAGTTTTTTTTGTATAAGGAATATGGGGTTGGATGTTGCACATCCCTAAACTACATGCATCAAGCCGCAGATACAGATTTGGGGAACATCTAGCAATGCACTCCTTTATCTATTTCCCTTCCTTCTGCTTTCTATCCATGGTGCACTTAATACTTTTTGTTATACTCTGACAGTTCAGACTGTACCCTGCAGCCTCTGTTTGAAGTAGGAAAACAGTAGTGTGGCCTCAGTGCAAATGAATTTGAGAGCCCTGTCTAGTATTACATAAATATACATTATCTTAACATTTCTTTATAAGGCATTTTTGTGGTGGCAAATAACATGCAACTACCTGCAGAATCTGTCTAAGGAAAAATTCCAAGAGTTTTTTGTCTTCTCATAGTTACAGTGATATGGAACTCACTTAACCTTTTCAGTGCTGTTAGATGCATAAGGTATATTGTGTATCAGGCATTTTCCCAGAATGAGAAGAGAGATAAATAGATCCAAGAACTGTTTTGGATGCTGAATTTAAGTACGTGTTGCTATAGCTTTTCTGTTGAGGTACTAAAGAAACCCAAGTACTGCGTACTTCCAATTATAGACAAAATGACATAGACAATTAAATGATTTTCTTTTGCTGTCTCATAGTCATTGTCTAATATTAGCTTTATATTGTGAGTGATTGGCTGGATGACACTCATGTCAAATGAGGAGAAATACTTTTAAATATAGTTGGTTGGAAAGCCTTTATACTGGCTTTTAATCTAACGTTGATGTGCAATAATTCTTTTAAGCAGTATCCTTTTAAAAGCCTTTAACAATCCATCATCCACTTCTCCCTTCCCCCCTTACAAAGCAAAGTTCAGAAAAAATGCACCCTACTGGTAAATTTCAAACTGCTTCTACTGATGCTGCCAGGAAAATGGTACTGAGCAGGAGCACAGGTACAATTACCCTGACTGTTACTTCTTATCCTTTGTCACCCTGGAGGGGCAAGTGGAAAGAAACAGGGAGGTGGGAGAGAGTCTCACAAACACATTGGAGAAGTATAGGAGAGAGAAATGGAATTCCCTTTTCCGGGAGACAAAGACTGCACTATCCGTGAGTTTTTAACTTTTATTTTAAATATAGACTTAAAATTAATTTTTTTCTTTGGTCTTTGCCATTGCTAATCTTGGCCTTTGCTATCACTATGGTAAAAATGTATTAGTATTTTTACTGAAAGTGCTGTGTAAGGCTGTACTGTATGTGAGGTAATCTCTGGAAGAGTTCTGTTAATTTATCAGCATCTCAGTTTAGGAGGAAAATATTCCAGTGTTTTAGGAAAGGCTTTGAAAACAGGTTAGTCTGGAGAAGACATTAATATTATTTTAAGGTGATATTGCTTAATAGGCTGAAATCTTAAAATTAAAGGTTGGGACTGGAGAAGATTTTTCTAGGTAGTGAATTTGTGGTATTAGAAAATGTTAGTTTTATTGAGGACCCCTCATGTTTTAGAAATTTACTGGAGAAACCCTGAATCATTTGTCTCATGATGCATCAGCAAAAATAACTTGGGCGTGGCTCTCATTTTAGTTGCTATTCTAATAAGCTTTTAGCATGGTAGTCTTATTTGTTATTACAATATTATTTGTCATAATTTGCAAAGAACAAATGTGCAGTGTGATCATTATGAAAAACTACTGTGGATTTACATATTGTTGGGGAGACAGCTCATCTTTGATTTACTGTTTGCTTTCTGGAACTAAGAGACTCCTTCCTGTAATAATCTTCCTGTCATACAGTGTTGCACAATTGTTGGGTTTCTCATATGTCCATAACTTTTATGTTTGTTTATTACTCTGTTCATTTTTTACTGTAAATTTAATCTGAGTTTTAGTTACACACAAGGCTCAGGCTTGATTTTATCAGTTTAAACAGTGTTTAACCAACTCCTTGCTGGTGACAGCAAACATGGCTTGCATGTGAGTGCCAGTGACAAATTAGAAAGGAAGGAGAGGCATCTCATCAATGTGATTAACATATGTGTATTAAAAGAAGATCAATTTTAATTTCTTGGTAATCATAGAATTTTTTTCATTTTCCAACACACACTGGCAGTTATCACAGTAAAACTACCTTTTCCATGCATGTAATAGTGTTTTATGATTACCACAATAAATACCTATTGAACCTTGATATGTTGAAGCAAACCCTGGAGCATGAGTCAGAGATTTAACTATTCTTAAGCAGGTTTAAAAGAAATTTGCTCTCCATTTTGGGGATGAAGAGGGAACAATTGATTTAGATCAGTGGTCTCCAACCTTTTTAACCACAAGATGACTTTTTCAATTTAAGTGTAATGTAAGATCTACCTCAAACTCAAATATCCTTGTCCCACTTCCTTCCCACCCCTTCTTTGAAGCCCTCCCCCTGCTCACTCCTTCCCCTTTCTCCCCCATCCTTACTCACTTTCACCAAGCTGAGGTAGGGGGTTGGGTGCAGGCTTTGGTCTTGGGCCAAGGGGTTTGGAGTGTGGGAGGGGCTCCAGGCTTAGGGTGCAGCTCTAGGAAGGCATTTGCATGCAGGGGGACTCACGTCTGAGGCAAGGGGTTGGGTGTAGGAGGAGGTTCAGGGCTGGGACGGGTTCAGGAAGCAGACTCTGGCTGGGCACCATTTAACTGAGATGGCTTCCGGGTGGTGGAGCAGTGGGTTAAGGCAGTCTCTCTGTGTGGAGGTAGAGTACAGAAGTGGGGGGAGAGGGACACCCTGACATCAGTGCTCCCCCTCTTCTCCCTCCCACACCCTGCACAGCAGGCAGGAGGCTCCCAAGGGGGCAGCTCCAAGGCAGAGGGCAGGAGCAGCAGAAGAGTGGGTGGGGGGGCAACTGAAGAACCAGTGCTTGATAGCTTCCCATCCAAACCAGTCAGGATCACCTATCAGAGGCTCCAAGATCTACTGATCTACTGGTTGGTGACCACTGATTTAGATGGTCTCAGTGAGTGTCCTGAAAGTAGAAGAATATCACAAATACAGTTTATATTAGTTAGAAACTAGTCATAAAATAAACCTTATTCCCATAGAAGTGAAGATCATTGTATTATTATGTACCCTACGTTGTATATAGTCCCATGGGAAACTAGAGATATTGTGCAGCTGACTGTTCATCTTACTTTAATAATAATACTAATAATAACTAATAATAAAAAATAAATAAAAATAATTTCTCCTGAAGTTTTGGAACAGAAGCATTGCAACATCCTGTTACCTGTGATAAACAGGAAATGAAATTAAGAAACAAAAATGATACTGACTTACTCTAGTTTTTGTCCAGGCTGAGAAAAGTGCAAAAGTATAAATGATAAATAAAATGCAGCCCCCATCGGTTAATGGTTAACTGGAACTGGTAAGTTGATAATATGTACCAGTTAACCTTTTATATCCCTAGTATGTGAATATAAACTTTTCTTTTTTGTTTGTGTAAAATTAAATGAGGGAGCAGTGTTACTTAGTCAACTGAATTAGATCTTGCATTAATAATGCATATTAAGATTAATTAGCTACTGATTTTTAAAAAAGCATTATGGAAATGAAAAACTGTGTAAGGACAATGTTTCTGTCTAGTGAAGAGGCACAACAGGATCCCATTTTAACAGAATCCCATTATAATGATGAAGTTGCGCAAATGATAGTTTTGGGAATCTTTCATCAAAACGCTGAAAGCTTTGTGTGCAAGTCCCCACACAAGAAACTTACCATCAGTTTTATAATTCCCTTACTAGATTTCCTATCTCTTGTCTTGTTCAAATATATCATTTTGTGGGGGAATTCTCCCAGGCAAGTTATACAGACCTCATAATTGTTCAAGTGACATATTGGTCAGTATAATTTAAAGTCATATAATATCTAGGTCTAACCTTCCTATAAATGCATGTATGCCATTAGTGGTATCTCCAGTAGCACAAGTGTCATCTTTGGATGTTATGGGTGAAAGAACTGGGAAGCTGAATATTTTGCCATCTATACCGTGAATGAGAGAGTTCTCCTTTAATAGAGGAGGCTCTCTGAACACCATGCATTAAATCATTGTGATTATTCTTATCACTCTTTTCTCCCAAAGGCATCACCCCCCGAAGCCTATTTGTTGCTTGTTTTTTGACATAGCCTATAATCTTTTAATAGATACTCATTATAAAGCACTGCTATTTTTTATTTAAATAATAGGACTTCTTTGCAATTAAATTGCTCTTGGAGTCCAAGCTAATGGAAACTGACAGGTCTGCCACCCATAATGAGCACATTAAAATAAAAAACCTTCAAGAAGTTCACCAGAAGGAACTCTAATGAAACTCTGTGCAATCAAAAATATAATATGTATTTTACACTGGTTATGGGCAAATCACAATAGATCAATGGTTCTAAACTTGTGATCCACAAACCCCTTGGGGTCTGCAGAGAGTGTCTAAAAGGTCTGTGAAAGACTGAAAAAAATGACTGAACAGAATTAAAATATTTATACAGAGAATAGATTTCCAAAGGATCTGCAATTCCATTTGAAATATTTTAGGGATCTGCAAATGAAAAAAGATTGAGAACCACTGCAGTAAAGGACTGATAGTTTTAAAAATAGCTAAATCCCATTTTCCAATGACTTACATACTTAGGAATTTTTCTCATTGAAATTCAGAGTCAAGATTATTATATTATTTTCTACTATTTTTACTGAAAATAAACTGGACTATATAGAAAGTATTTCATTTAAAAGTAGCTATGTTTTGATATGGCAGTGAATTCAGGTTATGTCTACCCTACTGTAGTAAGTCGACCTAAGTTACACAACTCCAGCTATGTGAATAAGATAAGTGAATAGGAGAGCGTCTCCTGCTGTGTCAACGGGACACACTCTCCTGTTGACTTGACTTACTTTTCTTATTCAGGGTAGAATACCTGGGTTAACTGGAGAATGAATTGTGGCTGATTTGACCAGTTTCCCCTTGACCCACTAGATTGCCCCGGTACATTGATCTGGCTGTAGTGTAGACATAGCCTAAATTACTAAAGTAGAATTCCGTTATATTTTATGTAGTGCCTCAGCTATTAAATATAGAGCATGACATCTAGATTTTCTTGTCTCTGGTCAGTAGGACATCTTGAAGTTGTGTGATCTGAATTTTTATACCCTTTGCCTCCCTTCCCTTCCTTTCTGTGCAAAATGCCAATCAGTCCAGATGACATCAGACCAATTTCCTTGATTAGCTTATTTAAAATGATCTCCCCTTTCATGCTTTGCACATTTGGAGTGACATCACACTCTCAGAATAAAAAGATCTCTTTTCTTGTTCTGTGAGGGTTAGCAGTTTTCAGTCTTTTGTTTCATACTGAAAACTTGCTCTGTGATAGATGTGGGTCAGTAATTAAAGATCTAGTTCACATTTCCCTTCCTTTCAGTTGGTTTATTCCATATCTTGGCTCAGTGCAATCTTGTGATTATGTCTACACTAGAGGATTTTAGCAACAAAATCCCACCTGTAATAGCCTACTTCAGCTACACAGGTGAGAGCCTGAATGAAAACAAGGGCTGTGTCTACACTGCACATTAATTGTTAAAACTTTTGTTGGTCAGGTGCTGTAGAAAAACCACACCCCGACCAACAAAAACTTTAATGATGAAAACTGCTGGTGTGAACAGTGCTTTGTTGGTGGAAGGTGCTCTCCTAGTGAGAAAACAACCGCCTCTCATGGGTGATGGTTTTATTTTGTTGACTGAAGAGCTCTCTCCTGATGACAAAAACAGCTACAGGGCATACCTTACAGTGGCAAGGCTTTAGTGACAGCTGAGCTGCTGCTGAAAGCTGTGCAGTGTAGACATAGCCATGGTGGCAGCAGCTTCTGGTGTTTTTACGACCATATCACAGAAGTAGCATTAGAGGAACAAGGTGGGATGAGGTAATATCTTTTATTGGATCAACATCTGTTAGTTGGCATATAAGTACCAAGAGACCATTCTAGGTACTGCAGTGGTTTAAATGGGTCTCTTAGACTTAACTACTTATGCTAAACAATTTGTTTCCTCCTGTACTTACTTAGCTTTGGCACCAAAAGGTCTTTCTCTGACCTGCAGAAGAGATCTGTATATGCCTCAAAAGCTTGTGTCTCTCACCAACAGAAGTTCGTCCAATTAAAGATATTACCTCACCCACCTTGTCTCTCTAACATCCTGAGACTAACATGACTACACCTACATTACATAAATAGGGTTGCCAGATGGTTTCAACAAAAAATACCGGACACACTTGACATTACATCACAATCTACATTACATCTTATTTAGAAAATACCAGACATTTATATTTTCTCATTTATATTTTCTCAATTTGTTTCCCGAACAGAAATCTCAAATACTGGACTGTCCGGTTCAAAACCGGACACCTGGCAACCCTACATACAAAAGTAGCATGTCTCCTTCTCCAGTATGTGCAATACCATTTGTATAGATAGATAGGTTTTGGCCAGCTTTACCTCTGGACAGTGTAGTGAAGAATGTAGTCCAGACAGGCCACCTAAGTAGGGGGCACGCATGCATTGTGATGGTATTGGAAAATCTGTTTGCACTATAGAGGCAGTTATGCCAGTTACTTTCCTCCGTGTTGGCACTGTATTGGTAAAAGTAGTAATGGTGATAGGCCTTGCTTGAAACAAGTCTAATCCAAACAATGATTGTAGTGCCTGGGTGCTGTTGGGAAGCTTTCATATGAGCTGTGTTATAGGTGCATTTTGTGTCCATATACTGGTTAGCACTCCCAATTATTTTTAGCTAAAACAAGGCCCAAGATTAAGCCTATCCATTTCTCGCCTAAGTTTTCGTGCTTGCAAGACTTTTTAAACAAATTTAACATTACATTTATAAATCAGGAAAAAATCATATTCTGTTGTGTGGCATTCATATTACTGTTAAATTACACAGTTCTGCTTGGGTGGAATACTCTACTCCAGGCATGTCAAACTCAAAGCCTAATGAGGGCCACACAAACGAAAACTGAGAGCTTTCAGGGTCACCAAAGAAAACGTACTTCTATCGGAAAGACATAATTATGATTATAGATTATGTTTTAGGGATATTTTATAATTTTTCAGGTCTTGTTTTAATATAATACAATAATTTGATGTATAAAATTATTTGCCCATATAAAATACATTTTAATTTAAATATAAACTGAAGGTACTTTTTAATTTTTTATATGATACATAACTTGTTTTGTTGAAATAAAAACAAGTATAGACCGTGGTTAATCAAATAGAACAGGCTTCTGTGAAAATTTCTAATACTTTGTAAGTTTGAGATTTTGCATAAACATATAATATTCATGAAGTTGCAAACAATTGACATATTTATTGATATAAAATTAATATACATTTTGTGATTTTATTTGGGAATAAATACAAAATATCCCGCTCTTCTCCCCCAGAGCCAGGCACTCCCATACCATTCTAACCCAATCCCCCTCTGCTCCCCCAGAACCTCCCCACCCTGCTCTAACCCAATACCTCATCCCTCCCCCAGAGCCAAGCACATACCCCTCTAACCCAATGCTTCCCCAGAGCCAGGCACTCCCAGCCCCTAACCTAATGCCTCTCCTCCCCAGAACCAGGCACCCCAACCTAATGCCTCCCCCACCCCAGAGCCAGTCACTCCCAGCCCCCCCAGCCTAATGCCTGGGTCCCAGAGCCGCCGCTGCCACACATTTCTTCCTCAGGCGTTGGGGCAGCATGAGCACAGCACCCAGCTGTGAGCAGGCGCTTGATGCCGCATGTGCTGGAGTGCCCAGCGCAGAGTGGTTCCGCCGGCCATGAGCACGTTCTGGAGCCCTGAGTGGCCCAGCCATCCATGAGAATGTGCTGGAGAGCCCAGTGCAAAGCGGCCCGGCTGGACGTGAGCATGTGCTGGGTGCCGTGTGCAGAGTGGCCCGGTCGGCTGTGAGCAGTCACTGCAGTGCCGTGCACAGAGCGGCCGGTCAGCCGGCTGTGATCTGCACTCGGCCACGTGCTCCGAGTGGCCAGTGGGCCACACTTTATTCTTTTATAAAAATATAGTGGTGGGGTGCAAAACATTTCTGTCGGGCCCCATGCACATTGCCAGAGGCCTGTTTGACATGCCTGCTCTACTCGGAGGAAATATACCTTCTTACTAGCTAATTCAGAACTGTATGATGCTCTAATGATATGATACATTGCAGATTTACCTGCCTTTGTAGTATCCTACTTTAATGGGAAGGGCACTTGAAGAACATACCATTGATCTGTTGCACTGGAAAATTCCACACAAGTAGCTGAGTCACTTGTCTACTCCAGAGTCTTGTACTGTATCCATCATTATTGGTGAAGGGAATTGTCTTACATGGAGCTTTGAATGAAGATTCCTTAGAAATAGACTCATAAATTTGTTAGAATTTGTTTTTGTTTCAGATAGTGATTGAACAATGAGCCAGTGTTGTGAGTAATTCAAGGCGAACATGCCAAAGTATGAATAAGGTTTGATGTAAATTGATACCAGTGATTGAAGAAGTATGTTCAAAATGGAAGTAAAAATAACCGTAGCTACCCGTGTTACAGACTTACATTTTATAACAGCAAGTAGTTAAGCTATTTGTATAGAAACAGTGACTGAAACAAGTGTTTGCCAAATGGCAGGAAGTCTTTTGAAGAAACAAATCATATACCTACAATGGTAGCAGTAATTTAATCTTGTTCTCCTTGACTTGCTTCAGATGTTGTTATGCTGACAGGAGTTAATGGAAATTAATATAACCATTTATTATTAAAGATTTATCTAGGTTTTTGGTCAGTTTCCCATAGCTCATGCAGAGATTTGTGAACCTCTTCACAGACGCATTACATATACAAACTTACAGGATTTTATGCACTTTTTACTTGGGAAAATCATGTTCATTATCAGACTTAAGAACATTTCTAGCATGTCACTGCTGATGTGTCTGCTTTAGGGATGTTTACAATGCAGATAATTGGCTAAAGTGTAACCACTGAAAAATGTCAGTGGTTACATGCACCTACAGCGCGTGGTGGCAGCCAGCTCCCTGGAAGCTGGTGTGTGTGAGGAGCTGAGTACCAGTCTGCCGCCCCATGCTGCTACCTCCATATGAGAGAGAGCAACGCAGGGTGGCAGTTGGCTCCCCGGGAGCTGGTGCTGCCAGCTTCCATCTGATGCCCCACTCCCGGGAAGCCAGCTACTGCAAGGGATGTTTAAAATGTTTGATTAAGTAAATGTGTAACTATTGAAAATTTCAGCAGTTACACATTTAAATGGGGAGGGGGCAGGCAGGAGCCGGTGCCTGCAGTGAACTGTGGAGGAGGGGGATTGTAGATACTTGCAAAGAAGAGGCTGCATGAGGGAGGGGAGTGTGGGGCAAGAGATGGTGAGAAGATGGGGTCTCAAGGAGTAGTGTTGTATCATCAATTCTTTAATGTCACTTCTCCTCCCACCCCACTCCCCGAGGGCAGCTCAGGAGGTGGGAAAGGAGCAGCGAAGTTAAAGTGCTATTGGACCTTACCAGCAGGGCTGCCAACTGGGGTGGGGTGGGGAAGAGGAAGGGACAGTAGATTGAAGGAAGGTCCTTGAGGTGCTGCCACACTTTAATATTGGCTGTGTATGAGCCACTACCAATGGCTGCTTCTTACGAGTGTGCCATACCAGCCCACTTTCAATTCTAGTGATGGATGAGATAAGATCACAGAACTTTTAATCTCTTTTTGTATGATCCTGTATTATCCTGGAAAACTACTTGCATTTTTTTCTTTCCATTAAGCAGAAACAAGCCTTGAGCACTGTAGATCCTTTCTGCCTTGAGAATCATAATATAGACTGTGTACAGTCTCTTGTTAAATCTTATTTTATCCATTTGTCTATGTCCATTGTATATGTACAAATGCACATGCGTAAAATAGAACTTCATTAATTTACAGTGTCTAGGAAACATTGCAAATAAATTAATTTTATGAATGAACAAACTATTTTTTTTTAAAGAAAGCTTATTTTGTGATGCCTTCTCATTAATTTATTTTTGACACTTGCAGTTTCAGTTTGATACTCCATTCTGTGGCATAACTGTTTTTCAAGTGTCTAAATATTAGCATTCTGAGACCTCACTACAGCTCTTGGGGTACGTCTAGGCTACAGGCTTTTGTCGACAGAGGCTTTGTCGACAGATACTGTCGACAAAGCCTCTGTCGAAAAAGAGCATCTAGACTGTGTTACGCGGATCAAAAAAGCGATCCGCTTTGTCGACAAAGAGCGTCCAGGCTGCTGGACGCTCTGTCGACAAAAGAAGGCACCCAGAAGTGCTTCTGGCAGGTCACAGGGGCAGCCTTAAAGTCCAGGCATTGCTGCATGCTCTATGCAGAGGCGCGTGCTTAAAGGGATCCTCCTGGACAGCCGTTGCTCTGCTCCTGCTTCTGGCTTGCCTACCTCCTAGAGGGAAAGCAAAGCTGCTGCAGTTTTTGCTGTGGTTGCCTTGCTTCCTCAGACACCACAGCAGTTTATTTTCAGGTTTGTTTTTTTGCTTTGCACTGTGGTTTTGGCCTTGGACCCTGAGCTGCCCCTGGGCAGGCGATGGCCACACACTGTGATGATGGAAGTTCTGCTGCATCTTCATGAGACCATCATGACGTTTGCGGCAGAGCTGGATTCAGAGCCCAGCTTTGAGCACCTCACTCAGGCTGCAGCCCTACTGCCCTTGCCCCTGAACTTATTCCTGGAGAGGCAATTTTGGAGGCTGGACACCAGTTCTGACTGGTGGGACCAGCTTGTTATGCAGCAATGGGACGACGACCAGTGGCTCCGAAACTTCCGGATATGGAAGTCCACCTTCCAGGAGCTCTGTGCCTCGCTTGCTCCTGCCCTGCAATGCTAGGACACCCGCTTGCGGGACACCATCCCCTTGGAGAAGCGCGTCACTATTGCTCTGTGGAAGCTGGCCACCCCCAACAGTTACCGCTCCATGGGACATCAGTTTGGAGTGGGGAGGTCTACCGTCGGGGCCGTGTTGATGTAGGTAAGTCACTCTCGGGGGACAGTCCATCAGGGCGGGGGCGGGCGGATAAGGGGGACGGTCAGGACTCAGCACAGGGAATGGGGGATGGGGTGGGAGTGGTAGAAGCCTGCCTGGCCTCACCCTGCGGTGGTGCGGAGGGCACAGGGGAGTTACCTGAGGGGGGGCTCTCGGGGTCTGGGAGGGAAGGGGTGGGGGGAGCACCTCTCATCAGTTCACGCAACTCCTCTAATGTCCTGTTATGTGTGTTTGTATTTGTCCCTTTCTGCAGGTGGTGACGGCCATCAATTTGGAGCTGCTTCACAGGACTGTCCGCCTCGGAGACCTGCCTACCATCTTGGCCGGATTTGCGGGACTGGGTTTTCCGAACTGCAGTGGAGCACTTGACGGGACTCACATCCCGATCCGCGCACCACCCCGTCGAGCAGCACAGTATATTAATAGAAAGGGCTACTTTTCCATGGTGCTGCAGGCTCTGGTCGACCCACCTGGGACAATTCACAGACATTTGTGTCAGGTGGTCAGGCCGGGCACGCGATGCCTGCATATTCCGGAACTCCTACCTGTACCGCAGGCTGCAGGCTGGGGCATTCTTTCCAGAGAGGAACTATGCAGTCAAGGATGTGCGGATGCCTACGTGCATCGTGGCCAATGCGGCGTACCCCCTTATGCCCTGGCTCATGAAGCCCTACACCGGCCACCTGGATTCAAGCAGGGAACTGTTTAACTCCCACCTGAATCGGGCTCGCTTCCATGCGGAGTGTGCCTTTGGCCGTCTGAAGGGCAGATTTAGATGCCTGCTCACTCGGCTGGACATGGGGGAACACAACATCCCCAATGTGGTTGCAGCATGCTGTGTGCTGCACAACGTAGTGGAGAGGTAAGGGGAGGCCTTCCTCCCTGCATGGGGGACACAGGCTGATGTGCAGGGGAGGCACTTTGAGCAGCCCCGGAGAGCTGCAATCTGGCAAGCCCACCAGCTGGGCGTGTGCATTAGAGAAGCCCTGAGGGAGCAATTCTCCCAAGGAGGCCGATGATTTTCCCCAGGGCCTTCCAAATGTGGAATTGCCTCATGCCCCCAGTGCCTTTCTCCCCAAAACCCCTCCTGGCCCCACATTCACACATTGTACTCATTCATCACACACTGAGAACAGAGATAGGTGTTGGTGAAAAAATGTTTGCAGTTTATTTCACTGTTGGTTTTTTGAAAAACTAAAATACTCTTTTGTTCAAAAAATAAAGTGTTTATAAACAAAGTAAAGTGCTTCCCTCAGTGACTCTCACAGGTGGGAAGGGGGAATGTCAGCCTGGAAGGGGGGAAGGAGGCTCAGGGCTGAGGGTGCTGCCTTGATGAAGATCCTCTGGCACTTTGGCTGCGGAGGCCTTCTCACACACAGCCTGCTGCACAGGGGTCTCCAAGCCAGACTGCACAACCCTCTCAGGAGGCAGGGGTTCCCCTGCCCCCAGGATCCGGTCCAGGTCCTTGTAGTAGGCACAGTAGTGTGCCGTTTCCCCGGAGCGGAAGCTGCGCTCATGGGTCCTGACGTACCCCTGCCGCAGCTCCTTGATCTTGGCTCTGTCTTTGCCAGGCCATCAGCCATTCTGGTGTAAATGTCAGCGTTCCTCCGCCTGGACTGTGGGACCTGAAGAGCCTCCTCCTCAGACCAGAGCTCCAAGAGGGCTTTTATCTCGGGCCCAGACCAGGAGGGTGTCCGGCGTTTGGTGCCCCTGGCTTTCTGCGGGGATGTGTCCCTGGAAGGGCCAAGGGGGTCTTGTCCCTGGGACATGGCTTCGAGTTGCCTGACCAGAAAGAGCAGCGCAATCTCAGGGTCCTGGCTGGAGCTGGCTTGCTGCCAGAATGCTAATCCTAGGTGCCTGTGCCTTTTAAAGATGTCTACAGGCAGGAACAATAGAGTTGAAAGCTGTGGCAGGAGTGTCCACCAGGGCTTCTTCCTGGAGGTCTTTATTGTCGACATAAATTCTTCCCCGTGTCCACACTTACCTTCTGTTGACAAAGGCGTTATTCCTCGTAGAATGAGGTTTACCACCGTCGACAAAACTGCCGCGTTCTGTTGACTTACTGTCGACAGAATGCGGCGGTAGTGTAGACGCAGGTATAGTTTTGTCGACAAAAGTCCACTTTTGTCAACAAAACCCTGTAGTCTAGACACACCCCTGGTGTATTATCTTTGAGAGTGTTGGAAAACAGGCATTTTTATGCTTGTGTGAGTTTTAAAGTATGTGGATTAGCAAATTAGTATTGTATGTGCAGTAGACAGTAGAATTTTGTTTTTATGCCCTTAATACTTGTTTCACTGGACGCTTCCTGCCCTGTCCCCTGCCTTCCTATACTCCTGATGTACTCAGTGACCCTGACTCTGAAAACTGAATTTTCTTCCTGCTGTGTACTTTGCAGGCAATTGTGTGGCTTGAACTGTATTTGTAGATATTTAATCATGGCTTTTCTTTCTTAGAAGTGTTGAAGAGGCCATTTGGTCTTACTTTATTTTTGTAATTCTGTTTCAGAATTCTCCACTTTACCAGTATTTGCAGGATTTGGGCCATACAGATTTTGAAATATGTTCAGCTGTATCTCAGAAGACAGAACAATGCACAGCAGAGGAGAGGCAACAAGAACAAGATACCCGTACCACACAGAAAGTAATCATTCATCTTTGTCTTGAAACTATGTTAAAATATATAAAATCACAGGCATCATTTAAACTCTTGCTATATAAAAAGTTATTAGAACTAGTAGCTGCCTCATCTGCCTTTCTGCTGATAATAGTTTAGGGCTGAGGAAATGCCACTTGGAATTTAAATTAACTAGAGACGCAAGAGACTTTCACAGTGAACTTTTCAAGAGCTGTAAGTTACATTATTTTCCAGGTATTTTATAGTAATTTAATATAGGATTAATACATAATAAGTATAAAACAGGGTGGGACTTCTTGCTGGAAAATAGAGCTAAAATGACAGTTGTCCCTGGGACATCAGAATCATACTAAAGCTATGTCTTCACTATGTGGGAAGGTTGAATTAAGATATGCAACTCCAGCTATGTTAACTATGTAGCTAGAGTATCAGAGGGGTAGCCGTGTTAGTCTGGATCTGCAAAAGCGACAAGGAGTCCTGTGGCACCTTATAGACTAACAGATGTATTGGAGCATAAGCTATCGTGGGCAAAGACCCACTTCGTCAGATGTATGTAGCTAGAGTTGACATACCTTAATTTGAGTTTCCACACAGTCTCCACAGCAGAAGGTCGATGGGAACAAACACTCCCATTGGCTTCCCTTACTCCTTGTACAAGCAGAACTTCTGGCGCCAATGGGGGTGCTCTCTGAGTTCAATTTAGCAGGTGTTTACTAGACCCGCCAAATCAAACTCTGGAAGATGGCTCATGGCAGCATTGATCTTCCACGTAGTGAAGATGTGACCTAATTTATGGAGAAATAAGTGGCCAGTGTTCCTAACTTCTTCCTCTTCTTCTTATGGGCCTGTGTAATACGGAGCTTTGTTGGGTCCCCCTCAGTTCTGCCCCTGATGTGCCCACAAACCAGCGTGGGTGCAATCACCTGTGCTCTTTATCTATAGTTTACTTTTCCACAATCTTCTAGCTACAAACAGCTTCATTATCGCAGCCCAAGGAACTGCTAATTCCTGCAGCCAGGAAGGAAGAGCACCAACCCCTTGGCTTCTTCTTTTCCTCTCTCTTGGTTGCTTTCCTGCCTGCCTTTTTGTAGCCCCTGACTAACAAGGCTGGCAGCTGTTCTCTGTTTGCGAATAGGCTTGGACTTTCTCAACTCCAATTCCCCTTTCTTGATTGGAGCGGGCGTGACAGAGGCCTGACTCAGTGTTTCTTAGCCAACATCCTGTCACAGCCTAACTCACTTTGAGTTTAGTACACTTTCTATAATGAATATTTGAGTGGTTTGGCCTAACTGCCCAATAGTGGGGACTAAACAATTTTCGGGCCTCATTGCCAATAGGCTAGGGAGGCTCAATGGTTGTTGTCAGCCCTGTCTCTTTTTGATATAGAAGAGAGCACTAAGTTTTTTACTGAATCTGAAGCAATTTAAAACATTATAAGTTTTTAAACTGTTTAAACTGCTCTTTTTTGATATTACAGTGGCTTGAAGCAATGTTTTTCAAATGAGCGTAAGGGAATTTCAACGAGATTTGGGTACCTAGCTCCCGTCATCTTTTCTGAAAATTCCAACCTAAATTATTATGCCATTCTGAAGTAGTGTCAGCAGTTATTTGGCTTGAGGAGCTTTCGTTGAGGATGATAGAGATCAGGAGGAATAAAGCCAAATAGCTCAAAATAACAGATTCCACAAGTCTGTAGACCTGATAATCACCAGGAGGTGAACAACTCAGACATTTTGCACTTCAAAAACAGAGAAATGATCAGTAGTTTTTTTTTTTTTTTGGGGCGGTGCTCATCACCTGTATACACAACACATTTGGATTAAGCTTGATAGATCAATGACCTGAAATTTTAAGAATTCCATAAATTGTCTGTTTCCACAATGTTAATTTGGACATGCAGTAAATATGTAGTATTGTACATGTTGATTGACATAGTTTTTGTTAAGAATGTATACCATGGCTCTGTGAAGCCAATTTGTAGATTTGGCTACAGGGTTTTTCTTTTGGGGCAGCTGCTACAGGAAAAATCCCCCTGCTGGCCATAAAAATTGATGTTTGTGGAGATTCAGTTGTTACATTGTCCTTTCTTTAGCACCTAGTTGGAGCATGCACAGTGTAGTTATATTCTGCCTGCCTCTTTCTCTTCCACAGTGGAGAGTTCTGTTTTCAATGAACATGCTCTAGCTACATGCTAAGCTAGAGCCTGGAGGAAAAAAGAGATCTTTATGCAGACTTTTCTGCCCAAAACACTGCAGGGTAGGGTGTCCCCTGAAAACTTAAAAGGTAAGAATTGGGAACAAGGTTCCACAGTCTTAATGATTCACCATATCTGAAAAATCCATGTTTCTTTCCCATTCTGTTTGCTGCAGCATTCCACTCGCTTATGTCTGTTGCCTTATGGATTCTCAATTTGGTCCGCTGCTGTTTTCCACCCTTCTCCAGTGCTCAGTCATGTGTACACACAACACACTACTGTTTTCCAACAGTCTCCCCGACCTGCTGCCAGAGCTTCCCACCCACTTCCTTGTCACTGCTGCTTTCCTGTGCCAATGCACCACTCATTAGTGAGAAGTGGAATGGGTAGTGTACCTGCATGCCATCTTAGAAACAGGAAAGAGAAAGGGGATATCACCCTACATTCTGCAGCAAGGCTCTCTGTTTTTTGTGGCATACCAATGGTGAGTCTTGTGACACATTGCAAGTTGGGCAGCAGTTTGGGAA
This sequence comes from Rafetus swinhoei, assembly GCA_019425775.1. Classification (NCBI taxonomy): domain Eukaryota; kingdom Metazoa; phylum Chordata; order Testudines; family Trionychidae; genus Rafetus; species Rafetus swinhoei. The sequence continues at coordinate 267,857,187 of CM033437.1, read as the reverse complement.
AAATGTTCAAAAATAGTCTCTAATGAAAGCAAATTAATAATACCATATTGATATATAGTCTACTCTAGTCTCTATGTAGATTCTTATATTATGGTCATCACTAGTATATGAAGACCTTCCAATGGTGCATTAAGCAGTGTGACTAACATATATTATGCCTTTTTTCTCTCATCCTTCCCCACCTCGGGCAGAGGGATTTACCCATTTGTTTTTATATTTAATTTATAACGCACACAAACACATATTGCTATATGTTAGAGAAGGCAAGGTCAAAGAAACGAGTCTTGCACTTAAGGCAGAAAATAGTGAGGTTTGTATAGTCCTATGGAAGTCTTTCTGTGTTGATAAATTCTAGTGCTCGATGGCAATACCATCATAATAATAAAAAACATAATTCTATAAAAGCCCCTGATTCTGTTAATGCTGCTTTGTGTCACTCAGTCCTGTTGTCACAAAATTTCTAGTTGGTTTTAGAACTCAGCATGGGTGTCAGCAGAAATTGAGCATTTTGCTGTGAAATTTCAGTCCATATGCTGCAGAACATATAAGGAAAAGTGGCATATATATTATTCGGGGGAGTGAGCTTAATTTGAATGCCTTGAATGCCTACTTTCTCAGTCTTAAGATCACACATATATTTATATTTAATATGTGAGCTGTTTTCTGGTAAACGTTCATTTCACTGGCTAATGAATTAGAAATAATTACTGCAGGCTTCTTTCAGTGCTCAGCAGGGAGTAGAGTCTGACACTAATTTGGGACTAATGATGAGTTAACACTACTTTATAAGTATTCCTGAATATATTATGTTTATTTCTGTTGGTTTTGAAAGCTGTTAAACTGAGCACATTAGCTATGACTGACTTGCTTCTCTAGAAATCTGACAGAAAATGTTTTCCCTCTCAAGTTATTGGCATTTAGAGTGCACCTACAGTTAACTGACATATTTCTGCTTTTGTTCAAAGAGTTTTATTTTAATTTATTTTAATTAAAACTCTTTTAAATTGAAAATTAGGTCAATAAAAAGTGATTGACTGATACCTGTATATTATGGTAAGGTAGAACACAGGTTGTTTCTAATTAGCTACATTACTTATTACTCAGTTTTATGAAAGGCAGAACATTTGTGCAATCTGATTGTATGTGTATGTATGTAATTTACCATTTTCCAAAAGCATACTGTTTCTATTTCTCACTCTTCTGAGTTTACTCATTTTATTGTCTCAAGAGTTCTTCCTTTAGTGTTGTCAATAACAGAGACAATTGATCTTAGATTCTCTTGAAACTTTAATACAGAGAGTGTGTGAGTAGGGGCACCGACAGCCTCTGCGGGACCCTTAGCAAGGTCTTTCCGGGAGGGTTGGCTCTGCCCTCCCGGAAAGAGCAGAACTTTTGGCAGAAGGAATGGGGTCGGGGCAGCCAGCCCAGAGCACACTACACTGACCCCCCCAGTCCTCTGCGCCCTCAGGAGTCTCAGAGCTCTTTGAATCACTGGGCCCTGGGGCAACTGCTCCCTTCCCTTTCTTTCGCCCCCGGCCGTTGGTGGGCCTGTGTGTGAGTTTATGATGTCTGTACATCAAGCTCATCCGAGGAACTCATGAGCACCAGAACTGTCTGCTTATCTCGGTTTTCAAATGAGGGAATGTGAGGAAGGGAGGGAAAAGAACCACATACTAAATTAGAGTTATAGGATATTGTGAATTGGAATTGATGTAATCATTCTTGGCAATCATTACTGGCTTTGAAACCTCTGTGCTTCCTGTGACACTAGATAGTCTGTTTCTGACCTTTTAATTTTTGCTTCTCCTTCCCATTTCAGTAAAATGTCTCAAATGAATGGATTTATTTTGAGTGTTTGTGGTGAGAGGGAGGTTGGTCTTATGGTTAAGATGCTGAACTGGGACTTGAGAACTGTGTTGAATTCCCAGCACTGTTCATGACTTCTCTGTGATTTGGACAAATCATTTAAGTTCTTTGTGCCTCATTTCCCCAATTTTTTAAATGGGATTGTTAATACTTCCCTGTTCTCACCCTTTATCTGTCTAGAGTATATAGATTGGGAGCAGGGATTACAGTGCCTAGCTTACTTGGGCCTGGTCTTGGTTGAGTGCAACATCAATACGAATATGTAGTCACATGAAGAATAGAAATACACAGTGAGCATCCATCACCATGTCTGTCTGCAGAAGGAACACCAATGCACTTGTTCTTTTCCATCCTGTTCCTAAGAGTATCCTTGACTTGCAAGTACCATCAAAGCAAGTCTTTACATGGCTTTCAAGTGGAAAATATTAAATGCATTCATCCCCACCAAAAACAAAACAAAACAGATGAACAATTGAGGACATAATGGGTGTTCCAGATTTTTGAACCTGGGTTGGTGGACAGCGGTGGGGTCCCAGATGCCTCTTCCAGAACACTCTGGCCTGAGAAGGTGTTATTTTCTGAGCTAGATTCTTCTTCCAAGAGGCTACAGAATCTTTTACAGGACATCTTGTACTGCTGTTCTCCCTGTGGCGATGTAATTGCCTGGAAAAGCAGAGAATTATGTTGCTGGACAAGGGAGGATGCTACTTTTTCTGTAGGCTGCTAGCTGAGTGATTGGTGAAGGAAAGGCTATGATACATTGACATATAGCTGCTACAATAGTTGAATCAGTTTTATACATCCGCACTAAGCTCCTTGTGTCAGTAGTGCTTGTCCTCACAAGGAGCGCTTTCACCGATTTAACTGCAATTGTGGGTAAGGATGTTAAGGACTAGTTGATTCCCCCCCTCCCTTGCTGCATCTATCAGATAGAGGCAGCAAAGGGGGAGGGAGAGAAGGGGTACTTCAAAGCAGAAGCGCCACACAGGTGAGCTGGGGATCAGCTGTGTGGTGCTGCTGCTTTGAAACCCCAAGGCAGCGTTTCAAAGGGGCAGCTGCCGCACAGCTGACCTGCGGCTCAGCTGTGCAGCGCTGCCCCTTTAAAATGCCAAAGTGCCGCAGAGCCCGGGATCAGCTGGGGAGTCCCCAGCTAACTCCAGGCTCCACTTCACTGCCTCTTTGAAACGCCGAGGTGGCGTTTGAAAGGGGCAGTGCAGCACAGCTGAGCCGGGATCAGCTGTGCGGCACTACCCCTTTGAACACCGCTTCAGCATTTCAAAGTGGCAGCCACACAGATGATCCCAGGCTCAGCCGTGCAGTGCTGCCTCTTCGAAACGTCGAGGAAGCGTTTTAAAGGGGCAGCACCGCAAAACTGACCTGAGGTTCAGCTGTGGGCGCTGCCCCTTTGAACGCCACATCGGCATTTAGAAGGGGCAGCCACACCGCTGATCCTGGGCTCAGCTCTGCTGCGCAGACCCTTTGAAAAGCCGAGGCGGTGTTTTAAAGGGGCAGTGCCACACATCTGAGCTGGGGATCATCTGTGCAGTGCTGCCCCTTTGAAACGCCGCCTGGGCATTTCAAAGGGGCACCTGGGCATTTCAAAGGGGCAGCGCCATGGAGCCCGAGGTCAGCTGGGGACTTTCCATCTGACCCTGGGCTCTGCGAGGCATATAGCGCAACATGGAGCCCGGGGTCAGTGCAGGATTTTCAGTCCCCCGCTAACCCTGGGCTCCATGGCTTTGAAATGCACATTTTAGTTGTTGATTAGAAGTAACCTCTTTATAGTTTCACTTCGTTAAATGTGTTAAGATGAAAGTGCTATATAATTGCAAGATACTATGAATGCCATTTTAAGTTCATCCCATACAAAAAGGAAACATTAGTAAATATTTTATTTATTTGGATTTAGATGAATGCACATAAAAGCATGCCTGTCCTAGGCAGTAGGTGCCCTTGCCATGAATTAAAATATAGGGGACACATTTTATGTTTCACAAAGAGCCCATTTAACTTATTTTTTTTGTAAAGTAGCAAGGAGAATACTCAAGAGTCATTAAAGGCAACATGACCTGACTTGTGTGTTGATGAAGACTGTTTTATTTGTCAGTAACACTTCCAGTGGGAATAAAGACTATAATACACCGTTCCAAGATACCTGAATAATTTAATGTGTTACTACACACCACTGGTTCACAGCCTGAAACAGTGGGTTGCCTTGTTTTGCATCTTCAAGTTTCAACCTGTCTGTCTTCCATTTTTGGAAGCTCAGATTTTTCTTTAACATCAACATGAGGAATATGAACAAAAAGATAACTTATACAGCACACAAAGTGGTTTAGTTCCTAGCTCAACAGATTGTATTAGTCAGCTGGTAACAGTACTTTATTTCTGACTTTAATGATCATTAATTAACATTGTCATTAGTATTGATTTAAATGTGTGCAATCAGGAGCTGAAAACTCAGGAGGATGAAAGTAGTTTTAAAAAGTTCCTTAAAACAAAAACTTTATCTTGAAATAATAAATATTTTTTTCCCCTATACTGTGCTTTCAATACACTGGGAGCAGAGGTTCTAGTCTAAATTAAGAATCCATCTGACCACTCAAGCATAGTTCAAAGGCCATTGTTTATATCACAGCTATTGCTTCAACTCATTACCAAGAGCACTTTTTCTTTTACCTTTTTTCATATTAAATGACTAGGGAGTTATTTGCAACACAATTTTTGCAGCACTACAGCTTGAGAGACGCTTCTTGTTTTCAGTGGTATCTCTAAATGGACAGTCTGCAGCCATTGCCTTTCTGCAGCCTCTGAATGGTCTATTAGCAGGGGTTCCTAACTTGTGGAACATACAAGGGGAGAGGCTATTCTTGATTTAGTCCTAAGTAGAGCACAGGATCTGGTTCAAGAGGTAAATATAACTGTACCACTTGGAAATAGTGACCATAATGTAATAAAACCACATCCTTGTGGTGGGAAAACACCTCAGCAGCCCAACACTGTAGCATTTAATTTCAGAAAGGGGAACTACACAAAAATAAGAAGGTTAGTTAAACAGAAATTAAAAGATACGGTGACAAAAGTAAAATCTCTGCAAGCTGCATGGAAACTTTTCAGATACACCATAATAGAAGCCCAACTTAAATGTACACCCTAAATTAAAAAACGCAGTAAGAGCACCAAAAAAGTACCACCATCGTTTAACAACCAAGTAAAAGAAGCAGTGGGAGATTTAAAAAAAAATCTTTTAAAAAGTGGAAATCAAATTCTAGTGAGGAAAATAGAATGGAGCATAAACTTTGTCAAATTAAATGTAAAAATATAATAAGAATAGCCAAAAAGGAGTTTGAAGAATAGCTAACCAAAAACTCAAAAAGTAATAGTAAAATGTTTTTAAGTACATCAGAAACAGGAAGCCAGCTAAATAACCAGTGGGGCCCTTGAACGATTGAGATGCTAAAGGAGCAGTCAACGGTGATAAAGTCATTGCAGAGAAGCTAAATGAATTCTTTGCTTCTGTCTTCAAGGCTGAGGATATTGGGGAGCTTCCCAAACCTGAGCGATTCTTTTTAGGTGACAAATCTGAGGAATTGTCCCAAATTGAGATGTCATTAGAGGAGGTTTTGGAACAAATTGATAAACTTAACAGTAACAAGTCACTGGGACCAGATGACATTCACCCAAGAGTTCTGAAAGACCTCAAATGTGAAATTTTGGAATTATTAACTGTGGTTTGTAACCTATTCTTGTAACCTATCAGCTTCTGTACCTAATGACTGGAAGATAGTTAATATGACGCCAATATTTAAAAAAGGCTTTAGAGGTGATCCTGGCAATTACAGACCAGTAAATCTAATGTCAGTACTGGGCAAATTAGTTGAAACCATAGTAAAAAATAAATTTGTCAGACATATAGATGAACATATAACTGAGAGAAGCTTCCAGATCACAGGCCCTGGTTCTCATGGGGGACTTTAATCACCCTGACATCTGTTAGGAGACCAATACAGCAGTACAAAGACAATCCAGGAAGTTTTTGGAGGATGTTGGGGATAACTTCTTGGTACAAGTGCTGAAGGAACCAACCAGGGGCCATGCGCAGCTTGACCTGCTGTTCACAAACAGGGAGGAACTAGTAGGGGAAGTAGAGGTGGGTGACAACCTGGGAAGCAGTGATCCTGAGATGGTAGATTTCAGGATCCTGACCAAAGGAAGAAAGGAGAGTAGCAAAATACACAGCCTGGACTTCAGAAGAGCGGACTTTGACTTCCTCAGAGAACTGATGGGCAGGATTCCCTGGGATGATTACATGAAGGGGAAAGGAGTCCAGGAGAGCTGGCTGTAATTTAAAGAAGCCTTATTAAAGATGCAGGAAGAAACCATCCTGATGTGCAGTAAGAAAAGCAAATATGGTAGGCGACCACATTGGCTTACCAGGGAAATCCTTGGTGAACTTAAACACAAAAAGGAAGCTTACAAGAAGTGGAAACTTGGGCAGATAACTAGGGAGGAGTATAAATATATTGCTCAAGAATGCAGGGGTGTTATCAGGAAGGCGAAAGCGCAATTGGAAATGCAGCTAGCAAGAGATGTGAAGGGTAACAAGAAAGGTTTCTACAGCCATGTTAGCAATAAGAGGGTGATCAGAGAAGGTATGGGGTCCTTACTGGATCAGAGAGGTAACCTAGTGATAGATGATGTGGAAAAGTTGAAGTACTCAATGCTTTCTTTGCATCTGTCTTCACAGACAAGGTCAGCTCCCAGATTAATGCACTAGGCAGCGTAGTATGGGAAGGAGGTGGACAGCCCATGATGGGGAAAGAACAGATTAGGAACTATTTAGAAAAGCTAAACATACTTAATCCATGGGTCCAGATTTAATGTATCTGAGGGTAGTGAGGGAGTTGGCAAATGTCATTGTAGAGCCTTTGGCCATTATCTTTGAAAACGCGAGGAGATCGGGAGAGATCCCGAGTGATTGGAAAAAGGCAAATGTAGTGCCCATCTTTAAAAAAGGGAAGGAGGACAATCCAGGGAACTACAGACCAGTCAGCCTTACCTCAGTCCCCGGAAAAATCATGGAAGGGATCCTCAAGGAATACATTTTGAAGCACTTGAAAGAGGGGAAAGTGATCAAGAATAGTAAACATGGATTCACGAAGGGCAAGTCATGCCTGACCAATCTGATTAGCTTCTATGATGAGGTAACTGGCTCTGTGGACATGAGGAAGTCAGTGAATGTGATATACCTTGACTTTAGCAAAGCTTTTGATACGGTCTCCCACAATATTCTTGCCAGCAAGTTAAGGGAGTATGGATTGGATAAATGGACTGTAAGAAGGATAGAAAGCTGGCTAGACTGTCTGCCCCAAAGGTTAGTGGTCAATGGCTCGATGTCAGGTTGGCAGTCAGTTTATAGCGGAGTGCCCTAAGGATCGGTTCTAGGACCGGTTTTGTTCAACATCTTTATTAATGATCTGGATGAGGGGATGGACTGCACTGCACCCTCAGCAAGTTTGCAGATGACACTAAGCTTCAGGAGAGGTAAATATGCTGGAGGGCAGGGATATGGTCCAGAGTGACCTGGACAGATTAGAGGATTGGGCCAAAGAAATCTGATGAGGTTCAACAAGGACAAGTGCAGAGTCCTGCACTTGGGACGGAAGAATCCCAAGCATTGTTACAGGATGGGAACCAACTGGCTAAGTAGCAGTTCTGCAGAAAGGAGCTGGGGATTACAGTGGATGAGAAGCTGGATATAAGTCAACAGTATGCCATAGTAGCCAAGAAGGTGAATGGAATATTAGGTTGCATTAGGAGGAACATTGGCAGCAGATCTAGAGAAGTGATCATTCCTCTTTATTTGGCTCTGGTGAGGCCACATTTGGAGTATTGGGTCCAGTTCCGGGCCCCCCCACTACAAAAAGGATGTGGATGCATTGGAGAGGGTCCAGTGGAGAGCAACCAAAATAATTAGGGGGCTGGAGCACATGACTTATGAGGAGAGGCTGAGGGATTTGGGTTTGTTTAGTCTGCAGAAGAGAAGAGTGAGGGGGGATTTGATAGCAGCCTTCAACTTCCTGAAGGGAGGTTCCAAGGAGGATGGAGAAAGTCTGTTCACAGTAGTGACGGATGGCAGAACAAGGAGCAATGGTCTCAAGTTACAGTGGGGGAGGTCTAGGTTGGATATTAGGAAGAAATATTTCACTAGGAGGGTGGTGAAGTACTGGAATGGGTTACCTAGGGAGGTGGTGGAATCTCCATCCCTAGAGGTTTTTAAGTCCTGGCTCCACAAAGCCCTGGCTGGGATGATTTAGTTGGGATTGGTCCTTCTTTGGGAAAGGGGCTGGACTCAATGACCACCTGAGGTCTCTTCCAGCTCTATGATTCTGTGATTCTATCATAATTTATTAGGGGAAAGTCAGCATGGTTTCTGTAAAGGGAAATCATGTCTTACTAATCTGCTGGAGTTCTTTGAGGGGATTAACAAACGTGCACAAGGGAGAATCAAGTGGATCTAGTATACTTAGATTTCCAGAAAGCCTTGACACGGTCCCTCACCAAAGGCTCTTCAGTAAAGTAAGTTGTCATGGGATAAAAGGGAAGGTCTTTTTAAGGATTCATAACTGGTTAAAACACAGGAAACAAAGGGTAGGAATAAATGGTAAGAGAGGTAACTAGTGGGGTCCCCCAAGATCTGTCCTGGGACCCATCCTATTCAACTTATTTATAAATGATCTAGAGAAAGGGGTAAACAGTGAGGAGGCAAAATTTGCATATGATACCAAACTGCTCAAGGTAGTTAAGACCAAAGCAGACTGTGAAGAGCTTCAGAAAGATCTCACCAATCTAAGTTATTGGACAACAAAATGGCAAATGAAATTTAATGTTGACAAATGTAAAGGTATACACATTGGAAAAAATAATTCCAACTATATATACAATATGATGGGGACTAATTTGGCTACAGCTACTCAAGAGAGAGATCTTGGAGTCATTGTGGATAGTTCTCTGAAAACATCCACTCAGTGTGCAGTGGCAGTCAAAAAAGCAAATAGAATGTTAGGAATCATGAAAAAAGGGATAGAGAATAAGATAGAGAATATCTTATTGCCTCTATATAAAACCATGATGGTATGACCACATCTTGAATACTGCGTACAGATGTGGTCACCTCATCTCAAAAAAGATATATTGGAATTGGAAAAGGTTCAGAAAAGGGCAACAAAAATGATTAGGGGTTTGGAACGGGTCCCATATGAAGAAAGATTAAAAAGACTTGGACTTTTCAGCTTAGAAAAGAGGAGACTAAGGAGGGATATGATAGAAGTCTATAAAATCATGAGTGGTATGGAAAAAGTGAATAAGGAAAAGTTATTTACTTATTCCCACAATATAAGAACTAGGGGTCACCAAATGAAATGAATAGGCAGCAGGTTTAAAACAAACAAAAGGAAGTTTTTCTTCACTCAGCACACAGTCAACCTGTGGAACTCCTTGCCAGAGAATGCGATGAAGGCTAGGACTTTAACAGGGTTTAAAAAGGAGCTAGATAGATTCATGGAGTTTAGGTCCCTCAATGGCTGTTAGCCAGGATGGATAGGAATGGTGTTCCTAGCCTCTGTTTGTCTGGAAATGAATGACAGGATAGGGATCACGTTGTGATTCCTCCCTCTGGGGCATGTGGTATTGGCCGCTGTCGGCAGACAGGATACTGGGCTAGATGGACTGTTGGTCTGACCCAATATGGCCGTTCTTATGATAGACAAGCCTGAAGTTACTTCAGCACTTGTGGTCCTATTATCTACCAGGGACAATGGCAGGGTTAACCAGTGGCCACCGCTTCTTCATAAAGCAAAGTATTTCTTTGAACAAATCCAGTACAGAGAAAACATATCTTGAAAGCGATAATACAACATATATGCATGCCTGACTTTCTAGTTGCCACCCATCTTCCTCTTAGAGACCATGGCAGGTTTTAAAAATCCTTTTAACTCTTTCATAGGGTTTTGTCCTCTAGGTTAAAGTCTTATGCCAGTGCCTTTTAACCTTCTTTTCTGTAGCAGGTTCTCCACTTTGTTCACGTTTTGGTTCTTTATCTTCATAGCCTCCTTAAATCCTAGCATAATCAGTCTATGCAGTCTGTTCCAGGTCGTGGCAATTTGCAGACTTGTTTACTTGCCTAAAGATTTGCCATGATTACCCCCCTAGTGCTGTTAGTTCTTCTAGTTCATTTATGCTTAGTAACTACCCTGACCCCCACAGTTACTGCATAGCTTGACTTGCTTCAAGAAAATAGTTAATTTCTTTCTACAATACAAAGTGAGAGGGGAAACTAAGTAAGATATATTCTTTCATAAAAATAAATTGGAAGTTTTCTGCTTTTCCACGTCAAGCAATGAGTTGGTTTTATTTTAAAAAAAAAAGTCTCGTGGAACTGACAGGCTCATTAATTGAGTGTCTAAAGTTTTTCTCTTGAGTTGCTACATCAAGTCAATGTCACGCTGTCTTTCAGAACAAATGTCAAATCTGTGCGCTTGGCTATCCTGCCTGTAACCATTAGACCGTAGCCTATCCCAGTACTATTAACAGATTAGGAATTCTAATTTTTTGTGAGATTTTAAAGAAATGCTTTTGATTATTCGCATGGATTAGTAGTTATTTGAAATCTGTGTGGATAGGGAGTCTGTCCCTAATTAGAACTGTCCCTAATTAGAGGCCTACAATTCACAAATGAACCTGAAAGCTGGGTTTTAGGTTGTGTGTGATGTAGCCTGGAGATACAGATATATGATGCCTAGTGCTAATCTGAGGTGGAGTTTCCGGAACAGTTACTGCAATTGTCATTACTGGGCCTCAGCACCTTTAATATCTATGTCCACTAGGTGAGCCTCAATCTCTCTCTTCCAGTTGTGGCACATGCATAGGTAAAAAACACGTCCTCATTCGCAGTCCTTTTTTACTTTAGGTTCTTTAGATCATTTGATCCTGCTAGATTCTCCTCTTATTCTCAAGGAGGGAGGGAATCTTTCACACTCAGGCTACGTGTAGACTGTGGGGTTTTTTTGGAAAAAGGTACACAAATGGCACTCCACAATTTATGTACCTTTTCTGATTGTTTTTTTGGAAGAGGCTTTTCCAAAATGTGGCCCGTCTAAACTGGGCAAAATTTCGGAAAAGCCTCCTCTTTCGGAAGAGCCGTTCTTGTGAAATGAGGAAGACAGGGCTTCCGAAAGAGCATGTCTGTTCTTCCACAAAAAATGTCCCATAGCCTCAGACAGCAACTACAACCTTCAGATCAGATGGCTAATCCTAATTTCACTTGCTTTAAAATGTAGCATGTATAGCACCTTGGAATGAAGGACTCAATGAGAGCTTTATTTTACCTTCTTATATACAGGCAAATTGTTCAAGTGACCAGAAACAGATATCCCGTTACTATACTCTGAAGTTGGACCTGATAGAAGAAGTGAAAATTTACTTTCAGTTACGAGGAATTTGATTTAGCAAGAGAAACTGAAGCAGAAGTAAATAAATTGTTGTTTCTTTTATATTTGTAATTTCGGTTTTCTATTCCTTTTAGCGAGGCATCCTGTCAAAACTAGCTGAGCTCTTTAAAAGCTCATTTCCTTTTTCACCATGTAAGAAAAAAGATGATCTACTCCACCGATTGGTAAGTATTTTTTTATTTTCTTCCCCAGTCCTGCATCTCCCTGTCTTCTACACCTCTCCTTGGTCTATATTAGATATGTTAAATATTGGTTATTTGAATAGTTGAGTAACCTCATGAATTCTTATTGGTTACTTGACTATACTATAGTCCCCAAGGGTGGGGCCAGCAGCCAGTGCACTCTGGCTCCGCTCCTGAGGAGTCCCCTGCCACGCTGCCTCTGTATCAGAGGCAGGGTGCCAGGCGGGAGCTGGTCCATGAGGGGAGCCAGTTTAAAAACCAGCTACCCTCACGGATTGGCTGCCTGTCGCCCTGCGCTGCTGCCTCTGATACAGAGGCAGCAGCGTGGGGTGGCAGCAGCCCCTGTCTGGGAGGGGTGGGGGTCTGAACTCCTGGACCCGGTGCAAGCTGAAAATGAGCCAGGCTGTTTGCGCACCTGGGTCCTAATGCACTTTAAATGCAGAGCCACAGTGGGGGTAGGTCCGGGACCCAGCGCGAGCCAGGAGTAAGCCGGGCTGCTGGCCAGCCTGCTAAAAACTTTACTGGTGGGGGAGTGGAAATGCATATAATCTATACCACTAACATATAAGCTTTTGCTTATTGGTTATCCACTACACTATTACATCCCTAGTCTATATTTTGCCTCATTCAGTGCCAGTCAGCAAGACTGACCAGTTGGGACTTGACATATTCTTTAAAATTCATCAGTTTTGGAGGAACGTGCAAAGCTCACTATGTGCAACATGAAGAGTTTTGAAATGCAGCATAAAGGTTTTTAAATATAGATGAGCTAATATTACCTTAGGAAAGCTTGACAAAAAATGAAGATGTTATTTAAAACTGAAAAGACTGAATATAGTGTCCTGTCTTCTTGATCCAGTTCAGCTGTACAAAAAGTTAAGGACAGAACACCAGATCATATATGTATTGCTTCCTAACAATTCAGATCTGGCTTCAAGTGTAAAGCCACTTGCTTACTTGAGAAATTACTCTTCTGATAATTTCTATGAATGAGGCTTCCAATTTGTCACTTGGTTCTGAGCATCTCTTTCATGATGGAATCTGGGAAAACACATAGGGCCCAAATCACCTCTGTACCAGAGCTGAACATGGCATAGAGATTACAGGAATGGTTTAAATGTAGCTTTGTACTACCTTTGTATCTTCTCTTTCCTAGGGCACATCTCAGCCACTAGCACTTGTTATAACATCATGAGGTTCAACATAACTTGCGGCCAGTTGCCTCTGGCCCCTCATTTTGACTTCACCTGATAAATTGTAACAGCACCCGGGCACTCCTGGTGTGCCCTGTGCACCATGGGTTCCAACTGGATGCCATCTATCAGCACAGGATGCCCACCACATTGAACAATTATCTGTGGGTCAGATCCATTGGCATTGTGGTCCGTTGACTAAGCTTCTAAAGCTGGCATAAAGGGGCCAAGATGCAGACATGGATTAGGTCCACATTTCCTTTCACTCAGAGACTTGGCATCTGACCACTTCATATGTAGCAGGAGGAACACAGGGCAGTTGTTTCATACTTTATGTGTTTACTGAAATAGTTGTGGATCATTCCTGACACTGCAGAACTAGCAGTGTCTGATTTCTCACTATCATTATTTCATTGTGTGAATGACATAAGAATGCTGTCCTTAAATACAGCCTTAAGAAAAACTGGGAAGGAGTTCTGCTGCATGAAGAAAAAAGAATGGTCACATCCTTCCTGGAGTCCTGAAAGATCTGCCAGTTCCATCCCAACCCCTCATAATGACCACTCCCACATTATGGGAGATCAAGGAGATCAAGATTTCCTTTGAAGGCTGGCAACACTGATTTTGAACTGCCCAAGAGATAAAGGAACTCTTTTTCCTGTCCCCACATGAGCTGCGTATGCTACCTCCACAGCCATCTTAGCCCTGTTATCCTGAAAAACCAAGAAACTGAGGTAGTTAGCCAATCCTGCAAGGTGATGTCAAACAGTACCTGAGGGCACTGAACAGACTAAAGAGAAGTGTTCTTGAGTTCACTTCAGCACATAGTTACCTTGAATTTTACTTCTACAGTAAAAACTGAATGCAGCAAGGTAAAGAATTAGGGCCTTCGAATAGTTATTTTCCTACTATTTTTGTAGTAGATTATCCCATTGAGTCAATGAGAGATACTTATCTTGGCTTTAATAGTGCCAGTTGGATTGAAAATTAAAAAGATCTTGGCAATGAAATGACAAGCTCTTTGAGGTCTGTTAATGGCCTGACTGAAGAAGCTGCAGAGGAGAATTATTTTTCCTTTTTGCACGTAAACCTTGCTTTAGACCATATGCTGATGTTAAATTTCCATTGTGTTGTGTTTTAACACTCTTAAATTGGGAAACTCTTGGAGTTTTAGAGCTACAGTTTGCGTTAGTATGTGAATTAAGACTTCAGAGAGCTGCTTTGGTAGGTAATCTAGCCGCAGAATTTTTTTTTCTTTAAATTTTCTCATTGAAGAGGGGAAGTGCAAGTGGTTGTGATGGCATTAAAATAATTAGTACCACCCAAAATTTCTGTTAGGTTTGGTAAGTCAAAGGTCCACAGAATCCCATGCTCTTTCATTTGTGTAGTCAGGCTGATTTTGAAAAGGTCTTGAGGCTCTCTCCTGGAGACTCCTATTGCAGGCAGGGATTCTGATTCTAGTCAGCTGACTTTCTTTGTCACCTGGTCCATGGCCAGTTTTTGTAACTGACTGATTTTCACCATCTCTATCTTAATATCTTTTTGCTGGCTAATGAAAGATGCTATAAAAGAAAGCTACATTCATTTAAGTACAACAGACTTTTCAGGTTGCAGTTGGACTTCAGTTCTTCTGGTATATTCTAATGCCTACAGTCATTCCTATAGAATTACATTATACAATCTGTAGCATGTTTCTAATTCAGCCACATTGTCCTCATTTAGGATCAAGTCACAAGTTCAATGCTAGCAGATTTTAGAATGAAATAAATTTAAGAGAAGTGGTATACCCAATCGTAGTGTATCTAAAATGCTGAACACTTCAGAACTATACACACTAAAGATTTGCTATTTTTTAACAACTTAATCTCTATTAATGCCCTATTTTTCTTTCACTCATTCATATTAAGGATGTTGGCTTTCGATTGGACTCTCTCTATACCATCCTGCAACAGGAAGTTCTGCTACAGGAGGATGTGGAGCTGATTGAGCTACTCGACCCCAGTATCCTGTCTGCAGGGCATTCCACGCAACAGGAAAATGGACACCTTCCAACACTACGCTCCCTAGCGACTCCTAATATTTGGTACTGTCCAGAAAATGGCTATGAATGTGACTATTTAGATATACTGATGGGGAAACTAACAGCAAGCTCTTAGCATAAAAGATTTTACCCAAGTCCTTGTTTAGGTTATTTGACTTTCCTTCAGTCTGCCAGGCCCAGATTTTTTAACTTCCCGAGCACACAGAAAAAAACATTTTTTTCCTCAGGCTTTTAAGAATAGGCTGGGTTGAAGGCTGGTGAGTAGTTACATGTAGTCCTTTGTATTACATGGTATGTTTTAATTTATGCATGATGGTCACTTATGGCTGTTTTGACATATTTTATTAAATAAATAAAGTGATTGATTAGTTCTTAAACTTCTGAAGTTAAGTTCTGCTAGCTTTAGCACATATCTAGTGTAGGCACACTGACCTGGAAACTGAATTTTCCACTTTTCAGTTGAAAAGTTTTGGTATTTTTAAACAATTTGTTTGGTATTTTTAAACAATTTAAAGTTAAACAATTTGTTGGAACCTCTCACATTGCTGTTTTGGATTTCTTCAGGCCACACTTTTGACTTGAGTGGAAATTTTAAAAGATTAATTTGTATTCCACTTCTAATGTGTCTCAAAAATAAAGTGATGCGGCAGGTCTGGAGAATTTGCCACCATATGGCAAAGCACTGGGGCTCTTCTACATTTCAAAGGAGGAATGTGGAACACCGCGTGCAGCCTGATACCAGTGGGAAGTCCCACTGACTCCGGGCTGCATGCGGGCGTGCCAGCTTTGAAATGTACAAGAGTCCCTAGTACTTTCTGCATTTCAAAGCAGAAGCACACTCATGGAGCCCAGGGTCAGTGGGGAACTCAGACTCCCCCGCTGAACCCAGGCTCCATGTTGCGCTGCCGATTTGAAATGCCATCCGGAGCCTGGGGTCAGCTGGGAACTCCCAGCTGTCTGTGGGCTCTACATGGCATTTCCCCAGAACCTGGGGTCAGCTGGGGGAGTCCAGGGTCAGCTGGGGGGGAGTCCTGGGATCAGCTAGGGAGTCCCCAGCTGACCCCAGGTTCCAGGCTGCGCTGCCGCTTTGAAACGCCGAGGCAGCGTTCAAAGGGGCAGCGCTGCACAGCTGAGCCAGGCTCAGTTGTGTGACGCTGCCCTTTGAAATACCCTCTCTTCCCCCAACCCTTTGCTGCCTCTATCTGATAGAGGCAGCATGGGGGGGGGGGAATCAACTAGTCGACTGACTATCCAATAAGCATTTGCTTATCAGATAGTCGACTAGGCTTTAACATCCTTAGTTTGGATAGCATTCATGCTGCTAGAGATGTAGACATCAGCGAGAAGTATTTCATTGCAACACAGGGCAGCAAGAAGGCTATTAGAGATAGCAGACAAGTCTTGTTTATAAAAGTTGTCTACCCTTTCGCCTATGACTCTGTCCTCCTAGAGATGATTTCGTATCCAGAATATTTTTAAACCCTATACAATGCTTTCTTTAACCCTGAGCGTCTGCTAAAATCAGTAAATAATGTGAAAGAATTACGTACTATGCTACATATTGAAATTGGTTGTCTTATTGTGGATCTCTGTATTCGTATCTCTTTTGGGTTTGCCTGACAGCTGTGGTCACCAACAAGTCGATTGCGATCGACTAGTCGATAGCGGGGGCACTGCCAGTCAATTGCAAGGCAGTGTTCCCAGACCCCTCTTAATCCCCCTACTCCCAACAAGGAGCCCGCCCTGGCGTGACAGTCTCCCGCAAAAATGGAGCTAGCTCCAGCTTCCTGCAGTGTGCGGGGAAATCCCAAGGCTTTGTGCCAGATCCAGCTTCTCAGCATGCTTCCTGAGAAACCGGATCTGGCACAGAGCCTTGGGACTCCCCCGCCCCTCCCCCCGCCGCAGGAAGGATGGAAAGCAGAATGGGGAAGGAAGGGAAGACAAGAAAGCATGCGCTTCTCCCCTGCCCACAAAAGCATGCACGCTTTCTTGTCTCCCCTTCCTTCCCCATGCTCGGCAGGGGGTGCGGGGGGGGTAGTTAAGATGGCGGCACAGGATCCAGAGCAGCTGGATTTCTTAAAGAAACTGCACGTGCACTTCTTCCAGCGTTGCCTGAAGACCCCCAGGTATCAGCCGAGCTGCTCCTGCCCCCTTCCCCTGGCCAGACCCCCAGCAGCACCCTGCCCAGACACCATCCAGCACCCTGTCCCCTGGCCAGACACCATCTAGCACCCTGCTCCTCTCCCCTGGCCAGACACCCACCCCCAGCTTGCTCCTGTACCCTACTTTCCACCCAGATTCTGCACCCCCATCTCTTTCCCACTCACTGACAGCCCTGTCATGCACACTGGATACCTCATGTTTGGCCCCACCCCAGAGTGTAGAGGGGCCCACAAAATCCACTAACCCTGGAACCCCAGAAGAGTTAATCTGTTCTGAGGTCTTGAATCTCAGTCCTACCTACCCTCCCCATGGGGCTGGAGTGTCAGGGGAGTGAGGTGTCTCAGTTGGGGCCAAATCAGTGAGGTTTGGGTGGTTTTGGAGGGTTGTTTCTTTGCATCTCCCTTGTGTGGTCTCCGACTGATTTTTTTCTGTGGGTCAGTGGCCCCTGACCCAAAACAGGTTCCCCACCCTTCCCATAAATAAAGACAGTGCTGAAACATTTTGTGTTGGACATAATACTTTATTTAAAAATTAAGCCTGGCTAACAAGCCCCCATCAGGCCGCAGCATCATAATGCACCCCCCATGCTCCAACCCTGAGCCCATCATACACCTGAACCCCCTGCCCTGAGCCCCTCACATCCCCAAACTCCTGCACCCCTCACATCCCCAGTCTTCTGCCACAACACTCCTGCACCATCCACACACCACAAACCTGTGCCCTGAGCCCATCATACACTCAACGCCCCCTGCCCTGAGCCCCTCATATTCTTCAACCCAAGCTCTTGTACCTCCGCATCCACAAGCCTGCAGCTTGCTCAGCACCCCAACCCTCCACCTGACCCCAACACTCTCCAGCCTGGAGCCCCTTCCTTGAGCCAGCATCCCCTTCTCCACCTTCTCCTGCACTCAAATTCCCTCCTAGCACTTGCACCGCTCACCCCTTCCCACACCCAAATCCCTCATTCCCACTCCAGAGCCTGCACCTATTGTCTCAATCCGGTGAGTGTGAGTAAGGGCTGGGGACAGCAAATGATGGAGACGAGGGGAATGGAGAGGGGGTCTCAAGGAAGAGGTGGGGTCTTGGGAAAGGGATGGGGAAGATCTTGGCTTGCCCTGACATTTAAAAAGTGATCTTGGGCGTAAAAAGGTTGGAGACCACTGCCTTACAGTCTTATAAGAGTGGGGATCAAACACGCTGAAGTTATACAGAGTACTAAACTACAAGGCTGTGTCTACACTGGCACCCTTTTTCGGAAAAGGGATGCTAATGAGACACAGCGCAATTTCAAATCCGCGGGGGATTTAAATATCCCCCGCGGTATTTGCATGAACATGGCTGCCGCTTTTTTCCGGCTCGGGGTTTTGCCGGAGAAAAGCGCCAGTCTAGACGCGATCTTGCGGAAAATAAACCCTTCAAGATCTCTTGAAAGTAGGAATAAGAGATCTTGCGGAAAAGGGCTTTATTTTCCGCAAGATCGACTGGCGCTTTCTCCGCAAAACCCTGAGCCGAAAAAGCGGCAGTTATGTTCATGGAAATACCGCTGGGGATATTTAAATCTCATGATTTAATTGCACTGTGTCTCATTAGCATCCCTTTTCCGAAAAAGGGTGCCAGTGTAGACACAGCCCAAGTGTTATTTAAAAACACAAATGGTTTATAAATGGTGTTGAAGGAAGAAAGTATTGGCTTCATTAATCTATAAATACTAGAGCGGGGTGGACATTTTCCAGTGGAACATTTTTCCATCAGAAAATGCTGATTAGTCAAAACTAAAATGTTCTACAGGAACATATCAACTTTGGTGTAATTCTACCTGATTTCCTGCCAGCATATTATTTCTACCATTTACAACAGCACCAATATCCTGGCTCCCAAGTTCCCCAGCAGGAGGTGGCCTGCTTCAGAGCCAGAACTTCTAAACTGTCTGCTCCTCACTATCTGCATGGTGGACTGCTGTAGAATTATAGGGCTGGAAGAGACCTCAGGAGGTCATCGAGTCCAGCCCCCTGCCCAAAGTAGGACCAATCCCAATTAAATTATCCCAGCCAGGGCTTTCTCAAGCCAGAACTTAAAAACCTCTAGGGATGGAGATTCCACCACCTCCCTAGGTAACCCATTCCAGTGCTTCACCACCCTCCTAGTAAAATAGTTTTTCCTAATATCCAACCTAGATCTCCCCCACTGTAACTTGAGACCATTGCTCCTTGTTCTATCATCTGTCACTACTGAGAACAGCCTCTCCCCATTCTCTTTGGAACCTCCCTTCAGGAAGTTGAAGGCTGCTATCAAATCCCCCCTCACCCTTCTCTTCTGCAGACTAAACAAACCCAAATCCCTCAGCCTCTCCTCATAGGTCATGTGCTCTAGCCCCCTAATCATTTTGGTTGCTCTCCGCTGGACCCCTTTCTGATGCATCCACATCCTTTCTATAGTGGGGGGCCCAGAACTGGACACAGTACTCCAGATGTGGCCTCACCAGTGCCAAATAAAGGGGAATAATCACTTCTCTGGATCTGCTGGCAATGCTCCTCCTAATGCAACCCAACATTCCATTCGCCTTCTTGGCTACAAGGGCACACTGTTGACTCATATCCAGCTTCTCATCCACTGTAATTCCCAGCTCCTTGTCTTCTGAGCTGCTTCTTAGCCAGTCAGTACCCGTCCTGTAACAATGCTTGGAATTCTTCCATCCCAAGTGCAGGACTATACACTTGTCCTCGTTGAACCTCATCAGATTTCTTTTGGCCCAATTCTCTAATCTGTCCAGGTCACTCTGGACCCTATATCTGCCCTCCAACGTATCTACCTCTCCCCCTAGCTTAGTGTCATTTGCAAACTTGCTGAGGGTGCAATCCATCCTCTCATCCAGGTCATTAATAAAGATGTTGAACAATACCAGCCCTAGAACCAATCCTTGGGGCACTCCACTTGAAACCGACCGCCAACCTGACATCGAGCCTTTGATCACTACCCTTTGGGCCCGACAATCTAGCCAGCTTTCTATCCATTTTACAGTCCATTTATCCAATCCATACTTCCTTAATTTGCTGGCAAGAATATTGTGGGAGACTGTATCAAAAGCTTTGCTAAAGTCAAGGTATATCACATCCACTGACTTTCCATAGAGTCAGTTACCTCATCATAGTAGCTAACTGTTGCATAAAAAAGCCTCCGCCTGAGCTTACTTGATTTATACATATTCATTTTCTGAAACTACACTAAATTGTAAGGCCTAAGGTTTTAAACTGCAACTTATTGTGATCTTTGTCAAACTTTGTAATCTTTGTAACCCTCAGAAACTTCCTGTAAGCTGCAACTTTGTGATCTTTGTAACTCTTGGCTACCTTTCTTGTAACTTGCTCTAAACTGCATTCTCTCTTGAGTGTGAGTGTGAGAGTGTTTGTGTTTGAAGAAGACTGGGAACAATGGAGTACATGGTGATGAGTCATCACAGACCACAGCTTTTGCTGGATAAAGGGAAGTCTGGGCATGCTCCCTGATGACGAGGTGAATGAGTCACAGGAGCCATTCAGACACTATATAAAGAGAGGGAGCACATGTGAGACTCTCTTTTTCTTCCCCTGCTCCTGAGAAACTCCTTTCTACAACCAGTGTCTCTCCTCCTGGCCAGTTTCCCCAGCCATGATGAGCAAACAGACCCTCCAGGATCTACATGCCTTGGCTCCTTCTGCAACCCATTTGACTGTGAGAGTGTCTGAGGGCAGGAATGAATGTGTGTGAATGAGTGAATGAATGGAGGTGTGTGTGTGCTGGTTTGTGTCTGTGTGAGAGAGATAGCTCTGTATCTTCTTCAGTTTATACCTTTAGTGGCAGCTCTATCTTCTTTCGTTTAACCTTGTAGTGTAAATAGTGGAGTGATAATTCATCAAACAATAAACCCATACTAGTGTAACCCTGGGTGGTCCCTGTGAGAATATTTTTTTGGTAACATTAATCAGATTGGTCAGGCATGACTTGCCCTTCGTGAATCCATGTTGACTGTTCCTGATCACTTTCCCCTCTTCCAAGTGCTTGAAAATGTATTCCTTGAGGATCCCTTCCATGATTTTTCCGGGGACTGAGATAAGGTTGACTGGTCTGTAGTTCCCTGGATTGTCCTCCTTCCCTTTTTTAAAGATGGGCACTACATTTGCCTTTTTCCAGTCATCTGGGATCTCTCTCGATCTCCACGAGTTTTGAAAGATAATGGCCAAAGGCTCTGCAATAATATTTGCCAACTCCCTCACTACCCTCAGATGCCTTAAATCTGGACCCATGGATTTGTGTATGTCTAGCTTTTCTAAATAGTTCTTAACCTGTTCTTTCTCCACCGAAGGCTGTCCACCTCCTTCCCATACTGTGTTTCCTAGTGCATTAGTCTGGGAGCTGACCTTGTCTATGAAGACAGAGGCAAAAAAAGCATTTTCCAAAAACTTCTTGGATTGTCTGTATACTGCTGTGTTGGTTTTCTAACAGATGACAGGTTGATAAAAGTACCCTGTGAGAACCAGGGCCTGTGATCTGGAAGCCTCTCTTAGTTGTCTGAAGAAAGCCTCATCTGCCTCATCCACCTGATCTGGTGGTCTATAGCAGACATCAAGCATAACATCACCCTGTTGTTTCCGCCTCTAAACTTAACCCATAGACTGTCAACAGGCTTTTCTCCCTCTATATACTGGAGCTCTGAGCAATCATAGTGCTCTCTTACATATGGTGCAGCTCCTCCTCCTTTTCTCCGCCTGCCTGTTCCTCCTGAATAGTTTATACTCTTCCATGACAGTGCTCCAGTCATATGAGTCATCCCCCCAAGTCTCCATTATTCCAATCAAATCATAGTTCTTTGACTGTGCCAGGGCTTATAATTCTTCCTTTTTGTTTCCCAGGCTTTTTGCATTTGTGTACAAACACCTTAGATAACCAGTTGATTGCCCTACCTTCTCCATTCAAATCAGGGGTCGTCCTTTGTTGCTCCTTCCTTCTTGTGTTTCTTCCCAGGATCCCACTTCCCACTTTGTCTCCCAACTAACCTAGTTTAAAGCCCTCCTCACTAGGTTTGCAAGCCTGCCCGTGAAGATGCTCTTTCCTGTCTTGATTAGGTGGATCGCGTCTCTTCCTAGCAATCCTTGTGCCCGGAACAGAGTCCCATGGTCGAAGAAACCAAAGCCCTCTCTCCGACATCACCTGCGCAACCACACATTTACTTCTGTGATTCAACGATCTCTACCTGGACCTTTTCCTTCAACAGGGAGGATGGACGAGAACACCACTTGCGCTTCAAATTCTTTGATCCTTCTTCCCAGCGCTACATAATCGGCAGTGACCCACTCAAGAATTGAATCTTCTAGGCTTCCTAGTAACTCCCAAAGTATATTTTGTTTCAGAAACTCCTGACATGTTTTGAAACATTCCTATAAAAGGCCAATTGAAACATGGCAGAATTTCAGTTCTACAAAAAATTTTAAGTTTTTGGATTTTTGTCATAATTCAGGACTTTTTTTTCTTTTACAAAAATTTTTAAAATTTGATGAACTGGAAGTCTGTTTTCTAGTCAGCTACAATAAATGGGTATGAAGTTATTTGAAGCTTGGATGCTTATATCTTTGTAGAATTACAGATTAAATCAAAAGGCTCATGTGCTGTTTTCTATTAGACGAATTTTTCTGTCAAAAATTTCAAAAGAAAAGCAAAAGAAAAATCTGCTTTTGAACATAGCTGATATGAGACTTTAACTTCTACTGTTCTAGGTGACTTGAAAAGCTTCAGGACTTATTAAAAACATTTCCACAGCCAATTTTGTAAAGGTTTGTTAGAACTTTGTAATGTGTAGTGCCCAGGATAAATGAATCAGAATCTGGAAAAATAAAACTGTCATTACTTAAAAGGTTTGGGTACCTACAAGAAACATGCCCTTTACCACCTTCACCTTGCAAGTGGTACTGTTTACATGCTGTTTACCTCTGTCACCTTGAACCCGGAAGTGCAGACAGTACATTTCCCATCCATCCTTGCTTTTAATGCTGAGTAATGTAAGTCATATGTTTGAAAGATTAACCTTTCAAATTGGTGCATTATTTTTCCACTGATTGGTTCAAACCAATAAAATATATCATAGGCCTATAGAGTAGGGATGTTAAAATGTGTGTAATTGGCTAACCATATAACTGCTGAAATTTACATGTGGGGTGGCAGCCAGCTCCTGCAAGAAGGATTTTAAGGTGGCTCCCGGCATGCACTGGTTGCCTCCCCACACTGCTGCCTCCTGGCACGCACCGGCCTCTGCCTACCACCCAGCTCCAGGGAGCCGGCTGCTACCTCTGCTACAGAAACAGCAGCATGGAGTGGCAGCTGGCTCCTCAGGAACCAGACCGGGAGCAGTGTGTAACTGTTTGGGTAACCAGTAATCATGACGATTACCTGTTTAAACGGCTACACTGTTACATCCCTACTATAGACTAATTCCATACATAAAAACACCAAAATCTGCCATTAAGTGATCTTGTTACTCTTTATAACTCTTAAAAATCTACATAAAAACCCATGTAATTAAATGAAAGCAACATTATACTTAAGTCTCATGACTTTCCTCAGTTGCTTAATTTCAGCAGTCGATAGTAGATGTCACTTTGTCTATTCCTTTGTTTGCAGGGATGTCTCACTGCTGCTTGCATTTGTCAGTACATTGGTTATACTTCCTTCATGGTGGAATGGATCATTCTGTCTGGTGTGGGAACTAGTTCTGTTTGTCTATGTGATCATACGAGCTCTAGGCACGTGGAGAACAGCCAAGCTGCAAATGTCCCTGCAAAAATACAGTCTCAAGCTGGAAGAGACAGTAGCAAATAGCCGTGCATTTACTAATCTTGTGAGAAAAGCTCTGCGACTCATTCAAGAGACCGAAGTCATTTCCAGAGGATTTACCCTGTGAGTCTTTATTTTATTTCTTTTTATATATAGATTCATTCAAGCCAATTAAATATTAAAATGCTGTAATTTAATCTCCAATAGCAAATGGAGTCTATTGAAAAATTATGGAGTCTATTAGCAGATGGAATTTATTTAAAAGTCTATTGAAGGTCTATTATATATTTTAATTTTTTAATTAAGGTTGTCATTTACCCAACATTGTGTAACTACCAGGATAATTACATTGCAAGTATTCAAAATCTGAAAGCTCTGTTTAAAAGTATGCAGTATGGGGATTTTCTAAGGCACCACAGCTCTCTTATTTGGGCCTCAAACTGACTTTTGTACCTTTTGAAAATCTCCTTCTACACTACAGACAACATTAACAAGTACTTATTTATGGGGTGAATGGGGAAAGACAATGCGCTCTAACCTACTTTAGTAAGCAGTCTTTGAAGGGTCATGTAGTATTTAAAAATGTTATTTCAGTGATTTGATGAAAGTATTTAATATTTTAGATTACCAAAAATGTTTTCTAATGTTATCTGCAAGTAATCAGTAGTATTTTATAATGCAAGATTAAGTATAATGTACAATAATCATTTTGTTTTCATCCCATTATTTATATT
This sequence comes from Rafetus swinhoei, assembly GCA_019425775.1. Lineage (NCBI taxonomy): Eukaryota > Metazoa > Chordata > Testudines > Trionychidae > Rafetus > Rafetus swinhoei. The sequence continues at coordinate 267,832,698 of CM033437.1, read as the reverse complement.
CAAAGGAATGCTATGAAAGATCTTTTTTTAGTAGCTTGAATTTTTTTCACATCTGTTGCACGTCAGAATCTTAAAATTCAGCACTATTTGCCCACAGAATTTGTGTTTTCCCACCTATAAGATTTGATACGCTGATCCTAGCTATTCGGCATCTGCAGTTGAATTCAGTCTTGTATGTTTTCTTCCTTGTTTGGATGAATGAACATTGTGACACACACAACACATGAACTGATCTGGATGCCAACATGCTTGTACCTATGTATTGTCCTTCCCTTCTATTGTTTTCAGTTAATGTAATTTCTAGCAACACATTGTGTTAGTAGAACTTTGAGTGAAAAGAGGAGGAAAATGCAAAAATAGTCCAGTCATCATCTTTTTAAGATCAGTAAAATACCTCTTTTTGCTCCACTTTGAGATATGTAAATTTCTGACTTAAATGCTCTAATATGCACAGAGAACTTTGATCTGTATTTGTAGACACTATGCTATTACTTTTAGTTCAACTGCTTTTTGTTTGAGCACATTATGCTACGTGTAAGGCTGAAATAGTATCTTATCTAGTTTGTATTAATTTCTGAACATTAGATGATGAAATGCCTGCATTTTGTCGTGTCAAAGATTGTCTTTTTGGCGTGTTTAAGCATCTCCTAAGTCAGCCTAGGTATGTTTTCATTGAGACAGAATACAAATAAGCAGTATTCAGTCTTATCTTCACAAAAGGAGTCTCAGAAAGAATTTACTGTTAGGACTTGTCCAGATTGTGGTTGAGTAAAACATCAGATTTTTTTCATTCTAATTTTAATGAATCTGTGATCTGATTGCTCAAAATTATTAGTGTCTAGTTCTTTAATTACATATCTAAAAGTTAGTAGTTCAAAGCAAAAGGTGATCTTCAAGTTGACTTCTGATCTTATGTACCCTTTTCTTTGAATCTGAGAAACTTATTAGAGAGGATTTCTGTGGGTGTGTATGGGATGAGGGTGTAGCCCAGGGTACATCGGTTAGTCCTCACTGAAAATGCCTAGGTCAGGCAGACTACAAAAAGGAGAAGAGATACTTCAATACTGGTGGCTAACACTGAAGTTAGATTCACCAGCCAGTCACTAATTGTGCTCCTAATCCCCCACGTTGGTTATCAAGAAGCTACAAACGAAATCAGTGGTAAACAAACCAGGCCTTTTTCACACCTTTTCTCCTAAACCTGGGTTACCTGCAGAAAAGCAGATGGCAAACATGGACCCCAGTCAGCTATACACTGTTGCCGTGAGCATCGCAAACACCTCATGCTTTATCCTGCGGTATTTTCAGAGCCTAAGCAGGAGCCACTACATGGAACAATGTTATGCTACACAAACAAACATGCTGGAAGTCATGGGCTGGAGCAATTTGCAGATGCTGACGACAATCGTATATGTTGAAACAGTGGAGCGCTGCTTCTGGGCCCAGGAAATAGGTAGTGACTGGTGAGACCGCATGGTTGTGCAGCAATGGGATGCGGAGCAATAACTGCAGAACTTTCTAATGTATAATGGACACTTTCATGAAATTATGTGAAGAGTTTTCCCCATCTCTGAAGCGCAGCTATACCAAAATGAGATCTGCTCCGACAGTTGAGAGAATCAAGTGGTGATAGCTCTGTGGAAGCTTGCAATGCTAGACTGCTTCTGGTCATTGGGGAATCAATTCAGAATGGGTAAACCTATAGGAGCTGTAGGGAGCTAAATTGCTGGGACAATCAATAGACTTCTTCTAAGAAGGGTAGTGACTCTGGGAAACATGCAGGACGTAATAGATGGTTTTGTTGCGTTGGGATTCCCTTATTGGGGTGTGGTGATAGAAAGAATCTGGTGCCCTATGTTGGCATGAGACCACCTTGCCAAAGAGTACATAAACTGCAAGTGGTATTTCTCAATGGTGTTGCAGGAGCTGGTGAATCACAAGGGTCATTTCATGGACACCAACGTGGGATGATTGGGACAGGTGCATGATGTGCACAGCTTTAGGAATTCCAATCAGAAAGCTGCAAGAAGGCTTTCTTTCCAGACAGGAAGATTACTGCTGATGATGTTGAAATGCCAATAGTTATCCTTGGAGACACAGCCTACCCCTTACTCCCATGGTTCATAAAGCTGTACACAGGCAGCCTGGACAGCAGTAAGGAGCAGTTCAGCCATAAGCTGAGCAAGTGCTGAATGGTGATAGAATGTGCCTTTGGATGTTTAAAATCCCTCTGGTGCAGTTTGTTTTGTGTGTTAGACCTCAGTGGGAGCAATATTCCCATTCTTGTTGCTGCTTCCTGTGCACTTTATAATATCTGTGAAGGTAAAGGAAAAAATGTTTCCAGCATGGTGGGAGGTTGAGGCAGCTCACCTTACAGCTAATTTTGAGCAGCCAGAAGCCAGGGGAATAAGAAGACGTATTGCATCTCTGTGAAGCTTTGAAAACCAGGTTCATTATTGACTCACAGTGATGTCACAATTATATGTGGTGTTTGTTAACAAGCTGCCCCCTTCATTGCATGTATTTCCCAGTAAACTACATCCCTGCTAACCTCAATGTGTTGAGTGAATAAAGAGTCTTTTATCCTCAACCCATTAATTTTTATTATACTCACAAACACTGATGAGACAGCAAAAAAGAGTAAAGATAATGCTGGGCTAAGGAGCTGGTAGAACAGTGGGGTGGGGACGAGAGGCAAGGACAGCTTGCTATAAAGTTGGACTGTGGTAATGGTGAAACCAGTGGAAATGACAGCCTTCTGCTCCTTGTACCCTTCTATGGAGTTGACTGTAGGGGACGCTGGAGCTTCCCCTTCCCCTTTCTTAGGACATCTGGAAGAGGAGGGGGTGGAACTTGGCGAGGAGGGCAGCAGGTTCAGCATAGGGTTCAGTGGGACTCTAAGGTCCAGTTGCCTTATTTAAATCTCAAACAGATGCCTCAACATGTCTCTGCTCCCTCATGAGCCGCACCATTTCATCCTGCGTGTTATGCTCATGTTCCTGCATGCCCTCCGACAGTTCAAGCATCCATGCATTTAGATGGGTCTTGCCAGTCTCAGAGAAACTTATGAGCTCAATGAACATGTCTTCCCATGTCTCTTTTTTTTCCTCCCCGCCTTCTCATCTGGGACATTCTCTGTCCTGGTGTAGAGGATCCACCAGTGGACAAAGTTTCAACTGCAGGAATACAAAGCACAAGGATGACATTGACAGTGCGTACATTTTTGTAGGTGCAAGATTCAATCTTTTCTTTAAAAAAGCACTTCTGCAGGCTACGACACAAGCTGAACTTCTGGACACTACAACAGTCCGTTTGCTGGCAGCCTTGGGAGGGAGGCCTTTTGCTGCCCCATTTCTCTACCACCCCCACCTCCCTTCAGCAGGCCTGTGTGCAGTGATTGATAATATTAATACAGGGCAGTATGAACCTGTGACACAGAAATCCTATTTCAGCCTTAGGTAAAATCTAGCCTGTGAGACAGAGAGCGCTTTAAATTACAGTATCTTACAATAGGGATAGATTTTGGTGATATAGAAAAAAGTGAGTTTATCCTCAATACTTTTCCTCTTGCCTTTCACTGCCACTACACAGCATGGTCAAGGAACATTCAACAGATCCTGGGATGATGTATCTCTGGTACAGTCAGAAAAATAGCAAATGATGCTGGTTTCATGTTTTTCAGGAAAAAAGGAAAGAAGAATCTGGCCCTATAAATTCTGAAATTAACATCTGACGTGGAAACAAACATTACAAATCACAAAACTACTCTGTTTTGCAAGGGTGTACATATGGTGAATGAGTAATGGGTGGGTGTCTTGTAGTTGAATCTTACTGTGGAGAAAGCGTTAGTAGTTTTCTGCCCATTTTCTTAAATTACAATCATAGAATCCTAGGGCTGGAAGAGACCTCAGGAGGTCATCGAGTCCAGCCCCCTGCCCAAAGCAGGACCAACCCTAACTAAATCATCCCAGCCCAGGCTTTCTCAAGCTGAGACTTAAAAATCTCTAGGGATGGATAGTCTACCACTTCCCTAGGTAACCCATTCCAGTGCTTCACCGACCTCCTAGTGAAATAGTTTTTCCTAATATCCAACCTAGACCTCCCCCACTGTAACTTGAGACCATTGCTCCTTGTTCTGCCATCTATCACTGCTGAGAACAGCCTCCCTCCTCCTCTTCAGTACCTCCCTTCAGGAAGTTGAAGGCTGCTATCAAATCCCCCCTTACTCTTCTCTTTTGCAGACTAAACAAACCCAAATCCCTCAGTCTATCCTCATAGGTCATGTGCTCCAGCCCTCTAATCATTTTGGTTGCCCTCCGCTGGACCCTCTCCAATGCGTCCACATCCTTTCTATAGTGGGGGGCCCGGAACTGGACACAATACTCCAGATGTGGCCTCACCAGTGCTGAATAAAGGGGAATAATAACTTCTCTAGATCTGCTGGAAATGCTCCTCCTAATGCACCCTAATACGCCATTAGCCTTCTTGGCTACCAGGGCACACTATTGATTCATATCCAACTTCTCATCCACTGTAATCCCCAGGTCCTTTTCTGCTGAACTGTTACTTAGGCAGTCATTCCCCATCCTGTAATAATGCTTGGGATTCTTCTGTCCCAAGTGCAAGACTCTGCACTTGTCCTTGTTGAACCCCATCAGATTCCTTTTGGCCCAGTCCTCCAATTTTTCTAGGTCACTCTGGACCCTATCTCTACCCTCCAACGTATCTACCTCTCCCCCTAGCTTAGTGTCATCTGCAAACTTGCTGAGGATGAAGTCTATCCCCTCATCCAGGTCATTAATAAAGATGTTGAACAAAATCGGCCCTAGAACCGATTCTTGGGACAATCCACTTGAAACCAACCACCAACCAGACATCAAGCCATTGATCACTACCCATTGGGTCCGACAATATAGCCAGCTTTCTATCCAACTTACAGTCCATTTATCCAATCCCTATTTCCTTAACTTGCTGGCAAGAATATTGTAGGAGACCGTGTAAAAGCTTTGCTAAAGTCAAGATATATCACATTCACTGACTTCCCCATGTCCACCGAGCCAGTTACCTCATCATAGAAGCTAATCAGATTGGTCAGGCATGATTTGCCCTTCGTGAATCCATGTTTACTATTCCTGATCACTTTCCCCTCTTTCTAGGGCTTCAAAATGGATTTATTGAGGATCCCCTCCATGATTTTTCCAGGGACTGAGGTAAGGCTGACTGGTCTGTAGTTCCCTGGCTTCCCTTTTTTAAAGATGGGCACCACATTTACCTTTTTCAAATCATCCGGAATCTCTCCCGATTTCCACGAGTTTTCAAAGATAATGGCCAAAGGCTCTGCAATGACATTTGCCAACTCCCTCAGTACCTTTGGATGCATTAAATCTGGACCCATGGATTTGTGTATGTCTAGCTTTTCTAAATAGTTGTTAACCTGTTTGTTCTCCACTGAAGGCTGTCCACCTCCTTCCCATTCTGCGTTGCTTAATGCAGTAGTCTGGGAGCTGATCTTGTCTGTGAAGATAGGGGCAAAAAAAGAATTGAGTACTTCAGCTTTTCCCACATCATCTATCACTAGGGCTACGTCAAACTACGAGTTTTCTCAGCAAAAAATATGCTAACAAGGGACTCATTTGCATGAATCGCGATCTCATTTGCATGGGTTTTAAAAACAAGCAGTGTGGACGTTTTCTTTTGCAAAACCCCTTTTTCCGCAAGATCCAAAAAAAGCGGGTTTTGTGCAAAAAGAAAATGTCCACACTGCTTGTTTTTGCGCAAAAACCCCAGCGCAAAAATGGATCGGCAAAAAACATTCAAATGAGATCGTGACTCATGCAAATGAGTCCCTCATTAGCATATTTTTTGCCGAGAAAACTCGTAGTGTAGACATAGCCCAGGTTACCTCCGTCATCCAGTAAGGGCCCCCACACACTCCTCTTATTGCTAACATGCCAGTAGAAACCTTTCTTGTTAGCCTTCACATCGCTTGCTAGCTTCAATTCCAATTGTGCTTTTGCCTTCCTGATTACTCCCCTGCATGCTCGAGCAATATATTTATACTCCTGCCTAGTTATCTGTCCAAGTTTCCACAAGGATTTCCCTTGTAAGCCAATGTGGTCGCCTACCATATTTGCTTTTCTTACTACGCATCAGGATGGTTTCTTCCTGTGCCTTTAATAAGGCTTCTTTAAAATACTGCCAGCTCTCCTGGACTCCTTTCCCCTTCATGTTACCATCCCAGGGAATCCTGTCCATCAGTTCTTTGAGGGAGTCAAAGTCTGCTTTTCTGAAGTCCAGGGTGTGTATTTTGCTGCTCTCCTTTCTTCCTTTTGTCAGGATGCTGAAAAATACCATCTCATGGTCACTGCTGCCCAGGTTGCCACCCACATCTACTTCCCGTACTGGTTCCTCCCTGTTTGTGAACAGCAGGTCAAGCTGCGCATGGCCCCTGGTTGGTTCCTTCAGCATTTGTACCAGGAAGTTATCCCCACCATTCTCCAAAAACTTCCTGGATTGTCTGTGTACTGCTGTATTGGTCTCCCAACAGATGTCAGGATGATTCAAGTCCCCTATGAGAACCAGGGCCTGTGATCTGGAAGCTTTTCTTAGTTGTCTGAAGAAAGCTTCATCTGCCTCATCCACCTGATCTGGTGGTCTATCGCAGACACCAGCTACAACATTACCTCTGTTGCTTCCACCTCTAAACTTAATCCAAAGACTCTCAACAGGCTTTTCTCCCTCTATATGATGGAACTCTGAGCAATCATAGTGCTCTCTTACATACAGTGCAACTCCTCCTCCTTTTCTCCCCTGCCTGTTGTTCCTGAGCAGTTTATACCCTTCTATGACAATGCTCCAGTCATACGAGTCATCCCCCCAAGTCTCCATTATTCCAATCAAATCATAGTTCTTTGACTGTGCCAGGGCTTCTGATTCTTCCTGTTTATTTCCCAGGCTTCTTTCATTCGTGTACAAACACCTTAGATAACTATTTGATTGCTCTGCCTTCTCCTTTCGAATCTCCTTTGTTGCTCCTTCCTCCTTGTATTTCTTCCTGGTATCCCACTTCCCCACTTACCTCAGGGCTTAGGTTACTGTCCTCCAACAAACCTAGATTAAAGCCCACCTCACTAGGTTTGCAAGCCTGCCCGCGAAGATGCTCTTTCCTCTCTTGGTTAGGTGGAGTCCATCTCTTCCTAGCAATCCTTGTGCCTGGAACAGAGTTCCATGGTCAAAGAAACCAAAGCCCTCTCTCTGACACCACCTGCGCAACCATGCATTTATTTCCACTATTCAATGATCCTTACCTTGACCTTTTCCTTCAATATGGAGGATGGATGAGAACATCACTTGCACTTCAAATTCCTTGATCCTTCTTCCCAGTGCTATATAATCTGCAGTGACTTGCTCAAGGTCATTCTTAGCCGTATTATTAGTTCCTATATGGAGATGCAGGAAGGGGTAGCGATCCGAAGGTTTGTTCAGTTTTGGAAGACTCTCGGTCACATCCTGAATTCTAGCTCCTGGTAAGAAGCACACTTCTCAAGATTTCAGATCTGGATGGCAGATGGATGACTGTCCCTCTTAGGAGGGAGGTGTCTGACCACCACCACCCGTCGTCTTCTCTTGAGGGTGGTGGTCGTGGAACCCCCCATCCCTAGGACTATGCATCCCATGCCTTTCGGTTGATGGGGTCATCTTCTTATCCATTCCCTTAGAGATCTCTGCCAAAGCATTCTCCACTGTAGTGCCTGTCAGAGAGCCTGAAAGCAGTTACTTACCTCTAACGGAATTGGGGATACCTGAATTGGCTTTCTTCTCCTGGAGGTTACATGCTGCTGGTTTTCTTCCTTATTCTGTACTGCCCTCACTGGTTCTTCAGCCTGATATGACTGCAATATTAAATGCTGCCTTCTGTCGAGGAAGTCTTCATCTTCTCTGATGGAATGTAGGGTTGATACTTGGGCCACAAGTCCTCTAATTTTTTCTTCTAAGATGGTGACCAGCTTACACTTAGTACAGATGAAATCCCTTCTATCTTCTGGAGGAAGACAAACATGGCACATGCTGTGAAGGTCACAATAGCTGACTTATCACTATCCATACTTGCCTTCCTGCAGAGAGATTCCTCAGGTGTTTTTATTGCCCCCTTGAAGGGCAGAAGAGAAATAAAATGCTAGAAAAAGACCACCAAACACTTACCTTCTCCAGGCACACTTTTTACAATCCATTGAAGTGTACGGTTTAAAAGACTGAAATGAAAGTTCATCTGCGAGTATTAGTTTCAAATAGTCACAGAGGTTTTGAGAGAGAATCTGTACCAGATGTTAATTTTAAGGTTCCAGTGAAAACACAGAATTGGACTAACATATTAGTTTTTGTTTTGTAAAATTGCAAACTAGTGCTGTTTGTTTTGCTTCTTTTATAACATAAGGAAAAATGCTTTAAAGACAAAACTTTATTTAATCATGTTTAAGTATTATTCTTGTATGTTAATGCAGTATGAAGGTTTTATAGCTAATGTGTTGAATATGCTATTATTTTAATAAAAACCTTTCACGTTATTAGATATAGTATACATTAACAGAAGACTAGTCAGCACTAAATTTGTGGGGTTTTATGACTTAGATGCAAATATTTAAAATTCACCCCCAAATACACTTCAGTTTATTTATAGAATACAGAAAACCCCCGCATTATGACGTCCTGAGTTGCGACCCCCGCACTTACGGCCATTTTTTTAAATGCAGAAGGGGCCGAACCCCCCCAACTTAAGTCCTTGGCCCACATTTACAAAGGCACATCGCGCCTATCGTAAATGCAGGTTTGAGTTACGATGCCCCCGACTTGCGACGCTATCCCAGGAACCGATCACGTTGCAAGTCGGGGGCAGCTTGTAGGTAATTTTTATAATGGCAGTTTCTTAAAGCCATTCTTCAGTCTGTTCCCTGAGCAGCTAATACAGTGATACACTGATATACATATATATGCATTAAGATTAATGTGTATTTTAAAAAGTTAGTATATGTAGTTGAATGCATTTCAGAATCTTTGCTTCACTTTGTATTTCTAGCTGTAATAGTGCCACAAGAATATCTGTAGCTTTGATGGTAAATTGTGCTTCCACTCAAATGTTTGATGACTCATCAGACTGGATGGCATTCCTTGTATTGGCAGGAGGGTGGGGGGGGATATAGATTAATCTAAATAGATAGCAGCACAGCCTGACCATAAAACATTTGTAAGAGCTCAGAAATTAGTTGCACGTAGTGAGATGTATGTTAAATATACATATTTTTAAAACTTACAGTGACTTGTGTTAAAGTCAGAGTTTTAGTCTTACAGCATCTCTATACAGTGCTTTCTTTTTGTATGACCTAATCCAGTACAATTGAGGTCCAAGGGAATTTTGCCATTGACTCCAATGGGAGCAGGATCTAGGACTTTTACTGAGTTGTCAATCTTTTTTCATTTAAATATATCACTGATATGGTAAAACTTGGTTGCTTTAATTACATGTATTGACCCATTATAAAAAAGATTGTCTCTTGTAAATAAGGGATGTGAAAGTGAAATTGATATATTATCTTTTTAAAATTCTTTAGGACATCTGTACAGTTGTATCACATTTTACTTTTCAAGTTTGCTTGACAGGGTCAGTGCCGTTTGCCCATTTAATAAAGCTGGACAGCATCCTAGTCAGCATCTCATTGGTCTTCGGAAAGCTGTTTACCGATCTGTGAGAGCCAACTTTCGAGCTTCAAGATTATCTACTCTGTACATGCTGAAAAAATATCCTTTTTGTAAAAACCCACAAATGCAGATATTTATGAATGAATTACCTATCCACAGAAACAGGACAGTTAATTGTCCTAATGAATAGCACTGGTATCAGCAGACTTATGGTATCTAGTTAAATATGTGCAAAAAGGAAAGGGGAGAGCTTCAGAGTTTCTTTTTTGAGTTGTGTTTGAGACAGCACATTGTTAAAATATTTGTTTTTGTCACTGCTCAATCTAAGATTAGTGTCCTCTGTTGTGTCTTGCAAACATTTGCCCTTTGTGTGAATATTGATATGTATGTTTCGGTCCTTTCCCTTTCACTATTGCTGTTACCTGTCTTTATTTCCCTTCTTCGAAAATAATTTTTGTCTCAGCCACCTGCCCTCTCACTTTGTCTCTCCATTGCTATATCAAGCCTTCAGGTTAAAGGGTAAGTGATTTTGTATTTCATGAACGTTGAATGGTATTGTTGCAACATAGGTTAGCCAAGAGGTACACTCCTCAGAGAGGATTTTCTGCCTCCAAAATCAAATGTGGCTCCTCTCACAATTGATTCAAACTCTGTTTTCCAGAGCATAAAGTTATAGTCCAATGAAAAAAATGGCACAGGGTTACTTGATGGAGATGCTATACTTGTGCCATAGTTGGGAAAATATCAGAAATGCCAATGTACTGCATTCAAAAATATGTGATCATATTTCTACTTCCCCAGAAAAATCACAAGCTTGGAAACAAATGCGCAGGATAATATTGCGAAAAAATTATCATTACTATGGATGCAAATACCCCTTAAAATGCTAACTGGTTAAACAAAATAATTTCATTCATTTAACCAGTTAACCAGAGTCCAGATAGCTCACGGAGTGCTCCTCTAGCTTGGCTCTCTGTGGGCGGTGGGGTTGTTCTGGGGATCAGGGCTGCTTTGAGCGGCTGGCTTCTCACCATGGGCAGTGGGGCTGCTCCAGCACAGCCTGGCCACTGTTTAACCCTTTACATCTCTAGTCATTACCAATTACTGTTACATTTTCCTGGAATGTATGGTTTGGCTAATATATGTGTGTCTGTGTAGCAGGTGTACTGGTAGTCCAGTTCAGAAGAAATTAAGTGTTTGTGGATCATTTATCTAGCGATGTGAATCCTGCTTTTGTGCTCAAAACATCACTGATTCATATCCTGAGATAGCCCTCGAGAGTAGATTTATTTTCTGTGTATATGAAGGGAAATGAAAACAGTCATATCCGGAGTGATTGAAACAATTTCATAAAAGTAACTTTGAATTCTGGATTGGATATAACCAAGAATTATCCGATAGAACCAGACTATCCAATAAGTTATTGGACTGCATTGAAGACAATTTTTTATTTCAGAAAGTTGAAAAAGCTACTGGGGAGAAGCTGTTCTAGATTTGATTGTAACAAATAGGGAGGAACTGGTTGAGAATTTCAAAGTGGAAGGCAGCTTGGGTGAAAGTGATCATGAAATCATAGTGTTCATGATTCTAAAGAATGGTAGAAGGGAAAACAGCAAAATAAAGACAATGGATTTCAGGAAGGCAGATTTTGGTAAACTCAGAGAGCTGGTAAATAAGGTCCCATGGGAAGCAAGACTAAGAGGAAAAACAACTGAAGAGAGTTGACAGTTTTCCAAAGGGACATATTAAGGGTGCAAAAGCAAGTTATTCTGCTGCATAGGAAAGATAGAAAGTGTGGCAAAAGACCCCCTTGGCTTAACCAGGAGATCTTGCATGATCTCAAAATCAAAAACGAGTCATGTAAAAAGTGGAAACTAGGACAAATTACAAAGGATGAATATAAGCAAACAATACAAGTATGCAGGGGCAAGATTAGAAAGGCAAAGGCACAAAATTAGCTCAAACTAGCTAGAAACATAAAGGGTAACAAGAAGACATTCTGTAAATATAATTAGAAGCAAGAGGAAGACCAAGGACAGGGGAGGCCCACTGCTCAGTGAGGAGGGAGAAACAGTAATAGGAAACTTGGAAATGGCAGAGGTGCTTAATGACTTATTTGTTTCAGTCTTCACCAAGAAGTCTGATGATGAAGGAACACCTAACATAGTGAATGCTAGTGGAAATGTGGTAGGTTTAGAAGATAAAATAAAGAACAAGTTAAAAATTACTTTGAAAAGTTAGAAGTCTTCAAGTCACCAGGGCCTGATGAAATGCATCCTAGAATACTCAAGGAGCTCATACAGGAGGTATCTGAGCCTTTAGCTATCATCTTTGAAACAACATGGAAAACAGGAGAGATTCCAGAAGAATGGAAAAGAGCAAATATAGTGCCCATCATAAAAAAAAAAAAGAACAACCCAGGAAACTACAGACCAGTCAGTTTAACTTCTGTGCTAGGAAAGATAAGGGAGCAAGTAATTAAGGAATTCATCTGCAAACATCTGGAAGAAAATAAGGTGATAGGTAATAGCCACCATGGATTTGTAAAGAACAAATCATGTCAAACGAATCCGATAGCTTTCTTTGATAGGATAACAAGTCTTGTGGATAAGGGAGAAGCGGTGAACATGGTATACCAAGACTTTAGAAAGGCATTTGATAGAGTCTCGCATGACCTTATCAATAAACTAGACAAATACAACTTAGATGGAGCTACTCTAAGGTTGGTGCATAACTCGCTGGATTACCGTTCTTAGAGAGTTGTTATTAACAGTTCACAATCATGCTGGGAGGGCATAACAAGTGGGGTTCCGCAGGGGTCTGTTTTGGGACTGGTTCTGTTAAATATCTTCATCAACGATTTAGATATTGGCTTAGAGACTATGCTTATTAAGTTTGCAGATGATACCAAGCTGGGAGGGGTTTCAACTGCTTTGGAGGATGGGGTCATCATTCAAAATGATCTGGACAAACTAGAGAAATTGTCTGAGGTTTAATAAGGACAGTGCTCCACTTAGGAAGGAACAATCTGTTTCACATATATGGAATGGGAAGTGACTGTCTAGGAAGGAGTACTGCAGAAAGGGATCTAGGGGTCATAGTAGACCACAAGCTAAATATGAGTCAACAGTGTGACTCTGTTGCAAAAAAAGCAAGCATGATTCTGGAATGCATTAACAGGAGTGTTGTGAGCAAGACACGAGAAGTCATTCTTCCACTCTACTCTGCAGTGATTAGGCCTCAGTTGGAGTATTGTGTCCAGTTCTGGGCACCACATTTCAAGAAAGATTTGAGGAAGGTCCATAGAAAAGCAACAAAAATGATTAAAGGTCTAGAGAACATGACCTATGAGGGAATGGGGATGTTAAGGACTAGTCAACTATCTGATAAGCAAATGCTTATTGAATAGTCGGTCAGCTAGTCGACTCCCTTCCTCCCCCTTGCTGCCTTTATCAGATAGAGGCAGCAAAGGTGGGGGACAGAGGGTACTTCAAAGCGGTAGCGCCGTACAGCTGAGCTCGAGATCAGCTGTGCGGTGCTGCCACTTAGAAATGCCCAGGCGGCATTCAAAGCAGCAGCCCCGCACAGCTGAGCTGGAGATCAGCTGTGTCGCTGGCCCTTTCAAATGCTGAGGCATTGTTCAAAGGGGCAGCACCACACAGCTGATCCCCGGCTCAGCTGTGTGGCGCTGTCCCTTTGAAACGCTGCCTCAGTTGAGCGGCTGCCCCTTTGAAACTCCGAGGCGGCATTCAAAGAGGCAGTGTTAAAAAGGGCAGCGCCTCAGCGTTTCAAAGCAGCAGCGCTGCACAGCTGAGCCTTGGTCAGAGTCCCCAGCTGACCCCGGCACCACGTGGCATTTCAAATCAGCAGCGCAGCATGGAGCCCAGGGTCAGCAGGGGACTCTGTCTCCCGCTGACCCTGGGCTCCATGCTGCACTGCCACTTTGAAATGCACAAGACACCCCGGGGGCTGGGGACCCTTGTTCATTTCAAAGCTGGTACACCACGTGCAGCCTGGAGTCAGTGGGTCTTCCCACTGGCTCCGGGCTGCATGTGGAGTTCCGCATTTCTCCTTTGAAATGTACAAGAGCCCCAGTGCGGGCTCTTGTGCATTTCAAAGTGGCAGCGGGGCATGGAGCCAGCAGGCCCAGACAAAGCAGGTACTCTTACCTCCATCGGATGTCCTTCTGTCTCCACATCACACTATTCCCCATCAACAAGATGCTCACACAACGACAGAGCCAATTGCAACACCCAAACTTCTAGATGCTTCAGTTCAAGGCATGGGTCCTGTCTGGCTCTAGGAAACTGAACTATAATATTAGAGTGCATCTGTCCATATGTCTGTCTTTCTGAGTCTGTTTGTACAAGAACTCCTCCTAAATGGTAAGAGCTAGGGCCGCCAAATTTGTTATGCGGCTTTCTCGGTGTTTGGTTGTGCCATGACAACTGGAAGCCCTGGGAAAGGAACTGTTTTCCATAACATGCAAAGGGAGTGGCTGTTCTGATGGATGCAATACTGAGATAGGCCACTGAGGAGCAGCGAGCCTGCAGGGGAGAGCTATTCTGCCATGTATCCACTTGGGGCAGCCATATCACCAAGGTAGTGGCCCGAAGGGCTGAGGCGCCACCATATTGCCTGCCAGCGCACCAGGTAAGTAGCCCCCACCCCAAATCCTTCCCCATTCTGCCTCCCCTCTCTCCGCCCTAGGCTGCAGCACCAAATGGGGGGGGGGGTAAAGAAAAAGGCCCCTGGTGGCCACGTGGAAGGGCTGTTGGGAGAGAACACACCCCTGGCAGCCGGAGGGAAAGAACACACTGCTGGCAGCTAGGGGGAGGGGCTGGGGGAGAGAACACGATCCCGGTGGTTGGAGGGAGGACCAAATACCCCTGGTGACAATGGCAGGGACTGGATGGAGAGAAAATACCCTTGGTAGCTGTGGGGGGACACGGGGGAGATATGGCCACTGGTGGATGGGGCACCCTGTTCCTCACTCCCAAGCCTCCTCCACCCCAGCCTACTATACCGCCCTCCCATCTAAAGGCCCTGCCTAATTCCTGCACCCCCCACACCACCTGAAGGACCCAGGCAATGCTAGGTAAGTCTGCTAGTTTAATAAAAAACATAAGTGCCTGTCCCTTGTGTTTGTGGTGAAAAAGCTTGAAAATGTTACGCAATTGTACCTTTAACATTCAAGGGATAATAAATTGTGTATTTCCAACTTAAGTGAAAGACCATTTTTATTTAGCAACTTTTGTTTAAAAATCTCATGTCGCCTTTAAAAATGGGCACAGAAGTGGTGGATGAACAATGTTTAAATAAAACTTCTCTGGTATCTTTTCTTTGTTCCCACGCACACATCTGTATACAAGTGTTTTTAAAGGATTGATGTGCATTTAATGAGCATGCACTGAAGAACAAATCATGTTAATCAGCAAAATATGAGTACAGATCCCCCAAGAGTTCAGTTATCTTGTGGTATCTACTATGGAATTGCTTTCTGATTCATTCTAGGATTGCTTCCAGTCTTTCTATATTGAAATATAATTTAAAGTAAAATACCTTGATCTCTGCAAGGTTCTAATTATTCCTAGAATACTTCAACTGTAAAGTTTATGGTTAAAGTTCATTTAATTTTGTAATAATTTAAAGTTATTGTGATGGCTTTTCATCTTGCTTATCAAATTAGCATTGACATTGCTATAATCTAGTGTATCTGTTGTTTTAATATCTCAATGGGATTCTAAAGTAAATTCAGATTCATTTGTATTAGAAGATACCGATGCTTTTGTAATTATACCCTGTTTTCTTGCCTTAATTCTATAAAAATAATAGTACATTCAATGCCGAAAGGCACTGTAGAGTAGTGTTATATAAATCGAGAACTAATATTCAACACTATGCACAGCCCTACTGTTATAAACACTGTCTCCTGCAATGTTTTCTTTAACATGAGTCAGAAATCTACCCTTGTTCCCACTCTGCATTTATTGATCCTATGTAGAAAGTATAAAACTGCATGTGAACAAAAAATAAAATAGATTGAGATCACACTACTGAGCCTGCATTATATAATGTTCATGCTATTAGACTGTGTTTGTTGCAGAGGGAGATTAAAAGGAACTTCTGCCAAACTTACAAATGTTCAGTCTTAAAGATTATGGCCTGATTTTTTCCATCTGAGGAAAGGGTAGGCCTCGTTATCCCTGTACTCCCCCTTTTGACCACCCACTGGGTTAACTTAAAACGTTGGATCCCGCCAACACCTACACATTTACGTGAGTCAGTAACTGATTGCAACATACTACATTCCTAGGTAACTGGCAGTACAAGCTTTTCTTTGCCCTATTACTGGGATTTCTAAAGAGCAGTAATTAGGCTTTTTTTTCTAATTTCGGTTACTAAAAAAGTTTAAAATGAGTTTTGTCTGTGTGGAGGTTACACACTCAATGCTTCTTTCTCATCAGCCATCAAAGCTTCATTATTGACAATGTTTTTCTACACCAGTGGTAACATTCTTTTCTGGAGCAGACTTTTTAAATCATGTTGAGAATTAAACAGGTGGAAAATCATTTGAGTTTGGGAATGAAAGGGTAGAACTTGTAATGAACTATCCTAGAAAACAGTTTAGCCAGCTTGGCAAGAAACCAGTGCCTCTGCTGGGCCTTATATGATCCCAGAGGAAGAGAGCATTGCGTTTGCAAACCCAAATCAAAATAGAAATTAAAGAAACATGGTTTGAATTAAATCTTTT
Organism: Rafetus swinhoei; assembly: GCA_019425775.1. NCBI lineage: Eukaryota > Metazoa > Chordata > Testudines > Trionychidae > Rafetus > Rafetus swinhoei. The sequence continues at coordinate 267,816,251 of CM033437.1, read as the reverse complement.
TTTCTTAGGACTTTGAAAATGTTTCTTTTATAGAGTTCTACAGGGTAAAAGTTTGTGTAGATGTATGATAGCAATTCAGTATTTCATATAAAAGTTTTTATTTAATGACAAGATATCCTAAGTTCTCAAAAATCATGAGTTGTCTGTCTCCCCACCCCACCCCCCAAAAAAAAATTGGCTTAAAATCATGAGCTTAAAAAACACTTTTTTTTTTTTTTTGGACATTTCATTTATGGACCTTTAATGTTATATACGCTTCACATTTTTCAAGCATTTCTCCACATCCAAAGGCTAAAAAACATTTTGTTGTTGTATTTTGTTGAAATCTGAGGTTCTCATGCAATCTCAATTCCAGCAACTGAGGCATTAAGTAAAACACCAGATATTGTGGGAGTTGATAGCACGTGATACCCAACACAAAGTAAAACTATTGCAAGGCACAAATTAGTGAGAGAGACTTGGTGCATGTAACATATACGATATATTATTAATGTAGCAGGCATTCATTAAGACTTTAAACATTCAACCTTCTAGCTCAAAATCCTAAACATGTAAAAGCACAGGACTGGCAAACACTAGGGGTGAGACAAATGGAAAGCTTTCAATGTTCACAGAATACCAAATAGTAGGATTGGTACATAGAAGTGCTACCTATCAAATTTTACTACAAAAGTCTTAGAATTGAGTGAGTAAGAAAGTTGAGCATCAGGAGAAAAGGAGACTCTGGAGCTGGAGATGTAGAAGGCGGCAGTGGGGTGGGGTGAAAAGAGGATATTGTAGATTATTGTAGGGAGCCTTGTGATACTGCTACCCTTACTTCTGAACTATTGCTGTTGGTGGTACTACCTTCAGAGCAGGGCATCTGAAGAGCAGCAACAGCTGTTGGCCAGGAGTCCTGCTATGAAGGCAGAGCCGCTGACAGAAGCAGCACAGAAGAAAGGGTGGCATGGTGTGATATTGCTACCCTTACTTCTGCGCTGCTGATCACAGAGTGCTAGCCTCAGAAATGAGCATCCAAGCAACCACCACTCCCCATTCACACAGCTCTGAAAGCAGCACAGAAGTAAGGGTGGCAATACCACAACCCCCCTAAAATAACCTTCTGACCATCCTGCAATTCCCTTTTGGATAAGGGCCTTCCATCTGAGAAATGGTAGTCTCCCCTGTGAAATCTGTATAGTATTGGGTAAAAGCACACAGAAGACCTGATTTCATGCAGGGGTGGGGGAGACCATATTTCACCATCTGTGATGTGTTTTTCATGGTTGTGAATTTGATAAGGCACTAGTTATGTAGTCCATGGAATTTGGGCATCATAGCAGTTACCTATAAATTGGCACAGATGGTTTATACGCCATTACTCTTTTCAGCATGCAGAGCTAAGTATTTTAAGTTTTCAAAAATCAAGTGAAAATAACTTGTTAGCTAGAAGGAAAATACAAAATTTGAATGCATAACTATAGCATCATTCAACAGAGACCTCTCCCTTTATGTCCAATTTCACTCTTCATAGTACAGTAAAACTCCAATAGTCCGGCATCCAATAATCCGGCACTCCTGATAGTCCGGCATCAAAATGGCAAGAGCCTAGTGAGTGAGCTTCGTCAAAAAATGAGTCACAAGGTAACAGCGGCAGCAGCTGAACTGAGCAAAAAGGGTAAAAAGGCTTAAAAACTAAAACATTACAGTATACTGTATACAGTATGTACAATAAAAGGGTTAAGAACACTTTATATACAGTATATAATGTATACAGTATATATATAACCTGCTTATAGTACCTCCTGATAGTCCGGCATATCTGATAATCCGGCACCACCTAAGTCCCATAGGTTCCGGATTATCGGAAGTCTACTGTATATTAAAACACTTGTATTTCTGGTGACATAAATCTTGTAACATGATTCACTGATACACTTTGTACCTCTTATCTTCCTTAAACAAAAACTCAGGCTCATGTGCCAGTTTTGGAGAAAATGGAGTAATTGCTCTTGAGACAGGGTGACCTACAAATATAAATATTACAGTAGAAGCTCACTAAGGATATGTCTACACTGTAATTAAAAATCCGTGGCTGGCTCAAGTGAACTGACTTGTAATTTCAGTGCTCAGACTAAGGGGCCATTTAACTGATATGCAGACATTTTGGGCATGGACTGTAGATTGAGCTGCTCTCACAGTGTCTGACAGTCTGAATGTCTACACCATAATCAAACAGCAGCTATGTCTAAGTCAGCTAGCATGAGCAAGCCATAGTTTTTTCATTTCAGTGGAAATATAACCCTTTGGATTTGATCCAAAGCACATTGAAGTGAATAAAAAGACTCCCATTAATTTCAGCGTGCTTTGGAACTGTCCGTAAGGTCCCAATCCTGCAAGTGTTTTTCTATTTGCTTAAATTTATGCCTGTGAGAAGTTCCATTTGAGCAGTTACTTCTATGGGATTACTCACATGCATAATGTGATTATGTGTATGATCATGCTGATGACTGTGAAACCCATTGCTAACCACCACATTTTGCAAATCATCAAGTAGATTAATATAATGAATCAATGCTACTGCATCACAAAATATGCTTTGTTCATTTATTTTGGCATAATTTGACAGCATATTGTAGCTACCACAGAAGTAAGTACTTTGGTATCTACATTCACAAAATGTATTAAAGAAATTAAGCTTTAGTGACCTGAGATCTTACTACAGGTTTGACATCTCTTATCCGGCACCCTCGGGACCTAACCAGTCCTGAACCAGGGAATTTGCTGGACTAGAGATGGTTCCTTGCTACAGCCCCCAGCTGCTGACTCTGCCAGCTGGGGTGGGGGCAGAGGGAGAGGCAGAGCGACTCCCTCCAGCTTCTGCTGAGCTGCCTGCTGGGTTGCTGACCTCATAGTTGCTTTCCCAACCGGACTCCCTGCTGGGTTCCAGCAGTCCGTGCGGCCATAGGCTCCAGCCATGCGCCACCACAGGCTGCCGGGGGCTGGCTCTGGCCCTGGTCGGGCTTCCAGGGGCTCGAGCTTCAGTCCCAGCCCCGCTGCAGCCTGTGGGATCTGGCCCCGCTTCCGTGGTCTGTCCAGGGCTCCGGCCCCATGCAGCTGTGGGCCGCTGGGGCTTTCTCTAGCCCTGGACCTGGTCCCTCTGCCGCAGGCTGCTAAGACCGTGCGCTCCTGCCCTGTGGCAGCCCGTGGGCTCTGTTCCCGCTTCCGTGGGCTGTCCTGGGCTCTAGCCCCACACTGCTGGGGGCTGCTCCTAGTCCCAGCGTTGGTCCTGCATCCATGGGCTGCCTGAGGCTCTAGGCCCAGCCCTGCACTGGCACCACCCTGTCGCCAGCCCGATCCTGCGCTACCAGGGGCTGCCCCGACCCGGTCCCATTGCCGCAGGCTTTTGGGGGCTGCTGCCAGTTCCTGCCCCGTTCCACTGCTTCAACCCAGCCCCTCTTGGATTGCCCTCCCGCCACTAGGCTGCCAGGGTTCTCTGATCAAGGAACATCTGTGGTTCTGCTGGCCAAGGATGTTGCTGGACCAGAGAATTGCAATTTTGGGAGGTGCAACCTGTAAACACCACATTATAGAATTTATTTTGAACTAGCTATTTGATCTTTTGGCAAAGGTTTTTTTTTTCAATTAAAAATAATTCAGGGATTGTTTATTAGTTAATTATTTTTATTTAGATGGTGCAGTGTATCCTTTGTCTACAACTTACTATACACATTTGAGCCTTTAAAACCTATACAGTGACTCAGATTGTACCATGCTCACTTAAAACTGAGCATGATCTCAAGTAATTTAAGAACATAAGAACTTGCAAGAAAGATCCTTAATAATTGGAGATTTGTTAGTTGTTTTGCCTCTCCCCTAATCTTCCATTAAGTACAAAGGCTTCTTTGTTAACTACCTTAACTCTGATTAAACCTACCCTCTGAATGCAGAGAGTGACAATGTGACCAACTACATCTGTGTAGTCCCTTTTAAGGAACTGGGTCTTGGTCTGAGTGAAGAGCAGGTGTCTGAAGAGGAGGCACACAACCTTACAGATGGCTTCAGCCTGCCTGCACTCAAGGTAATCCATCCTAGAAGGGAGAATGCATGTTTCTATACACTGACTCATTCAAATCCATTTCCACTGCGGCAGTGCCGTGCTGTGTTTTGTTTCAAACATCTGATTTTTCTCCTCATACCTGCATCAGTCTGTAATAATAGAGCACATTTAAAGAGCCTTAAGCGAGATTCATGAATGCTCCAGAAGCTCATCTTGCATATTTTTACAAATACAAGCTTGTAGGAGGATTTCATTTAGCATTCAATTAATGATAAGATGTGCAGAGTAGGGTGTTGGGTTGTCTAAATCATTCTTTTATTTAACAAAAAAATAGCATTCACAAATCATTCTCTTCCCAAATGTTTTATTGGCTCCTGTGATTTAATTCAATCAGTGTGGAGGAAAAAGTCCATGAAGTAACTTCTCAATTTGTATATATTTCTTGGCTAATCCCCAGCTACTCATCTTGACTTAAACAAAAATAGAAGCATTCCAAAAATGTATGTTGCTGGTAATTGAAAAAGGAAAATGTGGCATTTATTTATGCAGTAAGGTCCATAAATTAGACACCTAGCATCATGAATTGATGTGTTCTTAATACATTTAAGCACAAGTGCAGCAAGGGGAACTAGGCGCAAGCTGGGCCAACTGATTCCTGGCTCATTCCTGGCGACTCTTAATACAGTTAAAGGCAGAACCACAGCAGGGTTAGCTCCCGGGACTGCTTGTTAGGGCACATTCAGTCAGAGTGCAAGCCTCCTTTGCAGCCTTCATTGCCAATGTTTCTATCCAGGAGATTTGTGAGGCTGCAACATGGTCCTCAGTGCACATTTTCACTGCACCCTGACACAACAAGCCCGAGAAGATGCTGCCTTCAGGAGAATTGTGTTTCAGTTGCCCATGTCCTTAAACTCCTCCCACCACCAGAGATACTGCTTACAGTTCCCTACATTGAATGGACTTGTGAAAGCATTCTAAGAAGAAAAGATAGTTTACCTGTTTCCATAACTGGTGTTCGTCTATATGTATTGCTCATGTCCATTCAACTTCCTGCTGCACTTGCCCACTTTCGGAGTTTTCTGGCAAGGAGGAACTGAGGATGGAGGGGCCTGGAAGTGCCCTATATAGTGCAGCATGTGCATGCCATTCCAGGGGGGAATCTGAGCCAATTCCCCCTATGTATATTGTTAAGGCACCGGTGCATGTAGCAAGCACACACACCTATGTTGAATGGACGTGAGAAAACATATCTCAAAGGATGCCAGTTACGGAAACAGGTAACTGTCTTTTCCACATGGAAAATTACTAATTCAATTGAATAAGATGACAATATGAGAGTTGAAAAAGGTGCTTAAGGAACTGGTTAAAGGGAAGACTACAATAGGTCATTCTGTGAAAGGTTAACTGGCAGGTTAGAAGGCGATTTCTGGTGGAGTTCCTCAGAGTCCAGTTTTGGACCAATCTTATTTAACATTTTCACTAATTACCCTGACACACAAAAATGGGAATGTGCTAATAAAATTTGCGTGTGACACAAAGTTGGGAGGTATTGCCAGAATAGAAGAGAATCAGAATACATATTTAGAAAACCGAGAGTAATAGAAATGGGATGAAATTTAATAGTGCAGGAGCGTGCACTGAGAGATTAACAAGAGTGTTTGCTATTAACTGGGGAATTATCAGTTAGAAATGACAGAGAAGGAGACAGATGTTAGAGTAGTGATCAATAAGAGGATAAGTATGAGCTGCAGCCATGAAAACAATGGCTGCAATCCAAAATGTTTTAAAAAGTGAATTAAGAAACAGTAATGTTTTAACAATGAAGATCATTTGATCCTTTCTGTATTTTGTAGGTTCTATTTCAGCTGTGGGTAGGACAAAGTTCAGAGTTCTTCAGACGATTAGCATTGCTGCTTTCTCCAGTTAATGCATCCCCCAAGTCTTTAATCACCCCAGAACGTTTGCCTCATTGTATTTTATCTGATGTGACTCAAGATCTATCTCACTCTCATGCTGTCTGCTTAGAAGAGCTTAAGCGAAGCTATGAGTTTTATCGGTACTTTGAAACTCAGCATCAGTTAGGCTTGGAACGTGGAACCAAAACAAAACCAAAGTCACGAGTTCTGAACAGTCTTCATACAGCAGTTCGCAGCTTGCAGCTCCATCTCAAGGCCCTACTGAATGAGTAAGTTTTTACTGTTTGAGAGAATGTGCCTATGGCTAGAAAGCTTCGATCTTGCACCGTTTTGGTCGATGGTATATGGTCCAGACTTTAAAAAAAAAAAAAAAAAAAAAAAAAAAAGACAAATTTGAGGCTTGCAGCCATGCACCATAAAGGATGGTGTACATCTGTTATTGCAGGCTGTGTTATATTGCTGTTTCTGCTTCGATGCCCATATACAGTAAAACTCCGTTGGTCCGGCATCTGATGGTCTGGCACCATCAGGAACCCGGAAGTGCTCCGGGCAGCCGGACCATTGGAGCTGCTCTGCCCCCAGCTTCCCCGATTCAGCCGCTGCTGACTGACCAGCGGCTGAATCGGGAAGCCGGGGGCAGAGCAGCTGGAGTGCTGCCGGTAGGTCCCGTAGGGCTGCCCCTCGGCGCTGTGGGACCAACCCGGCAGCACCCCAGCTGTCCCCAATTCAGCCACCGCTGAAACTGACCAGTGGCTGACTCCGGGAAGCCCGAGGCAGAGCTGCTCTGCCCCGGGCTTCCCAGAATCAGCCGCTGATCAGTTTCAGCAGCAGCTGACTTGGGGACGCCTGGGGCAGAGCAGCTGGGGTGCTGCCGGGTTGGTCCGGTAGCGCCGCCCCTTGGTGCTGCGGGACCAACCCAGCAGCACCCAGCTGCTCTGCCCCAGGCATCCCCAAGAGCAACTGGGGTGCTGCGGGTTCGTCTCACAGCGCCAGGCGGCGCTACCGGACCAACCCGGCAGCACCCCAGCTGCTCTGCCGGCATGCGGTCCCGAGCAGCTGCTGCTGAAACTGACCAGCAGCGGCTGAATCGGGACACCTGGGGCAGAGCCGGACTATCGGAAGGGGGCTATGAGGTCTGGGGTGGCATCCCCACACCACCCTAGACCCCTCATAGCCCCCCCTTCCGATAGTCCGGCATATCTGATAATCCGGCACCCCCTGGGTCCTAAAGGTGCCGGATTATCGGAAGTTTACTGTATTAGAACGAGTTTGCCAGCTGGCCAAACAACTCTGATTTGCATTTCACAACTAGAGGAAGATATTTAACATAAGGATGCTAAGAAGTGTGTAATTCGTTTATTGTGTAATCAACAAAATTTTTGTAGACTACACGATTAATCTATAAGGGTTAGCACTGCAAACACTCTGTCCCAGCTTGTGTCAGGTCCCAGGAGCTACCCCCACTGTGGCTGTGTACTGAAAGTCATTTAGGAGCCGGTTGGGCAGGCAGCCCAGCTCAGTTCCGGATCACGCTGGGTCTTGAGAGCTACCCCCACTGCGGCTCTGCATTAAAAGTATTTTAGGAGCCAGGTGGGGGTAGCTTTACTTTTATTTAAATACTTTTAATGTGGAGCAGCAGCAGGGGTAGCTCCCAGGTCCCTTCGTGAGCTGGGACTGAGCCGGGCTGCCTGCCCGCCCAGCTCCTAAAATATTTTTAATGTAGAACCACAGCAAGGGTAGCTTCCAGCACCTGGCACAAGCCAGGACTGAGCCAAGCTGCTGACTAGCCCTCTAAAAAATGTACTGTCTGGGGAGGAGGGAATGCATGTAGTCAGTGGCATTAACCAATATAATATTACATCCCTAATTTAACTAGAATCCCTTATTTAGTAACAAGGTTTCAGTTCTATTTAGGTTCTGATACTGTGCTCATCATCATGAGATCTGAGATTTAAACCATAACAGCCACACATATTGTTAAGTATTGTGAAACCAAAGTTTCTCTGTCCTATGTGGAGTTTGATACTGTAGCTTTTTCATCTTTAGATATTCTGTGGTGCTACCATCTCCTTAAAGGTGAACTGCAAAGCAAAAAGATTCATTAAAACCTTCCATCTCTTTAGTCCCTCTTTTTGAATGAACTTGAAAGCATGCTTGAGTTTTGTCTGTTTTGCAACTACATTGCAAACATTTTGAAAACATTTCTCACACAATTGTTATATACCAAAAAAGATTTGTTGTTGGTTCAGTTAGTTAAACAACACAAAGCTACCTAAATGTATTGGATTGCCATAATGTGACAGAGGAGAGGAGGAGTTTGGCTTTAAAAATTTAGAACTGCATTATGGAATTACAGTTTAAGGACGCGGAGGAAACTGGAGTAACACAGGATACCAATTAAATTCAACTCCTGAAGAAATCAAGAAATATGATATTCAAATATGTTGTGATATTTTCCTTCCCATTCATCCAGGGTAATAATTCTTGAGGATGAACTTGAAAAACTTGTTAGCTCTAAGGAGACACAAGAACTAACTTCAGAAGCTTATCAAGTCCTAGAGCAAAAACTGAAGCTGATTCAGCCTCACATCCAGGCAAGCAACAGCTGCTGGGAAGAGGCCATTTCTCAGGTTGAAAAAATGGTTAGAAGAAGCCTAGATAAAAAAGGTATTTTGAAAAGTTTATTTTATCACCAGTGGATCTAAATGTGATTAAAGAGATTTGTCTCGTTTATATTTCCAAGACCCTGTTTTCTAAATGTGCAACTGAGTTTTGTATAATAACATTTCTGTTGAAGATAGTTTTCCAAAGTGTCTAGTTTAACATGTCGCTCCCATTTCTCCTTGATGAGTTTAAAGCTTTTGACTGACTATTTTTTTTTATTATTACTCATTATTTTTGAGTGCTCAAAAGTGTGCTCGTCATAAGCTTAGGTTGACCTAACCTGATAATATAATACAGGTTAGACCGCCCTGATCTGGCACCTTCGGGACCTCAGTGGTCCCGAAGGAGGGATTTTGCCAGATGGGGGAGGTCAATTCTGCCCCCCCCCCCTCCCACTGGCCCCCAGCCCGACTCCACTCCTTGCCTGGCCTCCTGGTGAGCTCCCCACGTCGACCAGCCCTGCTGACCTGCCATGGCAGCCCACGGTCCTGCCACTGGGGCATTCAACCTCGCTGCGGCAAACCACTGCCCCGCCACCAGTACTCCTGGCCTCGCCAGCCCGCAGTCTCACTACTAGGATTCCCGCCCCCTGTGGCAGACTGCTGCTCAGCTGGGGTTCCCGACCCAGCCCGTCTACCAGTGCAGCACTGGCCCCATTGCTGAGGTTCCTGACCCCACCAGCCCTGCTGTAGCAGCCCTGCGGTCCCACTGCTGGGGCTCCTGGCCTCATTGCAGCAGACCGCTGCCCCGACGGAGCCCCTGCCATGGGCTCAGCCAGACTCCCGCAGCAGGGCTCCCAGCCACTGGCCTCCCTCCAGCCAGCTTGCCTGAGTTCCCGGTCCACATAGGGCTCCTGCCTTTGGTCCTCCACCGGGTCTCTCTGGTCCAGCAATATCCAGAATGCCTGCCAGACCACAGGTGTTGCTGTACCAGGGAGTCCCGGTTGAGAGAGGTTCAACCTCTACAAATTGTTTTTGGTGAACTTTTCTTTTCAAAGATGGACTGTATATGAGTGGACAGGATTATGATGAGAATGAGTTATTGAGTAATTTTAAAATAACTTAAGGTGCAGAAATGACTTGCTTACCTTTCCCCCAAACAATGTTTAAATTTAAAAAAAAGAAAAGTGAATATATGGTGATCACAAACATATGATATCTATTCACTTAATTTTCCTGAGAAAGAAGAGGTCTGTTCTGGGAAGAAGAAAAAGAAAAGAGCTGACATAAGATTCCCTAGAAACTAACAGTGACTTAACCACTGGAATCTGAAACCAAATATTTTGGCATTCTTCCAGAACATGTTTGTGTGTAAAACTTTCAGAACTTTGTTTTTTGTTGTTAGGATGTTAATTTAAATAAATTTGTGTTTAAATAATGAAAAAAGAAGGGTTTTGACATTACTGTCAAGATTTCTTTTAAATGACTTTCTGGTTAATTCATAAATGAGTAAATAGGAGTCTAATAGAGTAAACATGAGAATTCTGCTTTTAAGTTTCAATATATTATCTTGTTGCAGGGCCTAGTCATGCTCTTGTTCTGGAAGGAGGAATTTTCCTTTATACTTGTTTTAGGTTTCCAATTCTACATCCATTTATTATCTCAGTGTGAATATTTTTTCTTGTTTAGTACTTAATTTTAGGCATTTACTTAATATGATTTTATCAGTTGCACACTAGCCAACTCATTTGATCTGATTTCCCCCCCCCCCTCCCTTTGGGATGTTATACAAAAATAGTTTTGGGTAAATGAGGGTCTATTTGCAGGGTGGGGCTTGGGGCTAGAGGTGTTATGGGGTGGGTGACAGTTTTTCACTTTCTATTTTGTCCTGTAACTTTCCCCGAAATTTGTTGATTTTCAATCTGTATTTTACAACATGCCTAAAGGAATTATGACTGATACAAATGAATGTTAAAATATATTTTTCTTTCAACTGATTCTCAGAAGTCAAGTACCATTTTTTTTAAAAACTAAGAAGTTAAGCCCAAATTAACTTTATTTTGTATGAAAAAGACCATTGTGTACACAGTCTGAAAACGTGATATAATAATTTAAAAAAATACATTGCTGTGGACACATGGCATTAGTTTCTGACCTGCAGTCCTGTTGGGCAAGCATTCTAAATATACGGGCAGTAGTAGAAATCCTAGTTAACATCTGCAAATACTTGGTGTCAAACTTTCTGTTCTTGATAACCTAATAATTAAAAAACAAAATTGGCAAAACCGTTCAACTTTCTAAACTTAAATAGGAACATAACATATGCCTGCCAAGTTTTCCTGAAGCTCTTAGCATGTTAGTCTTTATAGTGTGCTCAAAAAGGCAATGGACTATGAATCAGTGTACTTTGCACTGGAATCAGATTCTGACCCATTTCACCATACTGAACTATTAAAGATCAGTTACCTATTCACTTCAGCACTTAATCTTTTTTTGTTTTTATTTCCCTCCCATTGTCTCCATCCCCCCTCTCCCTCTCTGGTCTCCAGACAAACCTGAAACATCTTGTGATAATACTCACTGCCCCATGATACCATTACTACAACCTGCCTTGCATATAGAGGACAAGGACCCAATCCCTGAAGAACAGGTAAGAATAAATAGAAGCTTTCAAACTTATATATAAATTGTGTGTTGCAAAGACATTTCCCTCATATATTTCCTTTTCAGCTGCTTATCTCCTTCAACAAGATATGTAAGATATGCCCTTTCATTAACAGACTCGTGAACTACTCAACAGCAGACAGGATATATAGTATCTATATTATATCACATGGTGGTGTTCCCCACCCAGTAACAAGGAGTTTTGGAATTAGTTTGGAATCCATTTCCTGCATATGCTCCCTTGGAACCAAATAAAGACATCTTTAAAAGAATTGTGGAGAAGGTGTGAATTGGTTAAAGGGCAATTTATTGTTACTGGCTTTAACCTAAATAATTGTATGTGGTTTGCATAGTCTTAGATTTAGTGTGGACTCTTAAAATATGCTTTAACATGAACAATTGTGTGAGTTGTTTTCTCTCTCAGTTTATGGGCACTCATTTGAAGGCTGAAGTAACTGGAAAGAAAAATTGGCCTCAACTCAGGAATTAATTGATGGGCACATTTTGGGAGAAGAAGAGCTCCCACTGCAGTGGTGCGTGTGGGAGGGTTGGGGCGTGACCTCTGCCGTCATTGTGCGCCAGTCCCCTGTAATTCCCCAGGTTCCTCCTGTCCATAGGATGGTTGGGGCAGCTGCTGCAGGGCCCCCAAAAGCATGGGACCTGGGGCAACTGCCCTGAACCGTGCTGTGGACAGGACAGCTCAATATCACCCTTGAATGAACTGGAGGCAGGGAGAGTAAAAAACAGTGATAGTCATCATATCCAATAGGAACTGTGGGAAAAGTGATCTCCATCCCCCAAGTCAAAATCTCCTTTTTGTATTAGTGGTTCTTCTTCGAGAGGTCCCCGTGGATGCTCCACGCTTGGTCTTGGTGCCATCCCGGCGCCTGGATTGGAGATTTTGCAGCAGTCCCTCCTGGGCTGTGCATGCGCAGCATGAACCAGCATGCGCTGTGCTAGTCGGCACCGTGCATGCACAGCTCGCATCTTCCAGTTCCTTCTCCACCGCCCTCAGCCTGAGATGGAGCTCTGCAGTTCTCTGCCTCATTTACACTTTTTTTTATAGTTTATTAGCTATTAATTCTTAGTTTTAGTTAGTGTTGTTAACAGTTTGATAGTTGTAGTTACAAAAAAAAAAAAAAAAAAAAGTTTTTTCGTCATTCCCAACTCCCCGGGCTTCAAACGCTGCACCTCCTGCAGAGACGCAATGCCTATCTCGGACGGACATTCGCAATGTGTCAGATATCTAGGAGAACACCATTCTTCTCAAGATTGTCCCCACTGTGCCAAACTTAAGGCCAGAACTCGTAGGGACAGGGACCTTCACCTTAAACTGATCCTTATGGAAAAGAAGGCATACCTGGCTTCGGATCCCAGAAGGTAGCCTAGGGAGGTACGTTCACTCCCAGGCTCCTCTTAGGGCAAGAGGGCACCCAAAAAGAGAAGTTCCTCTGTGCCCTATCACCAGCCCTCCTCGAAAAAACAGTCTCCACCCAAACCATCAGCGCAGAGGCCTCGCGTCAGCACTTACAACGCACCAGACACCTCAGGTGTCCAGGCACCGTCGCATGCCAGCGGCACCAACGGCAAAGGGTTCAGTCATCGCCCTAAGACCTTACCAGCACGGACCTCAGTACCGTCATCCACTTTGGTACCAGCTCAGGCACCACTGTTACTGACAACTTTCATCAGTACCAATGACTACGGCAGCAGTGCCGCTACCAGTACAGAGCTCTACGGCACCGACCATTTCCACCACACCGACGGTACCTTCAAGTTCGTCGGCACCGATCAGATCATTGGCACCACTCATATACTCGGTACCACCAACATACCAGAGATCTCTGCCATCTGTGCCGAATATTCCATCAGCACAGTACAGACACACATTGTATACCCCAGCACTGATCCTTGCGGCACCGTTGCTGTACATGCCCAGTGCTGACTTGGCAATCACATCTGCCCCTCAATCATCACTCTTCAGCACCGATGCTTCGCTGGTACCGATGACATCACGGGCTTTATCCCAGTGCAGTTGCAATTCTCTAGTGACAACGAAGAAGAGATACAGGCCTCCTTCTCTCCGCAACGCAGCCCTCCGATGCAATATTATAAGCCCAAATACAATCCAAGCACAGTTCCTCCTTGGTACGGACACTGGATGCCTCGTCCAGTACCGTATCCGGCACAATGGCCTTATTGGAGTCCTTGGGGCTCATACAGGAAACACCACAGCCTGCAACTGAGCCCTTACAAACATGCTGCCTCTCTTACACCTCAGACATTCAAATTGATGCAACAATCAGAACCTCAGGCACGCCAAGCAACGGAGGAGTCACCCCCTGATTTTTCACTGCCCACCAACTCCTCTTCGTCACCAGACGAAGCGATCATGCCACCACCACCGTAGCTGCAGATGACTTCCAGCACTTTAATGATCTTTTTAAGAGCGTTGCGGATGAGCTCAAAATCGCCACGGAGGAGGTGGTGCAACCCCAGCATGAGCTCATGGATATACTCCAGGCTGCTCCATCCTACAAAATTGCCCTATCCATCAATCCTGCCATTTTAGACCTGGCCAACACAATTTGTCAAACGCCTGCATCGATTCCACCCACGTTCAAGCGTGCAGACAAAAAGTATTGCGTACCCGCCGATACCTCACAATTCCTCTTCACTCATCCCACACCGAAATCACTAGTGGTGGAAGCCACACAGCAGAGGGCGAAACAACATTGCTTTCGCACCACTCCACTGGACAAGGACACAAAGAGGCTCGATCTCTTTGGGCGTAACACTTATACTTCTGCAACTTTGCAGTTCAGAATCTCAAAGTACTCAGCCTTGTTAGCGAAATATGAGTTTCACAATTACTCCAAACTCATGGAGTTTGCTGATGATATCCCAGAGGCAAAAACATCTCAATTTTCCGCCTTACTTTCGGAGGGACACGCCATTTCTAAAGCTGCCTTCCAGGCGGCACTGAATGCAGCTGATACTGCCGCTAGAGCCACGGCTAATGCCATTGTCATGCACAGAGCCTCCTCATTTTCCCCAGCCACCTTCCCATGTGAAATCCAATCTACTGTGGAAGACCTGCCGTTCGACCATGAAAAACTGTTTGCAGCCAAGACGAAGTCCTCAACACAAAAAAAGGACTCATGCACCACTCTCCGCATGTTGGGGATACATACACCTGCCAACAGGCGGAGAGAGCACCACTACCAATCGTATCAGCGGTCATGTTACCCATCCTATCTTAACCAGCGGCAATCCTAACAGAAACAGAACTTGGCCTCAGAGACGAAGACAGTCTTCCGGCTTGGCCCCTCAACCTCCACCGGCCAACAAGCAAATTTGAATGCTTGGTCCAGAGCCTAGAAAACCCCCTACAAATTTCAGTGCTGAAATTGACCATGCAAACTTTCCAAGATGGGCTTCGTCCATTCTTCCACCAATGGACTTATATCACCTCAGACAGATGGGTGCTTGACATTATTCTGTCTGGTTACACGATACCATTCCTTTCCAAGCCTTCCACCTACCCTCCTACCCTGTCCCTCTTCAGGGATCCCTCTCACGATACCCTGCTACGACAAGAGATGCTTCGTCTTTTGGATCTAGGAGCCATAGAGCCAGTTCCACATGAGCAGAGAGGCAGGAGCTTCTATTCCCGCTATTTTCTAACTCAAAAGAAATCAGGAGGCTGGAGGCCGATTTTGGATCTGCGCAATCTGAACAGATTCGTAAAAACTCAGCACTTTTGCATGGTCACTCTATCCACCATTATCCCAGCACTGCAACAAGGCGATTGGTTTTCAGCCCTTGACCTCCAGGATGCATACTTTCACATCCTAATCCATCCTGCTCACAGAAAATTCCTGAGATTTGTGGTAGGCCACGACCACTACCAATACCAAGTACTACCCTTTGGTCTCTCCACAGCCCCTTTGGTTTTCTCCAAGGTACTCGCCATAGTCACAGAGCAGTACTTCGCTCTATGGGAATAATCATTTTCCCTTATCTCGACAACTGCCTTCTCAAGGCATTTTTGTAGACGGAATCGGCACGTGTAACAGCGAGGACCATATAGTGCTTTCAAAATCTAGGCTTCCGCATAAATTGGGAAAAGTCTTCCGTTCACCCTTCCCAAAACATACAGTTCATCGGAGCACGCCTAGATTCTACAGCTGCTCAGGCCTATCTACCTCACGAAAGATTCCTTGCCATTCAGACTCTGGCCACAACGATCCACCTCGCCACTCACACCACAGCCAGAGATTGCCTACAACTTCTTGGCCACATGGCAACCACAACATTCGTAGTACTACATGCTCGATTTCACATGTGTTTCCTACAGATTTGGTTTTCCAGAGCTTACAAACCCCGGAAATACCCCATGTTACTCTCGCTCATGATACGCACAAGGTCAAAACATCGCTCCTTTGGTCCACGAAATTAGACAGCCTTTTCATGGGCGTCCCCTTCCTCCAGCCTTTTCCCTCGTGCATGATTACAACCAATGCCTCCCTCACTGGTTAGGGTGCTCATCTCTGAGATCAGACTGCCCAAGGCCTCTGGTCAACCCCAGAGATGTCCTTACACATAAATCTGTTAGAATTGTGCACCGTACACAATACTCGCAGGCATTTCCTGCCTTCTATCACCAACAAACATGTCTACATCCTCACAGACAACATTGCCTGTGTTTTCTATATCAACAGACAGGGAGGAGCCAGATCTCCTTCCCTTTCCACTGAAGCCATAAAGCTGTGGAATTTCTGTATCAGTCACAATATCCACCTCGCTGTGATCCACATACCAGGCGTCTCCAACGTGATGGCTGACGCTCTCAGAAGGCATTTCCTTCAACATCACGAATGGGTACTCGACTGCTTGATAGCACGCTCCTTTTTTCGCAGGTGGGGCCGACCATTGATAGATCTGTTTGCAATGTTGCACAATACCAAATGCACTCAGTTCTGCTTGAGAGCAAGCGTAGAGACAGGATCTCTTGGGGATGCCTTCCTCGTCCAATGGGATCACGACCTCGCTTATGCCTTTCCCCCCATACCACTTCTGGCCAGGGTTGTGCAGAAGATCAGGACAGACAGCTCCACAGTCATCCTTAAAACCCCCTCGCCTGGCCCAGACAACCGTGGTATCTGTTTCTGCTCAAGATGTCGATTCACGCACCCATCAATCTCCCTCTCCAACACAATCTGATCACTCTGGGACGGACAGGGCAAACCTACCCAGATCTACGCAAGCTACATCGAACAGCATGGCGGCTCCGTGGCCCTCCCATGGAGAACTAGCCTTTCCAGAACAGACCCAAGCAATCTTAATCCACAGTCGTAAGGACTCCACCCATACCTCCGACACTTACAAATGGAAGCAATTCTCACATGGTGCACATCGAAGGGGCAGGACCCATCTCAACACCTCTGTCCTTTATCCTCGCCTCATGCTCCCTTTTGCACCTTTCCATGAAGGTTGCATTCCTGGTTGCTGTCACGTCAGCCCGCTGCATGGGTGACATAGCAGCTCTCATGGCTGAACCCCCCTTCACAGTATTCCACAGCGATAGGGTTACCCTTCATGCACATCCAAAATACCTATCAAAGGTTCCGTCATCATTTCATATAAATGAAATGGTAAACCTACCTATGTTCCTTCCAAAGCCTTACACCAGCTCCTTTGAGTCTGCCATGCATACCCTCGATGTTCGCCGTGTTTTGTCCTTTTATCTAGAAAGGACTAGACCCTTCAGACAATCACCTCACCTTCGCTGATCTAGTGAAGGGACACCCCATATCGAAACAGAGGTTGTCAAAATGGGTTACAGACTGCATAAAACCGCTTACATGCCGAAGGGCCTACAGCCACTGTTATGCTTGACAGCTCGTTCTACCAGGGCTGTATCCGCTTCTACAACATACCTATGCAATGTGCCACTAATGGACATTTGCAGGGCAGCCACTTGGGCATCGCAACTTACTTTTGCTAAGCACTGTGCACTTTCCTATGCAGGCAACACCACAGTGGGCTCACTAGTACTATCATCTGCTTACCGTAACATTCCGAAGCCCCAGCCACCATGGGGCAAAATTGCTTGTTAATCACCTAGCGTGGAGCATCCACGGGGACCTCTCAAAGAAGAAACGGAGGTTACTCACCTTGTGCAGTAACTGGAGTTCTTCGAGATGGTGTCCCTGTGGATGCTCCACGACCCACCCTCCACTCCTCTGCTTCGGACGTGGGGCCTCCAGGGTGGAGAAGGAACTGGAGGGTGCGGGCCATGCATGCGCCATGCCAACTAGCTACAAAATCTCCTGTTCAGGCGCCAGGACAGCACCAAGACCAAGCGTGGAGCATCCATGGGGAAAGAACTCCAGGTACTGCACAAGGTGAGTAACCTTTGTTTGTTTGCACCAGAGTAAATCTGAGGTGACTCTGCTGACTTCAGTTATCTTGATTTTTGTCAGTGTACTTACTCCAGTTTTATACTAGAGTAACTGGGAGCAGTCCGGCCTCTAAATCCCTGCCATGCAAAACATGTGATTGTCTATGGACTTGGGGCCTGATCTTCCTCCTAAAGTGCTAAAATACTGAAGTACCTCAAAGAGCTTGGCCGTTGGGGCATATGTGGATTAAAAGAGCCATTTATTGTTTTGCCTTAGGAATTGGAAGCATATGTTGAAGATACAGGTATGGAAAATGAGTACAAAAGGGAGGACTTTTATTGCTTTTCCCAAGAAGAGAGAGAGAGACAAAAACGTGAGAGAGAGGAATCCAAAAGAGTGTTACAAGAACTGAAATCTGTGCTGGGATTTAGAGCTTCAGAGGTAGAGAGACAGAAATGGAAGCAGCTGTTGTTTAGTGATCATGGTAAGTACTGACTTTTTTAACAATTTCACTGTAAGGGAGTGTGTCTGTTTACAATCAACTTTTGACATAGTGTTGTTAGAACACATACTGCATTTAACTGTAGTAATGCCTTTGGTAGATCTGTGTGGCCCTAATTTGTTGTTCCATCTGTTCATATGACTTATTAGCATCATTTTACTTTCCAACAAAAAACAAACAAGGAAAGGAAGTTTGGCCACTAACTTCAAGATGCAAAGAATTTGACTCTTAGAACACAGAAATTAAGCACAGAGTATGGGGAATTGTGTGCTTTTCCATTGCTTTCCACCAAATCTGTTCTTCAGTCAGGTAGCAAATTGTATAGAATCATAGTCTTTGTAAATTACAGTAAATTTTCAGGTTTTGAAGATTTTTTTCAATTTTATTCCAGAATTACAGACTCACATAGTGAAGTGGTAGGCTAGACTTTGGTATCTATTCCAAGAAAAACAAATATTTTCTAAAAGCCAATAATCTACTTTGTAAGTAGAAAAAGGATTCTCCTGGAGTGACACTCTAATAGTCTTCTAGCAGCTCCAGTGACTTGTCTCTGGAGACAGAGACTGGTTGAATCTCTCTAGTCCGGCACTGTCTGGTCCAGCAACATCTGTGGTCCGGCATGATTTTAGTTAGCTGGATGTTCACTTATCATGCATGTGGCCAAGTTTCCTGTGACCTCATAAAGCTTGTTTAAAGCCATCAGTCCTGGATCTCAGTGTTCTGTGCTGTTACTTAGCTCTGAATTATCCCTAAATGTCTTCTAACAGCCCAGTAAGCAGTGGAAGTGTTGGTAATGCTGCTAGACAATACTGGCCTTCTGTGGTCTGCAAATTCTCTTGTTTGGCACTGGTCAGGTCCTCAGGGTGCCAGACTAGAGAGGTTCAACCTGTATATGCAAATTTCTCTTTCCAGGCAAGAGTACGTGGCTCTTAACCAGTTTTGTTATGCCAGATGCCTGACGTTAGCAGTAAGACTAGCAGTTTTTCTCTATTTTTTTATTGGTAATATTTCTGTTTTCTTCTGCCTTTTTTCCATCTATGGTCTTCTTTTTCCCTTCTTCCCCTTTCCCGTCTTTTCCCCTTAAAAGAAGGCTAAGGAAAAGCATTACAAAAAGTGCAAAAAGCACAGATCTACAAAATATAGGCGCTCTCCTTCAGAGGAGGATTAAATTCCTTTGTCCTTGCCTGCAGTGCTTCAGGCAAGAGGAAGACATTTTCACATCATGGACCTGACCAGACTTTTTGACAATATCTAATCTACTCTGGATGATCTAATGAGGAGACAGATGTCCCTTAAAGAGATTTCTGCAAGCTCAACAAGTCTAAGGATCTGGAATTCCTTGTGGGTGAAGACAGTCACTTTCAAGTGATCCTGCCTAATGCAGATGCAATCCACCTCCTACTTTAAACGGTATGATGTCAAGAAATCCAAGAGTCAAGTTTAGCTGTATATTGTAGATGGAAAAGTCTATCTCCAAACTAGCCAGAAGGACCTATGTGTTGCCTGCTTCAAAGATTACATGGACAAGTATTCAGTAAGGCTATGTCTACACTGCAACGCTATTTCAGGATACTAGAGTATCCCAAAACAGCTATCCCATATCTTAACAGCAAGCCCATTATTTCTGGCTCACTATTCCAACGTCCCTGTAAACCTCATTCCACAAGGAATAAGGGACGTTTTGGAATAGTGAGTTATTTTGAAATTTGGTGCTGTGTAGGCAGCGCCAAACTACGAAATAAGCTATTTTGAAATAAGATCGAAATAAGATATGCGTAGCTCAAATTGCATATCTTATTTCAACCTGTGGTGCAGTGTAGATGCACCCTAATAGACATAGTTATGAGGCCTCTGTTCCTGCCTTCAAAGCCACATGTGTGGTTGCATCTCTTACTCCCTTTCCCTGGTCCATCAAGCTGCAATTCTAGTCAATTTCAAAAGCAAAGACACCAAAACACTTCAGACACTCCTTATGAGAGAGTTTTTCTCACTTGATGTCACATGATTCTTTTATGCGCTCACCCTTGCTCTGCACTTACTGGGTCTTACTCTTTCTTTTGCATGCACATTGCAGTGGGTTATCCTCTGTACCTGACCTCTTCGGGTCTCCTTCCTCTCAGTTGGGAAAAACAAAGAGGCAGTTGGTCTGAGCTGATCACACTCCTAGTCCAAGTGTAGAAGCCTCATGGCTAATGGCTATTGTACAGTAAAAGGGAGCCTGTGTTGGCTATGCTCTTGAATAGAACACCACCAACCTGCATGTTTCATCAGACCATCTAGGCCTGCATCGAAGGTAAACTGAAAATATCAAGAGACTGGCACAACAGAACTCTCACCTGAGGAAAGGCAGCTGAATCCTTTAATCCTCAACAGCATACTCTCAGCCTGGAACTTCTCTTGATTAGGCTTGTTCCTATAGCAGTTCATCCCTATTGTTCCAAGAACAGATCTTCTTTGGCGTGGCATTTTCATTCCTTTAGTCAGGACAGTGGGTGGACTCCTGCCATCCTCTCTTTTCCACAGCAATAGCCAGGAAAATCTGGGGAGTCAAGATAATTATCATTGCCTCCTTTTGAACTAGAAAACTTTGATTGCCCACTGTGCTTCGCCCACCAGTCTTTAAGACATGATGTCTCCCATTTTCTGAGGAACTTCTATAACCAGGATTCATGCTTTGTCAGAAGTTAACCTGACACCCTGGAAACTGACAGATTGATATTGCAGTTCTTCATCTGTTTCCGTGGATAATAGAGCTGACTGTTCAATATAGGAATTGTGCAAGTGTCTGAGCCTGTTAAAAACGTGGGGAATATTGTTTTGATGCTGGGAGGCCAAAAACTTGCATCATCTTCAAGTCTTCCTTGGGTCCATGCTACAGTTTCTCTTAGATGATTATGGAGCTTAGTACATTTCCTTGCAGATACAAATTTTAGCCCATGGAAACCAACCACTAATTGGCTATGTAGACACCTTGGCAGTTCATCCTCATATCTCTTGCTTTGCTTCCTCAAGTGATCACAAGTCTTAGAACAGCTCTCTGGCACTAGCTAGTTAAATGGAATTTCAGCTTGGTCCTTTGTCCTCTCACTGAGGCCCCATCGGGCCAATTAGAAAAGTTTCCGTCTGCTTTCTTACTATCAAAATCCTATTCCTGATGGCAATTACTTCTGGAAGAAAGGTCAGGAAAGTAAGAACATTTTCTTGTGAGGAACCATTTCTTCCATTATTTCCATAAAGGTTTGTGTTTCAGACAGCCACTGAAATTTTACCTGAAGTATAGTCTCCATTGCACATCTATCTGAAGGTCGTTTTATTCCTTCCTTCTGCTCTAAACTATCATTGGCCTAGTCAGAGTTCTCACACCCTACTTGACAGGACAGCCCTATATATCTTGTGTCTCCTTAATGACCTGTAGTTACCCAAAACAAAAATCGTAAGGATCTAAGGTTACGGTCTTCCAATTGCTCAAGACAGCTAGCAAAGAACCCTACATTGAGTTTTTAATTTTTTTTCTGGAGTTTGCGTTTGCTTCTTCACCACTACCATGCACCACACAAAGAACAGAACCTCTCCTGAGGAGTTTTATAAAGCTACTACTTGGATCACGTTTTGTAAGCCTAGTGTTACAGAGCTGATGGTGCAGCCTTCATAAATACCTCCTGCAGGAGTCAATAGCCTGTCTGTTTTTGCTTAGATTCTGTCAAAAAAAAAATTAGCCTGTTAATTACTGGATAGTTCCCAACTGCTCTGGCTGGTTTTTCCTGTCTTTCTCCGTCTGTTGCTCTTCTGCTTGCTGCTTTCTAGCAATTCTTTCTGGACTAGAGGAGTAGTGTTCTGTGAAAATAACCAATTAACAAATAAGTTGGAATAGGTCTATCCACTACTAGGCTTACAGTGATGCCACTGGTGCTGTGGCATTTAACACAATCCCTCATCTGGCATGCAGGTGAGCCTGGTGGGCAGTCAGGGCTGGAACTCAGACTGGGATAAGAAGACACCCTAGAGGGTGTATAGAGCTGCCTGCATGTGCCTCACCAGGAACGCCCTCCAGTGCTGTACCAAGGGCTTGTCAAAGGAGAAAAATCCACCCCCAGGGTCTGCAGCACTGTGGCCAGTAGCAGTGGGAGTACGGCATCTTGACTCATGCTTTGCAGGCCCTGCATTACTCTCTCTGGGGCACGGCTCCCTGGGGAATAATCCGATGGAGTTGCTGCTGTGGCTTAGTCCCCTCCTAGCTCTTGTGGAGAATCAGTCTCTTCACACACTCTACATCCCTACGTCCTCTCTGTCCCATGCAGGGGATGCAGCCCCTTCCCTGGATCAGTTGGGAGGTGGGATGCATGATGAGCTCTGGTACCTCAGATGCTTACTATGGCCCTCCCCACTGCACTGCCCCTGCCAGCACCAGATGAGCTGGAGGCCAACAGGGAGCAGCCAGACCTCAGGTGAGTGGAGTCACAGCCCCTGTGAGCAGCAGGGATGAGTTGGTGGAGGAAGCATTGGTCTGAGCTGCATCTGGCCAAGTTGCAGCCAGGTGAGGTCTGGCCCTGTTTGCTTCAGAGAACAAGGATGGATCTACAGCAGGAGTGGCTCTCAAGTGGGGTGTCCCAATGGCTGTCCAGCTGAGGATTGTGGAAGGGGTCTGCTCTGGGAACAGAGGTTTAGCGTGAGCCCTGTTCTGGTAGGCAGTGCAGAGGTACGAGTCGAGAGGATTCAGGTCATAGAGGGGTCTGATCTAGCTTGGATGGGAAGGAGGTCTGGTTCCGTTTGGGGTTTTGGTCTAGGATGAGATGTGGGTCTGGTCCAGCCCCGGGGAGGGGAAGAGTTCTGGGAAGAGTTGTGGATCTGGTTCAATTTGGGGGGGTATTGGCCCGGTCTTTTTGGAGTATGGTTGATCTGATCCTAGTCTTTGCACCTCTCTGTCTGTAGGGAAGGCCAAACTAGCCTAGTATGAATAATGATGCTATAAATAAAATGCAATAGTTTTCATATTTTGATTTTTACAAAAATATGATTCATTTCCCGGCAGTTCCTATGAGAAATGTGAAGAGTGAGAGAGTGTGACTGTGTTGCCTTGAAGTGGGAGCAGCACATGGTTGGTGCTTTGACTGCTGTGGCTCTTGTTAGCTTGTTTTACCCACTCTGCTTTATTTTGTTTTGTTTTTCTTTTATAACTTTGTTTGCTTCTGTCCATTGTTTTTGCCCTAGGGCTGCCATTCTTGGTACCCTATTGGCAGCCACCTCCATATGTAGCTTACACTCATACGTTTTGAAAACAAAACCCATGAAGCTGTGTGCTGTGTCAAAGGCAACTTCTTTGTCAGTCTCCTGTCTTTTACAATCCTTCCCAATGTGGGCCCACAAATACATTTGGCACTGGGCCCACAAAAGGTTTATCCCACCCTGGATCTGTCCCTGGCATTTGGCCCTCTACCACTTGGGATTTTTGCTCCTCCGCAGTTATCTTTCCATTATTCTCCATCATCAGAAGTCTCCTTTGGCCATGTAGGCACCAAAACTGGCTCTTAAAGGGCTGGAATGGATAGAGAAATTTGCATATTCTTGCCTCCAGAAGCAAGTTGGTAGAGATACACAGGGATTCGCTTCAGAATAGTGCAAAGGCCACTCCATTAGAAGAACAATTAGCAAGTGAGGCCAAATTGGTCTACTACTGTTGAATTTTGATATGTGGTTTAAAAAAATATTGAATCCTGAAGCTGTATGTTAATTAAAGTAGTTACTAATATGACAACCATCAAAACACTCCCATGTTCAGTTAGTGAAAATAAATATTACTAAAATAGGATGCAATGGAAAAAACGTAATGCAGTAATGTTGTTTCCCAAAAAACTTTTGTGTATTTTCCAGAGTTATTTTCATCTCTGCTTACAGGGGTAAAGTCAGAATGGAATTAGAAAGGGAATGCCACATGGGAACCTGCTGTTGCTGCTCTTATATATGTTCGTGCTGCTATTCTAAAGGAGCTACTGCAGTTTAGGGATCTTTTTTTTGGAAATGGACACTGTATCGTTTTGCTATAAAGAAAAACGTCTGTTCTTCAAGAAGCAATTGTATCGTGTTGTACTAACCCCTAACACTGGGAGGAGAGACTTCCTGGCAAGCATCCCGTTGCTGGCAATGGGACTCGCTGCTACCACTAACATCAAGAGGCTAAATTAAACCACTCTTTATTTGTGAGGACAACGTATTCCTATTGTATGCATACATATATTATTTATATGTTGTGATGTGTAAAACCTACAAGACATTTTTTATTATGTTCCAGTTATCTTTACTAAATTAGATACCTGTTATTTAAAGAAAGATAGTTCAGTTTGTGTAAGATGCAGCAACTGATTTTACTTGTAATTTCCATAAAATACATAAGCTCTGTGTAATAGTATTTTTACTATGTCTAATGAGTTTTAAAGACTATGTAGGTCTAGTAGTCATTACCTTACATTTTCAGCATTCTGGTCAGAAAATATACTTTTATTTTGCCCATTTTAACTTTCATTTCCATCTCTTAAGACACAGAGCTGAATTATGTATGGGATGTTATTTTTTTAGTCATTTTCCCCTTTTTTCCCTTTTTTAAGCTGCAGTGAAGCCCTTGTCCTCTGTAGAAGCAGTGGAACCCATACATAATTTGGAATCCGCTCAGGACAGTAACCAAGCTAGTGATCATTCAGATCGGAAGGACACTAGTCCAGTCACTGTGAGTGAAAAAAGCAATTCTGAATATTTATATGAAGAGCCTATGAAGGGTGAAAACAAAGACATTGCTGCTGATGCAGGTGAATCTCCAATGTCTCTAAAAAGTACATGTTACCAATGTGAGGGTGACGGAGATGAACTGGAGAAAACTGGTATGGATGGAATGGAGATTTTGCAGCCCCCTTTCAGGGATACATTACAGTCCTCCATCAAGCAAAGGCTGGCTCAGCTCCATAGATCAACAGATTTCAATTTCACATCAGGTCTGGCTGCACAGGTTGCTGCCAGATCACTTACTTTTACTACCATAAAAGAACAGACTTTTGGAGATGAGGAGGAGGAAGAAGAGAAGAATGAAAACCATGTGGAAGAGAACAAGGATGAAAACAGAGACTTTGAAAATGAAGGAGGATTGTAAGTCCTACATGAACTTAGTTAAACATTGCATTGCCTACTTGAATTCCATAAAAGGCAGACGATGTGATTGAAAAAGTTCAGGCATGGATTCAGAGAGGGAAATGCTAGATTGGAAAAACTGAGACCTCAGTGTAATGCTTACTGTTCCCTATATATGAAGCTCTCAGTAGGGCTTGCCCAGTATATTGATGAAGGTATTCAGGTAAGCTAAGGAGTTAGAGGCTGGACCCCACAAATAGTCATCTGTCTCCTTCTGATGACAACACTGGTGGGTTGTGGAACTTACCTAACTAATTTATGTTTTATTTATATTTTTTTTTCTAAA
The DNA here is from genome assembly GCA_019425775.1 of Rafetus swinhoei. Taxonomy (NCBI): domain Eukaryota; kingdom Metazoa; phylum Chordata; order Testudines; family Trionychidae; genus Rafetus; species Rafetus swinhoei. The sequence goes on along the minus strand of CM033437.1, from coordinate 267,790,661 downwards.
AAGAAGAGAAAATTGTGTCTTGAATTTCATCTGACTCTCTCATTTCCTGATATTGTTGCCATAGTAGCAGTGTTAATTATAACACAAGTCACAGCAATTTTTTTGAAGAGCATATGTTGTGTCATATGGTCTCCCCCACTTCTTTTGCTTTGCCTTTAGTGTCTGCTGTTAACAACTGTAGGTAGTTGTAGCTTCATTGGTTAAAGACCCTCCCAAATTTTAAATAAAAATTTGAAAGTTTACGTGCCCTAGAATATTGGGCTAATGTAGTATGAAGTTAATTGGTCTTCATATTAAGGTTCCATTTATAAATAGTTTATAATGGATTCATGAATAATAAATGTTATAAGCAAGTTATAGACATGAATAGTGTGTGTTAGGGACTGTGTACATCAGTAGGTTTTTATAGATGGCTAGAAGTAGCCTGTTGGACTGTGTAACAATATATGGCAATTCTTTAACCGTTTAGAAAAACACCTTTCAGTGATTTGTTGGCGTTTTGTAAGTGGAACCATAATATAAGTGTGAATTAGGTAATTTCCACAGCGTTACAAAGTACAGGATAGCATACATTTGTTCTCTTGAAAAACTGTGGTTAAGTCCTGAAGTAAATTTTTAAACTTAAGTTAAATGAGTATTTTTTTAAATTCTGTACAATAATTTTATTTACATGTTAAACTTGCTTTTTCCTAATGTTCCTTCACTTTTCCCTGTATCGCAGCTATATCCTCTCTGTTTAAGAGACCAGCAGAGGACATGCATTTATATCCTTTCAAATTAAGCTGTATCTTGTAATCCAGTTGACACTTAAGTCTAAACATAAAGGCTACGTCTAGACTACAAGCCTCTTTCGAAAGAGGCTTTTTCAAAAGAATCTTTCAAAAAAGCTTCTTTCGAAAGAGATTGTCTAGACAGCAACCAGTATTTTCGAAAAAGAGAGCCGCTTTTTCGAAAGAGAGCACCCAGGCAGTCTGGATGCTCTCTTTCAAAAAAACACTGTTTGCGTTCAATAACACCTTTTTTTTGAAAGAGCACTTTCGAAAAAAGGCGTTATTCCTCGTAAAATGAGGTTTTCCACGGTCGAAACAACTGCCACGTTCTTTCGATTTAATTTCGAAAGATCGCAGGAGCAGTCTAGATGCAGGTGAAGTTTTTTCAAAAAAAAAGCCACTTTTTTCGAAAAAACCCTGAAGTCTAAACACACCCAAAGTGTAGGGCTATTTGTTTCTCTCTGCAGCACTGATTTAAAGAGCATGAACTGTGACATAGAAGAGGCTAACTTCACAAAAGGGAGAGCAATGGTTTCATAGCACTGGCCTCCTACCCTCTGACACAAAGGAAACCCATCTTCCGAGTAAGAGTTCCATGGCTCAGGCTGAGAGGGAGTAGACAGAATCTCCGGATCCCTGGGACATGAATGGATTTCCATTCAGAAATCAGGCCAATAATCACTCCTGTTAACTCCTCTGCATCTGCCAACTCCTTGGGTGTGGGGTATGTTATACCCATTATCAGGGACTTAATGGCAGTAAAGTTCCTGAGGGTGTTGTGCTGCCATGAGAGAATGTGGAGCAAACAGAGTTCAGTGGACCCTCAGCACCTGAGAGACCATCCTCTTGGCCATTTTGTAACAAGACCAACCCTGCCCTGCAACCTTCTCCCTCACCTGATATTGATTTGGAGGAAACATTTTGGTGTAAATACGTGAAGTTTCACAGTCCCCTAATGGGGAAATATTAACATGTAATGGAGGGAGTAAGTGGCTTAGGGTCATGGTTTACACAATGTGTCCTCTGCCCTCTTCTCCCTGTTTCTTCTGCTGCCTTGCGCTCTGACTAAAGCAAGGGGAATGTCTTTAAACGCTTTGTTTGGCAATGGTAGTGTGTGCTGTTTCCTTATTTAAATGTATGTGGATGAAGGCTGTAGAATGAATAATGCCTAGGAAATATAGTCTTCCCCTCAACCATGATGTATTGAGCAGCTAAGCATCCCTTTCGGTAGCAGAGTTTGTTCCTTGAGAGGGGTCTACTGAGAAAATAGATGAGAAAATAGAACTATTGATGCCGTTCCGTCTATGGTAGGCAGTTGTCTTTCTAATTGTAGAACAACTAGTTTAAATAGACTGGGAGTGTGTGTGTGGAATGTTGTCATTCCCATTGAAAAGAAGTCTTCCTTGTCTTTGACCCAAGTTCACCAAGTGCCCTGATGGAGTTTTCTAATTGATTCTTCTTTTCATCTGATTTTATTTTTCACTGATATTTTTTCCATCAGCTCATCCACCAGCATGTCATGAGTTCTGGCTGTGTATCCCAATATTACTGTCTTTCTTTTTCCTAAATCCAAATAATGGAATCCTATCTTCTTTACATGAGTGTAAAATATTAGAGAGACAAGGTGGGTGAGGGGGAATATCTTTTTTTGGACCAATTTCTGTTGGAGTGAGAGAATTTTCAAGCTAACACAAAACTCTCTGTGTTGTGTCTCTCACCAGCAGAAGTTGGTCAATAAAAGATATTTCATCACCCACCTTGTCTTTCTAATATTCTAGGACCAACATGGCTACAACAACACTATAAACTATAAGTACTTACAAAATTGCTGGACCAGGGAAAGTCAACGCTCCCCTGCTCACTGCCCCACTCCCGGGCTCTGGCACAGGCACTCCAACCTGCTGCCCCAAAGTCTCCTGATTTTCCTGGTAGGGACTGCTTGGCCGCTGCCAGCCCTGCTGCCATAGGGTGTTCCTCAGTGTTCCTGCTGCACCAGGGGTTCCCCAGCTGCGGCCGCCCAGCCACCCCGCCCCGCTGCTAGGGCCACCCCACTCCACTGAGGATTCTGGCTACCTGCCTCTGCTAGCCCCGCTTCAGCCAGGGGATTCCCCTACATGGTTACCTCATCCCTGCAGCCAGTGGGATGTTCTCGGGGTTCCTGGCCAGAGCCACCTGGCCGCCAGCAGCCCAGCTGCAGCCGGGAATTCCCCGGCTGGGACTGGGACTCCCCAGTCATGTGGCCCAGCTGACATAGGAGCTCCTGCCCAAACCAAGGAACCCCCAAAGCGCTGCCTGGCCCCACTAATGTCAGGGGTTCCCCAGCCAGGGATAGGGCTCCCCAGCTAATTCTGGAGGTTCCCAGGCCAAGGCGGGGAGGACTCCCGAGATGCCACCTGGCCCAGTCAGGGCTCCCCAAAGTCCCGGATTTGGGAGGTTCAACCTGTCCAAGCTTTTCATGACTAATTCAGCTGATTATTAAATGCAAATAAAATTGGCAAACGTATTCAGTGAGTTCTTAAAAACATCAGACATACATACTTTTACACTTGCGTCCATTTAAGACGCCACATGTAACTGTACTAGTGGTCAATCTACTTTAAGGCTATTTATAATAAATGAATGCAGAAAAATTTGGTTAACAGCCCACTCCAGCCAAAGAATGGTCTCCCTTAATTTGATTACTTGCTTCCAGCTATGTATAACTAGACTCTTAGGGTACGTTTACACTGCACAAGAGCTTGAAATAAGATACGCAATTTGAGCTATGCAAAATGTGTATCTTATTTGATCTTATTTTGAAATAGCTTATTTTGTAATAACCCGCTATTCTGAAACATCCCTTACTCCTCATGGAATGAGGTTTACAGGGATGTTGGAATAGTGAGCTTGTTATATTTTGAAATAACAGGCTTGCTGTGAAGGCGCAGGATAGCTATTTCGGGATACTCCAATAGTGTTGCAGTGTAGCCTTATAGTCCAAATTTCTTCTTGATGGTGTCTGTTCAGAAGTCTTTGTTTTCAAGCTGTGGAGCCTCTTGAGCTGATTAGGGTTTTTTTTTGACCACCTACATTTCTTGCTGTGTTTTACATATTGGTACCATACAGGGTTCTGCATTAGCGCCCATGCACTGTATTAACATATTGTGCATATAGAAGTACAAATGCTGCCCAATGTTCTTAGAGTGATAACTGCAGAGAGACCTTAATGGAACAAAATACTTCTAGATTCGCTTAATTTTGAAATGTGATTGTTTTTAGCGTGACATCCACATTGAATACAGGAGTGAGCTGATGTCTCTCGGTAGCCAGCATTTTCAGTGAGTAGAATTGACAGTAAATACATTTTCCATAACCCATTTAAAATTAATAGCTTCATAATGTTTTGGAGAAGTGCACAGTTATGTATGGTTAACTAATGTTGAAGGTATTTCTTCTCGACCAGATCCAACTAGAAGGAATCCTAACTGCAAAAATCACCTTCCTAGATTTGATTGTAATCTGATAGCCCATCTAATTTCTGTCCTTAAGTTTTACAGGTATAGTAGCAAGTAAACACTTGACTATAGACAAATATCTATGATAGAAATATTTATTTCTGATGAACACCATTTTTTTATTTTAAATAACATAATACAGTGAAAATCCATACACTGATGCACGTGCGTTTATTGAATTTTAAACAATGCACAACTTTCAAAGTAGACACCTTTGTATCAATAATAAGTAAGATCAGCAATTGCCAACCTCTCTTGTTGCTGTTACAGTAATAAGATAATTGAGCTGCTGATAAACCATTCCTATTCCTCACTGCAGACTTGAAATCACCTATTCGACATATAAGGAGAAATACTGATGGACCAGGTCAAGACTAACTGGTTTTATTGAGTTTCCAAACTACCCTACATCTGTGTTCCTTGCACACATGATGCTTTATTGATTTCATTGGACATTTTGGATGGATGTGAATAGCCTAATTTGGTCACTGTTTTGTTAATTTCTTTGCAAATGAGCAAGTCAACAAACTTTTTTGAGCTACTGAACTTTCCCATTTCAGTGAGGACTAGTTGTCTGTCTGTCCCATATGTCTAGCTGAGATGAAATGAAAGAAAATATTTGTTTTGGTGGAGGAAAATGTATTCATATTCACGAGGATTTCTGTGATAAATGTTTTCCTTGCCATGCAACACAGGAAGTTGTTGAATCAAAATAAAACCTAGTTTGATCTTCAGCAGTTGCCACCTGGTCTAATATAATCCATAAATGCCGAACAGAACATATTTAAATACCAGTGGACATTTAAGACCCTGGATCTGAGCTTGGCTGAACAAGCACATATCACAGCATATTGTGTATGAAGATTTACTATACACACTCAATTTACAAGTTTAGTAGCTATAAATATGTGGGTATCAGAGGTAGACAAGCAGGCTGACTGGTCAGGACTTGGGACTTGTCTGCACAGCATTTTACTGCTGGCAAGCCAGGGTGTGATTCTAAGTGCAGAAGCTTGTAGAGCAGTAATGTCTGTCCTATGTGGACACTGCTACAGCACACTGAAAATCTCACAGTGGAGCTTGCTGTATTACTTCTTGAAAACATAGTAAGTCATGCCATACTCTCGGACTCTCAGGGTATGTCTACACAGCAGTTCCGTTATCTCAAAATAATTTCAAAATAACAGATGGCTTATTCCGACTTCTGTAAACCTCATTCTATGAAGAATAATGCCTATTCCAAAATAGCTATTTTGAAATAAGGCGTATGTAGATGCTCCAATTCTGCTATTTCGAAATAGCCCCTCACCAGGGCCATCCTCCTGGGCTCTAAATCGAGATAGCACGTCTACATTAGGGAAGCCTGCCTTGGACTAATTTTGAGGCTTCCCTGCAGTTGTAGACATGCTATTTCAAAATAAGCTATTTTGGAATAACTATTCCGGAATAGCTTATTCCGAAATAACTGTGCAGTATAGACATAGCCTCTTTGTGCAGTAATTCAGCTGGTGCACTCTAGATTCACATCCTAGTTTATCATGCAGCTACTTGCTGTATAGATAAGCCCTTCAACCTTCCTAGAATCCTGGCCCAACCCTGATCCACCCCTCCATGTAAAGACCAGAAACACTCACTCCCTTCTTCACATCCTCCTCAGTCACTGACCACAAACCCTAGAATTTGTCAGTTCCAGATGATGTCCACCAAGCAATCAACTGATGTCCTAAGTCTTATTGGCTGTGTGATGACTGATGCTCCATCAGTTTTTTCCTACTCCATTACTAAAAGGTAAAAACAATCATTTCAGTGAAACATAATGTTAACTTTTAATATTCTCAGCTGGAGTTATATCCTCCATGACAACTTAATTATAATAGAGCCCCATGTTACCATGTTAGCCTTATTTACAAATGTCTCAAAATCCATTTAAACATTTGAGAGAGAATAATCAGAAACCGAGAAAAAAATGCAACGAAGATTTTCATATTTTAAAATATACCACAGTACTTTTGCTTCAGTGTTTGTCACATGATCCAATATTTTGTCTACCAGTCAGTAAATAATCTTAGAAATGTACTCGGAATTCACATTTTGGCATGATTTTGTATGTCAAGGGTAACTCTGCAAGCGGTCCTCTAGAAAACTGAAACCCAAACATAAGACATGGACTATACTGGAAGTATTACATTCAAAACAGAAATCAAGATGTACTGCAGCTCAAGTTCATATTGGCTTCTACAAATAACTTTGTAATTTGGACTTAGTGCAGAGCAGTAAATATTGGGTATGGAAGTAACAGCAATTTTAGTGTCAAGTTCTAAAATAAGTGAGTCACTTTTCTTGGCCTCTCTTTCCCAAGGGTCCCAGGAAATGGAGCTCTCCCTGAACACCTTTAGAGCTCCTGAAGAAGGGAGACAGGACAGCTGGGGATAGAATGGAGATGTGGCTCCCACACATAGTTTCTAGACCATGGACTTGTCTTCACTGCAGATTTAACTCATGCTCAATTGTGGGTTTTTTCTTTAACATGCTGCATGTTGACACATCTACATGCCTCTGTGCTACACAGTGAAATAGGGCAGACTCCCGAGGTAGCTGTTAATGTGTTTTGTTCCCCTGAGGTTAGATGGAAAGAAGACATACAGTCATGGGCAGTCACAACAATCAAGACATGATGGTCTTCTAATCCCATCCCATAAACTCACTGACCACAGGTGCATTATCAGTCTGCCTCTGCTCAGATCCATCCTCCACTCTGCTCAGCTGCCTGCTTTCAGTTTCTCTGGCTTTACCCTTCTCCAGTGCTTGATACAGCAGAGCAATGCCCCGTAACAAGGCCATGTCTCAACATGCAGCCATGTGACTATACAAACATATGAGAATCTTGGTGCAGCTTTGGGCTGGACTTTGGGATGTGTGCCCAGATAGTTGTATTCCTTGTCACAATCAGATACACCAAGAAAGGGGCATGGCAGCACCGTACTGTAGTCATGCTATTGCAGATTAGGCTACCACAGGTTAACCGACCCTGTGATTGCTTACCTCCATGCTTAGCATGCGGTGAAGACAGAAGCTGTGCTCTGATGGTGATAGGAGCTCCAAAAGGCAGCCATCTTTTAATCTTTCACCTGGGTTTCTGGTTAACAATTGCCTGCCTTTTTCCACCCAGATATGACTCATCAGAAATATCCCACTACTTATTCCTGGCTGCTGCCTGATGTCCACAGCGAAGATAGGAATCTTAAAGCTGGTTTATGGCAGCACACTAAGGAAGGGGAAATTGCTCGGTCTCTTAGGGAAAGGAAGCTTGTAGAAGGGATCTTCTGCTGTGTTGGGTCTTGTTGTATAATTTAGTTCTGATATGTTGCATAGTACAAAATTCTTGCTTATTCTACTGATGAAAACATTATATAAGAGCTAAGTATTATTATCACTTGCCATTTCCAATACTTTTTCTCTTGAATACAGAACTGATCCAATTGCTGCTATTAGAGAGACATCGGTTTACTGAAAAAATCCTTTACATTTTTCTTTTCTTCTCTGAAAGTTTTGAGCTGCCTCTGTGTATTCTTCATAATGTACTAAATGCACATATTCTTTGGGAAGAGATACCACCACTTTGGACAATTACTATTTTCTATGTAAGAACTGTACTTGTTTCCTATACTGCCAAGAATGTACATATATGAAGACATAAGATTGTAACTTTTGAGCAAGTCACTTTCTTTAATCATTGGAAATTTTCTGTTTCTGAAGTTCTCTATTAATATATTAGACACTTGTCTTATACTGTGTACTTCTTTCTATCAGCTGTATTATTGTATACTTCCTTTCTCTCATTAAAAACTGTTCTTCCTCATCCTTCTTCTGTGCACCTTTTAGTGCTAATATCTCCAAGATGATCATGGAATGGCCCTGAGTTTAAATGTCAGTTTTTCAGCCCACTAGTATGATATTGCTCTGAGCCCTATATGTAACAAGGACCATGTTTAGAATCTGCAATATTGTCACAGTTAGGATACTGTACTATGGCCTTCTAATTTGGTGCAACTCATCCAATTATTTAAGAGTTGACAAAGTACTCACTGTACACATATTGTATAAGAAACAGAAGGAAATCCTGTGTGTAGGAGCTTAAAGTCTAAGTAGATTGACGATGTAAAATATTGTACTGGGAGATGGAGTTCAGAAGCAAGTTCTGTCATAGAATAATTTTGTGTTTAGTCTCAATGGTGGGTGTTAGCATATTTACTGATGTGCACTAGTACTACAGACTTTATGGAGAAGCAAGTTGTGAGGTGGGATTTGGAAAGGGAAAGTGTGCACATCTTGTGGGATAAAAAGGGAGTTCCGGGCTTAGGTGGCATGTGCATGAAAGACAGACACTAAGGCCACATCTCAACTTGCCATGCTGGTGACCAGTTTGGTGTTTGATTTTGTGGGTCTAGTCGAGACTCACTAAATCGGACACTGAGGGCAGCTCCGGTCAGTGCTGATATTCCTCATAGTCATGAGGAGTAAGGGAAGCTGACGGGAATGTTTGCTCCCATCACCCTCTCACTGTGAAGATGGCACCAAGCTCATCTTACGGTAAGCAGACTCCAGCTATGTATTTTACGTAACTGGAGTTGCATACCTTAAGCTGGTGTAGACCTGCTCTAAGAGAATGGTGCGTTGTGGGTGAGTGATCAGAGATTGAGATAGGAGACGAGTTATGCTAATCTTTAAAGGGGAGGACAGAGAAACTTGACCTCCATAACAAAAGATAAGAGGAAGCCAATGAAAGGAGACAGAGAAGTAACTGGTCTGAGCAGCAGGGAAGAAAAAGATTCTCTGTAGTGTGAATCCACACTTTCATTAAACTTAGAAATGTTGGGGGTTCCCCCCCTCCTCAGCTTTTGCCAGATCCAAAGGCAGAAAATACGTACTTTTCTGCTTTCTCGCTCCATACATTATAGTTTGACTGTTAGAACATGCTACAGACTTACTTAATGAACCACTCCTCAATCTTCTGCCTTTGAGTACTGAACCAGAGATTTCTCCAGCAGGTGTCTCTGAGGGCTCCTTTCCTCAGGAGTTTTTGCCAAGTTCCTTTCTTCCTCCTGCTCACATCTCTTCAGGGAAGTACACTGAGGTAGGTTAGGAATCCCTAAGTAATATATTCCCCAGAAGTTGATCAGGGTACAGTCATCATCATCATCAAATGGCTCCCATTCCTTATTTCTTCTAACACTGGCTAGTACCACTTCTGAAAAATAGATCTTGAAATGTTCATGCAAGACCTCATAGGCTTTAAACATCTTCTTCACTTTTTTTAATGTCTTATCTGCCCCAAGTCCATGTGAAAAGACCAGGGTCCTACTTTGTTTAGAAGCAATAATCTTGGCCTGCAGTAAAAAAAATCTGGTTTCCATACTAGATCTTCTGCAAAGATTAAAAAGGTCTGGAACTCTCATTCTATTTCTGTCCACCTTCAACCACTGTGTGTGAAAATTTATTTCAAGCTTTAGCTCTGCTGAGCCAAGAACTATCACCCCAACATTTCTTAACCTCCATACATTTCAATGAGACTTTTAGCTTTATGTTCCAACACCTCCCTACCACCAAAGGTTCCCACATTTTATGATTGTGGGCTTCCATCTTTGGTTCCAGGAAGTGCTCTTTAGATTTAATCTGCTCCACAAGTGTTCATGATATTGATGACCATCCTGGCTCTTGTCTGAGAGAAGAGGGCTCTTGGACCTACCACAACCTGAATAATCTACTGGTGAAGATGAAGTCCCGTGAGAGAAGAGCTTGCCATGCTCCATAAACCTATCGACTTCTGGAACTTTATGGAGTCATTATAATTAATCAGAAAAGCTCCTTCATTTCAGTTTGGGTATGCTTACATCTGGATTGGGGCTATTCAGAACTAGCTTGGGCTTTGTGTTATTAACCAAGGAGGAATTCAAACAAATTGAAACTTTCATCAAGGAGTCTTTTAGCACTCCCCAGGCATCAGCACGCTAGCCACTAAGGCTTTCAGCTGATTGTATGATTTTCTTTGGAAGTGCTCCACCTCTACCCCTTCAGGCACTGCAGCGAACAAACTCAGAATATGGGCCTACATATAGTGGTACCCATCTTTTCCAAACCCCGAGCTAAAGATTCTGCATCATGACCAACACCACCCTGGATAGATGGGGAAGCTCAGATGTGACCTCGTATACAGGGCAGATGGTCAGCCTGGGAATGCCAGCTTGGCATTAGCTTCTTTGGAGTTGTGGGGCAGTGAGGAATTCAATAGGTATCCTCTTTCCAAGGGTCCCAATGGGAACTGTAGCCATTCACATGCAGAAAAGAACTATCATGGCCTATCCGATATACCATAACAGCGCAAAATGCAAAAGACTGGAGAGAGAGAGACAGAAAGATTCTTCTGCATCCATAACATGTGGGTATATTCTTTACTGCTTGCTGCTTCCCAACAGCTACCAGTCCATAGGAGAAAGAATCCCATGACAGAGAAGGATAAAATTAGTTTCCTTAAAGATGATTTTGCTTCCTCTGAATCCGGATCATACATCGGGTTTATTACATTTAGCAACTTTTGAATGTTTTTTCATGTGGAGATAGTAAATGGTCCTACTCAAATTGTTGGGAGGTGGGGAGAGGCTGTGGCAAATCTGGTTTTATTTCACATTTTATGAGGAGACGGGGAGCACATACATCCTGATTTTTTTTAAGATCAAATCTTTGTTGTTTCTAAACATCCCTCGTTCTTCTTACCTTTGGAATCCTAACCTGGGAAGCAACATGAATGCCGTTTACTTGGCATGCCAGTAGAGGGTGCTAACAGGCAGTCCACACTAGCAGGGCAAGAAGAAACCTTTTTCTTCCCCATAAGACAAAATTACAGGTAAGAGAACTAAATTTTTAATTTTAGCTACAGCATTTTGAATGGACCGGAGTGGAAAGCAAGGTGAAAGGAAATAGATGAGAAGGATGAATTAGCAGAGGTAGAAGATGCAGAGAGGCATTTAAGTGATGAGAACAAGAAAAGCAAAGGAAATTCTAGATTCTTGACATGTTAAAGAGAGAACCCATTTGGCTTGGGCACTTCCTAGAAGTTCAGGGAGACAGGAACTGAAAAATCATATGGAAGTCATGAACCTGGGTCACAGTGATGGTGCAATAGCAACAGAGAGCAAGAGGAGACCTTATTGGGAATAGTGGTTTACTAAGGTAAAGAAGAGAGCTCAGATATTCCCCATAACTGTTGTATAGCCTACAAAGCAGCAAACTGTTGGCTTTGGTAGCTATATAAATTACATAAATATGTACACACAGCTTTCTGGCTGCTCTAAGGCTAGTGACGCACACAGAGCTTCTTTTTCCACAGCTTTATCATTGTTTCAGAGATAATGCTGATTTGTGTGGCAAAGATGCTGATTTAATTTAGGTTCAAATAAAGAAAATAGCATTAGGAGGTAGTTCTGGAAGGGCACCTCTTCTGTACTTCCACATCCATGCCATTCCATCCCCTGCACCTTTCCCCAGCTCTTTGAGTAAGATTTCTTCTTAATTTAACATTAGATACATCATCTCTTTGGGGAATGGAGGTATCGGGGAAGGGCACTATGTTACCTATTTTGGGGATGGCATTGTGATCTCATGGTCATTTCTGTCTCTAACAACTTTTGTCCCTTCCATTCCCTGCTAATTAATTATATACAATAGGTCCATTTTGGATGTGCACCCAAGGGTTCAGAAATTAATCCAAAGGGTATCTAAACTATCTTGACCTCTTGGCTCTGTATACAAAAACCCGGGCTGGAAAACTTAGAAGAACAATTCCTTGAAACATTTCCAGTAGCTTCCGTTCCATTTGGGATGGAAATGCTAAAAGAACAGCCTCTGACATGGTAATTCTGCTTATGTTCTTGATTTAGAAGCAACTGATCCATGCAGAAACGGGGGACAGAAGGGAGAGGTTGCAAGGAGAAATGCAAAGTTCCACAAAGTTTATCCAGAGTTTGGATAGAGAATGTTGGCAATCTGTCTGGATCAGCTTGCTCATTCCAAATACTAATCCCCATTGGGGTCACAGACTGTTTGTCTGGTCTTCCCTACTGCAGAAACTGGTTGCAGACATTATCCCATACACTTCAGAGGGAATGAACACAGTCAAAATCCCTCACTCCAGTGGGCTCAAAGGCATGGGGAGGAAGACAAAAGAGCTAACTTGTCATACACAGTCTTTTCCTGCAAAGCTGGGAATCTACAGGTTGTGGAGGTGGAATGGCTAAGCAGGTAACCACTGGGGCATCATCCCTTGGCAAACCCACAAAGTATCCTGTGTAACTTTCCCCTCCCACAGGTTCTTCCAGGAGTTGGGTTGATCTCCTAGCATGGACAGTCAAGCCCCTAATAAGCTGTCTCTCTGTTAGTGTTTTTCTAACAATGCCCCAACCTTGCACAACTGTAAATGGCCGCAACACTGTGAGTTTAAAAGTAGATCAGCCACACAACTGGGACAAATACATCAGCTGATCATGCTCAGGGCTGGTCTAGATGACATCACCTCAGCAACCTATCCATGCTAGGACTCTTTTTCCCAGAGTGAGATTTTCAAAAGTAGACAGCCTTGCAAAAGCATAGTCAGAAATGGAGCTTATGTGGCGAGTTCTGTGGGCCTGTGGTGCCTGGGTACCAGGAATATTCTGGACCTAGGAACCAGCTCCAGCAAAATTTGGGTCCTGATCTCTCCCCAGCCCTGTATGTAGTCCCCATGAGCTCCCCCCAGTGCATTCCCTGGCCTGCCTGCCACCTCCAAGCAATTTGAAATGGCTTAGGGGGCCCTAGCACCAGCAACACATTGGGATGGGGTGGGGTGGGTTGTCTCTGCATGCTGTGTCCTCAGAGCGGTGTATGAACACACGCATGCTCTGGCCACAGGGATATAGTAGCAGCCACACAGCATAAGTGGCCAGAAGCCACTTTAGCCCCACTGTGCTGCTGGTGCTGCACCCCTCACCTAAACTGCCTTCCAGTGCCTGCACCCTTCACTTCCTCCTGTACCCTCCCAGAACCCAACCCCTCACTGCCTCCTGCATTCCAATCCCCTGTCCCAGCCCGGAGCCTGCATCCAGCATCCAAACTCCCTCCCAGAGCTTGTGTCCCTCCTCCACCCAATCTCCCTCTTGGGGCCTTAGGCAGGTGGGAAGAGGTAGTTGCAGTGGGGGAAGGGTGCAAACTCTGGGCATTCTGGGTACCTCCAAATTTTCTGCAAACCTGCTGCCCCTGTTATGGAACAATTCATCAAGAACACCTTTTGCAATTCAAACACCCTGATAAGCAGAAAAACAAAGTTGAGGATGTTTCAGCAGTGAGTCATCCTGATTTATAAGACTGAAACATGGTCCCTAACTGTCAAGATAGAAAAGCTGGACACCAATCAGTGTGTGATTCCCTGTGTGTGTTTGAAAATATCAAATGGCTTGAATTCCAGTTGAACTCTAACTAAACATGTCCCATGCTATCAAACAATCACCTAGCACTAAGATGGTATGGCCATTTTCTCCAAATGCCTACCAATGTCTCTGTGAGGATCATTTTTTACTTTAGCCACATGAAAACAGGATGGAAAAGACCAACTCCACTACTTCCCCCCTTCCCCCGCGAGGATCCAAACCCTGATGATTGGATGGAGTCAACAGATACTTGTCCTTTACAGATATTTTACCTTGTAATGCACCAGTTTTGGGTCAGGACAGGACAATCTTGGATGCACATAAACCAGATAGCAAGAGAACCAACTAAGGCTATGTCTACTCTGGCACTTTTGTCAGTATAACTTATGTCACTCAAGGATGTGAAAAAACCCCACCTTGTGTGACATAAGTGACCTTTCTCAGAGGGGTAGCCGTGTTAATAAGTATCTTCAAAAAGAATGACGAGTTCTGTAGTCCTTAAAGACTAACAGATTTATTTGAGCAGAAGATTTTGTGGGTAAAAACCACTTCCTCAGTTGCATGGAGTGGAAATCACAGAGGATAAGTCACAATGACAGAAGTGCTGATGTGGACAGTGCTATATCAGCAGAAGAGCATCTGCCGACATAGCTACTGCCACTTTTGGGAGTCTTTTAATTATTCAACGGGAGAGCTTTCTCCCATTGGCATAGAGTGGCTACAACTGTGCTGCTGTAAGCTCTGTGGTGTAGGCATAGGCCAGCCTAAGTCAGTGTTGGCCTAACTCTGCTCCTATTGACTTGAGCTCACCATTGACTTGAATGGGAGCAGAGCCAAGTCCAGAGTGCTTTTGGAGAGACCCATTATCTTCCATATTCCTCCAGTATGTGTTCTGGTTGTTCACACATGAAGTGACAAGTTTACATTAGTGAAAATATGACCCTAACCAGGCTGGTGCCCATTTTCCACCATTTTGCTATTCAATTAAATGAGATTTTATTGACAAGCTCAATGTGTATAAAAAAAAAAAGACAGATCCCTCTAGTATCTGTCAGAGGTAGCTAAAGTCTGCCAAGCAAAGGGCTATGCATTGTATCTGGGGCAATATCTCATGTCCTTTTGTCATTACTGCCCAATGATTAATTCTAGGTTGCTGTTCACATGAAAATGAACTAGACCGTGAGTACACAGTATAAAATATAGGGGTTAGCTGATGCTGGAATATAGTTGCATTTGTGTTTGTACCTAGCACATTTGGGTTCTGATTGGTCTGGAGCCTTTTGGGTACAACTGCTATAATACTAATAAGAGAGAATTCCCAGGGGCTGCATATTAATATATATTCAAAAAAAAAAGATGTTGGTTTTGCTTCTTTTCCTACTTTGCCCTTTGCCTTTTTCAGAGGAACCTTTGGGAATTTCTGTAGAATAACTGGCAGTTTTTCAACGCTTGCTTTACCTCTACCAGGCCCGTACATGGGGGGATGCGAAGGGTGTGAATGCACCTCCTCCTCCCTTCCCCCCTCCTCCCCCCGCCTTGCTCCTCCATGGTCTCCCCTGGGGCCAATTCTGGCCAGGCTGGGGAAGGCTGGGGCAGCATTTTGCCCCAGCCTCCTTCCCCTGTACTTCAGCTGGCAGGGACAAGGCAGAAGCGCATCACTTCTCCCCCTCCCCAAGAAGCGATGTAAGTGGGGTGAGCACTGCAGCAAGGGAGTGAGCTGTGCCTGATGGGTCAGTGCTCATTGGGGAACTCGGGCAGATTTCCTAGTGCTCCGTCTGCAGCAGATCAGCTCTGCAGCCAAAACAAGGCTGGGTCTCGATGGCATTATCTAGTGCTTTGTGTGTGTGTGTGGAAATCACTCAAACAACACTAATTGTGATAATCATCCAAAAGTTAAAACACAGTTAACACCATAAAATAATGGTTCTATTGACTATAACAAACCTACATTTTTGGAAAGTGGAACGTAAGTGAATTAACCTCTCTTTTCTGGACAGCAGGATTCAAATCTTGTCTTGCAGAACACAAGTGAAAAGGTATTTGATTTTATTCCTCTCTTTTGGTCTTACCGAAAAAGAGCCACACAAATGACCACAACTGGCAACTTCCAGGCAAGGGAGGCCCAAAAGTAGTAGAATAGCATTTGTATGTTTATGTCATACCAAGACTGCACTGTTGCAGAATTTCTATATGGGATTTACACCTGCATTGTTCCTGCCAGTATTAAGTTGGTTCAAACCAGTGATTTTAATCCCACTGTTCATTAAATTCTTTTAAAATAATGCTAAAAAGAAAATTCTTAAGTACCAACCACCCATTCTGATTTTTAAAAAAGCACTTATTCATTTATGCTATCACATGTTCATTTTTTCCAATTAAGTTTTTCTGGTTTGCCAGGTAACTTAATGGAGAGTAATGACTCCAGCAGCCTTTCTACTAGTTACTTCATAATAATCCCCAAGCTATGTGCTCAGTGTGCTGATGGGAAGAATTGAACCCTGGGCTGCTATATTCTGATTTGTGCTTTTAAAAAACATTTGTAGTTATTAACTATAAATTATGGAAAAGTATGTTGCCAAGAGATTTTTCTGGATTTTAATGCAATTTGTCTTATATTTTGCCTTTAAATCTTCATGCATAGTTCCAAAAAAGCAAACCTGGCATACCTTAAAAAAGCCAAGTACAGATCAGGCTGGCTAGAGAGGAGTGGCAGAACTGGCCTGAACATGCACTTAGCTCCCAGGATCTCCTCAATACAAGGCAATAGCAAGTTTTCTAAAAATAATTCTGCAGCCTACATGAGGTTGGCAGTAAACAATCCTGTCCGTACTTATACTACAGCCAATACCTGAATGAGTTATAAACAACATTCTTTTGATGTTGAAAATACTGTCTATGTTGTTTTGGAGCACAACAAATTACATTTGAAAAAACTGGACAAAGAAACCAAAGCTCTCAGAATGTAATTAGATACCGAAAAAGCAAAATACCTGAATCTGAAATCATTGGGTATACAGTAGCCCATATGGTAATCACCCCGGGTCTTTGCTATTTGTTTTTGAAGGTCTTTAGCTGAGTTGCTATATCCATTGAAAATATAATTGGCAAAGAGCAGCTTTCCTTGAATATACATCTGTCAAGAAACACAGAAAAAGTTCAGAATATTAAAATAGGAACAGCCACCTGTTATTTAAATTAGGTCAAGGAACTGAAAAGAATGACACTGAAGAAGCCTAGCTATTTCCATGGGTGGCTGCTTTGAGCTTTGGCCTTTCATTATTTTCTTTAAAATGTCATACTTCTGAAGTGTCTTAGGGACAGGATCTCATTCCCATGCATAGAGGACAACATTCTGTAGGGTGCGTCATGAACTAACACAACAGATAACCTGCCCTGAGGACATTACAATCTGGATTAGGTAAAGTATAATATGGCATAAGGAAAGTAGTGTGAATGGGAGGTGAATGGGCACAATATAATGTCATGAGGGTACTTGGTTTTGCATTGTACCTACCGTGTTAGTTCAGTGTTTTAACAAATGTTTTTAGAGAAGATAGGAATGTGCCTCCTTTCCCCTGACCTGTTACAAATGTTAATGAAGCCTTGCACTACACTCATCAGGTAAATATTATACCCCATCTGGAATTTAGATAGGTAAGTGACTTGACAAAGGTCACACAATAAATGCTTTAGACTTGCAGGATTTAGACTGCACTTCTGCTTCACAGACACACTGATTCAGGCATAAACTCATTTTGGACTCATCTCTCCTTGACAGTTAATACAGGAAACTAAATATAATTAGAGCTGTTCAAAAAGGAAAAAATACAGTATTGTTTTGCAAAACATTTAAAAATGTGTACAGGTACTTATATTCAATTATGAAATATTCTAAGCTAAATCATTTTTTAATTTTTTTGCAACTTTGTAACATTTATTGAAAACATCAAAAGTATTATCAAAATGACTGTCAACAAGTTGCATTTACCAAAAGTTGGGGTATTCAGCATTTATTGAAAATTCAGGGCTTTGATAAATGAAAAATACAGATAACATTTGTGTTAAAGTTTTCTGTTAAAAAATTACACCAATTTCATGAAAAAGACATTGCATATATAAAAAATACAATATAATTTATCATATATTTGCAAAGTTTATATATAAACATTTTCACACAAATATTTGTTTGAATATATATAAACATTTTGCAAACAAATATTTTTGTAAAAAGGCTAATTTTTCTTTGAAAAAAAATTATTACTGGATTTTCTTCATTTTGTGCTCAAACCAAGGTTTGTTTATTTGAAATGTAACCAGTGCAAAGCACAACACAAGACACTACTTAGAATGGATAAATGGGAGAAACCCTTGGTAATCTCAGGTATTTTAAAGTTCATAGGTGAAAGCAGATATAATGATATTGTGTCACCCATTTGTGAGTTTGTGACAGTTTTCTTTCAATCAAAAAGCTTGTAGTATTGATACCATGAAGGACTCTTTTTTAGCAAAAATCACTGTTGAGAGGGTCACTCTTCACACACATGGATTTGGAAGCCTAAGCACAGAATTATTCTTGTAGTTGAGCAATATTGCAGTGTCATACCTCGCACTGATGCTTCTCTATGTTTCAGGAACTGCAGCGGTTAAGCAGCCCAAGTTTTGTAACCAAAGGAACTCCCATTGCTTCTGGTAATCCTCTCTCATCTTTAACTCTTTGGCCATTATGTGTGTGAGCAAGGGAATAGCAACAATGCTCCACCTCAAGCACTGATTGCAAGACTAAATGCAAACCAATGGGATCATATTTCCCTTGGAGAAATCTGAGTCAAACTCTTCATGCACATTTTGCCTCTGATATTCTGAAAAACAACATGACTCTCTCTCATGAAAAGGTACACCAAGTCCAGGCCAGGGTATTGCATTAGAAGCCCAATGTTGTCAGGAGCAGCAACACAACATACATGTTTTTCTCTTAGCAGTCCAAAGTGCTCTTGTAGTAATTTGCATCTCGTAACTGAAACTGCACTCCAGCCAATGCTCTGAACATTTGTCAGGATACAGGGGACGACAGCCTTGATGTTGTCTACATCTCACTATGCCTAGTCAGCCTTTACCTGATTCTTCTCCACTAGACTGCAATCAACATTTTCATTTCCAATGGACTCCCTCTCATAGTTCATGCAAGAAGATGACTAAATTACCTAAAATAGGCTAACCTGTTCTTTTTGTATTGCTTTCTCCCATCTTCACTCTTGGCACTACTGATTCCCACATCAGTTTGTTTGCTTTTTCTCTTCCTGTCTGTGGCTTCTCTAGCTTTCCTCCTCTCTTTCTCTACTCAGTCTTCTGTGGTCCCCATATTTCAGTCTTTTCCCTACACTTTCTTTTCATCCCTGTTTTTTTTTCTTTTCACAACCCTATGTTTCTGCCACCAACTTCTCCATCCCCCTCCTATGTCTGTCTCACCTACTCCTTCCTCTGTCCCTCATGTCTTTCTGCCAACCTATCTATGTAGGCTTTTGCTATGAAAGCATTATCCTTTTCACACCTCTCCATTCCCTCATTCCACTTACAGTTCTTTCTTTAGCTCTCCCTGTTCCTATCCCAGCATGCCCCAGCAGACTTCATCCATCCTGTACCCAGAGTATATGTCTTGCACCTAGGCTGGGAATGCATGCATGCTTCCACGTACTGCAGCATGGCTTCTGCTTTCTCTCACTCTTGGGATCCTCAGTGCAAACTCTTGAGTTGGTCTCTTCCTGCTATTGCAAGCCCTGAGGTAACGCAGGCACCTATCACTGCCAAGTCCACTATCTTTGTGTGGGAGCAGTCCTCCTCTGACATTGGCTGGAATTAGTCATAAAAGCAGCAACTCCACAAGGAACTATAAGCATTTTCATACTGCCAAAAACTCTATATCACTTACAGTGGCTCATTTAGAATTCTGATTCTGTCTAGGGCAGGTAAAAATATAAGAAACATGGAAAGTAGCTACAGAAGCAGTCTGCTAGGTTAAATTGTCCATCCCCCTTGCACTGCAGTACTGAGCTCCACAGTACTTTCTGGAAGACTAATGTCACATAAAAAGTCATATTAGGGGCCTACAGCTCAGCAGGCCCGGGATGGAAGTTTCCATCTCTGCTGTACCCAGCTTAGCATAGCCTGGGACCCTGCAAGTGCAAACAGCAGTTGGGCTTTATCAGCTTTAATCCGTGCCTTGAGCTGGGAAACTACTAAGCGGTAAATAAGTTTGACCTCGATCTCAGCTCATAAGGTGATAAGAATGGTGTTGGGCCAGTACACGCACACCCCGTAAACAACTGTAGTATAACTAGTGTAGGGAGTCCCGTGCCCAGTGAGTCTCACCAGAGACCTAGACCTCGGAGGGTGCCCTGGATTCCCCCAGCTGAAGCCACGTCCACTGCAGCCTGGTGCGAGGTGACAGGAACGGGACTCCCCCGCAGACTGAAGGGGCGTAAGTATCTCCAAGTGCCTGTTGCTCACTTTTAAGCATTACTCTGCCTATGCTTATTGATGTATTACATTGCAGTAGCTGTGTAACCATCTGTCAGTATTAAGCCTGTAACAGTAGTGATGTAGTAAGATTAATAAAAGCAACTATCCCTAATTGACTCTGTTGTGAAGTGAATCTACAACCCTGTTGGGCCTTGGCCCTGTGAGTTGACAACTAAAAAGAACAATCAGATGCTCTGCTACAGGTGCATATTTTCCTGAAGCACATCAAAACAAGCATTCCACTGGTTTCAGTATGCTGCCTCTGGCAGTGACCATAACTGATGCTTTAGAGGAATGCAACTCCCCTGCCTCCCCCCTTCCCCAATAATACACCTGACAGGTTGTGCAATGCTAAGACATGGGAGAATTTCATCCCTCACACAAAAGCAATCCATTAGAGTCTTCAAGCATCAAGTTTGTGTGCGCTTGTCATGTCTGAATCCATAAGCACAATGTTACTGGTCAAAATGATTCAATTGTTTTCAAAATCTTGGGCTTTTTGTTGCCTCGTGGGTTATGTTACATGTGATTTTTCTCTGGCTGGCTATATGTGGAGGAAGTAAGGATTTCCAGGATTTGTCTTAAATGTGCTATCTTTCAAATCTATGTCCCTTTATGATCTCCAAGTAGAAAAAATGAAGGAGTGTCTATCCCTTTGAGCTGGAGCAGCCAGAACACTGGGACTCCATAGAAGCAATGCTGCTCAACCGTGAATTTTAGAGTGTCAATATATGTTAATGGGAATAGCTCTGCTGATTTATGCCACCTAAGAATCAAAGTCTGAATCTTCCCTGAAAAATGAAGTGTCCACCAAATAAATCACAATGGAGGGAGAATAACTTGCTGGGTATTGATGGAGACAATGAGAAGTTTTGGGAAGATGTTTTTTTTTTTTCTTCAGTGTTCCAGACATAGCTCTGGCAAGTGAAGTGCCTGAAAGGAGAAAAATGCCCTTGAACTGAAATTCCAAAGCAAGGCAAAATGCACAAGTCAGAGCAAACAGGAGTATCTTCTTTTTTTGTTTCCTTCTTTTCTTCTCCCTAATTTTACCCAATTTAAAAGGTCAAAGGTGAGCTTCAACATTTAAAAAAGCAATACTGTGTGTCAAAAACATAGAAACAAGCTGAAATACAAAGTGTTTTATTTGTGATTGTGAGTTTGTTTGATAAACATTGTGTGTCTCCCTATCAATTCCTCTTCATCTTTTGGAGCTTTGATTTCTCCCCACCCCCAACAGAGCCATTAAGCTACAAAAATAGCAGCGAACTTCCCTTATTACTTCCCTTCTATATTTTCTGCATCTCTCAAGCTGATGAAAGGATTAAAAGTGTTTTTTATGCTCATCACCAGTTTTCTCTTCCCCACGTGTTTTGTGTAAGAAATGCAGTTGCTCCCCTGACTGAGGGTACATGTACACTAGCCCCCTAGTTCGAACTAGGGAGGCTAATGAGGGCGACCGAAATTGCAAATGAAGCACAGGATTTAAATATCCCGCGCTTCATTAGCATGTTCCCGGGCGGTCGCCATTTTGGAAACTGACTAGCCCAGAATAACTGCCCGCGTCTACACGTGGCAGAGAAGCGCGTGTATGAGGTTTAACTGTCATATGAGGTTTAACTGTTAATTCAAACTAAGCGGTTTATCTCGGAATCACGCTTCTCTGCCGCGTGTAGACGCGGGCAGTTATTCTGGGCTAGTCAGTTTCCAAAATGGCGACCGCCCGGGAACATGCTAATGAAGCACGGGATATTTAAATCCCGCGCTTCATTTGCAATTTCGGTCGCCCTCATTAGCCTCCCTAGTTCGAACTAGGGGGCTAGTGTAGACGTACCCTGATTTCTTTTTTCTGTCTAGCATTTGAGATAATTAGCAAACGCCCAAAGTTTACTACTCAAAACGCATTGTCAAACATTGGCTACTTCCACTAAAGGAAGTTGTTCAGCAAACATTTCTTAAAATCTCTGAAATGTTCTCCACAGTTCAAGAAAAGTTAACGGAAGCTTCACCATCTGTGGGGATTTTGTAATAAAGCCCCTTTCCTGGGCACATTATCAGCAAGAAGTTGTGGTACATCTGCTAAGGATCAGTGGTGTCTAGAAAGCTTAGGAATGGACCCAAGGACTTTGAGTGCCCTGGCCTCACTACATCGTTTTCCCACTTGGAGGTCAGTTTAACTGGGCATTTGCTTATTTCCTACTTGGATTTTTTTTTTTCACTTTGGCTGTTAAATTCCTTGTATGTTATAGATCCTGTGTGGTGATGGTGAAACTCAAGTTTTGTATTATCTGTTTTGTTTTTAAACACTGAGAGTAGTTAAATGTCCTCGGTTTATGCAAGCTTTTGCCTGAGCATTGTGACTTTTTTCCCTAGGTAATATGTCATTAATTTAAATAGATCAGAAGTAGATCTTCAAGGTTAGTGGGGCTTGATCCATTAATTGCTTTGAAAATTAGGACCAAAGCCTTACGCTGGTGCTGGCACTGGAACTTAACTGGAGAGGTAGAGAGATTTGGCTTTACAGCAACCCAAGTGAAAGAGAAGATAGATAGCCGCATCCTATACCAGCTGGAGCCTCGGATGCAATGACTTATAGTCATCTTCCCTGCAGCTACTGCAAGAGTCAAAGCAGGTATTTTGATTTTGGCCCACTCTAGTTTAAGAATGAACTTGTCTCTTGGTAATATATATAATGCCTTGTTACTGTCAGATTAACTAGTTCATTACTCCGTCAGTTCTTCATGAATCACATATATACACTAACAAGCTGAGCAAAACATCTAAATTGGGCAGAGCAGCTAAAATCTTTTAAGGAAGAAAGATAGGTCAGACGAGAGGGGTTTGTTCTAAATTCAGTTCAAACAATGCCTTTGAAAAGCCACCTTCTCCAAAAGCAGTGCTAAATCTTAGTTTCCTCTCTGTGTACAGTTCTTCAATATATATATTTTTTTGTAGGCACAGGAATTGAATCCCAGCCAAAAATTCCTGAGGCTATGTCTACACTGCGGGGTTTTTCCAGGATATCGGAGTTATCCCGGAAAAACCCTGCCTCATCCAAGAAATGCATTTGCTCTTCCGCTTTTTTTTGGCGAAGTGCAAACGCGCTTTTTTGGAAGCCCTGTCTTCCTCATTCCATGAGGAAAAAGGGATCTTCTGAAAGAGGGGGATTTTTAGATGGGCCAAATTTCAGAAAAGCCTATTCTGAAAAAAAAAAATCAGAAAAAGCTGTAGTGTAGACCTAGCCTAAGTGGGGAATGCATTGGTCCATACGGCAGGAAGCACATGCCATGTTCAGAGAAAAGTGGCTGCCCCTGGAAGCAAACTGCATTGCTTTAGTGTTTCTTTAAAACTATTTCTTCTAAATCATCATTTAGAAAAATGTTCAAAATCTAATCTTTCATATCACAAAACATTTTGTTTCCCTTGATTAATGAGGTTATTTAAATTTCTAAAACTTATTTATTTTTGTTTACCATTACTTGATTGTGTTTATTTTTAATGGTTACTTATATAGGAAACTAAGGATGGATGCTATCCTTTAAAACAGACTAAGAGTTGCCTTTTGATCATAGGATGTAGATCACAATTGTTCTCTGGAGATTTTTTTTTCTGATTATCACAAGGGTGTTGGCTCAGTTAGAGGAAATTTAGTTGACTGTAAAATAATGTAAAAAAAAAGGTAAAATAATTAATTTTGCATTCCTTACGTTTAAAGGGCTGAAAAGAACCCATCCCTTCTTGAAAATATTTAATTTTGCTAAATATAAAATTAAAAGCACATGGAAAATTGAAATACTTCGTAGCAGTATTTGAAGATGTCAGCTTTCTTTCTTTTCTTTCTTTAAAGTAATAGGGAAAAAGGGAAGCTGAAGAAGGATGATGTGTGTGCCTCAGGAGCAGGACTGGTAGTCAGGAGACTAAAGTTCTGTTTCTGGCTCTGCAACCAATTTCCATGTGACTTTCAACAATTTGTTTTTCAAAATTTGAGAAGCCCATGGTCACAGCAAACATATGCCTAATCTGAATGCACAAGTACCCCCTTTTCCCTTAGATAGTTACTTCCTTTAGACTGAAGTCAGCACTTTTCCCGGTTCTCAAGTGGATCTTCCATTGGAAAATGATGAGGTTCCAGAATGCTCTGAGGTAATTTATTACTCAGCTCTTGAGCCAGACTGTGGATAATTATATGGAACATAATGGCGCTCTGTAGTCTGTGACAATTGATAGAGTAGCACTTGGAGGCATCCTCTCCCCACACTGAGGCCTTGTCTCCACTAACCTGGAGATCAGTGCTGCAGAGATTTATCTCCCAGAGTTCAATTTAGCAAGTCTAGTAAGGACCTGCTATGCTAAATCGACTGCTAACTGCACCCGCATTGACTCCAGTACTCTACCAGGTCATGAGAAGTAAGGGAAAGTTTGATTTGTCCCCTACTATAGACCTGGTCTGACTGCAAATCACCATAGTATACAGGTAAACTGAAGGTAGAGTAGAAGGCTGGAGTGCTGTTGCTGAAAGTTTCACTTAGACTAGGTCTACACTTGGGGACAAAGTCGAACTAAGATATGAAATTTCAGTTATGTGAACAGCATAGCTGGAATCGATGTACCTTTGTTTGAATTTCTGCAGAGGCCCCACTCTGAGAGGTTGACGGGAGAACCTCTCCCTTTGACTTCCCATACTCCTCGTGACCCAGTGTAGTACCAGGTGTGATCAGCAGTCAATTTAGTGGGTCCTTACTAGACCCACTAAATCAAACCCCGGGAGATTGATCTCCGCAGTGTCAGTCTCATGATAAATGGAGACAAAGCCTGAGATCTGGTCAAAGGTCTCAGAGAATATTTACATTTCTGTGGCATAGCTGTGGTCACATTTTCTCTTCTCCTAAATTGCCACCAGTCTTTTTGGCAGATTAACCTGCACTACTGACTCAGCATGGAAAATCACATGGTTCTTCCTATAAGGAACCATCAACTTATTTCTTAAAATCAATTGATTCAGGGTGCTTTGAATGCTTCCATGGGAATATTAAGGAAGGTACCATCTGCATGGATTGGATTTTGTGCAGTTTTATTTTTTAAGATTTTGGGTATGATTACAGAGTTGTAACTAGTCACCTATGAAACTGACACATCTCTTTTATGGTTGATTTGTTTTCCCAGTGGAAAAACACTGGAATTGTTATTGAAATGGACTGTTAATATCTCCTTTCAGAAAGCCAGACTGCCAGCCATACCTAAACATGTAGACGTTAGGTCCTTGTTTAAGAAAACATCTCTGGACATTAACAAAGTTGCTAATTACCATTCTATTTCTAGGAAGAATAATCAAGGCCATACAAGTAGACCAATTCCAGTTGCATTTGGACTCCATGTACTACCTTTATCTCTATCAGACCTGACTATAGAATTGATACTGAACACACGGTGGTGGGTCATCTTTTTAGGATTAGGAGAAATTTCTAGGATTAGGGGGAGATTGACCACTGCAGTATATTAATTGTCTGCATGTTCTAAATGACTGCTAATGTTAGGTAAATTCACAAACTGCTGTAAAGATCTCGTTTAGCATTAATCATAAAGCTTTACATTATCCTCTTAACTGTTTTCATATTCATTAAACCACTTCCATATGGAAATGCAAAAACAGTGATATGAAACAGAATCAAAACATCTCTGTGTAGCTGGCTAGCATCTTTACTCAGCACTGTTACAGCAGTGCTCATCCATAGCACAAGTTGCTGGGTCATTCGGACCAAGGGGTTTCATCACACATGATTTTTCTGTTGGCATGTGAGTTGATGCCAAAGGAATTACACACTGTGCTCAACTACCTTGTATTGTCTCCTTTTCCGCTCACCAAGAGATGGCCATATCAATTTATTTCCATTAGCTCTGTAAATGTAAAGGGGGGCTTTTGTTTTTTCTACTTTTTAGACATATAATTAATCTGACAAATTTACCCTTCACCATTAAGGAGGAAGTTAACGTATTTTATTCAAAATACTACATGTGGCAATAATGTGTAGAGAAATGAAATGTCAAACATTACATTTTATTTTCTGTAGACAGCGCTTTCTGCAGTTTTAGATGCAATCCAGTAATTTTAAAAACAATGAGTAGTCCTATGGCACCTCAGAGACCTCCAGCTCATCTGAAGAAGTGGGTTTTGCCCACAAAAGCTCATGATACTTTATATACTTTTTGCTAGTCTCTAAGGTGTCACAGGATTACTCATTTTTAAAGTTATAGACTAATGCAGCTACCCCTCTGAGTCCAATAACTTTGTGTGGCTCGATAGTGTCACCCAGTGGACAGATAAAGTTGATCACAGATGGGCATATTCATGTGGATTTTTTTCCCTTTTATTTCAAAACTAATAATTGGCTTCTTGCTGATGGGAACAGTTTCTAATGTTGTTGTTCTTAGGAATGGAGAATACATTAAAAGCTCCTATATTCTGATTGCCATAGCAATTGCAGAAAATTCATATTGAGAAAATGTAGGAAATGATTATTGTTGCTCTCTCTCAGTAATAGATTTACAGGACATAACCACTATGTCCTTAATGGAGAATTTTGTTGTTAGAATAAAGAAACAAAGAACAGCTAAAAGACAAACAGCATTTGTGGTGTTATTTACATGTAGATTCAGGGACTAAGTTTTATCCCAGTGTAATAATAATGGAGTGCAGTTCAACAGTATTTATTCATCCTTAGCCAACTATTGCATAGGACTAAAAGGCTGAAGAATCAACTCTCTGTATAGTTTTTATAACTATTGCTGAGTTATAACATTTATTATTTTGGCCAGATCTTTGCATCAGTCACTCAGGTATTAAGGATTAGTATGTCTTCTACCTGGTGGTGTAACGAATCCAAACCTTGCACAATACTATACACCTAAAACTAGCCAATGTGCATGTTTGATTTAAATAAGATTTTGAACAAGATTAGAAGGTCATGAATTTCCTCTTGCTAAAGATGGAGACACTGTGTTTGATTCGCCTTCAAAGGTTTTTTGCAATACATGAAATGGAGCCATGTTAATAGAAACATGATGAAAACTAACGGCTGAAACTGAAAAATAAACCTGGTTCATATTCTAAAGAACTGGCTAGTGGCATGTATACAGCCCTCCTCTGCTACGCAGTATGAGAATACTGCAATATGTATTGTAAGTCCTGTATTGTGAATAGCTAAGATCAAGGCATGAGAGTAACAGGGCCCAGGACTTCTGAAGAAAGGCTATTCTGGATACTGCTACGAGGGTCTGAACAGACACAATGTGCAACATGGTGACAATTGGAAGTCCTGGGTTTGTTCCAATAGAGTGGCAAAATCATCAAAAGTAAAATATTTAGCTGTACATGTAGATAGTGGTAACAGTTTTAACATACCAAAAACATGCCAGGAGCAACATTATGCCTTTGCACCAGTAATGAACCTTTATGACCTGTAAATTCGTCTGTACAGTTGATGTCATATTTGAGGAGACGATAGGAATCCAGGCGACCCTGAAGCAACATAGGAAGTGCAATTACAGAAATATGTAGGCTATAAATCTTACTCTACCAATCATCAGTGCACTATATTCCCTCTGCACAAGGCCTGATGAGCTAAACTGAACTAATTATCTTCTTCTTTGTGGCTGAGGCAGGCAGCTGTTCTGAGCACACTTGTTTTTGGAGACAGTATTCATAATTGTTGGATTTCTCTTTGTGGAATAATTTGTCACTTCTTCAAAGAAGCCATACCTGTAAGTTTTAAAAATCTAGTGCTTATGAAAGGAGAGAGGGCAACTAACTATGGTGCAAGCTTCCTATTTAGTTCTCAGTGTACTGTTCTTGGATAGGAAACACAATACCCCATTTTTAAAGGTGACTCAGGGGGCCTTTGAACCCAGGTCTCCAGAAGGGACGAGCAGAGTGTGTACATAAATACACCTGTACCATGAAGACTTCTCCCTGCCTCTTTTATATGTGAACCACATGCATGGTGCTCACTCTGACATGAGATTGTTAAGCAGATACTTTAGAGTGGTGCCAGTTCTACTCCTTTTCATAGAATGGAGGTATTACATTTGTGTTTCATGCAGCCTCCACTTTTAAACTTGAAGCAAAATCCTGTTCCCACTTAAGTGAAAGGGAGTTCTATTGACTTCAGAGGGGCCAGAATTTCACCTCTTCTATTCTATGTTTTTCCAGACATAGATTAATTAAAATTGATATACACTATAAGGCCAGTTTCTGAGGGGTTTTAATTTATACATCAGTAAGGACCTGTTCAGGTGTTTAAACTGATGTTATGTACACATCAATCAAGACAGCAGGTATGTGGGATTTTTTTTAAATCCTCCCAGTCTTCTTCCAGCATTTCAGCAACGCCAATAATGGTAGGAAGCACTGGTATAGCTCATCCACTGGTATTTATTTCTACCCTCATGCCATTTAAGACTAGATAACACGATAAAAACATCTGGGTCAGATTTCTGCTAGTGCTTTATTCCTAGCATTGCTGGGAAAATATTTCAGTGCAGACAAGGCCCTAGGGTTTGGGAGAAAAATGATGCAAGAAACACAGCAATAAAAGTATGTAAGTTGAAGTAACCTCCACTGACTATTCTGTCTCCAACTTTTAACTTTCATCTTTTTCAAGTCCCTTTGTATGTAAGTTTCAACACAGAGTTGCTCCTGCCCACTTTGTGACATGTACTTTATACCATATTAAACTTAATTCTGTACATGTGAAGAGAAAGTCTTTATTTTAATTGACTACTCAATATTCACGCAGCCATGCAAATGTATTGAGTACACAAATGGTGAGAGTACTGTCCAGCATGCCTGTGGCAGCAATTCAAAGCCCTGGATGGAACAGTCAATGGGCCCCCAATGCACACACAAGTTGCGCCCATGGGATAGTGTTGCATCTGGGCTGACTGGTGCGCTCTTCCAGCACATCCAAGGCCCCAAATTGCTTACCTAGTAGCCTTGCTAACTGTGCAAACTCAAAGACCCTAAGAGAGTTGCACCCTGACTCACTCTTTCCCCAAGGCCATACCCCTGTCCCACCCTCTGCTCACTCCATCCCCCATCCCTCTGTTGCTCACTCCATCCCCCATCCCTCTGTTGCTCATTCTCTCCCACACATACTCATCATCACCTGGCTTAGGGAGGGGGTTGGGGTGCAGGATGAGGTTTGCATGCAGGCCCTGAGAGGGAGTTATAGTGTTGGAGCGGGTGCGGGCTCTGGGAGTTTGTGTGCAGAAGAGGGTGCAGGTTCTGGGAAGGTGTTGTGGTGTGGGAGGGGGTGCAGGTTCTGCACTGGGGCAGCGGGTTAGAGTTCAGGAGGGGGGTCAGGTAGTTAGCACTTACCTTACGAGGCTCCCAAAAACAACTGGAACACCCCTCTGGCAGCGGCTCCTAGGCAAGGGAGTAAAGGGGAGCCTCTGCTGTGCGCTGCTGCCCACAGGCTCCGCCCTTTCAGCTCCCAATGGCGACAGTTCCCAGCCAATGGGAGCAGCTGAGTCAGCACTTGGATCAGAGGCAGCACACAGAGACCCCTTCCCTGGGGCCATAGGGAGAGTGTCATCTGCTTCCAGGAGCTGTACAGAATGAGGATGGGCAGGAAACCTGCCTTACCCCCTCTGCGCTGCTAGCAGCAGCCAGGGACCTCCAGACTGTTTTCTGTCGCCCATATAAGAAGTTGTTCCCTTTGCCCACCTGTGTCAGTGGGCCTGCTGTTCAGATTTTGGGGACAGGATAAACAGCAAATAGATCCAAGTGTTGCTTTTTTAAAAACAAGTTTTCTTATGAGAATCTAGATAAATTCATGGAGGTTAGGTCCATAAAAGGCTATTAGCCAGGGGGTAGGAATGGGTCCCTGGCCTCTGTTTGTCAGAGGCTAGAGATGGATGGCACGAGACAAATTGCTTGATCACTGTCTTAGGTCCACCCCCTCCGGGGCACCTGGCACTGGCCACTGTTGGCAGACAGGCTACTGGGCTAGATGGACCTTTGGTCTGACCCAGTATGGCCATTCTTACGTTCTTAATTTTCAGACATGCTAAACTCAAATGAAACCTACCTGCATACATGGCATACTTCTGTTCCTGTTCTTTCTCTCATAGAGCTGCTCTAATTTGTCTTCACTTGGATCCTCATTTGTTTTCAGTGATGAAGACACACAGACCACCATGATTTGTTCCCGGGCAGACATCTGGTTGTTAATAAGGTGATCGTACTCCAGGTCTGATACATATGGAATCTGATGATTACTACATCTGCATATCTTTCCTTCCAGCCCCACCAGCATTCTCCGAAGGACAGCAGGGCAAGCATTATGGGATGTAAGCCATAGTTTATCACTGTCATGAGAAATAGAAAGCAGAGGGGGAAGGAATTAGAGAGCAAGTCAAGGCTTTGGTCCTGAAGTGAAAACAGAAGCAAGTTAAATAGAATGTCAAATAAACTGACTACAGCAAACAGCATCTTTTAAACCACAATCTCTAAGCACCAGGGTCAAACCAGAATTTTCTGAACTCTGATTAGGCAGAGTTCACAGCTCATGGAAGGGCTGACATTGCCAGAGATGTGAGCAAAGCTCTGTGGCTGCAGTGTTCTTCAATTGTGCCAAAACAGAGCTGCTGAGCTAGCCAGATGGGAAAGCTGGATGGTTCACTCCCTAACTGGATGAGCTGGCCAAGCAGGCTTTGAAAATTGATCAGTGTTAAATGCAGACGCTGAAGTGTGCTGGCCTGGCTCACTGGCTTTCTGCAGGTCTCACATGCACCTTGTGCCTTTAGACAGCCAGCTGTGGTGCATTTATGGTTTCATCACTTAGTCACAGAAGTTAAGCATGGATCATGTGGGTATTAGTGTTACTGCTCTCCCAAAGGTAGTGTGTTGTTTAGATCATGTTTGAAAAGGCCTTGAATGAGATGTGCTGCAGAAGTGCAAAGCTATCATCCTGTTTCTTGGGCAAATGCCAATGTACTGTCTCACTGCAGGCTTGCACATGACTGCAGTAAAAGAGAACCAGCCACTCCCACTTTACAGGAGGCAAATCTTTTCTAAGGCTGGTGCAGGCAACAAGAAGAATTTTGAAGGTTATGGGCTGGATCTACAGCCCACTGATGTTAATGGCAAGCCTCCTGTTGTTATCTGAGGGTGTTGGATTAGGCCCTTATGTGAGTGTACCAAGAGTAAGGAATTGCAATGAAAAAGAGCTCTGAGTAAAAGTTGGCTTGAATCCAATACATTTATCTTATATATTGTATGATATAGGGAGTGGAAGGAAAAAAAGACTATGACAAAATAAAGGCCTGATTTTTAGGGAAATAATAGAAGACTAAGAAATAGGTGTGAAGGAGGGTCAAGAGAAGAGGTGATCTTGTATACAGGAGGAAGACAATAGACATTAGTTTTAATTTATATATAAGATGGATATAAAACAAGGTTGTTATTCCATATTGGCATTCTAAATTAAAAAATAAACCACTTGAGATTTGGTGTCATGGTTCATGATTATAGAATCATAGAACACTAGAACTGGAAGGCACCCCGAGAGGTTATCGAGTCCAAACCCCTACCCTCAAAGCAGGACCAGGCACTGTATAGATCAGTGGTCCCCAATGCGGTGCCTGACGGGGCATTTATGTGCGCCTGCCTAGTGACCAGGGCCAGCCCGAGCCATTCTTGCGCTCCGGGCCCCAGGTGTGTGGCACACGAGTGGCCCCCGCCCTGGGCGCGCAGCACATGTGTGGTGCCGCCCCCGGGTGCCCGGCAACCCCAAAAGGTTGGGGACCACTGGTGTAGATCATCCCTGAGGCTGCATCTATACTGCACCCTTCTTCTGCAAAAGCTTATGCAAATGAAGCGCAGAGTAGAATATCGCTGTGCTTCATTTGCATAATTAATTAGGGTCCATTTTTGTGCAAGAGGCTGTGTAGATGGCTCCTTTTTGCACAAACCCCCTCTCTTGCACAAGAGCCATTCTTCCTGAAAAAATGAGGGGTCCTGCAGGACCTTAGAGATTAACAAAAAAATGTAGATAGTATCATGAGCTTTTGTGGGCACAACCCACTTATTCTGTGTTAGTCTTTTACTTCAGCATTTCCCAAACTACGGGCCGCAGCCCAGTACTGGGCCGCGGAAAAAAAATACTGGGCCTCAGCATGGCTGCCGGGAGGGGAGCAAAGCGGGGCGGGCTGGGAAGAGGGGTGTGGGGGGGGAGAACCAGCTGCCAGGAAGCAGGGTTGGGGGCAACAGGGCTGTTCCGCAGAGATCGGGGCTGCCGGGCGGGCGGCAGAAGCAGGGTTAGGGGTTGCGGGGCTGTCCGGTGGAGATCCGGGTGGGCGGGCAGGTGGCGGAAGCAGGGTTAGGGGTAGCGGGGCTGTCCAGCAGAGATCGGAGAGGGCAGGCGGCGGAACCAGGACTGAATGGGGGCCGAGGGGGCTGGCCGGGGGAGATCAGGAGGAGGAGGACTGGAGAACCACCCTCTGGAAGCAGGGCTGGGCGGGGCAGTGGGGCTGGTGGGGTTATTGGGAGCGGGGCTGACCGGGAGATCGGTGGGGTGGGAGGGAACTGGCTGCCGGAAGCAGGGCTGGACAGGGGCAGCAGGGCTGGACTGGGGAGATCGGGAGGAGAAGGGGGGGGGAGCGGGACTGACCCGGGCACATGCAGACCCGGGCACATGAGTGAGTCCGGCCCCGGGGATTCCATTTTGCCCCCACTCCCCACCCCCATACCCTCCCTCGAGTAGTTGCAAACGGCCTGGCTGGTAGACATACTCATGCAGCCTGAGCACATCTACCAGCCAGGCAGTTCGCAGCTAAGGACTGATACACCTAATAATAATAAAACTTACCTAATTAGAGAATACTGGACATTTTATATGTCCAGTATTTTCTCAATTTGTTTCCCGGACAGAAGCCTCAAATACCAGACTATCCGGTACAAAACTGGACACCTGGCAACCCTCCTTGCACCCTCCCTCCTAGCCAGATACCCTACCCCCAATCTGCTCCTGCTCCTGCCTCCTGGAGTGCCCATGCGGCACTGGGTCCCCCAAGCCCCGGCCCAGGCTGGGTGGAGGATGCAGCCGGGTGAAACACTGAAAATGTATTCATTTTTAATTCTTTTTTATATGCATTTATATTTTTGGACTGCAAAAAACAGTACTGGAAAAAAAACGGGTTCCAACTAAAGTAAAAAGTTTGGGAAACCTGATCTAGCCAGCTTTCTATCCATCTTACAGTCCATTTATCCAATTCATATTCCCTTAACTTGCTGGCAAGAATATTGTGGGTGACTGTATCAAAAGCTTTGCTAACGCTGGCACTGGGGGCTTTGGGAAGACCAGAAACAACTTAGTTGAATAATCATCAGTTGCTTAATGAATATGCAAATATGAAAATGACTGTTACCGGCCCTCCAAAAGCTCGTGAATGGATTTACTGATCCCCGTGTCAAAAAGTTTCGGAACCCCTGCTTTACTTGCTTTACCCATAGTGGGCTATCATTGGACTCATATCTCCCAACTCAGTAAAATAAAAGAAAAAATACAATGCAAAGTTGCTTTAAGGAAATAGCTAAAGGAACCTCCACATCGGTAAAAGTGACAGCAAATCCTCAACAGAGAGAAGTAGTGGAATGTGACTGTCTCATTAGACGTCACCTCATTCTCCAGTCATTGCACTCTGAAGATATCTCAAATAAGACAACAGTAAATTACTTAATTTACAAAGTTGCTAGCATTCCTAATGTATTATTATGAAATCGGACATAATGGTGTCAAATCACAGGAAAAAACAAATAGTATTCATAAGATGCTTATCCAGCTCCAGAAATGGCTTGTCAGTAAGTCCCACAGATCAATGTTTGCATTACAATCAACATTGTCCAGTTCCTGCTCAGATTTCCTTACCCTGATATGTAGGCGTTCTGTAATGCAACAGTGTATTTATTTAAACTGAACTGAGGCACATGTGGCTGATCTAGTTTGATATTGCTGTTTGCTAAAGAGGAAATTCTGCAAGAGAAAATAACAGTAAATGTAAACAGTTTAAATGTCAGGAAAACAAAGCAGATATGTGTTCTGCAGTACTAAAATGTATCTATATATAGTGCTCATAGATGGGTGAAATCCTTTTTCCAATTAACTGATAATGATGTAGTCATCTGGTTATATACTGGTGCACATAAAAGAAACACTTCAGCTGATATTGGTAGGGGATTTAGAACCATACATCTGCAAGAGTAAGAACTCTGAGTGACACAGAGAGCAAGAACTACTCTTTATATTTCTCTGGTTTTAGTTGCATGGCTCCAATAAGTTAATGGGCATTATATTAATTGGAACTCTAGGCAGAGTAAAATTAAATCTCAAGTTTTCTTAGGTCTTGTACAAGTTAATATTGCATAAGTTAAGTAATTTGGGAGATTGGGGCCTTAAAGGGCAAGGTTTTCAGGTCAGGGTGCAAGTTGTCATGTGTCTGTGTAACACATAGGAATGTAAGAATGGCCATACTGTGCTAGACCAATGTTCATGTAGCCCGGTATCCTGTCTTCAGGCAGTGGCTATTGCCAGATGCTTCACAGGGAATCAACAGAACAGGGCAATTATTGAGTGACCCACCCTTGTTGTCCACTCCCAGCTTCTGGCTCAGGATGCCCCTTATGTGAAGAAGTACTCCCTTTTGTTTGTTTCAGATCTCCTCCTTATTAATTTTGTTTGGATGACTCCTGGTTCTCATACTATGTGAAGGGGTAAATTAAACATTCTTTCTGTATGCCATTCATGATTTTATAGACCTCTCATATCCACCTTTAGTCATGTATTTTCCAAGCTAAAAAGTCCCTGTCTCTTTCTTCTCTCCTCATTATGGAAGCTGTTCCATGCTCCTAATATTTTTTGTTGCCTGTCCCTGCACCTTTTCAATTTTAATGTATTTTTTATATTTATGATGTTTTCTGTCTTATTGTCTATCCCTTTCCTACTGATTCCATACATTCTACTAGGTTTTTGACTGCCGCTGCACACTGAGCAAATTTTTTCCCAAACTATACACAAAGATTCCAAGATTTCTTTCTGGCACAATGGTACCCCACTCCTGAATGCTGCTGCTGTAATATAAAGGTATGATGCTAATCTGTTAAAAGGAATGTTCTCTTTAAACTATATTCCAGAATCAGTTATGGATACTTCCCAAACCTCCCATGGTTTTCCTGTCACTAACTTGTTCTTGTTGATGTTTTTATGAAGCCGCAATAGGGGATATGTGAAATAATCAGTTCTATGACAATGATAATTAAGCTTAATTATAATAACCTAAAATTCATCATAATACACAATTAATTTCTCATAAAGAAACATTTCAGTGGGCATTGAGAAATTATCTTTTTTTTTACCTGGGAGAATAAGATGACCGCTCCCACTGCAATTTGTGAGCAGAAGCTGATTGAAAATGAGCCAGCAGGAGGGGGCTGTCTGACTCATAGGCTCTTCTGTATTCTCTCTTCTTCTCTGGTGCTCTCTGTACAACTGAGGTAGTCAGGGAAGCAGCTGCAGACTGCACTGTGCATTTAGTTAAAGCTCTCTGAGAAAGGCTAGGCATTTTGTGAATGTGTGGCGAGTCAATTTCTGAAATACCACCACACCATAGATATTAGTCTTAGGAGACAAAAACAAAACAAAAAAACACAAACAAAAAAGCCCTTCTTTTGCAAGTGGCTGTGGTCATGTGTCTGTAAATGGACCTCTTCTACTGTCTATTCAAGAGCACAAGACCAACTATGAAAATTAACTCTAAATTCTTCCTTCAGGTCTTGGTTCTGATATTTTTCACAGTAGACTGCTCCTGGACCTGGCAGCTTTCAGAAAGATTTTGCTCTTAGTGTGTAAGACTGGTTATTGTACTGGCTGCAATTTTAGTAGTGGTAAAACACGCAATCAGAGCTATGTTTTTGCTGTGCTGGTAGCTATTTTTATGCACTGGAACTGTTACAGATAATCAGGATTAATAATATTCACAATATATAAGATAAATGGAATAATATCTAAGGAAGATGATATTCAAGTTGATGTTCGTTACAACTGGGCTCAAATATTATGGAATGTTTCTCTTTGGAAGGAATCAAATACACAGACTATAATTCATAGGCATTTAGTTTGTATTGTTAAGAAATGTCTTACGTAGCCAGACATTTCTTAACAATGGGTTAACAATGCTCAGTGGGTGAAATTCATGCCTGTGCAAAGGACCTGCATGAAGTCTATACATCACTTTACTTCCTCTTAAATGCCCAAATTTGGCTTATGTGGTGCATAATTCATACTTTGGCCCAATGCCCTGACATTAATTTAATGCAGAGGCAGGAATTCCAATATAAATTAATGTAATATTATAATCTCCCAGGTCCTTTGCACAGGCATGAATTAAATGTAATAGCAATAGTATACGGAATATCTAGCTCCAAAGAAACCCATTACATTATTCTGTCCGTTTTAAAAAACTTAATTATTTCCCTAACTCCAAACATTAACAAAAATTACAGAAAACTACAGAAGACCCAGAAAAAATTGGAAATGAGACTGTCATTAGTGACTTCCTCATTAAGGACCAGAATCCACCTCTCTTGCTCACCTTGACTTCACAGGACCCTTTCATATGAATAACTGTTCACCAATGTGATCAAGAAGTTCACAGTCTGCCCTTCTACCTGTTTCAATTCACAATATTTTAAAGCCAGCAAGCCACTCTATAAAATTAAGTCTGAAACTGCAGATCAGAAGAGAAAGGACAGGCCTAGAGCTATTTTGTCCATTGTGGTACCTGCTGAAGTCAAAGCAAACTTAACACTATTAAATCCATCACTCATTTTTTTTCTATGGTGACTGACCAAAAGCCATTCGATAGTATTCCAGCCAGTCATCCAGAATATTCTTGATCTTCTGCTGTAGTTTTCTTAATTCTCGGGCTGCACTGAAGTCATTTATAGGGCTTATGGTCTCCTCTGGAATTCTAAGTGTCTTCACCAAGTCTGATAACTTTGTCTTTTTAAATAAAATAGAAAAAACACAGTTAAAAGTTATGTTCTATGTTTGATGCTGTCAAAACAGCCATGAAATAATGTTATAAAATATGAGACCTTTAATTTGAAAGCATATTTTGCAAATAAGTTGTTATTAGGGTGAGGAGATAGACAAGACTCTTTCAAAGCCTCCCATGGTAGGAAGTTAGCAGGCACTAGTAAATGCCACCATTTTCTAGTCTGAACCACTACATTGTGTAATCTAGTTTGGCATCCTAATACATACTCTTGAGTCCTCTGTTGTAGGATGTGAGAAGAAAAGTGCAGATGCTGTAAGTTATACCTGAGGTTGTCAAAGTTTGTTTGTCTGGCTACGCTGCTGC
Source organism: Rafetus swinhoei (assembly GCA_019425775.1). NCBI lineage: Eukaryota > Metazoa > Chordata > Testudines > Trionychidae > Rafetus > Rafetus swinhoei. Next base: position 267,753,014 of record CM033437.1, on the reverse strand, counting down.
TAGTCCCCCTTCTTTCTCTGTCCATTGTTCAAGGACCTCCCTTTTGGTTTTATGATTATTATGTATTGTGCAGGAGGAGGCATTATAATGGCTTGATTACTCATTGAATTAACATAAGTCTGCAACTATTTGCATTTGGCTCTCAGCCTCCCAAAAGCGCACACTCCTTCTATTTTATACCTGCTGTACCCATTCACATCTCTCTGGGTATTTTTAATCTGAGAGTGGATTGGTTAGACATAACAAGGAGACAGGAATGCCCAGAATCACAATGTGGATGGAGACATCACTAATGTTAATATAGTTGGCGGGACTAAGATTCCCTTCTGCCACTCTGAGAAGGTCCAGAGTTTTTGAAAATTCTGATACCATGCACTTTCCTTCCTATAATGTCTCACCAAGACTTGTCTTTGCCACCCTTTTTGTTAACATATTCCTGGATTTGTTGGGAAGGGCACATGAGTTCCAGCATTAGCTTCAACAGAATAAAGCAGCAATTACTGCAGGCACTTGACAGTGAAAACATGCAGACCCGCATGACTATGGCGACATCTGGCCCCAAAGCAGCACTTCAGCTGGTTAACATCACCTTCTAGTGCCAGATTAGGCCACTTGAGAAGGGGTGGGGAGATGTAACTTGCAGCAAAACTTTACCTACTGCTGTTCTCAGTTTCTGAATCACTGCTGGAGGAACACTCTCCAATGCCTCAGAAGTCCTATGACAGATTTTCAAATTTTAGCACAAATCGCTGTTATTTTGCACCAATATGATAGCGTTGGCACCCACTTTCAGGCAGCGTACCCTTTTCTGAGGGGAACTGCTTGGAAGTGACTCTTCCTGTGCTACTGTGTGAAAAGCCATGAGGCTGAAGAAGCCATGGTGGAGGAAGCCATCATAAAGCTGGAGTCTGTTAATTAACCCTTTGTCAGAGGAAAATCTTTTATGGTAGATGATCCAAACACAGTGAAGCATGAAACGTAGTGGCAGAGCTAATAGAGTCCTAGACCTCAGGAGAGACTGTTCGGATTTGCATTGCAGCCAGCAAAGCACATCTGTGAGCACACAGGTCTGTTTTACAAGACAAAGCTGATAACAGGAATTGGAAGGGCTGAAGCATCCAGAGACATTAAACTTGAAAGTCAGTGATATCTGAACAGGGGGAGGCTGGGGAGCCCTAGCCCATCCGTGGTTTGTCCATTTTTCATCAGGGCAGACCCCGTCCCTTCCTCCTATTCCCTCACAATGCACTATCCTCCCACCCCCGACCCAGGCCAGCAGCTGATGGAGCCCAGCCAGGGAACCTGAGCAGTTGTGGGAGCTGCACAGACCCTCTACCTACACATGGTTCGAGAGACCCCAGAGCAGCTCACAGCCCATGTTCCTACCCCCAGGGTTCCCTGCCTCACCCAGGGCTGGTGGAGGGTCCATGCCTCTGCACCAGCTCCTCAGAGCTGCCCACGTGGTTCTTCCCCCACACTTGGCTCCAGCCAAGAGGCATGGCCTTAGAGCTACAGCCTGGCCCTGGTAAGAGCCACATGGGCAGCTGTCGGAACTGCAGCACAAACCCTCCACCTGCCCTGGGCAAGGAGCCCTGGGGGCAGAGACATGGGCGGGGGGCTACTCTTGGGCCTTCCACACCACAAGCAAGTAAGGTGTCCGCTGTGGCTCCCCACAGCTGCCTGAGTGGCAGTTAACTTGGCCGGGCTGTGGCTTTGAGGCCCACCCCAATGCTGAAGCCAGGCTAGGGTAAGAGCCACATGAGCAACTGTGGGTAACCTGGCCCCCTCCAACTGCCCTGGGTGGGTGGCCCTAGGGGTGGTGACATGGATAGGGGCTCTGTTTTCAGCCCACACTTGTGGGGGTAGGCTCTCTAGCTGTGCTCCAGCTTGTCCAGGGGCAGGGCTTTTGAGGGAACTGAGGTCTCAGGGGAAGGGGCCCTTAGTTCCCCCACTTCTGGGAAGGCTCTGCTACCCCTGCTTCAAGCTAAGAATTTAGCTCTGGCATGGAAGAGTTGGAAAGAGGAATTTAACCTCTAGGTAAATATTGCTAGGTTGGATAAACAACATACTGTGAAAATAAAACTATTTTGTTACCTGACTAAAGAAAAGGGGGGAGAGATAAGTGAGACTTTGTGTGTGGAAATTCCCCAAGCTCAGAGAACCACAGAAGCAATAATGGGCTGTTTTGGAAGAATGAAATGGTGGGAGGATATAATTTCTTTACCTGGGATCAAGCAGCTGGGGAGGGTATAAATGGCTTAAACGTATTAGCAGCCAGTTGCAATTTTGGAAATGTTAAAGATTCTTTGAGAAGAGACAAGATAACATACGGGATATGAGAATCGCAACAGTATCAAATCGGTTGCTGAGGGGAAGCTACCTTAACTTTCAAGGAAAATTTGGAGAGATGCAGGGCTGCAGAGTTATCCAAAAAGAGGATTAGAACCCTGGAAGAGCAGGTCAGCAGAAACTGGCTATGTGGTAGAAAATATACAAGATAGAAATAAAAGTTGTCCAGCTTACGGGGAAAATACCACGTCTGTGACAAACACAATCATTCTGCAGCCAAGTGTTTGTGTAGAAAAACCCAATGTACACACAAGTAACCAAAGAGAGCAACAGTGAGTATGGGGATGCTATGTGGGTAACCAAACAGATGGTAAATACAAGGTAACAAGACCCTAGTAAGTACCAGAAATAGTTGCAGACATGTTACCTGAAAAGAAAGTGATATGATTTCAATTATGTTGTGGTTTGAGTTGTAACATTATCCTGATCTGTCTGATGAACTCAGACATAAGGTTGGAAGAGACTAACCAGCTGTTAACAGTGTACAACCATATCATAGTAAAGCCCATGGGGAAATGTAAAACATTAAAAAATGCAAGGAACAAAAAGAAATACAGACTGGATTTTGGAGTAATAGATGATGAGAAGGCAGTACCATTTCTGGACAATAAAACTGCTTAAAGAATGAACCTGATAAAAATATAGTTCAAAACACAATTGAAGTGGATAATGATACCTTGGATGGTATTACCTGGTACTAGGAGATGATACAGTGGGACTACCAGAGACATATTTCAAGGTGATGGGCCACTACTAGATGGTATTTATAAAATAGAGATTGATAACTGTGTAGTCAATTAAATTGCCCACAAAAGTACCCATTGCAAAACCTACAGCCACTGAAAGACAACTGCAAAGCCTACAAAATTATGGAATTACACAGCCTGTCAAGAAGAACACAGACTAGGTAAGTGGTCTTGTGGTGGTAAGAATGCCCTTTGAAAAATATGCCTGGATGTAAAGCCTTTAAACAAAGCTTTGATAAAGAACTATTTCCCTCTGTCTGTAATTGAGGACATATTAATATGTCTGTCTAAAGGGAGATTTTTTATAGTATGCAATGAAAAAAATGAATTTTGGCATGTTGAACTGAAGAATTTAGTTACCTAACAACCCTCGCTACTTTATTTGAGAGATACTGATGGTTAAGGATCAGTCCTGCATCACAGCTATTCCAAAGTAGACTGACCAAAGCATAGGAGGGCATGAAGGGAGTCTGGACAGTAACAGATGATGTGTTGATTGAGGATGAAGATCCAGAACAAGTACAAATTACTACATTTTTTACAGAGATTCAAAGAAAAGAATATTAAATTGAACGTAGACAAACTCAGATGAAGAGTAACATAGATGGCATGCACTGGACATTTGTTGACTTCTTATGGCCTGAAAGTAAACTCAGAGAAAGTGAGGGCAGTTACAGAAATGCCAGGACCCAGCAATATTAAAGGAATCCAAAGATTAGCTAAGTTTTGTAGCCAACCATATGACACCTGCAGATCCTGCGAGACCTGACACATTGAGATACCTTATGGAAGTGGGAAGACCAACACAAGCAAGCAGTCCAGAAAATAAAAGAGATGATTGGGAAGTCTCCCACTTTGAAATATTACATCACAGAGGAACCCCTGATGCTGCAATGTGATGCATCCAAGTCCGGTCTAGGGGCTACCATGCTACAAGAGGGATAACCTGTTGCATTTCCAAGGACAGCATTGTCCGTGACAGAGAAAGCCTATGCTCAAATCGAAAAAGCGGTTGATATCAATACTCTTGGAAATGGAAAATTATTGTCAATATACTTATAATCATCCTATGGATGTACAATCTCATGAAAGTAATTACTCAAAACACTTACAATAGATGATGATGTAACTGCAGAGTCACAATGTACAGATCAAGTATTGCCCAGGCTTCGACTTTGTGTTGACAGACACCTTGAGCTATTCATACTTTCCAGAACCCAGCAAGGAGAGATCTGTAAAGGCTGAGGTAGAGACAATAAATATGGTACAGTACTTACCGATCTTGGCAGAAAAGCTGAGAGAGATACAGAGGTTCAAAGCAAGACAGAACATTGCAGACACTGAAACTTATGATCTGACAAGGATGGCCAGTGACCAAGGATCAAGTATCTTGCAGATAAGAGAGAAGTTATGTATACAGAATGAGATTATAATTAAGGGAGAAAGCTGCTAGAATAACTGCTCTGTCAGGAATGAGATTATGCATAAAGTTCATTCATCACACCTGAGAACTGAAGTTTGCTTAAGGTGAGCTAGAATGACTATGTATTGGCTCTGAATGAATGAACAATTATGGGTGTTCAGAGATAAGTGATGTATGCAGATCCTGGGGAAAATATCCACAAGAGACCCCATGGTAACACAAAGTTTCAAGAAAGACCATGGGCAAAGGTGGGAGTAGATTTGTTTATTTTTGGAGTTACATGATCATAGTAGAGTGTTTGTTTTTTTTTCAGTTTCTGGGAGATGAGCTATTTTCTAGACACAGGATCCATTGTAGTCATGCAGAAGATAAAAGCACACTTTGCACAGTATAGGATACCTGATACTATGTGTTCTGATAATGGATCTCTGTTTGTTTTAGGAAAGTTCTGGAAATTCAGTAAACACTGGGATTTTGGTCACATTAACATCTTCACTGGGATATTATCAAAGCAATGCCAAAGTGGAATCAGTCATAAAAACTGACCAGAAGCTGTTGAATAAAAGTTTAAACGCCAAAGGCTGACCCATATTTAGCATTAATAGTTAACAGAAATACTCCCTTGCCAAGGCCTAAATGCTGGTCCCACACAAAGATTCATGAGTCAGAGACCTAAGAGAATCTTGCCAACAAGAGGAAGGTTGATAAACCCTGGGTACTCCAATGCTTCACTTGGCGAATGTGGAGAAGCCAACAAAAAAAGAGGAGTGTTTTATTACAACACCTCTGCAAGAGATCTGACAGATCTGGAGCCAGGCAACAAATTCATAAACAATCATTAACAACCTTTGTTAAGCAGAATAAAATTCTGGCGCACACTACAGTAATGCAACCAGGAAACCAAAGAGCATATCAAGTGCAAATGGGCAATGGGCAGATAGTGAAGCAAAACCATAGGCACCTCAGGAGAATAAAAGAAACCTCTAAAGAGTGTGTGGACAACAAATGTCTTAGGGTTCTGCAGCAGAAAAATCCCGAGCCAGACTTGTTAGAAGCAGACAACCTCAGGTGCGTACTAGAGAAGAGACAGAAGAAAGAGGGTGTTTTGACAGACTCCAGCAATATCAAGTCTAGAGTCTGTGGTATTATCTAGAAGGAAGACAACACTAGAAGGCACCAGTTAACTATATCATAATTGAGGAGGATGGACTATTATAAGACCAGCTCATCTGAAGGATTTTGTGTGATGAATTCAGGTTGTACCAATGTCTAGCTAGACAGACTAATAAAGTGATGAATAAAGTAACTGCAAGAATGGTTAACATTTGAAAGGAATAGATTAGGTTATGTTCTCAGTAACTGCCGGAGGGTTTAACAGGTTTCTTTAAAAGAGACAGGATGTAACAACACAAAAGTGCTAGCAGACACTTCCAAACGGTATACTGTTTTCTGGAAGGAACTATTTGGAAATGACAACTTCTGGGGAACTGTCTGAGAAGCCATGACAGTGAAGAAGTCATGTTGTAAGCAGCCACAATAAATCTGGAATTTGTTAACTAATCTGGTGTCAGAGTGAGATCTTACCAGGCAGCTGATCCAGACACAATGAAGCATAAAAGATTGCTGAGCTTCACCAATGTATGAGGGATTAAATGTCTTCCATTTTGGGGGGGGGAGGGGAGGGAAGGTCTTAAAATCATATTGATACCTAGGGGCTAATGTGGAGTTCCTTAGTGACATTTAGGATGTGTGACTTGTCTTCTCACTGTTCCCCTGGGCTCTCAGATCGTCTTTTAGAATCTCTTACATGGCACTGCTTTGGTGAACTATTCTAGGAACCACAGAATAGCTATCCAGAGCCTCGTGCAGTTGTGGTATTGTAGTACAGCACTTGTGTGGATGTGGGTAAAACTATACTGCAAGAGCATCACTGGTACAATGTAACACTGCAGCTATCCTTATGTTAGTGGTTAAATTGTATAATGTAGACGCAATGAAAATTGGATTCTCCCATCAGTGGGAATGTGAATATTAATGTTAATTATTAATGAGTGTTACCCATACAATACACCCTTCCAAGAAGAGCAGATTGCAAAATGGCTGTCTGAGCAAGGTGGCAATGATGCATTGTATTTATCTCTAAATCTGAACTGTTGCTTCCAAACGCACTATAAAGATTTAAAACACAAGGCAGAGAGAGTGAGTGTGAGGGCTTTTTGGCATAGTCATGTGGCTAAGCATTGCCGAGAAACCCACATAACGTCTACCAATTCAGAGACAGGAAACTTAAAGTATAATTGCTAAGAGTGTCTAATGGCTCACTTTGTAAGCTAATGGAAAATATATGCAGTCATAAAGAGAGCCTCATCCATTTAATAGAACTCCTACTGAACTTAACTGACTTGCTAAAAATTAACCCAGAATATTTACATAAACTGCTTAGCAACACAAATTCAAAATGCAGAAAAAAAACTTTTTACAATAAAACAAAAAGTAATCTTTTAGAATTATGTCTGTAAATCAGGTGGCTGCAACTAGATGAGACGCAAAACGGTCATCGACCAATTAGCATGACACAACTGTATTCTGGGAGAACATTTTCAACAGCACGTAACTCCAATTTTCCAAAGTGACTTAATCACCTAGACCCAGATCCTCAAATGAATTCCCATTCGTTTAAGTGAGAGTTAAGCACCTAACCACCGTTGAGGATCTGGGCCTTAGTGCCCAAGTCTCACTGCAACTTAGGTTCCTAAGCCACTTTCCTAAAGGAGATTTAGGCTCTTAATTCACATAAGCACCTCCTCCCAGTGCTTAATCCTCCCCCAGTTCTGTTTTGAAAGTTCTCTGTTCCCCTCCTTGCTCCATTTATATTGTTGTCAAGTCTCTGAGGTCTTGTTTTGGTGGCATTTCAGATGGCCATCTGACAGACTCCTGAGAGGTAGAGATATTATTGTAATGGGCATTACCCTGAAGTAAGTGAGAAGGAACAAGTTGTCATCCCTCACTCTCTATGTTTAGAATGCTATTAATAAATGTCAGAATAATTGAACTCTCCAGCAGTGGTGCTGGAACAGTTTTTGGAGTTTGGGTGCTGAGCTGCTCCCCTCCTAACCCCATTCACGCCCCTCACCACCTCCTAAAGCTGGGACGGGTGGCCGGGCAACCCCTCCAACATGTGGGGCCCAGCAGCAGAGCCCCCAGACACAGAGCAGCTGGGCAGGACCCCAATGCTAAATAGGGCCAACAGCCAAGTGGGTCATAGGGCTGTTGGCCAACTGGGTCCAGGGCCAGCAGAAGATCCCGCAACAGTGGGGTTGCAGGACTGGCGCCTGGGACCTGGGCGGCAGGGGGGCAAGGCTAGGATGTCCAAAAACTGGGGGTTCGGCAGAACCCCCTGCATTCCTATTTCCTGTACCCATGCTCCCCAGAATGAGTCGGGGTAGCTCTTTCTCTTTTTAAAATATTGATGTGCAGATTTTTTTTATCTGGCTCTTATCCCTCTCAAAATACATTTTTGAAATTTCTAACATAAATGTTTTATACACAATAGAATAGAAATGGAGGGAAGTCAATACTAATCAAAAATCTACTGGGAGTGGGGGGGTGTTCTGGTTTGGGTTTTTTTTTCTTTTCCAATTCCATAAACCCTTTCCCCCATGAACCCTCTGATCATAACACATTTTATGACACAAAGACAACTTATCGTGAGTTCATTGGAGCATTTAAGACTTTTATATAGAGTACTGTGGGAATGCAGCATTTTGGTTGGCTGATTAAACCACGTAGTCAGCCAGCATGCTGTAATCTGCACAAAAAAGAGGTGCAGGAGAATTTTAGTCAGGACACTAGAATAACCCTCTCCTCTTGCAGAAAGCACAATGTGATTCCACAAAGAAGAGACAGGAAGGACTTCATTTTTTAAACTCTCATATTCAGGATCCCCTTTCAGTAAACCGCATTGACTTCTGTTTATCACAAAGGCAACAGAAATGTGCTTTGAATGGGGGGTGCTGATCAGAGGCCCTCTGCATGGATGCAGGTGGAAGTTGGGGTGTCAGAGGATAGGAGGAGTGAGGGTTGCTACTGAGCCTCAGCAGTGGGAACATTTTTCTACCTGCTCCTTGGTCTGCTCCTGGACATTGCAACATCCACTCCAACTTTTTAGGTCCTGCTTTCACCTTGATGCAGCTTGCAGAAAATGTCACACAGGGGCAGAAACATAGATCAGGGGAATTAGCTCACGCTGCCCCCTTGTTCTGCCGCCTCTTGCTTATCCATCACCGAAAGGCTGAGTCAAATCTTCTAGGAATCTAATCTGTAGTCTTGGTATTTCATACCTAACCCTTAGCCAGGCCCTCTTGGCAAGAGAGAACATTGAAATACATTATAAAGGTAGTTGTAGCTGTGGATGAAATGGATGACATGCACTTAACTGGACCTTATTATCCAAGAGGATTATCAGGCAATATATTAATAATGAATAGACTTTGTATAAAACAGCATCTAAAAAACCCAGCTAGAAATTGGGCCCATTTTATTTGTACACTAACTAGTACATAGTACAAGAAACTTTTATCATGGGCAGTGGGGCAGATTGTTACCTGGTAACAATATGGGCTTGCAGTTTTAGGGTATTACACTCTGTTGGCCTAAAAAAAAAACCCAAACAAACTGGGGAGAAATATCTTAAAGTCTCAGTGTTGGGATGGTTCTGTGGGAAGGACTTAAACACAGCTACAAGTAATATTAGAAAAGAAAAATGCAAAAATATTCCGATAAGTTTGTTAGCTGTTTTAATTCTGAGTTTTTGATTGCTGCTTACTTTTTTCTTTGAAACCTTTGTTTCTTCCTCTCTCAATTTTTTCCTGTTTACTTTAGAGAATTCTTTAGCTGATTTGGATGAAAGTTTAACTCTGGTGAGCATCTGACCCTGGGGGAAAAAAACAGAAAAAACCTTTTGCTATGTTACCTAATTACTAAGGGCTAACTAGATAAACACAAACTGTTTATTATTTATATTACAGTACCATGGAGGGTATGTCTACACTGCACACTACGGTAAGTAAGCACTCAGGACCGAGGCCCTAGGACTCTGATAGAGAGTTGGGTCAGAGCCCAAATCTCCTTGTGACTGAGGTCCAAGCCCAGTCAAGTTGCAGACTTGAGTCAGAAGGTCTGTGTAGTGCAGTAAGGACAAGTTAGTATGGCTGTGAGACGGGGATCCAGCACCCAGTTTACAATGTAGTATAGAAGCCTGGGCTTGGAAACTTCGGGTATGTCTATGCTGCAAATAAAAAACAACAACAATAATCGAACCTCAAATTCTTGAGTCAGCAAGTCTGAGAGTCCAGATCTACTGACTGGAGCTTCCGGGGCTTGCAGAGCTTGTACTTGTGAGGCTAAACATAGCAATATAGATGTTCCACCTTTGGGCTGGAATCTGGACTCTGAGACTCAGCAAAGGGGTCTCAGCCCAGGCTCCAGTCCAAGTGAGAGCATCTACGTTGCTATTTTTAGCCCTTGTAGTGCCAGCTCTATGAGTAAGAGTCAGTAGACCTAGGCTCTAAGACTCACTGCTGCAGAATTTATTTATTTAGCGTTAAATGTACTCACCAAGTCCACAAGCCTGAGTGCCGGAAATTTGGGTTTACAATGCAGTGTTAACATGACCTGATCAGACTCTGTTAGGTGCTATACAAAGGCACCTTTTCATTATCTGTGTGTAGGCTGCCTAGCAAAGTGAGGTCATGCTCCTCTGACTGGGACCTCTAGGCCATACAGTGATACATATATCAATAACAGTAAGTGACAGTCCCTGCCTCAAAAGCAAGCTGTTGATAGTTGTATTTGTGCTGTGCTTGCCAATAATAAATCCCTATTAAGTGATAATGTATCTGAATTTTTTCTAAAATAAAAACTGTTTTCCAAGAAACACTCGAGCCAGTTGCATTGTTATATCAGAATCAAAACTACCTTTCTTTGCAATTTCTAACCATTGTTTGTTCACCTATAGCAAAAAGGTTAATTTCTAAAACAATATGATAGATGCTTACTATCTGATTGTAACTCACTGTAAAATAGATATTTAAGGGTGAGTTCCTGCACTTACAAATTCCTTTTTTCCAGATTTCTTCTCACTGAGTCAGCATGCATCTCAATTGAAGTCAGCGTTAGACTGCTAATAAATAGAGGCTATATTTATCCATATCTATTAGCAAGGACTGCAAAGGGCAAAAGTGTTAAAACCAAAGACTTCCTAACTCAGTGAAAACTCTTTAATTGCAAAGGTTTGTAGATTAACATTTGTAAAGGCCCTTGATTGCAAGCAGTTACAACCTACCAGTTCTTCTAACCGTGGAAGTGCCACATCCTGTAGTGGTGACAAAGACAATCGCACACGTTCCTGTTGCCACCTGTAGACCAAGCTAATAGCAAAGCGCCCGGCAACCCTCACAGTGATGTAGTCATTAACCTGGCGTAAAACAAGAGGTCAGTCATGTTATAATCCTAATCTTAATTTTATGGTCGAGGTGGGAGATGCTGCATGGTGTTATATCTCAAAATGTTAAACAGGGAAAGTTTGGAATTAGTCAGCCCAAATGAGGGGCCGTGATCAGTCTTTTTGGTTAAATGTAGAGCCAAATTCTGGTTTTGTCTCGAAAGTAGATTAATGAAGTAATAAAGTTAGTTAATATACATATGAATTTTGACCAGAAACTGCCGCAGACCTCATGCACAGATTATTCTTGTCCAGGACCAGTACTCTGATCATGAAGAGGCAGGAAGGTGTGTACTAGTCATTGTCTAGTCAGGGAGCATATGAGAAACTCTCCCAACCTTTAAGCCAACTTAAGAAAGTGTCTTTGTTTCTTGTGATGTATAAGGCTACAGAATCAGGCACAGATAAGCAAGAAAAATTCTACCCTATGCTTGTCATTTGGGCTTTATTGCCGATGCAGATGAGCACAATTTAGAAAGTGTCTGGTGTCTAGAATTTGTTTTGCACTTTTCACATGTATGGTACATTGTCACAAATCTGTGGTCTCTTAGGACTTCATTGTTGTCATTATACTGAAACAGCATGCATGGCAACAGCAAAGAGCCACCTACTACAAAACCACACCTTTCTACCCCCTATTTAAAAGGAAGCTTCTTAACCGTACAGGACCTATCGCACACACTTGCACAGTTCTGATTCTGTCCCATATAGAGCAGTACAGATGTGTAGTACAAATACTAACAAGTTCTCCAAATACATTTAATTAATCCTGTGACTAGAGGAGAAGATTAAATACATTTTTATGATGGAGAATAATAATGTTTGACAACTCATATTCATAATCTGAATGACAGAAACAGAACCAAAGATGTTTCTATTATAATTTACTTTAATCTGGGTTTGTATATAAAAGATAAGACTTGAGATGAGGTTTCTTAAAACTTGAATTTTTGCAGGTTTTATGTGAAGACACCCTAATTAAACCATTTATAGAAGCTGCAAGAGTTTCAGTGCTATTTTTGTGTGTTCCCAACTGCTCCTTCCTTTAGGCTGCTACCAAAGGAAATGTGAACTGAGAAGCAGAAACTGCTTGTTTGTTGGCTACCGCCTGTCATTTTGTCAGTGCTCTAGAATGGATACCTTGCATAAAGTACTAATCACATTGCCGATAGCTGTGTGTCAGGTAACATGCAACAAAATCTGATATAACATGTATGTGGTTGGTACATTTACATACTCTTTTCCTCAAAGCACGCTTAAGGACTTTGGTAGCAAACGTTTAGTGTGACTGCTCCTTAGTGAAGCATAACTCCATTGAGATGTTGGAAAATGTTCCAGGAGAGTTTTGCAGAGAGCACACCTGGATATTCTTATTATATGTCCATTTTTTAATGTGCTACATTCTTTGTGTAATGTCTTATGGCTGTGAGTTTTGCATTGTGTAGAAAAATATTTCTTTTTATCATTTTTTCAAATTTGTTTTCTTTTATTTAGTAAGCTGTTTCCTTTATTTACGAAAAGGTATACAGGAGTTCCCATATGACCTGCTTTAAACCGTGTAATGGTCTCATGTCACCTCTTATTTGTCTCCTTTCTTAACTGAATAGTCTTAGCTCTTTTAATTTCTTGCTATATAGAAGTCTCTGTGTCTCTAGTAGCTTTGGTGGCCTTCTCTGGACCTTCTTGATTTCCCCTATTTTGAAATAGAATAACCAAAACGAGCAGATTATTCAGTGAGCGGGTGTATCATTGGTGCCTATAATGGCATTATATTTTAGTATTATTTTCTGTCCCTTTCTAAATACAGCCCAACATCTTACATGTTCTCTCGACTGCAAATGTGGATTGAGAAGATACTTTCTTTCAATTGTCTATGATGATGCTTAGTCATTTGATAAGTTAATTTAAGAATCTATCAACACATGTAAGCTGCTTTTCCCCCACTGCCATGCCAGCGTTAGTGTCCTTTAAGAGGCCACTAGATTTTAGGAGTGGAGTGGACACTTATCCTTCACACTAGCAATATACATTTAATGGAATTCCTAAGTGCAGAATCAATTATGAATGGGATTAGGTTAGGCAATGGGAGCTGCTGGGGATGGGAGGGTGCAGAGAGAGTGAGGTGTGCACTGGGAGTCTTCTAGGGAGGGAAAGGCCATGCTGCTAGCCTATTGGTGAGTGCTGTCGGTGACAGGAAGGCAGGGGAATAAGTATCACTCCAGTTTTCTCTTTCTCCTTCTGGCCAGCTTCTGGGAGGCACTATTAAATGGAACCAAATGCTTTTTTCTATATGAAACTTTGAACTAATATGCAAATGACTTAAAAATATCTCAAGCCACCTCTTTTTTTCTTGCTAACTGCCTGAAAATGCCCTCAAGTTTGCCCTAAAGTGCTGTGTTCAATTTCCAGTGCCTCTCTATCAAATGTGTCCCTGATTTTTACCTTAATGTCAAGTATCTTTTAGCATTCTGGGCCTGATCCGACAGCCCTGGAGTCAGTGGGAGTCTTTTCATCAATATCAATGAGAACGGGAGCAAGCCTAAAGTCAGGTTCAGTAGTTTTTGCTATTAAACACACACAAAATATAAATTAAATGAAAACCCACATGTATTTTAAAAGCATAGCAACCCTATGGAAGACTGTTCTAAATCACTGCTTCTAGGTGCTTAGATGGTCTGATGGTCTCAGGAAATGGTTAGCCCTTATACCAATTCTCTGCAGCATTAGGCAAGTTACTTATCCTTTCCCTGCTTTGGATTCCACATGAGTAAAATACAGTAAAAAGACAGCAATATTTACCTTTTTACACCTGGATTGTTGGGAGTAATACTTTTGAAGATGCAAACTGCTAAGTTTTATTATCCTTGCAATTAAGAAATTTCCCAAAGGGAAAATTCTTTTCAAGAAGGAGAGAACAACAACAGAAGAATCAGGCTGATAAGTAGTACCTGCATTACAACTGGATCACTAAGCTTTCCCACTTGAGGCCATCTCCATTCCCTGACTATTTCTCCATCTTTATTAGTCACCATACCTCCTTCTTGATTGAACATCATTGCAATGACGTTACTGTAAACAACCAGAAACACAAAGCCGGTTTTGAATGGTTTACGTTCATAAAATATGGGTAGTCCAAGGACTTCACTTTGATCTAAGAGTTTTTAATTAACATAACACTATGCACATCCAGCACTTCATAGTGATTTTCACACACTCCACCCATTAGGCAGATACATATTATCTCTGCTTTACAGATGGAGTAGTGAGCCAAAGAGGAGTTAAATAGGTGTTTTAATAATTAAAATGAAATGTGAGAATGTATGAGAAACTGACTAATGCATGGTGAATTTGAATACTTATTTCTACTGCACTATCCAAAGCATTAACATTCTTCATATGCCAAAACAAATTGGAAGGAAGAAAAGGAAAATAAGGAAAAGAGAGTCATGTTTATCAATCAGCCAATCAATCCATGTAGTTAGGATTCCTGGGTTGCTTTTTTAGGGCATCCTTCTGCTGTATTTCCCTTTTGTGTTCATTAGCAACAATAAGCATCCATTTACTTCTATCTCTGGCAGAAACACATCAACTGACCTGCTTCAATTCAGTGTTCTGAGAAGATGTCACAAATGGCAGAATAAAAGGAATAAGACAGAGCTAAAATTAGGATGCCAAACAATATGGCATATATTTTCAGTTAAGGGCCTCAAAATGAACTTTAGTTTTACTACACAATTATATCTTAATCACCATTATTATTCAAAACAGATGTGGTTCGACAACGCTACAGAAATATTTATTCTAGTACAAAGGACCTAATTCTAGCCCAATCTGTAAATACTTCCAAATGAGCCCCTCTCCATCCTTCCACAAAGGCACACAGATTACCTGTGATTTGGCAAATACTTAGAATGAACATTAATCAAATACTGCATTTAACAAATAGTATTTGATGAATTCTCTTTGTGATAGTCATGAAACAGTGTAAGTTAGGTAGGCAACTGTGTATGTGTGTGTTTGTTTTCCTGAGAGCTGTGCCTAGGGAATGAATACAGTAATCTGTGGCATGTGCCTTCGTGTCCCAGGTTATGAAGGACTTGCAGAGTAGCCTTTCTTCAAGTGTCTGAAGGAGCCAGGATTGGGATGGAAAACTTTTGCCAGATGATTCCATTGTTGTGTGTGTATTTTCTGGTAAGTGCCTATGTCTTCTGTCCTTCAGTGATTTAGCTGATGGTGGTTGTATCACAATACAAGTCAGGAGCCAGTTTTGAATGACCTGCATTCTGCTTCAAAATCAGGCTGATGGAAGTTTTTGGTAGTTCAAAATTTCTGACTTTATGTACACTGCCATTCCATCAGTGTGAGCAAATCAAGGGTTTAGATGCAGAAAAACTTTAGCTACCCCAAATTGTGGTTGCTTTAGGCTTTCTTGGGGATGGAGCATAATTTTAATAGTTAAAAACCGTGACATAAAAACCCAGACCTGTGGCTGTGAGATCAGATTGCATCATGCACATTCATTTATTCATGGCTTCAAGCATTATTTTAGGTTCTTCCATATTACTTATCAAACTTAATATACAGTATGTTAGCAAGTACTCTGAAATATAACTACTTACCTGTTATGAAGGCTAATACTACCATGTCCAAAAGGTGTAAAGGTTCCAAGTATTCTCTGATCTGGAGAGGCAGAGAATATATTGGTGTACACACCACCACATGGGAGATCGGAATAGCTTTGGCAGACTGCAGGATGCCTGGAAGGATAGCTGAAGGTACAGTTAAAGAGTTTTACTTTTGGCTGTTAATGCGAACTCTGGCACTGGTTGTGACTTGGGTTATATGCCTGGAAAGGAAGTAAAAGAGGCTAAAAACACACTCTCTTTACAAGTCTTGGGCTGTCTAGATGTTGAGTTCCATTGCATAGGAGTAAGCAGGGCTGATTCCCTGTTTATCCCTCCCCCAGAGTGAAAGGGCAGGGAGAAGTGAAGAATAGACAGAGCCTAGACTCCAAACTCCAGCCTGCTGTGTGAGCCAGCAGAGGTTGGATGGTAATTTTCTGTTGGTTGAGGCCAGTGTCAAACTACTTGCCCTCTCATGAGGAAAGGGAGAGCTTGTGACTGAGAGGTATATTCTATACCTAAAATCACAAATTAGCCCCGCAAAGTATCATTGGTAAAGGTCTATCTGTTCATGTTCACAGGATTCCATTGTATCACCTGGAGAATTAATTTATTTTCAATGAACAATTCACTACTACTGTTCATATGGTTTATTGACTCCAGTTGCTATGTGGGAGACCTGGAGTGGGAAGCAAGTACGCTTTGTATACAGGGAAAGCACTGCAGCCCTTCAAAGGGACGTTCTCCAAGCCTTCGGGGGTTGGTGGTGTAAACGAGTTGTATTGCTCACAGCTTACCGCTGACCAGTTTCAAAAGGATGCAGCTGGTGTAGCTTTAAAAATAGAGAGCAATGGCAGCCCGGAATGATGAAGAGGGGAAAAAATTAAATTTTGCTATTAAATTTCCTTTAATTTGTTGCTAATGAACATAGGAAAGTGTGTGAAGACAAGGCTTCTGATCTCCTGCCCTGTGATCATCTAAAACCAACCAACCAACTTACACAGTGGGTTTTTTTTTTAAAGCAGAATCCCAAATACAATAAAAATTAGATTATCGGAGCCCCTTTCATCCAAAACTTTCATCTCAGTGTTGGCTCTAGATCTCTTATCCACTGATATCCCTTTATACATCTTTAACCCCTTATATGCTTACATGGTATAACTGACCCACATCCATCCATTTCTCATCTGAGGAAGTGGGTTTTGCCCATGAAAGTTCATGATACTATATATGTAATTTTGCTAGTCTCTAAGGTGCTACAGGAATACTTGTATTTTTAAAGTTACAGACTAACACAGCTACCCTTCTGAGACCTTTGAGTTATAGTTTAACTTATGCCCCATGCACACAGTACAGAGCAAGGGGCAAGATTTTAAACATTTCCCTAAGGGTTTAGGTGGATTTTGGTGGCAACTGTGAAGAGCAATATTTTCTCCTCACTCCAGGACAACAGAAAAGGTTAATGCCATTAGGCTCCATACTCAGAAATATAACCTCCCCCTTTCTTTTCAAAATCACTATCCATTGATTCCAGCCATGGGAACATTCATATCTGCTTCCTCCTCCCCTGCACGGGTCCACTGACTGTCCTGACTTCCTCCCTGTTACTAAGTAGCACTCATATATCATGTAGTTGAGTGCAGAACTTCCAACACCTAGCCCTCTATCAGCAGCACTAGTAGGGTTGCCAGGTTTTGAACCGGACAGTCCAGTATTTGAGCTTTCTGTTTGGGAAACAAATTGAGAAAATATAATTGAGAAAATATAAATGTCAGGTATTTTCTAAATAAGATGTAATGTAGATTGTGATGTAATGTCAAGTGTGTCTGGCATTTTTGTTTAAACCATCTGGCAACCCTAAGCACTAGCAGGACATGGAATCCCCTGGGTAAAAAAAGGGACCTTTCCTACACTAGTCACCATGCAAGCCCCCATGTGTCCCGTGGCCTTCAGGCCCCACCTGAATCAAGAGAAGGCCCACTTTGGAGTGCCAACTTGTTCCTCTTCCCTCATCAGATTCCCCTCCCCCCCCATATTGACCAATCAGTTGAACAATGGCTGCTGTGAGTTGAAACGGATTCCTCCAGCCAGTCCAACTCGGAGCTAGAGAAAGGAGGTAGGTTCCTCTGTCTGTCTTTCTCACCATTCCAAAGGCTTATGGCTGACAGGGGAAATGGGAAGAGAAATTCTTGAGTTTTGGTCTGATGCTACACAGCACCAGACAAGCTGCTAATAATCTAATCATTAACAAGTGAATCTTCCTTCCATGACATCTATGTAACCAGAGGTGGAGGACCTTCCTCTCAGCCCTCCTTTGTGATAGTTCAGGCACCAGAATCCATGTAATCAGAGGATAAGTGTGTGAGGTGTTAGGAGAAAGGGCCCAGCGGCCAGCGGCAGCTCACCAAATTGGTAATAGTGCTCAAGATTTTGGCTGGCAGGAAGGAATGGGAGGGACCAGAACACCGGGCAGATGTCCATTTGCTTTGTCGAGATGTGACTCTGACGGTACACATCACTGTTACCATTTCAGTGCAAGGCAAGAAACAGATAAACAAAATGGTGATGTCTTGCTCTTTTAAATTTACCTATGATTTAATATTTAAACAAAACATCTTCTGAATCCTTGTATTTTGCCTCTTGAAACCCTTCCCAAATCTTCTGACCATTGCTATATTTCACTTGTACTGTAGAAACTTAAAGGATATTAAATAAAAGATGAGCCATCTGTCAGCCCGTAATGTAGCTTTTGTAACGTTGGGTCTGCCTGCTTGATGGCTGGTATTTGGGGTTTTCCATTCAGCAGCTCAAATAAGGTCTTGCAGGTCCTCTCCTTAAATTTCTTGGGAATATTTTCTCTCACAGCATCACCATAATGCCGGAGAATAACTGGTTGGTGAAATCCCACCTCTTTCAGCTTAGATATCTGATTGTTTCTGTTAGACAGGGAAGAAAGAAAAACAGACCTATAATAATGATAATTTCTCAGTGAGCTAAATCCTAGTAGTCTTACCTATGCACAACTTCCACTAATTTAAAAATGTTTGTCCAGAGTAACAGCTACAGGATTTACTTCACTATTTCCCCAATTTAGGGTGAGATTAGCAAAGATACTATCTTAATTGGATATTCACATCCCTTAGTCAGCTTTGACAATCTCTACCTTAGCTACTCAGCCATCAATTGCTGGCAGTGCTAACGGGTGGTCAGTATCTCCCCCAATGTGCCTTGGTAATACCAGCATCTCAGTGAAGTGCTTGTTTACTATTAGTAGTAGCACCTCCAGTGTACCACTAAAGCAGTGATTCTCAAAGTGCGTCTGCAAGCCACTAGTGGTCTGCAGCCAGCTTGAGGCTCAGCCTCTGCCCCCTGCAGTGGGGGGCCCATGCTGATGCTCCAGCTCCCATCCCTCCGCGTGAGGTTGGAGTGCCAGCACTGCACCAGCCCAAGCCTCGCGGGCTGGATCCAGCTCGCAGGGGGAGCAAGCGGCTCTGCGCGCTGCCACTCCCCTCTCCCCAACTAGGGGAATAGCAGCGCAGGGAAGTGCTGCCTGGAGGCTTTCTCCACTGCTTCCTTTGGCTGGAATGTGCCCAAAGGGAGCAGTGAGAAGTGGTGCCTGGGAGTGGCAGGAGGCACAAAGGCAAGTAAGCGCCCCCACCTCATCCTCCTTATGCATAGACCCCTCACTCCCATCCCCCTCACGCACCCTCCTGCCAAGACCCTGTACTCCCAGCCTGTTCCTACACCCTCCCTTGCTTCTGCACCCTCCCTTTTGGCCAGACACCCCACCCCTAGCCTACTCCTGCATCCTCCCCCCTAGCCAGATACCCCACCACTGGCCTGCTCACACACCCTCCCTTCCACCCAAATACCCCACCCTCAGCCCACTCCTGCATCCAGCAGGGCTGATAGCTACTGCAGGCCCCAGGACAGGTGTGGGAGAGGCTCTGCACCCTCAGAAGAGGTGGGGCTGAGAGTAGTCAGTCTTTAGCACCAACTGGATTGCAGTGCTGCCCCCTCTACCCCAGCTGCCAAAGCCATGCAGAGTGGCACTCTGGTGCTCCTGCAGCAGTTCAAAGGAGCTCTGGGGCCCTTTAAATGGCCGGGCCCCAGGGCAATTGTCCCCTTCCCCCAACCCCATGTCAGTGGACCTGCCTGCGCCCTACTTTCCCGACCAGGCCCCTCACCAACCACCCCTCCTACACACATTTTATCATCATGGGTGGTTGGCTGGTGGTCTGTGGAAAGGTTTGCATTGAGCAGGGTGGGCAGCAGGCCAAAAAGTTTGGGAACGTCTACACTTGCTCCCTAGTTCGAACTAGGGATGCAAATGTAGGTGACCAAAATTGCTAATGAAGCGGGGATTTAAATATCCTGCGCTTCATTAGCGTTCGCGGAAGTGAAAGTGCATGCTGGGACGCATTAGAACCAAGGGTTTGGTTCGAACTAACGCGCCCCGCGCGCACTTTCACTTTCAAACAGCTGTTGAGCGGAGTAATGTGTCGGTAAGATCATGCTAATGAAGCGCGGGATATTTAAATCCCTGCTTCATTAGCAATTTCCGTTGCCTACATTTGCATCCCTAGTTCGAACTAGCGATGCAAATGTAGACGTACCCTTTGAGAACCACCGGTCAAGTGGCCTGCATGTACATTCTAACCTTTGCTTTTACACCAGTTCACTCAAGAGGCCTTGGGTTAGTGTCATTTGAATTTTACCTCAGTTTCCCTATCCATAAAACAGTGACTACAAGCCTTTTAATAATGTGAGGATTAATTAATGTTTATAAAATACCATTTCAAATGTATTATAATTATTATGTACACTAATTGCTAAAACCATATACATTTAGTCTTAAAAATCATTTTTATCCAATTTAAGATAAAAGGGACACAGAAACCCCTGTTTGATACATTTGTATCTGAGCTTGTCGTAGTCTTGCCACTGCCCAGGCAAAAGGTGCTTTCCATTCAAGATCTTCAGAGTCAGAATGCTGGAAACTCCAACCTTAACAAACAACATGAGAGTTTAGAATTTGATATAACAAATGCCACCCTGTCTTTTAAGAGTCAATCCCATTCTATGGCATTAAGCAATAACAATGTATGGCTCACTGGTATGATTTAAAAAAATTATTAAGTCTTGGGAGTTTATGTTCTTAACCAGCTTATTTGCTTTGCAGAAGAAAAGTGCCTTCTAAGCTCCTTTAGGTGAAAAATAAAGACATCTACTCAGACCGAGGGCCTCAAAGGACTGGGTCAGTCAGATAAGATTCAGTTGAGAAGTTTATCTGAACTCCAAGCCCTCTTGCAACTTTTTATTTTCCCCACAGCCTGAGTGGCCTGGCGCTGCTGCTCAGATGGGCTGGATGCAGCACCCTGTTGAGTCTTTAATCAATGCCCCAAGCTTTAGCTAGAAGGAGTCATTGAGAAATGAGCCACAACTACACCTTTGATTCAATAGGGCTGAAGTGGTATGGACAGCAGTGAGGCTGTCGCTAGAGAACCTTTCTTTTCTAGGGTAAGTTTCTAACTGGAGTCCACCATGACTGCAGCTGCACTGGTCTCTGGGTCTCTATTGCACAGATCCTAGCTCAGCTCGCTGCAGCATTAGTTTGTAGGTGTAGTTCCAAAGGGCCATACTAGCGCTCAAGGGATTGTGAGAGAAGAGGTAAAACACACACAGCTCCCTGACAAGCTCGACCATTTCCATAGCATTTTCTCAGGACCAGGATGAATGGTCAAAGTTTGAACTTTGGGCAGCCAGTCAATTTTCTCCTGAAGCACCCAGCAGAGGTGATGGATGGTATATGTAGCTACAGACTGCCAGAGAACGAGTCAAACAACTGATGGAATTCATTGGCAAAGTTCAGCTTCCCTGACTCTGAACCATTCATGGTGACGTAAGCTAGGTGACAAGCTGCTTTTGGGTCAGAACAACAGGCATAGGATGGTGAGACCCAGTGGTTTGGGGGTCTAGCAACAATGGCTGCCGAGCTTCAAAATGAGGATGAAATCATGCAGCAACAGACCAGCTGAATGGAAGTTCCTTTCACCACAAAAATGAAAGGATGCCCTGAGGAAGCTGGTTACTCCAGAGAGTTACTGACTGGTTGGGCATTAGTATGGGGCTAGGAAATCCCTAGTAGGTACTGTTGTGGTGGAGCTTTGCAGAACAATATATTAAGTGCTGAAAGGGGTGCAACCAAGATGGCAAATGCTCCAGAGATCATAGAGAAATTTGAATAATTGGGCTGCAACGAGCAAGCCCAGGAGCATATTAACAGAACAGGATGCCATTCCATGGTGGCAACAATCCTTGCTGAATCACCACGATAATTCCTTTATGTTCACATACCCATGGAAAGTGCATGATGCCAAAATATCTAGTGACTCTGGGCTTTTCAGAAAAGGATAGTGGGGCACTTTTCTCCCAGCCTACCACATAGATATTCATGGATCCTCCCTCCCCCCTCGAGGCTGAGCAAGCCTGTTCAGCCTTGTCCAGCCCAGCAATGTAAGGATCCCATGCAGAGTCACTTTCACTAAGCTGCCAGATGAACTCCACAGGGGCTAAGGGGAAGAAAGTGGATAAAATAACATTTTTTAACTCCCCTCCTCCCCCCCCCTTGTTTTTTTTTTTTAACAGAGCAACATTTTTAAAGAAGTCTGAGGAATAATACAAAATAAAACAGGGCTTAACTTCAGATCATGTTTCTGGGACATACAATCTATAGCCAGAGTTTGTTTAATACACTGTGATTTACATTAAAGTTGATACATTACAAACCACACACTGATGGTTTTCACAAACACTTAACACCAAGGAGACTGAAGGTGACCACTTTCCTCTAAAACATTTAGCGACTTTGGGATTTTAGCCTTCTAGAAGCGAAGCACCTTACCTTTTTCTTCAGAAAGTTTTGATGACAGTGAGAAACTGATTGTGACAGGTAAATGAGTATCATGTTGTGCAACAGGAGCTAAACAAGAGGAAAAAAGGGAACAGAATGTACTTGTGAACATGAATATACATGGGTCATCCATTTTTTAAAAAAATATTTTTTCTCATTTAAGTAGAAAAACTGCAATTGCATACGAAAAGCTTAACAAGACTTGTCCAAGACCAGTGGCTCTGCCCTGATTTTATTGTGATACTGATGAACTTTCTTGGCCCAATATTTCTTTGCGGTCTCACACACCTTGAAATGGGAAACAGTAAGTGCTTTGATAAATGGTTTGAAACATTGCCTAGTTTCACTGTAGTTGTTATACTAAGTGTTTGTATCTCTAACTTTAGCTGCACGGCTATTTTGCAATGTTCTAAAGTAATATTTCTCAGTGAGTCATAACATATCCTTACACAGCCTAACAGGAACATTTTTTTTTTCTGGCAGCTCCAAGGTGGCCACATTCTTTAACCTAAATATTAGACCAAAACGTAGTTGCGCATTCTACTTGCCTTTGTTTCCTAGAGGATTATTTGGTGCCATTTCAGGATTCCTTTTTTCCTTTCCACTATCTGTAGGTAAAACACTCTTCTTGCGCCAGCCTTTTGCACACTGAATCATTTCATGATCCATATATTCAGACCCTTGTGCTTTCTTGTCACACTCTTCTGGTGTTTGGCCTTTCCCTGATCTTGTGCTTTTGTCCTTTAGGGACTGCTGGTGCCTTTTTACTGTAATCAGCACCTTCAGTGAGCTCCTTCCAGCTGTAGTTCAGGAGATTTACAATTCCCTGAGGGAAAATGATGTCATAGCTAGCAAAGAGGTGCAATATTTCTCCCAGTTCATGTAAGATGGTGGGAGCCATGGATTTATATTCAGCCAGCAGGCTCATCTGTATTTCTTCTTCTGCTGGAAGAATTGAAGGTATTGGGGAGAACTTTGAGCTGGAAACTTCACTAATAGTTTTGAATAGGGAAGAGCTAGATGTCTGAAGCCGAAATGGATAATTCTCTCCTCTTGCTGTATCCTCTTTTAAGAAACTATCTTCATTTTCTACCACATGTTCTCCTTTACATCCAAGATTGCTGCATTTGTGCAGGCTGGGTAAAAAGACATGATACCTTTTAAGTAACAATTACTTTTGTTAACTAATATAACCAGGGAGTATACAGAAGAGAAAGATGTTAATTTCAGGAGTCACTTCACATAGTGATGCCAGACAGAATTAATAAGAGCACAGCTTTATTTTGTCACACACTTATGGTTTTCATAAACAATTTTCTTCTAATAAATAAAGTTAATAATAAGTAAGTTCAAGGTTCTACTTTTTAATTACTTCCATTAAATTGGGCTTTGGGTGGCCAAGGAGAGCTTTGCAGGTTCCTGGTAGATTTTATATATACACTCTTTTCTTTATTTTTTTTTCACTTCAGAAATAGAAATATCATCTCTGATCTTCCCTGCCTGGCTAGCCCCCCCCCCCCTTAATCTGGCCCTGACTGGGGCTCCCAGCCAGGATTGCCTGGTCCAGGAACACCCGTGGTCCTGCCAGACAATGGATGTTGCTGGATGGGGGAGTCCTGGTTTTGGGAGGTCCAGTCTGTACAATCTCTGTCCTACCTTTTGTAGGATTGAATACAAAGAAATATAGAAGTAGTAGGGTTTTTTTAAACAGGCACAAGACTATTTTATTTCTTTGCAATTCACATTTAACTCTAGCAACCTTAGTGCTTTTAGCCAATAATTCCATATGGCATGCCATAAGGTTACTAGCCACTACTGAGCAAGGTAGAGGAAATTCATGGAAGCATCATTCAAAAAGAATTTTATAAATCAATTACAAGGTATAAAGTGACTTGTAAAGAGCTCGCTAAATTAAAAAGCATCATTAGCATGCCAGTGCTGGAGATTTTCCATTAATTTGTGACAACTAGGGAGTGTTTACCGGAAAGGTGAATCCATCTCTCTCGAGGAAATGATATCAGTTTTAAAAATCAAAACAAATATTTCTGTGAAGCACAATGCATAAATAATCCACCAGCAAAAACTAATTCACATCTGTCAAAATATTCACACCTTTCCCCTGAGGAATCCTGCTGGTAGAGTATTGCCTCAGAGTGAATCAGACAGCAGATGAGACTTTATGAAATTCAGATAGTGCCAGGCAAATTAAGGGAGCATCTGTATTAGTTGAAGCATCAGCAAATTAGAAATGATTTCATCTTTTTTAAATAAATAGAGCATAGCTCGATAATCACTTTGAAGGAAAGTGCCACCTGTTGAATCCCACTTCCTACAATACCCAGGTTTCCCTTGGAGATCTCTCAGGTCATTCGTAGTCAGAGCAGAATTTTGCTTGATTTGTGAAATCTGTAGACATCCCACCAAGAGGCATGACATTATACTGGTTTGATTTAATGTAGGGGTGCCACAATAAAGGCAGGCTATTGAAAGTGCTCGTCACTTCCTCTATATTGCATCCAGGATGGCAAGGAATTATTTAAAATAATTCTTCTGATAGCTTGATATGGACTAAAGACGATTGTTATATTTAGCAAATCGTACCATATGTTTTATTATGTTTATATGCATCACCACAGTGCTTTACCTTTTCAAAAAGAGCCATGCACTAATGTAGGGCCAGATCCTGCAACTGGACCTGTGGAGATCACCCCACCTTTTGTGGGGTGCCGGCAGCAACTCACATAGATCCAGTTTCAAGACCTAGTACTAGGTCATTAATCTGAAAAATTATAGATGCCAACTCCATGAATGCTCCAGTCCTAGAGCACCCATGGAAAAAATTGGTGGGTGCTGAGCACCCATTGACAGCCCTCCTATCAACTCCTCCCCCTCCTCTAGCACCTCTTACCTGCTGACATTGCTGCCAATCAGCACTTCCCCCTTCCTCCTAAAACCTCCTTCCTGCCACGAATCAGCTGTTCCACAGCATGCAAGAGGTGCTGAGGATAAGGAGAGCAGGAGCGAGGGCGGGGCATGTTCAGTGTAGGGGGCAGAATGGGGCTGGAGCCTTGGGAGAACGGGTAGAGTGTGGATGGGACTGGGGCAGAACACCCCCGTACACATCAGAAAGTCAGTGCCTATCTGAACAATACCCCAACAATTCAGTTAAGTGCGATCTCCATTTTACAGATTGGGGAACTGAGACATGGAGAGATTAAAGAACTTGTTCAAGATTGCACAGTGTATTAATCACAGAACTAGGAATTAGAATGTAGGGGTTCCTGGCTCTCAGTCCTCTGAACTATTCATCACACCAGGCTGCTTTCAATGTCAATGTAAGCACCATAGGGCAGGATTGTCTTCTTCATTATTATTATCTGTTATTTGTATTATGATAGTGCTTGAAGAGCTCAGCCAAGGCTTTGAATACTTTCTGCTAGGAACTGTGCAAACCTATAGTAAGAAACAGTCTTTTTCTTCCCTGAAGAGCTTGCAATTATCATATGGTGCATTTCTCTGAGGTACTTAGGAAAACATGTTTCCTACATTTGCAGAGTTGAATTGTAACCATTAGAGATTTTAATTTAAAAATAATGCATCATATTGACACAAACTCAAAGGAGATTTTTCAAAGGCACTAATGGGAGTCCAGGGAAGTTGGGTGATGTCTTAACCCATTTATGCCTTTGGAAATTTTCTTCTCAACTACTAATTGGTGGGAACTGACTCATGCATTGCCACTGAGATCATATGAACTCCCTTACCTGGAAATAAAACTTGTGGGATGAGAATTTATGGTGTGTGAATTGAAATCAGTGGGTAGTCCTTTCTTCCCCCGCTCTTTCGTTCTTGATTTCAGCTAAAATAAAATATATATTTCAGATTAAACATGCAAATGCTGGAGGGGGAGGGGACAATCATGCTAAAGCTGAAAGGAAATACCTGGTCAAAGAAATATACAGGTCCTGGCTCCAGAGTTACAGGCAATGGCATTTTTCTCCCTTTGTTCCTAGAAAGATGGGAACATGGTTATGCCGAGAGAAAGTGGGAATTAAAAGTGTTAGTATTTTTGGCAATATAATTAAAGTAACATTATTTTTTCATTGCGAAACCCTGAAAATCCTCTCCAGTTAATGTAGTAACCACCGCCATAGAAACAGCAACAAAATGCTGCATAATTACTTTTAAAAATGTTTTAGCTGTATTTAAAATTATATGAAGTTTTTAAAAAAATCAGTTTATCAATCTTTGACATTCAGGTTCATACTGCTCCAAACTAGCCTCCACAACTCCTTGTGGTACATTATCTGTAAAGACTCAAGACTTCAGAAAATATTTTATTTGGTTTATTATGTGAATATAAATGTAGGAGTGGGGCCTAAAACATGTATGTGGAGATGTAGATAAACTGAAATGGCTATTTATCAAGTAAATAATCTGGGTATTTTAAAAGTGTAGCTCTAGACAATAGACTGGAAATTGTTTTTTTCAGTTATGTAACGTTAATCTTACCACATTTTAAAAAATAATTGTTCCTAAATGAAATGCAAGGAAGGGTGCAACTGCACAAAAGTCAACCTGTTGAATACACAAAGATCTGCATTTGAACATGATAGAAAGATGTGTCTCTGTTCGTATGTACAAATGACAGTCTGTGTATGCCAGTGTACGTTTTTTGCAGCAAGACAAAGGAACATACATTTTTACAAATACACTCATTGTGCTCTTTGAAAATCTGGCCTCAAAATTACATTAAAATTGTGACGAAACCTGATACAAGACAGGAAGTTCAAAAGTCAGGTTAACAAGATGCACATCAATTATGGCTTGTTGAAGAAGATACATGTCAATGACCAGGATTTAGAAGAAGAGGTTGCTAGGATTGTTTGAGTTTCTTGGCTTCTGTCAATTGCATCACCTTAAACTTTAATTGCATATACTTTTTTCTGCTTTAAATACAAGTTTTGAAAATGAACTTTTTTTAAATTGTAAGAGCCATTTATTTTGCTCATGTTACAAAGTCAGATATGTTTACCAATATCTATAACTTACATAATTAATAGCACTGTTTATTTTACATTGGGGAATCTAGTAGAAAAATATAGGACCAACCTCCTTTCTCTGTGTTCAGAAATGGAGTGAGGAGAGAATCTCTCTCTCTCGCTCCCTCTCTCTCTCAGAATGAGCGAGTAGTCCTGTGGCACCTTAGAGACTAATAAATATATATATAGCATCATGAGCTTTCATGAGCAAAACCCGCTTCTTCAGATGAGCTTGAGGGGATGAATACATAAAAGACACTTTCTCTGATATAGTAGGCTTCTTTCTTTATCAAGCATCTACTTTTATTTAATCATACATCTCCAATCCCTGTGGCTGATGCTGATATCTTTACTCATGTGAATAGCGTCAGTGGGTTTACACATGAGTAAAGGCTGCAAGTTTGGGTCCTAAGCTTGGAAGAGAAGTACTAAGATGTAATAAACTCACAATTGAATGAATGAAATTTAGCAACAGAAGTACCTTTGTTAATTATATATTCACACTCTACTTCCGACTAGGATGTAGTCTGTTCATTTCTTGTTTCCCCCTCCATTTCCCTTATACCATACACATGTAAAGGACACCTCCCTTTCTTGGCATAAATATATGACCTGAATGAAGAAAAAAGCATAACATACCTTGAAAGAAGCCTTTTCTTGAAGAACAGAACTTCTTTGGCTAGTCAAATGATGCAAATGCAAACTGCCTTCTTACAAAGAGAGAAAAGGAGTTGTGTCAGTTTGCTGTCTTTCAACACAGAGTTTAAAGTCCTGTTGCTTAGTAACCATGTACTGTGGTCTGTAGTCAGCTATAATCCGTTTTCCTAACTTCTCCAGCCACCCTATGCTTTTGTCTGGAGTGTTAGCTGTCAGTTCTTTCCTCCACCCCTAAAAAATTGTTTTTGTGTATTTCTTTATCAAGAGTTTATCATCCATCTAATACAATGTTATGTGGCTACTGGCTAATAGCATATCATATTTCAAAACACAGAGTTACCTAACATAACACAGTGTAAATGGCCAACATTAATGAAGAAAGGGCCCAAAGTTGTGACTTGGTGATTGCATCCCTCAAGATGTAGATAGCCCTGAGCTCTTCTAGCAGGCAAGCTTGCCAGCATACAGTTATAGGGCCATAATTAGAATTCATTATAATTATATTAATTAAGTCAATTCTGTTGCTTAATTCCACTTTATTAATCCTATGATTTTTAAAATGTAGTTCCCATTTATGGTGTTCTGTTGTGCATGCCATCCTGATATTTACTGCCACTAATGAGTTACTCGTTCCAGTTTTAACTCATCCCAGTTCTTTCATTTCTTCTGTAATTTTTTTATTCATTTTTTGTCACCTTCTGTAAACTATGACCTATCTCTGCCACTGACTCAGCCCCTCCCTTATTCACCATGACTTGTGTTCTCATCCTCTGGATTTTCAGATCTGCCTTTTTACTGCTCTTATATTTCCCTCCCTTTACCAATGCTCAATATCATCCCCTCCTCTCTAGACCCTTCCTAACCAACTGGGCTTCCATAAACTTGAAGGACTCCATTATCTCTAACTTCTGCTATGTAATTGTGAAAAGAAATGGACTGGAAAATTTCCTAGACTCACAAACATTTGTGGATTAGGAGCAACACATATGTCTCAGTCTACCATGGCTGCCTCCCTCTGCTCCCCAGAAGGGGCAATTGCTACATGTGAAACTTAGACAAATAATGTACTGGAAAATGGGAACACTGTTATGGATCTATGAGACAGTAAAAGTCAAAATACAGATGACTGCACAAATATAAATAAATAAAAATTATGGCTAGGCCAGGATTGAAAAGCAAAAACACCCTGCTGTGTGTACCCTGCCTCCTATCTAATTAGCAAACCATTCCACAAAGTAATAAATTAAACTTGTCATATATATACAGTAGACTTCCAATAATCCGGAACCTTTGGGACCTAGGTGGTGCTGGATTATCGGATATGCTGGACTATCAGGAGGTACTATATGCTGGTTATATATATATATACACACACAGTATATACTGAATATAAAGTGTGTTTAACCTTTTTTATTGTAGCACAAGCACTGTCCAGCGTCACACAATGCCAGTGGCAGACTGACTCGGTCCCGTCTGGTTTCGCTCGATTCAACTGCTGCCGCTGCTGCCTTGTGACTCGTTTTTTGCCGAAGCTCACTCACTAGACTCTTGGCATTTTGATGCCGAACTATCGGGAGTGCCATACAATTGGATGCTGGACTATTGGAGTTTTACTGTATATATGACATTTCTACCATTC
Organism: Rafetus swinhoei; assembly: GCA_019425775.1. NCBI lineage: Eukaryota > Metazoa > Chordata > Testudines > Trionychidae > Rafetus > Rafetus swinhoei. Next base: position 267,723,121 of record CM033437.1, on the reverse strand, counting down.
TTCCTATTTCTACCATTCTGTTATTAACAATATATTGCACAGCTATATTATTTTATATACACACACACAGAGATCTATCTATCTATCTAATTAGCAAACCACTCCGCAGAAGAAATAAATTAAACTTGATATATATTTGACATATATGACAAGTTTAATTTATTTCTTTGCGGAGTGGTTTGCTAATTAGATAGGAGGCAGGAGATTTACATATGTGTGTGTATAAAAAATAATATAGCTGTTCAATATATTGTTAACAACAGACTGGTAGAAAGAAATGGGAACAGTGTGCTTAAAATATTTGCAGCCTTGTCTACACACAAAAGTTGTATTGTTTTAACCACACTGATATAACCTGCGGTGGATGCAGTAATACCTGTATAAATATACTTATACCAATATAATTATTTCCATACAGGAAAGGGAATGAATGATACTGTCATAAGGCAGCTTTTTAGTGGTATAACGGTGTCCATACGAGAGGTTGTACTGATATAGTAATAGTGTTCTAGTATATAAAAACCCAGACCCCTAACTATCATACTTATAGCAAAAACTGTGGGTACACCAAGTATAGTGGTATCAGGAATAAAGCTGACTTAATGAAGTGGTGATGAATGGCAGTCCATCTTTTCTCCCTTTTTGTTTTTATACTATGTTACATCAGTATAGTGCTTTACAAGCAAAGGAGGTGGAAATTCCACAATTTTCAAGATATAAAGTTCCCCTCACATTATTTCCATCCCAAGCAAACAAGAATGGTGGGTGAACAAGGGCTATAGTGATAGAAACAATTGAAAGAATTTTTGAATGTGGAATAGTCTGTCCACATGTGAAAAGGTGGGCAAGTGGTCCCTTTGAAACAGGATTAGAAACCAGGACCTTGTGTGTTCTAATATCAGCTCTATATGTAACTCTTGCTCTGTGTCACCTTTGGCAAATTACTTAACTTCTCTTCCACACTTTTCTAACTCTTAAATCAATCTCTTGTGGGGCAAAGGGTTCACTGTTCTTTTCAAGCAACTCCAGTCTCAGAGCTCGCAGCTCACTACTATACCTAATATATCACTATACTAAAACACCCTGGTATTTATCTATAACAGGTAGCATGTGGGTCAGTGCTGAAAGATTGTAACTTATCAATACTCACAATCATTGTAAGATGTGTGCGTGGATAATATTTCAGGAATAATGTAACTATATTGAAAATTATGCTTTACTGTGGCTTGAAGTAAAAGTTAGTCTCCAGGGAACTGTGTGTCTTAGTAATGATTCAAGTGTGAGGCAGTGGCCACCCCTTTCAAGTCAGTGGGTGATGTAGAGCACAGTTCAATTATCCACTCTTGTCTCACCATAAAATACTCAATGGAAAACTGGCAAAGACAATTGAAAACAGTCAAACAGTCAAAACCAGTGTGAGGGAAATGGTGCATTGTAACAGACACAGAATAAATGGGTCTATGAATAAAGACTAAAGAATGATTTAAGTATCACAGTGTAGAGAAAGACACTCTGCATCCATTTACTGAGTGAGGCCGAGATCACATTTTGTTGAGTGGTGATGTGTAATGAAAGATTGGATCCTAGTTACTATCAAGCCAGCCCCCTTGGCAACAGACTGAACTTTGGAGGGGAAACCTGTATTAGCTAAGAAAGGTAACTATGAATAAATATAAAAGAAAGTGCTACCAGACCATTTGTTGTTTTTAAAGTTTATCCTGTACAGACTAACTCAGCTACCCCGTTAAGCTTATGAATAGAGGCCCTAGTTCATGTTTATTATCTACTATATATTTGAGAGAGTTAGTGCATCTGTCAGTCCATCCATCTGTTTGTTCAAGAACTCCTCCTAAACAATAAGAATGAGGACCACCACATTTGATACACAGATTCCTCTTACCATAACTTAAAGCAAAGTGAGAGTTTCATTGTACCAGGACAATTGGATGTGCATGGAATGTGATTTTCTCTCATAAAATGGGAAAGGTGGGCTGTGATAGCAGGGACAGTTATACTCCCAAATGACTACAGGGGGACAGCAGGCATGGGTGATCGTTATACTCCAGAATCACCATAGGGAAGCAGCAAGCAAGCTTGCCCTGACAGATCCAGAGATCCTCAGAGTAGCTGCAGGCTGGCCACCACTTCTCCAGACCAACCCTGGGGAGTAGTCGCTGGCTACCTGCCCTGAGCCCCTCCTCACCTTCCAACTCTGACTTCTGCACCACTGCCATCCCCAAGCCACTGCCCTGACTCCTGCATCCCCAAACTCACTGCCCTGAAGGACCCAAGCAATGCTGGGTAAATCTTCTGGTTTAATTTTATATAGTAACTATTTCCATCACTGTCTCTTTTCTAGAGGAACCTTTCTTTCTTAAACCTTCTTAGTTAGAAGTGCTCACAAGTGCTGTGTGTTTATAGGAGTGGTGATTTAAGGTTTAGATGGTAAACTGGTGAGATTTGATCCACCAAGCAGATTTGAACCTGGAACCTGTGAAGCTTAGTGTAGGCACCTCTACAGCTTGATCTATAAAGCTAGCTGACTCTCAGCTTAGGCTGTAGAGCTCACTTGTTCTTATCTCTTGCTGTAAGTGGTCTAGTGCCACTATATGGGACAGTGAAGCACGCTAGGTATGTTGGTTACACTGGGGTACACTGTTTCTTTAGGAGTAGAGGCTCTGGTTTCCTTGGTATAGCCAGTGTCATGAGCTGGATATCACAGGGGAACAGTTCAAGGGGGCTCAGGGACTGGAGTGCACCTCTTGTTAACTTGCAAGGCAACCATAGGTGCAGAGTGCTTGAGTGGCTGACACAAGCTGATGGTGTCAGGGAGCTAACACCCATCTACCCCACGTGAGATTTTCTCTTGGTGGAGGCAGGGGATAAAAAGGTGACTTACTGTCTTAGGTACCTCAAGAACCATCAGAGTGGGTTAATTAGTTTGTTCAGTATTCTGAAGCTATAAAATGCATAACCACTCTAAGTGTTATAATTGTTGTATGCAGTGTAGTTGTAGCTATGTCAGTCTGGGGATATTAGAGAGACAAAGTGGGTGAGGTTAGTCCAAAAAAAATATTACCTCACCAACCATATCTCTATAAGTATTAGAACTTATTCATAACAATTGTTCCTTTGAGGAAGAACTGCTCCTATATTTATAATTAAGCTCCTATAAGTTCATGGCCACAAAAAATGTCATGGATTGTGCAATCTTTTTTTATATGCTTTTACCCTGTACTATACATTTTTCATGGAGAAGGCTGGTGTTTCTCAAATTGGGGGTCCTGACCCAAAGAGAGTTACAAGGGGGTCACAATGTTACTTTAGGAGGATCAGCATTATTACTCTAACTTTTGCACTGCCATCAAAGAGTGACCAGAGAGCAGTACTGTTGGACAGGCACCCAGCTCTGAAGGCAGCACCCCACCAGTAGCAAAGCAAAGGTATGGGTGGTAATGCCATACCACACCATCCTTATTTCTAAGCTGCTGCCTTCAGAGGTAGGCAGCTAGAGAGTGGAGTCTGCTAACTGAGGGCCCAGCTTTGCTGGCAGCAGCACAGAAGGATGATAATACCATACCATGTTTCAGAGAGATAACCAGGTTAGTCTGTTTCAGCAAAAACAACAAGGAGTCTGGAGGCACTTTAAAGACTAACAACTTTATTAGGGCATTGAGGCATGAGCTTTTGTGAGATATAAGTCACTTCCTCACATGCTTGAAAAGAAAAGAGGAAAAAGTGAAAGGATCTAGGAATGGGAGTGTGACATCAGTGTTAGTTAAACCAGAGTGGATGTGGCTCATCTCCAACAGTGATGAGAAGAGTAATAGATATGTAGCTGTGTTAGTCTGGTCTAGATGAAACAAAAAACAGGACTGTGTAGCACTTTAAAGACTAACAAGATGGTTTATTAGGTGATGAGCTTTTGTGGGCCAGACCCACTTCCTCAGATCAAATTAATCAAATGTATTTGATCTGAGGAAGTGGGTATGGCCCACGAAAGCTCATCACCTAATAAACCATCTTGTTAGTCTTTAAAGTGCTACATAGTCCTGTTTTTTGTTTCAGTGATGAGAAGCTGAGAGTACCTGAAAAAGAAATTACCTGTTGTAATGGGAGAGCCACTCCATGTTTCTATTTACATCTTTTTTCTTTTTTTGAAGTTTTTTTGCCTTAGAATGGCAACTTGCATACCATGACATCCTTATTGCTGCACTGCAACTGGTGGCAGCTCTGCCTTCTTCAGAGTTGGGCTCCTGGCCAGCAGCTGCTGCTCTTCAGCTACTCAGCTCTGAAGGCAACACTGCCTCCAGCAGCAGCAGCGCAGAAGTAAGGGTAGCAGTACCACATCCACTCCTGCAATAACCTTGTGGTCTTCCCATAACACCTTTTTGGGGGTCAGGATCCCTACAATTACAACACCTTGAAATTTCAGATTTAAATAGCTGAAATAATGAAATTTACAATTTTTAAAATCTCATGACAGTGAAATAGACCAAAATGGACTGTGAAATTGATAGGGCTCTATTTATAACGTTTTCTGTTCTAGCCCTTCGAAAGTCTTGCAGATGTGTAATGACAGGCAGAATCAAACTTGGGACCTCAGGAGCTTAGTGCATGAGCCTCTAGAGCTTAAGCTAAAAACCAGCAGCTCCTCAGCTAACGCCACAGAGCAAACTCAGTCTTTCTGTAAGTGGTCTAAGTGCCACTACATGGGCCAGTGAACCACACCAGAAGGGGTGTGGGTTATATACAATGGCCTCTACATTATTGGCTTCTACACTGCTTCATGGACCTAACCTCCATGAATTTAACCAGTTTTTTGAACCCTGTTAAAGACCTCGTCTTCAACATCAATCATTCATTGATTCCCACCAAACAGCAGCCAATTCTCTGACTAAATCTGGTATCAGCCAAACTGTTCCCATAAGTGCAGGGGCCTTGAAAAGATGGGTCCAGATCTTGGTTTTTGTCTAAATGTTATGTGAGCCATCATCCAGTGCCAGCCATAAAAAGGAGAGGGGGAATATGGTGGCTGTTTGTTTGTTTTTGCAGTGGTGGCTTAGACAAGGTGACACCATTTGAAATATCACTGAAGAAAGACACCACAACTGAAAAAGGGCAGCGGGACACCTAACTGGTCAGAAAAGGGGCGGGGAAGGGAGAGGTCAAATTGCCTTTAGCTCCAATTTAAAAACATTTCAACCCGCCTCTATCGCAAGGTAGGGGCCGGGGCTAAAATCAGGGCGCTGGAGACGGCCAGGGGAGGGCGCCCCCACCCACAGCTAGACAGGCGGCCGCGCACAGGACCCTTCTCCCACCCCCCAGCTGTGTCTGGACAGAGCCGTCAGGCGCAGCCGCCCCACGCCACACGCAGGCAGCGCGCACGCGCACTAGGCTCTGCCAGGCTCGCTCCGCCTGGAGCGCGCATCTCGTACCCCTCCCTGGCGGCCCGGGCTCCTCCAGCCTTCCCGACATGCCCCGCGCTCACCAGCGAGTGGTGCCGCGCTGGGGGCGTGGGGGAGCGGGGCCTCTCCGCCGTCTCTCTCGGGCCGCGGCAAGATGGCGGGCGCGGAGCAGGCGGAGCCGCACCTGAATGGGGAGCTGCTGGACCCCGAGGAGGCGGAGGGCGGCGCGGCGGGGCTGGGCGCCGAGGAAGGCGCCAAGAAGAAGCGGCGGAAAAAGAAGAAGAGCAAAACCGCGCCGGCGGGTAGGGCCCGGAGCGGGGCCCGGGGACGCGGCAGGCGGGCGGGGGGAGGGCGGTGTTGCGGCGGGTGGGCCGGGGAGCAGCTCCGCGCGGGCGGCGTGTCACGGGGCGGTTGCCGCGGAGAGGTCGCGGGGGTGAAGCCGCTTGGGCGGGCGCGTGTGAAGTGGCGGGGGGGCGCTGTGGTGTCCCGAGCAAGTCTCGCCCTGACTTGGCAGCTGGGCCTGTCACTGTGGCCGCCCTTGGGAGGGGGAATCTGTCAGCCGTGGGCTCCGATGAGACGGACACTGTAATTGGCTAGTATCTTTGTGGCGTTGCTATTGTCCAACCTCCCTCCCCCCCGTGGCTTCCCTCTGAGGCAGGTGATGTGAGGTCCTGAGGGTCACTGATGGGAAGAGCACAAGGGACTGTTCTTGCTCATACGTTTGTGGGTGAGAAAAATCCGTTGGTTTCAGCTCCCAGTCTGTTTCAGGGACAGTTTGTGGGGAGATTGGGGCTGCTGCTTTGTACGCCACAATATCCCCTTCTCTGGCCAGAGATAAAAGAGGTTGATTTTGTTGCCTTAAAAGTTTATCCCACAGAAGGGAACCTATTTCTGCTAACCTCCCAAATATGGTAGATAAGTTTGTGCAAATAGTGTAAGGAACCAATTTAACTAGGGATGTCAGTGTGTATTTGAGTACGCAATTAACCGTTAAGTCTGGGCTTATCAGTTAATCTTGTCAACTGCACATGCTTCCCTACCCCGCTGCTGCCTCTGCATCACATGTGCACTAGATCTGCCTGCCTTCTCCACCTGTACTCCTGCCTCTGATAGAGACGCTGCAGAGCGGAGGTTGAGGGGGGCAGTCTGCAGCCAACTTTCAAGCGGGCTTCTTGCATGTGCCGGCTCTGCGGACCCATGTGCCCCCCCCCTTGCTGCCTCTTACTTAGGCAGCTGGGGTGGGCAGGCAAGAGCTGGTGATAGGGGGAGCCGCCTTAAAAGTTGGTTCCTTCTGGCATGAGCTCCAAGGTGGCGCTGCCCCCCCTGCATGCTGCTGCCTCTCTGAGGTAAAAATATGAGGGAGTGGGGGGGCAGGGGAAGCTGCCACAAAGCAGCCTCTGTTTGCGGCAGCCCCTGTCCACACGGGGGCTAAGCTTCCCAGACAGAGGCTGTATCTAACATTTGTTTTGACATGTTTAGTTCTTTAGAAAAGGTGAGAGATCTGATATCCTCATGAAGGTTGTAAAAATATTTAGATAATTATTTTAGGTTTTTATATCAAACTTAAGTGCTATTTTATTTTTTTAAACAATACTTTATTTTGCAAACAGGACAACAAGAAACAGAAAGAGAATTAGAGGGTGCTCTTGATGATATAGCAAAACAGTTGGATAAACAAACACTGGAGGAGAAGGAAAAAGATGAGGATGAAGAAGGCAAGTGTAACAATGTTTTTCTAATGTTTAAAATGAAAGTTTATTAAGTGCTTGAAATTGTAGAGCACTTTCTACAGGTTTCTAGTTTTTCCACTTTTAATTTTCTTCATGCAAGATGCCACTGTATTTGCAGCATATTTTCTTCATGTTCAACAATTTGCTAACTGGGGGTTATAAGCTTCATTCATTATCAAGCAGCATTATTTCACTTGAGCAAGAGGTTAAATTTCAGACAGTTGTAGTTGTTTTTTACCCTCATGGATTTATGCCACAAAGGAGCTCTCTTAGTACAGGGAAATACTGGAAGAAGAGACTGAGGGGAATGCTGTAATAAATAATAATAATAATACACAATTATACTATTACACTTTTAATAATTCACTATAATAAATAATACACTATTATAAAATGTTTCTAGTCACTGAAGAAAATTCTGCCTGTAATGCTAGTTCTTTCACTGAAACCCAACTAAACAAATATGAAACATTGCAATACAGACAAAAACCTGAAGTATATTGCTTCCAATATGGTTTCAAAACAATAGTTTGTGTATCATTTTTAGTTTCTAATCTGAATTTAAACACGTTTTGTTACACACGTTGCATGATTGAAAACCAAATATACACTGACCTGCTCTGTAAATTAATATTTCTCCATAATAAAACCATGTATTTAGCACAGTGGTGGACAACCTATAGCCTGTGGGCTCACTGTGTGGCCTGTGAAACATTTTGTTTACTGTTGCTCATGCAGGGTTGCCATATTCTGCTGGTTTCCGTTTTTGTAGTTTTGTTTCATTCCGGTGTTACTAAAGTGACACTCTTGTAATGTAAGGGCACGTGAAGTGAGGTATGTGCTGATTGCACACAAGGTAGACTGAGAGAGCCATACGCAGTCAAAGCACTGCTACAGTTCAGTTGGTGCACCCTACAAATTCTAGGAACACAAGTGCTGTTAGCAAAACTCCCCTATCCTGGGAGAACCTCTTGGTAATAACAATCTTGTGACCCATTGAAATGAAGAAGGGCCATTCATGCAGCCTGCTTACCAGCCTAGGTTGCCTATCACTGATTTAGCACGTGTCTGCTGAGTTAGCATTTAATAAAGTGTTCATCTTTAAATTGATCTCTTGGCATACCACCTCTGGAACTTTAGGTTTCAAACCTATTAAATTGGATGTTAGTATCCAAAAGTATTTCAGTAGAAAAAAACAGGTGCATACTGCATATAGCACTAGATAATAACCTTTGATTCTGAATGCGTGTACAGCATCCAAATCCATTTTAATTGCTGCCCATAATACTGTGTTCTGATAAACTGGATTTCTGATGGCTTACTGCAGGGGATGGGGTAAAAAGATATTAATCTTAATGTAATACATACATTTCTACTATGATTGCTGTGGAGTCAGAACTCAGTGAGAATAATACACTATGTGTAAACTACTATTCTCTTGCGGAAGAGCAAATGCAAATGGAGTGCTAATTTGCATATGTCATGCTCTCATTTGCATTTCCTCTTCCTTTCTCTTATGTGCAAGAGGTTTTTGCGAAAAAAAGTGCTGTATAGTCGGCACCTTTTTGCACAAAACCCCCCTTTTGTGCAAGAGTCGTTCTTCCTCACTTTTTTACAGTGTAGTTATCATTACTTAGCTAAACATTAAATTTAAAGTTGTTTTCTCACTGAAATAATGCTCTCCCTGTCTTCTATACAAATTACTTGTGAATTCATTCATAACATACACAAGTTAAATATCAGAATTTTTAATGTTTTGTTTGCCTTTGATATTTTTTGCCTGGCCCATTCTCTTCATGCCACTTGAAATCTGTATAATTGTGGGAAATGGCATACAGGCTGCCCCTGAAATCTGCTCCTGTGGTTTGCTTTTTAAAAAACAGTATTTTGGCCATCTCCCCAACTGGGAAACACTAATGATTGCATTGAAAGAAAGTTCATTGTGGTTCTGCTACATTTTGGAATTGGGCTGGCAGCATAGTTCATCTCAAATAATGAAAAGTATGGTTATTTTGTTCCTAAGTAAAGAACTGCATTTCAAATATGGTCATGGCATATAAGGGCTTGTTTCAATTCCTTGTTAATGTTTAGGGTGCTCGTGAAATATTTCTGTTTGTTACCAGGTAAGCAACCTGGAACGGAAAAGAGAATTAGGGTACGTTTACACTAGCCCCCTAGCTCAAACTAGGGAGGCTAATGAGGGCGACCGAAATTGCAAATGAAGCGCGGGATTTAAATATCCTGCGCTTCATTAGCATGTTCCCAGCCGGTTGCCATTTTGGAAACTGACTAGCCCGGAATGAGGTTTAACTGTTAATTCGAACTAAGGGGTTTATCTCGGAATCGCGCTTCTCTGCCGCGTGTAGACGCGGGCAGTTATTCCGGGCTAGTTAGTTTCCAAAATGGTGACCGGCCGGGAACATGCTAATGAAGCGCGGGATATTTAAATCCCGTGCTTCATTTGCAATTTCGGTCACCCTCATTAGCCTCCCTAGTTCGAACTAGGGAGCTAGTGTAGACATACCCTTAGTGATTTTCAAAGACATGGCAGCATAAGCCTAGTTAGTTTGGCTTGCTACTTGGCAGATTCTCTTTCGAGTGGCATATAATAAGATCAAAGCAAATTAATAACAGCTACCGATGTCTTGAATTTTGCCAGCGTCTGCAGTGGTTAGCATAGAGACCTGGAAGATACCCTCACTCTGTGAATTACTGAACTGTACACCAAGACTACTACTTTTTCTGGTTCAGTGTTAATGGATTAAGCACAGTTCAAGGTCAAGATCCGTGTGGCACAGCTGTGCTTGAAAGAAACAAATACAGGCTATTAGGAGAGAGTGACTGCCTTAATGCTAAAATACATTTTTGATTGAGAGTTGGCAGGACAGATTAAAAAGTAGAAACAAGATGTTTGTATCTACAAGGTATCCATAAAGATTGTAAAATGAGATACTTAAGTCTGAAAGTGGACTTTCTTTTATGGACTAGGTTTTAATTAAGTACTAAAATCTGCACCCACTGCAGGACTGTAGCAGTTTAAAAATCACCGATCTACTTAACTCAGATCACATTGACCATCATAAGTCATTTGAATGGCATTGAGATCTAGTGACTCCAATTTTTTGTAACTAATCATCTGCCATTTTTATGAGTGAGCAAATACACAGCTCTGAGTAAATATACCAAAAATAGGAACACTTTATATTAGAAGACATTGAGAACTTCTGGAATCAATGTTTATAACTTTGAACAATGTTATGTAATCCTTGCACATATGGAGTAAGTAAACATTATTAGATGTAGCCACATCTTTTTAAGCAAATATTATTGGATAGAGTCCAACTGTGCTATAATCACAACCAGCCTGCTTTTTTGCTGCGTTGATGCCATATGCTCCTCTCTCCTCAAGCTTTGAAAAGTTGTAGGATGGAGTCCCATAAATACGGGTCTCATTCCTGTGGTACCTATCCTTTATATCGTATGCGCTGCTTATGTGGTGCACTCCACATTGACCTTCATGAGTGCTGTCATCTGTTTGTCTTTTCCTTTTGCTTTTACTGGTAAAAGAAATTAACAGTTCTCTAAAGTTGTGGTCATTTTTTATTAGCTGTCTTGTTTAATATGATTTTTTTCTAACCACTACTCCCCAGAGACTTCATGTTAGTTACACTGAGATTATAGGATTTGGGATGGAAAGTGGTCTATTTCTAACACATTCCTCAAAGGCTTCCTTTTTTTAATTGATTAACTTCATACGTATACAACCAACATAAAGGAACTATTTAAAGATCTGAAAGCACTGCTGCTGCTAGAGTAAGTATCTTTCTCTATCTGAATCTGGCGATGGGAAGGAATCTGCAACTGTTGATAACTGCTTCTAGCTGTCTCTTTTGCCTCTTCAGCTTTCTTCAAAATTTGTTGAAACTGTGAATTTGGGGACCTGTAATAAATCTGAACATCAAATTCAATGCAGCTGAGGTAGAAGCAGCTTTAGTCCCAGATAGAGTTGTACCTTGTTCAAAGTTCAAATTCTTCTATTTCCCCATGGCATAGTTTAAAAGGGCTGTACACATTTAAGTAAAGTCAGGTGTTGAACTTTCACACATACTGTAGTGTATATAAAACTTGATTTTTTTTGTTGCTGTGCAGAAGTTGTGAACTCAGATGTCAGATACAGGTAGACTCATAAGCTGAATAAAATTGAGGTATGCATTTTCCAGGTGTTATTTAAAGCAGCTTACCTTTGGGTAGTTTCTCAGTAAGGTGCCATGATAACTTTTGTCCTACATTTGATTCTTTGTGTGTTTCGATGTATATAATATATAAACATGTTTCTTTTACAGATGGAGAGGGTGAAGGAGATGGAGCAACAGGGAAGAGAAAGAAGAAAAAGAAAAAGAAGAAAGGACGTAGGTACCAATTATAGTAATAATAAATGGAGTTTTCTTATTCTTAAACTTATCCTAATATATTATGGCTTTCGAATTACAAATATTTGGGGTGGGGATGGCACAAGGTAAAGTCTTGGCCCAGGTAGCCTGAAAGTTCTCTCTGGTGCCTCTGAATGTATCACTTTGGCCAGGTTAGGTGACTAGAGGGCTTCATAGCACATGGTGTTCTATGGATATGCCCAAATTCTGGCAGAAGGCTCTTAAATGTGCTTTGCTGTTTTTGCTTTTCTTGCCGTTAATGATAACTTACAACTTGCAGTATAAAATTTCTTAAAATTTTTACTCAACAGCTAAGGTGCAGACAGATCCACCTTCTATTCCAATATGTGATCTATTTCCCAGTAGCATATTTCCAAAAGGAGAAGAATGTGAATATCCACCAACACAAGATGGGTAAATGTTATGTTTCTGTTTTTTTAAAGTCTAAAAACCAGCTAAGTTTAAAAAAATAAACACTTCTGATGTGCAACGAAAGACTTAATTTTCCAGTAGCTTTGCTTGCCTAACTCTTAATGCAGATTGTGAGCAAAGTTGACGGTAATGCCTCTTTACTGGATCATCTAACCAGTTCTTTCACAAGTCATCAGATCAAAAATGTTTTCCCTCACAGCTTTATTGGACTTGGTTTTTATTTTACTCAAATGTTTATGTAGCTTGCTTTCTTCTGGAGTCCCCATATACATTAAAATAACTGCAGTAGCACTTGACTGCATGAACTTCTCTTGGTCCTCTTAATAGGATGTTAACTGTGGAGCATAGTAATGACTTAAATGCAAATAAAATCGATTTTTACAGTCTTTCTTGCTATCATCAGACTTTCTTAGTAGACTTTTTTAAGGTGTAAGATTGATGGAAAGGGTGTGTCTAATGTATCAATGTTTATACTTTGATGTCAGGCCCATCTCCTCTTTATGAAAACAAAAATTTCTGCTTTAGGTAGCAGAAGTAATGCTAGGAGACTGAGGTGATCGTCACACACATTAACTGAAAGAAAAAGGGGTATAATTTGTTGAAGACATTGTTTATAAAATAGTCCTTACATCTCTAGCAGTATCTCTTAAATAACATGTAAATTTAAAAATCTCACTAATTTTTGTGCTTGCTAATGTTACAAGTATGCCTAAGATTACTGTAACTGAAAGGTTTGGGAGAGAAATATTTGTTTTCTTTTATGAAGTGCTGTCAACTGGGAGGCAGGAGCTGGTGCCTGTGCAGAGGCAGCAGTGCAGGGCGGGGGGGTAGGCAGATGCTGGGAAGAACTGGCTTAAAAGCTCATTAGCTGCTGTGGAGACAACGACCCCCCCCCGCTGTTGCCTTTGATAGAGAGGCAGCAGGATTGGGGGACAGGAGGGAGTTGGTACACGTGGGAAGCCAACTTTTAAGCTGGCGCTCTGTGCATGCTGGCACCCACAGAGTTGCCTGCCGTCTTCCCTGCCTCCCACATGGGCTGCCCCAGAGATGGACCAGGCTCCCGCATTAGGAAGGCAGGATAAGGGACAGGCTCAAGGTAGACAGGTGGGGTGGGTTCTGGAGTCGCTTAGGGGATAGGGTATTCCCCTGGGGAGCAGGCTGCCCCATGGATGGACCTGGCTCCTGCATTAGGAAGGCCGGATAAGGGACCCGCTGAAGGGGGGCAGGTGGGAGCCGGCTCCCCACGAACACTGGTTCCTGCAGAGCCGCCTGCCCTACCACCTCCGTGCTACTGCCTCTGATAGACAGGCTGCAGGCAGAGGTATGTATGTGTGTGTGTGGGTGGGGTGGGGGGGGGGGGGGGGGTGTCAAGCAGGAGTCAGTACACGGAGGAAGCAGGCTCCTGTGCAGCCACCTCCCCCCCCCCCACGATGCTGCCTCTCTATCAGACAGTGGGGAGGATAGGTGAAGGCAGGGGCAGGCAGGACCGGTGTTCTCGCCTGGCCTCCTGCGTGTAAAAACCACTAAAAAATTCAGCAGTTACACATTTATAAAACATTTTTTTTAACATCCCTAGTTCCTTTGCATAGTTTGTTTTCAGCAAGTCTGCTCTTGAATTGCATTCCTATTTTTTATTTAGCTATTCTAAAATCCCAAGTGCTGATCTGTCATTTTTGGTTTAAGTGATTAGCTCTAAGTTAAATCTGCTTTGAACTGGCTAAAGTACATGTCAGAACATTTTCCATAAGAGATAATTATTTTAATTGTATACCTGATGAAGCAAGCTTATTTCTTCATCATAGGTCTTCTGGTGCTTCCACTGAAGTCAGTGAGGTTTTTTCCTTTGATTTCCCTAGGAGCAGGAGTATATCCCATATTGTGGCAATACTGTAATATGTTATTTAAAGAAATACTGTCAACTTGAATGTGTTCTAATTAATTAATAACAATAATTTGTTTAGCTGATGCAGGACTATTTAAGGGCATATATAGAATTTTAAAAATCTTTAAAAATATTTTTATACGGTACTTTTTATCCTATTGTTGATCAAGGGTGGAGTTTCAGGAGGGTGGGGAGGCAGCAGCTGTGCGCTCCAGGATGCGGCTTGCTTTTCATCCCGTTCCCCAGACTAGATGTGAGAGGCATGCACTACGTGCAAGTACTTCCCCCTCATTCACTGATAGTCTGGGGAACGGGATGAAAAGCAAGTTGCATCCCGGAGTGCACGGCTGCTGGCTTTCCCCCCCCGCCTCACTCTCCCAAAACTACCCTCGTTGTTGATGTGGTTCTCTTTACATGAAGACAATGCAAGTGCCATGGAATAAGTGTGCTGCCTATGTACCTACTTGTTGGCGCTTCAATTTATTGTTGCTGTTAACACTCTTGGACAGTTTGGGATGAGGAGTGCATAGGAGTGATGCCCTCATATTACTGCATGCAACAAGATATGCAACTGAATATTAGCAAAATAGTGAAACCGACTGTATGTAGTGCTGCCAAATGCATAAAGCAAACTGAAAAAAACAGAATATTCTCTAATGTAGGTATAGAATTTTCAGGTGAAAATATTTTTAAAGGAGGCTGTGACTCTTTAATGGTGTGATGGTTGCACTTTTATTCTTAACTCTTGATGTTAGATACTTTCTCAAATTACTTTTGGACTGGATTTTCTTAGTGACCCAGAATGTATGTCTTTGTATGTGGAGAGTTAACTAATAAATCAAAACAAGTTAATTGAGTTAAGGGAGAGAATCTACCAGAAAATGGATTTTTTTGATTGACTTAATGCTGGCTTTGTTTTAAACTTGGCTTCAAATTAGTTCTGTGTGAAGACTTTTGGTTTTACTTTCAAGGCACTTGTATTTGATATAACTAAGCTGAGTTTTGAAAAGAGCTTTTCCAGTATCCTTAAATAAATTATTTTCATCTCATTTCAGGAAAAGCTGCCAAAATGCATTTCTCTGAACTTTCACACGCACATTCATTTCAGTTCAGGCTGGAACAGTGTATATTGGGTTGAGGCTTTATAAAACTAATTTGAAAATTTGTGACTGCAATTTTAGATTAAAATACACAATGAATTAAATTTTATAAATATGTTTTCTATAAATATCACTGCTCAAAAGGTATCTTAATTTTATAAAATTGTTATAAATAAAATAGGGATATTAAAATTAGATTAATCAGCTAATTGAATAGTAGATGGAATTTCCTTTGATTATTCAATTAGTTGATAAGGGTACTTCCGCTTTGAAATGTACCAGGAGCCCGCCCTGCTGTTGCTACATTTCAAAGGCGGAAATGCCACGTGGCATTCTGCCTTTGAAATGTACGAGAGCCCCAGTAGGGGGCTTTTCAAAGGGGTACATTTCAAAGGTGGAATGCTGCTGCTGTGCCCCTGCCCCCTCCCACAGAGCTGGTGAGAACTGGCTTTTAAGCCGGTCCCCCCAGCATGCCTTACTCTTCCCCACACCCCTTGCTGCCTCTTTCTGATAGAGGCAGCAAGGGGGGGGAAGTGACTAGTCGACTAGTGTCGACTATCTGATAAGCTTTTACTTATCGGAGAGTTTAGTCGCTTACATCCCTAAAATAAAAACCAAAATACTGAAAATGAAAGCCCTGATTCTGAAAAAACATACAAGCAGATATGTGACTTTACTCTCATGAATAATCCAGTTACTTCAATGAGACTGTGCTTAAAGTTAGGTGTGCGCAAAAATGTTTGTAGAATTTAGGAACTAAAATTGTATTTTTACTACTTTTGTCTTAGTATCTGAGTCTTCATCACTTCAAACCAAAATTGCGTCATTGTTAACAATGAAAGGCTAATCAGTACATTAACAAAGATTACTAAGAGTTGAAAGGCAGGTGTCTGCTGGTGTTCATGTGAGAGAGTTCTTAGCTGTGCCTAAATTACTTTGAAGTCAATGGGATTTGTGCTCCTAAGTTAAGCTTCAAACTCTTATGGGGAAATAGAGCCTGGCAGAAGCATTGGAGCATTCCTGATTTGCAAAAGATTCAATACATCAGAAGATGGTGGTGTTTGCTAGGTTGTTTGCTTTATCAATTTTGTGTTTGCAGTGTTCTTATAGCAATTATGGTAATGAGGTTCCAGGCTTGTTTTTTCAACACAGATGACCCTTTTAAGTATAAGAAAAACTGTTACATCCAAA
The DNA here is from genome assembly GCA_019425775.1 of Rafetus swinhoei. Taxonomy (NCBI): domain Eukaryota; kingdom Metazoa; phylum Chordata; order Testudines; family Trionychidae; genus Rafetus; species Rafetus swinhoei. Next base: position 267,706,948 of record CM033437.1, on the reverse strand, counting down.
CAAGTTGAGAGCGCCTACCTTTACTTTGTTCCCATTTTACAAGTCTTAAATTGCTGAAGTACTGGCAGCAAAAATAAGTAGATTTTTAATTAAAAAACCTAACATATTTTTTAAGACGTTATTTTAAATTATATCTGCCCTGTTTGACTGCACGGGCATTCTTATAAGGAAGAATTTCATAGCTAACTAAATATTCAGACCATTTACATGGCCTTTACAGTGTTTCAGATTTGGAGCACTTCTCACTATGCTTTGTTTGCAACATTAACTGTATCTTGACCTGTCACTTCCACATTGTATAACAGATTTATATGGCTTAATACGTATTGTTTGTATTATAGTAGAGTCTAGAAGTCACTTTCCCAGAGAGCTTGTAGTCTAAGGCCATGGTGTCCAACTAATACTGAAGTAATAGCCATTATAGTGACTACTGCTATAGTGAACTAGCCACGCTCAATTGGCCAAATAGCCATATTGTTCAAGCCATCTAGACACACTCAACCGGTTTGAGCTGCTTACACATGGCATGTTTTCCTTTTTTAGCAAGAGAACGAATTTCTTCAAAATATTCCCAGAAAGGGTCTCTTATGTCCAGAAACCATGACAGTTTTTCTGTGGCAAAAGTGTTAGGGAATATAGGATGTTGTGTGCGTGCTGAATAATGTCTTCCATTTTCTTTCCAGTCCACTCCACTGTTCCTTTCTATGCTCATGCTGCCTCTGTCATTTTTTAATATTGTTGCTTTGTCTTTAAAATAATGTCTGAACTAATTCCTTTCTGCGGTGCTTGGCGCAGATCCACCACCACATAAGCACAGAACAAAAACAATCCTATCTAGCTTGTGTCTTTCTTTGCACGGGTTACTTGTTAGTCTGCTGAGAAACAGAAATTGAAAGTCCTAAAATTTCAAGAAGCAAGAGCTGGTAGTTAGACTGGACAGACTAGAAACATTAATTCATTGTTATGGGACTGTAGGTGTAGCATATTGTGATGTGATTTAATTGTAACTATTATTTTTAAAGGAGAAATGTAGTATTTTTTTAAATCCAATTTAAATAAAGAAGCAAGTGAAGATATCACTGTTGATCATGAAGTATAAAGCCCTAAATGGCCTCTGACCTGTCAGTCTGAAAGATGATGCAAAAACCTCTTATTCCATGGTTTTTTGGGGAAAATTACTTGAGTTTCTGGGTGATAAATGGGATTTGATTTATTGTGTCTGGCTGAGATAATTCATTATTTGTATATGATTATTTTTCACTGCTGGATGATTGTTACTCTAAATTAATTGTTAGGTATTTAGAGGTTTTTTTTAATGGGTCTCCTGTAGTTTTTAAACAAAAAATACATATCTTTCATATATACCCCAAAGGGTCACTGAGGATTAATTAGTGACTGTGTAAGAACTTTGCAATCCTTAGATAAGAGTTTTAATAAATGCCGTATGAAGGACTGGTGGTAGTGGTTTCAATTTTAACATTTGTACATCATGTTTACTTTAAAGGCGAACTGCTGCTTGGAGAACTACAAGTGAAGAAAAGAAAGCATTAGATCAAGCCAGTGAAGAGATTTGGAATGATTTCCGGGAGGCTGCTGAGGCACACAGACAAGTGAGGAAATATGTTATGAGCTGGATCAAACCTGGAATGACAATGATAGAAATTTGGTAAGGATAAAGACATTGCCTTGAAAGACACTATTAAAATAACTACTTTTGGTGGTGGTGGTGGGGGGGGGGGGGGTTTCAAAATATCAGACTCTTAATTGACTGTATTTTGAAAGCTGTCAGTTCAAGGTACTTTTTGATGGGTTTTTTTTCTCAATATCCCCATTTATTCCTTTCACTAGAAAATTTACCCTGCGTTGGTTGGGTCCTTAACTGAAATGATTTTTGTTTTTCTTCATTTAAATCATTGCTCTGGGATGAGTTTAGGAATAAAGGGTTCAGTATGCAGGCTGCCCTTGGGAGAGAGGACAATCCCAGCCCTCTGTCACCTCAGCAGTTTGGGGCCAGGTGTAAAGCGCCTGTCCATGGCTGCTGCAGCTGTCACAGCTGAGGGGAAGGGTACATGTCACCTGGCTGGAGGACAGACAAACCTACAAACAAACTCGCTCAAATATATAGTAAATAGCTGTCCCTTTCTCTGCCCCTGCTACCCCTTGAGGTTATAGCTGTCCTGGTGTCCATCTTTGGCCGCTTGCTGCCCCCCTGTGGTCATTATACAGTATAGCTGTCTCTGCTAGCAGACCCCTCCCTTTCCATTTTATGAGACAGTCACATTCCAGGGACATCCTATTGTCTTGGCACAGTCAAACCCTGACCTTGCTTTAAGTTATGGTAAGAGGAAGCCACATACCACATTTGGGCTTAAACTGGGCTTAAACTGCAGCAAGGGAGGTTAAGCAATGGGCTTAAACTGCAGCAAGGGAGGTTTAGGTTGGACATTAGGAAAAAGTTCCTAACTGTCAGGGTAGTTAAACACTGGAATAAATTGCCTAGGGAGGTTATGGAATCCCCATCTCTGGAGATATTTAAGAGTAGGTTAGATAAATGTCTATCAGGGATGGTCTAGACAGTATTTGGTCCTGCCATTGGGGCAGAGGACTGGACTCGATGACGTCTCGAGGTCCCTTCCAGTCCTAGTATTCTATGATTTGGTAGTCCTAGCTTTTACCATTTAGGAGGATTTCTTGAACAGATGGACAGACACACGCACACAGACTCTCTCAAATATATAACTTGACCATTGTATTTATCTGTTTCTCATTTTAGCACCTGAGTTGTATGTTTGAGTTCTGTGCCTGTGCTCTTCTTATACATAAGACTTTCTCAGGTTGTCAAGAGCAGCAGCAGGTGACGAATACTGGACAAGCATCTCTGCTCAGTGCCTGCTAGTGTTGCCATTAAAGTACTGTGTGTAGGAGCAACATAGGTGTAACCTGCCTCTAGCAGTGGGAGAAGTGGCACAAAGCTAGCACATGTACACACATCCCCACAGCAATGCTTTTCCTGCATATAGTTTCCTCACTAGCATTGTTTTCATTCTGCTCATGTTTCTGCTGGAGAAGCCAGTGGAATCCTTTTCCTGTGACATTCTCCCATAGAAGTTTAGAAATTAAAACTTTGATTGTCTGGGTTAATGTTGGAAATAAATAATTATCCAGGTAAGCTCACTTCTGTCTTTGGCATTTATATTGGGATGTGCGATAAAGTTGCAGTTCCAAAACTTACTGCAGATATTGTTGTCAGGATAATATATCATCAAGAAGGGTGAAAGAGAGCTGCCTCCATAATCCTCAGTCTGTCTGAAATAAATCTGACATGCTGTTGAATTACTTGAATGTTTTGGATTGTAAGTAGAAATTTCCTTGAGACATGACTTCCTTTGTAGGGTATTAGCTGATCCATATCAGCTTTTAAAAATTATTTTGTTAGGAGTTAATAGTTTTTTTGGATGAAATTGGGATAAACTGCAGTGATACGAGTTGTTACACCAGTGTGCTGGGATTACATGAGGGCTTGCATGGTGTAGATTGGAGTGGGCAATAATTTTTGCAGGGGAGGCACTTCCCAAATTTTGGCAGTGGTTGCGGGCTGCCCTAGAAAAGGTGGGGCCTCAGACGGAAGGGGCTGTTCCCTCTCTGCATAGTGCGCCCCTGGTGGGGCGGGAGAAGGAGACTTTGCGCACTCCCCTGCCCCCAGACCTGTCCCTGCCTTACATTTTGTGCAAATGAAATTGGTTTGTTTTAGTGTGATTATGTTTACCAGGGAGACTTTACAGTTCTGACACTGTTCTTAGAACTGTTTAGTAATGTGATCAGTTTTTCCAACTACTCCAAAAAAGGTAATAAAAATATTATAATATACCATTGAATATATTATCAGCTATGAGGATAACATTGAAGCTTGTTACATTATGGTTTTTTTTTTCCTCTAGCTCTTTGGTTTAAAAAAAAAAAAAAAAAGTTTTTCTTACAGTGATATAGCTAACATCAGTATCTACACCAGGGGTAGGCAACATAGGGTTTGTGGGCCAGATGTGGCCCACCAAGCCATTTGATCTGGCCCACAGTCACCCTGCTGCTCCCCTGCCCCCAGATCAATTGAGATTTGGGAACGGGGAAACATGTGAAATCTCCTCCCCCTGCCAGAGGCATGTGGCTCCTAGAAGGAACCACCAGCTGTTTTGAACAGCTAGCAGTTCCCTCAAGGTGCCACACACTCTGGGCAAGGGTGGAGACGGTCAGATCATGGGGGTGGGGGAGCATGCAAAATCTTTTGTCCCCTGCGCTGCTAGGGATGCGCGGTGCCTAGAGGGAACCGCCAGCCGTTTTGAACAGCTGGCGTTTCCCTTTAGGCGCTGCACGCCCCTGGTGGGGGGAGGAGACTTTGGGCATTCCCCTGTTCCCAGATCTTGATTGGCCTGGGGCGTGGGAGCAGCAGGGTGGCCACAGGGCTGGATCAAATGGCTTGGTGGGCCGGATTTGGCCCACGAACCTTATCTTGCCCCCCCTAGTGTACATACAGTGATACAGCTACATCAGTGACTAAGAAAATCAGTGTATGGGAAAATTAGAGGAAAAAATACATAATGTAACAAGTTTTAATGTTATCCTCATAGCTGTTAATATATTCAATGGTATATTATATTTTAATTACCTTTTATGAGTAATTGGAAAAACTGATCACATTACCACATAGTTCTGAGAACAGTGTCAGAACTGGAAAGTCTCTGTGGTATACATAATCACACTAAACCAAACCAATTTCATTTGCACTGAATGTGTATTGTGAATGTTGTGTCCCAGACTAGTTAAATATAACTTGCAAAGTATATTCTTTCAAATATAGGTATTACCATTGGAAAAACAAATCTTTGTGGTCAAATACAGGATTAAATTAAATGGTCTTGAAACAGAATAAAATAAGTCATCACTAATTATGTATTTTTTGGCTCTGCATCTATTCTTGATTAGTGCCATGTGTTACAGTTAAGACTGAAATTCAACGTTTAGGCTAATGCTTTTCTTTGGTATATTCTCACATTTGTAAACAAGTGCTTTAAAAACTTTTTTAGTACATTGTGATTTTTAATGGAAGTTATCGTTCTTTTTCCTAGTGAAAAACTCGAAGACTGCTCACGCAAATTGATAAAAGAAAATGGTTTAAATGCAGGTCTTGCATTTCCCACTGGTTGTTCTCTGAATAATTGTGCAGCCCACTACACTCCCAATGCTGGAGATCCTACAGTGTTGCAGTATGATGATATTTGCAAAATAGACTTTGGAACACACGTTAGCGGTGAATTTTTCCTTATGATTTATATTATTGGATTATTTTGTTGGATGCAAACATCGTACCAACCTAATTTCTTCTGATTTCAGGTCGTATTATTGACTGTGCTTTTACTGTTACATTCAATCCAAAATATGATAGACTGTTACAGGCAGTAAAAGATGCCACTAATACAGGAATAAAGGTACACTAATTATGAAAATTAATTTTACTGGGTTCTGAAATTTAAATAAAAGCTACGTTCATAATAGATTTAATTTTTTTTTCTCCGTTTAACTCTTATATTCAGTGTGCTGGAATAGATGTTCGTCTCTGTGATGTTGGTGAAGCCATTCAAGAAGTTATGGAGTCATATGAGGTTGAAATTGATGGCAAAACATATCAAGGCAAGCTCTCTCTTTTAGAGTATGTAGAAATAGCTATGTTGGGAGTGTAATTGAACAAATCTAACTTTATTCCTTGCTGTTGAAGTGATGTTTGTTTGATATGGTGTAAGTGTGCAGTGCAAGTAACTTGCATTATACATACACATATGATCACTTTCCGCAGCTGTAACCTATGGGAACTTTGCCCTAAATGAATGAGAACTTCTCTATTCTTTTCAAACTCCCTGTTTAAACTCAACAAACACATTCAGAAGCACCACATCTGGCATTTACTTTACTGAGGTGAAAAATGAGAATAGCCTTTCAGTTCTAGTAGGCAAAATACATAGGAATAAAAGTCATTACTCCATATTTATAAGTTAGGATCTTGCCTGCCTGAATTTTTTTTTTAAGAAAACATTGATTTTTCTGTTGTTTCCTCTACAGTAAGTGTAGATCTTTGAATTTATTTCCAGTACTGTAGGTGTAGGGTAATATAATCATTGGTATCGAAGGATTAAACATTAGTGACTTTCCTAATTATTGATATTTTGCTTTTTTTTCTGTAATAGTGAAACCAATTCGCAATTTGAATGGACATTCAATTGGGCCATATAGGATACATGCTGGAAAAACTGTGCCCATTGTGAAAGGAGGAGAAGCAACAAGAATGGAGGTAAACTGAGGGTTCTTAAATACTTAACTTTTTCATTTAATGTTTTCTAAATATGTCACCATAGGCAAATTATTTCCTGCATTGTAGTATTTGTGACTACATTGAAGATAATGGTAGGAAATTGACCTTGCTATACATAGTACTGTTTCTGTGAAATAATAAACATTATTTTGGGGCTGGGTATTTCAGCTTCATGGCTTATGGACTATTTCCCTCTACTATTTCAGCTACCAGTTATTTTCCTGAAATTAAAGTGCTGGGGCTTGTACTAAAACATACTTATGTTAGTTAAAATTGTGAAATATATATATTTAAAAAAAATACTGTTCAAATATTGACGTTTTCAGGAAGAGAACAAGAGCCAGGAATTCTTAAGTTTGAGGATGAACTTAAAAAAAAAAAAAGTGGAAGTTTGGATTTCGGAAGTTCATTCAGAGGGGTGAATCACATATAGATTGTCCAGTTTCTAGTGGAATCGTGATTTTTGGGGTAAAGTTATTTTTGGAGTGTATGTAGAGGATAAGAGACACAACACTAGGGGTCCCTTCTAATACACATTTCAACAACTAGGAAGAGTTACTTTATGCATTAGTGGTCACTGAGTTGAGCTTAATAAAACTGTATTTGTTGTGAGAATGAAGATTTGTATTCCATATCAGAATTTCAGAAGAGGCCATTGCACTGGGTTGTGACTATGCAAAAAGGCTCCTTTATGTTAAATAAGTTGAGTGTTAATATTATGTCTGCTGAGGTTGGAAACCATAACTGTTAACAGGTTTTGTTCTTATTGGCCATTTCACTGTATGTATTTATGAAATGAATCTTTTCAGTGAATTTTTCATGGGAATTATTTTTGTAGGATCATAGCTGTTCATGATGCTTTACAAACCGAGCTAGACGTTTCTTTATAAATCTTGCAGTCTAATTTTGACAGATATAAACCAATTAGACATGTTTGTAATCTGTGAACAAAGATAGTTGTCAGCTAGGTTTAATAAATGAAAGCTGGGTTTTAAGCATTTTGAAGGAGAAAAGGAAAGCTACTACAAGCACAGAAGCAATAGGTGCCAAGTGCATTCAGTTGCAGTTTTGATTTGCACCGAATTTTAAATAGAATAACAGGATCAGAAAGCAGGGGCTTGTTTAGAAGATTGGTAATGGGATAAGAAGCCTTTAATTTTATTTCTAGGTTCATGCTTCTAATTCAGTCATGATCAGTATGTAATCAAGTAACTTACTATCACTTGACAGATGTTGAGTGGCCTGTGAGAAATGACTTAGGTCAGTCATGACATGTTCTCATTGCAATTGTTATCCATAGTGACTTTTTTGTTAATAGTGTAAGAGGCCAAGAATTTAATTATCATCTTACCCCTCCAGATGACTTCTGCAGAAAAGGAGTAAGGAATATTTCCATGACCAGCATAACGTTAGTGTTATTGAAACATAGTTTACTTGAAATATTTCAGTTTTGAGGGTGCTGTTTAATGAAAGAACCAGTCCGTGTTCAATTCCTTGTAAGATACACTGGCATGATTTTCATTTTTTGCTATACTTAAACTGTTAATTATATACAAGAAATTTTAACATTTGACTACTGATCTACTTTTCATGTACTTGCATAATATTCACTTGTCTTTTTTTTTTTTTTTTTTTTTTCTTTTAGGAAGGTGAAATATATGCTATAGAAACCTTTGGTAGCACAGGAAAGGGTGTTGTTCATGATGACATGGAATGTTCTCATTATATGAAAAATTTTGATGTTGGGCACGTGCCAATAAGGTTAGATCTGGTTTTGAAGCTATTGTTACCGCACTAGAGGAAACTGTAACTTTTTTTTCATTTTTGCTGTACTCCAGCCCTGCCTCTTAACTCATATTGGGTCTTTCAGGGGACATGAAAAGACTAATATACATGATGCTCTTATGTGAATTGTACTGTAATATGAACGTGTGTGCATGTGTACTAGACTGTTCACACATACAGGTTGACACAGTTCTAACTTCAGAGCTTGAAAATAGCCACAAAAAAAATCAAGATAAGGTGATGCTGTCTAAATGTTGTCTATTTTCTCATTATGTATGTTATAATAGGAATATATTTATAACTTCATAACGTCCCCTTCTCGTCTCAGGATGCTTTTCTTGTTTCCTTCCTTGAACTTCTGTGACTTATGGTTCAGTAGCACAAACAAATGTCTTTTTAGAAGCAGACCTATTTAAATTGTTAGTATCATCTGGGATGCTTGCATATTTAAAAATTAACTCCTCAGAACAGTGCATTGATGTAAAATGAAGTGCCCCACTAATTTAGTCTAAATTTAAGATTTCACTGGTATTGTATTACATTACAAATAAGTATTTTTTGAAACATAGGTAATCAGAGTAAGACACATAGCAAGTAACAGTGTGGTGCACTAGCTTACATAACACTGTTTCCTGTTGTGTTAGTAATAAGGGCGTGTGTGTATGTAAAATGCACAGGGCTCGACAAAGTATTAAATCTACTTGCCTGTGGCGAGTAGATTTCAGCCGGGCACCCCGTTCATTTGCGGTGCGTGCATGCTCAATGCGGGTCTTGCGCATGCGCAGTGCGGGGCTGGCGAGCGGCTTTTGCCACCGTTCGTCAAGTCCTGAAAATGCATTATATGCTTTTTTTTGTATTAACGTTAAGGTGCAAAAGGAAGAACTCAGTACTGTAAACACTTAAATTTTGGAGTTGTACACTTTTCAGCTGTCCTAAAAAAACAGATTTGTTACCGAGGTTACAAATTATTTAACTTTCACTTCTAAAAGTGATATTTACCAATGTTAAAGCTTAATCTCAAATTTAGTTTAGAAACTTCAGGATGATAGATTTAGAATACGCAGTGTTTACAAAGTGAATAGTTCTGTTGCCAGTTGAATGACTGTCCCTTTCTTGGGGGGGAAAAAACAACAACTTTATGTTTAATTTGATTGGTATTTAAATGAGCCTAACTATGTTTTGAAGTTATCCCTTACACCTCATCTCACTCTGGCTTTGTCTATACTTGCAGCATTAAAGCACTGCTCTGCTTTTAATGTGACAATGTAGTTGCAGTGTACGCTTTAGTAAAACACCTCCATGAGGGGCATAGCTCCCAGCACTGGGAGTCTGTCTAGCTTAGAGTTTCTCAGCCTTTTTTTTTTTTTTTTTTATAAAGTACCTGTTTTTATTTATTTTTTTTTTTTTAAGAAATAAGTACCCCCAGTACCTACAGTTTTCAGACACACTATTTTTTTTCTGTCATTGCAGTACATTTGTTTAAACAATTTAATCATAGCCAGGCGGGCAATGAAAATTATGGGTGTAAAAAGTACACAAATAATAAAGTGCTGTAAAACTTAAAACAAAAATTCACTTTTCTCCAAATTTCATTTGTTGATGTACCCCCCCAGACTTCTCTTGAGTACCTCTAAGGGTACTCGTACCACTGGTTGAGAAACACTAGTCTAGCTGACAGGTTATTACACTGAAAGTTGCTGCACTCGGGTGATTTTTCACCCTCCTGAGCCAGAAAGTTTCAGCACAGTAACTTATCAGTGTAGACAGAATTGAGAGGAGGTTGGTGGTAGGATTGGGAATGTGAAAGTGTAACCATGTATATGGTTAACCAATGAGCTTTAGCTCATCGGTTAACATTCACAGTTACAGCCCCTGTCCCCTGACCCCCGCATAGAGTAGGTATGTGCAAATAGCCAGCTTAAAAGCCAGCTCCCTGCACACACTGGCTCCCGTGGAGCTGACTGCCGCTCTGCATCTAACCTCTGAAAATTTCATGGCTACACCTACTAGGGATGTTAAAATGGGTTTAACTGGTAAGCCTCATCTTTAATGGGTGAAATTTATTGGTTAAGGTTAACCCATGGGGCTGGAGCAACTCCCCACCTGCTGCATGCCAATTAAATGGGATTTTACATCCCTAGTTGGTAGAGATGAGTTCACATCTTTTCTCCTTTGTTTTGCTGGGTTAATAGGACAGCAGCATTTTTTTTAATTTTTTTTTTTTTACAGCTGTATTTTTGCAATGGAAAAATAAAGATTTAACTTTATTCCTTGAACAGAACCTTGGATGATGTGAAAAGACATCAGAATCACAGTAATTTTGTAACACTTGCACATTTAACATAGTTTTTATTTCTGTATTAAATGCTTTCTTGATGGCACCTTTTTTTTTTTTTTTTTCCTCGCAGTTAATTCAGTGCATTCTTTCTTCTAGGCTTCCAAGAGCAAAACATTTACTCAATGTTATTAATGAAAACTTTGGCACTCTCGCCTTCTGCCGCAGATGGCTAGATCGTCTGGGAGAAAGTAAATATCTAATGGCTCTGAAGAACCTGTGTGACTTGGGTATAGTGGATCCTTATCCTCCCTTATGCGACATTAAAGGCTCATATACTGCACAGTTTGAGCATACCATATTATTGCGCCCAACATGCAAAGAAGTTGTCAGCAGAGGAGATGACTACTAAACTCAGTATCACCTCAACACCTTTATACTCTAGGCTTTGTTGGAACACGTTATACGAATTAATTTGCAACATGTTGTCTGTTTTAACAGTGGACCGATGTAATACTTTCCATATTTGGAAAGGAAGGAAATTAATCAAAGGCAAGTCTTCTAATGTAACTAACCAAGGAAAAAGCTTTCATGCCTCTAGAAAGGTTACGTATATTTTTTCTGTTCAGGGAAATATGTGCTATAAAGCTCAATTTTAGTTTGGAATGAGTTATACGTTTTGTTTTGAACATTTATGGTAAGAAATGCTTTTCAGATATTTATATTACCATATTCCTACTTGAATGCTTTGAATGATTACACCTGACTTCTGCGCCTAAGCCCTGTATGGTATTGCCTTTCAAATTTCCTGGAATCCATTTTGTAAAAAATAGACAAATTTTCAGATCTTAAACATATACTTTTTAAAAGTCTGGTTATGACTCTGGGCAGGAGTCTGCTGGGGAACTGCTCTATTAAATAATAATAAAAACTATCCAGTTGCCATTTATTGTCTTGAAACTAGACCTGTTCTGCCACTTACGTGAAACGTGACAATCTACCTATTTAACAGTAGTATTTCTATTTAGGAGCCAGGCAAAGAGGTATAGTATGTGACAGTGCCAGCAGTTTGGTTTTTTTGGTCCTTGAGCATGTCACTCTCCAGTCTTCAGTTTTTCTGTATTGGAACATGCTACCAAGTACATTTTGAGTGACTCCTTTATTGCTGTTTTCAGCAGAGTGGCACATCTGATATGCTGCCTTAAGTTAAATGCATCACTTTATACATCCATGGGCTTGCTGCCAACCTTTGATATTAAAATGGTACTTCTGATTCTTTGGTACCTGTATGCCCCATTGTGAGACTTAAATATTAATTGATTTTAGTTTCCTGCCTCCTCAAAACACAAGATAGACAGTAGAAAGACTTAAGGACAGAAGTGAGGATGAAAATATTAGCTTTGGACTGCAATTGAATCCTCTACCAGATGAGCAAACTTGATACTTTTCTGGTGTAACAGGGATCATTATCTTTTTGCTACAATAACTGGTTTAATCTCATTCATGTTTATTTTACTAAATCATGAGAAGTTTTAGAGCTTAGACTACAATAGGCATAACAGCACAGCCTTCTTAAATGTCTCACTGTTAAATTCTGCATAAAATTGCTGGTAACAAATATACCAACTTCTGTAGTAGTCAGCACGAGTGCCTTAAACCTAGGAAAACAGAACTCAATATGAAGATGACCTGTTTAGTTTAAAAAAGTTTTATTCTTTAATTAATAAATATTAAATATTTTGTTACCTTTATTGGATTAAAGGGAGCTGTATATTGATCTCACAGGGCTCTGGCACATAAGCTGAAGCTCTCCTGGTCTCCCATTTTGAGGGAGCAAGCAAAACTTGGCAAAATACCTAAAATCAAAAAGAAATTAAGCTAAAAAAATTCCTGATTTTTCCATACTTTATATTTGTTTATAGAAATGAGTGAAATAATTCGTTTCTCTTTCCACTTTGGAGTCTCTATACCCTGCATGGTATATTTCCAACCAGTGGGTGGGCAGTAACATCTGCATGTGTCTGGACTTACGCTTTTAAAGTTTAATCGCAAGATGGCATTATGCTGGCCATACTGTTCTGAGTATCTTGCAGTAGTGAAAACAGGTATTTGAAAGACTCTATGGGATGGGTAGGGTTGTGTCAGGAAGTTAAATTGTGATTTGATTTTTTTTTTTTTTTAAATGTACTGACAGGGTGAGATAGTGGCATAGATATCTAGCCTTTGTACAAGCCAAGTACCAGTAGTGGGTGCTTACCCTTATTGCTTTATTTGGAGGAAGGGTTGGGTATGAAAGCCTTTGTCCAGGTCTGCACTATAGACTTACATTATTAAAACTGTCACTCATGGAGGCGGTTTCATTATGCCAACAGGGGACGCTCTCCCATCAGTGTATCTGTGTCTTCACTTTAAAGCTACAGCAGCACAACACCAGTGCACTTGCACCACTTCAGGGTTTTAAGTGAGGTTTTGCCCTTTGATTTTAGCTTATTTGCTAATTTTCTCATACCATTCGCATCAACTCATTTTCTGCTTGAGACTCTGTGGGCAGCCTTATTGGCTCTTCATAGTGTTCCTGTGGGCTATCTTATCATTTTTTCTGTAGCTTCTCTGAGGGATCATTTCCAGAGCTATTAAAATCATATGAAAATAACTTTGAAATCTTACCGGGTATGTAGTTTTCCCTCATTTCTTGTGCCAACTCCCAAACCACATGAGAGAGGATTGGACTGGCAGTGTTACAAAAAGGGAACAGTAAAATGGGAAAAGATTGTAGGAAATTAGTTTATCCTGTTATCTGCTAATTCACACATTAGAAACTGGCAGTAGTGCATAATAACAAGTAAAAAGGAGAATAATTATCTGACATGTAATTTCCAGTCTTGTAGTTCTTTTGTAGGTATTTATTGGAAGATTAGACTGCAAAACTTTGCTGCTGAAGTAAGCCTCTGCTTTGCTTTTTTGACATATGATACCTGAATAGCTTTTAATGCAAGGATGTTATCTCGGTGTGGTGTAAACTTATCTGGGCGTGCTTGACATAGCTTCCCCTGTCATCTTACAGTTGAGATTTTTACTGAGATTTTCAAATATGGGAGTCAAAGTCCATATTTAAACCTAAATAAGTAACTGTTTTTCTTCCTGCTCTTGACGGATTTCTGGTTCTTCCTCATTGCTTTAAATGTTTCCATGGAAATGGGCTTTCCTTGCTCTAAAGCAGGGCTAGGGAAACTTTTTTGGGTTGGGGGCTGCCGACCCACAAAAAAATCAGTCAGGGACCACACACAAGAGAGAAGCAAAGTGAGAAGCCCCTGACTGAGAAGGAAAAAGACACTCCTCACATTCCCCTAACACATCAGCGCCTGGGGGGCCAGACTAGTGGGTTTTGTGTGCTCCAGCCCTGTGGGTGGGTGGCAAGGAGCATGGAGTGCCAGCGCGGGCTTTCCAATGTGGGGGTATCCCTGAGCCACAGGGGCCGGATCCAGGCAAGCCAGGGGCCTGGCCTGAGGTTCTCCACCCTTGCTTTAAAGGGTGGCCCATAGGTTATTGTGCCTGTGGTGGTTTGTTGTCCATTGACTGTCTTGTCTGTTCCTCTTGATGCGGGACACATCTATGTTCATATTGGGAAGATATGGATGGTTTTTGTTGTTGTGCCCTTGCTTTCTGAGCTGCTTAGTTCCACCAGCAGTAATGTTGAGAGAGTAGGGGATGGAAAGGAGACTGATTGCATTTTGCAGAATCAAAATTAGTTTGATAGTCTCCTTGGCTCAGAACACAAGAATGGCCCATTGCATTATGAGTTCCAACAACTGTGGTGAAAGTGAATGATTGGCACTAATGTGCAACCTGTAGCATAGAGCAGGCACTATAAGTGGCAAGACACTTCCAGTTTCATTAGGTAGTATTACCTGGCGTTAGTAGTATTGCCTGGGGAGCATGGCAGGCAATTATGGAGTGCTTGATGGTTTGAATAGAATGCTTCCTATTAAACACATCTTGGAACCAGAGAACTGCTGGGTGCGAATTGTCTCTAACAGGACTTAATTACACAGAAAGTTGTATTTTGAAGGCCATGCATACTGTTAAGTGGTTTTCTGTGCACTTTGCAGAATACTCAAGGGCAGCTCTTGCCCAAAAGAGTTTACATGCTAAAGGCCAGAGTTTACCATCAGTCTGAATAGTCCTTATTTTGGGAGTACTCCTATTGAAATCAGTAGGATACTTGCAGATACCCAAGATACCACTCAGCTTGATAAGGACAATGAAATCTAAGCCTCTGAAGGAATGTCATAGTTGATAAAACTTCCTTGGAGGCTTGTGGCTCACATGTCAGTCTTCTGTTGCATAAAATTTCAGCTGTTGCTGATGGCTGCCACCCTGCTACTTTTATTGGGATGCAGGGAGCCACTTTTTGGAATAACTTAGTACTCAATAAAGAGCAGTAGTAAATGGCACATTTCTTTTTACTTCAGACTATATCACTTGATGTTTAATGTAGCAGTTTTAGCACTCTGGCTTCTCTGATCCTGAGGTATGTAGCAAACTGACTCTTACTGTAGAATGTATCTTAAATGAACATTAAGCAGAAGTCATGAACAAACTGTGTTGCACCTCCTCTACTCTATATCATGAGCCTTCAGATTTTCTCTTGACCTTTGGGGTGCATAGGTTTTCTTGGTTAGTGTTTCCTTAGTCTGTTATCAGCAGTTTGGGATAGGAAAGTAGAAGCCTCATATGTAATTGGGAAGAATGGCAAAGGAAAATTCCTAAAGGGATCCAAGTTTTCCTGTGTAGAAGGGAGAGTTGGAAAGAATGAAAATCAAATTTGATTACCAACTTAAGAACCTGAAGGGCTAAGGTGGACAAGGGCCTTAATCCTGAAGAACTCTGAGCCCCAAGAGCTGGAGAGGACTAACTTGGATTGAGCTAAAGTCTGCTAGGGGCTACATGTGTTGGCTCTAGCAAGTCTTTTCTCCTGGCAAAATATTGGTCTGCAGGTTGAGAACAGTGGTGGCAGAATTCCCTTTCTGACTTTTTCAAAGATTGTCTCATAGATAGAGCATGCAAAAAGCCAAGAGCCATTTGGCCTACTCTATTCTGATTTTGTGGGGGTGCAGAGCATAGAAGGAAGAGATTGGCAGGTGGTTGGTTCTATTTGTGGTACAGAGCCCTGAGCTAGCTTCTGGCTACTCTCTCATAAAAGGGGGAGAAGAGATGCTTGCTGGGGTTCCCCCTCCCAGTACTTGCATACCCCAAAACCTATGAAGTACTAAACTGTCATTCTGTTTAGACCATTAGGCAGAGGATCTGGTGTATAAGTAGATATTCACAGGTCTTGACCATGCCATGACTCTAACCTGATATTTAGAAGAAATAACTTAAAGCCCAAAGTGTACTCATACGGGTGAGAGCTGAAAACTGCAAGGCAGGAGAACCAAAAACTCCATGAAATGCGTGATACACTTTGCTATTGCTGTCACTTATGTGGAAGATGATCTGTTATTATAGTGGTAGATCTTGCATCAAAAGCATCAAGTGTAGCCCCAAAATCCGTGTAGCGCTTGTAAGCAGTTAACTGTTTCCAGATAGAGCACTATTTCATGTTTTTTCACTCCTTAGTCCCCATCGGGCTAATCTACAGATTCATACTCAAGCTACTCTAATAGTTACTTTTTAGATGATCTACTATAGATTTTTTTTTTTCTAAAACTATACTAGCAACGGCCAGTACATTTTAATATCCATTAAGGAAGTAACAAACTAATCCTAGTAAATGTCAGTCCACAGTGTTTTATTGAGGTATAATTTTCCAAGAACTGAGGTAACTTGCATAGGTTTTTATGAAAAAAAATTCACACCAATTTGAACTAATTACAATTTTGGCATTAGCTACAGCAGATGGGAAATGATCCTTTAGGCAATGAAGAAGAGGTGCATTCTCTTAATAGTCTCCAGTTATGATTTATGCAACTGGTTTTGCTCAGTTAATTGTGGTGCTTTATTCATGTGTGTTAGAGATTACTGAAGGGATGCTGTTTTACCAAAGAACTGGGCTCACTTTTTCCAGTATCTTTGTACACTGTTTGGCAAGATTAATAGACTGCTAAGGAATTTCCTTCCCCTAGAGTTCAGCAATCCCATTAACATTTTAGGCTTAGCATCTCAGTTGTAAAAGTTAAGGGTGCATGTACAATAGGTAATCTTTCTTTCCAAGCCATCATTTCTATTGTTTTCCTCTGGACACTTCACAAATACTATTATTTTCCCCTTTCAGTATAGCTCCATATGCACTACTGTGTTGAGTAGGAGCCATAAAGGCACTTGGCTCTTGCAATACTGAACATTACAGTGCCTAGAAAATCATAAAAATCCACAAAAGCCAGCAACGGTATGTAGGGAGCTACCAAAGCTAGCCCCTAAGACAGGTGGGGAACTTTTTTTTGGGTCAGGATCCACTGACCCTGCAGGAAACTCAGGTGGGGAGCTGCACGCAACTGAGAAGCAAAAACCCCCCACACTTTCACTGATGTGGTGCCCCTGACTGAGAAGGAGAAAGACCCTTCCCATGTTCCCCTTGCATACCAGACCCTAGGTGGGCCCCCAGACTACTAGATTTTGTGTGCTCTGGCCCCATGGGGGGGACAGTATAGGCTCCCAATGATGAGGGGGAGCCCCAGCCTTGGGGGCTGGATCTGGGCCCTGGGCCTTTGGTTCCCCAGCCCTACCCTAGGAAATACTGACCAGATGGCCGTGTACCAAGCCACTGGCTCTTAGAGATGATCATTGCTTTGCAATCTATAAGGGGGAACCTGGAGGCAGCTGGATGTAGTGGCTAAGCAACATCTTGAGGGAAATGCGTTAGGTGCCTGCCTCACTTCACACACAATGGCTGCTGCTGGTAGAGGGGGCTACCATGAAGTTTTCAGTGATTAGGGCACTTGTCTGAGATGGGGGCAACCCTAGTTCAAACTCCCCTTTCTGACAATATTTATCCACAGTGGAACAATCACTGGATGTATCAGCCAAGGAGAATGGGGAGCAGGCCTTAGAGCATTGAGCTGGGAGACCCAGAGTCCAGTCCAGCTCCCCTGCTGCAGAACAGCTCTGAGTCTAAGTGTCTCACATCTCACAACTATTCTAACCCCTGAGCTACAAGTTAAGGTTGGCACTATGCCCTCTCACTTCCTCTGATTTTTTAATCCAGTATATGGCCTCTGACCAAGCCTGCCAGATCAGGTACTACAGGCAGTTTACTGTCTCATTCTTAGTTTTTGGCAGCAGATAGGCAAACTGTTTGCCTGTTCATAGGCTGAAACAGGGGCACCTCCAGGCTCCTGTAGCATTTTAATGAATGAGTTTAGCTTCTTATCACTTGAAGGACACCCAGGGAAAAAAATCCCTACCCCAGTGAAGAAAAATTCTATTACTTGACATTTAATAGATGCTTTGTTAGTGCACCTCCATTCTGTGAATAAGACTGATTCCCACAGACAGTAAGAATCAATAGATGGTATAACATTACACACATGTAGAAAGTTAACAAATTATACAGACATCAGCTGTCCATTATTTTTCTAAACCAATTCAGATGATCACAATATAAAATAAGCTGAAAAACAGCCTGCTGAGGTAATAGTTAAAAATTCAAAGGGCAATTTTTAAAAAGTTGTAAAGAAATTCTAGGTACTTTAAAATTACCTACTCTCAATATAAATTTATACTAACACTTGAGTGCTTACTTTAGCTAATACAAAAGTGTATAAACAATGTACATGGTTTCACAAGTAAAAAAATACAATTTGTACTTGCATTTTTCTCTAAAAATACACAAGTTGATAAGATACTTTTACTGTACACAGTCAACTGGCTTTGGATTAGCTGCTACTGTTTTCACTTAAACAGTCAACAAATTCAGTACACTGCTGATTTTCAGATGGTGAGATAGGAAACGATATTTTACAGTGTGTGTTTGCCTGAGTAACTCGCTGGCTGTAAAACAAGATGTAGGCTTGAGCCTTGCATACTTCTTCCATAGTGCACAAGTTGAGTATGGAATCATTGCAGTGTACCCAGAACCCTGGAATGGAGTAACAGACAATTGTAAAACAACCACAATATTTATGTAAGATGCTTGTACTTTAGGGGTGACAAGGGTCTGCTACCATTTGTTAAAAAACACAAATTTGCTAATTTTATCTTACTTTTGGGTAAAGAACTAGGGATGTAAAATCCCGGTTAATCAGTGAAACGTTAGGTAAACCTAATATGTAACCAGTTAACCAACTAAAGTAGAATCCAGGCTAGGGACCGTGCTAGCCCAGCTGGAGGAGCCCCCAGCAGAGCAGCCTGTCTGTGGGATGCCTAGGCTCCCTGTGGACAGAAGCTGCTCCAGACAAGAGTAGCCCCTGTCCGCAGTGGGCCCCTGCCAGGCTGGAGCAGGCCCCTGCCCTCAGCAGGTGGAGAGCTGCTCCAGCCCCCACTGGCTACTGGTTAACCTTTCACTTCCCTAATAAGCACCACGTTTTACAGAGAAACAACTACCTTTTTATCACATACTTTGTAAGGAACATCTCTGCTGTACACCATATCACATTTGTCTAAGTAGGAAAAAACATCTTAGATTAAACAGTTTAGGTAAATAGTTATAAGTTTTTTGGCACTGGTAGGTCTGGTTAGTAAAATCTTGGTCCATTTTAATTTAAAATGATTCTGTTCGTGGCTACATTTATTCAACTAAGGAACTAGGAGTGTAGCTTCTGAAAAAAATTGCATTTCTGATTTAAATTCCTTATCCATACCTCCTTCTGAGTTATAGCAGTAGGCAGTGTAGTGCCCTGAACCAAATCCTTTCCCATGATGCATAATGACAGCAGACAAGTCATAGATAAAGCAATCAGGTAAGAGGGACTTAAGAGACTCCCGGCAGCAATAAGACTCCATATTTAATATCTGATCAAAGCTAACATGTACTCCAATCTTCTCACGATGATTGCGTCCTGACCATCTGGAAAAGTATCAAAATTGAAAACAGTGAGTATTTTTCAGCTAATTTGTGTTTAATAGAGTATTCTAGTGAATCTATTAGGGAAGTCAATGGTTAACCAGGTAACCCATAAGCGTCACCTTTACTGTTTACTGTTAAGCAGCGAGAACTGCTTCAGCCCACCCCCATTTAATCAGGTAACATCGCTTAAACAATGCATAATTGGTTAACTTATTAAACAGGATTTTGCATCCCTAGAATCTATGCACATATAAATTCTGCAGTTAGAATTCTGAGCTACTGAACCATCTCTCCTGCTAATGCTTTTGTACTATACACATATGCTAACATATATACGAGTACATTTAATATCCAGCCAAAATTCCCAACTCATCTCTTTCGCTTTCCCTTCATTTCAATGTTCATATGGAAAAATCCTTCACGTATGGTTTTTTACCTACACTATCAGCTGTTCTCAGCCTTCAAAATGTTACTCCTCACATTTGTCTGCTCTCCTGTGCCCACTAGTTATCTAAGCTGAAAGAGAGTGGGTGTAATTACCAAAAAATACATAGGTTACAAGAATTGATGCAGAAGCTTCAGAGACTTTTTTTAAGTTTTGACTCTATATATTAGAAGTGAAAACAGATCACTCCAGGGCTGATTCCCACTTTCATTTTCCTTTTCATTCAGGAGTCACTATTCCCTTGGCTGGATTAAGATCACGTACAGGTACCCGATGGGGTGTGTTTTTGTTTGTTTTTTTTAAAGAATGCTAGTGAAGCTGCAAGTTATATATCACCCTGGTGGGCTTCATGCAACCCTCAGAATATGCACTAGTGAATAACGGTCATCTCTTTTAATCTCAGCATTTGGTAAGGTCACATGGTACCAGTTTCGGTTCACAACTTCAAACACTGAACAGCAGATTATTTTTTTTTCCTCAAGATATCACAGATACTGCATGTGACAGACTACTTTCTCGGTACATACAGGTATCCACAAAAGTCTCTTTTTCAAATAGAGAAAATTGATTTTCTTGTCACAAACTGATTAAGCGTTCAAGATTTAGGATAGGTTTTAATTCTCCTGACTTTGTTATTGGGAAGTAGCAGGAATAAAAATCTCATTTCTCTGCCTGTGATTTGCATTCTAACAGTATTTACCAGGAAGCAGTGGGTTTCCAGAAATTGTCCTTCCTTATTAGGGATGTAAAAACACCCTAAACCAGTTAAATGTTTTGTTCAACTGGTTAACGGCCACAGGTGGGGTCTAGCTGGCTGGGCTGATTAAGCAGGCTGTTAAGCCACCTGCTTACAGGGTAAGTGGTTAACCTCTTGCATCTCTATTCCTTACTACTGAGTTTATGGGCATTCAAAGAAGATAATTTAGAGGATTTTTCTCAAAAATTGATTTTGCTCACCCACTGAATGAGCCCAGAGGATTAGTGACTACTGGAAAAAGGAGGGATATACTAAAGAGAATTTGCAATATTGCAAAGGTGCTCATAGCACTACTTACCTGAACCGTTTAAGGTGTAGTCTCAGAACTTGAGGTAGTTGACACACCATAAGCTGTTTCTGGGCTTCTGTAAGTATAATTGGTTTTGAAGAAAACTTCCTGCGTTTTGCTGTGATCAAACACACACACATGAATTAAGCGCTAAATTAGAAAACCCCCACCACTAGCAAAAAGCACCCTTGAATACAGTTTTGAAAACTGCTTGTCATTTTAAGATTTGACCCCAGGATTTTAAGTATTTAGATACAGTAACATATTCACTATCCCATGTTACTTTCTTATTAAACTGATGATGATGTATTTTGGAATCCAATCAGTAAGGATTATTTTATGATTATTGGGCATACAAAATGCTTTTCTGATATACCTCTGGATTATTCAGCTGAATGTTGGAAAATATGTACAGCAGTTCAGCTATTTTCATCAGGACCAAACTGTCAGACTTATTTCAACAGATTTTTTCCTCTCTTCTTGGAGACCACCTTCTAATGTAAAATGACCTAATCTGAGATCTTAAACATACTTTCAAGCCCACTTTTGATGCACTTAGTATAGAAAGAGGTCTTCAGATTATTTCCTTTCACTATTAAATAAGTGGTCTTGTGTTAAAGTCTTATGCTTTATTTATATGACTAGAGCTATAAAAAAATCCATGGTCTATTTTGATGGATTTCACAATCACAGGATTTTAAAAATCGTGATTTTAATTATTTCAGCTATTTAAATCTGAAACTAATTGCAGGTGGCCTGACCCAAAAAGGAGTTTTTGGAGGTGGGGGTCACAAGGTTATTCAGGGGGAAGGAGGAATTGCAGTACTGATACCCTTACTTCTGATGCTGAGATGGCAGCAGCACTGCCTTCAGAGTTGGGCAGCTGGAGAGCAGTGGCTGCTGACTGGGCCCTGAGCTCTAAAGGCAGAGCTGCCCCCAGCAGGAGAGCAGAAGTAAGGAACGTATGGTGTGGTATTGCCACCTTTACTTCTGTTCTGTCCTGCTTGCGGAGCTGGGCCCTCAGTCAGCAGCTGCCACTCTAAAGCCACCTAGCTTTGATGACAGTGAGGGTGGCATTACCATCACCCCCATAAAATAATCTTGTGGGCCCCCCCACAACACACTTTTGGGTCAGTATCCCCAGATTGAGAAATCTTGGTCTCTCCCTGTGAAATATGCATAGTATAGGGTAAAAGCACAACAGAAGACCAGATTTCACAGTGGGAGATCAGCTTTCAGGGTCTGACTCATTTTTCAAGGTTGCGAATTTGTCTATATATGACAGATGCTTTTAAAATTTGTATTGCTTTCCTTTTAATTGCTGTTTTTCTTTTTCAGTGCCTATATTAATGTATATTTTATGTGGAGAACTTATGCATGAGTACATACTGCCTTTACTCACTGTTGCATTGATCACATGCATATATCTTTCCTTCTAAAGCTTCCGTCTCTGTAAACTTGGCCAACATTTCTGTAAGTAGGCATGGATACTGAAAAGCCATCTCCTTCCCATTGCAATGATACCTCTCAGGAAATTCCAGTGACAGGTCCCAGAAGGGTTCTATTGTATTTGACTTATTGTCACACGTAAGACATGTAACCTGTTAAGCAAAATATTAAGTTAGCCTCTTTAACATCCAAAAACCTGCTTCTCCACATGTCCCTTAATAGTAGGGCTCCTTAATAGTATGTGAATTTGGATCACAGATGCAAATATAAAATATTTCTAGTTTATAACAGGTAATTTTTTGTTTCCAGTTAAACTTATTTTCTCTGAAGCAGCATGTCCACCACTGTATTACAGTAATGTGCTAGATACTTTTCTCTTCAGTGAACTAGAGGCAGTTTCAAAATGATGTACCTGGGACTGCTCAAAGCAAGGAAGAACAGCCCCTGAGATTTTTTTTCTAAAACAAATACTTACAAAGCAATAACTAATATGAAATACATGTTAGTTTTATTGAAAGGAAATAGCTTTTAAAAAAATAAAATCACATTGTTATTTTGGAAGCCTTGTAGGGCAGGTCTGGATTGAAAGACACATCTTTTCAATTTAACAGGTAGAAAAAAAATTCAGAAAGTCCATCCACCTATTACACCTAGGGTACGGCTAGACTGCGAGGATCTATTGGAAAAAGATATGCAAAATGCTCTTCCAAAATTTGGCCCGTCTACACCGGAACGAGGAATACGTGAGCTTCTGAAAGAGCTTGTTTGCTCTTCTGTAAAAAAAAAAAAAGCGGAAGAGCAAACACATCCCCTGGACACGGTGGCGGTTTTTCGGGTATCCTGAAAAACCTCTGCAGTCTCGCCGTACCACTAAGGGAAAAAAGGAGCCACAACCATAGCCTAGCAATAATAAAATATGGTGAACTGAAAAGAGAATCTGTCTGGAAAAAATGGAAGATAACACATCAAGGAAAATATAACTCACTTGACAAATGGAAAGGAAGAGTCCTGAAAAGCAGTAGGGTTATGGGCTTTTTTTTTTTTTTGGGGGGGGAAGAACTAGAATAATACAACATACATTACATATGAGACTTGCAATACATAGAAAAACTAATGCTGGTTTGAGCTTCCGTTGGATCATCATGCTGCATCAGAGTCTTTTTCTATAATTCTTCCATATGCAGCATGCAAGTGGACTGCCT
Organism: Rafetus swinhoei; assembly: GCA_019425775.1. Lineage (NCBI taxonomy): Eukaryota > Metazoa > Chordata > Testudines > Trionychidae > Rafetus > Rafetus swinhoei. The sequence goes on along the minus strand of CM033437.1, from coordinate 267,683,384 downwards.
GTGGACCAGCTTGGACGGTCTGGGCCTAAGGCAGTAGCAAGGCTGCATTTGGAATGCAACAGATATGATTCAGGCACCCTGATACCAAAAAAAGCTGACCAATGGGGTTTTTTTTCCACACCTTCACAAAAGGAGCACTGGGAAATAAATCTTCCACATATTTAGATTTACCCTCCTGGTTTTCCACATGATTAAAGTATAAGTAACCCTTAACAGGAATATTTACGCTTAATTTACAACAACCTTCCAAATAATCACACTAATAAACCCTTGGGGAAAAAACCTCCCAACATTTATAAATATTCAGAAATCACTAATGACAGCAGCTCTAAACTTGTTGTCATTTTGGAAAGGTCAGATATTTTTGAGAAAGCCGTACAGTAGATCCTGTTAGTGTCAAAGCTATCCATATCGATCTACATAACTTCCAGTACTGGATGCAATCCCTACTGTGATATAATGGCTAACATCTTCCATAAATGAAGCTTATGGAATGAAATCAACCAGGAGATGGGCCATAAACACAGATTTACTTTACATTTTATTGACTCAGAACATGATGACATGAAATGTACTTATTACAACCTTCAGTTTTTACAACATACATTTATAAAAAAATTCCACACACTTGAAAACATGTTGAGATGTGTAACTGGAAGTATAACTGAAAGCCAAAACAGTGGTTGATGAGTATTCTACATCAATACATCCTTCCTATTTGATTAGCTGATATAGCTAATATGAAAATATGATAAACATCAACTGCAAAAACAACCAAGTTTGAAAAAGGATCAGAATATTTATTATATTTATATCAACACAAAATCAGACACAACTGCTATAATAGCACCCTACACTGCAGTTCTAGAAATCTCAGGTGGGCCTACATCTATATCACTGACCTTCAGAAATATGGAAATTCAGACCATTTCCCCCAAAAGTTACTTTTTATACAATGGTCTGACTCATAATCATGAGCACCTTTCCCAATGTGCTCTACTAGTAGCTGCCTCTTTGAATCTGGTAATACAACTATTTACAGCTCTTTGGTGGTCATTTTGCCTGCAAAGCAGGTTGCAATTCCTTCTGCTCCCATACCTCGTGGTTTTTGCCTTGCTATGGTTACTGAGAAGAGACAGTCTCAGTTTATGAAACATGGAAGTATTATAACTATTTGTCAAAGAAATCTTCTAGAAGAATGCTGAAATAGAGACTTCACAATTGAACAGTCACAACTTAACCGTTAGTAGCACACACTGGTGGTTAATTAAAAACACCCCAAACCCTGAGAAAGGCCTGTTAAAGGGATCAGTAATAATGATCACTCCTGTGTTGGCAACCATTTTTGTTCAGTACCTCCTTACACAAAGTTGAGCAAATACTTAATCTTCGCTGCTCTGCTGAATTTTTCCAAACAAACATTTTTAGATTAAAATGGATTTTAAAATACTAAAAAAATGCATATTAAAGTGAAACCCTTCCATTCCTCCTGAAATTAGCTATTTAACGTAAGTGCCATTCTTTAGAGCAAATAACAAAATAAGTACTAGTATCCAGTAATAAGTGGCCATTCTACCTATTAGCCAACGCTCATACATTTTAAGTCAGGACTACTCAACATGTGGACCACAGTTTGGGTTTACGCGGGGCTCAACCCGTGGCCTGCAGGTGGGATTCTTTGAACATGGCCTCCACTGGGAACATGCTCCACAACAGAGAGTCAATATAATGATCTTACGTTGATATGCGTTTTAGTGGTTAAATTCCTGGACTGTCATTGCTCATTAAAAGTGCTGGCATACGGATGGAAATCGGGGCACTATTGCATTTTATTAATACCAGCAGAACGGACTTAAATGGGGCCTGCATGTTGAGTAGTCTTGCCTTAATCTTTGTATTCATGCCGATCAGTGTGAGAGAAGCTATTTGCATATATCTGCATGTATATGCAACCACACGTAAGTTGTGGCTCTCGGCATGTGTTGTGTCATTGTGGCCTCTGGGGCTTCCAAAGTTGAGTAGCCCTGTTTTAAGTTACTCTGGCTGGAGCTCATTCAGGTATACATTTTGTAAATGCCAAAGTCAGGCAATGGCTAAAAGCAGCATTTCTGAAATGCAGCCACCAGAGGATTTTCCTAGAGTGTGAGGCTGCAGAAGGAAGCTTGGGGGAAGGGAAGAGAGGTGAGAGTAGCAGAGCACAAGAGGGTGATGGCAAGCCTGAGAGTGGGGGAAGGCAGCAGGGACTGGAGGCACCACAATACAACTGTCCATTATTTGTATTATTGAATCTGCAAAAACAACCCTACCTAAATAAGTTACAATACTTTCGACATATATATGTGGAGATTTTTTTTCTTAAAGTATTTTATGAAAATTTGTCAGTGTGGTCACAACCAAGAATCTGTGGCAGCACTCTGAGGCCATGAAAAATGTTGTGAGAACCCTGGCCTAAAGCCATAAGCTATCAGTAATTCAGAATGCAAAAGGAATCAGAGTCTAGACCAGGCATGTCAAACTGGTGTTCGGAGGGCCGCATGCGGCCCAATCAAAATTTTTTGCAGCCTGCCAGAACATTTTATAAAGTGCGGCCCACTGGCCGCTTGGAGCATGTGACCAAGTGTCTGTTCACAGCTGGCTGGGCCGCTCTGCACCACAGCAACTGATCACAGCCGGCTGGACTGCCATGTGCACACGCTCACGGCTGGCTAGACTGCTCTGCACATGCGCTCACGGCCGGCTGGGTGCTCTGTGCTGGGGGCCGCGTGGCTCTGTGCACGCACTCACAGCCGGCTGGGTGCTCTGCGCTCGGTGCTCCAGCAGGCACTCACAGCTGGCCGCTGTGCTCACGCTGCCCCAGCACCTCAGGCAGCAACATGGACTCTGGGACCCAGGTATTAGGTTGAGAGGTCTGGCTCTGGGGGAGAGGGGAGGCATTAGATTGGGGAGGGGGCATTAGGTTCAGAGGGCTCTGGAGGAATGGAGGGGGATTGGGTTAGAACGGGGGTATGGGAGTGCCTGGCTCTGGGGGAGAGGAAGGGGATATTTTGGTAATATTTTGTTTTTTATTTATTTATTCCCAAATAAAATCACAAAATGTATATTAATTTTATATCAATAAATGTCAATTTTTTGCAATTGCATGAATAATTATATCTTTATGCAAAATTTCAAACTTACAAAGTATCTGAAATTTTCACAAAAGCCTGTTCTATTTGATTAACCATGGTTTATGCTTGTTTTTATTTCAACAAAACAAGTTATATATCATATACAAAATTTAAAAGAACCTTACCTTTATATTTAAATACAAAATTATGTAAAATTAATTTTAAAAATATTTAATAAGCAAATAATTTTACACATCAAATTATTGTAATATTATAAATATACCTAAAATATAATCTATAAAATAAATAACTACAACTTTCTGACAAAGTACATTTTCTTTGGTTGCCCTAGGGTTGTCAGGTGTCCGGTACTGGTGCCTTCTGCCTGACACCTAAAATGCTGGGGTTTTTTTGCACGACAACAAATTTTGTCTTTTTTGGTCAAACCATCCGGGAACCCTAAGTGGCCCTGAAAGCTATAAATTTTCATTTGTGTGACTCTCAGTAGGCTTCGAGTTTGACATGCCTCGTCTAGACCTAGCCAGTTTAGGTGATTATTTTGGTCTTTGAGCATAAACTACAGCATAAAAAGACTAATGAACTTCTGCTGTACAAAAATAGATGTCTTTTGGATTAAATGCTTTTTTAATTGATTACTTGAAGAAGGATTTGCTAAAAATGACTGCACGTTAGCGTTGTGGGCTCAGGATGAGATGCACAAATAAAAAGACTGAAAATAATTTTGGCATATTTTGCTAAACTCAGCATGTTTTCCTGTCCACCTGTATCCAATTTTCAATCACTCCGCAGCGGACACTACCAGCCGTGGCCCAGCAGCAGAGTTTAGCTGAAGCAACCTGGCTGAGTTTCATCCCCTGCTTCTTGCCAGGAAGCAGAGAGGTAGTGTTTTTAATTTCTCTTCTTATAAACTGAGTGAATCTGATCTGTGCAGGCTGGCTCCTGTTCTGATGCAGAGCCCCACTGACTTCAATGGGACACAACCTAAGTATAAAGGTCCATTCATACAGATCAATTTGCAGGCTCAGACCCTTAACTGTGATGTTAACATAGCTTTCACAATATTCCTGTGACATTTAATTTTCATCTCCTGTGAAGGTTTCATGTGTTAAAGCAGGGCTGGGCAATTTTTTTTGGGGTGGGGGCTACTCCAAGAATTTGCAAAGTGGTCAAGGGCCGTGCTCTTCCATATTAATGGAGGAGGTGCGGGGTCTGGGATGGAGGTTGGGTGCAGCAGGGCACTTGGGGTAAGGGAGGGCGTTTGAGTGAAGGAGGCTGTTGTGACCTGGGGATTGGATTGTGCCCTAGGGCAGGGAATTGGGGTACAGGAGAGGGTGCAGGGATTTGAGTTGTGGGCTAGAGCAGGAGAGGACTGTGATCTTGGGCTGGGGATTGAGGTGCTGGAACGGTGAGGGATTATGGGTACAGGAGGGGGGCAGGGGTTTTGGGTACATGGAGCAGGAGTGGGAGGGCAGAGGTTTGAGGAAGGGAGGGGCTGGGGGGCCAGAGGTATGCTCTGCCAGAAGACTTACCAGCCAGCAGCAGTTCCTCAATCAGCTTCCTGCCTGCCCCACCCCACCCCCTCACAGGCTGCAGCCATGTGCGCTGGAGCCCCTTGTGCTTCGTGGCTGCCTGTTATTGAAACAGACAGCTCCCATTGGCCAGTTTCTGGCCAGAAACTGGCCAATGGGATTGTTCTGGGGGTGGGAGCAGCTCCTAAAGCTTTCCCAATCCCCTCCAGACTGTTTTTAAAGAAAAACTGCCCTGCAGTTGTGTTTGAGCAGTATGCGGTTGCAGTGAGGCAAGCGAGGAGCATGCCTGAGGCTTCCTGCAGCATCCGCTGAGCAGATCCAGCCCACGGGCTGTATTTTGCCCAGGCCTGTGTCAGAGTGTAAGCATATGGTGCGCACACACCACAGAGCTAGTGATAGTTTTTCAAAAGCATGTAATTTATGGAGAATGTATTAAAAAAAAAAAAAAAGGTGGGTGAGAGTTTTTATTGGACCAACTTCTATTGAGGGGAGAGAGAAGCTTTTGAGTTCACACAGAGCTCTTCTGGTCATGAAAATTAACCCAAAGTATCACTGGTAAATACTAGACTTGTACAGCTTGTTTAGCATATGTTTAACACATATTTCAAGGAACAAGGTGAAGTGGTCCCTTAGTAACTCCCCACACACTTCGGGAGGGGGGGGGGGTTGGTGATTTTAGATTGTTGCAATAAGCCAAATCCAAAGTCTCTATTCAATCCATGAGTTGTAGTGTCTAGCAAACTAGTTTAAGCTCCCAAACTCATCTTTTCAACTCTGTAACTCAAAAGTTTTCCTTTCACCAAGAAAAATTAGTCCAATAAAAGGTATTACCTTACTGACCTGTAACATCCTGGTACCAACATAGTTAATCTCAAGAGAGGAGTGTGAACATTGGAAAAACAGTAAGATCTGACAACCTTTTTATTTGCTTTCTGGTACAGATAAGTAGCATATCTGGATATTTTATTGAGAGAAACAGTATACCTTCATAATATATAAACAACAAAGAGTCCTGTGGCACCTTAAAGACTAACATTTGGGCATAAGCTTTTGTGAACAAAGACCACTTTGTCAGGTACCATGGAATTCATTTTTGCAGGTACAGACTAACATTGCTACCCCTCTGATTTTAATTGAGTATGCATAATAGCAAGAGGGATTGAGATTTTACTGCACGTTGAAATTTGGTTTGTGGTGGGAGTTCGTAAGGTATATTGCACTATCAAGCGTTTTGACTTTTAAAAAAATATAAAACTAAAAATAGAAGGAAATATTAAACATGTTGTAGGAAACGATTAAAGAGTTTTGTATACATAATTTACATACATTGATAGGTGATCCACAGTGATAAGTGAAGTTATAATTTAGTGAATGTCAGGCAAAGTGAGCATGTGATACTGTATTTGCCCTTGAGCCAGTCTGGAAGTTCAACTGGCTTCACCCTGACCATCCAATCATCTTGAAACAAGGCTACTATGTACAACTGATTATGGATGAACAGCTGAAAAAACACACTTAACTTTATGTGAGGAGATGAAGGCCTGTCTGAAAAAAGTGACAAGGTAGAGATGTTATTGAGAGTGACAACTGATTCAAATGCTGCTTGCTACATCTGAGTTGTTTGCTTGTGGAAAGCAGATCATTTGGCCATTCTACAATCTTTTCCCAATAAGTGAATTTTAATGTGAATACACTGACATCCCACCAGCAGATTCAGTCACTGGATTCAAGGGCTATGTCTACACTCACAGCAAATGAGGCTAAGTGTGGAATATCACCAAGCCTGATTTGCATACCTAACGAGCTGCCATTTTTGCAGAAGAGGCTCTTGTATACCCCAAATTAAAAAACATAGCAAGAGACCTAAAAAAGAGTCACCGTGGCTTAACCACCATGTAAAAGAAGCAGTGAGGGACAAAAAGGTATCTTTTAAGAAGTGGAAGTCCAATCCTAGTGAGATAAATAGGAAGGAACATAAACACTGTCAAATCAAGTGTAAAAATGTAATAAGAAAAGCAAAAAAAGATTTTGAGGAACAGCTAGCCAAAAACTCAAAAGAAATAACAAAATGTTTTTTAAGTACATTAGAAGCAGGAAGCCTGCTAAAAAACCTGTGGGTCCCCTAGACAATCGAACTATAAAAGGCGCAATTAAGGATGATAAAGCCATTGCAGAGAAACTAAATGATTTCTTTGCTTCAGTCTTCACGGCTGAGGACGTTGGGGAGATTCCCAAATCTGCACCATCCTTTGTGGGTAATGAATCTGAGGAACTGTCCCGGATTGAAGTGTCATTAGAGGAGGTTTTGGAACAAATAGAAAAACTTAATGTTAACAAATCTCCGGGACCGGATGGCATTCATCCAAGGGTTCTAAAAGAACTCAAATGGGAAATTGCTGAACTATTATCTGTGGTTTGTAACCTATCCCTTAAATTGGCTTCCGTACCTAATGACTGGAAGGTAGCCAACGTGACACCAATATTTAAAAAGGGCTCTAGAGCGATCCGGCAATTACAGACCGGTAAGTCTAACTTCAGTACCTGGCAAATTAGTCGAAACAATAGTAAAGAATAAAATTGTGAAGCATGTAGAAGAACATAATTTGTTGGACAAAAGTCAACATGGTTTCTGTAAAGGGAAATCCTGTCTTACTAATCTATTAGAGTTCTTTGAAGGGGTTAACAAACATGCGGACAAGGGGATCCAGTAGATATAGTATACTTAGATTTCCAGAAAGCCTTTGACAAGGTCCTCACCAAAGGCTCTTGTGTAAATTACATGGCCATGGGATAAGAGGGAAGGTCCTTTCTTGGATTGAGAACTGGTTAAAAGACAGGAAACAAAGGGTAGGAATAAATGGTAAATTTTCAGAATGGAGAGGGGTAACTAGTGGTGTCCCCAAGGGTCAGTCCTAGGACCAATCCTGTTCAACTTATTCATAAATGATCTGGAGAAAGGGGTAAGCAGTGAGGTGGTAAAGTTTATGGGATGATACCAAACTGTTTAGGATAGTCAAGACAGAAGCAGACTGTGAGACTCCAAGAAGATCTCACCAAACTGAGTGATTGGGCAACAAAATGGCAAATGAAATTTAATGTGGATAAGTGTAAAGTAATGCACATTGGGGAAAAATAACCCCAACTATACGCACAGTATGATGGGGGCTAATTTGGCTACGACAAATCAGGAAAGAGATCTTGGAGTTATCGTGGATAGTTCTCTGAAAACTTCCACACAGTGTGATGGCGGTCAAAAAGGCAAATAGGATGCTAGGTATTATTAAGAAAGGGATAGAAAATAAGACCCAGAATATCTTACTGCCCCTGTATAAAACTATGGTACGCCCACATCTTGAATACTGTGTACAGATGTGGTCTCCTCACCTCAAAAAGATATTTTGGCCTTGGAAAGGGTTCAGAAAAGGGCAACTAAAATGATTAGGGGTTTGGAACGGGTCCCATATGAGGAGAGGTTAGCGACTGGGACTTTTCAGTTTAGAAAAGAGGAGACTGAGGGGGATATGATAGAGGTGTATAAAATCATGAGTGGTGTGGAGAGGGCGGATAAAGAAAAGTTATTTATTAGTTCCTAAATAGAAGAACTAGAGGACACCAAATGAAATTAATGGGTAGCAGGTTTAAAACTAATAAAAGAAAGTTCTTCTTCACACAGCGTGTAGTCAGCATGTGGAACTCCTTGCCAGAGGAGGCTGTGAAGGCTAGGACTATAACAGAGTTTAAAGAGAAGCTAGATAATTTCATGGAGGTTAGGTCCATAAAAGGCTATTAGCCAGGGATAAAATGGTGTCCTTGGCCTCTGTTTGACAGAGGCTGGAGAGGGATGGCAGGAGACAAAGCGCTTGATCATTGTCTTCGGTCCACCCCCTCTGGGGCACCTAGTGCTGGCCACTGTCAGCAGACAGGATACTGGGCTAGATGGACCTTTGGTCTGACCCGGTACGGCCGTTCTTATGTTATGTTCTTGTGCCAGAAGGAGCTGTCTACACTGCCCCTTCTTGCGCAAGAAAAACCCTCTTGAGCAATGCCACTACGCCGATTATTTTCGGGAATAATGGCATTGCTCAAGAGGGCTTTTCTTGCGCAAGAAGGGGCAGTGTAGACAGCTCCTTCTGGCACAAGAGCCTCTTCTGCAAAAATGGCAGCTCATTAGGTATGCAAATGAGGCTCAGCAATATTCCATGCTTAGCCTCATTTGCATATTTCTCACACAAGAAGCCACAAGTGTAGACATAGCCAAAGAGGGTAGGGCAGCCCCTTAAAGCAGAATAGTGGTTGTAGATTTATTCTGACAGGATGATATCTCAGCTATGGTAGAGGAAAGCAAGCTATTACCACACTGCTGTGGAAAAAGATGATCGATCCTAGGATCAAAGATTCATTTTCCCCTGCTCTGTGGAACAGAGAAGGGGCAGAGTTTGATGGTAGATGTCCTGATCTCCTTCCCAGCAACATATTTGCTCCTCTTTACTTTCATTGTTGGGTTTAATGCTACGAGAGCACACAGGCAGGGACATAAGCTTTAAACACAAACAAAAATAAAAACCGGAGTAATCTTTGATGGGGCTACAATGTTTTGTTTTAAAGTAGTGGTCACCAACTAGTCGATCTCAACGCAGTCAGGGTTCCCAACCCCCCCACCCACAATAAGGAGCCCACACACTGGCCCTACAGCCTCCCACCACTCACAAAATTGGAACCTGGGATAATCTTTTTCCACAGTAGTGGAGCAGGGTTGGGGTGGGAGGAGTCCCAAGACTCAGCACCAGATCCAACTTGTTAGAAAGTGTGCACGCAGACTGCTCTTCCCCACAGCTGTACACACACTTCCTTATTTTCCCTTCCTTCCCCCATGTTCCAAGGAGGTAGGGTCAGGGGCAAAGCTGGAGCTAACATGATACTGGAGGATCCAGACCTTGAGCAGCTGGATTTCTTAAAGGAGCGGCACATGCAATTCTTCCAGCATTGCCTGCAGATCCTGACCAAGAGATTCTCATCCCTGGATACACCCTGCCCCCAGGTACCAGGCAAGCTGCTCCTGCCCAGACACCCACCAGCACCTTGCTCCTGCCTCCTGGGACTCAAACCTCAGCAGTTAGCAAAAAATAGAAGTCCACTTAAATATTTTTATGTTGTGAATATGAAACCTTATGTCAGTCACTTTTACTGTTTAACAGCAAAGACAATCAGTTCCTCTTTTGCTGGAGAAATCTCAGGGAGACAGAAAAATCTTTATAATATCTGAAAAAAATTCAAGAGATATTATTTAAAAGGTGTTATAGCTAAGAATTAAAAAAAAAGTTTTGAAGTTGACTGCATCTCTTTACATTGGAGCTCATGATGAAAGCATCTCTGTAATTTACCGAGAAAAGCCTAACAAAAGAGTAGAAGTACAGACATGGTCATCCTGAGGGGAATGTGTGCTCAGGACAACCTCCCTCTACCCCAGCCCCTGCCTCCAACCCACACCTTAACCCAAAAAACCCTGTTCTGCTCCCTCCCATTACACTTTTTCCTTCAACCCACTTTCCCCCAAGGGACGCAACCTGGCTGAGGCAGTGCTGCTCAGTTTCCTGCAGTTCCCATAGCTGATGGTGAGTGCAGGTGTGGGCCTGACCCCCTGCTGCCAGTACCAGGTCCCCCGCTAGTCCCCCAGGCAGGGCCCGGGGTGGCTACCCCAAGCCATGCATAGGTGGGACAGTTCTGTACACAGAATATTCAGAGCTAGGGTCATACTTGAAGAAACTCAGTATCTCTGCAAGTGTGGGAATATACCAGAACAAAAACTTAACTCTACATGTAGAGAAGCCAGCCTCCAATCTTCCCTTATTTATAGGTATGAATACAATTTTATATGAGATTCTGGATCATGGGGTTAAAAAAAAAAAAACCAAGAGAAATCTGAAGCTGAAGACAATTTAATTATTGAGATGATGTACTCATACAAAAGGTAGGGTAAAACATTGTGCATCAGTGATAAGCAAGGATCTTAAAACCATTGCCATGGAAACCTGTTTATCAAAGCCTCCATAATGCAAATGTTTAACAATTGAACCAACAGCCACCTGAGGCAGGCATTCGGAGCCCCTGCTGCTGTCAGACACGGGATGGGTTAATGTGGAGATGTGGAAAACTGGTTTTCTACATTACTACATATATGCCTCTCTCTTGTACTATGGGTGATTACCATCCTTTTTCATGTTACCTTCACGTTCTCATCCTTGACTTAATATATCCAGATATGCCAACTCTGTCAGGCACTTGTCTAACTGAAGACACATGGACTCTTGAAAAGTGGGGAATAGTATGGAGAAGACATGTTAGAAATAGAAATCCAAGTCCATGTACACATTTACAAACCTAGACATTTTTATCAACCATATATTTTGTATTGGGTGGATTAATCAGATTTTATTTAAAAGTACATTAAAACAAACTATTTAGTAATGATGCTCAGAGAAGGAAAGGAATGCACCAGTCTCAAGGTCTATTGAGCCCCATTTATTTTTTTACCCCCTACACAAGGGGATAAAAACAACATCATTATAATGAGATATTTCACCATGTGTGCTTCCTGTCCAGTAAACATTTTGCTATTCCCTTCCCCAAATACAGGAGGCTATGAATGTTCTCTTGCCACTAGCCACCTTTATACAGGAAAATGCAGTAGTGGTACTGTTGAGATTTTGGTTGTGTACTCTCCACATAATTTTCAGGATTCTATCAAATGGCACCTGTAAGGAAGTCTGTAATCCAAAGAAAGCCTCAACCTTCCATGTAAAAAATAAGTATAACACATCTGATCTTAGAGTGGACTGGAAAGAGAAAGAGAAGACGTTATTCAGAACACACACACCCACACACCCCTACCTATATTCCCCCACATTTTTGCCACAGAAAATCTGTTGTGGGTTCTGGGCATGAGCGAGACCTATTTGGGAATATTTTGAAGAAAGTCATTCCCTGTGTAAAAAGAAAAACGTGTCAAGTAGAAGCAATGCAAGAAGATGATGCAGGGCCTAGTTCCATGAAACAACATAAGGAAAACTGCTTATTGAGAGAAAACTATGTGGCTGAAGCTGTGGATATTAGGAACGTAAAAAGTCATTTGAAAATGTAACTATCTACTAAAAATCCTAGCAGTTACACACGCTGTGGGCTCTGCATATATAAATTTTATATTGCAGAGCCCACAAAGCAGCCTCCCCAGGAGAGTGCAGCTGGGGAGGTGGGGGGGCAGGCAGGACCCTGCCTGCAGTGGTTCCAGTGGGGCTGGAGCAGTCCCCTGCCCAGGGCTGCTGGGGAGCTGTTCCAGCCCCCACTAGTTAACCAGAACCGGTAAGCCTCACTCATTACTAGTGAGGCTTACTGGTTAACTATTTACATCCCTAGTGGATATGACTGGTTAGTAACTTAAATAATTCAAAAAACGAAGAGTCTTGTGGCACCTTAAGGCCAACAAAATTTATTTAGGCATAAGCTTGTGTGTAAATCTCCATGCATCATTCTTCAAGACACTGTCTTAGACAAATTCCCAAGCTGTTTACTGTGTTCAATATTGCTAGAAAAAAGTTTAAAAAAAAGATTAACTAATCCTTATGGCTTGTTTGATTAGTTAAGTAGATTTAGAATCTATCACTCAAGCATACAATACAGAAAACTGCAGTAAGAGGAATGTAGAGTTGCCAGTTATTCACCTTGATTTGAATCAATCCACCTTGATTATAAAAGTGCCATATAATAGTGTAACTTATTCGCCTTCACTTATGGGAATTAGGGATGTTAAATACCGGTTAATTGAATAGTTGAGTAACCTCATGAATTCTTATCAGTTACTCAACTATTCTATAGTCCCCGAGAGGGGCAGCCAGTGTGTTCTGTCCCCACTCCCGATGAGCCTCCTGCCACTCTCTGATGCTGCCTCTGGATCAGAGGCAGCAGCGTGGGGTGCCAAGTGGGAGGCTGGTCCCCAAGGGGAGCCAGTTTAAAAACCAGCTCCCCTCACAGACCAGCTGCCTGTCGCCCTGTGCTGATGCCTCTGATATAGAGGCAGCAGTGCGGGGTGGCAGCAGCCTCTGTCTGGAGGAGAAGGAGTCTGAGCTTCTGGACCCAGCATTAACTGGAACTGAGCCAGGCTGCCTGCCCGCCTAGCTCCGAATATACTTTAAATATAAAGCCACAGCAGTGGAAGGTCCTGGACCCAGCATGAGCCAGGACTGAGCTGGGTTCCCTGCCCACCCAACTCCTAATACACTTTAAATGCAGAGCTGCAGCAGGGTAGGTCCCAGACCTGTTGCAAGCCTGGACTGAGCAGGACTGCTGGCCAGCCTGCTAAAAAATGTACTGAGGGAGGGGGGGAGGCAGGGAGGATTTGCACGTAGTCTATAGCATTAACCTAGAAGCTTTTGCCTATCAGTTAATTGACTACACTATTACATTCCTAACAGGAATTAAGTTATAGTGGTACCAATACTTATAGGCACATATAACACTGCTCCCATAAATGGCAGGTGGATTCAAACCTGGGACCTGTGGAGCTTAGTGTGGAAGCCTCTACAGCTTGAGCTATAAAGCCAGCTGATTTTATGTACAGGCTCCTACCCTAAGCTCCAGAAGTCCCAGGTTCTGTTCCACCTGCAGCTGGTTACACTCTCACCAGGGGTGGGGTGGTACTACATTTATTGTACCAATGTAGTTAAAGTGTTCCTACCTGTGTGTAAACCACCCCTAGAATTTAATACCCACTGTGTAACAAGTCTAATTAAAAAAGCATTTTAGCAGATGTCAATCCTGTTTCAGTGAGTCATGTTATCTTTTTGGTATGCATAGTTAGACATCTGTTAATCACTGTTACTATATCAGACAGGTAGATCCATATTTGCCTTTTCTGCACCTAGTATTGATTGAAAAGGAGAAAGGTTAACAGACTGAGATTTTAACCCTCTCATCATCCATACAGAACAGCTTCTAAAAACCTTCCGCAGAGGGCTGGCTGTCAAGTACTCTTCCTGGTCTGACTACCAGTAATACAAATACATCACTTCAACTAAAAGGTATTTCTGTAACAAACCAGGACTCTCACAAGTAGCTTATTAATATCTGCTGATTCAAACATGGAGAGGAATGAACAGGTCATTGTTGAAAGCTTCCCCAATCCAAATTTGGGGAACAAAATGGTCCTAATTTAGGCTTATCTTTTTAGCAGCTATCACATAGCAAAAATCCACTGCTTCATATGACACATAAGATGGTGATAATTTTGTGTATTACTGCACAGCAATACCATATCATACTTAAACTAAAGATCATTATCAATACTTGATTAATCTGAAGGAAAACCAATTAGAAATAAATCCGCAAGACATAATTTAAGGGTTCCAGGTCAGATAGTTATAGGGATCTTATTCAAGTGTGTGTACTTTGATTGTATAGTATTAAGTTGCTACCTGCATTGAATAGTGTACTCATGGAAGTATTTAACAGTAACTGAAAAAAATGGGAGGGGTGCCCAGACAAAGGACAGTGTGTGATTAATTTCATTAGTTCAGCTTTCTACATCATGCAAAGGAGTACAGAAAAGTACTAAATCAGCATCCCCTCCTTTGTGTAGAATTCACACTTGCAATCACTTCTGTATTGAGGAGCTTCCAGATCAAGTTCAACCTATGACAAGTTTTTAAGCTGACACCTGTCATATGAACACAGGAATTGTCATACCTGACCAGACCAAGCCAATGCCGAGTGAAGTATAAACCTTTATAGTAGACAATTATGCTCAAAGAAGTTTATTACCCACTCCAGCATTTAATGGCTGACCTATGTCCATATGAGTTATATTCTGTACCCCTAAAAACAACTAGGTAGTGTTTAAGAGTTTAAAAAAAGAGGATCAAACTCCTTACCTCAATAATATGTTTTAGGACTGGGTTCTATAGTTTATTATGATGTAAGAATTTCCATCTATTGCTGATTTTAATTTTTAATGAGGCAATCCCTTTCATTGAGAGTAATTAGGAGTTCTCAATCTTCTTTATACTATCATTTTATACCTATCATTTCCCTTTTTATCTATCATCTCAACTAAGCAGTCCTAATCTTCCCCCTCAACTCTAATTCATTAAATGTCTATATCACTGACTTGCCTACCCTTTCAGTGATACATCACTATTAAGAAGGTTTTTTAAATCATAAGACATACCTGACTTAAAAGCTGTCCATGAAAAATGGTATTGACCACATTCAGAACCTGTTTGATAAGTTTCCTTTGAGAAGTGGGGATGAGAGCTGGGTATCTGGTCCCAGTTGTTTCCAGTTCTTGCTGTACTTTATCCAAAAGTTCACAGAGGAATTCCTGAGCATCTTGTTGGGCATAACCTCGGAAGGCCGGGATTAGTCGCCACACAGAATGGAGCATGGCAAAAGGAGACACCAATGCCCACTTGCCAGACCACATAACTTGGAACAGAGTATGTAGCTCATGACATAGAGAAATGTGCTTTGAGCTTGGCTCCCTGGACTGAATAAGTTCCATATTTCTACTTTTTGATGCCCCTCCACTTAGTCCGGATGATAAACTAGGTCGTCTCATAGACGATGATCCTTTTAACTTTACTTGGTTCTCATTCAAACAAAATGCAGAACCAGTAATTGGAGGGTGTTTAGTAGAGGATCTTGTTTTTCCACTGGTTGCTGTTGCCAGCAATTCTTGAGTTTGGTTCAGATCAAGCTTTAAAAAACATTCCCGAAAAATAAGCAAATGACTCAATACTTGCAGAATAGAGTTCATATAGCATGTATTTCCCAAATTTCTCAGTCCTGTTACACCAGGAGTCACTGTAGGCCTTCGCTTAATTGGAGAGTCACCAATTTTTTTCAATCGTACTTCATCTGAGGTAGAAGTTACTTTCAGCTCCATAGGAGACGACAAATTTTGTGGTGATTTTTGTACCCAGGATGATACTTTTGAGGATATTTTATTTTGATGTTGTAAACGAGAACTCTTCCTTGGAGGCATTTTTTCCATCTCTACCTTCAGCTGACGCTTTCGCTCTTGTCTCCTTTTCCTAGCTTTATCCCTTCTTTCCTCTGCTTCTTCCTGGAGCCTCTCTTCTTCCAAACTCTTTTTCCCACTAGGTGTTAGCTCAAACCATGATCTAAACACTTTGCCCATTAATGCACGCCTTCTGTGCCACAGAGCTGTGAACATACGGTCTTCATTCCGAAGCAAGGCTTGGGCACCGTTGTGTGAAAGGTAAGAGTCATCACTCGTACCCATAGATCGCAAAGTCCTGCCACTACGGGTAGTGCAGTCATAGTTTTGACTCTTAATTGCACTTAATGTACTTCGCAATAGTTTTAAGTCACCAGTTGCATTATCATTAAGAACATAGTCATCACAAAGGTAACAAAAAAACATACAGCTCATTCACTTCCAATGCCACTGGATGACTACTTTCCTGAAAGTGCTTTAGTGCATGCTCTTCAATGTATCTTCCACATGCAACATGTGAACAGCTAAGGCACGCCCAGACTGATTCTGTAGTATTGCAGTCCACGCAATGCCACTTCTGAGGGTTCAGGATGGAATGGTCTTGGGCAAGCCGTAGTCGCCCTATGTGCTTACACTTATCCATTATTAATGCTGAAATACTGGAGAAATACTAGAGAAACACAGTATCCAAACTATTTGCTGTCCATGACATTCTGATCTGCAAGCTAAAGAGGAAAAGAAATAAGCTCAGCTTCATATACAGTATAAGTCTAAGGTAAGTTAATACATCTTGAGCAACACAATTATGCCTTTTAGTTTTAAAAGATCATCAGTGTACTATTCTACCATCAGAATGATAATCAACAACCTTGATAGCAGTCTTAGCAGAATAGTCCAGGATTGAATGGGCATGAAGACTGAACTAGTCATGCCTCCAGTAACTTCTCTGTCCAAGAAGAGGTATGTAGATAACAGAAACCTGCTGTGGTATTTCAATTAAAGGTGCTATTCTACATTATTTTTGTTAAACCATGTAACTCTGTATGAACAACTGCATTAAAACCTGGCATATATTGGTTTAGCTTACATTAATAAATTTACAAGTGCAAGCTAAACTGATACATTTTAAACAAGAATGTTCACACTGAAAAATTGTACCAGTTTAGCTAAATCAGTTTACAATCATATCTTTCACCTAAGACCAGCTTAACTCTTTCAACAAGCTCATAGTGAACAGAATTTACACCACCACTGTCCTTGCTAATATCTTTTTCAGTGGTTCTTAACCTGGGGGTAATTACCCCTCGAGGGGTAATTTGGCATATTTCAGGGGGTTATAAATTTAAAATACGATGTGTTCAATTTTGTTCAACATAATGTATGAGGAAACAAAATACAATAAAAATGATTAATCATGATTTTCTTTTTGTCTATTGCCATATTAAAAAGGAGGAGGGGTAATTTTGGTTTATTGGTTAAGCCAAAATTACAAAACAGTGCCAAAGAGGTAAAGAATCACTGATCTATTTGATAGATAAAATAGACTTTAGTTACTAGGGTCATTGTTGCATCTCTGAAAATATTACATAGCCAGTTGTAGGGATGTAAAAGAGTAGTCGATTAGTCACTTCCCCCTCTTGCTGCCTGTGTAACTTAAAGCCCCTGTCTGCGGTCAGCCGCCACAGACAGGAGCTCCTTCACCGCAGCAGCTCCTGTCTGTGGGGGGTAGGTGTCCCAGCTCCCTGCTGGGACCTGCCCCCATGAGCCAGGACTGAGCAAGCCAAGCTCAGTCCCAGCTCATGCTGGGTCCAGGGATACCCCCCACTGCAGCTCTGCAGTTTAAATTTAGTAGGAGCCGGGCTGCCCGCCTGGCTTTTACTACACTTAATACAATTTGTATCGACTACACAATTAGTCAGTAAGGGAAGGCACTACCTCCACTGTAGCTCTGCAGTTTGACTACATAATTACCCAGTTCCCCACCTCTTAACATCCTTAGCCAGTTGGTGACCTCTCGCAGACCAAGCACTTTTACAACTAAACCTTCTCTGCTGTCCCATGAGAACCTAATTGTAGAAGTCTGATCTAAAAACATAAGGTTGCACCAATTTAACTAAAGATGTCCTTTAAACAGATTTCCAATAAGTGCAATTACGCACACATGCTTAAATCAACTTCAATCTGACTTATGTTGTTTTAGCTTGCCCTTGTAAATAGATATATCCAGTTTTAAACCAATAAGTGTGTCTTCATAGGGGTTTGCACTAGTTTAACTAAATCAGTGAAAGAGTGATGACAAACCTTGCATGCAAGGATTGACAAAAGGAAGAACTTCTTTCCTCCTCTTTATTCTGTTCCCAACCTGAAACCTTAATAAAGTGAGTGGGTATCTTATATCTGAACTCAGGCTGGTGCCCAGGCTGCCACTAACAAAAAGACTAGATGGCATTCAGAGATGTTAATTTGCTGAGTGATATTAGTTCTAAGTCTTGTATCAGCATGTACTTATCTGACTGCTCCTATGCAATTTCCAATTTTTAAATGTTGATGCATGCCAGATTGTGCCAAACAAAAAGGCTAGTAAAAATTTCTAGCATGGACTAGGCCAAAGCCTCACAACAAATCAGAGGAGAAAACATTTTGCACGTGAGCAAACAGATGAGATATTATCAATGACAAAGTTGGAACAGAATCCACAAATTTGGACTCCTACTCTAATTCCAAAAAGATCTTTTTTGCAAATTACTTCACCATGACCAAACTAAGGATGTTAAAAAATGGCTATTTTAACCATGTAGCCACTAAAAATGTTATCGGTTATAT
This sequence comes from Rafetus swinhoei, assembly GCA_019425775.1. Classification (NCBI taxonomy): domain Eukaryota; kingdom Metazoa; phylum Chordata; order Testudines; family Trionychidae; genus Rafetus; species Rafetus swinhoei. Next base: position 267,664,896 of record CM033437.1, on the reverse strand, counting down.
GCTGGCTCCCCAGAAGCGGGTCCTGCAGCCAGTGTGCTCCCAACTGTCACCCCACACTGCAGACTTTCATACAGAGTCTGCAGTGCAGGATGGCAGCCAGCTCTCTGGGAACTGTGCGTAACAGTTTGGGTAACTGATAAGCTCAGGCATACCAGTTACCTGTTTAAATGGCTGCACTCTTACATTCCTCATCCAAACAATTTTAATCGGGTTAATCCATTCTAATGTCCATTAGGCAATCCAATGATATGATAGTCAATGTTTGATGACATCAGTGAATGATGTGGGTAAGAAGTAGCAACTGTTTATAAAAGCAGTTTCTGTTCAAATACACTACCTAAATAAAATCCTTTACTTTACTTTTTTAAACTTAGCAAAGACACATTACTCTTAAAAAAATATCTAACAGTGTGAGTATGGTCTTTAAGTATTAGTGTTCAGTTAGCAAAGTTAATTTGAAGATTCAATAATTTTAACACCAATAGTGCTGGAAACTGTTTATGCACAAATTATTTGATGGCTCCACATGCTAATCATCCAGATTCAGTTTGTTTTGCCCTGCAGCCATACTAGTACTGACCTAAACAGCTTCAATTGCAATGCTTTCAGGGTACTTATTCTGTAATTCCCAGATCACATGCCAGAAGCAGTGCATTCTGAGGATACATTTCGAGAATCTGAACACACTGCTGGGCTGTCAGACACTAATAAAGACTAGCTCAATCACTTCAACTTGTCTGCATTTATACCGGCACTATTAGTCTTGCTGAAATTAGACCAGTGGCCACCAACCAGTAGATTGGGATCTACTGGTAGACCCTGGAGTCTCTGACAGGTGATCCTGACTGGTTTGGCCAAGAGGCTATCAAGAGCCTGCACTTCAACTGTCCCTCCCTCCACTGCTGTGCATCTCCTGCCATTTGCCTCGGAGCTGCCCCCCCCCCACACCCACACCCGCCCACTGGAGCTTCCTGCTTGCTGTGCAGGGCAGGGGAGGGAGAGGAGGGTGCTGATGTCAGGGTGCCCCCCTCCCACCCTGTATCCTATCTCTGCAGAGAGGGGGCACAACAGGGCTTGGGAGGGAGTTTGCTGGTTGCTTTTGGGAGTGGTGCAGGGCCAGGACAGGGATGAGTCTGCCTTAACTCCACTGCATCACCACCGAGGAGCTACCTGAGGTAAGCAGTGCCCAGTCTGAGCCCACATCCCAAACTCCTACCCCAGTCATGAGCCCCTTCCTGCACCCCAAACCCCTGCCCTAGCCCCAAGCACCCCTGCATCCAAACACCCTCCCAGAGCCTGCACCTAGAGGTTCCTATATCACAACTGCCTGCCCCAAACTCAGCTCAGAGCCCCCCTCACACTCCAGACCCCTTAATTCAAGACCAGAGCCTGCACCCCAACCCTCTGCCACAGCCTGGTGAAAGTGAGGGAGGATGGAGTTAGCAGGGGTCTCAGAGAAGGGGCACAAAGGAGGCAGGGCAAGGGTATTTGGGTTTGAAGTAGATCTTGGATTACACTTAAATTCAAAAAGTGATCTGGTGCTTAAAAAGGTTGGAGACCACTGATATAGATTATTTTAGAATACTTATATGCACAAACAATGGCTTTCAAATAGTCAAATATTTATCATCACAAACACCACAGTGTTAGAGATATAGTATTCTCCCCATTTTACAGAGACTTGCCCAAGGACACAAAGGCTGACTGTGACAGACCAGGCAATTGTATTATTTGTCGAGCCCTGGTGATGACACTAGCTGAAGACCTAGATACAATCTACTCGCACATGGCGAGTAGATTGTAACCCAGAAGAGCTGGGTTCGGGCGATCTGCGCATGCACAGAACGATCTGCGCATGCGCAGATCGCCGGACAGCACGGCTGGCGAGCAGGGCTCGCCGCGGTTCGGTGAGCCCTGGTCATCACCACTGACCATCCTCTCTCTCAGATCTTTGTGATTTATGGTTGGAAATAGTTCTTTGCATTTAACTTAAACATTCAGGTCACCTTAATTCCTCATGAGACAACATTAATGAAAAATGCTACAAGATCACCCATTAACCTCAGTGATTAGATAAAAATTGAAAGTCAGTATTCACATTTCTGAAAACATGTATAATGATGACCAATTTTCTATTTAAAAAAAAAAGATAGCTAACCCACATTCTTTCTCCTTTCCCTAATCTGAAAGGCATGTTTCACCAAGTGTGTTGCATTTTATGTTTATATTGTATAATAAAGCTCAACTAAAGCTTTCATACAGAACTATAACACATAGCAGCTTAATGTTCTTTGATTTAATTGTGAAATTACTGTAGTATTGACCAAAGAGCAATATTCTGCCACATGGCAGACTAGATATAATCATAATAGTTGCTGTCTGTTCTCATTACTTAACCTGCCCACCTTGACAAGCAGATTACTTATTGATAAGACCTGCATAGTAAAGTTTAAATATTTAAAGAAAACTTTTGAAAGAAACTTATCCCTATGCATGCTCCCATACTCCTCTTTCCCAGAAATCCTCAAGCCAGAAAGGAGTGTTCCCACGGGATACAAGAAAAACACAAACTCAGACTTCCCTATGCCTGGTCTGAGAATGACACCTGGCTGGCCAGCCAGATACCACAGGCCCAAAAGCTCCATCAACCAGAAAGAATCACTGGGAATTGGGAACTCCTTGATCTGGGTCATCTCAATGAGAAGTTGCTGATTTTGGTTAGGATACAGTATTTTGGTTAGGTAACAATATTTAAATGGGGAAGTTTTTGGTCTCCTCTTTTAATATTAGACCTGGCAGTCTGACTATGACATGTTCCTTTGGAAAACTTGAACTTTTTGAAAGTGAAATTGTCCTTGGGAACATGCTGATTTTAAAGAATCTGTCACTGGAAACCTTGTCTGGTTTTTGCTAGCTCACCAGCCTGCTGAAAAGCCAGGATAAGAGAAAAAAAGAGGAATAGAAATGTTCAGATAGTTACATTTATAACAGTTATAGTAATAATCAAGCCTATGTATACCCGAACATTCACTAAAATACTTTTATTTTATATAACTAGAGCTTAATGACATCACTCCTACCCAGGCCTCAGATGAGCAAGTTCTTCACCATGTGCTTAACTTTAAGCTCATGAATAGTTGTCAATTGGACTACTCATGCTTAAAAGTTAAGCACATGCTGAACTGAGGGCATAAGTTGTTACACTGACTTCAGAGGGGCTTCTTGGGTAAATAAGGACTATGTGATCATTCTTTAATACATATAGCACAGAATGGGACTATGAAATCTTAAGGTGACAAAAGAACCATAAGTACACTTTTCTACAGCACTGAGGGAACTCAGAAGAAAAAATAAAATTGTTAGGCAATGATTGGATGTGTTTATAAGGAAAAAACATGAAGTCTTGTATAGTACATATTGCTTGGTGCTAAGCAAGGTTTTTTAAAAAATACTTGCATAGACTTTAGAAAGCACACAGGACAAAAATAATTGGAAGACATAAGGAGCCACTTCCCAATAATTCTATCTATTAGACTGCAGAGTAGTCCCCAAGTGGAAACAATATAAGTCACATAACTTATGGCACTTAGTGTTTTGCCCATCCTTGACATAAGTGAAAGTACCCCAGGAAAAAAAATCTTGAAATGGAAAGATGGATTAGAAACCCTAACAGAATTACAGAAGAGATTGATAAGAGTCAGCAGCTCTCTTCACAGCTAACTAGAACTGGGAAGATGCGGCAGCCTACTTGCACAGTAAGCTTTACAAGATTAAATTCCCTAAAACCAAATATAGTACCTCTGTGTGGGTAATGCCTTGCCTTGTTGTCCTCCCTCAACACTCAGGTCTCTGTGAACAGGGAAAAGAATTATTACATTAGTTGACCAGCACTTTAGAGACCAAATTCTTCCTTTTGCCTTTAGTACTTAGAACTGAGCAGAAGGGGTGAGCAAAGTAACAGAGATCAAGGCAACACAGTCAACCAAGTGTTTATCTTAAGTGTTTAATGGGAGAATACAATTTCACAGAACCTTCTATTCCCTCACTGGCAGAAAAGCAAGTGGATTAGGTACTCAGATTTTCTCCACTAATAAAAGTTCAGAAGCATTGCCTTTAACTTTGCTAAAAAATAAAGCTTTCCATTATAGAACAATTTATATTTAAATGTTAGTTAGTCCTACTACTAGAAGAGATTAAAAGGTTTGTAATTAAAGGGGCAGTTAAATTTGGTCTAAAATTTGCATTGGTTAAAATGTCTTTAAAATAAAAAACACTTTACTCAGTCTTTTAAACTCAATTTAAACAAAACCAACACTTCATAGCCACTAAAATCTGAACCTGATATAGCACTAATATGAGTGAAAGTGAAACTGACAACTGATTCCATGGATTTATTTTGTCCAAGCCACGTGAAAGGGAAGAGTAAAGTAGTGATATTGGATATTTTAAATTATTAATTTTAATAATTTGTTACTAAGCAGGTAAGTGAACTGTATAATTTTTAAAAGCATCCCTTTAATACACTTTGTCCCAAATAAGGATGTTAAGAGGTGGGTAATCATGTAGTCCATACAATTTGTGTAGTTGACAGGGAAGGGGCTCAGAAGGAGCTACCCTGGCTGTGGCTCTGCAGTTTAAATGTAGTAACAGCTGGGTGTGCAGGCAGCCTGGCTCCTACTACATTTAAACTGCAAAGCTGCAGCAGGGGTAGCTCCTGGTATGAGTAGGACTGAGCAGTGCTTGTTCAGTCCCAGCTCCCGCCAGGGCCAGCAGCCCTTGTCCCGGCTGGGACCCCCCACAGACAGGGGTTGCTGCCGGAGGAGCCTCTCCTGGTCCCTCCACGTTGCTGCCGCTGGTAAACTGTTCTTTTGTCATATAAAAAAGTGACCTGGTTCTTCTCAGTAACGGAAATAATGAAGAAACCTTTTTGGAGCATAGTGATTGATAGTTGATTTTTGGATGTTCAGATTGAACATAAAGACGACAAAGGATTTCACCAGCAATAATGGATTTGCTTCGCGAACCATTTTATACCATTGGTTTTTGTGGGGTTTTTTTTTTTTTTTTTTTTTGCTTATTTGCATTTTACTTGCAGTTCCGGGCTCACTCAGCAAACTCACTAGATCACAATATCCTTTGAGTGCTTCTTCTCCCCTCCTCCCCCTCCGCCGCCCCAACAAAGGTACCTTTTGAAACTCTCTCAAATGAGACTCCACATCCAGAGCCGGAGGAAACGGGTTTCCAGCGCCAAATGTGCCTGACTGGCAGTTACTCAGGCATAACAAAAGAATTCAAGTGTGAGGCCCGAAGGTTGCGCCTGGCTACTTGTTCCACAAAGCGCTCCTATATGCGGCTGCATGATACCTAGGAAGGGGAAAGGCTGGGAGACATTGCTCACGCCAAGCTCGGTAACTCAAGTTCCCAGCCACACGAGTGCGGTGCCTCTTGCCGCGGGGAAAAGCGAAGGGCTATTTCCGAGCCACCGGCTCGGCCTCACCGTTGCGGGTCCCATGAACCTGACTTCTCAGCAGCCATAAAGCCAGGGCAAAGCCCCCCGCCCTGCCTGCCTCCACCGCAACACGCTGGCCTGCGGCTCCCGGGGAGAGCGGCGCGCCCGGCACCGGGAGGCGTTTTACTGACAAGCCCTTGGCCGGGTCCCGGGAGGCGCCACAGGGCCGACGCCAGAGACTCCCGGCGGCAGCGCCCCACGCTTGTCCCGAGCCGAAGGAACAGAGCCAGGGCCGGGCCGGGTCCAACCCGCCACCCGCATGAGGGACCAACTCCCGGGCAGCAGCCTGGGGCTGGCGCAGGGAGAAGGTCGCTCCCCCGCCCTCAGCTGCGCCAAGTCCGGCCCGGCGCGTCCGGCCCGCCCCCGGCTCTCACCCACCTGGGCGGGGAGCTGAGCGCAGCCCTGCCGCCCACGCACATCCCGCCGCCTGCGCCCGAGCTCACCAGCCGCCGCCATCTTGTGCGCCCGCCTGCGCCGCCTCCCGCGGCGGCCACTCAACGTCAGCGCCGCTGGCAGCCCGGCCCCGCCCCGCCCCGCCGCGCGGCGCCCAACGGGGCTGCCCCAGGGCTGCGGATTGCTCCGCCCCTCGCCTGGCGCTGCCTGCCCCTGCGCTTGTGGGTCCGTCTGGGTGGTGGGAGAGCCTGGGTCTGTGTGCAGCCCCCACCCTGTAGATGAGGGTGTGGAGCTCTGTGTCAGCTTAACCCCATAACCTGTATGCTTGCATAGGCAGCTCAGGAGCAATTCAGATGCCGCCTGGCTGAGTAGCAGAGCGCCTATAGCTAGTTTTTTTGTTTCTACTGGTGGTGCACATTAAGGGTGTTAAATATGGATTCATTTACTAGCTGAGTAGTGGATGGCATTTCCAGCGCTGCGCTTGTGTCTTTCAAATTCGGAACGCTGCGTGTAGCCCTGGGGCCAGTGGAATGTCCCACTGACTCTGGGCTCCACGTGGGTGCTTCCGCTGTCAAATGCACCAAAACCCCAGGGGCTCTTGTGCATTTCAAAGCAGAAGTGCCCTCATGGAGCCTGGGGTCAGCGGGGGATTCAGAGTCCCCCGCTGACTCCGGGCTCCATGTTGTGCTGCCGCTTTGAAATGCCTCACAGAGCCTGGGATCAGCTGGGAAGTCCCCAGCTGACCCCAGGTTCCATGGAAATGCTGCATGGAGCCCAGGGTCAGCTAGGAAGTCCCCAGCTGACCCCGGGCTCCACATGGTGCTGCTGCTTTGAAACACTGTGGTGGCGTTTCAAAGGGGCAGCGTCACATTGAGCCCGGGATCAGCTGTGCAGTACCGTGCCTTTGCAACATCACTGCAGCATTTCAAAGTGGTAGTGCCACATGGAGCCCACACCCTGGGCTCCAGGCGGTGCTGCTGCTGCTAAATGTATTATTATGATGCAACACTATTTACACCACAGCTTTCAGACCTTTGAGTGGCTTTCACTAGAAATACAAGAGTACTGGAAAGATATTGATCCAAATGAGTCAGGGTTGTGCTTGTCTCAAGAAATTTGTTATTTCTTTCCTGTTTAGTTAAACTAGACCCACACCAGTCCTGGACCAAGAACAATTCGTTTTCAGAGGATTTTTCACATTCTGTTTCCTGTATTCATTGCAGATTTCATGGTATCATTCTTGCTTAGCCAGAATAAGCTCTGTTTTTATATTTCTTAGTAGCAGAATGGACACTGCTATATGCTTTGCCTTTCTGACCTCATGCTAAGGTATTATGTCACAATGTTCTTTGTACAGAATCCCATCATGAAGTATAGTGTCACCTCGCTCTGCAGCTGTTGAAACTACATGCTCTGTAAAAAGTTCTTATAATGCCTGTATTTCACATGAGTACTTTGTAATTTCATTGTGAAGGCTTAAGCAGAGAAAGTTTATAGGTATAAAAGGCTATCTTATAATATGCAGATGCCATAACTTGTAAGTCTTAAGTATCTGTACATCTTCCTTTTAAAACTAAGCTTTCTGACATAATAGCACATTCTTTTAGCTTGTTTTTAGTAATGCATTATCTGAATAATCAGGGCTCGACAAATCGCTGAATCTCCGGGTGAGTAGATTTCAGCTGGTCGCGCCGCCAGCCCCATTCACTGGCGCTTCACGCATGCGCAGTTCCGGTCTTGCGCATGTGCAGAACGGGGCAGGTGAGTGGCTCTCGCCGGGGTTTGTCTAGCCCTGTGAATAATCATATTTCATATTTTTCTTTTACTGTGTTTGTCTTTGGACATAGCATATCAGCGTAGTGATATGTGCTTAATTGTGTTTTTAATATATTTATTGAGTACATATCCTAAGAAACTAGGTTCTGTCTCAAACACATCCTGTCTTACAGCACAGCTGGACCCCTTAGTTGCATGTCTCCCATTCTTCTCGCTGTTCACAAGGACCTGTGATTTAGTCTCCTGGCAGGTATCCGTGGCGGTGTACCACGGATAGTGGAGGGGTCTCCGTATGGCATGCAGCTCTCTGTACAAGTGGCAAGTCTGTGACTTGGCACTGGATTGATTGGTAACCACCCTGGCCTTCTCATATGCCTGTCACAGCTTGTTCACTTTCACATGACACTGCTGGTGGAGAAGTGGTTATAACACTTATTCTGCATCCCCCCATGCAAGCTTCTTGTAGATATCCACATTTCCTTGGCTGCTCCATAACCATGCTCACATGATGCAAAGTCTCTTCTCCCTCAGGCCCAGGTGATCCTGTATGTCCTGTCTACTCCATGTGTGAATACATCTGGAGTGTGTAACCAGCATGGACTACTATGCAGTTGCACAAAACAATGTAGAGTTGTAAGGTTTGCTTGCCAACACAGGCAATCAGGAAAACACTCATTTAAAAAAAAATGTGTGGGGTTTTAAAGGTGTATGTGTGGCAAAGGAGACTTCTAGTCTCCATGAGCCTTGGGCAGCACAGTTCACAAATATGTCCGCTGTGGTCCATGTTAGACACTATGGGACAGCTGTTTAGGAGTGTTCAGGCTGACATAGATAAAACAATGTCACAGTTGCACTGCCTTGATCTTAGGCCATAGTGATGGCTCAATACCAGTCTGGGAGGTGGTGTTACTATGGCACTCTCCCAGTGCTCTGTGTAAACCACCTCCACAAGGGGAGTGGCTAACAGCACTGTAGCCTGGTGCACGCTGGTATTTTACAGCACTGTAACTTGCTGTGCTTGGCGGAGGGGTGTTTTTCATACCCTGAGCCAGATAGTTACAGCGCTGTAAAGCACCAGCATAGACTTAGTCTCAGTTGGCATAACAGGTCACTAATGTGGGTGGGAGACAAATTTAGGTGTAAATGCATGCGCTACAATGAAATCAATGCCAGGTGGCTTACAGCAACCTAACTTTATAGAGTAGACCACGCCTAAGTCTCACTTGCACTCCATATTTGGAAAGACAAATAGCATGCTGAGTAATAACAATAAGAAGTCCTGTGGCACCTTAGAGACTAGCTCATTCATTAAGGCATAAGCTTTTTTGGGTAAAATCCACTTCATTAGATGAATAGCAGTGGAAGATACAGTGGTAGGGGTATATTCTGTTGGCGAGAGAGCTCTCTGTAAGCTCCAATGCTTGACTGACTCACCAACAGAATATACCCCTGCCTCTGTAACTTCCACTTTAATTCCACTTTCAGGCAGTTCAGGGCTTTATAAGGCAGTGGGCAAGCGACCAAGGAGCTTGCGAACAGGACAGCAGGGATGGATGATGATAGGTCTGCTGTTGTTACCTGCACGGATTGTGTCATGTTTGTCTTCCTCCCGGAAGAAAGAACGGATTTCATCTGCACTAAGTGCAAGCTGGTCGCCATTTTGGAAGAAAAAATTAGAGGACTGGAGGCCCAAGTGTCGACCCTACGCTCGATCAGAGAGGATGAAGACTTCCTCAATAGAAGGCAGCATTTAATCCTTCAAGCACGGCAGGCGGAAGAGCCAGAGAGGGCAGTACATGACCAGGAAGAGAACTGGCAGCATGTAACTTCTAGAAGGGGAAAAAGGCCAGCATGGGAATCCCCCAATGCTATAGAGGTAAGTAATCGCTTTCAGGCTCTCTCCACAGGCTCTGCAGTGCTGAATGCTTTGGAAGAGACCTCACAAGGAAGAAACCGGAAGGGAACACCATCTACTGGAAGGCATGGGATGTAGTCCTAGGGATGGGGTTCCACGCCACCACCCCCAAAAAGAAAACGACGGGTGGTGGTGGTCGGGGACTCCCTCCTAAGAGGGACTGAGCCATCCATCTGCCGTCCGGACCTGGAATCTCGAGAGGTGTGCTGCTTACCGGGAGCTCGCATTCAGGATGTGACTGAGAGGCTTACCAAACTGATCAAACCTTCGATCGCTACCCTTCCTGCTTCTCCACGTGGGAACTAACGATACGGCCAAGAATGACCTTGAGCGGGTTACGGATTATGTAGCGCTGGGAAGAAGGATCCAAGAATTCGGAGCGCAAGTGGTGTTCTCGTCCATCCTCCTGTTGAAGGGAAAGGACTGGGCAGGGATCGTTGAATTGAGGACGAAATGCGTGGTTGCGCAGGTGGTGTCGCAGAGAGGGCTTTGGTTTCTGACCATGGGACTCTGTTCCGGGCACAAGGATTGTTAGGAAGAGATGGGATCCACCTAACGAAGAGAGGAAGGAGCATCTTCACGGGCAGGCTGGCAAACCTAGTAAGGAGGGCTTTAAACTAGGTTCGTCGGGGGACGGTGACCAAAACCCTGAGGGGAGTGGGAAAGTCAGATACCGGGAAGAAATGCAGAGAGGAACGAGCAGGAAAGGAGGACCCCTGTTTCGAATGGAGAAGATAGGGCGATCAACTGGTTACCTGAGGTGTTTGTACACTAATGCGAGAAGTCTGGGCAACAAACAGGAAGAACTGGAGGCCCTGGCCCAGTCCAAGAAATATGATTTAATTGGGATAACAGAGACTTGGTGGGATGACTCACATGACTGGAGCGCTGTCATGGAAGGGTATAGACTGTTCAGGAAGAACAGGCAGGGAGAAAAGGAGGAGGAGTTGCACTGATGTAAGAGAGCACTATGATTGCTCTGAACTCCAGTATAAAGAGGAGAAAACCTGTTGAGAGTCTATGGGTTAAGTTTAAAGGAGCAAACAACAGCAGTGATGTTGTGGTTGGTGTCTGCTACAGGCCACCGAATCAGGTGGATGAGGTAGATGAGGCTTTCTTCGGACAACTGAGAGAAGCTTCCAGATCGCAGGCCCTGGTTCTTGTGGGGACTTTAATCACCCTGACATCTGTTGGGAAACCAATACGGCAGTACACAGGCAATCCAGGAAGTTTTTGGAGAATGTTGGGGATAACTTCTGACACAAGTGCTGAAGGATCCAACCAGGGCCGTGCGCAGCTTGACCTTCTGCTCACAAACAGGAGGAACTAATAGGGGAGGTGGAGTGACAACCTGGGAAGCAGTGATCATGAGATGGTAGATTTCAGGATCCTGACCAAAGGAAGAAAAGAGAGTAGTAAAATACACACCTTGGACTTCAAAAAAGCAGATTTTGACTCCCTCAGAGATCTGATGGGCAGAATCCCCTGGGATACTAATATGAAGGGGAAAGGAGTCCAGGACAGCTGGCAGTATTTTAAAGAAGCCTTATTGAAGGCACAGAAAGAAACCATCCCGACACGTAGCAAGAGAGGCAAACACGGTAGGAGACCGGATTGGCTTACGGGGGAAATCCTTGGTGAACTTAAGCACAAAAAGAAGCTTACAAAAAGTGGAAACTTGGACAAATGACCAGGGGAAGGGTTTAAATGTTTAGCTCGAGAATGCCGGGGGGTTATCAGGAAGGCGAAAGCGCAAATGGAATTGTGACTGGCTAAGGATGTGAAGGGTAACAAGAAAGGTTTCTACAGGCATTTTAACAAGAAGAAGGTGATCAGAGAGGGTGTGCGGCCCCCTACTGGATGAAGGAGGTAACCTAGTGACAGATGACGTGGGGAAAGCTGAAGTACTCAATGCTTTCTTTGCCTCTGTATTCACGGACAAGGTCGGCTCCTGGACTTCTGCGCTAAGTGATGCAAGATGGGATGAAGATGGACAGCCCGTGGTGGGTAAAGAACAGGTTAGGAACTATTTAGAAAAGCTAAACGTACACAAATCCATGGGTCCAGATTTAATGCATCCGAGGGTACTGAGGGAGTTGGCAAATGTCATTGAGGAGCCTTTGGCCATTATCTTTGAAAAGTTGTGGAGATCGGGAGAAATCCCGGATGATTGGAAAAGGCAAATGTAGTGCCCATCTTCAAAAAAGGGAAGAAGGACGATCCAGGGAACTATAGGCCGGTCAGTCTTACCTCGGTTCCTGGAAAAATCATGGAAGGGATCCTTAAGGAATCCATTTTGAGGCACTTGGAAGAGAGGAAAGTGATTAGGAATAGTCAGCATGGATTCACAAAGGGCAAGTCGTGCCTGACCAATCTGATTAGCTTCTATGATGAGGTAACTGGCTCTGTGGACGTGGGAAAGTCAGTGGATGTGATATACCTTGACTTTAGCAAGGCTTTTGATACGGTCTCCCACAATATTCTTGCCAGCAAATTAAGGGAATGTGGATTGGATAAATGGACAGTAAGATAGATAGAAAGATGGCTAGAAGGCCGGGCCCAGCGGGTAGTGATCAACGGCTCGATGTCAGGATGGCGGTCGGTTTCTAGTGGAGTGCCCCAAGGTTCGGTTCTAGGACCGGTTTTGTTCAATATCTTTATTAATGACCTGGATGAGGGGATGGATTGCACCCTCAGCAAGTCTGGATGACACTAAGCTAGGGGAGAGGTAGATATGCTTGAGGGCAGAGATAGGGTCCAGAGTGACTTAGACAAATTGGAGGATTGGGCCACAAGAAATCTGATGAGGTTCAACAAGGACAAGTGCAGAGTCCTGCACTTGGGACGGAAGAATCCCAAGCATAGTTACAAGCTGGGGACCAACCAGTTAAGTAGTAGTTCTGCAGAAAAGGACCTGGGGTTACAGTGGATGAGAAGCTGGATATGAGTCAACAGTGTGCCCTTGTAGCCAAGAAGGCTACTGGCATATTAGGTTGCATTAAGAGGAGCATTGCCAGCAGATCCAGAGATGTGATTATTCCCCTTTATTCGGCTTTGGTGAGGCCACATCTGGAGTATTGTGTCCAGTTCTGGGCCCCCCACTACAAAAAGGATGTGGACGCATTGGAGAGGGTCCAGCGGAGGGCAACCAAAATGATTAGGGGGCTGGAGCATATGACTTACGAGGAGAGGCTGAGGGAGTTGGGTCTGTTTAGTTTGCAGAAGCGAAGAGTGAGGGGGGATTTGATAGCAGCCTTCAACTTCCTGAAGGGAGGTTCCAAAGAGGATGGAGAGAGGCTGTTCTCAGTAGTGACAGATGGCAGAACAAGGAGCAATGGTCTCAGGGTGTGGTGGGAGAGGTCCAGGTTGGATATTAGGAAAAACTATTTCACTAGGAGGGTAGTGAAGCACTGGAATGGGTTACCTAGGGAAGTAGTGGAGTCTCCATCCCTAGAGGTGTTTAAGTCTCGGCTTGACAGAGCCCTGGCCGGGTTGATTTAGTTGGGATTGGTCCTGCCTAGAGCAGGGGGCTGGACTTGATGACCTTCTGAGGTCTCTTCCAGCTCTATGGTTCTATGATTCTATGATTCATCTGATGAAGTGGGTTTTACCCACAAAAACTTATGCCCTAATAAATGTGTTAGTCTCTAAGGGTACATCTACACTACAGTGTTATTTCAAAATATCTTATTTTGAAATAGTTAATTCGAAATAACGCATCTACACACAAAATGCATTTCGAAATAGCACGTCCACACTGATAGGACTCTGAATCGCATTTAAGGGCAGCTGAAACCGGTTCCAGCAGGGCATCAGGTCAGTAGCTACTTTGAGTGGCTGCTGCCTGAGGCTATCTGAGGCTTGTGCTTAAAGGAAGCCCCCTGGACAGCCAGTTCTCAGCTTTCCCTGCTTGCTTGCCTACCTCGCTGAGGGACAGCAAAGCATTTTTTTCCTTTCTTGCTTTCTTTGCCCTGACTTGGGACACCACAGCACTCGGCACCATGGAGCCAGAATTGCCCTTGGGCACTCTGGTGCTCATTTTGGATGTCTTGCTGCAAGCCTGGCAGCAATTGCTGGAGGCTGCCTCGCAGCATGTGCTGCAGCCCAACCCCCAGGCCCTCTTCTGGACCCTCCTGGGGGACAAGGAGGAGCAGCAGCAGCGCCTGGATGCCCGAGGCCCTGCTGCATCTGGCATCTGGACACCAGCAGCGACTGGTGGGACCACATCGTCCTGGAGCGCTGGGGAGACCAACAATGGACCTAGAACTTCAGGATGAAGAAGGACACCTTCCTCGAGCTCTGTGAGTGGCTCGCCCCTGCTCTGCAGTGATGGGACATGCACATGAGGCCTGCCATTCCCCTCCAGAAGCGTGTGGCCATCGCCCTCTGGAAGCTCTCCACGCCGGATAGTTACCGATCCATGGGGAACCAGTTTGGCGTGGGGAGATCCACCGTCGGAGCAGTGCTCATGTAGGTATGACAGTCTCCAGCCACTGTGCAGGGTGGGGGGCAAAGAGGGGATGGGCTGCCCCAGGGAAAAGGGGGGGAGGTGGTGCAAGTCCCCTTCATGGGAGGGTTTGTTCTGTCCCAGCCACACTACCGACTGCCCGTGGTGGCCAGCATTGCAGGAGGGGGGATTGCTCCTGGGAAGGGGGTGCGGGGCAATGGCAGGGAAGGAGCACTCAGCTACCCTGGCACCCAGTGACTCTCGGTTTTGTGTGTCCCTCTGCAGGTGGTCAAGGCCATCAATAGAGTGCTGCTCCACAGAGTCACCAGCCTCACTGATGTGGACGCGGTCATTGAGGGCTTTGGCGCCCTGGGCTTCCCCAACTGCGGGGGGGCAATCGACAGGACACACATCCCCATCCGTGCCCCGGAACACCAGGCCTCCCTGTACATCAGCTGGAAGGGATACTTCTCGGTCATCCTGCAGGCTGTGTCTGACCACTTCCTGGACATTAACATGGGCTGGTTTGGCAAAGCACACGATGCGCAGGTTTACCGCAACTCCTCCATGTGCCAGAGGCTGAATGCCGGGACTTTCTTCCCCGACCGCCACATCAGGGTCGGGGATGTGGACATGCCTGTGTGCCTAGTGGGGGATGCGGCCTACCCACTACAACCCTGGCTCATGAAGCCCTACACGGGACACCTCAACCCCTCCCGGCAGGCCTTTAATGCCAGGCTCAGCAGGGCCCGCATTGTGGTGGAGGGTGCCTTCAGTTGGATGAAGGCCTGATTTAGATGCCTCCTCACCCACCTGGACCTCTCCGAGAGGAATATTTTGCACGTGGTGGCAGCGTGTTGTGTGCTGCACAATTTGTGCGAAAGGAAGGGGGAGGCTTTCCTGCCAGGCTGGATGGCAGAGGCCGACCACTTGGCTGGCCTGTATGCACAGCACGCACGGCTTCCAGCCAGGAGGCCCTTCGGGGGGCTGTCAGTATCTGGGGGGCCCTGCGGGAGAACTTCCAGATGGAGGAGGAATGAAGTCTCCCTGGCATGCCGCACTGGGGCCTTGTGCCTTATTCCACCCTCACGTCCTTCCACTTTACCCTCCCTAACCCCCTTCCTGATGTAAAATAAAAACATGTGTGTTGCCAAAAAACAAACTCTTTATTGAACATAACTGGGGTGGGTAGGGAATGAGGGCGGGAGAGGGGAGGGGTAAAACTGAGAGGAGGGAGCTAGAAGGGGGAGGCAAGGGGAGGAAGGGGAGGAGAAGCTCAGGGTTGGGGGTCTTGCTGGTTCACCTGACTCCCAGTACTGCAGGTGCGGGGGCCTCGGCGTCCCCAGGGGGGAGCGGGTATGAAGGGTGGACGGGGTGGGGAGGTGGGGAGGAAGAGGTGGGAGGGGGAGCAGGAGTGGGAGGAGGAGCGATAGCTGGGGCGGAAGCAGGGGCTGGAGCGGCAGGAGGCACCAATCTCTGCACCAGGGTCGCAGATGGCATGGCCCTGGGCAAGCAGCTCCCGCCAGCTCTCCTGCTGCAGCTGCAGGTCTTCATGAACCCAGTGCTCCAGGATGCAGACCTGCCTTTGCAGGATCCCCAGGTGCTGCCGCTGGTGGTACTCCTGGTTCCGGGTCACCCTGCTGTCCTGGGTGTGGAGGATGTCCTGGGCGGGGTGGTGCACCCTGCACTCACAGCTGCTGTGGCTGTGGAGAAACAAGAGAAGTGGTCACTTAACCCTGGGGACACAGTGGGTGAAGCCCAGCCCCATCTGCATGGCGAAGATGGCAGGTCTCTCTGCACCATCAGAGCCGATGTGCTTGCACACAGGCCATGTTTGGCATGTCCTGCTATCCCCAGGAGTGGGACTGCACCCATACCCCTGTGCTGTATATAGTGTGGGTGTGGGGGGGAGGGGAGATGTGCCCTGCCTCTGCATTGAGGGGGCTTGTGGAGGGAGGGCATCGTGCAGTATCTCTCCCCGGGGTCAAGAGCATGTCATGTTCCTTCATACATACATGTGTGTGGGTAACAGGCCAGGCCCCTGTGTGGCAGCCAGCCGGGGCCACATGGCAGGGCCACATGCACAGGTTGCTGCGTGCTCCGTGGTCAGCAAGGCCCACACGCGCGGTCCCTGGTCTCCCTCTTCCCCACCCCACATAAGGGGACAGTGATGGCACACACATGTCAAGGCCTCCCTGGCCTCGGACAACACCGGGGACATGGCTGCTGTGATGCCTTGGGGGTCCTGGGTGAGTGCCATGCTCCCTCCAGGCTCCTGCGACTCCTGGCCATCGTTGTCGTCCTCCTCCTCCTCCTCCATGCCCTGGTCAGGGCCCTCTGCCCCAGGATCAATGACCACCTGGGGGGCACGGACCATCTGACCCCCTAGGATGCGGTCCAGGGCATCATAATAGGGGCAGGGGTCTGGGTCAGCCCCTGTTTGGGAGCTGCCCCATGTGGCCCTGGCAGCTCCCAAACAGCTGCCTGGCCTGCCGCAGCTCCTTTATTTTCATGCGCACCTGCTCCTGGGTGTGCATGTGGCTTTTGGTGGCCAGGCTGTCAGTCATCCGCCTGTAGACAGCCGCGTTCCTCCATCTAGAGTGGAGATCATGGACATTAGAGGCCTCCCCCCAAACCTGAGCGAGGTCCATGATCTCCGCACTGGACCAGGAAGGCACCTGCCTTTTGTGGCCCCTGGCAGGCTCCTGGGAGCTGCCAGACTGCTCCTGGGGAGCGGTGGAGGTCTGGGTGCCAGTGGGTTGCTGGCTCATGCTGGGCCAGGGGCAGTGACTGCTGGCTCTATGCTGGCAGACTTGCAGCTGGCACAGGCACTGTGGCCAGAGTCTACCCATTTAAGGGCTCCGGGGCTGGGGGGAGGAGAGGAGTTTTCCTGGTTTGGCCCAGAGTGGCCAGCAGGGCATCCTGGGAAGGGCTGGAGGCCCCCTATTTCGAAATAAGCGTCTACACAGCGCTTATTTTGAATTAGCTATTTCAAATTTGGCATTATTCCTTGTGGAATGAGGTTTACCAAATTCGAAATAAGCACCCCGCTATTTCGAATTAATTTCGAAATAGCGGTTTGGCTGTGTATACGCTGGTAAAGTTATTTCGAAATAACGGCTGTTATTTCGAAATAACTTTGTGGGTAGATATACCCCAAGGTGCCACAGGATTTCCCGTTATTTTTGCAAATACAGACTAACACGGCTACCCTTCTGATTTTGAGTAACGTAAGGCAAGTTGAAACACATTCTACCTCTTTCATTAGGTTCACATCCATGTCATTAAAGCAGCATTGCATCATGCGATTTTTGGGCACTTAGGCTAATCATTCAGTCTCAATAGGGACAAGAGCCTCAAACTCCTCAAAGCTTGTTTCTTGGGGTTTGGATGAGGCTACTTCTTTGTCTTCAATATAAGAGAGAAGTCATTAAATAGCCACGTGCTATTCTGACCAAATTCCTAGGTTTTAGAGACATTCTAGTTTAAACTTTTGACCTTTTTATCTTGTACACAACCATTCACTTATTAAATAATAGTGAGACTAAAAACATTCAAGGCTGTTAAGAGAATTTCTGAGCCCTGGAGGTTTTACAACATCTGATCCCTTTTCAGCATCCAGATATTTTACCCATAATGTATTTGATTTATTAAGGTTGCCAAGAATCATTTCCTAAATTTAATTTATTTTTAAATTTGTCATGTATTTATGAATACAAATGCTAAGTATAAAATACAATGTCCAAAAGCAAGAAAATGCAATAACCTTTTTAAAAAGTATAACCTCGTATCTCCTTTTTACTATGAAAGTAGGAAGAAAGATTTGCCTCTGGAGAGACAACCTTACTACACTGATAACAGTCAAACAATATTTACCTAGCCATTTGGCAGACTCACACATCAAGGCTGCTGCTTTACTGCTCTTTTGGGGGAGACTTCAGAGCTGCATGGAAATGCCTGAAATTTTAAACCTCTGCCACCCTGCGGTAAAGAACTAAACAGCCTTGACACTTGAGATCACCAGAGATTAATTAAATAATCCTCCTGAATATCTCTGAAAGTATAAGCAAAAAGAAAGATACTGAATATATTGAGAGAGAAATAATAAGTGTGCCTACATGTCTCCACAGTATCCAAGCCCATAAGCAGGAATTTCTGGTGTGTGTGTGCCTTTTTTGTAAATGTGGACCGCAATATTTTTAAAATATAAGGGAGTTCAAAATAGTCATGCAATGAATGTGCATAAGAGAGGTTAATGAAAAATGTGAATGAAAACAGTGATTGGTAAAATTATTTTGTTATAACATACTAACACCAGACTCCCCTCCTCACGCTTACTTGGGGTACCATGGGGGTGTGTTCAAACCTCTTGCACACACCCCCGTGTATAGGTCTGGAATCTGTGTGTCTTCAGATCTATTTTTATATTTACAATGTACAAAAATGGTAAAATAGGCTTCTTTATATGTGCTACTGAAACCGAATGAAACCCCAAAGCTGAGTTTTTACTATTGCTTGATTATTGTTATATATTTGTTTTGCAGTAGTCCCAGCACCCCCACTCAGGGTCCCATCATGCTACACACTGTACAGACACACACACCAATCCTGACCTGCAGAATTTGCAGCCTACATCTCCAATCCTGCCTTTGGATCCATGAAGGTGGATGTCTCTCTATCCCATACAAAGCCTCACTGAAGTCAGGGGGTGTGAATGCAGGTACAGCTGTCTGCCTGCCTAGAACCAGTTGGAGAATCAAGACGCAGGCAGGGGTGCCGTACCAGTTTTAATAGTGGGGGTGCTGAGAACCACTGAACCAAAGTGTAAACCCTGTATATAATGGAAACCACTTCAAGCCAGGGGCTATGGCAGCACCCACTGGCAACCCTACTTCCAGCGCCTATGGACCCAGGTTATGACGAGCCACCAAAAGAAAAAAAAGTAACAAACAATGGAGAAAGGAGGTTTGAGGGTAGTAACAATATGATCACATGGTTCTATAGCAGGGGTGGGGAATCTCAGGCCCAGCAGCCACATTGCCTGGATCTGGCCCCTAAGGCTCAGGGCTCCCCCCAATATTGGAGAGCTAGTGCTGGTGCTCCAGCCTCCCGGTTGCTCCACTATGGGCCCGGAGCACACAAAACCTACTACTCTGGGCCCCCTAGGCTCTGGTGTGTGAGGGGAATGTGGGGAGTGTCTTTCTCTCAGTCAGGACCCACATCAGTGAGGCTTTGTTTTTTTGGGGGGGGGGAGTTGTTTTTTTGTTTTGCTTCTCACTTGTGTGTGGCCCCAACCCAAAAAAAGTTCCTCACCCCCGTTCTATAGACTAACATGAACAAATTGTTGCTAACCAGTTCATTCCCTCCTAACGTAGCCTTTGGAAATATAATAGACAAGAAAATAGGACTCAAGGGACGGTCAGTCTACAAGGTTTGTTCCTTCAAAAACATATGTAGGTTTATGTCCAGTGAGTTCATTGGGAATTTTTTAAAAAATTCAGGACATCCACAAGCATTTGCAGGATTGGAGCTTAATTAAAACTCTTTTGTTTTTGTTAAGTAAAAGCTTGGTATGACTTTTATGTTATTCAGTCACTGACAATAAAACAGATTGACCTTGATTCAAGCTTTTTAAAAATCACTAGAACAATTCCTATCAACTTCAGTGGAAGTTAGATAAGATCTGAAGATAGAAGAAACATTTGTTTCTAAGAGATTAGAAAGCCTTAAGTGTTTTAAGTGCTTGATACTCTTAAAAACAGAACCAAAAATGCTGCCAATTAGGCACTAAACATGAATCAAGTATTGTCATTATTTGAATCACTAGATATGTTTCAAAGGTCTTCTTGAGTTTTCTGCATAAGAATCAAAGAGACAGTAAATATTCATTCTCATGCTGATTTGGTTAAAGCCTGTCATTAGCAAGGTTGCTGTTGTACTCATTCAATTTCCCATCTTTTCTGTCATTTCTCCAGTTCATATTGACTTCTGGAATAGTGGCAAATGTTTCTTTGTTGTGGTTGCATTGACTTGAATGGGCTTACATCAGAGCAATGTGTAGGCTTATAGCTCGAAGACCTATTGGCAAAATGTGAATAGAAGTTTGCATAGTAAGATTTTGAACTTTTGCTTCTTAAGTCTTATTTTGAATAGCTGGAAAGTAAAAGGGAAATATTTCTTAAAAATGTATGAAGTAAGAGATCATGCTACCAAGATCCTATGTCTCACCAGTTTGTGTGGTGAAATTAGCCTCAGGACTATATGTTCTAACACTAATATTTTTATTAGTCTCAGACGCTTCCATCTTATGCTAGACTGCTACAGAACTTAATTAAACATACATGGGAACAAGCCAAAGACAACCTTGCTGTAAGGTAACACAACTCTGTTACAGTCAGTGGAACTGATTGCTTAACAAGAGGGCTGAATTTGGCCTTAAATATTGGCTATATAGTGAGCATAGGTACCTTGCTTCTAATATTTAGGGTGTGTTTCAGGGCTTAGAGATATGAACAGAAAAGAAATCATGCACGCGTGCTCTCTCTCTCTCTCGCTCTCTCTCTCTCTCAAGAAGTTTCCCTTACTGTTGAATATTTGTCATTCTCTTTTCGACCTGCTGTATTAGGAGCTGAAACACATACATGAGTGGTGCAGTGGAGTCTCACCTAACACACTTATTATTCTCAGAAGCATTAAATAAGAGCTGATGTTAAACAGAGAGACTGGCAGGTACAAATTCCATACAGGAAGATTGCTCTTGTTTTTTCATTCTGGGCTAGCTACCCTCCCATAATTATCCGTCACAGCACTTTCTTCTGTGAGGTCATCATCAGTGCTTCATCACATACTAGATTGTCAGTATGGTACAGTGCTGCAGCTAGTTCATACCCTCTCTTATTCTCTTTCCCCACGACCCCTTATTTTCTCCATCAGCCTGGAGCGCCATAATCCTCAAATTCCCTCCAGAATATAAAGCACCATCATCACAGCATGACACCTGGTTGCTGTGCCAAATAGTAACCCCCCCTTTTTGGGATGGGAGGGGGTTCTTACTGCTTGTTTTGCATGACAGTCATTTTGGTTTCACGCTAAAGCTTTTGTGGGCTGAACTCAGCCTGGAGAAATGCACTATAGAACTCTAGCTAAAGTTAGTGGGTGAGGCCTGGCAGTCCTGTAATGGACCTCATGGCGAAGTAGAGAAAATACTCAAATGTTAAGCAGAAGGGGCCAAACTAATCCAAATCCATTCATTTAATTGGACTTACACCAGGAATGACTCGGCCCTGTTCATGCCCCTGGATCCAACTGACTTCAGAGGAAGTTGCATCCAAGGGTACATTTTGGACCTGTATTTTTTTTTAATTAGCAAAAGCTAGGCTAGATTTATCCCTGGTATGATTCCATTGAAATAATCATACAGAGGGCAAATTTGGCCTGATTATGTATTATATATCCAGATACTATTGCTTCATGTTAAACGTGTTGAGACACAATCTGGTTTATAAGCTGATGGCATTTTTTTCCCTTTATTTTGATCTAGTGCTTGGGTTAAAGAGCATTGACTGCAGAATCAACACTCAGCAAGCTAGGATTTACAGACTCAGCCCTACTGACTCTGTTTACTAGCTAGATCAAGATGCAGCTAACTGAAATGTTTCTGTACACAGTATTTATGCAAAAAATAAAATTTAACATTAGGACTACTCTGAAAAGGTATAGTCCCACTTCTTCGGCCTTGTTCAGATGTAAATGGCTGTGTGTCTGTGTCTCTTAAATTAAGCTGTAGTACAATTTTCTCAAGTTTTGCCAAAGAATGTCTTTGACTGAGAACACTTAAGTGATACAGTAGGATTTGGTTACAGACTTTGCATTTATTTTCTCAGCCAAGTGTAAAACAATAATAAAGTGATCCATTGGAGAGAAGATTGTATTTAGTGTTTGTTTGAGTGTCCATGTTAACAATCAGAGCTTGAGTGTTTTATATTTCATTCTGAAATTAGTGGGTCCAAGACAACAATGAATGCTTTTCATGGTTGTCAGCTTTAATGAAGGTAACATTAAACCCCTAGAGTATAGTTTATTACACTACTGCTTTATTTCAGAACTGGCAGTAATGAAGGTCTGATTATTTTGAAGCCAGATTCTATGAAACATACCAGAGAGCCAGATTTGCTTTTTATTCATCATTAGTTATTCTTTTACTTATTTGTATTTTGTTTGTTGGTATTTTCCAAGGTATATGACAATACTGGTTATGCAGTGTGATTTTCCCAAATTATACCCATACCAGCTTAATACAAAGCCTTTCTGATTTCTGGATTATGGGCCTGATCTTGCTGTCATGATAATCAATCTCAGGAGCCCAGTTGACTGCCTTCTACTCTGTTCTTTCAAGGAAAATAATGCTGGGCATATGCACAGGACATCAATATACTTCTTCTGTGTGGTGAAAAAGCACAAAGGGGCAAAAATGGCAGATGAACAAGATGTGAGGCACAGAAAAATAGCACAAAATTACTTCAGTAATTCTGCAATAAAAGTGATAATTTCTCTGACCGCTAGAATCACTTTTCCTGCCATATCACTGACTGTGGAACTGCAGTGGGCATGGATTATTACTCCATTTTGCAGATGGAGAGACTGAGGCCCAGACAGATTAAGGGATCTTTCTAAGAATCACAGAGGAAATCCATGGCAGAACTGGGGATAAGATCCAATTTCCCTGACTGCCAGGGATGTGCTTTACCCATAGGCTACGTCTACATTGCACATTTTTGTGCAAGAAGATATGCAAATGAGCTGCCATTTTTGCGCAAAACCCCCCTCTTGCGCAACAGCAGTACTGCCTGAAAATAAGCGGCAGAATGGCTCTTGCGTTCCTGCGCCTTCTTGCGCAAAAGCCCCTTGTGCAAAAACGGCAGCTTATTGGGTATGCAAATGAGGCATGGCGATATTCATCACCGTGCCTCATTTGCATACCTTCTTACGCAAGAATGCGCAATGCAGACATAGCCATCGATTATGGCTTTATAAACATTGAACTGGAAGACACACTATTCTACATATGCAATTTGTTTAATAACGTGTGGCCTTTTCATGGTTACTTTACAGAAATGTTTATATGCCTATTTTAGGAAAATTGGATGAAGAGGGCAGGGCCTGAGGCAGCCACCCATCAGCGTTGCCCAGATTGTGGCACTGTCCCGCATCCCCAACCCTGAGAGTAACGTGGAAAGTCGCTCTGGCTGTAATTTGATGAACCCAGGACTCCAGCTGCTGCCACTACCACAGTAGCAGCAGCCAGGAGTCCCAGCCCCCTTTTAATTGTTTTTGGCACCAGGGCAATTGCCCCCTTTGCCACCATTGTGGGTGGGCCTGTGTAACCAAGGTTTTTTAAGATGACAATACAGAGAATGGGTCAAGGAGACACAACGTTACTGCACTGCATTTTTCATGCGCCCTTGGACTGTGCTCTGTTCAATAAATCATTTCTGTTGAGCAGCACCTCACATTCCATACCTCTGAGCGACCTTCAAAAGAGCCACCATTTGGAAAAGGAAAAAACCTACAAATCCCTGCTAGAGAAATCTTTCTGCTTTCCTCTAAATGAGGAATTTCTCCCACCAAATTGCACAGGCTCGGAATGAGCCATCTGTAGTTCTGGGCCAACCAAAGAGGCTGTGGATCTCACCAATGGCTGGCTTCCATTACAGTTCTTTCTTAGGACCCCTCCTCCATCAGAATTGGTGCTAAGCTGGAGGGAGATGGGGAGACGCCTGACATCCAGCTTGGAAGGAGGGGGCCCTGTCAGGAGCTCAGGAGAAATCTGCCTCGCTTGGTGGGCTCTGAACATGGGTACTGTATTCCATTTGTGCCAGGAAGGGGGCTTACAAGCAGCTTGCGGGGAAAAGCACAAGAGGTCTTAACTTCTTAAGAACGTATGGAATATATATGAGAAGCCTGCCTGTGCTGGTCTGACAGAGCCGTGGGTACCCAAGTGGAACACTCCGTGAGGCTTCTCTGCAATTGTCCCCTCCAGTAGAAGGGCTTTTGGAAGGTACTGAAAATGAGAAAAATACGTGACTTGGTTCATGAGGAAAGGGAGACCAGCTATATGGAAGGGCTGCCTCTCTTTAATGCTGCTACAGAGCCTTCCCCAAGCCTGCAGAAGCATGGCTCTAGCAGGAGTCATACTGCCAATGAGCGATTTGCTTGCCGCTGATAGGAGTTAATGCTGCTGGAAGTAGCGTTCACTGCTGATGCAATAGCCACATAACTGGCTAGGCTAGGGTGATGCCATGGAGAGCTGGGCCATCCCTGACCCCTGTTCCATGGAGCCTGGTCCCTGTGCTGTGATCACAAAGATGCATCAGCCGGCCACCCATGGATCTAGCAGGTGTTGTTTCCTTTCAGTCATTACCATCGTAGACGATGATACAGCTCACTACTATTTGAAACCGCTAGGAGATATCTCCTTCAGTCTCCTGTGTGCAGAGTACATTTAAAATGAAAGATTTCACTGTCCATGGGGAGGCTTTGTCCTGGTCTGATCCACCCCTTCCACCTGAGGTTCTCTCTGCTCCCACAGCCTAAAGTCCTCCCCTCAGTAGCCACAAGCCCTTCCCACTTCTGAGTCATCCAAGCACCTCCGGCCCAAGAGTGCTCAGCGGGTGCCCCTTGTCCAAGCCCAGAACGCTGAGTGAGTGGGCAGCATGCAATCCTCCATCCCTGGAGCACTCAGTGTGTGGCCTCCCATCCCCCATCCCTGGAGTGCTGAGTGGCACAGCCCCAGTGCAGAGAGCCCCCAAGCACTAGGTGGCCCTGTCCCCATCTCAGCCCACTTCCTCTTTCCTGGAAAAGGAGCAGCCTGCCTAGGTTGGAGCCAACTACAGGTTGAACCTCTCTAGTCCAGCACCCTCGGGACCTGACCGGTGCTGACCCAGAGAATTTGCTGAACCATGGGAGGTCAATATTGTCAAGCAGAAATACCAATACTTCACGCTGCTGACTGGTCTCTTAGAAGACGTGGAGGGGCAAATAACAGCACAGAACACTGAGAGCCAGGACTGGTGGCCATAAACCAGGGGTGGGCAAGATGCGTCTTGTGGTCTGAATCCGGCCCACCAAGTCATCAGATCCAGTCTTCAGGCTACCCCACAGGGACCCTTAGGCACAGAGAAGCCTCACATCACTTTCTGGCCAATAGGAGCTGAGAAATTGTGCTGGGGGCTGAAGCAGCATGTGACGTCTCCCCCTATCCCCTGCACCCAAAGCAGAGAGCCACAGGAAGCAGCCAGCAGTTTTGAGCAGCCTGGGGCTGCAGCAGGCAGGGAGCCTGTCTCAGAGTTCTGCAGAGCTGCTGGCCAGGAGCTGCCTAGATAAATACCTCCCAGCCAGAGCCTGATTCTGGCACCTTACCCCCTCCCTTATCCCAGATCATTACCCAAACCTTTTGCATCCCTCCTCTCCCCAGGTCACAACTCACTCCTTTAACCAAACTTCCTCTCAGACACTACATCCTCTCCTGCACCCCAGTCCCCTACCTTGAGCTCCCTTCTGCACCCAACCTCCATCCCAGACCCTGCCCTCCCCCCCCCCATAGAAAAGTGCAGCCTTTGACCACTTACTAAAGTCTTGGAGTGGTCCCCCCATCAAAAATTATTGCCCACACCTGTTGTAAACAAACTTTATGGGACCATGAGAAACTTGGCCACACCCATGATAAGTGGACACCAGGCTAACTAAAATCATGCCAGACCACCGATGTTGCCAGACCAGAGAATATCAGACTAGAGAGGTTCAACCTGTAGCAGCAGGAGGAGGCCTTGGTGCGGAACATGTGTGGAGCCACATGGGGCTGCTTGGGGAGGCATATCATTCCCCAGATTATTATATATGTTACTCAGCTGTGGCTAATGAACATAGCAACATAGACTACATACATAGTCATTACATTGTAATAGAAAACATTATTGAGAAGACTGCAATGACTTCCATAGACACTGCAATTATAAAACAAATAGGAAATGCTGGCTTGCAAAAATGGTAATTTACCTGGTACCAATACCACTCTCCCCCCAACCCCTAAGAATCACTGTTTCAACTCCCCTGTGTTGGTTCTAGGCAGTGGCACAGAACATTTTAGAGGATTATTTTAAAAGGGCCCCATCTACTTAAAAAAATCACTTCTTAAAATATTTACCCTAAATTGTTACCACTCCTGAGGTTGAAGCTTTCAGCGATTCATGAAAAGCTTTTTTCTCCAGTGGCTATGTCTAGACTGCATCCCTTTTCCGTAAAAGGGATGCAAATTGGACACATCGCAATTGCAAATGAAGCGGGGATTTAAATCCCCCCCGCTTCATTTGCATAAACATGGCTGCCGCTTTTTTCCAGCTCGGAGCTTTGCTGTAAAAAACCGCCAGTCTAGACGCGGATCTTTCGGAAAATAAAGCCTTTTCTGAAAGATCCCTTATTCCTTATTTTAAGAGGAATAAGGATCTTTCGAAAAGGCTTTATTTTCCGAAAGATCCGCTGTTTAGACTGGCGCTTTTTCCGCAAAGCTCCGAGCTGGAAAAAGCGGCAGTTATATTTATGCAAATGAAGCGGGGGGGATTTAAATCCCCGCTTCATTTGCAATTGCGATGTGTCTAATTTGCATCCTTTTTACGGAAAAGGGATGCAGTCTAGACGTAGCCCAGTCTGTTTAATACATGCATTAACAGACACTTGGTATGAATATCAGTTTCAATGTTTCCTTTGTACAATCAGTTTCTCCTTTTGTATGTGTGAAAGACTCACACAACCGGGAGAGAGAAATAATCTAATACACATATGAATATAGGATTGTAAGACTAAAAAAATTGGCTGAGTGAAACAGGCAGCCAGGCCGGTATAGTATCATTATTATACGTATAGCTCCTATAGCTAATTTTAAAAAACTGACTAGCTTTCACATTGATAGCATCCCTTTAGCATCAGTGTTTTCACAACAGTCAGTACAAGTTTTAAAACTGTCCTGCACATCTAGGACTGTCATGCTGTGCTTCTCTTAGGTCCTACTGTATACTAGACATTGATCTGTGAATAAAGCATTGAAACTAACTATATATATACTAGTTTTTGTGTGTGTGTGTGTGTGTGTGTAAACATATGCCTTGTCTTTAAAAGGTTCTGTATTTTTAATCTAACCATACTATTATTGTTCCCACAGATAAAATATCATCAGAGCAGAGACCTGTAAGCCAAGATTTTTGGATTCTATTCCCAGTTTTGCCCACTGACTCTCTCTCCAATCTCAGACAAGTTAATATGCTCCATGTCTTTTTAATTCATATATAAAATAGTGCTGTGTTTACTTCACTGGGGTGTTGTAAAACTTAATGTGAGAGATCCGCAGATGAAAGCGCAAAATACTGTTACTTGCTAAGATCTAATCTTTAGAATACAGACTAATCTCCTGAGGAGTCAACCAAGAAAGAAACAGATATGTTTCTTTCTTGGTTGACTATGTTCTACAGCATAAATTATGGGATGCTTACAGCCCACTCAGTTAGCCTCATTAGCACCCACACTACAATTGACAGGGTTTTTTTCCCTCCCCCTCTACCTTCTTTTTCAGTTATAAATTAGGAGGGTCCCCCTTTTTTTCTCACTCTCATCTGAAGAAGTGGGTTTTGCCCGTGAAAGCTCATGATACTATATATATATATATATATGTAAGTCTCTAAAGTGCTAGTAATTTTTTAAAGCATAAACTAGATCTGCTCAGCATATTCTTTTATACCTTTATGAATCTTTGAGACCACATCACAAAGGCCTTTGGAGAGCCTTAAAAAGACAAAGTGGCAGATTTATCAGAATTATTGTTCTGGGTTGGCCTGGTGGTCTCCTGATAGTCATCTGAACAGCCATTCCGTGTTTGATGTCTTCAGACTTGCAGTCATCCAGGTTTGAAATGCTCCTATTGCAGAACATTAAGCATTTGGAGAAACAGAATTCCTTATGTGACTTAATAACAACTTCTCCTGATAGTTAGGGAGCAACATTAATGGGTTTGAAGGGAAATTTTCTCCCGGGCGATTGATAGAGTCCATGTGATGTCACAGCTATTTCCTATTCTAAATGTAGAGAAATATTGCAGTATCTTAGGCATGATGTTGGGGGCCTTCACATGGACTCAGCAGGCTACTCACATACAATGAATCAAAGGACTGAGTTCTTAGGTACTGACGCGGTAACTGATGGTAAACATTTTAATGGAGACCATAGCAATTTTCTGCCTGAAAGGATGGTGACCACAATGAGGAGCTTAAAGACCAAGCCACTTAAAATGGGAGGAAAAGGAGTATTTGTGCCTATACAGAAATGTTGAGGCTCTGTGGGTGAAAGAAAAGAATGATCGTACTGCCAGGAATTCAATTTATTTTTTGCACTTGGTGACAAAAATCTTTCCTTCAGTTAACAGCATGGATTACATTTAATACTAACATCTTTGTTTTGTACAATATACAAAACAAATATATTTGATAAATATATGAAACACCAAATTGTTATTTT
Source organism: Rafetus swinhoei (assembly GCA_019425775.1). NCBI lineage: Eukaryota > Metazoa > Chordata > Testudines > Trionychidae > Rafetus > Rafetus swinhoei. Next base: position 267,636,297 of record CM033437.1, on the reverse strand, counting down.
ATGGTATGGACTGACCTCTGGTGGCACATGGCTGTAATGATCACTTCAGGATATTGAAGATGGGAAACTAATGTGGACTATCACATTCTTTGATCAGGCAGATTATTTGATCAACCGCCACTTAGTGTACGAGTTGGCAGCTTTAACAAACCAACTAACACAAGTTAATAAGTCATGTGTCTATAATGCTTTTCATCCAAGGTTAGCAAGACACCCGAGAAATGTTAATATCGCCAACTTCACAGAACCACTTCTGTGGGTAAACTGAGGCAGGGTCAGGTTTTTTTAATTTGCTCAAGGTCACACAGTAAGCCAATTTAGAACCAAGAATATCAGCTAACTGCCTGTTCTCAGAAGCAAACCTCACTCCATTCTGTTTTCCCACTCTGAATGCATTACAAGTGCTAATTGTCATTTTGTCCAGGAGCACTTGATACTCACTTATGTACCTAGGTATTTTTGTAAAGGAGCCTATTTGGACACTGTTTCTAGGGTACAGTGCAATATTTATGCTATGTGTGGCTGTGCCTGCTCCCTTTTTCTTTCATCCAAAACAAGGATTTTCATATCAAAGAAGAGAGATTGGTTCATAAGGACAGAACATGTAAGAAAGACCAAACGAGACCATATCTATGACTGATATTGGACACAAAATGGATTTCTCTTTTGTATTTAAGATGATGAATGCCTGGTCATTCCTCTAAGCTCTAAGCACAGGGGAAACATTTCTCCACCTGAGAAAAGTAAATGCTTGTTAAGCATATGGCTCCACTGCCTTTCCTGCATTATTGCCCCCAGAGTGGGGAACCCCTTTTAAGGCAGTTCATGGGGGCAGTCATGGCCAGGGAAAATCCTTCCTAGCATGGCTGCATTGGTGCTTTGTTGCTAGGGAATGGGAAGGTGGAGGAACACACTGGCTCCAGGGCTTGTGTGGAAGAGGCTACAGGCCCTCTGTGCAAATAGCCTTGGTTTCCTGTCCATCTGCCGGTTTGGGAGCAGATTTGCTTCATGGGGAAGAAACCCTGGTTTTGGTGGAGCAATCTGGGAAAAATCCAAATGGGAACCTCAGTGTATTCTTTTCCTCTAACCTCCTCTCCTGAGTTTTTCAGTTGGATGGAGTGAGCCAATACTCAAACCTTGTATAGCTTGGACCTCTCTGGTCCAGTACCCCCGGGACCGGACCAGTCCTGAATGAGGGAATTTGCTGGACCAGAGGAAGTCCCCTGCTAATGAATCCACCGACCAGCTTTCCTCCTTCCTGCTGCCCCCAGCCCTCCCCCCATCCCCTTGCTGGGCTGCTGTGTTGCTGCAACCCTGGCAGCCTGGACTGCCCCTGCCCTGCTGTGTCTCTGGCCCCGGCCCCAGCCCCACCACTGGGGCTGCCGCAGCTGCCGTGTTCCTGGCTCCCGCCCCACTAACGCAGCTGCTGCAACTGCCACATTCCCCCTGGCCCTGCTACTGGAGCTGTTGCAGCCCCTGCTGTACTACCAGGGCTCCAGCCCCAGCCCCATTGGGCTCCAAGCCACCAGCCCTCTTGTCATTGGGGCTCCCAGCCAGGACTGCCTGGTCCAGGAACACCTGTGGTCCAGCTGAACCATGGATGTTGCTGGATGAGGGAGTCCTGGTTTTGAGAGGTCCAACCTGTATTGCTTTGGGTTCTTTTTGTTCCTGATCTAATGCTGGTGGAATGGGCCAAGGCTACCATTCCTGGAGATGGAAGCCCCACATTACTTCATGGCACAGCGTAGATGATCCTAACTGTTCCAACATATCTAAAACCTATCACCTGAGCACTTTATGAAGGTAGTTGTTGTTCTTGTTTTACATACAGGAAAAATGAGGCTCGGTGATTAACTAGTTTGCCAAAGGGCCTGCAGCAAACTGAGCAGTAGTTAGGAAAGGAACCCAGCTCTTTTGAGCTCTGCCAATTGGGTTATACTTCCTGCCAGTAAAATTCCACCTTGTTTCACTAGCACTAAAGTGGATGACCCCTTTCAGTGCTGAGGCGATGGTACCAATTGTGTATCTTTTCAGTCTTTGGTCTCTCTGCTACCTAGGGAGCAGTTTAGTGTTGCCGGTCAGTTTTATAGCACGTACACCTGCTCACTGAAAGAAACTGATTGATTTTTTATTTAGTTTTCACAGTGACTTAACTCTGTTCAAGCTTTATTTTCACTGCCATGGTATATAGGTGGTGTACTGTGTAAATTCTTTTAATTTAATCAATTGGCATTCTGCTGCACCATCCAGTTTCTAATTTAAATTGAGTACTCAGGGACCCAATCCTCAGAAATGTTGTTTGTGAATATAAATGTGATGACTTCTCCTTCTGAGCAGGACTGTAATGTGCAAGCAAGATGACTCCCATTTAGAAGTAGAAAAGGAGGATACAGCTACTCCAAACTGAATGTTCAAATGAAAGGATGCCCAGAATAAATTACTTGAGAAAAAGCTGCATATGCTGAGGACTGAGAGGCCAAATGTGACTGACATTAGATGATCAATTACATATTCAACTCTCTTCTCTCTACTTCATTACAGATAAAGCAGGTGGAAGGGAAAATAACTCTTTCCAGCCAGACTGTAGTGCCCTCCAGAGTTTGTGTGTCCCTTCACCAATTCTTTGTCTATTAAAATCTGGTAAAAGTTCTGCCTGGAAAATCATTTCGCTGTTTGGGAGGTATAATTCTATCTGTGGATTATATCATCATGAATGTCTCCCAGGTACTGGATGTCTCCAGAGGACTGGTAATGAGATATGAGTTTTTCACTTCACCAATTAGCACTGGTGTGATGAATGCAATTTCCCTGATCTGCCTGCTGAGATATGTGCAAGTAGGTTCTCTGCTAGTGGCAAATTCCTCAGCCTGTTTCATGGTATTAGAGCCGTGGAAATCAGAGGGCCCTACAGGTAAGAAGCAAAAGGGTGACTTCTAGCTGAGACAAATTTAGCAGAGCACGTACTGGGGTAGCCAAGGGAAGACTGTTTTTGGCTCACTTAAAAAAAAGCCCAAACTAAAGTTGGGAATTCTGAATTGTTATAGGGCTACTCTGTATAAGAGGACCTTATTGACAAGTGTTCATTGCAATTGCAAGAGTTTTTTTGCTTGCACGCATTGAAGGCTGTAATCATTACACAGTAGCACTTGCTTATTTTGCAGTAATAGTTTCACCCATTAAGATTGTAGCTGGCTATCCATAGGTGAATTATACATTTGGCAAAGACATTTTTGGCATACTCAGTCTATAATACAGGAATCAGCAAGCCAAACTACACCAAAATTCAGAACAAGTGGTCAACAGAGAGCTGTATAAGGAGGCCTATTTGCATGACTGAAAATATACAACTTAATATTATTGATAATTGATATGATTAATAATATAATAGATGTGTTTATAAAATGTGCAACATGTATTTACACAGATAATAAAAATTAGGCAGTTTATTTCTCTATCACTGCACTCAACTGAATTGGATCAGAATGACTCTATGTTGCTAATGACTAATGGATATTTTCCTCTCATTCAATAATCATACCTGTCCTTCATGTATGATCATACCATTACCACCATGATGGCCCAGTGCTTGGACAAGATCAGCTCATGGATGAAAAACAGCTGGCAGAAGCTGAACGTGAGGAAGTCAGCAGTTATGCTGGTGGGCAGAGGAAAGCACTTTCAGTTGTTTGCAGCTATGTCTCCTTCAGATGAAGGTACAAACCACAACTGGTCAATTCAGCTTATAGCAGGGGTGGGCAATAATAACTTCACCAGTGTAGGCGGTGATCATGGGCAGGCCCTGGAAAGGACGGGGTCTTTGGTGGAAGGGGCGGGGCCTCAATCGGAAGGGGCAGTTGCCTCTAGGCACCGTGTACAGGAGGAGGAGACTTTGTCTTGAACAGCTGGCAGTTCCCTCTTGTGCCACGTGCCCCTGGTGGGGGAGGAGACCTCACATGCTTCCCCGGCCCCAGACCCTCATTGGCCTGGGAGTGCATGAAATCTCCTGTCCCTGCCCTGCTGGGGTGTGCTACATCTAGAGGGAACCACCAGCTGTTTTGTATAGGACTTTGTGTGCTTCTCTGCCACGGGGTCTCAGTTGGTCTGGGGGCAGAAGTGTGGCAGGGCAGACCGACAGCTGGATGAAACAACGTGGCAGGCCAGATTTGGCCTGTGGGCCACGTCTTGCCCACCCCTACTTTATAGCTTCTGACTCTTCCTGGATTCCTCATATAGCAGCCCCTGTGAGTCACTAGGGCTATCAACTTATCGTCGAATACATGGATTAATCAATAAGCCTGGGCTTATCCATTAATCTTGTCTACTACACACACTACTCCCCTGTATCAGAAGGGTGGGAAGCAGCAGCTGGTGTCCATGAGAAGCTGGCTTTAAGCAGGCTCCCCACGAGCACTGAATCCTCTTACCCCGTACCCTCACGCTACTGCCTCAGATAAAGAGGCAGCAGTGCAGAAGGTGAGGGGAGCAGGCTCGAGCCAATAAGCACATGGAGCTGCGGACCTGCCTGCCTCTCCTTGTTGCTTCCTACAGAGCCCGCTGCCAAGGACCAGACTCTGCCCATGGGGAGCTCAGACCCCCAGTCCCTCCTGCAGCCACCCTGTGCTGCTGCCTCTATGCCAGAGACAGAAGCACAGGGAGGCAGGCAGCTGATCTGCGTGAGGAGCTAGCTTTTAAACTGGCTCCCCTGGTGAACCGTCTCCCACCTGCCATACCACACTGCTGCCTGGGGCTCTCCAGGAGTGGGGCTGTGAGTTTACTGGCTTCTGGCCCCGCCCATGGGGACTATCAAATAGTCATGTAACTGCTAAGATTTCATGCGGTTACATGACTAGTTAATTACACAATATCTAGCATCCCTATGAGTAACATTTCTATAATCTCTTGTTGGACAGGAAACTCCATCCCATCCTGGCAAATGATAACCAGAGCTCAGTGAATACAAATGTGACACACTTTTGTCACCTTTGAGTTGGACTATTGCAAATCAATATACCAGGGCATGAAGCCTCCCAACAGTGAGTATGGAACACTGCAGTTCACCTCAGCAACAATGGCTACTGTGAACACACCAGACCTCTGCGCTCCACAATGACTTCCCATAGAATATAAAATCAAATTCAGGGTCTCCGGCCTTGCCTCCAAAGTGCTCAAAGGCTTGGGTCCAGGTATCTAAAACTCCAGGGAATGAAGACTGTGGCCAACAACTTTGCTCCTTTGGCACAATGGAATTTTCTATCAGGAGGGTAAAGCTCCTCTCTGTGGGTGTGTCTAGACTACATCCCTCTGTCGGCAGAGGGATGTAAATGAAGCACTTTGAAAGTGCAAATGAAGCCGGGATTTAAATATCCCGTGCTTCATTTGCATAATCACGTAATGGCGTTCTTTCGAAAGAGCACCATTTCAAAATTGAAACCGCAGTCTAGATGTGGTTCTTTCGAAAACAGGGTGCTTTTTTGAAAGATCCTGTAAACCTTTTTTTGAGGTTTACAGGATCTTTCGAAAAAGCGCCCCATTTTCGAAAGAACCGCGTCTAGACTGCGGTTTCAATTTCGAAATGGCGCTCTTTCGAAAGAGCGCCATTACATGATTATGCAAATGAAGCGCAGGATATTTAAATCCCAGCTTCATTTGCACTTTCGAAGTGCTTCATTTACATCCCTCTGCCGACAGAGAGATGTAGTCTACACGTGGCCTGCGGGAGATAGGAGTTTTCTTAGGGGCCAGCCCACTGCTGAAGAACAAACTCTCACAGGAGCCAACGGCCATTATAAATCTCACCACTTTTACATCCAAGTACTTGGCTCACTTCTTTGACCGTACTTCTCTAGCACAGAGGAATGTGTGTTTGTATGTGTATAGATTAAGAAATACAAAACAGTGCACACATTTTTCCATCTTGGGGAAAGGATGAGAGATCAAACATGTAGCAGATGCTAGGCACTCAGGTACCACAGTGATGAGCATGGCATAAGAACCTATATGAAATGGAACCGAATCAGGGTTTCTCCTAAATCGTCACGTCAGTGGTATAAAAGCCTCCAACATTCAGTCTCTACTGGCAAAATTTTTCAATTGGAAAATAAAAAGCAGTTTTATTCCCTCCACCTCAAGTTTTCTGTTTTACCATAAGGGGGCACTCTGAGATAACCACACAGAGGAGTTGTACCTTGTAGAAATATATTTGTTTGTTGAAAACCAAAAATATGAATTGATTAATTCTGCTAAAAGATGTCATGTCTTAAATTTAGGAGGAGTTTGTTCAATTAGCTAAATAGGTCCAGTGTAAAAGAGAGTGGCTTGAAATAAGAACTTATTCCTGGTTTTCCTAGCAGACAGATAAAAATGAAGAGATGAACCCTGCATCTACAGAAGTCAAAGGTGAATTCCCATGTCCACTCTATAGAAATGAAATTACCCATTGCACGGGTGTATTCTTAAATTAGAAATAATGGTTGGTATTTTCCCTCCAGAGGCACCATTATGTGAATTAACCGACTGAGTTTGAGAGTGAAAGCCAGGTCTCCACCTTTATTAGCAGATATAATACCTTACCTGAAAGATGTGGTGTCCATTAGTTAATGCTTGTACTGCACTTTAAAAATATGGAGCCAGATTTGACCCTGTAATTTGTTCACTTTTTGCTGCTTTGGTACATGAGGGAATCCCTAGTAGCATAGCAGCTGTGTGGTACCATCCTCCTAGTCCTCAGCATAGGCAATGTGGCTAGGAAAAAGGGGATCTAGCTAGAGTGCTTTCTGGAAATTCCTGGCTCCTCGAATAACAATTTGGAGCTGGTGGCAAGCAGATAGATATAGGTTAGAGCAGTGATCGACAATATTATTTTTTGGGGGACCACTCCAAGATTTTAGTAAGTGATCCAGGGCTGAACTTTTCTATGGAGGGGGTGCAGGGTCTGGGATGGAGGTTGGGCGCAGAAGGGAGCTTGAGATAAGGGACTGGGGTGCAGGAGAGGGCGTGGGGTCTGAGAAGGAGTTTGAGAGAAGGAGGCATTTGTGACCTGGGGCAGGCAACTAAAGCACAGAGTTCGGGAGGGGGCATGGGTGCAGGAGAGGATTCTAGCCTGGGGGAGGGATGTTTGGGAGGGAGTTGTGACCTGGGTCAGAGGAGGGTACAGAGGGTTTGGGTGGTGACCTGGGGCAGGAGATGGGGTACAGTGTTCAGGATGGGGTATGGGTATAGGAGAAGATTCTAGCTTTGAGGAGGGGCATAGAAGGGGGTGCAGAGTCTGAGAGGGAGCTGGGAGTGAAAGGCAGGCTCTGGCCAGGAGGTATTTACCTAAGCAGCACTCTCAAGCAGGCTTCCCTGCCTGCCAGCAGCTCCTGGCTGGTTGTTCCATGTGGCTCTCTGCGATGCGGGGGGTGGAGAGGGGAAGGCTTCACATGCCAACTCCCCCCACCCCGCACACCCAGCAAAATCTCTCAGCGCCTATTGACCAATAGGTTTCCGGCCAACAGGAGCTGGCAGATTTGGCTGGTGGTTGGGGTAGTGTGCAAAGGATCCCCCCATTCCCTGCAGCACAGAGAGCCACAGGGAGCAGCTAGCCACTTAGAGCAGTGCTGCTCCGTGTCTCAGGGGTGGGCGGGCTGGATTAAAAGGCTTGGTGGGCTGGATTTGGCCCACGGACCATACCTTTCCTGCCCCTGATTTAGAGCAATTCTGAGACTGTCGTGAATCTTGCTGGGAGCCAAACCAGCCCCAAGCTGGCCCCAGAATTGGGGGTAGAGGGGAATGAAAGAGGGTGTAAAGCCAAAGAACAAAACATTATTTTCATTATCACCTTAGTCAAAAACATGGTACATCTCATTCTCTCATTAGCGCAACCAAAAATATTTTCTTCATGACACATTCCAAGGACAGCTGTTCTGGCAATAAAAGCAGAGGAGAATGTAAATGTTGTTTGTGTCCTGCAAACCCCCTGCAGGATCCAGATAATCCATCTTTGTTTCCTCCAAAAGAAACAAGTTAAAGGAGACTAACAGTAAATGCTGTCAGTAACTCTGGGATTCTTGAAGCAGGATTCTCCTTGAAGCCACCAGAATACCAAAAGGTCATGGCAGAGAGGGAGAGCTGGTGCCTCAGTCATCTCCAGCCAGGGAACAGGAATCCAGTTTCACAGAAGGTTTTTTATCCTATGTTATATCGTGAGAAACCAGATGATCAAAAGGTCTCTTTGGCCTAAAACCTTTATATCCATAAATGGGAGTTTCTTTTATCTAAATACTAGATACAGGACCTATTTATTGGGAGAATTTGGCCCCAGGTATTGAAGAAAATGTTTTTTTGTCCCTAACACGTGGAAGAAATTGTTAAAGAATGGTACCTTTTTATAATCAGATGTTCCTAGTTATTCCCTCACACTCACTAAAGCTGAAGGTATCTGCTAAACAAGTGTCACTGGTGTAAACTATGTATTTCTTGTTGAGTTGGAAGTTGGTCTGTGTGGCACAATCTGGGTTAGAACATCAAAGTCTGTGAGAAGTGTTGGTTCAGTTTAATTGTGCCTTCCATGTTTCTCCAATATCAGAAATGTTTGATAACAAGACCATGGCAACAGAGTCATTTTTCTTTCCTTTTTCCCATCCCTATTTTTGACATGCACACTACTCAAACATGTACAGAATATATTTTTCCTGGCAGCATTCCTGAGCTGCATCACCATAGTAAGTAAACAAAAAAAGACCCATGCAACTTTTTTTGTTTAAATTGTCCCTAAAATTAAGCTTTATAGGTTGTTAGCAAAATAGATCTATTCCAATCTCGCCAAAAATTGACCTTTTAAAAAATAATAAAATGTAGTTTAGTAATATAAACATGAAAGATAAAGATAAAACAGCACTAACTTAAAAGTGAGAGCACCTGCAGAGTTGGGAAAAATGGAAGATTTCACAACCCGTTTCAGCAGGCAATCCCTGAAAAAAGTGCAGTGATTTCAAGAATTTTTTGTAAGAACAGATGAGTGTTGGTGCATCATAAGCATAAACCTCTATCAAGATGGGTAGTTATTTGTCATGGCCAGCAATGTGAAAATACATCATTACAGTTCTAACACAGCACATGGTATTTTAAGTTGTTTATCATAGAAAAATATGAGAATCAGAAATATAATCTTAATCTTACAATCAAAAGATTGTAAGTGGCTCAATTTTCACTAATACTTTAAAATACTGTTTCTTTCATACAACTTTTAATTTTAGCCACTCTCTATTTATACCTAAAGGATGAAATTCACCTTAGTGCTGAAGAAAGAGAACCTGGCCTCTGAATCGCTTGAGCTGTATTTTGAGGGTGTGGAAAAGTCTACTTAGACAAGTGCACCCCCTTTGTAGCTGGGTCTGAAGAAATGGCTCTCGTCCTTCTGTAGCACTCTTGGTTGAGAGTCATTTTGGTCCTTCTGTGGTTTGCCACTTCCTGAGGCTCAGCCCTCCAGTTTTAGTCCTGCCCCTTCCAGGGAAGCCTGAAACAAGTATGACAATGGCCTGGCATGGGGTTTCTAACTTTCTAATAGCACAAAACCAAACACTCTTGTCTCTGTCCTGCCCTTTCTCAGAACCTCTACCCATGCTCACTCCATCCTCCTTCCCTCCATTACTCACTCTCCCCCACCTGCACTCATTTTCACCAGGCTGGGGCAGTGGATGAGAGCTCTGGGGTGTAGACAAAAATGAGGGGTTCAGGATAGGGGAGGAGGCTCCAGGCTGGGGCAGGAGGTTGGGGTCCGGGAGAGAGATAGGGGACTCTGGATGGTGCAGGAGGGGGTGAGAGGTGCAAACTACAGTGGCACTTACCTTGGACATCACTTGGGATGTGGCCAGCATGTTCCTAGGTGGAGGTGTGGCCAAACCGCTCCCATTGGTTGTAGTTCCTGGCCAATGAGAGTTGCAGAGCCGGCAGTTGGGGTGGGGGTGGCATGTGTAGCCTTAGAGGCTGCTGCTGAGAGCTGAAGGGACATGCCAGCAGCTTCCTGGGAGCTGGGTAAGAAGCCTGCCAGCCCCATGCTAACTGGACTTTTAGCAGCCAGGTCAGCTGTGCTGACTGTAGCCACCAGGATCCCTTTTCCACTGGGTGTTCCTGTAAAAAAACCCAGACACTTGGCAAACCTAGTCTGGGAGGTTCCTCCAACTTAAGGCTTTTGGAGCCTGTCAGTCCTGGGGTCTTTATGTCTCTGATCTCCCTGACCTAGTAGGAAAACCCAGGCTCACCTTCTATTCTGGATTCCAGCCCAGGCAGCCTGTATGAGTCAGATAAGGTCTCTTTGTTCAGACCCTCTGTATCAAGGGGCTGCTTCTTCTCATGGCCTGCAACTAGGCCTTCTTCACAGTCTCTTCCCTAGCTAATTCTTCTGCACATCCCAAAAACTAAGGGAGGGGACAAACTAGTTCTGAGAAACAAAGGAGAGGAGACATAGGTCCTGCCACAAGCTACCTGTCCCCAGCAGACTCTGACTCTTAAGAATCTCTGGTTTGGCTCTAATCCTAGCTGGTAATTCCTCCCAGACAGCCTCTGGTGAGGCTATAGACCCAGCTGGATGTTCTTTCACAGGGCTATCTCAAAGGGACTGTTCCCTTTCTGTCAGAGCTGACTTTTTCCTCTTTTACCTTCTCCCTCCAGGCTTAATACCTTGTACAGGTGTATGCAGTAGGGCTGACTGGGTCTACAGACTATCCTTAATCCCTTCCTGTGCAGTGTGGGGATCTGGACACACCATCACAGAAGACTATAATAGTCTGCTGTCCCTTTTCATAAGCATGGATTTCCCCTGGAAAGACTAATTCCAGCTGGACTAGAGAGGGGCTGACTTAAGCGCTGTTTGTATGCAGGTGAGGTTTGAGAAAACCCTATGGACTGCTCTTGTGAGATTATTTTCATAATGTAGCAAAATTAAGGGGCTGCGGTGAGCTCAAAAGTTAGCCTATCTTGGGTCATATTTCACTTGCATCTTGAAAACAAGCCCCTTCCTGGTTAACTTCAAGATCCAAACAAGAACTGTAGTCCAGAGTTCAGACCAGACTATTTGGATGCAAACCAACCCCTAAAGTAGGAGTTTAGCTGTGGAGTTCTACTTCTGGGTCACCTGCTCAAAACAGCAACTTTAACATGTTTGGTATCTAGTGCTACAGTCCAGTTTTCCTCTAGGTATTTCATGCCTGAACACAGCACTGCAGGGGTGTTTGCTCCTTGTACTTCCTCCCACTGCTCTCTGTGGGTCTCTTCCACCCTTTCCAGGGCCCACCTCAGGGATCACTTCTCTCCATGCAGGCTTCTTCAGTCTCCCTACCCCAGGACCTTCTCAGAAATTGCTGAAACCTTTTGCTTTCTCTTCAGCCAAGCTCTGCTCTGGTTGAGAAGTTCTTTGCAGCTGAGGTCACTCTAATGCCATTACATCCAGCTGCCATCACTAATTGCCTCTGTGTGGCTAAATCTGGGGCAAGGCTGAGAAGTAACTGCTAGGTTGCAGGCCAGGCTGAGCCCAGCTTTTCTTAAAAGGCCAGTTAGCCCATGAGGAATAGTTAGATGGTATTTGTGGTATATCACAGGTAGACAAATTACCCTAGAAGAAGAAGAATGGGATTTGATTTGAAAAACAGAACCAGCCATAATGCTTTTCTTTTCTTTCCTTTTCCTTTTCCTTTCTATCATTGAAGCAGTCACAACTTCCTCTCTTATTGACCCTTTTGGTTATGGTGTTCTGCAGAAAAGATTTGGGTTCTTTTTCATTGTGATTGGGCTTCCAAGATGAAATTACCAAATAGCAAGGTAGAGATGCTAGTTAATATCTTTCCTTCTCTTTGCATATTATGACAGAGCCATGGTTCTTCAAGGTGGCTTGTCAGTTCACTAAGACATCCATTTAAGCTTGAGAGGTACCATATTTATTGGATATTTGAGAAACATGATTGTTCCATCTTTGGACTGATGCCACATATTCAAAAGCATGAAAGGCCAAATTATTCTCTGTTACGTTGGTAAGGTTCCATCCAAGTCAATGGGACTGTCTGGGTAACTAAAAGGAGAATTTGGCCAAAACCCACATGTAGAATGCAATCAGCTAGCATGGACCTCTACGTCTACGGAGCATCTCATTGCTTTCAGGGACATTTGCATAGGGTGTGCAGTGTTGACTTTTAGGCTTGGGCCCTGGGGCATGATCTGCTAGCATTGCTTTATCTTGTGACCCAAGCACCCAGCTGAGCTGGTCTTGGCCTAGGACCTGAGTGAGGAGGCTAAGCTGGCTTTAAGCCCTTATTAGGCTTCCTTTCCCACACAGGCTTATATCTGGCTGTAATTGCCTCCAAGGGCTACTCTGGGGATCACCAGAGTGGTAACATTACAGCTGTGTCCCTGCTGGAGGCTACAGCAGTGGGGTGTAGGTATGGTTGCCAGGTGTCCAGTTTTGAACCGGACAGTCCGGTATTTGAGCTTTCTGTCCGGGAAACAAACTGAGAAAATACCGCACATATAAATGTCCGTTATTTTCTAATTAAGTAAGTTTTATTGTTATCATGAGTATCAGTACGTAGTTGCGTACTGCGTGAGCGTGTCTACCAGTCAGGCAGTACGTAGCTATGCAGCAGAGAGGAGGGGGTCGGGGCAAGATGGGGCCGGGGTGGGATGGAATCCCTGGGGCCGGACTCGCCTGTGCGCCCTGCCGGGACCGTGCACGGGACAGGCAGCGTCCCGGGATCTGTGTGCGCCTGGGTCAGCCCCGCTCCCTGCCGGCTGGTTCCCCCACAGCCAGCCCCGCTCCTGCTGACCCCCTCCCGGCCAGCCCTGCTCCCTGCCAGCCGGTCCTCCCCCCACCCAATCTCCCCTGGCCAGCCCTGCTCCTCCCGACCCTCTCCAGGCCAGCCCTGCTTCCCGCCAGCCGGTTCCCCTGGCCAGCTCTGCTCCCCCAACTCCCTCCTGGCCAGCCCTGCTTCCCACCGGCCAGTCCCGACCCCGATCAGCCCCGCTCCCCCGACCCCTCCCAACCAGCCCTGCTCCCCTCCCGGACGGTCCCCCGCTCCTGTTCTGAGATCATGTGTGTCTGGTATTTTTTTGAAAGCCATCTGGTAACCCTAGGTGTAGGGTCAGCCATGCTGGCTTTATGCCACTGAGAGGATTCCCCTACAGGCCCAGCCTTTGGGCAAGTTGAGCGAGGCAGTTGCCTTGGGCCCCGCGCATTCAGGGTCTCACGACTCTGCGCATTCAAGGGTTTGTGCTGCCCAGCTCCCATCCCCGCCAACCTGGCTAGGAGCCATACGGCCGTGCAGCTCAGCATGCTGCCTTGGGCCCCGCATACTCTTTGGCTGGGCCTGTTTCCCTATAAGGGCATTTCTCAGTTGGCAGGTCAGGTCAGCTTTATTTCTGCTTTGGGAGGCCATAGTGAGGCAAAGCAGATGTCACAAGGGCCAGGATCTGGCGCTGAGTGTTTACTCCTGAGCAAAGATTTTGAGGAAATATAATATATGGTAACATTGAATGTCTTTTGAGCTGCCTTATTTTCTGCATATAATCAGGCTATGAATAACATTTCATTAAATGCACATTTCTACCAACATAACAAGCCCGTACCTGCAGTTGTGTGTGAAGCACAAATAACCTTAAGGCATCATACTTGAAGGAGAAATTCCAGTCTGTTGCATAAGGTACTAACATTTTTAGTGTCCATTTCAGACATCTGATGCGCTAGTAACTATGTAGGTACTGCTTCGCTTGGTTTATAATCAACAGGAAATAGTTTGGAAGTTCAGCTTTCTTTTTGTGACTTTTCAATATGCACCCTTTGTTGAAATCTGTTGAAGATTTTGGGAAGTCAGCTGGAAAGGCAGGAACTGATCATCAGCTGGTTGGAAAGTTCTGGGCAAAGGGATGTACTTTGCAGTTCTTCCTAACCAGGGCCAGGTCTGTGTTTCAGCATATTTCTGGAGATAGCAAATGTCAAAGATACAGCAGGGCAGCTAGCAAGAATACCAGCCCTCGCATAGCTCGGAGGTGCATCCTTGGGACAGTGAGTTCCTGATAAGGATGGGTTTTATGGGAGATCAGAAATGGCAAAGCAGTTCCCAGGGTAGCTTGGGTTTAATCCATTTAAGGCCTTGGGCCAGATCTTCACATGGCTACTTTGTCCGGCTGTGGCTACATGAAGTGGCAGCACAAAAGTGGATGGGGATTGCCTTGGCGCAGGATAGTTCTTTGCTGGGGGACAGCTGGCCTGTGCCCTTCCCACCCTCCAACCCCACAGTCCCTAATGTAGGGAGGAGTTGGGGCAGTGCGGAATGGGAAGGGGCATGACTAGAATAAGCTGTGCTCCTGAAATCACAACCTGCGGGGCAGCCCCCCGAATGCCATTCCAAGTTGGGCATATTTTACACTATGTCTGCACGGCAGTGGTGGCGTATGATTCCTGGCTCACATAGGCAGACGTGTGTGACCTCTCTTAGAGTGAGCATGCGAAAAATAGCAGAGCAGCTGTGGCAGCTTGGGCTAGCTCTCCTAGTACGAATCTACCGAACTCTGGGTCCACACTCAGGTGCCTAGCCCGAGCCTTGGCCCATGGTGCTGAAGCCACACTCCTATTCTGAGCATCCTAGCTCGAGCAAAGCTTGCATGTGTTTATCTACCCAAGCTGGAGGTCGTGCCTGCCAGCTGATGTGCAGACACACCCTAATGCTGCTCTCAAGTCTGATGATGCCAAGCAGCACAAAATTGGTCCAAGGCTAGTAAGAGAGCTACAGTTAGCTCCTTGGCGGTCCCCTCACCCCTTTCTTTAATGAGAATCTGAGTAACTGGTACTTGAATTTCAGCCAGCCATTGACAGGCAGTCTGTTCAAAGCATAGGGCTGAGGTACTCCCATTGGGTCACCCCATTCAGGTTGCATTCTGCACTCGCTGTCATTTCCGAATGGTTTTCGGAGTCAGTCCATGCTGTGCTTGTGCTGGGTAAGCCTCTAGGTGTGAGAGGAAAGAATGAAGCAATATTGAATGGTCATCCCTCTGCCCTGGCCCCTCCTGTCCCTTCTTGCTCTTGGCGTTTGAACCCTTCTGTTAGATGGGGAGTGAAAAAGGAAGTGTACTGTAGGGATATCACATCTTTCTGCCCCACAGCTGCATCCACAGTGTGCTGGTAGCACAAGAGAAGCAGGCCTGTATTTCCACATTTATTCATTCACAAAATCAGGCTTCATTTCAGACTTACTGTATGGCTCTACAGAGGGGTAGCCGTGTTATTCTGTAACGGGAAAAACTTAAAAAACAACAAACAGTCTAGCAGCACCTTAGACCATCTACATGTTTTGTTAGTCTCTACGGTGCTGCTAGACTATTTGTTGTTTTTTTGCAGAGACCTAGGGAAATGGCCTATTAGTATAGTTGTAATGCAGTGGTTTCATTAAGAAACACTTTAATGCTTAACCTGCAAAGAAGTTGATGCTGTTGTTTTCAGTATATTTTTGTAGCAAGGTTCTGACCAAAAAGAGAGCTGGAGCAATAATGTCTGACCATGACAACAGCTTTAAATATACCGGGAGGAGCCTTGCTCAAGTTCAGCGAAACAAAATTTACTTGGCAAGAACAAGAGATCTGAGGCTTTTCAGGAATCCTTGCAAATGCTAATAAGGTCTCTTGAACGATGTTTGCTTTTAAAAAAAATCTGGGAAATCGTTCTACTTAATATTGGACACATATATTTAATTATTTAAAAATAAAATCCAAGATTGCTGTGGATAGGACCCATTTAAATTAGACTCCGTTTCAGAAAAAAAAAAATCACACAGTACTTATACCTGGCTGAGCTTTCCATTTTGAGGAGCAGAAACTAAAAATCAGTGTGTCTCTATTTGCATTTTTGAGCTATACTGCCATGGAGATGGGGGCAGCTCATTTGCATCCATTTTTCTCAGTGTTGTGTTAATGTGAATGAAATACATTTGCAATGTGTAAATAGTTGACTCAAAGCACCAGCTCTGTTCGCATGAATAGATCTTTTAAGCCTCCCTGCCCTTTCTGCCCCATTGCTGCATAGATAAATAAAGAAAAGGCCTTATTATTTTTGTGGTGGCTTAATTTAAAGATCTTCGCTAAACCAACCATAAACTAAGCTTTCCCACTTGTACCCTATCACTTTCTGCTCCTTAAATCGCTTGGTGCAAACTGGATAAATAACCTGGTGAAAGCACACTATTTTGAGGGTGTGTTAAAACTAGACATGCTGTTATGTCCCAACAACAGCAGGGTCTTTCCCAGACATAAAACATGAAGTCTCACAGCTGATGGGCTACAGCCCCCTTCCTGGCATAATTAGATGGATGGAGCTTTTATCCTTTGATTTATTTTCTTTTTCAGTAGCATAAATCCCACAAAAAAGGGAAGATAATCTGTAAAGAATTCCCACAGAAAAGCACTATAAAATCTTACTGTTTTGAAAATGTTCAATGGAGATATAATTATTTGTGGAGCAACCAGACCAAACAAAAATGAAAAAATCCCAACCGAAAACTCCCTATTTCAAATATTCTATTTCAATAAATGGAGCTTCTTCTCTTAATTCTTATTTAGGACTAGAAGATTTACCCGGTGTTGCTCAGGTCCTTAACTCAATTAATTTTTGTTTTTCTTCATTGAAATCATTGCTCTGGGGTGGGGATGAGGGGTTCAGTATTCAGGCTGCCCCAGGGAAAGAGGACAACCTCAGCCCTATCTTCACCCACTACCCATGCACAGCCTGCAAGATGCTGAGTGCTTCCAAAGGGTGCTGACTGCCATCAGCTCTCATTAGCTTTAACAGGAGTTGTACATGTCCCCTCTGGAGTCCTCAGTACTGTACTTTGCAGAATTGTGACCTTAAACCAATTTACAGACACCTAAATATGTGTCAAAATTTACAGACGTGCTGAGCACTATGGCTTCACTACTGATGGACTGACACTGCAGGGATTGATTCGACAGTGGTTGATTTATCGTGTCTGCTTAGACACGATAAATCACCCTCTGAACGCTCTTCTGTTGACTCTGGTACTCGACCAGGAGAGCAGCCCCCTCCAAACTTACCACACAGAGGACATTGCGGTAAGAACATTGACTTTAGCTACCTAGCTGAAGTTGTGTATCTTAGGTTGACTGGAGTGGACTAGGCTTCAGTCTCTCCCTTTCATTTCAACACCTCTGACAACTAAGACACTGAGTTAGACCCCTTCCTTTTGACCTATGATTTTGCTATTATATCACTACAATAAAATTCAGTTTTGACCTTTTTGTTCTCAACAAACTATTTTCTTAAAGGAAAAACTTTCTCCTTTAAACAGCAGTCATTAATATGGGTGTCCTAAAGGCTATTATGGGTGCAATGAATTCTTTCCTTTGTTCTTTATTGTTTGTTTCACCTGCTGGGTCAGGGAACTGCATCCTTCCAGTAGCAGACTGGTAACTGCATACTTTAAAACACTGATCTGTATTGGTCCAGTTGGCCACAAAGGGGGAAAACAATCAGGTGACAAAAATGTCAAGGTTATAAACTTCATGGAAGCTTTCCAACAAACATGGAATTTTTATTAATTCTTTAAATGCAAATAGCAGGGCAATGGAGGCACGTTCCATACCTCCTGCAGAGTACCTGGTAGACATTTACAATTAGCCTTCCAGAACTATAGCATGGTATAAAGCGCAAGGAGCTAAATTCTGCTCTCAGCTACCTGGATGCAAGTCCGGATGAACTCCATCAAAACTATTATGGTTAGGTTCACACCAGTGTGAGAACAGAAACAGGACTTGGCTATTCAAATCAGACCTGCCTTGATATAGTTTGGGTTTGTGAATGGTAAGAAAATGCTTCCAACTCTTGCACTGCCAACAATCAAGATGCTATATTGGACACACAAATTGCTTTGAGGATTTGGAACTGGAATCAGTGGGAGTTTACAGCAGTTCAACACGTCTTGGGATCAGGCGCTGAATGTCTAAATTGCTCAATGCAACATTTTTCTAGGCTATTATGTCATAGCACAGAAAAATATTTTTTCCTACATGTGCAAATAGTGATAATATGGGCATTGTTAATATAGTTACCTCTGCGGTTAATACTGAGATTGTTTTAAATTATATACATTACTGCAGTGGTTCTTAACTTCTTCAATATCAAGATCCTCTCTCATCTAGTTGGCACCTACTTCCTATTTAGCTATAACCTTCTGGAAGTCATGGGCCCCACATTGAGAACCCTGCAGCTAACACTGTTATCTTGAATTGTACCCAGAAATGAAACTGCAAGCTAATGCAGAGCACAGGTGTAATGTGCTCACAATAGGAAAATGCTCCATTACAAATGAGCAGCTGCATACTGCACCAGCTGAGGTTTCTTAGCTCTGATCTACATTAGGCCGTTATTTCGAAATAACAAGGATAGCATCCATACTACCAAGCCTGTTGTTTTGAAATAACAGGCTGGTTATTTCGAAATCTGTACTCTAGGTTTCCTCTGGGAATAGGGCTTATTTCTGAATAGTTAGGGTATGGCTACACTGCGGGGGGGGGGGGATGTTGGGTTTGGAAGAGGTATGCAAATAGCGCTCGCATTTGCATACCTTCTTCCGTTTTTTTTCCCCGGAAGAGGCTTTTCCGCCATTTGTTCCCATCTATATGGAAAGCCCCTGTAAACCTCGTTTTACGAGGAAAAAGGGGGCTTTTGAAAGAGGAGGGTTTCCAACATTTGGCTCCATGTAGACACGGCCAAATGGCAGAAAAGCCTCTTCCAAGAAAAAAAATGGAAGAAGGTATGCAAATGTGAGTGCTATTTGCATACCACTTCCAGGGTAAAAAAACAACGCAGTGAAGCCGTACCCTTATTTCAAAATAGTGGTAGTGTGGACCTCTGCAGCTGCTATTTTGAAATAACTACTCTGCAGAGTAATTCGAAGTAATTATTCCCCAGTGCTTCCTGGGGCTCTAAGTTGAGGTAGCGTGTCCACAATAACAGAGCCTGCCTCGGACTAATTTTGAGGCTCCCCCATAGTGGGGACACGCTATTTTGATTTTGTTATTTCAGGAATTATTATTCTGAATGTAGTTATTTCAAAATAATTTCCTTGTGTAGACATGCCCTTATGGTCCTTTGGCTAGCCCCATGTAGCGCACATGTCAGTAATTCAGTCCTGAGGCAACTTTTTTGTGGACCACTATAGCAAGGTCAGCATCAGAGGGAAAAGGTTGTATCAATCTGATCAAGCATCAGTGATATAAACTTGTCTTTTTCACAGCTGCTATCCTAACATCTGGAAGCATCTGAAAGCCCAACAGGACTCATGGTTATAGACCTGAGTAACTAAAGTCAGGCTGAGACTGTTATTGACTGTTTATTTTTTGTTTGTTTGTGGCATCAGTTTACTTACTTCTGAGTAATCAGTCTATTTTTTCTGCATAATACACCAGACAAAGTCAGAGTGGCTTTTACTGCATGCCTTTTACATTTAAAAAAAAAATGTGTTTGCCACTGTAAAGCTGATGGACCCAGGTCATTGGCAGGCGGGATTGAACCTGGGAATCTTTGGGACTAAAGCTATGAACCTCTACCACATGAGCTAAAAGCCACCTAGTGCTTAGTTAAGGCTGTAGAGCAGCTATCACTCTCCCTTTCTCAGTGATCTTCTCAGAGCCTCTGGGTTATATCAATATTTAGCACAATGGCCTACTATTGTAATTTGTTCCCAGTGCTTAATAAAGTAATAATTGTTATAAGAGAATACCAAGGAAAAGGAACATTATGGGACATTGGATATGGCAAAAATATATTGTTTTTTCCATTGATGAGAAAAGGTCAGATTAATCAACTGAATTCATGGGATTCTCACAGGATGATTCTGAATATAATGGAAAAACAATGTAGATTTTGGGAATGTGCAGCAGCACAGCAATATGCTTATCAGTAATCACACAATTGGTGTATTGTCTGGCTATTAATACCTGAAGGTCATTTCTTGGTTTATGATGGGTGACAGAATTTATTAAGGTGGAGTCCTTGGCAGGAATCTTTGTCCTATGAATTATGTTAAATTTAAGCTAATTGACCAATTCATTTCCTTAACTTGAACAAAAGCAGAGGTCTTTAATACTCCTTTATGACTCATTATTATTGCGGTGTTTACCCAAGAGGTGTGCAGGAGAGGAGAGGACCTGAGGTCAATGCTCAGCCACCTGATAGTCATGAGAATAAAATCACTGAGGCACAGCTAGTAGGATTCACCCTGTCTCTGTGTTTAGGATTTAATACATGACTGTGCACAAACAATGGACCAGCCTTTACAGTTTTAGTAGCATCTGCAGACAGAGGAAGATTGACATTCACCCCTTTTGTAGGAGGGGAAACAACCCAAAGCCAGAGAAGTAGAACCTGGGAAGGAAAATAGCAGACTCCGTCTTGGACAATGCTGACCTTTGCGTCTGATCCAAAGCCCACTGAAATGAATGGTAAGACTCCTGTTGCTGTCAACAGGCTTTGGATCAGGCCCTCAGTTACCTGGTCAGCACATAACTACTGGGCTGCTAGTTGCTATGGAAAACCATAAGGCTTCTGGAGCAAAAAGGGTTTGAAAAAATTGTATCTAAAATCTGTTGGGTATGAGATCAGAAAGGACAGTCTCATGGGTAGGGTACTGGAGTGAGACTTGTGGGGTCCTACCCTTCCCAACTGACTTGCGGTGTAACCTTGGCTCATAAGTCACATAAACTATCTGTGCCTTTCCCCCATTTTGTGTAGTCAGATTGTACATTCTCTGGAGAATGGACTGATTGAATAGCACCTAGCACCACAGAACAACAATCTTGGCCGTGCCGCTAGACTCTGCTGCAGGAGTTCTCAAACTGTGGTCAGGACCCCAAAGTCATGACTCCATTACAGTGGGGTTGCCGAGGCTGGTGTTAGACTTGCTGGGGCCCAGGGCCAAAGCCCCAGCCCCACTGCTTGGGGCTGAAGCTAAAGCCTGAGTCCCTTGTTCAGGGCTAAGGTTACAAACCCCTGTCAAGGGCAAAAGCCCTTGGACTTCAGCTTTGCCTCCCTTCCCAGCCTGGGGCAGCAAAGCTTGGACAGACTCCATCTGCCTGGGGGTGTAGTCATTTTTGTTATCAGAAGTGGGTCATAATGCAATGAAGTTTGAAAACTGCTGCTCTGCTGTAATAATAATGAGGATGATGCGTCAGTGTAGTGAAGTCACAGAGTCATCCTGTTTTACCTGCAAAGCCCACCAGCAAATGTACATACAAGCAGCAGGGCCAACAGCCTGGTCGGGACCCTGGGCAAGGTGGGGCCTGCTCTGCAACCACAGAAAGGGGCGGGGCCTTGGGCAGAAAGGGCAGGGCTGGGGCTAGGCAGGACTCAGCACTGCCTGGGGAGTGCTGCCCCTCCCCCAGGCAGCCCTCAGTGCTGCTTGGAGTGTGCAGAGCAGCACTCCAGCAGTGATTTAAAGGGCCAGGGGCTCTGGCTGCCACTGTTGTTGCAGTAGCAATGACCGGGAGCTCCCAGCCCTTTTGTATCACCAGGCCCTGGGGCAGTTGCTCCTTTTGCCCAACCGTATCGGTGGGTCCGCATACAAACCATGTTTTTCATAACTGCACCTCAGTTAGAAAATAATACATTTTAATTTTGCATTGTGCCATCATACACACAGTATCTCCAAATACTTTACAGGGGATAAATAAACTTGTAATGGTAAAAGCAACACTAACAGCAGAGGACAAAACAAGTTAGGAGGCAAAGAAGATATGATCTCAGTTAAGATTTGATATGGGTTAAAAAGTGGACTATGGGAATGTGCAGAAGTCTGCTTAATATGGCAAAATCTGCGGAGATGAAGACACTTGTACAGCCATTTTCTTCACGTTCTATACCATTTTTATTTTTTTAAGCAAATAATATTGCAGACTATGAAATGAAGATGAGCGAGAGTTTCTTTTGCCCAGTGGTGAGTTCTTTTGTATGCCAGGATAATGTACAATACATGTTTAACTTTTTCCAGATCATGGATTGGTGCAGTTCATATGTTAGTGTACATACATTGTGTATCTGAGCCATCAGGCATTAAAGTATTTTCAGGGAGTTAGTTCGTACACTGTTTGAGAAAGTGTCCTGACTGTTGAGTCATTCTAATTCCTGTTCTTTGGAATGTGGTATGATTTCCCTAAGGGCTGAATGCAAGACTGGAATTTTGTATTATTATTTTCTCATACCCAATCAGGTGAGACTTTTAAAACTGCAGTGACTCGACTAGGATGCAAACCCAGAGGTTAAACTGGCATGTAACAATACCAGTCTAACACATGAGTTTCAGACAAAGCTGTCATAAATCTTTAAACCCCACAGTAAAATTAATGGGAATGGCACAGAGCAAGACCTTGTCAGTTTCATAATTGGTCTGTGGGTGGAAAAAATTCTAGTGGTTTCTTTGAGGCATTCTGCACTCAAGCAGTTGGCACGTTGTGGCCATTATCCAATTACAAATGCTTTTTGCTCAAAAGAATTTGGTAGTTATTGCTTTTAATGTGTCCAAGTTAAACAGTCACTAGCGCAGAAAGAAGGTGAAGAAAAGACTGCATAGTATTAATGATATAATGCTTGGCACCTACACCATTCTGTTTATCAGTAGATCTTAAAGCACTTTACAAAGGGGAGGTGAGCCCTCCCTATTTTGCAGCAAGGGAAACTGAGGAACAGTAATGATACAATCTGTGGAAACTATAGACCGGCTACATTTGACCAAGTAAATGTTTGTCTGGGAGCCCGAGTGAGTTACAGTAGACCAGAGTCAGGGAGAGGTGCAGCAGGGTCTGACTTTATGACACTGGACGGAGAGGCAGAAGACCTTGATTCTGTCCCCTCTCTGCCACAGAACTGCATGTGACCTTGGATAGGTCACCTCATCTCTGTGATTCAGTCTCCCACTGTATAAAGTGGGGATGATACTACTTTACGTACCGCTTCTGGAGGGGCTATAGGCAGAGGCGTGGTGGGTATACAGGGATGTGGCAATCTTGATTCATCTGAGGAAGTGGGTTTTGCCCACGAAAGCTCATGATACTATATATGTTAGTCTCTAAGGTGCCATAGGACCACTTGTTTCCTAATGATGTTTTCTGCTTGTTCTACTGGAATAGTGAGAAAGTATAAAAAAAAATACTGGAAAATGCTTAAACTATGGATTACTGCAAAGCAGGTACAGTGCAGGCTTGCTCTGTTTACATGTGTGAACTGAGCCTAACAACACATCTGTGACATGAGCAAGGATTATTATTACATAGCTGGGCACTTAGGTGATAGAGAAGTAGAACAAAGCAGTTGCACAAAGTTACATAGCGTGTTAATGGCAGAGGTGGGAATAGAAAACAGAAATCGCGCTGCTTAGCTTGGTACTCTCATCTCTAGAGCATGGCAATATTTTTCAATATGTCATGAATTTTTTCCATATATAGCATATCTTTTCAGCCTGTTTTTCTCCCGGCAGCCCTGCCCTCCCTGGAAGCAATAAAGTGCATTCATAAATATTTTCATGTTGAACTGTGGGAAAGAAGCTGTGAGTAGCTTTGACCTCTGGGCAAGGTTAGATTTTGGAACGTACTGTCATCGAAAAATCAACACACTAGCAGAGAAGCCCTAGAGACTGCCGCCGTCCTTAGCTGCTTATCGGCTGCTGGGGGAGCAGCCACTGGACATTTTTGAGATTTTTTAAACTATCCACTGTTGATATGGAAGTAAATATAACTAAAAATAAATTATTCAAAAAATACACAGTAGATATTTGTTCCAAAGTTGTTTCTCCATACCCAGCCTGGCTTTATATTTAGACAGTTGTATAGTGCCAGATGTTCCATCATTTTCAGTAACACGGCCACGTCCCAGAAGATTTCGCTCACTAATGTAATTATATGAAAACATGCCTGTAATTTTCCATTGCAAATGGCAGATCATGTTTCTCTACTGTGAGTGATGGGTTGGAGGGACAAGCAGCATGTTAATCTGAGATGCTCACTCAGTGGCCTCATCCCACAATTCCCATGGGACCAGGGGCCATGTAGCTGGACTGAATATCCAAATGGGTAATTCCTCAGGGGCAGGGGAAGTCCTCAGGTGATATCAAGCTGACCTGACTGTCCCTATGCAGCCTTTCTGTCCTGGCGTATGGAGCATGTTGGGAGGAGGCAGGGACATGGCCAGAGCAAGCCGTCCTCTAGCAATCACCAAATGGTTGATGGACTCGTGGGGGCTGTTGAACGTGCAACATATTTCAGAGTAGCCCTAGGGCTGCTCTAAAGTAGGCTGGGGCCTGAACTTGTGGCTGGTAGTGTTCAGAATCAAGAAACCTCACAGACTTGTTTGTGGCTCCCCTCCTGTGCTGTGCCCTGCAAACATAGGGTGCAGCAGAAGCTGAAGCTAAGTACATGAAGTGAGTGCTACACACATGTCTCCCTCACTAACAATGTGTATGAGGGTAGGGGGTCAGTAACCTTTCAAACAGCTGAGACAGACATGTGGTTTCATTTTGCACCCCTTAAAGTCAAGGGCAGGGTGACCGTATGCCCCCTTTTGGCCAGGACAGTAGCCTTTTTAAGCTCAGTCCTGGACATCCCAACTTTTTTTGGCAAAACTGGGCATTTCTTCTCATTTGCTCTTGCAGACGGCTCAGCAGTTGGCAGGAATAAATGGGACAAAAAGTCCAGTTTTGCCAGAAAAGTTTGTGTATGTGTTTTGGGGGTGGAGGAACATTTGGGGGGCAAGTAGCAATGCCAGGCACCAAGCCTTGGGTTGTCACACCCAGGGCCTCAGGCCAGCTCTGCACTGGGGTCAAGAAGGGCTTAAGTGAGTGCTACACAGTGGGGGAGGGACTTGAGCTGTCAGTCATTGTTAGTGGGGCTCAGGTTGCTGCCCCAGCTGGGGTTTAGTCTGTAAACCCTGTGCCACAGAGTGGGAAGAGGCTAGGGCCAGCCGGGAGTAGTGTACTGTTTTCCTTTTGGGAAATACTGTCAATGGGAGTTTTGCTAATAGCTTTGGTGGCAGCAGGACTGGGCCCACAATGGGGAAGAGCTCTACAGCAGCGTGCAAAGTGACCAAAGAGTGCTCTACATTAAAACCATCTCTTAAGTATTGGACTTCTATTCAGATAGTGAGTATAGCTAATCAAAGTGGTGGCACAAAGCCACAGACCACTGCTGGGGACCTCCAGGAGCCTCCAAGCAGGGAAGTCACCATGACCATACTGCCACTCTTTCAGAAATGGACACTCCTGCCTATGGTCAGTCCATACCTTGTGCCAAGGAAATGTGGTCTCATAGACCCCTGTGCTCTCTACTCCTCGCATTCACAAGAACCAGGAGTGCAGTCGTGGCTGTAACCTGTTGAGAAGGAGGCACCCTGTTGGGTTTAAACTGGTGACCTCAAAGGGAAATGTTCTGTAAGTCATTTTCAGTCTGCTGGGCCACCCAGTCACCTGACACTTACCAATCCCATGGGATGATAGGGCCGACGCAGCTAAATTGAGTGGAGAGTAGAAGGGAAAGCACATAGGGCGTGATGTCACAGTAATATGAGAGGAAGGGGGGAGCTGCGAGGGGCAATGGAGGGGTGTGTGTGGGCGGGAGAGTAGAAGTAGAAACATCTGTAATCCTATCAAAAGCCTAGTCTAATCAATAATGATCCAGAGACTGAAGATATTTCGGACCCGCAGATGAGCACCGAATAAGCGCAACATTTTGACTTGCTTACCAACAGAAGTTGGTCCAATAAAAGATATTCCCTCACCCACCTAGTCTCTCGGGGACTATTGTATGCATTTTACAGAAATTCTCTGCTATAGCTGGTGGGTGTGCAGATATTAAGAAAGAGGCAAGCACAGGTGAAAGATAATTATCTTCCCTGAAAAATAAATCCTGCCCTGCAATCCCAGGTGGGCTACCACAATCACAGGATCAGATAATACACTGGAAGCAGATGTGTCTATTCCTCATAGCAAATTCTGCCTCTGCAGCTCATTCTCATGCACTCTAGAGATTTGAGGGTTAGCTCCTGAAGACTCTCACTGTTGTACCAATACTGTGTAAGTATGTAGGGTTGTCAACTGTCGAATCGTGCAAAGCCAAAGATGTTTGCCCAGTGCCAACCCTTTCTTGAGGCCACGTCATCCCATTCACTCAATTCCCTCTGTCACTTGCTTTTTTCAATCACTTTCACCAGGCTGGTGCAGGAGTTTGGGGTGTGGGAGGTGATTCAGGATGCAGGCTCTGGGAGGGAGTTTGGGTGCAGGGTTCAGGCTCTAGGCTGAGCCAGGGGGGCAGGGCTGGGATGTGGGAAGAGGCTGAGGAACCCTGGGGTGGCTCCCAAAAGCCACTTGCACACCTCTCTGGCAACAGCTTCTAGGTAGTGATGGGAGGGGTGGGGGTGAGAGGGTCTCCACGTGCTGCTGCCCACAAGCACCACCATAGCAGCTCCCATTGGGCACAGTTCCTGTGGCGGGGGCAGCGTGCAGAGACCACCCCCTCATAGCCTATGGGATAGTGCCAGCTGCTTCTAGAAGCCTCCCAGAACCCAGGCTGGTAAGGCAGCTTGCCCTAGCCCTGCCTGATTGTTAGCACCCCAAATCTCACAGCTTGGCTGAAGTAACCTCTGAGAGCTAGGGTATGATTCTGGGAGACTCCTGGCAAACGTGGGAGGGGTGGCCAAGCTACTTAATACAGTAATTAGTTACTGGACATACTTAATGAAATGTTGAGCTTTTCCTTATGTAAAAAAAGGATTTCAAAGAGTAAGCGAGACATCGGCCTCCCTTGCTCTGAAGCCAGTGCCCTCCTGGGCAGTTGTTTCAAGCTGCTGATTGACAGAGTTGTCTCCAGACTACGTTATGAGACCTACAAGCACTGGTTTGATTTGTCATTTGCAATAGTGCCCCATTTACTGCTGCCAAAGCCCTCCAGCCACTACAAACGCAGCAATCCGCGCTGTATTTAAAGTCCCTCTGCACAAACTAGCTGTGACAGGGTGTCTGCCCCACACTGGCCCGTTAAGGGTTAAAACCCAGCCCTGGAAGAGGGCTGGAGCAGTGGAGCCAGCAGCTGAGGGAGAGACAGCTAATTAGAGATCAGTTGAGGGCAGTATAAATTAAGGCTCCTGGAGGGGTGGAGACAGAATCACTCTTGCTCTAGTGGTGGAGCAGGAGGGACCTGGCTGTCAGGGAAGTGAGAGGCTTCCTGATGTAAAGCAGGGCTGAGGAAAGGAAGGCAGGCAGGCAGGCAGAGCTGGGGAAGCTCTGGCAGCTCTGGCCAGGCAAACTCCCAGGATGCAGGACCTGAGGGTGCTAGGACAGCAGAAGGTCCACACCCCCTTGCTAATGATGAGTGGCCATTTCAGACTGCAGTTTGCCCCCTCAGGCAGTGTCTAGATGAAGATTGGCAGTATGGTCACTGAGGCAAGGTGGGCATAGGGGGTTGTAGGTTCTCTGTGGCAGGTGGGCAGTACCCAGAAGGGAGGATGCTGCCATCTGGGAGGAATGTGGGTCCTAACACAAAGTGGTGGAGAATAACAGCTAATAGCAGGCATGACACCAGCAAGATGGGGGCACTCCAGGGCTAAAGAGGCTAATTCTTGAGTGACCAGCAGGAGGCGCCATGGCATTGAGTCACACCTGTGTTATACTAGCCCAGTTCTTTCCATGTTGATTTGTGGGTCGAGGTAGTCTCTGCACATGTATCTCTCCTGCCCCTGTAGAAGTCTGCTCTACAATAGCCTCTCTGGCTCTGTTGTTCCTGGTTCTGGACCATGTGGTCAGCTCTGTGCAGGCAGGGGGCGTGCCAAAGGGATGTCTATCATGCCTCACCGATGCTCAGAGAACTGCAGAAGGTCTAATATCGTTTGAGACTGCTTTACATTTCCTTAGGAGCCAGAGTAGGATTGCATGGGAAGAGAATGCCAGAAGAGTAAAGAGAGCTCTAGAGTTGGTGTGCAGTCCCTACATTTCTGCATGGATCTTCCCCCACTCAAAGATCCATGCAGGTTTCTCTGGATTTTGGAAGCTAAAATACTTCTTCCGTGGTGAGGCAAACCCAGTTGCAGGAGAATAGAATATGGTCTTTCCAGTCCCCTGCTTTTTATCATTGGGGAGGAAAGGGAGGGAGAGAAATCAGTGCCACTGTGAGATAATTAACCCCTTAGTTACTGATTAACAGACTACACCCAGGATGTGTATATCAAACAGAGTAGGTGTTACCTACACTATAGTTCAGTCTCTGTGACTTTTGGCCATTCCTTTTCAGTATCACTGAATGATTTTACTTATGTTAGCTATAGGCCTTTAGGTTTGGTTTTAATTTTCTGTAGCCTTAGTTTCAAATGAGAGCAGGAGGGATGATGGGGTCAGCATGATTTGGATCCTCATTGGCCTGATATTCTGCAATTGTCTGTTGGTTTTCTGTGAGTACCACAATCTGGCCAAGTCTAATGACTGTAAAGATAAAATCACCCCTGTGCAGAGGGACTACATTTGAGAGCCCTCAACAGAGCCGTCCCCTAGGGTACTGTGAATCGGGGCCACTGCTCTGGGCCCTGCACCTTGGGAGGCCTTGCAGACAGGCGCAATTGCCAGCACAGTCAGTCACAGAAGTGACAGGTTGGTCCCAGAAGTGATGGATTTGTCACTTCCACCCCAGGCGCCCCGCTAGGACAGCCCTGCCCCTCAACATAGAGCAAAAATGTGATTTATATAGTACTTAGCTCTTGTGCTGATTCTTTGCATATGGCTTGAATTTCACCAGAGAATAAAATTCTGCTGTATAACAGCTTCCTTTTCCCCTTGCATCGTGGGTGTCAGAACAATATTGCCAGAGATGTAAACAAGAGTAAGAGATGAGGCTGTTGAAATCATATCATATTTATTACATACATGAGATATAAAAACAGATTACCAAAACAGCATCATTCTTGTGAGCCAGCAGGACCCTGGCAAAGAAATACATTGGTGAAGCAGATTGGCAGGCTTGTAATATTTATGGCATTGCAATTCCTCCTGTTTTCCTCCTCATGCCCATGAACAGAATACACTCTATCAACTGAGGTTTAAAGATGGGATACAGAAAAGGTATAATCTAGTGCTGAAAATGGCAACGACAGTGAGATGACCCATACATTGGTATTTAAATGGAAAATGGCCATATATACTGCTGTAAATAAAAACACAGGGGAAAACAAATTGAATGTTCAGTTTTAAATTCTAACATTGAAAATAAAATAAGCTCAAAGTCCACCATGAAAAATGGGGCTGTGATATGTGAAACAACCCTTTTCGCTTAACAAGTCCATTTTTTGTCAGCAGGCAGAGTTCTTATCCTCTGGCAATTGCATTCTTGCTTCTTAGTCTCTTGTCCTGTGTTGTTTGTGAAGTCTCATGGATAGTCAATACCTATGGGGTCCAAACGCTGGTCTGAAGCTGGGACCTCAGTGCAAGTACATTATCTGTCAGATTGCATCCTTGAATTCTCTGAGTGGTCAGTGCCAAGACCACACGAGGATTATTCCCTTTTTAGCATTAATTTTGTCCACATTTAGGGGTCTCCTGGAGTGCTTCTGTTTCAATAGGGTTTTGTAGGCCATCTTCACCCCTTTTCTCCAGCAAAATTAAATGTGCCACACAATGAAGTGGCAGGTAGTAAAGTGCTTTATACAATGAAATATTTACATTTGGATAGGATCAGTTTTAACACTTTGTGGCCAAAACGTCACATACGGTGCCCCTCTTTAGTAAAACATCGTTGCTGATGAAGAGCTGTGTTCGGCTCATAGTTATGCTGGTGTAAACACAGAGTCATTCCATTGACTTCAACGGGTTCACACTGGTGTAACTGAAAAAAACTGTTCGGCCCGTCACCTGTAAGTAACCTAGCTGAAACCCTACACATTCCTTTAAAGGCACGCAGTGCACAACTCTTTTTGATGATGGCACATGGGACCTTGTGCTATTAAAGAGCATTGTAAATGACATGTTGCCAATGGAGCTTTCCCACCGATACACACATAATCTCCAGTTCTATAGAAAGCTGTGAGTAGCAATGGGCCAAAGTCTGATCTTAGGGGATGGCTATCCTGCAATCCTAGGTAGGGTGGACATCAAGGTATCTCAAGAATAGAGGACAGTTGCATTTAGTGCATGGGGGCCTAGAGCAGAGGGTTGTGGGGGGTTCAAGAGTCAGGGCTGTGGGTGGAGGTGCTGAGGGTGTAGGGGTGAGTGCAGGAGAGGCAAGGGCACCATTTTGGGAGAGTGGGGGGGGGGCCTGCTGCAGCCACACATACTGGGTCACTTCTATTCTTCTTCCTCTGACTCTCAGTGGCGAGGCAAAAGTTCACAGCCTGCTGCATTCCTCTTCTCTCCTCCCCTCTGCTGCCAGGAGCGAGAGGATGGCACAAGCTGAGCATTTTCCCTTCACTCCCTGATAGTCAGGGGAAGAGGAAGAAGACCCAATACTCACGGCTGCAGCCCCCCCCCTCCCCAGGCCATTGGGGGAAGGGGCTATGGGCTAAGCCCCTTTCACT
This sequence comes from Rafetus swinhoei, assembly GCA_019425775.1. Taxonomy (NCBI): domain Eukaryota; kingdom Metazoa; phylum Chordata; order Testudines; family Trionychidae; genus Rafetus; species Rafetus swinhoei. Next base: position 267,605,735 of record CM033437.1, on the reverse strand, counting down.
TATCTGGCTATCTGCTGCTTAGCAAGGCAGCCTGCAGGAGAGCCCCAGGAGAACGGCGGGGAGCAGCTGCAGCTGAGCATCCCAGTCAGTCGACTTCTTGCTAGGGCACATTACTGGGTTATTTTCACCTCTTGTTTCAAGAGAAAAGTAGACATAAAGGTGTCCTGTTTTGTATCGACAGGACAGAGGGCAGAGTAGCACAAAACAGGACTGTCTTGCATTAATGAGGACAAATGGCCACCCTAATTCCTGGGGAGTGATCGCAGCATGAGCTGACGTACCCAATCTCATTTTAATCTCACCAGCTCAGGTCCTGGAGCAGTAACACCCCTGCAGTGCAAGCTTCAGTGTTGGTAGCCTGGCAAATCCAGATCTGAAGACAGGTTTGCTCAGCCTGTGCTGAACCATGAGCTGCCACAGCTCCGCTGGCCCAGGATTTAAGCTATGGGGATTGAAGTTAGTTGTGTGTTTCTGCCCTGAATGGCAACCACTCCCAATGACTGCAGTCAAGCCATACGCTCGGAGTATAGCAGTGTAAATACAGGGAGCTCCCTCAACTTCACTGAGGTTAGTCAGGATTTACATGGGTGTAAATGGCAGCAATTTGTGTCCATCCTCTTTAGTTTATGGGCATGATTTCCTCCTCATATATGCCAATTTTATAGTGGTGTAACTTCACTGTCTTCAAGAGAGTTACTCCAGAATTACACTGCGCTATGTGAAGTGAAAATCAGGCCCTATATTTTTTTAATGTAACATTAGCTCACATGAGCACCCTTCCAATGAAGATCCAGGAGACTACATGACCCATTGACCAGGAAGGGTTACACGAGACAGAGCCTCTGCATTGGAACACCATTCTACACATTTGGGCACTCTTTTCTGACGTTCCAGTTTTCATTGGAGAGGTCTTTTGTGTGTGAAGTTTGCATAAAGAAATGCCGTACCTGGTTGTTCACTTCTAGTTGCAGTCTCTTTTTAAAATCTCTAAGACTTTTCTTCCAAGAGCTGATTTCCACTGGTGGACAAAACTTTTCATATTGACTATCAGTCTCCCAGTCCGTACCTCCTCATGCCCCGCTACAAGGTATTCCAAGCCTGTAAATCATCAGAGAGGTCAAGGGTTGTAGGGCAGAATGCTTAGAAAGGTATCTACATGGAACATTAATAGAAGTGGCTGTTCTGAAGGAAAAAAAACCATTTATTTGTGTAGAAATATTGTACATATAGAGAGATGCATCACAGTCAGCCTTGTGCCAGCGAGATCTGCATGAGACGCTGTGTACAGGCTCTGAATCTGGTGGTGACTCACATTGTACAGGCATGAGTGGGAAGAGCTGTGATGGTAGAGGAGGAGAGGATGTAAAAGGTGCTCATTTTCATACCCTTTGTTTACAGTCTTAATAGAAGTTGCTGGATTAAATTCACTCCAGTGCAGTCAGCATAAGGCTTATGCAACACTCAGACCCCTCCTTAAATCCTCAAATTAGGGCATACACGGGACATAAATGATCTACAGGCCTCATGTTGACCTTCTTCTGCACAGGGGCAGATTTCACTCCCGTTAAGCCCCAGATGGCCAGGAACAGCTGGCATGGTGTGTGTATAACTTGTTTTGTGTTTGTGCATGTGTGTTGTAAGAGTTGCACAAAAAGGGAAAATCATGAAATATGCAAACAAATACTATAAAAAGTTCCACACCACTATTTTTTAGCTCTTGGTCTGAAGGTGAATTAAGACTCAGAATTTAAACAGATTAGTACAATGTAGCCTAGCAAAGCAGTTATTCTCATCAATAATTCATTGATCTATTGAATTTCAGATATTTAAAAATACAGGATCTGCTGCAGACCAGTAAGGCAAGTTCCATATGTATTCCTAGCCTGTCATAGAAATCCACAGCTGCAGGTTAAACGCCTTTAGGAACACAATTAGCTACAAGACACTCCAATGAGGCAATGGGGCTATTAGAAGAACTGGAATGAGCACCTGGAGGGTGCCTGAGGGCTTGCATTCAAACCAAAACATGCTTCCTTACATTCTGCCTCACCTAGACATTTCAGAGATATGTTAGCAGCATCCTTCTAAAATCTTGCCTGATTTCTAGATATTTCCACAATCCAGTGAAAAGCAGCAACGCAGAATCCTGCACATGGCTCCATTACCTGCTTTTGATGCCAGGCCTGATTCTGAACTCACCTGATTTTACACAGGTGTAACTCTTCTGTTCACGGGAGTGGAACTGCTTAAGTTATACTGGATTACTGGCACTGATTCAGGAAAGTACTTAAGCAAGTGCCTGATTTTAAACACAGGAGCATTGCAGTTGGCATCATCATGTTGTGTGACAGACACTTAACAAATGTACCATACTTAGTGACTGACAGACACTGTGTGTGGGGAAGGGAGGGGAAGGAGGGGTTTATGTAATTCAGTCATTCAACGTTTTTTGAAAAATTACCACAGAACTCAAAATTTTTCTCACAGACACTAGTGTCCATGTACAGACATGTTGCTGACCAAGCAGTCCTATTGAAATCAATGTGATGCCTTGCATCAAGTTAGGCACATGCTTTTTGAGTACCTTGTTGAGACAGGGCTAGTGGGGGACAGGGGACAGAATGTGTCCCTAGATGTTTCATATAAGGCTGCAAGTTATGTGAAGAAACCCTGATGGCACACAGGGATCTGAAAGCTGTCCTAGATGGGCAACTGACAATTCCCCTGGAGTCAGGGAATGATGGTGATTATTAATATTCTGATATTTATATAGCACCCAGAGGCCCCAGCCAAGCTGAGGGCCCCATTGTGCTAGGGGCTATGCAAACAGTTCAGTGGATAACCACAGCTAGTATGAAGACGCCATAGTGGCCTCTGTACCAGACCCTTCTGGCTCCCCCTGACCATTCTAGGGGCTGTTCTAAAGATAGCACGTTGGTAGTGTGGCTGGATGCTCTCATATGTCCCAGCCAGCCTCAAGATCTGGACAAGAGAAAGCTGGCTTGGAGCCATCTTTGCCACCTACAACTCCCTAGACACAGCTGAAGATTTAGCCCAATGTAGGTTGTCATTTTTAGCAGAGGAAGGGAATTTTAAAAGAGTTAATTCCACAAGTAACGGAAATATAGCTAGCTATATAATTTGATACAATTTACTATCTGTTTCATCTGAGTTTTTGGGTACACACAGTCATTTGGTGTAAGGTAAACACAGGATACATCTTACAATATGACGTTCTGCAGAGCACTCATTATGGCTGGATCTACATTTCCGTTAGAAACATAATTTTTTTAAAGGACCATAAACTCCCCCTAGATGAGGCAGCTTGGCATGAAGCTCTAAGTAGGGAAGCAAGTTATTTTTTATTTAGCAGTTGATTTTGCAGACTTGCTTTTTTTTAAAAAAAGTGGCTCAGCTGCTTTTATGGAAATGCAAATAAAACTAAAAAGCTTCCTGAGATGTCTGATTCTGGTCTTCAAGGTTGTGAATTTCATCTCAAATTCCTTGTTTTCAGTTATGAGGAACGCTCTGTTCTTTTCCGATGTTTGGCAGCACTGCGATTAGGAAGTGGAATCTGTTTCCTTGAAGGTGATTAAGACACTTAAATCTTTTGTGTTTACTGCCCTCTTAAAAGTTCACGTGCGTGTGTGTTGGAAATATTCCTTGTAGGAACTCAGCGAGCTTATCATCGGAACAGCAGGGTGGTGCAATGTGATTTGATGAGTGTTTTTAGATTTTTCTGGCTGGAAGCTCATGATCCTAGCTTCTGTTCTGTATTGCTAGGACAGAGTGAAAACATGCTATTTTTACAGTATTGTTTCTCTTTGATCTTGTCCATGTTTTAGGGAGATATCATTTTCAGAGCAGTTATGGGTGAGAAAATTGTTTCATGTCTGCTTTGACTTTTTTGTGCAATTGTTCATGGTTTTTACTGATCTGAAGGTTATGCGTTCTTATTCTAAGAAAAGAGTAAACGGATCATTTATCTTACAAATACAGTACTACCAACTGACCAAAAATTTGGAATTCTTTTTTACTCACTTTCTAGTTTTTGGGTGTGAACGGTGCACTTGGTTCATGCTTTCAAGCTTTTCTCTAGGACACTGAGGACTAGAAACATACTATTTTTAAAATAAAAGCTGAGATTCTTTTGCAATCACAGGACTCCAGGAGTTGGGACATTAAGAAAAACACCAACTAAGTTCTGAACCAGTGATGAGCTCCGTGAAAGCAGATCCCTGTGCCGGCAGCAGAGCTCTGTGTTGGTACAGGGTCTTCTCATACCATCTCATTGCAGGATTGGGGGATTAGTCCTTTTTCCTGCTTAGGGTTTATTTGTGAGAATATCACTATTTCCTTAAATGTATTCATTACTTGAATTAATTCAATAGTGTTCACCCAATATTGGATGGTTTGTCATTGTGTTACTCCAGTTACACACTTGCATGCAAGTGAAGTAGAACTATGGTAGAGCAGGGCCACAAAATTAAAAATCTGAGTTCTGTTGCTTGCGATTGGCCCAGATAAGTCACAGAATCAGCTCTGTGCCCTGATGGGAAGTATGTACAAATATGTATGTGTGCAAAATTAAAGTGCAGTGGCCATGAGAGTACACTCCTTTTGCTTTTCACAAACTTTTCTGAGAGGAAAAGGCTCCCATAAAGTTGAACACAAAAGTGGCACTAGGGTAGCTGAAGTGAATGTGATAGCAGAGGTGACAGAGGTGTATTTCTAATGGGTCTCCCCTGACAGACTCCATCCCCAGCCTGAGCTGATGTTTCTCATCGTTTTTTTGGGGGGGTGGAGGGGGGGGGTAGCAGTAGTTTAATTGCTGCGAAGCTTCACCTGTTGAAAATGAACATAGGTAAGGGCAATTTGCACACTTACATCAACTTACAATTTAGATGTGCCAAATGCATGTTTTGGAACATTTGCCCCAGAGACAGTGTCTCCAACTCTTCTTAGATGGCTGAGTAGCAGCAATGTTAATTCGCTCTGTGGCTGGCTTTTAACTTGGTGAAATATGGAGCTAAAGCCTCTGCTGGTGTAAATTAGTAAAGTTTCACTGAAATCAATAGATCTTCACTGGATTACGTCAGGTAAGGGTTATTTAACCTAGGGATGGGCAATAAAATGGCAGCAGTTTGCCAGGTTTAGCCCCTGAAGGGGTGCCCCTACTGTATTTACCTGCATCTTCGGACAATGGGAGCTCTGGGAAGTGGTGTGGACTGGGACGTCGCTTCCCGCACCTGCCACTGGCTGGGAACAGCAATCTCCAGCCAACAGGAGCTGCAATCGCCCGTACCTACAAAGGCGCAGGTAACTATAGTGGTAGCGGCCCACCAGGGGCTAACCCTGGTGAACTGGATCTGGCCCACTGGTCAATGTTTGCCCATCTCTGATCCCTTGATCTTCATTATTCAACCCTAATGGAGTTTCACTAGAATTATACCAGTAAAGCTGAGATCAGAATCTGACCTTTCCTGTTTGCTTTTGCTTTACATATGGAAACATTAAGAACCTGTATCTATTGCATTAAAATGTTTATGGATTTTTGCAACTATCCATACCTTATGTGCTTAAATAACAAACTCAGGCACAGGGATCCTATTTCACCCTAATCCCTGTGCCATGAGACGTATATTAAAAAGAATACCTAAGTACATCAACTCTATCTTCTGTAGGTAATCCCTGAAATTCCATGTACTGTAGGGAAGAAAGCATTTTATAAAATGTTTTAGAAATGATATAAAAATCTAAATAGAATAGAACAGAAAGAAAATGTTTCAGCTAATAACTGATCATTTGTGCTGAATAGTGAAAAAAATAGTTTAGCAGGATTTTGGTTTCTCTCTATTGAAAAATTCTCTCTCTGAATTTCTGGGTTTCTGTGATGCTCACCAAGGTAGCATGTACTGCTTTACCGGCACTGATAATACTTCATTAGAAACCTCATCATCTGGTCACTAAGGGCATGTCTACACTAGGAAATTATTTTGAAATAACAAATCTTAACTCCCAAAATAACTATTTTGAAATAAGCTTATTCCCCAAGGAAAGCAGGAGTACAGATTTTGAAATAACCAGCCTGTTATTTCAAAATAACGAGCTTGGCAGTGTGGACGCTCCACTTATTATTTTGAAATAACTCCCTAGGGTAGATCAGAGCTGAAGGACAAGCAAAGATGATGTAGCTAACACCCCCTCCCTCCCAAGAAAGAGCACCTTTTGTATCATCCTAGTCTAAGTTAATGCAATACTACTTTCGAAGAAGGCATTCTAAGCCTGCACCCCTTTGGGAGAAGGTTATAACAGTAGAACAGTAATATGACGAGAGCTAGAACTGAAAAAACTAGAATGTGTTATTCTGGATCTCAAGCAAAATTAGATTTGAAAAGAAGTCTCTCTTGTAGGTGCCTGGCTCTACAGGCAGCTGCTTTCAGGAGCGAGGGCAGTGAATGACTTGTGGGTTAGCTATATAAAGCTGTACTACTGTAATTATGCTTTACAAAGAGCAGTTTCACTCTTCTCAACATGTGAAGCGAATAAGCATTTTCTATACCAAATACAAGTAGTCCACTGAAATTACACTTAGTGTTTAAATGATGGAGTAAAATCCAGTATTTTAGTGAAGAACTATAAAGTAAACACATTTGAGGATGGGGATGGAAGGACAAAGAAGAAATCAGTATAAATTTGTTGGGGACATAGTTCTCACGAAGCCAAAGCCAAATACCTACCAGGATTAAGAATTGGACAAGTGCAGCCTCTGTTAGTCCAGGATTCCGGGTAGAGAGTTCGCTTTCCTCGCAGAATCTTAAACTTGGTTGATTTCAACACTTTCTTGATCTTCACATTTACTTCTGCATGGGAGCCTTTGTCGTGAGCTGATAAAATCTTTGCTTTCACCACTGGGAGGGCACAATTTCAAAGGAAGGAATACATAACATGGTTACACCCACCTCTCTTTTGAATGCAGTTCTCAATAACAGAGTTGAGGAGAATATACATTTGCAGAATTAAACGGAAAGTTTGCATTCTCAGACTGGGCCAGTGTGGGTACATCTACACAGCAGTCGCAGGGTGTGATTGCAGCTCAAACCCAAAGCTAGCTCATGTACAGCTACCTGAGGAGAAAATGACACCTACAGCTCCAGTGTAGACATACCCATACAATCTTACTGCCATGCTATGCAGGCTGCTGCAGAAATGACCTCTAAAAGAGCAGTGATGCCAGTAAAGGGATTTAACACCTTATAACGATGTGGCTTTATTTAGAGTCCATATTAAAAATCACAAGAAGACTCCTCTTCTACACTGCAGCACCTCACTTCAAGCTTCTGATGAACCCTCCAATTCAGCTCTTGTCTCTGTAATTTAGCTGACACCATGTTATACTGAGCAATGAAAGGGTGGGAACCCTGAGTGCACTTCAGATAAGATTTATGAAGTTGTTTTTTGCTTTTATTTCTTATCTTTTGCTAGATTAAACACTGTCACTATCGCAGTCAGGAAGCAGAGCAATGCAGAGATGGATTTTTTTTTCTAATACTGCTAAGCCAGGGCCATATTTCAATGACATGCGGCCCCTTGAACTTCTCTTTGTGGGTGACTGTGCAGGCTGTAATGGCCTGGATTATCTTTCACTGCATTTTAAACTCTAGCACGAGACAGAGCAGGTGCAAAAAAGTTTGAAAGCGCATGAAATGAAGGGAGTGTTATACAAAGAATTCCTTCCTCTGCATGGTGTTGAGACAGTTCACTGGCGTTCAGCTGCATGCTCACCATGGACAAAGTTTTCCCCTTACTCCTTTAAGTCTCAATATGCAAACACTCTAACATCACCCCATTCCCACCGGTGAGCTCTTGTTGACAGGAGGCTGGTCCTTAGCAGGGAACTCTTAAGGGTTGATGGAAGAGATTTCTCAGTGAATGGTCTGTGCCTATGGAAATCATTTCCTCTTGTGAGACATCAGAACTCAGAGCTAATGGCCTCCAGACAATGGTGCAGGGATGACTTTCTGGACAAGGTCTATCTCTTAGTATTGGTCCTTGAGCCAAGAGGCTTTTCTAGTGGTTAGAGGGTGGATAATGGAGGTAGACACTTGATTATGCTTGGCCATGATGCGTAGTGTGTACCTCTGTGTGTGTGTGTGTGCATGTTTATAATTATATATTTTGCACATTGCCTAAATACTTGTGGTGACTTGCATCAAATAAAGGCCCAGTCCTGCATTTCTTGTGTATCCTGTCCTCCCACTGAAAATCATGGTGGTAATGAGGATGCAAAACATGCAGGGAAAAGTTCCAAATGTATGAAGGACCACGTGCTGAGGCTGGCAGTTGGAAGCTGTGAGCTTCTTAACGAGGATTTGAAACTGTGAACCCTCTGTTTGTTGGTCAAGCCTTAACGAGGGGTGGGGCTATCAGGAAGGCCAGGGCTATATAAAGCCCACTAGAAAGCAACCAGGGAGCTTAGAGAACAGGAGCAGCTAACAGGGAGTTTCATGAGGGAACTAAAAGGGGGAGTTGGAAGGGGGCTAGGAACGCTTGGTATTCTTTAAAACATTTAAACTAAACTAAAACCAAAGCTAGCTGATTTAAATAAAAACCATATCAATAATCTAATTATCTGTAAGAAAGAATGCAGACAAAAGCCCAGCAGCAGAGTGGGGGCTGTCCTGTTTATTGCACCTAACGCAGCATGTATAATTACCTGCCCTATGGACGGGTGGCGTATGTGTGCATTTGGTGCAAGAAGCTCCTAGCCCTCAGAAACCACGTACAGGCTCTGGAGGCCAGGGTGGCTGAATTGGAGGAGCTAAGGGAGGCAGAGAGGTATGTAGATGAGGCTTTCTGGGACACTGGAACTATCTCACCTCTAGTCAGGCAGCCCCTGTGCTCTTAAGGAGGGTGAAAGGCTCAGGGAAGGAGAACAGTCAACAGGAGCAGTGGGAAACCATCCCATAGTTGCGATCCTCCTTCCAGAAGATGTTGTGGTATCCTCTCACACTGAGGATACCTCTCTGGGGGAAGGAACTCCAGTCATTAGGAAAAGGCAGGTGTTAGTAATGGGGGATTTGATCATTGGGAATATAGACAGCTGGGTTTGTAATGACTGGGAGAACCGAATGGCGACTTGCCTTCCTGGTGTGATGGTTGCAGATCTCTCAAGACATCTAGATAGTCTTATGTGTAGTGCTGGGTAGGAGCCAGTGGCTGTGGTACATGTAGGTACCAATGACAGAGCGAAGGGTAGGAGAGAGGTTCTGGAGGCCAAATTTAGGCTACTAGGAAAGAGATTGAAATCTAGCACCTTGATGGTAGCGTTCTCTGAAATGCTTCCAGTTCCATGCACAGGGCCAGGTGGGCAGGCAGAACTTCAGAGTCTCAATGCATGGATGAGGGGTTTAAATTTATTAGGAACTGGGGAAACTTTTGGGAAAGGGGGAGCCTATACAGGGAGGATGGGCTCCACCTAAATCAAATTGGAACCAGATTGCTGGCACTTAACATTAAAAAAGTCATACAGCAGTTTTTAAACTAAGGGCTGGGGGAAAACTAACAGGTGCAGAGGCGTACATGACATCTCTTAGGGGAGGGTCTATTAATAGAGATTCTCTATGTTCTAGTAAAGAGGAGAGGATGGAAGATGATAAAGTACAGGTAAGATCACACGAGAAACAATCAAATGAAAAAGAGTCTAACGCATCAGGAAATGGCAGACAGATAAATAATGACAAATTATTAAAGTGCTTATACACAAATGCTAGAAGTCTAAATAATAAAATGGGTGAACTAGAGTGCCTCGTATTAAAGGAGGATATTGATATAATAGGCATCACAGAAACTTGGTGGAATAAGGACAATCAATGGGACACAGTCATACCAGGGTACAAAATATATTGGAAGGACAGAACACGTTGTGCTGGTGGGTGAGTGGCACTATATGTGAAAGAAAATGTAGAATCAAATGAAGTAAAAAGCTTAAATGAACCAAAATGTGCCACAGAATCTCTAAGGGTAATAATTCCATGCTCTAATAATAAGAATATAGCAGTAGGGATATATTATCGACCACCTGACCAGGATAGTGATAGTGACTATGAAATGCTAAGGGAGATTAGAGAGGCTATCAAACTAAAAAGCTCAATAATAATGGGGGATTTCAACTATCCCTATATTGACTGGACAGGATGGGTTTCAGAGATAAAATTTCTTGATACCTTACATGACTGCTTCTTGGAGTAGCTGGTTCTGGAATCCACAAGGGGAGAGGCAATTCTTGATTTAGTCCTAAGTGGAGCTTAGGTCCAAGGGGTTAATATAACTGGACCGTTTGGAAAGAGTGACCATAATGTAATAAAATGTAACATCCTTGTGGTGGGAAAAACAGCTCAGCAGCCCAACACTGTGGCATTTGATTTCAGAAATTAAAAGGTACAGTGACAAAAATAAAATCTCTGCAAGCTGCATACAAACTTTTCAAAGACACCATAATAGAGGCCCAACTTAAATGTATACCCCAAATTAAAAAATACAGTAAGAGAACCAAAAAAGTGCCACCATGGTTTAACAACCAAGTAAAAGAAGCAGTGTGAGATAAAAAGACATCATTTAAAAAGTGGAAGTTAAATCCTAGTGAGGAAACTAGAAAGGAACATAAACTTTGTCAAATTAAGTGTAAAAATATAATAAGAAAAGTCACAAAGGAGTCTGAAGAACAGTTAGCCAAAAAATCAAAAAGTAATAGCAAGATTTTTTTAAGTACATCAGAAGCAGGAAGCCTGCTAAACAACCAGTGGGGCCCCTGGACAATCGAGACGCCAAAGGAGCACTCAAAGATGATAAGGTCATTGCGGAGAAACTAAATGAATTCTTTGCTTTGGTCTTCATGGATGAGGATGTTAGAAACCTGAGCCATTCTTTCTAGGTGACAAATCTGAGGAATTGTCCCAGATTGAGGTGTCATTAGAGGAGGTTTTGGAATAAATTGATAAACTAACAGTAACAAGTCACTGGGACCAGATGGCATTCACCCAAGAGTTCTAAAAGAAATCAAATGTGAAATTGCAGAACTATTAACTGTGGTTTGTAACCTATCCTTTAAATCAGCTTCTGAACCCAATGACTGGAAGATAGCTAATTTAACGCCAATATTTAAAAAGGGCTCTAGAGGTGGTCCTGGCAATTACAGCCCAGTAAGTCTAACATCAGTACGGGGCAAATGAACCGACAGTAAAGAATAAAATTGTCAGGGACATAGATGAACATAATTTGTTGGGGAAAAGTCAACATGGCTTCTGTAAAGGGAAATCATGCCTTACTAATCTACTAGAGTTCTTTGAGGGGGTCAACAAACATGTGGACGTGGGGGATCCAGCAGATATAGTGTACTTTTATTTCCAGAAAGCCTTTGATAAAGTCCCTCACCAAAGGCTCTTACACAAAGTGAGCTGACATGGGATAAGAGGGAAGGTCCTCTCATGAATTGATAACTGGTCAAAAGACAGGAAACAAAGGGTAGGAATAAACGGTAAGTTTTCAGAATGGAGAGAGGTAACCAATGGTGTCTCCCAAGGGTCCATATTGGGACCAATCCTATTCAACCTATTTATAAATGATGTGGAGAAAAGAGTAAACTGTTAGGTGGCAAAATTTGCAGATGATACTAAATTGCTCAAGATAGTTAAGACCAAAGCAGAGTTTCAAAAAAGAGCTTCAAAAAGATCTCACAAAACTAAGTGATTGGGCAACAAAATGGCAAATGAAATGTAATGTTCATAAATGTAAAGTAATGCACATTGGAAAAAAATAATCCCAATTATACATACAGCATGATGGGAACTAATTTAGCTATTGCTACACAAGAGAGAGATTTTGGAGTCACTGTGGATAGTTCTCTGAAAACATCCACTCAATGTGCAGTAGCAGTCAAAAAAGCAAACAGAATGTTAGGTATAATTTAAAAAGGGATAGAGAATAAGACAGAGAATATCTTATTGCCTCTATATAAAACCATGCTATGCTCACATCTTGAATTCTGCATATAGATGTGGTCACCTCATCTCAAAAAAGAGATACTGACATTGGAAAAGATTCAGAAAAGGGCAATAAAAATTATTAGGGGTTTGGAACGGGTCCCATATGAAGAGAGATTAAAAAGACTGGGACTTTTCACCTTAGAAAAGAGGAGACTAAGGGGGAGATATGATAAAGGTATATAAAATCATGACTGGTGTGGAAAAGTGAATAAGGAAAAGTTATTTACTTGTTCCCATAACATAAGAACTAGGGTGACCAAATTAAATTAATAGATAGCAGATTTAAAACAAACAAAAGGAAGTTTTTCTTAACACAGTTCACGGTTGGCCTGTGGAACTCCTTGCCAGAGGATGTTGTGAAGACCAGGACTTTAACAGGGTTCAAGAAAGAACTAGATAAATTCCTGGACGTTAGGTCCATCAATGACTATTAGCCAGGATGGGTAGGAATGGTGTTCCTAGTCTGTCAGAGACTTGGAATGGGTGATGGGAGAGGGATTGCTTGATGATTCCCTGTTCTGTTCACTCCTCTGGGGCATCTGGCATTGGCCAGTGTTGGCAGACAGGATATTGGGCTAAATGGACCTTTGGCCAGTGTGGCCATTCTTATGTTCTTATAAATAAAAATGTAATTTTCTCTATAATTGCTCCTTGAAAATGATTGTGGGTAGAATCAGAACACAGGCAAACTGGGTGTCTGCCAAGTGACATGCTTAGTGAGTGTTCATGGGAATCCACCTCTGACTCTTGGCATTTCTTGTAAAGTTGCAATAAGAGAGGTAAATATTATGGCATCCTTTATTCAGCTTTTGCTGGTTTAATCCATTGTCATGGGGCACCAGCCTTGCTGTCCTTACACTTTTATACCATCTCCTCAAACTGCCCTTGAGGTGCTAACAATAACCCAACCCAACAAGAATATGTTCACCTCGTAACTCACCATATGTGTACTTCATTCCACAGAAGACCTTGGGATTCCCTAAAACTTGTTCTTTGCATTCACATTTACCTGTGGAAACAAGCCAAACCCATGGATGTATCCAAAAGATTGAAACATGCAGCAAAAGGAGGGAATGGACTAGAGCAGTAGGTGGGTAATGGGATGTAGTAGAGCTTTTCAGTCTATCATTGCAGGTTTAGGTCAGTCTGAGTGGGTAGAGACAGGGTCTGGCTGAAATCCTTGCCCCACTGAAGTTAGTGAGAGTTCTGCTATTAACTTTGTGATGGCCTGAATTTCACCTCTTGTTCTTCTCCCACACTAGCCTTATAAGGTGTAACTCCATTGACCTCACTTGAATTACTCTGCTTTACAGCTGAGAAAGTAAAAGGAGAATGAGGCCCACAAAATCATTACCCAATGACTCTGCTTATTCAGTGGTCGGTGTGAGAGGATTTTGAGGGCTCCATCACTTTCCAGCAGTCATGAGCCACATCTTAAGGGAACACCTCCACAGAGAGTGAGAACGCAGGGGTTGTAAGCAGAGGTAACCAAATGCAAGCCACATGCAGACCGCCTGGGCAAATGATTATTCATATTTTCATTAAGACAGCTCCACTCAGAATGAGGACTGAAAGCACCCATAGGACACCAGGTGAGACACAACTGAGCATGTTTCCCTATTGCATGCCCATCTCCTCAACTCTGAAAAGCACTTATACATGACTGAAGCACAAGCTTGTCTTTCAGAACATACAAGCTCCCTTTCATCAGATGACACATTTATTCTAAAATTGTAATCTTCCTATTTTTACCTTTTAATAGTATAAACTCTCCAGTCTCCCACCAGACCTGGCTCTGTGCCACCTTAGGATTCCCCTGGGCCAGAGGAATGCTCAGCTAGGGACATCCACCAGCTCTCCACCCCATTCGTAGTACAGTATAGGGGTGGTGTAAAGGGGCCTGAGCCCCAGGACTTCCCAATATAGCTTGTGATGTTCTGTAGTATTCCTCACTGCAATATAGGCTTATTTGTACAAATAACCTTTACATCTAATAGTGATGGGTTTGGCAGAGTTTTCATTTTAAGCCCCTGACCCAGCAATGCATTTAAGCAGGAGCTTAATTTTATGGATGTGTGTAGTTCCACATCAATGCCAATTGCACTGGATCACATGCTCAAAGTCAAGCACAGTGCTTAAGATTTTGCTTGGTCAAGTTCCAATCCCCTATCTTCAGAAAACTGGGCTCCAGCTTGAAGATATATTCACAAGATCTTAGCCCAAGAGGAAGTTTTTTGCACAAAATCTGAAGGGAAGGGGAGAAAAAACCTCTACTATGTTGAGTTACATACAAAAATAAGAAGCGAGTCTTTTCTGATTCTATCTCTGCATTTTGACTTGTACTGATTCCTCAAACCACCCTTTTTTGAGAAATTGAACTAAAGTCATTAAGGGCAACTTGAGGATTTGGAATTAAAGTAAAAATTTGTTTAAAATGAGATGTTACAGATGGTCATTCTATAAAGCAGATTAATTTCTATTGTGATCCTGGAACAAAGATTTATATTTAAAAGCCTCATGGATAAACACTAAGTTTCCCCCCCCCCCACTTAATGTGTACTCAGGATTTTTATCATGCAATTTATTGCACACAAAGAAGATGGCACTTGCACATGACTTGATGAGATGGAATGACTTCAGGAAACAGGTGTACAGCCAATCTACAAAACATAAACGCCCCACTTGTGGAACTCTTCTGGTGGTGAATGCTTACTCACGTGAGTCATTGCGCTAAAGTCATTAAGATTAGTCATGTAAGTAACTGACAGAGGAACTGCACAAACAGGCCTCTAATATATGCATCATGGCAACACTACATAATATTTTTAGGAGGACAAATGAAAAATAACTTCTTCATTTGAAATTACAGCTGGACTACGAGTAGTCTGTAGCTATGTCACAAACCACAACAGCTTCCAAACTTGATATGACAGTCTGAGAAAATTATGGTGTTGTCACTTTGTTTTAGAAACTCTTTGATCCCATATCTAATTTATCTGGGTGGTATCACACTCTTTAAATAATATTATCATCAATTCACCCACCACAGCATAACAGCTCTGGGCAAATATCACAAAAAACAAAGTAAAACAAAACCCATTTAAAATTACTCTGATGTAAATGTGCAAAAGCCTGACAATTCACACTTCCGGGGGTGAAGTCTCAGGCAGATACTCAAGTTATCAAGCTCTGCACATTGGCATGAGATTTTAAGATGGGACTTTCTGCCTAGACTTTAGAGATCCTTGTGTATGTGGGTCAAAGTCAGTTTTTAAATGTTCCTTATGGTTTTTTTGGGGGGGAGGGGTAGTTGAACAGTACTGAACATTGGACATTGTATTCCTCGCAACCACCATTGCTAAGGCATTAAGCCAAAGCAGCGCTCTGCTGCATTTTCACAAGTCACTTTCAAAGACTCTTTTCTTGTTCATGAAATTCAATCTCTTAGTAATGAGAGGGGGGAGATGAGAAATATGTTTGAATCGGGCATCTCACCTGAATGCCGAAGAGCAGAGAATCCTTGTTCATCCTCCCATCCCCATGTTGGCTCACTCTCATTAAACACAGAATGGAAATCAGAAATTTCATGATGCCAGACTATGTCTGCACTGTTATAATAAAGGGAAACTGAGAGGCATTTCTTAAGAAATCAGTAGAAAATACCACAAATTCAATAAATTATCACATTTACTATCAATAGTCCATTTCTCAGAAATTTACCATGGAGTTTCTCCAGAATTACTGGTATTGTAAAACACACAAAAATGAACAGCCTTAGAAGGTGAACAGCTTGATCATTGCAAAGTCTTATATTTGTGTTGTGCTATTTATATAGCTCATAGACTAACAGACTTTAAGGCCAGAAGAGACCATTATGATCATCTAGTCTGATTGCTGGGCATTGCCGGCCACAGAACCTCACCCACCCGCTCCTGTAATAAACCCATAACCTCTGGCTGAGTTACTGACGTCCTCAAATCATGATTTAAAGACTTCAGGTTACATAGAACCCATTACTTACACTACTTTAAACCTGCAAGTGACCTATGCCACATGATGCAGGGGAAGGCAAAACCTCTTTCATGGTCTCTGCCAATTTGCCCCAGGAGAAAATTCTTTCCTAACCCCAAATATGGCAATCATCTAGACCCTGAGCATGTCGGCAAGACCAACCAGCCAGACACCAGCCAGCTTGGCCTACAGATGGTAATTGGTAACCTTGCCTCCTTAGCTGGTTTGATTTAAAATGTGTTCTTCTCTACCATCCAATAAAATAGGGCTTGAACTTGGTCCATGTAAATCAATGGAACATTTGTGATGGACTTCAGTAGGAACAGGATTGAGCTCTTCAAATGCACGGGGAAAAAAAAACACAGAGTATGGAAAGGGCCTGAAAGTATCAGCAGCAAATACCTAGATGTCAGGAAGGGGAGACTATATGTCATCACCCATGATACTATAATAAAATGGGCCAGTCTCCTGACATAGTATTGTTAATAATTCAAATGTATTACTAACCCCAGATCCTGCTGCTGGATCAAAGTCTGAGGGTATGTCTAGACTACATGCCTCTGTCGCCAGAGGCAAGTAAATCAGACTACCCGACATAGTCAATGAAGCTGGGATTTAAATATGCCCGGCTTCATTAAAATAAAAATGGCCGCCGCGCTGTGCCGGCTCAGCTGATCGTCGGCACAGCACAGTAGTCAAGATGCGGATCGGTTGACAGGAAACGCCTTTGTCGACTGCTCCCTTATGCCTCGTGAAACAAGGTTTACAGGAGCGGTCGATAAAGGCTTCCCCTGTCGACCGATCCGCGTCTTGACTGTCGCGCTGTGCCGACGATCAGCTGAGCCGGCACAGCGCAGCGGCCATTTTTATTTTAATGAAGCCGGGGATATTAAATCCCGGCTTCATTGACTATGTTGGGTAGTCTGATTTACATGCCTCTGGCGACAGAGGCATGTAGTCTAGACATACCCTGAGTTACTAAACTCTGAAGCCCAACAGTATAATAAATCTAATTATGGTAGGGCCAGTGCATCCCCTGTGCATATGCACATGAGAGTGGAAGGATTTCCTCCTATTTTGGTGGGCTCTGTGCTCCACATAGGCACAGGAAGCAGGGACACTGGAGGAACACCAATGAATGGAGGACTGGCTGAATTCTACAGCACCAGCTGAGTTCAGTCCTGCTCTACTAACTCTCTTTGGCTCCCTGCTGAGACTGCTACAGAGCAGCTGCAGGGCAACTTAGACAATAGGAGCACACCTGCAGCTGATGCCCTGCTATCTGGGGGATAGATAGCTGGGTCATCAGAGAAACACAGCAGGACAGCCATCCATATATGTAGATAGTGCCTTCTCTGTGGATCCTCTAGATCTGAAGGCTTGGAGGGTATAATCCACTGCTCACCTGGCAGTCAGCAAAAACCCGCCCATCAAAAGCTCTGAAATGTTTTGCAGGAAATGGTGCCAGGTAAAATCACACGGAGTATTTAGTCCTCTCTGCCTCTTTCCAATAGGTTTCTTCATGGGAGGAGGACAATTTGGCCCAATATTGGCAACATCTATCCATTTATATACTAGGTATTATCAGGTTTTCTGTAGTACCAATCCAAACAATAAAGACTATCTAAAATAATTAACACTTATGAATTATGGGTCTATGATCTAATTGTATTTGTGAGTCTCAAGCAGTAGCATGTCTGTCTACTCACCTGCTGATGCAGTCACCAGTCAGGGGGTCACAGCTTCCGGCACAGTCACATGGTCTGCAGCCATACTCTCCGAAGCCCCAATACCCCACCATACACCGGTCACACTGAGGACCTGCCACTCCAGGTTTGCAGGGGCAGTCACCATTGCTGGGGTCACAGAAGGTATTAGTGCTGAAAGGAAGCAAGGCTGATCCAACCGGGTGGCAGGAACACACTGCCGTACAAAGCAAGTATATCATATAAGTGTATTTGGGATGGAAATTAGCAATGCTAGATACGAATGCAGAGTAAACAGATTAGTTCATACAACACACAGCTGAGCTGGAAGTGCTCATTATTTTACACTCTTGGGGAGCGAGGTATAATAGTTACCCAGAACTACTGGACTGGCACAGCACACATTTTCCAATCATTACATGAAATGTGAACTGGCAAACAAGCAAAAATTTTGCATGAAATAGTGTGACACACAATGCTAAACCTAGCGAGTCTACTCATGATGATGTTGTTTCTGGACTTTATTCTCCTTACTTGTATGAACCTGACTGGAGGAATTCCCTCTAGAAATGACAAGACTTTAATTTTTATTGTATTATAATTAGTCAAATTAGCTTGGTTGCGTGTTGTGTTTCGCCAAAAGTGGAAAGTATTACCACTAAGTATTTAGTCAGCTTATCGCTCCAGGGCCCCAACTCAGCAAGGTGCTTGAGCACATGCCTAACTTTAAGGTTCACACTGAAGGACCTTATTGAACTAGGACCTGGATCATTATTGTACATTCTCCAAAAAAGAATCATAACACAACTGCTTTCTGAGGTAACGATTCATAATGCTTTTGCTGCAAGACGGTTTGAAAAAGTCAATTTAATTTAAATGAGTGATGGGTACAATTTAGTCCTTTTCTGGCATTTAAAAACTATGTGGCCATTTTGAAATGCTGAATAAAAAATGAGGGCACTGATAACAAAGGGTCACTCAGGTTGTATACAAAGCACCATCCTGTTCTTGTATACACACTGAAACACCAATTTTTCTGAGTTTGTGTAAAGTTTTCTGACCAGAAAACTAAAAAGATTCATTATCCCTGAACAAGGAAAGAGTCTTCTTCACTCTTCTTTCATTTTCCTCTTCCCTGTTTACGAGTCTCATATATCAGAAGCTTTCTCTATGGGTGGAAAAATCTACATGTGGTTCTTTCTGAATACCATCAGTGTTGGTCAATATAGCAGCCATAGGAATTGTCAGAAAGCAAGGTTACTTTTCTTCTTGGAGAAAAGAGAGGGTACAGTAGGGACAAGGAGACAGAGAGATAAATCCCACCTTCCAAAATGGAAAAAAAATGGAGGAACTTCTACATGGAAAAGTTTGGAATTTTTCTCCCCTTACGTTTTCCCCTATGAAATCTAGGCCTCCTTTTGCTGTCTTTGGCATCCAATATACACAGGGTTGAAAAAGGGTCCGCATTTAAATCAGGGATTTTTTTTTTCAGTTTTTTGGGGGGTTCAAATTCAAATACCAAGAAATTTAGACAGAAAATAAAAATAATTTGGTCTGGAAATAACTGCTAGGGAGTCTCATGGGAGCTGCCATTTGGATGCCTCAAACCTCTGATTCTCTATTATAGGCTCTCTGGTCAGAGCACATCTCCCATGATGCATTACAATCTTTTTAGAGAGGGGAGGCTGTACCTCATGAAAGTTCCTGGCTGTGGTGCATTATGGGAGCCCAGGATAATGGGGACATAAGTAAATCGAATGGCTACTCCATTAGGGCATGTCTACACTGGGGAGTTATTTCGAAATAATGGGCTTGTTATTTCATAACAATAACTCCTGCTTGTGAAGAGGAATAATGTTTATTTCAAAACTGTAATTTCAAAATAGTGTTAGTGTGGATGCTCATCTGTTGTTATTTCAAAATAACTACTCCCAGAGTCACTGAAAGTAATTACACCCCATGCTTCCTGGGGCGTTAAGTCAAGATAGCACATCCCCATTAAGGGAGCCTGCCTCAGACTAATTTTGAGGCTTCCCTGTAGTGTGGACGTGCTATTCCAAAAGTTATTTTGGGAGTTATAATTTTGAAATAAACTATTTTGAAATAATTTCCCAGTGTAGACATAGTCCCAGGCACCACAGTGTCATTTCCAAATCTAAATTTTTCAGTTTTCAAGCTTTCTTTTTTTTTTTACAAAAAAATCAATTTTTTTCACAGAAAATTTAAACTTTCATTTAGCTAAAACAAGATTGGGCAGATTCAGATCCACGGGCTCGATCTGGTCTGGATCCAGTCTGCAGGGTTAATCCCCAACAGTCCCCCACCTCCATATTTACCTGCACCTCTACAGGTATTGGAGGATTGCAGCTCTGGTTGGCCACAAATTACCATTCGTGCCCAATGCGAGCAGCGGGTAGCAGTGACCTGGTCTGATCTGATGATGTTTCAGTGGTTTGACGTACCTGAACTGCAGTTTTAACAGACTAAGTTAGCCTTTAATATTGGCAGCCAATTCACAATACTGCCTGTGGTACAGAATCTGCAAAACCCCCCTTCCCAAAAATCCAACAGTGTCTAAACAAACAAAACAACCCCCTCTCCACTCCAGCCCCTTCTTCCCCAAACAAATACAATTATAGAAAATAAGAAGATAAAAAATCCTCTACATAAACTGCATAACTAGCTGCAGGCAATAGACTTTAGTACTTTTAATAGCATAGTTTTCAGCAGTGCTCACTGAAGCTCGCGCATACCTTTCTCCTGAAGGCTGTCAGGTATTTTACACTTGACACAGGCATTCAAACATGCTATTTTCTTACTCAATGCAATGGATATTTATGGCATTTCTCAACCCCCTTAGGGGGAAATAAAGTACCCTACACTCTTCTGGTCTTATGCATTCAGTGGGCTAAATTCACCAGTGACATACATGGATTCAACTCTGCTGAAGTCAATAGAATTGTATTGCCTTAGGCTAAGGATGAATCTGGTACAGCAGGTTACATTTTAGCCAACATTTTCTCCATTTTTTCCTAAGAGCTGCTGTTTGGAGACCCAGTTCTCACAGTTTAATGGGTTCTGTAATACCATGGCCAATAACTAAAATTATCCCATGAAAGCTGGTAGCAAAGATCCAATCTGAGCATAAGAAAGAACTGAACTGAATCAGAGAGACATATTTAGTTGATTATATTTTAACTTTCCTTTTACAGCCTGTAAGAGTCAAATTTTCAAAGACCCCTCACCCTCACATTTGCTCACCTACATTTTGTTGTCTTTATATTTTGAGATTTGGAAGCAGCTCTTGGCAATTTGCCCCTAAAATCAGCATTCACACGTATTCTTGACACTTCAACTCAGAAGTATGGCTTGACGGCAGAATCATTTTTCCTTTAGCCATCTGAGGCAGGGTTCTTGGAAAAGTCTCTTTGAACAGGTGAGAGTTGCCTTGGGAAGTTGGGAATACAAATTATAGAAGATGCCTTGCAATCCCCCAACTTCTGCTCTCCCCCAAAAGAAAACATTTTAAATTGCTAGAGACTAAGGGCCAGAAAAATTATTCAAGCAAATTCATACTATTCTTGCTAATCTTAACTAGGAGGATGACCAGACCAGAGCCATTGTAACTAAAGGTAGTTACATATGTAAGGAACTAAAAATTAGAGCTGGTGTAACTAGATGAAACTCCCACAGAAGCCGTAGGGTCAAATTTAGTCAAGGAAGCAAACTATTGTACAAAAGCTACACATTGATGTAATATGGTCAGAAAATGATGCAGGCAGGAAAGTGGTGTAAAGTTCACTGATCTGGCATTCAGGGAGTCAGACCATCAGGCTTACTATCTGCTAAGGCTGCTTTGTAGCAATGTACCAATGCAAAACAGCTACAAGAGCTATCTGAAAGGCCCCCTGAGAATTCCAAGGGAATTCTTTAGTGACGTAAGCCACACCCTTGCTAGCACCCCCAGTGTAATGGGCATAGCTGGAGTACAAGTACAAGTTGGTGATTCCAAGCTGGAAAGTCCCAAGAGGCTGTTCTCTGTTATGCCTGGCAATCCATTCCAGGGTCCTACAATCCTCTGTATCCTTTTTGCTTCTGAACTTCTCCAGATGCACAGAAACTGGCTCCCAGGATCTGGCCCAGTAGCTGCACAAAGTAAATGTAAGTTATAGGGCCAAGAAGAAGAAGGTAGGTTTTCAGGAAAAGCAACAAGAAGGGGAGTGGCAAAATAGAGGTAGGTAATTAGTTGCTTTCCTCTCTCCCTTACAAGATACAACTCCTGCTGCCTCCTTGGCATGTCTGTAATACTTGTTTCACACCTGCTGGCAGGGCCAGGGATGGGGGTGGGAAGAAAAGTGAGCCTGTTAATTTAAGGAGGTAGGGGCTCTCAACTGCTGCCACTGTTACTGCAGCCATGGCAGCAGCTGGAAAGAGGCTATGACACTATGGGTATGACTACACTAGCCCCCTCGTTCGAACTAGGGAGGCTAATGTAGGCATTCGAAGTTGCAAATGAAGCCCGGGATTTAAATATCCCGAGCTTCATTTGCATCTTCTAGCGCCGCCATTTTAAAATCCCCTTAGTCGAACTCCGTGCGCGGCTACACGGCACGAATAGGTAGTTCGAATTAGGATCTCTAATTCGAACTACCGTTACTCCTTGTGGAACGAGGTGTACGGTAGTTGAATTAGAGATCCTAATTGAACTACCTACTCCGTGCCGGCGTGTGGCACGGAGTTCGACTAAGATTTTAAAATGGCAGCGCCGGAAGATGCAAATGAAGCCTGGGATATTTAAATCCGGCTTCATTTGCAACTCGAATGCCTACATTAGCCTCCTAGTTCACTAGAAACTAGGGGCTGTATACCTATCTTAACTGACTACCTAGGGATTTACTACACCAACCCCTGTCCCAGGGCCCACCCTAGGGGATGTGACTGAGGCAAAGAGAATGTGGCTGTACTGTCCCATCATTCTGGAGATTCCTGACTGCTTGTTGGCACACCAAAGTCAGTTTGGGGGGTGATTTCTGTGGTGTTTTTATACTGGCAAAATCCCTAACGTACATGTATTTATACAGGCAAAAACGTGCTTTAGCTGGCACAGCTTCTGTTTGGGAAACTGGTACAAACTACTCTGGCTAAACCCATCCTTTGCTAGAATAAGGTGAGGCTAGACAATGAGCGTTTCCTAGGGCAGCTAGACTGACCAATTTTTCTAGTGTAGGCTACATCCAAGAATGCTCTCTTGGACAGGAGCAGATGATACAACTTAGAGTAGCTTGGAGGCAGTGCTATGTAGCACCAAGCGCCTACTCAGCTCCCTGATGGCTTCACAATTAGGAGAGCTCAGAGGCGGATGCTTAGTTCATGGTGATATTTTTGCATGTTGTTTTGAAAATACGGTAACTGTGTGACTGGAGCTTAGGGTAGGCGCATGCAGTGAAACATTGTAAAGAAATAAATTGCACCCCACAATGTGCAGAATACATGCAATAGGCGCGCCACATCACAGAAACAAGCAAACAGCTAAGTACCCAGACAACACAAGGATTTCACATAAAGCAGAAGGAATGTTCAAGTGTGTGTAAGGTCAGGGCATAGCAGGAAATTAGTTCCAAAGGACGGATGACTTGAAGCTTGGCAGTTATAGCTATTTCTGTCTGTGACAAGAGTGGTTGGTGAACATAGGGTTGGGGAGAAACCCACCAGCCCTGACTTTTCCACCCAAGACCCCGCCCCTTGGAGCCATGCCCCTGCACTCTCACTGCAGGGGCAGATTTCCAGTCACCTGCATGAGCCTCCTTCACCCCGGAGCACAGGTAGGGCAAATGGTATGCAGTCCCAGCTTCTCCTGCCCCAGAGCACAGGAAAGGCAGGTGTCCCCATGGGATACCTCCTCAGCCCCTGGAGCACAGGCAGGGTATACTACTCCAGTGTCCCCAGCCTCAGTGCAGCTGAAGCTCTAGGGCAGCCCAGGAGCTACACTGAAGCAGGGGACGGAGTGTGGGCAGGGCCACTCCTAGCAGCTTGGGAAGGCAGTGCCTCCCCCTGCCTCTTATACCTGCTACCCATGGTCTGTAACCCCATGACCTACCCTTCTCAGAGCTGCTTTTGGACTCTGTTTTCTCCCACCAACTACCCTGAAGAAGCTGGGGGAAAACAATAAAGCAGCAGAGGCCACTAGAGTAGTGAAAATCTGTGGCCATGGGTAGATGGGATGGTGCTCCCTGGAGAACACATTTATAACCTTAGAGAGAAGGTTCAGGGAATTCCTATTACACAGGGGAAATGTGGCTTTATTGTGCACAGCGCAAATGAGGATAGAATTATGGAAGTGAGATGGGGAAAAGCTGTTAGGCCATCTAACCCTCCCCCCTCAACAAGACTGTCAGTCTGTACTTCAGGGCTAGCTATGACTAAACTCACCCGGAGACAGTGCTTTCTCCTCCTCATATTCACACGTGATGGCACTGAGATACCAACACACCGTGTAATGCATAAGAATACTTGGAGCTCAGCAGGGCTGGTGACAGACTTGCTGGGACCCTGGGCACAGTGTGTGGGAGGGTTTGGCTCCGGGGAAGGGGTAGGGTTAGGGGGCTAGGCTTCCCCAGCTAGCCCTCATCACTACCTGAACCGCACCATGCGGGGTTCCAGTGGCGCTTTAAAGCGCCCAAGTATCTGGCCATTGCTGCTGCCGCAGCCCCAGGCCCTTTTAAATCACGGGTCCCAGGGCAGTTGCCACCTTTGCCCTCCCCTGTTAGCAGGCCTGGAGCTCAGTAATCACAAAGTGCAAATATTAACCATCTGTCTGTCTTTGGGAGTTGCTGTATGGGACTAGGAAACATCTTGACTGAAGATGGGGGAAACATCTTGGCTGAAGATGGGGAAAACATCTTGGCTGAAATCCTGCCCCTGTTGAAGTCAATGGGAATTTTCCCATTGACTTCAATGAGGACCAGGATTTCCTCCCTAGCTCTGTGTTATGAATGAAGGTTTTAGTTTCTGGAGCTCCCAGGTACCTTTGGAAACACCAAATAGCTACCCTAAGAACCCTGTAGTATAAAAGCAAAATTAAACTCAGCAATTATGAAACCTGGTTTCTTGTCCCTGGCTACACTGTAGCTGAGACTTAAAAATCCATGAGGTATATAAAATAAAACTGGACATAGGGGAGGGAGAAAGGAAGTTACCCTCAGTCAAACTGCTATGTTAAATGGTAGAATGCCCTGTTTTATCTGGTACACGCCTACTCCTGAGCAAATACTATATACTGCTAACCTAAAAGTATCTTTAAAGATTATAGCCTAACAACTCCTATATTTACTTTGACCTTGGTACCGTTTTAATTTTCATTGCTACTTTGTGGTTGAGCAATAATGTTGACTTGAGCTAAGTACAGCATTCTACAGTCTTCTCTGTACGGTTATCAGACATGTCCCTTGTTACTATAACAAACTATGCGCAACACAAAATTTGGAAACATTTCATGCACAAACTGTAATTGGAATTATGTAGGTTCAGCTAACAGTGTTCATTCACCTGCTGTTCAATTGGAGAGCTATCCAAAATACCATTAACCCTGTATGAGGAAGACTCTTGAAAACCTTTGGGGACACTGAAATATTCCACACAGGATTAAAACAGTCTCACCTGCAACATTACACTCTCCATGACCCCATTCCTTAGTACTGCACTGTGGGCGCCCCACAGATGAGGATAGCTGCTAAGAAGGCTGGGATGAAGGGATCTAGGCAGGAATGGAGGACTAGCCATTATCACATAGAAGAAGTCACTGAAACAGGGTTGGGAATTTTTCAAAGAAAAATTTTTTCATCAGAAAACATTGATTTGTCGAAACAAAAACTATTTGCAAGAAAGGTAGGTTCTGACAAACTTCCTGCTTCAATGATAAAAAAATTTCAAAAATAATCAAAATGCCCCATTTCCATATCTTCAAAACAAAAGCTTTTTTTTAAATGATTTTGTTTAAAAAATTATACTTTATACTAAAAAAGATTAAAAGGTCAAAACTGAAACAAAATGCATCACCATTATTGAAACAGAATGTTCCGATTGATCCAATCCAAATTTATCTATGTATTTAGATTATCAGTATGTGAGAAAGATTTGATATCTTGATTTTCATACTGTTCTGGAAGAGAGAGAAACAAATTCAAATCTCAAACTCTAACAGGCTGGGGAAAATAATTTCCAGGCCAGCTCCAGCTGTGTGACCTATTCTGGAATGCAAAGTAAATTGGCCAAGAGGTCAGAAAGGAAAGCACTAAAGGGAGTCTGAAGTTGTGGGGGTGTCCAGAAGAGCAGTTATAGGAGATTTCAAGTCTTTGTCCTCAATAAAGTCAACTTTGCCCCATTAATTTGTAAGTTTTCTGTAAAGTGTAATATTCTAAAGATACCTACATCTTCATTAAACCAGTTTAATGCTGTCAAAATTATCTTGCTGGGTTGAATAAATAGTCTATGTTCTGTAACGGCTGTTCTACACAAGAAAATTAATCCAAATTAACTAAGGTTATGGCAACACTAGAGAGTTTACAATGGCACAGTAGCACCAATGCAGTTGTGCTGCGATAAGATCTCTAATAGACCTGCTTTAAGCCAACAGGAGAGAGTGTTCCTGTCAATTTAATTAATCCATCCCCAATGAGTGGCGGTAGCTATCTTGGCAGGAGAAGCTATCCCACCAACACAGTGTTGTCTACACTGGCACTTAGGTTGGAGTAATTTATGTCACTTGGGGGTGGCTTATTCACATCTTTGAGCAACGTAAGTTACACTGACATAAGCAGTAGTATAGACATAGCCTTAAAGTGTACATTTGGGGTTGACTAGTTAAACTGTATTAAACTCCTTAGTAAACACCATCATTCAGAAGTAAAGTGACCTTAATAGATTATCCTAATTCATTTCCAAAGTGACTAAACTAAAGTGCATTCAAAACACACAGGCTACGTCTACACTGCAGGCTTCTTGTGCAAGAACTGTTTTGTGCAAGAGTTCTTGTGCAAAAGGTCTTCCACAAGAGTGCATCCACACTGCCATGTGCTTTTGCGCAAGAGATGTGATTTTGTGCAAGAGCGTCCATGGCAGTGTGGACGCTCTCTTGCGCAGAAAGCTCTGATGGCCATTTTAGCCATAGGGCTTTTGCGAAATTCACGTTGCCTGTCTACACTGCCTTCTTGTGGAAGAGCTCTTGTGCAAGAGGGCTTATTCCTCGTAGGGAGAGGAATAACTCTTCCGGAAGAAGCCCTGTTTTCCGACGCTGTACTGTAAATTTACTTGCGCAAGAACGCGCATGCAGTGCAGACGCTCTGCAAGTTTTTGCGCAAGAACAGATGTTCTTGAGCAAAAAGCCGGCAGTGTAGACGTAGCCACAGGGATTTGATGTGGTTTAACTAATCTACTTCAAATTCACACCTTTAGTTAACTTAGATTAATTTTCCTGAATCTCCCCATGTAGACAAGCCCTAATATACTCCCAAATAATAACAGTAGGAAAGCAGACATTATTAAAACCAAAGATAAATTATTAAGACTTTGCCTTATTGCAGTAATTCCTGTTTTATGTGACATTTTAAACATACATTATCATTGGGATTTAAATAACACAGATTTCCTAAATATAGAGAGATCCTTAAATGGATTTGCTAGTTACATTTTTAAAAAGAGACATTATTAAGACACAAAATCCTAACCCTTTATTGTCAGGAATATACCATTTTACACTTTTTAAAAAATGAAATGCATGAGAAAAGTAGAATGTTTTGTCAGTAAAAATATCCATTAATCTTATCATCTGTACAAGTCTACCTCTTACCAAGATTGCTAAACTTTTTAGCCTGGTTCTTAGCAGTTTCCTAGGATTTAGAGTCAGTAGTAATATTTACAGATAGTTAATTCTGTGACATGATGGTTGATTGTTAGTTTGATTTTTTTATACACATTGGTATTTTTCCATTTGAATCATTATCTTCATTTTGGAGTAGAACTTTCCAGTAATTACACTAATACTTATTTTGCAAGCACATTTTCTCTGTGTTAGACCATACTCAATAATGACCTTTCCCAGTCCAGGCAAGGTTTGCATTGGAACTACTCGACCTGGGAGGACTGACTGATACACTATTTGTAAAACATTTCAGTTCAATTCCTAGATTTGTCAAGCAAAGGCCACTACCAATGTACTGGTACAACCCACTTCTTCCTTCCCCAAGCTGGAATGTGCTATTTCTCAGGTGCTATCTCTCAACACCACATTCAACTCCCATTAAAGTCAGTGTAAAAATGTATATTGGTTTCAATGGCCTTGTCTTTACTGGGGAAAATGGTTCAATAACTAACATGAGGTAAAATCCTAGTGAAGACATGGCAATTGTACCTCTAACACATGATACCAGGCCAACTAAAAGCTAGGTTCCCCCATGGTGTTTGGTGTGATCGGCTGACACATGAAAATTGCCTTTTCTCCTTGTGTTAGTTGCCATGTATCTGTTAATATGAGGTAAGAATGCACCTTTTTCCCTAGTGAAGATGAGAACTGGAAAAAACCCCAAACTTTTAGAACATGAGAGGCTGAGTCCAGGGTTCTAATCCATTTTTTTCTGAACAAAATCAAAACAAAAACACTCTTGTGTTAAGGATGTTAAATATTGGTTAATTGAATAGTCAATTAACTTCATGAATTCTTATCTGTCACTCGATTATTCTATAGTCCCCAGGGGCGGGGCCAGCAGCCAGTGCGCCCCACTCCCGAGGAGCCCCCTGCCACTCCACGCTGCTGCCTCTGTGTCAGACGAGGCAGCAGTGCAGGGTGCCAGGCGGGAGCTGGTCCACGAGGGGAGCCAGTTTAAAACCCAGCTCCCCTCGTGGACTGCCTGCCTGCCTGATACACAGGCAGCAACATGGGGTGGCAGCAACCTCTGTCCGGTGAACTCCCAGACTCAGTGCGAGCCGGAACTGAGCCAGGCTGCCTGCCTGCCTGGCTCCTAATACACTTTAAATGCAGAGCCACATCGGGGGTAGGTCCCAGACCCAGCACAAGCCAGGATTGAGCTGGGCTGCTGGGGAGAGGAGGAATGAGTGTAGTCTATTGCATTAACCTATAAGCTTTTGCTTATCGATTAATCAGTCAATCGACTACACTATTGCATCCCTATCTTGTGTATAACCTGGCAATAATGACTACAGGAAAATATATATCACATCACAGATGAGGAGA
This sequence comes from Rafetus swinhoei, assembly GCA_019425775.1. Classification (NCBI taxonomy): domain Eukaryota; kingdom Metazoa; phylum Chordata; order Testudines; family Trionychidae; genus Rafetus; species Rafetus swinhoei. The sequence continues at coordinate 267,576,729 of CM033437.1, read as the reverse complement.
CTAGAGATCATAAAGTGTGTAAGTGGGTAATGGAAGTAGGCAAAGGGACAGTAGGAAAATATCTGAAGTAGCAGTGTTTAAGAAATGTGTTGACTACATATTATAAAATCAAAATATTATTTACATATGTAATGAAAGTTACACTCATTTTCATAAACTGTATTTTAAAAGGAATCAGGTTGGTATATTATACAAGGTCTATAATCTGGGATAGACCCACATCATTCCAGTTAGTGAAATCAAACATCCAGAGGAGAACTGATCCTTCAGCCAGCTCAGCCTCAGTGGAGCAAGTAAATGCCCAATGAGGTGACAAGGTTAGTTTGCCACACAACTCCAAGTGAAGCCAATGGGAACCACGTGTCAAATCCAACCACAGAATGCTCCTCTGTTCATTCAAAGGATACAGCTAATTTTTCTATTCTAAGGAGAGATTCTTGCAATCCTTTCTGAAGAAGATGGATTCAATTTTCCCTTAAAGAACACCCCCATATAGGAGATAGATTCTGTCTACCACATTTGGAGAGACTGCACTAGATTATGCAGTCTCATGCCAGTATAAATTTTGTGAAATCAGTGGGATTTGTAGCTGTATAGCTAAGAGCTTTACTTGGGCTCACTAAATTTCTCTTTCATTGTAATCTATTCAATGTGGCTTGTGGATTTTACAAGTCCTGGGTGATTTTTGCATTTGGATCTCCCCTGTGAACTATATAACTCAGAAGTCTCACCAGGGTTAAACTTGCTGAACACATGTTAACTCACATTCAAATTGCTCCTGTCAGATCCACCTGCTTCTGAGAGTCAGATGATTTAGGATTGTTGGTTTTTGCTAATTCCTTCCACTTTTGGCCAAACCATCCCTTTCAGGGCTTCTGCCAACACTAATGCAGAACATGTGCCGATATGGAGCTCTGTTCTCCAAAAATAGCAGGAGAATGATCAGAAGCTTCATTTAAGTGCAGACCCCTTCAGTGTATAATTAACACTAAATTATGGAGAGCCAGAGTGCTGATTTGTCAACAGCATCTGCTGGCCTTAGTCTGGCAAACTCTACTGGGTTTTTTTTTTTGTTTTTTTTTGTAAACTACATTAAACAAACCCAAAGATGAAGAAGTAAATGTACTGTTGAGAGCCTACAGCCATCTGTTAAAGCAACACAAATGAAAGATAGGAGGATCTTGTCTTCTAGTATTACCCTTCACATTTCAATAGCTATTTTATTAGTTAATTGACAGTGACTTACATTTGCAGGCATCTGGGGCAGAGAAAGGCCTTCTGAGATCTCGGTAGAAGCCTGGCTTGCAACGCTGGCAGTGCTGTCCTTCAGTGTTGTGTTGACAATTATCACAGACACCACCACTGCGATTCCCTGAGGCCAGCCATGCGTCCATGTCAAAATGACAAGTGCCAGCATGCCCATTACATTTACATGCTGGGATCAAGCCAAAGGGAACAAAAAGGCTCATTAAAATAGGAAAGATCATGGTGTGTATAAAAGGTTAGTGCAAATGCGGAAAAACGCTCAAACAGCAGCAGGGCGCCTGACAGACTTGCTGGGTCCCTAGCAAGATGAGGGAGGAGGAGACCTGGCTCCGCACTCCTGGAAGGAGCAGGGCCTTGGGTGGAAGGGTCCAGGTGCGGGGCTAGCCTCCCCCAGCCAGGCCTTCAGCACAGCCCAGAGTGAAACGCATGGGGCTGCAGCGGTGATTTAAAGGTCCCAGAGCTTTGGCCACTGCAACAGCAGTGGCCAGGAGCTTTGAGCCCTTTCAAATTGCTGGGCCCTGGAGAAGCTGCCCCCTCCCATCAGCAGGCTTTTATAAAAGCAGCTGCAACAGCAAAGGAAATCAAATGTAGCTACAGAACAGCAGATATCTTTTAAACAATTCTCAGTTATATCAACACTTGCATTTCCAGTGTAACTAAATGTTCAAGGAATCTTGCAGTGCCCTGTAGGGGTGCACTGAGTGAGTTATACTGGTTTGAGTCTAATGACTTAGGGTTTCAGTTTTAGTAATGTAAGTCCTCTGACATCTTAATATTGCTTTTTTCCTTCATTTTCTTAAGCATGGCTCTTTAAACGTACAGAATTAACATCTATTCTAATATAAATGGATTGTGGTTTAGTAGATACGGTTTTGAGTAACACGCAGAATGATCATGCAAGAAAATAATATAGATTCAGGCATGTGTTGAAGGTCCTTGCAAATAAAAAATAAAGCATTCAAGACCAAATGTTTGCACAGTGGGCTTCATTTATACATTCAAATGTATAAAGTACTTTCACATTATCCCAAAACATGCCAAACCAACCTAATTGCCATCTTTGAGAGGTTTACTGTCATAGTGCATGAAGGGAAGTAGTAGATGAGTTATATCTTGATTTTACTAAGGCTTTTGATATTGTCCTGAATGGCATTCTCTTTAGCAAACTAAATGAGGTTGAGATGAAATTACTATTCAGATCAGTGCACAACTGACTGAAAGATTGTATACTTAAAGAGTGATTATTAATGTTTCAATGTCAAATTGGGTGGGTGTATGTAGTTGGGTCCCATAGATGTCAGTCTTGGGCTCAGTATAATGACTGGGATGATGGAGTGGAGCGTATGCTTATACAATTTGCTCATGACACCAAAATGGGAGAGGTTGCAAACACTTTGGAGAACAAGACCAGAATTCAAAACAGACCATATTGGAGAACTGGTCTGAAATCAACAAGAAGAAATTCAATAAAGACAACAGCAAAAAATTACATTCAGGAAAGAAAAATCAAATGCAAAACCACAAAATGGGGAATAACTAGAAAATGGTGTTAGTATTGCTGAAAAGGAGGAAGGGATTATAGTGGATCACAATGTAAACATGAGTCAACAATGTGATGCAGCTGCAAAAAGGGTTAATACCATTCTGAGGTGTGTTAAGAGGGGTGTTATATGTAAGACACCGGAGGTAGCTGTCCTGTTTTACTAAGCACTGGTGAGGCCTCAGACAGAGTACACTGATTTTGTGTGCCACACTTTAGGAAAGATGTGGACAAACTGAAGCAAGTCCAGAAGAGAGCAACAAAAGTGATAAAAGGTTTAGAAAACCTGACCTGTGAGAAAAGATTTTAAAAAATGGGCAATTTTAGTTTTCAGAAAAGATGATGGATGGGGGACCAGATAACAATCTTCAAATATGTCACGGACTGTTATAAAGCGAATGGTGAACAACTGTTCTCTGTGTGCACTGAAAGTAGGACAAAAAGTAACTGGCTTACCTTTTACCATGGGAGATTTAGGCTAGATATTAGTGAAAAACTTTTAAACTATGCGGTTAGTTAAACTATGCAATCAGCTTCCAAGGGAGGTTGTGGAATCCCCATCATTGGAGGTTTTAAGAACAGGTTGGACAAACACCTGTCAAGGATGGTCTTGGCATGCTTTGTCCTGCCACAGCAGAGGGGCTGGACTTGATGGCTTCTGGAGGTCCCTTCTAGACCTACATTCTATGGTTCTGTGATTTTCATTCACAAATATTGTTACTTCTAGAAAATGACACTTCCATCAAAACCTTTAATTATTTTATTTTTTACTTTCAATTTAGAACACTAAAAAGTGCCCAAATGCAACCAAAAGCAGCATCTATTTTTAAGTCCAAAATAAGAGGGAATAGCATTGGGAAGGTGAATGGATTTGTTCAAATTATGTGTCTTTGTATACATGAAGAGAGCGGAGCCAGGGACTCAGCAGCTGAACCAGGGATTTGGCTAGAAACGTCCAGAGACATCCACGTATGTAGTAGCTACATAGCAGATTCTGTATATTTCTTAAATCTTCATAGAAAGCCATCATTATGGTTAGGCAGGTCTTACATAATCTCTCTCTGAGATATGAGCCAACCAGAGCTCAGCAGAAAATGTTGTAAATACAAGAGCAACTGGGAGACTGTGAGGGAGGGAAAAAGAAGAACATGATTCATGGGCAGAAGGTTTGGCTTTGAATCTTTGGACTGAAAAAATAAACTACTGTAGTATAAAGAACAAGGGTTACAGATGCACATGCTGGAGCATTCTCCCAATCATTGAATATTCCAAAATGAAACATAAGTTGCAGTCAGCTCATGCCCCTATCTAGGAGCCTCTCTAAATACAAATAATACCACAGCAATGCACTGGCCAGTAGTTCGATCTCCCCTAACTCCTCCAAAAGCCAAGAAAAAACATGAAAAATGGCAAATCTGAGCTATTTCAGGGCAAGGCAGGAGGGCATTCCTTAGGCCTTTCTGGAGAACTTTCTGGGTATAGCAGCAATGACTAGAGTGGTAGATATATTGGGTGTGACCACTTAGGACACCTCAGAGCTGATTTTTCTAGAGTTTCTAACTACCTACAACACTTAGGGCACGTCCACACAGCAGGGCTAAAGCAGAAATAAGCTACGCAACTTAAGCTACGTCAACTTAAGCTTATTTCGGCTTTTGGCACTGTCTACACATCAGGAAGTCCGAGAAAGAGCACTCTTCCTCTGACTTCCCTTACTCCTAGTACAATAAGGGTTACAGGAGTCGGAGTAAGAAGTCCTCAAGCTTGACATTATGTCAAAATAACTGCTTGTAGTGTAGACTTGGACTATGTTATTTCAGAATAACACTGCTGTGTAGACATAGCCTTATTGTCTTCATTAGGAATTACAAGTGCTTAGCAACCCAGAAATCCAGCCCTAAAAGTGACAAGGGAAGCACCCAGAACTTACATGGACACTTTAAAAAATGCTGGCTTTAATTTTTAACATTGGCTATTAAATGCCAACATTTAAAATCTTCTGGCAATACTGAAAAATGGCAAAATAATCCCCCCAAACAAATGTACATCTGCATTCATTTATAGTGTATCAGCCAAACAGCTGTTAGTTGTGGCTGACTCTTCTTTATATAAAAAAAGCCAGAAAATGAAAGCTGCCCCAACTCTTTATTTGAAGTTCTGTCTCTCATCCAGTGTTCAATATGCTCTGAGCTGTACTATGCCTATAACAGAAGCCCAACATCTCAAGCAGTTGTGCTTTGATTCCACAGGAAAGACAAGCAAATACCTAACATGTTCTCGGTAGACTTTACATGCTAGCTGCTTTGCAAACAGACAAGTTACCAATATTTAAACACGCAGTGGGCACTGACGTCCGTTCTCGAGTTCACAAACAGCTGTCTGTTGTCCGGCTATTGGCTCCCTTTTTGAAATCTCAGAAAAAGGTATGTGGTAAGGAATTTCATTTATGCTGACATTCTTGAGGGACTGTCATGAGTTGGTTACTTACATCGGCATTCTTTTGGGGCTCCGGTTTTGCCATTTGCAGCCTGCCAGGGCTGGTCATTGTAGAGCGGAGCACAATGCTGACAGTGAAGGCCTGCTGTATTGTGCTTACACATGCACCTTCCATGGACCTAGTGAAGGAAAACAGAACAAAGATCATTTACTGAATAGACTGCAAGGTCTCTGGGAGCAGCGACAGTGTCTTTATATGTGTTTGTACCACACCTAGTTCAATGGAGTCATGCCCTGAGTTCTGGGCACCTCTGTAATAGTTAAATAACTCATACAACAGAAAAAGGCCCTGCAGAATCTGCCTCACTAGTGTGAAGCCAATCCAGGGGTAAATAGTCTGCACTTGCGCTTTCAGACATAGATACAAATACATAACATCCCAAACTCTTCTTGGGATTTTCAAAGCATTATTAGTTGAGGAGTTCTAGCAATGGAATGAACTTCCAGAGGAGAATAGGTGAAGCCCAGAGTCTGACTGTCTTTTGAAAACAGTCCTAAACCTTCCTCTTTGAAAAAAAAAAAATCTTCCCACCACAGTAAGAATGACACTCACAATATAGACACACACACACACAGGCTGCGTCTAGACTGGCATGATTTTCCGCAAATGCTTTTAACGGAAAAGTTTTTCCGTTAAAGCATTTGAAAAAGCGTCTAGATTGGCGGGCGCTTTGCGCAAGCATTTTTGCGGAAAAGTGTCCGTGCCAATCTAGACGCGGTTTTCAAGAAAGCCCGATCGCCATTTTCACCATCGGGCTTTTTGCATAAAACAATCCTGAGCTGTCTACACTGGCCTCTTGCGCAAATACATTTGCGCAAGTTTCTGAGCAGGGCAGCATAGTATTTGCGCAAGAACACTGACAATCTTACATCAGATCGTCAGTGTTCTTGCGCAAATTCAAGCGGCCAGTGTAGACAGCTGGCAAGTTTTCCTGCAAAAGCGGCTGCTTTTGCGGAAAAACTTGCCAGTTTAGACGCAGCCACAGAGTTTTTATCTTGCAAGGGGAGAAGAGCCAGAGATGCTGTGAAATCTGCTATGGATACTGTTGCTATTGGCTAATGTGGAAGGTGCACACATAACATGGTGCTGGGCGGCGCGGCAGTATAAAATCCCAAAACAGATAGATTATAATATAGCTTTAGTAGCAGGCTCTCTCAGTTGCCCTAGTTTATCATGTGCCACTCTCTGAAAGCCATTCGTATGGGTACACAATTAGGGCCAGATTTGCTGATGGTACATAACATCTGAAAAGCCTAGTGTAAGGAGAACCCTCAGGTGAGGCAAAGCCTACCAACCCCACTTCTAGTTGCTAGCATAATGAACACATTAGAGGTGTGACCAAGGAAAAGCAGGTGGGGCCAGAGTACTACTATGATGTGGCTATTCTAAGATAAGGTTTACACTGTGTGGCAATGTCGATCTATGATATAAAACTGCAGCTACACAGCTGGAGTTCTATGTACCTTAGGCTGTGTTGCCACGGGGTCTCCACTGTGAGCAACTGATGGGAGGAAACTCTCCCATTGACTCCCCTTACTCTTCTTGATCCAGTGGAGTAGCAGAGTGGAGGAGGGAGCAAATGGCAGTCCACTTAGTGAGTCTTAGACCCACTAAATTGACCCCTTGGGGATTGATTGCCACTGTACCGATTTCCTGGTAAGTGTAGAGCTGTTCTCAGAGCCAGCATGGACTTGTTAGGGCTACTGCAGTCCAGCCGAAGCATCACCAATGCCTAGTACAGCAAGATTCCTTTGTTTTACACACAACACTCCAGAATGGTATTAGCCTTTTGTATTACTGCATCACATTGTTGACTCATATTAAAATTGTGATCTACTACCTTTTCAGCAGGCCTACCACCTAGTAGGGATGTCAGTGACTAGTCAAGTAGTCGACTACCTGATAAGCAGATGCTTATTGGGTAGGCGAGTGACTACTTGACTAGTCGCTTCCCCACCTTGTTGCTTCTATCAGAGATAGCAAGGGGGTGAGCAGGAGCCGGTGCTGGGGGGAGCCATCTTAAAAGTCAGTTCCCCCCAGCACCCTCTCCATGGGGGAGCAGGGGAGGCAGAGGCGCAGCAGGGAACCGGGAGGAAGCTGCAGTTTCCCCCTTACCGACTAATCAAGTAGTCAATGGAAATTCCATCAACTACTCAATTAGCTGATGAAACAAAATTTAACATCTCTACCACCTACCCAGTTATTCTCAATTGTGTAGTTGTGCGTTTGATTTTTCCTTCCTATGTATGGTACTTTAACATAAGAACGGCCGTACCGGGTCAGACCAAAGGTCCATCTAGCCCAGTATCCTGTCTGCCGACAGTGGCCAGCACCAGGTGCCCCAGAGGGGGTGGACCGAAGACAATGATCAAGCGATTTGTCTCCTGCCACCCCTCTCCAGCCTCTGACAAACAGAGGCCAAGGACACCATTTTATCCCCTGGGTAATAGCCTTTTATGGACCTAACCTCCATGAAATTATCTAGCTTCTCTTTAAACTCTATTATAGTCCTAGCCTTCACAGCCTCCTCTGGCAAGGAGTTCCACAGGCTGACTACACGCTGTGTGAAGAAGAACTTTCTTTTATTAGTTTTAAACCTGCTACCCATTAATTTCATTTGGTGTCCTCTAGTTCTTCTATTTAGGGAACTAATAAATAACTTTTCTTTATCGGCCGTCTCCACACCACTCATGATTTTATACACCTCTAACATATCCCCCCTCAGTCTCCTCTTTTCTAAACTGAAAAGTCCCAGTCGCTTTAACCTCTCCTCATATGGGACCCGTTCCAAACCCCTAATCATTTTAGTTGCCCTTTCTGAACCCTTTCCAAGGCCAAAATATCTTTTTTGAGGTGAGGAGACCACATCTGTACACAGTATTCAAGATGTGGGCATACCATAGTTTTATACAGGGGCAGTAAGATATTCTGGGTCTTATTTTCTATCCCTTTCTTAATAATACCTAGCATCCTATTTGCCTTTTTGACCGCCGCTGCACACTGTGTGGAAGTTTTCAGAGAACTGTCCACGATAACTCCAAGATCTCTTTCCTGATTTGTCGTAGCCAAATTAGCCCCCATCATACTGTACGTATAGTTGGGGTTATTTTTCCCGATGTGCATTACTTTACACTTATCCACATTAAATTTCATTTGCCATTTTGTTGCCCAATCACTCAGTTTGGTGAGATCTTCTTGGAGTCCCTCACAGTCTGCTTCTGTCTTGACTATCCTAAACAGTTTGGTATCATCTGCAAACTTTACCACCTCACTGCTTACCCTTTCTCCAGATCATTTATGAATAAGTTGAACAGGATTGGTCCTAGGACTGACCCTTGGGGGCACCACTAGTTACCCTCTCTCCATTCTGAAAATTTACCATTTATTCCTACCCTTTGTTTCCTGTCTTTTAACCAGTTCTCAATCCAAGAAAGGACCTTCCTCTTATCCCATGGCCATGTAATTTACACAAGAGCCTTTGGTGAGGGACCTTGTCAAAGGCTTTCTGGAAATCTAAGTATACTATATCTACTGGATCCCCTTGTCCGCATGTTTGTTAACCCCTTCAAAGAACTCTAATAGATTAGTAAGACAGGATTTCCCTTTACAGAAACCATGTTGACTTTTGTCCAACAAATTATGTTCTTCTACATGCTTCACAATTTTATTCTTTACTATTGTTTCGACTAATTTGCCAGGTACTGAAGTTAGACTTACCGGTCTGTAATTGCCCGGATCGCCTCTAGAGCCCTTTTTAAATATTGGTGTCACGTTGGCTACCTTCCAGTCATTAGGTACGGAAGCCGATTTAAGGGATAGGTTACAAACCACAGATAATAGTTCAGCAATTTCCCATTTGAGTTCTTTTAGAACCCTTGGATGAATGCCATCCGGTCCCGGAGATTTGTTAACATTAAGTTTTTCTATTTGTTCCAAAACCTCCTCTAATGACACTTCAATCCGGGACAGTTCCTCAGATTCATTATCCACAAAGGACGGTGCAGATTTGGGAATCTCCCAACGTCCTCAGCCGTGAAGACTGAAGCAAAGAAATCATTTAGTTTCTCCGCAATGGCTTTATCGCCCTTGATTGCGCCTTTTATAGTTCGATCGTCTAGGGGACCCACAGGTTTTTTAGCAGGCTTCCTGCTTCTAATGTACTTAAAAAACATTTTGTTATTTCTTTTTGAGTTTTTGGCTAGCTGTTCCTCAAAATCTTCTTTTGCTTTTGTTATTACATTTTTACACTTGATTTGACAGTGTTTATGTTCCTTTCTATTTATCTCACTAGGATTGGACTTCCACTTCTTAAAAGATGCCTTTTTGTCCCTCACTGCTTCTTTTACATGGTGGTTAAGCCACGGTGACTCTTTTTTAGGTCTCTTGCTATGTTTTTTAATTTGGGGTATACATTTAAGTTGGGCCTCTATTATGGTGTCTTTAAAAAGTTTCCATGCAGCTTGCAGGGATTTGGCTCTAGTCACTGTGCCTTTTAATTTCTGTTTAACTAACCTCCTCATTTTTGTGTAATTCCTTTTGAAATTAAATGCCAGGGTGCTGGACTGCTGAGGTGTTCTTCCCACCACAGGAATGTTGAATGTTATTATATTATGGTCACTATTCCCAAGCGGTCCTGTAACGGTTATTTCCTGACCTGATCCTGCGCTCCACTCAGGACTAAATCGAGAATTGCCTCTCCTTGTGGGTTCCTGCACCAGCTGCTCCAAGAAGCAGTCATTTAAGCCATTGAGAAATTTTATCTCCGCTTCTCTTCCTGAGGTGACATGTATCCAGTCAATATGGGGGTAATTAAAATCCCCATTATTATAGAGTTCTTTGTTTTGGTAGCCTCTCTAATCTCCCTCAGCATTTCAATGTCAGTATCCCTGTCCTGGTCAGGTGGTCGGTAATATATCCCTACTGCTAATTTCTTATTTTTGGAGCATGGAATTACTATCCATAGCGATTCTATTGAACATGTTGATTCATTTAATATTTTTATTTCATTTGATTCTACATTATCTTTCACATACAGTGCCACTCCGCCACCCACCCGGCCTGCTCTATCCTTTCGATATATTTTATATCCCGGTATGATTGTGTCCCACAGATTTTCCTCATTCCACCAGGTTTCAGTGATGCTATTATGTCAATCTCTCATTTAATACTAGGTACTCTAGTTCACCCATCTTATTAGTCAGACTCCTAGCATTTGTGTAGAAGCACTTTAAAAATTTGCCACTGCTTATTTGTCTGCCCTTCCCTGATGCACTGGATTCCTTTGTACGCGGTTGTTTGTCTGCTCTGGCCCATGGTTTGCCCTCTCTCCTCCTCTCTCTTCTGACTACAGCTTAGAGAATCTCTATCAATGGATTCTCCTCTAAGAGAAGTCTCCTCCGATTTACGTGCATCTCCACACCAATCGGCTTTCTCATCTCTCAGTTTAAAACTGCTCTACGGCCTTTTAATGTTTAGTGCCAGCAGTCTGGTTCCACCCTGGTTTAGGTGGAGCCCATCCTTCCTGTATAGGCTCCTCTCCCAAAGTGTCCCCAGTTCCTAATAAATCCAAACCCCTCTTCCCTACACCATCGTCTCATCCACGCATTGAGATTCTGAATCTCTGCCTGCCTACCTGGCCCTGCGCGTGGAACTGGAAGCATTTCCGAGAATGCATTTCCGACAACTGCCACTTAGCAGTTGTCTTTATTGAATTTCATCTTGTTGATTTCAGACCAGTTCTCCAACTGGTCAAGGTTGTTTTGGAGTCTAGTCCTATCCTCCAAAGTACTTGTGTAAACCTAGGACCTCTGGAGCTTAGTGTAGGAGTTTCTACAGCTTTAGCTATAAAGCCAGCTGGCTTTCACTCTAGGCTGTAGAGATCCCTTGTTTTTATCTCTCGCTGTAAGTGGTCTAAGTGCCACTACATGGGACAGTGAACCACATACGGTGTGTGGGTTACACTTGCAACAACTTTTTAACTTCCACATGATTAAATTGGTAAAGGCATCCTAGCATTTAAATTGAGGTGATCAAACAGAGGTATTTTATTTTTAAATAAAAATTTACCTAGAGCTAAAATACAAAAATAAATGTAAAACAATATTCAGGGCATTTCAAACGAGAGCCTTTCTTCAATATCTGACCGATATCCAAGCTCAAAAGATCTTTCAATGTTTCATTTTTGCTCAAAATGAGAGTTGAACAACACCTAATTACTCAACTTTTCCCCTTCTCTAGCTATGCTTAAAATTATGTAGAACAGAAGCTAATAAATCAAACAAGCTTGCTTAGATTATGTCCTATTAAAATAATGAGCTAGATTCACGGGTCCTCTCTGGCTGATTTGTGCTGCTCCAACATTACACAGCAGCTGCAAAGCCAGCTTGACCAGCTAGATTTATGGCTGCTTTAGACTTCAGAAGCAATTGAAAGCAGCCAGTGTGTGCTGAGGAATATGGCTTAATATATGGATATGTTTTTAATTACTGCTGTAAAATGGTACCTTAAATTCTTTTGTTTGTGCTTTTTATAACCTTCATTCTCAGTGCACTGGGCCTCACATTTAAACAGAGATTCTGGAGAAAAATGTGTAAGTAAACATGGGACTATTATGAACTTCTGGAAGAAACTAAACAGAAAGGGGCCTTGAACATGCTGTAAACAACCCCTGCTTGGTACATACACATGCACGCGCACACACACAGAATGGGCAAACAGTTTTATCTAAATATTGTTTGTCTCAAAAATGTCCAGCTGCAGAATGGTAGAAATGTACTACACCTATCTTGATCTGGTGGCTGTATTTTTGTTTGACTGAGTAGGTAACATTTTGACTATATTTCTATTGCTTGGCATTGTGTGACACTATGGCTGTTTGGCAATTAGACTGTAACTAACGTCACTCCGGTGTGACTTTTGAAAACATAGTTCTCTTGTGTGGTAAGCTGTACTGCCGAACAATTGCAAACAGAAAGGTGATGGGTGCTGCAGTGAAGGTACCACTCTATGTCAGCCCCAAAATGTCAATAACAGGGAAGGCTTGATCGCTGATCAGAGTTGAGGGGCGCTGGCAGCACTGTCTCTGACAGATTAACCAGTGATGGAAGCTCTCTCTTCCGTAGCAAGACCCCTGCGCTACCTGATTCACTCGGTGACATCACAATGCAGTATGTGTGTTTACTGGAGACTCGTTGCAGTTTAACTAGCCTCGTGAGCACAATTGATGTGTGATCCTGTGTAGTGACAGCCCAACAGTGGCCCTATACAGCAGCAGCAGCATCAAAGGTCATGATGCTGGTCAGCTGTTCGCAGCCAGCCAAAAGTGATACCCGCTCAGCAACAGAACAGCTGGCAGACTGAAAAGACAAACTGTTTGATGCCCTGCTCTGCATGGGCAAGAGGAGGGACGCTTTTCCAGGGTACTAGGGTGAGGCAGGGAAAAGGAAGCCAGAAAGTGGGATGGGGAAAAGGCGGAAAGGAAGAAGAAAGAATGGGGAAAGGAACTGCTGTTCTAGCCACGCTGCTGCTGTGCCTGAGTCTCAGAACTAAACATGACATACCAGGCCCTGCTGAGCTCACTTGTTATCTTAGATCATGGACACGGAAGGACCTCACACTACCTTGACTTACCTGTACCTCTCCTGCTGACATTTGCAGACACTGTCAGCTGCTGCTCTGTGGCAAGGAAAACTAGACCTTTCACCAAATCTTTCCTGATATCCAGGTAAAATCTCCACACTTCTAAGTCTCAGATTGTGCCCCTATGTTCTGATTTTGTTCCATATTTTTAATGCATTATTTCCTCCTGGTGAGTACTTTTTTGGGGCCTTCTTTAGGCAGCAGGAGAATATTACTATGCAATCCCCTTTTTCAAGGCTTATCCTGCTGAGCTGACTTAGCATTTCCATAAGCCTCTCCCACAATCCCCCACATTATCCCTCTTCCAAAACCAGAGTATCCATCCTTCAAATCCAGTGCAGGACAATGGGGCCTGGAAGTTGTTACACCAGATGGCTGTTTGGGGGTCTGATTGTAATGAGTTTGCTGGGCTCTGTCTCCCTTGGCATGGCTAGGAGGCTACTTAACCCACAACTGGCACAATTTAGCACCCCTATTGGTGATTTCAGCTGAAAGGCTCAGGGCGGAAGGACCCGATTCACCCTTAGGGATCATCCCTCAGATCAAGGACAGCAGCAGTGCAGAGAAGTTTGTGCTTCCTGTGTTGTATGGATCGGTGGATAAACAGTGTCCTCAGCCTTATCTATCTGCCCTGTCATATAGCACTGGAATTACTAACACCTCGCCATACCTGTGCCAACTTTCAGCTCAGTAAACAAAGCTGTTTACATTATTCCAGATGTGTCTCCGGCAGTGGAAATAACTTGAGAACTAAGCACCAGAGATCAGCTTGTTCTAGCTGCACACTACACAAACATGTATTTTTATCATCAAGAAATCCTGTAAGGCAGGCCAATGAATGAGGGGAAAGGACAAGTGACAGGGAAGTAGAGGGAAAAGAGAATGGCTAGAGGAACAAGAACACCTAAAGCTCAGTCTACACTAGAGCCAGCATGACTCTTGTAGGAACCACACAATATGGCAGACTGAAGCCTACTATCACCAATAGTACAAGAGTCAATGGGAAAGCAGCTGTGGAATTGGGAGCAGGGTATAAAAGTGGCTAGAGAGGTAAAGCTGGTAATGAGTAGCTGCTAATCTGAGACAGCCAGATTCTGCAGTTGAAGGCACACACACAATGATTTCCCTGGGAGCCCCATGTTCTCCTGAATGCAGGGCTTGGCCCACACCGCTTGTTGATAGAAGGAGCACATTTTTTTTCACTTCCTTCAATTTACATTTGCAACTATAAGGCTTTTCCATCTGGGATCATGATGGAGCATCGCTAAATACACAAACACAATTCTCTCAATTCCTTTCACTGTTTCAAGCATTCACACAGCCATTGGTTCATTTAACCAGAAATACCTTTTCCCATTACTTATTCTTTCTGTCCTGGGGTCTTTATGTGCTAGTTCACTTTCACACTATTTCCCTTCTTAGCTTGACAGCTCTGCTGTAATGTCACTCATTATGCTATACAATGCAAACAGTGTTACAAAAGTTGATTTGTGTAAGATAAACGAGTGACTGGTTTCTATGCACAAAGACAGTTGCTAGGGCATGTTTCCTTCCCTTGCCTTTTGTTGCTAAATTAATACCATTCAATGCTCCTTTTCAGCTTGCAAATATGCTTGTGTTTTGGTAAATCTTTATAACACACTTTCTCTGTGATTTATTACGTTCCAGAATTCACTGTAGTGAGCAAGAATAAAGTGCTGTCTATAAGTAATGTACATGGCAAATCACTTGTTATTTATTCATTTGTATTTCTGGATGTGTCTACGTGGCAAAAAAACCCCACATTGTCAACAAGTCTCAGAGCCTGGGTCAACTGACATGATCTCATAGGGCTTGGGAACATCCAGACTACTATTTTTAGCCCAGATTAGGAGTCCCATAGTGTGAACCCATGTCAGTTGACCAAGGCATTGAGACTCACTGACACAGGTCCTTTTTTTGCAATGTAGACATGCTTACAATAGTGCCCAGATGTGAAGCCAAGATCAGAGCCCAGCTGTATAGCGTCTAACACAAACAAAAAGCCCTTGCCTCAAAGATCTTACAACCTAAACAGACAAAATAGACAATGGATGGGAAGGAAAACAGACTTTAACAGACTGTTTCTGTTATTTAACTTTTAAATGTACATATTTCTTGCAGGAAAAGGGCAAGATGCAAGTGCAGAGTCAAGTTTAAGACTTGGTTATTCTCCGCCATAGCTTTTATTTTTGTACATTTTACACTAATATGACCCTCCATTTTGTAAACTGTTCACTTACTGAAATTATTCCCTGCCCTTTATCCAAGTCTAGTCTATCTAGATACTTATAATTAGCTCATCACTAATCGGGGCTAATTTGGCTACAACAAATCAGGAAAGAGATCTTGGAGTTATCGTGGACAGTTCTCTGAAAACTTCCACACAGTGTGCAGCGGTGGTCAAAAAGGCAAATAGGATGCTAGGAATTATTAAGAAAGGGATAAATAAGACCCAGAATATCTTACTGCCCCTGTATAAAACTATGGTACACCCACATCTTGAATACTGTGTACAGATGTGGTCTCCTCACCTCAAAAAAGATATTTTGGCCTTGGAAAGGGTTCAGAAAAGGGCAACTAAAATGATTAGGGGTTTGGAAGGGTCCCATATGAGGAGAGGTTAAAGCGACTGGGACTTTTCAGTTTAGAAAAGAGGAGACTGAGGGGATATGATAGAGGTATATAAAATCATGAGTGGTGTGGAGAGGGCCGATAAAGAAAAGTTATTTATTAGTTCCTAAATAGAAGAACTAGAGGACACCAAATGAAATTAATGGGTAGCAGGTTTAAAACTAATAAAAGAAAGTTCTTCACACAGCGTGTAGTCAACCTGTGGAACTCCTTGCCAGAGGAGGCTGTGAAGGCTAGGACTATAATAGAGTTTAAAGAGAAGTTAGATAATTTCATGGAGGTTAGGTCCATAAAAGGCTATTAGCCAGGGGATAAAATGGTGTCCTTGGCCTCTGTTTGTCAGAGGCTGGAGAGGATGGCAGGAGACAAATCGTTTGATCATTGTCTTGGTCCACCCTCTCTGGGGCACCTGGTGCTGGCCACTGTCAGCAGACAGGATACTGAGCTAGATGGACCTTTGGTCTGACCCAGTACGGCCGTTCGTATGTTCTTATGTTCTTATGATACCTAATTTTGGTTTTGTATCCATCTTCAGTATTTAATAAGGCACCTACATTGTTGGTATCTAAGGTCCATGGCCAAAATCCATGAAAGTATTTAGGCTCCTAACTTTCACTGAAACCAGTGAAAGTTAGGAGCTTAAATACCTTGGTGAACCTGGTCCCATGCAACTAAACTTAATATTGAGAATGCCCTAATTCAGACAGCCTAGTCCTTGCTAGGAAATAAAGAGCCTATTGCAGAGGAACAACCATGCGTTCAATGCTTGAGGGGCAGATGTGAAGTTTAATAGCTCCACTGAGTGGAAATAAGCCAACTCACACCAGTCGAGCATCTGTCTTTAGTGTCTCACTATTAGGATATGCTCGGTGGTGCTAGTTTGATGCTCCTTGTTGAATGTAGGTTTGCTGCCACCTGTCAGGTCAGTCAGTTTTCAAGCTGCACTTGCTGACAGGCCATCAGATGCTGTCAGTTTCTCTCTTCAACTCTGAAAATGAAACAGATCTTGAAAAAGTCTTTAGGGACTTGACATAGTGCCTCAGAATCTTAAGGAGAGCTATGAAGTCAACTTCTTGATAACAGCTTTGACAATGTGCATTATTCATTGTTAACTGTCATAAGGCTGAACTCTGTTCTGATTCCATGCGTGTGCTTAGCTCTCTTTTTTTTAGTACGAGTAAATATACAAATACCATATTACATTATTAGTGTTGCATCTTCAAGCAATAAAAAACCAATTCTGTATACCCTGTGGCAAAGCAAGGGAAGATGAGGATGATGGGCAGCACTTACAGGAAAGGATGAACATAATTGATAATTCTGAATGCCAAGAAAAAGGATATTTGATTGTATGTGGGGAGGAACAGTGGAAACACTCTTGGGATGCCAGCTCTTGCCTGCAGACATCAACTGAGCAATTCTTTCTATGGCTGATATAGATGTAGAGTAACAGCTGTAATTTTACATTTACATTGTTAAGTCAGAGAATTGTGTCTGGAGTAGCAGAGTGTATCACTGTGATGCCTCCTTCGTATCTGTGAGTCAGGCATTGAGTAATTATATGTTCCATGGTCTGGTCTTTGAGACCACAGTCACACACTGAAGAGTTTTTCATTTTCCACTTGTGCAGGATCTCTATCTACCATGTTTTGTGCAGATGCCATTTATGGTTGCCCATGAGCTTTGTGGGAGATTCAAGCCAGGGATCTTCTGCATTGGGTCTTTCACAAGGTGTTTATTTGTGACTTCTTGTAAACTCCATTTGGCTTTCCAAGCTCCATCAGAGTTTCAGTTGCATTTTGGAAGGTTAAATGCGTGGGTCCAAAAGGGCGTACGTGACAGCAAACTGTGTCAGGGATGTTATTAAGGTCCCGGGGGATGGGAAGATGTTCATTTTCCATGGTCCTCAGGAATTCCCAAAGCGTTGCCGCATCATGGCGAATGGCTGGGGAGCAATATGTGGCCGCACTGACAGCCAAGGTGATGGGGCCAACCTGAGGATTCCAAGGAGGCACTGCATTGCAGTATTCAGCTGAACATTAACAAAGTCGAGTAAGGCTGGCCACACTGGTGCACAGGAGTAGGCGATGGAGCACACAAGGGCCATCACTGATGGCCCTAACACTGATGCTCCCCAGCTTGTACTTGCCAGTTTCTGGACCATGTCGACCCCTTGTCTTCATCTTGACAGCTATTTTCTTCAGACAGGCCCGGAAGGTTAGTGTGCAATCTAGCTTCACTCTTAGATACATCAGAGAGGGGTCATGTCTCACAGTGTGGCCACAGAAGGTCCCTTTCCAGGTGCACTCTGCATTCCTGTTACTAAGATGGAATGTTCCAGCAGAGTTTAGCTTGAGCCACCATTTCCAGAAATATTCCTTCATCATGGGGTTCAAGGTCCCTGTTCAAAGTGGACTTGATGTCATTAAAGGTAGCTGCTTGTGTTGCCTGGGCAAGATCATCCACATATGCCAATGTGTGTGACTTCGTTGGAGGCATGTCGCCCAGGCAAACACTGAACCTCATCAGTGCAAGTCCTGAGCCTTGTGGCAATCCATTGTTGAGAAACTGGGATGAACTGACTTTGTTTCCCAAGTGGACACATAGCTACCCATTGTTCATCATCATTCATAGCAGGTGTAATGTTTTGGGGCAGGGGGCAATCCGTGGAAGCTTCAGCATCAGGCCTTTAACTCAGACTGTATCATAGGCTGATGATGGGTCTACAAAGACTGCACTGGTTTCAAATTCCCTCTGTAATCTGACCTGGATGTTTTACACAGGCCAAAACTTGGTTGCAACAACTGTGTTTAGGCTGGAATCCTGTTTGTACTTCAGGGATCACTCACTTGACAAAAGGACTGATTTGGGGCCCTCTACTGCATGTCAAAGATGGATTCCAGCTGAACACTAAAAATTTCAGAGATGAAAACTAGACCAGCTCATCTGTATGGGTATGTCTACACTACAGCGCTATTTCTAATTAACTTAATTCGAAATAGTTAATTCGAATTAAGCTAATTCGAAATAATGCATCTATACACAAAAACTATTTCGAAATAGCATTTTGCTATTTTGAAATAGCACGTCCACACTGAGTGGACCCTGAACCGAAGTTAAGGCTGGCTGGAACCAGTGCCGGCAGGGCATCAGGTTAGGACTTAGTGTGTGGGGCTGCAGCCTGAGGCTAACTGAGCTCTGTGCTTAAAGGGACCCTACCCCCACCCCGGACAGACAGTTCTCAGTGTTCCCCGCTTGCCTGTCTACCTCGATGAGGGACAGCAAAGCAATCCTGCCTTGGAGTGCCCTGAGTGCCCGCACTCGGGACACCACACCACTCAGCCACAAGGAGCCAGAGCTGCCCCTGGGCATGCCGGTGCATCTCGTGGGGTCGTTGCCATCAGCCCGGCTGCACTTGCTTCAGGCTGCCATCCGGGGGGTCCATCGGGGGGCTGTCAGGATCCAGGAGGCCCTGTGGGAGAGCGTCCACCCCGAGGAGCCCTCAGAGCCACCTCGGTCATCCCCACCGGGGTCTCGTGCCCCATTCCTCCCTCACGTCCTTCCACTTACCTCTCCCTAGCCCCCCTTCAAACAAAAGACACGTATGTTCAAAAATAGAAATTGGGTTTATTGAACAAAACTGGGGGGGAGGAAGAACCTCTGGGAGACTGGGAAAAGGAGGTGGGAGGGGAAGAGAGAGGGTGGGAGAGGGGAGGGGGAAACCTGGGAGGAGGGAGCTGGAAGGGGGAAGCAAGGGGAAGAAGGAGGAGGGGAAGCTCAGGGCCCAGGGTTGGGGGTCTTGCCGGACCAACTTGATTTTCATGCAAACCTGCTCCTGGGTTCGCATGTGGCCTTTGGTGGCCAGGCTGGCAGCTATCCTGCCATACGGCCACATTCCTCCGTCTAGTGCGGAGATCATGGATGTTGGGGCATCCCCCAAACCTGAATAAGGTCCATGATCTCACCCTGAACCAGGAAGGTGCCCACCTTCTCCAGCCCCTGTCAGGCTCCTGGGAGCTGGCAGACTGCTCCTGGGGAACAGTGGAGGGTTGGCTGCCAGTGGCTTGCTGGCTCATGTTTTGGGGCCACTGGGTCAGGGGCCCCGGTGGCCACTGCTGGCTCTGGGCTGGCAGGCTTGGAGCTGGCACAGGCACTGTGGCCAGGGTCTACCCCTTTAATGGCTCCGGGGCTGGGGAGAGGAGAGTAAGTTTTCCTGGTTGTGCCCAGAGTGGCCACCAGGGCTCCTGGGAAGGGCTGAAGGCCCCTATTTGAATTAAGTGTCTACACAGCACTTAATTCGAAATAATATTCAGTGGCATTACTCCTCATAGAATGAGGTTTACCAAATTAATTAGCGCTCGCTATTTGAATTAATTTGAAATAGCAGTTTATGTATAGACGCTATTAAAGTTAATTCGAAATAACAGCTGTTATTTCGAATTAACTTTGCAGTATAGACATACCCTATGAGAGTACTGTTCAAGACAGACATTAGCGTTGTAAAGGCATAGTTAGTGTTTAAACTTTATGAAATGCTTGTAAATTGCTGCATGCATTAATCTCACTTGTAATGGTTGTATCACATACAATAAGACAATATGTGCATATTGTTTTGTAACTGTAAAAATGCCTGCTCTGAACTTGCAAACCAAGGTAGCAGGAGTGATTCTCACATCCATCAACAACTAGCAAAAACACGATGATGCAAAGATGGGGTAAATAGCCCTCTCATGTCCATTAAGGTGCTACGTGCAAGAAAGCCCATCCCATCAACCATGAATACTGGAAGAAGGGGATAAAACATGGCCAGATAATTTCTCTCTCTCTCTCTCCTCTCACAAGGGCCAGAGCTTAAAAAAACAAAAACAAAACAAAACAAAAGCAGAGATCCCTAGGCCAATCTGAATTAGCCCTAAAAGACATTCAGTGCTGACAGATTACAATTCTGTTACCTTTTGCAACCATAGACTGTAACTCCTTTGTTCCATATGTTGCCTGCTTTAACCTGAAAATAACTCTTATTTCTTTTTTCTAGTTAGTTTCCTACAGGATGGGCAATAAGCATTGTCTTTGGTGTGAGAGCTGAGATACAAATTTACCCGGGATAAGTGATTAGTCTCTTGGGATTAGAAGCAACCTGAATATTTTGTGATCTTTGGTGTATGGCAACCTACTATCTCTAGTCCAGATTGCCTGGATGCCAAGCTAGACTGGAATGCAAGGGCAGTGTCTGTGACTCTGTGACAAGACTCTTATAGTGGTTCAAGAGTTCACATTTGTTAGGGTATGTCTACACTACAGCACTAATTCGAACTAACTTAATTCGAATTAATTAATTCAAACTAAGCTAATTTGAATTAGTGCATCTAGAACTAAAAACTAATTTGAATTAGCGTTTTGCTAATTCGAACTAGCATGTCCACATTGAGTGGACCCTGAACCGAAGTTAAGGCTGGCTGGAACCAGTGCCGGCAGGGCATCAGGTTAGGACTTAGAGTGTGGAGCTGCTGCCTCAGGCTAGCCGAGGGCTGTGCTTAAAGGGACCCAACCCCCACCCCGGACAGACAGTTCTCAGGGTTCCCCGCTTGCTTGTCTACCTCGATGAGGGACAGCAAAGCAGTCCTGTCTTGGAGTGCCCTGAGTGCCCGCACTCGGCACATCACAGCACTCAGCCATCAGCCCGGCTGCACTTGCTGCAGGCTGCCATCCGGGGGGGTCAATCGGGGGGCTGTCAGGATCCAGGAGGCCCTGCAGGGTAACTTCCACCCCGAGGAGCCCGCAGAGCCACCCCAGTCCTCCCCATGGGGGGCTCATGCCCCATTCCTCCTCACCTCCTTCCACTTACCCCTCCCTAGCCCCCCTTCCTGATGTAAAAAATAAAGGACACGTGGTCAAAAATAGAAACTCTCTTTATTTAACAAAACTGGGGGTGGGGATTAACCTCTGGGAGACTGGGAAAAGGAGGTGGAAGAGGGGAAGAGAGAGGGTGGGAGAGGGGAGGAAACCTGGGAGGAGGGAGCTGGAAGGGGAAGCCAGGGGAAGAAGGAGGAGGAAGTATCAAACTATGGTACTCCATACCTTCAGTATTGTGTACAGATGTGGTCTCCTCACCTCAAAAAGATGTTTTGGCCTTGGAAAGGAGTTCAGAAAGGGCAACTAAAATGATTAGGGGTTTGGAACAGGTCCCATATGAAGAGAGGCTAAAGAGACTGGGACTTTTCAGCTTAGAAAAGAGGAGACTGAGGGGGGATATGATAGAGGTATATAAAATCATGAGTGGTATGGAGAGGGTGAATAAAGAAAAGTTCTTCATTAGTTCCCATAATATAAGGACTAGAGGACACCAAATGAAATTAATGGGCAGCAGGTTTAAAACTAATAGGCGAAAGTTCTTCTTCACACAGCACATAGTCAGCCTGTGGAACTCCTTGCCACAGGAGGCTGCGAAGGCTAGAACTATAACAGAGTTTAAAGAGAAGTTAGATAAATTCATGGAGGTTGGGTCCATGGAGTGCTATTAGCCAGGGGTAGAATGGTGTCCCTGGCCTCTGTTTGTGGAAGGCTGGAGATGGATGGCACGAAACAAATTGCTTGGTTATTGTCTTTGGTCCATCCCCTCTGGGGTACCTGGTGATGGCCGCTGTCGGCAGACAGGCTGCTGGGCTAGATGGACCTTTGGTCTGACCCAGTAGGGCTGTTCTTATGTTCTTATGTTCTAAGGTCAGGGCTCAGGGTCGGGGGTCTCACTGGACCAACTTGATTTTCATGCAAACCTGCTCCTGGGTTCACATGTGGCCTTTGGTGGCCAGGCTGGCAGCTATCCTGCCCTAGATGGCCGTACTCCTGTGCCTAGTGCGGAGATTGTGGACTTTGGAGGCTTCCCCCAAACCTCGATGAGGTCCACGATCTCCGCACTAGACCAGGCGGGCGCCCGCCTCTTGCGGCCCCGGGCAGGCTCCTGGGAGCCGCCAGCCTGGTCCTGGGAAGAGGGGGAGGGCTGGGTGGCAGCGGGTGGCTGGCTCATGCTGTGCCAGGTGCAGGGTCTGCTGGCTGGGTGCTCGCAGGCTTGCAACTGGCACAAGCACCGTAGCCAGACCGTGTCCCTTTAAGGGCTCCGGGGCCAGGAGGGGGGCAGAAGAGTTTCCCTGGCTTGGCCCAGAGTGGCCACCAGGGCAAGCTGGGAAGGGCTAGCCTCCAACTAGTTCGAATTAAGTGGCTACACAGCCCTTAATTCAACTACTTAATTCGAACTAGGCGTTAGTCCTCGTAGAATGAGGTTTACCTAGTTCGAATTAAGCGCTCCGCTAGTTCGATTTAAATTCGAACTAGCGGTTTGCATGTGTAGCACCTATGAAAGTTAATTCGAACTAACGGCTCTTAGTTCGAATTAACTTTGTTGTGTAGACATACCCTTACTGGGCCAGTGAAATCTAATTATAGAACCTACTACCAGTTTGGGGTGTTGTCCTTGTTTTTTGAAAGTCTGCCCTGAGATTGGCACTCACTGGCATGAATCACTCCAGACAGTCTGACAACTATTTGTCAAAAATGCAGCCCATGGAGGCTGATTGCTTGGGTTAACCTTGAAGGCCACTCAGAAGTTGCAACTGCTGTGCTGGGTCATGGAGAATAAGCCAGTCCCTGAGACAGTTGGGCTTCTGTCCAATTAGGGAGTTGCAGATGAGAACCTCAGTACCTTGAATGGGACCCAAGAGTGGATGGATAACCAATGCAGAGCACCATGCACCAATGAGAGATGTTCTTCACTGATTATTGTCTGTCAAGTTGAGGCCCAATTTCTGATCCTGGTTCTTATGGCAGATCCAACTGGCAGGGAAACCCGGTATTCAGCTCTTGGTACATTATAATGGCTGAGTCCAGACTGATCTCAATGGTGGGCTTGTGTCTGAAGGGCTTTCTGCTACTAGAGATTAGGCTGAGCTCATTCCCTTTGTGCAGTAGTTGAAAAGCACTCTATAAGACTAGGTATTATTATATTATTTTAAACTACACTATACCAAGCATTTGAATGTGCTGTCAGAAACTATCATCCATTGGCCAGGCATGACTTAGAGCTGTAGACCATTGAAGGCAATTCATAAAATCAATATGTCAGCTTGAACAATTAAGAATTATCAGCACAGAAAACTGCCACTTATCTGAGACTAATAATCATTAGTCAATCTGCAGTAATAAGGTAAACAGATTTGACACTAGGTCTAACTGTGCACTGTAGTTTAGCAAATGTTTTATTAAAGGTAAATAATTAAGTAATCAATTACCACGCCTTCATTCCTATGACCAAAATCATGATACTGACCTGCATGTCTCAAAGCCATGGGTGTTGGGTATGTAAGGCGGGGGATGGGGAAAGCTTTGCCTTCCCAAACCGCCAGGCATAGCCCTGCCCACACTCCGCCCCAGAACACCTACTGCAGGTGTTCTGGGGATAGTGTTGCTGCCCCCAGCACCTGCTCTCCTGGTGCTCCAGGACTAGGGAGGCCAGGCCTGGCTGCATGGTGTGGCCTCCTCCCTCCCCTAGTGCACCTAGCACAGCATGCCCTGCCTCCCCCCTTCCTGGTGCTCCACGCGGAGCCCAGCCCAGCCTCTCCAGCAGCGAAGCACCGGGGGAGGGAGGAGGCAGGGCGTGCTGCACCATGTGGCAAGGCCCAGCCTAGCCTCCTCCCTTCCTGGTGCTCGAGAGGGTGGGTCAGGCTGGGCCAGGCCAGACGGCGCAATGTGCCTTCCACCAGAGTTAGGGAGTGTGCGCCCGCTCCTCTTGCCTTCCCATTGTTGGAAGGGGGGATCACACATATGGTATGCTGCCCTGCCTCCCTGCCTTCACTGACCGCCCATGCTCAAAGCCATAGCAGTCCTGGATGCTAAGTATGAAATAAAGCTGTTTCTAAATCCCAAACAAATCTGGTAGTTTCATATCCTACTTTATTTCTTATTTATTTTGTATGTCCACTATAAGCCTTTCACCATAGCCTAACTAACCAAGTTTACCAACCCCTCTTCCAAAATGGAAGTCTCGTTAAGAGGCTGTAAGGAGTCTAGGGCAGCAACATGGCCTCCCTCCAACCTGGAAGAGGAAGGGCCTTCTAAGACCCCTTGGTGGGCAGGTCCAGCCTCACCCAGCCCCGCCCACAGGAAGCAGGAAAGCGGGACCAGGGGTATAAGAGCTCAGAGCTCAGTTGAAGTCTGGCGGCTAAACAGGCCAGAAGCTCGGCCCCAGCTTCTGCAGCAAAGGTCCCAGCTACGCTACGCCCAATGGGAGGACTGGGTTGGACCACCAGGACCCCTGCCAACCCCTGACGATTGGCCTGGGCCGCTGAGGCTGCTGCCATGGCCCGAAGACTCGATGACGCCTCCAAGACTGGTCCACCTGGGCCCCCACCCGAGCTGGAACCTGTGGACACTCTGCCAGCACCTCCATCCCCAGCTGACCCCAAGGAGCAGCGCCTGAGCCAGGTAGGCCCCCAGGGTCCTGGGCTGGGACGCAGTGGGGTGGGCGGGCCTGCGTCCCCCCTGCCATCCCTCCCCTTGGGTGGCAGGTTTCCCCTTGTGGGGGCAAAACCCCTGTGCTTGTCGGCTCTCTGCCAGCGAGACCTGACTCCCATCCTGCTGGGACCCGGCTGGAGCCTTAAACTGTATTGAACCGCTCTTGGTAAATTTTTGTTTTTCCACCCTGACCTGACCCAGGGCTGGGCCTTACAAGCTGCTTGCCCAGGCCGTGCCCCGGCTGGGCCCTTAATTGTTAATCCATGGCTCTGCCTGAACTGAAGGCTGGGCCTTATAAACTGCCTATTTGGTGCTTGCCCTGATTGAGGGCATGGTCATTATAAACTGTTGCTCGGCCTGCAGCTTGGCCCAAGATGTGCCGGGCAAATTGTTTATAGACTGTGACACTGCAATTACCCTTTAACGGGGCAATAGAGGGAGTCAGCGTGGTCTCCCGCTGACATGAACCCTTTACAGAGGCCTACGTCTTCCTGTGGGGTTGTGCTACAGGAGCAAGCAGAAGCAGATCAGCTGATCCAAGTTACAGTAAAAGAAATTAGCTATTGGGTAAGATACATTTTTAAGTAATTACTGAAACTCATGGCTACCACAACGATGAAAGTTAACAGAGCATCCTCTGGGGAACATATAGATCTCTGCATATAGACAAAAATGAATACCTGCAAGTACAGTCTCTTGTCTTATATCATTCTTGACTACTGCTTTATATATTAGAAACTAACTTGGAAGTATTTTTCTTAGAGCAGCTTATGAGATGTCCATGTTAGCTATTTTAGTAGTTGGTTGTCCTGGCTGATGGAGAAAAGTGACTCAGACTCTACTTTGCTCCAGATACAGATGTGGGGTAAGGAATAGAACGCCAGTAAATTCACCAAAATTGCATCTGCTTACATCAAGAGTGAAATGACCCCTGTATGTCCATGACCCAGGTACTATATAGTACCTGTTCCCATCTCCACGGCCCTGAGCCAGGCTTCCCGCCATCCTTCTAGCCAAAAAAGATAACTCCTACAGAAGATTTTTTTTCTCAAAGTTGGGCTCCCTAACTCTTGAGGCCACAAAATCAATCAATCAATCAATCAGGGAATGGGGAGGAGTTGTGTAGCCCCATTGAAATATTGACAATC
Organism: Rafetus swinhoei; assembly: GCA_019425775.1. NCBI lineage: Eukaryota > Metazoa > Chordata > Testudines > Trionychidae > Rafetus > Rafetus swinhoei. Next base: position 267,550,484 of record CM033437.1, on the reverse strand, counting down.
TGAATTTTAGTCCTCATGCCTCCATATCAAATCCCACACCAATACAAATATTAGTCTTCACTTATATCCTTTGCGCTTGTCCATCAGTTCCCACATATCTGATGTTCTGCTTTGTAGTATCATCTCTTCCAGATTGCTGAGTGTGACATGACTGAAATACTTCAGCTTGTTTTGCTAGATCTATGAGAGACCTGTCAGATATACCCTGAGCTACTAAAACACACATTTGTTATTTTTCAGTTCACTCCCCTGCCCTGCAGAACTAAGACTGCCAACACCACATCCCGCTCTTTCACTGTCCAGCTTTGCAAGCCATAATTAGCTAGGAGCTGAAACAAAGCCTAGATTTTGTAATGTTGGAAATGTTTCTTTCCCTCTTTTTCATCAATATAATCAATATAGGACTGATTTATGGCAATGGGATTAAATCAGTGACAATTTTCTAAAAGTAATCACAATTACAGAGTGAATCTCTCTGATGCATTTCATATGCATGTAAGTACTGTAGGGCCAGCCGTTTCCAACCGCTGAGCCATAGACCGGTGCCAGGCCGCGAACCACTGGCTGCCAGGCTGCGGTGGCTCTGGGGGCTGGGGTTCACTGCCCAGTGCCTACCCTCCTGCTGTGGCTGTTGGGAGAGGTTTGTCCTGCCCTGCTTGTCAGCCAACCAGCGCTGGGCAGGTGCGGGGTCTCCTCCCAGACGCGGAAGAGCGGTTCGCTGCGCGGCAGGAGGGCAGCCTTAGAGCAGCCGGGACCTGGGCAGCAGTGCTCAGTTGGTGGCAGGGAGGCAGCACAGGGCTAGGTGAGGGGGCGGGGCAGGTACTGGGGGCTCCAGGGGTGGGGTTAGTGTCAGGGGAATCTGGCTGTAGGGGGCTCTAAAGGCAGGGGGATGGCACTGGGAGCTCTGGGGAGAAGTTAATACTGGGGCTCTGGGGCAGGGCTAGCACTGGGGAGCTCTAAGGGGTGGGAGGCTCTAAGAGGCAGGGGCTGACATTGTTGGACTCTGGGGTGGGGCTAGCAGTGGGGGCTAGGGGCAGGGCTGGCACTGGGGGCTCTGGGGATGAGGCTAATATTGGGGACTGGGGGCTGGCACTGAGGGGAGGCTCTGAGGGTTTTGGGTGCAGTGGGGCTCTGAAAACAGGAGGCTGACACTGGACAGTCTGGTGTTGGGGGCGCTTTAAGGGGTGGGAGTCTGGCACTGAGGTGTTTGGGATGAGGGGATGGCACTGGGGGGCTCTGAGGGCAGGAGGCTGGCACTGGGGGGGGTTGGGTGCAGAGGACTCTGGGGTCAGTGGCTGGCGCTGAGGGGCAGTGGAGGAGTGGGGGGCTCTAGGGGTTAGGGCTGGCACTCTAAGTCTCAGGGAGCATATGCTTATTGGGTAGTCGACTAGCTGTCTATTCCCTTACATCCCTAGTTTGTTTTATCCGGGAGGTCAAACCAGATGATCACAATAGTTCCTTTTGGCCTTGGTGTCTATGAATATTATGTAAATACAAGCAAACAAAAAGCAGCTCTACTGTATTTCTTGTCTATCTCAGGGTAAAGCTTGCACAGGTCATACGTACCACCTGGAAGACTCCTGCCGCCTTGACAGGTCTAAATCCCGCAACAGGTACACAGTGATCAGCGTGGCCATTACAAAAGCAGCTCCCCTTTACAATGAAATCATAGATTGCATAGTGTTGGGACTGCTGAGGCTTTGCATTCAGGTCATTGCTCTGACAGGGACAGGCCTGCCGCTTAAGCAGCTGCACTCGAAGATTGGTGATCTTCAGCTGTGCCTGAGCGTCAGCGCTGTACGGGTCCTCCGCCGAGTAAGGTGGTGACAGAGCTCGGAATATAACCTGAACAAAGGAGAGCAGAGACAAATCCGTAAAGAAGAACAGGGGAAGTGAGCTGGAGTCTTTCTGAACATCTTGCCTCTGGCTTGATTTACAGGGCCATCTGTGACATCTGGAATTGATACACCATTAAGATGTGATGAGGTTTTTATCACACCTGGGAAGGGTTGCCCTTTGTTATGTTATGGAACAGCTGTCCCCCATGGTGCACCAAGGAAAGTAATGAGTTAAGTAATCAGCAGGGGGACCGACAGATTTTCCAGGTCACTGGGCAAGGTGGAGTGGACGCTGCCTCCATGCTCCCAGAAGGGGCGGGCTCTCAGGCAGATGGGGACAGCCAGCTCTCAGGGCCACCCACACCGTGATGCATCCCCCCCAGCCAGCCCTTGATGCTGCCTGGAGCACACCACCTGGGGCTCCAGTGGAGATTTAAAGGTCCCAAGGCTTTGACTGCTGCCACAGTAGCTGCAGTGACAGAGGCCAAGATCCATGGGCACTTTTGAATTGCTGGGTTCCAGGGCAATTGTCCTCTCTGCCCCCCCGTGCGGGCCTTGTATTGAGATTCCCAGTGTGCTTGTCCCATCTGCAAGGTAGTGGGGGAACAAAGTCAGTTTTATCCAGGGGAGAAGTATTCTTGTTCTTTTTAAAAAGTCAGAGCCTGATCCTGGAAACACTTAGAGTAGGTCTCCACTGCAATTAAAAATCCAAAGCTGGGCTGTTTCAGCTGACTCGGGCTCCCAGGGCTCAGGCTCAGGCTAAGGGCAATTTAATGAATGTCTAGGCTCAAATCTAGGCTGCAGCTCAGGCTTTGGGACCCCCAGCCTGAGCCCAAAAATCTACATCACAATTAAATCCCATGAATGCAAGCCCCCCAAGTCAGTTAACATGGGTCAGCTGCAGATGTTTAATTACAGCCTGAGGGTGAAACCCTGGCCCCATTGAAGTCACTGGGAATATTTCCATTGGCTTCAGTGTGGCCAGGATTTCACCCTTACTAGTTGGCATAATACTTTACCATGAGTAATACTGAAGTCAGTGGGCTTATTCACAACAGTAAGCAGTACTTGAAGTACTGAGTGTTGGCAAGAATGGGCCCTAAGAACGTAAAAAGTTTTTGTCCATTTGCTTATTAACTCCCACTCCCAAGACTGGGTGTATTTTTGGAAAATAAAGCACAGATTTCCAAATATTTGGCTCATGTCAGACTCAGGGTGCTTCCTAGCATAAGCCCGTATGCAGGAACATCTGTGTGTGTGTGTGGGGGTGAGCCGTGGGAGGGGCTCCTGAGGGGCGGGAGTGGGAATCAGCTCCAGCCTTCCCCCGGCCAGCCAGAGCATGGGGGACAACAGGCTGCCCCTGCCTCACACTTACTTGGAGGACCATGGGGGAGTGCATTCACACCCTTAGCACCCCTACTGCGTATGGGCCTGTAGTGTGAAAGTGATTAGGTGTGGTGAGTAATAACAAGAAGATAATCCAAAGGACTGAGATAGGAAAGAAAGAAAGAAACTGGGGGCCTTTTAGGTTTAAGCAAATACCATTTAGTCTTTATTTAAATTCAGTAGGACTGAATAGGCAAAAATTGTTTTAACTGGAGAGCACTAGATAAAAATAACTAATTTTCTTGATGACGCTTATTTGGAACTTGTTAATATAATTGTCTACCCAGTGTAATACCAGAAACATGCAATGTATTTAATCTATTACTTCATTATTATTGGTATGATGTCACACTTCATGTTAAAAGTACATTTAAAAATCACTTATAAAAAGATAATAAATAATACTGTATTTAAAAAAATATTTGAATAAATAGTTCATAAATTATTTATAAACATCTACAAATCTATGATACATTCTGCATATTATATATATATACACACCATGCTTATAATGTATGAGACATTTATGAATGGTTCACATGTTCACATGTATCTTTAGTATAAAATGTGACCATCAACACTGTCATTAACATAGTGTTGACTATAGGCAGAGTACTGCACTCATCAAGATACAATGTGCAATAGACCCTCCCTGACTCAAGGACCTCACAATCACAGGTCCTGATCCTGCTATTGATAGCACCTATGGACATGGAGTGGTCTGCCTGTGGGACCCCCACTGAAGTCTGTGGATCTCTCTAAGGGTGTAGCAATTGGCTCCCCATTCCACTAGCTGCAGGACTAAACTAGACAGACACAGAACTCACACACAGGGAAACCCAGAGGAAGGAGAAGCTGGGCATCAAGAAAGTTGGATTTAATTCCCAGCCATGCCACAAACTTTTGGGAAGTCAGCACAGCTGTCTGACCCTCAGCTTCCCCAGCTGTAAAATAGGGTCCATAAAACTTACTCCGACTATCTCCCTAGCGGTGTTTAAATTCATGAATGTTTTATAAAGCGACGGAATGAGCTGTCTGGAATGAGCTGTAAACACAGAGGTGATTATTACCCAGCAGCGAGGGAGCTCAGTGGGAGGAAGCTGAGAAGAGGCAGAGTCCAAGATGCAGGAGGGGAGCAGTGGGGCTCACAGCCTCTCCAGGCCCCTGGGCAAGGCAGGGGTGAGGGGAGCCTGCTCCACATCCCCAGATGTGGCAGAGCCTCGGGCACAAGGGACAGGGCTGGGGCCAGGCAGCCCTTAGTGCCACCATGAGAGCTACCCACCCGCAGCCCTTAGCGCTGACTGGAGCATACCGCGCAGGGTTCTGCAGCACTCCACAGCTATACAACGGGCATGGGGCTCTGGCCACTGCCTCACTAGTATCCGCCATGGCTGGGAGCTCCAGACTCTTCTGTAGTGCCAGGCCCCAGAGCAACTGCCTCCTTTTCCCCCTCTTCTGCCCCTAGGGTTACCAGATGGCTTTCAAAAAAATACCGGACACACATGATCTCAGAACGGGAGTGGGGAGTACCAGCCGGGAGGGGAGCGGTGCTGGTCGGGAGGGGGTCGGAGGTGGTGGGAAGCAGGGCTGGCCAGGAGGGGTTTGGGGGGAGCGGGGCTGGCTAGGGAGGAACCGGCTGGCAGGGAGCGAGGCTGACCTGGGCGCACGCAGATCCCGGGGTGCTGCCCGTCCCGCGCACGGTCCCATGGGGCGCACGGGTGAGTCCGGCCCCAGGGATTCCATCCCGCCCCAGCCCCGCCCCCCTCCTCTCTAATGCGTAGCTGTGTACTGCCTGGCTGGTAGACACGCTCACGCAGTACGCAACTACATACTGATACTCATGATAACAATAAAACTTACTTAATTAGAAAATACTGGATATTTATATGTCCGGTATTTTCTCAATTTGTTTCCTGGACAGAAAGCTCAAATACCGGACTGTCCGGTTCAAAACCGGACACCTGGCAACCCTATCTGCCTTCCCTTCTGCCCCCCTCAGGCTGGGAGGGGAGCAATTGAGCTGAAGCACTTTAGGTGAGCCAGATGCTAAATTGTTCCCCTGTCCTAGTCCTTCTCACTTTGCCTCTTCCTTGGTCCCCTGTCTCTTTTCCCTGGGCTCCACCCTTGATAATGGGGGGGAACGGGGGATGACAACAACCAGCTAATAACATAGCTACATAGATGAGCCATGCTTTTAAAACAAAAACCTGCTGTGACTGAACGATAATAGTGGCTCCTGGTGCTGCCAGCTGACCAGACTGCTGCTTTGGCCTCTCCTGGCTCTCCTATCCCCAGAGTTCTGCTCCGGTCCGCTACCTGGCACTTCTCCAGAACTGCCAAGTTCCAGGCAGAGGAAGCCTTGTCAGGGGATGGAAGGAGATTTAGAGCTCTTTACAAGTCTGAGCTGAATGGCGGCAGTGTGCTTTATGAGCCCTGTCAGCCTGCCAAATGTGGCAGCAATCAGCGTGCTGGTGACAACAGCGATTTGGACGTCCTGGTGCCTGACGTTGCACATGAGAAAGCAAATAATGCCACAGCACTGGGCTCTGACAAATGCAAAGTGGACAATGGTGCATGTGCTGCTTCTGCATCCAGAGCACATTTGTGCCAAGTTACACCCATTGTCCATATGGCAGCTTTAAAGACAGGCAAGCACCTAGTTTCCTTTACCTAACAGACCATAAGAAATGGGCTGGTGGAGGATGGGAGAGGCAGTGGGAGGACAAGCTTGTGAGTTGTGTTCACCATGAATAAAAGTGTTGAGCCTTGGATGAGGGATATAAATAATTAGTTACACACTTCAAAAGGCCTTTGTCTCTCTTTCAGTGACACCCCACTGCTTTTGTACTCCTTCAGAAGAAAAATAAATTAGGCAGGTACGAACACAAACCCGAACACATCCCAGTGTCAGGACCTGCACAGATCCCCAGGGTTTATTATTTACCCAAATTTAAAGCTGTATAATTCTAACCACAATAGCATTTTAGGGGCTTCATGAACATGAGATGCCTTCAGATACGGAAAGAAAACTGGCTGGAAAACATCCAGGTTCCAGATATTCATTTCCATATAGCCGAAGTGATGGAAAAAGCAGGCTGAGAATTTTCAGTTAAAAACTAGCACTTTGGGTTCCTCATGATTAAAGACCAACAAAAATAGCTTCTGAAAGTCCTTTCTGGTTCAGATCAGAGGAGTGAGGGAAATATGGAACAGGGAATAATTCATCCTAGACATAGCTATAGGCATGGCTCTTATTTCCATTATTTTCAATTACTCTTGCCTGTCAAGCCCATTTGAAACCAAGCACGTGGTCAGTATTTACAGACCTTAGTACTGACAATTAAAGGGGGAAGGGCAATTTCTCATTATTAGGTGAAATCTTGGCTCCACTGAAGTCAGGAGTTTTATCATTGACTTCAGTGGAACCAATATTTCATCCTGGTTCCTATAAGGTTCATTTCTTTTTTATGATTGCTTGACTACCATGATGCTAAACATGATCTCCTGTCTGTAATTCCCAGTAGACTCTAAGGACCAGATTCACCAATATATGCTGGCTGTTTTGTGCTGCTTCAGCAATGCAAAACAGCTATAAACTCAGCTTAACTGGCCAATTACACCAATTATTGCTGCTTTTCTTCACTGGAGCAGACCAGTTGATGCATACTAGTGAATCTGGTCTTAAAATCATTAACTTAATAAACAACCCCCACTACTAGGTTCATTGTAACAAAATGCAAGTTCTCTCTAAAACAAAATAAAACCCAAATTGCCATATAAAGAGCAATCCTCTTCTCTATCCTAGCAAATCAAGCTGGAACCTCCAGATGCAGTATATTAAGAACAAGAACACTTCCTGGCTGGATTTTTCTGTTCAATTGTCAAGCCCATTGACTTATTCCATCACCTCTCAGCAATAACCCTAGCGTATCTCTTGGTTCACTCCATCCTGCCTCATTAATAAGTAATTTTCACACTTGAAGGGCTAGCTGCTCCAATATCTCCTTCCTGCTCTTTCTGAGTGCAGGTCCTAGGAGGCCCCAGACCTTTACCACTCCTGGGGTAGAATCATATGATTCTCCAACTTGCAAAATGGGCCCTGGGCTTCAGTACTTGGAGGACTGACTGTGCGTATGACCCTACTGGACTGACTGACTTCTGGTACTGGAGGTTCTTCCCTTCAAGAGTCTGTGACTAAAGGTGAGTCTAGTGACCACACAGGCTTCTTAAACCAACGTCTCCTTTAATTTCAACAATACAAACGAAGCACGTAGATAAAAGGATTTTAATACAACAATCTACTTGCACGTCTTCCTTACCTCTAGGGTTCCCATCCCTCGTGATAGCCGCCCTAAGCAGACCTAACTTCTTTGGATGCCTCAGCAGTGCCCAGATAGACTTACAGCTCCCTACAGCAGCCATTCTAGAGAGGGAATTCCTTTAAAACCCACTAGGGGATCCTCTGTCCTTTTGAGTTTCTAGGCTTTTACCCTTCTTGTCTGAAACTGTTTAGTAGGCTCCACAAGAGGTCAAGCCAGATTCCTCAAAGCCAATGGTTCTGCCATTATCTTCTAACAACCTTCAAGTGTTTATTGTGGGTGGCTTACTAGAAACCACTGTTTCCCCCCTTTTGCCCGTTTTCCCAATATCCCTGATGTATTAACCCAATATAGCAGAGTTGTTGACTCGAGTCCCATGACTTGAACTCGAGTCCGACTTAAGTCGCCTAGGTGACTCGACTTGAGACTTGACTCGGGTTCATTGTTTGTGACTTGAGACTCGACTTGAGACTTGCTAATTTTGTTAAATCGACTTGGTGAAAAAATTGTCTGAAAATGCCAATATTGATGGCTTGTACAAAAGTGACTTGACGTTTTTTAAATTAAGACTCGAGACTCGACTTGAGACTTGAACTGTAGTGACTTGAGACTCGACTTGGACTTGACAATGATGACTTGAAGACAACACTGCAATATAGTAATACTGTACTTATACACCAGGTCAACACATAGTATTAATGAATTATAACATACCAGCTCCACATCCCTCATGCTTCTCTTAACTAATTTACTTAGGTGAATTTCAACATTTGACTAAGAAGACCACACTGGTTCCAGGCATGGGAGAGGAACAACGAATTCCCCACACCCACTATGCAAGTCTTGTATTGCACGAGCTGTACAGTTAATCACCCGCCCATCTCAAAAAGTACTGGAAGGGGTCCCGCCCCACGAGCATTCATCCAGTGATGGCTATTGTGTGATTAAAAGGGAAATTATGTAATAGAGAAAAGGGGAACAGCCAAAGGAGACTATTCAGTGGGAGCTAGATGCTGCCATTCTTACATCAAACAGTCTGTTAATCCAAGAATTGTCCCATTAGTTTCAATGGAATGTGCTCATGGGATGAGGTATTACTCAGCTTGTCAATAAGGGTGGCCTTGATCATAGGCGCAGGAACTAGGGATGCAGTGGGGGGCGCTGTAGCATCCTAGGGCTCTTCACCTAGTGCCTGAGGTCCTGCTATTGCCCCACACACTAGGGTTTCAGCTGCCAGCCCCGTGTACCAGGGACTCTGCTGCCACCCTGCATGCCAGGGGTCTGCTACCTCCCCACCTGCCAATGGCTCTGCTGCCATCTCTGTGTTTAGAGCTCCTAGTGCGTGAACAGCAGCCAAGAAGGTCCCGGCTGCTGGCACTGCATGCTGGGGCTTTGCTCTCAGCCTCAGCTGAGTGTGGGGTTGGATAGGAGCAGGGGGGCTCAGCACCCCCACTTTTAAAAATGGTGCCATACCAGTGGCCATGGTATTCAAGACTCCCTTAAATATGTGTAGCCCAAGGTCCAGTGTGCTTCAACAGCAGCCCTGGGAACTACAAGTTGTGGACTACAAACTGTGCCATGTTGGAAGAACTTCCTGCTTCCTGCCAGCAAGTACCCTCTGCCCCCAGCAGGGTCTCAGCAGGGAGTGAGCTGGGAGCAGCACGCAGGCTGCATGCAGAGCGGAGGGGTGCTGAATTGTGATCCTGTTTTATGTTTTTTTTTACAGAATAAAGCCTGTTCCTGGTGATTTCTCTGTGTGGGTCCGGTCTGAGGTGCACACGCACAATACACAACGCAGAGCACACAAAGGAGTCTCAGGCCTAGTCTCCCACAGTTGTGTAAGGAGTCACCAGGCTTTCCCCTATGCTGAATAACCTCTCACTGGGCTAGTGAACAGGAGGGGTTACAAATGCTTATTCAGCCAGGTGCACAAGATGGACTTTTATAATTTAAAATGATAAAACCCCCAAACCAACACTAACCAATGCCCATCATTACAGCCCTTCATGGATACAAAATTGGTATCGGCATCCACGTCTGCAAAAATGATCCATGGATATCTGCATCCACATCTGCGGATGCAGATACCTGCCGATATAAAGCGTATATCCACAGATTTGCAGGGGTTTGCCAATCATTTTATTTCCCAATGCATCCTATCTTTGCATGTCTATAGTGCAGGCTCTGATTCTGTATACAATAATTCCTCATTTAACACTATAGATATGTTTCAGAAAATGATCGTGTTAAGTGAAAACGTGTTATGTGGGGTCAATTTTCCCATTGAAAATAATGGAAAAGGTGGGGGTTGCGTTTCAAGCGGTGGTGTCTGTTGGGACCGGGACATAAAGTTGGGGGGAAAAGGGAACTGGGTCACAGCAGGGAGGGGAGGTGTTTGGCTCTGGGAAAGGGAAGTGGAGGAGAGGGGAGGAGGATTGGGTTGGGAGTATGCCCCTGTGACGGGTCTGCCGGGACCCGCACTGCGTCCAGCGAGGGGTGGTCGCCGGGGAACGGCGTGGCGAACGGCGAACCTTCCGCCGCTTGGCAGGGAGGCGGGGGAAGCCCCGCGCAGCTGCTGGCAACAGGCCAGCTGGGGAAATCGTGTTATTCCGGGGACAGTCGTGTAATTCAAAAAACGTTCCCTATAAAAAAAATCATGCTATCGCGAAAACGTGTTAAGCGGGCACGTGTTAAATGAGGAATTACTGTATACTAAATCCCAGTAGAACGTTAATTACTGTGAAGATAATAGGACTATTCATGGTTGTAAGCACTACATCACATAGAGCATTTGCTGGATTGGATCCTCACATTGTTCGGAGCAGGGGCTTCCTTTATGTTTGTGCTTTGCACAGCATCTAACACCTAATACAGTACACAAGTAATAAAGAGACTCCCCAAAATATAACCTACTATAAAGACTTTTCCATTCACAGTGTTGCCAAAGCTCATGATTGTATCACAAGTTTTGTGTCATTAGGTATTTTCCTTCAGACTTTTAGCTTCCTGAGTTGTGACAATCTCAACTCCCTTTTAAAAAAAGTAAATTTCTATCCCTCATTTTGCTGAAGAAATGTGATTGGAGTGTCCTCCAAAGACTCAAAAACCAGAAGGCACCAAGCTTAAATTTTTTTTAAATCTCTTGATTTTTAATGCAATCTTATGATTTTGGGGCCTGACCCAGGATTTTGAATCGCTGAGGTTGGTAATACTGCATTCTCCATGTTTGTAAGTCTGAGTTCATTGGGTGATCCTCAACAATAAACCCAGTGGGCAGGGATTCACGAGGATCATACAGGTATGTACAGTCTTTCCTGCCTGCATGTCAGTCCTTTTGTGGGACCTGATTTTGAACTCCATCCACTGTAAATCTGCAGCATTTCCATGGAAATCAATGAATCTTGTGCACCTGTCAGTTCAACATCCGTGTTTTCTTTATTTATAAGAGATATATTCCGTCTACACTGGGCCAAATTTTGGAAAAGCCTGCTCTTTCGGAATAGCCCTTCCTTCTTCCTATACCTACCTGACCATGTTTTTGGCTGCATTTAATCACTGTGTCATTGTGACATCTCTAGTTTAGCTAATGTCTGTATAACACTTTGAACATGTAAAGCATTAACAGATCAGGGGAAGATTTTCAAAGGCAAAGAAAGGGCATTAGACACCCAACTCTCACTGACTTTCAGGGGGCACTTGACACCTAACTCCCTTTCAGGCCTTCAAAAATCTCCTTCTAATCCCTGAGCCTTGCAAATAGCCCCAGTAACTATGCCAGTCATGTGCTAAGGAATTCTACAGGAGGTAGGGGAAGAAGGAATCCTGACCCCCATACCATAGGACCTGTAGCTGTGTGAAAAGCACCAGCTTATGTCTGTTCATTGCCATATGCTTGAGTTTGTGAATGTACAAGCCTGAAAAGATAAGGCTACATTTGATCCAGCTTGCAGTTCAGTGCAAATTTCTGGGTAATCAACACCTGAGACTGAAAAGCACACCAGCCCACTCTGCTGGCTTGCTGCAGAGTGCTCTGTAAAGCATGGGTGTACAGCCCCCTGAATGAACCCCAGCTAGGGTTGCCAGATGGTTTAACAAAAAATACCGAACACCAAAAAAAAAACCAGGAAAAAATTCTGCCGAGGGGAAAAAAAAAGGGGGGAGACCAAAGTTGTGAAGCAAAAGTTGCACCACTCCCTCCAGTTTGGGGCCACACAATAACCCCCAATGCACCCACCCCTCCCCCAGAGCCAGGCCCCCCTAGTGCCCTCCTCCATCCCAATGCACTCACCCCTTCCCCTGAGCCAGGCATCCCCAGCGCCGGGAGCGCCCTGCCCCAATCAAATCCCTCCCTCCCCCCGCAGAGCCAGGCACCAGAGGAACGGGACGGCCGGGTAAGTTAATCTTACTTTTAAAGTCACTGCTCCTGCTGCCTGGCCCAGATGCCTCGGCTCACATTATTTAGAGGGAGGTATCACATGGCCAGCTCCCGGATCTCTGCTGGTCACATAGGCCAGAGCAGCATGCGCTCCGCTCCCACCCCAGCCTGGCACCCCCCTTAGCATGGCACCCAGCAACTGCCCTCTCCTGCCCCCCTTTGCTACAACTCTGCCGCACTCCTCACTCCCCCGGCCCCGCCAGACACGGCAGGGGAAAATGTCACATGTCCGGTATTTCCTGTTTTTTTTTTTACTGGACAGAGCCTGCAAATACCGGACTGTCCAGGTGAATACTGGACACCTGGCAACCCTAACACCAGCACCCTGCCACACCTTGCTTAGTGGCACTGACTGCAATCCAAGTCCCCCATACAGAGGGGCAGACTCTGCCCTACGTAAGATTATTATTTTTATTCAAGACTTAATTGTAGTTTAGATGATCCCAGTAGCATCTATTAACAAAAATAGAGGTGGACGGCATAGTTCCCGCTTAGGTGCGCGCCTGCATGGCTTCACACAAAAAATTCTTCCCCCGTCCACCTCCTCTGGAGAGCTGCACAGCAGCACTCGTGTGGCAGGTGACAGCTTCGGCAGGTAGGGCCGGCTGAGACAGCATGGTGAGGGAGCCGCTAGGGTGGGGGCCAGGACCTGCCGCAGCCATGTAGCGGAGGGTAGGCCTGCTCCAGTGGCCAGGGCTGCCACGTGGTGGGGAGGCCGGGGTGTGTTCTGGCAGCTGGGGCCTGGAGCGGGACCTACAACATGCCGGGGGGGGGGGTCAGGTCTGCTCCAGCAGCTGGGAACGGGACGTCTCGTGGCAGGGGAGAGGGGGGTTTCTGCTCCGGCGGCCAGGAACATGTGTATGTTAATAAATAGGGTGCCACAGTGACACACATCCAAACCAGTGCACATGACCTCAGTATTGGTGCCCAGGCCAAAACTCACGCCACTCATAATTGGAAAATCTTAGAGGGAACACTGGCCTGTGTTGACACTAAGATTTGTTGCCATACAATTACAACGGCTGCTTCCACCAGTGGTTGCTAAAACCACACACGCAGCACCAGCAGCCACCAGCATGTTAACTACCGTGGGGGACAGGCCTACTCTGAGTGAGGGCTTATAGAGTCAGTGCTCCACTGGAGCCCTTTCTACACTAGTAGAGCTATCACCAGTGGTGACAATGATGGGAAGCTTATAGCAAAAATGCCCATAAACCAGCATAGACAACAGCCCAGTGTGCCCTGGCAAATGGGTTGAGTATTTCTATGTAATTCGCAGTCACCTATGGTAATTCATGGTCCCTGAAACCTATTATCTTAGTCCTCTCCACACTTCTTGGTCTGGTACTAATCCCATAAACAACCAACCCCAGTTGGGATTTGCAAGTGTACCAAAGTGCACTGGCCACTGACTTCATCTGCAGCTGTCTGTATTCACATCCTCTGAAAATCAGGTTCCCAGTGCTCTGCACCCTACAGCTCTACTGCTGTAGCCCCACAGATACCAACATCCTTCCAGCCCACAGCTCCTTTTACAATAACACAGGTTTCCCCATGGCAGTTGGCAACAGTAGCAAATGCTTTCAACCTTTGTTTTTCTGATCTGAAAAAGCTTAAACAGGAGAATTTTATTGGGTCAATTAAGCTCTCTTTATAAAAAGAGATGTAAAAGTTGAAAGCAGTCACCTCCCTGGGTGAGCCTGATGGAAAATCTCCCAGCTGGTAATTAAGGTGATTTGTAGAAATGGTAATTGTTTTGGTGCAAGGTGTGTGCCCATGGGGACTTTCCATAATGTGAGCCTGCAGCAGTGGCTGCTTTCAACTTTCATCCAAGAAATTGGATTGGGAGGGGGAAAAAAAGCCTGATCAAGCTTTTTAAATAGAAAGTAAAATATAAACTTGGCCACTATGCTGAGGAAATGCGGTGGAAACCCATCCCAGCCAGGCAGTCCCACTTCAAAGGGGTTCCCACCCTCTCTAATATACCTTCCCCCCAAACTTAAATACAGGTCTGGCTTCACATCTGTGCTATTTATTTAGTTCTTGTATAGATACAAAGTAGCCTGACAGGTGAGAGTCTTTCCATACTCCTCTCTCTACACCTGCCCATCAGTGGTAATTATGACATAGACCTACCAGCATGTTAAAGAAAGACAAAAGTGAAGCTATACAGCTGTAAATAAGGGTGGGAAATCTGAGGTAATCAAGAACTGAAAACTTTAGAGTCACAGAGTTTCAAGCCTTTAGATCATCTAGTCTGACCTCCCATATCTTACAGGTCACCAGCATCATCCAGCATCTGCTCACAGAAACTGAAATTAAACCATAGTATTACAGCCTGCAGGAGACTAGACTATTATGTGCCACAGGCAGAGTGTATGAGGGATGAGATGTGCTCGTGACGTGGGCTTTGGCAATGGCAGGGAATTCATTAAGTGAGATATACTCAGAAAATCCTGGAAAGTGACCCACACCCATGCACTGCACAGGAAGGCAACAGACTTCTCCTCCCCACCACGGTCACTGCCAGTGTGCCCCAGGGGAAAATTCCCTCTCAGTTGCATCTATGGTAATGTTTTGTTGTGAGAGGATTTGGGTGTTTTTATAAGGTACCTATTGGCTAACTCTTGCACTAAGGATACCTCTCCAGGGGACAGAACTCCAGTTAGGAAGAGACAAGTGTTAGTAAAGTTGGTGGGGGAGCGGCAATATATGTGAGAGAAATCAAAGAATCAGATGAAATAAAAATCTTAAAATAAACCAAACTCTACCATAGAATCTCTATGGATAGTAATTGCATGCTCGAAAAATAAGAATATAGTAGGGCTATATTACCAACCATCTGACCAGGATGGTGACTGACTGTGAAATGCTTGGGGAAATTAAAGAGGATATAAAAATTAAAAAACTCAATAATAATGCGGGATTTCAACTATCTGCACATTGACTGGGTGCATGTCACCTCAGGACAGGATGCAGAGATCAAGTTTCTTTAGACCTTAAATGACTGCTTCTTGGAGCAGCTAGTCCTGGAACCCACAAGAGGAGAGGAAATTCTTGATATAATCCTAAGTGGAGCACAGGATCTAGTCCAGGAGGTGAATATAGCTGGACTTCTTGGTAATAGTGACCATGATATAATTAGATTTAACTTTCCTGTAGTGGGGGAAACACCACAGCAGTCCAACACTGTGGAATTTCATTTAAAAAAGGGGGACAACACAAAAATGAGGAGGTTAGCTAAAAAAAAAATAAAAATTAAAAGGCACAGTGGCAAAAGTGAAATCCCTGCAAGCTAAATGGAAACTTTTTAAATACACCATAATAGAGGCTCAACTTAAATGTGTACCCCAGCTCAACTTAAACATGTACCCCAAATTTAAAAAAACATAGTAAGAGAACTAAAAAAGTGCCCCCGTGGCTTAACAACCAAGTAAAAGAAGAAGTGAAAGGCAAAAAAGCATCCTTTAAAAATGGAAGTTAAATTCTAGAGAGGAAAACAGAAAGGATCATAAACTCTGGCAAATGAAGTGTAAAACTATCATTAGGAAGGCCAAAGAAAAAAAGAATTTGAAGAACAGCTTGTCAAAAACTCAAAAAGTGATAGCATTTTTGTTAAGTACATCAGAAACAGGAAGCCTGCTAAACAACCAGTGGGGCCACGAGAAGACTGAGATGCTAAAGGAGTACTCAAGGATAATAAGGTCATTGCAGATAAACTAACCGAATTCTTTGCATCAGTCTTCACAGATGAGGACTTGAGAGAGATTCTGAAACTTGAGCCATTCTTTTAGATGACAAATCTGAGGAATTGTCCCAGATTCAGGTGTCATTAGAGGAGGTTTGGAACAAATTGATAAACTAAACAGTAACAAGTCACCAGGACCAGATGGTATTCCCCCAAGAGTTCTGAAGGAATTCAAATGTGAATTGAAAACTTACTAACCATGGTTTGTAACTTGTCCTTTAAATCAGCTTCTGTACTAAATGACTAGCCGATAGATAATATGACACCAATTTTTAAAAAGGGTGCCAGGCCCTGATCTACACTACAGAATTATTTTGAAATAACCCCCTTATTCTGAAATAACAAGCAGAGCGTCCACACTATCAAGCCAGTTATTTCAAAAAAATGGCTGGTTATTTTGAAATCTGTACTCCTGCTTTCCTCAGGAATAACTCTTATTTTGAAATAGTTATTTCAGGAGTTATCATTTTGAATTTGGTTATTTCAAAATAATTTCCTAGTGCAGACATGCCCTAGAGGTGATCCTGGCAATTACAGGCTGGTAAGTCTAACTTAATTAAGTACTGGGCAAAGTGGTTGAAACTATAGTAAAGAACAGAATTGTCAGACACATAGATAAACATAATTTAGTGGGGAAGAGTCAACATGGTTTCTTTGAAGGGAAATCATGCCTCATCAATTTACTAGAATTCTCTGAGGGGGTCAACAAGCATGTGAACAAGAGGTGGTCCAATGAATATAGTGTATTTAGATTTCCAGAAAGCCTTTGACAAGGTCCTTCGCCAAACACCAAAGGCTCTTAAGCAAAGTAAGAGAGAAGGATTGATCACTGGTTAAAAGATAGGAAACAAAGGATAGGAATAAATGGTCAGTTTTCAGAATGGAGAGGGGTAACTAGTGGTGCTCCTCAGGGATCATTCATAAATGATCTGGAGAATGAGGTAAACAGTGAGATGACAAAATTTGAAGATTATACAAAACTGCTCAAGATAGTTAAGTCCACAGCAGACTGTGAAGAGCTTAAAAGGATCTCAAAAAACTAGGTGACTGGGCAAAAAAATGGCAGATGAAATTCAATGTTGATAAATGCAAAGTAATACACATTGGAAAACATAATCCCAACTATAAAATGATGAGGTCTAAATTAGCAGTTACCACTCAATGGAGAGATCTTGGAATCACTCTGAAAACATCCACTCAATGTGCAGCACCAGCCTTCTCCTCCCCCCAACCCAAAATAAAACCCAAACAGAATGGTAGGAATCAGTAAGAAAGAGATAGAGAATAAGATAGAAAATAGCTTATTGCCTCTGGCTATGTCTAGACTACACGCCTTTTTCGAAAAAGGCTTTTTTGAAAGATACTTTCAAAAAAGCCTCTTTCAAAAAAGAGCGTCTAGATTGCATTATGCTGGATGCTCTTCCGGAAAAAAAAAAGGCACCCGGAACCGCTTCTGGCAGGGCATGGGGGCAGCATTTACTTCCCGGTGCTGCTCCATGCCCTTTGCAGAGATGTGTGCTTAAAGGGATCCCCCTAGACAGCCATTGCTCTGCTCCTGCTTCTGGCTTGCCTACCCCCTAGAGGGAAAGCAAAGCTGCTGCAGTGCTTGCTCTGGTTGCCCTGCTTTCTTGGACACCACAGCAGTTTCTTTTCTGGTTGGTTTTCCTGCTTTTCATTGTGTTTTTGGCCATGGAGCTGGAGCTGCCCCTGAGCAGGCGATGGCCCCACGCTGCCATGCTGCATCTTCTGCTGCATCTTCATGATTCTGTCATGAAGCTCCTGCCCCATATGGACCCGGACCAGAGCTACGAAACCTTTGTCTGGGATGCAGTAGCTATGTCCTTGACTCCAAACTTTTTTGGGGACAGGAGGATTTGGAGGCATGAGACGAGTTCAGACTGGTGGGACCAGCTTGTGATGGAGCTCTGGGACGATGAGCAGTGGCTCTGCAACTTCTGGATTTGGAAGGCCACATTCCAGGAGCTGTGTGCCTGGCTTGCCCCTGCTCTGCAACACCAGGACACCCACCTGTGGCCCATCATCCCCCTGCAGAAGTGAGTCACTATTGCCCTTTGGAAGCTGGCCACCCCTGACAGCTACCGCTCCATGGGACACCAGTTTGGCATCGGGAGGTCTACTGTCGGGGCTGTTTTGATGGAGGTAAGTCACTTTTGGGGGACAGGCCCTGCTGAGTGGGGGGGCTGAAAAAGGGGGACTGCCAGGCAAGGGCAAGGAGGAGTGGGGGATGGAGTGGCACTTGGAGGCGGCTCCTTGGCCAACCCTGCACTGATGTGTTGGGGGGATCCTGACAAGGAGAGGGGTGGGGCGGTGGGGGGTGGATTCACCTCCCAAGGTCTTAGGTACCCTGTGTAACTCCCTGGTTTCTGACTGTCAATTTGTGTCTTTCTGCGGGTGGTTAGGGCCATCAATGCGGAGCTGCTGAAGAGGCTTGTGCGTCTGGAAGACCTGGACACCATCATTGCCGGCTTTGCTGGGCTTGGCTTCCCGAACTGTGGAAGAGCTCTCGATGGGACACACATCCCAATCTGCACACTGCCCCATCAAGCAGCCCAATTTATTAATCGCAAGGGCTACTTTTCTATGGTGCTACAGACCCTGATTGACCACCGGGGACAGTTTATGGACATTTGTGTCGGGTGGTCGGGGTGGGCACATGATGCCCACATCTTCCGCAACTCGTACCTGTACTGCAGGTTGCAGGAAGGGACATTTTTCCCACAGCGGGACCTCACGCTTGGGGACGTGCAGATGCCAGTGTGCATCATGGCCGACACGGCCTACCCCCTGATGTCATGGTTCATGAAGCCCTACACCGGCCACCTAGATGTGGGCAAGGGGCTATTTAACATGCATCTTAGCCAGGCTCGCATCCAGGTGGAATGCGCGTTCAGCCGCTTGAAAGGGAGGTTTCGTGGCCTCCTCACACAGCTGGACATGGGCGAACGCAACATCCCCGAGGTGGTGGCCACATGTTGCGTGCTCCATAACCTTGTGGAGAGGAAAGGGCAGGCCTTCCTGGCGGGGCGGGGGAACAGGTGCTAGTGGCGAGGGGAGGCAAGTCAAGCAGCCCCGGACGGCTGCCATCCACGAGGCTCACCAGTCTGGGGTTAGAAATGAGGGAGAGATTCTCTGAAGGAGCCCATTGACTCTCCCCAGGGCCTCTCCCATGGGAGGTTTGGCCTGGCCCACCCCTACCTTTCCCTCCACAACCCTCACCCTCTTCCCATAAAGAAAATATAAAAAACCAATATCTGTTTACAAAGAAAACCGGGTGTTTATTAGAAACAATATCAGTAAGGAAAATGTGCTGTTTAAAACAAAACTTTCTCTTTTCTACTGTTCTACTGTTTATATACAAGCTACATCTGTCACTCAAAAATAAAGATTTTGTTACATCACTGAAATGATCTTTCTCACTGGCATGGTAGGAGGTTCAAAACCTGGAGGGGGGAGGGGGGGCTAAAGTAGGCTGCTGCTTCCTGATCGCAGGGTCCTGCCACCTTGCATCCTGGCACCACCATGGCCTTGGGGTCGGGTGGAGTGAGGGCCAGTCCTGGCCTGGGCAGAAGGGGGGGGGGCAGCTGTTGGGTCTGTGAGGGCTCGGGAGCAGGAGGGGCTGGAGGAGCAGGGGGCTGGGGAGCAGGAGAGGCTGGAGGAGAAGGAGGGTTGGGGGGGGCAGGGTCCTGGCATGCAGGAGGAGCGGTGCCCATGACAAGGGCAGGCAAGGCTAGGACCTCCCGCATAGTGGCACAGATTGAACTGCGGTGCTGGATGAGCTCATTCAGCAGCCTGTTGCACCACTTGGCCTCTGCCTCCGTCCTCTGCTGAAGAGTCCTGTTGCGGTCCTGCAGGGCCACTACGTGCTCTTTCAGCAGGTCCATATAGATACGCCAGTGCCTGCGGGTGCTACATGTCCGGGATGGTGGTGGGGCAGGTGTGGTGCTACCCTCTTGTGTGGGGGGGTCCGGCTGTGGAGGAAAAGAGGAGGAGACAATCACGTATGTGTGCACCTGCTGTCCCCGAGGGTATGCCGTCGCTGTAAGGGGCCCTCCTTCGGACAGGAGACTCTCAGAGGTTTTACACGTGACACTGTCGTGTGTGAGTTGGGCAGCAACCTGAGCATCACAGGGGCCCCACAGTGGCAATGGGACAAGATGGCCCCCCCGCACTGCCAACCCACCTGTGTGTGGTGACCCCTCAAAGCACTCACCTGATGTTCCCTCCACCATGTCCGAGGATGCCTGGGAGGCCTCTGGGGTCTGGAGGACCGGCTCCTGGGAAAGGGTCCCTGCTGTCTCTTCCTCCTCCTCCTCCTGGTGCAGTTCTCCTGTCCCTCCTTCCTGCTCGTCCTCCCTCAGGGGTTGGTCCACAATTTGGTGGGGTAACCCAGACTCCACAATACGCAGCAGCGTCTGGGCTTCCCCACCACCCAGAATCTGCTCCAGGTCCTCATAATATGGGCAGCTCTGTGGGGCTGCCCCGGAGATGGAGCTCTGGTCTCGGGCCTTTGCATACCCCTGCCGCAGTTCTTTCACCTTGGCCCTCACTTGGTCCAGGGTGTGGGGGTGATGCCCTTTCTTGGCCAGTCCCTGGGCCATGCGCCCATATATGTCTGCATTCCTGCGGCGCGATTGCAGGGCCTGCAGGGATTCTTCCTGAGACCAGAGCTCCAGGAGGTTTTTTATTTCAGGCCCTGACCAGGCTGATGCCGCCTTTTGGAGCCACTGCATGGGTCCTCTTCACTGTCCCAAGAAGGGCCAGGGGGGCCTTGAGGCTGGGACATGGCTGGCACGGGTGCTGTGGCTGGCTTCCATAAAGCAATGCCTGTCTGGTGCCTATGCCTTTAAGAGGCTGCGGACAGAAACAATATTGCTGCTCAGCATGGTAAGGAAGGACTGTCTACCAGGGCTTCTTCCTGGAGGCCCTTTTTTCGAAAGAACAGGCTCCCCGCGTCCACACACACCTTTTTTCGACAGATCTCTGTTATTCATAAAACAAGGTTTACCGCTGTCGACAAAACCGCCGCATTCTTTCGATTTACTTTCGAAAAAGTAGAAGGCTACTTTTTTCGCAAAAACCCTGTAGTCTAGACACACCCTGTATAAACTATGCTACACCCACACCTTGAATACTATGTGCAGATGTGATTGCCTCATCTCAGAAGAGATATATTTGAATTGGAAAAGTTTCAGAAAAGGGCAATAAAACAATTAGAGGTATGGAACTGCTGCCATATGAGGAAAAATTAATAAGACTGGGACTTTTCAGCTTGGAAAAGAGACAACTAAGGGGGAATATAACTGATGTGGAGAAAGTAAATAAGGAAAAGTTTTTGCTCCTTCCCATAATACAAGGTGCTTTGAAGATGAGGGCCAAGTCCTTGAATTTGACTTGACAACTGCTCTCAAGAGTTTCTATTTAGATTGTTTTAGTTGTTTCCTATCAAGCCATTTTTGTCTTAGCAAAAATCTAATCTAATGAATTTCTGCTCTCTTTAAGAATGCTGATAGAAATACAATACATATAACATTTCTCAAGCAATTATTTTTCTCTGCAAGTACCAAAGATTTATCTACCTTGGCACATCCACCTGAACTTTAAATGCAACTAAAAGCGAAACCTATGCAATGTACATCATGCCTTGGGTAAAAAAAAGTGTTGGAAGAAGCTGTAAATGATTAACAAGACGTGGGAAGTTTAGAGAGCTTAAAGTGGGCAGGTAATTGCTCATTGGGTCTTCCTCTAATGTAGAATTTATTTGCCTGCCTGTCAGATAAAGTGGACTCTACAAGAGAGATGTCTCTCTTTTTTCAGTGAGAAGTATTAACATTATCTGTGTTTGCACATTCACAATGTGCACTTCAGCATTATTAATGTGAGATTGGACACTATAAGGAAAAAATCAGAAGACTGGTTAAGCATATAGATTGCACTTTTTGAGAAATCATTAAGCTCACTATGGGCCATAGATATATATTTCTATATATATACTTATGGGTCATGGAAAGCACTAGATCTCTGCAGACAACCCCCTATATATGGTAATAGGAATTCTGCTGAGCATACTAAAGACAGTTCACTGAAAGCCATCAATGAGGCACCACAGAGATGACATATTTTGTGGTCTTTATGATAGGTGGCTGCTTAGTCCAGTGACAAAGATGACAATTTTAGAGTAGACCACTCCCACCAATCCCTCCTGTAACCTGTGTAACACAAAGATAGAAATAGGTAAACCAGCCATAAATTCTGCCTCACAATTTAAATGTTAACAATTTAAGCAAAAATCAAATGCAAATTCCCTAAATTTGAAATACCTAATCTTTTGGGTGGCTTTAGAAAATTGATCCCAATATCCTATTTACAATATTTAGTTGATGTGTTTGAATGTGTTTGTTTTCATAGTTTTAAGGAACTAACATATCTCAACTTTGTAAATAAATATCTAGGGTTATAGAAGCTCTGTATCATAACATATCTGCCGATATGCAGATATCTGTGCAGGACTATAGGTGGTCAGCAATGGGTCAATCAGGAGCTGTCACAACAGGGTGAGTTAATAGACAGAAATAACAACTAGCATGTTTATCCCATATGCAGTTCATATCAGGGATCACCCCCTATGTGGATTATGAAACTCAAAGTACTTTCAGCCTCAAAGACTATAAAATGTAGGGGTCAGATGTCTGCCTGAGGAATGCGCTAATAAAAGTTACACAAAACCCTCAAGGATTCCCTAGAAACAGCTTTAACCTGTAATAATCATGTGACATCTTCACTCCTTCTTTTCAAGATCATGCTGGTTTGTTTGTTCAATCTCAGTACAGCACATTGCTAGATTATGCTAGTCTTCATTATAATGCTACACATATGAACAAGACACAGTGCCGAGATCATATCTTCTATTGGACCAACTTCTGCTGGTGACAGACACAAGTTTTTGAGGATTTACAGAGCTCTTCTTCAGGTCTGACCTTCTTCAGGACTGAGTCAAACCTGTTTTTCTGGTATCCACTGTCCACAATTTGTGGCCCCATGTGCAGCTCTCTAGTCCTGAGAGAGTCCTGAAGACCTCCGTATGCTTGAAAGCTTGTCTCTCTCAGCAACAGAAATCGGACCACTAAAATATTACCTCACCCACCTTGTCTCTCTCGCAGACTGACACAGCTACAACAACTCTGCACATATAAATAACATTCAAACCAGAGAAATATCAATTCAGGGCAGATAGCTCACAAATCTTGGACTTTGTCACCTCAGATTAACCTGTGTTGCTCCTTGAACAGTTTGTTTCTAAAATGGCTTTGTTTGCTTAATCAAGACACTATTGCCAGAAATGAATAGATTACAAAATTGCTTGATCTTTTTTATTGTAACTCTCATGAGACTACATCAAACACATATAGATACACTTAGGTTTAGTCTCCTGGCTTGCAACTCCCTTTGGATTTATAGCATCATCAGATATGCACTAATACAGTGATTTTCAAAGTACGGGTTGAGACCCTGTACTGGGTTGTGGAAAGTCAGGCATTGGGTGGCCTTGCTGTAGAGCCCAGCAGGGGTGCTAAGGACAGCTTCCTGCCTGTTCTGGCACTGCAGACCGTGCTGTGCCCTGGAAGCAGACAGCAGTAGCTCCAGCTCCTAGGTGGAGGTGAGTAGCAAATTCTCACAAGATAAAAAAGCAAAACAAGCCAAAAAATGAAACCAGACCCATTTCCAAACAAACTCAAAATGAGCTCTGTCCATTTTTGCTTGGCAATGCTTGGCAACATGGGAGAGTCGAGCCAGAGCCTGGGACGGGGCAGAACTGTGGAGCTGGATCTACTGTTGGGCACTTCCAGGGTGCAGTGTGGTCCACTGTGCCAGGACAGGCAGGAAGCCTGCTTTACCATCCTGCTGCATCACTGTCTGGGAGCCACTGGAGGTAAGCCTGTGATGCAACAATCCCCCTATCCTATCCCTAAGCTCTCTCCTGCACCCTAAACACCTCATCCCCAGCCCTGTCTCATAGCCTGCACCCCACAAACCCAGAGTCCCCACCAACATACTGAACCCTCTGCCCTCTCCCCAGCCTGCACCCCAAACCTCTCATCTCTGGCCCAACGCCAGAGCCCACACCCTCGGGCAAAGCTTTCACCCCCACACCTTCAACCGGTCATCCCTGCGGCCCCACCCTGTAGCCTGCACACTACTCAAAAGATATAATTATGCTGGGTCATGTGCATCAACAATTTTCTTCAACTGGGTCTCGAGAAAAAAAAGTTTGAAAATCACTGCACTTTTAATTATGATTCTTCTTTTCAAACATTAAAATTTGCAAGGCTGCACTGTGTGTCATCGGAAAAAGAACAGACACAGAAGAACCCCTTTGGTCTGCTAGCAAGAAAAATGATATTTAAATATTCTTCCCTCAGGCCACTTTCTCTTCCCTCCCTGCTCTCCCCCATTAAGATTTATGTTCTCAGGTTTGGCCTGCCTGCGGTACCTGTTTAGTGTATGTGAGATCAACTAAGCTTGGAGCTTCATCCCAAGGATGAGACAGATAGAGAGCTGCACTTGCTTGTTCAGAAGCAGTGCCATTAAAAAAAAAACTGGCTCGCTCCCCAGAACCACAGAATAACCTCCAAGCACAACACACAACTTCACAAGCCTGCAAGATCGGGTGTTCAGTTAGACAGTTTCCGTGAGAACACCTGCAAGGGGGCCAGGGGACCAAGGGAATTCCTTTACAACCCAAGAGTAAATACATTTTCCTAAAATATTTTTAATATGCAAGTCCATATCACATGCAGTGTTCATGTAGCTGTGATGGGCTATATCTACACTAGCAAGGTTTGCTGATGGAAATGCTATCAACAGGCAGGAGTCACCAGAACTGGAAACTTGTCAAACTGGTTTTTCTGATATCCACTGTCGATAATTTGTGGCCCCATGTGCAGCTCTCTTGCGGACAGAAAGAGTAAAGCATTTTAGGCTTGCATCCCACAGTGCATTGCGGCATCTTAACGTACCAAGCACTATGGGAACGTGGAACATAGTGCTAGGCATGATGAGAATGTGAAAAATGTCCTATCAGCCATCTATTTTCTTCCCAGGCATCCCTGGGGTTTTCTGGATTTCATGTCAATTCGAGAAATAGTGGTGAGAAAACATGATCCCCAGCCTTCTGCCTCTTATCGTGAGTACTGTGCAGAATACATCCCACAATGCGGCATACCTAATTATGGACCTACTAGCAGACAATGATGACGAATACTGGTCAGATATGGATTCTGATTCATCAGAGTCCGATTCAGATTTATCAGACTTAGAGAACGATGAATTGAGATCTAATTTTATTGCAGCAGACCAGAGATACTCATTGGATTGTTGCTTTTGGGCTAAGGAAACCAGCTCTGAGTGGTGAGATCGCATTGTCATGAAGGTATGGGATGGAGACCTGTGGCTACAGAACTTCTGGATGTGTAAAGCAACCTTCCCGCAGCTGTGTGCTGAGCTGGCCCCCTGAACTGCGGCGCAAAGACACCTGAATGAGAATTGCTCACCCAGTAGAGAGGCGTGTGACTATTACTTTGTGGAAGCTGGCCACTCCAGATTGCTACCGTTCAGTTGCAATCACTTTGGAGTAAGCAAGTCTACAGGGCAATATTTATGCAAGTGTGCAAGGCAATAAATGACATTTTGCTGGACAGGACAGTGACTCTGGGAAATGTGGATGACATAATGGCTGGCTTTGTTGAAAAGGGCTTTCCTAACAGTGATAGCGCAATAGATGGGACACACATCCCCATTATAGCACCACTCCACCTTGCTAAAAGTACATCAGTCATAAGGGGAACTTCTCCAGGTGCTTGTGGATCACCGGGGGCATTTCCCAGACATAAATGTGGGGTGGTCTGGAAAGGTGCATGATGCATGCATCTTTAGGAACAGTGGTCTGTACAGGAGAGGCTGTCTGCTGGCATTTTCTTTCCAGAAAAGAAATTTGTAGTATGGGATGTGGAAATGCCATAGTGATCCTCAGTGAAGCAGCCTACCCCTTGTAGCCCTGGCTCATGAAGCCTTACACAGGGCACCTGGATAGCAGTAAGGAGTGGCTCAACAACAGGCTAAGCCACTGCTGAATGGTTGTTGAATGTAGCTTTGGCAGACTGAACGTGAGATGGAGGTGTCTCTATGGCAGGCTGGACCTTTTGGAGGATCATAGCCCCAAGGTGGTGGCTGCACGCTGTTGCTTACATAATTTCTGTGAGAGTAAGGGTGAATCATTTCCCTGTGGGTGGAGCACTGAGGCACGGGGTTTGGACTCACACTTTGAACATCCAGATACTCGAGCTGTTAGAGGAGCACATAGTGTGGCCATCAATATCAGGGAGGCTCTGAGGAACCTCTTTGACAAAGAGAAGGCCTGAGATTTCTGTGTGTTGGGGGGTGTAAGCAAGGCATTCAGGCCAAAGTGTTTGACGTGGGTTGTTTAATAAAGAATAAAAACTCATGGAAACATGCAGGACATTTGTCTTTTATTGTATTTTAAAACCTCACAGCTGTGTTAACATCCAGCTGTCATCATGGGCTTCACAGGGAGTGGAGTGCAAGGGGAAGAAACCATTGCTGGACCACGATGAGCGTGTTGAGGAAGGATTGCTGGATGCAGAATTGCACCTTTGCAGCCATGCAGGGCTGGACCAAGCCATTCCGGCGCCCCGGGCAGACAGGTTAATTGCACCCTCGGGTTTGGGGAGAGGCGCATGTGCCCCGCCCACGCCCGGCCAGCATGGGGAGGCATATGCGGCCCGCCCCTGCCCAGCACATGGGGGAGGGCACACGCGCCCCGCCCCTGCCCGGCGCATGGGGGAGGGTGTGCTCGGAGCTGGCGGTGGCAGGACGCACATGCCCGGCCCAGCCAGGCTACCACCGCTGGCGCGCAGCCCGGGCTGCCTGGGGCGGGCCGAGCCTGGCCGTGCAGGGCCCCGCGGCCGGCGCTGCGGGGGTTAACGCGGCCCCCGCCACAGGCGGCCGCTGCAGGGTGGCTGCTGGGAGCTGCTGCAGCCCACAATCCGGGAGCCGGGCACGCGGCGCCTGATGGCAGCTATAAGGGGCCCCCATAGGTTGGCACCCCGGGCAGCTGCCCGGCTAGCCCATGCCTTAATCTGGTCCTGCAACCATGCATGATGAAGTTGGGGGTGGGGGTCGAGGCATGGTTCCTGGGAAAAGAGTTATGGGTTCGGGAGCAGAGGAGGCCTTATGTTATGGTCTCTAGTATTGTTCATGAGCATTATACTCATCAGTATGTGATTTTGTTCCACGCTGGGGACAGAGATTGCCCTCTGCACCACCATGGAATTGGCCAGAAGTCTGATACATCAAACTGGCTGATTGCTGGGATCTGATGGAAGCCCAAATCAGGTGTGCAGGTGCTCCTCCTCTTTTCTTGCTCTCTGGCAGTGTAACCCACACACCTACTGGGTGTGGTCCCATGTAGTAGTAGCACTTGGACCACTTACAGAGAGAAAAAATGAGTGTGTTCTACAGCCTTAGCTGAGCGGCAGCTAGGCTTTAGCTCAAGTGGTAGAGGTTCATACACTAAGCTCCAGAGGTCCCAGGTTCAGTTCTGCCTGTTAGCATTACAGTAGCACAGATCTGATAGAACATGGTTGTAGGGCCCCAAAAACTCCCCCTACAGATAAGGAGAATCTGGCCTTCAGTTTGTAATAGGCAAAACTCCCAGGCCAGTTTTGGTACAAGGGCTACAACAGAGAAAATTTCCTGCAGTGGGTACACAAGAAGAGGGGAGTCTGTGCAAGAGCTGGCCACCAATTACATCTTCGTATTTCCATTCTTCTCTCTTGGCTCACTGGTGCATACACTGTGGCTATGTCTACACTGCAAGGTTTTTGCGCAAGAAGTCTTTTGCGGAAGAGTTCTTCCGCAAAAACGTCTGGCACAAAAACACATCCACCCCTCAAAGCGCATTGCAAAAGCAATGTGCTTTTGCGCAAGAGAGCGTCCACACTGCATGGACGCTCTTGCACAAGAAAGCTCTGATGGCCACCTGTGCTTTTTTCTTGCGCAGGAAACCCCTCTGGAGCGTCCACACTTGCCTTTTTTGCGCAATAGCTGTAGCGCAAAAAGGAGTTATGCCTCGTAAAAGGAGGTTTACCTATACTGGCAAAATCCCTCTCTTCTGCCGTTTAACTGTTGATTTACTTGCGCAAAAGCACATTTGAGGTATGCACGCTCCACAGCGGGTTTTGTTTTTTTTTGCGCAAAAACCTTGCAGTGTAGACATAGCCTGTTTTATCTTGCTCTTGAAAGAATTCCACTTTACTTGAGACCAGACTGAAGTAGGAAAATAGAAACCCATGCTACCAAACTGGAGGCCAGATTCTGTTCTCATGAAGAAACCAGTTTAGCAAAGGGTGTAAGTGCTTAAGTCCACTCCTATTCAAAAAAAGTACTTAAACATGCACTTAAAGGAAAGCATGTGTTCATGTGCATTGCTGAATCAGGACCTTACTTTACAGTAATTCCACAGTCATCTTGGTAATTATAATGGTGTTACACTGATTTAGAGTGATATAAGTGAGATCAGAATATGCCCTCTGCCCTCATTAGATAATGACTCATTATAACTTTACAGATCAATAAAAAGGTCTTATTTATTTCAGCAATAATATTTAACATTAAGAGCTAATCACTGACAGTCTCCATAATTATCATACTTTCACAGTTGAATGCTATTGCTTTTCTCCCCCACTCCCATTAGCTAGTGAAATCAGTGCATTCCAAATCAGTGGACTTATACCAACTTGGTTCAAAAAATCCATTTACTATCATTTTTGTGAAAGACTTTATTCTAAGAGTTTTTGAATGCTTATACTGAAAAACCTGTATTCCATACACAAGAAAAAGGTCTCATTTACTGCAGGATGGAACCAAAATCAAGAAAATGCAGTACTTGTTTAATTCATGCCTAACCAACAGATCCCTTTAAACTATTAATATATGTTTCTTACACAAAAAGGTTTGTGAGTACCTAGGAGAAAGAAGACAGCTTTTTCACGTCAACACTCAATAAAAGGCTGCTGTATGGTAAGTTTTATTGAAGAATAATGGATCAGTCCACATGGGATTTGCATTCCTTTGTACTACATGTTCTTTAGGGGCTGTGATTAAGGATAAACAACTCTTCAGAATCAGAAGATAGTTTTTCAAGCTGAAGCAAAATAGAGCAATGGGACATTATGCAAAGCCCATGCAAATATGTTGCAAGCAAGCAATTAAACCGTAAAGTGCAAGCTGCATCATGACAACAATGAAGTGCCTAATAATGACTCTGTACAAGAAACTGAATTTGCTGTCAGTTTGATTCCAGCTCTTGAGATGCAATTTACTTTTATGAAGATTAAGTCAAAATTTATTCAAATGTTAATGTTCCTAAATTTAACATTTTAAGAATAGTTAACTTTTAATTGTGCGGTCCTATTTGTAATGCATCAGTGCATCCTTTGTGTACATTGTGGAATACTCTGTTGCATAAACTGTGATCCCTAGACATACGTTAATTAATTGACAGAAAGATATTAACATTATTCAGGCTTCTGTCCATTGTTATGGAAATTAGTTTCATCGTTACCACATTAACATAATCCCCATTGTATTAAATTCCAAATGTTCTTCTCTTAGTAGACTCTACTTCTAGGGCCTGATTCTCTTCCCTCTCATATCAGGAGTCAATTAAGTTACTCCAGTGCAAAGCAAGAAAAGAAGTGTGTGTGTGTCTGTGAAAGAGAGGACTATCAGAGTTTCAGGGCAGCTGCACCTGTATTTGCCCTTTGTGATCCAAGGACAACCAATGTAGGGGTCACCACGGTTAGATGGAGACCCTCCTCTCTCTCTCTCCTAACCAGGGATTTTGAGGCTGCAGAGCTCCCTGCCTTACTCTGTGATATCCCCTGCAAGCCAGATGGCCTAAAAGGCCAGTGCCTATGCTTTGATTTCTCTGTGAGGGCTACAATGAGTGTATTGCAGCTGTTGTGAGGTACCACACAGGCCCCTTCTAAGCAAGCACGTTTATTCTTATAGTAAAAGTATTCCATAGAAAACACTGAAACAATAGAAGAACCTACATACATGCTAAAAAGTTTATCAGAAGTTCACCCCATTCCAGCTTAAGGCTCGGAAAGGTGTTTGTCCTTCATCACCACAACTGGGTTTTTCCACTGGTTCAAGTTCATCCATCTTAGATCCAGAACCCAAATCCAGAGAAGGTGGATCAGCCATTTCTTATCTGATCTTGGACTTCTGTATCAGATAATCAGCTGATAAGAATCCTCCCCTCATGGCATAGTTTCAAAAGGCTGGATTTTTCCATAACCAGAGTTGGGTAATTTGCATAGCCTCCCACTAGGGATGCCCCAGGAAGTCCACTTATTATCCCAAAAGTCCTACTTGCCAGGCACATTTTCAATAGACTCTTTTGAACTTCCTTGCCTGTCATATTTCCCCTTAGAATGGTTACATACAATCCCAGCTCACAATAACACATAAATGTATTACAGCAGTGTCTTTCAAGGACATTTCAGGAAATTACCGGGTCTGTCATGAGGATAATCAGGCTTATAGTATACGCTCCTTATTCCCACACCTCAGCTCATGGTAAGCAAATTTATATGCTGGAGCTTGATTGGGAGTCAGGTCTTTTGTGCTAATTTCTTCAGTGGAGCTAATTTCAGAAACTGACTGGGAATCATTTTAGAAGCAGTACCTCAATGTAATCAATGGGTCAAATTCTGGACAGTTATAGAGCTGGCTACAAGCTGGATGCACATTAATGCAGTATCGGTTGACTCCTTAGTTTGGGAACTTCATCTTTGATTTGTCATGATGCAATAATATTGTGTATTTCTACTTTCACCAAAAGAGTTCTCTTTGAAGTCTCTTCCCTCCAGACTACTTCTGCCAAAATGTCTGGACTGTGCTTTCTGACCTGAGACCTCACCCTGGGATGCCTTTCCATGGCTCCTGTCATAGGTCTGCAGAACATCATTTCTGCATTGGCTGGAATTAGAATTAGGGTTGAGTTCTTCTGCCCCTTGCTCTCCCTCAGCTCAGAGGTTTTCAGGCATGAGCTTGTATGCCCAGGCCGGATGGAAAGTAACTCTGCTTCACAGTAACCCTACTGCAGAACACTTCACTTTATCACAGTCTACATGTGTAAATAAGAGTAAACTACATAGGTTACACTAAATCACACAAGGTCAGACAGTGCCCAGCTCCTTTGCAAAGGAGTTTGTGAGCAAGGAGCTTCCCCATTTATGACCCTCCTCCCAAGGGGGACAGAGCATAAATAAAGTATTTGGGTTTTTTGGTTATATGAGTGCAAAAACTGTGTCAGACCAACATTAGCTACCCAAACTGGGATGGGGAGGAGATAGAGCCGATACCCCAATCGCTTTCTACACTGGCCACATGCCGTACTTTTTTAAAGGGAGACGCAATGAGAGTGTGCAAAGTCAATGCATGCACCTCTTTGAGTTGCACTGGGCCTGATTTTTCATTTCCTGCGCCCTTTTTGGTCAGTTACACCCACTGGGGGAGAAAAAGAACGGGAGACTGGTACCTGGACAGAACAGGGAGCAAAATGAAGAGGCTGTAGAGGGAGCAGGGGACTCCATGGAAAATCTCCCGGAGTAGTGATCTAGCTCTCTGCTGCCTTGCACCTGGGGGAGTCATTTGCATCTGTGCAAAGGGAGTCAAAACGGGTGTGAAATGCTCTCACCAATGTGAGTGGAGAATTCTGATTTGATGATGTTTCATGTAAGTTGTGCACAGGTGTAAATGGCAGTGAATACAAAACACTCTCAAACTAGAATTCTCCACTTACACCAGCAGTAACAGTTTACATTATTGCTAGATATAAATATGCCAGTTTTTTTCATGGGAAATTTAAAAATTGTTCCCCCATTTCCTCTGAAATTTCCTGCAAAAGTGTTTTGGTTTCTTTATAAAAAATATTAACTCTAAATGAACTGACTAGATGCAAAGTAGCGGAGAATTAGATCCAGTGGTTTTGCAATGGCCAGAATAAAGTAAGCAGAGGAGTAGAGACACACAGGAAGAGATCATGAGGCTTAGAACAAAAACAGCAGAGGATTCAATTGTGGAAATTAAATGAGAAGGCTGCAAAAGTGGGAGATCAGGGACTGATGCAAAGGCTGATAGGCCCTGGTAGCCTGGGTGTATTGCAATACGGTGTTTGGAAGTGTTTGTGGTCCTCTCTAGCAAACAAGTAGACGCATCAGAGGATCCCAAGACTTACCCAGAGAGGGGACTGGGAGAGAGGTTGGGAAAAGAATGAAACTTCATCTATTACCCAGCTTTCTTTTCTTGGCCCTGTTACTTTTTCAGCATTCCTATGTGCAGCTCCCAGTTACTGTGCCAGAATAGGAAACACAAAGCTACTCTATTAAAGAAAAAGATGAAAAGCAGCTCCCAGAGCCAATTCATTATCTCTTATTTCTCCATATTTCTCCATAAATGTTGAGCTTTGTGCCTTAAAAATGAACGTACAGACTTGGCATTTTGCCTTTTGTGGTGTCATAAATCTCTGAGAATCATCATCAAGGTAAAGATGCAGTAAGGGAGGGTTTCTGACATAAGAATGAGGCTAGTCCTGTTACTCGCCCAATTTTTATTCATAAAGATTTGTCTTTCAAAAAAAATCTGTATTTTGGCCCAAATTGCTTGAGACTCCTTAAAGGGAACATTCAGTGAGTGTGCAAAAGGTTGAGTTGCCAAAGCCACTGCTGGCTTATATACAGGACATTGGCTTGGAATTAGCTTTCACTTGTGTAAAAAGTATAGAGGAAAGTCACGATTCTTTATTTACATAGCATGAAAGTGCACAGAATCTTCATTTAAAATCTACATTTGTCAGGACGCAGGGCCAATCTGCTAATCCATTTGGGCCAGGCCTGATCCTGATTTTCCTCTCTGTCTAGCCTTCTCACTGCCCCTCGTCTCCCATTCTGATTTCTTGGTTCTGTTTTTTGAACCCTGGGTTGAAAAGCTTGTTCATTTTACCATCTTCAGACAAGCTATTCCTACCAAGCTTAACTGTGAAGTATCTCAAATCCCTGTTTCTTGTAGGTACCAAAGGCTAGATCCACAAAGAGATCTTAAGCTCGGTATTGGCACCCTGATGCCCATTGGAATCTTCATCCTTAAATTAGGCGCACGGGGATTGGAGAATTGGGAGCATAAGAACGGGAGTCATAAATGCAAGTGCTCTGAGCAGGGAGTAGAGTTGCCAGATGGTTTAAAAAAAAAAAAAAAAAAAACCACTGGGGAAAAAATTCTGCTGAGAAAAAAAAAAGGGAGAGACCAAAGCCTCAAAAGCCTCAAAAGTCCTAACAGGCTGCCAGCAGCCATCCGCTATCTTGTCTTCCTGCTCCGGGCCAGACAGCTCCACTGTGGAACCAGGTAAGCACCTGGGATTTTCGCCTCCTGGCTGGGAAAAAATCAGAAAATACTGGACATTTTAGGTGTCCGGTATTTTCTGGATTTTTTTACCAGACAGGAGGTGAAAATACCGGACTGTCTGGGTCAATACCGGACACCTGGCAACCCTAGCAGGGAGCCACCTAAGCTACCCAGTATGAAATGCAAAAAAGGGGGGTTGGTGGCTTATATTTCACTTGTCAAAAGAAATTAGGCTGGGAGTTACCTACCTGTGGACCCCTGGAGTTAGACATCTAAGCTTCTTGCTCACATACGCAAAGAAAGAGAGATGATGGTACCAGTCCCTTCTTATTCAGTAGTCCATAGGTTACAGCCCTGACTCCACATGTGGGAGAGCCCTATTCTAATCCCGACTCTGCTTGTTGTGGGACAGCGACTCAAACACAGGACTTGCACCTCCTACAGAAGTGCCCTAACCACTTGGTTAGCTTGGGAGGGCAGCACCCAAGCGCTCCTGCTGAAGCTGTTCCATTTCAGCAGCTGAGCCAGTGAGAGCATGCAAGTGCCAATGGCCTAGTTGTTACTGGAAGAGCCAGATCCCAATCTCTGTTCCACCTCAGACCTCGCAATATGAGTGACCACATCTGGAGACACCCAGAAGCAAAGGCCAGTGTTAACCATTTGGTCCCAACGAACTTGTCCAAGGTCACATCTGTTAGTGATAAAGTCACAAACAGAACCCAGAATCTTGATTTCCATTCCCTTTTTTTTTACCTTTAGACCACACTGCTTTTACACAGTCACACCCAGCCTGGGGTTTTTACCTTGACTTTTATATATGATACTGAAACTTTCTCAAGTGGCGCTCCACATGGCTCATGTGCAGTTGGCTGTCATACTATGCAGTAGTTGCCTTATATTAAAGAGACCTATTCGTAGTTCAGACTTTATACTGATGCTTTGAAGAATACTGAGCCAGCTCAGTTGCAATTAAATAATACCCTTTCAAGCTAGGTATTTTAAGATGGTGCATATTTGAAACTACCGTTTCAACTGAAACTGTTTCCATATGTCTGAAATTAGGTGTTACGATTAGTGGGAGTCAGCAGTGCATAATTCAAAACAGCACACACAACTCCGGTGTTGCTTTAGGTGAGATACACATTGCTATTGGCTGTTAGAAGTAATTGCTGGAATGTAGCACACTGTAATAAATTAAATGTGATATATGCTAAGCATGCATGCTTGCCATCTGGTTGCCAGAGAGTTGCTGTTATTACTTTGCACGTAAATACAAGTGGTGTTTAAATGCAGGGAACTGAAGTGTGCCTAATGCATAAACTCCCACATGATTTAGGGCTCCAGCCCCCTAGACTCAACATTTGTTTTAAAATATGAAATAAGAAGAAAATTTGGAATTGGAGGCCTCCTTTCTTTGCAATTATCACAAGCTACAATAAAATGAAGCCAACATATTAAATATTGCAACAATAAAGCCATTCTGTGAATGGACTTCTTTGTAGCATGCTACCTCAAATACTCTGAATAATACTGAATTCCTTCCATTATCTAAGCTATTTGCTGATTTCTACATGTGCAGGTCTCAATCTCTAGAGCCCTGCAGATTTGCAGATAGTCACTTTATATCGGACAATGTTTGCGGATAGATGCATATCCAAATTTTAAATCTAGAGATCTGCAAATCCGTGGGCATCTTTGTGAATCACAGATCAGATGCAGATATAAATTTTGTATGTACACTGGGATCTATCAATCTCCTAGTTGCTGCACATGCAGAAAATCTGCTGATTTTGCATGCAGATTGATTCAAGGCCTGTATTTGTACATCTCTATGTGGACACACTTTACGGGGATGACTTCAGTGGGAACTGTATATATACATAGTAGCTACAGATCAACCTTGGATGAGCCAAATCCTGCCCTGGTTTATACTCTTTGCAAACCTGCTAAAGCCAGGGCTGAATTTCTTCATTCTGAGCATCACTGGTAGAAAGGCCAGAAGAGAATTGTGTGAAAACACATGAATAACACTGTATTCTATGGTCAAATTAAGTGGGAGTGGTCACCAATCCTGGTGTGGCTATTGCCATAAGGCTCAACCTTACGAGGTAGTGTGGCATTACATCACCTGTGGAGATGGCACACAGATGGTGGAGATGCTGAGAGCCTCAGAAACTCCTGAGACTGGCACCTCCTCCTGCTACTTTTGCAGATTCCCCTGTTTTGTGTGTCCTAACCCCATGAGGAGGTGAAGCCTTCTCTGCTTTTACCAAAGGAAGGGGAGCAGAAAGCAATTTTCCCTTGTGGTCCCCTTATTGTAACCCTTAATCGGATTAATAAAGAAACTGCTAATGACACTGGCGTCTTCAGTGAGCCTAGAGGCTTTCATTCCTTCAATGAAAAGAATTCACTTGGAAGTTTCTCTTCAGATTAGAACAGCTGCTGCCCTCCTGTGACTTTTTACATAGGAGGGTGCACTTTCGTGAACAGATGTGCATAATTCTTTGGTCAGGTACTCCTTACTCCTTTCTGTACCAAAATGGGGCCCAAACTTGGAGAAAACTGACTCTGAATAACTCCCGAGATGATGACTGATATTGCTTGACTCTTCACATGTATAGTTAATTTTTAACAGTTGACTATCCTTATGACCCATTAGCAAGCCAACTGCATTCAGACTGTGGGCTGGATTCTCAGCTGAGGTAAACAGACATAAAACAACACTGATGTGAGCCAGATGAAGCTCTGGCCCTTTAACTTCAACTGCGATCAAAGCCCTGCTATGGAGCAAACATATTCTTCTGTGAAGAAAGCAAACACAAATTGAAAAGTGTCCAAAGAATCTTCCCTTTGGATGCAAAATATGAGGGAAATTAAACCACAACTTAATTTATTCATATCTGATCCTTTAGTTTAAAGTCCAGATTTTGCACTGGACTATCTAGATGTGATTTTCACCGAATTCAGGGCAAAATTCTTGCTGAATTCAGTATGAATTACACGAACATCTCCAAGAGTGGAAATTTGGCCCTAAATATCTATGAATTGAATCATGAAACTCCTGGGATGAGGGTGGGAAGCTATGAGGATTCTCTGTATCAACAGATAATTTACTCAGGCTTAGTCTAGACCACAAAGTTTTGCCAGCATAGCTAAGCATAGGTACGCGGGCTAGAAGTGTAGAGGGGAAAAAAAATCACACCATCAACCACTATAGCTATGTTGGCATAACCCCCAGTGTAGATTCAACTATGCCATCGTAAGTGCTTCTGTTGACATAACTAGTGTCATAAGGGTAATGGTGTTACTATGCCAACAAAAAAACCTCCTTCTATTACATACACTATAGTTCAGCTGAGATAGTTACACCAACAAAGCCTTTGTAGTATAGACAAGCCCTTATTTATTAGGAAATGTATATTGATCCCCAGCATAATGGCATGGGGAGCCTTCTCCAAAGAAAATAATCAATACAGCCTAACATAATAAAACAGCTTTCTTTTTGTTAATAACTCATCCTATTTTCTATTTTATTCAGAAGGAAAAACCAAAAGTTTGATTTAACAAACAAAACACATCTGAAAAGCACTGTAAACTGAGCATCTAACTCTTTGAAGACCACTAGAGGGAGCAGATTTTCCCAATAGTCCACTGAGGATACCTCACCACTAATGAAAGTGTAAACCCAGAGATAGCAACACAACAGATCTTCATTTCTGTATTAGGGCTTCATTGGAGGGAATCTCTCAGACAATTAGTTGAATGATCAGTATAAGCAAAAAAAGTGAAAGAGTGCATTGTGTAGCAGATATGCATGTTCTTTATTTTCTGCTGTTTGTAATACAGAAAATAACCTCTTTCAATATTGTCATTTTTCTTATAGCAAATGTGATATTTTTCCCCTCTATTTTTCTTTTTACTTCTTTTTTCATATTAGTATCCATGCACACAGCATGAATGAGGGAGTGGGGTTTCTTAATTAACTAGTATGTCCTTCTTCCACAGAAATACATGAAAATTACAAGGTCAGTGTAAGCAGTGGCTCTTTTTGGTTTCTTTTACTTTAATTTCTTGGTGACAGTGATAGTTATTTAACGGGGACATGGATACCATCAACAGAAAAATAATCCCATCTCTTTCAAATTTTGACCTACTGTTACAAGTAACACTTAAAATTACTAGAACGGAAAGAGAGCGGAGAAAAACATTTTTCTCTGTTCTTTTTTCCTTCCCTTGTATGCGTTGACTTTCTTAAATTAATAATATCTTTGTATATTTGCCACTTTCAACATTTTTCCAGTATAGTTAATTCACCTGTTTCTTGTGTGGGTCTTTCACAAAGCAACACCACAGAGATTGGCAGAGAAGATCAAGGCCAGGTGTTCTATCTCCAACTACTTTTAACTCGTTTCTTTAAATGTACTAGATTTCAAATTGATAGTGGCACTTTAAGATGAGAAATATAAATTCTGGAGCAAAGGTTATAAGGATTACAAGTAGATTGAATTCAGGGCCAACATTACTTGACAGTATCCTTTTAACATGCCAGTGAACTTACCTCTCCCCCAGTGCAAGGAAAGGGTCTTGAGTATCTTGAAGTGCAAATTGCTCCTTTCTTTGTCACATCATCGTCCAGACCAAAGGTTGCTGAACAGTTAGTAGAAAAATACTTGTAAGGCTTCCATGTTTTCCCAAAATCCTGGGATCGCTCCAGAACCATGGCAATTGGCCTTGGTGACTTAAAAACCATGATTATGTGAGTAAAGTAAAACTCAGCTTCCAAATCCAGCTGGATCTTCTCCTTGTGCATGTCCTCAGCTGACTGCCACCATGTGCGAGGCAATCGGAAGGAAGAGTCGGCCATGGCAGAGGGCGGGTGAGCCCGATGGGTATGAGCAGCATTGCATTTGTCACACTTGGGCTGCTTGCATGTTAGGTCTGCATTCTCATTGTATGAACAGTACAACTCAGTGGAGTTGCGCCCACATGTGGTATCTGTCCACAATCTCCGTCCATGGGCTAGGTTTCCCATCCGAGGGTTGCATGCTTTTTCGCAGTGGGACCCAACTCCAACAACACTGCTCAGTCCTACATGAAGGAAAATAAGTGTCAGTCTAAAGCAATCTGCCATGACCAACCTCATTCTCAGACTACTGCATTCAGTCTGCCATGTGAAACAGCTCCCTATGTAACCCCCACATTAGTGGACATAAATCTTGCACTGGCCAACACAGAGAACAGGGAGAGAAGCCCAGAATCAGGGGATGAAGGGAGCTGCCAAAAGCAAGGGCAGCCCTCAGGATTGTACCTGTTTTAGTGACTTCCTGGATCACAGACCTGCCCTAGTCATGCTTCTTCCTGGTTCCAATATGCCCCCTGCTATTCCACTATGCGGAGAGCCCTTCAACAGCCATATGACCCCTTTGCTTTAGCCTAGCTATCTCTCCTTCTGCAATGGATGCTACACTAAACCCAGGGGCAGTAGATGCCCCCTAAGGTTTAGTGTGGTAGCCAAGGAATGCTGGGGTTTCTTGGAAACCACATGCAGGAAAAATTCTTAATGGGCAGTTTCTAGGGAACCCTGAAAGTTCTTTAGCTACCCCAATAAACATTATGGAGCACTTCCTGGTACAGTGGAAAAAAGGAGTATTCCCTTCTCTCACTGTCCTGTTAGAAGAAACAAAGCTAGTTCCTGAGCTATCCCAGAAACCCTTGAGGATTTGAAAGGAGACGGTGACACTGTCTGAATATTCACAGAGACATATTGATATGTCAGAGTATGGCCCTACAACCACTCTCCTCAAGACCCAGAAAGAGACATGTCCCATCACAGGACTGGGAAGAGGCTATAAAAAAAGCAGTAAGTAGTATGGAGGTTGGGTGGTGCCCGGGCTTACTGGGCAAATGAGGTAGGTGAGTTTTGGGCAGGAGACAGAGGGGTGAGTTGTGCAGGGATATTAAAGCAAGATGCTTCAATATTCCTACTGAACCTGGAGGCTGTTTGCACAGTAGGAACATTGAAGCATTCCCTCCCCAGGTGCTGCAGAGGTCAGGATTTAGCCAGTACACTGGTTCATATTTTGGAAGTTTGTCACTAATGATGTGTAAAGAAAAAATTCCACTGTTGAAAGGGTGCTGGCAAGTTGCCCTGCAATTTAGTCTATGTGGTTTTTGTTCAGGTTTGTCTTGAAGTCTTGTTGATTTAAAACTCATACAATGACAGTGTCTAAACAGAAAATAAAATCACCACGGGGGTCCAATATGAAACCTTTTGCAATGCTACAGTCACGGTTTAGTAATTTTTATTACAAACTCTCCACCTATTAATGAAGCTGGCAGTCAGACAGGAACTAGATTGCATTTT
This sequence comes from Rafetus swinhoei, assembly GCA_019425775.1. Lineage (NCBI taxonomy): Eukaryota > Metazoa > Chordata > Testudines > Trionychidae > Rafetus > Rafetus swinhoei. Next base: position 267,510,886 of record CM033437.1, on the reverse strand, counting down.
ATGACTCATAACCATTTAACTTGAAAAAATAAACAAAACAACTGTGATGATTTGAAAATGGGCATGCCAAAACATTTGAAGAGCATAATGTGTTCTTTATCACCAGGCCAAACATACACAATAAGTTTTATGCATCAATTATCATAGTTTCTTCTTGGTCTTTTTGAGAAGGTCAAGTGTCATTTTGGTTTACTATCTAATACATCGTTTATCTGGGGGCTATTATTATCATTCAGCTCTGGTATATAATGCCACAGTTGTGCTGGAGTTCTATCTCACACTAGCAGAGGGTAGGTTTAGTGATCTGATAGATTTCCCTTCCCCATCTCCATTTGTAATACCAGGTTTTTATAAGTTTATTCAGAAAAGCCGTGGGACATTGTTTCCCCACATTTATTATAAAACACTTACAAATGGGGAGACAGTATTGGCTAAAAATATCTTAGCTTTTATTGATCAAAATCCTGTGGGTAATAAATCCACCACGGGGATAAGAAATTAAGTGCAATAAAAAGGACTATTCAGGCAAGAACTAAAATAAGACAGTCCCAGCTCAAATTTATAAAATATACTTATGTCTATATAACAGTGAATAAATATAACTGTAGAATTCAAAAAACAACACTTTGCCTTTATAGAGATCCTTTTCAAAGTACTGTCCAAACAGAAACTAATTTATACAGCTCTCCTGAGAGGTAGGGAGTATTTTACCATGTGCATTATCAGTTAGGCCTACTATCGGCTGACTTAATTTATGTGTTGGCTGCTGTTTTGGATGCTTTAACTACACTATTGTAGTGAAGTCACCTGTGAAACAAACAGGCGAATGTTTACTGCAATACCCTCCATTACATTTCAAATCACTACCTCTAATAGGAATCACTTTTGTGAAGAAATAAATGTCAGTTCTTAGTCAGGACTCCAGTATGATTTTTAATTAGTATCCATATTGATCAAGTTCTATCTTTGTCCTCAATATTGTATAGTACATAGAAGAACATGGGACTAAAATCATTGTCCTGCTAAAGTAGTGTTTCCCAACCTATGGGTTGGGACCCAAATATGGGTCGCCTTTACATTTCAAAAGTGTCACCAAGTGTTTCCCCAGGTGGCTCTGCCCCCTCTCTTCCCCCCATTTTTGAAATGCCTTGGGTCACCAAGTCTTCCTGAACTGTCAGAATGGGTCCCCATCTGGAAAAGGTTGGGAACTGCTGTGCTAAAGTCAGTGGAACTTCCAGAAACTGTTCAGATGCAAATGCATTATGCATAAATTGACAAATGGATTAATATAAACACTTTTTGTAGTCCTCTTGTAGGCCTGTTTCCTCGGGGCTCTGTCCTGCACAGGTCTAAATCTACAACTTTCATTAAAGTCTATGGATGTTGAGGATACTCAGAAGTGGTTAGCACCTGCTAGCATCAAAGCCTTACTCCTATACTCCCTGGGACCACAGTTTTCATTCTTCATTTGGGAGTGGCTCCTGTTTCCACTGGAGTCAATGGGGACAGGTCAGGCTGTTGGAATTCCCAAGTCAATGCCACTTACCTTGAGGAAAAACAAAATCTTTGAATAATATTTTTTTTTTCAAATGAAAAAAAAATGGAATGATGTCTGCAGAGTGCTGCAATTTGTGTGAGGTGACAGTTTTCTGGCGTAGTGCTGTTTCCCACAAGAATGCAGCAAAACTGACAGATTGGAGCATTAAGATTTTCACAATGTTAGCCACAAACTAAGGTCAGCTCTTCCATTACCAGAAAGTGGTGCTTCTCCATACTACTTAATGGTTATGCTTAACCATTTCCTATGTCATATCATATCTACTGTACATACCACTGAACAGCAATCTTTAGTTAATGGACAAGAGCACACAAGATACACTGTGTACCTGTAAAATCTCCAGACATATCATACTCTTCCTGTTGTAATCATTTCTTCAGTTGATGCACTTGCCTTGTAACTTTTCACTTACACTCTTGCAATCGATTATATGATTTTTCTATAACAAGTTGATAGTGAGGTTTGTTCAAAAAGAAAATCAGCCTCTGGCTTGAAAACACTCCAAGGAAACATTATATAAACATTATATAAACAGATTATGAAGTGTTTTGAGGTCCCTGTAAGTGCAAAGTGTTATGCTATTTACCTTTGGTAAGACTGGGAAAGGGGTTTAAGGCTTTGGTTTATCTGTATGCTAGTTCTGCCCTCAGTACTTGTAAAGATAATTACAAGCATGACTAAAAACTGTTTTTTTACTACATTGTGAATTCTGCTTTTCCCACTTCCCTGCAGTATTGAAGTAATGGCTCCCACACCCCAAGGGTGACTGACACCAAGACTGTTAGAACTACATTATCTTGTAGATCTTTGCTGGTAAGACTCAGAACAGGCAGTAAGGAACAATCTCAGTGGTATACAGCTGTACTTATGCTAACCAGATACCAAAGGTCTTCTAAATAAATAAGTCAGCCAAAGGGAGTGAATGAAAGCTATCTTATCTTTACTGCAGGTAAAGGTGCTGCGAGCAACATGAGCGTAGGCACAGTGGGGTGTCAGCTCTAAGGGTCAGTAAAGTCCAGGCATGTTTATCTTATTTGAGATCTTTGGATTGCTTTGCTTGTGCATAAACTTGAAGTAGCAGTTACCTGAGAAAGAATGTACGTCTCTGACTTTTCCCTCGGAGTCAGATGTGATAAAGGGTTAGCACATAGAAATCACAGCTGGAAAACACTTATCAGAATACGCACTACCAGGGCAGACAAAGTGCACTGTTTGGTGCTCTGCCCGGTTTAATTGTAGCTGTCTTGCATGTGGGGGTTCCTAAACGTTCAGCGTCTGAAAGTTTTTCTTAGTGTTCTAGTTAAATATTCCTTTCTCCACTTCCATTCTCATTACCTCCTAGTTATATCTCTCTCCAAACTATTCCGGGCAGTTACCACATCCCCTCTTGGGTGTTGCTTAGCTAGCCTATATCTTTAGCCTTTGAAAACTCCCCTTACCGCTGAAGCTGGGGAGATGGATGCAGACGGCAGGTGTGCATCTGCAGTGCTGCATGGGAAGCAGCGTAACAGGCTGCCCCAAATGGAATTTAATTGGCATTCTTGAAAAGAAATGCTGGCAGAAGGAGAACTGGCTCGGGAAATACACATGTAGTATGTCCAGGACCCAGCGGGAAAGGAAGGTGGAAAAGGGAGAGAGAAAAAGGTGACTTAAAGCTAGCACATTTTACCGTCTGAGGACCCCTTACCAAGGAATCAGTAAAACCCAAGCAAAACAAAGGAACCTAAGGTCCGAACGGTCACTTTCCCGCACCCCTGGCTGATCTTGATCGGGGAAGAGGTACCTTTTGCTTTTACAGGCATTCCATCTAGAGCTAAAAGAAGCCACGCACTTTACTCGCTTTCCTGCTAAGGAAGCTCCTGTTCCCGTTTACTTAGGGAAAAAGGCTGAGTTTTTAAAAAGCAGCTTAATGGCATTCCCCAGTGCTAGCCTGGCATCTTCCCTTCCTGGATTAACTGCCCCTTCCCGGCGTCTCCCCTGCCGCTGGACTCTTCACACTCGCTTAGGAACTTGTCAAAGAGTCAGTGGCGTTTAAAAACTCTTCCCCCTTTACTGGCAAGGCTGCTGAGGAACATTGGGGTCCGAAATCTGCAGGAAAAGTCCCAGGGTGCCTGCTCGTTACACAGCGGGGTTGTACATGGCAAGTACAATTCTTTGTTCGCTCTGCAAATGCTAATCTGGCGAGGAAGATAAACGTTGATGGTTAATGATCGTTAAGGGCATTTACTGCCCGGAACCATCTGCTGGCTGCGGCAGAAGGAAAACAGGGACTATTAAGCCATTTCATACTCTTGACACTTATGTGCCCCCGCGGCTGCGGGCTTCATTCCTCCCCCGAGGCTGAGGGTTGGGGAGGCGGGTGAGGAGGGCTGAAAACACACCGAGAAGACCAACCTGCAGCTCCCGCGGAGCAGCCCAGAAGTGCAAGGAGCCAGAGCCAGCCCTCCATGGCCAAAGCGCCGCTCCAAGGGCATGGGGCGCGGCGGCCCGGGAGCCCGCAATCTCTTCTGCACAGGAGGAAGGTGCTGCCGAGCAAACGCTCCCCGGCAGGTCATTCAGCCGCCGCTCACTGGCGCGCTCCGGGCAGGCGGGAGGCTCCGGCCCCCGAGTCTCCCCCGGGCAGTGACATCGCGGCCGGGACAGCGGCTGCCTCCTGCGGCCCCCGGGAGCCGCGCGCCGGGCTGGGACCATCTCACTGCCCCGCGGGGCTCCCGCTGCGTGCGGGCCGGGCATGGCCCGCGGGCCCCCGGCCCTTCACTGCCCCCCGCCGCCCGCGCCCGCGGCTCTGGCCGGCGCCGCATCGCCCCGCGGGGCCCCGGTCTCAGCGCCTGGCTCCTTCCCCGCCGCGGCCAGCCCCTGGCGCTGCCGGCTCCAGCCAGGAGTGGCGGCTCGCGGCGCTGCAGCGCGGGGCCAGCCCGCGGGGGGACGGGCCGCGCTCCGAGGGGCTGGGGGCTGACACCGCCCCCCGCGCATCTCCCCCAGCGCCGCCAGCCTCGCCTCCCCCGGGCCCCGCGGGGCCAGCCCCCCTCGGCCGCCCGGCCAGCCCCGCCTGGCAGCCCTGCCCGCCCGCCCCCTGAGCAGCGCTCCGGTCAGCCGCTGCCCTCCCCCCCTCGCCCCATCAGCTCCCTGCCAACTCCCTGCCCTTCCCTTCCAGTTCCCTGCCCTCCCCCTCCCGCCAGCCCCTGCCCTTCCTCCCAGCCCCTGCCCCCGCCCCACCAGCCCCTGCCCTTCCCCTCCCAGCTCCCTGTCCTCCCCTTCCTGCCCCACCAGCCCCTTCCCCTCCCAGCCTACTGCCCTCCCCCTCCTGCCCCACCAGCTCCCGCCCCACCAATCCCCTGCCCTTCCCCTCCCAGCCTACTGCCCTCCTCCCACCCCACCAGCTCCCTGCCCTTCCCTCCCAGCTCCCTGTCCTCCCTTCCTGCCCCACCAGCCCCTGCCCTTCCCTCCCAGCCTACTGCCCTCCCCTCCTGCCCCACCAGCTCCCTGCCCTTTCCCTCCTGTCCCGCCAGCCCCATGCCCTTCCCCTCCCACCCTGCCAGCCTTCTGCTCTTCTCCGCCAGCCCTGCCAGCCCACTGCCCTCCCCCTCCCGCTCCACCAGCTCCCTGCTCTTCCCCTCCAACTCTCTGCCCTCCCTTTCATGCCCTGCTAGCACCCTGCCCTTCCCCTCGCGCCAAGCTAGTCCTCCTGCCCTTCCTCTCCCACCAAGTTAGACCCCTGCCTTCAGCCCAGCTAGCCCTCCTGGCCTTCCCCCTCCAGCCCAGCTAGCTTCCTTCCCTCCATCCCACTCTGAGCAGCACTTCTCCCAGCCACTCCTCTGCTTTGCCCCCTCTCCAATTCGCACCCCTCTTTTACCCCTCCAATCCAGCTAGCCCCCGCCCTTGTCCTTTCCAATCCAGCTACACCCCGTTCTTCCCTCTCCAGCCAAGCTAGTCCTTCTGCCCTTCCCCTTTCCAGCCATCCCCTTGGCCACCCATTATTGCTACTTCCCCTCAGCCCTAGCTTCCCCAGCCACCTTGCTCCAGAAGGCTCTTATCCTTCCCATCCTCTTCCTTCCTTCAGCCATTGCTGCCTCCAGACATTTTGCCCCAGCCATTTTTTTCTCCCATCCAGATCAGCCATTCTGTTGCCACAGCCACCAACCTGCTACTCTCTTCCCAATAATCCCCTCCTGCTTCCCAGCCCCTATCCCCTGCCCTTCCAAAGCCTCAGTCCCACAGCTTAGCCTTCATTTAGTCCTACATCCCTTATGTCAAATGGGTTCATGAAGCAGAAAGAACTCACTTCCTGGCTCCCACCCCAATATCACTGGGGTCTGTTTGACACAAGAAGGGAAGAAGGCTAGGTTGGAGACTGTGCTGCACTGAAAGCCATTTGCTTCCTTGTGCTTTAAACACAGACACATTTGTGAGAGTCAAATGACAACATGAACCAGTGCTCATCTAACACACCTGTAAATAGTTCCCTTCGCCCCACCCTGCATTTCATCTCCCCTTCTGCTAAGTGTGAGCTAGAAACCTTCTGTCTCCTCAGCAGCCACCATAGATGAGACATAGATGTCTGGATCCAGTCTTCTCAGAGAGGTGACAGTCTGCAGCCCAGCACTTTGATTGTCAAACAGTGAGCACAGGAGAGATTACCCTGGTGGGTTTAGGACAGTGAGTTCCTGTCTAGACGCACATGCACATTGCACATGTCTAGATAGGCATGAGAGAAAATGACCTCAGTGGTGGAAATGAGAAGCCTCCTTTGTGTTATGTAAAACTGCATTGAAAATTAGATCTTCAAAAGTTATGGGACTAGTTGTGTTACAGAAATAGAGGTAACTGAATACTTGGGGGCAAATGGTACATTTCTACAACCAGAATGGATAGTAACAGGACTAGATACCTCTTGGAGGGCATTTTAATAGTCCATATACTCCAGAGGATTATAAAACCTATGATCAATGGAGCTATATTTGTTAAGCATTTTTTAGTCTGGGAGGGGGAATGCTGAGATGTGATCTTAATATGAGAACAGTAGTTTTAAAATAGTTGCCCAAGTTCAAAGTGCAAAGAAAATGTCTGAAAAATTTCGTAACAGTTACAACATGCTCACCCACCAGGTTAGATTCAGATAAGTAAAAAAAGTGATTGTTCAAAAGGTTTCCATGCTGGTTCTTCTAGCCCTCCTGTGCTGAGATTGAACATCAGAAATTACAATCTCAAAAGGTAATTATTTGAGAAAAACACATATTTTGGGGAAAGCAAAGGCTGTTGGGCTACAAGAATAGCCCCCATCCTCCACCAAAAATGACAGGCCCAACAAGCGTGTCTATAGACTGCAGCTTTCCACATAGCACACCACAACTGTCTTCTTCCACTACACTTCCCAAGTGTCCAGGCAAATAATTAACTATCTGTCCTACTCGCGGAGTTCCTCTTCAAAGAACTAGTCCGGTCTACTATTGTTGAAATATTTAGAAGATTTTTTTAAAAGATTCAGAAAAGAGCTACAGGAGTGATTCATTCTGGAAACATGCCAACAGTGAGAGATTTAACAACCTCAATCTACTTAGTTTATCCAAGAGAAGATTAAGAAGTAGCTTGTTCAAGAACTGTAAGTAGCTACATGATGAAGAGAGTTCTCATAGTAGATGGCTCTTTAGCAGCAGAAAGCATAAGAAGATTAAATAGTTGTCATCTAAATTTGTCTAACAATGAGGGTGATTAACCATTGGAACCACTTTCCTTGGGACATGGTGGATTTTCCATCACTTTAAATCTTTAAATCAAGAGCTGAGAGCTTTCTCAATGTTATGTTCTAATGCAACAACTAGCTCTGGAAAGTTGCCATTTGGGGCTTGATCCTGCATGACTAAAGTTAATCAGAGGGTTGCCATAAATGTAAATGATCAGTCCTTAATGCACAAGGAAGGCCAGAATCCTAAATTAGTGTTCTCTTTGTGTTTTTTCTTCTCTGTGATAGTAAGAGGACTACAGCTAATGGTTTTGTCATTGATTCACACATGGTAATGGACATTACTGGTAGTATCATATGCTAGACAAACTCTAATATGCACCCTAGTGGCTATATTGATAGTAAGCGTGACATCTTATTTCAAATGAATTGACACAGACTTGAAATAAATAAGAGGAAGACTTTTTAATTACACAGAATCAAGAATAGTGGTTTGTTGTTCTTCCTACAGGGACCAATCCTATTCAATATATTCATAAATGATCTGGAGAAAGGGATAAACAGTGAGGTTGCAAAATTTTAAGATGATACTAAACTGCTCAAGATAGAGTTAATTCCAAAGCAGACTGTAAAGAGCTTCAAAAAATCTCACAGACGTGGGTGTCTGCACAACAAAATAGTATATGAATTTTAATGCTGATAAATGCGAAGTAATGCATATTGGAAAACATAATCCCAACTATATGTATAATATGATGAGGACTAAATTAACTATTATCATTCACAAGAGAGATCTTGAAGTCATTGTGAATAGTTCTCTGAAAACATCCATTCAAAGTGCAGCAGCAAGCAAAAAGCAAACAGAATGTTAGGAATCCTCAAGAAAGGAATAGAGAATAACAGAGAATATCTTATTGCTGCTATAAATCCATGGTACGCCCACATCTTGAATACTGCGTACGGATGTGGTTACCTTCTCTCAAAAAAGATATCTTGGCATTGGAAAAAGTTCAGAAAAGGGCAACAAAAATGATTAGTGGTATGGGACAGCTGCCGTAAGAGGATAGATTAATAAACCTGGGACTTTTCAGCTTGGAAAAGAGACAACGAAGGGAGGATATGATAGAGGTCTATAAAATCATGATTGGTGTGGAAGAAGTGAATAAAGAGTTATTTACTCCTTCCTATAATACAAGAACTAGGGGTCACCAAATAAAATTAATAGGTAGCAAGTTTAAAACAAACAAAAGGAAGTACTTCTTCACACAACACACAGTCAACCTATGGAACTCCTTTCTAGAGGATGTTGTGAAGTCCAAGACTATAACAGGGTTAAAAAAAGAGTTACATAAATTCCTGGAGGATAGCTCAATCAATGGCTATTAGCCAGGATGGGCAAGACTGGTGTCCCTAGACTCTATTTGTCAGAGGCTGGAAATGGATGAGAGGAGAGGGATCCCTTGATGATTACCTGTTCTTTTAAGTCCCTCTGGGTCACCTGATATTGGCCACTGTTAGAAGACAGGATACTAGGCTAGCTGGATCTTTGGTCTGACCCAGTATGGCCATTCTTATGTCTTATGTCTATGCCAATTATGAGTTTCATCAAGTCTTTCACCCAGCTATGTATTTAGTGGGTTTCCTAATACCTACATTGGGACCTCTGGTTATCTGCCTGCACCAAGGACAAGAAGAACTCAGGGAACATTTGGAGACAGCTAAAGAAGCAAAATAAGCACCATGTCAAACAGGGTTGCCATGCCATCCCCAGCCTTGCCATCAGGGACAAGGTCTGGCTATCAACCCAGAACCTCAGATCATCCTGCCCATCAGCCAGACTGGATCACCAATATGTAGGCCATTGTCAATCCTGGAACAAGACAGCTTGGCATCATTCAAGCTGCAGCTGTCCAAACCACTGAAGATTCATCCAGTGTTCCATGTCTCTCTCCTCAAATCATACACAGAGAATCTGTTCTGAGCATGTTGCAACTACTCCTCCCTCAGCAAGAGGAATACTGGTTTGGCAATTCCTTGACTCTCAGCAAGTTCAAGGCAAGCTCCAGTATCTGCTGAACTGAGAAGTGCATGGTCCAAATAACCAAGCCGATGAATCTATGGAGAACATTCAGGCACCAGACCTTCTGGAGGACTTCCAGGGAATTCACCCAAAGCAGAGGGTTGCCAACCCTCCAGGATTAACCTGGAGGCTGCATGAGTTAAATGTTAATCTTTAGTTAAATATTATGTTGTGATGAAACCTGCAGGAAATCATCCAACTAACGCTGGCAATTCTACCAAGCAGCCAGGCATAAGGGCCTCCAGAAGGCATCACTGAGGTGGAGGTATTGTTAGGACTAAGGGCCTGTGACTGAGCCTGGGGCTAATTAGCTCAACCTCCAGGCAGACTAATCAAGAGCTCCGGCAGAACTGCCTGATTGATGGCGGGGAGCCAGTGGTCCTGCTTTTAAGTTTAGCAGTGGTAGCAGGTGACTGTCTGCTCCAAACTTGCATCTGCAGCTGTGATCCTTCCTGTGCCTGCCTGCCCCCGGCCCTTTCCCAGTGTAGCTCCTTCCCTGCTCTGGTCTGCTCCAGCCCTACTCCTTGCCTGGTTCCTGACTCCAGCTCCGACTGCCAGATCTGAGTGCCTATGCCCCAGTCATTGATATTCAGAACCCTCATTTGTATACTTTGATAGTCTGTCATGACCTAGTAAATAGCTTTACCACAGCGCACATCTGGCTCACTACCTATTTCTTACCCACAACATAGAAGGTACAACTTAACACAAGACATACTAAATAAATACAATCTCTCTGGCTGGGCTTGACTTCACTCCCATCTCCGGATGTAGCAAGCTCCAGGGTCACAGCATTGATTGGCTCAGCACCTCCCCACACCACCCAATGGGGGGGAGGGAGGGCAGCCCTGCATGTGTGAATGCTCCAGGGTCACAGCATTGCTCACTCAAATATGGCCCAGCATCATGACGGAGGGGCAGCAGGACCAAAGTCAGTGGAGCTAAGACTCTGTGTGCTGCTCACAATGCCTGGTATGGGGCACTGAGCCCAAGGAGTCCCATGGGACTAGAGCACCAGGATTAGTGCAGGGTGGACTCTTCACAACTCCTCCCATGACCACTCAGCCCCCTGTGGGAGAACATGCCACCCCCTTCACCTCACCTAGTCTCCTCACAGATCTCCCATGCAATTCTTACCCATTCTGGCAACCCCACTCTGCACTGAGAAGCCCTGATCTATAGCATCTGCCTCTCCCCAACGGCCTTGTATTGCACACAAGCAGCATTTATGATCAATTACTTTCAGTGAGTACAACATCATTCACATTTGTACCTTCCTGCTTCATGATTTCAAACAGACAGACTAACAGAAAAACCTGTCGGCCACCTAGCTGTGTTCAGTACATCAGAACCAAGGTTGCCAGCCTTCAGTAAATTCATGGACAGTCCATAAAAAATGGAACCTGTCTGTAAAGCCATTTACATGTCAGTAACAAAAACCCACCAAGTTTCAGTGGAGCTGAGGACTCCCTCCCACTTGGCCCTGGAGTGAGATCTGCACTGTGGGGAAGCTGCAGGGAGTCTTCAGTTCCCAGGGCAGGGGCTGGCGGGGGCTGCTCTTCTCTGCCTGTAGTATGAACTCTACTTTAGTGTCATTTGCGTCAGCACAACAGCAACTTTTGGTGGGCGTGTGTGCAACACCCTCCCTCAATGGGCTCCCTGGGGCTGGGGAGGGGCAAACAGGGTACGGCATTCAGGGTCTAGCAACCTCCCACAGGCTCCCCAACGATAAGTCACAGCAGGGCAATTACTTACATATAAGAAATAAATTGTCCGTTCTTGTGCTGGAAGGATTATTGACTGTCAAAAGTGGACTTGCAAAATTACTAAAGCAACGGTTGACAGTATGACTGCTGCAGTGGATGATCACAAACTGGAGAACTTGGAGGATGGTGATGTGACTAGTAAGTAGGTTAAACTAGCATAATAACACTGTGTTGTGTTGTTTGAATAAAAATACTGGATGTTGTTCATTTTTGTCCTTTTGAGCCATCTCTATGTTACATAAGAATGTGTCCATAAAAAAGTTTGGTTGTCTGTAATATTTTTCTGTACTGTCCATAAAAATCATGTTCAGCAGTTGGCAACCCTCTTCAGAACATAAGAACAGCCACACTGGGTCAGACCATTTCTCCGTCTAGCTCGGATGCTGTTTTTCAACAGTGCACTGTGCCAGGTGTTTCAAAGGGAGGGACCTGAACAAGGCAATTACTGAGTGATCCATTTCCCATCATGCACTCCCGCCTTTTGGCAGTTAGTGGCTTAAGGAAACCCAGAGCATGAAGGTACAACCCTGACAATCTTGGCTAATAGCTTTTAGAATCATAGAAATATAGGTCTGGAAGGGACCTCAATAGATCATCCAGTCAGTCCACTGAGGCAGGACTAAGTATTAGCTGCACCGTCTCGAACTGGTGTTTGTCTAACTTGTTCTTAAAACCCATCAATGACAAAGATTCCACACTCTCCTAGGTAACTTGTTCCCATGCTCAATTACTCTTACAATTAGGAATTGTTTCATAACGTCTATCCTAAATCCCCCTTACTGCAATATAAACTCCATTAGTTCTTGCTCCAGCCTCGGTGGTTTAGGAGAACAATTTATTACTCTGCCCTTTATAACAACCTTTAACTTACTTGAAAACTATGTTCCCATTCAGTCTTCTCTTCTCCAGACTAAACAAACCCATTTTTTTCATTCTTTCCACATTTTCCAGATCTTTAATCATTTTAGATTAGCTCTCCTCTGGACTTTCTACAGTTTGTCCACATCTTTCCTGAAATGTGGTGCCCAGAACTGAACACGGTACTCCAGCAAGCCTTATCCATGCTGAGTAGAGTGAAATAATGACTTGTTAGGTTTCTCTTTCAACACGTCTGCTAATACATCCCAGAATGTTGCTCACAGGTTTTGCAGCAATATAACATTGTTGGCTCATATTTAGTTTGCGATCCACTCTATCCTCCCAGTCCTTTTAGGCAGTACTCCTTCATAAACAGTCATTTTTCCTTTTGTATTTGTGCAATTGATAATTTCTTCCTAAGTTCAGTACTTTGCATTGGTCTGTATTGAATTTCATCCTCTTTATTTCAAGACATTTTTGCAGTTTGTCCAGATCATTTTGAATTCTAATCTTGGCCTCCAAAGCACTTGCAATCCCTCCCAGCTTGATACCATCTACAAACTTTATCAGTGTATTTTCTATGCCAATACCCAAGTAATTTATGAAGATACTGAACTGAATTTGATGTAGAACAGAGTGTTACAGGCTTTCAATCAATATGCCCTGCCAGCTTAACTATGAACGACTGATAACTACTCATTGGCTGCATCTAGACTGGCATGATTTTGCGGAAATACTTTTAACGGAAAAGTTTTTCCGTTAAAAGTATTTCCACAAAAGAGCGTCTAGATTGGCACGGATGCTTTTGCGCAAAAAGTGCTAAGCATCCGTGCCCAGTATAGACGCTTTTGCGCAAGAAAGCTCCGATGACCATTTCAGCCATCGGGCTTTCTTGCGTAAGAAATTAAGGTGCCTGTCTACACTGGCCCTCTTGTGCAAGTATTCTTATCCCTGAGTGGGAGCATCAAAGTATTTGCGCAAGAAGCACTGAATTCTTACATTAGAACATCAGTGCTCTTGCGCAAATTCAAGCAGCCAGTGTAGACAGGCGGCAAGTTTTTGCGCAAAAGCAGGTGCTTTTGCGCAAAATCTTGCCAGTCTAGACGTAGACATTGAGTATAGTTTCTCTACCACTTGTGTGCTCATCTTACGGAAATTCACTGAGGCTGTATTTCTCTAGTTTGCTTATGAGAAGGTCCTGTGAGACAGTATCAAAAGCCTTACTGAACTAGAGAAATATCACATGCTTACAAAAAAGTGAACATAATGGCCCCATCCTCCATGCTCGTATTTCTTATACAATATTGGAACTGCTAGAGCTACTTAAAGAGCAATCACATCATTGGAATGTATTTGTTAATGACTTAGACCTAGATTGTCTCCCACTAGCTCCATCCAGAAAGGTCTCCTATGCACATGGAAACTCCTTCCTCCTCCCATCGAGGAAGAAGGTTCAGCCACCTCTGCATGTGGATGCTAGAGAAGAGGGATGGAGCTTCAGTGGGTGGAAGGGCAGGAATGGTGGGTTTGTCATAGAGCCAGAAGAATATATATTGTCCCCCCTCATGTACTGTGGAAATTAATCAGAAAAAATAATGCATCCTGGTGCTGTGTTGGAACTCCTGGGAGAGCTGGGCTTTGGCTCAGTCAGGGAAAGGCCATGGTAACATGGTTGCAGTGGAGCTGTGCTCTCAGCAGGCCCATTGATGGGGGTGGGGGGATGGAGAGAAAGGGTGCAACTGTCCTGGGGCCCAACAATTCAATGAGGCCTGAGGCTCACAGTGACCGGAGCCCTGGGCTCTTTAAATTGCTGTGGAACCCCGGGCAGCTTGCTTCAGGTAGTAATGGAGAAAGGTCACATCTGAGCAATGCCGGTTGCCCTGCCCCTACCCCTTCTTGTTGAAGCCAGGCACCTCTCCATCTTGCCCAGGGGCCTACTGAGTGTGTCCGCTCACCTGGCTGTCAGGTTGCGATGGGGCCCATGAAGGAGCAGAACAAGTGCTGGGGCAAAGGGACTCTCACATATTGTTGTGGTCTTCTGTGGTTTCTCTGGGATTTCTACAAATCCTGAGGTTTCACCCACATTTGAGGGTGAGTCCCTCAGCCTTTGCTGCTGGGTCCATATTCTGACCTCCCAAGAGGACAAGCTGAGGGACTTCTGTGAGGGCCACTGTCTGGCAAGTTCTTCTCCTGAAGCCCGTTGCCAAGGGGAGGATGATCTGAGGCTGACATTTTAAAGCACATTATACTAAATTAATTTTAGAAAAATACTTCCCTGAAATACCATTCCTCTGCCCCCTGCTTGCAGTATTAAATCCATTTGGACTTAATACATAATTATGCATAAAATCTCAAAAAAATATAAAATAAGGTTTACTTTTTAACTGGAAGTCTGTAAAAAGATTGCCTCTCTCTGTATTGGCGTCTGTGTAAGTATGTGTATTCCTGTTATAGTTTAACAAAGTCCCTTTGGGTAAGGTGCTTAAAGTAATCTGATGTAAGCACTGTCACATGTGTCATTTGGCTTCTTACCGTGAGTTCACTCCCAGTTCTAGAAAGGAGGATCACGGGGAGTTCAATACCATACCAGGGGCAGAACTGTTATCGAAAGGGAACATCATTGTCTGGTGCTAGAGGGTGGGCAAGACATGAATATTCTTTTTCAATGAACATAAGTGCAAGATAACTAGTTTTAGTACAGATGTTAATTTTGATGTACAATCTCATTAGCCCACAAGAATGCCTGTGGTATTTTTCTGTCCTGCAGTTATGCAGCATTCATTCATCTTATAACAGAAGTATCACTTCATATAATAAAATTAATCTGCAGATGTCATAGCAGGATGGCATAGTGCAGTGAAAATGTATTGCATCGTTAATGCCCATTGGGCTATGCCCTCCTCTGAGATAGATTGACTAAGATCCTCAGAAGTCAATGGCATGATGCTGGTTCACAGCAGCTAAGGATCTGACCCAAAAGATAATCAGCTATTGCAGCATCAGGTCATCTGCCACTGCATGGACAGTGTCTTATAAAATGTGTCTTATTATCCAAAATATTTTCATGTGAGCCAGGCTATCCAGCTCTTTTGCACCATTCCTGAATGGCACTAGCAAAATCTGAGGAGTCCATAGCAGTTTACATCCCGCCCTACCACACAAGCATATATACCACTATATACGGTGGCAGTGCTTCACTTGAATCATTTTCGGCTTCTTTGTTTTTCACTTGAGTTGCATGTGGGGGTTTTCTGTCGCACTAATGAGCCAATGATCCATTGTAACAAGAGCAAAAGCAAAATTGCGATTATGATCCATGCTTACAGTGAAATGTGCAGCACCATGTTGGACCAAACAGATTAATATACAGATGGCAATGACTGCGTATAATGCAGCTATAAACACTTAACTGAAATCTGTCAAATGCACAGCGCCATCTGAGGACCTCATATGCCTGGAGGAATCAGCTTTGCTTGTTATTCATTACTGTGGGGGAAAATGTGATCACAAGTTGTTTCCCCCCCCCACACACACACCCTCCAAAGCTTCTCATGCCTCTCCCAGAATGTGTTCCATGCCCCCTGAGGGCACCCCAGTCTGAAAACCTCTGCCTTGAGCCCTGCATTAAAAGCTAAAGTGATGCCTTCTGCACTGGGATGAATTTCAGCCATATGCCATGAAAAGCACTCCAAAGAGATTTCTGACTCATATTTTCACTGCGTTTTCTGTAAATAATTAGTGACTAATATAAAAAAAGGTTTTAATTGTTGGGTGTGAATGGCAGTGTACAAAATATTAGGAAAGCAAGAGGTCTGGAGCATCACAATAGCCACTCTCAACTCCCTTCAGGAATTAGACTGAAGTAATAATATTGCAATATGTAACAAAAGGATCATAAGACTCGGGTTCTTACACTTGTAAAGACATATGGTTGGTGCATTGCATTGTGGCTTGGTGTATCCTTACATTGTGTGTGCTAGCTAGCAGAACACTTCTGATGTCAGTAATAAGAGACTAAGGGTATGTCTACACTACAAAGTTAATTCGAAATAACAGCCATTATTTTGAATTAACTTTAATAGCGTCTACACATACAAACCACTATTTCGAAATTAATTCAAAATAGTGGAGCCCTTATTTCGAATTTGGTAAACCTCATTCTACGAGGAATAACACCAAATTCAAAATAGCTAATTCAAAATAAGTGCTGTGTAGACACTTATTTCGAATTAGGGGGCCTCCAGCCCTTCCCAGTTTCCCCTGGTGGCCACTCTGGGCCAAACCAGGAAAACTCCTCTCCTCTCCCCCAGCCGCGGGGCCCTTAAAGGGGTAGACTCTGGCCACTGGGCACATGCAAGAGGCAGGCCTGCCAGCAGCCGCAGACCCTCAGCCAGTGGCCACACGATGGCAGTCAGTGGCAGCCAGCTGTCCCCCGCCCAGTCCCCCAGCACCCAGGGGCCAGCCAGGGGCCGTAGACGGTGCGCGCCCTCATGGACTAGTGCGGAGATCATGGACCTCATTGAGGTTTGGGAGGCCCCAATGTCCATGATCTCCGCACTAGGCGGAGGAATGCAGCCGTCTACAGCCGCATAGCGGCCACCATGGCCAGGAAAGGCCACAGGCGCACCCAGGAGCAGGTGTGCCTGAAGGTGAAGGAGCTGTGGCAGGCATACACCAGGGCCACCAGGGGCGGTGCCGCAGCAGGGGCTGCCACCTGCCCCTACTTCCCCACCCTCGACCGACTCCTGGGGGGCGGGGCGGTCCACGCCAGCCCGGGAGGCAGCGAGCCGGGAGCTTAGGGCCCTGACCTGGGCGCACCAGAGGGGCCACCACCAGCTGTCCCGGCACCGGAGTCGGCAGGGTCGTCCAGGGAGGCCATACCAGGTAAGTGCCAGCACTGTCCCCTACCCGGGGGGGAGGCGAAGAGGGAGACCAGGGACCGCACGTGTGGGCCATGCCTCCCGTGGATCACGCAGCCACCTGTGCACGTGCGAGCACGTGCCATGCCACCCCGGGACAGGTGGCTCCAGCTGCATGACACCCAGGGGCCGTGGCCCAATAGACACACGCGTGTGTGAAGAGACCTGACACGCTCCGACCCCGGGGCGGGACCCAGCAGGACGCTCTCCCTTCACGCCCCCTCTACACAGAGGCAGGGGACATCTCCCCCCTAGCCCCGGCCGCACTATACACAGCAGAGGGGCATGGGTGCGGTCTTGGGGCAGCTCCCAGTCCTGGGGCGAGCCAGACATCCTGACCATGGCCTCTGTGCAAGCACATCGGCTCTGACGATGCAGGGCATGGTCGCCCTCACCTCGCGGGGGTGGGCGGGGAAGGGGCTGGGCATCATCCACTGTGTCCCCAGGGAGAACTGACCACTTCTCTTCTTCCTCTACAGCTGCAGCAGCTGCTCGTGCAGCGTGCACCACCCCGCCCGGGACATGCTCCCGCACCCGCGGCCTCAGCAGGACCACCACCACGCGACAGGGGTACCGGGACCAGCACCTGGGGGCCCTGCGAGCCCTGCACCACACCATCCAGGCCTGGATGCAGGAGGACCTGCAGCTCCGCTGGGAGCAGCTTGCTCAGGACCAAGCCATGTGCTCAACCCTGCAGACCCTGCTGCAGAGTATGCTGCCCCGTGCCGGTCCTGTGCCTGCTGCCCCCACAGCTACTGTTCCTCCTCCCACTCCTGCCCCCCTCCCACCTCTTCCTCCTCAACCTCCGCACCCTCCTCCTCATCCCCCCGGGGACACCGAGGCCCCCTCCCCCGCCGTGCCGGGAGGCGGTTGGCCCAGCGAGACCCCAGCCTTGAGCGCTAAGCTTCCCCTTCCCCTTTTTCCCCTTGCTTCCCCCTTCCAGCTCCCTCCTCCCAGGTTTCCCCCTCCCCTCTCCCACCCTCTCTCCTGCCCTCTCCCGCCTCCTTTCCCCCATCTCCTCAGAGTTTCCTTCCCCCTCCCCAGTTGTGTTAAATAAAGACAGTTTCTATTTTTGAAAATATGTGTATTTTATTTGACATCAGGAAGGGGGGGCTAGGGGAAGGTAAGTGGAAGGACGAGAGGGAGGAATGGGGCACAAGCCCCCAGTGGGGCAGACCGGGGAGACGGTTAGCGCTTCTCAGGGTGGAAGCTCTCCTGCAGGGCCCCCTGGATCCTGACAGCCCCTCGATGGTGCTCCTAGATGGCAGCCTGCAGACAGTGCAGCCAGGCTGCTGGCAACGTGTCCACGAGATGCAGCAGAGTCCCCGGGGGCAGGTCTGGTTCCATGTTGCAGAGTGCTGTGGTGTCCCGAGTGAGGGCAAGCAGAGCACTCTGAGACACAAATTTTGCTGTCCTCAGCGAGGTAGACCAGCAAGCAGAGAAACCTGAGAACTGTCTGTCCGGGATGCGGGTCGGGTCCTTTAAGCACAGATCTCAGCTAGCCTGAGGCAGCAGCCCACACACTAAGTCTGACCCTGATGCCCTTTTGGCACTGGTTCGGCCAGCCTTACCTTCGATTCAGGGTCCACTCAATGTGGATGCGCTATTTTGAATTAGAAAAACGCTATTTGAATTAGTTTTTGTGTCTAGATGCGTTATTTTGAATTAGCTTATTTCGAATTAACTAATTCGAAATAAGTTAATTCAAAATAGCGCTGTAGTGTAGACATACCCTAATTAAGAACTCTGAGGCTATGTCTAGACTGCAGGCTTCTTTCGGAAGAAGCTTTTCTGGAAGAGATCATCCAAAAAAATGTATTTAGAGCATCTACACAGCAAAAGCACATTGAAAAAGTGATCTGCTTTTTCAAAAGATAGCATCCACACTGAATGGACATTATTTCACATTTCATCTATGATTACTATAGATGGAGTGGCTACCAGGGCACCTGTGCTTTTTCCTCTTTCCTCTTCTTTCGAAAGAACTCCCTCTTCTCTGTCCACACACACGCTTTTTTCCGAAAGAGCTCTTTCAGAAAATGTCTTCTTCCTCATAGAAAGAGGTTTACTAATGTTGGAAAAACCCCTCTATTCTTTTGATTTTTTTCTGAAAGAACGCAATTGCAGTGTGGACATAAGTGAAGTTTTTTTTAAAAAATGCAGTTTTTCTGAAAAAACTCTGCAGTGTAGACATACCCTGAGTGATGATTCCCACTTACAGTTGAACATGCAAGGGATAAGTAGTAACCAGGTCCCTAAGATCTTATCTACACAGGGTTAAACAAATGATTGTGCCTGCCTGAGCCGTTTGACTCCAATTGGTTTTAAAACTGAACCTGGTTAGAATGTCTGGGAGAACTCCTCAGTGTAGACAAGACATAGGAAGTTACATCTTTGTTATACCTCACATGAGCAAGCAATTCCATTGGCTACGTCTACACTAGCGTGATCTTGCGTAAAAACTCTTTAGCGCAAGAGTTCTTGCATTAAAGTAGTTGCGCAAGAGAGCGTCTACACTGGCATGTGCTTTGCGCAAGAGATGTGCTTTGTGCAAGAGCATCCTTGCCAGTGTAGACACTCTCTTGCGCAAGAAAGCTCTGATGGCCATTTTAACCATAGGGCTTTCTTGCGCAAGAAATTCATGTTGCCTGTCTACACTGGCCTCTTGCGCAAGAACAGTTGCGCAAAAGGGCTTATTCCTGAGTGGGAGCGTCAGAGTTCTGGCGCAAGAAGCCCTAATTTCATACATTAGAACGTCAGTTTACTTGCACAAGAACACGCGGCCAGTGTAGACAGGCAGCAAGTTTTTGCACAAGAGCGGCTGCTTTTGCACAAGAGCGCCAGTGTAGACACAGCCACTGTGTTCATAGTGGGCTGGGCAGAAGGAAAAGTCTTGCTCTGTAGAAGAAACCAAAAATTGGGTAGATCTGAGCTCTGTATAGACTTAAGCTACTGCTAAGGTGAAGGGAAGACTCCGATCCTCCAGCTACTAGTTGAGGCTTTTTAGACTCTGTATATTGATCTGACATTTTACAAGAGGTATGTCACTAAGCTAGAAATTTTTCTATTTTAAGAAAATCAGAGCCTGAATCAAATTGCATTGAAGACAATGGGAGTCTTTCCAACAATTTCCAGGGCTTTGAATTGGACTCTGATCCAAAACTCTGGAAAGTTAGCTAGCTCTTGGGCTTTCAGACACATTGCTAGTTTTTTTAAAAGCTGGTCGTTTATATTCCTTGTGCTTTTTCTCTTTTTTTCAAACTACTGAATTTTTTCCAACTGCTATCAAGCACATCACTGACTCATGACATTTTGGGACAGTTTGGCTCTTCAGTTTCCTGTGAGCAAGTTAGCTACAGGATAGTGCAAAGCAATGACTAACAACTCACACTTCCTCATTCAGTTCTTTTTAAAGCTAAGATGTGTTTTAATAACAAGCTTAGTTGATATTAGTTATAACCCCAGTAACAAATGAAGAAAAGCAGAGAACTTTCCTTCTCACTGTACACTGCGATCCTTTTGAGCCAAGTATTTGACATGCTGGACCAGCATGCATAGCAGCATGAAAGCACATTCATGGGATTTAGTGTAATTGGGAGTCAAGTCACAGTAACAGTATGGCAATGATAATGCTATTCCTAAGAAGCCTGTAATGAGAATGGAATGCACCCTGTTTCTGCCTGTCATTGGGAAAAATGTAGATTCATTAGTGAACATGAAGAGAGAGAGAGAGAGAGGAAAAGGAAATCCCAGTTTTTTCATCAAAACTTTAATATACTCCACATAGAATTGAAGCTAAGGCAATGTGGGTGTATGAATTCTTCTACTATTGCATATGACTACCAAAGGATGTTCCTTTTACCAAAAACACACTGACCCACTTTTAAAATGGGCTGCCGAAGCATAGACTCCTTTTCTATTTGTCCATAGAAGATTCTCCTGCAGCCTCAGTGCCTGCATACCTGAAAAGGGGGATTTATTTCCTGGAGGTGGATGCATGTTTTTTTCCCTGTCACTGCCCTTCCTTCAGTGTGTATGACAAGGAAGGGAAAGTTTACAATGGCCTCCATATGATTCCAGCCAGAGGGAAGTATCATAAAATCACAATACCTCCCTGGCCAGCACCTCCAATTATTTTCTCTATGGTGATCTTGTACAGGTATTGCATTACGAAGGGAGATTGGGGCCACCTTTTCCCACTATCACCACAAAGTATTTCTACTTCCACCATGTTCTATGCCAGCAGAACCCAGAGTTGACTGGGCATGAATCAGGCCCTGTGCATACATAGCTAATCATTTAAACTGGTTTGAAACTAATACAAGAAAGTTCTTCTTCACAGAGCGCATAGTCAACCTGTGGAACTCCTTGCCAGAGGAGGCTGTGAAGGCTAGGACTATAACAGAGTTTAAAGAGAAGCTAGATAATTTCATGGAGGCTAGGTCCATAAAAGGCTATTAGCCAGGGGATAGAAATGGTGTGCCTGCCCTCTGTTTGTCAGAGGCTGGAGATGGATGGCAGGAGACAAATCGCTTGATCATTGTCTTTGGTCCACCCCTTCTGGGGCACCTGGTGCTGGCCACTGTTGGCAGACAGACTACTGGGCTAGATGGACCTTTGGTCTGACCCAGTTTGGCCATTCTTATGTTCTTATGTTCTTAAACAATGCTCCCTTCCACTGCATGTCAGAATTTAGGCTCCCTTCTTCTGGCATTTCATTTCCAAACCATAGTAGTTTGAAAATGACATCAATTCTCCCGAACTGTATTTTGCATGCGCAGCTGGTTTTTATCCAGCACTATAGCTCTAGGCCTTTTTTTACTCTTTCCCACACATTTTGGACAAGCTGGAATGAAGGGGAACCAGCTAATCTGCACATGGATCTTGAGGAGGGGGAGCAGTTGGTGGGTAGTAAACATGATTTGCGCTAGAATCCACAATTTATTCACTAGATTATTGCAGTCACCATTTATTATGGATCTCAAGTATCCTTTGCTCCTACTGGCTCCCCTGCTTTCCTGAATTATTGACCTCAAAATACCAAAAAGATTATGAAATTTAGGTGCCAAAACTACACTGAAACATTTTAATTCAGTTGACTGGACTCTAGTACTTACTGTAAATCATTAGAGCACTGTTACTTTCCAGTTCAACCTCCAGCCAGGAGAGGGCTCACTAACAATCACAAGAAAGTACTATTTGAAGACAGAGGAAACCTAGCTTAGGGGAGAGCTGGGAGCAGCCTGAGGCCTTGTCTACACTGAGAGATATGGTCAAATTTATGAAGGTTGATTTTTTATTATTTAGAACCCAATTTTGTAAAATTGAAGGGTCACGTTCCCCACTATGTGCATGTGTTCAACACAGTGCATCCCCACTAGGGTGGCTACCATCGCCTTTGACAGCCAGCTGTACAATGTGGGTAGCTGTCCCACAGTTCCTGCTGCCTGTTTGCATTCTGGATTATGCTCCCAGCACCTTATGGGACTAAAACATTGCAGTGGGTGGTTCTGGGTACATGTCCTCAGCATCCCATAATGCTCTTGTTTCCTCCCTCCCCCGTGCTTGAAAGCAATGGCAAACAATCTTTTTGCACCCTTTTCCCCCCTGGCTATCTATGCACATAGCAGAGCAAGCACAGGAGAAGCTGGAGTGTCTAGGAGATTGCTTGTGTGATGGCTGTTTTTCTGACAAAACTCTGTGGTGTAGACATACCCTATATAGTCATGAGAGCTGGATAGAGACATACAGTCTTGCTGGCAGGAGGCCAGAAGTAGCCTCAGCAGCAGGATAAAGGCTGTACTGTGCAGGCAAGGGTACTTGTGGAGGGGTCACTCTAGGACTTCATTCTCCTGTAGTGGGCTGCCATAGGAGCAAGGCTGGCATCTGTAACTTAAAGCCATTGTACCTAGGATAATTGCATCTTTGATCTCTGGCAGCCTGAATTAAGGAATTCCCAGTTATTTCTTGGGAATCTGGGAGAATTTTAGTACAAATGAAACAATCACAGAAACAATTCCCTTACCTTGTCAAATCTTTTTTATAACTGGCTCTTTTTAAACAGTATACATTTAACACAGTACTATACAGTATTTGCTTTTTTGGGTCATCTCTGCTGCTTGATTGTGTACTATTGGGTCCAAATGAGGCATGTGGTTGACTGGAGAGTTTGAGGTTCTACTGTATTCTGTGTTGTGCAGACGAGTTCATTTGTCCACTAGTGAGAAAAAGTGACATCTAGTGTCAGCTACAAGATAAAGACCATGGCAACATTCATATACGATTGTAGCACTAAGTACCACACAACACGGGATTATTAGACTTGGTGATGTCCTGGTTACACCCCCTATGTTGGCAGAGAACATAGGGTCTGGAATATGGACCCTACACCACCACAGGATTCCTCTGGGATTTGGTTGGTCTTCTTGGGGCCAGATACATGGGCTTTACAGACAGAATTTTCTGTAAGGAGTGTGGTGCAAAGGGGCCAGGGACTGATCACATATTGGGAGCAGTTGCTGAAAAATATGTAAGCTCACATCTATGTGCTGGGGTGTATTTTGGGAATTTAGCAGTAGAAACTTTGTCATAGATTCAAATCCTGGCTCTGCCATTGATTCATTCTATGGCTTTGGGCAAATCATATAACCGCTCCAGAACAGATTAATCCCTCTTGTAGTTCCCATGATTTCAATTAATTTAAGCAGGCTTGAATTTGGCTCTGTGTCTGATTCCCCATATGTAAAAATGCTTAACTGGTTAATGTTTGTGTAATTCTCTGAAACCATAAAATATCCTATATGGCAAAGTAGTAGCTTCCTACTGTTTATTCCAGGCAATATATGAAATATCTCATGCTGATGTACTGTACCCCCCATAGGCTAATTTTAGGCAGGAGTATGTGACTAACTGGTGTATAGGGCTAAGAGCTCTGACACTTGAAGTTACAACCCTGTCTTCAAAATGTTGAGCACAGGTATGTTAGACCAGGTTAGATGCCTGTCCATCCCAACACACGTTTTCCCAATATTGGTATCCCAGGACAACTTTCACTTAGGCTCTCCAGACATACTGCATGTCTTGCTTTTTGATGGTATGCACCAGCAGAATCAAGCCCTGAGCATCACTGATCTCTGATAAATCTACTGAGGAAGGAATTCAAATAATAAAAAGATGGATATCAATTACCTTGTAATGTAGTAACGTCCAGGGACAGCTACATGGATCAGGGCTAGCTTAAGGGAAGGAAGCCACATGAGCTCTGACCACAGGAATGCTAGTCAATGTTAGAAAAACTAATCTGGATTTAAAATTGGATGTGCTAAACCAGTGATACTCTATTAGATCTACTCATGGGCTGACTTGAGAATTGGTGACAACACAGGGGCCTTTTGCGCAGAAGGATGACAAAAACAAAACACCCTTCAGTTGCCAATAAAGACCTTGACTGCAACATAAGTAGTTAGTGGTTCTATTTTGTAAACAAAGTATTTAAATCAAAATTATTACCTGTGTTTGTGGAAACCTCTATCTCTGACAAGTTTTGTGAAGAGTGGTTTGTAGGAGGCACACACTCGTGAAGATGTTCAGGAGGGGATTGCAGTGGAGGTCTTTCAATAATGTTCAGGGTCGAAAACCCAGATTCACAGAGGTACATTGAGCCAAACATGGTTAAAAGATAGAAGGTTAGTTTTGAGCTATTTTTGGTTAGCATGTTCAGTCAAGAGAAATGGGACTTTGATGACTAGAATTTTGCTTTCAAGACATCTGAGTTCTGAAGCCTTATAATTTCTAATGGAAAGGCACCTTCATCAGTTGAATCAAGAATGCCCTTTGCTTCAAAAGGGCAAGGTCCATCAGCAGAGACAACAACCAGATCACAAACAAATACAAAACCAAATCATTTGGAATTTTAAAATTCTCAAATCCCATTTTAAAATTATTGATCAGATTGTGTAGGAATTCTTTCATCGTTTCCATCAAAGTTTCATCAGTAGCAACAACACACAATGTGGGAAAGTGCAACATCTTTCCTTTTAAGTCTGTCTGAAAGATTTCAAGATTCCTCTGAAAGTCACATACTTTTTCAAACAGATCCCTAACACTACTTGCATGGCCTTCCAGCTGCAAGTTGAAGGAATTCAAGTGACCACTACTATTGCACAATAAAGCTATCTGTGACATAGAGGGGACACCATTCATAAATTCTAGAGACTTGCAAGCCTTGTTCACCCGTGGTTTGAAAGAAATTCTTTTATCTCTTTTTGGAGTGCACAAAACCTCTCTAACACAGACTCCCTTGTTAACCAGCCAGAGTTGTTGCTCTGCAACACGCCACTATACTCATCTGAAACTGTTAAAGAACTTATTAAAAAGACTGTTGCAAACAAGACCATGTTGAGTCTATGTAGTTCACTAATCGCATCACAGTACCCATTAGTTTTTTTCCAAGTACCCAGACAACTTACTGTGCAGGGTGGTCTGGTGAATGATGCAGACACGTATATTTGATGAAGGGTGTATTGCTGCCAAAAGTGAAGCAAAGCCCTTCTCTTTCCTTCTCATGAAGGGGCCTCTGTCTGTAAACAAGTTTACTTTTTGCATCTCTAAACCATTAAATCACCCCAACCTTTTATTTTTTCAGAAATGATCTCTCCTGTGGTGTAGGTGTCTAATGAAATTAAACACAAAACTTCTAACTTGGAAATTTTACTATAATAAAATCTCACAAGGAGTAATAGCTATGCTGTGTCACTTAAATTGCTTGATTTGTCCACTGCAAGAGACATGTATTTGGCTTTTTTTCAATTGGAAAGCAGTGCTGACAAACAATCCTCATAAACTACTTCCGGTCTTCACACTGCAGTGGAACCAGACAGAGGAACTTGCTTAACATGGTGAACAGTATCATCTTTGTTTTCATCTCCAGCCGGGGTGCCAACAGCCTCCACAGACCCCTAGGCAAGGTCAGGGCGGCTGGCTCTGCACTCCCAGAAGGGTGGGGCTCCAGGTGGAAGGGGTGGGACCAGAAGCAGCCAGTCCTCCATGCTGCCCAGAGTGAGGCGCCCTCCCAGCCCTCAGAGATGCCTAGAGAATGGGGTGTATTGCTCAGGCAGTGATTTAAAGAGCCAGGGCTCTGGCTCCACTACTGCTGCAGTAGGAGCCCCGGACCGCTTTGAACTGCTGACCCCTGGGGCTGCTTCCCCTTTTGCTGCTTCCTCACTTCCATGTCAGTGGTCTAGTTTCACTTACCGTGGTGCTTAAACCACACTGTGTTCATGGGAGACGCTCTCCCACGAACCTACCGTAGGCTCCTTGGGGAGGTAGTGTATAGAAATCAACAGGAGACTGCTCTTCCACCAACTTAGCACATCTTCACCAGACCTGCTAAATAAAAACATAAGAACATAAGAACGGCCATACTGGGTCAGACCAATGGTCCATCTAGCCCAGTATCCTGTCTGCCGACAGTCGCCAATACCAGATGCCCCAGAGAGAGGGAACACAACAGGTAACCCTCATATGATCTCTCCTGTTACCCACCTCCAGAGAAACAGAGGCTAGGGACACCATTCCTACCCATCCTGGCTAATAGCCATTGATGGACCTAACCTCTATGAATCTATCTAGCTCTTTTTTGAACCCTGTTAAAGTCCTGGCCTTCACTACATCCTTTGGCAAGGAGTTCCAGAGGCTGACTGTGCTGAGTGAAGAAAAACTTCCTTTTGTTTGTTTTAAATCTGCTGCCTATTAATTTCATTTGGTGACCCGCTAGTTCTTATATTGTGGGAATAAGTAAATAACTTTTCCTTATTCACTTTTTCCACACCAGTCATGATTTTATAGACCTCTATCATATCCCCCCTTAGTCTCCTCTTTTCTAAGCTGAAATCAATTTCAGCATCACCAATTTTGCTCTGTAGTGAAGACATGCTCTCAGTACAGTACTTTCTGCATAGCAGGGATGTAGACTATGATACCGTGATGCACTGGAAGACTTTAGTTGTTAGAGACTGCATCTAATCTATTTTGATCTCTCGCTGTAGTTAGATCTCATAGCACAAGTTATTGTATGCAAGTGTCGCTACGCTGGCAGAATAGTTTGTGGTTAATAATATAACCCGCAAGGGGAATTTCTTTTCCCATGCCTCTAATATGTGCATTTGAAGAATTTCTCTGGAATGTTATGTAGTCTGACAAATCAGTTTCTCACACATAATATTAGAATGGCAGAATGTAAGCTTCAAGAACCTCACAAAATGCACCATCTTTGTTGTTTTGACAGCATAATTTTATAAGACCCATAACGGGATCTAGCTGTGGTTAAATAACATACACATACGGAGCCTGTATAGCCATCCAGTGATCAATCATGGTGTTCAGCCTTGGATTGTCAGGATGCTTTCAGACATGGGTATTTTGGAATACTTACATCATGTGATGGGCTTGATTCTCCACTGTGCTACAGCTCTACTGAGTTGCAGTAGAGAGGAAAGGCTGTCAGGAAGCCAATCACAGTTCCCTGATTCCGGTTGTCCTGCTGTGCATAAATGAATGCTAAAGGGGACCTCTGGGACTTTGTGCCAGTAAGAACCTCACTCTGGTGTATTTCCCCTCTTTATCTTTAGATGCTCCTACTCATTTCCATGCCAGGCCAAGGGTATTCCAGGCATGCTATGAAGACTCATATCAGAACCCTCCTCCCCAATGCAGAAAAAACCCTGCAGTCACCACTCTGTACTTCCTAGCCTTCTCTGAAGTAGTCTCAGGGTATGTCTAGATTACATCCCTCTGGCGCCAGAGGGATGTAAATTAGACATACCGACATTGCAAATAAAGGGGGGATTTAAATCTCCCGCGCTTCATTTGAATAAAAATGGCCGCCACGTTTTGCCGAGTCAGCAGTTTGTCGGCAAAAAGCGGCTGTCAAGACGGGGATCGGGCGACAAAGAAAGCCTTTGTCAGCCGATCCCTTATGCCTTGCTGAAAGTCCTTTCCTTAGCAGCTAGTTACAGGAAAGACAGCAAATTATCTATCTATCTATCTATCTATCTATCTATCTAGACAGACTAGCATCTATGTTTTCACCTTAAAAGCCCTAACAAAAAATAAGGAAATCTGTTGACAGCATACATAACTAATAATAATATAAGAACAGCCATACTGGATCAGACAAGGGCAGGTCCCTCTAGACCAGTGGTCCCCAACCTTTCGTGGCTGCCGGGCGCCCGGGGGGGGGGGGCCACTCACGCGCCGCTCTTCCAGGGCCACGCATGCGCCACGCGCCCGGGGCCGGCACCACGCATGTGCTGCGCACTGGGCGCGGGGCCAGCCCAGATGTTTCCGGCGGGCGCACATAAATGCCCCGGTGGGCGCCATGGCACCCGCGGGCACTGCGTTGGGGACCACTGCTCTAGACCAGTATCCTGTCTAGCAGTGGCCACAGGGAATGAACAGAACAGATCATCATCAGGTGATCCATCCCCATTGCTCATTCTCAGGTTCTGGCAAATAGAGACTAGGGGCACTATCTCGGTTCATCCTGGCTAATAGCCATTGATGGACCTATCCTTCATGAATGTAGCGAGTTCTTTTTTGAACCTCGTTATAGTTTTGGCCTTCACAGCATCCTCTATCAAAAAGTTCCGCATCTTAACTGTACATTGTGTGAAAAAAAAGCTTCCCTGTTTTTGTTTTAAACATGCTACCTATGAATTTCATTTGGTGACCCGTAGTTCTTGTTTTATGGGATGAAGTAAACAATACTTCCCTATTTGCTTTCTCCACACCAGTCATGATTTTATAGACCTTTACCATATCTTCCCTTAGTCATCTCTTTTCCAAGCTGAAAAGTCCCAGGCTATGTCCAGACTGCAGGCTTCTTTCAGAAGAAGCTTTTCCGGAAGAGATCCGAAAGAGAGTGTCCACACTGGCCAAGCGCATCGAAAAAGCGATCTGCTTTTGCGAAAGATAGTGTCCACATTGATTGGATGCTCTCTCGCATAAAAGGCCACCTGGAACCACTTCAGGCAGGGCTTTAGGTCAGCAGTTGCTTCCGAATGCTGGTGCCAGAGCCTTGCAGAGACACGCGCTTAAAGGGACCCTCTGGACAGCTGTTTCTCTGCTTCTGCGGTGTGCTCTACCTCTCCAAGGGACAGCAATGCACTTGCAATGTGTGCTATGGATGCCCAGCTTTTTTGGACACCACAGCTTTTTCCTTTGTGCCATGGAGCCAGAGCTGCCCCGGGGCATGCGATGGCCCCACATGGCCATGCTGCAGTTTCTGCAGCACTTTGTGCCAGCTGCCTTCCTGGTCCTGCGAGCTCAACCCCCGAGCTCATTCTTGGACCTTCTCCCTGGGTGCGGGAGCAACACTCTTGCAACTGCGACCCACAGTGGAGAGGCGTTTCTGGAAGCTGGACACCAGTTCCGGCTGGTGGGACCGGCTGGTTATGGAGTGGTGGGACGACCAGCGGTGGCTCCAAAACGTCTGCATGCAGAAGGCCACCTTTTCGGAGCTGTGTGCGTGGCACGCCTCTGCTCTCTGACGACGCAACACCCACCTGGTCCTCCTCCTCCTCCACCATGATCTCTGGCTGGGTGACGATGGGCATGTCGAGTCTGGTGTCTACCACAACGGGTGGGGAAATGGCTTCCCGACCCCCCGGGATCTGGTGCAGCTCCTAGTAATAGGGGCAGGTGTGGGGTCCTGCCCCGGAGTGCGAGCTGTGCTCTCTGGCCCTCACGTATCCCTGGCAGAGCTCTTTCACCTTACTCCAGACCTGTTCCAAGGTCTGGGGTGGGTGTCCACGCTCCACCAGGGACTCGGCCATGCACCCAAAAATATCGGCTTTCTGGTGCTTGGAGCAGAGATCCTGCAGTGTCTCCTCCTCGCCCCACAGCTCGAGGAGGGACAGGATCTCTGCTCCAGACCAGGAGGGTGCCCGCCTCTTGGTCCCCCTTGGTGGGTCCTGGGAGCCCTGTTCATGCTCCCTTCAAGGGCCGGGGGGGACCTCAGGGGGCTTGTGGCTCAGCCATTGCTGATAGTCTGGGGAACAGGGAGAGCCGCGCGGACAGGTGCTGCTCCTAGGGCTGGTTTCCTGCCATAAGACTTGTCCAGGGTGCCTGCAGCTTTAAGAGGGGCCAGCAGACAGGAACTATAGAGTTGTGATTACTTTGGACAGAGTGGCCACCAGTGCACCTGTGTTATTTCCTGGATGCCTCTTCTTTCGAAAGAAAACCTTCTTCCCCGTCCACACAAGCCTTTTTCCGAAAGAACTCTTTCAGAAAAAGGCTTCTTCCTCATAGAAAGAGGATTACCACTGTCAGAAAAACCCCTCTGTTCTTTCGATTTTCTTTCGAAAGAATGAGTTTGCAGTGTGGATGTAATTCAAGTTTTTTCGGAAAAGCGGCCATTTTTCCGAAAAAACTCTGAAATGTAGACATAGCCCCAGTCTTATTAAATCTCTCCTCAGACAGAAGCTGTTCCATGCCTCTAATCATTTGTTGCCCTTTTCAGAACTTTTTCCAGTTCCAAGGTGTCTTTTTTTGAAATGGGACAACTACATCTGTACACAATATTCACGATGTGGGTGTGCCATGGATTTATATAGAAGCAATATATTTTCGGTTTTATCTATCCCTCTTAATGATTGACTGCTGCTGCCTCTCAGTGGGTTTTCAGAAAACTATCCACAATGAGTTCAAGATCTCCTTCTTCAGTGGTAACAGCTAATTTAGACCTCATCATTTTATATATATATATATATATATATATAGAGAGAGAGAGAGAGAGAGAGAGAGAGGATTGTGTTTTCCAATGTACATCAAACTGCCCGGCATAGACAGGCCCTTTATGACTTAATCTATGTTCCAGTGCCCATGGAAGTCAAGGACGGACTTTCCATTCAATGCACTGGACCATAAAGCAAACCTGCCTTGAAGAGATGTTCTGGAGAACAAAAAGGAGAAGGGGATGAAAGCGAGAATGGACAAAAGTAAGCCATCAGTATGATACAGACCTGAGAGTAGAAATACCACCTCCATATTGGGGAACGTGGTAATAACTAAGGCTGGTTAAATAAAGTTTTCTGGTGAAAAATGATTTTTCAAACAATAGAAAAGTATCATTTGGATTTTTGCCTTTTTGAGAAAACATTTAAAAATGAAAATGGTTGTTTAAAATCAATTTGTAGCTTTTCACTTCAAATCAAATGGAAATGTTGTGGGTTGTTTCCATCTCCACCCCTTTTCTCTTCCTTTGTTCTTTCTATTCCACCACTATGTCAAGGGACTTTTTCTCCTAACTTTGTGTTCTGCAATCATTTTCTTGTGGAAGAGTGAAGGGGTGGGAGCAAAAACTGGTGTTTGTTTCAATTTAATTCAATTTGAAATTAAATGAATTTTGTTTATTTTGGATTGCCCTGAAACTATACTTTTCCCTTCTGAACAATTTCAACATAATGTTTTAACCAAATGAATTTTATTTTGTTCTCAATTTTTCAAGCAAAACATGTAGCACTCACTTAGCTGTTTGCATCTTCAAGTCACAACATAGCATTAACAACAGGGAAGGAAGCAGGTAAGTTCTGTATATATTGTAAATATGGGGAAATAGAGAGAAGTTCATCAAACTACAGTACCCAGAAGTACATAGCAAGACAATGGCAAAGCCACAATTACAGATGCAGAATAGAAGTTTAGGAAAAAATAATCGTCATAGTTTATGTGGGATTTGTTAGACTAGATTTATATAATACTCCCCTCTGTTCACGCTCTTAACTCCCATTATTCTTTATCTCAAAGCATAAAAGTCTTTACACTTCCAATCTGTGGATTGATTATTCTAATGAATAATGCTTACACCGTGTGCAAACATCTTCCAAAGAAAAATGTGGCTTTGATTTTGACCTCTGATTTTGAGGGGCACTGTATCTTGTAAAGCCAAACATTTATTGCAAATTCACAACTAGAATGCATAAAACAGCACCTTTGTAAAATTAGCTACTGCAAGTGGCAATATTTGTTTGCCCATCTAAAAGCTCTGTGTGTATTAAATATTCTTTGGGATGTATGTAAGTCTTGAATTTAAAGAAGGAAAATAAAGTCAATAAAGAAACAACATCTTAGTGTTGCCATAGAAACAACATTGATAGTGTTGCTGGGATGTGGGACTTTTTTAGATTATTATAGATTCTTGGTGCAAGAATTTTAATTTATGAGTTAAAAGCTTGTGCTAGCTTGTCCCTGAGACATTGTGTAATATTAACTGAATTATGTCAAGCATTTTCTGTCAGCTATAAGATTTGTCATAAATCACAAGAAATCTTGTAATAATGTAGTTCTGGGTTTTATGTCTCCAAAAAAGCCCCTTTCATAATGTGAAATACTGACTCTTTAATGTCTTTCTTTCCTCCCTTCCCTAGGGCTATTCTTTTTTCTTTCTTTCCTTTCAGGGAAGTTAGATCTTTTCCTTTTGAATGACTGGAGAAAAATGAAATATTTAGTTCAAACTCATCTTTGTGTCTTTGTCACTCTGAAATGGGACCATTTCCCAACACTAACACAATTTTTTTAATACTTGGGACCCATTTCAAATTTGAACACCTCCAACCATTCCACATTTCAGCTGTCACAGAAGCATTTAGAAAACAAACTGGACATCTGGAATTGAATACTTCTGTACTATAGTCATACCTTAATCTCAATCCAGATTTGAATCCAAACTTTGTAGCTCTACTAGGATTTACACCAACATTGCAGATCCAGACATCTCCAAATGTTGTTGAAGTTGGCATCACACCTACTTGCAGATTCCCCTAGCATAAGGCTAATTCAAGGGGTCAGAATCATTCCTATATGCTTTAATAAGGCAAAGAAATAAACCACCATCTCTGTGACGCAAAGGATGGAGGAAAAGTAACATTTGCACAAAAAACAAGGAGAAGGAAGTAGACTGTGCAACCCATACTGGGTAGTTCCTGGGTGTGCTCACTGATGTAAAGATTGCAAAGCTAAAATGAAGGCCAACCAAAAAATAAATGAGACTTGCAGCATGTCTGAAAGGAAGCCACTGAGATGACTCCCTTTGGAAGGAAATCCATGCTTTGGAGCTAGGGAGCAAACACAGATTTGCTCCAGATGACCATAACTGGTAGGCAATAACATAGCTCAAATGGCAATTACTTAATTATTTCTGGCTGTGCACAGAGCCAGTCACCTCCTGAGCAGCTTCACATGCCCAGGGGTCACTCTGTGGTGCCATGCTACTAATGTTGCCCCTCATCAAGGCCCCTTAACTCACAGTTCGTAGGCAATTTAAAACTTTCCCCTCCTGGGGTCCCATTTAGTTAGACCTTACATAGTGGTTCTCCAGGTCCCCAACCTGAGTTCATTCATTCTCTCCCTTGACAATAAGGCATCTCCAGGCCTTCTTCTCAGAGCTAAGCCTCAACTCAATGTCTCTCTGGCTTGATCTGTGTTGAACTCAGCCCTCTGGTTTCTAGGCCCCCAAACCCTTCTCCCTGTCAGTGTCTTTATTAGGAGCTAAGCCCTGTACTTACCTAGCAGAAGCTCAGCCTTCCTGTTCTGGCTTTCAGGCCCAAACCTCTTTAGGAGGATCTCTAGGAGGAGTCTCCTAGGCACTGCAGCTCATTTCTGTTACAACTCACTTCGCTTCAGTGTCCTCCTTACAGGGACATTCCACAATTTTCTATGCTTTCCTCTGTCAAGACAGCCTCTTGCTGCCCTTTATATGACAGTCACCCCTGAGCTCTCTTTGTGTTGTGACTTATTCTGTAATCAGAGTTGGCTAACTCCAGCCCTTCAGGGGCAAACCACCATATTACAAGAGCCTAGATTATAAAGGGATTGATATAACAAAACTGGATCCCCTATTCTTGATCCTTTGGCATATTCAAGATGGGAGGGGTTGCAAGTGCTTTGGAGTATAGGGTCATAATTCAAAATTATCTGGACAAACTGGAGAAATGGTTTGAGGTAAATAGGATGAAGTTTAATGAGGACAAATGCAAAGTACTCCACTTAAGAAGGAACAATCAGTTTCACACATACAGGATCGGAAGCGACTATCTAGGAAGGAGTACTGCAGAAAGGGAGATAGGAGTCATAGTGGACCACAAGCTAAATATGAGTCAACAGGATGAAACGGTGGCAAAAAAAGCAAAAATGATTCTGAGATGCTTTAACAGGAGTGTTGTGAGCAATAAGCAGGGGCGGCCCTGTGATTACATCACGGTCATTGACGGCCATGCAGGTGGGGGCACCGATCGCACCTTCCACCTGGGGCGCCAGCTGCCGCAGCCGGCCTCGGGCCACTCCTGGCAATAAGTCATTCTTCCCATCTACTCTGCACTGATTAGGCCTCAGTTGGAGTATTGTGTCCAGTTCCGGATACCACATTTCAAGAAAGATATTGAGAAATTGGAGAAGATCCAGAGAAGAGCCATCAAAATGATTACATGTCTAGAAAACATGAGTTCTGAGGGATGACTGAAAGAATTGGTCTTGTTTAGTTTAGAAAAGAGAAGACTGAGAGGGAACCTGATAGCTGTTTTCAAGTATCTAAAAGAGTATTACAACGAGGAGGGGGAAAAAAATGTTCTCCTTACCCTCTGATGATAAGACAAGAAGCAATGGGCTTAAACTGCAGCAAGGAAGTTTAGGTTGGACATTAGGAAAAAATTCCTAACAGTCAGGGTGGTTAAACATTAGAATAAATTGCTAGGGAGGTTGTGAGATCTCCATTACTGGAGATATTTAAGAGCAGGTTGGATAGACATCTATCAGGGATGATCTAGATGGTGCTTGGTCCTGCTGTGAGGACAGGGGACTGGACTTGGTGACCCCTCGAGGTCCCTTCCAGTTCTAGTGTTCTATGATTCTATGATTGATTGCCAATTCAGGTCAGGAATAACTAGGGTTGCCAACCCCCTGCCCCCAGATTGTCTGGAGTCTCCAGAAATTAAAGATCAATCTTTAATTAAAGATTATGTCATGTGATGCCTCCAGGAATACATCCAACCAAAACTGCCATCCCTAGAAATAACCCTTTTCCTTGCTGTTTCGCAATTGCGGCAGCCTCTGAACCCACTTCAGTGGAAGCCTAATTAGTCTGGCTTTCACTAGCCAAATGAACATAGGCCAACTTGATAGGAAATTTGTCTGAGACCCCTCAAACGTCTCATGGATCTCAGCAAGGGAGACATCTACTAGAAACAGGATGAATTCAGAGGTTTTTCAGCCCAAGCAAATAATTTGCTATCCTAAGCAATCAGTTAAAAGCTCAGTACATAATTGTTCCTACAGAACTCTAAGGTATTGTACATTGCAATTCCATGTGTTGTAGAATTTTCCAACATATTCTCCATAGTAGAAACATATGAGAACTTAAATTGCATCTGGTTTGACTTGATTACAATAAATGCAGATGGCTGTTCTATATCAATTTTAAAAAACAAGTAAGCATTGCCATGAAATTGCCACTCCTAACATTTACAGGAGAGCAGGGGAGAGAAGTCAGTGTTGAGGTCTAATATTTCTTGCTTATGAACAACAGCTGCCATTTTTCAAGTTTATGTTGGTCTCAAAATATTGGGACGCAAACACATTCTTCACCAGTGGGAGAGTGCATTTCTGCATTTGAGTCATATTTTAAGAACTGAATCATAGCTAAGTGTTCAGGGAAAAAATGATCATTGGCATTCTCCTTTGGACTTGGTCAGGTCCAGAGGTCTCAACGATAGCATTCACAGATGAGGAATTTTCCATTCTGTTCCTTTTCCATGTTTAACTACACATCTGATTAGCTGCAGAAAAATGTGATGGTCTCTCGATCCCATCCTGTCCAGAGATTTAATCTCAAACGTGGTAGTGAAAACTTATTTGACTAAGACCATTTTGATCAAATGTTATACTATATTTACCAGGATACCAACATATTATCCTCAGTTAAAAGTAAGCTACAATTGGAAAAATAAAGGACATCTTCTGGTGTGTAATTTTTGCTTTTTAATGATGTTTGTCTACAATAGCCCTGCTTTAACAAAGCATTTAAGCACTTTTCTGAATTAGGACCTTAGATCTAAGGCACCACCGAAATTCCAATTAAGAACTCAGGGTGGCTCTTAAGAGGGAATTAAGTTATATGCACAGATCTTATCCTGGCTTTTCTGCACAGGGATGCATTACGCCCTCCCAGAGCTGATCAAATACTGTATAATTGATTTAAGCCATTTTTGCTCATGAATCATTTGTGAACTCATCTTGATTTCTGTGTTTTTGCTTGCTATTTTGAAATATTTGCTAACTAGCTGGGCAAATTATTTTCAAACTCTGAGGGTCTCACAAATTCTTCTCTACAAGCACTGACTAATCGTTATTTGTGATTCATGCTACGTGAATGCTAACATGGTATTTGTTTTTGATCACTGACCGAATGACCAATCTTTCTAACATGAGAATGATGGAAGATGATTAGTGACTTACATGAACATCTGGTATGAATCTCTGACACTTTTGCGGTCCACAAATATTCTAATTCTGGCAGTTCCCCAAATATTTGCATATAGTGATGAGTTTGCCACTATAGGTTGCAGTGAACTGAATTGTTTATTCACCTACATATTTCCTGGAAGCTCTGTGTTCTCTAGCACAACCAGCTACTTGATAATTTGAAAAATTCAGTAGAACTTCAAGAATTATGCGAATCAGTGAGGTTCTCCTGCTCTTATATTGAAAATTTTAATCTATATTGTTCACTACTCTTGAAGTGGCTTCGGGGATAAGTCTCAGAGGGTATGTCTACATTTCATTCCTCCTCCGAGAAAGGAATGCAAATGCAGACAAGCGAAATTGCAAATGAAGCGCAGATTTGAATTTCCCGTGCTTCATTTGCATAATTGTGTCCAATCGCTATTTCGAAATACCCTATTTTGAAATAAAAAATGCTATGTAGATGCGGTTGTTTTGAAAGAAACCCCTTCTTTTGAAATAACCCTTACTCCTCAAAAAATGAGGTTTAATGGTTATTTCGAAAAAAGGGGTTTCTTTCAAAATAGCTGCATCTACACAGCGTTTTTTTATTTCGAAATAGGGTATTTCGAAATAGCGACCGGACGCGATTATGCAAATGAAGCATGGAAATTCAACCGCGCTTCATTTGCACTCATTGTCTGCATTTGCATTCCTCTCTCGGAAGAGGAATGCAATGTAGACATACCCTTACTGACTAATTCTCTGTATTTGGGGAAGTTCTCTCTCCCCCTTCCCTTTTTTTCTCCATCCCAATTCCTGTGAGGGAAGTGTTTTTGAGATTGAAGTGTTTCTCTCTCTGAAGGTATCCAGGGGTGCCGTTGTTCAGTAGCCACATTAGGTCAGTGTTTCTCAAATGTAGCCACCATGGCCACATGCAGCCACGAGGAACTTTTCTTGCGGCCCCACGGCCTTCTGAGCAGCGATTTGGGCAAGGAGCGGAGGGGAGCTAGGAGGAGGTAAAGCAGCGCCCTCCTCTGGAGTTACCTGTAGTGGTTGGAGGACCAGGCAGCCTTCCCCGGGGTGGTGGGATCAGGCTTTAGCTCTGAGGTGGCAGGCTCCAGCCGTGGGCTCCATGACCCAGCTGTCCATTGGTTGGCTCTGTCTATGAGCTCATCACAATCTTCCTCATCAGCCCTGGTCCCCACTGCCTCCCCCAGTGCCCTTTTGCCCCGGACCCCACAGCCTCCATACCAACCTCCCCATTCAAGGCTTAATTTGTCTCCTGGCTTCTTAAGGCTGAGTAAGTCTGCCATGAAAAGTGATATTTGTATGTTTGTTAATGTCACTTCACAGCAGACTTAGTATCTTGCAAGTGTAAAAAGAAGCAACCGAAAAAGCAAAACAAACAAACAAAAAGATAAAAACATGCTAAACACTTGTGTTTTCATTCTGTTTAGGTCCATAAAGCAGTGGTTTTCAACCAGGGCTACAGTACTCTGGGGGTACATAGAGGTCTTCCAGGGGGCACATCAACTCATTTAGATATTTTCCTAGTTTTACAACAGGCTACATAAAAACAGTAGCAAAGTCAGTACAAACGAAAACTTCCTGCAGACAGAATGAGAAAGTCAGCAATAGTGTGCTGCGACATTTGTACTGTTATGTCTAATTTTGCAGGCAAATAATTTTGAAGTGACGTGGAACTTGGGGTATGCAAGACCAATCAGATCTCTGAAAGGGGTTCAGTAGTCTGCAAAGTTTGAGAGCCACCACAGCAGGGGTGGGGAACCTCAGGCCCGGGGGCCGTATGTGGCTCCCAGCTTGCCTGGATCCAGCCCCTGAGGCTCAGGGTTCCCCCCCGGCATTGGGGAGCCTGCGCCTACTTGGGACTGGAGCACACAAAATCTACTAGCCTGGGCCCTAGTAGGCTCTGGTGTGGGAGGGAAATGTGGGGCTCCTTCTCACTCAGGGGCCACGTCAGTTAAAGTTGTGGGTTTTGTTGTTGTTGTTTTGGCTTCTCACTTGTGTGCGGCCCCCGGCTGATTTTTCTGTGGGTCAGCAGCCCCCGACCCAAAAAAGGTTCCCCACCCTTATACTGCAGTGAAGAAGAGACAACTGTAAATTGTTTTTATTACTGAGTCTGAAAAAAGCTACATACAGAAATTACATTCATTTGGACATGTATATGTGCCTATTTATTTTATCCTAAAGTTAATGAAATATTTTAGGAAAAATTGTCAGAGCAGCCAGCAAAAAATTGTTGTGAGAACCCCTGCAGTAGGTGGTCCAAAGGCCACTGAACGAGGGTGGTGGAAAGGTGAAGAGGGCCCTGGTTTGACCAGTGCTCACAGTGCTGATCAGCAAATTGAAACCCTATTTCTTCCTCTGTCTCCCAAGCGCTGCACCTGATCACTAGACAATATCAACAGTGCCGTCAGCTAGAAGCATCATCAAAATGGAAGAAGCCCAGACAGTATGTTGTGTCAATTGAGGCCTGGTATTTCGGTGTGTAAGGGAGGCAAGATGCATCTAAAATGGGGGAAAGGTATCATATATTTTCGGGATGAATATACACAAAATATAGTCTTCCTGTGACAGTGTATTTTAAGTCAGGCTCTTTTATTAGCATCTGCAATAATTAATACTGAAAGAATTTAGTTACTTTTTTCCATTTAGCTGTTTTGGAGAGGAGGGATTTATCTGGAATATTATTCAGCTGGGATGGGGAAGTGAAGCGATGCTGATTTGATGCAGGGCTGCATCCTGCTTACTTCATCCATATGAGCAGTCCCACTTATTTCTGTGGATCTCCTCATGTAAGAAGGCAAGCCAGTGCTGTCCCAGTTTTGTCTTCTGATGTAAAGGTCCTAGTAGAATGCTGCAGAGTTTGGATTGCAAATAGAAGAGGGGAGTATATTAATTGTAGTTTTACTCTCCTTACCCCATCCCCGTAAATAAATACTTATTCTGAGGATAGTATGAGGGAAATGTCAGTTTTTATGAAATATTGAATAGACTAAGAGGAAGGTTTCCAAAAGTACCCAAGAGAGTTAGGAGCCCAAATTCCATTTTCAATGGTGAATTAGACATTTAAGCACCTCAATCCCCTTACCATTCAGTGAGATTTATGTTCTTGACTCACTCTTGAAAATGTGGGTAAAAGCTTGTCTTTATAGATAAGGCCCTCCCAAATTCACAGTCTTAGGATTTTAAAAACAATACATTTCATTATTTCAGCTATTTAAATCTGAAATTTCACAGTATGGTAATTGTAGGGATCCTGACCCAAAAAAGGATCTGTGGGAAGGTCTCAAGATTATTGCAGGGGAATGGGATGCTGTGGTTTTGCTACCTTTACAGCTGTGCAGATACTGGTGGCAGCACTGCTTCACAGGTGGGCAGCTGGAGAGAGATGACTGCTGGCCAGGAGCCCAGCTCTGAAGGCAGAGCCACCGCCAGCAGCAGTAAGGATGGCATGGTATGGTATTGTCACCCTTATTTCTGTGCTGGTGTCTACAGAGCTGGACCCTTGGCCAACAGCCACCACTCTCCAGCTGCCCCGCTCTGAAGTCAGCAGTAAGGGTTGCATGGTATGGTATTGCCTTCCTTACTTCTGTGCTGCTGGCATGGTGCTGCCTCCAGTGCTGGGCACCTGGCCAACAGCCACCTCTCTTTAGCCATCCAGATCTGAAGGCAGTACAGAAGTATAGGTGGTGAGGTTGTGCTCTCCCTCAAATAACCTTGTGACCCACCTATAACTTCCTTTAAGACCCCAAATTTGAAAAACACTGGTCTCCCCTGTGAAATGTGTATAATATAGGGTAGAAGCACACAAAAGGCCAGATTTCATGGTCCATGACACATTTTTCATATCCGTGAATTTGGTAGGACCCTATTTATAGGGAGTTATTGTGCAATAGCTATGCTGGCGTGTGATGTTTTCTGAAATATTAGTCATCTGATTAAAATGTGGCACATGGCCAAAAAGGGTTAACCGGCTCCAGGGTTGACCCAGGGTTGACCTTTAAAGACTTATTGGGAAGATGCGAGATAATAAGTGGGCTGTTACATTAGTCTAGAATAGAACGTTGAAATGCAATCTTGAATTGTCAGGGCAGTAGAGTGGTACATGTTTGCTCAGATCTTATGTTGTGAACTAACAATCCTTGCCTGTTACTATAGCTTTGATTCAAGATCAGAAGGGAATATTAACATTTATGATGAAATTTGACTGAAGTAGTGTTATTGTGTATATGTCTCTTTGAAGATTGTGGTAAACTGTTTGTGAACTGTTTAACTGATAAATTACCTTGTGCTAATTGCCATTATGATTGGGAGACAGAGGTTTAGTCAAAAGTCTATTGTGCTCTCCCAAGCCACGAGGCTGTTGCAAAGATCTAAATCCCTTTGGGCAGGATCCTTTTTGTTTCATATCTACTTGGATGTCCCTGGGGAAAGCTGCAAGCCATAAGAAATGAGAGCCCAGGATATCCTAGTTCCCCTTTAATAGACATTGACTTAGAGTCTCAGATCTGCTTGAGGAAAACCTAAGCCACAAGGACTGAGTTGTTGGCTGGAATCACCCTGTGTATGGATCTGGGACTCTAATCATGGATTAAATTCTAAAAACCTTTTGCAACTACGTGATTGTCATTTCTGTTATGTAACTGAACCTCAAGAACTGAACTCATGTCTGTACGTATACTGATCTTCTAACCCAGGCCTGGGCAAAATACGGCCCACGGGCCAGATCCGGCCCACGGATGCTGAGAGGAGCCCCAGGTAGGCTCCTTGCTTGCCTCGCTTCAACCACACCCTGCTCAGAAACATGGCTGCAGGGCGGTTTTTCTTTAAAAACTGTGAGTCTGGAGGGGAAGGGGAAAGCTTTAGGAGCTGCTGCCACCCCCAGCACAATCCCATTGGCCAGTTTCTGGCTAGAGACTGGTCAGTGGGAGCTGCCTGCTTGAATAACAGGCAACCACGAAGCAGAAGGGGCTCCACAGCACATGGGGACAGGCAGGGAGGCTGATTCAGGACCTGCTGCTGGCTGGTAAGTCTTCTGGCAGAGCCTACCTCTGGCACCCCAGCCCCTCCCTTCCTCAACCCTGTGCCCTCCTCTCCCCTGCTCTTGCTCCCTACTCCACATACCCAAAATCCCTGCCCCCCTCCTGTACCCATATCCCCTCACAAATCCGGTACCTCAATCCTCTGCCCTAGCTCATAGCCCAAATCCCTGCACCCCTTCCTGTACCCCAATTCCCTGCTCTAGGACACAGTCCAACTCCCTGCACCTCAGTCCAGTGCCCCAGGTCACAATTGCCTCCTTCACCCAAACTCCCTTCCTTATCCCAAGCGACCTTCTGCACCCAACCTCCATCCCAGACCTGCACCTCCTCCATTAATATAATGGAAGAGTGTGGCCCTCGACCACTTTCCAAATTTTTGGAGTGCCCCCCCCATCAAAAATTATTGCCCAGCCCTATTCTAACCAATATGCTGTTTTTTGTCCTTTTTAATAAATGGTAGTTTAGTTAATAAAATTTGGCCGTAAGCATGTATTTGTGATAAGGTCTGAAATATTAATTCACCTGGAAGATAATATACCTGATCCTTTGGGATTGGTAGAACTTTATTTGACAGGGGTATGAGAGTGGTGGCCTGAAGCTGGGTACTTTAAGGGAACAGTGTGGTTTGGATTTCTGATTAACCAATGAGGCAATACAGAATCTGTTTTGTGTTGGTGTGGTGACTATAAACCAGCTTTGGGGACTAGCTGTCCCACTCCATGTAGTACACCCTAATTGGGTGACCTCAGCTGGCTCCCCTGGGACCATGCATATCACACGGAGTCCTAAATAACTCAGTGTGGATTCTTTTATTACAATTGGCTTAATCCACTTTAAATTCTCAACCTACCTAATTCTGAATTATCTTGCACGTACAAACAAGCCTTCAGATGCTTTTGAAAATATTACCTTAAGGACCAGATTCTGATTTCACTTATGCTAAATTTACAGCAGTGTAATTCGACTGACTTCAGAGGAATGAGTGCAGATTTGCACCAGCATATGTAAAATCGGGACTTTCCTTCCATGTTAGCAAAACTATATTTCTGCACATCCAGCATAAGTTCCACACTGCCCTGTGAAAGCAGAGAAATGTTATGCATTTTAACAAAGCATGTGAGTGAATTCCATGCAGGATGAGACTAGGAATGCTGTCCACAGGTTTTCTTGTGCAGCTATTCACAGTAGTCTTAAATCCACCTGAACTCTACCTCCGCAGGGACATCCCATCTGTTTCTGATTTCTTTTAAAATGACAAAAGCATTTAACTAACACTCTAAACCAAAATAAGGGGGAAATGAAAGGTTGATGTTATCAGATGGAATTTTGTTTTAGTCTGCATGTGGCAGCCTTCATGTGTTGTTTTACAAGAATCAACCTCTTGTAATTCTAATCAAGCTATCATCATGAGAAATAAATAACCAAGATAGAAACAGAGATAACAAATAGTGCAGAGCAATTGCTTAATGGGAAAAATATCGTTCCAGAGGCTGTGGAATACAGTAAAGGCAAAGGCTGAGAGAAATCTGTTAAAACAGAAATTATTTTGACTGTTGTTGATTAGTTAGTCAATATAAATGTTTTCTACCCTAGCCTTGTTGGGGGAAAGTCACTGGGGCTATGTCTAGACCGCAGGCTTCTTTAGTAAGAAGCTTTTCAGGAAGAGATCTTCGGGAAAAACTTATTTAGAAAGAGAGCGTCCACACAGCAAAAGCGCATTGAAAAAGCATTCTGCTTTTTCGAAAGATAGCGTCCACATTGATTGGACGCTATCTTGCATTTAAGTTGTGATTACTATTGATGGAGTGGCCACTAGGGCACCTGTGCTTTTTCCTGGAGGCCTCTTCTTTAAAAAACAAACAAACCCCTCTTTCCTGTCTACACGTGCCTTTTTCTGAAAGAGCTCTGTCGGAAAAAGGCTTCTTCCTCGTAGAAAGAGGTTTACCGCTGTCAGAAAACCCCCTGCGTTCTTTCGACTTTCTGTCAAAAGAATGAAATTGCAGTGTGGATGTGAGTGTAGTTTTTCTGAAAAAAGAGCCGTTTTTCCAGAAGAACTCTGCAGTGTAGACATACCCTGGCTGGAGCAATCTGCAACAGTTAGAAGAATGGGACAGGTTCCGGAGCCTTCTGTCCATTATAAGAGCAGCTTGGGGCATCCTTAATGAATAGAGTGGAGGAGACGAGCTTCTTGGGCTCTCTTCAGAAACTGAAGTCATGCAGGGGCAGACTTGGGGAGTGGGGCTCAGGTGGGGGAGGGGTTAATGCGGGGGTATTTTCTCTCAAACAAGTTGTCTGGGGAGGAATGGAAGGGCATGCTCCATGAAATGCCTTCCCCAGCAGGACACATCAGCAGAGTTGCTTTCCTCTCTGGGGCTGAAGAAGTGTATGCTTGCTCTGCTTCTCTCCCCTGATGCCAACTGGCTCTTCTGCTGGCTGCAGATGGGGCCAGCTCAGGCCACCACAGTATCTGGTGGTGGGAGCTGCAGGCCTAAAACAGCAAAATAATTTGCTTGGCAAGTACTATTTTAATGCTGCTGCAGGTATTGGCCTCTTCCAAGTGCAACATTGGAAGACCTCAGTTAGGACATTCACTTAACAGTATTGCCCTACTCTGTGTGCTCAAAGTATTGCCCACTTTGGAGGACATTAGTATGATCTATGAGCCTGATCCAAAGTTAATTGAACTCAAGGGGAGTCTTTCCATTGACTTCACTGACCTTGACATTAGGCCCTGTATTTGGTCACATGATCCATATTTTACCAATAGGACTTGGAAAAATGAATCCCCCAGCAATGGAGCCTGACAGTGGGGTTTCCTCATGCCTACAAATTTTAGATGGGTGCTCATATATTGTAGATAAATAGAAGTGGAAATAATAAATGACTATTAGAGTATTGCATATCAGGTGTACCTGCCATTACAATTTACTATCATTATGCTGGTCTGCTGCCATGTTCAATCAAATATTCTAGAAATTATAGTAAACAAGGGAAACCATGAGCTAAGCTCTGGTAATTATATGTATTACTCACAAAGAAGAGATGGCTTCTTTTAATGTTAAAATGGAAACATGTTGATAGTTTCTGCCTATCTAGTATCAGGATTTGGGTGTAAGTTGATTACTGATATTACTAGATCTGACAAACAGAATATACTTTGCTTGCAAAAGCTTGATTTTTATTTTGTGGTCATTAGCAAATACTGCTAATGATTTTTGCTGATTCTCAGCTGGTAAAAAAAACCAAAAGTTG
The DNA here is from genome assembly GCA_019425775.1 of Rafetus swinhoei. Lineage (NCBI taxonomy): Eukaryota > Metazoa > Chordata > Testudines > Trionychidae > Rafetus > Rafetus swinhoei. Next base: position 267,466,213 of record CM033437.1, on the reverse strand, counting down.
GCACAGTGAAAATGCTTAATGATAAGTTATTTTTTGCCAAGAGTTAAAAGATAGAATTGTGCTCATTTTGCTGTGCTCAAGTTTGCACGAACACTTTTCTTTGGTTTAGGATCAGTAATGTTGATCCTGCCCCCCAACCTTTGCTTTGAGATTCAGTGAACCCAAAGTGGAACTTAGCTGAAAGCATGAGATAGTCGAGGTTTCAGCACAAAACCAACAACTGGCCCAAGCTTGCTGGAAACTGGACTCAGATATTCTGAAAAGGTTCATGAAACCTAGTAAACATTCAGACACATCTGAGCTGAGTTTCATGTTTGTAACAAAACCAGTTGAGTTTCATATACTTTGAGGCTTTGTAGCATGTTTTGCTGCATAGCTTTCAAATAAACGTGTTCTAACTTCCCTTTAAATGCAGCACATTAGTCTTCAGTGAGGGTGCCTCTTGTGGTTGGTGTTTCTTTACAACACTGAGCTGTTTGCAAAAACCACAGAGAGGCCGAATACTATTCTGTTACACTGCTGCAAATCCAGAGTAATTCCATCAGTTCCATTTAAATGGTGGAAAGGTCTGGGGATGTCCTTCTACAGAAAAGTGAGTCATCCCCACAAAGTAGGTAATGGTAGCACAATTAATGAATCTAAGGATTTCATATCTGAGCAGGCATGCAAGGGGAATTTTAGGAAGGCAGAATGTTTCCACATTGGAATTTAACAAGGCCACTGTGATTAGAATCCCTTCTCTAGCAAAAAGTACTATTAATGTCCACAAGTGAGCAGGACCTAATTCTTCCATCTCATTTGTAAGATGAGCCATCTCCAGCAGCACAGCATCTGCTCACACCATTTTTGTATTTTTAGACAATGACACTGATATCTACCTTTGTACAAAAAGCCAGCACAGGCTTATGCATCACTTCAATTCTGCCTTAGTTGCAGCTTGGGGGCTTAAACGGTGACCAGGTCTTGTGCTGGCCCTCTCCATATGAATGGATTTCACCCTCAGCACCTAGAAGTGTGCTGGATGCCACACGGAAAAATAAAACTGGTGTTGTGCTTGACTTTTAGTGCTATCAAATTAGACAGGGGCATTACTTCAGTACTCATTTAGAGGGAAAGCATCACCCACTGAATTTCCCAGGCCTCTCCCCACTGATGCATGTTTTTTTTCCAGTACTTCCAACCCAAGTACTGACTTGGCCTGAATGTGCTTTATGGGGTGGAAATATCACTATTCCAGAGTGTGAGTCCAAATTTGGAAGCAATGATCCATGTATAGCCAGAACTTAAAAGCAGTATGTAAACTGACTTATACTTTGCTTGCAAGAAATTAATCTTTACTTTAAAATGGGCTTAAAGAAAGCATTGGGGGAACATACACTAGAGGCAAAAGCTTTTGTAAGTTAGACAGAAACTTTAAAAAATGTTTAATTACTTTCTGTAAAATATGTCAGACAACAAGCGTAGACATCATCTCCTGATCAAACACAAACTATACACTGCCGTGGGTGATAAGATCCAGAGGCTGCTGTGTCTTTAGTCATAGCTACATGAGCAAGCTATGACTGAAACCAGGATTTTGAAACTTTGTGCAACACACACACTGCTTGAAATGTATGCCAATATCCCCCCTTTCCAATGGCCATTAGTTCCAGCACTTGTCACCCACAGTGAGAACTAAACTTACTTGAATTCCCTCATTTGTAATTCTTCTTTAGAAAAAGGAATTTCTGCTCTTTGTTATTTTGCCCTCTTTTCCTTTGCTAATTTATCTGAAGATGGGGGAAAATAACCTTCAAACTGAAGAACAAGAGACAAGATTTGATTTACTTACATTAGAGCTATCCACTCAAAACTATCCAGACTTTTGTTGCTAAATTGGATCATTAAGGCTAAAAGATTCACACACTGTTTTCATTGTTCTAGTGAGAATTATTTGCTCTGTACTTATAAAGAGTGGCCTGAAAAGTATTTTCTCCCTATATATAATGAGCAGGGATTTTTGTGTGTGTGTAAAGAGCTCTATGGACTACAGATGTGATTTTGCAGTTCTTGCCTCAGACAGATTAACAGAGAAATATCTTAATCCTGAAAGGTATCTAAAATGTTATAAAAGGGGTTAGATATGACAATGGGAACTTAGAGCTGTCCCATTTTCTTAAAACTCATTCAGCCAGTTACAATGAAAGAAATGCTTTAACTTCTGTAAGGAGTGTTTAATGGTCAGGGAAGGAAGTGCACAAAAGCTAAAAACATCTCCTGGAGAGTTTAAAACCCACTCTCTTTTTCTTTTAAGATTTTTCCTATTGAAAAGTACTTTCAGAGAAGCATGTTCAAGTGGTTGTCTGTTGAGGCTTTTCATAAATAATTACAAGTTTTTTGTGTAGAACCACGATATTGTAAAGTGACAGTGAAGGGAGGGGTGCTTCCCCAGAAATTGGTCTTTTCATTTTAAAAGCACATAAATGCCCCTGCAACTGTGCATATACCAATAGACATAATTGTCTGTTTCTCCTTGTGAATAGCTTCCTAAAGCCTTGTCTATACTGAGAGGTTGAATTTATTAAGGTAGATTTTTAGCATCCAATAGTGCAAGGTTGAAGGTGCATGTCCCCACTGTGTTCTACATAGTGCATCCTTAATAGCGGAGCTACCGTTGAACTTTCACAGCGATGCACTGTGGGTAGCTATCCCACAGTTCCTGATGTCCCTTTGCATTGTGGATTATGCTTCCAGTGTCCGATGGGACCAAAACAGTGCAGTGGGTAGTTCTGGATACATGTTGTCAGTGTCCTACAATGCACTCATCTCCTGCCTCTCTCCCTCCTTCCCTGCTTGAAAGCAATGACAAACAATTTTTTGTGCTCTTTTTCCCCTGGCTGTCTATGCAGACAGCATACTAGAGCAAGCACAGAATCCAGCAATGGAACCCATTCAGCAGCAAAGTACTATGGCAATCATAGTAGCCAACTAGGGCCTATGCTGCGATATGTCCAGAGCTATCTAGGGCACACTCAGACAAGGAAAAATCTGAGTTGGCCATGAACAGACTCTTCTGCAAAGCATTTGATTGAGATAAACAATTGGCAGATGGTGGCGATGTTCAGTCCTATTGACATGGTGGAACGTCAGTTCTGGTGCCAAGAGACAAGCGCAGACTGGCGGGACCACATAGTTATGCAGCTATGAGATGATCAGCAGTGGCTGCAAAACTTTCGCATGCATAAGGCCACTTTCATGGAAGTTTGTGAATTGTTTTCCCCTGCCATGAAGTGCAGCAACACCAGAATGAGACACACTCTGACAGTGGAGAAGTGTGTGGCAATAGCCCTGTGGAAGCTTGCAATGCCAGACAGCTACCAGTCCATAGGGAATCAATTCAGAGTGGGGAAATCTACAGTGGGAGCTGCTGTGATCCAAGTAGCCCAGGCAAATCAATATCCTTCTGCTACAAAGGATAGAGACTCTGGGAAATGTGCATGACATAATGAATGACTTTTCCATGATGGGATTCCCTATCTGTGGTGGGGCGATAGATGGTATGCACATCCCTATCTTGGCACGTGATCACCTTGCCAAATAATACATAAAAAGCAAGGGTACATCTTGATGGTGTTGCAGGTACTGGTGAATCACAAGGGCCATTTCACCAAATCAGTGTGGGATGGTTGGGAAAGGTGCATGACATGCGCATCTTTAGGAACTCTGGTCTCTTCAGAAAGCTTCAAAATGGAACTTTCTTCCCAGACCAGAAAATTACCATTGGAGGCACTGAAATGCCAGTAGTGATCCTTGGAGACCCAATCTACCCTTTGCTCTCATGGCTCATGAAGCTGTACACAGGCAGCCTGGACCGCTGTAAAGATAAGTTCAACTACAGGCTGAGCCAGTGCAGAAGGGTGGTAGAATATGCTTTTGGGCATTTAAAGGGAAGGTTTCACAGTTTGACTAGGTTAGACCTCAGCAAAAAGCAACATTCCCATTGTTTTGGCAGCCTGCTGTGTTCTCCATAATATCTGTGAAAGTAAGTGGGAAAGTTTTATGCCAGAGTGGATGGCCAAGGCATTGCACTTAGACACTAATTATGAGCAGCCAGACACCATAGCAATAAGGAGAGCATATAGAGCAGGGGTGGGGATCCTTTTTTGGGGTCAGGGGCCACTGACCCACATAAAAATAATTGCGGGGGGGGGGGGGCTGCACACAAGTGAGAAGCAAACAAAAAAACCCAAAAAACAAAAAAAAACCAAACCCCTCACTGACATGGCCTCCAACTGAGAAGGACAAAGGCACTTTACTGTCATGTTTGCAAACGATTCCCCTGGTCATAGTAAAGGAAAACAAACATTTGTTGAGAGGCACTCTAATTGGAGAAATGTTGCAAGAGCTATTACTGATTATGAAACTTCCAAAGCTCATATTAATTCTATGTGTAAGTTTGTTCAAAGATGTAAATTATCCTAAAGAATTGATTCTGCGTAGTTGGCTCAATTTGAGAAGGAGTGTTCTGATTGGAGGAAAGTGCTGAGACATGTTGCCATGGTGAAACCGATGTCTTCTTTGAGACTACCTCTAAGAGGACATGATGAGTCATCAGTATCAAATCGAAAAGTTAATTTTTTAATCTGCCTTGAATATCTTAGTGAATTTGACAATTTTCTCAAGGAAAATTTGAAAAATTATCAGCATTGTGGCTCAGGGAAGACCAACTTTTTAATGCACCAAACCTACAATAAATTAATTTCTATAATGGCAGAGTAGTTCTGAAACCAATTCACTAATGAAGTAAAGGATGCCAAGACTATTTCATAATAGTCGATTCAACACCAGATGTGAGTCATGTATACCAATTAACATTAATTTTAATATATGTGACTGGCAATGGTGAAGTTATAGAGCTATTTCTTTGTTTTGTCCCACTAAAACCCCACACTTCTGAATGTTTAGAGACAACGGTTTTGGAAATCATTGCAAATTTAGGTTTGGACATCAAAAATAGACATGAGCAGAGCTTTGATAACACCGCAAATATGGCAGGAAAATATTTAGGTCTACAGGCAAGACTGAACAATGCAAATCCCTCTGCTTTATTCATACCATAGTCCAGCCATTCCTTAAATTTAATCTGCAATGCTACAGCTGCATCTTATGAGGGAGCTACACGTTGTTTTTTACTTCGTTCAAAACATGCTTTTTTTTTTTAGTTTCCACACATTGGTGAAGTATGCTACAATCACATTTGGAGCAGGCAAATGGAAAACATTTGACAGTCAAAAGAATTTGTGACACCAGGTGATCTGCTCATGCAGATGCTGTTTTGGCTTTGAAAAAAAGCTATGATGTTATAAAGGGAACTTTATTAGACATAGTCACATCAAACTCTGAAAAGCCACATGCAAAAACTGAAGCAAAATCCTTAGCAGAAAAGTTTGAAAAGTATGATATTGCTGATTTTACTATTTTGCGGAACCATTTATTTCAAAGAATTAATGCCATCAGCAAATCACTGCAAAAAGTTGACACAAATTTATTGAATGCTGCACAATCGTTAGCCTCAGTTACAAGTTTTGTCATTGATGTTCAGAATGACTATAGGTCCATGGAAGCAGAGGCACTAACATTAACAGATAATATAGGTCCCTCTGATATATCGGATGAGAAGCATAAAAAAACCCAGGAATTTATTTTTCAGTGAAACCAGAAACAATTAAATCAATTCAAAAGGGAAAGAGATCATTGTTGAGATTGTCAATGTTATTTGTGGCACAATAATAGTGCAATTGCAGAGTAGAGGTGAATCTCTAAAGAAAACTGTTGATTTATTTTTCCCGTTTTTTTGACAAAAATATGGATGAAGATGCTACAGTAAGAAATTAAGCGAATTCTATTGACGGGACATAGACACAAATCTTTCTGAAGATGAAGTGAAACATTTCATTCATTTTATAAAAAATGATGAGGTCTGTGCTTCGAGATCACCAGCTGGTTTGTATAGACTTGTACATAATGGTTTGTAGGCAACCTTTCCAAATGTAGAAAACATTCTGAAAATTTTTTAACAATACCTGCCACAAATGCTTCTGGTGAACATTCTTTTTCTGTATTGAAATGTGTTAAAATTATTTGTGAAATATGATGAGTCAGGAACATTTGACAACTTCAGTAATATTGACAACTGAAAGTGCGTCTTTGCAAAATATTACAGGAAACCCCCAACTTCCGACTGCTTGAGTTACAACCCCCCGCACTTTTACAATTTGTGTAAGTGCGGAAGCAGCTGAAAACCCTCAACTTATGTCCTCGTCCCGCATTTACGACAGTGCACGGCACCTATCGTAAATGAGGGTTTGAGTTACAATGCTTCCCTGGGGACCAAGTGCATCACAAGTCAGGGGTCTCCTGTACTTACAATGACTTAATTGACGATTTTGTAAAGAATAAATGTAGAAAGAAAACTATCCAAATAATTAAATAAATTGAATTTTCAAATTGAATAAGTTTCTTCAGAGGAAGTTAACTTTTATTTTCCCATTCATGTGTCACCTATATATTTTATTTTTACATATTTTTCATGTTAGCTTAATGCAAATACAAGCTTTCATCTAGACCAAAAGTTCTCAAACTGTGCTCCGAGAACTCCATTCAGCTGGACTGTGGAAAGGTTATTATGCTTTTTTATAAAGTGCTCTTATCCAAAGCACTTTACAATAGTTAGCTAATGGTACAAACAATATTTGGAAAGATCATTAAGTGGTCCACCGAGACCCGCAGCAATTTTCAAGTAGTCTGTGAAAAAAAAAGTTAGACTACAAAAACAATCAAGGTACTTCACTTTATTTTCATTTACTTCCTATTACTTATAATATAGGAGGATAAGAAAAAAGAATGAAAAATGGGAGGGCAGGAAGAGTGAATGTTCTTTTTCTTGGTTGGGTCCCCAGGGAAGCCCCAAAAATAAAGTTGACCACAGGACCCCACTAACTCTAAATCCACCACTGCTTTCTCCTCTATATTGTACCTATCAATAGACAAACTAATTCAGAGAAGTTTTGCACTAAGCCATAATTATACTAACAATAATTCTTAAAGTTCTTATTACCCCATTCCTTTCACAAAAATATTAAACTTCTAATCCATTTTCTGTTGCAGAACACCTCTAGTGTATTATCTTAATGGTTGTAAGTTTATACTGTACAGGTGAAGTTACAAAAAGCAAAAGCTGCCTCTTTCACCGTTTCTATTTTCTTTAAAGCCAGTTTTTTTGATCCCAGGCTGTTGGTTTAAATCATATTTAGAAATGGGTTATTTTCCTTTGAAAAGACAGAAATTCTCAGTTACAGCCATTGGCCATTTTCAAAGATGTTTTTAACAGTTACAGCAAACTTTGATCATTTTCCTGTGATCTAGGTTTGCAGTAATACTACTGAAAATCAACCTGAGGAAGGCTATTGTATCTAAAAATCAAAGAATTTTGTTGGTTACAAAGGAGAGTCCAATTCTGTTCTTTGATATGCATAAAAAGCTGGTTTTTTAATGGACTGCCAATTTTGCAATGTAAAATAATGAAGATATGGGAATGAATGATGATATATCTGAGAACAGTCTGACGTTTCTCTACACGTATAGGCCAACATTTTAAAATTTGAGAGCCTAAAATTAAACACTTAAATGCATGTATATGCACCTAAATGAAAAGTAGCTTACATTTCTCCTGCAATGAGGTATAACAGTTAATCCGAACTAAGGACTTAGTTGGATTAACTTCTGACTTCTGGCGATGTAGCATGGGCAGTCCGGACCGAACTAAGGAATTTAAAAATGGCGCCACGCCCAGAACATGCAAATGAAGCCGGGATATTTAAATCCTGGGCTTCATTTATGAGATTAGAGACTCTTACATTAGCCACCCTAGTTCGAACTAGAGGGCTAGTGTAGACATACCCTGATATATGTATGCTATATTATAAATTTTTGCAGCATAAGGAAGTAAAAAGCTTTTCTTAAAAGTGAATCCATTTCACTCTGTGTGTGTGTGTGTAGGTGTTAAAATGCGGTAGGAGAAAGGTGTAGGTCATGAGCCCTTAATTACCCACCAGTGATGAGTCAGTATGGAGCCAGATAAAGCACTCTGTAATGTCAGAGTTTGCACTAGGCAAACAGATTAAATATCCATCTTTTTCTATTACCAGCCTCTTAAGTCAATGACAGGTACCATTTTTCAGGCCCTTAGTTTGTGCGCCAGATTCATATTGACATCAAGAGAGTCCAATATGTGACCTTTACTCATGGTCTCATATAACCATTCACTGGCTTTAGAAGCAAGAACATCTTCCTCTGGTATACTGAATATTTTACTGTGTGTCAATGGCCCTAGTGGCCTCTCGGTGCTTGTGGGGTGGTGACCCTCGCCCCGTAAGTCAGGGGGCAAACCACCCCTTCTTATTTTAGCTCTGTCTCTGTGGGTCGGGCCGCCCAAGTCCTGGCAATGAGGCTTAGTGCCAATGCTCAGGGGGGGTCCCGGCCTACAGGGCTTCCCGGACCTCAGTGGAGAGTCTGCTCTCCCTGACCGCAGGTCCCCAACGGGTAGCCGACAGATGTGGGGCTGCCCCCTGCTCTGGTTCCTGCTGTGCTACGGTGGGACTGTGCAGGTCCCCACCACCGAATAGTCTATGGCTCCCAGTCCGAGGTTCGACGGGGTTCGGGATCAGTCCTGGTTGGTGATGGTGTTGGTATTGATAATAGGGGTGTTGGCGGGGTAGGGGAGCCCAGGCCCTCCCTCTCCACCAGGCCCTGGCCCAGGGCCCTCAGGATATAGACTGGTCCTTTTGGGGTTCCTCCGGAACCGATACTGGCCCACTCCTTGATTCCCCTTGGCTCCCTTCCGCCCTGGGCCGCTTCCCACCCCTTCATATGCTGCACCTTCTACTACACCCCCAACCGAGGCTACTGCGCCTTACCACTGCAGCGTGTTCAAGATTCCCAGGCTGAGGTAGAGTCCCTACCCCTGCGGTGCTTGCTGCGGAGTCAGCTTCGGGGTCCCACGGGCCCCTGGCTCTGCCGCTCCCTCCTGGGGAGCCCCTCGTTGAGATGGCAGCCGCTGGTGATTCGGAAGCTTGGTTGCCGCTTCCGGTCCAGGGTTCCTGGGTCGCTCCTTCCTCCCTCCACGGCTGGTCAGCTCCTGCTTCGGTTTCCCCTGTGCTCCTGCCGGCCTCCCCGGATGCTGGTTCTCCCCCTAACTCCGGGGCTGCTTCAGCCACCCTCTGCGGCTGGTTGCTCGCTGCCTCCACCGCCTCCGCGCTCCTCCCGGTTCCCCCGGACGCCAGCGCTCCCTCTCCCTCCTCCTCACCAGCTGTGCGTGCCGGTGCTCCCTTTGAACGGCCCGCTGGGCCGTTCACGCATGCGCGGCAGTGTTGCGGTGTGCTGCGGCACTGGGCGCCAAGCGCCGCGGCCGGCACTGAGAGGGGGTGGGGTGAGGACGCCCCGTCACACTGTGTTACAATAGACAGCAACTTCTGTAGCTCCTGATGATGCAGAGGTGCCCAGGTAAATTTGAGCGAATGATGCTGTGGCCTAGTGAATGGGGTTGCTGCAGCATCACTCACTCAGATTTGGCCTGGGCACCTCTTCTATCATCATGATGGAGCAACAGCCAAGCCAAACCTGAGCAGTGCTGTGACCCTGTGTGCTAGGTTGCAATGCTCAATGCAGGGAGCTGGGCCTGGCCTGGCGGGACAGAAGCTATAGAAGCTGCTGCTGTGGGATGAGGTTTTAGTTTTTCAATTTATTTCACGTTATTTCACATTTGCAAAAACACACTGAACTCTAGCAATGATCCACTGTTTGCCAAGGCCCCTTCTGACCTCATACATCTGATACAAGGTGAGTGGTCCATCCTCATGGTCATACAGTTCAAAATTAAAGATTCAGTCTAAAGTGTTGCACCGCTGCTATGTCTTACATTGCACCCCAGACTTGCTCTACATTCCCCCAGGACCTTCTACCCCTGACCCCCAAGGTCTCCCACACCCTTTGGGTGAAAGACCTGACGGTACAATGAAATACCAAGACCCCCTCCCCCAAAAACAAAGTAAAAATATAAACAATAAAAAGAATTTCAGGGGCAGGATTTTTCACACCCCTGATTGATGCAGCTCTGTTGCCCTTAAATATTAAGCATAGGTGAGGCCTGTGACTTGGACTCCATGACTGCATGTTGTCACATAAAAAGTCATAGGTGGGGCCTGCATAAGTTTCCATCCTAGCTATACACAGCCTGGTAACCTTGTACCCCGCAAGCACAAACAGCAGCTGGGCTTTATCAGCTTTAACTCATGCCTTGAGCTGGGAAACTACAAGTTTGACCTCGGTCTCAGCTCATAAGAGTGATGAGAATGGTATTGGGCCAGTATGCTCACACCCGTAAACAACTGTAGTATAACTAGTGTAGGGAGTCCTGTGTCCAGTGAGTCTCACCAGGGACCTAGACCTCGGAGGGTGCCCTGGATTCCTCCAGCTTGAGACACATTCACTGCAGCCTGGTGCAAGGTGACAGGAATGGGACTCCCCAAGACTGAAGGGGTGTAAGCATTTCTAAGTGCCTGTTACTCTTTTATACATTGCTCTGCCTATGTTTATTGATGTGTCACTTTGCAGTAGCTGTGTAACCATTTGGCAGTATTAACTCTGTAATAGTAGTGACATAGTGAGATTAATAAAAGCAACTATCCCTAATCAACTCTGTTGTGAAGCAAATCCATAATCCTGTTTGGCCATGCCCCTGTGAGTTGACATGTGTGAGCATAAGACCCCTTCCTACATGAGTGGAGATTGGGGAGATACAGAAAGGTGTTGCCCGCAAAGTGGATACATCACAGAGGCAATGCATGGGGGGAGGCACCCAAATTTCTCCCTCTATTTGGCCCTGCTTCTTCCCCATGAAGGAATGTTTGGTGGGGAGAGCAGTGACCCAGCATGCTCTGTGTCTCCAGAGCATGGGCTGTGGAAGGGGAGGTCAAAAGAGCAGCTCCTAACATCTCATGGCCCAGTCCAAGTGGGGAAGCTGACCAGGACACAAGGAGCATCTAGTGTTGCTGCTCCCAGCCCCTTAGAAGAGCACGAGGGAACATGCGGGGGTAGGAGACAAGCAGCAACGCCAGATGCTCTGTGCCTCCTGGTCAGGTTCCCCACCTGGGCTGCCTACAGGACTGGCAGGAGAGCAGCTCTGAGCCTCCCAGCAGAACTTCAGCTTGGAGCCATTTCAGTTTTACTGGCTTATAAAATAAGAGACTTGCCCCCGAGATACTGGTGTCCAGACACAGGGGCACGTTCTATCAGCACCAGTAACACTGTAAGAAGCTCTGAGCAGCTTCCCAAGTGCCTGCGCAGTTACCGCATGGACAGGCTCAGTGAGTGACAGTCACCTGGGAAGGATTAATGTGAGCGGAAAGTGCTTAGGCACACGAGCAAAGGGGACAGGTCTTAGTGATGGATTTGATTGATGTGAACATTGCATGTTTCTGTATCTCTACAGCCAGGCGACGTAATTCAGAGCTACAGGGAAGTGCTAGGTTCTGTTTGTGCAAGAATTTTGCTTTTATGCTAATGTTGATTTTTAAGCAGTAGCTGGTAAACATGACAAATAATTAAATTAGAACAAAAAAATTTAAGGATGATTAATGAACGTAAACTGTATTTGTGATTTCAAGTACACTGTAATTTAAGTAACACAAACAATGGATAAATGGAGAAGGTAGACTTCTAACTATGATCAATTATCCCCCCCCAATATAGAAGTCAAACTACACCTATGCCTGCACACCTTTCTGTGAGCCACCTAAACCTTCCATCTGGGAGCAAAGAATTGAGCACATGTTGTGTTCCTAGTTAGACACAGAAGAGGTGGTGGAGAGTGCATGAGGAGAGCAAAAAATGAGAGAAGCCCTGACTCCACCTTCCCTACTTGCTTGCCAGTGCAGCCATAAATGGCAGTTGCTATAGGCCAGCTGAAAATCATTACCTCAGCGCTTGGAGACAAGGAGGGAAGCAGAGAAAAAGCTGGGACTCAGAGGAGGCTAGTCTGTTGCCTGGCATCATCCCAAAGAGGTGGGCTTAAAAGCCTCCTCACCCACTGCTCTGGGCTGGCCTGAAATCACAATCTGGCCCATTGCAATATTTATTTTAAAAGATAAAACATGGCCTGTAAGACTAGGCAAATGCCTCTATCATCATCCCTGGGATACCAGTTGAGGCCTTGTTTTTATTTCTTTTACAAACTAAAGTTCTGACCTTGTTTTCCTGATCAAGCAAGAAAAAGCGGGAGAGAGTGAGAGAGAAAAAACACAATAAAAGTTGACCCAGAACCTTATAAGTGTGTGTGTGTGTAAGCACACACTGTCCTTACATCCTATTGAATAACTATGATTTCATTACAATGTCATACAACCCACAACTGGCCTCATTTTTTTCTCCGGTGCATTTCTTAGAATGGGAGTATATATCCATATCAAACTCAATATGCTTCGCTGGGGCATTGTGTTCAATAGCTCTCCAAGGGAAAAGGAGAGTTTCATTACCCAGCACTGGTTCTCTGTACTGTTCTGCCATTCATCCCACCACAGCATCAAATCCTGTTGTCCTATATTATTTTAAGTCACATTAAAATCACAATGGTGACATTTGTCAGGAATTGACTATATGCCAGTCTAATGAGTTGTCAGAATTTCTGCAATGTCATTCGCCTTCCAGGCAGGTTATTATTATGAAGGCTGTCAGAGGATGGGGTGAATAGTACATTCTCCAGTCAGCGGGGAGCTGAGACTCTGTTCACATGGGAGCAGCAGGGAGCTGTGGGAACATGCCTACCATGCAAGCATCCACCAGAACTACCATTTAAGAGAGCTTTGTGGGTTCATGGAAAGCTCAGGGAGGTTTCCTCGAATGTATGCCCTAATGAGCCTTAGGAGGGTGTTCTGCCTGCCTGTATGCCTTAGTGTGGTAAAGCAGAGTGGACATTCTCATACAATAGTAGGCTTAAATTCAGCTTCTCACCAAGGCCTAATTCATGGGTGGAACAGCTTTTCTAATACCTATAGAACTGATGTACAGTAGATCATTTCTGTAACTAATTGGAGTTGACAGTTGTATATCTATCCATCTCTCAGACCAACTGACACATTTTGACTCACGGGGGTTGCTGTGTGCCCCACTTACACTCAGCCACTTACGGAAGAGGATTTTGAATTTACATGGGCTTAGATCCTCAAAGGATTGTGGGAGTTGGGAGCCAGAATACCTTTGTGGATCTGGGCCAGGGTGTTTCACCTGTTCAAACAGTTTTATAGGCATAAGCAAATTAATCTTCACCACAGCCCTGGAAGGCAGGTAAATCAGTGAGTATTGTTATCCCTCTGTGTGGCCGTTTCCCATCTGTAAAATGGGGATTATAATGCTCCCTTTCTCCCACCTTTTGTTTTATAGTCTCTTCAGGGTAGACACTGTCTCTTGCTATGTGTTTGAACAGGGCTTACCACAATGGAGCCCTAAACTGATTTGGGGTACTTAGACACAACAAACAACAACAACAACAACAACAACAATAATAATAATAATAATAAATGCTGTTTTACAGATAAAGTTGCTAAAACTGGAGATTATCAGACTTGCCAGAAGCCACCTACCAAGCCAGTGCACCAATGAAACTAGAAACCAAGCCTCTCAACTCCCAATCCCATGCTTAATATGCTAGATTATAGTGTAAACAATTATGGCTTCTTATTCTGCATTGGTTGATTTTATGTTGGGTAACAGTTCCGCCATCCTTTATCATAAAACAGCTTTTCTGCCTGCTAGCTCAGACACAGATAGCGCTGCTGGAGCATGCATAAAGTCAGTGCTGTTGACTTATATTTGAAAACAGGCATGTATTGCCCAGATAAAATAGTTAACATCCAGAATTCCTCAGTGAAGAATTGAATATATCTACTGTATTCCATAACTACTTTGGAATACAATTCTGATTACACATTGAGCTGTCAGTCTTTATTGTCAATATGACGACAACAATGTTAACAACAAAATCAAGCTCAATCACTTTACATGTGGAATAAACAATCATCCATCCAGGATTGGTTTGTGCTAGCCATGGGGACTTTTCACTTTGTGTTTACTCAGGTCTACTTTTCATGCTATTGCCCTTGAAGCTCTTTCAATAAATTGCTCATTTCAAAGAGCTGATATTATAAAATAATTTAGTTACATTTTACACTTCTTCAAAGCCTTCTTCATTTCCCATTAGGTTAATTCCACACTAGATAAGAAATGTAGAGTATGCCAGGTTGGGCTGGCTAGCACTTTGTTCTGGGACCAAAGGCAATCGTATGGAATATAATGCTGCTTGCATTCATGCAGCAAAACAGTGGCATGTCCTTTTCTTATCCACAAAGGAGTATTTTAATTGCTTTTGATTTTACATAGAATGCCCTCAGATATTACAATGATAGACAGCGATATGAGAGCCTAAAACAGATAAAACAGGGACCAGGTAAGATGATCTATGATTTGTCCAAAATATTTTGAATACAAAAATATGCCAGATTAATTATTTTAAAAAGTCCCCATTGGTAGTGTGGGAAATACATTTTAAAAAACGAAGTGAATGCACCACACATTGGTAAAGAGCACTCGATTTTTTCATGGCGGTGTGATCACAGAAGCTTTTGCTACCGTGCAACTTTTAATTAGTCCTTCAAAAAATTATTCTGCTTCACTTATGCAGAGTACAGTAAACAGCGATATAAATGCATGAGGAATTAAATAAACAGACTTTCTTCATCTGTGTTGCTCTTTAGAAGACAAAGATGATAAGAAAATGACATTTCTGTTTCCCCTTTATTTATCATGTAGCAAGTCAATGTTCCCTCATGAAATATACAGTGATTATGATAAATAAACTCAAGTGAAATTCTTCGCTTCACACTTCAACAATCTTCCAGCCGTACAAACGCATTCATGCATGTATAGCTGTCATTTCCAATCCAGACAATTTTTAATAGCTTTAGTTATTCTGAGGTACTGCCAGTTTGAGTGACAACCCTGATACCTGTAACTAAATGGTTAATCTGTTCACCATTGTGAATGTAATCAGTGGTCTGAGACAATAGAATTCCAGATTTGTTGGTATCTGAAATGAAATGGTTTTAGTAACATACACACATTACAAAAGTATGTTTTAACAGAGAAAAAGAAAATATATTTTAAAGAGGACCACACATTGATTTTCTTTTTTGCCACAAGAGAAATCATTAACTGGTGCTTTTCATGTGGCAACAAAACGATATGTTATATGTAAGATTTAAGGCTTTGGTCTGATGTCACTGTTTCATTATAGATTTTTTAGTATAAATTGTCACATTGCAGCTCCCTTATTCCAAC
The DNA here is from genome assembly GCA_019425775.1 of Rafetus swinhoei. NCBI lineage: Eukaryota > Metazoa > Chordata > Testudines > Trionychidae > Rafetus > Rafetus swinhoei. Next base: position 267,450,787 of record CM033437.1, on the reverse strand, counting down.
CACGGTGCATTAATTTAGTGGTATTCTTGCCTTGAAAATGCTGTGACCCTTACAGGAATCTTACCAAGTGTAACAAGACATGGTGTGCTTTCCCAAAAGGGAGAGAAGAAAAAACAGTAACCATGGAGGTACATTTGGTGCATACGCTACAGCTCTGCTCGGGCATCTTTAATTTGCTGAGCTGGCACCTCTGAAGGACATCATTTGAGGTCTTATGCAATTTGGCTCCTTACAAAGGTTACATTTTTCACTTGGATGAGCTATTTTATTAAAGGACATTCTTCTGCCACATCACACATTCAGGTCTTCCCTATTTTCCATTCAAATATACTAATTTTGACCATTATAAGAACCCCCCCAATCTCAGTCAATAACTGAATGTTCCATTTTTCTGACAGTACAGGTTGGACCTCTCTGGTCTGGCACCATCGGGAACTGAGCGGTTCCGAACCTGGGAGTTTGCCTGATCAGGGGAGGTCAATGCTTCCCTGCTGGCTGTTCCACTCCCAGGCTTCCAAGGCTGGGCTCCTGCTCGCTGCTGCTGGGGGTTCCTTGGGGTCCCCTGCCAGGGCTACCCAGATGCTACCAGCCCTGCTCGGACACTGCCGCCCTGTTGCTGCTAGGGATTCCCCTGGGGCTCCCCAGACAAGACTAACCTACTGCTACCCGGCCCTGCTGCCACCAGGGGTTCTCTGGCCAGGCCACCTGGCCACCTCAGCCCCACTGCCACCAGGGATTCCGTGGGATCCCCAGCCAGTGCTGTCTGGCCAGCCAGCCAGATGCCGCTGGGGATTTTCCGGGGGTTTCTTGCCTTGGGCCACCCAGCCAGCACGAGTCCCACTGCCGGGACCAGTCCTGCTCCTGCCGGGGCTTCCCTGGGGCTGCCTGGCCACCGCCTGGCCCTGCTGCAGGGGTTCCCCAGGCAGGGGAGGGACTTCCCATTTGCTGCCTGGTTCTCCCTGCTGGCTCCTGCCCTCCCCTTCCGGGGCTCTTTGGTCCAGCAACATCTGTGGCCCTGACAGACCATAGATGTTACTGGACCAGAGAGTCCTGGATTTGGGAGGTTCAACCTGTATTTCGTGACCATAAGAATATCAGAATAGCAATACTGGGTCAGATTAATGCTCCATCTAGCCCAGTATCCTGTTTTCCAATGGTGGCTAGTTACAGATGCTTCAGGATGGAGCAGTGCAATTTATGGAGTAATCAGTAATCTGTCAGGTAGTCCCACTGGCAGTCATGGACCAGAAATTCGTTGCAACTCCAGGGGAAAGAGTTACAACAGCTCCTACAAACACCAGATGATTAACTATTTAATAGCTGAACATCTGAGCAGAGACATCCAGCTAATGTGCTTATCCCACAATCTCAGCCTGCTTCCCGCACCTGTCCAGTTTCCAAAAGCCTTGGCTGTCCATCATCCCAATACCAAAACATCCTGCTCCCCTCCTGCAGGAACAACTTCTGCACTGTTGCTACCAAAATAAATACCAGTGGCATATTAAAACAGCGGCACCGTGAGACAGCATATAGCAAAATAAACAACACAGGGCTAATGGACCAAAGTATTACACAAAGCTGTCACAGGATTCCCAGTCTGTCGTGCCAGATAAGGAGGGACCTGGTTACAGCCAGCTTGCTACAGAGCGTCTTGGGCTAAAGGACCTAAAGTGCCTACATTTGTGGCTTTGTGCTCCAGAATTATGGGGTCTCTCAGAACACATGCACAGTAAATGCTGACAGACTATAAGAACACGAGGGTATGGTTTCAACTAGATAAAATCTGTGTATGCAAAACGCAAACACATTGTTCTTTAGCTCAGCAAACCGTGCGCAAACCGTGGGGGTCGCGGCTGTGTTCCTGGGGGGTCGCAGCGCTGGGCAGGCTGCCATTTTGTTTTCCCGGCTCGGTGCTCGATGTACACATGGTGGGGGAGTTGCAGGGGAGCAGACCGGCACTTTAAATTAAAGGGGCTGCAAGAAAATGTTCCCAGTTTTGTTTTATTTTTATTTGTTTTGCTCAACAAAAAATTTCCCAGCCCTGGGAGTTGTGAATTAAAGAAGGTTGAGCACCACTGCTTTAGCTTAATCTCTAGCACTGCTCCTACATTGTAGCTTCTTGTTTCCCCTGGTACCTTATGTCCCCAGATGCCTGGTACTGAAAAGTTAAAATAGCTTAAATAGCCACTAGAGGGCACAATACTAAAAGCAAACAGATAGGAACAAAAAAGAGTATGTGAAGAGGTTCACTTTGGTTTAGATTGAAGTAGGTCCTACATTTAAATAGTGATTAGTGATTTTGGGAAGCTACTTGACAAACTTGATAGACCATTATTAGGACTTACTCAACTACTTTAGGATGGCTATAGTTGATTTTATGAAAAGGGAATGACACATCATATCTTGGGTTATCACCTTATCCTGGATGGAGGCACCCCAACTCACTGCTGTGCCTTGTAAACAGGACTTGCCTTTCCCTCTTTGTTAACTGCCATCAGGTGCACTGAAAGATTAGGGTGTCTTAAATATAACAGAAACTGTTCTTGTTCCCAATGTGAGCTGATAAAACCATTTTTTGTCCTGTATCTATAGGGCCTATCACTATCGTAACTCTGTTATTTCATGGAAAGCTTCCAAACCTGAGAGAGGTACTCTGGGTTGTTTTGGTAGCTGCGGCTTTAGTAATTTTAATCTCGCTTTGGCTAGTTGCAAAAAACTAAGCATTCTCTGACAATGGGTAGGCTGGGACTCATTCTTCTCTGTCCCTCTCCAGCTTTCTAAACATCCCTTTGGGCACTGTCAGCTATTTTGTTTCTAGGAATCATGGAGAGGAGAGCACCAATGTAACCAAAGTCAACTGACTGAAGATCACACACTTTGCTGCTTCTCTGGGCAGAGCTCCTTGCACCACTGGGGCAGCTCCTAATACCATTCCACTGCCCCTACAAGCTCCCTGTGTGCCACACTCCTCTAACAATCTTGGGGTTCATTAAACAACAAACCAAAGGAAGGAGAAAGGAATAAAAATGTGTAATAAGGCAAACTGGAGAGTTTCTGTGGTGAACTGCTGAATGCAGCCATGTGGTATTCCCCACCCCTACTTGCAGGGCACAGTGCTAAATTCCTGTCTTCACAATAATGCCCCTTATGAGGGAGAATCTCAAAATTTTAATTTTCTCTACACTTCCCATCTTTCTCTATTTAAGGGATTCCCTGTATCCCTCTCACCCCTTCTCTCATGACAGAGATTGTGCATCTCCCATTCTTCCTCCTCTCATGCAAGGGGCTCTGCAGATCTCTTGCCTTCTTCCCTCCATACCCTTGCCTCCGGTCCTCCCCCCAACATGAGGGGCACCATATGTCCCCATGTCCGTCATTCTCCCCCCACCTCCTTCCCTCATACCAGAGGCCCCCATTCTCCTTCACTGCCAGAGGTTCTGTGACCCCAAACTCCCCCTTTCCCATCATGGCAGAGGTTCTGTGTGCCCCCCTCATTTTTCCATCTCCCCACACTGGAGGGATTCTCTGGGTTCATCTGTATCTCCTCTCTGCCCCCACAGTACCCATATGTTGTGCAAATAGAAAAAGACACAACCACCCCATATTGGTGGGAGTACACGGTAGGTAGGGAATATAAAGCCACGTCACCTTACATATTACTTTGAGAGGCACAATCTCTCCCTCAGTTCCCTGGCATGCAAGGGAGGAAGCACCCTGTGTTGTCCTTTAGGAGAGTGCACTCTACTTCTTTAAGCATTCTTTAAGCCAGCTCTGTGGGCCAGTTCAGGGAAGACCCAGCCAATGACTCAGTGACATTCAGGAGTCAACGCTGTTCTGTTTAAGAGTTGCAAAATTAGACCTTAAAATGTGGCTAGATAAGTGACATGTACTAAGACACGTACTCTACGCGTCAGTCTCAACAAAGACGCTAACTATCTTACCCATTACAAAGATAGCTTCCCCAATTATCACCTCTAATACCATTAGCTCACAGACATTTATCTTCCCTCCCCGCATCCCCCTTCTGTTCTGAAATGTGATTTGTCCTTTTCATATGTGTTCATTTTTTAATTGTATCCTTTGGTATATATGGTTGTGACTATTTTCTTCCATTATTTGATCTGAGGAAGTGGGTCTGGCCCACAAAAGCTCATCATCTAATAAACCATCTTGTTAGTCTTTAAAGTGCTACATAGTCCTGTATTTTGTTTAAGACATGGTGTCAGACATAGAGAGATTAGCAATGACTTGTGCATATTTCTGGAACAGGAGTAACTTGAAGAAGAAGGAGGAGGATGACTCAGTCTTGATGGATAAGAGAAAAACTCTGCTTTTTAAATGCATGCTAGCTAGTTAACATTTCAGTACAGATAAGTGCAGGATTATTCTTTTGACACACTATTTTTTCAATGTTAACTACCATGCTGCTGACTTTATAATGAATTATCTGACAGGTTACTTAAAGTGACATCATTCAGCCATTAAAATTCTTTGGGTCTCCACACAATAATACAGATGATTAAAACAGGATTGTTTAGCCTTGGATTTGAAATCTATGATTACCTACATCTTTAATTATATCAAGTAACCCTCTCTCCTTTCCCAGAGGAACAACTGATAAGGAGCTCTTCTTTGTACTCTTACAGCAAGAATCCTTTCCCCACAAAACCACAACATGAGCTGAGGTGTTTTAAACCCGAGCCATCTATGAATGTAAATCCATAGAGCGTCACAGGTATGAACTGGCTTTCCCCTCTTCTAATTACACTTCTTAAGCATTCTGTCAAAGCAAGTAGCCACTTGCTGCCTGCAAAGTGATCATATCAAAGTAATATCACTTCAGTTATTTTTATTTTCATTGTAATCCACATTGATCATAAACAACAAATAATACTGATTTCTAAGATATATTTGCCTAATATTACTCAGAATTGTGTAAAGATATTATAAATGGCTATTGATCATTTAGTAAATGTGATACAGTGACTAGGGTTGCCAAGTGTCCGGTTTTGAACTGGACAGTCCAGTATTTGAGCTTGCTCTCCGGGAAACAAATTGAGAAAATACCAGACATATAAATGTCCAGTATTTTCTAATTAAGTAAGTTTTATTATTATCATGAGTATCAATACATAGTTGTATACTGCCTGGCTGGAAGACACTCACGTAGCTACCAGCCAGGCAATACGCAACTACGCAGTAGAGAGGAGCGGATGTGGGGGCCGGGCGGGATGGAATCCCCAGGGCCAGACTCGCCCATCCGCCCCACTGGGACTGTGTGTGGAACGGGCAGTGCCCCGGGATCTGTGTGCGCCCAGGCCAGTCCCGCTCCCCGGCATCCGGTTCCCCCCCGGACAGCCCCGCTCCCCGCAACCTCCTCCCAGCTAGCCCTGCTTCCCACCGGCTGGTTCCCCCTGGCCAACCCTGCTCCCCCCGACCCCCTCCCGGCCAGCCCCGCTCCTCCCGGCTGGTTCACCCCCCCCCCCCATCTGAGATCAAGTGTGTCTGGTATTTTTTTTAAACCATCTGGTAACCCTAACAGTGATTTTATTTATATTTATTTATTTAAATATTTTACCCCGCCTTTCTATTTAAAATATTCAAGGCGGCTTACAAGAACAAACAAAAAAAATACAAATATATATAAAAATTTAAAATATGAGAATTTAAAATATGAGACCTCGGAGGGACATAACCAGCTAAAAACATATAGAGAGGAGGAACATACACATACAGACTCAAACATTAATAAAAGCACGAGTAAAAAGGGTGGCTTTAGCCTGATGCCGAAACAACACTAGCGTTGGCTCCATGCAAATATCCCAAGGAAGAGAATTCCACAGCCTGGGAGCAAAAGCTGAGAAGGCCCTGTTCCGTGTAGATGTTAATCTTATCTCCATAAGTGGGGGAACACGAAGCAAAGCCTCCCCAGCTGACCTCAATCCCCGGACAGGTTCATATGGGAGAAGACGGTCCTTCAGATACCCTGGACCCATGGACTTCAGATCCATGTAGATAGATGGATAGATAGATAGAGCTGATAGCAATGTCTATTATTATGGTTTCCTTACACTTCCCATTTGTCATAGCTTTAGCTGAGCTCTCTGCTGGACACTCACCAAATTGCTGTGTAACAAGCTGGGCCTGTGTATTTTTAATGTTCCCCACATCTGAGTAGGCTACAACACTGTCTCACATGGCACAGGGCAGGTAGAGTAAGAGCCTGATGTGTCAGGAGACTGGGACTAGGGACTGGCAAGATGGGGAGAAACTGCAACTGGGAGTTGGGGTGGAGTCTGGGACAAGGGACAGGGGTGGGGGGAAAACCCTGAGATTGGCCAAGGAGCCTTTGGAAACAGATCAGGAGTAGGAGTCAGTGGGAATGGGGAATATGGGGAGGCAGGGGAATGAAGCAACTGGAGGCCCCAGCAATTCTGGTGTTTCCTAACTTTTGACTGCTTGACTTTGCAACATCAAAGTTCCTTTGACATACTGTGTGTGTGTACTGTGGAAGATCCTCAGCGAATGTAAATGGGCATAACTCCACTTGCTTCAGTAGAGATACTGTGCTTTAGAGCAGCAAAGGAGCTGGCCCTTTAATTACTTACTATCAGATCCTCCAATTCTGAATTTTTTTCATACAAAGTTACAAAGATCCTCAATTCTAATTGTACTTATATTTTTACAAGTTCTGCAGTTTTGTTCAGCTGCACAAATGTTGGAACCTTGACTGATGAAATGATAGATTTGTAATAAATATAGTTAATATTTGAATCTATTAAGATGTGACCCAAATGTACTGTTAAATGTAATCCTGTTTGTACTGCAAACCAAAACACTAACATAAGGCCCTGTTCTGAATTTCTAATGCACTTGATTTACATTAGGAAGGCCTCTGGCTTTGTGAGGAATCTTAAAGGCTTTGTCTACACTTTCAAGTTTAAAGTGCAGCTGGGGCAGTGCTTTAGCCTGGTACTGTGATCATGGCAGGAGCACTGAGAGAGAACTCTTCTAGAGCTCTAGCTAAGCCAACTCTGTGAGGGGAGTAGCTAACTGTGCTGGGAGCTTGGCTCCCAGTGCTGTAGTACTGTCCACATTGCCACTTTACAGCACTGTAACTTGCTGTGCTCAGGGTGTCTGTGTGTTTTCATACCCTGAGTGAGAAAGTTACAGTGCAGTAACTTGTCAGCGTAGGCAAAGGCCTAAGTGTACTAGCAAATCCAGCTCTCCTGAAAATGGGCACTTCTGCACTGATGTAATGCTGGAAATGGCCCATATTTATACTGCTCTAGGGGCAATACATCAGATACACCCCCAAAAGAAGCACTTGTTAAGGAGAAACAGCCAAATCCTGTCCTCGTTGATTTTAGGAAGAGAAAATAACTTCTCTATCTTTTGTTTATCATTGGAATTCACCCCCTTAAACTGAAATAAAAAGTTAGCACTCATCATGGTTAAAAAAATTATGGAAGGCTAAAAATACACTCAAGAACAATTTAAATATTACTTTAGCTAGAAATTAGTAATTAACAGCTGCAGGTACCACACACTTGTATTGTACAATGATTGTCAGTCTTACCAGCAATTGTCTCATATTTTAATGGGTACTTTGCCAACCTCATTTCCAGTGATTCAAAAAAGAACAGTGTCTTTAAAAACTATTTAGCCTGTTTTTATAATCTAATATATCACACCAGTAATGCTTGCAAGATTTGGAATTATCCTAACCTAGATTCCCTAAGAAATACATTTGAGAGCTATGCTAATAAAATCCCTCTTGGTGTTCTCTTGGCATGAAGCCAGCTATGCGTTTCTAATGAGAAGACATTTGTGTGAAAGTACAGCTTCTAAATTCCTTATATACAATGCTTAATTTCTCCCTCTTCTTTGATCGGCACAAGAATTCCATTTTACTTTTAATACAGATGATTTTGTCGTCGTCCCCCTATATAATAACAGGTCCAATTCTTTAATGTCAGAACTTAAAAGAAACAACAGCATGTAACACAACAAAACTTTTCCAGAGGCAAAAGACAACAGATGATCATTAAAATAGTCCTATTATAACTTGGCACAGTATCAAGGGTTTTCAGAGGCATTTTAAAGGGTCTTCTTTTAGTGCAGCTGCAGCATTTGTGTGCAGACCATTTGCACGTACAAATGAAGGTTTTAAATATGAAATCAATATTTATGCATATTTAGTGTACAATACTCAGAATTTTGTTCCTTTCCTACCACATATACTCACGTATGCTTCTTATGTAGAAACATTACTCCTGGAAGAATTCTGCACCATTGCGCGTGCACAGAATTCATGTCCCCCACAGATTTCTTTGCTTCCCCACAGAAAAATGGCTTTCTGAATGGGGAGCAAAGGGAAGCTGTAAGAGCAGCCATACCCCATTCCCTAGCAGTGCAGGTACAGTGTTTCAGACACCTGGAGCAGCCAGCAGAGGGATAAATCACTGCAGGGCTGGGGACACCTCAACCAGGGACTTATACCCTGAGCTGGGATCAACTGCTAGTTTGTGTCAGACCCAGCCACAGAAACCCCCCTCAGCTGCATGTAGCTTATCATCCCTCTGCTTTCTGCCTCCATTGCTCCTTAGCTGTGGGGGGATAGGTCATTGTATGGGGACTGCTTCACCATCCATCCTGCCCCTATGCATCTGGATTCCCGTATCCAGACATCCCTGCCAAGCCTCACCTAGTACATCCAGAAATAACTCCACCCTCTATACCTGAACCCCACACCACAGAACCTCAACCCCTGCATCCAGAGCCTCCCTGAACTCAGACCTCCAGCCTCTTGACATCCCTCCCTTCCCCCATATGCTCAAACTACTCTCCAGAGTCTACTGTATACTTGTAGGCATGGGGGAGAACAGTGGGTGACCTTTTCCCCTGAATTTTTCCAGAGTCTCTCCTGGGAGCTGTAGAGCTAGTGTGCTCTCTCCCAGAACTGCACAGCAACTGTTTGAACTTCCTGCTTTTAACACATTAGTCCACCCTTGACATGATTGCCAGACCCAGAGGACAGCACCAACCTTGTCCACAGCAGCTCTTTAACACTTTGTCACGCCTCCACAGCTAAAAATAGCAGTATAGACACAACAGCATGTGCCCTGCATGGATTGTACAAGTCTGCCTGGAACCCTGTGTATGTACTCATGTTGCTAGCCCACAGGCAGGTCTAACTATGTCACTGCATCTTCACTGGTATTTGTAGCCATGCCTGCTAGATTAAAGCTTGCACAGGCATACGTATACAAACTGAAGCCAAACCTTTGATTGCAGTGTAGGCCTGCCCTAGGCCTAAAATTTGGTGATGTAGCTTGCCTAATGGATGCACAACTTAGAGAAACAATTACAAAACAGTACTTTTGCCAATTTATCTTATATAGATTGAACCTTTCTAGTCCAGCACCTCTCTGGTCCATCAATATCCATGATCCAGCATGATTTTAGTTAGTTAAATGCATACTAATCATGGGTGTGGCCAAGTTTCCTGCAGTCCCATAAAGTTTGTTTACAGTCACCAGTCTTGGCGCTCAGTGTTCTGTGCTGTTATTTGTCTCTAATTTACCTCCAAATGTCTTCTAAGAGCCCAGTAAGCAGTGGAAGAATAGGTAACGCTGCTAGACAATATTGACCTCCCGTGGTTCAGCAAATTATCTACTTTGGCACCAGTCAGGTCCTGAGGGTGCTGGATTACAGAGGTTCAACCCTGTATCAGTTTGGTGAGCAAAATAAGCCATAATGGCAAAAGTACGTATGGTGGTATAACCTTATGTGATGGCTGTTGCAGGTATAGAAATATTGCAAAGAAAAAAAATCACACTCCTAACTTACACCGCTTGGGTTTTCCTTCATGGAAAGTCCCCTTGTCCAGTATTTTCAAGACCCAGGTTTTGAGACCTGTCAGACTTGCCGGAGGCAGTATTCCCAATTTGTGCCTCACTCTTGAGTAGTCAAAGTTACTTATTTACACTGATGCCCCATGTGAGAAAGGTGCAGGGTTGTTTGAACAATAAAGTTTCAGACCAAGAGTTGAAAAGGGAACTTGGGTGGCACTGAAGTGAGGCCATGGCTGGCAGAACGTGAGTGTTGTTCCTTTCTCAGCAAACACAGTTTCAACCAGGAAATAATACTGGACAGCTCAGCTTTCTCACAGCAGTGAGAGCTGAACAGGAACTAGCCCTCTCTGGCTGAGATTACAGGGTGATGGTGTGTGAGTGATGTCAGTCAGGGGTTTGCACTTGCAAAGATAACACAGTATAATGTATTTCTGCATTGAAGTGTCACTGCCATCGGATGTCCTGCTGCTTCATATGTTTCCTTAGGAACAAAATGTGGACACTCTGTGTTAGTTTCCCATCCCTGCGCACAGAAATAAAATAGCATCCATACACATAAGATTCAAGGGTTTGTATTAATCTAAAACAAAAGTGTGTTCCCAATCATTTCCTGTTGAGTGTTTGCCTAAAATACCATGACCTAAAGGCAGAAAAAAATGCAAGTTGTTACCAAACCAGGGAAAATACAGGAAAATTCACCCCTTTGCAGAGGGGCTGAGAGAGGCCCACAAAAACAAATTGTCCCCAGCTGACAGTAATTTTATCCACACAGCAAATTGCTCACTGAGAAAAATGAGTCCAATTCCAGATCAACTAAGCTATCCAGTACTCAGAACAATACAAAGTATGACATTCTATACAATGATGCCTTCTATACTTTCGGCCAAACATCTCTTTCCGTCACCTAGTGTTTCCATCAACACCATCCAAAAAGACAATAGACTCAAAGTGCAATTAATGAGACTAGTGAAATGTGATTTAGTATTCTGATTATGAGACTGGGAGCCTACAGATACTGACTTCCATGGCTTGGGCAACCCACATAATTTTTTCAGGTTTGGTGTCATCCTTGGTAAAATGGAGCTAACAATAGTTACCTATCTCTCAGAGGCAATGTGAGGCTCAAACGTGAATGTACTTGATCCCGAATTCCTTGCCCTCAAAACTCCTAATGAAATCAATGGGATACATGGGTGCTCAAATGCAGTAAAACCTCAGAGTTCTGCAGATGAGAAATGCCATGTAAGTGTTAATTATTATACTAGTATTAACAGATACATATTTATACTTAGCATTCATATCAGGAAAGAACTAAAGTAGCTTCCACAAAGAAAATCTGTCTAAGCAACTGATCCTAATCTTACAAGTGTTTTGCTACAATGTACTGTGTGGCAAATTCTCTGATTTAAGGTAATCTGAAATGTTTGGCTATGTAATATTTTCCCCAATAATGGTCATGTTTACAGAGCTGGCCCAAGGGTTTTTGGTGCCCTAAGTGAACTATGACTTTGGTGCCCTTTCCCACATTCAATATAGAGAACAATTAGAAGTCTAGAATGAAATTTTACTTTTATTAACTTGGCATTAAAAATGAACAATGTAAAAATAAAAATAAATATTTTATTGCTTTTTCTACTTTTCATTAATCTCAACACAATTATGCTGTATAGGGTAGACTGCCCAGCAGCTGACACTCATAGTTGTATTTGTTTTGAGTTGTACTTAGTGTTTCTGGTCAGCACTATAAACACTTGCATTTCTGGTTGTGACTGTCTTCCTTCCAAAGGAATTGATTTGTGGGAAGCTATGAAAATCTTTATTCCTTGATACTGAATGAAGTGTGGCGGGGAGTGGCAGGGAGGGTTACCCTAGGCCCTGAGGCAGTGCAGGAGATTGCCACACTCCCCTAGTGACAGCCCTGACTATTGATTACTGTAAACATTTTAAAATTTGCTCTTCATGCTTTTGCTTTCACAATTTGGGCAATAAGTTGTTTGAGACAAAGTTTTGAAGCTATTTCATGTTCTATCAAGATGGTGGCCAGTCCAACAAGTCTCTCTTTCAGCATGGAAGAATGAAGATATGTCAATTCTTCATGGGCACAGCATCTTCAGGATCATGGCTCATGACATGGCAGAACAGCTGTTGGGGGTCACTTACTGACCTTTACTAAGGGTGTGTCTAGGCTACATGGCTCCGTCGATGGAGCCGTGTAGATGAGTTTACTAGACATAGCAAAATGAAGCAGCGATTTAAATAATCGCTGCTTCATTTACATCAAAATGGCCACCGCACTGTGCCAATCAGCTGATTGTCGGCACAGCGTGGTAGTCTAGACGGGGACCAACCGACCCCAGATCCCTTTGTTGTCAGATCCTGTAAGCCTCGTTTCACGAGGCATAAGGGATCTGTCGAAAAAGGGATCTGGGGTTGGTTGATCCCTGTCTAGACTACCGCGCTCTGCCGACAAACAGCTGATCGGCACAGCATGGCGGCCATTTTGATGTAAATGAAGCAGTGATTATTTAAATCGCCTCTTCATTTTGCTATGTCTAGTAAACTCATCTACACGGCTCCGACGACGGAGCCATGTAGTCTAGACACACCCTAAGTGACAAGCAACACTGACTCACTTGTATGACTGGCCAACACTGGGCTTCTGAGAATGACTGAACGGCCAAACCCCGACCCAGGCGATAAACACACATGGTGCTCTTTTGAAGCTGTGCCATGACACATTTTACATACACAGCCATGCTCCACAGCCATGTGAAATAAATATCACTCAACCTATGACATAGCAATGAAGTACTGCTTTACAAGTACAATATTTGAAATTTTTGTGTTTGAGAGATAACATATTAGTAAATTTTAAAAATTCATTTCCGTCTAATCTGGCATCCCTTAAAGTCTGGCGACTGCCTGTTTTACTTACATGGTCGGGTTGGCCCTCCGTGTTCACGCTTTTACTATATAATATTTCTCCTTGTGTTTCCTGCTATACAGTTTATAATCCAATAAGAGTTGCTTTTTCAGTTGCCATGTACTGAGACTTGTTAATAGAAATGTTAAAAGAATAAACTTCATTTGTCTGATTCTGATATTGCATCTATTGTTCAATAGACATGGCCCAAGGGGCAATCATGTGCATTTTGAGCAGTAACAAAAACAAAGAACTGAGTACGCTTTTGGTAATGCATAAATAAAAATAATCAGAATCACACAAATCTTCCATCACCCAAATTCCCAGCAGCTGGGCTTGGCACAGGAGGCCTCCACAGGAGATGGTGGAAGAATACTCAGGGTAGCCATTCCTTGGTCACTACTACAGTCCTTTGAAATTCCAGCAGACACAGCACACTCCTGTTGCCCCAGACTGTTGGAAGCAATATATAAGGGCATGTCTACATTAGGTAGTTATTTCAAAATACAGTAAAACTCCAATAGTCCAGCATCCAATAGTCCGGCACTCCTGATAGTCCGGCATCAAAATGGCAAGAGCCTAGTGAGTGAGCTTCGGCAAAAAATGAGTCACAAGGTAACAACAGCAGCAGCTGAACTGTGCAAAAAGGGTAAAAAGGCTTAAAAACTAAAACATTACAGTATACTGTATACAGTATGTACAATAAAAGGGTTAAGAACACTTTATATACAGTATATAATGTATACAGTATATATATAACCTGCTTATAGTACCTCCTGATAGTCCGGCATATTTGATAATCCGGCACCACCTAAAGTCCCATAGGTTCCTGATTATCGGAAGTCTACTGTAACTCTCTGTATTTTGAAATAACAAGGCAAACATCCACACTGGCAAGCTTGTTTTTTCGAAATAATGGGCTTGTTATTTCGAAATAATAACTCCTGCTTGTGAAAAGGAATAAGCTTATTTTGAAATAGTTATTTCGGGAGTTATTATTTTGAAATAACTTAATTTGAAATAACCTGATAGTGTGGACCTAGCTTCTAAGGCTAGGTCTACCCTACAGCTTTTTCCGATTTTTTTTTTGGAAGAGGCTTTTCCGAAATTTGGCCCGTCTACACTGGGCCAAATTTTGGAAAATCCCCCTCTTTCGGAAGATCCCTTCTTCCTCGTGGAATGAGGAAGACAGGGCTTCCGAAAGTGCGCGTTTGCACTTCCGCAAAAAAAAAAAAAAGAAGAGCAAACGTGTTCCTGGACGCAGCAGAGTTTTTCCGGGATAACTTCGGTCTCCTGGAAAACCCCCACAGTGTAGTGGGGTACTTAGAGACCCCTCTGTATCCCAGCCACAAACCATTCTATGCGGCATTTCAGAGGAACTGAACATAGCTGTGCCAAAGGAGTAGAACTCTTGTACGCACACTTCCAATCCGAACTGGTCACCTGTGCAGTGATGAAGCTTCTGTCCCACTGTATGTAGAGCTGTCTGTGGTCAAAGAGAAGGATACGTGATTTAGCTCAGTAATAATTTAATCAGGATTAGTTGTAGTATTTCTTTGAACAGTATGGAGACAGAATGAATTTGCCAATGATTTGGGGGGATATGATGCATAGGGGAATGGACACTACTTGGAAATATAATTGTTTTCTGAATATACTCATTTTGCACACAAAAAGCTGAATATATTGAATATTAAGTGGAAGAAAATCATACTTACTGTGTACAGTAGCCTCAGTCTCAAAAGAACTTATTTATATATTGGGGGAAGTACTGGTCTGATCAAATCCCGCTATGAGACTGCTATGCTAACACATGGATTACTTAAATGTTACGAACTCAATATTCATTAGGGATTAAGGGAGTTAGGAGTTATAACTACAGCAACATACCTAAAGTTCATTAAGTGTAACCAAGTTAGGAAAGGCATTCTATGAATTCTATTGCCAAGAGAAGTAGTAGTAGTTCTACTGTTTGAGAATTAAAACTTTACTGCAGCTTCTAATCATGCACCAGCAAGGACACATTAGATGAGCTAAATGGCTTTTTCCCCAGTTTTAGTTTTTATAATGGCATGCTCATATTAATTAAAACATCCTGCCCTATCAATTACTCTGTTATACAGAAATCCAGGCCACTGTGCTTTGCTGGCTTTATATGAAGAGTATAAAAGAGTTTTGTACCAGAAGGCTACCCCATACATCTCCAGACAGTCCTTGTGCAAGATAAGCAATGCCACCTTGTGGATAAATATATACACTCACACTACATTCACTTCTAGGGGTATGTCTACACTGCAATGCTATTTGGGGGAAATAGCTACCCCCGTGTCTTTTGAATGCGTCCGCTATTGCGAAATATAGCAGACATACTATTTCGGCATCCCTGTAAACCTGGTTGCGTGAGGGATAAGGAATGTCTTGAAAAAGTGTTTTATTTAGAAATTTGGCACTGTGTAGATGTACCAAATTTTGAAATAGCCTATTTCAAAAAAAAAAAGACTAAATAAGAATCAAAATAAGATACGCAAATTGCATAGTGCAAATTGCGTATCTTATTTCGAGCTAAGGGTGCAGTGTAGACGCACCCTAGGATGAGGCTGAATCTGGTTTGCAGATTTGTAACCCTGTGAGTTCCCAGGTTATTACAGACAACAAGGAGAGTGGGGGTGGAGGAATATCTTTTAATGTCTGGATCAGCTTCAGTGGACAAATTTGATGTCATCCAGAAATATAAAAAAATGAAGTTCTAAGTTGGGGGCAATGACCACCCCAATCCTGCAATGACCTTTCATTAAAAAAAACAAACATTTTTTTTTTTTTTTGCTCAAATGTAACAGGCTCATTCTCAGCTCAGTAATGAATTTATAATTTATTTGGAAATATTTGTAGGCAAAATAGTTCAGTAGTTTTCAAAACCAAAAAGAACAAAATAAATGTATTAATGTTTGGAAGGCACTTGCCTGCTCTGGCCAGAACTGGAAAAATAATGGGGCATGAAAAAGTCTATGAATAAATCATCAAAGTCACAGGACTGCATGGAGCAGCTCTGTGCACTGGGTCAGGATGACACTAGGTGTTGAAGTGCCCAGGCAGCTCCTCACCATGTGACGCCCATCCCTGCTCAAAGGAGCAGCACCATGAAACAAGCTTGGTGTCCTTGCAGGAAGGACAGCTGTATCTGGTTCCATTCCATACCCTCTGCCACAGTCCACCCTACCTGGCCTGGCCTTGGGCACCTCACTCCACCCCTAGCAGCATGGATGCAGCCAGGTGAATGCATTACAGAGGATGACTTTTGAGGTGTCATTAGGCTGCAATAATGGGGGCCACTGTAAGTACATTAAAGCAGTGGTTCCCAACCACCTGTCCGTGGACCAGTGCCGGGGCATGAACTGTTGGCTACCAGGCTGTGTCACACTGCCAGGCCATCCCCATGCCTTGACAGGCAGGGGCTGCTGGGGTGAAGACAACAGGAGGCTGTCTTGCAATATCTCGCCTGCCCCACAGAGCATTAGCTGCCATGGCGCTGCCCCTGCAGCCGAGTGTTTACTTCAGCTCCTCTCCTCTAGTATGGAGCAGCGGCATGGCCAGGGTGGGAAGGACCAAACTGTTGCTGAGGGAGCTGCGGAGGGACCGTCAGAGGGCCTTGGCTACTGACAGAGGCTCGCTTTGGAGATGTGAGACCTTCCCGCCTGCCCCATGAGCGTCCCCCAGTCCTGGAGGCAGGTGGGAGCATCCTGGCTTCTCATGCTGCAGCTGCTCCTGCCTTCTCTAGGGGTGCCAGGTAGGCTGGAGCTGCTCTGCCCAGTTCACATGTGGGACGTGGAGACTGGGGGGCCAATGTGACTCCTTCTTTCCAGAGGTGGGGACTAGTGCAGTGTGCTGGGGATAGAAGAGAGTTTGGGGTGTCTAACTTCTTTCCCTCTGGGCTGCAGGCAGAACAAAAGGCCTGCCTCATGACATTTGCATGTCCAAAAGTTTCAGAGGGGCAGCCAAGTTACACTGTAATAGAAAAAAACTTAAAAAACTACAAATAGTCCTGCAGCACTTTAGAGACTAACAAAAAGTGTAGACGGTATCATGAGATTTCCTGGGCATAATTACATTTCAAAGAAAGTTTACATAGGTGTTAATCACTCAAGATAATAAAGGATTCTTTTAACAGAGTATTTTTAGTGTTGTAGATATCTGCAAACTCTGATCCCTTCCAATGACGTGTATTGTGTGCATTCTGATGCGATGTAAAATAACACTTGACCTCTTAAATTAATTACCATAATAAATATGCAAATAGGCCAATAAAATGTTACAGTCCACCAAAAGTTTGTGAACAGGTTTGTGGGTCCGCAGCATAAAAAAGATTGGGAACCCCTGCTTAGAAGGCAAGGCCTGGCCCCTGACTCTGCAGTGGGCGCCACGTGCTTGGCTCCTCCCTGGGCCCTAGAGGACACTCTGTCTCCCTCCTCTGCTCCCCCATCATAAAGTCCCTAAAAAAAGCGCAAATCGAACTCCAGCCCGCGCACACAGAGGATTACGGTAGGGAAAACCAACTGCTACAAGAGGCCCCTATGCAAGGGAAGGGGCGTGGCCTTCTATCTCCGCGAGGGCTGCGTCGCTAGCCACGCCCCGTCGTTCGGTCTAGCCACTCAGCACCCGACTTTTCCGTTCGCGCGCTAGCCCCCGGGCCCAACGGCATTCAGGCTTTCGTGGGTGGGCAAAAGGCGGGAGGTCAGCGCGCACTCCCGGAAGCGGAGGAGCGGACGTCACTTCCTGGCTTTCTCTCAGACTCCGGCGGGCGCACGTGCGGCCCAGCGAGTAATTTTTGTTTTCAGCGCTGCCTTGTGCCAGGCCGCGTTGCCATGGTGAGGGGGGGGACGCGCCGCGAGGCGGGTGGGATTGCCACGGGGGGAGGGGCGGCAGGTGCCGCGGGAGGGGGAGCCCTGACCGCGCTCGCGCTGACCCCGCTGTTGTGACTCGCAGAGCTTGCCCCTGAACCCCAAGCCCTTCCTGAACGGGCTGACGGGGAAGCCGGTGATGGTGAAGCTGAAGTGGGGGATGGAGTACAAGGGCTACCTGGTGTCCGTCGATGGCTACATGAACATGCAGGTCAGTTGGAGCCGGGACGCGCCTTCTTCCCCCCCCCGGGCTGGCCCCCAGGAGACCCGCCCCCCTCGCGCAGCCTGGGCTTGCGGAAGGAGTTCGGGGGGGAGACCGGGGCGGTTCAGATGTGGGCGTGTCAGGCTCGTGGGGTTGCCAGCTCTCCCGGACCGGGTGCCGTTGCCGCAAATGGTGTCCGGCTCTACCTTTCGGGAGAGTTGGCAACTCCGTTCCGTGGGGAGTCGGGGTGTGCCTATGACAAGGTTGTTCAAAAGGGGACATGGGGGCCCCCCCTGCGGTGTGAGGGTTGTTCGGGGCCTCATAGCGGGGTCGAGGGCAGCAGAGGTGAGTGACTTGCCTGCTATCAAATAAGACCTGGCAGAGGTAGAGCCAGATCTTACTGCTTCTGCACTGCCTAGTTCTGTGTGGAGCCACCTACACCCTTGCTCCTGCAGTGCTCTGTGCAGGGCAGCAGCATCTCCAAGATGAAGGCATGATTGGCTTGAGAACTGATGAAAAGGATTTACACAAAGTTTGGTTTGTAGACTAGTTCTAAAGCAACAGACAGTATTTTGCTATATATTGCACACTCTTCTGGTCAGATTCTTAAATGAAAAGTGAAACATAATGAGCTACGTGCATAATAAAAACGAAGTGTTCTAATGAGGTACAAGTTACTGTTAAACAGACCCAGTTTCCAAAAGGGCCCAGTAATCCTTGTAGAATGTCTTTAGCCTGACAATAGTTTACTGATTGCTGGCTGAGAATTTTCTTCAAACAATTGTGCTAATGTTTTGTTCCTTAAAGCTTGCAAACACAGAAGAATACATAGATGGTGCACTGTCTGGACACCTTGGTGAAGTTTTGATAAGGTAATTATCAGATTAGATTATTGTAAGTTATGTAGTGGATGTATTACATTTGTAGATGGACAGAACTCTTCAACTCCTTAATATTCAGCCTAAAACAGTCTGAAAATTTGCAATATTAAATACTTTAGTTGCAGTTTCTAATTCTGTGCTAAGCAATTTCTGGCAGATCATAATAAAAACCATACAGGTTGCACCTCCCAAAACTGGAATTCTCTGGTCCGGCCAGACCACGGAAGTTCCTTCATCAGAGAACTCTGGTGGCAGGAGGGTAATCCAGGAGGAACCGGGCTGAAGCAGTGGGACGGGGCAGCGGATAGGGCTGGCAGCAGCCCACAGCAGTGGGGCTGGAGCCAGCAGTTCCTGACAGCCTGTGGCACTGGGATTGGTCAGGGTAGCACCTGGCAGCGCAAGACTGGGATGGCAGCAGGCAGTCTGGCAGGGGCAGCGGGGCCAGCAACCCAGCAGGCAACCCTGTCGGGCTGGAGGTAGTCCTCCATACCCCCAATCCCCAGCTGGCAGAGTCAGCGGCTGGGGGCTATGCCAGGGAACTTTTCTAATCTGGCAAACTCCCTAGTTCAGGGCTGGTTAGGTCCCGAAGGTGCTAGATAAGAGATGTTCAACCTGTATTATCAGGGGAGGGAAGAACTAACTACTATACACATTTCATAATTTCTCCTTTTTGTAACTTCTTTCATTGGTTATCTGGATCTTATTTATGTATATGAATCTCTTGTCAATAGTTGAGAAAAATCTTACCAATAATATCAAGAAGTTAAATAGGCACTGAATAGTTTCACAGAAATTATGGGTCTCTAAATGAGGAGAGGTATCAGCTGTGGCAGAGACTCCAGTGAGTGTATGTGTCTGAGGGGGTAGAGTGGATTTTCAAAAGAGTATCAACTAATTTTTGCATGTATATTAAGGTCCAGCTCCTGCAACTTTATGTGCTTTGAATAGGGATGTTAGTGAGTAATTTGAATAGTTGTGTAACTTTATCAAATTCCAGTGGTTACATGACTATTTGATAGTCCCCGGGGGCTATTAGAGGCAGCAGCACTTGGTGGCAGCAGTCAGTGTTCCCTCTAAGCACAGCTTCATAGGTGATTAATAAGCTCTACCCAGTCAGAGGCTCAGGGAGCTGACTGACTGGGTGGGGATGATTAATCACCTGTGAAGATATGCTGCAGAGCAGATTAGAGGGAACACTGGCAGCAGCCCCTGTCTGCAGGAGGGCTGAGCTCTCTTTGTTCACAGAGAGCTTGGACCTCCCACAGACAGGGACCACTGCCGCAGAGCAGCCTCCATTTGCAGTGAGCCTAGGTCCGCTGTGGAGAGGCTGTTTTGTGGTAGCTTCTTCTGCGCCACCCGCTCCTCCAGGCGGCGGAGCAGGTGACTCCACAGAGCCAGCGCTGTAGGAGGCAGCAAGGGTGGGAAGAGGCAGGTGGGTCTGTGGAACTTGCGTTCGTGGATAGCCAGCCTAAAAGCCTGCTCCCCATGCATATTGGCTCCCCTCTGCCCCCTCACCCTCAGTGCTGCTGCCTCTCTATCAGAGGCAGCAGTGCGGGGGTGGGAGGGAGGAGGCGGATCCAGTGCTCATGAGGAGCCAGCTTAAAGCCAGCTCCCGTTCCCCCCCACATTCCACTGTCTCTAAAGTGGGGGGGAATACATGTAGTCAAAAGGATTAACTAATAAGCCCAGGCTTATTACTTAATCATATAGTCGTCTACTCATCGACATCCCTATGCTTGAAGTTAAGCGTGGGCATCTGTTTATAGAATATGGGTGTAAACAGATGGATGTGGTATATAATGAATCTGCCAATCTTCATTTCTCTGTTACAATAGACAGTTGCAAACTGAACTACCTGGAAAGCCTTTGGAATGTGGGATCACCAGTAATGTATGTTAACTGGTTGGACTGATAAAATTGGTGCTTGGAGGGTTTTTTAAGTAAACGGTCCAAGTTCAATTTGAAAAACACACCACTTAGTTTAAAGCTAGTGCTTATGTGGGGAAAGTCAGAACAAAATACACATTTAAAATTAAAAGAACTTCTGATTTTATTTACAGATGTAATAATGTCCTGTACATCCGAGGAGTAGAAGAAGAAGAAGAAGATGGGGAAATGAGAGAATAAGTTTGTATATTTCTGGAAAATAAAGATCAATTTTTCACAACTTTTGTTAAGGCATCTTAAGTTTTACTGTACAAATTTCCATAAAACTCTTAACTTGTTACTGTTTAGTGTATTCTCGCAGAGGGAAACTTTGAACTATATAAACCCATCTAATTTAAAGTCTAACTTTTTAAATGTTGTTGCAAGATTAATGCTAGAGAGGAAATCTTTTGCTCTGAAACTGAAATAAGATTACATAGGTGATGGGATAAAATGACATTTTAAAATATTAATGTGTACTACTTTTTTCTATCCTTAAAGGTGAATTCTTGCATCTAAGTGATTTCCTATGGTAAATTTTATAGTTGTGCCACAATCCTATTGATATGACATTGCTTCACTTTATGTAGCAAAAGATAGCCTATTTCCCTAGTTGTACTGCAGTTATATTATAGAGCAGTGCAAAAATGAATCAGGATTTTTTTGTACATTTGCAAACGACTGTGTTTCTAAGCTGACTATACTGGAGTGTACTGCAGGAATTGCGGGAGTGGTGTTTTTGTCAGCTGACTGTAGTAATAGGGTGTTACAGAACAAGCAGTGAAGACATTCTAGGTTTTTTTTCCACATGTGATGTACTAAGTAGGTTTGCTACGTATACTAAGGATCTCTCCATTTTAGTGATAACTCCTTTTTTGTTACTAAGTTGTGTTAAACTACAGTACTGAATATTAATCTTTGCTCTAGATGAATTGAATGGGAAGATATAGCTACAACTTGGTATTGCCACCTTTAAGGAAGTATTGCCAGGTTAAACTCAAGTGAAAAATAATATGTCGTCTTGAGTTTTTGTGCTGGTCTCCTTCAGGCACGTCTCCTTTCTGATCTCTGGAGGCTGTGAGCGAAATACCAGTTTTCTTCCCAGCTGAAACATTGGAAAAGGGAAATGTTGAACACTGAAAAGTACACATCTATGCAGACTCAGTTTTATAATAAATTCTATTAGACTATGAAGGCTGCATTTGAAATACTTCCATAGCTCCATGTTGGGTGTGAAGTTGCATTATTCCACAATAATTCCAGGAGTTGTTTTGCCTTTAATTAGACAAAGCCTCCTGGATTTGAGTAGTCCCAGGATACAGAAAATACTAACCAGATAATATCTATCTGTCTGTCTATCTAGTTTAGAAATGTGCTTCTGTGAGTCTGTTTGTTCAAGAACTCCTAAACAGTAAGAACTAGGACCACCAAATTTGGCATGCAGCTTCCTCTTATCCTAACATAAAGCAAGGTCAGGGCTTTGTTGTGCCAAGAAAACAGGAAGTGCTGGGATGGTACTGTTTTCCATAACAGAAAGGGAGAGAGGAGAGATGTGAAAGGGAAAGGCATAGAGAGGAGGGACATGATACTGAGAGTGACAGCTGATGGCAGGGAGAGCTTTATGCAGTGGTCACTGGGGACAGCCACATGACCAAGAGAGTGGCCAGTATGGCTGGGGCTCTGCCATCTTGCCTGCCACCAGACTTGTTAAGCAGCCCCTTCACCCCTCCAGCTTGGAGGAAGAGAGCCCTGCCGGATGGGTTCCCCTGCCTTGAGCTCCCCCCCCAACCCTCACTCTCACATGCCTCCAGCCTCCTCTGCCCCCTTGCCCTAGCTCTGCTCTGATTCTTCACCTTACCCTGACTCCTGCACTGTCCACACTGCCAGCCCCCTGCCCTGAGGGACCCGGGCAACTCTGGGTTAGTCTTCTACTATATTTTATATTGCAGTTGTGTTTAAAGCCATGTAAACAGTTCAAGTATCAGCCTCTTGCCTTCTGTGCTGATTTCTGACTACTAATGATGTGTTCTCTGGATTATACAGTGAATACCTTAAATTCCCCTCAAACACTTGTAAAT
Organism: Rafetus swinhoei; assembly: GCA_019425775.1. NCBI lineage: Eukaryota > Metazoa > Chordata > Testudines > Trionychidae > Rafetus > Rafetus swinhoei. The sequence continues at coordinate 267,428,025 of CM033437.1, read as the reverse complement.
ACTATTTTACTGAAATACTCAATTAGTTATTGCTCAAAATAAGGGCTAGATATTTTCACTTAATCCACTAATTGCCTTCTTGCATATTTAAGTGCTTTATATTGAGTTTTCGCCAAATAATAGCTCTTATTCAACAAGGTCTGTCATCAAAAAAAGATAGTGAATTAACTATTTTTAGTGATTTACTATTACTGCAAATTTTGTAAATTAATGATCAATAGTGTTTTTTGTTTTAGTTGTAATGACATGCAACTTTCTCTTCTGCACAGGAAAAGTAAAGCTAATACCTATGGGTAACTTTAAATGTGCTATAAAGGAACAGGATTTAAAAAAAAATACACATGGTTTGGACTTCTCAGAAAAAAATAAACTAAATGCAAACCTTCTTTTTCCGGGCTGCAGTTGCTCTTTCCAAAGAACACTTCAGTCGTTCTTCCTGAAGTTTAATTTCTTCTCTCTTTTTTTCTTCACGTAACCTGCAGTGGTGAAAAGTGAAATTTCTGGTGACTCCTCAGGTATTGATAGGAAGGAAAAGGCCTGAACCTTTAACACAAACGTTTTGCTTCCTTAAATTTAATTCCAGAGGCAACAAACAATAGTTTGAAACAGTGTGACTAGAGATTTAGTTGTACTAAATACCTCAAAACACTTGAAACTGAAAATTTGCAGAAAAACTTTGGGATGAGATATAAAATTTGTAAACCATTTAAACTGCTCAATCTGAATATATGTTTTAGAAATGGGCATCTGTTTATACGTCTGTGAGTCCATTTGTTCAAAAACTCCTAAAAGGTAAGAGCTAGGACAACTAAATTTGGTATGCAGCTTCCTGATAGTATAACAAGGTAAGGGTTTCGGTTGTGCCAGGACAATGGGATGTGCCTGGAATTTGATAGTTTCTCTTAAAATGGAAAGGGAGGGGTCTGGTAGGAGGAACAGTTAGGCTACGTCTACATTGCACTCTCTTGCGCAAGAACATATGCAAATATTGTGCCTCATTTGCATACTTACTGAGCAGCCATTTTTGAACAAGGGGCTTTCTTATTTTCAGGCAGAACGGCTCTTGCGCAAGATGGGATTTTTGTGCAAAAAGGAGCCATATAGATGGCTCCTTTTTGCGCAAAAGACCCTTGCGCAAAATGGTGGCTCTAAGTATGCAAATGAGGCGTGGCGATATTCACTGCTTTGCCTCATTTGCATATTTTTTTTGCACAAGAGAGCGTAGTATAGCCATAGCCTCATATTATAGAATGACCACAAGGAGGTGGCAAGGGGCCAGAAATGGGGACTAGGACAGCTACAACCCCATTGGGTCAGGAGGACGCAGCTGTCCCTATCTACTATATATTTGAGTGTGTCTGTTTGTGTGTCCGTCCCCCAATTAGGGGACATGCATCCTTTCCCCAGCTGCTTGTCTTGGCTCCCGACTGCATCCTGGAAGCGGGGTGGCGGGTAGCTGTGCATGCTGCTGCCATCTGCAGACACTGCCCCCACAGCTCCCACTGGCTGCAGTTCCCTGTTCCTGGCCAATGGGAGCTTCAGGAGAGGAGGGGGGACGGTGCCTGCAGGCACAAGCAACACACAGATTCCTTATCCTCTCCATTCCCAGGGGTCACAGGGACATTCCAGGAGCAACATGGGCCCACAGCAGGCAAGGAGCCTGCCTTAGCCCTGCTGTGCTACCAGACTGGTAATCCCACGGGCTGGATTAAAAGCTGTGATGGGCTGGATGTGGATCATAGTTTTCCCATTCCCTGGCACAGGAATACATGGGAAATAGGGATGATGCAATCAGGAGACAGGGCTGCATAATTTCATGTACACGACTTAATTAGCATAATTAATTTCTGGAAGCTGGTTAGCTGAACTTGAGTGTCATGTCAGTACATGTGAAATAAATTAGCCTACGTTGGGGGGCCATACAGCCCAGTAGGTGGCTGCTTTCTGGAGAGGTGGGGGGCTGTGTGCCACAGTGGCCTGGGGATGGTCTAAGGCAGAGGGACTCCACGGCAGGCTAGGGTGGTGGGGGCTGTGCTGCCAGTCCCCGGGGGTGGGGTGCTTGCTGCCCCCCCTTCATTCGTGAGTATAAATGTCCCTGCTTCCACACCCCTTCCTTTCCATTTTATGTGAAAATCACATTTCATGCACATCCTATTGTCCTGGCACAGCCAAACCCTGATTTTGCTTTAAGTTATGATACGAGGAAGCTGCATACCAAATTTAGTGGTCCTAATTCTTACCATTTAGGAGGAGTTCTTGAATAAACATACTCACAGATACACAAACTCTCTAAAATATATAGCAGATGAGCTATGAACTGTATATAAAGGTGGCAACTATCAGGCTAAAACCTTGCGGGAGCCAGGGACCTGAAGAAGAAGGAAATGCTGCAGGACACCTGGGAAGGTCCCGAAGCTGCGGCAACCACACCAGTGGAACTCCATTGGGTAAGAAAGCTAGCTACTGCCTTACAGCGGAACCATAAGTAGCTACCTATGATAGGGCTTGACAAACTGCGGTGAGAGCTACTTGCCAGCCCCGCACAGCACATGTGCCAGACCGGCACTGTGCATGCGCACAGCGCCGGTGAATGGGGCGCACGGAGTGACCGGCTGAAATCTACTCGCCACAGGTGAGTAGAAACAGTGGTTTGTCGAGCCCTGCCTATGATCACACACTCACAAGCATGAACAATGCTCACTAGTCTCAGATCTCTGTCACTATTGGCCATCACTCACAAGGCAGGAAATGTTTTAACAGGATGACACACACCTCTCTCCATCTAAATTAAACTAATGCCACAGTATGGAAATAAGGGATATTTTGCTGCTGGAATTGCTACTTTTGAAGACATAATGCATGACCACAAGTGGTGAGGACCTTAAAGTTCTATTGCACTTTTTTGCAAAACAGAAATGTAGTGAAACACTTACCTGTCCAAATCTGAATTAGATAATTACACTAGGCTTGCCAGATGCTTTCACCAAAAATCCCGAACATGGCAGGAAAAAAAAACTTGGTGGGGGAGAGGGAAAGGGGAGACCAAACTTGTTTAGAAAAAAAACACTACCACCACCCGGGAGAATAAAAAAAGGTTGATGCACCTTTTGAATCCCCATGCTCCTCGCTTCCGCACGCCAGACGCGGCAGGGAACAATGTCCCCGCCAGCCTTCTGTCCAAGAAAAACAGAAAATATTGGACATTTTACATGTCCGGTATTTTTTTTTTTTTAATTGGACGGGCCAGAAATAATGGACAGTCCGGGCAAAAACCAGACACCAGGCAATCCAAAATTACACTGATATTTCAAAAGGCATTTAAGAAGTGCAGTGTTAGTAACCATGTTCCACTCCACAAATGGCTCATTCAGTCTGATTAATTGGTAACTCGTGTTTAGTAGTGTGTGTGTGTGTCCCTCCTCTTGAGGTGTTTTATCAGGTTTTATGTCAGCCCTTTGGAGTCCTGTATTTTACACACACACACACACACATATTGTGTTTTAAAAAATTTCTGTAAGCCACTTTGGATATTTTAAATAGAAAGGAGGGGTAAAAATATTTTAAATAAAGAAATATACATGTATAGATAACAGGCCCAAAATATATTAAATATGTTTTCCACTTCTAGGGTGTAACAGAGTAGCAGTTTCTCAGTGTACAGTGATATTATTTAGATTAGGACAGAAAGCAAACACTAACATATCCTCTTGAAATTTCAAGGTATATTGGGAGGGGATGAGAAGCAGTAGTAGACAGACAGAATGTAACTACCCAAATTGGGCTTTGATTAGAACAAGTTAAATTGCACTCATATTTTTTTTTAAAGGGCTATAAAATATATATCACATGCTCAGATGCGGGGGTTTGTCTTCTCTGAAAGTTGGCACATCCACACAAAAGTACAACCTGTCTCTTCACATAATGCTGAAGTATTAATTAGTAATGACTCAGAATAAAGAATGGGCTCCCATCTACATTACCATCCTGATTTTTCAGTCATATTGTTTTGATATGTGCTTTATTTATTCTTTTATGTGGTGGGTGCAGTAGACTGCAAGTTGTAACTTACCAAATGTACAATATTAGGAGAAAACAAAGAGGCATTACAAAATTCTAGTCAAACTAATGTAAAATGGACAAAATGTTTTGTATATTAATTAAGTAGCCGATATAATGAACAATTCCATAAGGGGGCAGTACAATACAGCTATTCAAAATATCAGCCATCACACCATAGTGTTAATGCAAAAGTGTCACTTAAAAAAACAAGATGGTACTTTGCAACAATGCAGTGGAATCCTTTATCATTGTTAAAAACAGTGAACTCAAGTTTACTCACTTTACAACAGGCTGTCATGTAGAGAATCAAAGCTCATGTCCCGCATTTAAGCACTGGGTTCCTAAACTGGGGGGGCATGAAGAAATTCCAGGGGGTGTATGTGCAAGGAGACCTAACCCCTGTCCAAGTTTTGCTGCTATTTTTGTTTTTTGGCCCTGGTCAGTTCCTTTTTTTTTTTGCTCTATAAGTTTTACTGCTATTGGGGAGGGGGCGGGGCATGAGGTTCTCAAAAATCAAAAAGGGAGTGTGATGCCGAAAAGCTTGGGAACCACTGCTTTAAACCCTTATGCATGTCTTATGAAGAAGTTTTTAGGTTACCAGATATGAGAATGCAACATCTGTGTTCAAAAGGGCAAATCAGCTTTTGAAAAAATGGAAACCGTTCGAAAAAATTACCAAAGTAACAAAATGAGCTATTGGAGAAAAACTACTTGCATTATATCAGATACGTTTGTTCTTAACTTTCATACAAAACTCCTTAAATCTGTAATACATTTTTGATGACTAGACATGATTGTCAAGGCAAGAACATAATATGCCTGCCAGGTCTTTTATCTCTGTTTTTCTGGGTAATTTAACACAGGGATAAAACATGCTGTAAGTGCTTTGATATTTATATAACTTTGGAATTCAGCTAACATTGATACCAGTTTCTCAGATAGCTATTTCCTTATGGCATCTTATGGTATCATACAATAGCAGTACCTTTATTAACTGATGTATTATCTATATGCCCACAGCCTAAGTCAATGCACTTGCACTGCTGTGGTCACTGCATGAATACTGTGTCTAGTTCTGTTATCCACATTTCAAGAAGGATGTTGAAAAATTGAAGAGGGTTCAGAGAAGAGCCCTGATAATGTTTTAAAGGATTAAAAATCATGCCTTACAGCAATAGATTCAAGGAGCTCAGTCGATTTAGCTTAACAAAGAGAAGGTTAAAGCTGATTATAATCTATGTATATCAGAATGGAAAACAAATATTTAATAATGGGCTCTTCAGTTTAGCAGAGAAAGATATAACATGATCCAATGGCTGGAAATTGAAACTAGAGAAATGCAGACTAAAAATGTACATTTTTAACAATGAGAGTAATGTATCATTTGAACAACTTACTAAAGGTCATGGTACAGTATTACATTTTTTAAACCAAAATTCTATGTTTTTCTAAATGATCTGCTTTAGGAATTATTTTGGAGAAGTTTTTATGGCCTGTCACAATGGTCCCTTCTGGACTTGGAATCAATGTGACTAGATTCTCAATAAAATGGTACCACTCATATGTGTTTTGGCAGGATCAGCAGGGCCTTAGTCCCTTGGCCCTGGTCTACACTAGGACTTCATGTTGAAATCATCCCTGCAGAATTCAAAATCTGTACTCCTGCTTTTCATCAGGAGTAATGCTAATTTTGAAATAGTTCTTTTGAAATAACAGTAGTGTGGATGCTCTGGTGCTGCTATTTCAAAATAGTTACTCCCCAGAGTAATTCGAAGTAATTACTTCCCAGTGCTTCCTGAGGCTCTACGTCCAAGGCAGCGTGTCCACATTAACGGAGCCTGCCTCATGCTAATTACAAGGCATCTCCTTAGTGTGGACATACTAGTTTGAATTTGTTAAATCGGGAGTTACTAAGTCGAATCCTAGTGTAGACATGGCCTTGCTTCTGTGAAAGTAGTGCAGAAAAGTCAACATGCTCAGCCCCTCTCATTAGGAAAAGAATTTCTGCCTTATGGAGCCAGCTCCCCTGCTGATTCATAGCAAGGAGCATATCTCCTTCAAATCCCTTCCATCTGGGTGGAGAGTGCTTTAGAGGTCTGACACATGCTAAAGGTAAAAATTGCATTCTTCCTCTGCTAGAAGAAACTTTAGTGCACCAGGAGCCTTTGGCAGTTTAGAACAAGTGGAAGCACTGGGATTTGAAGGACATTTCCAGCTGCAAAGAAAAATCTGCTGTTATTTTGAAAAGCCAAATTGTGATTTTGTGTGCGATGTTCTGAATGTAGTTGACACACCCTAATTTATATGGGCTGTTGGTGTTCCCAAATAGCCATCCGGCACCATGCAGCTGGGGAGTAGCCATAGCTCCACTTTGTTGTTTTTGTAATAGATCATCTAAAATCAACTCCTCATCCTGAAACATTTAAATGTGACCTTGTTTCAACAGACAGACCTGGTGTATTAACAGAAAAAAAAAACATTTAGCTGTTTGTATTTTTATTGTAATAATAATATGAAAATGTCAACTATGACATTCCAATATATCACAGTTAAATATTTAACTCTTGACTGAACTTCCTTAACACATAAAATAAAGGAAATGCAACATTCCAGAAATGCTTAGAACATAATAATATAATTGGGGCCTTTTATGCTATCGGTGTTTTTCTAAAATAAATATTTCTGAAGGGTTTAGTCTATTAAACAGTTTCTTTTACAGTTTTTGAAAAATATGTGTGTGATCACATTAAACAAACTGTTTTTCTGACCTGTGGTATACCCAGCTTTGGAACATAGTGACATCTAAAAAAGAAGTGTTTGGCGAGATGTTTGCTCCCTTCTGAATTCCAACTCTGTATTATCTCATGGGCACTATTAACATAAAACATGCTATCCCTAACACTATCTGTTTATAAAAAGGAAGTAACAAGAAAAAAATTGCTGCCAGCATCGACCTAACTTTTTCCCATTGAAGTCAACAGTTATTTTAAGACTGATTTCTATAGGAACACAGTTATGCCAACACTGAATGTTTTTGAAAATCCCACCTCTGGTTATGAATGCTAGTCTTTTTCTTTATCATTGCTTTTCTGAGTGAAGTGAGAAATCAACCACTGCTAAAATTTATTGATTATAACCAAGCCTAGGGACAATATATTACATTGCAGACAGAAAAACACACTACAGTGCTTGGAGACATATCACAGGCCTTGTTTTCACTACAAAATAAAGGTGTGTTCTTAACTCCAGGTTAAATGCTAGTGAAGACACAGCAGTTTATAGTATTCACATGAGTTAGCAGGTTGAGGTAAAGACAATTGGGAGTCTAATCTTTAAATCAACCTGCTAATGCATGTGAAAACTACCAACTGCTTTGTTTTCACTATGGGTTTACCTCAAGTTAAAAACTCGTTTGTTGGGGGCAAAGGGGGTAGTGAAAATAAGGCCCTACATGTCTGATGTTGAAAACACAAAAGGTGCACAAGGCATGGCCAATCATTTTACTACCTTAAAAGTACAAAACATGTTGCTCCTAATGTCATGCTATGTAGGTAAACATCTATTTTATGCACAACCAAAATATGCAGAAACATACGTTGTCAGAACTTCCACATTTTGCAGGATTAAGACCAATATTGCTAGTCAAATACTCTATGCCTGTACAAAGATAGCTCAGAATACAAATCAGGAAAGACCTTAATCATTTTAAATACACTGGGCATTTACTTTACCTTTGCCTTCTGTCTTTCAACTTAATTTTCTCAATTGCGTCAATATTTTCTTTTGGAACTGACTCCAACAGTTCACAGAGTTCTTCAATTCGATTCTCTATTCTTCTCAACATCTGAATAGAGTTAATGCTCGATGCATCTACTTCTCCAACACTAACTCTGTACACTTCTGCAACCTTTTTAGTAAGTGAATGCAGCAGTTTATCCTGAGATTAAACAAGCAATTATGTAAGCACCTATAAAATATTGTATGAGTGAAATCTGAATATAATAGGATTTCTGTAAATTCCTTGAAAACAACACACAACAAACATGCACATTTATTATCAATGTGGCACTCAAATGTGATCACATCAGTAAGAGGAAGATTATTGTGTGATGCAGAAGCATTTTAAACATATGAAAAACAACGAATATGCAGCCATGGATTTCAAGGAAATATCACCATAGGATTTTGGTGATAAATACATCTGTCTATCCTTTCCCAAGTTATGGTTCCAATTCAGCAGAGTACTTACACCTGTGCATATGTATTAGGAATGTAAAAGTATAACCATTTAAACAGTCAACCAATATGTGTGAGCTTATCAATTTCTGTAAAGGTTACACACAAGCTCCTGGCCCTGCTCCTGGGGATCCGGTTGCCACCTGGTGCTGTGGGCTCTACAGTATAAAGCTTGTACTGCAGTGCAGCCAGTTCCCCGTTAGTGGGGCTGGCAGCTGGGAGCTGGCTCCCAGTGTACACTGGCTGCTGGCCGTGCTCCCGGGAAGCCAGCTATGTTGTGCGCTCTACAATAAAAGCTTTATACTGCAAAGCCCGCAGTGTGTGACCACTGAAATTTTCAGTGGTTACATGTTTACCTATTTAACTGCTTTTTAACATCCCTAATATGTATGTATCAGTGTGACTTCTCGCATGCTTAAAGTTGGGCGTGTGTTTAAGTCCCTTGCTGAACTATGGCCCCTAAGGGCAGCCCAGGGGTCACTTGCAGCAGCTACACTGAGGTAAAAACTGCAGTTTATCCCATTTGCATTAGGATTTTATAACGTGTTATCTATCAGTTGAAATCTGCCTAATTATAAATCTTTTTTCTGGTGTAGACATAGCCTTGGACCTAAAATGTGGTTTCTCTCACAAGAGATCAGTAGCAACAACAGCGACAGTCTCACAGTGGAACACCCCATCTGTTTTCTATTTAAGGCGGACGCCAAATGCTCTAAAATGTACAGTTACACAGATTGCCTTGAAATATGATGTGCTTCATGGGGCATGGGATAGTGATCCAAATTTAGGGTCACTGGACCAATGGATTCCTGAAAATGGAAAATACAGCTTTTCTTAAGGTCAGCATATTTTTACCATACTTTTTTTCACCCTCCAGTCCTAGGGATCAAACCAGGGCTCTGAGCCTCACCAAAATGATCTCAATGATTGGATATTTATGTTAGCTGGTGCATGGCATCCACTAATCTTTGACAGCAAAATTGAAAACAGTAGTGTTGAGATAGCTAAGCTTTCAAGTTAGGCACATGCCTAATGCACAGGTGCTAAATGGATTACACAGACCATATATGGACATAGTAACCAACAGGGTTTCTAGCTTGCCTGTTTTTTCTGCATGTGGGGAGCTGAATGGAATATACTGTAGCCACTGAACCTGACTTACCCCCAGCCAGCGTCAGTTTGAGTCCAAGCGTGGGCAAAAGTCTAAGCAAGATTTTAGCACTGTGCCTTCAGACCTTGCTCTGTTGGTGATGCATGAGAATGCTTGCTAGGAGGGAAGCAATACTGGAGGGATGGAAGAGTGGCAGGGATAGCTATATGGAGTTACAGCATAGGAAAGGGGAGGTCTCAGATTAGGGAAGGTAGTTGAGTTAGGGAGAGCTAAAAGCCACCAGCTGGGTGACCTTGAGCCAGTCACTTCACCTCTCTGTTCCTCAGTTTCCTATATGTAAAATGGGGGGACTGATGGAAAGTTATTTGAGATTTACTAATTACAAAATGGCTAGGTCTTTTTGTTATTGCCTGACTGGAACAGCATATCAAATGGAAACCTAGGCAAGAACTACAACTTCTTAAATGCCAGCTAATTCCTGCAACAAATATTTCTTTCCTTCTGTTAATAAACAAACAAAACAAACAAATAAAAAACCCTAGGAAATTCACTGACAAAACTTCATTAACACAGAGTTAAGATTTTGTAGTGGTATCTCATGTCCTCTCTCAGAGTCACTGGGTGGCTGGCTGAGGCAGGAGCTGAGGATGGCTCATGTGGAAATGCACAACCAGAGAAGCAGGACTAGTCTGCTGAAACGACTGGCAAAAGCAATGCTAACAGGTAGTGACATTGAGCACTCTGGAGAGACTGCTTCCTTTAGCAGCCTCTATGCCTGCCTTGCGCTCACCTGGGTGGGTCCTTCCCTATGGACTGGCCAGTCTCTGTTTACATGGTATGGGACCTATTATGGAGCCAAGCTTGGGCTCAGAAGTAATTCAGCCTTCGGCAGGCTTACCAGTATTGGATGCTTCCCAAAAGTTGTGTTAATCAAAACTCAGTTTTGAAAAAAAAAAAATCAGTAAATGAAGAGCTAAAGTATTTCAAATGTAAACTTCTCATAACCAGGACATACAGAATTACAATACAGGCCCACAAAACCTTCTCTCTCTTCTTTGAGCAATGTCCCAGTACATCCAAAACTCACATACCTGTACACTATCTTTCCACTGTACTGAAAAGGACCTATCTTGCACAATACTCAGTGGAACTGAGTCAGGCAACTCATGATCCATGGGGGGGGACTGTTTTTGAATGAACACAAGAGGACCTGGGAACAGGTGGAATTAGCTGGAAGAAATGCAGCTAGATGGGTACAGCAGTGCACAAGGTTCAATGAAATTCCACTTGTCCAACTTAATCTGTTCAGGTTCACTCTTTGCTCATGAAACATGGTGGCAGCATCAGGGCTGTGAGAACCCATAGCAGTGAGTCTCAGCACCCTGCTCCACAGGCTCAAGCTTGTAGGGTTCGTGCTACAGCAGTAAAAACAACTGGGTAGATGAGACTCAGGTTGGAGCTGGGGCTCTGAAGCTGCTTGCTCCTCCCACTCCTTGGTCATGAACAGGCCAACTCCTATGGATGGCAATGGGTACAGCACTTCATAGACATGAGCTTTTCTGTCCAATTTCTGTTCTCATGTGGCTGTAGTCATGGAACCTATATGTCAGCTCATGAGGCAGAATGCTGAATGGGATCGGAAAAGTCCCCAACAGCAAGCATTTGACATGATGAAACAAAAGACAATGGATGCCCCTCTCCTGAAGTTCTACCAGCCAGGAGAGGGACTGAAGCATTGGAGAAAGAACGGGCGTAGCCTTTTTGCAGGAGCAGATGGGCATATATGCCAGCAGAGCTCTGTCAGAGACAAGGGTACTCCAAATAGAAAAAGAGCTGTGGTGTTGGGAGTGAAGTGATTCCTTCCGAGCACCTCATTGCCATCAGATCACACACATGTGGAGACATGGCAAAGGCCCTTCTTTGTGCTCCAAAAAGACTCCAGCACATGTTGATGTCCCTCCAGCGGTCCCCACCCTGGCCAGATCTGGATGCGGGGAGAAAAAGGAAAAACGTAGCTTAGTTTGGGACTGACTAGAAGAGGCAGGAGCTACCTCCCTACGTGGGAGGAAGGATCACTAGCCTGCCAGCAAAGACAATCAAAGGAAACTGCAGGGGAAACCCAGGAGACTCTGGCACCTGAAGTAGCTGTGTAAGGGAAGCCCAGAGGCATTGTGGGGTGGTTCCAAAGGAGCATGGAATCCTGGCAGGGATCCACAATAGGGCGCTCTAGGGGGGCAAGCCTCCTAGAGAATTGGACTAGAAGCCAAGGCCCAAACTGAGGAGATGGAAGTAGCCCAAGGCAGTGGATTTAGACTTCTTGTTGGGAGGGAACCCCCTGTTCAGGGATTGATGTACACAGGGCCCTGTGCTGGGACCTGGTGGAGAGGGAAGGCCTGGGTCCCCTACTTCTCCCCTGCCTTAGAGGCTGATGCTTCTCAACCAAGCAGGGGTCCTGAAAGTCAAGTGCCCCAGCCACTAGACCACCAGGTCCTCCTCCAAGCTCCCATTACACAGATATTATAGCACAATTTCTGGTGTTAGCTGACTCCCTGAGCAGGGCGTATAAACCTAGCATCAGGGAACTGGGGAAGGAAATCCGGAGATCAAATACATTAATGTGTTGCATTATCTCCTAGTTTCAATAGTGAAGCTGATAGAAATCAAAGAGGCTACAGAAAGAGGGATCCAACCACAGACAATCAGGAGAGTGATTATTGGCCAGAAGGCAAAAGCCAAAAACAAAGAACCATACTGTCAAATTAAAGATGAGAGCTGTTGTCTTCACCACATTGTGTAAAGATGTTAAGCAAAATATTCTTGCCACACACTTGGGCACTGGCAACTATCTTAGGGTACGTCTACACTTGCACCCTAGTTCGAACGAGGGATGCAAATGTAGGCAACCGAAATTGCTAATTAAGTGGGGATTTAAATATCCCACGCTTCATTAGCATGATCTTGCCGGCACGTTACTCCGCTCAACAGCTGTTCTGAAAGTGAAAGTGCGCGCTGGGAAGCGTTAGTTTGAACCAAACCCCTCAAAAAATGAGTATGCCATTTGACAGACACCAGAAGGAGTGGACTAAAGGAGTCATGAGGGGTGCAATGGGGGCAAGTAATCCAAAGACACAGGAGGCGCTTATTAGTCAGCAGACACAACACCCAGAGAGAGCCTATAGAGATCGTTACACAGTGAAGAGACAAAGAACAACCCAGCAGCCAACCCCACGGGGAGGAAGGAGACCCCCCCACCAACACACACAGAAAGATAGCTTACAAGACTCTGACACAAATGACAGAGACACAGAGATGTTACCAGTTGAGGAGACCAATCTATCTCAAAGACTATGTAACCAGCTGAGTCTGTGGTAAAAATGAGACTCTACGTAGGCTACATGCACACCACCTCTGGGCTGAAGGGATGTATAGCAGGGATCTGGGCACCAATTATTTGTTTTTAATGTTTCTATTAAAATATTTGTAAAATAAGAAAGATGCCTGACAATCGGTAGAACCAGAGTCAAAAGGCCCACATTCCCTGGAGGAGCTGTTACTGGGGGAATACAAGGGAAACGGGGAATGTGGGGAGTTAGGCTGGAAGCAACTCTCATGACAGAGAAGTAATCAGGGTTTAACAAAGTTCCAGTTGTTCGACTTAACCTGCATTCAGCTTCCCTCTTTGCTAATGAAACATATCTGGGCTGTGCTCAAACACTTTGCCTCCTCCAGAAAAAGAATACGGCAGCTGCTAAATAGCACAACCCCTTCAACTTCTTGTACAACCACATCACCTTTATGCAGATGATGCCCTCTAACACTGTACTTTCACTCACCCATTGTAAGAACTGGCAGCAGCAGGACAAGCAGAGCAACAGCCCCAGCTTGCTACACTCCTCTGGGCATGTTGCTCAGGGGAGGGATGGGACCAGCCCACACTCACTCACAGGTAGGGGAGCAATGTGGCCGGGGAAGCAAAGCAAGCTAGGGCCACATTGCTTCACTTGACCCGCCCCTGCTGGTGAATGTGTGTGTGGAGCGGCTCCTGCTGCCAGCTCTAGTCCCCTGGCCGCATCACTTGGGAAAGGTAAAGAGGTGGGATGGAGCAAAGCAAAGGTGGGGGAGAAGGCAGAGCGGAGGGCATAGAACAGAGGAATGAAGCAGGGGCAGAGAGGAGCTGGGCTTGAGGTGGAGGGGGTTGTCCTGGCCCTTCCCTGGGCTGGGGGGGAGGGGTGTCACATGACTGGTGGCACCTCTTGCCCTCCTTCACCAATAGCCTCTGTACTTATCCTTCATCAAACCACCTAACTTTTGACAAGCCCCATGGCAAGAAGATTCCACTTGTGACACAACATACACAGCATTGTGCTGAAATGAGACATATTGATTTCTCAACGTACACATGCATCTCTTTCCTTTGATCACATACATGGGGGTCGTGGAGAAGGGATCACCCTCACAGACTGGTTTCTTCCAAGCTGCTCCACCATTCAATGCAGCTGGAGTGCAGGCAGTTAATTCCTAATGTCTAGGGGCAGAGTAAAGGTTACATAGGCCTATAATTTAATACTTCATTCACTGGTTTTCAGAAGTTTAAATTTTGCTTGATGAACTTTCTGAAAGATTATGATAGATCATTGGCAGGGCTATCGACAGAACTGCCGTGCCCTGGGCAAGGGTGTGTGTGTGTGGGGGGGGGGGGGGTCTGAGTCCTCAGAAGGGGCGGGGCCTCATGCAGTAGTAGTAGGTTCAGGGCCGGCCTCCCACAGCTAGTCCTTCAGTGCTGCCTGGCCCGTGCCACCAGGGCTCCAGCAGCGATTTAAAGGGCCAGGAGCTCTAGTCACTGCCACTCCTGTTGTAGCGGCAGTGGCCAGAAGTCCTGGGTCCTTCTAAATCACTGAGCCCCAGAGCAGCTGTCCTCTTTGGCCCCTGTTGCCGGCCCTGATTGCTGGACATCTTTAACTCCGCCTTAAAGTTTTAATTGTTTTTATCAGCCTCTTGTAACTTGAACAATTCACTATCCTTTCTTTCCTTTTTTATCCCCCTTTCCTTCCTCCTCTCCCCCTCTTTTCTTATTTATTCTTGGATCTGGACTTTCTATACTCCAGTCATCTGAAGAAGTGGGTTGTACCCATGAAAGCTCATGATACCATCTACATGTTTTGTTAGACTTTAAGGTGCTACTAAACTATTCGTTGTTTTTTAAGTTTTTTAATTTTTTTGTCAGTTAATTAGCATTATTATCCAAATGTGCATTTATTTACATATGTTCAATTCCTGAAAATAAGCTGTGACCAGAATGGATTTTGGAAACCAGGTATCACAAATCAGGATTGCACTGAAAATAAAGCTGAAATTTCTGTTACTGTGCCTTTTTAATCTCTATGTATATTTCACTACCTATATCATTTTTATTATACACTCAGACCTCAGTCCAGTAAACATGTCTCATATTTATATAAAGTAATTGCATAATTACATATAATGTATGTTACATTTATCTACTTTTGCACTCAAATACTTGAACTACATTGTTTGAATCCCTTTCTCCTGCACAATGTCACCTAATCAGATTTACTGTACCACAGCTACAAAGAACTTGCTGACTTCTAAATCAGCAATTTGAATGTTTGCAGGTAGTATATGAAATAAATAAATAATAATAATTATAATTAATAATAATTAATAAATGTATTAAACACTCCACAACTGATGTTGTTATTTAACAGGAACAGGTTAGGAAAGAGGGAAGGAAAAATATGGAGCACTTTACAGTACTGTTTATTTCAAGGCATAAGAAAATCTGCATTCCAACAGCTTTTTTTCCCTCTGTAACAAGAATAAGCATTTTTTAAAAGATGTAATTGTAAAATATGTCCTCTTAATATAAAACATGTTTTACAAAAGAATTACCTGGATTTCTGGATTAAACTCGCCAAAAGAAAACATTTTAGCTCTTAGTACCAGATCTGAGTGTTTTTCCTCTTCACTGATGCAGGCAGCTTTAAGAATTTCTTTATGTCCTACAATAACACTTATTTTTTCATCTCTGTGGGGGAAAAAGAAATATAGATCTTACTTGTTCATTCTGTGGATTTATTTTGTTGTGCATTAACCATCACTCAACAGTTTAATTTTTTTAAGAGAGCTGCTACCATCTTAAAAACCAGCTATTCTAGGCAAAGGAAGACTTCAGAGCTCCAAAAACTAGAGAAAAAAAATCAGTTTACCCTTGGATGGTGAAAGAAAATGATGAGAATCTTTTATTATATGAGTTTACAGTTTGAAAACATGCATAGTCCTGAAGCACCTAAGCCCTGGTTGACACTAGGGAGTTATTTCAAAATAACAAGCAAAGCGTCCACACTACAAGCCCATTATTTTGAAATAACGGGCTGATTGATTTGGAATAATAACTCCTGCTTTCCATGGGGAATAATGCTTATTTCAAAATCATTATTTCAGAAGTTATTATTTCAAAATCATTTCCTAGGGTAGACATGTCCTTAAAGACTAACAAAAGTGTATATAGTATCATGAGCTTTCACGGGCAAAACCCCCTTCATCAGATGAGCTTGAGTGGAAAAAAAGAGGACCCAAAATTTAAATTAAATTTGGAGAGTCTCCCTTTTTTCTCCATTCGAGCTCATCTGAGGAAGTAGGTTTTGCCCATGAAAACTCATGATACTACATACAGTAAAACTCCAAGGCTGTGTCTACACTGGCCACTTATTCTGGAAAATCAGCCGCTTTTCCGGAATAACTTGCCAGCTGTCTACACTGGCCCCTTGAATTTCCGGAAAAGCACTGACGATCTACTGTAAGAAATCAGCCGCTTCCGAAATACTATGCTGCTCCCGCTTGGGCAAAAGTCCTTTTCCGAAAACTGTTCTGGAAAAGGGCCAGTGTAGACAGCATAGTAGTGTCAAAAAGCCCCGATCGCGAAAATGACGATCGGGCTTTTTATGAAAGCGCGTCTACATTGGCACGGACGCTTTTCCGGAAAAGCATCCTGCCAATGTAGATGCGCTTTTTCCAGAAATACTTATAACGGAAAACTGTTCCGTTTTAAGCATTTCCGGAAAATCATGCCAGTGTAGACGTAGCCCAATAGTCCGGCATCCAATTGTATGGCACTCCCAATAGTCCGGCATCAAAATGCCAAGAGCCTAGTGAGTGAGCTTCGGCCAAAAATGAGTCACAAGGCAGCAGCGGCAGCAGTTGAATCGAGCGAAACTGGACGGGACCGAGTCAGTCTGCCACTGGCATTGTGTGACGCTGGACAGTGCTTGTGCTACAATAAAAAAGGTTAAAAACACTTTATATACAGTATATACTGTGTGTATATATATATATATAACCAATTTATAGTACCTCCCGATAGTCCAGCATATCCGATAATCCGGCACCACCCAGGTCCCAAAGGTTCCGGATTATTGGAAGTCTACTGTATATTTTTGTTAATCTCTAAGGTGCCACAGGACTACTCATTTTTAAAGTTACAGACTAACATGACTATCCCTCTGAAACAGTTTGAAAATATTCTATGCAACAAGAACAAATCCAGACATTACTTATGACAGTGAGTATCAGCAGCCATCAATTGATACGATTGCAACCGGTCGGACACAACCCCTCCCCTTCCTCTTTACTGGACCAGTAAAATTGACCAGACATATTCCTCTGCTTTTCCCTTCTTCCTTGACCTTGGCTTTCTTAGTTATAATTTGTTAAGCTTTTTATCATGCCTTTGGTATGTTATCTGTAGTACAATGCAAGATATTGTAGTTTCTTGTATCCAAGGCCATGAGGCCTCATTTTGCTTAGAAATCATATTGCTTATGAATATGTATGCAAACTGTGGAATGTATGTGTGGTGTGAATAAGAAATATCCAACCAAGGATATTGCTTGGATCTGTGACCTTTTAAGGAAGACAAAGACCCTACAAGCAGATACATTAACTGAGAAGCGGCCAGGAACTTCCTCTTCTCCTTTTAGAAGATATGTAACAGCATGTGAAACCTGGGACTGAATCAAAGGCAGTAGCCCTCCTGCAGATCCAATGGACTCCAGGGATAGCCATGAGTCTCCTGGTTGGTCTCCGGGAAGCTGATGCTTGGCTAGCTCAGGCTACCTGTGAAATTGGAAGTTTTCTATGCCACGTCTGCAGCCTATCTTCAAATGCCAGTATGAATGTGATGTATGTAAGTGAGTATCATCTTACCCTTAAGAATCTGTATTAATAAACAAGCTTTAGTGCTGCTCTAGCTCACCCTTTGTCTGAGTTATTTCCTTGGCTGGTCCAGGGACTGGCAACAACTATAAGAGCACTACAGAAATTAGGCAATTAAAAAAATTGAAATTAATTTAAAAATAAAACACAAATAAGCTGTACATTTGTGAAAGGATATTAACAAGGCTCAAGTGTGCCATTTGACAGAAAGCCATAAAGCATCTCTGAAGTAATATCTGCAGGTCAGAGAGTGTCTTTCCTCCCACTTCACCTTGCTATGCATTGGAACACAATAGCTTTTTAACAGCACTCAGAAATACTGCACAGTCTTGTGGGGCAGGAAGTGAAGAAGAATGTCTTATCCAGCTGAAAATGGGAACGTACGTACATTAAATTATCCATGTTTAAATTTAGCAAGAATGCCATAATCACCACATTGCCTAAGGGGGATCCTGATTGCAAAATGGGGGCACAGCCCTGATTCCTCCTGCTCTCCTTTTAGGTTGAGATGTATCTCCAGAGACACTTGAATGTGTGTGGCAGGAAAAAAAGCACCTCCTTGTTCCCTTCTGTAAGAATATAGTCCCCTCATTAGATCTGAGCAAACTATAATTTTAAAGTGAGTTGGGATATTAGTATGTGCAATAGGCCCAAAGCATGAGTCCAGAAAGAATGAGACCAGCTGAAAGAAAAACAGACGTAGCTGAAAATTAAATTATCCATGTTAAATTTGTTTATGCCATAATCACCACCACATTAAACCTAAGGGCCTTGATGATTGCATGGGGGGGGCATATTCCACCTCCCCCTTCCTCTCTCCTTCCTTTTAGGTATTCCAGAGACACTTGAATGTGTGTGGCAGGAAAAAGGAAAAACGCCTCTTCCTTTCCTGTGTGAATATGTCCCCATTAGATCTGAGCAAACTATAATTTTAAAGTGAGTTGGGATATTAGTATGCACAGGCCCAAAGCATAGAAAAGAATGAGATCATGAAAAAGACTTGTTGTGTTAAACTTGTAGGCTGTGCTTTACATTGGCACCCTTTGGAAAAAGGGAGACTGATGCTCATGAGTCGTGAATTACATATAACTGGGATTTAAATATTGCACTTTGATCCGGCCGGCCGCATGGCTCCGCGCTCGGGCTTTGCCGCAAAACGCCAGTCTAGACGGGATCTTGCGGAAAATAAACCCTTTCCGCAAGATCTCTTATGCCTACCTGGAAAATAATCGGCATAGTGGCTTTATGCTAGTGGTTTTTCTGGCGCAAGAAGGGGCAATGTAGACAGCCCCGCCTTGCGCAAGAGCCTCTTCCGCGAAAATGGCGGTTCATTAGTTATGCAAATGAGGCTCGCGATATTCCAACGCTGAGCCTCATTTGCATAGCTCTGGCGCAAAAGCGCGCCAGTCTAGACGTAGCCCACTTGTTTGTTAAGGGGTATAAAAAAGTAAAATTTGAAGGGTTCCTTGCTAATACTTGCCTGACCATGTTGGAGCTGAGAAATGTGTCTAAGAACCCATGGGGTCAGCCCAATTATAAGTATCTTGATCAAACACTTGTAAGTGTTCTGATAGCACTTGGATGTAGTAAACTGCTTACTGTTTAGGCTTTTTAGGCATGTTCAGAACAGTTGTATAAATACCATTCTGCCTTTGTATTTCATAAAGGAATTTATGGTCAAATGAGCAATATCCTGGTAATACCCTCCATAAATAATCCCAACACCTTCTCTTCCACTCTACCACATTAGAGACATGGACTATATGGCCCTTAGTAATTACAAATGGGACATACATATCATGGAGCATATTTTTCTCCTCAGTCTACCTATCAGCAACCCCAAAATGCCTAGCATGTGTAGTGAAACTGCTATTTTCTGTTATATATATATCTATATATATGTATATATACATATGCCTTATTCAGAAATTGCACTCCTTCAAAATACTTTATGAACCACACTTACAGCATGACTATATTGAAAATGTCTCTATATTGCTGTTCAGGGAATAGGTCAGGTAATCAAAATATCCCGTAGTGAAGAGGTACCAAATGACTTCTGAACAACTTATTGCTTTCTCTAATTCAGTAACTTACAGTTTTGCCCTTACAATTTTTGCCATGTGTTCAATTTCATCCAAAGTTTCATCTAAGTCTTGGTTATTCTGGATCAATACAAGATTTTGTTCCTCTAGCTCTGTGAACATATGTAGTAACTGTTTTGGATCTGTGAAATATATTTCTGGTACCTATGACAGAGAAAAGAAAGATACACTGCATCTACTGGAAGATAAGCTACACATGTTAGGTAACTTCAGTCTTGCTGAAAATATGTCTTTCTAAAATTTAAAACAACAGAAAAATGGTAATGTCATGTAAGGGGGAACCTGAAGGAGCTGATTAAGAAAGATCTATGGCTGATTTGAGCTGTTATAGTGATGCAAAGCAGCTGGAGCAGAGCTAAGAACATGGCCAATGGATTCAATACGTGCAATCAAGCACCCTCTATTTGGCCCAGAAATTCTCCAGTTTTTATATAAGAAAAATAAAGTCATTAAAGTAAAAAAACCCACCACAACAAACCCTCATTTTCAAGAAGACACATGTTCAATATAGATGTATAGTTTTATTACCATATCCATGTCCAAATCTTTCAAGGCATATTCATGCATTGCACAGTCACTGTCGTTTCCCCACCTGATATAAAAAGGAGAGGAAAAAAAGATTAAGCCAGTTCCTCATTCTGAGACTAAAATCTGAATCCTATAGGAATTTTTCAGCAGGTGGAAAGGAACTCCCATCATTGCAATAGATGTTTTCAGCTCTCTGAAGACTTACACCAGTGGTCTCCAACCTTTTTAAGCAGAAGAGCACTTTTCCAATTTAAGTCAAGCCAGGATCTACCTCAAACCCAAATACCCTTGCCCCACCCCTTCTCCAAGACCCTGCTTCACCCCATCACCAAGACCCCACCCTCCTCACTCTGTGAAGATGGGGTACAGGGGTGGGGGACAGAGTGGCATCAATGCCCCCCTACCTCTGTCTCCCCCACTCTGCAGAAGCAGGAGGCTCCCAGGGGGTGGCTATGGCCACGAGCAGCAGGGCAGTGGAGGGGAGGGGCAGGTGAAGTGCAGGCACTTGATAGCCTCCCAGCCAAACCAGTCAGGATCACCTGTCAGGAGCTTCAAGATCTATCAGTAGATCCCAATCTACTAGTTGGTGACCACTGACTTACACATTAGTCTTCTCCACATATGCAAAACAGTCTCTTTTTTTGGTCAACAAGAAAGCATGCAATGGAGAGAAGGGAGGAACTGAAGCTTTTAACTAACAGGATTAAATTTGATTTTACCAAGCAACTCTCACACCCATTCCTGTAAGGAAACTATTTCAATGCACTGGCCGGTACTTACAGATTATTCAGGATTCTATCATACCTACAAGAATAGTTTCTGCCCTTTTCAATAATAGCTGCTGTGTAAGCAATCATTTTGAGCTCAATAGCTCGCACACTACCTTGGATATATCTATTTTTTTAAAATTGTGACAGCCCTTCAGCAGGCTCCAGCACATAATCAAGGGTAGAAACATGGCATAATGGATTGGCAAAACAGAGATGCTTGTCTGCAAAGAAAAACAACGTTAACTAAAAGAAGATGAAAAGGATGATTAATTGTAAGATGCTGAATTACAGTTCTCAATTCCCTCCTACACCACTCTTCTTTGTTTGTCCTCTTGTCTTTCTACTCAACCGCTCGGTGAACTCTTATGGGAGCCACACAGTCAAGCCTAACAGAGAGCCTTCAGCTACAAGAGTGTTACTTTAGCTGTCTCATCACAGGCACCTTCACCTGATACTCATCTGGTTCCAGATATTCACAGATAAAAGTTTCATTCAGTCATCATACTGCTCCTGGTGTTAATTATCACTGTCACAACAAACTCTTGGGCCTTCATCCACAAATCACAAAGTTGTTGGTTTAAAGTTGCTCTCACCATTGATTGTTAAATCTTTCTATCTACCAGATGTTAATGCTCAGAACAGAGGCTGACCTCCGGGTGAAGGAGCACGTAAATGTGGATCCATCTGGTTGGCTTTGGCCATTGGTATCTCTACCAAATCACTACCATTATGGAAGTGGAAGAATTATTGATAAACTCCCTTACTTTGGTATGTAGGTATCTGTTATAACAGCATTTCTTATTTTCATTTGCTCTCTTACTTGATATATTTCCTAATGGCACATTGGCAGATGGAGAAAGCAGATTTTATCTGATACTGTACCTTGGTGATGTCTTTTTTTTATCAGTCAAGATGGATTTGCACTCACTTAACCTTTTCACTTCACCCAAGTCTGCTTCTGTTAGCTTTCTAGAAAGTCTGTGTTCATTTTCTTCAACACGTGAAGAGATAAAAAGGATACATTTGAAAGTAAATTTACAGGGGAAATTACAATATTATCTAATTATATGAACATGAACTTACACATTAAAGGGTATATTCTTATCCTGATCCTTTGAATGTGTCCAGCAATGGTCTCCATACATTAAGGACATGTATTTTACCAGTTTGTCTAGAACTATCATACAGTTTCTTTCTATATATATTTTAGATAAATACAAGGAAATCTTGTTTTCATAATTTATAAATGAAAGGGGAAGCTACTCACCTTGGTGCAGTAATGACGGTTCTTCAAGATGTGTGTCCCTGTGGATGCTCCACTGTTGGTGTCGGATTTGTCCCGGAGCAGCAAATCGGAAATTTGCCAGCAGTAGTCTGCCAGACCGTGCATGCGCGTTATGCGCCTCGTGCTGTTCGTGCCATTTCTTTAGGCGCACGGTCCGCCTCCTGCCAGTTCCTCCTGATCGCCGAGTGTCTGAAAAACACAAGAGCAGAAACTCCAAACCAGGGAGGGGGGAGGGGTAGTGGAGCACCCACGGGGACACAAATCTTGAGGAACCGTTGTTACTGCACCAAGGTGAATAACTTCCTCTTCTTCTTCGAGTAGTGTCCCCGTGGGTGCTCCACTGTTGGTGACTTAGTAGCAGTGGCCAGATAAGATGGAAGGCGGGATTTGGAGTTAACGTTTCACCGCTGTGGATAGCACTGCGGAGGCGACTGCTGACTCACTAATGAAATTGTTAGGAATAGCATAATGCTTAGTGAACGTGTGATTAGAGGACCACGTAGCAGCTTGGCAAATGTCACATTAGGGGCCCCCCTTGAGGAAGGCCGTAAAAGCTGCCACCTGGTAGAGCAGGCTCTTGGTGTTTCTGGAAGAGGCTTGTTCTGTATTGAGTAGCATCGGACTATGCATGAAACAATGAGTTTCGAGATGCTTTGTACAGTGACAGACTTGCCTTTGGAATGGTCAGCCACAGAAAGAAACAGTTGTGATTTGCAGAAAGGCCAAGTTCTATTGATGTAGAAGGCCAGTGCGCTGCATACATCCAACGTGTGGAGCATAGCTTCTTGTTGGGAAGAGTGTGGTTTCAGGTAGAAGGTTGGAAGGATTATCGGCTCGTTAATATGAAAATCTCAGTTCATTTTTGGTAGGAAGGTCGGCTGAGGGCGGAGAATCATACCGTGGCTTGTAAACACCATATAGCAGTGGTCCCCAACCTTTTGGGGCTGCCGGGCGCTCGGGGGCGGAGCTGCTCACACGCCAGGCACCTGGGGGCCGGGCCGCGCACACGCCTGGGGGCGAGACCACCCATATGCTGCGTGCCCGGAGCTGGTGCCACCCATACACCGCACTCCCGGGGCTGGTGCCGCAACTGTGCTGCACGCCCAGGGGTGGGGCCGCCCATACACCGTGCGCCCGGGGCCAGAACAGCCCATGTCCCGTGCGCCCGGGGGCCGGGCTGCCACCGCCCATGCTCTGCGTGCCCGGAGCCGGCGCCTGTGCCATGCGCCCAGGAGCCAGCAGTGCCCATGCGCCGCACGCCCGGTGGCGGGACCGTCCAAGTGCTGCGCGCCCGGGGCCGGCGCCACCCCTATGCCGCACGCCCGGGTCAGCGCCACCCATATGCTGCAAGCCTGGGGCTGGCACAGCCCTCGCGCCGCTCACCCGGGGCTGGCACCACCCATACGCCGAATGCCCGGGGCTGGGGCCGGCACAGACCTCATGCCGCGCACCCGGGGGTGGGACTGCCTAACTGCTGTGCACCCGGGGCCGGCACTGAACATGTGCTGCACACCCGGGGCTGGCACCGCCAATGCGCCCAGCGGCTGGCTCCGCCCATGCGCCGCGCGCCTGGGGGCCGGGCCGGCCCCGATCACTTGGCGGGCGCACAGAAATGGCCCAGCGGGCGCCAGGGCACCCGCAGGCACCGTGTTGGGGACCACTGCCGTATAGCGAGGTATAGCGGAGAGAGCAGCAAGCTCCCCTACTCTGCAGGCAGAAGTTATGGCTAATAAGAAAGCAACCTTCGTAGTTAATAGCGGTAGAGGGCAAGTTGCCGGGGGTTCGAAAGGAGGTTGTGTTAGGGCATCCAAGACCAGTTCTAAGTTCCACTGTGGGGGCGCTCTATGGGGCGGGTAAAGGTTTGCCAATCCTTTCATAAGCCTTTTGGTGGTGGGATGAGCGAACACAGAATAGCCGTCTAGTGTATGTTGAAAGGCCATGATCGCAGCAAGGTGGACTTTAAGAGATGGCAGAGCCAGGCCCGACTCTTTGAAATGCAGGATATAATCAAGAATGTGATGGATTGGAGCAGACAACGGGTCCAGACTCCTGTCCGTGCGCCACGATTGAAACCTGTGCCATTTATGCACATAGGTGGTTCGGGTGGTGAGTTTCCTGCTTTGTAGAAGGACCAACTTAACATTGTGGGAGCAACTCATTTCTGTGTCCTGGAACCAACTAGGAGCCACACTGTGAGGCAAAGGAGATTGGGCTGAGGGTGAACTAGGGTACCCTAGTCCTGAGTGAGCAGGTCGTGGTGTCTGGGGAAAGGATAGGGTGGATGAGGAGATATCTGAAAGAGATGAGAGCCAGGTCTGACAGGGCCAAAAGGGGGCTATAAGGATTACTGTTGGGGCATCCCTGGTGATCTTTTCCAGGACTCTCGAGATTAGAGGAGTCGGAGGAAAGGCGAAGAGTAACTGCCCGCTCCAGTCGAGGAGAAAGGCATCCCCCAGGGATCCCAGTCCCGCTCTTGCTCTGGAACAGTAATGTGGGCATTTCACATTATGATGTGTTGCAAATAGGTTTATGACCGGAAACCCCCAGAGGCGAAAAATGTCTTGGAGCACTTGATAGTGGAATTCCTACTTGTAGTCTGTGACAAAGTACCTGCTGAGTGCATCTGCGGTGGTGTTGTCTGTGCCAGGTAAGTATGATGCCAGGATCGTTATGTCGTGGCGGATGCACCAGTTCCACAAGCATATAGCTTCTGTGCTGAGGGAACGCAATCGAGTTCCTCCCTGTTGGTTTATACAGAAAACTGTCAGTCAGGATCCTGATGGTGTTGCCTTGGAGGAGGGTGGAGAAATGTTCGCATGCGTTGAAGACTGCTCTCAGCTCTAGGAGGCTGATATGAAGGGAAGGACCAGTGGCCCTGAACGTGGTGGCTGTTGAAGTGTGCTCCCCACTCTATAAGAGATGCGTCGGTTGTGATTTGCATCGTGGGTTGAGGTTGGTGGAACAGTTGGTGGGTGCAGTCCCACCAGATAACATGATAACATGTTGGTGGGTGCAGTCCACCAGACCAAGGACTTTACCACTTTTGGTGGCAGAGTTACATGTCTGTGAACGTTGCATGTGCTGGGAGTATAAACAGAGGCCATCCAGTGCTGGAGGCACTGCAGGTGCAGCCATGCGTGAGCCACTACGTATGTGGTAGCCACCATATGCCCCATGATCTGAAGGCAGGTAAGTATGGGAACCATGGGGCTCGTAAAAAGGATCTCTATAAGCTCCTGAATGGTTTGGAATCTGTGTGAGGGTAGGTAGGCCTGGGCAGTAGTTGAGTCCAGATGCGCTCCTATGAATTCTAGGGATTGTTGTGGCATCATAGAAGATTTTTGGAAATTAATTATAAGACCCAGGGCTTTGAAGACTGCTCTCATTGTATTGATGGATTGGAGCGTGTCTGTGAAGGAATGGACCTTGATCAAGCAATCGTTGAAATAGGGAAATATGATGATCCTGGCTCAATGCAGATATGCTGTGATGACTGCAAGTGTCTTCGAAAACACCCTGGGTACCGAAGACAGGCCGAAGGGCAAGACTCGGTTCTGTATGCTGGATGAATTGTGACATAAAAGTAAGCGTCCTGCAGATCGAGGGATGCAAACCAGTCCCCACTGTCAAGAGCTGGGATAATAGATGCTAAAGTCACCATCTTGAATCTCTGTTTGCAAAGATGTCAGTTGTGTTGACGGAGGTCTAGAATAGGCCTCTATCCCCCCGACCTCTTCCAGGTAAGAAAATAATGGGAATAAAAGCCCTTGCCCCTGAACTTTTTGGGTACTCTCTCTACCGCTCCAATGTTGAGGAAGTGCAGCACTCTTGTTTCAAAAGGGTCTCGTGAGAGGGGTTCCTGAAGAGAGACGGGGAGGGAGGAGGGAGAGAGGTGACAGGAATCGAGCAGCCAGATGTTACTAGCTCTAGAACTCAGCGATCGGTCGTGATGGCGGCCCACTGTCGCTGGTATGGTCTTAGACAGTGATGAAATATACAGGTATCTTTTCAGCGGTGACCAGTAAGTGGGATGACTTTCAGACCCTCGACCAGCATGTCAAACCTGCTGCTGGTTATTCTGATGATTAGATGCCCAGGTGTTTTGGGGGTGCCGCTTTTGTGGACTCTGTCTGGGATGGTGCTGGTCGAATCCCTTGTGCTGAGGTGCACAATATGGGAAGGATCGGTGTCTTTGATACAGGACATAGCGTCTGCGCGGTAAGGAGGCATGTACATGCCTAGTGTTCTTAATGTAGTCCTCGAATCTTTACTGGTATGGAGAACTGCATCAGTTTTTTCAGAAAAAGTTTTTGTCTGTCAAAAGGGAGGTCTTCCACCTTGAACTGTAGTTCTTTAGGCACCTCTGCTGACTGAAGCCATGAGGCTCTGCACATCACCACTGATGTTGCAGGTAGATCGTGCGGCTGTATCCGCAATATCCAATGAAATCTGGAGGGCCATATGAGAAGATGAGTAGCCCTCCTGAACCACCGATTTCAGTATTTGCCATTTGTTATCTGGGAGGTGTTCCATGAGCGTAGTTAACTTGGCATAATTGTTAAAGTTATGGTTAGCTAAGAGGGCCATGTAGTTGGCCATCCTAAATGTCAATGTAGCGAAGCCAATGAGTAAACCTTTCTGTGGAAGAGATCAAGCCTTTTGCTGTTCTTATCATTGGCATTGTTTTTGTATTGTGGTGCCTTGGCCCTTTGTTGTGCTGCATTGACTACTAGGGAGTTAGGTTGAGGATGGGCGCAAAGAAAATCCATCCCTTTGGCAGCGACAAAATATTTCTTATCTGCCCTCTTGTTGGTCGCAGGGACAGAGGCCAGAGTTTCCCATATGTTGTCCGCTACCTCCAAAATGGCCTTGTCGAGGGGTAAGGCGATCCTAGATTTTTGAGAGGGCTGTAAATTTTTTAGCAAGCAGTGCTGTTTCTTTTGCAGCTCTGTGAGCTGAATCTCCTGGCTGGCAGCAACTCATTTGAAGAGGTCCTGAAACTGCCTGAGATCGTAGGCTGGTGATGAATCTCCCGGAATTACTGCTTTGTCAGGTGAAGATGAAGATGGATCCATCGGGGAAACTCCTTGTGGTTGTTCATGGTTGGACAGTTGGCCTTCTTCAGGGTGGGAGTGCTGTGGCGGCTGGGATGTGATTTGTATGGGAGTAGGAGGGTGCATGTTGGCTGGGGTAGGAGAAGAAACGTGGCGTCGTCTAGAGTCTGATTGATGACAGCAAGGCGACCAATGCTGAGAATGGCGTGATGAGATAGAGTGATGTGCCGGGCAATGATGTTCGTAGTAGGTGTGGCTGCGGTGGCAGCCACAGTAGTATCTTGAAGGCAAGGAGTGCATGGAGGACAAGGTGCTCCTACAATCATCGTGATAGTAGCATACGCTGACAGCATTGGGGATTTGGGTGAGCTAGACCTGGACCTTACTGAAAAAGGAGGAGAGGGTGAAGTGCGGGTGAAGTGTGTCAGTACCGATAATAAGGATGAGATGAGAGAGAACGCTGTGCTGTTGAACTATAGCAAGCAGTCCGGTGCCGCGGAGCGTCAGCAGGTGGGGCTGATGGCACCAGTGAGGGAGAAGGAGATACCGGAGAGAAGGTGATACGTTCTGGGCTGGGGAAGAGGGTAGTGACCCTGTATGTTTTATGCCAGGATTTAGCCAGAGCTGACGTTGGTACTGGTGGTGCTTCGGTTGAACATTGGGCAGTGGGAACTCTGACCGGTGCTGACTAGTGATGCCAATGCCGACTGCGGTGCCGTGCAGAGTGGATTGCCGGTGCCGACAGCGGTGCCAGTGCCAATGGCAGTGCTGACGATGACGTGGGTGCCGTTGGCGCCATCAGTGCCGCCCCATGGATCAACGGCGATTTCTGTGCCAGGCTCGTTTCTGGTGCCGCGTACTGCGGCGCGGCTTGGAAGCTTGGCAGGTGGAAGCCGTGCACGAAGTGCCTGGCTTCTCACCGATGCTAACATGACCCGGTGGCAGAGATCGTGCCAGGGAGGCCCTCCTCTTTGTTGAAGAGCGAAGGCCTGGCGATGCGGCCCGCTATGAATCGGCTCTTATAGAGTCCGAGAGGGGTGAAGAGGGCTCCGTCTGTGAGGGCTGGAGTGCTTTATCAAATAAAAGCATCCGGAGCCTCATCTCCCTGTCTCTTCGAGCTCGAGCTGTTAGCTTCAAGCAATGGGGGCACTTCTCGGGAATATGTCCTTCGCCCAGACACTGAATGCAACGGGAGTGACCATCTCAGGAGGGCATGGGCTCCCGGCAGGAGTCACATTTTTTAAACCCAGAGGATCCCAGCATGTTCGTCTCTCCTTTTTATCTTCCTGTTACTCTTCTCTCTATTTTCTTCTTCTTCTTTTTTTTTTTAAATGCAAGCTGTGTCCAGCTGCAATGTCTTTTTTTTTAACAGTTAAGAACTATTGAACTACTGCTAAAACTAACTATCAACAACAAACAACTAACAGCTAATTCTGTTCTGACAGGATCTGATGAGAGGGAGCTCACTCTGTCTGCGACGGAGGACGGTTAGGAGGAACTGGCAGGAGCCAGACCGCGCGCCTCAAGAAACGGCGCGAACGGCACAAGGTGCCTAACGCACATGTGCGGTCCGGCAGACTGTTGCTGGCAAATCTTTGATTTGGAGCTCTGGGAGAAGCCCAACACCAACAGTGGAGCACCACGGGGACACTACTCGAAGAAGAGCCAATATTATTTTAAGGCTTTTGAATAATAATGACTTCTTACCCACTTTATAACAGTAATTAGTGATACATTTTCCTTGTGTTGGACTCAAGGCACCAAGAAATTGTTCCTTTGCACTGTGGTTCAGATTAGGGATATAAAATCCTGTATAATTAGTGAACCGATTAAATGGGGGTGGGTGTGTGGGGGGAGCCTTGTTATACTTATTTTAAAGATGTCCACAGTGAGGAACAAAGTATTTAAGTGATTTGTCCATGACCACATAGTTAGAGCTCTACAAATCAGTGAATATTCGCTATGTAAATGTGGGTATCCACATCCATGCATGTGGATGCAGAGATCAGCAGCTCATTTTTACGGATGCAGTTACAAATTCTGTATCTAGAACCCTGGAAATATGCAGATATCCTCTTCATGTCTGCAGGTATCAGCATCCGTGGATGTTGATGCAGATATCCACATCTCACTTTTGTGGCTACAGATGCAGATACAAATTTTGTATCCACACTAGGGATGATAAAAATTGTTTAATACAGTAACCGTGTAACTGCTAAAAAATCTTAGTGGTTACATGCGCTGCAGGCTCTGCAATATAAAGCTAAGTTAAGCTTTATACTGCAGAGCCCTCAGCAAAGCCTCCTCCCTCGGAGTGGAGCCAGAAGCCCTTGCCCGCCTCCCCAGGACCCTGAGTTTAACCAATACCATTAACCGATAATCATCAGTTTATCAGTTAAACAGTTAATTGGCTAAACTCTAACATTCCTAATCCATGCAGGGCTCTACACATAGTGAATCAGTAGCAGAGCTATGTAACCTAGAGTTCAAAGTTTCTAAGGCTAGAAGAGACCATTAGCCCATCTAGGCCAGAGGTGGGCAATAATTTTTGCAGGGGGGCCACTTCATTAATTTTGGTGGTGATCGTGGGTCGGCTCCCTGCCCCCTGGAATAGGTGGAGCCTCAGGCTGAAGGGGTTAGTTCTCTCTAGTCAGAGCCTGGGGGCGGAGGAGTGCATGAAGTCCTTTGCTGTTCAAAATGGCTGGTGGCTCCCTCTAGGTGCCACACTCCCCTGGCGGGAGGAGGGAGCCGCCAACTGCTTTGAACAGCGAATGACTTCATGCACTCTCCTGCCCCCAGGTCTCGATTGACTGGGGGCCGGGGGGAGTGGCAGGACGACCATGGGCTGGATCAAATGTCTTGGTGGGCCGGATCTGTCCCACAGGATGTATCTTGCCCACCCCTGGTCTAGCCTGACCTTCTGTATGTCATAGGTCATTGAATTACACTCATTTACCCCTGCATTGAGATCAATTACTTGTGAGGGACTAAACCCTATCTTACAAAAAGATGGCTTTATTCACCAGTTGGTTGCTTTAGCCACTAGAGAGCATTATCAATGAACTCCTCCATTATAGTACTTTTAACTAACTATTCAGTTCTAAATTTTCTTCATATTAACTTTCTGTTATACATTTTATAAAATATAAGACCCCTGAAAAACACACCAGAAAAGATATCTCATCCAAGTTTAATTTCATCATGAAACTTAAGCCTTGTCTGCATAACCTAAGGAAATGTTTTCATATTATTATTTTCCATGATGTTTTACATTATTCTTGTTTTCTTTCCCAAGATATGGAAAGACACAAAACTAATTTTTCTGTTCACTTATGCCTGATCCTGAGAATGGCTACACATGTGCCTAATTAACATTCAGCAGTAGTCCCATGTACATCAGATTACTTGCAGGGATAAAGTTAAGTACATATTCAAGACTTTACAGGTTTGAGGCCATAAGCTGCAAAACAAGGAGTAGAGGCCATAAACTGCAAAACCAAAACATGGTCTAAAATACACTTATAGAGTTTCTGATTTCCTATTGTTTGTTTGTATAATTAAGCATCTGATACATATACCATCATGTGTTGTCAATGTAATTTAGGCCTATATTTTGTAAAAGTTAGCTCATAAAAGAAAAAGTGCACTGACATCTTGTTCTACTCTGGGGAAAAAAAAAAACTTTAAAAACTATCCTGGATATAAGAACATAAGAACAGCCATACCTGGTGAGACCAAAGGTCCATCTAGCCCAATATCCTGCCTTCCAACAGTGGCTAATGCCAGATGCCCCAGAGGGAGTGAACACAACAGGTAATCATCATGTGATCCCTCTCCTGTCATCCATTTCCAGCCTCTGACAAACGGAGGCTAGGGAAACCATTCCTACCCATCCTGGCTAATGGCCATTAATGGACCTAACCTCCATGATTTGTTTTTAAGTTTATCCTGTAGAGACTAACTCGGCTACCCCCTAAAGCGTCTGAATTTATCTAGTTCTTTTTTGAACTCTTTTAAAGTCCTGGTCTTCACAACAGCCTCTGGCAAGGAGTTTCACAGGTTGACTGTGTGCTG
Organism: Rafetus swinhoei; assembly: GCA_019425775.1. Taxonomy (NCBI): domain Eukaryota; kingdom Metazoa; phylum Chordata; order Testudines; family Trionychidae; genus Rafetus; species Rafetus swinhoei. Next base: position 267,396,571 of record CM033437.1, on the reverse strand, counting down.
CATGAGGAAAAACTTTCTTTTGTTTGTTTAAACCTGCTACCTATTAATTTCATTTGGTGACCCCTAGTTCTTTTAGGGTGGGTCTACACTGCACCGTAACTCAAAATAAGATATGCAATTTGAGCTATGCAAATTGAATATCTTATTTCGATGCTATTTCGAAATAGCTTATTTCATCATTTGGCACTGCCTACACAGTGCCAAATTTCGAAATAAAGCGCTATTTCAAAATGTCCCTTACTCCTCGTAGAATGAGGTTTACAGGGACATCGGAATAGCGAGCCCGAAATAATGGGCTTGCTGTGAAGATGCTGGATAGCTATTTCGGGATACACTAGTATCCCAAAATAGCGTTGCAGTGTAGACATATCCTTATTATGGGAACAAGTAAATCATTTTTCCTTATTCAGTTTTTCCACACCAGTCATGATTTTATAGACCTCTATCATATCCCCCTTAGTCTCCTCTTTTCTAAGCTGAAAAGTCTGTCTTTTTAATCTCTCTTCATATTGAACCCATTGCAACCCCCTAATAATTTTTGTTGCCCTTTTCTGAACCTTTCCAATGTCAATATATCTTTTTTGAGATGAGGCGACCACATCTGTATACAGTATTCAAGATGTGGGCCTACCATGGTTTTGTATAGAGGCAATAAGATATTCTCTGTCTTATTCTCTATCCCTTTTTAAATGATTCCTAATATTCCGTTTGCATTTTTGACTGCCACTGCACATTGAGTGGATGTTTTCAGAGAACTAGCCACAAAGACTCCAAGATCTCTCTCGAGTAGTTATAGCTAAATTAGTCCCCATCATATTGTATGTATAATTGGGACTATTTTGGATATGCATCTTACTTTTTCCTTTCTAGCTTTTGCTAAAGTTTTGAGTAAAAATGTTTACATGTATTTGGAGAGAATTCAAAGAAGAGCCACAAGAATGATTAAAAGATTGGAAAACATGTCTTATAGTGACAGACTCAGAGTTCAATCTGTTTAATTTACGGAAAAGCGGTTATGCAGTGACTTGTTTCCAGTCTGTAAGTGTGATGGATTGACGATATCCTGAACAAACCTTACAAAATTTAGATAAAAGTTACTGAATTAAGTTAAACCTTGTTGAAATTAGAGTTAATACTTTTTGAGTTCACTGCATTACAAGTGCAAATGTGTATGTACTATAGTGAGATTGTATGGAACTTCTTTAATGGAAAGAAGAGTAATGCAGTCCCTAGAAAGTCTGAGGAATTTTAAAGGTCTCTTTTTGAACAATACATCCAAAGTGGGTTTCCTTAAGAAATAGCTTGAGGTGAAGGGAATTCAAATTCTCCTCCTACAAAGCCAACCTTTTGAAGACATCCCCTAGGGAGAAAGATTCTTTGTATACTAACTATCTGGTTCTGAAAACTCTAGTTCAAAGACCCAAACCATATAAGAGAACTGAACATGTTATGAAGGTGCTTGTTCTGTGCTGAAGCTCTGATGAACTTGTAACCATAGGGATGCCCCTAGGATGGGTATTAAAAGACTACACTTGCCAGAAGCCATGTGAGTTGGGATGAACACTGGTAAGCTTATTAGCAAGCATATAGATCTTTTGACTGTTTTTTATGTTTTCTCTGTTAGGTTTCTTACCTTAAGGAAAAAATGCGCTTGCATAGAGAACACAATGTGATAACTAATACGTGTAGCAATTACACTGTTATCTGTCTCTGAAAAGAAAGCAAGCTAGTGCCTAGGGCGTCGGTCTGTGCAGGGAATGACACAGTGAAGGCAGGGAACTGTCTAGTCTGGGAATGCCCTGGTCAGAAGGGAAAGACTTGTGTTTCCATCCAAGAGAGGCAACAAGTGGGGAGCTGAAAGCTGAGAGTGGGTGCCATTGATGACTTACTGAGAGGAAATACAGGTGCAGCTGGCCTGAACTGTCGGCAGTAAGAACTCACAAGGGGAACAGAAATTTGATAACAAGAGGGCTCTTTGACCTAGGGGACATAGTATTACAAGATGCAGTGGCAGAAAGCTGAAACTAAACATAGTCAAACTCAGAAAAAAGTACAAATTTTTAACTCTGAGGGTAATTCACCACTGAAATAACTTATCAAAGCTTGTGATGGATTCTCCAACTCAGAAAATTTTAAAATCAAGGTTGGATGTTTTTTCCAAAAGATGTGCTCTCATTCAAACCGGAATTAATTCAGGAAGTCCTATATTATACAGGCAGCCAGACTACATGACAACTATGGTTCCTTCTGGCTTTATAATTTGTGATTATGATTTTGTGAAAATAGTATCTTAATTCCTTAAGGGTTCATTTGAAGAATAAGAATCAGGATTACAATTATAATCCTGTTTCTGTTACTAGGGAATCAGTTTGTGCTTGGAATGACACAGTGAAGGCAGGAAACTGTTCAGCCTGTGAATGCCCAGGTCACAAGGGAGAGACAAACACAAGACAGCAAACAGGAAACAGCAGTCTTTTATTCAGGAGTACAAGAGAAGCAACTTTGGCATCAGTTTCTTCAATCTCATCAATTTGAGGTAAACTTGACCCTATCTTTTCTCCCCCCCTCATAAAAAAGTTCTTCCACTATGGGGCATTTCCTCAAGTTTCTTCCTTACTTGCATGAATGTCATATAACTAGACCTATCGATGTGGCAATTTAGAACATCAGTTCTAGTTTCTTTTGCCCTCATTCATGTCAGAGGTATTAAGGGCTGCCATGTCTCAATTCTTAGCCAGGTCCATGCTGAAAAGTACTGGCATCTTAAATTATTTTGATTTTCTTGGTAGGATCACAAGGTTACATGCTATGTTCAGCTTCTTGGACTGGAAATTGGCCATGCCAGCAGAAGGCTAATGATGGGAACAAGAAGTCACGTCACAGTAGCCCAGAAGCGAATGCATACTTCCTTCACTCTGGTAGATGACCGAATGAGTGAACTTTAATTAAACTGCAGCACTGATCAGTATTTTCATGTTGAAATTCATCCTGTATGCCCTTCCCAAAGTGTAAGCAATCAGGCTTTGTGTTGGAAATTCTGTGGCAGCAGCAGGGAGGGAAGAGATGGAATCCATACCCAAACCCGCAACCGGGAACAAGTGAAGCATTCCTTCCAGTCTGCAGGCATGAACAGTGACTATAGGGTATTCTAACTCCTATGACTGGAGTGTGACTGGATCAGCATAGGCACCGATCAAGTGGGTCCCTTAGCTACCTTGCTCTTTTGTGTCAGGCTGTTTGAAACTGAGGCCTGGTCTACACTAGAGAGGCAGGTTGACATAAAGCAGCAGTAAGAGGTAAAATACTCGTTGCTCCTGCTGATGTAAGTCACCCGCTACACCGACTTCATAATTCCATCTCTGCAAGCAATATAGAACTTAGGGGAAGGTCATCAGGGCAGGGCAGGGCAGTCCCTGGGGGTGGTGGTGCAGGGCCCAGGCCCACTCCCCTCTGCCTCAGGCCCCTCCCCCAATCCCATCTAACTCCTGCTCCACCCCTGCCCACCCCACTCTTTTTCCCAAGCCCTGCTTATGCTCTACCACCACCCTGCCTCTTCCTGCCCCCTGCTGCGCTCCTCCCACTCCCATTGCACCCCATCCCCAAAGACCCCTCCTTTGAGCTACGCGACCCTGGAGATTACTGGGGGGCCTGGTGTGGGGCGACAGCAGGAGTCAGGCCACCGCACTTAACATGGCAGTAGGAACTGCAGGAAGCGGAGGGACCCAACAGCCTGCATAGGCTGGGGCCGGGGCACTCTGCCATGGTGAAGCGGAGCGACCTGGCTGGGAGATGGGTGGCAGAGAGGAGTAGGCTGCTGGGTTGCTCTGCTTCCCATGGCTCCTGCCACTGCAGTGAGTGCACGAGGGAGAGAGGGAACCCCTGCTGCCACCCCACATCAGCACCCCCAGGTAATCCCTCAGGCCGCCCTGGGCTCCGCAGGCTAATCTCAGTATGAGAGACTGTCCCATCCATAGGACAGTTGGGGCAGCTACCATACGGCCCCCCAAAGAACAGGACCTGGAGTGGCCGCCCCAAACCATCCATGGGTGGGACAGCTCTGTGTCAGAGTGACGCAGTGTCTGTGTAGACACTGTGTTACTTTGCTTCTTTTTCAAAGCCAGCGCCACCTCCATTCACCCTGGGGCTGACAGTCTGAGCTGTCACAGCTCATGAGGCTCTCAGCTGCAGCCCCCACATCCACAGTTAAGTTGGTGAAAGCTCTCCTGGTGAAGACATGCACCACTGACAGAGGGACTACTACAGTAATTACTGCATACTGAATTCAACTTAGGTTGACTTGATTTTGTAGCGTATACTCACATCTCTGACTGCTTCATCTGTGCACCCTCCGCCCCTGCTCCTCATAGACACAGCTCTACCAAGGGGAAGACTTTATACATACCTGCCAGGACTATGTGAATTTTACCATATATGAAGAGGAATAGCTTCCCCATCCTATTGCACAGACCTTATACCTTTGTTATTATGCACCGCTGTTCTCAGGTGAACACTCTCACCTGCAGTTGATGTTTTCCTAGTGGATCCAGCACTTTTCTCACTGCAACTGAAGCGCCTGTCTATATTTGATGCGTAGTTTCTGTCTAAAGATATAAGCAGAACTATAACAACAGAAGAGCCTTCCTAAAAGAAATGTGCCTTGACAGCAGCAGCAAAGTTAATGCTCTGATTTACTGTAAAAGTAGAGAACATAATGGGATCTAAATAAAGAACAAAGTAAAGGAGCTTTTTAATCTGAGGTACAGCTAAACCAAGAAAGTTATTCCAGTTGCTACAGGGAAAAACAAGCAGAGATAGATGCATGAAATGATCTTTAAGAGTAAGGTCTTATCTGCAGAAAAACGTGCCCTAGTTGAGCTGAGTTTTCAATTTGATTCAGCTTATCTGGTGCAAATCCCTGTGTAGATACCTCTTATACTGATTTAAACCTGATTTAGCAGATTCCTTACCAAATTAAGCTACATCAGTGCAGACAGGTTTAAATTGAGTGTCCACACAGAGGTTTGCACTGCTTTAACTAAATCAATTAATTAAATGTTGAATATAAACAAAGCATTAGTGAGACATCTAGAAAAAAATAAACATTTACTTCAGAAAGCAAGCCTAAATATCAAGCTTCAAAAGACACAACTCACTAATGGGAGCTTATATGAGTCACAGTAATAACCCTGAGTTGCCAACCTTATATGTTCAAAAAATCATGTTAAGACCCCCAAAATTATGAGACTGGCTTAAAAATCAAGAGTTCTCAAAAATAAATTCAGGGTTCTTTATATTTGTCTTCTGATTTATGAGTCTTTAAGGTGCACTTAGTTTCATTTTTTTCAAGCTTTTATCTATAACCATGGGGGTCTAGAAATTTAGTTTTAAAAACTGAAAGCTGAGCTCTCATACAATCTCTGAATTCCGGAAGGTGGTGCTTTAAGAAAAATAACACTGACATTGTGAGACTTCTGGTAAAATTATGAGTGATGTCAACACTGTATTGAAGGAAATGAAATCAGCATCTGACCACTTCATTTTTGAAAGTCCTGACTGGTGTGTTTAAATTTTCAGTCTTAATCACATTTATATAGATTGCACTTTACATTTCCAAACACATACTTTGCTTTAAAAAAATAGAACCATGTCGTGATTGACGTCGAAATGAAGAACTTAGCTTTTCTTTGCGTGCACTTTCTTTTTCTTGTTGCGGAGTTAAAGCACATGTAATTGTTTCTCTCCACATACTTTCTCTCTCTTTGTCTATTTTTGCTTTCAGTTTTTTTGTTCTCTGTTCTTCTTGCCATTCTTTGGGAGAAAGTTTCATCAAAAAATCTTCATAATATAAACTCTCCACGAGAAGGAATTCAGCATTTGCAATTTCACTACAAAAATACATTAAAGCATACAGTTAATATACTAGATATACAAATAAAATGTAAAGTTTAAATTACATCTACTTAAAATGACATTATCTTAGTCACATATTACAATGGCATTTTTCAAAAGGTAGCTTACTAAGAAATCCTCTCATATCTAGATCAGGAAGTGACTTCAAAGTTCCTCCTCACCATATGGGCTCATACTTACTACAGACACTGCGGTGCAGAACTAAAAAAGGAGTGTTGAATAGTTACAATGACAGCCTTTCTATGAAACACTGAACGTAAGTTCTTTCTGTTGATCTCTAAGGAAAGTGAATGAGAAATTTCTTACCTGATTATTTGCTTTCTGCTACATTTATCTGCTACATTTACATAATTTGCTTTCTCTCTACATTTATCCCTAGTGAGTTAATTGTCCCCCACTCTCTGGGGAATTTGAGGTGGCCCAATGTTGATGGTTGGAGGCTGCAGGACTAAGCACCACCCTTCCACTTGGGCCACCAAGCCATCAGAAGAGTTCTTCCAAAGCATAAAAAACCACCCCACTCCAGCAACTGATTTATTAGCATTTAGAGAACCAGCTGATATATTAATTAACGCTGATAAAATTATATGTCTAACTCTCCCTTTAGAGAAAAAGTTCAGTTTGTATTCTGGTCATTTACCAGACTACCAGATAAGTTGAATGAGGAAACAAGCTGCTAGAGAAAGAGAAATTTCTTTTCCTGATTTTTTTCTCCAGCATGCCTCCCTACAGAATGTCACTATGGCCAGTACTCACATTTCTATAAAAACAACGAGAAGTCCTGTGGTGGGTCTTTGCCCACGAAAGCTTATGCTCCAATAAATCTTTTAGTCTATAAGGTGCCATAGGACTTCTCGTTGTTTTTGCAGATTCAGACTAACACGGCTACCCCTCTGATACTTGTCACATTTCTATGGCTCTTAAATCTACGACTCCAATCAACCATTCTAGAGAAACTCTAGTATAACTAAGATTACCAGAATGTTACCATTGTCATTATAATTGTATTACAGTAGCAGCTACAGGTCAGGAACCCACTGTGCTGGATACAACAGTTTTCTCTTTCCCATCACATCAGAAATGTAAATGTGCCCATATCAATAAATGAGATTTCCTCGTTGTTGTTTTTATTATTTTTGTGATGTGTGCATGGTGTTACTGCTGGCTGCTTACAGGGAAGAAGTAACATGATATTCATGCTGGCATGGGGACCACACAACCGAGGGGTCTGGCTAAAAATACCTCACTGTGGATTTGCTTGATTGAGATTCCTGGAAGTCTGAAAAAAAACCTGCCAACTTAGCTAGCATTCAAGTGAGTAGTGTAGGGACAAATTAGTACCAGTTTATTCAGTAAACAGGAGTCATTTTTAACATGGGAATGGATTTCTCACTTTCCCTTCTGTCATTCCAGGAGGGTCCAGCTTCCTGAAGAATGGAATCCTCCTGTCTCTCTCTTCTTGTTAAGTTCTCTCAAAAAGCTTTTACAATGTGAAATGAAGAACTATGTAAAACTAAATTATATGAATGCATTTTGACACATGGTTTCATCTTCCAGCCTAAATTTTTGTATCAGTTGTACAACATTTTGACTAATTTAAAAAGTAGCACTGATGGACAAATTCTTCCCCAGTCTAACTCCACAAAAGTGAATGGTACTACATTGACTTTGGGTTATTTAACAGTTGCTAAATTCTCATACATTCTCTACCTTATCATACCTAACATTAACCTTATACATGCATACACATGCACACACTCTACTAAATACAAAGTTCACACAAAGAAAAACTAAAAATTCTGTGCATAGATCTCAACTTTGGTGAGCTGCCTGGAAGCCAGCCATTGTTAAAAAGAAATATGAACCCACTCTCAGTTTTCGTTTCAGACCATTTTCCAACTAAATCCTAAAGTTTACATAGGAAGTGGAAAACATTCACAAACCAGACCCAGAGCAGACTGTCCTTTTTACCAACTGAACAGCTTCATTAGCAACACTATGTCCCCACCCTCAAACTTGTGCAGGCAGGCCGGCCGACGCAGGGAGGGAGCAAAAGAGGCAATTGCCCCAGGGCCTGGTGATTCAAAGGGACCCAAGGCTCTGGCCACTTCCACTGCTGCTGGAGCAGCAGTGATAGCCAGAGTCATGGGCCCTTTAAATTGTTGTCGGAGTGCCTTGCCAGAGTGCGGGGCCGCAAGCTCCAAGCAGTGCTAAGGGCTGCAGGGATGTGCGCTCCGTGCTCTGGGCAGCATGAGGGTCAGGTGCCCTCAGCTCCACCTCTTCTGCACTCAGCCCTGCTCCTTCCGGGAGCACAGAGCCAGGGCCCCATCCCCATTTTCCCAGGGGCCCACAAAGGCTGTCGGCTCCCCTGTAAGCAAGTCCCAAGCTGAAAGAACACCTAACATTATCCTTATGCGTGCATACACATACACACACACTCAACTAAATACAAAGTTCACACAAAGAAAAACTAAAAATTCCACCAACCCATCCACACAGAAATTCAACCTAGCAAAAAGCAACTGACATTGGAGTGGCAGCCAGGAATACCATTACTCCTTACAGACCTGACTAGGTCAAATCCTAGGACTGTTTACTGCCTCTCTGCAAGCCTACTGGCCTGAAGATTCAATTGCCCAGCTCTCCTCTTGTTCCCACTATTATCTTTGGTTAGTAAGAAGTCTGGTCTGTCAAAGGAAGATATACTATCATTGTCTGCCCTGCTATCCAGCAGCTGAATCTGTGACACTCTCTGACATACTTAACTCACTTTATGGGGGTCAATGGATGTGGGGGACGGGCCCAAACTGTGCATCTACACAACAGCTCAATGTGGCAGTGGGTGAACCTCAAAGATTAGTTCCCCCCAGAGTGTTCTTCAGAAGAGGAGAATCTGCACCACAGTTACCATAAAAAGAGGAGTTTATTTGTAACATAAAAGGCTCACCTTTTAATAGCGAAGAGTTCATTAATAGCAGATTTTACATCTGCCACCATTTCCATTTTAGATTTTGTTTCTTGGGCTGCACTAAAAAGTAGCATAGAAATATTACAGAGATGTATGTATACAGTTTTCGGTAGAACAAAATATAAATAAACAAACATTAACTATAACAGAAATTCTAACATTTTAAGTGCATCTGTAGAACTCCGGTCATTTTCTTTCAGAAATTCCTCAAATGCAATTGTATCTTCTTCTAGCTTTGCTTCAGCAGAACTGGCCTCTTTCTCTTTTTGCGTTGCTAATTTCTCCAGCTTCTTTATAGTTTGTTTTTTTACTTTTACTGTGTACTAGGAAAACAAGAGAGTGGGGGAAAGTTACATACAAAATGCTGTCTGAATGTATTTTGCATCTGTATTTCATTATTTCAGGGAGCAAAGTAAATGCCGTAAGATGTGCTCAGAGAAATAGGAATAGTCACCCTAATTCAGACAAGGATACACAGCATGAATTAATGTCCAAACTACATTATTTCAATGCTAAGATTTAAACATAATGTTAAGAAATGCAAAATAAAAAATCCCATAATTATATTTTCCATCCCCACTGCATGTACCAAGCCTGATTCTCCATTGTTCTAAGACCTTTTTATGCTGTTTTGGCACCAGAACAAGACCTTCGAGGCAGCAGAGCTTTCCCCAGGGACTATCCTCAATGTAAGGAAATTCCTCAGGAAGTACAGAGCTGGCAGCATGACTCTGTACTGGTCCCTAACCCAGGGGGCAGAGCTGTAGTGCTGCTGGAGGCATGCAGCTAAACACAAGTTAAAAGTGAATGGTATGAAAAAACTTGCACTGTCATATCAGCTCTTCAAATGTACTGAAGAATTTATGTCTCTTGTTGGTATCAGTTTGGCAAAATTTAAAAACAGCAACCCACCCAAACACTTTTATGAGGATGAAAGTAAGTCTTATTCAACTTTTTTACCAAATTCAGGACCAAGTCCTTTAAATACTTACAAAGATGAGTAAAGTTTTACTCATACAAGTATTTCCAGTGACTGAGATGACAAAGAATAATCTTACTGTGTTTGCAGGGTCAGACCTGCAGACTAGTGTGGAACTTCAGGCCCAGGTATAATTTTTAAATTACAAAACGTCAGACTTAGAGATAAACAAACATTCTAGTCTAATTATGTGGACTATTTTTATTTCACTTTGTGCATTTTTATAACTACGTTTTTTTTAAATGCCAGCCTTAAGAACAACATTTTAGGGTACCTGCAGCAGAAACAACTCCTTCTGTTCCTTGATATACTCTGTTAATGACTGTTTGTCACTTTGGCAACCTTTCAAGAAAATGTAAATGCTATTAAAATTAATGTTACTATTACTCCTATACATGTTTTTATCTTTTCAGTTTGATAAGCAAAAAATGACACAATAAGTCTTACTGGGATTAGTTTAAAAGAATTAATGGATTGGATTTCCCAAAGTTCTGATTTTGAAAACAGCACATCAAATAAAAGAACAGTTCTTTGCAGCACAGTACTGTGGTCCCCAAACTGTAGGACACAAGGAATACAGATGACCATTTCGGGGGGAGCACATGGGGCTTAGGTCAGCCCCCAAAAACTTAGGTCAGCCCCCAAAGGGGATAGGGAAGGAGTGCCATCCAGCTTCACCCTGTCCTCGCTCCATCCCAGCCCAGCTCTGCCCTCAATCCCTCTCTGCCCTCAGATCAGTTCCACCTTGAACCTCAACTCCTGCCCCATGCCCAGTTCTGCCCCTTGCTCTGCCTTCAGCCTAAGCTCCTTTGCTGAGGAAGTAATGGGAAGGAGGCACAAACAGATTCCATTACTGGTAAGGGGGGCACGGCAGGAAAAGTTTGGCGACCAGTGTATTAGTAACAGACCGTGGTGGTGGCAAGAACAGGAGCAAAGCAAAGTGATGGTTTATCACAAACATTTGCACTTTCTTCAAAACATGGAAGCAAGTCTAAATCCCTATCCAGAATCCTGAAAACTGCCCAGCAGTCAGATCCTGCACCTAATCCCTTTCCCTATATGGAGCCCCATGGAAATTCATGTGGTTCTATGCAGGTGCCGGGGTCCAGCTACAGGGATCCAGTTACAGAATCTGGTCCTAAATGACAGATTTTAGGTGTACAATTAGATGAAAATCTGTGTCACGGTGAGCAACTCTGACACTGTATAACAAAATGTTAAGCTAAAAAAGCGTACTCACATTTTGCAAAAGTAAGAGCCCAGTTGGGACCAGAAGTAATATACCCTTTATCTATTGTAGCCCTGGTCTCTCTTTCAATGACTGAATCCATCTTTTTCATAGAGTCTCGAGACTTTGCTCGTGATGAAAATGTGCTTTTCTCATGGACCTTCAAATTCTGTTGAGCTATTTTATCCTGCATGTACAGATTTTCATATAAGTGTGTTTATTAATGACACTAATGAGCTCTTTGAGTATAGGGACCTATCTTTCTGAAAAATACCATACATCTATGGCACTGTATAAATAATAACTCAGACAGGGCCCTATTCTGCTAACCGTATTCCATTTATTACCAAGTCCCGTAAAGATCTCTGAGTGCATTAACTTTACAACCCTGAGTAGCTCCTTTGATTTAAATGGAGCCACTCATGGTGGAAAAGTCTAGCACATGTGTAAGTCTGCAGGCCTGGGGCTTTAGTTTGCAAGTAATCCCTTTGGTCTTAATGGGACTTCAATATATGTAGAATAAGATATTCAATGTGATCAAGGGTAATAGAATCTGGCCCTTAGCTTGTACACAGTAATTATCATAAAATCAAATATTTGAAATAAGCACTTTGCTGAAGCAGTCCAAAAGAACAGAGTTTCTGTGAATATTCATGTACATTAGAGTTGTATTAGATATACATATTAAGAAAGGATGTGAATTGGTCTTTGAAGTACATTGAATTAAAATTGCAAAAAGAATACGCTTTTATACATTTAATGTATTTATTATTAGAAACATAGACATTAGAGATGAAAAACTAGTAGGTCGTTTCATCAGTGCAAGATTATTCCCTACAATATATTATGTACTATATGCTCCTAACAAATAGGACCTTTGATTTAGAAAGCTATATAGTTAATATCCAGTAAAACACAAGAGTTGTATTTGTGTGTTTCTTTGTTTTCTCCTGTTTTCCACCCCCCACATCATTGACAATCTATAACCAATCCTGGAAAATGATCCCTCACTGTCACAGAAAACTGGCTAGTCTTCACCTACAAGCAGCCCCCAACCTATAGTAAATACTTACCAGCAGCCACATCATCACAGAAACACTTATTCAGGGACCTATCCTTGCAACAAACCCCACTGCCAACTCTGTCCACCTATCTATACAAACAACGCCATCACAGGATCTAACCACATAAGCCACATTAGAGGCTCATCTATCTTCACATCCACTAACAAGATATTTGCTATCAAGTGCCAGCAATGCCCCTCTGCCATGTATATTGGCTAATTCAGTCAGCCTCTATACCAAAGGATAAATGGACACAAATCAGACATCAGGAATGGTAACACATATAAATCTGGAGAGGTACACTTTAACCACCCTGGACATTCAGTAATGGATTTGAAAGTAGCCATCTGTCTACAAAAGAATTTGAAAAACCAGTTATGGGGAAACAGCTGAACTGGAATTCATTTGTAAATTCAATGCTATTAACTTAGGTCCAAGTAAGGATCTCAACTGGTTAACATATTACAAAGTCAATTTCACCCTCTCTAGATATTCACATCTCCACACCAAATGCTGCGAATGACCCACTTCTACCCTAACTTGTTTAGCTTCATTAACACAAGCAACTTCTTCCTTATACATACCCTGCTTCTGTAACTTCCACTCCAATTCGTCTGATGAAGTGGGATTTACCCACAAAAGCATATGCCCTAATAAATCTATTAGTCTCTAAGGTGCCACAGGACTTCCCATTGTTTTTGCAGATACAGACTAATACGGCTCCCCCTTCGAGCTCATGTTATATCCCACAGTGTTTAGCAAATTTGCATTTGTTCTCTGGATTGGTTCCAGAAATTTAGAAATCAGTTTAGTTAAGTCAATGAAATTTCTGAATCAAGATCAGCCCAAAAGCTGTGGGCAGCCCTGATGGGCCAGTGACTTACAATACCTTTGCAATTAGGATACTAGATTAAATGTACCATTCAACATAACTCACAAAAACCAATTCTCAGTATTCCTATAGTCTCCTCAATAAGCACACTTCAGATCATTTTGCAAATATTAATACATTAAGTCCCTGGTGTCCATCATGCTAGCCACTGGCCACATGTGGTTATTTGTCCAGTTGAGTGTAGCTAGTTGGTTTGAACAATGTGGCTATTTGGCTGGTCAAGTGTGGTTAGTTCACTATAGCAGTAGCCACTATAGAGCTTCAGAACTGGTTGGATACCATGGCATAAAACCATATAACAAAACAGTACAGGAAGTACTATGAACCCCATTTTACAGATGAAGCAACTGAGGCACAAAGCTATTACATGACTTACTCAAAGTCACACAGGAAGCCTATGACACAGTCTAATAACACTTGACCCCCTTCTCCCCAGTTCTGTGTCTTTCACACTAGAGCAGTGTTTCTCAACCTTTTTAAATAAAGTACCCCTTTAAAAAAATTATAAGTACCCCCCAGTACCTACAGTTTCAGACATACACTTTTTTTTTCTATCATTGCAACACATTTGTTTAAACAACTTAATTGTAGCCGGGCGGGCAATGACATTTTTGGGTGTAAAAAGTACAAAAATAACAAAGCAAACTTAAAACAAAAATTCAGTTTTCTCCAAATTTCAGTTGTGTTGACGTACCCCCCAGACATCTCTTGAGTACCCCTCCGGGTACTCGTACCACTGGTTGAGAAATACTGCACTAGACCATACTTCACCTCCTAAGATGAACATTGTCTACTGGATGACTATGTCTGGGACAGCCTGATTTTTCCACTCTTTTGAAAGCATGTCCTCCTGAAACTATTGCAGGAATATTACATATACACACCCAGCATCAGCAGAGAAATTTAAAATGTGGCATTTTCCATCACAAACGTTTTTAACACATTGTACTAAACTGATTTTCTTTCACATTATCCCTAATTTGGTGGGAGACTTTATTTATCTGCAGACTTTTCACCACTTTAATTGTTTTGTTTGGTGAAATGAGTTCCTTTCCCCCATGGGTGGCGGGTATATTAGGCGGGGAAAAGCACTGCCTTCCCAAATCACCAGCCTGGCCCCACCCACACCTCGCCTCCAGAACACCTACTGTAGGCATACTGAGGGCGGAGTGTTGCTGTCCCCAAGTACCCGCCCTCCCTGTGCTCCAGAGCCTGGGAGGCTGGGACCGCACGCCACCTACCCTCTCCGTGATTCAGGATCATAGAGGCTCAGGCTGTGCGCCCTCCACCCTCCCTGTGCTCTGAGGCCGCATGCTGCCCACCCTTCCTGTGCTTCAGGACCTCATGTGCCACCTGCCCTACCCATGCTCCAGGACTAGGTAGGCTGGGGTCATGTGCCCTCCTCCCTCCCCATGATGCTGGGGATGGCTTGGCCCATTGGGGGTGGGGCTGGGAGTTTGCCTTCCCCAGCCCTACCTTCACCCACCACCCATGCTTTCTCCCTAAACAGATGAACATGACAGTTATAGGTAAAGTACAGTAAATTAATAACATATGTAGACTTAGCATGGGGTCTGGTAATTAAACTCCACACAAACACATACCTTTTCTTTGGCCCTACACTCAATGTCTCTGTAAAGAAATGGTTTGCAGTCCACAATTGTAAAGGGGAGTCCTCTTTTCACTATCAGGGTCATAGACTATAAATATGAAAGGAAAAAAATTATATTCTGATACCTTTTAAAACACCACCATGTAAAATTCAGTCCAAAAAAAGCTGGTTTAGAGGAACAATAAGCTTGTAATTCAAACCCACCAAACTCTGGAAAGTAGAGTGTGCGCTCCTTTGGCACCCTTCACGCTATAGTCTCATGTATACATAATTCATAAGCGCTGTATAGCAAATATCACTATTAGAGTATAACAAACCCCCTCTCACAGTTGTTAAGCATTACACAAAACTCACGATGGTGTTTTTTAATTTATTTTTTAAATCTTAATCAAAACATTTTTTTACCGAAACTAATGCACTGAGGTCTAGGAGTCTGGGACTGGGATGCTGAAAATAAGGCGGCTGAAGCCATCCTTACTTTCTGAAATTCCTTCTGGAACTGCTGAAATAGACAAAATTAAGGGGAAAGCATTAGCATTAGACTAGAAAAACTGATAAAAGGTTGAGCCCAGCTTGTCATTTGGTCAATGCAGAGCCAAACTGAGTATAGGTTGAACCTCTCTAGTCTGACAGCATCTGTGGATCAGAGAGTCCTGGAAGGGAGCAGCTGGCAGCAGAGCCCTGGGGCTGCAGAGTCCCAGGGCTGGCTGCAGAGCCCTGGCAGTCCCAGGGCTGGCCCCAGAGCCCAGTGGCTGCAGAGCTGGACGCCTGGTGGCCAGGAGCAGGGGAACCTGACAATCTGCTGGCAGACCCTAGGAGAGCTCAGAGTTCATCAGCAGAGGGGCCAACCTCCCCATATCTGGCAAACTCCCTCATTTGGACCAGTCAGGTCCCAAGGGCACAGAACCAGGGAGGTCCAACCTGTACTAAGGCACATAATTAAACACTAACATGCATAATTACTGCTTTGGGTTTTATGCACATACATGGGTATACATGCAAGTTTTCTGTGAGCACACTATGGAGGCCTGTTTAATGCTGGACCCAAAATATCTGTGGACTAACTGAAGCAGCTTTTACAGTACATATGACTGTGGGGTCTCTCATCAATTTCTATTACTGTCACTTGAGCCTGCTAGAACACCCAATGAGAAATCCTGGAACAGATCAGGCACATAGGGTGGCATTTACAAAGTTACTCAGCCCTGGTCTACACTAGGGCTTTATTTCAAAATAACTCCCCCTTCAAATTTTTAAGTGGAACATCCACACTACCAAGCCCGTTATTTCGAAATCTGTACTCCTGCTTTTCTCTGGAAATAACACTAATTTCAAAAAAGTTATTTCGAAACAGCAATAGTGTGGACATTCCGGTGCTGCTATTTCGAAATAAGTACTCCCCAGAGTAATTTGAACCAATTAGTCCCCAGTGCTTCCTGGAGCTCTAAATTAAGGTAGCACATCCACATTAATGGAACCTGCCTTCGACTAATTTTGAGGCTCCGCTGTAGTGGGGACATGCTATTTTGATTTTGTAAAATCGGGAGTTATTAAGTCAAATGTAGTTATTTTGAAATAGTTTCCTAGTGTAGATATGGCCTCAGGTTCCTAACCCCCAGGTTAGGCTTTACTGTGATTCACAAAATTCAAACTCACCTAACCTCATATGACCCCAACATTCTTGCCTCTGAACATGAGCACTGCTACCTCACACTAAGGCTATATCTACACAGCAGAGTTATTTTGGAATAATTGACGTTATTCTGAAATAACAGTGCACATCTACACTACAAGCCTTAATTTTGAAATAATGTCGATTTGGAGGACTTCTTACTCCGACTCCTGTAAGAGGAGTAAGGGAAGTTGAAGGAAGAGTGTTCTTCCTTTGACTTCCTGTTGTGTTGACAGCACCAAAAGCCGAATTAAGCTATTTCCACTTAAGCTACGCAATTAACGTAGCTGAAGTTGTGTAGCTTAATTTGAGTTTTGCCCTGCTGTGTAGATGTGCCCTAAGTATCCAGGTTCTTTTCTCCCACCTAAGCCCCAGAGTGATTCTCTAAATGCATACCCCCACTAGTCTTTTGTGAGGGACCTAACCTGGTAGGTATGCTTAGATGCTGCCTACTAGCTTGGGTCACATTCAAAATCCAGCCAGAGGAGAAGGTGATGGTCTTGCCACCCACTTTCTAACTTTTGGCTCAGTGGCTAGAGATTCAAGCAGGTTGGGGGAGACCCAGATTCAACTTTCTCCTCTGCCTGAGGGGAAGAAAGGATTTAAAGGGTGGGGACTCACATCTCTCAGGAAAGAGTTCTAACCACTGACCTATGGCATAATCCCTGATTTCTCCTGCAGAAGCAGTTTCCCTGTGGATAAACAGAGTCACTGGAGCACCGGGACCTTGGGTCTCCCATGGGGGTGCCCTAACCAGTAGGCTACAGAGTGAGTCTCACTCTCTCTTTTCCAATGACTCTTTAATTATTTAATCTACAGTGGATTGAACAGGGGAGATTTAGGGCGCCCCCATCAGAATATCCCATACGTTGGTGGTTTGACCCCTCTCCTGAGAAGTGGGAGACCCTCTTTCCAATCATTTCTCCTCATCAGACAGACAAGGCAATTGAACCTGGGTCACCCTCATTGGAGGTGAGTGCTCTAACCACTGGGCTAAAAGTTAGAAAGCAGTAGCAGTACTTCCTCCTCCTGCCATGCATGTGCAGCTAGGTACTTGTCTAACCCAGTCTCACAATGACAGCAGCTTAAAACGCCTCCTGACTCAGGAGAGAGGTTTTGGTATGTGAATTGCTAGCAAAGATAAGTGCCCAAGTCCAGCTGCAGGGAGTTGCCTATCTTTGAGAGAGGGACAGGGCTTTGGCTTGTTGGCATCACCCATTGGCTGGCTTAGACAGCTTCCTCCTAAGTATGCTAAGTATGCTGGCTTTTCTGGCTCACAGTTTAAAGCAGCTCTCTCTCCTCATGTATTGATTAGGGAGCCTCAGTGCCTCACTCAGGCTTTGTGAAACACAGTGTTGTTCTGATGATAATCTAGGCACCTAAAAGGTAGGCCTTATGACCCTGAGCATCATAATGCTCAAGACCCTTTGTGAATCTAACCCACACTTCTTTAATTCTCAACCAACCCAGCAGCTAATCCTCTGCCTGCTTCAAGTGGGAAAATGTTTACAAAATGTTTGCCCCCACCTCACAGCGTGTCTCATCAGAAGCGTTAGCTAAAGTACATCCAAGGACCCTGGCACATCTGCCATTTTTGTGTACATAAACATATACATGTATATACATAAAAATGTGTTGATATTATAATATCTTAATGTTACAAGAAAAAATTGAGAAACTGGAGGAGTTTAGAGACCAGCAACATAAATACTCAGGATAATGGAAAGACCATTGTATGAAAAAAATTAAAAGAACCAAGCAACAACTAAACAGGAGAATGCAATTGTAGTCTACAAACATTTTATGGGCATGCATAAATGATGCAGTGTGATAAATAAGGGTCTGCCTAAAAGTGAAAGGTTGAAATGAAGAAATGGAATATTTAGGATGAATATCAAGAAAATCTTCCTTACAGTGAGATGTGTTAGGCTGTGAAATAGCATATTTGGGACAGTTGTGAAAGCCCAATTATTCTGCACTTTTAAAAGACTGGACAAAGCACTAGTGTAGGGTTATATAGAACAATCATGCATTAACAGGGAGGTGGGATGGATTATCTAATAAGCCTTGTCCATCTCTACATTTTGAGAATGTTGTAGAATCCTGGAAGATGATTGGCTGGCAAGAAAGTACATTTTTATTGACCTTTTTGCGGATGGCCTTCTATTGTTTGCTGAGTTCCTTGCCATCCCATTCGTGTTGCACTGAACAAGATATAATCATAGCTATATGTGACATGGTTGGAGGCAATCATTTAAGGTCTCTGACTACCAATAGTACCAGGAGAACATGGCCAAAGATTTCAAATTTAAGTACCTAAAGTTAGGTTTATAAATCCATATTTTGGCACTTAAATAAAAATTGAGATTTTCAAAGGTGATGAGCACATACAAATTCCACTAAGATCAATGGATGTTCTTTAGGTGCTTAACTCTTCTGGAAATAAGGCCATTTTCACCTAGGTATTTAAGTATGGAATTAGCAATCTAACCTTAGACACCAAGGTTAGAAGATTTTCACCACCACATTATATGGTACTGTTCTCTTTTCTTTGAAGAGAGGAGAAAACCTACAGTGTTTGAGAGTAAAAATTCCTGTTAAAACTCTCCTGTCTCCAACTCTGTGAGGGCAGTACAAGGTAACATCATTTCTCTGACTTCCACCAAGATTAAAAATAAACAATTCCCTAACCAAGTTTGGCAAGGGGCATCAGGGTGGGGATGGATTCCTCTGACCAGTGGGCAGGCCCAGAACTTTATGGATCAACATTCTGAATTAAGAAACAAAACATTCCAGGCACCTTAATGTAACTGTAACATGAAAATAAGCAGATGACATCTGCATTTCCACTCACAGCACAAAGCAGGAGTAACTGGCCACTTGGGAGATTTGCCTAGCAAGGAAAAATCTCCAGCTGGCACAGAGCCTGTTCAAGACTTGTGGTCAGAACTGCACCTGCACTCCAGTAAAACCCAAACAGGCAGATTGCGGCCCCCCCCCCGGGATATAACAAGGCAGCCCCATTTGTAGCAATTCTTCTGGTGGTGCTCTAAATTGCAGTAGGTGAACCCATCCAAACCCAAGCCTGAGAGAGCACACAGGGTCCAGACACAGTGTGCATCCTGGGCAGCACCATTAACAATCATCAAGCTCCCTAGGCCACCCCCATCCCCAGCTGGGCCCGGCCACTCCTGAGGACTGGACCCAAGCTTGTTGATGGCATTGAGGGTGGATTTTCTCTTGCCCGTGTTTAAGAAGGGACGTGTAGCTACCCCCACAGGCTGCTGAGCACCAGCGGCTAAGGCAAAACGGGAGGGTCAGAGGGGGGCAGCAAGATCCCCACATGCTTCTGCACAAGCCGCGTGGGCCCTTTACCCCCAGCCTGGACACACACTCGCCCCGGCGCGCTCTCACCAGGGGGGAGGAGCCAGAGCGGGCGCAGCACCAGGGCAGCCGCACCGCGAGCACGGGGCTGGCCGGGAGACTGTTAAGCGCGGAACAAGCAGCAAACACCGCCCCCGCCGCGCGTGCCTGGGCTGCCCTCTCCCCGCGCGCTCGGCCCACGCGCCCTCGCGAACCCGCGCGCCCTTTAGCCAGCGGCCGCCTTTGCACAACGACCGCGCGCGCGGCCCGGAGGCGTGGCACTGCCAGAGGCTGGGCCCTCCTGGACGGTTGCCAACTCTCCCGGGCCGGACGCAAGTCACGGCAGTTGTACTCGGTCCCTCCGGTCCGGGAGAGTTGGCATCTCCTAATTCCGCCCCCTCCGCTCGCAGGACGGCAGCGCTGGGGCTGGGCGGCAAAAGTCCAGCCTAGAAACCCCGCGCTCGGCCGCGGCCCAGGGGACTTTGAGCTTCCCGGCCTTGCTTGCCTCTGGCTGGGGCTGCAGCTGCCCCTGTCCCCGCTCAGGCATGGCTGGCGAGCACCGGCTCTTGCTGCGCAACGCCCAACAGCTGGTGCTGGTCTGCACCGAGGGCGAGAAGTACCTGCTGCAGGCGGGCATGCACAGCCTGGCCGTGCTCAGTAACGCCAGCCTGGTGATCGGCACGTAAGTGTGCGGCGTGTGCACCTGTCTGCCTGCGCGTCTACAAGTCTCGGAGGGGGAGCCAGTTAGAGACTGACTAATCTGATCTAATCTTATCTATCTATCCCCACACACCCCACCCATCTCTCTCTCTCTCTCTCTCTCAAGATCAGCTCATCTGAAGAAGTGGGTTTTGCCCACTAAAGCTCATGATACTATACAATAGATTCTATCTATATATGTTGTCTCTAAGGCTATGTCTAGACTTCAGGGTTTTTCCAGGGAACGCGTCTGCTCTTCCGACCTTTTTTGCGGAAGAAGAGCAGACAAGCTCTTTCGGAAGCCCTGTCTTCCTTGTGCCACGAGGAAAAAGGGCTCTTCTGAAAGAGGAGGTTTTTTCCAAAATTTGACCCAGTGTAGACGGGCCAATTTCAGAAAAGCCTCTTCCAACAAAACTATCGGAAAAAAGTACGCAAATTGCAGAGTGCAATTTACGTACCTTTTTCCAATAAAAAGTGGCAGTGTAGACATAGCCTTAGGTGCCACTGGATTACTGTCTGTCTGCCCCCAGCAGGGCTGGACCCCATTCCAGCTCTCTTCCAGCCATGGGCATCTGCTCTCTTTTCTCCTCAGAGCTTAAAAAAATAGAGTCTGTTGCATACAGCTGTTCATTCCCTCTTTATAAAAGGCAAATTCTTCAGGTCTGCAGGTTCTCTTTTGATGTTGTCGGATGCCACCTGTGATTCCTTTGAAAAGTTGTCCTTTTTTATTTCAGTCCATAATAAGATATTCCCATATGCTTATTTATTCATTGCTTGTGGCTGAAGATAAGAAAAAATACATGTGATTCTTCACGTTCCTGGATTAACTCAGGTGCCAAGAAAAGAAGCTGCAGACTGGAATCTATCAGTTTTTAATCAGGGGGATTCCAGTTGAGAAACAAAGTTACTTTTTTGTTTTAAAAAGAGAGCCCTTGGCTTAAGTGTGCCAATAATACACATGTGACTTAGGCTATGTCTACACTACAAAGAAAAGTTGGAAAAAGACGCAAATTGCAAATGTCAATTTGCGTATCTTTTTCTGCTTTTTTTTCAGAAGAGGCTTTTCTGAGATTTGGCCTGTCTACATGGGAGCCAAATTTTGGGAAAACCTCCTCTTTCAGAACATCCCTTATTCCTCATACAATGAGGAATACAGGGATGCTGGAAGAATGCGTCCACTTTTTTGGAAACTGTTCTGAAAAAGCGGACGCGTTCCTTGGACACAGCAAAGCTTTTCCAGGATACCTCCGGAATCCCGGAAAAGTTCTGCAGTGTAGACATAGCCTTAAGTTGCTATGCCATAAAACTTCAGTGTCACAGTGCTATAGGTGAGACTTGACATACAAACTCTTTACATGAGTATTCCGAAAAGTAATTCTGGAATGATTATATTCTTGGTAGTTACAAAATGATTTAGCCTCTGAATCTACAAAAACTTAAACAGGTAGTATTAAGGGCAGTAGCGGGGGTGCGGGGAGTAGGCGGGATGCTGGCACAGCCTCTGTCTGCAGGTAGCTCGGGCCCTCCTGCAGACGGGCTGCTGCTGTGGAGCAGCATCTGTCCACAGCAAGCCCGGGCTTGCTGCGGACAGAGGTTGCTCCGTGGGATGCTGGAGCGGCCTCTGTCCGTAGGGAGCTCAGGATTTTTAAACCAGATCCCCTCACAGACTGGCTCCTCCTGCCACTCCACTGGGTTGCAGGGGGCTCCCAAGGAGTGGGGATGGGGAGCACACTGGCTGCCAGCACTGTTCCCAGGGAGTATTTTAGTAACCATGTAACTGCTAAAAATCGTTGCAGCTACACAATTTCTAAAATACATGATATCTAACATCCCTATTGAAAACCATAATCCCAGCTATACATACAAAATGATGGGGTCTAAATTAGCAGTTACCATTCACAAAAGGGATTTTGGAGTCATCTTAGATAACTCTCTGAAAACATCAGCAGAGTGCACAGCAGCAGTCAAAAACAAAACAAAAAACAACATCCCCCCCAACCTAACAACATGATAGGAACCATTAGGAAAAGGATTGATAGTAAGACAGTAAAGTATCATAATGCCACTACATAAATCCATGGTACATTCACCCCTTGTGTACTGCATGAAGTTCTGGTCTCCCCATCTTAAAAAAGATATACAGGTTGGACCTTCTTGATCTGGCACCCTTGAAACCCGACCTTTCCTAGATGAGGAATTTTGCTGGACCAGAGACAGTCATTTCTGGCCCCTCTACCACCGATGCCCCCAGACTTGGCCTGGCTGCTGGCTGGAGTCTGCCACCGGCACCGCTGCCCTGCTGACCCAGACAAGCTTCTTGACCCCACTCTGCAGCCCTGTTGGGACACACCAGTCTTCCAGCCCCACCGGGTAGCCCAGCTGGGGTGCTCTGGTCTCCCAGTCCCTCTGGCAACTCACTGCCAGCAGCCCACTGCTCTGCCAGCCCGTAGGACTCCCAGCTGCCAGCCCTCCACCAGGACTCTTGAGTCCTGGAATATTACCACAGATGTTGCTAGACCAGAGAGTTCCGGTTTACAGAGGTTGAACCTGCAGTAGAAATGGAAAAGGTACAGAGAAGGGCAACTTTTCAGCTTAGAAAGAGACAACTAAGGAGGAATATGATAGAGGTCTGTAAAATCAAGAATGATATAGAAAAAAAATAATGGGAAAGTGCTATTTATCCCTTCACATAACACAAGAATCAGGAATCACCCAATGAAATTAATAGGCGGCAGGTTTAAAACAAAACATGGAAGTACTTCTTCATATGACACACACTCAAGCTGTGGAACTTACATGGGTGTCCGGTATGTTAGGCAGGGGAGGGTTTTGCCTTCCCAAACCACCAGACATAGTACTGCTCTCACACTGCCCCCAGAACACCTGCTGTAGGTGTTCTGGGGGTAGAGTGTTGCTGCCTCCAGCGCCCACCCTCCCAGTGCCCTGGGGCTGGGGCCACGCCACATCCCCTCCACCCTTCTTGGGGCTGGGCCGAGCCACGTGGTGCGATGTTCCCTCGTCCCTCTCTCAGTGTGCCAGGGTTGGAGAGACCGGGCTGGGCTGGGCCATGTGGCAGGGCACGCCCTCCTCTGGGGCTGGGGCCATGCCATGCGCCCTCCGTCCCCCCTCGAGGCTGGGGCAAGCGCCTGCCTACCCACTCCCCTCCCTGTGGTTGGGAGGGAGAGCACACATGCAATGTGCTGCCCCACCTCCCTGTGAGGGGTGGGGAAGGAGTGGGGCCTCAGCTTAAGGGGTGGGGCTGAGGGCTTGCCTCCGCCAGCCTTACCTTCACCAACAGCCCATGGGAACGCATTACCAGAGGAGGGTGTGAAGGCCAAGACTATAACAGGGTTAAAAAAAGAACTAGGTAAGTTCGTGGAGGATAGGTCCATCAATTGCTATTAGCCAGAGTGGGCAGGGACACAACCCCAAGATCTGGGTGTCCCTAAACACCTGACTGCTAGAAGCTGGACTAGACAACAGTTCAGTTATTGAGTGAGATTGAGTGGCTCTTTATAATAGTTAAAAATAGTATGTTTGACAATTTGAATAGAAAACAGAAGAAACTTGGATGTCTGATAGGGAAGAAAAATGTATTGGAATGAAAGAGCTATCACATCTCTGAAAAGGTGATGGCTCAAGAGCTCGTAAAACAACTTTCTGAGTTTGCTTTATAAACAAACTCACTTAGGCCTGTTTGTCCATTGCTTGTTTTTGCAGAGATGGCTGTGTAAAAGCGGTAGGCCATGCAGATGCTATTCACCAGCAATTTTCAGAAGCATCATTTGAAAAAATAATTGACTGTTCTGGGAAATGTGTATTGCCAGGTAGGTGTAGTTTCTTAACGCTAATGGTGTAAAACAGAATGGTTGGACAAGTGTATAGACAAAGAACAAGTTCCTCAATTACGCACACTCCCCAAGTTTCTGTTCTCTGTATAGTGCAAGCCATGAAGAAATTAGGCCCTTGGTATTTAAGCAACTAACCTCCTCCCCTCACATCGTTCCCAATCAGTAGAGACCATTTACAGTGCCATAAGACCCAAGATATGCAGCTTGCACTTTTAAAGGGACATCAATATGAAATCTAGTCAGTTGTTTCAAAGTGTGTTGAAAATTTTTCCAGGTACTACACCTCTTTATAAGTGGCTCTGCCCATTTTCCTGTATTTGAGAAATGTTTTTCTCTCTGTTGCTGTGCGAAAGGCCCAGACAAACAACATGAGAGATTCTCTGACACACTTACTAAAACACCCTGAAAAAATATTTTTCTTGAATATCTTCATTATAATAATCATATGTATTTTTTGCAATAATATAAGGTAAAACATTTTTTCAAACAAATATCAAGGGCATGAGTTTTTTTCTTCAGTTGACACTGTCCCTTTAATTTGCTTGCACTTTCTCAAGCTTTTCCTTTTCCCAAACAATGAAATCTTACATTGTACATTTATTTTATTGTTGTTGGGTTTTTTAGGTTTGGTAGATGCACATACTCATCCAGTGTGGGCTGGTGACAGGGTTCATGAGTTTGCAATGAAGGTAATTTCACATAATCCCAGTTGTTATTTCTCATGATGTTTGCTTTTATATACAACCATCTCCGCTTTCTCTGTACTCTTATTTCTCATCTCTGGAAATTAATATCAGCTATTTCGTGTATAAAATAGCATCAGAAAAGAAACAACAGCTTTTGGAGACTCAGGACAAAGCATGAGAGAGGGCTGGAGCCAAAGGAAAAGAGATGGGGAAACAAGGAGAGAGAGAAAGAAGGAAAGAGAGAGGAAGCCAATGGCAGAGAGAAAATGAAATAGGAAAGAGACAGAAGTAAGAGAACAATATTTATTAAAGGGAGGTAAAATGGCAGTGAGGAAAATGAGAATGAAACTGGGAGTTGGAAAAAAGAAAATGAAGGGATTAAAAAAATGAAAACATCACCACATAAAGATAAACATTATTTTATTTACTCATACACCTAGAACTTGTTTCTAATGTAACCCAAATGGGGGAAGGTTTGAAATAAGGGCCTCGGATGGAGAGCCAGAAGAAGGGGAAAGGGTAAGTGTATTGAAGAAAGGATTGAAGAGGATCTGAATTTGCGCGGTGAGGTTGGAAAGTCCAAATGGACATGGTCGAGCCTGTAAAGGATGGAGGGAAGGAGGAGATGCGAGCACCTGAATGGCTTTGGAATAAAAAGTTTTCACTTCTGCAGTGCTTGTTGTTTCTGTGGCATATTTTTTTTAATATCAGTGTGTGATTTCAAGTTGGGTTAGGGAGGAATTAATTTATGACTATCTATATATTGCTGAGATTGTAAGGTCTTCAGGACAGGGACTGTTCCTTATTCTATTTGTATAGCACAATGCAGCTCAAAGTTTTGTTGGCCACAGGCAACAGTGTAATAAACATGATTAGTAATAATAGGAGTGTTTGTTACGTGATGCTGTTAAAAGAGAAATGAAAATTGCTATGTAATTTATCCAGCGACAGGAAAAGATAGAGAGGGATAATTTAATCATGATATAGCCTGGCATCAGAACATAGTGAAGGGACCTCCTGTTATCTTAACCCAATTTGTGTTTCCCTCCAAAATGCTAAAGCTGGTCCTGCTAAAAAATGATAATATTCAGGTAATGCAGCTCCTGCGTAAAACTGTCAGTGGTAAAACAGACAACAAAACCAAAAGTAATAACTACTTTGTGTAGGACAAAGTCCAATTCATTGTGTCTTGTTTCTTCCTTCTCCCTTTCCCCATGTCCCCTTTTTTAAATAACACAAGTTATCTGCAGATAGAAATTCCAGATTTTGCCTTTAAATCTGTTTTAAGAAAGGGGATTTGATCTTCTAAAGAGGTGTTTCTCAACCTTGTTGATACCTGAGACCAGCTTGCTTCCTTCCTAAACTGTATCAGGGAGATCTCAAAGACTGGCCATTGAGAAACACTGTTCTAAAGGACATCACTCCTTTCTGCAAATCTCCCACCTCTGAAGATGGTTCTGTCCAACCTAACCATCAGACACAATGCTGCCCTCCTCAGTGGACACTCTTGTTCCATTTTTCTGGCTGGTGGCTTCTACTGGAACATGCTGTGTAAAATCCAACTGAATGCACTGCTGGAAGGAAATACTTACTTCAGCACTAAAAGATTTTTTTGGTTTTTTGTGGCATGACAGAACTGCTAGAGCCTTTTGAGGGCCAGATTCAGCACTAGTACAAGGAACTTATCTCCCTGTTTAGTCCCCTATATGATCTAAGGGAACTCTAGAGTGTCACCTTTACTCGTGCCTTGTGCAATGGCTGTGAGGTAGAATTCCCAGGTCATCAACCCATCCCAGAACCCCAGCTGTTCCAGAGGGTGCAGTGGTCCATAGAGTGGTCTCTGAAGCTCCCACACAAAGTCACCTGCCATGCAGGAATTCCTTTGCATTGGTTTGGCTTACACAAATGGGCCATGGCACAGGGGTGAATTTTCCTGTTACCTTTTCTTATCACCTTCATCTCCCCTTCGCTTTCTTTCATCCCATGGAAATGAATCTGTAAAAGCAGGCCAGACCTAGGGCTAGTGACCTCTTCCAAGCTCAGGAGAAGTTTCCCTTACATAGTTCCATCACTGGGATGGTTTTTTGTCTTCCCTCCCCACTGTGCATTAGGCCAGATGCACCTTGTAGAATCCCTTGAAGAAGATGGATAGTATTCTCAGGTTTAAGAGAGAATTTTGTTTTTAGCTGGCAGGTGCTTCCTACATGGATATTCACCAAGCTGGAGGGGGAATACATTTTACTGTGGAACACACCCAGAGAGCCTCAGAAGAGGAGCTGTTCTGTACTTTCAAACACCGATTGCTGCGTATGCTCAGAGCAGGAACCACTTTGGTCGAATGCAAGAGTGGATATGGTTTAAACCTAGAAACCGAGCTTAAAATGCTCAAGGTGATTGAACGGGCTAGACGGTTACTGGATATCAACATTTCCTCTACATACTGCGGAGCTCATTCGGTGCCTAAGTAATGTTTATTTTTTCTTGTTCTTTTAAACAGTCCTACCCTCATATTATTTCATGAAACATGAATGCAACTCCTATGTGAATAAACTATGAATTGATGGCAGATTATTGAGAAATAAATGAAGAGCAGCAGCGCCTGGTGGGGAGCGAAGGAGGCTGGAACAGAATTTGGCTGCCTCACCCAGTTTGTTTTGGGGCTCATTTTTTGTTTCCCCAAAATGGCAACAAAGAGTATAGCATTAGAAATTACAGCATACAACAAAGCAATGCTTTCCTAAACGGAAAAGAGATGTGAAGGAGCATAGTGGTGTGGTGGCAGTCAGTTATGAAAACTGCCAGGCTATTAGTTTTCATACAGAAATTGATTGGATTTAGCTAATGGGGATGTAATCATCATTTGCAATTACTGACTCCATGGAACTCCTTTTCAGAAAGTCTCTCTGTTTGCATTTGCTACTGCCATCGGACCTCACAATCTGCCTGTTTTTCATTTTAACTAGTTAACAGAAAACAGTATTATAATACTTAATCATCAGAAGTTTTAGTAAAACAACAACTTAATATACTTCCTCTCAATCAGCTAATAACTGCATCCTATGTGTGTGATCCCAGGATTCAGGTATTATTGGCAATAGTAACCACACTCTTGTTATCTAAATAATTGGACTATTAGCGCGCATTCTGGTTGGACAAGAGGGATCCAACTGTAGTACATTAACAAAACCACCTACGCCTTCTCCTTTCGTATTTTTTTAATTTATTTTCATTTCCAATGCAGAAGATAACTGTTTAGGTTTATGAGACTACACTGTATTACAGAGTTCCTGTCATAGAGGAGAGTGACAACAGGAGTCCTGGACAAAGGGTGTTGTACAATAAAAGTAGCACATGCTGACAAACTGAGAAGTAGGCCTGGTCAAAAACAGGCATGTAACAGAGGAATGCATAACAATGTAGAAATATACAACAGTACCTTAAAATTATATACCTCCAAGTGTCCACTGCACAGCTGCACCGCCCCATCTCCCATTACATTCATGCCAGTTTCTCCTGCTTTAATCAATTATTAACCTATTATTCTCCTAGAGCTATAGCTTTTAGATTTTTGTTATATTTTTTTTCACAAAAAAAATCAGTTTCTTTTTTGTTTGTTTATTTGTTTGTTTTTAAACCTGGAGTTTTGATCAAAATGGTCAAAAAGCCATTTTTTATCAAAAACATTTTTTTAAGCAAAAACATTTCAAGCCGTTTTAAAAACTAATCCATTGGCATTCCAGATAACAATAGTTTACCTCAGAGTACACCAGGTGTTATGCAGATATAAATTCCCATTCTCAACAGGTGCAAAATTCCAGCCTCAGGGCCTGATTCTGCTTTCTGATGATGTAAATCAGGTCTAACTTCAGAAAAGTCAGCGAAGATAGTCTATAGCGACCCACATTTGGCTTCTTTAAGAGTTTCCTCAGTTCTGTCTACAATTCAGTTGCCACCTCCTGTAGTCTGCAGGTCTTCTCAGGTCCAAACCTCAAAATCTTTACACCCTCTGTATGCACATAAAAGGATACTATGTGATTTTTAAACTCTTTATCTTCTAATACCTCTGTCTCAGTACAAGTCCTGGTTTTTTTTCACTCTTACAGTCCACAAAAAATGGTGTAGTTAAATTACATATAAGTTACAAAAGCTTCACAATGGCTGAATTCACGGCAGAGATGTCACTAGATCTTTAGCCTCAGTTGTTTATTATTTTTCTCTCTCAAAGATATAAAGAAATAAAAAACCTCTGTTTAGCTTTCTTAAAATAGCACTTACTGACCTCCTATAGGCAATCTTCATATATCAATGACAGCTCAAAATGGCTGTGACCATCAAAGCAGTATAGTATCTTGCTAGAATGCCTTGGTAAGACAAAACCAGCTCTCCATGGGTGCATCTACACAGGACCCTAAACTTGAAATAAGATACACAATTTGTGTAATGCAAATTGTGTATCTTATTTCAAATTATTTCGAAATAGCTTATTTTGAACTTTGGTGCATCTACACAGCATCACATTTTGAAATAACATGCTATTTTGAGCCATCCCTTAACCCTAGTGCAACAAGGTTTACCGGGATGGCAAAATAGCATGCCCATTATTTTGAAAAATATTTAGAAAGAATGGGTGGCTTGTGTAGATGCGGGGTAGCTATTTCAAGATACCAAAGGTATCCTGAAATAGCCGTGCAGTGTAGACATAACCTGTGACTTTGAAAGACTGGGGAAAAATGTGTATGTGAAAGAGAGAGGTAAATTTAATGTCAATTTTGTGCTGAATGCCCCTATTAGCTTTGATAATTAGGTAGCTACCACCCAAGTTAATGTTTTGGGGTTTTTTTAAGTGTCTGAAAGTCAGTTTTGAGCATAAAATATAAGCAATTCAGAATGTATAAATAGAAAAGTAGAAGAATGCTTTTTAAAAGGCAAAAAATGGTTGACACCTAAAGAAATCTAGTTTACAAATAAGACAGCGATAGCATAATCCTTTTAAAACGACAGAATTAAATCATGTTTGTGTTATATGAATTACAATATTTTCCCTTTTGTATTGTTGTTTTTAAAATTTAAATAGATTGGGTTTTTAAAAAAGGCAGCACCTGAAGTAAAATCAGTGATTTACAAATGCTCAGAAACATTATCAACAAGGATAAAAATAATATGGTCAAGTGTGCTTTTGTCATATACTAAATGTCTGGGAGGGTTGTATATCTACTTTTTAAACTAATACAGTGTATTATATGCATGAATTTGGAGTACTCCAAGGTTCAAAAACTAAATCATTCTATGTCTTTGTAACATTTTCTTTACTTTAGAGGGAAAACTGCTACTGAAGCCACAGATGACATTATCATTAACCATCTCCCTAAACTGAAGGAACTGGACCTAAATAAGGAAATACATGTTAATAATATAGATGTGTTCTGTGAGAAAGGTGTCTTTGATCTAAATTGTACCAGAAGAATTCTTCAGGCTGGAAAAGATATGGGGTTACAGATTAATTTCCATGGTGACGAACTCCATCCAATGAAATCTGCAGAGGTACTTCTACATTTCATATGTTTTTAAGCCATTTTTGCTTTTGACTTGCCTTTGAGAGAACTGATGCTTTGAGAGACTTCAATATTCCAAAGCAATGTATAAAAGAATAAGTAGTTTGTAAAATAAATCACAAGTGCCACTCATGTACAAAGTGCATGAGTTACAGTTGTGGAATCTTTGACCTTTATTGGTAATTTTTCTATTGGCTAGTCAATATTGACTTAGGTGATCCTGTGAGGTAGCAAGGTAAATAGGAAAGATAAATATCTGTGACCCTCTCATTACTGGTACAAAGTATAGGTTTTGATTCAATATTTTTAAAATATTTTTTCCTCAGTCATGCAGTTCATTTATTTTCAACAGTACTGACATTCCCACTGGCAGCAGCAAATAACAACAATTCTGTAAGGGGAATCCGAGTTCATACTTCATCATTTGAGAAATGCCTCCTTTAATCCCACTTCATTAATCTGCCAATTTTTGTTGCAGTTGGAGAGGATCAATCTTAACTAACATAGCATTTTGTACAGTGTTTAACTCCAGCATTTCATAGTTTCTCTGTTTGCATAAGAATCTCAGCTTCCATCATCTCTCTTCTGCACAAAACCTGTTTATAATTTTATCCTTAATTGTACAATCATTTATATTCGAGTCAGTAAAAAAAAAACCTGTTTAAGGCATCAGTCAGACCAAATTATTTTGATTAAATTTTAAAAACGGTTAATAGCTTTAACTTAATAATTTAATAACTTCATGAAAGTTTTACCTGCAGTAAATTAGCAGATAATTCGTCTTTAAATTACTTATTCTTTACAGATCGCTTTTTTTAAAGTGTTTTGCAAATAGGTCTTAGGTAACATCCTAAAGAGTCGTCTGTCAAGGCAAACTGATAATAAGAACATAGCTTCAGGGATTCATTGGTATGGTAGTAATTTTTCTGTTAAATCTTTCATTATAATCTTCTTAGCTCGGAGTGGAACTAGGAGCCCAGGCTATAAGTCACTTGGAAGAAATAAGTGATGAAGGTATCTCTGCCATGGCAAGGGCCAAGTGTGCAGCTGTCCTTTTACCAACCACTGCCTACATGCTAAGGTAACGCCATGTTGATGGATTGGAAATTACAGCCCAAACTAACAGCAGGAACATTCTTTTGACTCAAGATTCTCATATATAAGAAGATTCTTGTCTTCCTTAACTCAGTCTTGGGGACCACAGAAAATCCCCAAACATCTTACTTCCTAGGGGATCCCATAAAAGTCTAGACAATGCCCCCTTTTTCTCAGATGCACTCAGATGGGTCCCCAGAAACCCAGTCTTCAATAGGTCTTAGCCTATCTGATGCATTAACTACTGTAAAGCAGCTAGACATTAACTCAAGATGTCACCTTGCAAACTAGATTTGTTTTCACTAACCCAAATTATAAGTGCATTATGTACATTTGCTCACATGTGAAAGCTTCTGCTAGATCTGATTTAAGGAACTGAACCACTTGTTTGCCTAACAAGCTGAAAAGGTTAAATATCAAATGGTAGCAATTTTGTTTAATTTTTACCTAGGCAACATCAGGTATTTTCTGAAAAGCTTGAGGTGCATTTGACAGCTAGATCACATTCAGATTGATAAACAATTAAATAGGTAACCTCTTTGTGTCCACACTGCAATTGGGAGGTGTGACTGCAGCATGTGTAGGTAAGCACAAGTTAGCTTTTGACTGAGCTAATGCACTAAAAATAATAGCTCCGCATCTTATTGTAGGTACTCACAACTTCTCAAACCCTTAGTCTAGTACAGGGCTACTCAACTTTGGAAGCCCCAGAGGCCACAATGATACTCACAGCACATGCGGAGGGCCGCAACTCAAGTGAGGTTGCATATACATGCAAATATATATGCAAATAGCTTCTTTCACACTGACGAGCATGCATACAAAAATTAAGGCAAGACTACACAACACACAGGCCTCATTTAAGTCAGTTCTGCTGATATTAATAAAATGCAATATATACCCGATTTCCCACCCATATGTCAGCACTTTTAATGAGCAATGACAGTCCAGGAATTTAACTAATAAAATGCATACCAACAGAAGACCATTACATTGACTACTTTTTTGTTTTAGCTCCCACCGACGGCCACAAACAAACAGGCCGCGGGCCACATGTGCTTGTGACTCTCAGACCTTGGCTCTGTATTAGCTAGTCACATTACTTCCTCAGTTCTGAACCTGGCTTCTTGGCAAAGTCACAGTTTGTTTCAACAAGCTCATGCTGCCCCAGTTAAAGGGCCAAAGTATAAGGCACCAAGCACCAGAATAAGGGTCTGAGAAGTGGCGAGTATCTTCAATAAAATGCTGAACACATTCACCTCATGTTGACTTCAATGATTGCTAGGAGTACTTAGCATCCCTCAGGATTGGGCTGTGCATAGTTCTCACTGAGAATTTTACGTGTTCAGTACTTTTCAGGATTTTGTCCAGAGATCCCAAGCTGTGTAGCTAAATTATAGGACAACAAGCTTAGAGTTTGTTAGGAGCGCCTTACTCCTTCAGATCAGTACATCCAAGACTAACTCGGCTACCCCCTGAAGCTCCAAGTAATATGGAAGAGAAGGGGGAAATGAAAAATGTGAGCACCTCAGAGGAAAAATCTCAGTATAATAATGGCCAAGGATGATAATGTGTGTAGAATAGGTACTGTTTTCTCATCAATTTACTTAGAAATACAGAGGTCCTATAGATTGATGTAGAGCAACGAAACAGTGAGCCAGCAGGTCTTCAATCTCACTACCCTAGTTTGAGTGGCTGCCACCAAAATTATAGCTGCTGCAAAAGTGCTAGATACTAGATCCCAGCTATAAAATCAATGGAGTTGGAGATGTGTAGCTGAGATCAGAATTTGGTCTCATTTCCAAAATGGTTAGTGAATCTGATTACATGTAAGTATATAAGTCCAGTAATACATGGACCTTTTCCTGGTGTAATTCAAAGCATAATAGCTAAATGTACCGTACTGACAAATCTATTTTTTCTAGACTGAAGCAACCTCAAGCTAGGAAAATGTTAAAAGAAGGGGTTATAGTTGCTCTTGGCAGTGATTTTAACCCTAATGCGTACTGCTATTCAATGGTAAGTCATTTTTAATGTATATGACTGTACACAAGATGGTTAAGTCTTCTTACTGTCACAACACAGGTGTAGTGCTTGCTCACTTACAGGAATTTTCTTCATAAGAAGACAGAGAATCAGACCCTTATTTCCACCAGCTGAATATATGGCTCAGAGTATTTTCTTCAGAAGTGCCTCCAAGGCAGAGCAGCTCACGTTTTTCACCTCTGCTTTGGGAGATTTGGCTGGTTACATAGGAGGAGGGGGCTGTGTTCCCAGATTTTGTTTTGGAATGGGCTAGCTGCAGGAGACCTGTTACCTGTGTCAGCCTGCTTAGGGGATTTTGGCCTGACCTCCCAGCATTACAGAACAGGCAGCTGGCCTGTTTGCATTATTGGTAACTCCGGTTTCCCCCTCTATTTTTGTATTAGCCCATGGTAATGCATTTGGCCTGTGTAAACATGAAAATGTCAATGAAAGAGGCTTTAGTAGCTGCCACCATTAATGCAGCATATGCTCTTGGAAGATCCAATACACATGGCTCCATAGAGATTGGTAAAGAAGGAGATCTCATTATCATTAATTCATCAAGGTATGTACTTAAATTGTTGTTTAAACCCTAATTAAACATAAAGGGCCGGATTCTCCACTGCATTGCACCTTGTGGAGTCATTTGCACCTGTACATTAGTAGCATTTTACACTGACTTTGCATTTGTTTTTAGTAGATACAGATAACTCCAATGGAGAATTTGGACCAAGCTTATTAAGACTATATACTCATAATCCTAGTACCACAACTGTTTGGAAAGCACACAGACTTATTACATGAAAACAGTACTAGGAATTCTAGACTGATTTGTATATCTGCAGCTTTTACAGTCTTATTTATAATACTGAAAGGATCAGTGCATAAAACTTGCTTCTTGTGATTCAGGCTCACCCATTTGAAAATATTGATGTTTCATAAATGTTTTACTGTCTTTTTAGATGGGAGCACCTGATTTATCAGTTTGGGGGACATCAAGAATTGATTGAATATGTTATTGTTAAAGGAAAAGTTATCTACAAAAATGAAAGAGTTATGGGCTACTAAACACTTCTGAAAGAGGATGATTATTTAGAATGATATTAACATCAAAATTATATTGAAATGTTTCAGTTACCCAAGAGCAACAGACAACTTGGATTTATATTTACTGCTACATTATTTGTATGCTCAGCGTACTTGCTCTTACGTTGAAATAAACTTTACTAATCATTTCACTCTTGTTCATATCAAATCCACACCTGTTATTTATACTTCTAACATTAAGCATTCTTGAAACAGAGTGTCAGCTGACGGTCAGGGCAGTGTGTGTGTGTGTGTGTGTGTTACCGAGAAAAGGTTTAACGTCCGTGACTTTACCGCTAGGACCGGGGTCCCGTTACAGAGGGCAGCCAACAGGCTGACAGATGCCCCAGAGTTTATAGGTAGAGCTTATTACAGCTCAGATTTCAGCTGCTAGGATACAGGATCCCTTCGCAGTGGGCAGTCTAGGGAAGACTGAGAGATGCCTCAACGGATCTGTCACCTGGGAGTGACACAATCCAAACGCCCAAGCTCTTCCTATACCTGTCCCTTATGACCGGCTGAAGTTCTTTTAAAATTGTGCTTGGTTCTGTTACAGCAACTGAAGGAGTCAGGTTAAAGCTTAAACAGTTACAGGTTTATTGAAGAAAACTTATAAAGCATGTGGTTACAATGGCTATTGCTCTACTTCTTAACTGCTAGCAAATATAGATCTTTAAAAAAATGGTTACAAAGAATAAAGAAGATAGAAAATAATGGTACCAAGTGACAGCTTAATCTTTAAAGAGCTCTATCCTATGCATGCACTAAAACAAAAGGACACATATGGGTACAATTTTTACCCCCTTCTGCTTCGCTCGGTCCCAGCGTGTCAGGCCAGGATCGGTCCCTCAATTCCTCGGAAAGAAGAAAATACGAGCTGGGCGTCCCCGTGGACCTCGGGAGGCAATGCACTTAACCCGACCAGCAGGAAAAGGGTGGATTGGCACTCAAAGTGAGTGTGCTGCTGGACCCATCTTTATACCCATGGGGTCACGTATTTCTCTTTCTTATCTAAGATGCCAAATTGTGTTGGTTCGTCTTTGTGACGCCAGTTCTTACAAGCAAGTTTCAACTTAATTTACACTTGCAAGAGAGATAACTAAATTAGGAGTACTGGACATTCTTTGCTGGGCAGAAGATTCCTCCCCCCGAGGACGGCTGTGTGTTCGTATCAATATAGGTTTCAGTCAAGGGCACTGTGAACTCGCATATTTGGGCCTTCTGTCAAGGCTTCAAAGACTATGCTGATTTTACTGCTCTGTGTGTGCCCTGTATGCTTCAGGCAAGCAAAATTTGATGTTACAGGGGGGTTCCTGTCTGGCTACACAGAGATGTGACTCAAACAAAACAAAAGAATCTGCAAAGGCAATGAGCTAGTGTTCAGATTCTGGTCAGATGTATAGACTAGAGTGGAAGCCTAAGGGTTAAAGTCAATGCTGCCAAAATCTTGCATGCAGTAGTTAACCCCCAAAGGCAGGAGCCTTGTAAGCTCTGCTGAGGTCTGGATATTTATCATGTTGAAAGTCAGAAAAAGATTTACACAGTCTTGGGTCACACTTTCACAAAACAGCTGCTCTGATGTGCTTTAGGTTGGATCTGAACTGAAAGACACGTTTGTGAAATGCTGACCTGAGTTTATAAGCCTTTTATGATAGTGGGTTGAGCAGGATCTCTAACTGAGACTAATTTTAGGTGGTTTCAAGGTTTAGGTTTCCTTTGTGGGGGCATTTCCCCCCTTCTTTGTATTTTTCTGTGGCTTGCATACTCACTTGCTGCTGGTATTTACTAAATATTTTATCCTATCATACCTACACAAAACCCTTCTGGCTTCTCCATATAAAAAATACACATTGTCTATGTTCTGTCCTTCACATCGACTACGTTACAGTATGGAGAGGAAAGGGCAATACAGCTAGCAGTCTAAAGCCATCATATGCATAGCACGTGGTTTTCTTCCTTTCAACACTTGCTATCACTAGGGCGCTACAATTAATTTGACTGATCAAATATTCAGTATCTGCAGACTGAAAAGGTCTGACCTTTGTTAATAAGATAATGTAAGAGAATAAGTGAATAGCTCTGTCGCTATAGTGCTATTTATAAAGGCAATTATAGCTGGATCAAGGACAGCCTTTCAGAGACTTAGCCCTGTTTTAATGAGGCCAGTCACATTTGGGCAGTCTGTAAATATTTGAAATACATAACAAACATGAATAGTTAAACCTTATTATGAACCTCTGATCTGTCGGAGCCTTGAACTCGTCTATTTACATCAAAAAATTCATAAGCATGTGTCATATTTCTTTGTCCTAATTTTATGCAAGCCAGAAAAGCCAACCAAATAAGCTTGTGTAATAATTTAAAGATGTGCCTGTCACTAGACATTTGTCTTTGCAAGCAGATGTTATAGCAGCTGCGGGTATGGATCTAAGTGTGCTTTCCTACAGTCAGTTCTTCCCTAAACATCACTCTGATAGCTCTGCTAATATTTATGCAGACTGTTGGTGAATGTTTGAAATCCTAGTTCACTTTTATTTAAAAAATGCAATGCTGCTCTGATTGGTGATGCTACTCCAGTATGCTCCAGTCACAAGGTAAAATTGTTTTTCTACCTGTCATCCCTGAAAAATCAAACCAGGATCTACATCAAGCTGGTGTCTTTTCTCACCTATCACCACCTCCAATAAAGGTCCTAAGAAGCCAAGCTTATGCCCTCAATGGCACTGGTGTAACACTGTCACCGTCACAGGGGTACCAAAGACATAACTGATTAGTACTTAATAAAAAGATTCTTCTGCAAATGCCAAGGAGGAACAAAATCTGGCTGTGTCAGCTGTTAGAGCCACAGAAGCGAAGCCCAGTTTAAAAGAATCCCTATTACCACAAGCAGGTATATCTGATGACAAACAGGGTGCAGAGCTGGTGAGGAGGAGAGTATCATTTTTACACAACCCCTGGCAGAATTACCATTTTGTTGAAGTTGACACAATAAGCCTGTCAAATATATTTGAATCAGGGTCTGGTACACTATGGGGCTGAAGCTCTATGCATCAGGAATGGTGATGAGTGGACAGAGATGTCCACTCTGCAGCAACATCAGGTCCCCACTCAGGGGTGGAGTAAGAATAGTACAGCATAAGCTAATGTTTACCTTGTCCTATTTATGCTGCTGCCTGCATAGAAGGGTTGTGCTGTCATGGCCACAGGCAGCACTGAAAGCTGAATGTGTGGCAGCACTGAGGCCTGGGTCCACAAAGGGACTTGGGCTTCCCAAAGCCGAGCACAGAAAGCCTAGATTATTACAAGACCACCACTGTGCTGCACAAACCTCGCATTAGGTGCCTGAGCTTCATCCGCAATGAATGCAGGGAGAGAGAGAGAGAGAGAGAGACATCTAAGAATGCAATCCACTAACTAGGGAGGGCCTGCGTTAGCCAATGGGAGATGCTGACCAGGGTGTGTGTGTTGTAAGCTCTGCCCCCTCATGGAGCTAGGTGCCCCAGTGAAGCATCTTTCTCTGTTCGGTGAGCTCCCAAGTTATTTGTTGCAGGAAGGAGTTAGGTGTCTGCTTCGCTCCTCACAAAGTGGCTAGAGGAGGAGGAGGAAGAGAAGCAGGTGACACCCCTGCCTCGCCTTATTAACTTTTAGCTTAAGGGGTAGAAGACTTGCCTTGGATGTGGGAGATTCAGGTTCAATTCCATCTTGAGTGGGAGGAGGGAGACCTGCTGCCCCATTCAAATCCTAGAGAGTGATCCAGCAACTGTGCAATAGGACATTCTGACATGGGAATTCCTCAGCTTCTCTCGCTGAAGTCAGTGGAGCAGAGGGATTTGATCCCAGGTTTAACACCTCTGAGGGGATACCCTACCCACCAAGCTACAGTCATGTTTACTCTCTCTTTCTCTCACTTAACGACTATTTATAGAGTGGTAGAATCAGACAGTCTGGGACTTACATGCCTAAATACCTCGGTGGATCAGGGACTGAGTCTCCATATGGATGTCTGATGAACCATGGAATTTCAGATCTTGGACTTGTAAAGCTATTGATGGCCCAAATCCCTTACTTACACCACCTTCCCTTCCAGATGGACAAACTGTGATCTCTCTTTCTCTCTCTTACTTAAGAACATAAGAATGGCCATACTGGATCAGACCAAAGGTCCATCCAGCCCAGTGCCCTGTCTGCTGACAGTGGCCAATGTCAGGTGTCCCAGAGGAAGAGAATCGAACAGATAATGATCAAGTGATCTCTCTCCTGCCATCCAGTTCCACCCTCTGACAAACAGAAGCTAGGGACACCATTTCTTACCCATACTGGCTAATAGCCATTAATGGACTTACCCTCCATGAATGTAGCTAGTTCTCTTTTAAACCCTGTTATAGTCCTAGCCTTCACAACCTCCTCAGGCAAGGAGTTCCACAGATTGACTATGTGCTGTGTGAAGAACTTCCTTTTGTTTGTTTTAAACCTGCTGCCCATTAGTTTCATTTGGTGGCCCCTAGTTTTTATATTATGGGAACAAGTAAATAACTCTTCCTTATTCACTTTCTCCACATCACTCATGATTTCATAGACCTCTATCATATCCCTCCTTAGTCTCCTCTTTTCCAAGCTGAAAAGTCCTAGTCTCTTTAATTTCTCCTCAGATGGGACCCGTTCCAAACCCCTAATCATTTTAGTTGCCCTTCTCTGAACCTTTTCTAATGCCAGCATATCTTTTTTGAGATGAGACCACATCTGTACGCAGTATTCAAGATGTGGGCGTACCATGGGTTTATATAAGGGCAATAAGATATTCTCCGTCTTATTCTCTATCCCTTTTTTAATGATTCCTAACATCCTGTTTGCTTTTTTGACTGCCGCTGCACCTTGAGTGGATGTTTTCAGAGAACTATCCATGATGATTCCAAGATCTCTTTCCTGATTAGTTGCAGCTAAATTAGCCCCCATCATATTGTATGTATAGTTGGGGTTATTTTTTCCAATTTGCATTACTTTACATTTATCCACATTAAATTTCATTTGCCATTTTGTTGCCCAGTCACTTAGCTTGGTGAGATCTTTTTGAAGTTCTTCACAGTCTGCTTTAGCCTGAACTACCTTGAGCAGTTTAGTATCGTCTGCGAACTTTGCCACCTCACTGTTTACCCCTTTCTCCAGATCATTTATGAGTAAGTTGAATAGGATTGGCCCTAGGACTGATCCTTGGGGAATACCACTAGTTACCCCTCTCCATTCCGAAAATTTACCATTTATTCCTACCCTTTGTTTCCTGTCTTTTAGCCAGTTCTCAATCCATGTAAGGATCTTCCCTCTTATCCCATGACAACTTAATTTACATAAGAGCCTTTGGTGAGGGACCTTGTCAAAGGCTTTCTGGAAATCTAAGTACACTATATCTACTGGATCCTCCTTGTCCACATGTTTGTTGACCTCTTCAAAGAACTCTAATAGATTAGTAAGACATGATTTCCCTTAAGAGAAACTACGTTGACTTTTGCCCAACAAATTATGTTCTTCTATGTGTCTGACAATTCTATTCTTTACTATTGTTTCAACTAATTTGTCCGGTACTGATGTTAGACTTACCGGTCTGTAATTGCCGGGATCGCCTCTAGAGCCCTTTTAAAATATTGGCGTTACATTACACTTCCTCCTCCCTCCCGCAAGCTACATTTCTCTCACACACCCCTGCCTTTCCTCCTCCCTTGCCCCAAGCTAATCTTTTGCTTCAAATTTTAAGCAAAAATGTGCAAGGAAGTTGGCTCTGGGCTTGACTGTATTTTATCTTCTACCCCTAGGCCATATTCTCTGGAAAACTGAGTTAGGGATGTTCCATTGGTAATAACACTGCAGGTATGCTCTGGCCTCAGAGCTACAATCCATGTACTGTACTGCAATGCAGGGGCATTGGAACAATTTTTATAGTAGAGGTGCTGAAGGCGGAAGCCATGTGTTTGGTTATTTCTACTTCAAGCTGAGGGGCGCTGCTGCCCTCCTACTTCTAGCATGCCCTGCTGTAGTGTGCATATAGTGTGCAGTAGCTTTTCTGGTTTCCAAAGAAGCTGCTATTAGAAACTCTCTCATCACACAGGACTTTTGAATTCACACTTGATTTGTAGAGTGTTTGAGGTGCATGATACACAGATTGAGATAAAACTATCAGACAGTTTTGCTCATGCTGGAATGCAGCATGTCTCAAAGGTCTAACTCAAGGGAGACAGAAGGAGGAAATCTAGCTTGATATGTTCCAGCCCTCAATTATATCAACAGTGACAAAGGGAGAGAGAAATAAAAAGCCACATTCATATACAAAGGGTGGTACAAAATGAAAACAATGTGTAAATAGAACAGAATCAAATATGGAATCCAATAAATAGCGAGCAGTAAGTTCCCTCTTTAATTTTGGGGCAGGGGGAGGTGGAATTTAGCAGCACTGCCCCCTCCAATGGACATGAATGCAACGTTAATCTCACCAACTGCAACATGAGAGTGGATTATATATTTATAAACAGCTGGTTTAGTCACACAAACAATTTACTTTTTATAGGCATGCCATGGTTTGTTTGCTTTTTAAAATCAGGAAGGAAAAGGTAATCCAGCAATATTCTACCATTGCACTATGGAAAGTGTCCATTCTACATACTTTTAGTAAATAAGAATATTAGGCTAAATCAGACAGTTCTTTGCCTAAACCTTCACTGGCTTTAGTGGAAGTTTTGCCTCATTAAGGACTGTATGATTTGATACATTTCTAATGAAACTGATTATTTCATATTTGATCTCAGTTGGCCAAATTCAGGGCAAGCATTAGCAGGTGCAAATCCACTGAAGTCAACGGAGTTGCACCGATACAGGTGTATTTAGACCATTGTTTTTAGCCTTTGGTGCATCAGAAGTCGGTAAATTTAATCTAATCACTCAACAATTTTACACCATATTTTTAATAGATGAGACAGCTACCCACACATGCTTCCTTTGTATCCCAGGAAGATCCCATGTTGTATCATAATAAAACAATCTCCAATGAACACAGCACAGGAAAGAGTTTTCTCTGTACCAGATTTCACAGAACATTGAAGTTAATCCTGGTCACTGTGATCAGTCCCAACACATTTATTCATTCTCAGTGAATCCAGGGAAAAGGCTGTGGGCGAAACAGGCCTCGATTCAGGAATGTGCTCCCTTCTATACTTTTCAATGTAAGGTTCAGCTACTCCCCAAACCTACAAGACAAAAAGAGCAACAGCAGAGTCAGAAATGAAGGCTGAAAGATTTTAGGTTTAATCTCAGTCCCATGTCAATGCAAAAGATTAGAGAACCTCATGCAGACACTAACAGGCTGTAACCAACAGAAAAGACAAGTAAATTGCACTTGGCCATTTGAGATCGACATAAGAGTCAGAGATGGCGGCTGAAGGAGACTGCTGCTGAGTACAGGAACCAGTAGGGAAGTTACAGTTTTGTCAGTTAAAGAGGGATCTGGATGCAGCTGCAAGGGAATGGTACATAACTACAGTCCTGGCTGATGCAAGGTGAATTTTCTCAGGTGGGAGGAGATGTTGCATCTCCTACAACCCTGATGATGACCTAGGGAGGGATAGAAGCTGCTAGGGATGGATTCCCTGGTGTCTTATAGAAGCATCTCATCATGCAGGAGCCAGGCTGGCATGGAATGGATGACTGGCATGGCTCAGAACGGGGACTGATGGGCAGCACTGGTAAGGAGCAGCAGAGCTGACCAAACACTAGGGCTGGGATTTACTAAGGAACCTAAAGGTTGGAAAGTTTTCTTCTTTCTCCTTTATTGTTCTCCCTAGCAGGGCTATAAGACAGGTGGGCTATTAGGGTGCATACGGCTGCAGAGAATTTGATAGGTCAGTAGGGATCTCAACCTTGCCCCACACCCAAGAACAAAGCGGATTCTGAACCCTGTTGCTGGGCACACCGTAGGGCTGAGTGAACACACAGGCTCATTGGTGTACCCCCATCCTTGCGCTCCTCTGATTTGCTAGGCCCTCTCTTGTATCTGGTCTTTAGCTGGGTAAGGAGCACTTGGGATACGGACTGTCCTTCTACTCCATGGCCCCTGTCCTGTCATGGGCCCCGATGGATAGTACTCAGCAAGTGTGCATAGTCCCACAGGCTTTACTGGGGCTCCATGTGGATGCAGGAGACTGCCTTTATGAAGCTAATTGCAGGAGTTGGACAATATTTGTAAAGTCCTGTCAGTTTCAATAACCTAAGCCATTTATCAATAACACAATTGAGGGGATTCATTTTTAAACTAAGGATGTGAAGGTTTAACGGGTTAACTGGTGGGGCCGGAACAGTCCCTCGCCTGCCAGGCAGGGGGCTGCTCCAGTCCCGCAGGGAGCCCGCCATGGACAGGAGCTGCTCCAGTGCAGTCCTGCCTATGGCAGACATGGGCACCCAACAAGCAGGGGCTGCTCCGGTGTCCTGCCGAACAGCCTCTGTTTGTGGTGGCCCAGTCACCCCACAAGGTGGGGGCCCCTTCCACTCGTCCCCCTTTAATTGATTAACCAGTTAAACAGTATGTTAGCCAATTAAACAGGATTTTACAACCCTATTTTAAATTAAAAGTTTCCCTTCCAAAGACTACAACTAAAATCGCCACACATTTTCCTTCCGAGAATTAAATCATGCATGTGAAGGAAGGAGCTGGTTTGCCCCTGAAGCCAATAGTCAAGGGCCATTTTAAAAGAACAGCAGATCTCTCCCTAAGGAGCGTACTGTTGCTCCAATGCTAAACCAACACCTGCCTTCTGCTCCACAAGTAGCCTGTGAGCTGCCTCAATGTCTGGGGCCATGAAGCGATCCTTTAGCCAGGGCCTGAAAGGAGACAAATTGATAATGTTAGCCAAACATTAACCTGCATCGTAGTCAGCGGGTCTTCAAAG
Organism: Rafetus swinhoei; assembly: GCA_019425775.1. NCBI lineage: Eukaryota > Metazoa > Chordata > Testudines > Trionychidae > Rafetus > Rafetus swinhoei. The sequence goes on along the minus strand of CM033437.1, from coordinate 267,352,965 downwards.
CTGCAACCTCTGAGACAACGTTATTTGATTTTACCTTACAACAGAGCGCACAAGGTCATAGACTTTCTCCAATGGGGTGGTTGTTCTCAAGGGGCGTAGAAACTCAATGCCCTGGCAGGCTGCAAGTAGTTCAATGGCCAACACTGGGAAACCAAACAGTGAAAGACAGGCAAGTGGGTTTTAGGACGTACAACTCATTGTAAGTTTACATCTGGAGAACCTCTGAAGGGAGCTAGTTACTGTTAACAATAAAGCGCTATGCAAAGTTTAACTGAATAGAAGACTCATTTAATAGATGGGAGAAACAAAGAGAGGTTCAGACAGATACTTAAAACCAGTCTCTAATCTTGGGTGCCCAGACGTGCTGAGCCTGACTTTTCAAAGTGCTAAGTTAGTGATGGGCAATGTAGGCTAGTGAGTGGCCCTCCTTCATCTCAGTGGGTCGCAAGATTGTTGTAACCAAGACAGTCTCCTGGGATAGATTATTTTGCTAACTGCGCATGTGTGAGTAGGATTTGCAGAGTGAGCCAACTGAACTGCAGCAGCACTTTGATTGGATGCAAAGGGAGCACATGGCTTGCTGTCAATGTTGTGTGCATTCAGCACACACCTCACTTCACGTGCCCTGGCTCTCTGTGCGTGCCATGTTAGTAATATTGGCAGGAAAAACCTAGGCAGACAGAAACCAGTGGAATCTGGCAACCCTGTGCATGGGCAACAGTAAACAAAAGGTCTCGGCCACACATAGAACCCTGATGGGCCGCATGTGGCCCGCAAGACGTAGGTTGTCCGTCACTGTGCTAAGTGCTTAGAGTGCCCATTGTCTTCAACTGGCATGCTGGCTGCTCAGCACCTATGAAAACACCTCCAAAACTACACCCTAAAACAGAGACATCCTAAATCAAAGCCTTTCTCCAGGACTAAATTAGATGTAGCAATGGGCCTGAGCTGTAGATTTCAGATCCAGTTTTGCAACTCCCCGGTGCACTAGGGTGTATGTCCAGAGCTGGATTAATTCAGGCCCACCTCTTGTTAGTATAACAACTCTAGCAGAACTAAAAGATCTTGACATACATATATTGGAAAAGCTTGCACAGTATTTGCCTGACTAGCCAGTGGCGTTTATCCCTCACACAAGGGCCAAATTCTCCTAAGGAAAATATTATCTAAGATGCATTGTTTTCTCCAATTATACCTTTACTTTGCAGAATGCACAAAACGATAACACTTAGTATTTTTATAGCTCTCTACAGCTTCAGAGAATATATAAATCCAGGTAAGAGCGAATTGTACATATTGGTTTTCATGGTACATATTCTGTTCTTCCAACAACAGCTGAAATTTGTAATTTTTAAAAGTTCAGCTTTAACCTTTCAAGACAATGAAGAATGGAAGAATTTAGGCTTTGATAAGGGGTTTTGTGGAACACGCTAATCTATATTCATCTCAATCATATTTCTGCCAGAAAGAAATGTAAGTAACTACTTAAGACCATATCTTAAAAGACTTCCTTAAAATGACTGAAGGGCCCTTAAAAAAAAGACTTCTAGAAAAAAAGGCATGTCATTTTAATCTAGTTCCAATATTGTAGATTTGTCTAAAATCAATGTCTTAATTTTACCTTGTTCAACATGTTCAATAACTTTCAATGCTTTTCGTGAAGCCCATCCGCCCATGGACACATGGTCCTCTGTAGCAGCACTGGTTGAGAGAGAATCCACAGAAGAGGGGTGGCACAAGGCTTTATTCTCAGAAACTGCAAAAGTCCAGTGTGAATAAATGGCGTACTGTATGGACACACAGAAGCTAGAAATATGAGTCACGTCTAAAACCCTGCGATGAAGGAACCCAAACCATCTACAGTGAGTGCATGCCCATGGGAGTGCAAAGTAGTTGCAAAACCCCCCACTCCTCTGCTCTTGGCATCCTCCTGGGGACTCCCCTCAATGTCAGAACATTCCCAAGAGAAATAGGGCATGGCCGGGCAACTCCAACATCCCTGAAATCCACAGCTGCTGGAATGGAGTCTTAGAGCAGCCCACTAAGATGCCTTAATTTATGTCAGACCAGCCCCCAGCTGGCCCCAGGATTTGGGGACTGTAAAAATTGATTTTCTCTTCCCCAGCATTGAGCCCGGCAGAGCCAGACTGAAATATCTGGTTCAAATGTAAATTGTATATCTTTTAACACTCTAAAAATATCCCATTGACTTTTCCAGCCCTATATAATGGCACTCTCTGTCCTTTTTATCATCAAGTTTCTGACTAACTCAAGGACAATTCCTTCATCTAACTGTGGGTGTTTTTCTGCCATGCATGGTTTTGTTGCTTATAAGCTTCCATCTTCAATAAAAACAGAGAAAGAAAAAGGCTCTTAAGAGCCAGAAAGTAGGCCCTATAGTGGCCTAGTACACAGACAGAAACCAGTGGATTCTGGCAACCCTGTGCCTGGGAAACAGTAAACTAAAGGTCTCGTGGGCCACACACAGGCCCTTTAGCAGGCCACAGGTACTTTACACCTCAAAAGGGATTGGTTTCTCCAATTTTCTTTTGATCATAAATACTGTCTAAAACAGAGTGTTAAGAGGAAATGCCTCAATCCTAAAGCCCATGAACTGCTGCAAGTTGTCGACATCTGCAGAATCTACATTGAACTGCAATGACAGTCTGTCCCCCCCATACTGTGCAGCTTCTTGTTCTAAGAGTTCACATCAGCCAAGGGCAGGTCATTCGACTTTGAAAGGTCACCGTGTTTATAATCCACAGTACAAAAGATAGTAGGCCAAACCATGAAATGCTTAACTCATGCAAAACCCCCCCTGAAAGTAACAGGAGTTTTGCCAGAGAAAGGACTGTGGGAAGTTGTTTGGAGGGCTGTCTGTAAAATGCAGTCTCATTCTAGGACAGAGCTAATGAAGCACTTATTCGTAGTCTTCTAACTTCATCCAGACCCATTTCACTTTGCATCTGACTAAATAAAATTCACCTGTTGCCCCCTTGCCACAGACAAGCAGCTCCCACATAAAACAGCCCAGAGTCAGACTGAAAATGCAGCTGCTTTGCCTGTGCTTGTGGCTTGCACACAGCTCATGGAGAACTGGTCCTATACTGACTGGCATGTCTAGGATGGGACACCAATAGCTGACTCCAGAGAGCTTGCACATGGCCGGATCATGCAAGGTGAGCCTGGCCTGTGACCAGGAAGTTAGGATGGAGGACTGGGAAGAGAAGCAGTCTCAGAGTTACTCTGTGCAGTAGAAGGGGTGACAACCATTTTGCCTCTCTCAGTCAGAAGGCCGACCCAGTATCTCTAGCTCCAAACCAGAGAGTCTGAGGTCCAAGATGAGGCAATGAGGACTGAAAGCCACCTCCCACATAAAGCCTGTTAAGGCCTCATCTCCGGCACTGTTAGGCATCCTAAAGTCTCACCAGAAACCAAGCTGGAATCAGCAGTCTTATCTGATACACGCCGCCAGTTGAAACACTAGATGCTTGCCTAACCTTCTCAGATTTGGTCAAGAAGTTCACCTGTCTTTGGGTCGTTTTTTGTTTCAGCATTTTTGCAGATGGAATCCTACCTGAAACACTCCTTCAATATACTACCCAACTGAGAAAACTGTTCTAAACTGCACAGCACCAGCCCACCACTGCTCCACAGAACAATCGGAGTAACAAAGCATACTGTGACCAAAGGGCCAGAGATCAGGAACTGCATGGTAGAAGTCAGAGTTTTCATCAGGACTCTGGGCATTCTTGGGACACACAGTATTGAAGATGAGTAGAAGGCTGAGTCCTACCCATAGACAAAGTTTCAGGTCTTTCATTCTGCTGATCCAAGCTAGTGAAAGAAGTGGGCTCCTGCCTCCGGGGACTTGCACAGGAATCACATCGTTTTAACAGGACTAGTGGTGATGTCTGTGAGAACCACCTCACCTCCAGTATACACCATTTGACAGACAAGTGGTCAGCAACAGCCTTCTAGTATCACTCCTTTTCAAAGCTTTATCTATTTCTGAGAAGTCAGAAGACCACAATTACCTTACACTGCAGCTCTTTCTGACTTAGGTCTTGTCTGCATTACTGCAGGCCATCAACCTAAGTTATGCAACTTCAGCTACGTGAAGTCAATGTACTTGGGTCTGCTTGCCATGGTATCTTCATTGTGCTAAGTTGACAGCTGACGCTCTCCCATCAACTCTGCTTACTCTTCTCATTCTGGTGGAGTACTGGAGTCGACGGGAGAGTGCTTGGCAGTCAATTTATTGTGTCTATATCAGACAAGATTAATCTACCCCTTCTGGATTGATCAGTGCCCCCTGATCCAGCCTACAGTGAAGACATGCCCCCAAAGGGAGAGGGCAACATTGGGGATTTACACCAGCAATTTACTTTTAAAGTATCTAAGTCCAAGCTCTCTGAACAGATTGGTTCACACTAGAGTGCAAACAATCTGATTCATATCCCAGACCAAGGTATAGTTGACCAGTTCATGACGCCATCCCTGGTCTACCCATTGGGTCACCCTACAGTGGAGAGAAGAGACTATCCAAGCCATTCATGGTGAAGAAGAAATCAATGATTCTGGCTTAGAAGGTGGAGAACATGACACAATGGTCACAGCCTCTTCAGAAGAATTATCAAAGCCTTGACAGGTGAAGCCCACCATAAAGTTATCTTGAGCGTCCCTACAGATGTGGTACATAAATTGATATCACCCCAAAAGGGCTTTCTTATGACCTCTTGGACAGGGCATAAGGTGTGTGATACCTGGAATGCACCAGAAGCAGTCTCATGTATGCACCTCTGTATGAATCAGGGGTCATACAAGTCTGAGATTACAGAGCCCAGAAGAGCATTTACTGTATTTTGGATCTTTGCATATGGTTTGTTTGAAGGGTGTAGATCCCTTGGTAGGCTGGGGACTTCAGAGAAACAGCTTCCAGCAGCTCATACCTAGCAGAGCACAGACTCAGACTGGAACTCCAAAGGAGACTGCCTGTCCTTGGGGAAGGTGGGGGGAAGGACAGCCTGTGGAGTCTGTCTGACATGTCTGGGATAGTAAGAGCAGACCCTGGGAAAGCTTGCACATGGGCTGGGCCACGTGAGCTGAGCCAGGCAGGGACCCGTGACCAGGATGAGAGCTGGCTGCAAGGAGTCTCCTCCTACCTGAAACAGTCTCACATTTGCTCTGTGCAGCAGAAGGGGAGACAGGCAGCCATTTTGATTCTCCCCAGGAGAAAAACTGAGCCAGACCTCAGTCCTGAGATTCTGCTGCAACCCTGAGCAATGAAAGCCAGCTGAGCCCATAGGCCTCCCCTGCACCGGGATCATTGCTGTTGTGGGATTGGTGAAGGCCTCATTCATTTAACATCCTTGATTCCTTTGCTTGCTCTTGACCTCTCTTAATTTACTCCCCTCTCTTCTGGCTGTGTTTGACTTACTGCACCTGCCAATTGTAATAAGCTAGGACTCATAGGGCTTGTTATTGGTTTCTGTACTCAACCACTAGTTGGAGACACTGTGCACTAAGCACCCAGGGCCTATTGCTGATTCACTAAGGAGCAAAGATTAAGGGACTCCACACAACCCTGAAGGGGAACTGATTTAATGTGGGACTGTGGTGCTTAACCCGTCCCAAACTCAGACTCCAATCCTATGAAGATTTCAATAGGATTACTTAAGTGATTAAATCAGAACATCCTTTGTAATAAGCTCTCTTGTTAGTATTGCTTAGGCCTTCATGTACTCACCCAGGGCCGCTGCTGTGCAGTGCGCAATCATGAAGCCAGAGTTCAGACCGCCCTCTGTTACTAGAAATGCAGGCAGCTCACTGAGAGATGGGTTGCAGAGTCTTTCAATCCTCCTTTCACTAATTGCAGCAAGTTCATGAACACCAATTGCCAGGTAGTCCAGTGCCTATTAGAGAATCTCTTGATGGAATCAGCTGTTTGGGGGGGGGGGGGGAGGATGGCTTTTTAGTTTCAGAAAATAAGTTAATATTTCTCCAAATGCTTAGTTACCTTTGCTGGGTATTCACCATGAAAATTTCCTCCAGAAATGGTCTCTCCCCCCTTTCAGCAAAAACCATCTTTAAAGACTCGTTAAGGTGTGAACATGAATGAAGAACTGCTGAAATACCACACATCTCTGGGTAACCAGAATATTCTATTTGAAAGGAAGAATTGATGCACAACTGCATATGCACATAGAGTGCAGCTCACACTTCTGCATGGTCAATTGTCAGAAAATATCAAACAATGCCCAGCTCTCCCACCATACAGACACAGCTGAACGGTGTATTTTTTTAAAATAGACTGGCCAATCAGCAGGTGAAGCTTGTAATAAATGCAAAGTTCCTCTGAACACAGTTTCTAATAAAATTTTCAATTGCTGGTGGAGTTCTCACCAATGCAGGTGAAATTTGATATACAGTGAGCAAGATGACACTCCGTTATCAGCTAACACAAAGGAGCATCTGTTACACATATCTTTATGATTAAAGAGTGGAATTCATTCTTGTTCAGAGCACCAATATAAGGTATATACACAGAGCTCCTGGTGCATAGCTCTTGTACTTACCCTTTATAGAATTCAAAAGGCGTTCTAGAAAACAAGTTTTACTACCTATGAGCCAATCTGGTGTCAACTGACAAATCACTGTCGACCTTCAAATCCAACTGCCTGCCAAAGTTTCCAGTTGTCCCTATAAACATGGAAGCCTTAATCCAGCAAAGCACTTAAATGTGTGCTTAACTTTAAGCAAGAGTAGCCCAGTGACTAAGCACAAAGGTAAGCGATTACATGGATCAGGCCCATACTTTCTGCTTTATGAGGTAATAGTTATTTAGGAGGGGGAAAGTGACCAAACAAAATTTTATTGAGAAATCAAAAAGATACAGGATTGTCTGTTGCACTGTTAATTTCAGTTGTGATTATGTCCTTCACAAAAGCTATTGTGTCATTCACCACACCGTGGACCTAAAAGAAACAATAGCAATTAGCCACAAGTCATGCCTATGCGTAGTTTGCTCTCAAGACACATATCCAATTCTCCTTTCTGGAAGCATGCTTCTATCTTGTCCCCACTCTCAGACTTTGCACCCTCACAGGGATACAGACCTTGATTTGATGTGATAACCAGGGAAATTGCTATTGTGGAATGTTGGGAGTACTGCATTCATTAAAGATCTGTCTTACTATTATGATGGCATTATAAAATAATGATGGCAATATAAATGTATATTTCTTTATGTGTTTGGGTTGGTATCCCCTCATGCTTCAGTCATGTGTACAACCTCTACCCGATCCAATTATTCAAAGTTCAGCTAATTGCTCAGTGTACAGTAGGTATTATTAAGGAATTATAACTTAGCTTGGGAACCCTAATTCTTTAGTTTTTACACAGGCAAATCTCCCACCACTTTTGCCTGGTTTGCTTGCGTTGATATAAGATTGAATTCCTCAAAAGTTAAAATTACTGCCGTATACAAGATCTAGGAACTACTTATGTCTCTCTCAAGCCTTGTGGAAAAACATTATTGCATTATTTTAAAGGAGACAACTAACACTTAACTGACTGGGATTGGGATGCATTTCACTGCTCCCAGCCTATCCCTGTATCAGGGAGTGGGAAACTCATTTTACCTGAGGGCAACAGCGTAACGTATATGCATCCTGAACTCTGTCACAAAATCTGTGACTCTCTGCAAAAACAAAAGCAAGATTTCTTATAAGAAAAGGCCACATATCACTGGTGTAATTCCCTGTCGGTCTTGGAAATCAAACAGGTGACTTGCATGGCAGGAAGCAAAGCTGTTTCACCTGCTATTTCTGATGGATGATGGTCAGAGTCTAAAAGTGACCTAAATCGGAATGCCACTTCAATCTGTCCCCGATGTGCACGCACTTCATGGATATCTATTAAAACAAACCAAAGGGCATTACTCTTTTGCTTTCTCCTCTCCAAAAGCTAAGAGAAAGTGAACACAGAAAATTCAGCACCAACCCGTGTCAAAGGCTCTAGTTGTGCCCTTCAGGACTTCAAGTGTTAGCGCAGCAACTATGTCAGCTTGCCGAGCAATAGCACTGGCTCTTTCCACTGCTTCACATCCCAGAGAGGAGATCATCTGGGTTCCATTGATAAGAGCCAGACCCTTCAAAGAGACAGCATGTGTTTATTTTAAATGAACCTTCACATGCTATTGTATTTTTCATAATTACATGAGTCAGTTAAAGAAAAGCCTTGCCTAACATGCCTGGATTGCAATTAAATGAATCATTAAAAGGGTCAGAGATGCTTTGGTTATTTTTCAATACAGATAAGCCATCAGTTACTTTGAAGCTGTTACGTCCCCATGTTGCCTAACTAGGAGTTGTTTCCCAATAGGTAGTTTCACTAGCAAGCCAATTACAGTCATCTGGCTATGACTGTTGCTTACCTAAATGGGTTCCTGGCGTAGGTTTGAAAACCTAGCAAAACTAGATACACAGCTAAGGTCCGAAGGACTTTTCTGGCCATCCCAACACGACTCTTTTGAAAGTCATCTGCATGTTGTGAGTATTGGGACTACAGGAGAAATCATTGGCAACAATACACATTAAGGATTGTCGCGTGAAAAAGGACATGGCAAACACTTTCATTTGTCCCCCATGTGGGTCCTAGGACAACTATATGTAGGCTAATATAAACATTTACGTTACTGCAGTAAAAGTGGAGGTACTTTTCCTACAATAGAACAGCATATGACATCATTGCTCTAAGGCAAACATTTACTTTTAACTATTAGTCACTATATAAGATTCTACCATGTGTGAGGTTTATTTCATGTTAATTCCAACTTTTTTAAGGGTACAGGATAGCTTTCTTTTTTCTTTTTATTTGTCTTTGTAAGAGTAAGCCTTTAGCTTTCTACTGATTTTTGACCAAAGAATTAATTCAGCTCTAGACATGAAGCAGCTGAGGTCAGGAAAAAACCCACCAAAGCAAGGAAACTTTAAATAGAAGGTAGAGATTCTGTTTTAACTCCCCTTGTTCTAAAGCTCACTCAAGATATGGAAATCTCCATTGGCTTCAGTAGGCTTTGAATCAGGCATCTTGCTGCATGTACTGTAGATATTACAATTACTATGGTTCAATATTAGTGGTCTCAAGAGCACAGGAATACCTACATACTAAGAATCTACATGTGAGTTTATGTGGGTAAGATTTTATCAGTGTGGGTTCTTATTTAACAGATTAATACGCCTACAAAATTTATGCTAGTTATTTAACAGATTAATACAGATTAATATGACTACCAAATTTATGCTAGTTACTGCTTATTAAATATCACAAAATGTGTTTCTTTCTGTCATCTATCAACACAAAAACATTCTGGTCCCTGCAATGTAGGATAAAGCCATCGAATTACAAAGATTTCACATTAATAAAAAACAACAAAACCCATCTTATAAAATAAGGACTTTTCTGAACACAGTATTTCTGATGACAGACAGCTGAGATGAGCCTCAAGCAGTATAATGTGGAATAGAGAGCAGACAGGTCAGTTCTGTAGAGATTAGAGCAGTGTACTAGAGCAGGAGGAGGATTATTTTCACTGGTTTAGTTGCCATGGAAGTGGGATGTGTCCACACCGGCTCTACACCAATTTAGTTTCCACTGATACAGACTTACCTAAGATAGGAATAGGGATCATTTCCATCAATGAATGTCCAGGAAACCACTGATGGTATAAAGTATCTGTGGATGAATGGAAAGTTCCCAGTGGAACTTTCATATATAAGCAAGAACTATATTTTACCCTGGGCTGAAACTCTGTACACAGCACTTCTATAAATTGGTACAGTTGAACTGAATCACATGTAAACAGGAATTGAAATGGAAACGTTGACATACCCTCTACTGTAGTCTCTAATGGACTCCCTGTAACCAATCAAGAATTGGATAACCTTCTAGAATTGGAGTTAAAATAATCATTCATTCATCTCACTTTTAAAATACAGGCAACATATGCATTAAGCAACTACTGATTGGCTAGGCTTGGTTTTCATTACCTCCTTTGGTTTCAAGGTAATTGGTTTCAGGCCATGGGCTTGCAGCACCTGTAAAGCAGTTTATTGAACAGGGTGTTAGTGAAAAATGTCTTTCAATACATTGATTGGACACGTTTGCTGACTGCATACAACCTTCTGTTTGATTTTATGCTAATGAGCATTTTGGAATATTTCATAGTAAAGGGAGAATGCTATGCACTGACATTTAGAACCCTCTTTTGACTTGGCTGCCTGAACTAATGCATGCTCTGTCCTGTCACACAAGACATCCAGGCTTCAAAAGTCCAATGCTGCCAAATATTCGCATCACAAGAAAGAGGCACGCAAAATCCAAAAGGATATAAAATGTTATGAATCCATCGCACAGTTCTGATGAAAACATTTCCCTTTGCTCTCATAACACACTCAGCCTAGCCAAAGCCAACTGAACGAGATGGACAAAGAAGTCCAGTAGTCAGACACATTAATCTTACATATTTAGCATCAGCCCAGCCACTCTTTGGGGACCACATCTTTCCTTCTCCTATTAACCCCAAAGCAAGATGAGATAGAGGGGCTAAATCTCCACTGGCTCCAACCATCCCTTTCTCAGGGATATAGGGCAGGCAGGATGCTGGGAAGAAATCAGAAATCAGATCCTGGTTAGAGCCTCTCCTTGAAACACCAAGACACAAGCATGTGAATCTGCCCCACTTGTCTTGAAGTGACATAGCGGAATAGCAATGGGAAAGCATCACCTCCCTTCCCCTTGCAAATGGGCATTTGTTAATAGTTCCTAAATTAGCTGTAGTTTAAAAATAAACCATTTGTTTCTGGCCAACCAATCAAAACGCAGTAAGCCTGATATAGGATTAAATGTTTAGTTTGACTTAGTCCCCCAAAGGCTCACAGTTAAGGTTGAAATTCCAGCTTCACTATAGGAATGGGAGAATTTCAGCTGTGGCACTACATCTGACAGCCATTGGTGGGGTCACAAGGATGGCTCCCACTTAGCTCATCTTAGTTAAGATAGAAATGGAAGGCTGGAAGAGACTTTGAGAAGTTTCCGGGACCCTCTCGCTATACCATTTCCGAGCCCCTCCCCAGATATCTGAGAGCCCCTTCCTGTGCCCCCCCACGTCCCAGAGCCCATCCATGTCCACCCATCTCCCAGGGGGTCCTCCAGCCTCCCAGATCCTCTCTCTTTTTCTTGATCGTCCGAAAGAGAGGTCTCAGTGCAGGGAGGGTTGGGATATTTCAGGGGTCAATTCTCCACTATCGCCACCCATCCTAGCTACCTCCAGTGTATTGGAGCATTTGCATATTAACCTCCCACATCCATAACCCACCTTGCCTGGGGCTGGGCAGGGGCACTTGAATATTGGAGATGCTCAGCAGTGTGGTGAGAGAGCTGCCCTTCTGGAACCCTCATGTCATTGTCTCATTGGTGTGGGGTTGCAGGGGGACAATCTGTATTACTCTGGTCCCCTCTCCTCCTTTCTGAGGCTTTCAGGTCACCATGCTTCCCTGCTACAAGTCCTCCAGTGCCCTCCTGTCACTGCTCCTCCCCCTGGGCTACTAAACCCTTGTGGAGAGCCCAGAGAGGCACTGGGGGCCAGGGAAACAAGCGGGGAGGCTGGGGAGGCTACAAAATGCCCAGGGGCACTAAAATGAAAGTTTGCCCAGGGAGCAATTTTCCCTAAGGCCAGTCCTGGCTTTAGCGCCTACGCTACTATGGCTGTTGATGTTATTGAATATTTGGAGATTCAAGTTTCTCAGATCACTTTAAAGCATGACAAACCATTCCCACCCCTCCAGTCCTAGCCCTTCTTGGCAAACTTTTTGGCTTGGCCACCAAACTGAAACTATTTGTTCAGCAAAGGATAAAGCAATAGCTGTATTCATTTCTAAAATATCCTTTTACCATTAAATGCTTCAATAACTTGCTGGAGAGTTTCCAGTGAAATTCCACTGTATCCTTTGGCTAAGACATTGATCCTGAGAGCTAAAAGCATGCGAGATCTCTCTGGGCTCAAAGGTTTCCCAACACCTGCAGTGACAACAGTTTCAAGGTTACAAATCCTAATTCTAAGAGTTGTGGAAGAGAAACAAATTTGAAATCAATTTTCTCACTACCTGCAGAATGTGACCGAACTAAATTCACTTGAAGTTCCCTACAAAGAAAGAAAAGTCATTTAAAAACTAAACAATTTGCAGTGTTCAAAAATGGAAAAAGGTTTTTACAAAACTGAGAAAAAATGTCAAAATATTCATCTCCTTTTAATAAGAAAAATGTACTAAAATGTACACTGTGCAAATAATAAAGATCTACGTTGTATACCCATTTTCTAAATTAAAGAAGGAAACAGATACAACATACTTGAGTTTGCTAGTTGGAATAACAGTTCGAGCAAACTTCCCAAAGCCAGTGGTTATTCCATAAACAACTGAAAAAAACAACAAAAAATATTTCAGAAAAAGAGGCTAAATAAAGTAATCTAAAACTGACAAAAATGGAGTTAGAAAAGAAAAAAAAATACCAGTCTGTTCTTTTACAATTTTTTCAATCACCTCTCTTGATTGTCTAACTTTATCTTCAGCTTCAGGTGTGAGCTAGAAAAGCAATATTATTAATATTAATTCAATGTGAAAGCCAATTAAATAAAATGTGTTGAGGATTGGATTCTTCCAAAATCTTTACCTTGATTTTGTAGAGCCCCTTTCCTAAATTGACCAAGTCCTTTGTTGTTAAACTGCGCCCATCTAAATAAATATACTATGCAAAAGAACTGCATATTAGTGAATGACATCTATATGTAAGCCGTTTCCAACAATCACATCTAAATAAAAATATAGTGAAAGCTTAATAGTGAATTTTGTTAGAATAGAGTTCAGTACTGTTCTCTTTCGTACAAACAGAACTCTGTCCGAGAAGTATTAGCAAAATATAGGTTATTTTACTAGAGGTAACAACTTAAGCAGTGATTATGGACGTTCCTGCAAACAGTGCAGAGCATAGTACTTATGCTGTAGGTTCGGTGAGGTTACTCACCGCAATAGGATTTACTACCAAATGTAGTACTTGTTTGCAGGAACTTACTGAATCCTACTGAAAACATAAATAGCATGTGTCACAAACAACAATTCCATTTGAAAAGTTCTGTGGGGTCCCTCTCTGTGTGATGGGCAAATAAAAAAAATAGGTTCTCTCTGGATAGTGCCATTTCCCCTGCTGTGACAGGATTTCACTCTACTTCACCTTCTAACATGAAAAGCTACTGAAATTGGAGCACATTTTAATAAGATCATTATTATTGGAGCCATACCTTTTCTGGTTCTTGATATTTGCTATATCTGAAAGGAAAATCAAGGGCATTCAAACCACACACAAATAGCTGCCATTTGATTAGAGTTTGTGAAGGAAACCCTTTGAAGTAGGGGAAAGTTATGAAAGTGATATGTATTTTCAATTTTTGCAAACTTAATTATAAAAAGTAAACAAAATAATGCTTAATAAAGGATACAAATAAACTCCTTCTAACTTAGATAGAATGAATTCTGGAGACGCTACATCTCCTTCTATAACTAGGAGAAATAATAGGAAAACAAACAGAATGAAATTTTTTTCCCCCATAGAAATTTCTTCATTAACCACAAAAATCAGTGACCAGAATTCTAATTTGCTGCCAAATGAATGTAAATGTCTTAAACATACACTAAAATAGTTTGCATACATAAAAATCCTAAAACGTCTTTACAAAAATCCCAAACCTGTAGCCTAACACTTTGTATAATCTCACCCAACTGTATGACACATCATAAGACCTAGAACGCCTTCTTCTAGAATCTGAGTTTTGCAAGTTAGTATTTTTCTTAAGTCTTTTTGATCCATCACAGAAATATAAAATTTCAAGATAATAAACCCACATGCTTTGGGTGTCCTGTACAAATGCAGTTACCATATCATTTGTCATTGCACGTTTGCTTACCAACTTCAACAAACTCATTGTCCTCTAATGTGTCTTCCAAAGTATCATCATGATCCAGCAAGCCAAGGCCTTTGCACCTTCGAACACAGAATTTCACTTCTTCCACAGAGTCAAAGCCCCCATTATCAGGCTTGTTTTTCATGTAACGTCTCACAGCTTCTTTCCCCAGCCATCTCACTGTGTTAGTGCCTGTTTGGCAAGGCACAGCCAGCCATTCTCCTCGGACATGCACTGTGTACCTTGGCATGCTTCTGTCTACAGTTGTCTCTCCACTGAAGGCAACTATGGCTTGAAAAAGCTTTTTGTTTCTCACATTATAGCCTAAAGAACAGCACCTGACTGGATTCTAATGTCCCAATCAGAAAAAGGCAAAAATTCCCTCCCCCCACCAAAGGTCTGCACTTTTACAAATAAGTTAGTGTATTTAACAAGTTTTATTTACTCAAAAGCCAAACCTGGCAGCAAACCTTTTCCTAGACAGGGGATGGGAAACTGCTGGCACAGGAGTTATCTTTCGAGATTATGCAAAGAAAGTAGGCCCAGCTCCTTCAAGGTATCATGGTGCCTCTATATTACCTTCTAGGGTCTGGGCTCTAGAGTCTAGTTTGTAGACCAAGAATTTCCAAAAGAATTTTGGAATGTGTTTTTATGGGGCTTAGGTGGTGCATTCAAAAACCTTTCAAAGAAGTTCTTGCTAAATGGCATCAGATCCCACCCTCTTACAAAAAATCCATGCAGGACGAAGTGGAGAGATCCCCACGTCGTAACACACACTTCTATGGATTGACACTAACTGGCTGTCTTGATAGGAGTAAATGGACACTGAACTGTGAACCCACTCTAAAAACACAGTCTCTACAGACCAGGGTAAGGCTGATTTGCCAGGCAGCAAAGGGAAGCTTGCATTGCAAAGCTCTATGCTGGAGCTGTTTTAGCATATAACATAGGATCCTACAAAGAACTTTGGTTCTCAGAGATGGCTGTCAGGCACCTTTTACAAGCAGCACAACCACTTTTTGAAAGCAAATATTTACTGCAGACTCACAACACACAAAATTACACTGGCACATCCCAGAAGAGTACTTTACAGATTCTAAAGCAATATAGATCACACAAGTACACACAATGTTTATATGCCATGGTTTCAAGTTCCAAGCACATTCAACTTTTCTTCCAGGATTATTCTAAAAACTGAACTATTTGAAGTCAGCAAGAAAAAACTATTGTTATTTGTAACACTGTTATTTGTACTTTCTATAAAGGGTGAGTCTACACTGCACCCTTACCTTGAAATAAGCTATGCAATTTGTGAGAGTTACAGGAATGCCAGAAGAGCATATATTTCGAAATAACAGGCATGTTTAAAGACGCGGAATAGCTATTTTGGGATACTTCCGGAATCCTGAAATATCACCGCTGTCTAGATGTAGCCTAATTGAGTGTAGAAACCTAGTTAAAAATTAGAACACATACAAGTTTGTTGTTTTATAAAAAGATTTTATTTAAAAGCTTGTGCCAAAAATAGCTGACTTGATTTCATCCACAATTTCTAAACAAAACCACAAAATGGACAAACAAAATGCATCTCAGAAAAAACATCTTTTCCTTTAAGTACTTTATAATTTGTTTGTACTAGAGAAGAGGGCGGTCCAAGCTATGACCGGGATCCACATCCAGCCCATGGGGACCACCCCTCCAGCCACTGAGCTCCTGCCAGGATAGCCTCGCTGGGAGGAGCCACCCCTACTCCCAGACAGTGTGGCGAGCAGGATCTTGCAGTTGGTGATCTGGCCATCTGTGGAGGTTAGTCCCTGGCCCCTTCTCTTCTGCTCCACCTCCCTTGCTGCATTAGCTCAGCTTCTCTAGTGCCTGGGTGGTGTGGTTGCCATGACATCAGCCTGATACTCTGAGTGGCATGGTCAGGGGGTTGGGAGCTCTTCAGGGGCTTACCAGGTAAACCTTACCCTGATTTACCTTCACTGCTTTCCCCAGTATTGGCCTTATAGAGTACCCTAATCACCATGAATCCCTCTCCTCCACTTCAGTAACATCTGCATTCATGAACTTCCATGCAATATCTTTGCCCACCCTTGTACTAAAGCCATTCATCTCTCAAAGATTTACCAGTTTTCTGAAGTTTCATTCAAGGTACAAGACTGAAGTTTTTTAAGTTAATCTTGAAGATCCATTTAAGCCAAATTGTTGCCAAAGTAGCAGAACATGAAGTGAGATAGGTCATGAAGCATGCACATTAGCACAATCTGAGAGTTACAATTCTGTTTCAGTAGTTTGCCATAGTTTTTTGAAGAGACTAAGCAGTGTGTTCTTGATCCATTTTCAAGTCTTTGGCCACCAGCATTGCAGCCACTGGGTGCATGCATGCTCTGTGCTGGATGAATATGCTGATAGCTTGATCACGAGATTTCTCAAAGTTGTAAAGATCCCTGCAAAAAAATTCCATAATATAAGTATGAATCAGAAACTTGTCTGAATATGGATTTTCATCTGAACATATTTTTCTTGAACTGAAGATGTTATATTAAGATTATCCTTTATATCTGAGGGACAACTTAAAGTTCCCAGTATTGAACTTTCTGGCCGTGAACGTCACCACCCCACCCCCCTTCGCCTCCCGCAGTGGGGCTCGGCTGACTTCTGCGCCGCTCAGCCAGGCCGCCGCGTGGTAGCAAGTGGCGCAAGCGACCGTTTGGGCTCTGCGGTCCCCCGAGTGAGAGGCAGGAGGCAGCGGAGAGCTGAGAGAGAGGGGGGGAGGCAGTAGGAGGAGGAGAGAGAGAGAGAGACATGGAGCGAGAGACCAGAGGCTCAGGAGAGAAGACCGACCTGGAGGAGAGACCTGAAAATCCCGTCTTATGACGGGCTAGTTGGCTAGTATAGAAATCTTCAGGTTCAGCGTGCTCTGCAAACTCTGTCACTTAGTTTAGAAGGATGCAGGTTGTATTTTTTTCTAACAGGTCTGCTCTAGTTGAAACAGAAATTAATTCAAAGGAGTCCTATGGGCTATGTTATATAGGAGTGACCACAATTTAAAAAAAAAAAAAAAAAAGCACGCCTTTATAAGTTCTGCAGGTGATTCTTACCTAAACAATGGACAAATAAACTTCAGCCTGCCTTGTTCTATAGCCACTTTTAGAGCCAGCGGAATGGCATCTTCCCACTTGGCTAGGATGCAGAGGCGTAACCATCTGAAAAACATAAACATTAATTTCTCCTCCAAGTTGCCTGCCTGTTTCTGTTTGTAGCAATTTCAAATTTATGATCACCCACTACTAGTATCCTTCACGGTGTTTCCTAGCCACCTCATATGAATGACAGGGTCATGCTACCATACATGCAACAAGACAGTCAGATACTAAATCCTTTAAATTCATAATTAAGTTAAACTGGGTCTCTAGGTTTCCCCACACTGACTTTTGGAATTATTGCTTTTATAATGATGTATATATTTGTATTATGATAATAGCCAGAAGCACTGATCAGGGCCCCATTGTTACTCCTGGGAGGATTCTGCACCACTGTGAATGCATATTTCATGTGCTGCGCAATCTTAATTTTTTTGCTTCTTCAGAAAATAACTTCTGCTGAAAAACTGCTGCAGTTCGGCCTTTTCCCCACCACCAGAGGGGGCTGGGGCTCTAAGACAGAACAGGAGCTCCCAGGAGAAAATAACTTCTGCAGTTCCATCTTTTGCCTAGTAGAGTGTGCTGTAGCACTGGAAAACAGCAACTGCTCATGGACATCCTTAGCTAGGATAGGGAAAAGAAAGAGCCTGCCTCCTTATTAAGATTATCCTTTATATTTGAGGGACAAATCAAAGTTCCTACATTGTATTGTAGTGCCTGTCAGGCCAGGTCAGGAGACAGAGCATATGGGGAGACAGACAGTGTGGGACTGCTGGTGGTGTGTGTGTGTGTCAAGAGAGGGGCTCAATACCTCTAGTGGGGGAGAACGGACTGGGGCAGGGACTGAACGGGAATGGAGGCACAGGGCCTCATGGGCATAGGGGAAAGGGGTGCAGAGCTACAGGGGGAAGGTGGATGGCTGAGTGGGGGCACAGACACATGGGGACAGAAGCAGATGTGCCTGACTAAATGGGAGAGGCTGGTGTCAGCTAGGGTCTGCATGGGGACTCCTCCTCCTTCCTCATCCACCCTGTTCCATCTTTTCCCCACCCATACCCAACAACCCTTCAAGTTCTACCTAAGCTCCTTCCCAGCAATTGCTTCCCTTTTTCTCAGTGTCTCTGTTACCCCTGACTCCCCCAAGCCTTTGCACTGCTTCTGAGGGGGTCGGGAAATACAGTGCTGTACTGAAGTTTAAATGAATTATTTCTCAGAGTACTGGATTAATATACCTAGTAAGGAATCTATGGGTATGTCTAGACTGCACCCCTCTGCCGGCAGAGGGATGCAGATTAGGCAGGTCGAAATTGCTAATGAAGCGGGGATTTAAATATCCCGTGCTTCATTAGCATAAAAACGGCCGCCGCTTTTTTTCAGCACGGAGCTTTGTCGGAGAAAAGCAGCAGTCTAGAGGCTGATTTTTCGCTAAAGAAAGCATTTTCCGATAGATCCTGTATACCTCGTATTTTCATGAAGCAATTTCCATTAAGTAATTTTCATGAAGCTATTTCCATACTATTACTAACCTGAATCTTATTTCAGAATTGTTTACAGCATTGACGTTATAAACTTCCTGCATTCGCTTTACATGTGACACTGGAAGTGGTGCCTAGAAAGAGGTGCAAAGTTAGAAGAATGAGTAAGAGGTATACTTCAGTTCATGGTGTCTGAAAGGAGGCAAGACCTAGAAAAAAGATTTACAGAGCAAAGGAGAAAAATGTTCACAAAAAAACTTAGTTGCTACTGATTAAGGATGTTAAAATGCTGTTAACTGACTAGTTGACTAGTCGATGGAATTTCTATCGACTAGACGATAGGCACTTCCGCATTCCTCCTTTGAAATGTACAAGAGCCCCTGTTGAGGCTTTTCTACATTTCAAAGGAGGAATGCTGAACTCCGGATACAGCCCGGGCCAGCAGGAAGTCCCGCTGACTCCGGGCTCCACATGGCGTGCCTGCTTTGAAATGCACAAGAGTCCCCAGCGGGTGCTCTTGTGCATTTCAAAGCCATGTAGCCCGGGGTCAGTGGGGGACTCACATGCTCCATGCTATACCCAGGCTCCATGCTATGCTGCATGCTGCTAGGAGCCCAGGGTCAGCTGGGGACTCCCCAGCTGATGCCAGGTTCTGTGCGGCACTACCCTGGGTTCCAGGGAAGTGCTGCGCAGAGCCTGGGATCAGCTGGGGAGTCCTCAGCTGCCCCTGGGCTCCACGGCAGCTGCCCCTTTGAAACATGCAGAGGCAGCATTTTAAAGGGGCAGCCGCCTCACAGCTGATCTCTGGATCAGCTGTGAGATGCTGCCCCTTTGAATCGTTGCCTTCGTGTGTTTCAAAGGGGCAATGGAGCCCAGGGTCAGCTGGGGACTCCCCAGCTGGGGACTCCCCAGCTGATCCTGCGCTCCATGCAGCACTTCCCTAGAACCTGGGGTCAGCTGGGGAGTCCCTAGCTGATCCCGGGCTCCACGGCTGCCCCTTTGAAACACAGAGGTGGTATTTTAAAGGGGCAGCCGCCGCCACAGCTGAACCTGGATCAGCTGTGCAACGGCTGCCCCTTTGTAAAACTGCCTTGGGGTTTCAAAGTGGCAGCGCCACACAGCCGTGCGGTGCTGCCACTTTGAAGTACCCTTTTCCTCCCGCCCCTTGCTGCCTCTATTTTATAGTTTCTATTTTATAGAGGCAGCAAGGGGGGGGAGGGGATATCAATTAGTCGACTAATCAAAAGACTATACAATAAGCAAATGCTTATCGGATAGTTGACTAGTCTTTAACATCCCTACTACTGATAAGTGCTTGCACATTCACTCCCTTTCCTCCCCTGTATTAAATTAAGGAAGGGCAAGGGACAATATAGTGGTTACTGAGGCCTATTCTACACTACAAACTGGTTGATGGAAGCTGCCTTATGTCAACCTAATATTGTTTGTGCCTTTACTATCAGGTCTCTTCTGCCAATGTAACTAACCTGTTACATCAAACTTTACTAATCCAGCTCTGCAATAGGTGTATCATTTAAGTCGATGTTGATTGGTTGCCAGACGACACAGTGTAGATGCAGCATTGTGTAAGCTGACTGGGCTGGCCTCCAGAAGGCATCCCACGTTACTCTGTTGTGACCGCTCTGTTGTGATCATTTTCAACTCTGCTGCACAGCAGTCAGATCCACTTGAAAACAGCCCTCCCCGTTAAAGCCCCAGGTACTTTTGAACCCCATCTTCTTTTTTGATCTGCATGGAGAGCTTGCCAGTCCAGCTGATCATGGCAACTTGATGCCCCAAACACACTCCAGCCTGTAGAAAAGGATCTTATTGGTCTGTGCAGGCAAAGCTCCAATCCAGCTGCAGAAACAGAGCTGTCCTTGGGTACACAGAATATGCAGCAGCATAGGGTGCTGCTGGTGCACCAAATTTATTGGTGCCCTAAGCAACTATGTATGCCTAGGGCCACTTCTGGCTCTGACATCCCCTGGACTCCCGCAGGCAGTGCCTAACCACCACTCACTGGCTGTTTCCCTTCCCCTAGAAGGGGAAGCCACTGCCCATCTCCACCCAGCTGCCTAGCCACTCCCTGTTCTGCCTCTAGTCCGCAACTCACACTGCTTCCTGCCTGGTGCCTCCTGGCTGCTGCCCTGCCAGCAGGGGTGACAATGGGCTATGGACCCCTCCGTACACATCCACCCAGATCCCTCCGTAGTTTCAATTTGTAAAGCCGGACTATGAGCTGCATGCAATTGTCAGCAGTGACCACACCACTGCCCCCTATTGCAGCATGGATGCCTCCCAGGACAGAGTCCCAAGCCAACTCAGGCATCAACAAGGGGATGGTTTTGGACAAAGAAAAAGGTGAGGAGGAGAATGGGAGACAGGCAACTCCCCAAAAACCAGGAGCTAATTTAACCCTGGAGCAGCCCAGCCAGTCACAGGCCAGTACTGTGACAGAGCATGATGCCAGGGAAGGCACCTCTGGTGAGTATGCAACTCCAATCAAACTGTAGGGCTTACATGCTCTTCTTGTATCTTATGTTCAATATGAAAAAAAAGTGAGATGCAGTGAGTATCTGCTTCCCAGGGATCGCTCCTGCTGTGAAGAGGGAGCCCTTGGAAAAGATTGTTTACGTGCACAGCGATAGCCCAGGAACCCTTGATGGAGATCTCCAGGAAACTTGGTGGTAAATGGTGAACTGCAGCCAATGGGGAGCCGCAAGGCTCAATGGCTGTGGAGCTGTTAAGTAAACAAACCAGAGTGGCCCATTAGCAGCTCTCTCAAAGTGGGCCCGCAGCCCTCCTTGAGAAACACTGGTATAAGGTTAAATTCCTTCCCTGGTCTTTCAGTTTCTTTATGTTTTTTCAATAAAAATAAAGATTTTTAAAATGAAATACTTGAAATTTACAGGGAAATTGATGCAGCGGGGGGGATGGTACGGGAAGACACAAAATACATGTATGCCTCTGCTTGCATTCTTAGGAGGTCACCCTACTCCTAGCCTGCACTTACCTCCAATACAAACAGTGTCAGGAACTCAATCAACTGATGGGATGACAAATCCTTTAGATCTGCTGAGCTGAATGAGCACAAATCGCTGTCTTTGGCCTAAACAAGTGAAGAAAAACAACAGTTTATAGTTGGCTTTATCAAAGACATCATCTGCCTGCTTTTGATCTTGGACACCTGCATTTACATTCAAGTATCTTTTACACAAAAATATTACTTTTTAGGGTTTCAGTTATGAGGTTGAAGAAAACAAAGAATCCAGAAAGTAGAAAGCCATGGGGTTCGTTTAGTGTGTTTTTGTTTCCACTATTTCATTTCCTATTAAAGATGAGACAAAATGCAAGGTAAATTTAAGAGATTCTTATTAATAAAAACCAAACAGTTAAGTGCAACAATTGCAATGTTGACTTTTTTCATAACATGAACCTTTGTCAAGAGGAGATTTAGGTTGTAGTAAATGCACAGTAGGGCCAACACATGCACGCACGCACGCATGCACGCACACACAAAAAATGGCAAAAATAAGGATGTTACACAGGATACATTACTCATTTTGTGCACTTTCGTGGAAAACTAAAAAGCAAGTTATTAAAAATATTCTGATTTGTTGTAATTTGCTTTGTTTAGTTTTACCAAGGAGTATATGCTGCCTGCTTTACAAAGGAAGGTCAGTATTAGTATGATCATATAATTAGTAATGGAGAATTATTTCAATATCTGTACCCATCAAAAACCCGTGACATTTTGAAATTGCAATCCTTAGGCATAAGGCTAAATATGCACAAGTATATTCTCATTTTGCACATTATCCACATGCACTAGACAGCTGTTTAAGTACTTAGTTTACACATACAATGCAGTTTCTCATTTCAAGAAGTTGCAGCATAGTTAAAACATCTGTAAGACCTTTGCAGAGTTCTTTAACAACTCTCATCGATCCATTTTTGGCTCAGTGCAACACAAGCATCTGAGAGTGTGGTATCATATCTGATAAAAATGAAAAACAAAGGATTACATTTGAGAAATGTGAATAAATCCATGTGTATGTGACAAGCATTGTGGCACAGATTATATAAAAATGGCAACATGGCCTATAATAATTAGGCATGGAAGGATCAGATTTTTATCAGTCAATCTTGGTAAGCCATCAATTTCACCATACATTCACAAGTCAATGGAAGACAACAACTGAAATTTACAGATAAGCAACATTTTTCTTACTTTGCCTAAGAATTTAAGAGTCAAAACCTTGTGATTTATATCTTTGAATTAGGCTTGTTAAAAATGAACTAGCAAATTAAACCCAGTATTTGTTGATTTAAGGATATTTATTCTGTGTATTGATATGTGACACTGACAATTTGTGTTTAACATTTTGGAGGCTTTACCTTTTTTCAATCCCAATGTCTGCCACTAAACAACTGCCTCACCAATCACCCCATAATTTCAACCACTGTGGAATTATAGACCAATAAAAATTGAAAATGCTAAAAACTCAGTTTTTAGTAACTGTGAAAATGTAAAAGTCAGTAACAAACCAAAAACAAATCAATATTATCTGCTGAAGTTTTAAAAAATAAAAATTAAATTCTGTCAAGCCAATCTATAATGTGCGCATCCTGTTGCAATGTGGAGCACCTGCTACAATGAGAGTCAACACAGAAATGCATTTCCATGCTCTCCTTTTTCACAGCAACTCTACTCTTCATTACATTTGTGACTTCTATTGTCAATATTGCCATTCTGTATTGACTGCAGGTGATCGATATCTTGTAGTTAAACTCAGAACACACATATACTTACAAATCATACACACTCCACCTGTTTAGAAAGTGGGATTTTTTTTATTGCAGAGGTTTCCAGTGGCAAAACAACGCTTTCAATTTTTTTCATTTTCTATGGCAATTTTTCAAAATTCTCTCATTTTGGAAAGTATTGGAATTCATATTTTCCACCACATAGAGAGAAGACGTCTACAAAATCTTATTTTCTGAATTAAAAAGTTGGAAGGTTTCTGACCAGCTCTAATAAATGTTTTTTAAAATAGTTAATTGATGTTTGGGAATAAGCACAAACAGGTGAGAAAGACGAGAAGAGAGAAAAAATTATACCAGTTTTACTGGTGGCATGCCAGGGCTGTGCATCCATGCACTCCAGTCAACTTTGTTGAGAACATCCCCCTACAAACAACACAAATCCTTATTCAGTTTATTAGCTAAGCTTCAGAGAAAAAAAGTTTGCAATTTGCAACTTTAATCAGTTTAAATCTTTGAGTTTTGGATTGTATGAATAGCTTGATCTAAAGTGATGATTCCTATGTGGTTTACATTTGAATAACTGTACTTTGAACATAGCCCATACTCATGTTTGGAAGATTTTATGCTACATCTTTACATATTCTCTATATAGAAAAGAGGGTGAAGATGTATGGACACCAAAACATTTTAAGAAAGGCAGTGATCTTTTATTTATCAAACCGATTGTACTCTGACCATATGGCACATCTTCGGGTTCCTGAGATATGCTCAAGTAGAATACACTCTGCCAGTTTCACACAATTGTAGGATTTCAATTAGCCAGAGGCAACATCTAACCTTATCCTTGAAGTAGGAATACAAGAACTTCTTCCAATCCTCAGTCACAGCACACTCATAGGCAAACTACTGAATATAAGCCTTCAAGAAGCCAATGAAGACATCTACATTAAAAAAGTATCCATTAACAAAACCAGTGGTTGAAAGCAAAGCAAGAATCCTTTCTAAAACAGAACTATTAATACTCAACCTGGCCCTCCAAGAATCTGTTCAAGGTAGAAAAGCAAAGCAAAGCCTTTCTCATATGGAACGGAAGACTGTGCAAAATCAGGATCTACTTCATTCAGGTTGAGGATCAGTTTAGTGAGAGGGTTTGTCTCTCCCAGTGTATTTATCTGTAACAAAATGATACTCAAATATTCATCCAGAAAGGCTCCACAATTAGCATCCTTCTTATACAGTTATCTTCCATCCAAGACCAAGATTACCAAGACGCTTTGACACACATGGCTCTAGCTCAGTGGTTCTCAAATTTTTTGGTCCATAGCCCACCTGGTTCAATGCAAACCTTTTTGTGGACCACCTGTTGCTAATGGAAACTTGCTGTTAATTACATAATTATGCCCGAGCCATTTTGCTAGTGCTGCAGCTAGAGAGAACAGTTTAATTTAACCAGTAAAGAAAGGAAATATTAATTTAAATTATTAAACAGATTAAGTGCTTTAACTTTCTCATGTTAGATTATCAAACTTTCTCATGTTAGATTATCAAACTTTGTAATTACCCATTACAAAGATAGCTTCCCCAATTATCACCCCTAATATCACTATCTCATAGACACTAACCTCCCCCCCTCACCCTCCCTCTGTTCTAAAATCTGATTTGTCAATTTTATATGTGTTCACTTTTTTTGATTGTATCCCTTTGGTATATATGGTCATGCCACTTTTCTTCCACAATTTGATCTGAGGAAGTGGATCTGGCCCACGAAAGCTCATCACCTAATAAACCATTTTGTTAGTCTTTAAAGTGCTGCATAGCCCTGTCTTTTGTTTCAGCAAGACCAGACTAACACGGCTACATCTCTATTACTATGTTACTACCAAGACTGCTTAAATGATTTAAACTGGTTATGGGCACTACAGCAAGTCAAATACATTGCAATAGAAGGTTCAAGCCCCTTTGTTCTACGACCAGAGCTCAAGTGAACTGGATTTTGTGGGGAATTCCACATTTCAGCTGAATCTTGCTCCTTGTTCCACTACACTACCAACAAAGAATTATTATTCAGACACAAGACCATTTCCCCCAACAAAATACTTTAACAGAGGGCAAAATACACTGAGGAGGGGAGGCATTAGAGGGTGTCAGGAGTCCAGGAGTTCAAGCCTCAACTCTACTGACTACTTCTATTTCTGTGTAAGACACAACCCTTATCACTCTAACTCCAGAGGAAAGTGAAGTGTTCCCCCTCCCAATAATTTACAAATAAGTTAACGGAGGTCACACAGCGCAACAATCAGCAAAACTGGAAATAGATCTCAAGTCTCTAATATGTAAGAGACAGATTACTCTGCTCATCACCTACACTCATTTCAGGTTGTCTGAAATGTACTTTGCTACCTCATTGCTAACCACTAAACCAAACTCTCCTCTTAAAGAGGGAACCTGAATATCAGGATTCGTCATCTTCAATAGAGGGGTATAATTTCAGGTTTTGCTGGGGGGAGGGAGACTTTAATCATGATTCTAAGGACTACTGAGGTACCTGAAAACTTTAGGTTGCAGCACTGTATCTAATTCCTTTATTAAAAAAGATAATTAAATAAATGTTAGACACTCTCAGCTCTAATAGTCACATGTTCTCACATCTTGTGAGAGTCACTTAAGGGCTACTGGTTAAATGTGAAGTTATAATATATATTCTTATTTTGTTACTAACTCTTGAATACAACAATTGAAATACTTGCAGAAAATCTAGATTACTTTTGCTCACTTTTTTACAATTCACCATACTTAGAATAAATCATTTAACTTTAGAAACATTATACTAGGGCAAAGCCCTGTGAATTTATACTGCACCAGCATGGAGCCAAAGGGATGTTAACTCACTACAAATAATAGATTAGAAACTGACCTTGAATAAAAATGAAAATGACACTTTCCAATCACTTTCACAGTAGTGCCAATCTCAAAATCATGAACCGGGCTCACAAAAAATAATGAGATTGGCTTTAAACTCATGAGATTATGTAAAAATAATCGTGTTTTTTATTTGCCTTCTGCTTTTTGAGCCTTTAGGGTGCACTGGGGTCACATTTTAAGCTTTCTCCACAGCCACAAGAGCTAGAACTCAATTTTTCTTGAAGAATGAAGGCTGAAATCACCACATAGCCACTTGACTCCAGCTACTAGGGCTTTATGGAAAACAATCATCATGGAACTCATGACAAAATCATGAGAGTTGACAACAGACTTTTACTTCCATTTAAAGGCAAGTTACTTTCCAGAAGGCTATTAAGCATGACACTGCAGCAACTGAGTTGTAGTTCCCACAGGAGAATATTTAAAACCAAACACCAAGAAAATTCTAGATTGTAAAGTTGAAAAGAAAATTGACATTTCTGAGGTATGTCAGAGCTACTGCAGGCAGGCAGGCAGGCAGTAAACTAAACAGGCACAGGAGCTCTGAGCAGCTTTTCCTCTTGAAAGAAAGATTTGACCCTCCAACTTCTAGTCCATAATCAAGTAAAACTTCTATTGCCATCAGCACCTCCACTCATAGATATTTAAATATTTGAGCCATTTTATCCAGTGCTACACAATTTATAGACACTGGCTCAGGGACTACATTTTCTGGCATATTCTGAACAGTGCTGAGCATACAGATGACAAAAATCATCAACTTTATGGACTCTATCGATGCTATTTCTGTTCTTTGCTCTGAAATTGTCCTGGATAAAGCTGAAACCTTAAAAATTAGAGACAAACACATATGATACTTTTACGACATTTTCTGATTCATTCCTTTTCTTGAATTCAGAACCAAAAATGACCGACAAAATAGATTTAAGTTAAAATGTAAAGTTTCACAGCATCACTGGAGCATCCTTGGAGCAGGGGTGGCAAAATACAACCTGCGGGCCACATCTGGCCGACCTAGCCACTGGATCTTGCCTGCAGGCACAGCAGGAGTCTCAGCCAGACTTCTTGCCTGTCCTGCCACCGCATGCTATTCAGAGCAGCCGCTGTGGAGGCCATGTGTACAGGCTCCCAAGGCTCAGAGCTATGCCTCTTGTGGAGATGGTTCTCTCAAAAAGTTGGGAGAGCTCTCCCAGCACTGGCACAGTGACTATTCTGTCAAGCTAAGGCACTGCCGTGGCAGTGCTTCAGTCTTGCAAGGATAGACAAACTGTAAAGAAAACACGGACACCTTGCCTCAGGGGTAACTCTCCTTGTCAAAATTTACATTTCACACTAATGCTGTGCTGTATTTAAAAGATCCACCGGGGAGCTTGCACACTTCCTGTATAAAACAGAGGAGGGGCCTCCCACCTACCTTTCTTCCCCCTGCCCTGCTCTCCTCCAAATAGCAGCCTCACTCAGTTCATGGTGTAATGTGGAACACCTGGGTTTTGTTGTATATTTCAGTTATTTCTCAGACATTTCAGTGGCTTGAATCACACACTGGAATGTCTAAAGTTTGAGAAGGGTGGCCTTGGCTACAGCTGCCAAAAAAAAGGCAACCTTTAGCTGCTCACTGGCATGCTGGTTGCTTTAAAAAGATGTTTTGAAGTGTATACTATTGCAGTGTACTATTGCATATTAAGGGTCCACCGTTATTCACTAGCTATTGCAATATTCAGGAGTTGTTTGAAATGAAATTCAGCCTTTCTGAAGATCCTGCGAACATCTGAAGATCCCTGAGGCTTAATGTCTTCAGCTGACATAGGCACTTTTTGAAAATGACATCTGTAATTCAGCAGTATCGTGTTTATACTGAGCAACATACCATAACGGATCCCTGAACAAACCCTTGACAGAACAAAGGTACTCAACTACCAATGGAAAGCATTTTAAGAAACATTATTATGGTTTTCTATTCTGTATTTCAGGGAAACATGTTATGAAAACTTGAATATGATGAGTTATATTTAAACACACATTTCCACCAGAACTCGTTTACCGTATTTTGCAGTTCTCTCCAACCTCCCAAAGCTTGAAAGTGCCTGAACTGCTCACCAAACAGTCGTCCACCAATCCTGCGTTCCAAGTAAACAGTGTGTCCCTCCTTTAGCCTAGAGAATTATCAGGAACATTAACTCAAGTGAGAAGGCAAAACATTTCCTCAGAACTTTTGTAAAGGAGAGAAAAGTCAATTTTTCTTAATGTACTCAGTATTACACCTACCAAGAATGCTCCCATGTTTTATTTGTTACCAAGTTTCCTGTCCAGCTGTGAGAGATTTCATGAGCAATAACCTAAAAAATATAAAGCCACACCAGAAGTAGATATCAAATCCCAACTGGAGGGAAAGAGAGGAGGGGCAGCAGCAGGAATCACAATGGGCTAACAATTATATTTTCAAAGCAGATTTCCTTTAATTGTAGGGCTCAGTAAGTTTCTAGATATTAAATTCAATAGGATATGGCAATACCCCTATACCTCACCCCTTTTGCATATGTAATTTTCAAATAGTGGTCTATGGACAGCAAAGCCTTTGTTAGCTGGCAGCGCTGATCTGGTTGATCACATGGCTCCAGCTCTTCTTGTGTCCAACTGCTAGGTCACATTAAAAGACCATGACAAACACTTTACTAATATTACTTTTCCAATTAAGTAACTGCTGTAGTTCAGGGATGTTATGTCATTACAAATGGAAGGCGATATGATCCATGTGATCATGAATAGCGTGGGGAAGCATAGGAGCCACTAAAAATGTGATCCACATTGAAAATTTGGCATTACAAAACTTATTTTTATTTTAGAGACTATATTTTTAAAATTAGATTAAATGACTTCCAAATTCTTTATGCTAGCAAATATTAAAATATAACTAAGACAAACACTGAAGTACAATTTCTACTTATAAAAAATTATGCACAACTTACCAGTTTTAGTGGTGAGATATCGCAGGAATAGGTGACCATTAAATAACGATAGAGATAGGACCCTGAAAAATCCCACACTTTTCTCCAGGTGGAATTTAGTTACAGTTTTCAAATGTGGCTTTACCAGTGGCTAGGCTATTCCTAACTCTTTTAGAGTGTATGGGATTTTATTTAGAACTAAAAACTCCTCCTCTTTAGCATGCTGTAATTAATTAGCTATAGCCCTCAGTTCCTACACTAGAGGTTACGTCTAGACTGCAGTTTTTCCGGGATACCAGCGGTATTCCAGAAAAACTCTGCTGCGTCCAAGGAACGCGTTTGCTCTTCTGAATTTTTTTTGGAAGAGCAGACATGTTTTTTCGGCATCCCAATGTAGATGGGCCTAATGTCGGAAAAGCCTCTTCTGAAAAAATAAATGGAAAAAGATACGCAAATTGCAGTTCACAATTTGTGTATCTTTTTCCAGAAGAACTGTGTAGTCTAGACTCAGCCTAGGTCAGAGACAGAAGCTTTCAACTTTGCTGCCTCACATCTGAGTTAACAATATCAATAGGAGCATAAATGCCAGTGATAAGGCTCAGAATGAAAACCAAATGAGAACAGTGACTAGGAGTTCACTATTGTAGTAATGGAGATTTCTCATAAGTAGTAGTGTTATTATGGTTGTGAACATTCAATGGCCTTGTAACATTACCTGATTAAAATATGACCATATAGAAGATCATTGTTGCAACTACTGTTATATATTTACAACAAATCTTGTACAAAGACTCTTGAGTAAGGTGTGTGGAAAAGCTGTGATTTGCTGAACATGATTATGCTTTTGTATGCATGCATCATTTTTGCAGCTGAAGATACAAATATTAGCTTTTGTGAAAGACACAGACAAGCTGGATGTTGCACTATTGATGGCGGGCAGGTATGCAGGGCACTGGATAAACCGTTTTGTATTCCCTGAATAAACTCCCAGAGTCTGCTGCCCTGTAATTAAGGCAGGCAGACACCTGAGGCTAATTAATATCTGGCCTGAAGGGCAGGCTAATCAGGCACCTGCAGCCAATTAAAGCCTGGAGTGCTGCTTTAAAAGGGTTCCCCCAGGTAAGGAAGGGGGAAGGAGAAGACGGATGGACTGAGAGGAGGAAGTGGGTTTGTGGAAAAGCTGCAACAGGAAAGATTCAGTCAGTTACCAAAGAAAAGGCACTAGTGGGAGCATTTGGGGAAGTGGCCCAGGGAAAAGGCTGCTGTCTTGGGGCTAGTGAAAACCTGAACAGTTGCTGCTGAGGTTGGGTCCCTGGGCCGAAACCTGGAGTAGTGGGAGGGCGTGGGTTTCCCCTAACCTCCCCGCACCACAGAAAAAACTAGTTTTGGGGAAAGGAGGGATCTCCCCTTCCCATTCATTGATTTGCCAGTGATGAAAATGGCTCAATAAGTTGTAACCCTGACCTCTAGAAAAACACAGGAAAGAGCGTATAGGGTCACAGCGAGCCTCTGAGGCATAAAATAACCACCCAAGGAGCGCAGGACCCATGGGGTACAGCCAGAACTTTGCCACATATATCTGTATTTCAAATGTTTGCTCATGGAGTAACCCCCCAAAACTTATCTAGCCAGCACAACTTGGAGGGTCTGTTAAAATTTAGTCACTCATCAAGAAACATTCATGGACAATGGACCATGGGAGATGCCCATCTTTACTGAATGGACTTTCCTGTGGACATTTCATCTGAAGGATAGGTAATAGCCACTTGCTGTGACTGAGCAAAACTATGCATGGGCATGATTCCATGTGACTCCATACTCTATCTTTAGCTGTCATTTTCCACAGTAAGAACAATGGGATTCCCTCTTCATGGCAGAAGCTACAAAAGGCCCTGGAAACATCTCCATTTTGCCCCTCTTCTGCTCCAGCCTCTTTAATACTCAAACCTGTGGACTTATACAAATGGGAGCATTCTAACAAAGGGACTGAGTTCCTTCCAATGATCTGGAAGCAAAGCATTGGCAACAGCATGATTTTTGGGTAAGAACCAAATTATATATTGACATGGGTATATGGCTGGTCCTTGGGGATCAGAAGAATCTTATATTTGATTAGACTAGTTGTAAAGAACCACTCATCTCTGAATCCAGTGCCTTAGGTGGTGATACAAGACTGGAATGCCTCAGGAAACTGCTTTTAAGACTTTTTG
The DNA here is from genome assembly GCA_019425775.1 of Rafetus swinhoei. Lineage (NCBI taxonomy): Eukaryota > Metazoa > Chordata > Testudines > Trionychidae > Rafetus > Rafetus swinhoei. The sequence continues at coordinate 267,321,483 of CM033437.1, read as the reverse complement.
TGGTGAGAGAAGTTTACTTTTGTGGCTGGTTAGATATAGCTCATGGGAAAATAATCAACAGCATTTGGGGGGCATATCTGCCCTATTTTTCAACATTTTGTCCTGAATTTGGTATTGTCAGCTGTAGCCCATGAAGGCATGGTAGCAGGCCTTAAATAATGTCTAAGCAGTAGATTTTAGAGGGGCACTTCATCAGTCAATATATAGTTAAATGGGAAGCAAGAGACTCCTTCTATAATGAGAGGTTTTCCTCTTTTGTCATACTGTTTGGAATTAAATGAGTTGACCTGCTGTATGTATTTCCATTTTATTCATAATTAAAATAGCTTGGATGTCTAAATAAAGACTTGATATTTAGAAAGCATACCTTTATGGTTATGAACAATTTAAGGTTAAGTTAAAAGTTACACAGTTTATACTTACATTTGATAGTGATCTGTCACCTGCCTAGAACAGAAAAACAAATTCAAATAAACTTTGTTGGTTCAAGTTAAACTCAAAATGTATGGACTTCTCACATCTTTCATGTAGGTTCTATGGCTGTGGTTCAAGGATCATTTTATGGTTAAGAAATATAAATCCAGAGTTCAACACACAACTGGATACATTTTAAATAGGTTTTGATGGAAAACTAAAGAATAAAGTGCACACATTTCACACTTACCAATAAAGTAGGAGTCACAAAAGTAAGGCAAGGGTTCTCCATGCCACCACAAGGAAAAGAGGGAGGCAAGACTAGCAAGTCATACCGTTCCCACACATAAGGCCCTGCCAGATCTTCTGCTGTTTTCAACATGGCTTCAGTCTGAAACAAAAGTTCATAAACTGTACTAATAATCTGAAGTAAATAGGATGAAATTCACTTAGGACAAATGCAAAGTACTCCACTTAGGAAGGAACAATCAGTTGCACACTTCCAAAATAGGAAATAACTGCCTAAAAAAAAGTACTGTGGAAAGGGATCTGGGGGGGTCAGAGAGGTCACAAGCTAAATATGAGTCAACAGTATGAGAGTGTTGAGAAGAAAAAAAACCCAAACACACATCTTTCTGGGATGTATAAACATGAGTGCTATAAGTAAGAAACAAGAAGTAATTCTTCTGCTGGATTCTGAGATGATTAGACCTCAACTGGAGTATTGTGTCCTGTTCTGGTTACTACATTTCAGGAAAGATTTCTTTGGAAAAAGTCCAGAGAAGAGCAACAAAAATTCAATATAAAAAACATGACCTATGAGGGAAGACTGAAGTACTGGGTTTGTTAGTCTGGAAAAGAGAAGTGTGAGAGAAGATGTGACAACAGCTTTCAAGTACCTAAAAAGTTGTTAGAAGAAGGAGAGAGAAAAACTATTCTCTCCTCAATCTCTGCTAGAACAAGCAGCAACAGCTTAAACCACAGCAAGGGAGGTTTAGATTAGACAGTATGTAAAACTTCCTGTCAGAGGGAATCTCCATCATTGGGGATTTTTAAAGAGCAGGTTAGACAAACACCCCCAGGAATGGTCTGAATGGTGTTTGGTCCTGCCATGACTGGAGGGAACTGGATTTGATTACTTCTCAAGATCCCTTCTAACTCTATTATTCATTTAATTAAATTTGTAATTACAAGTAGTAAACACAGATAATAAATATAATCCTAATGATACACACACATCTCTCAGACATCATAAGAAGTTCCATGCGCAAACCCCTGGCAAGACTGTGCTTTGCCATTTGTGTAGCAAGCTCAGCAGTTATTTTATGTTCTATGAGTAGAACAGAACACTGTTTTTGGAGGAAGTGAGCAGAGGTAGTATTGGCTATTTATTTTTCTGTAAAGTCAGTCAATAGTTAGCTAAATCTTTGTAACTAACCTCTGCAAATTCATATGCAGATTTATCCACCAGCTCCTTCTCAGCCCACACCAGTGTTCTTGGACCAATCTGTCTATATAAGTAGAGTTTTCAAGTTAGACAATAAACATGAATTGATGGTCTATTGGAAGCCATTGCAGAGTGGCAGATAACTTTGTTGCCCTTGACAAATCCCTGATCCCCCTATACCACTGCCACTATATGTTTGAAGAGGGATTGAGGAGAAGAGAGAAGGGATGGCTAACTTAAATTTCAGACATGCATCTTTGCTTATAGACTTAACCCTCTACTCCTCTGTAGAATCTGGGGGGGGGAGGGAGAGCTATCTACAGATACAATTTTCAAAGCAACACAGGGAGGGCATGTCTACACAGCAGCGTTATTTCAAAATAACTAGCATTATTTCAGCATAACTACACAAAGCGTCTACACAGCAAGCTCATTATTTTTAAATAATTTCAAAATAATGGGCAGCTTATTTTGGAGTCTGTAATCCTCATTCTACAAGGAATAACGCCTATTCTGAAATAGCTATTTTGAAATAGGGCATGTGTAAACAAGGCAGCTGAAGTTACTTTGAAATAAGGGGCCTCCACCCTTCCCACAGATGCTCTGCTGACCCCTCTATCCAAACTCAGCAAAACTTCCTCTTCAGGCCTTAAAAGAGCAGCCTCGGGGAAAGGGCTTGTGGCATACGGCAGGCCCTGACAGCTGAGAGCCACAGAGCAGCAGCCTGCACAGCTGCCTCTGCTGACATAAGCCACTCCCGTGCTCGGTCTGAGCCCTCCACGGTTGCAGACGAGCAGGCAGCCAGCTCTCAAGACCTTGCCCCAGGATGGAAGAGACGCACGCCTTCCTGGTCTGGTGTGGAGATCCTGGAGCTCACTGATGTTTGGAGGGAAGGGGCAAACCTCCAGGATCTCTGCACTAGATGCAGGAATGTCAATGTCTATGGCTGGATGGCTGAAAGCCTGGGCACCGGGGGCCACATCCACACCAAGGGCCACCTTACATGCAGGTGCAGTTGAAAGTTAAGGAGCTCAGGCAGGCTTATACCCAGGCCAGGGAGCACAGCTCCTGCTCCGGGGTGGCACTCCAGATCTACCCCTATTATAAGGGGCTCCACCACAACCTAAGGGGCAGGTCAGTCCCTCCCCCCGGGTAGAGGACTGGGCTGGAGACGCCCATCATCAACCTCCCGGGGAGGGGGGGGGGGGAGCCAGAGGAAGTTAGCACCAGCTCCATGCCTGACAGCCAGGACATGATGCTCACCCTGGTGCCAGTACCCCCCTCCTAGGATGTCTCCTGGCCATCATCTGAAGCCAGGGAAGGCCCCTCAGGTGAGTGCCATTAGTTTCCATAGACACATGGGTGGAGGTGGCAAGCTGCTGCCTGCTCCTCGCTCGGCCTTCTCAGCCTGAGGATCATGCAGCAGCCTGTGGGTGCATGTGGAGCACCAGTCTGGAGCGCACAGCCCCAGGAGGCTGCCACAGAGGGCCCTTGTGCTCTTGCTCACCGGGTGTCTGGAGAGGCCTGCCTCACTTCCGACACCAGTGTGGGACACCCTCCCACCACGAGCCAGCTCTAGAAGGCTGGGGACCTGGAGACACCCACATACTCAGCGGTGCCGCACATGCTACATGGGCCTGCCCACACTCTCCAGGCAGCAGCCCCTCATGCACACCTTCCCCCAACTCCCTGCCCCCTCTTCTCCAACGGGCAGGGATACAAGTCCTCTCCCTGTGGGAGCCGCCACTGCCGGACCCAGCGTGTGCATGGCACAGAGGGAAGCCCAGCCGCCACATGGCCCCCCGACCTGCCCATAGGATGCCGGTGTGGCCGACAACTTCCCATGCCTGCTTGTCCCTGGGACGTGGGGGTAGTGAGGCTGCCCCTTGGAAATCTGTGCCCCTGTAGGAAAGGGCTGTCTAGGCCACAGATGGCCTTGAACAAATCACATCACCTTCATCTGACCTGAGACCTTGCAGTGTCGGCTCAGAGATGAGGGCAACGCTTCAGGCACAGTGTCTACAGAGATGACTGCCCTTCTCTTTGTTCTACACAGCTGGACCAGCTGCGAGAGGGGAGCGCTCAACATCTCCCGTGCCAGCCTCCCGACCCGTGTGACCCACCGGTGCCAGAGACCACAGGAGGACCTGCAGAGGAAGCATATTGCTGCCCTGCAGCGCTACATGGACTGGCAGGACCGGAGACTGGAGGAGGACCCTCCAGCTGCGTCGAGAGACCTGGTGAGAACTGCTGGAGCAAGGCCGGACCATCCGTGCAGCTCACCAAGAAGTCATCGCCAGCATGGTGCCCACTCCCATGCCACTTCCTGCCCCAGCTCCTGCCCTCCCTCTGCCCTCCTTCCCATGGCCACCGAGGGCCTCGCACTTGAGCTGGTGGGACCACCAGAGCCAGGTACCACTCCCAGCTTCAACCCTGCCTCTCCTCCCCCATCCCATCTTCTAACATTTTCATCTCCCCTCTCTCTTCCCTCTCCCTTCTCCCCCTCCAAAGTTCTTTTCCCCAGGCCCTCCCTGGTTATGTTTACCCCAATTAAAAACAAAGAGTTGATTTTTTTGAAAACAAATGGTGTAGTTTATTGTCTCTGTAGGGGAGGGGGAAGGAAGCGGTATGGGAGGAAAGGCACAGAGGGGCGATGCACAGGTCCCTAGTGGGGAGACCCAGAGGAAAGTGTCACTGGGGTCCTTGTGTGAAACTCTCCCTCAGGACCTCCTGGATGTGCACAGCCCCCTGATGGGCATGGTGCTGGATGGCAGCCGTGCATGGCTGCTTGAAGGCTCTGCTGATCTGGTCAGCCTCTGTGCCCCACCATGGGAGGAATGTCTCCCCGCTGCTTTCACAAATATTGTGAAGGACACAATACGCCGCCACCACTTGGGGGATGTTCCGCTCCCCGACATCCAGCTGGCTGAGGAGGTAATGGAACTTCCCCTTCAGACGCTCGAAGGTGCCCTCCATCACGATGCAGCAGGCTTGCTGAACCTGACATTGAAGCGTCCCTTGCTCTGGTACAGGTGTCCAGTGTAGGGCTTCATGAGCCAGGGGAGCAGAGGGTAGGCTGCGTCCCCCACAATACAGACCGGCATGTCCATGTCCCCAACTCTGATAGTGCGGCTGGAGAAAAAAGTACCGGTGTGCAGCTTCTGGAAGAAGCTGGAGTTGGGGAAGACACATGCGTCATGTGCCGTCTCCGACCACCTAACGTAGGTGTCTGTGAACTGCCCACAGTGGTCCACAACGGCCTGCAGGACCACTGAAAAGTACCACTTCCAGTTAATGTAATCAGATGCCCGGTAGTCAGGGGCCCAGATGGGGATATGGGTGCCGTCAATATCCCCCCCGCAGTTGGGGGTGCCCATGGCAGCAAAGCCGGTGATGATAGGGTCCACGTCACCCATATTGATGATCCTGTGCAGCAGGCCAGCACTGATGGTCTGCATCATCTGTAGAAGGAGGCAAACAAACAGAATCACAGGGGTTCCAGGGCCCTCAAGAGGTCCCCGAGCCCCCTCCTCCACACACACCCCAGGAGCAACCCACTACTTACCCCATCCCCAATCAGGGCTGTTTGAAGGCGGGACTGAAAAACCTCCCAGTTTTTCACCACCACCACCCTTCCCTAGGAAGCCTCATTCTAGCAGTACTCCCCTCTCCTGGGACAATAGCCCGAGAACACCATACCTGTATGACCAGGGCCCCGACGGTCGATCTCCCCATGCTGAACTGGTTCCCGACAGATCGGTTGCTGTCCAGCATGGCGAGCTGCCAGATGGTGATGGTGACCTGCTGCTGGAGGGGGATGGTGGGTCTCATGTGGCTGTCCCATTGCGTGAGGGCAGGGGCGAGCAACTCACACAGCTCCATAAAGGTGTCCTTCTGCATGCAGAAATTCTGGAGCCAATTCTGGTCCTCCCACTGCTCCGTAATGATCCAGTCCCAGCAGTCACAACTGGTGTCCAGACAGCAGAAGCGGCAGTGCATGGTGTGAAGGGGAGGCTGGGTGGGGTCGTACTGCATGAGCAGTGTCCGGCAGAGAGATGAGGAAGTTTTCCGCAGTGAGCTGGGGGTTGTGTTCCTGCAGGGCCTGGAAGTGCTGCAGGAGAAGTAGCACAAGCTGTAGGAGCCATCGACTGCTTAGAGGCAGCTCCGGCTCCATGGCTAGAGATCTGAGGTGTCCACAAGGGCAACCACAGCAAGCAAAGGAAAGGCTTTGCTGTCCCTCAATGAGGTAGGCAAAGGTGAAGAACCTGAAACATGGCTGTAAGGGGGGGGAGGGATCCCTTTAAGAAAGAGTCTCAGATAGCTTCAAGCAGCAGCTCCAGGAAGTAACTGAGGTCTTGATACCCTGGCTGAAGTGCTTCCGGCTGACCTTAAATACTATTTAGCATCCAATGAGTGTGGCTGCTCTATTTCAAAATAGCTCAGCACTATTTCAATGGGCATTTGCTGTGTCTAGACGCTCTATTTTGAAATAAGATATTTCAGAGTATTTCTTCTGGAATAGCTTATTCCGAAAGAAGCGTGCAGTGTAGATGTACCCGAAATGACTTAGTACAAAAAAAGAAAACCCAACCTAGACTGGGATAAATTGAAGTTCTGCTTTTTAACATAGCATAACATTCTGGGCCAGGGTGAAACGTTCATTTGCATGAATGAGTGATAAGAGTTGAAGCTAGTATTTTATGCTTTATGAAAGAAAAAGGCTCATCTGGTTATGCACGAATAGGTTCTAGACTAGTCTCTGAACCAAAAGGTTGGGACGAGAGGAACGACGACTCAGTAGTTGCATCTCATTCCATTTCTTTCCCTTAGAGTGAGAGAGTGGGCTTAGCAATGCTCTCTCTCGTACTGCGGCTCGCTGCTTCTTGATGGGAGCATTACAAATGAAAATTTTAAGAACAGAGAAAACACTCAGCAGTGCTCTGGGCTGGGGGGATTCATACTCGAAATATATAACAGGAGTATCTATCTTCATACTGTTCTAATTATGGTTTTATTTAAAATTAAAATTAAGAGTCCAAACAATGTCATGACCAGGGCTCGCCGAGCGGCAGCGAGCCCTGCTCGCCAGCCGCGCGGTTCTGCGCTCTGCGCCGGCTTTTCCAGGGTGTAATCTACTCGCCACGGGCGAGTAGATTACATTGTTTGTCGAGCCCTGGTCATGATGATCTCAATTTTTCTGTAATTGCTAAAATTTAACCAATGTGTACCATACACACTCACCTGCTTTCCAAAGCACCAACCACTAATGCAATCAAGTAGCAGGGTACTGGAACCTAAGGGAAGATATTAAAATCATCTACTTAAACTCCTCATTGTAATATCAGAATTACCACCCACTGAGTCAAAGGAAAAATTATATATGCAAAACTATACATTCATGTTCTTCACAACCTTTGGCATTGCATTAGCCTGTGGACTTTTGTTTAGATTCTGCCTGATGTAGGATAACAGATCTATCAGCCAGTGGTAATAAGAAACAGTCCTCACATGTGAGAGCTACCCACTCAAGCCTCAGAGCTTTTACTTTCACGCATATCTTCAAAGGCCTCAGAACTGCAAATACAACTTCTGGTTTCTATTGGAAAATATTTCTATTTATACTACACAAAAGCCACTCTAGGCAACTGGTTCCAATAGCCTTGATGGACCATCAAATGATTCTGTTGAGACAAAAGACAACAGTGCCCCAAACTCAAAAGATGATTGGTTGGTGAAAGACCCACATGTGGACTACTTAATCTTCAATATCAGCCCTAAAAAGCAGTTTAATATGACTATAGTGAGACCTGGAGTAGAGCCTCTTAGCCCTACCACAATATAAACAATAACGCAGATCAGCTATGGAAGCTGAGCCAGTAACTATGTGCATGAGTCCGCTGAACTTGGTGGTTATGAAATCCTGTGCCAATTCTAAGGACTGGTGATCCAGGAAGATATTAGCCACAATGTACTATCAATTTCCCAATGCTACTGCAGCAAAAATTTCTTCAGTTTGTGCAAGGACTTTCTGGTCAGTAAAGTGATTGATCCACTTTGTTCCAACATAAGCGTAACCTCAGAGTTAACAAGACATGCACACCACACTCAATATTTTTTGATTATGTGCAAGATTAGAGGCTCAAAGCTCCAGGTGCCTATCATTTAGTGATATTACAACTTTGCACTTAACAGTATGAGCCTCAGACTAGAATATTTGTATGTAAACCTCTGTCTCTAAAGAGTTAACTAAAGTTGAAAGTCATGGTATTGAAACAAAATATTTCAATCTCATTTTACATCAAACACAGTTTCTTCTTCCTTTGGTCCACTCCTTTGGTCACTACCATAGACAATGGAGGAATCCAAACTTTCACAATCAGTCTCTTACACACGTAAAAGCTCAGGTTGTGGTAGCTTTTTGTCACTTCGAAAGCTACACTGGAAATCAATGGCACTGAAAACTGCTGGGGTATTGGCCCCCAGTAGGTGTCATAGGACACTGAAGTGCAGTGAGTATGGGCACCTGATGATGAGACACCAGGGCCAAAGTGAGGCCCAGCACAGGTTGGGCTCTCTCCATTTCTCCTTTGTCCTCTGGCACCAAAGATCTGTTCTTTTCCTGGATGCTTGCAGTATTTCTTCTTGGACATTGGGGAAGATGATTAGTGCTGAGAGACCCAAGTTGACAGAGGAGCTCTTTGTACCAAGACCAAGACATCTGGTGACAAGTCCAGACTCCAAAGATGGTGTTTAGAACCACCTCCCTGAGGAGGATTTTCAATCAAACAGCTTGATCATGAGGTCCAGGGCTTGAACTGCTTGCAAATTTGGCAATGGTCTTCCCTATAAGCTTCCCCTACCCACCTGAGGCAGCTCGAGTACAGATTGTTCAAAGACAGACATGCTGCATGGAGCTTCAACCCTGGTGACCGTGGTGTGCCTTGGTACTACAATGGGGGACAACATTGCTATGCAAGAGCAGAGAAGCCCAACTATCTAGAACTATTAAAAACTGTTTACTCTAAAAACAGACAGAAAATCCCCTAATAGAAGGGTTGCCTAGGCCATGAGGGTTCCACAAACTGTCACAGGCAGTAAGAAGTAATTGAAAGGGGAGTGAGATCAGCAGGGCCCTTTATACGGATTCAGTGAGTATGAGAAGCCAGGCGGTGCTAGAGCCCATCCATTGGATACCAGTAAGGAAAAAAAAATCCTGCAACAGTGCTCAGGGCATGCACACACCTACACTGGCATGGACATGTGCAAGCACTCGAAAAAGAACTTCCATGGTGCAGTGTGTTTCTTACATTTATTATCAAAGTAATTCTAATAATTAAATAAAAAAAGGTATGTGATCTTATGATTATCTATTGAACACACCAGCACATGATTTGGTGGTTGCATTTTTCATGTTCACTGCAAAGACTCAAGAACAGATGCTTAAATTCCTTTAGCTGTATTCTAACAGGTTTTTAAACTGTGGATTGGTAGGTCACCAATGGTTTAAAGTTTCAGATCTCAGGGGAAAAGACAACATGAACCTGTTTTTGTTTTTTTGTTTTATTTTTAAAGAGAGGCTGTTCCTCATGGCTAAGGAAAAGCAAGTGCTATGGAAAACATTTAGACAAGCTTGGCAAACCTAGTGGTTAGGGCCAGTGATCAACCACACCCGACAACAATTTGTTTTATGGAATGTGTTGCTTTATAAAAAATAAAACAAACCTTGTCTTGTTCACATGTACAATAAGTTTCCATGAGCCTAAATATAATAAATTATAGCACACACAAGTTTGTGTAGGCTTCATGAACACAATACTTAAAGTCAATACAAATACGTGCCTGGCTTCATAAAGAATTTGCTAATTTCAATTTACAAGACCTTGGATCTTACCTTCTGACTGAAACTATATATTTTCCTGTTGCAATCTTCTGGGTCAGGCATCTCTCCATCACGATTAGCACTCATGAGAGCCACCAACCTTTAGGAATAGATACCTTAATAATAAGAAAGGAAATATTCAATTATGAACAAGTCTAAGTCTAAGTCAACACAATTAAGAATTTACGTTATGAGAATATTTTGTGTTTCACCTCTCTCCCCCGTTCATCTCTGCCACAACTAGCATTCATGTCAAGCAGAAATAAACAGTGTCCACTCCCTCTAAACAGGCAATGTTTAATCAGCCAAAAGGGTTAGACCAGGGGTGGGCAATAATTTTTAATGGGAGGCCACACTTCTGTGGAGGGAGTGTGAGGTCTGGAACAGCAGGTGGAGTGTAGAAGGGAGTTTGGGATAGAGGACTGGGGTGCAGGAGGGAGTATAGGGGGGTCTGAAAGGGAGTTTGGGTAAAGGAGGGGGTTATAGTCAAGGGAAGGGGCTTGGGGTGCAGGGTCCAGTAGGGGTTATGGGTGCAGCAGAGGATTCTGGCCTGTGAGAGGAGGCTCTAACAAGCTGTGCAGGATCTGGGAAGGAGTTGTGACCTGGGGGAAGGGGTGCAGAGGGTTTGGGTGGTAATATGGGGCAGGGGAATAGGGTGCAGGGTCATGAAGGGGTATGTATGCAGGAAAGTATTCTGGCCTAGGGGAGAGGTGTAGGAGGGGGTACAAAGTCTGGGAGAAAGTTGTGACCTGGAGGAGGTGGGAACAGGGGATACAGAGGGTTTGGGGTAGTAGCCTGGGGCAGGTAGTTGGAGGGGCGAGAGGGGGTAGGGTGCCAGAGGCAGGCTCTGGCTGGGAGGCGCTTATCTAGGCTCCCAACCAGCAACTCTGCAGGAACCTGAGCCTCTCTGCCTGTGTGCTGGGCGGGCTGCTCCACATGGCTCTTCTCCAGCACAGGGAGGGAGGGAGGGAAGAGGCTTCATTCGCTGCCCCTGCCTTCAGCAACATTTCTCAGAAACTGGCCAATGGGAGCTGAGGGATCTGCCTAGGGGGCAGGGACAGCACCTGAAGGATTTTTTTAAAGAAAGGATTAATGTATTTAAGGGATAGTTACCTTAATCTCTCCATAAAATGAGGTAAAAGTAGTTTTAAATATCTACTCCATGCCAATTTTAAGGGCTTTAACATCAGATTTTCCTGATTTAAATAGTCTCCCTCCTGTGTGACTTAGTATGTAGGGGAAGATTGCAAAACTACACAGAGTGTTATCAAGTGCACATGTAAACAAGTTGAAGCAAACATGAAAATATTTATTTCTCAACCTTTCCGGTATGGTAATCTTAGACATCACTTGTAAATAGATTTTTCACACAAAATGTGATTTTAAACTGACTGTACTTTCAAAACTACCCACATTTTGAAACATTTCCACATTTTTAATTTAGAATTGTTTACTCAGCAGTCTGTACCACACACAAACCTCAACAAACTTTCCCTATTACACAAGATGTGTAAGAGTGTGAAGACTTTGTAGTTGTGTTTATTTTAAAAGTCCTTACTACCTCATAATGTCTTCCTCAGAGATTGACAAGTAATTGAGGCATATACTGATTTAACACTTTTTGGTAATAAATCTCTATTGCCGTCACACAATAAATACTTAGGACCACCGTCATCATAAAAGAGCTATGGATTTCTGCAGATCTGGCTTCCATAAATTGGTGAATGGCCCATCATGCTCAGCTAGGCCTCGTATTTCCTTTCCCATACTGTTCAGCTGTCTACCTAATTCAAGAAACTCTTATGGAAAACCAAAGGGAAGTTTATCTAGAAAGTGTAAACTAGGATTCAAGAGGGAATGTTTTGTGTACAAATGTCAAACAAGCTCTCTATTGTCTGGAAAAAACATTATTAAGAAAAAGACCATCAGGAAACCCACATAGCCACCTTTCTTCAGTAAACTTTCAGAACCTCCTCCAATGTCTCCCCTCGAGCATAAATCTGCTCCACATTTATCAGCAGGGCACCTCTATTAAGAAGTTAATTTCTAGTCTCCCAGCCTGGTCTACACTAGGACCTTAGTCCGAAATTAGCACCCCCAAGGTCAATTTTGTAAACGATGTGTCCATACTACCAAGCCCATTATTCCTGAATAAGAGGACACAGAATTCGAACTCTGTAGACCTACATTTCATGAGGAATAACTCTATTCCAGAACTTGTAAGTCCGAAATAACGCTAGAGTGGATGCTTCAGTGCTGCTACTTTGAACTAAATGGCCTCCAGGAGGCCTCCTGCAGCTCCCCAGAGTGCTTTCCAGGGCTCTGAGTCCGAGATAGCGTGTCCACTTTAATGGAGCCTGCCTTGGACTACATTCGATTCTTCCCCCTAGTGAGGATACAGAACTGCGAATTTGTAAAATCAGGTGCCCAGAAGTCAACTTTAGTAAATTCAAAATAATCTCCTAGAGTAGACATGGCCCCAGGGAGTAAGCAGGCTTAAGACTTTTGTTCTATATATGAACAAAACCTGCAGGTTGGTCTCCATATTCAGAGTTCCCCCAATAGTCTGAGAGCAAAGAGCCCTGTTTCCAACATGTCACATAAAATGAAATCTCTGCTGAAGCAGCATCCCCCTCCCCCCCAATCCAAGTTCAGGTAAAATGCCTGTGTGGTCTCTGAAAGCCTGTCCTCTCACTGCAGCCTCAACAGATGGCTCTACACAGTAACCGTAGCCCCCACTCATCTGAATCAACAACATGCTCTACTTTTCATATGAGGGAGGTTCAGCACAGAGCTGCTCATGACTCAGGAGGGAAATCCCTTCCCCTTACTAGCCAGAGAAATGCCACAAGGCAGACAGGCAGGTCTGAGTTATAGAAAGGTAAATTCCCATTCGGTGGTTTCATAATGGGCCATTTTCAGCAATCTCTGTATATGAAATATTCCAGAGAAGTCAGAGAAATCTGTATCTGCCCAATATACATACAGACTGAAATCTTGCACTATTTCCACATCCCTTAGTAGAAGCTGACCATCAGGCTATTAAAGTGTAAAGCTTTTAATTTACTATTTTAATTGCAAGGTGAAGTAAAGATTTGCATTAGCAAATCACTATCAGGTGGTAAAATCTGAATGCTCCTTGCAATGCAGTCATGGGCCAGGTCTACACTAGATCCTCCAGCTCAGTTTAAGGTACAGAACTCGAGCAACATAGAATATGTAGCTGGAATTGGCTTACCTTAAGTTGAGCTTGGCAGCATCCCCACAGCAGGAGGCCTACTTGAGAGGGCAGGAATAACAGACACCAGCAGAAGTGCCCTCTGAGTTCGACTTAGTGAGTCTTAACGAGACTTGATAAATTGACCTCCAGAAGATCGACTGAGGCAGCAATGATCTTCCGTGGAGTGAAGACGTGGCCTTGTTCACAGAAAACCTTCCAGCTAGCAGAGACTTCCCCATTCTAGTTGTGCTCTTCATGTAGCTATGTGTGATTTGTATTCATTTACCTCTGCATAGTAGGTTTGTTTCACAGAAGGTGTATCCTGGCAAGGAAGGATGGCTCTGCAGTGGATAGCCTGGAAAAAGATGGGACACATTTCAGGCATTTCTTATATGCAGCTTTTGCAATACATCTCACAAACATGGTATTTTGTTAGGGTATGTCTACACTACAGCACTAATTCGAACTAACTTAATTCGAATTAGTTAATTCAAACTAAGGTAATTCGAATTAGTGCATCTAGACCTAAAAACTAATTCGAATTAGCGTTTTGCTAATTCGAACTAGCATGTCTACAGTGAGTGGACCCTGAACCGAGGTTAAGGCTGGCCGGAACCAGTGCCGACAGGACATCAGGTTAGGACTTAGCGTGTGGAGCTGCTGCCTCAGGCTAGCCGAGGGCTGTGGTTAAAGGGACCCGACCCCCACCCCGGACAGACAGTTCTCAGGGTTCCCCGCTTGCTTGTCTACCTCGATGAGGGACAGCAAAGCAGTCCTGTCTTGGAGTGCCCTGAGTGCCCACACTCGGCACATCACAGCACTCAGCCATCAGCCCGACTGCACTTGCCGCAGGCTGCCATCCGGGGGTGTCAATCGAGGGCTGTCAGGATCCAGGAGGCCCTGCAGGAGAGCTTCCATCCCGAGGAGCCCGCAGAGCCACCCCAGTCCACCCCATCGGGGGCTCGTGCCCCATTCCTCCCTCACCTCCTTCCACTTACCCTTCCCTAGCCGCCCTTCCTGATGTAAAAAATAAAGGACACGTGTTCAAAACTAGAAACTCTCTTTATTTAACAAAACTGGGGGGGGAGGGATTAACCTCTGGGGAGACTGGGAAAAGGAGGTGGGAGAGGGAAGAGAGAGGGTGGAGAGGGGAGGGGAAACCTGGGAGGAGGGAGCTGGAAGGGGAAGCCAGGGAAGAAGGAGATAGGGAAGCATAAAACTATGGCCATATCTTCAGTACTGTGTACAGATGTGGTCTCCTCACCTCAAAAAAGATATTTTGGCCTGGGAAAGGGTTCAGAAAAGGGCAACTACAATGATTAGGGGTTTGGAACAGGTCCCATATGAAGAGAGGCTAAAGAGACTGGGACTTTTCAGCTTAGAAAAGAGGAGACTGAGGGGGGATATGATAGAGGTCTATAAAAGCATGAGTAGTGTGGAGAGGGTGAATAAAGAAAAGTTCTTCATTAGTTCCCATAATAGAAGGACTAGAGGACACCAAATGAAATGAATGGACAGCAGGTTTAAAACTAATAAGCGAAGTTCTTCTTCCCACACAGCAAATAGTCAACCTGTGGAACTCCTTGCCACAGGAGGCTGTGAAGGCTAGAACTATAACAGAGTTTAAAGAGAAGTTAGATAAATTCATGGAGGTTGGGTCCATGGAGTGCTATTAGCCAGGGGGTAGGAACGGTGTCCCTGGCCTCTGTTTGTGGAAGGCTGGAGATGGATGGCATGAGACAAATCGCTTGGTCATTGTCTTCGGTCCATCCCCTCCGGGGTACCTGGTGCTGGCTGCTGTCGGCAGACAGGCTACTGGGCTAGATGGACCTTTGGTCTGACCCAGTACGGTCATTCTTATGTTCTTATGTTCTAAGCTCAGGGCTCAGGGTTGGGGGTCTCACTGGACCAACTTGATTTTCATGCATACCTGTTCCTGGGTCCTCATGTGGCCTCTGGTGGCCAGGCTGGCAGCCATGCGGCTGTAGACGGCCACGTTCCTGTGCCTAGTGCGGAGGTCGTGGACGTTGGAGGACTCCCCCCAAACCTCGATGAGGTCCACGATCTCCGCACTAGACCAGGCGGGCTCCTGCCTCTTGCGCCCTGGGCAGGCTCCTGGGAGCCGCCAGCCTGGTCCTGGGAAGAGGCGGAGGGCTGGGTGGCAGCGGGTGGCTGGCTTGTGCCGTGCCAGGTGCAGGGTCTGCTGACTGGGTGCTGGCAGGCTTGCAACTGGCACAAGCACTGTAGCCGGACCGTGCCCCTTTAAGGGCTCCGGGGCCGGGAGGGGGGCAGAAAAGTTTCCCTGGTTTGGCCCAGAGTGGCCACCAGGGCAAGCTGGGAAGGGCTAGCCTCCAACTAGTTCGAATTAAGTGGCTACACAGCCCTTAATTCGAACTATAGTCGAACTAGGCGTTAGTCCTCGTAGAATGAGGTTTACCTAGTTCGAATTAAAGCGCTCCGCTAGTTCGAATTAAGTTCGAACTAGCGGTTTGTATGTATAGACGCTATGAAAGTTAATTCGAACTAACAGCTGTTAGTTCGAATTAACTTTGTAGTGTAGACATACCCTTACAGAAGAGTATGAGCCAAACAGAAGGACAACATAAGTTCATCAGCCAAATTTTGATGCCGTATATCTGACTGCTGTCAAAGTCCTCCTGACATTGCACTTCCTTTCTCAGGGGCCAGTTCTGCCCCTCTTCCATATAGGAAAGGAAACCTGTCTAGCAAAGGCTTCTAGGTATAGGGCAAGTTTCATTGCAAATGAAGAAGCATCAAGTCACTTAGGAAGAAATAATGGGAAATGAGTACCACCTCAGCGCTAGTTTGAGATTTAAAAAAAATTAAAACATGAATCTTATGCACTTTTGATGAATAAAGACATTTGGGCAAGGTTCAAAGCCAAAACACAAATGTACTATATTATTTTTATTATATTTATTAACATTTTATATTTTTTCTATTATAGTTTTATTATCAAAAAGCTAAATTCTACCATGAGATTTGTAGGTTGATTCTCAGATTCATTTATCCATACAACCATCCTAAAATAAATTTCTGTGGTTCTACCAATCTTCTAGCTTTCAGTTAGAACTGCTCCTCTAGATGACATCTTCCACCATTTATACTCTTCACAGGTAGCTAATTTATCTTTACTGAGAGCCCATACTTTCTACTTTTTGGTGGCTGATCTAGTTTTCATAGCTGAAGACTTCCTAGAAGACATAAAGCTATAGAAAAAGGTGAACTGCCATATGTTCTGACTGCAAGAACTCAATTATGATAGCAGTCTGGAGATATCACACTTGTTTTGAATTAAATGTTATGGCCTCAGCTCCAACAATGCCTTCATTTGTGTAGTGTTTTACCCTTGGCCTTTGACAATAACTTTAGATAACAAATATCATCTAGGAACAAACATGGAAAGAGCTATAGAAGCACTTAGATACTATACTGAATAAACCTACAATTTATTTGTGCTTTCCCCGCTGTTGCCCTTTTTTAAACTATAAAGGATTATTAAAGAATATAGATAACATCTAATTTCAGACAGTCCTCCTAACCTCACATTGGCTGAAGAGAAATGGATGTTTCTTCCCTGAAGTCTGTTCTGGAGTAAGCCACTGGAGAGCTGAAGATTCTGGAGAGGTTTCAAATGAAGTTTCCACAATCACATCTTGTCCCCTGCACAAATTAAACAAGGAAGCATTTTCTGACATGTCCTATATGTCAAAGAGGTGAA
This sequence comes from Rafetus swinhoei, assembly GCA_019425775.1. Classification (NCBI taxonomy): domain Eukaryota; kingdom Metazoa; phylum Chordata; order Testudines; family Trionychidae; genus Rafetus; species Rafetus swinhoei. Next base: position 267,304,781 of record CM033437.1, on the reverse strand, counting down.
TTCTATGGCAAAGCCTTTCAAAAGATACTGTAATATCAAATTTAGCAGTCACAGCTGAAGTCAAGATATCAACTAGTTGTATAATGAAACGACTTTTTGCTTGTGACTAGGACACAAATACATCAACAACTACCAATTATGTTTCAAATATTAATACCCTCTCTCTGTTAGTGAGAAATTTCCCCTCTCTCTAACCAAAAAGGAGCTAGAAATTGGATTTTCTTGCAAGAAGCCTCACATGACAGTTCAATAGCCAATCAAAAGCTACTTACCACTTCAGTATGGAAACACGATCAAGCAGAAATTAATAAAGCCTGTTACATATAGACACACTTATTCCAAGTAGTACCTAACTTAATAAAATAGATTTTGTGCACTTTGGAATGCAAAATTGTGTGCGCCCCATTGGTATTAGATGGACTATCCTATTTATTGACTAAGCAAAAGAATCGTTGAAAAAGAAAGAGACTGGCACATGAACAATCCCATTTGATTAAATCCATTAAAGAAAAAATACTGTATGGCATGCCACAGTTTTACTCAGAACTCATGATTGACAGTTCATAATGAATGAAGGCAAAGAGCAATGGATAAGACAAATGCTGGTTATGTATTACTAGCAAGAGACCTAGGATACAAAGGACAATTTGTACACTCCAATTAAAAAAATCACTCTGTCAGCAATATATTGAAGTACTTGATTATTACCCCAGTCTCTGAAAATTCCTAGGTTCATATTTGTGAACCTCTCTTTGAAATCAATCTTAATCATAAATTAAAATCTATGGTAGTTAAACTTAGAAGTAGGGGTGTCAAATCTCATTTAATTAATTAACAGGTTAAACATTACATTTATCTAAATTTATCTAAAACCAATTTATCTCTACAGGAGTTGTAAAGTGCACAGGTGGGGTGAGACAATTGCTTGTTTCTCTTATAAAAGTCTAACCTGAAATTACAGCTACCACCAGCTTTCCAATGAATAAGAGCCAGAGGAGATTTTCTTCACGGTCCTCTAGCATTGTTTATGTTTATTCATGGGAGTTACTGATGTGTGACTCCTCTAGCTCATTTTACCCATAAAAAAAGATTATACTATTACTTCCACAATCTTTCCAGCCCCTGCTGCCTTAGGGCTCAAGAGCTGAGTACCAAACTCGACAACCCAGTGTTCCAGAAGTAGCAGCTAGATTTGACAACATAAGACAGACAACTTCAGTTACCAGTCTAACTGAAAATAGACAAGGTCCAATTACAAAAAACAGCTTTCAGTCTGGGTATATGACACAGCAAATATAGTATGATCTCAATTGTTAAAGACATTGCAACAATTGTTGGCAGAGGCTCTTTAAGTTAATGCTTTAAAACAGCTTGCTGAAAATTAATTCATTCTCAATTTTGCTGTCAAAACCTGACTTCAAATTCGGGGGCTACGTCTAGACTGGCATGATTTTCCGGAAATGCTTTTAACGGAAAAGTTTTCCGTTAAAAGCATTTTCGGAAAAGAGCATCTAGATTGGCATGGACGCTTTTCCGCATAAAGCACTTTTTGCGAAAAGCGTCTGTAATAATCTAGAGCTTTGCATAAAGCCCCGATCGCCATTTTCGCGATCGGGCTTTGCAAAAACAAATCTCAGCTGTCTACACTGGCCCTTTTGCGCAAAGGGACTTTTGCCCAACGGGAGCAGCATAGTATTTCCGCAAAAGCACTGATTTCTTACAGGCAGGAAGTCAGTGCTTTGCGAAATTCAGCGCCAGTGAAGACAGCTGGCCAGTTTTTCCGCAAAAGCGGCTGATTTTGCGGAAAAACTGGCCAGTCTAGACACAGCCTTAGGGTTTTGCATTTGCATAGCTGTAATGGTGAGCTAAACTTGCATTCTTTGTACACTCTTAATCCCAACTAACTACAATGGCAATTTGGAGTTTGCCAGCAATGCCAAGTGAGTCCTCTATAAAGAGCAAAGAATACAAAGACTGCAACTCAACTTTAGGTATTAGTGATGGTGGCAGAAGACCTTGGGCAATCAAACCTGCATCAGAAACACATTGAATTCCACAGATGAAAACTATTACAAAATTCAAAAAAAAAATCAAAAGTATCAACATAATTCTGAGCAAAATCAAACTTGCACAAGCCAGCAGGAGTACAAATGTAATCACTTATGGAAAGTGTTAGAATGCTGGTGAAATCCTTGCAACGCTTTTAGTAAATATTTAGCATACCACTCACGTAGACTACGCATAGCAAGCCTGTAAACAGGTAGGTTTACCTTCTCAGTTCAAAAGGAAGAGTGATTTCCAAGAGTGTCCCTTTGAAACTGTGTCTTTGTCCAAAAGCAAATTTTGTTTCCTGTCCATTAACTGCCTCTTTAGAGATCTGAAGGTCCTTTGTATCCAAAACCTGTAACCAGACAAATGTTAAGTGCTGACTGCAAAATAGCTAAACACTTTAAAATTTAGTAACCATGTTAAATCTAGTATAGAAAATAACATGCTGAAGTCTACAATATTGTTTCATAGCTCTACATTTAAAACTGTTCTTGTTTTTGAATGTATTCATTTAATTTCACCCCACCCCATACTCATGGCTAGACAAAGAGATTATGAGTTAGCAATGTTAAAGGTTAACCGGTTAACCAGTAAGGTTTACCAGGATAAGGCTTACCAGTTCTAGTTTACTGGTAAGCACTGGAGCAGCTCCCCACTCGCCCTGGGAAGGGGTCTGCACCAACCCTGCGGGGCCTGCCAGAGCAGCCCCTTCTGTGGTGGGTCTGGCTAGACTTCCCCCTCCGCTGCAGGTTACACACTGGCTCCCTGGCAAGCCCTGCATCTCAGCTCCCAGGGAGGTTTCACTGGACTCTCTGCAGTAAAAAGCTTATTTAAATTAGCTTTATACTGCAGAGCCCGCAGCTCATGTAATGCTATGATTTTAGCAGTTACATTTTTAACCACATTTTTACATCCCTACTATGAGTTTGTCTATAATGCAATAAAACCACATAAAAATCAAAAGTATCAACATAATTCTGAGCAAATCAAACTTGCGCCAGCAGGAGTACACATGTAATCACTTATGGAAAGTGTTAGAATGCTGGTGAACGCAACGCTTAGTAAATTTAGCAGTACCACTCGAACCTTCTTAGCAGGCCTGTAAACAGAGGTTTAAGCCTCTGCACAAGAAGGCAGTGTGGAGAGCAACAAGAGTTTCTTTGAAAAACCCTATGGCTAAAATGGCCATCAGAGCTTTCTTAAGAGAGAGCGTCCACACTGCCATGGACGCTTTTGCGCAAAAGCACATCTCTTGCACAAAAGCATATGGCAGTGTGGACGCACTCTTGCGCAAGACCTTTTGTGTGAGAACTCTTGCGCAAAACTGTTTTGCGCAAGAAGCCTGCAGTGTAGACGTAGCCTGGGTGTTTTATTGCAATGTAAACATACCCAAGATGCCACAGAAATAGAGTAAATAAGTCTAGAACATTTCACACTTCAATACTTCCTGCCTAAAACTCACAAAGAACTTTCACAATTGTCAACTAAGGGTGTGTTTGTAGGGGGCAATTCACATACAACCTTAACAGCAATTAGAGTGGAACAGCATTTCCCAATTAACTGTGTGGACACTTGAAGAATAAGAATGCCTTATTCCAAATTAGCCTAATCCACTTTTGGATTGAGATGAAGACACTTGTGAATGAGACCTCCATTATTAAATAGTTTGTTAGAAATCAAAACTTTTGTGTAACATCCATTACATTTTGCCTTTTATTACCAATAGGAGCTTTCAAAAACTGAATTCTGATCACCAAAGGGATTGTTTTATGTATTTTAAAAGTTTTTTATGCTAATAAGCAAAACCTGAATAGATGTTTGCTTTCTATTTGTACAGGTTGAACCTCTCTAGTCCGGCACTCTCTGGGCTGGCATGATTTTAGTTAGTCACATGTCCACTTACCATGTGTGTGGCTAAGTTTCCCCGGAGTCCCATAACATTTGAGAAAGAGTGAGTGAGTCCTGGCTCTCAGTGTTCTGTACTGTTATTTAGCTCTAATTTACCCCTAAATGTCTTCTAAGGGCCCAGCAAGTAGTGGAATTGTTGGTAATGCTGCCAGACAATATTAACCTCCCATGGTTTGGCAAATTCTCTGACTCGGCACCAGCTAGGTCCAGTGGATGCTGGACTAGAGAGGTTCAACCTGTATTAGAACAGCAAAACAGAATGCTTGTTTGCACAATTATAAGATTCCTTATGTGAAAGTTGTGTTTGGTAGGTTGGATTGTTTTTAAGGTTATGGTTATTGGTAAAAATGATTTGCATAAGGACTATCATTTTAAAGAGAAACTACAAATGTATGGTGGGGTTTGGTTTGGTTTTTTTGGAATGGGGGGACACTAGTGCTTGGGGCAGGGAAGGAGGTGTTAATTTAGCCTGTTACCACTGTGTAGACAGAAAAAAACTTTCTTGGCGAGTTTTGATGACTTAGACCACCCTACCAATCTATCTATTAAGTTTTCTAATTTGTTCCATTGCAAAGAGCCCTCCATATGTGAATTTGTACAACTTTGAACCTGTAGGAAAGTTACTCTAGTGTCTTTGTTGCTGCTCATACTTTTTCCAAAAGCAGCAAAGTAAACTTTACATTTACAAGCCTTCCAGTTTCACTCTTTTGCTGTTCGGGGAAGCTCTAAGAAGAGCAAGCATTCAGACTATTTGCAGGGGAAGCAAATGAAGAGCAGAGACTAGGTAGGAAGTATACTGAAGACACTACCACCTGTAATCATCCATACGAGCAGACTAGGAACTAAACAGAGTACCAAAACACACACCACAATAACGAAGCTCAAGATGTGAGGGAGAGAAATGAGCTCATTCTCTTCAAAGCAGCAAGTGGAGACTTTAAGTATGATATCCAGAGCCAGCCAGAGCAGAGACTAAGGATGCCTCGGTATGAATCTTTTTGCTAGGAGAGATTGAAAATGGTTCTGGGCTCCTCCACAACAACACATTGGGCACTGGCCCTTAACATATTTAATGACTTCTATCTCCCCTCAGACTTCTTTTCTCTAGACTAAACATGCCCAGTTTTTTAACCTTTCCTCATAGGTCAGGTTTCCTAAACGTCTTAATTTTGTTGCTTTCCTGTGGACTCACTCCACTTTGTCCACATCCTTCCTGAAGTGTTGTGCTCACAGGTGGGCACAGTAGTTCAGTTGAGTCCTCATTCATGTCATGCAGAAGAGAACAATTACCTCCTGTGTCTTACATACAAAACTCTTCTTACATCCCAGAATATTAGTCTTTTTCGCAAATACACTACATTGTTGATTTCTATTTGATATGTGATCCACTATAACCCCACATATTTTCCAGCAGCACTACCACTTAGCCAGTTATTCTCCATTTTATAATTGTGTATTAAATTTTTCCTTCCTATTTGCAGTACTTTGCATTGATCTTTACTGAATTTCATCTGGCTCATTTTAGATCTATTCTCTCATTTGTGTGAAGGTCAGTTTGACTTGTAGTCCTGCCCTCCAAAGTGCTCGTAACCCCTCTAATCTTGGTATCATCTGAAAATTTTATAAGCGTACTATCCATATCCTTAATGAAAATAATTAATATCAGAGCCAGGGCTGACGCCTGTGGAACACCACTGATTACACCGTCCTAGTTTAACAGTAATCCATTGTTAACTAGTCTTTAACTAGGGTCTTTCCACCAGATGTGCACTCACCTTATAGTTTTATCTAGACCACATAAGCAAACTAAGGAAATAAGACTGTCACATGGGACTGTCACTAAGCATTAAAAAAAAGTTAGATTGGTTTGACATGACATGTTTTTAACATATTGATGCAGTCTATTCCTTATACCCTTATTATCCTCTACATCAGCAACAGGCAACCTAGGCTAGTAAGTGGGCTGCAAGATTGTCGTTACCAAGATAGTCTCCTGGAATAGGGTAATTTTGCTAATTTCACTTGCGTACTAGGGATATTAATATTTGTTTACTCAGGTAAACGTGTAACCGCTGAGAAATTTCAGTGGTTACATGGTTACACGTGGGAGAAGGCAGTGGTAACATGGTTACATGTGGGAGAAGGCAATAGGCATATGACAGTGTAAACTAGGGGTGGGGAACCCAAGGCCCGGGGGTCGGATGTGGCCCCCAGCTTGCCTGAATATGGCCCCCAAGGCTCTGGACTCCCCCCCAGCATTGGGGAGCCTGAGCTGGTGCTCTAGCCCTCCCCCCACTCCCTTATGGGGGCTGGAGCACACAAAATCTAGTAACCTTGCCCCCCCTTTGGCTCTGATGTGCAATGGGAATGTGGGGGGTATCTTTCTCGTTCTCAGTTGACCACATCAGTGAGGGTTTGGGTTTTTTATTTTTACTTCTCATTTGTGTGTGGCCCCACCAACTGATTTTTCTGGGGTTAGCAGCCCCCAACCCAAAAAAAGTTCCCCATCCCTGGTGTAAACGATTAACCGATGAGCCTGGGCTCATTAGTTAACCTTCACAGTTACACGCAGTCTTCCCCCCCGGCCACACTACTGCCTCTGTAGGCAGCAACATAGGGGGAAAGGAGGCAGGCGAGAGCCAGCATGCATGGGGAGCCAGCTTTTAAGACAGCTCCTTGCGAGCACCACTTCTCGCAGAGCCATCTGTCTCCTCTCCCACCCCACCCGCACTGCTTCATGGGGGAGGGGGGGAGAGCAGGCAGCTGCGTGGGGGAAGGGGGAGCAGGCAGCTTAAAAGCTGGCTCCCTGTGTGCACCGGCTCCCACCTGCCCCTTCCTCCCTGCGCTGTTGGCTCTGATACAGAGGCAGCAGCGTAGGGGGAGGAGAGCTGCATGTAACTATGAAGGTTACGTGATGAGCCCAGGCTCATAGGTTTACCATTTACACTATCACATGCCTATCGCATAGCTAGAATGTACCACACATAGAAGCCTGATGAGCTGCATTCGACCCATGGGCTGCCAATTGCCCATTACTGCTCAACATGCTATAATTCCTTGGGTCCTCTTTGTTTTTCTTTTTAAAGATATGTTCTATGTTTGTTTTTCTTTTTAAAGGTATGTTCTATGTTTCCCCTTCTCCAGTCCTCTGGGATCTTACCAGTCCTTATTGAGTTCCCAAAGATCAGTGCTAGCCAAGATTGCTTCAGCTATTTCCTTCAGTAGCCTAGGATGAATTTCATCTGGCCCTGCCAATTTGAATACATATAACTTATCTAAATGTTCTTTACCCCAGTCTTTCCTTAATTTGGCTTGTGTGACTTCCCCCTAATTATTAATATCAAATGTGCTGAATATCTGGCCACCATTAACCTTTTTAAGGAAGTCTGAAACAGGGGCATTAAATACCTCAGTCATTTTGATGTTTTGAGCTCTTCTTCCCTGCTAAGAGGCCCTACATTTGCTTTATCTTAAAGTAAATTAAAGTAAGAAAATGTCTGAAAGAAGTGTATGCCCATGGTTGCCATCATACACTAGTTAAGGAATGCTAACCTTCAAGTGTATTGCTCATGTCAATGGCTCTCAACTTTTCCAGATAACTAGTCTGATTTGTCTTTGCATACCTCCAAGTTTTACCTCACTTAAAAAACTACTTGTTTACAAAATCAGATATAATAATACAGAAGTGTCACAGCACATTACTACTGAAAATTTTATTACTTAATTTTAGCATATAATTATAAATCAATTTGAATATAAATATTGTATTTACATGTCAGTGTACAATATACAGACCAGTATAAAAAGTCATTGTTGGTAATAATTTTAGTTTGTACTGACTTCACTAGTGCATTATATGTAGCCTCCTGTAAAATTAGACAAATACCTAGTTGAGCTGATGTACCCCTGGAAGACCTCAGTTTATCTTGAGGGAGACACATCCCTGGTTGAGAACCATTGGCTTATATCATTTAAATGTGCACAAAAGAAGTGTTTCTCGCTGCACAGTTGCTAGGTATCTAGAACCCAGCCCAGCTAGTGTTGATGTCTCAGCATGAGATAGTGTGTCAGCCCCAAGGGCCCAAAGTACATGGGGTCACAGACACCAGGTGTGTCACAAGAAAAGCCCTGTGCATGGGAGGGAGTGCACCAGGACCAGTGTGTGCCAAAGTAACATGGAGCCTGTGCCGCATGACACCCTGAGGGAGCCCAGGCTGACAAGAGACCAGGGCAGGGAGCCAGGGGTGGCAAGCTGTACAGGCGCACGGTGCCCAGGCTCCACCAATGTTCAGGACTGGGTCTCTTCCCTAGTCGTGCCTGCCACCCATAGGTGTGTCGGAGGGAGTATTCCTGCCTGCCTGGGCAGCTGCTCTCACCCTGCAGCTCTGTGCTGCATGCCCTCACCAGCTGCTGCTTGGGGAGGAGGGCAGAGGGCAGAGTGGTGAGCTCTTCCTCCAGAGCTCACCTCTCCTGACAGGCGTCCTTCCCCTGCCCCATCCCTCACCCCAAACTCATCTCCAACCCAACCCATGTCCCACACCCCAGCCCTGAACCTGCACCCCAAACACCCGCCCACATCCAAACTCCCTCTCACAGCCTGAGGCAAATGGGGAGAGGGGCCTGTTCTGGGCATCACCAAAACTATACAAAGCTCTGCCTGGAGCAGGGAAAGGGGGCACAGCCAGACCCCAACACATCCAGCGCATCCACAGCCAGCAGCCCCACGGGGCCAGGGGGCACGGACCCAACCAAAGCTGTTTTCCAACTGCGCAGGCCCAGCGCCACCTCGAAATGCCGGGCCGGGGGGAAAGGCGGCCTCGCAGCAGCCCCCCCGCCCTTACCAGGCAGCGCAGCCCGTCCCGCTCGACCCGCACGCGGCAGCGCAGGTTCAGGTGGTGCGCGCGGTGCTGGGCGGGCGCGGCGAAGGAGCTCGGGTCCGGCTCGGCCATGGCTGCGGCTCCCACTGGCTGCAGTTCCCGGCCTGGCAGCCGGCTGAGAGAGGGAGAGGCCGCGCCGAGGGGAGGGGGGTCGCGGTCCGGCCCCGAAGCGGAACAGGCGGGCTCGAAGGCCGGGACGTGGCTGCAGCGGAGGGTGGCACCTGCCAAGCGCAGCGCTGCACCTCGCCCGCCCGCAGCGCCCCCTCTGCAGGCTCCCGGCTCAAGCCCCCTTCGCGTGCAGCTTCTCATGTCCCCTGGGGCCGAAATTCCGCCTGCCCTGCTGTCACTTCAAAGGGGGTTTTAGATTTTTTTGAAAGGTCACCGTTTCCCCCCCTGGAAAGCTGAACTTTAAAAACCTCCATGACAGATCACTAGCAGCAAATGTATAAATAAAGTTTTTGTTACTATACATACAATACTTAAGATACAATTCCAGCTGTGACAATAGTGTAGCTGGAATCCATGTACCTTAAACTGAATTTCTGGGGTGGCCCCACTGTAGGTCTATCGGAGAAAGAAACTCTCCTATGCAGGTCCCTTACTCCTTGTGACCCTTGGAGTATGGGGTTGAATAAGATACCATCAGCCTTTGATTTAGGGAGTCCTTATCAGACCTGCTAAATCAATTGTCAAAGAATCAATTTCAGCCTAGGTATAGACAAGGCCAAAAAAGTTTTCAAAATACAGGGTTGTGTGTATACACAGAAGAAAACATTAAAATGTAGCTGCCTACTTGAAAATTGATGAGTGATGACTGGAGGTGTACAGATAGTAGATTTTGCTGCAATTTATCAAATGCAGCAGTTGAACAATAGCAACATAGGAGGAAAGTATTTTCTTATCTGAATAAGAAACAATGGAATAGACTTTAGATAAACTTTCCAGAAACATTTGCCTCTTGCTTGAAATCAATCTTGGAACACTCAAAAGGGAACTTCTGAAGCAGTTACAAGTTACTGAGAAAAGGAATATGAACTTGGAATTCATCCTTAATAAAGATTATAATTGAAATGAGAAAGACTATTCCCCAAAGTCTCATACTGACCAAATTCTGGAAAAAACAAAACTTGTGAGGCAACAAATATGGATTCCAACCTCCCAGCCCAGAATGTCCTTACCACCAGGGATGGGATAGTACACATTTAAACCATTAACAGATTAGGCTGGGCTCATCAGTTAACCTTCATGCTTACATGCAAGGCTCCTCCCCTCTCCCCTTCCCCCCCTTGCACTGTGCCTCTGGTACAGAGGCAGCAGCTGGGAGGGGGAAGGAAGGGAGATGGTTCTGTACCAGCTGGTACACTTGAGGACCCAGCTTAAAAGTGAAAGCTAGTGCACAGGAGCCAGCTTAATCTGTTTAATTATTTTTATTTTGGTAATATTTCCTTTCTTGCCAGTTATATATGCCCCCTTATGTTATAGCTGCATATTTAAGTTTTTATGCTCCAGTAGCCTAATATGAATAATTTAGTATTTAAAGATCAGTTCCAATGTGATCACTCTAGCCAGCATTTTCAACACTGCTGCATTCTTAGGTACACAGGAAAAAGCCCTGGGAAATTTTGTATTTTATTTCCTGTTTGGCCAGCATGGCAAGCACAGCAGCACACCTAACCATGTTCACAAACAAGCTCCAGTATGGAGTGTGCAGGAGATACTAGATCTGATTGCTGTGTGTGGAGAAGAAACTGTGCAGGCAGAAATACCGGAGCAGCAGAAGAAATGCTGATACCAACTCCAAAAGTGCATAGGGCACAGTTGAAGAAGCATACAGCAGAAACACCCAGCAGTGTCACATGAAATTAAAACTCAGGCAAGCACACCAAAAGACAAAGGAGGCAAATGGGGTTGGTCCAGGTCAGAGCCTCAAACATGCCACTTCTATGAGCAGCGAATCCAAACAGTGTCCCAAAACAATCCATGGATACCTCTCTGTAGACTCTTCCAGCAGCTCACAGGTAACAAGGATACTGAAGATGAGGAAGTGGAGAATGCTGAGCAGGCAAGCAGAGAGCTAGGACTTTTTTCTAACTTTGGAGCCAATCCCTTCCCAGAACTTATTGCTGCTGGACCCTGATGGCAAGTGGGGCTAGGGATGTAAGCAACTAGTTGACTATCCAATAATCACAAGCTTGTTGGATAGTCAAGTAGTCACTCAACTAGTCACTTCCCCTTCCCCACCCGCTGCCTATCAGAGAGGCAGCAAAGGAGGGGGAGCAGGAGCTGGTGCTGGGGGGAGCCAGCTTTTAAGTGGGGGGCAGGGAGGCAGAGGCAGCCCTACTGCTGCACCTCTCCCTCTGAAATGTACAAGCCCATGGCTCTTGTACATTTAAAAAAGGGAGAGGCACAACAGTCGGAACCCACTGCACCTCTCCCTTTGAAATGAAAGGGAGAGGCGCAGCAGTTGGGACCCCTCTGTGCCTCTGGCTTTGAAATGTACTTTTCAAAGGGAGAGGTGCAGGAGACGGATAGCGAGCACCTCCCTCACTGACTAATCAATGGAAATTCCATTGACTACTCCATTAGTTATCTGAAATTTAACATCCCTAGGTAGGGCACTTCTGCTGAGTTCACATATGTAATCATGCTACAGTGGGTAAATGTAACTGGGCTTAATCAGTTTGATTGGCCCTGAACAATTGGGGTACAGTGGCAGCAGTCTACATACACAGAGGGAGCTTTCAGGAAAAGTTTGCTAACATGCCTGGAGGAGGAGTGGGGAGCCTCCCTGCCCATTTCTACAAAGCTCTTATTAGAGGTACTCCTTAGTCCTTCTCACAGGGTTTCTGTAGAGGCCAGCCTTATTCTGCCCTCCTTGGGGATGCCGGATTATTGGATATGCCAGAGTACCGGAAGGGGGGCTATGAGGAGTCGGGGGGGGCAGCGGGGAACCGCGCAGCGTGGGCAGCACTCCAGCTGCTCTGCCCCCAGCTTCCCAAAGTCCGCCGCTGCTGAAACTGACGAGCGGCGGACTTGGGGAAGCTCTGCCCCCGGCTTCCCCAAGTCCACCGCTGGTCAGTTCCAGCAGCGGCGGACTTGGGGAAGCCGGGGGCAGAGTAGCTGCTGTGCTGCCCGGTTGCTCTGCCCCACTGCTTCCCCAAGTCCGCCGCTCGTCAGTTTCAGCAGCGGCGGACTTGGGGAAGCCAGGGGGCAAAGCAGCTACAATTGTCCGGCTGGCCAGAGCATTTCTGGGTTCCAGTTGGTGCCGGACTATTGGGAGTGCCGGACCACTGGATGCCGAACAACTGGAGTTTTACTGTACAAGATTGGATTGTGTTAATTTGTTCAGCATTCAGCTATTGTGTGCTAGCTTCCATTTTAGAGACATGTATCAGTAAAAATGGTTATTGCTAGGGCTGGTTAAAAATACACTTCAGAAATTGCAAACTACTTTTATTTAAACTGTTCTTCAAATCTTTTGAAATGTTTCAAAAATACTTCTTAAAAATCAGTTATGAAGCTGGCTGTGAACCCTAAAGTTTAGTACTGAAATTTCAGATGGTCAAAATTCAGAGTTTTTTTGACCCCACCTTTTCCCCCCCAAAAAACCCTCAAACTCCACCACTGAATTTTAACATCAGTTCCAGTTGTTATATTGCATACAGCACAACAGATAATTGGTGTCAATTTGGAAGGAGAAATAAAATTGTTCAGATCCCAAGAAATATAGGCCACAAGTACAAACTTAAGTTTAAACATGATTGAATGTGCTTAGAACTTAAACTTCCAGGTTTATTCTAGAAATCAAAATATCTGAAGACATCAAGGAAAAGCTATTTATTATGACATTGTTAATTTCAATCCTCGTTGATTGCATAAGACCAGACAGGTTGGCTGTTTTATTAAAAAGATTCATTTTAAACAAATATTTGAAAACTTAGGACTTCAACTATGTATTGCTGTATGAAAGCCTGTACCAAAAAAATTTTGATTTTGTCCAAAATTTGTAAAAAAAACACAGACATGACTGACGAACACAAATGCATCTCAGAAAAGTAATCTTTTCTACTAAGTACTTTTATAATTTGTTTGTATTAAAGCCATTCATTCATCTCCCAAAGATTTATCAGTGTTTAAAAGTTTCATTCAAGGTACAAGACTGAAGCTTTTAAACTTTATCATTGAAGATCCATTTAAGCCAAATTATGGCCACCGTAGCAGAACACAACATCAGATAGGTAATCAAGCATGCATGTTAACACAATTTGCAGAGTTATAGTTCTGTTTCAGTAGTTTGCCATAGCTTTTTAAAGAGTCTGTTTCTGATCCACTTTCAAGTCTTTGGCCACCAGCATTGCAGCCACAGGGTGCATGTACGCTTTATGCTTCATGAACGTGCTAACGGCTTGATCACGAGACTTCTCAAAGTTGTAAAGGTCCCTGAAAGAAATTCCATAACATAAGTATGAACGAGAAACTAATCTGAATATGGATTTTCACCTGAAAATATTATTCTTACACTGATGATTTTATATGAAATTATCCTTTACATAAATCTTTCTGCTCTAATCTAAGTTTGCTTGGTTTTTATGTTAAAAAATTGATACCATAACTTCAATTTGCTCTTCAAATAATTAAATATACTTATGTTCAAAGTTTTATCATCAGTCACTTATTTTAGAAGGATGCAGATTTTATGATTTTTCTAAGAAATCTACTCTAGTTCTAAGAAGAATTGATTCAAAGACGACCTATTGGCTGTGCTGAATAGGAGTAACCACAATACAAAAAAAAGCAGACCTTTGTAAGATCTGCCCGTGATTCTTACCTAAACAAGGGACGAGTAAACTTCAGCCGGCCTTGTTCTGTAGCCATTTTTAGAGCCAGAGGAATAGCTTCCTCCCAGTTGGCTAGGATGCAGAGGCGTAACCATCTGAAAAATGTAGTAAAACATTAATTTTTCCTCAGGTGACTGTCCATTTTTGTTTGTAGCAGTTTTCAATCTATCTTCTATTACTAATACCCAATATGATGTTCCTTAAATCCACCCTAAGAATGAAGAGGTCATTCTACTAAATGTGCAACATGACAATCAGATAAATACTTTAAGTTCATGAAACTGAACTGGGTCTCTGGGTTTCCTGATACCAATTCTTGCAATTATTTCATACTGACTTTTGCAATTATTTCTCTTATAATGGATGTACACATTCGCAAAGAGGCAATTAGACCCATCAGGGTCCCATTGATCAGGGTGCTGATACTTGGTGAAAATCACTACATAGCGGTAAATGCCTATTTGCAAGCTCATATTTTTATAATAAATTTGCTTTATTTTTATTTTTAAAAATAAAGCAAATGTAATAGAACTCAGTATCAGTATATTAACTGGGAACTACATTCTAAAAAACTTAAATGTCAATGGTAAATGGCAAAGGATTACTGTACACCGAGCGAGATACGACACGAAATCTCTACCACGAAAACTCTGTGGCAAGTTTGTTACAAGGGAAAACTAGGTAATGTTGCCAGTTCTAAAAAAATTATAATATAATACCTCACAGTAATATATTTTTAGAGTTCCAGCAATATAATTAGGGGTACAGATATGTTTTAAGCACGTATAAGTACAAGAGACAAAGAAATTTATAGTGAAAGTTATAAACTAGAATTATTGGGAGTATAAGAATTTTTTGCCTCTGATAATTAGAAATTTTGGAAAAGTGTTCACTTTAAAGACAGCATGTACTCTATGGAGAAAGTCACGTTTAAAAGTCAAGTGGACAAAGCATAAGAACTTTTACTACAGAGTGGGGGGAATCACACTGACAGGAGAACAGACTAGATAACTTAGGTGTTATTACTAATTTCTGATGCTCAGACTGGAATATATTTTCCCATTTCATCATTAATTAGTACATAGGAAAATTGCACACGTACGAGAAGTCATGAATAGTACGAGAAGTTACTATTCATGTGTGCCCGGTTACATTTTAGTATCATGGAACTTCTCACATTGTATGAGGTAGTATTTTTCCTTATCAAATACTTTGCATGCGGCAGTTTCCATACTCTTACTAACCTGAATCTTATTTCAGAATTGTTTACATCATTGAAGTTGTAAACTTCCTGCATTCGCTTTACATGTGACACTGGAAGTGGTGCCTAAAAAAAAAAAAAAAGTTGCAAAATTAGCAGAATGAGAAAGATATACTTCAACTCATGTTTTCTGAGAGGAAGCAAGATTTAGAAAGAAGACTCATTACAAGGAAGAAAATATTTATGAATAGCTATGAGGTTTCTGTTAAGTGCTTGCACATTTTCTCCATTTGCTACAATCCACCTTAGGAAGGAAGGTGCAAGGGATAAATAATAGTTACTAGGGCTTTGTCTACACTAGGGATGTAAACTCTGGTTTAATCAGTTAACCATTTAACTACTTAAACAGAGGGGGGTGATGCAACGGGGCTGTTCCATCCAGAATGGGGGCCTGTTGCAGGTAGGGGCTGGGCCCCTTGCACTGCACTGCAAGTGAGGAGCTGCACCAGCCCAGCCAGGCCACCAGTTAACCACTGACATCCCTAGTCCTCATTAGCATTTTTGTTGGTAAAAAAAAACTTTTGTCAATCAGGGTGAACCCCCACACACACACACACCCCTCTCATTGGCCAATGTCAGTTTCACAAACAAAAAGAGCTGGCGTGGACAGTACTATATCAGAGGGGGACGCTCTCATGCCTCATAGCTACCACTGCTCGCAGGGCATGGTTTAACTATAGAGCAACTACACAGGAGCTGCAGAGGTACAGATGTGCAGCTCTAAGGTCCGTGGTGTAGACATAGCTTTAGTCTCTGAAATATTAGTACAGACCTACTATTACTGAAACCCTCCAAACTAGGAGCCCTTTGGGTACAGTTTTAATCAAAGCTTAGTCACACAATATACAAAAGCTAAATTCAAACAAATCACTTCTCAAATTTTGTTTATGCCTCCTTGACTGAAAATCTCATGTTGCCCATCAGGTGAAGAATCAAGGAAGATCTGGAGGTCTCTTAGCAGCTGTCCCAAAAAACAGCAAGTGATTTTAAATAGAATCACTAAGGATCTTCAGAAGCATAGGGCAATGTACATGCTCCCTAGTTTTAGGAGACAGATTTATGCCTTTGCTTGCATTCTTAGGAGGTCACCCTACTTCTAGCCTGCACTTACCTCCAATAGCAACAGTCCCAGGAACTCAATCAACTGATGGGATGACAAATCCTTTAGATCTGCTGAGCTGATTGAGCACAAATCACTGTCTTTGGCCTAAACAAATGAAGAAAAAACATAGTTAAGAATTGGCTTTATCCACAAAGACATCATCTGTCTGCTTTTGATTTTGGACATCTACATTTAATTTCAAGCAAACATTAAAAGCAATATTTATTATATAAAGTTAAGTTGCAAGGTTACAGAAAATGGACCGAGAAAGGGGAAAGCTGTAGGGCTTGTGCAGACCTGGCAACGAGGGAAGAGGCGGGGGGGAGGGGCGGGAAGGAGAAGAGGGGTCGAGGGCAGCACAGGAGGACTGAGGCTGTCCCAGACCAGCCCCTCCCACCCCAGACCTCACCCCTTCCGGGAGCATGGAGCCATCCCCACATTGCCCAGAGGCCCGGCAATCCTGTTGGCTCCCCTGGGCTTGTTGAATGGTTTTTTGTTTTCATCACTGTTTCTTATTACAGATAGAGTGCAATGTAAATTTAAGCGATTATTAAAAACACACTAAAAAGTGAAGTACAACAACTGCAGTGTATACTTCTGCCATAACATGAACTTTCGGCAAGAGGAGAATTAGACTGAAATACTTGTGAAGCAGGGCCAAAAGCCACACAAAAATAAGGATATTGCACCAGGTCCATTTCTCATTTTGTGCACCCTTCAGCAAAACTAAAAGTAAACTGCTACAAATGATCAATGATTTTTTTGTAATTTGCATTGTTCAGTTTTTATCACAGAGTATACAGTGTCTGCTTTACTAAGGAGGGGCAGTGGGGCTGCCATCCATGGCGGCTGTCAGAGCTCAAGTCAGCTGTTCCCAGCAGCTCAGCTCCGGCAGCCATGGTGGCTCAGGTGGTGACAGCAGGAGGCACCTCCCTCCCCACTCCACATTTGGGGAGATGTGCTTGGGGAGAGAGAGGCACGAAGGAGGGAGGTGCGCGTGCCGCCAACAGCTGCTCCCCCTGCCCCCATGGCTGCTTTTGCCAGCAAGAGGAGGCGGAGCAAGAAGTGCCTCCCCAGGGCTCGGTGTTCCCCCCACCTGCGCAGCCGCTTTTGCAGGTGTCAGGACTGGGGCTGAGGCAGAGCAGGAGGTGGCGCCCCCTTCCCCACGTGTGGCTACTTTTGTGGCGGCCGCGCTGTAGCTGAGGCACTTCCCTGCCTCCTCCCTCCCATAATGGCCAGCTGGGGCTCTGTGCTCCCCCCCTCCACCCTCAGAGGCGCAAAACGTGCTTGGGGACCGAGGGGTTTTGAAGGAGGAGGCGCTCTCCCTGCCCATACAGCAGTAATGGCCACGCTCCCTAGAGGAGGAGCCTCGCTCTGGGGGTGGGGTGGGGGCATATAGGAGGATGAGCGAGGGCATGGTGGGGGTCACAGGCCAAGAGGGAGTTGGTGTGGGCTGTAGGGGGTCAGAGCTTAAAGGGTCAAAAGGCATAAGCAAATATGCATATAAAATTATATTGGTCCGCCAATCATTTGTGAATTGGTTTGCCAGTCCGCGGCATAAAAAAAGGTTGGGAACCACTGAGTATAAGAATATAATCAGTAATGGAGACTTGCTGCCATTTGTCTCTAAGATGCTGCAAGACTATTTATTATTTTTCAAGTTTTTTCAGTTACAGACTACCCCTCTGTGCTTTTGCCATATCTGTGCGATTTTCAAAAAAAAGTTGATATGCAATTTTTAGTGCATATAATGTGCAAATTGAGAAATCCTTGATATTTAGCTGTTTAAGTACTCAGTTTACAAGCACAATGCAGTTTCTCATTTCAAGAAGTTGCAGCTCCTTTACAGATCCCTTTTGAAATTTTAGCCTATCAAATAATGTAAATATTCATGAAAGTATTTGCCTCACACACACAATTTCTTTGGCCACCGAGAATAATGAGAAGAATTCACATTCTATAGAGCTAGCAACTAGTTTGTCATAGTTAAAAGATCTAAAACAGGTTCCCAAACTGGGGGGCGTGAAGGAATTCCATAGGGTGTGCAAGGTGACCCAGCCCTCCCCCGCCAATCCTCCCCCCAAGAAAGAGCCCAGTCCGTCCGGGAAAAAAATTCAGAAAATACCATGTGAAATGATATTTTCTGTTTTTCCTGTCTCAGGCATCTGTCGGAACATGCACAGCTTGGGCAGGCTGGGGTGGGGGGGAGGATGGAGTATCCCGGGCAGACTTCAAAATGGCTGCCTTAAAAGGGCAATGCCTGTTCTGCTCTTAAAAGGGCAACCTTTTTGGGGGGGGGGGACAACGTTTCCCTGGAGTACTGGCACCTTTTTTTTTTTTTTTTTTTTTTTAAACACTGGTCCCAGGAATTAAAGGGGCCATGACTGTTTTTTGGGCCCCGATCAGTTCCTTTTTTTTTTGCTCAACAAGTTTTGCTGCTATTTTTGGAGGATGGGGGTTTCTCAAAAATCAAAAAGGGGGCATGATGCTGAAAAGTTTGGGACCCACTGATCTAAAATATCTGCAGAATTTTTTTTAGCAACTCACTTTGATCCATTTTTGGCTCAAGGCAACACAAGCATTTGATAGCGTCATATCATATCTGAAAAAGAGGGAAACCAAAGAATTACATTTTAAGAAGAGTGAGTAACTCCATGTGCATTTGATGGGCATTGTAACCCAGCTGTGTAAATGTGGCAAGATTGCCTGCAATTAGGCTTGGAAGGATTTGATTTTTATTGGCAAGTGCTGGTAAACATCAATCTCACTATACACAAATGGATGGAAATACATTTCCATCAACAACAGAAACTTACAGATCGTCAAAGTAGGTAAAATGGCGATTGAAAACTTAAGAGCCAAAACCTAGTAATTTAGATTTTTGAATTAAGTTTCTTACAAATGGATTAGCAATTGAATAGTATGGTATGATTTGTTGATTTAAAATATTTTGTTTGTATATTTTTACAGTAACTCCACTCTTCAGGGTATCTGTGACTTCTGTTGTGAATATTGCTATTGTCCATTGATAGCTACATACTGATCAATAGTGTATCGTATAGTCAACCTCACAACACACATGTATTCAAAAGACATATATACTCCAGCCAATTGGACAGTGGAAGGTTTTTTCTTGCAGAGATTTCCACTAGGGAAGTTACACTTTGAATTTTTTTCCATTATCTGTGGCAACCAAAAAAACCCCCCAAAACCATACCACACCACAGACCTGTTTCCTCCAACATTTTTCAAATTTGGAGAAGTATCAATTCATATTTCTCACATGCTCAAAGACCTCTGGAAAACCTTATTTTCTGAAAATATCTGGATGTTTTCTGACTAGCTCTAGTACAGATTTTTTTCAAATACTTAATTGATGTTTGGGGATAACACACAAAGGGTGTATCTAGACTACTGGGTTTTTTCAAAAAAAGTAGCCTTTTTTCGAAAAAACTTCCCCTGCGTCTAGACTGCTGCTGCGTTCTTTTGAAAGTAAATCAAAAGAACGCAGGCAGTTTTTTTGACCGAGTAAGACCTCGTTTTATGAGGAAGAACGCCTTTTTTCTAAAGTGCTCTTTCGAAAAAAGGCGCTATGTAATGCAAACTGTGCTTTTTCGAAACAGAGTGTCCAGACTGCCTTTTCGAAAGTACTGGTTGTAGTCTAGACACTCTTTTTCGAAAGAGGCTTGCAGTCTAGATGTAGCCAAACATTTTAGGTGAGAAAGATAACAGAAGAGAGCAAAAATTACTTTGGTTTTATTGGTGGCATGCCAGGACTGTGCATCCATGTATTCCAGTCAACTTTGTTAAGAACATCCACCTGCAAACAACAAAGATTCTTATTCAGTTTACTATCTAAGTGTTAAGAGAAAAAAGTTTGCAATTTTAATCAGTTTAAATCTTGAGTTTGGGTTTGCATGAACACCTTGATCTAAAACTGATGATTCCTAATGTGGTTTACTTTTGAATAAATGCACTGAACCCCAAACCCATATTTTGAAGATTCTGTGTTACAGTTTTACAGATTTTTCTATTTAGGAAACAGGGTGATGAGGCATATAAGCCATTAGACCTTTTTTTCACGGCAGTAGTACTTTATCATATGGAGCATCTTCAACTTCCTGAAGCTATGCCGTAAGTAGGATATACTCTGCCCATTTCATACAATTGTAGGATCTCAGCCTGAAGGAACATCCCAACCTTATCCTTGAAGTAGGAATACAAGAACTTCTTCCAATCCTCAGTCACAGCACTCTTATAGGCAAACTTCTGAATATACGCCTTCAAGAAGCCAATGAAGACCTCTACATTAAAAAAAAGTATCAATTAACAAAACCAGTGGTTGAAAGCAAAGTAAGAATCTTTTCTAAAAATAGAACTATTAATACGTACCTGGCCCTCCAAGAATCTGTTCAAGGTAGAAAAGCAAAGCAAAGCCTTTCTCGTATGGAACAGAAGAATATGCAACATCAGGGTCTACTCCATTCAAATTAGGGATCAGGTTAGTGAAAGGACTTGTGTCTCCAAGTGTATTTATCTGTAACAATATTATACACAAATACTCATCCAGAATGGCTCCAGAATTAGTACCTTCCTTATACAGCTATCTTTCATCCAAGACCAAGATTACCATGCTTTGACGCACATGACTAACTTATGACCCTTGCTGAAGTCCCTGAATTAGTAACAGCCTATTAATGCTGGTTTGGGCACTATAGCAACTTTTCATCTTAGGGCTGGTCTATACTACAAATACTTTGCTGGTATAACTACACTGACAAAGCCCCCTAGTGAAGACTCAGCTTATGCAAGTTTAAAAAGGATCTTTTTCCCAGTACAGCTAAACCTTCCTGAACTGGCTGCATCCACATGAAAGATTTTGCCTGCATAGCTGCATTAGTTAGGGGTGACATATAATCGTTCCTTACTCACATAGCTATGTTAGCCTTTTGATCATGCTCCCCTGCTTTATTTCCATTATTGCCACAGTATCCCTTAAAGGAGGAGTCACTATGGTAACAACCTCTTTCCCCATACTGGAATCACAGTTTATTTACTCCTTCAAAAAAACTGAAGTTACTACTGACAGAATGAGACAAAACTGTTAATCCTAAAGAGGTGAGATTTCTCTTGGAGGTGCTAGCGTGGGGGAGATGAGGGGAAAATTGGCTTCATTTTTAAAAAAATTGTCCAAGAGAGTCAAGTACCACTACCAAAACTGCTTAAATGAATTAGCACGGTTATGGGCACTTCAGCAAGTCAAATGCATTGCAGTAGGAGTGTCAGTCCTTTGTGCCATGGTCTGAACTCTCAAATGAGCAGCGTTTTGTGGGAAATTCCACATTTCAATCAAATCATGTTCCTTGTTCCACTGCAAAATAAATTATTATTCAGATATGAGGCCATGTTCCCCACAAAATACCTTTTAACACAGGGAAAGATGCCCTAAGATGGCAGAGGGGTAAATGTGAGTGTGCACGCATGCTATCTGTATTTCTTTAATACTGCGAATAAGGCCTTACACCCAACTTCAGAGGGAAGTGAAGAATTTCCCCGTCACAATATTTTACAAATAAAGTTAACAATCAGCAAAGCTGGAAATAGAAGCCAAGTCTACAGACTACTCTGCTCAGCCATACTTTTTCAGATTGATTGCCTGAAATATGCTTAGCTACCCCATTGCTAATCACTAGATTGACTCCTCTTCCTAGAGACAGAACCCAAATATCAGCATTCCAGATCTTCAATACTCAACTGTGGCGCAGTATAGGACACCTGAGCTTTGTTGTATATTTCAGTTATTTCGCAGACATTTCAATTGTTACAATCACACACTACAATATCTAAAGTTTGAAAAGGGGTGCCATGGCTATGGCTACCACAAAAAGGCAACATTTAGCTGAACATTGGCACAAAGGGCTGTCACTCCTACTGCATATACTTTATGCAGTATTGCTTGTATAATAAGGGTTCACAATTATTCTGCTGTAGTTTGGGATGAAATTCAGCCTTTCAGAAGATCCTGTGATCTTTAAAAGATCCCTAAGACTTAAAAGACTTGAGCTGAATTATGCACTTCTGAAAACATTACCATGATCTGCAAATCAAGCAGTGTCATGTTTATACTGACCAATATATAGATCCATAAACATACACTTCCACTGGAACTAGTTACCGTATTTTGTAATTCTCTCCAACCTCCCAAGGCTTGGAAGTGCCTGAACTCTTCACCGAACAGCCGTCCACCAATCCTGCGTTCCAAGTAAACAGTATGTCCCTCATTTAGCCTACAGAATTATCAAGAACATTGTCATGTTAGATGGGAAAACATTTCCTCAGAACTTTTAGATGGTAGATAGAATCAATTTTTTTAATGCACTCAGTATTACACCTACCAAAAATGCTCCCATGTTTCGTTAGTCACCAAGTTTCCTGTCCAGCTATGAGAGATTTCATGAGCAATAACCTAAAAAAAAAATCCACAAAAAACAAAAACAAAAAACCCCACCCCATGTTAAAAATATAATCTGGTGAGAGGCAGAGGCAGTAAGGGAGGGCAGAATTAATCGATAAGCCCAGGCTCATTGGTTAATTGTGTAGTCAACAACACGTTGACATCCTTAATGGTAAGCTATTCCTTACTCAAATATGTGGGCTTTATTAGAACTAAAAACTGTCCCTCTAACATTCTTATTATTATCTGTAGCCCTTAATTCCTGCACTGGGTCAGAGACAGCCACGTTCAACTCCGCAGCTTCATATCTGATTTAACGGCATCAATAGAAGCATACAGGCTAGTATGGCCCAAAATAAAGACCAACTTGCTCAGCTCTGCCAAACTAAAATTAAGCCCTGGATGGGATGCTGGGGAGATTGGGGGAAGGGAGGAGAGCGGGTTAGAGCCTGAAGCTCTGTAACCAGAACCCAAAGCCTCATAGCCAGAGTCTGCCACCACTCCCCACCAGGCCTGAAGCCCAAAGCCGGAGCTTACCAGCCCCATGAAGATGGAGAACTCATCAGCTCCTTGCTCCTCCAGCACTGTCTCTAGAAGGGAGCAGGGCCAAATTTGCTAATAGCCCCAGCAACCAACACCAAGGTGGTTCATCCATGAACAAAAGGAAGGTAGAGGAGCTGCTATTTGGCATGCACACACTTCCATAGCTCAGAAGGCTGTGACTGCAAGAACAACCTCTGCTTGCTGCATTTGAGAAACACCGTTTTAGAGGGCCATTTGTCAGTATAGTTACATGGGAAGCAGGAGATTCCTTCTATAAAGAGGATACTGTTCTGCAAAAATGAGGATCAAGAAAAGAGTTCCCTGCACCTGAATTTTTTCAATATAGCTTGATATTAAACTGACCTGCTATGTATTTTGTCACTTTGTAACTAACAGAAAATAAGTAGAATGTCTAAATGAAGACTTAAGATTTAGAAATGTATCTCATTTCCATTGCCATGAATGATTTAACTTAAAGTTATACCATATTTGGTTTGAGGACCTGAAAAAAGTTTATACTTACATTTGATAGGGATTTATCACCTGCCTAGAATAGAAAAATAAATCAAATTACTTTGTTGATTCAAGTTAAATTATAAAATTCATGCACTACACACACCTGTTTGAGGCAAGTTCTATGGTTCTGGCAGTCTAAGGATCATTTTATGGTTCTTTAAGCAATATAAATCCAGAGTTCTATGCAAACCTGGAAAGATCTGTGAATAGGTTCTTATGGAAAGCTAAATAATAAAGCACAATAATTTCCCACTTACCAATAATGTAGGAGTCACAAAAGTAAGGCAAGGGTTCTCCATACCACCATAAGGAAAAGAAGGAGGCAAGACTAACAAGTCATACTGTCCCCACACATAAGGCCCTGCCAGATCTTCTGCTGTTTTCAACATGGCTTCAGTCTGAAACACAAGTTCACACTGATTTTTAATTACAAGTAGTAAATACAGGCTATAAGTGTGTGTGTATCATTAGGATCACAAGTCTCTCAGACAGTATCTTGTCACTTGCGTAGCAAGATCAGGAGTTATTTGCAGATCCTTTAGAAAAAGAGAACACTTCTTTGGTGAAAGTGAGGAGGGGAAAAATTATAATGAGAACAATTGTAGTACTGTCTGTCTATTTTTAATACTACATAAAATGAGTGAACAGTTAGAAAAATCTTTATAACCGACCTCTGCAAATTCATATGCAGATTTATCCACCAGCTCCTTCTCAGCCCACACCAGCGTCCTCGGGCCAATCTGCCTATAAAAATACAGATTTCAGTTAGACAATGAACTTGAACTGGTGTTCTATGGGAAGCCATTGCAGAGTGGAGAATGGGTTTGATGTATTCACAATAGCCCATACTACTGAGAAGATGCTCTGGAGAAACCCCTGCTACCCTCATATCACTGCTATTGTGTGTGTTTGAAGGGGAATTAGAAAGAAGAGCGAATCAATGACTAATTTAATTTTAGACACACTTATATGCTTATAGACTTAATGTTCTAGTCCTCCACAGAAAGATAGGTAGGAAAAAGCTACAAGTACAGTTAAAAAAATCCACAGGTAATGATGATTTTTGTATGGATTATCTAGACAGGGTATAAACTGAAGTTCATGCTTTTTAAACTATTACAGTGTTGCAATATTAACACCAACATAACATTCTGGGCCAGATTTAAGCACATCTTTTTGTAAATGAGTGATGGGGTTCTGACTTATGGAGGAGACAAATGCTCATGTGGCAGTGAGTGAATTTCTAAATTATTCTCAGAAACTAAAAGGTGGGAAAAGAAGAACAAAGACTCAGTGGCTGGATTCTATTCCATTTCTTTCCCTTACAGTGAGAGAGTGGGCTTAGTAGTATTCTCTCGTGCTGTGGCTAGATACTTCTTGACATGAGAATAATAAACAAACACTTAAAGACCAGCTAATACACTCAGAAGTGTTCTGAATTGAAGGAGTACATACTTGAATGATACATGAAGGAGCAGCTTAACACTATTCCACTGACCAAGCGTTTTTTTTAATTTTTAAATTAGGTTCAGGAGTCAAGTAATGTCAAGACTCCCTCACATCTTCTATAATTGCTAAAATTAAGCCAATGTGTATCATGCACTCACCTGCTTTCCAAAGCCCCAACCACTAATGCAATCAGGTAGCAGGGTATTGGAACCTAATGGAAGACAAATCATCTATTTAAAATCCTAGTTGTATCTCAGAACTATCACCCACTGAGGTAAACAAAGGAAAACATTATATAAGCGTAGCTGAACATTCACTTTCTTCACAACCTTCTGCATTGCATTAGCCCCCCAGGACAATTAACCCCCAGGACCTTGTTTTTCTTTTGCATGATGTGGGTAATATTTACTAGAGATGTCAATGTGTAGTGAACTACACGATTAACCAATATGCTTTGGCTTATCAGCTAATTCTGTTGACTACATGCACTCCCTCTCCCCCTTGCTGCCTCTATACCAGAAGCAGCAAGGGGGGAGGAAGGGAGAGCAGGAGCCAGTGCCTGTGAGAAGCTGGCTTTAAGCAGGCTCTCCATGAGTACCAGATCCACTTTCCCCACCTCACCCTACGCACTGCTGCCTCTGATAGACAGGCAGCAGTGCGGAGGGCGAGGGGGACAGGCTGGAGCCTATACGTCCAGGAAGCCGGCTTCCTAGAAAGGCAGCGAGAGGGGAGAGTCAAAGCCGGTGCTGGGGGGAGCCAGCTTAAAGCCAGTACCACGCAGCACCAGGTCCATGGTGCCTCCTGCCTATCAGAGGCAGCAGCACGGGAGGGGAGGGGGGCAGGGGAGGCTGCCACGAAGCAATCTCTGTCTGCAGTGACCAGCCTCTGTCTACAGGGAGCTTGGACCCCTGCGGACAAGTGTTGCTGCCACCCCGCAGCAGGCAGCCAGTATGCGCAGGGAGCTGGTTTTTAAACTGGGTCCCCTTGCAGACCAGCTTCTGCCTACCACCCCGAACTGCTGCCTGATAGAGAGGCAGCAGCACCGAGTGGCAGGGGGCTCCTCGGGAATGGAGCCGTAGGGCACTGGCTGCTGGCCCCACCCCCAGGGATTATCGAATAGTTGTGTAACCACTAAGATTTCATGAGGTTACATGACTATCCAACTACACAATATCCAACATCCCTAACGTTTACCTGATGGTGGTAGTAAAAACCAATCCTCACATATAAGCACTACCCGCTCAAGCCTCAGAGCTATCACTTTCACATATATCTTCAGAGGCCCCAGAACTGCAGACCCTACTTCCGGTTAATACTGGAAAATATTTCTATTCATACTACACAAAAGCCATCTGGGCACTTTTTTTAGCGTGTGTCAAAGGTCACATCTTCCCTCCTAGTCTCCTATACATATCCTAGTTCCATTAGCTTTTATGGGTCATCAAGAGCCTGTTGAGACAAGAGACAGTTGTGCCCCAAACTCAAAAGCTAATGATTGGTTTGTGACAGATGTACTTATAGACTACTTAATTTCCAATCCCAACCCAAAACAGTAGCCCAAGAGTGTGTTGTCAGTTGCTGGCTGCATGCGTACGTGTTCTTTCTATGTGCTGTGCCAGCTCTGCACAGGACTCAATCAAACTGCCCAAAAAGACCACATGCTTGGTTCCATAGTGAAAGCACTCAGCCAGGTTTATCATCAATGAAGCATGGTCCTAAATCCTCAGATCAAAGTCTGTAATTACACTAGAACAAGTATGGTCGTTGCAATGGACTCAGCTCTGTGATGGTGGGACTTTGTATTACCCTTTGGATGGGCAAAGACACTCCCCCTGCAATCCCTCTTTTACAGACAGATACAAACAAGTTATGCATTGCCCCTCTGGCATGGTTTGTTACTACTTATCACCTTATACCCATCTTTAGGATGGGTAAGTGTCCTATATTATCTTGAGTGAGTGTGCTTACGTGGTGCTGAAAGCAATAGCATCTCAATTCCAGTTTATACCAAACTGTTTCTTCCTGCCTTGACTCCCCTCCTTTTGTCACTTCCACAGGCAACTGAGGAATCCAAATCCTCACAACCGGTCTCTTGCATATTACTCTAGGGAATTTCTGCACAATTGCATTGCAATTACACCTTTCACCCACTAATGGCTGCTGTGTGCCAGGAGAGCAGGCAGCTGGCTCAAGGCTGGATGCAGAAAGGGAGGGGAAGAGACTGCCTTTTTATGGCACCCTGTCTGGGGGATCAGATACACGTGGGATCTTGGGGTAGGGAGGGAAGTCAGACTAGGGCAGGGGCATAGGTGTTAGTAGTGACAGCACTGAGCCAGTGACATGTGGGGATGGATGCAGGAACGCACATGGATGGGTGAGAGGTGGCTAAGGGAGAGTGCGGGGATGCCAGAGCGTTAGGACAAGTGGGCAGTGGCAGATGTGCCTGACTGAATGAGAGAGAGGTAAAGGTCAGCATTTCCTGAATCTATTGTGCTGTCAGCAAATTTTATCTGTAACAATACAAACAAGTATTTTGAAATAAATAACCTAAATAATTGAAACTGGCATGATCATATTGTGTCTTTTTGGCAAATAAAATATGCAGAATTTATTTTACTTATTTTTGGCACTAAGTTCCTTCAAGAGTATATAAAAGCTGAGGCCTTCACAGTTCAGGGTTTGGCAGTGCTGTTACTCTGAAAACTCCAATACAGTAGCTGAGAAGATAGGACAGCTGCTGAGATGGAGGGGAAAAGAAGATGACCACAAAACAAATCCCCACTCATACCAGGGGGCTCTTTATCCTCAGAGAGAAGATCAACAGCCTCCTCCTAGATTCCAACATTAAAACAATTCTTCCAGCTTCCCCTCTCTTCCTGTGGGTTTTTGCCAGGACGCTCCTCCTTCCTAAACTAACCTCTCCAAAAAGATGCAAACACCTTCCCTGGGTTTTTCAAGCCTAAATCTTCTGCCTCTTCTACAGTCATACCTAAGAGCACTATCTCTTGAAACTCAGTACGCACTCTTCAGAATTGGCAACAACAAATCTACTATAATTTCTTGCAAAGTCCAAATGCATATTTTCATTAAGTGTTAGTTACGTTCTAGGACACTTTACTGCTGTAACCTGATTAATTTTAAAATGCCACTGTTTCATGGCAACATAGCAGTTTAGAGTTACACCAAGATACACTAGGTAGCATCAGTGATGTAATTTGTTCTGCGTATGGTATCTTGTACATTAGTGTTGCTCAAAGAGATGAGGCTACACACTGGCTTCCTACCACCACCACATCAACAGGAAGAATATAGAGGACAACCACACAAAAAAATTATTTTTGTAGTTGGGATCAAAATAAACTGCTGTAATTCTTGTTCCTCTTCTTGTGGAACAACTCCATAGTGAAGTGACTATGTCCTTCATTTATTGTCAAATTAGTTATAAAATAGTAAATAAAAATGCATTTATGATTCTATGGTTATCTATCGAAAGGATCACATCACCACATGATATTAGGGGTTGGGTTTTACATGTTCACTTCAAAGGACTCAAGAACAGAAGCTCAAATCTATTTAGTTGTGTTCTAACAGATCTTTAAATTGCAGGTTGATAAGTCACCAATAGTTTGAAGTTTCAGATCTCAGTGGATTAACAGACCATGTACTTTTGTTTAGGAAAGCTGTTCCTCATTGCACCACTTACTCTCAAAGCCAAGGAGAAACAAGTGCCATAGAAAAAAATTAGACATGTTTGTCCCAAACAAGTAGGTTTCCCGGCCATCAACCACACAAGACTATCATTTGTGTTATGGAATTTGTTGCTTTAAAAAATAAATCTCATCTTGCTCACATGTGCAGTACAGTTTCCATGAGCCTGACTATTATAAATTACAGCACATATACAAGCACAGACTTGTGCAGGTTTCATACACACAATACTTCCAAGTTAATACAAAACTGTGCCTGGCTTCATGAAGTTTTCCTAGTTTTTGTTTAAAAGACCTACAATTTTACCTTTTGACTAAAACGATATATCATCCTGTTGCAATCTTCTGGGTCAGGCATCTCTCCATCACGACTGGCACTCATGAGAGCCACCAGTTCTTTAGGAACAGATACCTAAATAATGAGAAAGGAAAAAAATCAATTATGAGCAAGTCGAAATACAACTGAGACTGTATGAGCAATCTTTGGAAAGTATTAGCTGCCCGCCAACATTATATCATATGCTGTGAACTGCTGTTAAGTATTTAGGTTACGCTAATATTTTACATTAACCTGTCTCACTTTTGCCATAACTAGACAATTTGCCTTCCCTCTAACACAGGCAACATTTAACCAGCCAGAAGGGTTGTTTTAGATTGATGCATATTTCTTTCCCCTTTTAATATTCCCAACTCACTGCCTCAATGCACTCCTACATTTTACTGCCTCAAAAAGGAGAAAAGGTTAAAAAGACCCAATACCACCAGCACACCAAGTCCATTTATTCCGGTGTTGGATTTTTAAAAAGGGGATTAATAATTTAAGGGACAGTTAACTGAAAATCGAACCCTTTTGTGAATTGAGTTAAATGTCGTTTCCAATATCTCCCCTATGCTATTTTTGTGGTTTTATAATCCTAATTTGAAGTCTCCCTCCTCTTCCTGAGTGAAGATAAAAATATAAATGAACAAAGGGAAATGACTGAATATACAGGGTAAGACTGCAAAACTGTACACAAAGTGCTATCAAACATATAAGTAAACAAGTTGAAAAACAGATGAAAATATTTGTATTTCAACCTTTCGGAAATGGTAATCTTAGCAGGTATTTGTAAACAGATTTTTCACACAAATGTGACTAAGTTGACTATCTTCAAACATTCCCATATTTTGAAACATTTCCACATTTTTAATTTAGACTTGTTGACTCAACAGTCTATACCACAGGCCAAGCCACAACAAACCTTCCTTATTGCACAAGATTTGTAAGGATGTAAAGACCTCATGATTGCATTTATTTTAAAAAGTCCTTATGATACTACTTTTTTTTTTTAAGTTTGACAAGTCATTGAGATATTTTACACGGATTCAATATTTTTGGGACTGAATCACCATTGCCATCATGTATTCAAAATATTTAGGACCACAGCCATCTGCAGATCTGGCTTCCATATACCGAATGGCCCAATGTTCTGAGCCAGACCACATACTGTTCAGCTGTCTACCTAATTCAAGAAACTCTTATGGAAAACCAAAAGAAATTTATCTAGAAAGTGTAAACTAAGTTTCAAGATGGAATGTTTTGTGTACTAGATAAGTGCTCTTTCAACAGGCAAAACCACAGCTTAGAAAAAGACCATCAGGAAGCTGCACGGCCACCTTTACCCAGTAACCTTTTAGAACCTCCTCCAATGTTTCCCTCAAAGTACAATTCTGTTCCACTTTTATCAGCAAGCCACCTCTATTAAGGAGTTAATTTCTCAACCTCCCAGGGAGTAAGCAGGTCTATGACAGGTTTCTGTGTATGAAAGAAACATGTAGCTTGGTCTCCCTATTCAGAGTTCCCCAGATGGTCTGAGAGCAGAGAGCCCTTTTTGCAACATCTCTCAGGAAATGAAATCTCTGCTGAGGCAGCATTCTTCCCTTCCCCTCTTCCAACTCAAGCTTGGGTAAAATAACTGATGATCTGTGGTCTCTGAAAGACTATCCTCTCTCATTCCAGCCTCAACAGATAACTCTGCACACTAACCAGGACCTTCTCTGACCTGGACAATATGATTTACTTTTCACGAGGGAGGTTCAGCACAGAGGTGCTCATGACTCAGGAAGGACATTCCTTTCCCTTACTAGTTAAAGAAATGCCACAAGGCAGACTGGCAGTTTTGATTTATAATAAGGAGTCCCCTATTAAATGGTTTCATAATGGGCCATATTCTGCAGTTTGAATATTAAATACCCCCCAAAAGAAATCTCTGCCTGCCAATATACCTACAGATTGATTTATCATGCTATTTCAACACCCCTTGTTAGAGGCTGACCATCAGGTGATTAAAATAGTCCATTTAAAAGCTTTTTTATATTTTAGTTGCAGGGTGGAGTTAAAGTTTACATTAGCAAGTTGCTATCTGGCAGTGAAATCTGAACACACTAATCAATTCCTTGCAATGGAGTCTTATCCACAGAAAAGCCTGCCAGCTAGCACAGACTTCCCCATTCTAGTTGTGCTCTTCATTCAGCTTTGTATGATTTGTGTTCATCTACCTCTGCATAGTAGGTTAGTTTCACAGAAGGTGTGTCCTGGCAAGGAAGGATCGCTCTGCAGTGGATAGCCTGGAAAAAGACAGACAAATTACAGCTATTTCTTATGTACAGCTTTTGCAACAGATCACACAAATATATGGCATACTGTGACAGAAGAGTATGAGCCAAACAGAAGGGCAACATAGTATCACCAGCAAAAGTTGTATATCAGATTATGTCAAAGTCCTGACAGCCCAGTTCCTTCCTCAAGGGCCAGTTCTGTCTCTCCCCCATACAGGAAAGAAGGTTTTTCTAGCAAATATTTCTAGGTATAGGGCAACTTTCACTGCAACTGTAGAAGCATCAATATGGGAGTATATACAGGGGAATGAGTATGTTTTGAACTGTGTGTCCTATTAATGCATCTTCAGCATTACAGAAAAATCCAGTGACAAAAGAAGTGAAGCACAATTTCTCAAATGCATATAATTTAAGGCCAAAAGAGACCACCACCAGATCAGCCAATCTGACCTCCAGCCCCACCATGACCCAACAACCAAAATTAGACTAAAGTATTACAGCCTAGAAGGGACTAGACTATTTCATGCAATTAGCAGAAAAGACAAGTAACAGAGACTCCCCAGTGCAGCCACAAAAGGTAAGGGAGATATTTAAGTAAGATCTATTCAGGCAATCTTGATAAGTGACCACACTCATATACTGAGAGGAAAGTGGAAAAATTCCAAGGTCATTGCCAATCTGACCAAGGGGAAAAACTGCTTCCCAACCCCACATATGGAAATCAGTTAGACCCTGTGCATGAGAGTAAGAACCCTTCACAAAAGCACGAGAGAGACCCACCTCAGAGCTAGTATGAAATTTTTAAAAAAAATTTAAAAGCATGGATCTTGAAGATTTTTAACTGTTATAGACATGAGAACATGGTTCAAAGCCAAAATAATACAAGTGCTGTAAACTTTCAGGGTGAATAGTTTTGTGCTATATTTGTTGTATTAGGGAAGGGCCAAATTCTGCTAGGAATCCTGCATGGTGATTCTCAGATGCATATCTTGATATCATCATCCTGTTGTAGATGTGTGGTTCTACCATTCTGTCAGTTAAATCTGTTTCATAGAATCATAGAATACTAGGACTGGAAGAGACCTCGCGAGGTCATCGAGTCCAGTCCCCTGCCCTCATGGCAGGACCCAGTACTGTCTAGACCACCCCTGATAGACATTTATCTAACCTACTCTTAAATATCTCCAGAGATGGAGATTCCACAACCTCCCTAGGTAATTTATTCCAGTGTTTAACCACCCTGACAGTTAGGAACTTTTTCCTAATGTTCTACCTAAACCTCCCTTGCGGTAGTTTAAACCCATTGCTTCTTGTTCTATCTTCAGAGGCCAGGAAGAACAAGTTTTCTCCCTCCTCCTTGTGACACCCTTTTAGATACCTGAAAACCACTATCGTGTCCCCTCTCAATCTTCTCTTTTCCAAACTAAACAAGCCCAATTCTTTCAGTCTTTCTTCATAGGTCATGTTCTCTGGACCTTTACTCATTCTTTTTTGCACATCTCTGGACCTTCTCCAATTTCTCCACATCTTTCTTGAAATGTGGTGCCCAGAACTGGACACAATAATCCAACTGAGGCCTAATCAGCGCAGAGTAGAGCGGAAGAATGACTTCTCATGTCTTGCTCACAACACACCTGTTAATGCATCCTAGAATCATGTTTGCTTTTTTTGCAACGGCATCACACCGTTGACTCATTTAGCTTGTGGTCCACTATAACCTCTGATCCCTTTCTGTTGTACTCCTTTCTAGACAGTCGCTTCCCATTCTGTATGTGTGAAACATTGTTCCTTCCTAAGTAGAGCACTTTGCATTTGTCCTTATTAAACTTCATCCTGTTTACCTCAGACCATTTCTCCAATTTGTCGATTATTTTGAATTATGACCCTATCCTCCAAAGCAGTTGCAACCCCTCCCAGCTTGATGATATCTGCAAACTTAATGAGTGTACTCTCTATGCCACTATCTAAATCATTGATGAAGATATTGAACAGACCCGGTCCCAAAACAGACCCCTGTGGAACCTCACTTGTTATACCTTTCCAGCAGGATTGTGAACCGTTAATAACTACTCTCTGGGAACGGTTATCCAGCCAGCTATGCACCCACCTTATAGTAGCCCCATCTAAGTTGTATTTGCCTAGTTTATTGATAAGAATATCATGTGAGACCGTATCAAATGCCTTACGAAAGTCTAGGTATACCACGTCCACCGCTTCTCCCTTATCCACAAGGCTTGTTATCCTATCAAAGAAAGCTCTCGGATTCATTTGACATGATTTGTTCTTTATAAATCCATGCTGGCTGTTGTGTCCCTATCACCTTACCACCTTCCAAGTGTTTGCAGATGATTTCCTTAATTACTTGCTCCATTATCTTTCCTGGCACAGAAGTTAAACTGACTGGTCTGTAGTTTCCTGGGTTGTTTCTATTTCCCTTTTTATAGATGGGCACTATATTTGCCCTTTTCCAATCTTCTGGAATCTCTCCTGTCTTCCATGATTTTCCAAAGATGATAGCTAAAGGCTCAGATACCTCCTCTATCAGCTCTTTGAGTATCCTAGGATGCATTTCATCAGGCCCTGGTGACTTGCAGACATCTAATTTTTCTAAGTGATTTTTAACTTGTTCTTTTTTTATTTTATCTTCTAAACCTACGCCCTTCCCACTAGCATTCACTATGTTAGGCATTCCTTCATCAGACATCTCGGTGAAGACCGAAAGTTTCCCTAGACTTTAATTCCCTGTACAAGAGGGTTTGACTCCCTGCTCCCTCAAATATTTGTAGCACACTTCTTCCACCATTCACACTCTTCAGAGTTAGCTTATTTAACTGTAATAGGAATTAATACAGCCTACTTTTTGATGGCCTATGCTAGTTTTCATAATTGATGACTTTCTAAAAGAAATATTGCTATGGAAAAAAGTTAACTGTCATATGCATCTCTTGCAAAGAACTGAATTATGAAGGCAATTTGGAATCATTACAGTCAGTGTGCAATTACTAAGTATTATAGCTTCAGCACTAATAATGCCTTCACCAGTGTGGTGTTTTACCCTTGGCCTTGGGTAATAATTCAACTGTGGACTGCTGTACTTTCACTTACTACCCTTAAGAAATCAAATGTCATTTAGGAACGAAATTGACATGACCCATATAGGGTTCAGAGGGGCAGCCATGTTAGTCTGTTTCAGGAGTACTTAGTCTCTATTTGTGCTTTCCTCTGTTGCCTTTTTTTAAAACTATGAAGGACTAAAACATTTACCCAGCCTTGCTTGGGTCCTCAACTCAAATAATTTTTTATTTTTCTTCATTTAAATCATTGCTCTGGGATGGAGTTGGGGATGAGGGGTTCAGTATGCAGGCTGACACGGGAGAGAGGCCAACCCCAGCTCTCTCTCTCACCATAGGAGCTTGGGGCCTGGTGAGAAGTGCCTGTCCATGGGCACTACAGCAGACAGATGGGCACAAAGACAAACTCTCTGAAATATACAGTAGACAGCTGTCTCTTCCACCACCCCTGCCCTCTGCTGCCCCAATGGGATTACAGCTGATCCGGTCTCCAGTTCTAGCCCCTTGTGATCATTATATGGTATAGATGTCCCTGATAACAGAGCTCTGGGTATCTGTGTTATGAGAAACAGTCACATTCCAGGCACATCCCATTGTCCTGGCACAACCAAACCATGCTTTAAGTTATGGTTAGAGGAAGTTGCATATCAAATTTGGTTGTCCCAGCTCTTACTGTTTAGGAGGAGTTCTTAGACAAACACACTCGCTCACTGACAAGCTCTCTCAAATATTCAGTATATTAAGGCACATACAAAACTTCTAATTTCAAAAGGTCCTCCCCTGACCTGACATTGGCTGAAGAGAAATGGGTGTTTCTTCCCCGAAGTCTGTTCTGGAGTAAGCCACTGGAGAGCTGAGGATTTTGGAGAGGTTTCAAAAGAAGTTTCCACAATCACGTCTTGTCCCCTGCACAAATGAAACAAGGAAGCATTTTCTATCATGCTCCAAATGTCAGAAAGGTGAATTCTAAGACAAAGTCTTTCAGAAGATACTGTAATACCAAGTTTTGCAGTAATGTCTCAGTTGAAGTGAAGATATCAACAAGTTGTGTACTGAAACCAGTTTTTGCTTGTGACTAGGATGCAAATGTACCAACAATTACCCATTATGTTACAAATGTCAATACCCTCCCAGGAGTTTTTATCCTCTGAGAAATTCCTCCTCTTCCAAAGGAGAACTAGGATTTTCCTGCAAGAAGCCTCACAAAGCTTTGCCATGACTGTTCAATTACTTACCATTGAAAGCTACTTACCACTTCAGTATAGAAATTGAATTGTAAAGCCAAGCAGAAGTTAATAACGCCCTATGTTAAGTACAGACACACATGCAAGTAGTATGTGCCTGGTATTAGATTGAATACTCTATTTACTGAATAAGCAAACAAATGGTTGTAAAAAAAGAGACTGGCACATGATCAATCATAATTAATGTCATTAAAGAGAAAATATGATATACCTCAATTGTATTCAGAACTCATGATTCAACAGTTCATAATCAACGAAGGCAAAGAGCAATGGATAAGACAAATACTGATAAATTAACAAGACATCTGCAATACAAAGGACAATTTCTACTTGCCAGTTTAAAATAAAAGTCACTACTGTTGGTGATTATATTGAAATATTTGATCATTACTTCCACTTTATGATCTGTAGAATAAATTTTATTAAATTAAAAGCCATGGCAGTTAAAACTCAAAAGTTGAAGCAACTAGCCAAACATTTTAGATAGATCAGCCAAGTAGTTTGCAGTAGTACAGGCTGCCCCCGACTTGTGATGCGATTGGCTCTGCGGATAGCGTCACAAGTTGGGGGCGTCGTAACTTGAGCTGCATTTACGACAGGCACCGTACACCATTATAAATACAGGGCTGAGGACGTAAGTCGGGGGATTTCAGCCCTTTCTGCACTTACGGAAAAGGTCGTAAGTGTGGGGGGTCATAAATTGGGCCGTCATAAAGCGGGGCCCCTGTATTAAGACACACCAACTATTACTATTTAACAACCTAAAAATTAATTTCAATCATTACATTTATTACTAAATGCTTATAGCTATAGCTCATTTCTCCAAATCATTGTTTGGCTACTATTGCATCTCCTTCCTACACAAATGCACTTGTTAGGTTTAGGGATGTAAACGACTAGTCAACTATCTGATAAGCATAAACTTATCGGATAATCGACTAATGATGCAACTAGTCGCTTACACCACCCCCCTTGCTGCCTCTATCAGAGAGAGGCAGCGGGGTGGGGAAGGAGGAGGAGCTGGTTCCCCCCAGCACCGTCTCCTCGGGGGGCAGGGAAGGTAGAGGCACAGTGGGAAACAGAGCAGGCGGGGACTGAATCAGTCTCCACTCCTGCTGCTTCTGCAATTCTGCTTTTGAAATGTACAAGAGCCCTAGTGGAGCTCTTGTACATTTCAAAGGCTGAGGCGTTGCAAGGAGCACAGGGCCAGTGGGAGTTCCCCGCTGGCCCTGTGCGGCTTCTGCTTTTGAACTGGACTCTTGCTACAGTACAAAGCAGAGGTGCCCTTATAGACTAAACGAATAGTCAATGGAAATCCCATTGACTATTTCATTAGTTAATTAATCTAAATTTAACATCCCTAGTTGGGTTGCATCTAAAACCAATTCCTCTCTACAGGGGTTGTAAAGTGCACAGCTGAGGTGAGGCAGTTCCTTGTTTTGCTTATAAAAGTCGACCCAAAGCCAGCGCTAGCACCAGTTTTCCAACAAGAGCCAGAGAAGACTTTCTTCAAAGCCTACCAGTATTGTTTATGTTTAGCCAAAGGAATCACAGCTATGCAACTCTCCTGTTTTACCCACACACACAAAAAATGATCCCATTACTTCCACAATCCTCCCAGTAGCCACTGGCTCAGAGAGTAAGAGGTGATTACCATGCTCCAAATTTTTGTTTCCAGAAGTAGTAACCAGATAACATTAGAAAAAACTTAAAAACAACAAACAGTCCTGCAGCACTTTAGAGACTAACAAAACATGTAGACGGTATCATGAGCTTTCATGGGCACAACCCATTTCTTCAGATGAATAGAGTTTAAGGGGGTCCAGGTCCCAAATAAATGACAGAGAAAGAGAGGGGATGAGGAGGGAAAGGAGAAAAAAATGGGAAAAGACTAGTCAATAGTTAATTAACATGGAAACACTATCCTGCAGCAGAAACACAGACAACTCAGTGCTAGAATTCAGTCCTTGAAAGGTCAAAACACTTTTCATTCCACTCAACTATAAAAAACCCCTTAAGCACAATTCTGAGCAACAGCAAACTTGCACACAGAGCCGTAACAAGGGTGGGGCAAGTGGAGCACTCACCCCAGGCACAGGCACAAAATTAAAAATTAGAAAGTTAAAATATTATTTAATTTATATCTTTACTATCATCTATTTGCAATCTCAATATATGTGCAATTAACAACATGTGCAATGAATAAAATTAATACAAAAATTAAGAATTTTATCTTTTTTGGGGCGGGGGGATGGGAGGAGCGCAGTTCAGTAGCTTGCCTCAGGCGCAAAAAACCTTAGTTTCGGCTCTGCTTGCACAAGCCAGGAAACATACAAATATAATCACTTACGGGAAGTGGTAGAATGTTTGTGAAATCCTTGACACACTTTCAGTAAATACTTTAGCATACCACTCACGTAGACTACACCTTGCAGGTCTCTATCATACAATTAGAGGATGACACAAACAGGTAGGTTTACCTTCTCAGTTCAAAAGGAAGAGTGATTTCCAATGGTGTCCCTTTGAAACCATGTCTTTGTCCAAGAGCAAATTTTGTTTCCTGTCCATTAACTGCCACTTTAGAGATCTGAAGGTCCTTTGTATCCAAAACCTATAACCAAACAAATGTTAGGTGCTCACTGCAAAATACCAAAGTAACCCTTTAGGATCATAAATAAAAATATATGTTTGAACAAGTTAGAGCTTCCATGGAAAGTGTCTCAGTTTCTTAGCTCTACATTTAACACTGTTCCTACTGTTCCTGGATTTTTCAATGCATTAATTTAATTTCACTGCATCCATGACTGAGACACTATTGATATGGATAAAGGATGTTAATGGTTAACTGGTACCCAGGGAGTAGCCCTCCACCTGTGGCACCTGCATAGGACTGCCAGCTGCCAGCACCCCCTGCCCTGCGCGTGCTGGCAGCCATATGCAGGGCCAGAAGTAGCCGGGCTGGAGCAGCCCCTGCCCATAGCAGGGTGGGGGATGCTCCAGACTAGGGATGTGAAGGACTAGTTGACTATCTGATAAGCAAATGCTTATCAGATAGTCGACAAGCTTGTTGACTAATCGTTCCTTTCCCCCCTTTGCTGCCTCTATCAGAAAGAGGCAACAAGGGGGGGAAGAGGGGAAGAAGGTGGGTACTTCAAAGTGGCAGCACCGTGTAGAGCCTGGGGCCAGACCCCAGGCTACGTGTGGCGCTGCCACTTTGAAACGCCACTGTGGGAGCCCGGCATCAGGCTCCTCTCGGCGTTTCAAAGAGGCAGCACCGCGTGGAGCCCCGGGTCAGCTGGGGACTCCCCTGCTGACCTCAGGCTCCATGAGGTGCTGCCACTTTGAAATGTCGCGGGGAACCCAGTGTCAGGTGTTGTGTCTAAACAAGGAAATTTACATACTACCTTAATGCGAATTAGGTTGGAACAGAATTCCTAATTAACGCTGTGTGCAGACACTTATTCCAGAATAAGAATCTCATTCCAAAATGATTTGAATCCCCTTTTGGATTAAGCTAATTTGGAACAAAGCATATTGGATCTACAGTTAGGACACTTGTGGACTGTGACCTGCATTACCGAATAGTCTATTACAAACCAGCACTTCTGGGTAAAACGCATTACATTTTGCTTATGGTTACCAACAAGATTTTTCAAAAACTGACTTCTAATCACTAGAGGGATTATTTCAACATATTTTTCAGTGTCAATAGACCAAACCTGAATAGATGTTTGCTTTCTATTTGTATTAAACTAGCAGAGCAGGAAGTTAGCTTGAACAATTGAAAGGTTCTCTATTTAGGCAACTGTGGTTTTTTAAATAAGGTTATGGTCACTGGTATTAACTTATTTGGAGCAGAATCATTTTAAAGAGAAACTAAAAATGTATGTTTTACTTTACTCCTACCAGTGCAGTTGGGGAAAAGTCAGTTTAGCCTGTTACCAGCGGCAAGTGGAAAACTTCCTTGGCAAGTGGTAGCAGGGTGGTCAAAATCATTAATTTCTGTAGACAACTTATAAAGGAAAACTTTTTCTAGCTGTTTTCCATTGAAAAGAGCCTTCAAAATGAGAATCTATACACCGCTGAATCTGTAGGCAAGCCACTCTAGTGTCCCTGTTGCTGTTCATATATAACACAACAGCAACAAAGTTACATTTATAAGCCTGGCCAGTTTCACTCTGTTGCTGTTTGGGAAGGCTCTGAAGAGGCAAACATTCAGACTATCTGCAAGGGAAGCAAACTTGAGCAACAGAGATTAGTTAGCAAGTATACTGAAGACTCACATCTCTAATCATGCACAACAGCAGCCCAGAGACTAATAAAGAATAACAAAATGCACACCACAACAAGGAGACTGGAGGTGCCAGGAAAAGAAATGAGCCCATTCTCTTTAAAGCGGCCAGTGAGGACCTCTTATTTATGAAAACCAGGAGTCCTGTGGCACCTTAGAGACTAAAAGATTTATTGGGGCATAAACTTACAAAAGCTTATGCCCTAATAAATCTATCAGTTTCTAAGTGCCATAGGACTCATTTTTGCAGATACAGACTAACACCACTACTGCTTAGACTTATTTATGAGACATCAAGAGGCTGACACAAACAGCCAGAGCAGAGACTAACGATGCCCTGGTATGAAGTCCAACACCTTTTCTTTTGCAAGGAGAGGGTGGAGAGAAGATAGTTCTGTGCTCCTCCAGAGAGGTTCACTGGCTTTAGCTCTGATATCCCCAACTAAATTTTGCAAGGGGTATTTCCAAGCATGGCTACAACTCCATGAAACTGTACCATACAAAAGTCAAATAAGTGACAAAGGAAACTAACAGAAATACAGGTTAGAAGAAACCTGGAGATGTCAACGAGTCCAGCTCTTTGCACCAATACAGAACTAAGGAGGTAAAGGGGCGGGTATTTGACTAATCGTGTAGTCAATACAATTTGTATCAACTACACCAGTGATTCCCAACCTTTTTCCCATGAAGGAACCCCTAAAATAATTTTTCATATCCCAAGGAACCCCTACCTATGAAAACATTTGCTTGGCCAGAAAAAGTTGACAGTGGGGAGTGCAATTCAATTACTGCTAAATTATTGTCAAGAAAATGTATTTGCAAAGAGCTGTTATATTTATACGTCAGCTTACATTGTAAGAAAACTTTTTTTATTTATTTATTCCACGATTTCTCGCGAAACCCCTGACGATGGTCTGCAGAACCCCAGGGTTCCGCGGAACCCTGGTTGGGAAACACTGAACTACACAATTAGTCAATAAGGGGAGGCACTCTGCAGAGCCACAGTGTGGGTGGCTCCCAGAGCTGGCGCAAGCCAGAACTAAGCAGTCCCAGCTCACTGCAGGACCATTGAGGCTCTGCCTTTTAAATGTAGTAATAGCTGTTAGGCTCTTACTACATTTACAAGGCAGAGCCGCATTAGGGGTAGGTCTGGGACCTGGCACAAGCCAGGACTGAACAGTCCTGGCTCACGCTTGGTCTCATATCGCTGTGCTTCTGTCTCCCCTGACCCTACCCCCACACTGTGGAGATGGTGCTGGCTCTCCACAGGACCAGCTCCTGCTTCCCTTCCCCTGCCCCTGCCTTTGATAAGCCTAGGCTTATCAGAGGCTGTATCGGGTAGTCAACTAACCAACTACTCTTTTATATTCCTACGCAGGACCCAATAAACCTATACCTGTGGTGTCCAACCAGTTCTGAAACTATCCGCGCTCAGCCATCCAAACAGCCACACTGTTCAAGCCAACTAGCCACACACAACCAGCCAAACAGCCATCTGTTGCTATTGTGTTGGACACCATTAACCCAGACCATCTCTCACAGGTGTTTGTCCAACTTAGTTTTTAAAACCTCCAGTGATGGTGATTCAACTTTCCTTGAAAACCTGTTACAGTATTTAAATATCCTAATATCTAATTAAAATCTACCTTTACAATGAGAACAACTGGGCTTTTTAATAGCCTTTAATATATTTGAAGACTT
The DNA here is from genome assembly GCA_019425775.1 of Rafetus swinhoei. Lineage (NCBI taxonomy): Eukaryota > Metazoa > Chordata > Testudines > Trionychidae > Rafetus > Rafetus swinhoei. Next base: position 267,263,172 of record CM033437.1, on the reverse strand, counting down.
ATAAGGAATTCCTTTGTTCTTCTTTTCAAGACTAAACATGACCAGTTTTTTAACCTTTCCTCACAAATCAGGTTTCCCAAGCCTCTTAATTTTGTTGCTTTCCTGTGGATTCGCTCCACTTTGTCCACATCCTTCTTTAAGTGCTGTGACCACACCTTGACAAAGTACTGCAGCAGAGGACCCATCAGTACCAAGCAGAACAGAATTACCTCCACATTTGATATATAACAGTCCTCTTAATACAGCCTGGAATATTAGTCTTTTTCGCACGTGCACCACATTGTTGATCACAGGCTCCTTTCCTGTTGTACTACTACGTAGCCAGTTATTCCCCATTTTGTAGTTGTGCGTTTGATTTTTCCACCCTTAAAGAGTAGTATTTTGCACTTATCAACCAGATTACATTCTGTAAAGATATGAGACCAGTTATCTAATTTGCCAAGCTCATTTTGAATCAGGTATGTAAACTCCTGGTTAACGTGATGTTTAACTGATTGAAGGGGGTACATGAGGCTGGTGACAACACCCCCTGTAGCCTTGCAGTGGGCTCAGTGGGGCTGGAGCAGCTCTCTGCTTGCAGCCTGCTGCAGGCGGAAGGCTGCTCCCAAGTGCCAGTTAACTGGTTACTGTAAGCATCACCTACTAAGGATGATGCTTACCAGGTAACCTGTTACCCGTTCACATCCACTTTATCTGAACAGTCTATAACCTGTTCTTTCCCTATTACGGCTTGCATTCTTCTCCCTTTATTGAGTACATACAGGTTGGACCTCCCTTTTCCGGCACCCTCGGGACCTGAGTGGTCCTGAACAACAGAGTTTGCCAGACGAGGGGAGGTCAAGGCTCCCTACCCAGCTGTGGGCTCTGCGCTTCCTGCTGCCTCTAGCCCCACATGCCTGGCTGGGATTGTGTCCTTCACCACACCAGCCCTGGACAGGGGCTAGCCCCACTGCCTCCAGCCCCAGCAAGGGATGTGCCTCTCCCCTCCCACCCCCCGCAGCAGCCCAGGCTGCATATCTGTCTGACTCCTGCACTGTGCCAGCCCCAACTCATGCTGTGCTTCCCACTGCACCAGCCCCTGCCGGGGTTGCACTCCCCATTGCACCAGCGCCAACTGGGGCTGCACTCCTGGCCCCCAGCCCTGATACCTCCAGCCTTGGCTGAGGCTGCGCGTTCCACCGTGCTGGCCCCGTTGGGGATGGACTCCCCACTGCCAGCCCAGCCCAGGAAGTGCTTCTGAGCCTGGCCAGCTGGGGCTCTCTGGTCCAACAATATTTGTGGTCTGCCAGACTATGGATGTTGCTGGACTAGAGAGTCACGGATTTTAGAGGATCAACCTGTGCTATTAACCTCTTTAGGGAAGACTGAAACAAACAAGGAATAAAACACCTCAGCCATATTGAGGCCATCAGTTCACCTTCCCTGCTAAGATGCCCTATATTCTTCTTTATCTTGCTCTTAGTGTACTTCGGGATGACATCTGAAACCACCATGGTCATGGGATGTTAGCCTACCAGTGTATTGCTTGTACTGCATAAAACGTGCACCATGTATCTCGAGTACGGATGTGAATGGTGAACCCGTAAGCACCACCCTTAACGGGTGATATTTACCGTTACGTTTAACCAGTGGGGGATGGAGCAGCCCTCTTCCTGCCACAGGCAGGCAGTTGCTTCAGTCCCACCGCCCCTACCCAACTTTGTTTAATTGGTTAACAAGTTAAACTTAAAGTTTAACCAGTTAACTAATTAAACAGGATTTCACATCCCTATTTTGGAGGCACATTCACTCCATCTCATCTTGGTATGCAGAACCCAACCCAGCTAGTGTTGATGCCTCAGCTTGAGATAGCCTATCAGCCCCAAGGGCCCAAAGTACATGGATCACGGAGGTCAGCAGGCGTGGCACACACACGAAAAGACTTGTGCATGGGAGCGAGGGCACCAGGATCTGAGCATGCCAACGACACCCCCCTTGGCTGACAGGAGCCAGGGCGCTGGAAGCAAGCTCTGGGCTGGGCAATACAGGGGTGACAGGTGCCTGTGGGAATGGGGTGCAGGGTGGGCCACGCAGAGGTGCAGAGCATGTGGGGCACCCCACGTGCCAACTGAAGTTCTGGCAGGGGCGATGCACCCCCAAAGGGCTGCCACGAGGCCGCCCAGACGCCGTGGCACCCAGCCCGCCCGGCCCAGCCCCACGGGCGAGAGCCACTGCCCTGACCCCCGCCCTCGGGGCAAAGCCCGGCGGGGCCGGGGCTGACCTCCCCCGGCTCCCAATGGGGTGGGGAAGGGGCTAACTGAGCGGGGGGGGAACCGACCCGGCCGCCTCCAGCCCACGCTGCTTTCCTCCCCCGCCGCGCAGCCCCCGGGCCAGGGCCGGTGCAAGGACGCCCCGCGCCCCCCAATCCCGGGGGTTCCCCCGCCCTTACCAGGCAGCGCAGCCCGTCCCGCTCGACCCGCACGGTGAGGGCCGCGGTGCCCCGCAGCGCGCGGCTGGCGAAGTCCACGCGGCAGCGCAGGTTCAGGTGGTGCGCGCGGTGCTGGTCGGGCGCGGCGAAGGAGCTCGGGTCCGGCTCGGCCATGGCTGCGGCTCCCACTGGCTGCAGTTCCCGGCCTGGCAGCCGGCTGAGAGAGGGAGGGGCGGGGCCGCGCCGAGGGGAGGGGAGAGCCGCGCGGGGCCCTGTGGGAAGGGTAGTTCCGCAGGGTTGCGCCGAGGGGTTACAGCTGGGGCAGGAGAACAACAACGCCCATGGTGCATTGCGAGAAGCCGCGTACAGCCCCCTGTCGGGAAAGGGCTGGGACACCGCTTGCGAATCGAACGAGGCACCTAACAGGGTCAGAAAGATCTAAGGGGTTGGAGGCGCAAAGTGTGTCAAGCAGCTCCTCGTTAGTATAGTGGTAAGTATCCCCGCCTGTCACGCGGGAGACCGGGGTTCGATTCCCCGACGGGGAGATGTGAAAACATTTTTTCCCCTTTATCCAGCTCAGGATGCCCGATCCCCAGCGCCTGCTACGGTCTCTGGCGGGGTTGAGACCGTGCAGCTGGCGAGGGTCGCGGTCCGGCCCCGCAGCGCTCTGGCCTTGGCTGCCCGAAGCGGAACATGCGGACTCGGAGGCCGGGACGTGGCTGCAGCGGAGGGTGGCGCCTGCCAAGCGCAGCGCTCAGCCCGCTCCTGGGGTACTCGGCGCTGCACCGCGCCCCCTCTGCAGGCTCCCGGCTCAAGCCCCCTTCGCGTGCAGCTTCTCATGTCCCCTGGGGCTGAAATTCCGCCTGCCCTGCTGTGTCCCTTCAAAGGGGGATTTGCGGATGCTTTTTGAAAGGTCACTGTTGTTCTTACTTAAAACCGTTCTTGATCCTCCCCCCTCCCACAACCCCAGCGGGTACCTCAAAAAGACTGAACTTAAAAACCTCTAATATGACAGATCATCACTAGCTGTAAATGCCTGCACAGAGGGGAAAACTTACAACACAAGGAATGGGCCTGCAGCACTTTAGAGACTAACAAAACATGTAGCTCCCTGGTCTCCAACCTTTTTAAGCACAAAATCATTTTTGGAGTTTAAGCACAATGTAAGATTTACCTCAAACCCAAATACCCTTGTTGGGCCTCCTTTGTACCCCTTCTCCGAGGTGCTGCCCCTGCTCACTTTGTCCTCCCTTCCTCCCTCCATTTCACCAGGCAGGGGCAGAGGGTTGGGGCACAGGTTCTGGTCTTGGGCTAAAGGATTTGGAGTGTCTCAGCTGAGCCTGGGGCAGGGGTTGGGGTGTAGGAGGGGGGTACAGGGTGCAGTTTGAGTCCAGGGAGCTCAGGGCTAGGGCAGGGCCTTGAGGTGCAGGAGGGGATCCATGACTGGGGCAGGGATTCAGAGCTGGCACCTGCTGGACACTGCTTACCTTAGGTGGCTCCTGAGTGATGGTGCAATAGGGCTAAGGCAGGTTCGCCCTGGCCCTGCACCACTCTCAAAAGCAGCCAGCAAACTCCCTCCAACCCAGTGTAATGATCTTCTGTTGATATGCATTTTAGTAGTTAAATTCTTGGACTGTCATTGCTCGTGAAAAGTGCTGTCACATGGGTAGAAATCGGGTAAATATTGCATTTTATTAATATCAGCAGAACTGACTTAAATGGGACCTGTGTGTTGTGTAGTCTCTTGCCTTAATCTTTGTATTCATGCCTGTCAGTGTGAGAGAAGCTATTTGTATATATTTGCTTACATATGCAACCACACTTAAGTTGAGGCCCTCAGCATGTTCTGTAAGTATCAGTGTGGTCCCTGGGGCTTCCAAAGTTGAGTTGCCCTAGCTCATCCTGACAGGTGTCTGTCTAACCTGGTCTTAAATATCTCCAGTGATGGAGATTCATCTCCCTAGGCAATTTATTCCAGTGTTTAACCACCTTGACAGGCAGGAAGTTTTTCCTAATGTTCAACCTAAACCTCCCTTGCTGCAATTTAAGCCCATTGCTTCTCATCCTAACCTCAGAGGCCAAGGAGAACAATTTTTTTTCCTCCTCCTTATGATGCTCTTTTAGATACTTGAAAGCTGCTCTCGTGTCCCTTTTCGGTCTTCTCTTTTCCAAGGTAAACAAGGCCAATTCCTTCAGCCTTGGCTCATACCTCATGTTCTCTAGATCTTTCATCATTTGTGTTGATCTTCTCTGGACTTTCTCCAGTTTCTCCACGTTTCCTGAAATGTGGCGCCCAGAACTGGACATGATACTCCAGCTGGGGCCTAATGTAGATGGCTCATTCCCTGCCTAGGGGACGTGAGACTGGGCGGGTTAATTTCCAATCCTCCTGTTTAATCTTTTTCTAAGCCAGGAGGGCACGGTAGTTCTGATGGGGGCTCTACAGGAAGGCAGCCTGCACTGCCCCCTGCCTGAAACCTTGTGCAGGTGTTAAACAGCTGTCCAGCCCACCTTAGAGGTGACTGCATTTCAGCGTGCCTGAAACAACACAGCACCAGCAATGGACAGGAGAATGGCTCCCGGGCATGGCTTGCTCATGACTGCTTCAGTCCCATTGAATGGGCCTCAGCCTCTTTTCTTCCCCTCCCCCGCTTTGCAATGGGGCTGTAGACTCTGGGGGGAGAGGGGGTGGAGGCAGGCAGAGGTGTCTCCTTGCAGCAGATGTAGACATGTCTCTGTATTAATCATTCTCTCATTGAAGTTTTTAGCTTTGTATTGAGTTCTTTTACATGGAAACTTTGCATTACGTCTTGGTAGAATAGTCCCTAGGACAAGTGAGGCAGAGACTGTCCCTGTGGGGTGAATGAGGTGGGAATGGATAAGGCGGAAGGTGAGCACCTGTGGGCAGTTGCAAAGGTTGGAGAGAGGATGGAAGCCAGATCCAAGATCAATGAGCTCTGGGAAGTGGGCCCATTGAAAGGAGACTGGACCTGTGGATGCCTTGGGGGTCAGCAGCAAGGGCCTGCTTTGGGAAACCCCCCTCTTTGGAGGTGAATGTGGCAGCATTGAGACACCACCCAGAAGCCGGTGCCACAGACACTAACTGCAGATTCATGGGATGGCTCTCACAGATCTTGCACATGCATAAAATGATAGATCTGCAGGGGGGGGGGGGCAGTGGCGTAGCAAGGGGGCCGGAGGGGTCAGTTGCCCCGGGCACCATGCTAGGGAGGCTCCAATTTAATCCCATTCTGCTCCCCCCGTTATCCCTTCAGCTCATGTGCTCCTACTCCGCCTGCCACGGCAGCTGGAGCCTCCTCCCTGCCTCTCTGCTCCAAGCCTGACCCTGCTCCAAGCCCGACCCTCCTCCATCTCCACTGGAGGGTTAGTGCATGTGGGAGCCCGGCCCCAAACTGTAGGGGGTGGGGGAAGATGTGGTACAAGTTCCTCTCAGCTGTGCACCAGGTTTGGGGCCGTGCCACATGGCGGGGGGGGGGGGCGCAAATTTTTCCTTTGCCCCCAGGCGCATAACACCCTCGCTACGCCTCTGGTGGCACATCCAAACAAGCCACATGAACTCAGTACAGGTGCACAACACAAAATACATTCTGCTCATGGGAGGAAACTCTTAGGCTATGTCTACACTGGCGGCTTCTTGTGCAAGAACATCTTGCCAAGGGTTCTTGTGCAAGAAGGCTTGCGCAAGAACACGTCCACACTGCCATGTGCGAGCTGTGCTTTTGCACAAGAGCATCCATGGCAGTGTGGATGCTCTCTTGAGCAAGAAAGCTCCAATGGCCATTTTAGCCATAAGGGTTTCTTGCGCAAGAAATCCCTGCCACGCGTCCACACTGCCCTCTTGCGCAAGAGAGCTTACACCTGTTAGAAAAGAGCGTAGCTCTTGTGCAAGACACCCTCTCTTACCACGCCGTACTGTAAATTTCCTTGCACAAGAGCAGGCGGGCAGTGTGGCTGCTCTGTGGGTTCTTGCACAAGAACTGCTGTACTTGCACAAGAAGCCGCAAGTGTAGACATAGCCTTAGAGGGAACACTTCCCCCCAGCCTCTCTGCCCCCGAGTTAATGTCACACACATTGGGTTAATGCAACTGCAGGATAGTTGCATGAGGGGGGGTTGCTGGGGGCCAAACTAATCCCTGTTGGTCGGAGGATGATGGGAAAAGTCCTTCGAGAGGGGTGACATGACACCTTTTACTTCTGGTCATGTGTCCATCTTGCCCCGAGCGTGCTGCCTCCAGAGGCCTGGCTAATGGGGGTCAGGAGGTGTGGCTAATGGGGGTCAGGGGGTGTGGCTAATGGGGCACCACCAAAAATTATACAAATCTGCTGGCCCCGGAGGAGGAGTGCATCGGCTGCCTGCACCACAGGCGGTGTGAATTTAGCGCAGGGTGTGTGTGTGTGTTGGCGGGGGAATTTTTTGTGCTGTGGGTTTTTTTTTTTGCTCAACCAAAATTGCTGTGGGGCCCCATCGAAATTGTTCGAATTGGGCCCCGCACTTCCTAAAGCCGGCCCTGCTTGTTAGAGATCCACACTGTGGTCAAGGCAGACATCACCATTTATTGTCAAGGCAGGGCCGCCCAGGCTCCCCTACAGCAACTCAACCTTAATTATTTAAGATAGAATTCAAATTAAAAAGACAGTTCTGCAGAGGCATAGCATATTGCACAAGCCTTTCAGACTGTATTCTAAAGGAACTTGTGCTACAACTAATCAGGATTTTAACCTCCTTACAAGCCAGGATGTCCACACTACCTATTTATGATTAGCAGGCCACTTTCTGTGTACAATATAAAACTGCACATGGACCTGGCTCCCAAGCCTCAGGGCTTTCCCCCCCACAGCATCAGGGAGTTGGTGCTGGCACTCCAGCCTTCTGCCTCCTCCCCAACTGATTGTTCTATGGGTCAGTGGCCCCCGACCTAAAAGGTTCCCCACCCCCGTTGTAAGTAATAGTGCAATGCATAATGGTTTTCATTCTAGCTCCATCTTCATTCATTTGTTTTCTGAAGCTCTTTTTTGGGGGAGGAGAGAAGAATTTTTCCATGCTTTGTATCTATCTGAAGAATTATTTTTTGATGAATGTGAGCAAAAATGGTTCGGCTATTTTGAGCAAGATTCCCCCAAAAGGTGTAAGTAATCTTTCTAAAAGATCAGTGAAGTAGACTAATATATTGCCATAACTTTATAGATCCAGTCTACAGACCATCCCTAAAAATGTCATTTGGCCCTCCCCACAGAAGAAATTTGCCTGCCTCAGGCATTTTAAACAAATTATTCTAAACCAAAAATGACATTAAGATGCTATTATGGCTTCAAAGTTCAGCATTCAAGTGAGGAAATACCACAATAAGATTGCACATATCTCTGAGCCCTAGCTGTGGAATGCTTCAAGGATGAAAATTACTCCATCCTGTGCAGTGGTCTAGTATAAGTTTTACACACCATGCTTCAGTTCTCAAAATGGAACTTACGTGGTGCCTCTATCTTGTTCTGGCTTTCTGCCCAGGAGTAAATTCCATCCACTGCATACAGGAATGGTAGTCCCTGCAGCAAGTCTCTTATTTTGTCTACAGAACAAACACTTGTACAAGTTTCACTGCTCATACAGTCTGGGGAATAAACTATGTGACTGGAGCTGGCTGGAAAATGGAAGTCCCTTCCAAAGAACATTTTTGCATTTTTGAAAAAGTTTTCAACCTGAAGTGGGTCAGAGTAGCAGAAAATGAAACTAACTAAACTCCACTTGTACCTTCACTTTCTGGCACTTGGGGTCATTTTCCTCTCAAGTTTATTGCTCACCTGAAGAAGAAGAATAATATATGGAGATATACCTATCTCATAGAACTGGAAGGGACCTTGAGAGGTCATCGAGTCCAGTCCCCGGCCCTCATGGCAGGACCAAGTACCATTCCTGACAGATTTGCCACAGATCCCTAAATGGCCCCCGAAAGGCTCTTTATCCCTTATCCTCACAAATTGCTGGGGCTGATAATTGTAGGCAGCCATTCTGAAGTTATGATTATTACATTTATTATTGCCCATACAGTTCATTTTCATTTGATAGTGTTGAATAATCTAGTGGATGTATGGACAACAAACTCAATGTTCAGATTACTGTAGTAAGCAGAGGTGAAAATAAGGCGGTGCATCCTGGTGCGCCTCTCCAGCAAGAAGGAGCTGTCTGGTTGGGACACTGGGTTGCAGGAGGAGGCAGGACATGCCTCCAGCTGGGCTCCCAGGGCTCCCTGCAGGCTGCCCTGCTAATCAGCAGGTAGGTGAAAGGAGCGAACTATGGATGTCCCCCTTCCCCACTCTAGGACTGCCAAAGGTGCTCCCCCATAGGGCACCATTTAGGGAGAGCGGGGGTGGGGAGGAGGTGTTTGAAGCTTCTTCCCTGCCCCCGCCAATGATTCATACCAGGATGCTTGCTCTTCCCCTTCTGGTCATGCTCAATTTGCTGCATTCCTCTCACTCTGGCTGGGGAGGGAAGGGGGGCATGAGAGCTGTGCACTTTTGCCTTGCTCCCTGATGGGGACAGGAAGGAGAATGGCAAGCAGATCCTAGTACAAATCTCAGGGGGAAGGGTTCCAGCCGCCCCCCCCCCCCCCCGTTCCCTACACATCCCCCTACACACATCCCCAACCCCTGCCCTGACTCCTGCACCCCTCCACAACCCCACCCCCTGTTCAGAGCCTCCCCACATCCTGACACTCCCCAGTCCCCTGCCTTGAGCTCCCCCCTTACTCCACTCCACATTTCTTACAGGTATTGTCATATCACAACAACCTCCTGTCCTGAGGACACTCCGAGGGGGAAGTTGCAATATGACAGTTTCTATAAGAAACGTAAGTTACTTTCATCCCTGGCAGTAAGCCCAAAGATATGACAGGGCTTCTATTCTGCTTCAAGTTCTTTAACACTGGTATTTGTCAGAATTACAATAGCATGTAATTCGCTAGCTTTTTTAATGCCTCCAGAAAAGTGCAACATAAGAATGGTGAATGGGCACCTAGGAAACAAGCTATCTAATCCACTCTTGTCTATTGATTTTGCTACATGCAGTTGTGATGATGTCCCCTGAGCCAATCATGCAAAGAAATCAAGACCAGTACTTGACATGCAGGTTAGGGCTGTTAAATTGCAATTAATCAGCTATTTGAGTAGTCAATGGAATTTCCATCAACTACTCGATTAGTCGATAAGGGGGGCAGGAGCTTGCTACCCCCGCTGCAGCTCTGCAGTTTAAATGCAGCAGGAGCCAGGTGCACAGCAGCCTAGCTCCTACTCCATTTAGACTGCAGAGCCACAGCGGGGGTTAGCTCTGGGGGGCAGTGGGAGCTGGGACTAAGCACCCACCAGGCCATTTAAAAGGCAGACACACAGCATCTTGGAGCCGGTGCCCCCCCAGCACCGGCCCTCCATTTTAAGCCAGCTCCCCCCAGCACTGGCTCCCGCGTCCCCCCTGCGTTGCTGCCTCTGATATAGAGATAGCAAGGGGGGCAGAATGCAAATAGTTGACTCGACTATCCAATAAGCCTAGGCTTATCAGGTAGTCGACTATTTGACTACTCTTTTACATCCTGAATGCAGGTAGGAACTCTATCTGCCTTGCTGTGAGGGGAATGGAGAAAGGAGGGCCCGGCATCACAGGGGTTAAAGAAAGTCTTTGGTCCCAACTAGCCCTGCCCCACTTTATCTGCAGCCAGTGCCAGGCCTGGAGGGAGGAGAAAAGGAAAGAGCTGGCTCAATTTGGGGCTGACTACTGAGGAGGTAGGAGGCTGCTTCAGCAGTCTAAGGGCATAAACTAGAGCCTGTCTGCTCAGCAGCCATGGGAGCAAGTAAGCTCATATTCCCACCCTTTTGGGAAAAGGGGGAACCTATTGAGAAGTCCCAAGTAAGGCGAATCTGGACTCTTGGGACCATGTCCCAAATGTAAGGACTTGGATAGGGAGTGGTTCGGAGTTACAGGGCCAGGAACACTGGGGGACAGCACACACACACACACACACACACACACACCCCTTTCAACCTGCTTACTCAGCAACTTAGCCACTTGGCTACGTAGCCATCAGGGACCTGGCCACACCTCCCAACATCTATTTTGAAAATAATGTAGGTTGGCAGCTTCCAATAGCTGACTAATCCTTAGCCATTGTAGTCTGGAGTCCAGTTTACCCTACGTAAAATAAAGCAAGTGAAAAGGAAGAAAGCACAGATGAATTTCATCTCCATATGAAAAAATGTCAACCTATCATAATTAACATCTGTTCATGCTTCCTTCTTTTGGTAGCTAGTGATTTTACCACACTGCTACATTGAAGATAGTTGTCAGCACAAAAAACTTACAAGTTCCTCTGTGGTTTAATTTGGCATGGGACACACTTCAAAGGTTTCATTAATTTTAAAAAGTACATAATTATCCAAAAGCAGAATCTACTCTCAGACATTTACAATTTATTTCCAACACATGTATTCATCAGGATTACATTTTGAGTTGGTGTAAACTGTCATAACTCCACTACAGTCTCTGGAATTATACTACTTTACACCAGCCAGAGATGTGGCCCACATTGTAAAGAAACAAGCATACTTTTGAAAGTAAGCATTAGATATTCCAGCAACAGCTTATATTCGAGTTCTACAAAGGCAATCAGCTCTCCAAACCAAACTGCTGTCTCTCCATAATAGCTTATGATTAAAGGAGAGCTGAAGTCCACTCATTCCCTGATGGCCTTGATATATCCACTACTTAGAACGTTTAAATACCATGTTTGCAGCCAAAGGTCAGCTTAATCTCAGTATGTAAACTGTGTAGGCATTGATTTTTCTAGATAGATATGGTTGAAATGTATGTTTTTATTAATATCCTATCAATAATGTATTTGTTCTTGGCAGTTCTAGAATATTTGTTCATAGGATCCTTTTTCTCTGAACTGTTTCAGCTTTTTCTTTGTTAACCCATTTGATTTTTATTACAATAGTGCCTGACATTGAGGGCCAGGGCCTCATTAAGGGTACACCTACACAGCAGCGTTATTACTATGAGAGCATATACACAGCTAGCCCATTATTTCAAAATAGTTTTGAAATAATGGGTGGCTTATTTTGGTGTTTGTAAATCTCATTCCATGTGGAATAATGCCTCTTCTGAAATAGCTATTTCAGAATAGCAGTAATGTGGATGCTCCACTGCTGCTATTTCGAAATAGCTCCTCCCCCCTGGCCATTCAAAGTAATTACTCCCCAGTGCTTCCTGGGGCTCTAAATTGAGGTAGTGCATCCACATTAGAGGCGACTTGCCTTGGACCAATTTACAGGCTTCCCTGTAGCGTAGACGTGTTATTTTGAAATAAGCTATTTCGGAGTATTTCTTGCGGAATAGCTTATTCCAAAATAATCGTGCAGTGTAGACATAGCCTAAGTGAGGCGTTGTACAGACAGATAAAGGATGGTCCACATCCACAAAGAAGTTACTTTGTAAGGCTAATACTCTCCCTCTTGTTAATTTCAAACTAAAAATATTCTATTCTGCCATATTTAGCCTACTCAAAATTATGCTTGCTCCATTTTTTTCAATTAAACCCATGATGCTGTAATATTTCAAATGAGCACATACTTAGTTCCTCTTTTCTCAATCATACTATTTACATCTGTGGACAGCGCATGGAAGAAACCCACCTAGTAAGCTCATTTCTTCAGCATGATGCTTGGAGAAAAGTAAAGAGATTGTCAGGCATCTTAAAATTAACTCCAGACAGTACTGTAGCAAAAAAAATCTTTGTCTGCACAGGATTTATTGGAGTCATAGTCTTCAATCCAACTAAAATAAGTTTTAAGAACACATTTCTAGAAGGCAATTAACTGAAATATTCTTTGATGCCTTTCTCCTGCAAATAAAGGTACTTGGATGGTCTCTGAACATGTAAGTCTCTTGGTTCTCAGTACTGGGCTGGATCGAGCGAGGAGCTGAGCTCTCAATCACATGCTTAGCTATAAACATATGAGAAGCCCCACTGACGTGAGTGGGACTACTTAGGTGCTTAAAGTTAAGCAGGTGCTTTGGTGCTGGGCTGAGGCCAAATTGCTTGTCACTTTGCAGGTTTAAGTTTTTTAATCACTGTGACATTACACTCCATATTCACTATGAACATGTGCTTATTGTATGAATATGGCATAACTAAGATGCAAGATATTCTTGCATATTCTTTATGCAAGATAACTCATGTTAGGTACCATTGAAAAGGTTATGGCTCACTGAATAGGATTATCCTACTTGTATCCATGTATCATTTTCATATGTAAAATTAGGAATATTGACCATGTATCTGTATTTCACCAAGGCTACTTTGGGTGATACCCACTGCCGACACTCCAGGTACAACAATGGAAAATCCAGAAAGGGCTGATGGCCCCTCAGTGAGGACAATGGACTGTAAAAAGGTTTGGCCTGCTGCATCCTACACTGACTCATGGACACTGTGATACTACAGAGTCAGGTGAGCTGGTCACCTGATATTAACCTCCATCCTGGACTGCTGAAATTTTCCACTGAGAGTTGTGGGAATCAAACAAAGAATTCCTGCCTTATGGAAATCCTCTATAAGGCAAGGAAGGAAAATAATCAAGTTCTTCAGTTCATTTCTCCTCTGCCTCCTCACCCAAACGGAGACCAAAAAACACCTGGCAACAAGAACCGATGGGGCAGAGGGTAGAACTACTTGACCCAGGCTGAAAAAATATCTGGGCTGTGCAGGAATCTACCTAACACAATATCTAGCGTGAGAAATTGCTATTTGTTACCAATTTCTTTATTAAATCAAGCTTAGTTGAGGTGCTTTGTAGTCTTCTTTGTTTTGTTTACTATCTCTTTAACCAGTTAAAATCCACCTTTTGTAGTTAATACACTTACTTCTTGTTTATGATATAACCCAGTTTGTGTAATTTCTAACTGGGCAGAGGGAACAAGAAGCATTTCTTCCTCCACTTTGAGGGAGGGGACAAATTTCATATAATTTTGGATTTGCACTCAAAGGGAAGTGGGCACCTGCATGCTGTGGCAAGTCTGATGAGCTTTCCCAGAACTTATATCATTCTGTAGCTGGGTGCGGCCCTACCTGTGTGTTTGCTGGAGGAGGCTTAAGACTCTGTCTTAGCAAGACAGGGTAAAAGGGGCCCCGGCTGGCAGAAAACATTTGCTCAATGGTATCTCAGCTCATTATGTGACATCCCAAGGAGTCAAAGCCATTATAATCACCATTGTACCCACCACATTTCCTAATGTGTGTGCTATATCCCAGGAGTTATATAAGTTCAGAAGGAATATTGTGTGAAGCCCATTGGTCTTCTAGGATCTGTACAATGGTGGATACGTAGAAATGCATCCGTCTCCATAGAGGATTCACATCTGAGGATGAAATAGCAGTTTAGGTTTCAGCTAAGCTCAAGGCAATAGTTCAAATCTATGATACCCTAGGCCTAAAACTTAGGGGTTTTTTTAGCTGAATTCACCCCTTTTTGAGATCTACTTGGTTCATCTTAGTGGTGGCACAGAGCTGCTACAACAGTAACTGGGCTTTCCCCCTGCTTATCCACACACACTAGATAGTGTAAATAAGAGTAGAAGCTACACATGGAGAGGTTAAACCCTGGATATTGTCCTCTGCACTAAGCAGTAGTCAGATGATGCCTCTTCCACATATGCTCTTATGGAAGAGAGAGGGCACAGAATGAGTGTAGGAGGAAACACTAACTTAAGTGTGATCCTTATGAGGTTTAGCAGAATGTGATTTTTTTATATTTTAATAACAGTGATGGATATCATTGTTTGAAGCTCCTTCACTGCCCTCCCCTCCAATTTTTTCTTAGTTGGGAGTAAAACTCCAGGAGAGTCAACCTCAGATGTGAAGGAAATATTAGCTAACGGAAATCTTTGTGTGTGTGTGTGAAACAGTTTTGTAGGTAGCTATTCTTTGTCAGTTGTCATGCTTTAACATGAGTAAGCACTTTTGTCATATAGAAACAATTCCCTAGTTTGAACCAACTGATTGCACAGACATTTAACAAGAGTTGCATTTCTGATATGTAGTGTTATAGCCTTGGAGAACAGGAGAGCCTTAAGAGGGGAAATAAAAAAATGACATATGGTTGTGAAATCTGTTAAGTGGCAGTCTACAATCTGTGAACTGGCAACTGCAATCGTTTAACAAAGTAAACATTCTTATACCTGGAAATAAAGCTGCGAGGCTATGTCTAGACTGCAGAGTTAAATCGGAAAAAGATATGCAATTTGTGGTACAGAAATTGCATATCTTTTTCCGATTTACTTTTGAAAGAGGCTTTTCCGAAATTTGGTGTGTCTATGTGGGACCAAATTTCAGAAAAAAGTGCTCTTTTGACACATCCCTTATGTCTCGTAGAATGAGGTTTACAGGGAAGGCGAAAGAGTGTGTCTGCTTTTTGAAAACGCTTTTCCAGGATACCTCCGATACAGTCCCAGTACCAAAAGAAAGGGGAGGGTCGATGAAAAATCAGGACCCTGAGACTGACAATGCCCAGGAACAATAGGAAGAGGCCAATGCCACACGTCAGCCTGATCACAAAAAGTATATCCTCTTAGATGTTGTAAAATGCTATATGGGGCTGTAAATTAACATGTTTTAGTGATCAGATTTGCACCATTATTTGAAGAAATATGTGAAGTAGTATCAGTGAGAAACTTCATTTAAATCAATGATTATTTTTTTTTGGTGATTTAAATCTCCTTGATTTAAATCAATCCATCCTGTTTGTTCCCACAGTAGTTACCCATTTTGAACTGATAGCATTTAATAACTCTGGGACACAGTCTCTTCTCATTCTGACTAGTGCCTCTCATATACCTAGTAGGAATAGAAAGATGCAATTTTCCCCCATGCAGAGGCCTAACAGAAGGGCTCAGCACACATAAGCCACTTTAAAGTCATCATATTGGGTTTGAATGAACCAAGAAATTGAATTGGGGAAAATATTCAAGAGGTCAGAACCCAAAATAATGGAAGCGCATCAAAACCAATTTGAACTGAAGCTGGTTAATTTCATCTGTTTCCTAATAGCTCAATTTGTAACCTGCAAACTTCCTTCTGCAGAGTTTTGTGTGATAAATCTTGCAAACCCTAGAAAAATTAACTGCATGTATTGTATTAGATTAGCTATTTACTGAAGGCCTGGCTTGATAAGAATAATTGGAAATGGGTAAGGCCTCATTTGTTGGAAGACAAAGAGTAGGGAGTTAAATGAATCAGCAGGCTGGAAACAGAATGAGCTAAAATATAGAGGGGTAAGATAAAAATGGATAAGATAAGCCTGGAATGTAAGATGAGGTAAAGAGTAAGTCATGCATGGACAAATCATGGTGGATTGTGATTGGTTCCTAAAAAGTGACCAAGCCAATCCCAAAACATGTGATACAATGTATAATAAATGCAATGTAACATGTGAATGTACATAAAGGAAGATGTTTGCTGTGTAATTTTGGAGCTATGGTGTGCCCTGTTCCCAACCCGTGTGCTTAAGCCAGATCAACTCAAGTGTAGTTTGATTGTCTGCCAATAAAGAAACCTCAGTATCCAGTCTGAAGTTGAACTGAGCTGTTGGGAACCAAGTGGATGAGTTCTCAGAAACTACCCCTACATACTCCTGAATAGATAAGGTCCCAGAAGGAATCCCTACTTAGAAAACATCTAGCTTTGCTGTGAACTGGTGACACATAATAGTAGAAGTGTAAAGAAAAAAGTGTATAGAAGCACAGCAATGATGGCTATAACAAGATAAAGGAAATATATTACCTGCCATTGATATAAAGCAGGCGTTCAGATTGCCAGATCTTGTACAAAAATTGTACAGTTTTGTGGCATTGTATGTACACCCCATCTCCTGTCAGGGGTGGAGGGAGAGAGTGGATGTGCGAACATTATGGTGACTCTTTACCCAATTGTCTGGGGCCTTACTATCAGGGTTGCCAACCCACAGAAATTTCATTTACGGACAAAATGGGAAAAATTTACGGACAGATACATTTTTTTACAGACATAATTTTTATACAACATTAAGACGACATAAATGGCCAAAAGTGAAAAGTAATCGTTGTCATTCATACATCACAAGAGCAATATTCTTTCACTGTCTACACAAATCCAATTTGGTGGGAAAATGTAGATGATAATATCACGTGGATCACATGATTCACGTTACGTCACCTCAACTATTGAGCTAAATAAACAACTAAAATGTCCAATTTCCACTGCTCCGCAGTAAAATGGTTGAAGCAGCACAGAAGAAATTTAATTGCTATAGAATAATTGCTGTTTTTTGGAATTTTATTGCACTTTTACGAAATTTATCAACACCTAAATTTTTTTACGGACTTTACGGACATGTTCAATTTTGGCTAATTTTTTATGGACTGTCCGTAAACTTACTGACGGTTGGCAACCCTGCTTACTATGCTGAGGTTCAAAAGTCAGAGTCAATACAGTGGCCTTTGGGGTGGGAGGCTGTGTGCTCTAACAGCTGGAAGCAAGGTAGAGACCTCAGATATGAGTCCAGGTGGCCTAATGACCAGAATCAACATAGCAACCCTCAGATACAGTGCAGTGCGACCTAGTGGCCAATACCCCAAGGGATCATCATTCAGAGAGAGGCAGCTTCAGTAGTGGGGTCCAGCCAACCTGACTCCACCAGGCTCCTAATAGGGGTAGCATGATCTGCCACTGGGTCAGGAGTGGCCCGAGGCCAGCTGCAGCAGCTGGCGCCCTAGGCAGGACGGCGCAATCGGTGCCCCTGCCTGAATGGCCGTCAATGGCCGTGACGTCATCATGGGGCGCCCAGGCCAGCGGCGCCCTAGGCAGCTGCCTAGCTCACCTAGGCTCACGGGCCGCCCCTGCACTGGGTCAGTGGGGAATCCCACTGAAACATGTTGATCCCAAATGAGTGAGTTATGCCGCTTGCTCCTGCATCCTGGGTCACTTCCTATCGTGCTTTCTGAAGCTGCCGTCCATGGGACATTGTCATTTCCAGGATCCCCAGCATAGTAATTCCCTCCTTGGGGCTCCATTGGCCACACATCTCCAGTTCAGATCTCGGGAGGCAATCAGCAGGCAAAGGCTGTGATGGATCCTCCGCTGTAGCCGCCACCAAAGGTCCTTGCTCTCCAGCAGTGTGCCCAGATTGAGCTGAGTTGCTCCCTTTTGTACTAGCATAGCACTTGGAGCACCCCTAATATGAGCTGAGAGGCAGGACATTCTCCGCCCATAGTGTGGAGTTATTGCTTTCAGGCCCAGTGCAGCATCAAAGGAATTATATAACATCACCTCATTGATCTCCACTATTCTTACACAAACAACAGGGAGTCCTGTGGCTCCTTAAAAGACGAAAGGTATGTCTACACTACAGCATTAATTCGAGTTAACTTAATTCGAAATAGTTAATTCGAATTAAGCTAATTTGAAATAACGCATCTATACACAAAATCTATTTCTAAATAGCGTTTTGCTATTTCGAAATAGTGCATCCACAGTGACTGGACCCTGAACCAAAATTAAGGCTGGCCGGAACCAGTGCTGGCAGGGCATCAGGTTAGGACTTAGTGTGTGGGGCTGCTGCCTGAGGCTAACTGAGCTCCATGCTTAAAGGGACCCTACCCCCACCCCGGACAGACAGTTCTCAGGGTTCCCCACTTGCTTGTCTACCTTGATGAGGGACAGCAAAGCAGTCCTGTCTTGGAGTGCCCTGAGTGCCCGCGCCAGGACACCACAGCACTCGGCCACATGGAGCCAGAGCTGCCCCTGGGCACGCCGGTGCATCTCGTGGGGTCGTTGCCATCAGCCCGGCTGCACTTGCTGCAGGCTGCCATCCGGGAGGTCCATCGGGGGGCTGTTAGGATCCAGGAGGCCCTGCGGGAAAGCGTCCACCCTGAGGAGCCCTCAGAGCCTCCCGGTCCTCCTCACCGGGGCTCGTGCCCCATTCCTCCCTCACGTCCTTCCACTTCCCTAGCCCCCTTCCTGATGTCAAATAAAGACCGTATGTTCAAAAATAGAAACTGGGTTTATTGAACAAAACTGGGGATGAACCTCTGGGGAGACCGGGAAGGGGTGGCAGGAGATGGGAAGGAAAACTTGGAGGAGGGAGCTGGAAGGGGAAGCAGGGAAGAAGGGGAGGAAGCTCAGGGCCCAGGTTTGGGGGGTCTCGCCGGACCAACTTGATTTTCATGCAAACCTGCTCCTGGGTTCGCATGTGGCCTTTGGTGGCCAGGCTGGCAGCTATCCTGCCATAGACAGCTGCATTCCTCTGTCTAGTGCGGAGATCATGGACGTTGGGGGCATCTCCCCCAAACCTGAATAAGGTCCATGATCTCCACCCTGGACCAGGAAGGCACCCACCTTCTCCAGCCCCTGGCAGGCTCCTGGGAGCTGGCAGACTGCTCCTGGGGAGCGGTGGAGGGCTGGCTGCCAGTGGCTTGCTGGCTCATGTTTTGGGGCCACTGGGTCAGGGGCCCTGGTGGCCACTGCTGGCTCTGGGCTGGCAGGCTTGGAGCTGGCATAGGCACTGTGGCCAGGGTCTACCCCTTTAATGGCTCCGGGGCTGGGGGAGAGGAGAGTAAGTTTTCCGGGTTGTTCCCAGAGTGGCCACCAGGGCTCACTGGGAAGGGCTGGAGGCCCCTATTTCAATTAAGTGTCTACACAGCACTTAATTCGAAATAATATTTCAATTTGGCATTACTCCTTGTAGAATGAGGTTTACCAAATTCGAATTAAGCACTCCGCTATTTCGAATTAATTTCGAAATAGCGGTTTGCATGTATAGATGCTATTATAGTTAATTCGAAATAACGGCTGTTATTTCGAATTAACTTTGCAGTGTAGACATACCCTAACAGATTTATTTGGGCATAAGCTTTTGTGGGTAAAAACCACTTTGTCAGATGCATAGAGTGGAAATCACAGAGGTTGGGATGTATATATATATATGTATGTGTATGTGTATGTGTGTGTGTGTGTGTGTGTGTGTGTGTGTGTGTGTACGCTAGCATACCAAAAGAAGGGAGTTACTTATCAAGTGTAGGACCAGTGTTAACAGGGCTAATTCAGTCAGAGTGGATGTGGCTCACTCCCACAGTTGATGGTGAGATGTGAATACTGAAAGAGGGAAAATTGGCTTTATAGTGAAATAACCATTCTATATCCTCGTTCAGTCCTAATTTGATCGTGTTAAATTTAAAAATCAATTTAATCTCTGCTGTTTCTCTTTGTAGTCTGGTTCTGAAGATCTTTTTAAGGGATAGCTACTTTTAAATCTGTAATTGAGTGTCCAGGGAGGCCTGGAGAAGTGAAGGATCAGATTGACAGAGCCAGATGAACACTCAGAAGTCACCTACTACAGGACAGGAAAATAACAGAACACCATTGGCTATTAACTACAACACCCTGCTTAAGACCTCTCCAGCACATCACTGACAATCTACAACCTTCAGAGGGGTAGCCCAGTTAGTCTGTAACAGGAATAACTTAAAAAACAACAAACAGTCTAGTACCGTGGTCACCAACAGGTCGATTGCGATCGACTGGTCGATCGCGAGGCCTCGACCAGTCGATCGCGAGGCGTCCTGCCCGGCCCCCCTATTTCCCCCCCAACCCCGAGAAGCTCCACTGCCTACCTCAAGTGAAAATGGAGGTAGTGTCGGCTTCCTGGGGATGGACAGAAGTCCCGCAGCTTAGCGCCACTTCCGGCGATTCCGGAAGTGCGCTAGCTGCTCTGCCAGGCGTACTGCGGGAGGGAGCATCGGCTCCAGAGGAGGAGCACAGTGACTTCCCTGCACCGCACAGGAGGGATGAGTCAGCCCCGGGGCAGGCGCACGCGGGGCTTCCCTGCGCTGGGGGGGTCAGCCCCGGGGCAGGCGCCAGGGTTGGCCCCGGGGCAGGTGCGTGCGGGGTTTCCCTGCACCGGGGGGGGGGGGTCAGCCCCGGGGCAGGTGCGCGTGGAGCTTCCCTGTGCGGGGGGGCAGGGTGTGAGCTGGGCCCGGAGGAGGCACGCGCTGGCTTCCCGGGGGGAAGGGGAGAGAAGAATCCTGGGAGGAGGCAGATGCAGGGGCTCTCTGCCTCCACTGCCCCCCCGGCCCCTGTCCCCACCTCCCCATTCCCACTCCCACTGCACAGTTCCCTCTCCCCAGCCACAGAACTCTTTCCCCACTCCCCTGTCCCGAGCCACAGAACTCTGTCCCCACTGGCACCCTGCCCCCTGCCAAAGCACCCACCAGCAGCCTTCCCCAGTACTATGTCCCCTGATCCCACCAACACAGTTGGGGCCACATTAGTGAAGCTTGGGGGGGGGGGATGTAGGAGGGTTTTTTTGCATCTCACTTGTGTGGCCCCAACTGACTTTTTTTGGGTCAGTGACCCCTGACTCAAGACAGGTTCCCTGCCTTTCTCAGAAATAAAGACAATGCAGAAACTTTTTGTTTGACACAGTATTTTATTTAAAAATGAAGCCTGGCCAACAAACCCCAAATTGGGGCCAAGCCCCCATCTGGCCACAGCATCATAACACTCCTGCGCTCCCCTTTCCCCCAGACCCTACATCTGAGCCTATCATACACTGGAACCCCCTGCCCTGAGCCCCTCACATACCCCAACCCAAATATCTGAACCCTCACATCCAGAAGTCTGTGGCTTGCTTAATACCCTAACCCTACATCTGACCCCAACACTGCGCAGCCTGGAGCCCCCTCCCCAACCCAGCATCCCCTTCTCCACCTCCTCCTGCGTCCAGATTTCCTCCCAGAGCTTCCACCTCTCACCCCTTCCCACACCCAAATCCCTCATTCCCACCCCAGAGCCTACACATCCTGTCTCAACCCAGCAAGGTTATGGCTAGACTGCAGGAGTTTTTTCAGGATTCCACAGATATCCCAGAAAAACTTTTCTGCATCCAGGGATGCGTTTGTTCTTCCACTTCTTTTAGTGGAAGAGCAAACATGATCTTTCGGTCACCTCTATATTACTCTTTCCACAAGGAATAAGGGGGCTTCCAAAAGAAGGGGTTTTTCTGACATTTGGTCCAGTCTAGACAGGCCAAATGTTGGAAAAACCTCTTCCTACAGAAGAATTGGGGAAAAAAGCAGCAGTATAAGGGTTGGGGATAGCAAGTGATGGAGATGAGGAGAATAGAGAGGGCGGAGCTTCAAGGAAGGGGCGGGGCTTCAAGGAAGGGGCGGGGCGGTAGATCTTGGCTTGTTCTGTCATTTAAAAAGTGATCTTGGGTGTGAAAAGGTTGGAGACCACTGGTTTAGTAGCACCTTAAAGACTAAAGAGTTACAAGAGGCTGAGAGGAACCATTAGCACCTCCATTGTTTGGTTGGTAGGTTAAGTCATAGGATGTGGAAGGTAATGTGTGAGCCAGCTGATGTCCTTGTTCATACCATTTGCATAAAAATTAAGCTTGTAAATGAAGTTAAGTTCCAATCCTTCTCTATGTATTTGGCTTGGGGAATTTGCCTGAAACAAAATGGTGACTTGGAGATCCATTAATGAGTGTCCAGGTAGATTAAAGTGTTCTCCACCAGGTTTTTGTGTATTGCCTTTTTGGATAACTGATTTGTGTCCATTAATTCTTTCCCGTAGAGACTACCCAGTTTGGCCAATATACATGGCAGTGGGGCCAGATCACATTAGTGGATGTGCAGTTAAATGAGCCTCTGATTTGGTGGCTAACGTGGTTGGGTCCAGTGATGAAATTGCTGGTGTAGATATGTGGGCAGAGTTGGCAGTGGGGCTGATTGCAGGGGTGGGTTCCTGGATGATTATGATGGAGGTGTGTTGCGGTTGCGCGGTTATTGGAAAGAATTTGTTTGAGGTTAGGGGGTTGTCTGTAAGAAAGGATTGGCCTTTCTCCCAAGACTTCTGAGAGTGAGGGGTGATTTTCCAAGAGGCCTCAGACAACATGGAGGTCCCACCGAGGAACCTGCCTAACTGCAACGGGGAGACTTAGTGTGGGGACCCAGACCCTGGAGAAAGGGAGGAGGCCACCCCACAGAAGGGGAAGCCAACAGAAGAGAAGGGACAGGGCAAGAACGGAGACACTGTCCCCAGGTGGAGATAAGCAAAGGCCCAGTCCCGGAAACCGGGAACTGGACTTAAGGGGGTGTTCGTGTAGTGGGTTGGAGAGGTCACCCACTACCAGTAGGGAGAAAATACCCCCTGGGAGCCATTTTGGGCAAAGCCTAGTCCTGCCCAGTCACCTGACCGGAAGGTAAGGGGCGGGGCTAGGACTATAAAAAGCCAGGCTGAGAGCTCAGTCTGGGCCCAGCCTTAGTGGGAGACAGAGGCCTGCCCAGGGCGCCCTGCCAGGGAGACTGGGGAGTGGACTGGGTCTACCAGGGTTGAGGCAGAGGGAGGAGAGGCCGATGCAGTGCTCCCTGAGAGGGAGACTAGGACAGGGCCTGGGCCTACTGAGAAGGCCCCTGAGGACCTGACTGAACTGTGGGCCAGCCAGAACCCCGACTCCCGCCTGTACCCTGGGTCCATGTGCGCCTGCCAAGCCAGCAGGCCCCGCCGGTGGAGCCTGCAAGTCAGGAGGACCAGACCAACCGGAGGGACCTGCCTGAATCCTGGTGCCAGCCTTTACTCTGGGACGCCGATGACCAGCCCAGACACCCCGGCCGGCTGCGACCCACCTGCCTGCTCAAGCCAGGGGACCTGGAAGCGGCGGAGGCCTGGATCGGGCCGCCGGGACTCCTGCCCGAGGAGACCCTCCTTGACTCCCTGAGGGGCCGGCTACATAATCAGGTACCCATGGAGGGGGAGAAAGGAAGTGGCCCAGGGGTTAGCAAGGGCTGGCAAAAGCCCTAGGCCAGCGAGTTGCGGGCTGGAGCCCCACTGAGCTGCAGCAGCCTACATTGCTGCTCCTAGGGCCCTGGGCCGGGGTGTAGAGGAGTGGGTGGGCCTGCACCCCCCTGCCACCTACCTGCCGGGTGGCAGTCTCCCCCTCCCCACCAGTGCAGGTGAAATACCTGCCCAGCTCCTGAGCATGGAGCTCTACAACCCCTGATGTGGTTGCTGCTGCCATGCCCTGAGCTAAGGGCCTGGCTGCTCCTCATACTGTGTTTGTTGCCCTACCCTGCTCCAGGGCCAGGGCGTATGTATTGTTTGGGTGCTACCCCGGCCTGCTCCAGGGCCAGGGCCTAGGGCCTACTGGTTTGTTTGCTGCCACACCTTGCACGAGGGCCTGGCTGCCATTGCTGGTGGCACTATGGCGGTGAGCCTGCCCCCTTTACAAGGACCCTGCTAGAATATTTATAATGTATACATCTGGCTACACGGCAGGACTTAGCACACACCCCTCTTGTTGGCACTTCCCTTTGGCAGCTCGCCAGCTAGTGTGCAAGTTTTGTGGACCACACTCTAAGGCCCCTATCTTTTCCCATTCATGGTATGGGGAGCCTAGATGTGGATCTCAGAATTGTTCCTGTGATTTTTTAGGGACCTGAATGTTAGATGCTGTAATGCTCAGGGCTTGCCGTGGTTCGCCAGCCGCGCTGTCCGGCGATCTGCGCATGCGCAGGTCGTTCTGCGCATGCGCAGATCACCCGAACCCGGCTCTTCCGGGTTACAATCTACTCGCCACGGGTGAGTAGATTGTATAATTTGTCGAGCCCTGGTAATGCTCATATTTATTAATATCTGAGACGTTTTGTGAATCTCACCTCTAGATATTACTAATGTGTCTTAAATTTGCCAGGCCCAGCTGGCCACTGAAAATTTGGTTGTCTTTGCCATGGCAGCCATAGCTAAGCAATGCTTTTGAACAGCCTTGTGGTAAGTGGCTATACAGTAATTACTCGTTTAACACGTGCCCACTTAACACGTTTTCGCAATAGCACAATTTTTTTTTAGGGAACGTTTTTTGAATAACACGACTGTCCCCAAAATAACACGAAAATAATCAAGTGGCAGACTACTTCGTGTGGTGGTATAAGTTGGTGAAAACAGTGGTAATACGCATGAGTGGATGAATACATGTGGTCACAGCGCTCCTCCGCTCACTTACGTGTTTATCTTTGTGTTTTAACAAACTGCGACGACTTGTGTTGCTAGTTATCTTGTGTTGCTAGATATCTAATGTTGACGCTGACGACCCAGCACCAACAAAAAATTGACTTTGCCGCCACCACCACCTGAAATGCAACCCCCAACTTTTCCATTATTTTTAATGGGAAAATTGACCCCGCATAGCACGTTTTCGCTTAGCACGAACATTTTCAGAAAAGCATCTATAGTGTTAAATGAGGAATTACAGTATGGGGATATAGAAAAGAGACCAGCCTACCTTGGCTATTGTGGATGGTTTGATTTGATGTCTGAAAGCATTTTAATCTGTAACATGCAACTTATATTCTATAAGAATAGGTACTCAATGAATTAGTGCATAAAATAGTCCATAGTTTTAAACAGAAGCAGGGCAGGTTCTACCTTGTTGCATACAGATGGAGAAGTTACCCATGGTGATCTGTAATTATAAACCACTGGGACATGTCTCTATTATGAAATTCCTCAAATTAAATGCTAGCTATAGTGATTCTTAATTTGGGCTACACAAAACCATGAGATGGGCTACTGATGAGGATAAACACAAAATAAAACCAAACATGCACACAGTGTACATAGCTGAAAGAAAAGGTATGCATGGGGACCAGATCCACTGCTAATATAAACCATCTTTCAATGGAGTTATGCTGACATACACGAGCTGGGAATCTCATTGGGTGCTTTTCAGCTCAGCCGCAATCAAGTCTCCCTGATTATAGGTGTAAACATCTGTAGGAGGTCAACTGATGTCATCTCAATGTCTTAATTTCTGACTGTGCTGACATACCAGAGAGTTAGACTTCTGATGTTAATTGCTCATGCACATCAATTCAAGCGTGCTTTCAAACTGCTGTAGCCAAAAGGGAGGCCAGGCTTTTAATTCTAGCTAGCTAGCCTGTGGATAAAAGGTGCACAAAAATGTGTAAGGTCAGTTGCTGTATGTCAAAAAGGAGAAGGCTATTCAAGTAGACATTAAATTGGTATTGTGGCACATGCTGACTATTTTCAGCACCACTGCAGTTTCACTGCTTCCGGTGCTTTTCATTCGTACCTATGAAAACTGGGAACACTAGTTATTTTGACTGGATTCTTTGAAATAGTATATGAGCTCTGCAAATAATTATTGCTAAATAAACTACAGGGCACAAATTATCTGTGATTTCTCTTTATGGATGCTTGACTATAGAGACTTCCTCCTCAGGCAAGTAGAGTTCAACCCATATTATCATGTATGCTCAAAAACAGTCACATCATAATGCACATTTCTCATTGTGTTTATCATGTTATTTGCTTTCTAGTCCATAGTCAAAAGCCATGTGACCAATAGCATTTTATATTTTGATGGCCTCCTGATGGTGGCAGCAGCAGATTTTACAATATTGTTTGCAGAATACAATGATCTGGTAGCAAACATCTTTCTTATGACTCCAAGAGAAGCAATTGCCTAACATTTTGTAACATTATTTGGTTAGGAACTCTCTTTACTGTACATTCCATCTGTATCCAACCAAGGTGCCAAATTCTGATTTTAGCACATACCAGGTAAACAATTCAGAAACACATGCTGCTGAAGAAGCATTAAGCAGAAAAAGGCAACCCCACATCTGGGTCTCTTGAAGACATACAGAGAATCCACTCTTCTTGGTAGGAATTGTGGAAAAGAATAAGGGGACATTACAAAGGAATCTGGGGATGTGGGACAGTTTTTATGCGAGTCAGACACAAACACCCTAGCCTCACAATGCCCTGCAGCACATCTTCCTCAGACAACAGGCTGCAGGGCATTACACAATTTGCAGGCACTTATTTTGAAGAAGAATTACATCTGTTGTTTTTTTTTACTGGCCAGTCATCATTTGGACCCCAAATCATTCATTAATAAAAGCAGCAGGGCATTAAGATAGTTTAGTTGGGGAACAAAGCAAAACAGCTTCATGGCTGGTAGATGGCAGACACCTCTCAGCCCCCTTGTGGTTAGGAGTAAATGTTCCTTGATCTTCACTAGTTGTTGCTTCAGTTGCTGCTTTATGGTGATCTTGAGATGAGGTTTTTCTTTTTTCACTAGCTTTGCACTTTCAGATTTTTTAATCTTGTTAATATGACGCTCTGCTACAACAGTAACATCTAAAAAGGGAAACAACTGGGACTTACCATGTTTTGTACAGCTCCTGGGCAGTGCTCCCTCTCATTTTTCCTACGCCTGAGCAGAATGTATTTTGTTATGTGCACCAATATGGAGGTGATGTGCGACACATCACCTTCATATTGGTAGACATAACAAAATTAATGTGGCAGGTGTGGGGTCAAGGGGTTCTAAGTGTGGGAGGGGGCTCAGGCATGGGACTGTGGAAGACTGCGGTTCAGAGGTGTGAGGGCTCTGGCTGGGGCTCCAGGCTCTGGTCTGGGACAGAGGGTTGGGGTGAAAGGGCTCTGGTTGGGGGTGCAGGCTCTGGGATGGGGTTGGGGATGAAGAGTTTGGAGTACAGGAGGGGGCTCCAGGCTGGGAAGTGGGACCAAGGAATTCAGAATACAGGAGGGGGCTGCGGGTTGAGGCAGGGAGTTCGAGTGTAGGAGGGGGTGAGTGGTGGGCCCAGAGATTAGGGATTTAGGATACAAGAGGAGGCTACAGGTGTGGGGAGAGGCTCAGGCCTGGGGGTTGGGGTGCAGGAGTGGGTACTGGCTATGTTTGGGGTGTGGGCTTTGGGATGCAGCTGGGGATAAGAGGTTTGGGGTGCAGAGGTGGCTCCGGTCTGGGGGAGCTCGGGTTGTGGGAGCTCAGGTTGGGGCAGACAGTTGGGGCTCAGGCTTAGCTGGGTGGCTTCTGGTCAGTGCCTGCCTCTCCTGGGGCACCGCAGTGTGCCCCGGAAGCAGCCAGCAGGTCTTGTTCCAGGTGGGGGGGAGCATGAGACTTCATGTTGCCCTGTGTGCTGCTCTTACCCACAGGGCAGCACACAGAGTCTGGTGATACCCCCACTTAGGAGTTGGACCTGCTTTGCTAGCTACTTCCTCACTGTCGCTTCCCTGCCTGCCACAGCTGTTCCATGCGGGGGCTCGAAGAGAGGTATTTCTCCCCACTACACTTACCTGGGGCTTAATAGCCCCTGTGCAAGGTGCGGCCATGCATCTTAGAAGAAACTTAGCTCCTGGGACAGCAATGGGAGCTTCCATTGGTTACACTTCCACACATTTAGCCTGCCCACAAAAAGGAGCATCTTATTGGCCAGGGTCCACACAAACTGAGCAATGAGGGGACATGGATCTCACCTACTACTCAGTGGGACAAGGCAGAGACTGAGAGCACAGTGAAGAGTAGTGATATAGCAGAGGGATGCACAACCCCCCCCGGCCATTGTCTATAGTATCTTTTCAATAGACATGAATAGGGATGTAATAGTGTAGTTGATTAACCGATAAGCAAAAGCTTATAGCTTAATGCCATAGACTACACGCATTTCTTCTCTCCCTCTCCCCTGCCAGTAAATTTGTTAGCAGGCTAGCCAGCAGCCTGGTTCAGTCTTGGCTTGTGCCAGGATCAGGACCTACCCCTGTTGTGGCTCTGCATATAAAGTGTATTAAGAGCCAGGGGGACAGGCAGCCTGGCTCAGCTCCTAGACCTAGCGCGAGTTGGAACTCAAATCCACCCCCAGACAGGGGCTGCTGCCACCCCGCACTGCTGCCTCTGTATAAGAGGCAGCAGCACATAGTGACAGGCAGCCAGTCTGCAAGGGGAGCTGGTTTTTAAACTGGCTCCCCTCCTGGATCAGCTCCCACATGGCACCCTGCATTGCTGCTTCTGATACAAAGGCAGCAGCGCGGAGTGTCAGGTGTCTCCTCGGGAGTAGGGTTGGAGCGCACTGGCTGCTGGCCTCACCCCCGCGGACTATAGAATAGTCAAGTAAGCAATAAGAATTAATGAGAATTAATTAATCAACTATTCAATTAACCGATATTTAACATCCCTAGACATGAAATCCATGTGGGTAGCCAAACTGCCAGGGACTGGGACAGGGTTGGGGGGAGGACACGACATGCTCCAATGGAACCAGGCTGACAAGGAATGTGGAGAGGGTGATGTTCCAATGGAATCGCATGGCCAGAGAGTGCAGGGGAATGGCATGTGGGAGGGACTCTCCCTTGGTATCATCATGCTAAGGACTAGGGCAGATGCTCCCCTGGATCATGCTGCCAGTGACTGTGGGGACCAGTCAAAAGCAGATACACAAATGGTCTATAAACGTCCCCAGCTTCCCACAAATCAGTGGAGTTTCTACCAATTTGTGAGAAGGCCTTCAACTCATTATGCAGGAACTGAGGGACAAACCTCAGCCATCCAAAAGGAGTATCACAGGAGCACTTCACTGAAATCCTCCTCACCCATGCCAGAGAAATCTTGCAGGAGGGGACAATCCAGGCCAATATTATCACTATTTATTATTCCTTTTAGAGTGGCTGAGGGGGTTGCTAGATACCCCAGAGAAACAAAGAGTGGCCCTGAATAAAGATCTTACAAACTAGATTCAGATATACAACTATGAGAGTAACAGACAAAAAGACAGGAAGAAAGAGAGTTGGGACAATGTTTGCAGTAAGAACAAGCAGTTATGTGGCAAGGCACTTACACAGTTTGCTAGTTCAGTTAGAGTAGTATTTTTTAAACTCTGTTCTTGCAAAGAACTTATTCATACTGTGTTCTAAGAGGGATTTGAATGAGAGGATTTCTTTCCACTGAATTACCAAGGGCTCCTTAAGTATCATGCTGCAAGCAATGAATGCCTGGACGTCAAACAAGAATCGATGTATTCACTGCCAAAGACAGATACTGCTGCAAGTAGTTTTGAGGAGAATGCAAGCCATGAATACAGACAACCTCATTCTGGCCTCATTTAAGCTGGTAGAAATAAGGAGCAACTCCACTGAAATGTAAAGAATTACATACCACTATAAGACTGGTTTATGAGAGATCAGAATCAAACCCACAGTATGCTGCCAGTGACTGTGGGGACCAGTCAAAAGCAGCTACATAAATGGTACATAAACTCTGGATATTGAGTCTGCTTGAAGGTCACCGTTAAAGAAAATGCTTCAGTCAAAAATGAGAGGCTATTGAAAATTAAATAAGGACTAGAATAGATTTCTGGGAAACCAGGAATGTGCAATAGCTGTTGTTTCTTTGTCTTAATATGGGTCTATAATCCCAGCCTATCCACACTGAATTTTGAGCATTAAAAATGTATGAAGCTTTTAGATTCCCTGGAAAGATCATTACTAGGCAATATAAATTTATATTTCTTCTCAGAATTTCTTTGTGATGATACAAAAACACTAAGCCGTATCAATCTGACTGCCTTCCACCTCAGCATTTTAGATGAGTGATCTAGGTGTGGGACTTGAATGGAGCCCCAACTCAATAGGGCTATACCCAAATACAGAAGCTTGCAGGATTGAGGCCTGAAATTATCTAGATAAAATCAGTGTTATCTGATTTGTTACCTAAACCCAGTTTAACCGTGACTGTTTCCTTTTAGCAGGAAAAACGTAAGAAAACAACAAATAGACTAGTAGCACCTTAAAGACTAATAAAACACGTAGATGGTATCATAAGCTTTCGTGATCCACTGATCATTGTTAACCCTGAGCTCCCTCCCGGGAACACTTCCAATGGGTTTGTTCTCTGAAATTATGTAAACATACAATGGGTTAGCATTTTAGAGTTAAAACTATTAATTCTATGTGACTTCCGTCCCATACTTCCTGCAGCTCATCACTGATTTTTGGACTGTCTTATGGAGAAAACACACAACTGTAGCTCAGGATATTTGGTTCCACTTAGAACTCTGCCTGTTCTCCCACATGTAATCCTGAGCCACCCCTCAATGACGTACATGGCAAAATGATGCAGTTTATGGGTGCAGTGCTCATTATTTCATACCACCTTTGTATTTTGCCTTGTTTTTCAACTGTTCAAAAAGAACATTCCTCGCCAGAAATTTTGGCCTGAAAGCAGCACCCCACTTAGGCACCATACAGCAAATCACAATGTACATTTGATAATCCTGCACATGATACATGCCTCAATCCTGCACCTGATACAATCCACAAATTCAATTCACATCCTAATGGACTCTATCATGATGAAAGTTGGTTGGGACACTACCAACTTAACAGCCATTGAAGGTGCAAACAGCTCAGAAGGATACTATCTATTAACTTTGATTTTTATCTGCTTCTTTTTAACTACCCAATCTTCAGATACTTACTGATTCCCTCTGCTCTCTGACTCCCACCTCCCTTCCTTTTTTCCCCTCCCTCATCCTCTTCCCCTCTCCTATTTATTTTGGGTGTGCACATCCTAAACTCATAACTCTGGTCATCTGAAGAAGTGGGCTGTGCCCACAAAAGCTCATGATACCATCTACATGTTTTGTTTGTCTATAAAGTGCTACCAGACCATTTGTTGTTTTTTTCTATAAATCCAGGGAAAGCTAACGTAAGGTCTGGGATGAAGAAATTGTCCATTCCAGAAACATTCAGTGAGGCAAAGCAGGTAAGATCAGTGAAATTAGTCATAGGCACTGACCTATTCAGATCCTGGGAGGAGACTGACCCCTGCTCTGCCCCAGCCCCCCTACTCCATCCCTCCTCTCCCTCCCACCTCGCCTACTTCCCTTCCCCTCCCAGTGCCGCCTGCAAGCCATTGAACGGCTAATCATGGGAGGTACTGGGAGGGAACAGGAGGAGCTGATCAGCAAGGCCAGAGATGGATGGGAGGTACAGGGGGGAAGGGAAAGGCTCTGATCCATGGAGCCCACCAGGGGGTGCTGAGTACCTAGTATTTTTTTCCATGGGTTCTGCGGCCCTAGAGCTCCCACAGATTTGAATCAGCTTTTTATCTGCAATTTCATTCTGGGGCCCTACTACAAATAAAAGAGAATACTTTTGCACCATATGTAACAACGTATTCAATTGCATTGTAATCTGTTATAGAAAGTATCCAAGAATATTTATCCAGTTAAATCATTTAATTAGTAGAACATTCTAACACCTCTTCAACAAAACAAACAAAGCAAGGAAGACTGACTCTTGCAGTGGAACAGCTCATGTGCCTTTTCAGTGTCAGTGCTGGAGTGACATTCTGTGACATTTTTGAAATATATATATATATATATATATATTTCAAAGGAATTGACACACTAAATAATAAATAATAATGAATAAAAGTTAACACCCCCAAACACCAGGTATGTTCATACCCGAATTTTAAAGTTAGCCATGTCTTTATAAAGGGCTGAACTTATGGTGATCAGATTTTATAGGGACAGTCCCAAGTTTTGGGGCTTTGTCTTATATAAGCTCCCATTACTGCCCAGTATGCTGTACCAGTAAAAAAAATGGTCAGCTGGGGGTGTTGCAGGTAGAAGCACATACACACCCCCAGCTGGACTCCTGCCAGCAGTGTGGGGCTCTGAGCCTGTCTTGCTAGCCCGGCACCAGCTGGAAGCAGCACAGGTACATGCCGTCCCTGTGGCGTGGGGCCCCTGGGCGGAAGGGAGCAGTAGGGGGGTCTTTGCACAACTCCTTCCCTGCAGGTGTCACCCCCACAGCCAGAGCTCCCATTTGAGAACAGCAGCAGTGCAGGGCAGGGTAGCTGACTTCACCAGGAGTGCCCCAGCCCCAAGGCCCTCTCCCCACATCCCTCCACCCCCCCCCCAGCCTGAGCCCCCCACACCTTCAACACCCTGCCTGATTCGTGCAGTCCCCGCACCCCCTTGCTTTGAGCTCCCCACCCCCAATTCTTTGCCCTGAGCCCTCCACATCCTCAACACCTTGCCTGACTCCTACAACCCTCCTCACTGCAACCCTCTGCCTGAGCCCCATGATGCAATACAATAGGACCTGTAAGAATTTGAGGTTATTTTTTTCACCCCGATGGTCAGAGTAATCTAATGGACCTTCACAGAAAGTACTGGGGTGTGCTAGCTAATGTATGTGTACTGCTGCCCTCTACTGGGTGGAATCAGAACTACTTATCACTATCAGAACTACTTATGAAACAAAATACAGGACTATGTAGCACTTTAAAGACTAACAAGATGGTTTATTAGATGATGAGCTTTCGTGGGCCAGACCCACTTCCTCAGGAAGTGGGTCTCGTCCACAAAAGCTCATCATCTAATAAGCCATCTTGTTAGTCTTTAAAGTGCTACATAGTCCTGTATTTTGTTTCAGCTACACCAGACTAACATGGCTACATTTCTATCACTAGAACTACTTATCACTTAGTGCCAGAGATTAGCACTAAGGCCCAGGTTTGTAAAGGCATTCAGTATTGCAGCGCTCAGCATTGCAATGTCTAACTGACTTAGGCGCTTAAGTCCCATTTTCAAAAGAGATGTAGGTACCTAGCGACCAGTCAGAATTTCAGAGGGTGTGTGGCTGGATTGGCTTGTTCTTGCTCACTTGCTCAGTGTGAGGCTCTGGGATGGAGGCAGTCAGTTCTGATGCTTAGAGCCAGAGGCAAAAAAACAGTACAAGGGTTGAAGCCAGCTGCAGAGTTGGGCCCAGGCAGAAAGCAGCACTGACACTGGGATCCAGGGACAGATTATGGAACAGAATGGGGGTCAGAATCCAGAGACAAGCCAAATCAGGATTGGAATTGGAGTCTGGCTCAAGGTTAAAGGTTGAAGCTCACTGGGAGTCAGATCAAGGCTTGGGAGCATGGGGGGCAGGACTGGAGCATGTCTGGCATAAGGCACAGGCCAGGCTGAAATGGGCTGGGATAGTGGCAGGAACAGGAACTGGGTTGAGAGCAGGCCAGAAGCCTAGGGAATCTGTAACACTGTGAAGCAGCAGACAGGCTCCTCAGAAGCAGTAAGGCTGTTGCACTGATTAAGCGGCAGTTCCGGTGGGGACTGGGAAAATACCTGTGCTTGGGGCAGGCTGTCATTTGACCTAGGCCCTGCCCAGGGATAGGCTGCTGCAGCACGTGAGCTTTGAGTCATTGCAGGCTCTGCTGAGAGGTTGTAGCATGCCTGAATGATGAGGTGTGGCCACAGAGTGAGCAGCCTTGGTCTGGCTGCAGGTTGCCTCATGCTCACGTTCTAATGCAGGAGTGGGGAACCATTTTCGGGTGGGGAGCTGCTGACCCAGGGATAAATCAGTCAGGGCCTGCACATGTGTGAGAAAAAAAAACCCTCACTGACATGGCCCCTGATTGAGTAGAAGAAAGACACTCTCTACAGTCTCTTCACACACCAGAGCCTAGGGGAGCCCAGGCAAATAGATTTTGTGTGCTCCAGCCCCACGAGGAGATGGAGGGGGCTGGAGTGTCAGCGTGAGCTCCCCAATGCTGTGGGGGGAGCCCGAAGCCTAAGGGACCAGATCCAGGCAAGCCAGGGGCCACATCCAGCCCCCGGGCCTTAGGTTCCCCACCCCTGCACACCTGAGTCTAAGGGGCCCAGCCTAGTAGCTTTTATGTGCTCTAGCCTCATGATGGGGTGGGGGGGGGCTAAATCACCAGTGTGCGCTCCCCAATGCGAGGGGTGGGCCCTGAGCCTCAGGGGCCAGATCCAGGCAAGCCAAGGGCCACATCCAGCCCCCAGGCCTTAGCTTCCCAACCCCTGATTTACTGAATGAGTTCAGATTGCATACTGTTATATTACATTACTTCAGGGTTTCCTAAGTCTTGAGTCATAACCTCTCAGGAGTGGTCACTAGGTCATAGGGAAAATAAAACACTTGGCAAAAAAGAATTCAGTACGTTAAACATTATTTTTAAGATTGATACTCAAAAGAAGCCCTATAATACTGTGTCAATTTTAAAACATTTTCTTGTAACCTGAAAACTTTAGCTAGTGGGGCCATGTGGACTGGTATTTCAGAGATTTGGAAGCTAGAAGGGGCCACTGTGATCATCTAGCTTGTCCTCATGTATAACACAAGGGCCACAGAATTTCCCCCAAATAATTCCTGTTTGCAGGGTGGGATCTGAGTGTGGGCAATAGACTTCTACAACTTCTGCAAATAAATCAGCACCAAACTGTACTTGGAGTCTGCCAGGATTTACCTTATATATAACAATAGAAGCCCCATTAAAAAGCATATAACCTGTATGCCCCAAAGTGCAAGCTCTCCTGCACACAGACTTTGACCTACATGTCACTGAATTGGAAGATGAACTGTGTTTCCTGTAATTGCAGAGGCCAGAGGGCACTGCTGAGCCTCAAGTGAGCAGGCTGCATATATTATTGAGTATTTGTAGGAGCTCAGTTCTGACTAAGAAGCAATTAAAATAGGCAAGTCATTTGGCGAAAGTGATTGTGTCAAGTGGTTCCAATGAGAGCCTAAGTTAAGAACAGGAGGGCAGTTTGCCTTGACAAAAGCAGTGCTCATCCATTCTGACACCTTTGATAACCTATCTTGAGCACGTGCTTAGCCCCTTTGGGCACTTTAACAAGTTGAACATGAATGTTTGGTCCATGCATGGCACAGCAAAAGCATTCAGCAGAAAACTCAGCCTTCCTGAGGTCAAGGAGGGCAAGTGGGGTCATTTCCTCTTGTTTCAGACTCAAAGAGGGCGGAGGAGCCAGTTGAGAACTGCCAGAAATTCCTAATTCAGCATGTGAAGGAATTCCAGACCCAGCTGATGACCCCCATAGAGGAAACAGGTAAATTACCAACCTCTTCTTTCAATGTGCTGCTGACATGAGAGCACAGCTTACCTTTCTAGGTATTTATAGGGTCCTCAGCACCATCATATCTGCATGCCCTCCAAGTAATTAATAACTATGCCCTGCGCCCCCAAATAAGCTCTCTCTCTCTTCCCCATCTGTAAAACTAAAATCTCAGATAGGTAGGAGGATAGTTTTAAGCATTCATTCAATTGGGTCAGATTCACTCTGTGTGTGTGAAGAACTGTTTTGGGAAGTTCAGTTGAAGAACTTTGGTTCTGGGTGTTGTGGAGCATGTGGTCATTCCTATCTCTTATGGGGGTTAGTTCCACAGTCTAAAGCCAGATCTACACTGGAGGAGAAATTCGATTTAAGATATGCAACTCCAGCTACGAGAATAGTGTAGCTGGAGTCGACATACCTTAAAAAGAATTTCAGTGGCAGCCCCAGTGCGGGAGGTCAACAGGAGAAATTCTCCCATTGACTTCCCTGACTCCTTGTGGCCCTATGGAGTACCAACATCAATAGGGCTCTATCAGCATTCTATTTAGCTTACTAGACCTGCTAAATCAAACTCCACAAGATTGATCTCAAGAGTGTTGATCTCTGGGTAAGTACAGACAAAGCCTCAGTCCCACACCTGTAAACCTCTTCCTATTGAGCAACAGTTTCATTGTTCCAATAGATCATCACTGGAAAGGGAGGTCTTGGTCCTGGAGGAGCTGTGATCTTAGGTAGATTATGCCAGTCTCATGAAGGGTTTTTAATATTAGACCAGAGACTTTGAATTGGGTGTTTGTATTTATTGGAGATCAGTTCAGAACTGAGGCTATGTCTACACTGTAGCCTTCTTCCGCAAAAGCATATGCAAATGAAAGCGTGGAGTGGAATATCGCCACGCTTCATTTGCATAATTAATTAGCAGCCGCTTTTGCGCAAGAGGCTTTTGTGCAAAAAGGAGCTATGTAGACAGCTCCCTTTTGCACAAAAACCCCCTCTTGCGCAAGAGCCATTTTTCCTGAAAAAATGAGGAAGAATGGCTCTTGCGCAAGAGGGGAGTTTTGCGCAAAAAGGAGCCATCTACACAGCTCCTTGTTGCGCAAAAGCAGCTGCTAATTAATTATGCAAATGAAGCATGGCAATATTCCACTCTGCGCTTCATTTGCATAAGCTTTTACGGAAGAAGGCTTCAGTGTAGACATAGCCTGAGTGATGGCTGGGGGTGCGTTCCTGCAGCCCTGTTTTGCTAAGTAGATGTGTTGCTGCATTTTGCATCAAATGAAATGTATTTCAGCATGTATGACTGGATTACTCCTTCGTTCCAAATGAGTTTCAGTAAACCAAGCCTAAAGGTCACAAATGCATGGATCACTGTAGCCAGACAGTGCAGTAATCTGGCCAGTCACAGACAGAAAAGAGTATTTTTAGCTGTCATGTCTATTTGGGTATCTTGCATAAGAGTCCAAGGGATAAAAATGTGAAGAAATATTTTTGCAGTAAGAACAAGTAGTAAAAGGGTATATTATGGAAGAGGTGAATTCTTCAAAGCACTTTCCTCTTTCTGTGGCATTTCCTTCTGAGTTGCCTGGCTCTGGCTTTAGCCAGCTGTTCTTCATCTCTCTGGTCGGCCTTGGGAGAGCTGGGAGATTGTGCTGTTTATATCTGTGTGAAAGCAGTGGAGAGCTGGGTGTTAATCTGCGTTTGGCAGGCCTTTCCGCCCATATTGTCTAACCAGGTCCCCCAGTAGCTTCATATGCATGTGGATTAGAGTGATGGACACAACTCAACATTGACAGGCTCTGGGAATAGATGAGAAGTTGTCAATTTTGTTTTTCTGAGTTCAGTCTCAGAGGCGGTGCTGTTCACTCATGCTGCTCCTTGGTGGGGGAACAGGCATATTCGCTGATCAACAGTATCAAATACCATACAGAGAAACACCAGGAGGAGGACAGAAGGGGTCATCAGCCTGAACAAGCGCTGTCTTTGGTACCATGCCCCAGCTTGAAGCCTGGCTGGGACAGTTCCAGGATACTGGGAGCTGGGGTTTGCCTCTTACCGACCTTTCTGGTAGCAAGGATCTGCAACAAACCCAGCAAAGTTCATCTATTTCTGAAGGGGAGGACTTTATGGGAGTTGCAGAAGCCTTGAAAGTTCTCATTCTGCTTAAGTCCTAGTATCTGCACAAATCACATTTCTCTTCAATGGTGGAGAAAAACGAAGCATACTTGCCTGTCATTTTACTTGTCCTCCCATTAAATAACAATTAGACAATAAAAAGGTAAATACTAGCATTTTCTATTGTGTTGTAGGAACAAAATACTCAGAAGCTAAGTGAGGAAACGTGTAGACTAAGTCCACAGTTTGCTGGATGAAAGTGGGGGAACTGGAAAAAATAAGAGTTTTAGTGTCCAGGCATTTTGAACTATTTGTCAACATTTGTGATTCATGAAAATGGCATATTAACGCAAAGAAAATATCAGATTGAATGCTCTGTCTTTCCACAGAGGCCTGTCTTTCTCTCTCCATGCTGAACTGTCATCTGTGAAATCAGTGTCTTTTGTCAATCATGAAGAAGAAATGCTGAATTTCTAAAGGAGCTGAATTAGTGCTGGGAATCAGCAGATGAAGAAACGCTATAACAGCCTGTATCTGTAAACAGCAGAAGGTGGATACAAAGAAATTAGTGAACAGTGGCAGAGTTGAATTGGAAGTGGAGACCAAACTACCTTCTCACCTCCACCTATATTCTCTTCGTGTCAGGCTAGGATACTTTGACTGGACAGTGTGGGGAAGTTTACATTGTGTTACCCGTTTTGAACACCGTCTGTGTATGAAGAGATAATTTAGTTTCCTGTGAATGGCTCACCTTTCATAAGCAATAAATTCACACCCACATAATGTGAAATGGAAAAAGTACTTACTTGAAAGAGCATTTATTGGATTTATTCAGGATAATTGCCTTTCTGATATCATTTAGAGATGAAATCTTTGTATGGTAGATTATTAGTCTCAGTTTTATGAAAGGCCTGAATATTGTTCAGAATAATGAAGGGGCACAGAGATCTACAAAACGTGTCAGTAAATGTACTCCCTGCAGAGCTGAATCTTCTTACAGGCTGAATCTTGTACTTAATCTAAGATAGCTGTCCTGAACTAATATTTTTCTTGAATTTGAAAACAAAATGAATACAACGGAAGCAGAGCAGTCAGAAGAGGGAAGGGGGAGAATAAATGAGAAAATGGACGGTATTGCTAACAAGCTTCTGAATATATTATTGCTGGTTTTGGCCATAACCTTTTGAGGAAGTCACTATAGTAAAATCAGAAAGTCTGAGGTAGTCTTTCATTTCTAAAGCACTTTTCTGTAACAAAGATTTGTAGAGTGAAACAAGTAAGAATGAGCCTCTATTTTTCTAACACACACACACACACACACACACACACACACACCCCAAAAAAAACAAAGTACTTGTGCTTTAAAGGCCTTATAAAAACCCAATGAAGTCAATGGAAAGACTAATCGACTTCAGTAGGTTATGGATCAGAGCCAAAGGGTAGGACTGGGAACTGAGAGATTTTTTCCTCTATGTCCAGCTCTGCCACAGACTTGCTGCATGACCCCAACCAAGACATTTAAGTTTTGTGCCTCTGTTTCCCCACCTTCCCAGGAGTTGTTCTCAGGCTTAATACTTTGTAAAGCATTTTGAAATATTTAATTGTAAAGAAATATTTTATTTTAGAAATAAAGATTAATAGAGGGTTAAAGGAAGCTAATGTAATTAATGCACATTAACATTGGTTTATGGAAAATAGACCCTATCAAACTAACTTGTTTTTTATTAAATTACAAATTTGATCGATTAAGGTAATAGTGTTGGTAATATATACCTAGATTTCTGTAAAGTGTTTAGCGTGGTACTGCACAACATTTTGATTTAAAAGCTAAAACCATATAAAATTAACAAAGCATCCACTAAATGGATTAAAAACTGATTCGCTGGTAGATCTCAAAATATAAGTATAATGGGGAATTCTTATTGAGCAGCTGTATTTCTAGTGGGGTCCTGCAGTAACTAATCTTGGTGTATGCTATTTAACATTTTTACCAATGACCTAGAATAAAACACAGAATCATCACCGATTATGTCTGCAGATGATACAAAAATTGGGGGAGTCATAAATAATGAAGAGGACAGGCCAGTGATACAGAGCACGGTAAACTAGACACAAGCAAACAACGTGTTTTAATATGGCTAAATCTATGGACAAAGAATTTCCAACTGTCCGGAAGCAGATTGTCCGGTAGTAGGACACAAACCCCAAACTGGTTGTATGTTTAACATGGAGTCACAGACAGCCCCTTGGGGACTCCGTTCTCCCTTGCAAGCCAGTTTTTGTCACAGACGGTCTCTCATAAAAAAAACACAACAATATTCAGGTTATTCCCAGTCCCAAAGAACCAGTCACTTACCCAGGTCAACTGCACTTCAGGTCTCAAACATATGAGCATTATTTTCAAGCTTAAATCAAGTAAGCGTGCCTCCCCCCCGCCCACACACACACTCTCTGCAGTTTTAGGCTCCAAAAGTTTATAGTAACTGAACATAAGAATGGCCATAATGGGTCAGACCAAAGGTCCAGTATCCTGTCTTCCCACAGAGGCCAATGCCAGATGCCCCAGAGGGAGTGAACAGAACAGGTTCCATTCCCTGTCATTCATTTCCAGCCTCTGACAAACAGAGGCTAGGGACACCATTCCTACCCATCCAGGCCATTGATGGACCTAATCTCCATGAATTTATCTAGTTCTTTTTTGAACCCTGTTAAAGTCCTGGTCTTCACAACATCCACTGGCAAGGAGTTCCACAGGTTGAATGTGTGTTGTGTGAAGAAAAACTGCCTTTTGTTCATTTTAAGCCTGCTATCTATTAATTTCATTTGGTGACCCCTAGGGTATGTCTAGACTACATGCCTCTGCCGACAGAGGCATGTAAATGAGACATACCGACATAGTCAATGAAGTGGGGATTTAAATATCCCCCGCTTCATTAGAATAAAAATGGCCACTGCGTTGTGCTGGCTCAGCTGTTTGTCAGCACGAAGCGGCAGTCAAGACGGGGATCGATTGGCAAGGGAAGCCTTTGCCGACCGATCCCGTCACCTCGTTGCATGAGGCATAAGGGATCGGTCGGCAAAGGCTTTCCTTGCTGACCGATCCCCGTCTTGACTGCCGCTTTGTGCCGACAAACAGCTGAGCCGGCACAACACGGCAGCCATTTTTATTCTAATGAAGCGGGGGATATTTAAATCCCTGCTTCATTGACTATGTAGGTATGTCTAATTTACAAGCCTCTGTTGCCAGAGGCATGTAGTCTAGACATACCCCTAGTTATTATGTTATGGAAACAAGTAAATAATGTTTCCTTATTCACTTTCTCTATACCTGTCATGATTTTATAGACCTCTATCATATCCCCCCCTTAGTCTCTTCTTTAATAAACTGAAAAGTCCCAATCTTTTAAAGTCTCTCTTCATATGGCACCCGTTCCAAACCCCTAAACTGCTGTAATATA
The DNA here is from genome assembly GCA_019425775.1 of Rafetus swinhoei. Taxonomy (NCBI): domain Eukaryota; kingdom Metazoa; phylum Chordata; order Testudines; family Trionychidae; genus Rafetus; species Rafetus swinhoei. The sequence goes on along the minus strand of CM033437.1, from coordinate 267,222,391 downwards.
CAAACGTTATATGCCCTTTAGGGCTAAGCCTGGCAAAACAACCGAGGGCCTTTACTTGGGCTCAGTGCTTCTTGCCCTTTTAGAGGCCAAGGAGCAAAAAGAACCTAGTTTCTCCTTGTCAGGGGTTTTAATCCCCGCATCCCCAGAGTCCAAGCTGATGGGATGATTTTGTGCACTGGGTTCCTCTTCCGGGGAAGGGGGGAGGAGGCATAAGGAATACAATAAAGAAAGTCTATGTTTTATCACAGCGCTGGATAACCTAGACTAGTGAACAGGCTGCAAGAGTGGCACTTCTTCATCTCAGTGGGCTGTCGTAACCAGGATGATCTCCTGGGATAGGATAGTTTTGCTAACTACATTTGCATACTTAGCATTTGAGGGGGTGTGTCAATTGAACGGTGGCAGCATTTTGATTGGATGCAGAGGGAGCACACAGCTCTCACTATCCATGTTGTGTACAATCAGCCAACACCACACTTCATGTGCCCTTGGTGTATGTCACTTTAGGAACAGCAGTAGGGAAAAAATTATGCAGATGGAAATCAGCGGAATCTGGCAGCCCTGCATGTGGGCAACAAACAAAGTGTCTCACAGGCCATACATAGAACCCCAATGGGCCTCATTGCAGCCTGTGAGTCACAGGCTGCTCACCACTGTTCTATGATGTCTCACAATGGCTCATTTGGTTTCAAAGGCCTTCCTGTTGGGCAGGAACATTTGCCTGAGGGAAGGGTTCTGTTCTGTTTGAGGAGTTACACCGTTATGGAGGTTTACAATGTAGACCCTCATTATAACCTTGCACAGGCAGCTACAGACATTATTCATGAATTCAGTCTATGTAGCATTCTACAGGTATTTCATGAGGTCCACACACTAAACACATTCTTATCAGCTTAACATCTATTTTAACAATGCTACCACGCAGCAGAGATAAATTGGTTTCCAGCTATGCATTTGTCCATATCAGTGAGGCCAAGAAGCCTTGACATGAGCTGGCACCTGGTCTACCAGTGTCACACTTACACGATTGAGATCTCTGTCTTGGGAAGTAGGACTCTGAAAAAGATTTGGGGGTCATGGTAGATAATCAGCTGAAGAAGAATTCCCAATGGGGTGCTGTGGCCAAAAGTGCCAATGCAATTGTTGGGGTGTATAAATAGGGGAACCTTGAGTAAGAGGAGAGAGTTTATTTTACCTCTGTATTTGGCACCAGTGCAACCACTGCTGGAATACGGTGTGTCCCCAATTCAAAAGGGATGTTGATAAATTGCGAAAGGTTTAGAGAGGAGCCGTGAGAATGATTCCAGGATTGGACAACTTGGCTTATAGCAATAGGCTCACGGAACTCAGTCTATTTATCTTAACAAAGAGACGGTTAAAGGATGACTTGATTGCAGTCTATAAATATCTACATGGGGAACAAATACTTAACAGTGAGCTCTTCGGGCTAGCAGAGACAGGTGTAACACAATCCAAAGGCAGGAAGTTGAAATGAGACATTCAGATTTACCATGGGTCATGGTGGAGTCTCCATCACTGACAATTTTAAATCAAGATGGGATGTTTTCCTAAAAGAATGGCTCTAGGAATTACTCCAGGGAAGTTCTGTGTGTTATAGAGGGGGGCTGAACAGATGATTATAATGGTTTCTTCTGTCCTTGGATCTATGCACTGTGGCTGTGGTCATACCTCCTGAGTCCCACACTTCCTGGAGGATTTTTAGTATGCTTCAGAGGCTCATGGGGACCCTCCCACTGCCTCTTGTTTCACCTAGAGGCAAGGGTCCCCACTTAACAAGCTAGTCTCATCACAGGCAAGTCACTAGCTTGGGGGAAAGCCCTTCATGGTCCTAGGCTCCTCTTTTTCCCTGGTGGCAGGCCACCAGACATGAGGAAGGTGGGGAGAACCTGGGCCCCATGTACTCCAGATTCCAATCCAGGACCCTATGTAGCAGCCACTAGTGGGGCTCTTGTCCTTATCCCTACAGAATAGCAGCTCTCCCTGGGCCACTTCCCCAATCACTCCCACAGAACCTTCTCCCTCACACATTGGTGAGACCTCTCCCACTGGCATCCTTCAGTTCTCCTCCACTCAGCACTTCCTCCTCTCCAGTCCATCACTCTTCTCCTTCCCTCCTCCCCTCTTACCAGTGGGGAAGCCTTTTATAGTGGCCCAGCAGGCCTTAACTGGCTGGAGGTGTAATCGCTGCAGGCCTGCTCTTACTAAGTTTCAAGTGCCTGCCTGTCTTGGTTGCTGAGCAGCAGTCTCTGGCAGCCTATGCAGGGAACAGAAATCCACCCACCCACCTCCCAGTGTGTGCCTGCCCTCCACCAAATTCCTGCAGCCCGCTGTCTTTGGTCTGTCACCGCACCTATAAAAAGTGCAACCGGAGTGCAAAATATTATTACTGTCTAGTCAATAAACTCATTTTACAGCATGGATCAAGTATTTTTAAGAGGTGAATGATTTGGGAACAGTTCCATTAACAAAAGAATCTCACAAATTACATTCTCTCTTACTCTGAACGTCAGTCACATGTTTATTTAGCTCTGTGTGTGTGTCCCCAGATGTATCGCAGGGACAGAAGGACAGAGAGTCCCTCCCTCAGGAAGCTCTAACAGAGGATCTGTGTAAATGTGCTTCCTCTTCCTCTCACTCCCCAGACTTAAGGTCAGAGGATCTGGAAAATCCTCCTCCACCCTGTGGCTTGATCTGATGATTGTAATAGTGCCTCAGTTCCCCTTTTGCCTTCCGCTCCCCACCCTTCCCTGGCCCAGGCTGGTAACACTTTAAAGCCTTGTCTCTGTTGTTGTCTCCAATCCTTGCATTGTGACTAGACAGGCAGCGACATTAGAGCCTCATGCTTTTATTTGTGTATTTGAGCTAGGGTCAGCTCTAGCTTAGGTACTCAGGGGTTTGGTTGTCTCTCTGAACTTTTTGGCTTTGCAGAGCTCATAACAGCGTCTCAAATGGTATTTTGAATAATTTCCTTCTGCTTCCAGCTATGGGCAGTGTACACACACACATACACGCACACCTGTGCACATGTGAACACACACACACTACCGACACAATTTAAAAGAGTTAACTGATTTTTTTAACTACAGAAGTTTGGGTTTAAATCAGTTTAGCTGACAGTATCTGGTGTAGAGGAACAAGCACAAGCTTGGGCATCAGAAACTCCTGCCTTCTCCTTATCTGCTGCACAGTGGTGTGGGCGGGGCTCCATACTAGTAATTGCACTATTGCCAGCTGAACTGCTGGGCCTATGTCAGTGTTTACATCAGTAGGGCAGTGCAGCTCTTCTGTCGCTCTCCTGCTTTTGGGAGGGGTCATGCCCCAGCTCTAGACTCAGCACTCTAGTGAAGTAGTTGCACTACCCTTAGAATTACAGAAATGTAGGCGTAGAAGGGACCTCTGTAGGTCATATTGCCCCATCCCCTTGGACTGAGGCAGGACAAGGTATTAGACCATCCCTGCCAGGTGTTTGTCTAACCTGCTCTTAAAAACCACGAGTGATGGAGATTCCACACCCTCCCTCGGTAACTTGTTCCAATGCTTAAGTACCTTGACAGGACGTTTCTCCTAATATCCAACCCACAGGCACATGCTTCCTCCCTGCCTGGTGGTGCTCAAAACCATCCTCACACTCTACCCTAGGTTCAGCCCTTACCTGGCCCTTTTCCCCAAGCCCCTACCCCTGTTCTACCTCTTCCAGCCCCGCCCCCACTCAGCATGAGTGGCTTGAATGTGGCCTTCACTGGGTGGAGTACAGGAGCTATACAATGGACTGGAGAACAGCATGGTGCTGAAGACCTGAGAGAGAGAATAGTGGCTGCAGAAGTTTCAAGCAAGGAAGAAGACTGTTCTCTAGCTCTGTGAGGAGCTGGTTCTCACGTTGCAGATCCACCATTGGGATGATAGTGGTGCTCCATGTGAAAGAGAGCAGCGATCGCCTGTGGAACACGACGCCCACTCTGGGTACATTTGTGCAGAATGGCAATACAGTCACAGAAGTCTCAATCCCAAGTGTTCAGACATCACAAATCAGGCCTCAAGCATTCTGAGATTTGTTAAGAAATAATAATAAATTTGGGTTTGTTTTTATTTGCCTTCCAGTTCTGGTGCACTTGCGCCACTTTTTTTAGCCCTGCCACCACGAGGGCTAGGAACTCACTTTTTGAATGGAGTGAAAACTGAGATTCTCATGGCGACACTTGTCCCTATGATCTGGGTTCTTAAACTCTCCCCCCGGCCTTGACTCACAATAAAAATCACCAGAGCTGGCAGCATTGCAGTCGAGTGTTGCAGTCTTCTGTTGCCAAGGTGGCAAATATGCTCCAAATGATACAGGAACATGTTCCTTGACCTGAGCTGGAACTACAGGCAGAACCCATCCTATCTGTGCCCCCGACGAGCAAAAGCCAAATAATACAGCATCAAATATAAAGTAGGTGTATGGTGGTGTACTCTTTGGTGAATTATCATGGACAGTGGTTGAAGGAAACTGAACCAGGAGGGGGTGCTCTTGCCACATCGGCCAAGGCTGAAGGGGCAGCTGGGAAGGGGCACCCTAACAAGGAGGAAAGGAAACTCCCCTCTGCTTTGAGCAGAGATGGGAAGGCTGAACTCACTATAATTCTTTCTTTACTTTCATCCCTTCATGACCAGTTTCCAAATGATGACACAGAGTGGCCAAAACACATGATACCAATGTTTCTCTTTTAAAATCTTTGGGCTTTTCCCAGGTGGGCAGAGGAGCACCCAGACCTCACTCTGTAATAGAGTTTCTCTCTGATCAAGCCATAGCTATTCAGAGGAGGGGCCTTTTTAAATTTTCCTTTGCTTGGCCACCATTTTCAGGTCAGCCATGTAGTGTGGCTTTGCCAACTGCAGTGCTTAGCTTGCTAGTGTGAAGAGGTGGGATGGGTCCTACTACTTTTGCTCCAGCAACAGAGCTGGGTCTCGGGGAAGGAGAGGTAGAACAAGAGAGGAATTTTCATTCCCAGAAATGCTGCATCTGGTTTTTCAAAAACAAAAAAAAATGGCAGTGGCCATCAGTGTTCCCTCTAAGCTGCGCAGGAGCACGGTCCTACAGCTGCTTAATGAGCCCTGCCCAGCAGGGGCTCCAGGTTCACACACGCAGATGCCTGGCTGGGGGAGGGGCACTTTTGCCTCAGCGACAGCAGCAGCTCGTCTCTCCCAGATGGTAGGGAGAGCACATACGCAAGTTCTGAGTCTTTTGACTGGAGCTTCATTTGTAGAAACATTACTCCAGAGATAAGACACAAGAATAAAGACAAAATGGAGTTGCTGCCGCCTTTTATATTCTTTTGCCATGCGACCTGTGCTTCCCTTGTCCCATACACAAGCTGCACAGCACAGGGCATGGAAAAGCCTCAGAGTTCTGCTCATAGGCATGCCCCTACATGTCTTGTTGACTCCCAAGTGTCGCTCCGAGCTCCTTTCAGTGGGTTCACTGTACAGCTGATGACCATGTGGGCCATCAACCAGGCAACTCAGTGCTGATGCCATTGTGTCACCCAGCCACACAGCACAAGTTTGGAAATACAGATGTATCATACATAGCTTTAACTCACAATACAAAGGTGATATAAACATAGAAACAAGGATATCATGCTTGGCAAATCGTAAGATTTTCACAGATGTCAGATCTGGCCCAATTCCTTGCAATTTTATAAGGTTGGAATCACTAATAAGATCTTCCATATTCCACACGGGACATATTGGAAGAGAAAATCCTCAGCTGGTAGGTGGCCTCCTGTGGGTCAATTTTCAACCAGTATTAGAGAAAATAGTCCCAGAATTACAGAACAGTAACTGGTTCCTTTTCAGCTCCCCATTTTAGCTCAAAAGCGGAGACTCTGGCCAGTTGTTGGGAAAATGAGGGGAAGGCTGCACTGCTGTTGCACATGTTGTTTCTATTCTGTGACTAGCGAGTCAATCCAGCATCTCTCAGCAGCACTAAATGCATTTTCAGAATATTTTATGAAGTCTAAAAGAACCCAAGTAAACCTGGATTATTTCATATTGATTTAATTGACTTATAAAACTAATTCAGAACTCCCAGCTTGCATACTTAGGCTGATATTTTCGGTGTTACACGTAGACTGTGCCTTTCTTAGCAGAAGCAAAAGATAACCACCACCACCCCACCACCCCCGACAGTGCAAATTGCATGTGTGCCTCCATTTCTCCATTCTGTCTAGACTGGGCAAACATTTTAGTTTCTATCAGGTTTTGTGGTCTGCAATTAGAAAAGCTAAATAAAGATACAGGTTGGTCTAATTCTTCTGCACAGTGGTTTACTGCAGACACATAGACCAGGCACTGAACATAGCACCAGCATGTCTCACTCACAGAGCAAGTACTTCCTAATATTAGCATTGGCCAATGTGAACAATATAGAGATGCCTACATAATTACACCTTGTTTGAAAAGCCACATAGGAACTATACTGTATAAAGTGTCTTTCATTTAAGGAACACAAAGTGTTTTGGGCCTTAGTCTCATTTACACTAAGGCCCCTTTTACACCCCCCCGACAGTGATTATTAATTTACTAGGGTTCAGGCTGGGCTAAACCACAAATGTTTGTATCCTGGAGTATCTAGATTAGCATTTACAGAGGAAATCAATTGACTCAAACTATAACTGGGTACCAAACTGTAATATAAATATACTTTTCGATTGTCAGGTCTTTGGGACAGGGACTATCATTTAATGTTTGTACAGCACCTAGAACCCTGTAGCTTTGACTTGGTCTAAGCATTTAGGCATTACTGCAACAAAAATGGTAAATAAATTAACTGTAATAACGATTTTTTCCCCTTTCCTTCTTTGCATTTTGTGTCTGTTTAGCTATTCTGAATATGAAACCCATGTAGCTGATACTGAACAAGAAACATTGGCTCAGACCCTTTTACTAGAAGATGCCATATTTTGGGCATACTTGGGTGAGGAGTCTTGGGTACTTTGAAAAAAGAATATGTATCATTGTTAATGTCTATGAGAGAAAAAAAATCTATGCTCTTGATAAAAGTAATGCATTCCATGTACTTACGAAGGTCACATAGAACACAGCAGGAAGGCAGGATGCTGGGATAAAAGACTGAGCAGATTTACTTCCTAACTTCGTTTTCCCCTTTTTTTCTTTTTTACTTTCCCTGGGACACCACAGAATAAGAACATCTTGTAGCTGACAAAAGAAATGAAAGCACATTAAATACGGGTATACTGCAAACATAGTCAAAATAGGTAGGCGTTTCTAGAAAAAAGAAAAACGTGGCATGTAAACATAAGTGAAAACGCACAAGTGAAAGCACACAATATTGAAAACTTTCCATATTCACAGACTAGAACAAGAAACAAACATATAGGAAAGATGTTGAGTATGATGGAAGACAGTGATTTGTCAAAATCAGTGAGGCGGAATAAAATTGCATAGGAGTTTGTGTGGTTGCAGGACTGGGCCCCCACCTGTTTACGCTAATATCTGAATCTGAAGACAATGTGCTAAATTCATTATTGGTGTAACTTCATTCAAGTTGGTGGACTTATAATAGGCATAAAATTGGCTCTTGTACAAGCCTGAAAACTGAAGTCCAAACAACTTAGCAGCCAAATAAAATGATGAAGAGGCAGAGACTGGCTTGTGAGGGAGAAAGCTCCCCTAATTTGGTTTGCCAAATGTAGGGAAATTGGTCACAAAGTCAAACTGTTGAAGCAGGTTAGAAGATGTGTAATTAAAGACAAGTTCAGGTCATAACAGTATCTAATGATTTAATCAGGGCTGCTGACAGCCTCTGGGCAAAATGTGTGTGTGTGTGGGGGGGGGGGGAGCAGCTCTTTGCTCTTGGAAGGGGCAGGGCCTCGGGTGGAAGGGGGAGGGTCTTGTGGCTGCTAGCCCTGAGTGCTGCTTGGAGTGTGGCATGCCTGCCCCCCCAACCCTTAACACTGCCCGGAGCACATGGCACTCCGGCAGTGATTTAAATGGCCCAGGGCTCCAACCACAACTGCTGCTGCAGTAGCCACCCACAATGGGAGCCCCAGACCCATTTGAATGGCTGATATTCAAATCACCATCAGTGGACCTGGATATAATTATTAGACCGACTGAAAAACTCTGTAGTAAGGAATAAAAGGTTACAGCATGAATTTTTAAACATTGTGGACCAAACACATCCCTTTTATTACAGGCTAGATCGTGTTAATTGCATTTAGCTCTGAGCAAAGAGCAGTGCCCACCTGCCCCACCTCAAAGAGAACTGTGGGAAAGCACACAGTGTCTTCCATAAGAACGGCCATCCTGAATCAGACCAAAGGTCCATCTAGTCCAGTGTCCTGTCTGCCAACACCGGCCAATGCCAGATGCCCCAGAGGGAGTGAACAGAACAGGTAATCATCACATGATTCCTCTCCTGTCACCCATTGCCAGCTTCTGACAAACAGAGGCTTGGGACACCATTCCTACCCATCCTGGCTAATAGCCATTGATGGACCTAACCTCCACGAATTTATCTAGTTCTTTTTTGAACCCTGTTAAAGTCCTGGTCTTCACAACATTCTCTGGCAAGCAGCGTTCTCTCTAAGATGCGCAGCAGCACAGCTTCACAGGTGATTAATCAGCCCCAACCAGTCTCAAGGCTGGGCAGGGCAGATTAATCACCTGTAAAGCTGTGCTGCCCCTCAGTTTAGAGGGAACACTGCTAGCAAGGAGTTCCACAGATTGACAGTGTGTTGTGTGAAGAAAGACTTCCTTTTGTTTGTATGAAATCTGATGCCTATTAATTTCATTTGGTGACCTCAAGTTCTTGTGTTATGTTGTGCTTTGCTTATAGGGCAGCTGGAAGGAATGATTTGCTTCATCCCTACTGGTCAGTGCCCTGCCCTCCCAGCCCCACCATGCACACTTTCCTCTGAGAAATATCAGGCATAATCCTAACGTGACCACAGATTTTTATTTATCATTCTCTATGGCAGTTTTCTCTGTGGACGTTCATGGGATCCTGCTTTTAATTCCCTCCAAGCTGATCTTGTATCCACACCTCACACGCTGACAGCCTCAGTGGGCCAGGAGGTAGAGCAGATGCACTGGGTACCCATGCTGACCTCATCTTCTTGTGAGTCTACTTCTGCTTAGGGGAGACAAGTTCATAGCAAGGAAGAAGAACCTCTTCCCATGGGCAGCTGGTGATCCAGCATTGCGGGCAGCTAGCCCCCAGCCCCTACCTTTGTGCCTGAGGCCCCATGCCTCCCCCAACTCTTCTGTCTCCCCTCCCCCAATGGAGCCACTACAACCCCCAGACCTATCCCAGTGCTGGGTGCCACAGCCACAGTGCCCCCCATCCGTGGAGCATTGGGCAGCAGTGACCCCAACCTGGTGTGCCGGGCGGCCAACCCCAAGTGTTGGGAGGCGCAGCTGCAATGCCATAGCTGCAGAGTGCTGGGCAGCATGGTCCAAACACTGGGCAGGCAGTGCAGCCCAAGCACTTGCTCCCCCTGGTCCCTGCAGGAAGCAGGCTGGCCATTGGCAGAAGGGGGAAGGGATGATTAATCCTCTATGCAGAAGGAGTATCAGGTAGGACAGACAGGAAGTTAAAAGTATAAATATATGTTATTTAAGTTAAGAAACAGAAAAAAAGCAGGAAGGAGAAAAAGAAGAGATGGAAAGTTGAAAAGTACAAATTTAGTGGGAAGAGAGGAACAAATGGGAGGGGAAATATAAAAAGAGAAAGTAGGGAGGAAAAGGGCGGTATGGAAAAGAAATAATAAAGAACATAATCACGCAAAGGGTCCAGAATTCCCATTTCACTGAGCATCTCACAGGATCAGGCTCAAACAACTGTACAAAGCTATTTTTGTGCTCTTCCCCCTCCCCGGCCCTTTTTAAAATAAAGAAGCTGTTGAAGAAGGTCATAGAAACCAGAATCCTATGAAAGCATCATTTTGAAATCTGCTGGAACAGCTTATTATTCCAAGCTACAGACTGGACTCCAGGAGACAGGGAGAAAGATTCAGTGCAACATAGTGAATTGGACTCACAGTATGCTCTCCCCCCATTCTCTTTTAAATGTCCCTGAAAATATTAGTTCTTCTCTTAATGGGATTCTGAAAAACGTGGGCAGTCTATATATAACTGGTGCATTCAGATAGCCTCTTCCTTGTGCCTTTTCTTTATCACCTTCCTCCCAACCTTCCTCTTGATTCTCCCATCTACCTCCGAACTTTCCTCTTGGTTTCCAGGTCAAAAGGTCACAACTTCCTGTCTGCCTCTGCAACCGTCTCCTTTATTTTGTTACAAGTACTTGGAACTGAATAGGATTCTGGAGACAGTTTAACATTGGAAAATGTTTTAAATAAATCTGAACAGAATTTGAGCATTTTTATAAAGAAAAAAAATTACAAAGTGATTGCTACATAACACTCACAAAAAGGAAACAGATGGAGGAGAGGGAAGCAAATCCCCCACCCCAAATAGCTAAACGTGAATATCAAATACAATCCAGGCCTGTAAAATAGAAAAAAAAATTCTGGAGAAGAAAGACAGACTTATTGATAAAATCTCAAAATAAGGAAAACATTTATTTGGAGACAGAGAAGAAAGTCTGATAAGAAACAGAAAATGTGGCACCACATGGCTCTGAAAAATCAACGAGAAGAGCAAAGCAGGGATTTATAGAAACCAAATAAATGTTGATATGACTTAAGAACAAACAACATAATAAAATGTAACAGAAGAAAATGACTGCATCATTGGTGAAAGAAAACCAGAGTGAGTAGTTTACCCTTTCAAAGTCCACAAATTGATCTTCCTTTTCTCTCTAAATTCTTACCTTGATGGAGCCATTATATAATATTTCTTTTAAGTGATCATTTTGTTACTGAAATATCTTTTTTCTCACACACACTGGCTTTTTCTCACACACACTAGATATCTGAAGTTCCTGGATATCTATCTATCTAGCAGAGTGTATAAGCAGAGTTAAAATACATGGGGTCCTAAGGATAAGATTTTTTCTAATGGGTTCAATGTTGAAGTCAATTACATTAATTGACCTATTTTCACAAGCACCACACAAATAATTTTTTACATTGTTATCAGTGTTTAATGGAAGGATACAATTAAAACAATGCTTGAAAAACTCAGCTGGAAATACATTCAGTTAGGGGCTTACTCAATTGCCTGTAGTACAGTTGAATACAAAACTGAAAAAGTTAAGATCCCTAATTTGAACTGTAATCAAACTAATCCTTAAACTCCATGAACCCTGATAATCCACAACAAATTGTATCCCCTCTCTCCAAAAGAGAAAAAAACTATAAAACTACAGCTATGTCTACACTGGTGGGTTATTGTGCAAGAACGGCCGTTCTTCTGCAGAGCGTCCACACTGCCCACCCGCTCTTGCGCGCAAGAAGAGTTACAGTAAAGCGTGGTAAGAGAGGGCTTCTTGCGCAAGAGCTACACTCTTTTTGAACAGGTGTAAGCTCTCTTGCGCAAAAGTTCTTGTGCAAGAGGGCAGTGTGGACGCGCGGCAGGGGGTTTCTTGCGCAAGAAAGCCCTATGGCTAAAATGGCCATCAGAGCTTTCTTGCGCTAGAGAGCGTCCATACTGCCATGGATGCTCTTGCGCAAAAGCACAGCTTGCACATGGCAGTGTGGACGTGTTCTTGCGCAAGACTTCTTGCACAAGAACCCTTGCGCAAGATGTTCTTGCGCAAGAACCTGCCAGTGTAGACATAGCATATATGTGGTTAAAGAGAAGGCTTCCACTTGCTACCTGCTTTTCCCAGCACAGTTTTTGAATATGCAAAATGTTGCAGGTGCAAATTAGAATTCTTGAATATGCTCTGGTTGTGACAGGCAGGATGTTGACTGTCAAAATGTTGGGACTAAGTTTAGACATACAATTAAGTTTTTTAGCAGTTTCACTGGTACCCTAAAAAAGCTGTGAGTGCAGTAGAATCCCATAGTTACAAACGCCTTAGGAAAGGAGGTGACTCTGAAATGTAACTCTGAAATGTTTGTAACTGAACAAAACATTATAGTTGTTCTTTCAAAAGCTTACAGTTGAACATTGACTTACTAGGTCTTTGAAACTTTCCTATGCAGAAGAAAAATGCTGCTTTTAACCTTCTTAATTAAAATGAAACAAGCAGAGAAATTATTGCCTTACCTAATCAAATCTTTTTTAAAAATTTTCTTTTATATTTTTTAGTAGTTCACGTTTAACACACAACTGTACTGTATTTGCTTTTTTCTTTTTGTATCCACTGCCTGATTGCATATGCCCATTTCCAAATGAGGCATGTGGTTGACTGGTCAGTTTGTAACTCTGGAGTTTGTAACTTTGAGGTTCTACTGTATTTCAGTTAGGTATTATCTCAAGGCCCATTTAGAACCATTTAAGCAATTATTATTGTCTAAGAAATAAGCACATATGGAGTTAAGAAGTTCAGACATAAAGTAAGATCCCGTTGTTTCCTTCCATACGGGTATGTCTACACAGCAAAGTTATTTTGAAATTACAGCCGTTATTTCGAAATAACTTTCCTAGTGTCTACACAGCCAAACCGCTATTTCGAAATTAATTCAAAATAGCAGCGCATTTATTTCGAATTTCGTAAACCTCATTCCACGAGGAATAACGCCAAATTTGAAATAGCTAAATCGAAATAAGCGCTGTGTAGATGCTTATTTCAAAATAGGGGGCCTCCAGCCCTTCCCAGGGTGCCCTGGTGGCCACTCTGGGCACAAGCAGGAAAACTCTTCTGTTCCTCCCCCCCCAGCTCTGGAGCCCTTAAAGGGGTAGACTCTGGCCACAGTGCCTGTGCCAGCTGCAAGCCTGCCAGCACAGAGCTGGCAGTCCATGCACCTTGCCCAGCATAAGCCAGCAACCCAGTGGCACCCAGCCCTCCACCGCTCCCCAGGAGCAGGTTGGCAGCTCCCAGGAGCCTGCCAGGGGCCGCAAAAGGCGGGCGCCTTCCTGGTCTAGTGCGGAGATCATGGACCTCATTGAGGTTTGAGGGGAGGCCTCCAATGTCCACGATCTCTGCACTAGATGCAGGAACGCAGCCGTCTACAGGCGGATGGCTGACAACCTGGCCACCAAAGGCCACATGCGCACCCAGGAATAAAGGAGCTGCGGCAGGCCTATGCCAGGGCCTCAGGGAGCAGCTCCCAACTAGGAGCTGACCCGGACCCCTACCCCTATTATGATGCCCTGGACCGCATCCTGGGGGGGCAGACGGCCTGTGCCCCCCAGGTGGTCATCGATCCTGGGGCAGAGGGCCCTGCCCATGACACCGAGGAAGAGGAGGAGGATGGAAGAGGAGGAGGATGGCAAGGAGCCGCAGGAGCCTGGAGGGAGCATGCCCCACACCCAGGACCCCCGAGCCGTCCCAGCAAGCCTGTTGCCGGTGTCATCTGAGGCCGAGGAGGCCTTGACATGTGAGTGCCATCACTGTCCCTTTATGCGGGGCGGGGGAAGGAGGAGAGAGGGAACCCAGGGACCGCGCATATGGGCCTTGCTGACCACGGAGCACGCAGCAACCTGTGTATGTGCCGTGCCACCCTGGGCATGTGGCCCTGACTAGCTGCCACACAGGGGCCCTGGCCTGTTACCCACATGCATGTATGTATGAAGGCATATGACATGCTCCTGACCCCAGGGAGGGACACTGCATGATGCCCTCCCCTCCAGAAGCCCCCTCTCTGCAGAGGCAGGGCACATCCCTCCCCCCCCCCCACACCCACACTATATACAGCACAGGGGCCAGCTCACACTCCCGGGGATAGCAGGATATGATGGTGCAGAGACCTGCCATCCTCACCTTGCAGAGGGGGGCTGGGCTTCACCCACTGTGTCCCCAGGGATAACTGACCACTTCTCGTGTTTCTACACAGCCACAGCAGCTGCAAGTGCAGGGCGCACCACCCCACCCCCAGGACAGCCTCCCGCACCCAGGCCAGAAGGCTCACCCGGAACCAGGAGGAGTACCAGCGGCAGCACCTGGGGTTACTGCGAAGGCAGGTCTGCAGCCAGGAGCACTGGGTGCATGAAGACCTGCAGCTGCAGCAGGAGAGCTTGTGGGAGCTGCTAGACCAAGGCCATGCCATCCACAACCACCTGCAGACCCTGGTGCAGAGATTGCTGCCTGCTGCTGCTCCAGCCCCTGCGGCTGCCCCAGCTCTTGCTCCTCCTCTCACTCTTGCTCCCTCTCCCGCTTCTTCCTCCCCCTCCCACCCGCCCCACCCTCCATACCCGCTCCCCCCCTGGGGACGCCGAGGCCCCCACACCCTCAGTGCTGGGAGACAGGTGGACCAGCAAGACCCCCAACCCTGAGCTTCTCCTCCCTCTTCCTCCCCTTGCCTCCCCCTTCCAGCTCCCTCCTCCCAGGTTTACCCCTCCCCTCTCCCACCCTCATTCCCCCCTCACCCCAGTTATGGTCAATAAAGCGAGTTTGTTTTTGGCAACACACGTGTTTTTATTTTACATCAGGAAGGGGGGTTAGGGAGAGGAAAGTGGAAGGATGTGAGAGTGGAATAAGGCACGAGGCCCCAGTGGGGCACGCCAGGGGAGACTTCACTCCTCCTCTGGGTAGAAGCTCTCCCACAGGGCCTCCTGGATATGGAAAGCCCCCCAATGGGCCTCCCGGCTGGCAGCCGTGCGGGGCTGCATGTAAAGGCCAGCCAAATGGTTGGCCTCTGCCATCCAGCCTGGCAGGAAAGCCTTCCCCTTCCTCTCGCACGAATTATGCAGCACACAACACGCTGCCACCATGTGTGGAATATTCCTCTCGGATAGGTCCAGGCGGGTGAGGAGGAATCTAAAACGGGCCTTGAAGCGGCCGAACAGCGATTCGGGCCCTGCTGAGCTTGGCATTAAAGGCCTGTCGGGAGGGGTTGAGGTGTCCCGTGTAGGGTTTCATCAGCCAGGGTAGTAGGGGATAGGCCGCATTCCCCACCAGGCACACAGGCATGTCCACGTCCCCGACCCTGATGTGGCAGTCGGGGAAGAAAGTTCCGGCGTGCAGCCTTTGGCACATGGAGGAGTTGTGGTAAACCTGCATGTTGTGTGCTTTGCCAGACCAGCCCACGCTGATGTCCACAAACTGGTCCCGGTGGTCAGACACAGCCTACAGGATGACCGAGAAGTATCCCTTCCGGTTGATGTACAGGGAGGCCTGGTGTTCCGGGGCACGGATGGGGATGTGCATCCCGTCGATTGCCTCCCCCGCAGTTGGGGAAGCCCAGGGTGCCGAACCCCTCGATGACCGCGTCCAAATCAGTGAGGCGGGTGACTCTGCGGAGCAGCACTCTATTGATGGCCTTGACTACCTGCAGAAGGACACACAAAACCGAGTCACTGGGGTACCAGGGTGGCTGAGAGTGCTCCTTCCCCACCACTGCCCTGCGCCCCCACTTCCCAGGAGCAACCCCCCCCCCTGCAATCCTGGCCACCATGGGCAGTCCGTAGTGTGGCTGGGACAGAACAAACCCTCCTGGGGAGGGGACTTGCACCACCTCCCCCCCTTTTCCCTAGGGCAGCCCATCCCCTCCTTGCATGCCCCCCTCCTGGCACAGTGGCTGGATATTGCCATACCTGTATGAGCACTGCTCCGACGGTGGATCTCCCCACGCCGAACTGGTTTGCCATGGATTGGTAGCTATCCAGCGTGGAGAGCTTCCAGAGGGCGATGGCCACACTCTTGTGGAGGGGAATGGCGGGCCTCATGTGCGTGTCCTGTCACTGCAGAGCAGGGGCGAGCCACTCACAGATCTCGAGGAAGGTGTCCTTCTTCATCCTGAAGTTCTGGATCCATTGTTGGTCTCCCCAGTGCTCCAGGACAATGTGGTCCCACCAGTCTCTGCTGGTGTCCAGATGCCAGATGTGGTGGAGCACGCTGGCGTCTGGGCACTGCTGCTGCTCCTCCCTGGCCCCCAGAGGGGTCCAGAAGAGGGCCTGGGGGTTGGGCTGAAGCAGATGCTGCCAGGCAGTCTCTAGCAATTGCAGCCAGGCTTGCAGCAAGACATCCAAAATGAGCACCAGAGTGCCCAGGGGCAGCTCTGGCTCCGTGGTGCCAAGTGCTAGAGACTTGAGAAGCTAAAGTAGAATGCCAGCTTCCAGTATTTTGGCTCTGTCTCAGTCAGGACTCAGGCTAGACCTTGGCATAGAAACAGCACCCCCTGAGCCAGTGGATGGTCTCCTCTTAACCACAGACAACAGAAGGACATCCATACTCTTCTTGCTGAATCACTCTGTGGCATTTGATTCCACTGAATGCCAGATACTCTTCATACCTCCAAGAAGCTGGGAATGCCCTGATATGGCTCAAGTCCTTTTTCCTTGAGTAGTGCCTCTATGCTTTAGGTGTCCATGTGCCTCTTGAGCCCTCTATCAGACATTTCTTGCTAGCAGTGTCTGTTCAGCCAGTGTATGTGTCCCAAGCCACCTCTTCGTAGCAGATACCAAGGCAATAAAAGGATGATAGTTGAACTGACCTCAGTAACTTCTCTACTACCTTGGCATGAGATGGAACCTGAGTGTGTCTGCCTAGAGTCTACTCCGCATTCTGTTTTTAATTGTAGTTAGGTTTTATAGATGTAAGTTAGTATTTAGTGTTATTATAGTTAGTTTTGGGTGAGAGATTGTTTTCCCTCTCTCTTCCTTCCAGGAGACTTGTTTCCTAGCACAGCATGCCTGGTTGGCCAGGCTTCAAATGCTGCCTTTTTTGCTCTGAGGTTATATGGGTAAGCCACAAGCATTCCAAATGTGTCCCGTTGCCTGGGGGAGTTCCACATCTCCCAGAAGCATTCCTTCTGTCTGGCCCTTGATACAGCACAGACTGTTAAGCCATGACACACTCCCTGAAACTACTCTGTGAGACATGCCCTTCTCCCCCCTCAACCTTTATATGTACTTGGACAGGTCCAGTGCTCCATCAACCTCGGGGTATGCTTCTCCTAAGAATGGGAAGTCTTTGGAGCCCACTAGAAAGGCTCCCACAAAAAAGAGCATAGACTGTCACTCTAAGCCAGGAGTCATCTCTAAAATATACCAGATTCCCATCGCGGTCTTTAGTCTCTGAGGATGTCATTAAATTTCAGGTGCCAGCAGGCCTGTGAAGCCCTGGAGCTCCAAGATCAGGAAGCACAGATCTGATAGAGCATTGGTACCTTCCACCAGTAAGGAGGGCAAGTACAAGATACCATTAAATTCAGCTCTGACATCAGACGCCAAGTATTTCACTCAGCCACTGGTACATCACATGTCTTAACCTAGCCCCCGATACCAATGCAAGCAGCTCAGTTTGGGTTTTGGGGAAGGTGCTCAATGTTGATGGGTTGGAGCTGACCTTCTTTCTTGGCAGCATTCCATCAGGCAGTTGTCAGTCTTTATACTCAAGTCAATGAAGGTGTCCAGAGTGGATAAGGCTTGAACTCATGCCAGCTCATTCTTGATGTTGTCATGTGGGCCAAAGCAGAAATATCTTGTTATGGCCTTGTTCCATTCAGTATCCACCACTAAGAGGCAGAACTCAATGAAATACTTAGCAACAGGCTAAGATCCCTGCTGCAAAGTATGAAGGGCAGCCTCAGCTGTATGCTCAAGACTTGTGTCATCAATGTTCACAGACATGGGCTTGCTGTCTCTAGGCCAGAGCGACCCCAGTAGATAATGAGCCTCACCCTGGGTCAACAGGGAATGCCTGCAGACAAAGCAGAAGAAGAAGATGCGAGTGGCCATGCATGCAGATGCTCATGTAAAAAAAGTGTCTGGCAGCCCACCAGGGGCTAACTCTAGTGAACCACATCCAGCCTTCAGGTCACTTATTGCCCATCCCTATTCTAGATCAGTGGTCTCCAACCTTTTTAAGCACAAGATCATTTTTTTGAATATAAGTGCAATCCAGGATCTACCTCATACCCAAATACCCTTGCCCTGCCTCCTTTCTGCCCCTTCTCAAAGGCCCCACCCCTGCTCACTCAGTCCTCCCTCAGTCCCCCATCCTTCCTCCCTTTCATCAAGCAGGGGCAGAGGGTTGGAGTGCAGACACTGGTCTTGGGTTAAGGGATTAGGAGTTGCTCTGATCTGAGTGCAGGGAGTTGGGGTGAAGGAAGAAGTTCAGGGTACAGGCTCTGTAAGGGAGTTTGGGTCTGGGGTGGCTCAGGGCTAGGGCAGGGGCTTGGGGTGCAGGAGGGGTTTATGACTGGAGCAGGGATTCAGGATGCAGGCTCCAGCTGGACACTGCTTACCACAGGTGATGCAGTGGGGCTAATGCAGGCTCACCCCTGCCCTGGCCCTGCACCACTCTCAAAAGCAGCCAGCAAATTCCCTCCATCCCAGGCCCTACTGTGCCCCCCTCCATTCTGTGGAGATAAGCTACAAGGTGGGAGAGGAGGCACCGTGACATCAGCGCCCGCTCCTCTTCCTTCCCTGCCCAGCAAGTGGGGGAAGGTGGAGGCAGCTCTAAGGCAAAGGGCAGGAGATGCACAGCAGTGCAGGGAGGGGCAGCTGAAGTGCCAGCATTTGATAGCCTCTTGGCCAAACCAGTTAAGATCACCTGTCAGAGGCTCCAAGATCTACCAGTAGATCCCGATCTACTGGTTAGTGACCACTGCTCTAGATCATCTGCTATATTTGAAGACACCTGGGTCATCCATCAGGACAGGCAACGCACACCTGGCTGCCATAACAGCCTTTCATCCCCCAGGTGAGGGATGCTCCATTTTTGCTCAACCTGTATCATCTAGAATTTTAGTAGGGGTCTTCCCAGTCCACCAACTATCAGTTATCTAGCGAAACGCAGTGCCTGCATGAAGAACAGTTTGATGAAAAATGAATCCAGGCAAGACTGAGGTGAGGCTGAGAGGAGAAAAAAGAAATTCATCTAAGAACTTGCTTCCTGTATAACATCCCACATTAGCAAGGGCATCTGCCCACAGTTTAATAAATTAGCCTTCAGACCAGGAGTCCTGCTGCCTCTCCACAACCCTAGCCTCCCTTGACAGGTATGTAACTGGATGAATGAATCTGCCAGCTAACAGATTCATAAGAACATAAGAACATAAGAACGGCCGTAGCGGGTCAGACCAAAGGTCCATCTAGCCCAGTATCCTGTCTGCCGACAGTGGCCAGCACCAGGTGCCCCAGAGGGGGTGGACCGAAGACAATGATCAAGCGATTTGTCTCCTGCCATCCCTCTCCAGCCTCCGACAAACAGAGGCCAAGGACACCATTTTATCCCTGGCTAATAGCCTTTTATGGACCTAACCTCCATGAAATTATCTAGCTTCTCTTTAAACTCTGTTATATTCCTAGTCTTCACAGCCTCCTCTGGCAAGGAGTTCACAGGCTGACTACACGCTGTGTGAAGAAGAACTTTCTTTTATTAGTTTTAAACCTGCTACCCATTAATTTCATTTGGTGTCCTCTAGTTCTTCTATTTAGGAACTAATAAATAACTTTTCTTTATCGGCCCTCTCCACACCACTCATGATTTTATACACCTCTATCATATCCCCCCTCAGTCTCCTCTTTTCTAAACTGAAAAGTCCCAGTCTACCATTAAAGGGGTAGACCCTGGCCACAGTGCCTGTGCCAGCTCCAAGCCTGCCAGCCCAGAGCCAGCAGTGGCCACCGGGGGCCCTGACCCAGTGGCCCCAAAACATGAGCCAGCAAGCCACTGGCAGCCAGCCCTCCACTGTTCCCCAGGAGCAGTCTGCCAGCTCCCAGGAGCCTGACAGGGGCTGGAGAAGGTGGGCACCTTCCTGGTCCAGGGTGGAGATCATGGACCTTATTCAGGTTTGGGGGGGATGCCCCCAACATCCATGATCTCCGCACTAGACGGAGGAATGTGGCCGTCTATGGCAGGATAGCTGCCAGCCTGGCCACCAAAGGCCACATGCGAACCCAGGAGCAGGTTTGCATGAAAATCAAGTTGGTCTGGCAAGACCCCCCCCAACCCTGGGCCCTGAGCTTCCCCTCCTCCTTCTTCCCCTTGCTTCCCCCTTCCAGCTCCCTCCTCCCAGGTTTCCCCCTCCCCTCTCCCACCCTCTCTCTTCCCCTCTCCCACCTCCTTTTCCCAGTCTCCCCAGAGGTTCTTCCTCCCCCCCAGTTTTGTTCAATAAACCCAATTTCTATTTTTGAACATATGTGTCTTTTGTTTGAAGGGGGGCTAGGGAGAGGTAAGTGGAAGGACGTGAGGGAGGAATGGGGCACGAGACCCCGGTGGGGATGACCGAGGTGGCTCTGAGGGCTCCTCGGGGTAGACGCTCTCCCACAGGGCCTCCTGGATCCTGACAGCCCCCCGATGGACCCCCCAGATGGCAGCCTGCAGCAAGTGCAGCCGGGCTGATTCATCTGTTAATTCGAACCCAGAAGGTGCCCCCATTGGTTGTGGTTCTCCTGCTTCTCGCAAGGAGTAAGGGAAGCCAACAGGATCATTTGCTTTCATCGACATCCCGTTGCGTGGATGGCAATTTAAGATACATTGACTCCAGCTATTCAATTAATGTAGCTGGATTTGCATATCTGAGGTCGACCTTCTGCTCCAGTGTAGAGCAGGCCTGAGAGTTGTGTTTCCATTGGGCTACGACCGAAGAACACAGGTGAAGGAGCTGTAAGATCAAAGATGAAACAAGTGTAAAAGGAGGGGGTGGGTCACCTATTCTATATTATATTAGTTGATGACATTGGAGCCCATATCATTTCACAATCTCGCCTAGCATATAGATCAATCATGAGAGGAGACAGGATCTGTCTCTGTGGAAATCCGCAGAACAAAGTACTTCGTGTCTCTTCTGTTAGGGATGGTGAGCCAATATTTTACTATTACCACTGTTCTTGTAGCATTTATATATAAAGAGTTTAATCCTATCCTTAATTACCTATCTTTATGTAAATCCAGAATAATTCCAGTACTTTCAGTGCAGTTTTACACCAATGCAAGGCAGAACAGAATTTGGCCTCAAACCCATTAGCCACAATCAATTGTTCTGATACAATTATAAATGCTTATTTCATGTTCAAAAATCCAGTTCTTTGTTCAGTAGTTATGATCTTGCGATTAACTTTGCAATACAATATCCCAACCAATTTTACAATTTCACAGTATAAAGCTTTTTTCACAATTGGATTGTTTTTAAGAACTAATCTTTGAAACATTGTCTTACTAAATCTTAGTAATATTCTCTTTCTACAGCTCATGCATTAAGAGATTCATTTTTCATAAGAAAAATCAAGAAATAAGATGAATGTGAATATAAAAGATGAATGTGAAAATATATAAGATGAATGTGAAAATTAAAACTGCAATATATTTATGAATCAGACAAATCACGTTACAAAGACTTAAACAGATTTCTGTTGGCTGCATCATTGTTTTTGTCCTTCATGTTATTTCATTCTTTATGCATATATTTATTTTATTTGCTAAGGTATAAAATGTATTTATTAGCCAAAAAAAGTGGAGGGACAAATCAAAGACTGATGATCTTTACAGGTGCAAAGAGTAAATTAGGAGTCAATAACATTCACTCATTTAGAGGGATGCTCATTTGACCCATATTAATTTAAAGCGAGTTTTCAAAACATCTTACTGAAAGATTTTGCTATAAATTTCAGTGAATCATTTAAAATCTCATTAATATTTTAAACTTGACCTCTTTTAAATAATCTCAGCTTGATAGCTCTATAGAGCTATTATTTTGCATATATAAACTTCTTTTTAAATTAATTATTGGTTTTCCTTTTGGTTTCAAACCTCTCTGGCAACAAATGAATACTCTTCAACATGGATTATTTTCATGCTTATTGATATTGCAGGACAAGTTCTGCTAATGATCTGAATGAGAAACATATAGAGATCTCAGCAGAACTATAAAATAAAGTTTTTCAACAAATAATGGTACAGTAAAATGATAAAAATATGCACTGACTTTTTAAGAATATGCACATGGAATATTGACTAAGCTCCTAAAAGTTTCTTGCATCTTTACTCACTTTTTAAAATAATTATAATAAATATTAAGTTTTTAAAATAGTTTAAGACATTGGATCTCAGATCAAAGTTCCTTTCTAGCTTTCTTATTTATTACTGGAGTCAAGAAGCTTATCATGTGTGATTGCAACAAGGATGTAGACAGAATCTGGCTTGACCGACAAGGGAAAAGTGGGAGTTAATGAATATTGCTCTGGGGTTAGACAGGTAAAGGACTCCCCCCTTCCTGTTAATTCAGTTGAAACAATGAAGAGAAAAACCCAACCCACCCGTGTCTTGTTTGGCTCAGACATGAACTCTTGATAAGACTCTGGTAAACAAGCAACTTTTAATAGGTTTTAGCCACCTTTGACTGAGAAAGTAGTATGTTACCAAAATGTAGAATTGGTGCATAGTTATCAGATCAATGGGTCATTGAAAAATCCATCAGTGTAATCTATTGCAGATTACAGAAAATGATTGAAATAAAGAATAATGTAACATTTTCACATGAACATTTTATATTTCACATTTCTTCATGGAAAGGATATCCCTGCAGGAAGGAGAAAGGTGGAGTACAGCCCATGTAACATTTCTTGTACTGCATTGTACAAACCTTTGTAGGGACACAGGAACAGGATACGGAAGTTTCTACAGGAAAACGGAGAAAAAGTTCAAACATAAACAGCATCCAAAAAATTTACCAACAGTTTATTAGATTTCCGTTTTCTCTTTAAATGTTCCAATGCCCTTACACTGCAATGCCATGAAATATATGATTTTGTGTTGTACATCTCTGTAATCTCTGTTCTGTTATAGACACAGAGGATATTTTTAAAATAAATTATATAGATTATGTTATACAGTCATTTAAAATTAAAGCACTTATCTTTTTGAATAATATTCTCATTTTAATGAAATAACCAAGAGTCAAAACAGCAGATACATAGATTATGCACTAAATATATATTATTATAGTATATTAGAGGAAATTGCTAAATTTCCACAGGACACTAAAATCAAATTTTGCCTTTTGAACATTTTCACCATAACATTTTAGAGGCCCAATCCAAAACCCCTTGAAGAAATTAGGACTCTTTCCATTAATTTCGGTGGACTTTGTATAAAGTAGTAAGGCCTTGATTCAGAAAAGTATTTAAAGCTAGGTCTACACTAAAGGGGAAAGTTGAATTAAGATACGCAACTGCAGCTACATTAATTATGTTGCTAGAGTCGACGTACCTTGATTCATGTTTCCCCAGCAGCCCCACAGCAACAGCTCCTATCAGCTTCCCTTACTCCTCGCAGGAGCAGGAGCACCCATGCCAATGGGGGCGCCCTCTGAGTTCGATTTAGCGGGTTTTTACTAGACCTGCTAAATCAAACTCTGGAAGTTCAATTGTGGCAGCGTCGATCTTCCCCATAATGAAGACATGGCCTAAGTGTGTGCTTAAGTCCACCCCTATTCTGTAAAGCAAATAAGTACATACTCATCTTTTTTAAAAGTATGTTCTTAAGTGCTTTGATGAACAGGGATGTACTTAAGATCATGCTTATGTGTTTTGCAGAATTAGGTCCTAAATGAGCCTTCACAGTATTAAGAAAGTTTCTTGTGTAATATTTTGTTGACTAAATGTGGTCTTTCTTCAGCATATCTGGTTAATGATCAGCAACTAAATGTCAAATAATATTTATGTAGCCATAATTCTTGATGCTTATTATTTATCTAAGTACAGCCCCCCAAAACATAGGTATTAGGTTTTCACTTTATATATCTGTAGGGAAGGTGTCTTGAAAGGGTATGCATAGTGATGCTCAATGACTGATACAGGGTTGGGACTCTCTTCTGGAACAGGATCAGGTTCAGGCTGCTACCCTGTATCTACTGAATATTTAGATAGATCAAAATAACATTGTGTTTAAATTATTCAGATGTAGGTGCATCTGTACTGCAAGTAAGAAAAATGCTGATAGAGAAAAACAATCTCTTGAGTTAAATTTCCCTCCCAGATGGAAGGGAGAGGGTCCAGCGGAGGGCGACCAAAATGATTAGGGGGCTGGAGTGCATGACCTATGAGGAAAGACTGAGGGATTTGGGTTTGTTTAGTCTGCAGAAGAGAAGAGTGAGGGGGGATTTGATAACAGCCTTCAACTTCCTGAAGTGAGGTGCTAAAGAGGATGGAGAAAGGCTGTTCACAGTAGTGATGGATTGCAGAACAAGGAGCAGTGGTCTCAAGTTACAGCTGGAGAGGTAGGATATTAGGAAAAACTATTTCACTAGGAGGGTAGTGAAGCACTGGAATGGGTTACCTAGGGAGGTGGTGGAATCTCCATCCCTAGAGGTTTTTAAGTCTCAGCTTGACAAAGCCCTGGATGGGTTGAGTTAGTTGGGATTGGTCCTGCCTTGGGCATGAGGCTGGACTTGATGACCTCCTAAGGTCTCTTCCAGCTCTATGATTCTATGGCCTAAGAGGAATGTCACATTTTAATTACATTAAAGACAGAATATAGAATCACACAATACTTGAACTGGAAGGGACCTCAAGAGGTCATCGATTCCAATCCCCTGCCCTCACGTCAGGACCAAGCACCATCTAGATCATTCCTGATAGATGTTTATCTATCCTGCTCTTAAATATCCCCAGTGGTAGAGATTCCACAACCTTCCCAATCAGTTTATTCTGGTGGTTAGCCACCCTGACAAAGTTTTTCCTAATATCCAACCTAAACCTCCCTTGCTATAATTTAAACCCATTGCTACTTGTCCTATTGTCAGACATTAAGGAAAATAATTTTCCCCCTCCTACTTGTAACATCCTTTTAGGTACTTGAAAGCTGTTATCACATCCCCAGTCTTCTCTTTTCCAAACTAAACAAACCCCGTTCTTTCAATCTTCCTTCATAGGTCATGTTCTCTAGACCTTTAATCATTTTTGTTTCTCTTCTCTGGACATTCTCCAATTTTTTCACAAATGAAGGATAGCAGACACTCCTTTAAACAAGAAGAAAGTACATTGCTCCAAGATAGAGAGATGTGTGTATAATGCTGAAAGGTTGATGTGGATCCAACTGTTTACCTCTCTAAGCCCTGGTTTACACTAGAGAATTATTTCAAAATAACTCCCCTTATTTTGAAATAACAAGCAGAGTGTCCACACTACCAAGCTTGTTATTGAAAAATAAGGGGCTGGCTATTGCAAAAAAATAACTCCTGCTTTCCTTGGGGAATAAGTTTATTTTGAAATAGTTGTTTTGGGAGTAGTTATTTCAAAATAAATTATTTCAAAATAATTTCCTAGTGCAGACATGCCCTAAATGAAAAACAAAACAAAAAATCACCCCAAAGAACTGGTTTTTGTAGTGTACTAAGAGCAGCTGTGACATATTATGCTGACATCTTTCCCACAAAGAGCACATGAGGCATATGCTCAATAATCTATACTAATTAACAATTGGTTTATCTGAAAACTTTAAAGTGTTGATTTCAACTTATAAAGGCCCTGAGTAATTTGGATCATAATTACCTTACGACCAGTTCTAGCAGATGAGATCAGCTGAGATGCTTTAGTTAACAAGTTCTTGGCTAAAACATGGTATAAAGGGGTCCTTGATTCTTGAATGTCCTTTTCATCTTGATCAACCAGGCTTTGTCTACACTGCAGGGTTTTTGCGCAAGAAGCTTTTTGTGGAAGAGATCTTCTGCAAAACTTCTTGCGCAAAAGCGCATCCAGAACTGAAAAGTGCATCGCAAAAGCAATGTGCTTTTGTGCAAGAGAGCGTCCATGTTGCATGGACACTCTTGCACAAGAAAGCTCTGATTGACATTAACAGAATGGCCATCAGAGCACCTGTGCTTATTTTGATAGGCTCTTTTTGCACAAGAAACCCCTGCAGAGTGTCCACACATGCCTTTTTGCGCAAGAGCTGTAGTGCAAAAAGGAGTTATTCCTCATGGGGAGAGGAATAACTCTACCAGCAAAAGGCCTCTGTCCTGTCGATTTACTGTATTATTTTTTTGGGCAAAAACGCGCTTGAGGTGTGGACACTTCACCTGTTTTTAACCTTGTAGTGTAGACATAGCCCAAGAGTCCAGATTTGGTGACTTTCAGAACACTCTGAAAATTTGTTTTCTCAAGTGTCCCCCCCTCTTTCTCCCAGACAAATACAAGGCAGAACAGATTGTTTAGCATTGGGTGCTAACACACTTTGCAAGAGACCATTCAAGGTAGAGTGGGCAGTTAAGACCTCTGCTACCTACGACAAAGAAGGGATAGTAGGTTACAGATTGTTATAATGAGCCATAAATGCAGTGACGTTATTGTGTCTCCACCCATAAGGAGATTAATTCTACCTAGGAATCAGAGTGATGGGTGCAGCAGAAATACCTTGGATAAATTAATGAAGAAGAAATTTGTGGGACTTTTTTGTTTATTGAAAAAAAGTGATCATGATTTGTTTGAAGCACAGAGGTTTGAGGGAGTTCTGTTGGCAGTGGAAAAGCTTTGTGGCTATGGCTGGGAGGTCACTGACACAAATAAAACAGACAGATATTAGCTGGAGAAAAACCTTTTATGAAATGCTTTGTATGTGCTCTCTGCAAACACTGTGCTGTAAAGGACTTTGATTAGGAAACTTTTTATCCTGTGTGGATGATTAGCAAAATTAATCTAGCAGCCTGATTACCCTAAAACATTCATTCACAAGTAAAATATGGTGAATGTGGAAAATGTTTATTGTGCTGTAAGAGGCTTTGTCAGGTATAAGCAGTTGCCTAGAGAAAGGTGACCTGATGGAGCAGGTGTAATAAGTTCTAGCAGTATACTAATATAACCCACTGTCAATGTTTGTTGCAGTGTCTATTATCATGCCAATGACAAAACCTGGCTCTTCAAGCTGTAGAGATTCAGGGCATATCTACACTGGCAAATTTTGTTGAGGAAAAGTGCCTTTCTTTGGACAAATTGTGTGAGCATGTGAACTGTGATACGATTTTTTGTTGCAAAAACCAGTCATTTTTGTCGACAAAAAACTTCCAGCTCCACGAAGGACTTTTGTCTTTTCCTCTTCCTGTATTATTGACACACATGCAGTGTGGACACCTTGAGGTGTTTTGTCGCTGATTCTGGCCTCCAGGTAGCAGCCCACAATTCCCAATCAGTCATCTGATCAGCAGCTTGAACTCTGCTGCCCTGCAGCCAGGTGAGCAGCTACCTGTCCCACCCCCTTGCAAGTCCTGCCAAATTTAAATCCCTTTTCTTGCTGACAGAGCACCTGGAACCCTCTCCTCCCTTCCCTCCACCCCCTGCATGCTGGCTCAGTGTACAGTAGTCTCATGGCGTCTTCCCAGGTGCCTATGCCTGGCCATCACACCAAACATTCCCCCGCTTGGATCACCTTGGAGCTGTTGGATCTGATTAGTGTATAGGGAGAGGGGTCTGTCCAGTCCCAGCTGTGAGTGACCTGTAGGAACTGGGACACGTACAGACATAATTCTCAAGCTTTGTGTGAAAAAGGATACAAGCAGGACATGCTGCAGTGCAGAGTGAAGATTAAAGAATCAGACAAGCCTATCATAAGGCTCACGAGGTGAACCAACACTCTGGTGCTTCACCGAAGACCTGGCGTTTCTATAAGCAGCTGTACACTATCCTGGGAGAAGACCCCACCTGCACCCCCAAGAATCCCATGGATACTTTGGAAGGCCTGGAGCCTATGCACAGGAGAGCATAACCCAAAGGATGAAATTATAGCTGAGGAGGTTGAGGTAGATGTCAATCCTGGGACTCCCCCTGGTTTCACCGACTGTATCTGGCAGCCAGGAACTGTTCTCCACGGCTGACAGACATAGCCAGTCTGAGCAGCTGCTTTCTGGGGTCTAGGAAGCAGAGGATGGGATGCTGGGTAAGTGGCTGTGGCTTGTGGAGTGCAGGGCTGAAGGCACGGAGGCTAGCTGTGTTTCTGAGAGCTGCATGTATCCTGGTGTGGCCGAGCAGCATGTTGATGCTCACCGTGATGCTCCCTGTGATCTCAGTGGAACACTGCAGAGGGCTATCAAAACTTTTGGAGAGGGTGTTTGTAGATTTTCTGCTTAAGATTCCATGGCAGTGCTGCTGTGTCCCTCCCCTGTTGTTGTAAGAGACTTGCCCATACCATTCATCAACCACTTGTGCAGGAACCAAAGCAGAGCATAGTTGGGCTGCATAAGGAACAGGGAAAAGCCACAAACCTGGAGAAGCTGTGCTTTTGTTCCCTTGCTTACTCTGAGCAGGGAGATGTCTGCCACAACATTACTTGTCTTTGGACAAGTGTGGCATAATTAGGACTATGTTTGTTCCTGCACAGGGAATGTTCTAGCCCCAGCAGCAATTTATGTTTCCTGTATGCGCAGATTACACCATTCCCTTCCCCTCACTCACCATGATGAAGGTGCTTGATGAGATGTGTTCCTTTCAAGGGTCAGTGGGACAGTAAGTGAAAATGGTGACAGAGGGGTTTACACAAGTGAAATGTTACAATGTAGGATTTGATGTTAGCAGACTCCTTTTTGTGCTTTGTGCCTAATATCAGATACCCAATCAGAGACAGCCCTGGGGGCAGGCAGGAACTAGTGCTCGCGGGGAGACAGCTTAGAAGATGGCTCCCTGTGAGCACCTCCTGTGGTGCCACCTGTCCCTCCCTTTCACCCCCATGCTGCTGCCTCTGATACAGAGGCAGCAGCATAGAGTTCAGATGGGGAAAACAGTATCTGGTGCTTGTGGTGCAAGCATTGATTCCTGTCCCCCCCCCCCATGTGTTAGACGTGTACCTGCTGAAAATTTCAGCGGGTACACATTTACACAAATAAAACAAGTTTTAACGTCCCTAATATGCAACTGACAAGTAGCAATCGGGAGTCACCAGCTTCCAAATAGCAGTTGCCACACTCTTCTCCACTGAGAAGGCAGCTTTCATTCTGGTGCTGCAGGTTGGGGGCCAGCTCAGCACACAGCTCCAGGAAGGTTATTTTAAGCATCCTAAAGTTCTGTAGCCACTGGTCTTCATCCCACACCTGCATGACGATGGGATCCCAGCATTCAGTGCTGGTTTCCCTAACTCAAAAGCGACAGTCTATCCTATGCAGTTGCCCTGTGAGAGCCAAATGCAATGATAATTTGCCACTGTACATAGTGTGTACATTGTACATTGTGTACATCATCCAAGTCTTCTTCTGTCAGTAACTTCAAGATGATCTCCGCTGCCATGCATGAGGGCCTAAATACAGCTAACAGAGCATATGAGAGAACTGTGTGATCCATTCTTTCTCGTTGCAGATTCCAGAATGCACAGAAGGGAATGGTGATTGGAAAAACAGTGTGAAAGGACATTGGAAGCTCCTGAACCAATCAGTGCTTGATGGGATGTTTTGCACAGTCCCAAGCTGCCCTGCACTCTGTTTCAAAGGTCCTCACACCTAGCAACAGAAGGTATCACCAGGCACTGTGGAATACATAACCACAGTGCATTGCTCCCGTTGTCACAGTGGAGCTTAGATGTGGACACAATCTGTCAACAAAGAGAGCAAATGTAAACACTAGATAAATTTATGGAGGTTAGGCCCATCCCTTCTTATTAGCCAGGATAGGCAGGAATGGTGTCCCTAGCCTCTGTTTGTCAGAGGCTGGAAATGGATGACAAGAGAGGGAACATGTGATGATTACCTGTTGTGTTCACTCCCTCTGGGGCATCTGGCATTGGCCACTGTCAGCAGACAGGATACTGGGCTAGATGGACCTTTGGTCTGACACAGTATGGCCGTTCTTATGTTCTTAAATACTTTGGTGACTTTTTTTTGGCAGCTTCTGTATATTGATATTAGTTTCCACACAAAACTCAATAGTGTAGACATACCCTTTATTCTTTCCTGGTTCAGGCCTTATCGTTGGCCTAGATGACAGCTGTCATGTTAGCATGGGAGTAGAGTGTAACTAGTGACTAGCAGCACTGCAACTGAGTTGGACATAATACTGCTATTGGTGATCTGCCAACTGGAATTCCAAACCTGATGGGGCAGGGTGAACCCAGGCAAAATATATGCACCCTAGATGTCTCTGAAGTTCCTGATGTCTAAAGACAATCAAACTTGTACAAGAAGCCAACTGTTTAAAGACGTCCCCCACAACCCCATAGTAGGAGTTTCCCCTAATGCAGCACCACATCTACAATGTATAGTTCTTCCTCATTTTTATTAGACATCCTTTATTAGGCAACCAGTTTGGGTTTATCTCTTAAGACAGATTTTACTGTGTTTTTAAAGTTGACTATAAATCTTGTGCATTCCTGTAAGCTCAAGATATTAATATATTTTTAAATATACTAAAATACAGGCCAGTTTTACTGTGATTCTGTTCTCCATTGAAACTCATCAAGGATCATGTCTATATCTGTATTGGTACAGGACTTAGCACAATTTTGCTCTGATCTCTGGGTACTATAAGCATGTTTTTTCTTAAATCTACTATGATGTCTATAAAATTAATAATTAATAAAAGATAATAAAAGCTAGGTTGCAGGCAGATGAGGACAGTTGTCAGTTATTTATAATGGCTTTATAAATGCAAATATGTACATAACATCATATATATTATATCCTTTACTCCTCCCCATTTTTTGTGTTCACTTGTCTTCATTGATTGCAAGTTTTGAGGTGCAGATATTATTATTTTATACCTGCTTTTACAATAGGACAATATAGTGATATAAAATAAATATATAGACATACATTTTAAATGTAATTCTAACTTGAACTAGTACATTCCTGATTACTCCAAGAGTTTTTGAAATGCAGGTAGGTAGAATGTAACTATCTGAGTTGCAATGATCTAATGTATGGCCGGTTTTGTGCCATACCTTTCATTATAATATCTGGATACCTGACAAGGTGCATCTATAGTAATGAATGGTCCACCAACAGACTTGGTTTTTTTCTCTCCCTCTTTCCTGTAGCTAGATAAATTTGAGCTCCAGAGCTTGCAACATTGCAAGCCTTGTCAAAAAAACATGAGATTTTTATTGCTCACAAGTGTCCTGGACCTCAGATTTATGTAATTTTAAATCAATGAAAGTGCCATCTGCAGTACCTCAATGGGGAATGACTGGTTCTATATGCATGTTATTTCAAAGGGGAATGATTCTACACTGTTCCCATTGGAGCGTTATTTCTGTCTGGGCATTCTGCTGAGCTATGGAGGGTCTTGCAGAGCAGACCTAAACAGAACTGCAATTCCTAGACTAACAGCTATTTGTCATAATTAAAATCATATTAAAACATTGGCCCACATTCTCAAGGATAGGAAAACCCTGCAAGTTTCAGCTCACAGTTTCCTTTTAATCATTCTGTCAGAGAATAAAGATGAAGTAATTGCATCCCTTTTCCATAAAACAAATAAGTGGGACAGCAGCTAGAACTGGGGGCTTTGCACTGTTTGCTGGGTTTCCTCTTCCCATATAGTATCACATTAACTAGTAACTGTACGCAGTACATTTTCTGTCTGCGGAGTTTGCAGACTCAGGAGAGTTACTGCTGAGTTTCAATTATAAATTTGCCTGCATCTTAAGGAAGGATTCTCTAGTCTAGAGAGTTACTGTTCCTCAGTTTTTTCCTTACCTCAGACCTATCCCGCAAGTTCTGTAGCAGTCCTATCACATGGGCTAGCAAATGTGGGGACGTGGCAGTACTGTAGTCAATGGGGCCCCACTGCTGTCCCAGTCTCTTCTTTCTCTGTCACATTTTGTTTTCCTCTGTATTTTGTAGCCAAGGGGGGCATGTGACTCCATGTGCTTAGTTCAAATTGACACTTGTATATGTGATTCATTTAGGTTAGCCTTCTCAATTACATATTTGTAATGAATTACTTGTTGCATTGTATGTGGTTGCCTTATTTGTTATCATTTCAAGAATATTATACGTTGCTGTGTATTGAAGAACTATGAAGCACCTAACTGGATTTTCTCAGTAAGCTTACTTTCTATTTAAACACAGAAAGAAGATTCCAAGAAGCTTAGAGGACTACGAAGTCTAATGAAACCATACCCAGTAACTATTTTAGAATCCAGCAAGCTTCTTACTAAGGGCTCTCAAAAATCATTTCTGCACAGTTTCATCAATAGGCTATTTAATTAATAGCCTGTAATCTTTTAAATGACAGAACATTATTTTGAAAGGGAAAAGAAACCACTTGCCTATTTGGCAATGTAATTCCCATTTTGAAACAATTTGTTCCCTCCTGTAGTCTTGCCATGGATTGGAAACAATTCAGGATAGCACTGGAAAGTCCATGCTCCAGATCTTAAGAAGAAATTAATGAAACATACCATAATTTCAGGAAGAGGAATTCTGGCACCCCTAAAGTTCAGCAAATCACCTTCCTGACACTGGAGCCATGAAAATCCCTCTCTTGCGCACCCAGTGCTAATCCTGGTTTATCTACCTGTAAGCTTGTTCTCGTGTGTGCCTTCCAAATGAAGTTTGACTGCTATGCTCTAAAAATCTAGAGTAAAGTTTAAACAAATAAAGGCTATGTATTATACATATTTTTTCCAGAAATGGTAAATTATTTAATATAGCAGCATTTAACAATTTCCAACCCATCAACTTCATGAGATTTCAGGGGACCCCCAAATTCATATTTGAAACTAAAATTACATATGAATCCCAGAAGGCATTTCTCAGCAGTTGACAACTTTACATGTGCATGCATGAAGAAATTTCACTTTATTCGATGCTACTGTATAAGGGACGTTACAGGACCAGAATGTGGAATCCAACCTGTTTTCCTTGAATCTACAACATATCCACTGCTAAATGTCAAGATGCTAAAACCTAATTCTTAGTGGCATCCGTGACAATCCCTGTTAGCTTCTTTGAATAGAATTACCTTCTATCAAAGCATATATTTGTTCCCAGCCACGAATATTTTAAATAGTTGCCCTACATCCCAAAATAGCAAGCAAAAATAATAGTAACATCTACATAATTTTATTTTTGAACTTTAATTACCCTGTTTGAGTGCTTAATATACTATTTAAAGTTCTAAAGCTAGAGGTCATGACCCTTTAGGGAGTTGCAAGGTTATTATATGGGGAGGGAGTTGTGAGCTGTCAGCCTCTACCCCAAACCCAGCTTTACCTCCAGCATTTATAATAGAGTTAAATATAAAAATGTGTTTTTAATTTATAAGAGGGGGTCACACTCAGAGGCTTGCTGTGTGCAAGGGGTCACCAGTGCAAAAGATTGAGCACTACTGATTTAAAAGAAGTGACAGGACATCACTTATTTGTATAATTATTACTTACTATCATTGATTGTTCTTGACCCATATACAGAAGATGTGGGGCCTGACTGGAGAAGTATATGATCAATATCAGAACCAGACAGAACCCGATGTATTGAAAGTTTATTTAAACTCCAAAATTATGTATATTTTTATTTTTCATAGAGAGAAATCTCAGTTAAAATCCCTGAACATCCTCTGATAGGTTCAAAATCTGAACCCAGATCTGAATTTCACAAAGGGCAAAATCTGAACCCAGATCTGAATTTCACAAAGGGCACGTCTTTATAACGAGTCAAACCCAAAACCAAAGAATCAGATTTAGGATTTTAAATGGAGATTTTGAGCACACTTAGACTAGTTAAATACCGTTTATTTGTCTTTTTCCTGTTTGTTTTTAACACTATATATGTTTGGTAGTGTTTATGTATTTTGAGGTGTCTGTCTATTTAAGGTCCAGATCTGAAAAGTGGTCAGTACCTCTTCCAACATGCTGACTACACTGCCACTGCCACTGAAATCAATAGAAGCTGCGGATGCTGGGAGCTTTGCAGATCAAGTTTGGAGACTGCACATTCCTTGGGGCAAAAGCCATGTCTTCTCTCATGGCTTATAGGGTGCTCACAGCACTGCTGAAACTTAACAAGTAGTAATAATTACTAATAAATAGTATTAACATGGCTGTGTTCATTTTTGACAGCGCTGAGCCACTATCTTTGGAAAAGCTGATTATTTTGCAAAGCCACCTTATGCTCTTAGTAGTAGAGGCTGTTCATGGGCCAAGTTTGTTGGGCTTGTTTGAAGCTCCTCCCCCCTGGGGTGTAGAACAGGAAGAGGTGGAGGTCAGAGGGAGCTGCTGGAGCTCCGTGTGTGTGTGTGTGTGTGTGGTTACCGTTACCATTTTACTATGTGTGTGTCTTATATTACAGCAATGCTGCACATCAGCGGCCAGAGAGAGGGGAGAGGGGAGGAAAAGCCTGTTTACACAGACTGCAAACCGCCTGGGGAATAATGCAGGAAAGGAAGTGAGCCGGCTCTCTGTCTGACTGCTCCAACTTCCTGCTCTCACACACACATACACTAACCAAGAAAAAAAAAAAAGAAAGAAAAAAATCAGGATCTCATTACAAGAGCAACAGAGTGCTCGCAGAAGACTGTCAGCATGGAAAACCAGGGGATTTTACCCAGCTCCCTTTAAACTACCAGAAGAGATTGGAAAAGTCCACCAGGCTCTGGGTATGTACAAGTGCTTCTGAGCGTGGGCTAAGTATTGCAAAGTTTGGGGGGAGGTGTGGAAAGTGGCAGGGAATGAGAATAAAGGGAGACAGGCAGGCGAGGCTGTAAGAGATGGGCAAATAGAAGAGTGGATGCAGCTGCGCTGCGGGGCCAAGGGGGCTGCTCTTGCCCCAGGCACCAGCGTGTTTTCCTGCTGGCTTTTAATCTGCGGATCAAGGACAATGTGGCTGGAAGGGGCCCGGCCTGGGTGCGGGGACACCAGCTCCTCGGGCAGCCCGTGCAAGCGAACGAGTGGCAGGAACCCAGAGCAGGGGATCTACTCGAAGGCAGAGAAGCCTCCTGGCCACCCGGGGGTCAGGGCCCGGAGCCCCGCGAGGGATGGCTGGCAGCAGGGCGGGGGCTGTGTGAAGGGAGCAAGGGGGCAATGCCTCGCCTGAGGGAAACAAGGGGGGGGTCACGGTCTGAGTCGGGGCCCTGCCTGGGAAGGGGGAGAAGAGAGGAGGAATCGCCGCCTGTCTAAAACGGGGAGCCGACGGGGGGCGTGCGTTGCCTTGGGGGGTGACAGGGGCAGGAGGGGGTCAGCGTCTGCCTGGCACGGGGGCAGGAGGCCAGTGTCTGCCAGGGCTCCCTGGGGCGGGGCGCAGACCAGACAGAAATGCCCGGGAAGCCCTTAGGGGCGCGCTTTGCATTCACGCGCTGCCCAGGGCGTCCCAGCTGCAAGGGCCACGTGGGCCTTTTGAAGCATTAAAACGCCTCAGAATAGCGGCGGGGGGCAGGGCTCTGGGTGTTTGTCAACACGCCCCGGCGCTGGGCCAGAGTGTGCAGCTCCCCGCAGCCCCTGGAAGGGGGGAAGCCGTGTGGGGAGGAGGGCTCTTGCAGAAACTGCAAAGGGAGGCGGTTAAAGTGTCGGGAGAGTTTCAGGCTTGTCTGGAAACAGCAAGACTAATTGCCATGCGCTTCCGGTTTGAAACTGGCAGCAGACAACATCTTGAAAATGAGTCACTGCAGCTCACAAAGAAACTCTGTGGTTTTCTCCTTCTCAGGTTTATGTAGTTGCTTTCTTTACAGTTTCCTTTGTAGTCCTTCCCCCCCTCTTTTTTGGTCCCCCCCCTCCGCCTCCTCAAAAGCCCATTTCGATACAGTTCGCCGTGGGGGGAGAGGAGGAAGAGAAAGAGAAAAAGTGGAGAGTTGTTTTTGGATCAGGCTTTGCTGAAGGTTAGAGGGACTCTGATGCTGCAGGGGGGAAAAAGTTCCGTGAATTTTCCACTGGCTGCAGGAAGAGAGCCCATTTAGTCATGGCTAAGTAATGTCTGCACACACACCAACTAATCTCATTAGGAGTTTCCGTTCCCTAACACAGGAGGGTTTTGTGAAGCCCTGTCAGCCTTTCTACCATTGCAGTTGAAAGGAAGACAAAGTTACATCTTTGTTTAGGGGTATAGGATTCAGATCAGTTTATTCAATGCAACATCTTGCCAGTCATGAAGTCTTTTAAAAAGTCAGTGGTATCATCTTAATTTCTAACAAACATGCTTTATCCATCTAATATTTTGCTTGTGCAAAATCTTGACTAGTTTCAGAACTTTAAGCATAAATGTAATTTACAAATATTTGATAGTTGGGCTTGTATGGAAAGGGGGATGTTTAGGAGGTTGTACTTAGCTAAACATGTTCCAGACATATATGATGATGTTATGCAATTACATAGATTTTTTCAGGTAAAAACTACACTTGCTGGTAGGTGCCAGGACACTATGGTGATGGATACATTAGGACTGTGGTGAGTGAATGAAAGGACGGAATTTTGTTGTGGTATCACTCTGTTTGGTTAATTTTAAATTGACATCTAATTCATGCTTATGTCTTTAAATTTATGGGGTTTGTAAAATGGCTTTATTAGTATTTATTTCTTCTGCAATAGGGCACAAAGGCTCTATTCAATATTGGTGCCCTGTTATACATACAAATATATCCTCCCTGCCTCCAAAAATGCTAACAGTCTGATTTAAAATAGGAAGTTGTACAAAGGGAGCATGGAGCAAACAAAGAAAATAGCAAAGAAAAAGAAGTTATACAGGCAAGTGTTCTCTGACATAAATATCTTTACCTGAAACTATCCTCAGCATTTCCTTTATTTTCTGTGTTCATCATGTGCTAAGTATTTCTGTACAGAAGAGTTTTTTGACCAATGCCACATTGCAAGGCAATTCCATTGGTGGATTACTGCCCACTACAGCCAGAATGAGAGACACATTCATTTCATACGTGGTCACACAAGAACTTTAGAGATGATGTATATTAAACATAGAAAATGCCTAATCCCTGGACAGCCATCAAAGATGATCCTCAGACAGTGTTATTTCTCTTTTCAGAGAGTTCAGCCTTTTGTGAAAATCTGAGTTTTCAAGAGAGAACCATATTAGTGGGGCTATTTAATGTTTCAAAGCCTGTTGAGTATGAATCAGAAAGTTCAAGTTATAATCCAGTCAGTATTTTGATGCTCCAAAAGTCCTGTTAGACTGTCTTTAACATTAATCATTAACTCTTTGTGTAAATCTACACTTTTGTTAATTTAGCAGGATTATGTAAAAGCACTGTTGGCATTTCAAAATCCCATCTGTTGCATCTATGTAAACTACACATATGCAGAGTATATGTTAGTTTTATGCATTTCATTTAATTCAGAATAAGTAAAAACTTGATGCCTTCTTAATGGTGTTCATGAAAATAGTAATACGTCATTTGTGTGTTCTACATATTTGAAAGTAGCAGTAAAGTACAATCCACAGATGTTTTATAAATAAAATATATTGACTCAAGTGG
This sequence comes from Rafetus swinhoei, assembly GCA_019425775.1. NCBI lineage: Eukaryota > Metazoa > Chordata > Testudines > Trionychidae > Rafetus > Rafetus swinhoei. The sequence goes on along the minus strand of CM033437.1, from coordinate 267,185,017 downwards.
GGGAGGAAAAGTTCAAATTTTCTTTTCTTCCACTTATGAATAGTGTGATTCCCCTTAAATTATAAACATGCTTCATATGTTTATTATACTGTAACCATTTCATTTTGTAAATATTTTGATTGTAAAAAAAAGTGATTAAGAAAGTATATATCATTACCTACAAAAGAGATTATTCACTTTATATTTACCTAATATTTCTTCTATCAGAGCTAGCATACATTTCTTTTCTCAGATTATTTATAAACTAAAATATTTCCAAGAGCCATACCACTCAAAGAAAAAAATTGTACACCCTGGGAATCCATATACACTTTAATGTCACATTATCCCTTACCTGTAGTAAACCAAGAAAAATAGCACAATCTCAAATAAATAAATAAAATAAATAATCCCATTTAAAGTTTATAAAAAACTACACACATGTATTTATCCTTTTACTTCTAGAGATCTAATCAGTTTTACTTTCAATCATTAGAGAGACTTACTGCTCACTGATTCACCACTTTACTCCAATTGGTTGATACTTCATTCAACTTAAGTATTTCACTCCAAAGGCTGAATTTTTGTCTTTATACAGTAAATGTGATTGTCAACTGTACACTCTTTGGAATGGATGCCAATTAGGGAGTGTATAGGACAAAGTGTGTGTGTATTATAGGAAGGTAGAAACGATTAGATGGCTTTATATACCTGAAATTGAGATACAAAGGAATTTAAATGGGTTCTGTTATGAGAGAATTATTGTACAATGAAAATGTTACATTAATTTGTTCACATTTAAGCCCCATGCAGCGCCTGAAGGCCATATGCTCCCATACAATGCACCATGTGTAGGAAAACTAAGTAACAAAGATGCATAAAAAATATGGGTGCAGAGTTGTAGCTTTGGGTAATGCAGTTATGATGTCATGCCAGTTTCAGGAGACTGAAATGCACTAGACTTTCATTTGGCTATGGATAAAAATGGGATAGTGGTGTTTGTTAACAGGAAGAAGCCTAATACAGTTATTTGTGATGCATGTTATCTGCAGAAAGTGTAATTCCTAGGAAGAGGGATCCTAAGCTAAGCCTGCCTTAATCAGTTGGCAATATATATTAGTGACAGATCATTAAGAAATTTGTACACCCTTTTGTGGTCATCTGTAGGCCAAAGAGTCCTGTGTTACAATATAAGATAAATTAGCAATGAAAATGTCCAGTTTGATCAACCAGGCTGTCACATAAATATATGAGTGGTTGGATGTATTTGAATGCTGGACTGATTATCAACACAGCCTTCCTATGGTGGTTATATTCCAATCTAAATTGTGCCTGAATACTGACTTCTGAATTTCTGTTAACTGACCTATGTCCTGGAATCAATCTGGTGGCTTTATGTGCTCTTTCCAACAAGATCTCTGGTGGTTTTCAACTGCTACATGCCTTTTGTGACCACACCCAATGGCAATTACAACAGGCTAGTGTGCCTTTGAAAACATGCTGTTCTGTAGACCCCCCTACTAATTTGTAGCTCTAGTTTTCTATGGAATTCTTCTTCACCGTTTTCCTCAATAAGGAATCATTTAATCCTGAATCATTGGGCAGATGATTACTTGGTCTCTAGTTTGTTTAATGAATCAGGTTAATATTCACAAGACTGTTGAGAGCTCTTGAAAGACTGAATATATCTGTTCTCATGCTGAAGGATTTTGTTGAATTAGGTATGATTTAAGTATTAGTCACGATTTGCAGCAGATTGTTGGGATGTAGGAAGAGAAAGTTCAGCTTGCTACACATAAAAATAAAATGGTAAATGTATGGATACAAACCAGATGAGACATACCATAAACCTTGTGTGTGTACTTTTCTAAAACTCTGCATATTTGTCTTTGTTCAGCATTTATATAAATGGGTATGTTTACATTTTTATATCTAATGGTAACTTCTCCAGCATTATTTTAAATGGTTTATCTTTTAAAATAGATTTTAGTTTGGATCCATTTTTGGAAAGCATGCTTGGTTTTTTTTTTTTAAACACAAAAAGCAACAAAAAAACCTGCAACAAGCCTACATTTAATAACATCCATGACCCACTAACTACTAATTAATTCAGTATTATATAATGCCAGTACCCCATGTTTTTCTGGTAAAGGTCTGATTGTAAAAGTTATTATAGTGGGACATGCAGTTCAGAAATCTATCCTGACACTGTTGGTCTATTCAGTTTCTGTAATTGAAATGGCCAGTATCTCCCATCTATTCTATAGCTCCATATTTCAGCAGCAGGTTTAAATTTAAATGATGTACTTAAGAATATTCTGGCCCAAAGTGTAGCCCTGGTGAAAGCAGGTAGATCTCCACTGAAGAAATTTTTATCAACTCCAGTGGAGTTACACCTGTTAATACTATATCTCATTTTGACCCATTGCAGATGCTTTTGCTATCTGTTTGATCATAGACTGATGCTTACACACTTCAAGGAGGTATAGCCATAAACTGTGTGAAGAAAGTGAACTAGAGACTAGATTCTGTGCCCTGTGCTAAGCCGGAATAACCACACTTACATCATGGTCTACAAGAAATAGAATCACAGAAATACAGGGCTGGAAGAGACCTTGAAAGACCATCAAGTCTGGCTCCCAGCACTGAGACAAAGCCAAAAAAGCCTTCACCATCTCCGACAGTGTTTGTCCAACCGTTTCTTAAATGTCTCCAATGATGGGGATTCCACAACCTTGGAAGCCTATGTGAGTGCTTAACTACCCTTATAGCTAGAAAGTGTTTCTTCAAATCTAGCCTAAATCTCCCTTGCTGCACTTTAAGCCCATTACTTCTTACCCTACTTTCAGTGGATACAGAGAACAATTGATCCCAGTTGTCTTTATAACAACCTTAACAGATTTGAAGACTTATAAAGTTCCCACTCAGTCTTTTTTTCTCATGACTAAATAAACCAAACTTTTAAAATCTTTCTATGGTCAGTTTTTCGAAATCTTTTGTCATTTTTGTTGGTTTCCTCTGCACGCTCTCTCATTTGTCCACATCATTTCTAAAGTGTGGTGTCCAGAACTGGTCATAGTATTCTAGCTGAGGCCTCACCAGTACCAAATAAAGCAGGACAATTCCCTGCAGTGTCTGACATGTGTGTTACTGTTAATACACCCTAAAATGGTATTTGCCTTTTTTGTAACTGCATCACATTTCTAGACTCTCATGCAATTTGTGATCCAGTATAACCCTAGAGCCTTTCCATCAGTACTATTACCTATCCAATTATTTTCTATTTTGTAGCGGTGCATTTGATTTTTCCTTCCTAATTGTAGTATTTTGTCTTTATTGAATTTCATGTTGTTGATTTCAGACCAATTCTCCAATTTGTCAAGGTCATTTTGAATTCTTATCCTGTCTTGTAGGGTGCTTTCAATTCCTCTCAGCTTGGTGTCACCTGCATATTTTATAAGCATACTCTTTACTCGTTTATCAAAGTCATTAATGAAAGTACTGACTAGTACCAGACCCAGGACTGACCCCTGTGGGATCCCATTAGATATGCTCTCCCCGCTGGACAGCAAACAATTGATAACTAGTCTTTGAGTATGTTCTTTCAACCAGTTGTGCACCCATCTTCTAGTAGTTTCATTTAGACCAGATCTTCTTAGTTTGCTGATGAGACAATAAAAGAAATATATATCAGGTCCTCTGCTTTTCCCCTAGCACTAGGCCAGGATCCTGTCAAAAAGGAAATTAGGCTGGTTTGACATGTTTGTTTTTGACAGAAAGATATTGATTATTCCTTATACAATATTATCCTCTAGGTGCTTACAGACTGATTGTTCAATAATTTGTTCAAGTATCTTTCCAGATATTGAAGTCAGACTGACCTAACTTCTTTTGGTCTTTTTTTATTCTCCCTTTTTATGTTTATCCTTCTCCAGTCCTCTGGGACCTTCCCCGTCCTTCATGAGTTCTCAAAGATAATTGCTAATGGTTCTGAGATTGCTTCAGCTAGTTCCTTAAGTAGCCTAGGATGAACTTCATCAGGTCCCAATGACTTGAATACATCTAACATATCTATATATTCTGAAACCTATTCTTTTCCTATTGTGGCTTGCATTCTCCTTTCCCCCTTATTTTTAATATTAATTGTGTTGTGAAGACTGAAACAATATTGGCATTAAACACGACAGCCATCTTGATGTCATCAGTTATTAGCCCTCTTTTCTGCTAAGTAGAGAACCTGCACTTTGCCTTTCTCTTACTCCTAATGCATTTAAAGAACCTTTTTTTCCCCATTCCTTGATAAATGTAACTCATTTTGTGCGTTAGCCTTTCTGATTTTGTTCCTGTGTGTTTGTGGGTGTGTTGTTTTTTTTTTTTAAACATTCCTCCTTAGCCTTTCGTCCATGTTTCCACTTTTTGTAGGATTATTTTTTGCTTTTCAGGTCATTAAAGAACTCCTGGCACAAGCATGTTGGCCTCTTACAATTCTTCATATCTTTCCTTTGCATCAGGATAGATTATGGTTGCGCCTTTAATATTATCTCAGTGAGTAACTGCCAACTCTCATCAACTGTTTCCCCTTAGATTTTCTTCCCATGGGACCTTACCCAGCAGTCCTGAGTATGTTAGTCTGCGTTTTTAAAAGTCTGTTGTCCTCATTCTGCTGTTCTCACTCCTTCCTTTTCTTATAATCATGAAATCTGTCATTTCATGGTCACTTTCACTTTAAATTGCTACCAATTCCTTCCTTGTGGACAGAATCATGTTACTAATTCCATTTTCTGAAACAAAAAGTTGTCCCCAATACTTTCCAATTGGAACTTATGCATTTTGCCATGTTATTTTTCCAACAGATGTCTAAGTAGTTAAAGTCCCCAATTATTACTGGATCTTGTGTTTTGGATATTTTTGTTATTTGGTGGTCTTCAGTAGACTTTGTACTATGATGTCACCCCTGCTTTTTCCTCTTTTATCTTTACCCATATACATCAGTTGGTCTACTCTCACCTCCTTCTGGAACTGTGAACAAGATTATATTGTATAATGCATCACCTCCTCCCTTTTTATACCCTAAGCTATACCCCATTATAACAATAGTCTGGTCATGGAACTAATTCCACCACATCTAGTGACACCAATTCACTCATAATTTAGCTTCTATTCGAATACTACCAGTTCTTCCTGTTTGTTCTCCTTCCATCTGTACGTCTAAGTTGTTAAGGAAATTCCTCTGCTGATGTCCCTCTTGTTTCGCCTATGATCCTATTGTAATTTTCCATGCCCCGTCCTCCCAAAATCTAACATTCCATTAAGGTTGCCTTTTTTTTGTTTATCTGTGGGCTTTTGTTCCTTGCCTCCTTTGAACCTAGTTTAAAGCCCTCCTCTCTAGGTTGGCTTGTCTGCGCATGAAGGTGCTCTTCTCCTTCTTGGTCACATGGACTCCATCTCTTCCCAACAGACCTCTTCCCAGAACAACATCCTATAGTTGAGGAAGCTCAAGCCCTGTCATCAACATTGTCAATTCAGGCATGCATTCATTTCTAGGATGCGCATGTCCCTGGCTGGGCTCTTATCCTCCATCAGGAGGATGGATGGGAACACAACCTGTGTGCCTTCATTCTTGTTCTTGAAGTCCTGTGCTCAGGGTCATACTTAGCAGTATTATTAGTGCCCCCATGGATGAATAACATTGGGTAGTGGTAAATGGGATGGATGAGCCTCAGCAACCTTTCAGTGACATCTCAGATGTGGGCGGCAGGCAGGCAGTACACCTTTCCAAAGATCAGGTCAGCAGATGGATGCCTCCATCTCCTTCAGAAGGGAGTCCTTAACCACCAGCTCCCTAAAGGTCCTTCTCCTAGGTGCATTGGCTGTGAGACTCCAGCTTTAGGGGTAGGTGGCTCCTATTCCTTAACCACTGAGGTCTGCTCTTTGTGTCCTGTTACGAGTCTGATGTACAATTTCTTCACCTCAATGGACAGAAGATATGGGTGGGGGATGGAGCACTCCATTGCCCAAAATGGCTAGTAGCCAGTCTGCTCCCTGTAGAACAACTTTGTTTTTCTTCTTCCTTTGTGCTGATATAGTCATCTCTAGTTGGTGAACATCCTCCATATTAGATCTTTCCAAGTGTGCCCTGTTGATGAAGTGCTCAGATTTCTGGATGCTGACCCTACTGAGGCACTTCCTCCTGCACTCTTATTACCTGTTTTCTGAGGGGCTCCATCAACAGACACCCCTCGCACCAGGTCATTTCCTCTTTCAGGCTTTTGTCAGAAGGGACATGCACGCCCCCATCCCAGCAAGTCAGAGCCAGGGCCTGGGTGGATGCCTCCAGGATCAGGATGCTTGTCTGATGAAGGACCCCACAGGGAGAGAAAGAGCAAGTGGTGGTGCTGGTGACATGCCATTTTCCACCCAAAGCAGGTTCTTCCTTGTAGAGCAATAGTTCTCAGCTTTTCCAGACTATTGTACCCCTTTCAGGAATCTGATTTATCTTGTGTACCTCAAGTTTCACCTCACTTAAAAACTTGCTTATAAAAATCAGACATAAAAATATAAATGTGTGACAAAAGTACTGAACAACTTTGCATTTTGTCTGTATGAAATTTTAGTTTGTGTTGTATTTGGTAGTGCTTTTTATGTAGCCAGTTGTAAAACTAGGCAAATACCTATCTCAGTTGATGTACAGGCAGTCCCCAGGTTATGTGGATCCGACTTACGTCGGATCCCTACTTACGAACGGGGTGAGGCAACCCCGCACTAGCTGCGCCCCCCACCAGCAGCCCAGGGAGATGCGGAGAGGCTTTTCTCGCTGTGGAGGACGCGGGCGGCGGGACCACGGCGCGTCTTGGTGGTCTGCTCAGCACCCCCCCCAGCAGACCAGGGAGACGCGGAGCGGCTTTTCTCGCCGCGGAGGACGCGGGCGCGGGCCTGCCGAGACGCACCGGTTCAGCCGGCGCTGCCCCGAGCGCCACCCCAGGCGAGTGACTCCCGAGCCCCCTTCCCTGCACGGCCAGCGAGGGATTTGCGGGGAGGTGACCAGAGCGCTGCGTGGGGTCGCAGCACGCCCGGTCTGCCTTGCTTTTGACTTGCCCTCCTTTCGCTGAGCACAACACACGGTCCCTGCTCTGGTGGGAAACCCTCTCCCTCTGGGCCCTGGCGTGCGGCTCATCAGCCCCGGCTCCCCCTGCCTCTCGCAACATGATTTCCCCTAGGGCTAGAGTTTCCCCTACAATATGTACCAGTTCCGACTTACATATAAATTCAACTTAAGAACAAACCTACAGTCCCTATCTTGTACGTAACCCGGGGACTTCCTGTATCCCCTGGAAGAACTCTTTCATGGGGGACACATATCCCTGGTTGCTGAGAACTACTGTCATAGAGTAGCTGTAAGTTGGGGGGGGGGGGCAAAGGAGACAAACAAACTTGGAGCCCTGCCTTCCTCACTGGTAAACTCCCTTTGAAGTTGCCTTCATCTCACCAGCCACTGGGAGCATGTATGCTTTTTAAAGCCCAAACACTACTTTCATTAGAAGAAGTGGGTTGCGCCCACAAAAGCTCATGAAACCATCTACATGTTTTGTTAGGCTCTAAGGTGCTGCTAGACTGTTCGTTTGTTTTTTTCCAGTTACAGACTAACATGGCTACCCCCTCAAACTACTTGAATGGGTGACTCAACCCCTCTCTCTCAGCTGCCTCTTATCACTGGCCTATCCAATTAAAATTGCACTGCTCTTACTTCAAAGAGCTTCTGCTAGGAAGTAGGTGCTAATTTACCTAATAGCAGGGCAACCTGGCCAGGGAAGTCAACAACCAAGCCTAGATTGCAAAACACAGCAAACAACCCAGACTCCTACCAAACTCAATGGCAAACTCTGAGCACAGAAATTGTTCCTCTTTTGCCCCCAAATTTAATCAGTAGCAGTAAGCTAGAAGTGCCCCAGTGATATATACAGTAATTCCTCATTTAACACGTGCCTGCTTAACACGTTTTCACAATAGCATGATTTTTTTTTAGGGAATGTTTTTTGAATTACACGACCGTCCCTGGAATAACACGATTTCCCCAGCCGGCCCATTGCCGGCAGCTGCGCGGGGCTGCCCCCGCCTCCCCGCAAAGCAGCAGAGGGTTCGCCGCTCGCCGCGCCATTCCCCGCTGACTCCCCCTCGCCGCACGCCTTGCCCCCTCTCCTCCGCCCCCACTTGCAGGCTGGCAGCTGGGTTTCCCCAGCTGGCCCGTGGCCAGCAGCTGCGCGGGGCTTTCCCCGCCTCCCTGCAAAGCGGCGGAGGGTTTGCCGCTTGCCATGCTGTTCCCTGGTGACCCCCCACCCCCCTCACCGGACGCAGTGCAGGTCCCGGCAGACCCGTCACAGGGGCATACTCCCAACCCAATCCCCCTCCCCTATCCTCCCCTTCCCTTCTCCAGAGCCAAACACCTCCCCTTCCTGCTGTAACCCAGTCCCCTTTCTCCCCCAACCTTATGTCCCGGTCCCAACAGACATCACCGCTTGAAACACAACCCCCACCCTTTTCCATTATTTTCAATGGGAAAATTGACCCCCACATAACACATTTTCACTTAACACGATCATTTTCTGAAACACATCTATAGTGTTAAATGAGGAATTACTGAACCAGCTGGCTAACTCCTTTCATGAAGTGAGGGAGAAGGAATCCTTCTCTAGGACACACATCCTTGTGCAACGGCAGTACTGCAAAGCATTTGAACATACAGTGAAACCTTTGTTATCCGGCACACTGTTAACCAGAAAACTTTGTTAACCGGCATTGTCCCCAGCCACAATACTGTCACATCTTCAGGCGCACAGGCCTGAAGGTTTACCATGACTGGCTTAACAATTTTTTATTTAAGTACTAATCATCTTTAACTCAAAATACAAATGAGAGACCAACTGCCTCACAGTACAAAACTACCAATATTAAAAACTTAAGTTTTACTATTATTGTCCATTGGTTTTTCCTAGGCTGATGGGACCCTCAGATAACCGGAATTTTTAGATAACCGGAACGCCCTAATCCCCAAGTGTGCCGGATAACACAGGTTTTACTTTAACTTGGAGTATGTGAATATTCCTGTTAATATCATTGGGCTACTTGAATGAGTTAAATTAAGCTTTTTTAGTACAACCCTTAGTGGGACCAGAGTAGCTCCTGACACTCCCATGCCTGCCCCTGCCGTACAGGGGCCAAATCTCTTCCTGGTGTGTCATAGTCCTGTTTCAAAAGCTTATTGTGTCAGGATATACAGAGCAGCTTCATGGCATGCAGAGAACCTTGACCCCTGCATGGGCCCCCCAAATACAGAGCAGCAACGCTAACTCATTTTCTGGGGGTTTTGAAATATGTAGTAATTCATTTTTATCTTAATGTCATACCTCAGGATTATTAGCATCCTAACTTCAAGGGCAATAGACAGGATCTGTTCTTTCACCTTCACAGAGTTCCATACAGTGTGCATGCCCCTTTAAAATGTTTCCTTCATTTATTTTTAAACATACTACAGTGTTAGCTGCTAACAAAAATGCTGTTAAGTCACATAATGAATCATTGTCACAGTCTCCCCAAGCATGTGATTTTCAATCATAAAAATTTTTTTTTAAATGTATAAAGGGCTCTTTTGGTATTAACTTGGAAGACACTCTAAGTATTAGCTCTGTAAAATACCATCTTGCAAGATGGACGTTTTTCTTGAAACTACTGGCCAAAAAAGCATAAGTAGGAATTTGTTTAAAACCTAATATTTTTACATTTGTATAATCATCTACTTAGGAGATTTGTTAAAATTATTTAAATATATTATTGTAAACGTTTCACCCTGTTAGCATGTCAGTTGTTTCACAAAACTAATACATCTGCAGAACAGATTTCTATTACAGCATACATTTCTCTAGTGGCAGCATTTCACCATAATATCTCCACATATCCCTTTACCATCAGTCTGTTCTGTACAAATAGAGTTAATTGAGTACCTTTCAGCCTGGGCTTTCTGAGAGAGTTCCTGGAACATATAATAACTATTAAACAATTTATATTGCAGTGGTGTTCAGCAGCCTCTTTTGTGCTAGTGCAAACAGATACCAAAAGTTTACAATTTAAGTACTTCATTCAGCTTTTCCGAGCAAAACAAACAGTATTACCGTAGAAGAATGAATAATAATAGAAAGCATATAACAGCAAGAGAGTCAAATTCTGATCTCAGTTACATTAGTGTAGTCTGGAAAAACTCCTCTGACTTCAGATTATGTTAGTTTAGCTGAGATCAGATCTAGATTAACTCCCAGATACAGGGGTCATATCTTGGCCTCTATGAAGACTCAGCCTTCAGAAAGCTGGTCTAAATGGTCAGTTGAGGAGAATCCTTCAGTGGAATGCAGCTGGCATAGGGAACCTAATTACAGCACCGCTTCATTCCAGCAATTTCTGTTTGCTGCAAAGCACTGTGGAGGTTAATGCTGTTTGGAACCCCAGGCTGCTCTAATGAGGCTGAACTGATCCCCAGTCAGCTCCAGGACTAGGGGAATATAAAGGTGGCACAAGTCCCCCTTTGCTGTGTCACATAATGAGGTCTGAGGATCATGGCTATAGCTTTTAGATCTTATCTGATGCGAGTGACTTTATACCTCATCCATGATGCAATATACAGAATATAATTATTGCCGTGTGTCCTGAGCAACAGCAGAGATATTAACAGATTAGTTGGTGAATAAATGTTGTTTCTAAAGCCTTGTGTTTTAGAATTGTTTGTGGCAAAAATTGAAGTGATGCTCTTTCCCTCATCGTTTGCAGCAACCATGGGAATTAATTTAAGTACACAGGATATTACCAAACCTAATGGACAATGACTAGTTTTTTTTTATTATTTAAATAACGTGTACCTTAAACTGCAAATTATGGCGCATTAGCTATTTTAGTGTTTACATTAACGAATGAAGTGAGACACAAGATGCTGGGTGATACCTGTCTTAGCATGTTAGGGATGTGAAAAATGGTACAAACTAAAAGATAAGTTTAACCTATTTCATTAGGTTCCAGCATTAGCACTACAGCAAACCAGAGCCTGGATAGCTTTTGGCAAGACAGAACTTTTATGGATGAATTTTGTACCTGAGAAAAGGAGGAGGGAACTAAAAGTTTTGGGATTTGAGATACAAAGGTGAGAGGGGAGGTGTTTCCTGACCGAGAAATGAGACACATGAAAGTACATACTAGTGATTCCTAACCGTAGGGGCTAGATGGTGAACCCATTACTCATTCTGGTGAACAGAGTCACAGGACTACTCCTATGGAAGCCAGCAACTGTGGGTCTTCACTATTCCTGTGAGTAACTGCTCACCCATGTGAATAAGGGATTTATGATTTGGGATTAGTCCATAATAGCTATTAAAGGACATTAGCTTTTATTTAGGAGATTCTGTGTATGCAAATCTTTATGTATGTACCCAGATTGCCTTTTACTATGCAATTTTTTAGTCTAATCATATGACACAATACCAATGCAATTGTGTAAGCACCCAGGTAACCTGCTTGTGCTGCTTTATAATTTTACTAGCATATGTACCAGATGTTGCTTGGGTCTTCAGTGAGGTGTGGCTTTTTTTTTTTTTTTGAAAATAAATGAAAAAGGTACATACTTTATTTTAATAATTTTTTTTTAAATGAAGGCTGGAGTGAGGGTTTGTGGGTAAGGAGAGGCAGGGAGTGGCTGGCTTAGGATAGAGGGTTGGGAGGTGTGTGTGGGGGGAGGCTCAAGGCAGGGAGTGGTGGCCTGGGGGCAGGGAAAAGGAGATGGGAGGCTCAAGGGGAAGGGGGAGAGGGTGCAGAAGTGAAGGCAGGTGGGAGGTGCAGAATTCAGGGGAGGGGGCTCAGGACTGGTAGATGGGGAGGGTGCTGCTCCAGCGGCAGCTCCTCCCAGGGGGCTGTGGCAGTGCTCCCCAGCCAGTGGCTCTTCCAGAAGGGTGGGAGCTGAGCATCCCAGAGTGCAGCTCTGGGGCTGCGCACTTGTCACGTGGGGTTTGGGGCTCTGTGGGCTGGCTCCAGCTTCCCTCCCCTAACCTGCAGCCTGGGGGGGGGGGGGGGGAAGAATAGGAGAAGCCCCTGGCCTGCTGGTGCCTCCCTGGCCTGCAGAAGCCCCTGGCCTGCTGGTGCCTCCCTGGCCTGCAGCCTGTCTGGGGGGAAGGGCAGCCCCGGCCTACTTCTGCCCCCATCCTGCAGCCTATCTTGGGAGGCAGTCCCTGGACTGCTGCTGCCCCCCTGGCCTGCAGCTGCTCCATGAGGGGCATTGCCTGGGGAAGTGGTCCCCCTCCCCTGCAGCCTGTTGGGAGGAGCGGCACTCTGTGGGCTGGCCCTGGCCTCCAGCTGTCCCCCAACCCCATCCTGCAGCTGGTTGGGGGGTGGGAAACAGGGCTACCCCCAGCCTCCACCTGCCCACCTCCATATTGCAGCCTATTTGGAGAAGTGCTTTGGGGGGCTGGCCAGGCTCCACGGGCTGCCCCAGCTTTCAGGGCCCCTGCAGTCTGCAGACTTTTGCGGGGGTGAGGGTCTGGGGGCTGTCTCCCTTCCACAGCCTGCTGGCTCTCCATGGGGTGGGGGGGGCAGGCTTGAGGCGAGGGGCTCCTTACCAGCGTGCTGGCAGGCAACATGACAGAGCCCCAGCCCTGTTGGCCACTTTCTTGGTGCTGTAGCTGTCCCCCCGTGGCCACTCTCACTTTCGCGTCCCTTCACTCTCTGCCCCTTCCCTTTCCATGTTATCAAAAACAGTCAAATTCCTTGCACTTCCCATTTTCTAGGCACAACCAAACCCTGACCTGGGCTTCAGTTAGGATAAGAGGTAGCTGCATACCACATTTGGTGGTCCTAGCTCTTCCGGTTTAGGAGGAGTTCTTGACCAAACGGACTCACAGATGTACAGACAGACAGACACTCTAATATAGATAGATAGATTGATTAGATAGAGGATTCATCTTTCTTAAGCCAACCCATTCTGAAAATTCAATTTACAGTAGAGGGGTAGCTAAGTTTGCCAACATATGTTGCTATCACCTCACTATGTTTCAAGTATCAATCTTGCCTTCAAACTGAGCCAAAACTAAATTATTGGAATTGCATTCCCTTTCCTTTTGGTCATATATATATTCATGGTATTGAGAGACCCGTTTTCCTGAGTTTCTAGTGAAAGACAAATCAGTTAAGAGTGGAAGATTGGTTTAAAAATAAAGATAAACAACATATAAAAATAGCAGTAAATTTACAGGGAACATTTACAATGTTTATACACATGTTAATATGCATTTCCTCATTTAAGTCATCAGTATCAGTTATAAAAGCTTCTGTTTGAGTACTTTGTCATAGAATTGGAAGTTTTTAAACACTAGTTAAAGAACAGGCTCACTGGTAAAGGAGTCATATTTACTTTTGGGAATAATCATCAATAGATATGTTGAGTAAATACCTCAGAAGTAGCATCTGTACCTACAACAACAAGAAAAATCTAAATACACAGCAGTTATGCTATTGTACCTTTATCTAGCTGTTTTCCCAGTTGTACATATATATTTTTAACATTTAAAATGGAGACTTTAAAAGATTTTATGTAACACAGCAAAATAATAATAACTGAGCCCTACTGACACAGGCAAAAATGCAATGAATTCATATGGGGAGAATAAAGATACAGGGCTGCCTTTGAACCTGGAAGTCCCTCGGATTGCAACCTAATGCACTGCCAACATGCCACAGATGTACACCATATGAGTAGATGAATGAAATATAAAAGAGTCTGTATTCACTTTACATCTATCCCAAGGTGAATGTTTGGAGCCATTATAGATTTATGCACTTCTGTTTATGAGCTAGCTTTAGAAATAGTTAAACACATTCATTAAAGCCCTTAAGAGGGAGGAAAGGGCCACATTCCCGCATATTAAGGGCTTTATATTCCTTTCTTGTTGAGGCTACTTCTTGAGTCTTATCCCTTTGGGTGTCTCCACTCTGAAGATAGTCACATCATAAGGGTTCTGTCATCACACCTCAGTGTGGCAAGGGACCAAGCCTTTGCTGTATTAACCTATATAGGTTGTGGAACTCATAGGCATCTGCCTCAGTCTATAGCTCTCTACTAAAAATCTATTTATGATGTTGCTGTATCAGAAATGTTTTTCTTCAACAACTGCTATAGTCCCTGTGCATGTATCCTTCCTTTTTAATTATGTAGATTTGTTTTGTCATTTAAAAATATATTTGCAGTTGCTGTTGTCTTGTGCGGTTTTAATTTTGTTGTCTGTTAAACTGTACAGAGCCCAAAGTCTGATGACAGTGATTGAGGGGGAGGTGGGAAGATATGTTTATTATTTTTTTTAAATAAAAAATTCTACAAAACTAAAAGCTAAGGAAAGACTGCTTAAGTTATTTATACACGAGTGGTGAAGCATGCTTAACTCATGTAATACTGCTAAGCACTGCAGGCAATAAAGCTCTGTGCATCTTATAACACCTTTATTGGGAGGCACCACTACTACTGCTCTTCTGAAGCTCTCTCAGAACTTTTATGTTGGGTCAATCTTTAACTTTTTCTAATGTTTCCACTGGGTGGTGCTGCAGGAATTCCTACCTTTTGACTTGAATCTGCACTTCCCAGAAAGACGCCTCTAAAATATAATAGGAGGAAGTCCTGATTTAGAAAGTTTTTGCAGCTTCAACACAATAGAAAAACTCTGAGGATGCTCTAGCAGGAAATGTTCCAGTTTCTGGATATGGAAAATTTACCAACATTCTATACTGTGCACAAAAAGTTCCTTAAAGTGCTGGGGGTATGTACTGCAGCCCAAGTTAGTTCTGTTGGCATTTACCAGAGAATGTTCTTCATCAAGTTAATATGTGTATATTTACACATTTACTTGCAAGCTTATTTTTTCAAGGTCAGTTAAATTAGTAGTAAGATTTCCTTTGCTGAATATTTGACAAAGTTTCTAGGTAAACAAACTGATATTTGTTTTTTTCTTCGTTTTGGCAGAAATGCTAAATTCTCACCAACCACATCCTATTTGTCATCCCTGAAATATAACTGTTGAGAAATATAATTTGAAGACTGACTCAGACTTTTGCATTGGTCTTTTAAAATTTTCTTGTGCAGCCGTTTGAGTAGTACTCACCATTTTCTTCAACCTCTCATGATCTATTGGTTATTACACAAACCAATATCAAGGGAAAAATTTAATTATTTTGCTAATTATTATAGAAACACAACTTGTCTCAAAATCAACATTAGCTCAGATTTGTATCTGAAGTCTTGTACAAAACAGATATCTGAAAAATACTCTTCTTGATAATATTAAAATTATTTTTTCTATTTCATAAGCAGCATGTTTCTTACATTCATAATTAAACTGTTAAAAAAAAAAAAGCATAGGCAAAGCATTTGAAAGTTGCTAACTTTCAATACAGATGTTCACCATAGTAGTGGGTTTATAAATTGAAAATATAAATAGATAAGATGAATGAGCTAGAAATTACATATTTTTGTATTTTTCTCTAAACATATTCATTTATTTTAAGCTATGGGCATTAGTTACAATAAATTGAACTACTTTTGGTAATTTCAGTGGAAAATTAATTCTTTTAAAATTTGCATAATGATTATTTTCATGCTAGATATGGTCACATTTAAAAAAATTACACAACTCTCATCATTTCTTGCATCCATTAACATTTTTTTTAAGTATCAAAATAATGTAATTTATCTGCAAAGTAGTCATGTTCTTTCACAAGCTAATGCAGTTATCTCAAGGGTTAAAACAAACCTGAGACACTTAGCAAAATAAAACCAGAGCTGCGCTTACGAACTGGGACAGATGTAGGAGGCCAGGTTTCCTGTGGCCCATTTTCCAGTTTCCTGCCTGTAACCTGCAGAAATAGAGGAAACTGAACGCTAACAAGAATGAGAGATCTAACAATGCACAACGTCACTCTGCTCAGAGAATCGTGCTCTTAGCCAGAATTAGGATACAAAGGCAATAAACACACAAAAAATACACACTCACTTTCCAGACCAGTTGAAAATAAGACAAACATCTGTTTAAAGATAAATGAGTGTGCCTGCAAAAGGAGTACTTTCCTGTATGAGACATAAATGCACGTGTGCATTGGAGGGTGAGGGGTGTGAGAGAGAGAGAGAGTGAGAGAGAGAGAGAGTGTGTGTGTGTGTGTAGTAATTGTATGTTTTGCAGCTGCTCTGGTTGCAAAAGAAATTGATAATTTTTAAATGTATCTAATGCAATTATTTTCCCAGCTCTGGCTAGGCCTGTGTTTTAATCCTTTTCATGTGCAGATTTGACCACTCCAAGCTTTAGCCATTCCAAGGTTTGCAGACTTACTGGCCTCTGATACTCTGCAGCCTCTGTGCTTTCCCAGTCAACCTCTGTTCACGCAGTTTCCATACCTTGACTTGTTTCCAGTCCCAGACCTCTATGGACTTTCTAAAGTCAGGAGGAGCTGCTTTTGACCTCAGGGGCTATACAGAACCGTGTCTATGCACTTTTAAAGTTTACAGGATTTCCCGGTAATTCACTGAGATCTGTAGCAATTCCTGCTGCCTTAGGAAGCCCACAGCAAGGTAAACCTGAGAACTGAAGGAAAAAATCAAGGCAAGGAACCTAGAAGAAACAGGGGAACCTTTAGATTAGAGGCCATATTAGGTAAATCAGTCATAAAGCCAAGGACTGCAGCGAGCGGCTGAACACAGTCCGACCGATGGGGAGGGGGACAAAGGAAGCAGCTGCCCTGGGGTGCAGTGATTCAAAGGGTCTGGGGCTCCAGCTGCTGCTGCTACTATTGCTGCAGCAGTGGCACCAGAGCCCTGGGCCCTTTAAATTGCTGCTTTGAGTGCCAGCTATGCTCTGGACAGCACAAAGGGCTAGCTGCCCTGCCCCTGCTCATTCTGGGAGTGGGAGCCGTGCCTCCCTCCCCCCCCCCCACACACCTTGCCCGCGGGGGCTGTTAGTGTCCCTCCCTGAACACCACAAGGTTCAGGGTTGCTAGCTGCTGAAAATTATTTTTAAGGACAGCGTAAAAAAAAGGACCACCAAAGTTCTTTTACGGACACATTCTTACATAATATAAAGATAGGACAAAAGTGAACAATATTTAAGGTTTTTATTCATACATCACAATAGCAATGTTTTTACACTAATTTAACCTGCTTACTAGCCACATCAGCATCCTCCAACTTCTGAGAGCCTTTGGGGGCAAGGCAGGTGAATGGCGCACATAAAAAAAGGGACCCTTTTGAGCACAAGGCAAGATTCAAAAGGGGGAAAGAAAAATAGACTTTTTCTCAGGTTTTATCTGCTTCACATCTCTGGCTAGGTCTACACTACCTCTGGTATCCCAGAAAAGCTCTGCCGTGTCCAAGGAACATGTCCGCTTTTTTGGAACAGTTTCCAAAAAAGCAGATGCGTTTTCGGCATTCCTGTATTCCTCATTGTACGAGGAATAAGGGATGTTCTGAAAGAGGTTTTTCTGAAATTTGGCCCCGTGTACATGGGCCAAATTTCAGAAAAGCCTCTTCCGAAAAAAAAAGCAGAAAAAGATACGCAAATTGCAAACTGCAATTTGCATATCTTTTGCCGACTTTTCTTTGCAGTCTAGACATTGGCTGAGGCTGAAGGGCTGAATGAAGGACTGCAGCAGAAGCATGAGGAGGCAGCAGGGCAGGGATGTTAGTGATGCCAAAAATTCAAAGCTGGTCACCAGAGATGGAAAAAAGCAGCCCCTACCAGCAGGTTGCAGGGAGCCCTCACCAGGAGAATTCCCCTTCCTGCTGCTTCCCCAGGAATTATAGAGTTCCTGGATCTGCCCCATGGCATAGATCTCACCCCAGGGCCAAGGGGGAGGAAGCTCAGTGGTTTTTTACTGATATTAAAATGTTTTTACGGATTTTATGGACAGGTCCAATTTTAGTTCTTTTTTACTGATTGAGAATGTACTATTGGTTGACAACTCTGACAAGGTATCCTCCTTTCTGCCTCCTAATTACTCTGGAGTTTCTAGTTCCCACATCGGAGGGCCTCACAGATCTTATCACCACAAAGTATCCTACTTTCTGCCTCCCAATTCATGTCATTAAGCAAAGATAAGGAGACTGCCCATTTTAACCTTAACTCTGAATTTCCTGTGTTTCTAGTGGTTGTTTTTGATAACATTCTTTGTAAGGTGAGACTTTTGTTCTTATTTCATTTTTGTACCCTCAGATTACTGATATGTACTCTCAGTCTTAACTCCAATTTGCTTACAGTTTTGTCTGAAAATTAATATAAATTGTCTGGAATGAGCAATGGTAATTCAGCATAATGGAGGAGGAGAAGGTAGTTGTGTATGTGTAAATGTATAATAATTGCTGAGCATTTCTGGGAATAGGCATTTGGAAGGGCATCTTTCATAATATTTGTCAAAGTCCTGTCTGTACTCTAAAGTAGGTTCCCCATCACTGGTACTTGGTGTCAGCATTGGTATTGCAGGCTCCTTCTTGCTATGTTAGTGGTGCCAGTGGTTTGCGTCCCAGTGCCATGCACCCATTCATTTTTCATTCAGTTAGTTTGGTAAACTGATAGTTGATTGAGAAGTTTGTGGATCCCCGTTTTATACAGATTATTCCTTTGCCATAAAATATTCTATTTCCAAGCATAATTTTTGGCAACCAGTCGTTATACCAATAATTATTTATATCAACGGAGATAACGTTAATTGGAGGGAAAATATAATAGACTATTCAGCTCAACCTAATACTTCTGAATCACTAGGTGAAAATGTCCATTCCCCAAATATACTGCATCAAAAATCCCTACACGTAAAGAACATTAAGGTTGCAAAGTCAAACACTCAAAAGTTAGGAATACCAGAATCCCTGTACAACCTTAATTCAGCCCCCTTGTGCATATGCATTACAATACATTCTTGAATTATTTGATCACATACAAGTTATTCCACAGAGCCTCTGACTCATTCAATTTACAGGATGATGTTGTTCACTGAATAGTTAGATGTCAGTATTTCTTTTTCATAGAATCATAGAAGATTAGGGTTGAAAGAGACCTCAGGAGACCTTCTAGTCTAACCCTCTGTTCAAAGCAGGACCAACCCCAACTAAATCATCCCAGCCAGAGCTTTGTTTAGCCAGGCCTTAAAAACCTCTTAGGATGGAGATCCCACCACGTCCTTAAGGTAACCCATTTCACGGCTTCACCACTCTCCTAGTGAAATAGTTTTTCCTAATATGACAACTAGACCTCCTCCACTGCAACTTGAGACCACTGTACCTTGTTTGTCATTTGCCACCACTGAGAACAGCTTCTCTCCATTCTCTTTGGAACCCTCCTTCAAATAGTTGAAGGCTGCTATCAAATCCCCCCTCATTCTTCTCTTCTCGAGGCTAAATAAGACCAGTTTCCTCAGCCTCTCCTCATAAGGCATGTGCTCCAGCCCCCTAAACATTTTTGTTGCTATCTGCTGGATATTCTCCAATTTGTCCACAACCTTTCTATAGTCGGGGGGTGGGGTGGGGAGGGGAGAAAGGCAATACTCCAGATGTGACCTCACCAGGGCCAAATAGAAGGGAATAATCACTTTTCTTGATCTGCTAACATTGCTCCTACTATACTCATTATTCAGTGTCGTCCGTCCCCGGCCCCAGGTATTATTTATTGCACACTATTCAAACCTTGCACTGAATAAAAAATTAATTTCTAGGTTTGCTGAGCAAAATTAGGAATTTCCATGGGCAATTCTGACATTTCAGCATTTGTCCCCCCCCAAAATTAGGACAAAAAGTTGACATTTTGCATTTTTTTGTGAAATGGAAGTTTTCAAAAAATGTTATTCTGAAATGTCAAAACAAATATGTTTTGCCATTTTGAATTGAAACTAAACATTGACATTGCCAAAAATCAATATGTATCAAAATACTTTGTTTCAAATTAATTTAGTATTAAATTACATTGTTCCATAGTATCTCATTGCCTAATAGGAGATGTAATTAGGCAGCCTGATGCCATCCTTTTCCTATCTGGGCGAGGTTTCCTGGCATCTCCCATACTGCACCCAGAGCCATCTGACTCCCAGGATGCATCATGGAGGTCAATCGGGGAAATTCACGCTGCATTATGGGAAGTTGTAGTTCTCCAGGGAGTCCAGCTCAGAGGAGAGAATGGGGGCCCAAATAATGATTTGTTGAACTGATTTGAAACAAAATGTTTCAGCTTAGTTCTAAAACCAAAATATTCCAATTTGGATCAAACCAACCCAAAAGTGAAATATTTCATTTAGATTTTCCTGAGAGAAAATTGAAAATTTTCAGAAAAAAATTTGATTTTGTAGCAACTGTGTTTTCTGCCAGAAAAGCATTCTGACAGGGAATTCCCAACCAGCTCTATTAATTTCTCTGGCTTTTCTGCGGGGCTCTCATTGTAGCATATTAGCTTAACAGCAACTCTATTAATAACAACATTCTGTAAACAGGAACATTCTGCCTGGAACCGATTTGGTCCAGGGCAGACCAGCTACCGACAGCTTTTTGTGGAAAGCCCAGACCACACACAGGTTTGCAGGGCTGCAGCTAAGGGAGGAAGTTCTGGTACATGTAGCACCCAGGTAGGTGGCAGGGAGAGCTGGGGAGGAAGGGAGGGCTTTCCACAGGGAACAGGATGTTGGTGGCCCATGTAGCTACATAATACTTCTCTCTATGCTCCCCAGGCACATCTACACTAGGAAATTATTTTGAAACAACTAAATCTGAAATAAATAACTCCCAAAATAACTATTTTGAAATAAGCTTATTCTCCAGAGAAAGCAAGAGTACAGATTTTGATATAAGCAACCTGTTATTTCGAAATAATGGGCTTGGTAGTGTGGATGCTCTGCTTGTTATTTCAAAATAACTCCCTAGTGTAGATCAGGGCCCAGGCTCAGTACATCCTACTACCCCTGCTTCCTATAGAAAGGCCTGTTTGTAGGCAGGTCATTGGGATTGCTGTCAGGGAAAGAAGTGCATGGATGTACCTATCTCATAGAGCTGGAAGTGACCTTGAGAGGTCATTGAGTCCAGTCTCCTGCCCTCACAGCAGGACCACATACCATCCCTGACAGATTTGCCCCAGTTCCTTAAATGGTCCCCTCAAGATTTGAACTCACCACCCTGTGGGTTTAGCAGGCCAATGCTCAAATCACTGAGCTATACCTCCCCTGCTGGAGAGTGCAAGGGGATGTGTTGTGCAGCCATAGTGCTTCCTTCCCTGCTGCAACCCCACAAACTTGCTTACAGTTCCTGTCCCAGTCCTTCCTTCCAGGACTGCAACACTGTAATGAAACACTGGGATTTGCCGAGCACTGACTGCAGCCTCATAAGCTTTTTTTTTCATTTATTGGCAACCACCAAGTAATAGCAACCTTTGACTCTCCACGGAGGAGCTGCTGATAATTGGAATCTACTGAATCTTTGTTCTTTACAAATATAAATGAATTCACCTTTGCTGAGTCCTTGAGAGGTGAAGTCCTATTATGCTCATTTTACACATGGCCACTGAGGGACAGAGACAGAAGCCAAAATTGTAACAGTGTTAACTAATTTTGGGTGGCCCATCTGAGATACCTGGGATCTAATTGTTGAGAACATTTGGCATGTTTTATAGTACTTTATATGTTCAGCAAAGGCAGAGGTGAAAGTAAGCGGCTGTGCCCTGGTGCGCAACTCCAGCACGAGCTGGCTGAGCTGTGGCAAAAGCCAGCAGGGAGCTATTTAAAGAGCTGGCAGGGACCTGGGTTGTAATAGGACAGTACCTGTAAGAAATTTTAAGTTACTTTCACCCCTGGGGGTTCTCATTGACTTCAATTTCCATTGTGAGTGCAAATCAGACACCAGGTGTTTCAAACTGGGTTCCCAGAAAATAAGGCATATTTGATTAATTACCACCCATGACGACATGTATATATATGTGATTTGCCCAGCATCACATATGAACTCTGCGGCAGAGGCAAGGATAGAATACATTTCTCCTTGGCACCATTCAACTGCCTTAATCATGAGATATCCTTTTTCTTCCTGCCTTCCCTGCCCCATCCATCTTCTGACTTCTGCAACACAAAGCAGGGATCCTGCGTGCAGACAATAGCTTCAGTCCAGCCTGTGCAGTGAAAGAGTATTTCTTTTGGATGCAATTTCCTAAGATTTTAAAATAAATTGAAAAAAAGTGTCACGAAGAATCATATTGAATTTCTCCTTCTCTCATATGGATGAACAGCAGGATTAGGATCTATAGATTCAAGCACAGTCCTTTATTACTTGATCTAATGCAATAACAAGTAGCAGTAGAAGGCTGTTCTCTTCTATGTCAACCTAGACTAGAGGGGGTGGACACACATGTTTGCCAGTAGATTTCACAGCTATTTGCTAGACAGCAAAGGAACGATGAGACTGTTCCAGGTTTTGCAGAGGAGTATTTTCTAGGGATTACAGACCCTTTGAACTCTGTCTCCCCCAGCCTTCCACTTCCTTATCCCCTCTTCTGATGCTATCCCTCTGTTCCTTTTCTCCTCTTCCACAGCTCCATATATTTTCCCTTAACTACGTCCTCTGAAACAGCTGACCCATTTTATTTAAAACTTAAAAAAAAAAAATCAGCCTGAGGTAGGCACCCAGTATGGAAAATTTCAGCATGTACAGTTTAAGCTTCTGGAAGTTACAAGCAAGTGGAAAAAGGGTTGTATAATGGAAACTTAGGCAACCTTAGCTATAGTTGTCACTACCTGCACTGCTCTAATACAAGTCCCTTGGTCAGGGCTGAAGGGCAGGAAGCTGAAGCAGCGAAACACACTTCTAAACCATTTAAGGTCCAAAATTAAACTTTCCTCTGTTATAGTGAAGAGGAAGTAAACCAGTTCTAAAAGTAAAGAAATGTACCTGTACTATTTTATTAATATGATTTCAGTCATCGTAACTGTGAAAGATGTTGGTGGTTTTATAAACCTTTATTCTTTTTAATTTCTTCAGTTAAAAATCTGAATTTAGGGTCTCAGTGTAGGAAATTTGTTTTACAAAAATCTAAAACAATTTTTAAATCCATTTTTAATTTCCCAAAGTGAAACAAGTTGTTGATTTCAGATGCTTTTTGTCATTCCAAAGAGACATCAGATGTAAAATGAAATATATTTCTTTATATTGTATATTATTCTACATAGGGGAGAAACTCTAATAAAAATGTATTTTTAACAATATGATTATCAGCCTGCTCCCTGTGTAATAATGGGCTAGCCACTAGTGTATACATGTGAGAGTCAGATGAATAGAAATGCATGATTTACCAGAATGTCATGGATAAATTCTCTATGAAATGCTAAATACTTATTTACCCAATAGACTATATCTGCTTTAAAAGGACTTGGTGTAACTTTAAAAATCTGTATTTCTGTATGTGTTTATACCCCTTTTCCTGCCCTATATTGGGTAATAAAAGGATTTGTATAAAAATACCTAAAATTTGCATAAAACGTTCGTTACCCAATAAATCCTATGCCTTTACCTCTATGCCTTTTACGTTTAACTTAAATACTGGTTTGTTCGAAAGACTGGAATGGCTCTTCATGGATCTCTACCCTCTGTAGTATTCTATATTATTGTTATATGGCACATCTGGGAGTTGTTGGCTATTTATTCCTGTCCTTTGTGTTCAAATTGAATTTCCAAATGTAATGGATAAATGAGGCCTTTGCAGTCATAAGAAGATAGCCTAATTTGGCAAACCTGTTTTGCGTGTGTGTCTTTGAAATGTTTTAGACTAAAGCAAGTTCCCAATTCTATTTTGCTGGCCTGCTAAAGATATTCATTAAATTCTTCAATATCTTTAGCTGACTCATTAATTTGGTGAAGAATAAATTATTTTTTTTTTGTCATTAAATATTCTGCATGTGAAGTTTCATTTTGTTTATCATAGGACCTAGTGGATTGTTTTTCTGATGAGTGAAAAGCAACAAACATTAATTAACTCCCGGATGCATATGAGTGAAGAGATAAACAGAGTTCAGTGAGCTGCTTAGATAGGTACATAGTCTCACATGGTTGAACTGAATAGCTAGAAGCCTCATGCCACCTTGTGGCAGCCACACAGAACCATAATCACAATGGCTGCACTGTAAAATAAAAGTAGAGTAGACTCTACTGATTTTGGTTCTGGGATAATTTCCAGTTAGATGGATACTCCTAAAAATCCAGTTAACCTGATAATACTGAGATTCTTAGATATCTGTATCAGATATGCAAAACAAGGTTAGAATTAAACACCAGCAAGTGCTAAGAAAAAATATTGAATTGGTGGCTTTACATTCCTATTTTTTTCCTGATTTAGAGTTAGCAACTACTTATCCTATTTGGACACCTAGAGCAGTAGTCAGAAAAGGCAGAATGACTAGCTCTGATACTTAAACCAATGGTTAGGGGTAATACAGGCTGGACCTCCCTGGTCTGGCACCCTTGGAACCTGACCGGTCCCAGAGGAGGGATTTTGCCAGACCAAGGAAGGTCATTTCTGCCCCCGTTACTGACTCCCCCAGCCCTGGACCCACCACAGGCCCCTTTGCCCTGCTGATCCCCATTCCCCCTTGCCTGCCGCGTTGTGACATGGGAGTGCTGGTCTTCTGTATTTTTGTACTAAGAATTATTTTTAGTGCCTTGCACCTTCCTTTGCCAAACTGTTTTTAACTTCATAGAATGAATCCTACTTACAGATTAGGGTTGAGATGACCCTCGACCCTACTGAATGCCTTTCACATGGTGTTGTCTTTTGTCCCTTTTAGGTATGGAGAGTGCAATCACATTGTGGCAGTTCCTATTGCAGTTGCTGCTGGATCAGAAACACGAGCATCTGATCTGTTGGACATCCAACGATGGGGAATTCAAGCTACTCAAAGCAGAAGAGGTGGCCAAGCTGTGGGGACTCAGAAAAAACAAAACTAATATGAATTATGACAAGCTGAGCAGAGCACTCCGATACTATTATGACAAGGTAAACTGTGTTGTTCTAAAGCAGATTAAGAAAACAGAAGCATAAACCTCAGTCCAAGCTCTCTGCTCAAGTCTAGCTGCTCCTAGGGTTTCCTGCACATTCTCTCCATCTCTGCCTCATGTTCACTCTGACTTCCACCTCGCTTATATTCTGCTAGAATTAACCATATACAATAAAGGTGCCAATTCTATGGGTGCTCTAAGGTTGGATCACCCATGGGGAAAAAAATAGTGGGCACTCAGCAACCCCTAGTGGCTCTGCCGATCAGGAGCAGAATGGTGCAGGAAGAGGTGGAGTAGGGGCAGAGCAAGGTCAGGGCCTGGGGTGGAGCTTGTAAACAGGAGAAACTTGCATCCATTTGCAGAATCCCACAAACTTCCGTCCTAACATGTCTGTAGCTTTCCTGCCTTTACCTGTCATGCTTAGCCTGCTATTTCCCTATTACATATGAAATTACATACCAGTTGAAGGGCAAATCGATCCAATTTATGTCACTTTACTCCGTGCACTCACTTATATGTGCTTTCTTACCAACTTACACCATTTACCTCCCTACTGGATTTGATCCAAAGATTTCTGTGCATGTGGCATCCACTTACATATGATTTAGATTTTGCCCCTTGTTTCTGTTCTGCAAATTCAATTACCTTACTGAGTATAATATCTTTTAATGGGTAACTGGTATGTATTTATGCTATTCTGTAGTGTATGTCAGCATCCCTAGAGGACAGCTTCACATAGGGAATGTGGGCATAGATTTGGCTCAGTGTTGTTCACTGCTGATAATGTGCCAAAATATCTGCTGGGTAGATTAATGTAAAGATGTTTTTCAAGCACTGTGTAAAAATGGAATCCTACATAGAAAAATCTATTGTCACTTGGAGTTATTTAGAACTTTTGAGTAGGCACATTTTACCCTGGCTTTAAAACATTCTGAGCACTCACCCACCTGAATAAGGTCAATGGGAGCTAAAGAGGTTCAATACCTCTGAAAACCACACCACTGGAGTATATTGGGAAGGACATATGCCGTGCTCCATCTAGGGTGTGTGTCTGTGCGCCTGTGCACAAAAAAGTCTAAGCCCGCCCACCTCCTCCTCAGAGCTGCGCAGCAGCACTCATCTTCCTGCTGCCAGGGCTGCAGGGCGGGTGGGACTGGGGCCGTGTTGGGGGGCGGCTGCTCTGACTGCCACTGGGGCTGAGACTGCATTGGGAAGCAGCTGCTGTGGGGGCCATACGTGTGGGCAGGCAGCAGCTGCTGCTGGGGATTGAGACCACGTGGCTGGTGGCCTGGCAGGCGGCTCCTGCTGCCAACGATTGTGGCTGCGTGGCTGGCAGGTGGCTCCTTCCGCTGGGGATCGGGGCTGCGTGGCTGGCAGGAGGCTGCTGCCATCGGGGAATTTTTTGTTTGCCTGGCTTGGGGTGGTTTATTGGCCTGTCCTCTGGCCAGAAAGACCCAAGCAGCAGAGGGAATCACCCAAGCATTACAGTGATTCTTTAATGTCTGGAGGAGGCTGTGGGCAAGGCAGGGTATTCAAATCTAGTGGTCCATATCAGTGCAGTCAATATTCCAGCGTAGGGCCCACGCCCTCACACAGCTTCACGAGGCAGCACCTCCACAGCTCTGGCCAGGGGCTGTCACTCCCCCATGTGGAAAACCAAAGAACTGTCCCACACTGTAGCTAATGGTGCAGTACAGCCCCTCCCCCAAATCTCCAGGCTATTCGGCTCCAGGCAGCCACTCGGGCTGAAGTGAGAGTCACCAGGAGGGGCCGAGAGGCAACTTTGCTACAGCCCATGGCATTAGACTGGGCAAGGATTCTTCCGGGGCTCTGGCCCCAGCTGCCTGAGGAGACACACAGGTCCAGGGCTGCTGAGATGCTTGTTCCCAGGGTCTAGCCCAAAGCCTGACTGAGCTCCCTGGGACCTGGCTGCAGGGCGGGAAGTGGCTGTAATGGAATCTAAGGGAGCTGGAGCTGCTGCTGGGCTCCTTGCTACTGACACGAGAGCCTGGTGGGGACTGTTCAGTGTTCACGGGGTGGTGCTGAAGGAAGGGGGAGCAGTGGGACGGGGGCGAAATGGGGGATTAGCTGTGTAACAGGGCAGAAGATGAGGCAGGAGCTAATGCATCTGCACAGTAAGTGGGGCTATCTTCCATAATTTTTCTATATATAATTTTTTTGTTAATAACTGGTGGGTGCAATAGTGGCACACATCCGAACAAGCGCACGTGACCTCAATATTGGTGCACAGGACAAAACTCACTCCACTCATGGTGGAAAATCTTAGAGGGAACACTAGTCATAACACCTCCATTAGGGTAAACAGTGCCATAGTAACTACTTTATTGGCCTTTCAGTTGGTGTCTAGTCTAGTCACCCACTTTTCTGGGTTAAGTAAGATGTGGCAGCAGTAGAATAAAGTATGTGGTGATAAAGAGAACAGAGAGTAACAAAGAATTTGTATCTGATAAATTGAGTGTAGCAGAGGGACGAATGCTTGAGGGGAATCATAATATGTGATGAGGTACTAGAAAGACAAGTTAAAGAAGGACTTACTGCACAGCACAACATTGGAGGTATAAAAAATATCTAGTGTGGAGTTCCCCTATCTGGATATTAGACTCCTGCTTTTCACCTACTCTTGTACGTTGGATGACTATTGTTTTATTTCAGGTCCAGTATTCTTTATGTGATTAAAATATTTATTTTTTACAGTGCGCTCATACTTATTATTCCTACTGTTTCTTACAATCTTTGCAAAATCAGGGTTAATGCTAATTTTAATTTGTTTTTTTAAAGTATAGTTATGCTTACTGGTCTGTTCTCATCTTAATTTTCCAGGAGCTAAATGAGATGAGATTATACCCTGCAGTGACTAATGCTAAAATTTAGCATGATTATGGCAGGTTTGCATGTTCCACACGGCAGGGGAAACCAGACTAATTTATTGCCGAATTGAGCTCAAAGTATAGTTGTCATTTATTATTTGTGTTACACTAATCCTGAAGGTGGTTCCTCTTGTATTAGGTGCTATGCAAGTTGAATTAACAAAACGTCCACAAATCCATTCACTGTCCCTGAAATCAAATTGTTTTCTATGTATTGAACAGGATTTGGTAAACTGATATTTTTGTTGTTGCTTAAACAAGAATTTTGAAGGAGTTCTAACAGGCTAGTGAAACATCGTCAGGGTAGGATTTTAAAGCCATAACTACTGTGATAAAAAGATGTTAGGATTTCAGTGAGAAGAAGCTAGGACCCATTTAAGTTTTCTCTCTTTAAGACATTTTGAAGGTGGCTTGGAAAGCACAAGAAGATTAAGAAAAGGATATTCTAGTATAGAAGGATATGATTTTCTAACCACTCAGCATGGTGATTTCTTCCTCATTGAGCACTAAAGGCTCCTGCTCAGCATGGGGAAATTCACATCATTATCTGAGTCCAACCTCTCCGTTTATAAACTTGACTGGGATCAATGCACACAGAGTGCCTGCCGGTGAGCGAACCATTTGTGCCTGGCTTCTGCTGGATAAAGCCATTAGTTTAATACAGCAAGTGGCTGATTTTATGTTGTTTGAAAAAGAGAGACAAATCATTTGTCCTTGGCGGTGCTTTCTCTCCAAATCCGTTTTCTCCAAGTGAACTGGAACACCTCTTTATGTGACAATGCCCCTTCGCTTGTCTCTCTTCCCCTCGTACATGCCTTTCTTCATGGCATTAGCTGCTTGTCATCTTTTCAGTCAGTCCATCCTCCCTTTCTTGCTTGCTCTCTCTTTCAAAATGCTTTAGCTTAGCACCTCCTGGAGGACTAGCTGTATCCCCTATGTGCGTCTTCCAAGATGCTGGTATCCTGATAGCATCTCCCTAGGTGTCATCAGCAGGGTTTGAACCCCAAGCCAAAACCATGGGCTATTGCTATGTAAACTAAAGAAGTAACTCTATTGGCTGGTAGCAGCAGAGAGACTTCTCTGTGTGGACTAGCTAGAGGTTAGCAGGTGATCTGTGCTTTGTTTTGTTACACTAATTCAAAAGCGGTGGGGCGAAGTAGAATGCTGGCAGGGAGCAGCAAAGGCAGGGTAACCTGCTACAGGACTTGAATAACTGGTAATACTGGATAAGCAATTTCAGTTTTTCAGGAGAAAGTGAAAGGTCAATCAGTAAGGGATTAAATGTCAACGAACCAGGGGAGAGCCAAGTATCAAACACCTTTTCTCTCCATATTTATTCTGGCCCATGTGTCCTCCCCATGGTGCACAGCACAGAGGGGAAAAATATATGGGAAGAGCCCTCGTGGGGCCACATGGAGGGAAAATGTGATTACATGGGATGCTTCACTAACTTCTGCCAAGCACAGTAGGGTTGCCAGCCTTCCAGGATTGTCCTGGAGTCTCCAAGAATTGAAGCTTAAGTCATGTGATGAAACCTCCAAGTATACATCCAGTCCAACCAAAACTGGTAACCCGAGCCATGTTGCCATGGTTGGGGGATGGCTGCAATAGAGTTCAGAGTAGGAGCTGCTGGGCATAATCTGCAGGGCTTGTTACCAGCATCCCTTCATCTGGAGGTTTTTTTTTCTACTATCTGGGACGAGAATGCAAGTGTTCCACAACTTGTGACAAGGGTCCCCAGCCATTGAGGTAGGAGGACAATGCAAGGTGTTACAGGGAACACCACTCACCGCTGCACTGGCACCTCCTCCTGATCACTCTGGGGTTTAGCTTGGGGCCAGCACCCCCTTCTGCCATTTGCATGCCAGTGCTCCAACTCTGCCTGTGCTGCAGCTCCTCTTTCACTCCAGTTCCTTTGTGACTTAGCCCTGTAGCTAGCTCACTCAGTACCAAAGTCTCTCTCTGCAGCAGCAGTCTTCCAGTGTACTGCCCTCCAAGCTATGCCATGTCCTTGCTGGCTGGTAGAGGGGCTTCGGCCCACCCACTACTGCAGTTTAGGGACCTTCAATCTAGCAGTTTTGGGCTTTTCTCTCTGCCCTCACTGCTCCTTCCCTGGGTGGCGTTCTGCACTCTGGTGCTCCTTCTCTCGCTGGGTGTATCGCTCCAAACTCTCCTCCCTCTTTCCAGGGAGTGTCTGCAGCCTCCAAACACTGCTTCCTATTTCCAGCCAGTTACTACCCTTTCCCGCCAGCGGCCTGGTGTTACAGGCCCTGTCTGTTCCTGCCTGTCTGAGCCTGCTTTCAATTAGCTGCCCGCTCCCTGGCTCCTCCTCCAGGTGCAGCCTATGGAATTAGCTGGCCAGACTGGCTCTCTTATCTGCCCTCAGGCCTGGGTGTGGTGGATACCCCACTACACAAGGGAAAATTATGTTGTTCTGACCATGTTAAAAAATTCAGATGTCTTTGAATAGTGAAGATCAGCCCTACTTCTTTTAGCAACTAAAATCTCTGAAGTTTCCATCCTCATTAAGCATGCTCCATCCCTTCCCAGCTTCTGCAAATAACCAGACTATGGGCACAATTCCCATAGAGAAACTGAGCATTCTCCCTTCAGCCCTGGACAATAGGTGTGAAGCAAGACTTTCTGTTATGGTTGCTCCCAGCTGCTCTGGGCTGGGCACTGGAACTGAGAGCAGGGAGCCTGTCTCTCGTGTGCTCAGTGACAAATCCCTCCTCCGTCCCCAAAACTCATACTGCCACCGTACTATTGCTATCAGTCATTCTGTTTGCTCAAGTGCCAGAGGCCTGTGCAGTGGATTTAAAAGTTCCTACCTGATGATGACTTTTGTGGGCGTCTGTATGATTTTAGAGGGTGGGATTTGTTTTTTCAGTTAAAAAGAAAAACAAACCTAGGAAATTTTACACACACACACAAAGCTAGGTTAAGAGAACATTATGGTTGCAAAGGTAAGCACACACAGTTTAGGAAATGCTAAAATTAAGATTGCCAGTGCAGACCCCTTGTATGCATTATGATACTGTCTCTAAATACATGTTCACATTTTTTTCACTGCCTCATTAAATGTGTAGGATGGACAGTGATAACTTAATGAGCAGCTATTCAATATTTTATTTTCTCCTCATTGTTGATCGTGTGGCCCCAGGCCTTATTTACTGCACACTATTCAAACCTGGCTCGCAGGCGGAATTATTAATGTCAATTTTGGTTAATACCTGGCCTGCTTGGTTAGTGGGACAAAGAGAGGGGGACATCTTACACTCTTGCTCCATGCATTATACTGACTTCCGGCTTCTGTTTGCTTCCTGGTACAATTCAAGGTGTCGAGTCTTTAAAGTCCTATTTATGATGATTCCTAGCTATTGGAAAGACTGCCTTGGTCTCCAGGTACTATTGCAACAGTTGAGTATGTTCTTGCTAATAGTTTCTTGCTTGTTTGAACATTTAAAAGCCAGCAATGGAGAGTGGTGTCATGGGCTGATCAAAGACAAGCTGTGGGTTGGAAGTGAATGAGAGATGGTAGTGTGGGGACAAGCAGTAAAAGCCTGGAAGGCGAAACAGGGGTGACTTATGTATGAACCAAAAGAGAAGGGAACCAGCAGAGAGATGCCAGGAGCGGTGACATGGCCAAAGTGGTGGGCTAGGTGAATATCTGGGGACTAGAGAACAGGATGTTGCACTAATCAAGATGCAAGATGAGGAGAGCCTGGACAAGAGTTTTAGCTGTGGGGATGGACAGGAAAGGCGGTATCTTACAGATGTGATGTAGAAAGACTTGGCAATACTTAGACATAGTCTGGAGATGAGGACCCAGAGAGAGGTCTGATTTGAAGATGATACCCTGGTTATGGGCCTGAGTCAAAGGCAGGATAATGGTTTGATCCACAATGATTGAGATGGACTGTAGAGGGGACGGCTTGGGGAGAAATATTAAGAGCCTTGTTTTAGCCATATTGAGCTTGAGCTAACAGCTGGACATCCACGAGGAGGTACAAGACAAATAGGCTGAGATTTTAGCTTGGCGAGAAGGAGAAGGGTCTGGAGAAGAGAAGTAGATCCTTGTGTCAGCATAGATATGGTAGCTGAATTACTGTTTGCAGGTGAGATTACCAACAGATAAGATGGAGATTGGAGATAAGGCTAGAGTCCTCTGGACCCAAGGAGGAGTGTATAAACCCTGTACTAGTTTAGAAGGGGTTAAGGAGCTGCTCTGGGCTGAAATAGCACCATCCCATTGCACTTGCAAGTCATGCCAGCAGTGGAGGAGGGGTTGAAAAGCATGACACTCAGTCAGCTCAGTAAGAGCAGCTGTGGGCAGGGAACGGATTGCTGAGCCTTCAAACTCCCAGGAAGAGGCCTGGTAGCAAGCAGAACTCACACCCTGGCCTAAAAGGAACAGGTCTCCCCTGTGCAGAAGAGTGGAGACTGTTTGCTATCATTTTTGCCAGAAAACCAGTGGACTTTTAGTTGAATTGTGGTCCACTCGGGGCCCTGTGAAGGAAGAGAGGCCAGTATGTTTCTTTTCCTTTATTTTCTTTGGCTGCTTCTGAGCTGTTTGTGTGTTCCCCAGAACTCTGAAAGGGGAGAAGTATCCAGAAGGGTTCAGCTGGAGGGCTGAAAATCCATCACTGCCAGAGTGCTATGGACCACCCCACTGAAGAAACTGGACCCGAGAGAGTACACAGCCCCTGCAACACCCCAAGAGGGTGCAGTGTTAGGAACAGGCCCTTGACAAGTCCCTACAGAAACCTGAAGGGGCCAGGAGGATGAAGAGGATCCTTCAAAGGACACTATGAAGGCGTGAAGTAGGAAGAGGACTAGGAGAAGACAATGTTTCACAGAAGCCCAGGGAGGACAAGGATTTCAAGAAGAGGAGAATGGTTGATTGTATTGAAGGCAGATGACAGGTCAAGAAGGATGAGTCCTGGTTCTGAGTTTTGGCTAGGAAAAGGTCATGAGAGATTTTGATTTCAGTGGAATGCAAGGGTTGGAGGAAGAAGTGGAGTGGGTCTAGGATGATGGTTATTTGTATTACCATAGTGCCTAGGAGGTCCCTTTGTGGAGCAGGGCTCCACTGTGCTAGAGACTGTGCACACAGAACAAAAAGTCCCTGTCCCAAAGTGGGTGGAATGGAAGGAGGGGAATGCCTGAGAGGGATTGCCTTTGGTGAGCTTAGAGCTTAAAGGGATAAGGGAGAGATGCAGCAGTTGGAAAGGCAAATGAGCGCAGGAGTATGGCTTTTGTGGAACAGGAGAGACTAAGCATGTTTGTGTTGTGAGGGGAAAGAGCCAGAGGAAGTGAGAGGTTACAGAGAAGAGGTAAGGAGGGGAAGAGATGGGGCACAAGGGAGCTCAGGAGATGGGATGGAGCAAAGTGGAAGAGTTAAGGGAGGGGAGCAGATGAGAAACTTCTGCATCTGAGAGGGAAGGAAGATAGAGTTGCAGGAGAGGAAGGGAAAACAAGCAGAGGAGAGGAGGAAGATCATTTGGAATTTCTCTTGGAAGAAATTAGCAAGGACCTGTGCAAAGAAAGCAATGGAGGCAGAAGGGGAGTGTTTGAGGAGGGAGTCAAAAGTTGTGAAAAGGGGACTGTGATTGTGGACATGGGACTCAATTAAATTGTAACATTAGACCTGATTAGCTAGGAAGGAGAAGAGAACAAATTGTGCAGTGGGGGAAGTTGGTCAGTCACAGGATTTCCACCAGAGTTGCACTGGAGTGCGAGAGCAGACATGGAGGAAGTGGCTGTTAGGGGTGGGGAGAGCTAGGGCTGGAGGTTGGCAGGGCATATCTGAATACGAGAGGAGCGAGAAAGGGGCGAGGAGAGGGAAATATGGAGAGAATAAACAACTGTGTCAATGGAAGAGAGGGCTGAGCAGAGAGCAGACAAGATGTCAAGGAGTTTGATGGATGGATGTCATGGAAAGGGCTAGTGACAGGCTGTGAGAGCAGGGGCAAAGTGTGCAGAAAGAGATCAGATGATGGTCAAAGAGGGGGAACTCTGTGAGAGAGACCAGAAAAAGAACAGGGGTGGGTGAAGAACTAGTCAAGCAAATGGCTCTTTTGCTGTGTGGGAGAGTTGAACTAGGGTTGTAGGTTGAATGAAGAGGGGATGGGAGGAAAACATGCAGCCAAGGTTCAGATGGGAGTAGAAGTCACCAAGAATGAGTGAGAGAGATTGAGAGGACACAGAAGGAGAGAGAAATCAGGAGCTGAGATGATAGGAGGGCTGAAGGGAGGAGTTTTTTGGACAGTAGATCCTAGCAGCATGGAGGGGAAAGAAGAGAAGAGTGGGGGGCAGTTCTCTTCAGAAGAAGAGAAAGACTGGGAAGGGGGAGATAGGAGGAATAGGAAGTGGCAGTAATGGGAGAGAAGCAGCACAACACCCTCCCCATGGTCTGATCCAGGGTGGGGTGAGAGAGAGAAGGAGAGGCCTCTCTAAGAGAGAGCAGCTGTAGAGGAAGTGTCAAAGGAAGGGATCCAGGAGCGAGAGGGAGTGAGACAGAAGCTGTGGATGGTTGTAATTTTTTTTTTAAAGAGATGAGTGGGCCTTCCAGAGACAGCGAGAGTAAGGGAGGAGGAAAGAAGGGGGATGGCAGAAGCATAGAAATATAGGGAAGGAGGCAGCTCCAGAGATCATCTAGCCCTGCCCCTGCCATGCTTATGCAAGATTAAATATGCATACAAGTCCTTATACGCATACCTAGTGTGCCTGTAGTGCTCTACGGTCCGTTTTTATACTTGTGAGCTCTTTTGGGCAGGGGCCATGTTTTTGTTCATGCACAATGGAGTTGAGGGCCTGTGATAACACTAAGTGGAAGAGTAAAAACTGCACAACACTAACTTCCTCTCTGTGCCCTCCACTCAGGACTATGAACTAGGAGAGGAAGATACATAATTGTGTAGTTAATTGTCCTAAAATCAATGGTAAAATGCTAGAGGTAAAATGTATTGTTACACAAGGCCTGTCCGTGCACATGTAGTTATGATCATTAGTTCTTTTAAATATGAAGTAAAGCAAAGGGGGAGAAATAATTTTCTGCTTTGGAAAGATATCCTGGTTCCAAAGAATGCTGTAGGGAGGTACCTTATTCTGGCCCTGGCATAAGCACATCTGCTGTTAATGCGAAGTTGGGACATTGCTGGAATCATACGATACAAAAAATGCCTATGTATCAAGAAGCTTATTTTGTGGCAACTCAGTTAAATATCTTCACCATCAAATGGAATAGCTACGGATTGTTTGGATTGCCTCACAAGGTGGCTCATTAGCTGGAGGTAATAGCAGCAATATAACGAATGCTCCAGATTCCAATCTCACTTACATCCGTGACTGCAACCATTGTCTTAAATTATTCATGCAAGAATTCTTGACAGTGAAAAGTTGAGAGGGGTCACTTATGCAGGACACACATTTGCTTCCAAGTTTTGTCTAAATCCAGCTAACTACAAATCTACCACTTTGTCAGCTCATTCCAAAGACACAATGAGAACAAATTCTATCTGGTAGAGAATTCAACCATTAAAAAAAGTAATGAAATACAATATGACAAACATACTCTCACACAGTGTGTTTTTATTTACCAGCATCTAGCTGGTAAATGCACACTAAGGATATTAGATAGTGATTAATTGAATAGTCATGTAACTGCACAAAATATTATTGGTTACACAACTATTTGATAGTCCCCGGGGGTGGGACTAGCAGCCAGTGCACTCCTGGGGAGCTCCCTGCCATCCCACGCTGCTGCCTCTTTACCAGCAGCTGGTACACTCCCA
The DNA here is from genome assembly GCA_019425775.1 of Rafetus swinhoei. Lineage (NCBI taxonomy): Eukaryota > Metazoa > Chordata > Testudines > Trionychidae > Rafetus > Rafetus swinhoei. Next base: position 267,149,285 of record CM033437.1, on the reverse strand, counting down.
AGGGGACAGGCAGGAGCCAGTCAGTGAGGGGAGTTGGTTTAAAAACCTACTCCCTGTGCAGACTGGCTCCCGGCCCGCACTGCTGCCTCTGTATCAGAGGCAGCAGCACTAGGGTGGAGTTAAGGGGGAAACATTCTGCAGATCTGGTGTTCATGGGGAGCCTACTTAGAAGTTGGCTCCCCATGGTACCAGCTTTTGCTCTCCCCAGCTTGCTGCCTCTGATACAAAGGCAGCAAGGTGGGGGGAGGGATGTGTGTAGTCAATAAGATTAACCAATAAGCCTAGGCTTATTGGTTATAGGCTTATTGGTTAATCGTGTATTTGACGACACATTGACATCCCTAATGCACACCAAAAATACTCTGGTGTAGAAAGCAGTAGTCATAATTTCATAATTTACAATAGCCGGGTTCTTCATTCTGATCAAAGGATAGTGCTGGCACTCTTCAGTAGTTTGAAACTTTAAATGCAAAGAAGTTAACTGTTGAACAAGTCTCTGCATTCATCCATCTGGTAGAAGGAAAGCAAAATGAGGGAAAATCTAGATGCCAGCCAAACCAATATTCACATGAAAACTACTTTTGCTTATGTGGAAAAAAAATTGCTGCTATCAATAGGGGAAAAACACCAGATACTAGTTTGCTGTAGGGATGGACAGACAGCTCCCAATGATTCATAGAATCATAGAATCCTAGGGCTGGAAGAAACCTCAGGAGGTCACTGAGCCCAGCCCCCTGCCCAAAGCAGGACCGACCCCAACTAAACCATCCTAAGTAAGGGTTTTGTCAAGCCAGGACTTAAAAATCTCTAGGGATGGAGATTCCACCACCTCCCTAGGTAACCACCCTCCTAGTAAAATAGTTTTTCCTCAAATCCAACCTAGACTTCCCCCACTGTAACTTGAGATGGTTGCTCCCTGTACTGACATCTATCACTACTGAGAACAGCCTCTCTCCATCCTCTTTGGAACCAAAATTGAAGGCTGTTATTAAATCCCCCCTCACTCTTCTCTTCTGCAGACTAAATAAGCCCAAATCCCTCAGCCTCTCCTCATAGGTCATGTGTTACAGCCCCCTAATCATTTTGGTTGCTCTCCGTTGGACCCTCTCCAATGCGTCCACATCCTTACTGTAGTGGGCGGGAGGGTGGGGGATACAGAACTGGAAGCAATACTCCAGATGTGGCCTCACCAGTGCTGAATAAAGGGAAATAATAATTTCTCTAGATCTGCTGGAAATGCTTCCCCAATGAACCCTAATATGCCATTAGCCTTCTTGGCTACAAGGGCACACTGTTGACTCATATCCATATTAATTACTCTAGGCCTTTTTATAGAAGAACCCAGCTGCATGAAGAAACCCAGTTACAACATAGTTGTGTCCTAATCACATCATAACATGGTTTAGTGTTGTCTGCATAGACCAAATCAAATTGAATTATGATCACATAAAAACTATGCTAACAAGGTTCTCTTCCATCGGTTTTCATATGATTTGGTCTGGTACACACAGGACAACTCATGTCCCAGCATGGTGAGGGCACAGCCATGCTTTAACAGATTTCCCTAACATGATTTGAATTCTAGCACAAAGCCATGGAGGAGCTGACATCCTCTTAGCCCTAGTCATCCCAAAATCTCCATGTACTTTATGAAGCTGGGTAAGAGTTATATGATACCTGTTTTGCAGATGAGGAAAGAGCACCAAAGAGGCTAAAGTGATTTGATGAAAGACATGCAAGAAGCCAGATGCAGACCTTCCCTTAGAACTCGTGCAGCTCACAGACCCTGCTCTGAACATGACAGAGATGGCGGCTAGGCAGTTTGTAAATTGAGGAAGTGAAGTCACTGGAGCAGTTTTCTGCTCCTCCAGCTACACTAACACTACAGTTAGTCCTATTCATACAGTACCCTGTATGGCACTAACCGACCCCAATGGATTGACCAGTAGATGTGAATAAAAGTGAGTTTTCTCCCTGAGGTACTCTCTCAGATATTTAAACAGAAGGTGGGGAAAGTGCCTGTGGTTGCTCTTCTGATATCATGGTGAAGCTGTCTCAGCAGAAGCAGTTAAGATCTCTTCTGGGTGCCCATCCTTCAGAGTCTGGTCTCATATACCTTTCACATTTCTGCAGGGGATGCAGCCAGGAACAAACAAGGAAACCTGAAGGTGAAAAACCCCCTCCCTTTTCCTAAACCTAATTTGGGCATTTCTGGCAACAGATAGGACAGTGGTATTTCAGGAATGGCTGATTAATTTGCGTTCTTATTTTCCCCAACATTATGATGGTGGGTTCTTAGGCTCAGTATTTCAGAGAAGCATTCAAAATGTTTCAGGAGTCTGTAAACTCAACCTTTCAAGCTCTGCCCATCATTAATTATTAGGACTTCACTGCAGGCGAAGCACTGAAAGAGCCCTGTACTAAAACACATCTAGACTGAATAATAGCAAAGGAAGCATAAAATCACCAGCCAATTCAATTGCTTTTTATAGGAGCATTTCTCTGTTTCAAGCTTACTCTCTTAAATTTATTTAATATTTCCCTGCTGGGAGTCAGTTTCCAACACAGCATCCACTGCCAATACTAGATGCAACAAGCCCCCAGGAGCCAATAGTTTTTTAAAAAATATTAAAATGTTGGTGAAAAAAGCAGTAGTTATGTTTTGGGAATAGTCTTGAGTTAATTCAAAAATTTAATACGAGAAATAAAATTGAGTCAGAGTGAAGTAAAACTGATAATGATGTTTCAACTATACCAGAGCAGACAAAAACATAAGTCCTAAAATGAAGTCAGGAGAATCAACATTCACATGCATTTAGGTTCCAAATATCTTCCCAACTACAAAAAGCAGTCTTTATGTAATCATTTTCATCATGTAGACAGATACAAAACATACAACTCAGACTGGAGGAAGGATGGGGTTGCGGTTAAAGGAGTTGATTGGGAGATTTGGATTTAATTTCCAGCTCTGGAGATTTCTTCTGTGAACTTGGGCAAGTGATGTTCACTCAGTGCATCTAACTCCTCATTTGTAAAACCATGCTTCCCTACTTTACAGGGAAGTTGGTGAGGATAAATCCACTGATGTATATGCAGCTTTCAGAACCTACAGTCATGGAAGCCATGTAAGAGTCTGGGTACATTAATAGGAATTGAGGCTGAATTTCTTTTTTAAAATCAATAAAACAAACAGTTCATGAAAGAGGACAGTGATCTATCTGAGAGCTGGTTTGCAAAGTCTTGGAATAGCTATTTCTGGTTGACTGAAAAAGAAATTAAGTTTACAGGAATAATGTAAGTTCTCATTCAACATTACTTACCACAGAGCAGAGTTTTTACCTTATAAGAAACAGCTGTGCACCGGAGAGAGAAATATTCTTCAGAAAGGTTTTCAAAGGGGAGAATCCTTCATCATGGACCCATAGAAAACAAACTCAATTCTGAAATATCTGAAAAACTGTCCCCCTCCCTCCCTCCGTTCCCTACTTCTTCCTTTCTATGGGTGTCTCATAGGCTTTATGGTCAGAAAGGGCCATCATGGTCATCTACTCTTGACCTCATGCACACTGCAGACCACAGAACCTCTCACCCATTCCTAGAAGGTGGCAAACCCCCCCCCCGCAGGCTATGTCTACACTGCAGGCTTCTTGCACAAGAACTGTTTTGCGCAAGAGTTCTTGTGCAAGAGTATGTCCACACTGCCATGTGCTTTTGCACAAGAGCGTCCATGGCAGCGTGGATTCTCTCTTGTGCAGAAAAGCTCTGATGGCCATTTTAGCCATAGGCCTGTTGCCCGTCCACACTGCCTTCTTGCGCAAGAGGGCTTATTCCTCGTGGGGAGAGGAAACTCTTGCGCAAAAAGCCCTCTGTTCAGAAGCTTTACTGTAAATTTACTTGTGCAAGAATGTGCATGCAGTGTAGATGCTCTGCAAGTTTTTGCGCAAGAATGGCTGTAGACGTAGCCCCAGTGTGTCTACCATGCTGACCTGAGGGAAAATGTCTTCCTGCCCCCCAAATATGGCAATCAGTTAGACTCTAAGCATGTGGGCACCACCAGCCAGACACCTGGAAAGAAATTCTCTGTAGTAACTCAGCCCTTTTCATCTAGTTCCCCATTACCAGTCGTTGGAGAGATGTGGAGATATTTGGTGCCAGCAGTTGCAGATGGGCTACATTCCATTGTATGCAGTATCCTCACACCATCTCCTTCAGAAACTTACCAAGCTCCATTTTGAAACCAGTTAGATTTTTTTGATCCTGCTTCTCCCCTTTCTTTTCAAGGGCTCATGTCATCTGATGCCATAATGTAAGTGTGCATATGAGGTCATACAGTGACCTTGTAGGTCTAAACTGTGGTAAAGAGGGGACAAAAGAACATCAGGGCACTAAGGGATTTAGGGCTTGGTCCCCATTGAAATAAAAGCCCCAGAAACATTAAAGTGAATTGCATTGGGCCAGTAAATTCTTTAATTTGGGCAAATACAAAAAAATGCAAACATTGTACTACAGGTTGAACCTCTAAAATCCAGGACTCTGTCCAGCAACATCCTTCCAGCCCACAGATATTGCTGGACCAGAGCACCCCAGATGGCCATGTTCAGGGACTGGTCTGGGCAGGTGGTGGGGAGCGCAGACCTGGCGGTAGTGGGGCTGGCGTGGTGGAGAGCGCAGCCCTGGTGCAGCATAGTGAGGAGCGTATCTCTGCCTGAGCCAGAGGCAGCGGGGCCCTTGTCTGGGATCGCAGTCTGGACTGGAGCCCAGGAGTGTGGCCCAGGCCAGCAGCCAGAGTGCAACCCTAGTCAGGCTTAGCGAGCTGGGGAGTGTAGCACCGGGCCCGGGTGGTAAGCACAGCCCTAACAGGGCTGGGGGCAGCAGGCCTGTGGTGGGGAGCAGGGCCAAAAGCCAGGAGGGGAGCCTCCCCTGGTCCGTCGTTTATCCTGAGGGTGCTGGACCAGAGAGGTCCCACCTGTAACAACATACATAGCAGGGATTTTTTTTCTGTGTTTCTATTAGTTTTTGTGTCTAAGTAAAAGATTTCCCTGTACTCACCCCTGAGCTGAATCTGAATCATGCCGTGAGGGAGTAATGCCTTATTTGTGACATCAAAGAACGTGCAAACATTTGCATTTGTCACAAATTTAGCTCATGTCTCATGACAGCTGAAGGGTTCATGATCACTGTCAACTGGGTACAAGATTTTCGTGACTAAATCTGCATACTAGCACGTGCATGCTGTCATAGAGGTTTCATGCACTACCCCTAATCTGAACATGTTTTTTGTTTGATAATTCATAAATATCTGAAAGGAAATATTTAAGCCTAAAGGATCAAAGAGCTAGGCTTTGAGAGAGAGACAGCTGAGCGTCCTACAGTATGATAGCCCACCTAAAAGCGAAGGAGTTTCAAATATTTTCCCCCATTGGAAAGCAAATATTCCTGAGCTGTTTCATGGGAAGAGAGTGGAGGTTAATCCATGCTGAGGCCTGTATAGTGTAGAGATGGCAATTTTGTTAGACACTAATGTGCTGAGGTGTGTAGCATAAATATTTAGCTAGGTGGATAGAATCAGGCCCAAGAGAGGAAGACTTGGAAAACTCACTGAAATGCATGTCTCTGAGCAGAGAGCAGTGCCAGTCTATATAGGTGAAGCCACATAAGCAACCACTGCCTGTCATGCTGATCAATACTTTCTCATCCTTTACTTGTACTCCCTGTCTTGAGCCATCTGTTGTCACTCGTGTTCTACTGGGAGTGTAGGCTCTTTGGAGTGAGTCTGTTTTTTTGTGGCTTCTAGGCATTATAATACAAATAGAAAACAATAATTATAATTAATAATACACTCAGTGCATCCAAATCACTAACCTAGTTAGCATCCCGCTTTTGTATTCACAGAACATCATCAAGAAAGTGATTGGACAAAAGTTTGTGTACAAGTTTGTCTCCTTTCCTGAGATTTTGAAAATGGATCCTCATGCTGTGGAAATCAGCAGAGAGAGCCTCTTGCTGCAGGACAGTGAGTGTAAGATGCTTTCTGAGGGCAGAGACCAGCACAAGCACACTATGTCAGCGCTGAAAAGCACAAGCCGTAATGAATATATCCATTCTGGCCTGTACTCTTCTTTCACCATCAACTCCCTGCAGAACCAGCCAGACACTCACAAGCCAATCAAAACAGAGAAACTCGAGGAGAAGTCAGAAGGAAACACGCCAGTGGAAGAAGTCAGGACTGTTATAAGATTTGTGACAAACAAAACAGACAAGCAAGTGACGAGGCCCATTGTGTCGTTGCCATCGACGTCCGAAGCAGCAGCTGGTTCTGCTTTTTTTGCTTCGTCAGTGTCTGCTAAAATATCGTCTTTAATGTTGCCTACCACAGCCAGCATTTCATCTACTACTTCGCCGTCTTCATCGCGGTCCCCGTCTCTGTCTCCTAACTCTCCCCTTCCTTCTGATCACAGGAGTCTCTTCCTTGAGTCCAGTTGCCACGACTCCGATTCCCTCGAGCCTCTGAACCTCTCATCGGGTTCCAAGACAAAATCTCCATCTCTTCCCCCAAAGGCTAAGAAACCCAAAGGCCTCGAAATCTCAGCTCCACCCATGGTTCTTTCCAGTACCGATATCGGTTCCATTGCCCTCAACAGCCCAGCACTTCCCTCAGGATCCCTGACTCCAGCTTTCTTCACTGCACAGGTAAGACATGCCTCTCTAATAGACTCTTGTTTCAGACCAACCGGTCCTAATGTGGTTGAGGCTGAATGAAGGATCTTATTTATGTGCACATAACTTTGGCATTAAGAGGAGTCCATGGTGAGGGAAAAAAGCATAGGCAATGCCTGTAGAAAATGTGGGAAGTCAGTCCTCTCTTGCACACACTCCAAGCACTTCCTTAGTAATGTGGAGAAAAGTCATTACAATTCACAGAATGTAATTCAGTTGGGGCAGCTGTTAACATCAATCAGCTATCACTTACATTCAGTTTCAAGGTAAGTCAAACAAGAGGAAAAGGCCAAGAACCAAATACAAATAGTTACCTGGTCAAAACGTGGACATGTACGTCATGGAATGCTTGGCTGGTTGTTTTAGTACCGCTCACTGTACCCATTCATAAAGTGTGACATTTTCATTAGCTTTCAAAGCAAATCAAATTAATTGGTTTCTAAGAAAGGACTCCTAAGCCAATTTCAATTTCAAAAGGCCTTACAGGTTGGAAAGCATTTGCTGCAGTCTTCTTTCTGCATGGGCCGAAGAAATAGCCATTTGTTTCTGTTCCCTGTAAAATGGATGTTAACTAATTATATAATTGTAGGAGTGTCACTGTTGAACAATAGTTGTGCCGAAGGTAAAGTTCACTATAAATAATGTTATTGGACAAACCTAGTAATTAAAAGGACAAGAGAAAAGTCAGCAAGAAGCAGATGAATTAATAGTTGCGTCATCCCAGGTAATTTGTAACTGACAGCACTACCATAAAATTAGAGAGGAAATTGTTTTGTAAAAATATACAGTGTGAAAATATAGGAATAAAAGTTCACGCAATCAACAGTAAGTGAAATTTATTGAATAAATAAAAAAACAAGGCAACAAATATTAACTCACTCACAAAAGCAAGGAAATCTAGGGTTAACGTTTAAGCCTTATCCTGAATTCACCAGATAGTATGCCTTCTTTTTATTAGAGCCCTGCAGTGCTTAGGCACAAGGGAATGATTTAAAACAGGCATGGGCAATATTTTTGATGAGGGGCCACTCCAAGATTGTGGGAAGTGGTCAAGGGCCACACTCTTCCATGATATTAATGGAGATGTGGGGTGTGGGATGGAAGTTGGGTGCAGAGGGGAGCTTGGGATAAGGGATTGGGGTACAGGAGGGCATATGGGGTCTGGGAGGATGTTTGGGTGAAGGATGCAGTTGTGACCTGGGGCACAGGCCTGGGGTGCAGGGGTTTGGGTTGTGACTTAGGGCAGGGGACTGGGGTGCAGGGTCTGGGAGGAGGTATGGGTTCAGGAGGGGTCAGAGGGTTTGGCTTATGTGGGGTTGGGGGGTAGGAGAGGGACAGTGCATTGGGGGGAAGGAGAGAGCTGGGATGCCAGAGGCAGGCTGTGGCTTGGAAACGTACCTGGGTGACTCCCAGCCAGTAGCCCAGTATGTTTCTCAGGCAGCCTCCCTGCCCACCCTGCCCCTGCAGAGGCTGCAGGGGACCACGTGCATAGGTGAATAAGAGCCTGAGGGGAAGGGGGAGTGGGTGCTTTGTATGTTCCCTGTTCTTCAAACAGGTAGCTCCCATTGGCTAGAAACTGGCCAATGGGATTGTGCTGGGGGCAGGGACAGTGCATGAAGCCTCTGCCCCTTCTCCCTCCCTCCCTCACAGCTGTGAAACAAACAGCCAGCAGCTACTCTTCTGAGTGGCATGTGGGAGGGGGAGGAGAGGGTTAGGGCAAGCAGGGATTCTGCTTAGGGCTCCCTGCTGCATCCCTGGGCTGGATCCGGTGCCTTGGTGGGCCAGATTCAGCCCGTGGGCCATATTTTGCCCAGCCCTGATTTAAAATGAAAAGTAGCTTGTTGATCTCTGTCATTTATGCATATCATAAACTCCAAGCCTAAAAGTATCAGAGGGTAGCCGTGTTAGTCTGTAACAAAAACCCTTAAAAAACAATGAATATTCCAGTAGTACTTTAGGCTAGGTCTACACAGCAGTGTTATTTGGGAATAACTAACATTATTCCGATATAACACAGTCCACGTCTACACAGCAAGCAGTTATTTCGACAGTGTTGAAATGATGTAGAAATGGGGGGCTTCTTACTCTGACTCCTATAACCCTCATTTTATGAGGAGTAAGGGAAGTTGGAGGAAGAGTTCTCTAACTTGGACTTCCTGCTGTGTAGCTAGCGTCAAAAGCCGAAATAAGCTATTTCGATTTAAGCTATGCAGTTGACGTAGCTCAAGTTGCCTAGCTTATTTAAGTTCCTCCAAGCCTAAAGTACATTAGCAGAGAGAATTAGACTGTAGCAAGCCACAACGGAGATCCATTGCCTAGCATGCAGAGTCTCTAGTGGGGGTAATCACCATAGCAAGTGTTTTACGTTCAGGCACAAAAATAGACAAATAAATCATAGCCAGGCCCAGAAGGGGACAGATTGGAAACAAGCTCCATTGGAAGTCTACTTTAATCTAATACCTCACCCAGAATCAATACCACCATTTTAAGTTGTTTCCTTGCCGGTCCATTCGTTCACCGTTTCTTTGGATACTTCACTTCTTGTTGTCTATAAAATAGTGTGTTATGCCCAAGAGTTTCAAAAAGGTAAAACTAGAAAGAACCTGGCTTGCAAAGCAGCAGGGGAAGTCTGATAGAGAGGCAGCAGTATGGGGTGGGAGGGGGCTCCCCAGGAGTGGGGAGCACACTGGCTGCTGGCCCCGCCCCCGCGGAGGAGCATTTTAGTAACCGTGAAACTGCTAAAAATTGATGCGGCTACACAGCTACTAAAATAGACGATTTCTAATATCCCTACCAACAACACTGACCTTCACCTTCCGCTTGTCCACTTCTCCCACACATACCTGTGTGCTTTTTTCTGGGGCTAACCCTTATGCACGGAGCACCTGGCTCTGCATGAACTGTAATGCCACTACCTGCCCCTTCAAACTCTCTTCAGAAACTCCACTTCACGTGAGAAATCAGCCACCAAACAGTAATTAGCCTTAGTTTTGTTTTTTTAAAAGAGCCACCTTTCCATTAGGTCGGGGCTCTCAGGTTGTGTGCACTATTAGTCTAGGACACTGTGTGATTTTATTAAGGTTATCTCCTGCCCCCCTCGACTGTTCCCAGTTACTTTTTGCTAAACTAACCTAGGATCTTATTCTGAGTTAGATTGAAGGCATATCAGGGCGTGTGAGTCTTCCTATGGATTTATACAGCACCTGAGGCGATGGCACTCTCACACCCTCCCCCTGCCCCTCCCTGGCCACCACAGTACGAGTAGTACATCATTCAGATTTTAAAATTCCATGGCTTCTGGTCTCTCTCTGTGTCGAGTCTGTTACTGGGCCGTTAACTGTGGGGTTTGAGCAACCTAACGTGTGTGTGCCTGTGCAGACACAGATTTGGCAGTAAACAGTTTGAACAAACTCAAATGAGAACCTCGAGGGAGGACAAAATTTATACTAGTGATGTAAAATCCTGGTTAATCAGTTAACTGGTTAAACATTAGGTTGACCTTCACGTTTAACTGGTTAACTGATGAAGCAGGATCCGAGCTGGCTCCCAGCCCCCGCCAGAGCAGCCCCTGCGTCCCCGAACAAAGGTTGCTCTGGACAAGACCAGCCCCTGTCGAAGCAGCCTCTGCCCACAGCAGGCGGGGAGCTGCTTCAGCCCCCACCAGTTACCCCTTACCTGTTTAGGACGGGGTAGGGAACCTTTTTTGGGTTGGGGGTTCACAAAAAAAACCCAACCAAACAAATCGTCGCTGTCTTGGCCCTCACTGAGGAGGAGAAGGACACTCCCCACCGTCCCCTCACACACCAGAGTCTAGTAGGGCCTAAGATATAGATTTGTAGGCTCCAGCCCCTTGAGAAGGCGGTGGGAGGCTGGAGTGCCAGTGTAGGCTCCCTAATGCTGGGGAGGAGCCCTGAGGAGTGGATCCAGGCAAGCTGGGGGCCCCAGGTTCCCCACCCCTGGTTTAGGATGATGCTTACCGGCTGACTTTTCACATCCCTAGTCCATACTAGAGGTGACTAGAGGAGCTCCACCACATCAGTATGAGACATGTAGGATTATGCAGGCCTGCTGATAGGAAAGGGGGGCAAAGGGGATAATTGCCCCAGGACCCAGAGATTCACCAACCGGAGCCCCAAGCCACTTTGAATTGCCGCTGGAGTGCTGCTCTGAGAAGCTGTGTCCGAGGGGCATAAGGATCTTGTGCAAAAGGTTTTTTTGTGCAAAACGGAAGCGGTTACACTGCTTCTTTTTGCGCAAAAACCCCTTGCGCAAAAAGCATCGGCAGAAAACAGGCTAATGACATTGCAACTCATGCTAACGAGTCCCTCATTAGCATACTCTCTGCCGCAAAAACCTGTAGTGTAGACAAAGCCAGAGTGAGGGGGTGCACTGTGGTCTGGGCGACACCAAGGGCTGGTTGCCCTCAGCCTCACCCACTTCCACTTGAGATCCAGCCCTTTGTCCCAGGGCTCTCAGTGTCTGTTGGGATTATGTGAATTGACTGACTGAGGGACATTAATTCCCCCCAAGAAGTCATGAGATTCTTCTCTGTCCTTCAGAGGTTCTAAATGTTTTAAATACAGCCAGCCTTCCATTCAGCAAATCTCAGGCTCAGTTTTAAGCATGTGTTCATGTTCTATTAAAGTAAGAAATCTGAGCACGTGCTTAAGTCCTTTTCTTTCTACACTACGGGCTAAAGTCAAATTAAGCGATGCAACTTCAGCTACGTCAACTGCATAGCTGAAGTCGAAATAGCTTAACTTGGCTTTTGGCGCTGTCTACACTGCAGGAAGTCAAAGGAAGAACACTCTTCTTTCAACTTCCTTTACTCCTTGTGAAATGAGGGTTACAGGAGTCAGAGTTAGAAGTCCTCCAGCTTGACATTATTTTGAAATAATGGGCTTTGTGTGTAGAGGCATAATGTTATTTCGAAATAATGTCAATTATTCCAAAATAACACTGCTGTGTAGACCTACCCAACTTGAAAGGGATACATTTTGATCACAAGGATTTGAAATACTAGCACTAATCACAGCTCCTGTTTCACTTTTTTATTTGGAAATATAGAAGTTATTTTGGATCCAGAATGGCACATGTGATTTTGGACTTTTTCTTTAAACACAGACATTTGTTTGCCAGTTGAATTTTTACTGTGTCCAGCCTGCAATTCCACTTTGAAAACACTGCGAGAAAACTCACAGCTCTCTACCCATGAGTCATGACCCTGGAACGAGCTACCTGTGAGCACAGAAAATCCATGGAATCTTAGTTCTATGGATTTAGATTCTTAGCACAGAATTAATTGCATTCTTTGGAGCCTTTGTTATCACTTTGGCTGAAAAGCCACCCTTCACTGCAGAAACCAATACAATGCCACTTTGTTATGTCTTTGTTCAAACAGAGAGAAAGAGAAGCACCAGCTAAGGGAGTAAGCTTCAAAGCCTAGCTGTGGAGCACTTGACTTCCAAACATTACTGGGTTAATGGTCCAAAATATATAGCCAGTGAGAGTAACTGTTAGTCTACAATAAAACAAACATTATTCTGAGAGAGATTAGATTACCTTTCTAGGCAAAGTCTAAAATGAGGGATGTGTGGCATTGTAACACTGTGATACAGATATGCATCAAATACACGGGGCTCTGTTTTGAATCTTCTTAAACAAACCTGAATGCCAATAAAATCACTTTGAAAAGGAGATCATTTTATGACATGGAATATTAAATTATTGTCCTGAAAAGGTAAGTAGATTAAGGGGTAAAACCTCAGAACCTTGCAAAATGTAGATGGCGCTGTAACTGGTTCAACCCATATTGTCTTCTGCCTCAGGGTTTTGCATTTGTTTTTGTCTTGCAGACCCCAAACGGATTACTGCTGACCCCAAGTCCACTGCTGTCTAGCATTCACTTTTGGAGCAGCCTTAGTCCTGTAGCTCCTTTGAGTCCTGCCAGGCTGCAAGGACCAAACACCTTGTTTCAGGTATGTTTTTCTTGTGGACACATTTCATTTCCAAAGGTGGCTTTCTTTGGTATACTTACTGAAGAGACATCAGCAGGGCATCCTGCACTTGTTGGCTTTGAGTTTTCCAAGTAATTTAACTAAATATTGCAGATAGCACTGCAGGCATTATTTAAAAGGGACACACACTAGTTTGCAGTTAGATTTACCATAACACTGTCAAAATGTACTGGGCAACATCCCTCATGGAACGTGGACATAGCAGAGATTTTATGGGAAAAGGAAAAGCTGAAGCCTCTAGCTGAGAACAGTTGAGCCCTCAGAGTCCCTAAAGAAGACTGCAGAGCAAAGATAATCTAAGGTAACCTTGCAGCAGCTGAGCCTGCTAGAGAAAACAATGGAAATGTCTTTGGAAAAATCATGTAAACTAGGCCTATCCTTGTGTAGAAGGTAGAAACTGATCTTTTATCATTTGAAGGTGCCTGTCACTGCAGAGTTGTGGTTAATGCCTGGGCCTTGTACTCGGGAAAATTGGGCTTAGTTCCCAGCTCTGCCACAGACTTCATGAGTGTCCATGGGCAAGTCATTTAATCCCCTTTGCCAGAGTTTCTCATCTGTGAAATGGGGATAATAGCATTTCTCTGCAGCAAGTGGGGGAGACTAAATGTTTGAGAGCAATTTGGATTGCAGTGACAAGCATCGCCGAAAACCCAGTAAGGACATGAAGTAATCACTGTGGAATACAAGACATCCAAAGGCCCAGCACACATACAGAAATTGGAAAGAGGGTCACAGGAATGGGGATATCAGCTTCTCCACACTCCAGTCAACTGGAACTACCTGCCAATCAGCTGATTTAATAGGATACAGAAAACAAAATACTTACCAGCTAACGGCAGGAGGTGACAACCCTGACCTTGAACTGACAGAGACTGGCCATATTATATAACAGAAATCACGAGGGCCAGGAGTGATAGTCACACAAATACTGTAGCTCCACACTGGGGTCGTAGGCATGCCTTTCCATTATAACAAATGCCCACCACAATCCTAGGGCTCTGTTTCACCTCATGTAAACTCATTTATTCATAGCGTGCTATCGTTTGCACAAGATTGGAAACATCTCCTTGGGTATGTCTCCTGTGCCCACAGCAGCGGTCCTCCCAGCCCGGGTTAACAGAGTCAGGCTTGTGGGTCTTTCACTAGCATGCTCACAACAGCTGGGTAGAGTGTGTTTTGAAGGGTGGCTCGGGTTGGAGTTTGAGCTCTGATGCTTAGGGAGGAGAGTGGCCTTTCCAAACCCAGGGTGGGAGGCTTGCTGCCATAGGCTGTGGAGACATGTTCCTGAAGAGCTAGGCTGGATTAGGCAGTGACCGGACGGAGGGCTGACTACACTATGTGGGATGAAAGGGGAGAGAAGGGGTGGGACTTAGCATTCTTGTTAGATCCCTACTTCCTCCAGTGTTACGCAGTGTACTTTTGGGACAGGACCACCGCCCTTGCAGATGGGCTGTTGGATGCTGAAGCACACAGTGGCACTCCATGGTGAGCGAGAGAGATCACTCCCAGTAATGTGAAGCACATGCTTCTCCCTGGATGAAGTGCTCTTTATATTTCGCTCTGATAGTTAGCAGTCATTAAAAGCCTCCTCACTAGTAGAACACTGGAATTCATACACAAGTAGAGCAACTCCCACATCCCAGTGTGTGGGCAGAGAATTGTGCCCATTCAGATGTGGAGAAAAGGAAAAGTGCCACTGAAATCTGCAGTTAATTCTGCCTCATTCAGTTTATCTCCTTACTTTGGCCTAATTAGATGATCTTCCTGTGGAAATAATACTGGCACGCAATTAAACTCACTTTAGATTTTCATCATTAGGTTTGAAAGTTGCCGCATAATTGGGGCACTAAGAGACATATACTCAACTGTGTTTTACCCTGAAAATAAAGCCCAAAGGGAGTGCAACCAAACTTCAGTGACATCTCAGCTAGCCAGTGATCCCAGTTCAACTATTTTATTCTGTTGGTTTTGACTATTATTATTCAATCAAGGATCAGGACCCCCTTGTGTTAGACACAGCACGAACAAATGCAAAAAGACAGTCCTGCCCCAGAGAGCTTTGAGGTGATGAGGTTACAGTAAAATCAGCACATTTTGCATAATAATCGGTAGTCTCAGCACCTCACCTGCTTGATGAGACTGCCAGTTATTATACAAACCATCCCTCTTTTGTGAGGCTCAGAAGCCTCCCGAAGGACATAGCTCTCTCGAAAAGCATGCAGTATACAAATAAGAAACTGGAGTTTTTATCTGTGGTCAGTTGAAATCAAACAGTTAAAAAAAAAATTCCAGGGTCAGGGTGGTGATTCTTGTTGGGGCTGGCAGATATAAAAAGAAAGCCTGCAGGAAACAAACCACTACCGATTTTTGATACAGCCCTTGGACTGACCCTTACTGCCTACTGCTCACCACATGGATCGATGCTTTTCAAATTTCTAACTGAATGATAAAAAGTACAATCTTTAGATAAAATCTGGAGCTAATAATAGAACACTGCAAGAACTAGGATTGTGCTCTCTGCCCTGGGGGGAGCTGTAATAATATTATAGTACTGGTTAAACCTCTCTAGTCTGGGACTCTCTGGTCCAGCAACATCTGTGGTTTGGGATGGTCAGAGACGCTGTGGGTGCTCTGGGATTGGCGCACTCATGGGGAAAAACTGGTGCTACAGGACCAGAGGTGTTCCCAGACCAGAGAGTGGATCGCTGGGATGGGGGCTGTCAGCTGTGATAGTTCAGCAGCTGGCAGATAGGGCTGAGGACTGGCGGCTGGCAGCAGAGCCTAGTGGCTAGGCTGGCATTGTCTAGCAAACTCTCTGGTCCCGAGAATGCTGGACCAGGGAGGTCCAACCTCCATATATTTTACACATGCACATTCTCTCTCTGTCTCTCAATGTTAAAACTAAACAACTACACCAAAGTGCTTGTTTTGGTCATTCAGTGTTTAAGGGCCCAATCCTGTAAGATGCAGCGACTTCAGTGTCTGTTGAAATCAGTGAGAGTTGAGGGTGCTCAGTATGCCCATGTAAGAAAAGCCTCCTAGAAGCAAGACCTGTATCTGGCCATAAGATAGTCTAATATAATCCTGATCTTATAATATAGCAGGCTTAGCCTACTTTCTTATCTAGTTCCTTCTCTAGTCTCAGATCTTAAATACCAGTCAACACATGATAAGTGCAGATAAGCTGCAATCAGGGTGCAAGGGTATACAAAGAATATACTGGTGTATTAACTTAGTTAATATTCTTTGGACAGAACTTTGAAAATGTGACATGCTGAATACTTACAACATCCCCTGGCCATATGACAAAGGATCCCTTGTAGATAGCTGACAGATGCTATTGAATACACAGAAGGACTCAAATTATTCACATATACTTTTTTCAAAATCATTTTGAAGGTTTTTTTGGTGGTAAAGATGAAACTGCATCTTGAGCTTAAAAGTTTCATTTCTGCAAAAATTTTCACTGGGTATCTCTTTCAGACTCCTTAAAATGCAGAGGTGCCAGTTAATGTCTTGTAAGATTACAGAGCATTTCTTCCTTTACGCACAGCAATCAACAAATCTTTCTTCATACTACTGAGTTTTGTGAGCTGATGACAACTGTCTTGTAGAATTAATTAGCTATACTTGCTTGTATATTTAAGGAAAATAATTTCATCCTTTCTTTAATGAATTTTGCTCATAATTATTTGAAGCAAAACTTGTTCTTTAAGAACCACAACCTTTGAAAAGAAAATAATCTGGGTTCAGTTGCTGGGGATGCATGTGCAGTAATCTTTTGAGACAATTAATTTTACCTTTTGTCCTCTTGCAGTTTCCAACTCTGCTAAATGGTCACATACCAGTACCAATCCCCAGTTTGGATGGGGCCTCTTCTCCAGTACTGCTTTCTCCAAATGCTCAGAAATCCTGATGATGTCTTATCACATTAAGGACTCATTAACTGATTTAATACATTCATTCCCATGGGTTAGTTTTTCCTGTGTCATGAGAAGGACATTGTGAAACCCTCCATTACTTTGGTTTGCACTTTTCATTACATGGATCTACTTTTATTATGTTAGCATTTTTAAACAGTGTTTTTATATATATAAAAATCTGTTTTGCATTAAGTGAATTATAATTTTGTTTCTCATAGCTCTCAAGTGTTGAACACTGTTGTCAATGAAGTACTTTTCTTAATGGATTTCAACAATGTATCTAATAAGGATGTGAAGCTCTTTTTTATCCTTTTTTCTGCATATTATGCATTGTGCTTGTGTAAAGTATAACCGGCTGTGCCTTCTTTTGCATAATGTTATGCAAATGATTTATATATTTTCTAGTATTAAGATAAAAAGTTGAAAGATAAAACTAGTATCGACCAACCCTTTGGTAGTATTTCAGTATTTTTTCCACAGATAGGCCATAATGATGCAGTGTATTCATGTAACTTTGTATTAAGTGCTTCCAAATTGTATAAAAAAATAGCCATATGATTTTCTTTGCTTAATTGAAATAACGTAATAAATGTTATGTCCAGGAAATGCGTTTAAGAATAACTAAGCCATATCTAGACATATGTTGATCCCCACTTTCCTCTCTCTGGCGTAACTCCATTGACTTGAACAGAGTTACATCAGGCAGGGATTGGGCCCTGAAGATTCATAAAATGTTTTAATGATGTTTTGTAAATACATCTACAGAGAAAGAGGACTCACTCTGTACATATTATTTCCATAAAATGCTTATTAATTGTTGGGATTACAACTGAAGAGCCAGCCACATACTCTCCATCCTCCTGACGGATACAGGATTGTTCCCTCTGTTGGCTTTCCAAGTGCTTTGTCCAGTAGTTCAAAATGCCTGTTCCTGCTGCCCTTGAAAGAATATTTCAGCAACTTAGCTGTCAGAATCTGTGGCTTTCCCTACAGCTGCAGAATTTGCAGAACTTTAACACCTTGTGTTTGTAAAGAGACCTACCATATTCACAGGATTGTACATGTGGAAACATCAAGTACTTGAGAATTTTGGGTTCATAAGTAATGCGGAATTACCATCTGCAGAAAACCTAAAGATTCATGTAGTTAGCATGCACTCTGAGCTTGAGGAGGGTGGTGTAGTCATCTTAAAGTGTCAGGTTAGAAATACCTAGACTCTGGCATCACAGATTCCCATCTTGGCAGGATGGACATGAACTGTCTATCTTTCAAGGTAGATAAATTGGGTTGTGTGCAGTATCCTGTGTGGATCGTTAAAACACAACAAAACAAAACACCTAAACGAGGATCCTCTCTATTATAGCTGGTCCATAAAGATACCCCTGCACGTGCTGTGCGAATAGTGGGTTTTGATCTTGGTAACAATGCCTCTTTCTTGGATTTTATGAAGTGAGCTGTGTGCCAGTTGTCTGCTTGGATGCATTTCATTGGTGATGCATGTCTTTAGTTGTAAATCGATTTGCAGTCCTTCAAGATGAAAGGTGCTAAATAAACATTTTATTAGTAAAGTTCTGATGTTTAAAGGCCGTTTTTGAGGGCTAAGGGAGTGTGATCAAAACAAGCTTCTTCCTAAGGCTCCATCTTCATGCAACCCAAAATGATTCCGGTATTTCATTGAACTGGGTGGGGCTTGAAAGCTTCTCTTGCACCAACAGAATTTGGTCCAATAAAAAATACGACCTCACCCATCTTTGTCTCTCGTGCATCTCACATAGTCTAAGTGTATGTCTACACTAAAAACCCTACAGTGGCACAACACCCTTGCTATAGTATGGACTCTTTTTACATCAATAGAAGGGTTCTCTCTGTTGTAGTAAATCCACCCAAGAGGCAGTAGCTGGGTTGATACAATGACCTAGAAATGTCTGTGCCATGGCTTAGGTCAACTTAACTACATTGCACAGGGCATGATATTTTTCACATTTTCACAGCCCTAAATGATGTAATTAAGGCAACCTAACTATATAGGATGGACACATGTTAAAGATATGAAATAGGAACTGCCATATCTAAGGGTATGTCTAGATTACATCCCTCTGTCGCCAGAGGGATGTAAATTAGACATACCGACATTGCAAATGAAGCAGGGATTTAAATCCCCCGCGCTTCATTTGAATAAAAATGGCGGCTGCATTTTGCCGAGTCAGCAGTTTGTCGGCAAAAAGCAGCTGTCAAGACGAGGATCGGGCGACAAAGAAAGCCTTTGTTACCAGATCCTGTAAACCTCATTGCAGGAGGCATAAGGGATCGGGCGACAAAGGCTTTCTTTGGGAAAGCCATCGGGAGAGGTGGGTTGCACTCAGAGGCTTGTTATATGAAAGGTGTCACCAGTGCAAATGTTTGAGAATTGCTGAGCTAAAGTGAACACAGACTGATAATAAAGATGGCCACAAATGAGCCAGACAGAACGGCTGGGTCAAACACATGAAAAATCAAGTGGAGGTATCAGATTGAACAACAGAGTTTATGATTACATTATTGTATCAAACCTTTTATTTTTAAATATAATATGGCCACTCAGATGCTTGGAACTTTTTAATAATTAAGTCACATATGTACAATTTCCATGTGCTGGGAATGTTGGAACAGATTCTCTTATTGTACAACACAGTAACTACTTCAGTGGAGTTTACTACTCATTTCCTTTAGCTCACAAAATAAAGGCATTTACTTATGTCTTAGAACTCAACCAATGAAAATACAATATATATTGAAAGTGCTGTCAAACTCCTTGCTGCAAAAGTGAGAGTAAAATTGCGGGAGGGAGTGTATTTTTATTGACTCTGACGTCAAAGACCAGAACACACTCCTACAAGAGATAAATCCAGATTGTCATTAGTTTGCATCTCTTTAGTTGTTGCTGGGTCTGGTATTTTGGAAAACCACCATTTTTGAAAGAAATTAAGTCTTGTACATTTTCCAAATGGTAGGCTTTTTTAATGCCAAGAAATACCTATTTTTAGATAAAACTCAGCAATTAAATTGTTGTGAAAGATCAAAGCGAAACACGATGTAGGCAACTTTGAAGAGGAGAGGCCTGCAGACATAAGGTGCTTGTGTTTCCTCTTTTATCTTAGTGACAAAGAGTAACAAGTAAACATAGTAATAATGGTACAGCATATTTATTATTGATCAAATTTTATTTTATTTTATTTTATTTTAAATTTTACCAAAAATAGGCTAGCCGAATGAAAGAGTGCTGTACGGTCTGGCCTGCAAATTCGTCAAAATGTAGGCTGAATAAGAATTCTCATTACTGTTTGTGTTAAATCAGAACAATGCACATAAAGGATAAAACAGAATCATATTGCCATTTGTTCACATGGATATATTATCTTCCCAAACCAAAAAAAAAAAAAAAAAAAAAAAGACTTTATTCTTACTAAATAGACTAGCCTTCTTTTAGTATTCTTTGATTCAAGGAAAACTCTGATGCTTTTCTGTTGATACATTTTAGTAAATAAATATGCATGAAAGTCAAGATTTCTATCACCGTGGATGGCTCTTAGATTACTTGGTGGAAGCAGCCAAGTTCTCATTAAAGCAGAAACAGATTGGAGTTATTCTCCCCTTGTTTTTATTAGGTAAGTCAATGGACCTAGAGCATGATTTTTATGTAAGTTTACACATGTATTCAAACTTATTTTGAGAGAGAACAGTTTTGTTTTAAAGATGCTTTTGTTTATTTTATATTACGGTCTGGAATTAAGAAATTATTGTTTTACCTGTTAGCTGATATTCTATTAGAGCTGATATTCTATTGACGTGAATTTTCACTACTGTAGCAACAACTATTTGGTATCTCTGCCCACACCCTGGAGACAGAATTAAGAACATTTTCCCTCCTGATTCCTAGCTCCTATAGAGACAAGTAGATGCCTTCAGTTACAGAGAAAACTTCCAAAGGTTGAAAACAATACTGAACAATAACACAAAGGTTTAGATGTTCCAGATGGGCAGATGTCTGCTTGAGGAAAGGATCAATTAAGAAATAAAATTGTCATAGTCTCGTGCAGGGAATATGGCAATCTGGAGACAACTACTACTAAGTACCATGTAGTAAAAAAAAGGCAGAATGTAAGAAGAAAAGTAGTCATGTAACAAGTTATACACTTGTTTTTAGAAGAACTTAAACTGCAGGATCTTGTGACTGAAGGAAGCATTTGAGGAAGCAACCAGGTCTACACCTCATAATGCTTAACAGAAGAACAAACAAGACTCAGGTAGTGTTTATGGATGGGTTACTACTTGTCTTGTCTTCATCCCACTGCTTTGGAGTGAAAAGGTCTGAAGTACAGTGAAGGACAATGTCTTGATTAAAATAAAAAGAACAAACCTTGGTTGTTCGTTCTGGAGCAGTAGGTAATGGAGTGTTTTTCGGGAGGGCTTTGAGAAATGGATTCTTATTGGGAGGGCTCACAACTCCTGGGAATATTATTGCTTTTTCCAAATAGCTGCATTCAGATTACGTCATGCCCATTCCATGAGAATTATTCACAGATAACACTCACGTTCTACTACCCCTAAAAACAGTGTCAGTGGCAGCTTACGCTTTACCTGCAGACTAATGAGAAGCACAGAGAAGAGCAACTCCCTCTGAAAACAAGCTAATGTCACTAAAATTCGCAAGAAGAGAACGCTTCCAGTTAACAGTGCTGGTATTTAAGATTCAGCAGTAACACCCTATTACAATGAATACAGAGAGTTCACAGCTCTCTTGTGGGATCATTTGTTTCAGTATGTGCCAAGCAGATTGAACAAGGCCAACATTTGATTAGCTGCACTGTGAGTGCTTTCGACAAAGAGGATTACATGTTTATGTCTTAAATGAAAGCTTAGATTCTAGGGATGCAGCAAAGTCTGTGGATATTTATTACCCTACAGCATATGCCCCTGAGAGAGCTATAGAAAGACAGAAAGAACAAGTTAGCTAAGTTTAAGAACCCTGTAGTCCTACACCAGGGGTGGGCAGGATCTGCCAAGCTGCTGGATCTGGCCTGTGGCTTCCCCTGCCACTCCCCCGCTTCCAGGCAGATTGAGACCTGGTGGTGAGGGAGTGCACAAAGTCATTTGCTGTTCAAAGTGTCTGGTGGCTCCCTCCCCTGCAAGGGGCGTGCGGTGCCTAGAGGGAGCTGCTAGCAGTTTTGAACAGTGAATGACTTCATGCACTCCCCTTCTGCCAGGCCCCAATTGGCATGGGCTGGAGGAGTGCACAAAATCTTCTCCCGCCACGAGGGGTGCGTGGCCCTTAGAAAGAGCTGGCAGCTGTTCAAAACGGCTTGTGGCTCCCTCTAGTTGCTGTGCACCCCTGGTGGGGCAAGGGGAGAGAGACTTGGAGTGAAGACTCCGCCCCCCCACCAAGGGCACATGGCTCCTAGAGGGAACCAGCCCCTTCTGACAGAGGCCCTGCCCTTTCCGAGGTGGGGAGAGAAGGGAGGCCAGACCACAATCACTACCAAATTTCATGAAGTGGCCCACCTACAAAAATGATTGCCCACCCCTGTCCTATACTATGGATTTGGGATTCTACAGAATATATGAGAATTTGTGGAAAAACTTATATTATGCATTTTCCACACCCAAGAAACTCCTTTGTACCTGCCAATGAAGGCATCAGAGAAGCAACGTGTTCTAGTGACAGAAGAATGGACAGCCAAACTTGAATCCTAGTTCTTCCGACACCAGCTGCTTCTGTGGCCTTGGACAAGCTGCTTGTTCTAACTCATCTAATTTTGGCGATGAGAAAGCTGTTGGGTGAGATTTGAAAAAGGCACAGATGCCTAACCACCATTTTGGAAATCTCCCCCACCATCATTTACAGACCAGTGCTGTGAGAGTCTGTTAAAAGTACAATGCTTTGAAGAAAGTAAATCCCTCCCAGACCTTGCACCCCAATCCCCTACCCCCAGTGACAACCTAAATCCCTGCACCCCTGCTGCACTCCTGCCCCAGGTCACAACCCCCTCCCACATTCCTCCTCCAGGTCAGAATTCTCTCCTACACCCAAACCTCCTCTGGACCCTGCACTCCAATCTCCTGCCCCAGGTTGCAACCCTGTTCTTCACTCAAAATCCCTCCTCGATGCCACACACCCTCCTGCACCCCAATCCTTTACCCCAAGCTCCCTGCTGCACCTACCCTCCATCCGAGACCCCGCACCTCCTCCCCATTGGAAGAGTGCGGCCCTCAACCACTTTCTAAATTCTTGGAGTGGCTCCCATCATTATTGCCCTCCCCTGCCTTAACTGGTATGGATTTCTTTTAAGCCTAACACTGAATTTCAGGGGTATACTTTGTTCAGTTTGGGGATAATTACAACATACTCATAATACACTTTGCTCTAAATTACTGGTAATGTACTTAGTCATAACTCTAGTTTAACCTTTTTTTTGGTCTGGAAATTCCTTTTTTTTTAAATTAAAATGGCCATACATGAATGCTCAATAAGAAACTCAAAAAGAATGCTATCATGCAACTTGTCTAGTGATCTGTAGATATGAAGTATATCAATACTTTAAATAAGTTTTTAAAATTTAATATCTATAGGCCAATTAAAAAAGAACTTTGGCTGCTTTATGGCTGTGTGAAGCAGAACAAAGCAGCCAAAGTATACTGGTCGGTGAAGCTGCATTTACAAATGCATTGTTTCACTACAGCAAAGTAGTTGAACTGTACCCTTCCTGTCCTGCAAATTCCTTTTGTCCAGCTCCCTATATTTCCCAGCTCATACATCCCAAACTCTTCTCCCCTCCTATCTTTTGCATTCTCCAGTTCCCCCTACATTCTCACATGTGAGCACACGAGTGCACACACACGTGCGCAATTCCCCCATGTCATAAATCTCACCCTTCACAGCATGTGCCTAAAAATATATACAGCTTCTTTGTTCAGCAGCCCTCTTGAAACAGGCTGCTCTTGAAAATAAATATTTAGAAATAATAGTAATTTTTTCATAGCTGAAAATTCATTGTTTAGCAGAAGCAGGCGCACACAATCTTCAGAAAAAATAATGAAAATCTGCCCTCTTTCAAAATTGCCTCCTCCCATTGTTCTTAAAGAGAATGAAGTCAAGATTCTCTTATGAAGATGGTGATATCCTATTGCTGCCAGGGGTCAAAGAACAGAAGTCCCATTGAGAACAATAAACAAAAAAATGCCCTTTCCAAAATGGCCACTTGAGGGAGCCTCTGGATTCAGTCCCATTGACCACAATTGGAGATGGCAGTTATTCTGAATTCATGGCAGTTCTTCCATGGAAATCTCTGTACGACCACATTCTTCAGCTTAAGGAGCAATTTTAATCATGAAGAACAGGAAAAATACCTATTAACCCTAAAAAAATTCCCTTCAAATCTGCCCTATGCATAATATCTCAGTGTGTTTAAACTAAAAGGGTAAATTTAAAGAATCTGAATAATTTTATTACTAATATCGTTTAGGGAGGAAAAAGGCAGGCCTGATAGCAAATAAAGAACTATTTTACACCTAAAATAGTTAATGGATTCTCCTGCAAATTCTCAGCAAAACTGTTCTATACTCAAAGTAACTGCAGTGATTTTATGGAGGATGCACTATATTTTTCATAAGCTTCAGGGGGTAGCCAAGTTAGTCTGTACAGGATAAACTTAAAAAAACAATAAGTAGTCCGGTAGCACTTTATAGACTAACAAAACATGTAGATGGTATTATGAGTTTTTGTGGGCACTACCCACTTCTTCATCTGAAGAAGCAGGCTGTGCCCATGAAAGCTCATGATACCATCTACTTGTTTTGTTAGTCTATAAAGTGCTACCAGACTACTTTTTGTTTTTTTAATATTTTTCATATATAACCAAATGGTTAAGTTTTTTTTAAATGCCAAACTATTTATCCACAATTATAGAGGTGCCAGCTGTGACACCACAAGAAGCTTCCAAACTTGTGATTGGTCTACCAACATATTACTGCTAAAAGTTCTCACCCTTGAATCACTAAAGAATGTCAAATTTTGACTTATGAGTGTAATCTATGCATAATTTAAAATATTAGACTTTTATTAATCTTAATTTCTGTTGTCTCCACAATGAGCATTTTATTCCAAATCTTTAATACACATGTACATAACTAGACATTTTCCACTGATATCCATTTTAGGAGTTATATGTTTTCTCTGCAAGGTTTAATAACACATTGCAGTCTATATTAGATTTCAATACTGAATGTACAAAAATATAAGTTACTAGAAGATAGGGATGTAAAATCTCATTTAATTGGTTAACCAATTGAACATAATGGTCAGCCAATTAACCAATAAATGGGGGTGAGAGTGGAGGGGGCTGCTCTGTCTTACGGGCTGTAGTGCTCCAGCCTGTGGCTAGACCTGCTGGGGACAAAGGCTATTTCAGCCAGCTGGACTGCCCTGCCAGGGTGGGCCTCACAGGGCTGGAGCAGCCCCCTGCCCATGGCAGTAGGGAGCTGCTCCAGCTGCACCAGTTTACTGGAACCAGTAAGCTTCACCTGGTAAGAGTGAGGCTTACCAGTTAACCATTCACATCCCTATAGAAGATTTACCTGGTGTTGCTCAGGTCCTTAATTCATATAAAGTTTTGTTTTTCTTCATTTAAATCATTGCTCTGAGGTGGGGCTGGTGACGAGGGGTTCAGTATGCAGGCTGCCCCAGGGAGAGAGGACAACCCCAGCCCTCTCTCACCACAGCAGCTTGGGGCCAGGTGAGAAGTGCCTCTCTATGGCCGCTGCAACTTCAGTGGCACAGCCAGGGGCGGGGTGCATGTCCCCCAGCTGAGGGACAGCCAGACACACAGATAAACTCTCTGAAATATACAGTAGATAGCTTCTCCACCCCTACTCTCTGCTGGCCCAGTGGGGTGATAGTTGTCCAGGTCCCCAGTTCTGGTCCCTTGCTGCTCCCCTGTGGTCATTCTTCAGTATAACTGTCCCTCCTGCCAGACCCCTCCCTTTCCATTTATGAGAAACTATTAACTTCTAGTCACATCCCATTATTGAGGCACTACCAAACTCTTACTTTTGCTTTAAGTTATGATAAGTTATGATAACTAGAAGCTGCATATCAAATTTGATGGTCCGACCTCTTGCCATTTAGGAGGAGTTCTTAAACAAATGGACTCACAGACAGAGAGACATTTCTAAAAAATATAGGAAGATCCAGGGACAATCTTTTCAGTTCTTCCTCGCGGGCAAATTCTGCCCTGAGACACATGTGCATCTACATTCTGCCCTGAGACATTGATATCTATCTACTGATATCAATGAGAGGCACACATATGCATGGGACCTTGAGTCCTAGGCAGAACGCCCACCTGACATCCTTGGGATGTTTGCTTTAACTGAAGAATTTGACACTCCATAGCTACAATGAGGGCCATTTTGCTTGATCCCTTCTAGGATCAGTTATTAAAGAATCAGGCTGTTGCCACTGCTGCTGCTTCAGTGTTGTATGAGTTTGATTCTAAACTTAGCTTATCACTATCAGTCCTGCTATGTATGTATTGAGCTGGCTAAAAATGTACTAACAACTCACCAAAAAACTGCAGTTCACCAAATCCATATTTTAACAACACAGAGCCTTTGTTATTATAAACTTCAAAACAAAACAAGGAATTCCATATAATATTTATACTTTCAAAAGTACAATATTAATACAGGTCTGTCAGTTAGAAATAACAGCAGTTTGTTAGGCCTACAAGGTTTCTTTAACATAAAACCAGTTTACAAATGCTGAAAAGCAGTAGTGGTCCAATATTCACCATTACACATGAATTTGTCTCTTCCAGAAAATAAAAAAATCCCAATTAAATTTACCAGTATCAAGAAATATTAATAAAACGCTCCCAAACATGCCACAATCACTATTCACAAATAAAGTTAAAATGAAATATACAAAAATTCACTTAATACTGTTAAATAACAATAAACTACAAGATTTCCTGAACCGAAATGGTAGGACCCCTGAATGTTTTACAGTGAATGTCAGGAAAAAATTAAGTTATCTATGACTATATTCATGATATACCAGCCAAAGATTTACATGACCATTTCAAAATATACCAATAAAGATTTACAGTCTCTTTAAGATGCACTAAACAAATAAGTTCATAAAGGTGAACACAAATGCTTTAAAATACTGTTACCATTACCAAGGATGTACTTATGATACTCACTGAGATGCATAAGCATAATAATAGTAACATGTTTACTATCTCTGGTAAACAGATAACATCTAAGCTCTTAAAGACCCTCTAAGTTCCCATGTTTTCAAATGTCTGTAGTATATAATGAGTTCTTATCAAGTATGTACTTGCATCTTTCCAGTTGATTTCAAGTGAATAATGTCATAATGAGAGAGCAACAGAAGGAGGGGAAAATGGGACATCATTCCCATGCCGTCGTAATTAGTCATCCTGTTCTATTTAAAGACAAAGGATAGTTTCAAAAGACAGGGCATAATGTACATGAATTATCTTTTTACTATGTATATTTCTAACTAGGTAAAAACCAGGTAAAAAAGTCATTGCATCAGGAGGAGCCATATGCACAATAATGTGCAAATATCTTCAGAGTAAATCCTGACAAAATTTATCATCCAATCTTTTTACCTGTAACTGATATCAGATCTGACAGAAAATAGACAACCATTCACTTGCTTAAATCAACTTTCTTAACACATAATGTGCTTCATAATATTATCTGCTGTATTTTCAATGTTAAATAAGGAATCAAATGCTATGAACTTAGAGCGTTAAAGATGATTCACCTATAGTCAAGCAAAGCTATGTTTACATTCCAGGAAACACTGCAGTTTTAAAAATACAAAACTGCAGCAGTGAAACAGTTTATGAAGAGAAACAGATGCATTCACATATTATAAAGCCATTGCAACTTTTTCAGGCATTCAACTGTTGTGTTAACTATACAGACAGTAGTTATTTAGCAGCAATGATTCCGCAATAAATAATGCACTGTTTTTCTCAGTTCTGCACAAAAATTGCAGCTACAGTTACATCAATAGCTGTAACCTACTGGCTCTAATGGCAGAGGAGACCTTAAAACCAACTGTACAAAAATTGTCACACTGTGACAACAAATATAAAAACATAATCTGCATGTTGGAAACAAAAAGACTCCACTGCAAAGAGGACAGTGTATACAAACTGAGATTCTAAGTCCACCAAAAGAAACTTCAGTTCTGAGTCCTTGATTGATGAGATACTCTTGGGCTTGAAACTGCATTACCATCTTTAAAAAAGCATGCTCTGCCGTCTGTTCTTTCCATGAGCTAAAACAGAACATGAATTCTGTTAAGAAACTGAAGCATTTTTACAACCCACACTGTTACGGCACTCTCCTGAGGTATGTTCTATGAGTGCCCTTTGCATTAATATACATTTAAAAAATCTCTTGCTAATGTGCGTGCGTGCGTGCGTGTGTGTGTGTATATATATATATATATATATATATATATATATAAAAATATAAATATAAATATAAATATAAATAAATCTCTTACTAATGCAGTCCAGTCCCTTGCCAGGATAGATTTGGTGCCCCTTCCATTGTGTTTTAGATAAGTTATTCAACAGTCAGAGAGTGACTATTTTAAAGTGCATTTTTCTTGGTGCTTATCCTCTGCCATCTCAAGTAAAGCCAATTTGTTTTTTGTATGTTTAACTGTATATGTATTTTATGTATATGAATAATTTCCATACATTCTCAGAAATACATTTTTACACATTATTTTTAGTTTATAGTGCATCTAGCACAGCACTCTAGATACAAACATGAGAAACACCATGATGAATGTTTCCATACCTGTCTCGGGATAAGAGGAATTTCGAAAGCCAGGGTCTTTTTGCAACTGAATTTCTTTCAGACTGAATATTGAGACACCTGTAACAATAAAAGAAAAATTAACTCTGCACCCAAATGTGATTAAATTGTTTTGATCACATTCTATTCTCAGTTACACCAGTAGAAATATCGAGAAAGCACATCCTCATGTGGAGCAGACAAACTACCTCCTTTAAAGTGTTGATAAATATCTGAACCCAATTAATTTGCCTTGTTATTGCATAAGTTTTCTTTAGGAAGTGGGCTCGATGCAAGTAAAAATAAGACACACAAAAGTCTCACCTCACAAATTTACTCACTTTTAGGGTTGCCAGGTGTCTGCTATTGACCCAGACAGTCCGGTATTTTCACCTCCTGTCTGGTAAAAAAATCCAGAAAATACTGGACACCCAAAATGTCCAGTATTTTCTGTTTTTTTCCCCCTGCCAGGAGGCGAAAATACCGGACACCTGGCAATCCTACGACACACGCGGCAACCGCCCCCATCCCCTGGGCCCCCGACACCTCCTGCCCCCCTGCTTACCTGGTTCTGCAGGGAAGCTGTGTTCTGGCTTGATCAAGAAAACAAAATGGCTGCCGGCAAAAAGCCTAAACACCAAGGGGAAGCAATGCCTTCCCTGGGTCTTAGTGCTCAACCCCTCCCCTGTTCCTATCCCTATTCTGACTCTGCATGCACTGAAAGGGGCCATGCTGTTTCATTTTTTATTGCTAAATAACTCTCGGGAGTCTTTTTTTTGCTCAACAACTTTGGTCTCCCCCACTTTTTTCCCCCCAACAGAATTTTTTCCCTGATTTTTTTTTTTTTTTTTTTTTGGTTAAACCATCTGGCAACCATACTCATTATAAAAGATATTTCTCTTCTATGCAAATAACCAAAAATATCTTTAATAACGTGTAAATAGAAAATCCATCGTATTTTGAATTTATGCTGTTGATTTGTCTTTGAGACTTTTGTTTAAGAAAATTATCTGTCTTGTGATGTAACATACTTTTATCTGTTTAAATACCACTGTACCACTTCAATAGATCTGTGGTATTTTTAGAGTTTAATCACAGCTAATGCTTCATGCTACTATTAATAAAAGAAAAATATACTTATCAATCAAGGTTAATGGCACATTACTACTTTTATATTTCTCTTACTTTCAGGCAAAGCATGTATCCTTGTTCCTAGACTTCGGGAGTATGCGTGTTTCATGGCCTCTTCTGCTGACACTCTTTTCTTAGATTCATACTGTTAAAAACAAAGGTTTTAAATCAAAAATACAATGTAGCTTTTCTTACAGTTTTTTGGATGGCAATCAAATTAAAAGACTGAAATTGGGTTATTTGTATATGCTCATAGTGAGATGAAATAAAATGAGGTCTCTCTCATGCTCTTAGATTTTAAAAAAAGATTTTGCAGCACCATGCATTACACTGTAGCACGTTCTATTAAAGAGGATTTCACAGAAAATCCTGATCCATAACAGTACATTCACTGGTTTTGTGTCTGGAGTAAGTGGACTACAACCTACTCAGTTAGCCATCACATAGTGAAACAATCATTCACTGTACTTAACGCCCCACTCAAACATCAATTCTATACATGATGTAACTGACTTTGTGGATTGGATCCTTTAAAAAGAAACTCAAAAATACATTTTAAAAAGATAAAACATAGAAAGCATCTTACCTGAAGAAACTTTGCTATCAATTCAATTCCTTCAGAGTCTAGTCTAGAAATAACAAATGCCAAACAGTTTAGTGAGCAAGATTCAGAAGTGCAGTTAGAATGAAATGGATTTCATAAGATGACATCCCATTTCAAAACAAAATGTAATTACAAATTAAAGCATCACTTTCACCTGAATATTTTGTTTGTGTGTATGCATACGTACATTACATAAAGATATCTTAACATCTCAAAGCAGTGACTGTAAATACATGAGTTGTATAATTTAATGACAAATCAATGGAGAGCTACAGAAGGACCCCGACCCTTGGACTGTGATTCAATACCCTGACAAGTTCATCTGACATTAGCAATTTTATGGTTTCCCAATAGTTTTTAAAATCTAAACTTGTTAATTGAATAGGGGGGCAAGAGTGCTAAAGTACTCTTTCTTTACAATCAAAAGGAATAGGCTTCACCATGTGTTTGGCTTTGCTGAAAAGGTCAGTTATGGCAATGATATTTGAAATATACTAGATACAGATCCTTCAAATTCCTAAGCAGGGCTTTAGAACCACCACAGAATAGACTGCATCAAATAATTTTTTCCAGCTTTTATAATAATCCTACTACATGATGGGATGGGACTTCAGGAATTTAGTAGGTGCTATGTGAACAGTCTTAGTAGGCACACATTATAAATAACACTTGCAGCTATATATGCCAATATTGAGTCTCAGTGTTTAGTTTAAGCACTGTAAATCCAATCAGGAACTCAGCAGTGCTAAATCCCATATTAATAAACTCTGCCAGATACCATTAATCTCAGCATGTAAGTATGGACCGAGCCGTCGATTGACGGATCTTATCTTCTATAACCGTGTTGGTGAGCAACTAAGCCAATTCTCAGTCAGCAATTCTGATTACAGATGTCCCATAAAAAACCTGTGGGTGTTGTAGACTGTTTTTGGATCCTACTCTTTTCTTGTGATGTCAGGGTATGTGGATTCTTGAAGCATTTGAGAGCATGTATAACAGTGTGCTGCCAGAACAAACTGTCCCGAGCTATGATTTTCAGGTCACCGGGAGATGTGATGCTTGACTTCAAGTTGGCCTTTAAGATATCTTTACTACACGTACACTGACCACCAATAAAGTGCTTTCCATGAACAAGTTGGCCATAGAAGATATCTTCAACATCCATATATCATCCATTCTCATAACATGACTAATCCAGCGAAATGGTTCATAAGCATTGTTTCCATGTCCATCATACCATACAGCTTAAATACCTCAGTGTTAGGAATTCTGTTCCACTAATTCACATGGACCATCTTCCTGAGGCATATGGAATTGATTGAGATTCAAAATGTGGCGCTGATATATGGTCCATGACTCTGAGACATACAGCAAGATATTCAAGACTGATAAACTGTTACCATGGTTATTCCATAAGCATTTGGTTAATCATCTGAACGCAGCACTGGCTTTGGCTAGTCAAGCAGATACATCGTCATCAGCGTTTACACTGGAGGACAGTATGCTTTCAAAGTAGTGAAATTTATCAACAGCCTTAAAGGACAGTATCAGCAGCAGTGACCACTGGAGCGCTGGACTCTTTCTGAACAGACTAAAACATAACCTCTCTCTTCTTGAGGCTCACATTGACTGAATGAGTCAACAATGCACAGTCATGAGCAAATAGGAGGTCATGAATAGTTGTAGCGAACTCTGTGGTGAGAGCTTGAAGTCTTTGGAGGTTGAAAATACTACCATCAGTTGGGAACTGAATAGGCATGCCCAATGCATAATCCTTAAAAGCAACTAACTTTAGTAGATGCTGAACAGGAGAGGAGAAAGTACACATCCTTACTTTGTACCATTTGATACTTCAGAAGATGCTGATGTCTCTCCATTGTTAAGGACACAATCCAGCATACCATCATGAACTATTAATACTTTTTTGGGACAGACGATTCACCCAAGTACCTTCTAAAGTCCGTTTCTGTTGACAGTGTCAAATGCCTTGATCAGGTTGATGTAAATCACGTAGAAATCCTGATATTATTCTCTACATTTGTCTTGGATCTGCCTGGCTGTGAATATCATGTTGGAAGTGCCCTGACTGGCACGAAATCCCCACTGACTTTCAGGAATGATGCCATTTGTGAACATATGTAATGACTAGGAATGTTAACTGTCAGTTAATTGAATAGTCAATTAGCCTCATGAATTCTTATCAGTTACTCGACTATTCTATAGTCCCCAGGGGCCGGGCTGGCAGCCAGTGTGCTCCAGCCCCACTTCCGAGGAGTCCCCCCCACCACTCTGCACTGCTGCCTCTGTATCAGTTTAAAAACCAGCTCCCCTCGCAGACTGGCTGCTGTCACCCCACGCTGCTGCCTCGGATACAAAGGCAGCAGTGCAGGGTGGCAGCAGCCCCTGTCTGCGGGGCCGGAGAGGAGGACTGAGCTCCTGGACCTGACACAAGCAGGAACTGAGTCAGGGTGCCTGCCTGCCTCCTAATATGCTTTAAATGCAGAGCCACAGCGGGGGAAGGTCCTGCACCCAGCGCGAGCCAGGAATGAGCCGGGCTGTTGGCCAGCCTGCTAAAAAATTTACTGGCGGGGTTGGGGGGAAAGGCGTGTCGTCTATAGCATTAACCTGTAAGTTTTTGTTTATCAGTTAATCAACTACACTACTACATCTCTAGTAATGACAGCTGGTTGTAGAGGTTACAGTAAGACAGTTTCACAAGTCATCTGTTAAAGGACATATTGTTAAAATGTAATTGCATGGTACACATGGAAACTTATTCTTGTGTAAAAATAGGTGCATAGACACAAAAAGATATCAGTGACTGTGTAAATAGAAATTCTAGTAATGAACATAAAATACCTTGGTGCGTGGTTGATGAGAGGCTGTGGTTTGTACTTGGGAAAGTTGTAGTTCCTAAATTCATCATTGGAAGAAACGCCTGGCCATGTTTCTTGAGATGGAGTTCCTATGTTTAAACCAAAACAAATTAAATCTATACACATTATATTAATTATAGACAAGATTTAGAAATAAATTTTAAGCATTAGGCGCTGTAACATATCACAATCAAAAATGGAAATGGGGGAATGTTTTCCAAATTAAGTAATTTTGTTCAAAATGCACAGATTCAATCTTGTACAAAATGAGTAAGAGTGAATTTATTCATCATCTAAATCAGGGCTACTCAACATGCGGCCCATGGGCTGTTTGTTTGCGGCCCGCGGTGCGGTTTGGGTTTACACAGGGCTCAACACGTGGCCCGCGGGTAGGATCCTCTGAACATGGCCTCCACTGGGAACACACTTCACAACAGTGAGTCAATATAATGGTTTTCTGTTGATATGCATTTTAGTAGTGAAATTCCTGGACTGTCATTGCTCATTAAGGCTACGTCTACACTGCAGTTATTTTGGAATAAGCTTTTCCGAAATAGCTTATTTCGAAATAGCATGTCTATACTGCTGGGAAGCCTCAAAATTAGTCCGAGGCAGGCTTCCCTAATGTAGACATGCTATCTTGATTTAGAGCCCCAGGAGGAATAAGGTAGAATGGCCCTGGTGAGGGGCTATTTCGAAATAGCAGAAGTGGAGCGTCTACACATGCCTTATTTCAAAATAGCTATTTCAGAATAGGCTTTATTCTTCATAGAATGAGGTTTACAGAAGTCGGAATAAGTCGTCTGTTATTTTGAAATTATTTCAGAATAACGGAATTGCTGTGTAGATGCTCCCATAGTTATTTCAGAATAACGGCCGTTATTCCAAAATAACTTTGCTGTGTAGACACACCCTAAAAGTGCTGTCATATGGGTGGAAATCGGATAAATATTGCATTTTATTAATATCAGCAGAACTGAGTTAAATGGGGCCTGCATATTGTGTCGTCTTGCCTTAATCTTTGTATTCATGCTCATCAGTGTGAAAGAAACTATTTGCATATATTTTCGTATATATTTGCATGTATATGCAACCACATGTAAGTTGTGGCCCTCGGCATGTGCTGTGAGTATCACTGTGGCCCTTGTTGAGTAGCCCTGATCTAAATGCAACATCAAAGTTTGTTTCTTTAAACAAAAAGGAACTTCTCTGTACCTTATAGAGATGTAAGTGTAGTCGGTTAACATGTTAAACTCTGCTAGGGTCCCAACTGCCATCTTCATGCCCAGGCCTCCTCCTTGCTCCCCGAGGCTCTAACCACTACCTAGGATGCTGATGCAGAGTCACTTTGGGTTGCTGGCTGGGCTCCAACACCGGCTGCAGCCCCAATCCCAAGGTGCCGGCTGCCCCATGTTGCCAGCTCTGCAGTCAGCAGGCTCCTGGTGTATGCTGGCTGTCGGCCCCACTCCTGGGAAGCTGACTACTCCATGCTGAGGACTCTGCAGCTGGCAGGCTCCCCGTCCCAGCACACACTGGCTCCTGGTCCCACTCTTGGGGTGCCAGCTGCCCTGTGTTACAGGCTCTCCAGCTAGTAGGCTCTCCATATGTGCTGGCTCGCTGGGAGCCAGTGCACACCGGAAGCATGCTGGCTACAGAGCCTGCAGCTGGCACCTCAGGATTGGGGCCAGCAAAGGACATCCCAGGGGCTGCGGGGCACCCAACCATCATCCTTCTCTCCCTAGTCCCATCCCCAGGCAAAACAGTTAACTGTGTAATCAATAGGATTTTTTACATCCCTAGTAACCTTACACTCACAAATTCTATTTTGGAAATTCTTTCTTAGAAGGGTGAAGTAAATCTACAATTATAATATTATTGGTAACAACATTCAATTTACCCAAAAGTCTAAAAATTAAGTGCAGTTCATCTTCAACAGTTGAACCAGGAAACAGAGGTCTTCCAGATGCCATTTCGAAAAATATGCATCCAACACCCCTTTATAAAGGCAAGGAAAAAAAAGATGAATAACTTTAAAAAATAAACTGATGAAAAACTTATTTTTAAAACATTTAGCTCCTCAATATCTTTGTGATTTCTTAATTGGATTAAAATTGCTAAATCAATTTGCTACTATGTACCTCTATTGGAAATATTGATGTAAGTGAGGAAAACAGCAGCCAAAGAATTATCAAAAGCTGAAAAAACCTCTGCAATATGTAGATTATATCTTTTCCTTCCAAAATACACACATACACAAAGCAAAGAACTATTTAAAATAAATATTTAATCAATATAATATCATAATGCCATCATGTCACACCGAATTTAAATATTAAATCACACTATTAATACACTGATAGCAACTTTATCAGAAATTTATCAGAGAAATACCATGACAGATCAGCATTACAAATAATTCTTCAAAGTAGGAACAGTACTTCCATTAACACCATATCTTAAATGTAACCCTGTAGAATTTGCACTACATCAACTTTAGTTAGGGTTATGAATGGTTAACTGGTAAGTTTCACCCTTAATGTGTGAGGCTACTGGTTGCGGTTAACTGGTGGGGGCTGGAGCAGTTTCCTGCCGGCTAGAGATAGGAGTCTGTTCCAGCTCCATGGGGACTGTCATGAGTGGGGGGCACTCAAGCCTGGCCAGAGAAGCCCTGGTCCGTGGCGTGGGGCAGGGACTGCTGGCTCCCCCTGGCCATTCCCTCCTTTAATCAGTTAATCAGTTATATATTACATAACGATTAATTGATTAACCAGTTAAATGGGATTTTACATCCCTAACTTGAGTACAAGCAAAAATTAAAATCTGACCAAAACAAACATACCACATGTCAATTTGAGTTGAATATTCTGAAGATCCAAGGAGAACATCAGGTGGCC
Source organism: Rafetus swinhoei (assembly GCA_019425775.1). Lineage (NCBI taxonomy): Eukaryota > Metazoa > Chordata > Testudines > Trionychidae > Rafetus > Rafetus swinhoei. The sequence goes on along the minus strand of CM033437.1, from coordinate 267,113,240 downwards.
TGTACCATAATGTGACAACTTCATTGGAGTAGGTCTTTGTTGGAACTGACTTCGCTCTAGCCAAACCTTCATAAAAATAAAAATACAATGTGTTTGCCCTGTACTGGCATCTACCGTTTCCCACAATTAAAATATTGTATGTTGATTTACTTTTGTTTGTGTGTCTGCTTTTTCATTTTTACTCTTAAACAGTTCTAAGTGGTACAAAGCAGCAACATTATTGCATGCACTGTCAAAAGGGATGATATAATACTGACTGCTTACAACACCCCTTATTTTTTATCCAAAAGGAATAGCATTCTTTCAGAGATAGGGTTGTTGTATTGTTATGCAATATGCACTTCTTTATTCTTGATAATAATTTGCTTATGTGGGAAGCGTAAAATTTACAATGGTCTTAATCAGCGTTTCCCAAACTATGGGCCGCGGCCCGGGAAAAAAATACCAGGCCTCAGCATGGCTGCCGGGAGGGGATCGGGGCGGTCTGGGAGAAGCTGTGTGTGTGGGAGAAACCGGCTGCCTGGAAGCAGGGTTGGGGGCAGCAGGGCTGTCCGGCGGAGATCCGGGAGGCGGGGAGGAGAGAGGAGAAGGTAAGGAGGGGGAACGGCCGGTGGAAGCAGGGCTGGACAGGGGTAGGGGGCTGGCTGGGGGAGATCGGGAGGAGGAGGACTGGAGAACCAGCCTCCGGAAGCAGGGCTGGATGGGGGCAGCGGGGCTGGCCAGGGGAGATCGGGAGGAGAAGCCGGGGAGAATAGGCCGGCTGGGAGGAGGTCGGGGAGCGGGGCTGGTTGGGGGAGATCGGGCGGGGAGGGGGTGGACTGGCTGGCGGAAGCAGAGGCTGGACGGGGAAGGGGAGTGGGACGGGAGATCAGGAGGAGGGAAGGCGGGAGAACCAGCCGCCGGAAGCAGGGCTGGACGGGGGGGGGAGCGGGGACTGGACGGGGGAGATCAGGAGGAGGAAGACAGGAGAACCAGCCGCCGGAAGCAGGGCTGGACGGGGGCAGCAGGGCTGGCCAGGGAGATTGGGAGGAGAAGTGGGGAGAATCGGCCGGCTGGGAGGTCGGGGAGCGGGGCTGGTTTGGGGCGGGTCATCGGGGGAGCGGGGCTGGCCAGGAGAGATCGGTGGGGGGCCGGGGGGAACCGGCCGCCGGAAGCAGGGCTGGACGGGGGCAGCAGGTCTGGACGGGGGAGGTTGGGAGGAGAAGCGGGCGGGGGGAGCGAATCGGCCGGCAGGAAGCGGGACTGACCTGGGCACATGAAGACCTGGGCACACGAGTGAGTCCAGCCCCGGGGATTCCATTTTGCCCCCCATACCCTCCCTTGAGTAGTTGCGAACTGCCTGGCTGGTAGACACACTCACGCAGCATGAGCACATCTACCAGCCAGGCAGTTCACAGCTATGGACTGATACACCTAATAATAGCAAAACTTAACTAATTAGAAAATACTGGACATTTTATATGTCCAATGTTTTCTCAATTTGTTTCCCGGACAGAACCCTCAAATACCGGACTGTCCGGTACAAAATTGGATACCTGGCAACCCTACCCCTCCTTGCACCCTCCCTCCTAGCCAGATACCCTACCCCCAATCTGCTCCTGCTCCCGCCTCCTGGAGTGCCCATACGGCGCCGGGTCCCCCAAGCCCTGGCCCAGGCTGGGCGGAGGATGCAGCCAGGTAAAACACTGAAAATTTATTCATTTTTACTTCTTTTTTTTATATGCGTTTATATTTTTGGGCTGCAAAAAACAGTACTGAAAAAAAGCGGGTTCCAACTAAAGTAAAAAGTTTGGGAAACCCTGATCTAGCCAGCTTTCTATTCATCTTACAGTCCATTTATCCAATCCATATTCCGTTAATTTGCTGGCAAGAATATTGTGGGTGACAGTATCAAAAGCTTTGCTAACGCTGGCACTGGGGGCTTTGGGAGGATCAGAAACAACTTATTTGAATATTCATCCTTTGCTTAATGAATATGCAAATGAATGTTACTGGTCCTCCAAAAGCTCGTGAATGGATTTACTGGTCCCCATGTCAAAAAGTTTGGGAACCCCTGGTCTTAATTATTCATTTCCTTTCTTGTAAGTGCTTGTGTTTGGCAAGCGATGTGATAAATCAGGCTAGTATCACTCAATAATCCCAATTTTTTAAAATAAGTTTTCCTTTTGAAAGAAATGTAAAATACTGTTATAATTCGGCTTGGCAAAATTGTATTTAAATTTTTTATCACTTCGAAAAAAGATACAATTTTTATGCTCGTTTTTATGGATTTAACTTTTGCTGTGGGAAATTAAGGGACTCACTTATTGGAGGTTTAGACAATTATTTAATGACACCAGATGTTGAGATTCAAAACGTTAAAGCTATGTAACTGTTAATACACAAACACAGTATCACAAATATACAGAATAAATATCCTTAAATCAAACTCTAACAACTTTTCAAGTAGCTTTTTTCTTACTTTGCCTCTTTGTAAATTTCAGTTATCACCAATGTAAATATATTTTTGTCCGTTTGTGTGTATACAGGGAAATCAACTGAGAGCAATCTAGCCCTTGCGAATGGCTTACACTCCAATCTGGCAGAACTGCATCAAATCAGTTTGTAAATTAAGAGTTTTGAAAATGGCTGGCTGTCCCAAAACATTTCTTCCTGAGTAATGGCTCAGTTAAGGACTTCAACCAGGCAGAAATTGCACATCTACAGAAGCAGACCCAAGGCTGCCTCCTTTTCCTTCCTATAGTGATAGGAGTGTTGAAGGTGACTTCTCCCTCACCCTAAAATGTTAGTCACACTTCTTTTTTTCTTGTATCTCAGCTGTGAGAAACAGAATAACGAGTCTTGTGGATAAGGGAGAAGCGGTGGACGTGGTATACCTAGACTTTCGTAAGGCATTTGATACGGTCTCGCATGATATTCTTATCAATAAACTAGGCAAATACAACTTAGATGGGGGCTACTATAAGGTGGGTGCATAACTGGCTGGATAACTGTTCTCAGAGAGTAGTTATTAATGGTTCACAATCCTGCTGCAAGGGTATAACAAGTGGGGTTCCCCAGGGGTCTGTTTTGGAACCATTTCTGGTCAATATCTTCAACAACAACTTAGATATTGGCATAGAGAGTACACTTATCAAGTTTGCAGATGATATGAAGCTGGGAGGGGTTGCAAGTGCTTTGGAGGATAGGGTCAAAATTCAAAATGACCTGGACAAACTGGAGAAACGGTCTGATATAAATAGGATGAAGTTTAATAAGGGCAAATGCAAAGTACTCCACTTAGGAAGGAACAGTCTGTTTCACACATACAGAATGGGAAGCGACTTGTTTAGGAGGGAGTACTGCAGAAAGGAATCTAGGGGTCATAGTGGACATCAAGCTAAATATAAGTCAGCAGTGTGAAGCTGTTGCAAAAAACCCAAACATGATTCTTGGATACATTAACAGGAGTGTTGTGAGCAAGACACGAGAAGTCATTCTTCCGCTCGACTCTGCACTGATTAGGCCTCAATTGGAGTATTGTGTCCAGTTTTGGGCACCACATTACAAGAAAGATGTGGAGAAATTGGAGAAGGTCCAGAGAAGAGCAACAAAAATGATTAAAGGTCTAGAGAAGAAGACCTATGAAGGAAGACTGAAAGAACTGGGCTTGTTTAGTTTGGAAAGGAGAAGACCGAGAGGGGACATGATAGCAGTTTTCAGGTATATAAAAGGGTGTCACAAGGAGGAGGGAGAAAAATTGTTTCCCTTAGCCTCTGAGGATAGGAGAAGCAGCAATGGGCTTAACTGCAGCAAGGGAGGTTTAGGTTGGACATTAGGAAAAACTTCCTACCTGTCAGGGTGGTTAAACACTGGAATAATTTGCTTAGGGAGGTTGTGGAATCTCCATCTCTGGAGATATTTAAGAGCAGGTTAGATGGACATCTATCAGGGATAGTCTATGGTACTGGGTCCTGCCATGAGGGCAGGGGATTGGACTTGATGACCTCTTGAGGTCCCTTCCAGTTCATGTTCTATGAATATATTTTCTGTACTACATATCCCTTTTCTAATGAGTCCTAATTATTGTGTTAGCTCTTTTGACTGCCAGTGCACATTGAGCGGATATTTTTAGAGAACTATGCACAGTGATTAAGATCTTTCTTGAGTGGTAACAGCTAATTTAGACCCCATAATTTTATATGTATAGTTGAAATTGTTTTTTTACTTTGCATTTATCAACCCTGAATTTCATCTGCCATTTTGTTTCCCAGTTACTCAATTTTGTGAGATTCCCTTTTAGCTCTTCATAGCTCTTCCACTGATTAAATGTGGATGATTTCAGCAGGCTTTGCTTTTTTTCCTGTCCTCGGTGATTAAAAGAAGAGTGGGCATGATCTAGCTCTATATGTTTAAAGATGAATCACAGTTTTATTGGAAAAATGTCAAGCCCTATAATTATAGAATTCATTATCCAAATTGGGAGGATCAGAGGGGTATTTATCAAGTAACATTATGCTGAATTTCCCTTTTAATAATTCTTCAATTCTATTAACATTTTCTTAAGCAATACAGTACTTAACACTGTCATTATACTATGCCTTATTCTGTTTCTCAAAGCTGAGACACAAGACAAAAAAATTGTGACTAAAATTTTATTTCAAAATAACCAGCCCCCCATTTTGAAACAACAGGCTTGGTAGTCTGAAAATTCTGGTTGTTATTTCAAAATAGTGCAGACATGCTCAAAATGCAGACATGCTCAAAATGATTTGTTGGAAAATTCCACAAGATAGCGTTCAGGGAGTTTCTTGGGCCCTGTGAGGAAGGCAACAATTTGGCATGTGTATTGCCCGTTTCAAAGGAAGCACTAATGTTACTTTTCATCTCAACTATAGTTCATTCTCAGCTGACACTTCAACTCACATGCACACCATTTTGATGACCAATACACTATGAAGTTGAACTTTCTCTTTCCATTTCAATACACAGAAACCAGGCCACCTACACACAAAGACAGGCTCTGGACTGAGGGTTCTCATCTTTTTGCTACATATGACTCCATATTCAACTATGTCTCAGAAGTATTTCTGAACCAAATCCTTTCTGTTGGTTCCCACTGATTCAAAAGAAACACCACTGGAGTTGATATACAGTTTGTGGAATGTTTCCTGCTATCCAAGAGTGATATCACAAATGTCTACAAATCAACTTCTATAGAAAATCTGAGAGAGGGAACAGAGGTAGAGTAGGGGTTTTAACTACTAAGTTGAAAGTGAGTGCTATAAAAGATTAATTGCAGTGGAAGTATAAAGGTCTGCTATGGCCAGAGAAAATGTGTTGGAGACAGGGAGATTAAATTGTAACTGAACATCAAGTATTTTACTCTGAAAACATGGTACAATTCCCATGGGATAAATGCATAAAACAAATCAATGAAAAGTGAATACAACTGGTACCTCATATAGGAGAGGAAAAATGATTTAATTTAAAATGTCCAAGAAAAGAGCATAAAGCAGGTATAAGGGTTCTTCTCAGATAGTAGTTTTGTTACTGCTCACTTTTAACAAACGATGTGTGAAACCGTAGTCGCAGACAGATAGAGAACATACAAAGAACTTATCACTGTATCCCATATAAGAGGCACAGAAAGAGCCTTAGGGATAAGGTATAGTTCTGGTTGGATGCTGAAACTAAAATTAACAAACAAACCAGAAACACTCAAGCCAAACAATCAAACTGTTACCCTAACCAGATTAACAAACAAAAAGAATGATCTGGATGACTTTCAAAAAGTCAAACATGAACTGCAAGCCTGAAATTCTAGCAGCTTTAAACCGCATGTGCTGACTGCCATCAGTGAGCTGACCAATAGGGGTATTTAGTACACAATGGACTTAAAAATCTATTTTTTTCAGGCCAGCTCATGTTGCAAGTGACAGCCTAGTATGCGCCACAATGGAGGGTATCTCAGCTACCATACAAACCCCTTCTGCAACACGGAGCTGGTATAATGATCTCAATTAAATAACATTTTCCCTTTATGGGAACACAAGCAATAAAAAAAAAAAAAATGGAAACAATCTCACCAGCTATATTAAGCTAGTCAGTTACCCAATATTGGCTTCAGTAACAACCTTTGGAATGGATAAAGCTACACACAGAAACGGTGCGAATATGTATTTCCAGTAATTAATTTCTTTGCTGCTTACAAATGACTTATATACATAAACACTCCTACCCTGACATGATGTCTAGCTTCAACAAGGTTTATGGGGTTATACATCTTGGTTTATTTCCAAGATTTTCTTAAACTATCTCTAAAGAAAACACTGTTCAAACAAAATAAAATAAAAAATCCAGCCCATACCAAAGTCCGCTAGCTTTAGTTCTCCTTTCTCATTAATGAGTAGATTTTGTGGCTTCAGGTCCCGATGTAGCACCTTCCTTCTATGACAATAGGCCAAACCTCGCAAAATCTGGTATAAAAATAGCTACAAAGAAAAACAAATTAGACTTTCAAAAATATTCATGGGTGAATACACAAAGCAGCATGTTACTCTTCCCATAACAGCAGGTTTTGAGCCATCACAGTAGCAATTACATTGCTATATTGCAAGCAAGACAAAAACCTTCTTACACAAGCAAGTCACTTTCACATGCTAATGTATTCTGAATATCATAACTATTGTTTAAAGATGTAAGACCTATTTATGCCATCCAGCTACATTATTATGAAACACTTAGCACATCAAAGATTATGAGAGTGATTTGCTCTATATAATAAAGGCAAATCAAGTGGCTATTTACTTTATAAGCATTTAGTACTGCACTCTAAACGTCTTTCCATGTAACATGCTCAATTACCATACTGATATTCCTTATTGCTACAGATCACTCTCTCATAAATGCAACTCTACTCGACCATGAAAAGTAAAATTTATTGATTGTATGGTAGGGAAAGTGACTATCAGAAGAAGCAACTTGGTGCATAACCTCAAAACATTAAAGAAATATAATTGGGGAAATTATGCTCTATCCGTTGTGTCTAATTTTTCCCTTTCCTGTGTTTACATCTTCATCCAGTCTGTCACCCTCTGTGCTTCTTCCTATTACTTCAGGCTAGCAAGCCAGCAACATTAGTTCTGCATTCAAGGATATTAGTGCACAAAACTAACAGGCCTGCTGACTGGGTGGGTGGGTGGCTGGGGTGGGGGAAAGAAAGAGAGCAGTTGCCCCGGACTCCCAGCCGCCACTGCTACTGGCCCCTTTAAATTGCTGCCCGGAGGTGAAGGTGAGTGAGCATTCAGAAGATTACTGATTAGGAAAGTGGAAAGGACATTTATGCAGAACACAAGGCCAACCAGTCTGACAGATTTATCATGCATTAAGACCCTTTGACTAGAAACACCAGTTTTTATATAACAGTTTTTCAATAAATGGTTTATTTTTGTGAAGCCAATGACACCCTCAAGTCCTCCACAAAGTCATACCAATACCCAAGCTCCAGGTTTTACTGTTTAATCTCAGTTTTCTTATATCATAATGGTATCTCCATAAGGGGTAGAAAAAATTGGGATCATGAATGTTAAAAATGCAGATTGGGGGCCACTATGTCCTGCCTCACCTATTTATGACTATATTGTTGCATGGGTATAAATGGCCATTGAGGCATACACAGTTTATAAAGAGGCTTGCTTCGAACTATCAAACATGCTGCAAGAGCTTTCAACTGATGTTCATTTAAACATTTTTTTAATACGTCTTCATCTTTTTCTACCTTTCCTTAAAATAGGCATGAGAATTTACATTGAAGACTTTTCCCTTTCACTCTCCCAAAAGAAACAGTAATGCAGGTTAACAATTGATTTATCTTCCAAAAGACATGAGGAGAAATTTGGAAACAAAAACAAAAGGACAAACAGTAACCAATATCCAAATCAAAACCCATAGTACTTCAACAAAGAAAAAGCTTTACAATATAATGTAAAGGCAAAATCAAGGACAACAATTCTTCTGCAATGCAGGCAAACACATGACAGTGTACAAGAACAACATTTATTTACATCATCCACAATTGTGCAAATACCAAATCAATTTTCCCTGCATGGGTGCTCACAGTTTTATTTTGGTTTTTTAGAACAACCAATTGCAAAGTAACAAAGTGCACTTAAATTCAATGTTGACAGGTGTAGAAATATTCCCTATAGACCTTCAATGAGCAGTTAACATCCTCTACACAAATTACCTACTGTTAAATAATGAAGCTGACTGATGGCCAGTATAAGCTATAACATGGCTGGGTAACACTGTCAACTTTAATTCAGCCATGTTTTGGCTTCTTAGGGCTTGGTTTACTAACTTATTGTGCAAAATTATATGAACAGTTCCTTTGGTCCTTCCCTGAGATTACGGTTGCCAGATGGTTTACCCAAAAATACCGAACACCTCCCCCCCCCCCCAAAAAAAAAAAACCCCACCACCACACCACACAATACCGGGAAAAAAATTCTGTTGAGGAAAAAAAAGGGGGAGACCAAAGTTGTTGAGCAAAACAAAACAACAACAAAAAAAGGACCCCTTTAAGAAGAGGCTTTTTTGCTGGCAGCTATTTTGTTTTTCTTTTCCAGCCACAAGACAAGCCCCTGCAGAACCAGGTAAGCGAGGGGAAGCGCCTCCAGGGAGCCTGGTGGATGAAGCGAAAAAACTGGACTGTCCAGGTCAATACCGGACACCTGGCAACCCTACCTGGGATCCATCTACCACAACCCTTCTCATAGCAGTCTTTTGCCCTCTGGAACATGGTTCTCTGAAGCCCTCCTTTCTAGGAGCTGCAGTCCTCTTGTGTGTGGTATAAGGTTCTCCACAGCTTTTCTTCCAAGGGCTGTGCCTGAATCTTCGCCTATCACCATGATGCCTCTATTGCAAGAGAGTCTTTGCGATTCATGAATCTCTCTCCCCTGACTGAGCTACAGGCTTGGTTTTTATCTTATACCCCTACCATGTGAATGTCAGTTGGTGTATCCCAGGGGTTGGCAACCTACGGAACACATGCCATAAGTGGCATGCAAGCCGATTTTCAATGGTACGTGCGGTGGGAGCTTAGCCCTGCCTCGCCCTACCTGTGCAGCCACTGGAACCCTTCCTCTTTCCTGGCAGCAGGTTAGGCTGTGGTGGGAGGAGGCTCAACAGAGGCGCCTCCAGGGCTGGCCTGGGTCCGTGTGGGAGCGGCAGTTGCTGCAAGGGGGCATGAAGCCAGATATGCATCTCCCCTCATGCCCAGACCTCCACACCCCAATACCCCTCACTCACTTCCCTCCCTCCATCAAGACCCCGCACACCCAGCTTGCTCTGACACCATCTCTTGCTCCTGCACCCTCCCTCCTGCTCAGACACTCTCCTTCCTGGCTAGACACCCTACCCCCACCCTGCTCCTGCATCCACCATTGCTCCTGCCATCCTCCCTCCTGGCCACACACTACACCCTCCCTTGCTCCTGCTACCTCCACCTGGCCAAACACCCTACTCTCAGCCTGCTTCTGCACCCACCTCCCCCCCCACCCAGACCTTGCAACCTTCCCCTTCTGAACCCCACCTCCCTCCCAGATCCTGCACCCCATCCCTATTTCACTCCGCTGGCAGCCCTGTCTTGCACTCTGAACCCCTCATTTTTGTCCCTATCCCAAAGCCTAAGGGGGTCCATAAAATCCATTAACTCTGGAACCCTAGCAAAGTAAATCTGGCCTATGGGGAAACCCTGAACCTCAATCTTTCCTGTCCCTTCCCTTCACCCTATGAGGCTGGAGCGCCAGAGAAGTGAGGTGTCTTAGTTGGGGGCCACATTAGTGAGGATTGGGGGATTTTTTTGTTTGTTTTTCACTTATGTGGTCCCCAACTGATTTTTCTGTGGGTCAGTGGCCCCCAACACAAAAAAGGTTCCCTACCCTTGCCATAAAGAAAACATTGAAATCTTTTATGTTGGACATAAATTAATATTGTACTTTATTTAAAATGAAGTTTGTTAAACTAGCATGAGAAAATTGAAGTGCTTAATCTGTTTAATAATTTAAATTAAACTGTTCTCCCTAGCTGCAGCTGGTTCAGAAAATATGGTCACCGTACCCAGCCTGACCATGCCGCCTCCTCCTCTCAGCACACAGATCCATAAATAGAAGTTAATAAGTTAAATCTTGGCATGTCACTTCTGAAAGGTTGCCGACCCCTGGACTATCCCATTGTACAGAATGACTTAAACCTACACTGGTCATGCGATCATGCCAGAGAACACATAAATCTCAGAATGCCTGATCTACAGGCTAAGGCCTGATCTACACTACATGGTTAGGTTGAAGTGAGTCACTTTGTGTTGATCTAGCTGTAGAAGCATCTTCACTTAAATTCTACTCCCGCACACATTCTCTCCATGTCAATTTAGTACCGCTACCTCTTTAGTGACATAGAATCACGCTCAATGTAATTAATTTGATGAAGCGCCAGTGTAGATGCTGTGTTGCTTATGTCGACTGTTACTAGCTTTCAGGAGCCAGTAATAGTTGACATAATGCCCCTAATTGACAGTACAATTGCTACAAGCGCTCCCAGAGAGGACTGCCAACATAATGAGCCAAGTGTGCACAAACACAAGCGATTTAGTAACTGTGTGGCTATATACTGGCACAAGTTAGATCAACAAAATTTTCAAATGTAGATGTGGCCCAGGTCTTGGAATGGGACATAACTGTCCTTAAAGATGACATATTGTTCTGTTAAAAATCTTATTTTTCAAGAGAAAAATATTCAAAAAAGAACAAAACTTTTACTAAAGCCATAATTTTTACGTTTAAACTCTTCAATATGATTGTATCTTATTATCAGAAAGAGTGGTTGTCAGCAACTAAGTTGTAAGTTCCATAGAGTTTCAAAATCAGAACAAAAATGTTTGAAATAAATCACTAAAATTAAGAAGATTTACTCACCTTTACATTGTGCATACTCATGATGTTACCACAGTCATCCATGTACTGCTTTAGGTCCTTGTCCTGTAAAAAAACCCCAAACACTACTGTTGAATATAAAACATTTTTGACAGAAAAATTAAGGTTTTGAATCTGTTTGCTATGCAGAATTTTGAGTTTTCATCAAACAAGCAAACAAACAAAAACAAAAAAACTAAGAGAATTTTTTTCTCCTCAAGGAAAATAAAAGCATTCTGTGCAGAAACTCACCCAACATTTTCAAATCTGTTCTACTTATTATACTACATTTTATTCCCCCCCCCCCCCAAGGCTACAAATTATGTTAAAGGGAATGACTAATACATAAAATTTATTTGGAAAAGAAAGTTCTCATGAATTCTGTGCACTACACTTTCAGATGTTTCATCACAATTTGTATATATATGGTTAGAGTAATTTCAATAAATATATATGTAATATGGAATGAAAAAAGCTAACATAAAGCATGACTTATTGATGTGTATCATGCAGGCAAGTGAGTTAGGTGATTAACTGTAGGTACCCAAGTTTGAAAATGTAGGCCATAATATCTAACACCCTTATTTTAACAGAGATGTAAATGGTTATTTTTACACTACTAGGCTGTGTCTAGACTACACCTCTCTGTCAACAGAGAGATGTAGATTAGGCACGTCGAAATTGCTAATGAAACAGGGATTTAAATATCCCGTGCTTCATTAGCATAAACATGGCCACCGCTTTTTTCCGAAACAGAGCTTTTTCGAAAAAACGGAAGTCTAGACACAGATCTCTCGAAAATAAACTCTTTTTTGACAGATCCTGTAAGCCTCATTTTTTGAGGAATATAGGATCTGTCGAAAAAGGGTTTATTTTCGACAGATCCGCATCTAGACTGCTTTTTTTTTTTTTAAAAAGCTCCGTTTCGAGAAAAAAGCGGCGGCCATGTTTATGCTAATGAAGTGCGGGATATTTAAAGCCCTGCTTCATTAGCAATTTTGATGTGCCTAATCTACATCTCTCTGTCGACAGACGTGTAGTCTAGACGTATCCCTATTGTTTAACAGCAAGAACTAGTATGCTAGGTGCCTCACACTACCAAAATCATTCCACATAATACTGCAATTATTTTATTCTCTGTCCACTTTCTTCTAAGACATAATCTTGGTTTAAGTGAGCATTTGGCCAGTAGCGCAATAATGTACTATATATTTTAGAGTTTGTCTGTCTCTTTGATCAAGAACTCCTCCCAAATGATAAGAGCTAGGACCACCAAATTTGGTCCATAGCTTCCTCTTATCATAACTTAAAGCAATGTAAAGCTTTGGTTGTGCCAGGAAAACAGTATGTGCCAGGAATGGGATTGTGTATCATAAAACCAAACAGAAAAGAGATAATCTCCAAATCAAGTACAGTCCTCAGAACTGACATAACTGAGCAAATGTTGAAAGAGACTGAACTAAGATGAGCCAAAAACATAGGAAGAACTTGGAATAGGATTGCCTCTCAATAAACCTTACAGAAAAAAGAGATAAAACGGAAAAATTTGGAGTAAGTGCTCTGTTTTGGCACAGCTAATTCAATGCTTAAGGAAAAAAAACAAAACACTTCATGGAATTCCCATTTAAAAATATTTACTAAAAAAATTAAACAGACACATTTTAACAATCCTTTTTTACAGAAATCTGAAATAAAAATTAACAATAAAAATAACAAATTTTTAAAAAATACAATCCTTTAAACAAAGCGTGTACATTTTCCTTTTATTAAAAAAAAGCACTTCATTGAGTTAAGGACCTGAGTAATGCCAGGTAAATCTGCTAGTTACTGTACCAATAAGCCAGACCCATACCAAGCAATTTATCACAATTTGACAGTGAATTTTATGTCTGAAAATGTTAATAGCTGTCTGTGAAACATACTATTTGCTTTCATGTTCCACTGGACACTATGTAGGAAAACAGTATGATGACAGAATAATAGCAAGTCCTTCAATTATTTGTTTTTAAAAATGTACCGTAGAGTTAATCATGTTTGTGTTTCTCTAGGTAGAAAAATAAATAAGACTTTATTGACAGATCCTTTAAATGTAAAGCTTTATTACTGTTACAGTACTTACCAGGTACTCAAAGACGAGAGTCAAAGATTTGTCTGTGTGAACAATATCATGTAAAGTTACAATATTTGCATGCTTTAGGTCTTTTAATAATGACACTGCAAAAAAAGGAAAAAAAATTAAAGCTTAAGGATAGGGCTTGAGGGAAAAATTAAGTAACTAATACATTAATTAACATATAATCCAAATTCATGAGTTATTTGTTAAAGTTATTTAAATTACTGTATAAACTAATTTTCAGATTTTAATATTTCATAAAACATTAAATTAACCCATTCATTCACATAGGAAAAATTAAAAAACAAGACAAGTTAATCTTGGGCACACTATAAAACAGACAAGAACACATACCACTGAACTGCAGTTATAATTAATATATACTCTATATGGACAGATGGTATTTCAAGTATAAGTTAGTCAGGTCATGCTATATACTCTATACTCCAGAAAGTTGTTTGCTTCTGTTATAATTAACAATTATAAAAGCCTCAGTAATTTCTTACACTTAGAAAACTCCATGTATTTGAGAATACAAGAGCCATGAAATACACTTGAAATTTGAGTCTCAAAATTATAACTCAATTAATTTACCTTGATTGCAGTACCCCACATCATAAATAGCATTAGTTATTGTAATATCCAGTTTACATGAGAATAGCATCAGTACTTTGGCCAAACTGTATAATTTCAGTTAGTGATTTTTTTTAAATAAAGAAAAAAACCCATTTTCTCACCTTCTCTTATGGCTGTGCATGGTGCCCCCTCTTCATGTTCCAGTCGGATTTCTTTTAGAGCCACCAGGTTCTCTGTCAATTTACTTCTTCCCTTATAAACTGTTGCATAAGTACCCTTTGTGGGAAGAGAAAAGGAACACATTTTAAAAATTTTTTTATGGAAAGAGCAATACACATACTCTCTCTCTCTCTCTCCAAATAAAATCTATGACAGATTCTATGACTTGCTTCATTTGGTAGCAGCAGCTTATAGAAGTGACTCAATTTATTGTTTTTATTTTTCACACAAGCATAACTTGATGATTTTCAATGTCAGGCCCTGACTTTTAGAACAGGTGAGCACTCTCAACCCTAAATTAAGTAAATGGGAGCTGCAATTTTAAAACCTCTGAAAGTCAGGCCCAAACATTTGAAGACTATATCAAGGAAATGCAAAAGACACTATAAAAATAATAAGAATACTTTCATCACACTTTTAATTTCACATGAGAACAGGAATGGGACAGATAAAACAAACACAATTTTTCATTTTTGCTGATGTGATGCACATGATGGATTATGAAGCTCCTGCTTGGTGTTTGCTTCATTATTCCAATACAAGCATCAAAAGACCACCAAGAAAACGTATGTTCCATAACTGTAAGAGGCACTTGGGAAAGGATGTTAAGAGGCGGGTAATTGGGTAATTGTGTAGTCAATACAACTTGTATCAACTGCCCAATTAGTCGATACAACTTGTATCGCCTACATAATTAGTCGATAAGGAAAGGAGCTCAGAAGAAGCTAGCCCCATTGTGGCTCTGCAGTTTAAATGGAGTAAGAACCAGGCATGCAGGCAGTGCGGCTCCTGCTACATTTAAACAGCAGAGTCGCAGCGGAGGTGGCTTCTGGATCCAGTGTGAGACGGGACTGAGCCAGGCTTGCTCAGGCCTGGTTCGCACCAGGTCCAACAGACCCTGTCTGCGGGGGTCCCAGCAGGGAGTGGGGGGATCCCCCTTCCCTGTGGACAGGGGCTGCTGCGGAGCAACCTGTTTTTGGCCAGCCCAAGCCACTGTGAACAGAGGGTGATTGCGGCAGCTGGGAGTGGTTGCAAACAGAGGCTGCTCCAGGAGCAGCCCCATTCGTTGCAGTTGGGGCTGTCCACAGACAGGAGCTGGCCTGTCCTGTCCCCCCCACCCCCACCAGCTTCCTCTGATAGAGGTAGCAGCGTGGGGGAGGAGGGAGGAGAGGAGAGGGGTAAGCAGCACTGCAGAGGGAGGGAACCAGCTTTTAAGCTAGCTCCCCCAGAACCACCTCCTGCTTCCTCCTCCCCCCCCTTGCTGCCTCACATATAGAGGCAGTCGGGGGGGGGGGGGGGGGGAGTGGATGCAAGTAGTTGACTTGACTATCCGATAAGCTTAGGCTTATAGACTAATCGACTACTCTTTCACATCCCTACACTGGAGAAGATATTCCTTTTCAGCAGATTGCTACAATCAATCAGTTTATATTAAATATCAAAATTAGGGACAGTATCAACTTGGGTACAGTTACATAGCCTGTATTGCTCATTACGCTATTCAGAAATTACAGTGAAATACATCTATAGCTATGTAGATGATCACCCTACACATTTATTAACATTTTCACAAAGATATATAACATTACATCAGGTTATAGAGCCATTCAATGTAAAAAGGTGAATTAAATGACAGGCATTTGTGAAGGGATGAAACAATAGATCTCAAAACCAGAGTACTCATAATTACAACATCAAGTAACATATGTGTACTTTTGCCTGTGTGTTTATATAGCAGTCATTAGTACCTAACTGCTCAACTGTAATACAGATCTTCATAGCAACTGTTCACAGTGGATTTCCTAGGGGAGTTTTGCTCTTCCCAAGTTCTATGAAGCTCTGCTTGGTTTGGCAGTGGTCTTTTGTTGTTTGTTTTTGGTAACACATATGCATTACACATATGTATACTAACAAGCTGAATGACAGTGACACTGCTTTGTGTGTTAATGTATACATGGGACATCACACCCCATATTTCTTCATAGAGAAATGCTTCTGATATGAATAGGGCATAACTAAGAAATGTTTTATGCAAGATCAATTAAGTAAGATATCATTGGAAAGATTATGATTTACTGAATGAGATTATCCTATCTATATACATGTATCATGTCTGAACCTAAAGTTGGGAATATGGACTATGTAACAATTATAACTGGGTGTGTATTTTGGAGACACACACCAGACAACAGAACATCAACCCTGATGGATCATTAGGAAGAAACAACAAGACTATGAAGATACTAATCTCTCTTCTTCCTGAGGCCATGTCTACACTGGCAGATGTAAAGCACTGGCACTTACAGCATTGCTCACAGAGTGTAGCAGTGAAAACGCTACTGAGTGTCCACACTGTCACCTGCCAGTGCCTTAGTGACTATGCTCGCATCTCTTGCAATGTCCTTTGGAGCAGTGCATTCTGGGTAGCTAGTCCACAGAGCACCTCTCTCTCTTCTGCTGCAGAGGTTTGTGGGGAGGCGCAGGGCATACTGGGTCCTGTCCCAATTCTCCATTGCAAATCACTTTGCATCCCAGCAACCCCTGCACTCCTTTTTGTATTTGGCACCATCTTTCAATAGTTTCTGCGCTGTGTGCTCTGCCTCCTCGGTTTGCTGGAAAGGATCCACAGCTGTTCATGAAAATGCTTATAGGTCTCACTAACACATCATGAATGACAATCAAGTTATTCCTAAAGCTACAAAGTGTTGATAAGGAGTCACAGCAGCATTCGTACAACATGAGATTTCTTGTGGTAGGAAGTAGCTATGTTATGTCAGTGATCAACAGCAGATTGGAGGTGCTAGCTACCTTTCTATGGGCAGGAAGGGAGAAGCTGCTTCTACCCACAGGTGAGCGGGATGGCACAGGACAGGAGGGAAGAGATGATCCTGCAAAGATACAGGCCAAGTCATCTCTACCTCCTACGCCCACTCCCTTAGCCTGGAAGTAGCTTGTATCCCTCCCTGCCCACAGAGTGCTGGAAAGATGCTCCTAGCCATGTTCTGCTGTGAAGCCTGAAAGAAATCTGGGGGTTGGCGGAGGACTGTGATACTACATGCCCCAGACAGGCAAGAAGGATGGAAAGCAATGGGCAGGGAGGGTTGGGTCAGATTGGTCTGTCACCCTGATCGTGCGTGCACCTTGCAGATAAAAAGGTAAATAAAAAGACTCTAGCTATGCAGTGTTATTTTTTTTTAAACAGTGGCTCAGTCGACTTGATGTTAATTTGAATGTTTGTACTGCCTAGTTCTGACTGATTGCTGTTGAACTCACTTGAATATGAATAATTTTACCAGGTGTCCCATACTAAGCATAGGGAAATATGGTCACCCTACTGGAAGAGCTCTATCAAAGATGGAGATACAATGAGTATTTCTTAGTTCATCTTTAAAATCAAAGGCTACATACAAGCAAGTTCCAAGTAAAGAAAGCATATATTATTGTCAAAATGATCATCACTACTGAAGACAATTTTACAAACCTCTCCAAGCTTTTCCAATTTGATGTAAGTTTCCATTTTCCCAAATCCAATTTCTGACTGTAATGCAAGCAAAGAGACGGTACATTTAGTATAAACATAAAAATTAATCAGGAGTAGTATTTCACTGTCTACATCACATACTCAACAAACTAAAATCATTTGTTGAAAAAAGACGCGAAAGTGGTGAAGCAATCTTTATAAAATTGTTTTAGGTTACAAAAATTATTTTAGCACATCATATTACAAGGACTTGTCTCTAAAGAACCAATCTATCAGCTCAGTCTGCCTTCCTAACATCATCACTTCTCAGCTATCAACTTAAATTTCAGAAGGTACAAACTGAACACCCTATCTTCTCTCCCAAACTCTCTACTCTCCCCAGTTCATCACTGCTGACTGCATCAGTAATGCCTGTAACATGGGAGTCATCTATGGGGATCTAAAGGTTATCTGGATGATGCTTACCAATTATGGTTAATCTGTGGGTGCTGAGCAGCTCCTCACCTGCCTCCTTTAATCGGTTAAATATTATGTTTAACATGTTAACCAATTCAATGAGATTTTACATCCGTAATCTTCTTAGACTACTCCACCACCTTCCTTGCTCAGCACTTCTAGATCCAGGTGCTTCTCCCTCAAAAACATTTTTAACATCTTGTCTTTTCCTGCTATTCCTTTAATTAAAATGTGTGGTCAGTCCCTCATCGTACAGCTTGCTTACTACTGTCATAATCATATCTTCCCTGAAATCTACTTTGCTCCCCTTCAGTTGATACAAAACATTGCTACAGATTGAACCTCTCTAGTCTGGCGCCCTCGGGACCTGACTGGTGCCAAACCTGAGAATTTGCTGGACCACAGGTGGTCAATATTGTCTAGCAGCATTACCAACACTTTCCACTGCTTACTGGGCTCTTGGAAGACATTTAGTGGTAAATTAAAACTAAAAAACAGCAAAGAAAAATTACTCGGAGGGTGGAACAGGTACAACAGGTAAGGAAGCTTCCTCATTTCCATTATAAACTCAATATTCATTACTCTCATAACTGTACAGGAAATACAGTTTTACAGGGAATAAAAGGGAAGTTCAGGTTATCACTTTCTATACTGCAGAAGAAATGAAACCCAATTGCTAGTATTAGGGTCCATGGATAGTTTTCTAGCATTTAAAACATTTTCTCAAGGGATGATTCACTAAATAGTCTGAGGGTTGGGAGAGTGAGAGACTGTAATCCACATAAGGAGTTTGTGTACATTTTGGCAGATTTCAGAATGTTTACTCTTTCTCCAATTATTTAATTAAGGAATAGAATCCAGAGAGCCAACAATACTGTGCAAGGACATCAATCAGAGTCGGGGATTTCATTTGTATTATAACGTTCATGATGCTACAATGCAGATCAATGAAAGTGGTGTCAGGGATCATGGAATGGAATTTACCTTGTCCCATGATTCCATTCCCTGAAAAGCATATCTGAACCAGTACTATAAGGAGATGGTGTGAATGTTTAACAGTTGTGGAAATGTGTTAACCTTATGTAATTTCTTACCCAATTTAATGTATGTTGCACTACACTCCTTTGAAAGTAGTTTGATGTTAAGCTACTGTGTATCAAAGTTATAAAGCATTCTATCAGAGTAAGACATATGTTCTCTAGCATGAATTAAAATCTATCATTTCGCTAGACCAGAAGGTGGGTGACGTAGCTATTTTAAGACAGATATTCAACAGTATTCAAAGGTTGCTTGCCTAGATGGTTTGACACCAATTATGGCATATTTTAGTTAACCTACAATGCAAGACCATTTAAATATAACAAGCTTTTATTTTTTCCTTCAAAGGGTGCCTATTTATTAATTATTAATTAGTTTTGCTGTAATGCAAGTCTGCATATCAGGACCTATACGTACAGGTTTCAAACAGTCTCTTATTTTAATAGCTGATGCACTCGAGGTATCCAAGGACACTGTATTATAGCATTCATGATACTCTATTTGTCAATTTATAATAGTACACTAAATGAACTACTGCACCAAACAATTAAAATCTTGAAAGAATGTCAGTATTACAATTTGAAAGAGGCATAATCAGGTCTAAAATTTAAAAATCTTTTTTAAAAAATTCTACTAATCCTTGAACATATATCTGTCCTCATTACAAAGGATGCAACATATGTAAACTGTAATTACTACTCTGCAGGCAACCTACAGTCACAGCCCCAGAGAATGGGGTTTCATTTCATTTCATGAGAACAGTGCAGACTGACAGAGCGGAAGGACAAAGCAACACGTGCATGCCTGGAAACCAAAACAACTGTTGGCAGGTTTTGTTTTAGATTTAGATGCCCTGACAATATCTTTCAAGTCCTGAAAAAACCTCAAGAAACCAAAAACAAACAAAACCAAACCCCCACAACAAACAAAAAGCAAAGAAGCCAACACCTTGATCAACTTGTGACAGATGTTCCATTTCACATGCACCTTATCTTCATTAGAGGGCACTGTTTTTCTTACTTTCATTCTAGAGGGGATCCTAGACAAGACTGCTTTAGAGCTTTAATATATATTATGAATTTGGAAAGATGGTGTTTACAGCTAAAACAAAGGTCTTATATAGCTAATTATATCAACTCTGCATCTGCATTTATTTTAGATATTTTCACATCTTAATATTTTACACTTTAATTAATAGAGTAGAATGTTCTTGCAAGTAGATTAATAAAAACAGCAAACAGAATTTATAAAGCTGTTTAATTTCTTTCTTTCTTATGCTTAAAAATGCTCCTGATCCAGGAATCCAATCTAGATCAGTAATGACTGAAAAATTATTACTTTTCAGATGGCTATTTGATGGCCTATGTGAAATGAAGTAATAGTCCATTTCCTAGAAGACAGAACTATGAATCAAGTTCAATTCAGATTCTAAGATCTAAAATAGTTGCACCACAACTAGAAGCACACAGCTCTCTCCCCAAAACACATTTTAAAAAGCAGTTACCTAAATATAATTTTGCATGCTATATTTGATTTGATTTGTTAACTAATTTCACCTTGAATCTATTTTTTTTTTTAATAAAACAAAAATCTGGAATGCATAACACTGGGAAATGAAGAATATTTGTTATCACAGTATTTACATAATGCCAGAGGGACTTCCTATTGGAGTTTTGTTCTTCCGGAGTTCTACGATTAAAAAAAATGTGAGTATATTCCCCTCGTAGGGCATGTCTACTCTAGGAAATTATTTCAAAATAACTAAATATGAAATAACTCCCGAAATAATTATTTCGAAATAAGCTTATTCTCTGAGAAAAGCAAGACTACAGATTTAGAAATAATGAGCTTGGTAGTGTGGATGTTCTGCTTATTATTTCAGAATGGGGGGGGGGGAGGGCGGGAGGTATTTCGAAGTAACTCCCTAGTGCAGATCAGGGCTTAGGGTGCACTAGCTCAGCGGTGCGCAACCTGTGGGTTGTGACCCCCAAGGGGGGGTCATGGATGTCTTCCTAGGGGGCCACCAATGGCCGGGCCCAGCCCCTGACCGGCTGGATCTAAGCGCCGCGCTGCTCAAATTATCTTGGGGGTCGCAACACTGCACTAGCTTAAGGATAAAATATGCATCACTAAAAATCAGTGGGAATTTTACTGACTTCAATGGAAGCCTGTAATGAACTGAGCTCTCTCATACTTAAATAGGAAGAATCAAGGGTGCTGGGCATCTCTTGGCTGCACTCAGCACCTAGTAGTCTGAAATAGTGTTAAACAATATATAATATGAAAATATATGGCATGAAGAGATATGAATGAAAGACACTTTTGAAGTAGAGAACAGTTTCAGAAGCAAAGAACAGAAACTTACTAGTGATGCTCTACGAGATCGCCGACTCATGGGTTGATCAAATGGTGGACTGTTTATCTGCAGCTTTTCTAAATATCCATCAGGTATCCTGATGTCTGCAGGAAGGGACAAACGCTTGTTCAGGTCCTAAAGAAATAAGTAAATGTTGTCAAAGGGACACAAGTCAAGTAAGATTCAAATTAGGTTTTGTTAAAACAAGTTTTTACAAAGATAATCAACTGAACTATTTCTATAATTTAAAAAAAATCAAGGGAAACAGTTTAGAAAAATTACATTCTGTCATATTTATAATCCAAATACTTCAGCAACTGGCTAAGAAAGGAGATGCAGAAAATCCAACTATTTAGAAATGTAAAAAGTAAACAAGTAGTAAAAAGTAATTACAATTTTAAAAATATATTCAGTTTCACTAATTTATGATGCAAAAAATTCAATCTCAACCATTTGGCTCCCCCCTGCCAGAGTAGCAAATGGCATCACTTTAGTAAAATGGCCATTTCCATCATTTGAATTGTACAACAATTACAATTTAAAGTGTCAAAAATACATTTCGCAGTTTAGTGTGTTAGGTTTACCTGACTGAACTTTTAGAAAGCTGAAGTGAATAAAATGGATTTTCCTTGTAGTCAAATTTTTCATTAAATTTTGCTCAACAGAATCATAGATTACTAGAACTGGAAGGAACCTCAAAAGATCATCAAGTCTAGTCATCCCTGATAGAAGTTTATCTAACCTACTATTAAGTATCTTCAGATTCCACAACCTCCTTAGGCAATTTATTCCAGTGTTTAATCCCCCTGATAGGAAGTTTTTCCTAATGTCCAACCTAAACTTCCCTTCTCTTTTCTAAACTAAAACAAGCCCAATTTTTTCAGTCTTCCCTCATAGCTCAGATTTTCTAGGTCTTTAAATCATTTTTGTTGCTCAGGACCACAGGAGGTCAATATTGTCTGGCACAGTGGTTCTTAACCTCTTTGGCACCGTTACCTCTTAAGTTTAACCAATAAACCAAAATGACCTCTCCCACTTTTAAAAATGGCAATGGACAAAAAGAAAATTACAATTAGTCATTGTATTTCGTTTTCTCATACATTATGTTGAACAAAATTGAACACCTATTGTATTTTAAACTTATTATTATATTAGGTTCGATACTCAGAAAATGAAAACACATCACAAATAGCATTTCTCTGATGAATTTTTCAGTGTGAAGGTTGATACTGCTTGTTTGACTAGCTTAGAGATATGAGATTGTGTCACAGCTAATGCACATCTCAAGTCATGACTAAGATCCCATCTATTCCTTGCCTTCGTTTTAATGTTGACCATTGTAGAAAAGCCAGCCTCACAGTGATACATAGTGGCAAGTGGGATTAGAAGTTTGAGAGTTCTGTCAGAGAGAATTGGGTATTCTAAACTAGATTTTTGCCAAAACGTTGCCAGATCAGAATCCTGAAAATCTGCTTTCAATGTGTTATCTTCTTGCAGACCAAGGAATTCTGCTTTCACCTTGATATGCCTGTCTTCAACTACTTTTTCTTCCACTGTAAATGGTCTCACAATAGATGCATTCATGAGACACTGTTCTATATCTGGAAAGTATCCACTGATGGAGTCTGTTACTGACAATGTCTTATGATATCATCAGCAAATGAACATTTCTGCTTGGTTGGCTCAAGCAGAGTTGTCAATTCTAACCACATATCTGGATACATCACCAGCTTCAGCCTAATGTTGGTAAAGCTGGAACTTACTGAGGAAGCTAGAAATCTTGTCTTGAACTGAGAATATTCACCATATTTCCTTGTAGTGAGAGGTTTAGCTGATTAATTTCAGTAAAAAATCTGCAAGGTATGCCAATTTTAGAATGAATGTATGGTCCATTATTTTCTCAAACAATTCTTGCTCTTTAGCAGATCTCTCTCTTTCAAAGAACACTGATATTTCTTTTCTTAGTTGCAGTACTCAGTTTAAGAGTTTTCCGCATGATAACCAGAGAAATTCTTTATGAAACAGAAATGCACTAAATTCTGCTCCAACCTCTTTACATAATACTTTAAACATTCTGGAATTTGTGGCACTACCTCGAATATGATTAACAATTTTAACAGCACAGCACAATTCACTAAGATTTGGCGGAAGTGTCTTCACAGGCAAAGTGCATCTATGAAGCATGCAGTGGGGGAACGAGGCACGAGGGGTGATCTGCTTTATGTGAGCCTTACCCCCAGAATGAATTCCCATAATCTACAGTGCTCCATCAGTACACATACCAACTAATTTTGTCCACTGTAACCTCTTATCGACAAAGAAATTCCGCACTTTTCTCTATACATCTTCGCCAAATGCAATAGTGGTCAGCGATTCAGAGAATAGGAATTCCTCCTTCACAGAGTCACTCTTTATGTACCGAGCATACACAAGTAACTGTTCACAGGAGGTGACGTGTTGATTCATCTGTTGGATGAAGTGCAAAGTAGGGACTAGCTTTCATCTCTGCAACTATTTGACCCAAAATGTCTTTGCTCATCTCAGTAATGTGCCCTTTCACGATGCAGTTTGAAAGTGATATCTGATCCACCTTTTTTGCATGTTGCTCCCTAAGAACAAGCCTCGGTGTTGCAACCAGACATGATTTGATGAGATCCTTTCCTATTGTATGAGGTTTTTTACATTCAGCAATTTGGAGAGCAATACAACAGGATGCTTCAAGAATAGCTTCACTTGTCTTTGCAAACTGACCAGCTGAATCTGAAGGAGAGGATTTCAACATGTGTTCCTTTTTAAATAAATATTCAGTATTTTTTCCTACAAACTCTTAATGGATTCATTCAAAATAGTCCTTCAGTTTGCTGTGCTTCATACTGTCCACAGTAAGCAGGCTGGGGGTAGGTGTCAGGCCGGGGGGAAGGGTACAAGAGCGGGCTGGGGGCGTGGGGTCTCGATGGAAGGGATGAACGAGGGGGCTGGAGATGCAGGGTCTTGACCAAAGGGGTGTGCAAGAAGGATGGAGGTGCGGGGAAGGAGAAGGCCGTGTGGCTTCTGCCTCTCCGGAGCACGGGCAGAGGGGGGAGGCTAGGCGGCTGAGCTGCTGGTGGGCCGTGGTGGCAGCCCTATGGCTCAGGACATGCCACCCCCAACTGCCAGGAATTATCCTGCTCAAGTCCCGGAGAAGGGGAGGGGCAGGGG
This sequence comes from Rafetus swinhoei, assembly GCA_019425775.1. NCBI lineage: Eukaryota > Metazoa > Chordata > Testudines > Trionychidae > Rafetus > Rafetus swinhoei. Next base: position 267,088,851 of record CM033437.1, on the reverse strand, counting down.
AGTGGCTCGATGCCTACAGCAGACAGACAATCCGGGAGGTGGGGGCGTCCTAGAATCAGACCGTTCCCTGTTGCCTCCAGTAGTGCGTGCCCCTCTTCTCTGCAGGCAGCAGCCCAAACCACAGCTGGGAGCTGGCATGAGAAGAACAACATGTGCGGAGCTAGAGGGGATTTCCTGGCACCAGAGAAGGAGGGGGCCACGAGTAGCTAACAACATGGTGGCGCTGCTGCCATCTACTGAAATCCTGGAGCCCTACCCACCGGGGCCGCTCCACCACAGGTTTGCTAGTGGTTTTATAGGAGCTGAACGGTAACAGGATTGAACATGTCTATGGAAGTCAGATCAAGTTGTGCTGCAATGTGCACTGTTACTGCATGACTCATACAACATCACCACCTCAGAAGGAACAATATTAAAATATGTTGAATAAAGTAAATTAAACAATTTACTGATGTCACCGTTACTTTGTGTTAGTTCAATTTAACAATATAATTAATGCATATTTTTCTTCGTTGATATTACTCTATCAGAAGTGTGTGTAGCTGACCAGCTCAATACCCCCTGAAATATACTAAACTACCCCTTGAGGGATAGTTACCCCCAGGTTAAGAACCAGTGGTCTAGCAGCATTACCAACACTTCTACTGCTAACTGTGCTGTTAGAGGACATGTAGGGGTAAATTAGAGCTAAATAACAGAAGAGAACACTGAGAGCTAGGACTGGTGGCAGTAAAACCTTATGGAACCATGGGAAACTTGGCCATACCCATGAAAAGTGGACATCCGGCTAACTAAAATCATTCTGGACAACAGATGTTTCTGGACAAGAGAGTTCTGGACTAGACAGGTTCAACCTAAACTTAGCTTCACATTCACATATACACACCCTGCTAAGGAGCCAATACTCTTGGCTATGCAAAAGAAAAAAACCTCAATGCTTTCAACTCCAGTACCTGTGAAACTCCCTCACTCCTCATGTGTTTCCACAGCAGTGGAGATAAGATGTGGCATTAACGGTTTAAACAAGAGCCAGACTGCTAGAAGCAGGATGTTTTAGGGAAGAATTCTTGATCCAGGAATTTGTTCCTCCCCTTGGTTCAACAAAGGTAAAGTCTGTTGACCCATAGGGCATCATACTGAAAAACCCTTCCTATTAGCTCGCATTGTCTGACAGCAGAAGTTTTGATGGACTAGTTGGCTGGGAAGGATTTAATGTTTATATTGTATTTGCATTATGAATCTAGATTGATGTTGTTATCCTGAAATAAATATATAAGACAGTTCCGTGAAACTCAGCAGTTTATAGCATTTTAGACAAGAATGGACACACCACAATGCATTCCAGAGACTGATGGACAGATGTGCATGTGCTACATTTTATGGCCAATGGATTTGCAGATTTTTGATGAGATGATGCTGAAGCCTGCATTTCTGGCACTTGGCCTCTTTCTTTGTCATTCTTCAAATCCCTTAATGAGATCCAATGCTATGTGCTTTATCTAGACTTTTGCAGTCAGCGAGGATTATGTCCAACACCCTCTTCATGATACAGTTTGAAAATTCAAAATGAACGTGTTTGATATTTTGAACAGAAGTATGAAATTAGGCACACAGTTTGCAAAAAAGGAAGTGTTGCTAATCATTTGAATAAAGACGATGACAGACTTGAACCAATATTTCAAGGATCAGTTCTACAAAATATCAAGTTGGTAGCTTCACAGTTCTTTAATAATTCTTAACTTTGATATTTAATAATTTTAAAATCATTGGCAATTTAAACACTGTCGGTGGTGGGTTTTTTGGAAGCATGGAAGAACTTTCAACAAAGAAATTAGATAATGATAGTGTGAGCTGGTATTGTACAATATTTAGGTAACCTAACACGTGGCATAAAAATTATTCTTGTGACCTCTTTTTGAGAAGGTCTAATGCTTTCATTGTTTGCAAAGGGACATTAAAAATCAGCAGAGATGAAATCCTTGAGCTAGAGAAGTGTCTTTTCACTGTCCCGTGAAATTCTGTTTGGGCTTACCTCAATTATAAACTGTTTTTTAAAAAAAATATTGCCATTTCCTTACTGCTGTTTGCATTCCACAGGAAGACTCTGGTTATTATTTTGGCATGCTGCCAAACAACACCACTCAAAGAAAAGGCTTCACTCTGCCACCAAAGCAGCAGCTGCAACCATAGCATTACACACTGTACTAGAAATGTTTGGGAACTGTTGGAACACCAGGGGTTGGGAAACCAGGAGACAGGACTAAACTAGTGATTCTCAACCTTTCCAGACTACTGTACCCCTTTCAGGAGCCTGATCTGTCCTGTTTGCCGGGCATAGGGCTCAAACATCTCATTCTCCCTTCTCCAGGAACATAAAATAGAGCAAATACTCCCCAGCTCCTAGGATAAAGTGGAGAAGAGAGCTCAGCTGGGCTACCGCTACCACCTCCTGAAACCAGCACATAATATTTATGGTCCACCATTTACCACTCTGGAACAACAGACTACTTCTGCCAGTTAACCTATTTCAGTAGCTTAAATGGTAGATGTCCATGCTATAGGTGCAGAATTCAATCCATGCTGCTGCTGGATGATACCACAACTCAAACATATTCCTTTATAGCTTTTTGTATATAATTAAAGTCAGGAAAAAATAAGCTTTATATGATATGTAGATCAGCCCATGTAATGAACTACTTGGTAAATCATTAAATTAAATATTTATGATTAGGTTTTTAAAAGGTGCTGAATGATTTTATTACTAATCTACATTTATATTGGTACAAGATTGAAATCTTGGATAATGGCAATAAAATCTCCTGCAAGTTTCTGGTGATGAGGGTCAATAATATTTTTCTGTTTTTCCATATACATGTACAGATGGCTTGATATATAACTTGGGGTGAAGGGTGAGGCACTCAGTTTCATACAGGGCCTTCTTGGAACTGGATTTATGGTTGCCAGGTGTCCGGTTTTGAACCGGACAGTCCAGTATTTGACCTTTCTGTTCAGGAAACAAATTGAGAAAATATAAATGAGAAAAAATAAATGTCCGGTATTTTCTAAATCAGATGTAATGTAGATTGTGATGTAATGTCAAGTGTGTCCAGTATTTTTGTTGAAACCATCTGGCAACCCTAACTGGATTCCAAACAAGCCAGGATGAACTGCTTATTTTATTTGTCAATAAATAAACTTTGAAGTTCAAACAAAGCATTGGGGAGCACAAGTCCCTGAATGCACAGAAGTGGGAGATCACTCTACAGCCCACAACCCTGACACAGCACAAGTGTCAGGACTGCCTCAGAATCACCCCTAGGCCTTGCCCCTCAGCACCAGGCTAGCAAGTGAGAGGGACAGTCACACACACTCTGTGCTGGCCTAGGGATGCAAGTGATTACTCAAGTTGTAGACTACCTTATAAGCTTAGGCATATCGGGCAGTTGAATCACTACTCCTCTATCAGCCTCCGGAGCCTGCCCACCTGGCCCTTACTACATTTGAAATGCAGAGCCGCAGCAGGGGGAGCTTGTCCAGCAGGCTGGACCAGGGTCCAGCAGCCTGGGTCCAGCAGCCTGCAGATAGGGGCTGCTGCCAGAGCAGCCACTGCTTGCGGCCAGCCCGGGCTTGCCATGGGCAGAGACTACTTCATGGCAGCCTCCCCTGTCCCCCCAATGATAAGAGGCAGTAGCGCAAGGGGCAGCCAGCACCACGGAGATGGTTTTGGGGAAGCAGCTTTTAAGCTGACCTCTGCCAGCACCAGCTCCTGCTCCCCCCGACCTTTGCTGCCTCTGATAGAGTGGCAGCGAGGGGTCGGGGAATGCAAGTATTTGACTTGACTAACCAATAAGTCTAGTCTTATTGGTTAGGTGACTACTCGCTAATATCCCTAGTATGAAGCTGAAAAAACTTGTTTTGATCCTACTTGGAATAGCTGCAGTGATGATTTAAGTTCAGCATTCTAGTGATGCAAAATAAAAAATACAGCTCCTATAGATTCAAACAAGTTAGAAAAAAGAAAGGAAAAAACCTCATCCTTTCTGGCTCTCCCACCTTATGTTCTCTCTCTAGTCATACCATTCAGTTATTCTGAATCTCAATTGTCTCAAATTAGAGAGACAAGGGATGAGATAATAATCTTTTAATGGACCAGCTTCTGCTGTTCAGAGCAAGAGAGGATGACAAAAGAAACCACAATGACCCATGGAAGGATTTGTTATAGAATTCCTGACTGCAACTCCCACTATGTCACAATATGCAGCATCTCAAGTAGGAAGGGGGAGAAATGAAAAGCCAGCCTACTTTCATTTTTGTCCTCTACCAACGTGCCAGCTTGCAAATTTTTGCTTGCTGTTAGAATGGTGGCAGAGGGAAACAATGAATAATCCTTTCTCTGAGACACTGGGTTGCCAATGCTGTCCAATTTCTCAATGATAAGACTGACAGTATTTCTTCAGAACTGCTCCTTTCATTTGTGCCTCCTATGCGTACGCTCACAACTGGAGTTTTAAAATAACTACACTCGTCTTCCGGTAACAGAGGTAACAAGAGGTGAAAATAAAAGCAGCACAGAAGGACCAAGTATGAGGCAAAAGTTAATGGAAGAAAATGCCTAACATCGAAAACTATCTGGTTTCAGACATCAAAGAGATTTATTTAGACTTTAATTGGTAATTAGTGTCCCAATTCTTACAGTTTGGGACTCTCAGTTGCATACAGTAATCAGACAGATAAGGCACTTATTTTGCAGACCATTACTAATAGTACCCTTCTCTGTAGTGCATGTTGGCACAGACCAAGCAAATAGATGAAATGCCATGTTCACATTTCAGGAAGAAGGTTTCTTACTTCTCCACCAAGAAAAAGAATTGTATTTTCAAGCCCATATATGTCAGTATGATTGCCCGAGTAATCCACAATAGGTCAAACGAAAATGGATTTGTTCTCTTGTGGGTGTTAGTATCAGCCTGAATCAGCCATCTCACTAGTTTTAGCTAGTATCAGCAAGACAACATGTCAGCTTCAGCCTCAAGCTGTTCAGTAATAACTAATAGTGTTTTTTCCCCCACTAAAAACACTTCATGAGATCAAACAAAACATATAATAATTTGTCCAAGCTAACCTTAAAAGCCTGGTTATTTGTATTGTACACATTTACACACACCAACTACAATTTACAAATAAAAACGGACACAATACACTATATGCTGTTCAACATTATGGAGACTGGAAGCAAAATAACAAATGAAAAATATTTGTACAAATGAGAGATGAGATGCTGATGCAGGATAATGCATACATATATTTCTATTCTTTGCTATGATGCTATATGAAACGGAATTGTTTTTGAAGGCTGCCTTATCAAATTTCACTGCATTTTTGTAACATGACAGAGTTGGCACAGTTACAGCCAAATGCATTATCTAAAGAAACCTGACATACAGCAAGTTTTGCCTATAGCAAAGTTAGGAGAAAAGACTAACAGAGTGAATAGATTTACAGATTTTTTTCATGGATTTTAATGCTCTAAAAGAAGTACGTTTTTCAGTCTTGAAAAGAGAAACCAAAATCCACACATACAAAAAAACCCTATTAATTCCAGACAATGTGCAATCTTCACAGTTTTTGTTTGTGTGTTTTTGTTTTTCTTTTTATAAAAAACTTTGTCAAACAGGTATTTTAGTTGATTACATTGGTTTCATATCTTGGGAGGGCTGTCTATGCAAGTTGTTCCTATTGGTCTTCTATGCATTATTGTAATACAAATAATAATTTCAAAGCATAACAAATATCGGGGATACGGGAAGGCAATGAAAATATGACCAGTCTATTCTCATTAAAAGGGATCTGAAAGTGGCTAACATCTAGATAATACTTCCACATCAGAATGGCAAAAAAATCCACAGGAGAGTAGTATTTTTCTAATTTTTGAAAAAGCCAAATTAAAAAAAAGTACCTAATTAGTAACTATGCAATGCTTATCTAACCACAGACTTCAGGAAATGGTGAAACATGAATCAAATTGCATTTGCTGACTACAATATCCTCCCAAGTCAGGGACACTCCTTACTAAAGGTAGTGACTAATACTTCCATCATATAGGAAATGAATTCTTCTCCTACACAGACTGGTTTACAACTGATTGTTTTAGACCTCATATGTGACTTCACTTCGCTGATAGCGATAGCAATAGCAAAATTAAATTCAACTGCTGAATGTTCTATTCAATAGAATAAAATAAATAAAAGTTGTATTCTAAGCTCCTTTAAAAACCATGGTAATTATTAAATAATTCAAATACGTGGTATGGACCTCACATATTTGGTTATTTTCTTAAGATTTTACTGTAATTTCTGAATTAAATCTCATTAGAAATTTAAAAAAAAACTACGAATGATCATTACCATACAAATCAATGCAGGTACACGTGAATGATTCTTAAACCAGCCTAACAAACTATGACCACAGTTCAAGAAAGTATTACATTCAAGAATGTGCTAAGGCGCCCTTCCTGAATAAGGGTGCTTTTGTGAAGTAGAGCCTAAAGAATCAGAGATGTTGAATGCTTTAATTATTTAAATGATGACTTCTGATTTTCACATACATGTTAATGAACAAGTTTTTCAGAAATTTTCTCACATGCCTTACAGTCCAGACACCATTCCTTAGTAGAAAATGAAATTAAGAATGACCAACTGAACATAAAAACTGTTGCTCCTCTGCAAATATAAAAAGCAGTATATACTGGGGTTTTTTATTGGCTTCTGGAAGCGGGATATTAGGAGAAGACAGTCAAACTATTTCCAGGCAATACTGATAGAGAAGTACCTCACAGTTACAAGCACCAGAGTTATGAACTGACCGGTCAATCACGTCACATTTTGGAACTGGAAATACACAATCTGGGGGCAGCAGTCTCGTCCCCCCTGGCTCAAAAAAAAGTGACTACAGTATAATACTGTGTTAAACATAAACTACTGAAAAAGGGAAAGTTTAAAAAAGATTCAACAAAGTAAGTAAACTATTTCTATGCTTGTTTCATTAAAATCAATATGGTTAAAAACAGCATTTTAATTCTGCATAGTAAAGTTTCAAAGCTGTATTAAATCAATGTTCAGCGGTAAGCTTTTGAAAGTACCCTAACATTTTGTTCAGTTACAAATATTTTAGAATGACAAATAAATTTCATGGTCGAGGCATTTGTAACACTGAGGTGCTACTGTAGCATTAAGAACCAAAAGTTTTATTTTTTATTGTTTGCTAGCAATTATCAATAAAGCAAAGGTTTCACTGCAAATCATTTAAGAAGGTGTTACCTTCAACATCTCAAGGAACTGTGGCCATGTAAGTAGCGTAATCAAACACTAACTCAGAATGCGCGCACGCACGCATGCACGCGCACACTTTTGGTTTGAATTGTTTAGACACAGGGAAAACCTTTAAACAAAACTACCACAGCATCATCACTCAAATAATATTTATATACAATATTTAAAAATCTCAAAATTAAAACTCTTCGCCATTAATCTTGTGAACAAATTTCATATGAATGGCCAAAAATATGTATTTTAATGACTTTTTCATAAAATGTTTAAAAAGATTTTTAAGTCCAATTACGTGCAGCTGAGCCACACAATATCAACTCTGCTTTCACATTCTTTCAGTAGGAAAGAAAGATTCTTCCCTTTCCTTCATGGATATGGAATAATGGATACTTGCTATCGATATTGTGTAACGGAGTGATATGTTGGAACTGCTTATAACAGTCATTCAGAAGCTGCATTCTATAAGTATCATCTCCCTCAATTAATTCAATGATCATCTAAGCCTTTAATCAGAGGAAACATTTATGCAGTACACTATATTAAAATAATTTTGAAAACTCCAGGATTCTGCTAAAATGTAGGCAATAAAAAAATCAACTAAAAATATCAGTTTAAGTTTAAAAATGTGCAATTACATTAAACCTCTACTGTAAATTGTGCCCAGAGTAGTTTTGATGGATGCTATGGACTAGTTTTTATTATTTTGTAATTTAGTAACTTCATGGAGCTTACTCTCCATGCAAAGGAATGCAAAGAAAATGAAAACAAATGTAGTTCTGTTTCTGACTACATCATCTTGCAAGATTCTCTCAAATTCAGGTATTAGGCTCCTTATCATGAAAAATCAAGCTGAAGGTTTTTGCCTCAAGGAAGGCAGTAGGAGCGCGGTAAAAAACAAGCCAGGCATTAAATGCAATCCCTAGAATATTCTAATCAATTCCTTTGTGTGGGAAGCGAGGATCCCAAAAAAGACAAAGCAAGATGATCAGCATAAGATAAAATTTGCTTCAGAGAAAAACAAATTACAACAAGACTTTATTGAAATAAAACACAAAAAACACAAAACACTAAAGGCAGGTGGGATGGGTAAGTGAAAATCCTAAAAGAATTATAAGGTAAATGAATCTTTCTTCTCTTCTAGGCAAAATTGTCATTCCCGGTAAGCCAGAAACTCAATGGATGTCCCAAAAGAAAATAGAGTAAAACTACAACAAGAAGCAACAAGGAGGCCAATTTCAACAGTTTAAAGTGTGTATGTGTGTGTGCATGCGTATATAATATTGTTTATTATTCCAAATTTAAACACAGAGCTCTTTGAGTTTCTGTGTAAGCTCAATCGCTTGTCTCGCTCACCAACAGAATTAGTCCAATAAAAGCTATTACCTTATCCATCATGTCTTTCTAGTATCCTGGTACCAAGAAAGCTACAACAACACTACGTACAATATCAAACACAACATTCAAGATGGCAGAAACAGAGGGAAATTCTTGTGCAAAATTGGCCAGTTGGCCAACTGAAAACATGGAACTCCTCAAAATACAAGAAAATGTCTATGGGATGGGAGAGTCTGATCTAAGGGTGTTAAGGACTAGTCAGTCCACTAGTCGATGAGTCAATTCCCCCGCTCCCCTTGCTGCCTCTATCAGACAGAGGCAGCTAAGGGGAGGGGGAAAAGCAAGTACTTCAAAGTGGCAGCACTGCATAGCTGATCCCAGCTCAGCTGTGCGGCACTGCCACTTTGAAACACAAGGCGGTGTTCAAAGGGGCAGTGCCACACAGCTGATCCCCAGCACAGCTGTGCAGTGCTGCCCTTTGAATGCCACCTGGGCATTTCAAAGAGGCAGCACTGCACAACTGAGCCTAGGATCAGCTATGCGGCACTGCCCCTTTGAAACGCTCAGGCAGTGTTTCAAGGCGGCAGCGCCGCATGGAGTCCGGGCTTAGCTGGGGACTCCCCAGCTGATCCTGGGCTCCGCATGGCATTTCCGCAGAACCTGGGATCAGCTGGGGAGTCCCCAACTGACACCGGGTTCTGGGAAAATGCTGCGCGGAACCCACAGTCAGCTGAGGAGTCCCCAGCTGATCCCAGCTTTCGCTGAAATGCCCTGTGGAGCCCGGGATCAGCTGGGGAGTCCCCAGCTGACCCTGGGCTCCATGCTGCGCTTCCACTTTGAAATGCACAAGAGCCCCTGCTTGGGACTCTTGTACATTTCAAAGCTGGCACGCCCAAGTGCAGCCCGGCGTCAGCGGGACTTCCTGCTGGCCCCGGGCTGCACAGGGAGTTCCACATTCCTCCTTTGAAATGTACAAGAGCACCATTAGGGGCTCTTGTACATTTCAAAGGAGATATGCGGAAGTGCCTATCAACTAGTCGATGGAAATTCCATCGACTAGTAAAATAACTGATAATTAACATTCCTAGTCTGATCTCACTGAATTTTTGAGTTCTGGAACACCAAGTCTAAAGTAGTATTCCCTCCTGCAGGATCCATCTAAATATAAACTTTATATGTTGTGTAGATCAATAATCATGGAGCTTCTTTGCAGATATCTATGTTTGAAAGGGAAGGCTGACATTGCAGCTTTGTCCTGAATCTTTCAGATAGCTTCCTAGTCTCAGGTCAGTCAGGTCACAACAAAGTGACAGGCTTTCAAGACACCCTATTTAGATAATGATTCTTATAATAATGCCTTTGCCTATAGTGTTGGAATCAAATAAAAAACAAAAACACTAGTGATCGTCCCTTGGGCTCTAGTCATCAAACAGAAGCAAAAGCACTGAATATATGGGGGACGGAATGTTATGGAAATGTAGGTGTAACAAATGTTGAAAGGATGACAGACTTCTTAAATAGGATTTCCCACATAATCTTGGAGAGAAATCTTGGATAAGACTACACTTACCCTTGCAAAAATCTAGCGAAAGATGGGTTGCTAGGGACAGAAGTTTGATTACTCTTCAAGCTTCCTTATTCACTTCTCCACACCATTCATAACTTTATAGACCTGCATCATATATCCCCCTAGTCATCACTTTTCTCAAGATGAATAATCCTGGTCTTTGTAACCTTTCCTCAGATGGAAGCTGTTCCATACACCCAATAATTTTTGTTGCCCTACTCTGTACTTTTTCCAATTCTCTCTCTTTTTTTTTTTTTTTTTTTTTTTTTTAAGATGAAGCAACCAGAACTGAAAAATAGTCAAATTGTGGTTATACTATGCATATAGAGACTTTATGATAATTACTGATTTATTATTTATTCCTTTCTTAACTGTTTCTAACATTGGTAGCTTTTTTTGATTGCCACTGCACTTGAGCTGATGTTTTCAGAGAACTATTCACAATAACAAGTTTCAGAATGATAGCTGTACTAATCAGAATCTTCAAAAACAATGAGGAGTCCTATGGCACCTTAAAGAACAACAGATTTAAAACCACTTCATCAGATGCATGGATTGTATTCATAATGACTCCAAGATCCCATTCTTTAGTGGAAACAGCTAATTTAGACCCCCTTATTTTGTATGTTAAGACGGGATTGTATTTTCCATCATGATTTACTTTATCAATGTTGAATTTTATCTCCCATTTTGTTGTCCTGTCATCAAGTTTTGTGAGATTCTTTTGTAACTCTTTGTGGCATTTTTTTAAATATCTGGGGTATATATTTAATTTGATCTTCTGTTATGGTATTTATAAAAAGTTTCCATGAGGCTAACAGGCATTTCATTTGAGTAGGTCATTGCTAATTGAAAAATGTCCCTTGACTGCCACAGGATCAAAGATGCCTATGGGTCATCTATTCTCTAGATGCAATATGGTAATCCCTTTGTTAGTTGCACTCAAGGAAATCACAGAAATGTATGGCTGGAAGTAGGGATATAAATAAGTAGTCGAGTCGACTACTCACTTCCCCCCACCTTGCTGCCTCTATATCAGAGGCAGAAGCGTGGGGAGTGAGCAGGGGAGGCTACGGCGAAGCAGCCCCTGTCCGCGGCGGCCTGGGCTGACCGCAGGCAAAGGCTGCTCCGGCAGCTGCCTCATGGCCAGTCCCAGCTGCTGCAAACAGAGGCTGCTCCGGTAGCAGCCTCTGTCCGCAGGAGGTCCCAGGTCCCGCAGGCAGCAGTTGCTGGACCCAGTGCGAGCTGGGACTGAGCAATCCTGGCTCACGCTGGGTCCAGGAGCTACTCCCACTCTGGCTCTGCAGTTTAAATGTATCAAGAGCTAGGTGTGCAGGCAGACCAGGTCCTCCTACAGAGGTGCAGTGGGGGTAGGTCCTGGACTCGGCACCAACCAGGACCGAGGAAGCCTTCCCTTATTGACTAAACGTGCAGTCGAAAAAAAATGTATCAATTACATGATTAGGGAATTATCCGCCTCTTAACATCCTTAGCTGGAAGGCACCATGAGAGGTCATCTAGTCTATCGTGCAGAGGCAGGACCAAGTAAATCTAGAACATCCTTGACAGATGTTTATCTAACTTGTTTTTAAAAGCTTTCAGCAATGGAAATTCCACAGCCTACTTATTAGCACATGACCACTTCCTTTTAGAAAATGGAGACATACTGATTTTGAGGCTGGCCATTGTGAACTTTTATTCGACCAGATTTTGCTCTGAGATCTAAGATTGTAATATAACATTATGCATTCCCCTTCCAGAGGCAGCAGCACAGGGAGGTGGGGGGGGGAGGAGGCTGCCACGAAGCAGCCTTTGTCCGCAGCCAGCCCAAGTTCCCTGTTGACGACAGAGGCTGCTTTGCATCCCACAGAGTAGTCTACCAGAGGCAGCAGCATAGGGGAGGGCAGGTGACACAGCAGAGCTGGTGCTGGGGGGGTGGTGGGGGAAATCGGGCTTTTAAGCAGATCCCCCCACAGCACCAGCTCCTATCCCCCCCAAGGCAGCAAGGAGGAGGAGAAATGCGAGTAGGCGACAAGATTAATCAATAAGCCTAGGTTAATTGGTTAATCGTTATAGTTGACTACTCATTGACATCCCTACCTTAGATGATGTGTTACTTTAAGAAACTAGAACTGCTTTTGTCTATCTGGTACACAGAAACTAACAAGGTTATGTATATGAAAGACCATGTACCATATTACAACTACACACTATATCAACCACAAAAAACAGAAAAGTGTGATTAGTTTGAGAATACGAAGTTCAAATTTCATTAGAAAGAGCACAGGGGAGCGAAACACCAGCTTATATTTTCTTAAACATATTTATGTAAACAATATTGTGACCATATGAATACAATTTGCAATAGATCTCAATTATGCTGATTGCGTCTGACAATCTGTTCTAGTTATCAAATATAAATCAAATTCAATTTGCAGTACCTACAGGCATAGTAAAGAGGTGCAGGTCAATCTACAAGAATACAACTGCTAACACAGATAAGGGCATCCCTTTTTTTTCTCCTGGCACTGAATCAAATGAGCAAACTCCAGAGGTCAAATCCTATTCAGTTTATGGATATGAAAAATCCCTTCATTGGAAAATGCTCACACAAGTAAGACAAGCAAGATTTGCTGCTGAAATTACAAATCTTTATTACAAGCTTGTCAGAGGTCAAATAGCAATAACAACACAACAAGACCAAAAAATCACACCAATGGAACTGTTTAGCAGAAAGTTTTCCTGCATGGGAGTGTTTATTTCAATTTCCATTACAATTGTTAGAATAGCCTAGATGGTTTCCCTTCTGCTAGGCACTGCATAAACATGAAGTAAAAAACTGCTCCTCTTCCAAATATTACTTAACAAGGAAATTTAAAACATAAGCGTCTGATATTCACTCACAAAAATCAAGGAAAGTCAGTGCTAAAATCACTGTTAAAATTCAGCAGCTGTTCTTTAGCAGATAGTTACAAAAGGTCACTCTAAAAAACTTATCTTTAAAAACCACTATGTCATTACTATAACATTGTAGGAGGAATGCCTGGTTCACAGGATGCATAGAAACTGTTGCCTGAACTATACTGACCTCTCTGATGGAGCCAGGCAACAAAGAAATAAACCACACCATGTTAATTTCAGCAGCATTAGAAACAAGTACTTGGAATTGGGAGAAAATAAATAAATGAATGCTTGTCAGATGGAGCTGGCAATCTGAAAGGAAAAATATTTTTTAAAGTTTCTAAGACAATGTAATATTACAGTTGTACAAGCTAAAAGTTATTAAATGGTATTTTTTAATTAAAAGGTTTGCAGTGAGGGGAAGGAGATTCAACTAAAAAAGAATGCGGTGAAAACTCAGCTGAAGTGCAGGGTACATATAGGAAATTTCTATTTAAATTTTTTTTTGGAGAAAACAGGAAATAAAAGAAAGAATAATAGGACTAATAAACCTTAAACAAACCCACCTCCTCCACCAGATTTCATGAGCATGTCTTGTCTTTCACATAAGTATACCTGTGTCACTCCCAGGATATGAGAAAACACAAGATGGGTGAGGTAATATCTTTTATTGGACTAACTTCTATTGGTGAGAGACAAACTTGCAAGCATACACAGAACTCTTCTTCATGTCTGGGAACGAGGTTATCTCTCTGAGAAACAGAAGTTGGTCCAATGAAAGATATTACCTCACCCAACTTGTGTGTCTAATGTCTTCTACATGTAAATTCTTATGCAAATGTTCGTATTTTGTGTTCTATTAATTCAAAGCACAATGGATCTGATCCCAGCCTCTCTGAGGGTTTGCACACACTTCAAATGCCACAGTGGCATAGCTGAACCAATGCAGTTGTGCCACTGTAGTGCTTCAGTGTAGATCAGTGTTCCCTGTAAGCTGTGCACTTGTGCGGCCACTCAGGAAAGATTCAAATGCTGCCCAGCTAATTAGCAAAGGGTCCACAGCTAGGTTTTTTTATTTCTGCTGGTGGTGCACATTTACACATGACTCCGTGCACATAAAAATGATTCTGCACATGAATGGAAAAGATTACAGGGAGCACTGGTGAAAACACTACCTATATCGATGGGAGAGGTTTACCAGTCAGTACGGATAATCCACTTCTTCAAGAGATGGTACCTAGGTTGATGGAAGAATGCTTCCATCACCCTAGTGCTGTCTACACTAGGAGTCAGCTTGGCTAAACGACACCATTCAGGGGAAGGTTTACACCCATGAACAACAAACTGAAGTCAGCTTAATTTTTTAATACAGACCAGGCCTAAGTTAATTGTTTCTCTTCAACGGGTTTGGACTGAGCCTAAATTTAGCTCATAAATACTAACAACAACAAAGGCATTAAGGATTTTTAAGACAAAATAACCCCATCCACAAAGGAAATGATGATTAGTTCATTAATCAGTGCAACTTTTGAATTATACAAGCACAAAATACCTTGCAGTACTTATTTTTGATACACAAACTCAGTGTTAGATAAGCCAACAATATTTTCCAAACACCTGCATTTTATATTACACTTAAAAATTGGGATTAAAACCCCCAATAACAACTTTACATATTCCAGCCAAAATTACATTATTATAATCAAAACTATTATACTTAATAAAAAAAAGTGAAAAATTCTGTATCTTTTGCCTGGGGAAAGGACAACAAAGCAAGTACAAGGGTGGTTAGCATTCATAATGAGTCTCATAAATAAAGGAAATTATGTGCACAGTTATTCATAAAGCACTTTTTCCTCCTTTTGTTTACTATCCTGTAAAGTTCCATACACGAAAAAACAGGAAGAATGAAAAAGGCTGACGCAGTCAGGAACATCCCTATTGTGTTTACTTTCTGAAGTTTCACATGGATTAGAAAGCAATGTTATATGAAAGAGCCTGAGTAGTGATATATGAAATAATCTATGTGAACACATAAAGCAACCCTCTCAGAATCTAAAGGTCACATTTTCTTCATTTGTTTCCCAACACTTCAATTCCTTCTAGAATGCCTGTACATACTGCAAAGCCTCTCACATGTGATTACCCAGTACTTTAAAGACCAATCATACACTGAATGTCTAGCATATAGTATCCAAGACAGCCTGCTAATGGATTCTCTCGTTTTTAAGAATCAAATGCTCTTAAAAAACAATATTTAAATTTTTATACTGGATAAATTATAAACATTGTCAGTGATATCTACTCAGTTTCCAAGACTGACACAAAGGAAGAAAAACTAATGCCATTACTACTATTATCATAAAAATTCATATGTTGAATATAAACATCTGCTTTAAAGCAAAACTGGCAGGAAGACAAGCAGTTATATAAAGCAATTTAAACAATCCCCAAGTCTCTTGTTAAATTACTGAGTCCTTATGGGAAAACTGATTACCTCCATAGAGATCCGTCTGTGTATCCGGTTCCTTAGGCAAACACCTGTAGGAGACTGGACTTCATCAGACGATGTTCCAGAAGCTTGGTCACTTTCACCATCTGATCCCATTTTCAGATTTTCATGAACTATATCTAAAGGAAAGAAAATCAATCATTCTTCCAAACAAATCTTATACATGTGGAGAAGCATTACAATCTTTATTATGTACTGCTTTATGTCAGATCTAGAGACTCACTATCACAATACTATTCTCACTATTCTATTTTTATGGCTCAAAATAACAAAAAATAAAGTTTTAAAAATACTTTCCTTATATACCATGCATGCATAAATTGTATTATTGTCCATTATGTTTCTTACTTAGGCTGTGATAGCACCCACCACGTGTTATCCATGTTCCATACCACATGCTATCCATGACTGACACAGTTCCAGTCCCATCCCATGCTCCTGTAATACTATTCCCTCAGTTCTCAAATTCCATTTTCTAGGGAAATCCTGAGAGTTCAGAGAAAGATCTGACACTTCATTAGCTAGAAAATGTGATCCCTAAGGCATATAAACCCATACTTAGAAAGTGAGAGAAATAAACAAAAACACATGGCCTCATTTTCAGAGTTGCCAAGCATGGGAGCTTCAAGTACTCAATCTCTGAAAAGATCAGGCCAGTTCCATTCAGGTATCTAACACAAATTTCAGATGAATGAATGGACTTTGCCAAGAATTTGATGTAATTATGTATTTCTTTGTATGGAGGAAATGAAATTGATTCACTTGGGGAATTTACTTTATGGCAAATTTTCATGCTGTATGTAACATGTATGTAAAAGAATAAAATTTTTGTGTCTCAAGCTTTTGGCTTAGCCCTTGCTGAAAAAAATCACTAAAAGAAAAAAGATATGGAAACCATGGCTATATCTTCCAAGCCAAAAATGCTCAGCTCCAGCAGGGAAATGAGACAAAAACCCCAAAGAAGTTCATAATGCCTTTGCTGGCAGACAGAAGAGGGAGGGATAAGGGAAAGAGAGCAGCAGCTTCCTTCTGAAGGTCAACAGGATACTGAGCCTGGAAAAGCCTACAAGACCACTGCCTCACAAAACCTATAGCAAAAATGCCTATGCCCAAATGAATCTTAGGGAACAAACAATCCAATCAAGTATGTGGCTCAAAAGATAGAGAGGCATCCTCTTTCAATCTAGGAACAAAACACATCAAGAGTGATAAACTGAGAACACATTTCCCTCACAGTACCAAATGAATTCTTTGCATTGGTCTTCGTAGGTGAGGTTAGGGAGATTCCCAAACCTGAGCCACTCTTTTTAGGAGACAAATCTGAGGAACTGTCCCAGACTGAGGTGTCATTAGAGGAGGTTTTGGAACAAACTGATAAACTTAACAATAGCAAGTCACCAGGACCAGATGGCATTCACCCAAGTGTTCTAAAAGAACTCAAATGTAAAACTGTGGAACTATTAATTGTGGTTTATAACCTATTCCTTAAATCAGCTTCTGTACCAAATGACTGGAGATAGATAGTGTGACACCAATTTTCAAAAAGGGCTCTAGAGGTGATGCTGGCAATTACAGACCAGTAAGTCCAACTTTTCCACTGGGTAAATTGATAGAAACTATAGTAAAGAACAGAATTATCAGACACGGAGATGAACATAACGTGTTGGGGAAAAGTCAGCATGGTTTCGGTAAAAGGAAATCACGTCTCACTAATCTGTTAGAATAGTTTGAGGGTGTCAACAAAAATGTGGACGGGGGGAACCAGTGGATACAGTATACTTATAGATTTCCAGCAGGACTTTGATAAGGTCCCTCACCAAAGGCTCTTAAGCAAAGTAAGCTATCATGGGATAAGAGGGAAGGTCTTCTCATGGACTGATAACTGGTTAAAAGACAGGAAACAAAGGGTAGGGATAAATGGTCAGTTTTCAGAATGGAGAGAGATAAATAGCGGTGTCTTGCAGAGGTCCGTACTGGGACCAATCCTATTCAACATATTCATAAATGATCTAGAGAAAGGGGTAAACAGTAAAGTGGCAAAATTTACAGATGATGCTAAACTGTTCAAGATAATTAAGTCCACAGCACACTGTGAAGAGCTTCAAAAGGATCTCACAAAACTAGGTGATTGGGCTACAAATCGGCAGATGAATTTTAATTCTGATAAATGCTAAGTAATGCATGTTGGAAAACATAAGCCCAATTATACTTCTAAAGTGATGGGAACTAAATAAGCTATTATTACTCAAGAGAGTGTGCCATATGAGGAGAGATTGATAAAACTGGGACTTTTCAAATTAGAAAGGAGGAGGCTAAGAGGGGATATGATACAGAGGTCTAAAAAATCATGACTGGTGTTGAGAAAGTAGATAAGGAAACATTATGTATTTGCTCGCATACCACAAGAGCTAGGGATCATCAAATGAAATTAATAGGTAGCAGATTTAAAACAAACTAAAGGAAGTACTTGTTCACACAATGCACAGTCAACCCATGGAACTCCTTGCCAGAAGACCAAGACTTTAACAGGGTTAAAAAAAGAACTAGATAAATTCAGGGAGGATAGGTCCATCAACAGGTATTAGCCAGAATAGGTAGGAATGGTGTGCGTAGCCTCTGCGTGTCAAAAGCTGGGAATGGGTAACAGGGGATGGATCACTTGATGATTACCTTTTCTGTTAATTCCCTCTGGGGCACCTAGCATTGGCCACTGTTGGAAAACAGAGCACTGGGCTAGATGGACTTTTGGTCTGACCCAGAATGGCATTCTTATGTTCTTAAAAGAGAATTGGAGGGTGTAGTGGGGTGGCTTCCCCACTCCTGCAGGGAAGGGGTTAAAGCAGACTGGAGGGAGCCTGCACAGAGCCCAGGTCAATTAGGAAAGGCCAATCAAAGAGCAGCCAATCAAAGAGCAGCATTCTGGGGCAGTCCTATTATAAGGAGCTGCTCAGCAGAGTAGAGGGCAGTAAATTCCTGACCAGGGAGGGTGCAGGATTGGCTCCTGGTGGAGGGAGCAACACCCAAGACAGGCAGTGCTGAGCAGGATGGCAGGGAAGTGTTAGCTCTGGCTAACCACTGCCAGACTGCTGGCCTGAGAATAGGACTGAGTGGGTACCAGGGATTACGGGGGATGTGGCCCAGGGAATGGATGCAGTAGAGGAGAGCAAAGGAGGACAGGACAAGGCTGCCACCAGGAGGCCCCTGGACCAGGACCCAAAGTAGTAGCCTATACAGACAGTGGCTTGTCCCTGAGACAAGGGGCTAGACGTTGGGGCTGCAGTTAGCCAGAGTGGCAGGTGTAAAGACTGGGGACTGCTGATACCCCCAGAAGGGGGTGAAAGACCTGAGTAGTGGGTACTGCCTGAGCACAGTGTCCCAAAGAGGATGCTGCAGACCTGAGAGCAATATAGGCCCAAGGAGAGTCAGCAGAGCAACGAGTGAGACACTGGCCAAAAGAGGGCACCCTGCTGAGTGTCAGAGCTAAATGTCAGAGTGACTAGCAGGAGAGACTGCTGTGGTGAGTCAAATCTCGCTACAAAGGGGCTGCAGAAATTGTTTAAATTTAGAGGTAAAATTCAGCTCTCTCAAAAAAGTAGGCAAACCCTGTTCAATCTCACCCCCAAACACCAGAAGATATTGTTAATCTTCATTCTAAATCATTATAAGAGCACAGAAGACAAAGGATGAGGGAATATTCCATTGATCGTTGTGCTAGAAAGTTGGCCTTTGAGAGAAGTAAAGCTTTCATAAAAGGTGTACTTACGGCATCCCAGAACATATCCTAGAAAAGAATTTGAGAGTGAGTGACCTGAACCTGCTAAGATTGCAGTTTTCAATAGATCAAATTCTTCTTGAGACCAGGAGACTGTATAGTACCTTTTACAGGATAAAAACTGGTATAAAAAGAGCAGCTGGTTCACGCCTAAAACAGAATGTGGATTAGGCTGAAACCCACAGATTCACAGAACACGTGATACTGACATGAAGATGAATTGTCTCCTGGGGATGAATTTAGCAATGAATAAGTCAGATTCTGATAAAGCCCAAGCTACTATGGTATGTTCACAGTATTTCATCTTCATGATTTGGACTAGATGAAAGTGAAGGAGCTGTTCTTCCATAATGAAGCAGCACACAGGAAACATTTGACAAATATTTACCTCAGGTTCAAAACCTCGAGGCAACACGTGAGCTAGCTATACAAAACAAGACTTTCAGAAATGGGTGTATAAACATTTGAAAGAAAGATACCTTTTCTTTTAACTGAGTTAATTTGAGATGTGTTCTTAATGTCCATTTCTCATTAGGTATTCATGCTCACCAGTGTCAGAAGTTTCTCCCCTAGCAGCATCCATAGGGGAGTGATTCTGGTGACCCCTGGAGTGGTGCTGTTGCAGTGTGGTATAAGTGATGCTGCATGCTCCCCCTACCCCACTCTCAGTTCCTTCTTTCCTGAATCTCTGAGTGTGGGGAAGGAGGGCCAGCTGTGGAATGGACATGAGCAACACATCTCCAAGAACCAGTTACAAAAAGGGTAACTGTCTTTTTCTTTGAGTGATTGCTCATGTCCATTCCATAGTAGGTAACTCCAAGCAGTGCCAATGAAGGCAGATAGCTCATGGCCACATTGATTGCGGCACAGCCATGCCGAACCCAGTGTTATCTCTAGCCTGCTGCGTGAGTGCATAGTGGGCTGTGAATGTGTGGCCTAATGATCATGAGGCAGCTTTATAGATGTCCTGGATTGGCATTTATGCCAGGAAGGCCACCGCTTGGGCTCTGGTTGATTGGGCCCAAACTATCTGCAACAAGGGAACCTTTCCCAGGTCATAGCAGGTTGGAATACATGAGATAATCCACTTGACCAGCCACCGTGTGGACACCAGCATAGCCTTCATCTTGTCAACCATAGTGATGAAAAGCTGAGATGACTTGTGTATGTTCCAAGTAAAAGGCCCAGGCCTTCTGAACATCCAACTGCCACTCCTCCTCCATCATGCGAGGTTTGGGACAACACAGGTAAGATGTCTGGGTTCATGTGGAAGGAGGAGACAACTTTCAGTTGGAAGGCCAGGAGGGGCCATAGATTAACCTTGTTTTTGAAGAAAATAGTGTACTGAGACTCTGAATCAAAGGCCCAGATTTCCAAAATACATCTTGCCAATGTCACCGCAACCAAAAAATGCCACCTTCCAAAACGAAGGTAAGAGGGAGCAGCCTCCAAGTGGCTTGAATGATGGCCCAGTGAGCCAGGAGAGAACTAGGTTAAGATCCCACTGAGGGGACAGGATTCTGCACCTGTGGATAGAGTCACTCAAGACTCCACAGGTACCCCACCATCATGTTGTGCTGAAATACTGTCTGCCCTTGAACCAGACCATGGAACGTGGAGATGGCCACAATATGACTTTAATGGAGGAGTGTGCCAGGCTTTGGTGCTGGAGTTGCAGCAGGTAGTTGCACACTGACTTCATGGGAGCGTGTTCCATAGAGATACTTCACTCCGCTGTCTAATGGAAGAAACTTTCCCATTTCACTTGGTAGGCCAGTTTTGTGGAAGGTTAATTTCATTTAATTTCAGAAAGGGGAACTACACAAAAATGAGGAAGTTAGTTAAATAGAAATTAAAAGGTACAGTGACAAAAGGTCTGCAAGCTGCATGGAAACTTTTCAAAGATACCATAATAGAGTTCCAACTTAAATGTATACCCCAAATTAAAAAACTCAGTAAGAGAACCAAAAAAGTGCCACCGTGACTTAACAACCAAGTAAAAGAAGCAGTGAGAGATAAAGAGACATCTTTTAAAAAGTTGAAGTCAAATATTAGTGAGGAAAATAGAAAGCAGCTTAAACTTTGTCAAATTAAGTGTAAAAATATAATAAGAAAAGCCAAAAAGGAGTCTGAAGAACAGCTAGTCAAAAACTCAAAACATAATAGCAAAATCTTTTTTAAGTACATCAGAAGCAGGAAGCCTGCTAAACAACCAATGGTGCCCTTGGACAATCATGATGCTAAAAGAACATTCAAAGAAGATAAAATAATTGTAGAGAAGATGAATGAATTCTTTAATTCAGTCTTCATGGCTGAGAATATTGGGGAGATTCCCAAACTCGAGCCATTCTTTTTAGGTGACAAATCGGAGGAATTGTCCCAGATTGAGGTGTCATTAGAGGAGGTTTTGGAACAAACTGATTAACTAACAGTAACAAGTTACTGGGACCAGATGGCATTTATCCAAAAGTTCTGAAAGAACTCAAATGTGAAATTGCGGAACTATTAACTGTGGTTTGTAACCTATCCTTTAAATCAGCTTCTGTACCTAATAACTGGAAGATAGCTAACGTGATGCCAATATTTAAAAAGGGCTCTAGACGTGATCCTGGCAATCACAGACTGGTAAGTCTAACGTCAGTACCGGGCAAATTAGTTGAATCTATAGTACAGAATAAAATTGTCAGACAGCTAGATGAACATAATTTATTGGGGGAAGTCAGCATGGTTTATGTAAAGGGAAATCATGCTTTATTAATCTACTTGAGTTCTCTGAGGGGGTCAACAAACATGTAGAGAAGGGGGATCCAGTAGACATTGTTACAGGCTGAGGACTGAATGGTTAAGTAGCAGTTCAGCAGAAAAGGACCTGGGGATTACAATGGATGAGACGTTGGATATGAGTCAACAGTGTGCCCTTGTAGCCAAGGCGGCGAATGGCATATTAGGGTGCATTAGGTGGAGCATTGCCAGCAGATCCAGATAAGTGATTATTCCCCTTTATTCGGCTCTGGTGAGGCCACATATGGAATACCGTGTCCAGTTCTGGGCCCCCCCACTATAGAAAGGATCTGGATGCACTGGAGAGTGTCCAGCAGAGGGCGACCAAAATGATTAGGGGGCTGGAGCTCGTGACCTATGAGGAGACACTGAGGGATCTGGGTTTGTTTAGTCTGAAGAAGAGAAGAGCGAGGGGGGATTTGATAGCAGCCTTCAACTTCCTGAAGAGAGGTTCCAAAGAGGATGGAGAAAAGCTGTTCACAGTAGTGCCGGATGGCAGAACAAGGAGCAATGGTCTCAAGTTACAGTGGGGGAGGTCTAGGTTGGATATTAGGAAAACTATTTCACTAGGAGGGTGGTGAAGCACTGGAATGGGTTACCTAGGGAGGTGGTGGAATCTCCACCCCTAGAGGTGTTTAAGTCTCGGGATGACAAAGCCCTGGCTGGGTTGATTTAGTTGGGATTGGTCCTGCCTTGAGCAGGGGGCTGGACTTGATGACCTCCTGAGGTCTCTTCCAGCTCTATGATTCTATTATTCTATGATATTGTGTACTTAGATTTCCAGAAAGTCTTTGACAAGCTTTCTCACCAATGGCTCTTAAGTAAGTTGTCATGGGATAAGAGGGAAGGTCCTTTCATGGATTGATAACTGGTTAAAAGACAGGAAACAAAGGGTAGGAATGAATGGTAAGTTTTCAGAGTGGAAAGAGATAACTAGTGGGGTCCCCCAAGGGTCTGACCTGGGACCAATCCTATTCAACTTATTTATAAATCATCTAGAGAAAGGGGTAAACAGTGAGGTGACAAAATTTGCAGATGATACCAAACTGCTCAAGATAGTTAAGACCAAAGCAGACCGTGAAGAGCTTCAAAAAGATCTCACAAAACTAAGTGATTGGGCAACAAAATGGCAAATGAAATTTAATGTTGATAAATGTAAAGTAATGCACATTGGAAAAAATAATCCCAGCTATACATACACTATGATGGGACTAATTTAGCTACAATTATTCAAGAGAGAGACCTTGGAGTCATTGTGGATAGTTCTCTGAAAACATTCACTCAATGTGCAGCAGCAGTCAAAAAAGCAAATAGAATGTTAGGAATTATTTAAAAGGGGATAGAGAATAAGATATTTTCTATCTTATTGCCTCTATATAAAACCATGGTATGCCCACATCTTGAATACTGCATACAGATGTGGTCGCCTCATCTAAAAAAAGATATATTGGCATTGGAAAAGGTTCAGAAAAGGGCAACAAAAATGACTAGGGGTTTTGAACAGGTCTCATATGAAGAGAGATTAAAAAGATTTGGACTTTTCATCTTAGAACAGAGGAGACTAAGGGGGATATGTCAGAGGTCTATAAAATCATGACTGGTGTGGAAAAAGTGAAGAAAGAAAAGTTATTTACTTCTTCCCACAATATAAAAACTAGGGGTCACCAAATGAAATTAATAGGCAGCAGGTTTAAAACAAACAAAAGGAAGTTTTTCTTCACTCAGTACAGAGTCAACCTCTGGAATGCCTTGCCAGAAGATGTGGTAAAGGCTAGGGCTTTAATAGGGTTCAAAAAAGAGCTAGATAGATTCACGGACGTTAGGCCCATCATTGGCTATTAGCCAGGATGGGTAGGAATGGTGTCCGTAGCCTTTGTTTGTCTGGAAATGGGTGATAGGAGAGGGATCATGTGAGGATTACCTGATGTGTTCCCTCCCTCTGTGGCATCTGGTATTGGCCTCTGCTGACAGACAGGATACTGGTCTAGATGGACCTTTGGTCTGACCCAGTATGGCTGTTCTTATGTTCCTGTGTTCTTAATGCTTCCAGCATCCCAACAAGACCTGCTGTATCTTTTCCGAGCAGATAGGTTCTGCCTCGCTCAGTCAGTGAGCATCCACACTATGAGGTGCAGGGATGCAAGACTGGGATGGAGGAGCTGGCCCCTAGTCTTGTGACAGCATGTCTGGATGGATGTGGAGGGTCAGGGAAGTATATTGCCGAGTCCAGTAGCGTCCCGAAGCAACGTTGGTGAGGCCAGGCCGGCGCAATCAGGGTGACACAGGACTTGTCATGTTTGATCTGAACAAGGACCCAGCCGATGAAAGGGATCATCAGGAACGCATACAGCAGGTCCTTGGACCATGACAGAAGGAAAGCATCTGAGAGGGGAGTCTCTGGCCAGGCCCACCAAGAGCAGAAATGGTGGTACTTCCTGTTCTGTCTGGTGGCAAAGAGGTCTATTTGGGGAGTTCTACACTTCCTGAAGTTTTTGGAGGCCAATTCTCAGTGGAACAACTGCTTATAGTGAGAAGTCCCCGCTGAGGTTATCTGTTAAGGTGCTGTTGATCCTTGGGAGTGGGCCACCTCCAGGTGGATGTTGTGGCTGATGCCGAAGTCCCAGAGAAGGAGCACCTCCTGGCACAGCTTTGAGGAGCGCACTCCCTCTTGCCTACTGATGTAAAACATGGAGTCAGTGATATCCTTGAGAACTCTCACAACCTTGCCTGACACAAGTAGTAGTAGGAATACCCCACAGGCCAGACGAACTGTTCTGAGCTCCTTGACATTTATGTGCAACCTGGCTTAATCTGGGTCCATAGCCCTTGGGTCCAAAGGTTCCCTAGGTGTACACACCAACCCAGGTTCGAAGCACCCAACATGAGTTCAAGCGAGGGGGCTGTGGTGGAGAATGGGACTCCCCACAGGACGTTCTCTGGCATAGTCCACCACTGCAAGGCAGTAAGAATTTGTGAGGGGATCGTGTGACCACCTTTTCCAGGGGATCCCTGGACTGGGTGTACGCTGATACTAGCCACTGCTAGAGCAGCTGCATGCAGAGCCTGGTGTGTCAGACCATACATACATACTGCCATAGGCCCCAGAAGGCACAGGAAGACTCTGGCCATGGTCAGAGAATACAATATACAAATATGTATATTAATCTTATAATTGTACAGAATGTAAATGTTACATGTCAAACCACTTGACTTCTTTGTATCTATTCAGATAAATTAATTACCCAAGAAGCATTAAATATTTATACTCTGCCTTCCCATAAGATGCATGTGGTTGCTCCTCATTCAGCTCAAGCAAAGCCTAGCTATGCAAGAAGTGTTACATCAAGAAGTGGTCCCTGCAGAGGGTACACAGGACAGAGGGAAATCCTGCTCTCTTTTACATTGGCATTGGCTGCACAGTTCCACAGTGAGAGGCAGGAACATTCTATACTGTGCTATGAAGAGGGAGAGTTGGGGTGCATCTATACTCCACCGTTATTTAGAGATAACTAGCGTTATTTCAAAATAACAATGTGAGCATCTACACAGCCATTCTGTTATTTCAAAATAATTTCAAAATCATGGACAGCTTATTCAGAAATCTGTAAACCTCATTCTACAAGGAATAACGCCTATTCCGAAATAAACCGTGCGCAGACGCTCCACTTCTGCTATTTCAAAATAGCCCATCACTAGGGCTATTCTAAGTTACTCCTCCGGCTCTAAATCGAGATAGCTCATCTACATTAATGAAGCCTGCCTCGGACTAATTTTGAGGCTTCTCTGCAGTGTGACGTGCCATTTCGAAATAAGCTATTTTGGAATAACTATTCCAGAATAGCTTATTTCAAAATAAGCATACAGTGTAGACATACCCTTAGAGAGCAGAAAGATAAGGCTGAAAAGGAATAGTTACTATGACAGAACACAGTAAATTGCAGACAATTCCATTCTAGTCTCAAAGATGCAGTTCTAGCCTTGGAGGAACTGGCCTGAATGCCATTTTCATTTGGCATTAGGTTCAGAAGTGAAGGGAAAAGAGCAAAAAAATTCATAAAATGTGCATTAATTCCCAACTGATCCTTTTTTTTTTTCTAATACTACCTAAGAATTAAATACTACCTAAAATAATTAAAAGTATTATACAGTGCTCATAAGTAACTGGCTTTATTTGCCAGTGTACAAAATTAATGGTGGCCTAGGGCCAGCAATATAGCAAACTAGTGAATAAATGTTTTAAAATCATTATCTGCCCAAAGAGTAAGAGCACAACAACTGCTTAGAGCACAACAAAAAGATTTACACAAACTCTCAATATAATTACTAGAAAGCAGTGCCCCCTGCTCGCTATGCTTGACAACCCCCTGTCTCTGCCAGGGAGGGCTGGGCTGAGATGTGGCAACCCCTGGCCATCAGGCAAGGCCGAGGCTCCGCAACCTTTACCTCAGTTTGATCCCCCGCCTCCATTCCTGCACTGACCATCCTCCCTAAACCCTCTCACCCCCCACTGCCTATCCCTATCCCCACCTCTTTCCTCCATTCCTACACGCCCATCCTTCCCTAACCCTCCCCACCCCTACACTGGCCATACACCTGCCTCCATTCCTATATCCCCCTCACCGCACCGCCCATCCTTACATACACCCTACACTCCTTCCTCTCTCCCTACACACACCGTGCCCCCTCCCACGAGTTTACCGAACTGCGTATCCCTTCCCCCCTCAGAATGCCACCGCGCTGGGCAGCACAGCCCCAGACACTGCAGTAGGAGCTACAGCCCGCTCCCAACCCAGCTCTTTTGCATGGGCCTGTTGGGGTAGCTTTGCTTGTGGTGAGCCCAGAGCACATAGTGGCCTCTCCAGAGAGCTGGGGAAGCAGCTGGGGTGCAAGACCTGCCCAGCTCATGGCAAGCCCACGAGAGCGTGCCTGAGCCCAAGCCTCAAATAGCCAAGCAGCACGGCAGGCGCGTGGGCCAGGCAGGCTGGGGGCGAGGGCAGAGCAGGCGGACACTGCTTCAAGGGGTGTGCAGGGACAGAGCTCCTGGGAGAGTGTGCTAGCCTGGGTCACCGGCACATGCTGAAGCCACTCGCTCGGAGGAGACCTGGAGCATGGGCCCCAAGCACCGTGGCCAGGCCGGGCCGGACAGGGCCAGGCTGGGCCGGACAAAGCCAAGCCGAGCGGTAGGTGCCTGGGCTGGGCAGGCTGGGAGTGGAGCCCAGAGGCAAGCGGACATTGATCCAGGGGGCATGCAGGATGGAACCACTGCCCCCTCCAACCATTTCACAGAGCAGTCACATGGTCAGGGCTCTTGGGGACGCAGAGTGACGTGATGACATCACTCAGAGTGAGAGAGAGAGAGAGTTAACTAATGGTTCTTTGCTTAGATTTCCTGAAAGTTAAACATATACCACATTTTTTCCAGCTCAAATAGACAAGAGAGCCCTTAATTTCTGGTATGTTCAATTAATGTACCTTCTGTACATTTTAAATACTATGGACACAGGTGCCTCACACAACACTAAAATAGATAATGACTTGTAACTGTTACATATATCATTAAAGGGATATGTGGGAGATTTCCATGAAATAACACTCTCTATGCTCTTTTTTTCCAATTGTCTTCTTTAAAATCTTAAATGAGACATCCAACAATTTAAAATCTTGTTTCTATGACAACCTTAGCAATATTTTTACATTCCCAGAACAACTTTTGACCTAAAGTATATCAACTCTATCTGCTGTGAAGAACAGATATGGATTTTATCTTAAGATATAAATGACCAAAAATAATAAATTACCTAATCTGCTTCCATTCCTAGGCATTGCCATGAAAGAGCCAAGGCTGCCTCCTATAACGCTATGTGGTCTCCGTAAAGGGGGCTTCTTGAAAGATCCCGTGTACTGGTGAAGAAATGAGTGCATACTGTGAGATGTCGGAGGCCTGCCATTCTTCACAATAGGCTCTATAATTCAGAAAAGCCAAATATTCATCCCGATGAACATGTTAAGAAAAAGAAAAGAAAAGAAAATTGTTACTATGCAAATAATCTTTACTCACTGGACATTTTACTATTTCACTACTGAAGAGAATCAGAGTATTATTGGAATTCCCTTACTAGAAAACTATGACAAAAATAAACACTCCAGACCTCACATGAACTGAAGATCCATAATATCTGAAGGCAGGTCAATTCCTTAACAACTGTAGGTTTTCCATAAAAATACCCACCACAAAAACTATAAAATCAAAAATCCCAACCATCATCAAGTAGTTTACAGACCAGAAGATACGCATTAAAAGTTTGCATAGATATTTATTTCCTTTAAGATTAACTTAGCAGTGGCTTCATCTTCACCATCATGTTTATATAAACCTTGTGATTTCTAGTCTGTATGAGGAGCAAATTCACCAGCGAGCCCTCATAGGCTTGTCAGTCTCTTTCCTCTTAGTAGCCATAAGACTGGAGATTTACTATAAGCCTTAGCTGAAAGTGTACCAAACCACTCTCAGAACACCATAGCAATACCACAATCAAGTATATTAACCACTTATACTGTAACATGAGATTAGGTAAACAGGTATCCCATATTTTGGCTTTTCAAATGGGGAGATAAGAATGTAACACAGCATTTACTCACAGTAAAAGGACTATTCTTGTAACTATTGTTACCCTTAAATTATTTAGCTATACCTTCAACCTTAATTTTGCCTAAAAAATACAAGGCAAAGAAGTATGCAAATTATTTCAGCAATGTTAAATTTGATAGTGCAATCGGACTCAGGGAGGAGTTACACTTCCCTCAGCAATTTCAACCCCATTTCCTTGTACATATACATTTACAACATCATTCAACAGATTATAGCAACACTGGACAACTCAATTAATTTACCATGTTAACGGAGAAATATTGTCAATGTAAACAATTTTTCGCACAGTAATACAGAAATGCATTGATCTTTAACAAACATACATGGACATAATCTTTACTACAGGTCTCACTCCTGCCCTCTAATACAAAACAGGGATGTCAACATGTAGTCAACGACACGATTACCCGAGAAGCTTGGGTTTATCTGTTAATCTTATCAACTACACACACACTCATTCCCCACTTGCTGCCTCTGTATCAGAGGCAGCGGGGAGGAGGTGGGAGCCAGTGCAGATGAGGAGCTGCAGCAGTATGGGAAAAGGGAGGTGGGAGCTGATATGCATGGCTCGCTGTGGACAAAGACTGCTCTGTAGGATGCTGGCACGTGGACAGAGGCAACTGGCAGGAGCCAGTCCATGAGAGGAGCCAGTTTAAAAAATGGCTCCCTGTGCAGACCAGCTCCTGCCTGCCGACCCCTGTTGCTGCCTCTGACACAGAGGTAGCAGCACAGGATAGCAGGGGGCTCCCCGGGAGTTGGGCCGAGACTGTACTGGCTGCCAGCCCTGCCCCCAGGGACTATTGAATAATTGTGTAAACGCTAAAATTTGATGCAGTTACACAGTTATTCAATAAATTGCTATTTAACATCCCTAATACAAAATACCTGAAGATTTATAAAATGTACTTCTTCGTGCCATATTGCACAAGATATACAGCAATGTACAGTCACATGTTGAAGAAATGAACACATGAGTTAAGTACATAGTTGGTCTCTTTATAGTTCTATCAATTTTCTTTTTTCCTAACTGGTTCTCTTTTTGCAGTCACATGTATGTTACTAACAAGATCAAAGAACACTAGCAAAGCATAATCATGCAGGGATTTAGAGAATTGTGCTGCCAAAATAGGTAACTGAAGCTTGAGTGCCATTTGTGAAATCTTTCTTTCTTGCACCTATGGCAGATATGTCAACACAACTTGAAGGTTTACACGTCTCCTGGAATAGGGCACAATCTGTGATATTGTTCCATTATGCCAAAAGATGATTCATATGCTGGTTCTGGAGTGAACTGAGAACCCCGTTGCTTTTGGGAAACACAGACACTCTCTGTTTGAAGGGATTTAGCTATAAATACATATTTTATTGGGAGTGAGTTTTCAGGGTAGATCAAAATGATTTTACTACAAAAATTCACCAAGTACATGTAATCAGTGACTTGGAGGTAAAAACTTTAGGCCATATGATTAGGTTTAATGGGAGAGAGAAAGAAGCATGTGATAAAGCTAATAAGGATAGGGTAATAATTCAAAATGACCTGGACAAATTGGAGAAATGGTCTGAGGTAAATAGGATGACGTTTAATAAAGACAAATGCAAAGTGCTCCACTTAGGAAGGAACAAACAGTTTCATACATACAGAATGGGAAGCGACTCTCTGGGAAGGAGTATGGCAGAAAGGGATCTAGGGGTTATAGTGGACCACAAGTTGAATATGAGTCAGCAGTGTGATGCTTTTGCAAAGAAAGCAAACATGATTCTGGGATGCATTAACAGGTGTGTTGTGAGCAAGACATGAGAAGTCATTCTTCCGCTCTACTCTGCGCCTGGTTAGGCCTCAGTTGGAGACAGGGTCCAGTTCTGGATACACCGTGATTTCAAGAAAGATGTGAGAAATCTGGAGAGGGTCCAGAGAAGAGCAACAGAATGATTAAAGGTCTAGAGAATATGACCTATGAGGGAAGACTGAAGGAATTGGGTTTGTTTAGTTTAGAAAAGAGAAGATTGAGGGGGACATGATAGCAGTTTTCAGATATCTAAAAGGGTGTCATAAGGAGGAGGAGGAGAAAACTTGTTCATCTTGGCCTCTGAGGATAGAACAAGAAGCAATGGGCTTAAACTGCAGCAAGGGAGGTTTAGGTTGGACATTAGGAAAAAGTTCCTAACTGTCAGGGTAGTCAGACACTGGAATAAATTGCCCAGGAGGTTGTGGAATCTCCATCTCTGGAGATATTTAAGAGTAGGTTAGATAAATGTCTATCAGGGATGGATCTAGACAGTATTTGGTCCTGCCATGAGGGCAGGAGACTGGACTCGATGACCTCTCGAGGTCCCTTCCAGTCCTAGTATTCTATGATTCTATGAAAGCTGCCCTAGGATATGCTTATAAAATTGAAAAAATTACAATTAGGAAATTATTGACTTTAACCAGGAATAGTATAGAAGCACAAAAATCACATCCAGTCATCTGCTTTAAGGGGGGGAGGGACTGTCCAAATAAATAGCTTAGAGAGAGAACAGAATGTGAGAAGACAGGCTTGCTCTGCTACAAGGTTTCCTGCAGTTTTCCTCAATTAGCCTCCTTCATGAATAAATACTTGCCAGAAAATGAAGCAAATATCATGTACATGTGTTTGTGATGTAATCTGTCCCCTCATTTTCAAGGCTCTGCACAACTCTGTCCTAACTAAGTCTTTATTCTTATTTCTATTCAGATGTTACATCAGCCCTTTGGATCCACAACTGATTCCAGCCTTACCACCCTCAAAATTTCCTCATTCACACCTTAATACCACCTTTCATTATTATTCCAATCAACCTGTGGAATGATTTTCAACAGGTGCTCAATCCATCTCTTCATTCAAATTCATACTAAAAATCTATGTATTTTACAAGGCCTAGAAATATGGACCCACGTGATTATAATGCCATTATTTCCTCACTTTATTTTAAAAATTATCTAAGCTATCTACACTTTCCAAGTCAAGATTAAGTTCTTACTTGACTTTGTCAATCTTTTAGACAGTAAGATCCTCAGACTGGGACCAGGTATCTGGGTCTTGTATAATTCTGAGCTCTGTGTCAGATTGGGAGGGTGGTCCTTAAGCACGGACTGACCTCCCTCCCAAGATCTGTGAGAGTGAGGGATCATCATCTAGGATAGGCTGTAAATCCTTGATGATGTGTTGGAAAGGATTTAGTTCAGGGGTGTAGGCAATGGTCTGTAGCGTCGAGTTGCTTTCTTTGTTAGGTCTGTCCTATAGCAGGTTACTTTTGGTTACGCATCTGGCTTTATCAGTCTGTTTCTTCATATCTTTATGTAGGTATTGTAGTTTTAAGAATACTTGATAAAACTTAATTCCATCTGTCCCTGGATCCCATAGCACGTCTTATAAATACTTCCTACACAGGAGATTGTGATACCGTGTTACTGTGTGACCATGTATTGTTCACCCTAATTGTGTTATTTTTGGAGGATTCTTAAATTTTGACTGATTAAAATTCAAGGTGTAGAAGAGAGAAGTGATATAATTGCATTTTTGTTGGTGATGCATAGCAGACTGCTTGTTCATCACATCTGCGTTTAATAAGTTTGCTTTATTATATCAGATTGTTCATAAAGTCTTGCTATCGTATACTCTGATGATGCATTTTTGAACTATTTTAATATAAAAGGGTACTTTTTATTCTATAATTCTGTTTTTAAAAAATCAGCTTTTCAGAAGTTCAGTGACACTGTATTCATTCTTTGTACAACATATTATGGCACTTACACGTGGGTTCGTCAATCACTAATTTCTGAATCTTTTAATGTTTCAGTTCACTTTAAAATTCTCAATCAAAGCCAACTTGCTTGGTCTTTGAACTCATGTTATCTTCCAATTGTTTCTTCAAAAGTTTGCCACAGAAACGTCAACAGTATCCTGACAAAGAATGAAAACTGATAAACAACCAAGAAAGCAGCCATTCAGACAAGTAAATTAAAAGACCTAGCATACTCAGGTCAATCTGCTGATTTATCTTAGACACAGCCTAAAACAGTATCATGCCGGGAAGCTTACAGTAGAAACAAAAAAGTTTTTATAATGAGGGATGATCATTTCTCCCTATAGCTTTCTGTTATTTTTTTATGGCTCCAATTCAGCAAAGCACTTACACATGTGTTTAATTTTAAATACCTGATTAGCCCCAATGACGTTAATGGGCTTACGCATGTGATGAGATCCATTAATTATTTCAATTTGTATAAACTATACCAAAGTTTAACAATTCACTTTGGGACATTATCCCAAGAGGGATATGTAATGGAGCCCTTCTAGCTGCAGTTAGTCAGTTTTCATTATTTTGTTTGTAACTCTGGATACTTCATCAAATCCTCTTTATTTTTCTCCTGTTCAAATTAATAATTCCAGTCTATAAAATGTCACCTACACAAGCTCTACTCACTCAAACAATTTTTATTACCTTCCTCTGGGATTCTCTGAAATATCAATTTAACATGTTACTCTTTGGGAAATCCTGAGCCACTGTGTAATACAGGTTGTACCTCTCTTAACCAGGACTCTGGTCCGCTGGACCACGGATGTTCCTGGACCACAGAACCCAGGTATAGGGGAGGTTGGGCTGTGAGTAAGGAGCAGCGGGGAATGGGGACGGCAACTCAGCCAGGAGCCCGATGGGGGGAAGGGGCGGAGAGCAGCAGGAAGTTCTGTCCCCCTGCGGCTGGACAGTAGCAAGGGGCTGGAAGCAGCAGCCTCAAAGCTCCAGCCCTGGCTGCAGAGCTCTGGGGCCGGCAGCTACAAAGCTCGGGCGCCAACAGCGGCAAAGCTCCGGCCCCAGCCATCGAGATCAGGGGTGGCGGCAGTAGCCACAGAGCTCTGGCCCTGGTGACAGCCATGGAGTTTCAGTCTGGGGAGCCACAGCTAGGCAGGCAGCACTGGGGCCGGGCTGGTGCCCTAGCTGGGGGCAGCATGTCAGCAAGGGTCATTTTGTGAAGGACCTCCAGCACCGTCCCCATGAGGGGCAGAGGAGATAGAGGCACAGCAGAAACGATGTGAGTGGGGACTGAAGCAGTCTCCGCTTGCACCACTTCTGCTGCGATTCTGCTTTTGAAATGTGCAAGAGCCTCAGGAGTCCCTCGCTGGCCTGTGCTCGCTTCTGCATTTCAAAGGCTTAGGTGCCGCAGGGAGTCCCCCTGAGCTCCCGGCAGCACCTCAGTCTTTGAAATGTACAAGAGCCCTATTAGGGCTCTTGGCAGGGCTTCCGGTTTTGAACTATAGCAAGAGCCTGGCAGGGCTCTTGCTACAGTTCAAAGGCGGAGGCGCCCTTATAGACTAATCCAATAGTCAATGGAAAGCCCATTGACTATTCGATTAGTTAATTAATCTAAATTTAACATCCGTACACTAGAGGCCACTGGACCTGGCAGAACCCAGCTCACACACAAAAGATGCTGTGGGAGGGGAAAGAGAGGAGCAGAGATTAGAGAGTTCCTAGCAGCTGCTGTCCTTCTCAGGGAAGGACATGATGGCATATGCAGGGAACTCCACAGAAGCCTGGGAATCAGCAGCAGATTGTTTCTCCCTCTGGATCCCTGGGTGGTAGAGGGAGCACATATCTGGGGCAGGGGTTGCACATCTGGGCAGGAGGGCATGGGGAGCTGGTGTCTGGGCTGTGGGGGGCCACAGCTGGGTTTAGAGGGACGGGGCTGGTGATAGAGAAACAGGACAGAATTGTCAACAGGGAATCTTTAAACTCGACTCCTGGGGGAATTTTTGTGTGTGTCTGTATTGTTACAGATCTACCTGATGACAGGTATTTTGAAATAAATTACCAAATTAATTGAAACTGGCCTGATTATGTAGTGTTATTTTGACAAAATTTGCAGAATTTTAAATCATAGTGTGCATAACTTTTATTTTTTGGTGCAAAATGCCTATAGGAGCAATATGTTAAATTATAATGGCCACTTTCCCTTTAACTCTGAAATTTCTTGTCATATGCAAAAAGCACAAGATATTGTACAATTTAGATCTCTTCAGTGTTAAAAAAAGGTATTTAATTTAATATGCTAGCTCAGTGGTTCTCAAACTTATTTGATTTCATTCTCCTTCTTTGTGTCTGTATTAGTTAATGCTCCTCCACCAAACAAGTACATGTAACCAAAAACACGCCCTCACTAAATATTAAAAACAGTAAGGCACTGATTCAGAGTCATTCATGTATAAAATTGTCAATTTTAAGTGAGACAGTGCTTCCTTGCACCACATTATTTTTACTATTGTGATGGTGTGTCTCTTTTTCAGAGCAGGGCAATTCCATCCCTTGAGTTGTTTGCTTTTTTCTGTCCCTCAAAAGAGCTAAACAATCCAAGAGCTAAAGTGAGGTCGTGGTCAATGTTTACAATTAAATGTGCACATTACATCATAGCAAGCATCTTACTGTATATTTTAGAAACATACATGTCTGTCTATCCATCCGTCCATCTCTGTTCAAGAACTTCCCCTTAAATGGTAAGAGCTAGGACCCAAATTTGGTATGCAGCTTCCTCTTATCGTAACTTAAAGTAAGGTCAGGGTTTGCTTTTGGGATGTAAAATCCCATTTAATCAGTTAAACCTTAGGTTTAACAGATTAACAGGGATCCTGCTCCCACCCTCCTGCATGTGGGGGGCCAGCAGCAGCACCAACAGTCCTGAGAGTGGGAAAGGTGGATCTTGCTCCCCCCCCACCTCCTGTGCATGGGGCGGCAGGCTTCTGCGCCTGGCTCTCCCACATCCTGTACTCCTTACCTCCATGGGATTAGAAAAGCCCTCCGCCCACGGCAGGCCGCGGATGAGGGACTGCTCCTGGGTATCAGTTGACTGGTACCTGGTAAGTGTCACCCAGTAAGGTTGATGTTTGCTGGATAACTGGTTAACCAGTTCACATCCATAGTTTGGTTGCGCCAAGATAATGGGATACACATGGAATTTGATTGTTTCTCAAAATGAAAAGGGAAGGGTCTGGTAAAAGGGAATTATACTGCAGAATGGCCACGGGAGGTAGCAGTGGTTTTCAACCGATAGCCCACATGCAGCTCAATTAACACACAGCTACTGCCCAGGAGGCCAGGTACCCAGTTGCTCCTCCAGCATGGTGTGGGCCCAGGGAAGCCTGCTTACTTCATAGGGTCTGAGGCAGCCAGCCCCACAGGGTACAGGAGCTGTCCCTTGGAGTCAGGATTTGAGGTCAGGGTTGGGGCTGCCAGCCAGAACCATGGGGTCAAGGTCCAGGCTGCTGCCTGGCTGCCCTACCACCATGGCTGGGTCTACAGTTGGGGCTGCCACCTGGCCAAGGATTCAGGGTCCAGATTGCCTGCCACCTGCCCCTTACTCCCAATATGCTATCAAAATTCCATGTCCCACCAGTGCCTCAACAAGTTTTTTTCTGCATATCTAGTAGACTAAAAGTCAAGGCCTGTGTTAAGGGGACTGGCAATTGCCCAGGGCCCCACACCACAGAGAAAGCTGAAAAGCTACGTTGCTCAGGCTTTGGCTTTCAGCCCCAGGTTGTGAGACTTACGCTTCAGCTTTCTGCCTGGCACCCCAGCGAGTCTAACACCAGACACACACTCTGGTTGATTTTGGCAGACCTCCTGACACTTGCTTGAAGCCCTCCAGGGGTTCCGGATCACCCACTGAAAACCACTGCATTAAAACACCATTGTCTCTATAAATGTGTCATGCTGCCAATGCCAAACTACTGCATCTGAGCTACCCTGAACATTGCTTAAAAAAAATAAGGATTATTCCACAGTCTTAATTTTACCCCATGCCTATATTTAAGAAAATCATCAACTGGAAGCACCAAATATACAAGCAATATTATCAAAATCCAATGGAATTTTAAAATATACACTAGCAACATAGGAAACTATGAATTCTTCTAGTCTACACTAGGGATGTAAACGGTTACCTGGCTAACCACTTACTGGATAGGTAACTGGTTAACCAGGCCAGGTGATGGGAACCCAGACAGGGCAGCAGGCAAGACCCCGACAGAGTGGCATGGCATTAACAGCCCTAGCTCCAGCCCTGCCGTGCCCTGGGCAGGCAGAACCCCTGATCTGGCCATGTGGAGCTACAGTTCTTGCCCAGGCCACGCTGGCAGCACATGCCCTGCAGCCTGGTTAACCAGTTAATTGTTTAACTGCTATTTTACATTCTTAGTCTATATCTATTTAACTAAAGAACTGAATTGTTGACATATGATCATGGAATTTTGCTAGACATCATGGAATTTTGCGGAGATACCACATAGCACAAATTTAGTAGGATCTTTGCTGGACCCCAGGCTTGCTGGCTGCAGAAGCAAGAGAAACCGGGAAAGAATGAAATAGGATGGGAAAAATGAGAGCAGGAAAGAAATGCAGGAACAGTAACACTTTGATGTTGCCAGCTGGTCCCTACTAACCTGCATAAGCAGCTCTGAATCTTGTGCTAGGCTGAGCCCCTGTTTTCTTTCCAAAGCTTAGAGCTTAGGGACAAAGTCAGAGGAAGACAGGAAGAAAACATTGTCAAAAATGTCCTCAAAGAAACTTAAGGGAGCAGCTGAGGAAACCATTGCCTTTGAGCTAGGGATGTGAACAACTAGGCGACTATCCAACAAGCAAATGCTTATCAGATAGTCAACAGGATAGTTGACTAGTCACTTCCTCCCCTTGCTGCCTCTCTCAGAAAGAGAAGGGGTTCTTCAAAGTGGCAGTGCCACATGGAGCCTGGGGCCAGATCCCAGGCTTCACGCAGCACTGCGGCTTTGAAACACCGCTTGTAGCCTGGGGCCAGCTAGGGTGTCCCCAGGCTGCACATGGTGTTTCAAAGCAGCAGCGCTGTGTGGAGCCTAGGATGAGCTGGGGACTCCCCCCGCTGACCTGGGGTTCCATGCAGTGCTGCTGCTTTGAAACGCTGCGTGGAGCCTGATGCTGGACTCCTTGCAGTGTTTCAAAGTGGCAGCGCTGCACGGAGGCCAGGGTCGGCAGAGGAATCCCCAGCTGACTCCAGGCAGCACTGCCTCATTGAAACACCGCGGGGAGCACAGGGCCAGTCAGGGACTGCTTGAGTCCCCCACTGGCCCAGTGCTCCCTGCAGCGATTTTGCCTTTGCAGTATAGCAACAGCCCTAGGGCTGTTGCTACACTTCAAAGGCAGAGGCCCCCTATCGACTAATTGAAATTTAACATCCCTACTTTGAGCCCAGAAGCAGATGGAGAACAGGTCCGTGCAGCTCACACTTCATCCCTTCAGAGGGCACAGACAAGTATGGTACTGGTGAAGTAGGAGCTATTATCAGTCTCTGACACTTAAGAAATGCTTAAAACCCCAGCCAATTTTAAACCTGATAAGAACAGAGGCTACGAGAGAGAACTGGCAACCACAATACATAGGTATGGAAGAATGCTGTCCATGGATATGTCTACACCCCAGCTAGAAGCATGCTTCTGAGAGCAGGCAGACAGACATGCACTAATTCTGGTCCAGCTAGAGAGCTAAAAATATCAGCATAGTCTGGGAGATATCAGTAGAGGCGGGAGATCAGGCCTAGCCACCTGAGTACAGCCCTACCTACAGACCTTGGGTATGTACTCAGATGGCTAGCCTGAGCCACCACCTGTGCTTCCCTGGCTATGCTTATGTTAGCACACTAATGCCAGTAGAGCTAGCACATCTGTCTACCCATGCTGGAAAGCACACTCCTAGCTTCAATAGACATACCCTTTGGTATCTTCCAATCTTTCTAGCTTTTCTTATTGTTATTCTTATAGCTATGGCTCTTCCAAATTCATGGTTCACTTTGGTCAATTGCACAGTCATAGGATTTTATAAGATCGTACATTTGATAATTTCAGCTGTTTAAATCTGAAATGTCACGGTGTTATAACTGTAGGGGTTCTAACTGAAAAAGGGAGTTATAGAGGAGTCCCAAGGTTATTATAAAGACGATTGTGGAATTGCCACCCTTACTGCTAGCGACAGAACTGGGTGGTCAGGAGACTAGTGGCTGTTGGCCAGGAGCTCATCTCTAAAGGAAGTGCCACCACCAGCCTAAAAGTAAGGATGGCATGGCGTAGTACTGACACCTTTACTTCTGTGCTGCTGCTGGTGGGGGACTGCCTTCAGAACTGAGCAGGTGGCCAGCATCTGTTGCTCTCCAATCACCCCAGCTCTGAAGGCAGAGCATAAGACAGAGGTGGCCATACCACAACCCCTGTGCAATAACCTTGTGCTCTCCCAATACTTCCTTTTGAATCACGCCCCTCAGTTTGAGAATTGCTGGTTTTCCCCCACAAGATCTTTCTAGAATAGGACAAATGTACTGAAAAGACTAGACTTCGTGACATGTTTTTGATGGCTATGAATTTGGGAGGGCCCTACTTATATCCTGAGAAATGTGAGA
Organism: Rafetus swinhoei; assembly: GCA_019425775.1. Taxonomy (NCBI): domain Eukaryota; kingdom Metazoa; phylum Chordata; order Testudines; family Trionychidae; genus Rafetus; species Rafetus swinhoei. The sequence continues at coordinate 267,049,577 of CM033437.1, read as the reverse complement.
AGAGTGAAACCTTGCAAAAACTCTAAATATTGAAAAGAAAATGTGACAGTGCTTATCTCACTGAAAAACATCTTTCAGACATTAACCTATGTTGCTAACCACCCTTAAAACCATCATTTGCATGACTGCAGAAGGCGTAAGATTTTTACCACAGAAAACTCAGTAGTCACAATTTGACATTTGTGGCTTAGCCTCTGTGAGCGTTTTTTAAAAAAGAAAAAAGACCTTTAATTACCTTTCTAATGAAAAAGTTTGCATGCAACCATTACTTTTGAAACTGATTTTCACTAGAAACATTTATTTCTCACTCAAGATGCTGAGCTAAGTTTAACATTTGTTAGAATTTCATTGCTCTTGTATTCTGCTTATTCTCATACATTTTTTCTAATGAATTACTAAAGAAATAATAATACACGAGTACATACACTGAACACTAAAAACAGTAAGGAAAGGCAGAGAGAAAAGGACAAGAGTGAGGATCCAGAAATCTGCCCCAACAAAATGTATACATAAGTCATGGGCCTAATTCAAAAGAAATCCTTTGACCTCACTGAGCTTTGGATCAGGCTCTGTAAGAACAGTGAAGGCTGAATCATAGCCAATCTGCAGAATAATTAGCCGATAAAGCAAATATTTTACAAGTTTGAAGATTTAGTTAGAGCCTTTACTCTAAATAGTAAGCACATTCCATACTAAACACATTTCACACACTAGTAAGGACCAAAGGTTCCGTACCTTTGCACAAAAGGGTAGCATTCATTAAAAAGGGTTTGGAAAGAGTTGTAGGATTAGACCTAGTTATTCTGTTAAATAAATTACCAAATAGATTGTTAAAAATTAAGTTCTATTTAAATATTCTTATGTTGTCATCTGCTGAAAAGAAACCTGAATATAACTACTTCAGAAATATATAATCTATAGTAGCAGTTCTCGAACTGTGGGTCAGGACCTGGGGTCGCAAGGGCAGGGTTATACTTGCTAGGGCCCAAGACTCAAGTCAAAGCCTGAGCCCTACTGACTGGGGCTCAAGCCAAAGTCTAGGGGCTTCTCCCTGGATGGCGGGTCTCAGGTTGCAAGCCCTCTGGGTGGTGGCACTCTACCTTTGGTCCCCCTGACTAGGGTGCTTAGGGTGGCAGGACTTGAGCTTCGGTTCTCCCTCCATAGGTTGTATACTACAATTTTCTGACAATTTTCTTTGTCAGAAAGGGATCATGTTGCAATAGTTTAAGAGTTCATCTCGGATATCAAGCCTGTTGAAAAAAGAATGCAAAATCTATAACGTATATCACAGGAGGGCTCAAAATCTCCAATCAGATTTGGGGCTCTGTTGTGCTACTTGCTTTACAAATGCCAACCAGCGTAGATAAGTTAAAAGCTTGAAGAACTTAAAATTGATTACCAGTTTTTTATATCATTTATTTAGAGAGTCATAACCTTAGTAGAGTAACTCAAGTTTCTAGTACCCTTGGTACAATTTTTCTACCAGTTGGCTTTAACTAGACTCTGGTTTGATAAACCTTAAAATAAGTAGAGAAATGTAAAAGAAAGATCTTAAAGATTTTATTCTTACTCACTGTTCTCTGTGTTTTATATGGTACAATTATAATATATTCAAACAGCCTAAGTATAAAGATTATTTCAAAATCTATAGATGGGGAGGACTACTTTATACAATCTGAAAGGGACCTTTCAGAAGATTATAACTTCAATATTCTAGTCAAACTTTTATAAAATCACACTAAAGTATGAAGGGCAAGAGCTACATGCTAATACTGCTTCCCCCACTCTGGTACTTATCTACCTTCCCATACAAAAATACTTCACTTGGAAATGAAACACACCACCTTAAAAGTTACTTGGATTTTTTTTTCTGTCTAAGGTTGCTGAAACCACATCACACTTGCTGTTGCACCAAACTGAGCACTGAAACCTTTGGAGAGAGTACAGTTGTGATTTACAATGACACAAACATTTTATTTTCCATCTGTGTTTTTCTGACTCAAAAAGCAAATAACCAACTGTAAGCATGTGATATTTCTCCACTGCTCCTAGCACAGTACACGCATGCCCAACCTGAATGGGTCCAAACTTAACCCTTTCCTTGTTTTCCTCTGACTATTAGCTTAAGTGACAGAAAACTTTGGCCAACTCTTACTCCTGATCTTAACCGTTTCTAGAGTTGCTCTCCGTAGAACCGTATATTCCAGCCCCTCCTTTCCCTAGTTCCTCTGCCCTAGACCTGATCTACAACCTCAATCATCAAGCAGCTCAACTGATGAAAAAGAATTAGAGGGCTTTGGTATTTTACTATATGGATTTTAGAATATTTTATTCAAATACTTCTAGCAAAATACGATAATCATCTATCATATGAGATGAGATTTTATTAACTGTTGTTTTCAAGCATCTATGATTGACCTAAATTAGTCTGCAAGGAAACAGATTGTTTAACGGTACTTTCTATCCATTCTGGACTCTGGGATAGATCAGCATGCATACAATATGTACCACAGAGGCTAAAAATATTACATAAAACTCTGGAGATCACTATTTACATGTGAACATGGGACCCATCAACATGGCCCTACAATTGACTTAATTGGCAAAATCTTTCCAAGCAAAGGCACACTATATGAAATCTATTCATAACCTTGGCAAAGAGCTTATGCTCACTTATCAAACACAATCTGCAAACATACCTTTGTTTCACCCAGGCTATTAATTTTTAGTTATCTGCAACTAATACAGACTACAGCTTTGGGAATTATAACCCCAAACATTTGGAAATTTTTGCCTACAGTAGGCAAGTGTAGAGCCTGGTGTTATGAAATCTTGAATTTCTTATCTTCGGAAGCCTTACCAGAACTAAAATCTAGATTTGTTATAGCTGAATATTTTTTCAACTATTTTAGACTGATCATCTTGCATTATATTGACTGTATGATACTGAATTATGTTGTTCCAAGACTCTGGTCTGGTGGAATGTCTATAAGTCAAGGAAAAAGCTTTATTAGCAATCATGTAGCATGAAAGAATATAACCAGAAACCCACTTGGAAAGTCTTTGGATGAATCAGAGGCCCCTTTAATTCTATCCATGAAAGAGACAGTATGGAAGAGGCCTTAAAGAGTTTAGTTCTGTCCAAATAACAGGCCAATACATCCTCATATCTAATGTGTGAACGGGGCTTCTTACCTAATCAGATGAGGCTTTGGAATGAAAACTTGCAGATAGCTTGCCAATTTTCCTAGCAAAGATAACTATTAAAATGGAGACTTTATACACAATCACAAAAAGGAACACTTAGCTAGTGGCTCAAAGGATGACTTCATCAGAAATCTGAGAACCAAATTTAAGTCCCACCCAGAAATGGGTTCCTCACATGTAGAAAAAGGCTAATTAATACAGTAGACTTCCGATAATCCGGAACCTATGGGACCTCGGTGGTGCCGGATTATCAGATATGCCGGACTATCAGAAGGTACTATAAAATGGTTATATACACACACTGTATACATTATATACTGTATATAAAGTGTTCTTAACCCTTTTTATTGTACATACAGTATACTGTAATGTTTTAGTTTTTTTAAGCCTTTTTTACCCTTTTTGCTCAGTTCAGCTGCTGCCGCTGTTACCTTGTGACTCATTTTTTGCTGAAGCTCACTCACTACGCTCTTGCCATTTTGATGCCGGACTATCAGGAGTGCCAGACTATTGGATGCCGGACTATTGGAGTTTTACTGTACTCTGATAAATCTGAAAGTTTTAAGGTGAGTGAACATTAAAAATCTCTCAAAAGGGAAATGGAACCTGTGATATCTGCCAAATGAATTTTAATGGAACTCAAATTCTTTAAATCCAAGAAATAATCTAGGATGCTGTTGGGAACACTAATGGTGAAATCTCTTCCTTTTTTTAAAGTTGATGCTTTTCTGCTATTCAGCAAAACCTCTTATACTTCTCTCAAAACAGGAGACCTCTATACCAAAGAATCATCTTGAAACCAAGCTTTGTTCTAGCTGGAGTGAAGAACATGTCCTGAATTCTCGGTTATCAGGTTGGGAATGATCAGTAGCCATAAAAGATGATAAGGTGTGAGACAAGGTGAATTAGGTCAGGAACGAAATTTGCCTTGGACAAGTTGGTGTAATTACAATGACCTTGGCTTTGTCCTGCTTGATTTTGTTTAGGACTCTGAGGAACAGCAGTATCAGAAGACAGGCATAGATGAGATTCCTCAACCAGGGAAGGAGAAAGGAGATTGAAGGTCTAAGACCTTCTCTCAAATAGAACCTTCAACACTTCTTTTGATGACAGTAGTGAAGAGGCCTATTTCTGGGAAAGCCTATGTGAGAAACACACTGGAGAATCAGGTTGTTGAATTGGCACTTGTGGTCCAAGCAGAAATATGTGCTCAAATCATCAGCTATGTCCAGTGAGTATGAGACTAGGATGAAAATCTATGTACCAGTTGCATAGCTTTCTGCTTCTGCACAAAAGTAAACGGATCTTGCTTAGGGACGTAAAAGAGTAGTCAAATAGTAGACTACCTGATAAGCCTAGGTTTAACAGGTCGTCGAGTCGACTATTTGCATTTCCCACCCCTCCTGCTACCTCTATATCAGAGGCAGCAAGGGGGAGAAGCAGGAGCAGGTGCTAGGCGGGGGAGGCGAGGGGGGAGGGAGCTGGCTTAAAAGATGGTTCCCCCAGCACCATCTCTGAAGTGCGGGGGAAGAGGGGGGCAGGGAAGGCAGAAGCACAGCACGGGACCCGGAGTGAGCTGGGACTTCTTCAGTCCCTGCTTGCGTTGAGTCCAGACCACTGTGGCTCTGCCTTTTAAATGTAGTAAGAGCTGCCAGACGGCTCCTAATACATTTAAACTGAAGAGCTGCAGTGGCCCCTTATCGACTAATCGTGTACGAAATATAAATTGTATCATCGAGTACATGATTAGTAATTTACTCGATACTTAACATCCTTAGTCTGCTGCTTCTTGATGATTTACATAGAACGTCCTGGCTCTGTTGTCTGTCATGATCTTGACACACTGACCCTTGTTCATGAGAAAAAAGTGCTTGCAGACAAACTGGTTTGGGCCACTCCGAGTTCCAAGAGAGGTCGATATGAAATAATAGACTCCTGAGCAGTTCATATGCCTTGAATGGTGTTTGTTCAAAGATGTGCTCCCCAGCCTATGAGATGTGGCAGTGGTGGAGAGGAGGCAGAGGATGGGGAATGTAGCACAGACTTTCTCTGGGTTTTTCTACTGACTAAACAACTCTAGAACTTGATGAAATGACCACAGTGGAATGGAACTTTTGGGCTGGAACAAGTACTGAGTGGTGGGATCACATCATCATGCAAGCCTGGGATGACAAACAATGGCTGCAGAACTTTTGGATGAGGAAAGCCACTTTCATGGGTCTGTGTGATGAGCTCACCCCCAACTGTGGCACAAGGACAGGAAGAGAGCTGAAGCAGTATGTGGTGATTTGCACTGTGGAAGTTGGCTACTCCGGACAGCTACCAATTGGTTGCCAATCAGTTTGGAGCAGGGAAGTCGACTGTTGGACTCATGTTGCTGGAAATATGCATAGCCATTAATTGCATCCTGCTTCAAAAGACCATGACTGGGCAACATGCATGACATTGTGGGTGGATTTACACAGATGGGCTTCCCTAACTACAGAAGGATGATAGATGTCACACATATTCCAATTCAGGCACCAGACCACCTAGCCTCTGAATACATTAACCAGAAGGGATATTTCTCCATGGTTCTCCAGGCACTTGTGGATCACCGTAGGCAATTCATGGACATTAACAAAGGCTGGTACAGAAAGGCGCATGACCAACACATCTTTCAGAACACTTTTCCCGGACCAAAAGATCACTGTAGGGGAAGTCAAAATGCCCATTGTGAGATCCTGCCTATTAGGGATGTTAGATAGTATGTAACTGAATAGGTGTGTAACCACATCAAATTTTTTGTGGTTACACAACTATTTGATAGTCCCCCGTGGTGGTGCCGGCAGCCAGTGTGCTCCCGGCCCACCCTCTGGGAGCTCCCTGCCACCCCACACTGCTGCCTATCAGAAGGCAGCAACTCCCTGCACAGACCAGATCCTGCCTGCCGCCACACACGGCTGCTTCCAATACAGAGGCTGTCTATAGGAAGATTGGAGCACCCCTCAACACCCACCCTGGAAAGAGGCTGCTGATATAGAGCAGTTTCTGTCTGTGGCAGACCTGGGCCGCTATGCGGTAGCCTCTCCTGTTCCCCTCCATTGCTGCCTCTGATAGACGCAACAGCACGGGGGGAGAGGGGCAGTGAGGGCAACTCTACAGAATCAGTGCCAGGGGGAGATGGCTTTTAAGCCAGCTGCCCTCCCCCACCCCAGCACCAGCCCCCCCACTGCTGTCTCTATAGGAGGCAGCAAGGAGCAGCAGGCAGGTCCGCAGAGCTGGCATGCACAGAGAGCCACTTAAAAGCTGGCTCCTCACGAGTATCGGCTCCTGCCTGCCCCCCTCACGCTCCATGCTGATACAGAGGCAGCAAAGGGGGGGAAGTGTGGGCAGTCGTCAGGATTAACCGATAAGCCTAAACTTATTGGTTTACTGTATAGTGTAAACGTTGACATCCCTACTGCCTATCCCTTAATGCCCTAGCTCATGAAGCCTTACAGTAGGTGCCTTGACAGCAGCAAGGAGTGGTTCAATAACAGGCTGAGCAGGTACAGAAGACCGTGGAGAGAGCTTTTGACCATTTAAAAGTCCTCTACCGATATTTGTACTGGAAGCTACATCTGGCCAATGACAACATGCCTATGATTATAACTATGTGCTGTCCCCTCCATAACATTTGTGAATGGAAGGTGAAAGCTTCACTCAGGAGTGGCTCACCAGAGGCTGAGATTGAACAGCCTGAGACCAGGGCTATTAGAGCAGAACAGCATGGGGCTATAAGGATTCAGGATGCCTTGAGGCAGCAATTTAATGCTGAAAGTCAGTAATATCTGTTACCATGCATGAGTGTGCAGTGGCTGCAATGCTTGTGGGGGACTGTGACTGGTCCATATGATGCACTTAGTCCAAAAGTGCCTGTCGTGTGGTAGCTTCTTCCAGGTGATGGAATAAGGATTGCTTTCAAATCCAAGAATTTCATTTATGAAAAGCAACTAACATAGAATTCACCATGACACATCTGCACTTTGTGGAAAGGGGGGGAAGGGAGGCCCCAACATTTTAAAATATTTGTGCATGTTCAGGTATCATATGCTACCCTGTCATCTGATGTGCCATACAACGAGTGCTGCAAGTTCAGCAGGGCTAAACTGCACAGGGACAGAGGTTGAGTGCATTGGGTGCCTGTGGAAATCTGCAGGACTGGATGGTGAAATGGCAGGTGTGGAGTGCAACGGGTGCTGACTGGGGACTGGATGGTGGACAAAATGTGTTGCCTGTGAGAGGGGGGCACATGGAAAACAGTTTGGGACATTGGCTGCTGGAAGGGGAATCGTGGAGCTGCTCTGTCTACAGTGCTAGCAGCTACAGGAGTGTGTCAGCTTGACACTCCACAATGTTTAAGAGCCACTGTGGTTTCTTTCCAGCACTCAGCATTTCTTCCATTCTGTCCTCTCATGGTCCCTCCATTTCCTCAATTCCTTCTTTTCAGCAGCAGTCTGAAGCATAACCTCGCGCATCAAGTCATCTTTACTTTTCCAAAGCCACTTCCTTGCCCTGGCAGCCATTCAGCCAGCAATAAAAGGGGATGCTAGGATCCCAAGGTTAAATCTATGAAGCCAAAATGCAACGTTTTACAGAGAGACCATTGTTAATACTGGACAGAGCACTGACACAACCTAGTGTAAACACAAGCACTGTTCACAAACCTATCACTGGTTGTTTCGGGGTGAGCACATGACCCACACAATGGTGTGTTAACCACTGGGGCAGGGGAATTCATTGGTGGAGGGCCTTACTGTAGTCTGCACATGTCTCTTGGGGAGAACCAATGCTGCAGAGAGGTCCTATAATCAGTAACATTCACATATTTTCCACTGGATGTGTTCATCTTGGAAGTTATTTTGCTACTGAGGGTGAGAAGGGAAGCATTGGAGAATCTTCTGAGAGACTGTGACTTCAATCCTGGCCCTTATGTGGTTTGCCTGTGTGCAGCAATAGTCTTCCCACCCCTTGTGGGACAGTGGCGTGGGAATATGATCCTTACTGAGATAATGAACAGCAGCAGCTCTGCCAAGGAACCTGCAATGGCAGATAGCCCAGCATCTGTATGACACTTTCAATGAGATCTTTGAGGCCAACTACTGTGACATGAGAGAGTCTAACACATTGTGTGGCATCTGACTTGCCCTGTGTCAGCGCTAGCACCACACAGACACAAGCCCACTTTCTGCAATATTCCCATTCCCAACAACTCGCTTCAGCACTTCCAGAAATCAAAGACAGTTACCAAGTGCATTCTCTGCTGTTTGGGCTTACCCAATTGCCAACTGTTGCGACTGGCTAGCCTCCACCGGGACAGAAAATAGGTCTTGACTGCATGCATCTGTGGACACCAATCCTGTCCTCTGGCTCTGGTTCCACCTCCTGCTCAGCACCCTTATCCATGATTTCCTCATCCTGGGGCTTGATCCACTCAGGGATGGCTTCTCAGACCTCAATGTGTCCACAGGGGTCTTCAGAATGGAGCTGGGGTAACCTTAAGTATGTTGTTTAGTTTTTTGTACAACTGGCAGGTTGTGGGTGCAACACAGAGGTTGCCGTTTGCCTTCCATGGCTTGTGGTAGGCGTTTTGCAGCTCCTTCACTTTGACCCTGCACTGCAATGCATCCCGGTCATGGCCCCTTTCAGTCATGCATCCCGATATCTGCCCATGCAAACCATAATTCCTACATCTGGTGACCAGCTGGACTGCCCAGGCTCCTCTGCCCAAATGCTGATGAAGTTCAGCATCTCAGAATGACTCCAAGTAGAGGATCTCCTGGTGTGTGGAGAAGGCATGGTCATGTGGAAAGATGTGCTGAGAGCACTTCATGTATTGCTGAGCAAATCGGAACAGGACGGGTTTAAGGGTTGGTCACCTGAGGGCAGGACAGTAGAGTTCAAACCAATGACCAGAGAGGCAAGAACAGGCATTATGGGACTGCATCATAGTACACCCCACCATTCACCCTGGCACCTCAGAGCTATAGCCACAGCACAGCAAGCTCTATGCTTCTCATTGAGGTGGTTTACCTAGAGCAGTGTTTCCCAATTGGTGCTCCGCGGAACCCTGGGGTTCCGCGAAGCAAAACTAGGGGTTCCGCGAGGAGCCGGCACTCCCGCCTCCTCTGAAAAAGAGAGCGAGCCGGCAGCCCCGGCCCCCGCACGCCCTCCCACGCAGAGGCGCATCAAGGGGGTGGGGAGGGGGCACTGCCCCCAGGCGCCACGCTAGGGGCGCCGGGCCGGTGTGGGAGCGACGAGGCCGCGCAAGCTCACCTGACACTCAGATCAGTGAGCCGGCAGCTGGGCCACGTGCTGCCATCGGGGCGCACTGAGCAGAGGCAGCCGGCAGGAGCAGCCTCTTTTAAAAGTAAGATTAACTTGTCTGACCGGTTCTTCTGCCTCTGTGGGAGGGGAGAGGGGAGGCGCTGGGTTTGCTTAGCACTGAAGGAGGAAGATTTAGTGGAGGGCTCAGGGGTTGCCTGTCTCTGAAGGAGGGGGATTTGGTTGGGGGGGGGGCCTCTGGGGTTGCCTGTCTCTGAAGGAGGGGGATTTAGTTGGGGAGAAGGGGACTCTGGGGTTGCCTGTCTCTGAAGGAGGGGGATTTGGTTGTGGGAGGTGCTGGGGGTGCCTGGCTCTGGCATCAGCTGGTAGAAAACCTGCCAGTCTCTAGCGGCAGCCCCTGGTTGGGCAGGCCAGGGCCAAAGGGCATGGAGCAGGGGGTGGGGGGCCAGAAGCGTGTAAGGGCAGGCAATGGCAGGGGGAGAATACAAGTGGGGTGTGGATCTTGGGAGGAAGAGGTAGCTCAGGAGCATTTCTGGGGGGTGGGACAGTGTGTGTGTGGGGGGGGCCTTGGGGAAAGAACAGCAGGGTGGGGATCACGAGTCTGGGTGCTTGTGCCCCCCAACCGCACGTTTTGGGCACTTCTGTGATTCTGGGCTATCAAAGCTGGGTCTACCCCGGAGCAGTGCCCAGCCAAGGCAAGGGACAGCACATGTTAAAGGCCCAGAGTAAAGTGATGGCTTGGCTGGTGGGGAAGCAAGAAGAGCTTTGTCATTTGTGAACTCCGCAAGTGCTGGGAGCGGAGGTGTGGGCAGCCCCCTTCCTCGTATGCTGAATTTGCCAGTGACCTGCCGCCTGGCACCCAGTTCCCTACCCACTGACTTTCAGCCACTCACCCGTCTGTCACTGGACTGCCTCATTTGATTTCATCCGGACACAAAGCACTTTCAAGCAACGGATGGCACCATCCGCCCACTGGAATGGTACCAAGCCCGCGGGACCAAGGCAAGACTTGTCCTTGCCAGCCCTTGCTCTGCCCATTGGTAACACTCAAAGGGCTTTCCCAAGGAGGCCAACATTATTCCCATTTTACAGCTGGGGAAACTAAGGCACATTGGGGGCTGTGACATGCCTGAGGTCACACACCAGGCTGGACTAGAAGCTCAGTTTCCAGTGTTTCAGGGGCTGTCTACACAGGTAACAAAGATGTGAGTGCAGCACAGACCAGCATAACCCGGCTCGCTGCAATCTGATTAATGTGGGGAACAACCGCAAGGTGGGGGGGGCTTCAGCAATCATGCCCTGTCTAGCTCGTGCTGCGATCAAGCCACCCCTGCTCAAAGGAGAGAATCCTGGGAGCTGCCCGCTGGCCCACGGTGCACCCCAGCTAATGGCAGCAAAGGGCAGAGACAGATACCCGGCAGCCACCCCTTCCCCCCGCTTCTCCCATCTGCTCAGCCCCGCCCCCAGGCTTGCTGAGGCCTGTGGGGGGAATGCTTCAGACCTAGCCAATTCACTCCCCTTACGCTGCAACACCGGCCTAGAGGTGCACCAGGTTCGGGCATGCCACATGCCATCCATGCTAGCACCCAGCAGCACCCTGTTCCTTGTCCCAGCACCCTGCCAGTCATCCTAGTGCCCAGCAGGACCATGTATTTGACCCCAGCACCCTGCCACCTGAGCCAGCATCCTTCCACCCAGCAGCAGCCGCCTCTCCCCAGCCCCAGCACCCACTTTCACTCTGTCCCCTGCCCCCATCAGCACATTTAGGACCACATTAGTGAGGCTTGGGGGTTTTTGGAGGGGTGTTTTTTTTGTTTTTTTTTGGCATCTCGCTTGTGTGGCCCTGACTGACTTTTCTGTGGGTCAGTGTCCCTTGACTCAAAACAGGTTCCTCACCCCTCTCATAAATAAAGACAATGCTAAAACCTTTGAATTTGACATAATATTTTATTTAAAAATGAAGCCTGGCCAACAAGCCCCGATTGGGACCAAACCCCATCTCATTGCAGCATCATAACACTCCTGCACCACCTGACCCCAAATCTGAGCCTATCATACACTGGAACCCCCTGTCCTGAGCCTCTTACATCCCCAAACTCCTACATCTCCACATCCTCAGTCTTCTGCCACAACATTCCTCCACCATCCACACATCACAAATCTGTGCCCTGAGCCCATCATACTCTTAACCTTCTTGCCCTGAGTCCTCACTTATCCAGCCCAAACTCCTGCACTCACATCCACAAGCCCATGGCTTGCTCAGCACCCCAACCTTCCACCTGAGTCCAACACTCCCCAGCCTGGAGCCCCCTTCCCAAGCCAACATCCCCTTCTCCTGCATCCAAATTCCTTCCCAGAGCTTGTACTTCTCACCCCTTCCCACACCCAAATCCCTCATTCCCACCCCACACCGCCTGTCTCAACCTAGTGAGAGTGTATAAGGGCTGGGGATAGCAAGTGATGGAGAGGAGAGGAACAGAGTGGATGAGGCCTCAAGGAAGGGAGGTGGGAGGATCTTGGGGAAGGAATGTGATTTTCATGCATTGGTGGGTCCCTCTCCCCCCCCCTTTTTTTTTTTGCTTGACAAACCTAGGGGTTCCTTGAAATTTTGAAAAGCTGAAAAGGGTTCCTCGGCCAAATAAAATTGGGAAACACTGACCTAGAGTGCAGCAACTGTGGAGTTAGCGTGCACTAACTGCCCTGTCAGTGTGAATACCTGAGGAGTTACAGTGCTGTGAGTTGATTTACAGCGCTGTAACTTGCCAGTGTAGACAAGACCTAACATATCCCTCCTGTGCTATTGCTTCCTTCATTTTCTAAAAAAATTATTTTATATGGTTTCTACTTCCCACACACTGTCTACCATAAACAGTGTTCTCTCTTACCTTCTGTTTTAATTTGTTTCTTCTTCCCAACAAGACATTTTGGTTCTATTCATATGTGGAAGTGCTTGTAAAGTGATACTGATACGAGAACTCTGCTCCTGAAAGCATACTTCAGTGAGCAGGAGTCCTGTTTTATTCCTCTCTACAAATGTCTTCATACATAAGCAGCCCACATATTTTCAGCAGGCAAATGAAGCTCATACATAGAGATGTATTTTCATATGAATTCTCATGTATGATTTTCATTAGAATAAAGTTACAACAATCAAAAATTTACATAAAGGGAAGACAAGCATCTACTCAAAGTTTTCCTTTAAAGTTCTTGTATACAATATGGAATATTTCACAAGTATACGAAGCTCTGAGAAAACACAGCCATTGACAGAGACAGTTGTAAGTGAGATACTGGGTGATAACAGCCCAGAATTTACCAGAGAGTATTCCTTAAAAGGCTGGGCAAAGTAATAAATTGGACACAAAAATAACTGTGCTAGCAAAAAGCTGATGTGTAGACAGATAAAAATGCAACCCATTAAATGTGAATTTTCCAAAGGGTTGGATATGATCTCCTTTGGGGAGAGGGCAGAATAATGGCTCAGAAGACAAAGTTAAATGTAGGCTGGGGCACAGAAATCGGTTTTCTGAAGAGCTTAGTTTTCATCATTTTAGAAAAGAGCGTAACATGCATGCGACCTTAAGATCTGCATAACCTCGTCCACTATTAAGATTTCACAATTTTGTATGTTTTTAGAGTTACTATTCAGAAACTTGGAGTGGCCAACTAATCTCCTTTTTTTGTCCTTGAATGTTCCCTTGCTTAGAATGTGTTTACCACTCATGCTAAAAATCTGTGACTTTTTAGAGTACCTTTCCCAGACCTGAGGAAGAGGTCTGTGTAGCTCAAAAGCTTGTCTCACTCACCAACAGTAGCTGGTCCAGTAAAAGATATTGCCTCATTCAGCTTGCACCTCTAATATTCTGGAACCAACATGGCTACAAAAACACTGCAAATCATTGAATAATGCATTCTGAGAAGCCAGAGTGATTTAAGGCAGTCTGAAGCAATGCTAGAGACCAAAAATAATTATATGTAAACAATTGATTTAAAATTAGATCTGTACTTACACTTGTCTCTGCACCACTTGCTATTTGGGACATTCAACACATTAAACACTATTAAGCAATTTTTGATAAAATATTTCAGTTCATCTTTAATATTAAGTTATACAATGCACAAATCGAAAAGGGTAAAAAGTTGTAATGTTAGCCAAAATAGAAAAGGAAGAAAGTCTATCCATCTTCTAAAATATTATAAACAATGGAATGTTATTTAAAATAATATTTAAGTGTTTGACAGAATCCAGTAATTAAAAAAAGGAGAGGAACATACATACCATTATCTTTACTGCTGTTTTCTTCGATTGTCATTTGTTCTGCCAGCTCAGACAGTGACTCATCAATGGTCTGGCTTCCACGCAAAGTTAGAGAAAGTCTCCTCTTAAACTTTTTCATTCTATCAATGAACAGTCTGGCTTAAGGAAGCCTGTAAAAAAACAAACAAACCAAAAAGAGGGAGTTGAATTCCATGGTTATATAAAAACATAGGATAGAAGAACTGAATTACTGTGCACACCGCTACAATTAAAAACAAATAAAAAATGGGAGTTGCAAAATAAACAAACCAACCAGCAAATACTGCAGACATTTTTACATATATACATATGATTCTTTGGCTTTATTAAGTCTTTTTATTGGACTTTAAATACAGAAAATCACATTTAGATGTTGAAATCAAGATATTAATTTTAGCACTTACCCATTTCTACTACATAATTGGTATACAAAAAATTTTATCAAGGAATCTGTAGACTATTGTAAGCATTTGCCAATTAGAAATATTTTCAGAAAATTACTACCAAAGTTGTTAGCTAGTAACTTTGGAAGTTAAAGCACTTTTACTTTACTACTAGAAGATTTAAACAGTGTTGCTCTGGTCCTTAACTCAATTTTTGTTTTTTGGAAAATAAAACGGTGGGGCTGGGGATGAAGGTTTCAGTTTGCAGGCTGTCCCAGTGAGAGAGGATTCCCCCAGCCCTCTCTCACCGCAGCAGCTTGGGGCCAGGTGAAAAGCTCCCTTCCATGGCCACTGCAGCTCCAGTGGGCACAGATGGAGGAGAGGTGCATTGTCCCTCAGCTGGGGGGATGTTCAGGTTCACCCGGCCCCTGCACTCCTCAGCCACATTGAGGACTGCTGCAAACTGTGCACTTTCCGCTGGCTCCCTGACAAAGGGGAACAGCCAGCAATGTTCCCATACAAATGGAGGGAGAGGGAAGCTTCAGCCCCCTCCCCGCTTGCCCTAAAGGGCGGTTTGGGGTGGGAGGCTCAGGGCTGGTGATTGTGTCTCTTTTCGGTATGGTTTTATGAGAAGCTGTGCTATTTCAGGCACATCCCATTTTCCTGGCACAACCCCAAACCCTACAAGAGGAAGCTGTGTACCAAATTTGGTGGTTCTAGCTCTTACCATTTAGGAGGAGTTTTTGAACTGACAGATGGACAGACAGACGGAGACATTCACAGATAAACACTCTCTCAAATATATAGTAGAAATAATGCACCAAATTAAAACTGAAGACGGCTAATCTAAATAGAGCAGCTGCACAAATGCACAGCTTACAGGGAACACTGCTCACAAAGTGCAGAGCAGGGGTGGAAAAAGGGCCCTCCGTGGGCTGGATCCAACCCACCAAGCCGGTGGATCCAGCCTGTGGCTACCCTGCTGCTCCCCCAACCCCAGGCCAATCAGGGTCTGGGGGCAGAGGAGCACGAGAAATCTCCTCACCCCTTCTAGAACGTGGGGCGGCTAGACACACACACCGGGTGTGTCTCTCTAGCCACTGCACGCCCCTGGAAGGATGGGGACAGAATGAGAGACACATTGTGCGCTTCCCCCCACCAAAAGAACACAGCAACTAGAGATAAACGCTGGCTGTTTTAAAACTGCTGGCGTGTTCCTCTAGCCACCGTGCGCTTTTGCGGGGGCAAGGAGACTTCGCGTGCTCCTCCGCTCGCAGGCTCTGATTGGCCTGGGGACAGGGAGAGCGTCTGAGGTCTCCTTCTGCTAGGCACCTAGAGGGAACACCAGCTGTTTGAAAACAGCTAGCGTTTCTCTCTAGTGAGTGGGGAAGGGGAAGATTTCTCACACTCCCCCACCCCAGGCCAATCAAGGTGTGGGGGAAGCACAAGAAGTCTCCTGGCCCTGCCCCTTCCTTCCAAGGCCCCGACCCTTCTGGATGGCCTGGGCCACTTCAGAAATTACTGAAGTGCTCCCCTTTTAAAAATTACTGCCCACCCCATGGTGTAGAGCTTGAATCAGGAAGTAGGAAGGAATAAGCCTTCACTAGGGTGCCCATTGGAATAATTTTCTGCACTTATTCTTGGATGACAACACTGCTGACACCTCTAATGAAAAAAAAAAAACCTAGAGGAGTACAGTTGTTAAATATTAGAGGTTTGTCACTGCTGCAACAATGCAAAATACTGGGGTATCTGAAAGGATAGAGGTCAGACTAGCCAATCATTTAGTCAGTATATATTAGGAGTGGGCAAGACGTGGCCAGCCAAGCCACCTCTCAGGGATACTTACTACAGAGCAGCTCATGTTGCTTTAAAAAGTTGGCTGCTAATTGCTCTGGACACTAGGGAGAGAGGGGGAAGCTTCTCATGCTGCCTCCGCCCCCGAGCAAAATTCCTCAGTTCCCACTGGCTAGTTTCCAGCCACTAGGAACTAAAAAATTTTGCTCGCAGCAAGGGCAGTGTGAAGCCTCCTCCCTTCTTCACTCCACCTTCCCCCTACTGGAGCAGAGCCAGATGGAGCAGCAAGCCCAGCAGACATTCATGGAGCCTGTTTCATGTTCCTGCAGGCTGTACGCTGGGAGCCGCTTAGGTAAGCACCTCCCAGCCATAGTCTACCTCTGGCACCCCACCATCTTTCTCTCCCCAATTTCCTGTCCCAGGCCACCACCTCCTTCTGCCCCAGGTCACCATCCAAACCCTCTGTATCCCCTCTTCCCTCCTCCTCCAGGTCACTACTCCCTTCCAGACCCTGGACCCTCTCCTATATCTCTCCCCCAGATCATAACCCCTTCCTTCACCCAAACTCCCTCTCAGACACCACATCCTCTCCTGCATCCCAGTCTTCTATCCAAGCTCCCTTCTGTACCCTACCTGCTGTCCCAGACCCTGCACACCCACCATAGAACTGCAGCCTTTGATCACTTACCAAAATATTGGCATGCCCCCTATTAAAAAGGATTGGCCACCCCAGCATATATTATCCCCTCTTCTTGCTCTAGAACACAGGAACCAAAATCATGATCCTGTAATTGACCTGGAATGCTGCTAGTCATAAAACCAAAAATTAAGAAGTAATCCTGCAGATGAGTAAGCTTCACCAGTTGCACCAAAACAATTTAAACAAATAGACATCATTAAAGTAGACTGGGTGAAGTGTGAGGGGGACTGTTCCTCGCTCACCTCTTCCTTCAATGGGAATTCATATTTTAAAATAAAAAATGTGCCCCACTTTCTTAGACAATCTGCATCGCTGGCAATCCAAGAAGAACAAAGACAAAGGTGGGGGTGACCACCTGCTAAAAGTCAGAGATACCAACATTCCTTAGCTGATTGCTCATTGCTGCCTACCTGAATAGAAAACATCTATTAATCTTGGAGAGGAGGAAATGAGGGTTCAGAGAAAAATTAAAAAAATATGATCCCAGCACAGCCACTATATATAAACATAGATCTCAAAGTCTGCAATAATTTGAGTAGTCACAAGAACAGATACACTCAGTCTAAAATAAAGGTGAATATTGGCTGCTAAATAACATTTATCATTTTCCCTAATTAAAAAAGGTAAGGACTTCTCTCTTCAGGAATAAAGCAGATCTGATTTAAATAAAAAACTAAGTTACTATACAGTTAATACTTTGCACTGAATAGCTATGACTAGATGCAATAAGACTGCTGATGCTTTTCCCTGGAGCCCTTACCAACTGGAAAAGGAATCTGCACTGTCATTTTATTTTTTGAGCTTTAGAACATAGAGCATAATATTTATGATTGTTCCATTTTTTAAAATGCAAGGAATATATTAAATCAATACTGAACAAATTGTCTTCAACCTAATTATTCTACAGTAGAATGGCAGATATTAAACACACACACATGAATGTAACTAATGGGAATCCTAATTTTTGTAGACAGACAGAATGAGGACACAAAAATCTGATAAGATACAGCAAAACTGGTAGAGACATATTTGTTCTATCCATATGCCAATGTGAACTGTAGCAAGCAACACTAGATTAAAGAGATTGCAGCTTTTTATGAATTTCTGCAATCTGCTGCTATATAAGAGACTCCTTTGATATTTTGCTCAGAATTAAAATACTACTGCTTCCCGAGAAATCTCAACTTACATTGCTGAACCTTAACTTTAAATACACATTGGCTATAAGACTATAAATATTTTTCTATTAAAAATGTACTTTCCATCATCATCAACATTAATTCATAAGAGTTAAAGGTTCACACATAACATTAGAGTTCAGCAGATCTAGTTTCAGCCATTTTCTTTGTCCTAGCATTGTTTAGCCATAATTGCTGGAGCATATCACTGAAAACAAACTATTTCATGTTAGATTTTAACTTATCCATATAACCCAGACTAGTAATACTAAGCCCTCCATGTTTCAGGTTCTCCATTCCCATATAGTTGAAGCTATCTGCCTACTTTAAAAGCAAAAAATGCAGGGTGTTTGAAGCACAAGGAGGCACTGTGACCCCAGAATGAAAACCTGGGAGCACAGTTATATGGAACAAGGGCAGAGGGCCCTGGAGGCTGGATACAGCCCCTGGGTTGCCTGGATCTTGCCCCCAAGGCCTCCCCAGCATAGTGGAGCCTGCGCTGGCACTCCAGGCCCCTGCCACCTCTCCGCAGCCTCTGGCCCCTGACTGATTTTTCTATGAGTTAGTAGCCCCCGACCCCAAAAGGTTCCCTGCCCCTGGTATAGAGCTTTGAGAGCAGTGTCAAGAAGCTTAAATTTTGTATCATGTGTGAAGCCAATAGTGGTATTTGCTTGTAAATAGCAAGGGAAGTGGTCCACACAATTGGGAACAGAAAAGGCAATGGTCATGAGATAATGTCTCAAATTCTGGTTAGGGATGTAAGCAACTAGTCGACAATCCAATAAGCATATGCTTATCAGATAGTCAATTTGACTACCGTCTTTTAGTGAATATACCCTGCACCCGAATATACCCCGCGGTTTTTGCTTTTTGAATTTAAAAAATCATGTATACCCCACGCATGAGTATAACCCGCGGGGGTATACAAGGCTGTGCCGGGGGTATATTTATGGTGCACAGCCGGATGAGCGCTCCCCCCGTCCCTTCCTATGGCTGCGGAGGAACCGGGTGGTGAGCTGGTGTGTAAAAAAATTTTTGTATACCCCGCGCCCAAGTATACCCCGCGGGGGGAGGGGGTGCGGAGTTTGTAAAAATGAATATAACCTGCGGGTTATATTCGCTAAATTACGGTAGTCACTTCCTCCCTCCTCCTGCCCTTGTTGCCTCTATCAGAAAGAGGCAGCAAGGGGGGGAGCATAAGCTGGTGCAGGTGGAATCCAGCTTAAAAGCTCTTGTACATTTCAAAAGCAGGGAGCATGGGACCAGCGGGGGACTGCTTGAGTCCCCCACTCGCCCCCTTCTGCCGTGGTGCTTCTGCTTTTGAAATGTAGCAAGAGCCCTGGAAGTGAATGCCTGGCTGCAGAGATGGTGTCGCCAGGAGGACTTTGGCTTCCTCGACCACGGGATGCTATTCCAGGAAGGACTGCTAGGCAGAGATGGCGTTCACCTTTCGGGGAGGGTGAAGACCCTATTTGGACACAGATTGGCTAACCTAGTGAGGAGGGCTTTAAACTAGGTTTGACGGGGACAGGTGAGCAAAGCCCACAGGTAAGTGGAGAACATGGAGACCTGGGAGATGGGTCGGAAATGGGAGGGAGCGTGGGCTATAATGGCAGAGAGAGAGGAGGGTCAGGGCAAAACTGGGAGGCAAGATCAAATCAGTATCTTAGATGCCTATATACAAATGCAAGAAGTATGGGTAATAAGCAGGAAGAACTGGAAGTGCTAATAAATAAATACAACTATGACATTGTTGGCATCACAGAAACTTGGTGGGATAATACACATGATTGAAATGTTGGTATGGAAGGGTACAGCTTGCTCAGGAAGGATAGACAGGGAAAAAGGGAGGAGGTGTTGCCTTATATATTAAAAATGTACACACTTGGACTGAGGTGGAGATGGACATAGGAGACGGAAGTGTTGAGAGTCTCTGGGTTAGGCTAAAAGGGGTAAAAAACAAGGGTGATGTCATGCTAGGAGTCTACTACAGGCCACCTACCCAGGTGGAAGAGGTGGATGAGGCTTTTTTTAAACAACTAACAAAATCATCCAAAGCCCAAGATTTGGTGGTGATGGGGGACTTCAACTATCCAGATATATGTTGGGAAAATAACACAGGGGCACAGACTATCCAATAAGTTCTTGGACTGCATTGGTGACAACTTTTATTTCAGAAGGTTGAAAAAGCTACCAGGGGGAAGCTGTTCTAGATTTGATTTTAACAAATAGGAGGAACTGGTTGAGAATTTGAAAGTGGAAGGCAGCTTGGGTGAAAGTGATCATGAAATCACAGAGTTCACAATTCTAAGGAAGGGTAGAAGGAGAACAGCAAAATAGAGACAATGGATTTCGGGAAGGTGGATTTTGGTAAGCTCAGAGAGCTGATAGGTAAGGTCCTATGGGAATCAAGACTGAGGGGAAAAACAACTGAGGAGAGTTGGCAGTTTTTCAAAGGGACATTGTTAAGGGCCCAAAAGCAAGCTATTCCACTGCATAGGAAAGATAGAAAATATGGCAAAAGACCGCCTTGGCTTAACCACGAGATCTTGCATGATCTAAAAATAAAAAAGGAGTCATATAAAAAATGGAAACTAGGACAAATTACAAAGGATGAATATAGGCAAACAACACAGGAATGCAGGGGCAAGATTAGAAAGGCAAAGGCACAAAATGAGCTCAAACTAGCTACAGGAATAAAGGGAAACAAGAAGACTTTTTATAAATACATTAGAAGCAAGAGGAAGACCAAGGACAAGGTAGGCCCACTGCACAGTATGGAGGGAGAAACAGTAAAAGGAAACTTGGAAATGGCAGAGATGCTTAATGACTTATTTGTTTTGGTCCTCACCGAGAAGTCTGATGTAGGAATGCCTAACATAGTGAATGCTAGTGGGAAGGGGGTAGGTTTAGAAGATAAAATTAAAAAAGAACAAGTTAAAAATCACTTAGAAAAGTTAGATGCCTGCAAGTCACCAGGGCCTGATGAAATGCATCCTAGAATACTCAAGGAGCTGATAGAGGAGGTATCGGAGCCTCTAGCTATCATCTTTGGAAAATCATGGGATACAGGAGAGATTCCAGAGGACCGGAAAAGGGCAAATATAGTGCCCATCTATAAAAAGGGAAATAAGAACAACCCAGGAAACTACAGACCAGTTAGTTTAACTTCTGTGCCAGGGAAGATAAAGGAGCAAATAATTAAGGAAATCATCTGCAAACACTTGGAAGGTGGTAAGGTGATAGGGAACAGCCAGCATGGATTTGTAAAGTACAAATCATGTCAAACCAATCTGATAGCTTTCTTTGATAGGATAACGAGTCTTGTGGATAAGGGAGAAGCGGTGGATGTGGTATACCTAGACTTTCGTAAGGCATTTGATACGGTCTCGCATGATATTCTTATCGATAAACTAGGCAAATACAACTTAGATGGGGCTACTATAAGGTGGGTGCATAACTGGCTGGATAACTGTACTCAGAGAGTAGTTATTACTGATTCTCAATCCTGCTGGAAAGGTATTACAAGTGGGTTCCGATATAACAAACGGGTCTGTTTTGGGACCGGCTCTGTTCAATATCTTCATCAACGATTTAGATATAGGCATAGAAAGTACGCTTATTAAGTTTGCAGATGATACCAAGCTGGGAGGGGTTGCAACTGCTTTGGAGGATAGGGTCATAACTCAAAATGATCTGGACAAATTGGAGAAATGGTCTGAGGTAAACAGGATGAAGTTTAATAAAGACAAATGCAAAGTGCTCCACTTAGGAAGGAACAAACAGTTTCACACATACAGAATGGGAAGCAACTGTCTAGGAAGGAGTACGGCAGAAAGGGATCTAGGGGTTATAGTGGACCACAAGCTAAATATGAGTCAACAGTGTGATGCTGTTGCAAAAAAAGCAAACATGATTCTGGGATGCATTAACAGGTGTGCTGTGAGCAAGACACGAGAAGTCATTCTTCCACTCTACTCTGCGCTGGTTAGGCCTCAGTTGGAGTATTGTGTCCAGTTCTGGACACCGCATTTCAAGAAAGAAGTGGAGAAATTGGAGAGCGTCCAGAGAAGTGCAAGAAGAATGAGTAAAGGTCTAGAGAACATGACCTATGAAGGAAGACGGAAAGAATTGGGTTTGTTTAGTTTGGAAAAGAGAAGATTGAGGGGGGACATGATAGCAGTTTTCAGGTATCTAAAAGGGTGTCCTAAAGGAGGAGGGAGAAAACTTGTTCATCTTGGCCTCTGAGGATAGAACAAGAAATAATGGGCTTAAACTGCAGCAAGGGAGGTTTAGGTTAGACATTAGGAAAAAGTTCCTAACTGTCAGGGTGATCAAACACTGGAATAAATTGCCCAAGGAGGTTGTGGCATCTCCATCTCTGGAGATATTTAAGAGTAGGTTAGATAAATGTCTATCAGGGATGGTCTTCTAGACAGTATTTGGTCCTGCCATGAGGGCAGGGGACTGGACTCGATGACCTCTCGAGGTCCCTTCCAGTTCCAGTATTCTATGATTCTAGGAGGCTCTTGCTACATTTCAAAGGTGGAGGTGCCTTTATCAACTAATCAAATACTGCATCAACCATTCAATTAGTTGATTAATCTAAATTTAACATCCTTTATTCTGGTCCACAGTCTTGGAAACTTCCTGACTAATTCACTTTATCATTTCTTTTTCTGATGTAATCTAAAAAATAAATTAAGATTACTAGATGAATCAAAAGTACCAAACATTTTAAATTTTGCAAACAGTTCTAACCACACTAAAAAGGAATTATAACTCAGTTTCTTCACATCCATTCTGATTTAATTAGCACTGATGTCACACTCCCATCTCTGTATTCTCTCTTTTTTCCCATTCTGTCTTTCTTTTTTTGTCTTCAGCCTCTGAAGTAGTGAGTGTTATTGGTATAATCCAATATCTTAATAAATTTGTTAGTCTTTGATGTGCCACTGGACTCCTTGTTGTTTCAATTTAGTCTGTTAGAACCGGTAATTTGGATAAATTATTTGTTTCCAAATAATGGCATTAAGAGAGATGAACTGCCTAAACTATCCCAAATCAGATTACTTCTAAACCAGGGCCGGGACACTGTCCCATTACAAATCCAGAGAAAAAAAGCAGTTTTTCATGTCATTTACATTTATTGATAATTAATACCCAATCTAGGGGATGTGAATGGTTAAGAGTAAAACTTACTGGTTAACAGGAGAGGTTTACCGGTTCCAGTTAACTGGTAGGGGCTGGAGCAGCTCCCCACCTGCTGCAGGCAGGGAGCTGCTCCAGCTCTGCGGGGTCCACTGCAGGCAGGGGCTGCTCTGACTTGCTGGCCAGTGCAGCCCTTGTCTGGGGCGGGGAAGGTCTGGCCCCGGGTCCCCTCACCACAGGCAGGGTCTGTTACAACCAGCCGACTGGGGCAGCCTGTGGCCGCGGTGAGTGGGTGGATGGTCGGCTCCAGCCCAGCCATGGAACACCCCCCCTTTAATCGGTTAACTGGTTAAACATGTTTAACCAGTTAACTAATTAAATGGGATTTTACATCCCTACCCCAATCTATCCAAAACACAAAACAAAACGTTATCAACCAGATAAACCTTAAATATCAGAAATAGAACTGTTTATTATTTACACCAAAGAGATAAAATGTTGCCATCCAAATCTAAGATTATTTAAAATAGAGATATTTTAATGACAAGTATGTCTATGTCTTTAACATATATTACTTCCTATCTATGGTACCTTCTTACTCAACACATCTGTTCTTCTATGATTATTCCAATTCACACTTGCTTACTTCATTAATAAAAATACATGCTTACAGAATTTTAATCCACCCAAAACACAGCAATGGGACATAAGGTGGATTCCTTTTCTTCTCATGTATGATTAACAGGATTGTTTACTATGTTCCAAATAATTTTGGCTGCATGGCCAAAGCAAATTAATTACACCTATTGAACTGGGGTTCTACTGTGACCTACAAAACCTTTATTATTGTTTTTTTAGCTCACTTCTCAAAACCTATTTTGAGCTTGCAGGGATGGCAATTAGGAAAAAAAGGTTTTTGATTATAAAGCAAGCTCATTAGATATGAAAATCATTGATAGAATAAGTATAGGAATCCACAACGTCTTCAATAAAGAGTAACTTTTCAGAGAAGAAGCTGTTAAGCAATTTTTTATTCTAGACATACCCAATTTGTAGAATCAGTCAAATGTTTACTGCAATATTAACAAGTAGACACCTTCTTTACTATCACATTTAAAGGCCCGAAACAGAACAATGGGAAGATTTTATATTCAGTGAAAAATATTAGTTTTGTGAAAAAAATAAGGCTGATTTAACCACTAGTTCATTTGGATGTAATTTTACCTTTGGTCCATATATTTAATCGTTTTGGCAAAAGAGCCAAAACCTGCAATCCATATTCAAATAAGATTCCTATTCTTTTTCCCCAGGAATTCAGATGAGATTTTTGCCTAAATAATCATTGCAATTTAGCCCTAAAAGTTTCAAAGTTAAAATCTTTTAATATTTAAATATAAGTAACAAAGAAGTCTAACAATGCCAAATTGGAAATTATATTTTTCTACCTATATTATATACTGTACCAGAGAGCAGTTTCATGTTAAACGGGAAAGGTTTTTCCAACAGCATACTTGATTATCCATTGAAAAGTATAGTACAAATCAAGTTAAACTAAAACAGAGATCATGACCAACAAGAAAAATTAAGCTAAGGGTCATCTTGATAGAAAAAAAAAAATCACAAGATTATCTGAAGAGAGAATATAAAATATCAGCCAACTACATATTTTCAGTTTCTAGTATTAGGGATATGAAACATAGTAAACAGAAATTATTAAGAGTTTGACAGCTCAATAGTATGGATAAGTAGGATTAAAATCTTCAGTTGGCTGAAGGAACAATTTTATTTGCTGAATTGTTGAAGAATACTAGTTTCACTAGCAATTTGCTAGATGATTTTAGAATACCCCAGGATGCTTCACAAACATGCAAATGTTGGATCAAATAGATAAGTCTTACTATATTATAGAGTCTCAGGGATAGCCATGTTCATCTGTAACTTTGAAAACAAAAAGTAGTCCTGTAGCACCTTAGAGACTAATATAAATACGTGTCATGAGCTTTCCTGGGCAAAACCCACTTCCTTAGGAAGTGGGTTTTGCCCAGGAAAGCTCATGATACTGTATTATAAAGATCTGTTGCTGTTGTGAAACAGAGCTCTGGAGACTTCTGGTATCGAGGCTCATTTAAGTTGATTTTGAGATGAGTCTTCTTCCATATTCACCTCTTGTGCTAGGTAAAGGGTTACTGGGCTGGATATGATTTGGATGTAACACAGCTATAGTTTTCTTGCCTCATGAACAAGGGCTGGGAACGCACTTCTCTCCCTGCTTCTTGAAACACTACATGACTGTAAGTGCTGCGTGTAAGCACCTGTGCTCCATGGATAGGTAAAAGGTCTCAAGAGCCCAGCACAATACACTGAGCTTCTATATGCTGATATGGAGTACGGGCCCCCAGGTGTACCAAAGGCCATGTACTTGAAGGTCTTAGCAATGAATATCCTAGTCCAGATTGGAGGTATCTGTAGCAATTGTGATAGTAAAGGAGATGGAAGAAAAGAGTACCCCCAAAGGACATAGTCAATGTTCTCTAGTCGAGTGGTAGGAGCACTCGAGGATGGATAGTCAGTCTCTTTTTCAGGCTGTGTGTAGTGATTCACCTTTCACTGCTGAAAGGTTCTCATGTTCAGATGAGCAAATTCTGACAGATTAATGAGGCTATCAGGCTGAATAATGGTAAGTAAACTGTGTGGTCTCTGTGATATCCTGGACAAATGTTACTTAATTCAGTAAAACCTTATTGAATTAAGTTTATGCATCATTGTAGGCCAGGGATTGCATGCAATTCCCTGGGGGAAAGGAAGCCTAGCCCTCCAGGAACTAAGAACAGTGTAGGATGGTTAGGAAAATTCACTTGTGCCTTAAGAGCTCCAAATAAGTTACCAGCACCTGGAGAGAGGCTCATATATATATTGGCTCACACTAGGGATGTAAAAGGGTAGTCAAAAAGTAATTGACTCGACTACTCACGTTTACCCCCCACCACCACCCTTGCTGCCTCTATATCAGAGGCAGTGGGGGCAGGGAGGGAAGCAGGAGCCGGTGCTGGGGGGCAGCTGGTTTAAAAGCCCGTTTCCCACCAGCACCAACTCTGCAGTGTGCGGGGAGGGGGAGGGGAGGACAGGGGAGGCAGAGGCGCAGCAGGGAACCCAGCATGAGCTGGGACTGAAGCAGTCCCTGCTTGCGCCCGGGTCCTAACTGCTGCACCTCTGCCTTTGATATTTAACAGCAGAGGTGCAGCAGTTGGGACCCAACATGCGTGGGGACTACTTCAGTCCCTGCTCATGCCAGGTTCCCTGCTGTGCCTCTGCTTTTGAATTGTAGCAAGAGCCACGGGCAACTCTTACTACATTTGAAAGGCAGAGGCGCAGTGGGGACAGTGAGTGCCCCCCTGCCGACTAATCGAGTAGTCGATGGAAATTCCATCAGTTACTCGACTAGCTGATTAATCAAACAGAATTTCCTCTAGCTCAAACTAAATTCTCCAAAGACCAACAGACCAGAAGCAACAGGGCTGGAGCACCCACGGAAAAATTTGTGGGTGTTTAGCACCCAAAGGCAGCCAAGCTCTTCCCCTCCACTTCTGCCTGTCTGCAGCCCCCAGTGATCATCCTTCCCCTCCCTCCTGGTGCCTCTTGCACACTGTTGAACATGCAGGAAGTGTTGGGAGGGATGGGGAGAGGAGAAAAGAGGTAAGGAAGAGGTAGGACAGGGGAGCGTTGGGAGTTGGGGTGAAGTAGAGATGTGGATGGGCTCTTGGAGAAAGGGGTGTAATTTTGATGGAATTAGGGACTGGGAACCCCCAAGGAAAATTAGAAGCCGGCACCCGTGAACAGACAACGAAAGGATTCTGGGTTCAACTGTCTGAGTTAAAACTGACACAGGACGGACCTTCTTTCTGATCCAACAACAACAAATGGATGGACCTGTCAACCCAATCCTTCCTGGGTCCAGTTGGAAAGACTTGGCACAGTCTGTTTTCTTACTCTGAAGGAAAGTGATTATAACTTGTAACTGGAGGAAAACTCTTTGGTAGGGTTCAAAGGACTGTTCACAGGCCAAAGCAGTGAGAGGGACGATCACTGGTAAGCTTGTTAGCGTGCTTGGAGATTCTTTTATTGTTTTAATGTTATCTCTGAAATACTTTTATGTCCTCCTTTAGAAAGCTATGTGGTAACTTAATTGTGGCTATTACACTGTTTACCATCTTTGAAGAAAAAAGTAAAGCAGGACTGTTCAGGGAGTTTGAGTTTTCTGGGAAATTCGTAAGTGCAGACATATTGCTCTGCAGCCTGGAAATACCCTCGTCAGGAGAGAGAGAATGAGTGTCTCCAACCAATAGACAATGGCTGGGGAGTGGAAACCTATGAAAAGATGCCCTTATTGAACAATAGAGGGGGAACACAGTGCAGCTGTCCTAAATTTTGACAGACTTGCACTGTCTGTTCCCTGAAGTGGTCAGGCTGTCCCAAATCTTGAAAAAAAATCTATTTTTTGGAAGAAAGGCCCTGACCTGAGTGGAGTTCAGGACTGCTCGAAGAAAGTGACCCTCACTTCAATCTGCACAAAATTTCTCCCAGGTTATCAACAGTCCATGTTACCGGAGGAGGCTGCACACAGAATCATAGAAATATAAGGCTAAAAGGGACCATACGGTCATCCAGTCCATTCCCTGAATTGAGGCAGGACCAAACATGCCTAGACCATCTCTGACAGGTGTTTAATTTCTTAAAAACATCTAAGGACAGGGATTCCACATCATCCTTAAGTAACCCGTTCCGTTAATTAGCAAGTTTTTCCAACTAACTAACCTAAACGTCCCTTGTTGCAGATTAAGCCCATCATTTCTTACCCCAGCGTTTCTCAAAGTGTGGGTCGCGACCAACTTACAGGGGGGGTCGCAGCTGCCAGCTTCCCCGGGGTCCTTTGCACCACACGCTGCGGGAGGGGGCGTCAGCCCCAGAGGAGGAGCGCGGCACTAGCGGCTTCCCTGTAGCACAGTGACTGCTGGAGGGGTGAGTCAAGCGCGAGTGGGGCTTTTTTTTTTTTTCTTGCTTAACAACTTTCTTTGGCTCTCCCACTTTTTTTTTCTTTTTGCTTAACAACTTTGGTTGGGGGGGGGGGGATCACACAAATTCAATGAGCATTTTAGGGGTTCGCGGTATCAAAAAGTTTGAGAACCCCTATCTTACCCTACTGTCTGTGGCTATGGAGAAAAACTGATCACTGCACTCTTTATAACAACCCTTAACGTATTTGAAGATTTATCAGATCTCACCCCTTCAGTCATCTTTTCTTAAGACTAAACATGTCCAGATTTTTCCTGCAGAATCACATTTTCTCAACCTTTTATAATGTTTGTTGCTCTCTTCCAAGACTCTCTCCTATTTACCACACCCTTTGTAAAGCATAGCATCCCGAACTGGGCACAGTAGTCCACCTGAGGCCTCACCAATATTGAGCACATCTGGACAATCATCTCCTGTGTCTTACATCTGACCCTCCTTTTAATAAACCACAGAATATTTGCCTTTTTCATAACAGTATCACATTGTTGACTCTCTTTCAATTTATGATCCGTAAAACTGCCCAATCCTTTTTAGCTGTACTTCCACTTACCCAGTTATTCTCCAATTTGTTATTGTGCATTTGATTTTTCCTTCCTAATGATAGTATTTTGTACTCATCTTTATTGAATTTCATCTTGTTCTTTAATTTATGAAAAAATATTGACTGGTCTCAGACCACAATTTGCAATAGTCTACTGAAGAGTGATGCTGTTGAGAGCTGGCCCTCAAGTGCCAGATGTCCAGATATGGGTAGAGTAATACTCCTTATCTGAAGTGAGCAGCACTTCATGAAGACCTGCAAGGCTGCGGTTAAGCCAAAACGAAAGGTTCTGAGTTGGTAGTGTCTTGTACTCACGTAGAACTTCAAGTACCCAGGCTATGTCTACACTGCGGGTTTTTTGTGGAAGAGGATATGCAAATGGAATGCTCATTTGCATATCTTCCTATTCTTTTTGCGGAAGAGGTTTTGCCACTAAAAAGCCCCATGTAGATGTGGCCATTTGTCAGAAAAAAACCCTTTTTCACAAGATCCTATAAACCTCAATTTTTGAAGAATAAGGGATCTTGCGAAAAAAGGGGTTTTCCCAACAAGTGGCCACGTCTACACAGGGCTTTTTAGCGGCAAAACTTCTTCCGCAAAAAGAATAGGAAGATATGCAAATGAGCATGCCATTTGCATATCCTCTTCCACAAAAAACCCGCAGTGTAGACATAGCCTCAGTGTGTATTATCCCTCACCTCCCCTGTCACCCACTCCCAGATTCTGTCAAACAGGTTAGGGACAGCACATAGCCATTGATAGACCTATCTTTCATGAGTTTATCTAGCTCTTTTTATAACTGTTAAAATCCTGGCCCTCAGAGCATCCCCTGGCCAGGAGTTCCACAGGCTGATTGTGCATTGTGTGAAGAAGTACTACTTCCTTCTGTTTGTTTTAAACCTGCTACTTATTAATTTCATTTGGTGACCCCTAGTTTTTACATTATAGGAACAAGTAAATAACTTTTCCTTATTCACTTTCTCCACACGAGTCATGATTTTATAGACTTCTATCACATCCCTACCCCTTAGTCTCCTTTATTTTCTAAACTGAAAAGACCCCGTCTTTTTAATTTCCATTCACATGGCAGACATTCCAAATAATTTTTGTTGGCCTTTTCTCAACTTTTTCCAATGCCAATATATCTCTTTTGAGATAAGGCAACCACATCTGTACATAGTATTTGAGATGTGGGTGTACCATGGATTTATACAGAAGCAACGAGATAGTGTCTGTCTTATTTTCTATCCCTTTTAAAAAAATTCTATTTTGATTTTTTGCTGCTGCACACTGAGTTGATGTTTTTAGAGAACTATCCACAATGTCTCCAAGATCTCTCTCGAGTGGTAATAGCTAATTTAGTCCCCATCACTGTGTACATACAGTTGGGATTATGTCTTCCAATATGCATTACTCTGCATTTATCAACATTAACATTCATCTGTCATTTTGTTGCTCAGTCACCTAGTTTTGTGAGATCCTTTTCAATCTCTTCACAACCTGCTTTGGTCTTAACCATCTTGAGCAGCTGAGTATCATTTTCAAATTTTTCCACCTCACTGTTTACCCCTTTCTCCAGATAATTTATGAATATGTTGAATAGGATTGGTTCCAGTATGGACCTCTGAGGGACCTCTCTCCATTCTGAGAACTGGCCATTTATTCCTACCCTTTGTTTCCTATCTTTTAACCCAAGGCTACTTAACATGCGGCCCGTGGGTCACATGCGGCCCACAACCCATTGGTTTGCAGCCCACAGTGCAGTTTGTATTTACACAAGGCTCAACACGTGACCCGCAGGTGGGAGCCAAAACAAAAAAGTAGTCAATATAATGGTCTTCTGTTAATATGTGTTTTAGTAGTTAAATTCCTGGACTGTCACTGCTCATTAAAAGTGCTGTCATATGGGTGGAAATCAGGTAAATATTGCATTTTATTAGTATCAGGAGAACTGACTTAAATGGGGCCTGCATGTTGTGTAGTCTTGCCTTAATTTTTGTATTCATGCCCATCAGTGTGAAAGAAGCTGTTTGCATATATCTGCATATATATGCAACCACATTTAAGTTACAGCCCTCGGCATGTGCTGTGAGTATCATTGGGGCTCCTGGGGCTTCCAAAGTTGAGTAGCCCTGTTTTAACCAGTTATCAATCTACGAGAGGACCTTCCCTCTTATCCCATGTCAGCTCATTTTGCTTAAGAGCCTATGATAAGGGATCTTGTTAAAAGGCTTTTTTGAAATCTAGTATACTCTATCCACTGGATCCCCGCTGTCCACATGTTTGTTGAACCCCTTAAAGAACTCTAGTAGATTAGTAAGGCATGATTTCCCTTTACAGAAACTATGTTGATTTTTCCCCAATAAATTATGTTCATATATGTGTCTGACAACTCTATTCTTTACTATCGTTTCAAGTGTATGCTCTACAGAGCACAGATGGAACAGAACATAGACGAGAACAGGCCCTTGTGTTGAACTTACAACCTAGAGAAACACGCCAAACATTCCCACATATACTATAATTATTTAAATATACTTGTGCAATAGTAAAAACTAAGGATGGATTAAAAGAGGCTGCATCATAGAAGTGTTTAATCCTATACATCTCTATTAAAAGCATAAAAGATACATCAAAAGGTAATAACTAAACAAATCTCTTCAACAATAATTCAGACTGTGTTTAGAGAAGGTATTTGAAAGAAAATGGAAGCACATTATAACAAATTAAAGCAACTGACAGGAGAGTTTTTTAAAAGTAGGTTACATCAAAATTAAATTCTACCTGTGTACAGTACAACAGAAAGCAGCTCAGACTACATCTTTGCTACCAGTATATAATTGTGATCCAGCAACAAAGCACTGTTTTAATCAAACACCATTCTACAAAACATACTGAAATGTGGTAAGACAAGACATTTAAAAAAAACAGTATGTTAAACCGTAGACATCTCCAAAATATAGATAAGAGATACAGATTTAAGCAAACTAATCATTTGATAGGTGTTTCCTAGGGAAATTTGACAATGATAAATTGTCTTCTTCATTTAATGAGCAAAGCTACAACTAAGTGAAAAGTTTTGTCTGATTACAAGATAATTGTTTAGGAGATCTTCTTTTATGAATGTTCCAAAGGTATTGTTAAAAGAGTTCTCAATAAGGCTGCCTATATTAAACAGGTGCAACTAAAATTTTCTTTTAATTTAATATTCTGAAGATCTCGTTGAATTAACCAACATCTTTATACTCATTTTATTTATTTCAATAATTGCAATGATTCAAAATCAACAAATCAACCTGTCCAATGCAATACTTATTGTAACAGGTAATATTTAGGGGCTTTATTTTTGTTTGCTGGCTTTTTGGTAGTATAACATAAGAATCAAAGGAACTATTATGCAGGAAGCCATTTAAATTTATACTAAACATTGAATGAGATTATAGTAGAATTAATTTTTTCAAAAATTTACTGCACATGTTCATTATGGAATTTCTCTTTAAAAACAGAGGCAAATTTAAACTTAACTGCTGACTAAAATTAATTTGGCTACACTTCTATATGGCTGTAAACATGCGTCATTTCCTTTGGAAAAAATAGCACTACAGCTCCGAATGCTCAGTCATATATTAATGCAAAATTGGCTGCTTTCCCATATACAAACTATCAATCTTTTCATTTGCAAAACAGTCACATACTGTAAGATGGTAAGTAGACAGTGCTTTGAATGATGCTAATACAGAGAGATAACCTACACTGTATTAAAAACATACTGCTGAAACTATATGGGGGAATAGGGACAGGAAACCTGAACTGTTCACAGTATTAGCAAAAGTTTAACTTAATTTATTCTAAAAGTACATACAACTATTATCAATGCATTCAGGTTGAACTTATTTTATGTATCACAATGGCGTGCATTTTAGAAGCTTTTACAAAGCTACAGGTACTTGCATGATTACAGAAGATAATCTTTCATCAAAAAATAATATCTATGTCTGACATGCTTTCAGTGCAACCTAAATGTCATAGACAAGTCATGAGAATTCAAACAAATCTGTATGCACCTCAGGATAAGGACTGAGGTTAGCCAAGAAGTGATCATTTTGTGAAAAAAGTTTTCACCCACAGGCAATTTTCCCATTTTTTCCATCCATGTGTGGAATAAATGTAGCTCTGTGCACCAAGGCATGTATGAGTCTGCACCACCAGTAGAAACACACTTTGCTGGCTTTGGGTGCTCTGCTAATCAGCTGAGCAGCATTTGAATCTCTCCTGTGCAGGCACCCACATACTCAGCTTACAGGGAACACTGCCCACAGGTTATACAGTGGTTTTGTCTTTCATCATTTTTCCATGAGATTTAACTAGAGAGCATAGTAATTGTCTCTTTTCACCCAGATAGTGGTTATCATCCTTAAAGGATGGCATGCAGAGCCATCTCTAGGCATATGCAAAATATATGAATGCACAGGGCATATGAAAATTTGAGGCACCAAATTTTCGAGTGCCCCTACACAGCCATCTATGTTAGTATGCCTGAGGACAGCCCTGGCCACCTCTGCTGGTTCTTCTTCAGCCCCTCCTCACAGATGCTCTCTTCTGTCTACGGCAGGGCTTCTCCCTGTCCCTATATGCTTCTCTTAGCCAGCAGCAGCCAGCTAATGAGGGTTCTCTGCTGCCAGAATGAGGAGCCCCCAGCCTCTACAGCTCCACTCTAGGGAAGCCCCTGAGCCCCAGCAGAAGCTGCGTGGGGGCAGTGGGCACAAGGGAAGCAGTTTGGGGAGGAAGCCCCAGGTCCCCAGCAGAATCTGAATGGGGCCTCATTTGCACAGGGCCCCATAATTTGTAAGGATAGCCTTGGCTGCATGACACCTTCAAAAGACAATCCTGGGAACTTAAAATTCATAGTTTGCTAGACCTCAAAAAGCACAGACTTAGCGTCTTTGTCTACACTGGCACTTTTTTTGGAAAAACTTCGGTTGGCCTGGGGTGTGGAAAATATATCGCTCTGACACAAGCTTCACCAACATAAACACTGGAATGGACAATGCTAAGTTGGCAGGAAATGTTCTCCCACCAACATAGTTACTGCCACTCACTGAGGGTGATTTAATTATGGCAGCAAGAGAGCTCTCTCTTGCCAACATTGAGAGGCTACACATAGGAGACCTTACAGTGGTTCGGCTGCCCTGATACAGCTGTGCTACTGTAAAATCCCTACCACAGACACATTGGGATTATGGTTCATTACAACAATCTGCAATGCAATACTAACCCTCTCCTTTGTCTTATGACTATACATGTGTTAACTGCTCATTTCACCTTGAATGGTCTCTTGAAACATGTTAAATCGTTTATTGAGCTGTGACGCTATGAAGACTTGACTGCACTTAGAGTATTGCAAGCTGCACCAGTAGTGAAAACAGTACCTACCGCAATGGGAGAGCATCTTCTCTCAGCGTAGGTATTCCACCTCCCCGGGCAGCAGTAGCTATTGGGATAGATGAAGCCCACACATCAACATTACACTGAGGGATAGTTCGGTATAACCCCATCACTTAGGAATATGGATTTTCCACACTCCCAGGCAATATGTAGTTATACTGACCAATATGTATATACCTACATATATACTGTTATGGCAGTTATATGTAGTTATACTGACCCTAACCCTAACCCTTGCCCACCAGGTAGTTTAGATCAAGATTGAATACTTTCCCCAGATCTGAAGTGCTTAAAAGCTTGGTTCTCTTACTAAGAGCAGTTGATTTAATAAGATATTACCTCACTCCCCATCCCCCATCTGTTTAGTATGCTGGGATCAACATAACTACAACAAACCCTGAAAACATTTTAAGTCTCATCAAGCAAGACTGGGATTGGAATTCAGAGGAAAAACAATTGAAAATCCCACCTGATGAGAGGGATATGTTATGGGGTAAATTTGAGAGCTTTTCTACATGAACATTTAGTTTGCACCAAAATGGCATGAGAATCTACCCCCTCTAGCCTGCTGGGCACTGTCTGGGTGCACCCTGTGGATATGCAACAACAATTCCTTGTGTATTATGATCTACCCTCTACTCCGCACCATTTCAAAGTGGACGATCAAAATGCACCAAAGAACAGAGTCACAGCCCAGTTTACCTCAAATTAAATGCTCATGGTAGACAAGACTTGAATCAGCACAGACTAGGGATGTAAAAAATAAAGCAATTGACTAATCGACTAGTCGATAAGGCGCCTCTCGCCTTTGAAGCGTGGCAACAGCCCTGCTGAATCCAGACTCTATGCGGTGCTGCTGTTTGAAACACTGCAGGCAGCCTGGGGGTCTCCCTAGCTGGCCCCGGGCTCCACACAGCGTTTCAAAGTGGCAGCATCATGTGGAGTCTGGGGTCTAGCCCCAGGCTCCACTGCCGCTTTGAAGTACCTCCTCCTCTTCCCCCCTTGCTGGAGGGGGAAGGGACTAGTCGACTAGCCTGTTGACTCTCCAATAAGCATTTGCTTATCAGATAGTCAACTATCCTTCACATCCCTAGCACAGACTGATGATCTGAAATTGGGGGCTCCCTGTGCACATATTACATCCTGCCTCTCCCCCTTGCTGCCTCTACTATAGAGGCAGCAAGGGGGGAATGCATGTAGACATTAGGATTAACTCATGAGCCCAAACTTATCGATTAAACGTGTAAACAATTACAAGCTAACATCCCTATTCCTGCCAGGTATAGTTCAGGCTTCCAATCCTTGCCTTCACTGTACTATTACCAGCTGTGACAAAGTCAACTGACTGCTTTCTCCTCAGAGACAGTTAACAGTGTAATTACTATAGTTTCATGGTAACACACAGCACTTCCTATGCACGCTTACTCTATGCTTAATATAAAAATCATTACAGAGAAAACCCTGAAAACAATAAAAAAATGTACATGCATGCTAATCACTTTATCAGATATAACTTCACCTAATCCAGACCCTGGCAGGAGCAATTCTTCAATCCTCTACCCAGGGGTGATTCCCTGTGGTTACAAGTTTAACACAACTTCAGCACAGAAAAAGCCTTCAGTTATATGACACCTGGGAGACCCTGGCTAAACAGTCTTAAGAGGAGTGGGGTCTTCTGAGATGGGGCAGGTTGTGAAGCATGTCCAAGTTCATCAATTGTTTCCTATTTGCCTCCTGCTAGTAGCATTAGCCTTCAAGCCAAAAGCTTCTTGTAAGTTTTTACTCCCTGAACACGGTAAGGGCAGTGGAGGATGACAAAGGGTCATACAGAATTCAAACAGTGACAAAATGTCAGCTAAAGTCAATGAAGAAGATAAATGGCAGCAGCGGAAAAATAGTGGTCAGTAAATAAATGTCAGTCAGATCAATAATGTAGAATGGGTAGATTGTAAAAACAGTAAAATAATGGCAATTAGTGTCAACCAATGGCAATAAAACAGGGCATCAGTAGTTAGTAAACAGTAACTGAAAGGCAATAAACATCTTTACAATTTATTAGTAGGAACACTTAAAACCAGCAACAGGACACAGATAAGATTATGTTGACTAATAGTAGGCAGAGATTAGTGATAATGTAGATGGGCTACAGAACATGTGAACACAAAGCAGTTACAAA
The DNA here is from genome assembly GCA_019425775.1 of Rafetus swinhoei. NCBI lineage: Eukaryota > Metazoa > Chordata > Testudines > Trionychidae > Rafetus > Rafetus swinhoei. The sequence goes on along the minus strand of CM033437.1, from coordinate 267,013,326 downwards.
GGAGAGTGATGGTACTTCTGGGATTATTTTTACAGGCCACTGCCCAAAGCAAAAGGAAGCCAGCCATTCTGGGGTTGTACGGTGGGATACGGAAGGAGATGGCTTGGACCTAATGACTTTAAGTTGCTCTAACAGAAGCCAGACAAAAATGGTTTTCCTGATTGTAAACAACAGTTCTTCTGGGGTAGCTGGGTACTTTTATTAGCCACTTCTGGAAGGGAGATTAAGGCAGCATTGCTGGGCTCATATAATGTATGTAGCAGTTACTGGGGAACAGTGCCTCAAGCAGAGGATACTCATTCAATTCAGGCATGACAGATCTAGGGCTCTCCGATTTCCTCAGCAGAGTCAAGAAATGAAATTCTATTTGCTTGTTGTCTGTAAAATTATTTCTTTTGAATTAGTAATGCTATCTTTCTTATATTACTAGAACTTGCTCCTTACACCATCTCATTCTGCCAAGAGCTAAAAGGGATCTCAATACCTTCCATCTGGGGTAGTAAAGAAACAGACTGATAGAGCCAGGCGGATATCCAGAAGTCACCTACTACAGGATAGACCCAACAAAGAAAGCAACAGAACTGGCAATGATCTACAACCCCCAGCCAAAACTTCTCCAACATATCATCAAGAATCTACAACCTATCCTAGATGATGATCCTTCCCTCTGCTAAACCTTGGGAGGCAGACCAGTCCTCACTTACAGACAGCTCTAGAAAAACATTCACCAACACCACAAAACCTGAAAAACATTCACCAACAACTACACACCCCAAAATTCAAACACTAACCCAAGAACCAATCCCAGCAACAAACCCCATTACCAACTCTGTCCACATCATCACAGAACCTAATCACACTGATCATACCATTGGGGCTCATTCACCTAAACAGCTACTAATGTGATATATGCCATCATGTGCCAGCAATGTCCCTCTGCTATGTATACTGGACAAAACAGACTGTCCCTATGAAACAGAATAAATGAACACAAATCAGACATTAAGAATGGCAACATACAAAAACCAGTGAGAGAACATTTTAACCTCCCTGGACACACAGTTAGGACACACAGTTACAGAATTGAAAGTTGCCATTCTCAAGAGAAAAAAAAAAACTTCAAAAACAGATTGAAACCGTGAAACTGCTAAGCTGGAATTCATACGCAAATTTAACACCATCAGAATGGGTCCGAATAGGGACTGGGAATGGTTCGCTCATTACAATAAGTAATTTTCCACTTTTGATATTCTCACCTCCTTATACATATCCACCCTGAATGAATTAGCTCTGGTGCACCACTCCTATCTCTGTGTACTATTTCTTTTTCTTCCACTTCATACATCTGAGGAAGTGAGCTGCAACTCACAAAAGCTTATTTCATAATGCAATTGTTAGTCTTTAAGGTGCCACTGGACACCTTGTTGTTTCCATTACAAAGTAATTACCATTCTGAATCATAATTTATTTCAAAGTTTGATGTTTGCTAATGTTGTCAGTGAGTGAAATACTGGTAGGAAATTAAGACCTGGATTGCTAAAATTTTACAAGGATATTATTTTGAATATTCTTTTTCACAATATAAGAGAATAGATATTTAACATATCAGTTATATTACCCAGGAGAGGAAACAAAGGTCCTCTACAAAAATCTAGTAGGCAAACCCTACCCATATTATCTGAAGGACACCGGATAAATTTCTTTTAAAATAATGGGGAATAATAAATTAGTCATTATTGCACTCATTCTAACTACATGTGACCAATTTGGAATAATCTTTATTATTGCATTTCAGAGAAACGAAATACAACTATTTAGTTTTAAAATGCAAGGTACATTCCATTTAAAAACCCTTCAGTCTCAAAGCTTTGTGTGTGCATTTACCTTATTTGCTTATGTTTGTCACTGTAAATCATAATAGATACTTGTTTTCATGAATTGTGACCAATTATATTTTATTCACAAATTAAATGTCTAAAAAACAAATATTCTTTCATATCAATACACCTCACAAAGATGTGAGAAAATGAGAAAAAAAAGCAACCTAGTCTAGAATGCTTGAATCGTTGGAGTGAAATTCTGGTGCTAATGAAGTCAATGGGGATTTTGTGATTGATTTCAATAGACATGCTCTCTCCAACTCTCCTACTAGTTCTCTGCAAGATTATGAGCAAGTCACTTAAAATCTTGATGCCTTATCTGCTGCACCTGTATACAGGTCAATATCCAACACCTACCTTACTAAATCTCAAGGTCCTTTAATTTGAGTGTTACAATAATGTAAAATATTATTATGGACATACACATTTAATCCTGAAAAAAATGTAAAGTAATGGTAGAATTAAAAATCAATGATGGTAAGATGCATATACCATTACATATGACAAAATAATTAAAATGCTTAGCCAATGACTGGTGGAATCTTTAAGTTCTCAATTAATAGGAAGTAGGCATATTTTTCAGTTAGAAGGAACACAACCGTTCTGTCTCTGTTTTTATTTTTGACTTCTTTCCCTGCTAAAATTATTGTCAGTAGTTGGCTGTAGTGAAGTTATTCTGTTCTAGTTCTTTAGTGAAAGAAGGAATTTTTTTTTAATAAAAATAAATCTAGATCTATGAAAGAGAAATATACTTTCTTTCAAACGCAAAGGAACATAGAATGTATCTGCTCAACTGAATTTCACATCATCCTTTCCCCCTATGTTCACCTACTACGAAGTTAGATAATTATAAGAAATATTGGACTTTACTACTACAAGGAAATTTCAGAGCAAATTTGAAAATGGATTCTTTGAATAGATCATGAATGGAAAAATACTGCTCCAAGAAATTTAGGATCAAGTTATTCTTCTAATCTCTGTAGTTATGCCTCGTGCTACTTATTGAGATACTAAAATCTGAGAAATTATTTTTTTAAATGTGAAAATTAGCAACTTCAGAGAGATTAGGCTTTCTGAACTTTGAAACAACAACTATTAGAAACTTCCAAATCTCACAAGGCCTCAGGAATGATTTAGACACGCTCAGGGAGATGCTCTTATAAAAAACAGTGAAGAATCACAGACCTACAAAGTCATTTTTAAGTGTGTGTAACCTAATAGTTCAAGGAGTTTACTTTATGCTTTTCTAAAGGGAAAAAAATTGATCACAACATTATTTATTCTGATTATATTCCCATTTTTAAAAAGGTGTTTTGACAGTATTCAATGGTTATTGAGAGATTTTAAAAGTGACTAAAGTACGATCTACCCAGGACTTGTCTATATGGAATGGATGTGTGCACTTCAGAGGTGTGATTTCTAAAGCAATCTGTTACACATTAATTGGTCTGTGTAGACCTCCTTGGTGCGCAATAAAGGTCTCCCAGGATACCTTAATGTAGCACTCTTTGAAAAAAGTATGATGTTATAGCATACTACAGGTTGGACCTCCCTGAACCGGCATCTCAGGACCTGACCAGTCCCGGATGAGGGATTTTGTCATACCCGGAGAGGTCATTTCTGCTACTTCTTCTACTGGAACCCCCAGTCCCTCCCCCTGCCACTGGCCCCTCTGTGTGCAGGGCTGCCGAACCCACAGGGCAGCACCGCTGCCTACCAGTCCTGCCACACAGTCATGCTGCTGGGTGGCAGCCCCACTGCTGGGGTTCAGCTGCGCCACCAGGTGGAAGCCCCACTGCTGGGCTCCAGCCCCACTACCTCACAGCCCACCTGGCAGTATCACCACCAGCAGCAGCCCTGCTGCTAGGCTCCCAGTTTCCCTGATGCAGCAGCAGCCCCGCTACAGAACTCTCAGCCACCAGCCCTCCACCAGAACTCTCTGGTCACCGGACCAGAGTGTCCCAGTTTAGAGAGGTTCAACCTGTAGGAGACTTTTAGTGCATACCAGCAGGGTCTACACAGATCAATTAAGGCACAGACACATTAATGGGATTTACAAATCACAGCTTTATTGGGCACAATACCTCGCCGTGCAGATAAGCCCCTTGTTTCAGGTTGGTTTAAGAGAAAATGTACATCTTCAATACACCAGCAGAAATATTGTCATTATTTACTACTTACATGTGGCTTATTGTTTGTTCTAAACTTCCCTTGTCACTACAGCACATCCCTTCTGTTTTCCCTACCCCCAGGCCATAATTTTGGTCACTCCCTGCCATATGTCCTGTAGGTCCTGCTCTCTTACCCTACTCCATTGGTGGGCTATAATTTTTGATGGGGGGGGGCACTCCAAGAATTTAGAAAGTCAAGGGAGAAGAAGGGGCAGGGTCTGTGATCAAAGTTGGGTGCAGAAGGGAGCTTGGGGTAAGGTACTGGAGTGCAGGAAGGGGTGGGGCATCTGGGAGGGAGTTTGGGTGAAGGAGAAGGTTGTGACCTGGGGCAAGAGATTGGCGTGCAGAAGGGGGTACAGGATCCAGAAGACGGTAAGGGTGCAGGAGAGGATTCTGACCTGGAGGAAGGGTGGGGTGTAGGATTGGGAGGGGTTGTGGCTTGGCGGGCCAGATGCAGTCCCTGGACTGTATTTTACCCACTCCTGCCCTACTCCCAAATTGCTACTGTGACGGGGCGCTCCGGCCCCGCAATCCTGAGAGCCGGGACGAACTCCCCAGGGATTGCGGGGAACGTGCGGAGGCAGGGCAGGCTGATGCGTGTCCGGTGTCTGTCGACTCGGCCGTGCCGGGAGGTCACGTGCGACCAGAGGCAACTCCCGATGATGTCACCAGAGGCGCCGCTGGGACGCGGGCGGATGATGTCACCCGCTGGCTCAGCAGGATGATTGAAAAGCAGCAGGCAGATGCCAAAGAGGGGGTAAGTGAGGCGGAACGGGACAGGGGGTGAGTAGGGGACCCCGTTCCGTGTAGGGGGGGGGGGACAGGGGTCGCAGAGGCAGAGTAGGAAGCGGCCCAGGGCACAGCCGTGGAACCCAAGAGTGGGTGGGTTTAGGGGCAACTACCCCATCCACTGTGCAGGGAGACGCCCTTCCTGCCTTAGGGCCCTGGGCCAGGGCTCGGAGAGAGGGTGGGCCTGAGCCCCCCTGCTCCGCCACCAAGCAGAAATTGCGGTGCAACCAGGGTGGTAGCCTTGAAGAGCGAGGTCTCCAGCCGGAGGACTTTCGTCGCATGTGATTTGTGTTGGGGAATACGGGGACGGGGAAAGGCGCAGAGGCGCCCAATAAATTGTGTCCACATGGGGAGGAACCCGTGAGATGAGTCAATTACTTTACAGCTACCATCTCACCCCTTTTGCCTACCCCATGGTATTTCTAGTGCAACATTGTTACATCAATTTTGGTTTTGTTTCATACAAAGCGTATCTAACATGAAGTTTTTCAAACATTATTCTGATAATTTGTGTTGCATCCCTTTCTCCCACCCTTTGTCTGCCTGCTCCTTAGGCCCCACTCCTGCATGGAATCCAGGTAGCTGGATGGCTGAGTCCACATGACAAAACCCAGGCTGAAATGATTTAGTCAGAATTGGTCCTGCTTTGAGCAGGAGATTGGACTAGATGACCTCCTGAGGACTCTTCCAACCCTAACCTTCTATGAATCTACAAATCCCTTTTTTAACTTGTACATTGAAGAATCATGACCTTAGACTGCAAGGTCATCTAGTCAGGGATCATTCCCTCCTGAGCATTAGAGAAAAACCTGGCATAGTGAGACCCCAATCCTGATGAACAACTTTGGTTGCTTTTGTAATTAAAAAGAAATTATGAATTAATAGAAAACCATTTTCAAACAATTCTACACATTTTAACTGCTTATTCAAAGTAAAGAAATGCAATCCATAAATGGTAGCAATCTATTGTTACTGCATTACAGCATCATTACTGTTATGGATGAGGTGAAGTTTCTATTCTTAACCTATTTTTAGGTAACTTGTAGATTTTAATTCACGTTACCTTTTAAACTGATTGTTCCTACCTTTAGAAGAAATTCAATTTTTACTATACATTTAACCTAAAAAACAGTGTTAGCATGGTACGTAAGTAAGGTGACATTTATATAACTGCTACCACTGTTAAAGTTTCCATAAATCTTGACAAAAGTATGTCATGTAAGGTAGCAACAGAAAAGTTATAAATTGCTAAGTATGATTATCCTGTTTATATGCATGTACCATCTTTGTATCTAAAGTAATGGATATTAGCTATATACTTGTATCTTAATCCTGTGTTGTATCCCTAGGTTTCACCCTTCCTCCTTACCCCCATGCATATAGCACAGGATACAAACGACATCTAAACAACCCTTTTTTGCCTTCTTTCTTTTCCAAATTCTCCAGATTGTGGATTTACAACTAAAAGGAGTATCCTGAATTTGTGGACTGAGAACCTTCCAATCTTTTGGAAGCTACCAGAGACCTTTGCAAGACAGCAGTCTATTCCACCAGTGCTACAAACCTGATAAAAGGATTTTACAATCATTTGTAGATATATGATGTATAAACCATTTATAACACTTTTTCCTTTTATTATTAAATCTTGACTTAGATTATTTTTCTGATGTTGTGATATTTGGGTATACTGGTCTGAGTCTTAGAGGGGTAGTCGTGTTAGTCTGTAACTAAAAAAAACTTAAAAAGCAGTAATGGTCCTGTAGCACTTTTGAGACTAACCAAAATATATAAATAGTATCACGAGATTTTGTGGGCAACCCCACTTCTTCAGATGACAAATATGGAGCAAGAGGCACAGAGGTTGAATTATAAAGCAGAAAAAGAGGGGACAGGAGAGGAGAGGAGAGGAGAGGAGAGAGAAAGAAAGAACCTTGTCAATTAAAGTGTCCACGCTAAATGAGCTAATAGAGTAGGATGTTATTTGGGTGCTGAATATAATGGCCCATCCAATTCATGTCTTAGTTCAGGCAAAAACAAAAGGAAAAACTATGTAGCACTTTAAAGACTATCAAGATGGTTTAATAGGTGGTGAGCTTTCATGGGCCAGACCTATTAAACCATCTTGTTAGTCTTTAAAGTGCTACATAGTTTTTTTCCTTTGTTTAAGCAAGATCAGACTAACATGGCTACCTCTCTATTAGTTCAGGCAGTGCAAGATAGTATCAAATTTGCATATGAAGGCTAGTTCAGTAGATTCTCTTTCTAGTGGATTCCTGAAATTGTTCTATAAGAGAATAGCCACCATTAAATCCATTAATGAATGCCCAGGCAAGTTAAAATGTTCCCCAACAAGTTTGAGTGTTACCATTTCGAATCTCTGATTTGTGTCCATTAATCCTTTGTAGTAGAAATGGTCCAATTTGGCCAATATACGTGGCAGAGGGGCATTGCTGGTACTCGATGACTAATGAGATATATGCCAATGTGCAGTTGTACGAGCCTCTGATGATGGTGGCTTATGTGGTTAGGTCCTGTGATGACACTTGTGTAGATGTGTGGACAGAATTGGCACCAGGATTTATTGAAGGGGTGGGTTCCTGGGTGAGAATGTTTGAGGTGATGTGTGGCTGCTGGAAATAATTTGTTTCAGATTAGAGAGTTGTCTGCAGGCGAGGACTGGCCTATCCCCCAAGGCCTGTGAGAATGAAGGACCGTTTTTCAGGATAGGTTGTAGACTGTTAATAATGCACTGGAGGGGGTTAAGCTGGGGGCTCTAGATGATGACTAGTGGTGTTCTATTTTGTTTGTTGGGCCTATCTTGATGAAGCTGATGCCTGCGCACTCGTCTGGCTCTGTCAATCTATTTTTTCACTTCCCCAGATGGGTATTTAAGTCTTAAGAATGCCTGACTGAGATCCTGTAGGTATTTGTCTGTGGGACTGGAGCACATCCAGTTGTATCTTAGGGCCTGGCTGTAAACAATTGATTGGGTAATGTGCCCTGGATGAAAACTAGATGCAGATTCCTTAAGGTCTACCAACTGTGTAAGATTTCCAAAGGAGTCCATACCTCAATTTGAATTTTTTTAAGGGTCTGCAATGAAAGAAGGTTGAGAGCCACTGTTGCTGAGCAAGTGGAACAAACTCAGCAAGTCCTAAACACAGGAAACTGACAGACACCTGCTGAGAAGTCGCCCCTAAACTGATGTTGTAGAGACTGAGAGGTATGGGATGGCAGCACACAGTACAGATAGAGGTAAGGGAGTACTCTGAAATTGTCAGCTGGACATGACTGATATCTACTGGAAGGACATGGAAAGTCTTATGAGGAGAGGGATTTGAGCTTGTTTAGTCTACAGAAAAAAAAAAGAGTGATGGGGGATTTCATAGTGGCCTTTAACTACCTGAAGGGAAGTTCCAAAGAGGATGGAGAGAGGCTGTTCTCAGTAGTGACAGATGGCAGAACAAGAAGCAATGGTCTCAAGTTGCAATGGGGGAAGTCTAGTTTGAATATTAGGAAAAACTATTTTACTAGGAAGGTGGTGAAGCACTGGAATAGGTGACCTAGGGAGGTGGTGGAATCTCCATTCTTAAAAGTTTTTAAGTCCCAGCTTGACAAAGCCCTGGCTGAAATGATTTAGTTCGGATTGTTCCCTGCTTTGGGCAGGGGATTGGACTTGATGACCTCCAGAGGTCTCTTTCAACCCTATGATTCCATGACATGCTTCCGTGAACACGCTCTCCTTGTCAGACAGAGACCAGCCAGAAAGGAGAGGTAGAAGATAGCAAAAAAAATCTTGGAAAAGGAGCCCTCAGAAAGCTACTGATTCCCAGTGTCTCAGAACACACAGAATACTGTGGAGTAACATAGGTGCAATTCACCGGACAGATGTAGAGGATGCAGACTTGTACACTGGTCAGGAAGGAAGGAAGAAACAAAAAAGAACTTCTTGCCTGCCTCCAACAGTTGGAAAATACAGCAAAAAATCTCTTTTTTTAAGATGGCAAGACACAGCACTGTCACGAGAGTAATGGGTCAGACCTATTAACAATTTCAGACAGAAGCAATCCCTTAATGAGACACTTCTCCAACTGAGAGTTTACAGATCAAAGGAGTTGAAAAGGTAGGCTCCTATTTCCTCTCAACATTAGTAATTTATTAAGCAGAGGATATGGCTATAGCATGGCCCATAGACTCAGCTTGATGCAGAATGCCATGTTGTTGTTTCAGGGATTGACCTAATGTGCCAGAGAGCTGCTATTTACATCTGCAGTTGTAATGATCCCCACCTGAGAGAGAACAATACACCCATCCAAGTATTAGAAAATATTACTAGTCAAGACAGAAAGTACCTGGATTGCAGTAAAGCTTTTCTCTGACATGACTCCTCTCAAACCTTAAACAACAGGAGAACAATCAATAGCTTCATCCTAGAGCAACTCCCCCTGTAACACAGCCCTCTGTGGTACACACGATTGCCCAGCAAATAACTTGTCTATAAAAATACACAACTCTGGGCTTTGAGTCCCAATTAAGGGATTCCTTATCACTCCTTGATGGACCTGTGCAATGTTTCCCTAGCATAAGAGATTCATTTTGTCACCAAATTAACTCCTGACGCCCATTCCCCAGGGCATCAGCTGCTCCCTTAAACACCTTTGTCTTTAACATGATCATGTCATAGAACAGGGTTGGCAGGCCCCGAGCCCCATTACTTCTGAAAGGAGCAAAACCACCCTATTACAAGAAGAAAACACATTTTCATTAGGTAGAAATAACCAACCTTTACATTTGCTTGTTTTTTTTACTCCTTTCACATGTTAACATGTAGCTACTACATGATTAACCAATAAACCTGGGCTTATCGGTTAATCCTATCAAGTACACGCAGCAAGGGGAGGGAAGAGGCAGGAGCCGGTGCCCATTGGGAACCGGCTTTTAAGCTGGCTCCCCACAAGCTAGGGATGTGAACGACAAGTCAAATATCCAGTATGCAAATGCTTATCGGATAGTCGACACGCTAGTCAACTATTCGCTTCCCCCCCCCCATTTTGCTGCCTCTATCAGAAAGAGGCAGGAAGGGGGGAAGAGATGGGGGAGCTTCAAAGTGGCAGTGCTGCGTGGAGCCTGGAGTCAGCTGGGGACTCCCCTGCTAACCCCAGGCTCCAAGCGGCACTGCTGCTTTGAAACGCCGTGGGGAACATGGGGCTAGTAGGGGACTGCTTGGGTCCCTGCAGAGTTTTCACCTTTGAAGTGTAGCAACAGCCCTATGCCTGTTGTTACACTTCAAAGGCGGAGGTGCCCTTATTGACTAATCAAATTGCATCGACTACCTGATTAGCTGATTAATCTAAATTTAACATCCCTACCACAAGCACCAGATCCCATCGAGTCGCCTGCCCCCCTCACCTCTGTGCTGCTGCTTCTAATAGAGAGGCAGCAGCGTGGAGGGTGAGGGGGGCAGGCGGGAGCCAGTAAACGCAGGAAGCCAGCTTCCAAGCTGGCTGCTTGTGCATATCAACTTCCGCAGAGCCCCCTGCCCTTCCCTTGCTGCCTCCCACAGAGGCAGCAAGGGGGGGGACAGGCAAGCCGGTGCTTGGGGGGAGCCAGTTTATAAGCCGGCTCCCAACATGCACCGGCTTCCCCCATGCTACCGTCTCTATCAGAAGCAGCAGTAGGGTGGAGGAACAGGGGAGGCTGCCACGGAGCAGCCTCTGTCCGCAGCACGCCCAGTCTTACCTCAGACAGAGGCTGCTCTGTGGGATGCCCCACACGGACAGGGGCTGTTACTGCCCCATGCTGCTGCCTCTATGTCAGAGGCAGCAGCATGGGGTGGCAGGGGGCTCCCCAGAGTGAGGCCGGGCATGCATTGGATGCTGTCCCTGCCCCCAGGGCTATCAAATAATCGCGTAACTGCTAAAAGTTGATGCAGTTGCAGGATTATTTAATTAACCAATATCCCTAGTTTCACAATAAGCAGTTCTTTGCTAAAATTATGGCGAGTTAACCAGTAGCAAATAGAACTATTCTGTCCTATTGTACACAAAAATAAAAAGAAACCTAATTGTGGATGCAAACTACTTGCTTGTGTGCAGCGGCAGTCAAAAAGGCAAATAGGATACTAGGAATTATTAAGAAAGGGATAGAAAATAAGACCCAGAATATCTTACTGCCCCGTATAAAACTATGGTACGCCCACATCTTGAATACTGTGTACAGATGTGGTCTCCTCACCTCAAAAAAGATATTTTGGCCTTGGAAAGGGTTCAGAAAAGGGCAACTAAAATGATTAGGGGTTTGGAACGGGTCCCATATGAAGAGAGGTTAAAGCGACTGGGACTTTTCAGTTTAGAAAAGAGGAGACTGAGGGGATATGATAGAGGTATATAAAATCATGAGTGGTGGAGAGGGCCGATAAAGAAAAGTTATTTATTAGTTCCCATAATAGAAGAACTAGAGGACACCAAATGAAATTAATGGGTAGCAGGTTTAAAACTAATAAAAGAAAGTTCTTCTTCACACAGCGTGTCGTCAGCCTGTGGAACTCCTTGTCAGAGGAGGCTGTGAAGGCTGGGACTATAACAGAGTTTAAAGAGAAGCTAGATAATTTCATGGAGGTTAGGTCCATAAAAGGCTATTAGCCAGGGGATAGAAATGGTGTCCCTGGCCTCTATTTGTCAGAGGCTGGAGAGGGATGGCAGGAGACAAATCGCTTGATCATTGTCTTCGGTCCGCCCTCTCTGGGGCACCTGGTGCTGGCCACTGTCGGCAGACAGGCTACTGGGCTAGATGGACCTTTGGTCTGACCCAGTATGGCCGTTCTTATGTTCTTATTAATAGCCTTGTAATAACATAGCTGAAGCCATTTCAATTCTGATTTACCATGCAGGCATTAAACATTTCAATTTTAGAAACAGGCAGAAACTCTTCTTAAGATTATTAAATATAGGCAATGTGCTTATCAGAACTGTTCCTGAAGAGAAAAAGTTAGTGAAATCTTGACACCAAAAATGTAGATTTGCTTTTATGCTAACGTTTTTACTAGACTGAAGAAATGGGGAATCCCTGTAATAAAAAAGTTTGAGAATTCCCATGTTACATACCAAGTTATGTCATAAAGATAGCTTTTAAAAACAACAAAGCATTCAAACTAAAACCAGCATATTAGACTACTTTGTCCATCTTAGCACTAGATCTAGTTATTAATTACTGCACATAAAAAATGTCTCTTAACTGCATATGAATATTAATTACAACAGTTTAACTATAATGCGTGTGATTCTGTGAGGGTTAAACGTCACAGAAATGCTGATTGTGGCTTAGTAAGTTGTCCTAAGTAGTACAAACACCTATTATTAAGCAGAAATTCATACTGATTTTACTTGGAAGTAATGCTTAAAAATGTAAAGTATAATATGATCCCTGATGGGAAAACTGCTCCATAGAAGTTACTTCTGTGTTTAATATCAGGCTTGTGGATCTTCACTACCAAAGAATTAAATGATTTTTCCATCATCCAGTGGCATTTCTCCCAAAAATCTGATCATAGCTCTTCACATGCCCCAGATGGAGATTAGTAATCAATTCTGTCATCATACCTCCTCCCTTTTTGTTTGTGAACAAAACAAAATGTGAAATGAATAGTAGCTTGCAGTTGTTTTAATTTGCATTCTAATTCCTTCACTCATTTGTCATCTTATTCAAACATGTTTCGAATGTTCTCAATTGCAATGGGAATATTTAATTCCTTGAATCCAAGATGGAAAGACTGAATACTTTAAGATTGCTGAGTGAAGGGTGCTATTGTATGTGTGTTGCACAACAAGGTCTGCACTACTGGCAGAGATCTTTTGGCTGTGTTTCAATGATAGTATACAATATGTGTATCAGTCATGAAATATGTTGAGATCCTTTTGCTAACAAATGTCTCTATAAATATATACTACGATATAAAGGTAGTATATAATTTTAGAAAGTTTATCATACATGAAGCCAACTGCTTCATAGAAGGCAAAAAGATATGAATGCTTCATCAGGCCACCGATACACCTTGCTTTAAAATATCTTGGTGTTGGGGTATTACTTTTCCCCCCATATTTCCACCATGTTGAATTTGTTATTTCTCAAACAGTCAAAAGTATTTGAAAAGTAACAAACAGCATGCTGAAAACACACAGTATACATCCTAGATGCTAGCACTTCTAAGAAAAAGGCCCATTTAGTGCATCTCAGTTAAGAAGATCTGACCCTTTACCCTTTGAGATTACAGATAGCATCTCTTTGCCTTATTTACTCTTCTCTTTATCTCAAAGGTTAAAATTCAACATACCAGAGCAAGATATTCAGTAGCAAAGAAACAAAGCTCCAGGAGGTAACAAAAAGCTTACTACCTTTCAAATTAGCTGCTAGATGACAGGTAATGCTGATAAACTCACAGGGTAGTTTTGAATTCTTATTCCCTTCTAACTTGGCTCTTACAACATACATCTTCATACTGGCAGACTGATCCCAAAACAAGAAGAGAGCTAAACGAACCAAAGGTTAATTCCTTTGAGGATCCCTCCCAGTTTTTTAATAGCACAAACCAGATGAATTGTTCTTCCTAGGTAGATTAAACTGGATTAGAAATTTGTATTCCTGTGTCCCTCATGTACCTAAGCATGACCTACTTTCACTGCTCTTTCCTCAATCAGATTACGTCTGCACTGCCAAAAGAGTTGGAGTATTTTTGTTTGTTTATAGTGAGGTAAATCATTTGCCTTAGTTATTTCACTGCAAAACCCTAGTGAAAACCAGATGTACTTAGGTTCACCTAGCTTACCTTAGACCAGGGATCAGCAACCTTTCAGAAGCGGCGTGACAAGTTTTAATTTATTCACTTCTATTTATGGATCTACGTGCTGGGGAAAGGGGCAGGCTGGGGCAACCTAGGCCAGTGACCGTATTTTCTGAACCAGCTGCAGGTAGAAAGAACGGTTTAATTTAAATTATTAAACAGGTTAAGTGTTTTAAACTTTCTGTTAGTTTCTCAAACTTCATTTTAAATAAAGTAAAACATTACTTTACGTACAACAAAAAAGATTTCAATGTTTTCTTTATTTATGGCAGGGGTGGGAAACCTTTTTTGGGCATGGGGCCACTGACCCACAGAAAAATCAGTTGCGGACCACACAAGTGAAAAGCAAAAACAAAACAAAAAAATCCCCAAACCGCCTACAAAAAACTCCAACCCTCACTGATGTGACCTCCAATTGAGACCCCACTCTTCTGGAGCTCCAGCCAACCGGGTGAGGAGAAGGGACAGGAAGAACTGAGGTTCAGGGCTTCCATAGGCTTGTTTCACTTTTCTGGGTTTCCAGAGTTACTGGATTTTATGGATTTCCCCCCCCTCTCCCTCCCCCCTTAGGCTCTGGGGTGGGGACAAAAACAAGGAGTTCAATGTGCGGGACAGGGCTGCCAGTAAGTGGGATAGGGATGCAGGATCTGGGCAGGAGGTGGGGTGCAGGTGGGGGTGAGGTGAGCAGGGTCTGGAAAGGTGTTTGGTGGCAAGAGAGGGTGTGGGATGGGGGAACGAGAGGGAGTCTGGGGTGCGAGAGGGTTGGGGGGTTATGCAGAAAAGGTGAGAGGGTGAGAATGCAACCAAATAGCTAGTTGGGGAGGGAGGCAAAAAGAATCATAGAACACTAGAACAGGAAGGGAACTCGAGAGGTCATCAAGTCCAGTCCCCTGCCCTCATGGCAGGACCAAGCACGGTCTGTATCATCCCTGATAGATGTCTATCTAACCTGCTCTCAAATAACTCCAGTGATGGAGATTCCACAGCCTCCGTAGGCAATTTATTCCAGTGTTCCAAAGTAGTGGAGAGTAAAGGAAAGTGCAGCTTCTGCAAAGTAAAATTGTATCCCCCCTCATATCTTCCCTCTACTCCAGTCTCTCTTCCCTCAGCCGCATGATCCCCACCCCCAGCCTGATCCCCTGCATTGCCCCATCTCCCTCAGGGCAACCTCTGCCCCCTCCCATCCTGCCCCTGCATCCTCCTTCATCCTCCTACCCCCACATCCCTGTTCCCCCAGCATGTACACTGGCAGGACTGCAGCACTGGTCTTACAGGCCCTGGGAGCAGTGCTGGAGCGAGGATGGGCCGGCGGAGAGGGGACAGAATAACTTCCCTGCCTGGCCGAGCCCTTTGCCTGGGCTCACCCCTTACCTGCAGGCTGCTGCTCTGGGGCTGGGGTAGGCAGAGCCTGGGGCTACTCAGACCTGCTTCCAGCCCAGCCAGGTGCAGCAAGGCACTGGAGAAGGGGCTCCTTACTCCCGCAGTCACCCTGTGGCGACCACCGCGGCACCCCAGAGGCAGCAGCAGCTTGTGACCAGCCGCCCAGTCCCAGATTGGCAGAGCAGCAGGCTGGGCAGGGACAGCCCCAGGGACACGGAACCCAATGCAGGGTCATGCTGCCCACTCTGCCTGCAGAGCCGCCACCGAACCCACACCCATTTCACCTTCAAGCAGGAAGCTGGAGCTGGTTCTCCAGCCTGAAGCCACGTGGCGACGGCAAGGCTCCAGCCATTGCCAGGGGAGGGGAGAATGGCTGAGCTCCTGCCACACGTGCCACTCAAAATCAGGTCACGTGCCACTTATGGCATGTGTGCCATAGGTTGCCAACCTCTGCCTTAGACCTTAGTTCATCCAGTGCTTTTCAGCACATTGGCCTACCCACAGTCTCCATGCCTGTTTATCAACTGCCATGTGACCTAAGTCCTCCCATTTCAAATTAAAATTTGTCTATGTTGTAGGATAATTGAAAACGTATGATCATCAACATCTACCCCAGTTTCTTCTTGGATTTTCTGGCTTCCAACTGAGAGCTGTAGTCGGTTATGATCCATCCATTCATAACACATGCCCTTGCCTCTGATGTCTTCTCTTACAAATTATTTGCAACAGAGTTTTTGGTTTTAGCCATTTTTCTGACCTCATCGTTTGTTTTCTTTCCTTATAGTTTACTCTTAATATTCTTCGTAAACACTTACGATGAAATGCATCTTACTTCTCAGCATCTGTTTTCTTAAGCAGCCAGGTTTCATTGCTGTAGGTTGCCATGGCTACAACGGCTGAGTAGATGCTTAGTTTTGCATGTAAGGATATAGTAAGTTTACAAATGTTCCTAAGTTTACCAAAGGCTGCATTCGCTTTGCCGATTCATATTCTTACTTTCTCAGAGCATGTACCATCTTGGCTTATTGTGCTTCCAAGATATTTAAACTGATCTACCCTCTCTAGCTCTTCACTGTTGATCTTCATGGTAAAATCCATTTCTCCAGTTACAATGGTTTTACATTTCTTTACATTAAATCACAGTTCTACCTTCTTTATCATTTAACTTCATTTGTGCATGCTTGAAGTCCTTCAGCATTTACAGTAAAAACTATACTCCCTCCACTCCACTAGGATTTTGCAGTAAGATAGCCATTGTGCACTAATTATCTTGATGTAAAAACCCACCATTTTGACAGTAAAAATATTGCCTCGGAGAACTTCCCAAACAGAAAAATTTTGCTTTGATAATTAACCATATCAAAAGGAAACCTAAAAGTCTCTGCACAACTATGAAAAATAAGTTGGCAACAAAGTGGGATCTTGGGCACTGAAGGGCATTACCTCTAAATAAACAGTCCTTTCTTGGCCTCAATTCCATCAGTACAAAACTGATGGAATCTATTCAGCATCCCTCAGATCAGTGAAGGTAAGTGTTACCATAGCCCTCCAATAGCCTAAAACAGAACTTTCCCAGTCAAAATGGAATGGAAAACAAATCACGAGAAACTGCTGGAATCCCCAAAGATAACCAAACTGGGGATTGTTGGATTAGGGAAGCTCAAGCTAATGACTGCTCAGAGAACATGTATCCGAAACTATGAAATTGCCAAAGAAAATAATCTTCACCTAATGTCTGGTCAACTTGTGCAGGAAGTGTCATGCAGCCGTGAACAATTCCCCTATTGCAAGGGTTTTCAAACTTCATTGCACCACAACACCACTTCCAACAACAAAAATTACTACAAGACCCTAGAGGGAGAATTGAAGCCTGCCCAAAACCGAAGCTCCACGCCTGTTGGGGAGTAGAGCTGTAACCTATGTCATGCCTCCTAGGCTGAAGCCCTTCTGATTCAGCCCAGGCAGTAGGGCTCAATCCTCAGCTTCGACCCCAAGCCCAAAAAAATGTAACACCCGCCCTGGAATCCCCATTGACTTATGGACATCTCGTAACTCTGAAATATTCATAAGTCTGAACAATGTGCAGTTTAAGCTCCGGTTCCAGCAGCTGATACTAGGGATGTTAAATTCTGATGAACTGACTAATCAAGCAGTCAATGGAATTTCCATTGACTACTCAATTAGTCGATAAGGGGGGTGCTCGCTATCCCGCTGCACCTGTGCCTTTGAAATGTACAAGAGCCACACATGGCTGTTGTACATCTCAAGGGCAAAGGTGCAGCAGGGAACCCACGCGAGGGGGGATGAAGCAGTCCCTGCTTGTGTGGGGTCCCAACCGCTGCACCTCTCCCTTTGAAATGTACAAGAGCCGCCCGCTTGTACAGGACACGCTGCACTTCTGCCTTTGAAATATACAAGAGCTGCAGATGGCTCTTATACATTTCAAAGGGAGAGGTGCAGCAGTTGGGACCCTCTGCCTCCGCTGCCCCCCCGCAGACTCTAGGCACACAATACCCAAGAATGAAAAAACATCTTCAAACAGAATTACAGGTGAGTATTTTTTTCTTAATTTTGGTTCTGTAAATCCCTTTCCTCATTTCTAGATTTAGTAATTAAAAAATAACTCAAATATATTTTCATAAGCACCTACTATTGATCTATTATCTCCTTGAAGTAATCAACTAAACTCCCACTGACTTCAAAGGGAGGTAGGCCAACATTAATAGTTTCTGAAAATCTCACCACCATTAATATTCATTTCCCAAATTACAATTAAATAAATAAATTACAACACTGCATAATCAAAACAAATGATACATTTTTATATATTTGAATGGCTCCTTTAAATGATTCATCTTATGAATGATTTATCTTATGAATTGTCTGAGAAAATGACATAGAAGCTTAAATGCTTTTAATATTAAATTAGGCAAGTTATGTTAACACAAGTAGCAATTTTTTAAAATCTTTTTATGCTGTTTTCTCTTCTGTTCAGGCTACAGCTTTAATTACTGAACATGCAAAATGTTTTGACAGAATTTCTACTGCTTAGTAAAGTGATTTTGGTGCAGTTAAAGTTTACTAAAATATAATGTTTCTATAAAGCATATGTCAATTCTGAGCAAATTAAACAAAGGACAAAAGTTCATCAATTAAGATTCCATCTAAATTTAAGAAGTTCTCCATGTAAAAAGTGGGAGATGGAAAATCTTATATTCCTAGACAAGAAAAATATTTCTTTATGAACCAAAAGGTACAAGACTATTATGTTAATAAAAGGTGTTTCATTACATAGGAAAATATAACACATTTGTTGAAACATCCAGGACTGTGAAAATCCTAATTTAGTATCCTCCTTTCCCAACAATTCATTTGTAAATCCACATATGACAGGTTTCTTCCTGACTGCTAAAATTTAGAGATTGGCTTATGCTTTGAAACTGACAGTGTGTATCCCTTCTAATTGTTCCTAACATTCTAAATTAGGGATATTAGCTATTGTATAATTGAATATATAAAATATTATTGTATAAAATATTACCAGTTACACTACTATTTGATAGTCCCCGCAGGAGAAGTGGGGCTGGCAGTGAGTGTGCTCCGACTCCACTCCCAGGGAGTCCTCTGCCATCCCACACTGCTACCTCTCACATCAGAGGCACCAGCGTGGGGTGGCAGGTGGGAGCTGGTCCATGAGTGAAGCCAGTTTAAAAAACAGCTCCCCTCATGGACCAGATGCCTGCCACCCTGTGCTGCTGCCTCTGATACCTAGGCAGCAGTGAGGGGTGGGAGCAGCCCCTGTTAATGTGGGGTCTGAGCTCCCCAAGGACAGAGGTTGCTCTGCAGGATGCAGAGCAGCCTCTGTCGGCAGGGAGCTCAGATCCCCTTGTGGACAGGGGCTGCTGCTGCAAAGCAGCCTCTGCCAGTGGCAGGCCCAGGCTTACTGCGGACAGAGCCTGCTCCAAGGGGAACTCAGGCCCGCCGCGGACAGAGGATGTTTCACGGCAGCCTCTCCTGCTCCCCACTGCTGCCTCTGATAGAGGCAGCAGCGGGAGGCAGGTGGCACCACAGAGCCGGTGCTGGGGGGAACCGGCTTTTAAGCACTGGCTCCTGCTCCTGATTCTCCCCCTTGCTGATACAGAGGCAGCAAGGGGAGAGGAGATGCATTTAGTTGACAAGATTGCCCAATAAGCCTAGGCTTATCAGTTAATCGTATAGTCAAGTATACTTTGACATCCCTATTTTAAATAATATAACTCAAAGTTCTCATTACCCATGTAAATGTCTGCTATTCTTTTTGAGTCCTACTATATTACATCATCACATTAACCTTGTGAAGATAAAAATATTATCATCCCAGGGTTACAAATGAGGAAACTGATGTACAAGTTGGTGAAATGACTTTTCCAAAGTTACCCAAAAGTGTGTGGTTGGACTGAGATCAGAATCTAGTTGTCATGACTCTGAACCTGCGGTTTTAGCTAGAAGACCATGTTTTGTGTCCTTTCATTTCTAGTGAATTTCACTATAATGTAGACCAAACTCAAGAAGCTTTGCAATAAAACAAATTAAGAGGCATTTTCCAATGTCCAAGCCCTAAACTTTCCAGTTCACCAACCACTCAGAATACCTATTACCCACTTGGACCATTTCTGAGTTACGGCGTTGTCCCTCATGTCAGTAAAACCTCAAGATCTTATTCTTTCCTTTCACTTCAATGTCAGCATTTTGTACTATGTTCTCTCTTAACTAAGTCTTGTTTCTGACAACACTATTCAGAGATATCTGCAAAGTGTCATGTCTTCAAATGAAATCCTTTTTCTTGACAAGATTCCTAAGGAGAAGAGCATGCGAGTAAAAAACAGCACAAGTTGACTTAGTTTGTAGTTCTAAAGGTTTTCCACCACCATTCCCACAAAAATTTCACCAGTAGGAGTCTCACTGTCCTCTTGCTGAGAAAGGATCTTCTTCCAGTAGGAGGCCTATAGCTCAATCGTTCCCTCAACCTTCTCATGCAGGAGTTGACAAGTAGATCTTCATGGGGAAGATACACCAGCACAAATGTGTCTTCAGAGGGAGATGAGAACTTCCTAATTCTCGATTCCTTCTCATTCCAGACAGGAGCAACCAACTGAATCATAAGATTATGTACCTTCTCTGCTCTATAATTAAATCTGGTGTTGCTCTTTGGCTCTCCAATTAGCAAGCCCTGGAATGCTAACCCCCTAGAAGACATGAAACTTTAGTGGCTCAGAGATTGGTGGTGATCTTTGGTGAACTACTTATAAGGAAGCCTAAAATCAGCACAAATTGTGAACTGAAAAGGATTCTACGCAACACAGCAAAGAGTATGCCTTGACACTCAAGACATCTGTCCAGAGGAATTGTGCCCAACAAGGGCCTTGGGGCTGATCTGTTTCCTCACAGACACGTACCTGGCCCATTAGCTCTCCATCTTGGAACACTAATGTACTCAGTTAGCCCAATCTAGTAACTTTCAAGAAGGTAGAAAGTGCCACAAGGAAGGCAATGGAACCAAATGGTAAGGAATCAGGGGATGCAGAGAGATTTTTCTAGAACCATCTGAATCTGAGGAGGGGGGTCTGGTTTAACTCAGTGATGAGCTAAGGTTTAGTGAGGCTCTTTAACTGATTTGCTCATTCCCAGTGGGCAAATCATCAACTTCATTTCTATAGCAGCTGTAAGAAAGCCAAATGCAATGATTCATGTGCGGGTGGTTAGCACCAAACAAATGAAAAACACTTGCACAGAATGTCAATTCCATGCATACTGTTTACTGATGTAATGTAACTGTATTATTTCCAAAATTGGTCTGCACATGTCTGAAAAAATTACTCCTTTACTTAGTCACTCTCCTGAATCTGTATTTTATTAGATAAAATGACCCTCAAAGACAAATCAAAACATTTATAAATTAACAATTTAGTTCTGTTAGGACAAAGTTGACCTGTTGTATTGTTTTAATCACGTAATCTATTGCTGGTTTTAGGCTGCCTGTTTAGAAAAACTTAGGGGAAATCTGAATCATGTATAAGTCTATATACTTTTATCTATGTGTTTCATATATCCACAACACGTGAAGGGGTCCCCTTCAGCTATTAGGTAGCTGTTATCTATCATCTATTTTCAGCTACTTAGTCTGAAATGGCAAATTTAAAATTAATACAGCTTACATTATTCAAACTAAAATAGAAGGAGTGATATTATTTCTAATTATTTTGTATTCTCCCTAACAGTTTCTTTAAGTAAAGAATAGTTTTATAGGGGGAAAAAGTTGAGCAAAACAAAATGGCTCAGGCAGGTTTATAAGATATGTTGAAATGTCAGATTTCTGAAAGTGGCCAATGCCACATGCTTCAGAGGGAATGAACAGAATAAGGCAATTACCAAATAAACTATCCCTTGTCATCCAATTACAGCATCCTGCAGTCAGAGGCTTAGTGACACCGAGAGCATCTTGGCTTATAGCTATGGATGGAACTGTCTTCTATGAACTTATCTAATTCTTTTTGAATCCAGTTATATTTTTTTAAAAGCGTAAAGCAATCTCAGGGATAGTCTACAATACAAGTGCCACATAAATGCAGCTGTGAGAACCTCCCCCACTAACATGGCACCATCCACACTGGTGCTTAGGTCAGTGTAATTTATGTTGCTGGAGGAGTGGTTTATTCACACCTTGGGTGACATAAATTATGCCAAAGTAAGTGGCAGTGTAGTAGACCTGGTCTAAGTGATTTCCGTAAGCCAGCAGTTAAGCAGAATGATAATGGTTACTAAGCAATCTTATTGTAAGGATAAATGCATAAGTGCGGACATTTACAGTGTTTGCACCTTTTGATTACACATGATAACATAGCACTCTTTTTGTATAGCCATGTGTGTAACAGAAAACAAGAAAATCAAGCGATTTGTCTCCTGCCATCCCTCTCCAGCCTCTGACAAACAGAGGCCAAGGACACCATTTTATCCCCTGGCTAACAGCCTTTTATGGACCTAACCTCCATGAAATTATCTAGCTTCTCTTTAAACTCTGTTATATTCCTAGCCTTCACAGCCTCCTCTGGCAAGCAGTTCCACAGGCTGACTACACGCTGTGTGAAGAAGAACTTTCTTTTATTAGTTTTAAACCTGCTACCCATTAATTTCATTTAGTGTCCTCTAGTTCTTCTATTATGGGAACTAATAAATAACTTTTCTTTATCGCCCTCTCCACACCACTCATGATTTTATACACCTCTATCATATCCCCTCAGTCTCCTCTTTTCTAAACTGAAAAGTCCCAGTCGCTTTAACCTCTCCTCATATGGGACCCGTTCCAAACCCCTAATCGTTTTAGTTGCCCTTTCTGAACCCTTTCCAAGGCCAAAATATCTTTTTGAGGTGAGGAGACCACATCTGTACACAGTATTCAAGATGTGGGCATACCATAGTTTTATACAGGGGCAGTAAGATATTCTGGGTCTTATTTTCTATCCCTTTCTTAATAATTCCTAGCATCCTATTTGCCTTTTGACCGCCGCTGCACACTGTGTGGAAGTTTTCAGAGAACTGTCCACGAGAACTCCAAGATCTCTTTCCTGATTTGTCGTAGCCAAATTAGCCCCCATCATACTGTACGTATAGTTGGGGTTATTTTTCCCGATGTGCATTACTTTACACTTATCCACATTAAATTTCAATTGCCATTTTGTTGCCCAATCACTCAGTTTGGTGAGATCTTCTTGGAGTCCCTTACAGTCTGCTTCTGTCTTGACTATCCTAAACAGTTTGGTATCATCCGCAAACTTTACCACCTCACTGCTTACCCCTTTCTCCAAATCATTTATGAATAAGTTGAACAGGATTGGTCCTAGGACTGACCCTTGGGGGACACCACTAGTTACCCCTCTCCATTCTGAAAATTTACCATTTATTCCTACCCTTTGTTTCCTGTCTTTAACCAGTTCTCAATCCAAGAAAGGACCTTCCTCTTATCCCATGGCCATGTAATTTACACAAGAGCCTTTGGTGAGGGACCTTGTCAAAGGCTTTCTGGAAATCTAAGTATACTATATCTACTGGATCCCCTTGTCCGCATGTTTGTTAACCCCTTCAAAGAACTCTAATAGATTAGTAAGACAGGATTTCCCTTTACAGAAACCATGTTGACTTCTGTCCAACAAATTATGTTCTTCTACATGCGTCACAATTTTATTCTTTACTATTGTTTTGACTAATATGCCAGGTACTGAAGTTAGACTTACCGGTCTGTAATTGCCCGGATCGCCTCTAGAGCCCTTTTTAAATATTGGTGTCACGTCGGCTACCTTCCAGTCATTAGGTACGGAAGCCGATTTAAGGGATAGGTTACAAACCACAGATAATAGTTCAGCAATTTCCCATTTGAGTTCTTTTAGAACCCTTGGATGAATGCCATCCGGTCCCAGAGATTTGTTAACATTAAGTTTTTCTATTTGTTCCAAAACCTCCTCTAATGACACTTCAATCCGGGACAGTTCCTCAGATTCATTACCCACAAAGGACGGTGCAGATTTGGGAATCTCCCCAACTTCCTCAGCCGTGAAGACTGAAGCAAAGAAATCATTTAGTTTCTCCGCAATGGCTTTATCGTCCTTGATTGAGCCTTTTATAGTTCGATCGTCTATGGGACCCACCTGGTGCTGGCCACTGTGGCAGACAGGATACTGGGCTAGATGGACCTTTGGTCTGACCCGGTACGGCTGTTCTTATGTTCTTATGTAAAATATACATTAATATAAGCTCTCTTGTATAATTTAACCACTTGTTCTACTTTTGGGGGGCAAAAGTAATCTCACCATTTCAGCTGGAGGTGGGCAGCTACTACCAACATTTTTGTACACGCTTTTCTGAATAAGAAATATGGATTTATGGCCTGTTTTAATTCCTTTCCAGCAACATATGTGTAAGTGAAATTTTATGAGAAAGAATATTCATGGACAAAAGAAAGTTTAGTGGATACTATATTTATACACAGATACGTAAAAAATTGTTTTCTTAGATTATTCACTCTGGATGAATTTGCATGGTTATTTTGAAAGCTTTAAAAAAAAAAATGTAGGAGCCATCCAGTCTTGGAACAAAATGATTAATATGGTTTAGGTGACTAATCACATGACACACACATTAGGATTAATAGTTGAGATGAAGACTTTTCACAGAATTCGAACATGAAATCATTTACAACCCATTTGGCAAGTAATTCCAGATTAAATGAACAGATTAAATCAGAGTGTGTCAATAATTCAAGAATAAAGAAAGGTATTAACTGAAACTGCTTGTTCTGTATAGTTTGCATAGCTCTAATTTCAGCAAACACTGTAATATGAAGCAGAAAGAGAGGGAACTACTTTTAATATCTCTTTTCCTATCCCGTTGCCACAATCAAGTCTATTACCATTCATTTTCTAGCAATCTTAGAATTTAACAGAAGATTATATTAAAGATTAAACCAATGCCCAAGTGGTTTACATCTTGCTGTTATGACAAATGAAGAAAGGCACTTTAAAAGTCATTAACACATGGCCTGATTCAAAGCTCACTTCAAGTCTGAGAATCTTCCGATTGACTTCAATGGATTAAGAACCCTGCTGTAGAGAAGCATGCAATAATAGAACCAATTCATACTGTTATGTAATCAAATACAAATCCATTGGGCTGAGTTAAACTTCATATCTAAAAATAGTAGTAAATTCAGGTTCAGACTAGGGATGTAATAGTGTAACCATTTAAACAGTTAGCCAACAAGAATAAACTTAACAGTTACACGTCAGATCCTGGTCTTGCTCCAATGTGAAATGCCACCTCGCACTGCAGGCTCTGTATGTAAAGGCAGCAGCACAGGGAGGCAGCCAACTCCCCAGAAGCGGAGTGGCAGACAGGCACCAGTGCATGATGGGAGCCAGGTGCCAGCCACACTGCTGCCTCTGTATCAGAGGAGGCAGCATAGGGTGGCAGCTAGCTCCTGGCCTCATTCCTCGGGAGCCAGCTGCCGCCCTGTACGGGCTGGTGGCCCACTCCTGGGGAGCCAGCTGCGCTGCAGGCTCTGCAGTATAAGCTTTATATTGCAGAGCCTGCAGCGTGTCATCACATAACCGCTAAGATTTTTAATGGTTACAGTTACCCAATTAACCACTTTTTAATACCCCTAGCTCAGACTGCAAAAACTATCGTCTGCACCCCGTGAGTTACTCAGCTTCTCGCAAGTGAATTCAATGCCTCTGAAAGATTTCCATGCTGATACTTTCTATTTACCTACTTAACAGTACAGATGCTGAGAGAAATCTCCCCATACTGTCTCACACCCCATTCGATTGCTAACATGGAAGCACCAATATGAACAGCGATATTAATTTTCAGCTTCATTACTTTTTAATCCAGGGCTAGGCAAACTATGGCCTGCAGGATGCATCTGGCCCTCAAGTTCCCTCTGGGGAGTGGAGTCTGGGGCTTGCTCTACTCTGCACATGCTGTGGCTCTATGCAGCTCTTAGAAATTGCAACATGGCCTTTCCCCTGGGTACTATATGTAGGGGCAGCCAAAGGGCTCCATGAACTGCCCCCAAACCAAGCAACGTCCCCGCAGCTCCCATTGGCTGGAAACCAATGTACGAAGCTGTAACCCAGCCGTCAAGTCCCTCAGAAAGAGAAAGCTCTCTGTTACAGTTAAGAAAATGTTTAAAAAATTGATTGTTCAATTGTATAAAATTCAGTGATAACACACTGTCTTATGACACAAGTCCTCTGGCGAGTCATCCAGAGATTTTGACCATTTAGGTTTAAATTCCTCTTTCAGCTCACAAGGAAGATACAGGTTTTCTACCCACACAAGGAATAAAGCTATTAGTATAACTATGTTGTAGGAAATGAGGTAGAAGAAAAAGGTCTTCCAACATTAAGTTCTTCCTAATCAAATATTCTAGGTTAACAGAAAAACAACAGTGTATGTATTTCCTTCGTAATTATTTTTTTTAAGTCTGTTAATTCTTAAGTCTAGAATATTATTGTGACAAAGGAAGACAATTCTGCAAGATCAAGTATCACATATGCCTTGAACAAATGCTTTCAATATAAATGATTCCAGCAAAGTAGCACCAAGAAACTACATGCCAGCCAAGAATCTCAACTATAGTGGCAAAGTGCAATGCATCTACTGAATATAATTAGGATAGCAGCCCCTCTGTAAGGAGCTTATGTGGAATACTATTTATAGCCTTTTATTTTGAAAAAGGCTATACGATTTATAAAACTTCTGTAATTAATCTGTCCAAGACATTTACTGCAGTTCTTGCATAGTAAGGTTAATAGTCCTTTTGAATGTCATCACATAAATAAGTTATTTTGAAGGACTTAGTTTTTTTCCATAAAACTTTATAAATACTTTTTAATACACCTGTAACTAACTTCAACAAGCAGTGCACACTGAATATTTGTGTTGTAACCAATGTTACTCAAGAACCGTTATACCAAACTTCAAGGGCGATACAGGAGTAACTTGATATTTTTGGGCTCACCAAAGAATGTCACATGAGGTCTTAAATAAAAGCTGGGGTCATTAATATGCCTGCAAAAAGTATATTCAGCTACCATGTAAGAAATATTATACACACACAGAGAAAATATGCATATGAAAATATGTCTTCATCAAGGCCTTAGTCACCAACAGATGAGAGAAAACACATTTTCCTCCAGTCAGGAGATAAGAAATGTATCTTTCTGTTGGCATGAAAAGTAAACATTTGAAAGTAACATAGTAGATGCTTGCTCATATTCAAATGTTAATAAAGATATGAGAAGTCAACAGGGAAGCAGTATATAGGAAAAACAACCCATGGATGGCTATACTGACTCTGAGTACAGATAACGATCTTAAGGGTGTATGTAGAAGGCAAAGAAGACATTCTCGTCCTGCACCTAGAAAGGAAATGGACAATGTTTACATTCATGAAAATGGGATCTCAGACAAGTTTGGTTGAAAACACCACAAAAGACTTTGAGTGAGAAACTTCTCGGATAGTTTAAATTTAGTCTCTAGAAAGCATGTTATACTTTTATTTATATATAACTATTTTTTCCTAGTATTTTTACTCATTATAGCCTAATTCTCTAAGACTTTGATAATAAACTTATTCTTGATTTCACTCTGAATATATCTCAGTGTATGGATGTTAAATTTAGATTAATCAACTAATCAAATAGTCGATGTAATTCACATCGACCATTTGATTAGTCAATAAGGCCCTGCCAGCTCTTGCTACATTTCAAAGGTGGAAGTGCCATGAGTTCCCTGCTATGCCCCTGCCCCTTCTCCCCATGGAGAAGGTGCCTCTAATAGAGGCAGCAAGGGGGGAAGGAAGTGAGTATTTGACTAGTCGCTTACATCCCTATCCCAGTGCTGTGATTTTAAGCAAACAGCTGGATGAATGTTACAAGCTAGTATGTATACAGTTCCTTCGGGGACAGCAGACCTGTATGTATAGTAGTCGTCTGTGTTAGCAGCTGGTTATCACAGGGGGACACTTCAAAGGGACTCAGGGTTTGAGCTACATCTATTGTTAACCTACAAGTCAAAGTAAGGCCTGCCAAAGCCCAGACGAGAGTGCTTAAATATCTAAACAGGCTGGTAATATAAGGGAGCTGACACTCAGCTAAGCACAAACAGAACTCCCTGACAAAAGGGGTAACAACGTGACAAGTCCTGGGTAGGAAAAGAACCAACACACCAGGCAAACATCAGGAAGAAGGCAGAGAAGATGACTAAGGGTATGTCTACACCGCAAGGCTATTTTGGGATACCAGAGGTATCCCGAAATAGCTACCTCACGTCTTTTGAACGCATCTGCTATTGCGAAATACAGCAGACACGCTATTTCAGCATCCCTGTAAACCTCATTCCACGAGGGATAAAGGAAGTCTCGGAATAGCCTATTTCAAAATAGAATCGAAATAAGATACACAATTTGCGCTACGCAAACTGTGTATTTTATTTCGAGCTAAGGGTGCAGTGTAGTCACACCCTAAGTTACGTAAAAAGGCATTGCATTCAAATGTTGACATGTTACCCAAAACAAATCAGACACGGGTAATCACATTTAAGATTTCACAACAATGCCCCAGCAATTTGTCTTTGCAAAGAGCGGGAAGAACTCGCCTCCATTTTAGAGTTTAATTTATATTCAAGTTTCAATCAATCCTTTGCCTCTCTGTTAAGACTGCCAGCAAAGGTGAAAACTGAAGCTTTGGTTTCTGAATTGCAGACACCCGCCTACTTAGAAATACCTTATTTCATAGAGGCTATCAAATGGGAAAACTGCTGGTCATTATCAAATGAATCTTAATACATGCAAATATGTCTGCATCACTAACCATCTGTACCCATCCAGTCACCTTAAAATACTATCTTGGAGAATGGCTCTGAAGATAGTTGGGATCAGACTCTCCTTTGGAAAAAAAAAGTGAGGGTGCTGCTGAGTAAGAGACCAACCGTGGTATATATTATTTGTATCTGTTTTGGGCTACCATGTAATTTACTTCTTTTCTTCTTTGAAAGAGGAAGAAATCCCATTCCCTGCTGACAGAAGAGGTAGCAGAAGGCTGCAATTAGTGATGATATAGTAAGACAGGTCCTCACTTCCAAAAGCAGCAACTGAAGATGATCTGGAAGTTAGAGCAAAGAAATCTGTTCCTTGAATGTCATCATCTCCATTTTCCCATTCAACAAAAGAAATACAGGATGACAGTAACAATAAGGTGAGGAATGCATCCACATCTTCCAGGGGTGAGCAAACTTTTTGGCCTGAGAGTCACATTGGGTAGGGAAATTTTATGGCGAGCCAGGTAGGGAAGGCTGGGGGAGGCTGTGCCTCCCCAGACAGCCAGGCATGTCCCACCCCTCTCTCATTAGCCAGCCCCCCCGCTCACCACCCACTGACCACCCCTAGAACACCTTGCCTTCTACCAACCTCCCTACTCCCCACACTCTGGCCGCACTGCCCAGAGCCCCGGGACTGGTGATATGGAGACCATGCCACCCAGGAGGAGGAGGAGGCAGAAAAGGGAGGGGTCAGAGGTTAGCTGCCTGTAACTCACTACACTGCCTGGGAGTGGGCCAGGTTCCTCCCAGCAAGACTGTCCCAACCCCGCACCATGGGGTCCAAGCTGAAGAGTTTGATAGGCCAGATGTGGTGCACAGGCTGTAGTTTACCCCCTCCTGCCTGTAACCCAACCAAGAGAAGAAACAACAAGGAGGAGCAACATGTTCCCAAGTTAGAAGCCCATCTCTTCTTTCGGGAGCAGAGAACAGGCCCCGAGTAGGCTGTGAGGTGTCCTGGGGAGAGGGGAGGAGGAGAGCAGGCCCCAGGCAGGCAGAAGGTGCTGGGGGGGGGGGGGAGGAACATGTCCCTGGCCCCCAATATCCTGTACCACCCTCCACATCTCCAAGGCCCTGCCCTGAAGGACCCAGGCAGGCCCAGTAAGCCTGTTGGCTCTCACTATGTCCAAATCATGGTAATAAAGGTCAAAATTTAAGATAAAGGCTGTTATAAATTAGACTCCTGACATAGCAATTCTGATAATTTCCCTGGAGACAAATTAAATTTTTTCAGCACATGTGGAAAATTATCTCATGTGAATAATCTGATTTTAATCATGAAGTAAAATAATAGCTGCCTATCCCTTTTTATTATCTAAATACAGCACAGATTTTGAAAATTATTGCTTGGAGCACTTCACTTACTAAGGGATCTGTCCAGTTGAAAATGTGAGACCTTCTGGAGCACGTATGCTTGATGAACAGCAGGCCAACCTATTAAGAAGATGTCAGCCAGTTGCCTATGGTAGAAAGCACCACAGCAGAGAGCTGGAGAGGCAACAGTAGACAGGAGACCACCAAACAGCATATACAAGAGTATTCTGCCTTCCATGTACTGCTGTCATAGACATTATCTAAATCATAGGGCCCCAATATAATTACACAACACAAACTACAATGAGAAAGGGAGCAAGCACCTGAGTGAAGAGAAGGGAAAAATTCTACCCTCACATTGCAGTTCAACTGCATGAATCTCTTTAACAAGGTAAATGCTCCCTGGAACAACCCTTTCTCCACTCCATTCTTATAAGCAGTGGTTTGGGGAAGGGAAGGGTGAGGAAATCAGTATTATGTATGGCCACTGACTGCTTCACTTCTCTGCACCTTTTCTTTTATTTATTGTAAATTTCATGCACAATGGATACTTTCACTGGATGGCAAAACAGAGAAAAACGTATTTCCCTAGCTATAGCCAGTATAATTTTCTTGCCCACAGAGCCAAGAAAGGTTCAATTTGTGTACTCCTTGCTTCAAAAGGAATCCACAGTTTCTGAAGTTGATGCAGCTGCAAAATCAGTCTGGGACTGTGAAACACAAATCTATTCTAACTTGGTACAAAAAGATTTGCCAGTGCCACCAGGGCTGGTTTATAAATGAGTTTTCCCATTGACCTGCAGAAGAGGAAAGCAGCAGGGGGACAGAGGGGAAACACACTGCCAGGCACAAATCTTCAGTCCAAGAACACTGTTCAGCAGACTTGCTCTGAAAGACAGAGCCCTGACTAAACAAGTTAAATCAGTTCTTTCATTTTTCAGTAATCATGTTGCAAATCATACTGCATACTAAGCAGTGAACTGAAAAATATTACACTGCAGGGTTTAAACTCATCTACAGAAGAATGTATTTAAAAGAGAAAGATCAATATGGGTCTTCAGCTTGTGCAAAGCAATATAAGCACAAGGATCTTTTAAAGAAACAAGGAATTATTTCCCTCATTTACTGAAGTGATCAGATGTGATTATTTTAATTTCACAAAAGGACACTGAACACATGTATCAGAGACAGCAGCATAGGGGTTGGGATTGGAAGGACAGGCGGGAGCCAGTGCTCGTGGGGAACCGACTTTTAAGCCAGCTCCCAGCATACACTGTCTCCAGTGGAACTGCCTTCCCCAGACCCACGCTGCTGCCTCTGATACAGAGGCAGCAGGGTGGGAAGGTGGCTCTCTCCCTCCTCCCCCATGTGTAAATGTGTAACTGCTGAAATTTTCAGGGGTTACACATTAACCTAAACAAACATATTTTAACATCCTTAGTTGCAATACAGCAATCATGTATAAGGCTCTGTTTTCAGAGGTAATGGGATTATCATCATGGAAGCATTCATCTCTGCTCTTATTTTTAATTAAAAAAAAAAAGGGTCAACAGTCCTTAAGAAACTACACAAAAATGAGGAAACTAGCTAACTGGAAATAAAATGGAATAGCCAAAAGAATTAAATACCTATAAGCTACCCGAAAACTTTTTAAAAACATCACAAAAATCATGTTTACCTCCTCCCTTCCCCAAAAAGAGAGGACCAAACAATGCTACCAAAGAGCAAAAGAGACAGTTGACAAAAAATACATCTTTTAAAAATTGCAAGTCAAACTCTACTGAAGAAAACAGAAAGGCACATGAACTCTGGCAAGTCAACTATGAAAGTATAATTAGCCAGGCCAAAAAAGAATTTGAAGATCTACTAGCAAAAGAGACAAAACCCAGCAAATTAAACATAAAATACATCAAAAGCAGCAAGCCTGCCAGCAAGCTTCAGTGTGAGCTTAGGCGATAATGGAGGTGCCCTTGGGAAGAAGCTAAATTAATTCTTTGTATCTGGTCATCACCTGAATCATTGTTTTTGGAGACAAATCAGAGGAACTATCCCAGACTGAGGCATCAGTATTTGATTTGTGATTTTCTGATAACTTAAACAGCAATGTCACTATGACCACAGTATTCACCCAAGAGTCCTGAAAACTCAAAAAGATGAAATTGCAGAACTATTAACTGTGGTATGTAACCTATCACTTAAATCAGCCTCTGTACTAGATAGTTAAGGCCGTTTAAAAAAAAATGTTCCAAAGGTGATACTGGCAATTATAGGCCAGTAATCTAACTTTAGTACCAGACAAACTGATTGAAATGATAGTAAAGAAAAGAATTATCAGACAACAGATTAACATGATATCTTGGGGAAGAGTCAACACTGCTTTTGAAAATAAAAATCACACCTCACTAATCAATTCGAATTCTTTGAGAGGGTCAACAAGCATGTCTGTGGATAAGGGTGAGCCAGGGATATAATGTACATGGACTGTCAGAAAATCTCTTATGAGGTCCCTCACCCAAGGCTCTTAAGCAAACTAAGCAGTCATGAGATCAGAGAACAACAACAAATGGTCTGGTAGCACTTTATAGACTAACAAAACATGTAGATGACCGGTCATCTGAAGAAGTGGGCTGTGTCCACGAAACCTCATGATACCATCTACATGTTTTGTTAGTCTATAAAGTGCTACCAGACCATTTGTTGTTGTTGTTTTTTTTGTTTTTTGTTTTTTTTTTGGTAACAGACTAAATCAGCTAAACTTATGAGATCAGAGGTAAGTCCTGCCATGGATCAGTAACTACAGCCGCTCCCCGAGTTACAAATAAGTTACGGATCAACACTTGGTCTGTAATTCGAAGTGTTCGTAACTCGGATCCCATAGAGTTACATGGTGACTGCGCTGTTCGTAAGCGCGGATCACCGTTCGTAACTCGGATCTGCATTTATGACCGCTTTGGTCGTAAGTGCGGATGGTTGTAAGTGGAGGTGGTCGTAACTCGAGGAGTGGCTGTACTTAAAAGATAAGAAATAAAGGGACAAAGTGGTCAGTTTTCAGAATGCAGAGAGGTGAATAATGGTGTCCCCAGAAGGTCTATACTGGGACCAATGTTGCTGAGCATATTGATGATCTGGAAAAAGGACTAAACAGTGAGGTGGTAAAGTTTGCTGATGATACATAATTACTTGAGATCATTAAGTCCAAACTATCTGCAGAATTCTTACTGCAAAAGTTACAAAGGGATTTCACAAAGTCGGGCTACTGGACAACAAAAAGGCTGATGAAATTCAGTGCTGGTAAATGCAAAGTATGCACATTTTAAAATAGGGATGTAATAGTGTAGTCGATTAACCGATTAACCAAGAAGCAAAAGCTTATAGGTTAATGCTTGCCAGTAAATTTTTTAGCAGGCTGGCCAGCAATCGGGCTCAGTCCTGGCTTGAAATGGGTCCAGGACCTACCCCTGCTGCAACTCTGCATTTAACGTGTATTTGGAACCAGGTGGGCAGGCAGTCTGGCTCAGTTCTGACTTGCATCAGGTCTGGGAGCTCAGACTCCCCCTAGACAGGGGCTGCTGCCACCTTACGCTGCTGTTTATCACAGGTAGCAGCACAGGGCAACAGGTAGCTGGTCCATGAGGGGAGCTAGTTTTTAAACTGACATGCATCTGATGAAGTGGGTATTTGCCCAAGAAAGCTTATGCTCCAATAAATCTGTTAGTCTATAAGGTGCCACAGGATTCCTTGTCACTTTTGCAGTTTTTAAACTGGCTCCCCTCGCAGATCAGCTCCTGCCTGGCACCCTGCATTGCTGCCTCTGATACAGAGGCAGCAATGTGGAGTAGAAGGGGGCTCCTCAGGAATAAGGCTGGAGCACACTGGCTGCCGGCCCCACCCCCCAGGGACTATAGATTAGTCAACTAACCAATAAGAATTCTTGAGGTTACTCAACTATTCAATTAACCAATATTTACCATCTCTATTTGAAAACAATCACAACTACGCCTATAAAATGGAGCGTAAATTAGCTGTTATCACTCAATTAAGATCTTGAAATTATCTCAGATTGTTCTTGCTCAGTGTGCAGCAGCAGTGAAAATAGCTAACCAAATGTTAGGAACCATTAGAAAAGAGATGGATAACAAGTTAGTAAATATTGTAATGCAGTGGTGGGTTACCTGTGGCCTGTAGGTGGCATGTGGCCCATCGAAGTTCCATTGGAAGGCCCGCACACCCTCTCTCTGCTCCCTTTCTCCATGCCTCTCATGCACTGGGGGCCCTGCACTTACCTACTTCTCCCTCCCCATCCCAGCACTTCCAGAGTGCCATGAATCGGCTGATTTTGCCCCTTTCCTCTTCCCCCTCCCTCCCAGAGCTTGAACACCAAGAATCAACTGATTTGTGGAGAACAAGTTCTCAGAGGGAGGGGAAGGAAGTGGACAAGGCCTAAATCAGCCAATTCATGGCACTCCAGAAGTGCTGGGAGGGAAAGGAGCAGGGAAAGGACACATTTGGGAGAGGAGACAGGAAAGAGGCTGGGCAGGGATTTGATATTGTAAAGCAAATGTAACTAACTGTTTCTTTTTCTTATTATTTGAAGTTGATGCTAGTTCTATTAATATATGAAGGATTAAAGCATATCAACTTGTTATGAAATATTCAGCATGCCATGTATTAATGTATTTAATCTTATTCTTGGGGTCATGGTTAGTGCACATGACCAGTTTCAATCTTGCAGCCCACTGAGATGAAAGAGGGCCACTCATGAGGCTCACTTACTAGCCTTGGTTACCCATCGCTGTCACTGTCATTATACAGCCAAACTTTGAAAACAGAACATAGTTTTCATCACCCCAACTAAAAAAAAATACATTTGAATTGGAAAAAATCCAGACAAGGGCAGCAAAATACTATTATGGAACAGCTTTAATATGAGGAAAAATTAAAAAGAGTGCGACTGTTCATCTTAGAAAAAGTAGAACTAAAAGGGGGTACAATAAGACAGCTACCTACTCATAAATAGTGTAGAAAACATGAATAGGGAAGTTTTATTTAACCCTACAAATAACACAAGAACCAGGGTCACCGAATAAAATCAGCAGACAGCAGGTTTAAAATAAAAAAGTACTTCTGCACACAATACACAGTTAACCTATGGAACTCATTGACAGGGATGTTATGAAGATCAAAATTATAACTGGATTCAAAAAAGAATTAGGTAAATCCATGGAGGATGGGTCTATCAATGGCAATAAGCCAAGATGATCAGGGATACATTTCCATGCTTCAGGTGTCCCAAAAACTCTTGACCACCAGCAAATGGGACTGGATGACGAGAGATGAAACGCGCAACAATTGTCCTGTTCTGTTCATTCTCTCTGAAGCATCAGGCATCAGTCAGTGTCAGAAGACAGCACACTAGTCTAAAATGGCTGTACTGGTCAGACCAAAAGTCCAGTCTTGTGTTCTTAAATTAAGAGACCTTTATTTATCCACAGAATGAATACAGCACAAAAATATAATCTTGTCCTTAACACCCTCCCAACATGCCCCTCAATCAGTACCGCCAGAAATGAGAGGTTGTATTTTCATGTCCATCCTATCCTTCAACTTCTGAAATACTTAAGGACTATTAACTTTTAAAATAACTTACTACCTTTCATTCCATTTCTTCCCTTCTCTCCCCACTCGCACTCTGCCTTATAAACAGACCCCTGCAAATCCACAGATATCCACTTCATGTCCACTGATATCTGCAGATCATTTTTGCAGATAGTGGACCAGATGCAATTGCAACTGTGCAAGGCTCTACTCACCATCTGTGCTGAGCCTGCAGCATCTGACTTGGGCAGCCGGGGAAGGGGGTTACAGCTTGCTCAGATTTAGCAATCAGCAACCAGTACCTGGGCACCAGGTCAGAGTCAGGGCTATCCAACAGTGATGCACCACTTCCCATCCAGTGGTTCAGGTCCCTCGGGCAGCAACAGTGTCCTCACCATGGACCAGCCCAGCAGCACTGGCTGTGCTCCTGGTTCACCAGATGCAACATGCACTGCTGCTGCCATTGCTCGTAAGCATTAGAAGCAGCACACGATACAGTTCCCCTTGCACTACCCCTTCTCCTCAAGGCCCCAACCCATGCCACTCCTTACCCCAAGTTCCTGCTCTCATGCCACCTCTTCCCTGCAAGACCCATCCCTGCTCACTCATCTCCCTCCTTTCTCTCCCCTCCCTCTTCCCCTGTCACTAGCCCTCCTGAGGTTGCTTGCTGCTGCAGGTGTGGATGTGGATACAGGTAAAAGATAGTTAGTGGACTGTGGATTGATCCTGGCAGATGTGGGGCACACGTGGATTCACATAAATTAGGGATCTAAAATCCCATTTAACTAGTTAACTGGTTAAACGTAATGTTTAACCAATTAAAGCAGGGGTCAGCAACCTTTTCAAACCAAAGAGCCAAACTATATCAAAATTCAGAACAAGTGGTCAACAAAGAGCTATGTAAGAATGCCAATTTGCATGCTTGAAAATATACAACTTAATTATTGATAATTGATATAAATATAATGATGAATAGCATTAATGAAACATTGTACTCACAGACTTTATTTAATGGGACTTTTGCTGCATCTTTTCGCACATTTCTTTGAAGTTTATATCATAACTGGTCAAATCCAGCTTCATGCACACATTCAGGCTGTCTTCTGTCAATCTTATGGTGGGGGCTGGGGACAGGGTGCAGGAGTCTGGTTTGGGGTGTACAAAGGGATTTGGGTGTGTGATGACTCAGAGCACAGGGCTGGCATGGGGGGGGGTGCAGGAGTGTTGTGGCAGGGGGGTAGGGATGTGCGGGTGCTGGAGTCTGGGGATGTGAGGGCATGAGGGGCTCAGGGCAGGGGATTCAGGTGTATGATGGGCTCAACATTGGAGTGTGGGGGGGGGTGCATGAGTGTTATGATGCTGCGGTTGTTGCTCAGGCTTCATTTTTAAACAAACTAATATGTTATG
The DNA here is from genome assembly GCA_019425775.1 of Rafetus swinhoei. Lineage (NCBI taxonomy): Eukaryota > Metazoa > Chordata > Testudines > Trionychidae > Rafetus > Rafetus swinhoei. The sequence goes on along the minus strand of CM033437.1, from coordinate 266,976,544 downwards.
TCTAACACAAAAGGTTTCTTTTGGTGGCCCCTAGTTCTTATATTATGGGAACAAGTAAATAACTTTTCCTTATTCACTTTCTCCACACCATTCATGATTTCATAGACCTCTATCATATCCCCCCTTAGTCTCCTCTTTTCCAAGCTGAAAAGTCCCAGTCTCTTTAATCTCTCCTCAATGGGACCCGTTCCAAACCCCTAATCATTTTAGTTGTCCTTCTCTGAACATTTTCTAATGCCAGTATATCTTTTTTGAGATGAGGAGACCGCATCTGCATGCAGTATTCCAGATGTGGGCGTACCATGGATTTATATGAGGGCAATAAGATATTCTCCGTCTTATTCTCTATCCCTTTTTTAATGATTTCTAACATCCTGTTTGCTTTTTTGACTGCCGCTGCACACTGCGTGGACGTCTTCACAGAACCATCCACAATGACTCCAAGATCTCTTTCCTGATTAGTTGTAGCTAAATTAGCCCCTATCATATTATATGTATAGTTGGGGTTATTTTTCCCCAATGTGCATTACTTTACATTTATCCACATTAAATTTCATTTGCCATTTTGTTGCCCAATCACTTAGTTTTGTGAGATCTTTTTGAAGTTCTTCATAGTCTGCTTTGGTCTTAACTACCTTGAGCAGTTTAGTATCATCTGCAAATTTTGCCACCTCACTGTTTACCCCTTTCTCCAGATCATTTATGAATAAGTTGAATAGGATTGGTCCTAGGACTGACCCTTAGGGAACACGAGTAGTTACCCCTTTCCATTCTGAAAATTTACCATTTATTCCTACCCTTTGTTTCCTGTCTTTTAACCAGTCCTCAGTCCATGAAAGGATTTTCCCTCTTATCCCATGAAAACTTAATTTACATAAGAGCCTTTGGTGAGGGACCTTGTCAAAGGCTTTCTGGAAATCTAAGTACAGCCGGTCCCCGAGTTGCGAACGGTCGACTTACGACCGTTCGCATTTACGACCGAAGCTGTCTTAAATGGCAGACCCCGAGTCACGAATGTGATCCATGCTTACAAACAGCGCGGTCACATGTAACTCTATGGGGTCCGACTTATGAACAAACCGAGTTACAGACCAATTGCTTGGTCCGTAACCGGTTCGTAAGTCGGGGAGAGGCTGTACACTATATCTACTGGATCCCCCTTGTCCACGTTTGTTGACCCCTTCAAAGAACTCTAATAGATTAGTAAGACATGATTTCCCTTTACAGAAATCATGTTGACTTCTGCCCAACAAATTATGTTCTTCTATGTGTCTGACAATTTTATTCTTTACTATTGTTTCAACTAATTTGCCCGGTACTGATGTTAGACTTACCGGTCTGTAATTGCCGGGATCGCCTCTAGAGCCCTTTTTAAATATTGGTGTTACATTAGCTATCTTCTAGTCATTGGGTACAGAAGCCGATTTAAAGGACAGGTTACAAACCATAGTTAATAGTTCCTCAATTTCACATTTGAGTTCTTTCAGAACTCTTGGGTGAATGCCATCCGGTCCCGGTGACTTGTTACTGTTAAGTTTATCAATTAATTCCAAAACCTTCTCTAATGACACTTCAATCTGTGACAAGTCCTCAGATTTGTCACCTACAAAGGACGGGTCAGGTTTGGGAATCTCCCTAACATCCTCAGCCGTGAAGACTGAAGCAAAGAATTCATTTAGTTTCTCCGCAATTACTTTATCGTCTTTAAGTGCTCCTTTTGTATCTCGATCGTCCGGTGGCCCCACTGGTTATCTGGCAGGCTTCCTGCTTCTGATGTACTTAAAAACATTTTGTTGTTACCTTCTGAGTTTTTGGATAGCTGTTCTACAAACTCCTTTTTGGCTTTTCTTATTACATTTTTACACTTAATTTGGCAGTGTTTATGCTCCTTTCTATTTACCTCACTAGGATTTGACTTCCACTTTTTAAAAGATGTCTTTTTCTCTCACTGCTTCTTTTACATCGTTGTTAAGCCAAGGTGGCTCTTTTTTAGTTCTTCTACTATGTTTTTTTAATTTGGGGTATACATTTAAGTTGGGCCTCTATTATGGTGTCTTTGAAAAGTATCCATGCAGCTTGCAGGGATTTTACTTTAGTCACTGTACCTTTCAATTTCTGTTTAACTAACCTCCTCATTTTTGCATAGTTCCTCTTTTTGAAATTAAATGCCACAGTGTTGGGCTGCTGAGTTGTTCTTCCCACCACAGGAATGTTAAATGTTATTATATTATAGTCACTATTTCCAAGCGGTCCTGTTATGGTTATCTTTTGGAGCAGATCCTGCGCGCCACTCAGGACTAAATCGAGAATTGCCTCTCCCCTTGTGGGTTCCTGTACCAGCTGCGCCAAGAAGCAGTCATTTAAGGTATCAAGAAATTTTGTCTCTGCATCTCGTCCTGAGGTGACATGTACCCAGTCAATATGGGGATAGTAATAGTGGGGGATTCCAACTAAGTTCTTTATTTTGATAGCCTCTCTAATCTCCCTTAGCATTTCAAAGTCACTATTACTGTCCTGGTCAGGTGGTCGATAATAGATCCCTACTGTTATATTCTTATTAGAGCAGGGAATTACTATCCATAGCGATTCTATGGAACATGTTGATTTATTTAAGATTTTTACTTCATTTGATTCTAAATTTTCTTTCACATATAGTGCCACTCCCCACCCGCACGACCTGTTCTGTCCTTCCGATATATTTTGTACCCCGGAATGATTGTGTCCCATTGATTGTCCTCACTCCACCAGGTTTCTGTGATGCCTATTATATCAGTATCCTCCTTTAACACGAGGCACTCTAGTTCACCCATCTTTTTTTTAGACTTCTAGCATTTGTGTACAAGCACTTTAAAAACTTGTCACTGTTTATTTGTCTGCCCTTTTCTGATGCGTCAGGTTCTTTTTTATGTGAATGTTTTTCGTCTGATCTGGTCCATACTTTATCCTCTTCCATCCTCTCCTCCTGACTAAAACCTAGGGAATCTCTGTCAATAGGTCTCTGTCCGATCCATGTGCACCTCCGCACCAATCGGCTTTCCCCCATCTCTTAGCTTAAAAATGCTCTGCGACCTTTTTAATGTTAAGTGCCAGCAGTCTGGATGCACTATGGTTTAGGTGGAGCCCATCCTTCCTGTATAGACTCCCTCTATCCCAAAAGTCTCCCCAGTTCCTTATAAAGCTAAACCCCTCCTCCCTACACCATCATCTCATCCACTCATTGAGACTCTAAAGCTCTGCCTTCCTACCTGGCCCTGCGCGTGGAACTGGAAGCATTTCTGAGAATGCCACCATAGAGGTCCTGGATTTCAGTCTCTTTCCTAGCAGCCTAAATTTGGCCTCCAGACGTCTCTGCTACCCTTCCCTATGTCATTGGCACGACCACCGGCTCCTCCCCAGCACTACACATAAGTCTATTTAGATGCCTCGAGAGATCCACAATCTTCGCATCAGGCAGGCAAGTCACCATACGGTTCTCCCGGTCATCGCACACCCAGCTATCTACATTTCTAATGATTGAATCTCCCATTACTAACAACTGCCTTTTCCTACTGACTGGAGTTTCCTACCCTGGAGAGGTAACCTCAGTGCGAGAGGATACCCCAACATCTGGAAGGAGAGTCCCAACTATGGGAAGGTTTCCCTCTGCTCCCGTTGACTGCTCTCCTTCCCTGACCCTTTCATCCTCAACAGCACAGGGGCTGTCTGATTGGGGGTGGGACAATTCTACAGTGTCCCAGAAAGCCTTATCTACTTACCTCTCTGCCTCCCTCAGCTCCTACAGTTCAGCCACCCTGGCCTCCAAAGCCCGTACGTGGTCTCTGAGGGCCAGGAGCGCCTTGCACCAAATGCACACATACACCACCCGTCCACAGGGCAGGTAATCAGACATGCTACACTGAGTGCAATAAACAGGATAGCCCCCACTCTGCTGCTTGGCTTCTGCCTGCATTCTCTCCTACAGCTACCTAGGTTATTGATAGGATTTCTAGTTAATCAAAACTTCCTGATTTAATACCTTTAAACTAAACTATAAAGAATGGCAAGTGTACTTTGGCCCCTTCCCACTCCCCTTCCAAACTCCCTCTCAAAACTTCCTGTTTGCTGCTCCTGTTCGCAAAAAAGGTCTCAGCAGGGGAGGAGGGTGCGTGAAGGCACTGGGGGCACAGAGCATATTTGGCTCCCTAGTGAGCCATAGGTTGCCGTCCCCTGGATTAAAGGAAGCGAGAGCGGTCCAGCCTAGCTGGGCTGGAACACTACCCCCATGCCTGACACAGCCAGGCTGAAGCAGACCCCCTGATGTGGACAGGGCCTTCTCTGGAGCACTTCTACCTGCGGGCGCACCAGGGCTGGGCCTACCACAGACAGGGGCTGCTCCAGCTGGGCTGAAATACCACCTGCCTGCGGCAGGCCCTGCAAGACTGGAACAGCCCCCTAACCCACGGCGGACAGGGAGCTACTCCCGCCCCCACTGGTTAACTTGAAGCAATAAGTCTCACCCATTAACCATTCACATTGCTACAATACAACATGATTCTATTTTAGACTCTCACTACCATTAAAAAAACGTATAGCTGGCCAATGCCTGCTAACTTGGGCTCAGGCTCAGAAGCTGTTTAACTGCAGTGTAGATGTTCAAACACAGGCTAGAGCCCATTCTCAGAGACTCACAAATGCAAGTTAACTGGCACAGACATACGCAGGTGGCTAGCTGCAATGTAGACATACTCTTAGTGTATTTTGATATGGAACAATGAAACATATGGTGTGACTTTTCCTACTTCTACACAACTAGAAGTTTAAAAAACAATGAATGGTCCTGCAGCACCTACAAATGTAGATGATATCATCAGCTTTCATGGGCACAACCTACTTCTTCATGATATCATCTACATTTTTGTGTTAGTGTCTAGGTGCTGCAGAACCATTAGTTGGTTTTTAAGTTTTTTCTGTTACAGACTAACATGGCTCCCCTCTGAGACCACTAGAGGTGTAGCCCTCATTCACCTGACCAGATTAGATGCACAAGAAATTAGTGGAATAAATCAGACCCCAAACTTTCCATTTCTCAAACACATACTGGGTGAAAAAATAGCCTCCCCCACTTAAGCACAATTATTTAGATTGCCCTTCTGTCATATGCAACGTTTTCCAGCAAGTCATATCACCCCCCAAAATAGTAAACATAAAATAATCAAAGTTAACCAAGAAGTCCCATGTACTCAGCTTCCAAAGCAATCTTTGATACAACACTCATCATCACAGCATCTGAGCACCTCTGTACCATTAACAAATTTATCCTCACAACAACTCTTATGAACTATGAAAGTTTTATTTTCATTTTACAGATGGGAAACTGCAGCATAGATTAAATTACTTGGCTAAAGGGACTTTCTCTCACGTGTTAATTCAGGTCTCCCAAGTGCTAGGAAGTTTGTCTTACTAAAAAGAGATGGCAATCCATACTATTGGAGAAAGTACTACTGCACAACAATGCACTTCAACAGCCCATTATGTAAACTTTCTAGAAGCACATCGCAAATATGGACAAACCAAACCAAAACAGGAAAATTGATTTGTAGGTTTATTTAACATAAGCAACGAAACTATACTCATAGTCTGATGACTCCTCACTAGCAGATTTGTTTAAATAAAGGTTGTCACTGAAAATCCAACAGATGTTTTTAAATCCAAACATGCTGCCTATACTGATTTACTTAAATGTATGAAAGTACTTTCAATATCCCCAAGCTATTTAGTTTTTTCACTAACACATTCCAGATATTAGAAGCTTTTTGACTTAAACCACTACATCATTTTGGTAATCAGTTCATTACATGTTACAGATTAAACTTGATTAATTTTAAATATGCAATTTGATAGTGAAAGAACAGAAGCAGAAATATATTTTCCTCTATTTAAATTGAAGCACAATTTCAAATATTATGCAAAACATTCATTTTTTAAAATGTCACAATATTGTCACTCTGTATTTTGAGACATAATGCCTGCATTTGTTAAATATTTTTGAAATATTTCAAATACACAAGTAATGCTACGTAACTTTAAATATTTATATTATACTTCTGATTTAGTTCTAACAAAATCTTTGCAATGGAAATTAATAAAATCAGGAGATTCTTTATTCACAAAGCAGATTTATTATTTTAAAAAGCAAGAAGTTCAAACACAGCCTTTGGTGAAGACAACATAATGAGGACTCACTGCTGACAACAGCAGTTAGGTCTTTAGGGGATTGGCTTCCTCTCTCAAGTGCTGCCAGAAGATTCTGTGTAATGAGCAGTGAAAATACTGAATAAAGTGTTTATGATTTATACAGCATAAATCACATGCTGATATTCTGGACATGCATTCATACCATGCACAATATGCATTAACAAAGCATGAAGAAGTGTTCCATGCAAATAACTGCAGAAATAGCTTAGAGAATGAGCTCTTGTATGTGGGAAAAATGCAAAATTATGGGGTTTTTTACCTTTTATTTGTTATACATAGGGCCCTACCAAATTCATGGTCTATTTTAGTAAATGTCATGGTTATAGGATTTTTAAAAGGGTAAATTTTATGGTTTCACATATTTAAGTCTGAAATTTCAGAGTGTTGTAATTGTAGAGATCCTGACCCAACAAGGAGTTGTGTGTGTGGGGGAGGGGTGGGAGAAGGGGAGTCAAAAGATTATCATATGGGGGTTGCAGTATTGTCCTCAGAGCTGGGAAGTTGGAGCGTGGCAGCTGCTGGCCTGGAATCCAGCTCTGAAGGCAGAGTTACCGTCAGCAGCAGTAAGGGTGGCATGGTATGGTATTGCCACCCTTATTTCTGCACTGCTTCCTGCAGAGCTGGACTGTTAGTCAGTGGCTGCCACTCTCCGGCCACCTAGCTCTGAAAGCAGCAGTTCAGAAGTAAGGACGACATGGGTATGGTATGCCCCCCTTCTATACTACTGCTGGTAGGATGCTGCCTTCAGAGCTGGGCCCACGGCCAACATTACAACAACCACTCTCCAGTTGCCCAACTGTAAAAGCAGTACGGAACTAAGGATGGCAATACCATGGCCCTTCTAATATAACCTTGTGATCCCCCAGCAACTCCCTTTTCAGGTCAGGACCCTCAACTTAAGAAATGCTGGTCTTCTCCTGTGAAATGTGTATAGTACAGGCTAAAAGCGCACAAAATTCCAGATTACATGGTCTGTGACGCATTTTGCATGGCTGTGAATCTGATGGGGTCCTAGTTATACATAAGCTTTGCTGTGCTATAAAATTGCTATTATAATCTCCTTTCACAATATCTGAATATTACTCTAAGGAAATAAGCATCTGAAAGTTTTTATACACTTTTGGAGTAAACCACATTCCAAAACTTTATTTTAACACTTCAAAAGGTTAGTCAATAATTGAAAAACAGAGTGAGCATTTATTAAAATAGTAATTTTACGTACTTGTGACTAAACATGTAAGAAAATTGATATTAAAGTCTAGACACAGGATACCTTACTATATATTTTAGAAATGTGCATTTGTCTATTTGTCTGTCCAACTGTTAATCTGTTTGTTTAAGAACTCCTAAACCGAAAGAGCTCGGACCACCAAATTTAGTATGCAACTTCCTCTTATAACTAAAAGCAAAGTCAAAGTCAAGGTTTGGCTGTGCCAGGATAACGGGATGTGCCTGGAATTCAACTGTTTCCCATAAAATAGAAAGGGAGGGGTCTGGCAAGAGGGACAGTTATACTGCAGAATGATCAGAGAGGCAGCAAGGGGCTAGAGATTGTGAGTGGGACAGCTATAACCCCATTGGGCCAGCAGGGGGCAGGAGTGGAGAACGGGACAGCTATCTATTACATTTCAGAGCATTTATCTGTTTGTGTGCCTATCTGACTGGGTGTCAGTGTCCCCCCCAACCAGAAGACATGCACCCCTTCCCCAGCTATGCTCACTGCAGCTGCAGCAGCCAAGGACAGGTGCTTCTCACCTGGCTCCCAACAGCTCCAGTGAGAAAGGGCTGGGGATGTCCTCTCTCCCCGGGGCAACCTGAATATGAACCCCGCATCTCCAGTCCCACCCCAGAAGAATGATTTAAATGAAAAAACACAAAATTTGAAGTAAGGACCCAAGCAATGCCTGGTAAATCTTCTAGTTGATAAATAACATGTTTCCTAAGTAACTCCAATTTTTCCTGGAAGTCAAACAGCATGCATCCATTCATCCATTTTAAGTATTTTTTAAAGACACTTGATTGTCCTTATATTTCATACTAAATGTTTTCTATTTGATATAGATTAGTCATATATTTTCGATCTAACTTAAGGTTGGACCGGCTAATAAACAATTGTTACAACAGTGACAAGCTGCCAAAACACACTTCACCCTTAAATTCTTCATTCTATATCAATTACCCATGAAATACAAAATCAAATTCAAGTTTTTGTTTCTAGTAATAAAAAGCTCTTTATTATTTGGCTGGATAAACTGAGGAAGCACCTCCATCTAAATGATCATGAATACATATGATAGCTACAGTCCACTAAATACAAGCATCAACCAAAAGAAGTGAGATTTGTGCATACTGCAGTAGTTTTCAAACTGCGAGTCGCAACCCAGTACTGGGTCCTCGAATGTCAGGCACTGGGTCTCAGTTGCTGCAGGGGGGTCAGGTGACCAATGGGAGTGCTAAGGCAGGCTACCTGCCTGTCCTGGCACCACAGACTATGCTGCACCTCAGAAGTGGCCGGCAGCAGGCCAGACCTCCCTGCCCCATGGCTCTCGTGGTCCAGAAACATCTGTGGTCCTACTGGACCACTGATGTTGCCGGACCAGAGATTCACGGATTAAAGAGGTACAACCTATACTTATCAAGGACACTTGAAAAAATTCCACAATCTTGTATTCACTTTAAATCACTGAAGAACAAAAATAACTGATGCTAAATACACTACCTTAAGGTGTGGTTCTATTTACAAATACGATTACGTAACAATGGAATTTTCTTAGTGAAAGAGTTTTCCTCCTAGGGCCTAGTCACACTAATATGTGCTTTGTTAGTGACAAAGGTTTCTAATACAGTACCCTGGCAGCTCTACGCAGTCAACCTAGCACTGAGAGAATATATTTGATTCCATTCCCTACAGTGCATTGCCAGGATTTAAAAAGTTAAATAAGTAAGCATGTAACCACTGAAAATCTCAGAGGCTACACGCTCTCAGGGAGGAAGCTTCCCTGCCGCATAGAAGCTGCCTCCCGGGGAGCCGGACTGCCAGCTCCTGCCAGGCCCTCTCCTGGGGAGCTAACATGTAACCTGCAGCCAAGGGGGCCTGGCTGGGCCTGCCACGGCCTGCCACTGACGGGAGTTGCTCCAGCCGACCATAGCACTCCCTGCTAGGGTTGCCAAATGGTTTCAACAAAAATACCGGACACACTTGACATTACATCACAATCTACATTACATCTTATTTAGAAAATACCGGACATTTATATTTTCTCATTTATATATTCTCAATTTGTTTCCCGAACAGAAAGCTCAAATACTGGACTGTCCGGTTCAAAACCGGACACCTGGCAACCCTAGTCCCTGCCTGCAATGGGTCCCGTGGGGCTGGAACCGTCTTTGCCCAAGGAGGGCAGGGAGTTGCTCCAGCCCCTGCGGTTAAAAGGAACCTATAAGCATTACAAGTTTAGGGTGATGCTTACCGGTTAGCCAGTTTGACGGTAAACCTTTCACATCCCTAGTGCATTATCAACAAAACTACTTATCTCTTTCATAGTTTTTGAAGTAGGGCCAGTTACATCTGTGCAACCACTCTGAAGATATTAAGGTTGCACAGTTATCAGTTAGGTTTGGTCTAGACTTCAAAGTGTTACGAGTATCACTATTTCAGCTAAGGTGTGATTTTTTTTAACTAAAGTACTTACACCAGTAAAAGTTTTTAAAAACAGACAATTATGCCAGTATAAAGGTGACATATCAGCACAGTTACTTACTATCCCTACAGAAATAAAGTATCTGTATCTACCTTAGGGATGTAGAACCACTTTAATCATACAGCCCTCTGGGGTAGAAAAGACTTAAGGAAATCTATAATGCACAATTTCTTTTACTGACTATGATGCACAATAAGAACTCGGATGGGGTCCCAGAGTCAGTCAGTCTCCAGAACTGGCATATTTGAGCCAGAGTTGTCATGACAAAAATATGGAACACCATTATATTTGGAATCATTTCTCAGAGTACAACTTTTTTTTTTTAAACTCTTTTATATCAAGACTTCCAAAAGTCATTACTGATTACTATTTCCATTTCTAGTCATTCAAAGGGTAACATCCTATGAAGGTTCCCAATTTTCAGAAAGTGCTCAGAACTCAGCCTCTTAAAATCAGATACCCTCAAGGATTTTGACATTGGGCGTACAAAAATTGAGACATTCAAATCACTACTTATTTCTGAATATCTTAGACAAAATTGTTAAACATGAAAATTGACTGACATGTAAAAAAAAACTTTGTTGTATCCCAAAATAATAATAATCACAACAATAAAAATCTACTGGAGTAATTAAAGTAAGAAGTTATATGGACTATGATAGATAAATTAACTTTCTGGACCCTTTCCACCACCTAAGCACATAATATAAAAGAAAATCACTGTTTGGATTTAGATTACAAAAGGGTTTTGTGAAATTTGAAAGAATTGTTGAGTTGTCCACATTATGGCCCCAATCCTGCAATGAGTCATGTACATGTTACTTTATGCACAGTGAATAGTCCCATTAATAATCAGTGATTAATATTAACCTAAAATTAAGCATGCACTTCAATCTTCATAGGAACAGGGCCTTGAGAATGAGTTGTTACAACTGAAAACACCAATAGATATGCTGTCCCTGTGAAATTTAAGAATTTAAATAATCTATGACTTGTAAATTATAACTACTAATTATTTTTACTAGTGAATTCACTTTCTGAATTAACCCAAATATTAAAGTGAGTGCCCAAATCTGTTACTTAAGCACACTGCACAACTCTCATTGATTTCAGCAGAAGCAGGATATTGTTTTAAAAGCTCTTAAAATTATCACACTTAATAAATATACCACACTGCACAAAGTGTGATGATTAAAGTTTACTAAAAACTATCAACTATTTGCTGATGATATTCTAAGTACATAATTTTAAAAGGAAGGCATCATCTTAATGGCCAAAATAACTGATAAGTATGCTGCTTTGCCCCGGCTTCACACAAAGAAGAAAAATAGTTTCACATTCAGTTCCTTTTCTTAGTACCCTAAATCTATTGTGGGGGGATCTTACAGATTAGCAATTTCAGATGAGTTTCTAGACAACATGTCAAGGTTTTTATTTTTTATTTATATATATATATATATATATATACACACCCACACACACAGAGGGCTTGACAAACCACTGCGAAATCTACTCACCAGCCCCGCACTGCGCATACGCAAGACCCGCATTGTGCATGCGCACACCGCCAGTGAACGGGGCGACCGGCTGAAATCTACTCGCCACGGGCAAGTAGATTCACTGATTTGTCGAGCCATACACACACACACACACATATATATATATATATGCAGGGCTCAACAAACAATGTAATCTACTTGCCTGTGGCGAGTAGATTACAACCCGGAAGAGCTGGCGCAGAGCGATCTGCACATGCGCAGAACACAGAACGGCGCGAAACCGCGTGGCTTGCCGCGGCTTGGCGAGCCGTGTGTGCGTGTGTGTGTGTGTGTAAAAACAAAAACAAAAACAGCATTGAACTTAGCCCCTTACTTTAAAAAACTAACTGCATTCCCTCATATTATTCCATTATTACAAACTGCAGTCTCAGACCATTGCAAATGGGAGCACCATAAGCTGTTTATCTTGTTTAATCCTGAAGGTAAATAGCTTAAGCTTTTAAATATTTGGCTTCCTCATTGCCATAATAAATCCAGCCTCTGGACAAAGGTAACAAAATACCATGAAGAATCCTAAACTTCTATACTGGCTCACTGAACTTTTACTTTCAACTGTGCATTATGTTCATTGGATTATAGACCTAAAGGAGTAATTTTCAGAAACTGTTTAATTTGAAGGATTATAATTGAGATCCCACTTTAACGCTGGATGAATCCAATACTGAAAAAATTCCTACATCCACCTCCAGATTAGGGACGTTAAATTTTGATTAATCAACTAATCGAGTAGTCAATGGAATTTCCATCGACTACTCGATTAGTTGATAAAGGGGGTGCTCACTATCCTGCTGCGCCTCTGCCTTTGAAATGTACAAGAGCTGCCTGTGGCTCTTGCACATTTCAAAGGAAGAGGCATATAAGTCAGCACCAGCACGAATGGGGACTAGTTCAGTTTCCCCGCTGCACCTGTCTCCCCTTCCCCCCGCAGAGACCGTGCTTGGTGGAACCGGCTTTTAACCTGCCCCCAGCCCAGCTCCTGCTCTCCCTCCTCCCACTGCCACTCTCTGATAGAGCGGGGGGGGGGGCAGAGGAGTGAGAGCGACTAGTCGAGTCACTACTTGACTACTAGTTGCTTATATCCCTACTCTAGATCTGATCTTTTGTTTAGAAAAAAGGAATATTACATAGTATAAGCTGTCCACTGTATTCCTTTGGAATATGGCCACAGTGGAAATTTCAGTTGTTTACTTTCTATTACAGTAGAGTCTCGATTATCCGACCTAAACAGGACCGAAGGATGGTCGGATAATCGAAATGTCGGATAATACGGAAAATACCTTGCGGGGTCCAAGGTATTTTACCCGTCGGCTGCCACTCTGTAGATGGGGGGAGCCAGCAGCCTCGACCTCCCTATCTCGGCCCAGCGCTGCCTCGACCTCCCTATCTCTCCTGGCCAGCCGCGGGGCAGCGCAACTGGCCGAGAGAGATAAGGGAGGTCGGGGGCAGCGCGACTGGCCGGGGGAGATAAGGGAGGTCAGGGGCAGCGTGACTGGCCAGAGGGGATGAGGGAGATAGGGGCGCCCCGCGACCTTCAGGGAGCAGGGGCAGATGGGCTCCGGCATCCTGCCGCACGGCCCTGCTTCCTCCTCCCTCTTCTCTCACCGCCTTTGTCTCCGCACTGCCCGGCGCCTTCCCTTCCGCGCTCCGCTCTGCCGGCTCCACCGCCCGCACAATTGCCTTGGGCAGCCACAGGCAGGTCGGATAACACAGAATGTCAGATAAAGGAAGGTCAGATAATCAAGACTCTTCTGTATATTCTATTCAGGTTTTGCATAAAGAAAGTTCTTCTAAACTCTTCCTACTTGGTCATCTCAGTTTCAGCTCATGTGCTTTAGTTTTTAGGTATTATTAATTTTCAAAGACAGCTTTGTTACATTCATCTTCTTTAGTTCCCTATGGAGTTTTACACAACTCAATTAAATCCTTTCTTATTCTCTAGTATTGCAAATATATATCTATGAGCTTAAAATTAAGCATGTGCATAAATTTTTGCAGAACTTGGGCCTTAACCTTCTCTTTTCTAATAGCTGTGGCCAAATCCTCTACTCCATCACTGTATGGCCTCCATACGTTTCGAAAGACGGTGGGATGCAGCATTAAACTGGTCGCTTTTTGCAATGTTTTGTGTGGCTCAATAGACCAATGTGAGAAAGGCATGTTCGGCTGCAGTAGGTACAGCTCCATGCTGTGGTAGTGTTAGTTGTTATCATCTGTTCTTTCCTCTTCATTCTTTTCTTGTTCTGGTTTTCTGCCAAAGTCTTGTAGTGCTTTTGTCCTTGGCGGAGGTATTGACACCAGGTATTTCTATCCATTGCCAAGTTTTCCCAACTATCAATGTCTGTCTGAAACTTTACCAAAGCAGCTTTGCAGTAGTCCTTGAAATGGAGTTTAGGGTGTCCTTTTGGTCTTGTTCCCTCTGCCAGTTCTCTGTACAAAATGTTCTTTGGGATGCGGTTATCGTCCATTCTCTTCACGTGACCCAGCCACTGTAGCCTTCTGCTATGCAGAATGGCTCCCAGGCTTGACATTCCAGCTCTTTCTAATACTTTCTCATTCGGGACTTTATCTTGCCATTTGATGTTCAAAATTTTGCGTAAGCAATGGATATGGAAAGAGCTAAGTTGTTTTTCTTGGCTTGCACAGGTGGTCCACGTTTCTGATCCACTCCATCACTATACCTATAATTGAGTTGCCCACTCCATCATTATACCTATAATTAACTTACCAGATAATTGGTAAAAATATGAAAGCTCACATAAAATAAAGCTTCCGCATACAGATTTCAAGACATACACTTTAGGTTATTCAGTTTCTTGAAAGCTGTCTAACTGGCCAAGCTGGTTTCTTAGCGAATGACTTTTCTCTGTATGCACATTCATATGTACAGATAGAACTTTTTATATTATCAGGTTTTAGTAAAAAAAGGTGAGACAAGAATAAAATGCATCTATAATATTCTCATTTTAATCTCCACATGTGTAAGAGAGATTTATCTTCTCTCCAGAATCATTTTCTCTCTCCCTCCCCGGCTTTTCTTATGTAACTAAGTTGTTCTGACCAAACCTTTTGCAGGATTTCATGGGAAAAGAATGTTTAAATGACTGATGACATTAGAAAGCTAATATCTGCCATTAGATACAAAAGTCCTAAATGTTGATGTTTATTAGGCATTATTGCTTAAACTGATAGTTTAATTTTAGTTCATAGTTAGCAAAGAGTCTGCGTGCGTGTCTTTCAAGAATCACCACCACAATTGGAAATATCAACAAAGACACCAATCATCAAACCGAACATTAACTACTAAAACCACCAGAAAATGGCCCCAGAAGGACTGGGTTAATAGACAACATATGGGTGGGGAGGAGCCTAGCCCTACTAATGTGTACATACAAAACGAACCTGTTCTTTGACAGAGGATTTCAGTTTCAAGACTGCCATTCTAGTATTTTCCTAAGAACTATATTAATGCACTTAAATAATTATCTGATGCCATTTGCCAGCAGTATTTAAAAGTAAACGGGTTTGAGTTAAGTTTAAAGAAGCTACACATGGATCAATTTACTTACCATAATTTGAATTATCATAAAGTACTTTCTATATTCTCTTTCATGTGAGATCAAAATAAGAATCTAAACAGTCATGTTACTGATCTTTAATGGACTTTAAAACAGCAAAATATTCTGAATATTTTTAGAACAGTGAAAAACTTTGTTCTTTATATTTAATACTACAGGCTGGACTTCCCTGATCCAGCACCCTCAGGACCTGACTGGTCCTGGACAAAGGAGTTTGCTGGACCAGGCAAGGTTGAGGGGGTGGGTGCAACCTCTCTGCTAGGCTTCTCTCCTAAGCTTCCTGGTTCTAAGAGCTGCGGCAGCCTTGAAGCCCCGCTTGCCCCATGAGCACCTGGGTCCCCGGCAGGCCTGTCAGCTCCATGGCCCTACAAGCTTCGGCTCCCATGCCAGCTTTCCTGCTTGCGGGCTGCAGCCTCTGGTGCCCCTCTAGCTCCACCAACTGGCTCCTCCGCTCCAAGCTCCTGGCAAACTCTGCCGCTGGAGCTCTCTAGTCAAGCAACATCCATGGTCCTGAGGTATCATGGAAGTTGCTGGACTAGAGAGATTCAACTTGTACTACACAGCTGACTTCCCCATCCATCTTTGCATGAAATTTATAATTAAAGAAATAACTATGGATTAGTTACTCTGCCACTAATTTTATTAGAGAAAGACTGATTGGAATTCTTCTGGTTACAAATATAGCTAAACCCAATCATTTTTTAAATAAAACAGACTTATAAAAGATTTGTTTCAAGAACAAAAATTCTTGTTTGTCAAAATAACTGAGGTACTTGAAAACCTTATTTCTAGCTTGGCTCATTTCAGACCCCAGAGTCAAATTCTGTGATTGGAGTATCATCTATACTGGGCTTCTACTCAAGTAATGAAACCACATTTAAAATACTTTCTAAAAATGGCTATTTAAAGATAGATTAGTACAAACCCAGTTGTAATAGAGTTAGGTCCCATCCACACAAGTACAGAATAAAAACCTTGTCAAGATGGAATAGGCACTACAGGCCTCTGCTTGGGTTCCCTTGTCCTGGAGGAATATGAACAGGGAGAAGGGACACCAGCTGATCCATTGTGCATTTATTCGGGAAACCCTTAACAATAATAAAAAATAATTACTTCACAGTTTAAAATAGTTATTTAAAGATTTATGATGAATCTTTAATTTGTGTATAGTATTTGAGAATGAAATTTCCCTCCTATTCAATTATTTAAATATCATGTTACTTAGGGATGTAAAATCTCGTTTAATTAGTTAACCAGTTAAACGTTAAGCTTAACTTGTTTACTAATTAAAGTGGTGGTGGGCAGGAGCTGCTCCAGACTGGCTGCTGGCTCCTATCTCACATAGGCTGGTAGTCGTCAGCCTCACACTGAGGGAGGTGGAAGTGGCAGCAGGGGGAGGTCTGCCAGCTCCCAGCCCATAAGGTGGAGAGAGAAAAATTGTTCTCCTTGGCCTCTGAGGATAGGACAAGAAGCAATGGACTTAAACAGCAGCAAGGGAAGTTTAGGTTGGACATTGGGAAAAACTTTGTAACAGTCAAGGTTGTTAAAATACTGGAATAAATTGGCTAGATAGGTTGTAGATGCTCCATCTCTGGAGATATTTAAGAACAGGTTAGATAGATTTCTATCAGGGATGGTCTAAACAGTGCTTGATCCTGCAGTGAGGGCAGGGGACTGGACTCAATGACCTCTCAAGGTCCCTTCCAGTTCTAGTATTCTATGATTCTATATACTCAATTATATGCAAAGCACTACTAACCAATGGAAGTTCTATTAAGTACTAAAAGTCTTATCATAGTATACGTATACATAGCCAGCAACAGGAAGCCTCCCAGCCCATGTCAGACTTGGGTTCGCAGGACTCATAGTAGTGCTCTAAAAATAGCTGAGCAGAGAATGCTTCAAAGTTGTAGCTCAGGCTTGAGCTCAGGCTCTGAAGCTTATGGAGAGGGGTTAGCTTCACAGTCCAAGCTGCAGCTTCAAAGTGCTGTCTAAATAGCTATATTTAGAGCAGTAGCTTGAGCCCAACTAGTCTGAGTCTGTTGACTTGTGCTGGGAGGTTTGCTGCCACAGGCTGAGAGACAGTTTATATCCTTATGTTCGTTTCTTTTACAGGAGAACTTTGATACATTTTATATAAAGTATGCCTTGTGAAGTATCAATTGAAAACTCATAATTTGCTGAGCACTACTGTCACAGTAAAATATGTGTAGCAGCATTGTATGTAAAGATATAAGATTCTATTGTATGATATTATTAAAACATGTTCCAAGTCTGGAAAACAGTAAACACACCAGTTCCCTGAGACAAAAGGTTAGTTGACAACTCAGTCAATTGTCAACAAAATCAAATGGATCAACGCCCAGCTAAATCGGCTTTCTTCGGCAGAAAACAAGTTTAAGCAAAAATCTAATTCTTGACAAAGAAACAGTATGTGGCTCATTGGAGGTCATTTTCAAAGAAAAGAAAACTGTAAGAAAGGAAATAAGCACAGCCTCAAACACTCTCTCCCTTTCTCTCTACCTATGGGGCAATATTGGATTGGGGAGGAATGCTGACTTAAAAAATTCAGCCAATAAGACTGCTGAAACCCTTACTTTGAATTCACTTAGCTTGTAAGTTACGCATTAGTTGTGTTTTACTTTTATTATCTTGTAAACAATTTTGACTTTTATGCTTCACTAGAAGATTTACCTGGTGTTGCTCAGGTCCTTAACTCTATTATTCATTTAAATCATTGCTGGGGGCAGGGCTGAGGATTAAATGTTCAGTATGCAGGCTACCCTAGGAACAGAAGACTACCCCCACACTTTCATCACAGCAGCTTGGGGTCAGGTGAAAACTATGGATGTTAAATATCTGTTAGTTGAATAGTCAAGTAACCTCATGAATTCTTATTGGTTGCTCAACTATTCTATAGTTCCCGGGGACGGCAGGCAGTGTACTCTGGCCCCATTCCCAAGGAGCTCCATGCCACTCTCCACAGCTGCCTCCGTAAGAGAGGCAGCCGCAGGGCATGCCAGGCAGGAGCTGGTCTGTGAGTGGAGCCAGTTTAAATACCAGCTCCCCTTGCAGACTGGCTGCCTGTTGCCCCACACTGCTGCCTCTGATACAGTATCTGAACTCCTGGATCCAGCATGAGCCAGAACTGAGCCGGGATGCCCTCCTACCTCCTAATACCCCCACTGCAGCTCTGCATTTAAAGTGTTAAGTCTTGGACCCATTGTAAGCCAGGACAGAGACAGGCTGCTGGCCAGCCTGCTAATAAATTTACTGGTGGGGTAGGGATGCATATAGTCTATAGCATTAATCTATAAGCTTTTGCTTATCGGTTAATCAACTACACTACTACATCCCTAGTGAGAACTGCTTCTCCATGGCCTCTGCAGCTCCAACAGGCACAGCATGTGGAGGAACACACGTCCCCCAGCTGGGGCAGGTCTAGGTTCACCTGCCCCCTGTACTCCCCAGCCTGAGTGAGGAATGCAGCAAACTGCACACTTTCCCCTTGCTCCCTGACTTAGGGAAATTGCCAGAAATGTTCCCGAACAAATTGAGGGGTGGGGGACTTCAGCCCTCATGCTCTCCCTAAATAGCACGTAGGGGTGGAAGGCTCAGGTAATCTCAGATGGAGGGAGGGCACCCCCAGCTAGCCCCTTTCACCTGCCTGGTGATTCTGTCTCTATTTCTGTATGGTTCTCTAAGAAGCAATCCCATTCCAGGAACATCCCATTTTTCTGACACAACCAAATCCTTACTTTGCTTTAAGTTATGATAAGGCAGAAGCTATATACTCAATTTGGTGGTCCTAGCTCTGTTTAGGAGGAGTTCTTGAACAAACAAACTATCAAATATACAGTAAAATACTTGTCGCTACAAAATTAATGTTTCTATAGTTAATACATTTCTTTCATTTTTAAAATCTAAAATAGTGTGTTTGTATTGAAGTGTTTGGGGAGCTCCATTTGGAATACTAGGAATTGTGCATATCATTTTCTATTATTAAAATGATGGATTTTGTATGAGTTTGTATAGCTATGGAGAGAGCTAGGCAGTACAAGATGTACATTTCTGGGCAAGTCTGGGACTGGAAATTTCCTGGCATTGTTTTGCAGTGTAATTCAAGAGTGTCTGGCTTTAACACTCATACAGCACAACCTCAGACTTACGAATACTTTGGGAACAGAAGATGTTCATAATTCTGAAATATTTGTAACTTTGAACAAAAAGTTTCAAAAGTTCACAACTGAACCTTGATTTAATACTGCCTTAAAACTTTACTACACAAAACAAAAATGCTGCTTTTAACAATATGAATGTAAACGAAACAAGAATAGACGGTTTCATTACGTTGTCAATCCTTTTTTTTTTTAAACTGTCCCTTTTTTGCAGTTCACATTTAACCACAGTATCATATAGTACAGGGGTGGGCAATAATTTTTGTAGTGGGGCCACTTCACTAATGTTGATAGTGGTCACGGGCTGGTCCTGGCAGAGGCAGGGCCTTAGGCAAAAAAGGTGGGGCCGCAGTCAGAAGGAGGCGGTTCCCTCTAAGCACCATGTGCAGGGGGGAGGAGAGAAGACTTTGTGCACTCTCCCATAGGCAGGGGAGCATGGGAGGTCTCTCCCGCCCTGCCAGGGGCATGTGGCGCCATGCCACTGGTGGAGGAAGGAGACTTCGTCTGCTCCACCAACCCCAGGCCTAATTGGCCTGGGGGCCGTTTTCAACAGCTGGCAGTTCCCTCTGGTGCCATGCGCCCCCAGTGTTGGGAGGAGACTTTGTGTGCTCCCCCTGCCCCAGGTCTCAACTGGCTGGGGGCACGAGCGCAGGCCGTATCTTGCCTGTTAACCAGTCAGTTAACTCTGGTGTTTAACAACTCTACTGTACAATACAACAGAGTAATATACATGCTGGAAACTACGTGTGGGCAGACCAGAAGCGGTAGCTCTTATAGCAAAGCAGTATAAAAGACCTGCCAGGTTGGAAAACTGAGGGAACACAGCTGTTCATCAGTCCATACTGTAGCCTGGATAATGTCACATTAGCCATACCCAGACTGCATAACTAAAGCAGATCAAAATATTTTAAACGATTTGTGGTTTATGTTATACTAGCAGAAATACCCAGCATCGCCCGGGGAACATATAGTAAAAGATGTGATGAATGACCTACGTCAATGACAATAACATAGCATATTTTATTGGAAATACTTTTCTCTTATATATGATTTTAAGAAATTAACATAGCTAGTGATATGCTTAGAAAACGCATTTACATGTAACTCATTTCTTGCTAACAAAAGATATGGTGAATTAACTACGTAAATTATGTTAACATAACATTTTATTAGAAATACTTTTTCTTGTATCATAGCGAAAGGATCTCATAGTTGCAGTTTATGTGATAAACTTAAGAGTCCTATGATCAAGCGCTACTAAAAGCTAATTAGTGGCACAATTGGGGCTCTGGGGGAGCGGATTTTGAGCTATAACCATTCCAGTTATTGACGTTAAGAAATCAGTAGTATCCGTGCAAAATGTTGTGTTTCTATGATCAGGCGCTACTGAAAGCTAATTATCAGTGGGCCCAATTAGGGCTCCAGGGGGGAACGGATTTCCAGATATAACCAATGCAGTTATTTAAGTTAGGAAATCAGTAGTATCCGTTCAAAATTTGGTGTTTCTAGCTCTTACTGTTTCTGAGATCTTTCCGAAATATTTATAAGAAGAAGATATGAGCTCTACATCACAATTTTACCAAATAAAACTGAGAGCAAATACTTTTTAGTTCTTGGATATTTTGAATGGTTTAATTTTATCATGACTTCATCTAAAACTGTTAATAGTTAGGTTACTAAAATACTGTCATCTCTTTAGAGTTACACTTTAAATTTTACATCAACAACTATTCAGGAAACTGTCCTTTTATTTTTATAACAGGTCTTATAAGATATTTCATACTGCTGATTTTCTCAAACCCATTTTGTAAACCCCATTCGCACACGTCCACAGGAAACATGCAGGCTCTCAACTCAGTTACGTTTTAGTGCAGTTGTACAAGTTCAAAACCTAATGAAGGCATCCTGAGCCTTGGACTGGTGCATCCCATCCTTTCACTTTGTTGTATTTTCTTTTTAAGCGAACAAGTCTCAGTTATATGTTTTTAAAAATTTGGAAGCAGGATATAATTCATAAACAGGAGTCCTGTACCCGGTATGACGGATACTTAGACTCCCTCACAAACATCATGGCATATGAAGGACTCCTGGAAAAGGCAGGAGCAGAAGGGACAGCTGCTGAAAAAAGAAGCAGCTGTGAGATAAAGAAACATTATCAGTAGGAACAGTTGGGGGGCATGCCTTCAGTTGGTGTAAATTGTCTTTGTAACAGACTAACAATTTCCTGCAATATCCAGAATGAACTTTACTGAATTAAGTTAAATCTTAATTGATTTAGAGTTGATACTTTTGGGTTACATTGTATTAAAAATTTAATTGTGTATAAGTTGTGGCACTGTATGTTCCTTCTCTAATAGGGAGTGGGGATGCTAAGTACTTCCTCCATTATCAGTCCTTTGAAGTCACCCCAAGAGATATGCATATACTAGATTAAACTGAATTCTCCAGAGATCAAAAGACAAAGAAAGGATTTTGGGCTACATAGCCTGGTTTTAACCTGGCTCCTGTCCTTTTTCCTGAGCCAGCAAACTAATAGGATTTCTGGTCCACTGAGGGCTCCCAATCTTTAGGGTAGGGCTGGAAGGACCAAATGCTTGTTCAGAGCTACAGCTGTGATGAACCTGTGACCACAAAAAAATCCTCTTGGATGGGGAGTTGAAAGACTATTGACAGAATTAATGTAAGGCTTTGGGTTAATTCTGGTGAATTTATGCATGTGCTTAGGTTATTTCATATTTTTAAATACGTTTCTCTGTAATGAATAAAGTAAGTTTGTACAGAAAGTGGTGTGTGTACCTTAAAACTGTAGCAATTACACCAATTAACCATCTCTGAAGAGAAAGCAAATGGGTATCCATGGGCAACCTGTGTGTGTTGGAATTACACAGTGAAGGCAGTGAACAACGTAGCCTAGGAAATATCATATTCTGAAGGAAGAGACGTACAGGTCTCCACTCAGAAAGGCAATGGCTGGGAAGCTGGAAGCCCAGAGTGGGTGCCCTTGATAAACCATGAAGGGAAATACAGATGCAGCTGAGCTGAACTGTGACTATCTTCAATGGACTTTAAAGGAGCCATGACAAATGTGTACCAACTGAGAATCTAATCCTGGGATTCTACAGGCTGCAGAAGTCCCCTTCCATCCCAGCTTCATTACCTTTCCTTTATTCCTACTCAACAGCAATGCAGGCACCTTTTGGGGGAGGATTATTTGTCTCCAGTAGGGATGAGAATGGTTAACTGGTTAACCGGTAAGCTTACCAGTAACAGTTAACCGGAAACCTGGCCAGGCTGGAGCAGCTCCCCACCTGCCCTCACTTCAGTCGTTAACTGATTAAACAGTATTTTAGTCCCAGTCGCCAGCCCAGGGCTGGTCAAAGTGCCTGGCAAACACTTTGATCCAACCCACGGACTGCATCTGGCCACTTTCTGTTTATATCCTGCTGCCCATGCCACCGAATTTCCAGGTGATGGCTCAGGCATCAGGATCCTATTGAAATGCCTGAAGGCTCCTGGTCACAGAACTATCCTGGCAGGGGCTGGAGCTGCGAGCCATTTAAATAGCAGCAGCAACTTTGGGCGGCTGCCAGGTAATGCATTAGCAGAGGAGCAGGGAGCCATAAACCCTTTGCTGTGTTTTTAGTTCAAAGCCTCCAGCCCCAGACAACTCTGGGAGACAGGCTAGTCCCCAGTCCCACCCCTTCCAGGAGGTGGAGTCAGCCCTTGACCACGTACCAAAATTAATTAAGTGCCCCCCGCATTAAAATGATTGTCCACCCCTGCCCCAGCCCATATGAGGTGCCTGCTTTAGGAAGGGACAATGTCATTTTCTGTTCTCTCCCCTACGTTTAGGAATATCTAGGGGGTACATTCTGACTCCATATAGCTTATGTGGATTTGTTTTGAAGCTAGGCTGGAATCCCTCCAGTTTACAAGAACGTTGATGAACTAAGAGATGTTGAACACAAGTGTAGATAGACAAAGTATGTAAAAGAACTTTGAGAGGTTAGAAATTTGAGTGGGAAATAAAATTAAATTCAACATGAAAAAGTGCTATTTAGCATACAAGGGAAAAAGAATTGTGGGTGGTAATTAATTAGAAATTAATGATTGTTATTGTGGACAGCAATTTAGATGCTATCTTGCAATGTGATGTCATTCAAAAAGAAAAACAATAAAACTATGACTGCGGCAGCAGAACCCTATCTCAAACCACTGAGAATAATCCTCTAAGGCACAGCAAAAGAACAGTTAAGATAGGTCGGCATTCTCGGGCAAGAGCCCACACTAGGACTTATTCTTTCCTTTCATCCAAAATAACACATTTGTATTAAGAGATGTTGAATACAAGTGTAGATGGAGAAAGTAATCGCCTTTGCAGCATGCCTGGAAGCCATTTAACAGAGTTTGGGGCTGGGGCAAAGGGAGAGGGGAGAACAGACATGGGGAGGGGATACTGAAGATATATTACAGTTGCTATGTTTTACTAGCTGCTGAGTTAATGTGAGGCTAGAATACTAGCATTTTATTCTTCTTGGAAGTTATGTTATTTTTTCACTGATTATGAAGACCAGTCTAAACTGACCTTCTGCATAACACAGGCCAGGTGTTGGCAACCTATAGCACGCCTACCTAAGTGGCATGCGAGCTGATTTTCAGCAGCACGCAGGGCAGGAGCTCAGCCCCATCCTTCCTCCCTCACACAGCTGCTGAAGGGCCCTCCCTCTTTCCCACAGCAGGTTAAAGCTGCAGTGGTAGGAGGCAGCACTCAGGTTGAGGCTCCTCAACAGCGCCTCCGGGTCTGGCCCAAGACTGCATGGCCACAGCAGCATCACCTCCAGCCTCTGACCACTCCAGAGGCCAAAGGTGCCGCTGTTGAGACCACACAGTTTTGGGCTGGCCCCAGAGGCGGCACTGCCGCAGCCACTCAGTCTAGGGCTGACCCAGGACCGCGTGGCCATAGCACCTCTGACCCCCCGGGGCTGGCTCAGGACCGTGTGGCCACAACACCTCCAGGGCCGGCTCAGGACCACGTGGCCGCGGCAGTTGCTGCAAGGGGGTGCAAAGCCAGGTAGGCGTTCCACCTCATGCCCAGACCCCCACACCTCAATCCCCCTCACTCACTCTCCTCCCCCCACCAAGACCATGCACCCCCAGCTTACTCTGATACCCTCCCTTGTTCCTGCACCCTCCCTCCTGGCCAGACACCCTACCCCCACCCTGCTCCTGCATCCACTGTTGCTCCTGCCACCCACCCTCCTGGCCACACACTACACCCTCCCTTCCTCCTCTCTCTCTCCACAGGGCCAGACACCCTATTCCCAGCCTGCTTCTGCACCCTACCTCCCTCCCAGATCCTGTACTCCCATCCTTATCCCACTCGCTGGCAGCCCCGTCTCACACACTGAACCCTGCATTTTTGTCCCTACCCCAGAGCCTAAGTGGGTCCATAAAATCCAGTACCCCAGAAAAGTAAATCTGGCCTATGGGAAGCCCTGAACCTCAGTCCTCCCAGTCCCTTCCTCTCACCCCATGAGGCTGCAGCATCAGAGGAGTGAGATGTCTCAGTTGGGGACCACATTAGTGAGGGTTTGGGGGTTTTTGAGGAATTGCTTCTCACTTGTGCAGTCCCCAACTGATTTTCTGTGGGTCAGTGGCCCCCAACCCAAAAAAAGTTCCCCACCCCTGCCATAAAGAAAGAAAAGATTGAAACCTTTGTGTTGTGCCCATCTTAGAAAGCAATCTGAATCATTTGTCATCAGTGACTTGCCCTCTTCATTATTTAAAACTTCCCCAACCTCTGTGTTACCTGTAAATTTTGGTCAATAACGAGTTTGTTTTCTTCCAGGTCTGTGTGTCTTTATGCATCCCTAATCAGTTTTTTTCAGTTCCTATCTTCTAATTAATATTCACTGCTATCAATGATCATTTATTCCTATTTGCTTTTACATAGCTGCCTTCATTTCTCCTCTAAGCCAGGCTATGTTTTTATCTATTCTCTCTCAAGTGCAGCTTTTTGGGCCTCTGGTAAAATGTTCTTAAACAGTGTCCAATTATCATTCTCCCATTTGATTTGATTTGATTCTTGGTTGTTTTCAGCTTTAATGAACTAAATGTATATATTATAGATTTGGACTTGATTGTATTTTTATACAACAAACGTTATCAAATCATGATCTCTTGCACCTAAGCAGCCACTAACTTTTAGTTCTGTGATCAATTCTTCTTTATCAGAGTAAAATCTAACATATAATTCCCCTGTGCAGACTACAACACATTTTAAATTAGAAAACCTCATCTATATTTTTTGAAATTCCAAGGATTCTTTAGTAATGGCAATATGAGACCTTCAATATATGTCATTCAGATAGAAATCACTAATGATATGGCAACTTTTTTCCCTACATATTATACATACGTGGATATGGATTAATCATCCTGTTCCTTAGTGAGACTTGTAGCTGACAACAACCTGGCAATCCCACTAATGTACACTTCAGTTGTTGTTAAGGTTCCTAAAGATTATTTTATAGACATATTTGGGGTTTAAATTTAATAAAATACATAAACAGATGAGGGCACCTTACTATCAGAAAAATCAAACAATTCAGAGAAGAGCAACAAAATGCTCGGAGAAATCAGTTTCTGAAGAAACACTGTCTAGATTACAGACATTTGCAGTGTTGTATTTTAGTGTAGTGACACACTGCAAATTTCCCTGAGAAACAAAGGCCATGATTTTGTAAACACTTATACACATACTTAACTTTAAGCATGTAAATATTCTCATTGACATTATTAATGTCACATTAAGAACATATGTAAATTCAGGAACAGCTATACATCAGCTGAGTGAGGGGAATATGACAAGAGATTGTAACTGTTCTCCCAGTATTTGAAAAGACCAAGAGAGGCTGTGAGTGGGAGTATAATTGCAAGGAGTGGATTAAAAGTAAAACAAAAGAAAGGAGAACATAAGAAAAATTCTAAACTACATCTATTAAGGCCTACTTACAGTAGAAAAAGGGAAATCTAAAAGCATAAATCAATAGGTTTGTATGCTAGCATTCCTTTATCACAATATCAATAATTGTATTTAACTGTTCTGTTCATTGCATTAGTTTTTGTACTTCTCTTGCAAAACAAAAAAAAAAAACCTGTTTCATAACTGACAAAGCCAAATATCTTTCTAAAAATGACCAGCCACCTTCAAGATCAGCATGTTCCCAGAACAATTATAGTACAATGTGTTTTCATCCACATTGGAAATAAAGAAGTTATAACAAAGACCCATGCAGAGGTATAGTATGTTTTTAGCAAGACCCCCAAAATATTTTTGTTTGGAAACTTTCCTAATGTTCATCAAGTTTTCCCTTGCATAATTTCATTCTATTATGCCCAACTGCACTCCCATTTAAAATAGGTGTTTTTTACTTGTCAGATTATGGTAGGTAGACAATTCTCTCTCCTTTACTTCCCAGGCCTCAGGCCCAGTGACCATACCAACTAGAGAGTTTCTAAATCCTCAGATCAGTTCCTCCAAGCTCTTTTGTCATTTGTCAAGCCCTATATTAATATACTGACCCAAGTTTTCTAATCATGTAAAAAGAATGTGTTAGAATTCAACCCCCCTAAATGTGGCAGAGAATTTTGTGTTGATGGTTCTCTCTCCCATACTTTCTCCCAGGGTCCAAATACCGTATCATCTCCAAAGATCTGGCAGAGCCCTATGAATTAAGCTCTTCATAATGTAACTGACCAATGCAATGGAAAGTACAGGGCAAGAATCCTATATTGGCAAGTGGATGATTAAATGACATAAATGGTCTTTTCTATCTCTAATTTCCATCATTCCATTTAAATAGCATACTATGCTTCCAGACTAAGAGCATCAGTGCACCTCAGTATCTCCTATTCACTGCCTGTGGTACATAATAATCTAGTCTCATGTGAGCTGTGATACTTTGGTCTAACATTGGTCATTGGGTTTAGCGTGACAATGCTGGATGGTGTTGATGTGACACACAGGAGATCAGACTAGATGATCTAGCAGACTCTTCTTGCCTTAAGCTCTATAAATATCTACTACCTTTCTCTGGCCCCAATTCTAACAATGAAACTGTATTTTTGTATGACTTCACGCTTTGCCCCCAAAATAGTAATGCTTTCCAATAAAGTTATGGGGAAGTATAGATATACAGGGGAAAGGAGAGGCAACTGCAGTATTCAATCTGTATTCAAAATCACCTTTATGAGACAACCCCCTTTCTTCAGTTTACCCCTCAATGCCAATCCAAGTCTACCAAATACAGTTCTGCTTTCACTTTATTAAAAGACCACCTCCATTAAGCAACTAACATTTATCAGTTCTTTCAGTAGTCACTTGGAACCTGCAAAGGAAACTGCATTCTTCAAAAACCATAAACTGAAGCACTAATCAAGGTTATTTTGAGGCAAGCTGGATACACTCTACTTTGATTAAAAGCACATTCCTGTTACAACTAGATTAACTAGAAGCTGAAATTCTTTTTTTTTATTCTTGTGCACTGAATTGACAGGCTGAATTTAATTATGGACTTTGCCCTCCCATTGCAAGAGACAACATCAATGGTTAAATATCATGACCCATTAATGTTTTGGTCTTAGATTGATGTTTAGAAGTTTCTTCATTTAAATGATTTCAACTGAGTTTTGAAGTTAACACCTCCAACAGGAGAGGAGGAAACTAACATTTGCTAAGCTATTATTCAGGGAGTTTAGTCAAGATGACACGTGTACTGATTTAAGTACAGAGGATTATTTATAGTTTCACGTGTAAATGTGAAGTTTTGGCCAATAGGTCATCAAAGCTCACTTCATAGGCAAGCAGCAGCTAAGCAGCACAGACATATTTTGTTAAGCTCCTGGAACCTCTTGGCCAAATGCATTTTATACTATGTTTTTAATCACGTGTTTTTAAGTAGAGCAATTTTTTACAATATATTTATAAACTCATGGGGCTTTACCAGAAACATGTAAGCATCACAGAATACAGAGGTACTCAATTGTCCCTAATTACAACAAAAAGTTTGGTTGTTATATGCATAAAAAGCATAAAACCAAGCACTTAGGTTTCTATGTTAAATATATCTCACCCATCGTTAACACCTGTCAAGAAAATATCCCATGTGCAGAGAATGACAGTTAGGGGGGAAAAAAGTAAACATTTTTAAATTATTTATAGCACAAAACACAATGTTTACCATAATTCAGCAACTCAACATTGAAGCTAGGAACAGTATTTCCAGGATAAATCCTGATTTGGGGCATTGTATTGTCCGTTTAAAAACTATTTGAACTAAAAATTAAGGGCAAAAGGTACTAGCTATGCACTTTTAAGAATTGTTTAAGCTGTTCTTGTAAAAGCTAAAAAAGTATAATTACCATGATTTCTGATATTCTCACCAAAAAGGGAAAACAAGGAAAAAAAGAGTATTTACATAGCAGAGCTTAATATAAATGAATCCATTGAAACCTTCCCTAGGTTATCCTTTTCTGAATAAATCCTTGATTTTTCCATTTTGAAAAGAAAAGTGCACTTTCAGGTTGAACTGTTTAAATACATTACACTGACCTAATTTTATTAAGACTACTTGAAACAGATGTGAATTATACACTAAAAGCCAAGTTTTTCCTTTCAGTAGACAATAATTTAAGCAATAAGCAGGATTTAAATTTTGATCATTCATTTTTTTAAAAATCTACACAATTCTACTCTACAAATACCACCGTTCCTCAATATAGCTCCACAGAATAGTAACTCTTAATAACTAGACTAACCAGCTATCTTTTTTTTCCACTCTTAAGATTTATAGAGAAATTAAAGTGAGAGAGTGAGAAAACAAAGCAATTTTATTCTCAACTGTTATCAATCTCAGCTACATTGTGAAACTATAGATAGAACATTCCAGAATATTTTGAAGATACTTGCTTATTACTAGCAAAGAGACTATATCTAGTAGTTTACATAATAAAATGTCAGTGAAGATGCCATACCCTCTACCTATAGAAGAGATTAAACAACCCTCTACTTTCTACCCATGATTTTGTTCAGTTCTGCAAGATTCTCCAAGTGGAGCTATGTCTGTACCCAAGCAGAGCCTCACTGACTATTGTAGGGCTTTCTGCAGTGGTTGGTGCTCATGTGGAGAAGAGCTTGCAGGACAGGGATCTAAATATCATGTTATCCTTATGGAAGATCTTATAATCAGCAGCCTGTACAGTAAAAGACAATGTTATTTAAATAGATACTCCAAAATAAGAAGCATGGTTTTGGTTCTGAATGTTCAATGATCTTCTACCAGCTTAATGTGATAAAAGGACAATAGATAGAAGTAGTAAAGTAAACAATACAAACAATTATAAAGACTTAGCTCAATATCTAAAATTATATTTGGTATTTTAATGTTAATTAGGCAAAATATAGTGTGACTCCAGTCATCAGCAGAAGTATGCAGAGGAGTCACAAAATCAGAACATGGGATTTCAACAAAGCATATCTCAATTTATCTAATATTTTAAATGCATATGTCAGATCAGATGCTTTACTTTCTGAACTATATTTATATACAAATAAATCCAAATTTAGTAGCAAGTCCTAATTTCTATAAATGCTTTAATCTGCCTAAAAGCATCCAAGCTCTTAACCTCCTGTGTCAGGGCAAAGAGATTCTCCAATTCAAATGAGTGAAATTAAAAAACAAAAACTACCTGAACATTTATCATCCAAACCTGAGTTAGTACAAGGTAGGAGGTTTTTTGGTTTATTTGTTTCTCTGGCTTTTTACTACTTTGTATTCTTGAATAAAATATGGGGTAAAGGAAGCATGCAGACTTTCTGAACGGCATTCTTTGGCCTGGTCTAATATGCCTCTTCCTGATTTTCCTCACAACACTGGCAATATTGTTAATTGTCATAAACAAGGTGCCAAGGACAGTACCAAATTCAGAGCAACTTTTAAATTATCTCCAGCAACCCAAACTGTTGCAGAAAAGAGAGATAAAAGGGATCAAGGCCAGCTAAATAGTGATTGAGAAGCATTTCAGTGAGTTCCATTATATAAAATGTGATGACTTTCCGCATGTGATTCATGCCTAGTTTCCCCTTTCTTGTGGGGAAAAAAATGCTATGTTGCTCAAGCTGCATCTATGATATGACAAATCTCAGAGAGGAAGGGGAGGGAAGGAGAGAGGGAGTTCACAACCGTTCAGGGTCAATAAGTGTTCATACAAACTATCATTTGGAAACCGTTTCCGAAGCTTAGGGCAAAACACTGTATAGGCAAGAAAAAAATAAGGAGTAGAAAAAACCCTGCAACATGAGTGCATATATCATATGGGGGCTAGAGGAGAAGAGCTGTCAGAGAGAGCAACATCTTTCATGAGGAGGAGAGAGAGCATAAAATTCAGAGCAGGGCCACGGAACGAGGCATTCACGGTAACAATCAACTTTTCCTTCAGGCCTAACTAGCTTGTGCCTTCAATTTTCAAAACGGTTAGCACCAGCACTCACCCTTCCCAACCCTTCCCCCGCGCACCACCGGGCAGGATCCCGCGGCGTCCCTACTGCCCGCCCTAGTCAGTGTCTTCACATCTGACTCCTGCGGGCAGCCGCGGGGCCGTTTGTGCTACCCCGGCGGCTGCCGCCTGCCTGCTGCAGACGCATCCCGGAAACGCAGGAGGGGCGCCGGGGGCCCCGCGGCGGTAACCCCGGCGCTGTCCTGCACCCAGGCCAGACCCAGGGCGGCTCTAGCGGCCCCCGCACTGGGGTCATTCCCGGGGGGGCAGAGCCACGTAGGCACCTGGGCACCCCCGGCGCAGCTCTGACAGCGCCTCGCCCGCCCCGGGCCCAGCCCCCTTCCCGTCCGGCTGGGCCCAGCTTTACCCCGCGCAGGGCCGAGGCTGCCCCTGCCGCGGGCGAGGCCCGGCTCGGGACACCCCCCACCCGGGGGGAGAGGAGACATCGGGCAGCCCCAACTCACCAGCAGCGCCGGGTGTCCGGGGGGCGGTTCCTCTCCCTGCTAAGCGCGGAGCCGCGGCCGGACGCAGCCGCCTCCGGGAGTCGAGCCCCGCTCGCTCCGCCGCCCCGCGAGCCGCTTCCTCCGCCCAGGCGCTGCGGGGCCCCGGCCGCTTTCCCTTGCCGCGGAGAGTCACTTTACTCCCCTCTCCAACATGGCTGCTCCCCGAGCCGCTGCCGCCGCCTCCGCGGCTCCCGACCCCGCTGCGGCAGTCGCCCCCGAGCAGCCGAGCAGGCCGGTCCCCGGCAAGGAGCCGCGCGGCGCGGGTGCGAGCTGCGAGCGGGGTTGCGGCGCGGGCGGGCTGGGGTCGCGACGGGCTGCCAGGGACTCGGCTGCGGCGCGACGCTTCTGCCTGCTCCCAGCGACTGGCGCGGAGACAGCGCAACCGGCAGCTGGAGCCCAGGAGGGGCCACGCGAGAGCGGGGCCAGGGCGACACCTAGTGTCTGCGGTGGCCGTGGCAGAGCCCGTCAGGCCCCGCACCGCCGGGCCCGAGAGAGCGACGCGCAGCTCCCGGCTGCTGCTATTTTGTAAGGCAGCGAACGAAGTCAGAACCCGCCCAGAGGCAGGGTCCCCTCTCCCCACCTTGGAGAACGGCAGCTCCCCATTCCCACACGCCCCCGCCCCAGAAAGGGGCTCTCCCCCCTCCATGCGCACACCTCCGTCCCCTCTGGAAAGGGACTTATCAGAGACAAACCCGCAGCAGGCGCACCCCTTTCAAGGGGCTTCCTACCCATCCACAAACACACACACACATCCACCCAGAAAGGGGCTTTCCCTTATACATCCCCCCAAAAGCAATCCCTCTCTCATCCCACTCCACTCAGGAAAAGGTGTTGCTCCCACCAAGACATTCCCCCACACAGATATGGAAGAGTCCTCACCCTTTTTCCAAATATTCCCTCCACTCCAGGAGGAGTTGACCTGCTCCTTCAGAATAGCTGCTTTACACACATGGTAAGGAGAGAGAGCTTTCTCCTGAAGGAGCATACACCTTTCCTAGAAAAGGGAGCAGTACCTCTCCAAAAGATCCCTACACACATCCTTCCTAGAAGGAGGCACTTCCCCCTCGTCTCCCCCCCCCCCCAAAACACGCAGAGACATTTTTACAGTATGTGAACTGTGTGAGCATTTTCTGATTTGGCCTGGTTGTCTCCATCTAATAGTAATTAATGTTTGCTAATGGAAATACTGCTGTCTGAGGATGGTAAGGTCCTTTCTCCTGCCTGTATAGTAGTGGGAATTCCACCCATTTGGCACACTGGTAAACTGAGGTACAGGATAGGGATGTGAATGGTTAAGAAGTTAACAGGTAAACCTTACCCTTGGCCTTAACCTGTTCTAGTTAACCAGTAGGGGCTGGAGCAGCTCCCCACGGGCAGGGAACTGCTCCAGCCCTGCGAGGCCCACACTGCAGGCAGGGGCTGCTCCAGTGTGTCAGCTGTCCATGTCTGGTCTGGCCTGGCCTCTCCCTCCCTCCACAGGCAGAGCTGCCCTTGTTCACCATGGGAGGGGCGCTGCAACCCACTGGGGGAGTGTCCCCCCTCTTGTAATTGGTTAACCAATGTTTAACCAGTTAACCAATTAAATGGGATTTTACATCCCTAGTACAGGGAAATGGTATGACTTTTGCAGTATTATACAGTTGAATCATGTTATCTTGTGCATTTGTCACATAACCATCCTTCCCACATTTGCACCAGCAATGCTTCTTTTCCCTTCCTTTCAGTCATCGGATTTCTTCTTTTCAATTGATGTTTCCCATTCCCCGCTTCTCACAGTCAATCAATTCTGGCCTTAAATTTCTTTGTAACCGTTGTGCTCCTACACTCTGGAGGTTAGTAAAGACCGGGAAGTAGCACTGCAGGCTCTGTGTTCTTCTCTACTGATTCATATTTTTTATATTTCTACCATACAGTAAGTGAAATATCATGAAATTACCAGTTCTCACTTCATTTTAGTGATTTATTGATGGTCTGAAAAGGTCACTGAAGTACATATAAAAAAGTATTTGAAATACAAGTACCAGAACATGTAACCACTACACTGGCATAACCCTTTGACAAATATTGATTTTTGTTGTCATTTGTTTGTTTTCCCTTATTTATTGTCCAAAGTTCAGTGCAAATAACACAGCACCTTTCATCAAAACAGATTCCTGGGAATTTTACACATCTTCATAAAGACAGTACTTAGGCAAAACACAGGCCCAGATTCACTGCTTCTTTGAGCTTCTGCTCAGTGTAGGTATGGATAGA
Organism: Rafetus swinhoei; assembly: GCA_019425775.1. Taxonomy (NCBI): domain Eukaryota; kingdom Metazoa; phylum Chordata; order Testudines; family Trionychidae; genus Rafetus; species Rafetus swinhoei. Next base: position 266,942,985 of record CM033437.1, on the reverse strand, counting down.
GACAAATCAAGGGAACTGTTTATCTTTGATTCTTATGGTGAATCTGTGCTACTCTGTGCCCTGTATAGATTGGAGTAGCCTAGGATTTGTTCTAATTTACACTAGCTGGCTGCGGTTCCTAAGGGACCATATGACAGTTGAGCATAGCCACAGTATGCAGCATACTCTCTTCAGTAGTCCCTCTAACCAAAAGGACCGAGTGAAGGGTAGGGTAGCACAGAAGCTGGATACCAAGGCTTAGTGCCACTTGAGAGCTCTCTTAGTCCAGGGGAATTTTCAACTGCTGAGATCTGGCTGCTTTCTATGCCCTTTGCACCTTTTAGATACCTCTAGGAGCCACAACATAACAGAGAATCGGGACCCCAACAAAAGGAAATAAGCATTTGCTTGAATAAGGAGTGCGGGAATGGGACCACTTTTTATAGGATATACATGTTTCACTTTGCTTATCAATGCAGTACTGTAATCTGAGGTGGAACACAGTAGTTTACAGCACAGAGAAGAATGCCATGCAATTTGAAAGTGCAGAGGGGATTGATGGAAGCAAAATGTGTCTGCCAATTTGACATTTGTCCAAGGCACCAGGATAACACCTTTACTGTTGCAAAATTACTGATATTTTTTATAACTCTGAGAGCAGACAGTGAATCTTTGACACTTCTTGGCACTTCTTTCCTCAGACTCTTTCAAGGCTCAGGAATCACCTGAAGCTGTTCTTACTGGATCTCTTAAACTCTGAATAGTAGTATGGTGACCAGTGTTTATTTTATCTTAGTCAATTTGTAAACTCTTCTGGGTAGGGAATGTTAGTATAGTTGTAATTTATCATGTAAACGTACAGTGCTGTATGAATGTTTTATAAGAAAACTTCTCTGTTGGACTACCCAACTTTCATGTTGTAAGTACGCCGTGTTGTGAGGCGGCATGGCCGAATAGCCATAGTCTGTAACAGTCCTAGGTTCAGGGCAGCACAGCCCAGTGGCTAGAGTCAGTAACACAGCCCTGGGGTTCAGTGCAGCACAGCCTAATGGCTAGAGTCTCACAGGGTTGGAGCAACAGCTCCGGTAGGAGGGCCCAGGCCCACCCTACTCCACTAGACCCCAACCCAGGGCCCTGTCAGTGGGGAATCCCACCACAATACACTGAGCTTACTCAGGTGGGAGATATCACTCACACACCCGCCCTGGGTCACTTCCTACCAGATCCAGCATTGGGGTGATCCACATAATTTCCAGGTCCTGTGGTTCCACAGCACCAGTCTCTCCCTGAGGTTCCACCAGCTCTGAAGGCTCAGTGCAGTCTCCCAGATCTCCAGCTCCTGTCACCAGGGTCTCTGGCTGGATTAACTCTGGAATTCCTGTAGCAGGTCCTTCAGCATCCCTCCTAGACTGAGCTGAGCTGCTCCCTTTTATACTGCTCCAGCTCTTGGAGCATGTCCAGTGCAGTTTGGGGTCAAGACTTCCTCTGCCCATAGAGCATTAAGCCCTCCTGTTCCAGTGAGGGGTATGCACACCCCATCATATACCCTCCCCCTAAAGAGGGAACCCAGTGAGTGTTCTCTCTCCAAGGCTCCACTGGCTTTGGTGGTTCAATCCAGTCTCCTGCATTGACATCTTCTTGGCAATCGGTAGTCACACTCCTGAACAAACTCTTTCAACAGGGACTAGTCTCTACCTAGTACTACAGAGTAGGTTAGTTAGGGCACCATACCTACTTGAAGGACCTCTTCCTGGACACAGACCTCCAGGCTTACCCAGGCAGTTGAATAGGGTCATATATCCCTCTGGATGCTTTGTAGGCAGATTGTGTCACCAGAATGTTGGAGGCAGGAACTAGTCCCTCTTGTAGCATCATCTGGCTGCAGCCGGAGTCCACCAAGGCAGTTGTCACTTTCCCTCCATGGACACTGGCGTCACTAGTTTCCTTAGGCTGAGACCCCGTGCCTGGTGCCTGAGGAGCCGGACTTGGCCATATCTACAGTCCATATATGGGCAGCTGTGTTAGAAGTGTCTCTCTTGGCCACACTCCCAGCAATGGTCCCGTGTTCCGGTGGCCTTTGGGCCTTTGTTAGCCAGGCCCCTTTCCTTTCCTATGGGGACTTGGCTAAATTGCCGTCGGTACTTTAGATTGGTGATTTTGGCATAGCCCAGATAAGAGGTGGGTAGGTACACATTCCCCAGAGCCTCTCGCTTCTTTGGGCCTTCCAGTCATTAGGGGCGGGTCCAGGCCTCCTCTGCTGACTGGTAATCCTTCATTAGTGCCACCGCACCTGCCAGTGACATCAGCCTATGGCATTGGATCCATTTTGTTGCTCCCCCAGAGATCACCCCTATAAACTGCTCAAAAGCCACTACTTCCACCACCTGGGGGCCTGTTAAGTCCTCTGGGTTCAACCATTTCCAGCAGTGGTCCCATATGCATTGGGCCACAGCCTGCAGTCAAGCCCCTGCATGTTACCCCTCCTTATGCAGCCGCAGATGGTAAGTCTCTGGGCTGATACTTGTGTGGTCCAATATCACCTCTTTCACCCTGCATAATGTAAAGCTTCTCTTGCACTGAGGTTGCAGTAGACCATCTGTGCCTGTCCCATTAAATAAGGGGGTCAATAGCATGGCCCAATGTTCTTCAGAGCAACAAGCAGCCATAGAAACCCACTGAAAGATAACTAGGAAGGCCTTCAGATCATCACCTGGCCCCATGATCAGCAACCAAATAGGGAGGGCCATTAAGGCACCTCCCGATCTTGTTCCCATGGCAGAGGGTTCTGAGGGTCCACTATGGTGCTGCTATCTGTTGGACCAGTGCCTCCTGTTGGTTCTGGTATTGGGTAGCCAGAGCAGAGCATTTGTTGTTGCTGTTCCTGATGCTGAGTCATCTGGAGTTGGTGCTGGAGGGCCAACTGTTGGACCAATTGAGTCTGTTATTGTTGGGTTGCCTGCTGTTGTTGGTTCTTCACCATCCACTTCAGGAGCTTTTCTAAGTCTGTCTTCCACTGATATCAGGGACAGGGGGGTTTCCCCATCCCAGTCTTTCCACCTGGACTTCTTAGCAAGTCCCGAATGATGCCCGCATTCTCCACCACTTGTCACATTATAAGTACACCCCATCTCAGAGCAGCATGGCCCAATGGCCACAGTCTGTAACATAGTCCTAGGTTCAGGATGACACAGCCTAATGGCTTGAGTCAGTAACACAGCCTTTGGGTTCAGGATAGCACAGCCTAATGGCTAGAGTCAGTAAGAGACATAAAACAGCCCTGGGGTTCAAGGCAACACAGCCTAATAACTAGAGTCTCAGAGGTTTGGGAAAGCAACCCCAGTAGTGGGACCCAGACCTATCCTACTCCACTGGACCCCAATTCAGGGCTCTATCAGTAGGGGAGTGATCCACCACTCACTCAGCAGGAAATCCTACCGCAACACGCTGAGCTCACTTGAATGGAAGATGCCACTTGTGGACCTTCCCTGGATCACTTCCTACCACATCCAGCATTGGGGTGATCCACATAGGTTCCAAGTCCTGTGTCCCACAGTACCAGTCTTCCCCTGAGGTTCCACCAGCTCTGGAGGCTCAATGAAGTCTCCCAGATCTCCAGCTCCCATCATCAGGATCTCTGGCTAGGTTACCTCTGGAGCTCCTGTAGCAAGTCCTTTCTCTCTGGTATCCAGCCCAGACTGAGCTAAGCTTCTCCCTTTTATACTGCTCCAGCCTTTGGAGCATGCCCAGTGTGGCTGGGAGGGGGGGCAAGACTTCCTCCACCCACAGGGCATTAAACCATCCTGGCCCAGTGCAAGGTATGCATACCCCGTCATGCCAACTATAAACTAGTTGAATAAATAGCTTTTGACTAAACAGTGTTTCACAAAGGAGTGTGTGAGAGCAGAGAACTTGTGCTATTTGTTTAATGGTTGCAAATACTGTAAAACATTTTGAGGGAAGAGGGTCCTGTTTTATTTTATATATATTTTTGTCTACCCTTGAAGACTGTGACTGGAAAACTAGAAAGATTATGATATAAGAGAGTGACAAAAACCTGAAAAATAAACAAGCGTGATGGGTCAGCAGAGGGTAGAGAAATTAATCTGCTGGAGCTATTTCCCTTTTTCCTTGAAGAGTGATAGGTCATCAGGAGGAGAAAATTCTGTAGTAATCAAGGCAGTTGGGAAGGATGGATTACAGAGTCTTAGTATCTGGGGGCCAAAAAGGAGTGGAGCATTTGAAGACAGCTAGACAGAGCCATAGAGTAACTGGTACTCTGTTAGGAACTAAACACAAGGTTCTTCTTTGAGTAGTGCCCCTAGGGACTGTAGTTGTGTTGCAGATTGGAGAACTTCAGTAGCAGTGTCCATTGGGCCTGCACATGCACTGTCTCTCCTTGTGCTGCATTACAAAGGTAGCCAGTGCATGCAGGCTAATCATCCTCAGTTCCTTCTCAACCACCCATGGCTAGAGAAAGAGCCTTTACCTGTGTGTTAGCAGATTGTTAACTCGTTCATTTGTAAAATTTTAGCTTCTTTGAAAACCTTTAGCTTTCTTCTGACTGTTTATTTGGCTGTGCCTAAAAAGAAAGGAAAAAAAAAAACCTTCCTATTTCCTCCTGGGATATAAAACTAGTGCTGAAAGAGCTGACTGGGCCTTCCTTTGAATTTATGGTTACTGTGATATGACATTCTATGTTCTTTATGAAAATATGTTTATGAGATGAATATGACATAACTGAGATGTACTATATGCAAAATAACTCATATAAGGTATCATTGGCAAGGTTATGATTTACTGAGTATGATTATCCTATTTGTATGCATGTATCATTTTTGTATCTGAAGTTAGGAATGTTAACTGTGTATCAGGATTCAAACTGTGCTACTTTGGGTGAACCCTCCCCACACCCACAATAATACTTATGGTACAGCAATGGAAAAGCCAGAGAGGGCTTATGGCCCATCAGCAAGGTCGATGGACTGTTAAGTCTTGCCCTTTCTGAAGACGCTCTGTACCATCACTGACTCAGGGGCATGTGATGCTACAGAGTCAGGTGACAGAGTCAGAGTTGTGCATGCCTTCCTCCACACTGAGGGTATGTCTAGACTACATGGCTCCGTCGACGGAGCCATGTAGATGAGTTTAGTAGGCATAGGAAAATGAAGCGGCGATTTAAATAATCGCTGCTTCATTTATATCAAAATGGCCGCCACGCTGTGCCGATCTGCTGTTTGGCCTCGTGAAATGAGGTTTACCAGAGCGGTCAACAAAGGCTTCCCTTGTCGACCGCGGCGTGTCCAGACTGCCCCGCTGTGCCACCAAACAGCTGATCGGCACAGCGTGGCGGCCATTTTGATGTAAATGAAGCGGTGATTATTTAAATCGCCGCTTCATTTTCCTATGTCTACTAAACTCATCTACATGGCTCCATCGATGGAGCCATGTAGTCTAGACATATGACGGAGGAGGCAAATTTCATATAATTTTGAGTTGGTACTTCAACTGAGGTTGACATCTGAGTGCGGTGGCAAGTTTCTTAAACTGAACCTTCCCAGAACTGATCTCAGTATCCATATCATTCTTCAGTTGGGTGTGGCCCTACCTGTATGTATGCTGGAGGGAGTATAAGAGCCTGACTCAGCAAGTCATAGTTAATGGGTGCCTAAGGTGGCAGAAAGAGCAGTCTCAGTGGCATCTTTAGCACATCAGGTGACATCCTAAGGGGCCTAAGCCATCACAGCTACATGTTCACTAGCATATCTATACATTATGACAGTTTTTCTGAGAATAATTACCTTGGGTAGAGGAACAGGGAAAATAGTAGCTCTGATGGCACAAAACCCGTACACTGTGTTCTTCCCAGATAAGTTTGTACTCAGACTTGATCCAACAATTTTTCCTAAAGCTACATCTTCATCTCACATGAATCAGTCTATTCTCTTCCTGCCTTCTACTTCAAGCTCATGGAGATAATAGGGAGACTGTACTACAGATCTTACACGTTAGAAAAGTCCTTACATTCTATGTTGACAGGACAAAAGCCTTCAGGAAATTCCCTAGATTATTCTTCTCTATGGCAGAAAGGTCTAAGGGCTTAGCAATATCAGCCCAAAGACTCTCCAAGTGGGTCTCTACTTTCATGGACAGCATTACCAAATTCATAACATGATCCCTCCAGACTTGATCCATACATATTCCATTATACCTATTTTTTCATCTGTCACCTTCTTTATGGATGTCCCCATCTAAGAGATCTGTAGAGCAGTGATGTTGGCATCAGTCCACACCTTTGAAGAACATTATGCTATCACCAGGGAATCTGCCTCTGTGACACCACTGTTTTATCATCTGTCACTAATCCAACTCTGAATCCCAAGTGACAAGAGGAGTACTGCTTGGGGTGTCATTTACAGTGGAGCACCCATAATAACACTATTGAAAGATGTTATCTTGTGTAATGTTTGTTCTTTGAAATGCGTGTGTCTATGGGTGCTTCACTACCTGATCATTTCCTTCTATTTTGGAGTTCTCTGTGGTAAAGAAGGAACTGAGGATGGTTAGCCCATGTGCATTGGCTAGCCTCATGGCCCAGCATAAGAGACAGTGTAAGTGCAGGACACTGCTACCGAAGTTCTCCAATCATCAGCGCAAGGATTCAGACAAACCTACAGTGGAGAACCCACAGAGATACACATTTCAAAGAACCATCATTACTGTACAAGGTGAGTAACTTTTTGTTTGGTACCATAGAAGTCCCATGGAAGAGGGATAATTTCTTCTCTCGGTTGAGTGAAAACTTTGTCAGTCTGCTTAGAACTCATTTGTATTTTAGCCCGAGTGCTGCCCTCTTAATTGGCCAAGTGGGCACACATGTCCTGGCATGGGAGAGCTGGAACCACTTCAGATACAGCCGACGAACCGGCTACTTTGGGACACTTGCTTTCTTAAAGTAAAATGTGGGTTTATCTGAAATCAGCAAGGCAAATAAAAAGAACTGCAAAATTGCAATACATATTTTCAAAAGGCAAGATAGATATAATTAAAGTAGACATCTTTTCTAAGGCTATGTCTACACGACAGCATTATTTCAGAATAAATGACGTTATTATGAAGTAACATAGTCTGCATCTACACAGCAAGCAGTTATTTTGATGTAATATCGAAATAATGTTGAGCTGAAGGACTTCTTACTCTGACTCCTGTAATCCTCATTTTATGAGGAGTAAGGGAAGTTGGAGGAAGAGTGCTCTAACTTGGACTTCTTGCTGTGTAGACAGCGCCAAAAGCCAAAATAAGCTATTTTGACTTAAGCTACACAATTGATGTAGCTCAAGTTGTGTAGCTTTTTTCAGCTTTAGCCCTGCTGTGTAGATATGCCCTAACTGTGCAGCTTTAACTTTGATACTCCAAGCTTTCATCATATTAAATTAAGGCTGTAATTTTAAGAGGACTTTAATAACTTCTGAATAACCATTTAAACATATTGCTCCTGTGAACTGTTTTTAATAGGTCTGTTGTCTAGATGCTGGAACTAGAGATGCTGCAACACACACAGCTTAAGGTGGTTTCTATCATATACAGGGTTTACTATTTGGTTCAGTGGCTCTCAGCACATCCATTATACAAATTGTTCCAAGCACCCTGGTCTTTTGTGAATATAGGAGATAATCAGAAGTGCTTCTTCACAAAATCCCTGAATAGTTATTAATAAGCTTTTGACACCTGCTCAAAAGACAGGAAAAAAAGCAAGACACTGAAAAAAGAAAAGAATTAGGAGCAGATTTTGATTAATTCATGTAACGAGACTTATTTTCTTTTTATTGTAATTATATTAATTGATTTGCTTTATTATTAAGTGAAATGGAATATGTGGCCATCAATGATATTTCTGCATCGTTGACCATTAATTTAAAAAACCACTAGTTTAACAGGCACAGTATTTTCTGAACATCTGGTGTATACAATAGGTCTGTTCTCTAAGACAAACAGAATGCAATACATAGATAACTGGTAGAATGAACTACTGTCCCTGGAAAAAATGATGAAATCTACATCAGCCATTCGTTACAATATACATACAGTAATAGGAAAAAAATCATGGGACTAAGTCTTCCTGCTTTGAATATAAATGTCTTGGCTTTTCCTCAGTCCTTATATGGCAGTAAGATATTGTAAGTGTCAATAAAATACGTGTAGGTGGACTTAAATATTATATATATGTAATATATATGTATGTATATATACAGAGAGAGAGAGAAGCACATCTTTATGTCTGTCTGTGAGTCCGTTTGTTCAAGAACTCCTCCTAAACGGTAAGAGCTTGAGCCACCAAATTTGGTATGCAGCTTCCTCTTCTCCTAACTTAGAATCATAGAATTATAGAACCATAGAGCTGGAAGAGACCTCAGAAGGTCATCAAGTCCAGCCCTCTGCCCTAGGCAGGACCAATCAACCCAGCCAGGGCTTTGTCAACCCAAGACTTAAACACCTCTAGGGATGGAGACTCCACTACTTCCCTAGGTAACCCATTCCAGTGCTTCACCACTCTCCTAGTGAAATAGTTTTTCCTAATATTCAACCTGGACCTCTCCCACCGCAACTTGAGACCATTGTTCCTTGTTCTGCCATCCGTCACTACTGAGAACAGCCCTTCTCCAGCCTCTTTGGAACCTCCTTCAGGAAGTTGAAGGCTGCTATCAAATCCCCTCACTCTTCACTTCTGCAGACTAAACAGACCCAACTCCTCAGCCTCTCCTCATAGGTCATATGCTCCAGCCCCTAATCATTTTGGTTGCCCTCCGCTGGACCCTCTCCAATGCGTCCACATCCTTTTTGTAGTGGGGGCCCAGAACTGGACACAATACTCAGATGTGGCCTCACCAGCGCCGAATAAAGGGGAATAATCACATCTCTGGATCTGCTGGCAATGCTCCTCCTAATGCAACCTAATATGCCATTAGCCTTCTTGGCTACAAGGGCACACTGTTGACTCGTATCCAGCTTCTCATCCACTGTAATCCCCAGGTCCTTTTCTGCAGAACTACTACTTAGCTGGTTGCTCCCCAGCCTGTAACAATGCTTGGGATTCTTCCGTCCCAAGTGCAGGACTCTTAAACAAGGTCAGGGTTTGTTTGTGTGAAGACTACCAAAAGTCCTGGGAAAAGGACAGTTTTCCAAAACATGCAAAGGGAGGGGCTGCTGTTCTGAGGGACATGATATGAAACACCCTGTAGGAGAGAGTTATCCTGCAAAGTGTCCACTGAGGGCCTCCAAGAGGGTGGCCAGTAGGGCTGGGGCTCTACCATCTTGCCTGTCAGCACATCAGAAAGTAGTCTCCCTGCCCCAAACCATCCCCCTCCCTCATTCCTGGCCCTTGGCCGCAGTGCTGGAGGGGAAGAGAGAACAAGTCCTTGGCAATTAGCATGGGGGCTGGGGGAGGAAGAACAGGCCCTTGGCAGCAGCTGGGGGAGAGTGAATAGGCACCAAGCAGGATGGCCTGTAAGGTAGGAAGGGAAGAACAGGCCCTGGGTGCACTGGAAGAAGAGAGAACAAGCCCAGGATGAGTTGTGGGGGGGTGACCTGGGAGGAGAGAACAGAACCTGGGCAGGCTGGGGGAGTGGCCTTGCGGGGAAGAGAACAAACCCTTTGGAGATGTCTAGGGGAGAGAAAATAGTCCCTTTGTAGGCTGCGGTGGGAGGGGAGGTGGAAGAACAGGGTCTGGACCGGCCCTGGGGGAATTGGGGGAGAGAACAGGCACCAAGTGGGTTTGGGGAGTGGCCCGCTGGGGGAACAACAGGTCCTGGGTGGACTTGGGGGCAGGCGGGGGGGAGGGGGAGAACAGGCCCCAGGTGACCAAAGGTTTGCCATGTGGGGAGAGAACAGGCCCCGGGCAGGCTGAGGGAGGTGGGCTGGAGGGTGGGGGCGGGTAAGAACAGGCCATGGGTGAGCTGGGACACTTAGGAAGGAGAGAGCATGCCCCTGGCTTCCAGTCTCCTGCCCCCTGCCCCTCACACATTCCCAAGGCCCTGCCCTGAAGGACCTGGGCAATACCAGGTAAGTCTGTTAGTACATATACATATTTTAAAGCAATGTGTGTGAAAAGAAATTACTGTCCTGTCAAGATCCAAGTTCAGAATTCTGTGTTTCAACAGCAGGAACTGATGACCTCACAAACATCTAACAGTGTAGATTTTTGCATTTTGCTTTAGTGTATATGATGTTCCCAGTTTCAGAGAAAAAACTAAAAGTCTTGGCCAGGTAAGTACAGAGGAAGTGATTTCTAAATACAATATTATGCATTTTAAAATGCAGCTCTTTTTCCCAGATGCTAAAAATGTTTAAAGAATGTAATACCCTCTAAGTAATTGTTTTTCTGCTTTGTGATAAAAAAACCCAGCTATTATTCTGTTCTCAGTAAGAACTATTTGTATTATTGTTCCATAGAACACACCTTTTTATAGTGATAATCTTCCAACCTATGCACAAATTGAATCCATTTAAAATAGTCAAATGTGGTTATCTTCTTACTTTGTCATGATATGCCTTTATTCACATGGAGTATTTTTTGGTTACTTGGGCTCAATTCAATGTTTAATTTAAAGACCTCTAGTGTAAATAGAATAATATTTTAAAAGATTCTTAATCCTTATTGAAAGACTAGGACCACCTTCTTATTTGAATGAATGATAGCAGGAAATAGCAATATAAGGAATTTTGTCCTTTTAGGAAACAAGCTAAATGTTTCGGGGTTTTTTTCTTTCTAGGTAGATTCTACACGTGGTACCACAGGTCTTGAATTTTGGTTTTGAGGTCCCCAGACCACTGTCTAGTAGTTGGTTAATTAACTGGTGGGTGGAATGTCTAATGGAACCCTAGCTCCATCAGAAGCACTGCTTACAGGCGTCCTGATTGTAGGAGCGCCCAGGTCTACCAATTGGTCTGGCTGGACTATTTAAGCCAGACAAAGGCACAAGAAATTGTGCAGATAGGTGAATTCTTGGGTATCTGCTTTATTGGGCTGCCTTCTGCTATCCTGGTTCTTGCCTTCGAACCTTGCTACAGATCCTGTCTTTGATTTCTGACCCTTGGCTTGACAGCTGACTCTGGCTCTGACCTCTTTCAGCACTCCTTTGATCACCAACTCTGATTTCCTAAGCCCCAGCCATGACAGGGGTTTTATCTCTGCTAGTCATTTTCCCAGACTTCAGCCCAAACTGATGATTAACCACTGGTATATTTGCACTGATGCCCAAATGTAGACAAGCAAAGCTATTTATAATTGTGAAGCTTACTTCAAATGTTACATGGGAGTAAGCTCCAAAAATACAAATTACAGCTTTCCTTGTCTACAAGGCTTTGCAACAGTGCAGTTAAAATTGTGTCAAGCCAACCACCAATTATTGAAATTAGGGGGAAAAATCCCAATATTAAAGTTTTAGCCTTTGTAGATGGAATTAATGGACTACCACTCTGCCCAACACTTGTGTTTATCCAACTTTTCTTTACGATTTTTCTTTCTATATTTGTCCTCTATCCTCTGTATTTGTTACTTTACTTAATCTTCAGGTTCCCACTTAAGTAAATCTACACCAGAGGGGTGTAAATTAGACATACCGACATTGCAAATGAAGCGGGGATTTAAATCTCCCGCGCTTCATTTGAATAAAAATGGCTGCTGCGTTTTGCCGAGTCAGCAGTTTGGCGGCAAAAAGTGGCTGTCAAGACAGGGATTGGGCAACAAAGAAAGCCTTTGTCAGCCAATCCCTTATGCCTCGTAAAATGAGGTTTCCAGGATCGGCTGACAAAGGCTTTCTTTGTTGCCCGATCCCCGTCTTGACAGCTGCTTTTTGCTGACAAACTGCTGACTCTGCAAAACGCAGTTGCCATTTTTATTCAAATGAAGCACAGGAGATTTAAATCCCTGCTTCATTTGCAATGTCGGTATGTCTAATTTACATCCCTCTGGCGACAGAGGGATGTAGTCTAGACATACCCTTAGAGTGCAGAAGGTGGGACTCATAAGAGACCTTAAAATACCCTGCCACTTCTGTTTAAAAAAGCTCCCTAAGGTCAGAGATTCCCTAACTTTTGGTTGTACACTGCCACTACCCAAATGAAAAGCCCCCTTCAGAGTCCAGGAAGACATTCTTGGGAATGTCTTCCTGTAGGATTAACCCCAAGCTCTTTAACCCTTCCTTAGGAGAGATCTTGAAAACAAACTGTAATTTCTTAATAGCTGACCTTCAGTCTCAGGCACATGCATACAGAACCTTCTGCCTCCTAGGACATAGGAATCAGATCATAGTTTTTAAAAAGTGAATTTATTAACAAAACAAATACATATATTTGGTAAAGCATACTTGGTTGCTAGGTGTTACAGAGCGACTGAAAAAAACGGATTAAAGAACAGAAAATTGCTTCATTGGGATTCAGTTTAAAGTAACTGTATAGGGGTGAGGTGCGGCACATTGGCTCAACACAGAGGAGTTTAACCAAACCCCAAAATAAAGAAAATAACCTGTTCGCATCTAACTATACATTCCCTGTTCTACTCACATCTGTTGTTGCAAGGTTTCTTCCTTTCTAGACGTGGATATTACTGAAAATTCCATCCCTGGTTCCCAAGGTTAACTTCATCTCTCCTCCAGCTCTTGCTCTAAACTCACACAAAAGACTGACACAGGCAGAATCTGTTTTTCAATTCAAACCATTCACTCTGTTCCCATTGGCTCTCCAGGCTCCCTGTCAACACTTCCTGGACATCCACTGACTTTGGGTTTAACCCTTTACAGGCAATTTAGTTAACTGAATACTGGTAATCTTTTCAGCAGGGTGAGTGAATTTTTGTTACAACCAGCTTTTGCTACTTTTAATGGAGCTGAAATAAAACTGCCCTCAGACAAGATGGCTACCATTTTACTATAGTCTTTGCATTTGAAAGTAAGTCTGTTCACTAACTTGCATTGTTCACTGTTAGACTATGGCCATGTTGCCTTGCAGGGGAAGATGGCTGCCATTTTATGGTTATGAAGCTAGACAGGAAACTGTGAGTAGACAGAGGAATACGGGGAGCACAAGAGAGGATGAAGGGTGTTGGGTAATGTAGAGAGCAGAAGACAGGCTGAAGAGGAGCAAGAAGAAATTGAGAGGCCACTGGGATAGGTGGAAGCAGAAAAAGATGGGTACAGGAAGGAGGGAAGGGTATGCAAGATATTTTGGAGGGAGAATGAGTGCAGAAAAGTATAGGGAGCAGGGATGAAAGTGAGGTGGCTGCAGTAGAATGTGGATTGTAGAGGGAAGCCTCAGAGTATCCAGAGTAACAATTGGGATAGGAGGAAACTAAGGATCTATGGAACTATAGGGAGGAAACACAAATCTGTTGCAGAGAAATGTGGAGAGAAGAAGCAGAGAAGAGATGCAGGGAGAGATGTGGAGTATGGGGGAATGACATGAAACAGAATCTAAGGAATTGGCTACTGTAAAGATCAATGGAAACTGAGTCTAGGTGAGGTGTATAGTTTGAGTTCAGCACTGGAGACTTAGGGAGCATGGGGAAGAATGTGATTTGGGAGAAGAGTGAGGGTATGTCTACACTACAGAGTTTTGTCAGAAAAACAGCTGTTTTCCTGAAAAAAATTGTGGATTCTGCCACAAGAAATTTGCATTCTGCCACAAGAAAATGGAAAGAACAGAGGGTTTTTTCTGGCACTTGTAATCCTCATTCTACAAGGAAGAAACCTTTTTGCAAAAGGGCTCTTTCGCAAAAAGGCATTTGTGGATGGGGAAGAGGGAGTTCTTTCAAAAGAAGAGGAAAGAGGAAAAAGCATAGGTGCCCTGGTGGCCATTCCATCCATAGCAATCACTGATTACATGTGAGATAGCGTCCAGGCAGTCTGGATGCTCTCTTTTGAAAAAGTGCATCTGAAAAACCAGAAGGCAAATTAAAACAACTCCTCCCACCCACCCACATCACTCTGTTTTTAAATTTCATTAGTTTAAATCTAATCATGATTTTTGGGAATCTGACTCATTATTTTGGAGCATGTGACTTGGTTAGAACTGTCTGATATAGAATACGTATGATATGCAATATAGATGTAGAATACGTATGAACTACCTGACCTAGTATAAATAATAAAGTATACCTTGAATAGATCACTATTACAGAAGTTAAGAAGCAATCACCCATATACATTTCAATTTGGGTATCTGTAGAATTCCTCCATGATTTTTTTTTTTTAGTACAACTTTTTTCCACTTAGCTGTGCCAAATTGTTGATCAGTCTACAAATTGTTTTTTAAAAAATCAAGCACAGTATGTTTCAAGGTCTAGTTCTGCATATCATAAGGCAGGGTTACTCAACACGAGGCCCGTGGGCCGCATGTGGCCAGTGGTGCCTTGAGCCACTTCCCGGGCCGCCTGCCTGCCTCACCACTGTGGGCTCCAGCAGCAGCGCCTCCCGGAGATCCGAGCCACATGGCACCACATTGAGACGGGCTGTGTGTGCTGCTGGCTGGCGGGGGCATGGCAAGAGGCAGCGGCAGAGCACACCTGCAGTGTTGGTCAGAGTGGCAGTGCCTCCCCGCAAGTGGAGCTGTGTGGTGTGGCACTGAGCCAGGCCATGGCGGCGTGTGCACAGGAGCTACCAGGGCAGCAAGAGGCAGCGGGGGAGCCAGGCAGCAAAGCACATGGTAAGGCAGTTGCAGAGCTTGGCAGCAAGAGACATGCGCCATGAGAGAGCAAGGTGACGGCGGAGCCAGGCAGCGAGGCCAGAGTGAGAAAGGTCTGTGCTGGGGCTTGGGTAGGGTTACCATATGCCCAGTTTTTCCCAGACATGTCCTTGTTTTCACATGTTAAATCACCATCCGGACAGGTTTTTTAAAAGGCAAAAAATGTCTGGGCACATGCCTTCAGTGGAATGTTCAGAGCTGCATGCCTGGACCATTCACAGCTGCTCTGCACACAGGCCCTAGGGCCTGGAGGGAAAAGCAGGGTGAGACCTTCCAGTGAGACCCAGGGTGTTACCCTCCGCCCTGCTAGATTTATGTCCCCAGCTCTACGGGAGGGAAAGAGCATTGGGTTAGAGCAGGGGGGCAGAAGTTGCCTGGTTCTGAGGGAGTGGTGGGGCATTGGGTTAGAGCAGGGAGGCTGAGGGTGCCTGGTTCTGGGGGAGGGGAGGGGCATTGGGTTAGAGCATGGGGCTAGGGGGTTCCTGGGTCTAGGGGAGGGGAGGGGATTTGGAGCAGGGGGCTGGGAGGTACCTGGCTCTAGAGAAGGGAAAGGGCATTCAGCTGGAGCAGGAGGGCTGGGGTGCCTGGCTCTGGGGGAAGGGTGGGTGCATTGGGTTAGAGCAGGAAGGTCTGGGGGGATACCTGGCTCTGGGGAAGGGGAGGGGTATTGGGTTGGAGCAGGAGGGCTGGAGGGTGCCTGGCTTGGGGGGGGGTGTGCATTGGGTTAGAGCAGGGAACTGGGCATTAAAACTTCTGGCTTCTTTCCTTTCCTTTATGTGGGCAGTGAGTCTGTTGGTTAGATTTGGGGTACCAGTCTCTCCTCTGTGAGGACTGTGGGAACTGGTGCTTGGTGAGGTGGGCAGGGGAAAGGAAGGGATTCTGGGAAGCAGGATTCCTGGGTTCCTTTTCTACCCATGCCACTTCTCCGCTCGGTGCCTTTAATTTCACATTGATTGTACTTCTATTTCAGTAAATATTGTATTGGCAGCTTTGGTTTGATTTGTTAAAATTGTGAAGCCAAAACAAAAAAGTAATCAATATAATGGTCTTCTGCTGATATGTGTTTTAGTAGTTAAATTGCTGAACTGTCATTGCTCATAAAAAGTGCTGTCATATGTGGAAATCGGGTAAATATTGCATTTTATTAATATTAGCAGAACTGACTTAAATGGGGCCTGTGTGTTGTGTAGTCTTGTCTTAATCTTTGTATTCATGCCCGTCAGGGTGAAATACGCTATTTGCATATATTTGCATAAATATTTGAATATGTATATTTGCATATCTATGCAACCACACTTAAGTTGCAGCCCTCGGCATCTGCTGTGGGGCTTCCAAAGTTGAGTAGCCCTGTCATAAGGTAATTAGACCTAAAAACAAGAAAGAAGTATGAATGCCACTAATTCCCACATATCACAGAATCCAGCTGCTGCCACAAGTGTGTAATTTCACTTTTATTTATATATATATATATATATATAAAATGTCCTGTGGGATGACAGTGTGATGTCATCACGTCATTCTGTGCCTGCCTACCTCCTCCCTCCCTCCCACTCCTTTTCCCCAGTGCTTGGGAGCCGGGGCTGCCGTGCTCCAACCTCCTTCCTCCCCCATCCCCGGTGCTCAGAGAGGAGCCGGGGCTGCCGTGCTGCGGCGGGAGAGAGCCAAGACTGGTGAGGCCTTGGCCTGGCCCCCCTTCCCCTCCAGCGGCCAGGGAGAGAGTGCGGGACCTGGCAAGGCCTTGTCCCAGGCCCCCTCCGCCCTGGTGTCTGGGGGAAGAGAGCTGTGGCTGACACTGCCTCAGCCTTCCTCGGAGGCCATCCTGCCCAGCGGCCAGGGTTGGGAGAGATGGGTCTCGGCTGGCTTCAGTCCAGTGGCCAGGGGTGACAGGGGTCAGTCCAGGGCTGCCACACCTTGGCCTGGCCCTCCCTGGTGGCCGGGGCGCGGGAGAGCCAGAGCTGCCTACCCCCAGAGAGTGGGGGTTGGCGAGCATAGCTAGCAGGGGGCATATCCTCCTAGTAAAATTAAATGCTGTATTTAATGTATTTATTTGTACTTTACCATTTACTGTTCTAATTTTAAAGCTCTGTTGTTCACTGCACATTTTATGCAACTGTGAAACTCTCAATGATCTTGGAGATACAAAACACATGCTGTACATGTAATTATTTGTCTTTTTTAAAAGCTACATTCTATTGAAGCTTTTGTAAAGTAACAAAATAAAGGTTTTTCTCCTAGTCACTTAGGTTATTTACAGCAGAGAAATGAATTTAAAACAATTTATAAAAAATACAGAATTTAAAATTCTAATGAAAATTAAGGAATGAGAAGACACAACAGTAATAAACTGATACATTACATAAATAAGGATAAGAAAGGGAAGAATTACTGAAGAGTCTTTATTAGCATGATTTCATATAACTTGCATTTTAATTCAGTGTTTTTGTTCCAAATCTCTTTTTCTCATTTTTCATTAAAACTTTAGCTTGCCTGCAGATTCTCCATAGAAACAGCTGTATCTTAGTAACATACCAAGAATAGAGTGAAGGGAACTCTGGTATCACACAGTGCAGCCGTATATGCTACTTTTTAAAATATAATTTTGTGTTCGTTAAATGTCCTGGATTGATAGCCCCATAGCCTATAGTTCTCTGTCTACAGTGCAACATACCTCAACATCTTCTGAATGGATTTCCTCTAGGGTATGAAATATAGCTCATATTTCTATGCCAATTTAATCTATGGCCTCTTTCAGGAGAATGTCATTGACAATGATGAAGCCTTCACATCCCATTACCACTCCTTCAAGCCATTCCAAGGAATGTGTCCACTTTTCCGAAAAAAAATGTCAGAAAAGCGGACGTGTTTTTCAGCATCCTTGCAAACCTTGTTTTATGAGGAAGAAAGGATGTTCCGGAAGAGGGTTTTTTTCTGAAAAAGTTTGGCCCTGGGTAGATGGGCCAAATTTCGGAAAAGCCTCTTTTGGAAGTAAATCAGAAAGATTTATCTTTGTGCTGTGGACATAGCCTAGGATGGTTCAGGGCATCTACCCCAATCTTTGTGCTTTGTAGAACCCCACAGTGGCTGTTTCAACCAACCTATGGACAGAGCCCAGAGTGGCCTGGGACATTATCAGGGAACCTAGTGTTGGGCGGCTGCAGAAGTGGGGCCCCTTCACACTCACCAAGGCTGTGAGAGCTGGGGCTGCCCAGTGGCCTGCCTGCTTTACCTTATCCCGCCACCTTCTCCAAACCCACTGAGCTCAGCTTACTATGGCAGCAAAAAACAGAGCACTGTAGCCCCAAGGCACTCTGCTTCCCACCTCTGCAGTGAAGTGGAGCTCAACATGCTGGGAGAGGGTGGCAGGGTGGAGCAGAGCAGGCTGCTGGGCCACTCAGGCTCCTTCTGCCGCAGTGAGTGTGGGAGGGCCTGACTCCTGCTGCCACCCTGCACCAGACCCCGGTAGTCCCTTGGCTTGCATTGCTTGAGGGAGGGGATTTCAGTAAGGAAGGAGGACAGAGGTGGAAAAGGGTGGGGCAGAGCTTGGAGGAAGGTGTGGAGTGGAGCAGAGGTTGGGCAGAGCCTGCAGCGGGGGCGCGGGGAATTGCCCTGGGCCCTGCACTTGGGCTGTGTCTACACTGGACCCCTTTTCCGGAAAAGGGATGCAGATGAGACAAGTCGGAATTGCAAATGCAGCGGGGATTTAAATTTTCCCCGCTCCATTTGCATGAACATGGCTGCCGCTTTTTTCCGGCTCAGAGCTTTGACGGAAAAAAGTGCCAGTCTAGATGCGGCTCTTGCGGAAAATAAGGCCTTTTTCGAAAGATCCCTTATTCCTCTTAAAATCAGGAATAAGGGATCTTTCGGAAAAGGCTTTATTTTCCGCAAGAGCCGCTAGACTGGCGCTTTTTTCCGTCAAAGCTCCAAGCCGGAAAAAAGCGGCAGCCATGTTCATGCAAATGGAGCGGGGAAAATTTAAATCCCCGCTGCATTTGCAATTCCGACTTGTCTCATCTGCATCCCTTTTCCGGAAAAGGGGTCCAGTGTAGACACAGCCTTGGAGTACAGGGGATATGCCTCATGTCCTGCATCCCCTAGGGATGGCCCTGTTAAATTAATAACAAATGAGAGGGGATGTAAAAAAAAGAGAAGATATGAGCACTCAGCACAAAATCAAGATTTGAGAGCAAAATTAATCAAGGAATGAAAGAACAAGCAGAGAAGAAATTCTTTCATTGCCTGTAAACCAATACCAAGAGCCTGGATGACAAACAAGAGGAACCAGAATTGCTCATTTATGAGCATAAATTTGATCTAGTTGGTATTACTGAAACCTGGTGGGATAAATTTCATGACTGGAATGTTAAATTCAATTGTTATAACCTACTTAGAAAGGATTGAGTGGGCAAAAGGGGAGGAGTGGCAGTGTGTGTCAAAAATGGCATTACCTCTTTCTGAGTCACTGAAAGTTTTAAATGCTTATGGATCGGCGTCGTCCTCATAAAGCACAAGATAGGTATTAGTTGGTGTCTCCTACAGACCACCAAATCACATTAGGTTAAGCGCTGGAATAAACTGCCCAAGGAGGTTGGGAATCTCCATCACTGGAGATTTTTAAGAACAGGCTAGACAAATACCTGTTAAGAATAGTCTAGATCAGGGGTGGGCAATAATTTGTGATCGGGGACCACTTCAAAATTTTTTGAAGTGGCCCTGGGCCACCAGAAGGGGCAAGGCCTCAGGCAGAAGGGGTGGGGCCAGGACACTTCTGTGCTTCCCCAAACACAGACCCTGATTGGCCTAAGGGTGGGAGAATGCGCAAAGTCTTTAGCCATGCCCAAAGAGAACTGTCAGCTGTTCTGAACAGCCAGTAGTTCCCTCTAGGTTCCCTGCCCCTAGTGGTGGGAGGAGACTTTGCACGCTCCCCTCCGCCCCCCAGCCAGTCAGAGCCCGGGAGAGTGGGAGCACATGAAGTCTCTCGCTCCCTGTCCCCACCCAGCAAGAGAGCACCGCGCTTAGAGTCAACCGCCAGCTGAGCAGCAGCTGGCGGTTGACTTCAAGTGCCGAGCCCCTTGCAGAGCAGGAGGAGACTTTACATGCTCCCCCCGTCCTCAAGCCCTGATTGGGCTGCGGGTGGGGGGAGTGTGCAAAGTCTCCTCCTGCACTGCCCCATCCTGCAAGGAGCGTGCAGTGCTTAGAAGTGCCACACCCCTTGCAGGGCAGGGGGAGACTTTGTACTCTGTCCCCCAACCCCAGGCCAATCCGGACCTGGGGGCAGGAGGGAAGCATGCGAAATCTCCTCCCGCCCTGCCAGGAGCACGCAGTGCTTAGAAATGCCACACAGTCCTTGCAGGGCGGGGGCAGAATGGGAGGAGACTTTGCACTCTTCCCCTCATCCCCAGGTCCTAATTAGCCTGAGGGCGGGTGGGAGCATGCAAAGTCTCTTGCTCCCCCATTCCTAGGCCCTGATTGGCCTGGGGGTCTGGATAGCGGCAGGGCCTCTGTGAGCCGGATCAACTTGCTTGGCAGCCCAAAGTCCCTTTTGCCCACCCCTGGTCTAGATAATTACTTAGTTCTGCCATGTGTGCAGGGGACTGGACTAGATGACATCTCAAGGTCCCTTCCAGTCCAATGATTCTATGATTCTATACTAGGGAAATTAGGTGAATGAGGAGCTCGTTGTCTGTGATGTATAGGGAAAAAATGTGGGTGATTGTGTCATTTTGAGTGACATATACAAGGGTCTAATTTTTCCAGTTCTAAAACATCCTTTCTAAATGTTATAGATGACACAGACCAGTGCTATATAGTCCTGCTGTTTTAAAAGGGCCAATCTCACAAACCTGAAAACAATTATGAGCTAATGCAGATGAGTGGAGGAATGTAATCAGAACAATATGAAAGATAATTGGAATTTGTTTAAGAACACTTTACTAATGCCCAAAGAGCCATAATCCCACAATAGAGGAAGAAGATTGTATTAGTTTAAAAGAATAGGTTTAGAGGAAAAATGAAGGTAGCTATAGGAAAAATATATATAACAAACAGAAGAAAAGGGAAGTGATAGCAATACATATACATCAGAAGCTAGGAATTGTAGAAAACTGATAGAAGCAAAGGGATTCAAGGAGATACTGATAACCTGCAGAAATAAGGACAATAAGATGGAGTTTTTAAAGTATATTAGGAACAAAGAGAATCCTAACAATGGTCCATTACTAGATAAAAATGGTAGAATTATAAAGAATAATGCAGAAATGGAGAAGTGTTTGATAAATATGATGTTCTGTGTTTGGGGAAATGCAGATGATATAGTATTATATGATAACACTCTTCAATATACATATAGCTCAGTAAAAAAGACAAACAACAGATACTAAAGATAGAGATTTCAAATCAGCAAATCTGGATAATCTGCATCCAAGAGTTTTAAAAGAGCTGTCTAGGGATACTGCTGGACCATTAGTGATGATTTTCAGTAAGTCTTAGAACACCATAAAAGAAGACTTTGAAAAATCTAGTGTTGTGTCTATATTTAAAAAGAATAAATGGGATGACCCAGATAATTATAGATTTGTCAGTCTGACATAAATCCTAGGCAAGATAATGAAGCAGCTGATTTGGGACTTGATTAATAAAGAATTATAAGGGGGTAAAATAATTAAGGCCAATCTACATGGGAATATGGCAAAACAGATCTTGTCAAATAAAGTTGGGATTTTTTTAGATTATAAATGTGGTTGATAAAGGTAATAGTGTTGATGTAAAAGCGACAAGGAGTCCTGTAGCACCTTATAGACTAACAGATGTATTGGAGCGTAAGCTTTCGTGGGCAAAGACCCACTTCGACAGATGCATGTAGTGGAAGTATCCAGAGGCAGGTATAAATATGCAGGCCAGAATCAGGCTAGAGATAACGAGGTTAATTCAATCAGGGAGGATGAGACCCACTTCTAGCAGCTGATCTGGAGGTGTGAATACCAAGAGAGGAGAAGCTGCTTTTGTAGTTAGCTAGCCATTCACAGTCTTTGAGTGTTGATGTAATATCCTTACCCTTCTGCAAGGCATTTGACTTGGTACTGCATGACATTTTGATTAAAAAACCCTCTGATATGAAATTAACATGTAAAACTTTAAATGGATTTAAAACTGACTAACTGATAGGTCTCAACATCTAATTATAAATGTGGAATCATCATTGGATGGGTGTCTGCCTAGTGGAGTCCCACAGGGATCAATTCTTGAAGCTATAATATTTAAGATTTTAGGAACAAAGAATCTAAGTTATACTTACATGATGGGGTAATCTACCCTGGGAAAAAGTGACTAAAATATTTCAGAGTCATGGTACATAATCAGCCGAACATGACCACCCCCCATATGATGCTGTGATCAAAGGAACTAATGGATGCATAAACAGGGGAATCTAGAGTAACAGGTGAGAGGTTAATTTACCTCTGTATTGGTGCATTGGTGAACACACTGCTGAGTACTGTGTTCAAAGTTCTTCCACAATTCAAGGATGATGATAAATTGGAGAGGGTTCAGAGAAGAGCCACAATTATGATTAAATTATTAGAAAACCTGTGATAGACTCAAGAAGCTTGAACTATTTAGTTCTACAAAGAAAAGGCCAAAGGATTACTTGATTACAGTCTATAAATACCTACCTGGGAACAAATATTTAATAATGGTCTCTTCAATCTAGCACAGCGGTTCTCAAACGTTTTGGGCTCTGGAGCCCTTTACATGCGTAAATATTTATGTGAAGCCCCAGCGGTCCACTGATTGTATGTGTTGTACCTATCAATGTTTCCAGTTTGTCAACCTCACGGAGCCCCTGGAGATGTCTCAGGCTCCGCGGAGCACAGTTTGAGAAACACTGATCTAGCAGAAAAAGTTATAACTTGATCTAATGACTGGAAATTGAAGAAAGACAAAATTTATACCTTATTTCCAGTGTAAATTTTAAGTAAGTAATTAACTACTAGAACAATTCATGGTGGATTCTCTATCACTGATAATTTGTATATGAAGATTAAATGTTTTTTCTAAAATATATGCTCTAGGAATTATTTTGGGGAAGTTCTATGGCAGGGGTGAGGAACCTGCAGCCATCAGCTTGCCTGGATCTGGCCTCTGAGACTCAGGGCTTCCCCCTCCCAGCATTGGGGAGCCTGTGCTGGCACTCCAGCCCCACTGTCCCACCGTGGGCCTAGAGCACACAAAACCTACTTTCCTGGGGATCAGCAACCCTCCACCCAAAAAAGGTTCCCCATCCCTGTTCTATGGCCTGTTTTATGCAGGAGATCAGACTAGATTACCACAATTGTTCCTTCTGGCCTTGGTATCTATGAATCTATATTCTGACAGTATATAAATGTAGTTAAATTAAATGTTTCTTTAAAATAGTCTGTTGATATGGACAGAACTCCCTGTATACACAAAGTTTCTGTCAATGGTAGGGATCTTCTAAGAATTTGTCAGTTCACCAACATGTTGATAAAAAGCATCTGCCTCCAGGGATATTCTTATATGTAATGGGAAAAGTTCCTTCTGATGCATTGCACTCGTCACAGCTTCAAGATCTGTTGTCAGTTGTTTAGCATACAGCATTCCAGAAATGAAAAATAACTTATGGGAGTTTCAACATCATTTCACTCATAGTTACCCTATATTTTTTATAACTGAAGTAAAGTATTCTTCTAAGGGAGATATCATTAAGATATTTCTCCAGGACATGCTGTGCAGTGGTTTTAATTATTCATAGCAATAGTATTGGAAGCTTTTGGGTTATTTTTAATTGTATTTATGACAAAAGTAACATGCTTGAAGGTTTCAGGAAATGTTCACCTAAAGGAATCCACATAAATAAGTATTGGGGAAGAAATGTTTGCTTTTGTGTTGTTGTATGGAATAAAAATATTACCTCAAAGAGGTTCCTATCCTATTTATTCTTCCTCATCAAAAATCAAAATGCTATTTTCTATAACAGAATAAAAGTACATATTACAGACAAGCAGTGAACTGATGGAAATTATTCTATACAAAATTACTTTTGCTGTTGACATCAAACTTCCAAGTAACATATTGGGCTACATACTGACTATGCACATCTATGTCGAACTGGTAAACAGGGCCATTCCTGATAAATAGTTGGAAAACTATGTTAAATAGACTAGAGTTCTTGAAATATAGGCCTTATTGTTAGAGAATCAGAAGTAGATACTAATTGTATTGATCTATGTTTATTTATATCTTGTTGAAAGCATAACAATGTGATCTAATTAGCTTGTAGATGCTAAATTTCTGTTCCTGTTTATATTTCATTACTATATTCTATTGATTCAGCTATTAAAAGGGGTTATTAACATTAAGATCAGCGATGGGCAACCTAGGCTAGTAAGTGGGCCGCATGAAGACCGTCCTTCATCTCAGTGGGCTGCAAGATTGTTGTAACCAAGATGATCTCCTGGGATAGGGTAGTTTTTCTAACTGTGCTTGCGCACCTAGAATTTGCAGGACGTGTCAACTGAGCCCTAACAGTGCTTTGAATGCAGAGGGTGTGCATGGCTCTCTCAGTTAATTCTATGTGCAATCAGCATGCACCTCTCTTCACATACTCTTGCTTTAAGTGCATGTTACTATAGTAATACTAGTAGGAAAAAAAACAATGCAGTTGGAAGCCAGCAGTAAGCAAAATGTCTCATGGGTCGGACATAGAACCCTGATGGCCCACAGATTGCCTACTATTGATTTAGTTGGAACATGTGTAATATCATTGTCTTTATTTCTTTGTCATAAACTACCTATGAACTGCTTGAATGGGTTAATTGCCTTATGCTAATGAATGCACCTAATTCTTGGTTTATACCTAAGAAATATAGATTTACTTCAAAGAATTAATGTACATTACCTATTTTTCCAATCAAGGAATGCTTTCTGTGATCATTTGCTGCCAAGAGGCTTATTAGATGAATGTCAGCTATAAAGGAACTTAAGGGCCTGATCCTTACTACATCAGGGTATGTCTACACTAGCTCGTTAATTCGAGCTAGGTAGGCAAATCAGGCAACCGGAGTTGCAAATGAAGCCCAGGATTTAAATATCCGGGCTTTATTTGCATGTTCGTCCAGCCGCCATTTTTAAATCCCCTTAGTTCGAGCAGAACTGCCGCGGCTACGCGGCAGTTTAAAGTTAATCTGAACTAAGTCCTTGGTTCGGATTAACTGTTACACCTCATTCCACAAGGAGTAACAGTTAATCCGAACTAAGGACTTAGTTCAGATTAACAAACTGCCGCGATGTAACAGTCGTTGAACTAAGATTTAAAATGGCGGCTGGGGGGATATTTAAATCCTGGGCTTAATTTGCAACTCTGGTTGCCTGATTTGCCTACCCAGCTCGAATTAACGAGCTAGTGTAGACATACCCTCAGATCTACCTTTGTCAGGGAAAGTCTAAATTGCAAGACTGAAGTCTCCAAGTCTGTTTCTCCTCCCCTTCTCCCCTCTTTTTCTGCTTAAAATTTTGGATTTCTGTACCTTTCTGTGCCTCTTGCTTCACTCATCTGAAGAAGTGGGTTGTGCCCACGAAAGCTCATGATACTATATACATTTTTTGTTAGTCTCTAGGGTGCTATAGGACCACTTTTGGTACAACTACACAACAGGACAAAACTTGAATTAAGCTACGCAACTTCAGCTATGTCAATTGTGTAGCTTAAGGTGAAATAGCTTAATTTGGCTTTGGCGCTGTCTACACATTAGGAAGTCGAAGAACAAACACTCTTCCTTCGACTTCCCTTACTCTTCATAAAATGGGGGTTACAGGAGTCAGAGAAAAGTGTTCTAGCTCATCATTATTTTGAAATAAAGGCTTGTAGTGTAGATGTACACTATGCTTTTTTCGGAATAATGTCAGTTATTCTGATATAATGCTGTTGTGAGGACATAGTCTTGTTTTTTTTTTTAAATTAAGATACAGTCTAACACAGCTACCCTTCTGAGACTTGGATTAACCCTATAATTTCTCAGAAGGACTTTTACAAATCAGCAGCCTCACAATCTCAACTATTAAATGGTATATATAATAATTTAATCACTATACTAACTTTTAAAATAAATCTTAGATTTAGTTACAATAATAAGAATCGGCTGTAAGTGTGTATTTGGTAAGATCAGAAATATTCATGGACCTGGTGGGTATTGTGTCTGTTTAATTGGGATTGGTAAAACCTTATATATGGTGAATAAGGCTCTAAGTAACCCTCATTATATAGACTTATCTGTCTGGATGGGAGCCAAAGAACTGTATTTTGGTTTCTTGGCAACCAGTAAGGTAAAACAGAAGCTGTTTAATTACTAGCTTGGTGAAATCTAATTATAGAATAAATCACCAGTTTTGGGGATCATATACCCTCTTTTTTGAAGTTTGCCCTGAATGAGGATTCCCATTGTACCATCTCCCCTGAACATGGTCTCAGTATATAAAGTATATTTAAAATCCACATGCATTAAAGAACTCTCTCATCTACAGTACCACAGTTAAGCACTTCTCTTTCTAACTTTCCAGCTACTTTCCTACAAACCCAAAACATTGTTGCTCTTTCTTCCTTATGCATAGAAGCCCCAATCCACAAAGGTACTTAAAGGCACCTAAACTTGGTGTTTAGATACCCAAATCCAAGTTTTGTCTCATGTGTCCCTGCCCAGTCTGGTAGCTCGGATCAGAGACTACTTACCAGATCATGTCCCATTCAAACTCCAGCCACAGAAAGAAAAGATGATAGTTTCCAACTTTAACCTCAGGGGTCAGAACACCCATGTGGGAGACTCAGATTCAATTTCCTCCTTTCTGCCAGAGGGGTAGAAAGGATTTGAACAAGGGTCTCCTACCTTTCAGGAGCATGGTCTGAAAACATGAATTATGGGATAGGCTGATCTGGGGCTCTCTCATATCTGCTGTTGAAGCTGTTTCACTTTGGGTAAATAAATAATAATTGGAGCAGAAGCACTGCGCTCTGGGCTCTGCACATGTGGTCCTAACCATACCCATTCTCTCTCTTTCTCTGGTCCATCGACTGTTCCTCTGTGGATAAATACACATTAATCAAGTTACAGGCCTTGTACCTTTCTCTCTCTCTGAGGGTGCACCTACATTGCACCCATAGCTATACAATTTGAGCTACACACATTGCATAGCTTACTTCGAGTCAATTTTGAAATAGCTTATTTCAAAATTTGGCGCTATCTATACAGCACTATTCTGAAACATCCCTTACTCCTCGTGGAATGAGGTTTACAGGGATAGAGGAATAGTGAGCCCACTATATTTTGAAATAACGGGCGTGCTCAAAAGATGCAGAATAGCTATTTTTGGATACCTCTGGTATCCCGAAATAGCACTGCAGTGTAGCCCTAGTGTGGAATTCTGAAGTTTTCCCACTTGTGACAAGCCCACTTGGGCAGCACTCTGGTCTCTGCAATTACAAGAAGTTGCTCTGTGGTAGTCTTGATTAAGAAGAGCTATGCCTAACTGGTGGATTGCTATGAGCTGAGGAGAGCCTAAAAGGCTTATAAGCCCATTATTTAAGAGACAGACAAGACACAGGAGGGAAGGGATCAGTGGGGAAGAGAGGTGGGTGTGCAGGCACGCGTATACAGGCTTTTTGGAGCTGGAGCTGACCAAAAGGATTTCATATTAGACTCTTTATTTAAGTGAAAGGGAAACCTTATATAGATTTGTACAGGTAATAGGGAGAACACTGTACAATAACTGATGAAGTGTCTGACCAGAAGAAGGTCTCTGAGAGATCTGTTTCTTGGAAAGAGATAGGAGTGGGACCTCACCCTGTCACAAGGCCAGAGAAAGAGAGACTGATCGATGCCCTTTAATCACCACCTGCCCCTGTTTCACTTTGGGTAAATGAATAATCAATGGAGCAGATGCACTGCGCTCTGGGCTCCGCATATGTGGTCCTAACCATACCCATTTTCTCTCTTTCTCTGGTCCATCAAGACTCAGCACATGGCCCAGAAGCCCATTCATGCACACACACAAGTTCCCATTTGTGAATTGGTAAACAACCATAGGTCTAGGCTGCAGGAAGGTGCCTATCTCATAGAGGAACAGGGTATTGCACATTCCTGTCTTCATTAGTATTTATCATTGGCTAGCTTAGGTGACTCCTGCCCTAGAGTGCTTGCTTTTGTGGATCACATTGGAAGGTGGCTATCTTTGCTCATTCATTGTATAGGAAGCTTAGGCACCTAACAAAAGCTTTCCAGATCACCCAGTGTTGTTCCTGTGATTTTCTAGTTGTTGCAACCCCAAACTTTGCAACACCTAAGGTTCTGTGTAGATCCAGGCTGGAATATTCTCTCCCAAGTGATCCATAATGGTATTTCTGTGATGGAATGGGAGCTCTCTGTAATAATTCATGAATATTATAGTACTGGGAGGTTTGCTTCATAAAATACATTGGGTTAGTTTAATATGGGGCTGTAAGGGAAAAAACAGTAGGAAGAAGGATGGATCAAGATAGGCTACTTCTCAACAAACATTTGAGAGCGGTTAAGAGATTATGCCAGGATAGCAAAAAGTTTGGGAACCAAAGATCAAAAGAATTATGGCAGCTTTAAAACAAAAGAGTCTTAGATGAGTGTGGAGGCATTGTTTAGGGAAATGAAGCAGAGACAGAGGGACCCACTGGGGTGTCATAAGAAACTTGGCCTCCGTCAGTAACCCTTTAGATAAGATAGATAGTCATCTAGATGATTCAGGGTATTTTAAATTCTTTTTTCTCAGAATAAACAGTACTTTAATATTTTTGAAAGCTGCTTAGTCACAGGCTCTTGAATGGATGAACTACAGGTCTCCAAACTTTATTAGACCTGCAGGGTAAGCACAATTGATATACAAGTTATTGTAGCCAAGGGCCTCATCTGAGAGTGGGAAAACTGCAGAATTTCACATTAAAAGAGAGAAAGGCACAAGGCCTGTAACTTGACGGATGAACTCAGAGAAACTAAGGAGACACGATCCAGCTAGCCTTGTAACCAAGACAACTGCTATCTTCTCCTTCAAATGCTTTTTTAAGATACACTTCTGCTATGAGGCATACAACAGACTAGCCAATGTTTAAACAGCTATGATATGTGGGAGTTAAAGTCAATATTCTATCTATCTATCTATCTACCTATCTATCTATGCAATTACAAAGTTCTGTAATGTAAGTAAAAACTGTAGAAATCATATTGTGTCGTTTGCTTCAACTATGATGGGGTGTGCAAACCCCACACTGGAGAGGAATGGGTCAAGGAGCTGCTCTGGGCTCCAGCTTACCCTATAAATCTTGAACAGCCTGGAGGAAGAAATTAAAAAGAAGAGAAAAGTAGCTCAATAGCAGGCAGCTAATGAAGATGAGCTTGCTTATACTCTGAGGTCCTGGGCAGGAACACCATGGGAGTTCTTGTTGCCTGAGGCCTGTTGAGAATAACCTAATTAAATCTTCAGAGAAGGACTGGTTACTCTTTATAGGTCAAAGGCAATCTTTGTGTTTAGTTCTTTACTTACCCTGTGGGAAGCAAGGGAACTTGTAGGATGTGATCCAGGGAGGCACTGGGTACAGGACTTACTTGCCTACCATTTCACTCTGGATCAGAGTCCTGTGAAGAGGGTGGACCTGAACCTCCTTACCAACTCCTAAAGAGGGAGAACTACAAAAGTCTATCCCTTGACAGGCAACTTATTGAAAGAATCCATTGAAGATACAAGGGTCCAGACCACAAAACTACAACCCAGCAGGGAAGCCCAGAATCCCTTACTCAATCCTAAAATTTCTCCCATTGCTGGACTCTCTGGCTGCATCTAGACAGGCATGATTTTCCGCAAATGCTTTTAATGGAAAAGTTTTTCCGTTAAAAGCATTTGTGGAAAAGAGCGTCTAGATTGGCACGGATGCTTTTGCGCAAAATTGCTTTTGCGCAAAAGCATCCATGGCCAATATACATGCGGTTTTGTGCAAAAAAGCTCTGGTGGCCATTTTCGCCATTGGGGCTTTTTTGCGAAAAACAGTTCTTAGTTGTCTACACTGGCCTCTTGCGCAAAAGCATTTGCGCAAGAGGGCTTTTTCCTGAGCGGGTATTTGAATCGGTGTGCGCAAGAAGCACTGATTTTGTACATTACAAAGTCAGTGCTCTTGCGCAAATTCAAGCGGCCAGTGTAGACAACTGGCAAGTTTTTGCATAAAAGTGGCCGCTTTTGCACAAAAACTTGCCAGTCTAGACACAGCCTCTTTGTATATATACCCAAAGAGGTAGACTTGAAAATGTGACCTGCCAGATAGCTGAATTACCGAAAGGACAGAACATAGCATTGTAGAGCAGTAGTAAGAAAGGGTAATATCTGGGAGCATAAGGCAGGCCCAGGGCATGATGGTGGTTTCTTATACACATTCATGAGGTGTGCTCTGTGGGTAAAGGGACCAATGAGATACAATCTCCATTCCTGCCCCGTGCATCTTGGGCTTAACTGCTATAGTCCTGCTATGGCCTCACTGAACACTGGTTACCACACCAATGCCCTTATAAACTGACTCCTGGTCATGCTCAGTTGCCATGGTAACAAGGCAGCGTCTTGAGGTATTTGTCATTCCAAGATTTGAGCCTGCCGCAGTACTACATTCTTCAAACTTTTAGGTGTTGCATTTTGCTACTGGAGAGAGTAACATTCAAATCAAATCACAGTTAGTTCTTACATCTATACATATATTTATCAACTAAATAAAGAAGATTCAAAATTTATTTTGTAGCTTTTTGGAATTCATGGTGAGGCTGTGCTTCCTTGCCGGGCTGACGAGCTGCCCCGGGTTT
Source organism: Rafetus swinhoei (assembly GCA_019425775.1). Taxonomy (NCBI): domain Eukaryota; kingdom Metazoa; phylum Chordata; order Testudines; family Trionychidae; genus Rafetus; species Rafetus swinhoei. Next base: position 266,912,401 of record CM033437.1, on the reverse strand, counting down.
GCATTCTTCCCTACTCATCTCAACGGCAGTTTCTCTAAGATAATCTACTGCCATTTTGCAATATATTAACAGTAGAATAGAGGCTTTGAAACTGTGGGGTGCCCCCACCTGCAGTAGGATATATAGAGTAACGTTCAGGGGGGTGAGTGGCAATGGCTGGTGGCTCAGGCCCCACCCCTGACTCTTTTCTTCCCTCTCTTTTTGTAATTTAAAGTGGGGGCTCTATTAAAAAAGTTTGAATACCAGTGGCATAGAAGAACTTGCATTAGCAGCACTCCCTACCTCCCACACACCTCTGCAGAAAGAACGTGTGATGACTCATTCCTGAGTCTTAGCATTCTGAGCCTGATGACTCACACATGGTAATTACCTGCAAGTCCTAAGGGTCCAACCAATCCACAAGCCAGGGTCTAAGCAGGTGACCCTAAGGCAGGTATATAGACTCCTAATGAAAACAACTACCTCAGTCTGCTTAATGTTATTAGCTTGCTGGGATATTTCTAGCTACCTGGTAGTTCTGACTGACTGCTCCAGCTCAGCCTGTGCCTGCCATAGCCTCTCACCTAGCTGTCCTGAATGATAGAAAGAGAAATACAATACAAATTATAGCCTTCTTGAGGAATACATTTAGAAACTTAGAATAAAATTAGATGAAAAAATCTGAGACAAATGGAACTAGCATAGGTAAGGAAAAGTGCCAGCCTTGTGAAAACGTTTTACACGGTAAAACTACACAGAATAGTATTTTGTTAAGAAATGAGCTCAGCACACATTGCATTGAGCATTATGGTGTTTTTCTTCAAAAACTGAAGTGGAAAGAATGTTCTGTCACTTTCAGGACAAAGCATCATCCTTCTCTTAGCTCTCAGATAACATTGGTGTGTAGGAAAAATCTTACCTCTGCTACCAACCAGGTAAGAAACCTACACAAAATCTCCCTCACAAACTTAGTTTCTGCAGGCAGCAGGCTCATAAATCAAGCTTCTCAAGTAATCATAAATTTGTTACCAAAAAGGGCTGTCAGCATTCTTGTGGGGAATACCTGCACATCTTTAAAAAGATCTTACCCATTACAAAGATAGCTTCCCCAATTATCACCTCTAATATCATTATCTCATAGACACTTACCTCCCCCCCCCATCCCTCCTCTGTTCTAAAATCTGATTTGTCTATTTTATATGTGTTCACTTTTTTTTGATTGTATCCCTTTGGTATATATGATCATGCCAATTTTCTTCCACAATTTGATCTGAGGAAGTAGGTCTGGCCCACGAAAGCTCATCACCTAATAAACCATCTTGTTAGTCTTTAAAGTGCTGCATAGTCCTGTCTTTTGTTTCAGCAAGACCAGACTAACACGGCTACATCTCTATTACCACCCTTATTGGCAGTTCAGCAAGAGTTTTAATCTCCTTCATGCTAGAAACTACCTTTCCTTCCTGCATGCCATCGCACTGTGTGATAGTGGTCTGTTGTAGTCTATTTTGTTACGTTCTGATATATATATATATATATACATACACACACAGTTTTTGTGTCTGTCTGTCCATGGGTCTGTTTGTTCAAGACCTCCTCCTAAACAGTAAGAGCTAGAACCACTATATTTGGTATATAGCTTCCTCTTATCATAACTTAAAGCACCATAAGGGTTTGGTTGTGCCAGGAAAATGGGCATGTGCCTGGAGTGGGATTGTTATTCATAAAGCCATACAGAAAAGAGACAAAATCGCTAAGCAGGTGAAAGGGGCTGGCTAGGGGTGCACCCCCATTTGGTAGTGTCCCAATCCCAAGTATCCCACTCCCCAAGGAAGGGCAGGAGAGATGAAGCCCCTCACCCCTTTGTATGGGAACATTGCTGGCTGTTCCCTTAGTCAGAGAGTGAGAGGAAAGTGCACAGTTTTCTGCATTCCTTACTCTGGATGGGGAGTGAAGAAGTCAAACAAACCTGGACCTGCCCAGCTGGGGGACATGCACCCCTCCTCTGACTGAGCCCACTGGAGCTGCAGTGGCCATGGAGAAGTGCTTCTCACCTGGCCCCAAGCTGCTGTAATGAAAGAGGGCTAGGATAGTCCTCTCTCCCTGGGGCAAGGTTCACGATCAGGCTATTGTCCAAACTATTTCTATCAGCCACTGGAAAAAATTTTAATCTCCAGATACTTTGAGTTTGAAGTGGCAAATGGGTGATGAAAAATTAAAAATGTTGCTATTTTTTTTCAAAATTCATGGTGTGAAACAATCAAAAATAGTCTGAACTAAATTCATGAAACTAAAAATATTGCAGGTCATGAGCACTTTATTTTAGTTTTCTCTTTCCCTGCTGCCAATGATTAATTCATAGAGTCTATTTTGACTCTGTCATCATTCCAAACCAAATGCATAGAAAAAAGTGTTATGAGGAAGATGCATTTGGATATGCAAAATCTGCTTATACAAACAAACTGATGGTTCACACAAAAAACTTTAAGCAGGACTACCTAGAATAAAAATATGATAGTTAACTCCCTGAAACATTTGGAATCTGCAGTAATGTGTAAGTAGCTGAAGAGAATTATTTTATGGTAACAAAAGCTCTCAGAGAATTTGACATAATTGCTCTGCTATCATTGGTAGCTGAAGGAAAGATTTTAAGAAAGGCTTCAGGACTAATTTATTTATAGATATATGCTATATTTTCCTGGGTTGAAAGTTTGTCTTTGAGTATCTTCATCAAATGAAATTGCATAAATATTGTAGGCAAAAATATATTATTATAACAATTGCATTGACTTACTCATTTTTTAAAAACACTCATGAAAGATAAAGTAGGATGAAAACTTTGCTTTGGAATATATACTAGCAATGGACTTAGATCTTTTGGTCACTTCTTCCAGAAAAAGAGAGCTCATAACCATCAAGTTTCTTTGGCAGAGCAGTGTAACAAATTCAAGCTCCTGTTCTAGAACATAGATAAGTTAAAAAGAAAAAAAAAGCTGCTGTTACTTGTGAGATAAGCAATACATTCACAACTTTGCAACATGATGTGATTGTCTGGTTCTTGGAAAAGGATGTTGGGACCATATAAGAAATTAGGAATGTGATCCTGGAAATAAGGAGTGGATGGGTGGCTTACTCTGAGCTGTCACAGTGCACTGCATGATAGGACCTAGAGTCCCTGTAAGCCCATATCTCTGAAATCAGGAATGGGACATTAGTTCTAGATACACTAGATTGGAAGAACTGAGTTACTATATAGAATTCTTTTCCAGGTATCTGCTTGGTGGGTCTTTCCCACATGCTCAGGGTCTGACTGCCATATTTGGGAAGAGGAAGGAATTTTCACCATGTCAGACTGGCAGATACCCTGGGGGTCTTTCACTTTCCTCCTAAGCATGGGCCATGGGTCACTTTCAGGTTTAAAATAGTGTAAATGGTGAATTCTCTGTAATGTGAGGTCTTTGAACCATGATTTAAGGACTTCAGTAACTCAGTCAAAGGTCAGTGTCTATTACAGGTGAGATTCTGTGGCCTGCAATGTGCGGGAATTCAGACTAGATGATCACAGTGATCCCTTTTAAGCTAAAAGTCTATGACTCTATGGTGAAATAGAGCAGTCATAAATGCCCTCCCCTTCTGGAGCTGCCATATTTCTGGGACTGGGAAGGGCAGCCAGGACACGATCTCCTGACCTGGGGTGCTACCTAGAACTGAGGTACCACTGAGCCCCCCTGACCCATCAGCCTAGATTCCCTTTAAAACTATACTGATGTGGCCACTAGACCCTACTCCCTTCTTCCAGCCAGGAAGAGAACTCAGGGATCTTGGCTCCCCCGGCCCCCTTGCTCTCACCACTAAACACAACTCCTCTCGCACAGACAGGGAGAGAACCCAGGAGTACTGGCTCCCAGCAAAGCACTTTCTAACCTGTGCTTTCATCAGTACACATAGAGATAGAGAGTGGGACACACCCAGCTGCAATACATGCAGGCAGGCTCCTTTAACCAGCCCCTGAATGGGAAGGCTTCACTCACTCTGGCCACTGTTGTTCACCATGGGCCCTGGGGCAATGTGTGTGGGGACCTCACCTCTGTGCCTCTGTAAGAGACGGGGCCTCAGGTGAAAGGGGAGGAGCCAAGAGCAGTCAGCCCTTAACACTGCCCAGACTACAGCATGCACTCCCCCGCCCCCCAGCCTTCAGAGCTGCATACAACACCTGGAGCAGTGCTCTGGTGGCAATTCAAAGGAGTCTGGGACTCCAGCCATTGTCACAGTAAGAGCAGTGGCAGCTGGGAGCTCCAGACCACTTTCAATTGCTGGGCCCTGTGGCAATCGCCCTCTTTGCTCTCCCCACTGTCAGTGGGGCCTGGTTGCCAATGACCTGTGTTGTCACATTCTGTTGCCATCTGCCTCTGTGACCTCTGCAACAGGGCTGGCCTTACCATGAGGCGAACTGAGGCGGCCGCCTCAGGTGCCAGACTGTGTGTGTGTGGGGAGGTGTGTGTGGGGGTGCCACTAGGACCCAGAGTATAGAAAATTGTCTGCTGCTGGTGCATATGTTTTCTCTCTGCTCTTGAGTAGAACAGGAAGAAGGCAGAATTGAGACCTTTCAAAGTTTTGGCCTAAGTGAGGGGGCATAGGGGCGTCATTTGAGCTCCCCGCCTCAGGTGCCAAAATGTTGTGGGCCGGCCCTGCTCTGCAAGTTGGTCTCTTGACATTCCAGCTCTCAGTGACCCTCACTGATAATGCAGATTAAAATGTGTCTTCCACAGAAACAGAAACACTGTGCCTCATCAAGTCTAAGTGCTTAGACTGGGTTATCAGTGATTTCAGCTCTAGTGGTCACTTAACAAAAGACTCTCTGTGGAGCCTAATCAGCTCTGACTTTAAACAGTGGAGAGGAGAAAGTCAAATAGTGCTTGTGATTCTTAGGTCGTAGACCCTCAAGCAAAACACCTGTCCCCACCCTCTCTCTTCACTGGGATCTGGCATCAGAACCCCCTGCTTAGCCAGTGCATTTCAGTTGGAGGAGACACACTCCATCAGGACAGGCTGAATACAGTTCTACTGTCCTTTACTCATACAATAAGGATAATAACATTTCATTACCCCAGTATTCAAGTGATCTATAACCCAACACCAGCCAAAATTGATCACTTGGGCAACACAGAGATGCAACTAGTGGACAACTGGGAAGGATGTTGGGGAATTTTAATTGGGATAACAGAGACTTGGTGGGATGACTCGCATGACTGGAGCGCTGTCATGGAAGGATATAGACTGTTCAGGAAGAACAGGCAGGGTAGAAAAGGAGGAGGAGTTGCACTATATGCAAGAGAGCACTATGATTGCTCTGAACTCCAGTATAAAGAGGGAGAAAAACCTATTGAGAGTCTATGGGTTAAGTTTAAAGGAGCAAACAACAGCAGTGATGTTGTGGTTGGTGTCTGCTACAGGCCACCGAATCAGGTGGATGAGGTAGATGAGGCTTTCTTCGGACAACTGAGAGAAGCTTCCAGATCGCAGGCCCTGGTTCTCGTGGGGGACTTTAATCACCCTGACATCTGTTGGGAAACCAATATGGCAGTACACAGGCAATCCAGGAAGTTTTTGGAGAATGTTGGGGATAACTTCTTGACGCAAGTGCTGAAGGATCCAACCAGGGGCCGTCGCAGCTTGACCTTCTGCTCACAAACAGGAGGAACTAATAGGGAAGTGGAGGTGGGTGACAACCTGGGAAGCAGTGATCATGAGATGGTAGATTTCAGGATCCTGACAAAAGGAAGAAAAGAGAGTAGTAAAATACACACCTTGGACTTCAAAAAGCAGATTTTGACTCCCTCAGAGATCTGATGGGCAGAATCCCCTGGGATGCTAACATGAAGGGGAAAGGAGTCCAGGACAGCTGGCAGCTATTATTAAGAAAGGGATAGAAAATAAGACCCAGAATATCTTACTGCCCCTGTATAAAACTATGGTACGCCCACATCTTGAATACTGTGTACAGATGTGGTCTCCTCACCTCAAAAAAGATATTTTGGCCTTAGAAAGGGTTCAGAAAAGGGCAACTAAAATGATTAGGGGTTTGGAACGGGTCCCATATGAGGAGAGGTTAAAGCGACTGGGACTTTTCAGTTTAGAAAAGAGGAGACTGAGGGGGATATGATAGAGGTGTATAAAATCATGAGTGGTATGGAGAGGGCGGATAAAGAAAAGTTATTTATTAGTTCCTAAATAGAAGAACTAGAGGACACCAAATGAAATTAATGGGTAGCAGGTTTAAAACTAATAAAAGAAAGTTCTTCTTCACACAGCGTGTAGTCAGCATGTGGAACTCCTTGCCAGAGGAGGCTGTGAAGGCTAGGAATATAACAGAGTTTAAAGAGAAGCTAGATAATTTCATGGAGGTTAGGTCCATAAAAGGCTATTAGCCAGGGATAAAATGGTGTCCTTGGCCTCTGTTTGACAGAGGCTGGAGAGGGATGGCAGGAGACAAATCGCTTGATCATTGTCTTGGTCCACCCTCTGGGGCACCTGGTGCTGGCCACTGTCGGCAGACAGGATACTGGGCTAGATGGACCTTTGGTCTGACCCGGTACGGCCATTCTGATGTTCTGATGATGTTCAGTATTTTAAAGAAGCCTTATTGAAGGCACAGAAAGAAACCATCCCGACGCGTAGCAAGAGAGGCAAACATGGTAGGAGACCGGATTGGCTTACGGGAAATCCTTGGTGAACTTAAGCACAAAAAGGAAGCTTACAAAAGTGGAAACTTGGACAAATGACCAGGAGGGGTTTAACTGTATCGCTCGAGAATGCCGGGGGGTTATCAGGAAGGCGAAAGCGCAAATGGAATTGCGACTGGCTAAGGATGTGAAGGATAACAAGAAAGGTTTCTACAGGCATGTTAACAAGAAGAAGGTGATCAGAGAGGGTGTGCGGCCCCTGCTGGACGAAGGAGGTAACCTAGTGACAGATGATGTGGGGAAAGCTGAAGTACTCAATGCTTTCTTTGCCTCTGTCTTCACGGACAAGGTGGGCTCCCGGACTAATGTGCTAAGTGACGCAAGATGGGATGAAGATAGACAGCCTGTGGAGGGTAAAGAACAGGTTAGGAACTATTTAGAAAAGCTAAATGTACACAAATCCATGGGTCTGGACTTAATGCATCCGAGGGTACTGAGGGAGTTGGCAAATGTCATTGAGGAGCCTTTGGCCATTATCTTTGAAAAGTTGTGGAGATCGGGAGAAATCCCGGATGATTGGAAAAAGGCAAATGTAGTGCCCATCTTCAAAAAGGGAAGAAGGACGATCCAGGGAACTATAGGCGGTCAGTCTTACCTCGGTTCCTGGAAAAATCATGGAAGGGATCCTTAAGGAATCCATTTTGAGGCATTTGGAAGAGAGGAAAGTGATTAGGAATAGTCAGCATGGATTCACAAAGGGCAAGTCGTGCCTGACCAATCTGATTAGCTTCTATGATGAGGTAACTGGCTCTGTGGACGTGGGAAAGTCAGTGGATGTGATATACCTTGACTTTAGCAAGGCTTTTGATACCGTCTCCCACAATATTCTTGCCAGCAAGTTAAGGGAATGTGGATTGGATAAATGGACGGTAAGATGGATAGAAAGATGGCTAGAAGGCCGGGCCCAGCGGGTAGTGATCAACGGCTCGATGTCAGGATGGCGGTCCGTTTCTAGTGGAGTGCCCCAAAGTTCGGTTCTAGGACCGGTTTTGTTCAATATCTTTATTAATGACCTAGATGAGGGGATGGATTGCACCCTCAGCAAGTTTGCGGATGACACTAAGCTAGGGGGAGAGGTAGATACGCTTGAGGGCAGAGATAGGATCCAGAGTGACTTAGACAAATTGGAGGATTGGGCCACAAGAAATCTGATGAAGTTCAACAAGGACAAGTGCAGAGTCCTGCACTTGGGACGGAAGAATCCCAAGCATAGTTACAAGCTGGGGACCAACCAGTTAAGTAGTAGTTCTGCAGAAAAGGACCTGGGGGTTACAGTGGATGAGAAGCTGGATATGAGTCAACAGCGTGCCCTTGTAGCCAAGAAGGCTAATGGCATATTAGGGTGCATTAGGAGGAGTATTGCCAGCAGATCTAGAGAAGTGATTATTGCCCTTTATTCGGCTTTGGTGAGGCCACATCTGGAGTATTGTGTCAGTTCTGGGCCCCCACTACAAAAGGATGTGGACGCATTGGAGAGGGTCCAGCGGAGGGCAACCAAAATGATTAGGGGGCTGGAGCATATGACCTACGAGGAGAGGCTGAGGGAGTTGGGTCTGTTTAGTCTGCAGAAGCGAAGAGTGAGGGGGGATTTGATAGCAGCCTTCAACTTCCTGCAGGTGAGTTCCAAAGAGGATGGAGAGAGGCTGTTCTCAGTAGTGACAGATGGCAGAACAAGGAGCAATGGTCTCAAGTTGTGGTGGGAGAGGTCCAGGTTGGATATTAGGAAAAACTATTTCCCTAGGAGGGTAGTGAAGCAGTGGAATGGGTTGCCTAGGGAGGTAGTGGAGTCTTCATCCCTGGAGGTGTTTAAGTCTCGGCTTGACCAAGCCCTGGCTGGTTTGATTTAGTTGGGATTGGTCCTGCCTAGAGCAGGGGGCTGGACTTGATGACCTTCTGAGGTCTCTTCCAGCTCTATGGTTCTATGATTCTATGAATTTTTGGGAGGTGTACAGTCTCCTTAAGAAGGGACTGGGGAAATCCCTTGTCCCCAGAGCTATGTAGAGCTGCTCCTCCAGGTTTCTGTGTCAGCTGCTGCTCTTCCCAGATTTATTCACTGCAGGTAACCGGCTATTTTAGCATCCTGTCAACTGGGTTGACTGCATGCTGTGTTTCCCTTTTCCTTTGGAAAGACAGCCACCCTGCAACTAAAGATGCTGTTGATCTAATGGAGCATAAGGGCATAACCAGAACCAGTGACTAGGAGTTAAAGCCAGGCAAATGCAAATTAGAAAGTATGCACAGTATTGTAACCCTGAAGGTGACTGGTGGAACAAATCACCGAGGGCAGTGATGGATCTGCCACCTCCGGCCATGGGCAGCTCTAGGCTGGCTGCCGTGCCGGAGGACCTGCGAACCAACTCCAGATGCTGGGCTTAGTGCAGGGCTGGCTGGGGAAGGGCCGCCTGGCTATCGGCCTAAGTTTCTCTGGCCGGTGGCGTAGTCACCCCCCGGCCTTACGCTCCGCCAGGCCAGTGGGTCTACGCAAGACCCAGCTGCGCGCGCCCCGCCCCAGCTGAGGGCCAAGCCCCTGCGGGCCACCCCCTCGGGCCCGAGACAGGGCAGCAGCCGTCGAGCGCCGCCTGCGCTGTTGCCCGCGGCGCGGTTGCTAAGCAACCGCCTTTGTGTACAGGGCAGGCCGCCGGACAATGGCGGAGGCCGGGTCCCCGCCGCCCCGCTCGGGGCTGCAGCCCCCGCCGGCTGCTTTCTTCGGGGCCCTGGAGCCGGGGAACCCGGTGATCGACAGCCTCGAGTCCGAGCTGCGGGACTTCCTGGGCTTCATGCGCCGGAGCGCGGGGGCGGCCGAGCCGCGGCGGCAGGAGCTGCACAGACGCGGGTACCGGCAGGGCGCGGGCGGGTCGGTCCGGGGCTCACGGCTCTCGGGGGGCGCCGTGCGGCGGGTGCTACGCACGGCCCTGCCCGGCTCCGGGGCCCTGCAGCTCCCTCAGCCAGTAGCCCCCCTCCGGGCCCTGCCCAGCCCCAGGGGCCCTGCAGCCCCTTGTACCCTCATCGGGATCCGGCTGCCCCGTATCCATCACAGGCACAGAAAGGCATCGCCTTCCCAAACTGCCTCCTCTGCCCTGGTCGAGGCCCCCTCCTGCCTGCTCCTGGAGGGCTGGTGCAGGCAGGCTGGGGGCAGCAGCGCTGCCCTGGGGCAGGGAAGGGGGCTTCATGGGTGGCAGGGCTGGCCAAGCAGCGTGGCCTGGGAAGGCTGCAACCACGCCACCCCCCTGGCTGTTTGGTGTCATGCTGCCCGGCAACCCTGGTCCCTGTGGCCAGGAAGCAAGCGGGGGCCAGGTTGTGTTCGATGGGTGCAGAAGGGACAGAAGTGACAGTGCTGAGGGCTGCCTCCCGAAGGCAGGGGTCAGAGGCGTAGCAAGGGTGTTAAGTGCCCGGGGGCCAAAACCAAAATTTGCAGTCCCTTCCCACCTGCTGCCACCACGTGGCAGGGCCCCAAACCTGGCGCATGGCTGAGCCCAACCCTGGGAGGAGGGGGGGGGAGCTTGTGCCTCATCTTTCCCCACCCCTTCCAGTTTGGGGTGGGCCCCCACATGCACTAGTCCACTGTCAAAGATGGAGGAGGGTTGGGCTGGGGGCGGAGAGGTGGGGAGGAGGCTCCAGCTGGCGGTGGTAGGCGGAGGAGGAGCAGGCGAGCCGAGGGATGACAGGGGGAGTGGAGGGAGACTAAATTAGTGCCCCCCTACTATGGTGCCCGGGGGCAACTATCCCCCCACACTTCCTTTGCTACGTCAGTGAATGTAAGAGATTAACTTACCTATTAAAATAACACTCAGAAAAACTTTTAAATAAAACTAACACAACACGAGAATCGCCCTCACTTTCTTGGAGGCACTTGAAGCAATAAGTAGCCTAAGGCTGAGGTTACCCTGCAAGCGTGGCTTTCTGTCTGCTACAAGAACTTTTTCCTTCAGGCTGCCGTGAGATTCTATCCTCTGAGCTGCTCTTCCAAATTTCACTCAAGCCATAGATGTCAAGATTCAAGGCCAGCTTTGCCTTTGGCAGACTGCCTCGCCAGGTGTTCACAATCACAACAGCCGAACACGTATAAGACTTTTACTTGAAAAAGCATGTTAATCCCAAATCTCTGCTATGACTGGGAGATGTGGGTGACCTATAGAAAATACCAGCATTTTCTTTGGAAAATCCACAACAAAACATGGAGGGAATCGATCACCTCAGTATTGCCAACTCCTTTAGAATTGAGGCCCGGATTATCAAGCATGAGCTGAGGTAGAGCGGGCACTGTGTGCACATGTCTGATATATTTTTACCAAAACTGCTACCTGCCCAACTTGCCAAAGGAGAAAGGAAACAGGGAGGCCAAAAGGAATGGTTTAGAGCAGTGTTTCTCAAGCCTTTTTTTATAAAGTACCCTCTTTTAAAAAAAATTATAAGTACCTCCAGTACCTACAGTTTTCAGACACACAATTTGTTTTTATCATTGCAACACATTTGTTTAAACAACTTAAACATAGCCAGGCAGGTGATGAAATTTTTGGGTGTAAAAAGTACAAAAATAATAGTGCTGTAAAATTTAAAACAAAAATTCAGTTTTCTCCAAATTTCAGTTGTGTTGACGTCCCCCCCAGACCTCTCTCGAGTACCCTTAAGGGTACTTGTACCACTGGTTGAGAAAAACTGGTTTAGAGCAGTTTCTCAACTTTTTTTTTATGAAGTACCCCTTTTAAAAAAATTATATGTACCCCTAATGCACCCATCCCTCCCCCAGAGCCCGGCATCACCAGCCCCCCTGCTCCAACCTAATGCCCCTCTTCCCGGAACCCTTCCCCACTCTAACCCAATGCCCCTCCCCCAGAACCAGGCACTCCCAGCCCCCTCCCTGCCATCCCTCCGCTCTAACCCAATCCCCCTCCCCCTCCCACAGAGCCAGGCACTGGAGGTATGGGTAGCCCTACCTTTAAAGTGGCTGCTCCTGCCACCTGGCCCTGTCTTGGAGGCTTGATTGCACAGGGAGCAAGTGGCCCGACAGCGCAGTGTAATGTAGAAAGCTGCTACCTTATAGGAATGTGCTACTGGTAGCATTTTCTTATTGGTACAATCATAAGGAAAAGCTCCTATAGGAAACTGATACCAGAAGTAGCACAATCCTACAGGGAGCAGTTCCATACAGTACTACATTACACCGGGTTCGCAGCTCGCCACAATACGTGGGGCTGTGCGCTCTGCTCCCACCCCATCCCGGTGCCCCCCACAGTGTCCCCTGGGGGCAACTGTCCTCCCCTACCCCCCTCGCTATGCCTCTGCCAGGGGTTCACCCAGCGCCCATGTGCTGCCTCTCCCCCATGCAGCCCTGGGGACCCTGAAACTTCCCCTTCACAGTCCCCATCTGGAACCTCCCATCTATACTTCGTACCCCAACAGCCATCCAGCCCTTGCTCTCCCAACTTTCCCTTGCAGAACTCTGTTCAGACCCAGTGCCTCCCCCCACTGCCTGCAACTGCACCCATCCTGATGCTGTTGCCTCCCTCTGCATCCCTCATCTGGACCCTGCCTCTTTACTACCCCCTGTAACCACCAACTAGACCTTGTCCTGCTACCTCCCTTTCCCCTGCCATGTAGATCCTGACCTGCTTCAACCTCTATCTGGTTCCTGATCCCCCACATTTTCTTTCCTGCAGTCCCCTTTCCAATCAGTGCTCCTTCTCCTTCCCACTGCAAACCTCATCCAGACCCTTGCCTCACCTCTTACAATGCCCTTGAATCCACTGTCCCTTCTTGCTGCCTCCTCCCTTTCCCCTGCTGTCCCCTCCAGCCACTGCCCCTTGCTGGTGGGTCCTTCTGTTTATGCTGTCAATTCTCATCCAGTTACTGCTGGTCCCTAGATTATTTTTTCTGCTTTTTGTTGCTCTCATTCACCATGCCCACTAGTGCCACCATCCCCTTCTAGTCTTCCTGTCCCACAACCATGTACTCTGATTTTCTTCTCACCTCCAGCTTAGAATCATAGAATCATAGGGTTGGAAGAGACCTCAGGAGGTCATCGAGTCCAACCCCCTGCCCAGCCCCAACTAAATCATCCCAGCCAGGGCTTTGTCAAGCCGGGACTTAAAAACCTCTAGGGATGGAGATTCTACCACCTCCCCAGGTAACCCATTCCAGTGCTTCACCAGCCTCCTAGTGAAATAGTTTTTCCTAATACCCAACCTAGATCTCTCCCACTGCAACTTGAGACCATTGCTCCTCGTTCCCTGCTGTTGTGCTGGATTCCCACCTACCACCTATATGTGCTTTAACATTGTTGCTAGCTCCAGATGTTTAAAAACAAAAATGAAAATTGCTTACAAATTATTAGATTTATTTTTTTTAAACATTGTGTACATGTTGGATTCTTTATATTTGCCTTCTGGTTTTTCAGACATTAGGGTTTACACTTTCCAGTTTTACTGCACAATTATGAAGTCTAGGATAGGGATGTAAAATCCCAGTTAATCAGTTAACCAATTAAGCAGGATCCCATCCCCGCCCCCACTTCTGCTCCCGGCCTCCCTGCATGCTGGAGTACTGGAATGTGGGCAGAGTGCTGCTCCCAGGTGCTGCTTAACTGGTACCTGGTAAGCATCACGCAGTAAGATTATCAGGTGCCCGGTAAGATTATCCATTCACATCCCTAGTCCAGGAACGCTTATAGAGTTGCAAACAGTTACATGACTTCAGATGATGGGGGAAGGGCTTAAGAAAAAACATTAGGTATTGTCTCAGAGTAGCAGCGGTGTGGAGCTGCCCTTGCTTTTCATAATGAAAATCAAATCACTCTGCCCAAGCTAGGAATGTTAAATTTAGATTAATTAACTAATGGAATAATTGATGGGATTTCCATCGATTAGTCTATAAGGGCACCTCTGCCTCTGCCGGGCTCTTGCTAAAGTTCAAATGCGGAAGTCCCGCAGGGAGCGTGGGGCCAGCTGGGGACTGGCCCCGTGCTGCCTGCAGTGCCTAAGCCTTTGTACATGTCAAAAGCAGAAGCCCTGTGCTCTCTTTAGCACCTCAGCCTTTGAAATGTACAAGAGCCCAGCAGGGCTCTTGCACATTTCAAAGGCTTAGGTACTGCAGGGGATACAGGGCCAATCCCCTGCTGGCCCTGCGCTCCCTGCAGGGCTTCCGCTTTTGAACTTTAGCAAGAGCCTGGCAGGAAAGCCCCTCAGGGAGTCCTCCACTGGCCTGCAGGGCTTCTGCAAGGCTTCTGCTTTAGAAATGTACAAGAGCCCCACCAGGCCCAAAAGCAAAATCGCAGCAGAACTGGCATGAGCGCAGACTGCTTCAGTCCCCGCTTGCACTGTTTTCTACTGTGCTTCTACCTCCCCTTCCCCGTGCAGATGGTCCTGGAAGGAACTGGCTTTTAAGCCGGCTCCCCCCAGCACCGGCTCCTGCTCCTCCCCTTTGCAGCCTTTTTCTGATAGAAGCAGCGGGGGGCAGGGAGCGACTAGTCACATCACTAGTCGACTAGTCGCTACATCCCTAGCCCAAGCCAGTGACAAATCAGCAGTGTGTGGGTATGAATTAGAAGTCTGCTCAGGCCTAATGTTAAAAGTTGACCCAAATTTGAACTGAGCACAGCTGACCCGAACCCAATGCAAGAATGTTAAATTGTTTTCAGAACTGATCTGACCCCAGCTTGATACTTCCTCCTGAAACTGTTCCTTCTGTTCACTCCCTCTGGGGCATCTGATATTGGCCACTGACAGAAGACAGGATCCTGGGCTAGATGGACCTTTGGTCTGACCCAGTATGGCTGTTCTTATGTTCTTTTGTAAACTGCATGAACACTGGCCCCTTCTTTTTGAGGCTTGGCCTGGTGAGAACTTTCTGCTCCCTGTGCCCCATTCCAGCAAGCTGTCTCTGGCCACTTCCTGTTTATGGGGTCAGTGTGACAGTAGATATGTGCCCCTCTTCTGACTGTGGTTATTGCCTCACTGAGCTGCGTGTGCTGCAAATTGTAAGGTACTGCAATTTGTTGGCACATTCACTTAGCAGCCACACACAGTGCTGGTGGCTGACAGGTAAGGACATACAGCTGCTGCCACACTGACCCAGTGTTCCATTTAACTTTTCCTACTTATGTGCGAATGCCACATATCACTTCCATATTGGAGCACATAACAACATTCATATGGCGGGAGTGGGGCTGAGGCATTCACAATGTGGGAGGGGACTCAGGGCTGGGCAGAGGATTAAAGTGTGCGGAGGTTGATGGCTTCAGGTGGGGGTAGGCTCTGGGGGTGGGGTCAGGGATGCCAGATGTGGGGGGTGCAGGTTGCCCAAGGGCTATGGTGGAGAGAGGGGACTCCTCCCACACCTGGGCTGGGGTAAGAGGCACTTCTCCCCTCTGCGGCAGCTCTGGGCTGTGGCCACAGGATAGGTGCCTATCCCTCACCTCATCAGATCTGGAGCTGGGGGAGAGGCATCTCTCCTTCTACAGCCCTGACTGCCTGTGTGGTACATAATAAATAGGCTGCTGTGTGGCCACACAGCCACACAGTTTAGAGAGAACTTATATGCTAACCCTACTGAGAGGAGGAGGTAATCAGAGATGACCTGACCCAAGCTTGAGAAGGTCCAGTTGTTCTCACACCTGAATCCAACACTTCTAGTCAGGTCCTATCAGGGTCAGGTTAGAAGGCTCTTGTGTGAATGAACTTTGGATCTGTGCATCTCTCTATGTCTGTTTATTGTGACAAAATGGCCAATATTGATATGGTGAGTCCCAGGCTTTTCTTGGCAGAGGTTACATCATCACCCTTTGTCCCTGCTCTTGAGGCCCCAAGAATCCTGTTAGTGACCCAGGAAGATGGTAGAGAAGGGAAGCAGAGAAGGGGTCTGGGTCTGAGCTCCAGTCCCTCTGAACCCCTGCAGGTTTTTTATCCCTTTTCCCTTGGGTAGGATTACCCTCAGTCCTTGATGCTGGGGAAGTGAGTCTTCCTGCCCTTCTTCCAATTCTTTAGTCTTTTAAATCTCAGCAACACACCTCCAAACCAGTGTTCCCTCTAAGCTTGGAGGCAGCATAGCTTCACAGGTGATTAATGAGCCCCACCCAGTCAGTCAGCTCCATGCTTGGTGCCCTGAGCATCTGACTGGGCTGGACTGATTAATTACCTGTGAAGCTGTGCTGCCATGCAACTTTGAGGGAACACTGCCCCAACTCCAGCTCTCTCTCCAGTGGATATAGTGTACTTAGATTTCCAGAAACCCTTTGACAAGGTCCTTCACCAAAGGCTCTTATGCAAAGTAAGAGAGAAGGATTGATAACTGGTTAAAAGATAGGAAACAAAGGATAGGAATAAATGGTCAGTTTTCAGAATGGAGAGAGGTAATGGCAGGGGTCCATACTGGGACCAACATATTCATAAATGATATGGAGAAAGGGGTAAACAGTGGGATGGCAAAATTTGCCAATAATACTACATTACTCAAGATAGTTAAGGGAACCATGTATTCCTTAGCCTAGGGCTTAAATATATCTCCTCCAGCACTCTCCTACTGCTCTCTGGCTCTGCTGTATCACATTATGCACACTTCTTTGCATATGAAAGTAAGCATATCAAATATGCACCAGGAAGCTTGAAAACCAGTTGTAGCCAGTTACGCCTCCTGGAGGGGCTCCTCCACTTCCGGGTCAGTGGGCGACCACTCCGTCCCACTATTGCGGGGACTAAAAACAAACCCCCAGTTCAAGAGTCCAGGCCCGGTTCTCGGGCAACGACAACAAAGAGAGGCTGGTTGGTAGTCCTGTAGCCTCAGCCTTGGTTCAGGGCGGGGCGAGAGGCAAATAGTTCAGAGCTCAGCCTTGCTTCAGGGTGGGCGAGAGGCAGACAACCACTGTTAGTTCAGAATCCCCGGCCTGGTTCAGGGCAGGCTTTAACAAACAGAGTTAGTTCAGAGTTCAGTAGGCCATGCCTTGTTTCAGGCAGGCCAGCAAATATACCCTGTTAGAGCGTCCTGGTCCTAGGTCAGGGTAGGGCAGTAAACACATACAGGTAAGAGTTATAGTCCCAGGCCTTGGTTCAGGGCAGAGTAACAAACAGTACAGTTAGTTCCAAGGCCCTAGCCCTAGGTCAAGGTGGGGCAGCAAACAATACAGTTCGTGAACCCTGGCCCTAGGTCAGGGTGGGGCAGCAAGCAAACACAGTCAACAGTTGGGGAAGTCCTGGCCCTGGTTCAGGGCGGGATGGCAAACAAACACAGTTGTAAACAGTTGCAAACGGTACACAGTTAGTTCAGGGGCTCTGGCCCTAATTGAGGGCGGGGCAGCAAACAAACAGGCAAAGGCCCTGGCCCTAGGTCAGGGCGGGGCAGCAAACAAACACAGTCAGTAGTAGAATAATTTGTCTCCTGGCTCAGGAGAGGTACAGGCACCTCGCCTGTGGTGGCAGAGAGGGGGAGATTGCCACTCGGTAGGTAGGTGGCAGGGGGGACGCAGGCCCGCCCACTCCACTGTATCCCTGTTCAGGGCCCTAATAGTAGCAGTGCAATTTGCTGCTGGGTCAGTGGGGGCTCCAGCCCGAAACGTGCTGACCTGAGGCTACTTGACTTGGGCCACTTCACTTCTCCCCCTTGGCGCATACCTGGGCTTCCAGCAGGTCGCTTGGGGAGATGAGGGTGGTCAGGTCTGGCTGAAGTCCGGGTGGTCCTGGCCAGTCCTCAGTTGCTTGTAGGTCCAGCGGTCCCACCCAGTCATCCGGTGCAGGCTGGCACAGGCATTCAGCCCGGTCCTCTGGGTCAGGCACAGCTACAGATCCAGGTTGGTCCTCAGGTGCAGGCCAGCATGAGGGTTCAGATCTGTCGTCCTGGTCGAGCACACCCGGCGGTCCAGGCCAAACCTCGGCCTCCCAGGCAGGGAGTGCTGAGGAGACCTCTGGTTCCGCTGGAGGCAGACTGAGCCCTTAAGCTGGGCTTTTATAGTCCTAGCCCCGCCTCCTGGCTTCCGGTCAGGTGACGGGGAGGGGTTAGGCTCTGCCCAAAATGGCTCCCGGAGGAGCTCCTCTGCCTCCAGGTCAGTGGACGGCACTCTGCCCCACTACACGGCCCCGCTTAAGTCCAGTTCTTGGATTCCGGGACTGGGCCCTTGGTTTTCCCCTAGGCGGGAGAGTGCATCTGCATTTGAATTTTCCCTCACTGCTCGGTGTTGTATGATAAACACATAGAGTTGGAGGGTTAGAAACCACCTCATCAGGTGGCTCTTGGTATTCCACATGGTGTGGAGCCATTTTAAAGGGGCATGGTCCGTAAAGAGGATAAAAGAGTCCCCAACTAGGTAATACCGGAATGCCTTGATGGTCCACTTGATGGCTGGGGCCTCCTCGATTACCGAGAACTTACGCTCCCGGGGCTTTCTGGCTTATATACAGGACTGGGTGCTCTTCTCCCTTGACCTCCTGGGATAGTATGGCCCCCAGCCCACTCTCTGAAGCATTTGTCTGGACCATAAATGGTCGGTTAAAATCTGGGCCGAACAGGACAGGCTCACTGCACAAGGCGTCCTTGAGGCTCTGGAATGTGGCCTCACACTTGGCACTCCACCTCACCCTCTGTGGGCTATCCTTGGTGAGGAGAGTGGTGAGGGGTGCTGCGAGGGTGGCAAATTGGGGGACAAAACGACGGTAATACCCCACTAGTCCCAGGAACGGCCGCACTTTCTGCTTGGTGGTGGGAATGAGGTAGGTTTGGATTGCTTCCACCTTCCCCACTAGTGGGCGGACTAGGCCCTGCCCCAGGCGATAACCCAGGTAAGTGTTTTCCTGCCAGCTGATCTTACACTTCTTGGGGTAGGCAGTTAGGCCAGCATCCTGGAGGGTCAGTAACACGGCAGCAACCTGTAAGAGGTGTTCTTCCCATCCCTGGTTGTAGATGACTACGTCATCCAGATAGGCCACGGCCTACTCCATACGAGGGGTGAGCAAGAGGTCCAGCATCTGCTGAAAGGTCACAGAGGCCCCATGGAGGCCGAAGGGCATCCGAACAAAATGAAACAATCTTCATGGGATCGTAAAGGCAGTCTTCTCTCGTGAGTCTGGCTCCAAGGGGATCTGCCAGTACCCCTTTGTGAGGTCAAGAGTTGTTATAAAATTTTTGGTTCCTAGGTGGTCTAAAAGTTCATTGGTCCTTGGCATCAGGTACTCATCAAATTTAGAGATTGCATTTACCTTTCTAAAATCAACGCAGAACCGTATGCTTCCATCAGGCTTTGGGACTAGTACCACTGGGCTCCGCTACTCGCTCTTGGATCATTCCACCACCCCCAACTTCAGCATGGTTTGGACCTCCCTTTCAACTACTTCCCGCATTAGTCGGGGAAGAGGGCAATTACTCTCATGAACTACTTGGCTTGGGGTGGGGAGTCTGATACTATGCGACATTACGATTGTTCTGCCGGGGTGCATGGTGAAAGTCTTTTGGAAGGCCTCCGTGAGGCACTGTGCTTGCTTCACCTGGTCTTTGGAGAGTGTATCCCCACATTGTGGTTCTCCCTTGTCCGTCAGCTCAGGTATCTGGGGGCCCAGGACAGGCTCAGAGGGATACAGAGTGATCATCAATCCCTCCCACTCTCACCACAGTTTCAGCAGGTTCACATGATACACCTGCTTTCTTTTTCTCTGATAGGGTTGATAGACCTTATATGTGACCGGTCCCATCCAGTGGATGACCCCATAGGGCCCTTGCCAGCGGGCGAGAAGCTTCAACTCCTCAGAGGGGAGAAGTAAAAGTACCCAGTCCCCAGGTTCGAAAGTCTTTTCTTGGGCTTGGCGGTTATAGCTCTGCTCCTGGGTTCCTTGAGCCACTTGGAGGTTTTCCCGAGCAAGGGTGCCCGCCTGGGTTAGCCGCTCCTGGAGCTGGAACACGTACTGGAGGAATCCTTGCGAAGTTGAGGGGACTATTCTCAGGTCTCTCTCATTAGGTCCAGAATGTCCCAGGGACGTCGCCCGTACAAGAGTTCAAATGGGGAAAAGCAGGTGGATGCTTGGGGCACTTCCTGGACGGCGAGTAGCAGAGGGGGTAGTAACTTGGTCCCATTGTCGCATTTCCGAAGGGGGAAGCCTCTTTAGCATTCTCTTTAGGGTGTAGTTAAAACGTTCAACCCGCCTGTCGATTTGAGGGTGGTAAACTGACGTCTGCAATTTTTGGATGCCTAATAAGGTGCACACCTGCTGGAGTAATTGAGAAGTAAAGTTAGTCCCCTGGTTGGTGAGGAGTTCTCAAGGAAGCCTCACCTGAGCAAAGATCTTCTCGAGCTCCAACGCGATGGTCCGGGCGTGGGTATTGCGCAGTTGGATGGCTTCGGGGAAGTGCGTGGCGTAGTCTACCAGGACCAAAATATAGTGGAACCCTGCTTTGCTCGTTGGGAGAGGGCCCACCAGGTCAAGGGAAATTCATTCGAAAGGAGTCCCAACAAGAGGTAAGGGAACTAATGGGGCTCTTGGCACCCCTGGGTTGGCAGCCAGTTGTCAGTCTGGGCACAACTGGCAGTAGTCTTTCACCTCCTGATGTACCCTGGGACAAAAGAAGTGGGACAGCACTCTGGGCAGGGTCTTCTCTTGTCCCAGGTGCCGGGCCGCGAGGATATCATGGGTGAGTCATAGCACACTGCCCGTCAATGGCACTGGGGGACGAGTAGCTGCGTCCCGACCTCCTGTGTCTGCGGAGTTCGTGTCACCCAGTAGAGGCGATCCACCCTCAATTCAAACTGGGGCCACTGTGCTGCCCTCTGCGAGTCTGTCACCATGCCGTCGATGCAGGCTGTCTGGTTATATGCTGCCCTTAGGGTTGGCTCCTCCTGCTGGTCTCAGGGAAAGTCCGTCAGGGTCAATGGTGTCAAATTCTCCCCCGGAGCAGTGTGGGAGGGATCGAGCACCTCACCCGCCTCCATCTCTGGGGGGCTCTCCTCTCCTGTGGGCTCCTGTGCGTCATCCTGGAGGAGGTCACCTTCTAGCCTAGTCTGGATGGGAGGTCCCCCCATTCTGGCCTCACGAAGGAGGGCACTGAGCCCTGGCCAATCTCATCCCAGGATAATGGGGTAGGCCAAAGTGGGGGCCACTCTTACCATCATCTCCTCTGTCACTCCTTCGATGGTTAGGGGGACTCTAGCACAGGGATAGGCTTTCACGTCCCCATGAACACATTGTAGGCGCAGCTCCCCTTCTGGCACGGTAGAGGCTGGGGCTATCTCCTCTTGGATGAGGGTCTGGCTGCATCCCGAGTCAAGGAGGGCGACCACTTGCTGTGATCCCACCTGAACAGGGTCGGTGAGTTTTGGAGGGCCAGAGTGTCAAGCCTGGGTTTCTGCCATGCAGATCCGGCCATAACTGCAGTCCATCTCAGAGCAGTCCTGTTGTAAGTGCCTCATGCAGCCGCACAAAAAACACGGGTCAAGATCAGTGGGGGCAGGCTGCTCGGGGCTGTTGGGTTGAAGGTAGTGCTGCTATTCTCACAGTACTGGGTGGGAGGCCTTCGGGCTTCCCCCTGCCCTGGGTCTACTTGGATGCTAGGTCTCACCGTCCTGGCGCTCAGCTGGCAGAATCTGGCGCGTGGGGCTGCCCTCAGTCTGGGTGATGGTGTTGGCGCTGGGGCGTGCACCCTTGACATGGGGGTTGTGGTACTGACTCCTAGTGCGATGGGGTTCTCAGCTGCCAAGAAGTCTTCTATCAGGGTGATGGCTTCAGGAAGGGTTGTCGGGTGGTGCCAGAGGACTGCTGCATTTGCAAGATCTTTGGACTTTGGAGAATTCCATTTGTCTCATATTAGTTAGCACAAGGCCAAGGAATGAGAATCCTGTCAAAAGGATGTCTTCAAACTATCTCTTCTGTCTCCTCTTTTCTTCCTTTCTTATAAGTTGCTACTTATGAGTCAGTAGACTGTTATGATTTCTTCAGGAGCACATTGCTGATACTTTCCCTGCATATGATTTGTTAGGAGATTACCTGCAAAAACAGATGTTTGGTATTGTGAAGGTTTGTAACTTAATTCTTCAGTGAAGTCCTTTTCTGAGAACCCTCTGTCCTTGTTCCCATCAGCTATCATGTCCCTGTTTGAATGTGGTTTTCTCCATGAAGTACAAAGAGAAAAGTGGTCTGAGACAACATAGTCAGACCCATTTAGAATTTTAAAAACCTCATTCAAATTATAGCCAGTAGAGGGGTCAGCATAGTGGCATGAAATAGTCAGTCCACTCCACTTAGCAGGAAAGCTAAGGATCAATTATGGTTTACTGGAGGTCTGTTGGATCAGTCAGAGATAGAGTTAATTACACTAAGTCATCCTTGGTAATAACAATATAGATTGTTTGGCCTGGTCTGTGACTGAAACATAAGGAAATAGTAACCTGGCCCAGCAGAAGGGGGCATTTCTGACCATTGGTGATACCTGATATTGCCAGAGACTACATCTAGACTTCAGGCTTCTTTCGGAAGAAGCTTTTCCGGAAGAGATCTTCCAAAAAAACTTCTTACGAAAGAGTGCATCCACACAGCCAAAGCGCATTGAAAAAGTGATCTGCTTTTTCGGAAGATAGCGTCCACTCTGAATGGACTCTATCTCGCGTTTAAACTGTGATTACGTTGGACAGAGTGGCTACCAGGGCACCTGTGCTTTTTCCTCTTTCCTCTTCTTCCGAAAGAAACATAGTGTAGACATACCTTATGTCAGATAACTTGAGCTCATGGGACTCAGACTACAGGGCAGAGTAGATGTTCAGGCTTGGGCTCCTGAATATCTGTGCTACAGTTAAACAACTCTGTAGCCTGAGTCCTACGAGCCCCAGTCAGCTGACATGGGCAAACCGTAGGCGTTTAACTTCAATGTAACCCTTAGAATACTTCTTTAGTTTGCTTTTTCTCTTCCCTACCCCCCCACCCATAAGTCCTCATCTACCGGTAATTGTAATTTTCTTGTACTTTTCATGCTAGATCTGCCTCATGCAAGAGGCTGTCTTGTCCTCTTTTTATTTCTATGATAAACACCATAATATGAAAAGTATCTGTTTTTACCTCAGAATCCATCAATTCCTTAATTTATGGCTGCCTGACATGCTTTATTACTTCTGACATTTTTCTTTTCTGTCCTTTTAATTTATTTATTTTAATCCAATGATTTTTCCACATTGTAATTCACTGAGTTTATTTAAAATGCCAAATTGCTTTTAAAAGTTGAATATCTGTCACCATCCAATGATTTTCAATATTTTTCATACTAGCTAGAAAGTGGGACACATTTTACATCTTTTATGATCCTATTGGAATATGCAAAATAAATTCATATGTTAGAACATTTTAATAAGTATTTATGTAGGACATAATTCATCCTAATGTAAATCCATTGTACTATACATTTGAAATGTGATGGTTGATTTGTTTGCTCAGATCAATAGTAATAAGCACTTTTTAAAAATGAATAGTGTTCATATTGTTTCAGGTGCATTTGGTTAACATAACTAGAATTTTTAGAATTCACTTTCTTGATATAGCAGGTCTGTAGCCAGCTTTTATTGTGTAACTTTTGTGTCCTGCTATTTGTTTAGAGCAAACACTTTGTTTAATATTTGGATCAAATATAAGCCTCGACTGCCAGATTGGTATTACAACGAAAAACTTCTGAAAGTTGGTGACCTCCTTATTCAATTAAAAGTAAGTAATATTAGATAGAAAAAAAATCAACTCCCAAGACTATTTGTGTTTCATTGTGTGTTTCTATGTTGGGTTAACATTTAATTATACTTTATTGGAAGCTGTTTCGAATGTGAGATGAATTAATAAAAAATAACTCCTATGGCAGTTGGTGTACTATGGCCACTGCTTATTACACTGAGCATAACTGTCTTACTGTCACATTGTGCTCTCCCACCTGTTTCTTGTGTTGACCTCTTGTCTCTTGCTTTTTTGTTTAAGACTATACACGTTTTGAGGCAGGGCCATTTTTTCATTATATGAGTATAATACTAGCATAATGGGGCTGTAGTCTCTGATTAGGGCTTTTAGACACTATTGAAATACAAATTAATAATAATAAAAATAATGGACCTGTGTTGATGAGTACATGTTTTTTGGTGCCTGCTGAACAGGACTTAAAATCTTGCCACATCCTCTCCCTGGTGTGTTGTTTAGGTATGTTAGATATTCAGTGCTTTTTTTGTAAAAAAAAAAAAAGGTGCTGGTACTTCAGGGGAAAAGTTGTTGAGCTCTGACTGCAGATGCTGGTACTGCATCTGGAGGGACCTGTACTGAGTACCGGGCAGTACCATCACAAAAAAAGCACTGGATATAGTGTAATTGAACAGTCATGTAACCACATGAAATCATATTGGTGACACGACTATATGATAGTTGGTGGTCGTAGGGCTAGCAGGACCATGGATGTTGCCGGATCAGAGAGAGTTGCCGGACCAGAAAGTTTCAACCTGTACATTACAAAATGTTTTCCTGATATTTCAGCATAGTTCTGGGTGAGTCTACGTTACCTCCAGTTATTGTTGTACATTGCCGTTTCTTAAATGTGTATATAAAGTATAATACACATGTTACAATTGCATAGAAAAATAAAATACAAAATCTATGAATAACATTCTTCACATTCCAGGAATATAAATTGGCACTTCTACAGTGCTATGGAAGATACCTTCAGCAGTTCAGTTCTATAAACCTTGATGAGGTTATAGCAGACGTGGATCAGTTTAAATCCATATTTTTTCCAAATGGCTTTGGTCATAAAAGTGCTGCACTTACGGTAGGTTTAAACAAGAAAGAGTTTTAACAAAAATGTTAATGATCTTAAAATACAAGGTCTTTATTAAGCTTCAGCAAATATACAGCAAACTGTTACACTAATGAGAGGTAGCTTTACTAATTCCTGTAACTTTATAATCGTTCACATATCCAAAGTAAGAAATAGCATACATGCCTAAAGAGATGCTTGCCATGTCATTGAGGTTAAACATGTAGATGATTCAAAAATGAGTTCACAATTATATGAATGCTGAGAATACCCAGAGTTATAAAATTAATTATTTTAAAAATGTTTTGGAAGAGATATAACTTCTCATGCTTCAAGGCATTCCTGCATGATATGAAAACAAGGCAATCAACATAGTTACAACTTTGTATTGTAATTTGTGCAGTATTTCTGTGTAAAAATGCTACACATAAGCTGCTTGATGACAAAGTAGCATCACACTGCTATCAATATATTCTTTTCTGGGTATTAAATAAAATAAACAATGATAAATAGATATATGTGGTCATTAGTTTCATCTGTAAATTATGACCATTTGTAGGAAAGCCAACTGACCTCAGGGAAAATGTAGATATTTCTTTGTGTTATCTCTACAAGAAACCAAGGGGTTGTGATTGGTCCTTTGATATGAGCAAGGCAAGGCAATGATAGTAAGGCATACAAAATATTGCATTCTGTCCCAGCAGTGCTCTATTGGGAGTTACTGCTGCACCAGACACTCATGTGAGTATCTGGATTTCTCCATGAGCTAGGATAACGGGGAATGTCATGGGTTTCCTGACAACACTTGTGACAGTCAGGTACAGCTGACCTTAGATAGGGTAAAGCTTTAAAAAGGGCCTCAGATATCTTTTTTCTGGAAAAAGATGGAATGAGGTGACTTGCTTAGAATTCTGGACAGGAGGCTTTGGAAATATGAGAGCTATTGTTTGCTTTGGTATTTAAAGTTTGTTCAGTCTCAAGAGGGGAATATTATCAGAGATTTTCCTAGTCTATGTTATTTTGCTTTTACAAGATAATTTTTAAATAAATATGAAATTCCAGAAATTATTTTCCTTTACTTCGTTTGTGACAAGTGCAGGGTTTGTCCATTTTTATGGACCTTGGAAATGCCACAGTACCTAATTTCAAAATGGAAGGTACCTAACTTGGGGGGAGGGATAGCTCAGTGACTTGAGCATTGGCCTCCTAAACTCACAGTTATGAGCTCAATCCTTGAGGCAGGCCATCTGGGGCAAATCTGTCAGGGATGGTACTTGGTCCTGCTGTGAGAGCAGGGGAGTAGACTCAATGACCTTGCAAGGTCCCTTCCAGTTCTATGAGATAGTTATATCTCCATATATTATTAAATTAGAATACTCAGTCCATATATTATTGATGTATACAGAGTTAGATCTTAGGCACTGATCTTCTTTTGTTCTGAGTTCCAAACTGGTGTCTTGTTTACCCTCCCTTCCTACCACTTTGTCATCTAGGAGAATAATGCATTAAACTTATTCTTTGCATATGGATCTAATGGAAGTCATCAGCACAGCTTAATAACACCTTCTCCATTTCCTAATTCACTATGGTTCTAACTGTCATGGTATAACTCTTGAGATAGCTTTACTTTCTCATATTTAGTATTTTGTTGTGCTTTACTAATGTAAAAACTGATAAATACAGATATTTTAAAAGAAGTATTCGTTATTTTACTTTTGTTCTCATACACTTTAGTTCCATGCTTTGCAAGGAAGGAGTATTTGCCTTTACCAGATGGTATGCAGCAGTGATAAAAATCTTCAGAATCAAGAATCTCTACAGATGTGTTTCAGTATCTTGTCCTTCTTACGACTCATTATGGAGGTGGCTCTACCTCAGGAGCATTTGTGTTGGCTTATCTATAATGGTATGTTATATATTTAATTTACATTTTCTTATCAAAGTGTGCCTTGAAAAGGAAGTTTCATATTTGTTGTAAGGATAGCAAAAAGACTGACAGTGAAATTCTAGTTCTTCTTCAAGAGGTCCCCGTGGATGCTCCATGCTTGGTCTTGGTGCCATCCTGGTGCCTGGATCAGAGATTTTGAAGCAGTCCCTGTGGGGCCATGCATGCGCAGCACAAACCAGCACGCACTGCCACGCATGCATGGCCCAAGCCCTCCAGTACCTTCTCAACCGCCCTTGGCATTAGATGGAGCTCTGCAGTTCTCTGCCTTATTCAACACTTTTGAAGTAGTTCTTAGTCACTAACTAGTTAGTTATTAGTCAGTTAGTATTGTTTCTTAGTTATCTAGTTACTTGTAGTTCATTTAAAAAACAAAAACAAACCCTTTTCGTCATGCCAGGCTCTCCGGGCTTCAAACATTGCGCCTCATGCAGAGAAGCAATCTCCATCTCTGACGGACACTCGCAATGTATCAGATGTTTAGGGGAACACTATTCATCCCAAGATTGTCCCCACTGTGCCAAACTCAAGGCCAGGACTTGCAGGGACAGGGACCTTCATCTGAAGCTGATCCTTTTGGAAAAAAATGCACATCCTGCTTGGATCCGGGAGTACAACCTAGGGAGGTACAATCACCTAAGGCTCCCAAAAAAAGGCACCAAAAAAGAGGAGTTCCTCAGTGCCTCATTGCCAGCCCTCCTCCAGAAAGTGGTCTCCACCCAAAGCATTGGCACAGAGGTCCCGCGTCAGTACTTATGATGCTCCAGCTACCTCAGGCATTGCATCACCGTCGTCTGCTGATGGCGCCAACAGCAAAAGGTCCAAACACTGCCCTAAAGCCACATCGGTACATGTCACGGTGCCATCGACTACATCGGTACTGTCACATCCATCATTGGTACCGACGGCTTCATTGGTACAGACAACTACGACACCACTACCACTGCCAGCACCGCCATCCCTGCTGGCACTGCCGGTGCACCCGACAGCATTGTCTGCTTCCTTTGTACCGATGGTGCCCGCTCGCTCCTCAGCACCATTGGCACCGACCAGAATAGTTGTACCAGTTGTATATTCGGTACTGCCAATGTACTAATGATTGCTTTTCTCTGTACTGACCATGCTGTTGGCACTGTACAGACCGACACTGCAAACCCCAGCACCGATCCTTGCAGCACCATTGCTGTACATGAGAAATGCGAACCTAGCAGTGACATCTGCCCCTCAGTCACTGCTTTTTGGCACTGATGTGTCGCTGGTACTGATGACATCACATGCCCCATCCCTGGTGCCATCACAATTCTCCAGCAATGAAGAGGAAGGTGTACAAGCCTTCTTCTCTCCACTCCACAGTCCACCAATACAATATTATAAACCCCACTATGACCCATGGGACATTCCCCCATGGTATGGACTCCAAGGGATGCCTCCTCTGGTACCACATTCTGCACAATGGCCATACTGGAGCCCATGGGGCTCATACAGGAGACACCATAGTGTGCACCCGAGCCCCCACAAACAGGCTAGTTCTGTTACACCGCGCATGACCTCATTGGTGCAACAGTCAGACCCTCAAGTATCTCGGTGGAGGAGTCACTTCCTGATACATCACCCCCTACCAATTCATCATCTTCACCGGACAAGGCCGTGATGCCACCTCCACCTTCAGCCACTGATGATTTTGAGCATTTTAATGAGCTTTTTAAGAGAGTTGCAGCTGATCTATTCGCAACACCTCACAATACCAAATGCACTCAAGTTTTGCTCAAGAGCAGGCATTGGGATCACTCGGGGATGCCTTCTTCATTCAAAGAATCATGACCTCGCTTATGCCTTCCCTCCCATACCACTTCTTGTGAAAGCCATTCAGAAGGGCAGGATGGACGGTTCCACAGTCATTCTAATAGCCCCCACCTGCCTGAGACAACTCTGGCATCCCTTCCTGCTCAGGATCTCAGTTCGCACATTCATCACTCTCCCTCTCCAGCGCAACCTCATCACTCTGGGTCAGACAACTCAAACCTACCCGGATCTACGCAAGCTACATCTAACAGCATGGCTCCTCCTTACTTAGAACTAGACCTTCTGGAGCAGGTTCATGCAATCCTCATCCACAGCCGTAAGGATTCCACCCATGCCTCCGACACTTACAAGTGGAATCACTTCTCAGCATGGTGTACCTCGAAAGGATAGGACCCAATATCAATACCCCTCTCTTTTATCCTTGAATATCTACTCATTCTACAGCACTCATCACTCTCATTTAGTTCCATCAAGGTATGCATAGCAGCCATTACAGCCTTCCACCACAGAATTGACGGCTGGTCCGTTTTTAGTCACCCCACAACCAAAAGGCTTCTCAGAGGGCTGCATCTCTTACATCCTGATATCACACAACCAATGCTTCCCTGGGGCCTCCGTCTGGTACTGTGAATCCTGACCAGGCCACCTTTCGAGCCTCTCACCTCCTGCTTCCTTTCATACTACTCCATGAAAGTTGCATTCCTGGTTGTTGTCACATTTTCTTGCTGCATTGGAGACATGGTGGCACTCATGTCTGACCCACCTTTTACAGTATTTCACTCTCATAAGGTTACCCTTTGCATACACCCGAAATATTTACCTAAGGTTCCTTCATCATTTCATATAAATGAACCAGTAACCTACCTGTATTCTTCCCAAAACCTCATGCAAATGGATCTGAGATTTCCAGGCGAGTGTTGGCATTTTACCTACAAAGAACTAGGACCTTTAGATAATCACCCCACCTATTCCTCGCATTCTCTGACGGAGTTAGAGGACAACACATATAAAAACAAAGACGGTCTAAATAGATTACAGACTGTACAAAAATCTGTTACACACTTAAGGGCCTACAAAAATCTGTTACACTCTTAAGGGCCTACAGCCACCGTTATGTTTGACGGCTCATTTCACCAGGGCCGTATCCTCTTCTACTGTGTATCTACTCAATGTGCCACTGATGGACATTTGCAAGGCAGTAACTTGGGCATCACAACTTACCTTTGCTAAGCACTATGCGCTTTCATATGTGGTTGACACCTCAGTGGGCTCCACAGTGCTATCATCAGCTTATCGTAATATTCCGAAGCCCCAGCCACCGTGGGGAGAAACTGCTTGCTAGTCACCAAGGGTATGTCTACACTGCATTCCTCTTTCAGGAGAGGAATGCAAATGCAGACAAACGAAATTGCAAATGAAGTGCAGATTTGAATTTCCCGCACTTCATTTGCATAATCGCGGCCGGCCACTTTTTCGAGAAAAAACCCTTCTTTCGAAATACGAAATAACCCTTAAACCTCAGAAATAAGGGTTATTTCAAAAGAAGGGTTTTTTCTCGAAATAACCACATCTAAACAGTGTTTTTTATCCTGAAATAGGGTATTTTGAAAAAGTGGCCGGCCGTGATTATGCAAATGAAGCGTGGGAAATTCAAACCTGCGCTTCATTTGCAATTTCATTTGTCTGCATTTGCATTCTTCTCTTGAAAGAGGAATGCAGTGTAGACATACCCCAAGAGTGGAGCATCCACGGGGACCTCTCGAAGAAGAAATGAAGGTTATTCATCTTGTGCAGTAACTGGAGTTTTTTAAGATGGTGTCCCTGTGGATGCTCCACGACCCACTCTCCTCCCCTCTGCTTCAGATCTGGAGAGACTCTGGTATAGAGAAGGAACTGGAGGGCTCAGGCCATGCATGCGCAGTGCCTATTGGCATGGCACGTGCTGGTTCACGCTGCGCATGCACAGCCTCGCAGAGACTGCTTCAAAATCTCAGATCTAGGCACCGGGACAGCACCAAGACCAAGTGTGGAGCGTCCACGGGGACACCATCTCGAAGAACTCCAGTTACTGCACAAGGTGAGTAAACTTCATTTACTTATTAATCATAAATATTTTTTGACAAATAATGGTATTTTGAAATTCACAATGATTTTCAGTTTTCATATTTTTATATGGCATTCATTACATTTTTGTGTTGGACATCTGTAAAAAATAGCTTATTCATAAACCACAGTTGAGCAGTGTTTTGAGTGTACTAATAATTAATTCTAACAGACCATAAGCATGTTTTATTGATCTATGTGCAAAATGTACTTATAAGTGGAGATTTTGTTTTGAGGATAAAATTTCTGAAGTGTAGGAAATAGGAAATAAATGTATGACTGAAACATAAAAAGTTTGTGTTCTTTTTAATAATATTTTCCAACATTGTATTTAATGATAAAAATTTCCTTTTAAAAATGGAAACCATTTTAGATTATGGATTTGATTACATCTGTATCTGATTAATATGATAATCCATTTAAGTGTATTGTTCATGCTTGACTTAATTTAGATTAAATGGAAAAACCTGGCTATATAAAAAGAGAAATATAAAAAATTCTTAAAAAAGTAATTCTGTCATCCCTCTCAAAAGCCTGGATTATTATTTGAAGTTACTAGTGTAAGTTGTTTTAATATATGAAACATGTAAGAGAAAAGGGGCTTCTGAATTGGCAGTGAAGAAGTACCGATATCTTCTTTCTTGTTTGGAGCTGTAATGGTGCTGGAGATTCTAACCACTCTTATCTTCTGGGACCCCTCTTGGTCCCACCTCTCCCTTTCAGCTTTCCCTTGACTGTCAAAGAAATACAATAGAATAAATATACTGATTTTCCATTCCTGGATCCTGCTGCAAGTTCCCTGTATCAGGTCCCTGTCTTGAGCATGGTTTTGGCCAGCATTAGAGCCTTTCAAAAGCACCTGAGCACCTAGCTGAAACAAGGTTAGGGTAGGGTCTGAACTCGGGTGTTTCTTCTTCTAAGACTCTGCCCCATCTTCTGAGCAGAGCATCTTTCTGTAGTCCCTTAGCAAAAGGAGGTTTGTGGCTCACTACACATCCAAGGCATATACTAATACCCTATTAATGGATGTTGTGTGGTATCTTGTTGATAAAATGCCCTTCCAGTTGTGATGATTGGTGTTTGGCTCACTGCACTATAGGTATTTTTTTATTACACAGAATATACATCCCACCCTTGAGTGTCTTATTGCTTGTTTAGCTTTTTGTGAACTCAGAACTTTAATATATATGTCATTACACTTTCGTGGTGGGAGTTTCAGAAGTCTCAGTGTCTGAAAAGCACAAGTAGAGTGTATTTTCCTAAGTTATTAAGGTGCTTTTGAAAATTCCACCTCCCAATATTCATGGCCTTTGAGTCAACCTGTGATATTAAATATTTCTAGTGGACATTTAAGACTTCAGATACATCTAATTTTTATGAGGCTGTTTTTTATTTATTTTACAATGGATATTAACATTAAACAAAATTTGGATAGCTTCAACTTCTCTATTTAAAATTATGTTAAAAATATTTGGTTTTAAAACTATATTTTCAGTTGTTTTGCATCTTGAACTGAGAGACTTATTAATAATCCAAATACTAACAACAAAATTTCAGTTAACTAGCATAACAGATTTGAAGTAGAAATGTTGGACTCATATCCATTTTTGTATAGATTTTAATTTAGTTTTATTCTTCTAGGTACAATTTATATATATACCATATGCAGGCATTTGATGAGCATAGGTCAATCTGCTAAGGTATGGCAAGATAATCTAGAAGTTTTTTTATATTTAATATATCTTTTTAGAATGTTGTATGGATATTAAAAATGCTTTTAGCTTTACAGAAAACAGAATTTTACTGAAAAGAAGGAAATGCATTTGTATTTTGTCACATTGGGTAAGTCTTATCTGATCCACTCCCCTCCCTTTGGCAATAGTAATGCTGACTGTCCTGGACAGTGTGGAGAAAGAGTTTGGATTTAGAGTGGCTAGTGTAGAAGGGCAGGAGAACATGAGTCACCCAAGCCTTCATGGACCTCTTTGACATTCAACTGTGAGCATACATTCCATTCATACCAGAATGCTGATCTTTGAGATTGGTCAAGATCCTGTGGAGTGAAAGAGTCATTCAAGACTCTTGGGCTGTGTCTAGACTGGCAAGTTTTTCCGCAAAATCAGCTGCTTTTGCGGAAAAACTTGCCAGCTGTCTACACTGGCCGCTTGAATTTCTGCAAAAGCACTGACTTCCTACTGTAAGAAATCAGTGCTTTTTGCGGAAATACTATGCTGCTCCCGTTCAGGCAAAAGTCCCTTTGCGCAAAACTTTGCGCAAAGGGCCAGTGTAGACAGCTGAGATTTGTTTTCCATAAAAAGCCCGATCGCGAAAATGGCGATCGGGCTTTTTGCGACGTCGTGCCAATCTAGGCGCTCTTTTCGAAAATGCTTTTAACGGAAAACTTTTCCGTTAAAAGCATTTCCGGAAAATCATGCCAGTGTAGACACAGCCCGGAAGTTGTATTTATTTCATTTTTAATGTAATAAACTGTTTAATTAAAAATTAATCTCTTTAACCTCACAACATTTTAATGATTTATCACTCACAGTTCAACTCACCACTGCAGTGCCTCCTGCTGAACTGTCATCGGAATTAGTTCTTCTCACCAATGCTCCCTGTTTTGGTGGTTCCTTGCCTACCATTGCTTTTTCTCCTGAGACTCATGTCACTCCCAGACAGGGTTCCTCCTAAGGTGTGTGCCTTCCAGGGATTTTTGAAGTGGCCTCCTTTTAAAAATTATTGCCCACTCCTGGCTTAGAGCCAAATGTGGGGAAGAGGCCCCACCACACACCCCAATCCTTGGCTTCTAATGTCTTGACCAAATGTATTGATTCCAAAGTAGTCAATTATCAGAAAAGAGTGGTGCAAGTATCTTACATTTGCTTTGTGAAGAAGACAGAGAGCTAAGTTTAAGGTTTTCAAGTCCTTAATTGGATATCTCTGATGGAGCCTTATTCCCATTGCATGTTTTGGTCCACATCTTCAACTGGTGTAGATCTTTGTTGCTCCATTGAAGTCAGTTACATTGATTTATACCAGCTGAGAATGTGGCCTTTTGACTTCATTTTGAAAAAAAAATCTTTTAAAAATGTCCATAATTTAATACTACTCACTTGTAAATTTGAATAAAACATAATTCTTTAGACAGATGTTTGTGCTCAGATGTGAGAAATATTACACTGTAGCTCTGTCATCACTATAAATGCTCAACAAAAGCAAATTGTACCAACAACTCTTAATGGCAAACTTTTGTTAAGGGAGGTTAGGATTTATAATCTATTTAAAATAGGATATAAATCAGCAAGATGAGCCGTGTTAGCTTGTTTATTTATATGAATGGAGTTATCCTTTAGCTGTTTTTTGGTAGAGCTGTAGTGACACCATGTGGCTGTTTTTTTTTTTTAAATCATGAAAGTTTCATATGAGTATTTATTTCAGTTGGTATTCATCCAGGCTATGTCTACATTGCAGAGCTTTTCCGGGATACCAGAGGTATCCCGGAAAAGTTCTGCTGTGTCCAAGGAATGTGTCCAATTTTCCGAAAAAATCAGAAAAGTGGACGCATTTTTTCAGCATCCCTGTGAACCTTGTTTTATGAGAAAGAAGGGATGTTCCAAAAGAGGGTTTTTCCTGAAATTTGGCCCAGTGTAGATGGGCCAAATTTTGGAGAAGCCTCTTTCAGAAGTAAATTGGAAAAAGATACGCTATTTCTGTACCGCAAATTGCGTTTCTTTTTCCGATTTATCTTTGTAGTGTAGACAGAGCCCGACTTTTTTTTACTTAAAAGTATAATCTAGATTTATTGAAATTCAGTTTTTCCCCACCTTGAATAGAGACACTGGACGATCCTGGATCCAGTATTTTTGTTGACATATTATTTCAGTCTTTCATAAAGAGCAAGTGTATCCCTGTCAGTAATTAGAGAGTATCAAAGGAAGTTTTTCATTTAAACTTCTTAGCATTGAAACTGGTAGTGACTTTGTATCTTTGTTCTCTGTGCCAGTGTTGCTCATATTGTACATGCAATGTACTTCATAATTTCTGGAGGAAATACTGACAGCTACAGTCAGGGCATGTATTTTCTGTTCAGTAATTTATAGAAGGGCCTGAATTTGTAAACTGTTTTCATTTACAAATGAGAGAACTCGGCATCTCATAGAGCATCAGGCCCGAAAATAGTAAGAAAGGAAAATGCTGTTCATTAGGGTGAAGTATTGTGATTCTGTAGAATTCAAATTAGACCTGGCTTTTAGCAGGGCTGATTATGTCAAGAGATCTTTGCTGTGAAGAGTAGGTTTGGAGAAGATGAATTTCCCCAAACTGAAGACCTGAATCTCCTGCCTCCACTGAGAAGTGCTCAGTGTTCTGCAGAATCAGAGCCTAAAGGCTATTTGATGTGAATAGGAGGTTTTCAATTCACTTGAATGAGAGCAGGATTAAGCCCTTAATGAGGAAACAGTTCTGTAGTGAACTGGAATTGTTTTGATATCTCAGGCATAAAATGTCAGGTGAAGATGAAGACAGACAAGGTGGGTGATGTAATATCTTTTATTGGATTAACTTCTATTGATGAAAGAGGTACACCTTTAAATTACAGAATCTCCTCACTTAGGGTATGTCTAGACTACATGCCCCTGCTGACAGAGGCATGTAAACTAGGCTACCCGACATAATCAAAAAAGCCGGGATTTAAATATCCCCGGCTTCATTAAAATAAACATGGCCGCCGTGCTGTGCCGGCTCAGCTGATCGTCGGCACAGCACGCGAGTCAAGACGTGGATTGGTCAACAGGGGAAGCCTTTGTCGACTGCTCCCAGATGCCTCATGAAATGAGGTTTACAGGAGTGGTCGACAAAGGCTTCCCCTGTCTACCGATCCGTGTCTTGACTTCGTCGCTGTGCCGACGATCAGCTGAGCCTCAATGCATTTCCTCTGTATTCATTAGCTCTTCCACAATTAGAATAATAGAATTATAGAACTGGAAGGGACCAGCTTCAGCTTTTGAATGAGCAAGACAAAACAGAGGTGTCCCCTGTTTTGTTCTCTGCCTCATTAACTAAGAGACTTAATTGAAAATCAACATTTCAAAAGAACAATCAGGTTTGGATAGGGTTTGCTTACTAGGCTGGTATAGAATGAAGGCTCAAGCAGACTGCAGACAAACCTTGCTTCTCTCCCCCACCTTTTAAAGTGTTCACCTGTCAGGAAAGTGAATGAGATTCTGTTTATCCAGGTGTGAAAAAGAAGGGAGCTAAACGTATTCTTGTGCAAAATCTGTTCTCCCTGACCCTAGCTTGAAGTCAGTAAGGTTACAAATGTGTAACTGTCCCCAGGAATTGGCCTTTGTTCTCATTCCCTTCTCAAATCACATTCTATGCTTACTCAACATTTTCCACTTGGGAAAGAAGTTAGTTTGAGCTGGGTCAGAAAAAATATTAACTTCAGGTTTATATAGCTTTCAGCTTATGGAATGAAACCAGAATTGAAAGTAAGGTGATGCACTCTGGTACACCGCTGCACTGAGAACTTGCTGGGGCATTCTGCTGCAGGAGCTGGGCTCCTGGAGCTCTCCTACAGGCTGCTATGCTAAGAGCAGGCAGGCAAAAGGGGCTGTCTGGGTTGTGCCTCACACCAATCTCTCCCTCCTCCCAGCACCATTTAGAAAGGGGTGAAGCCTCCCACCTCCCTGATTCCTACCAATACTGCCTATTGCTTGCTGTTCCTCTTCCATCTGTGTGAGAGAGCGAGAGGGAGCTCCTTCTAAGCCTCAGGGGTCTGCTTTGCCCTTTCTTGCTGGTAGGAGTGTCCAAGCTCCAGTGGGGCTATGAGAAAGCTCATTCCCTCTTCCTCACCTGGCCCAGCCCTGCCTCCTCATGGAGCAGGAGGACCTAAACAATGGCAGGGCCTAAGGCTACATAGCCTTATTAGTCTAGTGGTTAATCCTGCCCTGAAGAAGAGGTGAAAATGAACACAGTTCTAGAAAATTTTATAAATTACTAAAAGTAAAATGAATGAAATCTTAATTCTCTTCCTGTGATTTCTCATTCTAATTTGCTCTGTCATTTAAGTCCATGTTTTTATGTGTATCTTTGTGTAATAGGAAATACATGTCAACGCTTAACAATTTTCTCATCCCTTCTACATAACACAACTGTTTCTAGTTTATACTGTTAATACATTTTGAAGAGTTCTTTATTATGTTGTAATTGGTTTTCCCTGTCACAGGTACTGGAATACTTATTGTGGGCCAGTATATGTATGGAATCATCAGTCCCACTTTTAGCTGTACACTATTTGACATGGAGAACCACCCTTTACACTGCAGTTTGTTATTGTTATTATGACTGCCAAGCCAGCATCAATGGAGAAGTAGGTTTATGTCTGACTCTTATAATTTTATTCAACAATAAATGGCAAACTACATATTTATTTAAATATTCTGTGTTATTATATTTGATTTGTATCTGCATTCAGAAATGTAGTTAGGCTATTACAGTTGTGTTTCTCTTTATAAACTGAACTAATCGACTCAAAGCACAGCAGTACATTTTTAATATGTATATAAACCTTCTAGGCATTCAGGGCTAGACTGTGGCCAGCCCCTCAGCAGTTGCACAAAAGGGGAGAGAGCAAGGAGTTTCTCTCTCGTATCTGTTGTACAGGAACTTGTTATGATTGCTGTCTTTATTCTCTGAACACAAGGATGATGAGGTGGTGTGGCTGTTATAATCTCCCTCTCCTAGTAAGCAGAGCATAGAAATATATCAAGATAAACCAACTCTATATCCAATTTTTATGCTATATAGGTGTTTGCTCGCCGTGGTCTGAGTAAAATTGATGAACTAAAGCAATTGGATAGCATGAGTTCTTCACCACAAAATCCAGAAACAAAAAAAGTTTTTAGAGAGGCCACTATAAAGGTAAAAACATTTTATAATTTATAAAAGTTATAATACGTACAGCTAAACAAAACAAATGCATAACACAGATTTTACTTACATGCTTCTCTTTGGGTCAGATGGCAGTAATGGTTTTTAAGAGAGCAGTATATGAATCTCGAAGAAAACCCAAAGGATTTTTTCGACCAAAATTAAGGGTAAATCTAAAGGACGTACAAAATGTAAGTTTAGAATTTTGTGTAACTCTTTTTGGTCTGTTTATTACTTATCTTTAATGATGATATTGCATAGCTTTGCCTATTACACATCTTTTATGGAGCATACAACATTATCTGCAAACAATTATTTGTTTTCCCTTTACAGCCTTAACAACATATTATCTTTAACATTAAGACTCAGAACCAACTTAAGGAAATAACTATATTAATAGGCAATATGATCTATATTGGATTATTCAGGGTTGGTTTTCTTTAGTGGATGTGAATTAGTTTTTAGTGCAGGATAATGTTTCTGGATATAAACTGCAAAATAATTACAATTCTACAGTATTTAAAAATAATATAATTTTTAAAATTCTTGTTCAAATTCATCCCTGGTGTATGGCCCCTACTGTGTTTAATTACATTAAAGATTCAAGGACAGCTTAGACAAATCTATCATGTATTTTTGCTTTGCAGTATTCCTCTCAAACCTTGAAAGATATGTTTTTCAGAGATTCCTCACCCCTCCTTAGGACTCTGTGACCTATATAAATGAGTTCAAAGTATGAAATAGCTTTTGATGGAAATAATTATTTTCTCTAACTCACATTCTGTTGCCAACAAATGTAGCCAAGTGATCCATTGGGGAATGAATTATGAATTAGTATAGAAAAATATATTATTTCATAATATTAAATATTTTTGCATACTTGTTTTCTTTGGACAGCATCCAGACCTACTTTATTAACTTTAATATTTGTGTTTATTTTTATACTACTATGTATATCCATAATGGTTCCCCATATACC
This sequence comes from Rafetus swinhoei, assembly GCA_019425775.1. Taxonomy (NCBI): domain Eukaryota; kingdom Metazoa; phylum Chordata; order Testudines; family Trionychidae; genus Rafetus; species Rafetus swinhoei. The sequence continues at coordinate 266,874,189 of CM033437.1, read as the reverse complement.
TCAGATAGTATCACTCTTCCGAGTCAGGTTTAAAGTCACTGAGTTCAAGACCTTTCCAAGGGACAAGATTAATAGATTCATAGATTCTAAGGCCAGAAGAGATCATGTGATCATTTACTCTGACCCTCTGAGTAATACAGGCCATAGAATTCTACTGCTGCTGGTGCAGGGAGGTGTGATTTATAGTTCCTGAGCCAGAGAAGCTGTTTACACTCAGGGATGATTTGCCCTAGAAAGACAGATGGTAGTTCTGCTGCTTCCCTTAGGCTGCGTCTAGACTGGCAAGTTTTTGCGCAAAAGCAGCCGCTTTTGCGCAAAAACTTGCCAGCTGTCTACACTGGCCGCTTGAATTTGCGCAAGAGCACTGACTTTGAAATGTACAAAATCAGTGCTTCTTGCACAAATACAATGATGCTCCCGCTCGGGCAAAAGCCCTCTTGCGCAAATGCTTTTGCGCAAGAGGGCCAGTGTAGACAACCCAGAATTGTTTTGCGCAAAAAAGCCCCGATAGGGAAAATGGCAATCGGGGCTTTTTTGCGCAAAACCTCGTCTAGATTGGCCACGGATGCTTTTGCGCAAAAGCACTTTTGTGCAAAAGCATCCATGCCAATCTAGACACGCTTTTGCGCAAATACTTTTAACGGAAAAACTTAAAAAAGCATTTGCGGAAAATCATGCCCGTCTAGACATAGCCTTATAGTTTCATGGAGGTAGGGGCAACATTAGTTCTTGCTAGGACTCCTAGCAGCTCTGCCAAATGGAAGACACTCAACGGGATTCTGGTTGTTATACTCTCTGTTACTCTAGTGGGCTGCATTGGCACCACACAGCTCTCACCCAGGTAGGAAGAAGGTTTCAGTCACTTTGCATCATTGCAGTCTCCTCTGCTGGAAGACTTTATCCTGACCTGTGTCAGAGTTTTTGGTGATGTAAAAGTGTGGCTATTCTAGTCCTATTACTTCCATTCTACTAATTACAAACATAGCAGTACCAAGAGGAATAGGTAAGTACTAGTGTAGTGGAGTCCCTGCTCAGGCCTCTTGGGCTGGTACACCGGCTGGTCCACAAATCAGTCACAAGCCTTCTGATACAAACACCCATGCCTTTATTGTAGATTCCCACCACCTTCTATTTACAACATTTACAGTCCAGACAGCCAACTCCTCTCTCTCCACCTAGGAGCACACTGAGCCACATCCTAGCTCCTTTCTCCTTCCCCCTCTGGCTTCCTTCCTCTGCCTTATATATCCCTCCTGCTGTGCGCCTCACAGATGCTTCTGATAGCCCTGCCGGCCTGGGCTTGCTCAGCTATTTCCCCTTAACCAGGCTACTGTGGCAGAGCTCTGGCTTAGCCAGCAGTCTGTCACAACTAGACTATCATTTTTTGGGTGAGATGGGAGACAAGAGGTCTAATGTGTCTTGGTTGAGAGGCCATCAACGCAGAAGTTAGAATCCCTTTGCATAGCTCCTGTTTCTGTCTCATGTATTCTGTCAATGACAAACATACGTGCTGTGTGAATTTTTGATGAGCTTTTTTTTCTTGAAAAATCATCATAAAGTACTTTGGGATAGTCTGAGAATGAAAGCTCTATATATGATAAACCCCGTTTTTATTCAAAATTAGAATAGTATATTTTTGCTGTGAAATAATCTATTACATATTAATATCATTTGTACATACTATGTTATTGTTTCTTTACTAATAGAAAAAAGTGTGAGTATTAATCATTATTAGGAAAAGCAGGAGTATAAGAAAGTTCTATCAGAGTTAACATTATGAAGTCGGGATTTTTTCAAGATATTGCTATAGTTAAGACTATGATTATATCATGGAGATGAAAGGAAGTTATTAATTGCATGACTTCCTTTGTTCTCCATGACATTTTCTCATTTTCCGCCGGTGGCCATTTATGTTACCCTATTAATCTAATTTACGTATTTATTTATTTAAATAAAATCTGTGTTTTGTGCTTAAACTATCAAGGGCTATCCACAGAGGAGGGTTCTGTTGCACAGAGCCAGTTACAAGTTTGGGATGGTAATTATGTCCCCAGTGCTGTGGGAAGATTAGAGATATAATAAATTAGCAACAAATGTTGATTTTTAAAAACCAATATAGTGTATTTGGGAATTTTGAAACCTGTGTGTATAATTACAAGGAATTGTTTAAAATATTTATTGTGTTTGGTTTGGAATGAGGTTGCTAGTAAAATGTGGGTGCTCTTTCTTCTGAAAATAAAAGTAGCTACCATTAATGAGGTGGCCTATTTGAAAAGATGGGTGTATAATTTATTTTACAATAAAAATATAGTCCATCAGCATATAAATAGCTGAAATGCTCTAAGATATAGAACAAATCATTTCCTTTTTATCAGGTATACATCTTAGCTTGCTTGAATTAAAGTGCCTTATTTGAAAATTAAAATAAAGGATGCGGCTCCACCAATGAGGAAGGAAATTCCCTAATGGTTTGATGGTCTTAGAAACCTTACTGAAGGCTGTTTATTTGATAAAATGTCAAATAAATTGTTGTAACTGGAATGATGATGAAATGGAGCTAGTGACCATTAAATACTGGGATTCCACGTCAGTTCTCCATACCTGGTAATGATTTTGACTAGGAAAGAACAATCATGTAAACAAAGCATCATGAGATCATTTTTTTAAATTTTGTTTTATAGATTTCTCATTACTTAACTGCCAGACATAGTGCATATGCTTTTGTGTGTATTGTCTTATGTTTGACATTATATTGGCTGGAAAATGTACAGCTCAAAGGAGGAACCTATTGGACTGTGGCTTTAGCCCTGTGAGGTCTGATCACCATCAGTATTCACTGACTTCCTATGAAGTGCTGAAGTCCTCAGCTCTAGTGATCAAGCCCATGTGATTACAGACGAGATCTGGGTCACTTTGAATGACAGAGACTTAATATATTTGTTTCTCTCATAATTTCTATCTTATTGTTTTCTAACTAGAATATTGTGCAGCAGTGTATGTGGTTATTGTGAAATTCATATATTCCTAAGATACCATACAGATTTGGCCTAATGCTTTGCTGTACGTCTGAATCATAGAATTTGCAACCACAATGTATACTGCAGTGTTATTTCTTGCATTTGCACCTAGTTTTCCATGGAGAGCTGTTTTGAAAAAAAACCCCAACCTGCTGCTTTATTGTATTGATTTGAAATATTATAAGACCTTATAAATATTTATCTCTTGTTTAGTTGCCATGGCCTCGTACTGTTACAGAACGGTTGCTGACAGAGATGTTTGATGGCACTGCAGCCCATTTCCTTGCCATTCTAGAAGCTCTCTCTGATAGTAATAGACGAGTGTTACGCCCTGCCCCACCTGTTCCTGATGAAACTGAGATTCGTGATGTAGTTTCAGAGCTTTTTTTTGCAGGCATGGATATCCTGGCAGGTAACGGCATAAAAATGAAATACATTGGTAAAGAACCTCAATGTGTCCTATGTTCATAAAAGAAAAACCTCGTCTGCAGAAGTGTGTGTTTCAGTTATAACAATAGCCCTGATAAAATCAAACTGAATTTATTTATTTTTATTTTACCTTCACAAAATTTGATATAATTAAATTAAAACATTTGGCCAGAGTAAGGTCTCAGTTTTATCAGTGTGTATCTGGAGTAATTCCTTGTGTCTCACAGATAGTATGAACCTTCTCTGAATACGCTATCATGGAAGGGATCTTTGTGATGACCCCAGGGTAGGAACCAGTGTATATATGCTTATTTGTATCCAGTCATTGCAACATAGAGGATGTAGAGAGTAATTGTGGTCATTAATGCAGCACATGGGTGGAATGCTAGCTTCTAGTGGGCTCTGATGCAGTCCTATAGCCCAGCTCGTAGATTGGGGTGCTGGAGATTTCATCCCTTGACTTCCACTTCATTCCCAAACAAAGTACATTTAATCAAGCTTTGTGTGGTTTTCATCCTGGAAGAATACGTTTTGTTGCTGCTACAAGAATTTAAATAGCCTGTGTTTTTAAAAAAACATGCACAAATCAACTAAGCAAGTAATTAAAATAATAGCTGATGGCTACACAGTCTTCCTGCAATGTGCTGACAAGTCCTTTTTGTGCATACTTCATGCAACAGTACAGGCCCATACATGGGGAGAGGGGAGGGAATACAGAAGGTGAGACTGCACCTCCCCATGGTCCTCCAAATAAGCATAAGGCTAGGGCGGTGCATTGCCCCTGCCTCCCTCCTCTGTGCTCTGGCCGGCTGAGGGAAGGCAGGAGCAGTGCGTTGCCCCAGCCTCCCACCCTCTTACTCCGGCCAGCCAGGGAAGGCTGGGGCTGATTCCCGCACCCCACCGGAGTGAGGCCGGGGGCAGGGATGGGCCACCATGATGGGGGTGGAGCAGCCACCAGCCCCTCCCATGGCTCTCACTCCCCCCAGAAATGTACGTGTACGGGCCTGCGGTAGATCTTTGACATGCAAATTCTTAGTTGCTCATTATTATGTGTACGCCTAGAATGTTTATACACCAAAGGTTTCTATTTCTTAGATTTGCTCTGCCACTGCTTAAAGCATTTTCAGTCTCATGTGTTTGGGTACATAGAGCATGTCATTTTCTGTACTAAGTCAGACCCAAGCATCCCCCCATTAACTTTAACTTCAGTTGCATGAGTATAATTTTGGAGAGAATCTGTCTAATTTAGTTTACTTACCAGATTAAATAGTTGTTTAGGACAGGGGTGGCCAAACCGTTACAGGCAAAGAACCAAATTAGTTGTGCATATAGTGCAAAGAGCCGGGGGGGAAAGTTGTCGAGCAAAAAAAAAAAAGAAAGGCCTACCCCTTTAAGAAATGCCATTTTGAATGGCCGCACTGGATGACACAGGGAGCCGATGAGCACAGAGAGGCGAGGGCCGTTTTCAGGGGCGCAGGGACGACTTGATGAGTTGCACTTTTCGGGGGGGGGGCGATTTAGAAGGACACTTGAGGAGTCAAATTTTGCACTGATTTTCACCCTATGCATCTCCATTGAAGTCAGTAGAATTCTATGGAGGTGTAAATAAGGATAGAATTAAAATCATGGAGCGGAAAATGTTTTGATAATAAAATAACATACAAAGTAAATACATTTAATAATTGTATTTTACTTACAAGATCATTATGATTCAAATTGATTGGAAATTTTCTAACAGAGCATTTTTCTTACAGAAAATGCTGATTGTCAAAATAAAAGTATTTTGTGGGTATGTGTTGGCTTCACTGAATCTTACAACAGAAACCAGGCAGACTTTCTGCTAGCTTGTCTGTCAGTAGTGTGGGCTGCAATAGAGCTGAAACCTTGGAAGCCAGGGTTGTCAGAGCTTCCTAGCTTCTTGGTAGTTAAATTCTAGGGCACGTCTAGACTATGTTTTTCTTTCAAAAGAACATATGCAAATTCGGCATGAACTTGCATACCTTCTTCCGATTGCTTTTTTGAAAGAGGTTTTTTCAAAAAAGCAAGCAGTCTACATGCAGTTCTTTTGAAAAAAACAAACCCTTTTTCGAAAGAACCCTCCTTCCTCAAAAAATGAGGTTTACAGCATTCTTTCGCAAAAGGGTTTTTTTTTTCGAAAGAACCGCATCTAGACTACTTCTTCTTCTTTCGAAAAAGCGATCAGAAGAAGATATGCAAATTCGTGCTGAATTTGCATATCTTCTTTTGAAAGCAAAATGTATCTAGACGTGAGAACATAAGAACATAAGAATGGTCATATTGTGTCAGACCAAACATCCATCTAACTCAGTATCCTATCTTCTGAATGGCCAGTGCCAGATGCCCCAGAGGGATTGAACAGAAACAGGTAATAATTAAGTGATCCTTCTCCTGTCATCCATTTTCAGACCCTGACAAACATTCCTACCCATCCTGGCTAATAGCCATTGATGGACCTAACTGCCATTAATTTATCTAAGTTCTTTCTTAAACCTCCTCTGGCAAGGAGTTCCATAGGTTGACTGTGTGCTGCATGAAGAAAAACTTCCTGTTGTTTGTTTTAAACCAGCTACCTACTAATTTCATCTGGTGACCCCTAGTTAGAATCATAGAATCATAGAGCTGGAAGAGACCTCAGAAGGTCATCAAGTCCAGCCCCCTGCTCTAGGCAGGACCAATCCCAACTAAATCAACCCGGCCAGGGCTTTGTCAAGCCGAGACTTAAACACCTCTAGGGATGGAGACTCCACTACTTCCTAGGTAACCCATTCCAGTGCTTCACTACCCTCCTAGTGAAATAGTTTTCCTAATATCCAACCTGGACCTCTCCACCACACCTGAGACCATTGCTCCTTGTTCTGCCATCTGTCACTACTGAGAACAGCCTTTCTCCATCCTCTTTGGAACCTCCTTCAGGAAGTTGAAGGCTGCTATCAAATCCCCCTCACTCTTCACTTCTGCAGACTAAACAGACCCAACTCCTCAGCCTCTCCTCATAAGTCATATGCTCCAGCCCCCTAATCATTTTGGTTGCCCTCCGCTGGACCCTCTCCAATGTGTCCACGTCCTTTTTGTAGTGGGGGGGCCCAGAACTGGACACAATACTCCAGATGTGGCCTCACAAGAGCCGAATAAAGGGGAATAATCACATCTCTGGATCTGCTGGCAATGCTCCTCTTAATACAACCTAATATGCCATTAGCCTTCTTGGCTACAAGGGCACACTGTTGACTCATATCCAGCTTCTCATCCACTGTAACCCCAGGTCCTTTTCTGCAGAACTACTACTTAGCTGGTTGGTCCCCAGCCTGTAACAATGCTTGGGATTCTTCCGTCCCAAGTGCAGGACTCTGCACTTGTCCTTGTTGAACCTCATCAGATTTCTTGTGGCCCAATCCTCCAATTTGTCCAAGTCACTCTGGACCCTATCTCTGCCCTCAAGCGTATCTACCTCTCCCCCTAGCTTAGTGTCATCCACAAACTTGCTGAGGGTGCAATCCATCCCCTCATCAAGGTCATTAATAAAGATATTGAACAAAACCGGTCCTAGAACCTTGGGGCACTCCGCTAGAAACTGACCACCATCCTGACGTCGAGCCGTTGATTACTACCCACTGGGCCCGGCCTTCTAGCCATCTTTCTATCCATCTTACTGTCCATTTATCCAATCCACGTTCCCTTAACTTGCTGGCAAGAATATTGTGGGAGACGGTATCAAAAGCCTTGCTAAAGTCAAGGTATATCACATCCACTGACTTTCCCACGTCCACAGAGCCAGTTACCTCATCATAGAGGCTAATCAGATTGGTCAGGCACGACTTGCCCTTTGTGAATCCATGCTGACTATTCCTAATCACTTTCCTCTCTTCCAAGTGCCTCAAAATGGATTCCTTAAGGATCCCTTCCATGATTTTTCCAGGAACCGAGGTAAGACTGACCGCCTATAGTTCCCTGGATCGTCCTTCTTCCCTTTTTTGAAGATGGGCACTACATTTGCCTTTTTCCAGTCATCCGGGATTTCTCCCGATCTCCACGACTTTTCAAAGATAATGGCCAAAGGCTCCTCAATGACATTTGCCAACTCCCTCAGTACCCTTGGATGCATTAAGTCTGGACCCATGGATTTGTGTACATTTAGCTTTTCTAAATAGTTCCTAACCTGTTCTTTACCCACCAAGGTCTGTCCGTCTTCATCCCATCTTGCGTCACTTAGCGCATTAGTCCGGGAGCCCACCTTGTCCGTGAATACAGAGGCAAAGAAAGCATTGAGTACTTCAGCTTTCCCCACATCATCTGTCACTAGGTTACCTCCTTCATCCAGTAGGGGCCGCACACCCTCTTTGATCACCTTCTTCTTGTTAACATGCCTGTAGAAACCTTTCTTGTTATCCTTCACATCCTTAGCCAGTCGCAATTCCATTTGCGCTTTCACTTTCCTGATAACCCCCCGGCATTCTCGAGCTATACATTTAAACCCCTTCCTGGTCATTTGTCCAAGTTTCCACTTTTTGTAAGCTTCCTTTTGTGCTTAAGTTCACCAAGGATTTCCCCTGTAAGCCAATCCGGTCTCCTACCATGTTTGCCTCTCTTGCTACGCTTCGGGATGGTTTCTTTCTGTGCCTTCAATAAGGCTTCTTTAAAATACTGCCAGCTGTCCAGGACTCCTTTCCCCTTCATGTTAGCATCCCAGGGGATTCTGCCCATCAGATCTCTGAGGGAGTCAAAATCTGCTTTTTTGAAGTCCAAGGTGTGTATTTTACTACTCTCTTTTCTTCCTTTTGTCAGGATCCTGAAATCTACCATCTAATGATCACTGCTTCCCAGGTTGTCACCCACCTCTACTTCCCCTATTGGTTCCTCCCTGTTTGTGAGCAGAAGGTCAAGCTGCGCACGGCCCCTGGTCGGATCCTTCAGCACTTGTGCCAAGAAGTTATCCCCAACATTCTCCAAAAACTTCCTGGATTGCCTGTGTACTGCTGTATTGGTTTCCCAACAGATGTCAGGGTGATTAAAGTCCCCACGAGAACCAGGGCCTGCGATCTGGAAGCTTCTCTCAGTTGTCCGAAGAAAGCCTCATCTACCTCATCCACCTGATTCGTGGCCTGTAGCAGACACCAATCCACAACATCACTGCTGTTGTTTGCTCCTTTAAACTTAACCCACAGACTCTCAACAGGTTTTTCTCCTCTTTATACTGGAGTTCAGAGCAATCATAGTGCTCTCTTACATATAGTGCAACTCCTCCTCCTTTTCTCCCCTGCCTGTTCTTCCTGAACAGTCTATACCCTTCCATGACAGCGCTCCAGTCATGCGAGTCATCCCACTAAGTCTCTGTTATCCCAATTAAATCATATTTCTTGGACTGGGCCAGGGCCTCCAGTTCTTCCTGTTTGTTGCCCAGGCTTCTTGCATTAGTGTACAAACACCTCAGATAACCAGTGGATCGCCCTATCTTCTCCATTCGAATCAGGGGTCCTCCTTTGTTGCTTGTTCCTCTTTGCATTTCTTCCTGGTATCCGACTTTCCCACTCCCCTCAGGGTTTTGGTCACCGTCCTCTGACGAACCTAGTTTAAAGATCTCCTCACAAGGTTTGCAAGCCTGCCCGCGAAGATGCTCCTTCCTCTCTTGGTTAGGTGGATCCCATCTCTTCCTAACAATCCTTGTGCCCGGAACAGAGTCCCATGGTCGAAGAAACCAAAGCCCTCTCTCCGACACCACCTGCGCAACCACGCATTTACTTCCTTAATTCGACGATCCCTGCCCAGTCCTTTCCCTTCAACAGGGAGGATGGACGAGAACACCACTTGCGCTCCAAATCTTGGATCCTTCTGCCCAGCGCTACATAATCCGCAGTAACCCACTCAAGGTCATTCTTGGCCGTATCGTTAGTTCCCACATGGAGAAGCAGGAAGGGGTAGCGATCCAAAGGTTTGATCAGTTTGGTAAGCCTCTCAGTCACATCCTGAATGCGAGCTCCCGGTAAGTAGCACACCTCTCGAGATTCCAGGTCTGGATGGCAGATGGATGGCTCAGTCCCTCTTAGGAGGGAGTCCCCGACCACCACCACCCGTCCATAAGTTCTTATGTTATAGGAACAAGTAAATAACTTTTCCTTATTTATTTTCTTCATTCCTGTCATGATTTTACAGCCCTCTATTATATACCCCCTTAGTCTCCTCTTTTCTAAGCTGAAAAGCCCCAGTCTTTTAATCTCTCTTCATATGGAACCTGTTCCAAACCCTTAATCATTTCGTTGCCCTTTTCTGAAACGTTCCAATGCCAATATATCTTTTTTGAAATGAGGTGTACCGTGGATTTATATAGAGATAAGATATTCTCTGTCTTATTCTCTATCACTTTTTAAACGATTCCTAATATTCTGTTTGCTTTTTTGACTGCTGCTGCACATTGAGTGGATGTTTTCAGAGAACTATCCACAAAGACTCCAAAATCTCTCTCTTGAGTGGTTATAGTTAAATTAGCCCCTATCATTTCGTATGTGTAGGTGGGATTATTTTTTCCAATGTGCATTACTTTGCATTTATCAACATTAAAATTCATTTGCCATTTTGTTGCCCAATCACCTAATTTTGTGAGATCTTTTTGAATCTCTTCACAGTCTGCTTTGGTCTTAACTATCTTGAGCAGTTTAATATTGTCTGCAAATTTTGCCATGTGACTGTTTACCCCTTTCTCCAGATCATTTACAAATCGGTTAAATAGGATTAGTCCTAGGATGGACTCGTGGGGGAAATCATCATTTACCTCTCTCCATTCTGAAAACTGACCATTTATTTCTACCCTTTGTTTCTTGTCCTTTAACCAGTTATCAATCCATGAGAAGACCTTTCCTCTTATCCCATGACACCTAATTTTACTTAAGAGCCTTTGGTGAGGGACCTTGTCAAAGGCTTTCTGGAAATCTAAGTACACTATTTCCACTGGTTCTTCTTCGAGAGATGTCCCTGTGGGTGGCCCACAGCAGATGTTGGTGCATCTCAGCACCAAGAGTGGATTCTTCTTAGCAGTGCATTGGGGTCGCACATGCATGGCATGCAAGGTGTGTGGGTGCCGCTTAGCACCACTGCGCATGCGCAGCCACCCTCCCCTCAGTTCCTTCATACTGTCCCCGGCTCAAGACAGACTTCCGCAGTGCTCTTCATTCCTCAGTAGTTTTCTGTAGATAAATAGCTTAGTTTAACTTCCTAGTTCTTCTCCCTAGTTCTTACCAAGTTCTTCTCCTAAAAACAAACAAACAAACAAACTCTGCCGTTCATTCCTCCAAGTTGCTTTTCCCACCACTTATGGCTACCCACCCGGGATGATGAGCTCACCCAGTTTTAAACATTACACAGACTTCCATGTTCATTGGGACTGCTTACACTGCACAAAACTTAAGGAATGCATGTGGAGAGACAGAGACTTCCATTTGAATATACTCATGACTGAAAAGGGGCAACACCCTTCTTCAGACCCGGGCACTCAGGGGATTCCCACCAATAAGGGGGACAAAGTTAAAAAGTTCCCAAAGAGATGTGCTTCCTCTCTGCCAGAAGAGTTTCAGTTGCTTAAACAGCATTTGAATGATAAACAAACAAGAAAAGCCAAGAAACCATTCAGCACGTACAATAACGTGGGCACCTCCAGTGCTCACTGGGCTCTCTACAAATGCTCCTCACAGCGCTTGTATGGAGGCTAAAGTGCAGGACTCATAGAATTCAGCACTGAGCACAGTGCTCACCTGCACAGTGCCTGAGATCACGGTACCGAGAACACTTACCACTTCACTGCAGCAGCTAACAGCGCAGCCTATTGGCACCATCCTGCCATTGCAGGCAGTGACAAATACACTGTGATCTCTGTGCCAGAGATACTGCAAACTTCGGCACTGAGAGCGACATTACTAGCACAGTGCCATATACTCCTGCACCTAGCTATTTGCATCAGACATACCTTGTGGTCTTGTTAACTTTTAACTCTCCATTTCTAGGCATGGACAAATTATCCTACTCAGCACCATCCAAATACATGTCATCACCTACGTTGTTATCTAGTGATGATGATGAGGAACCAGGGGTTTTCTCACCCCAGCTGTTGCTGCACACAGAGACATCAAGGCATTCACCCCATGCCAAGATTGCCCACCCTACCAACATGGGTATGCCCACATGGGCACCATATCCTTGGATACCACCGCCCATGCCTTATCCACCGTAATGGCAATATTGGAGCCCATGGCCTCAACATTACAAAAAGAGACTATCAAAGAGAAAGTACATTGTAAATGCACTTTCTCACCTGTCCCACCCTCCTGATAAAGAGGGAACAAAATGAAATTGATGAACCGCATCTCCGTGACTTGGGTCTAGACACATCATGAGACACAAACTCATCATCTGAGGTAGACGAGGCTATTATGCCACCACCCATAACAACCATTGAGGATTCACCCCTTTCCAAGAACTTTTTAAGAGAGTCACAGCTGACCAGAACATTGCAATGGAGGAAGTGCAGGACACACAACATTAGCTTACCAACATCCTGCAGGCTATGCCTTCTTCCAAAATTGCTTTGCCTATCAACTCAGAAATCATGGAACCCACCAAAATTGTCTGGCAAACCCCTTCCTCAATTCCTCCAATCTGTAAAAAGGCAGTTTGGAAAGACTATGTTCCCCCAAAGGGGACAGAGTTCTTATTCACACATCCACCATCAAACTCCTTGGTAGTCAACGCTGCTCATCAAAGAAATAAACAACAGCAAAACCGTTCCATGCCATTGGATGCAGACAACAAGTGACTCGACATGTTTGGCAAAAAGGTTTATACCTCAGCTACATTACAACTAAGAGTAGCCAACTATGTGGCACTCCTTAGCAAATATGATTTTAATAACTATACAAAGTTCAGTATTTTACTGATGATATACCAGAGGCAAAGAAGCCATAGTTTAGAGTGGTCATCGTGGAGGCCATGCAATTTCGAGGACAGCCCTGCAAGCTGCCCTAGATGCGGCAGACACTGCCCCAAGGGCAACAGCTATTGCAGTGGTTATGAGATGAGATTCATGGTTCAAATTCCTCCACCTTCTCTCGAGAAATCCAGTCGTCTGTTGAAGATCTACTGTTTGAGGGTTAGTTTCATCCAAAACTAACAAGGTCCTCCATTCCATTGAAGACTCTCAGGCCATGCTTCACTCTTTCAGCATTCAAACACCTGCAACAGGGAGAAGGGAATATATATATCAACCGTACTAGAGGCACAGATATCCGCCCTTCATATACCAGTACCAAAGGCAGGAACACCCGCCATATCAACAGCGTGGCTGTGGCAGACAGCAGCATAGATGCAATCAGAGCAATGCCACCAATAACCCACCCCAGCCCAATAAGCAAATATGAGACATCCGTCGAGAGACCGAAAATGATCTTGCCTTCTCCAGAGCTCCCAAACATTAGGAAACCATTCACCTACCAACGTTTGCCATTCTGTGACAAATAGTGCAACATAACATCTGACAAATGAGTGCTGTAAACAATTCATTCAGTTATATCATCCCATTTCTATCCACCCTCCCCCCACTCATCCACCCTATCCCTATTCAGGGACCCCTCTCATGAGATCATATTGAAACAAGAAGACAAGAAGTAGATCACTTTCTACAATTGGGTGCTCTAGAATCTGTTGCCCCAGAATACCGAAGGACTGGGTTTTATTCTCATTACTTCCTCACTCAGAAAAAAACTGGAGGTTGGCATCCAATTTTGGACCAGAAGCTCTGAACAAATTCGTAAAAAGGCAAAAGTTCAAAACGGTTACATTATCCACCATTATATCCTCTCTGGAGCTGGACGATTGGTTTTCATCACTTGACTTACAGGGCGCATATTTTCATGCATCTATCCGTCCTGCTCACAGATGGTTTCTCCGTTTCACTCTAAGTACGCAGCACTATGAATACACGCTTCTACTCCTCAGACTTTCCACAGTGCCAAGGGTTTTTCTAAGATGCTAGCGATGGTTACAGCCCACCTCAGAAAATGGGACATTACTATATATCTGTACCTTGATGATTACTGTGACTGGGTTCCTTGCTCGGTGGGTTCCCGCAGGGGCCGGGGTAGCACCCCCCACCTGTAACCCCTTTCCTACCCCAAGTCCGAGCCCCGGCTCTAGTCCTCCCGCGTCCCACGGTGTCCGTCTCGGGGTGGGCGTTGCCTCGCCCCCAGTTCAATGGCCTCCTCCGTCCCAGCAGTTCCTGGCTCTGGCCTCCGCCCCGGGTCCGGCTCCGGCGTCCGTGCCCACAGCTTGCTCCGGCCACGGCCTCGGCCTCCGCCTCCGCTGGGGCTCTCCCGGGGTCTCCTCACCGCCGCCTCCTATTAAGGGGAGGGAACTGCCGGCAGCCACAGCCCGAGCTCCGGCCTCCTGTCTCTCCCCCCGCCCTCTTGGCCTCTCGGCCGCTTTTTAAACTCCCCGCATAGCGGGGCTTCCGGCTTCCTCCCGGCCGGAGTCAAACCCCGCTCCCCTGGGTCCTACTGTCGGCCGGGTTACCTCCCCGCCTTCCGCCGCCTGCGTGCCGCAGCGGACGGCGTTCCCTGACTCCCCTGGCCCGGCGGGGACCGCTGGCCCGTTTTCCCCCACCCCGAGGGGCTGGCCACCCCTCCTGGCGGCCGGAGTAAGTGCGGAGTCGGCTTCCCCGTCACAAACCTCCACCCCAGTCTCTTGTACCCTCCCTGCCTCTGTGCACCTGGACAGAAAATCCACGTTCGCGTGGTCTCGCCCCGCCCGGTGTACCACCCTAAAGGTGTATTGCTGCAGGAGTAAGTACCACCTCATTATGTGGGGGGTTAGCCTCCCGCATGTTGTGCATCCACGTCAGTGGCCTGTGGTCCGTGACTAATATGAAGGGGCCCCCCAGCAGGTAGTATCTTAATGTTTCCACTGCCCATCTAAGAGCCAATGCCTCTTTCTCGATCGTGGAGTAGTGCTGCTCTCGTGGTAGCAGCTTACGGCTCAAATATAAAATAGGCTGGTCCCCTGCTGGCTGCTCCTGTGCCAGTACCGCCCCGATGCCGACATTAGACGCATCCGTCTGCACTATGAAAGGCTTGCTGAAGTCCGGTTGGGCTAGCAGCGGTGCGGTGGTGAGACGTTGTTTCAATTGTTGGAAGGCTTGCTCGCACCGCGCCGTCCACCGTACCCGCTGTGGGCTCCTTTTCTTTGTCAGGTCCGTCAAAGGTGCCGCAATCGTCGCGAACTGCGGAATAAATCTCCGGTAATATCTGGCGAGGCCCAGGAACTGCCGCACCTGCTTCTTTGTGGTGGGGGCCCGGTGGTTTCGCACCGCCTCTACTTTGGCCACCTGCGGCTATAGGCGTCCCCTCCCCACAACGTAGCCCAAATACGCTACTTCTGTTTTGCCAAATGCGCATTTTTCTGGGTTGGCTGTCAGTCGTGCTTCCTCAAGGGCCCGTAGTATCGCCCTAATATGGGTCAGATGGTCCTCCCAGGACGCGCTAAAGATGATGATGTCGTCAATGTATGCAGCAGCATACTCCTGGTGGTCCCGTAGCATCTTGTCCATGACCCTCTGGAAGGTGGCTGCTGCCCCGTTGAGGCCAAAGGGCATCGTTAGGAAGTGGTATAAGCCGAAGGGGGTGGCAAAGGCAGTCTTTTCTTGTTATGCCGGTGTTAAGGGGATTTGCCAATACCCCTTCGTGAGGTCTATCGTCAATAGGTATTGGGCCCGCCCCAGTCTTCCTAACAGCTCCTCCACCCGGGGCATCGGGTACGCGTCGAAGCGAGAAAGCGCGTTGACCTTTCTAAAGTCAATACAGAACCGCAGGGTTCCGTCGTGCTTGGGGACGAGGACAATGGGGCTCCTCCACCCGCTCCTGGACTCCCGGATCACCCCCATCTGCAGCATCTTGTGTATCTCCTCTTTCACCGTAACCCACATCTTCCGTGGCAGGGGCCGAAGGGGTTCCCGCACCTTCTGTCCTGGAGTTGTATGGATGTGATGCTGGCCCAGTGTCATCCTCCCCGGCCGTGCTGACAATACCGGTGCAAATTCCCGCAGCACGGCTTCCATTTCCTGCTTCTGTGCCATCAACAGTTCTGCCCCCAGGGTCGCCCTCCCTGGCGTCTCCTCCAGGTCTCCTCCCCAGGGACCTAGTTCTGGTTCAGCCGGGCGGACCGTGGCCATCAGCCCTTCACGGGCCTTCCATTTCTTCAATAAGTTTATATGGTAAATCTGTGTGCCCTTTCTGCGGCCTGGCATTCTGATCTCGTAATCGACTGGGCCCACTTGCCGGAGGACTTCATAGGGGCCCTGCCACTTGGCCAATAGCTTCGACTCGGCGGAAGGTAACAACAGCAGCACGCGATCTCCAGGTGCAAAGGTCCTTACCCAGGCACCCTGGTTGTAATAACATGCTTGTTTCGCTTAGGCCTTCACCAGGTTCTCCTTCGCCAACTCCCCCACCACCTTCAGTTTTTCCCGCAGTTCTAAGATGTAGGGGTCAGTCCCTTGCGCTCGTGAGTTCTGCTCCTCCCACTCCTCCTTGATCAGGTCAAGTATGCCTCTTGGCTGCCTCCCGTAGAGCAGCTCAAATGGGGAGAACCCCGTGGATGCCTGTGGTACCTCTCTTATGGCAAACAGGAGCGCCGGCAGGAACTGGTCCCAGTCCCGTGGGTCTACCTCCACGAACTTCCGCAGCATCGTTTTCAGTGTTCTGTTAAAACGTTCCACCAACCCATCTGTTTGTGGGTGGTACACCGAGGTTCGGAGTCTCTTGACCTTTAGCAGGCGACATAGCTCCGTCATGACTCGCCCCGTCAGGTTGGTTCCTTGGTCGGTCAATATCTCCTGCGGCAGGCCTACCCTCGAGAACACTTTGACCAGCTCTGCGGCTATCAGCGGGGCCTTAGTGGTCCGGAGTGGGACCGCCTCCGGGTACTGAGTCGCGTAGTCTATCACAACCAGAATATGTTGGTTGCCTTTGCGGGATCTGTCCAGGGGTCCCACCAGGTCGAGGGCTATCCTTCGAAAGGGGACGTCCACTACCGGCAAGGGTACCAGGGGGGCCCGGGGAATGTTCCTCCCGGCCACCCGCTGACACTCGGGGCAGGATTCGCAGAAGTCCTTAACTGCTTTGTGCACCCCGGGCCAATAGAAGCGCGGCAGTATCCTCTGCAGTGTCTTTTCCGCCGCTAAATGTCCCGCCCAGGGGTTTGCATGCGCGACCTCCAACACCCTCCACCAGCAACGGGCCGGCACCAAGAGCTGCCAGACCTCCCCCTCTTGCCCCGGCCACGGGGTTACTCTATATAACCGATCCGCTCTTACCTCAAACCGGGGCCCCTGCTCCCCTTGCGTTGGGGTGTCGTTGCCCGTCGAGACCTGTTCCCATGCGTGTTTCAGGGAGTCGTCTTCCCGCTGTTCCCGCACAAAGTCCATGCTGCCTTCTGCGAGTTCGCCTGCCGACATTTCACTCGGGGCGTCTCCCACCTGGGCTTCCCAGGGGGCCCTTTCCGTCCTCCGTGATGGTGATCCACCTTCTTCCCTGTCGGGTCGCCTCCTCCCCCATTCCTCAATCAGTCTTTGGAAGCCTGGCCAATCCGTCCCAGCACTACGGTGTATGCCAGGTTGCCACAGCGACCGGCATCGTTCAGCCGAGAGCCCTCCCGTATAAGCAGCCACCGGGTAGGGTGCAGCAATGTCTCCATGGATGCACTGCATCTCTATGCCGGGGCCTTCAGGCTCCCGCTGTGACTCCAAGTCTCTCTGGACCACGGTCTGGTTACACCCGGAGTCTACTAGCGCCCACACATTTTTTCCCTCCAGTCCTACCTGCACTGTGATCTTGGTGTTGTCACGCCCTCTCGCACGTCGGGAGGCTGCCAAGGCTCTGCCGTACGAACAGTCCATAAAAGGGCAATCTCGTCGGTAATGGCCCTCCTGTCCGCACTCGAAACACGCCCCTTGCTTTCCAGGCTCCGGTGTGCCCGGGGCCCCCCCTTCTTGCTCCTGGGAGGGGCTTCCCTTTGGAGTCTCGGGGGTCCTCATCCGGGGGCTCTCTCCCCACCTTTTCCAGGGAATGGGCGGTGCGCCCCCGGTGCCTCAGGCTCTAGTCGTTTGGGCCCTGCCACGTTCCCCTCTTGCACCGGTGCCGGCCACGCTACCGCCGGTTCCGTCTTCTTCCCCTGCTGCCGCCATATAGTTCTCCAGGATCGACGTGGCCTCGCCCAGGGTCGTTGGTTGATGTCGCCGCACCCACAGGCGACTTTCAGGTGGCATAATCTGCAAAAACTGGTCCAGGACTATCATCTCCACCACCTGGACGGCCGATTTTTTCTCTGGCTCCAGCCAACGGTTGGCTGCCTCCCTAAGCCTTTGCACTACCGCCCGTGGGCGTTCCCCGGGGCGATACTTCTCCGCCCGAAACCTCTGCCGATGTGTTTCGGGGTTGATGCCCGCCTGGTCTAAGATGGCCTCTTTCACTTTTCGATAATGCAGGGCCTCTCGGGCGGGCAGGCCTCTATACGCGGCCTCGGCCTCCGCCTCCGCTGGGGCTCTCCCGGGGTCTCCTCACTGCTGCCTCCTATTAAGGGGAAGGAACTGCCGGCAGCCACAGCCCAAGCTCCGGCCTCCTGTCTCTCCCCCCGCCCTCTTGGCCTCTCTCGGCCGCTTTTTAAACTCCCCGCATAGCGGGGCTTCCGGCTTCCTCCCGGCCGGAGTCAAACCCCGCTCCCCTGGGTCCTACTGTCGGCCGGGTTACCTCCCGCCTTCCGCCGCCTGCGTGCCGCAGCGGTGGCGTTCCCGACTCCCTGGCCGGCGGGGACCGCTGGCCCGTTTTCCCCCGCCCCGAGGGGCTGGCCACCCCTCCCGGCGGCCGGAGTAAGTGCGGGGTCGGCTTCCCCGTCAGAATTACATTATCAAGACAAGAACTCGAGATGTCTCCTATCGTTGCACCCATCTGGTATGACAGTGCTTCCAATTGCTGTGACTGCTGATCAAGAAGAAATCAGTTCTGATGCCAACTCAGTCAATATAATTTATTAGGGCACACCTCAATTTGGCCTCAACAACTGCCTCTCGACAGGTTCTTAAAGATTGCAGGTTAGTCCAATTGCTCTGCATAATGCCACAGGTCACAGTGCACAACCTCATTTTTTGAGGAAAAGAGGCTTTTCGAAAAAGGGGGGAGGTTCACCAAAAAAGCTGCGTCCAAACTACTTTCGATCGGAAGAAGATATGCAAACTTCCACGGAATTTGCATATCCTCTTTCGGCACTTCGGTGTAGTCTAGATGAGTCTGTAATTGCCAGGATCATCTCTAGAGCCCTTTTAAGATATTGGTGTTACATTAGCTATCTTCCAGTCATTAGGTATAGAAGCTGATTTAAAGGATACGTTATAAACGACAGTTAATAGGTCCGCAATTTCATATCTGAGTTCTTTCAGAACTCTTGGATGAATGCCATCTGGTCTAGGTGATTTGTTACTGTTAAGTTTATCAATTTGTTCCAAAACCTCCTTTAATGACACCTCAATCTGTGGCAGTTCCTCCAATTAGTCACATAATTTTGAGGAAAATAGTGCCAAAAAAGAATTTGAAGAAAAGCTAGTCCAAAAGTCAAAATGAATAGTGATTTTTTAAAGTATATCAGAAGGAGGAAGCCTGCTAAACAACCAGTAGGGCCAGTGGATGATCAAGATGTTAAAGGAACGCTCAAGGAGAATAAGGCCATTGTGGAGAAACTAAATTAATTCTTTGCCCTGATCTTCACAGCTAAGGATTTGAGGGAGAGTCCCAAATGGGAGCTGTTCTTTTTAAGTGACAAATCTGAGAAACTGTCCAATATTTGAGGTATCATTTGATAAATTAAATAGTAATTAGTCACCAGGACCAGGTGCTATTCACCCAAGGGTTCTGATGGAGCTTAACTGTGAAATTGCAGAAATGCTAACTGTAGTTTGTAAACTATCATTTAAATCAGCTTTTGTTCCAAATGACTAGAGGATATCTAATGTGATGCCCATTTTTGTAAAGGGCTCCAGAGGTGATTCTAAAAATTATAGGCAAATAAGCCTGACTTCTGTACTGTGCAAACTGGTTCAAACTTAGTTAAAAACTGATGAAATGGGCTCAGATGAAAGCTTATGCCCAAATAAATTTGTTAGTCTTTAGGTTCCATAAGACTCCTAGTTTTTATAGTAAAAACAGAATTATGAGACATATAGATTAACATAATTTTTAGGGGACAAGCCAACATGGTTTTTGTAAAGGGAAATCATGCCTCACCAATCTACCAGAATTCTTTGAGGGGGTCAACAAGCATGTGAACAAGGGGTAGTCAGTGGATACAGTTTACTTAGATTTTCAGAAAGCCTTTGATGAGGACCTTCACCAAAGGTTCTTAAGTAAAGTAAGCTGTGATAAGATAAGACGGAAAGTTCTCTCATGGATTGGTAATTGGTTAAAAGAGAGAAAACAAAGGATAGAAACAAATGGACAGTTTTTGGAGTGGAGAGAGATAAATAATGGTATCCCTCAGGGGTCTGTACTGTGACAATCCTATTCAACATTTTCATAAAAGATCTGGAAAAAGGGGTAAATAGTGACATGGCAAAATTTGCAGATGATGCAAAACTACTCAAGATAGTTAAATCCAAAGCAGACTGCAAAGTGCAACTAAGGGATCTCACAAAATGGGATAACAAAATGGTAGGTGAAATTTCAAGGTTGACAAATGCAAAATAACTCACAATGGAAAACATAATCCCAACTATACATTATGAGCTCTAAATTAGCTGTTACCACTCAAGAAAGACATTGGAATCATTCTGGATACTTCTCTGAAAACATCCACTCAAGGGGCAGTGCTAGTCAAAATGCTAACAAAATTTTGAGGATTATTAGGAAATGACAGATAAGAAGACAGAAAATATCATATTGATTCTATAAATTCATGGTATTCCTATATCTTGAATACTGCATGTAGATGTGGTTGTCCTAGATCAAGAAAGATATAGCGGAATTGAGAAAGTTTCAAAAAAGGACAACAAAATGATTGATATATGGAGAGCTTAATAAAACTGAGACTTTTCAGCTTGGAAAAAAAGACAACTAAGTGGGAATATGATAAAGGTTTATACACTCATGACTGGTGTGGAGAAAGTAAGAAAGGAAACATTACTTATTTCTTCTTATAACACAAGAATTAGAGGGTCACCACATTAAATTAATGGGCAGCAGGTAAAAAACAAACAAAAGGAAGTATTTTTTCACACAACACAGTCACTGTGGAATTTTTTGCCAGAAGACGTTGTGAAGACCACAACAATAATAGCGTTCAAAAAAGAACTTAATAAATTTATGGAGGATAGAGTATCAATGCCTGTTAGCCAGGATGGGCAGAAATGATGTATCTAGCCTCTGTTTGAAAGAAGACAGGAACAGGCAATGGGATGGATCACTTGAAAATTATTTGTTCTGTCTGTTCCCTTTGGGCCACTGTCAGAAGACAGGAGGCTGGGCTAGATGCACCTTTGGTCTGACCCAGAATTGCCAAAAAGTGAGCCGCTTGAGCTCTGAGCAGCTTGGGAAGCTTCATGAATTTTGTTTAGAAAAAGTCAAAACAGAATGTGTTTTTTGATTTTTTCAAAGCAAAAATCATGGAATCCTTTTGTTTTATGTGCATTTTGAAGTAGCATGTTTTCGTGATGATGGTTTTTTTTTAATTTCAAAATTTCCTGTACAACAGGTGTTCTGGTTTCTGAACAGTCCTTATTATGAGTAAATAAAATATATCAAATAAATTGTATTATTATCTAATAAGCTACTTTTGTTAAAGGTGGCGGCAGCTTTGCTGGTACACAAGGAAGTAATACTGAGTTTTCTGGTGTAATACATGCATCCTCAACACTTATGCAGCTGATATTAACAGGTAAATTAGTTTGGATTTTCAAAGCATTTTGAACCCAGTCATGCAAACTCTTAGCATGCAGACTCTCAGCATGTCACAGTCCAGTGGTAGTTCTTTGTCTACAGAGTTTGCAAGATCCTGTCTTCTATTAGTATTCAGGCAATTAGAACTAATAATTTAATATACTTTCCATTTTAATTACAAAGCTATTATAAACTTTACTGAAGTAGCAGGCATTATAATAAAATGGTAATACAGTGAACATACAGTTGAACATACATCCAGAGATCTTCAGGTACTTTACAAACATCAAAGGCCAAATTTTGATGTGATAATTTGTGAGATGTTCTTAGGGAGGAGAGAGAGATGGACATGGCTGAGCAGAAGGTTCTTGAGTCATCATTTCTGTGTAGAACAGGATGACATGGCCTTGAAGCAGTCTTTATTGCTCCTTAAAAAAGATACCTGCTGCCAAACATTAATCTAATCCTCTTTCCAACATCTTCAGACAAAGGAACACACTTTGGAGCTCCCTCACTAGAAGACTCTCTTGGGACTGTGGAACACTGCTGAGTATGTTACTTGGGGCTCACCCTTGCGTATGGTAGAAAGGAGCATGTGCTTCCCTATTCGGTCCTGCTCCTATATAAATTCACTTGAGAGGAAAGAGAGATGAGGCTTCCCAATATGTATATGTATATTTGCAGATTTAGCAATGAGAACTCTTCAGCCATCTTTGCACAAGTTTTTCACATTCCTAAAAGTAATACTTGAAGGGAGGGGGATATGTGTGGACTATGGTTGCATGTGTATATACCCATTTTGAATAACTGCCTGTTATTTCTGCAGGCAGTTTGAAGACTCATTAATATCAACAGCAATATGGCCTTTTGGAATGTAACATGGCAGTCTAGTTTTATAAGCACTAAAAATACTCAGCATTATAATACAGACTATTTTGTGGAGTTATTGAGAAATCCCTCAGGATTGTTCAATGTCTGCAGAATTCTTGTGTGGAGTTTTAGCTTTGTATAACACAGATGCTAACATTGGCTTTAATTTTACTGAATATTGTATTTTTAAAAAGAGTAGTATTTTTATTTGCTATTGTTACAGGGAAAAATGGTGTTTCTGGAGAAGCTGCTGTGAAGTTTATAAAATTAGCTTTCAGTTATGAAGAGTGGGATGTATTTGATTCTACTTTTGGACTAGTGATTAATTTTCTTCAGGTAATCCAGATTTACTATGCATTATATATGAGGGTATTAAACCAGGTTTATGTTAATAAATTATCAAAGCACACTTACATTACCTGTTTCTGTTTAAACTACTAGAGCCAAGATGATCCAATATGGAAGAAAGCAGAAACGGAACTTAGGCTTATTATTGCGATGCAGCCTCTAGTGTCCACAAGAAAATCAAAACATGGCTTTTCTGTCCAGGAAAATACTTTCAAAGAAGCTACAATATCTCGTAGTTCTGGAAAAAGAACAATTGCGCGTCAAGGTTTGTTTTAGACATTGACAGCTGTGAGTTGAAATTATTAGATTTCAAATATGTTTTCAGCAAGAAATTTTGTTATTTTTATGGAGAAGTTCTTTAAAATACAGTATAATATACATTTTTCTGTGACTGTAGCTAACAACTGAGAAATTATGACCTATAGAACTATGTTTTACTTACTTGCACTTGTCAAAACTTGACTTAATGACATTTACGGTTAATGGGAGACAATCTAACATATTTTCAGACATTTTTCTAGGAATAAAAATGAACCCTCGGTGGAACAGACATGTATGACTTTATTTTGTCCTTTCTTATGGTTCATATATCTGAGGTTTATTTTCATTTAAACAAGAAGAACTTGTTAGAAGTGTGCTGTCATTTAAATCTGTATTTTGTCATCTACAAAATTACATGCATCTTGAAAATATTTCCACTTACCAAAATGGTAATGTGTATTCTTCACAGAAGTGGGGAATGTATAAAATGGGAAATGTGCTTCTCTTTCATATTTACTGTTTACTAAACTATATTGCAGCTGGTGCAAATTGGAGTATCTGCATTGAAATAACCATATTTTTATGAAATGTGTATGAGAAATAATATCTTGATTTTACTTTTTCTTCTTTTTCTTCCTTCTATAGAAGGACCCCTAAAGCATGGAGACCCTTCCGATGATCTTGTCACTTTGGCAACCACGTTGTTTTCCTGTATATGTACATCTATGCAGGTATAAAAGAATGATGCATATTTCTTGCATATGAATTACTTGCTATTGTATCTGTCAAATGATTGGGACTTGAGCAGTCATTCCTAGTGGTTGGAGTAGGAGTCAGGCCCAATGATCAGAGCTGAATTAATGCCTAGCAGTAATTGGGGCCCAGTGTCAAGGCTGGAGTCAAAGGCCAGCTTCCAGAGCCAAGGGTCAGAGTCGAAGTCAGAGGTCAGGAATCAGAGCCATGGGTCAGAACTGGTTTATCCGGAAAGAACAAAGGCAGGAACAGAAGCTAATAGAGCTATGAAGAAATGCTTTGAGGAGCCTCTGAACTGCTACTGGGCTTGTGGAATCCTCCAACCAATCAGTTGGCACAGCCAATCAAGCAGCCTACTATGGGTCAGTTGCACTCATTAGATTGCCTGGAATCTGACTCTGCTGCAGACACTGTATGTAATTAAAGGTTAGAGGAAGTTTTGCATGGTTGACAAGCTTTATAGATTACTAGTGGACTCTGCCTGGTGCTTGCCTACTTTCCTCTCTCTGGCCACTTTTGCTTTCGTTGCCAGAGAGGTTGAGAGCGTGATGACATTATTCTGTCACATGGCAGGACATTTTTTTTTATATATGTAGAGAGACAAGAAAAACAAAATGAATTAATTCATAAGAAATGTGATTAGTTGTGATTTTTTTGTTTTAATTTACTTTTTATTGTAATTGGTCCTATGTAGTTGAAACAGTTTTATAAAATTATTAAAATCATTTTCAAAAACTACCAGGCTAACTGGTAATAATCAAGGAAGGAGATGAAATTCCTTTATACTGTGTTGCATTCAGGGAAGCAAGTGTGCTCAAATATGGAGTAATGTGTTAATATTATGGGATATAGGCTAAACCTCCAGTTAGCACAACTTGCCAGCTGCCTGCATGACCGCTCTGTAGTGTGGGTGCAGGTTAGAACTAGGGATGTGAAGGACTAGTCAACTAGTTGACTATCCGATAAGCAAATGCTTATCGGATAGTCGACAGGATAGTCGACTAGTTGCTCCCCCCCCCCCCCCCTTGCTGCCTCTGTGAGAGGCAGCAAGGTGGGGCGGGGGGGAAGAAGGGGATACTTAAAAGCGGCAGTGCCACAAAGACCTCGAGTTTAGCTACTCGGTGTGGCACTGCTGCTTTGAATGCCACGGGGAGCCTGGCATCAGGCCCCTCATGGCATGTCAAAGCAGCAGTGCTGGGTGGAGCCTGGGATCATCTGGGGACTCCCCAGCTGCCCCCCGGGCTCTGTGTAACACTGCTGCTTTGAAATGCCATGTGGAGCCCGGCGTCAGGCTCCTTGTGGTGTTTCAAAGAGACAGCTCCATGTGGAGCCTGGGATCAGATGGGGACTCCCCAGCTGACCCTGGGCTCCGTGCAGCACTGCCGCTTTGAAATGCCACGTGGAGCCCGGCATCAGACTCCTTGTGGCGTTTCAAAGTGGTAGCGCGGTGTGGAGCCTGAGATCAGCTGGGGACTTCCCTGCTGACCCCGGGCTCCTTGCGGTGCTGCCACTTTGAAACGTCATTATGGCTTTGGCACTTTCGCCTTTGAAGTCTGGCAACAACCCTAAAGCTTTTGCTACACTTCAAAGGTGGAGGTGCCCTATTGACTAATCGAATAGTCAATGCAAATGTATTGACTATTCGATTAGTCAATTACCCGATACTTAACATCCTTAGTTAGAACCACTTGAATGCTGCTAGTTCTTCAGTGCTTTCCCACAATTCCTCCTGTGTGTCCAGACAGGACAAACAAATTCTCACACAGTTTACTGAAAGAGAGTTCATGGACTGGTTGAACTTATTGCTTACTACTAGGGAACACTCCTAGAAGTCTTAGTGTCACACAGAAGTGACCGTGATACCACCATTGTATTTCTTGGTATGGGTGCTCTCATTCAAGCCAAGCTAACTTGAGAGAAATAACTTCAGTGTAGATAACTATAGTTAACACTGCAGTGAAGACATACCTATGTTTTATTTATATGCTAACATTTTTAAACAGCAGTTAACTTAGAATGCTTTTAATATCTTTACAAATATAGATGTAACCAGATAATGTATTTAAAGATGGTAAAATACATTTTACTAGAAATAATATTTTTTAAAATAACTTTTAATTAAATGTGTTTGCTGGCATAGTTTGTAAAATATCTCTTTCTCCCCTTAGTCTCCATAAGGTCTAGACTACAGTCCTTTGTCGGAAAAAGCTATGCAAATTACGCTCCACAATTTGCATAGCTTTTTCTGATCGCTTTTCCGGAAGAGGCTTTTCCACCATTTGGCCCCATCTAGACAGGGCCAAATGGCAGAAAAGCCTCCTCTTTCGGAGGAGCTCGTAGAACGAGGTATACAGGGCTCCCCAAAAGAGTGCGTTTGCTCTTCCACAAAAAAAAGTAGAAGAGCAAACGTATTTTCTGGACGCGGCAGAGTTTTTCCACACCAGTCTAGACATACCCATAGTTTATAAAATTTGTGGCAGACTGGGAGCTGATATTATAGTCATTTTAAGCAGAATAGAAGAAAAGACACTTTCAACTTAAAAATAACACATTTTTTACTTAGTGCTGCTTGCTCAAGAAATTCCTACGGTTAATATAACTAGTAACCCATATTATTTTTCATATTTTCCAGTTTGTTTACTTGTTGCAGCACTTTGTATATAGTTTGTTTTGATGTTTGCCTGTGTACTTAATTTCTGTATCCTTTTCTTTGTGTGACTTTTTCACATAGCAACAAGAAAAAAGATGGTATTAAAAAAATGATTATATGCCTCCTCCCAAATTGGCAGGTGGAGGTGGGGGGCTGACATACTTGAAAATACTTTTAATTCTTTAAAAAAAACCCAAACCACTGGCTGGATTTCATGTTGATGGCATCCCTTATAAGAACATTAAATATGACAAAGTATAAATTGGCTTACTTTCTTTACTAAAAACTAATTTGTCTGGATCTCTTTTTTTTTTCAGACTCTCCAACCAGATAAGGAAATACTTGTTGATATAATAATGTTTCTGTGGCAGAAGTGCAAAGTAGGAGTTCAGAGGATACAAATGAGTGGAAGTGCCTACTTAAAATATATCTACAAATTCAAAGCTTACAAAGTACTCCTTTTTTCTTATTATATTTCCATTCACATGAATGCATTCTATGATGATTATTCAAGTTATATTTTAGGTCTCAGTTGCAAAAGTATATTTTCCTTGTGATAAATTCTTAACTCCCATTAGTTGCAAGTGAGAGTTGTGTATCATTTCTGTGAGGAATGTAATTCTAAACAGATACAATATTGTAAAGTATAAATAACTAATTTTAATAACAGTATTTTTCATTTCTCCACTATTTTCTTCACATATAAATACATTGTATTTTTAGTTATATCATTATTGGGACAAGAACAACACTCCTACCACAAAGCACCTTAAAAAAATAGAAAGGTGGCAGACAACATATCTTTGTTCCATTTCTCTGTGAAGTCCAGTCTGTTACTAAGGGATAATTAGACAAAATGAAAATAATAGACTGTTCAAGGTGGTTGAGTCATATGGTTCAAGGAAATCCCCCAAATATTAAGGTATGAAGTTCTGTGTTGTTACTCTGCACAAAAAACCCAATGTCTATACTTCAAAAGAAGCCCAAACAAACCAACCTCACTGCAACAAGACTCCAAACTGGATCAGCTGACTTGGGATGAAAATAGCAATGTAGATGTTTCTGCTTGGTCTGAGCCTGCATTCTAAGAGAAACCGTCCTTGCTGGATTCCAGAGCCCTGGCTCCAGTCTGAGCAGGAATATATCTATACTGCTATTCTTAGCTTTGTAGCACATGCCAATCAGTTTATCCAGACTTTGAGACTTTCAGCTCTAGATTTATTGTTTCTTTGTGGAGTTAGATGTACCTTGCTTTGGGTACTGCAGAGAACGTGTAGCTCAGGAGACAGGAGATTGTGGAAAAGTGCGCAGAAGAGATGGCTTTGAGCCTTCTTGATTTTGGGCTTCTCCAAAGACTGAAGAGGCTCTGCTATAATTAAGCACATGACAGCCTCTCATGGCTTAGCTGTGGAAAGCAACACTACCAAGAATATCTATAGCGCTGTGACCCTGCCCCAGGAACTCTTCTCACCCCAAGTATATGAGGGCTTGTGAAGGGATGTTTGGATGGTAGCCATTTTGTGTGCCCAGGTCAAGAGTTTGGGTTTTTTTAGAATCTCTTTATGCTACTCCATCTCTTTTACCCAGCATAAAGGGACTGGAGTGAGGTTAAGAGTTTCAGTCTAAGGATTGTGGTAGGACACAAAATCATTGGATTATATGCTCACTTGTCTTCCATTCCTAAAAGGTAACAACTATTGTTTTACTTCCAAGTTGATGAATTCTGCTATGGGATTGGGCATTCTGCCATACCAACATATGGTACAATACATGTCCCATACAGTACATGCATAAAACTATTGCAAAGTAAAACCAAACCAAACAAAAAATGCTATAAATGTACTCATATGTATGTATTCCAAACACTGATGATTTTTTGCACTCCAACTGCTTAGCCATAGAACTGCCATCCAAAGATCCTCTCATGAGCCCCCATGTACTTGGGGTGAAAAGGGTGTGTGGGGCAGGGTCACAGCATAGAGATATTCTAGGTAGTGTTGCTGTCCATGGGTAAGCTGTGGGGAACTGTCACAACAGATTGATCATAACACATGGAATACTTGGCCCTTGTGAAAAAAGAGCACAAAAGGGGAAGGAAATTCCTGTCATCTCCCCCAGCCCATGTACCTGCACAAGAGATAGGCAAAATATAGGCCTTAATAGTCCGCAAAGGAACATTCATTTATTAGTTATGTTTAGTTACTTGCTTTGTTTTTCAAAGGTGCAACACTTATTCCTTCCACATTTTCATGATTCCTCTGACATTCCCTCAGTGTTTCTTTTTGAACTATTTAAGATTTTTGTTTTATATATTTTTCTTCTAGTGGGTTCACCTACTTTGGATAATAAATGAAGTAATTCACAGCAGTAACATAGGAGATTCTAATGTTGTAGTACTTGCAGAGGTCACATTACGTCTGACTGCGATATTGGAAAACATAGCTGATTCTGCAAATCAATCTAGGAAAACAGGTGAAATGTTCAACAAAGTAATGGGAATATTATTGAAAATAGTTATGAAAGGAATATCTATAATATAATGTATAATTTGCTAATTAATTTTGGGGGTTTTCGCCATTTTCTGAAATGAAATCTCAGATAGACTTTAAAATATATTTATTTGTTTTGGTTAGTTGTTGATAACAGCATGATTGATTCTATTTTAAATAAGTGCTGTAAAATATTAATGTTTTCAATTTGTGCTGGTTAGTGTGACAGATGCCCTTTATTCAAGCTCCTTTATGGAGTAAGACAAGAGACAATACAAGTCACCACCCAAAACACACAACTAACTAGAATGATGCTTGTAATTGTGAGCAATGAAACTGCTTCGTATTGTTTGATTCGTAGTATGTTAGAGGAAACTGAACTTTGTGAATGATCATTCCAAATAAACAGGATTTCATTTAAAAAATCTCCACAGCAGCCTATCTCTGCCATTAATTTATTTTCCTAACAGAAACAATTTTAGCTTCAAATGTACTAACTAACAGCTTGAGCGAAAAGGGGTAACAATAAATGTTTATGGAAATACTATTATATAAAAACCACAGTACCGGTTGAATCCCTCTGGTCTGGCAACATCCGTGGTCCAGCAGAACCATGGATGTTGCTGGATCAGAGAGCTCTGGCTTGAGGCAGCCGAGTCCTTGTGCCCCGGAGCAGCCTCAGGCCCGTGGAGTGCCAGCAGCCTGCGGCTGGCTATGGAGCTCCGGTGGCCTCAGAGAGCTGAGCTCTGGCAGTCCTGGGACAGCGGAGTTCAGGTGGCCCTAGGAAAGACCTGACTGCCCCCGGGGCTGGCTGAGAGCTGGGAGCCCAGTGGCTGAGGGGCAGGGAAGCCTGGCGATTTGCTGACAGATCCCGAAGAGCCCAGAGTTTGTCAGCAGAGGGCAGGGCCGGATTAAGGGGGGGGCTAGCTGGGTAGCTGCCCGGGGCGCCAACCTATGGGGGGCGCCTGATTGAAGTGATAAGGGGCGCTGCATCAGGCACCCCCCATAGGTTGCCGCCTGAGGGAGGGGCCGTGCAAGCGCCGCGCGCCCGGGGGCGGGGCCGCGCATGCGCCGCACGCCTGGTGGCACCCCGTACACATCAATCAGGTGCCACGCACCCGAGGTGGGGTCGCGCATGCACTGTGCGCCCGCTGCCTGAGGCGCAAGAATGGCTCGGGCCGGCCCTGGCAGAGGGGGCTGACCTCCCTTGGTCTGGCAAACTCCCTCCTTTGGGACTCGTCAGGTCCCAAGGGTGCTGGACTAGGCAGGTCCAACCTGTACTGAACACATTTGTTCAAATGTCCATGTAAATACTTTTCATTTAATAAAACGTAGTGGAGAGTCAGGTACAAATTTGCTTTAAAAAAAAGGAAAAACAAATATAAATGATAAAACAAGACAATGAACTAAGAGATAAATCTTTGAGTTCATACACTTTTATTAGCATTAGTCAGTATGAAAGACAGTGTACATTTAATTTGCCATACATTTATTAATGTACAAATCAGTCTTTGTTAATGAAACGGCACATTTTAGCTATTGTGTTAGAGTATTAAAATATGCAGTAATCAAGACAATATGGTTAATTCTCACAATCAAGTTCTAGAATATTCTATAATTTCCATGGTCTTCAGTTACTAGTAGAACTGGTTAATTATTATCAGTGTTATAAATTTAGTACAGTTGATTTCCATTTTTCTATTTTTTCTTACACAACAGGAGAAGGAAATGAATCAGTATTTCCTTGGCAAATTCATATCTGTGACATTCCTGAAATACTAAAGGTAATATATAAATCTTTGCTACTTGCATAACAATTTCAGAAAGTCTCACGGGGGTAGCCATGTTAGTATGCATCTGACGAAGTGGTTTTTACCCACAAAAACTTATGCACAAATAAATCTGTTATTCTTTGAGGATATGTCTACACTTGCCCCCTACTTCGAAGTAGGGAGGCAAATGAAGCATACTGAAGTTGCAAATCAAGCCCGGGATTTAAATATCCCGCGCTTGATTTGCATGTTCCAACGATCGCCATTTTAGAAATTCACTAGCCCGGAGTAACTGCCGCATCTACACGGCAGTGAAGCGGGAGTCGATTTAAAGCCCTAACTCGAATTAGCTGGTATTCCTCCTGCAATGAGGTTTACTAGCTAATTCGAATTAGGGGCTTTAAATCAAACTCCCGTTTCACTGCCATGTGTGATCATTCTTCATTCCATTGCACTCTCTCTGTTGTGTGGTAGTTAGAGCAGGCCTTACCATTTGGGATGGATTTGCAAAACAGTTTCTCGGGTATTCCTCATAAGAGCAAAAGAAGGGCCATACTGGGTCAGACCAAAGGTCCATGTAGCCACAGTATCCTGTCTTCTGACAGTGGCCAATGCTAGATGCACCAGAGGGAGTGAAGAGAAACAGGTTATCCTTCTCCTGTCATCCATTCCCAGCCTCTGAGCAAGGCTAAGGACACCATCCTACCCATCCTGGCTAATCGCCATTAATGGACCTAACCTCCATGAATTTATCTAGCTCTTTCTTAAACCCTGTTAAACTCCTGGTCTTCACAACCTCCTCTGGCAAGGAGTTCTACAGGCCAACCATGTGCTGTGTTCAGAAAAACTTCCTTTTGTTTGTTTTAAACCTGCTACCTATTAATTTCATTTGGTGACCCCTATTTCTTATGTTATGTTATTCACTTTTTCCACACCAATCATGATTTTATAGACCTCTATCCTATTCCCCTTAATCTCCTCTTTTCTAAGATGAAAAGCTCAGTCTTTTTACTCTCTCTTTATATGGGACCTGTTCCAAACCCCTAATTACTTTTGTTGCCCTTTTCTGAAGCTTTCCAATGCCAATATATCTTTTTTGAGATAAGGTGACCACATCTGTACATAGTATTCAAGATGTGGGCATACCGTGGGATTTATATAGAGGCAATAAGATATTCTCTGTCTTATTCTCTATCCTTTTAAAAATTATTCCTAACATTCTGTTTGCTTTTTTGACTGCCCCTGCACATGAGTGGATGTCTTCAGAGAACTGTCCACAATAACTCCAAGATCTCTCTCTTGAGTAGTTATAGCTAAATTAGTCCCCATCATAACTTAATTCCTTGTGGGGGGGAAGAGAACTCTGATTTGTGGTGGAAAGCCCAGTGTCTTGCTGGATAATCTCTAATACACTTTGAATAGCAGGGCTGTGGCCTTGGATTTGGACCCATAGATTTTGGTCTTTGGTCAGAAAATGTTCTGGTAAATCTTCTGAGGCTTTGAGACTTCACAAATACAAATACACACCGGATCATCTGAGGCATCACCATTGAGTGTATTTCCTTTGTGACTATTGAGACCAGTGTCTTTACCAACAATGGGCACTTCTTCCACTTCACAGCCATTTCAGTCTGCTTTTGATACCATCAACACCACCAAAGCCCCAGGAACCATCAACTCACACAGCACCATCCATATAATCTGTTTTAGAATCACCTCTCCAACTTCCAGCACCTATTGCTTTGTCAGCTTTCTGCTTGCTTCAACCCTCAATTTCTTTTGAACCTAATATGTCTCCAATACTCCAGCCACTTAGAACCTCAATGGGAACTGCTCCTCCCTATTCTGAGGAGGCTTACATGTCTTCTTCCAGCTCTGAAAGGAAGGAATATGTCTCACCTTTGAGATTGTTTAGATCACCTCACAGGTCTTTTGTCTCTACAAGTAGGGGCTGGGCTTCCTATATGGAGGTCCCAGCATGGGATTCCCCACAATGGATGGCTCAGTGTATGCAGTACCCTCCATGACCTTACTTGTCTTGGATTGCTCTAAGCACAGACTTTCCATCACAGTCATATTCTAGGATAAATTCTCCTACTCCTCCACAGTAGGAAATCTTCATTCAGTAACCTACTATCATCCCTTAACCTGGTAAATTGGATCCTGTGACAGAGGGAGAGTTAATGGACGAATCTTTAGATCTCCCTCTACCCATATGCTTCATTTTCAACAGATGAAGAGTCATTTCAGGGTCCATGTATTCCCTTCTGCCCCCTCAAGAGGACTTCAGTTTTTCAAGAATTCATGAGAAGTCCGACCGCTTCGCTAAAGGTGCAGACAGAACTTATGCAAGAAATGGCTTATTTTTTTGGACATTTTACACACTCTTGCTTCAGGAACAGTTGTGCTTCCTATGAAGGAAGCCTTGCTGGAACCAGCAGACTCTGGTCTCTATCTCCTACTGGCAAGTAAACAGATGGATAATACCAAGTCTGGCAACAAGTTTTTGACCTGTTATTTATCCATACAGGTCTTGATACTTTGGTGGTCACAGCTGCTAATGAGAGGTCTCATCAGTCCCATCCTAAGGCCACTCCCAAGGAAAAGGAGTTTACAAGGCAGGATTTCTATGACAGAAATAATTTATTTCACCACCACACTTCTAATAAGAGTCTTTAATTAGCAGACTCTTTTGTTGAAAAATAATTTTATTAATTTCTCTGCAATTTCTC
This sequence comes from Rafetus swinhoei, assembly GCA_019425775.1. Lineage (NCBI taxonomy): Eukaryota > Metazoa > Chordata > Testudines > Trionychidae > Rafetus > Rafetus swinhoei. The sequence continues at coordinate 266,840,896 of CM033437.1, read as the reverse complement.
AATTTGTTGACAAATTGCCCGAAGAACATAAAGGAAAGTTTTTAACGTGGGTTTCTGAGGGACACATTCTGGTTCATACATCCCTTCAGGGAGCAGTCTGCAGTCACTGAAGTCTCCGTGCAGCATTATTTGTGGCTGTAAGCTTATAGTATTCTAACCTGCAGAATACAATAGAGAAAAAACAGTTCCTCACCTTCTTGTAGCTATTGTTCTTTGAGATGTGTTGTTCATGTCCATTCCAATCAGATGTTTGTGCACACACATGCATGTTAGCCAGAATATTTTTTCCCTTAGCAGCTAGCCATAGAGTCAACCTGGGCATCACCTGGAGTTGTGCCCCCATGGTGTCCAGTATAGTGCCCTGCCAACCAACCCCCCTTCAGTTCCTTGTTGCCAGCTACTATGACAGAGGGATAGGAGGGTGGATGTTGGAATAGACATGAACAACACATTTTGAAGAATAAGTTATGAGAAGGTGAGTGTGATGGCGTAGACTAAGCCCTGAGGCCCCTGCTGGAGGCCTTCTGGTCCTGCCATACCCTATCCCAGAGAGACTATCAAGAAGTCATACAAGCAGGGTAGAGTGGCAGTGGAGGAAGCAGTCAATCAGGGGCAAGGAAGGCTCTATAAAAGGATCTGGGAAACAAAGCAGCAGTCAGTACCTCTGGAGACCTCAAGCTGTGCAGCCTGGATGACTGGCTATCTGAGAGAGCAGCAGCACCATGGATAATTGCTTAGGGAAAGCTTATTGGAGACTGCTGGACTATGATGGGACTCTAAGATAAAGGGTGAAGGTACTGTCTCCAGGAGGGGAAATCCTGGGGGCACCACTCTCTGCCAGAGTGGGGAACAGACTTAGAGAACAGACTCAGAGGGTCATTACAGAGGGCATTGAGATGGGCTCCTGGTACATGTGTAACCTGGAAGGGGTTTGGTGATTTGCTCACAAGGTGTGTGACTTGGCTGAAGGATTGAGTTGCCAAAAAGGCTTTTTGAATAGAGAGATTTCAGGCACACACACTTGGCCACATGGACACGCTTGCGGTAGGTGAGCTTTGAAGTAGCACTGCCCCCCGGCCAATCAGGTCTACACATAGTAGGAGGGTGGGAGAAAATTGGAGGTGGGGGAAGGGGAGAAGGAGGGGGAAGGGAGAAGGAAGGGAAAGGAAGAAGTGGCCCTAGCCACTCCCACAGGTGTGGTTGCAGTGCATGGGACCAGCTTTAAGATTTTGGAGAGGATTAGTAATTTGATTCTTTTGGGATCTACCAAATTTAACCCATTTAATTTGTATAAAAGATGCCCAGTGTAGGGCTTTTGCTTCATTCACTGAGACCCTCAAAGGTAACTGTTGTTTTGTAAGTTGTGTGTGAATGAAACATAACTTCGGTGAATTCTTTGCCTTATTCAAAATGCACCTTTGTGCAGTTCAGGGCATTGCAGCGATGTCCAGCTAAATTGTGGCATTTTTTTCTTTTAAAGAAATCTAGGAAATTTCATGTTAAAAAAACTCTGTATCAAGAGAACATTAAAATTCCACCACTAAGCCCTAATGGACAAAAAGCAGTATGATATTATATTATTTGAGATATAATATACCATTTGGTAATTTAAGGGCCATGGGCCAGATTTTAAAAGGTATTTAGGCATGTAGTAGGCATTTTGAAAAGCACTACTGGTACACCTACACTGTGGCTCTATTTCAGGATACTTCTGGTATCCCAAAATAGCTATTCCGCGTCTTTTAAATAAGCCCGTTATTTTTAAATAGGTTTCGAAATAATGGGCTTGCTATTCCGACATCCCTGTAAAGCTCGTTCCATGAGGATTAAGGCATGTTTTAGAATAGCGTTCCATTTCGAAATTTCAAAATAAGCTATTTTGAAATACACTCAAAATAAGCTACGAAATGTATCTTAGCTACAGTGCAGTATAGACACACCCTCAGTGTCTAATACTCATTGAAGTCAATGACTTTTAAACAGGTAGGTGCTTTTGAAAATCCTAATAAATGCCTAAATACCTTTAAAAATCTGCCTCTGTGTTTTAATGCATATGTATAGTGAGCATCCTTAACTTCAGAATGCTTGCTTCTGAAACTTTTAACTTTTTTACAGTTTTTTAATAGACTACTGTAAAACATGTGGTAAGGAATTCTAAATGTATGGCTGATATTTCACTTCTGTTGTAAACATATTCTGAGAAATCAGTCTTTGTGGCTTTGAATATTGTTTTAGAAAATTTGAGGAGAATCTGTCCGTGCATGTTTTTAGTTATATGTTCATGTGAAGGCGAATATACATATTTACCACTAGCTGAAAAATGGCTGAACTTTAAAATTTCAAAATTAGCACGTGAAACCAATGGGGATATTGTCTGTCTAAAGATAATATGATTGGATGTTAAACCTGAGGCAAATACCCACCACCAACTTCATACCCTATAACAAAAATACTAATCCAGCAACATATACCTGCAACAAACCCAGTTGTCAACTCTGTCCACAAATCTACCTTAAGACACCATCACAGGACATAATTCAGGGGTGGGCAATAATTTTTGGTGGGGGGGCCACTCCAAGATTTTGGAAAATGGTCAAGGGTCATACTTTTCTATGGAGGAGGTATGGGGTCTAGGATGGTGCAGAAGGGTGTGTGGGGTAAGGTACTGGGGTGCCGGAGATGGTGTGAGGACTGAGAGGAAGTTTGGGCAAAGGGGAGGAAGTTGTGAGCAGGGTCAGCAGATTGGGGTGCAGGGTCAGGTAGGGAGTATGGGTTCAGGAGAGGATTCCGGCCTGTAGGAGGGATGTGGGAGGAGGTACATGGTCTGGGAGGTAGTTGTGACCTGAAGCAGGGGGATGCAGAGGGTTTAGATGGTGACCTGGGGAAGGGAGTTGGGGTGTGGGAGGGGCTAGACTGCCAGAGGCAGTCTTTGGCTGGGAGGCGATTATCTAAGTGTCTCCCAGCCAGCAGCCCTGCAGCAGCCCCAAGGCAGGATGGGCTCCCTGCATGCTGCAGCCCCAGACCACTTAAAACTGCAGGCTGCTCCCCATGTGGCTTTCAGCTCTCACTGCCCCCATCCCCCAGGCCAGTGTCTCAGATCCTATCGGCTGGTTGTTTCTGGCCAATAGGAGCTGAGAGATTGGCTGAGGTCCAGCCAATAGGAGCTGAGGATTGGGCTAAGGGCAGAGAAATCACATGAAACCTCCCCCTCCTTGTAGAGCCAAGAGGCACATGGAGCAGCCTTGCGCTTGAAACAGCTGCTGCTGCATGGCTCAGGGTCCCAGTAGGGTATCCATAGGCCAGATCAGCCCCGAAAGAGGTATCTTGCCCACCTCTGACCTAACCAAATCAGCTATACCTTCAACGGCTATTTCACTTGCATATCTACTTACATAATATATGCCATCATGTACCAACAATGCCCATCTGCCATGTGCATTGGACAAACCGGACTGTCTCTTTGCAAAGGAATAAATGGACAGAAATTAGACATTAAGAATGCCAACATCCAAAAGCCAGTGGGGGAGCATGTTAATCTCCCTTGGCACATTGTTTCAACTTGCAAGTTGAAAAACTTCAAAAACAGACTGCAGAGAGAAACTGCTGAGCTGGAATTCATATGCAAATTTGACATCCTTAGCGAAGGTCTAAATAAACACATGGAATGTTTCTTGCATTACAATAGATAATTTCCAATTCAGGTATTCTTACCTTCTCACCACTCCTGGAGATGAGCCACATCTATTCTAATTTAATTAGTACTGATTCTTTCTTTCTTTCTTTCTTCAGCATCTGAGGAAGTGAGTTGTAGCTCATGAAAGCTTATAAATAAATTTGTTAGTAGTAAAATGCCACCAGACTCCTGGTTGTTTTTGCTGAAACAGACTGACACAGGGCTACCTCTCTGAAACAAAAGGATTGTATTTTCATTTCCAATGTATATAATGTAGCTGTTAACACTACGCTCAGTTTATTTGTATGTGAATTTATTTCAGAAAAGTCCCACAGAGCAGTTACATTTTGCTTATGAAAATCTTGAAAAAGCAATTAATGGAATGAACATGTCTCGCTTAATGACCATTTTACCAGATGGAAAATCAGTACTTGATACCTGTTGTACAAAGGTAATGTATTCAAAAAGACAAATTAGAACAAAATGTGTAGATAATAGTGTGGGGTTTGATTAAATTTGAAACCCAGGCTCTATTCACACTTGGAAATTGTGGCACTCATTACACAGATGCATAGGCCTTGTATATGCTGGCATGTTTTGTCACCCAAAACTGCCTTTTGTTGATAAAACAGTGAAAGCATACAAACTACAGTCTAACTTTTGTTGGGGAAAAACATCCAGTTTTGGCAACAAAAAACTTCCACCTCTTTGAGAGACTTTTGTCTTTTCCCCTCCCTTTAGTGTCGACAAAGAACGAATGTGGACTCTGTTGTTTGTTTTGTCCAGAGAACTAGCTTCCAGCAGTATCCCACAATTTGCCTGCTCTGATGGCTCAGGCTACGTCTTCACTGCGAGTTCTTCCCACAGAAAATATGTTAATGAGGGACTCATCAGCAAAAGTCATGATCTCGTTAGCATATTTTCTGCTGTTTCTTTTTGCGCAAGGGTTTTTTGCGCAAGAAGAAGCAGTGTGGACTTTTTTTTTGGCACAAAACCCCTGTCCCGGAGAGGCATAAGGATCTTGCGGAAAAGGGGGTTTTTGTGCAAAAAACCCCCCATCCACACTGCTTCTTTTTGCGAAAAAACTCCTTGTGCAAAAAGAAATGGCAGAAAATATGCCAATGAGATCACGACTTATGCTAATGAGTCTCTCATTATCATATATTCTGCGGAAAGAACTCACAGTGAAGTCGTAGCCTCAGTGTTTTGTGATTTCTGCTGAGTGTTTTGTGATCTTTGCTGCCCTCTAGGCATGCACCCTGCCCTTTCAAAGCTGGGGGAAGTATCTGACAGCTAAGCGAGCTGTTCCCTTTGGGGAACAAACAAAAAGAGCAAATCACTGGAATGTTCTCATTCTGCCCTGCTATAGATACTCAGCAGCAGGCAGGCTGCTGCTACAGGGGCAATGCTGAAGAGACTGCTGTGCTGCTTTGACATTCCTCAGCATGGAGAGCTCACAGAGATACTCATGATGCTGCTCCCAACAGCTGAGAATGCTGTGGGAGAACTTGGGGAGAATCCCAAGAAGTACAGGAATCTGCCTTCCTACAACCCTGCACTATGGGATGCTTTCCTGCATTGCTTTGCTCGATCTGTCCATAGGACAGCTAGCAACATGACCATGAAATGTCAACAATGGGAAGCGGAAAACCCGTTTAACTGGTTTTCACTTTTGCTGACTTTTGCATGTCAACAGCACTTTTGTCACCAAATCTTCCCAGTGTAGACGTAGCCATAGATTCTAAGGTGTGGTGGCTGAGAACCCTAGGCCCTTTTGAATCACCAGGCCCTGGGGCAATTGCCCTCTTCCTCCCCCTCCCATTGGTGGGCCTGCCTGTATAACACAGGCCACAGAATTTCCCCAAAATAATTCCTATAGCAAATCTTTTAAAAGAACTTCCCATCCTGATTCAAAAACTGTCAGTGATGGACAATCTATCATGACCCTTGGTAAATTATTCCAATGGTTAATTATCCTTACTGTTAAAAATATGCACCTTATTTCCAGTCTGAATGTGTCTTTGACTTTCAGCTGCTGGATCATGCTATAAGTTTCTCTGCTAGATTGAAGAGCCCATTATTAAATATTTGTTGCCCTGTAAATACCAATAGACTGCAATCAAGTCACCCCTTAACCTACTCTTTGTTAAACTAAATAGACTGAGCTCCTTCAGTGTATCATTATAAAGCATGTATTATAATACTTTAACCATTCTCATGGCTCTTTTCTGAACCCTCTCCAATTTATCAGCATCCTCCTTGAATTGTGGGCACCAGAACTGGACACAGTATTTCAGAAGTAATCCTACAAGTGCAAAATATAGATGTTAAATAACATCTCTACTCTTTCTTGAGTTTTCCCTGTTTATGCATCCCTGGATTGAATGAGCCACATCATCACATTAGGAGATTATGTTCGGCTGATTATCCACCACAATCTCCCAGTTTTTTATGTTTTTTCCAGATCATGGATAATTTTTTAAACAGTGTAGACCTATTATTTAGTCAGTTTTTAATCCATTTAATATGTGCAGTGTTAATTTCATATCACTTTAGTTTTTTAATCAAAATGTTGTGTAGTGCCAAGTCATACACCTTACTGAAATTTTTTATGTCAATACTATTTCCTTGATCAACCAAACTTGTGATCTCATTAAAAAAGGTATCTAGTTTGACAGGATCAGTTTTCCATAAACCCATGTTGATTCACATGAATTAATTCTTTCTTAATCAAGTCCCTCAGCAACTCCATTATCTTGCCTGGGATCCATGTGTGGCTGACAGATGTTTAATTATGCAGGGTATCCTATATACCCTTATTAAAAAATTGGCTCAACACTGTCTTTCTTCCATTCTTGTGGAGCCTACCCAGTGCTACAGGACTTATTGAAAATTAACAATATTAGTCCAACAAGCCCTGCCAGCTCTTTTAAAACTCCTGGATACAAGTTATTTGGACTGCTGACTTACTTAAAAATGTTTGACTTTAGACATTTCTGTTTAACATCCTCCAGAGACATTAGTGGAATAGAAAGAGTGTTATCATCACCACATGTAAAAACTATATAAACTGTTTTCCCCAAATACAGAACAGAAATATTTATTGAACATTCTGCCTTTTCTGCATTGTTACTGATAATTGTACCATTTCCATCTAGTAATGGATCCATTGTTAGGATTCTTTTAATTCCTAATATATTTTAAAAAAATCTTATTGCCATTAACTCTGATGGTCACAGTTTTCTCCTTATGTCCCTTTGCCTCACTTAACAATTTTCCACAGTTTTTAACTTCTAATTAGTACTCATAACTATCAACTTCCCCTTTCTTCCAGTTGTATTTAAAATTTATGTGTGTGTATTTTATAAATGCCTTCACTTACACTTTAAATATTTTCTGTTATTTCTGTGACCTGTTGTAGAGTAGTTGACCTTGGATAGAACTATTTAGTTTTTGATGTAGATAGTTCATTTGATTGTACTTTTGTGACTTATGATTGTAAGATTCCAAAATCCTTGTCATTTTTCTAAACAGTGTCTGTGTATTATACTTTATTATTAAGTTTGTTTTGACTGTTGTAAAGAGAATGAACTTCTAAATATTTGTGATCTATATTTTATGGCAAATTGCTCAAATTTCCTAAACATACTGAATTAATATTTTCTTATTAATATCTCAAAATAAACATATTAAAAAAACTGCTCATTTTAAATCAGTATTTGCTCAATTAATGATTTTGTTTTATCAGAAGAACTCAAATGGTCAAAATCTGAATGCATCTTCAGCATATGATGATGATAAGCCAACCTCAGGAAACAATTTTGTGATGGATTTACATTTGGAGCTAATTCAGGCTCAACACAGAGTTGCCTTGAAACTTCTTAACATGAAACAAGGTAGGGTTTAATAAAGCTACATAACTTTCGCAGTTGGATTAATCTATGCATTAGTACATTTTTGTACTATCTTTAGTCATAAGAATTTAGCAATGCTTTTAAAATGCCTCAAATTTGGGGCAGTTTATAGGGTTACCAGATGGCTTCAAAAAAATACTGGACACACTTGATCTCAGATGGGAGGGGGACCGGCCGGGAGGGGAGTGGGGCTGGCCGGGAGGGGAGTGGGGCTGGCCGGGAGGGGACAGGGGGAATGGGGCTGACCAGGGGAGAACTGGCCGGGAGGGCATCGGGGGGAGAGAATAGGCCGGTGGTGAGCAGGGCTGGCCCGGGTCCACGCAGATCCTGGGGTGTTGCCCGTCCTGCTCACGGTCCCGGCGAAGTACGAGCAAGTCCGGCCCCGGGGATTCCATCCTGCCATGGCTCTGCCCCCCCGCTCCTCCTCTCTACTGCGTAGTTGCTTACTGCCTGGCTGGTACACGTGCACACGCAGCATGAGCGCATCTACCAGCCAGGCAGTAAGCAACTATGTACTGATACTCATAATAATAAAACTTACTTAATTAGAAAATACCAGACATTTATATGTCCGGTATTTTCTCAATTTATTTCCCAGACAGAAACCTCAAATACCAGACTGTCCGGTTCAAAACCGGACACCTGGCAACCCTAGCAGTTTATTTTTCACACAATTGAAAATAACATATTGGGATTAACATCTGTTTATCGAACAATATCCTGCAATCTCTAGTCTGTACTCAGTTATATCAGTGGGAATTAAACCTTAATAAGGATGGAGGAAGCTCCTAGATCATCTCTAGTATGCACTCTCTCTCTAGAAATATGGTTTTGAATAATTTATTTTATACTATTTGTAGTCTCAATTTATGTGCTACCTGTTGTATCATGCAAGCAAGGTACTAACAAACTTCAACAGGCCTTTATTTAACAAAGGTGAAACCTCTTTACAAAGCTGCTTCTGCACCCTTCTTTAGCTCTCACTCAGCTCTGGCTCATCTCCTCCCCCCTCCTTCCTGTTTCCTGTGCTTCTAGACTCCCAACAGCCAGTGCTCCCAGTTCTAATAATTACAAGCAGCATCTAAAACACCACATTCCCTCCTCTCTTAAGAAGCTCTCTTAATTATAAAATAAACGTTGTTCTAATCACAGCAACAAATATGGAATAAGACACTATACTGTTGGCAGAAATATTACACTGAAAACACTGTAAATATTACATAACATAGTGTCTAGTCCAGACAGGTGGTCGTCTGGGTCTGACAGACTGTCTCTCAAACCCCGGTTCCAGTGCAATGTCTAGCTGTGTTGGTGCTACAGTGAAGTCATACAACGCGGACTGGGTGTTGGCCTCATCTCCTCTTGGTGCATAGGCAGGTGCAAGATAAGAAGCATTCCATACCTGCCCATCAGAAAGTAGATAGGTGTAAGGTCTCTTCTTCTCTGTGATTTTAAGAGGAGATGTGAATTTATGGTCCCCTTTGCATAAAATTCCAGGTTTTCTTACTCTGACGAAGGACAGTCTGTCACACTCAAACTTTGGTTCCTTAGCACCCCTCTGGGTTTTTTTTTAAAACTAACAAACTTCAACAGGCCTTTAGTTAACAAAGGTGAAACCTCTTTACAAAGCTGCTGCTGCACCCCTCTGTAGCTCTCACTCAGCCCTGGCTCATCTCCTCCCCGCTCCTTCCTGTTTCCTGTGCTTCTAGACTCCCAACAGCCAGTGCTCCCAGTTCTAATTACAAGCAGCATCTAAAACACCACACTACCAAATTTACCCGTATCTGCTTGATGTTAGCAAGCAACCTGCTCTTCTGTTCTTGTGGAAGGCTCCAAAGAAACACTCTGCTTGGTCACTTGTTCCTGCCTTTTTGTTTTGAATAGTTAAAAGCCACTATAAATCTTGAATTTCAGCATTTTCTATGAAATCCAAGAGTGGTAGGTTACTTTCACCTTGTCAGACTCAGTGTTTTTCCCTTGGACACTCCAGAGTCCATGAGTAAATGAGTCTGACACTGGAGGGAATTTCTCTCAATTATAGTATTATTTTTCCTTATTTACATGGGTGGCCATAGGGTAGGCCCACAAAATTCTATTAAGCAAAATGAGAAAAAACCCAGTCTCCCAATACAAACAGTAATATTTTCCCCTGTTCCCCAGTCCAGGCTGTTACCCCACTATGCTGGCTTCTATCTGGTAGTCCATCCCAAAGCAGCTGTTAACTTATTTTCTTTCCCTATAGAAGGGAGCAGGGTGGCCAACAGACTTTGCCAGGACCTGGAAAAGGTGTGGGGTGGAGGGCTCTGAGCCCCTGGAAGGGGTGGGACCTTAGGCAGAAGGGGCAGGGCTGGGGGCTAGCTTCCCCCAGCAAGCCCTTCAGTGCTTTTCTGGCATGTGCCACCTGAGGCTTTGGCAGTGATTTAAAGGGCTCAGGGCTCTGACTGCTGCTGTTGCTTCTGTAGAAGCAGTGGCTGGGAGCCCTGGGTCCTTTAAATCACCAGGCCCTGGGGCAGCTACTCCCTCCCGCACCACTGATGGGCCTGGAGAGGAAACACCCTTCCATCCAGGGGAAGATTTTCCTTCCTGCTGCTTTCACTACTCCTCCTGCAGTTTGTCTCTTATCATTTCCCTCTTCTCTTTCACCACAAGAAGGGTTTTTAAAGATCACTTGCAGCCTTTAATTTTCCTCAGGTATCTCTAGTTAATCTGAGGTAACCTTTTTTTATCTATCAGAAAACAGGGGCTTCACTGTTCTAAGGCTAATATGTCTGCCCATTACCATGCTCTTACATCTTTCAGGACTGATTTTGTCACACTAGATAACACAAGATCTCTCTTTTCCCATTAGCTAGCAGTGCTCTTAGGGATGGCAGAGATAGAGGGAGGAAATATTTTTGTTTATCAGCTCACTCCAAAAAATGCCAATTATCCAAACAAAAGAACAGACAGGAGCATCTATTTTCAGAATAGGAATTCAGATATAGAACTATTTATAAATTTTTGTACAGTACTCTCTTCAACAGGAACATCATGAACAAAATAATGTAGTGTTTCCTTTCCATACAGGTGTTCAAATGGATGGCAAAAATATGAAGGCTAAGTCTCCTGGGAAAGATGTAAATTACCTTAATTTATTCACAGGTAATGCAAAATAATTATTTGAAAGCGTAGTGCATTATTGCTATACAATGTATAAATAATAAAAATCCTATATACTGTATATTGCTTGTTTAAAAATATTTGTTTTACAGAATCAGATATAATGAATAAAATAAAAAAAGAATAAGTTATCCAAAGCTATCTTCCTGATGCAAAAGGCTGTATTGATGTTCCCTAAGGGATCAGTCAGTTCATCCCAAAAAGAAGCTTCTTGAGGTAATAATTCTTTTATAATGAAAAGAGTTAGGAAGACTAAATATAGGAGACAACAGTAGTATGTTACTCTGTGTGATATGGGTCACTCAAATGATAATGTCTGCGCTATAATGGACTTTTACTTAATCTTCCAATTTTCTTGTCTTATGGCACTTTATTCTGTTTTCTTTTGAAAACAGTTTATACTGAATTCTGTGAAACCTTTCTATAATGTGAAATGTCTTTCATTTGTAACAGTTGAGAATTAAGTACAATTTAAACTACTTTGTCATAGGAGTGCTATCTGTTTTAAAGATGAATATATGTGAAATTTTTCTGTTTAGACCATTAAGAATAGTTGTTATTTATGGAAACATGAATATGCTGAGTTCCTACTCTGTTCTCAGAGAAACTAGTGCAGTGTCCAAAACTCACCCATTCCTGGTTAGGGGTGACCAGTAATGCTGCTCTAAAACACTGATGCATCTTCACTTTATTGTTCAGGACATGTAGGTGACTGAAGTCAGACCCATGATGGATTTAAGGGTATGTCTACACTGCAGAGTTTTTCTGGAAAAATGGCTGTTTTCTGGAAAAACTACTTACATCCACACTGTTATTGCGTTCTTTCGACAGAAAGTCGAAAGAACGGAGGGGTTTTTCCGACAGCAGTTAAACCTCTTTCTACAAGGAAGAAGCCTTTTTCCAAAAAAGCTTTTTCGGAAAAAGGCGTGTGTGGACGCAGAAGAGAGCGTTTTTTCGAAAGAAGAGGCCTTCAGGAAAAAGCACAGGTGCCCTGGTGGCCACTTTGTCCACAGAAATCACAACTGAAATGCGAGATAGCATCCAATCAGTCCTTCCTAATCATCAGACCTGGTTAGACCTGCAATATTCTTAAAACACAGCTCCTGCATTACATCTACAGGAAGGGAAAGTAAAGCAGCTAAAGTTGACAAAAAGGCCCCAAAACCAAAGAAGAGATTTAAATTAATGGGAAAAAGCTGGAAGCGAGGAAGTCGTCTCTCAACCACCCTCCCCCACCACTTCTGACCAATGGCAAGTAGTCCATGGAGAAGGAAGGACCTAGTCCTGTATAGTCATGCATGTCCTTTTCCACTCTCCCATTTTTTTTCTGACCTACTTCACTGCCAATTCTATCAATATCACATTCAGTGAGACAAGGCGGGGAAAGGTGGAAGCCAAGGTGGGGAAGGGAACAGCCAAGTTGGCTGTTGCTAAATTTTCTCACAGAAGCTCCTTCAAGTAAGCACTCCATTTCTCTCTCAGAGAGAGACTTTGATCTCTTTTACGTCTTGATTTGAACTAAGAGTTATCTGCTAATATTAATCTTTAATCAGCACCAATAGCAATAACTCACATTTTTATCTACTGTTATAATACATGAGTTTGGGGTGACTCACCAAAAAGCTCACTAATCCTAAACTCAGATCATATGTGATACTTGAGGCACTGTGAGGAGGCCTCAGCACTGAGGAGTACTTTATCGTAGTGATATTCATTTTGGAGATATTTTGCAAATATAACATACATTTTGATTTTTCTCTTCTGTTTGATTTTCCACCTTGATTTTTTTCTGTTCTGTTCTTATTTTTCACCATAGGATGCATTTGGTTTAATTCAGAAGGTTGAAGCTGAACAAAATTCATTGTGGTCCAATATGAAACAAGCGACGGCTAGCAAGAAAAATAGAATTCCCCCTCCTCCTCTATTGCTTTCCAGATCACATTGCTCCATGACATTTAAACCAGCCCCATTCACCTCAGATGTTCAGGTAATGCTCTTCATAATGACTCCATAAGAAATATATTAAACTATAAATGGTAGTAAAGAAAGTTGCTAATATATTTATTACAGTGGTCTTTATCATTCTTGGGTGGAATAAGTTGTTTTAATTGAATAAATTATAAATTCTCATCTCTGTGAGTCGCTGGTGATTCACTGTTGTAACCTTCACATTTACCATTAACATTTCTTCTCCTGTAGTCTCTTCTCTTCTGTTACTGCCATATATCATCTGTTTATGCTTCCTGTCAACTACTAATCTTTCTGCTCAACAGACACAACACACACTTCAATTTGGTGTATAAAATAACCACTCTGCAGTTTTCTCAAGAATGAATGTTAATAGTAAATCTTTTCAAACGTTCATGCTGTATATAGAAAAGATAATGATGCTGTTTAGAGTTATAAAAAAAAATCTGGAAATATTGTTTTCAGACTTTGTATATTTTATTAGAATCAATTGATTGAATCACAACTTTATATTAACTGTGTGAAAATATCCTTCCATTGATGCCCTAGATAATAATTTTCAAAAGTTTTAAAGCTGGGTAAAGTATCCTATATTTAACATTTTGTTATAGGAATGGGTATTTATTCCACTTTGTTTAATATATGGCATAATGAATTTTTAACAGATCTTATAGGGTATTCACCGCTAGATGGATACACTTAAAAAACAACAAATAGTATGGTAGCACTTTAAAGACTAACAAATCATGTAGATGGTATCATGAGCTTTTGTGTACCACTCCAGTCATCGGAAGAACTGGGCTGTGCCCACAAAAGCTCATGATACCATCTACATGTTTTGTTAGTCTTTAAAGTGCTACCATATTATTTGTTGTTTTTCAGTTTATCCTGTACAGACTAACTCGGCTACCCCTCTGAAGCTTTTTCACCACTAGATGGTGCAATATGTTAATTTTTTTTATCATTTGTTCAAGACAGACTTTCTGGGAGACTTTTCCCCTGAAAATACACGTGTGTGTTAAATTGATATCAGACAGAGATTTAAAAAAAAAAATCATTCTTAATTAAAATTGCATACTCTCCTAAATTACATTTAAATAAAGGTGCATACATTTCTTGCAATGAAAGTCAAAACAGCTTCAAATCTATTCCAATATGAATTAAAAAATTGTTTCCTGTCATGAAAAAAAATCTGCCATAGAATCATAGAGCTGGGAGAGACCTCAGGAGGTCATCAAGTCCAGCCGCTTGCCCAAAGCAGGACCAGTAAATATTAGTTTGAAAAATGAACCAATTCACTAAATATTAGTTTGAAAATGGACGAATTGTCTCATGACAATTAGTTAAATTTTAAGCAAGAAGAGCACACTATAAGAATAAGTAAAATGGTATCTGTTCAGAATTGTAGTTTAGTATGTTTAATATTGTACATATTTATAATGAATGTGTAGCCACACATTTTGCTGGATTTTGTAAAGAAAGGTACAACATAACCTAAAACTAAAAGGATACATTCTCGTGTGATGTTGAAGAAAACTGTCACCAGTTGAATAAAGCTGTAATATTAAGAGACAGATTCTGATACTATGTTAAGTAGCATATTACTTCACATGTGGAACTGTTGATTTCAGGGTGACCATGCATGAATTATTGAACAGCTGTAAGGGTTTCAGAGTCTTGTCCTATGTTAATTGTGATTTTGTTTAGTTAGTGCTGGCATAAGAAGTCCTGCTCTTCCTTATGTTATTATTATTTATTTTTACAAACAAGATAGTGCCACAAAATGTAGAGAAACAAAATAAGTCTAGGTCACACCAACATAATTACATGATTTAAGAGATTCTGGAATGGAATCTTTAATGTTTAGATTATGGATTTGAATTTGGCCTTATCTGTGGTCTATTCATAGGCCTACTGTATGTAAAATTAGGTAATCCATTTCCTAGTGAACAATGTCCTTATTCAGTAGAGCATTTAATCACAAGATTGATTTTAAAAATGTAAAAAGCCATATTGAAGATATTGGGCTTAATTCAATATCTCTTAAGTCAATGGAAGTTTTTTTATAGACTTCAGTGGTCTCAGGATAAGGTTTAGTCCTCATGTGCTCACTTGCCTAAGTACTTTGCTCAGTGAGGGCCCAGAAGGCCCCATCATGAAAACCACTATCACAAATGGCATTGTTATTGGCAATTTAATTTGAGGCCAAAAGGACTGAATAAGTGGGCATTAAAACCTAACAACTCTCTTACTAGCTAAGGCAGTCCCCTTGGGTCATGTTTGAGCCTCATTGGAGAGGCAGTAGAAGAGTATCAGCATATATATTTATTTATGTCTACACTTTGAGCTAGGGATCTGAATCTGCTTCCCCTGTTTGCGTACATGTACTCCTGTTAGCTCTCATTAAGATATCACAAATATAGATAGCAGTGTAGTCACAGGAGCATTGAAGCAGTAGCAGAGAGACAGGGTATGTCTATACTACAGTGTTATTTCAAAATAGCTTATTTCAAAATAGCTTATTACGAAATAACGTGTCTACACACAAAATGCATTTCAAAATAGCATGTTGCTATTTTGAAATAGCGCGTCCACAGTGAGTGGACTCTGAATCGCATTTAAGGCTGGCCGGAACCAGTTCCAGCAGGGCTCCAAGTCAGGACTTACTGTGTGGGGCTGCTGCCTGAGGCTATCTGAGGTCTGTGCTTAAAAGGACCCTCCCGGACAGCCAGTTCTCAGGTTTCCCTGCTTGCTTGTCTACCTCGATGAGGGACAGCAAAGCATTTTGTCTCTGTGTACTCTGCAACATGGAGCCTGGGCACTCTGGTGCTTCTCTTGGATGCGTTGCTGCGAGCCTGGCTGCACTTTCTGCAGGCTGCCATCCAGGAGGTCCATCGGGGGGCTGTCAGTATCCAGGAGGCCTTGCAGGAGAGCTTCCACCCTGAGGAGCACTAAGAACCTCCCTGGTCTGCCCCACTGGGGGCTTGTGCCTCATTCCTCCCTCATGTCCTTCCACTTACCCCTCCCTAGCCCCCCTTCCTGATGTCAAATAAAATATACATATTTTCATGAACACAAACTCTCTTTATTTAACAAAACTGGGGGGGGGAGGGAATGAAACTCTGGTGAGACTGGGGAAGGAAGGCGGGAGAGGGGAGAAGAGAAGATGGGAGAGGGGGGAAACCTGGGAGGAGGGAGCTGGAAGGGGGAAGCAAGGGAAAGAAGGGGGAGGGGAAGCTCAGGGTTGGGGGTCTCGCCGGACCAACTTGATTGTCATGCAGACCTGCTCCTGGGCTCGCACATGGCCTTTGGTGGCCAGGCTGGCAGCTATCCTGTCATAGACGGCCGCATTCCTCCGTCTAGTGCAGAGATCATGGACGTTGGGGGCATCCCCCCCAAACCTGAATAAGGTCCATGATCTCCACCCTGGACCAGGAAGGCGCCCACCTTCTCCGGGCCCTGGCAGGCTCCTGGGAGCTGGCAGACTGCTCCTGGGGAGCGGTGGAGGGCTGGCTGCCAGTGGCTTGCTGGCTTATGTTTTGGGGCCACTGGGTCAGGGGCAGTGACTGCTGGCTCTAGGCTGGAAGGCTTGGAGCTGGCACAAGCACTGTGGCCAGAATCTACCCCTTTAAGGGCTCCAGGGAGCGGAGGAGGGAGAGAAGTGTTCTTGGTTGAGGCTGGAGTGGCCACCAGGGCACCCTGGGAAGGCAGGAGGCCCCCTATTTCAAAATAAGTGTCTACACAGCACTTATTTCGAAACAGCTATTTTGAATTTGGCGTTATTCCTCGTAGAATGAGGTTTACCAAATTCGAAATAAGCGCTCCACTATTTCGGCTGTGTAGACGCTAGGAAAGTTATTTCGAAATAAGCACTCTTATTTCAAAATAACTTTGCTGTGTAGACATACCCACAGAGCTTAACCATACTAAGTACATATCCATCAGTTTCAGGTGGGTTTGTACTTGGCATGGCTAAGCTGAACCTTTGCTCCACTGCCTATGCTATTGTAGCTACACTGCTAGTACTGGTGCTACAACTTGATTCTTTTTAGTCTGGCAACCTTGGGACTTGATTGGTGCCAAACCAGAGAATTTGCTGGACCATGGGAGGTCAATATTGTCTAGCAGCATTACAAACACTTTTACTGCTTACTGGCCTCTTAGGCTATGTCTACACTACAGAGAAGATCAGAACTGCTGCTGTCCATCTTCCAGGGTTTGAATTAGCAGGTCTAGTGAAGACACGCTAATTCAAACTAAGAGGGGCACTCCGGTCGATGCTAGTAGTCCTGCTTCCATGAGGAGTAAGGGAAGTCAAAGGGAGGGTGCTCTTACTTCTACTTCCTGAAGTGTGGACAGCACCAAAAGTCGAGTTAAGGTACTTCAACTTCAGCTATGCAATTAACTTAGCTGAAGTTGTGTATCTTAATTTGATCTTATCCCATAGTGTAGACATATGCTTAAATTATATTTAGGAGTAAATTAGAGCTAAATAAAGCACAGAACACTGAGAGCCAGGACTGGTGGCACTAAACAAACTCCATGGGACCACGAGAAACTTGACCATACCCATGGTAAGTGGACATCTGGCTAACTAAAATCATGCTGGACCACTGATGTTGCTGGACCAGAGGGTGTTGGATTAGAGACATTCAACCTATTGCTGTCATTGAGCTAGAATGAGTATGTGTGTGAGAGTAGGGAAATCACACCCTAGCTTGCAGGATAGATATAGCCTTTTCTTGCACCCTTTCTGACTAAACTGTGCAGTCATTTTCTAGTGCTATTAATCTAACAACTGTCATAATAACTACATTCACTTTGAAGTCTTTATTCTTATTCAGCTAATATAATAAATTCTTTATTAGACAATATTTCTTCTCAATAAATGTTAATATATTAGAGATAATTGTAGATTTCAACTATTTAAGTTGTCTTTTTCTCAAAAGGTTTCATGGTACAGTATTTTGGGCTGTGTAGCAGCAGGAAGCAATTTAAAAGTAAGGTTAAATAATCATCATCTTCCAAATGCAGGAGAAGAGGTAAGACCAAGATAAAACCTGTGCAAGTGATTCTCCCTTACTAAATGCCTCACTAAACAGCTTTCACTGGAAAGTGTATCTCTGTCATCTACTCTTTTCCCCATCTATATCTAATCAGCTAGTTGGCCAAATGTTTGGCATACTTTTGATCTTTATTTCAAGTATTTTAAATTCTGCAGGTCTTACAACACTCTCTCTGGAGCTCTTTTAGGGTACAGCTACACAGCAACATTATTTCAAAATAACTAGCGCTATTCCGAAATAAATTAGTCCGTGTCTACACAGCAGGCCATTATTTCGAAATAAAGTTGAAATGCTGTCAAGCTGGAGGACTTCTTACTCCGACTTCTGTAACCCTCATTGTATGGGGAGTAAAGGAAGTCAGAGGAAGAGTGCTCTATTTCAAAGTAAGTGCTGTGTAGATGCTCCCAATTTTGAAATAAGCTATTTTGAAATAAGCTACGCAATTGACATGGCTCAATTTGCATAGCTTATTTTGAGTTAAGCCCTGATGTGTAGGTGCACCCTTAGAATAATGAGTAGAATGCTTTTGAGAATACATTAAATAAGTGCCCCCTTTTACTATAGCGATTTTATTCAAAGAAGTCTCTACAAAATAAAGAATAAAATAGATAAAAGTATAACATTTGTTTACAGTTTCTACCTTGGTTACTGGGATGCTCACAAGAATATAGAAATGGAAAGAGGGAAATTTAAAACAGACTTGAGAAATTAATAAGTGTTGGTACTTTTAATATTTTTATTACATAAAAATAAAGATGGAGCTGTATTTCATTTTTAAAAGGACATTACCTTAGATTTATCTTCACTGCACTTTTGGGGTTATAAAGGTGTCTCTCATCAGTAGCTGTCATATTCAAACATGAAGGCCTCTATACTCTTTGGAGAGAGAATTGGAACCCTTGTAGGCTATATACTTAGCCCTTTTCTGTGTACTCAGCCACTCTCTAGACAGGCCTATATCTTTTTTTCCTGCTTTCAAGAAAGGAAACTTGTAGACTATCTATCTGCTTTACCAGTCTCCCCAAGTATACTACCATATTCTGATCCTAACATTCCATGACACCTGCCCTGGAAACTTCACGTATTTTATAGGCTAGGTACATTTTTTGGATCCATGAATTTGATGGGTTGTAATTTTCATTATATGAAAGAACTGATTCATAAATAAACAAAAGATCTTACAATAAAAGTTTACTCTATTTGATTTACTTCTTGTTATATGCAGTACACATAATTAGTAATATTTTTGTTAACAGATACCAGCTGATGGAAGAAGCCTTTTGGAAATAAAAGGCTTAGATCCCAATGAAAAATATATGTTTGCAGTTGCAGCATATTCCTCTGATGGAAAGCTTATTGGTGATGCCATTGGGGAAACAACTAAACCAATCCTTGCTTATCCACCACTTTCTGCTACTACTGCTCGAGCATACCTGACACAGGTAGATTTGATTTTTAATGAATACTTTCATGTTTTTAATTTGGTTCAAGATTTGTTTCTGTTCCCGTGAGTAGTGTCCCAAACTTTTTTTTTTAAATCAGGTTCCAAGACAAAATTTCAGAATTTTCCAATAAACATAAGTAGGAAATATTACAACTTTAAAACAACAAATGATAAAATATAGCATTCTTGTTAATTCTGACTTCAAAAATAATGTGGAGTATCATCTCAAGGTGGGAGAAGTTTTTAGATCAGACCTCTTGACTTTTTCTTTCTTTTTCTATGTTGGTCACTTCCTGTTTAATCCCTTTTTTGTCTGTTGGTGTTTTTTCCCCCCTTCTTCATATCCTCCTGTTTCCTTTTCTTTTGGGGTTTCAGGCAAATAGCAGATCATCTTAGTGGGACTTTCTCAGGACTGAGGATTAAAGATTGAATTAAACTTTCCTGGGTGCAAATCTAAACCATTCAAAAGCGAAACCAGCAACAGGTTTCAAGAAAACTCTGTGAGGCAACTTTGTTACACTTCTTCTAAATTGTCTCCTCAACAAAGAAGAATTTGAGAGACCTGCACATTGGACAAAGGGTGAAACTTTCCAGCCCTGTTGATTTTGGGAAGCCATGAGAAGTATTGCCTCTGTAGATCTAGGGTAAGATCTGTGCACAGGAATGGCTGGCTATTTGTGTTGGTCCATTTGCTTTCCTTCATCTGTGGCAATGTGGCTGCTGCAGTAGTAGTAGTTGTAGAGAAGACACAGAAGGAATTAGTACAGTTGAGCAAACTGTAGCAACATCTACATGATTTCCACACAGGGATTCTATGCAGGGGAATGACCAGGCTTTATTCCACCCTTTCTGATGCTGGTCCTGAAACTCAAAACCTATAAATTCTAGCAGAATCAAATGGATATTACATTTATTTTACTCATATACAGTTCTGATAGTACTCTCAAAGATGCAATGTAGGAAAGGGACGGGATTATAAGAGTTAAAAATTTGCTTATTACTGTAGTCAGAATTGACTTGAAATGGCTATGTAAATAACACTTACATTCATAATTATCATGCATTTCATGAAGTGGGCTCCAGCCCATGATAGCTTATGTCCAAATAAATTTGTTAGTCTTTAAGTTGCCACAGGACTCCTCATTCATAACTAGAAAAATTACCCAGCATTGCTCAGGTCCTTAATTCAATTAATTTGTTGTGGAAAATAAAATGAAAATGTACACTCTTGATTTAAATTATTGCTCTGGGCTGGGGCTGAAGATGAGGGGTTCAGTATAAAGGCTGCCCAGGGAGAGAGGACTACTCCAGTCCTCTCTCACAGCAACTGCTTGAGGCCACGTGAGAAGCACCTCTCCATGGCTGCTGCAGCTCCAGCGGACACATCTGTGGGAGTGGTGCATGTCCTTCAGCTGGGGCAACTCCAGGTTTGTCTGCCTCCTGCACTCCCCAGCTAGAGTGAGGATTGCAGCAAACTGTGCACTTTTCCCTCACTCCCTGATGAAGTGGAACAGCCAGCAATGTTTCCATATCAATCAGGGGTGGGTTGGGGGTGTCAGTCCCCCTCCTAGGCTCCTGGGAGGTGGGAGGCTAGGGACTGGCACAGTCCCGGATGGAAGTCGTGCTCCCACCTATTCCAGGCACATCCCATTTTCCTGGCACAACCAAACTCTAACCTTACTTTAATTTATGATAAGAGGAAGTTACATAACAAATTTGGTCGTCCCAACTCTTACCATTTAGAAGGTCTTGAAGAAACAGACAGGCACACAGACAGACAAATTACCTCAAATATATATTAGACTAGAATATTCACCCAGTGTTGTTCGGGTCCTTAACTCAAATATTTTTTGGTTTTCTTCTTTTAAATCATTGCTCTGGGGTGGGGTTGGGGATGAGGGGTTCAGTATGCAGGCTGCCCCAGGGAGAGAGGACAGCCCCAGCCCTCTCTCACTGCAGTAGCTTAGGGCCACGTGAGAAGCGCCTCTCCATGGATGCTGCAGTTGGGGAGGGGTGCATGTCCCCCAGCTGGGGGATAGACAGACACACTGACACACAAACTGACAAACTTTCTCAAATATATAGGAGATAATTGTCACTTTCTCCACTGCTTTCCAAGGCTATCCCAGGGGGGTTATCCTGTACTGGTCCACATCTCTGGCTCTTGCTGTCCGCTGTGGTCATTATATTCTATAACTATCCCTGCTATCAGAACCCTCCTTTTCCATTGTAGGAGAAACAATCACATTCCTGGTCCCATCCCATTGTCCTGGCACAACCAACCTGTATCTTGCTTTAAGTTATGGTAAGAGGAAGCTGCATGCCAAATTTGGTTGTCTTAACTCTTACTGTTTAGGAGGAGTTCTTGAACAAATGGACGGACAAACAGACAAGCTTCCTCACTCTCTGACAGACAACCCTTCTCAAATATATAGTAGATTATAATATTTGCTAATGACTTGTAGCATAAAAATCATGTGATTTCAAAACTGTGCTTTTCTTGTAGATTGCCTATCAGACAGGCTACTATACATTAGCCAAAAAAGCATTTTCACCAATGTGGAACTATTTTGTATTGGCTCCTTCATCACCATCTGCTGATCCAACAATTATTTCTGCTAGAAACAGTTTGACTATATCTCAGAACAGGTAATTGGCAAAAATTATTTTAAAATAACAATTAAAACATTTTATTTTGTAGTGTAATGGGCTTATACTTCTAGTATGAAAGATGCTCTAAAAATAAATCACAATTATTAACTTTGTCATATAAAATATATAGCGTCATGAAATGAATAGTGTTTTCATTATAACTAGTATTTGCATTTTTTTCCCTTTGTAATAATATTTTCTCAGTCAAGACATGTTACATTTTTTAGGAAATGTACTTTAATTTTGTTTGCCTCATTTCTGGTGCCAAGCATGCAGCACCTGGATCTAGACTTCCAGATGGTTTGAGTAAGGCTAAGATTTTATCATGGATATTTTTAGTAAAAGCCACAGACAAGCCATGGGCTGTAAAGAAAAATTCATAGAAGTGAAGAGGAACTAAACATATTAACAGCAATTGACATTTCATACAAAGCAATAATGGCTAGTGGAAACTGCAGAAGGGGTTGAAAGGAGAGGAAAACACCCAGACCTTGGAACATTAATCCGCTGATGTCTGGTAAAGTCAGCTATGTGAACATGTTTACAGATCCTTCCTTGTCTACTTTGAGCTTTTTATAGGACAATAATTCTCAGCCTTTTCAGATTACTGTATCCCTTTTAGGAGTCTGATTCACTTTCTCAACTTTACTATATAGATTGGACTATACATTTGCAACTGTATAGGATATAGAGCAGCATAAACAATGGGAGCTGCTATGATTGGGCTGAGAGCAGGAGCAGAGCGTAAACTCCTCCCCACCCAGCGCATGGTGTGAAGAGGCACATAGAGGGAGCAGCCAGCCATTTGGGCTATGTCTACACTGGCGGGTTATTGCGCAAGAAGGGCCGTTCTTCCGCAGAGTGTCCACACTGCCCACTCACTCTTGCGCGCAAGAAGATTTACATTAAAGCGTGGTAAGAGAGGGCTTCTTGCACAAGATCTATGCTCTTTTCTAACAGGTGTAAGTCCTCTTGCGCAAGACCTCTTGCGCAAGAGGGCAGTGTGGATGCGCGACAGGAGTTTCTTGCGCAAGAAAGCCCTATGGCTAAAATGGCCATCAGAGCTTTGTTGCACAAGAGAGTGTCCACACTGCTATGGATGCTCTTGTGCAAAAGCACATGTGGCACATGGCAGTGTGGACATGTTCCTGCGCAAGAGTTCTTGCACAAGAACCCTTGCGCAAGATGTTCTTGTGCAAGAAGCTGCCAGTGTAGACATAGCCTTGGAGTGGCCTGGGACTGCAACAGGCAGGGAACCTGCCTGAGCATTCTGGTGGGGTGGCCTGGAGACTGGATCCCAAGACTTGGTGGATTGGATTCGGCCTGTGGGCTGTATCTTGTCCTCCCCTGCCCTTAGGAGTACGCATATCCCTGGCTGAGAACCATTCTTATAGGAGATATAATCAATGAAGGGAAACAAAGAATTTATTCTTTACATCTTAAAATGCAGGTAAGAAGTTATAAGGCTAAGGTTTAAAAAAGAAGACATCTTCTGGAAAAAAGCACAAAAACAATGTATTAAGAATTTTCCGCCAAAATCAACAAGATAAAGGAAAATATTAACTCTTTGGTATATGAACTGTGTTTTCAATGTGTGTAAGGGATGTTAGATATTGTGTAATTGAATAGTCATGTAACCACATGAAATCTTATTGGTTACATGACTATTTGATAGTTCCTGGGGGTGGCGCTGGCAGCCAGTACGCTCCTGGTCCCACTCCTGGGGAGCCCCTGCCACTCCTCAGTGCTGCCTCTGTAACAGAGGCAGCAGCACTGGGTGGCAGGTGGGAGCTGGTCTGCAAGGTGAGCCAGTTTAAGAACCAGCTCCCTGTGTAGACCCAGCTGCCTGCTGCCCTGCACTGGTGCTGGGGGGAACCAGCTTTCACGCGGCACCGCAGAGCTGGTGCTAGGGGGAACCAGTGGGGACCTCACCCTCTGGGCTGCTGCCTCTTTATTAGAGGCAGCAGCATGGGGGGTGGGAGGGCAGGTGCATCCAGTGCTTAAAGTCAGCTCCTCATGGGCACCAGCTCCCACTCCTCCCCACCTTGCTGTTTCTGTATCAGAGGGTAAGGCTTATTGGTTAATCATGTAGTGGACTATACAGTGACATTCCTAATGTGCATGTGTGTACAATGGCTAGTTCAATGGTGCTCTGATACTTGAACATAGGCTTTAGGCATTACAGTACAAAATAATAATGCTAACAAACAGCAGTCATAGAAGAAGAGACTGATTAGAAAATAAATAGCCTGTTATATCCTTGAAATAACTTCCAAGAAAAGTTCTCTAATTTTTCCATCCATGTGCAGAATAAATTTTGCTCAATGCATCGAGGTATGCACAGATGTGTGCCACCAGTAGAAACAAAAAACCTAGATTTAAAATATATTTTTAAAAAGTTACCATAGGAATAATTACTCCAGCCAGGGCAGGTTAAGGATTTTCGTACTCACTACTCAAAGAATTAAATTTAAGTGTAAGAGAAGTAAAAAATACGAAATGCAGTCAAAACAGTAAAATATCATGCATTGAAAGAATAAAATTAGAGAATATATGTGCATTGCAGGAAGTAGAAAGAAGTAACAACAACAATAATACAATTATGTGTTGGAAGGTGAGTGTGACAGAAACCGAGTGTGTGACCCAGAGACAGTTTGTGTGTGTGACCAAGAAGCAGTGTGTGTGGCCTAGAGATAGTGTATGTCAGGCCTGGGCAAAATACGGCCCACGGGCCGGATTAGGCCTGCCAACTCACCGTATCTGGCCCGCGGATACTGCGGGAAGCTCTAGGCAGGCTCCCGGCTTGTCTTGCCCCACCTGCACACTGCTCAGAAATGTGGCTGCAGGGCGGTTTTTCTTTAAAAACTGTGAGTCCGGAAGGGTGGGGGTAAAGTTTTAGGAGCTGCCAATGGGAGCTGTCTGTTTCAAAAACAGGCAGCCACAAAGCACAAGGAACTCCAGAGCACATCGCTGCAGCCTATGGGGGAGCGGGACAGGCAGTAGTGTTCTTTCTAAACTGCACAACACAGCTTCACAGGTGATTAATCAGTTCTGCCCAGTCAGAGGCTCAGGACTCTATGCATGGAGCTGACTGACTGGGTGGGGCTGATTAATCACCTGTGAAGCTGTGCTGCCATGCATCTGAGAGAGAATACTGGCTGGCAGAGAGGCTGATTCAGGAACAAGCTGCTGGCTAGTAGGTCTCCTGCCCAGACCCTGCCTCTGGCACCCCAGCCACTCCCTTCCCAACCCTGTGCCCCCCATTCCTGCACCCTACTCCACATATCCAAATCCTCTGCCCCCCTCCTGCACCCATATCCCATTCCAGATCTGGCACCCCAATCCCCTGCCCCAGATCACAGTCCCTTCTTCTTCGAGCGGTGTCCCGTGGGTGCTCCACTGTAGGTGTCGGGCTTGTCCCGGCGCCGCAGTTCGGAGATCTTTTTAGCCGTAGTCTGCCGGACCGCGCATGCGCCAGTGCGGCTCGCGTCTTTTCGCGCCTTTCTTGTGCGCACGGTCCGGCGCCCGCCAGTTCCTCCTGACCGTCCCCGGCCGTGGACGGAGTGAATGTGCTCTCCTCAAAATCCTGTCAGGATAGAGAGAGAGAGACTTCTGTTACAAATCTTAGTTACAGTAAAACTCCAATTGTCCGGCATCCAATAGTCCGGCACTCCTGATAGTCCGGCATCAAAATGGCAAGAACCTAGTAAGTGAGCTTCGGCCAAAAATGAGTCACAAGGTAACAGCGGCAGCAGCTGAACTGAGCAAAAGGGTAAAAAGGCTTAAAAAAACCTAAAACATTACAGTATACTGTATACAGTATGTACAATAAAAAGGGTTAAGAACACTTTATATACAGTATATAATGTATACAGTATATATATAACCAGCTTATAGTACCTCCTGATAGTCCGGCATATCTGATAATCCGGCACCACCTAGGTCCCATAGGTTCCGGATTATCGGAAGTCTACTGTAGTTAGTTGTATATAGTATATTACTTAGTTAGTTACTTGTTCATAGCTGTAGTCCAAAAAAAAATAAAAAAAATTAAAAATTATTTTCTTCTTGTACATAGTTAGTCAAAATGCCGGCCTCACCCGGTTTCAAAAGATGTGAGACTTGCCGAGACGCAATGCCGGCATCCGATGGCCACTCCCGTGTATACGTTGTCTGGGAGAGGGCCATATACCTCAGAAATGCCCACATTGCTCTAAGCTCACGGCCAGAGCGAGGCGGGACAGAGACATGCGACTAAAAATGCTGTAATTCGATAAAGCCCTACAACCTCAGGGCTCTGATGAGCTGACCGCAACGTCTTCCAAAACCCTCACTAAAAAGACGAAGAAGAGACCTTCCCCATCTCCATCGCTACCCCCCTCACGAGCTAACGCGGGACTTGAACCGGGAACCTCTGCCACCAAAAGCGGTTCCGACAAATCAAAGCAAAGTCGCAGTAAGTCAGCACCTAGTCCTTCCTTATCTTCATTGACTTTGACTGCCAAGGTCCCGTCTCCAACTCAGGTCTCTCTGGCGGGACGTTCTGCGGCTCCCCGGCGGTCTCCTACACCGAGACGCCCTCATGCTTCAAGCCGCTCTCCGGTGCTGAGGCGCTCGCTTGTACCGAGCCTTGTCTCCGGCTCCACAGCGCTCCCTTGAGCCATTCGCCTGCACCAAGACACTTGCCGGCACCGAGTCGCTCTCCGACCCTGAGGCGCTCACCGGCACGGGGAGATCCGTCGGCACCGAGAGGTTCACCGGCGCCAAGACACTCGCTGGCACTGAGGCACTCGCTGGCACCGATGCGCTCTCCGGTACGGAGGCGCTGTCCGGCACCGAAGTCAACGGCACTGAGGCGCTCGCCGGCACCAACTCGCCTCCTGACATCGCATGGCTCCCCTGCGCGCAGACGCTTCCCAGCACCGAAACGGTCTGCGGTGTCGAGACATTCATCGGCACTGACGTGCTCGCTGGTGCCGTCCCCACCCTCAGTGGTCGAACCATCACGACGGGACACATCCAGGCGGGAAGACCATCCGACATCGGATAGACTCTCTACGCCGGCGTCATCATCGTCCGAGCGTTTTCCAGCCCACACAACAGTTCACCATAGAGCACAAAGACTGCAAAGCCTCTCACCCAGTCCTAACCCTGCTCAGTTTTCACTGGAGCCTCCATCAGTGCGCGCACCTTATTACGCACGCTCACCAGAGTACTCACACAGGAGCTATCATGCACTGTGTCGCTGTCACCATACCAGTCGATCGCGCAGCCGCTCCAGCCGTTCCAGGGACAGGTCTAGATCTCCTAGAGCATCGGATCGTTCCCCACGCTCTGCCTATCATACCAGTCGTAGCCGACCATACCGGGCTCTTTCGCATACATCACAACATGACCGCCATTCACCATATTCATACCGACGATGCACGGTCTCCCCAGGATCAACATATCATTCCCACTCTCCATTGCCCCGGGAACGATCCTCTTCACCACCCCAATCAAGGCCGCAGACACCATCCGGCGTCCCATCGTCCCTCCCGTCGCATCACGCCAAGCAACCTGCCACCACACAAGAGGGCTCTTCGGTCCGATCTCCTATGGATGAGTCCTCTTCCTCTCCAAATGAGGCAGTTTTTCAGGGAGATACCTCGCCCCCTGATGATTTATATCAATTTCAAGAGCTCTTCAAGCGGGTAGCTGATAGTCAACAAGTACAGCTGGCAGAAGTCCAGCAGAAACAACACCACTTGCTCTGTAATATCAAGCAGTCACATCAGAGTAAGATCGCTCTGCCGTTGGATGACGCTATCCTTGAGCTAGCAGACGATCTGTGGCAAAGCCCTGCTTCCGCTCCTCCTACCAACAAAAAAGCGGATAAAAAGTACTTCATCCCCGCTAAAGGGATGGAGTTTTTCTTTACGCACCCACAGCCAAACTCACTGGTTGTGGATGCAGTACAGCAAAAATCAAAAGCACCACAACACAAGCCTACCAGTGCGGACAAAGACAGCAAAAGTTTGGACTTGTTCGGGCGCAAAGTATATTCTTCGGCAACTCTAGCCCTACGCATGGCTAATTACTCCTCACTACTAGCTAATCATAGTTTTGACAACTATGCCAAGCTCGTACCACTCTTGGAACACCTACCAGATACGAAGCGGGAAATCCTAAAAGCAGGAGTGCAGGAAGGCTATACAGCATCCAGAACCACGCTGCATATAGCTCTCGATGCTGCTGACACGGCAGCCCGCATCACCGGCACCTCCATTGTCATGCGCAGAGCATCCTGGCTCCAGCAGTCATCTACTCCGAAAGACCTTCTACCGAAACTCGAAGACCTCCCATTCGATAAGCAGAACCTCTTCTCGGAGAAGACAGACCAGCTCCTTCACTCAGGGAAGGACTCTAGAACGACACTCAAAACTCTCGGGATGTACACCCTTCCGTACCGTAGGAAGCGATACACCCCGTATCAGAGGCAGAGGCAGTTTACCCAACAAGTGCCTCAGTATAGGCAGCAGGACCAGCAACACAGGGGAAAGCAAAGACAACAAAGGAGGCGCCCACCACCAAAAGCGTCTGCTCAACATGGTACCAAACAACAACTTTGACGCCACGGTCGAGGGACTCAGAACCACACCTCTCCGCCTGTCTGCCCATGCCACAAATGCCATTTTCCATCATCGTCTCAGGCCTTTTCTCCAGCGCTGGGCCTACATTACCACAGACAAATGGGTCCTCCAGACTGTCGAACTAGGGTACACGATTCTTTTCGACTCCCCCCCCCACCTCTCCCCCTTCCCCGTCCCTTTTCAGGGACCCCTCTCACGAGCCCCTACTCATGCAGGAGGCTTTCTGCCTACTTACCATCGGTGCGATAGAGGTGGTTCCCGACAAGTTCCGGGGCACCGGGTTCTACTCCCGATACTTTCTAACAGAGAAAAAATCCGGGGGTTGGAGACCGATATTGGATCTTCGAGGTCTCAATCGTTACCTTCGAAAACAGCGCTTTCACATGGTCACCCTAGCTACGATAATCCCAGCCCTTCACGACGGAGACTGGTTCACGTCCCTCGATCTCCAGGACGCATATTTTCACGTAGCCATACACCTGGCTCACAGACGTTTCTTACGATTCCAAATTGGCCCACATCACTTTCAATACAGAGTCCTCCCCTTTGGACTCTCATCGGCCCCCAGGGTGTTTTCCAAGACTCTAGCGGTGGTTGCAGCATTTTTTCGTCGTCTAGGGGTCATGGTATTTCCCTACCTGGATGACTGCCTCATCAGGGCCCCTTCCCTCGAAGAGGCTCTCACTGCTACGAACATTACGGAAACAGTCTTCAACGCCTTGGGTCTCATTATCAATGCTGCAAAGTCGTCCATGACTCCTCATCAGTCCATACAATTCATCGGCGCCCATCTGGACTCTATCAGGGCAAGGGCCTTTCTACCAATATCGAGGTTCCACTCAATACAGGATCTAATACAAGTGCTTCTTATCAGTCCCAGAGTACCTATACTCCTCTGCCTACAACTCATGGGGCATTTCGCATCCACGACATACGTCATCCAGCACGCAAGGTTACATTTTCGCTGCCTCCAGCATTGGAGAGTGACTATCTACTCCCCAAACATCCACAACGTTCACAGGATGGTTCCAGTTCCTTCACACGTCAAGAAATCCCTAGCCTGGTGGACCATACCCAAAAATCTCATGTCTTGCATGCCCTTCCACCGCCCTCAGCCAACAATGCAAATCACTACGGACGCATCCCTCCTTGGATGGGGTGCTCACCTGGATCACCAACAAATACAAGGCCGTTGGTCTCCCGAAGAGTCCCTGATGCACATCAACCTTTTAGAACTAAGAGCGGTTCTCAACGCCTGTCAGCATTTTCTTCCACTTATTCAACACTGAGTCGTCCGTGTCCTCATGGACAATATGGCTACAGTATATTACATAAACAGACAAGGGGGAGCTCGATCTCGGTCGCTCTGCGCCGAGGCAATACGTTTGTGGAATTGGTGCAATCACCACAACGTCTCCCTCATTGCCAACTACCTGCTGGGCCAACAGAACTGCACTGCCGATGCACTGAGCAGGCACTTCTCCGCGAACCACGAATGGGAGCTACACCCCCAAGTACTGTACAGAATATTCCATTGCTGGGGGTTTCCAGATATAGACCGTTTTGCTATGTCTCGCAATGCGAAATGCCCTCAGTATTGCTCGAGCGCCGGGATCGGACACAGATCCAGAGGCGATGCTTTCCTACGCAGCTGGTCTCACTATCTTTTATATGCATTTCCTCCCACGCCTCTGATTCCCAGAGTGCTGGAGAAAATATGCTCAGACAGAGCCACGGTAATTCTCATAGCACCCTATTGGCCCCGACAGACATGGTTTCCCTACCTTTATCGCATGTCGGCCTGCCCTCCGATCCCACTACCCAGGTGTCACGATCTGCTCTCGCAGAATCATCGTTCCTTGCTTCACCCTCAGATTGACCAGCTGGTGCTCACGGCATGGTTTCTCCATGGTTCCAGCAAGCGGAACTAGTCTGTTCAAGTCCAGTTAAAAATGTCCTTTTACACAGTAGGAAGAAATCTACACGTATTGCCTATCTGCACAAATGGAAGTGTTTTTCCTCATGGTGTGCGAATACAGGAGACAGTCCGGCCTCGGCACCTATCCATCTAATCCTAGATTATCTCGTGCACCTCAAGGACTCCGGTCTTACCTTGGCATCTATCAGAGTTCACATGGAAGCAATCACCGCCTTCCACCATCCTGTGCAGGGGTATTCAGTCTTTTCACATCCAATGACAAAGAGATTTATGAAAGGTCTCACTAACCTTTTTCCCCATCACACCAGACCAGCAGATCCTTGGGACCTGGAGCTGGTCCTCAATACTTTGACAACTTTGCCTTTCGAACCCTTGGCAACGTGCAACCTTCCTACTCTGTCCATGAAAGTCATCTTCTTATTGGCCATAACCTCAGCAAGAAGAGTTAGCGAGCTGGCTGCATTATCAGCCTCGCCTCCCTTTACAGTGTTTACTCCTCAAGGAGTCATATTACGCCCTCAGCCGCGTTTCCTGCCTAAAGTGAACTCTCAGTTCCATATTAACGAACCCATAGTTCTCCCTGTTTTTCACCCTAAGCCACATTGTTCGACAGAGCAAGCACCTCTTCACACTCTGGATGTCAGACGTGCACTCGCCTTTTATATACAAAGAACTAAGCCACTGCGAAGATCGAGAACGCTTTTAGTCTCGATGGTGGAACGCTCTAAAGGCTGTCCGCTATCTGCACAGCGCATTTCCTCAATCATAGTTGAGTGCATAAGAAAATGTTACACTCTTCGAAGCAAACCATTTCCAACAACAACTAGGGCTCACTCGACCCGAGCGGTCGCTGCCTCTACTGCATTCTTGAAAGGTGTATCCTTGAAGGACATTTGCAGGACTGCCACATGGTCATCCGATTTTACTTTTGCCAAGCATTATGCAATGCCTAACCTGCTTATACCAGACCCCACTGTAGCATCAGTGGTACTCTCCACATCTGCACCTCGTTAGCACCGAACCCTCCACCGTTCCAAGGAGCTATTGCTGTGCATTCACCTACAGTGAAGCACCCACGGGACACCGCTCGAAGAAGAAGAAGAAGAAGAAGAAGAAGAAGAAGAAGAAGTTACCCTGTGAAGTAACGATGGTTCTTCGAGATGCGTGTCCCGTGGGTGCTCCACGACCCGCCCTCCTCCCCTCTTCGGAGTAACTTATTGTGTTTTTCAGAACAAGAGGATCAGGAGGAACTGGCGGGCGCCGGACCGTGCGCACAAGAAAGGCGCGAAAAGACGTGAACCGCACTGGCGCATGCGCGGTCCGGCGGACTACAGCTAAAAAGATCTCCAAACTGCGGCGCCGGGACAAGCCCGACACCTACAGTGGAGCACCCACGGGACACGCATCTTGAAGAACCATCATTACTTCACAGGGTGAGTAACTTCTTCCTGCCCTAGCTCACAACCCAAATCCCTGCACCCCCTCCTGTACCCCAATCCCCTGCCCTAGGTCGCAGTCCCATCCCTGGCATCTCAGCCCATTGCCCCACGTCACAATTGCCTCCTTCACCCAAACTCCCTCCCTTACCCCAAGCTCCCTTCTGCACCCAGCCTCAGTCCCAGACCCTGCACCTCCTCCATTAATATAATGGAAGAGTGTGGCCCTTGACCACTTTCCAAATTCTTGGAGTGGCCCCCCCATCAAAAATTATTGCCCAGCCCTGGTGTATGTGCTTTGTGTGACCCAAAGACAATGTGTTTCTGTGTGTGACCCAGGGATAGTGTGTGTGTCTATCTGTATTTGACCAAGAGTCTCTGTGTGTGTGACCCAGAGGAAGTGTGTTTGTGTGTGACCCAGAGACAGTGTGTGTGCTGGCTGCTGGGGAAGTTTCTTTAAGCAGGGGCAGATTTACAATGAAATACCATGCCTTGGCATGGGGCCTCCCCAACAACTCGGGTGGCCCAGGGCCAGGCAGTCCAGCACCGGGCCTGCCACCCTACCTCCTGTGCAGGGGACAGTCCCTCTGCAGAGAGGACTGTGTGGGAGGCAGGAGAGCAGGGAGGCTCACCTGTAGGCTGCAGCCTCAAGAGAGCCAGCAGGTGGCAGCCAGCAGCACGAACATGAGCTGGAAGGTTTCAGAGAAGCACAGGACAGCTGCACAGCCAGCTGGAGAAAAGCTGCGCTTTGAAGCGGGAAAGCGCTGCTTCTCTCCAGCTGCCAGATGTGCAGCTACCGAATGCTCCTTTGAAGCCTTCCAGCCCATATTCATGCTGCTGGCCACCACCTGGTGGCTGCCAATGGCAGGGGCAGGGGGATGAAGAGCCCTCTAGCTGCACAGACAGTAGGAAAAAGCCTCAGTTTGAAGAGGGAAAGTGTCGCTTTTCTCCGGCAACTGGCTGTGTGACTGCACTGCCCCCTCCTCCTGAGTCTTCCAGCCCCTGAAATGTTGCACTGCTGTTGGCTGCCACCTGGTGAGTGGCTGCTGCCTGTGGATGAAGGGGAGCGTGGCTGGGGGATAGAAAGTCTGGGGCGGGGGAGGCAGGGGCACTCAGGTGGCTGATGGAACTGTGCCCCCTCCTTTCACCTCCAGGCCAACCAGCACAGGGCCATTGGGGTGCCTGAAGCTATCCTCCATGGCCTTACAGATCTTTGTATCTCTTTCGTCAGTCTTCTCCAGCCCCACCATGGCAGCTCTGCTTCGGTGCTGGGCCCGCAGCGCTATACCTTCCACCCGAGGCCCTGCCTTTCTGGGGGCCCAGACCTTCCCCCGCCCACACACCTTGCTCAGCAGCCCTACCTAACCCCTCAGTTCCTGTGCCTGGAGAAGTGCCCCTCCCCAACACCATGGGCAGCCACCAGGCTGTGGCCAGCGGTATGAATATGGGCTGGAAGGCTTCAGAGGAACATTGGGTAACCACACAGCTGGCAGTTGGAGAGAAGCAGCGCTTTTCCACTTCTAAGCGCTGCTTTTCTCCAGCTGGTTGTGTGGCTGCCCTGTGCTTCTCTGAAGCCTTCCAGCTTGTGTTCGTGCTGCTCACAACCTCCTGCCAGCTCTCCTGAAGCTGCAGCCTATAGGTGAGCCTCCTTGCTCTTCTGCCCCAACACAGTCTTTCCTGCAGAGGGACTTCCCCCTATTGCAGCTGCCCCCTGCATGTGGGGTGGGGTACCAGGCCCGCTGCTGGATTGCCTGGTCCTGGCGGCCCCGTGCTTTTGGGGGGAGAGGCGTGCCAAGGCACGGTATGTTTCATTGTAAATCCAGCCCTGGAGCTGGCTGCTGGGGAAGTCTCAGGGGCCGTGGACTGGCTCTTTAAGAAAAGCACTCACTCACCCACTGCCCACAAGCTTGGGACACTCCACTAGTTCAGACCTAAGACCTTAGCAGCTCCAGTCCTCAGTCCAGAGCCAGGCTGTCCCCTCTCCCCTGCTCTATGGAGATAGAGTACAGGAGGGAAAGGGGGGAAACCTGACAATATCTCCCATCCCACACTTTGCACCGCCAACAGGAGTGTTCCTGGAGTAGCTGCAGGAGCAATGTGGCTACAAAGCCCTGGGCCTTATCAACTGTGTGGCACTCGAATCTCTACTGGATAGCTGCCTAGACACACAGTTTAGAGGGACATAGTTTCTAAGTTGTCAAAATATGATGGTACAATGGCATCACTAGAGGAGGAAGAATTTGAAAAGCCATCCCAGGATAGTATCTGTCCAGCCCATACCAAAGTAGGAGACTTCTCCATCCTAGTCCAATACTGACATCACTGGGCAGTGTTAAGTGAAATTAATCTCATTTGCATCATGAGCATCATCAGCTGTATTAATTCTTTTGATTTATGATGTTCTAATTAGTATTTGTATTTTTCACAAATTATGCAGTTTATATGTGGAATGTCTATATCACAATTATGTACTTTTACCATCATTTTGCCTTTTTTATCTTTTGTAGATTATGTCTTGATGCTATATCCCAGACTTCTCCAGTCCTCTTGCACCTCTTTCTTAGGAGCATTTTTGTTATTAATGAGATTAATGTTAAGGAAGGAGCACTCTTCTGTGATTCCATTTGTTCCAATGAGATACTGTACAATGGACAAGTATGTTTGGCTTAAAACTAATGCTGGGTTTGAGTTTACCTTTTTGATTTGACCAGTGTATCTCAAAATTCTATGGTATATGTTACAATGTATTACCTGTGAATGCAGTATATCTCATTCTTCATTAGCATGGCATCCATCAAGTACAATCTTCTGTGTTTTTAAGGCCTCTTAACATTTGTTGATATTTCTATATCTTTGGTGAAAGTGAATTTTCTAGATCAATTATCCCCTCATTCAGGGGCAAAGCACACTGAAGCCAGTGGAAGGACTTTCATTGACTGCAGTATGGTCTCAGTATGGTTCTAAAGAAACAAAAATCACTGTTAATTTTGTGCTGTTTCAGTGTTGCTAGAATTTTTTCTTTATCAATGTTTTTGTGACTTGGCCTGTATTTTTATTTAATATTAAACATGTAATAGGCTAGAATGGGCAAACTTTTTTGCTTTGAGGGTACCGAGGGGGGTCTAGGCAGGGGGCAAGGGTGTAAGAGGCAGTGTGGGGTGCAGGCTCCAGCCCAGCACCACTGGTTAGCTCTGGGGTGGCAGTGCAAAAGGGTAAAGGCAGGCTCCCTCTCTGCCCTGGCTCCACATGATTCCTGGAAACCGCCAGCATGGCTGTCAACAGCTCCTGAGGAGTGAGGGGAGGAGGTAGTTCTGTGTGCTACCGCCATCTGCAGATACTGTCTCCCAAAGTTCCCATTGGCCCTGGTTCCCTGTTCCTGGCCAGTGGGAGCTTCAGGGGACAGTGTTTGCAGGTAGTGTGGCAAAGGTATTTGGAGTTCTTTCTTGCCCCTCTCACTCACCAAAAAAGTGATCTAGTATTTTTTGAAAGTAATAATGCAAAGGTATATCAATTCGATTTTCACTTTATTTTTATTCCAAGTCCCATTGCATTTATTTTACCTAAGGATCCAATCCCGTAGTCCTTACTTATGTGAAACACATGATTGACTTCACTGGGCCTGCACACATGAGCAAGGACTGCAGAATTCGGACCTAAAATGTCCAGGCAAGAAAACAGTTGATACTTTCTTGTCAATTAAATATGAGAGATTATCATGTGAAATTTCCACTTTGCTAAGTTGTCTGAGTGCATTAGTAGAAATGCAACTAATGTTGAAGCCCAGGCTTTGTAGGCTGATAGTCAAAGGATACAATTAGTTCAAAAACACTGTCTTCCTTTGGAGTCTTATATACTTACTGCAGGGATCACTGTAAAATGTATTCACATTCAGACATCTTAAATCCTAAACAGTTATACTGCTGCTTAAGACACAGAATGTCTTTTTTCTTCTACTCTCTTTTTTCTACTCTCTGAGATAAGTAATTTAAACAAGAGAATTTACATCTGAATAAAAATGTTTGTCCATTTACAGGTTGCTAGACTAGCTGAATGTGAGAGAATGATGGTGGCGATTGAACTCAGTAATTGGTTAAATGATGCAAATTATGTCCTGCAAGCTGTTGTTCAATGTTATGGTCTCCTTGCTCCGATTATCTATCACAAGATGGCTTCAGTGCCAGTGGTTCAGGTAAGAGCATTAAAAGAGAGGCAGCTTGCATACAAATCTTCTGAATTAAAAAAAATAATATATAACGGAAACTGAAGGCAAACCAAACATGTGGGCAGCATGTTCTTAGAAGCATATTCAGAGCAAAGGTTTTAATGCTTTTGATAATTTCACAAGACACAAATATTTATTCCATGCATGTAAACTCCTGTAATATTCAAAATCTATGAATCTGGATACTTTTCTTAGATATGCTAGTATAAATTCAGAGTAATTCCATTGAGTTCACTGTGGTAATGTGGTGGATTTAAAACACGCCAGAATTATAGCCATAACCCCTGATTGTATTTTGTTAACAAGCAGTAGTGTTGAGGGAAACAAGAGTATTTCTTTGAGTGCTTGACTCTGACATCATAATCATCTCTCTTCAAGCTATAACTTTGACTGATGGGGTCTTGATAATTCATTTTGTTTTTAATGGAGAGATCTTTTAAAAACAAAAGCAAGCATCTTCCAAATGAAATCTGAATGACTTCTTGAGCCCCTTCCCTCCATTTCTGTGTTTGGCATAAATATTAGCTAGCTTAATCAAGGATTCAGTTAAACATATTGTTGTCAGCATCCAAACACTCCCTAACTTGTGATCAACAAATGAAAACAAAAGTAGATTCCAGTTTATGGTTGTCTAAAAACTTGAAACAGCTAGCAACAGTTACTGTGCTAAAATCAGAGAGCAGTTGGGAAAAGGCATAGGGATTCTGTTCACATACTGCATCTAACGAGTCTCAGAGGGGTAGCCATGTTAGTCTGTAACTATAAAAACAACAAGTAGTCCTGTGGCACCTTATAGACCAGGGCTACTCAACACATGGCCTGTGGGCCGCATGCAGCCCACGGTGCCTTGAGCTGCTTCCCAGGCTGCTTGCCTGTCTCATTGCTGAGGCTCCAGCGGCAGCGCCGAGCTGAGTGCTGAGCCGCACAGCTTTGAGCTGCCGGCTGGTGGGGGGCGGCAAGAGGCAGCGGCACAGCACGTCTGCCACAGTGGCAGTGCTTCCCTGATCCAAGCCATGTTGGCGCGTGCACAGCAGCTGCCGGGGGTGGTAAGAGGCACGTGGCAAGGCAGTGGCAGAGCTTGGCAGTGAGGCAGCCGTGGAGCCAAGCATCGAGGCCGGGGTGAGAAAGGTCTATGCTAGGGTTTGGGTAGGGTTACTAGATGTCCGTTTTTTCCTGGACATCTCCTTGTTTTCACGTGTTAAATTGCCAGTTGGCCAGGTTTTTTAAAAGGCAAAAAATGTCTCGGATTTTTTTCCCTGCAAAGCGGATCGGGGAGAGGGGTGGTGGCATGTGCCTTCAATGGAACGTTTGGAGCTGCGTGCACGGACCATTTATGGCCTCTCTGCGCACAGGCCCCAGCACCTGGAGGGAAAAGTGCATGGCTCCTGTGAGACCCTGGGCGTTACCCTCCGCCCCACTAGATTTATGTCCCCGACTCTGCGGGAGGGAAAGGGCATTGAGTTAAAGCAGGAAGGCTGGGGGTATCTGGCTCTGGGGGAGGAGAGGGGCATTGGATTGGAGCGGGAGGGCTGGAGGGTGCCTGGTTCTGGGGGAGGGCAGGGGCACTGGGTTAGAGCAGGGAGCTGGGTGTTAAAACTTCTGACTTCTTTCCTTTCCTGTAGGTGGGCAGTGGGTCTGTTGAGCTATGTCTAGACTGCAGGCTTCTTTCGGAAGAAGCTTTTCTGGAAGAGATCTTCCAAAAAAAGTCTTCCGAAAGAGAGCGTCTACACAGCAAAAGCACGTCGAAAACCCGATCTGCTTTTTCGACAGATAGCGTCCACACTGAATGGATGCTATCTAGCATTTAAGCTGTGATTACTATGGATGGAGTGGCCATCAGGGCACCTGTGCTTTTTCCTCTTTCCTCTTCTGGCGAAAAAACTCCCTTTTCGCCATCCACACACGCCTTTTTCTGAAAGAATTCTTTTGGAAAAAGGCTTCATCCTCGTAGAAAGAGGCTTACCAATGTCAGAAAACCCCTCTGTTCTTTTGATTTTTTTTCGAAAGAATGTGATTGCAGTGTGGACATAAGTGAAGTTTTTTTGGAAAAAACTCTGCAGTGTAGACATACCCTGGGTTAGATTTGGGGGTCCCAGTCTCTGCTCTGAGAGGACTGTGGGAGCTGGTGCTTGGTGGGGTGGGCAGGGGAAAGGAAGGGATTCTGAGAAGCAGGATTCCTCAGTTCCTTTTCTAGCCATGCCACTTCTCCGCTCGGTGCTTTTAAGTTCACATTGATTGTACTTATATTTCAGTAAATATTGTATTGTCAGTTTTTGTTTGACATGTTAAAATTGTGAAGCCAAAACAAAAAAGTAGTCAGTATAATAGTCTTCTGTTGATATGTATTTTAGTAATTAAATTGCTGAACTGTCATTGCTCATTAAAAGTGCTGTCATATGGGTGGAAATTGAGTAAATATTGCATTTTATTAATATCAGCAGAACTGACTTAAATGGGGCCTGTGCGTTATGTAGTTTTGCCTTAATCTTTGTATTCATGCCTGTCAGCATGAAAGAAGATAATTGCATATATGTGCAACCACGCTTGAGTTGTGCTGTGGGTATCATTGTGGCCCCCGGGGCTTCCAAAGTTGAGTAGCCCTGTTATAGACTAATAAAAATGCATAGTATCATGAGCTTTGATGAAGTGAGATTTGCCCACAAAAGCTCATGATACTTGTGACGGACCGGGCCGGGTCTGGGCACAGCTGAGGGCGTCCGCTCAGGGCGAAGTGCTCAAACTCGGGGCTCCGTACAGCCCCAGACTGGAGGCCCTTCCCAAACAGGCCACAAAGCAGTCACACCGAGTGCTTCAGCTGCCTGTCTGGCCAGCAGAAGCCTCACGAGCAAAACCCCTCTGACACCCCAGCTCTGTCCGTGCCCCAATCAGCCCCGGGCCTAACACATAGGTGAGGGGTTTTAGAACCCAATCTCACCTACCCCGAACGGGTTCTTCCGGTTCCAAGAAACTAGCCACAGGTCCCGATCAAGTTATACTCTGGATCTTACCCACAAATCATGCTGAGCCAATCCTTTAGAATCTAAAATCTAAAGGTTTATTACTAAAAGAAAGAAAAGCATGAGAGTAAGGTTTTTAAAGGATAATACATTACATGCATCGAATCACCCAGTTCTCAATGCAGGCTCGTAGCAGAGATGTTATAACTGCTGGCTTAAAAGTCTCTGGTGTACATCCTAGGTCAGGATGGTTCCACAGTTCTTTCCGGCTCGTGGTTCCCTGCAATGTTGCCTCTGGGATTAAGAGCAGAGCTGAAGACCAAAATGGAGGGTCCCACATGGCACTTATATACCACTCCTGGCATCTTCTTGGTCTGATAAGGTCACATGGTCCATCAACCTATCCTTGTGTCCCAATTCAGCAACCATTATCCTGGCTGGCTCAGACATCTAGACATTCCTCAGGTGTGGATTGGCATCTAGAGCCTCATTGTCCCCTTGCTAACTAGCATAGCCATTGGCTGAGCCTCCCTTGCCCATTGCTCTGCCTCAGACAGAGGCTTTTCCAGCATCCATACAGAGCACATGTTTATAACTTCACATACAGATATTATACAATTACAGGAATAGCATATACAGAATCAGTAGAAGGTAAGCTTTCATTTGACACCCCACATGGCCCCCTTTGTACCAACTTTTGGGGCAACCCCCCCATGGGTGCAACAATGATCTTTAGAGTCCAATAACGTGACAATACTATATATATTTTTGTTAGTCTCTACGGTGCCACAGGAATACTTGTTGCATCTTATGATAATGGGTAATCACTGGCTGTGATATCATGCAAAACAGATCTATTGAATCACGACTTCCATGTTCAGATCCCTATTCCAATGGACATTAATGTGGTAATATGCACTTTTCTTATCTGTTAAACAAGAAGGGGGAAAATCTAGGTTTAAAGCAGATTGGAAAACAAAAATACAGGTTGTACCTCCCAGAACTGGGACTCCCTGGTCCAGCAACATCCATGATCTGGCATGGACCACAGATGTTCCTGGATCACAGAGCCCAGGGAGGCCTGGTCACGGGGAAGGACCGCCGTAGCGGGCACCGGCGAATCAGCCGGGAGCTGTGTGTGTGTGTGTGTGTGTGTGTGTGTGTGTGTGTGTTGTGTGTGGAGGGGGCGGGGAGGGGGAAGAGTTCTGGCCCCAATGGAGCTCCCTGGCTCTAGGGGCCGGGGAGCTCTAGCCTGGCAGTGGCTGTGGAGCTTCAACCCTAGCGGCAGCCAGGAAGCTCTGGCCCCAGCCTTGGCTGCTGAGTTCCAGCCCTGTTCTGGCTCCAGTGGCCAGGAAGCTCCGGCCCCGGCCTCAGCGGCAGCTAGGGAGCTGTGGCCCTGGGCTGGAGAACTCCAGTCCCATCCTCCACCCTGGCCACGGTTGCAGAGCCAGGTGACTGTGAAGCTCTACCCTGGTTGCACAGCTCTGTCCGTGTTGCTCTGGCCCTTGCAGTAGCGGGGCTGATGGCACCTAGAGAGCCCTGGGGGCCTGAGGTAGCAGTGGGGGCAGGCTGGAGCCTTAACCCGGTGGCTGCATGGGCCATGGGCGGGGGGGACCTTCCTGGTCTGGCAAATCCCCTTGTTCGGGACCAGTCAGGTCCCGAGGGTGCTGGACCAGCGAGGTCCAACCTGTAATTATGTAAAAGTTTGTTTTTCATTTTAATTTCTGACCAGCTCAAAAAATTTATCTATCTCAGAGTATGTTCTTTCATATTACTTTATAAATTATTTTATTTCTGACTAATTAAAAGAGCAAAAATAGCTATCATGTATCTATAACTTTTATATCTATTACTTTAGGTGGAGTTAGAATGAAATTTTGGTCACATTTACCATTGATTTCAATGAGGCTATGATCTCACCCTGTGTATTCAATAAACTATTTTTAAAATTTACAGTCAAGTATAACAAGATGATACATTGCTAGGCACTGACCCTGGAAAGTCTCTGGAAAGGGCTTCATACTGTAATCCTTCTACTTTCAGATTCTCATCAAGTGTCTAACAGTCCTGCAAGAAGTCCCAAGTTCTATCTTACAGAGGAAACAGACAGGTTGTTATGAGAGTATTCAGCATATGATAGCTTGCTCCTCCTATTATACAGCACAGGTATTTACCTTATTGTGTTTAGGAATGTAGACTTAAGGCTCAATAGATAAAAAAAAAAAAAATAGACAAACCTTCATCTTACTGATCTGACCTTAAGGCCTAAATTGAAAAGTAGTGGTATAAAAACATTTATGTTTTGAATCAGCAAATTTTAGTATTGCTGTTTATTGTTGCTTAAGTTTTAAAAATCTGAAATTTTTTTAAGTAGTTTGTTCAGAGCATAGATTATTATTTATTTACTAGCAGAAATACCCAGCGTCACCCGGGGAAAATATAGTAAAAGGTGTGATGAATGAACTATGTCAATTACATTAACATAGCATATTTTACTGGAAATACTTTTCTCTTATATATTACTTAATAAATTAACATAGCTAGTGATGTGCTTACAAAACGCATTTACATTTAACTAATTTCTTGATAACAAAAGGTGTTGTGAATGAACTATATAAATTACACAGTATGTCTACACTACAGCGTTATTTCGAAATAGTTATTTCGAAATATCTTATTTTGAAATATCTTATTTCAAAATAACGTGTCTACACACAAAATGCATTTTGAAATAGCTTTTTGCTATTTCAAAATAGCGCGTCCACACTGATTGGACGCTGAATCGCATTTAAGGCCAGCCGTAACTGGTTCCGGCAGGGCATCCGGTCAGAAGTTACCTTGTGGCCAGGGCAGCCAGCAGTGTACGTTGAGAAGGCCTGGAGGCCCCCTATTTCAAAATAAGCATCTACAAAGCGCTTATTTCGAAATAGCAATTTCGAAATTGGTGCTATTCCTCGTGTAATGAGGTTTACCAATTTTGAAATAAGCCCTCTGCTATTTTGAATTAATTTTGAAATAGCAGTTGGCTTGTGTAGATGCTAGGAAAGTTATTTCGAAATAATGGCTGTTATTTCGAAATAACTTTGCTGTATAGACATACCTTTAGAGTTGAGAGAAGCCTAGTGGACAACAGATGAACTACTTAGTTCATAGCCAGAGGGAAAGGATCTCATAATTGCAGTTTATGTGACATGCTTAACAGAGTCCACCAAATGCCTATGATGAGGCGCTACTAAAAGCTAATTATCAGTGGGCCCAATTGGGGCTCTGGGAGAACCGATTTCGAGATATAACTAATCCAGTTATTTAAGTTAGGAAATCAGTAGTATCCATTCAAAATTTTGTGTTTCTAGCTCTTATCATTTCGGAGAGCTTTCGGGGCAAACGAACAAACAAACAAACAAACTTTCTAAAGTATCAGATTATTTACAAATGCAATCAGTGGCCTCATTTTCATTTGTACTTTGCAATGCTTATATTTAATAAACTTAAAATTTTATTCTTTATTGGACTACTAGAAGATTTATCTGGCATTGCCTTGGTCAATTTCAGGGAGGCAGTGGATCTACTCATAAGGGCTGTTGGCTTCTCCCAAGGCTGGTCCAGAGCTAGGGGCAGGGGGAGGCTGTGCACCCCAGCAGCTGGCATTGCTCTGGGGCTGGCCGGGGAGAGGGGTTCGTGCACCCTACCCACCAGCTTTGAGGCAGTCAGGAGGTGGGGTGAGGAGCTGCAGATTCCTGCTGCAGGGGGGAGCCCTGGGCCTCGCAGGCTGGATCCGGCTCGTTGGGGAGGAAGCGGCTGTGTGCGCTGCTGCCCCTTCCCTCGGCTGGGGAAACTGCAGTGTAGGAAACTGCTCTCCTGGAGGCTTTCCCCACTGTTCCCATTGGCCAGAATCACACCAATGGGAGAAATGGGGAAGAGGGACAGTGTCTCGGAGTGGCGCAGTGCACAGAGCCAATTAAGTGCCCCCCATGCCCTTTGTGCTCAGATGCCTCACTCCCATTGCCCTCACATATCCCGCTCCTGCCAAAACCCCGCACTCCCAGCAATTTTCTGCACCCTTCTTTCTTCCCAGATCCTGCACCCCAGCCTGTTCCTGCACCTTCTCTTCTTCTCACACTCTGCACCCCCAGCCTGCTGCTTTGCCCTCCATCTCTCCGAGACCACTCACCCTTAGGCCACTCCTTCATCCTCTCTCCTGCCTAGACCTCACACCCCTATCTACCCAGACCCCCACCCTCAGCCTATTCCTGTACTCCACCTCTCGGACAGATCCTTGCCCCCAGCATGCTCCTAAACCCGACGTCCTGGCAAGACTCCCACCCTCAGCTCACTCCTGCAGACTACCTCCCATCCAGACTCCCCACCCCTTCCCCCTCATACACCCTCCTCTGGCTGAGACCATGCACCCCCAACACTAGTCTCGCAT
Organism: Rafetus swinhoei; assembly: GCA_019425775.1. Classification (NCBI taxonomy): domain Eukaryota; kingdom Metazoa; phylum Chordata; order Testudines; family Trionychidae; genus Rafetus; species Rafetus swinhoei. The sequence goes on along the minus strand of CM033437.1, from coordinate 266,797,405 downwards.
CCTCCTTCCAACCCAGACCACACAACCCCATCTGCAACTTACCTCCCATCCAGATCCTGCACCCCCATCCCTATCCTGTTCCTCAGCAGCTCCCTCATGCACACTGAACCCCTCAATTTTGACCTCACCCCAGAGCCTAGGGAGGCCCACAAAATCTATGAGACCTGGGACTCCAGAAGAGTTACTCTGGCCTGTGGGAAGCCCTGAATCGTGGCCCTCTCTTCTTTCCCCTTATGGGGCTAGAGCGCAAGGGGAGTGAGGCGTTTCAGTTGGGGGCCACATCAGTGAGGGTTAGGATGTTTTTGTTTTGTTTTTAGTAGTTTTTTGTTTTGTTTTTGCTTCTCACTTTAGTGTGGCCTCTGACTGATTTTTCTGTGGGTCAGCAGCTCCTGACCCAAAAAAGTTTACCCGCTTCTGGCATAAATAAAGGCAATTTTGAAATCCTTTATTCTTTTGTTTTGTTAAGATATTTAGAGATAAGCAAATGCATTGTGTCATCATGGGTGGTTGGCTGGTGGTCCATAGAAAGGTTTATGTTGAGTGGGCCATAGGCCAAACATTTTGAGAATTACTGCTTAATAATGACATATAGTAGCCTAATTAAATCTCAAAGTGGAACATAGGAATACAACAAATTGTTAACATTGTGATTCAAAGTGCCTGAAAGGCTGCTGATCATTTGGGGTAGAGGGTGATGCACTTCATATTTTGAATGATGGGCTTTATCAATAGGTTAAATGCACAATAGAGTATTTTTAAAATAGGTAGGAGGGCACCTCGTCAGAGCATGTGACAGAAAAATTAGACTAACCCAGAGCATAGCTAAGTGGTTAGTTACCTATGAAGAAGAGACTGTCCCTGAGGAACTCAGACAATGTATGGTAATGAAGAAAAGGGTTAGTATGTAAATATCAAATCAGATTTTCAAACAGCAGTGTGCCTACCATAGCTTTGAGAATCTACATGCAAAAAAAGAGGGTATATAAATGAAGATGCATAACTACAAATTTAGGCACTTGAACAGGAAGTTTTGAAAATTCAAATCTAATTTCTTTGAGTTTACAATTACTCATGAATAAACTTTGATATTGCTCTGTACTTTATTATTACATGAAGAGTTTTAGTCATTGGCTAATATCTCTACAATATTAATGTATTTCCCAGTTATACATTTTCCAAGGAAAAATTTAAATGTTACAGATTATTGTGAAAAGAAACAAATAATTAATAGATGTTTAACAGGTGCTGCGTTCATGGAAAGAATATGAACTAGCATTAATTATTATTAACTATGGGAAAAAGTTGTTGGATTCCTCACAGACATCCCATGGACAGTCTAAAATCAGCAGTATTGAAGAAATGCAAGTTGACACAGAAATACAAGATGAGGTAATTCCCCCCCCCCCCCCCCCCATTTTCCATTTCTTTTCTAAAAGCAGGACTTTGTATAATGCCAGTGTAAAGGCTCACCCTCTCTCGAGTGTCCCCTTTTTGACCTGGGATGTGTGTCCATCGGCTTCTCTGCTCCGACTGGCTCTGGGAGTGGTGGTATCCCAGGTGCCCTTTCCTCTGGGTCCACAGTTCATATTTCTAACTTCACATACAAGAGTGCATATAGAGAAATAGAATTTACACATTCAGCAGACTGTAACTTTAAAAAATGTCACATGATGCATTTTGCCTAAAGTGTTTTTGAGTTATGTGTATTTATATTCATAAGCCAATTTTCATAAAGCATGGGGAACCCTGTGACAGGCTGCAGAAGAATAATACAGGGATTGACTCTGGATATACTTTCCCTTGAGGTTATCATGCAATCTTAGCACTTCATAGGATCTGGAAGGATGGCATGAACTCTGCAACTATCAGTTATGTCCATGGTCCTTGGAGGGATAGACTCCTATCAAACTTCCTCAAAGAGACATAAAAGAAACCATTTTTTCTCCCTTTATCTCTCTCTGCTAATGGTAGTGATTTAAAGCCCTTCTTGAGAGAGAAGATGGTGTCACAGTTAAATGACTAGCTGCATCTGTGTCCTGTTTTTGGTCTCTCTGAAAGCATCCCCACAAGTTAGGCCTTGTGCTTTCATCTGTCTCAGAGAGAAATTCTGCAGTTCTTCCATTCTCCCACTGGGCCATTGGCTACAGTAACATGTGTTTCAACTGTGCTTACTCTATGGGACTGACTGAGTTCAGGTACTTGGAGTCTGTGACCAATGATATACACTGTGATCAGATGGATTTTTATATGCAAAGGACTGTTTATTTTAGCAGTAGGAACAAAGGATTTGGAGAAAAAGGATTTTAAAACAACAAACAGTCCACACATGTCTTTGTTACCTACAGGCTCACTACCCCTGCATTGTAGGAAGGTCTAGCATCTTCTGACACTCCAGCAGGTGCTTTTGTAGCTGCCTAATTCTCTCAAACAACTGGCCTCTGTTAAACAGCATTCCTTTCAAAATCTGCCAGAAAGCTTTTGATCTGTATTTGCACACTGATTTTGTCCTGGTGCAAACCATTTTCTAGCTGGTTAAGTAGGTGGCAAAATCTTCCAAGTTAACAGTCCTGGCATTGCTCTTTAACAGACCCCAATTGTTTGTGGAAAGGTGGCTTATCCTGAATCATTCTTTCCCTTCCTGACAGCCTCATGTTGTATTAAACCATTATAGTCCTATAGGAAAAAAACGGTAAGCATGTCAGCATAGAATATTCATACATTATTACAGAGCATCTCCAGGTCACAGATGGCATGGAGAATGCTGACTCAGATCTGTGGACCATCCTTTGGACTATGATATTTAAGAGCTAAGGAGAGAGGGCTTTTTGATTTTTATAGCTGTACTTACTGCCCACTGAAAAAATTCTTACTGAACGTAACAGCACTTCATACCATAAATGCATAGGTCAGCCTGAATCAGCCTCTACAGTTTGCGTTTCCTATTGGAGGGATACTCCCTCATTTGTACTATATCTTGTTAGTATTATGGTAGAACTTTGGGATTCTAGCAGAGATTGGGGCCCTGTTATGTTTATACGGTGCCAAATATAGGATAAGAGACATTCCCAGGCCTGAAGGAGACAGGCAAAATGTTGGAGGGAATGGATGCAATATACGGGCAACTGTCCTGTTAGTTCCACATTTTTTTCTGTTCCTCTTTTATTATTTTGTCTATTAATTTAGATGAGGGGGGATCAGCTGAAAAAAGAGATAAGGAAAGTAGATGGGACATTAAAAGGAGTGGGAAGGATGAGGGTTATTGAGGGCAGGTGAAGTCAGACTGAAAAGGAGAACCTAAAGAGGAGATTGGAGGAAGTGGGAGCAAACAGCCAATCAGCATAGAGGGAAGAATGCCCAGAGAGAAAGCTGTGCCAACTGGTTCGGAGTGATGGCAGACACACCAGGTTCCTGATTCAGCTTTTTTTCTCTCTGTTGCTGACTGAGTTTCTAGCTGGCTTCTCCCACCAGTTTTCTCCTCAAGTATGCAAAATGTATCTGTTTTCTGAAGAAAACTTAGATTTTTTGGTAAAAAAAAAATGTCCAAAATCCTAAAAGATGTGTATTTTTGTCTTTGAACCAAAATATTCTGTCTAAAATGTAAAATATTTCTGTTCAAATATGCTGTTGTGGCACTTTGAGAGTTATAGTTCAATTGCTTTGGTCCCCTATTCTCACTGGGGCTATGTCTACACAGTGGAGCTATTTTGGGATACCCCAGGTCTTAAGACCAAGCCTGTTATATTGAAATATAACAGGCTCACTATTCCAACATCCCTGTACACCTCATTGCACGAGGGCTAAGGGACATTTTGGAATAACGCCTTATATTGAAATTTGGCACTATATAGAGAGCACCAAATTTTGAAATAAGCTATTTTGAAATAACATTGAGGTAATTTCAAGGTAAGGTAAGCATGCTGTGTAGATGCACCCTGGGAGTTCTAGTAGGACTACACCTTCCATGTTGCTTAGGAAACACAACCCTCCCTAATGCTCTGCCTCTCCTCAGCAAGTGGTGAGTGCATGGCATTGCATGGGAAATATAATCTGACTAATTACATTTCTCCCTTCCTGGGAATCGAACAGTTAGCTCATCCTACCCAAATGAAATATGCCAATCAAACTTCTGGACATGACACTGGAAGAATCATAGAACATGCTAGTTATCTGCTTCAGTGTCCTAATTAAAGGAATGAGTTATTCCTGAGATGATTCAATGTCGCTCAGACAGGAAAGAAATATAAAACTCAGAGAAACTTATTTTCTAACTGAGCTCTGAAGTGGATGTGTTAGCTAGGGAGAAAAACGGGACAGCTAGCTTGCTCCAAAAGTCATTCCCTCAAACTTATAAAAACACATCTCAGAAATATCAAAAACCCATATTGCCGAACTATTGGGAACCCCCTCATTGCTACGACTGACACATTGCAAGCAGTCTGCCACCCCCAGCAAAACTGACAGATGGGCAGAAGATTCCTTCTTGTTTACCTAAGTTCCCAAACAAATACAAAACAATTATCTTCTTATGCAAATGAGTCATAATTTAGCCCTTGGACATTAGTAATTGGTGCAGAATGTGTATCCTCAGTGGGTGGGGAAAATTAGAGGCCTTTGAGGGCATATCCATGCTAGGAAATTATTTTGAAATTACTACATTTGAAATAATCACTCCCAAAATAACTATTTTGAAATAAGCTTATTCCCCAAGAAAAGCAGAAGTACAGATTTCAAAATAACCAGTCTGTTCTACTTCGAGAGATGTCCCCCTGGGTGCTCCACATTAGGTTGGTGCACCGAGCCATTGCTTGGAGATTTTGGAGCAGTGTCCCTGGGGCTGTGCATGCATACATCTGCAGCTGCACACTCCTAGGTGGCAGTCATTGCATGTATGTGAACCCCTCCCTCCTCAGTTCCTTCTCTACCGCTTCACGCCAGAGATGGACCTCAGCAGTGCTCCCTATCTCGTTTCGTGTTTTAGATAAGTAATCTCCTGTTAGAGCCAAGTGTTTTCTCCCTAGTTAGTCAGTTGTTGGTATTTTAATCTAGATTGGAAAAAACCCCCAGAATAGATTAACTTTTTCTCCCATTTTTTTCCCATCCTGTAGTTAGACAGTTCTTCTTTGAGAGGTCCCTGTGGATGCTCCATGCTGCGTCTTGGTGCCATCCCAGTGCCTGGATCGGAGATTTTGAAGCAGTCCCTGCAAGGGCCACACATGCATGGCTTCAACAGGAACATGCCTTCCAGCAGGCACTGTGCATGCACAACCCGCGGCCCTCCAGTTCTTTCTCAACTGCCCTCAGCCTGAGACGGAGCTCCGCACTTCCCTGCTTTTTTGATGATTCTGCATTAGTTTAGATAGTTTATAGTTAGTTTCTTGTTATTGTTAGTGTTATTTAGTGAGTTTGTTTTAATAGAAAAAAAACCCCTTTCCATCATGCTAGGTTCACCAGGCTTTAAACGTTGTGCTTCCTGCAGAGAGACAAGGCCCATCTCAGATGGTCACTCTCAATACATCCGATGCCTGGGGGAACAGCACTTATAGAATCATAGAGCTGGAAGAGACCTTAGAAGGCCATCAAGTCCAGCCCCCTGCCCAAGGCAGGACCAATCCCAATTAAATCAGCCCAGCCAGGGCTTTGTCAAGCCGAGACTTAAATACCTCTTGGGATGGAGACTCCACTACTTCCCTAGGTAATCCATTCCAGTGCTTCACCACCCTCCTAGTGAAATAGTTTTTCCTAATATCCAACCTGGACCTCTCCCACCGCAACTTGAGACCATTGTTCCTTGTTCTGCCATCCATCACTACTGTGAACAGCCTTTCTCCAGCCTCTTTGGAACCTCCCTTCAGGAAGTTGAAGGCTGCTATCAAATCCCCCCTCACTCTTCTCTTCTGCAGACTAAATAGACCCAACTCCCTTAGCCTCTCTTCGTAGGTCATATGCTCCAGCTCCCTAATCATTTTGGTTGCCCTCCACTGGACCCTCTCCAATGCATCCACATCCTTTTTGTAGTGGGGGGCCCAGAACTGGACACAGTACTCCAGATGTGGTCTCACCAGAGCCAAGTAAAGAGGAATAATCACATCTCTGGATCGACTGGCAATGCTCCTCTTAATGCAACCTAATATGCCAGTAGCCTTCTTGGCTACAAGGGCACACTGTTGACTCATGTCCAGCTTCTCACCCACTGTAATCCCCAGGTCCTTTTCTATAGAACTGCTACTTAGCCAGTTGGTCCCCAGCCTGTAACAATGCTTGGGATTCTTCCATCCCACGTGCAGGACTCTATACTTGTCCTTGTTGAACATCATCAGATTTCTTTTGGCCCAATCCTCCAATTTGTCTAAGTCACTCTGGACTGTATCGCTGCCCTCCAGCATATCTACCTCTTCCCCTAGCTTAGTGTCATCTGCAAACTTGCTGAGGGTGCAATCCATCCCCTCATCCAGGTCATTAATAAAGATGTTGAACAAAACCGGTCCCAGAACTGAACCTTGGGGCACTCTGCTAGAAACCAACCGCCATCCTGGCCCAGGCTCCAGACCACGTGCCGAACCAAGCGGTGCAACGCCGGGCCATGCGGTTTTAAAGTCCCGGGCCGTGACGTCACGCCATGCCCGGGCGTCTCCCCTCTCAGCTGTTGCGCGGTGTTTCAGCACGCCGCGCATGTGCTCCCTCGGCCCCACATGGCCCGTACTGGCAGGCACCGGGGAATTTAAAGTGTGGGGCTGCGGCGCCCCGTCACAATCCCCCTCCTCCTCCAGCAACTGCCAGCCAGCCCTTCGGCGGACGGCCTACCGGGAAATTCCCGGTATCCCGCCGGGCCAGTCCACCCCTGGCGCTGGCACGGGGCCTATTGAGACCGTTGGTGTCAATAGCAAACCATAATAAGGGCCAGGCCCTCTCATCACAAAGACTCTCCCACTGGATTTCGGACTGTATTAAGCTCCGTTACTCCCAATCAGAAGTGGTCCTTCCAGTCCACATAAGGACACATTCCATCAGGGCCTTGTCTAACTCAATAGTACCCATAAGAGACATTTGTGCAGCTGCTACATGGTCGTCAGACCACACATTTGCAAAGCATTTGCAAAGCATTACGCACTTTTTGATTTAGTTTCATTGTACCTAAATACTTCAATATACATAAGAACATAAGAACGGCCGTACTGGGTCAGACCAAAGGTCCATCTAGCCCAGTAGCCTGTCTGCCGACACTGGCCAGCACCAGGCGCCCCAGAGAGGGTGGACCGAAGACAATGATCAAGCAATTTGTCTCCTGCCATCCTTCTCCAGCCTCTGACAAACAGAGGCCAGGGACACCATTTCTATCCCATGGCTAATAGCCTTTTATGGACCTAACCTCCATGAAATTATCTAGCTTCTCTTTAAACTCTGTTATAGTCCTAGCATTCACAGCCTCCTCTGGCAAGGAGTTCCACAGGTTGACTACACGCTGTGTGAAGAAGAACTTTCTTTTATTAGTTTTAAACCTGCTACCCATTAATTTCATTTGGTGTCCTCTAGTTCTTCTATTATGGGAACTAATAAATAACTTTTCTTTATCCGCCCTCTCCACACCACTCATGATGTTATATACCTCTATCATATCCCCCCTCAGTCTCCTCTTTTCCAAGCTGAAAAGTCCCAGTTGCTTTAACCTCTCTTCATATGGGACCCATTCCAAACCCCTAATCATTTTAGTTGCCCTTTTCTGAACCCTTTCCAAGGCCAAAATATCTTTTTTGAGGTGAGGAGACCACATCTGTACACAGTATTCAAGATGTGCGCGTACCATAGTTTTATACAGGGGCAGTAAGATATTCTGTGTCTTATTTTCTATCCCTTTCTTAATAATTCCTAGCATCCTATTTGCCTTTTTGACCGCTGCTGCACACTGTGTGGAAGTTTTCAGAGAACTATCCACGATAACTCCAAGATCTCTTTCCTGATTTGTCATAGCCAAATTAGCCCCCATCATACTGTACGTATAGTTGGGGTTATTTTTCCCGATGTGCATTACTTTACACTTATCACATTAAATTTCATTTGCCATTTTGTTGCCCAATCACTCAGTTTGGTGAGATCTTTTTGGAGTCCCTCACAGTCTGCTTCTGTCTTGACTATCCTAAACAGTTTGGTATCATCTGCAAACTTTACCACCTCACTGCTTACCCCTTTCTCCAGATCATTTATAAATAAGTTGAAAAGGATTGGTCCCAGGACTGACTCTTGGGGGGACACCACTAGTTACCCCTCTCCATTCTGAAAATTTACCATTTATTCCTACCCTTTGTTTCCTGTCTTTTAACCAGTTCTCAATCCAAGATAGGACCTTCCCTCTTATCCCATGTCCATGTAATTTACACAAGAGCCTTTGGTGAGGGGACCTTGTCAAAGGCTTTCTGAAAATCTAAGTATACTATATCTACTGGATCCTCCTTGTCCGCATGTTTGTTAACCCCTTCAAAGAACTCTAATAGATTAGTAAGACATGATTTCCCTTTACAGAAACCATGTTGACTTTTGTCCAACAAATTATGTTCTTCTACGTGCCTCACAATTTTATTCTTTACTATTGTTTCAACTAATTTGCCCGGTACTGAAGTTAGACTTACCGGTCTGTAATTGCCAGGATCGCCTCTAGAGCCCTTTTTAAATATTGGTGTCACGTTGGCTACCTTCCAGTCATTAGGTACGGAAGCCGATTTAAGGGATAGGTTACAAACCACAGATAATAGTTCAGCAATTTCCCATTTGAGTTCTTTTAGAACCCTTGGATGAATGCCATCCGGTCCCGGAGATTTGTTAACATTAAGTTTTTCTATTTGTTCCAAAACTTCCTCTAATGACACTTCAATCCGGGACAGTTCCTCAGATTCGTCACCCACAAAGGACGGTGCAGATTTGGGAATCTCCCTAACATCCTCAGCCGTGAAGACTGAAGCAAAGAAATAATTTAGTTTATCCGCAATGGCTTTATCGTCCTTGATTGCTCCTTTTATATCTCGATCGTCTAGGGGACCCACAGGTTTTTTAGCGGGCTTCCTGCTTCTAATGTACTTAAAAAACATTACAGAAAGTTAATATCTTTAAATCACAATTTACATGCAGTTTATTTCATGGTTTATTCTGAAGTTGTCACTGGAAAAAAATCACATAAAGACATTAACAAATATTGATTAGCATAACAAACAGGGAATTAGGAGAGTTGGGATTTATTCCTAGCTCTGCCATTGACCTGCAGCCTACAACTACATAAACTTGAAGCATTCATAATTTATGACTTTTTATATTCTTAGACTCCTTACCGTAAAAAGAAGTCACAAGCAGCTGCAGTTGAAAAAGCAGCTGAGAACCTATCAGCCCTGGAATCAAACCTCCTCAAACTGACAAGACCAGGTAAATGTTTTAGCAAAATATTTACCTTATCTACTACTAGCAGATTACCCGGTGTTGCCAAAACAAAACTCTACTCTAAATTTCTCCATTTTATCTCTTTTCTGTAAGGGTTCTGTAAGGTTTATTGCAAAGCAATCCTATTCCAGGTTCATCCTATTTTTCTGGCTCCTCTTGGTTCAGTCTCTGTTTGGTTGTATGAGACGCAATCCCATTCCAGATACGTCCCATTTTCTGGCATAACCAAACTTTTATGTTGCTTTAAGTTATGATAAGAGGAAGCTGTATATGAATTTGGTGTTCCTAGCTCTTACTGTTTAGGAGGAGTTCTTGATCAAACAGACAAACTCTTTACAATATATGTAGATTTCTCATGGCTTGCGTTCAAAAATGGTTTTGCTAGCTAAGTGCATGCAGTTTTTCACTTTTTTTGAGAGGGGAAAATGAGGGACATAACATAATCAACCAAATATATGATTTCTGTTGCCCCATTTAGGATGGCAGTAACATACAGCATTGTTTCCACCAAGTCATTCCTTCATTTTCATGGTAATATCTCATTCCTTATTAACAACCATGATTGCTGTACTCAAGCAAGCACACTAACACGCTTATCAGTTACATGGTGGCTTCATGCTATATCCTGCCTTCTGAAGCTGTTCATACTGCTTTTTTTCAGTACAATCTAGGTTGAGAATTTAATGACTTATGTCCATTTTAAACTTAAAGTTTCCGCAGGAGTGCCTGCAGCAGTAAATATCATTGAGCCAACCCATAAAACACTGAATTTTAAAGATGTAATCTTTCAGTATCTATTAGTAAACAGTAATCACTCTTTGAGCACTGTCTTTTTTCTGTGTATGCAGAACACTTAGCTCAGCGGAGTAATACAAATACATACTTTCATAAAAACTGGAATGTTTAGCTGATCCTTATACTGGATCAAATAGGACACGATTATTTGTCCTGCTATGTTGAAAGAAGGACAGGAGACATTTGGCATGGGTTTAACAAGACTCAACTTTATTTTTAGGTGTCTGGAACTTTCCAGTGATCAATATGTACAGTGCAGATAAACTTACATTTATTCTGTAATTACTTGGGGGGCTTACACTAGCTCCCCCCTCTTTTTCCATCCAGGTCCCTCCAGCAAATTCATTGCTGGGACCTCACCATCTGCCCCTCACCGCCACCCCATCAAAGGAGGGCTAAGTTGGGCTATAAGAATAGGGGGGTTGGCTCCCTACAGTACTAATCAGAAGAGTCTTCAGTCACCCTCTTGTCATTCCTTTTAATTAACACCTCCTTTAAAATCCTTTCCCAAGCCATTTATCCAGTCGCTATATATGTTTCCTATGGAGTACCTACACTAGAGATCTGCCACAAAGAGGTGGCAGCAATTGCTTGGCTGCTACCCCCACCCCTCCAAACCCAGGTGGGTTCCCAGACATCTTACTGCCCCCTTTTTATTGAGCAAAATAAATGGGCTCCAAAGCTTTACAGGGGAACTTGATCCTCCCTGAATAATGTGGTGCCCATAGCATGCTCACACTGGTGATCCTTTTATGACCAAGAAATTTGGCCAGTACCCATTAGCATCTGTTGTACATTGTCCACCAAATGGTGCCCCATGGCTCCCAGTTAGACCCTGCACTGATGCAGATCCATTTTGCTGGAAATGCATTAAGTTCCTTCTTGTTCCATGAAGTAATTTAACCCCTTTACACATTCCCAAATAGAGTTTTCCAAGGTGTGCCACATTATATCAGTGACTCCTGATGGGCCTCTATGGTGCACAGTCGTGTCATCAGCTGGTCTAATAAAATGCTTCTTTTTCCTTGCCAGTGCAGGCTCACCCTAGTCAGTGGGCCTTGGTGGCCAACTCTCAAGGCCACTGGGATGTCCACCTATGTGAATAAAAACTTCAGTCCTATGTGCAATAGATCCAGACCACTGCCTTGATGACCAACATCTGGAATGAAATCTCAACATATTAAAGTTGACTCACTACCTGAGGTTGGCACACACTTATTCTATGGCCAATTGTCAGAATTGCCTGTGCCCCCATACCCAGCTGTACTGCTACTGGGCAGAACCAGGCTTACAACCTTTTTGGAAGGTAACAGATGCTCCTCAGCCTCCTTAGTCAGTAAGCCATCACAAGTTTAACATTCCTACTTGTTCCTGCCATTGTACACCATATAATTCCAAGCCTTCTCTCCAATAGTACCCTGGCATTAGCTTGCTGATCCCTAAAGCACCAACATTTCTATTAAGAATGCTGTTTTGAGCAGCCTTGCTTAGATTCCTGAAATGTTAACTGTGGTATGCCTTAGCATGCTCTGTGTAAAAGGGAGGCTTTAGGTGAAGAGCTGCTCCTACATAGGTGCTCCCTTCTATGCTCTTCCTAATCATCGTTTGGCTGCAGCAGCAGAATAGCCTCTTGCTTTCAAGCACATTCTTTGCTACCCCAGGTGCAACTGCTTATTTGTGACCTTGTCTGTACAGATATTTTTCCCCATAGAACTTCCCAACAGGGCTAACACAATTGAAGCTCCACTACTGATAGCCAAAAAGGGAGTTATCCTAGATAAAGTGTCACTAGTTGCTGACTTTTTGTCCACCATATTGTTTGGATATGCTCTGAGCAGGACTAGTCAACATGGTGGAAAAAAAATCATTGGTGGCCACCAATGTGTTGTCTGCTTTGATGTTCCTGCCATTGCAAACAGTGAACAGTGAAAAATGACTAAAAATGTTGGGAAGGGAGGGAGAGGAAATGTTCACTCCAGAAAGTAACTGTTTTTGAAAGAATTAGGAACTTAACATTTCACTGGCTTTTTAATTTAGCAATGGCTTGATCAATTAAAAAATCTTGCAGCCTGCATTAAGAATTAAAATATTTAGGTTATACATTTGTGCGCCAAATTTAGGTGAGGCTGAAAATAAGACCTGAAATGGAAATCCAAATAAAAACCTCTAATTCCGGAGTCATTACTGATGATTCCGTATTAGTTACAAATCTGCCCTTCTCATACTTCGTTGCATGTTGGCAATGAAAATATCTCTGTAACAAATGGAGAAAGAAAGTGTACCAATCCAATTAAATATGTAGCTCAGCTATGTCCTGATTCCATTTATTCCACAGAGTTAGACACATGTTCTCATGCAGAACAAGTTGTAGTATTGGGCCTTAAATGAGTAATCAAGTTAAATTTAAATTAAGTAGCTCATTTAATAAAATACTGTACCATATGTAGCTATCAGAAAATTAAATGAATTAATCAGTTAAAGAAGACTGCATTTTGATCAAGAAAATATACAGTACTTGATAGCCAAAGTGCTACCAAGGTGTGTGTGCAAAATGTTAATGAATAAACAAAATCTAAATCAAAAGTTCAAGATAAAGGAACATCTACAAATATTTGGTTAGGAAAGGGGATATTTAGAATAAAAAAGACATACTAGAAATCAATAGGCAAGTCTCCTGTCGGCTGCATTCATAACAGTTGCGTGATGCCCAGGTAACAGATATCCTAATGAATACAGTTAAGTCTTCTAGCACAATGTGCTCACTGCTAGAGGACATTATTAACAAATATGGTAACAAAACCCATTCAGAGGTAAATTCTTATAAATGGATCTACGCTGTGTAGTATCCCTAAGAGATCTCTAAGGGTATGTCTACACTACAGAGTTAATTCAAAATAACAGACGTTATTTCGAATTAACTTTAATAGCTGTTTACACATACAAACCGCTATTTTGAAATAAATTCAAAATAGTGGAGCCCTTATTTCAAATTAGGTAAACCTCATTCTAATTCGGAATAGCTAATTCGAAATAAGTGCTGTGTAGACACTTATTTCGAATTAGGGGGCCTCCAGCCCTTCCCAGTTCCCCCTGGTGGCCACTCTGGGCCAAACCAGGAAAACTCCTCTCCTCTCCCCCAGTCCCGGGGCCCTTAAAGGGGTAGACTCTGGCCAGACGGCACTTGCCAGAGCCAGACCTGCTAGCAGTCTCTGTCCCTGACCCAGTGGCCCCAGGATGAGCCAGGCAGCCAGTGCCAGCCAGCCATCCTCCGCCCAGTCCCCCAGCACCCAGGGGCCAGCCAAGGGCCATAGATGGCGCGCACCCCCATGGACTAGTGCAGAGATCATGGACCTCATTGAGGTTTGGGGGGAGGCCCCCAATTTCCATGATCTCTGCACTAGGCGGAGGAACGCGGCTGTCTATGGCCGCATAGCGGCCACCATGGCCAGGAAAGGCCACAAGCGCACCCAAGAGCAGGTGCACCTGAAGGTGAAAGAGCTGTGGCAGGCATACGCCAGGGCCACCGCCGCAGCAGGGGCTGCCACCTGCCCCTACTTCCCCGGCCTCGACCGACTCCTGGGGGGCGGGGCAGTCCGCGCCAGCCGGGGAGGCAACGAGTTGGGACCGGAGGGCCCTGACCCGGGCACACCAGAGGGGCTACCGCCAGTTGTCCCGGCACCGGAGTCGGCAGGGTCGTCCAGGGAGGCCATACCAGGTAAGTGCCAGCACTGTCCCCTACCCGGGGGGGAGGTGGAGAGGGAGACCAGGCATCGCGCGCGTGAGCCATGCCTCCCATGGATCATGCAGCCACCTGTGCACGTGTGAGCACGTGCCATGCCACCCTTGGGCAGGTGGCTCCAGCTGCGTGACACCCAGGGGCCGTGGTCCAATAGGCACATGCGTGTGTGAAGAGACCTGACATGCTCCCGACCCTGGGGCGGGACCCAGCAGGACGCTCTCCCTTCACACGTCCCCTCTGCACAGAGGCAGGAGACATCTCCGCCCCGGCCACACTCTACATGGCACAGGGGCATGGGTGCGGTCTTGGGGCAGCTCCCAGTCCTGGGGAAGAACCAGACATCCTGCAAGCACATCGGCTCTGACGGTGCAGGGCACGGTCGCCCTCACATCGCGGGGGGCTGGGTATCATCCACTGTGTCCCCAGGGAGAACTGACCAGTTCTCTTCTTTCTCTACAGCTGCACCAGCTGGACATGCTCCCGCACCCGCGGCCTGCTCCGGACCACCAGCACGCGGCAGGAGTACCGGGACCAGCACCTGGGGGCCCTGCGAGCTCTGCACCGCACCATCCAGGCCTGGATGCTGGAGGACCTGCATCTCCGCTGGGAGCAGCTTGCTGAGGACCGAGCCATGAACGCAAACCTGCAGGCCCTACTGCAGAGCATGCTGCCCCGTGCCAGTCCTGCACCTGCTGCCCCCCAACTACTGTTCCTCCTCCCACTCCTGCCCCCCCTCCCACCTCTTCCTCCTCAACCTCCACACCCTCCTCCTCAATGTCCACACCCCCCACCTCAACCTCCGCACCCTCCTCCCCATCCCCCCGGGGACGCCAAGGCCCCCTCCTCCACCGTGCTGGGAGGTGGTTGTCCCGGCGAGACCCCCAGCCCTGAGTGCTGAGCTTCCCCACTTCTTCCCCTTGCTTCCCCTTCTAGCACCCTCCTCCCAGTTTTCCCCCCTCCTCTCCTGCCCTCTCCCGCCTCCTTTCCCCGTCTCCCCAGAGTTTCATTCCCCCTCCCCAGTTGTGTTAAATAAAGACAGGTTATATTTTTGAAAATACGCGTATTTTATTTGACATCAGGAAGGGGAGGGGGCTAGGGGAAGGTAAGTGGAAGGACGAGAGGGAGGAATGGGGCACAAGCCCCCAGTGGGGCAGACTGGGGAGACTGTTAGCGCTCCTCAGGGTGGAAGCTCTCCCGCAGGGCCCCCTGGAACCTGACATCCCCTTGATGGTCCTCCCGGATGGCAGCCTGCAGACAGTGCATCCAGGCTACTGTCAACGTGTCCACGAGACGCAGCAGAGTCCCCGGGGGCAGGTCTGGTTCCATGTTGAAGAGTGCCGTGGTGTCCCGAGTGAGGGCAAGCAGACCACTCCGAGACACAAATGCTTTGCCATCCCTCAGCGAGGTAGACCAGCAAGCAGAGAAACCTGAGAACTGTCTGTCCAGGATGGGGGGTTGGGTCCTTTTAAGCACAGACCTCGGCTAGCCTGAGGCAGCAGCCCCACACACTAAGTCCAACCCTGATGCCCTTTTGGCACTGGTTCCGGCCAGCCTTACCTTCGATTCAGGGTCTACTTAATGTGGACGCGCTATTTCAAATTAGAAAAATGCTTTTCGAATTAATTTTTGTGTCTAGATGCGTTATTTTGATTTAGCTTATTTCGAATTAACTAATTTGAAATAAGTTAATTCGAAATAGCGCTGTAGTGTAGACGTACCCTCAGAGATATATGGGGAAAAGAACTGAATATGTTTGTTTCACTAGAAACGTAGGAAACCATCTTCCTCAACACAAAGGACAATTCAGGCTCTTTCTCTCAAAGATTTTCTCAAATTAAACTTTTAAGCTGACACTATTAGGCCACAAAATGCTTATTCAAAGCGGATCTTGTCAAACACATTAAAAAATGTGGAGAAATTGGAGAGGGTCCAGAGAAGAGCAATGAGAATGATTAAAGGTCTAGAGAACATGACCTATGAGGGAAGACTGAAGGAATTGGGTTTGTTTAGTTTAGAAAAGAGAAGATTGAGGGGGGACATGATAGCAGTTTTTAGATATCTAAAAGGGTGTCATAAGGAGGAGGAGGAAACTTGTTCATCTTGGCCTCTGAGGATAGAACAAGAAGGGGCTTAAACTGCAGCAAGGGAGGGTTAGGTTGGACATTAGGAAAAAGTTCCTAACTGTCAGGGTAGTCAGACACTGGAATAAATTGCCCAGGAGGTTGTGAATCCCCATCTCTGGAGATATTTAAGAGTAGGTTAGATAAATGTCTATGAGGGATGGTCTAGACAGTATTTGGTCCTGCCATGAGGGCAGGGGACTGGACTCGATGACCTCTCAAGGTCCCTTCCAGTCCTAGTATTCTATGATTCTATGAAACATACCACAGGGAAGTAATGAGAAGAGAGTCAGTTTTTCCTGGATCACTTTCTGCATCTACAAAGTATATTACTGAAGCAGTAGATTTAAAGAACTTTCATCAGTTCTGGGTATTGACTGTACAGTATTAACTTTCCACATTCTCTCAGACGGTATAAGTTAAATGTATTAGAGTTAGTGATTAGAAATATCATCACATCCTCTTTTCTAATGTCTGAAAGGATCTTTTCCAGATGATAAAAATAGATGCTGCTTCCTCCTCAGCTGGGTTATAGAGCTAGCTATCATAGTGCTAAGTGAGAAATTAACTTGAACTAATAGGAACAGCTAGAAAATTTACAATATCTAATCATGTATGAAAGATATACATGTCATAGAAATTATGGTATCTTATTATGCCAGTTGTTCTTTCCCCACATTCCTGTCTGTTTTATTTAATGTTTATCCTTTTCATTTATAGCAAATGGGTTGCCTTGTATATCCTTTCTGGGTTTTAGTACATAATATATTCATATAGACTACTGTCAAATATCCATACCTCAGTAAGACAGAAAGTAGTCTATACATATTAACAAGATATGTATGAAAAGTGGCACTCAGTCTTGCTAAATAGATACATAGTTGTGTTTTGTGTATGGAAAAATGACCTTGGTCAAGTCACTTAGTCATTGTGTGCCTCAGTTCATCATTTGTAAAGTGGGAATAACAACACTGCTCTGCCTCACATAAGTATTATGCAAACTGAATATTGAAGATTGTGAAGTACTCAGAGGTATTGCAGTGGTGTCTATGCAAGTACATCAAATAAGCATTGTTGCTCATTTGGCCTGAGATGTTAGCCTCTAATCCATTAGGAAGAATAATTGATGACTCACACCAGATATACTGTTTGATTGTATAATGCTGCTTTTCTGGACACAGTGGGAACAAACAGCAACTGGCAGTTTCCTTTCTCAAAAATCCCCCAGTGTGCCTCTGCAAGAAGCTCAGCCTTACTGCTTCAATTTAGGGACCCTTTCACAGCTGTTTCTCTGGCTTTCTGTGGACTTTCTGCTCTAACCAACACAGACTGGAAACCCAAACCCTTAGCCTCTGTTTCTTCAATCCACAAACTCCTCAGCCTATCATCTCAAACCTGATCAGGTCTTGCCTGAGGACTGGTGTTGCTCACTTGGGGTTGCTTTTGTCTAAAATGTTATTGTGATAAGGTGGGCAAACACATCCAGTGTAGGGCGAGTTCACCCTCTCATTTGAGTTGCCCTTTGTCTCTGGACAGTGACACCTAGGGTACATCTAGACTACGTTAGTCTGTCGAAAGAAGATATGCAAATTCAGAGTTAATTTGCATATCTTCTTCCGATTGTATTATTGGAAGAGGTTTTTTTTCAAAAGTGAAAGCAGTTTAGATGGTTTATTTTAAAAACCCTTTTTAGAAAGAACCCTTCTTCATTAAAAATGAGGGCTCTTTCAAAAAAGGGGGGTTCTTTCAGAAAAAAAACCCATCTAAATTGCTTTCATTTTCGAGAAAAACCTCTTCCGATAACACGATTGGAAGAAGATATGCAAATTAGCTTTGAATTTGCATATCTATCGCCAGATGAATGTAGTCTAGATGTACCCCTAGGGATTAAAATCAATAGAGTTGCCCCGATCTGCAGAGCCTAGTGTCCTGATCCACAGGGCAATAGACCCCTGATCACTCAACTGAGTGAAGTAGCCCTTCTTTGCAGGGCAGCAAGGCCTAGGGTCCGGTGTCACTCGAACTAATTTAGAATTACAGGGCAGCACGGATTAGTGGCCAGTGTTACTAGAGTACTCCTCAAGGCAGCCTACTGGAGTGTGTGGGCCCCAGGGACCTAGGATCCCTCCCTATTCCACCAAGGTCCAGCCCAAGCCACTGTCAATGGTGAGTGTGTCCACTTCTGTATAAGCATGGATCCATCCACAACACACTGACCATCCTTATGACATGGCTAGCACTCGCCCCCATTCTACTTCCTGCCATAATACTTGTAGTGGTGGTCTATGCATCTTCAGGATCTCTGAGTTCCTTAGCCAGTGCAACTCCCTGTAGTTCAGATCTTCCTGGAGCATCCACAGGTAGCTGGGCATCTGCTTGGGTCTTGTGCCTTTGGCTTCTGTGGTCCAGGACTCCGGTTGTTCCTGGGCAGACACCAGCAAGGAGCATCCTTCCTCTCTGGAGGTCAGCTCAGACTGAGCTGGCTTCTCCCTTTTATACTGGCACTACACCTAGGCTGTGTCTACATTGGCACCCTTTTTCGGAAAAGGGATGCTAATGAGACCAGTCGCAATTGCAAATCGCGAGGATTTAAATATCCCCAGCGGTATTTCATTTACATAACTGCGCTTTTTCCGGCTCGGGGCTTTGCCGGCAAAAAGCGCCAGTCAAACGAGGATCTTGCGGAAAATAAACCCTTTTCCGCAAGATCTCTTATACCTACTTGAAAGTAGGCATAAGAGATCTTGCGGAAAAGGGTTTATTTTCCGCAAGATCCTCGTCTCAGACTGGCGCTTTTTGCCGGCAAAGCCCGAGCCGGAAAAAGCGGCAGTTATGTAAATACCGCGGGATATTTAAATCCCCGCGATTTGCAATGCGACTGGTCTCATTAGCATCCCTTTTCCGAAAAAGGGTGCCAATGTAGACACAGACCCAGGGTATGTCTAGACTACATGGCTCCGTTGACGGAGCCCTGTAGATGAGTTTAGTAGACATAGGAAAATGAAGCGGCGATTTAAATAATCGCCACTTCATTTACATAAAAATGGCCGGCGCGCTGTGCCGATCAGTTGTTTGGCGTCACAGCGGGGCAGTCTAGACACGCCGTGGTCGACAAGGGAAGCCTTTGTCAACCGCTCCAGTATGCCTCGTGAAATGAGGTTTACTGGAGCTGTCGACAAAGGCTTCCCTTGTCGACAGTGGCGTGTCCAGACTGCCCCGCTGTGCCACCAAACAGCTGATCGCACAGCGCGGTGGCCATTTTGATGTAAATGAAGCGGTGATTATTTAAATCGCTGCTTCATTTTCCTGTGTCAAGTAAATTCATCTACATGGCTCCGTCAATGGAGCCATGTAGTCTAGACATACCCCTGGAGTATGTCCAAAAGGGACATGGGGGTGTGGCTTCCTTTGCCCACAGTGAGAAGTTAGCCCTTCCCTGTCCAATGCAGGGTAAGTTCACTCCATCACAGTTGCATATAAAAGAGTTACATTTGTTTGCCTTTATGAAGTATCCTGGAGTAAGTTCCATATTCAAGAATGTGACCTGTATTCATCATTGGAAGTCACTGCCTTCAAAACATTTAATCTGTTTTATGGTTGTAGATAATGTCCCCCTCTTTTCCTGAAAAGATTAAAAGAACAAACATTCCAATATATGGTCATTTTCAACTTCAAAGTAGTGATAATATATGAAATCTTTATACCATACAGTACCGACTAAAGGAGGGTGTTTTCTGATCTTCAACTGCAGTTCAAGAAAAAATCATATTATTCTTGTGTTGTTAGTTATTATATAGATTTGACTTTGTCATCAATCTAGGTACTGGATCAGAGATTACAGGACAAGAAGATCCTTTTTTTCTCTACCCTATAATTTCATGTTGGACAACAAAGAATGCCTTTAGGGAAGGTAGGAAACCTGGATTTTGCTTTTGTTGTCTGTGCTTTTTTCTTTAAAATCATATACTGATAAAGTAATAGGTAAAATTAAAAAGTTATTTTTATTCGTCATTGTTTGTAATAAGCATTTTACAACTTGAAAGCATTGTCTCCATTGTTTATCATTTTATCATTTGAAAGCCATACAGTTATTAATGTTCCTTATGGAAATGCATTTATATGCACATGAAATATTTGAAACAAATTATTACTTTGCTGGAAATGTGATGTTTTTTCATTTTGGCTGATTAACTTGAAAATGGGCCTATTTTCAAAAAAGAATTACAATGTTTTGTTAATTTTTCTGTAAAAAGCAATGCCCTTTCTGCAACCCTAAGGCTGTGCCTTCTCCTATGCTTAAAAGCAACAGAATTTAAAATATCAATGCAGACAAAACTGTAAAATATACACAATTCACTATAATCTTAACACTGATTAAACTGGGACTAAATATATTTTTATTTCTTGGGGTATGTCTACACTGCCACCCTAGTTCGAACTAGGGTGGCTAATGTAGACATTCGAACTTGCAAATGAAGCCCGGGATTTAAATATCCCAGGCTTTATTTGCATGTTCCCAGGCGCTGCCATTTTTAAATGCCCCATAGTTCAAATTCCCTGCCCACGGCTACACACGGCACGGACTAGGTAGTTCGAATTAAAGCTCCTAATTCGAACTACCGTTACTCTTCATTCCACGAGGAGTAACAGTAGTTCAAATTAGGATCTTTAATTCAAACTACCTACTCTGTGCCGCGTGTAGCCACTGGCACGGAGTTCGGACTACGGGGGATTTAAAAATGGCGGCACGCGGGAACATGCAAATGAACCCTGGGATATTTAAATCCCGGGCTTCATTTGCAACTCCGCTTGCCCTCATTACCCTACCTAGCTCGAACTAACGAGCTAGTGTGGACGCATACCCTAATTCACAAAATTCAGTAAATTACAATAGGTCTTGCAGACACTAGTACAAATATGGGAGGGTCTGCTGCTACTAGCATCTGAAATGTTTTATGGATTATATACTATATGCCATTGAACTATCTGATTTTAATATTAGAATATTCTTGCCTCTGTCCACGTGCAACATAATATAAATATGCTTTAAGAAATTATCTAGTAAAAAGTAGCAATATAAAGCAGAATTCAGAAAATAATTAGGCTATTAATACAAGAAAGCTTATAATAATGGCATATTATTTTATTGTTAACATAGTAATGAAATTCAGGAAGAAATCTCGTTTCCTTGAATTCTTTGTTCAAGTTTTGCACAAAGCACTGAATGAAGAGAAATTTCAACGAATACTTGAATGGACAAGCAGCGTGAAAGATTTCTTAAGAAGGTAACTTTAAATTACAGTAGTAATAGGACTCAAAATCATTTTGATTTCTGTCTCCAGAATTCCAGATACAATAAAGACTGTAAATGTATGGCAAAGTACATGCTACGGGGGAAGGTTGGTTTAAGGTACACAATTCCAGCTGTGTAAAAAATGTAGCTGGAGTCGACATATCTTAAGATGAGTTTTGGCACTGTCTTCCCAGTGGGAGATTGACGGGAGAAATGCTCCCGTCGACTAGTACCAGTATCAAAAGGGGCGCCCTCAGCATTCGATTTAGTGGGTCTTTATAAACTCACTAAATCGAACTCCGGAAGATAGACTGGCACATGGAAACATGGCCTAAGAATGCCATCCAAGGTAATAGTGCTTCCATGGTTACTGGCCTGCTAAAGTTCAATGAACCTCAAGGGCTGTACAGCTTCAGAGATTATATCCAATTGTGAAGGGATATTTCTCCCTTGCTGTCTGTGTAAAACCTGTCTCTTTCACAGACTCTACATTGCAATTTAGCCATTGGGTTTGTGTCAGTGATATCAGAAGGATAGACTGCTCCCTGTCTCGCTAATATTACTGAGCTTCCAGTCTTGCCGATAATTAAGTCAGAGAGAGTGGTTTAAGCCTTTTTAGTCAGTGCAACTGGAAGAACAAAAATAATGTTTGATGTAATTAAGCTATCTGTAAACCTTAATATATATAGGATAGTCTACAAAGACTTATAAAGAATAATAGCACTTAAGACACTAGGACAAAGTTCCTTTGAGATTCTGAACACCCACAATTCCTATTGAAGTCCATAGGAATTCCAGATGCCCCAATTCTTCCTGAAGACAAGGTCCTTTGTCAGTATATTACTAACTTTTAATGTTCCCTGTATATTAGGAGGAATAACCACCTTCTTGGTATCAAGGGAACTTTAACAAGGGAAGTAAGTGAACTCAGTGTATCTGAAGATGCAAAGCGGCATACAGCAGCAGTAGTGGAATTCCAAAAAGTGAGTTGTATTTTAATTTAGAGCTTTATGTCATTTATATATAGCAACAAAATAAGCAGAATAATACAAACAAAATTAAACATCAGAAATGGATACCGACATGATTCCTAGCTTTTGGGGCACAAATTTCAGGTCTCAAGATGCCCCATCTAAAAATCCTGGAAAACAGGCATTGCAGTATGCCTTGAAGGTCAACAGATATAAGCTATTTCAAACAAATTTCAGGGTAGTGAATTCCAAAGTTCATAGAGAATGACTGCCCTGCACCACTGCTCCCTCTAATCTTTTCTATCCATATGCAGATTTTTACCATTCATGTGTGGAATAAAATTTATTATGGACACCGAGGCATGTGCAGATGTTCACCACCAGTAGAAATACATGCTGCCAGCTGTGGATGCTCTGCTAACCATCTGGGCAGCATTTGAATCTCTCCTGGCTGGCCACCCAAGTGCTCAGGTTACAGGGAACACTGTCGGTGGGGAAGTGGTGGTGGTGATGGTGGGTGTTTGGCTGGCTGCCTCAGTGAAGAAAACAGTGCTTTATGGCTGGTGGGGGGAAATGAAAACTTCTACCAAAGGGGCAAGCATGGTCGCTGACTCATCCCCTGACAATGTAGGATTTAAAAAGGAGCAACTCTGTGCCTTGAGCCTTCCTTTTTATACAGACCAAGGCTGAAGCAGGACCCACCATCCCTCCCTTTTAGGTGGTAAAATATAATGTTTGGTTAACACTTGCCCATGTTAGCTATCTCTTCTTAGGGGACCTGTGAAGGACTTTTTCCTTTGCCATCATGTTGGCTTATGTGCAGATGGGTTTGTTTCACCTTCCTCATGGTGGGTTTCAAGAAGGGCTCTGTCATGCATGGCATGACAAGCTGGTAAGCAATATATAGCAACTCATTCTTCGAGTGATGTTCCCACGGGTGCTCCACTATTGGTGTTGGGTCGTCCTGGCGCTGCAGATCAGAGTTTTTGTAGCATTATCTGATTGGGCCGCACATGTGCAGCAGGCTATGCGCACCATTTGCACCTTCGTGCTTCACGCGTGTGACCTGATTCCCCTCAGTTCCTTCGTTACCGACCTCGGTTGCAGACAGAACTTGATTTCTCTCACTCTCCTCAGCTACCTGTAGATAGAAAATAGAGTTAGAGTTAGTTAAAATTATTTCCCTGTTCATTGTTTAGCTTGTTAGTTCATTAGTTACCAAAACCCCCTACACCTGTTGTTTTCTTCATGTGTATAGTTGAAATGAACCCCCTGATAAACAGCACTCAAAGAAGATAGGCTCCCAGTCGCTTTGTCCCTGTTTAAAAAGAAAAGAAGACAAACAGGAGCTAAGGAAGGACAAATGAAGCCATCTCAGAGTAAAGGGAGCGGTGAGCCTGTTTGACATAATGTCAGGTTCCCCCGGTTTTAAGAAATGCGACAAATGTTGCCACCCTATGATGACCTTGGATGGCCATTCTTCCTGCATTTGATGCCTGGGAGAGAGACACTAGGGATGTAATAGTATAGTTGATTAACGGATTAACTGATAAGCAGAAGCTTATAGGTTAATGCTATAGACTACACACATTTCCCTCTCCCCCTCTCCCTGCCAGTAAATTTTTTAGCAGGCTGACCAACAGCCTGGCTCAGTCCTGGCTTGTTATGGGTCTGAGACCTACTCCTGCTGCGGCTCTGCATTTCAAGTGTATTAGGAGCTGGGCAGGCAGGCAGCCCGGCTCAGTCCTGGCTCATGCTGGGTCCAGGACCAGTCCCTGTTTCAGCTCTGCACTTCAAGGCTACGTCTACACTGCGCATTGTTGCGCAAAAAGATATGCAAATGAGGCACAGGGATGAATATCACCACACCTCATTTGCATACCATTTTGTGGCATGAGCCACCATTTTGTGGCATGGGTTTTTGCGCAAGAAGGAGCTGTCTACACTGCTCCTTCTTGTGCAAAAAACCCCTCTTGCACGGAGCCGTTCTTCCTGAAAATAAGCGCCAGAACGGCTCTGCGCAAGAGGGGTTTTTTTGCGCAAGAAGGAGCCGTGTAGACAGCTCCTTCTTGAGCAAAAGCCTATGCCGCAAAATGGCGGCTCATTAGGTATGAAAATGAGGTGTGGCGATATTCATCCCCGTGCCTCATTTGCATATCTTATTGCGCAACAATGAGCAGTGCAGATGTAGCCCAAGTGTATTAAGAGCCATTCAGGTGGGCAGGCAGTCCAGTTCAGTTCTGGCTTGTGCAGAGTCTGGGAGATCTGACCCCCACCAGACAGGGATTGCTGCTACCCTGCGTTGCTGCCTCATTCTCAGAAGTAGCAGCACAGGGTGACAGGCAGTTGGTCGGCAAGGGGAGCTGGTTTTTAAACTGGCTCCACTCGCGGACTAGCTCCTACCTGGCACTCCACGCTGCTGCTTCTGATACAGTGGCTGCTACCCCATCCCCAGGGACTATAGACTAGTCGACTAACTGATAAAATTTCATGAGGTTACTCGACTATTCAATTAACCAATATTTAACATCCCTAAGACACATGTCCCCTAGAAATGTGTCCACTGCTGTAGCCTCATGGCCAGAGCACACAGGGATAGGGAACTGCATCTGCATGTTGCTCTTCCATAAGTCTCTGCAGCTTCTGGATCCTGAGATGGTAGCAGTCAGTCAGAGTCTGCTAGTTCACAGAAGAGATGGGTGAGCTCCCGCTTCATCAACGCCGCCCGTGAAGAGAAAGGTCTCTCCAGCCCATTCCCTAATTCCCAGAGTGAGTATGGGATATCAACTGGGCACATCTGGCACTGGGTGCTCCTGTGCTGCATCAAACCACGCACACGCAGACCCCAATACTGCCTCTGTTGGCACCGAAGACAGCCGAAGTCCAGGAACTAGACAAACCCTCAGCACTGCCTGTGCTGCAGATGCCAACCAAAACTTCGGCACCAAGGAAGGCAAGGATGAAGTCAGCTAGACCCTTTCTGGGCACACTGAGCCCACATCCAGTGCCTTCACACCAGCACCAGCACTCCCTCCATTGGCACCATGCTCAGTGGCACCATTAGATGGGGTTGTGGTTCAGTGCAGCATGCTGGTGCCAACTTCGATGCCTCAGTCAACATCACTGCATGACATCACTGTGAGGCATCTGTCTCCATCACCACCATCATCAAAATGATCTCCCCATTCATGCAAGTCACTGGTGCTCTTTCACTATAGTGGCTTCAACGATGACCACAGAAGTGTATTCCCTTCTCAACTCTCTTCTCCTGCTAGGTCACATCTACTTTATGATAGGCACAGACCACAGTACCCTCATTACCCTCCGTTGTTCCCAGACTGGTTTTATCATCCTCACCACTATTCACCGCATTGGTCCCCCTGGCATCACTGGCCATCATCGAGACACCATTTGACCGCACCTTCAACTCCTGCCCATAGACTGGTACCAATCTCTCACCCTCACAGCCCTCCTCCAACAGAAGACTTAGAAACTGAAGAGGGAGAGATCATTGACGAGGTTGACCCCCCCACCAACCAGACACTTCACCAACTGACAGATCTTTTTCCTTACCCGAAGGGGCGGTGATACCAGATGATTCATCACTGGCAGCTAACTTGAAGCAATTTCAAGAGCTCTTCAAGCGAGTTATTACGAGCCAAGCGGCAACCGTTTCTGAGGTCCAGTAGAAAAAATACCAACTCCTAAAGAATTTACAGTCATTGGCCAAGTCAAAGATAGTGCTTCCAATCAATGAGGCAGTCATGGAGGTGGCTGATGAGGTGTGGCAAACACCAGCCTCAGCCCTCCCCTACCAACAAGCGAGCAGAAAGAAAATATTTTGTACCCTCCAAGGGCATGGACTTTCTGTTCTTACATCCACAGTCCATTTCTCTAGTGGTGGATGCTGCTCACCACAGATCCGAACTACCCCAATTTAGGATCTCTACTCATGATAAGGAGCACAAATGACTGCACCTTTTCAGCAGGAAGATGTATTCTTCTTCAGCATTAGAACTTTGAATAGCCAACTACACCACCTTACTTGCCAATCATGACTTTGACAACTATGCAAAATTGACTGAGCTAATGCAACATCTTCCAGACGATAAACGGCCAATCCTAAAATAGTAATGCAGGAGGGTTACACCACATCCTGGACTGCATTACAGATGGTGCTGGATGTAGCAGACACAGCAGCAAGAGCAATGGCAATATTCATCGTGATGCACTGAACGTCATGGCTACAAGCCGCACGAGTCCCAAAGGAACTCTAAACCAAAAGGATCCTCCTTTTGACAAGGACAAGCTCTTTGCAGCGTAAACAGATGAGGTCCTCCACTCCAGTAAGGATTCTCACATGACCCTCTATACATTAGGGATGTATACACCTCCTTACTGCAGGAGGTGCTACATCCCTTATCAGAGGCAGAGAGACTTCTCTTATCTAAGACAGCAATAAAGACCTTTTGACCAGGGTCATTCCAGGACAAGGGCCCAGAGGAAATGAGCTCCCAATACCCACTTGTCTGTTTAACACTCCTCCAAGTGGCAGTTAGAAGGATTTGGTTGAGGGCCTGCCTGAGCTCTCCTCTCTACCAGTGCCTTACAAACATGTGGTGATTTTCCACCACCCTTTTGCAACCAATGGGCATCAACTACTATGGACCGTTGGGTCCTCAAGATCATAAGATGTGGATACATCATCCCTCTCATCTCCATTCCTCTAGCCTCCCCATCCTCCCTGTCCCTCTTCAGGGATCCCTCTCATGAAAAACTCCTAAAACAAGAAGGAGATCATCTTCACATGGAGGCCAGAGAGAGGATGGCCGAGCAATATCACAGCAGGGGATTTTATTCCAATTACTTCCTCACAGAGAAGAGAACAGGTGGTTGGAGACTCATCCTCGAGCTTCATCGGCTAAACAAATTTCTCTGCAAGGAGTGGTTCAAAATGATCACACTCACATCAATCATCCCAGCACTGGACAAGGGACACTGCTTCACAGCCCTCGTCCTTCAGGATGCTTACTTCCATGTGACCATACACACATCACATAGATGTTTTCTCCGTTTTACGGTTGCGTCTTAGCATTTCCAGTACTGAGTCCTTTCTTTTGGACTTTTTTCTGCTCCCAGAGTCATCTTGAAGACCCTGACCATTGTTGCAGCCTGCCTGTGTCACCAGAGTATTTTGATTTTTCCATACCTGGATGATTGCCTCATATGAAGTCCTTCCCAACAAGTCACAAAGGACATGGTACTTTTTACCAAGGGGGTATTCGAATCTCTCAGCCTCATCATAAACGAACAGAAATCAACCCTATGCCCTACCCACTCTCTAGAGTTCATATGAGCTTGTCTGGATTCCATGACAGCACAGACATACCTTCTGCACCAGCGTTTTCATGTCATAAGGAACCTTGTTTCGGTCATGGTTTCCAGCCCCACCATGCCAGTACTCACCTGCCTCCAGCTCATGGGCCAGATGGCTGCCACAACATACGCGGTCCAGCACGCACGTCTGCACTTTTGTTGTCCCTATTACTGGCTATGCCCATCCAAATACCACGTATGCAAGCAGGTTTTGATTCCTGCAAAGGTCGTCGCTTCATTACGATGGTGGACCAATTGTGAAAACCTCCTCACGGGTATCCTATGCCATCAGACACAGCCATCCATCCAGATTATTACGGATACTTCCCTCCTTCAATGGGGTACATTCCTGCAGCACCACTTTGCTCAGGGCAGATGGCCTGCTCACGAATCCCATCTCCATATCAACTTGCTGGAACTACGCACTGTATGCAATGTATGCAAGCACTTTCTTTTGGACATTTGTGGCTGTACGGTTCGTGTCCTCGCTGATAATGTTACTAAGATGTTTTACATCAACCATCAAGGTGGTGCTCATTCTTGATCCCTCTGTGCGGAGGCTGTCCACCTATGGAATCCCCAACAGCATCAGCCTCATAGTCATACCTTCCTGGGGCCAATTGCGGAATACCCTCAGCCGACACTTCACAATAGACCACTAGTAGGAAGTCCACATGTGTGTCCTTCATGATGTGTTATAGAGATAGGGTTTCCCTCTTGTAGAACTGCTTGCATCACATCGCAATACTAAGTGTTGATGATACTGTTCCAGAGTGGGGATAGGACCAGGATCATTGGTCAATGCCTTCCTCATCACATGGGACGCTCACCTCTGTTACGCTTTCCCCCCATCCTTCTCATTCTGATGGTCCTCCAAAAGGTCAAATCAGACAGTGCCCGAGTTATTCTAATAGCCCCCTTCTGGGTCAGACAGACTTGGTTTTCCTATTTTTATTAGATGGCTCTTCAACTTCCTTACCCCCTTCCAGATTGCTGAGACATCTCCTCCAGAAAGGAGGCACTCTTCTCTACCTTCAGCTGCAAACACTACACCTGATGGCTTGGCTCCTCTCTGGTTCTCTGAAGCTGAGAGACTATGCTCAAAACAAGTAAAGGATATTCTACTCCACAGTAGATGTAAGACCACTTGTAATACCTGTACAAGTGGAAGCGTTTTGCAGCCTGGTGTCAGAGCAATCAGATTTACCTATCTGCCGCATTTCTTCATATAATCCTCGATTACATCCTGCACCTGAAACAACAAGGACTATCAGTTCCCTTCTTCAGAGTACACTTAGCCATGCTGACAGCATTCCACCCTCCAACTGATGGGTTCTCGGTCTTCGCACACCCCATTACAAGAAGGTTCCTTAAAGGCCTTCACAACCTTAAGCCTCCATGTAGGCCACTATCTCTGATGTGGGACCTAGAACTGGTACTTAATACACTAACCAGACCACCTTTTGAACCTTGGGCAACATGTCCTCTGTTAACTACAAAGACCGTATTCATCACCTATTAAACCATCTTGTTAGTCTTTAAAGTGCTACATAGTTTTTCCTTTTGTTTTATCAGTGAGAAGAGTTAGTGAACTTGCTGCCTTCACAGCAGCACCTCCCTACATGATATTTCATAGAGATAAGGTCATACTTTGTCCTGACCTATCCTTCTTGCCTAATGTCTGCTCCAGTTTCCACATCACTGAACCTTTTGTCCCCAGGTTTTATCCAAAGCCTCATGCTAAATCACAGACATTGTTGGTTTCAATTGTTGAAAGCTGTCAGGGAATGCCACTTTCATCTCAGCGATGTCATGCATCATCCACTGCTACTCTCTACAAAACAGAGTACTCCCTGCACCTCCCAGGGCACATTCCACATGAGCTGTTTCTATATTAGCAGCCTTCCTTAAGAAGGTATCACTTAAGGTCATTTGTTGCACAGTCACATGGTCATCCAACCACACTTTCATGAGACATTATGCAATCTTAACATCAACAGATACGGGCTCATCATTTGCGAATGCAGTACTCTCCACAGCTTATAAACGTTAAATCTGAAGCCCACCTACCATCTATCCGGATACTGCTATGTAGTCACCAACACTGGAGCACCAATGGGGACATCACTTGAAGAAGAAAAGGAAGTTACCTTGTTCAGTAATGTCGGTTTTTCAAGATGTTTGTCCTCGTGGGTGCTCCATAACTCATCCTTCCTCCTCTCTTCTTTGGACTAGACCCGGACCAATTAGGCATACACAAACAAAGGGGGAGTTGGGCTGCATGCGCAAATTTCAGAGGCACGAACGACACATGCTGACCACTGCGCATGCACAGCCTGACCAGATACTGCTAGAAAAATGCCAATCTGTGGCGCTGGGACAACCTGACACCAGCAGTGGAGCACCTACAGGGACACACATCTCAAAGAACTGTCGTTACTGCACAAGATGAGTAACTTCCTTTTATTTAATTGTAGGGCAGTTGTTCAGTGCAGGTATTCCACAGGAAAGGTAAATATAGGATTGTATAAATGGCCTGGGAAGGACTTAAAAAGAGGTGTTCATTAAAGGAATGAACAGAGGGTGGTTGGGAATTGCTGTAGCAGTTCCCCATTGTTATAACCCACTTTAACCCTCCTATGAGGAGTGGGTGGATGGTAAGGTCCTGGCAATGGATTTCTTGGGAGGACCTGGATGGGAAAAGAGGAGGAGCCCCAGGGCAATTAAGGAATAAACATGGGGGTTACCTGCACTGTACACTGTTATCTGCTAGCTAATACAGGTTACACCTCTGAAAACTAGTACTCTCTGGTCTGAGAGCCCTGGAGCCTAATGGCAGGAGGGCCAGCAGCATGGCTGGGGCTGGGGACAGTGGGACTGGAAGAGCCCCACAGCAGTGCTGTGGCCAGGGACTGGAGAATCCTGGCAGCCCACAGCAGTGTGGAGCCAGGGGCTGGAGAACTACATATGCCTGTGGCAGCATGGGGCTGGCAGCCATAAGCCTGGCAGCCCACAGCAGCATGAAGCTAGAGAACCCAGACAGCTAGCTGCAGTGCAGGGTTGAATGCTGGAGATGCCTGGCTGCCCAGGGTAGCGCAGGGCTAGGGAAATTTGGCCGCACCTGGCAGCATGGGCAGGGCTAGAGCTGGAGAGCTCCGGCTGCCAAAGGCTGCCCAGGGCTAGGGTCGGCGGCAAGAGAGCAGGAAACAGGGTGGAGGGGGCCAGAAGCAGGGGGCCGGCTGGCTCGGGGCCTGTGGCAGGGGACACCTCCCCTGGTCCGGCAAA
This sequence comes from Rafetus swinhoei, assembly GCA_019425775.1. Classification (NCBI taxonomy): domain Eukaryota; kingdom Metazoa; phylum Chordata; order Testudines; family Trionychidae; genus Rafetus; species Rafetus swinhoei. Next base: position 266,766,406 of record CM033437.1, on the reverse strand, counting down.
TTTTGTCATTTGGGACCCGTCAGGTCCTGATTGTGCAGGACCAGGGAGGTCCAAACTGTACCAGACATCAAATTATAAAATTGCAGCCTGATTAAACTCATGTCAAATGTCTCCTCTCCTTCCTTTGGCATAGCCAGACAATACCTTGCCAGTAGCTTCCTTTGAAAGAAAGGGGAAGTTACCATGAGTACCTCCACTGATTACAACTGTGTTGCATTCAAGGAGAAGTGATGTCTCAAATAGAGAGATCTGAAGATATTTAGGGATTTCCAGATCAATAACATCACATTAGCCTCCATTGTCTTAGCTTTAGTTGTTGCAGGTCATATGTAATCTGTCATGACATATAAGGATAGAACTGAAGAGTACTATTAAGGACCTCTGTATTGATAGTTGAGAACAAAAGATAGTTATATAGTTCTATCAAACTATCAACAGAATAGTTTATTGTGGAACAGTATTCTCCCTTGTGGCCCTCCAGAAATGTTTGAGTTCCACTAGGTTCTGAGGGGAGATAATTGAAATAGGTTACTGGCACTGCTAAACGAGATGTGCCCCTGCACAACAATCAAGAGGTAGTAATCAGTTCATGAGATATGTAAGACGGTCAGGGAATTACTTTCTTTAAAAATAGATTACAACAAAATTGAAGGCTTTATCCTGCATTTCTTCAAGCAATTTGTGAAATATTTCTGTAGGGAGATTTTAAAGAAATGTCCGAGTACTAATATGTATAAGAAATTAAAAGGAAAGTATGTAATATCATTATCTTCTTGAAATTTGTAAAAGGGTAACATTTCATTTGATAGCATTCATAGAACTTCTACAATTCCTGCTTCCTGTTGCATAATTAGTATCTCCTGGCATTTTTTCAGTGATTTATGTGATTGATTCTTTAAAAATTTCTTCTTCTAGTGTAGCTTCATTGAATCCAGATATTAATAGTTGTCAGTGTAGTTATGTTTTCATTCACTACAATTTATAATACATGGCATATTTTGACAAATAGTACTAACATTAATTTTCCATTTATATTTAAATAGACGTGAACTACAACACATTTTGGATGTAAATAGTGATGTAAATGTAATTAATGTGCCTACAGTTCTAGATGTGAAATATTTAATCAATTTATGACACAGCAAATATTTTTCTAAGCCCTTAGAGGCATCAACTTTGAAGAAACCAAGGAAAGAAGTAATGTCCCCTTTTAGAGGAAGAGAGAGTCTTAGACAATATTTCCTGAGACGTCCAAATCTGGGGAAATCTCCGGAAGCACAAAGGTAAATTAACAGGATTAGAATTCAGTATTTATACTCACCATATAAAAGGAGACGATTAAATGGAAATTTACTTCGTAATGATGTCTGTCTCTCATTTCCAAATTTATGTAAAGGGAATGAACAACAGGAGGGATTGATATAACAGCAGTTTCACAGGCTGCAACACTCTGGGGTGGTATAACATGTGCTTCAAACCATGGTCACAAAATCTATCTCATGGCTAATCTAATTCAGAATTCTATCAACATGTAGTAAAAGCTCTCTGAGACCCTGTCTTGAAGAGCTAGAGGGCTGTATTTATCAGTTGTGTTAAATCAATCAAGTTGGCTTATCACAATTGAAAAGCCCTATTAAAATGCAGAAACATTTGAAACTGTGTTGACTGGCAGTGCTAGGGAGTTTAGACATTGAGTCTAAAGATACAATTTCCAGTATTTTTATCACTCCAGAACGTTCCAAAGTAGTTCTTAACATCATCCTTTTGTCTCATATATTCTTTGGACACCAGAAAATTATTTCTTAACACAAGCCAATGAAGCTGCACTTGCTCCTCCTTTGGGAAGATAAAGATATTTCAGGCCTGGTCTACACTATAGTGTTAGATCAGTGTCAGCTGTGTTAGGTCAATTTTATAATCAGTGAGTCTACACCACCAAGCCCCTTCCCCTGACTTCTTTACTCCCTCCTGCCGAGAGGAGTAGCGCTAGATTTGACCTTGTATGGTTGACTTCAGGATAGTGCAGATGCAGTGCTGTTAAAGTCAATGTTCTTGGACTCCGAGTGGTACCTGCCAAGGTTCCCTCTCACCTGCACGGCAGCATGGCCCCGCAGCTGCTTAATCAGCTGCACCTGGTCAGGGGCTCAGGGCTCCGTGCACGGAGCTACCTGAATGGGCAGAGCTGATTAAGCAGCTGTGGGGCAGTGCTGCCATGCAGCTTAGAGGGAACCATGGTCCCCACAGTGCCAGCACTTTCAACTCTGATGCACTCATAGATATACAGGAAAGGAATTTGTGATGAGCCTAGCAGCAGACTTCAGTAGCACACTTGACCATGAATGACCAGGATCACACATGAAATCCAACATGGAGCATGCAGAAGATCCTGAATCTGATATCTGTGTGGGGGGAGGAATCTGTGCTCTGTAATTGATAGCAATGAGGCAATCCATCTCTGTTTGCTCATCCCCAACAAATCATGACCCCAAATTTGCTGTCCTGTTTGCAAAGGGCTTGAGGGCTTATCCCAGAGAATAGGTCCCCCTTCCCCTTTGCAGGTCACTGTGAGAAGGGAAAGTTGCAGTCTGCAGGCATACTGGGGCTGGGTGGTGAGCACAAATTGTGTATCTTATTCTGAGTTTAGGGAGCTGTGTGGACGCACCCCATGTGTCTAGTGAGGACATACACATTGCATTTGTAAATACGGATGCTAATAAGTTGACTAATAAATTTAACTTATATTTGTAGTATAGACATACCCTAAGAGACCAATAAGTTTCCATCATTAGGTGAAAGCTTGAAATATTAATGTGAATAGGCCACTTGTACTTCCAGCAATTGGTAAGTACAAGTAATCCGAAAATATCTTACAAAATGATTAGACCTGATATAACTTTGAATCTTGGAGGTGCTTTGAATAAAGGGTTTCAAAAATCTGCTCTGAACAGGCTGTTCAGGATATTTTGATGTGACCAGGATCCCAGAGGAGACACAATGTGGTTATTCAATTAAGGCAAACTGTAAAGAATGTGGCAGACAATCCCCAAAGCAGGTGGCCATTCCAGTACTTAGTTCCATTAAGCTAGCCTCAAAACAACTTCTGTGATACTTACTGGTTACCCAGAAGCCAAAACATAGTTCCATTGTAGCAGCTCAGCTTTGGGCTACCACACAGGCATCCAAGTCAAATATGAAAGTTCTGCTACCCCAAAGGATCAGACACATCATCCCCAAGTTAATGAATATTTCAGATCTTACACAAATGCATGCTTAACAAAATGGTTAAAAGATCAATATACATAAAGATGAGTATATTTTTCAGATCAGTTTCATAACTTTGTAGTTGCAAAGAGTTATTTCAGAATTAGTCCATAGGCTATAGTCCAAAATTCATATATAAGATGATTCAGGTGGGACTGGAGATCTCAGTCTTATGAAAAAAAAAGCTTCCCCTGCATAAACCATTAAGTAGGTCTGAAAGGAAAAGATCAGGTCTCAAGAGTTTGTACACAGTTTTGTGACACTCTCTCAATCATACAGCCCTGGATGAACAATAGGCTTTTGAAGTATTTTTCTGTTTCCTAAAGGTCACGGGGTCATTACTACATGAATTAACATAAAATAGATTATCCATTAAACAATTTATTACAAACTTTAAAAAGACATATAGACAGTAACATTATTTAACCCAAGATTAATCTAAATGTTAATATTCCCTATTCATCTCTGAATCAATATTTATAGTAATAGACAGAAATTTTCTGTTTAAATGGCTAACCTCTAGCAAGATATAAGTAAACACATGCAATCGGTAGTGCCTGTAATTTTCTAAGAATACAGGTTTGCATTTCAAAGTTCTAGTCTATTTAACATGGAATAGCCCTAATTACCATTTACACAGTTTTCTAACATGTCTAAGTGGAGGTGGGTACCTACAGCCTGCAGGCTGGATTCAGCCCCAGCTTATCTTGATTCAGCCTAGGGTGAGGCTCAGGGCTTTCTATCATAGTAGGGCGAGCTGGTGCTCACACTCCAGCCCAGCAGCAAGTCTCTGAGCTTCAGTGCTCTCCCCCCATAGGGCTGGACTATGAGCACCATCTTGTCCCACTGCTGGGGGAAGTTCAAGCTTCAGTGTCCTCTGCAGGGTTGGAGTGTGAGCACTGGCTCACCCAACTGCAAGGGGAAGCCCCAAATTGTGTGAGTGGGGCCAGGTCAGAGTAAGGGGGTTTTGTTTTGTTTTGTTTTTTGTTTGTTTGGTTCATTGGAGGGTTTTTGCTTCTCAGCTGGGTTCCAGGTCAATAAGTTTTTTTGTGGTCCCTGAGGGTATGTCTAGACTACATCCCTCTGTCGCCAGAGGGATGTAAATTAGACATAGTACTAATCAGCGGGGATTTAAATATCCGCTTCATTAGAATAAAAATGGCCACGCTTTTTGCCGATGGCACTTTGCGGCAGCGGCAGTCAGACGGGGATCAGTCGACAAGGAAAGCCTTTTCCGACCGATCCTGTAAACCTCGTTGCACGAGGCGCAAGGGATCGGTCGAAAAGGCTTTCTGTCGACGATCCCGTCCTAGACTGCCACTTTGCCGCAAAGTGCCGCGTCGGCAAAAGGCAGTGGCCATTTTTATTCTAATGAAGCGTGATATTTAAATCCCGCTGATTAGTCGTATGTCTAATTTACATCCCTCTGGCGACAGAGGGATGTAGTCTAGACATACACTGAGTGACTCAGTAGCCCCTGACCAAAAAAAAAAAAAAAAAAAAAAAAAAAGGTTTTAATCTCTTTCATCCACTCCATCAATTTAGAACATGATGTATAGTACTGGTATCTACAATTTAAAAAGAACTTTGAAAAATTTGGGATGGTGCAAAGAAGAGCCACAAAAATATTCAAAAGCTGGAGAGAATACTTCAGAATATGACATTTAAAGAGCTCAATATATTCATAATATTGAGCAGAAGATTGAAAGGTGACTTAATTTTAATGCATAAGTACCTTCATGGAAGTATTAAAGGACTCATTAATCAAAGGCTGGAAATTGAAGTCAGACAAATTCAAATTAGAAATAAAACACATTTTTTTAAAAGTGAAGGTGGACTGCTGGAATAATCTACCAAGGGAAATGGTAGATTCTCCATCTCTTGATGTCTTCAAATCAGAAATGCCTGCCATTCTGGAAGGAATGTTTTAGTCAAACTTGTTATCGGGCTCCATGCAGAGGTAACTGTGTGAAATGCAATGGCCACTCATATACATGAGCTCAGACTAGATGACATAGTGGCCCTTTCTGGCCTTAAAATGTATCCATGAATCATTAAGAGAAATGTAAACTTTGGTACCACTTTTGTCAGTTACTAGAAGACATAACTAGCGTTGCTTGGGTCTGGCCCCAGGCTGGAGTGGGGCCAGAAAATGGGATGTGCACAGGCCTCCCACCTCCTTCCTTTCCATGTTATGGAAAACAGTCAAATTCCAGGCACATCCCTTTTTCCTGGCACAACCAAAGACTGACCTTGCTTTAGCTTAGGATAAGAGAAAGCTGCATACCAAATTTGGTGGTCCTAACTCTTACCATTTAGGAGGAGTTCTTGTACAAACAGATTTGCAGGCAAACAGACAGCCTCACAGACAGATGTACAAATCTCTAATCTCTCTCTCTCTCCTCTTTCTATTTATCTAACGGCTACAGAGTACCTTTTAGTTTCTCTTACAATACTTGCTGCAATGTCCTATTTAAATGACAAAGTACAACACAGAACCAAATTCTGCATTCATTATTCAGAGAAAACTCCCTTGGAAATAAGTAACAAATGAAAGAGTAGCAGGATTTGACCTGAATGTTATTGAATATATCTAAGCTTAAATACATTTGAAAAAAAAATACACTGTCTTGGTTCAGTGAAATCACTGCTTTAGCTGTCCTTTTCATAGAAATGTAAAATGTGCTTCTGAACTAGTAGAAGTCTGTTGATATATAATGGGATTACTCTGTTGTGTACTCATTATCATTTTTCCTCCATCATAGCTTTGGAAAGCATATCTGTTCTGCTAATGTACAAAATCTTTAACATGTTTTTGTTTAGGAAGCAAAGAGATGATCTAGAAAAAGTAGCTTTTCACACCCTGGTTGTATTGCTGAATCCACTTGTTAGTCATTATTTAAAACGACAAAGATTCCATCAGTTATGTCTTGAGGAGATGCCATGGAAGTCTCAGATGAACATTTATCTGGCAATTGCTCACTTCAATTTATTTAAAAAGAGGCTGGAAGAGGAATATAATATTGATGTTTCTGCTTTACAGCACTTGAACAGGTATGATATCCTATAATACTTAAAACATTGAATATATTATTAATACTAGTGCTGACATTTTTAATTAAAATCCCATTGGTCAGTTTGGTCACCTGACTAGCTCAGCTATTGAGGTTGCATGAGAAATTTTATAACCTCTATGCACAAGTGTAAAGCAAATCTTACATTGTATAACAGTGATCCCTTTGGGGTTATTATATTATTTTTGTTTTGCTAGGTGCTGTGTCTATTGAAAGTTTTGGAATTGAACTGTAAAGAATTCTTTTTGTGCTTATACACAAACACTAGAAGTCTAAGTAATAAGATTGGTGAACTAGAGTGCCTTGTTTTAAAGGAGTTTGTTGTTTTTTAAGACAGGAAACAAAGGGTAGGAATCAATTGTAAGTTTTCAGAGTGGAGAGAGGTAATAAGTGGTGTCTCCCAGGGTCTGTCCTGGGATCAATCCTATTCAACTTATTTATAAATGATCTAGAGAAAGAGGTAAACAGAGAGGTGGCAAAATTAGCACATCATACCAAATTGCTCAATATAGTTAAGACCAAAGCAGACAGGGAAGAGCTTCAAAAAGATCTCACCAAACTAAGTGATTGGGCAACAAAATAGAAAATGAAATTTAATGTTGATGAATGTAAAGTAATGCACATTGGAAAAAATAATCCCAACTATACACACAATATGATGGGGACAAATTTAGCTACAACTACTCAAGAGAGAGATCTTGGAATCATTGTGGATAGTTCTCTGAAAACATCCACTGAGTGTGCAGCAGCAATCAAAAAAGCAAACAGAATGTTAGGAATCATTGAAAAAGGGATATAGAATGAGACAAAGGATATCTTATTGTCTGTATATAAAACCATGATATGACCACATCTTGAATACTGAGTACAGATGGGTCATCTCATCTCAAAAAAGATACATAGAAAAGGGCAACAAAAATGATTAGGGGTTTGGAACGGGTCCCATATGAAGAGAGATTAAAAAGACTTGGACTTTTCAGCTCAGAAAAGAGGAGACTATGGGGGGGGATATGATAGAGGTCTATAAAATCATGACAGGTGTGGAAAAAGTGAATAAGGAAAAGTTATTTACTTATTCCCACAATATAAGAACTAGGGGTCACCAAATGAAATTAATAGGCAGCAGGTTTAGAACAAACAAAAGGAAGTTTTTCTTCATTCAGCGCTCAGTCAATCTGTGGAACTCTTTGCCAGAGGATGTTGTGAAGACTAGGACTTTAACAGGGTTAAAAAAAGAGCTAGATAGATTCATGGAGGTTAGGTCCATCAATGGCTATTAGCCAGGATGGGTAGGACTGGTGTATCTAGCCTCTGTTTGTCTGGAAATGGATGACAGGAGAGGGATCATGGGATGATTACCTATTGTGTTCCCTTCCTCTGGGGCATCTGGTATTGGCCACTGTTGGTGTTTAGGATACTGGGCTTGATGGAGCTTTGGTCTGACACAATATGGCTGTTCTTATGTTCTTTTTTTTTTTTTAAGTATTTAAAACTTCTGACTATAATTCATTATTTAAAATGCGTAAAAGTAAATTAAGAATACACACAATTCAGTGATGATGGAATGAATATTGTGAACATTGTGCTGGAAATCTTTTTAATACAGTATCTAGGTTTTCAAAAATAATTTTTTTATTTCTTTTTCCTCTCCAGTTATGATGTTCTGGACCCTGAAATGTTGTCTTTAAATAATTCTGGCATCATAGTTGTGAGAGCAGGAACAGATGACAACATAGGAGCACTGAGTCACTTGCTGATTAAAAGAACACAGTCAGGAAGCACCAGAAAAATAACTGGTAACAATCATGAATGTGTGAACAGACTAAATCTATTTAACCTAGCTTTCTTCTTCGAGGGTCCCTGTGGGTGCTCCACCTAAGGTACATCAGCCTTGCTGCGCACCGGTCGGAGAGTTGTATTAGCAGTGCCCCTGGCCTGCAGCACTTGCTGAGTGCCAGCATGAGCATTCTCAGTGCGCTACTCTGCATGCACAGCCAGCTACCTTCAGTTCCTTCTTAACCGCCACCAGCTCTGGTCACATCTTAGCAGTCACCCACTTGACCTCACTATTAAATAGTTACTTTTCAGTTATCTATCTACCTCAGATTTAAAAAAATTTTTCTTTAGTGTTTTCTTCGTTTTAATTAGTATAACAGATTACAGGACTGTGAACTAGTGGCGATAACAAAATGCAGAAACAGAAGCATTCTGGGACATGCTGGGTTTTCCTGGGTTTAAAAGGTGTACAGGCTGTAAACTATCTATATTAGTCTCCAACAGACATGACCTGTGCATCCATTACCTGAATGAGGAGCACCTCCGGGAGCAGTGCCCTCACTGCAAGAAACTAACATCTAGAATGAGAAAGTCCAGAGAACTACAGATAAAAATGCTACAGCTAGAAAAAAAGATGCATCCAGCATGAGACCCAGAACATACCACCCCCCCAGACAACCATCACCTGAGGTGGCATCTGACAGGGAACCTATTACTAAGCCCGATGTAAGGGACCGGGACAGGGCGCAACAGCCTACAAAGAGGTCCCATTCCTCCTCCGGGACAGACTCCCCTTTGAGGAAACAATCTCTACATGCTAGAACTGCCTCCAAAACCCCTGCAATAAAGGGGTCTGAGAAGCAGTCTAAGAATGGGACCGGCACCGAAAAAAGCCGGGACCCAAAGCAAAAGGCCCATGTTGCTGCGAAGGCACCACCAGAGGCAAAAGGCAAAACTTCCAACTCAGCAATGAGCGGGAAACTACGGCACCAGCCACGGTAGGCACAAAGCTGCGCAGAGAGTCTGACACAAACAGCGCTACAGCATCAACGGCAACATCAAAGCCGCGCATAGAAACAGGAAAGAACACTGTGGCAGAGATACCAGCACCAGCGAAACACAAGGAACAAACGAATCAGACCAGAATGCTGATGCAGATACCAACAGCTCTGGCACCTCACATAATATCCCTCCTATGCCAGTTCAACAATTTATGACCACAGAGGATCTACCAATCACAATGGTACCGGGAACACCTCTTTTTGGTATAGATAGGCCCCCACAGGCATTAAGGCATAGCCTGTCATCCACACCTGCTACATCCATACTGCTGGAATTCAGTGAGGATGAAGAAGTACATGACAACACATATTCACATCGATACTCCTGACCCAAGCCTAACCAACAATGGCAACCGCAGCAATGGCTTTCACCTCCTAACCCACCAAATTGGCCTTAGTGGGATCCATGGCACTATATAGATCACAACAGATGCAGACAACACAGCAATCAGTACCAGCACAGAAACCAAATATCATAATAGAGAGCTCCCCTGGCAGAGAGAGCTTAGCTACAGCCGTGGAAGAGGATGAGGTTGAATGTGATGATCATACACCCAGTTCTCCCTCTATCAATATGGCATCAACCTCTATAACTTATACAATTATGCCTCCACCAGCTGCAACGGGACGACTTCAGATCGTTCCAAAAACTGTTCAGGAGAGTTGCGGACTCACTTGAGATTTCCCTCTCTGCTATCCCAGAAATCAACACAAACTCACAAAAATGCTGCATATTTTGCCACATATGAAACTATCGCTCCCAATGAATGAAACCCTTACGGACCCGGCTAAAAACATTTGGAAGATGCCGGCCACAATATCACCGACTGACAAGAGGTCAGATTGAAAGTACTAAGTCACTCCAAAAGGAACAGAATTTCTGTTCTCCCACCTACCCCCCAACTCCTTGGTGGTGGATGCAGTTAACCATAGGGGTAAACAACAAACTACTCTTAATGCCCCCTCTGACAGAGACTGGAAGAGATTGGATATGATGGGCAAAAAGGCATACTCGTCAACAAGCCTACAACTCTGAATAACCAACTACACAGCATTACTAGCAAAGTACACACATCACACCTTTGATCAGTTAGCAAAATTTATTGATTCCCTACCAGACAACAAAAGGGAACAATTCACATCCAGCTTACAGGAAGGAGCACTAATGTCTAGAACAGCTCCACAAGCCGCACTAGACTGCAGATACGGCAGCCAGATCCTTGGCTTCTGCAGTAGTCATGAGACAAGAATCCTGGCTCCAACTATCAGGATTCCCAAGGGAAGTGAAGTCCAGTGGTGGAGGACTTGCCCTTCAACGGCATCAGACTTTTTGCCGAATCCACAAATACATCCTTACACACTCTCAAGGACTCATGAGCAACATTGAAACCCTTGGGTATCCAGGCACCTGTTACAAAGAGAAAACAAGGCAGACCTTTTACACAAAGATATGGATCTACATCCTTTAATCAACTGCAGCGTCATTTTGACAACAGATGGAGACCACACCAAAACAGGCACAGGCAACCCTCCGATCAATCAACATCTCAACAGCCATTGAAGTCCAGACAAGCATTTTGAAGTATTGGTTGAGGGTCAGACAACCCCAACATTTCCGAGGCAGCAATTCAAACCCTCCAAAACATTTGGCAACAGATTAGCTGCATTTTACCCAGTCTGGAGTGCCATCACCACCAACAGGTGGGTGCTGGAAATTGTAAACAGTGGTTATTGTATACTGTTTTCATTTATCCCCCCCCCCACCTCTCTTATCCAACTGATTTCAATAGCGCAGTCCAGCCTAGTGATAACAGCCAAACACTGCCTGCAAATTCTAGGCCACATGGCAGCGGCAACATTCATAGTGCCACACGTCCGTCTCCACATGAGACCTCTGCAAGCATGGCTCCACATGATATACAAGCCACGCATCCATCACATAAACAAACAAATCGCCATACTGAACAAGATAAAGACTTTCCTCACTTGGTGGACCATACACAACAACATATGTGTTGGAGTCCCCTTCCAAAGAGCACCACCATCAGTACCAGTCATTATGGATGCCTCACTGATGGGATGGGTCACTCACCTGGGTCAACGTGTAGTTCAGGTGCAATGGACCAAGCAAGACAGAGGGAAACACATCAACCTGCTGAACTCAGGGCAGTAAGACACGCATGTACACACTTCCTTCCCCTCATTCAAAACAGAACTGTACAGATCCTTACGGACAACGTAACTACTATGTACTGTATCAACAGACAGGGAGGGGCCAGATCATATGAGCTGTGCCAAGAAGCAGTCCAATTGTGAGAATGGTGTATTCCAAGAAACATACACCTCATTGCAACTTACCTACTGGGGAAGGACAACACACTAGCAGATGCCCTAAGCAGGCAGTTTTCCCAAAAACACGAGTGGGAAATAGACACTTCAGTGCTAACCTTCCTCTTCAAGAAGAGAGGGTTCCCATTGATAGACCTATTTGCCGTGCAACACAATACCCATTGCCCACAGTACTGCTCCAGAGCGGGCATAGGGCACTACTCACTAGGAGATGCCTTCACCATACTGTGGAAAACACACCTGTACTACGCATTCCCTCCATTCCCTCCAATAAAACGAGTAATTCTCAAGGTCAAACAAGACAGGGCTAGAGTGATCCTCATAACACCCAATTGGCCCAGGCAAACATGGTATCCATACTTGCTGCAGATGAGCATCCGTCCACCACACTGCTTCCCACTAGTTCAAGCTCTGCTCACTCAGTGCAACAGTTGGATTCACTATCCCGACATACAAACTCTACATCTCCAAGCCTGGATGCTGGCTGGTTAGACGACATAAAACGTACTCTACCTAAGAGAGTGCAACATGTTCTTAAAAATTCCGGAGACCTACAACAAGAAAAACATACACACAAAAATGGAAGCGTTTCACAATGTGGTGCTCTATTCATAATTACAAACCACAGCACACATAATTAACACATCTACTATAGTACTTGTTGCACCTGCACAAGGCAGGACTCTCCATGAGCTCTATACGAGTATGCCTAGCCTCTATCTCTGCCCTCCGCCTCCCACTATAATCACAATCGGTCTTTACCCATCCTGCTGTAAAAATGTTCCCGCGTGGCCTACAAAACATGTATCCACCACTTAAGAACCCAACACCTGAATGGGACTTAAATCTTGTACTGATGAGGCTCATGGGCAGACCCTTTGAGCCATTAGCTACATGATCTTTGTTACACCTCTCAATGAAGGTGGCATTCCTTGTTTTAATTACTTCTGCAAGGCGGATAGGAGAGTTGGGGGCCCTCATGTCGAACCCGCCATACACAACATTCCACAAAGACAAAGTAGTCTTGAGAACACACCCGAAATTTATACCAAAAGTACTTATCTCATTCCATTGCAACAAACCAATACACTTATCTGCTTTCTACCTGAAACCTCATAAAGACCGAAAGAAGGAGGCGCATCATAACCTGGACGTCCACAGGGCACTCTCCTTTTACTTACAGGGCATAAAACCTTTCAAAAAATCTCCACGACTGTTTATCTCAATGACAGAAAGGTCACAAGGATTACCCATATCAAAACAAAGATTATCAAAATGGGTATCAAACTGCATACGCTTAGCGTACGAATTTGCACAAAAGGACCCACCTCCCAATATAAGAGCTCACTTCACAAGAGCCATGGCGGCCACAATCACATTCCTAAGAGGCATTTCAATGGAACAAATATGCAAGGCTGCCACTTGGGCATCTACACATACATTCACTGAGCACTATGTCATCCACACATTTGCAGACTGTGAAACAAAGTTTGGCCAAACACTACTCTTGATTGCAGACTCATACACTCCAACGCTCCTGCCTACTAACATGACCACTGCTTTGTAATCACCTAAGGTGGAGCACCCACGGGGACCCTCGACGAAGAAGGGAAGGTTACTCACCTGTGCAGTAACTGGAATTCTTCGAGATGGTTGTCCCCGTGGGTGCTCCACCACTTACCTTTCCTCCCCTCAACTTCAGACTCACAGGTATCTGGGTCACCGAAGGAACAGAAGGCAGCCGGCTGTGCATACAGAGTAGTGCACTCATAATGCTTGTGCTGGCAAGCCGTGCGTGCTGCCGGCCAGGGGCACCTCTAATACAAATCTCCAACTGGTGCGCAGCGACGCTGATGCACATAAGGTGGAGCACTCACGGGGACAACCATCTCAAAGCACTCCAGTTACTGCACAGGTGAGTAACCTTCCCTTCTCTAATACCTTATTTAATATTGTCAGAATTAGAAGCCATCTCTTACAGACAAAACACTATATGGCAGTGTTTCTTAAACTGTGTTCTGTGGCACACTGGTGTGCCACGAGGCAGTTGGAGGTGTGCTGCAGAGAACAACAGAGTTCAAAATGGCCACCCTTAAAGGGACAGGTGCCTTTCCCTCCCCTCCCCCCAATAACTTTCTCCCCGACCCTATTTTTTTTTTTTTCAACAAAAAGTCCTTGGTGTTCCTCATTAAAAAAAATATTGTTTGGTGTTCCTCCATCTTAAAACGTTTAAGAAACACTGCTGTATGGAGATGGTGAGGATAGATTAGGTTGGGGTTTCAGGATACCCTCCCATTTTACTCCCAGGCTCCATCACTGTTTCTTGTGTGACTTTGGGCAAGTTATTTATACTTTCATTTGGGGAACACTGGAGAAGGTTCCCCTGGCTTTCCGATATCCCACAGGTCTCCTCTGTTTTTCCCTCCTCCCCTCATTTACTGCAAAAGGAGATTTTTCTTGATATTGCATGTTTATAGCTGCTCTGGCCAGTATTCCCTTTTTGTGTATGCTTTCTCAGGCATCAATGCTGCTATGGAGAATTTTTAGCAATCTTGTGACCTTGACAGAAAGGTGAGAGGAGACTATATAACAACATAGCAGTTGCTGTACTGGTCAACACCAGATTTTTCAGAGAAGATGAAAGAAGCTCCACAGAGGCAGATATGAGATAATCTTCCCCTCGGTGTCTCATCTTAAGTCCTCATTGTTAAAGATTGTCTTAAGCCCTAAAGCAGGAAGTTTTATCTACCTTTTGATATTCTTTCTGTTACTTTGACTGTTATAAATCTGGATCACCTTGCTATCCAGTTACCTGTCCAGTCCCTTTTTGAATTGCGTTTTTTTGTTTTCTTTTAGAGCCATCCTATGATGGTGGGTTCCACAGTCTAATTATATATTGTGGGAAGAAATGCTTTCAGTCTCACACTGTCAAGTTGGCATATGAATTGCAGCTCTTCAAAAATAGACTATAGTGTGAAATAGCAGAGCTAGAATTCATATGCAAACTTGACACTCTTAAGCTTTGTCTACACTGATCTTCCTCAAAAACTTCTTGCGCAAAAGCGCGTCCACACCTCAAAAGCACATTGCAAAAGCGATGTGCTTTTGCGCAAGAGAGCGTCCACACTGCATGGACACTCTTGCGTAAGAAAGCTCTGATAGCCATTCTGTTAATGGCAATCAGAGCACCTGTGCTTTTTCTAATGGGCTCTTTTTGCGCAAGAAACCCCTGCGGAGCATCCACACCTGCCTTTTTGTGCAAGAGCTGTAGTGCAAAAAGGAGTTATTCCTCATGGGGAGAGGAATAACTCTACCAGCAAAAGCCCTCTGTCCTGTCAATTTATTGTATTTTTTTTCCCAAAAACGTGCTTGAGGTGTGGGCGCTCTGCTGGTTTTTGCGCAAAAACAGATGTTTTTGTGCAAAAACCTTGTAGTGTAGACATAGCCTTACACTGGGTATGAATAGAGACTAGAAGTAACTAGCTTGCTACAAAAAAATAATTCCCCTTCTTTTGGTGTTCTCACCTTCTCAACTGTTGGAAGTAGGCCACATCCACCTTGAATGGGCCTCATTAGCACTGTTCCTCCCCATAATAGTGTAACACTCTCACCTTGGCATTTGTATATATCCCTGCCAAACTGAAGTTTCCATTTCATGCATCTGATGAAGTGGGCTCCAACCCACAAAAACTTATGCCCAAATAAATTTGTTAGTCTTTACAGTGCCTCAGGACTCCTTGTTGTTTAAGCATATGATTGTTTAACTTGCCCCCTCAAGTAACACAGCTATGTTAAGGAATAGTTGTAACTAGATGCCAGTACTCCCTGGGTTTATCTATAGCAGCTAATTTGAAACTAAATAGTATTCTCAAGTCTATCTTGTTATTTACAAATCAGAGCCCATTGAGAATTTATGGAACCCTAGAGCCATTTATATTTCTGTGTTCAAGAATTCTGAAAATGCATATTTTTATTTAGAGCTCAAGTACTGGAGAAGCTTCACTTTACCTTGAAAGAAATACTTGGAGTAAGACTTACCTGTAGTAAGGGCTATTAGATTTTGCTGCTAAGAGCCACCCTACTTCCCTATGGAGGAGACCTCCTTTTGAAGAGCTAATTGCAGTGGTTTGGTAGCCATGTTAGTTAGAGAGACAAGGTGCGTGAGGTAGTATCTTTTATTGAAGCAGTTTCTATTAGTGAAAGAGATAAGCTTTAGAGCAGAGGTGGCCAACCCATTAAATGAAGAAAGCCAAAACAGCAGCAAAAAAAATGTGAAGAGCCGCACCAGAATTTTTTTTGAGCAATTTTTGTTGAGCCCCCCCCCTCCAAAGACAAGGCCACATCAGGCTCCTGTGGGCCACCATCTTGGCAATGCCATTTTGAATCACTGCACCGGATGGGAGCCGGGGGCCAGGGACTGTTTCTAAGGGCATGGGGGGGCTTCACGAGCAGTGGGGGAGTCTTTGTGAGCCGCAGTTTAAAGGGGGGAAGAGCCGCATGTGGCTCACGAGCCGTGGGTTGGCCACCCCTGCTTTAGAGCTTTCACAGGACTCTTTGTAAGGATTTGAAAGGTACCTGAAATAGAGCAGGTCACTGAAAAAAATCTCTGTGTAAGCTTGAAAGCTGGTTTCTTTCACCAGCTCCCCCACTCACCATGTCTCATTACCGAACTAAGTAATTTTTACCCACATCAAGCATTGTCACAAAAAGAGCATGTGATTCATTCCCTTCCAAAGAGGGCTTTGCCACCAGTGAGATTTTGGGAAGCAAGCCAAACGGCCACATCTCTTAAAAATGGCATAGCTTCAAGGAGGAAGACTGATTAATAGAAAAGAGATTCTGGTTTAATTTGGAGGATGCACAAAATATTATGCACACTCTTTTAGTTGAACCAATTTTCCCATCACTACTTTGACCTCCACTTAAGTTGAAATAGAGTATGATATTATAGCTTATCTATAAAAATAATTGTTTATAAAATAATTATGAAAATAATATTAACTGACTTTTGAATATTTAAATGCAGCTTTAAAATCTTAAGTCTAGTGATGTTTTTCTTACGTTTTTTGAGAATTTTAACTTCGTTTTAATCAATTATCTTTTCATCTTAAGATCCTGATAAATCTTCTGAGCACAGCACAAAATTCAGTGAAGCAGATACTCCTCGAACTCAAATGACAAACGATACAGCGTTATCCATTACTTTTTCCATCAGAGAACATGAACAAGCTATTTCTAATGCCATTTTGTTAGAGCATTTCACAAAAACCTTTCTTCATTTAAGAAGAGCCGCGGTAATGTGCACTTTTGAATTAAGATATTCACTGTGTTGTTTTATGTTATTTAGGTTTTTTAAAATACTACACTATCTCAAAAAAATTTTAAATGGGGGAAAACTAGTGGTTTTCATCCAGATGTAAAGTTCAAATACTGAATATCATATATACACACTTGACAAAAATACTACATCTTTTGCATTTTTCATAATTTTTCCTTATCATATTTTTTAAATCCTTCCTTAAACTATTGCTAGACTCATTTGTTTATATTGGCCTCTCCTTTGTTAAAAGAGTTGAGGGCCATGGTGAATAGGTGATCAATTTTGATATTCTAAAAACTATTTTAAATGTAGCTGTTTGGGGACTGCCTTTCTCTCATCTCTCCTTATTTTTCACTTAAAGAAAAACAAGCGACATAAAATGAAATAGTGTATGGCTCTGAATATTATTACCATACAGAGCTTTTGCAAACATTTTAAAAATATTTGAGAGCATGTATCATTGTACAAAATGTATAGATATAGCACTGTAAGTGTGGGGCACATTTTAAAATATAATATTTTTTCAAATATTTCCTTAATTTGCCAAGTCTTGAATCCATGAGGATTTTTTTCTGCTGAAACATTTGATAATGTAACTAATACCTAAAGCATCTATAACAATACTGGATGAAACCTTTAATATTCACCTGGTGAATATCTGCCCTGGTACTATCTATCTGTAAACACCAAAAGATAGAAATGCATAGATTAAATCTTACTTATGATGATGGGGTTATATTCTGAAAGTATCAGTGTGGGCTTTCCATATTTATTGTATCTCAGTGATTACCATATCAGATTTAGTCAATTATGATTTTATTTTCTCTGTCAGCTTTGTAAATTGACCCAGTGATGAGAAAGTTCAAGGCATGTTCTTTCTGACTTTGATATCACAAAACATAAAGACTGAAATATATTTGCAAATAGAATTTGGCTAATAATTCTGTTGAGTGTGGCAAAATAGAGTCCAGCTGACTTTCCTGGTACTGTGTTGACTCTCCAAAACTAATAAGAGTAAAAAACAGTAAAAAATTAATATTGTAGCTCTGTAAAAAGTTCTGACTTGGAATGCATCAACTCTTGCAAGAGAAACACAAAACAAAAGTTCTGGCAGATAAAGAATTTTTGTCATTTATTCAAGTTTAGCCTACTTGGGCTCAGTCCTACTGTAACTGAAGTCGATATAAATTTTGTAATAAACATCACTGGGAGGAGGATCATATGCTTTAATATTGATAAAATTGTTACTTTCTGGTTTCTGTTTGCTTGTACGAAACAAGATGATTGTCTCCGGGCTTGTCTATCTAGGAATAGTCAGGAAAATTAAAAAGAATCAACTAAAGCTGTGAAGTCAATGCATATAAAAATAACTCTAGGATTAATAAAGTTACATCAAAGTTAGTCCACTGTACTTCTGAATGAGAGCATCCAAACATAAGTTTTAGTGTGTTTTGATTTATACACATTAACTTCATAGCTTTAACTGGTTTCTCTTAATATTTTTCAGAGTCCCCATGTGGATAAGCCCTCAATCTGAGTGGATGGATATAAATGTGACAAACCCCATTGATATTGCTGATTTCAGTGAGGTTGCACGGGCAGAATTCAGCCCGCTGTATCTGATATTGCTAATATGTTATAACTGTGTATTTTGGAATTTTGTAATAGGAAGCATTTTTTCATCACTCTTGACAAGATTCATGAGTGTTTCTCAATCACTGTCAATGTGATTCACTTCCAATATGTATTATATTGTGAGGCAAATTTTTTTTTTGCAAAGTAAATTAAGAACCTGGAATGAAAAGTGCTATACAATTACAAATTGTTATGCTGATAAGGCCTTAAATGGAGTATTCTGTCCAATTCTATGTTCCACATTTCAGGAAAGGTATGGACAAATTGTTCAAAGGACAGCAACAAAAATAATTAAAGGTCTAGAAAAGATGACCTCTGAGGAATTATTGAAAGAACTGGATTTGTTTAGTTTGGAGAACAGAATATTGAAGAGGGATGTAACAGTTTTCAAGTACTTAAGAGGTTGTTACAATAAGGAGGGTGAAAAATTGTTCTCATTAACCTCTGAGGATAGGACAAGAAGCAATGGGTTTAAAGTGCAGCAAGGAAGGTATACATTGTAGACTAAAAAAATCTTCTTAACTATCAAGGTAGTTAAATACTAGAACAAATTGCCTAGGGAAGTTGTGGGATCTCTATCACTGGAACAATATTTTAGGAACAATATTTATCAGGAATGGTGTAGTTATTACATAGTCCTGCCTTGAATGCAAGGGACTATAATAAATAACCTCTCAAGGTCCTTTCCAGTCCTACACTTCTGTGATGATCATTTTATTAATGAATTAAGTAATTTATTACTGAAAGTGAGTAATTTAAGGAAATCATAATTTTCAAGGATTAAAGTTTTGAGGTAAAGGAATGAATTTTTGTTCAAATCTATACTTTGAAAATATAACAACATTTTGAAAAAATTATATGCAGGTTCTTGCTCATCGTGGTGGTCACTGGACATTGCTTCAAAATACCTGCCGAGAACTTTGGAACTATACTCAAGAAGCACTGTCAATTGCCAAGCATTCACATTCTCTTCAAGAATTATTTCCTATTACCAGCGATATTCTTATCAGCACCATCTGGCTGCCATTCTATTTGGCATCAGATATGATCCTGGATATGATAATAGAACTACAAATGAGTAATTCCCTTAAGGTAAACGTGTTTTTATTCATATATTATATCCATTGTAGTTAGTTCTTTGAGTCATATGTAAAAAATGCAGAAAAGAATCAGGAGGAATTATTTTCTTGCACTGATAATTGATTTTGGTAACTTCCAACTACTGCCATTAATACAGCCAATATAGAAGAACAGTATTTCTTCTTCGAGTGGTGTCCCTGTGGGTGCTCCACTCTGGGGTGCTGGTGCGTCCTTATGCCGGCGACCGGAGATTTTTCTAGCAGTATCCACCACACTGTGCATGCACTGTGGCGCCCCCCTGTGCCATTGGTGTCCATTAGGCGCGAGCGCAGCGCAGCCCCTCTGTTCCTTCTCTGCCGTCCTTGGCAGCAGACAGAGCTTCTCTCTTTCCACTGATTCTATCGAAAAACAACAAAAAAACCCCTGTTATTTCCCCCTAGTTTCCTCACTTTTCCAAGTTTTAAGGCCCCTACCATACCCCAAAGTTTAAAAAAAAAAATTCTCCTCTAGTGGTCTGCCGCTTTACGCCGCACCTCATGCGGGGATCTCCCAGCTTCAACAGATGTGAGTTGTGCCGGGATGCTACGCCTGTGTCTGATGGGCATTCTAAGTTCATAAAGTGTCTTGGAGAATCACACCAGACACAAAAGTGCCCTCACTGCTCTAAGTTGACGGCTAGAGCACGTCATGACTGAGCCAACAGGTTGAAGGCTTTACTGTACGAAAAGTCTCTCCAACCGTCTTCTGAAGATACTCCAGTGGTCTCAAAATCTGTTTCTCAGCCAAAAGGTATGGACAAAACTCGTCCCTCTATCTCTTCTGGCTTGTCTCTTTCAAAAATGAAAATTCTGGCCCGATCTCTACCCTTGGCACTGACGGCCTTGAGGGTCAGCACCACGCATAGGTCCGGCACATCAGGCACTACACCGCCCAAGATGCCGGTACCACATAAGAGAGCGCACTCGGAGCCCAAACAGAAACAAATGGCACCGTCGGCACCAACCACACCGCTGGGCCACCAGAAGGTGGACAACAACTTAGGTACAACTTCCGCCAAAAAGAAAGACCTCAACATCGCAGAACACAATGTCAGCAGCAACATCAAACTGCATCTACTCAACCATCCACATCAAAGCAGTAGATTTGAAAATTTGCTCAAGAGCCAGAAAGCTGCTTCTCTTGTGGTCACACCACCGACCAATTGCCCACAATTCAACCACCTCCTCCACTCCTTTTTTCAACAGCGGGCTCAGATAACATTGGACAGATGGGTCCTAGAGCTCATCCAACATGGTTACACCATCCCTTTTATTTCTCCTCCTCCTACCCACTCTCCCACCCCATCCCTCTTCAGGTATCCCTCTCACAAGACCCTCCTCGAATAAGAAGTGCTTCACCTCCTCCGCTTAGGTGCCATAGAACTGGTACCAACAGAGTTCCAAGGTCGAGGGTTCTACTCAACATATTTCCTAACACAGAAAAAGAGTGGAGGATGAAGGCCCATATTGGATTGAAGAAAGCTCAACAAATACATCGCTTACCACCGATTCAAGATGGTGACCCTAGCAACAACAATCCCCGTACTTGATCAAGGAGACTGGCTTTCGGCTCTCGATCTTCAGGATGCATACTTCCACATTACAATTCACCCAGAACACAGACGTTATCTACGATTCACAGTTGGCCACCACCATTACCAATATCGAGTGCTCCCTTTTGGCCTTTCAACGGCTCCCACAGTGTTTTCCAAAACTCTAGCCTTTGTAGTGGCCTCTTTACGTCATCAGGGAGTCATAATATTTCCGTATTTAGACGACTGCCCCTTATAAAGGGCACGTCTTTCCAGGAGACAAAGGACATGATCGAGACTACTACGAGCCTTCTGCTCAACCTCGGTTTCCACATAAACTACAAAAAGTCTACACTCCACCCCACTCAGAGGCTGGAGTTTATAGGAGCGCACATCGACACTGTGATGGCCAAAGCGACCCTACCCATGCACAGATTCGATGCCCTATGCAACCTCATTACAATAGGATGCGCGACCCCTACCATGACAGTTCGCGAATGCCTAAAAATTCTGGGACACATGGCTTCCACAACTTATGTCTTCAGGCTAGCAAAACTACATATGAGATACCTGCAGTCTTGGCTAGCCACACTCTACACTCCATACAGAGACCCGCTCTCCAAGTCAGTTACCATTCTGCCATGGGTCCTTGACTCCCTACATTGGTGGATGAATCCACACCATGTATTAACTGGAGTGCCATTTCAGCAATCTACCCCCACACTTACCATGATGACCGATGCATCACTCCTGGGATGGGGTGCCCATCTGGGAACCCTCAGAACCCAAGGCAAATGGTCCTTTACAGAGCAAACTCTCCATATCAACCTTTTAGATTTACGAGCGGTATGGTATGCATGCCAACATTTCCTACTCCATATAGCTTGCAAGACCATCAATGTTATGATAGATAACACCACTTGCATGTATTACATCAATCGGCAAGGAGGTGCTCGATCCCCATCCCTACGTGCGGAGGCTCTCAAATTATGGAATTGGTGTTTGGGGCACCAGATCACTCCGGTTGCTTCTTACCTCCCAGGGGTGTTAAATATTACAGCAAATGCCCTCAGCTGCATGTTCTACGATCATCACGAGTGGGAGATGGACAGGCATGTCTTCAGTTGCGTGTTCCGCCAATGGGATCAGCCAGACATAAACCTCTTTGCGACCAGAAACAACCGGAAGTGTCACCTTTACTGTTCCAGAGCAGCTTTATGGAAGCACTCCCTTGGGGATGTTTTCTCCATCAGGTGGGATGCACCTCTGCTCTATGCATTCCCACCCCTTCCCGTACTCCACAGTCATCATCAAGATCAGAACAGACAAGCTCGCGTGATACTTATTGAACCAGCGTGGTCCAGGCAAACATGGTATCCTTACTTCTGCAAGATGATAGTCACGGATCCATATGCCTTTCTTCCTCAGTGCAGTCTTCTCTCCCAGAATCACAGGACGATTCTCCATCCAGAACCCAACAAACTTCACCTCCATGCCTGACTCCTTCATGGCTCCAAGATGCCAAAAATATCTGTTCAGAAAGAGTGAAAGAAATACTGATCAACAGCAGAAGACAATCCACCAGGAAAACGTACCCCTATAAATGGAAGGGATTTTCTCATTGGCTCAAACGCATTCACACTACAACCCCATTGAAGGCGCTTCTTTCCTTGCCAACCCGATCACTAAGAGATTCCTCATGGGTCTACAAAACACCTTTCCATCTGTTCGCCCACCAGTTCCCATCTGGGACCTAAATCATGTACTTAAGAGCTTGTCATAACCACCCTTTGAGCCTTTGGCGACTTGCCCCTGGTCATACCTGCCGATGAAAGTCTCCTTCCTGGTTGCAATAACCTCCAGTAGGAGAGTAGGCGAACTTCCTGCCCTAATGGCGGATCCCCCTTACACGGTTTTCACCAAGGACAGTTATATTCCGACCCCACCCTAAATTCCTCCCAAAAGTTCCTTCCCCCTTCCATGTCAATGAACCCATACACTTACCTGCCTTTTTTCCTAAGCCACATGCTGACCCGGTGCACACTGCTTGGCACACCCTCGATGTCCACAGAGTGCATGCATTCTCCATCGACCGGATGGGGGCCTGGCGAACATCACCTAAACTCTTCCTCTCCTATGCAGAACGATCCAAGGGATAAGCTGTCTCTTATCCCTGTACTAGAAGCTCTAAGTGGATCTCCTGATGTATCCACACATGCTACACCATCCACAATAAAGAACCACCTGGAGTCATCAAGGCCCATTCCACCAGAGCGATGTCTTCTACTACTGCTTTCCTCAACAATGTTCCCCTCCAGGACATTTGTAATGCTAGCGCATGGTCATCAGAACACATATTTGCACAACACTACTCTCTCCCGTCTTCCATTGCATCATCTATGGCAGTGGGGCATGCAGTATTATCCTCAGTGAAAAGCACAGGGCTCCAAGCCCACTTGCATGAGCCAACAACTGCTGTGTAGTCACCCAGAGTGGAGCACCCATGGGGACACCACTCGAAGAAGAAGAAAGAGTTACTCACCTTATGCAGTAATGGTGGTTCTTCGAAATGTGTGACCCCGTGGGTGCTCCACTACCCTCCCTTCTTCCCTTGCTTTGGAGCCCCATGCTCTACAGCACGGGTAGAGAAGGAATGGAGGGGCCGCACCGCGCCTGCGCCTAACGGACACCAACGGCACAGGGGGGCGCCACAGCATGTGTGTGGCACGGTGGATATTGCTAGAAAAATCTCCGGTCGCTGGTGCAACGATGCACCAGCACCCCAGAGTGGAGCACCCACAGGGACACACATCTTGAAGAACCACCATTACTGCACAAGGTGAGTAACTCTTCTTAACTTGTACAAGTAGAATTTGCCTTCTAAAAATGTAGTATACAAGAAGACTATAAAAACAACAAAAACTCTTGTGGCACCTTAAAGACTAAGCGTATGTCTACACTAGCCTCCTAGTTCGAACTAGGGAGGCTAATGTAGGCATTCGAAGTTGCAAATGAAGCCCGGGATTTAAATATCCCGTGCTTTATTTGCATCTTCTCGTCCGGGCACCATTTTTAAATCCCCTTAGTCCGAACTAACTGCCCGCGGCTACATGCGGCAGTCAAACGTTAACTCGAACTAAGTCCTTAGTTCGAGTTAACTGTTACACCTCATTCCACGACTTAGGAATGACTTAGTTCATAAGGACTTAGTTCGAGTTAACGTTTGACTGCCGCGTGTAGCTGCGGGCAGTTAGTTCGTACTAAGGGGATTTAAAAATGGCGCCCGGACAGGAAGATGCAAATAAAGCCTGGGATATTTAAATCCCGGGCTTCATCTGCAATTTCGAATGCCTACATTAGCCTCCCTAGTTCGAACTAGGGGGCTAGTGTAGACATACCCTAACAGATTGAATACGATTTTGTGGGCTAAAACATTTGCATGAAGTGGGATTTTGTCCATGAAATCTTATACCCAAATAAATGTTAGGCTACATCTGGACAACGTGGCTATTTTGGGGGAATTGGAAGTATCCTGAAATAGCAATTCTGCATTTTTAAATGAGCCCATTATTTTGAAATATATTTAGAAATAACAGGCGTGTTTTTTTCAGGAACTTGTCAGAATAGCACTTTATTTTGAAATAAATTTTGAAATAAGCTATTTCAAAAATTACCTCAAAATAAGCTACACAATTTGCGTAATAAATTGTGTAGCTTATTTTGAGGTAAAGCTGCTGTGTAGGTGCACCCTCAGTCTTTAAGATGCCACAAGACTCCTCGTTTTTGCAGATATGGACTAACATGGCTACCCCTCTGATACTTGTCAAAGAAGAATATAGAAACGGAAGCCATCTATTTTCACTACTGTCTGCCTCAATTTTACATTTTTTTTCCTTTTTTCTTTCAGTTTCTGAGATGCCCATGAGAACTGAGCAGGAAATGATTTTCCTCTCCCCTGAGAATTTTCAAGATTTTGAAAAAAAATTCCCATCCCAAATCAGGATGAAAAATCAAAATCTTGAAATCCAAAAATCTGAAATTGCTTTGGATTGGGTCAATCTAACTGTTCTATTTTAAAAAAAATTGAAAAATTGTTTTTATTTCAATCTTTTAATTTATTCTTATTATAAAATAATTTAAATATTGAAATAAAATTGGAATGAAATTTGAAAATGAAAATTTAAAATTAAATGAAACAGGAAATTTTGACTATTTTGAAACTTTTTCATAAAAAAGGTTCAAGCTAGGAAACTGATTGTGAACAGTTTTGTTTTCAACAAATTGGCATTTTCTGACCAAAAAAAACCATT
Source organism: Rafetus swinhoei (assembly GCA_019425775.1). NCBI lineage: Eukaryota > Metazoa > Chordata > Testudines > Trionychidae > Rafetus > Rafetus swinhoei. Next base: position 266,740,970 of record CM033437.1, on the reverse strand, counting down.
CAGTTTTTCAAAATCTTCCCAACGGGTTCAGGTGCCTGTTAAAAAGTATGTGATTAAAATAAAACTGAGTATCCCAGTATCAGGGAGGAGAAAATATTCTTTATGGCAAACAAAAAGAAATGGGCAAAAATAATTTTACAGTTACATTAAAACTGCAATTGTTCATTGTAATATAATTAATTGTCTTAAATTTTAAAACTGTTATTATACAACTTATTATGTCCCACTTATAGATTTTTGACCCAGAAGGAGATTTCTGTGTTCCAAGTTGTGTAGGAGGAATTGCTGATGAGGATGGTGGTTCTAATCTTACTTTTAGCTGCCCTCTTGATGATATCAATGTGGTTGACTTGAGATGGATATGTGGTTTGGTACTTAGAACTATAGAACTCTTATACCAAATGAAGAAATGGGAAGCACTGGTACACATAGCCATGCATTTTAACACAATTACACAGTAAGTAACACTTATGGGCTTATGAAAAGGAAAAAAATCCTAGATTATTCATTTAAAACAGTATTTTTGATTTGTAGTATTATTTGGCCTTTTCCAGTGAGAGATATACTGAACAAGTGACTCCATTGCTGGTATTTGCACAAAGACAACTTCTGGAGAGAATACAGCAATTTGGAAGCCCAGATAGTCCTCAGCCTCATTTAATAAAATACCTAGATGATGATGTAAACAAGGTGACTATTTATTTAATTATTTAGATACTAAATCTCACTATGAACTAAGTCCTGAAAAATGTTTTAATTTATTTTAACACATTAATAAGTTTTCTCATAATGTTCTCAGACAGGAATCTTAAGATGAAATTAATGAACAGCATAGAACAGAGTTTATACACTTAGGCTACGTCTACACTGGCATGATTTTCCGGAAATGCTTAAAACGGAACAGTTTTCCGTTATAAGTATTTCCGAAAAGGAGCGCCTACATTGGTCCCGGAGTTACCGTTATAACGATGCGCTTTTCCGAAAAGCGGCGTCTACATTGGCGGCGCGCTTTTCCGGAAAAGCAGAAGCCCGAGCCATTTTGAAGAGGGCAAAGGCCACCAGACCTTTCCGGGCGGGCCGAGCGCCATTCAGACACGTGCTTAAAGGGGTCTCGCCGACAGCCGCTGGTCTCCTGCTCCCTGCCTTGGGACCTCTGCCAGGGACTGGCACCCTTAGCAGGTTCAGTGGTTGCCCTCTGGGTTTTGGGGACACCACCCTTTGGCCCCCAACTGCTTTTCCCTGAGTTTAGTTTTTCTGCCCTGCTCTGTCTGCCATGGAGCCGTGGGTGGCCATTTGCCTGCTCGGCCCCTGTTGAGCTGTACGAGTGCCTGCTGCTCGTGCTGCAGGCCGGTGCCATGGTGTACATGAACCAGGAGGCAGAGATCGCATTGGACTCCCTCACCAGGGAGGCCCTGGCAACCGTGTGGCATCAGCACCCCACCGTAGAGAGGCCCGCCTGGAGTTTCGAGAGCAGCACCGACTGGTGGGAGCGGCTGGTCCTCGGGTCTGGGACGACCACCAATGGATCAGGAATTTCCGCATGAGAAAGCGGACCTTCCTGCAGCTGTGCACCTGGCTCACCCCGCGCTGCAGAGAGCCACCACCCGGCCGCGGGCACCCATCCCCATCAAGAAGAGGGTCGCCATCGCGCCTGGAAGCTGGCCACACCGGACAGCTACCGCCGGTGGCACAGCAGTTCGGGGGTGGGACGATCAACCGCCGGAGTGATCGCTGAGGAGGTAAGTCCCAGGGGAGTGGGATGGGGAGGGTGCTGCACTCCAGGCCCAGGGATAGCCAAGATTCCAGGCTGGGTCGGCCAGGGTTTGGGCCGCCCTCCTTGCACAGGCCCGCTGGTGGGGGCCGTGGGGCGAGGGGGCCCTGGTGTGTGTGTGTGTGGGTGTGTGTGAGGACAGAGGGAATCAAGGGGGCCCCAAGGAGCGCACACTCACCCCTGCCGCACGTGATGTGTTCCCTTGTGTTTCTCTGCACCCTTCTGCAGGTCGCCCACGCCATCAACAACATCCTGCTCCCGCTGAATCATCCGCCTGCGCGACGTGGATGATACCATGGCCGGCTTCGCTGCCCTCGGTTCCCCAACCGCGGGGAGCCCTGGACGCCACCCACATCCCCATCCGGCCCCGAGCATCGAGCGGCCCATTTTATGAACCGCAAGGGGTACTGCTCCATTGTTCTGCAGGCCCTCGTGGACCACCGCCGCTTCCTGACATTTACGGGGCTGGTCCGCCGGGCACACGACGCCCGCATCCTCCGCAACTCTGGACTGTTTCGCAGGTTGAAGGCGGCACCTACTTCCCCGGCGAGACTTGACTGTCGGGATGTGCCTATGCCCATCTGGCGCGTCACGCGGACGCCGCCTACCCCCTGATGCCCTGGCTAATGCGGCCCTACACGGGCAGCCGGACCAGAACCGGGCCCGGTTCAACGATCGCCTCAACCGGGCCCGAAACCCAGTGGAGCTGGCCTTTGGACGCTTAAAAGCCCGATTCCGTTGTTTGCTCACCCGCCTCGACATGGGTGAGCAGAATGCAACGGAGGTACTGGTCACAGGCGCGTGCTCCACAACATTGTGGAGCGCAGCGGGGAGGCCTTCCTCCCTGCATGGATGGCAGCCGAGGCACAGACCTTGGAACAGCCCGACACAGCTGCCGTCCGCCAGGCGCGCCAGGATGCGGTGCGCATCAGAGAGGCCCTGGTGGACATGTTTGCCCAAGCCCCGTAGCAGGGTCGCCTGGGTCTCCCCAGACTACTCCCGCCCGTCCCCTACCCCTCCCCACCTCCCCTTACCTCCCCAATTGTAAAGCGCGGGTCAAAGCACATCGGCCGTCATCGTGACTGTTCGCCGGGTGCGCCGGGCTTAGTCAGGGTTTTTCTTTTAGTTTAGGCTAGGTTTAGGCCACCATCGCCTGTCCCAAGAACAGCCACGAGGATTCGGGGTCGGCGGAAGGCTCAAGTCAGCGCACTGATTCCAGTCGCCTTCCGTCGAGGATCTCCTGGCTGTTCCTCTCCTGAGGCCCGGAAGGACCAAAGGATTGAGGTGGCCAGCTTCATCATCTTCCGTCGAGGATCTCCTGGCTGTTCCTCTCCTGAGGCCCGGAAGGACCAAAGGATTGAGGTGGCCAGCAACACTACCCAATTGTCCTCCCTGCGCCTAGACTATGTTTAATTATCTGTAGTGTGCATCTTTTAACTGTTCTTGCTTGTTTGTGAGCTATGTAAATATAGTTTGTGGTTTACATTTTACTGAAAAGTCTCAGTATTTATTTATGCGCCACAAACCAATGAGCACTTAAAAGGGCCCCAGTGATAGAGTACAGATTTTGTTGTCTGCAGTTTGTAACCCTGTTAAATTTAAGTGGCTAATTGGCATCTCACATCATTTCCTACAGTTACTAGAGTAACACGATAACCAACACAGGAATGAACAGAAAAATAGAAAACTGTTTATTTACAAGGGGGAGGGGACCTTCAACTGGGACGGGGGACCTTCAACTGGGACTGGGACGGGGGACCTTCAACTGGGACGGGGACCTTCAACTGGGACTGGGACGGGGACCTTCAACTGGGACGGGGGACCTTCAACTGGGACTGGGACGGGGACCTTCAACTGGGACGGGGGCAGTTACTGGATGGATGGCCCTGCGACTGCTCCTCCGGGGGCCTGCACACGCTGGGCAGACCGCTGAGGGGCAGGCTGCACGGGAGGTGGGCACGACCACGGGCACGACCACGACCAGGAGCAGGGGCAGGAGCAGGGGCAGGGGCAGGAGCAGGAGCAGGGCAGGGGCAGGGGCAGGAGCAGGAGCAGGGGCAGGGGCAGGGGCAGGGGCAGGGGCAGGAGCAGGGGCAGGGGCAGGGGCAGGAGCAGGAGCAGGAGCAGGAGCCAGGAGCTGGGATAGGAGCTGGGATAGGAGGGGCATGGGCTGTGCTCCGGGAGGAATGGCGGGGCATGGGGTCCGCCATGCCATAATGGATGGCATGGACCAAATGTGCTGTGAGCATGTCCATGTTTGTGCGCATCCTCGGCACTCATGTAGGAAGGCAGCCCAGCCCTCCTGCCGCCACTGCAGGTCCCCTGCACCCGCCGGCGATGGAGGCCTGGATTGCCTCCACGGCGCGCACGTGGCGCGCAGAAGCTGGTCTCTCTGCCGCCTGTGCCTCCGGGTTGGCCAGCTGGGGGTGCCGCTGCTGCCGCAGTGTCGGGTCTGGTGCTGGGTCCCGCTGCAGGGAAGAGAAGAAAGGATGGGTCAGTCAGGCAGGCCGCCCACTGTCCCCACATCTCATGCCCTCCACCCTGAGCCCAGGTGACCCCACAGTTGTGTGGCTTGGGCCCACTCGGTTTCCCTCCTGCCCCGTGTTGTATGTTGGCAAGGAGGATCGCCCCTGCTGGAGTAGGGTCCTCTCCAGTATTGTAAGCACCGGTCTGTGTCCTGGCCCCGTGGAGGGCGGGAGGGTGCTTGTGCTGCTCACCTGTGGAACTCCCTGCCGGTGGAGACTGTGAAAAGCTTTGGGCTAATCGCTGGTGTTTGACAGGAGCGAGATGCATCCCCACGCAGTGCCTGGGAGCACATCTGGCAGAGGCGGTCTGGGCTCTCAGTGGGATATCTCCTGGACGTAACCAGAAGCGTGAGTGGGTGGGGGTGTCCCATCCTTGCAGCAAAACTCAGGGGCCCTTGTCCCTCCCACTATCCCTCCCGCAAGGCCGGTAGCCCAGGGACATGTGCGGCCACAGTGGGGACTTCCTCGGGAACCAGCCAAGGCACCGGGAGCAGGCGAGGGACTGTGACGCTGCGGTTTTCCCAGGAGCAGCTGGCTGTGCCTCACAGCCAGGCATGGGACAGTGTGCTGTTCTCCGTGCTGCACCCTTGGCGGAGGTGAGGGGCTCTGGGCTGAGTCCCTGGGGCCCTGGCCGGTTCCAGCCGGCATCCACCCTTCCCCCTGGTCCCGCCGCATGTGTGTGAGCAGCACGGTCCCAGGCGTGCCCTGCAGCTGCCTGCCGCGCCATGTGCCGCTCGGTCGCCAGGCTGCACGAGGTTGCACGTGCTGCTTGCTGCCTCATGCGACGCAGCGCAGCTCACGTGGCCTGAGTGAAATGCTCTCCTCCTCCCTCTGGGCACCTGGCTCCCACCCCGCCTCCGCCCGCCCTTTGGGAGTGCAAACTGCAAAGACTCACCAGTGGGTTCTCCCGGCCTCGGCCTCGGCCTCGGAGGAGCTGCTGGAGGGGGCCTGCTGGGTGGTGGCCTCCTCCGCGCCGGACGCGCTGCTGCTGTCCTCTCCTCCCCTGCTCGGTGGGTCGTCTGATGGGGCGCTGGCAGGTGTCCACAGGGACGTCCGGGCTTGCGGGGCTGGCTGGCCCAGGAAGGCGCTCAGCCGGTCATAGTAGGGGCAGGCGCCTGGTCCTGCCCCTGCCCTCGCTGGCCCGGACGCACCAGCCGCAGCTCCTTCACTTTGGAGCGGACCTGCTCGGCATTCCGGTGTGTCCCTGTTGTGCCAGGTTGTCGGCCAGCCGTGTGTACAGCTCGACATTGCGGCGCTTGAGTGCAGGTCGTGAGACCCTCCTCCTCCTGCCACAAGTCCAGGAGGGTCTCCAGCTCCTGGGGTCCAGGATGGGGCCCGGCGCTTATGCCCCTGGGGCCTCCTGTGCTGGGGTGCAGGGGCTCACCAGCCGGAGCTGCCATGGCGCGTCCAATGGGTGGCTGGGCAGCACAGCAGCACGTGGCAGAGCTCAGGCTGCAGGGTCTGCGGCGCTCCTGCCACGTGCGCCCAGCAGCCTCCCTACCAGGAAGTCCAGGGCTCCTACGGGTCTCGTGGCGACCAAACCGCTTTTTCCGCTTCTGCTTTTCCGGAAAAGCTGTCTACACTGGCCCTTTCCGAAAAGCTTTTCCGAAAAAGGACTTTTGCCCGAGCGGGAGCGGCATAGCTTTTCCGGAAAAGCGCTGATTTCATACAGTAGATCGCCATTGCTTTTCCGAAAAGCAAGCGCCAGTGTAGACAGCTCGCACCTTATTCCGGAAAAGCGGCTGATTTTCCGGAATAAGTGGCCCAGTGTAGACACAGCCTTAGGCTACGTCTAGACTGCAAGCCTCTTTCAAAAGAGGCTTTTGAAAGTATCTTTAGAAAAGCCTCTTTCAAAAACAGCGTCTAGACTACAACCAGTACTTCGAAAAAGAAGCGCTTTTTGAAAGAGAGCACCATGCAGTCTGGATGCTCTCTTTCAAAAAAGCACAGTTTGCGTTACATAGTGCCTTTTTTCGAAAGAGCACTTGCGAAAAAAGGCGTTCTTCCTCATAAAACAAGGTTTTCCGTGGTCGAAAAAACTGCTGCATTCTTTCAATTTACTTTCGAAAGAACGCGGCAGCAGTCTAGATGCAGGGGAAGTTTTTTCGAAAAATGGCCACTTTTTTCGGAAAAAACCCTGTAGTCTAGACATACCCTTATACCATATGTGTATAAGACAGGCTAGTCTGCTCCTTTACAGCAGTACTGCTTAATGATCAGTTGACCCTGCCAACTGGTGTGACCGTTTAATAGTCTGAAAGTTTTAGATACCAGGACCTTGGAGATATTGAGAGAGCGAAAGCCATCCCAAGAGTGACACATGTACAGGAGGAAATCCGGTTACTATTTCTTTAAAGGCCAGAGGCCAGGAGTCTTACAGAGAGGGCAGAGCAAAGCCTCCCTCTCTTCCAACCAACTGGGCATGAATTGGCAGGTCAGATAAAAGGAGATATCAGCCAGGCAGGTCCACTGTTGGGAGGAGTGGGGACAAATGGGACAACTATCCTGGGGCCCAGCAATTCAAAAGGCCCAGCAATTCAAATTCATTTGAAATTCATTCATTGAAATTAATGTAACTCTGCCAGTTTATAACAGTTTGGATATCTATTCCATTAAAAATAATAGACTTTTTAATTGTATAAAGGAACATACCATGATTCTTATTCGGTTTCCTAATAATACAATAAGCTTAATATTTTATGAGAAACATTGAAATCTATTACAGTAAAACTCCAATAGTCCGGCATCCAATAGTCCGGCACTCCTGATAGTCAGGCATCAAAATGGCAAGAGCCTAGTGAGTGAGCTTTGGCAAAAAATGAGTCACAAGGTAACAGCGGCAGCAGCTGAACTGAGCAAAAAGGGTAAAAAAAGCTTAAAAAAACTAAAACATTATAGTATACTGTATACAGTATGTACAATAAAAAGGGTTAAGAACACTTTATATACAGTATATAATGTATACAGTATATATATAACCTGCTTATAGTACCTCCTGATAGTCCGGCATATTTGATAATCCGGCACCACCTAAGTCCCATAGGTTCCGGATTATCGGAAGTCTACTGTATATTAATAGCGACAAGCAAGAAATGTGGTATAGTTTTAAGTACGTAAACATCTTGACCGTAAATTTCCAAATGTGAATGCCTGAAGTTAGGCATGTGACTTCACATCTGGATTCTTAAATAAGAGGCCTCATTTTCAATAGGTCCAGAACATCTGAAGCTCTTGTTGACTTTTATGGCAATTGAGTTACTTAGCATTTTTTAAAATCAGACATTTTTATTTAGACATCTAAATTTTATGTGCCTAACTTGGGGAACACACATTACACATTATTGGATGTTGTAAGTATAAATGAGTGACTAAGTGACAAATTTATCTCTTTTAGATAAATTGCAGAAACTTCATTGGAAAACAGTTGCATATTGCCAGCATATTTAATGAAGTGACAGTTTCTGGGCATCATTTTGTTCCTGAGATGCCAAATGTTTATGCAGGTCAGAACACATTCCAACATAATCTAGTCTTTATTTTCTCCAAAAAGTTTTGTTTTGCATTAATTTTTGTCCTATCATAGTTTCTCTCTTTCATACAGGATTAGAAGCTGTTGAATTCTGTTTTTACAGATGCCTCAGAAATACTGTTTTGAAAGGAACTAGTTAGCTCAGTTGGGATGTAATGGTAGAAAGAGTCTTTTAAATCTATTCAAATTGGACCAGGGTAATAATGATAAGTTCAAAGCCTTCAGAAGGAAAAAGATGAATACCACATATGTGTCAAGGTATCATATACAAGTAGTGATGTGAGGTGAGAATATTCTCCGAGAACAAGAATATTCTGAGAATATTCTCCAAAAGATTATTTCTCGAGAATTTTTGAGAATTTTCTAATTTTTCATTTCTTCTTGAAATAATATATTGTATTAAACTTTTAGAACACCCTGAATGTTAAAGAGCTTTCTTCATCATTCAAGATAGTTTGAGAATGTTATAGAATGTTCCAGAATGTTATGGAACTTTCTAGAACATTCATGAGTCAGGAATTCTGACTGTTATGGAACTTTCTGGAAGCATCACAAAAAGTATATAAAGAGGCAATAACACACTTATTCTCTTTTGTGAAAGGTGTAATTGTGTTTTCATCAATATGAAAAGAAGAACTAAGCCTAAAAGTGATGTGTGGGATTATTTCCTTCATAAAACAGTTAAAGACAAAGTGTTATATGAATGTAAGTACTGCAAGGCTGAATACATCAGAAATGCAACAAGGATGAGAAAGCATATTTCCAAATGTTTGAAGACTCCTGCTTACATCAAGGAAAAGGCAACAAAATTCTCAGAGTCCAGAAGCAGATCACCTCAACCATCAACTGCATCAACATCTATAGAACACTGTGATAGTGCTAGTGAATTTACATCACCACCTTCCACATCTAGTTCAGCCAAAAACAAAGTTTTGGATTATTTTTTTGCACGAGCTGTATTCTCATCAGGATCACCTCTTTCACTGGTTGAAAACGAAGATTGGATTACTTTCATGCAAAAATTAAGACCATCTTACAAGATGCCATCTAGGTACACACTTTCTAACAAACTTTTGGAAGCTGAATATCAACGTGTTGATGCTCTTATAAAAACAAAAATTGCTGAAGCCTCTTCTCTTGCACTGCAGTGTGATGCTTGGAGGAACTGAAGAAATGAATCTGTTATAAATTGTATTATATCAACACCCCAGCCACTGTTTTACAAGACAGTGGCAACCGATGTTGAACGCCATATTGCTGAGTATATGGCATTCTGTATGGAAGAAATAATGACAGAAATAGGCACTGAAAAATTTGGTGCCATTGTCACTGATAATGATGCAGCAATGGTGAAATTCTTATCAATGCTTAACGAAAAATACAATCACATAGGTATGTACACTTGTGCTGCTCATACACTAAATTTGTTAATTGGTGACAACAGTAACTTAAAATCTGTTCAAGAAACTGAAGCTACCTGTAAAACTATTATGAAGGAAATTAACAAATCGCAAGTTTTACAAGCTCATTTTACTGCATTTCAAAAAGAGAAAAATCAAACTTGTGCACTTAAATTGCCAGTTAAAACTAGGTGGGGTTCCATTTTATATTGTTTGAAAAGCTTATTGAAATCAAAGAAAGTCTTAAAATGCCTTGCTGTCCATGAAGATTTACAGGCTAAACTGAGCAAACGTACCAGGAATTCAATCCTGGATGAAGATATATTTTGGGTACGGGTCCAAAAACTGCGTGCACTGATAAGTCCTGTTGTTAAATGGATTAAGCTGCTTGAATCTGACCAGCCAAAAATGAGCAAAGTTCCTGAATGTTTCAGGGAATTAAGCGATCATTTTGATAGGCTACTTCCTGAAAGTCCACTTACCAAACAAGAAAAACAGGATGCAATGAAAAGTTTTGAAAAAAGGAAAGATATGGCTCTAAAAGACATTCACTATGTTGCAAATATTCTAGATCCAAAATTCAATGGTGAGTGCCTTACTAGAAATGAACAAATACAAGGAACTGAATTCATTGATAAATTAGTCACAAGAATGTATGGCACTGATCACTCAGCAAAAGTCGTTGCAGAGCTTGCAGAGTATCGTGCTAAAGAAGGTTTTTTTGGAAAATCATATGTAACAAAATCAGCTGGTTCAGTAGATGCAGTAACATGGTGGAAAGGTATTTGCTATGGATCAAAATTAGGGAAAGCAGCAATCAACCTATTGAATATGCCACCAACAACAGCAGCAACTGAAAGAAGTTTCAGTATTTACAGTATCATTCATAATGCAAAAAGAAACAAGTTAACACAAGAAAGGGCAGGCAAGCTGACATTCATAGTCCATAATATAAAGCTTCTTAAAAACCCAAATGATGCTCCGTTGAAATCCCCAAGAGAAAAAAAGAAACAGAACCAGAGAAATGAGGAAGAAGAAATTGATGATGCTGAAGAGAAAGAAGAAGAAGTCGAAGAAGAGGATATGTATGAAGAAGAAGAAGAGATAGAAATATATGGATTAGATTCGGAAAGTGCAGATTCTGATTAGACTTGTATTCAATCCAGAAAGTTAAAAATATTTGTATCCTGCAACAGAAGATTTTTAATAAAAGTTCTAGTAATTTAAACCTCTGTCTTTTTTTTTTTTTTTCATTTTAACAATTGGAAACTTTCATGATTCTTGAAGTTTTATTAAAGAAAGACATTATTATAAATAGTAACATTCTTTAAAAAGTATTTAACAAGTATTTAAGAGAAAATTCTCAAAAATTCTCTCATTGGAGAATATTCTCAAAAACATTCTCGAGAATATTCTTCGAAAGTTTATTCCTGAGAATTTAACATCACTATGAGAGGGTGTGTGGGTTGAACTAAGGAAGTTGGGTAAAATCACTGAACAATTGATGACATTGAGAGTACAATAAAGACTTGCTCTCATTTGTAGTGCAACAATAAAACATATTTGAAAGTTTAAAAGTAGTGTTTTTGACTGTTTACTAATGCTTTAGATTTATGTTCATAAACAAACAGAAAATCTAATCAACCTAGTGCCTAATAGTTGAGAAACTGGACCTTTAATAACTTCATTCATCTGAAGAGTAGGTTGAGATCACGAAAGCTCATGATAGCATCTATATGTTTTGTTAGTCTTTAAGGTGCTGCAAGACTATTTGTTGTTTTTCCAGTTGAGAAATTGTTCAGCTATGTCTATGCTCTTATATTTCAACTATAAAATATAAAAATTGTTCTTAATTACTACTTCCTTTTAGATGGCAGTCAAGCAAAACCCATAGTTTGTGTCCTTCTTGATGTAACAGACACACTGAAATGTTTCAGAGAAACCCTAGAAAAATCTAAGTACCACAGCAGAGCACTTAGACACAGCAGAAAATTGCTTTCACTATTTCTTGCTCACACGCAAGGTAAGGTAATTATTAATCAAATCCTTAATTATCAAATGTGTGTAGTTCTAAGAACCCCCTATAACACATGACTGCATACGGTACATATTTTTAGCAACAAATATTAGAAAATCAATTTTTAAATTCCAGTGATAGTTGTTGAGAGTAAGATAAAAGTCCTTTTTATTTAAAGAAAAACTCTGAATTCTTGTAAGGCGAAAATTTAACCAAACATTTTTCTCTTTAAGAATATCCAAATATTTTTTTCTTTAGGAATATAAAAACAGCCATTGTCTTCATTCATTCATTATAGTTTCATCATCCATTTAATTCTTGTTGTCCTTTTTTGGTTGGAGTTGTTAGACAATATTTGGTCCTCTTCATGAGTTGTTTTCCTTAGGAGAAGTTAAGGATAGATAATAGCTACACACTTGCTTGTGATAGGGGAAGCTCAGCTTCAAGACTGTGTTCTCCCTACTTCAGAGCAGGGACTTAAACCTGGGTCTTCCACATTTCAGATGAGTTCCCTAGCCATGGGGCTATTGACTTTTCCTGAAGCGGGCAGTCTCTGTCTCTCTCCCTCTCTCTTCCCCTGCTCTCCTAAAAATTAATTCTGGATCTTAGAAAGCTCCTCATAGAAAGTTTTGTTGTAGCATATATGAAAAGTTTTGTTCCAACAAAAAATTAGTTGAAATATTCCTAATTAGTTCAGATAGCCTCTGCTAAAAAGAGAAAGAGATATTAGAGGAGACCATCTACGGCCTCCTTCATCATCTGTTCACTTTGCACTGTCATCACCAAGGCAGCAAATTTGACTCCTTGTTTGGGAGCCATATACATTTTTCTGGAGTATCTTTTTCCTCTTCCCTGCTTTTCAGAACCATTTGTTTTATTTTCATGGGATCTGGAACCTCATCTCTACAGGCCATTGGGTCCTAGAGATCACAATGGTGGGGTATTCAATAGAAATCATCTTACCTAGCAGCCCTGCTCCCACTCAGAGACCACTCTCACAAAAGATATTACAGTCCCTTTTCAGAGACTACGCTCACAAAAGCATATTACATCAAGAAGTGAAATCCCTTCTAAGTCTTGGTAAAGTGGAAGAAGTACCTCTAGAATACAAAGGGAAGGAGTTTATTCCTATTGCTTTCCAACACTGAAAGGAAAAAGAGGTTTGGTGCCCATTTTTGAACTTAACACAGGAAACCACCTTCATCTGTAGATTTGAGTTCTAGGTAGTAAAACTGCCCTTGCCTGGGGGTTGGGGAGTGCATGAAGTCTTTGCCTCCCGCCCCCCAGTGCATAGAGAGAACCACCAGCTGCTTTGAACAGCTGGTGGTTCCCTCCAGTCCCCTGAGCCCCTGGCGGGGGGAGGAGACTTTGCTTGTTTCCCCATCCCCAGGTCTCGATTGGCCTCAGGGTGGGGGAGCAGCAGGGTGGACGCAGGCTGGATCAACAGGTTTGGCAGGCCAGATCTGGCCCACAGGGGCTGTCTTGTCTACCTCTGGGGTAAGGGATTTGGGTCCAGGTGGGCCTGTGAAGTCTGGGGCGGAGTTTGGGTGAAGGAGGCCGTTGTGACCTGGGACACAGGATTGAGGTGCAGGGGTTTAGGTTATGACCTAGGGCAGGAGGGGGTTGTGACCTAGGGCAGGGGACTGGGGTGCAGGAGGGGGTGCAGAGGTTTGGGTTGTGACCTAGGGCAGGGGATTACAGTGCAGGGGTTTGGACTGTGACCTAGAGATTGTGATCTGGGGCAGGAGACTGTGGTGCAGGATCTCGGAGGGGGTATGAGCTCAGAAAGGGCAGAAGATTTGGGTTATGTGGGGTGGGGGGAATAGTAGTGAGGGAAGCTGAGAGTTGTGGGGAGGAAGGGGCTGTGTGCCAGAGGCAGTCTCTGGCTAGGAGACTTGCCTGATCCAGCCCTTGGAGGGTGTTTTGCCCAGGCCTGCTCTGAGCACTTACCTCCTATGATTTAGGTTACTGCTTGTAAGTCACCAAGAGTGGAATAATAGGACAAGCACTCAAAGAAGAAGAAACAGTTACTTACTTGTAGTAACTGTGATTCCTCTGCAGGTGTATTGCATCACTCATGCTCCTCCTTCCACATAACTACAGAATCCTATAACAAAGGAACTGAGGGACATTTGGGGTACTCCAGCTTTTATGCCATAGGGTGCATGAGGATAATCTCATTGCATATAGACATGTCTTGAAGAACCACAGTTACAGGGAATATAGAACATCACTTCTGCAATGATTACAGCTCCCATCACTGTGCAAAATAGGAGCTCAAGAATACTTTTTAATTTGCTGTGGATTGACATTGTGTTGAGTTGTGGACTGAGTTTCTGGTCCTAGAGATTTTTTCCTTGAAAGGTACATAGGGCAAGTAGGAACATATTTAAATTTGCTTGGTTAGTATGCTTTCAAACTAAATCCAGAGTATAAGTAGTGCTCAATGTGTTGTATTTCATTTATTCAGAGCAAATTAATTCTTTACTGCAGGGACAGAAAAATTAAGCCTGTTTTTTTGCTTCCGTGTTTATTCACTTGTAATCGCAAGTTGTTTATTCCTTTTGTTTCCTTCTAACCTGCCATTATAAAGACCAGAAATGCCATGTAGAAATCATACACTGAAAATATTTTGGGGTGATATGGTGTAGAAATATTTATGCACAGGAAATATGTCTGTAAACTACATTTAGTAAATAAATTATATTTCTGACCTAGAAACCTGTGGAAGAATAACCAATCAGATCAGTTCAAATGGAAAAGTGGGATTTAGTGAGGGAGCTGAACTGACATTTCTACCAACCCCACCTGATCTTTCTCAAGAAAAATTTAAATTCCCCAGTATGGTCGAAAGCAGACCATTACCTCAGTCACAGCTCTCAGTAGTTGTCTCTTCATATGAAAGAACTATTGGTAAGATATTTACATATTTTGTTTACAGCTAATACAAACAACTTGGTATGTCTGTGTTCATGTTCCTCTTTGTGCAGTTTTATTCTCTGTCCCTTTCACATCAGAGTGTCATCACAGCAGGTATTTTTTATCCTCAACATAGTGTTTATAGGACAGCCCCAATCCTATCCATTAAAAATAATTTCCCCAGTATAATACAAAATAAGGCAACAATACATCAGTCACAATTTTTTAGTAGTTTTTTTCTTCATATGAAAAACTTCAGTGAAGTTGGTTACTTCAATGGAGTTGGTTACAGCTGAGAATCTGGCTCATGGTTTTATCATCTGACAGTGTCCCTTTACTTATTTTTACAGACTTTTCTAGGAAATCATTTGACAGCTAAGGGGGTTATGACTTTTTAAACCACTCTATGCAACCTGTAGAAATAAGATAGTGAACTGCACCCTGTATCATGAATACTTATTTTCAAAGAAGTTCTGTCCATTTAGCATGTCTGAAACAGATTTATGTGTACATCCTGCTTTTGCTCCAGTTGGAGTTAGTGGGAACAGAATTAAGTCCATAGTCACACATTTGAACTTAAAACATCCCAAAATCATCATAAACATTTACATAAAATATTCATAATCATATTTATTATATCCTGCATGTATATCTATTGTTCAACATACAGTAATGGTTTTAACGTTATAATGGATTTTTTCTTATTAATGAAAATCAGAAATCCTTCAAATAAATAATCAGCAAGACCTCAAGGTACAGGCTCTGCATGAACTTGGAAATCTTTACTTTTATGCAGGAAAGAAGAGGTATGTAGACATTGCATGAATAGTAGATATAAAAATGACACAAGTTTTATTTTTGTAATCTATTTTTATCAATAATTCTCCTGACTTCAGCTCTTTTATGAGTTAATCTGCTGCCTTCTTTTCCATATCTTTTTTTCCTACTAACTATATTAGTGATTGGCTTTCTTTGGAATTAATAATATATATGCATCGCTATGAAGTAATTGTATCATTCTCCCTACAACTATTTGACCTTAGTAAAATATCATGTCTAGTGAGCAATGTTCCCTGTAATCTTTTCCACACATGTGCAGATTTTTTCTTCTCCAAGTGCAGAATAATGTTTTGTGCACCATGGCATGTGTAAGTGAATGTGCATCAACAACAGAAACAAAAATCTTAACTGTAGGCACTCTGCTAATCAGCTGAGCAGCATTGTAATCTGACAAAACTGTAGGCACTCTGCTAATCAGCTGAGCAGCACACAGCTTATAGGGAACACTGTTAGTAAATTGATCAAAAATTGTATTTTTGTGTCTCACAAACAAGCTTTCTGTCTAATAAGAATTACTTGTAGCTGATAGAAGAGAGAATAAAACTGTAGAAAATATCATCAAAATGATGGATGCATTTTTGCATGTTACAGAGCTGCTTTTAAACACTGGTGTCAAGCCCTGGATGAAACACTCAAAATACCAGATGTACTTAATAACTGGCAAGAGTTAGTTGGCTTTTCAAAAAATGTTATTGATGACTTTACAGATGAAAGTTTTAAACACTTTAGTGAGAAATGTATTCATCAGGCTGGAATTTGGGGGTGCTTGCATGCAGCAGTTTTAGCGGCTAAGATTGCTCAGTAAGTATTTTATTTTTTAATGTATATCTTTAGATTTTAGAACTCCACATCAACAAAATCCCTGACAAAATTTTTAAAAACACATTAAAGAGGAGTTATAAAACAAAATCAGTCAAAGCAGCTGCACTTTCACCTTGACCATGTCTCTTACTAATTAACAGTAAACATGCCCAATATGGTGTAAATGTCAAGTACCACAGCACACCATAGTATTTCCTCAAAACAAAAATCAATTCTTCAGCTTCCTCTGCCTTCTTCCAATTCCCACCTAATCACATGAACTTTGTAGCAAGCCCAGAAGGTTAACCAATTTTAGTTATTTTGGATCAACACATGGAGAGTATTTGAAAGGGAAGTGGCTCTCTTTGTCTGATCTTAACTGCAGATGTATGGCACAGGGAGCAGTAGAATAATGGCAGCCTACATATAAAACATAAAAATGTAACAAAGTATTGAAAATTGTAGCCAAAAGGGCTTTGCAGCCTTATTAATTTTTAATAGAAATATCAGAATTCTTAAGTTAATGCTCTTAATGAATATTTATATATCTTTGGGGCAGATTTAATGGAGAAAATAGTAATTTGTCTGATTAGTTTTAGATCAGATGAAGTTTTATCTGTTGTGTGCAGGACTACCATAAATAACTATATCACCCAAGCTATCTACTGTATGCATACTATTAAAAGACTATAATTCAGATTCTGTTTTGTGCCTCTAAGCCACGTCTGGACTATGGAGAAGATTAACATTGTGGCAGTTGATCTTCTGGCATTTGATTTAGTGGGTTTAAGACGCTAAAATTGATGGCAGAACTCTTACTCCTTGTGAGGAATATGGGAAGTCAACAGGAGTGTTTCTCCTATCAACTTCCCACTGTGAGGACAGCACCAAAGTTTGGCTTACGGTATGTCAATTCCAGATACATTTTTTACATAGCTGGAATTGTGTACCTTATGCCATCCTTTGGCTATAGTATAGACCAGCGTTTCCCAAACTATGGGCTGCGGCCCGGTACCAGGCTGCGGGAAAAAAATACCGGGCCTCAGCATGGCTGCCAGGGTGTTCCAGGCTCCCGGACTGCCCGTGCAGCGCTGGGTTCCCCAAGCCCTCAGCTGGGCTGGGCGGATGCAGCCGTATGTTTCAGGCTCCCGGCAGAGGCATAGTGAGGGTTACCAGGTGAGCTCTTATTGCTGGCTGTGGAGGGGGGAAGGGGAGTTGGATATGGGCCGCAGGGAAGCAGGGTCGGGGCAGTGGAGCTGCCCGGGGGAGATAGGGAGGGGAACCGGCCGGCGGAAGCAGGGCTGGCTGGGGGAACCGACTGGCAGAAGTAGGGCTGGCTGGGGGGGCGGGAGCAGTGGGGCTGGCCAGGGAGATTGCTGGGGCGGGGGAAACCGGCTGGTCGGGGCAGTGAGGCTGGCTGGGAGATCGCGGGGCTGGCTGGGGAACCGGCCGGTGGAAGCAGGGCTGGCAGGGGCAGCAGGGCTTGCTAGGAGAGATCGGGAGAGAATCGGCTGGCAGGGACAGCGGGACTGGCCCAGGGCGGGGGGGTGATGAAGGTGGGGAGAGAATCGGCCAGCGGGAACGGGACAGTTTAGGGCACACGCAGATCCTGAATAAAAATTTAAAAGCAGTGCCTTTTAAATATCCCCACTGCTGACAGTGAGGTTTAAAGGCACTACAATGTGTTAGAATGGAAGAACCTGGTGCATTCACCATCTGGAATGAGAATATGGATAAAAAATTCCAAAGATGGTGTCAGCTTTCTGAAAATAAATGAGCCCCTTTTCAATACGATGTGGTGGTGCAGGGTTTTATTGGATTACAGTCCATTTTTCCAATCCATATTCCCTTAACTTGCTGGTAAGAATGTTGTGGGTGGCCGTATCAAAAGCTTTGCTAAAGCTGGCCCTGGGGGCTTTGGGAGGACCAAAACCAACGTATTTGCATATTCATCATTTGCTTAATGAATATGCAAATATGCAAATGAATGTTACCGAAAGCTCGTGAATGGATTTACTGGTCCCCGTGTCAAAAAGTTTGGGAACCCCTGGTATAGACCTTTCCTAAGAGGAACAGCATAGAATTAATTGCCTGGAGGAATGAAGGGGCAGGGCATAGGTGGCTTAAACAACTTTTGTGCCTAGTGACCTTGAGCAGGCGACCCTGGGCCTAGTGACCCTGAGTGACTCTGCAGCCTGAGGTGTAATTGAAACAGCAGCCTGTCCTTGGCTATCTTGGGCCACATTGCACCCAGAATCTCTGCAGCACTATGTTCTATGGCCCCACCTCCAGCATAGTCCTTGCACTCCATGGTCCATTAAGACACCCATCTAATCAGCCATCACCTCTGTTGTGTAGCAACCCTCAGTCTCCCTCCCTCCTGACCAGGGTTTTTCCAGGCTGTGCAGTTCCCTGCCTACACTGATATTCTAGCAAGCCTGACTGCCTAACAGAGTACCATCTCCTTTTGGCTTTCTCTTTGAAGGCTGTGGACAGCCTAATGGCCCACAGCTATAAATTACAATACAGCTCTTTATAAGCACACACATTTATTCTGATGCATTATTGGGAAAACATATGAAAAATGTGTCCCTACCAGCTGGTAGAGACTTGATGCTCTGTCCTCTGCAGTGAGCTGCTGCGGTCACTGAGGGAGATCTGCCCCTCTCCCAGCCAGGCACATCCAGGAGCATGTCCTCAGTTCCTGGCTGGGTGGGGCTCATTAAGCAGCTGTGGGGCTGTGCTGCCGCACAGCTTAGAGGGAACCTTGGCAGTGGAGCTTTGTGCACGGCCACCCCCCAGCATAATCTCACAGCTCCCATTGTCTGGGACCCACCCAATGGGAGCTGCCTGAGCTGTGCTTGTGATGCAGGCAGTATGTGACGCCTGTCCCTTCCCAGTGGCTCACAGTGCTCAAAGAACACATGATCCTGCAGCTGGCCACTTTGAGTGACATGCGGAAGTGTGGAAGGCAGGGGGTCTGCCTAAGGGTCCCTCTGGGCTGCTGACCGGGAGCTGTCTAGGTAAGCACCCCTCAGTGAGAACCTGCACCTGGCAACCCAGCCACTCCCTTCCTCTGACCCTCTGCTCCCCCCTTCAGTACTCCTGTCCAACATAACCCAAACCTTGTGCACCACTGCTCCTGCACCCATACCCCCTCCCAGACCCTGCACCTCAACCCCCTGCCCCAGGTCACAACTCCCCTCCCAGACCTGCACCCTTCCTACACCCCTTCTCCAGGTCAGAATCCTCTCCTGCATCCATACCAATATCCCAACCTGGACTCTGCACCCCCTCCTGAGTCCTTATACCTTTTCCCAGGTCCCCCTCCTTCACTCAGACTATCTCCCAAATCTCACACCTCCTCCCTTCTGCACCCAACTTCCATCCCAGACCTCACACCTCTTCCATTGATATCATGGAAGAGTGTGGCCCTTAACCACATACCAAATTCTTGGAGTGGCCCCCCCATCAGAAATTATTTCCCACCCCTGCCCTAGCTACTCCCCTGGAAAACTACTTAATACTTTTTTCCACTAGTCCTTTCTTATCTTGCGCATTGTTCAATACAGTTCTTTGAACTCCCAAATCTCATAGGGAAGTGGTCCCCAACCTTTTGGGGCTGCCGGGCACCTGGAGGCGGGGCTGCACATGCGCCACGCTCCTGGGGGCGCGCATGTGCCGCATGCCGGGGCGGGGGCTGCGCATGCGCTGGGCGTCCGGGGCCAGGCGCACAAGAATGGCTTGGGCCGGCCCTGGTCACTCGGTGGGTGCACATAAATGCTCCGGCGGGCGCCATGGCACCTGAGGGCACCGCGCTGGGGACCACTGTCATAGGGTATGTCTAGACTACATGCCTCTGCTGACAGAGGCATGTAAAATAGGCTACCCGACATAGTCAGTGAAGCGGGGATTTAAATATCTCCGGCTTCATTACAATAAAAATGGCTGCCGCGCTGTGCTGGCTCAGCTGATCATCGGCACAGTGCAGCAGCCATTTTTATTTTAATGAAGCCAGGGATATTTAAATCCCCGCTTCACTGACTATGTCGTGAAATGAGGTTTACAGGAGCCATCGACAAAGGCTTCCCCTGTCGACTGATCTGCGTCTTGACTTGCGCGCTGTGCCGACGATCAGCTGATCGTCGGCACAGCGCAGCGGCCATTTTTATTTTAGTGAAGCTTGGGATATTTAAATCCCCGCTTCATTGACTATGTCGGGTAGCCTATTTTACATGCCTCTGTCAGCAGAGGCATGTAGTCTAGACATACCCATATATGTAACATATCCCCCCATTAAAGGTTACATAGAATAGTGGCCCACAATTATACATCAACCATTCACTTAATACAATGGGCGCCAAATATGCTTACATTTAATTCAGTAAGGTCTCCCAAGGGTGTTGGAGGA
Organism: Rafetus swinhoei; assembly: GCA_019425775.1. Classification (NCBI taxonomy): domain Eukaryota; kingdom Metazoa; phylum Chordata; order Testudines; family Trionychidae; genus Rafetus; species Rafetus swinhoei. The sequence goes on along the minus strand of CM033437.1, from coordinate 266,720,757 downwards.
AATTGCCATATTGGTCACAGCTAGGGCTTGTGAGGGAGTCCTGGGAAAGCAGCCCTACAGCTATCTTCCTCAGATCCTGCATGGAGGAAATCCATCTACATCAATTTCTAGGGCTTGCAGAGCCCTTTTATGGTGCTCTTGCCCTTTTGCCCAAAGTAATGGAGCAGGAGCAGAGGTAAGGATTTTGCCCCATAAAATGCAGAAGAGAAAGATATGTTGCACATATCATACACAGATTAGTGACTAATTGTCATGAAATCTCTGGGGAGGTGTTATGAGAAAGGATATAAACATGTATCTATTTGTTTCTCCTTTTTCTATATAGGTTCTTATACTGCCCTCATCACCATAATATCTGAAGTACCCTCATCACTATAATATCCCAGAACCTTCTGGTATAGGTTGGACCTCTCTGGTCTAGAACCCTTAGGATCTGACTGGTCCTGAAGGAGGGAGTTTGCTAGACCAAGGGAGGTCAGCCCCTCTGCTGACAGACTCTGGGCTCTCCTGGGATCTGTCAGCAAATTGCCAGGCTCCCCTGTCCCTGGGCCACCAGGCTCCCAGCTCCTCAGCCAGGCCCCAGGGATGCTAGGGCTCCAGTGCCCCAAGGCTGCGAGACCCAGCTGCTCTCGGGCCACCAGGACTCTGTTGCCCCAGGGCTGCTGGGGCTCTGTTGTTTGGGGCTGCTGGGGCTCCGCTGCTCTGAGGCCACTGGGACTCCACTGCCCTAAGGCCACTGGGGCTCTATTGTCCTGGGGCCTCTGCAATTCCACTGTCCTGGGGCCACCGGGGCTCTGCTGTCCCAGGGCTACTGAGGCTCCATGGCCCCACAGTCGCTGGGGCTCTGCTGTCCCGGGGTGGCCGGGGCTCCACTGCCTTGGGGCTACTGGGGCTCTGCTGTCCTGGGGCTGCCTGAGCTCAGCTGCTTTGGAGCCACTGGAGCTCCATGGCTAGCTATGGTCTGCTGGCACTCCGCAGCCCCGAGGCTGCCCCGGCACACCAGGACTCCACTGTGCTGAGCTGGGGCTCTCTGGTCCAGGGGCTTTCTAGTACAGCAATATCCATGGTCCTGCTGGACCACAGATGTTGCCGGACCAGAGAGTCCCAGACCCCAGAGGTTCAACCTGTATTGCATTAAGCCACATGATTTAGAGATAATAATCATAATCACAATCATAATAGTAGTAGTAGTAGTAGTAGGAAAAAGCATTGTTAATTAACATAAATTAATGAACACATTTAGATTTCTTACTTATATTGTACTTACTCTTAGGTACATATTGACATCAAATATGACAATAAGAACTAAATGCTGCATATTCTCTGCTGTACTCTTTAAGGTAAGGATATATTTTCTTTTAGATTTTATGCAATAGTTCGCATATTGTTTTAAGGTACAAAGCTCAATAAATGACCAATGATAAAAATATTCCCAAATCAAATTATGTAGAGTCAAGATTGGAGGTAGATACCAACTTATACACATAAAGTTGTGTTCATTATGGGGTTTTAAACATTATTTCTGTATTTTAGTCTCAAAAATTATCATTTCAATAAGTTAGTTTCCCAGAGAAGAAATAAAATATTGAAATATGAAGACAGCTGAAACATTTGTCAGTCAAATAGATCTTTTTTCCTCTTGAAGTAGAGACCATCAATATCAGCAGGGTGCTTCCTGTCACAGATCACTACAGCATCTTCATAGATTATCATAAATTTTTAAATAGGTAACTGGGAGTACAAAAATTTTAAAAAATCACTGCAGAATGTTTCTTGTGGTAATGAAAAATATTGACTATTCATGGGAACATCAACTGTGGTTAGAAGTTTCTTCTAAAAGATATGGTGGTGCATCAGATGAATTAAAATTTCACTTATAAAGAAAATAAGATCCGTAAATTAAGAATCCAACCCTTTGGACACAAAGCCAGGAGTAAAGATTTTTCTGGATACTCTGGGAATGGATATTTGAGGCATCATTAAGAACAGGTACCCTGGGAGAGGGATCACAAATATTCTGTCAATTGGACTTCATATAGGCACAGGAGCATATGCTAATAGATACCAATGAAGCATCAGGAATGTAATCAGTTTCATCCAAAAAATAAAGAATACAAAAATTTGCAGCATTATTTTAATCACATACATCATTCTAGGAACTTTATGCTGCATCCTCATCCATGAGGATCCTGATCCATTCAGCCAAGTATTGAACACTTGAGTAAAAGGAGAAGTTCCATTATCTATTAACGCTATCTGTGATACAAAGCTGAAAAATGTTGATTCCAGGCATCATGCAGCAATAGTATTAACCAGATCATTGCAGTTTTATCCTACTGGAAATACTTGTGTGCATGACTGGAGTAGGACCTGTTCTAGTTTATTCAGATGGATGTAATTGGTGGAAGAGTGTGCTGCAAAATGTGATCAGTCCACTGTCATGGTACCTGATAAGGGTGAAGTCCCATAACTTATTTTTGATTTGGAAGGTTGTTTTGTAACATTGTTTCTGATATAGTCTTTCTGATATAGTCTTTAATCTATTTATTAGCCCAGGTTTATGCTAGCTATTTTGTGTTTCACATTGCGGTATGAATATATAAAGAGTAAGACCATCACTATACTAGTGAGCTTACAAGTGGCACAGCTGTATGTATGGTGCAGCTGCGTCAACTATACTAGCATTCATGTAGCCTCTGTATGCCAGTGGGGGGGGAACTCTCCTACTGACATCATAAAGCCACCTCCACAAGTAGCTATGTTGGCAGGAGAAGCTTTCCCACTGACATAATACTGTGCATACTCAACTTACGTCAATGAAACTTATGTCACTCAGGGCTGTGTTTTTTTACATCCTGAGTGCAATAGGTTTTGTCAGCATAAGTGGTAGTGTAAACATGGCCTAATTCTCTAGGCCATAAGTGCTAATTGTGATGTCCCTGACTCTATAGGAAGGAATTGCAATTTCAGAGGCATAATTTATTTCTTGTACAATACTCAACCTTCTACTTTGCCCCTTAAAATCCATTTTACATGGATCAGCTTTATTAAACAACTCCGAAATCACATTTTCCCTATTTAAACTTACTGTCCATGTGTCATAAACCGTATTATTTGGTGGCTTGCTCTATGATAGCAAAGATCCTGGTAGGCAGGATGATGGCCATCATTATCCAGGATGTTCCCACTCTCTAGTGCTCTCTCCTCAACTTTTTCACTTTGGCTACTCCCTCATTCAGCAGGGCACAGGAGGGCAAGGTTCATGTCTTCATATAGCAACAATTTTCGCTCTTTACTAGAGAAGACCAAAATAGAAGAAAGAAAAACCTCCTGTCGGTTCTGCATTTTTACCTTGGACCACTGTTGTTATTTCTGCTCTCAATTAAAGAAATCTCTGCTACCTTAGTGAAACAAGGAGGTAGCTGAAGCAGTGTCCTGTTCTGTGGCAGACACAACCAGCCCCTCAGCTTGCCTAAAGATGGTAGCAATGGTTCCAAAAGCAGCATGCTGTTGCTGGAATCACAGGTTATGAAAGACCAAACCAGCCTGCTAAGCTGGTGCAAAGAGAAGTAAGAGCTCTTGTAGGGAAAGAAACTCTCCATGATGAGGTGCTTTAAGACATCCATGAGGTAAAGAATCTCAATAAGCCCTTCCTTCTTGTTTTCCCTTGGCTCCTGAAGTGTTTGAATGAGTCATTAGTTCCTTCCTGTATGCTATCAGGAGGCTTTACCTTCTTCTTCCAGAGGTTATCTTACACATTTTCAACCTGGAGGTTTACTATTATATTTTTTTCACTCTTTCTAAGGTTTTATTTGGATGTTCTCCAATTTGGAATGTGAGTTGAGCCCTGACCCCCACTGGGGAGGTTTCTTAGAAGGAAGAAGAATATTTGCTGAGGCTTCTTTTGAGGTCATTTTATTTATTGGAATAGGTGTGTGTTTGTTTGTATATTGCAGACTTCCCTCCCAGTCCTAAGTCAATAGATAACTAAGACTACCAATATCTCTCCCATTGCTGGGCAAATGGCTGTTAAAATCTGCTCAGGAACTGTGTAGTTCTTCTTCGAGGAGTGTCCCCGTGGGTGCTCCACCTTTAGATGCGTTAGCACCGCTGCGCCCGCCAGTCGGAGATTGTTGGTAACAGTGTTCCTCCCCCCCGGCTGGTCGTGCGCACGAGGCTCAGGCGCAAGACGCCTGGAGTGCGTAATGCGCATGCGTGGCCAGCCGGCTCAGTTCTTCTCTGACCGCCGCTGGCTTTGGTCGCAGTTCAGCAGTTGCTCTCACACACTCATCTCTCTTTAATTAGCCTATTTTGTTCACTCCCTTTCAATTATTTTTCTTATTATTGACATTATTCAGCTGTTTTCCTTTTAAAGAAGAAAAAAAAGAGCTTTCTGTCAGGTGGCGTTATTTGCCATGTCCCACAGCTCCGCTTTGGTAGCGGCTGCCCTTGTTGCTATGTATTACTCGGGACATGCCCGGCTCACCTGAGTTTAAAAGGTGTTTGGACTGCGGTCTGTCCATATCTGTAGCAGACGGTGTGTCCACTGCCTGGGCCAAGATCATGATACAGAGCACTGTCAGCATTGCAGGAAATTGACTAAGTGCACAAGGAGAGCCAGACAGCTTCAGCTCCGCATCTTACAAGATGGAGAAAGCATTGAAACCTCCCTCGGACTCTTCTCCAAACTTACCCCTCAGGCATAGTCCACCAAGGGCAGAAGCTGTTGAAAGGGCTATTCCAACTACAAGCCTGAACACCAAGGGAAAATCTCCCTCAGCGAGGAAGAGGTATCACAATTCCTCGGGGTCTACATCCCGATGAGAAAACTGAGGAGCACAAAACCAGATACTGCTGCCTCTATACTACCAAGGGGGGCAGTTAAAAACTCTAGTGCCAGCTCCCATAAAAGCCAGGAGTACAAGCAGAGGGCGTGCTCCTCCTAAGAGAGCCAGACAGCGAGGCCAATTGATCAAGCAATCGCTTCGGCACCGGCTAAGTCACCAACAGGAAAAAAGTGGGTGCTGGTAACACTGCGTTCTGTGCTGGCACCATCAGCTGCATGTGCACTGCCCGCTGAGCAGCTAGTACCGGCTAAGCACTCAAAAGGGCTAAGCACACTCCCGTTGCCCTACGCATTACCGGCACTGGCCCCTCACAGCACTGTGCTGCCGATAGCTCCGCCTCCTTTCTTACCGCAGCAGTTCACTACAGCAGCAGAGTTGTCAGTAGCTTCAATACCGATGGCACCACAGCCAGCTTAAAAATTTCTTTTTCGGGTACTCCTGCAGCTATGTCAGCACAGTTTAGTGACTCTGAGGATGAAGACTTACCTTAAGCTTGAGTGCCCAAGACCTCCTTACCTAAACCGATGCAGCCCCAATGGTGGCAACAGCAGTGGGTACCACTACTCATGCCACTAGATTGGCCATATTGGGACCCATGGGCTCCATTCCGACAACAGCCCCCTCCTAACCAGGATGCTAATACCACTTGTCTGCCAGACGTCATCCTTCCAGCTTACACTCACTAGACAGGTCTGAATTTTCCTGAAGGTGAAGATGATGTCGATGCCACAGGGGTGGAGCAACCCTCCCACTCCCCACTACCTACGCACTAGTCTCCATCCTCATTGGCAGACACAATCATGCCCTCATCGCTTATGTGTCCGGGGGATGATTTCAAGGCCTTTCAATACCTGTTTAAGAGGGTAACTGACAAACTAGAAATATCCCTCTCCACTCCTCCCAACACACAGCACAAACTAACTAATATTCTTCATACCTCAGCGAAAACTAGGCTATCAATACCCATGAACGAGGAATTGATGGATCTAGCTAAGCTCCTCTGGAAGACCCTGGCAACAATCCCACCTACATCAAAGAGGCTTGACAGAAAATACTGTCGCCCCAAAGGGTGCAGAATTTCTCTTTACTCACCCCTCACCAAACTCTCTAGTGGTAGAGGCGGCAAACCAGATGGGTAGGCAGCAGACTTTGCGATCAATCTCACATGACAAGGAATGGAAGAGGCTCGATGCCATGGGCAAGATATCATACTCCTCCACCAGCCTCTAGCTATGCATCACCAACTATGTGGTGCTTCTTTCCAAATACATGCATCACATCTTTGACCAACTGTCAACTTTTATTGAAATTGTACCAGACAACAGAAGAGAGCAATATAAGGCTTTGATGAAGGAAGGTTCCTTAATCTCTAGAACCGCACTTCAGTCTGCCCTTGATTCTGCAGATACAGTTTCTAGATCTCTGGCATCTGCAGTGGTGATGAGGCGTGCATCTTGGCTCCAACTGTACAGTTTTCCTAATGAGGTTCAGAGCACAGTTGAGGATCTCCCGTTCAAGACGTCCCGGCTGTTTGCAGACACCATGAATACGACTCTTCATTCCCTGAAAGATTCCCGAGTCATTCTGCGCACACTTGTCATCCAACCTCCTGCCAAAAGAAAAAAGTAGAATAGACAATTTACATATAGATACAAACTGACGCCTTTCAACCACACTAGACAATACGACAACAGACGGTGTTCCAGACAACCCAGATGTAGACAGTCTTCAAAGCAACCCCTTACCCAACAAGCTCCAGTACGTCAGTCATTTTGAAGTCTTGGTCGTGGGTCAAACAGCCCCCATACATCCAATATGGCAATCCAAGCCTTATACCACATTTGGCTCCAGACTAGAAGCATTCTGTCCTGCCTGGTGATCCATTACCACCGACAAGTGAGTTCTCGAGATCATCAACATGGGTTACGTAATCCCCTTTGCCTCCACCCATAACCACCATCCTCGTCCCTCTTCAGGGACCCTTATCACGAGACTGTGCTCCTCCAAGAGGCACAACATCTCCTGCAATTGGGAGCCATAAAGGAGGTGCCCCTCGAGCACAGAGGAAGAGGTTTTTATTCTCAGTACTTCCTCACAACCAAGAAATCAGGGGGTTGGTGACCTATACTAGATCTCAGGAAACTCAATTGCTACGTCCGATATCAGTGCTTCAAAATGGTGACCCTCACCACAGTCATACCTGCCATCAAGAAAGGAGATTGGCTGCCCACCCTGGACCTTCAGGATGCTTACTTCCACATTGCAATATACCCGTCACACAGACACTTCCTCAGTTTCACAGTGGCAAACCAACATTTCCTGTACAGAGGCCTACCTTTTGGCCTATCGACTGCCACAAGAGTATCAAAGGTGCTAGGAGTGGTCGCCACTCACCTCAGAACAAGAGGAATCACCATTTTTCCCTACCTCGACGATTGCCTCATAAAGGGTCTGTCACCTTACCATGTGCAGCAGGCAGTGACAGTTACCAGGGCGTTATTCAACAGACTCAGGCTATGCATAAACCTGGCAAAATGTGTCTTACTCCTAACACAGACACTAGACATCATAGGGGCACACCTGGAATGCGAAACAGTGATAGCCTCGCTTGCACAGCACAGATTCACAGCAATTCAAGACTTGGTGCATCTGACACAGCTCAGCCCCTGTATAACTACCAGGCAGTGCCTGCGCCTCTTCGGTCACATGGCAGCCACCACCTTCATGGTGCCTTATGCATGCCTGAATGTGAGACCGATTCAGACTTGGCTCAGGACAGTGTACAGGCTGCATGTATACCCATTGAACAAGTCTCTCAACATGCCATGCAGCATAAAAGTCTCTTTTACCTGGTGGACACAAATTGACAATGTACGCAGCGGGGTTCCTTTTCAACAGAACCCCACAACACTTACAGTTATTACAGACGCCTCTTTAACAGGTTGGGGGGCTCATTTGTAGGACCAGGTAATTCAACCCATGTGGGCACCAAACGAGTAACACAAACACATCGACTTGCTCAAGCTCAGAGCAGTCTGGTATGCATGTATGCACTTCTCCCAGATAATACACAACAATACTGTCCGCATATTGGTGGACAACACGACAACAATGCACTGCATCAACAAGCAGGACAGTGTCCATTCTTGCCAGCTCTGTCAGGAGAAAGTACAGTTATGGGAATGGTGCATCCCTCATCACATTCACCTTAGAGCCACATATATCCCAGGCAGAGACAATATGTTAGCAGATGATCTCAGCAGAAACTTCTACCTCAGTCACGAGCTGGAGATCAGCAGAATGGCCATCAACCATCTGTTCCACAGATGGGGGTTCCCTACGGTGGACTTCTTTGCCACACACAGAAATTCATGGTGCCCTCACTATTGCTCCAGAGTGGGATTGGGTCCAGGCTCTCTGGGGAATGCGTTCAGCATCAGATGGGATACGCCTCTAGCATAGACATTTCCACTGATTCCTCTCATCCAGAGAGTGATGCTCAAAATAAAACAGGACAGAGCCAAAGTGATACTGCTAGTGCCACGGTGGCCGAGACATACTTGGTATCTGGCTCTTCTGCACGTGGCCAGGTGTCCCCCACATTGCTTCCCCCCTCTTCCGTCACTGCTCACGCAACAGAATGGGAAGATTCAACACCCTGCCATCAAGTATCTTCACCTGCACATGTGGCTCCTTGCTGGCTAACCATGACAGAGATCCAGTGTCCTGCAGAAGTTTTAACTATTCTCACAAACAGCCGTAGACTTGCAACGAGGAAAACCTATACTAAACAATGGCAGCGTTTCACTAGCTGGTGCTTCACTTGACACTGCCCTCCCATGTAGTCGGGAATCCCACTCATACTTACCTACTTACCACACCTTCACAACTCCGGTCTATCCCTCAGTTCTATCAGGGTCTACACTCACAGCCATATCCGCATTCCACCACCCATACCGGATCATTCCGTTTTCGCTCCTCCATCGATCAAGAGATTTCTGCGAGGTTTACACAATACATTCCCGCCAACTAAAGAACCAGTCCCCTCATGGGACCTTAACCTCGTGCCGAGGGCATTAACAGGCAAACCGTTTGAACCACTAGCTATGTGCTCCATTCTCCACCTATCCATGAAGGTGGCCTTCCTCGTGGCTATTACCTCCGCACAAAGGGTGGGAGAGTTGGGCGCTCTTATGACCAACCCGCCCTATACGGTCTTCCACAAGGACAAGGTGGTCCTATGGACCCATCCTAAATTCCTTCCCAAAGTACTTACTTCATTCCAGTGTAACAAACCAGTTTACTTACCTATCTTCTTCCCCAAACCTCATAACAATGACAGGGAAAGGGCTCTCCATACCTCAATGTCCACAGGGTGGTGGCCTTTTACTTGCAACGAACACCGTTCCGCAAAACGCCTCGCTTGTTCATCTCCTCCACAGAGAGATCTCAGGGACTACTGATCTCTAAACAGAGACTCTCCCAAGTGGATCTCAGACTGTATAAGACTGGCTTATGCCATCTTCAATAAACAGCCTCCTTTGGCCATAGGTGCCCATTCCACGAGGGCAATGGCTGCCTCCACAACCTTCCTCCATGGTATCCCCATGGACGAGATCTGCAGAGCAGCCACATGGGCTTCTGCTCACACTTTTACTCATCACTATGCCATCCAATCGTATGCAGATACTCGTACTTGATTCGGCCACTCAGTACTTTCAATAGCCCGAAGCAAGCCTTCCGAAGGTCCCACCTTCAAGCATTGATACTGCTCTGTAGTCATCTAAAGGTGGAGCACCCATGGGGACACTCTTCGAAGAAGAAGGGAAGGTTACTCACCCTTATGCAGTAACTGGAGTTCTTTGAGATGGGTTGTCCCTGTGGGTGCTCCACCACCCACCCTCCTTCCCTCTGCTTTGGATTCTGTTGGGGGTCTTCAATAGAGAAGAACTGAGGAGCCAGCTGGCTGTGCATGTTCATTACACACTCCAGGCGTCTTGTGCCTGAGCCTCGCACGCGCAGCCAGCCGGGGGTGGGGGCACTGGTACCAAGAATCTCCAACTGGTGGGCACAGCGGTGCTGGTGCACCTAAAGGTGGAGCACCCACAGGGACAACCATCTCGAAGATCTCCAGTTACTGCACAGGGTGAGTAACCTTCCCTTTCCCATTAAACTCTGAAGGAGAAGGGGAGAGAATTAGGCTATGTGTACCACTGCAAAGTTTTGGCAACAAAACTGATGTTGACAAGTTCCCATTCAAGAGATTTACAGGACAGCATCATGGTCATCAAAATACACATGCTTACCGCACCCTATGCCATTGATAAATTTTCAAGGGAAGATGCAGCCTTTGGTAGGGCAGTACTCTAATCAGTGGTCCCTAACTCTAACCCCACCTCCATGGTGTAGCGGCTTAGGAGTCACCTGATTGGAATCGACGTGAACAAGCACTTGAAGAAAAAAAGTGTATCTGTTCCATAAGCGGTGTTCTTCAGTATATGTTGTTCATGTCCATTCTAATAACTCCTTCCCCACTGTCGGAGTAGCTGGCAAGAAGGAACAGAGGGAGGGGCAGGGTTGGCAGTGGTATATAAGGGTTTATATAGCAGCGCCACTCTACAGGTCTCCATAGTCGACTCTACAGGAACTGCTAGGGGGCAAAATCTCTGACAGTTGTGCATGCGGTGTGTGCGCACCTGATTGGAATAGACGTGAACAACACAACTTGAAGAATATCAGTAACAGAACAGGTCTCTTTGCTTCCCTTGCCTTGTGAGATGACTGCCTCAGCTCCTTTATCTTCAGTCTGCACTGCAATATGTCCCACTCATAGCCCTTTTCACACAAGCTTCACAAATATGCCATATTTCTCCCAGTTCCTACAAGTATCTAGCAGTTGAGAAAACTTCTCTCCCCACACACTGGTAAGATCCAAAATCTCCACAGTAGTCCAAGCAGGAGAGCATTTGGAGCGCTAGACAGCCAGGATCAGCTGAGAAGAAGCCATGAGAACATTCCACACTGAGCCAGCCAGCAGGAAATGGAATTTAAAATTCCCAGGGCTTGCAAAGGGAAAGGGCGGATTGCTGTACCTGGCTGCAGGGCAATGGAGTTCAAAGCATTGACCAGAGCGATTAGTTAGGGCATTGTGGGAAGCTTCCTGGAGGGTAATGAATGTAAAAAAAATCCTCTTGTTGTCCGCACTGCATGATTGTCCACAGTAAAGGGAGGGAAAAAAGTCCCTCATGGAGGTAGAAGTTTTTTGTCACCGAAACTGGGCATTTTTCATTACTTTTGTCATGTGACAGTGTGAATGATATTGCTGTTTTGTTGCCAAAAGGCAATTTTTGGCAACAAAAGTTGGTAGTGTAGACCCACCCTTAGAAAGTAGAAAAATACTAGTTGATGATGTATTATCTTGTATGTTAATGCAAATGATGAGGAAGAATACAGTGTCTACACTGCTTTGAGAAAGTCACTGAAAGTAAATTAGCAGTAATTTTTAATTTAATTTACCTTTGAATATAATTTACCTGTCCAAACCAACAGACATTCTTTGTGGCTTTTCTGGACTTAGTTTTGCTTTTTTTGCTTTGCTTAGTATCATCTGATGCTCTCTTCTATCCACTTACAGCTAGATCTGTTACTCTATCAAAGTTCAGACATGAAACCATGAATCATTCCTCTACAATTTTGCATGGTTTCATTTGGAACCAGATGAAATATAGAAGTTGACTGATTTTCATTTTGAGTGTTGGGAATTGTTCATATTTTTTATGCTTCACAGATGCATATATATTTACAAATATTTCATTTTGATTATTTTCAGACACTGTTTCGACTCTCTATTCCACATCCCACAGCTGATTGTGACTTTGCACAATATGAAATACACAAACTTATTCCTGGCATTGATTTGTTCTCTGATCGCTATAGAGCTGACATCTCCACTGTAGTTGCAAGTCTGAGTTTCCTTATATTTGAATTACATTGTGCAAAGCAAAATCTAATAGTAAGTACTATTGAAAAACACATATAAATGAATTGTAAATCATTTAATGGAAAATTGTTATGCTTTATCTGAGGTGTGTACCCTACATGTTTTGAGAAAGCCTTTGGGCAAATATTCTCAAACTGATGGGCTGCCCCTTGAGGGGCATAAAATGTATTTTGAGGAGGAGAGCATGAGAAGCTTTAGGAGAAAAAAGTACTGCACACATTTAGAGCTGGGCAGCCAGAGTGGCAGCTGCTGGCTGAGCACCCAGCTCTGAAGGCAGTACCACCACTAGCCGCAGTGGAGGAGTAATGGTGCTTGCCACCCATACTTCTGCAGTGCTGCTAATGGTGGTGCTGCCTTCACAGGTGGGTACCCAGTCAGCAGCTACCACATTCTGCTTTACCTTCAGAGCTGTTTGGTTAAAGAACAATGGCTGCTGGCCAGGTGCCTAGGGTGGGGAGCATAAACTTCTACAGTCACAAAAAAGGGGAGCATGATCAAATAAGTTTAAGAGCAGCTTCATTAGGGTCTCTACATTTTGGGTGTGGTCAAAAATATTGATGTATTATTTTATACCATGACATTAAAAGAAATGTTGATGGAAAATTACAATGGTCTGTCTGTGAGTGTCTCTCTCACGCTCAAATTTATTTACTCCCTCCTTGAAAGTGTCAATAGTGAGTAGTGCTAAGCTGAGGCATAGGAGTGCTTTTCACATGAAGCCAGATGCAGAGAGAAACTATGATTTTATCCACTTTAAAAATGGAAATGGCTGCAAAGCTAAGCAACTGCTGTGCTTGTGGTGTGTCCTCCTAAGTATCTGCTGCTGCTGACTTTTCTGTCACACATGATATGTCATGTCTGCTAAAAATGCATTGCGTGTTTACTGTTCCTAAGCACTTTGGTGGAAAACATATAATATATGTAATTTCAAGAGCCACTGTATTCCAAGAGTGAGTGTGCACTTGCAATATTTTCAAAGCATGTTAGAGAAATTTAATTATAGGTCCAGTTGGCAAGTTACCTTGGTGATCCCTACTTTCATTTTCTCTTCTTTCACTTAAAGATCTGTCTTCATCATTTCCCTCCCATATTGATTATCTTTATTAGAGTCATGTGAGAGACTATTTTTTTAAAATCCTGCTTCCATCCTGCCTCACAATACCAACTCCCATTCCCACCTGCTCCCACATTGTTTCTTGCATTTTTATCCCACTCTAACTCCTACCCACAAAAGCTTTAGATCCTGCAAATCCTGCAAGTGAGAGAGATTCTCCTATGTTACTTTTTTTTAAAAAAAGTTAGTATATGGTATTAGATATGCAAATGGAACTCAGGCAATTTTTACTGCTAAAAGAAAAAATAAATCTTGCTTAAACCATGTAAAATAGTTCAACTCCTGTTACAATAAACAGCAAATCTCTTTCTAGCTCTCATTTAAATTTAAGTATTGAAGCCTTTATTTTTTAAAAAACTTGCTTTACATTACTGAAATTGTGTTTATGGCAAACTTTCTAGAAATTTAGTGTTTTTCTGCAAATTATCACAGTCTCTTTTTTTTAACCACCCAATCCCACCCACAACAAAGTACATTTTACCTGCACCCACTATCATGCTATCAGGTTCTACAGGATCTGTGGGATCGTAGTTTCGCTGCAGGGCTCCAGTCTGTATCCCTGTCTTCCGCCATGTTCCTACCCATATCCAATGTTAATTCTGTAATCTCCTACCTACCAGATTGCTTCTTTCTCTCCTACTTTAACAAAACACATACACTCACCTGCTTATCTATCTCAGAGAGATGAATGATAAAGAAATATTTCACACATTTCTTTATGCATATTTATAGACACGTTGCTTCTGCATCAGGTGGAGTAGTTAGTAGGCCATAGATCAGAGGCACTGCAACAGTAATACTAGTGGGGCCAGAGCTTCATTTCCACTGTTCTATCCTGTGCAATCTGTTGTGGGGCTGTCTTAGACAACAGATACTGTTAAAGCACACTTAACATGAGGTCAGGTTTAGGTTTGATAAAATAGCATTTTACAGAATATATTTTTTCAGAAATACTTTGAATTTTCAGAGAAAACATTTAAAGAACAAACTAAGATTCCCCTGAGGAGTTTGTAATACAGACACTGAACTATTAAACTAATTCCATGAGAAACATCAAGTGACATTGTCTAGGGATGTGAAAGGTGGGGGCTGGAGCAGCTCCCTGCCTGCCATGGGCAGGGGTCTGCTTGAGTCCCACAGGAGGCCCACTGCAGACAGGGGCTGCTCTTTGCAGGAGCAGCTCCTGCCTGTGGTGGGCCTGGATGCCCCATAGGCAGGGGCTGCTTTGGCGTTTGTAGCAGCCTCTGTTCATGACAGGCATGGGCATCTCGAAGGCATGGGCTATTCTTGTGGGAACTGGGAGTTGGGAGCCGGCAGCCACCCCAGCTCTACCAGCCCCACCAAACAGTCCTGCTTAACTGGTTATCTGGTTAAACGTTAGTTTAACCTAACATTTAACCAGTTAACTGACTAACCAGGATTTTACATCCTTAACATTGACCAAAAACAAACAAACAAAACTAAAAACTAGAAGTCAAAGTAATACCGTGTAGCTTATTTTCATTCTCCAAGCTGAGAGGAAATTAAAAAGGAAATAAACAGCATAACTGGTGAACAGAAAAGATTATAAACAGATTATAAAAGTTCTTTCAATTTTAATAACCAAATACATTATTACAGGTTGGACCTCTCTTGTCCGGCACCCTTGGGACCTGACTGGTCCCGAATGATGGAATTTGCTGGACCAGAGGAGGTCTCCTGCTACCAGCTCCCCAGGCCACCTTCCCTCCCCGGACTGCCCTGGCCCCAGCCCTGCTCTCAGGGCTGCCTCATCCCTGGCCCTGGCCCTACTACCAGGGCTGCGGCAGCTGCTGTATCTCTGGCCCAGGCCCCACTACCACAGCAGCCACAACTGCCAGATTTCCAGCACTGCTGCTGGGGCTTCTGTGGCCCCTGATGCACTACCGGGACTCCGGCACCGGTCTCAGCCCCATCGGGCTCTGAGCCACCAGCTCTCTTGCCACTGGGGCTCCCAGCCAGGACTGCCTAGTCCAGGAACACTCATGCTCCTGCTGGATCATGGATGTTTGCTGGATGCTGGTTTTTGGACGTCCAGCCTGTAGTAAGGAAATTTGTTGTTTTTTTAAAAAATATATGATGCTCAGATATTTTAATCTCTTAAATAGTGAACAACATTTATTGCAGGACTGAGTCCTAATATATTATGCTTTTTTGTGTGAGTTACATTAGAGCACCAGTCAAAATGAAATTAATGGGACTAGTTGGATAGTTAAATATTTATCACACTAGCCAATTAGCCCGTCATAAGATGGGATTTTCAGGTCTCTCCTCCACATCGATCTTCTCTCCTGAGCTCTCTCGCTCCGTCTCTCTCTCTCTCTCTCTCCTCCTCCTCCTACTGCCTCCCCCTCTCTCTCTCAGCTCTCCTCCTCCTTCTTCCTCTCTCTCCGTCTCTTTTTTCTCTTCTCCCTCTCCTGCCTTTCATTCTCCCTTTCTCTTCTCCTCCTCCTCCTGCCTCTCACTCTCTCTCCACTCTCCTCTGTCTCCGTCAGGGATGCATGAGCGGGGCGGGCAGCACCCTGGGATCTGCACGCGCCCGGGTGAGTCCGGCTCCCCACCGGCCGATTCCCTCTCCCTGCCCCCCGACAGCCAGTTCCTCCTTCTGATTTCCCACGGCCAGCCTCGCTGCCCCCGACTCCCACCCCCGACCAGCTTTGCTTCCCGCTGGCTGCCCCTCTCCCATTCTTCCCTAGCCAGCTACTGCTGCCTCTGACCCCAGTTCTGCTTCCCCAGCCAGCCCCGCTCCTCTCCCGGCTGGTTCCTCCCCCCTCCCGCCCCCGATCAAGGGTGTCCGTTATTTTTTACTCCCTACCCCAGTGACGTACATGGCCAGGGGGTGGGGCCATGTATGTCACTGCCCCACCCCCCTTCCCCTCCCACCGTGGCGCTCGGCTGAGTGCTGCACCACTCAGCTGGGCTGCGGCGGGGGAACAAGCGGTGCAAGCTACCCTGCGGCGGCCTGGCTGAGCACGCAGCACTCAGCCAAGCACCACGGCGGGAGGGGAAGGGGGGGCGGTGACGTACACGGCACCGGTGCTGCAGCGGTGCTGCATGGGGAGCGCGGACCCCAAACGGCCACTTGCCGCCGCTTGCTCCCCCACCGCGGCCCAGCTGAGCGGTGCAGAACTCAGCCGAGCACCACAGTGGGAGGCAAGAGCATCTCCCAGAGGCAAGTCTGTAATGCTACAGAGTTACAGACTCACAGACGTTGGGCTACTATATATATGATGAGTAAAAATTATAGGATTAAGCATTTTGGCTTATTAGCTTTGTGTAATAAAATAATTTAGATCAAGAGAAAAATTTACTGTTGGAATAAATAGGTGTGACTCAATTGAGTCTTGTCTAGATTCAGTTTGTTTTATAATCTAAATAGTTTAATTAGAAAATAATAATATTTGACTAGATGTTTCATTTTTTATAATGTCATAAGCATACTTTTATCCTTTTCATTATTGATTTGGAAAATTTTTGGCATCAGAGAGCAGACCCTGATATACTCTCTGTATACCAACCACTCCTCAGCTAAGAGGACAGTTTTGAGGAAACTTTCAATTCTGTTGGATAGATCAGAGGAAAGACAATGTTTTAAGAATGGTAAGATTGGCTTTAGCCATTTAAAGAATTTTGTAAAGTATTCAAGTCTTCATAAAATGCATAAGAAGGAGTTCTGAATGAGATATTGAGCCAGTACGGCAGTGGAAGTACTAGCATTGTAAATTAGGGTACTTTTGTGGGTTTTCTTTAATGTACAGTCTTTGAGGTACTGTATTTTTTATTGAAAAACTTTCTGGCTTCTATGTCTAGAACACTTAACATTTTTGTCTGCAGGTATTGCCATTGTTCACATTGTACCAATATTTTGTTTCTGAAATTTGTCGTGACCCGGTTAAATGTATTGAAGGAAGAATCCTCAAGGTAATATAATAAATTTTTGAGCTGCTGCAACATATTACATTTTTAATACACTTTTAGTTTAATTTTATTGCAAGATGTAATGGATTTACTGTTGCTTGGGATATAACAGTGTGCCATAAACTATACAAGAAATACTTTATACGTGAGTTCCTGCTCACTATTACTTCTTTTACAGAGCATCTTGATGGAGTGAGAGTTCTTTGTTTTTGAAAGCACCATTATTTTTTATTATTGTCTTTAGCAATCCAGATTCCTAGGATAGTTAAAATATGAATTAACATTTTCCCTGCTGGGTCTGGCCTATATCTTTGGCAAACATTTATTTTTCTCTCTCCTACTCTTTTAATTTTTTTTTAAGTATTGAGTATAAGTGAATGTGGCTGTCCTTATTTAATTCCTTACTTATTGTCAACACCAGTAATGTCATTGAGAATACTGTCACAGCTTTTGAAATAGAGTAGTCACTTTCCTTGACTCCCTCTGAAGTTTTTTGATATCACAAAAGTATCCCGGAAAAGCTCTGCCACGTTCAAGGAACGTGTCAGTTTTTCTGAAAAAAATGTTGGAAAAGTGGGCGCGTTTTGTCGGCATCCCTGTAAACCTCGTTTTATGAGGAAGAAGGGATGTTCCGAAAGAGGGGGTTTTCCCACGGGTTTTTGGCCCGTGTAGATGGGCCAAATTTTGGAAAAGCCTCTTTTGGAAGTAAATTGGAAAAAGATACACAATTTGCGTAATGCAAATTGCGTTTCTTTTTCCAATTTATCTTTGTAGTGTAGACATATCCTTAGTGTGACTGCATTTTTAAAATTAATGTAATTTGTAAGTGAAAGCTAAATTGTTCTAAGGTTTGGATGATTCAAGGAAATGATGAGGATTATGGGCAAGGTTTGAGTACATTGATTTGGATAAAATAGGAAATGACTTTAATTATAACTGTAAAGTTCCAACCAAACCTAAACCCTTACTGAAATTTTCTTCCATTATGGAAACGTTTATTTATTTATTTTATTTTTGTTACATGAGATCTGCAGCTTTTGGGTTTTATTTATTCAGTGCAAGATACACAAAATTGCAGTTTAGCAGAGAATATTCTCCATCCATTTGTGTGTGTTTTAGAGGGTCAAACTTTGGGTCAAAACTATTTGACAGTTTCTGTTTTAATATATTTTATTGTAAGTAAAAGGAATGACTAAG
The DNA here is from genome assembly GCA_019425775.1 of Rafetus swinhoei. Classification (NCBI taxonomy): domain Eukaryota; kingdom Metazoa; phylum Chordata; order Testudines; family Trionychidae; genus Rafetus; species Rafetus swinhoei. Next base: position 266,702,663 of record CM033437.1, on the reverse strand, counting down.
AAAAATCACTAAATCTAAATCTCAGTTTCTTATTTCTTTAAAGTTTAAAGTACTTACAGATTTAGGATTTTTTGCGGAAGCCTTCCACGAACTTTGTCTGCTCAATCACGGCAAAAAAATTCCCTGGAAAGTACCTGCAGGCTACAGACTTATTGGGAAAATTATGGTAAACTATGCATGCTTTTGAGTTACATTTTCATCCTCATATGCCACAAAACTATAACACTTGGTTTGCCTTCATAGAATTATGAGGATCCAAAACCTTTGCAAGCAGTATAGTTATTACTAATTCCTGCAAAATCCTACTGTTCCAGCATCATTCAGTAAGCAATTTAGGTGGCATGAACTGAATGAGGGAGAGAACCACTAATTGAACAGTGAAGACAAACAAATTTTGAATACCTTCCTAGTTCACTGTGCCATCATGCTTATACAATAAACAAAACAGCAATCTTGCAGGACAAATAGTATGTGATGATGTAGTTTAAGACTATCAGTGAAATCCTAGCCTTATTTCCGTCTATGGCAAACTTTCCATTGAGTGCCATGACTTCACCATTTTTATAATGCATATGCACAAAAGGACATACATCCTTAACTTGGACATCTCCTAATCTTGAAACATTTTATTTTTCAACCTTAACATAATATTATCCATAATATTAACCATTGTTGGTATCCAAAACAATGGTTTGATAACCTGATTAATTTTGTTTTTGTCATTTGAGTATTAAAATAACCCATGCTAGGTTAAAAATAAAATAACACATTAAAATATCTTTTCATTTCTCAAATTCTTTAATTGCCTTCAGTTAACATTATCTTTATCTCTCCCTTTTAATATTTGGTTACTATTTTTGGTTTTGCATTGTAGGAGAAGCTCATAGCCTTTTTAAAAAGGCTACTGTCATTTTGGAATCCAGTCAGCTTGGAAATATGAATACAAAATTGCTTTACATATTAAATGTGGCCCAAGTTCCATGAAATGTTTGTAGTATTACATGGGCCTCTTTTAAAATATTTTCTTATTCCCCTAGTTGGGTGAAAGGTTCACAAATGACTGAGACTGAGTGTGGGGAAATAGTGAAAGTAACTACACAGACAGTGACTTCATATGCCCCGAAGGCTAGATTCTGATTTCTGTTCCACCACTGTTATTGAGAACAGAATCAGGGCTAAGGGAAACTGAATACAGAGAAGCTGACAAAATATCAAAAACACAAATAAAATAAATGAGAGAAAAACATGTCCCTTTTCCCCATTTTAACCTGTAGTAATGTTAGTTTTTATATGAAACATTAAATGAAAAGTGTTCAGAAAGAAGAGTGATCTTATTTAAAATTGCCAATGTCTCTTTCAAACAAATGCCATAGGAAGATACTTCATGGGTTAAAAGGCTGAAAGTTTTACAAGAGTAAAATATCTGTATGCAAGAGTAAGATATCGGTATTGTTTCCTGGACAGAGTGAATATATTGCACTCTCAGTACATTGGAGCTTTAGAGGACACAAGTGCTATTAATGATATTTTCTTTGGCCCCAATATGGTAACCATAACTATTCAGAGTAGCATTTAAGCATGTTCTTCAGCCATAGTGAAGGCAATAGCTCTTTAATACATGTTTAAATGCATTTCTGAATGGAGGATGACATGATAACATAGCATGTGACTCTGTACCACTACACTGGTTTCTCCCAAATTCCTTGTAAAGTCATTCATCATTCACTGTAACATTTTAATTACAGCCTTTTCAGAAATTCAATTCATCAAAATCCCTCTTGACAAACACAAACTTACAGGTAAGAAAACAACTTCATGTCTCATGAAATAAAAATATTTATGTAGAGCACGATAGCTGTAAAATTGATAAGAATCATATGAACTAGAGAATATACCTAAGGACCTATGCTGCTTAGGCAACCTTGTATTGTCTATTATGCCTCTGCAAATGTTTACGTTTATTATTATTTATGATTATTATTTTATATTTTTAATATTCTTTAGCACTTCATAAACATTAAATTTCACAACAGGCCTCTTTGGCTAGAGGTTAGTACTATTATTACCAGTTTATCAAATGAGAAAACTAACAGAGAAATTGGACATGATCAAAACAGAAGAATAGCCACAGGATCACCATAGTTCTATGAGTGCGTCTACACTGCACTGTTATTCTCGAATAACAATGATAGTGTCTACACAGCAATTGCGCTATTTTGAAAGAAAATCAAAATAACTGATGGCTTTTTCCGACGTTTGTAAACCTCATCGCACAAGGAATAATGCCTCTTCTGAAATAGCTATTTCAGATGAGGGTGTGTGTGTTGATGCGGTACAGGGAGTTTTTTCGAAATAAGGAGCCTCAAGAAAATCCCACAGGTGCCCTGCTGGCCACTCCATCCTCACTCTTCAGGACTCTATAGTTCCTCTTCCTCTGCAGCTTGTGGCAGGAAGCTGGCCCTCACAGCCTCCAGCCACACTGCATCTGCCACTGCACAACATCTTACCAACATGGCAGACCCTCAAGCCCCCCCAAGAGCCTCCTGCCCATCCCAGGGAGCATTCTGATGGCTCCCAAGAGCTTGCCAGGTGCTGCACAAGGTGTGCGCTGTCCTGGTCTGGGGCGGAGATCCTGGCCCTCATTGAGATGTGGGGCAAGGAGGAAAACCTCCAGGATCTCCGCTTCAGATGGCACAAAGCCGACATCTATGGCTAGATGGCCGATAGCCTGGCCACCAAGGGCCACACCAGGAACTAGGAACAGGTCCAGAGTAAGGTCAAGGAGCTGTGCCAGGCCTACGCAAGGGCGAGGTAGGGCAGCTCCCGCTCTGGGGCAGAACCCCACTCCTGCCCCTCTTTTGAAGACTTGCACAACATCCTGGGGGGTGGTGCAGTCCTTCCCCACCTCTGGTGGTGGACTTAGAGCTGGAGACACCCATCATCGCCTACCTGGGGGTCACAGCTGGGGATGAGGAGGAGCAGGAGAAGAAGGTGGAGGAAGAGGACCTCGACGCGGCCACCTCCGTGACCATGCTCACCCTGGAGCCGGTACCCCATGGCCTGGATGTGTCCCAGGCATCGTCCGAGGCCGGGGAAGGATTATCAGGTGAGTAGTCTTAGTTTTCTCACACAGATAGGGTGGGGGCGGCATGTGCTGAGGTACTGGGGTACGATTGTCACTCAGCCTTCTCGGCCTGGGAATCGCACTGCAGTCCATGCACGTGGATGCATGTGTAGCACCAGTCAGCAACATGCAGCCTCAGGAGGCAGCATCGGAGCACCCTTTGGGCTCCTGCTCACAGGCTCTGGGGAGGTCGACCACACTTCTGACGCCTGGGGGGGAGGACACCCTCTGACCCCTGGGGAGGACAGGGCTCGACAAATGCACTCGCCCGCTCACCCGTGGTGAGTAGATTTTGCCAGCTGGTGAGTGCAGGGGCGGACTGGCCCGGTGGGCCGTTGTAATGGACTGGCCGAAGCCCGCACTACGGGCGGCGCGGCCCCATCCAATCTGCCAGCTGGCGGAGGAGCAGAGCGCTGCCGGGGAAGGGGAACTGCGGCAATACTCAGCGCCGGGCTGCCCGTGCAGCTGCGGCGCAAGGAGGCGGGGTGCCGGCAGACACCAGGACGCTGGCGTGACGTGGCCCCGTCGATTGTAAAGTGCCGCAGCAACTCGGCTCTGGCCGCGTGTCCCCGGCAGCTGGCTGCGGCGCACGGCGGAGCCAGGCCCCGCCCCACCGGCTCCAGTTCTGCCATGGCCCCAGCCCCTCGCTGGCGAGAGACCCTCCCTGCTGACCGCCCAGCTTGCTGCGCCCGCCCCACGCCCCATCTGGCTCCCGCTGCCCATTCACCACGCCGCCCCTGCACCCTGCACCCCGGATCCCCTGCTCTCTCTCTGGCTCTGCGCCGCCTTGCACTCGCACCCTGCTCCCCCCGATCCCTGCTCCCCCCCAGCTCTGTGCTGCCCGTTCCCTGCACTGTCCCTAGACCCCGATCCCTCTGCCCCTCCCGTTCCCGGCCCCATTCCCGTGTCTCCACCGCACCCCGCACACTGCTCCCCCGATCCCTTCGTCCCTCTGCCTCTGTGCCTCCTGTTCCCTGCGCCACCCCTGTCCCGTCCCCCCCACTGTTCCCTGCACCCCTCTGGCTCTGTGCTGTCCCTGCACCCTGTTTCCCCTGTGGGTTGGGAGTGAGGGGTGCTTGCCCATGGGGAGGGGCTGGACAGGGCAGGGAAAAGGCTGCTGTGACCCAGCAGCAGTGAAAGGGGGAGTTCACTTGAAGCGCCTTTGCCTTTATGGAAAAAAATGAATGAAAATGCTATTTGCTATTTATAGGGCTAAAATGCTGGGACAAAAATGAAAAAAAAAAACCCATTGCAAAATGCAAGCGTAAAAGACAACAAAAAGTGGGGAAAATGTTTTGCTTGGCCCTGGGGAGGGGCAGCTGGGCTGGGCTGTGGGGAGGGGAGGGAAAAATATGGGGAAGGGGCTTGTGCTGAGGGGAGGGGAGGGGAGGAGGTCAGGAGGAGAAGAAGAAGAAAGGGAAGGCACCAAGGGACAGGGGTGCAGGAGAGACAAATCCCAGGGGGCCAAGTGCAGACAATGAGGAAAAGGGCAGGAGGGGAGGTGTCAGTGGGAGGGGGAACAGGGTGATGCTGGGAGAGGAGAGGGTAAGGGCACTGGGGCTAGAGGAGGAGGGGAAGGTGCTGGGAGAAGGCTTGAAAGAAGGGGTGGGCATGAGGAAGGTGTGATGGAGCAAGGCATGTGTGAGGGCACAGGGGCATGAGGGGAATGGGGGCAGAGGGTGCTGAGGGGTGGGTATCAGGAAAAAGAGGGCAAAGGGGCAGGGGCAGTGAGGGAAGGGGAGGAACCAGGAGGGTGCAGGTGCCAGGAGATTCTGGGGTGAAGCAGAAGGGCAGACACCTGCAGGGGAGGGACCAGCCTCAGAGGAGAGAGGCAGGGCAGGTGTGTAGAGGGAGGTGTTAGGAGAGGGGATGAGGAGGGGTAGCTCACTTGATCAGAGTGGGGCTACTGGAGGAGTGGGCACAGGGGGGAGAGAAGGGCTGGTGGAGGGGGCAGGTCTCAGGAAGGCTGAGGGCAGCGAGAAGGGCAGGAGTCAGGACAGCAGAGGAGGGTGAGGGGGGGCAGCAGGCACCAGGGGAGCTGATGGAGCAAGGGGAGGAGACATGGCAGCAGAGGGAAAAAGTAGAAGTTTATAAGATATTTATTAATAACTTGGGTGATATTTATTAAGAACGTATTAGTAATTACTGTTCTTATTCTTATTAGGAATTTATGCCATTAAAAAAAACACTTTTTGGGGGGGAGGGTGACGAGTCCCTTTTTTGTCTGGCGAGTAGGGTTTTCCATAATTTGTCGAGCCCTGGGGGGGGAGATACCCTACCACCATGAGCCATCTCTAGAAGGAGGTTGGGGACAAGGACACACACACAAAGACTCTGGAGTGCCGCACACAGTACATAGGCATGCCTGCATGCTCGAGGCAGCACCCGCTCCAAGGGATAGCGCTGCTCTGTGCAGGTGTGTTTGCTGCTCACATCCCCCTCCCCCCACTACATCCTCACCCTTTCTTCCCCAGCGGGCAGAGATACAAGTTATCTCTCTTTGGGATGCTACCACTATCAAACCTGCCATGGGTGCAGCATCGATGGAAGCCCAGCCATCTCAAGTACCCCCTCCCACCCATTGGATTCCAGTGTGGTCAGCAATTTCCCATGCCTGCTTGTCCCCGGGACATCGCGGGGGGGAATGGGAAACATGGTCCCCTGGGGACATCTGGACCCCTGTAAGAAAGGGCCCTCTGTCCAGACCACACATGGCCTTGCTCCCAGGACATCACCTTCCTCTGACCCGGGAACTGTCAGTTTTGGCTCACAGATGAGGGCAAGGCTTCAGGGACAGTGTCTCCACCAATGAATGACCATCTCTCTTTATTGTCCCCAGCTGGACCAGCTGTGACAGGGGGGTGGGCAACACCACCTGAGCCAGCCACGACCCTGGGGGAGCCACAGGCTCTGTAGAACCCAGGAAGACCTGTTGTGGGAGCACGTCTCCGTACTCTGGGACCTGCATGAGATACTGGCCCAGAAGGTCTGGGAGGACACACAGTGGCAGAGAGACAAGTGGATGGAGATGCTGCAGCAGGGGATGCAACATGTGCGTGACTGTGCAGGCTCTCCTCACCCACCCAAAGCCAGCTCTTGCTCCTGCCCCAGTCCTAGTTCCCTGTCCTCCCCCCCTCCCATGCCAGCCCCTGCCCCCACCCATGCCTGACCCTGCTTAGGCCCCCCTCCTGCCTATCCCCTAGCCTCCCAGACGCCCCACCCCCAAGGTCACCGAGGTCCCCACACATGAGGCGGAAGAAGTGCCACTCCCAGCCCAGCCCTGAGCCTCTCCTCCCTCTGTTCTCCCCTCTCTTCCCCCTTTCAGCTCCCTCCCCCCTCCAAGATTCTCATCCCCCCTCCGTCTTATTCTAAGGTTCTCTCCCAGTCCCTCCCCAGTTACTTCTACCCCAAATAAATCACAACACAGTTCTGTTTTTATAAACCAAACAATTTTTTTATTGTCTCTGCAGGGGTGAGGGGTGAAGGGGGGACGAGTGGGGTTACTGGAGGAAAGGCAGGGAGGGACAAGGCACAGGGAGGGACAGGCCCCTAGTGGGGAGGCCCTAGGGAGAGTGTCACTAGGGTCCTTATGAGAAACTCTCCCCTCAGGGCCTCATGGATGTGCATCCCTGCCTGATGAAACCATGTATTCACCTCCTAGTCTGGAAAATCTTCTGTTGATACTAAAACTTAATACATTATACAGAAGTGCTGATTAAATGTTTATGGCAGGGATCACCAGATGGTGCTGTTACATAAAATGTTATACATTATTTGGAATATTATGAATACTTTTAGTACTAGAAGTTATAAATATAAAAACTGATTAACTCAGTTCTAAGCTAGAGTCTCAACAATTCTGTGAGCATTTTTCTGCTTTGGTCAAGTAACATCTGTATGTGTCAGATTTCCTGTCTAAAAAAATTGTGCTAATAATACTTAGCTCTTCAGAGGTCCGATATATGAAATTTAACATTTATGAAGTGCTAAAAATTATTATTATTATTATAAGTAATATTAGGGCAATATTTACAGAGAATACAGTAGAAAATACAAAGTTGTGAGGAAAGTACATAATATTGTTAATTTTGTGATGCAGATTTTTTCATTTTTGTGTTTTTGTTTGGGGGAGCAAATAACGTGAGCTTACTTCTGCCTTAATCTATTTAATAAGAATCAAGTTTTGGTGCAGAGTTGGTTTTTAAACTGAGATTACCGATATAGTGGTTTACCTGCATACTATTTGTGACCTCCTTTGTTCAAGGACTCCTGTATACTTTGTAAATAAAACAAATTACTCTAAGAAAATATTTAGACTCCTTGTCACTGACTTTCTTCTCCAACGAGAAACTCACCTGCCAGGCCCAGAAATATGTGACCATTTGGCAGAAAGACATGTTAGGGAAAGAAAACAGTTCCTCCATGGTGACAAATATTAGCTAATATGAGTCATATATATTTGTATTTTCATGAATGTCATTATAGAAGTGGAGTACAGATTTCTGTTATTGAATTCAAATATGGTATTTGGCATGTAATTTCATATTAATTCCAAATATTAACTTTGCCCTTGTAGGTTCTAGAAGACACATTTAATTTGAGTCTACCTCCAGCTGTGGTTTCAATGTGTGATCAGCAAATCATGAATAAATTGACTTTGGCCAAAATGCATTTCATCATTTGTCTTTCGGCAACAATAAATAGCATTCCTGAAAAAGTGATGAAAACAACCTATTCTGTGGATATCAGCTTTAAAAAGCCAAGCAGAATCATGGAATCAAGCATAAAAAGTAATTATAATTGTCACTGAAAAGTTTTATCATAATTTGATTTTGTTCTCTAGCTTGTTTCATGTATGAGTTTATCATTTTTAACATTTGTGTTTACATTACACTGATGCATTTAAAACAATATTCATGTCATGTATTGTTTAAAATCTAAATGTTTATTTTTATTTTAGAAAGCTTGAACATAATTTTTCAATTTTTGTTAAAATTTTTGTTAAAATTAAAAATTTAATTTTTATTTAGAGTTGCCTTTCATTCTTACTTGTTTTCATACATACATTATTGTTGGTGGAGCTTATGGCTTTTTGTGCTTTGTACTGTTTTAATATTTCCTGATCACTTTCTTCCAAATGAATACCTATTTTTTCATGCTAGGAGATGAATGACTGGCTTTCTCTGATTTTTTTTGTAGTAAATTACGCACCAGAAGATACTCTGAATCATGATGTGATCACCTACTTTTTTCCTTTCATAGTCAGGATACTTCATTTATTACTATTAATTATACATTGTGGAAGCTCCCAAAATATGATCCCTTTCCAAATATCTTACACTATAAAAAGTTGAAGACAGAGAAGGAGATACAGGAACAAACAAAATGACTGAAAGACATATTTTGTTTGTTCCAAAGGTTGTTGGATTTAGTTTGTCAAATATAAGCAATGCCTAGCTGTTCTATTTTTCCTCATTGATAGCTACAGACTCAGTTCTTTTCTTCATGGGCTAATTGTTGTGGGACAGGAGGGCTATGTCTACACTCGCGGCTTCTTGCGCAAGTATGGCCGTTCTTGCGCAAGAATCCACAGAGCGTCCACACTGCCCGACCGCTCTTGCGCAAGGAAATTTACAATATGGCGTGGTAAGAGACGGCTTCTTGCGCAAGAGCTACGCTCTTTTTTAACAGGTGTAAGCCCTCTTGCGCAAGAGCTCTTGTGCAAGAGGGCAGTGTGGACGCTCAGCAGGGATTTCTTGCTCAAGAAAGCCCTATGGCTAAAATGGCCATCAGAGCTTTCTTGCCCAAGAGAGCATCCACACTGCCATGGGCGCTCTTGTGCAAAAGCACAGCTCGCACATGGCAATGTGGACGTTTTCTTGCGCAAGACTTCTTGCACAAGAACCCTTGCGCAAGATGTTCTTGCGCAAGAAGCCGCCAGTGTAGACATAGCCAAGGTGTTTCCATATTTTCCCCAAAAAATCCTCCAAGCTCTAAATTGAGAGCCCTGTTACTTCTGCAACTGAGATGTGTGAAGTGTTAAAAGTTTGACATGGTGATAGAACAAATGTAAAAAAGTAAAATGTTTGAGAAAAAAAATCTTGATCAGTTCATGAATATTCACTGAACAGAAAAATAATATAGATTCTTGAAATTATTGAAGATTATTTGCTCTCCTCTGCTCCTTTGAAATATGAAACTTTTCTTGGGATTAAACTGCTATCCTTTGCTTTGAAGATTATTGAATCCTTAACTGTAACTGTGATATAAGGATGGGATTAAGATGATATCCTTTTGCTTTTATTTTCCAGTTAATACAGAAGTGGCAGGACACCAGGAACAAAGCACCATTGTTGTACAACTGGTCGGATGTAAAGAAGAATTAAATATGGCTATGCTAAAGGTAATTTTGTTGTTTAGGAAACTAAGCTTAGGGAACGGTACACTGTTCTTCAAATGATGTGTGTCCTATGTAGCTGAAATTAGTGCTACTGGAGAGTAGATGATGTAGGGGAACTGGAAATGAGTTAAAGAGCTTTTGCTTTATAGGTTACTGGTTCTAATGTGACCTAGCTATTAATGACCACCAGGGCACATCTACATTGTCGGGAAGATCAACACTGGGGCGGTTGATCTACCGGCATTCAGTTTAGTGGTTGTAGTGGAGACATGATAAATTAAATGCTGAGGGTGTCCTTGTCGAGGCTGGTACTCCTCGCTGTCACTTAATGTATGTAATTCCAGCTACATAAATAACATACCTGTAGTCTCAGAGGGGTAGTCATGTTAGTCTGTAACTTAAAAAAAATCTTAAAAAACACTGAGTGGTCCTGTAGCACCTTAGAAACTAACAAAAAATATAGATAGCATCATGAGCTTTCATGGGTTTTGGACGTACATTAAGGTGAGCTAGGGTTCTTTCCTCCCTATGGGAGGTTGATGGGAGAAATGCTCCTCTCGACTTCCCTTAATCCTTGAGGAGTAAAACAATTACTATAATAAGATTCACTTGATTCCTTGAGGAGTAAGGGAAATTGACACAGGAGTGTTTCTTCCATCGAATTTCCTCAGTGAGTACAGCACCCTAGCTCGGCTTAAGGTACATTGACTCTAGCTATGTTATTTACATACCTGGAATTGCATACCTTAAGCTGACCTTCCCGCATAGTATAGACCTGCCCTTAGTGTACACTCATGGCTATTGAGTGTACACAATTGCATGAGTTTGTTAGTTTCTGTCAAGTTTGTGTTAGACAGATGTCCATATCATGAAAAACACTGTTACAAGTGAATCTTATAGTGACTGTTTCAACAAAGAGATTGGAGCTAACTGGAACATGAAGACTAACATACCCATTCACTTTTAGAGATGGTTCCTTCAGAATATATGTGAGTCACTTTGATGGTATACTATAATATGTGGATAAACAGACATTAATTCTCTAGAACCTCTGTCAACACATTTAAAAGAGAGGAATTCCGTTTTCATTGTGTTGTGTAACTTTGGAAATCACAGCTCCAGAGATATGACAAAGTAAAATAAAGATTTAAAACATTTTGAATAAACTTACTGAAGCTCTTAATGGCATTAATCCTGCCTGCATTAATTCAGCCAAATCAATGGAAAAGTTAAAGAAATAGCTATTGTGGGAAAGTAGTCATTCTAGTGTCAGTTAATGGTTCTCTCCTTGCAAATTAATTACCCTCTACCCATAACTCTTTACCCTGGAAGTAAGGTTATTGATTATTACCTTATTTAATCGTTTATTGCATATCTTAGATATTTAACCTCATGTATTGGGGTTTATCCCTCTCAATAATTATTCAGAAGTGGAAGAGCAGATTATTCCTCATTTGCCTACTGCAGGCTTCTTACACTTACCTCTGATGCAGCTGTCGTTGGCCACTGTCAGAGATGGAATTATGATCTAGATGAACTTTGCGTCTGACAGAATTCCTGTGTTGCTTAGTTGGTTACTAGAAAGTAATACTAAGCTGATCCATACTTGAAAACATGCTACATATAATTTTGAAAAAAGTTGGAAGATGGCTCATCTTTCAGAGACAGCAAAATACTTGAGACACATAGTACAGGCTTGATATTTCTGATGTTTCCTTTGAGACTTACCCTACCTCTGATTTTTAAGCAGAGTACTCTTTTGAGGTCATTGTGGAGTTCTGCTTAAAAATGGATGGCACAACATGTTCCTATGGCTTTTATCTAAACTCCTTCTAGAGTCCTAAGGTAGACAAGTTTTTAATTTAAAGCGAACTTTCTTTCTGATCTGGTTTTCCAAGGTCTCCTGCAGCTTTACTTAATGTGAATCTGAGGGCCTGCAAACTTATACAGGGACTTTCAGGATATATACTCTACTTATTAATTATAGTGAAGTTATATTTAAAAAATAATTATTTCTTTCAATATGAAAGATACTTTCATTATTTTATTTACAATTGAAAATTACTGAATCTTTAACTGTAACTATGCTATAAAGATGGAAATAAAAACATTTAACTGAATAATTTCTAATTATATTTTGTTAAGGTATACAGTACTGTATCTTTTGGTGTACTGTGCTTAGAGGCATAAATTTCAATATTGCCTCTAAAGTTAAGTATAGAGTGCTGCTTCCAGTTCTTTGGGTTTATAAGCAGATAAAAAAATGAAAGTTGCTTAAAGAAGTAGTGCCTTGTATTCAGGTTGGTCTATTTCAAATTATGGGAAATCATGGACAATAACTGAACTTTTTAAGCAACTTCCTCTTATTTGTATTATTTCTTGAAATTAAATGATGCTATGATGTTCTTCTCTTAGGGGATTTTATTGACAGAAGCTGAAGAAAGGCTTAACTCCCTTGTAACCAACATACAGAATAAATATGATGGAAAGATTTCTCAGTGTTTTGCTGTAGAATTAGAGACTATTATTGAGGCCACGCTTCAGCTCACAGCTATTTCCCAGCAAAGACATCAGGCTGCTTTCAGGTAAAGGCCAGCATTGCCAGAATGCATTGCATCTTGTTGATGGTAAAAATAAAAAACCAAAAAACCCTAGCAAACCCAACAATTCTTTGTGCCCTCAAAGATACCCATATATTTCAAACTTAAAAGTGACCCAAAGTAACAACTATAATTGTCTGGCTATACTGAAAGGACAGGAGACACTTGATATTATTTTAATCAGGACGCAATTTTATTATTAGATGTCTTGGACTACTGAGCAGATAAAAATATCTGATACCTCCGGTATCCTGAAATAGCTGCGCAGTTTAGATGTACCCTAAGTGCCAAGCACCTTGCAGGGCAGGAGGAGACTTCACACGCTCTCCCCGGCCCCTAGGCCAATCAGGGTTTAGGGGCAAGGAGAGCATGCAAAGTCTCTTTTCTGCCCTGCCCCCATCCTTCAAGGAGCGCATAGCTCTTCTAAGCACTGCACATTCCTTGCAGGGTGGGGGCAGGGCAGGAGGAGACTTTGTGTGCTTCCCCCCACCCCAAGGCCCTGATTGGCCTGGAGGCAGGGAGAACATGAAGTCTCTCACTCCCTGCATTCCGGTGTGCGGTGCTTAGCGTCAGCCATCAGGGTTGACTCTAAGGGCCGCACACTCCCCTGTCCCTAGGCCCTTATTGGCCTGGGGTGGGGAGCAGCAGGACTTCCGTGAGCTGGATCAATCCACTTGGTGGGCTGGATCTGGCCCATGGAGGCCCTTTTGCCCACCCTGCCATAACCTAACTTCGTTCTGTATTCACCATAACAAAGCCCTCCCTTAACCTGCTGTAAGGAAGATGAAAGCCCACCCTCATTCCTCCCCACCTCCCCGCACCAGCCCAGCACATGCACACAAACTCCACTTTGGCCTGTCTGGTGATGAGGGAAAAATTCCTTCCTAGCTCCCCTACAATCGAGCAGCTAGCTTGATGCCCATAGCAGGCCCTGACCAAACTTGGTATTTTGCCATTTTCAAAGGAATGGGAAGTGTGGATGCTGCTTTGCTTCGTCTGAGGAAAAGGGACTTTTCCCACTGGTCCTTAGGGGATGAGTCAGTGTCACCATACTGGCCCACTCTACTTTTGCAGAAGCTACTGAGCCCTTCTTATAAAGTACTATATACTCCTTCCCCTGGCAAGCCACAAGGCCCCTACTCCTTGTTTAAGGTGTGGTACAGTCATTTTTGTGCATGGCAACTTGCATTAAGATTATGTTGTATATTTCTAAGGTTTGTTTTATTAAAAAAAAATCGGTATCAGTTGCACTAGCTAACATGTTTATGATGTTATATTTTTCAGAATTAAAAAAAAAAACCCTAAGGATTTATTGAAAATTAGAATCTAGAAATTTTAGCAAATGCCTGCCTACATTTGATATAATTTTATTTATACAGCAGAACATCTTTTTTGCAAACTCTTTTTCTGAATTTATGAATTTATTAAATTGATTTATTTTAAACTCCCTTTTTGTCCCTGGCCTAAGACAGAATTTTGCAGATTTATTCATTGCTGTCAGATCTGAATTTTAATTCTAGATTTTAGATATAAGCTCTGTTCTAATTGCATTAATATAGTCTTTAATAAATTTGCATAAATTGGATATTAATTGTACTTAAGTATATTTGCCTTTAATGCAAAGAGTGAATTAATCATGCTGTATGGAATGCTGTTCTATTTTCATGATTTTCAGATTTCCCCATAATTTCTAAACCTCAAATTTTGTGAAAATTCCAGGTGCTCTTTTAGCTCTTCATAAAATTGAGGTTCTCCTGTACCTAAAAAAAAGCAGAGTAAAGAGATACACACTTTCCATATAGATTTCTGTATAATAATCTTCACATCACATTAATTTTTCATTTCGGAGAATTTTCCTGCTTATTGCCTGCTTTATATTAAATAAATTATTTTTGTAAGAATGATAACCTTATTATAGTAGTTTTTGGTTTTGATGTCAACTCCTTCCTTTTAGCTATGTCTTTTATTAGATATAACAAATACTTACATTGCAGTGGGCTCTTAACTAGTGTTCCCTCTAATATTTTGCATCCATGAGAGGAGTGAGTTTTGTCTTGTGCACCAATATTGAGGTCATGTGCACTTTTTCGGATGTGTGCCACCATTGCACGCACCAGTTACTAACAAATATCATATTAATATATTAATGTTATGGAAGAAAGAATACTAAAACAGCCCTTTCCCAGTCACAAAATAAAAAGAGCTGTTAAATCAGAACTTTCACCCAAGCATCCTTACTAATGTTCCAATGTACTGGGTCATGCCATCAGTTACAGATACAGTAAAAGGACACCATTCCCCTCCTCACACCCACACATACCTGCAAAGTTTGAACAACATGCTGTTTTTCTTAAAGACCTGTGCTGCAGTGCTACACACAAGTAATAAATGGTGGCAGGCAATGTTCCATCTAACTTTTTCCATCCATGTGCAAATACATTTTGTTATGTGCATTGAGGCATGTGCAGATATGCACCACCAGTAGAAACACATGCTGCTGGCTGTAGGTGCTGTGCTAATTAGTTGGGCGGCATTTGAATCTCCTCTGGATGGCCACCCAAACTCTCAACTCACTGAGGAAGAGTTAAGTTATACATTAGCAGCATCTGTGCTTACTCTTAAATCTAGACAATTGCAAATTGGGATTTGCATTGGGAGAGATAATCAGGGATTATTCCAATGGAAAAAAAGCTAAATGTCATCTTAATTAGCATAAATTCCCATATGTGCTATTATTTAGCCTAAGAAGTCAGTACTGATGCAGATGCATCAACTGCCATCCAACAACTGCTGAACTGTGTCTATTTAAAAATGGAGCTAAACCCTAATTCATGCAATCCATACTGCTGCCTCAGTCACTGAATGCATGTATTTATTAACTAGAAGACATTGCTCGAGTCTGGAGCTAGCCCGGGGGTTGGGGGCACGCAGGCTGTTCACTGCCTGCTCCCCATGGCCAGCCTGAAGCAATGGGGGCCATGCAGCGTGGTGGGCAGCTGCTCCCTGGGTGCAGCTCGTGGCAGCGGGGGCTCTGCTGCTGACCAATGGCTGCTCCCCAGGGCTAGGGAACTTGCTGCCAACATGCGGCTTGGGCTCTGGCCCCAGTGGGGGCTTCCAGAGGGGCAGCTGCCATCCGCCCACACTGAGATCCAGCTGTGGCCCCAGCCAGAGCTACTGGAAGAGCAGCTGCCAGCAGCAGCTCCAACCCTGAGAAAGGGCTGAAGCTAGGGCCAGGGCCACATGGTGGCTTCCCTGCTGTTCCTGGGGCAAGGCAGCTGTCTGCCATGGGGCCCCACCTGGAGCAGCTGAGGAGCCACCATGCAGCTCTGTTGAGGAGCCTCAAATTCTTGGTGCGTTCCCGTGCAGGCACTCACCTTAGAGGAACACTGCTCTTAACTAGTGATTTAAACTTAGTTTATCACCAGGTGTGATGGGGCGGACAAAGTCCCACCTCACCACTGGAGGCCTCAGCACCCTGGCCAGCAGCAGGAACACTGGAGAGGTCCTCCGAGCTCGGTAGAGGGGCAGCCTTCACTGGAGCCAATCAGGGTATGGCAGGCTGCTATATAAAGAGCTGCTAGCTAAGGCCAGTCAGTTCCTTCTTGGAGCTCAACCCAGGCAGGCCTCCGGGCTTACTGAGAAACACCAGAACTGTGAACAGCTCTGAGTGGGAGCTGGGCCCTCAGAACTGAGCGAAGCTAGACCCTGCAGCTAAAGGCCAGCCAGCGGCAACTCTGTGGAACCCCGGACAAGGGGAATTCAGCAACAAGGCCCTAGAGAAGGGCTGGATGAAAATGGCATCCTGGGGAAGTGGCCCAGGGACGTGATCACAAATACTGACCTTGAAGCTTGGCAGGTAACTGCTACATCCAGGGTGTGTCCAGACTACAGGGATTTTTCGAAAAAAGTGTCCTTTTTTCGAAAAATCTTTACCTGCATCTAGACTTGCGCCGCATTCTGTCAACAGTAAATCAAAAGAACGCAGCGGTTTTGTCGACAGCAGAAAACCTCATTTTACAAAGAAGAACGCCTTTTTTCGAAAGTGCTCTTTTGAAAAAAGGCGCTATGTAATGCAAACTGTGTTTTTTTTTTTCTGAAAGAGAGCATCCGGACTGCCTGGGTGCTCTCTTTTGAAAAAGCAGCTTGCTTTTTCGAAAGTACTGGTTGTAGTCTAGACACTGTTTTTCAAAAGAGGCTTTTTCAAAAGTATCTTTCCAAAAAGCCTCTTTGAAAGAGGCTTGCAGTCTAGACGTAGCCATAGGGTCCCTGGGCTGGGACCCAGAGGAGTGGGCAGGCCTGGGTCCCTGCTCAACCCCCTGCAAACCACACCTGAGTGAGGGGGTTAAAGAAGAGGTCTGAACCTTGGCCAAGGAACTTTTGGCTCATCCGCAGACAGGTGAGTTAAATACTGCAAGACCCCATCAGCCACCAAGGGGTGCTCACACACAGGACTGAACGTATTACACCAGGGCTGAATGAAGAAAGGGGCTTTAGAGGATAAGGGGGAACCCCTCAGCCTGGGTCCCTGGGCTGCAGCCTGTAAAGCCACTATGTTTTGGGGCAGCCCTTCCTGGTTGGGGCCTGGAGTGGCATTGCTGCAAATGCTAGGAAGCTCTTTCTCTGCTCTGCACTTGCCTGGAGGCTCCACCTCCACAGCTCCTATTGGCTGGGAATCACAGCCAATGGGAGCTACAGGGGGGCAGTGACTGCAGGCAAGCACAGGCTGTGCAGAGCCACCTATTCCCCACCACCACCAAAGGGGAGCTGTGCCAGGTAAGCAGCACAATACCCCAATCTTCTGTCCCAGCCCTGAGTCCTCTCCTGCACCCTAATTCCTACCCAGACCCCACATCCCATACCTGAGCCCCCTCCTGCACACTAACTCCCATCCAAACCCCACAGCCTCACCCTGACTTCCTGCTCTGAGCCTGCGCCTGCACTCCAAACCCTTAGTCCTAACCTTGATCCCTCTCCCCCCCTGTACTGCAAATGCCTCTCAGTGGCCACTCCAAAGCCCCTATCCACAGTTGGAACCCTCACCCCTTCCCATATCAACTCTCCTGCCTCATCCCCCAATCCCTTCCTGCATAGTGAACTCTTCATTTTAGCCCCACCCTGGAGCCTAAGGGGACCACACAAAATCTAGTAGCTCTGAGCTGCCAGAAGAGTTAATTTGATCCCGTTTATCACCTCTTTATTGGCTAATCACCAATGTTTTAGTTTACTATTCTATTGTCCCATTATTGTTATGCTGAGCTTCGTGGTCTTCTGAGAAGTTGTCTATAATCCAGTTATATTCTCAGGTAGTCTAGCGCGGGGCTGGGCAAAATATGGCCCGGGGGCTGGATCCAGCCTGCCAAACCACCGGCTCTGGCCCACCTACCACCGTGCCAGGACCCTCAGGCATGTAGCTGCCGCAGTTTAAAGCACAGTCCCTGTGGCTCTCTGCTCTGCAGGGAAGGGGAGGCTTCGTGCAATCTTCCTACCCCCACAGGCAGCGGCGGATATAGGGCAGGGCAAGCGGGGCAGCTGCCCCGGGCCCCGCGCTTCAAGAGCCCCTGCGCATGCGCTGTGTCAAAGGGGGGCCCCGCGAAATTGTGCTGCCCTGGGCCCCGCAAAACCCTCATCCGCCCCTGCCCACAGGTCCTATTGTCCAGAAACAACCAGCCAGTAAGAACTGACCTCAGCCAATCTCTCAGCCAGCCAATTGGAGCTGAGAGATTGGCTTGAGAGACTGGGGTGGTGCAAGCCTCTTCCCCCACTTGGAGTTGAGAGCCACGTGGAAGGAGCAGTCTGCATTTTCAAGCGGGCTGGGGCTGTAGCAGGCAGGGAGCCCAGCTTGCCTTGGGGATGCTGCAGCCTGCTGGCCAGGAGACACTTAGGTAAACTCCTCCCAGCCAGCACCTGCCTCTGGCACCCCAAACCCTCCTGCACCCCAACTCCCTCCCCCAGGTCACCATCCAAACCCTCTGCACCATCTGCCCCCGGTGACAACTACCTCCGAGACTCTGTACCCACTCCTACACCCTTCCCCCAGGCCAGAATCCTCTCCTGCACCCACACCCCCTCTCTGACACTACACCCAACCCCCTGACCTAGGTCACAACCCCCTCCTCCACCCAAACACCCTCTGACCGCACACCGTCTCCTGCACCCTAGTCCCTTACCCTGTGCACCCTTCTGTGCCCAGCCTCCAAACTAGACCCCGCATCCCCTGCACAGAAAAGTGCAGCCCTTGACTACTTACCAAAATCTTGGAGTGCCCCCCTTCCCCCTCAAAAAAATTATTGCCCACCCCTGGTCTAGGGTCAAAGCCAACCAAAGAGAATATTTTCTCTTAAATACATGGAATGATACTAATACTGCATTGGGTTTATCTAGCATTCTCATTCTGCAGAGTGCTGTACGAACATCTAACTAATTGAAGATATTAGCACAGCACAACTGTCTAGTATTTCAGCTGAATTGTCTTTAGATTATTTAAAAGAAGACAGAAATTATCCTGAAGTCCAGCAGCAAGGCTATGATTATTTTGTATCACAGTTAGGAAGTATAGTGTTTAGTGGAGATGGGGAAAAGAGAACTCATAAACTGCCTATAGACATTTCTCTTAATGAAATCCTTGTAGTCCACTGTTTCTATTAAACAGATTAATGCTGCTGTAAATTTCTCCAAGATAAAATACCAAACCAGTATGCAATGACTGCTCTACTTTTGTGATTGCCACATCAATTTTATGAAACTCTCTTGTCAGTATCCAACTATGTGTGATTTCTCTCCTGGCATTGCCAGAGGATTTTCCCTAAGGCTGTGTCTAGACTGTATCCCTCTGCCGACAGAGGGATGCAAATCAAGCACTTCGGAAGTGCAAATGAGCCCGGGATATTTCCCAGGCTTCATTTGCATACTCACGTACGGGCGCTGTGCTGATCATGCACCCTTTCGAAAGTGAAAGTAAAGCGTAGCCGCGGCTCTGCCGACAGCGGGGAGCTTTTCAGCAGATCCTATACTCCTCATTTTTGAGGAGTACAGGATCTGCGGCTCCCGCTGTCGGCTGAAACGCAGCTACGCTTTACTTTCACTCGAAAGGCTGCGTGATCGGTACAGCGCCCGAAGATGAGTATGCAAATGAAGCCCAGGATATTTAAATCCCAGGCTCATTTGCACTTCCGAAGTGCTTGATTTGCATCCCTCTGTTGACAAAGGGATGCAGACTAGACGTAGCCTAACAGTACTCAAAGAAGTGGTGATGCTCTGCCATCTGTACCAAGCTGAGGGTGTAAAAAGTAGAACTTCCCTGACTCTCCTTCAGTTCCTTCTTACTGCCTGTTCTCAGTCAGGGTATGTCTACACTGCCACCCTAGTTCGAACTAGCATGGCTAATGTAGGCATTCGAACTTGCAAATGAAGCCCGGGATTTAAATATCCCAGGCTTTATTTGCATGTTCCCGGGCGCCGCCATTTTTAAATGTCCCGTAGTTCGAACTACCTGCCCAACTACGCGCACGGGCTAGGTAGTTCGAATTAAAGCTCCTAATTTGAACTACCGTTACTCCTCCTGCAATGAGGTAATGGTAGTTCGAATTAGAGCTTTAATTCGAACTACCTGGCCCGTGCCCCATGCCGGGCAGTAGTTTGCACTATGGGGCATTTAAAAATGGCGGTAGCATGCAAATAAAGCCGGGATATTTAAATCCCGAGCTCATTACAGTTTGAATGCCTACATTAACCACCCTAGTTCGAACTAGGGGTGGCAGTACTCTCCCTCACTGAAACAACAGTCGCTTTTTATGTGGAGGGAGTTGGAGACTGGCAAACCCAGAGAGGGGAGAAACAAGTAAGGTAGGAAGTAGGGATGTTAACGGGTAATCAGTTAAACAGTGACCTGGTAAGCATCACCCTTAAAGGGTGATACTTACTGGGGAATGGTTAACTGGTATCCGGTAGCACTGACAGGCCCCCCACTCAGGGCTGCAGGCTGGGAGCTGGCAGCCCTGCATGGGGGAGGAGGGAGATAGGGAGAGAGGGACGGGGCAGTCATGGTAGCTCCCCACACAGGGGCTGAGAGCAGCTGAGCTGGAGCAGCCCCTGCCTGTGCCTTTCAAGCCCCCCATCCAAACCCTCTGTGTTTACCTGTTTAACCAATTAAATGGGATTGTATATATCTAGTAAGAAGAAACCCAGGGAAATTGCAGCAAGAACTAAGGAGATTTATAGCCCTTGGCTGCACGTTATAGGGTCAGTGGGCTGGAACCCAATGTAGAGGGCTAGCCTGTGTTCCCTGACCAGCCACTGGTTAGAACCACAGCTCCTTGGAGATGCTAGCGAGGCAACAAGGCCTGGAAGGACTTTCAATTCTCTGGAGGAGAGGACTTTAATGACCTGGCTCGAGGACAAGCCATGAAGAGGAAGCTTCAGATCTGCAAATGGGAAGGTCAGCAGAGTGAGACAAGATGTGGGAAAATACCACTAGAAAAAGAGTGAAGGCTGCCAGAGCTAATCTCATGGATGTCCAGCAGTAGTCACTGCGTGTGGTGAGTGAACCCTGTGACAATTCCCCTCACCAGGACAGTCTTCAAAGTGGTACAAGCACTTGAAGCACCTTCAGCTGCTGAAGTTGAGGACAACTAAATAGAGGACAGCTTTGACTTTGTCAAATTCCTCTGTATGAGACTCCTTGACCACAGAAGTTAGCCACTCTTGTATTGAAGGATACAGTGTCCCATTAAACACAATGGGACTATCACTACTACAAGTTGCAGGGCCTAGGTAGTTTCAGTTTGGGAAAAGAGGGAAGACTAACCATTATTAACATAGCTGTCTTGGTTCTTATTGATGCTGGAAGGTTTTTGTATACAGAATTGATGAAAGTCAGTCCAGTGCAGAGTTGAGACATATTGGTAGGGTGATATGAGTAGGGTAATGTGAGTAATCTCAAAATGCTACAGTTCATCCTTTGTTTTTCTGCAGAAAGAAAGGACTATGTCTTCTAGTATGATCAATCTAGCATTTTTTGAAATTTCACAGGGCCTGATTCCTGTTTATGTTAAGGCAGGGTTGGTGATCCTCTGGTGTGCCAGCCATACAGGGTTTGACCAAGTATGCTTTTTAGTATTAATTAAGCAAAATCTAGTCAATAACTGCTGGTTCAAAATCAGAAATGATCTAGACATAAGAATGATTACATAAAAACATAAAATTTGTATTGTATTAGTTAGTTTGTTTGTTTATCTATTTATTTATTTTACAATATGTTCCCTCTCGCAGTGTTGCTTTGGCTTTGTCTGCAATTCGACTTCTTCAGGATGCTAAAATTTTCAGGAAGAATGTTCCACATATTCAGCTAAATATACAGCAAACAGAGAGTCGAGTATGTATTGATACAGATTCTACTTTTTAAATTATTTGCTTAATAAGTAAACTTTGACTTTTTTGTTGCCATCATAGTAGTTAATATGCTGTGAGAGTATTATATATGCAATTAGGATACTTTTTCATGTTCTACTTCTTAGCATCAGCATTTTCTCTGCCTATAAACCCCATAAAAAGCAAAACAAAAAAACCTACCAGGGGAGTACCTTGTCGTATTGACCTATCCTCCTCCCAGTTGAGATTTTCTTTTATATTGTAGAATATAGATTTGAACTTCAAACCTTCCCACAAATCTTTCAATGCTTTAAATTAACAGGCAATTTGACTTTACTATATCTAAATTGTATGAGCAAATGTACTGAGTGAGAGCATTTCACTGGGAGAGCCAGACTGACGTGCATTTCAGCACTGAAATCTAAAATTAGTAAAGGGTCTGATCAATTGTCCTAATCTCAATAGTTGTCTAAAGATTGACAGAACTTTAACTGAGATCTTTTCCTACAAGTTGAAACTCCCTAAGCTGGGACTCTCTGGTCTGGCAACATCTGTGGTTCGGCACAGATGTTGCCAGACCAGAGAGTCCCAGTGGAGGACCAGCAGTAGAAAGCAGGACTAGCAGGGCAGTGGGCTGCCTTCATCGAGTTATTGGCGGTGCTGCCCAGTGAACGTCAGCACGGCCGCCCAGCGGGGTTGAGAGACTTGGCAGCTGGCTGCCTGGCTGGGCAGGGAGCCGCAGCAACATGGTGATGGCCCAATGGTGCTGGGAGCCTCTGCCATGGCAGTGACCTCGTGGGGCCCACAGCAACGGCACATGGCTGCCTGGGGGAGCCAAGAGCCCTGGTGCACTGCTGCGGGGGTGAGGAGAGCACTGGCACATGGCTCCAGGGGGAGGGGAGACGAGAGTCCTAGCATGTGGCTGCCCGATACGTGGCTGCTTTCTACTGCTGGCCCTCCACCAGGACTCTCTGGTCTGGCAACACTGGGAGCGGGGCCCGAGGTCCGGCCAGTGGATGGTGAATACTCAGCAGCGTGGGGCCCCAAAAGCATGGGGCCCAAGGCATTTGCCTTGCTCGCCTTGCCCTAGGGCAGGGCCTGCTGCCTGGGGGAGCCAAGAGCCATGGCATGTGGCTGCCTAGAGGGTCACCAGGGCTGCAGAGCCTGCAGCAGGTAGGGAGCCAGCCGGAGGCCATTGGGCTGGGCTAGAGCTGAAGTGGGGGACGGTGTCAGGGGGACCAGAAATGATCTCCCCTGGTTTAACAAAATCCCTCATCCAGCACCGTTCAGGTATCGAGGGTGCCGGACCAAGGAGGTCCAAACCTGTATCTTGATAGTCCAACATATTGTAGAGCCATCTGTGACTACACAATGGAAACTCAAATGTAAGATATACTGTAATAATTGTTAAGGCTCTCACCATTAAATATCTGTAAAAAAGACTGATTTTTAAGTTCAGAAACCAGCCTTGTAGCTAATTTTTATCATTGGTTGAAAACATGCAAGCCATTTATGTTGAATGGGTGTCACTAAAAGCAGAACGTGAGCTGAACTATGTAATAGTGATACTAGCTAAACAACAAAGACTGGCCATTTCACGTGTTTGATGGCACGAGATATTGGCATCTGGGCTGTGGAACTCAGTTTCAGAAAGGCTGCTTATAATGGATTGGCAGTGGTATAGAAGGTTGGCTTGGAAATTCTTCTGAACGCTTTCCAGTGGTACATTACATTCAGTGCTTTGTTTTTGTTTAAAAAAAAAAAGTGCCGGTACTCAAGGGGAAAAGGTGTTGGAGATGCCAGTACTGTGTACCAGGCAGTACCGTCACAAAAAAACCACTGATTACATTCATTTTTAGTTCTGATACTTAATGACCTGTTTGACTTGTTATTGATTTAGGGTTTAATATAGTCCTTTATGCACCTCAGAATACTGAGTTCTTATTTGGGAGGGAAAAAGAAAAAAATGTGTAGTAGGTTTTGTTCTGGAAGATAACAGATTGAGGTACGTTAGACATTTGAAATGTTAGAATTAATCTCGGTGGATTAATGGGCAAAGTACAGATGGGGTGATCAAAAGTGTATATTAAATGCTGTTTATCACATAGTCCTTCAGATTTATCACCGGGATATATGTACATATTCTCACATCATCACAGTTAAATTTTCTTTGTAGTCTTCATTATTTTATTCAGTTTTAACTTAATAAATCACAAATTGACATCTGTAATAAAAATGATTCACCTAAACTGAATAAACTTTTAATTATAACTTTGCTATTTTAATATATTTGTATTAATTTGATTTATATTATACTGATAAATGCATAAACTTAACACAAACAGGCCTGCATTATTTGTGTTAAAATAATTTATTCACAGAATAACTTTTTTATTGTTTTTTGAAATGTAACCAGGATTCTTATGTAGACAATGCTCAGATGCCTTGCAATGCAATAGCACAAGAACATATGAACATACGTCTGTGGCTGAGATGTCACATGGCATTAGTAGCTGCAGTAACATCACAGATCCGTGGCATTGGTGATGTGAAAGGTACTGTTATCCTTGCTCTTGTGTCTTATATTGTAAGTTCTTTGGGCAGGGAACCATATGTTCTTGGGTGACTGTATAGGCCCAGTATAATGGTCTTCTGATCCCTATCTCAACTACAGTATGAATAATAAAAATATTAATGTTAGAACAATCAGTAAAAAATTGTTTCTACTGAATTCAGCCAATGGAGCCAAGAAAATATTCTATTTCTGAGTTTGATCTTTTCCTCTAGTTTATAAAGTATTAGCCATTAAATCAAAGAAGTATCATTTAGTGCTCATTACCCTTTAAGCAATTAAGTTAAATAGGCACACTTAGTTTTTAAAAATTATTGCTGCTACATATCTCTATTTTGAGCAAACCTCAAATACTCTTCTGCTGTGCTGACTTTATATAGCTCCTATAAATGGAAATGTTCTATTCCAGTTTATTTCCAAGCTTTTGAGCATGACAGTATAAAAATACTTTATGCCACTAATTGCACAAAATTGCTAGGGAATTTTTTTTTGTATATGAGATTGTATATCAGTTAAACAATTATGTATTGGTGTTAACTATCTTGTATTATCTATATATGTACAAATTAAAATATGTTTAAATTGTATATTTATAATTTATATATCAATATATATTTAATTCTACTTTCACTTTGAAAGGTGACTGTAAAATGTTCTTGTTTGAGTCTCATTGATTCCAGACTTAATTTTTTAGTTGTAAATCGAACTGTTGTTTTTCCTACTTAAAGTCCTGCAAGTTCAATAAGGGATCTGCAACTCTGTTCTTTCTGGTGTAATCTCTACTAACATAGGGTTGCTCTAAATTGGGGCTACTCAACTTTGGAAGCTCCAGAGGCCACAATGGGTATGTCTAGACTACAGGCTTTTGTCAACAGAGGCTTTGTCGACAGATACTGTCGACAAAGCTTCTGTCGACAAAGAGTGTCTAGACTACATCCAGTTCTGTCAACAAAGCAAGCCGCTTTGTCGACATGAAAGAGTAGACGCAAAGGACAGAAGGTGTTATTGCATATACACTGTCGACAGAAGTCTGACGACAAAAGGCGTTATTCCTCGTAGAATGAGGTTTACCGCCGTCGACAAAACTGCCGAGTTCTGTCGACGTTATGTCGACAGAACTCAGTGGTAGCGTAGACGCAGGTATAGTTTTGTCAACAAAAGTGGACTTTTGTCGACAAAACCCTGTAGTCTAGACACACCCAATGATACTCACAGTACATGCCAAGGACTGCAACTTAAGTGTGGTTGCACATACCTGCAAATAAATATGCAAAGAGCTTCTTTCACACTGATGGGCATGAATACAAAGCACTTCCCACAATGCTATGGTGCTCCCGGCACCTCCTCTCTGGGGACTAGAAATACTGACATCCCGTACCCGGCTGTGCGTCTTTCAGTGCTCATCCGGCCTGGGAGACGCCTCGCCATTGTGGAGCCTGTTCCCAGTGGAGGCCATGTTCAAAGGATCCCACCTGCAGGCCATGTATTGAGCCCCGCATAAACTCAAACCTCCCCCTGGGCCACAAAGAAACAGGCTGCAGGCTGCATGCAGCTTACGGGCCGAGTATTGAGTAGCCCTGCTCTAAATTGTACTACTGCCACTCCTATGAAGATTAATGGAGTTTCAAAATTATAACTGACTGCAGATTTTGAAGACAAGAGGGGAGTTGAACAGGTATAATTAGAAAGTATAATTAGTCTTGAAGAATCTTCATTACTTATCCTCATGAAGAAAAGAACCCAATTTGTGTGTGTTTACAATGCTGACAATTTGAAATTAACATTTTTTTCTTGTAAATTGAACAAATTTGATATAGAAATCAGCAAAACATAATAAACATGGAATCCCATTATATCACTTTTACAGTCATTTTTCAGAGAGGATGCCACCTTTAATGCTGAAGAGAAAGTTATTGTAAAATCATTCTTATTTTATTTTTATTAATCCCGTTCTTTCCTTTAGAAAATGATATGACTGAGTGCTCAAGACTAATAAATGAAGTAATAATAGAAGCGGAGGCCTTCAATGACATTGAGACACAGGCTGAAGTGCTGGTGCAAGCTGTTATACTTGATCTGCAAGAAAGGCGCCCAGTGACCGGCATTAAGCTTCTTCTGCAGGTTTGAATGGAAACAAAGAATAGTTGTTAGCTTTTTGTGGTTTTGACAAATAAAACTGCTGCCAAGACAAAATAAGACTGAAATAATTAATATCTCTTAGATACTGTGATTATAAACATACTTTTTCATTTTATTTATGGATTTTTATAAACAAACTAACATTGGTTAAATTCATTTATTTTATCTGTGTTCAAATAGGACATAATCAATTTACTCCAAGAAAAGCCATTTATTTCCCCGAAGGCTTTTTTAACACTAGTGAAAAGTATGCTTCTGCTAGCTGACATATTGACAGCACAAACGGATGAGGACAGAGAGCATCACTCTTCTTCAATTGAACGATTAAACTTGTTAATTCTGGCTCACAAAATTACCATTAAACAGGTGAGGGTGTGTTAGTGATTTATGTTAGTTTTATGTGATTTGCAAACTCGTCATACTCTTCTCATTTGCAACTTACTCTGGAAACTATTTTAGCAACTCATTGGAAAGAAAGGGGGTATGTAATTCAATTTCCTCCAGTTTATACACTGTACAAAATTAGTCCTTCTTACCTAATTCCTACAGACTCATGGAGGGTTAGGTATAAACATAGATAATCTGTATTTTGAATACTATCCAATGTCATTTGAAATGGATAAGCACTTAGGATCCCAAATACCTGTTTAGGTACTGAAATAAATGGCCTAATTTTTCAAGGATGTTGAGAACCCACAGCTCTCATTGAAGTATAAAGATGCTCAACACCTCTGCAAATCTGGACATCTCATTAGATACCTAATTACAGATTTAGGTGCCTAACTTTAAGCTTCCTAATTTGAGAATTTTAGCCTGGGTTCTTCACTCAAACCAGAAAACAAGTATAAAATAGCAATATTTAGTATTCATAGATATTCACATAACTAAACGCTTAAATGTTGTAAATAAAGTGATCTTACATAAGAATTTAAACATAAATACAGTTAAAATTCATCTAAATGCATACAACTTGTAACAAAAGTTTATAGCAATTTGTTATTTCCTTTGTTATTAGGCCTCATTTTCCTCCCATTCATTTGGCTCACAAATGAAGCTTTCAGATTAAAATCTTTCCTTCCTTAAGTGTAGACATGCAGAGTTTTAAACTATTAATTTGTTATGTCTGCAAAGCTAGATGATCAAGTATAAAATGCTCCAGTCTATCCTCTTAGACTTCCATCTGTGGAACTTGCTAACCCGAATAGTTCTCAGCCTGCATAACTGCAGCTCCCAGTTTCCTTGGCTCCCCCTATGTCAACAGTGCTTGCCGTTTTGATTTATGTTATTGTGAGACCATTGCACATTGTCTTCAAGATCATTTCTCAAATCTAGCAGTATAGGTTGAACCTCCCAAATTAGGGACTGTCTGGTCTGGTAACATCCATGGTCTGGAAGGAAGGACCACAGATGTTGCTGGACAAATGAGCCCTGTAGGTGAGACGCATGAGCCAGCTAGGAGTCCTGCAGGTGCTGGTAGGGGCTGGTCCTGCAGTGGGTGGGGAGTCCAGCTCTGGGGAGCCCCAGGCTGGGGAGCCCTTGCAGCAGCTGAGAGGAATCCCCAGCCTGGCTGGGAATCCCGGTGGCAGTGGGGCCAATGCCGTCCAGGGAACCCACGCTTCAGCTGAGCTGGTGGCAGATATGGGGACTCTCCAGCTGGGAATCCCAGTGGAAGCAGGGCCAGCAGCAGCTGGGGGTGATCCCCAGCAGGAGTGGGGCCGGTAGCAGCCAAAGGGAATCCCCAGCCCTGTCCCAGAACCCCAGCAGCAGCGGGGCCAGCAGGAAGCCCTGGCCTGACTGGGAACCCCTTCGAAGAGGGGCTGGTGGTTGCTGTGGGAATCCCAGCCCGAGGAGGCTGATCGTGGGAGCCCCAGCAGCGGGCAGGGAAGCCCAGGCTCTGGGGATGCCCACAGACTCGAGAGGAGCCTCAACCTCCCCTGATCCGGCAAACTCCGTGGTTCGGGACCACTCAGGTCCCGGGAATGCCGGACCAGAGAGGTACAACCTGTAGCAGTATTCCATCTCCAGAACCTAGGTGTCAGAGAGGTTCTGTTTCTGAATGACTTTCTGGTTTGTGGGAATTTTCTTCTGGAGCCCTTCATCATGTTTAAAAGCCTTAGATTCATAAACCAAATCATGAGCTCAATGACCCTGTGTCTCCCACTTCTGAGATACATTTTGAAGTACCCAACTTAGAGGAACTTACTTCTCAATGGAGAGGACAATAGGAGTTAATTCAGCAGTTCAGCAGTTTGAAGGCCTTCTTCAATGCTCTTTCATAATACCTAATGAAGTCAGTCAGTGGGGCTTTGGACCTGTGAGAGCAGACCCCTGTATGCATTCAAAGTGAGGAATTACAACCTGGATGTATATAAAATGGATGTATATAGTTTGTATTGTGTATAACTTGTCTTTATAAAACACAATTTTTCTAGATTTTTACTTTTGGAGAACCAACTAAGCAGTGCATAAAAGACCCTGCATTGACAAGTCCTGTGGTTCCTTTGAAAAATAATTACTTACCAGCTATCAACCTATTAGCCAAAGTCAAAATGAGGATTGGTAAGACAAATTAAGTACATTCTTGCAATAATTTGATGAATATTTGAAAACTAATATCAGACTAACTGAAATTATTCTAAACTAACATCAATTTCTAATTAAGTAATAGTAAAAATGTAGGGAAAACATGCCCTTCTGAGATCTTCAGTAGGTGGATGTAGTCACTGCAAACAGCATAACAATATGTAGCCAAGGCACAATTATTAGAACAACTATAACAATTACAACGATTTCACATAAATATTATAGATTTGTATAATGTATGTATATTCCATATAATTTGCATCCATGTATCCATTTATTTTGTTTTTCTGAGTGTAATGTAAACAACTGCCTAGTACAATATACAGTTTTCAATTAGTAACTTTCATTCTTTCCAAGTAAAAGTTAACAGTATCATGTTGAGGGCCACACAAAACATTTGTTCTGTGAGAATTGCCCATATATATTATCCTTACTCCCTAATGTATAGATTCTCACGATCCTCATGGGGAATCATCTCAGAACAGTTGTTATGGTACCTAAACAATTCTTTTTAAAAGAGCAGGAAATAATCTGGGCCAATATTCCTTCTCTCAATAAAATAAGTTATAATGTTTAATGCTGTGTATGAGTTGTTAATGAACAAATAAATTCTGGTCCATTTGTCCAATGTAACTAGCAATTCATGACATTTCTTTGCAAGTAACTTGGAAATGCACTGAATATTCCCAGGAAAATAAAGCTCTAAACTCTGTTAGAGGCTTAAATTAAATAATTACTGGATCTTTGTCAGTTAAAAGCCAAATGTTTAAAAAGTTAGGACATTCATAGCTAAGCTTCTCAAACAATATTAATATTTCCTGTTTTTTCCATCCTGCCAATTGTCTTTAGGTATGGTATCTGAATAATATTTCATTACAGATATCAGTATATAGAACAAGGCAGAGAGGTCTCATTGACTCACAAAGGTGGCTATGATATAGTTATGATAGAGTTAGGGCCTGTAAGGAATGGCACTCACATCCTGTGAGTGACCTCTCATGAGTGACCCCCCCAGGCCAAGTGCATGTGCCTGCATTTCCTGCTATGGTGGCCCTCCTGTGATCCAGCCCTCTGGCTGAGCCTGTGCCTTTTGGGCCATAAAAGAGGTGTTGCCTCACTTTGGCCAGCAGCTTCCTTTTAACTAGCTTGCTGGGGCCTGACTGGCTGCTTCTTTTGCACAACTCCAGTTTGCCTGGAGGACTTTTCTATGGTTTGCTGGGGTGGTGTGTGGCAAGGCCACAAGCCTCCAGCAGGGGGCTTTGGGGCCTGGTCTACCCCATCACAGGGCCTAACCAAATCCATGGTCCATATTGGTGAATTTCACTGTTGTAGGATTTTTAAAATGATAAGATTTAATTATTTCTGATATTTAAATCTGAAATTTCAGTGTTGTAACTATAAGGCTATGTCTAGACTGCATTCTGTTTTCGTAAGAGGATATGCAAATTCTGTGGGAATTTGCATATCTTTTTCCGATCTCACTTTCGAAAGTGGATCTTTCTAAAGTGAAAGTAGTTTGGATGTGGGGGAGGGGGAGTGTTTGGGGAAAAAAACCCTTTTTCAAAAAAACCCACTCTTCCTTAAAAATGAGGTTTATGCAGTTTTTTCGAAAAAGGGGTTTTTTTCCCAAAAAAACCTGCATACAGATTACTTTGACTTTCAAAAGCTCTTTCGAAAATAGAACGTAGTTTGGACATACCCTAAGGGTCCTGACCCAAAAGGGATTTGTGAGGTGGGGTCTCAAGGTTATTTGTAGGTGGGTCACATTGCCACCCTTACTTCTCCATTGCTGCTGATGAAAGTGCTGCTGTAAGAGCTGGGTAGCCAGAGAGCAGCAGCTGCTGGCTGAGAGTACAGTGCTGAAGGGAGCAGCAAGGGCGCCATTTCGGGAGGGTAGGGGGCAGCAGCTGTGCACTCCAGGATGCAGCTTGCTTTCCATCCGGTTCCACGGACACTAATGGAGTGAGGGGAAAGTGCTTGCGTTCTGTGCATGCCTCTCACGCCTGGCTGGTGAGCTCCCTTCACCAGACAGTTGTGAGAGGCATGCATGGAATGCAAGCACTTTCCCCTCACTCCTTTAGCATCCAGTGAAAGGGATGAGAGGCTAACCGTGTCCCGGAGTGCACGGCTGCTGCCTCTTCTACCCTCCCGAAACTGCATCCTTGGGGAGCAGTGCAGAAATAAAGGTGGCAATACCATGCCATTAAACCCTTACTTATCCATGGTTACCTTCAGAGCTGGGTGACTGGCCAACAGCTGACAGTCTGGCCATCAAACTCTGGAGGTAGTGCAGAAGTATTGGTGGTAATACTGTAACCTCCTACAATAACCTTGCAACTCCCCCACAACTCCTTTTTTTGGATCAGGACCTCCACTTTGGGAAACTCTAGTCTCCCCTGTGAAATCTGTATATGTATAGGGTAAAGGTACACAAAATCAGATTTCACAGGAGAAGACCAGATTTCATGGTCCCTGAAGCATTTTTCATGGCTGTGAATTTTGTAGGGCCTTGGGTATAGTATTTATTTTGCCCTGCATGTGTGTGCAGGGTAGGAAAAATGCAGTGTCAGTACTTTAAAAGGTTTGATGGGTCAGCTGCCCATATGTGATGTGGGGAGTTTTATGTAGATCTGACTCTACAGTATGGTATTTATCATGTGAACTTGGGGCAAGATCATGTAACTTGAATAATGATATAATCCTAGTAGCTCCAGTTATTTTCTTTATCTTCATAAAAGATGTATGCCCAATGGTGCTTGTATACATGTAAAATATACAAAACGTAAAGAGAAAAATCCCAAATACAATCACTTACCATCCATATAATTCTAGTTCACACCGTATAAATAATTCTGCAAAATAATAACTTAATTTGGTGAGTTTTTACCCTTCAATCTAAACTTCTCGGAAATGCTTAAGAGAACAGATTCGCTTTACAGAATTCTATGGAATATGTCAAAGAAACCTTTTGGAGATTTCTGGAAGTTTTGTTTTTGTGTAGATTCTGAAAGTTCAAGTGAAACTAGGGAATGATTTCTAGCCATTCCTTTCAAATATCCTATGGAAGGTCTGGTTCCTGTGTGCCATGTGAACCAAGCTACATAGGATGGTTTGTATAAACTAAATTTACATCATTTTGTGTTGAAAGATCTTCAAGAGCTCTCAGCTCCACATACATCATTGAGATATTTATGCCTTTTAGATTTTTGGAGTTTAGTATTGTAAGGACACATCTACACCGTAGGACAAAAGTCAAATTAAGATACACAACTTCAGCTACATCAGTTGCATAGCTGAGATTGAAATATCTTAATTCAGCTTTTGGCACTGTCTACACAGTAGGAAGTTGAAGGAAGAACACTCTTCCTTCTGCTTCCCTTTCTCCTTATGAAATGAGGGTTACAGGAGTCAGAGTAAGCTCCAGCTCAATATTATTTTGAAATAATGGCTTGCTGTGTAGACTCACATTTTGTTATTTTGAAATAACGTCAGTTATTCTGAAATAACGCTGCTGTGTAGATGTACCATAAAATAATTCTCACCACAAGGAAGTTACTTCCTTTTTACAATATTTGTGGGTTTTAATAATTTACCCTTATCTGCATAAAATGTTTTTTTCAGGACATGCATTAGCTCAAGAAGTAGCTTGCACATCCAAAAAAGAGAATCCATTACAATGGTTATCTGCTCTCCATCATTTAGAAACAGCATTGGAGCTTTGTAGAACATCTGCAACAAGAGAATTAGATCTGGAAGCAGAAATTCTTTTTCAGAAAGGTAAGCAAACTCCTGGATGTGTGACATGTCTACCTTTCCAACATATTCTTATGCCTGCAGTATACCTTAAAATAGATACATGCTCTTGACATTTCCCTCATTGACAGACTGAATAAAAATATCCCTACTGCATTTAATTATACTTGACTATATTTAACATATTTTAGAAATACAAGAGGGGTTTCATGGAATCATTAGGACTGAAAGGGACCTCAGGATATCTTCTCTTCCAGTCCCCTGCATTGAGGCAGGACTGCATGTTATCTAGACCATCCCTGACAGGTTTTTGTCTAACTTATTTTTTAAAACCTCCACTCTTGGGCTTTGTCTACAAGGCAAGGTTTTTGCGCAAGAAGCTTTTTGCAGAAGAGATCTTCCTCAAACTTCTTGCACAAAAGCGCGTCCATACCTCAAAAGCAAGAGTGTCCACACTTCATGGACGCTCTTGCACAAGAAAGCTCTGATTGCCATTAACAGAATGGCCATCAGAGCACCTGTGCTTTTTCTGATAGGCTCTTTTTGTACAAGAAACCCCTGTGGAGTGTCCACACATGCCTTTTTGCGCAAGAGCTGTAGCACAAAAAGGAGTTATTCCTTGTGGTGAGAGGAATAACTCTACCAGCAAAAGCCCTCTGTCCTGTCAATTTACTGTATTTTTTTTTTTGCGCAAAAACACGTTTGAGGTGTGGATGCTCTGCTGGTTTTTGCACAAAACAGCCGTTTTTGCACAGAAAACTTGTAGTGTAAACATAGCCTTTGAGATTCCACAACCTCTCTGGGAAATTTACTCGAATGCTTAACAACGCTGACAAGATTTTCCTAATGTCCAACCTAGACTTCCCTTTCAACAATTTAAGCCCATTGCTTTTTGTTCTATCCTCTGAGATTTTCAAGGACTTTTTTTTTTCTCCATCTTCCTTGTAACAATCTTTTATTTATTTGAAAACTGTCTATCCCCCCTCAGTTTTTTCTTCTCCAAGCTAAACAAATCTAATTTTTCAATCTCTACTCATAGATCATGTTTCCTAGACCTTTAATCACTTATGTTGCTTTCCTCTGGACTTTCCAATTTTTCCTGAAATGTGGCATCCAGAACTGGACACAATAGTTCATCTGAGGCCTTATCAGAATGGTGTAAAGTGGAAGAATTACTACTTGTGTCTTGTTTACAATAATCCTGCTAATTCATCCTAGAATTATGTTTGCTTTTTTTGCAACAACGTTACACTGTTGACTCATATTTAGCATGAAATCCGCTGTGACCTCCAGATCTTTTGCCACAGTACTTCTTCTTAGGCAATCATATCTCATTTTGTATGTGTGTAGTTGATTGTTCCTTCATAAGTGGACTACTTTGTATTTGTCCATATTGAATTTTATCCTATTTACTTCAGACCATTTCTCCAGTTTGTCCAGATCAATTTGAAATTTAATCCTTTCAAGCACTTGCAACCCCTCCCAGTTAGGTATTGTCCACAAACTTAATAAGTATACTCTATGACATTATCTAAATCAGTGTTGAAAATATTGAACAAAAACAGCCCCATAACTATGTAATAATGTAGTCGATTAAATGATTAACCAATAAGCCACTTATTGGTTAACGCTATTGGCTACATACAATCCCACCCCCCTGCCCCGACAGATCTGCAAGTAAACTTTTTAGTGGGTTGGCCAACAGCCTGGCTCAGTCCCAGCTCATGCTGGGTTCCAGCATCAACCCTTGCTGCAGCTCTGCATTAGAAGCACTTTAAGAGCTGACACACAGGCAGGCTGGCTCGAGCCGAGTCCCGGCAACTTTAAGAACCGGTGCGCAGGTATGCTGGTTCAGTCCCAGCTCAAGCCAGTACTGACATCAACCCCTGCTGTGGCTCTGCATTATTAGGAGACAGGGGAGCCGGTGGATGGGCAGGCTGGCTCAGTTCCAGCTCATGCCAGGTCCTGGCATCAACCACCACTGCAGTTCTGCATGAATGCTATTATTGCAGAGCCGCAACAGGATTTGATGCAGGGACAGGGTCCCATTAAGTTAATTGTAGTTGAGTGAAAGTCATATATGTTGTAAAGAACCAGCTGCAATATTGACATGCTTTGTTAGATTCTAATGACATTTAGGTGATGCTGTGTTTCCAGAGTTAATTATTGTAACTATTCCATATATTTCAAGACAGAATAATACTTCACTTTGGAATAACTTTTCATACTGACATCATACATTATATTTAAAAGCAAATTGTAAAAACCTGAATATGTGCCTGTTGCTTATCAGTAGGAGAAAAGGAAAAGCAACATGTTACCCAAGTTTCCTGCATGAAAAAGGAATTTGGGTCTTGCAGAGAAAATAAAATAATGAAAAACTACTTTGTGTTTCTTTCTTAGGTAAGGTAGAGCGCCAAATTACGGAAGCAGGTAACAATAAGTCACCACTAGCTGCTGAAAGCCTTCTGGATGCCATAAAAGTGAGTCAACGAAATGATCAAAACTTTGGGTAAGGAACTCTGAATATGTGTTTCCAAAATACTTTCTCACTTTAGGTACATGCCATTATGTGGTGTTTGGCTGTATTCTGGAACTACAACTTCTTATGTAATGTAAATGTTGCAAGGGTTTAAATATATATTTCCATGCACACTGAAATAACCAACACATAAGTATTACATTAGATAAAAAGATTTAAAGGGGTAGTTATGTAAGTCTGTAAGGGTGCATCTACCCAGCACCCTAAACTCGAAATAAGATACGCAATTTGTGCTATGCAAATTGCTTATCTTATTTTGAAACTATTTTGAAATAGCTTATTTTGAAAATTGCCATATTTCAAAATAACACACTATTTTGAGCCATTCCTTATCCCTTGTGCAACGAGGTTTACCAGGATGGCGAAATAGTGTGCCCGTTATTTAAAAAAATATTTCAAAATAACAGGCAGCTTGTGTAGATGCAGGGTAGCTCCGGTATCTCGAAATAGCCGTGCAGTGTAGACGTACCCTAACTGAAAAAACTTAAACAATGAATAGTCCTGCAGCACCTTAGACTAACAAAAATGTAGATGGTATCATGAGCTTTCATGGGCACAACCCACTTCTTCAGATGAAAGGAGTTAAGGGGGCCAGGGTAAAAATAAATAGCAGAGAAAGAGAGGGGATGGGGAGGGAAAGAGAAGAGGAAAATTGGAGAAAAAATATTGTCAATTAGAGTGTCCATGCTAAATGAAGCTAATAGAGTGGGCTCTAAGTATTCTAAGTACAGTAAACTTCCGATAATCCGGCACCTTTAGGACCCAGGGGGTGCCGGATTATCAAATATGCCGGACTATCGGAAGGGGGGGCTATGAGGGGTCTGGAGTGGGGTGGGAGGGGATGCACCCCCAGACCTCTCAGAGCCCCCCCTTCCGATAGTCCGGCTCTGCCCCAGGCGTCCCTGATTCAGCTGCTGCTGGTCAGTTTCAGCAGCAGCTGAATGGGGGGAAGCCTGTCCGGCTGCCCCAGCACTTCTGGGTTCCTGATGGTGCCGGACCATCAGGAGTGCCGGAGCACTGGATGCCGGACTAATGGAGTTTTACTGTACCTGGTGCTTGGGTACTTAGAATGACATAAAAAGGAGAAAGCTTTGTGCGCTGTCCCCGCCCCCTAGCAAAATCTCCCAGCTCCCATTGGCCAGCTTCTGGCCAATAGGAGATGAGACATTTTGCTGTTGTCAGGGGCAGAGAATGAAGCTTCCTCACCCTTCGCCCCACCTCTTTCCGTGTGCCCGGAGTGGAGCCATATGGAGCAGCTGCCTAGCGCATAAGCAGGGAGTCTGCAGAGCTGCTGGCTGGGAGCTGCATAGGTAAGTGCCTTCCAGCCACAGCCTGCCTCTGGCACCTCACCTGCTCTCTCCCCTCCAACTACCTGCCGCAGGTCACCACCCAAACCCTCTGTATCCCCTCTCCCCACCTCCTCCAGGTCACAACCACCTCCCAGACTCTGCACCTCCTCCCACACTCCTCCCCCAGGCCAGAATCCTTTCCTGCACACATATCCCTCCCTGACCCTGCACCCCATTCCTCTGCCCCACATCACCACCCAAATCCTCTGCACCCCTT
Organism: Rafetus swinhoei; assembly: GCA_019425775.1. NCBI lineage: Eukaryota > Metazoa > Chordata > Testudines > Trionychidae > Rafetus > Rafetus swinhoei. Next base: position 266,666,018 of record CM033437.1, on the reverse strand, counting down.
CCCCCAGGTCACAACTTCCTTCTAGACCCAGCACCCCTTCCTACAGCTCTCCCCCAGGCCAGAATCCTTTCCTGCAGCCATAAGCCCTCCTGGACCCTTCACTCCAAGTCCCTGCCCCAGATCATAACCCCTTCCACCCAAATTGTCTCAGACCTCACACTCCCTCCTGCCCCCCAGTCCTCTATTACAAGCTCCTTTCTGCACTCCACCCACCATCCAAGACTCTGTGTCCCCTCCACAGAAGTGCGGCCCATGACAGCTTACCAAAATCTTGGAGTGGACATTATTGCCCACCCCTGTTCTAGAGAATGACACAGTACCATACTGTGTTACTATAGAATTCACAAGCATCTAATTTGCCATATTCCTTCTAACAGAATGTGTGGCAAAGTAGATATAAGACAGTTCTGTACTAGAGTCTTGGGTACTGTTCTGGCTTGTGCCTGAAGTGACCTTGTGCAAGTGCTTAGTTGTCTTATCTGTGAAACAGGTGAATTAGAGTTCCCTAATATGTGAAATGTTGGCTCAGAAAAAGAGTTGTGATGTGCACAAATTTATTGACAACAGTTTTGAAGACTCGTGCTCTTTGATTTTGATGTTTAGTTCGCCTTTCCTTGGTCTACACAACTGTTTGTGGGAATGTATTTCTTTTGTTTTGCTTCAGAAGAATCAGATCTCTGCTAGAATTTACCACAGTAAATCTCTGAATTGGCAATAGTTCAGCACGTGGTTGTGCTTGGAAAGAGGAGTACATAAACTGAAGATCGTGGTTTGCACAGGAAGTGTCCTGAGTGCTAGGAGGACCTGGAAATACTTCAGAGCCAAATAGGAAGTCTTGACAAGTGACAGACACCTACAGGGAGCAGGAACATTAAGGAATCTTTCCAACCATAGTGTCTTAACCTACAATAATAAAGACACATAGGAAATGGTCCAGAGAGACAGTGAAGATGACACCCTGCTTGAAAATTTAGGGTCTCAGAGTGAGATTTCAGAGTTGAAGGTGGAATTATGTTCCCCTGTACATCATCTGAGTCCAGCAAGGGGATGAATGGACTGATTTGCTTTGTCTGGACATGTTTTGTTTATTCCTGGAAGAGGAAGGACCCTCCTATAGGTTTAGCTGGAGAGCTATATTCCAAATCAACTGTCCACCAGAAGAAAAAAAATGAGTCAGTGGACATGTGATCCACACTGAAACATTGCATTGTGTAGAATAGTGATAGAGATGCAGCCGTGTTAGTGTGGTCTAGCTGAAACAAAAGACAGAACTATGTAGCACTTTAAAGAGCAACAAGATGGTTTATTAGGTGATGAGCTTTCGTGGGCCAGACCCACTTCCTCAGAAACACATACAAATTGTGTACGTAGAACCAGACCATTTTGACAAAAATAGCTTTTGTTTACCAAGTTTGCATATTACACAAAATATTTTTTTCATATTACTAAATAGCTATGCTATTTGTTAGATTTTTTTTGTCCAATATGGTATGCCTTTTTTACTTGAACTCTTTACATCAGGACTGGATTTTTTTCTTAAAGCTTTGCTATATCTCAGAGTTACGGTCTGGATAGGATTCTACAACCTGTATTATGCAAAAGTTCAGTGTGGATAATTTGTAACAGTCCCTTTTGGCTTTAAAAGCAGTGCATCTTTGTGTTTATTTCTGCAGGTTGATAAGGAAATCCTACCTGGAGATAGCACTGTTGTATTTCCATTTGTCTGCATACCAGGATGAGGCTTCACAAACCATTAAAATAGAGGCATCCAAAACAAAGGTGTGTATACTCCTTTTTTTCTTTTCTTCTTTTTTTTAAAGATAACCTCCTCCGAGCATGAATCATCGTTTGTTTTTTTAGCCGGGTGTGGAAACTTCCACAATATATATTACGAATACATAATAGTAACATGAAGTACAGCAGTAGAATTCTAATTTAGTCAGTTTGGTTTGTGCTATTTTTTTCCAATGTTAATGTTGTATATAGATATGACTTAAAATATACAGGAAAGCATTGAGGTCAAAAGAATAATGCCCAAATTACTCGTAGGAGCATGCTGCACCACCCCAAAAATAAATACAAATTCTGCACAACATATTTTAAAGTTTTGGACATTTTATTTGTCAAACTAACACCACATAATCACACCAGCTTCAGTTCTTTTGGTAATTTATTTTAAAATAACTATCATCAAGTATGTCTGTCACAATACAGACACACACAAAAATTCCCTCAGGAGTAGAGAGTTGAATAAAACCCTATGACAACCTAGTTCCTGTTTCTTCTTCGAGTGGTCCCTGAGGGTGCTCCACTCAGGGGTGCTCCACTCATGGTGTTGGGCTCGTCCCGGCGCCTCAGCTCGGAGGCTTTGCATAGCTGTATTCAGCTGGGTTGTGCATGCGCAATGTGCAGCACGTGCTGTTCGCGCCCTTTGATCTTTGCGCTCACCCGGCTCCCCCGCTCAGTTCCTCTCAATCGTCCCTGGCCACAGACGGAGCTCTGATTTCTCTCAGCAGTTTCAGTCCCCTCAGGGGATCTGTAGATACAGTAAAACTCCAATAGTCCGGCATCCAATAGTCCGGCACTCCTGATAGTCCGGCATAAAAATGGCAAGAGCCTAGTTAGTGAGCTTCGGCAAAAAATGAGTCACAACGTAACAGCGGCAGCAGCTGAACTGAGCAAAAAGGGTAAAAAAGGCTTAAAAAAACTAAAACATTACAGTATACTGTATACAGTATGTACAATAAAAAGGGTTAAGAACACTTTATATGCAGTATATAATGTATACAGTATATATATAACCTGCTTATAGCACCTCCTGATAGTCCGGCATATTTGATAATCCGGCACCTCCTAAATCCCATAGGTTCCGGATTATCGGAAGTCTACTGTAATGACTTGTAAATAGTTATCCCCTCCTTCGTTTGACTGATCTTATCTTATCTTAAAAAAAAAAAGAAGAAGAAGAAAGAGACTTGTTAATACTTTGTTAAAAACCTCGGCTTCTCGCTGTCAGGGAGTCAAACTGACAACACAATTCACAGGAGGCAAGCTGAACCCAATCATGCCTGGATCCCCAGGTTTCAAAAAGTGTGCGCTATGCCAGGAACCCATGCCAACCTCGGATGGTCATTCAGCATGTATACGCTGTTTAGGGGAAACCCATATTCCCCAATAATGCGGGCACTGCTCTAAAATGACAGCCCGCGCCTGCTGTGACAGGGAAATGCGCCTCAAAATGTTATTCGACAAGGCACTGGACCCCGATATAATGGCTGCGGGACATCTTGGGGAGATCCAAAATCGAAGGGTCTCCTCCTCTCAGCCAACGGCACATAAGAGAAAGAAAATCTCCCCTGCCAGATCGCTCCCACCTTAGAGGACTGCAGGGGATAAGCCAGGGTCCTCTGGCTCTGTCAACCGAACCTCAGTGCCTGTGTCGGGGGCAAAAGCAAAGAAGATCGCGGCGTCCGAACGATCCTCTTGGCGCTCGGCAGCCTGACTGACAAGCGGCGCCCTGCTCCATTCAACCCGCGCAGGCTCCCATTCAGCGCGAACCGTGCGGGCAGCGGCCGGCAGCGGCAGAGCTCGGCACCGGCAAGTGAGCTGGCACCGTTGTCGGCACCGCAGAGTGGTCCCGTGGTACAAACAACCCCAGCACCAACAGACAGTGGTGCCACAACTGGTTCAAACACCTGCACTGGAGGAGGAGCCGGAGCCGGCACCGGCAAACCCAAAGCCACCGGTGAAAGCAGCTGTGAAAACACGGAGACAGAGGACTCCCCTTCTCCAAGGTTTTCACTGGGACCTTCTCCTTCTCCTCCAATGTATCGATCACCTCTGCAGCATGCCTACTGGCAGCACAGCCCAAGACATCAGTTCTACCACAGACACTATTCTCCGTATGGGCATTCGCGCTACAGTGACTATTATAGGCACCGATCCTACTCCCCACCATACAGACGGTCGCCACACTATCACTATTCTCCGCATGCCAGCTACGAGAGGCGACGTACCAGCTGTAGATCATCCAGGTACTCGTCGCCTCACCCATCGGATCGATATTGTGATCACCGCCACGACTCCCCGTATTCATCACACCACCGTGCACAGCAATAATCTTCATGTGCCGAACCACCACCAGCAAGGCACACATTGCCACAACAACAGCATAGTTGCCAGCAGACCTCTCCAATATGCAGTCTGGGCGCCACAACACAGCGCTCTGAGCTGGAAGACGGCCAATTGTCAGAAGCAGAGGACCAACAGACTGAAAACCCAATTCCTGACTGTTTATCCTCTTCGCCGGACGAGGCAGTTTTCCCAGTGGACATGCCTCCGCTGGACGACTTCAAACAGTTCCAGGATCTCTTCAAGAAAGTGGCCCAGCCCCAGGAAATCCAGCTAACAGAAGTGCAAATGAAACAGTATCGACTGCTCAAAAATCTGCACCCAAGGCAGAGTGCAAAAGTTGCCATCCCTATTGATGAAGCCATCATGGAGGCGGCGGAGATCATCTGGCAGACACCAGTGTCGGTGCCACCGACCTGCAGGAGAGCGGACAAGAAATATTTTGTCCCTTCCAAGAATCTCGAGTTCCTCTTTAACCACTCACAGCTGAACTCATTGGTGGTAGATGCGGCACAACAGCGGGCCAAAACACCACAGTATAAGGCAACACCAGATGTCAAAAAGCTAGACGTATTTGGCAGAAAAATATACTCCTCTGCAACCCTGCTCCTATGCATTGCTAATTATGCCACCTTGTTATCTAATCACAACTTAGACAGCTATGAAAAGATGGCACAGCTCCTTCAATACCTGCCAGAAACCAAGCACCCCCTCTTAAAGTCCCTTGTTCAAGAGGGTTTTGTGGCAGCACGAGCAAGTCTGCAGATCTCGTTGGATGTGGCGGACACAGCAGCCCGCACCACTGCAACTGCAATAGCGATGAGGCGTTCATCTTGGCTTACTTCCACAGCAGTTCCAAAGGAGCTTCACATGAAAGTGGAAGACCTCCCGTTCAACAAAAACAAGTTGTTCACAGAATAGACGGATGAGGTCTTCCACTCAGGAAAAGATTCCCGGTCTATGCTCTGCACCCTGGGGATGTATACACCCCCCTTTCGATGCAAGAGATACTATCCTTACCAGAGCTGGTATGACTATTCCTTTCAGAGACAACAACAGCAGCAGCGACCTATAGACCAATCACGTGCAAGACAACACCTGCAACGCAGATGACCCCAACCATCCCGTACAGTCAACCAACAAAACTCCAAGAAGCAAGTTTGATGGTCCGGTCGAGGGCATGCAACAAGTCCTTCCAGTAAAGACGGAACAACAGGTCACTCTCCTTTTTCACCATCAACTTTGACCTTTTCAAGATCAATGGGCGGCGATTACATCAGACCGTTGGGTATTACAACTCATGGTATCCGGGCTCGGCATCCCCTTCACCACCATACTACCCACAAATCCACCAACCCTGTCCCTCTTCAGAGACCCATCTCATGAGACACTGTTGAAGGAAGAGGCCCAGCCTCTGCTCTCCATAGGAGCTACAGAGGCTGTTCCTCCCCAGTTCAGAGGAAGGGGATTCTATTCACGGTATTTTCTCACAGCAAAAAAGACTGGAGGATGGAGGACTATCCTTGACCTCAGGTAGTTGAACAAGTACCTCCGCCGTCAAAGGTTCAAGATGGTGACCCTTTCCACGATAACACCATCATTAGAGAAGGACAATTGGTTTGCAGCCCTCGACTTGCAAGACACGTATTTTCACATAGTGATCCATCTAGCTCACAGACGTTTTCTCCATTTCACCATTGGATACGATCATTTTCAATACCGCATGCTACTGTTTGGCTTTGCATCGGTTCCCAGAGTGTTTTCAAAGATCCTGGCAGTTGTAGCGGCTAACCTATGGCACAGACATAAACATATTCCCGTATCTCGACAACTGCCTTATAAAAGGCACATCTAGACAAGAGGCACTACACATGGTTACAGTAACCAGACAAACCTTTCAATCGCTTGGGCTCATAATCAACGAGCAGAAGTCGTCTCCAGATTCCACGCAGAGTATAAATTTCATAGGTGCATGTCTAGATTCCACCACTGTCTGTGCATACTTACCTCAAGAGCGTTTCCAGATTATACACAAACTGGCCACGGTAGTCATCCATGCCCCTATAGTGACCGTGCTCACGTGTCTCCGCCTCATGGGGCATATGGTGGCCATCACCTTTGTAGTTCAACATGTGAGACTTCATTTCCACTGTCTGCAGCATTGGTTGGCGTCGGTGTATACTCCAACAAAACACAGTACGCACAAGGTGATAAATCCAACTGCTTTAGTTCGCAGATCGCTAGGTTGGTGGTTGAACCCCAAAAACCTACTTGCAGGGGTCCCATTCAAATGCCAACAGCCATCAAGCCAGCTGACTACAGATGCCTCCCTTTTGGGCTGGGGTGCACACATCAATGGCATGTCAATGCAAGACAGATGGTCTGCAGTGGACGCCGTTTCCCATATCAACCTCCTGGAACTAAAAGCCATATTCCTCGCTTGCAGACATTTCCAGACGCACATTACTGACACAACCGTCCGAGTTCTTACGGACAATATAGCAACTATGTATTATATCAATTGACAAGGAGGAGTGCAATCCTGACTACTTTGCGCTCAAGCAGTCCACTTATGGAACTGGTGCGTGCGAAACCATATCACTCTAGTAGCATCCTACATACCAGACACGAGCAGCGTCATGGCGGATGTTATATTTCCCTCATGACCAAAAGTGGGAAATCCACCCCAATGTTCTGAACAACATCTTCCGAGCTTGGGGATCGCCACGATTAGACCTGTTCGTGACCTATGGCAACAGGAAATGTCACATACTGTTTGAGAGGAGGCATAGGCAAAGGGTCCCTTGGAGATGCACTGTTAGTCCATTGGGAAGCACCTCTGCTCTATGCGTTCCCACCGATGGTACTTATTCCGAGGGTAATACAGAAAATCAGAGAGGACTCAGCCCGAGTCATACTCCTAGCACCAGCCTGGGCAAGACAACCTTGGTACCCATTTCTTCACAGGATGTTCTTGTTACCACCATGCCCCTTGCCACTCTTCCCAGATCTTCTCTCTCAGAACCAGGGGTCCCTGCTATACCCCAGACCAGAGACCCTCCACCTGACAGCGTGGCTCCTAGCTGGTTCAAAGTAGAGGAGCACCTTTGTTCAGAGGCAGTGAAGACGGTACTATTGAACAGTAGAAGAGAGACTTCAAGAAGGACTTACCTGGCAAAATGGAAGAGATTCATGGGTTGGTGTAAGAACAGTGACATCGAGCCACACTTGGCACCAATGCATAAAATCCTCAATTATATCCTCTCCCTCGACCAAGCAGGTCTCTCTATCTCTACCCTGAGGGTACACCTATCGGCAATTACCGCCTTCCATGCAACCATCCATGGTCAGCCCATCTTTGCTCACCCCTTGACCAAGAGATTGCTTAAGAGAATAGCAAACCTCCTCAAAGACCCATACCCCCCGCTTGGAGCTTGGACTTGATCCTCGACATGTTGATGTATCCACCCTTCGAGCCGCTAGCCACCACGTCGTTATCTATGCTCAACATGAAGGTGGTATTCCTATTGGCAATCACGTCCGCCCGTAGGATTAGTGAATTGGTGGCATTAATGGCAACACCACCATTCATGGTTTTCAACAAGGACTCAGTCACGTTGCATACTCATCTAGCCTTCATCCCTAAAGTCGCATCACAATTTCATGTCAACAAACCTATCATCTTACCCATCTTTTATCCAAAATCACATGCCTCTACTCGAGACGCGTTACTCCATACCCTCGATGTACATCCAGCTATAGCTTTTTATATAGACAGGACACGGACCTGGTGCAAAACCAACCGCCTAATAGTATCCATAGCGGATTGCTCCAAGGGCAACCCATTGTCCTCCCAGCGTCTTTCCAGGATCATAGTCTCTTGCATCACCACGTCACTCAATCCGCACAAGCCCCTTCAGACCCTACCTAGGGCACATTCCACCAGGGCAGTGGCAACATCCACGGCGTTAGTCAAAGGAGTCTCACTGCCGGATATCTGCAAGGCAGCCACATGGTCCTCAAACTTAACTTTTATGAACCACTACACAATAGTGTGGTAGTGGGCACCTGATTCCTTGGTGGCCTCAGTAGTACTTTGAGACATTGACAAACCTGAACTCCAGGAACGCAACACAGGTACTGCTACAAAGTCACCATGAGTGGAGCACCCACGGGGGACCACTCAAAAAAGAAGAAGTTACTCACCTTTGTGCAGTAACAATGGTTCTTCGAGATGGGTCCCCGTGGGTGCTCCACTTCTTGCCCTTCCTCCCCCGTTCCAGAGTTGTTTTCTTTTGTATCCTTGCAGATACCGAATGGTGAGAGGAACTGAGTGGGGAGCCAGGTGCGCACGAAGATCAAAGAGCACGAACGGTGCGTGCTTCACATTGCGCATGCGCGACCTGGCTGAATACAGCTATGCAAAGCCTCTGAGCTGCAGTGCCGGGATGAGCCCGACACCATGAGTGGAGCACCCATGAATGGAGCACCCACGGGGACCCATCTCGAAGAACCATCATTACTGCATGAAGTTGAGTAACTTCTTCTCTGCCACCCCTACCGGAGCCTAGCTGGGGGCGAGGGAGACATATCTCCTACCCCCCCATAGCCCGCATCCTATCCCCCCAGAGCCTAACTATGGGCACTTCAGCCCAAATATCTGGATCCCCTCCTCATCAGTGCCCAGCTGCAGGGCCCCCCCTTGCCTAGAAATCCATTCTCCTCTCCCAGAGACACCAAGAATCCAGAGGGAGAAACAGTCTTATGTCTAGTCCCAAACTTGCCCATAGTTTCCTGGATGCTGCCCTCTCCTTCCCCTCAGAGCATGCAGGGACTGCAGGTACGAGGAACCCTCTAGCTCTTCTCCATCTCCCTTCCTCACAGTAGTGTCTTCTATGTGCAAACTGGGTTCTGCCAGGTCCAGTGGTGGTTAGCAGCACTTCATCCCATTTCTGTTGGGGGGGAAAGGAAATTCTGTGCATATAAGAGTAATTTCTGCAAAATTCTGCATTGCACAGTGGTGCAGAATTCCAATGGGAGTACAAATGTGTGGCTTAGTTTCACAATCTGTACTAATTAATCTGTGGTTCTCAAAGTATAATTTTAAACTGAACTTCAAACATTTTTCTAAGTTTCTTTGTGTATTGTTATTTATATTTTGTTTTAGAACTGGAGATTAGGGGCAACATTGCAGACATAAAAGATTAATATACTGCAAGGTACAGTCACAAGCACTATGCCATCAGGGAAATATGCAGGTCAAATAGGTAAGGAAAGAAGAGGTAATAGAATGGTGCCACCTAAAATTCAAGAGCATGTTTACTGACAAAAAATGAAGAAAAATGTATACAAGAACTATGGAAAAGAGAGGGATCATGATGTGCCTTCAAAAATACAGAAATATATTAGAGACTGATTCTTATGGTTTGGGTGTTTTTTAGAATACACCTGTGACTTTTCACAAACGTTACTGAGTTCTGTAACTTAATTACCATGACTCTTGCAGAACCTCCTCTCCATCAGGTATGTATTTCCATGGAAACCTTCCAACCTAATTATGAACTGTTGCTAAATTTTAGACTTCTCCAAAAGAAAATGTGGCTTCTAGTGAAAGAATCTCACATGTAACTGAAGTTTACAGAGCACAGGCCTGGATTGCAATAAGAGCAGCTACACAGGTTGGTGTGTTATTTTGGAGAAGTTTGTTGTGTTTAATTCCATCTTTGTGTTTAATTCCATCTTTGGGTAAGACAACATAGCAAAAATAAAAAGTCCTGTGGCAGTGAGTCTCAGATTCTGTGTTAGCTGACTTGGGCTTGCATTGCTATGCTAAAAATAGCAGTGCATGTGTTCTGGCTCAGGTTGGAGCCTGGACTCTGAGACACTCCCCAATTGCCAGATTTCAAAGCCCAGGCTCCAGCCTTAGCCTAAACATCTACATTACTACAGTCCCACAGTCCAAGCCCCATGAGCCAGGGTCAATTGACATGGGCTCTGAGATTTGCTGCCGCAGGGTTTTTTTTGTTTTTTGGTTTTGTTCTGTGTAAACATATGCAGTATTCCATTACTACCAGCTGAGAAGACAACACAGCATAGGATAGATAAGGATTAAAATTCATTGGGACTTCTGCCAGATGTGTTATTTGGAATATTGAAAATGAATGGTGTGTGAACAATGTCAGTTCTGACTGGTTGGTTTTACTTTAATTCAATGCAAATCTAGGAATTAAGTCCCTTAGGGTATGTCTACACTGCCACCCTAGTTCAAACTAGGGTGGCTAATGTAGGCATTCGAACTTGCAAATGAAGCCCGGGATTTAAATATCCCGGGCTTTATTACATGTTCCCAGCGCCACCATTTTTAAATGCCCGTAGTTCGAACTACCTGCCCGCGGCTACACGGCACAGGCTAGGTAGTTCGAATTAAAGCTCTAATTCGAACTACCTGGCCGTGCGCGTGGCGCGGGCAGGTAGTTCGAACTACGGGCATTTAAAAATGGCAGCGCCGGGAACATGCAAATAAAGCCCGGGATATTTAAATTCCGGGCTTCATTTGCAAGTTCGAATACCTACATTAGCCACCCTAGTTCGAACTAGGGTGGCAGTGTATACATACCCTTATATGTGTGCATACACATTTGACACATGGACATGCATCAGTGGCATCCAGGTGAAGATGTCTGATTTGAAATCACTTGTACAATAATTGTCAACAGTAATGATCTATTTAAGTGAGATGTATACTGTTTGTCGGAGAAAAATAGAAGATTTCCCTAAATATCTCTGGTATTGGGTGCTTAATTTTTTTTATGTTTGTCTTCTATTTTCAGAGTTCGAAATATGTATACCTATTATAATGACCTGATTCTGACTAACCTAAATGTTAATTTTAGGTCAGTGAATCTATGCTTGCTTCTCAGCTATTAATTGGAAAGAAGAGTGTTAAAGGTCACCAAGTGAAAACCATAACACAACAGAAGATCCCAGAATTTGCTTCTATGGACCTTCTTGCTTCATACAAAGATTTTTTGTCTGGTATTCCATTATCTTACAGTTGTAGAACATTTAATGAATCAATGAAAATATCTATCAAATGTAATATATATAGTAATAGAATAGTGAAACTAATATTGAAGTCAAATTGTCTGGTTTACTTTGATGTTAGATTCAATTACTTGTGGTTTTGTAGTAGTAAAGAAGCAGATACAAACTTCCTTAATAGTTTTTCTTGCTTGCAATTAATTTTATTTGTATTACATATAAGGTAAAGATAAACCCTTTCCTTGCCTTTCCTTGCAAAGAAATACAAGATTTAAGGAAGAGGAAGCCTCTTCCACAGCCCCAGAGCACCCTCACAGGAACAGGAGTATGTTACACAATGGTTTTAGTGACAGATAACTCAGCTGCCAGCACTTAATACCACCAACGGCACATGGTCAACTGAGTTAGGGGAGTTACTGTGTACTTAATCCCTTTCGAGCAGGCTAGAATTGGCAAGTAAATCATTGTGTGGTGGATTAAATAGATACACTGGTAAACTGTTCCTTTTTAAGACAGCTGCACATGCTCCTTCAGGATTATCTGAGCCAACCTGCCCCTTTACCTACAGGGATGGCTCCCAGGCCTCTGGTCAGCTACCATTGCTTCGTTCCACACAGTGAGTTAGAATTCTTCTCTAAATGTTAGTTCTTCTTCAAGTGATGTCTCCGTGGGTGCTCCACTGTAGCTGTTGGGTTGTCCCAGCACTGCAGCTCAGAGTTTTCCATAGTAGTAGCTGGTTGGGCTACGCATGCACTCCAGGCGCCTCACACTGTTTGCACCCTTTGCGTCACACACGTGGACTGACCCTTCCTCAGTTCCTTCGCTGCCACCCTGGGTTGCAGACAGAACTCACCTTGCTCCTAGGAGTCTTTACCTCAGAAATATATAGCTAATTTGTGTTAATATAATAGTTTTTATAGTTAGTAGTTATCATAGTTAGTAGTAGATTTTAATTAATACTGTTTAAAAAAACAGTTGCAAGGTCCCAGGCTCACCTCACAGCAAAAGCCCCTGTAGCTATTGTCCCATGGGGTTGGAACCAGTGCCCCATTCTGGCCATTGTGACCTAGCATGCAGTGATGCATTATTGCTCAGGTTCGACCACCCCACATATCTCCCATCATGATTGAGGAGCATGCGGACCAAACCTGAGAGGTGCTGCAACCCCACATGCTAGTTCATGATGCCACGCAGTGAAATTTGGCCTACCTATACTCCCTTCATGACTGGGAGATAGTGGGGCTAAACCTGAGCAACACTGCACCTAGCGAATGCAGAGCAGTGTCACTTTCCAGCCTCCTCATATCTCCTCAAGAGGCTGAAATAGGTTCATTCTCAAGCTACTACCTCCCCCTGGTCCTTGGCTCTCTGGGCCACTGACCCAGACTTTGGGAAAGACACACACATGCGAAAAAGTCATAGGCAAACAGAAGAATCACAATGACAAATCTGCAGCCCTAATACTAACCTATTATAGTTTATTATACTATATTAACCAAACACTATCTAACCCTCTCTTTCCAGTCCAGAAAATAAAAAATATATTCAATAGATTTTATATAAGTCCTAGCCAAAAATAATGTTTTGTTATCTTGCATTGGTTGATTCATAACAAACCCTGTTTCTAGAGCTACTCAGAGGTCAGTCTCATGGTAAAAGTAAGCAAAAAAGATCCTCTTAAAAATAAAGCTCCATTTGAGAAATAAAATAAAAAATTATCCATGTTTCCTAAATGATAAATAGTAAAATGAGCAAAGCCATCAGCCATCACTGGTCAGGGTAAATAACAAAAAAAGGAGCTTAGTCTTGCAAGTATTCTGTGAACTCAATGCCCATCAATTTGTTTGAAGTTCAGTATTCAGCACACTTGGAAAATTAGGATCAAGTTCTATAAGGAGGGTCAAAGACCCATATATTATATAAGTAATCTGGCCTTTAAATAATTTTATATAAATAAGATTGCAAATGATCTTTTTAAGTTTGTCATAGATTAATAATCTAATTCAGGGTGAGCATCACATAGTAAAAACTAAACTGATACCTGACTTGATTTACCTAAAACAAATGCTTAAACGAAAGATAAAAAATGTGCAAAAGTGATAAACAATGATTTTGTTTACAATTGTCTTATTGGGTTTGCTTTAGAACCTACTGCACAATGAAAATGAAAAGTCAAAGTCTGTTACTTCAGTTGACTGCACAGGCAAACTGCTGTGCCCAGCTGGAATCCTATTGACATCAGCAGTGTTCCACACCCACCTAACAGTCTGCCTGTGCACTATCAATGGGAGGATCAGAGCCACTGAAGGCAAGAGGCAAAAACGCGGAAAATTGGAATGGCCTAATATGACATAACTGAAGAATCATATACAAAATTACATGTACTTTAGAGCTAGTTCATACCAGTTAGGCACAGCTCAGAGTAAGAGAAGTCATACTGGCCCATGGGGCCCAGTGGGAGGCATTGCTTTCAGTTTTCTAGTGTAAGGATAATACACCTGTTACTAACTCTTTGTTGGGTACAGCCTGCTCCCCCCATCTTTGTGCTGGTTCAGAATAGATATATTTCTGGGGGCATATTCCTCCTTCCCAAACAGTTTGTGGCTCTCCATCCTTGGTGGATTAGAGAACGTCATCATGCCTCAATGGGTCAAAATTAGATTGCTAAATTCAGGACAAACTTCTTAGAAGTAGCGTTAGAAACACCACACAGCTGGTAGTTATTTTTCCAGAAGAGATACCAAATCAGCAACAAAAGTAAACTTCTGTCTCATCACATTGGCTAAAAAGAAATCAGAAATGTAGTCTCCTTAAGTATTTCAGTCCTTGTTTCAACTCCCACACAAGAGATTTAATGATGAGGGGTTATTCAAAACCAGTTTAATCAACAAAAGGGTTCCTCTGATGTCAAAGAACAAGCTCATATGCAGGTCAATTTATAACTTATCTTACCCAATAACCAAACCATTGCCATTCCTTTGGTATCTAATATCTAAATGTTTATTTGTTTATTTATAGAAATTGGTAAAAGGAATGAAATACATAGAGTATGCTCACATTAGTATAAGTCCATAGTCCAGAGATCAGAGTAGGAAAGGGCCTTTTATAGCTTCTGCCAGATGGAGGGAAATTCATTGTTCTTCTACTCATGCTTGCTTATGTCCATTCCATAGTAGGTGTGTGTGCTCACCACATGCACCAGAGCCAGAAGTTTTTTCCTCAGCGGTATCCATAGGGGAGCAGTGCTAGCAACTCCTGGAGTGGTGCCTCCACGGTGAGGTATGAGGGGCATTGCTGCTCCCCCACCCTCAGTTCCTTCTTGCTGTTAGTGATGGTGCATTTGGATTGCTGTGTTCCAGACAGTTTAACTTTGCTGTGAAAGCAGTTGTCTTCATGTAGACCAGGGATGGGCAAAATATGGCCCACAGGCTGGATCTGGCCTGCCAAAGTGCTGGACCCCAACCATGAGCGCCTCTGCCAGGCTCCCTTCTTCCCCTGGACTCTGCTCAGAGCAGCTCTATGAAAACTGCAAGCCCCGTGGGAGGGGGAGAGAGGCTTTGCATGCCCCCAGCACAATTTGCAGTTCCCATTGGCCGGTTTCTGGCCAATGGGAACTGCCTGTTTGCAGGATAGGCAGTGCATGAAGCACCCTTCCACTTTTGGGCTTGCAGCAGTCTGGCTCAGCCACATGTGGCCCCTGCAGCCAGTGCTGGGGCATGGAAGACTTGGAACCTGGTTGAAAAACTAGCTAGGCTGCTGGCTTGGAGCATCTCCCAGCCACAACCAGCCTCTGGCACCCCAGCTCCTTCCTCCCTCCAACTCTATGAACCCCGTCCTGCATCCTTATCCCATATAATGCAAACCCTCTGCACCCCTGCTCCTGCACCCATACCCCCTCCCAGATTCACCTCTAATCCAGGTCATAAACCCCACCCAGACCTTGCACCCAAACCCCTACCTGCTGTCACAACCCAAATCCCTGCACCTGCTCCTACACCTCTCCTTCAGGTCATAATCCTCTCCTGCACCTATATCCCTTCCCTGACACTGCACCCCCTCCTGCACCTCAATCTCCTCCCAGGTCACAACTCTCTCTTTCACCCAAACTCCTTGCGAAATCCCATGCCCCCTCTTGCATCCCAGTCACTTACCCCACCCTCCCTTCTGCAACCAAACTCCTTCCCAGACCATACACTTCCTCCATTAACATCATGGAAGAGTGTGGCTCATGACCACCTACCAAATTCTTGGAGTGACCCCTCCCTAAAAATTATTGCCCACCCTGATGTTGATAGTTCTCTCAGTAGTGTTAGTTATTGGTGTTAGTTAGCTTAGTTAGTGTCCCAAGCAGTACTTATCCTAATGGTGGGGGATACCCCAGGTTTTAAACCATGTTTAGAAAGCAAGCAGCGTGTGCCAGTTAGAGACACACATAACCTCTGCCTGAGTTGCTTAGATGAGGGGCACATTAGTGATAAGTGTTGCATTCCATTCAGTGGCCGTGCCCTGTTTGCTGAACAAACTGACTCAAAATTACACGGACTCCCGCACTACTCTTAAGACCTGAGGTTGTATGTTCTCACCCCCTACTTGTAAGTGGTTCAGGGCCTCACACCCTAACAGTCAGGGTAGCCAGTGCACCAGGAGCCCCCTGCCAAGAAAAACAAGGGCAACAAGCACTGGCTAAGTCAGCCCTCAACTTTGGTTCAGTTGGTCTTGACACGCCCCAGACAAGGGCAAAGAAACAATATTGAAGGTGTGCCTAAGGGCACCATATTGGATCTCCCCATGATCCAGACTAACCGTAACCCGTGACCTGAAGGACACATACTTCCATGTGGCAATCTTCCCTGGTCACAGATGCTTCCTGTGCTTTACAATGGGACCCAATCACTACCAGTTTACAGTCCTCCCCTTTGGCCTAGCCATAGTGCCAAGAGTATTTAGCAAGTACATGGTAGTATGGCAGTGTATCTCAGGCACTGGTTACCTTAGTGACTGGTTTGTCAAGGGCAGCTCCAGGTCCCAGGTCCAAAGCTGCAAAGTGGTACTTCTAGTAACCTTCTGGGCTCCTAGTCAATGACAAAAATTCCACTTTAGTACCAGTTGAGAGGATAGAATCCATCAGTCTGATGCTTGACTCAACCAATGCAAAGGTGTCCTGCCCCTAAACAATTCCAAGCTTTGGCAAGTCTCATAGGGGAACAGTCCAAATTCCATGCCCAGGGTCTACCCTCACTTACTGGGCCATATGGCACCATGTACGTACATGGTTCACCATGCTAGGCTTCACATGTGACCGCTCCAGCAGTGGATATATCTGGATTAATGTTGAATGGGGAGATGATCTTTGGACGGCTGGATGAGGCCTCAGCTGGATCTTGTCCTTATAGAAGACTGTGTATGGGGGCTCTGACGTCAGGACTTTGATCTCTGATACCCACCTCGCTGAAGACACCACCACCAGAAATACCACCTTCCAGGGCAGGTGGGACAGGGAACAGGAACTGAGAGGCTTGAAGGGTGTCCTGGAGAGCTGGGATAGGATTAGATTGAGGTCCCATTGTGGCACAGGGCCCCAAACCTATAAGTAGAGCCACTCCAGGCACCACAGGAACCTCACTATCATGTTATGAGAGAAGACCATCTGCCCTTGGATTGGCTCATGAAAAGGGGAGAGGGCTGTAAGGTACACTCAGATAGAGTAATGCACCAGCCCCTGGTTGCTGAGCTGTGGCAAGTAATCAAGGATAGCCTGCATCAGAGCATACTCTAGCTGGACATCCACAGGAAGGTCCATTAGATGGGGATAGGCTTCTTCCATGGACCATCGTTTTTGTTGATGGACCATCAATCTGAATAATACATTCATAATGTGCTAGCTAGACTGGATGTAGATCATAGAATCATAGAATTCTAGAATTGGAAGGGACCTCGAGAAGTCATCAAGTCCGGTCCTCTGCCCTCATGGCAGGACCAAGCACCATCTAGATCATCCCTGATAGAAGTCTATCCAACCTGCTCTTAAATATCTCCAGTGATGGAAGATTCCACAAATTACCTTGGGGTGTTATCATAAGACCTCACACATCTGAAATACAGGTACATAGTATTCACAACTTCAGATACAAAAATGATGTATACAAACAGGATAATTACACTCTGCAAATCATAACTTTTCAATTGACACCTTATATGACATATGTTGTACAAGATTTGTTGCAATTATATAACAACAGTCACAACAATGATCTATGGGATCATATTTTAATGATTTAATGTCCCACGTGCACTTCTTTGCTGGTACAGAAAGGAGTGAGAGTATATGCCTCCTCCTTCTGCTTCCCAAACCATTTGTGGCTCCATGTCTTCAGGAGACTAGAGACCGAAGCAAGTTGGAAATGGCTTTACATTCTCTTTCCTTGTATGACAACATTGCTGGGGTCACAAATGACATTTCAGCTACAGATGACAAAGTCAAGCACAAACCTGCTTTAAAATAAAATGATTTTTTGGTATTCATTTTAGGTTCTTTATGCTGTGAAGTGCATCTTAGCTTTTAAATTTGCAAAGCACAAGGTTGATTAAAACAAGTGTAGGTTACTTATAATTGTTTTTGTATTTGCAGATGGATATGAAGTTTTCTATAAAAACCTTGTGGCCTCTTCTATCAAAAATGAAGAAATCGTAGAAAGTGAAAAGGGCCAAACAGAAAATGAAGGAACAGAATGCAATATCTCCAAAGACACCCAGAGCAAACAAACTATTACATGGGTCCATTTAATTCGTTACCATAATTACTTAATAAGACATAACACAAGCCCTCTCTTTGGTATGAGCTATCAATTTTACTTTTTTCTTGAGACTAAGGATATTACAGTAGTTATTTTCTGGAACTGACTCCAAAGTACCTCATACTGAACCTGATTCTGAGCTCTCTTCCACTGTGTAAATCTGGAGACAATTCACTGAAGTAATTGGGGTTAGGCCAGTATAAAACAATTCTAAATGAACATAGACCTATCACCAAATGAGTCTCTTGAATTTTTTGCTATTATTTCAATAGTCTATTTCATTTTGAAATGTTTATTTTTTAATTCTGGAGGCCTCAATAAACATTCAGTTATCAAGGTCACAGTGAGAGAGTTGCACTTAAAAAACTCTAGCTACATCTAAACTACACCCTTCTGTTGGCAGAAGGATGTAAATTAGACGTATCAAAAGTGCAAATGAAGCCAGGATTTCAATATCCCGCACTTCATTTGCAAAATGGTGGCTGCTCGTTTTTTTCGAAACAGGGCTTTTTGAAAAAAAACAGCAGTTTAGACAGGGCATTTTCGACAGAAATGCTCCATTTCGAAAGATCCTGTACTCCTCAAAAAATGCCCCTGTCGAAAATGACCCATCTAAACTGCCGGGTTTTTTTTTTCAAAAAGCCCCGTTTCAGGAAAAAAGCGGTGGCCACCACTATGCAAATGAAGCGTTGGATATTTAAATCCTGGCTTCATTTGCACTTTCGATACATCTTATTTACATCCCTCTGCTGACAGAGGGGTGTAGTTTAGACATAGCCTCTATGTCCAAGGCTCCAGGGGTGGTTTTGGTCCTCTCCAGCTGTTGTCCCAGGGTAAGCCCTAAGGGCATGTCTACAGTAGGGAGTTATTTCAAAATAACTCCTCTTGGCTATGTCTATACTGCAGCCTTCTTCCACAAAAGCTTATGCAAATGAAGCGCGGAGTAGAATATTGCCATGCTTCATTTGTATAATTAATTAGCAGCTGCTTTTGCGCAAGAGGCTTTTGCGCCAAAATGAGCTGCGTAGACAGCTCCTTTTTGTTCAAAAACCCCTTTTGCACAAGACCCGTTCTTCCTGAAAAAGAGGGGGTCCACACAGCTCCTTTTTGTGCAAAAGCCTCTTGCGCAAAAACGGCTGCTAATTAATTATGCAAATGAAGCGCGGTGATATTCTACTCCATGCTTCATTTGCATAAGCTTTTGAGGAAGAAGGCTGCGGTATAGACGTAGCCCCCATTTTGAAATAACAAGGCGAGTATCCACACTATGGGTATGTCTACACTTGCTCCCTAGTTCAAACTAGGGATGCAAATGTAGCCGACTGAAATTGCTAATGGTTTGAACTAACGTTACTTCTCATTTTTTGAGGAGTAATGTTATTTTGAATCCAGGGGTTTGATTCGAACTAACGCATCCTGGAGCGCACTTCCTGCTTCGAATCAGCTGGCGAACGGAATAGCACACGGGCAAGATTATGCTAATGAAGCACGGGATATTTAAATCCCCGCTTCATTAGCAATTTCGGTCGGCTACATTTGCATCCCTAGTTCGAACTAGGGAGCAAATGTAGACGTACCCATATATCAAGTCTGTTATTTCGAAATAAAGGGCTTCTTATTTTGAAATAATAATGCCTGATTGTGAAGAGGAATAGCTTATTTTGAAATAATTATTTTGGGAGTTATTATTTAAAAATAACTTATTTTGAAAAAACCTGGTAGTGCAGACATAGCCTAACTGAGCTTCTGAGAGAGATGGATTCTTCCTTCCACTAATCAATTCTTAAAATAATCACCTCAGAAAACTTTTCTTTCTGCAAACACTGACAGAGAGTTGGGTGCTCTACTCTGTCATAGAATGGTATGAATTCTTACGCTACTTTTATGTTTATTCAGCAATAGATAGTTATAGTTATTGTCCATGGCTTCATCATGCTACAAGTCAAATAAACAATAGAATTATGAGCCATCAGCTCAGTAATACTGAAAAATATATTTACAGATTTGTTACTGTATTTATTTAAATGTATTATATGTTTTGGATTTATAAATGTCAAGCAGTCATAGAAAGACTGTAGTTCTAAATGACAAATGGTACATTAATAAAGATTCTCTCTTTTTAAAGCTGTCTCCAAATCAACACCTGGATCATTTTCTATGGAAGATGCACTGTTCACTTCTGCTTTTGATACAGGAATTGTTCCACGTTTAGCAGAAATGCATTTTTTCCTAAAAAAACATCTGCATATATATTCAACATGTTGTCTTGAAGATTTTCCTAAACAGCTGCAGGTTTTCGAAATGCCATGTGTTAGTTTGGATGCTAATTCCGTAAAGGTATATTTTTAAAATCATTTCTCTGTTGTGCTTCTATGACATGCCTCGCACTCATCATTCAGTTTCATATGTTTTCCAACTTGTTTTCCAAGTTGTTTTACAAGGGTAAAATTATTGTAAAGAATTCTTACCAATTGTTTTACAAGGGTAAAATTCACAGCAGTGCACAGGGCCAACACAAAGCCCATGCAACACTTAAGTCCTGCTTGAGACTTATTTTGAGGAATTAATTATTCCACAGTCTTTTGTTCTGATCCTCTGCACAGGAGTGAATTACATCCAATTGTGCTTGTAGCATGAAAAATAGGAACAATTATACTGAATGTTATTTTGAAGGAAAAATTCATAAAAAACTGAAGAAAATGTCAGTGTTATTTGATAAAATATCAATACTTTTTCCATGCATCACACCAAAATACCCCATGCCTAAGGTTATGTCTATACTGCACACTTATTTTGAAATAAGCTATTCCAGAAGAAATACTCCAAAATAGCTTATTTCAAAATAGCATGTCTACGCTACAGGGAAGCCTCAAAATTAGTCTGAAGCAGGCTTCCTTAATGTGGATGTGCTACCTCAATTTAGAGCCCCAGGAAGCACTGGAGAATAATTAGTTTGAATGGCTCTTGGGAGGAGCTATTTCGAAATAGCAGTAGTGGAGCCTCCACACTACAGCTATTTCAAAATAGCTATTTCAGAATAGGTGTTATTCCTCATGGAATGAGGTTTACAGAAGTCAGAATAAGCCGTCCGTTATTTTGAATTTATTTCAAAATAACGGAATTGCTGTGTAGAAACTCGCATTGTTATTTTGAAATAACGTCTGTTATTTCGAAATAACTGTGCTGTGTAGATGCACCCCAATACATAATCAGGTTGTACAAATTTTCTGTCCTGTCAGAATTGTATGTTTTATATATATTTTGTGTTACATACCATGTTATGAAATATTAAAAAAAAATTCTGTTTGTCTAAAGAGGACATGCAGAAGTGTTTAACTCCAGATTTAACTTATTTTGTAAAGTTAAATCTGTTTATTATTTATGGCTGGGCGGCAGCTGGCTCCCCAGGAGTGGCGGGAGCCTGAATGTGCCAGGAGCTGGCTTTAAAGCCAGCATTTGGTGCACCCCAGCTCCCAGGAAGCCAACTGCAGCCTCGTGCTCCAAAAGTGCTGGGAGTGAAGTGTAAGAGCAGGAATTGCTGGGCCCCAGTGCCCAGTGCATGAGAGAAGCATGGGAGAGGGGACAGACACGGGGGGGCCACAGGTGGAGCCCCAGTGATCTGTGGGCTGCTCTAGCCCACTGAGATAAAGGAGGGCCACTCATGCAACTCACTCACTGTTCTTGTTTGCCCTTCACTGCTATAGCAGGTCATACTGCAAAGTGAACTGTTCCTCAAAGATCAATATTGGAACTAGTCTTATTTAACACTAGCTGGTGAGGTCTGTTGTTAACCAGGAAGAGTCATTTTGCGTAGATTACACTTACAGGAAAGTTCAAGAAATTAAATATATGTAATAGAATTTTTTATGAATGTGCTTATAAAAGGGAAGTAAAAGAACAGTTTTAAAGTTATAGGATCTCAACTTCAAACATTATTCAGTTTATTGAATAAATAGTAAATTTGAATCAGAAACTTGTAAAACTTCCATTATTCCTTCTGTAACTAATTTGAATTATTTTGTGATTTGTAACAGTAAAAATTTTCTTTAAACTAAAATAACAGTTGAATAGGTGACTTGATTTTCATTTTGTTAGCAAATATTTGTTATGAACTCGAATCATAATAGTTATGATTTTTTTCCTGATGAAAACCCAAAATAATTATTTAAGCATTTTACCCAGCATATTCTGCTGTAAAAAGTAGTGCATTTAGCTAATTTAAGTGGCAGGATTGTTTATTCAAAATTTGGTATCTTTAAGTAATCGTGAAGTATGACTTTATTTTGCACAAACAAATCCACAAACAAATAAACTTCAAAATATATAATAGATGCTCGTTAATAACCTTAGCACAAAATGTAGAAGTGTGCTGATAAAATTTGTGGATGACACAAACTTTTGAGATATTGCCAACATGGAGGAGGACTGGAATATCATACAAGAAGATTTGGAAGACCTTGAAAATTAGAGTAACAGAAATGGGATGATATTTAATAGTCATGCCTTGCACTTTGCATTTAGGGGCTAAAAATAAAGATTTGTGCTGTACGCTGGGGGGATGTATTAGTTAGAAGCAATAGAAGAAGAAAAAGACATGGGTGTAGTGGTTAGCCACAGGGCCACTATGAGTCATCAATGTGATGCAGCTATGATAAAGGCTAATGCAACCATAGGGTGCATCAGGCACGATATTTTCAGTAGAGACTGAGAAGTGTTGTTGGCATTATATAAAGCACTTATCTGAATACTGAGTTCAATTCTGGTCCCCCATGTTTAAGAAGGATGACTTCAGATTCGAACAGGTGCAGAGAAGGGCTACTAGGATGATCAGAGAAACCTGCCTCATGAGAGGAGACTAAAGGCACTTGGCTTATTTAGCCTAATCAAAAGAAGGTTGTGGAGAGATATGATTGCTGTCTATAAATACATTAGTGGGATAAATACCAAGGAGGGAGAAAGTTATTTATACTAAAAGCCAATGTTAGCCCCAGAGCAAATGAATGTAAATTGCCCATCAACAAATTTAGGCTTCAAATTAGACAAAGGTTTCTAATCAACATAGTAATGAAGCTTGGAAACAACCTTTCAAGGAGATTACTGGGGGTAAAAAAGCTTAACTTGTTTCAAGATTGAGCTTGATATGTTTATGGAGGAGATGGTATGATGAGGTTGCCTCTAATGGCATGTGGCCCATCTGCGACTGTGATCAACAATATTGCTGTGCTGGCCAGATATAGGACACTAGGGCCATGTCTACATTAGGAAACTATTTCAAAATTAGTAAATTTGGCTTAATAACTCCCAGTTTAACAAACTGGAACTAGCATGTCCACATTACAGGGAAGCCTTAAAATTAGTCTAAGGCAGGCTCCGTTAATGTGGTTATTTTGAAATAAAGTCTAGTGTAGACCAGGGCTCAATGTGCAGGTCTCTTGAGTTAATATATAGAATTCTTTTTCAGAAAAATCTATTTCAGACTAACTCGGCTAGCCCCTGAAGATTCTTAAGGTAGTTATTCATCAAGCTGGATCTGGTACATTTCCTTACAAGTTTTTCCCCTTGTCTGAGATGCAAATCAGAGATCATTTTTTATAGTTCAGTAAAAGAAAGTCCAAGTCTCAAATCTATGTGTAGGATCTCCAATAATGATGCCATGTATACTGATTTTAATTTCTGAAGCCTCAATTTAAAGTTAAACATTATTTTCTTCCCATCCCACTCTTCACCTTAACAGGAATAACAATTACATTACAATATTAAAATAACAGGTTATTTTTTATGGTTAATTTTACTGTCATTTCTTCATTGTTTTCTTATAAACCTGCAAAAATGTGTCCTCTTACCCATCTGAATTAAACTGCTTTTATGAAAGTAGTTCTTTAGAGTTGGTGAACTTTTGGTAATGTAAGACAGCGTATCATTACCCAGTTCCCAGCAATGAAGTGCTAATTGTGCTACTGAAAAAACTGAAACTATATGGTATTTGACATTTATAACAACCATCATATATCAAAAACTGTTTTACTCAGTCTACTCTTCTTTTGATATAATTAGTATTACAGTGTACTAGAATAATCAGCTCCAGCGATCACTGTTACATTCATGACAGGTACAAGTGGCATAATCATGTATTAGTTCACTGTTGTAGACAGCTACAAGCATAAAGTTTTTTAATTTTTGTTATCAGCTCAAAGCTTCATTGATTTTTATAATAACATTTTAGAAGCCTTAATCATTCTGCAGGCTGCGTGCATTATTTTTTTTAAAAGTTCTTGTTATTAGATATCTAAACCTTGGAATTTTTTTTACACTACAAATAGGTAGATGACTTATTGAAAGGATCATTGTTATATTCAAGATCTCATCACTTATGTATGTCTGTGTAACTTTTTTCATCTATTAAAACTTTTTTTCTCTTGAACAAAGAATCCAAACAAATTACATTAAATTTTCAAAAAATGCTCCAATAAAATGGTGTATCCTTTTTGAATTTTTCATGCTTACATTTATTGTCACTCTGTGACAGTAAAGGATAAGAAATATGTAAAACAGCAGTTGTATGTTTAC
Organism: Rafetus swinhoei; assembly: GCA_019425775.1. NCBI lineage: Eukaryota > Metazoa > Chordata > Testudines > Trionychidae > Rafetus > Rafetus swinhoei. The sequence goes on along the minus strand of CM033437.1, from coordinate 266,641,485 downwards.
AGAATTTTGAGAAAGCTGAGATGATCAATACCTATTTCTGTAGTCCAGCAACCCTCCAGTTTGACAGGAGTAGTGGTGTCGTATTTCTGAAAGGTTCAATGTGATATAAACAACAACAAAAGAGGCTGTACAATTAAAAAAAATATGCCACACAGTCCTGTGTGATACATTAAAAATATAACTGTAAAAAGAAATTTATATCCTTAATTAAACTATACAACATAGACTAGCTATTGCAAAATCATAGAGCTATCAAAAACGAAATCCCTATTCCCAGGCCCATATTAGAATGTTCTCATAAGTTTGATTCATCTTCATGTTAACATGTATATGTGTATAAAAAGGGTTTAATCAGGCATTGGAGGCTCAAGTGTCTTAAAGGCAGAGTCCTATTTTGTGAATGATTAAGAGTTCATTACTAAAGTCAGAGACACTAATGTACCATCTGCAGCATGGAGTACCTCCAGGGACAGAGTGTACTTTGCTTTACCAAGAGAACATTATGGGTATGTCATTGGTAATTAGTGGGACTAAAACACAGTGTAGATTTTCAATCTTTGTATTTGTGAACCCTAAAAATGTCAAATGATGGTGCAAACCCCTTTGGAAATCTTAAACATTGCCTGGGGACCTCCAGAGGTTCCACACAGCCCAGGTGGAAAACAACTGGTCTAGAACTACCCTGTAGCCAAATTCATTTTATATTGGAAAAATTATAAACATTATTTTGCTTTATATTTGTTTTTCAGACATATCTAGAAGTCTCTGGAGCCTCACATAAGATGTCCTCAGTGAGAATTGCTTCCTCTGTTTCTTTTAGCACAGACACAGATGTTCAGCATGACAGCAAGGCAACTATTGCTCCAAACAAGGAACTTTGCATTCAGTGGTACATTCCATCTCTGGAGAAATCAACAAAAGATATGGAGACTATGGTATAATTACAAAATGAAAGAAACGTTGGAACTTAAAACCCCCCCACAAAGTGCATTTAATTGCAATACATGAAATTTGTATAAATCATGTATACATAAACTGCATGATGCCACATGTCTGACGTTGCCTGTATATTCAACAAAATTTTTCATCTATTATAAGAAATAGATTTTCAACCACAAAATCAAATTAATTCAGATAGGGCTATGACTTACACACATAAGAGCATAGAAGAAAATTAAATAGTAACATGTCTGCTAACCCACATACAGTGGAAGCCCTGTGTTCAGCCTGCATGAGGTGAAAACTCTGTGAGTTTTGCAATGTGTGATTGAATGAGGTCAGGAAGTGGGGGTGCATTCAGGGTCGGGGTCATGCCATGTCGCATAAACTTTCAGATCCACAGAAATTATTTACTTAATTAGTGGTTGCACCTACAATGATCTGGATGCTATACAAGTAATTTTACAGAAACAAACAACTTCTGCCCCAAATAGATGACAATATAAGGTACTGATTCTGCAAACACTTTTGCACAAAGGATTAAATTTAGTCTGGACACGTTTTTTTCTGGGGAAAAAAACCCCTTTTTAAAAAAAATGGTCTTCCTTAAAAATGAGGTTTACGGGTTTTTTTCAAAAAAGGTTTTTTTTCCCGAAAAGCTCCGCTTTCGAAAGTGAGATCAGAAGAAGATATGCAAATTCCCGCATATCCTCTTTTGAAAATAGAACGTAGTTTAGACGTACCCTTTTTGAGGAATACAGGATCTTTTGAAAAAGGGTGGTTTTTTCCAAAAGAACTGCATCTAGACGGCAGATTCACTTTCAAAATACCCATTTTCGAAAGAACTCGCAGCCGTCATTATGCAAATGAAGCACGGGAAATTCAAATCGGGGCTTCGTTTGCAATTTCGAGCTGTCTAATTTACATCCCTCTTTCCGAAAGAGGGATGCAGTTTAGACATAGCAAATAATCATACTGAAGTCAATAAAGATATTAATGTGTATATTGCTATTGAAATACCATATCTTACATATTACCATTTCTTTACAGGTTTTGCTGCTTTATGCTTACAATACAAAGTATGTCAAGATTGTCAGCATCAAGACTTTTAATTCCGCTAATGTGTTTTCTGGTCACTTGTGGATTCCACTGACTAGGTAACTAATCACAGACGTTGTTGTATTAGTACATGCTATATTATGTGTGTGTTATGTTTACTGTATACATAATTTGTGTCTTAATAAAATGATGACAGCTTAGAAATATAACTATTTGTATTTGAAGATAGATACTAAAGATAGAGATCAGCTGGGTAAAAGGAGGAATAGCTAGGAATAATGAGATAAAATTAGGTAAAATAAATTATAGGCTGAATACCAGTAAACTTTAAGATCTATCAGACTGTGATAGACTCCCAAGGAAAGAAATGGAAGCAGTATTGGTTGAGCTGTGCAGAATTGGACTGGATGATGCACCGGGGAACGTGAAGTGAGTAATATGGTAGATACAAGGTATCCCTGGCCCAGTAAAGATCAGGAACTTTTCAGTTTTGCTACACAAACTATAGCAATATCTTATGTATTCTTTCAAATCCAATCCAGATCATCAAATTGTTAAATTTAATTGATGTGTGCTGGCATACAAAACATAAAAACATATGAACAAAGGCAACAGAATGGCAATGGCACAAAGGAGAAACTAGTATTTTTTAAGTATGTTTCTTTTTAACATTTCTATTGTGGTTCTTTTAAATCGCAAAGTGCCTAATACTGCATTCCTTCACATCTCATATTTCCATTGTCTTCAGTGAAAGTTGGATTTGTACAAAACTGCAGGATCAGGCATGAAATGAAAGAAATCATCACAAAAAACTGTACATGAAATATCCTATGTCAATTTGTTTATGTATGGAAATTATTAACGGATACAACATTGTTCTTTTTAGAATTATTTCTTTACGTGAACAATTGTCTAATGTGAAACATGAAATTGAAATTTTGATGCAGTCATCTACAAGTTTTTCTTTACAAGTACAAAGTGAAAGACCGAAACGAATGCTTTCAACGAAGTCCAAAATTAATCTTGCCAAGGTGCAATTTGATGAAAGAATAGAAGTAAGTGAGGACAAATTACGCTCAGGATTCTAAATATCTCTGATAGTCTGATGTCTTAGATGTTTATTTTTGAGGAAATGGGAAAGTTGGGAGAAAAAAACAAAAACGGAGACCTCCCTCAACTACTTTAAGGAAGAATGAAACATTTTTACCCACCTCACATAATCTTTAACTTTGTAACTTCTTTCCTGTGCCTGACACTTGACAAACATAAAATATGTTCTGTGCCCCTAAAAGAAAAGGCCACATTTTCAGTAAGTGTCTAATTATTTTAGTGATCTGTATTTGAAAATGTTGGCCATGAAGATCAACACAAAAGCTCTTTTGACAAAATAGTTTATACATCTTCAGTGCAGGATAGCCAGTGATTGGATTTTAAAAAGAGAACCTTCCAATAACTCTGAGTAGGGTTAACACTGGCAAAGAATTTCTTTTCATTTTCTCTGTACCACCATGCTCTCTTTTTTTTATTAGCAAGGCTGAATATGGCTCAGTGGCAGAAATAAACAAATACAAAAGAAGCAGTTTCAGAATTTCCATGTGGTCTCTTTGAGATAATGTCAATGGAATAGAATGTTGCTGCAGCATAACTGCTGCTTGATAAATGCCAAGGAAAAGTAGACATTTATTTTCAAAGTGGGAGACATTTATCATGTGACAGTATTCTCTTTATATCTATTATATGAAATGATTAATGATGTAGATGCTGTCATTTTGCTTGATGGGTGCTGTGAAGCGGTGACAATTGCTCACTGTGCCGTTATTGAAAACCTGCATTCTGACTGGCTTGAAGAACAAATGGTGCTTCAGCCAATCACAGAATACAGTGCTTTTACAAGGTAGACAGAGCTGGCCTTTAGTGACTGTTTCTGATTAGCTGAAGGTTTTTGTTCAAACTTTCATTAGTAAATAAGTCAGTGATCTGAAAACCACAGTCTGGAATGCTAATTGGTTGTGGCATTTCTTCTGTATGTTACATGTACATAAATGTCCTCCTATCTGTCTGCTGAACTGTAATGTCTTCTATAAATGTATGGCAAAAATACACTTATAGGGGGCTCTCTTCTGAAATCAGTTGGTGTTTTGCCTGAATAAGTACTAAAGGATAGGCCCTTGAGCTGCTATAGAAAATATCTGCATGATTGTATTGTGGATATTGTAAATCTGGTACTTTATAAACCTAAGATGTCTGAGTATCACTTCTCTGCAGTGTTAAAAAATGGAACATAAACATTCCCACACTTGGAATTCTGTCAAAACAATAACCGCATGATTGTGATGCACTGAATAAGATTTTTTTTAAATGATATCTAATAGTTCATAGCAGAAAACAGAAAATACAGCTTCATTTTTTCCCCTTTTTTGTTATCATTAGGAAATGCTTAAACAATGTTTGTCTGAAGTAAAAGCTTTGCTGTGTGGTATTTCACATCTGTCTTCTCCATTAACTGAGGTATGATATTCTGACTTTTTAAAACCCTCTTTTTCTTCAAGGCTAAAATTATTTGATCAAATTAAAATACAGATTATATCAATCAGTGTCTTTCCTATTTTCTTTCCTGTGTTACTGCTTTTTAAGAGATTTGTACAATCAAAATAGCATTGATGTATACAATAACATGGTTATAAATTTTGTGTTTTCATTGTTTGACCTACAAACACTTTCTTCCACATACTACAGAAAATTAAAAATGCTCACAGTAGAATTGTGTAATTTTTCCCTTGTTCACCTTTGCCAAGATCTATATCTTTGCATGGATTATATCAGATTCCCAGCACTTTTAAATATATTGACTATACACATCCCTACATCTAGCTTTGCACCCTTCAGGCATTTGTGCTTTCCTTTGGTTCTTTTTTACTCTTAACCAACATTTTTGGGAGGTAGATTGTTACGCTTTTCATCCATGACATCATACTCAATCTGCTATCCCACTTGTGATCAGCAGTTTCTTTTGGAGACATCCAAACAGTGATTGTGACCAGCCGCTGTACGTAAGGGCATGTCTACACTACAGTGTTATTTCGAAATATCTAATTTTGAAATAGTTATTTCAAAATATGTTATTTTGAAATAACATGTGTAGACACAAAATGCATTTCGAAATAGCGTTTTGCTATTTCAAAATAGCGTGTCCACACTGATTGGATGCTGAATTGCATTTAAGGCCAGCTGGAACCGGTTCTGGCAGGGCATCAGGTCAGGAGTTACTTTGTTTGCCTGCTGCCTGAGGCTATCTGAGGCCTGTGCTTAAAGGGACACCCCCTGGACAGCCAGTTCTCAGGTTTCCCTGCTTGCTTGCCTACCTCGCTGAGGGACAGCAATGCATTTTTTCCTCTGCGTGCTCTGGTTACCCTCACTCAGGACACCACAGCGATCTGCAACATGGAGCCAGAGCTGCCCCTGGGCACTCTGGTGCTTCTCTTGGACTTGTTGCTGCAGGCTGCCTCTCAGGATATGCAGCAACCCAACCCCCAGGCCTTCTTCCAGACCCTCATGTGGTATGTGGAGGAGCAGCTGCAGCTCCTGGACGCCAGTGTGCCCCGCCGCATCTGGCGTTTGGACACCAGTACCGTCTGGTGGGACCACATCGTCCTGGAGCACTGGGGAGACCAACAATGGACCCAGAACTTCAGGATGAAGAAGGACATCTTCCTGGAGCTCTGTGAATGGCTCGCCCCTGCTCTGCGGTGACAGGACACGCACATGAGGCCCGCTATTCCCCCCTCCAGAAGCGTGTGGCCATCACCCTATGGAAGCTCTCCACGCCGGATAGCTATCGATCCATGGGGAACCAGTTTGACGTAGGGAGATCCACCATCGGAGCAGTGCTCATGCAGGTATGGCAATCACCAGCCACTGTGCCAGGAGGCGGGGTGCAAGGAGGCAATGGGCTGCCCTAAGGAAAAGGGGGGGGAGGTGGTGAAAGTCCCCTCCCCGGGGGGGGGTTTGTTCTGTCCCGCCTGCACTAAGGACTGCCCTCAGTGGCCAGGATTGCAGGGGGGGTTGCTCCTAGTGAGTGGGGGCACGGGGCAGTGGCAGGGAGGGAGCACTCTCAACCACCCTGGTACCCCACTGACTCTCGGTTTTGTGTGTCCCTCTGCAGGTGGTCAAGGCCATCATCTGCCTAGCCAATATCGACGCAGTCATTGAGGGGTTTGGCGCCCTGGGCTTCCCCAACAGCGGGGGGGGGGGGACTATTGACAGGACATACATCCCCATCCATGCCCCAGACCACCAGGCCTCCCCTGTACATCAACCGGAAGGGATATTTTTCCGTCATCCTGCAGGCTGTGTCTGACCACCGGGGCCACTTTGTGGACATGAATGTGGGCTGGTCCAGCAGAGCACACGCTGCACAGGTCTACCGCAATTCCTTCCTGTGCCAGAGGCTGCACGCCGGGATTTTCTTCCCCAACCGCCACATCAGGGTTGGAGACGTGAACATGCCTGTGTGCCTGGTGGGGGATGCGGCCAATCCCCTACAACCCTGGCTCATGAAGCCCTACACGGGACACCTCAACCCTTCCCGACAGGCATTTAATGCCAGACTGAGCAGGGCCCGCATCATAGTTGAGGGTGCCTTCGGCTGGCTGAAGGCCCGTTTTAGATGCCTCCTCACCTGCCTGGACCTGTCCGAGCGGAATATTCCGCACGTGGTGGCAGCGTGCTGTGTGCTGCACAATTTGTGTGAGCAGAAGGGGGAGGCTTTCCTGTCAGGCTGGATGGCAGAGGCCGACCACTTGGCCAGCCTGTACACGCAGCCCCGCACAGCTGCCATCCGGGAGGTCCATTGGGGGGCTGTCCGTATCTGGGAGCCCCTGCGGGAGAGCTCCATCCGGAGGAGCAGTAACCTTCTCCCTGGTGTGCCCCACTGGGGGGCTTGTGCCTCATTCCTCCCTCACGTCCTTCCACTTACCCCTCCCTATCCCCCCTTCCTGATGTAAAATAAAAGACAAGTGTTCATTACAACAAAATCTCTTTATTGAACAAAACTGGGATGGGGGGATGAAACTCAGGTGAGACTGGGGAAAGAAGGCAGGAGAGGGGAGGAGAGAGAGGAGGGGGAAACCTGGGAGGAGGGAGGTGGAAGGGGGAGGCAATGGGAGGAAGGGGGAAGAGAAGCTCAGGGCTCAGGGTTGGGGGTCTCGCCGGCCCAACAATCTCCCAGCACTGTGGGTGTGGGTGCCTCGGCATCCCCGGGGGCGAGGGGAGAGGGTGGAGGGTGTGGAGGGAGAAGTGGGATGGGGAGAAGGAGTGGGAGGAGGAGGAGCGGTAGCTGGGGAGACAGCAGGGGCTGGAGTGGCAGGAGGCAGCAATCTCTGCACCAGGGTCTGCAGGTGCTCACAGATGGCACGGCCCTGTGCAAGCTGCTCCTGTCAGGTTTCCCGCCGGAGCTGCAGGTCTTCTTGCACCCAGTGCTCCAGGGTGTGGTGCAGGGCTCGCAGTGCCCCTAGGTGCTGCCACTGGTAGTCCTCTTGTGCACGGGTCAGCCTGCAGAGTGCTCGGGTGCGGGAGGATGTCCTGGGCGGGGTGGTGCATCCTGCACTCGCAGCTGGTGCGGTTGTGGAGAAACAAGAGAAGTGGTCAGTTATTCCTGGGGACACAGTGGGTGAAGCCCAGCCCCCCTCTGCAAGCAAGGACGACAGTTCTCTGCACCATCAGAGCCGATGTGCTTGCACACAGGCCATATTCGGGACATCCTGCTGTTCCCTGGGAGTGGGAGCTGCCCCGAGACTGCACCCATGCCCCTGTGCTGCATCAATGTGGGTGTGTGTGGGGTGGGTAGATGTCCCCTGCCTCTGTGTAGAGGGGGCTTGTGGAGGGAGGGCATCCTGCTGTGTCCCACCCCGGGTTCAGGAGCATGTCATGTCTCTTCACACACGCATGTGGCTAACAGGCCAAGGCCCCTCTGTGGCAGCCAGCTGGGGCCACGTGCCCAGGGGTGGCAGGGCCTGTGCTCGCATGTGCACAGGTTGCTGCATGATCCGTGGTCAGCAAGGCCCATGTGTGCAGTCCCTGGTCTCCCTTTCCTCCCACCCCTGCATAAGGGGACAGTGATGGCACTCACATGTTGTTGCCTCACCGGCCTTGGACAACACCGGCGACAGGTCCGCTGGGACAGCTCGGGGGTCCTGGCTGCGCGGCACGCTCTCCCTGATTCCTGCTGCTCCTGGCCCTCGTCCTCCTCCTCCTCCTCCATGCCCTGGTCAGGGCCCTCTGCCCCAGGGTCGATGACCACCTGGGGGGCATGGACTGTCCCGCCCCCCAGGATGCGGTCCAGGGTGTCCAAATAGGGGCAGCTCTCTGGGTCTGCCCCTGGTTGGGAGCTGCCCCCTGTGGCCCTGGCATATGCCTGCCACAGCTCCTTAATTTTCATCCAAACCTGCTCCTGGGTTCAGATGTGGCCTTTGGTGGCCAGGCTGGTAGCCATCCGGCTGTAGACGGCCGCGTTCCTCCGTCTAGTGTGGAGATCATGGACGTTGGTGGCATCCCTCCAAACCTCAATCAGGTCCATGATCTCTGCACTGGACCAGGAAGGTGCCCGCCTTCTCCGGCCACTGGCAGCCTCCTGGGAGCTGGCACACTGGTCCTGGGGAGCGGTGGAGGGCTGGCTGCCAGTGGCTTGCTGGCTCATGCTGCGGCCTGGGTCAGGGCAGCAGCAGAGTGACTCTGGGTTGGCAGGATTGGTGCTAGCCACAAAAGACTATGGCCAGACTCTACCCCTTTAAGGGCTCTGGGAGGGGGAGGGAGGAGAGGAGTTTTCCTGTTTGTGCCCAGAGTGGCCACCAGGGCACCCTGGGAAGGGCTGGAGGCCCCCTATTTCGAAATAGCCCCTATTCCCTGTCTACACAGCACCTATTTCGAAATAGCTGTTTTGAAATAGGTGCTATTCCTTGTAGAATGAGGTTTACCAATTTCGAAATAAGCCCTCCACTATTTCGAAATAATTTCGAAATAGTGGTTGGCTTGTGTAGATGCTAGGAAAGTTATTTCGAAATAACGGCTTTTATTTTGAAATAACTTTTCTGTGTAGACATACCTTTCAAGAGACAAGCTTTTGAGCTTATACAAAGTTCTTCTATAGATCTGGGAAATGTACTCAGCAGGAACTTCTATACCTACACTTGGCCCATGCCAGCTGACTTGGGCTACACGGCATTTTTAACTACAGTATATACATTTGGAGTTTGGGCTGCAGCTTTGGAACCCTCCCACATTACTGAACTTTCTCCTTGGCATATATTCTGCATGCTTGGCTGTAGATAATAGATTTCTAGGTGTGTTTGGGATGTTTATTAGATCTGTGAAGGTAGGTGTAGTGATCTGTGGGTTTCTTGTATGCAGTTGTCTATAGGGTTACATTGCTGAAGCCAAATGTAGAGTGCAAGATGTTGACAAAGCAGCCCAGACCCTGTATGAACAACTGATACAAAACCTGTTTAGATATTTCCACTGCTAGCGTGATCAACCCTTCCTACAACACACCTTTCAAGATCCAGGGGTTCTAAACATGCCTGTTACAACATGTTGTTTATCTCATTCAGTGCACTGAATATCCCAATAACAACTATGTGGGTGAAACCAGACAATCACTATGTTCCCAAATGAACTTTCACAGAAAAATGATAGAAGACAAAATACCAAATCATTTATGGTGTACACTTTTCACAAAGCAATCATTCTGTATCTGACCTCAGTCTTCATCTTGAAGGAAACCTGCAAAACACTGTGAAAAGATGAGAGCCAGAGCATGAAGTGATAACTTTGCTGGACACTAAAAATCATGGACTGAACAGAGACACTGGATTTATAACTTATTACAACCAGGGGCGGCCTGTGAGCCTAGGCAAGCTAGGCAGCTGCCTAGGGCACTGCTGGCCCGGGCGCCCGATGATGATGTCACGGGGTGCCGGGGCGCCCCATGATGACGTCGTGGCCATTGATGGCCGTGCAGGCAGGGGCGCCGCAATCAGCCCCCCGCCTAGGGTGCCAGATGCTGCAGCCGGCCTCGAGCCGCTCCTGATTACAACAATCTGTTTCCCACTAGACCTCCAGCTTTTTGATTCTCCTATGCCTGGAGAGATGTTGATAGACCACTTGACTTTGAATGGTCCTTTGAAATGTGTGTTAACTACTTGTGCCATACAGTCTTTCCCACCTTGTATTTAGTTGTGACACCCAGTGTATGTTTCCCAGACCTGAAGAAGTGCTCGGTGTAGCTCAAAAGCTTGTCTCTCTCACCAACAGAAGTTGGTCCAATAAAAGATATTACTTCACCCACCTTCTCTCTCTAATATTTTGGGGCCAACATGGCTGCACCCACACTGTATTAACTAAAAAGAGATACAGCATACCATGTTAAAAAATCTGTTGGTTGGTCAGACTCAGCATAACAATTCAACCACTGGTCCTCTATGGACTTCCTGCCTCTTTTCTTTTTTTCTTTTCTTTTTTCAGGTTATTTGTAACCTCAAAGTGTGAGGAGGGTGCACAAGTTATTTGGTGTTCTGTGAGGAGGAGCTAGCATAAAAGCAACTGTTGTGATAGTAGATGATAAAACACTAGAATAAAGTCTCATTAAGCTATTGATAAGCTGGTCAGGACAACCTTTTTCCTCAAGTCTGTCTAGAGGAAACTTACCAGTTCTTTGATTTATATCCCTAAGCGCCCCTGGCACTTGAGATTGGAGATACTCATCAGCTGTGCCCATTGGCACCTGCCTCATTTTGCAGGATATATATATAGGCGGCCCCTGACTTGAGACACGATTGGTTCCTGGGGAAGTGTTGCAAGATTGGGGGTGTTGTAACTCGAAACCTCATTTATGATAGGTGCCGTGTGCTGTCATAAATGCGGGGCCAAGGACGTAAGTTAGGGATTTTTGGCCCCTTCCGCGCTTAAAAAAATCGTTGTAAGTGTGGGGGTTCATAACTCGGACGGTCGGAAGTCAGGGGTTTCCTGTATACAGTGCTGTGCTATCCAACTGCTCCCTGTTCCTTCACCTCTACCTTTGGTCTGGGAAAGAATCTGTAACAAAGCCTGCTTCTCCTGTTCCCTCAGTAGATACTGTAGTGCCTTCCTTGTTGTTTGTAGTTTAGTTAGTATTTTCTTTTTTTTCCTTTTCTCTATCTCAACTTTTTAAATATTTTGTTTTAATGTTACCGTTACAGTTATTTCATAATTTAGGTTTTAATTTCTCTGCTTCCTTTCCTTTGTGACCAGGAAGCTTTTTTCCCCCTCGCCCTTATGCGCCAATTGTATAGGATGTGTGTCTCTTGCGTGGCCACCTTCCCAGTGCCAGATGGCCACTTGCAATGTATTTGCTGTCTGTCAGAGGAATACGTCCCACAAAACTGTTCCCATTGCCCCAGACAACCAGAGCCAGAAAAGACCGGGTCATTCATTTAAAATTTCTCCTTATGCTGTGATCAACATTGGACCCAAACCCTGACTTTCCTCTTGTGAGACCCTCACACTCCACCAGGTCATCTGCTGATCCTCATTCTCTGCACCCTTTGGAGATAAAGTTGTTGCTTTCTCGCTTGAATGAAGAGACTTGTGCACCCTCCTCACACTTTGAGGCCAGACATGGCCCTGAGAGGTCAGTTGCCTCAGTATCATCTGACAGGAGGAAAAGCTTCAGGGCCTGTACAAGTACCTCTGATACCAAAATGAAGAAACAGTTGAAAGACCCTCTTTGGGCAAATCCACAGCTCTCAACACCGGATCCCAGGTCTGGAGATGAAGATAGGCCATCAAAATTGTTGATACTGGCAAAGTAATTGGTACTGGCAAGGGCAATGGCACAAGTCAAATTGGCACTGATTAAGCCATCTTTTCCCATATATTGATTCTTCATGGTTACACATCCCCCTGTCTGGGCCACACCATCCCTCCCCTCAGCACCATCTGAATCATGCTGAAATGCACCGCTCAGGTCTCTGGTGGTGATGTAAAGAACCCAGGGCTCCAGATGCCACTCCTGCTGCAATTGCAGCATCTGGGAGCCCTGGTCCCCTTTGAATCATTAGGCCCCTTTAAAACAGTCACTCCCTGTGCCCCCCATCAGTGGGCCTGTCTACTCATCCCAACTATGCACAATCTACATCTGGTTCACAATCTTGGTACAGACCACCATGGATGTAATTCCACGGTCCATTTCCTCTGTGCTGTCCATCCTGGGTCCCTGGGGCCATGTATATGATACAATCTGGAAACCTCTTATGGAGCAAAGCCAGAGACCTGCGCCTCTCCCTTCTCCATTGGTCTCTCACCTTCTGGAGGCTGAACCTCTGGCAGTATTGACTCAGGAGGAAGATCAGGAAGAGGAACAGAAGGAGCAAGCTATGCCAACATTACATTTCTCTTCCTGGATGAGGCTCTCATGCCTCCACCCCATCATAGAATCATAGAGCTGGAAGAGACCTCAGGAGATCATCAAGTCCAGCCCCCTGCTCAAGCAAGGCAGGACCAATCCCACTAAATCAACCCAGCCAGGGCTTTGTCAAGCCAAGACCTATAAACCTCTAGGGATGGAGATTCCACCACCTCCCTAGGTAACCCATTCTAGTACCTCACCACCCTCCTAGTGAAATAGTTTTTCCTAATATCCAACCTACGCCTCTCCCACTGTAACTTGAGACCATTGCTCCTTGTTATGCTATCCGTCACTACTGTGAACAGCCTCTCTTCTCTTTGGAACCTCCCTTCAGGAAGTTGAAAGCTGCTATCAAATCCCCCCTCACTCTTCTCTTCTGTGGACTAAACAAACCCAAATCCCTCAGACTCTCCTCATAGGTCATGCGCTCCAGCCCCCTAATCATTTTGCTCGCCCTCCACTGGACCCTCTCCACTGCGTCCACATCCTTTCTTTAGTGGGGGACCCAGAACTGGACACAGTACTCCAAATGTGGCCTCACCAGAGCTGAATAAAGGGGAATAATCACTTCTCTAGATCTGCTGGCAGTGCTCCTCCTAATGCAACCTAATATGCCATTAGCCTTCTTGGCTACAAGGGCACACTGTTGACTCATATCCAGCTTCTCATCCACTGTAATCCCCAGGTCCTTTTCTGCAGAACTGTTACTTAGCCAGTTGGTCCCCATCCTGTAACAATGCTTGGGATTCTTCTGTCCCAAGTGCAGGATTCTACACTTGTCCTTGTTGAACCTCATCAGATTTCTTTTGGCCCAATCCTCTAATCTGTCTAGGTCACTCTGTACCCTATCCCTGCCATCCAGCATATCTACCTCTCCCCAGCTTAGTGTCATCTGCAAACTTGCTGAGGGTGCAATCCATTCTCTCATCCAGGTCATTAATAAAAATGTTGAACAAGACTGGTCCTAGAACAGATCCTTGGGGTACTCTGCTAGAAACCAACCACCAACCTGACATCGAGCCATTGATCACTACCTGTTGGGCCTGACAGTCTAGCCAGCTTTCTTACAGTCCATTTATCCAATTCATACTCCCTTAACTTGCTGGCAAGAATATTGTGGGAAATCATATCAAAAGCTTTGTTAAAGTGAAGGTCCATCACATCCACTGACTTTCCCATATCCACAGAGCCAGTAACCTCATCATACTGTCCGGGTCCCCATCTCTGGGACCCGGACAGTATGATGAGGTTACTGGCTTCCCTGTGGTCATTCTACAGTATAACTCTCCCTCCTACCCGACCCATTTCATGAGAAACAATCAAATTCCAGGCACAATCAAACTCTGACCTTGCTTTAAGTTATGATAAGAGGAAGCTGCATACCAAATTTGATGTTTCTAGCTCTTACCATTTAGGAGGAGTTCTTGAACAAACAGACTCACAGATGGACAGACAGACAGATGCACATTTCTAAAGTATATAGTAAGAAGATTCTGGAGTGGGTGGTCTTACATGAATTGGGGGCAAGGTTAGGGGGACTGCAATCACCTTCTTACAAGCTCCACAGAGACTAACTTGGAACTGCTAATTAACCTGGGACACACTTTTTTGTTTCTCTTTAGAACTCACTTATTGGGAGTGTAGAGGGAAGGGAGAGAGACTAAAGATAATTGTAGCCAAATGGATTCCCTGGCACTGTGACTTCAAAGAATGTTGGACAGAAGGAACCAAAGTTCAACAGTTGGCACGAAGACTTGAGTGAGGCAGATGGTCCTTATGTCCTGGCATCCAGTGCATATGTGAAAGTCCCTAGCTTTGAGGGGCACAGAATGATCAAAGACAAACTCTGTGAAAGGATATTACTGAGGTTTTCTTCTCCCTTAGCCTTTTTTCCCCTGGGGTTTTATGTAAGAAGAGGTCATTGGGCTCAAACTTATTTATGTGCAGCAAATATTTGCAATTTGTTCTGCAAATTATATTTGAAATTTATAATTTCACTTGGGCACCTGTGATTGGGAAACCTGTTTTTTTTTTTTAATTTAAGATGTCTCTTTTTATTTCTATTTATTAGAAAGCAATTTACTTAAGAAAGATATTATTTTTGTCTTTACCAGGTCCCATTTGACATTACTTTGCAGTCAATCATGAATTTGGAGAAAATGTTTGATCCTGCTAATGGATGTGTGATAGCAGGAGGAAGTCTTTTCAACTGGATCGTGTCTCTGCTCCCTTGAGTTTTCTTTCTGTAGTAACTTAATCAAATACTGAATTGCATACTTTTTAAGTTCAAACTATGCTCCTACTAAAGGCAAAAGGAATTTTGCCATTGATGTTAATGGAACCAAGATCTGGCCCCTAATAATTTGTGTAGTTTTTAGTTATATTTTGGAATATGTCAGTTTATTTAAAAAAAAATAAAAGGTACTTTTCCTACTTCCCTAAGCGTCTTAAAGGAAATAATGTCTTTTTTGGGAATTAATGCTCTGATATGATATTTTTGTAGTAAAAATATTTAGAATGTAAGCTATTCAGTCCTAAATAAACTAGTCCATATTTTGCTGGGGTTTCTCCTTTTCAAAATCCTCATGTAGATTAAAAAATGTGAATAGGACAAAAAGATTGATTACCTTTGAGATATTACAGGCCTTGTAGCTTCCTAATATTCAAAAGTAAACTATGGATTTTTCCATAAAGCATTCGTTATATGCTAAACTTTACCGTACCAGCACACTTCTAACTGCTTTTGCAAGTAGTCACCGAGAAATGACTGCCTAAAACTCTTCACCTAATTTTTTTCACAATTTCAATTTCACTGCTTTTAAATTACAATTTCAGACTTTTTGTTAAAGGAAGAAAAGGTCTTACATACTGCTGACAGTGAAACTGATTTGTTAGAAAGCAATGGAGATGTCTTCATATAATTCTGAAGAGATAATCTGTAAACAGGCAAATTTAAAAGCTATGTAAGTATAGTACTAATGTACTTTTCATACAAAATATTAAAATGCTTCACAAAATAACACTGAAAATATAAATAAATGCTAAGTATTATTATGGTTTGAAAATTCTGACAAACATTAACTCAAGAAACATACAAAACATTCCTCTGAGGAAGGACGTGTTATCCCAACTTTACAAAAGGGGAAATAAACACAGAAAAATGAAGTTGTTTGACCAAGATCACAGAGTAAAACACTGGCTATGTTTACACTCTACACTCTGCTGCATCCAGGGAATGCATCTGCTCTTCTGAATTTTTTTTGGAAGAGCAGACATGCTTTTTCAGCATCCCTATAAATCTTGTTTTACGAGGAAGAAGTGATGTTCTGAAAAAAGGTTTTTTTCTGATATTTGGCCCAGTGTCGGAAAATGACAGGCCAAATGTTGGAAAAGCATCTTCCGAAATAAGAAGTGGAAAAAAAGCATCTTTTCCGGAAGCGCAGTGTAGTGTAGACATAGCCACTGTAAGATCCAAGATTAGAATTTGAGAGTTTCTCGTCCCTAGCCATTGCTCAAGGTATAAGACCATTGTGCATCAAAATCCATTGCTAACTACATTAATTCAGACAACAAGCAATAAAAATGACAGAAGGGATTGAGGGAGTTAGTTGAGTTGCACCTACTGAATAGAGTTTGAGACTGAGAGTCAGGAATCCTGGATTCTGTTCTGTTTCCTGTGTGTGACTGTAAACACTTAACAGTGAAATCCTGACCTCAATAAAAAGCAAACTTTTCACTGAGGCACTGTACTAGTGTATCTCAGTATAACAAATGATGAAATAGATATGATATTTAAAAATTGTCTGTAAAGGAAAAAAAATGGTTATGTTTTTGTGGTGCATTGCTTTTATTAAAAGAGATGCGAGGGAGGTGTTTACTTTTACATAGAATCATAGAATCATAGAGCTGGAAGAGACCTTAGAAGGTCATCAAGTCCAGCCCCCCTGCCCAAGGGAGGACCAATCCCAATTAAATCAACCAAGCCAGGGCTTTGTCAAGCTGAGACTTAAACACCTCTAGGGATGGAGACTCCACTACTTCCCTAGGTAACCCATTCCAGTGCTTCACCACCCTCCTAGTGAAATAGTTTTTCCTAATATCCAATCTGGACCTCTCCCACTGCAACTTGAGACCATTGCTCCTTGTTCTGCCATCCATCAATACTGTGAACAGCCTTTCTCCAGCCTCTTTGGAACCTCCCTTCAGGAAGTTGAAGGCTGCTATCAAATCCCCCCTCACTCTTCTCTTCTGCAGACTAAATAGACCCAACTCCCTCAGCCTCTCCTCGTAGGTCATATGCTCCAGCCCCCTAATCATTTTGGTTGCCCTCCGCTGGACCCTCTCCAATGCATCCACATCCTTCCTGTAACTGGGGGCCCAGAACTGGACACAATACTCCAGATGTGGACTCACCAGAGCCGAGAAAAGAGGAATAATCACATCTCTGGATCGACTGGCAATGCTCCTCTTAATGCAACCTAATATGCCATTAGCCTTCTTGGCTACAAGGGCACACTGTTGACTCATATCCAGCTTCTCATCCACTGTAACCCCCAGGTCCTTTTCTACAAAACTGCTACTTACCCAGTTGGTCCCCGTCCTGTAACAATGCTTGGGATTCTTCCGTCCCAAGTGCAGGACTCTACACTTGTCCTTGTTGAACCTCATCAGATTTCTTGTGGCCCAATCCTCGAATTTGTCTAAGTCACTCTGGACTCTATTGCTGCCCTCCAGTGTATCTACCTCTCACCCTAGCTTAGTGTCATCCACAAACTTGCTGAGGGTGCAATCCATCCCCTCATCCAGGTCATTAATAAAGATGTTGAACAAAACCGGTCCCAGAACCGAACCTTGGGGCACTCCGCTAGAAACCGACCGCCATCCTGACATCGAGCCATTGATCACTACCCACTGGGCCCGACCTTCCAGCCAGCTTTCTATCCATCTTACCGTCCATTTATCCAATCCACATTCCCTTAACTTGCTGGCAAGAATATTGTGGGAGACGGTATCAAAAGCCTTGCTAAAGTCAAGGTATATCACATCCACTGACTTCCCCATATCCACAGATCCAGTTACCTCATCATAGAAGCTAATCAGATTGGTCAGGCACGACTTGCCCTTCATGAATCCATACTGACTATTCCTGATCACCTTCCCCTCTTCCAAGTGCTTCAAAATGGATTCCTTGAGGATCCCCTCCACGATTTTTCCTGGGACTAAGGTAAGACTGACCGGCCTATAGTTCCCTGAATCATCCTTTTTCCCTTTTTTAAAGATGGGCACTACATTTGCCTTTTTCCAATCATCTGGGATCTCTCCTCATCTCCATGACTTTTCAAATATAATGGCCAAAGGCTCCTCAATGACATTTGCCAACTCCCTCAGTACCCTCGGATGTATTAAGTCCAGACCCATGGATTTATGTACGTTTAGCTTTTCTAAATAGCTCCTAACCTGTTCTTTCCCCACCAAAGGCTGTCCACCTTTGTCCCATATTGCGTTACTTAGAACATTAGTCTGGAAGCTGACCTTGTCCGTGAAGACAGAGGCAAGGAAAGCATTAAGTGCTTCAGCTTTCCCCACATCGTCTGTCACTAGGTTACCACCCTCATCCAGTAGGGACCCCACACCCTCTCTGATCACCTTCTTCTTGCTAACATGCCTGTAGAAACCTTTCTTGTTATCCTTCACATCCCTTACGAGTTGCAATTCCAATTGCGCTTTCGCCTTCCTGATAACTCCCCTGCATTCTCGAGCTATACATTTATACCCCTCCCTAGTCATCTGTCCAAGTTTCCACTTTTTGTAAGCTCCCTTTTTGTGCTTAAGTTCACCAAGGATTTCCCCTGTAAGCCAATCCGGTCTCCTACCATATTTGCTTCTCTTGCTATGCATTGGAATGGTTTCTTTCTGTGCCTTCAATAAGGCTTCTTTAAAATACTGCCGGCTCTCCTGGGCTCCTTTCCCCTTCATGTTTACATCCCAGTGGATTCTGCCCATCAGGTCTCTGAAGGAGTCAAAATCTGCTTTTCTGAAGTTCAAGGTGTGCATTTTATTACTCTCTTTTCTTCCTTTGGTCAGGATCCTGAAATCTACCATCTAATGATCACTGCTTCCCAGGTTGTCACCCACCTCTACTTCCCCTATTAGTTCCTCCCTGTTTGTGAGCAGCTGGTCAAGCTGTGCACAGCCCCTGGTTGGATCCTGCAGCACTTGTACCAAGAAGTTATCCCCAACGTTCTCCAAAAACTTCCTGAATTGTCTGTGTACTGTCATATTGGTCTCCCAACAGATGTCAGGGTGATTAAAGTCCCCCATGAGAACCAGGGCCTGCAATCTGGAAACTTCTCTCAGTTGTCCGAAGAAAGCCTCATCTACCTCATCCACCTGATTCGGCCGCCTGTAGCAGACACCAGCCACAACATCACTGCTGTTGCTTACACCTCTGAACTTGACCCATAGACTCTCAACAGGCTTTTCTCCCTCTATATACTGGAGTTCTGAGCAATCATAGTGCTCTCTTACATACAGTGCAACTCCTCATC
This sequence comes from Rafetus swinhoei, assembly GCA_019425775.1. NCBI lineage: Eukaryota > Metazoa > Chordata > Testudines > Trionychidae > Rafetus > Rafetus swinhoei. The sequence goes on along the minus strand of CM033437.1, from coordinate 266,622,501 downwards.
CTTTTCTCCCCTACCTGTTCTTCCTGAACAGTTTATATCCATCCATGACAGCGCTCCAGTCATGTGAGTCATCCCACCAAGTCTCCGTTATCCCAATCAAATCATAGTTCTTGGACTGGGCCAGGGCCTCCAATTCTTCCTGTTTGTTACCCAGGCTTCTCACATTGGTGTGCAAACACCTTAGATAACCAGTTGATCACCCTACGCTCTGCATTCAAATCAGGGACCACCTTTGTTGCTCGTTCCTCTTTGCATTTCTTCCCGGTATCCGACTTCCCCACTCCACTCAGGGTTTTGGTCACCGTCCCTCAACGAACCTAGTTTAAAGCCCTCCTCACTAAGTTTGCAAGACTGCCTGCAAAGATGCTCCTTCCTCTCTTTGTTAGGTGGATCCCATCTCTTCCTAACAATCCTTGTGCCCGGAACAGAGTCCCATAGTCGAAGAAACCAAAGCCCTCTCTGCGACACTACCTGCGCAACCATGCATTTACTTCCTCAATTTGACGATCCCTGCCCAGTCCTTTCCCTTCAACAGGGAGGATGGATGAGAACACCACTTGCGCTCCGAATTCTTTGATCCTTCTTCCCAACTCTACGTAATCCGCAGTAACCTGCTGAAGGTCATTCTTGGCCGTATCATTAGTTCCCACGTGGAGAAGCAGGAATGGGTAGTGATCCGAAGGTTTGATCAGTTTGGTAAGCCTCTCGGTCACATCCTGAATTCTAGCTCCCGGTAAGCAGTCCACCTCTTGAGATTCCAGGTCCGGATGGCAGATGGATGGCTCAGTCCCTCTTAGGAGGGAGTCCCCGACCATCACCACCTGCCTTCTTCCTTTGGGGGGGGTCGTGGAACGCTCATCCCTAGGACTATGCATCCCATGTCTTCCAGTTGAAGTGGTTCCCTTTTGATTTCTTCCTTGTGAGGTCCCTTCCAAAGCATTCTTCATCACAGAGCCTGTGGAGAGAGCCTGAAAGTGATTACTTACCTCAGTAGGAATGGGGGATTCCCGTGCTGGCTTTTTTTTCCTTCTAGAAGTTACATGCTGCCAGTTCTCTTCCTCGTCCTGTACTGCCCTCTCTGGCTCTTCCGCCTGCCTTGCTTGCAGGATTAAACACTGCCTTCTATCGAGGAAGTCTTCATCCTCTCTGATTGAGTGTAGTGTCGACATTTGGGCTTCCAGTCCTCTAATTTTTTCCTCCAAAATGGCGACCAGCTTGCACTTAGTGCAGATGAAATCCCTTCTTTCTTCCGGGAGGAAGACAAACATGGCACATGCTGTGCAGGTAACAACAGCAGAACTATTACCATCCATACCTGCTATCCTAAAAAAGGGTTTAAAGGAAAGACAAGAGTACCTTGCCCCCTTTCTTCTCCCCTTCCAAACTCCCTCTCTAAACTCCCTGTTTGCAATCACCTGTTTGGAAGCTCCCTGGTCGCTGACTCACTCCTTTATAAAGCCCTGGACTGCCTGATAGTCCCTCCCCCTACTAAGGGTCAGCCAATCAGCAGAGCCTTCTAGATTTCAAACTTAAATTAGAAGCCAACAGTTTCCAGCTGCCAGTCACAGCACACACTCGGGGGCATAGGCATGCGCACGGGGTGTGCTGGGTGTGCCCAGGCACACCCTAATGTTTCAAAGGGCCGCCCTGGTGTGCTGGGGAACGGATGATGCGCTGGGTTTGCCACGCATGCGCGGCCAAAACCGGCGGGTCTTAGGACCCCACGGAAACAGGCGGCAGGGAGCAGCATCTTCACCCCGCCTCCCAGGCAAGTGAGGTAAGTTTAAACCCCGGGCAGGAAGGTGGGGGGTGTGCCCCAGGCAGGGGATCGGGAGCAGTGCAGCTGAAGGGGGGGTCCGGGTCAGGAGTAGCGCAGCTGGGCCCGGGGTCAGGGAGTCGGGGGCCCGGGGCAGCACGGCTGGTCTGGCCCGGGGTCGGGGGCCCGGGCCAGCATGGCTGGCTCGGCCCAGGGCCGGGGGGGCCAGGGGCAGCGCGGCTGGTCCGGGAAGGGAGGGGCCGGGCCCGGGGCAGCGCGGCTGGCCTGGCCTGGGGTCGGGGTCCGGGGCAGCGCGCTGGCCCAGGACGGGGTTGGGGCAGCGCGCTGGTCCAGGAAGGGAGGGGGCCGGGCCCGGGGCAGTGCGGCTGGCCCGGCCCAGGGTCGGGGGGGGCCCAGGGGCAGCACGGCCGGCCCGGCCTGGGGTCGGGGGGTCCTGGGGGTAGCGCAGTTGGCCCGGGGCGGGGGGATCGGGGGCAGCGCGGCTGGTCTGGGAATGGAGGGGGCCGGGTCTGTGGGCAGCACAGCTGGTCCGGCCTGGGGTCGGAGGGGCCCGGGGGCAGCGCAGCTGGCCTGGGTTGGGGGCAGCGCAGCTGGCCCGGGTCGGGGGCCCGGGGGCAGCGTGGCTGGGTCGGGGAGCCCGGGAGCAGTGCAGCTGGCCCGGGAGTGGGGGGCCCGGGGTCAGTGCAGCTAGCCCCCACCCTCCCAGAGCTGCTTCCCATCCCCCCTCTTCCTCCCGGCCAACCCGGCGTTCTCGACCCCAGCTCTGTTTCCTGCACCTCCTTCCTCCGGGCTCCCTTCCTCCCAGCCAGCCCTGTGGCCCCTGACCCCCCGCCAGCTGTGCTTCCCACCCACCCCCTTCCTCCTGGCCATCCTCCCCCCGGTCCATGATTAAGTGTGTCCGGTTTTTTTGGGGCTGGTCTACCTGGTAACCCTACCTGCTGCAGCTCCACAACATGCTCAGGGACAGGGCTTCTCCTCCTCCCCAAGAAGTCAGACTCAACTAGAGGCTCCCAGTGCCGATGGCACCCCACCTTCCAGTCATTCCCCCCACTGCCGCCAGGCTTCAGTCTGGCGCCCAGCTGGAAAACCAGGAAATACCAGACATTGCATGTGTCCGGCATTTTCTGGATTTTTTTTACCAGACAGAGGGCCCAAAAACCGGACTGTCCGGTAGAAAACCGGACACCTGGCAATCCTACGAGTCGGACCCGGTGCAGGGAGACTGCCGGAACTTTGGGAACCAGAGACTGCGGGGTGGGGGTTTGTGGCCCAAAAGGAGGCTGAGAAACCTAAGAAAGACAGAGTAGGGGGAGCTCCAGAAGGGTGACAGTCAGGGTGACCCTAGAACTCTGTTACAGACCAGCTGGTGGCTGCTGGAGGAGGAGGGAAAAATAGGGGGAAAGGGTCAGAGAGGAAGGGGCTTGTGCTGAGGGGAGGGGAGCAGTTCAGGAGAAGAAAGGAGAAGGCACCAGGGGACAGGGTGGAGGACAGAGACAAATGCCAGGGGGCCAAGTGCAGACAATGAGGAAAAGGGCAGGAGGGGAAGTGTCAGTGGGGGGGGACAGGATGATGCTAGGAGAGGAGAGGGAAGGGCTTTGGGGGCTAGAGGGAGAAGGGGAGGTGCTGGGAGAAGGCTTGAAAGAAGGGGTGGGCATGAGGAAGGGCAGGGGTGGAGCAAGGCATGTGTGAGGGCACAGGGGCATGAGGGGAACGGGGGCAGAGGGTGGTGAGGGGTGGGCATCAGGGAAAAAGAGGGGAAAGGGGGCAGGGGCAGTGAGGGAAGGGGAAGGCACCAGGACTGTGCAGGGCTAAGAGAAGGTGCAGGTGCCAGGGATTCTGGGGGTGAAGCAGAAGGGCAGACACCTGCAGGGAGGACCAGCACCAGAGGAGAGAGGCAGGGCAGGTGTGTAGAGGAGGTGTTAGGAGAGGGGATGAGGAGGGTAGCTCACATGATCAGAGTGGGGCTACTGGAGGAGTGGGCATGGGGGAGAGAAGGGCTGGTGGAGGGGCAGGTCTCAGGAAGGCTGAGGGCAGTGAGAAGGGCAGGAGTCAGGACAGCAGAGGTGGGTGAGGGGTTGGGGGAGGCAGCAGGCACCAGGGGAGCTGATGGAGCAAGGGGAGGAGACAGGGCAGCAGAGGGAAAAGGTAAAGGTTTATAAGTTACTTATTAATAACTTGGGTGCCACTGTGGCACGTCGAAACAAGCCACAAACTCAGTACTGGTGCATAACACAAAATTTATTGTGCTCATGGGAGGAAACTCTTAGAGGGAACACTTCCCCCAGCCTCTCTGCTCCCGAGTTAATGTCACACACATTGGGTTAATGCAATCGTGGGATAGTTGCATGAGGGGGGGTTTGGTGAGGGCCAAACTAATCCCTATTGGTAGGAGGATGGTGGGAAAAGTCCTTGGGGGGGGGGGGGGTGTCGCATGACACCTTTTATTTCTGGTCATGTGTCCATATTGCCCTGAAAGTATTACCTCCAGAGGCGTGGCTAATGGGGGTCAGGGGGTGTGGCTAATGGGGGTCAAAGAGTACATTTTAAAAAAATTATTTGGGTGCACACCCTAATGAAATGTGCCGCGCACACCTATGCTCGGGGGGTTGTGTTGGTTGTTTTTCCTCAACTCTATGGATAAGAGGAGTACTACTAGGATTATCACATTGGAAGAATCAAGAAAACAAAACCCGAAGAACTAATTACGTAACAAATGTAACCCTTTTGCCAGGTAGCGTTGGCAGCAGCCAGGGCCGGGTTCAATATCTAGGGGTTTCTTTTCATCCATCTCACACAGAACTGGCTCAAGCCCCCACCCAGTAGCCTGGGAAATTCAAAAACCCCTGGGAGCCTCTGAGAGGCAATGCTTCTCCACTCACAAGCACAGAGTCTGAGCATAGAAAAGAAACTTTTAATGAAAGAGGGAGAGAAGTAACATGGCATTAGCTTGGGAAAATACCAAAATTATATTGGGAAAATTCCTAACCAAACCACGAGTAAACGTCCCAGCTCAAATGGATTGAGCAATGTCCTTTGCCTCTCAAGCACATAAGTCCAGCAATGTAAGTGTCCCATTCACATGCCCAAACTTTCTCCGTACCCCACTCAGAGTTGCTGCCCTTGGTCAGGGCATATCAGAGCTCAGGGATCATTTTCAGAGCTCACCTCCCACCCTTGGGGGGGGGCAGAGGAGGCATCTCACTCACTCTGTTGACCACTCGCTGCTGCTCCTGCCAGCTGCTCCCGCCAGCTGCCCTGCTGGCCACCTGCTCCTGCCAGCCCTCCCTGCTAGCTGCCTGTTGCTGCTCTTACTGGCCACCCGCTGGCCACCCTGCTGGTTGCCTATTCCTGCCAACTGCCCTGCTGGCTGCCCGCTCTTGCCAGCCACGCTGCTGGCTGCCTGCTGCTGTTCCTACTGGCCACCCGCCACCTGCTCCTGCCAGCTGCCTGTTGCTGTTCCTACTGGCTGCCCGCTGGCCACTGCCGCCAGCCACCCTAATGACCGCTTGCTCCTGCCAGCTGCTGCTTCCATGATCGGTCTGGCTCTGGGCCAAACCTAGTGATTTCAGCTCTTGGCCCACCACTTAGGCTGGCCAAAAGATTCCAGCTCCCACTGGAATAATATTTCAAAATAACAAAGAGACTCCTTATGGAGTCTGTTTTAGGTCTATCCTTAGAACGGGGGGTGAAGGGGAGGGAAGAGACAGGTTGAACCAGTCTCACAGCTCACACCGAGAGAGCATGTAGCCTGCTGGTTCAGGCTCCTCCTTCTTTGAGTGGTTGCTCATGTGCATTGGAATTAGGTGCGTGCGCGTGCCGTGTGCACGGTTCCCAGAGCGTTTTTTCCCCAGCGGTACCCGTTGGGCCGGCAGGTTGCCCTCTGGAGTGGCACCGCGATAACAGGGCATAAATACCCCTGCCAGCCCTCCCCCACCTCAGTTCCTTCTTATCGCCTGTGACGGTTGTTGCAGCTTCTCTTGTTGACTTGTTGATCCAGTGATCAGGGTTCTTTGTAGTGTAAATAGTTCTTTAGTCTTAGTTAGCATTTAATAGTATAGTTAGCACTTAGGTATTTTGAGTGTTCTCTCCCCTTTGGGGGAGGGTATGCCAGGCCCGCATGGTTTCAAACCCTGTGCATCCTGTGCTATACTGATGCCGCGTGGAGACTCCCATGACTCTTGCTTAAAGTGCCTGGGGGAGGCCCACTTGACGAACTCCTGTAAAATCTGCAGAAGTTTTAAGCCAAGAACCAAAAGGGAGAGAGATTCCCGCTTAAAACTCATTTTAATGGAGTCAGCGCTTCAACCGGCACCAGAGAAGGGAGGTGCGGTCCGCAGTGCACTGGCATCGGTGCAGAAAACCTCTCCGTACCACGGCCCCGAAGCCTTCGGCGCCAAGGCACCGATTCCAGTCTCCGGTGCCAAAGAAGAAAAGGGACAATAGGGGGAGGTCTCTGGCCAAGAGACTGCACAAGAGCCGGCACCGGTTACATTCACCCTCCCGGTCCCCCCTGTGCCGACGGGAAGATGGCACCCAGAGGCATTATGATGACACGGTATGGGAACATAGTCTGGAGCAGATACAGCTGCAAAGGCCATCCATGCCAGAGACCTCTGAAGCAGTGCAAGAGCTGACAGAGCTCATGGCGTCTTCTCCTCAGCCTGCACTCCCTCAGTACCAGGAGTGTTCGCCTGCAGCACCAGGGGCCTCGGCGGCACCGGTAACAGCGGCAGGGTTACCGGTCAGCACCACCAACGGCGGTACCGCCCACTACAATGCTACGTCAAACAGCACTGCAGATGGGATTGGTGCCGCCAGCTACAACTTTGGTACCGGAGGAGGCTCCACCTGCTGTGCTGCAAAGGGCGCCAAGCACCAATCCTCCGGCACCAGCCACCGTGCCCCCGCCTAGACAAGTGCATACGGGGACGCCGGAGTCCATGGAGAGATTCAGACAGCATCACCTCTCCAGGGCACCACCCACAGCATCGCCATGGTCTGCGTCTGAATACTCTTCAGAGTCAGAAGCTGAATCCCTACCATCGAGGTCTTTGTCGAGGACCTCGTCTCAGTACTGTTCTTGTTCCCAGCACTGGCCCAGACAAGGGGACTTTCAGCAAACTTGGCCTCCACAAGCTCAACCGTCCTGGACTTTTTGGGCACCTTGGGCCTATCACCAATGGCAAGATCCAGTGCCACCATCAAGAGGGTCGAGTGTCCCCAGAACCAGGAGCACCCCTTCAGCCTCAGTGTCAAGGCCTCCTGAGGTAGACACTAGGCAAAGTCCATTAAGGCAGGAACCCAAAGACAAGATGGAACGGGGGACAACTACAGCCCCAGTTCCAGTGGAACCGGCGCCAGACCACCACTGGCCTATGGTGGAGGAACAGCAGGACTGCAACAGAGGGTCTTCCTCATCATCACCTAATGAAGCCTTGGCAGAGCCGGCATCTTCAATGCCGTCTACTGATGCTCGTGCTCACCAAGACCTCCTGCGTAGATTGGCTACTAATCTAGATGTCCAAGTGGAGTCAGTAGTTGAAGACGCTGACCCCATGGTAGACATATTGACTGCAGATACCCCAGCAAAACTGGCATTGCTTCTTAACAAAACAGTGGCTAAGATCACAACTACTCTGTGGCAAACCCCAGCATCAATCCCGCCTACCCAAAAAGGAGTAGAGAAAAGTTATTTCATCCCGCAAACGGGACACGAGCACCTCTATTCCCATCCTACTCCAGGCTTAATAGTAGTACAGGCGGCGGCCCAGAAGGAAGGGCAAGCGCAACCAGGGCCTACTCCTAAGTCCAAGGAGCCCAAACACTTAGACCTAATGGGGCGTAAGGTCTATGCCACTGCGGGTCTTCAATTGCGCATCGCAAACCAGCAGGCGATGCTCAACAGGTACGCATATAACACGTGGCAGACGATGGGCAAGTTTCGTGACCTCTTACCCACTGACTCTAGACAAGAGTATGCTGCCATGACTAATGAGGGTAGAACCATAGTCCGCACGGCATTGCAAGTGGCATTGGATGCTGTGGACTCGGCAGCCCGAACCATGGCATCGGGGTAGTCATGCACAGAGGTGCGTGGCTACAGGTGTTAGGCATAAGGATGTCCAAACCCACCATTCAAGACCTACCCTTCGAGGGCAAGGACCTCTTCTCTCAAAGCACAGACTCGAGACTCCACACCCTTAAGGACACGAGGGCCACCCTTAGGACTCAAGGCATACATACACCAACCCCGCAGAGATGGTCACCTAATACCAGGGCACCTGCTAGACCACAATACCCTCCCTATAGGCAAGACCTGTGGAGGCGCAGGTATCGTAACGCGGGCACAGCTAATAACAACCCCTCTGGACCAAATAATGCTCATAATAAGAGAAGGCGACCTAGAGGAGATGCAGATAGATCTGCAGACCCTCCTGCTAACCAACCTTCCAAGCCCCACTTTTGAAGATGTGCCCGGGGGTCATGTACCAGCTCTCACATTAGACCCTCCCTTTGGGAACAGGTTGTCCCATTTTTACCAGGCCTGGACCAGGATTACATCAGACAGATGGGTGCTAGACCTGATAAGAGAGGGTTACTCTATTCCCTTCCTCTTTTTACCTTTTACCCATCCCCATCCCCATCCCTCTTCAGGGACCCATCTCACAAAACCCTCTTAAAACAGGAGGTGCTCTCCCTTCTCACTAGGGGAGCAGCAGAGAGGGTCCCAAGGAGTTTCCAAGGGAGGAGTTTTTATTCCAGATATTTTCTCATCCCCAAACCAAAAGGGGGTCTCAGGCCCATCCTGGACCTCAGAGACCTCAACCGGTTCACAAAGACAATGAGGTTCAGGATGGTCACGCTTGCCTCCATTATTCCCATGTTAGAGACAGGAGACTGGTATGCGACCCTCGATTTAAGGGACGCTTATTTTCATGTAGCCATACAGCTGATGCACAGGCGTTACCTAAGATTCATGATAGGGCACGAGCATTTCCAGTTTGCAGTCCTGCCCTTTGGTCTCTCCACTGCCCCCAGGACATTCACCAAGTGCATGGCAGTGGTAGCAGCTTTCCTCAGAACACACACCGTGCAAGTATTCCCGTATCTGGATGACTGGCTCATCAGAGCGCGATCAAGAGATCTAATCCTCCTTCACGTAGACATTATAAAGTCTCTGTTTGGTGAGCTGGGACTTTTGATAAATGAGGAAAAGTCCATATTAACTCCCTCGCAAGACATACAATTCATGGGGGCACATCTGGACACCATTGCACGCAGAGCGTCCCTCCCCATGATCAGATTCACAATCTTGACACAGGAAGTACTCCAGTCACTTCACTGGTGGACTCAAGAAAGGGATGTGTGCAAGGGTGTCCTGTTCCTCAACGAGACACCCACTATGAGACTAGTTACCAATGCTTCGGACCTAGGTTGGGGGGCGCACTTAGACCACCACAGGATGCAGGGTCTATGGACTCCTCTGGAGAGAGACCTACATATAAATGTCAGAGAGTTGAGGGCAGTTAGGAGAGCGTGCGAAGTCTTCCTTCTCCACCTCTCAAACAAGTCGGTGCTAGTGTATTTGGACAACATGGCAGCCATGTTTTATATAAACAAACAGGGTGGTGCTCGCTCTTCTCCTCTTTGTCGAGAAGCCCTACTTCTTTGGGATTTTTGAATAGCCCATGGCATTCACCTACAGGCAGCATATATACCAGGGAACAAGAACCTCTTAGCGGACGAACTGAGCCGCTTGTTCGGGACTCAGGAGTGGGCCATAAGGGAGGACATATTACGGGGGCTATTCCGAAAGTGGAGTCATCCCCGTGTGGATCTTTTCGCCACGGAAAGGAACAAGAAGTGTCCAACCTACTTCTCGTTCATGGCCCAAGGGTTGGGATCCAAAGGGGACGCACTAGTAGCCGATTGGCCCAAGGGACTGCTCTATGCATTTCCCCTGTTCCCGTTGATTCACAAGGTTCTTGTCAGAGTCAAGAGACTCAAAGCACTAAGTCCTCTTAATAGCTCCAGACTGGCCCAGACAGTTCTGGTATCTGATCCTCCTGGACATACTCCAGGACAAGCCTCAAGCCATACTTACTGTCCCAGATGTAATCGTTCAAGAGTGGGGGAGGGTCTCTTGTACCACCTGAACATCAAATCCCTCCGTCTAACATCGTGGCTTATCCATGGCTAACTGGTGCAGAGCTAAATTGTTCTGAGACTGTGAGATCAGTACTGCTGAGTAGTAGAAAGCCTGCTACAAGGGCGGTGTACTCAGCTAAGTGGAAAAGATTTTCACAGTGGGTTGCGGATACAGGTATAGATCCTAATACAGCATCCACCCCTTTGGTGTTAGAATATCTCCTGGGGCTAAGGCAGGCTGGCCTTTCCATGGCATCCGTTAAGGTGCACTTAGCGGCTATGTCGGCTTTCCACAAGGGGGAAGGAAACAGATCCCTATTCACGAACCACTTGGTTAAGAGGTTCCTTAAGGGTCTAGATAGGCTATTCTCACATGTGAAACTGCCAGTGCCCCAGTGGGACCTCAGTTTAGTACTTACCAAACTCAGAATCCCACCCTTCGAGCCGCTGGCCATATCCTTGCTAAAGCACCTCTCCCTTAAAGTAGCATTTATAGTGGCAATCACTTCAGTGAGGAGGGTGTCAGAGCTCAAGGTGCTGATGATAGAGCCCTCTTACTTGCTCTTTTCAGCAGATAGGGTGAGTTTACGTCCCCACCCAGCCTTCCTACCAAAGGTAGTGTCTACCTTCCATATGTCCCAAGACATATACCTGCCTGTGTTTTACCCAAAGCCCCATAAGTCCTCTAGGGAACAAGCCCTCCACTCTCTTGACACCAAGAGAGCGTTAGCCCTCTGTATAGACAGTACCAGACATTTCCGCAAGTCCCAACTTTTTATTTCATTTGCGGAAAGGATGAGAGGGTTGCCAGTGTCAGCCCAGAGGCTATCTTACTGGGTCTTATCCTGTATAAAGGAGTGTTACGTGTTAGCAGGCAAAGACCTGCCTCATGTGACGGTCCACTCCACGCGAGTGCATGCGTCCTCTACAGCGTTCGCGGCTCGGGTCCAGATTGTAGATATCTGTAGGGCAGCCACATGGCCCTCGGTCCATATGTTCACTGCACATTATGCCATTCTGCAGCAGGCAAGAAGTGACGCAGCCCTGGATTCTGCAGTTTTAAGTTCAGTTCTGTAACATAATCAAATAAAAGCATATTAGAAAGAAGTCACTTGAATTGATTTCTAGGTCGTGCCTCCGACCCCACCTCCACAAGTTTCGGCTAGGGATTCACCTAATTCGAATGCACATGAGCAACCATTCGAAGAAGAAAAGAGGGTTACTTACCTGTAACTGTTGTTCTTTGAGATGTGTTGCTCATGTCCATTCGATCCCCTCCTACCTCCCCTTTGTCAGAGTCTCCGGCAAGAAGGAACTGAGGAGGTGGAGCGCCGGCAGGGGTACTTATGCACTATTATCGCGGCGCCACTCCAGGGGGCGACCTGCCGGCCCAACGGGTACCGCTGGGGAAAAAACGCTCCCGGAACTGTGCACGCGGCACGCGCACACCTCATTCGAATGGACATGAGCAACACATCTCGAAGAATAACAGTTACAGGTAAGTAACCCTCTTTCCCCCTCCCCCCATCCAGTCCACTTGAGTCTGGAAGGGAGAGGCTTGTCCATCTGAGACTCTTTACAATGACAGTATCTCTCCTGCAAGTGCTGGTGGTTATATTTTACAATTCCTATATTTAGGGTTAACATGGTTTGTGACCCCACAACATCCAAATTAGTTACAATACACCACATTCCATTCTAACAACTGACCATCCATCAGGCCTATAGCACTGGCTGAACTGGATTTACATAACCACACCTATGATCTCTTTCTCGTTCCAGCATGAGCTACATTTACATATCAACAGTTGATTATCTTGCTGGCTAAACAACTGAATGAGCATAACCACACCCAGGACTCCTTTCCCCTTTCATTTGGTTGCATTGGAAGCAGTGGTTCAGACCCTGCTTATATATATTTTTAGTGAAACAGTTTAAACCTCTGTTATAACTCATATTTAACTCAAATGCCTAATATAGTTGGGAGTAAAGATTCACAACTAATAAAAGGCTGAGAATGCTCCCTCTACAGATCCAGAGTCCTCAAAAAGACCCCCCAACAAGTACAGAAAATATTAAAAAATTACATTCCTCATATTTCTATTATAAAAAAGTAGTAAAAGAGCATAATTGGGAAAACCTTTCAGACTTCATAAAAAAACCAAAAAGAGCAAATACCTCATTTTTTTTCTTTTTTTTTTTTTAATTCTTTTCATAGAATCTAGGTTTGGAAGAGATCTCAGGAGGTCATTAAGTCCAACCCTGAGCTCACAGCAGGACCAACACCAACCAAATCATCCCAGCCAGGGCTTTGTCAAGCTGGGATTTAAAAACCTCTAGGGATGGAGATTCTACCACCTCCCTAAGTAACCCATTCCAGTTTTTCTTAATATCCAGCCTAGACCTCCCTACTGCAACTTGAGACCGTTGTTCCTCGTTCTATCATTTGTCACCACTGAGAACAGCCTCTCTACATCCTCTTTGGAACCTCCCTTCAGGTAGTTAAAGGCTACTATCAAATCCCCCCTCACTCTTCTCTTCTGTAGACTAAATAAACCCAAATCCCTCAGCCCAGCTTAGTGTCTTGCTGAGGCTACAATCCATCCCCTCATCCAGGTCATTAATAAAGATGTTGAGCAAAACCAGCCCCAGAACTGACCCTTGCGGGCACTCCGCTTGACAGCGACCACCAACCAGACATCAAGCCATCACTACCCATTGAACCTGACAATATAGCCAGCTTTCTATCCACCTTACAATCCATTTATCCAATCCATACTTCCTTTTTTCCTTTTGAAGGTCACCTTGAAGAATATCAGAGGGTTTTTGTGAGGCTTAATTAATATTTGTAAAGCACTATGAGAGCATCAGGTGAAAAGTGCTGTATAAGTAAAAAGGTTTTTTGTTACAGAGGAGACCCATATCCAATAGAATTATTTTCACATTCATGTATAAATATTTTATGCTTTTAATGATTTTTTTTATTGAAATAAGAATTTGTTCTACTATCTCCCCTTAGCACTTCAGAGAAATGGTAATGCTGAAATTTTAATATCATTGTATCCATAGCAGCAGATTTTACTTTCATAAACACAGGATTAAGGATTTGTTGCAGGTTCCAGAAGATAGCATTAGAGACAACATTTTTCTTTAACATATAATTAAATTCCTTAGTTAACAACCTGCTTGTAAGGAAGAAAGTTCATATTTAAACAGATTTTCAACAATTGCATAGAATAAAACATAAAATTAATTGCAAAGTAAATTGCTTCTAGCTTTCTACATTATAGGAATATAGATGGATTTTTCTTCCCTTACCACTGAATGTAGACTAGGGTTTATAGTCTGTTAAACTCAGATAAGTCTTTGTTAGCTTCATACTCTAATTTCCGCAATATGCACTCCATCAATCTCCCCATCCCCGCAAATATTAGGAGAGGAGAGGACTGTTTCTTGTTTAATTCCACAGTTTGAAGACTAACAGCTGGGACAAGCATGTCACTGGGCTTATCCCTGTCCTGCAGTAAAAGAGTGGTGTTAGTCACTTCTTTGGCCTTCTTTACACTTACCAGGAGACGGCGCTGCAGGGGTTGATTTAGCAGGTCTAGTAAAGACCTACTAACTTGACTACAGATCATGTTCCTGTAAGTCCTCTGCAGTGGAGATGCTGTTGTAACTCGAACTAAGGTACATCAACACTGGGCTACTCTAGTCACATAGCTGGAGTTATGTACTTTAGCTCAACATTGCCCCCTAACGTAGACTTAGTCTATGACACCTGAGGAAAACCTGCGTGTCTCAAGTTGGGCACCCAGGGTGTGTCTAGACTATACCTCTCTGTCGACAGAGAGCTGTAGATTAGGCATGTCGAAATTGCTAATGAAGCCAGGATTTAAATATCCTGCGCCTCATTAGCATAAACATGGCCGCTGCTTTTTTTCAAAACGGAGTTTTTTCTAAAAAAACCCAGCAGTGTAGACGCACATCTGTCAAAAATAAAGCCTTTTTTGACAGATCCTGTAACACTCGTTTTTTGAGGAATACAGGATCTGTCGAAAAAGGCTTTATTTTCAACAGATCCACGTCTAGACTGCCTTTTTTTTCCGAAAAAACTGTTTAAAAAAAAAGCAGTGGGCATGGTTATGCTAATGAGGCACGGGATATTTAAATCCCAGCTTCATTAGCAATTTCAACGTGCTTGATTTGCATCCCTCTATTGACAGAAGAATGCAGTCTAGACATAGCACCAGACATTGAGGCTATGTCTACACTACAGGGGTTTTGCGCAAAAACCCGCAGAACAACCACACCTAAAGTGCGTTTTGCACAAGAAAATTTACAGTAGAACGGCAGAAGAGAGGGCTTTTTGCAGTATAGGTATACCTTTCTACAAGTAATAACTCCTTTTTGTGCAAGAGTTCTTGTGCAAAAAGATGTGTGTGGATGCTCAACAGAGGTTTCTTGCGCAAAAAAGAGCCTATCAGAAAAAGCACAGGTGTTTTGATGGCCATTCTGTTAATGGCCATCAAAGCTTTCTTGCGCAAGAGTATCCATGCAGTGTGGATGCTCTCTTGCGCAAAAGTGCATCAGTTTTGTGATGCGCTTTTGTAGTGTGGACGCGCTTTTGCGCAAGAAGTTTTTGCAGAAGATCTCTTGGGCAAAAAGTTTCTTGCGCAAAAAGCATGCAGTGTAGACGTAGCCTGAGACTCCAACAGTGGACAGTGGGCACATTTTGGCCAGAATATTTCTGTGCCTCCACATCTGTAAAATGGGGTTAATAGTGCTCCCCTCCCTTACTACTATTCATTACTATTGTGAGAGGCAATAGTGAGGAAATAAAACTCTCCATAATCAGTGCTGCCTTAGCATGGCATGCAGCAAACTGGGGGAACGGCCAGACACTGAATGACAAGGATAGAGTGAAACATTAAACAGCTGCTTCATGCAGTGAGAACCATCCATCCTGCGCACATACATATTGAGGAAAAAAATAGCCCATGGTTACGTAATTAAAGACTTTTAGCATGTACCAGGTGGGGTGACCAATTATGCTTTATTTTGATAATTTTGAAACTTTGAACACTTGACTTTGCGATGTAAATGTCTTTTTACCATAGTTTTCTTATATGTAATGCATGTTTGGATGCAATGGTGAAGGCCTGCATGGGATCTGCTACATCTCCACAGATACTTAGCTAGTTCCAAGTACTTCAGGTTTCATGTCATGAACTTTGTGAAGTGAAAATTGGTTGTTTCCACCCAGTTTTATTTAAGTCTATTTGTCTATTGTGTGCAAAAGCGGCAAGGAGTCCTGTGGCACCTTATAGACTAACTGAAGTGTTGGAGCATAAGCTTTCGTGGGCATAGACCCACTTCGTCAGATGCATGTAGTGGAAATTTCCAGAGCCAGGTATAAATATGCAGGCCAGAATCAGGCTGGAGATGACGAGGTGGATCCAATCAGGGAGGATGAGGCCCACTTCTAGTAGCTGATCTGGAGGTGTGAATTCCAAGAGAGGAGAAGCTGCTTTTGTAGTTAGCAAGCCATTCACAGTCTTTCTTTGTAGGTTTCTTTGAAAAACAAAGGTAAGATAAAGAAAGCAAGTAAAAAAGTCTGGAGGCAAGTTCCAAAATCTAATATTTACCAAAGAACATTTTAATTTTCAATCTTGGAACTTAAAGATAACTCATTCATATCTCCGGTGAACCTGCATTAAAATAATACTTACAGGCAATTAGAAATGGATACATATTCAACCAAATGCAGCAGAAATCTCATTGAGACTGTGGAATCATTCTGGTTATGATTTCCTCAGAATAAGGGCCAGATTCCTTAGTCCAACTGAACTGTCTCCAGTATAAGTGTGGCGAGGTGGGAGAGGAATGCACCAGGGAGACTTTAAGATGCCTTTACATTGGCGGTCAGTCCCAGAGGAAATCAGGGTTGATCTTGCTTCTGGCCAGTTTTTCAGTAGTCAGGCCTGCTGTCATTTCAGTAGCCAAGGACTGCCAGGGCAGAGGGATATTTCAATCATAATCACTTTCCTCTGGCCATGTCTCCTAATCAAGGGGCTAGCAGGAAGTTGGCAAAGGAGCTGTCACTGTGACTACACCATGAAGAATTCCATGTATCTGCCAGTTCTGTGGCTGCTTTGCAGCATGGCAGCAGCACAAAGCATTAGCGGTAAAAGACCTTACCGTATGTTTCATTGTTATTGGCATCTTATATCTAGAAAAATGATAAGAGGCTACTGGCATAAGAAATGAAGGCTATTACTAATCATTAAAATCACAGTACATGCAGGACTAAAGTGAGTAATCTGCTGATTGTGAGAATGTGATGGAACCAATCTCATCACTCAACGTAGAATTGTTTCAAAACTGTTTTGAAATCAAGTTATAATTGTAAAAACATCCACCATATTTTTTGCCTCCTGGCTGCCAGGAATCGGGGTCTGCAGAAGAGTCAGTCTCTGGCAACCTAAGAAATGCAGCTGGCTTATAGTAGGGCTTCCTGGTTGCCTACACTACATGATTTGTAAGAAGAGCCAGCAGACCCCCTGTACTGTCCTGGGCCCCAAGCGATCCCTCAAAGTGCAGGGTCTGGGGCAGTTGCTCTAAACCATCTGATGCACATGCTCTGGGTGTCCCTAATCCTCTGACCATAGAAGGTAGGACTGGATGACAAAGGATGGATCACTTAAAAAACTGTCCTGTTCTCTTTGTTATCTCTGAACCACCTGATACCAACCCCTGTTGCAAGACAGAGTCTTGGGCTAGATGTACCATTTGGGTATGTCTACACTAGCCCCCTAGCTGGAACTAGGGAGGCTAATGTAGGCATTCGAAGTTGCAAATCAAGCCCGGGATTTAAATATCCCGCGCTTGATTTGCATCTTCCGTCGCCATTTTTAAAATATACAAGTCGGACTAACTGCCCGGCGTCTACGCCGTAGGGACCCGGTATTTCGAATTAAAGCCTAAATCGAACTACCTGTTATTCCTCCTGCAAGGAGGTTTAACAGGTAGTTCAATTTAGGGCTTTAATTTGAAATACCGGGTCCCCGCCGTGTAGACGCGGCAGTTAGTCCGACTTGTACATTTCAAAAATGGCGATCGTTGGAAGATGCAAATCAATCGCGGGATATTTAAATCCCGGGCTTGATTTGCAACTTCGAATGCCTACATTAGCCTCCCTAGTTCCAACTAGGGGGCTAATGTAGACATACCCTTTGTCTGACCTAATACGGCTGTTCTTCTGTTCTTACATGTTCTTATTATATAAAGTTATGCAACTTCTACCCTAATAGCAAGAACCCATGATCAGAACTCTGAAGTCTCATCCACACTCTGTCCACACCTCCACAGTCTTGATCTGCTATATCAATGGACTTCATTGCCACACTCCCAGGGACACTCAATAATCCCAGTTGCAGTTAACCTCCTAAAAAAGATGACCCGTTTCATTCTGAACTATAGTGTTTTTATGCCATGGGAGAGGAGCTGGCTCTTCCCAGAAAATGTCATCTGTTACCATGCATTACTGACAGACACATCAAACTGGGGATGCCAATTTATCTCCTGATTCTGGCAGGAATTTCTCAGCACCCTTTACATTAAGTTCCTTGCTTCATTTACCCATCACCCACAGACTAATGGTCAAACAAGAAGAGTCAACCAAATCTTCAGAGTTATCATTATGATGATTGGTTGCCCCTGCCTGTTCTATGGCAAACTTGCAAGCAACTATGTGACCCATACCTGAAGCCAACATAGCTCATTCTACAGTCTACCATGGCGCCGTCTATGCCAATGCATCTGTATACACAACCTGGACCTACTGCAGCTGAGTAACATGCAGCTCTCCCCCAGCTGTGCCCACTGGAACTGCACTGGCCATGGAGAAGCGCTTCTCACCTGGCCCCAAGTTGCTGCGGTGAGAGAAGGCTGGGGTAGTCTTCTCTCCCCAAGGTAGCCTGTAACTGAAATCTTCATCCTCAGCCCCACCCCAGAGCAACGATTTAAATGAAGAAAAACAAAAATTATTTGAGTTAAGGACCTGAGCAACTCCGAGTAAATTTTCTAGTAATAAATATAAATAAAGTGACCTCATTTTGGAGAAGGTTCATCTCTTGCACTGAACTTTCCAGGTCAGGCCACTAATTATTTATAGGACTACAACCTTCTGTCTCTGCTCCCCATTTATTTTTAATAATCAGCCATGCAACAGCACTTCTTTGCATGTATGGCTGTGAATGAGAGTTGCTACTCCAGCTTCTTTGAGCTTTCCAACAAGACAAATGTTTGATGTGTTAAATGGACAGTTGTCAGTTCCTCAAAGCCAGCATCGGTGCTTCATATTGTCTTTATTCTCTAGCTTTAAAAGACTACTAGAGAGCTATTAAAAACAAAAACAGCAAAACAAAATGATACAGTGCAGATTCCTTGAACCCTTTGCTTCCTTGGTATTGGCTGTGCTTTCAGTGAGTCTTTCCCTAATAAATGATCTCAGCATTGCTAGGTATAAAATGCCTATGTCAACTCCTTTTCTGATAAAACGGTGATTTATCTGGTTTACTTCAGTTGTCCTGGTCTATGTAAGTGAGCTAAGGTCAAGAAAAAACAAAATCATGCTACCATTCTACAAAATGCCATTACTTTTCCTGACAGCCTTTACCATTGTGTCTTTATTCCTTACATTCATCAACATCAAAAAATCATTGCTCATATTTTATCTCCTGCACCAACAGCTCTTTTCAAAGGACTTCTGTGGCATTAGTGTTCTTTCTTTGGAGTACATCCAGTCTTGGTGCTGAGAGAAATGTCGGTGCAGAGAAAGGGTGAATTGAAAGTTGAGGAGACCAGGAGATCTCTAAGTTCATCTACCATCAATGTTCCCCAGCCAGATTGATGAATGCAGCAAACTACACTTTCCCCTCACATCGTGACAAAGGGGAACAGCCAGCAATGTCCGGTTTGAAATGGTGGGGGTGGGGGAGGATTCAGCCCACCCCTACCCACTCTAATGGGTATTTGGAGGGGTAGAAATCTCAGAGTTGGGGCAGTTTGGGGGTGTGTGTGTGTGTGTGTGTGCGTGCGTGCGCCTGGTGATTCTGTCTCTTTTCTGTATGGTTTTATGAGAAGCAATCCCATTCCCAGCACATCCCATTTTCCTGGTACAACGAAATCATTACCTTGGTTTAAGTTATGATAAGAGGAAGCTGTACATTGAATTTGACCTCCTAGCTCTTACTGTTTATGAAGAGTTCTTGAACAAAGAGATAAGCCAACAGACAACCTCTCTCAAATATATAGCATCAGAGGAGTAGCCGAGTTAGTCTGTAACAGGAAAAACTTAAAAAAAAAAATAGACTAGCAGCACCTTAAAGGCTAACAAAACATGTAGACGGTATCATGAGCTTTCTTGGGCACAGCCCACTTCTTCAGATGACAGGACTGTTAGAAGTCCAGATCCAAGAATAAATAAGGCGGGGGGGGGGGGGGAGAGGAATAAAAGAGAAAGGAGAAAAAAAGGAGAGGAGGAAGAAAAAAAGAGAGACAATGAGTAAATAAGCTTCAAAGGGGTACCTGAGTTTGTAAAAGGAAAAACTTAAAAAAAAACAACAAATAGTCTAGTAGCACCTTTAAAGACTAAATAGTTACAAGAGGCTGATAAGAACCATTAGCACCTCCATTGTTTGGTTGGTGGGTTAAGTCATAGGATGTGGAAGGTAGTGTGTGAGCCAGCCAATCTCTTTGTTCATACCATTTGCATAAGAATTAAACTTGTAAATGAAGTTAAATTCCAATCCTTCTCTGTGTATTTGGCTTGTGAATTTGATTAAAACAAACAGGTGACCTGGACATTAATGAGTGTCCAGGTAGATTAAAGTGTTCTCCAACAGCGTTTTTGTGTATTGCCTTTTCGGATATCTGTTTTGTGTCCATTCACTTTTTCCCATAGAGACTGTCCAGTTTGGTCAATATACGTCAGTGGGACATTATTGGCATTTGATGGCATACATCACATTAGTGGATGTGCAGTTAAATGAGCCTCTGATTTGGTGGCTGATGTGGTTAGGTCCAGTGATGAATCGCTGGTGTAGATGTGTGGGCAGAGTTGGCACTGGGGCTGATTGCAGGGGTGGGTTCCTGGATGATTATGATGGAGGTGTGTTGTGTGGTTATTGAAAATAATTTGTTTGAGGTTAGGGGGTTGTCTGTAAGCCATCCTTTCCCCCAAGGCCTCTGAGAGTGAGGGGTCATTTTCCAGGATAGGTTGTAGATTGTTGATAATGTGTTGGAGGGGTTTAAGTTGTGGACTGTAGGTGATGTCTTGAAGTAGTTCACGGCTGGGTACTTTTTTTTGCTCTATGGATCTGTTTAGTATTACAGAAGCCAGTCACCATGAGCAGCCCCATTATGGTAGGTGGTGCACACATAACATGACTGGCACATGCAAGAAACTGGGCTGGACATTGACCCATTATGATGAGATGGTCCAGTCCTTATGGACCTACATCTAAACGTTGTCAAAGTTTTGGCCACAGGCGCTAAGCTCATCCCCGTTACAGACCAGGCTCCCACGGGAAGGATCAATAAACGCTTCAACACGCCACCCAGGCGCACTGGCACTGGCAGCTTGGGGCGCCTCCTCCCGCGCCACCCTCGCCAGGCCCCAGCGCAGCGCAGGAGCAAGGCCCACGGGTCAGTCAGCACACGCGTGTCTCTGCACATGTGGCACGTGCCCCGTGAACTGGTTCACCAGGATTTTGCATCCATAGTCCCTGCCCGCCTGCGCGCACACCTGTCTGTCCGCCTGTCCCCGCACGCCCGTTTGTCTGCCCACCAGTGACGCGCGTCTGTCCCTGCCCCGCCCCACGCCCCAGCTCTGCACACGTCCCTGTTCCCGGTACAACAGGGCGCAGCCCGAGGCCCCCACCGCTGACGATTCCATCCCCCGTCCCCCAGCCGCGTCCCGCTAGGCGCCGCTGCGGCAGTAGGGGAAAGGGAAGGCGAACGCATTCTATCCCTTTTGCCTTCTCTGGGCCGCCGTACACAGAGTCGGTTGGGGACTCGCGGTGGCTGTTGGGAGCGGCTGTTAAGTTGCAAGAGGCGCGGAAACTCCGCTCTAGCCACCTCGCGCAGGGGAGAGGGAGTGGGCGGGGCGCCCGCGGGTAAGTGTCTGCGCGGGGCTTGCTCCCGCAAGCAACGCTCATTGGCTGGAATCATGAGTCGGACCCCGTAGAGGACTCTAAGCTGGAGCGCCCTAGCCCATAGGAAAGGGGAGGGCGGCGGAGCGGGCTTAGCGCTGGCGGACCAGGTGCCGGTTACCTGGGCAGCGGATCCCTCCCGCTGAGTCTGGCGTCCTGCCTCCCTGGTCAGTTCCCTCTCCGGTCCGCAGGCACGTGACACCGCCGGCACGGGGAGCAAGAGCGAAGTTCCCGCAATTCCGATGCCGCCGCAGCGCAGTTTAACCCGGGCAGCCCGCCCAGGGTCTCGGCGCGGGGACCTCGTCCGGGGCCTGCTAGAAACCAGCCCCGGGCGAGGCGGCGCGGGGAGGCCGAGACCTGCGTGCGGGGGCCTCGCTCAACTGTCCCGGCCGGTGTGGGCTGTAGAGTTTGGAAGCTGGCACGTTCAGCCTTTACCCGGGTTAACTGTGTGGGAAGGTTGGAGAAAGGCGGGAGCCAAGGGGGTTGGGTTAGGCCTGAGCTACATCTACAGTTTTATTCTATAATTAGACTCCTCTATCTCCGTGCTGGGGGCTCTGAAAAAGTCAGGCCTAAGCCTAACCCCCTGGTGTAGATAGACTCCTCTAGGTCAGTCGGGGAATTTTTCCATCCACCTAGTTACTGCTGCTCCCAGGGCTTGTCATCACTACAGGACTGCTGCTTCTGGGGTCAGTTTATCGCCTCTGATCCAAGTGCTCTTCTGTCAACTCTGGCACTCCAACAGGATGCAAAGAGTAGGTGGAGTTGACAAGAGAGCAGCCCCTGCTAACCTTGCCATGTGGAAGACACCATGGTAAATAGTAGATCTATGGGGGACTTAGTGTTGACTAGGTTTAAATAATAGAGAAACTCCTCCCGTGGGTGTAGGAATCCCCAGCAGTGCTGTTTTAGCATTGACATAGCTGTCTCCACTGGGCTGGATCCATAGGGCAATGATTGCTCCAGTGGGGGGGGTGTCAATATATGAGGTAGATTGACTGCTGATTGCTCTCCTGTTGACTCCTGTACTCCAGAATGAGAAAAATAAGAGGAGTTAATGGGAGAGTTTGTTTCCATTTAGCTAACTTGGTGTGGATCCTGTGGTAAGTACAACTAAGCTATGTCCATTTGAGTTACTCTGCTAATGTAATGCAAATCGTGTAGCTTAGATCCACCTGTCCCCATAGTGTAGACCTGCCCTCGGATTGAGGGTTAATTTGCATGTGTGGATTTTTAAAAATAACTTGAGTCAAGTGAAAGTATCAGTTTGTTTAGGCACAATAACCAACTATCCTATAGAAATGTTTCTAAACAATCAAAAAAGAAAACGATGCTATTGAGTAGGAAGCTGAAAAGAAAACTGACTATAAACAAAAGTGAAACCAAGTAGTCTATTATTGTCAAAGTTGAATGCAGAGCCAAACCCAACAGCATTGGTAGTGACAGCAAATTTGAAATTTCATATACTTTTGTATGACCTGTGTCACTAAAACCATAGATCAAGATTTTCCCCCATCTCCTTATATGATGTAGGGTGGGGGAAGCACTAGAGTGCTTATAGATCAAACTTCCATTCTTTACTTGAACAATCCATTTTAGTCTGAATAGCTCCATCTACTGTTTCTCAAAAGTGGTTTCTGAAATACTCATGGTTCAGAATGAAGCAGTTAAGAACTTAAAGAATTAAGTATTTAAAAGAGGGTGAGGGGAAACGTACCACCTATAGGGCTTCAACCTGAACAGTTATGAGTTATCAGCAGGTTAGTTTTAACATCACAGGCTACAAATGCCATCTTTTTGACTGCTTGTATAATGTCAGCTTGACACTTTGTATCATTTTATCAAGGAAATATTGTAAGAAATTGTGGAGGGAATCCCTCCCCTTAATTTACAAGATGAATGGTAGCTGACTTGTTTTTCCCCCATGCTTTTTTATGCTTATAGGTGCAGCCATGCAGGAAAGCATCCGTTTTGCTTCATCAGGAGATGATATTAAAATATGGGATTCCTCATCCATAACAGTGGTTGAGCAGTTCAACCCACATGCTTCACATCAAGTCAACTCATTGTGTTGGGGCAGTAATAATATCCTTTATGGTGTTAGTTTGGTACTATGTCTGTGCAATTTTGCAAAACTTGATTGAATTTCTGGATTAAATGAAAACTGATGGTTACAAATACTTCAGTCTTGATTTGAAGAGCTGCTTTTTTACTTTTAGGCACAGGTTTTGTCGATTGGTATAGAAAATATTTAGAGTTGAGGGATAAAATATCAAATTACATGGGAGACTAAGTTGTTTAATTCAGTGATACTCGGGCTGAGTCACCTGAGCCACAAATGGCTCTTTAATGTATGTCCGGTGGCTATTTGCAGCCCATGGTATTAAAACACACTGTGATTTTGATTAATAATCAATCAGGATACTTTTACTACAGGGAGGGGAACCTTTTGGGTGGGAGGCCACTGACCCACAGAAAAATCAGTTGGGAGCATCACGCAAGGGGGGAAAAAAACCCTCCAAACCCTCACTGACGTGGCCCTTGACTGAGAGGCAGAAAGACACTACAGACATTCCTCCTGCACACCAGAGCCAGGGGGGCCCTGATTAGTAGATTTTGTGTGCTCCAGCCCCATGGTGGGGTGGGGCTGGAGCACCAGTGTGGGCTGCCCAGTGCTGGGGGTAGGGAACCCTGAGCCTCAGGGGCTAGTTCTAGGCAAACTGGGGGCCGGGATTTTGGTCCCCACCCCTGTTTTACTATATCGTTAACCAATTATAATTGATAAAATAATGCTTGGTCCATTTTTTTTGCTGAGAGTATTTAATAAAATCTAAATATTTCCTGTCATACTGTTTAAATAGGAATATATTGGTGGTTTTCAAACTTTTTTTTTCTCATGACCCAGCTGAAGAAAATTGTTGATGCCTGTGACCCAACATAATTTGACTAAAGTGTAGACTCGGGTGGGGCTGAGGATGAGAGCTTTGGGCAGTATGAGGGGGGCTCTGGCTTTGGGGCAAGAGGGGCTTACCTTGAGCAGCTCTGGGTCAGCAATGCAGTGGGGATGCTAAGGCAGGCTTCTTACCAGTCCTGGCACGGTAGACCATGCTGTGCCACAGAAGCAACCAGCAGCAGGTTCCCAGTCAATGGAAATGCGGAGCTAGTGATCGGGACAGGGACAGTGTACAGAGCCCTATGCATTCTTTCTTCCCCCTCAAGAGCTAGGCCTGCTGCTGGCTGCTTCTGGGTGCATCGTGGTCTGTGGTGCCAGGATAGGCAGGAAGCCTGACTTAGCATCCCCCACTAATCACTGCAGCAATGAGTCCCAGTGTCTGACATTGCACAACCCAGTACTGGGTCATAATGCCTAGTTTGAAAATCACTGGAATATATAGTACTATAGTAAATAATGAATTCACCCTACTATGGCTCTTTGAGTCCTGAATTGTTGGGGGTCTGAGTATCATTGGTTTAGGTGCTAGCAGAGTGGAGATTTAACCAACAAAAGTAATCCAGATACCCTTCCCCCAAATTTGCCTTGTTTTTTTGTTAGATTTGGGGGTACAGTGGTGCCATATAGGAGAATATATTTCAGGAAAAGGCAAACCATTTACATAACTGCTGTATAATTAAATATAATAGAGAAGAGCAAGAAATCTTACTATGTATCTTTTTATTCCCCCTTTCCCCAAAGAGCAAATGAGACAGCGTTTCAAAACAACCATGTCTTTTCAAGGTATACTACTTTGAACTTTAAGCCAATCAGTTTCAGCAAGTGCTACCTATACTTACTTGCCAGCAGCTGTACACAATTTCATGATCTATATTTGGTGGTCCTTAACTCCTAATTCAGATAATTTTCTGGTCACTGCCTCTACCATTGGTGATAAAATAGTTGTTTCAAGCTGTAAGGGTAAACCTGTTCCACTTTTTGAACTAGCTGAAGGGGTAAGTGTAACTTACGGCTTTTGTTTTTTTTTTCTGTCTTTGTATTTGCATGATGTCTGCTCTGCATGCTGTTTTACAACTTTATTTAGATACAGTTACAATAAGGGCGGTTAAGGTAATGACACACAATGCCACGTGTCAGAAAATTGAGCATTTAATTTACCATTTTATTATATTGTGTTGTCTCATTGAGTTCAAGGTATCATTGGGTTACATTAAGTCAGTAAATACTAACTAATTACAAGACAGAAGCTGAGACTTAAATCTTGTTCTTAAATTTTATGAGTTTAGCCTGTATGTACATTAGGGATGTAAAAGGACTGGTCAACTATCTGATAAGCAAATGCTAATCGGATATTCGACTAGTCGCTCCACCCCCCCCTTGCTGCCTCTATTAAATAGAGGCAGCAAGGGGGGGAAAAGATGGGGGGTACTTAAAAGCGACAGCACCGCATGGAGCTCGGAGTCAGCTGGGGACTACATGACTCCCCAGCTGACCTTGGGCTCAATGTGGCTGCCGCTTTCAAATGCTGGGTTCCTGGCTCCATGCGGCATTTGAAAGCGTCAGCGCTACTTGGAGAGTCTGGGATCAGCTGGGGACTTCCCAACTGACTCCGGGCTCAGTGGGGCGCTGCCACTTTGAAATACTGGGTGGAGCCTGGGATCAGCTGAGGACTCCCCAGCTGACCCTGGGCTTTGTGCAGCATGCCAGCTTTGAAGTGTACAAGAGTCCCCAGCAGGGGCTCTTGTGCATTTCAAAGCGGAAATGCCCGCATGGAGCCCTGAGTCAGTGGGACTTCCCGCGGCTTTCCAACTTTGAAATGCACAAGACCCCCCCTCCCTCCCCCGCTGGGGATCTTATACATTTTAAAGGTGGAATGCAGAAGTGCTTATCAACTAGTCGAGTAAACTGTGTTGGAGTGCTAACTTGTTATAATCCTATTCCCCAGTACTATAGTTTTTTGTAATCCCAGGACTAGAAGGAACCTCAAGATCTTCTGGTCCAGCAATCCCTGACAGGTGTTTGTGTAATCTGCTCTTAAAAACCTCCAGTAATGGAGATTGCACAACATTCCTTGGAAGCTTATTCCAGGATTTAACCACCGTGACAGAAAATTTTTCCTAATGTCCAGCCTAAACTGCCCTTGCTGCAGTTGAAGCCCATTGCTTCTTATCCTAACTTCAGGGGGTTAAAAATGAGTAGTCCTGTAGCACCTTTAATGCTAACAAAAAATATAGTATCATGAGCTTTCTTGGGCAAAACCCACTTCCTCAGATGAGAAGAGTGGAGAGAAAAGGGGGGACCCTCACAATTTATAACAGAAAAAGAAGAGGAGAGGGGGGGGAAAAGTTGAAAATAAGTACCTGTCAATTGTAGTGCTGGTGCTAATAAAGCTATTTGAGTGGGCTGGAAGTGTTTCACATACAGGTTTTGATGCCAGTTGGGTGTTGCATGTAAGGAAAGCAGGTTTCATAATGGGCCATCCAGTACAGGTCTTTGTTCAAGACAGGAGAGACAGTGTCAAATTTGCTTATGAAGTTCAGTTCCGTACACACTCTCTAGTTGGCTTGTGAAATTCCTTTATAGAAGAATGGCTACTTTGAAATCCATTATTGAGTGCCCAGGCAGGTTAAATGAGTGCAGAATCAAACTTCATATGCAATTTGACACTCTCTCTCATGTTTTACAGGTTGGACCTCCCCTGGTTTGGCACCCTCAGGACCCGACTGGTCCCGGATAAGGGATTTTTCCAGACCAGGGAGGTCATTTCAGCTGCCCCTCCCCACTCACACTGGCTTCCTGGCGCCCCCCCTACCCAGCCCAGTTGAGCTGTGCACCTGCTTCTGATACCACCCCCTCCCCAGCCCAGCTGAGCCGCACGCTGGCTCTCTATCCCCCTCCCCTTGCAGCCCAGATGAGCCACGTGGTTCTGCCCCCCTTCCCCGCACCCCAAATGAGCTGTGCACCTGCTCCTGGCTCCACCATGCAGCCATAATGAGCCTCATGCCAGCTCACAGCCCCTCCCCAACCCACTGAGCCAAGCACAGGCGCCTGGGCCCCCACTGCCCTGCAGCACACCAGGACTCTCTGATCTGGGAACATCTGTGGTCATGCTGGAGCATGGATGTTGCTGGACCAGAGAATCCCAGATTTTAGAGGTGCAACCTGAACTGTTGACTCCTATTTAGCTTCTGATCCACTATGACCCCCAGATTCCTTGCCACAGTACTACTTCATAGGCAGTCATTTCCTGTTTTGTATGCATGCAACTGATTGTTCCTTCCTAAGTGGAGTACTTTATATTTGTCCTCATTAAATTTCATTTACTTCAGCCACTTTTCAGTTTGTCCAGATCATTTTGAATTTTAATCTTATCCTCCAAAGCACTTGCAAAACTCCTCCCAACTTTGTATTATCCACAAACTTTATAAATGTACTCTCTCTAGGCTTCAGAGGGATAGCCTGTTAGTCTGTAACTGGAAGAACTTAAAAAACAACAAATAGTCTAGTTGCACGTTAAAGACTAACAAAACATGTAGATGGTATCATGAGCTTTTGTGGGCACAGCCCACTTGTTCAGCTGAATGGAGTTATTAAAGGTCCAGTTTGTAAATAAATAGTGGATGGGGTGGGAGAGGGAAGGAAAAAGAAGGGGAGGGAAAAGAATAGTCAATTAGTACCTTCTCTATCCGTTTCATATAACATGGACACTCTAATTGACTATTCTTTTTCCTTTTTCTCCCTCTTTCCTTCCCACCCCCCATCTGCTATTTATTTAGAAACTGGACCTTTAATAACTCCTTTCATCTGAAGAAGTGAGCTGTGCCCATGACAGCTCATAATACCATCTATGTGTTTTGTTAGTCTCTAAGGTGCTGCTAGACTATTCATTGTTTGTTTTTCTCTCTAGGCTGTTATCTAAATCACTGATACTTGCAGGTCTCCACTCAATATACCCTTTCCAGCTTTATTGTGAGCAACTGATTACTCTCTGGGAATGGTTATATAGTACTTCTGTCTATATTGTATTTTCCTAGTTTGTTTGAGATGGTCATACAAGACAGTATCAAAAGCCTTACTAAATGCTAACAGAAACTAAAATATTGGTAACCAAGTATATAAAGGTCGGGCTTTTACGGATTTGTGGGAATACTGGTGAAAATTGTCTGTTGTTTAGATGTCTGGATGTAGCTACTTTTAACTGCTTGATACCAGTGATGAGACTGACTGACTGACTCTAGAAAATACATGACTCTATATAGTGTTCCTGGACCTAAGAACTTCCAAGTGAAACTTTAATAATAATAATTTATCATCACTGTAGGTCTGTCATTGAGTGGCTTTTTTTTTTCTTTCCAAATTCAGTGCTGCAGTGACTATTTTTTTTTTTTTCAAGAAGTACTCTGTGGAATTGAAAGGCTTTCTACTAAAATATTCTCTGTAATGTTTAAAGAATATGAACTTGGAGACCTAGACAGCTTCACAGAGTCTCTCTAAGTAATTTTGTTTTTGAAAGTCTCATCCCATTTATTCATGGTAGTTATTGTGTGATACTAGAAGTGTAAGGAATCACTTTTGGGGGGCTATTTCAATACGCATTTTTCATATGCAATATAAAAAAACCTGAGGTGGTGGCAACATGAAATGGGAAGGGGAAAAGGTGGAGTGAGAAGTTTGAGTTAGTATGATAGGTTTAATATTTAATATACCTATAGTCTAATCTGACTATTTCTCACCTATATAAGTAATCACTGCGTGCACTGAAGTCAGTAGGACTGCTTATATTAAGCTCTTGAGTATTTACATGATATAAGAGAAATATATATGGAAAAAGCTACCAAATCTGCAATAATTTCTTATGGCTGTGTTTTTTTTTTTTTTTACTAGGCAAAACAGACATGTGTGAACTTAAATTCCAGTTCTATGCATATCGTCAGTGGAGGCCTTGATAACACTGTTAATATCTGGGACTTAAAGTCTAGAAGACTTCATCGATGCCTCAAGGTAACTATTTTTAATTTTGACTCTGATAATTGACTGGAAAAAAAACGACAGATCCCATAACTTCTAGCTTTGTTGACCATCTTGAATGTGTACATTAGCGATGTGAAATGTTAACCTGTCAGCCACACCCTTAACAGGTGAGGGTTCCGGTTAACTGGTAGAGGCTGGAACTGCTCCCTGTCTGCCCTGGGCATGGGGTTGCTCCAGCGCCGCGGGGCCCACTGGAGGCAGAGTTTGCTCTGGCCAGCCAGAGTAGACCCTGTCCATGATGGGGCTGGCCCAGCCTGGCTCCCCCCACTGCAGGGAAGCTGGCTGTAGAACCTGCTGAAAAGCCTCCCTGAGAGCAGGGCTGGCAGCCCTTGCTGGCCCCAATCCTGGGGTGGCAGCTATGCTGGCAGTCCTGCTCCCGGGGAGGGTTGGCTGTGGGTTCTGCAGCTTAGCTTTATCCTGCAGAGCCTGTAGTGCGTGTAAGTGCTAAGATTTTTAGCAGGTACATAGTTACCTTTGTAAACAACTTTTTTACGTGGTCACCTAGTATACATGCTGGTTTTGAGGTAGCAAACAAGGTGCAATTTATCACCCTAATCTTACAAAAGACACTCTCATGCTTAATTTCATGCTCTCTAAGCAGTTCAGTTGAAATCAGGGATGCTACTCATAGGGCCTAAAGTTAAGCACATGTGTAAGTCTCTGCAGATTCAAGATTGAAGTAACAAACTGATTTCAAAATATTTTGAATGGGATTTTCATATTGGAAGAAACTGACAAAAAAGCCAAGTCCGAAAACTAATTATTTCAAGAACTGTAGTTTCTAATATTCCTGCTTCATTACAGCCTTGATCCTGCAACTATAAAGGGATATGCTTAGGCATATATTCTTAAAGTTAAACTTTAAACATGTATGGAAGTGTTGTCAGGATTGGCACTTTAATGAGCGAAAGTATATGTTTAAAGCGAGGTATGTTTTCCCCCCCCCCCCCCCCGGCCGTTTTAGATTTTCAATGCTACAGTAAAGTGTTCATTCAAACAATCCTGTGATAGTTTCCATGACATCTTGTGGAGTTGCAGTACTATGAACTCCATAATTAAGGATATAATTACTTTTGTTTTGTTTTTTTTAACCAAATACCCCATCCACTGTCCAAAAAAAAAAAAAAGTTAGTCAACTAAGGTATGTTGTCATTAATGTTTGAAAGTGAGATTTGCTTTTTTGGAATTAAATAAAAGCCACTGCTCATAAAACAAGTCATTGTGGTAACTCCAAACTCATTTTATTTGCATTTTTGTTTGCAACTAGAGCCTCTGGGCAGTGGAGGTTGACAAGAAAAAAGGCTGTATGGCTGATTGCTGGTCATTTGCTAAGACCTTATTAATATCTCTGTAGAGTCAGCACTCTAGACTGAAGACTCCTTAAAGGATTTCAAGCAGTCTGCATGCATCACAAAGTTTGTCCAGATAGACGGGTCTGAAATCTATGAGCATAATTTTTGAACTTGCCCTGGGTGTTGCAAATGGAAAGCCAAAATGAAATAAAACACAATCTGTATAATCTTACATTCCTGACTGGGGGGAAAAAAGTTCCTCATAGTAGGAATACGAATAGGTTTTTATGATCAGCTACAAAACTGAGTTCAGACATGTCATATTAAGAAAAGCCATGACAATCTGGGGAAAAATTTCCAGATTTTCAAATCATAGCTAAGGTTCCCTGCATCTTTAACTCTAATCCCATATCAATGCCAGTCATCCATCCATTAAACCTTTAAAAAATGTACCATTATAACTGTGAACCTTAAGTATGATTTTTCCTGACTTTCAGACTTTTATAACTGCAGTATGTAAAAATATTTTTTTCAGGTAATTGATACATGTTTCAAACTTATATTTTTGTCTTCTGCTAGAACATTCTTCAGCACTCTGTTTTAGTGGCTTCTTTCTCTTTCAGGATCATAAAGATGAAATTACTTGTGTAACATTTAATTGGAATGATTGCTACATTGCTTCTGGATCAATGAGTGGTGAAATTATTCTACATAGTGTTACTACCAATTTATCCAGCACTCCTTTTGGTCATGGCAGCAGTCAGGTACAGTATGTGTATACTGAAATAGTAACTTCCTTGGGTTTGGTGTTTAATATTAGATTATTGAATATTTTACACTATCATAAAATAGTAATTTTTGTTCTGTAAAGCTTCAGGTTTGTAGGTTTATAAATGTGAAATTAAAAATGTGTTAAAAATTCTTGTTGCTTAGTAATGTTAATCATCATTGTGTCTACAGGTAGTTATTTTTTATAAAGATTATTAAACGTACAGTAAACTTCCGATAATCCAGCACCTTTAGGACCCAGGGGGTGCCGGATTATCAGATATGCCGGACTATCAGAAGGGGGGGCTATGAGGGTCTAGGATGGTGTGGGGATGCCACCCCAGACCCCTCATAGCTCCCCCTTCCGGTGTCGGCTCTGCTGGCGTCGATTCAGCCGCTGCTGGTCAGTTTCAGCAGCAGCTGAATCGGGGCGCCTGCGCTGGCTGGCTGCGGGTTGGTCGGTGGCGCCGCCCCGCTGGCGCTGCGGGACCAACCCGGCAGCACCCCAGTTGCTCTTGGGGACACCTGGGGCAGAGCAGCTGGGGTGCTGCGGGTTGGTCCCGCAGCGCCAGGCGGCGCTACCCGACCAACCCAGCAGCACCCCAGCTGCTCTGCCCGGCGTCCCAAGTCAGCCGCCACTGAAATTGACCAGCGGCTGACTCCGGGAAGCGAGGCAGAGCAGCTCTGCCTCGGGCTTCCGGAGTCAGCCGCTGGTCAATTTCAGCGGCGGCTGACTTGGGGCGCCTGGGGCAGAGCAGTTGGGGTGCTGCCGGGTTGGTCCCAGCGCCGAGGGCAGCGCTGTGGGACCTACCGGCAACACTCCAGCTGCTCTGCCCCAGCTTCCCGATTCAGCCGCTGGTCAGTTTCAGCAGCGGCTGAATCGGGAAGCCGGAGGCAGAGCAGCTCCAATGGTCCGGCTGCCCGGAGCACTTCCGGGTTCCTGATGGTGCCGGACCATCAGATGCCGGACGAATGGAGTTTTACTGTTCCATCTCTTTTCTGGAAATTTAAAAATGCACATGAGAGAGGAGGGTTTTTAGTTCTATTCCAGTTTGATATGACAGGAAATGGAATGTGAAGAGTCAAAACTGGACATGTTTAAAGTATATTTGTACTCTGTGATTGTTTTTCTAAAACAATTATGGGTTTCTGTATTGGCTTCAGTACCTCCAGATTAACTTTAAATTTGCTCAGTTTTTAAGGAATCTAGAAAAAAAAATCAGATAAGGCAGAATATAACCCTGTATTTGGAATTTAGCTAACATTCTGATACTCAAGTCCGAGTAGAATTTTGTTGAATTTGCACAGCTCTTGAAATAGAGTACAAATAAGATCTGTTTCTATCGTGTGTAGATGGATGAATTTCACCCTATCTCTGTGCAAAGTTCTAGTACAAGGCCTATGCACCACTTACAGGTCTCAGCTGTAGACTCTGCTTTCTGCAGGCTTATAGAGATTGCAAAACTGTGGATTTCCTTGAGGAAATCTCTCTTTTAGGAGCCCCCTGTGAAATATAATCAGCAGAATGACTATTCACCACCCTCAGTGTAGCTTTTTGATGTAGCAATGGACTGGGGCATAGGCAGGAATTGGTAGTAGCAATTGTGAAGAGGAAGGGAGGCATAGTTGGAGCACATCAGGAGATTACAGTGAATAAAGGTAGACTGCCTAGGTTATGTACAGAGTTGGCACTTCTCCCAGGCTGCCCTACTTGTGATCATTTGCTGACTCCTAGGGCGTGTCTATACTTACCAGAAGATTGACACCTCGGAGGTTAATCTTCTAGCAGTCAATTTAGTGGGTCTAGTATAGTAAATCACCTGCTGACGTGGGTGTAGGTGTCTGGGACTACTCCTTCTGCAAGGAGTAAGGGAAACTGATGGGAGTCTTTTCTCCCGTTGGCCTCCTGCTATGCGGACACCTCCGTTGCTTGGCTTAAGGTAAGCCAATTCCAGCTACGCATTTTGCATAGTTGGAGTTGTGTACCTTAAGCCAACTCCCTGGTCTAGTGTAGATCAAGCAGGCCCTAGTGTGTTTCCAGCACCAGCGAAGTTGTGTCTTGGCTACTGTCAGCTGTTGCAGTTGGCCTTTTGCCTCTTTTGTGCTGGCATAAAGCTGGAAAAGGTCCTCCTGTCTAACACTGAACATAATACTTAATGAAGTTCTAACAAGATTTTTTCACAGGATAAAGGTATTGTTTAAAAAACATTACAATGAAGGAAACTATGTAAAAATCATTAAACCGAAGTTCAGTTTCTCGTGTTTGTTGTGTCTTCAATAAATCTACCATTTATATTCATACAGAATTGTTTGCCGTTTAAAAAAGGAATCCAGCTATTGAACTAGTCAACTTGTCATTTGTGCTGTATAAATGGCTATTTTTGGAGATTATCTTTGACAGTTATTTAGGGACAGTGTATGGTCATTAAGACCGTAATAGTGAAAACAACAGGAATTGTGAACTTGAGAAACAGCAACAAGGAAGTGGAAAACTTTCAGCTGG
This sequence comes from Rafetus swinhoei, assembly GCA_019425775.1. NCBI lineage: Eukaryota > Metazoa > Chordata > Testudines > Trionychidae > Rafetus > Rafetus swinhoei. The sequence continues at coordinate 266,588,819 of CM033437.1, read as the reverse complement.
GTTACACTAATGAAGTGGTGTTTTCAATAGGTGCTAGATTTGATAAACCTTTATAGTAGCTGCTGTTGAGGTATATTTTCTCTTTTTTCATTATAGAGAGATCAGATTGCTTTTCCAGTGATTAGCAATAATACAGTGAATAGCCATTTTCTTGATAAAGATTGAATCAAAAGCTTTACTGTCAGATAGCTAAATTGGAAGATTGTTAAAGATATTCTAGCTACTACATTAAAGTAATTACATACGTATAGCTAATACTCTTTCTCAAGAGCCTATAATATTTTCAAATGAGTTATGGGGAATGGTACTTGATTGCTGGGCTATTTTGTTTCAAAATCCGTAATTGCCACATAATTTTAATATGATAGCTATTTAGATATCCTGATTAGCTGCATATGGTGCATCGTCTACATTTTTTTTTTTGCTCCTATATGCCTATATAGCTTTATTTTTCAGTTTGGATTTTCATTGGAACTTGTAGATAATTGCAGAGTTATACAATTAAATTATTATCTAAAGATAAATATAATGGTTTTATAGAACTTAAAAAGATGGTGCCAAATCCAACAATTTATAGTCTAAGGCTCTAATTCTGTAAGAGTGAATTTTCAAGGATAAACAATGTATTATACCTCTTAATTCTGGCTCATGCTCTTTGGCTTAACTAAGGAGGGGTGACCCTTACTAAAGGGAAAGAACCGCAGAGGGTTAGCCATCTTTGTTGTGAAGGGGAGGCCAAGCTAGTATTATAAAAGTGGTTTGTCTTTGTCTGATTCAGTATAATGGGATATCATTTCTTTACCAGTTCATTTCTAAAGCTGTCATCACAATGTTTTTTTTCAGAGATATGAAACATATGCATTTCACCCAAGAATTGCCCTGTTAATTGTGAATGCAAATTCACATCTATGTGCATTACTAGAATTAAGTTCTTGTGCAACATACAAACTAGCACTAAACTGTATGTAAACCATCTAACCCTAGAGTCTTCAACTACTGATTAAGATTTTATTTGAACTACTATATTTTTGTTTCCTGTGAGAGAATGTACTGAAGTCCATTTTGAAAGAAAACTTTTGTTCAAATCTTGAATGCCTAGCACTGTTCTTACAGCACCAGGATTTAGTTTAGGTTTTTGAGCAGCTGGTGATCTGTGAAGATGTGATGGTTTCTATTCTTTTCATACAGTGAAACAATAATTGTGAACTCCCCAGCTACTAACTTTTATCTACCATATATCTGTTGGGGTATGAAAGAGATTAGTTTATTCACTGACATTTGCAACTTCATAATGTTAATCAATCCAGCTGGAATGGTTTTGACTTTGAGGTATTTTTTTCTCTCCCCTATTTCTGTATCTGTTTGGATTTTTTTGTCTCTTGTATATTTTCTTCGAAGGTTGACTAATTATATCAAAAGGTGAGGTTTTTGTTTTGTTTTTAATCAGTGCACTAAACTTGTGAGTTATGGTTACTCTTTTTGGCAGTGGATTATAAGCAGCTTTTTTTTTTTTCTAACACGTGTTCCCTGATGACTGCTTTGGCAAAGAGTCCAGAGATAAAAATGTGCTTTGGCTTGATTGACCCTTTCTTCAACAAAGACCCTCTGTTCCAACTGGAGCTAGGGCATAGTGCTTGGAAAACTTGCTTTGTGCCAGCCTGTATCGCACTGTTTTGTGGCTCCACTGACGATTTCTTTTTCCATTTCTACCAGTCCAGTGCTTTGCACTAGTAAAATATTTCTGGAAGTCCTCCATGTAAAGAACTCCCTAAAGTCAGTGGGAATCACATACACACAGACACTAAAATGTACTTCATACTTTTATTTTTTTTATTTGTAGTGTTTAGTCTTGGTCCTTGGCCCTTATCTATGCTTGCTAACTGCAGAAATCTTTTTCTTAAGCTCCAATACTTCAGAGCGTTTTGACCAGTGGTTTTCAAACCATGCGCCACTTGCAGCCCAATCCGCACACAGCTGCGGCCCATGTGACATCCTCTGAGCCATGTAGGTAGTACATAAATTGTGTAAGTGCAGCCCACATAACACCAAGAGTGTCATATGTGGCCACAATGGTAAACAAGTTGAGAACCACTGGTTTAGGCTAATTTCAGTTACTGTTGTTTAGGAGGTGAGCTAAAAAGGGGGGTCAGTTTATTCTGCATCTGTTTGCTATATGGTGTTTTTGTTGGATGAAGAGAAATAGAACTATTAGAATCTTGTTAGGGGAATAAAGCAATATGCCGTGTTGATTGTACATGAATTCTTCATTCACTGTCCCTAGCTACTAAAAATATACACACACACACACCCCCCCACACACACGCACCTGTACACACAGTTCTATGAATGGGATATAATTACTAGCCTCAGTTGCTCATGCTATTCCACTAACCTGGTGGTCTAGGCAAGAGGAGGTGAGCCAGGTCATTTCAGTGCACAGTGATGCTCCTGGAGATGACTGCAGAACTGAAAGACCCAATCCTGTAGTTTTGCACTAATCTTTTTATGTTTTTGTCCATAGATCCTATCCTCTCCCACGGCGCCAGGGCACTGTATGCCCATTAGTTATCAGTTAATGACAGATGCATCTTTGATAACTTTTTTATGGGGCTTTTGTCTTTTTTTCTTGGATGGCTTCTTTTGTAGGGCTCACTTGTATTGTTCTTTGGACATGAAGGTGGTGCTGGCAGTGGTCACTCAGACGGGCTGGTGTCAGGGACTGATCCCTTTGCACACGCCCCCACATTCATACTTTTAAATGAGATTACATAAACACACATACCTAACTTTAAACAGAGTTAAGGTGGTACAAAGTTTAAAATGGGGTTTCAGTTACAATTTGGGGTCTCTTTAGTTGCAATAACAGGTTTTTCAAGCTTAACAGGCTACTAACAAATTAATCCAAAAATGGTTAACGCTGTTTCATTTATAAAATCCCATTCATAAAAATTGGGCCACAATTCATAAGGTTACATCACATCACCTTGGTAGATATAGTTAATTAAAAGGGCGATTTCATTCTTTGGCCCTACACCTTAAGCCTTCCTCAGAAGAACTGGGTGCTGATCACTTTTGGAGATGGGGTACCAGACTAGAAGGTCCACGGGTCTGATCCAGTGTGGCAGTCCCTGTATTCTGAGGTGTTAAATCCAATTGCTTGTACAGCTTCCAATTTATTTAAAATAAAAAACAAGCTCAATTCTTTCTGCAGACATGCCATTTTTGATAAGGTTCTTAAATTCTAATTGTATGTCACTTCAGTGAGTGCTAGACAACAGCTCTGCAGACTGTTCAATAACTGAAATACTTTTCTTGTAGTAAAGCTATAATGGAATTCCAAAACTTTAAATGTAAGAAGTTTGGAGTGTTTCTTTTATTGGCCCTTTTTCATTCCAAGATATGGTGTTGAATTTAATCTTTGTCGTGTTAGGAATTATAAGTAAAGTGTCTATAGCTAGGATGCATCATATGTGGTGCAGTCGGTGCCACCTTAATTAAGGTTGCCTCATGACTAAGCCCCTGTTTTCAGTTGCTTATGACTTTGCAGACTATAACTGTTATGTTGAAATTTTCCATGATGGATGTCTGCTACAGCCTGAATATTTTTCAAAAGTTTCAGATAAAATTGTTCAGCTGTTTCAGAGAATGATATGGGGGAAATATACTGCTTTGCTCGTGCCTAAAAACAAGGGTGTGCACAGGACTAAAAGTTTGGCTACTTTTGGAGGGGCACTTTGTGCCCTTCCATGGCTGGAGGAACTGGCTTTGCCCTCTCTTCCTGCAGCCCCAGAGGTAGTGGAGCTCGCTCTCCCTGCCCTAGAGGAGTTCTTTGCCCCTGCTGATTGGTGCTCCTGCTTGACCATGCTTGCACTGGCCCCTGCTCATGTGACTTAGAACTGTCTTATTGCAAAACTCTTGTACTTCTATGCTTTAGAGTAGGGACATGAACTTTGACATGGTGGGGAAGTCCCACTAGTGTCAGGGATACGTCTTTTGCTGTTTGAAGAAAAGCATGCCAGATGAGAGGTTCTGGACATTATGAGTTTGCACATTATTATAGAGACTTGTTGGCATCTTTGACCAGTTGAGCTGCCAATCTATATCTGCATTGAATATGCTTGAGTCCAGGGCAATAGGGACTAAGCAGGACTTACCTGTAATTGAAAAAACTTAAACAGAAAATGGTTCTGCAGCACCTTAGAGACTAATCAAAAATGTAGATGGTATCATGAGCTTTTGTGGGCACAACCCACTTCTTTTGTGTCCTCGAAACTTCATGATACCATCTGCATTTTTGATTAGTCTCTAAGGTGCTGTAGGACCATTAGTCTGTAACTGAAAAAACAACGACCATGGCTACCCCCTGAGACTTTTACTTGTAATTGTTCCACTTGGCTACTGTGATGCCAGGAGACAGGAAAATTCTCTCCTGTGCTGTAAGTGCTTCTCCTGCTAGTACCTAACCAGAAAGCTGCCTAACTCGAAGGGGAAGAGTTGTATTGAAAGGAGAAATGGGAGGGAGGGTGGAAGGATAGGAGCAGGAGTGAGAGGGACAGGGAGCAGAAAGAAACAGAAGATGGCGGGGGAAGGATGAATTTTGCAGTGGTAGAGGTTAGGAGTTAGGGAAGGATGAACATGGACACAAGGTGGCAGCAAAAGAGGGGTAGGAGTAGAAGGACACAGAGGAGCTGATGGGTCTAAATGCTAGAATATCCTTCCCTACAGAACCTAGTACGAATCATAAGATATTTAAGTCCCATATTGCTGTGTTGCAAATAGCTGTAAATTCCACTGCCAAAGCATCTCACCCCATCCCGCTCTATTGGTAGGTAAATATAAAAAATAAGCTTGATACAGCTTGTCTACCTTTTTAGTTGCCCTGCTACCACTAAAGGGGCATAGAGCACCACATTGAGTGCATGTGAATTCTGCATTTTTCCTTGGATAATTCAAATCCCAATCTTTCTTTCCTTAAAGACATACTTTTGCATCTGAATAGAAAATGGCATCTGGCTTTGCAGGAATGAAGTGAGTTCTCTACTGGAGATGTCAACGTGTTAGATGACAACATGATTAACTGATAAGCCTGGGCTTATCGGTTAATTCTGTCGACTACACGCATTTCCCCCATCCTCTCCTGCTACTTCTGTATCCGAGGTAGTGGGTGTGGGGGAGGTGGGAGCTTTAAGCAGGCTCCCCATGAGTACCAGATCCGCCTCTCCCTCCCTCCCCCCATCTGTTACCTCTGAGAGAGGCAGCAGCACGGGGGGTGAGAGAGCTGATAGCTTCATGGACCCTTCTGCCTACTGCAGGGGGAGGGGGGAGGCGACAGGTCCATGAAGGGGGAGAGACATGCAGGAACCCGTGCTGGGGGGAACTGGCTTTGCGGTGCAGCTTTCCCCTTTTCTCTCCCCCAAGGCAGGGGCAGGGGCAGGGGAGGCTGCTGTGAAGCAGCCTCTGTCTGCAAGTGGTCCAAACTCCCCGCGAGCAGAGGTTGCTCCAGCATCCCACAGAGCAGCCTCTGTCTGCAGGGGTCCGAACTACCCATGGACAGAGGCTGCTGCTGCCTCCGATACAGTGGCAGTAGCATAGGGTGGCTGGTGGAAGCCGGTCTGCATGGAAAGCCAGTTTTTTTAAACTGATAGAGAGGCAGCAGTGCAGGGTGGCAGGGGGGTACCCCAGGAGTGGGGCCAGGAGCACACTGGCTGCTGGCCCCACCCCCGGGAACTATTGAATAGTTGTGTAACTGCTAAAATTTGATGCGGTTACATGACTGTTCAATTACACGCTATCTAACATTCCTATTCTGTACATTTTAAAGAGTTAGTACTCAGAAAGCTGGTGGAGGTCACATTGACCAGTCACTTCAGATCAGACATAAAATCATGCACTTATACATCCATTTATGAGGCAAGGAACTTTGCATGCAAAGTTAAAATACAAACACGGTACACGTTGGTCATCTTAATTTCCTCATTTATTGTACTTGCACTAATGTGTATTGCCCACATTGTGTCATTGGGCATCAATGGTAAAAATAAGCCGCCAAGTCTTCTTCTACATTACAAATGCTATGTCTGGTGCTAGCTATAGCTTCCTTCTCCTCTTCATCATATTTTACCAAATTACATCAGATCACTGGGGTGAAGTTAAAAATGTTTAACCCTCTTGTTAAGGTAACAATTAGTAAAATTACAATATTACTTTTAGGGATGTTAAAGGTTAACGCAGTAAGGGATAGGGATTTAGTGTATAGCTGTTTAAATGATTAATTGATAAGCCTAGGTTAATCCATATGTCTACACGTAACACTCCCCTCCCTCCCACCCTGCTGCCTCTGTATCTGAGACAGCCATGGAGGCAGAGGCAGGAGCTGGCTCTCCGCACATGCTAGTTCCTGCAGAGCTGCCTTTCCCTCTCTCTCCCCTTCCCGCTCCGCCCACTCCTGCTGCCTGCCACAGTCAGCAGGGGCAGGCAGGAGGGAGCTGGTTCTCCGGGGGAGCCAGCTGATACAGAGGCAGCAGCGCGGGGGGGAGGGTAGACGCAAGTGGGATGGCAGAGTAGCCTCTGTCCGTGGGGAGTGCAGGAGCTCCTGCGGACAGGGGCTGTTTCCGCCCTGCACTACTGCTTCTGTATCCAAGGTGGCAGGTAGGAGCCAGTCTGCATGGGAAGATGATTTTTAAACCAGCTCAACATTTCAGACCAGCTCCATCTCCCACCGTGCGCTGCTGCTTCTGATACAGAGGCAGCAGTGTGGGGTACCAGGGGGCTCCCTGTGAGTGAGGCTGGGAGCACACTGGCTGCGAGCCCCACCCCTGGGAGTAGTTTAGTTTTTATCCACTTTCTCTGAAGCATTATGTCTAAGAAACATTATGACACTCTTTAGTGAATGATGACTTGTCTTATTGTAACTTTTGCAATCCTAATGAAGATGACTTTGTTGGGCTACTTGAGTTAGTCTTCTTCAACCTTAATTTTGTATACCAATTGTATTGTATGGTTAATTTTACAGCCTATTCGACACCTGAAATATTCTTCCTTTAAGAAGTCTTTACTGGGCAGTGTGTCTGACAGTGGAACTGTAACGCTGTGGGATGTAAATAGTCAAAATCCGTACCATAATTTTGAAAATGCTCACAAAGCTCCAGCCTCTGAAATCTGTTTTTCTCCAGTCAATGAGTTGCTACTTGTAACCATAGGTTTGGATAAAAGGATCATTCTCTATGACACTTCAAGTAAAAAGTAAGGATTATGTATCTTTTGGTAAGCATTTTTATCAGTGGATTGTATGGGAACTTCATTCAGTTCTTTGTAACTTTTAGTGTTTATTGTAAAGTTAGACCATATTAAGAATGAAAGCTTCTTGACTGAATGCTCTTGAAAAACTGGTTGTACTTCAGTTAGATCCCTTTTTAGGGTATATCATGATAATTTGTAAGCGTACAAGTGTTGCTAAAAGCTTAATCAAATGCCCTCTGAAGTCTACAGGTATGTCTCCACTGACTTAAGTAGGTATTTGATTAGACCTTAAAACAGAGGTGGGCAAACTTTTTGGCCTGAAGACCACATCTCAGCATAGAAATTGTATGAATGGCCATGAATACTCACAACATTGGAGGTGAGGGCTCTGGCTGGGCTCTGTGGTGGGGCCCAAAATGAGGAGTTCTGGATGCATGAGGGTACTCCAAGCTGAGACTGAGGGGTTTGGATGGCAGGAGGGGGCTCTCAGTTATGGTTCAGGGGTGCAAGTTCCAGGTAGTGCTTAATTGAAGCAGTTCCTGGAAGCAGTGACCCCTCCTGCTTCCACTTCCCATGCAGAGGTGGGCCATGTGGCTCTGCCCATTGCCTCTTTCTCAGGCACCACTCCTAAACTCCCAATGACTACTGTCCCACTGCCAATGGGAGCTGTAAAACCGGCACTTGGCTTGCAGTCAGTGTGTGGTGCCCCTTTGCTGCCCTTGCTTTTGGGAGCCATGCGGAGCTGCTGCATGCACAGAGCTGAGCAAGGCAGGCTCTTGCTCCCACTCCCTGGCTGGAGCACAAGAACAGGGCAAGCTCCTGACTGTTCTTGCTGGCGGGAGCTTGAATACTGGATTAAAAGGTTTGAGGAGCTGGATGCAGCCTGCGGGCTGTAATTTGCCCACCTTTGCCCTAGAAGTACAGATAAATGGTCGATTTGCCATTGAATTACATAGGTCTTTGTTCTAGTTTGCTGTAATTCTTCAGTGCTGTTTGGAAAGTCTAGTTAAATAAAAATACTGCCTTATGTCTTTTAAATAATGAATTATAGCATCTTTGCATATTTCTCCTATCTCAAGACTACTGAGAACTCTGGTAGCTGAATCTCCTCTGACAGCAGTGGATTTTATGCCTGATGGCACTACTCTGGCTATTGGCTCTTCTCGTGGAAAAATTTACCATTATGATCTAAGAAAGCTGACATCACCGGTAAAAACAGTCAGTGCTCACAAAACCTCTGTGAGATGTATACGCCTTCAGTATAGTAGCACTAGTTCAAAGGTAAAACATTTGCTGCTTTGTCACTCATACTTCTATTAATAAAATGGAAACTGATAACTTGAAGTCTTGTAAAGAAATATGTAGATTGAACTTTCATCTTATTATAGACATCAACATAATGGAGAATCAGATATGTTAACACAGCAAGTGACACTATGGAAAACAAACATTAATTATACACTTTGTTTTAATTTTCTTCTCATTCTTAAGTACAGTTTCAGCAATCAGATTTTTTTACCTGAAATTGCTACAATTACTTTCTTTTGCTTGTTGTCTTGTGTAACAAGTTGGATCTTAAATCCATCTCATGCATAGACAAAATCATAGGACTGGAAGGGACCTCAAGTGGTTGTCCAGTCCAGTCGCCTGCACTCATGGTAGGACCAAACACCATCTAGACCAGAGGTGGTCAATAATTTTTGCAGGCAGGCTACCTTAATGAATTTTGGTACATGGTCATGGGCTGACTCCTCTCTTGGAAGGGCCTAGGGCGGAACGGACAGCACTAGGGACTATCCTCCCCCCCAGAGTTGTCTGGGGCCAGAGGCTTTGAATTAAAAACACAGCTAAGGACTCACGGCTCCTAGCCCTGACACGACCCCATTGCCTGGCAGCCACCTGAGGTTACTGTGGCTATTTGAAGGACTTGTGGCTCTGGATGCTGCTGCGGTAACTCCACAACCATGAGCCATTTAAATAGGTTCCTGCTACCTGAGCCACCACCTGGACATTCAGTGGCATGCACGGCAGGATATAAATAGAAAGCGGCAAGATGCAGTCCGCAGGCCAGATCAAAGTGTTAGGGGTCCTGATCTGGCCCCCAGGCCACTTCTTGCTGAGCCCTGAACTAGACTATCCCTGAAAAGTGTTTGTCTAACTTTCTCTTTATGGAATCTCCATCATTGGAGATTTTTATCTCCCTAGTAAGGATGACCTGGGAATCACACTCCCTCACCTCCTAGTATAAATACACCCTTAAACTAGGCTTCAGCAGCCCAGTTTCTCACTGTGACTCTTCTGCAGGAAGCAAGCTCAACAAGCCCTGCTAGAAGTTTTCTCTCCGGGGACCTCTATAGCCAGAAAATATTTGCAGCAACACAAGTCCACATTTTACCAAACAAAATGTAGTTTATTACTCAACAGCAGCAGTGTATTTGAGAAATTAAGTAAACTAACAGAGAAGGGCTAGACTTACGAATCTAATCGAAACTTGATTTGCTCCTTGCAAGTATTGAATAAGAACATAGAATGGCTGTACTGGGTTAGACCAAAGGTCCATCTAGCCCAGTAGCCTGTTTGCCAACAGTAGCCAGCACCAGGTGCCCCGGAGGGGGTGGACCGAAGACAATGATCAAGTGATTTGTCTCGTGCCATCCATCTCCAGCCTCTGACAAACAGAGGCCAGGGACACCATTCCTACCCCTTGGCTAATAGCCCTTTATGGACCTAACCTCCATGAATTTATCTAGCTTCTCTTTAAACTCTGTTATAGTTCTACCCTTCACAGCCTCCTCTGGCAAGGAGTTCCCCAGGTTGACTATGCGCTGTGTGAAGAAGAACTTTCGCTTATTAGTTTTAAACCTGCTACCCATTAATTTCATTTGGTGTCCTCTAGCCCTTACATTATGGGAACTAAATAATAACTTTTCTTTATTCACCCTCTCCCCACCGCTCATGATTTTATATACCTCTATCATATCCCCCCTCAGTCTCCTCTTTTCCAAACTGAAAAGTCCCAGTCGCTTTAGCCTCTCCTCATATGGGACCCGTTCCAAACCCCTGATCATTTTAATTGCCCTTTTCTGAACCCTTTCCAAGGCCAAAATATCTTTTTTGAGGTGAGGAGACCACATCTGTACACAGTACTCAAGGTGTGGGCGTACCATAGTTTTATACAGGGGCAGTAAGATATTCTGTGTCTTATTTTCTATCCCTTTCTTAATAATTCCTAACATCCTATTTGCCTTTTTGACCGCCGCAGTGATTTCACTTAAGCCAGATATCTCTGCTCTTGACCTGACAGAGACAGTCAGCCCTTGCAAAATTTTCCTAGTACCTCAGTCCAGAACTTATCTTCTGTTGTGCACTCACACCTGACTGTCTTCTCTCCTGGGGTCTTTAATGGTTTTGTGTTCCTTTTGAGCCTGGTCTTAGGAAAATAAACCCGCAACTTAGTCGGAACCAGGCCAGGAGCTTTTCTTTATTAAATGGCTCCTCTATGGTTCCCTTAAGTACTCTCAGTATTCTCTTTGGAAGTGTCTTACCTCTGCCATTGTGCCATTTCCTGTTTGTTTCCCACTAACAGCCTCCTATGATTTAACTCCATGCAGTCAAACAGAGTAATATCAAGAAAGTAAAATGAGGCACATATAACATTCATAGAAATTAATGCAGAACTCTCCCACATGGGCTTTAACACCTTTGAGTCCCTGCTTGTAATCAGAAACTGAGGCATTATATTTGTTCAGATCAATTTATTGCAATTTAAACATTTTATGAAATGTGTCTATATTTTGAACAGGAAGAAAGAAAGTGTTTTTTCCTTTTAAATTGGAGCACTAATAACATCTTACATTTGCTGTTTCTCTTCAGTCTAGCTTTAATAAATGTTCTTCAAATAAACCAGCATCCAAAAGAACAGATGTTAAAGCAAGTAGTAATGTTGGAGGAATTCAGAATACTGCCATAATAAAAAATCTTACTTCCAACACACCAACTACAGTTTCATCCCAGCCCATCTCAACAATTGAGACCAAAGGAGCAGATGCTCAGGACAAAACAGGTAAGGAGTCTGTTTTAAGGTGTGGAAATTATCTGAATTGAGGGGGGGGAGATACTTTACGTGCTTTGGCCAACCTTGTAGTATGAAAGATAACAAGTCATTATGACACTGTGAAATATTATTTGTGTGTGTAATTGGAGTCAACCGTTTTAACTGTGAGACTGCATTTTTCTCTTCTTGCAGTTCCCTGTGTCATTCACCACATGTCTTCAAATAATTGCAACAAATCAGGAAGGTATTGACTGACAGCAGCCTAGTTGTTAGATAACTTTAATTCAGTGCCAAGCCAGGTCCATTCTCTGCACTGACACAGGCATCCTGTGGAAGAAAACTAGTGTGAGATAATGTTAATTAAAGGCTGTCTCCTAGTGCATACACACAAGGGGGCTGAATTCAGCCCCAGAGGCAATATTAAGTCTAATATTTTGTAATTTTTCAGTGTTTGACTACACAACTTTAATTTTCTTTTTAACATAGGGGTTTGTAATATTTAGCTGGATGCAGGAAAGGGCCATTTTGCTCATTGATGTTGTTAGTAATACAGGCAGTATCAAACCCAAAAACAAAAGAATGTCAAAATTTCTAGCTTACTAAAGTCTTGTCTAGACTAACAGTGCATGGCAGGCTGGGTTGTAAATCTACCTCTCGCTGTCTGTGTGGACCCTGCTGCTGACTAAGTTCCCTGTTGTGCTTTGAAACAAGAATAGATCAAAACAAGCCAGGGAATTTAATGCACAGCACTAGGGTCCATGTGGACAATTAGTGAGAGGTAGATCTAGACTAGGGATGTTAAAGATCGGTTAATTAAATAGTCGAGTAACCTCATGAATTCGTATAGGTTAGTCGACTATTCTGTAGTCCCGGGGGGGGGCCGGCAGCCAGTGCACTTCAGTTTCACTCCTGAGAAGACCCTTGCCACTCCGCTCTGCTGCCTCTGTATCAGAGTCAGCAGCGTGGGGTGCCGGGTGGGAACTGGTCCGCGAGGGGAGCCAGTTCAAAAACCAGCTCCCCTCACGTACCGCTGCGTGTCGCCCTGTGCTGCTGCTTCTGATAAAGAGGCAGCGCTGTGGGGTGGCAGCAGCCCCTGTCTAGGGGAGTGGTCTGAGCTCCCAGACCTGGCACGAGCCAGAACTGAGCTGGGCTGCCTGCCCACCCAGCTCCTAATACACTTTAAAGGCAGAGCTGCAGTGGGGATGGGTCCCAGACTCCTCACAAGCCAGGACTTAGTTGGGCTGTGGCCAGCCTGCTAAAAAATTTACTGGCAAGTGGGAGGGGGGGAATGCGTGTAGTCTATAGCATTAACCTGTAAGCTTTTGCTTTTTGGTTAATACAGTTAATTGACTACACTTTTCCATCCCTAATATAGACCTTGGCTTGCTGCACATAACTGTCTAGACAAACACACAGTTTTACAGATATGAGGGTATTTTGTTTCTCCATAAAGTTAGGAGCAGCCACAATTTAATCACCTTTGTGTCAGCCTTGCATCCTAAAACTGCATGTGCTTATGATAGAATAGCTGAAGGAACTGAGTGAGTCACCTGTGTCTCCTTAAGTCTCTAGTCTGGGTTGTCTTTTACACTGTTTTGCTGTCTGAACATCTACCTGTTCACAAAGCCTTTAGCATGCAAATTCATTTCCAGATATATATATACGAACATGCTGACAAGTCACCCATGAATTATATACAGGGTAATACCCACAAGTTTAGTCCTAGCTTTGTACCTCACTAGAAATATGTGCTTTGTATTGTCCAGCACATTACTGAGCAATGCAGACTCATAAATCCATCATTCCTCAAAGGAAAATGCTATACACACCAGTTTTGTTACTCCAAATGGAGTGTCCCACAGACTTTAAACCAAACACACCTGTTAAGATAAAGCAATAATTTAAGTTTATAACTGAAAAAGATTAAGTGATGAAAGTCAGGACCGGTTACAAAAGAAAATGAATAATATACAAGCTAATACCTAACTTAACAAGCTAAGTGAATTTAAAATCAAAGATTTTGTCTCAGATTATGCTGCAGTAAATTTCACAGGTTGATCTCCCTTCAACCTGAGACAACTCGCTCTTAGCTGAGTTCTTTTGAGAGTTGTTGATGTCATGAACAGAGAGATACAAGGAGAAGAGGTGAAGTCAAGTTTCTTTGCTCTTTAGAATTCAGTATCTTCTGCTGGAAACATATATGTGTCTTGGTGACACTCAGTCTTTTGTGGACATGAGGTTTGAATAAGCCCTGGGATGAAATTTAAATTAGTTGTTTATACCTCTCCTGCCCTCCTTCTGGAGGATGATTTCTTAAGAAGGCAATAACCATTTAACTCTTGTTTAGGGTGATAGTATGTCTTTGTCTCTGAAAAACTGGTTTATGGATGTTACCCAGAATTAAAATCTGTTTCAGTGATAAGCATACTGCAGAATTTTATAACTTTGCATATAGTGTTGCCACACATATTTTAATAGTCAGTAGATTGACTTTTCAAATGATGTATCACAGGGCATGCTTTGTGCAAAATTTACCAGAGCCTTATAAACGTGATGACCATAATAGTAGACCATCACGGTCCATTTTGTATTGTGATAAAGTTGATACAAAATTTAGATGTACCAGTAGACTATTTGGGGTCTGCATGAAATTATAAATACATCATAACGATCAGACCGGGCCAACCTAATAGTCCATCTAACCTAGTATCCGGTCTTCCATCAGTGGCTGGTGCCAGATGATTCACAGGGAATAGCTAGGGCAATTATCAAATGATCCCACTCCTCCCAGCTTCTGGCAGTGAGTGGTATAGGGACATGCAGAGCATGGAGTTGTCACTGATCATCTTGGCAAATAGCCATTGATGGACTTACCTTCCATGAACTTATCTGATTCTTTTTTGAACTCAGTTTTACTTTTTGTCTTCACAACATCCCTGACTTTGTGTGAAAGTACTTCCTTCTGTTGGTTTTAAATCCGCTGCCTATTTATTTCATTGGTTGACCCCTAGTTCTTGTGTTATGTGAAGGGGTAAAAAAACAAACAAAAAGCATTTTCTTATCCACTTTTTCAGTGCCATTCATGATATTTTTTTGGCCTTTTTCTGATGTGAGCTAAATTGTTTTTCTCCCCTCCTTCCTCTGGCTCTTACTAGAAAGATAGCTGGGCAATACAGGATGAGAGTTGAGTTAGTTTAGTTATGTCTCCTAGGAACATCTGGTGATCTTTGCCTTTTTCTCAAGAATCCACATGGTTTTTTTATGTCTGAAAGTAACCAAAATAAAAGAGGAAATTCTCGAACAGCATTTTGTGATATTTGGTTTAGACACATGCTTAATTTTTTTTTAAACTTTTTTGCATGACTAGCGTTAGGCAGTTCAAAGTCATCTTGCTTTGTACATGCAGTGTTTCTTCCTTCCTCTGAGTTTATGCCTCAGGCTTGTCCTTTGGCTGAGAGATGTACTTACCATCAGCTTTTAGAGGTGCAGGAAATTCTTTACATTTTTTTTCTTTTAAGATGAAGCTCACCACAATAGCAGTTAATAGATATGCCCTTGTTGTATTTTAACATTGTGCACTGCTTTGAAAGAGAAATGCTGTGTTTATTTAGCATCTTCCAATTAGCAACTGGTTTGTAGGACTTTTGAATCATACTCTTCATGGAAGTAAATGACACTGCTCTGTATAACTTACTGGAATTTAATTTCAGCAAATCCAGCCCTGAAAATATAGTTTCAAGTCTGTTGAGCAAGTTGGGTTTTTAAAGCTCAGATGACACTTTATTAAAAGTATTTTTATACAGTTAAACTTTCCTTTTTAAATAAGTAAAAGTATGTTTAACAACATTTTATTAAGCAATAAGGCATTGCAGTCTGTAGGGACGCTGATTAATTAACCCACTTGAGTATTCAGTGAGGCATGAGGTGAAGTAGAAAGCTTCCTGTGTACCGAAGAAGTGTCACTAATCAACATTACTGCATTGTCTGGAGAGTCCTCACATTCACTTATTATTAAAAGCATTCATCTTTTCTATTTAAATATTTAACTGATTCCTAGCATACAAACAAGACCAATCATAAAAAAGTAATAGTTTTTAAAGAGTACATAATCGAAATTGGCATCTGGGTAATGCTATAAAATTATATATTTTCTTGTATATGAGCCAAGAAACCTGTGCTTAAGTTTTTTATGGATACTCCTTTGGGTTTTGGTGAAAGTAAAGCTAGTAGGTACAATAGTATACGCTTACCCCAGTATTACATGTAGGAAGTACAGCAGAAAGACATATATGAAAACTGCTTACCTTTAGAAGTGGGAAGAGATTTCACTATTGGTGTGTCTGACCAATCTGTTTGTTGGTTTTTTTTTTTTTTTTTTCTGTTCACTCTTTCCTTTCTACTGTTCTTGACTACCTGAAGACATTTTCTCCACTTACCATGTTCTTCAGGGACAAAGTTTCATTGCAACCACATTCTAGATTTCTACCTGAAGTTTCTTCTGAATTCCATGTTAACCAGAGTTTTACCTGGCATTTGAAAGAAAACCAGACCAGAAAGGAAGTGGTCTTACATTCTCTAGATGACAGCAAACTGGCCTTCTATTTAGATAGAACCAAGCATTTCAGGAAGTCTCCTGGACTCTTTGTGTGAATTGCATGACAGATTCAAATATCTGCAATTACATCCAGAGATGACTTTGTCATAACAAGACATAATTCATTCTGAACATAAGAATGGCCATACTGGGTCAGACCAAAGGTCCATCCAGCCCAGTACCCTGTCTCCCGACAGTGGCCAATGCCAGGTGTCCCAGAGGGAGTGAATCAAACAGGTAATGATCAAGCGGTCTCTCTCCTGCCATCCATCTCCACCCTCTGACAATAGAGGCTAGGGACACCATTCCTTACCTGTACTAGCTAAAAGCCATTAATGGACTTAACCTCCATGAACTTATCTAGTTCTCTTTTAAACCTGTTATAGTCCTAGCCTTCACAACCTCCTCAGGCAAGGAATTCCACAGATTGACTATGCGCTGTGTGAAGAAGAACTTCCTTTTATTTGTTTTAAACCTGCTGCCCATTAGTTTCATTTGGTGGCCCCTAGTTCTTATATTATGGGAACAAGTAAATAACTTTTCCTTATTCACTTTCTCCACACCACTCGTGATTTTATAGACCTCTATCATATCCCCCCTTAGTCTCCTCTTTTCCAAGCTGAAAAGTCCCAGTCTCTTTAATCTCGCCTCATATGGGACCCGTTCCAAACCCCTAATCACTTTAGTTGCCCTTCTCTGAACCTTTTCTAATGCCAGTATATCTTTTTTTTTTAGATGAGACCACGTCTGTACTCAGTATTCAAGATGTGGGCGTACCATGGATTTATATAAGGGCAATGAGATATTTTCTACCTTATTCCCTATCCCTTTTTTAATGATTCCTAACATGCTGTTTGCTTTTTTGACTGCTGCCGCACACTGCGTGGACGTCTTCAGAGAACTATCCACGATGACTCCAGATCTCTTTCCTGATTAGTTGCAGCTAAATTAGCCCCCATCATATTATATGTATAGTTGGGATTATTTTTTCCAATGTGCATTACTTTATATTTATCCACATTAAATTTCATTTGCCATTTTGTTGCCCAGTCACTTAGTTTGGTGAGATCTTTTTGAAGTTCTTCACTCTGCTTTGGTCTTAACTATTTTGAGCAGTTTAGTATCGTCTGCAAACTTTGCCACCTCACTGTTTACCCCTTTCTCCAGATCATTTATGAATATTTTGAATAGGATTGGTCCTAGGACTGACCTTTGGGAACACCACTAGTTACCCTTCTCCATTCTGAAAATTTACCATTTATTCCTACCTTTTGTTTCCTGTCTTTTAACCAGTTCTGAGTCCATGAAAGGATCTTCCCTCTTATCCCATGACAACTTACATAAATTAAGAACCTTTGGTGAGGGACCTTGTCAAAGGCTTTCTGGAAATCTAAGTACACTATATCTACTGGTTCCCCCTTGTCCGCATGCTTGTTGACCCCTTCAAAGAACTCTAATAGATTAGAAGACTCTCAAAGTTCATTCTCCTAGAATGATAGCCCACTCTACAAGGTTCCAGTCTACTTCTGTGGCCTTCATTTAACAAAATTCTAGTCATTGATGTTTTGAAGCCATAATCTGGACTTCAACACGTACCTTTTTTCCAAACATTCTAATTAACTCTTCTAAAGCAGATGCTGTGGCTGGCAATGGAGTCTTCAGTGTTACATCCATCTCTATAAAGGGATACTGCTTGGGATTTGCCTGAACCGCAGCATACATTAGAGATACTACTTGAAAAAAAAGACAATAACTGAAGTTCTTTTAAGATGTGTATTTCTGTGGGTGATCCTTCAGCTGAAAATCAATAACGATCCGTTCCCAAGCCATTATGTGCAGGCAACCTTTTTACTGGTGATCTAAAGTTATTTGTTTGTCTCTGTTGCTTTTCGAGGTTTAAAAGAGATGTAGAGGCTGACAGGCTTAGCTCACAAGTATCATAAAACCTGAGTTAGCTCTGTCTTGGAAAAATCACCTTTTTACTCTTAGGCTATGTCTACACTACAAGGTTTTTGTGCAAAAACCGGCAGAGTGTCCACACCTCGAGCACTTTTGTGCAAGTAAATTGGTAGAATAGAAGGCTTTTGTTGGTACAGTTACTCCTCTCCCTGCGAGGAGTAACTCCCAAGAGTTCTTGTGCAAAAAGGCAAGTGTTGCACTCTCCTAGGGTTGCCAGGTGTCCGGTATTGAACCGGACAGTCCGTTATTTTTGTCCCCTGTTGTTAAAAAAATTCAGAAAATACCAGACACCTAAAACGTCCTGTACTTTCTGATTTCCCCCCCCTGCCCCTCCAGCCAGGAGGCAAAAATCCCGGGCTGTCCAGCTCAATACGGAGGTAGCCTGGCAACCCTAGTGCTTACCGGGGAGCTGTTCAGCCCAGTGCAGGGAGACAAGATGGTGAGCCTGTTAGGGCCAAAAAGCCTTACCACGTGGCTTTTAAAGGGGTCACAGTATTTTTTTGTGTTTTGTTTTCTCTCTCAACAAACTTTTTCCTGGCGTGATTTTTGTTGTTGTTCGGTAATTTTTCTGAAACCATCTGGCAACCCTAGACGAGAAACCCCTATCTGAAAAAACATAGGTGCTCTGATGAAATCAGAGCTTTCTTGTGCAAGAGCGTCCATGCAATGTGGACGTGCTCTTGCGCAAGAGCACATCGCTTTTGCAATGCACTTTGGGGTCTGGACGCGCTTTTGCGCAAGACGTTTTTGGTGAAGAATTCTTCTGCAAAAGGCTTCTTGCGCAAAAACCCTGCAGTGTAGATGAAAAAGTCCACCTTTAGGGTAGAAAATTATAAATCCTTTGCTTTTATGTCTGTATCTTTCATTTGTTCATTCTTGTAGAATTTTTGTTAAACTTAAAGATAATGTAATTGCTTGTTGTCTAAACACCTAGTTTTAGAGCTTGGTGGGGGAGGTATCAGGACTGGGGGTGTGGGGGGTGCAGGAGTTAGGGTTTAGGCTTGAAGAGAGCTCAGGGCAGGAGACTGGGGATGAGGCTTAGGGCAGGGGTGGGGGATGCAGGAGTCAGAGCGGGGGGTGAAGGGCCCCCAGGGCAGGGGAGTTCAGGATTCATGGCAGGAGGTTGGGGGGACTCAGGGGGAGGAGATGGGGAATCTAGGTTCCCTGTAAGTTGCGTGGCTGTGCAGCTGTTTAATGAGCCCTGCGCACAGGCAGGGAGCTCAGCTGACTGGCTTGGGCAGGGGCTGCCTGGCTCAGTTTCACACAGAGCTGCCTGCTTCAAATGGAGGAGGTCAGAGAGCAGGTAGGGAGGGGAGATAAGGAGGGAATGAATGGCTGAGAGGAGAGGGTTCAGGGAGTTTGGGAAGATGAGGAAGGGAAGGAGTAATTGGTTGGCAGGAATTAGAGGGGAGGGAAGTTTGGGGAGTCCTGTCTCTGCCGAGAGAGAGGGAGAGAGAGAGAGGCAGGAGAGGAGAAGCAAACATTCTCCTCAAGTTTCCTGGACTGGGAAGGGAGGTGTGTGTGGGAGAAGCTGACTGCATGGGGTGCAGTATGGGGGGGAAGAGGGAGTGGATTGGGGTGAGGTGGAAGTAGAGAGTTTGTTTGTGCTGTGTGTCGTGAACTTAGGTAGGAGAGGGGTGGAGAGTTTGTGTTGTGTCCTGTCACTCCCAGGTAGGCTGCTGGTGCCTGCAAGTCTGAGAAGCAGGGTTTTATCCCAGGCTGGGCTGGGGGGAGCAGATTGCACAGGGGTATGTGGGGGAAAGAGGGGATGGGTTGGTACTGGCATCTGTGCAGTGAGGTGGAGATTGGGGGGAGTTTGTTTGGGGTGTCCTGACTCACTTGCTGCAGTCCAGATGGCAGTTCTCTCTGTGTGGCTGGGTTATGGGGAGCGGGGAGAGAAGCAGGCTGCATGGGGCGTGAGTGTGTGCGTGCCAGGACATTTGCATGATTATATTTCAATGATGTTAATGGCTTAAGGTAAGAAAGAAAAAAAAGATTCTTTTAACATAATTTTTTTGAGTGTTGCAGATATCTAAAACTCTGATCTTAATTATTTTTTTTTAAATCTTGTGTTACTAATTAATACATGGTATATTGTATTGCATTAAGTCCAGATCTTTGCTATGTGGTAGAGTTCTTGCACTTATGAGTCAGAAGTAGCAAGTATTAGGTGTGTGTTTTGCAGGATGAAACCCTATTTGCAAGCTCTTTGAAACATGGATCTGTCTACAAACCCTGAAGCCACGTATTAATTTGCTCTGGGCTTCTATTCTTTGAGTTGGTGACACACACAAGGTGACAGTTTCAAACCAGGAGAACTTCTATCTGTTTTCATAGCTCTTTGTTTCACTTGTTCTTGTATAGCATGGATCCTAAACATTACCCAGAGAAACTGTCACACAGGACCTTTTTCAGGGGGATAAGGCGCGCCACCCCCACCCCATCCCACCTTCTCTGCTGCTGATGGAATAGTTATCATTACCAGTCTGTTGCTCGGCCCGACCTATTGGCCACATAGGTCAAGTGCAAGGAAGGAGCCGGGTTCTTGTCAGTCCGGACTGATGCTCCACTTGGTCTAAGCAGGACAGAACCCGTAGAACCATACAAGACATCCCCTCTTTTATAGGATTTTTCTTCCATGCAAGTCTGTGCATTTTGCCTTGTCAGGCCTTAATCAGTCATTCAGCATCACAATCAGTTTTTCTGCAACATATGTTTGTCTGGAGGTGGTTCTCGGAGTCATCTGATATCAGTATGTTGACAACCCCTCTTGGGTGTTGTCTTCTGGCAAAACTTGTTACCTGTTCTCTCTCAAGTGGTGCTTGCCACCAACTTCAGGGTTCATCAATCTGTCCTGGTACTCTGCGTCTTCAGTGTGCTTTCACTTAGTTGATAATTATTTGGTGCTTCTGAGTCTCCGGCCCCTTCTCTAACCATTTGGGTATGCAGTGGTCTTCGTGCTTCTCTCTCGTAAAATATTCTCTCACTTACACAATTGCAACATGGGACAAAAGGATACTTCTAGTCACTTTAACGAAGTTACAAAGTCTTTCAACATTAAACTTCTTTCTGTCTGTTTCAAGGCTTTGTCAATACTGACATAACAATGCATTACAGTATTTCATCCATTCACTTCAACATCAGAACATGCTAACATCAAATAGAGCTGGAGCTAAGTTAACAAAGCTGCCTGGCCTGTCTGAGGCCTACATCTTGTGTTTAAGTTTAATCCAAAACTTTTGCTATAACACCTTCATTATAACTGTCTAACTTATTACCTACAAAATTACAAGGCTACATACAATAGTTACTGACACTGGAAAGGGGACTATTAGTATTTGCAAGGAGAGCATGACTATTTCTTGTTGACTCATAGATTTGTTTAGTATCTTAAAGCTAAGGTATGTATTGATAATATGTATTTTGGTGTGTTTATTAGCTTGAGTTGTTAGGATGATGATACATGTATTACAAAGGTAGTGTTAATTTTCTGTATTTGATTTCCTATTAAATAAACATTGTAAGCATTGCTCCTTGTTAACTATCCCTTGTTTTAATATATTTCCTTCCACACCTATAGACTGTTTAAAATATTTATATGATTTATGTTTGTACTGGTGGTGCACATCCATACACTACCTAAATACTCGTGATGCACATGAGAAATTTCAACCTGCCCAAGGATAGAAAGGAAATGCTGGTCACTGGCTTCTCCCTGGGGCCGGCCCAGTGTGGGGGAAGGATGCATACCCTGCCCACCAGCTTCTTCCTTGGGCTGGCCTGTGGCAGAGGGGGCCATGCATCCTGCCCACTGACTTCTCCCCAGGGTGATGGGGCACGCACCCCACCCGCTGGCTTCTCCCCGCATGAGCTAGAGGCCTTGAATCCTGCTTGGCTTCTTCCATCCTGCCCACCTGGTGGCGTTGGGTTTGGTTTTGTTTTTACTAATTTCCATTTGTCTTGAATTTGTCTTGACTACATGCATCAAGTAAACAATATATTTCATAGTATTGCCTGTAAAACTTAGCTTGAACATTTGTCTCTATTAATAAGACTCTTCGTATAAAAGGAAAATGTCAGCCGATATTTTTTCTTTCATGTGTATGACTGGTAACTATCTCTTATGGAGGGATGTACAGGCAAAGCTATCAGAGCTGGTTTTCTAATTAGAACTGGTATAGTACAATAAAAATATAGCAAACTTTGTTTTGGCATTTGTTAGGGATTCTGCTGGGATTAATGATCAGTTAGAGATTTTGCAAAGCAAGCAGAATCTCTTACGTGATGCAATGAAACAGTAAATACTTAATAGACTGTTTTTGTTATCTGAAGCTTTTCCTCGCAGTGGCAGCATGGATGTAATTCTGTCTAAAGAAACAGATCATGGGAAGAATGCTGATATGACTAACTTTAATGATCTTGGACGAGATAGTTTGGGTGACATGTTCTCTCCAGTCAGAGATGGTAAGTTGTTAATATTAAAACTTGCAACTTTAGATAAAATGGAGATGAGATCTTCTTGTGTAGTCTGGGTGGCATTATTTTGTATAGTCTTCTCCTTCCAACAAGGCTTAGAGAGCTTAATGCTTTTGGTTTTGCACATATTGCACAGGATCCTATATTTTTGCAGGCTTTGGAAAAGTAAGGTTTTTTGTTGTTTGTTTGGTGGTGGTTGTTGTTTTTTGTTAATTAGGCAGATAACAAACTTTCATCAGAGCATTTTAAAAAATGCACGAGTTGATTCCAAGAAAATATGTGTCAATGAAAATACTGCAACGGTGGTCATTGAAATACTTATTGTCTGAGATGGGCCTGTAGTGCACAGTACAGATACAAATTTTCCCCCAATCCTGGGATCCTGGTTGCACCCCAAACTCTTTCTCTATAATATGTATTTTTAAAACCTTTTAGAAACAAAAGTGTGAGACTGACATGATGCTCAAATTACCAGGAGACAAATCAATAAGAAAATAATCAGAAGCATTATTTGCATTACGTTCTAGGTGCTTATGTTGAGGGTAAGACTGCTTTCACATTTGGGCCCTGATGCTATAAACACATGCACTAATGTGGATCGCTGCACTTATGTGCAGTCTTACAAAACTGCAGATAGCCTCAGACCATTTTGGGGGATTGCAGATCGGATGTAGTTTCAAATTTTGTATCTAGAGATCTGCAGACATCTGCTTTTTATTCATGGACCACTTTTGTGAATTGGATACAGATACATGTTTTGTATCTGCATAAGCCTTTCCATGTGAGTGCAAGAATCCATGCTAGCAGATCTCAGTGCAGACGCAAGAGTTCAGAATACAGAAGCTATTCCTGTTTCATAGTGGAGTGAATTGCTTATTATTAAACTAATGTATTGTTGTAGAATATTGACACAGATGGAATCTACACACATTTTAAATCTACCTTTATTTTTCTCAATATGTAGATGTTGCAGTTTACAAAACAAATGAAGAGCTTCCAGGAAAAGGAGATGGTAAGTGCTTTTGCAGTGCATTTCTGTTACGGTTTTAAAAAACAAAGAAAAAAGCCTGGTTAGCCAGGGTATTACGTCAGCTTTATGCTGATGTGATTCCATTGAAACCAAATCATCCATGCAGTCAAACATCAGTGGAACTGCACTGGTATAAAATTGATGCAATAATGTCTGGGTCCAATATGCATAATGTTTGGTGTGCTGCGTAACAGCAAATCATAATTGTTTTAACAAAAGCATGCCTGTGGGTAATCCACAGTGCAGGTTGTGGGTTTGCTCTCCGTGTTCGTTTGTTTTTGTTTTGAAGCATTCATAAACACGCAATCGGTATAATCCAGAAAAGATTTTCTATACTATAGAAAATCTACTATAAGACGGGTGCATAACTGTCTGGATAACCATTCTCAGAGAGTAGTTATTAACGGTTCACAGTCATGCTGGAAGGGCATAACAAGTGGAGTTCTGCAGGGGCCTATTTTGGGACTGGTTCTGTTCAATATCTTCATCGATGATTTAGATAATGGCATAGAGAGTACAATTACTAAGTTTGCAGATAATGCCAGACTTGGAGGGGTTAAGTGCTTTGGAGGTTAGTCAAAATGAGCTGGACAAATTAGAGAAATGATCTGAGGTAAACAGGATGAAATTTAATAAGTACAAATGCAAAGTACTCCAAATCCATTTCACACATACAAAATGGGAAGTGACTGTCTAGGAAGGAGTACTGTTGAAAGAGATTTAGGGGTCATAGTGGACAACAAGTTAAATGTGAGTCAACAGTGTGACGCTTGCAAAAAAAAGCAAACATGATTCTGGGATGTATTAACAGGAGTGTTGTGAGCAAGAAACGAGAAGTCATTCTTCCGTTCTACTCTGCGCTGATTAGGCCTCAGTTGAAATATTGGGTCCAGTTCTGGCACCACATTTCAAGAAAGATGTGAAGAAATTGGAGAAGGTCCAGAGAAGAGCAACAAAATGATTAAAGGTCTAGAAAACATGACCTGTGAGGGAATACTGAAAGAATTGGGCTTGTTTAGTTTGGAAAAGAGAAGACTGAGAGGGGACATGATAGTGGTTTTCAAGTACCTAAAAGGGTGTTACAAGGAGGAGGGAGAAAAATTGTTCTCCTTGGCCTCTGAGGATAAGGCAAGAAGCAATGGGCTTAAATTGCAGCAAGGGAGGTTTAGGTTGGACATTAGGAAAAACTTCCTAACTATCAGGGTGGTTAAACACTGGAATAAATTGCCTGGGGGGGGAATCTTCATCACTGGAGATATTTAAGAGCAAGTTAGACAGACATCTGTCAGGGATGACCTAGGCCAGGGCTACTCAACCCATTTGTTAGCAGCCCGCAGTGCAGTTTGGGTTTACACAGGGCTCAACACGTGACCCGCGGGTGGGATCCTTTGAACATGGCCTCACTGGGAACACGCTTCACAATGGTGAGTCAATATGATGGTCTTATGTTGATATGTGTTTTAGTCCTTAAATTCCTGGACTGTCATTGCTCATTAAAAGTGCTGTCACATGGGTGGAAATCAGGTAAATATTGCATTTTATTAATATCAGCAGAACTGAGTTAAATGGGGCCTGCGTGTTGTGTAGTCTTGCCTTAATTCTTTGTATTCATGCTCATCAGTGTGAAAGAACCTATTTGTATATATATGCAACCACACTTAAGTTGCGGCCTTCGGCGTGTGCTGTGAGTATCATTGTGGCCCCGGGGCTTCCAAAGTTGAGTAGCTGATCTAGATACTGCTTGGTCCTACCGCGAGGGCAGGAGACTGGAATTGATGACCTCTTGAGGTCCCTTCCAGTCCTATGATTCTATGATTTGTTTTTCTCTTTCAGGTTTGGATTACCTCCCCTACTTTTCTGGTTTGGATTTTCTTCCCCAGTTAAACACTGTGTTTCCTGTAAAAAGTAACACAGTGGGTGTGTGCATGCAAGGGACACGTTCTAGCCCATTACATGCATTTGTGGGCTCTCCTATTAAAGAAGAAGGTGAGCATCCAAATCAAGATGCTGAAGCTACAAAAATAAATATTGGAAAACAAGAGTCCAGAGAACCCTTTAAACAGGTATTCTACACTAATTCCTCTGAGTGATTGTGTTGTTTTTTGGTTTTTTTAAGTGTCTGCCTTTTGCCTTAAATACTGCAATAAGTACTTTTTGCTGATGCAGATTTGCCAAAAATTATTCCAGGCACTATTTATTAAAAGTGCTGCAAAATAGGTCTTAGATGTCACAATAACTCTATAGTATTTCTATCGTACTCCAGTTTAGACTATTCAGATTCTTGATCTCTTTAAATGTCTGACTTTTTTCAGTGAATTGCTTTTGAGAAATCTTGGTCTTGAGCAATATGAGTTTCTCAAGAATTTGTTGTTGTTATGGGTCTTTAGTCAGTGCTAGATCCAGATAAGAGAGATGTGGTACTAATGCAGCACCTCAGCACTTAGCCAGGATATTTTCATTCACTGGAGCAAGCCATGGCAAGTTCCCCCTCAATGTTGGGGTTTTCCTTAGCTCTGGAAAGGTCTGTTGCAGCACAAGACTCTTGGGCACAATCTTCTGAGTTTCAAGCAGGTTCTCTGTCTGAGGATGTTTCTGTCATACCTTCGTGAACAAAGGCAGGAAAAACTGAGTGGTCTTCAGTGCCAGAGGCCTAAGCACCATCCTAGGAAGAATAAACATATGAGCCTAAGAACTGTGGCTATGTCTAGACTACATTCCTCTGTCGAAAGAGGAGTGCAAATGAAGCGCGGATTTTAGTATCCCGTGCTTCATTTGCATACTCACGTCTAGCGCTTTTTCGAAAAAGGGGTTTTAGAAAGTGAAAGCGCAGTCTAGAGGGGGTTCTTTCGGGGGGGAAAAAACCCTTTTTCGAAAGAACCCTTACTCCCGGAAAAAAATGAGGAGTACGGATTCTTCTGAGAGAGGGTTCTTTCAGGGGGAAAAAAAACCCCTGTCTAGACTGCGCTTCCACTTTCGAAAACCCCTTTTTCGAAAAAGCGCTCAGACGCGAGTATGCAAATGAAGCACGGGATATTTAAATCTGCGCTTCATTTGCACTTTTGATTTGCTTCATTTACATTCCTCTTTCGACAGAGGAATGTAGTTTAGATGTGCCTTATGTGATCAAACTATCTCCCATGACCCTATTGAGGCTGAAGGCTCTTTTGGCTTTTCCTATGTTTCTGACCCCCTGTTTTTCTCCAGTTATGGCTCATGCGGGACTTGTAGAAGCCTTACGAGAACATATGGCTGTGCTACTGGCCAGATCTTTCTGAGAGAGTAGTAATTCATTTACTGGATTTTTTCCTGATGAGAGGAAAATACTGCATTAATCATTAATAGTATCTGTTTTCGTCTACAACTGCAGATAGATACTGGGTTTTAGCATTCTAAATTTTGAGGTCATCTTCAAGGATATGCTGTAAAATATTTTATTTAAATTTTGGTTTGCATTGTCATTAGTTCATCAGTTTGTTTGTTTTTTTAAACACTTTTGTTAAAAATGCCAACTCAACAAACTATTTTTCCCATCTAAAATTTGGTTAGGAACATTTCAGAAAGAGAACTATCTGTGTAACCTGATGTGTAGGGCACTCCTGATTTGAAGCAGGTGTTCCACATCCCAAGGGAGTTCCCTAGCCACTAAACTAATGGGTATTCTAGGACTGATATTCTCATTTCTGTGAAAAATGTCAAAGGTCTCAGTTTTCTTCTAATGTGGAACAAAAGCAAATTCCAAACTGTCAGCATTTTTGGGGTAATGGAATTATTGTTTTCTAGCTAGACCTATTTGTTTCAGCTTTCCAAAACCAAAAATACATAAGAGGCAATGTAGATGTTAAAACATAAACCATTATTAAGTGCAACTGAAGAGTTACAATTACTGCTGTTTTTAATTTGACTTACAAGCTTTCAAAATTGAGCTCATCGAGCGCTGAGTCTGGAAATTCAAATACTTCACCTTTGCCCATTGTAATCAAGTCTCCAGAAGCAAATGAGAGGCTAGGGAAGAATATTCAGGCACTCTTGATGTCCGATTCACCAGTAAATGGTACTACCTCAGCGGGTAAGTCTGTAGTAGTTGTCTGGGTTTGTATCTGGTTATTGTGTGTTAAGATACCTGATGTGGAAAATGTTACAGAAGTGACTTTAGCATTAAAACGGAATTAAAGGTCAAATAGCTGTGTGTGGATTTTTTTTTTGACAGTATGATGAGTATAACTAGAGTAGCTTAGGTATAGGATAAAATATGCAAAAGCATTTAAGGGCTTGTCTCTATGAACACTTAGTTTGTGGCAAGCTTGGTTGTAAATCTAACCTGCCGAACATTGTGTCCCTGTGTGGACCCTGCTGCTATACACTTAAAGTTCCCTCTTGCATTTTGGTCTATTCACATTTCAAAGTCAGGAACTTGTAGACCAGGTCTACACTGGGGGGAAAAATTGATTTTAAGATAAGCAACTCCAGATTAGGAATGTAAGCAAAAGCTTATTGGATAGTCAACTAGTCGCTTCTCACACAATCCCCCTGTCTCTATTAGAAAGAGGCAGCGGGGGAGGGGGATGCAGGGGTGCTGAGGGAACCCAGCTTAAAAGCCAGTTCCTTCCAGCTCCATGGGAGGGGGCAGGGGTGCAGCGGGTGGCTTTCCACCTTTGAAATGTACACGAGTCCCCTCTGGGGCTCTTGTACATTTCAAAGTGGAAGCACCGCTTGGAGCCTGTGGCCAGCAGGGCTCTTGTACATTTTAAAGTGACGTGTGGCACTTCCACCATTGAAATGTGGCAACACCTGGGTGGGCTCTTGCTACATTTCAAAGCAGAAGCGCCCTTATCGACTAATCAAATAATCGATAGAAATTCCATCGCCTGTTCGATTAGTTGATTAATTTGAACATCCCTACTCCAGATACAAGAATTGCATAGTTGGAGTCAGTGTACCTTAAATTAAATTTCTGGGTCGGCCCCACTGTAGGACTTCGATGGGAGAAACTCTCCCAAAGACTTCCCTTACTCCTTGTAACCCCATGGAGTATTGGGGTCATCGGGGCATTCTCCGCGTTCAATTTCATGGGTGCTTTTGTGAATCCTCCGAGAGACCTTCCGATACCATTAGCAACCTAAGTACAGAGACAGGACTAAGTATTATCTGGGCCATCAGTGATGGGTGTTTCTGTCTAACCTCTTCATAAAAACTTCCTGTGGTGGAGATTACACAGCCTCCTTGGGTAAATGTTTCAGTACTTACCAGCACTGACAGAAAGCTTTCCGAATGTTTAACCTAAATCTCCCTTGCTATAATTTAAGCCCATTACTATTTGTCCTGTTCTTAGTAGATAAAGAGAACAATTTGTCACCCTCTTCTTTATAACCAATTTCCAGTGCTTAAAGACTGTGATGTCCCCACTTCCCCCCAGTCTCTTCCCCAGACTACACAGGATTTGGGTTTTTGTTTTGTTTTTTGGAGTCTTTCCTCATAGGTCATGTTTTCTAGACATTTGCTCACTTTTGTTGCCTTCCTCTGGACTTTCTCCTGTCTGTCCATTTGCTGAAGTGTAATGCCCAGAACTGGACACAGAACTCCAGTTGAGGCCATTGCTGAGTATCTGTGCTGAGTGAAAGAACGACTTCTCACGTCTTCCTTATCTTACTCCTTCTGATACCTCCCAGAATGTTAGCTTTGTTGACTCACTTAGTTTGTGATCCATCTCTCAAGATAGAGGCTTTATAAAGTAACAGAAGTTTTCTCTCTCTTTCTCCAGATTCGCTCTAATACTCTTCTTTTATCTTCTGTAGGTCCAAAGATAACTTCCTCTGTCACTGTGGGAGTTGCTAATTCATTATCTGAAAAAATAGTAGACACCATTGGAAGTAATAGACCAAATGCACCTTTGACATCAGTTCAGATTCATTTCATTCAGAATATGATACAGGAAACACTGGATGATTTCAGGTATGGTATATTTATAAAACATGAAGTATTTTACTGACTTGATTTTTTTTCAAATGGATTTTATAACTTTACATGTATTGTTGAATACAAACTCTGGATGGCAAAACAAATTTCAGTTTTTGATAATCAGAATTCAGTTTTTCAATAGAAGTACAGTATACGTGCTATAGATTTATATTAGGATTTCTATATCGCCTATCACTGAAGCATGAGTGGTTCCAATTATGCAGACTTGTAAGCCTGTGCATAACTTTATTCATGAGAGTAGACCCATTGATTTTAGTAAGTTGTTGCTACAATGGAGACAACTCACGAGTCAATTTTACAGTTTTGTAAGATTGGTAAGTTACATTATTCTTGGGTAAGATAAAATTTGCATGTTCCTTAGTTGACTTTCATAAAATACTAGAACTGGAAGGGACCTTGAGAGGTCATCAAGTTCAATCCCCTTCTTTCACGGCAGGACTTTGTGGAGTCTTCTGTTGCTTCTCGTTTCTCTAGAAATAGGAGTTTGTTTTGGGTACTAACAGTTTTGGGAGACATTTCCCCTTCCTTCCCAAGCCCCAATCTAAGTCATACTGAAAAAAATTAAAAGACTGCTACAGACTTCATTTGCAGTTAATCAGGTTTGATATGGCCCCAGTTAAAGTGGGAAAGATAGTTGCCATCTTAACATGTGTGAAACTGTGCATTCAAATGGAGACCACTAGAGCATTAATTTTAGTATCATAGGTCAGGTGTTACAAAAGCCCTTAAATAGGTCTCCGTATCTTATACTTTGCCTTCACATCTTCTGCTTTTATATTTATTGAGCAATCACCACTCTTTTAGCAAGAAAATAAATTGTCCAAAGCAATGCTTTGAGCTTTTCTCAGGATCTAGATAGCTGGAAAGCTATTAAATCAGGTATTCGATGCAGCATTGAGTGCAGCTCTATGCAAAATGAAGCATGTTGGTTGGCATTCATTTAGTTGTGCGGCGCTGTTAATAAAAGTTCTCTCACTTGATGAAAACAAAATGCCTAATAAAAGCTGAAGGAATGGCTTTTTAAACAGCTTAGCTCAAACTACAGGTCTCAGAGGGGTAGCCGTGTTAGTCTGTATCTGCAAAACCATTCATCTGACAAAGTGGTTTTTACACACACAAGCTTATGCCCAAATAAATCTGTTAATCTTTAAGGTGCCACAGGACTCCTCGTCTTTCAAACTATAGGAACATTCACCATAAGCCTCCTAACTCATTGAATCATGGGTCCAATGCATTGCTTTCATTGGAATTCTAGATTTTTGGAAAGGAGAGGAAAAGAAAACCTAGATGACATCCTGGATTTCCTTACTTAAGAACAATTGTTCTCTACCGTCTGTTTTTTTTACTGCTACTTCCCTGCCTTAAATATGTCTGAAGAGGTCACTCTTCCATTAGGAAACTGAAGAAAAATTTTCTGGTGTGATACTCAGCCCAAGCTTTACTCTTTCTTGCTTTAGGTTTTAACTCAACCTCATATTAAAGGCAACATGCCTTTTTGGTACTAGGTTTCAGACTAGTTAGAATTTGTGAGCTAATGTTGTATCTTCAAGTCCTAGTCTAGACAAGACAAAAATATGATCCAAACTGTGACTGAGGCGGCAACTGCCTCTTTCATTTTAGTTGTTTGTAACTCAGATAACAATGGTGATACTTCAGATGTGAGCATTGTTAGGTATTTGACAAAGCCTGGAAATGCTGTTTGACAAAGCCTGCTCAGACTCTGGCAGTGGGCCCTAATCAAAATCTCAGACTCTGGATGCCACAAATTTTGGTGCCAAAGATCCTGACTGTTGAGGTGGCTTGGATGCTGTGGAAGCTGTTGCCTTTGACTTTCTTATGAGTATTTTTCAAAGACAAGGAATTAGAGGAGGAAAGATGGAATTACACCATTGCTTCCATGAATCCATTTCACAGCCAAGTAAACTAAAAAGTGCCTGTGGGGCACCTGGGCCCATTGTGGACTGAGGCTGCACTATCCAGGATGCCAGAGGGCACTCTGCAGGCAGGGGCTGCTCCAGCCCTGCCTGAGCAGCCCCTGTCTGCAGCATCCCCCCATCCCACTAGCATTTAACATTTACTGGTAAGCTTCAACTTTTAAGGGTGAGGCTTACTGGTTAAATCTTCACATCCCTACTTTCTACTCACATTTCTGGTCCTGTTAGCGAAGAGGGGACAAGCTCCCAAATGTTCCGTGTTGCTCTTCTCTTAAAACTCTTTTTCAAGCGCTATGGAGAAGGATGCATATAATCACTGGGTGATGAACTGTTCTGCAGGAACTGGGAGTAGGGAGAGACATGGGCCATCATTGATTGCTTTATTACAATTACACTTGTCTTCCTGCACCAGTTGGGAGTGGGGGGATAGTCATTGAACTTAATCCTGTATCCAGGATATATAGTGTAATAAGCTAGTTGGGTTTCTGTTTGGGGACTAGAGAACTAATGTCTTTAGGACATTCATGAGATATGTCATTTGGGACTTATTATACTTTTGTTCCCCCAGAGAAGCATGCCATCGAGACATTGTGAATTTGCAAGTGGAGATGATTAAACAGTTCCATGTGCAGTTGGTATGTACAAAGAACTATGAAAATGTCTATAAGTAATAGTGTGCCTGCCACTTCAGATAAAACTGAAAGCTAGATACATGCCTTACAATCTAAATAGAAAACATACAGAGAAGAGATGGATGGGAAACTCCTACATATTAATATCTGTGTTAAACTGTTTCAAGCTGAGCAAATAAAGTGAAGTATTGAAATCTATTAAGCTTCCAAAAGGCAAATTAAACTAACCTATAGTTTAAAACTAAACTATATGGTAAGGGCCCTCTTACTAGCCTTGGTAAGTGGGCCCTAATCTAAATGGTATAACACAGAATATTGCTCCATACGGTGATGGTTTTTCTACTTACCAGCCTAAAACAAAATCAAATTATTTGCCTATTTTTTTTCTTATTTTTTTTACCTTGTCCATATTCATATGGAGAGAGCAATGGACTGAGTCTTGTGAGATTACCATTGACTCTGCATTACTGTAGTGTGAACTATGGATGTAAAAAGTCAGTTAAAAAGATATCTGTGTAACCACTGAAAATTTTAGCAGTTTCACATGCTGTGGGCTCTACAGTCTAAAGTTTAAGTAAGTAGTATAAAGCTTAAATAAGCAGAGAAGCTGCCTTCCCCGGTAGCTGGCTCTGTTCCCAGGGAGGAGGCTTCTTTACTGCAGAGAAGCCGCTTCCCTGGGAATGGAGCTGGCAAAAGGTGCCGGCTCCGCTCTGGGGGAGGAGGCTTCTCTGCGGGCTCTGCATCCAGCTCCCTGGGAGTGGTGCCAGCAGCCCCTGCCTGCTTCAACTTGTGGCGGGGGGTCCTGTCACAGACAAGTGTTGCTCTTGCTGGTTGTGGTGGGCCCCACGGAACTTGAAGAGCCCCCTGCCTAAGGCAGTCAGGGAACTGCTCCAGCCCTTATGGTTAACTGAAACCGGTAAGCATTACCTGTTGAGGGTGATGCTTGCCGGTTAACTGGTTAGCCTGTCACATCCCTAGTGCAAATACTAAAAATAATTAACATTAACAATGTTTTTATTGTGTTTACAGGAGCTCAATTTGAAATGAAACTCTCAAATCCCTAGTCTGAGGCTATGGCTACACTACAAGTTTTCTCTGCAAAAAATATGCTAATGAGGGGCTCATTTGCATGAGTCGTGATCTCATTTGCATATTTTATGCCAGTCCGTTTTTGCGCTGGGTTTTTTGTGCAAAAACAAGCCCAGCGTGGACGTTTTCTTTGTGCGCAAAACCCCCTTTTTCCGCAAGATCTTTATGCTCCAAAAAAGGAGGTTTACCGATCTTGCATAAAAAGGGTTTTTTGCGCAAAAAGAAAATGTCTACACTGCTTGTCTTTGCACAAAAACCCCAGCGCAAAAATGGACTGGCAGAAAATATGCAAATGAGAGTGTGACTCGCAAATGAGTCCCTCATTAGCATATTTTTTTGCCGAGAAAACTCGTAGTGTAGACGTAGTCAGAATGTCTTGATTTTGATGTGGGCAGAGTGGGGAAACAAATGTGTTCGTTAATAAGGGAGGCTGTTAAGACTGAGAGGGAATGTGTCCCTGCCTTCACCTCTTCCGCAATGTTTCTCCTCCAGTTTTGGAGTTTGAAGGAAACTAAACTGTTTAATAGCTCCCTTTTTTACATAGAATAGGATGGTCAGTCAGACTGGAAGACCACCATTCATGAATTGAACTTGGAGAGGCCACCATCTCTCCCCCTGTTCTTGACTTATATTTTGAAGAGGAAAAAAGGGGATTGTCTTTGCCAATACAAGCAACATTTTCTATAGTGTCATGGACAAAAAGAAAATCCCTAACAATTAGGGAGGGTACACATGCCCACATGTGGACATACAGGAAAACAGAGTGTAGGGTGGGGACATCTTTATACTGGAGCAGGGTAGGAAGACATAATGAACAATTTGGTATGTGGCACACATGAGGATTATTTTATTTTAGATGCTTAAAGGAGTACTTGTTTGTTTCAGGTGCCAACATAACCCAGATAATCTTACTCTGTTAGACTAGATCCAGCTAATGGATTCATTTGAGCGGACATCTGGGCCTGCATGAAGTCCCAGTGACTGCCATGGGTCTCTGCACAGACATAATAAATTACAAGATTGGGGTCTGACCACAGAAAAGGCTCCAATAAATGGAAAGTAAGAAACAGGCTAGAGGGAGAGAAGCACAAGGGTAACACTAACTAAATATTGTTAGTTATCTTGGCAACAGAATTTTCTTTTATCAGCCGTTACAGTAGGCTACTATATCTGCATTCGTTATTGCGGTGCTAATTGTAGCATCTATGTGCTGATGGAGATCCTGGAGCTCGTAGAGCAGGCTCTTTAAAATAAAGCTATGATTCAAAATATAAATTGAAATTATCCAAGATTACAAATCTTGGGTTTTATTACAAAAACGAGAAGAAAATTCACTTAACATCTTTGGACTTTGGGGGGATAGCTTAAACAGAATAATCAGCTAGTAATTGGAAAGGTTGCTTATATGCTGAAATGGGGAAAGGAATTATATTAAGAAATTGAAAGTCTTTAGTCTGTTTTAGCTTAACTTGACAATAATTTATAATAAATTTATAAATAATAAATATATAATATATAATAATTTATAAATTATTTCAAGATTTTATTTATAAATTATATCTGAAATAGATCTTTAGTATCCAGCATTGCTCATTCTTCAGTGGAAATTAAAAAATATATTCTCCCTCCTAAAACTGGGACAAAAGTGTACTTTGATAAAATATCATTAATTCCTTATTTTAATGGATATTAGTACTGCACATTAATGAAAAAAATCATGTTGGTAACTTACCAAAACTTTTTAAAACTTCTTTGTGAAAAAGTAACAGTATATTATCATGTTGATATTTTATATTTATTTTCATTTGTTCAAAAGAGGAAACTATAGAGAACAAAATTTGAATAGTAAACTTTAGCTGTTGATGAGAAGGGTTTTTTCTCTTTTTCCCTCCCCTAGAATGAAATGCATGCCTTACTTGAAAGATATTCTGTAAATGAAAGTTTAGTAGCTGAAATTGAAAGACTACGAGAAGAAAACAAAAGACTGAGGACCCACTTCTGAAAGACCCATGCAAAGCTTATTTTGTTGGCATGAACTTAATGCATTTTGTACTTTAACCTGCAAGACATCACCTACCAAACACTGAAGTTGTGTGTGAAGATCCAGTATTGGTTTTTTTGAACTCAGAAAACCTCTTCTTTTAAATAAATGTTACTAGACAAAATACTTAACTGTAACATTTTTAACAGAGATAAATCTGCACTAATAATTGCTGTAAAGAATGTGTTCATATCTTTATGGTAAACCAACTTGAAATACATCTGTTGTCTACCAGGAAAGCTAACAGGATATTTTGTCAAAGCTTTAGCTGTCCACAAAGTGCCTTTTATGAATCAAAAGGAAACGGGACAAATAAAAATATATATTCTATAAGAATGTATATTCCATAAGAATTTTTGATCATATACCTGCTATCATATCTATATGACTGACATTATTTTTCACGTTCATCAACAGCAGTCTTTTTAGATTCAGTATTTCAACTATTTTTGTGAAAAACAGTAGTTTTTCAGTGTGACATTTGGAGTTTTGTTTATGCATAGCTGGGTAAAACAGGGAATCTACTAGTAATTATTTGATTAACATGCAGTTATTTATAACTCAGAACTTTTTCTATATGAAGCAAAATTTGAATTCAGTTTTTGATATATTCATGAATGTGATCATCCAATTGTTTGTGTTTTTTAATTGTTTTTATGATAACTCTGTACTCTTCTGCCACTGATTCTTCCTCTTCTCTGCACTCCTTCCCGTGCTTATAAACGTTATATTTTAGGATGAGTTTTTGTTACAATTTATTTGTGTAAACTAGAATCCTTTCACTTATGTAAGTGAATATTTACATATTTTATGGCATATTGAATATAATTTGTAGCCTCTGAAATGTTCTGAGTGTACATACTTAGCCAGTAGTACAACATAGTTACAGACTTTCAGGATTTGACTCCAACATATTGTTTCTTCCCTCTCCCCCTTCCTTATCGCCTATTTACTGTAACTCATATGCTGCAGGCATGTGTTCACCAATCTTTGCCACTTAATCATTACTGTAAATTTTTTTTGGCCCTGCTGAATACCAAATGATTTCAGTTTGTCTTCGCTATAACATGACTGCATGTGTCATACTAGTATTGACTTTTTGTCCAGCAGTACAATTCTGCTAGGCCTATTCTTGCACTCCTTAATAAGGCAAAATATCTAAAATGAAAACCTGGCCTCACTGAAGTCAATGTAAGTTTTGCCACTGACTTCAATGGAGCCAGGCTTTCACTCAGAATCACACCAGTGAGAATATTGCCTCAGCAAGGGCTGAGCAGGCCTCTGCTACAAGTGCCTTTTGGAGTTGGTGTTTTGAAGATCTTTAGGTACCCACAGCCAGTATATAGCTCTCTTCCAGATCATACGTGTTCAGACTGAAAGGAAGACTTCAAGAAAGAACTGAGAACACATTAAGTTATTAGCTACAACATGTAACCTTTACAATCAAGATGACATTTTTCCAATAAATGAAAAATCCAGAACAAAGCATTTAGCTTGTTGTTTACTTAAAATGATACAGTGCAAATATGAAACACGCAAGAACACTTTGAATCTTGTCACCATCTTTAACATGTTTTTTAAGAGAAGCATAAGCATTTTTCCTGTATTTTTACAAGCTAATTACTAAATTATTTTTTCTTGTAAAAATAGAATATTGGGGTAGCTATCAAAATTATGATCATGACTTGAATATTAGCTTGCAGTGTACTGCTACTATGTTCAAATGAACTTTTTTAAAGTATTTCTATATTGAGTTGTACTTAACTCAGTGAATTCAAAGAAGCAGAATAACTTAAACTTATTTTAGTAATTTAATGCAAATGTACAGAAAAAATAGTATTTTGTAAATCCTTTGTAAGTTTGTAGGAGGAGCAAATAAGTTCTAATTGACACTCAAATTACCAGCCACAAACTTGTGTAAATATGATGGTTAAAAGTGTTGTAAATCAGTGATGGGCAACCAACGCTAGTAAATGGGCCCCATGAGAGGGTCGTCTTCATCTCAGTGGGCTGCAAGATTGTCATAACCAAGACTGTCTCGTGGGATAGATTATTTTGCTAACTGTGCTTGCATACCTAGATTTTTCAGGGTGTGCCAACTGAATCATAGCAGCATGTGGGATAAGGAGGTAGCTCTCGCGGTCTATGTTGTGTGCAAGCGGCAAGCAGATTGCTTCATGTGCCGTTGCTTTGTGTGTCACTTTAATAATACTCATAAGGGGGGGAAAATCTACATGGATGGAAACCAGCATAAGCTGGCAGTCCTGCCCATGGGCAATGGTAAACAAAATGTCTCATGGGCCACATATAGAACCCCAAGGTTGCCCCCCACTACTTGTAAATCTTTCACCATTCTACAGTATGCATTGTTAATCTAGTGTAGCAAACGTAAAGAATCCATTTAATCCCAAGGCTTTTGCACCAGGATGGCCATAAAATAGCAGGGAATTGGAAGAGCGTCCTGAGAATTTGCCTGCAGGTTTTCACCACGTCTTCTATTTTTTGATTCATAATCTAGGTGAAGTCTGAACCTCTGAACACAGGACACTGCAAGAACAGTGATTTGAAGGAAGAAAGGGTTTTGACCTTTGTTCTGGGGCTTGTTTCTTTATTTCAGCATTAATGTGGCACTGGTGACTGGTAGAAACATCTGGCAGTCTGATATCCCATAGGGGGACAAAAACATGTTTTATTTGTACACAGATCTGAACTGTATTTTAAAATAAAATTGTTTATTTTAACCTTTAGACCAAAGTCCTTGTGGTAGCCATGTTTTTGAATAGTGATACAGAAGGTTATATGTGTCAAGAAGAAGACTGCAAACTAGACATGGCCACATCTTATCAACAAGTCTCTGCTTCAGAAGTCTCATTCATTATTTACCCTGGAATCCTTTATTGTGTCTAGCTTTGGAGTATCTCCCCCTACTTTTGACTCAAGCAGTGTGGCAGCCATGTAAAGGAATTGGTGTTATGGTAAAGTTCTATTTCTACCATGTAATTACGGAGTCACAGATGTATGTGACTTAGAAATGTGTAAAATTATGACAGAATTGATGGCCATTGCTGAAGAGCACTTTCAAATACTGTTTTTGAAAGAGGGAGAGCGCATGTTTTCTACCCCACTTCTCAAGTACTGATGAATCTGAGATTCTGGACTCTCCTCTCTCTCGTGCTATCATTTGGAATCATATATGCTTACTTTCCTCTCCTTCTTTGAAAATAAACAGTTTATTTTTTCCCTTGGTCCTGGTTCATAGCAAGATAGGAAATACTCATTCTAAAGTCAATCTGGATTCTGGAAATAGATCTATATATAATCAAGAATGTATATAATATCCATGTATTTTTTTTTAAAATGGAGTTGGTGTTAGGCTGATTTTTTTGACGGTGCTAAGAAATGTGAATCTTTTAAAAAGATTGTACTTTAAAAAGTGAGGGTCATTGATTGATTGATTAAATATATTTTGACACCTGGTAAAATGTAAACCAGTAGTACTTTTCCACAAGACTGTTCACTACATTTTAAGTATAATATTTCTTAGAATAGTTGAATGGTAGCACATAGTTCATAATCACTTGGAAGTTTGGGAAAAAGAGAGGGATCATGCAGTTTGGGGCTAAATGTAGTATGTTTGTCATATATTCTAAAATTTTTGTTTGAATTATAACGAACTATAAAGCCCCACTCTGGCTATCTTCACTGCAACGATATTTCAAGATAATGGAGTATCCTCAAATAGCTATCCTGTGTCTTCACAGCAAGCCTGTTACTTTGAAATATAGTGGGCCTGCTATTCCAACGTCCCTGTAAACCTTCGGGCATTACCTTCAGCACCAGCGCATGACGTCACGTGGCCGACAGCCATCCTTGGCACCGGAGAAGGCTAGAGGCAAGTCCAGAAGAGTAATAACGCCCTCTCCTAGCTCTGAACCACCTTGTTTCTCCCCACAGCCTCGCTCCCTCACTTCTTCTTTCTCTGTGCGTTCAGCACATGAGTCATGCCATCCTAGATATTCAACATCATAGCCACTCTCAGCGATATTCACCATCGCCAGACCGTTATTACAGACGCTCTTGATCACCAACACATTCACGGGGCAGATCTCATTCACCCAGATCACCCACCAGATCATCCTACTCCAGATGTTATCGCTTGCCCTGGAAGAGGTACTCTCCTCACTATTCCCCAAGGAGGTACTATTATGACCGTTATCACGAACATCATAATCACAATATCATTATTCCATCGAACATTCGACTTCAAGATCTCCCCATTATCATGAACGTCAATGTTCGCACAGCACTGCTAGACTACCCACTCCTCCCGAGGTGGCCACAAGACCACGCACCCCTTCAGGAGACATGACATAGCAGCAGCGTGTCAACCTGAATTGGAGGAGATCCAAACATCAGAGCAATCACAACTGCACGTAGAGTCCCCAACAGATCAGTCTTCCTCTTTCCCAGACAATGCGGTCTTTCCAGGCGACTCATCACCAACGGACTATATTCGACAGTTTTACGAATTGTTCAAACAAGTGGCAGATACATAAGAAGTACAACTTGTCAACGTGCAACAAAAACATCAGCTTCTGAAAAACCTCCAGCCGTCACAACATTCTAGAATGGATGAGGCAATCCTTGAGATTGCGAATGAGATCTGGCAGAATCTGGCTTCCTCTCAACCAACGAACAAGAGGGTGGATAAGAAATACTTCGTCCCCTCGAAGGGGATGGATTTTCTATTTACGCATCCCCAACCTAATTCGCTAGTTATGGATGCAGCTCAACCGAGGGCCAAAACGCCCCAATACAAGAACTCCACTTCCGACAAAGAGGGCAAGCGGCTAGACTTATTTGGAAGGGAAATTTATTCATCTGCAATGTTGACCCTCGGTATGGCAAATTATGCAGCTTTCTTGTCCAACCATAATTTTGATAATTATACAAAATTGGTCACTCTTATAGAACACCTACCTGACGACAAGCGTCAGATACTGACGTCCATAGTATAGGAGGCCTATACTGCGTCTAGGGTTGCATTACAGATAGCCTTAGACATCACGGATACTGCGGCGCGAACCACAGCGACTTCGGTGGTGATGCACAGATCTTCATGGCTCTAGATGGCTTCAGACTCTAAAGATCTGCAGTCGAAGGTAGAAGACTTGCCCTTCGACAGACAGAGTACTGTACTCGGGTAAAGATTCAAGGACGACCCTGAAGACCCTTGGCATGTACACATCACCCTATTGCTGCAAACATTACACATCATATTACAGACAGAGGCCTTTCTCTTATGCCACCTCAAGATTTAGACAATACGACCCGCAACAGCGTGCGAAACCATGACAACAAAAATGGTGCCCTCAGACCAGCAGAGCGCCCAACCTACAGAACAACTGACAGACAGTTTGACGGACTGGTGGAGGGACTGCAGACCATTCCCCTGAAATACCATCCAGAGTCGCGGAAGCTATTTCATCACAGACTGCGACCATACCAGCCGAGGTGGTTCGTCATCACCACCGACCGTTGGGTCCGAGAGCTAGTGACATCTGGCTACGCGATCCCTTTCCTTTTTTCCCCCTCCCCCCACCTTCCCTCTGTCCCCGTCCCTCTTCAGGGACCCCTCTCACGAGGCCCTCTTAATGCAAGAGCTCCTGCGCCTGATACACATTGGCGCCGTGGAGAGAGTGCCCCAACAGTTTCAGGGCAAGGGTTTCTATTTTCGTTAATTTCTCACCGAGAAAGTCCAGGGGATGGAGGACCTATTCTGGATCTTGGGCAACTCAATCGGTACCTTCAGAAAAAGAAATTCAAGATGGTAACATTAGCTTCTGTCATTCCAGCACTTGACACCAGAGATTGGTTTACGTCCCTCGACTTATAGGACACCAATGTTCATGTGACAATACACCCGGCACACAGATGTTTCCTCAGATTCCGCATAGGTACGGAACACTTCCAATACAGTGTCCTCCCATTCGGCCTCTCATCAGCGCCCAGGGTTTTCTCAAAGACTCTATTGGTGGTGGCCGCCCATCTACACGGGCAAGGCATTATAATATTCCCGTACCTAGACTACTGCCTAATCAAGGCGCCTTCATTCGACGATGCGGTGTGTGCTACCGACATTACAAGAAATCTGTTTGAGACTCTCAGACTCGTAATCAATCTCCCGAAGTTGTCTTTCATGCCCCAAAAGTTCCTCGAGTTCATTGGAGTATGGTTAGATTCTACAATGGCCAGGGTTTACCTTCCTCTAGACAGATTTCACACAATACAGGACCTCATTCACATTCTTTCCATCAGTCCCAAAGTTCCCATATTTACATGCTTGCAGCTCATGGGACATATGGCAGCCACAACTTATGTAGTGCAACATGCGAGACTACAACTCAGATGCCTTCAACATTGGGTAGCTTCCATCTATCGCCCGGGCAACCTCGACGTTCACAGATCAGTGCCAGTACCTCTGATAGTGCAGGACTCCCCAGCATGGTGGACCTCATCCGCCAACATACCCACAGGCATTCCTTTCCATCGTCCACAACCCACGGTACAGATTACGACAGACGCGTCTCTCCTGGGTTGGGGAGCTCACGGTGCAGGATCTCATGTTCAGGGGCAATGGTCCGCACAAGAATCTCTTCAGCATATCAATTTCCTCGAGCTGAGGGCAGTTTTCAATGCCTGCATACGGTTCCTATCCACAATTTGCGGTCGCACTATTCAAATACTTACTGACAACATGACCACGGTCTATTATATCAACCGTCATGGTGGAGCCCGGTCCAAATTCCTCTGTGCAGAGGCTATGCAATTATGGAACTGGTGCATTCGCCACGAGGTCGTCATCATCATCACATCATACCTACCGGGCAAGGACAATGCCATTGCCGACGCCCTCAGCAGACACTTCTTTCCTCAACACGAGTGGGAACTCAACCCTGACGTAACACATTACCTCTTTCAACGATGGGGATACCCCATTATAGATCTATTCGCAACACATCACAATGCGAAATGTCCCCATTACTGCTCCAGAGTGGGTATTGGACCCAAGTCCCTCGAGGATGCGTTCCTACTAGATTGGAGCCACCACCTGCTCTATGCTTTTCCACCAATTCCACTTCTTCCGAAAGTATTGGAGAAGGTATCAATGGATGGAGCGACAATTATACTCATAGCTCCCTTTTAGCCCAGACAGACGTGGCTTTCACTTCTCTTCTAAATGTCTCTGTCCTCCATACAAAATGCCAGAACGACCCAACCTTCTGACACAATGAGGGCTGACAATGACGCACCCTCAAATCGACCGACTACACCGTACAGCATGGCTCCTAGCTGGTTCCAACACACAGAAGTTGTCTGCTCTCAGGAGGTAAAGCATGTGCTAATGCACAGTAGATGTGATTCCACACAAACAACTTACCTGCATAAATGGCTCCGTTTCCACATCTGGTGTGCTGCTGCTAATCTTGATTGATTATCCACTCCTATTCACCTAATTCTCGAGTATGTTTTACACCTCCAGCATTCAGGCTTGGCGTTATTGTACATCAGAGTTTATCTTGCGGCGATTTCTGCCTTTAGACAATCAGTAGAAGGTTACTCAATATTTGCCCATCCCATGACCAAACAATTCTTAA
Source organism: Rafetus swinhoei (assembly GCA_019425775.1). Taxonomy (NCBI): domain Eukaryota; kingdom Metazoa; phylum Chordata; order Testudines; family Trionychidae; genus Rafetus; species Rafetus swinhoei. Next base: position 266,546,137 of record CM033437.1, on the reverse strand, counting down.
AAGGTCTCTCCAATCTATGCCCTCTGCGCAGAAAACCCCTGGTGCTATGGGACCTTGAAGTGGTCTTGGATACTCTGACGTACCCACCATTTGAGCCGCTAGCCACCTGTGACATTGCAATGCTTACGATGAAAATCGTCTTCTTACTAGTGATTACGTCCACACACCGGGTAGGTGAGTTGGCTGCTCTTTCGGCCACACCACCATACACCCTGTGGGTCATACTGTGCCCCCACCCAAACTTCTTACCGAAAGTCAACTCAGAGTTCCATGTCAATTAACCCATAGTACTCCCAACATTTTATCCCAAGCCGCACTCCTCCAACCATGAAGCCCGGCTGCATACCTTGGGTGTGCGTAGAGCTCTGGTGTTTTACCTGGAAAGAACACGTCTTTTCCGACAATCACAATGTTTACTATTATGCACAGATGAACAAGCTAAAGGCCAACCTTTGACGTCACAGTGCATCTCCAAGCTGATTGTGAACTGCATCTCATGCTGCTACTCACTGCATAACAAACCCCTTCCAAACACAATGAAGGCTCATTCTACCAGAGCGATGGCCGCGTCAATGGCCTTTCTCAAAGGAGTCTCCGTACAGGATATATGTCGCGCGGCAACCTGGTCCTTGGACATAACTTTTGCAAAGCATTATTCCATTGACGCGCTCCCGCGTGACTCAGCAGTGGCCTCTGTAGTACTTTCTATGGCAGATAGATTGCAACTCCGATTCCTACTTCCGTAGACCAGGCTACTGCTCTGTAGTCACCTGAAGTGGAACACCCACGGGGACGCTACCCGAAGAAGAAGAGGAAGTTACTCCCCTTGTGCAGTAACGATGGTTCTTTGAGGTGTGTGTCCCTGTGGGTGCTCCAAGACTCACCCTCGTCCCTGTTTCGGAGTCTCTTCTTTATGTCTTTCAGATGTGATCCTATTAGGAGGAACTGGCAGGAGCCGGACCGTGCGCAGACTCAGGAACAGTGCGAAAGGCACATGATGCCCGCTGCGCATGTGCAGTCCGGCTGAACTATGACTGATGAATCTCCAACCTGCCAGGACGAGCCCGACACCTGAAGTGGAGCACCCACGGGGGGACACACCTTGAAGAACCGTTGTTACTGCACAAGGTAACTTCCTCTTTTCATAAGGGCTAATACATAAAACAAGTTTTTATTTTATGTTGCTCTCAGTTAAAAGTGTAGCAAAAGAATGTCAAATGACTTTAGCCAGAATTCCATAATTCTAAATTGGCTTCTCCAATTAACCTCACACTTTCTTTAAACAAGCAACCTAGTTGGCTTGTGGGCTGAGACTACTCTAGACAAATTTCAGGCAGAAAGGCTCTTTTGTCCGTGTCTTCCCCCCCTCCCCCCTGCCCAAAATGTTGGTGAGGGTTCCAAAATCAGATTTAGAATGGAAGATATTGTCCATTTTAACTTTGTCATCACTGCAATGATTTTATAACATCTCAGCACTTACATACACTACATCTGTGATGCTGTACAAAGTTAGTGCAAGGGTGTCCAGTGAGTGTAGAAACAGAACTCAACCCCTCAGATTCTAGAGCTACTGTTGCAGGCCTAATCTCAGCAACCTGGGAATCCCTCAAAAGCCACTTGTAGGACCCATTCCCCATAGAGATTTCACCCCAGTCCCATGTCCCTTGTCTGGTGCGCTACAAACCATCCTGCATATCCTCATAGCTCTCTTCATCCTGCCATATTGGTTCCACTGCAGTCAGAGATATATTTATTAAGCCCCCATAATGTAAATTTCAAACTATCCTCTAAATTGTCTTCATAGTTCATATTGGATGGACTACATCTGGAGGCCCCCTGCTGGATGCCTAGAGTGGCTGTGTGGGAAGCAGCCAATCAGGGACCAACAGACTTATAAGAAGAGCTGCAGGGCTGAAGTGACATCAGTTGCTTACTATACCTGGAGGAGAGTAGATAACAGGCCCCCTTGGTTGAGTGTGCTACAGAACCTTGGACAGAGCAGTGCTGATAGAGACCATGGAAAAAATGAAGGAGCTCTGGGCTGGCTTTTGGGACTCTACCAGGATGAGGTCCTGAGGTAAGGGTGAAGAATGTGCTGGAGCCATTGGGAAGTGGTCCAGGGAATTAGTACAGCAATATGGCGTATATAAAAGGCCCATGGCATGGCTGCTATGTATAGGGGACCTGGAGTAAAGGGCTGGCTCCTACTCCCTAGCCACTGGGAAAGTGCCCTGGACTTTGATGTACCCCAGAAGGTGAACTGAACTGTTTGTGGCCTTGCTGAAGAAGTGGGCCTAGCTGAGGCACTGCTCTATACTGGGGCTGGGACAACTTTAGCGATATTACAAAGGGTACTGAGAGAGGGCCCTATTGGACTTGTAACCTGAAAGGGGTTTGCTTTGCTTTTGCCTCTGACAGACTATTTATGATTGTCCCAAGGGCTGAGTCAGTTATGACATACTGTAAATGCTCTCACACAGAGAGAGTGTGCAGGCACATGAACTGAGAAAGGTGGTGTTTGTCATAGGTGAATGCACTTCATTACAATAGTGCTTTTATGAGTGGAGCTTAGTAATAACATATCATCAACATCCTTTGTCATAGTAACTAATGCAATTCAAAGGGGGGAAAAAACCTGACTTAAAAAAAGGCAAAATCTGAACAAAATAACCTATGTGAATAAGAGGTGATTCTGTGCACTGTAAACACCTCAATGAGATGCATTTGGATTGATCACATTATTCAAAAGTTCCAGAATTCCAAGTGAAATGTTCTCCAACTAAAGTCATTAATACTTTTATAGCAGCCCATGCTATCAGTTGTTTTTGCTGCTTACTCTAGTTCATTTTAGGGATTTTTACTTCCCTGTTCTGAGGTATGTTTGTTACTATGGGAACAAATATGTAATTGGCATGGCTATCCCTAAACTCTTCTGGTGTGGTCATTTAATTTCATGATTGGAAAGCTATGTGATGTTTGTTGGTGGAGACACAGAAGTTTCGCTTACCACAACAAATGTGTGAATGTATGAGCATTAAAAAGTTGAGCAATGTTCCATCAGTGTGCCACAAGATTTTCTCTCTTCCCCTATAAAGCTGAGGTGTATAGAAGCATGGAATCAGTTGAAAAGTAATGTCCTTATAATGATGGATTATTTCAGTGAATTCTCTTTTTAAAAACAAGCAAATTCCCTACTCTTAACTTTAATTTGAACACTACCCAACGGCAAGTTCAGCTAAAATTTGCCACTTGGGAGTTAATGTTTACTTTCTGTTATACTTTCTAAACAAGTGGGCATGTGATATGTATATACTTAGTGTAGCTTAAAATACACTTCACTTGATTTAGACACACATTGCTGTTTTAGAAGAATGATAGCATTGCATTGGCATACTTCACAGGAAGTCTTATTCTATACTGAGTCAGAGCATTGAACCAGATGGTAAGCGTCTTTCCTCCAGAAGTGATCAATATTGGTGCTTTATACTGTGAGGAAAAAATCCCATTGTATATGTCTAGCCATTTGTTTAATGCTGTACATGACAAAGGAGGCATGTCCTTAGGTCTCAGCGCAAGATTGGAGTCAAATCTCAGTTGTAATTCTAAATCTGCACTGATAAGTCAAACTTATCTGAATTTGTAATTATTCCATCACTATATTTTCTAGGCTCCAGGTATGAGAATTAGATATATAACTAATGTGTAATGTTAGTAGAACTAATAACAAGGAGTCCATGGGCACTTTAAAGACTAACAAATATATTTAGACATAATCTTTTGTGGGCAAAAATCCAAATAGGTTGTTGACTGGTTTTACCTGGCCGAAGGGAACCAGTCTAGAGGAACGTCTCCCAACCCGCTTCTATCACTGGGAGTTGTCCCAGGCCCCAAGAAACTAGGTAGATGACTGGAGTACACCAACATTCAACAGTTCAAACAGGTAAAGGATAGCTATAAACAGGACCCCACAGATAAAAGGGAAATAACATGAGGATGGTGCTAGACTGTGACTTGAGTGATTGAAGAAAGGAAACTCAGATAAGTAGATGGTATCTATACCATATCCTGTAGCTTGAAGGACCCTCATGACCGGGGAACAGCTCTGTATTCTGTCTCTAGGCTACGCCACAGGCAGGTGCAGACAGCTGGATCTGCTCAGCATCAGCGATGGTCGGCTTGCTTCCCTCCCTGTGCTGTCGTGGGTGAGTGTGAGTCCTAACAATAAAAGGGTGGTAGGTAGCTACACACCCTGTGCATGCAGGTAAGTCACCCTCCCACAAGCCAAAACCTTACAGGCATGGTGCTGGCATACCCCTTGCGGTGCCAGAGGCAGCACTTAAATAACATCGGGTTGCTGGGCAAACGTGGGTCACATGTCTGCCGAGTTTCCCGCCAAAACTCAAAAAGGGCGGGAAACTGCTTTGAAAGTTGGGAGTCCCTGTTGTTGTTTGGGGCTTCCAAAATGGCGATTATGCCAAAATGGTGTCTCACAGATTTTCTCCCTACAAGGTGTGTAACAGAACCTCTGCTTTACCAAGACTATCTTGGCTTTCTGAAGGATTATGATTAAATATTGATAATGAAGGTGGTGTCAGTCTGATAGCGGCTTCCTTTAATTGAGAATCTAATATCATACTCAGACCATGAGAAGATGATTTTTTGCATGTGTTACAGTGCCAAGAAACTTGTGTGAAGGTCATGCCCTAATCTCCCATGCAGCTCTAAGGCTGGGCTGTGTCAATCACTGTGTCGTCATAGCAGGTTTCGAATGAAAAAGAATTCTATAGATAGCAAATCATATATATAGTAGCCCAATGTCTGTGATTGTAACGCTGAAATGCTGGCTGTTCCCTCTGGGCGGCGCTGTTGCCACGTGATAGTGGCTCCAGGCCCCGCCCCCTGGCTGTGTACGTCACCGCCCCGCACCCCTTCCTGCATGAGGACGTGCGGGGCCCAAACCGCTGCTTGCTCCCCCGCAGCAGGCCAGATGAGCGGTGCAGAAGTCAGCCGAGCGCCACAGCGGGAGGCAAAGGGGGGTGGGGCGGTGACGTACATGGCCAGGGGGTGGGGCCCGGCCGTGTACGTCACCGCCCCGCCCCCGTTTGCCTCCTGCCGTGGTGCTCGGCTGACTTCTGCGCCGTTCAGCTGGGCCACTGCGGGGGAGCCCAAACGGCTGCTTGCTCCCCTGCGGCGGCCTGGCTGAGTGGCGCAGAAGTCAGCCGAGCGCCATGGCGGGAGGTGAAGGGGGGCAGGGTGGTGACGTGTGGCGTGACAGCAGCTCCAGGCTCTGCCCCCTGGCCGTGAACGTCACCGCCCCGGCCCCCTTTGCCTCCCGCAGTGGCGCTCGGCTGACTTCTGCGCCACTTCTGCGGCCGTTTGGGCTCTGTGCTCTCCGTGGACAAGGAGGAGGAGAAGAGAAAGAGAGAGTGAGAGGCAGGAGGGGTAGGAGAGCTGGGGGAGGCAGGAGGAGGAGGGGAGAGAGAGAGAGAGAGAGAGAGCGGAATGAGAGACCGGAGGCTCAGGAGGGAAGTGTGAGATGGGGAATAGGACGTGGAGGAGAGACCCGTAAATCCCATCTTATGACGGGCTATTGGCTAGTGTAGTAATATGCTGACCCACGTGGAAGATGATGACTTTGAAGCTGGTCTGGAAATGGAGGGAGAGTCTGGAGTACCAATGCAATATGCTTCTTTAGATTTGTATACTTAAAAATAAACCAGTATCTTTCTAATGCCTATCACAGTAGGTTCTCCTTTCCTTTTTAAGACTGTCTGCTTCGTGCTGTTCTGAGCAAAAGTTACTTTTGTCGTTTACTCTCACTGCTAAGAAGAATGCATTTTTGTTGGGTATGCCTAGAGGTAATAAAGGCTTGGGTAGATGTGGAATGATACGCAGCTAAGAAGCGTCACAGTCTTCACTCTAGCCAAAGGTGAAAACAGACATTTCTTTCCACTGATCCTGTGTGGCTAAGAGGAGATAGATTTCCCCATGATGACAACCGGATCCAGCCCACGGAGGTTGTCTTGCCTACACCTGCAATAAGGGATTTGGGTGCAGGAGGGCCTGTGAGGTCTGGGAGGGGAGTTTGAGTGAAGGAGGTAGTTGTGACCTGGGATTGGGTGCATGGGTTTGGGTTGTGACCTAGGGCAGGGGGCTGGGATGAAGAAGGGGGTGCAGAGGAATTGGCTTACTTGGGATAGAGGTTGGAGGGGGGAAGGACAGGAGGGGCTGGGATGCCTGAGGCAGGTTCTGGCTGGGAGACTTACCTGTGAGACTCCCAGCCAGCAGGCCAGCTCGTTTCTCAGGCAGGAGCCTGCCCCACCCCCCACACAGGCTGCAGGGCCATGTGCTCTGTGAATAAGAGCCTGAGGGGAAGGGAAAGTCGTGCTTTGCATGCTGCCTCCTTTTCAAACCGGCAGCTCCCATTGGCCAGAAACCGGCCAATGGGATTGTGCTGGTGGTGGGAGCAGCCATGAAGTACCACACCCCTCTGCTCACAGTTTGTGGAACAAAAACAGCCCCACAGCTGCTTTTCTGAGCGGCATGAGGGGCTGCAGGAAAAGCAGGGGAGTCTGCCTGTGGGCCCCTTGCTGCATCTGCAGGCCGGATCCAGTGGCTTGGAGGGCCAGATCTGGCCTGCAGAGGTTGTTTTGCTCAGGCCTGCTCTAGGCACTAGGGATGGGGGGGAGGGGAAGACTATACGCTCTCCCCTGCCCCCAGGCCAATCAGGGGCAGTGGGCAGGGGAGCATGGGAAGCCTCCTGGCCCTGCCCCATTCTTCTCGAGGCTCCACCCCTTCCAGAAATTTGTGAAGTGCCCCCTTCCTTCAAAAATTATTGCTCACCCCTGGTTTAGATGGATGCCAGTAATAGGAAAGTATCTTAAGCAAGTTTAACAGTGCAAGTGGGAGAGGTTAGGGCTATGTTTTTCAGTGCTTTGTCTCCGCTGAATTTAAATGGTGGGAGGACGGAGCTTCTACCACTTCCTGGAAAACTATTTTGCTCTAGTTAGAGTCCGTTGGGGGGCTATTGTTCCCTGACCACTCGCCTACATCCCCTGTGCCCCAATGTATCCCCTTCTTTGCCCTGCCTGCTCTTGCCTTCCCACTGTCCTTTGAGCTCAGGCCTGCAGCAAGAGGGGTGAGCCCCCTGGCTCTTTCTCCTTGGGGCGCAGACTATACCCGAAGGCAACAAGCCTGCCTCAGAGGTGTGTTAACCTTGCTGCAGGGTTAACTATGGAACCCGAGCTGGACCAGCCCCTTCCTGCTCCACTTCCAAGCAACAAGCCTGAGACCAAGCTGCTGCTTGGTGCCTTTGCTGCACCTGAGGTGGTGGGACCCAGGGTGGGCTGGGCTGGGCTGGCCCCAGGCTGAGATTTGGCCTGGCCTGGCCTCCGAGTCCCATCTAGAGCCAGGGCCAGAGCAGAGGCTGCCCGCCCCATCCTTCCTGCATGGCCTCACCCGTGGCAGCCCCGGGTGAGTGCCAAGGAGGTTGCGAGGAGACATCACCCGGGGAGCTTCCTCTCCTTCGTTACTCCGTGGAGGGCAGAGCTGGGGAGCTGGTAACTGCATCAGGGGTGGTCCCATGGGGGCTGTGAGAGGCTCTGCAGCCAGGAAAGCAGCCGTCCCGTGGGCAGGCAGTGCCCAGCCCCGGTGGCGCTACTTGGGATGGAACAGGGGAACCTCCATCCGTGCCTGGAACAGGCCCTTTCCATGGCATCTCCCCCACATTTCAAAGTAAACTGGCCCCTGGCTGCCTGCAGGTCAAAGCACACTCAAGTCCTCTACAGGACTGAGCCTGTCTTTGGTGGCGCAGGGTGGGGCTGAGCTGTGGCAGCCTGTCTCAATTCTAGCAAAGCATACAGCCCCCAGGCCGGGGGAAGGAGTGTGCGATCCTGAGGTGTTTGAGTTTGGACCACTAGTAATTTTGCAGAGGGTGTTGTCTGTCCTTTGAATTTTGTTGGCGGAACCTTGGCAAATCACTGAATGGTGCATTAGAGGGGTTGTTTATATAGGTTGCTGTGATCAGCTGTTTCACAGCTGCTTCCCACTAGTTCAGTGGCTTTAAACTTTTGGCTCACCATAAGCCCCTGGGGATCTGCGGACTTTGCCCAAAATTTCCAAAGAGGTCTGCATCTCCTGTCAAAACTTCTTGGGGGTCTGCAAATGAAAACAGATTGCACTGCACTAGAGCAGTCGTTTTCAAACAGCATGCAGACCCTGCTGAGCAGTTTCTCTTAGAGTCCAATTGGCCTACTCATTGGAAAGACAAGAAACCTCCTACGGGGGTGCTTAAGGCAATAGCCCTAATGCTGGTTGGGTTTGTTGGTAAGACAATTAAATTAAGAAGTGAAATAGCTTCTTTGCATGCCAAATCCATCTAACTTTTGGTTGCCTCCTACTCCAGTTAAAGCAAATGTTACTCGAGTCCAAGGAAGCAACATGATTAAAATGTCACAAGAGCTTTCATAGTTTCCTGAAAGAAATATGGGCCTCTCTGATGGACAGTGAAGTATCTAGAAAATATGTTTGGGAGGCACTTGGTAGGGATGTGAAGGGTTAACCAGTAAGTGTCAGGGTGAGGCTTACTGGGTAAGGTTAACCTTGGGGCTGGAGCAGCTCCCCACCTGCAGCAGGCAGGGGGCTGCTCCAGCCCCATGGGAGGCCCACTGCAGGCAAGAGATGCTTTAGTGTCCTGCGAAGCAGCTTCTGTATGCAGTGGGCCTGGGCACCGTGCAGGCAGTGGGGACGCTGGAGCAGCCCCTGCCTGTGGTGCACCCTGACTCACGGCATGTGCCAGCCCCCCCCTTTTAATTGGCTAACTGATTAAGCATTATGTTTAACTGATTAGCCAATTAAACCGGATTTTACATCCCTAGTACATGGTGATTATAGCCATTTACCTTCAAAAACAAAAAACACCTCCATTTTTGGAAATTGAGTGGTGATAAAGTCTATGTTGTTAATGTAACTTGGAAGTGGTGAAAGTATCTTCTAGCCATGACCTTCTAGATTTTTATATCCAGTCTTAAAGAGAGGCTAGCTTGGGCCTCCTGTAATCCTGCACCTCTTGTTTCAGGAGTCAGTCATATGGAGGCAGTTACAGGACTGGAGCCCTAAAGAGTATTTCTTTGCATGCAAGCTCACCTCAAAGACAGACACTCTGATAAAGTATTTGATTTTTGACTTAAAAAATTAATATCCAACTGTTATCCTTACATGGTAGTTACACAGTAGATGCTTTAAGTTGCTGGAAGCTGCTACCAAATATTCTGAACACTTTTGAACACCTATGCACTGAAACATTGCATTAGTAATTGTTTAATAGTTTGCACAAAGACTATAGAATGAAGCCTTTTCTAAACCTTGATGTTTCTCAAGTGTTCATACAATGTTTCTGTAAGAACTGTATTGCTTTTTTGTACAGGTGTAGTTAATACCTTTATTCCCCCTGCAGAGGGCAGAAGTATCCTACATCTTTTGTCTTCATTCAACATTTCACTGTACTAGCTTTCAACTAACTTAGACTCCTAGAGTAACTTTCCTTTTAATACTTCCTTAAAATTATTATTTTCTGATACCTTAATGGTGTTAAGATGGCTGTTACATAAGACCAAATCTCTTGGTAGGTAGTTTGAGAAAATATTAAAACTCATGTCAAAAATGTTATGACACATGAGAACATTGTGTATATGTGTTTTGACTAGATTAAGTTTTGTGCACACAAACATATATAATACTATGATTCACCCGGTGTTGCTCAGGTCCTTAACTCAATTAATTTTTGTTTTTCTTCATTTAAATCATTGTTCTGAGTGGGGTTGACGATGAGGGGTTCAGTATGCAGGCTGTGCCAGGGTGAGAGGACAACCCCAGCCCTCTCTCACCGCAGCAACTTGGGGATGGGTGAGAAGTGCCTCTCCATGGCTACTGCAGCTCCAGTGAGCACAGCTAGGGAAGGGGGTGTAAGACAAACAGACACACAAACAGATACATGATCTGAAATTATATAGTAGATGGCTTTCCCTTTCTCCACTCCTGCCCCCTGCTGCCCCAATGGGGTTATAGATGTCCCAGTCCCCATTTCTGGCCCTTTGCTGTCCCCCAGATATCCCTGCTTTCCATCCCATATTCGCTGCTGCCCCCATGAGGTTATGATATTGCAGAGCCCTCCCTTTTCATGTTATGAGAAGCAATCTCATTCCAGGCACATCCCATTTTCCTGGCACAGCCAAACCCTTATCTTGTTTTATGTTATAAGAGGAAGCTGTATACAAAATTTGGGGAGCCTAGATCTTACCATTTAGGAGGAGTTCTTGAACAGACTCACACTCTCAAATACATAGTAGATGATATGTAAATTAAGATGTAACCAAAAAGATTTGAACAGTATCTTTAATGGTTTAGACTGTGCACAACAAATTTATTTTTTATTTATATATAAAACACTGAGATGTAAGCAAAACAATGTCTTTGTTTTTCATAAAAGGGGATTTGCAGTTATGACTTTTTGTAATTTTATAAGAGGTGTTGTACACAACTGTTTCTCTGAGATCTGTGGTCATTCATATTTCTTGCAGATATGAGTTTCTTTGGTATAGCTCCAGAAAAAGTTGTAATACTCTGTGCCTGTGTGATTCCTATTTCCAATGGAATGTACCTGTAAAGAAGAATGATCATGGTCACGAAGAGAGGGATGACCTCTCCAACAGCTAAGGTAAATCACATAAAGGGCTTTAAACATCAAGATAGACTTTGAATTGAGCTCCTTATTCAGTGATGATCCAGAGCACACTAGGGCTATGTCTACACCACAGGGTTTGTTTAGTTGTTTTTTTTTGGAAAAAGGTACACAAATTGCGCTCTGCAATTTGCGTACCTTTTTCCAATTGTTTTGTCGGAAGAGGCTTTTCTGAAATTTGGCCTGTCTACACTGGGCCAAATTTCCGAAAAGCCTCCTCTTTCCGAAGAGCCCTTCTTCCTCATGGGAGGAGGAAGGCAGGGCTTCCAAAAAAGCCCATCTGCTCTTCTGCAAAAAATGTCGGAAGAGCAGACGCATTCCTTGGAGTTTTTCTGGGATACCAGAGGTATCCATAGTCTAGACATAGACGAGGATGACACATTCATGGTGGCCTGTGCTGCTAAGCAGGTGGTCTACTATCCCATAGTAATGCTTTTGTGCTTCCTCTCACTGTGAGCCATTTCAGGGCATTTCTGTTTACAGCATCTTTTTAGGGCAGGTGGGACAAGAGGATATTAGTTGATCAATGTTATTAAATGCTGGAGAGGGGTCTAGAAGGCTGTGCATACATGTAGTTCTTTTGCCTGTGAACATGAGAATATAATTTCACAACAAGCTCTGGACTTCCTGCTGTGCCCTGGCCTGGAGCCTGACTGTGAGGGATCAAGGATACTGGCAACTGAGAGGCGGCACCAGAGACAACCCCCTTCCCCACCAAAGCTTGTTGATTAGCTTGCTTAGAAAAAGCAAGAGTGGCACAGTAAAAGCTGTTTCCCGGCCTGTTGAGGGAAAGGGTTTGCCAGTTAATCAAATATTCTGCTGAACTGAGAGGTGGGTTTTACCAATAGAATACCAATTTTCACAGAATTAGAATACAATAAAATGAAAAGTATACTAGGGGGCTGTGCCCCCTGCTCGCTACGCTCGCCTCCTTCCTTCAGGCGCTACACTCACCTACCTCCCTTAAGCCGCTTTAGCTTCGCTGAGAGAACCTGTTGACGCTGATGACTTCATTCTGTCACCTGGCAGGAACATTCTGTCGTCTGTCAGGAAAATCACACACACACACACACACACACACAAAAATTGTATTCAGGTACTCACCAACCCAGTGGTTGGTTTCCTGAAGCACTTAGGTGTACCCAGGTTAAGTTTTCTACACAGTAGGTTATCTTATGATACTACATATTACTATGGGCAGTGCATGGTGTACACCCAGGTCACTAAGAACATACTTATCACTAAAACTATTTTGAACATAATTGAGTCTGTCTTTGTTGATTCAGCCAACACTTTGGGCTCTTGCAGTGTCTCAGGGCCATCATTATCAACATCAGTTATCACTGCAGATGCAGAAGGTGCAGGAGATTGGACTGAATCTGTAATAACCCCAACACACACCTTGGATGCTACTTTTTTGAATAAATCATTGATTTCAGTTTGCTTGCTTGTCTCTTGCATATAAGTAGAGGGCAGAATATGCAGCTGCATAATGTAACCGGGACTAGTATATTCCCCAGCACAACTCTGAAGATTTGTATTGGGAGATATCATAAATGCTGGTTAATTGACCTTTTTGGTTAACTGAGTGCTGGATAACAGAACTTCCATTGTGCAGGAGACCCTGGCAATTTGGCGAATTGCTATTCGTGGTTCCACATATTCACTGAGGTTTCCTGTCTTCTCTGGGAGGAATGGCAGCTGCTGGCCCCCCACAATGAGTTCATGAATTTCACCATTCGTAGTGGTGCCAGGAATTCATCTACCACCAATGGCGAGGGTTTCCTATCATTTGTGGGATCTTAAGTCTCAATGCTGTTTTTTTAAAATACTGATTTGACTGTTTTGTGTTTCAGGCTATGTCTACACTACGGAGTTTTTTGGGATACCAGAGGTATTCCGGAAAAACTCTGCCACATCCAGGGAACACGTCTGCTTTTTCACACCAGTTTCTGAAAAAGTGGGCGCGCTCTTTTGGAAGTCCCATATTCCTCATTTTAAGAGGAATAAGGGCTCTTATGAAAGAGGAGGTTTTCCCCACATTTGGCCCCATGTAGACGGGCCAAATGTTGGAAAAACCTCTTCCGGAAAAAATCGGAAAAAGGTAGGCAAATTGTGGTTCGCAATTTGCGCACCTTCTTCCAAAAAATAACTGCAGTGTAGACATAGCCTCGGAGTGGGTGAAAATCTACCAAAGGAGATGCTGATGATACCTGTACGGGGGGAGGGAGGAAATTCCATATGTGCATACTCTCTGTCATATAAAACCAGCCAGAATATGGGTCAGGAGGAGTCAGGAGTGGAGATAAGCAGCTGAAGCCATAAAGGAGACCTGTTCAGTTGAATATTTCAAATAATAGTGTTAAAAGCATGTTCTTTCTGTCCCAGCCTTTTTTCTCCTCATTAGGCTGGATTCGGCTTTCAGTTGTTTACCAATTGGCTCTACCACTTCTATAAACTAGAGCAGAAGGTTTCAGTTGAGTATAGGAAAATAGTAGTTTAAGAGCAGCCCATATGCATGTTTTGCCTTCAGCCAAAGTAGAAGTTTAATTTTAAAACCATTTTTGTTTGTTCATTCTATCTGGTTTTCACTTGAATATGGCTTTTGTTTAGTCTTCATCTAACACCGTGCTTGCTTTTAACGATCACATTTATTTCTTTTAAAAAAATCTAAGCAGAGTGCTGCCTTGCTATTCTGTTTATTGGAAGAAAAGGAGAGTATTTCCATCAAGTTGGCTGAATCAAAGTAATAGAAAATAACTGACACAAACTGATTCATAGAAGTGACATTGACAAACTGGGGGAAAGAGTAACTGCTTTTTTTTCACCCTCACTAATAGTCCCAGGAATATTGGATGAGTCATGTAGGATCAGAACATGAAGTCAGACTAGATCAGTATGCTGTGTCTGACAGTGTCTAGAACCAGATGCCTCAGGAAGGTGCAGAAAATATCAGAGTGAATAACTGTATGATAACCAGCCTAAGAAGTGGTTTGTGCCCACGAAAGCTCATGATAACGCTTATATATTTTTGTGTCTCTCTAAGGTGCTACAGGACCACTGTTGTTGTTTTTTGTGTGCGTTACGGCTACCCCTCTGAGACTTTTCAGCCTAGAAAGAACTTTCTAACTCCTGTTAGCTATAATTGGTTTATGCCATCAAGTCCAAAATGGTTTATACATCTTTTTATTAAAACAAACCTTAATTAAATTAAATTTTAATGTTGTCATTAACCTGATTATTTACTATTTCTTTTTTAATCCTAGTAAGCAGTAGGTCACAATGGAAGAGTGTCATGTGAGAAGTCAGTTATGCAGTGTGCAAACAACAAATCTTTTGGCTGTTAAATTAACTGACTTTGTACTTTAGCAGAGAAAAAATAAAAGCATCTGATTTATATTTGCTCTACCATTATTTTTTTTTTTTTTTTTTTGTATTTCTCTAGCATGTCCCTTCTTACTCATCTTCTCTCTCTTTGGTCTTTTTCTTTGCCAAATGCCTGAGATCAAGGCATAATGTCAAACCTTATTTTAAAACCATATTGGAGAGACCATCTTTTAAAATAAAAGTTAATGCTTTAGAAATTGTCAAGTAACTAGCAGTTGAGACATGCATCATCTTGATACTTGTACTGTTGATGCCCATAGCATTAATTTGCAGTGTTAGGGAAAACAGATGTTGTATATTTGTTGCTATACAACCTCAGGTTTGGAGAAAGATAAGGGCTGCCATAAGCAGGCAAAACGCAGGAGAAAGTGGCAATACTGTAAGCATAGAAAGTAAGAGAATGAAACTGAGTAATAGGAGGAGGGAGAGAGAGAGGAAAACAAAGCTAATAGTGAAGTAGATGTGAAGGTTGACAATTATTATTCTCCAAAGATCAGACAATGACAAATCTAATCTAATGAGGAGGGTTTTAAACTAGGTTTGATGGGGGCAGGTGACCAAAGCCCACATGTAAATGAAAAACATGGGCACCTGACAGTTGGGTCAAGTTATGGGGAGCATGGGCTATAATTGCAGGGATGAAGGGGAGACAAGGCAGAAGGGGGCGGGGGGAGAGAAAAATCAAATCAGTATCTTAGATGCCTGCAAAGAAATGCAAGAATTATGGGAAATAGGCAGGAAGAACTTGAAATGCTAGTAAATAAACACAACTCTGACATAGTTGATATCACAGAGACTTGGTGGGATGATGCACATGACTGGAATATTGGTAAAAGAGGGTACAGCTTGCTTAGGAAGGATAGACAAGGGAAAAGGAGGAAGTGTTGCCTTATATATATTGAAAAAGTATATACTTAGACTGAGGTTGAGATGGACATACACAGACTTATTGAGAGTGTCTGGGTAAACTTAAAAGGGGTAAACAAACAAGGATGATGTCATAGTAGGGAATCTATTACAGATCATCTAACCAGGCAGAAGAGGTGGATAAGACTTTTTAAACAGCTAACAAAATCTTCCAAAACACAGGATTTGGTGGTGATGGGGGGACCTCAACTACCCAGATTTTCTGTTGGGAAAATAACACAACATGGCACAGATTATCCAACAAGGTCTTAGAATGAATGTTTTTTATTTCAGAAGGTGGAGAAAGCTACTATGGCGAGGCTGTTTTAGGTTTGATTTTAACAAATAGGGAGGAACTGTCTGAGAATTTGAAAGTGGAAGGCAGCTTGGGTGAAAGTGATCATGAAATTATAGAGTTCATGATTCTAAGGAATGGCGGAAGGGAGAACAGCAAAATAAAGCCTACAGGTTTCAAAAAGGCTGACTTGAGTAAACTCAGTGAGCTGGTTGGTAAGGTCCCATGGGAAGCAAGACTAAGAGGAAAAACAATTGTAGACTGATGGCAGTTTTTCAAAGCAACATTATTAAGGGTGCAAGAGCACACCATTCCACTCTGTAGGAAGGACAGGCAGTATGGGAAAAGACCACCCTTGCTTAACCAGGAGATCTTGAATGATCTAAAAATAAAAAGGAAACTAGGTCAATGTACAAAGGATGAATATAAAAATAACACAAGTATGTAGCCGCAAAATTAGAAGGGCGAAGACACAAAATGAACTCAATTTAGCTAGAGACATAAAGGGTAACAAGAAAATATTCGACAGATATATTAGAAGCAAGTGGAAGATCAAGGACAAGGTAGGCCCATTGCTCAATGAAGAGGGAACAATAACAAAATGTGGAAATGGCAGAGGGGCTTAAAACTTCTTTGTGTCAGTTTTCACTGAGAAGGTTGGTGGTGGTTGAATGCCTAACAGTGAATGCCTGGGAAAATCAGGTAGTTTCAGATGTTAAAAAGTCATTTAGCAAAGTTAGATGTCTTCGAGTCACCAGGGCCTGATGAAATGCATCCTAGAATACTCAAGGAGCTAATAGAGGAGGTATCTGAACCATTAGCGATCATCTTTGAAAAGTCATGGAAGACAGGAGAGATTCTAGAAGACTGGGAAGGGACTATATAGTGTCCATCTATAATAAGGGCAACACAGGAAATTACAGACCAGTCATCTTAATTTCTGTGCCAGGAAAGATAATGCAGCAAATAAGGAATCCATCTGCAAACATCTGGAAGATAAGGTAATAAGTAACAGTCAACATGAATTTGTCAAGAACAAATCATGTCATCCCAACCTGATATCTACAAAGCTTGTTATCCTATCAAAGAAAGCTATGGGAGAAGTGGTATGCATGATATACCTAGATTTCAGTAAAGCATTTGATACAGTCTCGCATGACCTTATCAATAAACTAGGGGAGATACAACATAGAGGGGGCTACTATAAGGTGGATAAATAACTAGTTGGATAACCATTCTCAGGCTATGTCTACACTGCATTTTTTTTGCGGAAGAGGATATGCAAATGGATGCTCATTTGCATATCTTCTTCTGATCGTTTTGCAGAAGAGGTTTTGCCGCTAAAAAGCCCCGTGTAGCTGGGGCCATTTGTCATTTAAAAACCCCCTTTTTTTTGCAAGATCCAGTAAAACTCAATTTTTGAGGAATAAAGGATCTTGCAAAAAAGGGTTTGTTTTTTTTTTCTGACAAATGGCCCCGTCTACATGGGGCTTTTTAGTGGCAAAACCTTTTCTGTGAAAAGAATCCAAAGATATGCAAATGAGCACACCATTTGCATATCCTGTTCTGCAAAAAAATGCAGTGTAGACCTAGCCTCGGAGAGTAGTTATGCCCTTCCAGCATGACTGAATTATTGTTAACAAGTAGGTGTCTGCCAGGATATTTTTTGGGATTGGTTCTGTTTAATATCTTCAACAATTTAGATAATGGCATAGAGAATATGCTTAAAGTTCACAGACGATACCGAGGCAGGAGGGGTTACAAGTACTTTGGATGATAGGGTCATAATTCAAAATGATCTGGACAAACTAGAAAAAATGAGGGTAAATAGGATGGACTTCAACAAGGACAGAAGCAAAGTATTCTATGTAGCGAGGAGCAATCTGTTTCACACATACAAAATGGGAAGTGACTGTCTAGGAAGGAGTACCATAAAAAGCCATCTAGGGGTCACAGAGGATCACAAGCTAAATATGAGTCAACAGTGTGATACTGTTGCAAAAAATCAAACATCATGGGATGCATTAACAGAAGTGTTGTAAGCAAGACATAAGAAGGATTTCTTCCCCCCTCTACTCTGCACTGATTAGGCCTCAGCTGAAGTATTATGTCAAGTTCTGGGCACCTCATTTCAGGAAAGATACAGAGAAATTGAAGAAGGTCCAGAGAAGAGCAGCAAATGATTAAAGGTCTAGAGAACATGACCTATGAGGGAAGACTGAAAGAATTGGGTTTCTATAGTTGGGAAAATAGAAGACTGAGAAGGGGCATCTTAACACATTTCAAGAACCCAAAAGGGTGTTACAAGGAGGAGGGGAAAAAAAATCTCCTTAACCTCTGAGGATTGGACAAGAAGCAATGAGCTTAAATTGCAGCAAGGGAGATTTAGGTTGGACATTAGGAAAAACTTCCTAACTGTCATTAAGCACTGGAATAAATTACCTACGGAGGTTGTATAATCTCTATCACTGGAGTTATTTAAACAGCAGGTTAGATAGATCATCCCTGATAGATGCCTGGATAGTGCTTGGTCCTGCTATGAGGCAGGGGATTAGACTTGATGACCTCTTGAGGTCCCTTCCAGTTCTAGTATTCTGTGGGGGGAAAAGATATAGGATGAAAGCAACTAAAAATAAGGCTGAGGCAGGGTCTCAATTTTAATTTCCTTAAGCATAACAGTTTTTTTTACTAAAAGCAATGAGGAGTCCCATGGCACCTTCGAGACTAACAGATTTATTAGGACATAAGCTTTTTGGGTAAAACCCACTTCATCGGATGAATTGGAGTGGAAGATTCAAAGGGGTAAAGATTCAAAGGGGTGAACCCCTTGGCCCTGCCCCTTCACCAGAGGCCCTTCAGGGTACAGAGTACCTTGCCCCAGGGCCTGCAGCGGCTGTTGGCCCTGCTGGGAATACCATTACTTCCACAATATAATGTATCCTCCAACTGCAAGTGATGCATTTTGAAATATCAATTACTACTGAAATATTGCTGTGTATATTGTGTCCCTTGTGACATGTTCTTGATGATCAGATTTGTTACTGGTTACAGAAATAAAATCTCTGCATATTTTTAGTAATCTTTCTGTATTGGTAGGGTAATTTCACACGTGCATGTTTTCAAGAAATGAGTTCACAAGGAGGTCTTTATATGCTGTATAATCTTGCTGGACAACCAAGGCCTACTCTTTGGTTGGCTGGTGCAGTGAAGTTTTATGGGTTTTTCACTTCTGTGCCCTTCCATTAGGGTTTGCAATAAGCTAAGGCTGGACTAGTAATATGTATTTCATGTATCCTGTTGCAAATTGGACCTAAATTCTGCAGCAAAGCCCTTGGAATCTGTGGCATTCTGATGCAGCAGACTAGAAATTCTTTGGCAGCTTGTTTTAAAATTAATGAGCTTTATTATCAATTGCATATGAGAATGAATAATGTAATCAGTACACTCAGCACTTCTGTTTATTTTATATCAAATTCAATTTATACTCTTCCCACACATTCAGTTTCCACTGTGCCACATACTTTTACGTTGATAGAGTACAACTCTGTTGACCCTTTGGGTGGGAAAAAGATGGAGAGCCTCACTGCTGAGTAAGGGAACAATTTGCCTAGGGTGGTGGTGGATTCTCCATCACCAACAATTTTTAAAACAAAATAGGCTCTGGGCAAAGAGTGAATTCCATGGACAGTTCCACAGTCACCAGATAGTCTGATGGCAAGCTGAGAAGTGTACTAGTGTTTTTGTACAGGACTTAAGATGTCTGTGCACTGATTGTAGCATGAGACACACCCAAACCTCAAACTTGAGGAGCTGTTTGACTGTGTAGCTAATCAAATAATCTGGATTAAAATCAGTTATTATAACATCAAATGATGAACAGATGTGAGTGCTCTGTACAATATAAGGAGTTTGCAGGCCTGTACTTCTCAGATACTTGAATTATTTTTAATAGTATGAAGAATGTGTGAAAATTCTGTATTTATTAATATTATATGTGTCATTTTGCCTACTTAATGTTACTCTGCTTAATTGCATGAAATTAAATCAAAAGAGGCTGTTAGGAGGGAACAAACAGGAAATGAAACAATGCCAGAGAGGTTACTGAGTTCCTTATGGGAACACATTGAAGAGCCGTTAATTGTGACATGCCCACCCACCTGGTTCTAGCTAGGATAGAAGGTTTATTTTCCCAAGGCCCAAGAGCAGGATCAAAGGGATACAAAACCATTAAAGATTTTCTCTCTCTCTCTTAGAGAGAGGAAGGAGGGGGATGAGCAGGCAGCCAAGGACAGCCATGGAAGAGGGAAGCAGAGAAAAATGCTGCATGCTCTGTCTGTGTCCAGGAGTAAAGACAAGTGTTGAGGCTGAGTAGAACATACTCAACTCTTGCAAAGGGGATAGAGGATAAAATGTAAGTAAGTTTCTGGTGTGCTGGCCTTCTGTTGTTTTAACTTACTTGAGTACTATCACTGTTTCTGTTGACTAACAAATGTGATTTGCTTTTGAGAAGGCTAGCTTGTCACTGCAAACATTTCCTGTTTACAAAGCTCCCTGCTGAGAGAACTCCTGCTTGGAGCAAAAACAAAGTGGCTCTGCTAGAGTTACTGTGAGAAATGAGTGCTGAAACTGAAGGGGACCCAGAGCGGTAGTGTCAGGAGACTCCCTCTTGTGTGATGTGGAAGCCCAGAACCTAATGCTAGGACTCTATTTTCTAAAGATTGCAGAAAGTGGTGCAAGGCAGTCTGTGCTGCATAACAGATGATGAGACTATTTAATCTAGGACAGTTATATGACTGCTACAAGAAATCTGCAGTTGACATGTTTGTGGCAGTTTAAATAAAGACTAGTGTAATGCTGGTCTGCAGTTGAGAATCATTCACTTGTAGAAATATTTGAAATGGGGTTGAGAAGATACTTTCTCTGAAAGCTTTTTTTATGAAGGTCCAACCTGCATGGGGACCGTTCTAATGAAATTTAATTAAACTGATTTTGTTTAATGATTTTCAGATTATGGAGTTGACTTGCAGTGCTTCACTATTGATTTAGTTCTCATGCCTTTTCTGTAGAAGCATATTTTAAAAGACTGGATCACTTAATATGAAGGTCTCGGTAATTTAAATAATTGCTATCATCACTAGTAACTGAAGTAACTTCTACGCCTTCAATACCAGAAAATAGTGCAGAGAACAAGTTTCAGAATACTGTAAAATAAAGCTTGTGACAACTTGTATGTCACAAGTAAGGTTTTTTTTTTATACCAAAACTTGAATTACGTAAATTAGAAGCTTTTTGATAAACTTCTACATCAAAGTCTCATGAACATAAATTATGGCCTTTGTTGTACTCTGTGCAGGGAACTGGTTATGGTCCAGTGGATTGCTGATGCAAAATAGAAAAGGGATTTGCACAACTGATAAAGATGGTTAGGTTAAAAAAATAATCTACATTTGAAACCCTGGTTAGATTTTATTCGGATGTGGAGGTCTGGATTTCATTACAGTATTTGATACCCATCTCATGTAATACTACTTGAAAATATAATTTACATTGGGCTGACTATGAAGACTGTAACTGGATTGAAAACTATGAAGGAATGCAAACTGTTGGTAATGCTGAGATTTGATTGCTGTAATTGCTGCAATTAATCCACAGATTGGTTTGAATGTTCAAATTTATTGTATTCAGGATATGCTGCAGGGTTGTGTATTAATGAACATAATTATTGTGATCAGGAAAAAGGGGTAAACAGATGATACTAAATTAGGAGGTGTAGTAAATACTAGATAAGCAGTAAGGAAAGAGGAATAATAAGTAGAAACCAGGGTGGTTAGAAATAGGTTGTTTCAGGCTTAGGAGATACAGCAAATAACATAAATAGTGCAAATAAAGGTAAAGTAGTAATGACTATTTAACACTAGCCACACTGGATAAAATTCCTTTTTATTTTCTTAGTCCTCTATGTTGGCAGGGGGGTTGTTTTTATGTGGGGTGTTTGCAAACTGGTGGGAGGTGGTGGGGGGGAGGGGAAAGAGGTTAACTATACATCTGAAAACTGTCTGTATGTATCCATGTTTGCTTACTTCCTCACTTTACCCAGCCTTTCCCTCACAGGCTTTTGTTAACCTCAGATCTGAGTTTAATCCTTTTATCCCCAGAGTATCCATGCCCCCAAAACATTCTTAACTAGCAGTATACAGGGTGCAAAAGGTGGCTGTGCCCGCTGTGATTTTAACAGCGTCCACATTAAAATCTGCAGCAGTGTTGGCTGTGTCAATTCCATTTCATTTGTGGTCATTGTGTGAGGTGAGGATTTTTCCACTGGTATTTGTGAAGAAGATAGCCAACCCAGGTTTTATGGGGTTTTTTAAACTAGAGAGAAGTTTCCATGGCTTATTTGACACTACTACAGTCTGGTTTTAGAGACTGGGGAGAGAATTGAGAGGTTAAGAGGCAAGTAGGAGTAGAACTTTGTGTACAGCTTAGTGCTATGTTGGCCTCTTTTTAGAAAAGTGCTTAAAATTTAGGGTGTCTGAATTTCTCTTCCAGTTTTCTTTGTGCCTGAAAGTCTCTTATGTGGTCACTGCAGTACTACAGTGACAAGCCAAAGGCAGGGAAATAGAAGTTAGAGGAAGAAGATGAATCTCTTACCCACTCTAGCACTATCATCTGCCTCAGAAAACTAATCTCCTTGGAAAATGAGTCTCCTTAGCAGACAGATTAAGCTATCTGTCAATACACCTGGCAGAGCAGACTCTCTCTTCTGAAGTGTTTGGGCTTTCTATGGAAAAATGGGATGGCTTGAAATTCCTTACTGATGAAAACAACTTCTGTTTGTTCTGCAGTAGACAGCTGGCAAAGAGGTCTCTCCCTGAATGACTTCAATGTATCTTTCACTCAGTATTTCTTTTCCTCACATGCTTTTAATGCACAAATCTTAGAATTCAAACTGAATAAAACAGTGGTACTCAGACTGTTGCTATTTGTCTCTTCCTGAATGATCTACAAATTCTTACACAGTCACCAGGCTTCCTATTCAGGTGAGGTTTTAGGTCTTCTAACTTGCAGAATTTTTGTATGGCGGAAGTCTCAGTTGTATAGCAGTGTTACAGAAACCCTTTCATTCCAGATGGACAGGTCTCTCTGGCTAATGTGATAGGCTATGGAGAAATGTTCCCACATGCATCATCAATGTTAATAGAGGATCAAATTTAGTAGAGATGCTCAGATGTTTTAGCCTTGTGTTCAGTAGGACTTGGGCACTATTTACTCTAGTGCTGGTCTAGCAATGGTAAAAGCACTAGTGTAGAGTAGGTACAGACATATTTACCATTATGTTTTCTAACCCTGTTCAGAGGCTAAAATTTGGCCATTGAATTGAATCTTATCTGTAAATTAGGGACCATGAGCTGGATTATATTCCAAACTGTATCGGCTCTGCAGTGCTAACAAGTCTAAGGAAAAACATTATAAGATTGTGTAATTAAAGACTGTGTCATAATGCAGACATACAAAATAGGTGAAGTAAGGTGGCACAAGTAATATTCTGAAATCTTCTTCTAATTTTTCAGTGCTTGACTTTGCAACCTGAATCAAGTTCTTTTCACTGTGTGTGCGTGTGTAAAATATGTGTATTGTAAGCTCTTTGTGGCAGTCAAGTCTTTTCATTATGGTGTTAGAGTGCTGAGTTGGATGGCTGCTTCATACCTGGGTTATGGCATGTTGGCGCAATCCTAGTACAAATAATACTTGGTTCACCCTGCTAGATTTTCCAGGAACAATTGTTTATACACTTGTGTGAATAAGCTCTACAGTAATTCAATTCCCTGAATGTGCTGGATGCATCACATGTTTCCTTGTCATTTCTCCATGAAGGAATTGCTATACAGATTCAGTAATGCTGGTTGTAAAGTTGAAGAGAGCTTGTGGGGTGGGGGTGTCTTTTTGTTAAACCTTTTCAAATGTTGTCCCTGCATGGAGTTGCCAGCCCTCCTGGTTTTGCTGGGAGTCTCCTGATATTGGGTTCTATCTCCTAGAGGCTACTGAAGCCAAACTGGAAGACTTTAGGCCACTAAAAGTCTGGTGGTGCAGCAGGACTAAGAGATTCCTTGCCTGCCCTGGCTCTGCACCACTCCTAGAAACATGGCATTGCTCAGCGGCTTTCAGGGGTCCCTGTGCACTGTCCTCACCCCGGGCACCGATCTACAGCTCCCATTGGCCAGGAATTGCAGCCAATGGGAGTGGCAGGGGTGGTGCTTGCAGGCAGGGGCAGTGTACTGAGCCCCCAACACCCCTCCTGGGGCTGCAGGGACATGCCAGCTGCTTCTGGGCATGGTGTGGTACCAGAGCAGGCAGAGAGCCTGCCTTAGCCCTGCTGCTCTGTTGACCGGGAGCCTCCTGAGGTTAAAACTGCCTGACTGGAGCCCAAACCCCTGCTCCAGCCCTGAGATCCCTCCTGTACCCAAACTCCCTCACAAAGCCTGCACCCCTGCCCCATGCTCAGCCCAGAGCCTGCAACCCAAACCCCTGCCCCAGCTCGGTGAAAGTGAGTGAAGGTGGGGGAGTGAGTGAGGGAGGATGGAATGTGCCGAGCACGGCCTTGAGGGAAGCAGTGGGACAGGGCAAGGCTGTTTAGGTTTGTGTGATTGGACAGTTGAAAACCCTATACCTACTAGGGATGTAAGTGAGTAGTCAACTACCCAATAAGCATATGAGGCAGAGGCAGCAAGGGGGAAGGGAGCAGGAGCCAGTGCTTGGGGGGAGCCAGCTTAAGAGCTGGTTCCCCCCCTTAGCACTGTCTCTACGTGGAGGGGGGGCAGAGGCACTTCAGGGGACTGGGCATGAGCCGGGAATCAGCTGTCATGGCTCGCACTTGCTCCCAGACACTGCGCCTCTGCCTTTTAAATGTAGTAAGAGCTTGACGGCTCTTACTACATTTAAAAGGCAGAACCGCAGTGAGGTTAGTTCCCAAAGCCAGGAGGTTACCCTGCTATGGCTCTGCAGTTTCCCCCCTTATCAACTTGATGGAAATTCCATTGATTACTCTATTAGCTGATTAAACGAAATTTAACATCCCTAATATCTGCATTGCTCAGCAGTTTGAAAGATTACTCTCCTTACTGATAATCTCTTTAGATTAATACTTCTATTGGGGGTAAAAGTAACTGCTTTCCTCTTCCTTGTTCGTTGAGGAGACTTTAAGGTAAATGTAGTTTTTCACAGCTGTAGGTACAAAGTCTTTGTCCCATTTCAAACCTGATTTATTACTTGTGACAAAGTAATTTCATTTGATGCTAAAGAGTGTAGCAAGGGACACACTGAGTTTAAGAATACCAGAATTCAGTGGCATTACTTTGTTTTTTGTTTTTTTCCATCTTTTCACTTAAGGAGCTATACGTGATATCTATCCATTTCAGAAACAGGAAAACGTTTACAAGTGCAACTCCACTTTATATACTCACTGACTACAAGGCCTTTTTGACCTTGAAATCTATGAATCTTGCACTTATGGCTGTATATAACTGAATGATGTAAGTAGTTTTAACACATTTTGGGTATTGTTACAGGTATTCAGAATCTAATCTGTTTACATGCATACTGGGGGAGCAGTATCTCACTTTCAGTTTCCTCACATGGAGGGGAGTATCTGAGGTAAACGCGCAGCCAAACCAGAGTTGCTAGATCAGATTCCCTTCCAACAGGTACTCTGCATGCTGGGTTGTGGGAGGTCCCGGCAGTGTATGCTGACAACATGCTCCTCCTGGACCAGGACCTGCACAATCTGGAGCAAATGGCAGCCTGCCAAGCCATCTACTCAGCGGCCTCTTCCACCCAGGTCTACTGGGTCAAAAACTGTGACTGATGGGTTATTTTCTCAGGCTAATGTAGTTTATGGCTATCTATGAGGGTTGTTTTTTTTTTTAAAAAGGGGGCTTAAATACAAAGAAAACCCTTCTAAACGTAGTGTTTTGTATTTAAACAGTCCTTCTGTAACTTTTCTTTTCCATATTTATTCAAAAGATGCTTGATGACGATACTTAATTGTATCAATTATATGGGCATAGTCTTCTGGGTCTCTGACTAAATGCACAGCTTTCTATGCTTAGCCTATCTCCCTAAAAGAAGTTTCCAGAATGGGTCCTGTGAGAGACCAATCTTTCTGACTCCACTAACGGGAGCTGCAGAAATGTTGAGTTGCACTACAAGGAAAAGAAATGATCTCTGTTATCATTTTGTCTAGTATGATACAGTCTAAAAACCTCAGTAAGGACTGGGATAGACTCAGCCAGGACCTGAACATATGCCTCATAAGTGATCATCTAAATTTAGACAAGTCATAACAAATGTGTGAAAGGCAAAAAGGGAGGGAGTATGGACAGGGCAAAAAATTCAGTGTTTCCATTTTACATACTTTGAATGGACCCTTCTTAATAAATCCTCAGTCAGTAAGGGTTACTGAAAAGGAAAGTTTGTGACTACATAAGCCCTTTTTTCAGAAGTTTTGTTTTCCAAAAAGGCCATTTTGTGAGCATGGGAGGAGGTGCTATGCACTGGATGAGAAAAATTTTCATTTAGAAAAACTTCAACCAGCTCTTGCTGCTGCATGCATAGAACATGAATATAGAATTTGAGGCCTATATTAATCACATTTTATTGGTCCTGCTTTATGAACACAATGAACTGTACCTTTTTACCCCTATTTTTGAGATCAAAGTAAAATTATGAAGTGTCCTATTTAAATACTTATCCCTAGTTCTTGGGGACTTTCTAAAAGTTTAGATACAAAAGTAAAATTTACAACCTGTCACACACAGGCTAACATAACACTTGGTTGCTATAATGCTACTACCCCTAATAGCCCTATGAATTGTTGGTTATAGACCACCTTATTGCGCTCAACTAAGTCTGTCTTTCCAAATGTTGGAGAAAAATGAGCTTTGTACATTCCTTGAAAGCTAACAGATCAGTCTTCTACAAATTAAGCTTCAGCCAGCTAGTCCTTATGCAAATCTCAGACTTGGAATGAATGACTCACTATTTTTACATTGCACCAGTTGGATCAGACATGAATGCGACAGGGAGAAAGGACAGCTCAGCATATTAAAGACCCTGTGATCCAGGTCTCCTTGTTAAACCTCTTAGCAGTCTTGTGTATGCAATACTATTAAGAACCTCCAGTATGCAAAGAGCCCTCATGGTAAATGACTCATGAGCAATTTCTCATAGTTTATACTTGGACTCTTTCCAAAAGAAAGCCATGGCACCATTCTGCACCTGTGTTGGGGGGACACCCTCCTCCGCCAAATGTTTCAATATTTCAGAGTCTGCAATATCAAAGGTTGCTAATGGACATTAAACATGGTATAGCTACCTTATGCTTCTCCATTGCTAAGAGGAGATAATTGATCAATGCTACTATCAAAGAAGAGCTCTGTGCAGCTCAAAAGAAGTTGGCCCAATAGAAGATCATGCCCTGTATCTTCAATGCCACCAGCACAGTTGACATCTCTTATAGGGTAAAACACTAATTAACTCTTTGGAGTCAAGAATTCTATGGGTATTGCAAATATCAAGTTCATAGCTGTTTGAATACAAGGATGAAAGGAGGGTGACCAGCAGTGTTATGATCCTTCTGTATTAAAGAAAAATCAATAGCAAGATATGAAATGTAGATTGTTGTGTAATTTAGGAAGTTGTATGATGCTTAGAAGATAGCAGATCAAAACTTCGAGTTGTGATTTGAACAAAGCATTAAGATTATATTGCAGGATGGTACTAGAAGCTATTCTAATTTCACATTAAAGTATCTGAGAATATTGCCTTATTACAGAGATTACCTGAAGATATAATTTATAAAGAGAAGAGTTGCCAACTTGCATATACATCAGTGGGTGAATATTATTTTTTTTGTTTACCGGCAGCCAGCACAGAGAACACATATAGTCATATAATCTAGTATTTAGCCTATGAGTATCCATGAACATTATAAATATTTTGCATATCTCTTATTAGCTTAATGTTCTGTCTTCATTATTAAAATGAAGAGTTAAATTCAAATATAAAGGCATACTTCAACCTTAAATCATATTAGAAGCATAATTTTTAGGTGATGATTCTTGGGATACTCAGGACTGAGGGTCACTTTGTTACCCTCTTCCTCCAGAATGAGGGCATCTTGCTTGTGCTTAAGTGGGTGTCATCTCCCAGACACCAACCTGTTAGCCATCCAAGCATTCTCCTGAGGTATTTTTTCTATCCTTACTTTGCCTTGCGGGTTCACACATTAAGTTTATTAATAAAGTACGAATTTAAGTGATACAAATCAAGAGAAAGACAGGTACAGTTGCAAATCAAACACATTTTCTGGTGACTAAAGCTTAGTGTTAGCAAGTTACAATCTTGGCCTCAGGGATTTTTCTCACTTACATAAAGTTACCATCATCTCCTGCCCTCCTGGTGAAGGGATCCAACTTTCACAGGATCCGATAATTCTGTCCCCTATGTTCTCTAGGTGATAGATAGCTAAAATGTTCTTTTGCTTTCCTTACATTTCCTAAAGTCCATTGTGTCTGCTTCAAGAGTCAGGAAGACTTCCTAGGGTGCAGACTGACCTCCAGTGTGCTCACATAAAACAAAACTATTTCCTACATTGCTTGTTAGCTTGATGGCTTTGTTTACCTTCTATATAAAAAAGGTACTTTCTTTGTTCTCTGTCTGCAATTAAGCCAGTCAGACTAGAAAATCTACATTCCTTTCTCTAGGGCAGACTTGATTTAAGCACTGCCTTCAAAACAAATTTTAAGAACACATTTCCAGCATGCATGCGCAACAGCATGCACACCATTCAACCATACATCTCCAGATGATATTTGGGACCAGCTTGTAGCCTTACAAGGTAGATTTTGGATACTGTAACAGTGTCAGCACTCAACTCATGTGAGCGCCCCAGCTTGGCCAAGTGCAAGTTCCTGCAGTGCCTCAGTTTTAAAAGCCTTGCAGCTATTCTGCCCTCCGAGTCTCACGTTGTGAGATCACAAACCCCTTCTGGGGTACACCTCTAAAAGAGGCCCATCCTGGTGCCCTCTGTAGAGTTTGTCTCAGTTCAATGCCATTGCCTTAGTTTGTTGCTTCACTCTGAACCAGAGAGGTATCTCCAGGGCTTTTGCTCCTGCTGAAGACGACTCCTTTGCCCGTAGCTCAGGGCTTTACTTTCAGGTTGGTCCATCTCTCAACAGAGCTCCACTGGGAGCTGTCCATGGTTCAGCCAGCCAGCCCTGACCCCTCCCTTTCAGGTGGCGGCTGCAACTGAGCTACCTCTAGTCCTGCAAGTCCTTTTGTAGTCCCTCCTGGCTCCTGATTGGCTGGTTCCTCCACAGCTACTCTAGCCTGAGGGCAAGGAGGGGCTCCCAGCATTATAGCATTTTTCTGGTGCAGTTCTTTCTGCCTGTCTGGCCAAAAAGAGGCATTTCTTCACCTGGATACAACAGTTATCCCCAGAATCTGTGGGAATTCCTTATTGTAGACTGCCTACTCACTCTCCCAAGACATGGGGCTGTTCTGTTAGCTCATGGCAAGTCTATTTGCAGCAGTCTGCAACTTCTATTCCGGATTTGATGATTACACTGTTTTTATTCATTAAGCATCAAAACCGCCCCGATTTCTGTAAACTCTCTTGAGAGTATTCCTGCTGGTAGTGAAATCAACAGAACAATAGGCTCTTAATCATAGAAATGTAGGGCTGGAAGGGACCTTGAAAAGTCATCAAGTCCAGCCTCCTGTGCTATTGTAGGACCAAGTAGAGCATTCCTGACAGGTGATCCTCTAACTTATTCTTAAAATCTTTCAATGACTGAGATTCCACAGTCTCCCCTGGAAGCCTATTTCAGAGCTTTACTGGCTTTATAATTAGATATTATGAAAATCTTTCTAACTTAAGTCTCTCTTGCTTGCTACAGATTAAGCCCATTACTATTTGTCCTACTTTCAGTGACCAAGGGGAATAATTGATCACCGTCCTTTTTAAAGCAGCCCTTGACATATGTGAAGACTGTTACTGAGACGATTTGTATGGAACTTGGAAATTAATCTATTCCCATCTTTCCAAATCCTCATGCTTCTGATGAGAAGACTTCACTGTCTTGCCATCTGATGGGCTTTGGCATTCTGTCTGCAGAGAACACAGACAATAGACTATTTTTTGTTTTAGTGAAATAATCAAAGGGACAAGTATTCTTTGCTCAGACCCTAAGTGGATCTCTGGCTAGATCAGTGTTTTCCATTAGGATGTATTCCCCTGGGTGTATGAGAGCTGAGCCCACCTTACTAGAGCACAAGCAATTTTCATGGCTCTCCAAACATACCTGTATTGGACATCTGTTCGGCATCTAGCTTGAGCTCTAGCAATACATTTCACAAAACATTATACACAAGTCCAACTTCTTCCACAGGTGAGGGGATAACAGTACTGCACGCATCTATATGAACAGCATCCTCAAACCTCACCCTGCCCAACTATTGCTTACCAATCGCCCACATATAGAATGCACATAAGGACCAGCACCTAAAGAAGAAATGGAGGGTACTAACCTATAGCAGGAGGCCTTTCAAGATGGTTGATCCCTCTCTGTATTCCACTACCCACCTGAATCCCTCCCTGCTGTGGATCATGACATGATTCGTGGTAGGAAAAGAAACTGGAGAGGTGTTGCTCTGCACAGTGCTTTTTGCCCTCAGTTTGGAGCACAAGGTGAACACCACGCAGGTGCAGCATGACAGGCACTTCTCCAATCTCAGGCACATGGTATCCAAATGTGTAGTTCCTATCTGTATTCCCCCTCCATCTCTCACAGAACCTTCATTTCCCTACCTCCTTGCCCTTCACGCCAATCCAATAGATTGGAATGACAATAATTGGGTTCTATATCATTTCATGTTTCTAAAAGCATTTTAATAATGCTATAAAATAGCTGTTATTTTTGTATTTTTGTGAACATTTTAATATACATTTCAAATACCACAAATGATTCAGAAAATAGATAGCCAGAAGGGACCTGATACTTTATATTCATTTAGCTTTCTTCTCACCACCTGTGATGCAATGCTATATTTAAATGTTATTTGTATATTCTGTACCTTAATCATATAAATGAGATCTGATGCATCTAGCAATATACAGTTCAAATTAACTTTAAGTTGCTACTCCATTTTTAAGACTATTTTTGAAGACCAGGTTGCAAAGATTTGATCACCGTAAGCAATGGTAATAGTAGAAATAGAATCAAATATCCATCCAGAGAAAATACTTGCTAATCAAAGAACAGATTGACAAGTGGGGAATTTTTTGGTTCCCAGTTCTTACCATTTAAAAATGTTAGTATATGGGCTGTTATCACTGGAAAACTATACAATGATATTCAGAAAGCTCATTAGTAATTTGTCAAGTTTACTTTAGCATAAACAATAAGCAGAGTGTAAACGAATGCCTTTTTGATTTGTTTGTAATGTTATCTTTTGATTCCATGTCACTTTTCTTGTCATCACCTTTTTGCATTTTTAAACTTTTTTGGTAAAAACTTGCCTACATTTTTGGTCACATTTGGGTTCCTTTTTTAACTTATAGAACGGGGTGAATTATTCTGTCCTTGTAGCCGTGTTCTGTAGCTCAGTAGTCTCCCTTTCTTGCTAATATAGGACATTTTTAAAACAAAGGAAACAGAAAATACAAATGTATTTAATACAAGGTATATATATGAGAATATTGTATTCTGATAAAGTAAAGGAATTTAAGCTACTGTGGTGGTGAGTGTATATAAGTTAGGGACTGGAGCAGATAGTGGGTTGTTGGTTTTTTTAAGAATAAGGATAAATATATGGGTGATGTTTTGTTGTTGCCCTTAGAGGCAGCAAGAGCAGAGGAGGAGGATGTTGGAGAAAAAGACAGAACACAAGGATCCAAATCCCTGTTCATCCAGTTTACATGAATAAGGTAAACAGGATTCAGTTCTAGATCTAATTAAAAAAATAAAAACAACGCTGTTCCTTATCCTTAAATGCTTTGTATTATACAGTGGGCAGAATGGAGGAGTGGTGTTCCCCATTGTATACAGTTATTTATGAAGAGACATGTTACAAAGGAAGAAATTCAATTTTAAAGTCTTTTATCAAATTATTTCCATAGTGCATTGTATAGTGCCAGCATGAGTCCATGCAGCAATTTCAGTGCTGATTGTCTTTGCAAACTAAAGAAACTAAATTTGGGAATAAGGGGAAGGTTCAATTCGTATATAGCAGTAACAGTGAAACTGAAACATCCCAATTAAGCAGACACAGAAAACCAATATAATTCATTAAACAAATATAATAAGATTCAATAGGTGAGTCAGAAAAACTCACCACATAAAAGTACAAAAATGTGCTAGAAAGGAGAGAGGGAGGGACATATGAATAAAAACTTCAGAGTTCTATGATTTTTGCCAGTACTACCGTCTGTTTCTGCTGCACTGAATTTTGTCTTGTAGTCGTTTTTAATTTCAGAATTTGACTCAATATATTTCAGTATTTGGGGGAGAAACTTCCCCCCCCAAAAAACTTGCCTGGACATGATATGACAAGGTCATAAATGTGGGGATTATTCAGTAAAAGCTTATATGAGAAACCATACTTACTAAGACTTATTGTTGAAGAGGGTAGACAGTTGGAGAATGGGACTAATTTTGTTCTGCTCCTCTGGGTACCCTCAAAATTCTGGGCTGCAGGGCAGCCCTCAGTGTAAATAGGAGCTGCACTCCAAGACTGAATATGAAGTGCTGTACTGTCATATGCATGGAACTGCAAGTGTGGGCTGTGTTAGGGCATGTCTACACTACGAGGTAAGGTTGAATCTAATATGGTTGATTTCGTACCACCCAGTTTTGCGAAGTCAAAGGTCCATGTCCTCACTGTGGGGAAGAATCAAATGTACTCTGAAGTAGTGCGTCCCTGGTAGTGAACCTACCATCAACTCCAAGAGCAATGGATCACGGGCAGCTTTGCATTCTGGGCTATGCTCACGGTGCCTGCTGGGACCAAAATGGTGCAGTGGGTAGTTATGAGCTCATGTTGCCAGTGTCCCCTAATGCACTCATCTACTCCCTCCCTCCTTGTGTGTGAGAGGCTCATGCCTTTTTGTGCCCTGGTTGTCCGTGCAGATGCCATAGCAGTGTAAGCATGGATTTGGGTGTGCAGCAAACCATCGTGATGGTGATGTGTGTCATGGCACAGTACTTGGAGAGCATATGTGTGTTGCTCCTCCAGAAAGAGGATGAGGAAGAAGCTTGGCATGGCATGGATGCCCTGCTCATGCAAGGCCTGGCACTGATGCTAGTGCAACCGCCAGTCAATCTTGTAGACATGGTGCAATGCTGGTTCTGGTGCTGTGAGACAAGCTTGGAGTGGTGGGACTGCATTGTGATGCAGACAGGGAATGACCAGCAGTGGCTACAGAACTTCTGAATTTGCAAGGCCATGTTCCTCCCCTGCCCTGAGGTGTCATCCCTGAATAAGACCTGCTCTGACTGTGGAGAAATGTGTGGCAATTGCCCAATGGAAGCATGTCACACTAGACAGGTATCGGTCAGTGGCGAATCAGTTCGAAGTAGGGCAATCTACAGTGGAGGCTGTTTTACCTTGGCTATTTATGAGCAACACCATTCTGCTATGGAAGGTTGTGACTCTGGTAAACATGAACTCCGCAGTGGCTAGCTTTGCTATCATGGGCTTCCCTAACTGTGGTGGGGCCATAAACTGAATGCACATCCCCCATCTAGGTCCCCATCCACTTTGCCTCGGAGTACAGCAACTGCAGGGTGTACAACTCCCCGGTGCTGGTGGATCACAAGGGCTGTTTCACCGACATCAGTGTGGGATGGTCAGCAAAGATGCATGATGCCTGCATCTTTTGGAACTCCTGACTTTTCTGAAAGATGCAGAGTGGCACTTTTTTTGTGTGTGTTTGGGTTTTTTTGCTTAGACCAAAAAATCAGTCAGAGGTGGAAATACCTATTGTGATTGTTGGTGACCCAGCCTACCCTTTGCTCCTGTGGCTCATGAAGCCATACACAGGCAGCCTGGACCCCAGGAGTTCATCAACAGGCTGAGCAAGTGCAGAACAGTAGTCAAATGTGCAATTAGACTTTTAAAGGGTAGGTTTAGGAGTCTCCTGACTCGTCTGGACCTCTGGATACACAACATTCCCTTTGTGGTGTCAACTTGTTTGCTCCATAATCTGGGCGAGAGCAAGGGGGAAACTTTTCTGGCAAGGTGGGGAGCTAAGGCAGAGCACCTAGACAGAGTTTTAACAGCCGGATACCAGCGTGATAGAGAGCACAGAAAGGGGCAGCACAAATTAGAAAGGCCTTGAAGGACAATGGCCTCTTTTGAGACTCTTCCATCTGGCTCTCCACAGGTTGCCCCTGCATTCCTGTGTATGCCTTTAATCCCCCACCCCACCCATGCAGTTCACCCAATGAAGACACTGTTGTTCAAAGAACAGGCATTTTTTTTTTATTTGGGGAAAACAGCAGGGAAAGGAAAGAAATGGGAACCCAAAAGGCGGAGGGGAGCTGAGGAATGCAAGTGGGACCGCATTTTGTCTCCCAAGGTCCTAGAGGGTATGGCTCCCCTTGAGTCCCCTCCCCTCCCCGTGTCCTGGGGTGCCAGCGGCTTCTGGGCACCCTAGGGGTGCAAGCCATGGGGCTGGTGGAAGAGGGACAAGGGTTGTCATTGGTGTGGATGGGGTTCTGGGAGGAAACCCTATCTAGACACACATCCAGGCACTCCATCACAGTGGTCAGGGAGGCAATCATGGTCTCCTGCTGCTCCCTTGAGATTCTTCTCTTCTGCCACTCCATGATCCAGTCCAGGTGCTCTGCATCTACTCCATGCGGGAGTGCATGCAGACAATCTGCTGCTGAAACATGTCCTCCCTTCCCCCTTTTGCCTGCAGATCTGAGCCAAGCAGGCTGATGCTGTAAGAGGGGGAGTATGCACTGAGCTGGCTGCTGTACAAGCTGCAAAGAAAAGTGACAAGGACAAACTTTGCAGCAGATGCATTGTGTTAAATCTAATGCTAATCTGTTAGCCTACACCAAAGTCTCTGCAAAGACAAAGGAATTGTGTTCCATGCAAGGCCAAATTTAAAGCAGGCACTTTACTGCAGGTGCACAGATTTCTCAGAGAAGCATCAGGATGCACTCGGTCTAGAGGCAGACCATCATAGTAAGGGGCCAGCCAGGGGCAGGAATCTGCAGGTGGGGGTGGTGGGTGAGGACAGCTTCCTGCTGTGTCTGGCACACACTGGATCCAGCTTCCTGGGGACATTGCTTCTTTTCCTGACCACGAGGTATATATGTGTGGGGAGGGGGGGAGGGGAGCGGGAGAGAGGATGTGTCCCTGACACACGCGGCTTCCCAGGAAGAGTTCTAATAGCTTCCCTCCTCATTTCTCTAGGTTGCCATGTGAGAGATCAGTTTTCTCTGAATCAGAGTAATCAGGAGCAGGTGCTGACTGAATGTGGCCATGAATTGGGCTTTATGCTGCAATGCTCTGTGGTTCAATGACACCAGACCACTTTCTGGTGGCTTGGCATGGAAAGGTGTCCAACCACAGAGGACCGCATAAGCCTGCCCTCCCCAAAAACCTTGTGAGAAGGATCAAAGAGTTATTATCTGAGAGCTTCATGGAGCTGTGCAGACAAGACTCCTGCTCCATCTGCAGACACATTACCAAGCTGTTCCGTGCTCCCCGCACTGTGTTGGCAGAGTGCATTGCACATCACACCCTATTGTCTTAACCTGCTTATAGTTAGAAAAAGTTTTTGTGTACTCACCAGAAGTGTCCTCCCTGGGGTCGGTGATGGACTGGGAGAGGGGACTGACTCCAGCATCATGACCAGCTCTTGGCTCTCAGGGATTGCTGACCAGCTAGTCTACTCCTTGCCCTCAGCCACCATGCTGTCCTGCACACTGACGCCAGGTGTGTCTTGGCCAGACTCCACAATCACGCTGGGGAAGCTACCCTCCCCCCTTTCCCAGAATGGCACTTAGCTGCTCATAGTAGTGGTACATGTGAGATGCTGCACCAGACCGTCCACTCGTCTTGTTTGGCTTATGGTAGGACTACCTCAGCTCCTTGATTTTTACTTGACACTGCTGGGCATCCCCGGAATAGCCTTTAACCACCAGGGAGCTTGCAATCATGCTGTAAATGTTGGCATTCCTCTTGCTGGTTCAGAGCTGGGAGAGGATAGATTCATCTCCCCACCCATCAATGAGGTCCAAGATCTCCTGGACACTCCACGCTGATGCTCTTCTGTACCTCTGGGAACTAGAGCCTGTGGGAGCAGAAGTCTTTGCAGTCATCACAGTGTTAGGACTGTTTGAAATGTCCTGTGGTGTTGCGTGCTGCTCACTCTGAATATGCTCGCAATGCTGGCCATGTGGGAAATGCCATTCAACTTTTCCTGTGGCTTTTTGAGCTCATCAGGGAGAGCAGTAGAAGCACAAGTTCTGGCTAGAGTGGTCAGGACAGGGAACTGCAGGAGGCCTCCCGGAGGCCAGTAGCCTTGGCATTCGCCCAGTGCTGCATCTACACTCTCATATATTTGACCAAGCAAGGTCGAGAATAGTGTTATTCCTTGTGAAAAGCAAGTTTCTGAAATTGACTTCAGCAGCCGTTAGGCTCGGTAGTGTGGACGCGTCACTTAGAAAATTGACCATATGCGGCTAATTTCAATTTGAAGTCCGACTGTAGACCAGGCCTTAGGGTGTTTGTTAGCCCTAAGCAACTCCTGATCCAAGGAAATAATCTCTGGGCTCTTCTTGTTCCTTGAGCAATGTAGAGGGATGACAAACCTACAGAGGCTGGAGAGGGGACTAGCAATGTTCCAAATATATCTTGGTAAGATAAATACAACTAAATGATGTATCACTGCTTAAAGTATAGAATCTTTCTTTATTTCTCTACTAAATGCCCCAGCAATCGAAGCTTCAGGTCAACTCCTGACTCTATACAACTTGTCTTTCTGCAAAAGGTATAGATAGTCAAACCTTTCAAAAATGGTTTGTGGACAAATGGGGCATAACCTTGCTAACAGTTACATGCCTCCAATTCCTTTGCGGAGTTTCATTGACTTCTATGGGCT
This sequence comes from Rafetus swinhoei, assembly GCA_019425775.1. NCBI lineage: Eukaryota > Metazoa > Chordata > Testudines > Trionychidae > Rafetus > Rafetus swinhoei. The sequence goes on along the minus strand of CM033437.1, from coordinate 266,509,636 downwards.
TCTTGAAGGAGTAACTATATACAAAGAAAATAACTACTTTCATCATTTGGATTTTGATTTTCAGCTTTAGCTTTAACGTAAACCCAGTTGGCATGTTAAGACTGTTTGCAACTTGAAGCAGAAGGTGGTTGTTTCTTTGGAGGAAACTGATCAGAGGGGATTGTAATATAGTCCAATGAAGTGACTGAAAGGGTGACAGTTTCATAACTATTTGCAACAGAATTATGACCCTGATCCTACAAATTTAGTCCTATAAATAGTTCCATTGAAGGCAATGGGACTCATTGTAAGCACAGTTGCACATGTTTGCAGGATTTGGATCTTAAATTTAAGATCTGATCTAAAAATTTTTAGAAGCACCTTTTTGTCCCATTTTCAAAAGTGACTAAGGCACTTAAGGCCCTAAGTTCCACTGACCTTCAATAAGACTTTAGCCAGATTTTTCAGAGGTATTAGGTACCAAGCAGGATTTTTCAAAAGCACAGAAATAAAAAGGGTCCAATCCTCACTGACAATTAGGCAACTCCTGGTACTTTCAAAAGCACCTGCTTGCATCATTAGGTACCTAAATACCTTGAAAATCTAGTTCTAAGTTTGAAAATGGGACTTCTGCTTAAATGACTTGTTTTCAGAAAGGTTCCTCATAGACTAATCTTCAAAAGCACTCTAAGGATTTTGTCTGAAGACTCAAATACTCCTTTACTGTTAAACAGTAGAAGGTAGATTCTTCAAGGCAGGAGGTTGTGATGTTAAAGGATGGCTAATGTGAAACAAGTATACGTTTCTTTGTGCTCACTAGCTTGCATTTAAAAGGCAAAGAGCAAACAAAATTCTTAAATACACGTCAGAATTTCTCAATTTTTATTATCCACTTTAGCAAATTTAGACTATATAGCAAAAAACAAAAAGGCAAAATGTTTGTTTAGGAATTATCCACTTGGAAGATTATATACTTGTCTTTTTTTTTTTTTTTTTCTCATCAGGGTGGGAGGGAAGGACAGAGAAATGTAACAACTCTTTCCATCCAATATGGAAACTTCCATTATTTCCACTGAGTATATTACAGTTGATAAACGAGTTAAGCTGTTTGAAATTCGGCAATGCATATTCCAGTAGGTCAAAAGGTTAGGAGCAGGCTTCCATTGCTCCGTATTCTCTAAGACACTGGTTCTCAAGCTATGGGTCAGGACCCCACAGCAGGTCTTGATCCCATTTTAAAGGGGTTACTAGGGCTGATGTAAATGTCCAGGGCAGAAGCCGGAGCTCTACCACCCTGGGCTGATGCATGTACCCCTTGGCATCAGGCCTGGGTGGTGGGGTTCAAGGTACAGGCCCCCTGCCTGGGACTGAAACTTTTGGCCCTCCACCCAGGATGGAAGGGTTCGGGTGGGCTCATGCTTTGTTCCTCAGTACTGGGGTCCTATAGTAACTTTTGTTGTCAGAAGGGGTCACATTGCAAGGAAACTTGAGAACCCTGCTGTAAGACAGGCTATTTAGTACAGTATCCTAAGACTTTTAAAAAGTGGTGAATTTTGTTTTTTTCTCCTGGCTGTCGGAGTATTCAACTAGCCAGGATTTAGGCTGAGTAAAAAATGCCTCATTAAAATTAGCACTGAGGTATTACAATTCTAATATGCATTACGCTTTGTGTTATGAACAGCAGCATTTCAATTTGTGACTAAGAACAAAACCATTTAATATGCAGTCTCTATGCATGCGTGCATATTCCTACTAACTAGCATAATTACTTAACATTATTGTTCATTTTATATAGCACTTTCCCAGGTTTCAAAAGGCTTTCCAGAACCTAACAAAGCTAAACAAATTACAAAAGGAATTTGAAATCGACACTAGAATAAATGATAGAATTATCAGTGTGGGTGCATCCCTTCCAAGGAGCTTGTTTCTTGATGAACTGTGGATGATGAGGGTTTGTGAAGTTCCCATATTTCTTACCTATTTTATTTTTTTTATAAAATCTGTTCCTTGCTAATTAGTTTTTTCTAAATGCAAGACGGGAACTGGAACAGATGTTAGGTAAGCAGTTATCCAAACATATGTAAGAAATGCACAAAATGGTATTTTTATTGTTTTAATAAAACTATCATTGCATCTACTTGTAGGCTTTGAATTGTGTTCTTAATGGGGACATGTTCAACAGGCAAAAAATTAGATATAAAACCACACAAAGTTAAAATCATGAAAAGTGTATCACAGTAATGTTTGCATTATTCAGTTATACACCTACAAATGTCTGCCCTAATCCCTTGCCAATATGTTGTCTTGGTAACCAGTTACCTGCACACCTGCTCAGCAGCTATAAGGAAAAGAGCATGTTACTGGTCACATTTAGTACTGAATAGCAGATACAATTCTCACAAACTAATATTTAATAGAGCCACATTTTCTAACTTTAGTGTTCTGTTTAGTGTGTAGCAAAATGTTGTTGTTGTTTTTTTTAATAAAGAAGGGTTTGGGACTTTGTCACTCCTTACTACTTTCTTGCTTTGCACAGAGAAGTCAATTTCAAATTCAAGAATCTGCTAACACGAGTAAAATATTTCTTCATGTATGTTAAAAATAACTTGGTTGTGTGTTTCTTGGATTTCTGCTAAATATTTTTGGAGAAATTAGTTGCTGTTGGGTTCAATACTTAGTGTTCCAATCGGCAAATGGGGGCAGTTTTAAATCTCTGCACAGCTTTGTTGGTCATGTCCATGATGGTTTGGTAAGTTGAATAACGATATGGGCCTCTGAACTTAAAACTGGGGAGGAGGAAAGACAAAATGCTGACAGGACTGGAACAAAAAAATCTTGAAAAGTTTACTGTTGAGTCCCTACATTAACTTGAAATGATTTGTCTCTGTCTGAATAATTGTTTAAACCAGAGCCTTAGGTGAACTAGAACTTTACAAATGAGTGGTCTTCAGCATTGACTGCTAAGCAAAAATGATTTTTATTCTTGTATTCCATAGTTAGCACTGGGAAGAATCTGAAAATGCAAGAAGTCCAGCAGAATATATAATTCATCAACGACTAGAAGTTCATAGAGCATGGAGTAACTGTGCCACATGGGCCAACAATTCAAACTTGACTAAATTATTCACTCAAATTATCCATATAAGCACAGACAGAGTAGTTTATACATAACATAATGGCTCTTCATTGGCCTGGCTGGCTGACTTTTCAGCTGCTCTTCCAGTTGTGATGTGACCTGTTTTTATAGGTTCCCCCCACTCCCTCATTTATATGCTATGTGCACATGTGGTAGTGCAGGCTGCCATGCAGCAATTTTGTAAGTACAGTGTGCAGGTTGCCTGGCTGGAAGTACTCTCGGTGTAATGCCCGGGTCCTGCGCCTCTCGCTGCTGGGGACTGGGAAACAGGATGGACAGACTTTGAGGCTCACCAGCAGGGAGGAGTAAGAAGTAGGGACCACAGTATAGGAGGTAGGGGCTCCTGGGAGGGAGCTTCTACAAGAATTGAGGCTCCTGGAAACAGGGCCGGATTAAGACCTTCAGAGGCCCTAAGCACTGAAAAGATTATGGTGCCCCCCCATACGTAATTCAAAATAAAAACAATACTATACCGTAAAATCTTTTGTGTGTGTGTGTGTGTGTGTGTGTGTGTGCCCCTGCTTTGCTGGTGCCCTAAGCACATGCTTAGTTTGCCTATTGGGTAATCCAGCCCTGCCTGGAAAGGAGTGGGTGTAGTGGCTCATGGCCAGGCAAGTCAGGCTAGTAACAGTGGTAGGGTGTCTGAAAGGGGAAAAGAATGGTTAGGGGTAAGCAGGTGGCACTTGAGGAGGGTCAGGCTGGTGTGGGTGGAATGAAGGAGGGGGGTTAGATCTGAGATGGAGGAAGGGTCGTGGCTATTTTTTCTTCATCTTGGAAATGGCAACATTAGATTTTTTTTTTTTTTTCAAAATCAAGAGGCCATTTTAAACATTCTCTGCTTGTGAATTATAAAGGTGAAAACAAGATGTTGACTGCAGTGGTTTGTTACCTTGCCAGAAAAGTTCTTAACAGCAGTATAAAAATATGATACACTGCAGTGGGAGACAGTCACATAAAGGCAGAAATGTATACATGTTCTAGATCCAAATATTAGATGCTGGTGAGATGTAAAATGGCGTTACATTTAGAAGACCCCATTTTTTTAAAGATAGACCTCACCTGTCTATGTGATCACCTGCATTTGCATATGATCAGTATAATGCTCCTGTTGAAAATTCATTTAGCTAATTGGGTTTGTAATGTAAAGTGTTTTAAAACCAATCAGTGATACAAAGAGAAGCATAGCACCTGATCTGTAGATGATTTGAAGAAACAAACTAGTGTTTACTCTCTTAGAAAATGTAGACTGTTTGTTTTAAAAAAATTGAATAAGTATCTTGCATTCTAGATCTGGCATTATTTTATATATTTATGTTCCAGCAACATTAACAATGTGAGAGATACTGCCCACGCATAACAAAATAGTCTCTTTGCATTAATCCTATTGATGTAAGTAAGTTTTGCTTTGTTTCTGGTTCCAGTGATTCATATAATTAGGGGTCTCTTTCTTATAGTTTAAGTCTGTCATTTCTCACAAGACATATAGCATATGCAAATTTTTAATTTGCTCTGTTTATTTTATGGAAAGTAAGGCAAACCAACTTTTTCCCTAAAGATGAAGTGTGTGTGTTATACTACAGAGACTATAAATTATGTGTGTATATATTTTAAGTGAATTAGGTGCTGGTGAAAGTTTCCGTTGGCAACTCCTGAGAGCTAGGATGACCATGTTTCCATATGCTGAATATGGGATACCTGGTGAAACAACTTGGATTCTAGTGAGTTCAATGGCAGTCGGTCTGAACTATGCAGGACAAATGTTCAAATCAATATCAAATTGATTGAACCCCTGTTAAAGAAAAATATTGCATAGCTGTAGTCTTTTTATTTACCTTCTTACCTTCAAGGCTTTGCACGGGAACAAACCTCTGTCACAAGGAGTGGAGGTGACTATCCAATCTGACCCAACCTTCCTTGCCCAGCACTCTTTACTCTCCGTGCCTGGCTGGGCTCCTAGGATGGACCCGTTTCTCCTGGCACCTGGTGCCGCGTCTTTTCAAGACAACACGTGGGGGGCATGCAGGTTCACAGCCACCTTCCCCAGATTGCTGTGAACTCTGGCAGAAGAGTGAGGCTGGAAAACAGCTTCCTTCCCGCCACTGCAGAGCTTAGCTGAGGGGAGGAGAAGCTTCACCTGCCAGTGCTGTGTGGGGCGTTGGCACATCCAGAGCTTGACTCCTCCTAGACACACCCTGGGCCGGAGAGTCTTGAGCTTTCCCTGGGTGCCAGCCAGCCAGAGGCAGTGGAGGAAAGAAGGAACCTGCTAGCCAGGCTGTTGGTGAACTGAATGATCTGACCAAGGGCTGGTTCTCTGCACAGCACTGGGAGCAAGTCATGCCCTGCTATGGGTGGGGGAGCTGTGGAGGAGCAGCAGAGCTGAGGTGTGTGTGAATGGGCATAGCGGGGAAAGGACAGCGAGTTGGAGAGAGCTTGTAAAGGGCTTATGGGTAGGCAGCAGAAGTGACACGTAATGGGCACTGCCAGCCCATGCTCACCAGCACCACTGCAAGCAACCAGTGCTGGTTGGAAATGGGGGTAGGGTGAGTCCCTGATGTCCAAGAGATGTCATGCAGCAGGGACTGCATTCATGGATCCGCAGACTGTAAACATACTTGTTAATTACATTGTTCCACTCTCTGATACATTTGGACATGAGAGACAAGTGTGGTTGTTCTGCTTCTTTATGACTACACTGCAAGCCTTTAGACTAACATTGCATAGAATTATAGGGCTGGAAGTTGACTTGGAGACACTTCAATATCTTTCAGATTTTACATCTAATACTGTGTGAATAGTTGCTCCCTTATTTTTGACAGAAGTCTGAATTTTTTTAAACACAGTATAAAATTTTAATACAGGTCGAACTTCTGAAAACCAGTACTCTTTGGTCTGCAACATCCATGGTCCGGTAGGACCATGAATGCTCTTGGACCAGAGAGCCTGGGAGACTAATGGTAGGCGGGCCAGCAGCCCGGCCAGGGGCAGTGGGACCAGAGCCCTACAAAAGTGCTGGGGCTAGGCCAGAGAACCCCAGCAGCCCACAGCTACATGGGGCCAGAGGAAAAAGAATCCTGGCAGCCCACGGCAACACAGGGATGGAGAACCCCGACAGCCTGAGGCAGTGCAGAGCTGGGGAAATCTAGCAGCACGGGGCCAGGGAACTGTGGCAGTGTGGAGCCCAGGTCTGGAGAATCTCAGCCACCAGAGGCAGCATGGAGCCAGGGGCTGGAGAAGCACAGCATCCTGCAGCAGTGAGGAGCTGGGGAAACCTGACCGCTCCAAGCAGCATGGGGTCAGGGAACCGTGGCAGCGTGGGGACGGGGGCTGGAGAACCCTGACACCCATGACAGGCTGGGGCTGGGGGACAAGTGGCAGCAGGGCAGACAGCCTGGCTGGGGGAGGGTGATTAGAGGGGGCCAGAGGGAGAGGGCCGGCTGACTTGGGGCTGGCAGCAGGGGACACCTCCCCTGGGCCGGAAAAGTGTCTCAATATTGCCGGACCAGGGAGGTCCAATCAGTAATATGTATAAATTGCAGACTTCTAATTCAAAATGGCTAAATTGCTCAGTGGAGAGAGTACAGCTTTTATTTTAATTTTGTGATGTGGCTGTAACAATGTGGGACTATATTTGGAACAGTTATACAAAATTAGATTCACAAAATTAGCTAGATTTGGGTATGTTTGTTGTAACTATATTGTCTCAACAATAGTTGCTATAGCATGTACCAAAATATATTAAACCCCATCAGTCTTGGGAATCTAAATTAATTCCTTCCATAACTGCAGAAGGTTAGAATTGCTACCTCATAATATGATTTTTTTTTTCAGGCAATTTTAAAAATAGCAATTTCTTGGATTTCTAGTTATTTAAAAAGAGATTTGAACATATGACTTACTGACATCATAAAAGGTACCATTGGCAGGGTGACAGATTAGGTACCTAATGAGGGGGAGTCCTATCGCCAACTCTTGCGATATAGTATTAATATTTCTATTTGGGCATTAGGACCCTGAGCCAGCAAAACACTTAAGTAATTCCCAGTTCAGCAAGCCACAGACTTGAAGCATATAAAGTCAATGTGCAATAAGCACATGCTTAAAATTAAATACTTAGCTGAATGACGATGCAGAAAAGCAGTTTTTAGTATGCTGGAAGTTACCTTTTGTCCTGGAATTATTACTATCAGGTGGAATTTTTTAGAGCCACAGGAAGTGGTGTCTAACTCTCACTTTCAGTATGAAATAGGTGCCTAACTCCCACAGGCACTTTAGAAATTCTTACTACCATCGGTAAAAGAGGTTCTAGACTTACTTAAGGACAGCATTGCATGTTAGTCTGTAAAGCTAGCAATTGCTAAGGACTTGGATTGCCTGTGCCCAGCAGTTGAGGCTTCAAGGTTGCATCCATTCCCTATAGCTGTGGAGACATTTGCCTCATTGAATAGGCAGTAAGGAAGGCATTACATGGAGAGGGAATTGCAAGAAGACTTGATCTTCCAACTATTTTTAGACATAACTTGCATCCACGCATACGGCTACGCTGTGGGTTTTTTTTTCCCCCAAAGCAGATATGCAGATTGCTCTCACATTTGCATATCTTCAATTTTTTTCCCCCGAAGAGGATTTTCTGATATTTGACCCGTCTACTCAGGGCCAAATGTAGGGAAAAAACCACTCTTTTGGAAGCCCCTTGTACACCTCGTTTTACGAGGAATAAGGGGGCTTCCGAAAGAATTTTTTTTCCCCAACATTTGGCCCCATGTAGATGGGCCAAATATCGGAAAATCCTTTTCTGGGGGAAAAAAAAGGAAGAAGTTATGTAAATGTGAGCACAATTTGCATACCTTCTTTGAAAACCCCCCTACCAGTGTAGCCATATGTGAATCATCCCAAAAGTCTAGAAACTCCCTTTTTAAGAACTGCTGATAGAATATGGCTAAAGGGCAACTGATAGAAGTTGGGCAAAGGGCATATAAAAATACAAAATCATAGCAATTGATACATTTTTGGTCTTAGTGATCTTTAGGGCTGCACTTTCAAAAATAGCCTCAAATGTATGTGAATGATACTGTGTCTACCGTCTTTAGTACCTGTGGAAGAATGTATATGCAGTGGCATGTGACTGCCCTGGCTGGCTTCTAAATTGTGCTACAAGTTACTTTCACCCTTTCTACCTTTTGTGAGTACAAATGACTACCTCAGATTGTGAGGTTTTAGCTGTGTTGCACAATAGATCATCACTGAGAATTCACTAAGGAAAGGAGCTATTTGCTTGTGTAATATTATTAGAAAAGGTGCTGTCAGATAAGAATAGTTCTGGACTGGTTTCTTCTATAATTTTGCTAGTGTTGAAGCATGCCTATGTTTTTCTTTTAGCACTAAAAATGGTGATGTTCATATCTAAAATGTCACTCTTATATGTAGCAAGTGAGAAACTAATACTATGGTTCATTTAAATTAATCTTATAGCCATGCTGGGTGGCAAGAAGTTAATAAAATTTGTCTCTTGATGTGTTCAGCTAATAATTTTAAGCAGAATAAGCATTATAATAATGGTATCCTTAGAAATGCAAATGTAAGTGTAGAGTAAGTGATTAACCTCTCCAAAATAATGTTTGGAGAAGCAATACTAATTTTGTTTTATGCATCTTTTTGTTCTAAAGTTCAGAGCCAGTTCTCTTACCCTTAATTGCATGGCATTGTGATTCCAATATAATTTCGCTACCAGAGAGTTGCAAGCTTGCTGCCTCACTAATGCACTTTCTACTGCATGTGGACTTTAAAGTAGACTGCAGTCAGGGCTAGTACATTGGCATGATAATGAATGGCTACCATTGGATATCTTCTACTCTTAAACTTGTCATATGTGTTTCATGGAGCTTGATAGGAGCACTGGTGATGGTCAGTGGCTTTCTTAAGTACTGTTCACTGCCTTCCTAGCAAACACATCTTAGTTTTCTTCTAATGTAAGTCCTAACTGAACTAATAAACGCAGCTTAAACTGGTGATTTTAGTATATGTAGTGGGGCTGACGGCCAACGTGTGTGTGTGGGGAGTGAGGGGAGGGGCAGCTATGTGTCCCTAGAAGGTGAAGAGCCTCAGGTGGGAGGGGTGGGGGTGGGCACAGGCAGCACCATCCCTCAGAGCCGTGAGGTGTGCTCAGAGCAGTGCTCCAGCATTCCAGTGACGATTCAAAGGGGTGGGCTACTACAGTAGCATTGACAGTGGCTGGGAGCCCTGGGCCCTTTTGAATGTCAGGCCCCAGGGAAACTGTCCCTTTTACCACCACCCAGTTGGTAGGCCAGAGTATGTGTAGCAATAATGCCATAAAGCAACACTTTGCACGGGTTGTCTAAGGTTTACCTGTTGTATTGTTTTCAGCTAGTAATACAAAAATTGGGCAGGACTTGGCAATATGTGGCTTTTATAGGGTATGTCTACACAGCAAAGTTATTTTGAAATAACAGCCATTATTTCGAAATAACTTTCCTAGCGTCTACACAGCCAAACTGCTATTTCGAAATTAATTCGAAATAGCAGAGCGCTTATTTTGAATTTGGTAAACCTCATTCCACGAGGAATAATGCCAAATTTGAAATAGCTATTTTGAAATAAGTGCTGTGCAGACACTTATATCGAAATAGGGGGCCTCCAGCCTTCCCAGGGTTCCCTGGTGGCCACTCCAGCCTCAACCAACAAAACTCCTCTCCCTCCCTGGAGCCCTTAAAGAGGTTGACTGGCCACAGTGCCTGTGCCAGCTCCAAGCCTGCCAGCCCACAGCCAGCAGTCACTGCCCCTGACCCAGTGGCCCCAAAACATGAGCCAGCAAGCCACTGGCAGCCAGCCCTCCACCGCTCCCCAGGAGCAGTCTGCCAGCTCCCAGGAGCCTGCCAGGGCCCAGAGAAGACGGGCGCCTTCCTGGTCCAGGGTGGAGATCATGGACCTTATTCAGGTTTGGGGGGGATGCCCCCAACGTCCATGATCTCCACACTAGATGAAGGAATGTGGCTGTCTATGGCAGGATAGCTGCCAGCCTGGCCACCAAAGGCCACATGCGAACCCAGGAGCAGGTTTGCATGAAAATCAAGTTGGTCTGGTGAGACCCCCAACCCTGAGCCCTGAGCTTCCCCTTCTTCCCCTTGCTTCACCCTTCCAGCTCCCTCCTCCCAGGTTTCCCCTCTCCTCTCCCACCCTCTCTTCTCCCCTCTCCCGCCTCCTTTCCCCAGTCTCACCAGAGTTTAATTTCTCCCCCCCAACCCCAGTTTTGTTAAATAAAGAGAGTTTGTGTTATGAAAATAAGTGTATTTTATTTGACATCAGGAAGGGGGGTAAGTGGTAGGACATGAGGGAGGAATGAAGCATAAGCCCCCAGTGGGGCAGACCAGGGAGGCTCTTAGTGCTTCTCAGGGTGGAAGCTCTCCCAGAGAGCCTCCTGGATACTGACAGCCTCCCGATGGACCTCCCTGATGGCAGCCTGCAGAACGTGGAGCCAGACTCGCAGCAACGCGTCCACGAGAAGCACCAGAGTGCCCAGGGGCAGCTCTGGCTCCATGTTGCAGAGTGATGTCCTGAGTGAGGGCAACCAGAGCACGCAGAGATAAAATGCTTTGCTGTCCCTCATCGAGGTAGGCAAGCAAGTAGGGAAAGCTGAGAACCGGCTGTCCGGGAGGTGGGGGAGGTCTTTAAACACAGGCCTCAGATAGCCTCAGGCAGCAGCCACACAAAGTAACTCCTGACCTGATGCCCTGCCGGACCTGGTTCCGGCCAGTCTTAAATGCGATTCAGTGTCCACTCAGTGTGGATGCACTATTTCGAAATAGTAAAACGCTATTTTGAAATGCATTTTGTGTGTAGACGCGTTATTTCAAAATAACTTATTTCAAATTAACTATTTTGAAATAAGATATTTCAAAATAAGATACTTCGAAATAACGCTGTAGTGTAGACATACCCATAGAGTGTAGCAGCATCTTCTTACATTCACAAGGCTAAGAACATTGGTGCAACCGGTAGATTCACACAAGGGCAGGTAATGCTACTTCTGTTACCTTTCACGGGAGTTTCTACTATAGGGAATGGGTTGAGTGGCTTCTGATTTGATTTTTTTTGGGGGGGGGGGTAAGAGCTCAGTAGGCCTGAAATAAGCAAATACTTAAGTTTTATTTCTGTTCAGCAAACATTTGAGGATGTTTGTGATGTGAAAGGAATTCAGTATGTATTTAAAGTTAAAAATTTCTTAGGTGGCTTGTGATATTGCTGCATTGGGGTTTGGGTTTGAAAAGGCACACTGCAATACTCCTGGGGGAAACCTGTGACAGAAAATTAAAATTCTGCATACAATATTTTCAAATATAAAAATCTGCCTATTTTATTGGTCAAAATAACATAGTATCATCATACCAGTTTCAATGATTTTGGGGCCATTTATTTCAAAATGTCAGTTACTATGTCTGTAACAATAGAGACAATAAAATGAATCAGAAAATGTTTTCTGACAGATTCCTTACTAGGCGTATTAGCACAGAACTGAGTAATAATTTATTAAAATCAAAATACAGAACTGTATGTCCTGCACTCCCCCTCCCAACCAGTGCTAATGCTGGGGAGGACTCAGGAATAATGGGGGAGCTGAGGGACAGCAAAACAATTACTGGGGAAGGAGTCTGGGAGGGTTGTTGGGTATGGGTGGGAAAAGTATTGAACAGGCTTTTTGGGGGTATGAGGAGGGACTGTTAGGGAGCTTCCCTTATGCAGACGCTGTCCGACACCTATCCTCTTCCATCCAGTCTGGCACATCTGCCTCTGTCCTCATGTGTCCCTATACTCCCATGTGGCCCTGCACCCCTTGCTCACATATGTCAATCCACCTGTGAGGGAATTTTGAGGCAGAAGAATGAGGAGCAGCTGATATGTCTTTACATATTTTAAGGGCTGTTATAAAGAGGATGGTGAACAATTATTCTCCATGTCCACCAAGATAGGACAAGAAGTAATGAGTTTAATCTGCATCTAGGAAGGTTCAGCATAGGTTCTAAATATAAGCCGGAGTAATTCACCAGGAGAGCTTTTGGAATACCATCATTGTGGGCTTTTAGGAAGAGGTTAGACAAACATTTTTCAGGGACATTCTAGATATATTTAATCCATCAGCAGCTTCAGAGGATGGACTATGTATGTTTTAGGGAGATGAGTTTATGTATGTTTCTCATGAACCGTTCAGTCTTTGGGGACTTGTCAAGGTCTCTTCTAGCCCTCCATTTCTATGATTCTATTATCTAGTGACCCACCTGAATACAACCTAGGTACATCTGATTGATTTATTTCATTTTCAGTGACTAAGTCATCATTTTAAAATAAATAATTGACTGTTTATTTAATTTGATGGGAAAGGGCCATAAAACTAGTGTCTCTTCATAGATATTTTTTTCTGATTTTACTTTTAAAAATTATTTTCCTTCTATTAATTTACAGCAGAAGCTTTATTTTCTCCTTTGTTGTTTACCATAGTATTTGGTTACTTATGAAGAAGAAATTGGGTATGTTCTCAGCACAAGCTATTAACAAAATGTAGAAAGCAGCTACAAATAGTTGTTTGAAACTGTTTTGGATTATAACTTGCAACATTTGAGAGATGACGAAATGTTTTCATGAAACTGATTTCTGAAGATCTGTATTTAGCTTTTACTAGAATGACAGGCTTCCATTTTGCTGGCGCATCAAACAGTAGACAACCCTGGTAAGTATATTCAACAGTGGTTTACTTATTCTGTCTCTTACATTTTTTTCTGCATTTCTTTTCCTTCTGAAGGGGGAGATAAATTAGTGTCAGTTTGAAGGATATAAAAAAGACAAATTTTCATATAAAATTTCATTATTCAAATATTGTATGCTCACCTGTAATACAGGGGCCACCCACATTTAATATTATAATGATAGATAGTAGTATAAATAATGAGGCGTATCTGTACGTTTCTCAAGTACTAGTCAGTCTTTGGTGAATAAATAAGCATGCAAAAAGAATGATTAAACACAATAGTTTCCACTTTGTACACCACTTATAAATTTGAGATGCTGTTCATTGTATCCTCTTGGAATTTGCAATTTTAAAACAATTGGTTTGCAAATCAAGGAAACCTAGAATCCTAGGAAGCCACCATAGCAATTCCTGACCTTTTTAAAATCAGGAGAAGTAATCAATCCAGGCTGGTTCTCTGATTTAATGCATACTGGCAGCTAAAGTTTAAATGCCCAATAGTTTCTTCTCTCACATGTGTGGGTGTAAGAGACATTTATTGTAAAAGTTAAACAGAGTGACAGCTTGCTTTGGCTGATGTGCAGAGTTCTTGACTGTGCTGCTTTTACTTCCTTCCATAATAAGTAGTTAATAGAAATTCAGTGACCTGCAGCGTAGATTTAATTTAGCACATATATCAGATTGATTTAACAGGAATGGAATGCAATAGAACAGAAGGTTTTTTGTTTGATTCAAGATGGTGTGGGGGGTTTTGGTTGTGGAGGTTTTTTTTTTGTTTTTTTTTTTGCCTGTTGCTGATCTTCACTGATTTTCTTCAGTGACAAAATGTCTGAACACTCAGTAAAACCTTTGTGACTTTGAAAAATGTGTCTGTATTTGTAATGGTCAATATAGACTGTCTATCTGGGCAAAGAAGAACAGCTGTTTTCAAAAGTATACTTCAGTAGTGCACAGCAATCCTTGTATCAATACTAAAATGCATATGTTTCATGTCTGTGGCTATAATTTGTACAACAAGGATAAGTAAAAACCTTCTGTAGATTAATCTTGTACTTCCTCTTTTGAAAATTTGAATACTTTCCCAAAAGCTTAAATATTAAGGATATTTTTAGGGTTTTTCAGCCCTTATTTGAAAAGTTCCTAAATGGCAGCCTTCAGATCATAAGATATTCATAAGAGACTGAAAGAAAAAACAGTCTGGGAGGAATGCCATTTCAATTAATAATACTAAAAGCTAGGATTTCTGAAACTTATCTTGCAGTGTAGACGTACCCTTATTTTGGAAAAAGCTATTATGGAAGATATAGAAGAAATAGATCATCCACACTACAGGGAAGCCTCAAAATTAGTCGGAGGCAGGGTCCCCTAATGTGTACATGCTATCTCGATGTAGAGCCCCAGGAGATACTGGGGAGGAATAACTTAGAATGGCCCTGGTGAGGAGCTATCTCGACATAGCAGCAATGGAGCATCCACACACACCCACTTCCAAAAGAGCTTTTTTGGAAGAGGCATTATTCTTCGTGGAATGAGGTTTACCAATGTTGGAAAAAGCCCTCCGTTATTTGGATTTTCTTTCAAAATAATGCAGTTGCTGTGTGGACGCTAGTATTGTTTTTCCAGAATAACAGCTGTTATTCTGGAAAAATGGTGCAGTGTAGATGCGCCCATAGTCATTTAAGAAAATGCATCCATGTTTTGTGATCTGTAATTTTCCACCTTGCTATTTCTTGTTTCATCAGCTGTTGGAAATCATTCTTTTGTATCTTGTATCATTCTTAATTAAAGGAAATTAACACTAATTATATATTTGTGTTGCTTAATTAATGTAAGCTGTTAGTGTATTTAAGTATATCAACACTGCAATTAATGTCCACATAACATTAAAATGTTAAAAGATGAAAAAAATCAGCATGTTAGAGATAAGGAAGTTTTTGTGTTTAAGGCTAGACAGGACACAAAAATGGTTTTTAAGAGCGCTAAAACTTTACCTCACATGCTTTGGTCTCAACAATAACCTTCATTCTAAACATTGAAGATGCTGGCTGCTTGTACTGTATATAAGCACTTGGTCACACAGTTTTGTTCATGCTGACTATTTAGGCCATTTCTGAAAAGTTTTTGTTTGTGCTAATTAGGGATATAAAATCCTGTTTAATCAGTTAACCAGTTAACTGCTTAAATGGGGACATGTGGGGGCTGCTCCAGCTGGGCTGGAGTGCCCTCCTGCCCGTGGCATAGTGGGCCTGGCTGGCCTGGAGCAGCCCTCTGCTGCTTTTCAAGTACATTTTTTGACCAACTCTACATTTTAGGGCTGTGCATAAGAAGTTAGGGGCTTCTGTTGAACTACCCAGCCTCAGATACCTAGAACCGTGCACAAAGATGGAGACCGGCTATTGCTAACTGAAATCTGTGGATTGATCTTATGACTACTAGCTGACACACAAGGTTTGGAATGTGTTACAAAAATAATGTAACATCTAAGCTTGAGGCAAAAGTTGATGCTGAGGTTTTATGATTGCGGCTTGAGTTAAATGTAAAGTCAAATTAAGGGAAGTTTGGACCATATCCATAATGTTTATCCTGCTGAGAGCCTGGCAAAACTCCTTGCTTTCAGGGAAAAGAAGCATGAAAGATAAAATGAAGTAATTTTGGTGTGTTTGCTGTAATTATTACCATAGTGAAGTTGAGGATAATAGGTATCATGCACACTCCTGTTTCCTATGTCATTCTCAGCAAAAAGTTTCAAAATAATAATTGAATGGTGTATCTTAGCTGAATATCTGTAAGGTAGACCTAGAAGTGGGGACTTTCAAAAGTGCAGTTGTTAGGCATTCAAGTGGGGTTGACTTTCATTGGACATCTAATATTACTTTTTGTTTTTGGAAACATTTCTCAGCAGGCAGTAATTTCAAAATAATGTCAAAATACTGTCAAGCTGGAGGACGACTTACTCTGACTCCTGTAACCCTCATGGTATGAGGAATAAGGGAAGTCGGAGGAAGAGTGCTCTATTTCAGAATAAGTGCTGTGTAGATGCTCACTATTTCGAAATAAGATATGCAATTGACCTAGCTCAGTGGTCCCCAATGCGGTGCCCATGGGCGCCATGGCGCCCGCCGGGCCATTTCTGTGCGCCCGCCAAGTGATCAGGGCCGGCCCTGCCCCCAGGCGCGTGGCGCATGGGTGGAGCCAGCCCCTGGGCGCATTGGTGGCGCCGGCCCCGGGCGCGCAGCACGTGGTCAGTGCCAGCCCCGGGCGCACGGCGGCTAGGCAGCCCCACCCTCGGGTGCGCAGCGCGAGGACTGTGCCGGCCCCGGCCCCGGGCGTGCGGGCGGTGCTGGCCCAGGCGCGCGGCACATGTTCAGTGCCGGCCCCGGGCACGTGGCGGTTAGGCGGCCCCACCCCGGGTGAGCAGCGCAAGGGCTGTGCTGGCCCCGGGCTTGCAGTGTATGGGTGGCGCCGGGTCCGAGCACGCAGCGCATGGGCGGTGGCGGCCCCGCCCCCGGGCGCACGGGACATGGGCTGTTCCGGCCCCGGGCGCGTGGCCCATGGGCGGCCCCACCCCTGGGCGTGCAGCACAGTTGCGGTGCCAGCCCCGGGAGTGCGGTGCATGGGTGGCGCCAGCTCTGGGCACGCAGCATATGGGTGGCCTCGCCCCCAGGTGCGTGCACGGCCCCGCCCCCGGGTGCCTGGCGTGTGAGCAGCCCCGGCCCCGGGCGCCCGGCAGCCCCAAAAGGTTGGGGACCACTGACCTAGCTCAACTTGAAATAAGCTATGCAAATTAAGCCCTGCAGTGTAGACATAAGAACTCTTGAACTTGTTTAGAAACTGAATTGTGTAAAATATGCTCTACCTAGACTGTTACCAACGATACTCACAATACTTGTATCCAGCCACCGGATCACACATGCTGTTGGCCTGGGTGGAACCTAGGAACTGTCTCTGGGCCCCTTCTGGGCAGTCAATCTACATAGACCGTGAAACTCATGCCATCTCATCCAAATCTCCCTTGTAGCTCTTCAACTCCCAAAGTTAAACCAACACAGTAGACAATCCTTCTAAACTTTTCCATCCACATGCAAATTTTTTCCATCCTGCACAGAAACTGTTTTATGAGCACTGAAGCATGTGTGAATGTGCCCTACTAGTAAAAACTAAAAACCTAGCTATGGGCATAAGAACATAACATAAGAACGGCCGTACTGGGTCAGACCAAAGGTCCATCTAGCCCAGTATCCTGTCTGCCGACAGTGGCCAGCACCAGGTGCCCCAGAGAGGGTGGACCGAAGACAATAATCAAGCGATTTGTCTCCTGCCATCCCTCTCCAGCCTCTGACAAACAGAGGCCAAGGACACCATTTTATCCCCTGGCTAATAGCCTTTTATGGACCTAACCTCCATGAAATTATCTAGCTTCTCTTTAAACTCTATTATAGTCCTAGCCTTCACAGCCTCCTCTGGCAAGGAGTTCCACAGGTTGACTACTCGCTGTGTGAAGAAGAACTTTCTTTTATTAGTTTTAAACCTGCTACCCATTAATTTCATTTGGTGTCCTCTAGTTCTTCTATTATGGGAACTAATAAATAACTTTTCTTTATCGCCCTCTCCACACCACTCATGATTTTATATACCTCTATCATATCCCCTCAGTCTCCTCTTTTCTAAACTGAAAAGTCCCAGTCGCTTTAACCTCTCCTCATATGGGACCCGTTCCAAACCCCTAATCATTTTAGTTGCCCTTTCTGAACCCTTTCCAAGGCCAAAATATCTTTTTGAGGTGAGGAGACCACATCTGTACACAGTATTCAAGATGTGGGCGTACCATAGTTTTATACAGGGGCAGTAAGATATTCTGGGTCTTATTTTCTATCCCTTTCTTAATAATTCCTAGTATCCTATTTGCCTTTTTGACTGCACACTGTGTGGAAGTTTTCAGAGAACTGTCCACGATAACTCCAAGATCTCTTTCCTGATTTGTCGTAGTTAAATTAGCCCCCATCATACTGTATGTATAGTTGGGGTTATTTTTCCGATGTGCATTACTTTACACTTATCCACATTAAATTTCATTTGCCATTTTGTTGCCCAATCACTCAGTTTGGTGAGATCTTCTTGGAGTCCTCAGTCTGCTTCTGTCTTGACTATCCTAAACAGTTTGGTATCATCTGCAAACTTTACCACCTCACTGCTTACCCCTTTCTCCAGATCATTTATGAATAAGTTGAACAGGATTGGTCCTAGGACTGACCCTTGGGGGACACCACTAGTTACCCCTCTCCATTCTGAAAATTTACCATTTATTCCTACCCTTTGTTTCCTGTCTTTTAACCAGTTCTCAATCCAAGAAAGGACCATCCCTCTTATCCCATGGCCATGTAATTTACACAAGAGCCTTTGGTGAGGGACCTTGTCAAAGGCTTTCTGGAAATCTAAGTATACTATATCTACTGGATCCCCTTGTCCGCATGTTTGTTAACCCCTTCAAAGAACTCTAATAGATTAGTAAGACAGGGTTTCCCTTTACAGAAACCATGTTGACTTTTGTCCAACAAATTATGTTCTTCTACATGCTTCACAATTTTATTCTTTACTAATGTTTCGACTAATTTGCCCGGTACTGAAGTTAGACTTACCGGTCTGTAATTGCCCGGATCGCCTCTAGAGCCCTTTTTAAATATTGGTGTCACGTTGGCTACCTTCCAGTCATTAAGTACGGAAGCCGATTTAAGGGATAGGTTACAAACCACAGATAATAGTTCAGCAATTTCCCATTTGCGTTCTTTTAGAACCCTGGGATGAATGCCATCTGGTCCCGGAGATTTGTTAACATTAAGTTTTTCTATTTGTTCCAAAACCTCCTCTAATGACATTTCTATTTGTTCCAAAACCTCCTCTAATGGCACTCTGCTAATCAACTGGGTGGTGTGTGAATTTCTCCTGAGCAGCCTCATAAGCCTACAGCTTACAGGGAACGCTGATGGCGGACACTCTGGATTACTATTTTTCTCGTTCAGGGACCATGTGACAATGGAAGAGCGGGACACACAGAATTTACAAGAGACGCTCTAAACATTTGTTACATAGACCGAGTACATGGATGGTGAGTATACTAGGTCGGGGGAAAGCATTGCCTTCCCAAACTGCCAGCCTGGCCCCACCCATATTCCACCCACAGAATGCCTACTGTTCTTTGGGGCGGGGACGCTGGGGTTGCATTCGGCCCCACCTCCCCATGGTGCTGGAGAGGGCCTGGCTCCTGTGGGTGGCGGGGCTGTGGCGGAAGAGATGGTGATGGGGCGGGGCTGGAGGCTCGCATCCCCCCGTCTGACCTTCACCCACAGCCTATGACCAAGTGCAAGGTGTATACAGAGCTATGGAAAATAACAAAGCTGTCATGGAAAACCCTGTCTCCGTTTCCTCACTATGCCAAGAGCCCTTTGGGTTTTGGTCAGTTGTCCTTTGGTCTCCTCCTTCTCTTTCTGCCCAGCCTCACCTTCATCTGCTTCTGGTTTCTTCTCCTTCCAAAACAGCAGGTGAGAGAATCAAGAGAGTCAAATCTTTTCTTCCCCCACCCCCAATCATGTGACTCTTCTCCGTGACTTCAAGTGTCTCATCAGGTGATCTGCAGCTTTGTTATAAAGCCCTCCTGGTTCCTCTGGTGTCAGCTAGCTTATTGTCCTAAAGTGCTTCTATTTCAATGGGAGGCCCTCCAAGTTAGACTCTTGATTGCTCTGCACTGGTAAGCTTTTGCTAAGATGACTTGGAATTCCAGTCCAAGATGAAGGTGAAAATATTGCATTATTCTTATTGTCTAGTTTACACTCAAAATGCTGGTGTCAATGCTGTTTTTCCTCCCAAAACTAAACTGTTATACAAATATCTAGGAGATACTTTAAGCAGCAGATAGCCAGAGAAACAATTTCTGTACTACCTTTTACTTGTTGCTATAGGCTTCTGTGTTCTTGATGATAATTCTGCAAGACGGCATGAGGAGATGACCTATCTTCCCAATACTTGATATAAATTGCCATTGATACAAACTGACCTCAGTTGCAGTGAGCTTAAATACTAAAAGGCTTGATAACAGAAGGCAACCTGCTGTTTGATACCAGAAATATTTAACATTAGCATTATTCCACATCTTCCCCATCCTAACTGAAATCCAGTCAGCACTACATAAGGTTTCTAGGTATCCAGTTTTTGACCAGAGCATTCATTTGGAAAGGCACCCTGGTTGCTCTGGTTGGCATTGCCAACCAGGCTGTTCAGTCTGTCAGTGGCACGGGGGGGGGGGAAGGAGGAGGCATGGTGCTAAGGTAGACTTCCTACTTGCCTTGGCTATGCATGGTTCTTGGAAGCAGCTGCCAGGTTCCCATGGCCCCTAGGTGCAGGGAGTTTCTGTCCCCACATTGCCCATGCACTCACAGGTGCCATTCCTACAGCTCCTATTGGTCGCAGTTCTCAGCCAATGGGAGCTGCAGAGCTGGCACTCAAGGGCTGGGACAGTGCATGGAGTGTTGGCTCTGCAGTTGCAATTGGCTGGGAACCACAAGCCATTGGAGCTGTGGGAAGGGGGGCCTGCAGGTGTGGGGGCAATGCACTGACAGAGCCTCGTAGGGGCTGCAAGACCTGGTGGCTGCTTCCTGGGAGGCAGAGTAAGAGTTTGTTAGGACTCTGCACTCCAACTCTCTGCTCCTCATGTACCCTAACTTTCTCTCAGAGCCTGCACACCTCACCCCCATGCTCTGTTCCAGCCCTGAGAGCTTATTGTACCCCAAACCTCTCATTTCTGGTGCCACTCAGAGAATGCACCCTCAATCGGAGCCCTCCCTGTCCTGACCATAACCTCCTGCCCCAGCCCTGAGCCTCCTCCTGCTCCTTAAGCCACGCATCCTTGGCCCTACCCTAGAGTCTGCATCACCAGCCAGAGCCCTCACCTCCCTTTCTGCTCCCCCACCCTCCTGCCCATCCCAGTTACAGTGAGTAAGTGTGGGGGAGAGAGAGCAATGGAGGGAAGAGGGATAGAGTGGGGGATGGGGCCTCGGGGCAGAGGTGGGACAAGGGTGTTCGGTTTTGTGTTAATAGAAAGTTGGGAATGCCCCTACACCAGTGTTTCTCAAAGTGGGCCACAGGCCTGCCTGGGTAAGCCCCTGGTGGGCCTGTGCTGCTTTGTTTATATAAAGTGTCCATAGCCACAAAGTTTCGCAGCTCCCATTGGTTTGTCAATGTGGGATCTGAGGAGGACTCTGAAGGTCTGGCTTGTAAGCCCAAAGTCTTTCTTAAAGCTCTCTAGACCTTGATCCTGTAGGGTCTGAAGAAGGTTTGAGTTGCTACTAGGCAAACTCCTGTGGAGGACTTTGAGGCATCAAAGGAATCAGTGTAATTTATTGTAAACCTCTGAGTTGGAAAAGCAACTTCAAGCTCAGGCAGAATCTTGATGTAGGTTTTCCAAATCACTTTGATGCTGAGTTAATAAGAGTCCTGGGATAAACTGATACCAACCAACATCACCTTCTGAAGCCTGTCTTTTTCACTGCTATTTAATTTTATTGGACACTAGTTCTTCATTTAAAAAAATGTTATTTAGCTAAGGCTATTGAAGCTTTATAGAGAACTTGGCAGAGAAATTCAAAATTCTGGGAGATAAGATAAACACTTTCTAGTTCCTCCTTTTTCTCCTCTCCTACTATGCATTTACAAGTTGACGTGATGAAAAGAGGAATCTTAGATTTTGGGGGGGGACCATTTGCAAATAGCACTTCTGAGAGGGACTTAACTTTCTTGACTCTCAACCAGGAAATCCTGCTTTTTTGCATAGTTCTTATTTTTAAGGTAGGGTTTGGAATTTAGCCCTGACATGAAGGTTCGCAGGTAGTGATTAACCATTCCAGTGAAAGCAGAGATATTGCCTCTTATTGGTTCTCAATTTCATGGCCATTAATTTGATGTATTACAGGAAAAGGTAAAAAGAAGGGATGTACCTGACTAACATAATTTCATTTATTAAAAATGAAGTGTGAAAGATTTAAAAATACAGTATTTGCACATGTTCACAGTTGCTGAGTTGGTATACATTTTAGCGTATTTTTGTACAAAGTCAATGTTACTGAAATTATAAAGCTCACTTAATCAATGAAAGGTTAAGGTTGCTCAAGTTTTTAAGAGTCCATTGAGACTGATAGTTATGTATATGATTTATACAAATGCATAAATGAACTTTGTATAGAGTTGCAAAGTTTTGATCATTCAATGAGACTGCAAAGATGAAGAATTTGAGCATGACAGTTTCTGAGATGATATGGGAAAGAACTTGCTGGCATTTGAATGAATAAATATGGAACTAAAGAAACTGATACAAATATCCGAGGGCCAGTTTTTAAAGGAACTTCATGAATAGAGAGACTTGCCAATTATGAGACCACCACTTTTTGTAGGAAACTTTGGATTGGATTGTCTGTGTTTTTGTTTGAATATAGAAACTTTGATTACAAAAGATTTACTTAAGGGTATAACTAGGTGTTTTGACTAGCGCTCTTAAATTAGGAATTTTGGATGAGGCTCTTGTACACTGGCATCTGCTCTGTATTAACAAAGGATAATAGACATTTATAGTGTAAGTTGCATTCCACTTCTATTTGAATGTTCTATTTCACCCTCTCATTGGCCCAAATCAAGTCTGCCAGTTAGGCCCAACCATCAGTGACATTTAAAGAAAACATGAAACTTACAGATTTTTTTAGGAATTCTCCATGCTAACTACAGGGTTGAAGACAGCAAGTGTCATTTTGAACCAAGAATATCACATAGGATCAGGATTTAAAAAGGACTTTGGGCATGAGGAAGTTGAGAGAGATGCTTAAAAATCAGATGTGGGTCATCACCAGGTACTGTAAATAGAAGGATCCCTACTTCTGACTTTTTTCCCCACTGTTTCGAGACAAGCAAAAATGCTTGTATCTCACTTCTCTGATATGATGTTGTTAAATTAGCATTTCAAGAGTTAATGAAGAAAGCAGCAATGATTGGAAAAATAGAATTGCCGCCTTTGAGAGAGATTCTTGTTCCAGATTTGCTTGCATGTGAGTTTCTCTGGCTTCCTTTTTGTTATGCTTTACTGTTTTCAGACTTGTACTTCTCTATCTAAAATGTCCTTTTTAGTGTGTCTTAAAGCGTCTGCTGTAGAGAACTGTGGGTGAGGAGAAGATGTTTGCGTAGGCTAATTAAATGCTTTGCTAAAGCCAGGGGCACTTTGGAGAACAGCACACTAGCCATGGCGTGTTTTTATTTGAATGTATCTTTTTCTTGCCACTCTGTAATAAGTAGAGCATCCCATTATACAGGGAAAGATGGATAACAAAGTGGGCAGGGCGGTAAAGGTGGGTTAGCCACTGAAGAGAGCAGATAGGGTGGCATGAGCCAGGCCAAGTGGCCAATGGGGGTAAAGTAACCAAGTCTCCAGGGTTGAAACCCTTACTACAGGGTCAAAAGTGGAGCTAGTTTTATTTTGGCTCTCCTTTATGCCTTTCCCTGGCTTAGCCTGGGGTTAGCTGTCCAGCTGCCCTCAGAAATCAAATTGTGAAAGCAAGGGGGATTGGGAAGGCTTCTGGTTAGCAGATTTAAATCTTCTTTTTTTTTTTTTTTAATCTCCCTGCAGCGCTGAGCTCAGGTTAGGTGAATGCCCTCTAAAACCTGCTAGCCAAAACCCTTCCCAATTCCCTAACTGTCTTTATAGAGTGACCGGTTTTATGGCTAAAAGGAACAAGCCATTTATATTAATTTTGTGCTCTTCACTTGTTTATTAACAAAGCACATTTTTCTATCCTCTTTCACTGGCAGAACACTAGTAATATAAATATCATGAATTAAACAGTGGCCTTCAAAAATAAAGTGTGCTTTATTTGTCATTCCCAGGGTGAACTAGTAGACACTAAGTATATTCATTTTTAAGTTGTGATATTCTTCAGTTCCCCAGTAACCTTTGTTTGTTCACTGGATCCCATGATATGATTGTATTTCCCTATTTTTAAGATGTTGGTAAAAAACACCTCCAGAGGCTGTTAGAATTTGTCAGCTCTCAGAATGACAGATTCTGTTCATTCTAGGAGGCGAGTCATTTTCTTGTTGAAGAAAAGGGAGGATAATCTCCACTCTCAGTAATATGTGTTGAGAAACATAATACACTAGGAAAATGTACCAATTACTTGGCTGCAAATTTTCTCCTTTCTGCAAGATAGGCAATCATAACATTGTAGACTTTTTTTTTTAAGTTTCATTACATAACTCCTGCAGATGCAAAATTTAAACTTGACATTTGTTAAAATGGATGAATGTTCCATCAACTGTTGGAGTAACACTGGGTTAGATTGGGTTAGATCTGTCCTAATGCTTACAATTTCAATCCAGTTGGTAGCTCCCATCCAAGTCCGGTAGCAAGAACACTTGTTCATCACTGTATTAGAGAGAGGGTGAGCAGATGGTATAATCTTTGGTGCATAAATGCACCTGGAAAGATCTGGCACACAATTGCTGCTCTCAACATGCATGTTACTTTGACCTTGCTGAACAGCTTTCAAGGGCATGAAAGGGCCAGTAGCTCTGCTTACACTATTTCTCACCTTAGGCAGCTGTACAAGAGTTTTACCTTTCTCATTGTAAAACGATCCCAGAACAAAGTATTCTGGATTTCTGTAATATTATTCTTCAGTTTGTTTAATGACCCATTTCCTCTTGTGTATCTGGGTCTCATTCAGCTATGCCAGTGGTCTCCAACCTTTTTAAGCACAAGATCACTTTTTGAATTTAAGTGCAATCTGAGATCTACCTCAAATCCAAATACCCTTGCCCCGCCTCCTTCCCACCCCTTCTGTGAGGCCCCGTCCCAGCTCACTCCATCTTCCCTCCCTTCCTCCCCCATCCTTCCTCACTTTCATTAGGCAGGGGCAGCAGGTTGGGGTGCAGGCTCTGGTCTTGGATTAAGGGATCTGGAGTGTGAGAGGGTCTCTGAGCTGAAATTGGGGCAGGCCTTGGGGTACTGGAGGGGGGTTTAGGTGCAGGCTCTGGGAGGGTGTTTGGATGCAGGGGTGCTCGGGGCAAGAGCTTGGGGTGCAGGAGGGGGTTCATGACTGGGGTAGGGTTTCAGGATGTGAGCTCTGACTGGGCACTGCTTACCTCAGGTGGCTTCTGGGTGGTGGTGCAGTGAGGCTAAGGTAGGCTCATCCCTGCCCTGGCTCTGCACCACTCCCAAAAGCAGCCAGCAAACTCCATCCCAAGTCCTGTTGTGCCCCCTCTCTGCTCTGTGGAGATAGGATATAGGATGGGAGGGGGACACCCTGACATCAGCACCAGGGCCGGCTTTAGGCCGATTTCCCCTGAATTGGGCCCCGTGCCTAAAGAGGGACCCTGTGCCTAAGAGGGCCCCTGCCCCGGGCGTGCGGCGCATGCGTGGCCCCTGCCCCGGGCGTGCGGCGCATGCGTGGCCCCTGCCCCGGGCGTGCGGCGCATGCGTGGCCCCTGCCCCGGGCGTGCGGCGCATGCGCGGCCCCATCCCCGCGAATTGGGCCCCGCACTTCCTAAAGCCAGCCCTGATCAGCACCTTCCTCTCCCTCTCCTGCCCTGCACAGCAAGCAGGAGGCTCCCAGGGTGGAGGGAGGTAATCTCCAAGCAAAGGGCAGGAGTTGTGCAGCAGTACGGGGAGGGGCAGCTGAAGAGCTGGCACTTAATAGCCTCCTGGCCAAACCTGTCAGGATCACCTGTCAGAAGCTCCAAGATCTACAGTAGATTGTGATCTACTGGTTGTAGACCACTGAGCTACACTATATAAGGTGGTTTGTTTTTAAAAAAAATTACTAATTTCCAGCGGTGTAGATGGAGCAAACAAGGCAGCCGTGTGCAAAGCTAGTTATTCATGAAAATGAGAAACCAAATTCTAATTTAAACGTTCAAGAATGTTCTTAAGATAATATACATACTAGAATCAGTGTTTGAAATCTCCCCCACCATAAACTATATATGTTAAACTAAAACACTTTAAGAGTTGCGTTTTCATTCATGAAGTTGCTTAATTGTTGGTAATTTTTTGAAAATTATTACAACCTAGTAAAACTATCATTCTTAATAAAAATCTCTCCACTTTACAGTTTTGTTGTTCCCTTTTCAGAAGAAATGTATTAAAGTAATTTAGTTTTTAAATAACATGATTTATTTGAAACATGGAAAGGAAAGATAAATATCATTCAGTTTTAAGGACTGAATCTGTTTAGAAAGCAGTTAGACAAACCTAACATGCTTTTTGAGACACTTTGTGCTACAGGTTCCTGATGTGAATCATAGCAAAGCACTTTGTAAGATTTCCAACATTTTTGTTGGAAGTAATTCAAAAACACATCTTCCTCTACTATACACAGCACATTGCCTATATCGGTAATACCATGAGCTCCTTTGAGGACAGAAAGATTTATGGTAATAGGTCTTTAAGAAGAAAAGAATTAACTGGATTGAGTCTGTTCTGTGATTCATAAGTCATTAACCCACATTGATGGATATGTGCAGTTTCTCCCCAGGGCATCTATAGGTTCTGCAGCATCCTATGTAAAATAAGATAGACAAGAGTGTATCCAGCTTCATGCTAACTATGATTAGCACCCACCCCTCTGTGTATTCATGATCTCCTTTCTAGTTGTGATAGCCTCCCTCCTGAATTATGATTTATAGTCTCCATTCTCTTGTCTATCTTGCAAGGCTCCACGGCCTAAGGTGATCACCCTTCATGGATGCTATTGATAATGATAGTGATTGAAAATAGCCACATCTAACAAATAAAGAATAGGAACTATTAACAAAGCAGAGCAATACAAGAGGTTAGAAGAAAGCTGAGGTGAGAGAAATAAACTAGGGCTAGGAGTCAAACAAAACATCAACCTTTTTATGTACCTCAGGAATACATAGTAGAAATATTATGCTACCACTTTCCCTCCCATCTGATTAGACAGAATGTTTCATGCTCTCAGGCTGCATAGCTTTTCCTCCATCTATAATAATGAGTTTGATTCCTGGTTGGTTAGAGATCCAACAGAAATGCACAGCAATGGAAGGTGATTCTTGTTAGGTTTTTTTCTTCCATTTCCAAAAGTTATCTTTTTTTTTTTTTTTTTTTTTTTGTCATGAACAAGCCCAGAGTCACTGATGCTTTTTTCTTTCACTGCCTTGTCTATGGAAGACATTCCTCAAATGCATCGTATTCTGATACCATTCTACAGAACTCTATCAACAGCTCATTTTGCTAGGTTTGCAAATTGGCCCCATGACTTTGTGAAGAAGTGTTGGTTATCTGTCACTTTCTCAAAATTAGTAAGCTGTGTAGCTACCACACTGAATCTGAGCAGTAGCAGTTTGGTGGGAGAGGGTGAGCGATGCATCTGCTACTGCTGTAATGGCTTCTGACTGTAGGGTGAAATGATAGGAAGCCAGGAGGAGATGGATGGATGGAAGGGGTGGTTGAAGACCAGGAAGGAGAGCAACGGAGGCGGTTGCCTGGTGACTGAGTTGGGGATTCCAAAGCTGCCTATGTGAAGTTGAGTCTGTGTCTGAGTAACAGCTTGCATGTGCAGTGTTGATAACTAAACAAATTATAGCAGCTTTGACTCTGACAACCATTTCTCTCCAACATATGGAAGTTAATATGCTGCAGTTTTCTGAAATGCTCCACTATGCAACAGAGGGGCAGTATCATGCAGAGAAAGTAGCAATTCTCAGGGTTCAAATCCCTTGGTTCCAACTGATGGCACCTATCTAACAAGGGGTGGTGCTTTATACTACAGTACTGCTCGCAGTCACCGGAAAAAAATAGGTAAGGTAAGAAGTTCTCTTATGTTTCCATAACAGGAGATGGGCCCAAGCCAAGCAATTCAGATCATAATTAGGGATGTGAAAGATTAACCGGTTTTATGATGCTTAACAGATGATGCTTACCATCTCTGGTTAACTGGTGGAGCTGGAGCAGCTACCTGCCCACCATGGGCAGGGGGCTGCTTCAGCCCCATAGGGCCTGCTGTGGAAAAGGGCCGCTCTAGGCTTCCAGAGCAGCCTCTGTCTGTGGTAGCCCCAAGGCTGTGCAGGCAGGGACTACTATGGCCGGGCTGGAGCAGTCCTTGCCTGTGGCGGTGAGGGTGGGGACGGGGAAGGGGGCAGTCCATGGGTGTGTAGTGGTCAATTGTGGAAGAACTTTGTACGTGCTAGTTTAGGGGTGGTGAGGCCTGCATTCTTTCCCCCCTTTCCCTTTTCCCTATATCTGATGAGCCAGAAGCAAGTCTTTGGGAACATACGCCACTTAAGATAAGCATTGTTGCCAGTATAGCAGGAACAACTATGAGATAAGGGTAAAGGGCAAGAACGCATAAACAATTCTGTTTACCCTAACGTACTGATCATGTAAACAGGGCCAAAGAACAAGTAGATCCAGAACAGAACCAGATCGATAACTAACAGCTAAGCCCTACATCAGCACGTAATGAGTAACCCCTTGAAATTTCCAAACTGCCAAACAAGGCAGGAAAACTGTTTTTAAGGCTGCCTCAGAGCCTAGCAAATCGGACTTCACCGATGGCTTTGGGTACCGGCGCCTTGGAAGCTGAGACAACCTCCCACTTCGTCCGCAGCCTACCCGGGGTCCCAGGCTTGCAGGAAGGGACATAAGATATGCCGCTGCTTTGTTATATTGTTCTTCCATTTATGGGGCACAGCTGTTAGCTGTCAGGAAATAAACTACTTGTTTGACAGATACCTGTGTGGCGTATTTTGTACTTTGGGAACCCAGTGTCGGACCAGAGACTTACTCTGGCTGGCTACAGGGTGCCACATTTAATTGGTAAACCAGTTAAGTTTCACATTTATCTGGTTAACGAATTAAAGGGGATTTTACATCCCTATTACAAATTTAAACTTAGCCAAATATATAAGGGCTGTTTTGGATTTGGTGGTGGTGTTAAGGCCCACACCTAAGAACAGGTTTGTAGTAATACATAAATGTACAAAATCTTTTAAAATGTTGACATAACCAGAACACTGAGTTGTGTCTGTTTAATGGATTACAAAATCCATAATATTCAACTTCACTAAAAGCATCCACATTTTGTTGTTTAATGTTCACTGAAGAATGACTCACTCTTTGATGTCTAATGGCTTTTTAAGAAACCGAACTCTGTTTCATTTGAAGCCATAACATTCCTGGAGAATTCCAGCAGGGGTAAATCTACTTTTATGAGAGCTGATTTATATATATTTTGTGGTTGGATTAGTCAAAGTTCTAATTCTCATTATTGGTATATCTGTGCTAATGCATGATACCAGCTTTATAACTCTATCCTTAAAATCAAATTCTTTCAATGTCATACAAGTGGTATTTGAATCTCATAAAGGTCACTTATATTGGGAGAGAGAAGTATCTGGGAGCAATGGCACTATATATAACTTACCACAAAGAGAAGTGGTATTTTTATTGTAAACTTTACAACTTAAAAAATTTCCAGTATTTCAAGTTAATTAACTTAAACTTTTTTGTATTTTTTTTTTCTAGAATTGGTAGACTTTTTTTCCATCCTTCTTTTACTTTTAAGTTATCTATGTATCTCTGCAAAAGTAATAAAACCTTATTTCCTTCCTAACCCGGTTTGAGTACTCACAGCTGTCATATTAACCTAGTATTAGTATTAGATTTTAATAAAAGATAACGCAGGAAGAGGAGAGATGCTTGCTGAAGGTATAGGAGATATAATTTAGTTTTGGGGGTTTTAATATTTTAGTTTTTTCAATATACTATATAAATATTTGACTTTGCTAAATAACTGCTACTTGAAACAAATACAGCAATTATAATGATATATTAAAATTCTGTAACAATGACAAAAGTGGAAAAATTTGGAGTGAACCTATTCTTGCCCTAACTTATGAACTCCAGGGAGAGGCGTGGAATGGTGATGTTTTCAGAAGTAACTTTAACTTTAAATTTCATGTTGTTTTCCAATTTGTGTTTAATTGTAAGGTTTTGAAACATAATTGCAGATTTGTTTTCTTTGCTGTTTTACATTTCTTTTAAATGAAATATTCTATGAATTGTATAACTTGCTTCCAGTGAGTGTATATATAAAACGTGTATGTGTAATTGTCACCATGCAGTATGGTTATATGTTCCCTTCTCGTGATGACTGGGACACACTAGGAGGCTGATGAGATGGCTAGAGCCTTGACTAGCAGAGGTTGGTCTTTCAGCTGAGGCAGTAAAATCCAGAGGTGTGTTTTTGACTCCTCCTGCTGGGGCAATGATAGGAAAGAAGAGTTTGGATGATATCATGTTATCTGGATGGCAAATAACATTTGCGTTGCTTCCTATCTCCAGCAGATATAAGCAACCCTTGAACTGGCTGTTAGGGCTTCCTTGAAGCAATTGCTAATTACCAGGGCTGTCGAGCAATTACAATTAATCATGATTAATCATGTTCATAATTAATACAATTTAAATATTTTTGGATGTTTTCTATATTTTCAAATACATTGATTTCAGTTACAACACAGCATACAGGGTGAACAGTGCTCACGTCATATTTTTTATTACAAATATAAGCACTGCAAAAACATAGTATTTTCACATCACCTAAGATAAGTTCTGTCGTGCAATCTCTGTATATTTGAATGCTCAACTTTCATGATAGAATTACTAGTAGACTTACCCAGCATTACCCAGGTGCTTCAGGGCAGGGTGGTGGTGGTATGGGGAGTGCAGGACTCAGGGCAGGGCTTTGGGGTGTGTGTGAGTAGTTGCCGGGGGGGGGGGAAGGGGAGGGGAGAGTGAATGGAAGCTAAGGGTGAGGGGGTGCCAGAGTGAGAGTTGGGCAGTGAAGAGGGGTTCGGGGGGGTGTCCCATCCCACATAGGCCTCCTACCCCCAAATCCACCCCCTGGCTGCCAGAGGCCTTTTTCTTCTCCCCTCTGCCCCTCAGCTCAACTGCTATGGGCTCTCTCCGATGGGCGTGCTGCCCCCAGTGGCCACTCTCATATCATGTCCCTCCAAACAGCAGCCCCTCCTTTTGCATGTTACGGAAAACAGTCCTTTTCCCAGGGCTTCTGATTATCCTGGCACAACCAAACCTGACCTTTAAGTTAGGAGAAGAGGAAGCTATGTACCAAATTTGGTGGCCCTAGGTCTTACAGTTTAGGAGGAGTTCTTGAACAAATGGATTCGCAGTCAAACACTCTACTTTTATATATAAATGTGTGTGTTTTACATCTTTTTATACATACATAATCTACTTTCAAAAATAACAGTGTTTAACATTAGAGCCTACAAGTCCCTTCAATCCTACTTCCTGCTCAGCCAGTTGTTCTGACAAACAAGTTTGTTTACATTTGCAGGAGATAATGCTGTCTGCTTCTTGTTTACCAAGTTACCGGAAAGTGTTCACATGGCACTGTAATAGCTGGCATTGTTTGTGACAGATGCGCTAAAGGTTTACTTGTACCTTCGTGCTTCAACCACCATTCCAGAGGAAATATGTCCCTGTTGGTGACGGGCTCTACTCCATAACTATCCAAAGCAGTGCCAACTGGCGCATGCTAATTTTTATCATCTAAGAGCACAGCAGGAGACAGAATTCTCCCCCAAAAAGCTGATTCACAAATTTAATTAAGGCATTTTTTTAAATGAGCATCATCAGCATGGAAGCATGTCCCCTATGGAATGGTGGCCGAGGCATGAAAAGGCTTATGAAACTTTTGCATATCTGGCATGTAAGTACCATGAAATGCCAGATAAGTGCCATGTGAATGCCATTTCTCACTTTCAAGTGTCATTGTAAATAAGAAGCAGGCAGCATTCTCTCCCATAAATATACATAAACTTGTCAGTCAGTCACTAAGACAAACAAGAAATACAACTGAATGGACTTGTTAGGCTCTAAAGTTTTATATTGTTTGTGAATGCAGTTATGTAACACAACTACATTGTAAATTGTATTTTTACAATAGAGATTGTACTACAGTACTCGTATGAGGTCAACTGAAAAACACTATCATCTTTACAGTGCAAATATTGGTAATAAAATAAGTAAACACTATACTGCGTATGCTGTGCTGTAATTTAAATAAGTTTTAAAGTGTAGAAAAAATCCACAATATTTAAATTTCAATTGGGGGTATTCTATTTAACAGTGTGATTAAAATTTGTGACTAATTACAACTAATCTTATACCTTATAGGACATGTCAAAAGCTCCTGCTTGAGAGATTGTGCTACTTCCTGCTATTTTCTGAGCACTGAGCATGCCCAGACACACTGAGCATGCTCAGCAGTTCTCTTGCAGCCATTGCCCTTCTCTTTGCCCACACTAGCTGTAAGTTTCTGCTTAGTCCATGTTAAAAGCGTTTAAAAAGGAAGAAAAGTGGCTCAACAGAGGAGGTGGCTTAAAATTACTTGGCAGGGGTGCGGCAGATGCAGGCAGGGTTAGGATCGGATCTGTGGCAAACTCAGCTCTGGTGGGGGGAGGGGCGCCTGGTAAACTTGTCAACACAGAGTGCAAAGCCCCAGCACAGGCAGAACAGGAGGGCTAAGTGGGAACGAGGCAAAGTCAAAGAGTGGCTGTAGCAAGGGGGCTTTTTTATTTGCTTAAACATATTTTTAATCATTTATTCACCTTGGAGGCACTGAGCATGCTCAGTAGTGCTGCAGATGCCCTGCACTTTGCCCTGCCCTCTCTATCTATATGTTTTTGCTTACTGCCTTTTAAAGGAGGTTCAAAATGTAAAAAGGGTGCTAAAGACAGGACATGACATTTCATAACGTTTCTCACATTTCTCTTGTCTTATTCCTGGGACTCACTGAATTGCACTCCTATCTCTGCAACCCATTTTCATTATTTTGCTCCTTGCAAATGTAATGTCTTGTACTGTAATTACTCTGTGCAATGCACAGTGTTGGAGGAAAAGATACTTAAGTCAAAGTACTGCTACTTTGAAACAAATGTAAGTAAGCAAAAGCCAAAGTAACCTATACAACTACTTGAGTAAAAGCACAAAAGTATCACATCTTAATTGTACTTAGGTATGCAAAAGTAAACATTAGTTGTCCTAGGGAAACCTATGCTTAATCACCCAAGTTTTTGCAGGTAACCATTATTTCTCTCTCTCTCTCACACACACATACACAAACGATATATAAACACTTATAATATAACTCTCTCTATATTATATACGCACATATGTTATACATTTTTCAATGGTGGAATTGAACTGTAGTCACTGCCTTCATTTATAAAGATGAAGAGTGAGTAAATTAAATACAAGAGTCAGATTACAGAAATGTATTTATTTTGTCCACATTCAGTGTGTGCATTTTTAGCATTTTTCAATTTCCAAAATGTTTGTTCAACTGTTGGAGCATTTTTTTTTTTAAATTATCATAGTCAATCCTTGCTCTTCTATGAAAAAATACGAGTCCATCACCACGGAAGAATCTCTCACAGGCAGCTGATGCAGACAGAGGTCTGTTGGCCCTGATGCACAGCTCCCTAATTCTAGGAAAAGACTGCAGCAGATCCATGGTCCCTCCTGAAGAGGCCAAATACCCATCAAGCTTCTTTGCAGTTTCATTTGTCTAAAATGACACAGTCTTATCTTTTCTAATCCCAGTTTCATGCTTGTTCCAAGTGGTCCTAACATTTGGCATCAAGACGTCAGCAGCTATTAGCTCTGGGTCCTCAAATATGTGACCAAAACACTTCTGAATGCCACACTGGAGTCCATCTACCAGTGGCCTTAAGAGGACATCTTGTTCCTTTGCAGTTTTGAAACCATCTACAGTAAAACCTGTGTTATCTGGCATGATCAGGGATTAGGGCATTCTGGTTATCGAACAATTCTGGTTATCTGAGGGTCCCATCAAGCTAGGAAAAACCAATGGACAATAATAGTAAAACTCAGGTTTTTAATATTGGTAATTTTGTAGTGTGAGGCAGTTGGTCTCACATTTCTATTTTGAGTTAAAGATGATTAGTACTTCTTAAATAATACATTGTTAAGACAATCATGGTAAATTAAGCCAGGCTTGTGCGCCTGAAGATGCGACAGTATTGTGGCTGGGGGCAATGCTGATTAACAAAGTTTTCTGGTTAACAGAGTGCCGGATAACAAAGGTTTCACTGTAGTATAATTTAAACTTAAAAAACAACGAATGGTCTGGTAGCTCTTTATAGAGCTACCAAAATAAATAGGTCTGCACATCCTAAATGCAAAACTCTGGTCATCTGAAGAAGTGAGCTGTGCCCACAAAAGCTCACGATACCATCTATATGTTTTGTTAGTCTATAAAGAGCTATCAGACCATTTGTTGTTTTTAAAGTTTATCCTGTACAGACTAATTCGGATACTCCCTGAAGCTGGTATAATTTAGGCAGCATCCATTCTATTAGTGTGCTTGTCTCTGCTTGGAGAATATTTAGTGCCTTCACCACTGGGCCCATGACCATGGCATATTCTGCCAATAAAACCAGCCCTGCTGGTTTTATTTAATTAATGTTAATTAATTATAATGTTAATTAATTAAAATACAGAATGATCAGGGGTTTTTTTAACAAAAAGAAAAGTATAAAGCAAAGAACTGCTTCTTACATATTAATTTTGAGTTCTGGAAACACATTTCTCATGGACCCTTCTTGTTCATTCAGTATGCACCAAATTCTCTCTACAGCAATGAACATAGAGTTCCATCTTTTCTGGCTTGGCCGAATGAACTGTGGCTTGCATTCTGCTTCTACCATTTTTGCTCCAATTGCTGAGTGTTCAGTTTTATTTCACAGTGCTTAGCATCTGGCAAATGTGGACCTGTCCATCTTTTTTAGATGTAATTTGATTCTTCCTGTACCACATCTATAGATGAAACTAGGTTCTGCAAGTGGAAGGCTCAATGGTGGTGTTTTGGTACAATTTATTCATGGCTTTTATCTGTGTCTGGGACGTCTTCAGTTTTGTGAAATTCAGCTTATCAACGTGAAAACCTGTTGTTGAAAACACAATTGAGAGCCCCCAAAAAAACCCAAAGCCACATTGATGTGTCCCCAACTGATACACCTTTTCCCCTGGTGCTCCAGTCCCACAGTAGAGGAGGGAGGGGAGAGAAAGCATGGATTACCAAGCTTTTGTGTTTCCCATAGACCAAATTGACTCATCACTACACAACGATCACATGCTTTGCACATGTGTAGTGGAGCCATTTCAGATTTTCCTGGGAGGTGCAACCTGTGCATACCCTGATGTGGGAGCATGGAGTGGTGCATATCAGGACAGCGGCCTCTGTAGTTTCACAGAGCATGCTCAGAGTAAGTCAATCAGCAAATGTGAGGAGCAGATTCCATTTGCCTTCCCCACAAACACTTATCTCTTTCTAGGGATATCAATGCACTTGAAAATTCAATTTTTAAAATTTTTTTGTGTATTTACTTATTTATTTAATTTTTGCCAGACAGTTTAGGAATTAGGTGACAGGAGCCCTGTATGGGATTCCTATATATCCACTCATCTCTAATATTAACATGTTCTCACATGTTGTAGAAAGTCACTTAAGGGACACTTCAGAATTCTAAACATATAATGTTAGATGGTTTGAACATATCTGCATTCATTCTTCAACAGGTGGGCATAGCATGACTTTATATACAGGCAATATGATATTCTCTGTCTTGTCTATTCCTTTCCTAATGATTCCCAATAATCTGTAAGATTTTTATTTTTTATACTGCACTGCACATTGAGCAGATGTTTTCAGGGAACTATCCACAATGATTCTGAGATCTTTCTGGAGTGGTAACAGATATTTTATATCCCATCATTTCCTTGAGCATATCTGGGATTATACTTTTCATGTGCAATACTTTGCACTTATCAACAATGGATTACCTCTGCCTTTGTGTTGCCCAATTACCTACTTTTGTAAGATCCCTTTGTGACTCTTTCCATTGAGCTTTTCAATTTCATATTTTGATTAAGTTTCTGTTGTCTGCAACAGTTGCCACCCCACTGTTTACCACCTTTTCAAGATCATTTAAAAGTTTGACGTTACTGGCCCACTGCAAATTCCTGCATCATAACCCTAATTGCTATTCCGCCCTCCATCTGTCCCCAGCTCTTTTTTTATAACAAAGTCACTGCTAACTAAGCCCTTTCAGATAGTGTAGTGAAAACATTTATTTATTTTCTAAAACACTACTTTAGTAAAAGTCACAGTATCACAAAAATAATTTAGTTGAGTCAAGTTCAAATTTCCAGCAATGGGACTTGAGAATTCTAAGGAAGTATCTATCTGTACCTAGCAATTCCTTCTGGGTATGTCTACACTTGCCCTCTAGTTCGAGCTAGGGAGGCAAATGAAGCCTACCGGAGTTGCTAATGAAGTGCGGGATTTAAATATCCCGCCCTTGATTAGCATATTCGCGCCGGTCGCCATTTTAAAAAGCCGGTGGCAGGAATTAACTCGCCGCGTGTAGACGCGGTAGTCCGATCCAAAACCCTTCCCTCGAATTAACTGTTAATTCCTGCCACGGGCTTTTTAAAATGGCGACCGGCCGCGAATATGCTAATCAAGGGCGGGATATTTAAATCCCGCGCTTCATTAGCAACTTCGGTATGCTTCATTTGCCGCCCTAGTTCGAACTAGGGGGCAAGTGTAGACAATACCCTCTGTGATTATCATATAGCACTTGCTATCCTTTATTTTTAGTGTTCCAGTACTGTATTCTGGAGGCTATAATATCCAGCCTGGAAGCCTAATAAAAAAGCATCCCATTGCCCTTCCACTAGTCTCTGCCTGAACCACATGGCTAATCAGACGGTTGTGGTGGGATGCCAGACACACCTAAGCCACCTTGACAGCTCCCCTATCCTCATGCTCATCACTCTATTCATATATTGAATGGAGAACAGAAAGTCCTACAGCAGAACTACGATGAAATCATTGACACAAAAAGCATAGAAGCACTTCCTGATGGCAAATCCCTGCTCCTGATGCTAGTGACCCCTCGTCTACCTACACCCAGGTCTTTAAGTATCAGGCCAATTCTAGGAAAAAGTCCTATAACTATGGTTTTCAAAAATACTGAACATGGCTAATTGAATTATGAGGTTCCTCTAAGGCAGGGATCGATAAACAATTGCCTGTAGACTGTGATGCTTTGGATTCCCTCCTTTCCCCTGTAACAAGGCAACTTGGCACTGGTGCTCTTGCCATGTGGTGGAGTGGCTTCTTCCAGGTTTCTTGCCCCCTCTTCTACACATTGCTGGAGCAGGTGGGAGAGGTCTAGGTTGGACATTAGGAAAAACAATTTCACTAGGAGGGGGGGAAGCATTGGGATGGGTTCCCTAGGGAGGGGGTGGAATCTCCATCCTTAAAGGTTTTTAAGTCTCAGCTTGATAAAGTCCTGGCTGGGTTGATTTAGTTGGGATTGGTCCTGCCTTGGGCAGGGGGGCTGAACTTGATGGCCTCCTGAGGTCTCTTCCAGCTCTGTGATTCTATGGTTCTATGACCAGCCCATTTTGTCCTTCTGCTCCTGGACTTTGCCTTGGAGCTGCCCCCCCGGCAGCCTCCTGCTTGCTGTACAAATTGTGGGAGATACAGGAGGGAGGTGCTGATGTCAGGATGTCCCTCCTCACCACACTGCTGTACCCTATCCCCACAAAGAGAGAAGGGGCTGGGGGGAGCTTAGGAATGACAATCTCTGGCACGCTATGGATATGTCTACACTTGCTTCCTCTTTCGAGAGAGGAATGCAAATGTAGACATTCAAAATGGCAAATGAAGCCGGGATTTCAATTTCCCA
The DNA here is from genome assembly GCA_019425775.1 of Rafetus swinhoei. NCBI lineage: Eukaryota > Metazoa > Chordata > Testudines > Trionychidae > Rafetus > Rafetus swinhoei. Next base: position 266,471,915 of record CM033437.1, on the reverse strand, counting down.
TGCTTCATTTGCATATTTGCAAAATGGCGCTATTTCAAAATACCTTATTTTGAAATAAAAAACACTGTTTAGACATGGTTATTTCGAAAGAAAACCCTTCATCCAAAATAACCCTTAAGCCTCGTTTTATAAGGAATAAGGGTTATTTTGGATGAAGGGTTTTCTTTCGAAATAACCACATCTAAACAGTGTTTTTTATTTCAAAATAAGGTATTTCGAAATAGCGCCATTTTGCAAATATGCAAATGAAGCATGGGATATTTAAATCCCGGCTTCTTTTTCAATTTTGAATGTCTACATTTGCATTCCTCTCTCGAAAGAGGAAGCAAGTGTAGACATACCCTATGGTAACTGCTGCTCCTAGAAGTGGCTGGCATGCATCCCTGCAGCCCCAGAGAAAGTCACTGCTGGGGGTCTCCATATACTGTTCTTGCTGCAGACACTGCTCCTGCAGCTCCTATTGATCAGTAATGGGGATCGGTGGCTAGTAGAAGCTGTGGGCTCAGTGCTTGTAGAGGAGGGGCACCAAATGGCATCATGCCAGTGACTTTCAGGAATGGTGCAGGGCCCGTGCCAAAGTAAGTCTGCCCTAACCTCACTGGTGAAGCACCAGAAGCCATCACATTTAAACAGAGCCCAGCCAGAGCCTGCTTCCTGAACCCCTGTCCCAGCCCTGAACCCAACCTCTTGCCACAGATGTGAGTCTCCCTGCACCCAAACTCAGTGCCAGAGCTTTCAACCTTAAGACCTTCCTGGACCCCCTTGTCCCACTCTGGGCTAAGACTAGAGCCCCTCCTACACTCCAAACCCATAGGCACAAGCACAGGGCCTTCTCCCCAAACTTCTATCCCAGCCTGGTGCAAGTGATTGAGGTTGGGGGAAGAAGAGGGCTGCAGTGAGCATGGTGAAGCCTCAGAGAAGGGGCAGAGGAGGGGCAGGGCCTCAAAGAAGGGCTAGAATGAAGTGGGGCACGGGTATTTCGGTTTGAGGAACATCTTACATTGCACTTACATTGGAAAAGTGATCTTGCAGTTAAAAAGGTTGGAAAGCAATGTTATAAGGAGTGTGAGGTGAAAGAACATCAAAATTTAAAAAAATGGATTTAAAGAGGGCAGAAGAAACTGCTCCTGTAAGAAAATACAGGAAGTATCACTGTCCTACGGGGACCAGTGAAGTCCTAGTGGAGGTAGGGCATTCCAATAGGAACAGTTACTTAGTCTGCAGTATAAGAAACTGCTACCCTCTCAAAACCTAAGGCTACATCTATACTACGCGCATTGTTGTGCAAGAAGATATGCAAATGAGGTGCGGCAATATCATTTGCATACCTAATGAGCTGCCATTTTGTGGAAGGGGGTTTTGCGCAAGAAGGAGCTGTCTACACTACTCCTCCTTGCGCAAAAAAATCCCTCTTGCGCAGGAGCCATTCTGCCTGAAAATAAGCTGCAGAATGGCTCCTGCGCAAGAGGGGGTTTTTTGCGCAAGAAGGAGTAGTGTAGACAGCTCCTTCTTGCGCAAAACCCCCTTCTGCAAAATGGCGGCTCATAAGTTATGCAAATGAGCTATGGCGATATTCATTGCCGTGCCTCATTTGCATATCTTCTTGCGCAACAATGCGCAGTGTAGATGTAGCCTAAGGCTGATTCAGGTCAAGCAAATTCCTGGAGTTCAGACCAACAACGACATTTGCTTTTTTGGAGGACTTTTACAGAGCCTTTTACACTTTCATTAAAAGCATTGATAAGTGCACTCATGTTATTTGTTTAGAGCTGTGTTTCTCAGCCAGTGGTACGAGTACCCTTAGGGGTACTTGAGACGTGTGGGGGGGGGGGGTGTACTTGAGCACAACTGAAATTTGGAGAAAACTGAATTTGTTTTAAATGTTACAGCATTTTATTATTTTTGTACTTTTTACACACAAAAAAAGTCATCTCCTGCCCTGCTGTGATTAAGTTGTTTAACAAATGTGTTGCAATGGTAGAAAAAAAATTGTGTGTCTGAAAACTGTAGGTATTGGGGGTACTTCTAATTTTTTTTTAAAAAAAGGGGGTACTTATACTTTTTTTGGAAAAGGAGTACTTTATAAAAAAGGTTGAGAAATGCTGGTTTAGAGTAATCCTTTGTAAACAACTGTTGGTGGACTCCTACATTGTTTTTAAATCAGTATTTCCAAAATGGTGTTCCATGGAAGACCGGGATTCAGCAAAGATGAAAGTGATACTTCCAGTAGGAGTTTCTTACAGTAGCAATTTCTTATTTCTGGAAATGAGAAACTGCCCCGAGGAGCACAATCCTACAGGGAGCTGTTTTCAACACAGCAATGTTGGGATCTGCTTGCTGCATGTAGGATTGTGCTGCCGCTAGCAGCTGTTTCCTACAGTTGCGCTTCCTTACGATCGTACCAATAAGAAAGTGCTACCTGTAGCACATTCCTATAAGGTAGGAGCTTTCGACATTACACCGGACCTAAATAAGTCATTCATGCCTCTTTAGTTCTTTAAAGTGGCTAATTTTATGGGAATAAGGAGGAGCTAAAATAAAATAAATGTAAACCAAGCTAGCATGAGTCCTTATTTACAGGATGCATTCAATAGCACTTTACATCAAGGTTCAGTTTCTAACCTAATTCACATTCCAATCCTGCCCTCCTAACAAACCTTTGGAAATCGAGCACAGAATGTTCCAGACCTTTAAAGAACAGTAACAAACTCAAAACCAGTTTTGAAGTTCTGTATACCACACGTTGAGATGACAGTGGGATTTGTGGATGCTAAGCACATCAATGGTATTTGTAAGGCCTCGGGCCTCTGAAAATAAGTCTGAGAACTTGATGGCTATTATCTGTATGTATATAGCCCTCCCTTTTTCTGTCAAGGTTGTTTGTATAATGTTAATGAAGGAGATCACGATCTGATCTTAAGTTTAATAAGGGAGAGTTTGTTCATATACCCCCATATGCCATGAAGCAACACCTTGATCTAAAGAAGTGGGTTGTGCCTATGAAAAGCTCATGATACCATCTACATGTTTTGTTGGTCTTTAGTGTGCTGCAAGACTATTTGTTGGTTTTAAGTTTTTACTGAAAAAACTGTTACTCAAACAGTCATGCATGTATGGTTCAGCTGTTACTTCAGTATCTAGATGCTAACAAAAATGCATACACAAGCCTGCCTGGAAATCCATGGTCACTACCTGTCATTCCTTGAGTAACTTAAATATTTTTTCTATAGAGATAGGATTCCTGGACTATGTAGTAGTTGTATGATGTTGCAGGAAGGACAGTGGGAAAGGAAAGGGTTTTGATCTCACCCTAGAAAAGACCAGAGCTAGTTTTCATCCTGAACTGTGGTGGGGGAGAATACTATAATTTGATACTAATGTAATGTCATTCAGTTTAGTGTTTCTGCAAACGTGTCTTACTTTGTACAGATTCCTTTTCGTTTTCTTAATATGCACCATACCATTTTTTATCCCTAAGGTTACGTCAACACAGCAGGGCTAAAATCAAATTAAGCTACGCAACTTAAGCTACACAATTGACGTAGCTGAAGTCAAAATAGCTTAACTCGGCTTTAGAAGCTGTCTACACAGCAGGATGTTGAAGGAAGAACACTCTTCCTTCGACTTCCCTTACCCCTCATTAAATGAGGGTCACCATAAGGTGGAGTAAGAAGTCCTCCAGCTCGACATTATTTCAAAATAACAGTTTGTTGACACACACTGTTATTTTGGAATACCATCAGTTATTCTGAAATAACGCTGCTGTGTAGACATCGCCTAAGAGACCTAATTGTTGCTATTGCTAGTAAGTTCTTCTGCAAGTAATAGATTGTGTGGTAGTACAGAATAACAGTATTTATTCCACAGCTAGTTGCAGCTGAGTTTCCATTATAAGCTCTACTTTGTTCCCTTTCTTAAATCTATCATATTGGTTAGGTCTGAAGTTAGGACACAATTTTTCCACCAAACTTCAAGTAAATTGGACAAGGGATTTCTGAATCACGACACCTTCAAAATACAGCGGTAGTGTTAAAAAAAAGGCTTCTTTCTGCAAAAGAAGAGGAAGAAGAAAGATAAATTAGCTTACTGGAAGTGATGTGATGTGCTTAGGGTAAAAATTTCATTATCTAGTTTTGAAGGCTATGTGCTTTGAAAATTAATTGGAGATTTGGAAGATCTTATTTAGTATAGTCTGTAAAATGACCTATGCTTTCATTTAAGAAAAAAGTCTCCTAACCCTTCCTAGTTTAGAGAAATTTGATTGCTAAGAAACTTGTCTAAGGAAAGCAATGGTTCCCAGGTTGGAGAAGTGGGTACTCGGAGACACAGTAAACAAGACAGTGGGAAAACCACAGTGCTTTTTCCTTTCCAACTGACAGATTTCATGTTGTTGGTCACAGGGAAGTCCTGCTGCTCTGTGGTTGCTCTCCTGATGACTGGGGTTTGTACACACACTACACAACTGGGTTTTTCAACATACTCTTTGTTACCAGAGGTGGTACATGAACAAAACATGAAAACTGCTTGATTTTTGGAGTGCAGGCACTTAGATGTCAAAGTTTTCTCAAGTGACATAAAATATTTTGATTTCCCAGAAGTTACCGAGACAATAAGTGACTCTAAAAATGATGTTGTGGTCTTTGATGTTTTATAGTGAAACTGCCCTTAAAAATGATTTGGCGACTTTGTTTTTTACTTATTTTCCTTTTTCAAAAATGAGAAAGGAAGTGGGAAATCCTTTAGTTAAAATTAAGTTTGACCACATCTTGTGGGGTTTTTTTTCTTATGGAGTTTGATTGGCACTTGCACATTCCTTTTTGTGGAGTGTTTTTGTTGTTTTCTCTTTTAAAAAACTAGATCCTTATGAAAAACTAAGTCTTCATGCAGGAAAATGTGTCAAATTTAAATGCATCTTTCTTTCATATTATAGATGTATTTATTATCAATGAAATTAATTGCTTAGTCCTTTGCTTGCTTTTCTCCATCACATGTTCTATGGCTTTTTATTGCAGTCTCTCAGAAAAGCAGAATAGAAGTAGGTTTTGAAGTGTCATTTATCTTCCACCCCTATTGGTAATGCCTTGTGTTAGGGTGTAAGTACTATATAGGAGTATGTCATACCTGAAGCCATGAAATGTGTTCAAATATTTTATTATTCTGGAAAACCAATGGTTCTCCTTACCAGTGTTCCCTCTAACGTTTTCCATCCGTAGGCAGATTGAAATTTCTTATATGCAACACCAATATTGAGGTTGTATGTGTATGTGCATCACCACTACAAACAAAAAGCCTATATATAAATGTATTTTAAACAGTCCATAAGTATGGAATAAAAAATAATTACAAGGGACAACCAACAAGGAGCACTGCTTAAGATATTTAATACGAAATCAAATTAAAAGAAAATTAACACTATCCTTGGAGTATCATCCTTTCTAACCACTCAGCTAAAACACACCAAAATGAGGCATACTTAAAACAGCTATACAAATAAATCGGACATGGCCATTAAGTATAAACTGGGGCTCTGGTGCCTATTTTTAACAACCTACTCGCATAGACCACTAAATCTGCAGAATCTCCACTAAAGCTGCTCTCATAATGAAGTATCTCCCAAAACACTAACATGCTGCAGACCCTTTGCAGTTCACAAAACTATCTTTCTTGCATGCATATTATCCACACATAGCTCAGTTTTAAGATGTTAAATAAATCTGAGTCAACTAGAAATAGTCATGCTCTCTTTGCAAATATTAATACAATATTTACTGACACTGGAAAGGAGAATAAAAGATATTCACTCGTGTATACAGTTTCTCTGGGGAGTGTTTAGGATCCATGCTATGCAAGTGAAACAGACCTGTAAAAACAGATAAAAGTTCTCCTGGTTTCAAACTTTTCCCCCTTGCGTGTATCACCAACTCAGAGTAGAAGCCTCAGAGCACATTATTGGAGTACCCCTGTCATTTCCCCTTGGTTTTCCTTTTTTAAAGATAGGATACACCTACACAAGCAGGGTTTAACTCAAATTAAGCTATGCAAATTGAGCTATGTCAATTGCATAGATTATTTCGAAATTGGGAGTGTCTACACAGCACTTACTTCTAAATAGAGCACTCTTCCTCTGACTTCCCTTGCTCCTCATATAATGAGGGTTACAGGAGTTGGAGTAAGAAGTTCTCCAGCTTGACAGTATTTCGACGTTATTTCGAAATAACTGCCTGCTGTGTAGACATGGACTAAGTTATTTTGAAATAATGTTGCTGTGTAGATGTACCCTTAGGTACCATGTTTGCCAGTTTCCAGGCCTTGGGTATGTCACCCATTCTCCATGACTTCTCAAAATTCCAAGGATACTTCAGCTAGTTCTTTACGCTAGGATGAACTGCAGCAGTCCCAGCCAGCTTGAGTACATTTAACTTACATAAACATTTTCTAACCTATTCTTTCCCTGATTTAGCTTACATTCTTTCTCCCTTGTTAACATTGCAGTTGAGTATTTGGTCTCCATTAACGTTTTATTGAGGACTGAAGCAAAATGCACATTAAGCACTTCAGCTTTCTTGATTATAGCAGTTGCTGGCGTCAAAGATGTCAGGGAGAAATGAAGCAACGCAATGGTTTAAACATGGGCCCATGTTCACTACAGAAGGCATCTCTAAGTTAATGCATGGCCAGAAAGGGATAGTTGTAGCATTTGACCTTTCAGTATTAAATGGTATACTGATCTTGTGCCAATATTCTTGTTCCTCTGGACTATTTCCGCTTCATGTTGGTAGACATCCAGGCTACGTCTAGACTGCATCCCTCTGCCGACAGAGGGATGCAAATCAAGCACTTCGCACTTCGGAAGTGCAAATGAGCCCGGGATTTAAATATCCCGGGCTTCATTTGCATACTCACGTTCCGACGCTGTGCCGATCACGCTCAGTGTCGAAAGTGAAAGTAAAGTGTAGCCACGGCTCTGCCGACTCCTCAAAAAATGAGTACAGGGTCTGCCGAAAAAGCTCCCCGCTGTTGGCAGAGCCGCAGCTACACTTTACTTTCACTTTTGACACTGAGCGTGATCGGCATAGCGTCGGAATGTGAGTATGCAAATGAAGCCCGGGATATTTAAATCCCGGGCTGATTTGCACTTCCAAAGTGCTTGATTTGCATCCCTCTGTTGGCAGAGGGATGTAGTCTAGACACAGCCCCAGCGCATTTGTGTAATAAGCTTTTCTTTGTGTGTGCGTGCACTCTAGAAAAGCTTATTACACGCACTGTATAAAATATCAGTTGGATTTAGCTAGTGTTCTGTTTATGAATTCTCACCATAATATGACTATAGGCAGAGGTAAAAATAAAATTTCTTCCCGGTATGTGGGGAGAGGCACATCCACTAAAGTAAGGCTACGTGACTCCACCCAGCCCAAGACCCCCATTAGCTGTGGGAGAAAGTGCGGGGTGGTACAACAGCCAGAATATCTGGCAGCAGTTCTGCTGCTTTGCCCACTCTGGTCCACTCTAGCAGGATAAGGAGCAGAAGCCCCAGTCCAGCCCCCAGCTCCTCCAACTCCATCTGAACAACAGCATCCTTGCCAGAGGACAGGGGTAGGGGTTATATGCCTTTCCTGCAGAGAGGAAAGGAGCAGAACTGCCAGCAGCTCCTACAGCATCATATAGACTATAAGTATTTTGTTCAGCGTACCCGACCTTGCTGGTCACTTTCTTGTTAGTATGGCCTGATATGCCATACTACAGGTTGGACCTCCCTGGTCTGGTAACCTTGGGATCTAAGTGGTCCCAAACAAGGGATTTTGCTGGACCACGAATGTTGCTGTACCCGAGAGTCCCAGTTTAGAGTGGTACAACTTGTAGCTTACTTTCACTTCTCACTTTTATAAAGCAGGTATCTATTTTAGGGATGTTAAATTTAGATTAATCAGCTAATCGAATAGTCGATGCAATTTGCATTGACTATTCAATCAGTTGATAAAGGCACCTCTGCCTTTGAAGTGTAGCAACAGCCCCAGGGCTTTTGCTACACTTCAAAGGTGAAAGTGCTGCAGGAAGCACAGGACCAAAGGGGGAGTGCTGCACAGAGCCTAGAGGCAGCAGGGGAGTCCTAAGCTAACCCTGGGCTCCACACAGTGCTGCTGCTTTGAAATGCTGCGTACAGCCCGGCCCCAGGCATTTCAAAGCGGCAGTGTCGCATGGAGCCCAGGGTCTGGCCCTGGGATCCATATCCTCCTCTTTCCCTTCTCTCCCCTCCCCCTCCTGTTTGCTGCCTCTTTCTGTTAGAGGCCGCAGTGGGGAGAGCGACTAGTTGAGTAGTGTGTCGCCTATCTGATAAACACTTGCAGTCAACTAGTCGTTCACATCCCTAATCTATATTATGCTTTCACTGGAATATAGTTCATGGAACTGGTTAGAATTACCATGTCTTGCTTATCAGGCTAGCCCTTAAAACTCATTAAGCCTCCTTCACCACAGCTTGTTTGGAATAGTTTACAACTTCATGTTAACTCTCAAGCCTGTTGGCTGTAGGGATATTGCAGTCTCTTGTTGATGTAAGAATATAAGGATGATTGGTGAAGAATGCTTACCAGGATAGAAAGATGATGAGCAAGGAAACTTGGACACCATTTTCTATTAGAGTATGTGGCTCCACTTGAAACCTGTCACAAAATGTCTAGTTTACCAAAACTTTGTTTAGGGGAAAGTGAAAAATTCTGATAATGTTGAAATGTTCCATTGTGACATAATTGGAACAGAATGTTTCAGTATTCTCTTTTGGAACTTTAGTTTGTATTATGTATTTCAGAGTAATTCAAATTCTAAACTAAATATTAATCCCAAACCTTTTTTCCTGAATTTTTGGATGCTATTTTGAAATGTTTGGGTTTTGTTTTAATGCAGAACTAAGCCACATCTTGAAATCTCAAAAACCTTTGCAAAATGGAATTTTTTGTAATCCACACAGCTCTAGTTACAAGTAAGATCTGTAAAGGTTGGAGAGAGTATGGCTGTTTTGAACTCTGTTTGTGAACCTCCATGTGACTCAGTTTCTTCCTTCTACAGCATATAAGTTTTTTCTAGCTTTAATTGAGATGGAGAATTTAGCATGAATTTCACACCTCCCAGGATTTCTGCCAACAAATGAGTCCTGTGTTAGAAAAGTTTTGTGCTTTCAGTACAGTCTTCAGGAAGATACATTGATGTGAAAGAGTTGTTAACAGGCAGAATGTCCAGAGGGTTCAGAGTTATTTGATGTATATTGATTGCAATATACTGTACTTGCCTCTAATTTTAATTTTTCAATTGGTAATTGGTAGGTTTTTTAAGGCGTTATCCTCATGCTAAAGATGCAGTTTAAAATGTATGCTTTAATTTGTTAGAGTTCTTTAATCACCATTCCATTAAAAGGATTATCATAATTTCCTAAATGTTTGCTTGCAAAAGCGAACCATAAATCCATCTAGAAAATTGTCAGTGTCATGGAATGATTTTGTAAACGAAATGGCAGATAGATGACGAAGTGCATCAGTCTCAAAAGTCCTCTTTGAACATACACGTTCCAGGCAATATTATAAAAGTCCTTTCAGCATAACTGAAACATAATCAAAATCTCATAAACATTACCTAGTTTTAGTTTAGATTAATTTGTAGCCATTGTGTGGACATCTGTGACTGAATTTCAGTCCAACAGTGTGTCGCCACTGACAGTGCTCATGATATCAGAGGAGTATGAAAATAGTGCTTGGAAAGAGAGACATCCTTTTTACAGCTTGATGTAATGGAGTGTACTCACCCACTGACCGAGTGCATGTGCCCACACTCCTTTTCTGTTTGTGGTGACTCTTGGGTAACGCAGATGTCCAGCTGAATCCCACAGTCTGTTAAAACAAAGCAAACCCCTGCCGGGGGACGCTTTGTTTTAAGTCCAACAGGCCTCAGTGCCCTGTACTGTCTTCAGTGTGTCCCCACTCCAGAATAAAACAGTGCCCCAGGTTTGCCTTTGACTTTCTGGCCCCAGCTTTTCAGATGGGTCACTATAATTCAGTCTCCCTGCCCTAGGGTGTCTCACTATATCCAGGCTACTTCCCTCAATGGCTAATGGGGGATTGAGGGGACCCAATCCCACCCTCTACTCCGGGTCCCATCTCAGGGAGCCTGTAGATATCAGCTGTTTGCAATGTCCCTTTAAATAACTGTGGTGCTGCTATAATTCATGGGGTCACTTCCCAATGATTCCAGCACATTCTTCACCTTTACCTCAGGGCCTTGTCCCAGTTGTGAGTCCCAGCAGCGAGCCCAAAGCACCTGCTATCCCTCATCTCTAGCAAGGAACTCCCTTGATCTGGCCCTGAAGCTCTTGTATGAACCTGCTGGTCCCTGATTGGGTGTTTCCCATACAGCCACTCTAGGCAACTTAGTGGACCTCTCTATTACCCTTTCCTGGGGTGGTGTGTGGCAGGACCACTAGGTCTCTAGCAGGGGTCTCAGGGCCTTGTCCACCCCATCATACCTGGTTAGAAAGGATGTTCTTTTCTAGCTATTGATAGTTAGTCTCAGTTGAGAGCAAAGTGTAGACACACGCACACCAGGTCTAGAGTTTGGATGAACAACTCTGATAATTAGGATGGGATTATAGGGCAGGCAGCTAAAGTAGGATTTTTTTTTTTTTACTAAAATACCTAGTGTCACCCTAAAGAGACAAAGGGAAGAAACAACTGATATTTCATTTTATGAAGCTACATTGGGAAATACATGAGATCATAGTTAGGCCAGTGAGATGTGTCATAGCCAACACCAGCCAAGGGATGATGCAAAAAAAAAAAATCAATGGCAAGATATACTGAAGACTGCTGGCAAGGTTACCATTAGTCTTTATGGTCTCTCTCTTGACTCATAAATGCTATTGCTATTGAAATATCTAACAAACCTTTCAGTTAAATCCACCAGTGGCCCTATCAGATCATTCTTAAAACTATGACTGAACCTCAAGTCTGATATTAATCTGTTTGAGGGGTCATGCATATGCCTTGATAAAGACAATACAGAAGTTGAAGGGGCACTTAGCAAAGTCAACAGCTAAATACATCACTTAGGGAACAGACTTAGTTTAATAAACTCCCTGATCAGTTTATTTTTATTATCTGATCATATTTATGTTTATCTGAACAATAGCTGTTCTCTCAGGAACCACAGAAGCCAAGATCTCTTTATTTTCACTCATTTGAAAAACTATGCCTTGGACATACAGCACTGTGTCCCAACTGAAAGGACAAATGTCTTACAGAATGTAGACTAGGATATTCATAATAGCTGGAAATAGACATCCATCTTGACTGAAGGAATAAAATACAGGAGACTCAAATATAATACATAAGGTCATAAATCAGTACCAGAGCCATGACTCATGTTTTCCCTTTAGGATCTAAAGAGTGATCTTTTGCATTCCTTCTCTCTTCCACATTCCTCGGTTTGTCTGACCCATAAGAATAGGTCTACACTATAGCTGAGAGTGTGCTTCCCAGCTTGGGTAGACAGACTTGAGTTAGCTTTGCTCCAGCTAATGCATTAAAAATAGCAGTGTGGATACTGCAACATGGGCAGCAGCCTGAGTCCAAGCCCACATACCCCAGGTACAAGGTTGGATGGGTAGCCAATCCATTGCCCATACCACACAGTCCACAATGCTGTTTTTAGTGTGCAAGCTTGAGCAGAGCTAATGGGTCCCAGCCCTTTCTCGCTGCAGCAGCTTGGGGTCAGGTGACAACACCTCTCAATGGCTGCTACAACTCTAATAGGCATAGCTAGGGGAGGGGTACATGATGCCTGGCTGGGGCAGATTCAGATTCATTTACCCCTGTGCTTCCCAGCCAGTGGGAATGCAGCAAACTATGCACTTTCCCCTTTCCTCTGTGACGAAGAGGAACAGCCAGCGATGTCCTCATATGCATCTATGCATTGGGGGGGTGGGGTGGGGAGAACTTCAGCCTCCCCATCCTCCCAGAAGGGCGCAGGGGAATCAGGAGGCTCTGGGATGGAGCCATGCTGGTATGGGGAGGGGTGCCCCAAGCCAACCCCTTTCTCTTGCTTGGAGTTCTTAGACCGACAAACTGTTTCAAATATATAGTAGATATGTCAACATTAAAAACATTCTTATGACCAAAAAAGCATTTCAAAACGTTACGGCACAATAATAAGCAAAAGTCATTCTTCACAAAAAGACACTGAAGCTGTATGTCAAAAATGGATTTTTGCCCTATTCCTCCATTATTATTTATATTTCACTCCTGTTTCATTCAGGGCTTGATCCAAAGCCAATTAAAACCTCTGTAGGAATCTGCCCGTTGATTTCAATGAGTTTTAACCTGGCCTTCAGTTATTGAGCCAAGCTATACAGCAGTGGTTCACCAACTTCTAAGTTCTGACCCTTTTTTTTTAAATGCATCAGTATTTTCATGACTTCCTATCAGAATCCTCAGTTCTTAGCAATGACTTTTCCTACTTTGCAAATAAATTAGAATAAAATTTATAATCTTCATTTTGTTAGCAGCATACAGAAAATCTATAGTTATACAAACTTGCTCCCAAAATATAATTCAGTTTAAATTAAATCTAATAACTTGCCTGTCCTTTACTTACATTAATGGTTAATGAGATGGATGAAGCTGTCTGGAATTGCAAATCAGTTCAAGGAGCATCATGAAGTTTATCAGGCATAAAAATAGTTCATTCTTAACACTTAGCAAGTGATTTTGAAAATTGACAAGTAATCTTGAAAATTCTACTTCATGTAGACAAGGGAGCAAATGAAAGCAGCAGTCTTGGAGCCTGGGGTGCAGGGAAATAGATATTTGTATTTCACTAAGCACCAAAACTGACACCAGCCTTCACTTGCAACCTGTAACTTATGAGACTCATTGCAAGACTATCAATAAATCTTGTGCATCTGGTAGCAGTGTGACTTTATTGATTCCTCTTCCTCAACAATGGGCTCAAACCCTCAGGGAAGAATTCTTCAAATATGACCTTAAGTTGGAACAGGTGTCTGTAGGATCTTAAATAAAGTGAATGGGGCTGTTTACAACTCTTACAGCTATTGTTTCAGTTTCAGACCATCTGCAGATTCAGGCAGGCATTTTTGAGGTAATGTATGTGACTGTAAGAACAAGGTGTGTGGCGGGGGCCGGGGAGGGTAGAGAAGAGAGAGAGAGAGAGAGAGAGAGAGAGAATGTGTGTGAAAACATTTAGAAAAAAGAAACTTCTGTGCTGCCCCCATTGTGAGAGCCTCTGCCATGGAGGACAGACTCTGAGATAGGGATTCTGAGACTTCCAGCAGCTCACTTAGACCCAGATTCTTAAAGGTATTTTAGCACCTAATTTCTGTGGATGTGAGGGGCCTAAATTCCTTCAAGGTTGTGGACCTTGAGCTACCTGTGCTTTAGTCCCCCCCCATTTGTAAAGTGGGGATAATTCTTACCTATACAGGTGTTGACTTGGAGGTGCTCAACCCCTTCCCAACCCATCTACCTGCTCCTGCCCCTCCCCCCTGGAGCATCCTGCACACTACAAAACAACTTTTTTCAGTGGGCAGCAGGCACTGGTGGCGGGGGTGGGGGGGAGGGGACTGATGGGGGAGCTTGGCTACCAGTGGATGCTGAACACTCACTAATTTCTCTTGCTTCAGGCCTAAGCACCTACACTTACCTATGTCACATGGGTTATATGAGAGTAAAGCAATCACTAACACAGATTCTCCAGTAGGTAAATTGTGATGGGTACATTTTCACTATCTGTGACTATAGGAATTCATAGAAAATTGCATCAGAGAGATTTGCAATGTTCAGAAAAATCAGCTGTACAAAAAAATCTTTAAAGAGTAATAAAAATGGTTTTTAGTGTGGGAATGTTTTTATAGCAATAGTATTGTTGGAGCGTAACCAGTTAGAAAAGCCATCTCTTAAAACTAATTACAAGGCCGTATATGTCTGATACATGTCTACTTTGAAAGTAATTATCACCTAGCTTTAATGGAGATAAATGTAAAGACCCTTATGGATATTTGTTGGAATTATTGATAAACTGTAATGCTTTTTGTAGTGAACACTCAAAGTTAGAACAAAACACCCTGAAATCATAAATAACTTATAACTATAAATATGAGCTTGAAATGTATATTGTTTACATAACATAACACAAGGATGGTCACACTGGGTCAGACCAAAGGTACATCTAGCCCATTATCCTGTCTTCCGATAGTTGCCAAAGCCAGATGTCCCAGAAGAAATGAACAGAACAGGTCATCAGTAAGTGATCCATTCCATTCTCAGACAGTAGTTATTAATGGTTCACAATCATGCTGGAAGGCATAACAAGTGGGGTTCCAGAGGGGTCTGTTTTGGGACTGGTTCTGTTCAATATGCTCATCAATGATTTGGATTATGGCATAGAGAATACAATTATTAAGTTTGCAGATGATACCACACTAGGAGGGGTTGCGAGTATTTTGGAGGATAGAGTCAAAATTCAAAATACTCTGTCCAGAGAAATGGTCCGAGGTAAATAGGTTGAAGTTTAATAAGGACAAATGCAAAGTACTCCACTTAGGAAGGAACAATCAGTTTCAGACATACAGAATGGGAACTGACTGTCTAGGAAGGAGTACTGCAGAAAGGGATTTAGGGGTCATAGTGGACTACAAGCTAAATATGAGTCAACAGTGTAACACTGTTGCAAAAAAAGCAAACATGATTCTGGAATGCATTAACATGAATATTGTTAGCAAGACATGAGAAGTCATTCCTCTGCTCTACTCTGTGGTGATTAGGCCTCAATTGTAGTACTGTGTCTAGTTTTGGGCACCACATTTCAAGAAGGATGTGGAGAAATTGGAGATGGTTCAGAGAAGAGCAACAAAAATGATTAAAGGCCTAGAAAACATGACCTACGAGGGAAGACTGAAAGAATTGGGATTGTTTAGTTTTGAAAAGAGAAGACTGAGAGGGGACATGATAGCAATTTTCAAGTATCTTGGCCTCTGAGGATAGGACAAGAAGCAATGGGCTTAAACTGTAGCAAGAGAGGTTTAGATTGGATATTAGGAAAAGTTCCTAATGGTCAGGTGGTTAAACACTGGAATAAATTGACTAGGGAGGTTATGGAATCTCCATCACTGGAGATATTTAAAAGCAGGTTGGTTACGCATCTATCAGGGATGATCTAGATTGTGCTTGGTCCTGCCGTGAGGGCAGGGGACTGGAATTGATGACCTCTCAAGGTCCTTCTGGTTGTAGTGTTCTTTGATTCTGTGATTCCTGTTGCTCATTCCCAGCTTCTGTGCTATTTCAATACTAATAAGACATCATGATTCTTAGTATGTAGGGATTATCTAACACAAGAGTATAGCTGGAAATGTACTTAGAATAAAAAAAATTGTTTTATGTGTCCCCCATGGAAACTAGCCTGAAGTTTGGAATTAAAGTTGTTAGATTGTATGTTTCCCCAGAGTAAAGCCAGGAAACAAACAGTTTAGTCCTTTAGCACACTGTATGCATTCTATTTCCTTTTTCAGTTTGAACTGCTTCCCCTTCCACTCTTACATAGTTTAGGTTTTCTGAACAGTGCCGATACTCACTTAACTAATTCCAATGTCTGAATATTGCCCTTGACCTACATCTATTTTTTATCTATGTGTCTTCGATAAAGGAGTTTGATAGAACTAATTTTTGGCAGAAAAGTATACTTATTAAATTCCATTTTATATATTATTACATTTAAAATTGTTAAATGTTATTAATGTAATATTGAAAATGTGTTTTTAAAAAGTCTTTTTCATTGGCCCTTTAATACTTTGTCAACATATGTATGTTTACCAGGTCAGCAGAAAAGCAATAGATACTGATGACAAGAAAGCATGAGTAATTTGAGTGTTGACATTTTGGAGAGCCATTTTGACATTTTGGAGAACTATATTATTACCGTTATAAACTAAAATTGTTAAATTGAAAACGTCATTAATGAATTACTGCTGTTTTGTCACTCTCCATATTTATTATGAAATGATGTTTATAGCTATGAATAAACAAAATAGAACTCTTGGCGGTGGACAAGTAGTCAATGCAAATTCTGCCAACAGATTTGCACCAGATGTCTGTGGATTTTTGTTCTAAATTATGAGTAAGAGGCATTGTCTTCATTTTTCAAATAGTCATTGAGAATTTGTCTGCCTTTGTCTGGCTGCTTTTTATATGTAAATTAAAGTTACGGTTAAGTAATTGTTTATCAGTTTCATAGAACAGACTTTGAGGCCTGGTGCCAGTGAGAAACTGGATCTCTCATCTCTCACCAAAAAATCATAGTACTTAGTCATGATTCAAAGTGCTATAGTTTGCAGGAGATGTATGGCAAAACCAGATTAAGGAAAATCAGATTGATAATCACAGTGATAAAATTCAGACGTGTAGTCATTCTTACGTCAGATTATGACAGTTGTCTTTCCAAGTTAAGTCAGAGTAGGTTCAGACTTTCCATCTCATTTGTGTCCCACAATATATAGTACCTTTAGGAGGTACTGATGCCAAACTTCTTAGTAAAACTATTGTGTCTTCAAACTGTAATGCCCTAGTCCACTGGCTTCTCTCCTTTAACATTAACCTCTTTATGGGTTTTGATGGGCAGGTCTGGGTTCATCTGGACTGTCTCTCCAGCCCAGCATGGTGCACTTCCCGGTTTTCCTTCTCAGATAAATGTACGTAGCAGTGCTTCCACCTCACTTGCTCATTCCTGGCAGGATCACCAGAGTAATTTGGACCAAGAATTCTTACCACTGGGTACCCCTGAATTATTGCCAGATAGTTGCAGAGCCCCAAGAAATAACACAAATACATGGAATGTATCAGAGTAAGTGTATTAAATCAGTAAATATGACAAAACAGGGTAAATAAATACCTTTGTGCTCACTCTGGCTTGTGTTCATAGCACTGATGAATTTTGTCCCTAGTCCTGTTCATCAAGTGGCAGACAAACCACTTTGCCAGTGGGTCCATACCCATGGATTTCAGCCAGTTGGGGGCCCCTTGAAAAATGGTTCTTTTGGGGAGTGGGGTCAGGGCACAGGGGCTTGTCACACTCTGCCTGCCTGGCACTCGTGCTGTAGAGGGGGTAAGCCCCCACATTCTAACCCCACTCCCCAGTAGCAGTGCCATGTGAGTGGGGGCAGGGCTAGACCCTACACCCAATTCCTATTTCCTTAGCAGAAACATGAGGGAGACTGCAGGTGAAAGAACTGGGAGGAGGCCCTGCACTTGCTTTGGCTCATGGATCAACAAAACCTTCGTCTGCCTCCGCAGTCAGAGCTGATGAGCTGGTATAGTAGGAATAAAATTTAACATCCTGCTTGTAGGTCCACATGGGCCTTTGTTGACCTGTGAAAAATAATATCTTCTGTAGCAGTAACAAGCAATTTTGGCTGACTTAGTCCAGTGCAGTCCCTAAAAGACTCACACATAGGATGAGAAGTCCCTCTAACAGGTTTACTAAACCCTATATAGTGAAATCCCCAGTTCCTTACCCTATGGGTTGAGGATTCAGTTCAGAGAATAAATGTCTCTATTTTCCTATCTAACTAAAAATGGTGCTCTCACAATTCCATAAATGGTTTAAGGTTCAGAGGTAAATGCAAAGTCCTCAGCACCAGAGGGGCTGACAATCTAAGTTGCAGGCATCCTCTTCATGCAGGAATTAGGCTTGTTTCTGTTTCTAAGATTTCCTCTACCCATAAAGGAATGTAATAATCAAATGCACATGACAACAGCTATCCTAAAAAACTGTAACTCTTACTCTCTTAATCTCTGACCCTGCAGCTAAAATACAATCACAGCAGAAGGGCAATGTGCACCTAGCAGTTGGAGCAGTACCTGCCACGTGGTAAGTGATTTCTCTAAGGAGCTGAAGGGCTAACTCAGTGCGGTTGTGGTAGCGGTGGGCATTTTCCCAGTAAAACTCTAAACTGGGAATTATCTTGGACAGGGAAAGGAACAAGCTTAAAGATTTTGCATTCAAGCACCCAGGGCATGTCTACACAGCAGCGTTATTTCAAAATAATAAAGTGAATATCTGCACCAGGGCTACTCAACTTTGGAAGCCCCAGGGGCCACAGTGATACTCTCAGGACATGCCGAGGGCTGCAACTTAAGTGTAGTTGCATATGGATGCAAATAGCTTATTTCACACTGACGGGCATGAATACAAAGATTAAGCCTTAGTGAGAGTCAGTCAGCACCTCTCAGGCTCTGCCCACAAGGCTAAGTAGCCAGCACTTCCCACAATGCCCTGGCACTCCTGGCACCTCCTCCAAGGGGGCTAGAAATGCCCTGTAACCGTCTGTTCCAGCCAGCCCGTCTGCTTGCATCTTTCAGTGCTCACCCCACCTGGGAGACGACTCGCCATTGTGGAGCGTGTTCCCAGTGGAGACCCCATATGCAAAGGATCCCATCTGCAGGCTGTGTGTTGAGCCCCACTTAAACTCAAACCTCACCTTGGGCCACAAACAAATGGGTCCAATGCGGACATCCTAGATCTCCTTGAAATCTGGGGAGAGGAGGCAAACCTCTAGGATCTCTGCACCAGACTCAAGAACACGGACATATACAGCCAGATGGCCAACAGCCTGGGCCAGAAGGGCCACAGACACACCCAGGAGCAGGTTAGGCAGGGTAAAGGGGAAGGAGTTGAGGCAGGCCTATATCAAGGCCAGGATGTGCAGCTCCCACTCTGAGGCAGCACCCCAGACCTTCCAGTATTTTGACCAGCTCCACTGCATCCTGGGAGGGAGCTCAGTCCCTTTCCTCCCACCCCACCCCCCCATTGTAGACTCTGGGCCAGAGAGACGCCTGTTGTCAGCCTCCCAGAAAGTGTGGCAGGGGAGGCAGAAAATGAGGAGGAGCAGGAGAGGGAAGACAAGGAGTCCAGCATTGACACCATGCCCACCAGCCAGAGTTCAGTCTGTCCCTGGAGTTGTCCCCCCTCCCCACCCTGCAACCCAGAATGTGTCCCAGGGCTCAGATGAGGCCGGGAAAGGCCCATCAGATGAGTTGTGTTACTTTCCCTAGACACATGTGGGGGAGAGGCAGCAGGTGATGAGGGGCTGCACACTCCTTGCTTGGCCTTCTTAGCCTGAGGATTGCACAGCAGCCTGTGCACATGGGTGCACATGGAGCGCCAGTCCGGAGCACATAGCTGCAATGAGGCAGCCATTCAGGAATCTTGCATTCCTGCTCACAGGGTTCCTGCACAGGCCTGCCTTACTCCTGACACCGTGGTGGGACACCTTCCCACCACAAGCCACCACTACAGAGGATGAGGTCAAGGACTCACACATAGCAGTGCCTCATACAGCACACAGGTAGGCCTGCACTCTCGTGGCAGCATCCACTTCCCGGTCGGTGTGGCGAGGCGGAGGACACCGGTCCTCTGCCAGTAGAGCCTGCTGGGAGGGAAAGGAAGAGGAGGAGACCCTGTAGCACCCCCTCCGGCAAATGATGTCTGCCACTCACATACACCTCCCCCAACATCCCCTCCTATCTCCAGAGGGCAAGGATACAAGTCCTCTCCCTATGAGACACCCCACTGCTGGACCTGGTGTGGGCGCGGCTCGGAGGGAAGCCGAGCCGCCCCGTTGCTCCCCTCCCACCTGTAGGTTCTTGGCCTGGCCGGCACCTTCCCATGCGTGCTTGTCCCCAGGACGTGGGGTAGTGAGGCTCCCCCTTAGGACATGTGCCCCTGCAGGAAAGGGCCCGCTGCCTATGCCTCAGATGGCCTTGCTTGAAGCACATCACCTTTGTCTGACCCGAGACCTTTCAGTGTTGGCTCAGAGATGAGGCCCAAGCTTCATGCACCTGTCTCCTGGGATGAATCCTGAAATCATGAGTGTCCCCTTGAAAATTCTGGATGAAATGTATGGAATAAGTATAGACAGCATGTACCATACCAAATTCATTTTCAGACTAGTTTGAAAAATTGCAAATGAATACATTAGTTCAGTGGTCTCCAACCTTTTTATGTCCAAGATCACTTTTTAAATGTCAGAACAAGCCAAGATCTACCACCCCATCCTTCTCCCAAAACCCCACCCCCTCCTTGAGGCCTCGCCTTCTTCTCCTCCTCTCCATCACTTGCTATCCCCAGCCCTTATACACTCTGAGGGTATGGATACACTGCCACTTTTTTTTTTCAATTCTGTCTTGACTGGGCCAAATGTCAGAAAAACCCCTCCTTTCGGAAGCCCCCTTATTCCTCATGAAATGAGGAATACAGGGGTTACCTAAATGGCATGTTTGCTGTTCCGCTAAAAAAAGTGGAAGAACAAATGCATTCCTGGACATAGAACAGTTTTTCCGGGATACCTCTGGAATCCCGGAAAAACTCCTGCAGTCTAGCCATACCCTCACTGGGCTGAGACAGGATGTGTGTGCTCTGGGGTGGGAATGAGAGATTTGGGTGTGGGAAGGGATGAGAGGTGCAAGGTTTGGGAGGGAATTTGGATGCAGGAGGAGTTGGAGAAGGGGATGCTGGCTTGGGGAGAGGGCTCCAAGATGGGGAGTGTTGGGGTTGGGTTACTGAGCAAGCCACATGCTTGTGGATGTGAGGGTGCAGGAGTTTGGGTTGGAGTATGTGAGGGGCTCAGGGCAGGGAGGTTGGGAGTAAGATGGGCAGTGTGTGGATGGTGCAGGAATGTTGTGGCAGAAGACTGAGGATGTGGGGCTGCAGGAGTTTGGGGATGTGAGAGGCTCAGGACAGGGGGTTCCAGTGTATGATAGGCTCAGATCTAGGGTCGGTGGGGTGGGTGCAGGAGTGTTATGATGCTGCGGCCAGATGGGGGCTTGGCCCCAATTGGGGGTTTGTTGCCCAGGCTTCATTTTTAAATAAAATATTATGTCAAACACAGAAAGTTTCAGTATTGTCTTTATTTATGAGAGGGGCCGGGAACCTGTTTTGAGTCAGGGGTCACTGACCCACAGAAAAGTCAGTTGGGGCCACACAAGTGAGATGCAAAAAAATAACTCCTCCAACCCCCCCCCCATCTCACTAATGTGGCCCCAACTGTGGTGGTGGGAGCAGAGGACATGGTACTGGGGAAGGGTGCTACTGGGTTCTGCGGCAGCGGATGGGGTGCCGGTGGGAACGGGGTGCCGGTGGGAACAGGGTGCCAGTGGGTTCTGCGGCAGGGGACAGGGAGTCCCCAGCACGCGCCTCCTCCGGGGACTCCTCCCCCACAGATACGGGAAGTCCGGTTGCGCGCCTCTTCTCGGGACTTCTAACTCCCCACCCACACGGAGGAGGGAAGCCCCAGCGCACACCTCCTCTGGGGATTCCTTCCCCCTCCTCCCCATAGAGGAGGGAAGCCCGGGCGCGCACCTCTTCACGGGACTTCTAACCCCCCCCGCGTGGAGAAGGGAAGCCCTGGCGTGCACCCCCTCTGGGGACTCTTACCTCCCCCCCGAGCAGAGAGTCCCCGGCGCACCACAGACCTGCTTTGTGGTACGGCCCTGGCTGTTTGGGGAAGGGGGAGAAGCCTGCACACTTCCTCAAACCCTGGAAGTGGTGCGTAGCTGCTGGACTTCCATCCACCCCACAGGAAGCCGGCACTACCTGCCTTATTGCTGGAGGTAGGTAGTGGGGCTTCTTTAGGGTGCGGGGAAATGGGGGGGAGGTCCTGAACGCATCGCAATCGACTGGTCAGGGCTTCCCGATGGACCAGTCGATCACGATCGATGGGTTGGTGACCACGGCATTAGTTGAACACTGATTGGTTTCAATTGTATTTGATTATGGGCCTTTTCAGATGAATGCCTAATCAAATAATAATATAGCAAACTATTCTAAAAATTAAAATATTCATTGTATTTTTTAAATTAATTATGGACTTTTAGGACAATCTGCCATATTTAAAAAAACCAACCAAACAAACAGGATTTCACAAGTAACCCCAGGCCCTTGTCTATTGGAAAAATAGATATTTTGGAAATAATTTATTCAGTCTTATGGGAAGACAATTGATCATTCCCCAAACAACTTTCACTATTTCGTTGATTGGCATCAAATTTATGGGAAGCAAACTGCTTGCCATGTCAATAGGGTTGCCAGTTTTGGTTGGATGTATTTCTGGAGGTTTCATCATATGACATAAAAATAATCTTTGAATAAAGATTAATTCCTGGAGTTTCCAGGAGTATCCTGAAGGGTTGGCAGCACTCAAGGAAAAAGAATGGCAACACTGGCAGTGCTATCTGGAATGATGAAACCAATAAAGATGTGTGTGGAGTTAGGGAATACAATTACCTGTATTAAATGATATAAAATCCCTTTTGGATAGAAAACCTAATTTTGATACTTTTTAAATGTTAAAGTACTTCAAATTTGTAAGAATTTTGTGTACTTCTGTGGATAGGATCATGCAGCTTAGTTGACATTGTCTGGTTCTGTATCAGAAAGTGCTAATTGCAAGCACAACTGAAGATCTGTCACTGGCATTGAAATAGTACATACATTGGCTCCTAGTTTTCATTGCATATTGCCGCTCTGATAAAATATTGCACCATTGCTATATCTGAAGTGAACAATTTACATGTTAGCACAAAACTCATGTGTCTTGAGCTCGGAGGAATTAAGCCAGTAGGCTTGATGGGTTTTTTTTTCTAAGCAGCTTTTATTTTTTTGCCTTTTTTGTGATTAGGTGAGTGTAATAATGCCATCACCAAGCAGAAACCATCTCTACAGACTTAACAGTGCTAAGATTTGGTCCTACTGCTGCCAAAATTGTTGTTGTTTGACATTTTCTCTCTCTCTCTCTAGCCGTTCCTCTTTGTCTGTCATGATTCAAGTATTGTCAGTCACTGCTTTACTTGCAATAAGTAAATGGGTTTTCTTAATGGACAGAACATGCAAGAATTATATATGTTTAGTGTTAGACCGTGGACTATCAATCAGTTCAGCCAGGCGTTGCAAATAAAATAGTGCTTGCATTATAGGGATTTGTTTCTAAAGAATCTGGTTCAGTAATTAGAAAAGAAACAGGAAATTTTAAATAATAATTTGTGTTTCTAAATTTGGTTTTACAATACAATTTAAAGGATATTTTTGAGCAAATATTCAGACACAAGTATTGCACAGAACCCATAAATAAAATGCATCAGAAGTTAATGTTGCAGTGTACCACAGTAGATAGACTCTCCTTTGAAAAGATCTGATATTTTTATTTATCCATTCTAAATCTTGATTTTTTTTTCGTCTGTCTCATTTTAAGGAGTATTTTAAGAACGTTCAAGGTAGTTTGTGATGTATTACTTGATTCAGGAATTCAGTTCTTAAAACCATTAAGCTTAGTCTTAACTCTTTTATATAACATTATGCTGTGTCCAAAAATAGAATTATTTCTTCCTGTTGCACAAAGATGACAAATAAAAAGTGTGTTATTGATTGTGACATAACAGAGAGTCTTATATGCTATATTCTGTACAACAGCAACACGGAATGTTATAGCTCTGCTATTACTTGGTGAAATAGCTTGTTGAGATATAAATAGATTTCTAATGACTGTCAGACTCTGTGCCTAGGAAATTTCCTAGTAGGTATCTCTTTACAGAGCTAACATCTCTAATAAAATAGCTGTAATATTTCACAAATGCAGGAATATTTTTATATTTGTAACTGAGGCAAATACTTAGCATGTGCATAATTTGAGACTCATTTTAAAGCTGTAATTTATCATAATTATCTACATATTATTAATGGCAAAACATGTTTAATTGCTTTTGACTGGACTGGCAAAAGAAGAAGGATGATGAGAAGGAAAGTTAACAGCAGATGGCTCTACTGTCAAAACTGCAGTATCTAAACCCGAAACTAAGCAGCAGACTGAACAGAACATGTTTCTGGCTCCTAGTTTTAACTCTCTGTGATAAGTGTGAATTAGCATTTGGCGGGTTATTAGTGTTTAGAGAGAAGTAAAAATAGTTGTCTTATTTACAATGGCATAAAAATAGCAAAGAATGAGACTTGGTAAGTTTTCCCCTCCATATTTGATGTGTCTTTCGGTATGATTTAGTAAGTCTGATTTAAATATTTAACTGTTGTAAAATTAATATTTGGGAAAATATCTGATTCAACTTTTACATAATGTAGTTCCCCCCTTTTCTCTTTCACACACAAGATGCTTTTATATAGTAATGAAAAAAGGGTTTAATCTTCTATAACCTACCCTGACTGTGAGAAAAAATAATTTAGCCAGCAGTTGAAAAATATGTAATACACTTAACATTTCACTGTTTCAAATAATTTCAGCATTGCTGCATCAATTGCAATATGGCCTGAAGGATTTGTCTTATATTAAGCACAATATGTATGCACAGATGTGCTGTAAAAATCCCAACATTTCTATTCACACATTCATTGCCTCAGAGAATGTAAAAATTCAAGCTTACATTCATACAAATTTAAAGTACAGAATAAAAAAGGAGGGTTTTTTTTGGATTTGTGTGTAGCCTAAGAGAACCAAAATAAGCATGTGGTAGATTACACTCCTGGATGGTCAATGAAAGTAATTTAACTGCTTCAGCTGATCGAAAAGAAGTGCTAACCCTAGCAACTTAAAATGAACAGTGACATCTACAAAATGATGTGAATTCCAAAGTGTGTGTGTGTGAAACAATCTACAGACTAAAATAACGAGATTGAAATTGTTAAGAAATGGAACTGGCAATGGAGATCCATTGTTTGCTTCTTGTCATGATGTTACTCAATATGCCATCAGTGTGACAATATATGTACCTCTCACAGTGGTAATCTGCAGAGAACGGTGTTACATAAGACATCTTACTTTTTTTTAAATTTTTAATCCAAAGATAGTGAAAATGTACTGTTTCAAAGAACAAATTAATGGTTGATTAGTTCATTAAGTTTCAATCATTAAGATTTTTAGAAAACCAATGTAATAAATGAATTAAAGTAAAACTGGTACATCATCTTAAATGATTAAATTTGATGTAAAGACTTGAGCAGGTCTTTTTGAATCCTACACTTAAAGTATGGTTTTGATAAGTAAATACAGTATAATTACTTCTGAAAACCAGTAATGGGATGCCAGTTATAGAGTCTGTTCTGTGACTAGATTTGGCAGCAAATTAAATGTGTGTGTTTACATTTGTCCTCTAAAGATCAAAATTCTGTCAATATTTTGACAGGTTATATTTATAGCTGTAATGTGGATATATAGCTTAGTGGCATTTCCTATAATGTTAAATAGGTACATGCACAGTGAATTCCTAATGCTTATGCTATTTCATAACCTAGAACCATTCATTGGGTATATTATGAACAATTCTTAATACAAAATATAAATTATGAAATTACTGCTATGAATCATTGTTTAGAGTCTAGTAGCACAAAAGAGCCCATTATGTAATTGCTATTGGCGGACACTGTGTCACAGCTTATAATTTCTTTGATATTCTATCAGTAAGTCAAAACTATAGCATAGGTACCCTTGAAATCATCCCTGTGTTCACAGGAGACTCACAAGCTTTGCTTCCTTTGAATTTTCCTTTGAATTTTCTAGTGAGGCAGTTTTGCTTATATCCACTGCTGAAAATGTTTTGATTAACTTGCTAGCCTTTAAGAAACATTCTATAGTCTGAAGCTAAGTTTGACTTAGGTGATTATATATTTTAGTTAACCTAACTGATCGTTGGAGTACGAATTGGAATTCTATACAAATATTTAATTATTCTATTGTATCCATTTAGGTCACTCCCCTCCCCCCCATTTTGAAAAATATAAATTCAGCACATAATGGTATTGGAAACCAGCCAAGAGAAACTTAAACCCTACATTTTTGGAAACTCTTCAGTTATCTTCAGATTCTTATCCGACATCATCCTTCTAAACTAAGCCCATAAAATTACCAATATTTAGAACATATGCAGTCCCATGTATGCCTCATTCATTCTTTGTATGTTTGCTTTTTTATAGGTACTAATCTAAACAAAGGGTGGAACCAGGATTTCACTGTAGTCAGTGGCAAAATGCTCATTGACTTTAGTAGCCCAGGATTTCAACTATATCCTCCATTTTGTTTCTACCCCTTTAATCTTGTATTACCATTTCTCTTCCAATTCTCTTCATCATAATTCTTTCTGGTATAATCCATGAGTGTAGTATCTCTCTACTTGATTTTTATGCTTTTTAAAATCAGTTAGGAGGAAGAAGGTGTAGAACATATAGTAACTAGTGTTCCGAGATTTAAAGTACTGATTTTTAATAGCAAGCAAACTTTGATTTAATGTTTTTTAATGACTACAATATGTTGTCTTTACTTCCCCCCCTCCTAAAGTAAGGTTGAGTTTGTAACCATTCAAACTTTTTGTTTTGCAAATAAACAGATCCTTTACATTTGGTGCTTCTTTTTGCTGACCAAGAGGATATACTATATAATTGCTTAAATATGGTAAAGATATAGCTTAATTTCAGATGTTTAATTTTTACATTTTGATTATGGTAGAAACTGATCCATGATGCATTTCTAATTTTTAGATTATTAATATTTTGCTTGATATTTGTGCCAAGCTACATTTAATTAATATTCACAAAATCAGCATTTTAATTTTTTAATTAAATAAAACTACTTTAAATGTGCTGGGCATAATGGAAAAACAAGTTTTGTATTTAAAACTAAATCATTTTTTTTAAACAGGAAATATTTTCTGAAGTCATCATACTGATGTAATCATTTCTGTTCACTAATTTCTTCAAGATTTAGAACCAGTAGAGTATATTCTACTGTCCTACTTTTTGAACTCCCGGATGATTTCTTAATTTTGAATGAACTAGAATCATAGAACACTAGAACTGGAAGGGACCTCGAGAGGTCATCAAGTCCAGTCCCCTGCCCTCATGGCAGGACCAACTAGTCATTGATCTGGACTTTCTGAATAAAGTGAAATGAGAAAAAATATTCTTCCTGCACCTGCAGAAGAGGCTATTGCTATCACAAACTGGTTTAACATGTCTATAACCCCAGGTTCTATTTGCTTAGCCAGTTACTTCTACCCAGTTCAGTGATTGTGATTTTTTTTTTTTTTAAAGTACATGTTTGCTGTCAAGTCCTAATGTTTTTTAATACAATGCAAATGATTTTACTAGATTATAAATTTGGGTGTTAGCATAGGTTGTCAATTTTAAATTAATGTAAATGTTTATTGTTAAACCTATATTTAATTTAAATTTTAAAAATTTAATTTAAATAAAAATCCAATTGTTATTTTTTTAAGTCATGGATTTTTATCTCCCAGAGCAATATTACAGTAAACTTCCGATAATCCAGCACCTTTAGGACCCAGGGGGTGCCGGATTATCAGATATGCTGGAGTACTGGAAGGGGGGCTATGAAGGGTATGGGGTGGGGGGGGGGGTCGGCGGGGAACTGCGCAGCGTGGGAGAGGGCGGCGCTACGGGACCAACCTGGCAGCACCCCAGCTGCTCTGCCCCAGGGCTTCCCCAAGTCCGCTGCTGCTGAAACTGACCAGCGGCTGACTTGGGGAAGCGGGGGGCAGAGCAGCTCCAATTGTCTGGCTGGCTGGAGCACTTCCAGGTTCCAGTTGGTGCTGGACTATCAGGAGTGCCGGACTACTGGAGTTTTACTGTACTTCACTCATACAGCACATTGACAACTGAATAATTGGAGTGTCATGGGGCAAGCACCCCACCCTCCTCTTAGGTGTAGGGTGCCAGGCCTTAGAGGCCCCTTGAAGGGTGCTCAACCCTGCAGGCATACCAGTTTCAATGACTCAGAGTTAATAACTAAACACCTTCTCTGCAGGGTAGTCAGGCCTCGGGAACAGAGTCAATATCAACACTCCCTCCTCTCATGGTAGTATGGCCTATCGGCTACAGTCAATAACAATCCCTCCTTCACAGGGCAGTCAGGTCCAACTGCCAGAGTCAGTGATAACACTCCGCTCAGGGCAGCAGGGCCTAGCAACCACAGGCACAGAGTCAATAACAATGTTCCTCTGCACTGGTCAGGGAGGCCTAACAACCAGATTCAGTGGCAACAGTTGTAGCTCTCTGCATGGAGTTGGCAGGGAGGGAATAAGGGGACCTGGGCCCACCCTCTTCGCCCAATCCCAATCCCAATCCAGGGCCCTGGCCATGGCGTGGTCCACCACTAGCTTGGCGGGGAATTGCACTGAAACACGCAGAATTCTCAGGCAGCTCCCCCCACCGTGGGCTACTTCCTAACAGGCTTGCTGTTCCAGACTTCCTCTCCACTTCCCTCCAGACTAGGGGCTTCTCCAGACGTTCCCTGTTGCCTGGCCACCTCCTCTGGGCCATCTGCTGCTCTTCCTCAGATGCTCCACAGCACATCCTTCCCCAGCAGCAGTCAGCCCAGACTGAGCTGCTCCATGGGCTTTTATAGCTGGCCTCCAGCTGGCACATTCCCAGCAGGGCTAGCAGGGTGGGGCCTTCTCAGCCAAGTAAATAGGGTTAGCCCTTGCAGCCCCAGTGTGAGGTTGGTATACCCCGTCACAGGGAGTAAAACTAAAGCAGAAAAACAGGGAAGGGATAGTAACCTATAGAGAAAATTAGCAACCATGAAAGTTCTGTATGTGACACTGAAACAATGAATAGAGTTTTACAAGCTCACAGATAAGTTCCTTCAACTATTAACAAAGAAATCATAACTTGAAAACTGTTTGCAATAGTAAAATTGTCTATTGATTAGGTAAGTATACTAATAGTTCATGTTGTGTGTTGCAAGTGTTAAATCGGTTAGCCTTTTAGTGGTGATTTAGGCTGTGAGCATAGAATCATTATTATTAATTGTTCTGCCTTTTTTACAAGATACCTTCTGTTCCTAATTTTACATCAGAATTAAATGTCGTGGTAAATGTTTAACTTCAGAAGATGAGTTTGGTCATATTCCTCCGATACAAATAGTAGTACTTTACTTCCTGTGTACAAATGCTGCACTTGCATCAAATGCTAAAAGAATACATTACTTAAATTTAGTAAATTTTCAGGTGCTGAAAATTATTTTAGAATTGCCTCTCTTTTCCCATATCTTAAACATGAAAACAGTGTTTGCGGGGGGAAGAGGGAGAAGGAAAATAATCTGAACAATTCTATAGCCCTTGCAGGCTGTTACCATGGTGTTGTACATGACAGCAAATGAGCAGAGTTTGGCAATGCAGACAAAACAATCCCTCTAAGTTTTTTTTCTTTTTCTTGCAGGACCAGTAAGACCCCAATGGCTTGTGTTGACAGGTAATACAATTTAATTCAGCAGGGGGAATAAAGAGACTATCCATATTCATTGCTTAATCAAATAAAATTCTTCTAGAGGATTCTGGGAATTCTCGACAGTTCCTTCAAAAGCTTCACTTTGATAGCGGTAAACAAATTACCTTACGAATAACTTCTTAATCAGGGAAAAGTAGAGCTGTTCTCTACTTGATCTCTCCCTTTGGGTGGTCCCAGTCAGAGAGCAGCAGTCTTCCTCCTGATGATTTGGCTTCTGAAAAGCTATATAGTATTATGCTGACAGCTGTAGACCTTTTTTTGTTAGGGATAACAAACATCCTGTGCTGAAGACAGCATCAAGCCCAGCTTGCAGTAAGCCCAATTAGAGAAGCTAAAATCTCATTTGTTTCACCATGGGAGCCACTGAAAGCACACCGTTTTGGCCTCATTACAGTATTTTTAACTTTACAAAAACAATTTCATTATGGAAATTAAAGAAGCTCATTTGGTCTGAGCATTTGCATTGAAGTTAATAAATTCCACAAGAATTTCAACTCCAGCACGTAGGGTTTTTTCATCTTCACTTAATTACAACAGAAAGTTACATTAAAAATCTTTTTGGATTACAGTATCTACAAAGAAAGCTATAATTTTGCTGTACTAGCCATTTATTGTGTAAAATGCCTGACAAGGTTTATAATTCTAAGTTTTATTTCCTAAAAATAAAGAAAATTTATTAAAATAAAATATGTTTGTAGGAGACTCGTGTCATCCCCTCCCCCAATATGTAGACATCCAAGTGTTGTCAACCATTTGCTATACCTGGCTCCAACTGAAAGGCCTTTTAAGTTCCCAGCTTTTCCCTTTTTACTTAAGGCTTTTCTGTTTTTATTATGTTCCTTATTACTGTTCTTTACTTAGGAACTTTGGTTCAAAATTAACTAAACAACATGTGTAAAACATAATGCTATGATTACATAGATAAACCATGGTTCAAACATATTTTGGAAAAGCTCAGTAAAAAGATTTTAAAAAATGAACACTGGCAAATATTAAAAGATGTGTACTGGATGATTATTATACTTGCTTGAAATAGGAACAAATGAGAGGACAAAGATAGAAACACTTTTTTGAACTCTTCCTCATATTTGGCAGTACTACGAGAGAATAAAGATTATTCCTATGATAGGAGAGTGATTATAGTGTTACATTGACCTCATTTACTACTTTCGCATATTGAGTTCCTTATAGCAGGAAAAGTGAAATACTACATTAAATGATTATCAGTTTGTCTAGCCAAAATTGTTTATTGATGAGAAAATAAAGAGGGCAAATATAGGTATCAACCTACATCAAAAGTACCTGCAAACAAACTACACAGTGGAATTATCAAAGCTTAAAGGAATGTATAACAATGACTAAATACCTTGCAGAAATAAACTAGCTTTTCCTAGAGTAGGAGGCCTGGAAGGGGTCTTAAGACATCAGATATGCTTTATTTTTCATATACTTTTTATTTTTTATTTACTTCACTGTCATATTGAGTCTTATCAATGAAAACGAGAAAGTTAAATCTGTGACTTGGTTCTCTTCTTTCTACTTTGCAGTTATAGAAACACAGGGCTAGAGTGAACCTCTAGAATCATAAACTCCAAGACGCAGTTCTGAGGCAGGGCCAAGTAAATGTAGACCACCCCTCAGGGATGTTTTGTCCAACCTGTTCTTAAAAGCCTCCAATGCCTCCCTTGGAAATAGTCCAAACTGATGAGGGGTTGTCACTACCTGCCCTGGAACCTTAATTGTATCACAATGCTTTGCTAATGTAATTCCCAACCTGGGTCCCTCACAAACAGCACGCAGGTCACACCGAGTGTCTATGTAGCTTCCACTTGTTAGCAATATTTCAAACAACATCCTGACTTACCATTTGTAAAGTGACCGCCAACATACCAATCCTGGATTTTCCCTCAAAATGTGGTTTCTGCATTGTCCAGCCCTCTTCTGTACAGATTAGATATCCTATGAGAAGTCAACATGCAACAGTTTGCGACTTTAATTGGAGTTACCAAACAATTCACTTTAAGCTCAATACTGAATTAGTTTTGATTAAAGAATTAAAGAGTACTTAATTACAAAGAGGAAGACTTTAAGGGAGTACAGGTCTACAGCATTAAAATTAGAAATGCTACAAGAAATAAAGACACAATGGGCACATCTACACTGCAGGGCAAAAGTCAAATTAAGATACACAACTTCTGCTATGTCAATTGCGTAGCTGAAGTAGAAATAGCTTAATTCAGCTTTTGGCGCTGTCTACACAGCAGGAAGTCAAAGGAAGAACACTCTTCCTTTGACTTACCTTACTGCTTGTGAAATGAGGGTTACAGAAGTTGGAATAAGAAGTCCTCCATCTCAACATTATTTTGAAATAATGGCTTGCTGTGTAGATGTGCACTTTATTTCGAAATAACATCAGTTATTCCAAAATAACGCTGCTCTATAGATGTATCCAATGTTTTCTAGTAACAAGATCTTAACAAACTTGATGTGATTCAAGGGAAAATCCTTGCCACATGACCCTAGCAACATAGCTGACCAAATTCTCAAGTCAGGATCTTCTCCCAAAGTCCAAAAGGTTGGTTTTGTGTTCTTAGGTGAGAGAGAGAGAGAGAGAGATCTCCATTGAGGTGTTTGTGTCCTTTACTTTATGGTCCAGTCTGCCTTCAAAGTGGATTCTTCTGAGTATTACTCCATGCAGCAAAGCTCATTCAAACAGTAAAGGCAGTATGGCCTGGGGGTTAAGATACCTCCATGCTCTTCCTTCTCTCTTGTGTATGCTGAAATTAAGATTTGCCTTATCTCCCTCTTGCCCTCGCAAGGATCTTGTTTTGTACTTATATGTAAATTGAGGCAAACACCCATTCTTTTGTTTAAGATAGACCTTCTTAACCAGCTCTGGCTACATGAGTTTGAATAGATGGTATTGACATCATACAGGGGGAATTAATATCTTTACATATAAAGATGCTATATATTTTTCACCATGGTATTATTGACCAGTGAGTTATTAATTTTTCAAGGCCTATTTTGTGCAAATATTATTACAAGGGTGTGTAGAGTGTGAATACAGCAGTGCATGTTGTCACAGAACCCTATTCCAAGATTTTTTTAAAATAATAGCATATTAAGATTATTTTATTGTTATATACGTGATGTATTCATACATGGGGCTGGTGCAAAGAGTGTGGGTCAAAATGTGCAGCTGTTTGGGGACTAGTGTGAAAGCTGATTACTTATTCTTCAGTGTTGCATGATGTAGAGTACAAGCTGCACTTTGTGGATTGAGAGATCTGTTATCCAAGTTAGTTGAGTAAGGGTAACTCCATCTTAACTGTTTGCCTGGGAAATTTTTCTTCTCCACCCAACCTCTAACAGGAAGCCTCAATTTGTTGTTTTCCTAGCTCCCTCCAAAATCTCTCTGGACATATTATCTCTAATCTCCCTCCCCCTCTCCAAACACTCCAAAACAGCGTTAATAAAATGTACCAGTTGGTATAGCTAGGAGTCTGGAGTAGGACATATGGGTTTTTAGACAATGCAAACTAGTTGTCACTTGTAGTTTATGTGGAAGTGTGTCCATAAGGACAAAAACCACCAACCATTTTTGCACAGCCCTGGAAAGAACTGTCAGATTGTGATGTCTTTGGGTCTTTACTGATCTAGGGCACAGTAAAATCACCTTACAGGTACAGATGAGTACATTCATTTCTAGATTATTTCAGTCTCCCTGAAATGCCCTTAAATAAATAAAAAGAGATTAATGTAATAGGGCTAAAGGGGAGAGGAGACCACCAGATTATCTCATCTGACCTATGTATCATGGGCCACTAATACTAGCTAGTACCTACACATTAAACCCAATAATAAAAACTAGACCAAAGCATTACAACCCATAGGAGATTAAATATGTGTCAAAGGCAGAGAATAGGAGGGACCAAGGTAACTATGTAATTAAATCATAGTGCTAGAAATCTACCCATTGTGAATTTTACCATCTTTCTTCAATGTTATTTTCCGTTGGAATATATCCCAGGTGCTTTTTCTGCGATAGAATGATTCTGTTTACCGAATAGCCTTTAAACTCAAATGAACAAATCTGTTTTATTCATAATACCATGTTGAAACTAAATCTTTTCCTACTTTGTGGGGTGAGGTGGCAAAAGGAGAAGGGTAATCAGCAGTAGTGGGGTCAGGCAATTCTGATCCCTGATGCCAGATTACTATTCCTTATGGCCAGAGCTGGCACTGATGATGCTGTTTAATTTCCTCCCCCACTATCTTAAATAGTATCTAGAACAAAATAAGTAGCAGTAAGACTACTGCACTTTTTGATTTCATCATCACACTGGCCCCTCTCTCTCCCAGAGCTGGTGTTGCTGCATCACCACTCCCAAAGTCCTTGCTTAGGCTTTGTTTACACTGCTACAGAGGATTGTGTTAGAAAAGGTGTAAACAAAGACCGACTAATTTGTTTTTAAACACAACTGAGTTTGTCTAAACCAGGTGTTAAGTGCAGATTTACATATCCATTAAAAATGGGATAATTAAATGTTTCTATCAACTCTGTTTTCCAGGCCTAAGTACAGAGGTTGCATGAAATTAACTTAAATATACTTTTAAAACTGATTTAGTTAAAGGAGTGCAGCAAAAGGCTGTGTGGACACATTTATTTCAGTTTATATCAGATCTATTTCACTTTAGCTTAAGAGAGTTATCTTAAGTGAAAAGAGATGCAGCCCAAAGCCTAAGATAGCAGGAAGTCCTAGATGACTGCTGTGCCACCACTGTCTTCTCCCTTTGTTTAGGGTTTCTTGAGCAATCTGACAGGTGATAGTTGGTCCCTCCCACTTTTCAGATAAATGGGAAGATAGAAATAAAAATGCCTCAAAAGAGGGCTCACTGGTGGGGCCTGAAGTACAGAAGAAAGCATCTGGAATGCACAGGCAATTAGGTAAAGAATTTCTATCGATTACAGATACGTAGTCCGATTCTCACCCAACTGTGGTCTTCAGTGAGAGCCAAGTGGGGCAAATGGGTAGGTGCTAGCCATCCAGGCCATTCAAGGTTTAGTATTAATGGCATTATTTCTTTCTGATTTATTTTATTTAATTTAGTCAAGCAGTTGGAAAAAGCTGAGGCCCATTGAAGTGATGATCTGGCATTAAGAAATAGAGGATGGCAGAATCACTAAAATGTTGACAGTTTAGATAGCAGCCTCCCTGAACCTGGAGAAAGAGGGCACATGTAGAGTTCTTAAAGCTAGACCTAAGCAAGATAAAAAGAAATAGGTAATAGTAGTTTCATTTTTTATAGTTCATAGAAGGGGAAAAAAGGCTAGAAAGAGAAACTACATGGATCATGATGCCAGACAGATATCCATTCATTGAGAAATCAGAGCAAAGATCATGGCCAAAGAAAAAAATGAATTACTGTTGAGTCTCACCAGTGAAACAGTCTTTTTAGTATTTGGTGCCCTGCCAGTTGAGTCATCTTGTGTGTTGGAAAACACAAGGACATCATCTTGTATAAATTACCCCTAGATAATGCATCTTCTCCATCCTCCTGAAGAAGCACTTTAGAAGCCACTTAAAGTTAAAAAAAGCTGAAATGGTAAAACTCTGAATTTATGGATTAGACAAGTATGAGAATATATCGTTGATCTGTACTAAGTCTAGTTTAGCATATAAACCAGGGGTCAGCAACCTTTCAGAGGTGGAGTGCTGAGATATGACTTATTCACCTCTATCTACGGGTCCAAGTGCCGGTCATACTTTTTAAAGTCAATAATAGTCCCACTTACAGCAGCTTCATTAATAAATAGATTGTACCTTTTAGTGTGATCATTGGCCTTGTTTTGCCTTGCAGAATTCGCCGATCTCAGGCTTGTAGTTAAATACTTTAAATGCTGCTTAAAGTATTAATTGGGCAAGCCATTGAACAAAACATCCGAACAACTTAGAAAAGCCTCTTTTATATAATCTCTGTCTGTAAATGGCTTTCCATGTTTTGAAACACAATGTGTGATTTTGTAACTTCCCTCTGTGGCTTGATTTTTAATGACAGAGAAGTTAGTGAAGACACTGCTTTGCTTTTCGTACCTCACCTTGTCCGCCTCATCCTTAAAGTGCTTCTCATTCTTTGTCTGAAAATGTCATTGGACACTCAATGTGCAGCAAACAACACTCTTACAACACAGAGTATAACCAGTATTGTCTTTATGTTGAACAAATCCATATTCGTCTGTCCAAGAAGGCTGAAACGAGCGAACATCTAACTTTGCTTTTTTAGGAACTGCCATTAGTTACTATTTTGATGGCTTTGCTTCTTCCCTCCATCTGGCTTTGGCTGCCTCAGAATAACATGAGGCTAGTGCACGTAGGGGAAGCAGGAGACTGTCAAAGTTCAGTATTTTTCCAGTCAGCACTATGCACATGCAAAGAGCAATAGTTTTTTCAGGATATGCAATACATATCCAACCCCCCAGCTTCAACCTCCAAAGGCAGCAAGTCACCAGCCTGTGGCTTCAATACCCCCAGTTCCCACCCTGCCCGCCCATGACTTCAACATCCTGCAGCAGCAACTCGCCCAGCCGCCATGTGTTCTAGGCCTGAATCACCATCCGCCCCACAATGCAGCCTCAGCCACAGTGGCAGCGGGCCCCTAACATGGCACTGGCTGCCTGCAGCTTCTACACCACCCCCTTCTGGCTTTGGGGTGAGGTGCAGGTGGGGGGGAATTTGTGCTGAGTCTCCTGGGATGAGGTGGAGGAAGGGTGGCAATTGTGCTGTGTCTCTTGTAGGCTGTTTGTGCCTGCAAGTTTGAGACAGAGTATTTATACTCAGCCTCCAGCGGTGGGGTGGGGGGGGGGGAGAGCAGATTCCACAGGTAAGTGGGGGAAAGAGTGTGGGTTGGTGCTCGCTGGGGTGTCCTGACTCACTTGCTGCAGTCCTCTGTCTGGGTTGGGATGCCAGGACATTTGCATAATTACATTTCAAACAAAGTTTACAGAGGTGTCAATGGCTTAAAGAAAGAAAAAGATTCTTTTCACATATTTTTTAGATCTAAAGGTCTGATCTTAATGACTTTTTAAAATCCTGTTTTGCTAATTAATACATGGTATATTGTATTGCATTAAGGCCAGATCTTTGCTATGTGGTAGAGTTGTGGCTTTTGAGTCAGAAGTAGCAAGTACTAGGTGTGATGGTAGTTGTTTTGTATGATGAAACCTTATTTCCAAGCTCTTTGAAACATATCTGTCCACAAACACTGAAGCCATGTGTTAATTTTTTCTGGAGCCATGTGTTAATTTGTTCTTTTTGAGTTGGTGACACACTCAAGGTGAAAGTTTCAAAGCAGGAGAACTTTTATCTGTTTTTACAGGTCTCTTTCACTTGTTTTTATACAGCATGGATCCTAAACATTCCTCAAAGAAACTGTGTGAGCCTTAAAGAACACATTTTACTCTCCTTTCCACTGTCAGTAAATATTGTATTAGTCATGCTCTCCTTGCAAATACTATTTCTAGTTCAACTCATAGATTTGTTGAGCATCTTCAAGCTGAGCTATATGTTGATAATACGCACACATTTTGGTGTGTTTACTAGCTTGAGTTGTGAGAAAGGATGATGATAAATGTACTCCAAGGGTCATATTAATTTTCTTTTTTATTTGATTTCATATTAAATATTGTAAGCATTGCTACTTGTTAACTATCCCTTATTTTAATATATTTTCTTCCACACATATGGACTGTTTAAAATATATATTGTGGCTGGGTCAGTTCCACTGCTGGGTCCCAGATCCCTGTTCTGCCCGCTATCCTGCAGTAAGGAGGCTGCGGTACAAGTCCCACTTGCCTTTTCTCTGCGTTTGGCCTTCTGTCCCTTGGCAAAACAAAAGGGTGATGGGGCCAATGTCCCGGCCAGTCAGGGCTGAATAAACAGTGCTCCTCAGCCACTGGCTGACCTTTCTGGCCACCTAGGCGGAAAGGAGTCTCTAAACACTCCCTGTCGGAGCCCCTCACATCCCCCTGCAGCCTTTAACAATGCTGATCTTGTTCTGCTCAGCTCCTTTGAGGCTATGTCTAGACTACAGGATTTTCTCAAAAAAAGTAGCCTTTTTTCAAAAAAACTTCACCTGCATCTAGACTGCTGCCATGTTCTTTTGAAATTAAATCGAAAGAACGCGGCGGTTTTTTCAACTATCAAAATGGCTCAGGCATAATTATGTAATTAACAGTGAATTTCCGTTAGCAACTGGTGGTCCATGGAAAGGTTTGCATTGAGCCAGGTGGGCCACTGGCCAAAAAGTTTCAGACTCACTGCCTTAGAGAAACACACCAGAAGCCTCCTTCCAATCTTTTGTATTTATTTATAACTATTTTCATAAACCATTCAGTGAAAATAAATAAACCCAAACCAAGATTTGGCTGACAACATTTGTTTGTTATAGATCTATGCTGCTAACATCCATCATTTAATTATACTCTTGATAGTGGTTCTTTTTAAAGGTATATACCAATGTGGTAATAAAGAAATTGTTTAAATAAAAAGATTGGGTTACTATTTTTTGTTTAAGTTACTGTGGGCAATTAATTCAGTAGAAATCTGTCAATTCTATTTTTGCTGATTTCCCAGTCTGTTTGTTCATATAAATCCTACCTCGTGCGTTTTGCTTCAACAGGAAGTTTATTAGCTCACAATGCCAGTTCTTGCATTGAAAGGGTCCCACATCTATACACACACTGTTGGAATCTGGAAGAAGTCTGCTTTGATTTCCTGTGCTCTCTGGTATTTTCTTTTAAACTGTGTGTCGTCATTTTGCCTCTTTTTTTTTTTTTTTTTTTTTTTAAACCACGACAGAGTAGGATGAAGTACAGTAATTTCTAATCCCCATGTACTTGAAAAAAAGAATGAAATGAAATAAAATCAATTACCCTTTTCATAGTGGTTTGATATTTTTGTTTCATTAACTGTACAATGTAACACGGCACAACTCACTGCCATGGTGCCTCCTGCTGGTCACTTGGGAATTAGGTCATTTCAACCCTGGAGCGAGCCCCCTGTTGGCCAGCGTCTCACCTCTTGTTACCTTTTATCGTCCACCATTTTGTGTTAGGACCCACATCCCTTCCAGATTGTGGCATCCTCTCCTCTGAATACTGCCCGGCCACAGTGCCCCCACACTTTGGAGTCCTCCCCTTCAGGAAACCCCCAACCTCCTATACCAGGGGTGGGCAAGAGGCTGCCAGTGGGTGGATCTGGCCCGCCAAGCCACCAGATCTGACTTGTGGCCACCTCACTGGAACCCTTAGGCAGAGAACAGCTCATGCTTTCAACAGCCAACTGCTCTCCATTTTGGGTGGCCGGGGAGGGAGGAGGGAATCTTTGCATACTGCCCCTGCCACCCCCAGCAAAATCTCTCAGCTCCCATTGGTCAGTTTCTGGCCAATAGGAGTGAAGACATTTTGCTGGGAGGCAGGGGCAGCATGGGAAACCTCCCTTCTTGCCTCCCATGCCCAGAGCGGAGACACATGGAGCAACCAGCAGCCTTGGACTGCAGCTGACAGTCTACCCCTTGTTTCTACACGGCTGCTGGCTGGGAGCCACCCTCCCTTGCACCCCCTCCTACATCCCTCCCACAGGCCAGAATTCTCTCCTGAACTCTTACCCACTCCTGGACTTTGAACCCCTAAGCACCTGCCCCAAAGCACAGCCTCCTCCTTCACCCAAACTTCCTCTCAGACTCCACACACCATCCTGCACCCCAGTCCCTTACCCCAAGCTCCCATCTGCACCCAACCTCCATCCCAGACCCCACAGCCCCTCCATAGAAGTGCAGCCCTTGACCACTTGTCAAAATCTTGGAGTGGCCCCCATTAAAAATTGCCCACCCCATCCTATACCCACCTTGTCTCAGTGACCCTACTGTCGGTCGTCATCTAGCCCCTTACCGCAGCAGCAAACTGCAGTCTGAAATAGCCATTCACCATAGGCAAGAGGGTGTGGACGTGCTGCCCTGGCTGCCTCCCTGAAGCTCTCATAGCCTCAGGCCTTGTGAGCAAGTATTCATGGTCCTATTGAAAGATACTGCAGTGTTGCCTTAGAAAAAATATTTAATATAATGCAAATATAGCAATAAAATAAAATCTAAATAAAGCATAAAAATAAAATAAGAAGAATAAAAGTTATTTTTTCCAGCATACAATGGCATCTGCATCATAACACCAAATGAATATATTATCATTTCTTAACAGAAAGACTCCTGGTGATGCCAACAAAAATTGTGAAAATGAAGAACCAGCCTTGAAAACGTAAATGATTCCTCAAGGAACCCTGCCCTCCATTGAACACAGGAAAACAGACTGGATAGTGATTACTGTGCCAATACACCAATGGCCACTAACCACCCATGAAAGGATGTCCTGTGTCTCTGACATTACCAATGGGGGCAGAAGATTGTGTTAAACCCAGCGTACCTCGTGATCACAGGAAAAATAACATCTCCATTGCTACAGATATTTCACTGCACAAAGATGAACAACCAGTACAGCCTCACATGATTTCATACCCTTGTGCAAATGGATGGCATTTCAACTGTCGCCAGTTTTCTTTGTACACCTTTATTGAATACTCAGTTGTAGAAGAGTCTGGGTTTTTTTTACTTTCCATGCTGTTACTTTGCTTCTCAAACTAATCTTGGACCAGGAGAACAATTCAACAATAGATCATTCATTGAGCATGGGTTTAAGACATGGAGAGATATTCATACTTTGTTAAAACAACATTCTCTCAATTCCAGGCATAAAGCAGCTTTAAATTCGTTTACTTTTTCATTTTTTTAAATTTTTATTTTACTTGCAAATTAGAATCAGTAATTCAAAAAGTGTCTTAAATTAACTTTTTTCCAGTCATCAGGCTGCCATAGCTGAAAAATTGACAGTATATTGAAACACGCTTAAAGGTAACCATGCTCTGTGCAAGACAGGGTATTGCTTTTCAGGAGCATGATGAAACATGTGACTCTACCAATAAAGGAAATTTCATTGAAATTCTTGAGCTGTTTGCTTCCACTGAGCCAGGCCTTTTGAATTGACTAAAAAGCAGGTATGGACACTACACCTCTCACCAGTGCCAGAATGATTTAATACATTCTGCTGCAAAAGTCCTGAGAGGAAGCATTGTTGTACAGGTCAGACAAACCATGTATTTCTCTGTCCTTGCTGATGAAACTAAAGATACATAAAAACCCAGCTGTCTCTCCTTTTACATTACCATCAAAAAGGATCAGAGGGGTCCATCTGAAGAAGTGGGCAGTGCCCAGGAAAGCTCATGATACCATCTACATGTTTTGTTAGTCTTTAAAGTGCTACCAGACTATTAGTTGTTTAAGTTTTTCCATCAAAAAGAAATCATTCAAGAAAGAATGCTGGGCTGCTTCTACATGGAAAATCTAAATGCTAAATCTGTGTCAAGAAAGCTTTTTGAAGGAACTACAGCATTTGAAGCTTGATATTAATTACATGGTTACTCAATGCTATGACGGAGCTCCTGTGCTGAGTAGGCATTTGACAGGAGTGCAAAGCTCGCATTTAGGAGAGGATTACACATGCCATTTATGTGCACTGCCATGCTCACAGATTTAATCTTGTTATTGCAGATACATGTTTCAGCATAACCAAGTGTCAGGAAGTCCTTGCGTTTTTCAGGAGCTGTACATCTTCTTTAGCAGTAGTTACAAACACCGTGAACAATCTGGACAAACTGGAGAAATGGTCTGAGGTAAACAGGATGAAGTTTAATAAGGGCAAATGCAAGGTACTCCACTTAGGAAGGAATAATCAGTTTCACACATACAGAATGGGAAGTGATTGTCTAGGAAGGAGGACTCCTGAAAGAGATTTAGGGCTCATAGTGGAGGACAAGTTAAGCATGAGTCAACAGTGTGACACTGTTGCAAAAAAAGCAACTATGATTCTGGGATGCATTAACAGGAGTGTGGTGAGCAAGATACGAGAAGTCATTCGTCTGCTCTACTCTGTGCTGATTAGGCCTCAGTTGGAGTACTGTATCCAGTTCTGGGCACCACATTTCAAGAAAGATGTGGAGAAATTGGAGAAGGTCTAGAGAAGGGCTACAAAAAATGACCTAGAAAACATGACCTATGAGGGAAGACTGAAAGAATTGGGCTTGTTTAGTTTAGAAAACAGAAGACTGAGAGGGGACATGATAGTGGCGTTCAATTATCTAAAAGGGTGTTACAAGAAAGAGGGAGAAAAAATTGTTCTCCTTGGCCTCTGAGGCTAGTACAAGAAGCAATGGGCTTAAATTGCAGCAAGGGAGGTTTAGGTTGGACATTAGGAAAAACTTCCTAACCTTCAGGGTGGTTAAACACTGGAAGAAATTGCCTAGGGGGGTTGTGGAATCTCCATTATTGGAGATGTTTAAAAACAGGTTAGACAGACGCCTGTCAGGGATGGTGCTTGGTTCTACTGTGAAGGCAGGGGACTGGACTGGATAACATCTCGAGTTCCCTTCCAATTCTAGGAATCTATGATTCTATGAACTGTTTAAGGCACAGCTAGAGCTAGGCCAGAAAGTACTTGAGCTAGGTAGATTATGTGAAACTCACTGGTCATGCTGGTATGACTCCCTCCGAAAACTGCATGCAAGATACGGAACAATAGTGGAAACACTGAAAGCTATTTCAGTTCAGAGTGCTGATGGCCTTGGCCCATCAACTAGCACTGCAAAGGGC
Organism: Rafetus swinhoei; assembly: GCA_019425775.1. Classification (NCBI taxonomy): domain Eukaryota; kingdom Metazoa; phylum Chordata; order Testudines; family Trionychidae; genus Rafetus; species Rafetus swinhoei. Next base: position 266,429,810 of record CM033437.1, on the reverse strand, counting down.
TTGATGGAAAGGCTAAAGACCTTTTCTCTTCTGCTGAGGCTTTTGGTTTTGAAAGAATCTTCAAGATTTTGAATAGAGCTTCAGAAGTCCTGCAAAATGAAAATCTGAATCTACCAAGTGCCATGGAATTAGTAGCAAAGTTGCTGCTCTTCAAGAAATGAGAATGTCTTAAAGTAAATGGAAAGAGCTATGTAATGAAGCTGAAATCATTGCAAAGGACTTTGAAATTACTATTTCAGGTCAGGCAGTCACAGCTGCTGAGCACAGCAATACAATGGCAAAAAGACCTAAAAAAAATAACCCACAGGCTGGACTTGTATTTTGTTTTTAGTACACTGGGTCAGACATTTACACATGATGGTCCCAAGAGCATTCAAGAATCTATCAAATCTGATTTCTACTATACTGTTCTGGAGAGAATTTTTGCGGAGCTTGATAAATGAGTCACTTCAAATTCCCATTTGTCTTCTGCATTAACTGCTTGTGACCCAATCAATTTTCTTGATTATGAGAAATTAAAAATGCTTGCAGATCACTATGAGTCAACAGGCACTAACTTGACAGTCTGGATGTGGAAGTCGAAGTTGCCAAGGAGCATATTATACCAAAAAAATTGACCCCGGTTTCTGAAATTCGGATTGTTCATAGTGACTTATCAACAGTGTTGCAGCAGCTCCTGCCAGGTGTTGCAGCACAGCTGCAAGTCCTCCCGCAGTCTCCGGTCCTGCCAGTCCAGGGAGTATTCCAGGGCACACAGGCAGATGATGTGCTCTTGCTGGAGGTCCTTGTGGGCTCGCCTGCACCTGTGAGGATGGCACGGGAGATGGGACTCGTGCCCCACTAGCAGCTGGCCCAGCTGTGGAGAACAAAGAGAAAGGTAGTCATCCCTGGAGACACTGTGCCAGACTCCAGCCCTCATCTGAGACCGAAATGTCTCGGGTCAGATGAAGGCACTGTGCTTTGAGCATAGACAGATGTCCCAGGGGAAGTCTTGCTACCCTCATGTCCCGAGGACAAGCAGGCATGGGAAGGTACTGGTCACACAGGGAGCCTGCAGGTGGGAGGGTGTCCATGGGGTGGCTGGGCTTCCCACCATGCTGCACACACGCTGAGTCTGGTGGTGGTGCTGTCCTGCAGGGCAAAGACTTGTATCCCTGCCCGCTGGAGGAGAGGGAGGCAGGGTGTTGGGGAGAGGTGTGTGTGTGTGTGTGTGTGTGTGTGTGTGTGTGTTCAGCAGATGTTCCTCTGCCTCACCATACTGTCCCCGGTAGCAGATGCTGCCCCAATAGTGCAGTCATGCCCATGTGCTATGTGCAGCACCGCTATATATATGTGCTTCTATGTCCTCAGGCTCCTTCTATTGGTGGCTTGTGGTGGGAGGGTATTTCACCCTGGTGTTGGGAGTAAGGTAGGCCTCTCCAGACACCCTGTGAGCAAGAGCACAAGGGCCCTCTGTTGCAGCCTCCAGGGACTGTGTGCTCTGGAATGGCGCTGCATGTGCACCCACCTGCACAGGCTGCTGCACGATCCCCCGGCCAAGATGGCCAAGCGAGGTGCCAAGCGAGCTGCCCGCCACCTCCACCTGTGTGTATCTAAGGAAAGTATTGGCACTCACCTGATGGGCCTTCCCTGGCTTCAGACGATACTTGGGAGACATCCTGGGTGGAGGGTACCAGTTCTAGGGCGAGAATGAACTCCTGGCTGGCAAGCATCGAGCTGGTGCTAGCCTCATCTGGCTCCTTCTCGGCACCAGCTCTGTCCCCTGGGAGGGCAACAACAGGCATCTCTAGCCCTGAATCCACAACGACAGGGGTGGAGGGGGACGGGGGACTGACCCATCCCCCAGGATGTGGTGGAGCTGAACATAATACAGGCAGGCCTGTGGTGCCACCCTGGAGTAGGAGCTGCGCTCCCTGGCCTTGGCATAGGCCTGTCTAAGTTCTTTAACTTTCATGAGCACCTATTCCTGGGTCCACATGTGGTCCTTGTTGCCCAGGCTATCAGATATCTAGCCAGAGACATCCACATTCCTGCATTTGGTGCAGAGATCCTGGAGATTTGCCTCCTCTCTCCAGACCTCAGTGAGGTTCAGGATCTTTGCCCCAGACCAGGAAGACACATGCCTCTTTCGTCCCCGGGCAGGATCCTGGGAGCTGGCTGCTGGCTCTCTTGTAGCTGTGGAGGGCCCAGTGGGAGCAACCGGGTCACTCATGGCAGCAGGGACAGCTGTGCAGGCTGTTGCTCTATTGCTCATGGGTGTCAGGGCCTGCTGTATGCCACAAACCCTTTCCCTTGTGGCTGAAGCTTTAAGAGATGCAGGGGAAGGGGAACTACAGAGTTCTGATGAGTGTGGAGAGAGTGGCCAGCAGGGCACCTGTGGGATTTCCTGGAGGCCTCATTTCGAAATAACTCCAAATGCCCTGTCTACACATGCTCTATTCCGAAATAGCTATTTTGGAATAGGTGTTATTCGTCGTAAAATGAGGGTTATAGAATCCTGAATAAGACACCCGTTATTGTGTTATTATTTCAAAATAAGGAGCTTGCTGTGTAGACATACGCTTAGTTATCACCAAAAGGGAGTTTTCAGCTGCCTAAACTGTGATCCCATTCCAGAGGCTAATTAAATTTCCCCCTCCCCCCATACTGAAATGGCGCCCCGCTATCATCGAAGGTCAAAGAGAACAAATTTTCTCCCTCCTCCTTGTAACACCCTTGTAGGTACTTGAAAACTGTTATCATGTCCCTTTTCAGTCTTCTCTTTTCTAAACTAAACACGCCCAATTCTTTTAGCGTTCGCTCATAGCCCATGTTTTCTAGGCCTTTAATAATTTTTGTTGCTTTTCTCTGGACCTTCTCCAATTTCTCCACATCTTTCTTGAAATGTGGTGCCCAGAACTGCCCCCAATACTCCAATTGAGGCCTAATCAGTGCAGAGTAGAGCGGAAGAATGACTTCTCACGTCTTGCTTACAACACTCCTGTTAATGCATCCCAGAATCATGTTTGCTTTTTTTGCAACAGCGTCACACTGTTGACTCATATTTAGCTTGTGGTCCACTATGACCCCTAGATCCCTTTCTGCAGTACTCCTTCCTAGACAATCACTTCCCATTTTGTATATGTGAAACGGATTGTTCCTTCCTAAGTAGATTATTTTACATTTGTTCTTATTAAACTTCATCCTAGTTATCTTGTGGCATATTCGAAACTAAAAAATATATCATGAGCTTTCGTGGATAAAATTCACTTCATCAGATGAGTTGGAGTGGAAACTATTGAATCCAGAATATATATAACAGCAAAAAGAAATTACCTGTCAGTTGTAGGGACCAGTGTTGATGACACTAATTGAGTCAGGCTAGATGTGTCCCATTCATAGCTTTTGGTGTGTAAATATGAATATCAAAGGTAGAGGAAATTGCCTTTGTGTTAACCAGTTAATATCTTTATTCAATGTAGAATAGTGATAGAAATGTAGCCGTGTTAGTCTGGTGTAGCTGAAACAAAATACAGGACTATGTAGCACTTTAAAGACTAACAAGATGGTTTATTAGATGATGAGCTTTAGTGGGCCAGACGCACTTCCTCAGATCAAATAGTGGAAGAAAATAGTCACAACCATATATACCAAAGGATACAATTTAAAAAATGAACATATATGAAAAGGACAAATCACATTTCAGAACAGAAGGGAGATGCGGGGAAGGTAAATGTCTGTGAGCTAATGGTATTAGAGGTGATAATTGGGAAGCTATCTTTGTAATGGGTAAGATAGTTAGCGTCTTTGTTGAGACCGATGCGTAGAGTGTCGAATTTTAGCATGAATGACAGTTCAGAGGATTCCCTTTCAAGTGCAGATTTAAAAGTCTTCTGAAGCAGGATGCAGGTAATTAAGTCGTTGAGACAGTGTCCTTTCTGGTTGAAATGGCAAGAAACTGTTTTTTTCTTTGTGATCCTGTCTAATATCTGTTTTGTGGGCATTGATCCTTTGGCGAAGTGTCTGAGACGTTTGTCCAATGTACAAAGCACACGGACACTTTCGGCACATGATAGCATAAATTATATTTCTGGATGCGCAGGAATATGTATTCTTGATCTTATAACTCACTTGGTTAGGTCCAATAATGGTATCAGCAGAGTGGATATGTGGACAAAGCTGGCAGCGGGGTTTGTTGCAGGGAAGGTACCAGGGTTGGTATTAGTGTGGTATGTCCTGTGGTTGTTGGTAAGAATCATCTTGAGGTTAGGTGGTTGTCTATAGGAGACTATGGGTCTGTCTCCCAGAGCCTCTTAGAGTTTAGTATCCTGTTCCAGTATAGGCTGTAGTTTATGTAGGTAACTGTATGAGTCAGTGGGTTTTCTGTAGAGGGTGGTGTCTAATTTTCCATTGTTGATTTGTACTGTGGTGTCCAGGAAATGGATCTCTCGTGTAGAATGGTCAGGCTGAGGTTGATGGTGGGGTGTAGGTTGTTGAAATCTCTGTGGAATGTCTCCAGTGTTTCTTGGCCATGCGTCCAGATCATAAAGATGTCATCGATGTAGCGTAAGTAGAGAAGGGGTAAAGGGGACGGGAGTTGAGGAAACGTTGTTCTAGGTCAGCCATAAAGATATTAGCATACTGTGGGGCCATGCGTGTACCCATGGCTGTGCCGCTGATCTGGAGGTATAAGTTGTTCTCAAACTGGAAATAATTGTGGGTGAGAACAAAGTTACATAGGTCTGCTATCAGGTTGGCAGTGGTGTCCTCTGGGATAGTGTTCCTAATTGCTTGTAATCCGTCTTCATGTGGGATGTTGGTGTATAGAGCTTCTACATCCTAAGGAAACTACAAAACATCGATAACCTCCCCAATAACACCATCCTTGCCACCATTTCCTGGACACCACAGTACAAATCAACAATGGAAAATTAGACACCACCCTCTACAGAAAACCCACTGACTCATACAGTTACCTACATAAACTACAGCCTATACTGGAACAGGATACTAAACTCTAAGAGGCTCTGGGAGACAGACCCATAGTCTCCTATAGACAACCACCTAACCTCAAGATGATTCTTACCAACAACCACAGGACATACCACACTAATACCAACCCTGGTACCTTCCCTTGCAACAAACCCCGTTGCCAGCTTTGTCCACATATCCACTCTGCTGATACCATTATTGGACCTAACCAAGTGAGTTATAAGATCAAGAATACATATTCCTGCGCATCCAGAAATATAATTTATGCTATCATGTGCGAAAGTGTCCGTCTGCTTTGTACATTGGACAAAGCGTCTCAGACACTTAGCCAAAGGATCAATGCCCACAAAACAGATATTAGACAGGATCACAAAGAAAAAACAGTTTCTTGCCATTTCAACCAGAAAGGACACTGTCTCAACGACTTAATTACCTGCATCCTGCTTCAGAAGACTTTTAAATCTGCACTTGAAGGGAATCCTCTGAACTGTCATTCATGCTAAAATTCGACACTCTACGCATCGGTCTCAACAAAGACGCTAACTATCTTACCCATTACAAAGATAGCTTCCCCAATTATCACCTCTAATACCATTAGCTCACAGACATTTACCTTCCCCGCATCTCCTTCTGTTCTGAAATGTGATTTGTCCTTTTCATATATGTTCATTTTTTTGTATCCTTTGGTATATATGGTTGTGACTATTTTCTTCCACTATTTGATCTGAGGAAGTGCGTCTGGCCCACGAAAGCTCATCATCTAATAAACCATCTTGTTAGTCTTTAAAGTGCTACATAGTCCTGTATTTTATTCAATGTGTCATTGTAGCTTAATTGCCAGTGAGTCCGAGTTCCACACCTCAATCCAAAATAAACTAGTAGGGCCTTTTGAATGGTATCACCTACATCCTTCATTCATTATCTCATTTCCCACAGTAGCTGGATCTTATCAAGGAAATTTCTCATTGGGCAAACTCATCCCTGACTTTGTGCCCCTGATAGCTACCGCTCCAGATACATACTATTCTAGAGAGCAAGGAATAACCAGACAAAACATGCTTTGAAGATTTTTAAATTCGTAGTACAGATACTGGCAAAAAGAGACAAATGTAAATATATGATGAAAGAAATTAATACTTTCTGAGCATCTGGTGGCAGCCATTCTTGAAGCAGAGCAAGAGATGCTTTTTAATAGTCAAGAAGGATAACTATAAGCATATTAAAAAATACTGACTTTTAAAAAAAAAGAAATAGCTTCCACTTAATTGGATGCTTGGATTTCTGTGGAATTTGCAGGATATTCATCTCAGTATTTTTACCATTACCATTTTGGCTGTTATGAATTTCTGGTTTTATGATGAAAAATGTTTTCAGGGAATGTATTTTAATAAAGTTCTTTGCATGAAATCATGACCCTGCTGAAGTCAGATGGCTAGTTTTGCCATCCATGTCAAAGGAGGTATATATCCCTATACATGTTTTGTTACCACCAAAATGTGGATGGCAGCATACACACTGTGGTGACTGAGTGTTGCTTATGGTGCACCCTCTAGATTGATGAAGTGTGTGTTTGTGTGTGTGTGTGTGTAAACTAAAAATTTAGAATTTCCTACTAGAACTAAAACAGAAGTCTTATCACACCACCAAAAGTTTTGGTCCCCGTGCACTCGCTGGGTGTGCAGTAAGGTTTCTTGATACACATGTGTTGGAATTCATTTATCTTCTAATCTAACAATATACCCATACTAAGAAAGTCACAAAAATTGAACCTGTGATAATAGGGATGTGAGCGGGTAATGCTGGGTGACGCTTACCAGGTAATCAGTTAACCAGTGCCTGGGAACAGCCTGTGGCCCACTACAGGCGGAGAAGGCTTTTCCAGCCCAGAGCAAGGCCAGGAACCAGCAGCCCCACAGACTAGGGGCTGCTCCAGCCGGATTGGAATGATCCCTCACCCAAGATCCTGTTTAAATCTGATTTTACATCCCTAATTGATAGAAGCAGTTGCTAGGTGTGACTTCGCCTGTCACCATTTCTGATCTTGTCCTGCCGCTTGATATGAAGTAGTTGTCAAATATAACAATGAATCAGAATGTCAGTTTGGTGTTCTTCAGGGTTCCTCAGCACCCACATTACATTTCTGTAAAACTTTGTGGTATAACTTTGGCTCTATATATCCACCAGCTTTGTACTAAGTGTCATGTCCCATCTGGACAAGTTAATATTTGCTTGTAATCTGGAGGCAGTTTAATGGCAATGGCCAGGATTTTCAAGATTAATTAATAACCAGATCAATGCGCAGTGCTTCTTGCCTGACCCGATTAGCGATCAGCTGCAGTCCCATGTTGAATAAATTGAGCAATATTCTGAAGGCTAAATAAGGAAAATTAGGTATCCAAAACAGTTGAGAGACATGACTAGTTAACTTCAGATAGCAACGTTTTAAAGTAGTTTAAATGATTTTCTCTTGGGTGTGTGTGTGCGTGTGTTTTATTTGTTTGTTTTTTACCATTTGTTGAACTATGATAAAGGTTATCTTCCAGAAGTTTATTGTTTGAAAGATAGCTGCAGGAGATATAAGATAGGGTCACTGGCACTGACTTGGAATCTTGGTGCTCTTTGCCTTCTTCAGCAGAGATCACTTTAGCAGGGGGCTCAGCACAATCATCAGCACTGACTCCGATGCCGCCATCACTGGCGCTGGCTCACTACCTGGCACCAGCCATTAGATCTGGCACCATGCTGTTGATGGTGCTGAAAACAGTGGATCAGGGCATTGCTCTGATGCCATCTCTAAGCCGACACTGCTCCAGTTTCTTGACCAAGGGGATGTAGTGGTTTCATCTGTACCCCGCTTTCCACTCTTTGGCACTGACCAGTCACTAGGGCAAGTTTCTGTACATCCCCTGATATCACCCATGCTCTGAGCCCCACAGAGACCCTGATGCTGAAAACCACGAGCAGATTTTCCTCCCAGCACTCCTCACCCACTCACAGTCGATCTCCATGGCAGTCACACCATTTAAAGCCTTATCATATATCCCGGGTTCAACTGTGGTATGGTCAACCATGGCATTAACCACCCCCTTCCTATCTCATGCAGTGGCCTCCATGGGACCCCTGGGTGAGCTATAGGGGGCATTATACAGCCCCGTCGACCCCAGTGAGGAGAGCTTTAACATCTTTACTGTCAGCTCTGAGTGTTCCTCCTATAGAGATACAAGAGATGCAGGACCATGATGACATCTTGGAGACTCAACCACCGGACATCTCCCCACCTGACAAATTCTACAGCACCCTCAGTTTCTGATCTCAAACAGTTTCAGGAGCTTTTTAAAAGTGTCACCTCAAAGCACCACTCCAGGAAGTCCAGAAGAAGCAGCACAAACTGCTCCAGATCCTATAATCCACTGTGGCATCCAAGATTGCCCTGCCAATAGATGCCCTGGCATTATGGATGCATCAACTGAAATATTGCAAACACTGGCCTCCATAATAGTGACAAGCAAACATCCTGACAGGAAATACTTCATCCTAGCAAAAGACATGGACTTCCTCTTCTCCCACCCCCAACCTAATTCCTTAGGTGTCGATGCAGTCTACCGTCCGAATATGTAGCCCCAGTATAAGTCAGCCCCACAGGACAAAGACCACAAGAGACTTGATTTTTTTGGCCTTAAGATATGTATTTCATCCACACTCCAACTCAGAGTAGCTACCTACTCGGCCCTTTAGTTAATCATGACTTTTCAAACTATCCTAAGCTGGAAGAATTGTTGGAACATCTTCCTGAGCAAAAATGTCCCATTCTAAAATCCATCATTCAAGAGGGACAAACAATAGCTTGCATGTCTCTCCAATCAGCACTTCACCTGGCAGACTTGGCTGTTCATGCCACTGCAACAGCCATAGTTATGCAACATGCTTCCTGGCTCCAGTCCTCCAGAATCCCCAACAAGCTGCAAATTAAACTATAAGACTTACAATTTGATAAAAATAAATTGTTTTCTGCCAAAATAGATGTATACAATGAAGGACTCCCACACTACCCTCCGTAGGCTTGGTATGTGCACAACCCCAGTCAAGTACAGATGTTGTACACCATTATAAAGGCCTAGAGATACCATGTTTAACCATCAGCAATATTGACACTACGATTCCAACAGATATAAGGCTAGAGCACTGGTTCTCTAAGTGCAGTCCATAGACCAGTAGTGGTCTGCAGCTGCCTTGCAGGTGAGCCATAGCTGGAGGCTCAGCCCCCTCCTGGCAGTGGGGAGTCTGTGCTGGTTCTCACACCCTCCCACATGAGCTTGGAGTGCCAGCATAGGGCTTCCCACTGTGGGGAGGAGGTGCCCTAAGCCTCGTGGTCTAGATCTGGCTCACAGGGACTGCCATTCTGCTCCCCTAAAGTGGGGAAATGGCAGTGCAAAGAAGTCCTGCCTAGAGGCTTTTCCCGCTGCTTCCACTGGCCAGAATCGCAGTCGATGGGGGGGATGGGATCAGGGGGAGCACAGAGCAAGGTAAACGCCTCCCAAGCCCTCATGCCCAGACCCCGCACTCCTATACCCATTATCCACACCCCTGCTGAGACCCCGCACCCTGTTCCTGTACTTTCAGCCTGCTCCTGCACCCAACCTCCCACCCAACCCCCCATCCTTAGCCTGCTCCTGCTCCCAGCAGGACTGACAGCCACCATGAGCCTTGGGGCAAGGTGCGGGAAGTGGCTCTGCACCCCTGGAAGAGGTGAGGCCAAGGGCAGTCAGTCTTTAGCTACACCCAGACTGCGAAGCTGGGCCCCCCAATCCTCAAAGCTGTGCAGAGTGGCACTCTAGTGATCCCGCGATAGTTCAGAGGAGCTCTGGTCCCCTTTGAATGGCTGTACCCTACTTCTCTCCTAGATCCCACAACCCCCCTCTCCTGCACCCATTTTGTCATTATGGGTGGTTGGTTGGCAATTTGCCGAAAGGTTTGTGTTGAGTTTGAGAACCACTGGTACAGATGATGCTTACTTCTCAAGACTGGGAGGAGCACGTGTGCAGTCCAATAGGCACTGCTACCAAACATCTCTGATTCCAGGTGCAGGGGGCACTGCCACACCTACTGTGGAGTAACCAATAGGGTCACACATCCTGAAGAACCTGAGTTACAGTACAGAGTAACTCTGTCATGTAGTTAACAATCCATGTTGTGTCAAAATCTCTACTGAACTCATTTATTGCCATTTACAGGGGATTTAAGTATTCTGTAGATATAAAAAATGAGATTTATGCCAAATCTCTCTACTAGTTTACATTCTATAAGAAATTAATAAATGCAGTTTCCAGTTGACACATTTACTTATACAGAGTTTGTGCTTCCATTCGAGCGTCACAGTTTTACTCAGCATTTTCTACTGTTTCTTTTAAGCAATGTCAAAACTCCTCCATTATCAAAGAAAACCATTTAGCCAGATTTTGTTCAGTGTTAATAGCAACATCATTCTTATTCTTTCTGCCTTCTGTACCAACAAGTAGTAGGAAAGATGGGACATCTCTCTTATCATCACTTTGGTCCTAGAGTTCAGGAACAGCTAGCAGCCTTTTCTTCTTCCCTCCCTTGAGGAAACAAGTACGTATCCATATGTTTTCTTTGATTATAATTTTTTGTGAAAAGAGGTCCAAAATCTTTGGAAGATGATCCTGAAGCCATACTAGCAGAGGAATAGTAAGCTATGGTAACTTCCTTACAATATTCTGTCTTCCTAATTTAGCTTTCATTTTTACTGTTGTTGGGATTCCGTCTGAAATTGTTTCCCCTCAGCTTATGCAGAACAACTCATAGATTTCTGATTGGTCTGTTATTTTTGTAACCATTCCCTGTGCAGATCATGAACGACCCACAAGCTGCAAAGTATGCAAGTAAGCAAAGCTGCAGCTGCAAGCTCATCACACTTTACTCTTCTTACTATTTCTCCTTCTTACTATTTCTTTATCTACTAACTACATGTTATTTTCAAGATTGATTGTGAGTTTATGTTTTTATCAACTGTTAACCTTGGTTTCTTTATTTCTGTTTTCTTTCATTGTTCATGCAAGGTTCACAGCTGCTCCACTTGGAAACTGTCAACCAGACATCTTGTTTAAGTGAAGTTAAAACACTACTAAAAAAGTGCTGTGCAGTGCTGTCATTAATAGCAAGCAACTAATGATTAATGCTGCCAATTTGCACCCCCCATTACCAGCAACTGAAGGTCTGAAAAAAATTAATTGAACTTTAACTGTGAAAGCTTAAGAAACTGGAACAAAATCTGTGTCAGCAGGGGGCATAAATTATCCTTTCATTCGTTTCTTCTTAGTAGTACCATGAAAACAATCAAAATGTCCCTTGTTTATATTTTAAGGAATAGAGACTCCTCCCCCAGTAAGTAGAGCCCCAGCATGCATGTGCATGAATACACACCAAAAATATCATTACTTGTTACCCAGGTCGGGCAACATTCAGTTCAGGACCAGTGACAGATAAGATTCAATATCTCATGATCCATCAAGGTTTGAAATGGGAGATTTGTACTGTTGGAAAAGGAGGATTCCATCTTCCTGATTGCACACTCAGTACTTGCGTCTGGTCCTCCTGAGCGATCTGATTTATTTTCAAGTTATAGAAAAACATTTTTATATATAATCAAGAGGTTTTAAAACTATTTTAGTTACAGTTCTCCTAAGCATTAGACAGCTGTAATGATGATCCTAAGGCACTTGGCTTTATAAATGGACAGATACACAAACATTGTGAATAAAATTGTTTCAATCATCACACTAGGTTGTTGGGGACACATAGGCACAAGGAAATGACTGGGACCACAGGACACTGGTGAAGACACACATGAACTCAGGATACTACACGCACTGCAGGTCATAGAATGCAGCACAGGTACACAGGTAAGCTATTCTTCTATTTTCTCTCGATGCAATATCTTTATTCTTGACACAATGTCTGGGCTGGAAGTAATACAGACACTGGGCTGCCACTACAGTGGACAGCAACTGCTATAAGATGAACAAGTCTTACATTCCCCGCTACTGCTGAGCAGATTAGTCACTTGACCTCCACCTTCCCACCACACAGGGAAAAGGTGCCAAGTCTTCTAATCAGAAGGCTCAAAATGGAGGGTAGATACCAACTTGTAAGAAACAAGATGTCCAAAGCAAAAATGTCCTTACAATGGTAGCTCATCCCATCTGCCAAAGCAGAATTACACAAAACCTGAACAGAAAGGTTGGTGCACACACTCTTAGAAGCACTATAAAAATTGGCATTACTTCTTCAGCTGAATCCATTTTCATGTGTAGCATTCTCTAGTCTTTCTTCGGTGCTAGAGAAACATTTGGAAGTCTTATGTAAAAGTATGTAATTTTGTTCTTGTCATCTCTTCATAGTGTAATGGGATCTGTCAGATATTGCAAGGTCCTCCAATACACTCTCACTGGAGGCAGACAGTTGGTTATTATTTTCCCTCAGCAGCTCCTTGCATTTGGTACTGTGATGAATTTGGTCACATAAATCCCCTTGAGACGGTTACCTGGTGTGCTGAAAATAACCCTGAGCCTACCTACCTGCCTTTTGGGGCATCCCATCACCCTGTCTTACTGAGTTAGAACCTCTAGTTCCCCCAGCAATGTCACAGAGTTGGGGTAACAGCCCACAGCAGGGCATCACAGACAGTGAGATCCACTCAGCTCAGGAAAGGCTCAACCAAAGGGACTTGATGCAGCACCCAGGTAGAGTGCCCTAGTGGGACCAACCTCCCCCCCACACACACACAAAATCAGTCTCACCATGCATAAAGTTTATACATAGTGAGCTCATAAATTGATCACTCTCTGATCAATGAAAGAGCGATGAACATCTCTTGTTCCCCTAGGTAACAATTATTTACACTGGGTTTATTAATGAACAAAAGTGATTTTAATAAATATAAAAATTAGGATTGTAAATGATTGCAAGTAAGCAAAATAAAACATGCCAGCTAAGCTTAATTAGAAACTTATTACATGCAATTTCTTATCCTAACAGTAATTCTAATCACGTTTTCTCACAGCCTATGCAGCCTCCAAGCTTGGGCATGATTCTTCCCCTGTTCAATCTTAGATGTTTCCAGCAGTCATTTACTGGTGGTAACCAGCAGCCCCTGTTTGGTTTCATGCCTTTATATAGAGTTTTGCCCAAGGCAGGAATCCTTTGTGTTCAGTTCAAACTTCTTTCATCTTGAATGAAAAATTATACTGTCCAAAGTGGCTTTCAGCATCAGGTGGCATAGTGACATAACTCTGTAGGACCAATCATAGTCCAGGCTCACACAAGATGCAAGACTATTCACAGGATGTTGTCTCACACATCAGGCCATTAAGTTCCTTAAGTACCATTAGTGGCCCTCACTTAGCAGGTCCAGATTAGTAAACAGATTTATGCTTCATATTTCTCACTTCAAATACAGGAATGTTGCATGCACACAAATAGAATATGCACATTTAGCAAATTATAATATTTTAAATATCATCATTACCATCACCACCATCATCATCATCATCATCAAACAACAACAACAACAACCATGGGCTCAACACCCATTCGCCAGTCCAAGTATATCACATCGGTATCTCTCCATCTCCTTTCAAAGCAGCTCTAACTTTCCCGTTGCCCACAGTGTTTGGACATTCTACATTCCAATTGATAGTATATGTGTTAGCTGTAGTTTCCTTTCAGTAGCTAACTTATCGATCCAATCCCAATTGCTTGATTGGTATCGCAGACCTTGTTTATCCGGGTGACGTCCAAGCCGGCATCTTTTATCAATTAATTGTACTGGCATCAGATTTCATTCGTATTGTTGTTTTATGATCAGCGCATCGACACTCATCTGACCAACCCTCCTCCTTTATCCAGGCTTGGGATTGGCATGAAACCCCTAGAGGCTTCATGGCGGAGTTATTTTAAATATGATACATGAAATATTTGGCATATGGGATATTCAAGTGAAGCATATTCAAAAGCATATTTCAATAAAGAATATGGGGGTGCAACACCACAGTTATATCTGTTTTGTCATTTTTTTCAAGATGGCTGCTGTGGCAGGGTGGTTTTGGAATTTAGAGAGGTTCACATACTCAAGTATAATCTGGATCTATTGTGACACCCAAGCAATGCAAAGGAGTTAGATTCTAACTGTACTCACTATGTACATTCTATGCAGGTTCTTACACTATATCCATCATGGTGATCGGTGAGCACCTTCCAGAAGTGCACTGAATAATGTGACTAGCATATGTTCCAAGGTTTTTTCTGTCTCCCTTTCTTCCTTTCTTTGCCCCAGGGAGAAAAGTGCATAGTCACCTTTTAAAATGTAAATATATATGTTTGGCTCTTTATTTTTATTAATCAATATTAGGTCAAATACATGTGTCTTGCACTTAGAATGAAAAATGATAGATCTGTAGTAGTTCTTAGATGCTACAGGAGTTCATTGTATTGTATTGTACCAGCTTCTGTGAAACCTCTGACTCTGTGGTTGCTTAGGGAGCACATACTATGGGTTTAAGAGAAATTTCTAGGCTGCCCTAACTCATATATGGGCCAGGGTTAATCTGGTACAGCCTACAGAATGAGGAGACTATAATTGCACCTTGAGGAGATCAGGAACAATGGAATATCTGTCTATAGTTTTAAAACCTGTGTCAGACATAGAGGCAACTATTTTTTTTGTTCCATTTCAGTGTGGAAGAACTCCTGTGACACTTTGTGTATGGCAGATGGGTGGTGTTTGAATTCCAGAGGAGATCACAAAAATGTTGGCTTGATTAAAAACCGATTTCATTATTTCCTCAAACAGTTCTAGGATGTGAATTATAATCTCAGTTATACTATTATGATGACGCCAAGAACCTTCTAACAAATAGTGAAATCCTGTTTACTGAGGCATCTGCTGGAAAAAAAGTTTCACCAGGTCACAACATCTTGAATAAGCTGTAGAACAGTCCAGATTAATTCCTTTTGGTATGCTGTACAGTTTGGAGATAGCAGAAGAGGGGTGCTTGAAACATAGGACCTCCCAGGTTCCGTGCCACTCCACCACTCCAAACATTTGGCTTTGGAATCACCTACATGGAATGGTCATGAGCAATCACTTAAAGAAGAAAAAGCGGTTACTTACCTTCGTAACTGTTGTTCTTTGAGGTGTGTTGCTCATGTCCATTCCAAATTTCACCCACCTCTCCTTTCTCAGAGATTTCTGGCAAGAAGGATCTGAAGGGGTGGCAGGCAAGCAAGGGTATATATGCATGCATATGTAGGTGCCACGCCAGGGGGCTTCCCTGCCAGCCCAATGGGTAACGCTGAGGGAAAAACCTTCTGACAATCCATGCACGTGGTGCATGCACACCTACATGGAATGGATATGAGCAACACATCTTGAAGAAGAACATTTACGAAAAGGTAAGTAACTGTTTGTTTGTTTTTTCCAAAGGTGCTGGCAGTCGTAACTGCACACTTAAGGAAACACAGTCTCATTATCTACCCTTTTCTGGACAATTGTTTCCTAAAGTTTTCAGCTCACTCACACATCCTCCAGGCAATGACAATGACTATGTAGTGCATCCACAACCTGGGTCTGCAAATAAACAGAGACAAATCGATATTAAAACCCACCCAACAGAGATCGGGATTGCCTACAGGTATTGGGCTACATGGCCACCTCCATGTTCTTAGTCTTCAGGGCCCGCCTACATATGAGATGCCTTCAGAGCTGGTTAGCTTCTATATACAAAACCAAATGGCCCCGACTGCACAAATGTCTTACAATGCCTTCCACGGTCAAGAATTTGCTCATGTGATGGACCCTCCCTCACCACCTATGTGCAGGGGTCCCCTTCCAACAGGACTCTCCTTCAATCACCATCACAATAGACATATCCCTCACTGGATGGGGAGCACACTTGGGAACACATCACTACTCAGGAATTATGGTTCCCCTCAGAGACCACTCTTCGCATAAATCTTCTAGAATTCAGAGCCATACACTATGCCTGCTTCCATTTTCTCCCCATCACAGGTTGCAATATCAGACTCATGACTGACAAGGTGACATGCATGCTCTATGTCAACAGACTAGGTGGAGCCCTCCTTGTGCATCAAGGCTATCAAGCTATGGAATTGGTGCCTCCAAAACAATATCAATATATCTGATTTACTCAGAACTTCACTGTGTACAAGCTCAGCTGAGGTTTCAACCCCTTCCCCCCCGCATTTCCAACAAGACCTTCCCTCAGGGCACCCACTTCCCCCATCAGCAGCTGTTAGGCCATGCTGCCTTGACTGTAAGTCTAATAGGGTATGTCTACGCTAGCTCATTAATTCGAGCTAGGTAGGCAAATCAGGCAACCGGAGTTGCAAATGAAGCCCGGGATTTAAATATCCTGGGCTTTATTTTATGTTCCTGTCGCCGCCATTTTAAAATCCCTCTTAGTTCGAGCAGAACTGCCCGGCTACAGCGGCAGTTTAAAGTTAATCGAACTAAGTCCTTGGTTCGCATTAACTGTTAGTCCTCATGGAATAAGGTGTAACAGTTAATCTGAACTAAGGACTTAGTTAGGATTAACTTTAAACTGCCGGCGATGTAGCAGTTCATTCGAACAAGAGAGATTTAAAATGGCGGTGGAACATGCAAATAAAGCCCGGGATATTTAAATCCCGAGCTTCGGCAACTCGTTGCTGATTTACCTACCTAGCTCAATTAACAACCAGTGTAGACATACCCTAAACTGTTATTAAGGTGGCATCACATCCCTGCCCCGAAGGAAGACTGGGTGTGCATACCACAAGACAGTCATCCTTAAGCTCCAGATGGGTTGGGCCAAGCTTATTCTCATTGGCCCGATGTGGCCGAGACGGTGCTTGTTCTCCAACATCTCACACTGTCAATTCAGCCTCCTATGCCAATTCCTCTCCATCCTGACCTGCTCACTGAAAATCACAGAGGAACCTTGCATCCCACCTTCCACTTTTTGCATCTCACAGCATGGCTGCTGCATAGCTGAATGAAGAGGAAAACCAGTGCTCTGCAGATGTCCAACAAGTCCTACGTAATAAGAATTCCTCTACCAGGATGGCCTTCTTAGTAAACTGGAAGACATTTCTGTTGTGGTCCTGGGTCTGTGGAACCTAGCCAATGTTAACTTCTATTCAGGACAACTTGGAATACCTGATACATCTTCAGAAGTCAGGGCTTGTGAGTAGTTCACTGAGAGGGCATTTGATAGTCATGTCAGCATTTCTTTCTCCTGTGTATGGAAAATAAATCTTTTCCAATGCCATGGCGATGAGATTCCTGGAAAAGCTTCTCCAGCTACATCCTCCAGTCCAAGAGCTAGTCTCTTTGGAAGACCTAAACATGGTTCTTGTGGCTCTAATGTGTCCTCCATTCAAGCCCATAGTATTTTGTCCACTTCCACTCTTGTATTAGAAAGCCACATCCTGGTAGCAATTAAATCTTCAAAGAGGGCATGTGACTTGCAGGCTTTAATGGTGGGGCCTCCTTTCATGGAATTCTCCAAAGACGAGGCAACCTTAGGACCAAAACCAAATTTTTTCTCTAAAGTGTCTCAGTCTCATTAATCTCCAGAGGAGCACTGTCTACATACCATGGATGCAAGGCCATTTTCAAACTTTCTGGATAGGATGGAGCCACTTTGTGTTTTGCCTTATCTGTTTGTGTCATGCGCAAACCACATGAAGGGTGAATTGGTCTCTTCATAGGCCATCTCAAGATGGATAACATCCATAAGCCAAATACATAGGGAAGGACTGGAATCTCACTTCATCCACAAATTCAAATCACATGCTAATGGACTCAATTGAGATATGGGCTGGCTAGGACACTACCTACTTCATAACCACTGGAGGTGTTAACAGCTCTGTGAGTGGTATCCTTCCTGTCTTAGCATCTATCTATTTACTTTGATCTGCTTAGGTTTAAGTACCCATTCTCCAGGTACTTAATGATGCCCTGTCTCACACCCCCCTTTTCTTTATCTTTTTTTCTTTTTTTCCCCCCCTCTCCTTCCCCTTTCCTATTTATTTCGCGTTTTCATATCCCCTACTCATAACTCCAGTCATCTGAAGAAGTGGGCTGTGCCCACGCACGAAAGCTCATGATACCATCTACATGTTTTGTTAGTCTATAAAGTGCTACCAGACCATTTGTTGTTTTTATCCTGTACTGAGGCAACCTATGACATAGCTTCAACTGTGCCTCTTCAGCAGAAATGAGCTTAGACAATGAGAGAGCAAGCAATGTCAGTAATGCTCCTCCATGACATTTCCATATGGGATATTTACAGGCTGTCATGTGATCATCAATACATACATGTACAGACCATTATCCATTACTTCATCTTCCAGAGCAGATGCGAACTTCAGAAGGGTGATCCTGAAAACCTTAGGTGATTCTCAAGCAATATCCCTCCCAGGAGGCGCAGCTAATAGTCTACGTAAGTGGAATGCATGGCTGCATCTAGCTGAAGAAGAAAAACATGGTTACTTTGTTATAATTGTGGTTCTTTCAAATGTGACCTGAATTCCACAATCCATTCTCCCTCTCCTCTCCATTAAAGTCTCTCCTCTGGTGGGTATTCAGTGTGAAAGGAACTGAGGAGGTTTGAGTCACCACCGACTCATAGCTAGGGAAGGGGCCACAGCCACAAGCTTTGAGTACCACACCTCTACAGGTACTGCTAAGCAAACACTGGCTTTGGTGTGCTGGGTACGTACATACCTAAGTGAAATACACCTCTGCCTCACATCTCAATGAACCTCAGTTAAAGTCAGTAACCATGTCTTCCTATATTGCACTACTTGGACATGTTTTTCCCTATTCTTTTCAGGCATCTACTAAGCATAATCGGAAATGCCTGTGACATGGCATTTTCCCATGTTTGTGTGGTGGAAAACCTCAAAAAGCAGAACAAATCTTCTATTAAAGTTGTCTATGTGGCATAATGAGTAGCCCCATAGAGGATTGTGCTCTGCAAATTTGGGCACATGTCCACAGTTTAAAGTAGTATTTATTGGTGTTGGCAGAATTATTACTTATTGTTGAAAGTTTTTATGTATCACAGGGAAAACATTATGTACAGAGGAGCTGGCAAAACTACTCCAGTAGTTTTACTAGCAGCCCCAAACATGCTTTCTTCACAGTAGAAATGGGCATCCACAGCCTTCAGTTCTAGGGTTGTATGGACTCTGTCTTTCCTTTGGCAAAACAGTTTTCTGGACAGGCTGTGTATTTTGGGGCTCTGAGTTCCTGAAGCTACATGGTACTTGGATGAAGTTGGGTGGCTCTTGTAAAATGATAGTATTTCATGTCCAAACGCAAGCTTCAGGATAGCTGATTTCAACATTCTTTTTGCACACATTACTGATGTGGTTGTTGTGGCCTTGCATACTTTGGCAGTACCTCTTACTGGATTAGAGCCATAAACAAAGTGTCCCTCATTATACTGTTCCTCTTTCCACTAATTTTTTCTTCAGTGTCAAAATGGAGACTGTCAGAGCATAACCAGCCTAACTGTCTGTGATTGACTACAACTCAAATGATACTGAAACACTAAGCCTGGTACAAAAATGATAGTCAGTCAAACAAGTTTATATAAGTGAGAGAGATTAACAGAAAATACAATTAACATCTTTCTTTAAGCCTCCTCCTGATATTATTTTATAGATAGGTCTTTTAGACTGTCACATCTTTGGGGCAGAGTCTAGTTACATATTTCTCTTTTGTATAATCTGAAGCAAGTTGAAAGCATATAACACCAAATAATAGAGATGGAATTGAAAATTGTATATTTTTTTAAGTTTTGGCACTGCTTTTCATTTGTTGAATTTTCAATTGACTTTAGATTTTTTTCAGTTTTTAGAATGGCCTATTTTAATTTAAAATGACATTAATGATTATTCAGGTTATGAAACCTTAACTTGCATTTCTTTTGATTTCTTTTATATAACGTTAGCAATTTTCATACTCAATTATTAAATGTGTAATTTTAAATTATAGTGAATTACAGAACAATGTCATTTGGAAACAGCATAGAACACTCACAACATATCGTTCTTTTTAGTGTTTGCTTGAATAGAAAAAGTACTGTAATTTAAACCTGGAAATATTTTGACATGTTTTCAGGCTGAGCAAAGTGAGGTTTTATACTCAATTCACCAGCATTTCTCCACCTGTAATGTGATAGCTTTTCAATGTTGCATTCCCTGAAGTCCAAAATTGGAGTGAATGTTCTCAGCTTCAGTAGATGGAACTCTATGGATTTTGGTGAAAATCAATAAAACAGATCAGGGAAATGGACACAGAGCCCCTTGTGTTCTGTTAGCAGAACTAGTAGTTCAAAGCATCCCAGAAATTGTCTGTGGATCAAATAACTGGTTGATGGCAGCCATTTACACCTTCCAGTTGTAGGCAATGCCTCACGTAAAGGAGTAGGGGTGGTGGTGGCACACAGAATGATTATCAGGGGGAATGGAGGAGCAACAAAAATGACTTAGCCAGTAACAAAGCTAAGTAATTTCTTGGTTCTTAGGTTAGTCATGTAGGAACCTCCAAGGTTATTGAAGACATTGATTACAGCAATAAGTCACAATTCAATAATACAAACCTGAAAATCAGTCAGATTGCAATTGGGGATGAAAGTACACATTCCTTCTGACATGGAGCTCATACATTGGCTGGCTCTGTGGGCATATGTATCACCTATTGCGCTATTAACCCACTAAGCTATTAGCATGTTGTTGTCTTTTTGCAAATGCCTGGAATGGTAGATCCTATTGACCGGAAGGCTGTATCCAATCAGAGCCTTGACTGGCTTGCTGTTTCTCTACTAATTCTCTTAGGAGATATTGCCACTCGTTTTGCAGAATAGTTTGGATCTTTAACTCTGATGTATTACAAATATGTCACCAAAATGGGATATTGTTTTTTTCATTTTCTTTCTTTGCAGTCTCCTGTCTCCCACAAGTACCCTTACTCTGCAGAGTTCATGAGCTCAGCAGATTACCCGGCTCCCTCTGCCTTTCCTGATACAGCAGAATTTTGGATTTCCACAAATTCTCTAATTCCCTGTGTCTTGCCTGTGAAGTTCAGGAGTTGTCTCCAGGGCTTTTGTTTTTCCTTGCTCTTCATACACTTCATAAATGACCCATCAAGTCATGCAAATTTTATAAAATATCTATTGCTATGCCAAATAAGTCTTAGAAAATATTTCAGTTTTATCTGTTACAAGATACATTAAGTGTTACAGTCAAAGAATTTTTCACTGAGAGGGACCTAAAACAGTGTGGTACATTAGTAACATTTTTAAAGCGTCATTTTTAAGCATCAGTAACTTTTAAAATGCTTTGAACAAATGAGGCCATTCCAAAACATTTGTAGAGTAACCTGAAATAATCAAAAATGTTTTTCTTGTGTGAAATTAAGGGGAATAATCCTAGAGCGTTCATTGGAACCTTGGTTGCAAATATAATGTATGGAGCAGCTGCTGGACAGCTGTGTGCAGGGTCATATTAAATTATCTGTAACTCATAAGCAGTTTGACAGTTTTCTTTTTCCTTTACAGAAAAGAACAGTCGGGTGCCATTCTAAAATGAATCCATTACTAGACACACGTAATTAGTAGGCAAACCACATAAACCTGCACAGCTGAAAAGGAAAGCCTAGTGTTTTAGCTCCCAAAATACTGATCCCCTGACTGAGCTCAGGGAAATTCTTTAAGTGCTGAAGTGCAGAACATTCTCTTTTGAAGTACAATCTGCCAATAGTGAGCAAACTGTAATATGACCACTGCCCTCTACTTCAAATCTCTCGTCATGACCCACCTAAAGGAATCAGCCTACTAATGATGAGAAGGTAAAATTTAAATAAGGTGAGCTGAGTGGTGCAGCTCCCCTCTGCTAAATACAGTAGGAGAGCTTCCACTTTTCTCCCACCCTCAGTGTTCTGTAAGTCCCTCTCCTTGTTAGCTAGAGAAGGTGAGAGATCAGGTTTCTCAGGCTCCAACCTTTTCTATGAGTAGATGAATCAGCAGTATATCCTACTAGATGGAAAAAATGCCTTAGCCCAGGAGTCCCGTGTCCCCTACTTTCTAAAGAATGATGATCCTCCATCCCTTGCCCCATCCCTCCAAAGGAAAAGATGGAGAAATACAGATATTTTTGCATAAAACCTCTTTTTAAAGCCCTGAAATATTGGAAAATTAAGGGAAATGCATAGAATATTTCAAAATATCATAGGAGAAAAATCTCTTATTTCTGCCTGTTTTTACATCTAAACAGATTATTCATCTTGCAGATTTCTAAAGGTGCACTTATAGAAATGAGGGTGAGTATAACACACATGTATGCACACACACACTTTTACACTTTATCATGTCTGATGCTTAAGGACATTAATTCCATTCAGAGACATTTTTGAGTACATAGATGCTCAGATTTCATGGCTAAAAGCATGAAAAAGTAGATATTTTATGTGGAAAAAAATTGAAAAATGAAAAATTAACAATTTCATTTTGTTTTAATATTTTCTGGAAATGTTCTAGGTTTTGAATGGATCCAGATTTTAATGGATTTAAAAAAACAAACATTTTCAAAACTTTACTTTCTAAGACTTTTTCACAAAACTTTTAATTTTCAAAAATCTCACATTTTGTTGAAAAACTACTTCCATTCCTTTCTCCTAGCTGCACACTGTCACCAGGTATGATGGAACACCTGGGCTCCACATGAAGTGGACACCTGTGATGGCAATCAACAAAATTGGTGAGTTGCCTCATCCCAATCTGATATACTTTGAACACTAGTTTAGGGGGCAAGATAAGGGATGATTGACATGAACTTAAACTATTTTATAATATTTAAAAAGGGAACCATATATCAAAAAGTGTCTGTTTCATTATATCTTTTTTTTCCACATTCCTCATATTTCACTTAGAATGTAAAGTTTGAGGAGGGGACTGTACCTTTGTATGCATTTTTGTAACACATAGCACAATGGGGCCCTAATTCTTCCCAAGGTCTTTATGCTACTATAATATAAGCCCTAGATAATGTACAGTAATTAGATAAATATTTCAAGACTTTGATTAATTACAACAAATTTTCTTCAGATGTAGCTAATGCACAAGTTTAAAGACAGTTAACTACTTGGGCAGTCTTAAAAGGTGCTTACAATGCATGAAAGAACACAGAGAACCATAAAATGCTAATTTCAATCTGTGTAATGTTTAATATCCTGTAACTCAAAAAATGTAAGGATTTTTTTTTCTGATTTAGCTAATAATAATGGATTCTTCTTTGACTTGAGAGTAAACCTAGCAAATCTTATGTTCTACTAACTTTACTAGCGAAAATCACTAGCTGTGTGTGGGGGGGGGCTAAATAAAATCAGGTTTAGAACATACTCTAGTTGCAACCTTAAATAGACAACCTTAAATGCCAATTGTCCACAATAAGACATGCTGATGCTCATAATCGCAGGAAATAATTAGGAATAAAGACTGATGCCCTGTTAACTTCAATATCAAGTTCAAAACAACTTTAAAAATATCCATGAAAGTGGCTGAAGATGAGAGAGAATTAGTGACTTGAAGATTGTAATAAGAAGCTGGAGAGCAACACTCTGGACTACTTAGGAATATAAAATATCAAGGAGATAAATTCAAGAACCTTGAACAGATCAAGAAATAGTAATATAGGGATTATAGGCCTCTACATGAATCCGTGAGAGACAAAGAGGGGTTGGAATTTGTAAAGGACATAGCTATTTTTCAATTTTTCTGTTTCCTATCTGGGGTATTAGAGAAAAGAAAATTATAGTACATAACAATTAACTGTTAATTTCTCACTAAACTACATACTTTTACAGTACAAACACAAAAATGAAAAGTCATTGGTTGGACACAGAAATCAATGAAAATAAAAATGACATAAAATTTAAATGGATGTTCTCTGTTGAATTTACTGTATAAAGTTTGAATATTTCATACTGAGAGAAAAAGGAATCTTGCAAAACTTCATTTAAAAGTTTGCAATTAAGTAAATGAGCACTTTATAGTTCATACACACAACACTGTCACATACACACAACACTTTTTACCTCACCTCAGAGCACAAACAATAATTACATAATAAACTAAATTTAACACTTCCTCTCCAGCAATATGCTGCTTTTCATGTTCTCATTTTAACAATTCCCTCTGTCCCCCTCTTAATAATTATTGAGCACATTTTTGATAATGCCCGATGTAGTCTTTATTCATGTGCTTGGATTTTGAAATTCACATTTCTAATATGATCACATCAGAACTTGAAGTGGAGGGGAGGAAATTTGGCAGACAGCCTGAAGGAAGGAAACTGTGCTTTTGGTTGGTGGGGGGTGGAGATGGGGGAGAGAAGTCTCACTATTGTGAAAGGGGACAAGAGATGACCATTTCATTTCTTGGAATCTGGATGGGAGGAAGAATGTAGAAGGGGGCAACCCATGCAGTAAAGCCTCTTTTTACATGGAGCAGGCTGAGGCAGCACTCACCCGTCCTTCTCTTAAGTTGGTGAAATATGAGGTTTGATCAAGACCTGGTGTGGGCATTGCCCTAGCCACCTCTTTTTTAGCAAGGCTGGGAAGGAATTTTTCCTTTACCACCAGATTGACCTAGGTGGAGAGGTTATTTTCCTTCTCCACACCAGGTTCAGGGAGGTCTTTGTTCATGTATGGCATGAATGGAGTTAGGCTATGTTTTGCAACTCACTGTATAAGTGGGGGATGTCCAGTGCAGGTATTGCATGCAGTAGGTTGCCACTAAAGGGACTTCGGGGAGATGTTGGTTAAAGGAATAGAATGTGGGAAAAGGTGAGGTGGCTTCAGGGACTCCTATGATCAGTATAGAGGGAACCAACCCCCCTTTCTTAGAGTCCACTTGACTGGAATGGTAAAGTCGCAGAAATGGTTTGTCTGGGAAATATGGGTAGAAAAATGGGGGTTTGAGAAGCCCGTCTCCATCCACGAAATGTTACTGAATGAACATGGAGTTCACTTGCATTGTATACTTTTATTTTTTCTGTAGTCCAAGACATTTAATAATGAAGTCTGATTAAATCATATGTAATGTCTCCTATCCTTCTTTTGGTATAGCTGGGCAATGCACATGATGGAATGCACATACAAAATTTGCATGCATATTAGATGCATAATTGATGCTTTCTATTTTTTTAAACTTTTCAAAATGATTTTTAATATTATTTCTGTTACAGTTGTGGGATAACTAGTAATGTTGCTCTTAATACAAATTAAAGTTACTTTACAAATTAGCAAAGAATATGCTTCTTATTGATAAAATTATGTTGACATATAATGCAGTTGATGCAAGTCTTTTTCTTTGTTTAGCGCCTCCTGATTAATAGTTTGTCCACTAGCACTGGTAAGGATGAAAGCTAGAATTCCTTGCATATCCTATATCAGAGGATCAAGTTTCCTTTATCTTACCTCAGTAAAGAACTCCTGTCAAACTAGTTTGTGTTTTTGAATGACTTCTAGAGCATCTACTGCTTTAAAAAAATGAATAGTCTGATTTGGTTGAATGTTTTCCTTTCCTCTGAATATTATGCGTTATTAACTAAGTTATTCCTCTGTCTTTCTGTCCTTGCTGTCTGTCTTTTCTTATATTTAACATTTTGAGACATTTATTATGTTCTGGCAGGAGGCACCAGATGGTGCTGTTATACACAGACTTACATTATTTTCCTTAGCATGTGAACAAGTCTCTAGTATTTGAAGAATACTGAATTGTTGTTAGTTTTGTTCTGTATTCATTGGAGAGCAGCTGTGACTGATAGCAGAGTTTGCTCTCTGCTTTATTCACTATATTTGGAGACAATTATTGGAACAGAGAAACTCCCTGCAAACAATTTACTGGTGTGTGAATTGAAATTTCTGGAGGAAAGAAATTACCTGCATATTCTGTCGCTTTTCTAAGACTGGAGTATGCAAATCAAATAGATTACATTTAGGATCCACCTAGACTCTGTGTACTGATTTCTCCTTCCCAAAAAGATGACTTGCAAAGCCCCAGAATTCTACTACTGCTTGACAAAGACTATTGCCTGAAACAGGACACTAGTTTCAGAAGAAGCAGCAATAATAATATGAATGGGGGAAATGACTTTGTGTCTCTTTTGTATTGTATACTTACATAATACCCCAAAATCACTCCAAAATGTTGTCTGGTTCTAAAGATGGACTTTTAGGCTCTCTGGCTGAATATTACAATGCCCTTAATGCAGGAACATAGTCTCAGCGGTGTCTGGCATGGTCCGTGAAAAAGTAATTAATCATCCTCTTCTGGCTCTGCAACTCATTGTCCTCTCTGCTCTGTGTAGGTCCTTAAAATGTTAATTCTATCCTAGCAATTAAAAGTGTTAGCAGTAATAACTCATTATTTTCCCTCAAGTGTTGACTTTGGAGCGATGGACCCTTTCAGTGATTATTTTATCATCCTCTAAAATGCCATACAGTGTCTGCAAACGCTGTTTAATTCAAGTGTTGGAACATAGGCTGTTAGACCCTGCCCCAGAGAAAGCTCACAAACAGCTAAATATTATGTTTCTAATGTCTAAATTACCCAGTTTTTGCTAGATCGCAGTGTGGCTTCAGGCTGTCATATACTCTAGTTGTGTAGCTATCATTCTGGGTTAATCTTTTCTGGTGAGTATCCGGTTTTACGGAGAACATGTAAAAAACTGCATTTGTGCTTGAAGCTGTTACATGTACTATTCTTTCACCTTTCTATAAAATCATAGTGGCCCAGTCTGTGAAGCCCTTTCTCACTCTGGTGAGCAGTCTTTGTGACTAAACCCATGAAACTTAATAGAACTGTTTTGAGTGAGTAGATACTCGCCATTGGGAGCAAGGGCTCTGGTAATACTTTTTGCTGCACTTGGTGCTGCTGAAGTTGCATTCTGATGGGTCGGATGAGCAGAATGTCATTTACATTTCACAAATAAACATTCTCTAACTAGGACCCAAGTAACTGAGCTCTATTGTGAGAAGTCTCACATACTGGTTTTAAGATGGGGGAAAGGAGGCTTGTAAGTAGGTGGGCTGGGTATGTTCTACCTTTCACTTATTACTTTTGTGCTCATGCAGTGGACTGAATAACCTGGTATCTACATCATGTGAGTATTGCAAAAGGGTTTATGTAGCTGGCTGAAGGTCACTCCAGACAAGGCTAAAGTAATACTGGGAGGTTTAGGTTAAAGAATGTTGCCTTTCTGCCTGAGACAGATTAAGGTTTTGTGGGGCTCTGGGCCAAAGGAACTGGGTGCCCCCCCCCACCTTCCACCTGCTGTTTCCCCCCCCCCCCTCTCCCCGGCATGCCTGCCAGGGAAATGGGGTCAGGTTGGAGGGGCTAGCCATGCCTGGCACCCTGGTTGGGGTGCAGAGGCTTCCCCTGCTCCCTAGTAGAAGTGCCAGAAGGGCAGAGCAGGGGCAAGCCCCTATGCCCAATCCTCCTCCCTGGGAGGAGAGCTGGGCAGGACACAAGGGCACACATTTTTCTGGAGGTGCCCAATTGGCCAGGCCCAGTAGCTAATCTACCACCATTCTTAGTCCAAATATATTTCTTACACTATATACAGAAGGAGTTAGATAAGGTGTTACTCTGACATCACTTGGCCTATAAACATAAGTACAGTAGTAGTAAAATGAGTGTACTCTAATTTCATTGTATGCCCACAGCACTCAAGTGCTTTGATTTCTAAATTAACAAACAAAAATAATAGTAATGATAGATGAGAATATTTCATTGAAGAGGCAATATTATATTTAAAAATAGACTTAAAAGGGGCAAAAGAAAAAAAAGCCAGCTATTACTTTCTTTGCTCTCACTGTCTCCGTGCTCACACACTTTGGGGAGTTATTTGCTAATTTACAGCACAAACAAGCGTTAAAACTCCTGGCCTAGTGCCTGCCGCTAGACTCGGCCTTCTGTCTGCTCCCTAGTTACTTCTAACTATGTCTGAGCTCTACTAAAAGCGGAATCTTCTGGCTGTTACAGCACAGGAAGAGGTCACGCTGAATTCCATAGCCAAAACATTAAAAGCCAAAAATAAAAAGTGCAAAAACAAAATGAAAAATAATGCACAAGCTGCATGCAGCCTGATCAGCTAACTCAGTATAACCCACACAACTCCTGGATGTGGTGTACTGTCCCATCTAGTGGCACTGAGCCCATTTACAGAGGGAGTAATAAGTCTGCTCTACAGACTTAGCTAATAGCCCGCTGGTTTTTAGCTCATGTGATAGAGGCTCATGCACTAAGCTCCACAGGTCCCAGGGTCTGCCGTTGTTACAAAAGGGGGCTTGCCTGGGATTTCAGATGGGAAACCCCAATTTGTAACCTTCTGTGGGTTAGACTTCCCTTCATTGCCCCTCTCCAGTGTCTTAATAAAAACCCAACTCCTGTAGGATAGTTGCTGAAGATCCAGTCTCTAAGGATTTTCAGGAGGGATTGCGCAGGGTCAACCTCCCCATATTCATGTCTCAAAAGGAACTATAGAAATTAATTAAATATGTTAATTAAAATCTAATGATGAAACAAGTCTAATTTTATAATATAACTTAGATATTTTATAATCCACAGATACTATCTTCAGTTGCAATAAAGAAAAACAAATTACAATTTTCAGTTGAGTCCACACAGAACACAGTAAGAAGAAACTGAAAGGTCAAAAGAAACTTATGTTTAGTTCACCCAAGTCTTCAGTTAGTGTCTTTGATCACCAAATCTGCACAATTTGCTGAGTTTAAAACATCTTCCCTCCACTTGCTGGCAGTTGTAATCCATGCAGATTTTTCCTTTGTTGTGGATCATTGCTAGCCAGTCAGTTAACTGGTTAACCAATCACTCAGTAAAGTCCCAAATATATAGATTGAAAGAAAACCCTGCTGCAAAATGCTTCAGAGTGAGGGACAACCGCTTGCCTTCTGCTCCTGGCTTAGCTTCTCACAACCCACACAGGACACATGATCCTTAGTAAAGAAGGACGCCCTGACTGTTTGCCCTAATGGAGTCAGAGACAGAACCTATTGGAGCAGACCCCCAAACTACCACACCCAATTCCATCTGAAGAAGTGGGTTGTGCCCATGAAAGCTCATGATACCATCTACATGGTTTGTTAGCTTTTAAGGTGCTGCAAGACTCTTTGTTATTTTTTAAGGTTTTCCAGTTACACCTCTCTGAAACTCGGCTACCTCTCTGAAACACCCAATTCCAGAAGCTTCTGTTTGTTGAGTGCGAAATTTGCCTAGCAACAATTCCCCCACCATGGGTATCTTAAAGAGATACCTCCCTATTAAGCACATGGATTACATAAGCATGTCTTCTTTTTAATACAACACATCCTTTTATTTAATGGTGGTGTCATCCTTACACATGAACCAGGATATCTTTCTCCCAGCATTTTACTCACACCACCAGTGAAGAAAGGAAGCTGCACGCCCTTGCTGTCAGGTGTGCCCTGACATTTTACCTGGAACTTACCAAGCCCTTGTGCAGATGGACACAGCTTTTCATTGTGGGCAGGATGTAGGGCCTTCTGGTGTCTTCACAGAGGTTTTCCAATTGGATCACCTCTTGCAGCAGGACCTGTGAAGAGCTGGTTCAGGTCCTAACACTGCCAATTGTGAGAGCCTATTCAATCAGAGCTCAGCCATCCTCGGCTTCCTTCCTGGTGCGTATTCCCATTCAGGACATTTGCAGAGTTGCAATGTGGTCCTCGATTCACATGTTCACAGTGCAATACACCATCACTCAGCTGGTCAGGGATGATGGTGGGTACAGCAGAGCTATGTTGCAAACTGTTTGTCCATGAACTTCCATAGCTCTCTGTTGGAACTCCTTGGGAGTCACCTAATATGGAATGGACATAAGCAAGCGCTCAAAGAAAAGACAGTTACCTTTTTCTGTTATTGGTTCTTCAAAATGTGTTGCTCATGTCCATTCCATGACTTCCCCTATTTTCCCACTGTTGGAGTTTCTGACATGAAGGAACTGAGGATAGGAGGAGCTGGCAGTGCCCCTTATACTGCAGCATTTGTGCACCACTCCAGGTGGCACCAGAGTCAGTCCCCTACAGATACCACTGAGGGAAAAACTTCTGACACCGGTACATGTAGCAAGCACACACCCCTAATACGAAGTGGACATGAGAAACACATCTCAAAGAGCACAAGTTATGGAAAAATGTAACTGTCTTTTCTAGACTCCCAGAGAGCACGTTCCCTTCCTTAGCTCGATGTTAAAGTGGTTCTATTGTAGCTGCTCATCTGACATTCTGGTTACATGGACAATCCATTTCATCTGTGATATCAACAGCATATGGATACTTGGAATGCCTGTCTGTATGAGAACCTCAGTATGTAGAACCTGGCCATGTCATATCCTCATCTGTTTCCTTAAACGCCCCATGTGAAAGACATTCAGTTTCACAGCATAGCATTTGTACACCATTCTGGTTTCATGTAAGTGCCTCTGCACTCCCATGCATTTGCATGTAGTCTGCCAAAGGCCATGCTTCCTTTGGCAATTCTGATGTTGGTTTCATCATGGATGTAAACTTCATGTGACTGTGTATTGCTGAGATAGGTGAACTTGTCCACTGCCTGGAGGGTTTGGCCGTTCACTGGACAGTAGGCTGTACATAAGGGTTTCTTGGTGCAGTCTGGTACATCCTCATCCAGGAGGACCATCAACAATTAAATGGGCCAAAATAGGACAAAAGTTTTATTAAATGTCCCACTCACTGATGGAGAACTACATGTAGAAGGCCTCGCTCAACCCATTCATTAGAATTCAGGCAGAGGGAAACAAAAATAGTTGACATGACGATTTTTTATCTCTTTGCTGTTTGAACTCTCACATGGCCAGAGACTCTAAACTGAAATGAGAGGTCCCCCAGGGTTATCCATGGGTCTGCCCCGAAAGACTCTTTGAATTGACAGATCACTACAACTCTGTCACTCATAGGATTTAGATTGCAACTAATTTGTGTGTATATGTTTGCTTCTTTTAACCTGTAAGTAACTCTCTTTATTAATTAGGACAATGGAATAAGGACTAGAAGAATCCCTGGCATTGCTTGGATCCATCAAGGCAGGACACTAGGGATGTGGGGGGTGCAGGAGTCATGGCAGGGGGTTGGGATGTGCTCAGGGCAGGAGGCTACAGGTGTGTGTGGGGATGTGTGCACAGGAGCCAGATTTGGGGGGCCCAGCAGGGGCTCAGCACAGGAGGCTGTGGCTGTGGGGGTGAGGGTTAGGAGTATGCAGCCTCACTGGGAGATGTCCCCCAAGGCTGGCTGGGGCTGTGCAGCCCGGCTGATGACTGCTCGCCCAGAGCTGCACACCCAGGGGCCAGCAGCCATTTGCCTGGGGTTCAGCTGGCCAGTATCCATTCACCTGGGGGTAGCTGGGACCATGTGGCTGGGCCAGTGGCTGCTCCCCAGGGATGACATGCTTGCTGCCCTGTGGTCATTCTGGAATATAACTGTCCTTGCTATCACATCCCTCCCTTTCAGTTTGATGAGAAACAATCTCATTCCACACACATCCCATTGTCCTGGCACAACTGAACCCTGATCTTGTTTTAAGTTACAATAAGAGGAAGCTGCATGCCAAATTAGGTGGTCCTCGCTCTTATTGTTTAGAAGTTCTTGAACAAATGGACGGATGCACAAATAGACGCACTAATTCTCTGAAATATAGTAGATTGGCTAGAGGTGTTTTCTTTGGTGTAAGACCTAGGGTACTGGATCTGGATTCAGTGACTGGTAAGGGGGCTGTCTGGGTCCCGATGGTAAAATAGTTATAGTGATCCAGATGTTCATTTGTTACTGAGTTAGTAAGATCTAATTTTAGAACATGTCAGCAGTTTGAGGGTGTCTATGATGTTTTTGACAGTTTACCCTGAATTAAGCACTGGTCATGAGCTACTCTAAACATCATGTCACCACTTCCCCATTTTGTCACATCATTAACCCCCTTTTCTCCACTGCATCACACACAAGCTTTTAGCCTTTACCTTTAGAGCTCTTCACATATTAACTCCATCCCACCCACGTAATCTATCAACTTATTGCAATATTGATCACTTCTTTTGCTCTATCAGTATTCCCTTTTATTGTTCACTAGTCAGCATCTCTTTCAAATATCTTAGGGCACATCTACACAGCAGGGCTAAACTCGAAATAAACTACGCAACTTGAGCTACGCTAATTCTGTATCTTAAGTCAAAATAGCTTATTTTGACTTTTGGTGCTGTCTACACAGCAGTTATTTTGAAACAGAGCACTCTTCCCCTGACTTCCCTTACTGCTCATACAATGAGGGTTACAGGAGTTGGAGTAAGAAGCCTATTATTTCTAATATATTCCAAAATAACAGGCTTGCTGTGTAGACGTGCACTATGTTATTTTGGAATAGCTGATGTTATTTTGGAATAACGCTACTGTGTAGACATAGCCTGAATATTTTCTCTCACACCACTTTTTATGCATGGAAAAGCTTCCAGTACAATTGACACTGCTGCTATCTTACCCACCTTCAAATCCCTCTTTGAGGTTCAGCTGGGATGTGTTGCTTACGACTAGAACTGGGTGATAATTTTCTGCCAAAATAAATGTGGTGACTTTGAAAAGTTTCATAAATTTGTATCGGTTTTGCCAAATTGATCATATCAAAGAATCATCTAATCTTCCTTCAAAAAAAGGGGAAAAAATCTGTAATAATCAAAATGTTTTGATTTTTATCCTCGAAATGACTTCATTTGAAATTTACTTCCAATTTATTTTTAATAAATTGAAGGTATTAAACTCTAAAATTGACTGAAAACATTTCGTTTAACCCTAATAAATGTTTCCTTTTTTGGGGGGGGGGGGGAATTGCCAGTAAACCAAAAAAATCCATTATCCTCACAATTCTGCCTACAATGCCCTGCCAGCTGACCAGCTGGCAAGCTGTGTCTGCTGCTCAGAGTGTGGAACTTTCTTGTTACATTGTTACCTCATCCATCCCTTCCCACTCTTCTGTTCTGTGCATTCACCTGTTCTGTTTTGTCATAAAATAAGATAGTGATGTTTTTATATCAGAAGGCTGTATTTGTGTGTCATACCTGCCCAGTACTTGGCATAATGGGATCCTGATGCCTGAGCCAGACTGGGGCCTCTGGCAGCAGTCATTGGAATTGCCAGCCACCACAGTGAGCCTCTTTAGGCTTGTTGCCCTTCCCACCTTCCCTCTCCCCTCCCCGCCACACACCTCTGCAGACCAAATGAAGAAGCTTTTTTTAGTTTGAAAAAAAACCTGTCATTTTTTATTGGGGGGATATACAATGGAAGGGACTGGGGAAAGAATCTGACCTCATGGCTGGCTGGCCTGCTCCTCCTTCTCCTCATCCTCCTCCACAATCCCGCTCTCGTGGACGCTGATGCCAGGCGTGTCCTGGCCGGAGTCGATGACAATGCAGCGGTGAGGCAACCGGCACCCCCTCCACGATAATAAAAGTGGCATGTGTGCAGTCCAACTGCTCATAAAAGCGGCAGGTGTGCAGTGCTGGCCCATATTGGGAACTTTGCTCCCTGGCCTTTGTCTGGGCCTGCTGGAGTGCCTTAATTTTCATTTGGACCTCCTGGTGTGCTCTTTGTCTGTGAGGCTGGTGGCCATTTGGCTGTATACCTCCGCACTGCACCTCTTGGTGCAGAGTTCCTGGATGTTGGTGTCCTCGCCCAAGACCTTGATAAGATCCCGGATCTCTGCACCAGTCCAGGCTGATGCCCTCTTTTGCCCCTGGTCATGGGCATCAGAGGTTGTTGGGGGTGCATGGGCAGCCACGGTGGGGGGGGCGCAGAGGGAGTGCTGGGGTTGGCCATGGCTCCCCTGAACGGTGCTGTATGGCACGGGCCTAACAAGACTCACCTGGTGCCATAAGCCATTTCCCTTCTGCCTACAAATTTAAAGTCTACAGGAGAAGGGGAGGAGTGGTGTTGTCAGGAGTGTGGCCAGAGCAGCCTCAAGGACAGCTATGAGAGGCCTCTGGTGGCCAATTATTTTGAAATAAAAGCAGCTGAGCATCCACACTAACTCTATTTCAAAATGGCAATTTCAAAATAAGCATTATTTCTCATGACAGGCAGGAGTTATTATTTCAAAATAACAAGCCCGTTGTTTCAAAATAGTGGGCTTGGTAGTGTCAAAGCTTCACTTATTTCGAAATAAGGGGAATTATTTCAAAATAACTCCCTAGTATAGACCAGGGCTTAGAGACTAACCAAAATATATAGAATCATTCATCTGATGAAGTGGGTTTAACCTACAAAAGCTCATGATTCTGTATATTTTGGTTAGTCTCTAATGTACGTCTACACTGCACGCTTATTTTGAAATAAGCTATTCCAGAATAGTTATTCCGAAATAGCTTATTTTGAAATACCATGTCTACACTGCAAGGAAGCCTCAAAATTACTCCAAAGCAGGCTCCCCTAATGTAGACGTGCTATCTCGATTTAGAGCCTCTGGAGGCACTGGGGTGGAATAACTTAGAATGGCCCAGGTGAGGGGGTATTTTGAAATAGCAGCAGTAGAGCATCCACATAAGTCTTATTTCAAAATAGCTATTTTGGAATAAGTGTTACTCTTGTAGAATGAGGTTTATAGATTTTGGAATAAGCTGACCATTATTTTGAAATAATGGATAACGCTAGTTATCTCGAGATAACGGTGCAATGTAAACACATCCTGAGGTGCTACAGAACCATTTGTTTTTACCTGCAAAAGGGATTGAACATTGCCTGATCTGCTGTCTGCCAAGCACTGTGCAGGATGTGGGAGTAATAGGTCTAGCAGAAGACTGGGGGTAGGACCATGGGAAGGCATCCACACACACCCCTACCCACTAGATTTGACAAAAAGATGCAACATGTAAAGTAGTAACTAATAACTAATTATTATTTCTGTCATCGGCATGAATACAGGAAAATTCATGTGTTAAAGCCAGTGCTTATAGTGGGTTTTAAAGATATGTTAAAGTTCATGTAGGATCTTTAAAAAAATATTTTTAGTTTGTTTAATTGATTGTAGCAATACATGTAAACTTGGCTTTAAACCCTGCACATATGCATGTGGGAACAAAAACACTGTATACTATCTTTTGGCAACTAAACATCTGTCTTCAACTTTAACATAGTTGTCTGTTCTCATTTTATTTTAAACAGACAAAAGTACTAAATACCAATTTTGCTTTATAAAACCTATTATGTAAAACACTCTATTTTCCAAAGCTTGTCAGCCACCTATCTTGATAGGCTTTTTAAAGGTTGTGTGCCTGTTTTCTTTTTCCCATATTTTTATTGCCATGGATTGAAGTCAGATTATTTTTATGCTCCCAGAACTCTGATTAGTTAGATGAACAGAGGTGCTTTTGGTATTGATGATACCATTATATACTACACTAAATCCATTAATAAATTAACAGTACAGCTTGCCTGTTTATAAATGATCTTTACTGGGGGTTGTTTAAAATGAAAAACACTGCTGATTGCTTGTAATCTAATCCAGTGAATTACACAGGTTTTTATGCATGCAAAGGAAAAACCATTAGCACTACCTGAGAGGTTTTTATTTCCCAGCAAGATTTTGAATGTAACAGAAATAATGTTGTTAAAAATAGGAAGCTGGAAAAACTGATCACGAATTTTGTGTAGAATAACAATTTATATGACCTTACTGTCATCAGGGATTAAAATATGTGCCTATAGGCATAGTTATCCCTTTATCCGGTGTCTCTAAAAAGAGTAATAGGTATGTTTTTTTAAAACTGTGAATATCTATCATATTTGAAAGTTTACTTGCATATTGATGGCTTGTCCTATAAAGAAAAACTAGAATTTTCCTGCAACAATAAGAGTTGAAATTTAATTAGACAGCACAATTTCATAACAAAAGGCTGTAAACTGCAAAGTAGTGCAAGTCTTTATTTTTGTCTTTCCTTGTCAGCTTTTTGCATTGTTGATCGATTTGCTGTAGTGCTGCTGTCAGTAGTTTACCAATAGTCTGATAGGATCTCATGACTGGCATTTTGCCTTTTTAAAAACCATCTCCATTGCTATGGCAAAGAATTTGAACCTCTAAATCAGCTGTGATAGCTGCTAGCCTCTTTTATTATTATTAATGTGCTAGTAGGAGAGAAATATTGAACAGTAATTAGGAGCCAGTAAATTGCTACTGGAATAAACTTGAAAAGGTCAGTTTCCAGGCAAGAAGCCTTTCATATATGTTATCTTTATTTTATTTCTTATATCATATTCATTGTTAATTTAGAAAAATCCTTGTCATTTATATTGACAAATAAGGATAAAAAAGTTACTTTAATTTCTAGTCTAAAAGCAGCAGTAATTATGTAAAAGTCACAATGCAGCAAAGTGATTGCTACTAAATTTAATTTTAGCCTTTTAAATTTGTTGTTAACTGTGAACTTCTAGTTTTTGTTAAGTGTGGGAAGAAATTTGGCTATTTTTAAACATGTTTATTAAGAAATGTGTGAAGTTTATGTTCTGTAAGTCATATATTCAAACTTTAGACCATTTTTAAAGAGGCAGATTTAAATTTGTGCCAATTTTTTTTATAAAGCTGAGAACATTGATATGATGGAATGTGAAGGCAACTTTGAAAAAACTGACATTTTGGTTGATGGAAGACAATTTTAATGAATTCAAGAAAATATTCCCAGAGAGAGAATATTCTTATAGAGGGAATGGTGGTGATGTGGAAAACAGGAGAGTGTATGTATTTGGGGATCTTATCTAACACTTTGGACATTTAATCACTTATATAATTTAATTTTATTCTTTCAACCCTTAGGTATTTATAAACAATAAATGGGACTTGGAAGTAAACAAAGTATTGAATTGCTTATCGCTTATTTTTCTAATAGGCATCCCTGCCAGGGTCTTGTAATGGACCATGCAAATTCTGGAGAAGTAGGCCAAGAATCAAATATATTTTCACATCTGCCTCTTCTGAATCTTCCTAAGGTAAATTTTCTTTTCAGTAATATTAGTCTGTGTATGTGTGATTAGCATATTTATCTATTTGAGGTGTATTTCTACTGATGTTTTTATATTTTAAGCACTTTTTGTACATTTCTCACCAATATAACCTTTGATGTCATCACAAATCTATACATTCAATATTAAATGAACACAATTTTTAAAAAATCATGTTTTCATTAGGCCTGTGAATCCTGGTTTTCTTTTCCAGGGAGGAGGGGAAAAAATTAATCAAGTTCTTGAGTTAACAAGATGCCAGCTAAACATCACTGCTCAATCACCTGCTTCTAATCTCTTTCCTAATTTTTGTTTATGCATTTTAAGCTCCTTAGGGAAGAGATATTGTCATATATGGATACGGGTATATAGAGTATCCACTACATATTTGGTGCTATGTAAATAGCATTATACTCAAAGGCAAAGCACAGAAGTACATATGCTTTGTTACATAACTTGTTAATTAGAAAAATATCTTCCACTACTTTCCAGTGTTCATAAATCACACACATGTATGTGTACTGTGCTGGTAACTGTTGCTAGTGACTTTTGGTTCCAAAACGTCAAAAATCCTGAGCTGTCCATAATGCTTGGTATCCTATATCAAATATGCATTTGACTTAGGCTATGACAGTTGGAAAATTAAATAAGCTGATTAAACAACACTTTCCTTGTGAAGAGACTTCCACTGAAAATCACTATGCAATAATTATTTTAAAGGCAATATAGAACACAAATTTAATATCTTATCTATAGTAGAGATATAAAACATACATTCTAAACCACATGGAAATTCCATGCCTTTCTAAAAATAGACATTGTACAGGTTGTACCTCCCTAAACCAGGACTCTCTGGTTTGGCAAAATCCATTGATGTTCCTGGACCAGAGAGCCCTGAAGCGGGGGTTGGGGGGGCTGGGAGCCCCAAGGCACATCTGGGGAGCTTCAACCCCAGCGGCAGTGGGATTGGCAGGGGCTCCAGGCCAGAAGGAGCTGGCAGCAGGGAGGGATGGCAGGCTGGGAAATGGTGGCAGGGCATCTCCTCTGGTCTGGCAAATTCCCTCATTCAAGACTGGTCAGATCCCGAAGGTGCCGGACTATGGAGGTCCAACCTGTATTTTATGAAACTCATCACCCTTTATTGTGTAGTTTCAGCTGTCATCTCTGCTAGTGCAATAATGTCTTTTAACTACCAACATCTTTAATCCAAGATGGGTTTTCCCTTCCAAAACCTAGCAACATCATGTCTGGATCCATGCATTTGCTCTGTAATTTAAAACTTCACTGGTTATAAGCAACTCAGGTTTCCCCAGTAACCCAATTGAAAAAAAAACCAAACAAACAACCCTTTTGAAAGGATTCCCTTTAGCCATTTTAATAGTGACTGCAGGAATTTTGCCTTGACAAAAGATGGACATAAAGAATATACCCTTATTTTACCACATTTTTTCAAGGCACCTCATGGTAGTTATGTGAAATCTTTCAATAAAGTGTGGAGTTCCTAAGCATTCTGTACAGCAATTTTATCCGAGGGATCTTCCAGTTGTAGCTGAAATATTTCAGGCTTGATTTCTATTCTTATCATGGATACACTCTGATTGCAAGCACTAAGATATTCTGTAATATGTATGTATAAATTCACAGTTACAAGAAAGTGTCAGATAAGTGAATGAAAAAGATACCTATCTATTAGTAAATGAAAGCTTGCTACTGCATTAATCTGTTCAGATTCTTCCCATTATTCATTCTTTTGTTTAGTGTCTGAGTATTACAAGTAACATCTTCTGGAGTTTTGAATTCTTCATTTCTACCCTGCCTTTAATCTATCTATCTATCTATCTATCTATCTATCTATCTATCTATCTATCTATCTATCTATCTATCTATCTATCTATCTATCTATCTATCTATCTATCTATCTATCTATCTATCTATCTATCTATCTATCTATCTATATTTACTTTGCAATGACTGTTTTCAGTAGGCTTGTGCCACTGTAGAATCTTGTAATCTGCAGTTATTAGCTGTTTCTTTAAAAACTCAGGGTTATATTTAATCCTCTTTTGCAATAAATTGAATCAGACCCTGAATGAAGGAATGCTTGAGAGAGAGAGACTGTTAAATGTCTATAAATATGGAAGGTATGATAGCATAGTGTAATATAAAGGTTTTACTGATGTGACTTTTGGCTAGGTGCATGGCTCACCACTGGGTGAATCCATGGTGGAATGATGCAGGTCAAAGCTGACGTCTCTTTTTTTTCTCTAGAATCTCACTTTTCTTTTTTTAAAGAGTAGACTCTAAGGGTATGTCTACACAGTAGCACCTACCTTGAAATAAGCTAGGCAATTTGAGCAGCGCAAATCGCGTAGCTTATTTTGAAATAGGTTATTTTGAAATTTGCCGCTGTCTACGCAGCACTCATTTCAAAATAAATCACTCTTCTGGCATCTTCCTTAATACACGTGCAATGAGATTTACAGGAAGCCCGAATAAAAAGCCCGTTATTTCAAATGTACTTCAAAATAATGGACCTATTGGTAAGACGCGCAGAACACTATTTTGGGATGACGTCTGTTATCCCAAAATAGTGCCACTGTGTAGATGTGCGTTAAATGTTATGAATGCAAATGTAAGCTTGAAAATGTGAACCAAGTATGACTTCTGAGAGATGTCTTACTATGTGTGCCCAGAGCTTGAAACAATACCACTGAGAAATGGGTAGTATTGGGGCCTGTTGGCAAAATGTAGATGTCAACACTGTTATCTATTTAGAAGTTGATCAGATCCTTTAAAAAAGGAAAGGGAGGGTACTCTAAAGAACTGTATAATCTATCGAGAAGGGCATCTCATGATGGTGCCAGTAGCTGACCACAATTGGGAGAACACTATCACTTCAAAATTGACATGGCAAACCAAAACACCGAGAGGAGAGGAATGGAGCCCCTGAGGGGCATCTCCGTTTCAAAATGGCTAGAGTCATGGATCTGCTGTAATGGAGCGTGTAAGGCCTGACAACCATCTTCCTATCTCTAGTGGCTGCTGCTTCCTCCATTAGACTGTCTGAAGACTCAGACAGATATCTCTGCTGCAGTTATACCGTCACGCAATTTCAAGCTTTCTTAGCAATCATGAGAGCCAATCTTATATTCTGATATCACATGAGTCTGAGTGAGAGGACTCTGTGCATATGCTGTGTGTCTCTTTTTTTTAACCCAACCATGACCCTGGTTGTATCTGAACATTAGTAATAGGAACTGACGCTTGAGGAGCCAGCAGAGAATGTGTGATCACGTTTTGAACATCTGCACAAGCTTTTGTGAATAACGTCTCATAGGTAGCAGTTTTAAAACAGACAAAAGGTTTTTCTTCACCCAGTTTTTCTTCACCCAGCGCACAGTCTACTTGTGGAACTCCTTGCCAGAGGATGTTGGGAAGACTGGGGCTTTAACAAGGTTTTAAAAAGAGCTAGATAAATTCATGGAGGTTAGGTTCATCAATGGCTATTAG
The DNA here is from genome assembly GCA_019425775.1 of Rafetus swinhoei. Lineage (NCBI taxonomy): Eukaryota > Metazoa > Chordata > Testudines > Trionychidae > Rafetus > Rafetus swinhoei. Next base: position 266,389,153 of record CM033437.1, on the reverse strand, counting down.
CCAGGATTAGTAGGATTGGTGTCCTGGGCTAGATGTACCTTTGGTCTAACCCAGTATGGCTATTCTTATGTTCTTATGTGACATCCCAAGTAGGTGAAACTTGCCTTGAGGGCAAGCCTAGTCCAAGTACTATTGTTTTATTTCCCAATTTGAGCCTTTCTACGTGAGATAATTTAGGCAGGGATCCTTCTATCTGCAAGGGAGAAGGGAGAAAGTTTACCAAAACAAAATGTAGGGCAGGGTTTGAAATAGACCTGGTCAGAAAATAGGGTTTTTTTAATAGAAATTTTCAGTTTTCTAGTGAAAATTCAAATTCAAAAAAATTTCAGCTAACGATCAAACTGTTTTGATTCAGATATATTGCAATGCTGCCTTCTGGGAATTGCTGTTTGTGTATTGCTGTTTGTGTATCCAATCCCCTCTGTAAGCCTGGCTCCCTAGTTGAACTATATCCACCACAAGGTACGATGTCTTCCACTGCCCACCTTCTCCTCACTCCAAGGAAGGCGCCTCTGCCTATGGTACACCTTTGAAGATGTAGTCTCAACCAGACATTGGCCTATAGGGGAGTGGTCGGGGTCAATGAATTAGAGGGTCATCACCTCTGTATCATGCTGAATTGGAGGGTGATTACCCCTGTGTCATGCTGATTTGTCTTGACTCACAAAATACTTTCTGAGGTACACGGGGTTTGGGCTTTCTGGGAAGTTGGAGACGTTTGGTTACAAAGAAGCTGGAAGAAGATGATGCACTTTGCAAGGAAGCTTTCACTGAGAGAGACCTCCCTGTGGGAAAAGTTTGAATGTGGCTATTGATGGGGACAACTGTGTAGAGCCCTTGAGCCTCCACATATGAAGGTCCCAGCTTCATTTGTAATGTAGAAATAGTCATAGGTTTAAGTGAGCAAGCCATCCTGCCCATTCCCTGTAGTGGGGGGATAGGAGGAAGGGGGGGAAGGAGAGAGAGAATACTGTGTATCCCCTTCCCTTATCTACTTGTAATAGGAAGATTCGGAGGAAAGTTCATTGAGTTACTGCTTGAGAGTTTTCTGCCCTGCAAGGTAGTTTTCTCAATGTCAGAGTGAGTCTGGCTCTAAGTGGTTGCCTTTTCTTTCTTTTCTCTTTTATGCTCCTTTGCACTTTTTTTTGGTAAAGTGGGTAGGTGGGAATTGTCTTTCCAAGTTATATAGTGCTTTTGGCATCATCTCCTTCTCTTCTGTTATTAACTGGAATTCATCATGAAACAGTATGAAAGCTATACTCTAGAGATGATAATAGACCCACACACTTTATGTGAGAAGTGATTAGACATCTCCTCTGAAGAACATTGACAGGCACCACAATCATTCTTAATCTTTTTATTTTCATAAACTTACAAAATGGGGGAGAAATATTGGTGACTGTGTTAGCTTATACAATATTTTAATAAAGAAATGTCAGTAGTCACAGGTTTCTTGCAGAATTAAACATGAAGTCCTTTTAGCAACCATTAAACCATTTGTGTGTTAGAACTAATGAAGATTCATAAAGGCCCGAATAGCTGAGCCATATTGGATTGTGATAACAGAATTCAATCCTTTAATAAACATCTCCCAATCAGGAAAGGTGATATGTGCTATATTTTGGCACTAGGGTCAGTTCTGGGGAGGCAATGAGATGGCTTGCTCTTCTCATAAGAGATGTCTTAATTAGCTAGTGTGCCTTTGATAGAGAGGGGCCAAGCCTGTAGTGACTAATGAAGCTAGGATGGGGGGATGGCTCTGCATAAGTAACTGTGGTTATAATGGTGATGGTGGTTGTTGCTGTTATAAGTTAAAACTGTTTGGCGACCTTGTGTTCCTAAAAAGGTATAATTCTAGCTTTATGTTCCCCTCCAAATTAATGTCTCCTATATGCTCCTTTGTAAAACAGCCAAAATTAAATTCTTGCCTCAGAAGTTGTTAAGATACTTAACTAGAAATGTGATTTAATTGATTTGAAATAACATAGATCTGGTTGAAAAATTAAAATCTATTTCTTTGAAAAGTTTCAACATTTGGAAGTTGTTTTCATATTTAAAGTATTTCAAATGGATTCATTATTCATTACCAAAAGTTTTGTCAATTAATATCCTGGTTTGGGAAAACATCAATAGCATTACTAAAATGATTACCAAGGTATTAGTAAATGACGTATTTTGATAACCAATTTCAGTAACATTTCTGATCAATCTTAAATAAAATAAGAAAAAGCCCAATTTTGTTAAAATATGTATATGTATTTGGGAAAAAAATATTTGACACACAAGAGCCTATTTATTATTAGAAAAATGTTTACATTTAACTTTCATTAAAGAGACTAGGTAAGAAGTCAGTCTAGAAATATAGTAAAAACATTTATTATTTTAATTCCTAGGATCATCCCAGTCTCTTCCTGTTGATACATTAGTACTGTGAGTTTTCATCTTCTCAATGCCAAAGTTTGTGATTTCCTGTGTAACTAATTATTTTCCTTTATATTAGCCATTTGCTGCCCTTGTATGTATATGTGAGATTACAAGATGTAACATTACTCCCAGGTTTTAAGACTCTAATATTGTGTCACAAATTCAGGGCAAAGTAGTTTAGAGATATTGATCTACCTAAAACCATTCTCATCCACCACTGCTTTTTTGGTATAATCATCAACAGTTTAGATTCCCTGTATTCTAGTTTGGCATCTCACAGCCATGTAGCTGCTCCCAGTGGCTGTGAACAGAGGATAATGAGGCCATACAGTTCAAACTTGGGTGCTTAAAGTGAGACATTTAAATAAGAATCAATTAGGTACCATAATTAGAATTTAGGTTCCTGACTTTAGACACTCAAGTCTGAAATTCTGGGCCTTAGTACTTACATGACCATTTACATGTGGAAGAGAGAAGAGGAATCTGGAACAGACCACTGTTTAAATCTGAGTCACATTGCCCTTCTTCGGACATTGATTCTAGAAGTTTCTATTATATTGCAGATACTTTCTAGGAGTCTATATAGGGTATGTCTACATTTCATTCCTCTTCCGAGACAGGAATGCAAATGCAGACGACCCAAGAAAGGGTTATTTTGAGGGAAGGGTTTTATCTCAAAATGAACCCGTTTTTTTCTCTCAAAATAGCACTATTTCAAAATAGCACCGTAATGCGATTATGCAAATGAAGCACGGGATATTTAAATCCCTGCTTCATTTGTAATTTCGGGTGTCTGCATTTGCATTCCTCTCTTGGAAGAGGAATGAAATGCAGACATACTATATGTGACTGGGGATATTATACTAGACATGTAGTATCTCTGAAGGTACCTTATCCTGCATGTTTCTTTAATGTCACCTGCTTGATTGACATTGCACAAAATAAACCTGACCAATATCTTGTTAATGCCATCTCTTTCATTGTTGGCACTTGATTTTAAGAGATTATCAAGACAATATAGGTGGAGAAGAAGATTTTCTTTATGAAATCTTTGCGAATATGTGGGACCTTTCTGATTTATTTCCCCCCCCCAAATTCCAGCAAGGAAAATTCAGCATTTCTTCTGCACCATGTAGTTTATTCTGGAGAATCTTGTGGATGAGATTTTAAAAAATTTGAATTTTTGTTTACTACTAATGGGCATGAAAATCCCAAGAAATGTTTAGAAAGAGTTTGAGTTTGCTCATATGCTTTTATCTAGTCTTTCCCTTCACTACTACACCCTACCCTGTCCCTCCAAATAGGAAGTGCCTGCTTTGTATTTTTGTTGTAGTGTGTTTTATAATTTCTGAAGTGCCTTAGAATCTTTCAGGATAAAAAGCATTATTTAATAAATAATATAATTCTTCTTCTTCTTCTTCTTATTATTATTCTTTTATTTTATTTTATTTTATTTTATTTTGCATTCCTTGTAGTATTACCAGATAAATCCATCATGTTCCCATCATCCATGCATTATTCAAAACTTATGATGTTGTAAGTCCTGTAATATGTTTTTCTAAATTGCATTATCCTTATTTCATACTAACCCCTACCATTTTTTTTTTGCTCTATTTGTGGATACGTGTAATGCCTTATATCTCTCTGAAAAAAATTCAGTAAACATAATGAGGAAAAGATGTTGACTTCTGATGCCTGGACTACTGGCATTCTGAACCAAGGTGTCAGTTAGTGTTCTTCTTTTGTTATACAAATTATTAATTGTCTTTAGATTTTGGTATAGCTCCAATTCCATTAAATTAGACTAGTTGTGTGCTCAATTAAAAGCTGTATTAGATTCTGGAGAATTTGTCTTCCAATAGCTGATATACCATTTTCTGGCTAAATGCATGAAAACCTTGTATCTAAACAATTATATATATTCTGTTCTGTATAGGTTTGTATATGTGTAGGGATGTAAAGGTTTAACCAGTTCACTGGTTAACTGGTAAGCATTGCTTACCAGGATAACCCGCTAACTGGCACCCGGCCATCCAGAGCAGCTCCTGGCTGCAGTGCCTGGCTGGACCCACCAGTTAACAGTTTACATGGGGTTTTACATCCCTAATACTGTGTGCATAACCATAATATCTGAGTATCTCATCACCACTTGACTGAGTGATAGACCTCTGAGCATCTTAAGTATGGTTCTTGATCATGTACTTCTGATTAATGTTGTATGTGGAAATTATCTGTTTCTTAATGCTGAGGGTGATATCAACTATGATACGTCCAGCAGGACATTTCTTGCTTCCTCTAATACAGCCACTGAGGAACATTTGAATTGTTATATTTGCTAGGACTACTCTTCCTGAGTCTAAATTAGAACGTATTTATGCAGTGGTAAGTAGGAACCCTCAGCTGGCGTGTGGCAGCCGACTTGCACTTACGGGATCAGGCCACAGGGCTGTTTCATTGCAGTGTAGACTTCTGGGCTTGGACTGGAGCCCAGTCTCTGAGACCCTCCCACCTTTCTACTCCACTAAATGAAACTGAGCTCAGTTCTTCCATTCCAATCCTTGTTTTGGGCCAATTAAGAGCATGAGACCGCACCTGGAGCTAAAAAGGGACTGTGTACACTGCAGTTATACTGCATGGCTGGCCTTTGCCAGCTGACTCCAGCTCTCAGGGCTGAGGCTAAGGGTCTGTTTAGATGTGGAGTAGATGTTAATGCTTGGGCTTCAGCCTGAGCTCTGTGTCTTCCCACCTCTCAGAGTCCCAGAGCTTAGGCCAGAGCCTAAATGAGTACACTGCAGTTAAACAGCCCCTTAGTGCAAGCATGTGAACCTGAGTCAGCTGGCACAAGCCAGCCACGAGTTTTTCTTTGCAGTGTAGACACCCTAAGGGTGCGTCTACAAATCACCCTTACCTCAAAATAAGCTCCTCTGAGACCATAAGGGGGAGCCTGGAAGAAGACCACGTGTTTTACAATTTTTGTTTGTTTTACTATGTTTCATTGAACTTGTGTGCCTAATGAACATTTATGAGAGTGGCTTTAGTTAAAGGCTCAACACACTTGCCCATTCAATTAAGGTATGAGAATTCATAATGCACATCTCTGATACCCTCAAAAAATCCCTGTTAAAACTAGGGAAGACCAGATTCAACACTGGTGTATATAAGGTAAAAAGACAAGGAAAAAAACAACTTTAATGGCTTCTTTATATACCATCAAGGAACAATAACAGGCATAAATCCAACTAAAAAAAAATCTGTCCAGGTAACCTTTAAGAAAATTAACTAATTGCTAAGACATCCCATTCCACAAACTGACTGCTAAAACTTACACAGCAGCTGGTTCCACCGGAAGCATATTTACTTTGCCAACTGCTTTGTGTATGCTACAATAACGTATTTGCGAAATGTTTCTCCAATCACAGCCATTCCCCCTGTATGTATTGTTCTCTAATGATTTATGAAACTATTGTGACTCTCATTCAAGTTGGTGATTGGGTTAGTTAACTAGAAATTAATACTGTTGCAGAAGTCCAAGAGAGAGTTTGCACTGACTCTGTCTTATGCAGCTTCTACTTTAGAGTGAAAGATTGTTTGAATTTTCTGATTCCAAATTGGTAAGTAGAATCCTGATCGTCTCTTTATTTCTTTGCTTAATTATATTTAGATTCAGTTCAAAACACCCAGCGTATCTTAGCAGCTGGTGAATATTTACTGTTCATTTGGTAAATTTCTCAGAACATGAAGTTTTAGTAAACAGGAATTTAGTCATACTAATCTGACTTCACTTAAAAACGTTAATACTTGTCTACTCACTTTTTAGCTAAGAAATACAAAAATGTCAGGGACCTTTGAGGACTTGGCTTGTATATGTTTGTTTAGTTGTCTGTTTATCTTGAATATTTCTGTAGTGCTTGTCACTTAGTTATTTGTGTGTCTTAATGGAGCCTATCCCTTCAGGTTAGTGTTCAGTACCTCTGAAAAATCAGGCTGTTTAATTAGATCTTTTGTATGGCATGGAAGGAGAGAAACTGCTGATTCTATTGTAAGTTGGAAAGCTTATCCCAATCACTGCCCAGCGTGGGAGGTTTAGAAGACACTACTTTGAGTGTGCATCTTATAAGAGGTACACTTGCAAATGTTGTAAGAACGAACAGAAACCACATCTTATAAAATGTGTAGTTCATGTAAATTCTGTTCTTGCTCAGTGCATATGCATGCAAGGTGGCCTCTGTTAGCTCCTGGACTTTGGAAGCTTGTGTACTGGCCTATAAGAAAATAACTATATTTTCCTAGCTTGGGGTAAGAAAATAATGAAATCACTTTCATCTGTATAGAAAAGTACATTATAGGGCACTGCATACCTCCCAGTGAATTAGTTTTGGGATACAGGACTTTTCAAGTGTGAGTCAGATTGTTCAAATATACTATACTATGAATTCTGGGCCGTTGTTGTTGTTATTATTATTATTTATTACTGTAGTGATTAGAGCCCCCAGCCAAGATAAAAACTCACTGTGCTTAGCACAGTCCCATCACAAAGTAGAAGGTTGAAATAGAAAAAGAGGCGCAGAGAAATGAAGTGACTTGCCCAAGGACACAAAACAGGCAGTGGCAGAGCAAGGAATAGCACCCAGTGCAGTGCCCCATCCACTAAACCACACGGCCTCCCCCTACAGCTTTTTGCCCAGGCATTAATTTGCTATTGTTTAAATATGATTAAAGAAAATAAGTCTGACTCTGGTTGGCAGTCAACATCCAGAGAAATGTGGTGCTCTGGGCATAATAAGTTTGGTAGACTCTGTCTTGTTTCTAATGCCAGCTTTTGCCACAGATCTTCATTTCTGAAGTTGACCTTGTTAGCAGCCTGCCTTTCTTCCATCTCTGTAATGTGGATAAAACCCATTGTCCTTAGTCCTTCTCCCTTTTCTCCCAACCTCATTCCATTCTCCCATTCCACTTAGCTGTCTCCCTAATTGACCAGAGGCAGTAGTGGTGGTAGTTGTTGTTCCAGGCAGGGGGAGAGAGGAAAGGAAGGTTGGTCAGCAGATGTTTTGCCTCTGACTCCAAAAGTGACAAACATAGCACCACAGGAACTACACTAAGTGCATCTGCAGGGGAAGCCCACACAAACTGCTGAAAACAGTCTCTGAGAGGGCTAGAAAAGGCTCTAGATGCTGTCTTGGCATCTTTGAGCTGGACTTTCTGGTGACTGTTCAGAATGGCAGGATGTAGACAAGAAAATGGCTGAAACCTAGGATGTCCTATAGAAAGAAAGACCATAAAGGGTACATCTCCACAACAGGGCTAAAGTGGAATTAAACTATGCAACTTCAGCTACATCAATTGCGTAGCTTAAGTCGAAATAGCTTAACTTTGCTTTAGGCACCATCTACACAGCAGGAAGTTGAAGGAAGAACACTCTTCCTCTGACTTCCCTTACTCCTCATGAAATGAGGGTTACAGGAATTGAAATAAGAAGTCCTCCCATTTGACATTATTTCAAAATAAAGGCTTGTTGTGTAGATATGCCCAGAGAGTGGTAGATCCCAGTTGCCTCAAAGAAGCTAAGGATTTCAAGTGAAATGGGGAAACCAGAACAGTAATTTGAGCAGGCTTTTATGGCTATTAAACAATGAGGCCAATCTGGCACCTTTCCCAAACATTAAATTTGCTTTAAAATGGGGGAGACCTATAAAACTGACAGCTCCTATTAAAATGTGTTGCCAGATCTCATGATTTCTGCATTTGGCCAGGCTAAAGCCAGACTCATGATAACATGAGAAGCTCCAGTCCCCTTGTTAATTTCAACTCTGCCTGGACAAAGCTCCCCTTTTATAGGCTGCTCTTTCAGAGGCAGGTGGGTGGAGATTAAGGGTACGTCTAGACTACAGGCTTTTGTCGACATGCTTTGAGCATCTAGACTACATCCAGTTCTGTCGACAAAGCAAGCCGCTTTGTCGACATGAGAGTGTAGATGCAAAGGACAGTGTAGATGCAATAACGCCTTCTGTCGACAGAACTCTGTCAACAAAAGGCATTATTCCTTGTAGAATGAGGTTTACCACCATCGACAAAACTGCTGAGTTCTGTCGACATTATGTCGACAGAACTCGGCGGTAGTGTAGACACAGGTATAGTTTTGTCGACAAAAAGTCCACTTTTGTCAACAAAATCCTGTAGTCTAGACACACCCTATGATCCAGTGATGCCCCAGACCTTTGGGTGCCCTTTGGAACTGTGAATTCTGCATATGGGTAAGGATAGCTTTGTATCTTTCCCACTGCCTCATGTTCTGGGGGAGAGTAGCCCATCAGAGCTGCTGCAGGAAGGAGGCAGAGCTCTCTTTGCCTCCCATGAGAAGTAGGCATCCTCACAGCAGAGGAGAAAGAAGCAGGAAAAGCCCAGCAGTTCAGAGGGCCTCTGTTTCCACATCACCCCTCCCCTCTTGGAAACAGGCAGTTTCTCTCTGCTCCTTCTCCTTCCCCACCCTCTTCCCCTGCAACCACTTGGCCTGGGAACAGTGCTGGACCGAGCCATACTTGCGCCCCGGGCAGCGGGCCCACGGCACATGCGCGGCCCCGGCCCCGGGCCCACGGCACATGCACGGCCCGGCCCGGGTGCGCGGCACCTGATTGACATGGTAAGGGGCGCAGCGCCCCCAGGCACGCGGCGCATGCGTGGCTCTGCCCCCGGGCGCCAACCTATGGGGGGCACCTGAATGAAGTGGTAAGGAGAGCCGCACACCTGGGTGCGCGGCGTATATGCGGCCCCACCCCTGGGCACGCGGCTCCCCTTACCACTTCAATCAGGCACCCCATAGGTTGGCGCCCTGGGCAGCTGCCCAGCTAGCCCCCCCCCCTTAATCCGGCCCTGCCTGGTAAGAAGTGGGGGCAATGAGAAAGGGTGGTGATCATCCCCTGAAGCTGCTGTCCTTCTTCTAGAAGGGGGACGGGGAACCTCACTGTAGTCCCCTCAGGCATGTGGGGGGAGGAGGGGGTATTGAAGAGCTTTTGGAGGAGCTGAGGTGAGAGGGGGAAGTGGAATTGATGTGGGGGGAGAATTGAAAAGTAATTGGGGTCACAGAATTGATGGGAGCAGATGTGCAGATGAAAGCTACAGAAGCAGGGTCAGTTTAATATATCTGGGAGCACTGGCAATACACACACACTGTCTGGGTGGAGGCAGGGGACTTAAAAATCAAAAGACAGGCCAAAGCACAATATAATGGTCCAAAAATTAATGAAATTATTTTTGGTTTAATCTCATGATCTGGGGGGTCTGCTTCATGTTTCTTGAACTTTGGGGCTGGCAACGTGGGAGTAAAGTGGAATGTTATTGATAAAACACATTAGCTAACCAGAGGGTGGTAAGAAATAAGCTTTGAGAGAGTCAGCAGTAAACCCCCAAACAAGTAAGCAACCAAAAATGCCAAGAATAATGCAGTATTAAAGTTATTCAGTATGGAAAAGGTAAGATGAGTAGGGAATAAAATAGAATTATTACGGGGCAAGTAAACCATAGCATGGATAGTCTGTTCTTTTGCACATTGTGCTGAAGTAAGGAAACAATATCAACAACCCCAAAAGTTCAAAAATATGAATCACTCCTCTCAAAATTATGCATCTGGTTCCCAAATCATGTGATCCTTTTTAAAATATATTTTTGATCTGTCTTTTCACATTTGGGCTCACCCTGCTGATCTCCAGTTTGTGAGAGACAATTACAGTGAGGCCAGCTCTTACAAACATTTAGTGGATAATGCCATATTGGCCCCCAATGCTGCAGCTCTTGCTGTTATATCCAGCTGAGATTGGTAAGGCACTGCCCCTGGAGGGGGGTTGCATCACATCTGTTTAAAGCTTGACCTTTCTAAGTCTTCTAAAATTGAATCGCTTAGTTGGATTTCTTTGAAATTTGCTGTGCCTTAGGATGGTGCAGGATAGGGTTAGTGATCCAAATACAAAGTCATTTAAGTCAGATATTTCGGAGCTATAACCTCCTCCCCCATAGCCATTTTAAAAAAGTTTCCAGGGACGTGTGTGTGCAGAGCTAGAGAACAAATTGCTGATGAGATGCATGTCAGAATGGTCTCAATCTGTTGATTTTTTTCTCTAAGTAGTGCATGACATCCATTGAATCTTTGAAGAACCCAAGCTGAGAACAGTATTTTTTGAAGCGTACATTTTTGAAAATGGCTAGAGGGTTTCCATTCACAGCATTTTATTTGCTTTAAGCTAAATTGTTGTGAGTTCTCTAAAATCCAAACGGTTAATCAGATTGCTATTAGATGGCTTTGAAATTTGATGTGCCTCACAGGGGCACAGGTAAGTATTAGTGTGTTATGCTTGGGGTCATTTGATCAAGGCGTTCCTGAGTTAAAGTGCATATCCCACAATGGTTTTCTTGTGTTGACTTTACTGTTAAATTGAGAGGTACTGGATGAATAATCACAGACCCCTGGATGGTTGTGAAGTTCACCCATCAATTAATATCATTAAGGATAAGTTTAATCACAGACACCCACACATCAGATAAAAGGAGTTTTGAACCAAGTGGCTGGAGGCTGCTATACCATTTGTGAGTTATGAGTGGCAGTTTTATTTTGGAGGAAATGTAATCAAAATATTTTGGGGAAAAAATAGGCATATGAATGCTTGCTGGGAGGGGGGAGGAGTATTAGCAACCTGAGGAGTGAGGGAGTAGGGGGAGAGGAGTTTGGGGCTGCAGTGAGGGAAGGGTGATATCTGGGGGGGAGGGAGAGAAAGTTTGGGGGCTCAGGTGAGGGAAGTGTTGCTCCTGGCAGCTCAGTTAGTGCGCTGCAGCCTCCCAGCACCCCCCTGTCCTACAAGTGTGCTCCAACCAACCTGCAGCCTTAGTCCTGCCCATGCACCCCATCCTTCTGCACCTTTAGCTCTGCCACTGAATCCCAATTCCTTTCAACCCAATGCCCTGCACTCTGTTAGTGCACCCCAAAGTCTCTGGGGGGAAATTAGACCTAAGAATGCTTCCTGGGAGGGGCATAATGAAGAGGTCGAGGAGTGGGGGAATAGAGGGCCAGGGATTTGGGACTGCAGTGAGGGGAGTAGGGAAGGGGGGGGGTATAAACAGGGATGATGGCAGGAGAGAGAGTAGCTCAGATGAGGGACACATGGGAGTTAGGGGAAGTGGAGAAGTGGGCCGCTAGCAAGGGAGACAGGGGCTGAGTGGCCAGGGGACTTAGTGAGACTAGGGCAAGAGCTCCTGTCAGCCCCACATTCTCCTTTCTTGTGTGTGTCCAGGTATGATGCTCCGTAGGGGAGGTCTCTGCACCCCAGTTGAGCTGAGATATGGAGGATCTTGATTTTTTGGTGTGTCTGAGCCCTTCTCACTGTCTCTTTGTGTGTGTGTGCGCACCCATATAACGGAGTTGAACCCCCCCAATGTAAGCCTGGTTCTAGCCCCCATTTAGGAGGATCTGAAGTTCCCTAACCCCCATGTGACCAAGGATGGGAAAATCCTGCTCCTTTTGTACATGGAGCTGAGTAAGGGCACTTTATGTATATCAGTGTCTTTAAAGCCATCAGGAGGAGGATGGGAACACTCACTGCAGGGAGCAGTTCACATGTCTCAGAGCTATTGTTCCAGCTTGTGTTCTGCTCTCTGGGGTGTTCTCATTCATCTGAGAATATCACATTGAGATGAATGTGCCACTTTACGCCTTCCTGAGCCTCCCATGCTGCAAACCCGTGTGCAGTGGAGCCTTTTCCCTCTGTTACCCCTCGCTCATTCTTGTTTAAAGGAGGACGCTTGTGAGTGCTCTAAAATGTTTTTGAAATGTATTGTGCCTCGTGGCAGTGCAGGGTAGGGTTAGCGACCACTTTAAGATAGGGGTTCTGGGGATATAAAGCATGGGAAAGCAAACCATTTTTCAAAGTGCTTCTAGGTCATGGGAGGGAATGGGGTTGCACAAAGCTAAAGGTATGATGTCCTGTTGCTTATGCAATCTACACAATTGTGCATAGAAACGGTACATGCTGCATCCTGAAGGTATCCAGGAACCTCTTCTCTAAGTCATATTGCTACTCATTCACATTTGGCCCAGCCATTCCTCTTACAACAGAAGGGCAGCTAGCCCCAAATGTCTGGTGATGTAACCTAGTGTACCAGCTTGCACTGCTTGGAGCAGCGGGACAGGAGACTGAGAAGCCACAACTGCAGGGTGAGTGTTGTATTTTCTGAGATTGTTTTTAAAAAATTATTTTGTATTATTTCACATTTCCAAAAACTACGGGGCTGTACTTATCACTTTTCCTTGCAACATCAGAATAGGCTGGATTAAATTAATTGTATTCCTGTGAATCCAGAAATTCCTGTCTACACCTCAAGTTAAGTTCTACATAAATTCTTCTAGCAAGATTTTTCCTCTTGTAATGTCAGCAGACCCTGGTTGCCTGTGGGTGGAATTGAACCTGGGACTTCTGGAGCTTAGTGCAAGAGCCTCTATCATATGAGCTAAAGGTCAGCTGGCTCTCACCTTAAAGCTGTAAAGTGGACTCATTATTTTCTCTGTACATGGACCCATGTTCTGGGTTGCTCTGGTCACGTGTGTCCCACTTGAATGTCTTTTTGTGGCTTCTCCTTCTTAGTGCTCTGCTTCAGCCAGTAGGTGGCCAATTGAGGCATTTCAAGCAATTGCTCATTTCTCTCCTTTCCTTGTGAGAATACAACCTGCATTAGGGATCAGGCTTGATGTCCAAGGCAGCGGCTCCAAAGGGTGACTATTCCTTCCCTCTGGGGGCTAACTCTGGTGGTCACTCACAAGAGCAATCAGTTGTGACTGGGATGTGTGGCATTGGTGATGTATTGGTGACTTCTCCTTTGCTCCCTGGCTAGTTTGTCAGTTGTGGTGACAGCTTTACAGGGATGGCTGAGATTCTTAAAATCCAATAATATCTTATTAATTGCTCCCTGCTGCAGAGTAGGGGCAATGCTGGAGGCAGAATACCACACTTGATGTGTAATAACACAGCAGACACCTATGAAACTTAATTTCTACAACTTCACTTTATTTTATATATATAAAATGTTATTTATTTACTTATTATTAAAAGTTATCATAGTATCTAGAAGGCCTAATCAAACACCAGGACCCTGTTATGCTTATCAGGAACATTTTTTTTTTTTCAAAATGACCTTTACCAATATTAATGTTAGAGCAAGTTCTACAAAACAAAACAAAAAAATTGCAAGGGGCTAAGTAAGAAATTTAAATTGGCTCAAGTTTTTGCATGACTAGTGTGTCTTCTCTGCCTCAGACAAGGACAGGGGAATCGGAGGTCAACATAAAGCACCTCATTTATATGATAATTACAAATAAGCAGTGGCTAGTGATTCATGATACAAATCATTTGTTCCTATGAGACTTGTATGTTTACTAGACAGGAAGTATGTGATTATGTTGTGCTAATTAGTTTCCAGGTGACAGAAATAATGTAGTGCAAAGGAAACTAAATTCAGTAATTGTATACTATAAAGTCTTACTGTTTCTTTATTATGAAGTTATTTTAATTGAATTGCTAGTCTTCATTAAGGCAAACGCTTAATAGACTGACTTACTGTATATATTTTATGTATATGCATTATGGATTTCAATTGATATGTTTATTTTTAATTAATTATTTCTAATTAGCTGAATGTTGCTGAGATAGTACTATGGACGAACGATACAAGTTTAATAGTACAAATGGAAGAACAATATACAGCTAAATAAAAAAGAGGAAATAGTTTGAGAATTACAGTTAGACGGTATTCTAAGTCAAGGAGACAGAGGGATCAGAGAGCAAAAACCCACATTCTGAAATAATGGAGTGATACTTACTGGCAAATAGAAAGTGGACTAAAATAGAAAGTGAATAAAGAATAAGGGTGAAAAAGAAGATGCAGTGTTATAGAATAGACAGGGAAGGACAGAAGAAAAGTGAAAAATAATGAGAGAGTTTATTGTAAGAGAAGTCTATTATTAATCCAGGACAGTGATGGGAACCCAGACTAATAAATTTGTGTCCCACCTTTTTTTAAATCTTCAAGGTATCCAGAAATCCTAATTTAAAGGTGCAGACAGAAAGTCATTATTATTTGAAACAGAACAAGAAACAGAATTGGAGCAATCACCACTTTTAACTGCTGTATAGTCATAGATGCATTTATCTTCTAGGCAGATGTTTCCTGAATATGTATGACAGGGTATTTCTGACAAATAATGATATAGTTAGTTATATTTCTAAAAATGTGAGAAATTCTTGGTAACATGGAACCTGACGGCCTCTGGATATTAGTAATGTAGAGAGAAAATTGCCTCTGAGACTGCAGATTTTGTTATACTAAACCCTGGGGGGGAATATGGGTATTATGACAACTAGGACGAAGAATTCAAAGGTTAGATGGTTTGTAATCTAAAACAACCAAACTGTAATAGAAAATTAAGATTTGCAAAGGGAAGAATATGTGTATTTTTTTAAATTAGAATACCTAAGCTTTTCTATAGTGCTTTTCTTCAGTAGGTCTCAAAGCTAATTGTATAATGTAGTGTATATTTTGGCAGGCTGGCAGACTGGCTTATTATTTTGTCTTAAACAGCATACAGAAATGTAATGAAGAGCCTGAGGTTGTCAAGTTTTTTAATACTATTTTCCTCAGAGCACTCTGCATCCAGGTCAAGACCAACTCAGAGGATTTTTTAGTATCATGACAAATGAGTATCATAAACTGGGAAGTGTAAAATATTCCAAATTTTTCTCAGGTGCAAATTGCTAACCAAACCATTGTGGGAATCTGGCTATATTACTTGAAAGGCAAAAACTGAGGGCTTCAAAGCTGTAGCTTTGTGCATATGGCACAACTGCTTTACCAAGTGGAGATCTATGCCAATAGTAAAGTCCCACTTTGGTGTAGCGATTCACTTGCATGCTAAAAGTTCCAGGGTGAGGGCCTATAATTAATTTTATTTGACAAAATCAAAATCAAAGCTCATCTGTTTGAATATATTTCCACATTAAATGCAAACAAACAAAACAAACAAAATGATCCATCATTTGTGCTGAACAATTAAAATCAGAAAAAAAAATAAAGGTGCCAAGGGTGATATAAGTGGCAACGGAAAAGGCCAGACAGCAACACCCTCACTCTACCCCAGCTGACATGGAAGTTATGTGATTGGATCCTCTGGGGCACACAGTTTTCTCACCAGTTTTGGATTTCCAACCATCAGGCATTCTTGGCTAAATTTGACTTTTTTCTTTATGGCAAATTAGAGGACTTTATGGACAAACTTCCCCAGCAAGATAATGCCTGTTTTCAGGCTTTCTTGGAGGAGGGCAAGCTGGTTGTGAAAATGTCCCTCCAGCTCAGAGGATGCGGTGGAAAACTCTTTGCATACAGTGGTCACGGGGATTGTCAGGCAGAGGGAATAGTGTCTGCAAAGGGGAGCACTAGAACACTTTCCTCAGACCTGTCAGGACACAGGATTCTATTCTACTTATTTCCTAGTACTCAAGAAGGAAGACTGGAAAGACTAGACCTCCATCGTCTCAAATGGTTCACATGCAAGATGAAGTTTTGTATGGATACCTCAGCCGCCTTCATACCATCTCTAGAAAGAGGCAGGTGGTTTATGGCTCTTGACATTCAGGATGCCTATTTTCACTTAGGCATGCTCCAACCCACAGAAGGTTCTTATTATTCATAGTAGGCCCTTAGCACTTCCAATACACTGTCTTATTGTTTGGACTCAGTACTGCTCCAAGGGTCTTCACCAAAACATTCTCTGTAGTAACAGTGCACCTCTGGGATCAGGGGTCCCATTTGTTCCCTTGTCTTGACAGCATAATCGAAAGGAGGGGCTCGAGCCTCAGTCTCCATGTTGTTTGAACTCCTTTCTTCCCTGCTCATGAGGATAAATAGTTAAAAATACAAGTCAGCTTTGGATTCTGCACAGTCTCTAGAATTCATTAGACTCGATTTCCACAATCAGTGTGGTCTTGGCATGGGGCTATCTATTGAGGGACAGATTCTAGATCCAGCTCCCCAGAAACAAGGATCATTACAGACACTCAGCTGATGGGGTCCCCACAGAGGTGATAATGTGACACCGGAAGTGTGGACCACTTGGGAATCCAGGACACACATCAATATTCTGGTGGCTTCGGGCAGAATGTAGAACATCCAATTGCTCCTGTCATCATCATGTCCATCTATGTCACGACCTTTTCTTACATCAGCAAACAAGGAGGCGTGTGGTTGCCAGCACTTTGTGCAGAAGTGGTTCATTTATGAGATTGGTGCATTGCCCACAAGATCTGGCTGTTGGTAGCCTATCTTTCAGGGACTCAGAACGTAATTGCAGAATCTTTCATCAATACATTTGTGCCTGGCCACTACCTCTGAGGGAATTCTGCACCAAAAAAATTCTGTGCACAATATTTTAAAATACTGCATATTTTATTTGTCAATAAATAAATGTGGAGACTCCAGCATGACAGTGAGCAGCACAGGCCACTGGTTGCATGCGGATTATTCTGTACTCCCTCCCCCACCTTCCGGGGTACAGACTTAGTGGTAAGCTGCGACCAGTCCTGACACAGCACAAGGCCAAAGCCCACCTCAAAAACACCTCAGAGCCCAGTCCCTCTGTGTCATGCACACTAAGATAGTAAATAAGAGTGACAGAGTCTCACATGCATGCTCAGCTCTGGGCTCCGATCTGCCTGTGGGGCAGGCAGGCTCTAAGTGTGGAGAGGCTTGTGGGGGAAACAAAATGTGGGGTGAGAGGGCTCTGTGTGGAGCGATCTGCGTGCAGACAACGTGATGGGGAGTCCAGATGCAAGGGAGATCTGGATGCACAGGGGCTTGTTGGTAGGTTCTCAGGGCAGGGGGGAATAGGGATATGCAGAGGGGGTCCAGGTGAAGGTGGTTAGAGCTCAGCAGAGGAGATGTAGGTGTGGGGTGATGCACTCATCAAGGAGGTCTAGGTGTGGGGAATAGGGCTCACTGGAGAGTCCGGTGGAGGGGATGATCTGGGTGCTGGGGGAGTGGGTCTGCGTGGTGTGAGGGAATAGGTGGGGGGTGCATGCCAAGATGGTCCAGGTGAATGAGAGGCGGGGCTTGTTGAGGTAGGGATTTGAGTGTTTGGGGATCAGCAAGGGATGGTCGGGCTGCAACATTGGGGATTCATATGCCGGGGGAAGGGGTTCAGCAGGGATCTGGATGCAAGGAGATGGGACTCAGTGGGGATCTGGGTGAGAGGTGCTGGTGGGCTCTGGATGTAGGGGGTGAGGCATGGCAGGGTGAGATTTTGGATGCAGGGAATTTGGTGGAGGTTCTAGGTGGGGGGCCGGGGAGAAATGCTCAGTGAACTCAGCTGATCCTTGTGGGGGAGAGGAAGTCTCACCCTCTCTATCCCCCAACAAGAAGCTAGGACTATCAGCTGAACCTAGGACAGTGGAGGAGCAAGTGGCTAGGGGGTTCCCAGTCCCTTCCCACTTCGATGGTGATTTGTGCCTCTGTGGGCTGCTCTGGGTACTCAAAACAATGCACCTTTGCTGCTAGGGAGGGGCACGTGATCACTTGGCGGCTTCCCTCTGCTTCCCCATCAGAAGTTGTTTTTCTGCAGGGAAGTAAAAAGAGCCCATAGCGAACATGAATTCTGCATGAGTGCAGTAGTGCAGAAGTCTCCCAGGAGTAGACTATGAATGGGGGCTCCATGATACCAAAGTCAGTGACATTTCAGCCAATAGGGCAATCTGACCAGGACTCTCTTTGCCTCCTATGCCCACAACAAGTGCATGGTGTATTGCTTCACAGGGAATCTTGGCACCTCTTCCTAAGGCGATGGCTTTGTCCTCTGACAGTCAGACCAGATCAATTATGCCTTTCCTCTGTAATTGCTGCATATCCTCTGACTTGCCTGATTTTTAGAGATTAATTAATTTGGATAATATAATTTATAGCCTATCCAATTAATCTGTTCAGACTATAATAAGGTTCTTGTCTCAGAATCAGACTATAGAGTTTGCAGAGACCCTTGGGGTGTGTGTGTGTGTGTGTGTGTGAGTGGCAAGGACACTCACCCTGAGACAAATGTAGCCTTAAAGACTTTTATTGACAGGGCTCGCCGAGCGGCGGC
The DNA here is from genome assembly GCA_019425775.1 of Rafetus swinhoei. Classification (NCBI taxonomy): domain Eukaryota; kingdom Metazoa; phylum Chordata; order Testudines; family Trionychidae; genus Rafetus; species Rafetus swinhoei. Next base: position 266,370,573 of record CM033437.1, on the reverse strand, counting down.
GAGCCCTGCTCGCCAGCCGCGCGGTTCTGCACTCTGCACAGATCGTTCTGCGCATGCGCAGATCGCTCTGCGCCGGCTCTTCCGGGGTGTAATCTACTTGCCATGGGCAAGTAGATTACATTGTTTGTCGAGCCCTGTTTATTGAGATAAATGAAATAGTACACAAATAGTAATCAAATGGTAAAATAATCAGTGTTACAAATGCAGTTTATTGTTCCAGAGACACATGTGATATTATATACTATAAATCTTTGATTTTAATATACTTACACCCTTCCTTGATGACCTGATGATAAGAGACAAAGGACCAGCCTTGCCTCTGGCATGCCAGAAGATTTCAGGTCCAGGTTACTCAATTCTTGAATTGGAGGTGCAGAGCTTAGGCAAAACTAAGAGCTATCTAAGCTAACTTAGAGTTCTACTTAACTAACTTAAACTTACATTCAAGAACTAAGAGACTAATAGATTAATAAGCAAATATGCCTTGAAACTTAGAAGCTTTGGAATTCAGAAGCATAGTGAAACTGGAACTTAGAAGCTCAGAAGTTTCTTTGGCATGGTGGGTTATGCCCAGAGGTGAAAGTAAGCTGGTACACTCCAGTGCTGTGTAGCTCAGGCTCAAGCAGGAGCTTGAGGTCTAAGGTACAGGGGAGAGCTTCAGAGCCTAAGTGGCAGACTGAGCCTGAACATCTACACCATTATTTTTAGCACCATACAATGAGCCTGAGTCTGTCAACCTGGGCTCTTAGGCCTGGTCTACACAAGACCGGGCAGGTCAGCTTAAGGTACACCATCCAGCAATGCAAAATGCATAGCTGGATTCAGCTTACTTAAAGCTGAGCGGCTGCAACATCTGCACTGCAGGAAGGTGATGGGAACACATGCTCCCATCAGCTTCCTTTACTCCTCACAGAATGAGGAGTGTAGGACGCCAGCGGGGGCTCCCCTCAGTGTTCGATTTAGGGGTCTATACTAGACCCACTAAATTGAACACTAGAAGATTGACCTCCAGAGGGTCGATCTTCTCCATAGTGTAGACATGCCCTTATATTTGCTGCTCTGGAATCCTGCTTGCTGTGTAGGCATATTCAGAGTCACACTGGGAGCTCATGTTCAGCTTATTAACCACCAGGATCACAAGTGTTTTTGAGTCATTGTTTTGCAAGATAGTCTCCCATGCTATAACTTTGGTCTATGTTCTTGGGTGCATAACTTTGCAATTGGCTATATTAACATATGTATTACTTGCATGGGCCCAGCTCATGAAATTATCCAGATCACTCTGTTTGAGTGACTTGTCCTCTTCATGTAATATTTTCCCTATTTTTGTGTCATCTTCAAACTTTATCTGTGAGGTTTTTGTTTTCTTCCATTTTAAGTAAAAATCTTAAATAGCATAAGTTCAAGAAACAATCTCTGCAGGACCACACTAGAAACGCACCTGCTCAATGATAATTCCCTGCTTACAACTATATCTTAAAGCCTGTTAGCCAGTTTGTAATGTGTTCCATGTTAATTTGATGATATTCTAGTTTTTTAAGCAAAATGCTTTTTGGCACCAAGTCTGTAGCTAAATATATTGCATCAACACCAAATTCATCAAAAAAGGTATTAAGTTAACTTGATAGGATCAGTTTTCCATAAACCCATGTTTATTTGCATTGATTACATTTCCCTTCTTTAATTCTTGATTAATTGAGTTCTATGTCAGCCACTCCATTATTTTGTCTGGGATTGATGTCAGAGTGACAGACCTATAATTACTCAGGTCACCAAGTTTATCCTTTTTAAAAACTGCCTTACAGAAGTTTATTACATCAACACTATTACCTTTATCAATCAAACATGTAAACTCATAAAAATTAGTTTCATAAATCTACTTTCCATAAACATATGTTTATTCACATTAATTATATTACTTTCCTTTTAATTCTTTGTTAATCAAGTCCCCTATCATCCATTCCATTATTTTGCCCTGGATTGGTGTCAGGCTGACAGTCCTATAATTAACCAGGTTGTCCAAGTTAACCTTTTAAAAATATTGGCATAACCTTAGCTTTCTTGCAACGTTCCAGGACATATTGAAAATCGACATTAGTCGTCAAATGAGCTCCATGGATAGCTCTCGTAAAACTTTTGATTGCAAGTTTTCCAGACTGGCTGATTGAACAATGTTTATGTTTAGTCCCTTCTGTTTAACATTTTCCTGGATTACTACTGGAGTTAAAAGAGTTTGTTTATCATCAGTTGATGATGATATGACTATATCATCTAGTTTTCCTAGAAATATTTATCGAACACTTCTGACTTTTTCTGCATTGTTGCTGATGATTGTACCATTTCCATCCAGTAATGAACAATGTCGCGTTAAGATTCTTTTCGTTCCTAATAATTTAAAACATTCCCTCTCATTGTCCTTAACTCTGCTGGCCATAGATTTTCCTTATGTTGTCGTGCTTCCTTTATCAATTTTCTACAATTCCCAGCTTCTGATTCATATTCTTTTCTATCAATTTCCCCTGGCTCACAGTTGTGATATATTTAGCTGCCTTTACTTCCTCTCTAAGCCCGCTTAATGTTTTAACCAGTGTGATCTTCCTTCTTGATTGTACGATTGTGGCTTTTTGACATCTAGTAAAATGTTCTTAAATCCCAAATTATTTCACATTTTTCTGTTGGAATTTTTCTCTCAGCTGATTTGACTCATAAGTATTTTCAGATTTATGGAACTGTCCCTTTTAAAGCAACACACACACACACACACACACGCACACTCAAGTTAGCACTAGTTTGTAATTCTGATGTATTTTCCTCTTTGTCTGTGAGGATGAGTTCTAATATAGAATTCCCCTAAGCTGGATGCAACATTTTGTTAAGTTAGGACATTATTATTATCTATAATATTTAGAAATTTTAAAGGATGTTTTGTACTGACATCATGAAACCTCTAGAATATGTCACTCAGATTGAAATACCTCATGATTATTCAGCTCCCCACTATACTTTAGAAATAGGATGACTTGCTCCTTAAGCATCTATTTCCTAGTGTGATATGGTGGTTTCTAGTACAGACCAATTAGCACTTCATCTTGTGCTGTATCTATTAGGACATTGATCCAGAAGTATTCAGAATAATTTTCTTCGGAGTTGTCAGTGACTTGGGAAAAAGCAATGTCATTTTTTATATTGAATATCACTCCCTCTCCTCTTTTTCCCAGTCAATCCTTCCTAAGTAGGTTATAACCATTGATTTTAACATTCCAATCATGTGACTCTTCCCACCTGGTTTCAGTAATGCTAACTAGATTGAATTTGTGCTAATAAATGTTCGATTCCAATTCTTATTTGTTATCTAGGGAATTCAAGAATTTATTTTGTTCATATTCTTTGGTGTCTTGATTAATTCTGTTCTCTACTTCTTGATTTTATGCTAAATGAGTTCTCTTTGCCCATGTCTTTTGCTAGTTGTTTACTACTCTCCAGATCATTCTAACTAGTCCGCCCCAGAGAAAACTGGTTCCTTTCTACTGATATGGGTGCATCCAAATCACATATGGATTAATGTTACATAACGCCAAACACATTTAACTTTTACCACATACCTAGCCAGGGGTACACTCCCAGAATCCTCTGCCTTCTGCCTTCTTTTGTTGTGGGACAGGAAAGATCTCTGAGACTATCACTTAACCATTCTTCTCCATCAACTCTCTGAGTTCCTGAAGTCATCTACATTCTGTGTGAGATCTTGTGCCTCATCATCTTGTCTGTCAACTTCAGAAATCTGTCCAGTTTTAGAGTGATGTGTCATCTCTGGGCTCGAAGAAGCTTTCCATTCTTAGCATAGAGTCCCCTACAAGGATTGGTCTGTCTTGGCCACTTGGGGATCTTTGTGAACTGTATGTTTGATTTTTCTTACAGGTTGGGCTGAGAAACCATCCACAGGTACATCTCCACAGCTCTCCAGACCATTCAAACAGCTAAGTCTGAGGACATATATTCTACAGATTCCATGTTTAGGACAAAGCAGTGATTGGCTATTTCTAGCTGTGTGGCATGGTGACTGGTCCTCTTTTCTTCTGGTGGCCTCAGCCTGACCATCTTCATCTGTCTTCAGTCACATAGAATACTGACTCATCCTGTTTCTTTTGCTATGGAATACCAAAGTAATGCAGATTGGAATTGTGACGGGGCATCTGCCCCGCACTGGCCCTTTAAGAGTAAAATCCTAGCCTGGGGAGAGGGCTGGGTGCAAAGCCCACAGCTGTGGCAGATAGTAGCCAATTAGAGCCCAGCTGGGGCTACATAAATAAGGGCTCCTAGAGGAAGAGGGGAGGACTTACTCTTGCTCTGGCTGGAGAGCAGGAGGGACCTGGCTGCCTGGGAAGCAGGAGTCTTCCTAGAGATAGAGCAGTGCTGGGGCAGGAAGGCTGTGCTGGGGAGCTCTGGCCTGACCTCACCCTCAGGCTGCAGGAAACTGAGGTAAGGCCTGAGAATACTAGGGCTGCAGGGGGGCAGGCAGGATAGGCAAAGGCAGCAGGTCCACACCCCCTTGCCAATGATGAGTGGCCATTTCAGACTGCAGTTTGCCCCTGAGGCAGGGGCTAGATGAAGACTGGCAGTGGGTCACTGAGGAAGGAGGATACAGAGGAACTGGGTGTTCCCTGGGAGGGAAAGACCCCAGAGTACAGAGACTGATAAACATCCCCCCCAGAAGAGGGCTGAGAGACACTGGAGTGGACACTGCTGGAAGGTAGTGTCCTGAAGAGGACACTTTGGTCCAAGAGTGACGTGGGTCCCAACAGGAGAGGAAAGTGAGGACACAGGGAGACACCAGCCAGAGGGAGGTGTCCAGAGAGCAGACAAAAGCTAATTCCCAGTGCTACTGGCAGGAGGCACCATGGTGGTGAGTCCACCGTGTGACAGGAATATATAATCCCAAGTATACATATCCAATGATGGGATTGAAATAAGCTGTTATCACACAAGAGAGATCTTGGAGTCATTGTGGATAGTTCTCTGAAAACATCCACTCAAGGTGTGGCAGCAGTCAAAAAAGTGACCAGAATGTTGGGAATTATTAGGAAAGGGATAAATAATAAATCTGATCACTCCACCTCAAAAAATATATATTGGAATTGGAAAATGTATGGACAAGGACAACAATTATTGGGTATATGGAACAGCTTCCATATGAGGAGAGATTAATAAAACTGGGACTTCTTAGCTTGGAAAAGAAATGACTGTGAGAGGTTGGGGGGGAGGGGTGGGGGATAGGATAGAGGTCCAAAAATCATGATTGGTGTGGAGAAAGTAAATAAGGAAGTGTTGTTTACCCCTTCTCATAAGCCAAGAACTAGGGAGTTACCAAATGAAATGGATAAGCAGCTGGCTTAAAACAAACAAATGGGTGCATTTCTCCACACAACACACAGCCAGATAATACTGTGAAAGCTAAGAACTTATCAGGATTCAAAAAAAGCTCCATGAGAAGCTCATGGAGGATAAGTATCTCAATCACTATGTGCCAGGGTTGGCAGGGATGCAAAACCATGCTCTGAAGTGTCCCTAATTTCTGTTTCCTAGATGCTGGGAATGGGGCACAGGGGACGGATCCTTCAATGGTTACGTGTTCCGATCATTCCCTCTAAAACACCTGGCGCTGGCCACTGTCGGCAGACAGGGTTCTAGGCCAGATGGACCATTGGTCTGACCCAATATGGCCATTCTTATGTAATGCCAAGCCTCCCCTCTGAATCCCTGTCTCACCAATTCCTTTACAGCCAGTTCCTTTGTTTCTTGAATCCGAGGTTGCTATCAACAGGGCCTCAGGCAGAATGAGTGGGACTGGGGACCGTCAGCCCTTAGTGCCACCTAGGCCACAGTGTCCCCCCACCAGCTCTCCAAGCCCCATGGAGTGCCAAGTTTGGCGCTCTGGCAGTGATTCAAAGGGTCCTGGGGCTCTGGCCAGCTGCTGTAGTAGCAGCAGCAGCAGCCAGGAGCCCTGGGCCCCCTAACTCCCGCTTTTCCCTCCCCTGTTGGAAGGCCTGGTTCTTATATTTTCTGTATGTGGTATTCAGGAATTTCTCAACATCTCTAATGCTCCATAGTGTCTGTGTTTGTCCATCTATTGTAAGACTCTTCTCTGCCAGCATAGCCACTAACTTGCATTTCATATCTAAGAAATCTCTTCTGGGTTCAGGCAGCAATGAGAACATGGTGCACCCATTGCAGTTTACAACTACCATTGGCTATCATGTTGTTGAGGATAGAAGGTTCTCCCTCTCCCTCTCTAAGCTTCTTCTGACACTCTGCCATTAACCGCCCTGTTCACAGCTTAGAAGTTGGCCAAATAGACCTGGTCTGGTTAGGAATTCATAATTACTATGGGTAGCCACCAAGAAACATTACTTTCCTTTATAGCCATCAAATATAATTTTAAATAGTCCCTTTATTGCAGCTGAATAAATTAAACACTGGCCCTCATCACTTTGCATCAGAAACCTTGGAATCTCTCCTTTCCCCTAGGATGTAGCACACATTTCTATCAGTATGAGACATTTAACTTGGCCACGCATGTTCTGGCAGGGTTTCCTAGGTTTTGTTAGTGAGGGTTTTGTTTTATTTTGTTTTCAGTGGTGGTTGTGTGAAACTTTGCAGAAGTGTTTGAGAAGTTGCAAGTGAGATGATTTAATGGACAAAGTGCCGGTGAGGAACTCAAAGATGCTTGATAAATGCACTTTATAAATATTATTTATTTATTTATTTATTTATTTATTAGTATTATAATAGTGCTTTTGATGTCGAGTCATAGACCAGGATCCCTTTGTGCTAGGTGCTATACAAAGAACAAAAAAAAACCCCTGCCTGTGTGATGTCTCTCTCTCTGTGTGTGTGTGTGTGTGTGTGTGTGTGTGTGTGTGTGTGTGTGTGTGTGTGAATGAAAATTATTTAGAATAAAACCATATATTGTAAGACAGACTTACTTCCATTGAAAACTTTTCACATTGAATTGTTCTTGAGGGAAATTGTTTTTAAAATTTATATCTCCATTCAAGGGAACTATTTTATAAACATTTACATGAAGAGACGATATTTTGCATTCTGAGATGTATATTACCTGCTGAGTGAAACTGATGGAAAAGTTAGATTAATTTGTTATTTGAGTGGTGGTATCTTTCCTCAGTGAACGGATGTTTCAGTAAGGCACTAAGTATTGTGATATAATGCAGGTTTACTTAATAATGCTGGAGAAGTCTGATGAATCCTATAGTGATCATAGTTACATTTGTTTTGTGTTATATAATGGTTACTTCTCATCTACATTAGCCCTTTATCATTTTATGAACTGCACACCAGGATCAAAATAACAATGAAATATACATGATGAATGCTTTGCAAAAGACTTTCAAATAAACAGCATTTTACATATCAGTGGTCTATTTAAGCACCGTATCTGAATGAATAAATAGCTACATAAAATGTAATATACAACCCTTGCTATAATGATACTTTTGAAATCTTATCAAGCTGCTGTACACTTCCTACTTATCAGCAAGTTGCTACTATTAAGTGAGAACAAACCATAGGGGCAGTGTGAGAGCTCCAAATACTCTGAGTTGCATTTTAATATAGGCAGATTGTTTGGTTAACTTTGAAAGGCCAATTCAAGTTGTTATATTTTTACGTTTCCATGCCTGACTTGGTGCTGATCTCTGAAACTGATCTCTGGAGAGGTCTCATTCAGGGTCATGTTAGAAAACGTAATCCTCTTGAAGCACTTCCATGCAATTTATGTTCCGAGACATTTTTAAAGCTCAATTTTTATGGACAGTTGTTAAGAACTATACTGTGTTTATACTGTATTTAGTAAAATCAGATGAGCCAACAGGCTTGCTGGTCCCCTGGGCAAGGTGGTGGGACAGGTCTACACTCCTGGAAGGGCCAAGTGCTTGGGCAGAAGGAGCAGGGCTGGGCAGCTGGCCCTCAGTACCACCTGGAGTTGCCCTCCCCTGCCAGTGCGGTCCGGAGCGCGCCGCCCAGATTTTCTGGTGGCAATTTGGTTATTTAAAGATCCCAGAGCTCTGGCTACTGCAGTAGCAGCGGCAGTGACCAGGAACCCAGCCCTTTGAATCTCTGGGCCCTGGCGCAGTTGTCCTCATCACCCCTCCTCCCTCAGTCAGCCTGAGTGAAATTCAACCATTTGGGAATCAGTTCAGAAATAATTAACCCCTGCTGCTTTGAATTCTCACAGCCTCCATGAACCTCTGCAGCTGTTTAACAAGAAGGGATGGTACTGATTCATTGGGGGAAGTTCGTTAAAGGGTTGGGCACTTTGAGAAACTTATTATCTTCAGTGATATTATTAAGTTGGGGGAAGGAGAGAATGTGGGGCTGACTGGCCTGGAAACCTGACTCCTGTTTTTTTCTTCTTCCCTCACCATATAAGCAGACCTCCTTCCTTTGAGTGGGCTATGAGATGAGCATAGGCACTCCAGCAAAACACTTGAATTTCAGTTTAGATTTTTTTTTGTAAAAGTCCCAGTTAGAATCTGTGTATAAAACCAAAACCAACAAAACAGTTTACCAACCAAACATTTTAAAATACACATACAAAATTACCTGAAATTCAACAAAATGTTGTTCTTTTCCTATTGAAATTTTGATTTAAAATATATTTATTTTTAAAGCCGCTGAATTATGACCAAAATCTGCTGTTTTAATACAAGATTGTAGGCACTGAAATTCTGAAAAATCTTTGGAGTCTCCTAAAACGGGAGGGCACGAGAAGATGAGTAATTAAACACCATACATCATTCACATCGCAACACAAATGTAGTACGATGCCATTTATATCAAAATTTTAAAATATACTAATCAGTTACTGATGAACAATATATCAAGGGCAAATCAGTGTTCTAAGCAGCAGGAAAAGAAGAGCTCATTTGAGGGATCTATCTTTGACTGGCTTTTTGCTGCTTGTCCATATAAACCATATGAATGTGTTCAATCCAGTTTGACCTAAATAAGAAGGTCCTAAATAAAGACCAAGGATTCATGAGTTTCCTTGTTTTCACCTGGTGAATGTCACTAAAAGTATGTTCTACTGAGCAGTGCTCTTAAAAGGAAAACACATTTTACCAGCTTACTGATGTTTTATCAACTTTTAAGAGATGGCATTTTCATTTAATTGTAGAGGTTAATATATAAAAAACTTTATAGTGTAAACATCTAGTAAAGTAATGTAAATTCATTTTTTTTTCTGTCTTGCCCCAGAAAGACAGGACCATTAACCACTTGCAATTAGCTTTGCTTATAATGCCTTAAGTAATTCTTTAATTTGTTACAATCTTCTTCCCTGTTGTCAGATTGCTCCCCTGCCTTGTCCTGTTCCCTTCATTTAGCACACCCAGTCAGCCAGATTGCCACTGTGGCACATCCTCGCTAGTTTTAAAAAATATCAATTACTTTGCTGTACAGTGTATGATTTTAATGATGAAAAAAAAAGGAGTTTAGCCCTCTTGCTTGTATTTTTGAACATAGGTATTATCATAGTAAAGCAAACCTGTAGTTTGTCTAATCCAGTATTCTGCACAAAACTTAGTTTTCAGAGTAAGGAGTAAAACCTTGGTAATGGACAATTAGGCAATAGCATGCCCATGGGAAGAATTTCTTCTCAGCTAAGGGCTTCTAGTGGTTGGTTTCTGTCTTGAAGCATGAGGGCCATATCGTTTATAAGTGTTCATACTGTCAAATGATACTGCAGATATTATTATCAATATAAATGTCTGGGTTTTTGTTTGTTTGGTTAGTTGTTGTTTTTTTTACATTCTGCTAAGCACGCTGTCTCAATAGCATTTTGTTGCAGTGAATGCACAGGCTAACTGCTTTGTGTTTAAAAACAAAATTTTTTCTATAATCCTTTTTCATATTTAATTATCTTTCTAATTTATTTGTATGACCCCTTATTTTTGTAGAGGGAGCATGTGGGAGTTGGTCATGTAACAGGTATTATGTCACCCATCTTGTCTTGCAAATATACTGTGACCAACAGGACTACAACTCTTATTCTCGTATTATCTGAGTATAAGTAGGTCACCTTATTGACCACCTTTGTATCATACTCTGTTTTGTCTAAGGTGGTTGTTACCCCTTGTGCAAATAGAGATGTCTTTAAAGGAGGGCTAACCAGTGCTCCATGTTGAAAGTGAGACTGGATGTTGATTTATACAAACATATTATAATATTTTCATTTTTTTCTTTATCACTTTCTTAATACAGTTCTATATTTTCTTTGTTTTTCTTTATTCATTGAGCAGATATTTTGATTAAGCTGTTCACAGTGTTGCCTACATAGTTTTCTTGAGCATTTGTCATTTATTTAGAATCCATCAAAATGTAACAATAGTTAAAATTGCTCCTCTAGCATGCACAACTTTGCAGTTGTAGGCAATAACAAACATTTCTTCTGTCACTCTGTTGCCAAGTCCAGTGGTTCTGTTAGGTCCTTCTGAAGTTTCTGTGTCTCTTCTAGTTAGAATAATTTTGTTATTTTACACATTTTGTGACTTGTTCAAAGAATTCTGAAAGATAGGAATGATACAACTTTCGTTTACAAAAGTTGTACTGGTTTGTCTCTACTACATAGGCCTTGCAAAAAGTCCATTTGTATTATTTTATTCTTTCAGAAGACTACCAAATTTTATTATTGAGCATTTTTAAAATTTTTATCTATTTAAATTTTCCTGGGAGATTAGGAATGGCAATGGGGGGGGATCAGACAAAAGTTACATAATGACCATAGACACTGAGTTCCAAAAAGTCGAAGTCTTTATAACTGTTAAAACACAAATTGTTAACATTAAATGTCAAAATATACAACGTACATATACTACAATATAACTGTAAGAAGCACTTTTCTTGTTTTGCCTCTTCGTAAATTTCTGTGGAATTTATTGTTGGTTTGTGCATGTGTGGTGAAATAAATGTTTTCTAACATATATTCATAAAAATCTAATCCTTCCAATTCTACTATTATATAATGTTCATTTAGGGTTTCATTCTGTCTTTTTTCATTATTTTTTTATCTAATTTACCAGTATTACCAGGCTCTCTGATCTATAATTCTTATGATGTCCCTTGTTAAAGTTTGCTTATAGATAGGCACAGTATTGGATACCCCCCAGGCCTCTGGAGCAGTATAGAATTATTTTCCTAAATTCTCTTAATTTATTATTAATGGAAAACAAAAAACACAGAATGGTTGGAATAGTGGTAAAACTTTAGAAGTTGAACATCAATCTCAACCTTTTGGCACATGTATAATTAATTGCCATAGATGGCATAAAAATAATTTCATTCAAAATATAGAAAAACTCCAGTTGTCTTCAGTATAAATGTCAGACACTGAATTAACCATTAAAACTTATTCTCTTACACTGACCAATAAGTGAACTGCTAAGAACATTCTTTTTGTGCAGTGCATTCCAACTACAGGTTGAATCTCTGTAAAGCAGGACTCTCTTGTCCTGCAACATCTGTGATCTGGAAGGACCATAGATGTCCCAGTGGGAGGTTGGCTGCTGGGCTCCCCACAGTGGGGCTGCAAGGAATTACTCAGCTGGGCTGCCCACAGGGCCATAGCCCAGAATACGGCTATGGGGCTGTGGGACCAGGAGCCCAGTGTGCCCCAGTGGGGCTGCCTAGTGGGGCCAGGAGCAGAGCGCGCTGGGAGCTGGGATGCCCAACTTAGCTGGGAAGGGAGGGGGGACTGGCAGGGTAGCGGGGCTGGTGGCAGGGGCGGGAAGCTGGCCAGGAGGCCGGTGGCCAGTCCAGGGCTTGGAGGAGCGGTAGTGGGGAAGCAGATATAACCTTCCCTGGCCTGGCAAAATTCCCCTATTCGGGACTGGTCAGATCCTGAGGGTGCCGGACCAGGGAGGTCCAACCTGTATAATGATAGACTAGTTTGGCCACCACACTGTAGATGAAGAATCTGACAGCTGGGGAGTTAAAATCCAGATTAAGATCCTGGTCAGGGTAACAGTTGATATATGCATTTCAATTGTCATCATCTCCTCAAAATTCAAGAGACTTGGTGGCTTTAAAGATCTTGAATAATATTTTAAAAGCACCTAAGAGACTGATGAGCCTAAATCCTATCGACTTTTATCTCTGTCCTATAGCAGAATTAATGTCCCAGAATGTAGACTTTTTCCTAATAAATGACATGGAGTTTTGCTGGAATAACATGGCCATCACTACTACCTCATCAAATATGCATTTAATTAGCATTAATTATTTCTGCCAGTCTTTTGTAAGTGTGCTGGGGTCTGGGAAAAGCAATATATATATGTCTTTAGCTGCTTTCAAGATTTTCTCTTTATCTCTAACTTAGGATAATGCTAACAGAATTGTTCCTCTTGATCTAATCTTGTTGTAGCACAAGGTTAACAGAAATCACTTTGAAAATTGACAGTGATTTCCTAGCATGGACAAAATATAGTATAGATGGGGCAGATGATGTGTTACTGCTCCTTCTTGGGATGAGGATTTAGTTTACAAGGTAATGAAATAAAGAGCAGAACAATCTAGTGGTGTATTATTAAGGGGTCAAAGTACTTTATAACTTAATTGTGAGTTTTTTTGTGAGGTATAGCACTTGTTATTCTTCTAAATTAAAATTTGGGTTGCAAAACACATGGTATAATTGAAAAACAAAGCAGAGAAGGTCATCGATTTCATTTTCTGGCACAGTGGTTAAACATTATATGTAATAAAGCTTTTATCGGTAATATTACAGAGCCCTGAAGATCTTACAATTGAAATAGAGAGTCTGCATATGAGCTATAAATAATAATAAAATACAAGCAGAGCAATGATTTGCAACGATATGTTGGTCCTACATTTCTTTCTTTTAGTTGATTTGATATTTGTCTGAAATAATTTTGGGATGGCTTTTCACTTTTAGCTAAACAAAAATATAGTAAAATGAAGTACTGGGTAAGTGTGAGTCAGAGGGAGATAAAAATGGGAAAAGGAGGAGGAAATAAAGAAAGGAAGGGAAAATGGAAGGCAATTGGGTGAGACTGAAATTAAGAGACCGAGGGAGGTGAAGCAGCCACTAATTAGAAGAGGAGGCTTTTCAGAGCAAAAACTGCAAAATAATCTGATGACTTCATCAGTGTCTGAAAGTCCCTGTTGAGGCTACCTCTGTGTTAGTTCCTGCTGCCTTGAGTTTCTTTGGCCCCTAGGGCTCACTCTATATCTCTCCAGTCCCCTCCCACACTGTGGCTAGCTGTATCTAAGAGTATTTCTTCCCCAAACACATGTGTCTAGGAATAGGTTGGGGACAGGATGGATGGGGAAAGAATGATCTCTCGCCCACAGTTCTGAGTCTGGAGGGTGCTGGGGTGGAGGAAGAAGTAGCTCTGGCTAGACCAAATATTTTGCTACAGTAGCTGCTGAGAATGCTTTTGGACTTACCTATGAAATTATCATGTCTGGTGTACTCAAATCTCTCATGCATTTGCATTGCAGATTTATTTTATCCACACACATAGCAGTTTGATATGAGAACCGTATTTCAAATGCACCATATGTTCATGAAGTAGAGTAATCAACAAATCATAACTCTGTAAAATCAAAATCAATTTTTGTTGGACTAGTGGCATGTACTTCTATGTGAGGAGTGTACACTAGAGATGTGAATGGTTAACTTAACAGGTGAGGCTCACTGGTTCCAGTTAACTAGTGGGGGCTCCAGCTTGGCCCTCCCTAGCCCCTCTTTAGTCGGTTAACCAGTTAAACATTTAAATGGGATATTTTATCCCTAGTATATACATGTCAAATTTAAACTTTCTATCACTTGCATTTGGCCTGCAGAGCTGTTTAACCACCCTCTCTTAACACACACACACACACACACACACACACACACACACACACACTCTCTCTCTCTCTCTCAATTGTTTTGCAAAGGGAAAATGTACTTTCACTCGGCTCCTGATTAATATGGTTGAAACGTTTGAATTTTGCTCATATTTTACAAAGGTGTTTACTTGTTGGCTAGGAAAATTTCAGCATGAAAGGTAAGTTAAAGTCCTTTGGGGGAGTTAGAAAGGCAACACACATTCACCACACACTTTTGCTATGCTAGTGTTTTATAAGGTACACAGGTGCTAAGAAACACAGTCATATCTTGATAATTTCCCATTATGGATGTACAATGACAAGTTTTTGGCCAGTATGGCATAAAAATAATATAAGTCAACTGACTGAATTTCATTTTGTATTGGATTTGTATTATCTAATCTACATATAATAGTGAAAAACTGAATATATTCCTACATAGGATAGGGACACAAGCAGCAGCCTATGAGCAAGAGAAGTTATGTAGAGAAAACAAGTAACTCTGTCTCTCTTTTCTATTAATGTCATGTGATCTGCTTATCGGTGGGTTAATGCAGCAGCCAGTCTCACTAGAATTATGACATAAGCACAGGGACATGTGAAGGGAAGTTGAAATGAGTCCAGTGGAACTGTGACAAGGACCATAAAAGTCTTTTTTTTACTTGCTATTTTTCCCGTCCTAATTGGTTTATTATCTCAAATAGAATGGTGAAGGGGGGGGCCCTTTTAGGATTCTGAATGGTGTGGTTAGATCCCAAATTAATGTTTTGTAAGTTTCATTGATAGACACACTGAAACAGGGGAGGATGTTATGGAAGTTATTTTAGAAAAGCTGAAAAAAAGATGGTTTGGATATAGCTGATTGCAGGGGCCAAAATCATGGCAGCAGAGATAACATGACTGTAGCATAGAAAGATGTTCAAAATCAAATGCAGCAAGTAAATCAGTATCCGTCTTTCATCCTATGTGCTATCCATTTACTGAACCATGTTGGAAAAGCTACTGTAATGGTTGTTTCTAGGACCATAGTTTAGTCTATTGTTAGAAGGTTTTTTTATACTCTGTTTTCCACTTCTACTACTGGTTGGGCTGTAGTGAGAAAAGCACATTAGCATTACATTAAAATGCCAGAGTATGACAAGACAGTCAGCAAGGAATAGAGTCAATCTATCTGCTATTAAATCAAGTTGAGGGTGTATTTGTTGGTTTGTGAGATCAAGGCTTCATGCAATCTCATGTCAGAATGTAAGTTGGAAGCTGGTAACTTGCAGACAAACATTTCAATGATGCTCTTTCTTCTTTTGGCCAAGATATGCTATGTTATCAAAATTAATATTGTGAGCAAACAAATTGCAGAATCCTGATCTTGACATTTAGATGGATCACAGTTTATTTGGTGCCCTTGGAGATGTTTTATCAGAATTATGGTCTTGTTTTGTTGCATATAAGGAGTCTGTTACTTCACAGACTACATGTTAGGAATATCCATGCAATTCAAACAGAAACAACCTTGAAGGGGGAAAGTAACGCCATGTGAATTTGCAAATCATGAAAGGCTAACAGATCCCAAAAAAGTTTCAATTGGACAATAAGAGGCATAAGTATGAAGGAGTTGGAGAAAGATTTGCAGTTTTAATGGGAGAGAAACTGAAAAGTCTGACGAGTGAAAATCTAAAGAGGCAGGGCATATGTGAATTTTAGCAAGTATCTACCCTGAGGATTTAAACTCTGAGAATTTCGCAAATAAGATTAAGCTCTTTGCTAGTTTTTGCAAGCGAATCTTTAAGGATAATTTGGAAATGAAAGTGTCCATTGACTTCCTTAGGTACAATCACAAAAGGTCTTTATCTTTCCCTAATACAGAAACAGCACTATATATTTTTGCTGACTTGCTGTAACTTACATAAACCCTTCTAAACTTCAAAAAAGGATCTGATACCTTTTCAGATTTAGAAAGAGGTTGAGGCCATGTCTTCATTTAATGACATTGATTTGCGAATCATTCTCCAGATTTATATAGTACTATAAATATACATGATGACATCCAAATCTAGAATATAAAAAGTCCCTGCTCTGAAGAGTTTATCATCACTAAAATATACACATCACACAGTTGTAGGTTACTTACCCCAAATGTGATGGCCAAATTCTGCTTTCTCATCTGGTCAACCTCACTGAAATCGATATGTTTACATGTGTTTAATGTAGATCAGAATTTGGCCCAACAATTTTTATGCATTTTTTTTCTTTCATCGAATTAAAAAATCCACTGCTAAATATATCTAATTGTATGAAAATGTTACATACTATGGAAAAGAAAACAAGAATACATATTTTATTAAAAATTTTTTTGAATTCTAAATCTATTTTAGCTTGTTTACTCCCCTCAATCACTTTGGGCATCTTTCTCAGAAAGATGCAACAATGTATTTATAGTACACTAAAACCCCAGTTAAATGGTTGCCAGTTATGTCCCCTGGGTTGCCCTGTAAGTCCTTTGACTACTCTAATCCTGACAATACCTTCACTGCTAGGGCTGGAGGAGTCCTCAAGCTTCTAAAATATTATTAGGAGGAGAGGAGTAATGGAGCAGCACAGAAGGGCTAAGCTTTACAAAAGCATTATACTTTGTCCTGTCCTTCAGGGAGCAGGCCAGCAATGACCTGAAGTCCAAGTTTGCGGTTGAAGGGCCATGAATGCAGTGTCTATTATGGGGCCTGTTTGCATTCTGTTTTATTTGTTATTAAAATCACCCTTAGGGCTTCTGTACATGGGAACATTGAGGAAAATTAATCAACATTAACTAAAGTTGAGACTTTAAAGTAGATTAGTTAAATTGTATTAAACCTCTATGTGAGAACTTTCATTCAGGATTAAAGTTGCCAGAGTTTTAGTTTAATTTATCCACTTTAAATTTACATGGTTTGTTAATTCGGTATCTTGTAGACTCCTAGACAAGCCCTTTAATAACAGTGTGTCAGTGCTAAAGTATTTGCAATACATGTGGCATAAAACAGCTAGAAATATGCCCAACATTTTCAAGTGAGAGTCATCTTAACAAAACAAATCCAGTGTTCCAAAAAGTTTATTTTGGTAATTTTTGTCTGAATCTTTTATAAGGTTACCGACAAGCATATTTTCTAGGTTTTTCATTCTAATTCCTGTTTTTCTTAATAGCAATCTTAGTTTTATTTAATTACAGTCATATGTTTCATTTTCACATTTCATTTTTGTATGTTCTGACACAGAAAGAGAAGAGGTTGCAATAGTGAAACACAAAGAATATATTATATATATTTTAAAATAATTGTATACAACATTCAGTTCTCTTTAAAATAATATGCTTTTTAAACCCACACTACTTGTAATACATCTTGCAGACAATAGAAAGGAAATCTAGAATAGTTCATTTTTGTATCTATATGACTTCAAAAAAATCTTCCACCCCATTTTGATCAGTACCTCATGTTGAAAAGATTTTGTCTACAGGGTTTTTAATATAGTGTGACTGATGCACTGGGAAGGGGTTTCAGACCCCCAAATCCTATTTTGCGGTCAGCTAACTCTGCTAAATAAGCTAGGGTGCTAACCTGAGACTTCAGAGATCCAGCTTCAATTTCTTATTCTTCCACAGACTTCGTGTGACCCTGGGCCAGTCACTTATTCTGTCTGTACCTCAGCTCCATCTGTAAAATGGTAATAATCGTCTTGACCTTCCTCACAGTGTGTTGATTAAAATATTGGGAGGTTTTTGGATACTACAGTTTGTCAATTTGTTAATTTGTTCTATACAGATTGCAAGGGGGTCTGGCATTTTTGTTTTTTGTTTTAGTAAAGAGAGGAAAGAGAAGTAGTAATCAGGAATGGAGTGGACATCAGGGCTATGTCTGCACTACGTGTTTTTTTGGAAGAGGCAATGCAGACAAAGCGCTGATTAGCATTTTGTTGTGCTTCATTTGCATAATCTATTCCAATCCGTTTTTGCACAAGAGGCTTTTGCGCAAAACCATGCAGTGTGGACGTGTCTGTTTTGTGCAAACCCCCCTTTTTGTGCAAGATCCTTATGCCTCTCCGGGAACAAAGGGGGTTTGCGCAAAACGGACACGTCCACACTGCATGGTTTTGCGCAAAAGCCTCTTGCGGAAAACCAGATTGGAATAGATTATGCAAATGAAGCACGACAAAATGCTAATCAGTGCTTCATTTGCATTACCTCATTCGAAAAAACACATAGGGTATGTCTAAACTACATGGCTCTGTTGACGGAGACATGTAGATTAGGCAGGACGGCAAAGGGAAATGAAGCGGCAATTCAAATAATCACCGCTTCATTTACATCAAAATGGCCACCGTGCTGTGCCGATCAGCTGATTGTCGCACGGCAAACCAGACGACGACATTCAGACAGAACCCTTCATCGGCAGATCCTTTATGCCTCGTGAAATAAAGGAGGCATAAAGGATCTGCCGATGAAGGGTTCTGGGGTCGGCAGATCCCTGTCTAGACTGCCACGCTGTGCCGACAATCAGCTGATCGGCACAGCGCGGTGGCCATTTTTATTTAAATGACACAGCGATTATTTAAATCACCGCTTCATTTCCCTTTTTCGAGTAAACTAATCTACACATGGCTCCGTCAACCGAGCCATGTAGTTTAGACGTACCCATAGTGTAGACATAGCCCAGCTGTTGAAGACTGAACAGAAAGAGTGAGTTTGGAGGGTAGACTGAGACACTGGAAAAAAGAGGTCATTTCAGTTGGGGGGGGGGCTTTGTGGGGGATGTTTTATTAACCTGCATTCAGTTTCATTATTTGGTAAGTTGAATAAATGGAACTTTATTAAAGGACTGTGCATGTAAAGTCCTTGTGACTGAGTTGTTTCCACCCTAACTCCCCACATTCCCTAGTTTCATGGTGTCCTCTCAATAACAGTCCTACCAAAACAAGGGCCTAGAACTCCTATCCTATTGATCATGGTGCTGGGGAGAAAGAGACAAAGTAAGAACAAGACAAGAAGATTGGGCAAAGTATAGAATGAGAGGTAAAGCAGAAGAATATGAGGGCAGTGATACACTCAGGCAAAGTAATGTTAGTTAAATAAGAGGAAAAAGATTTTAGGAGACAGAGTATATCTTAATTATCTAAGAGTCATCAGGGTCAAATTAACCAACATGTGGTAGTATCTTGACAGAATATTTTCCATTATTATATCTGTCAGGCACATGTATAATTTAATAGTATAGGATTTCAAAAAATACCTTCACACATTATATATCTACATTTTATCAGTTTTACTTCTGTAATGTACAATAAGCATACATATGGGAATAAGTGAACATAATGTGAACAGGAAATGAAATTTAGTGCAGTGTAAGGAAATGATGCTAATGTAAAGTAAAATCCTGAGCACTATGGAACTGGGCAGGCAAAATCTGATGCGAAGAGTATTCATTTGCCTATGGACTATAGGAGTGGGTTCTGAAGTACTACAGCTTTAGTGTACTGTGTATCCTGGGATGAGACATGCTGGAAAGAATTTGGGAAATGCATTATTTGGAGCCTCATGAAATAAAAGTAACTATAGCTTTTTAACCATGACTGCGAGATTTTTGCCACTTGTGCTTGGAGCAGTCAGGGTACAGGGTGGATAGAAATATGGTGCTCCGTTAGCCAGCCCACAAAGTTGGGTATTTGTGGTGATGTATACTTTGGGCTAATTGTGCTTTTTTGCTCCTCTTTTTTTTTTTCCTGTGCAAAATACAGTTGATCAGTAAGGGTATAATTTTTTGAAACCAATATAAAATAAAAGGGGATTCACATCCATGTACCATATTACAACAATAAACTTCCCTTTTTTCATCCCTCAGTACCCGCCCCCGCCCCCGCCTCCCCAAATTGAAGAAGGTCATTGGATAAATACTTCTGATTTTGGACCAGCCCTAATTTTTGAAGTAAAATCTTGTTAAATCACAGATGGTAAACTGAGACTTCAATGTAGCAGTCTGATCCATGCAGGCAGATCTCTATGCCTGTGAAGAACAAAATCAAAGTCTGTGTCTCCAAAAGTGTGCAACCTCACCTTCATAGAACAGATCGCAATAACAGAGGAATACTTAATAAAATTAAGTAATTTGCACTTTATCTCCCAATTAGTGTGAATTTGTGAGGTTCTACTTGTTGCTTTAAACTTCTTTGGCTCTTCACAACGTGTCTCACATTCCCCCAAAAGTGATGCATAAATTCATGAATGTACAATACACGCATGGATTGACACTTTAAAAATGAAAATATTTTGGAATTATCTGAGTTGAAAAATATCTTAACCATGTATTTAAAACCAAAAGCATTTTCTTGTTTCAATAACTCAAATAGTTGAAAAGATATACTGTCAATTTACACACACATGCACCAAAATATCACCTATGGGCTGACCAAGCACAACAAATTTCATCCTGAAAAGTAATTTTTTTTTAAAGAAAATTGAAAGCCTCTGAAAATAGGGGCTTGAGTGGACTGGCCATCTCGACCTTAACTACAGTATATAGTATCACTGCTGCAACACTATAATAAAAAGGTAAGCACAGAGGATATTTGTTAGATTACTTTCACCACGGTTGACAGTGATACCATGATTGCTTTTCACAGGATTCTATGAGCAGAAAAGTAATGTTTATAACTTGACTTCTTATAATGGGACTTCAAACTAAATTTTAGCACATATGTTGGATAGGAAAATCATGCCATTGGCATTCCAGAAATAAGGAAATTTTACTTTTAGTTTGCATCTGTATTTAATTTCTTTGGTAAGCCATACTATGGAAGCTGAAGGCATTTCTCCTTTATGGTGAACTACTTCTGTACATCCCCCATTGCAGAAGTCTCAAGCTGTACCTTGGGAGTCCCAGAACCATTGCATACCAATAACCATCAGGGGAATGAACATATCAGTTGAAGGTTTTGAATGTTTTGATGGGTAAAAGACCCATCCCCATATATCCCAGTTTCCTCTCCTTTCTGCTCTCAGCTGCAGTTTGCAGAAACATGTCTTGTCGTTTGATCTATTTCTGAATTATCTCTTGAAATATGTTTTTACAGAATTTAGTGCTGATGGTAGATTAGTAATTTCTTGTTGTGTTAGTGGGTCATTCAAGATAGGTAACCTGGAGAAGAAATCCTGATACAAGGTATGGTGCATTCTTATATGGCTGCCAACACACCTACTCAGTCCATCTCATCTAGCAAAGGCCATTGGAGTCAAGCCTGTTCAGTTTGTGCCGCATTCATCTGTAGAGCTCTCTGTGCAGAAGAGGCGGTTGCAGGTGAATTCTCTTGCAGCAGTTGGACTCAGCTCTGATAATTCTGCTCCACGGGGCTCAGGGCAAAAACGATGATAACTCAGATCATGGTATCTTTGTTCTACTTAGGATGACACGCGAGTGTGAAAAATCAGGACAATGACGGGAGTAATAAGCACTTATAAGGCATCCTTCAACTGATATGTTCATCTGCCTGATGGTGACCTATATAATCAGGACAACTGGTCACCCTAGTTCTACTAAGACTCTTTGATGCCTTCAAGTTTTGTCCTGAAGGGGGGAAAAAAGCATTCCTTATTGGAGAGGTCTGAGAAGAACAGCACAGAATTCTCTCATTTAAAGGACAGATACATGAAACTTATTGAGTGAATTTACAACAGAGGTAATTGATTTTGATGTGCCTAAGTGCCCGATGAACCACTCTGACTGGGGATGGTCCTCAGTTTTGTGGGGACTCAAACTCTGAGTCATAAAGTCAATGATTTATTTCCCCTGACACTGGTAAAATATATAATGGTTTGTTATGGTATATCTTGAGTGGTAAGGACATTTGCAAGAGAATTCTGATATTTCATTCCATTTTATGACACCAGAATATCCAGAAACAGCAAAGAGGCAAGGTTCAGGACAACTCAGAACACAATAACTTTTTCCTTTAGATGGACTACTCAAGCTACTATGCAGATTTCTCACAACAGGAGCTTGTCATTAAGAATGCATTTAGTAGTCTGAGACATATGGAAGCCATAATACACACAGTCCCTAATGCCAAATTGTGTGTGAAGCACTATTGGTCTTTTTTCATTCCCAAATGTTACCTTCTGTGATTGAGAACTAAAGGGTCTATAATGCTTCACAATATGTTGATAGTGGTGTATATCATCATATAATCTGTCTGTGTTTTATCTTTTTATCTAATGGTGTTTAACAACTGATGATTCCAAGGAGGGCTGGGAACACAATACTTGGATCAGTAAAAACTTCAGAGAAATGTTCACCCTCCTTGTGATATTTCAGTAGGTTAGATAGCATTAAAGCAATCTCACATACTTTTGCATTCCCATTTTATGTGGTAAAATGGAGTTAAAACTGAGAATATGTATTTGTGATTTAAGGGTAAAAGACAGTATAGGGATGTTGTATTGATCCTGGAACAATAGTGTTTTAAACCCAGGAAACCCAATTAAAATTGAGTTAAAATCCACAAAGCTTAAAGTATGGAGATGCAGTTAAACCCAAACAGTGTTAACATTGCCCAATAGCAATGCCATAAAATAAACATATGATTAAGCTGAATGCATTTTTCTACATGTGGTCCTAGAAAGTATAAAATCTGATTTATATATATATAGATATATCCGATTTTCTGCCTCATGACATCCCTAGAGGCAGAGGGGCAGCATTATGATTACCTTGTAACTGGGTGTTTCTTGATGGCATGCTGCTATAATAATTAAAGGGATCAGGTCAAGGTCTTCCAGAAGCATATCATATTGACAGATCCTGATCTTGATACATATTTGGTCTAAGCTGGCTGATCAAAAGAAGTATGACAGAGTGGACTAGGCCCTGAGGTGGTCTGCTGGATACCTTGCCTCAGAAAAGGCAACAGAGAAATCGTCCAAGCAGGCAGTTCCTCTTTGGAGCTCAAGCTATGTAGACTGAGGGACTGGCTGACTACCTTGGATGGCTCGGTTTGGGGAGCATGTTGCAGACCAGGCTGAAGCCCAGGGTAGGCTGTTGAAGACTAGGAATGTTAATATGTACTCATATACATGGTTAATCGATATGCCTGGGCCAATCAGTTAACCCACACAGTTACATGCACCCTGGAGGCAGTGGGGGTGGGGAGAGGCAGAACTGCTATATGTGGGGAGGCTCCCCATGCATGCTAGCTTCCATGGAGTCACCTACCCCCACTACTGCCTCCCACAGAGGCAACAGCACAGGAGACAGGTGGGAGCCAGTACTCACAGGGAAGCAGCTTGAAAGCCATTTCCCATGGAGCTACCTGCTCCTCTCCTCCTGCACTGCTGCATTTAATACAGAGGCAGCAGTGTGTGTCTGGGGAAGGAGGTGGGCAGGCAGGAGCTGGTACATGTGGGAAGCCAGCTTTTGAGCCAGCTCCCATACCAGCCCCCACAGAGACACCTGCCCCCATCGCTGTCTTTCAGAAGCACCAGTGTAATGCAGAGGGGAGCCAGTGCTCATGGGGAGGGGCTTAAAAGCCAGTTCCCTGCGAGCACAAGCTCCTGCTTGCTCCTCTGCATGTAAATGTGTATCCACTTCAGTGGTTACACGATTACAAAAATAAATGTTTTTTTTAACATCCCTACTGAAGACTGGATGTGGCTGGTAGGAAGAGTTGCAGAACCTGGGAATAGGGTGCTGCTGAGACTTTGAGATAAAGCCCTGAGGTAAGCGCAAGAATGGTGCAGACCCATGGGGAAGTGGCCCAGGATGGTAGGATAGTGGTGAAACCTCAAGGATTGGCACTTAGCAAACAACTACAATTTACAGGGTCCCTAGGTTGAGCTCCAGAGGAGTGAGCTACTGGAGGGGAAGAAAGAAACCTAATAGCCCTCCTCTAGATGCCTATCTGGGACACCATCCAGTCCTGGAGTGAAGGAGAAGGAGGAGCATGTAAACACATGCCCTTGGCGGAAGGGAGCACTCAACAAGAAGGGTGAACCCATAACAAGGAGATACTGCAAATGTGGAACTTCAGCTGAAATCCTTGTTGTTGACATAGGGAATGCCCATCTGTTGCCTTGAACAACAATCTTTACTCCTTCATTCTAAAAGGAGAGTAGTGTGGTCAAGTAGTTACAGAAGGTGACTGGAAGGAGTATTATTCACAGATCTCCCACTGGCTTATTGTGTGAACCTAAACAAGTTACTCAACCTCTTCCTACTTGTTTTAGTTATTCAACCTCCTCCTACTTGTTTTTGCTCTGAAAAGGGATACAACATGACTTTAATGTTGATGTTGTGACATTTAAATGTTTGTGAAGGATTTCAGGCAGCTTTGATATACATTTAAGTCAGGGTATTATTCCTCAGCTGTGGAAAATGAACTATGCAGACAGCAGTAGTGTATAAAAGCTGGACATAACTTTAATTTCCAGTTCAAGAGAAATTTTGACATATTGAAATTTGTTTTTTGTCTTGTTTGGATCAAAACCAAATATTTGCAAAATTTCCTTCAAATAGAAACTTCCTTAAAAAAATGTATTGAGACTTTTTTAAAATTCAAAAATTTTACTTCAGAATATTTTTCCGTAGGAATATTTGTCAAATTGATATAAAGTCTGAAATGTTTCTAGTTAAATGAAAGTAGCATTTTTGCTGAAAAAAAGTTTCAGCTAAAAGTTTCAAACTAGCTGTAGTGCATATAATCACTGATGTGCAATGTGAACTTCTGTTTTCTGCAAATGGATCAATCAGTTTGTTCAGTCATCAAAGGACCTGGCATCCGGATGGGAGAAGAGTCAGCATTGTTTCTGATCTTAAACAGTGGGAGCCCATAGACCTTGCTGTGTAAGAATGAACACTGCCTCTTTTGAAAAGCTGATGCCAACTCACAATAGGAGTCAGTGTCAGTTTGAAGAAAATAGCCAGGAATGGAGGATTGGGGTTCTAGAGTCAATAGGAGTAAGAAATTGGAATGAATGGCAAGGAATTGATCACTTGATGATTACCTGTTCTGTTAATTCCTTTTGGGGTTCCTGGGACTGCCCGCCCACTCCTCTGGGTCCCAGCCCAGGGACCCTGTAAATAGCAGTTTGTTGAGTGCCAATCCTTGAGGTTTCACTGCTATTAGAATCATAGAATCATAGAATACTAGGACTGGAAGGGACCTTGAGAGGTCATTGAGTCCAGGCCTGCCCTCTTGGCAGGACCCAGTGCTGTCTAGACCATCCCCAATAGACATTTATCTAACCTACTCTTAAATATCTCCAGAGATGGAGATTCCACAACCACCCTAGGCAATTTATTCCAGTGTTTAACCATCCTGACAGTTAGGAACTTTTTCCTAATGTCCAACCTAAACCTCCTTTGCTGAAATTTAAGCCCATTGCTTCTTGTTCTATCCTCAGAGGCCAGGAAGAACAAGTTTTCTCCCTCCTCCTTGTGACACCCTTTTAGATATCTGAAAACCGCTATCATGTCCCCTCTCAATCTTCTCTTTTCCAAACTAAAAAAAGCCCAATTCTTTCCGTCTTCCTTCATAGGTCATGTTCTCTAGACCTTTAATCATTCTTGTTGCTCTTCTCTGGACCATCTCCAATTTCTCCACATCTTTCTTGAAATGTGGCGCCCAGAACTGGACACAATACTCCAACTGAGACCTAATCAGCGCAGAGTAGAGCGGAAGAATGACTTCTCGTGTCTTGCTCACAACACACCTGTTAATGCATCCTAGAATCATGCTGGCTTTTTTTGGAACAGCGTCACACTGTTGACTCATATTTAGCTTGTGGTCCACTATAATCTCTAGATCCCTTTCTGCCATACTGCTTCCTAGACAGTCACTTCCCATTCTGTTTGTGTGAAACTGATTGTTCCTTCCTAAGTGGAGCACTTTGCATTTGTCCTTATTAAACTTCATCCTGTTTACCTCAGACCATTTCTCCAATTTGTCCAGATCAATTTTGAATTATGACCCTATCCTCCAAAGCAGTTGCAATCCCTCCAAGCTTGGTATCATCTGCAAACTTAATAAGCATACTCTGTATGCCGATATCTAAATCATTGATGAAGATATTGAACAGAATCGGTCCCAAAACAGACCCCTGCGGAACCCCACTTGTAACTCCTTTCCAGCAGGATTGTGAACCGTTAATAACTACTCTCTGGGAATGGTTATCCAGCCAGTTATACCGCCTTATAGTAGTCCCATCTAAGTTGTATTTGCCTAGTTTATTGATAAGAATATCATGAGAGACCATATCAAATGCCTTACTAAAGTCTAGGTATACCATGTCCACCGCTTCTCCCTTATCCACAAGACTCGTTATCCTATCAAAGAAAGCTATCGGATTGGTTTGACATGATTTGTTCTTTACAAATCCATGCTGGCTGTTCCCTATCACCTTATTATCTTCCAAGTGTTTGCAGATGATTTCCTTAATTAAGACAGTGTACTGGGCTAGATGAACCTTTAGTCTGACCCAGTACGACCGTTCTTATGTTATGTTTTTAATTTAGTTTTGCTGCAATAAATACTTAAACTAATCAAGTACAGAATGGCCACAGGGACAATATCCGTTATAAAATGTTTCTGGAAGAGAAGGCGTGAAAATAGCATACTGCACTGTTGGAGAAACTGAAACGAATTTTGAGTAATATTATGCTGCAATTGCCTGCACACTTAGTTCATAATTCAAATTACATCATTTATTCTCATTTCATATTTATATATGTATTCAGAAGGCCGCTGTAGTATCATCTGTGATTTCACCTTGACCGTGGGCATTTCTTCTGCCCTTCTGCCAGTGTTTTGTGGCCTCAATGTGTATACAATTTGGACTCATAGATTCATAGACTTTAAGGCCAGAAAGTGCCTCTGTGATCATCTGTTCTGACCTTCTGTAGATTGCAGACTCTTAACATAGTAACTTACCCAGGGGCTATGAGACCGAAGTCTTCAAATCATGATTTAAAGTATCAAGTTACAGAGAATCCACCATTTACTCTAGTTTAAACTATCAAATGAGTGGTGCGTCATGCTGTGAAGGAAGATGAAAACACCCATGGTCTCTGCCAGTCTGATCGGAGGGAGAATTCCTTCCCAACCCCAAGTATTGTGATCAGTTAGGTTTTGCCAACACGATCAGGTTCTAATAGCCAAACACATAGGAAATAATTCACTAGTCATTCATAACCCTACTCTCTAGTGTCCCATCCCTAGCCATTGGAGATATTTGCAGCTAAAAGTTGCAGATGGACCACCTGCCATCATAGGCAATCTCATCATACCGTCCCCTCCGTAAATTGATCAAGCTCAGCATGGAAACCAATTATATTATTTTTCCCCCCACGGCTCCCCTTGGAAGTCTGTTCTAGAACTTGCTTCTCAAGAGGTGATAGCCATGTCAACAAGAGTGGCCCTCCTGTTGAAAAGTCTGAGGGGTAGTCATATTAGTTTGTAATTGAAAAAACTTAAACAACTAATGGTCCTGCAGCACCTTAGAGACTAACAAAAAATGTAGATGGTATCATGAGCTTTCATGGGCACAATCCACAGTGCTGTTTACATCAGGTGCGAGGTCAGTATATCTTTGTTGCTCAGGGGTAGCAGTGTAAACAAAGCGTCAGAGTCGCTGATGTAGCTTTTATTGCATTATCATCTCCTTTTTGAAGACCGCTCTAAAGGTCACTTTCTTGTAAAAAAGACTTTCAAAGAATCCACAGTTTTAATTCATGAAATCACAGTCCTTGAAGTTCTTCATAGCTACATTTTTCTTGTGCAGCTTATTATTTGACCTACTATTTGTCATAGTCTCACAATAATATACATTTTTAATAGACCAATTTTTTTGAGAAATCATTCAGAGATTTCCATGTTAATCATATAATGAAGTGATTTCTTTTTTGGAGATAAATGTTAATAGGATTAGCCCAAATATAGCAGAGGTGTTTATTTGCCTAAGTCTAATGTAGTTGATATGCATATTAAACTAATCTATGTAATAGGATTCTAAAGAAGAAAAACATACATTGGGCCACAATGTATTATGTCAATGTGGTCTTCCCCTCTCTTAGTGCTTCTTCTTGCTGATATGGAAGTGTGAAGCTGGCTCAGTGATCTAAATAGTCCTAAGTGTAACTAGTTTAACTTTGCTTATTAAATGACTAATACATGGATAATCCTTTTTTAATATAGCTATTCTAAATTCTGTACTGTGCAAAGGTGACATTATTGCTACTGTGTGTTATGGAGTCAAAATAGTGGTCCACAGTCAAGTCTGTATAACTGTTTTCAGTATAACCCTGATATTTTTATACTCTCCTATTTTGATCGCTTTGAGGATTTGGGAAGCTCCTTTCTGCACAAAATTTGACAAGTGTAGTCTCGGGAGAAAAGAGTTTAGTGTAAGGATACTAGGACAATGTGTTTGAGTAATGAGACTTTAAAATTGATGGTTTATCACTTCCAAAAATTGTTCTTTTTTTTAAAATCTACTCATAACTCAAAAACAACTGCACATAAAAACATCAAACTGGGTTTATAATCTAATCCTCTATCATCCTAGGTCTGTTGGGACAAATTTATCATGGCATAACTCCACTGATGGTGATGGAATGGTATCAGAAATTAATTCAGATCACTCCAGTATTATTTGAGACTTTTGTTTTGTTTCTGTCTAACTATTATTGTTATTATTATTGATTTATTTTAGATTTTTGGCTTGAAAGGGAAGCAGAGCTGATGGATTACTTCACCCATGAGCAAAGATGCCGCTGAATCTCTGCTCTAACAGTGCTTCTTGCTGTAATATTCTTATCATCCCAATTATTTTTTTATGTGCAGCCTTTGGCATCAGTGCATTACCAGTGCATAGCAGCCAACTTGGTTCAAATTTCTATTCATTTACAGAAAATGTTCATAATCTATTTTGGTTTAAAGTGCAATTCAGGTCTGAAATGTGGTGAGGACAAAAGCACTTTTTTGCATAACAAATGTGTACCTTTTGTGAATCATACCTACTTTATTTACCAAAATTATTTCCCACCACGTTTTATACCTATTGGGCCTTCAGAACCAACATAGCTGAAAGGAAGTAAATTGGATTTTGATTCATGTATATCATTTACTAGGCTTATTTACAAAGCTGCATGTAATTGATCATGTTTGAGAGGGAAAAAAATCCACTTCTCTTTTAGATCCTGGATTAAGTTTGAAGGGCTGATGCTTTTTAAAAATATATATATCTATATAGACATACAGGTTGGACCTACCTGGTCAAGCACCCTCAGGACCTGACTGGTCCCAGATGAAGGATTTTGCTGAACCAGGGAAAGTCATTTCTGGCTCCCCTGCTGCCTGCCCCATCCCCTGCCCTGCCACTCCACCGGGCTTCCTAGCTCCCCTGGCAGCCCAGCAGGGTTGCACGCTGGGCTTCCTCTCTTCCCCCTCCCCTGAGTCTCCTCCCAGTCCAGCTTAGCTGCATACTTTGCTCCCCTGTTCCCCCGATAGTCCAGCTGGGTTGTGCGCACTGGGCTTCCCTCTGCAGCTCAGCTGGGCCACACACCAGCCTTCCCAGTTCCCATCCTGCTCCCCCACATTGCTCTGGGCTCCCCCTTCTCCTTTGCATTGCCTCTGGGCTCCCCCCACTGCATCATGCCGGCCTCCTGGCCCCCCACTCCCTGCAGTGTACTGGGACTCTCTGATCCTGGAACATCAATGGTCCTGCCAGACCACGGATGTTGCTGGACCAGAGAGTTCCAGCTTGTATAGCTTCAACCTCTACCATCTTTACAATTGTAAATAGTTAATGTAGAAACATTTAAGAGCCAATAAATTACAATTCTGTCTGTGACATTTTTAGTTATGTTGTGCAATGGAACTGCACTTAATAAATATGGTTAAAATAAATGAACTATTCTTCATCATGAATTCTAGAGACTGTCTGGGTAGTGGTTGTCTGTATGATCACTTTAAGGTAAATGGGCTTTTTCAATTGTTTTTACTAGTGGGGCTTAGTTTCTGACCTGGTAATTACACAACTGGTAATTGCTATAAGCAACACTGGCTATGTAGAAATAGTGATAATAAGTGACTCCTCAAATAGGAGACTCTTAGGGGACACAAGCTTTGCAAGTTATCTCAGCAAAGTTAAAAAAGTTTGTTGCTGTTCACATTGGATATAGAGCTGTTGCTCCCTATCTTTTGAGGTTTTGTGGAAATTACATGCGCTGCCAATTAAGTTTGTATATATTGTCAACCCTCCTATAAAATCCAAGAGCTACTAAGGTTACAAGTACAATCCATTCAACCATTTCAGTTATATAAGCAATGGGGAAAGTACATTAATTCTGGTTTAATAAAAAACAAAGCAAAAAAAAAAAAAAATTCCAGACATAAAACTTAGGCTAAGATAGAGTTAAGGCAAAACTATATTGCCCTTTGAAACAATGTTAATAGAATTTTATAGTCTAAAAACTCTTCTAAACTCCCTGGGTCAGCTTCTCAGCTGATATAAAGCAGCAAAGCTCCATTGCTTTCAAATGAAGTAAACCTATTTACACCAGAATAATGAGCTGATCTTGGGAATTTGACAAACTTACATTTGATAAATACAGTTTTCACTCTCTCATTCTATACCTTCCATCTTCTACCAACAGATCACAGGCATGTTGCTCTGCCAACTCTCATTTAATTTTACCAGCTTCAGAGGGGTAGCTGAGTTAGTCTGTAACAGGAAAACCTTAAAAAACAACGTATAGTGTAGTAGCACTTTAAAGACTAACAAAACATGTAGATGGTATTGTGAGCTTTCGTGGGCACAGCCCACTTCTTCAGTACACTCTACTGTACTCAGGGGTGGCCCGTGAGCCTAGGCAGACTAGGCGCCGCCGGCCCAGGCGCCCTGTGATTATGTCGCAGCCATTGACGGCCGTGCAGGCGGGGGCGCCAATCGCGCCTTCTGCCTAGGGCGCCAGCTGCTACAGCTGGCCTCGGGCCGCTCCTGACTGTACTCTTCTCAAAAACTTTAGGGGGGGATGTGGCAGGGGATGCTGTAATCCCTTTCCCTTGACCCAAGCATATGGACGGAAGAGCTGTACTTTTTCTCTGGCTGACCCCTAGACAAGATGTGTCTTAAAATAGATGAGAGTAAAGGGAGCCTTTCCACTGTCAAAAGTAGAAGATTCCACAGTATAGACCCCTAGATCAAATGCTGAGAGCAGCCCCTGCTAGTGTCTGATACTCCTCGTTCTGCAAGGAGTAAGGGAAGCTGACTGGAGCTTGTGCTCCCGTTAGCCTCCCACAATGTAGACACTGCGGTGGCTCAGCTTAAGGTAAGCCGATTCCAGTTACACATTTTGCTTAGCTGGATGGCATAGCTTAACCTGACATGGCTGGTCTAATATAGACCAGGCCTGAGAGTAAAGTGGGAGGGTGTTTAAGAAGTTCCTTTGCCAAGCCTGTATGTTGTTTGCTTCCGCTGCCATGTGTTCCCTGAAGAGCTAAACAGTAAATCAGAGAGCCCATATGCATAAGCAACCAGGGCCTTGAGAAAGTGTAAGTGGGTAACCATGGGTCCTACTGCAAACAGGGGTTTCAAAACCAGGGTTTGCACCTGGGAGTGTTCCTGAGGGGCCCTGACCAATGATTGGTCAGTTCCTAGATCAAGAGAACTTAGCAGCTTGTGAAATCCAATGGTTTGGTTCCAGTGCAGCTGTCTGGTGACCTTTCACAACGGGCAACTCAGCCAGGCTCTAACAGAATAACTGAGGGCGGTGCAACAGCAAGCACCTCTCTGACAGAATAGCCTACAAAGATGTGGGGTGGGCAGAAGGTGAAACTGAGGGGAGGTAAATACACCACAAACTTATTTTCATAGGTGCAAGAATTGGGAGTGTGGGATTGCTGCAGCACCCCCAAGTTTTAGCCAGGACTGCACTGCCAGCCCTGTGCCCTGTCTTTCTGGCCACCACCTCATACCCAGCATCCCAGCTGCCCTGGGGCTCTGCTCCTGGCCCCATCTCCACTCCCAGACTGGGCCAGGTGACATGGACAGAGTTAAGGAGCTGGTTTTCAGCACCTCCACTACTAAAAGGGTTCCCTCACCATTGCTTATTTTGAACATTTATTTTATTACTGGTGACAGACTAGCTGCTATGAAGTGATATGCTAGAAAAAGAACAGTTACTTCATTCATGTAAAGATGTAATTGTAGAATTTATGTTCATAAGAGAAAACACATTCAGGTTCCCATCAGGAAATACATCTGTGACTTAGTCACAACAAACACACATGGTCTCTGCATATCTTGCAATTCCATCAGCTGCACTCTTTTCCTCATTCCCCTTTCCTGCCCTTATACTTCTGCACTTCTTGGGTGTTTGAAGTACTTGGTTGTTAGTGCTCTGCCTCATAATGGTTCAAGTCTTGCACATTTTTCATACAACTAAACATGTACATGCTCTAATAGATAGCTAAAGAGATTGAAATTTTAAAAGCTTTTCAAGCATGTTCAGTCTTTTCCCAGGATTGTATCTGAAATGCAAGCAATGCTTGTGTATATAAAGAATGATAAACTTCTTGTCAAAGTCTCAAGTGTGATTTTATTTTTTTTTTTTTAAGAAAGGAAATCTCCTTCTTGTATGTATAGGGGGCTCTTTGCCAAGAATTCTCTGCTTCCCTCAGCTGGAAAGTGTGAAATGACAGCAATTTTCTGTAGCTTTGGTGATTGTGCTGTCTGTATCATAAGAGGGTGATACTGAAGGTCATGTCATTGGTAATTTTGAAGAAGATTTCTCAGGCCATGCAATTGGCCATGATGGAAAGGATACAGAGCCCCTCATCTCTCCACCACAAAACATCTTTGTGCAGGCTTGCACACAGCCTACTATCTTCTGCAGCTACTGAAATTGTAGGGATTAATCTCTGTCCTTTGAAAATAGTCCATCAGGGTTGCAAGAAGCTCGTACTTTGAAACTAGCAATTTCCAATGACTGTAAATAGTTAAGAAAAAATTAAACAGAAATAGGAAAAGGTGTATCATTATAACATACCTATCTACTGATATAACTTTGTGCCAAGGGAGGATTGTACCACTTTAACTATACAGGTATAATTTTCTTGTGTAGGCAAGTCTTAGACTGATAAAAGCAGGGACTCTCTCCTTATTTATGTGTGTACTGGAGCACCAAAAATATTTTTTGGCATTTATCAGATAATACATTTTATACAGAAGAGAATCAGCCTTCATTTAATCTTATATTAAGGAAACTGAATTTTCTGCTATCTGTGTAATGTGTCATAGAACCACCTGAGTTCTTAACAGGGATTTTCACTCTATAATAAATTATTTTAATGGTAAATTGTAATAAAACTGCAGCCATTATGATATAAAAAGTAACATGCCATCTTTTGGATCAGGAAATTCTTGAATATTTTTACTGGAAGCTTATTTCAGCAAATGTTCTCCTTTCATGCATTTTAAGTAAAATTTATTAATGTTTGTGTTATATGGACTAGTGTAACTGAAAATGGAAAGGTAGCAACATGTTGAGGAAATGCATAAAACTCAAGCATCTAACTTGTTAAATATGGAATGATTTGTGCAAAAACTTCCACATTAAAAAAAAATGTCCTCTGGATATAAATAATCTTTTTTCATTATCTGTAGAAGCATGTGATATTCACATGTGGCACTCATGGTGCATAATCATGTTTTGATTATCTTCTTCACATTTCCATTTCTTCATTACTTGGTGAGATTTGTTTATTTACTTATTTATCATTGTGTGATTCACTGTGTTCTTTCTTTATGTTAGTCCATTATTTCATTAATCTTCTGATCCAGAATGAAATATTTGCTGGTTTTGAGAGAGAAGGGAGAAAAAAAACAGGTTCAATTTGGGGAGATACCCTGATGATCAAGGAGAGATGCGATCTGTGAACCATGGAAGATAAGAACTTGGAAAACTATGAAATTCATGACCTTGGTTTATA
Source organism: Rafetus swinhoei (assembly GCA_019425775.1). NCBI lineage: Eukaryota > Metazoa > Chordata > Testudines > Trionychidae > Rafetus > Rafetus swinhoei. The sequence goes on along the minus strand of CM033437.1, from coordinate 266,336,664 downwards.
TAAAATGAACAAAGTATCATTAGACATGTCTGCTTTCCAATCATAAACTAAAAGTACATTTTAGAAAAATCATTATTTGATAAGTAAGAGAAAAATGAGTTAAAAGAGAAAAAATTCTAGTAACTATGAAAGAGGGAAAATAATTACAAGTCATAATTCCTATATTTATATTATGTGCAATATAAGAAAGAGTTGATATACTGCATGTTTATGATATTATAGCAGTGAACATGAACACTTAATTACTTTTCATTTAAACATAGATGTTAGACAAAATAATGTTTTCTGGTATTTTAAAATACATGCGTATGTATGCTGTAATTCAGAGAACTTTGTCAATAAAATAAAAAGTGTTCTTTTGCAAAAGGTCTCATACTTCAACACAATGTTATTTGTTTACACTGTAGATCAAATATGCAGCATTAAAATGCATCATAATCCTAACATGGCTGCTAATTATGTGACAGAAGTATGCCAGTGAAATTAAAAAAAAAGACAAAAGATTTCCTTACCACTAAGTTGGATAGGAGCAGCTGTTTGGATAATTCCACAGAGGGGCAACAATGACCAACTGACTTGCACATTTTAAAGAAAAAATGATATCTAATCCTTTGAGGATGCCATATGTTCTGTGCTTTGAGGCAAGCTGCCTAAAGTACATAGCAATTAGACAGAGACTGGAGACTGTGCTAAAATTTTATCCAAAATGCCAGTAGAGAAGAATTTCTCCTAATAGAATTTAATCACTAATAGAGAGACATACCTATATTTCCATTATTTATTGCAAAATAAATTGGTTAAAATGCAAATTCTTTCAATCCTTTTCCCTTCAGTACGCTGGATAAAAACTAAATAGGTTTGTTTGTGTGTGTGTGTTTATTTTGTTTGTTTGTTTAAATTATTATTGGAATTACTGCTGCCCTTTTGTTATAGAAAATTTGTCAATGATTAACCTTGTCTGGAATTTATTGAGACTCTTAGCTTTATACATCATTTTTTTCATTGAATTGTGAATTAGATATGAAGTGTATTAGTTGTTCCAAAGTAGCTGGTATAAATATTCATCACGGTTTGGGGTGGAATTTACAATTGACAGCTGAAGCTAGATAGCAGAGCTATAGTTTTGTATTAAACTTCTAAAAGCACAAGTAATTTTTGTTGCCTCGGTTTAGCAATCCCTCCCTGTTTAGGAAAGCACATGATTAAATGCTTTGCTGAATTGGGGCATATATAAAAATGTATACTGATATTTTGGGGATACAGCATCCATAAAAGTTTGGCTAGTTAACTTAAGATATGTATCACTGTAGAAATACTGGGAGTCATTGGAGAGCATAAAGGCCTATTGGCCCAGCCTGACACACAGTGATGTTCTGGCCTTGAAATAGTCTCCAAAGACCTGTTAGGACATATAACCCTGAGATAATGAGCTAAAACATTTTGTCTAAGGATACCTGCCCCTCCCGCAAAACGTGCCCTTTAAAGTATGAGTCAAGAATGAGCTTATTCTGCTTTGTGGTATGTAATACTTCCATGTTTAATAACATAGGTCTTAGTCCAATAAAGCACTTAACAAGCACATGCTCATATCTAAAGTCAAAGGAAACTACTGCTGTTCAGTTGTATAAACACAGGGAGGCCCATATCATCAATGAAGTGATAGGCTTGTTTACAATTGAACATATGGACATTTATGCTTTTCTATACATAATGTTGCCAGTTTGAGGTCTGGTACGTCATGCTCTACAAAGACTAAATGAAATGCTTTTTTTCTCAGCTGGGAAAAGCAGTGGTGAGAATTCCATCTAGTGGTATGTAGCTCACATGTTTGTCACTAACACTTTGTGAGATAACACAATGTAAACCTGGAATTAACATTACCCATTTTAGCTTCCAAGCCATGAGATTTTAGGATGGATTTTACATTTGGGAAAATCAAAAAAATGATCTTTGACTACAGCCTGATATTGGAAGGTTTATATTTAAAATTAACCATAATTCATATGATGGCATATGCTTAAAGAAGGGAAAACGAACCATTAAAACTATAATAGGCCTTGCAGAAATTCTGAGGCCTGTAGGACTTGGTAGTTAGCAGAAGATCTAACTAGTTAGCAAGAGTACTTGACCTTGTTCTAAGATTTAGCAAGATGTATTTTGTGATACACAAGTTAATTTGCAAAAGAGCCTTTTATACTTGAAGTAATGGAGTTTTGGGCTTTTTCATATTTTAACCATAAAACAAAACCTTATTAATATATCATAAACATTTGGAAATGTGGTGACATAAATAGCTCATGATAGCAGTAGGAACCTTAATTATGGCCTCCTGGAATAACAAAAATGATCAAAGGACTGAGACCATCAAATACCGTCCCAGATATAAAGGAATATACAAATAATAAGGTTATAAAAGATGGTCAGACCATCCTCTAGCTGGAGATAGCAGGATGACAGAATGATGAAAACTGGATCATCACTCTCTCATAGTGCTTCCTCCACTTAATACTTTTTCTATCTTCACTTTAATGTCTCCACAGAATAGTGAGTATGAACAGTTCAGTGGGAGTTACTCTGCTTTTGGTTGCTTGGCTATATTTATTTCTGTATCTATATTTCTATTTATTTTTCTGTGATTGCAATTATACTTGTTTATATTGAACTAAATGAAGTCCCTGTGTCTCTGTTTAAGTGACTCACCAATCTCATTATGCACATAACACATTTACATAATGAATAAAGAACCTGTGGTGAGTGACTTGTGCAGTTTGCACCCAAATTAATCAAAAAGCTACAGAAGAAAGAAAAATTTTTCTAGTAGGTTTTGGTTTTTTTATTTTTTATTTTAGTTTTCTGTTTGTTTGTCTTAGAGGCATCTGTTTAAAGCTGCTTATTAGTTTGGTATGTTAAAAGTAGTCCAAGTGAAGATGGTTTTCTGAGCATACTGCAAGTAAATTAGTTAAAGGTTCATAATAAATTCAATTTAGTATATGGATCTGCAGTTAAACATATTTATACTGCATTTGGTGTACATGCATTTAATATATATAGCTATGTAAATTGCACACATTGGTATAATACTGTAGATATGGACAACATCTATAAGATATATACACATAAATAAAATAGTGTGTGTGCGCACATGGGGTATATAGTATATTATGTCTGTAGTTTTCTAGATGACTCCTTCTACCCAGTCAAATATTTACTTAATGTAAAAGGCAGGACTTTAACTTGTATATTATGGACTTGTACATTTTCTTCTTGTTTTCTCATATGCAGCTGGACTTGCAATTTCTTGCTAAGCCAGAACATGCTGGTACCTTAGAGATGTGATTGACTCCAGCAGCAATGTCACTATTTCATGGCAACTAATGGAAGAGGATCTTGGAGACATCAGGTCTGAGGGTACCATCTGCCATGGCTCAATAGGAAAATATTAGCCTTTTGCTTTTGTGAAGAAGGCCATGGGAGGATCTATCTGCTCTAAAATAGAAATATAATTTTGGAAGCAGATGAAAAAGAAATACTGAGAGAAAGGAGAGAAGGAATCGCTTATGTGAACATTTACCATTTGGATTGAAAAAGTGACAGCCACACTTTCAACCCTTTAAAAATTGTGTGCCTGCATGTTTTACTCCAGATCACATGCACACATGGCCAACTATTTGGTTCTAAACTGAGCTGGCTTCATGTGTCATATTTTGATTACACTTGAGGGGTCTTTCCCACCAAAATGAAACTTGACTCAAATCACAGACTAGACACCTTACGCACAAGCATTTTACTTTTAGAAATTAAACTAGTAGAGCCTGATTTACCAAATAAGTGCTTCAAAGTTTATCAAGTGATAGTCCTAGCCAGACTTGGCTCATACAGAAATGAGAAGTTGTTCTCTTTCATAGTAAATGTTGGAAACGCAAGGAGAAATAGGTAATTAAGAAATTACCAGTAATTCTGTAGTAACAAGTGACTGGGCACCTGCCAGACCAGCTGTGTTTCACTTAAAGTAATAGGAGTTACAGGTGCTATAGACTCTGAGGATTTGGCCTCATGTCAGTAAAACAGTGGGCTGTTACGGTAACAAAATTGCTATAAGTATGCAACAAAAACATGCACACATCTAACCTGTAGAAGAAATTGTAATATTGATGTATATACGAAAGGAAACAGAGTTAAGTTAGTAGGTGCAACTTTAACTTCGACATTTCTGGATCTCACATGTTGAATTGTGCAAGGTTAACATTCTCAGCACATAATTTGGAATGGCATGGCACCTATTCGTTTTAAGTAATTATTTATTATTTGTGCTCCCACTTCACAGATCCCCAGCTAGTAGACTGTAAATACTAATTGACATAATTTATTCCCTAATGGTTTTATACGTACTTTTGGATCTAAAGCATGCTTAGGTTGGTAAAATGTCAATAGGAAACTCAGTTTAAAAAGCATATTAATAAATACTTAGCTGTTTAGTATTAGTGCTACCACTGTGCTCTTACCTCACTCTCTGTTGCTTAGGTATGCCAGGGAGTTGAGAACAGATACCTTATATGCTGCAGAATGTCTAGACAGTGAACCTGATTGAAGATGCAATTGCAGCCTTAACTCTTTTCTGTCCCTGCTTTATCAAGTTTAAGTTGCAGATTTAATAAATTAGTTTTTATATGTATTATTAGGTATCTGATTTTAAAAACTGGTTTGAAATTGAAAAATTATATCTACCCTATGCAATAAAATCTTCTATTTAAGATTGTTTCTGGTATAAATAAGCAAAATATAATAGTTTAGTGGCTACCTGTTGGGCTTTTAATTTTGTGATAAATACCTTTTTAGTGTTAAGGTCATGCTAAGCAATGGCTCTGATCAAATAGAATCTAGTCATAGATTAAGCAATATTATGATTGTGTTCACAGGATAAATTAGCCATTACTGAAATTAGATTTATACAAAAACAACAAATATTTGTTAGTGTAGAAAGCTTAATCATGAGCTGAATTTGAAGGGTTATTTTTGTTTTTTCCTTTTTACTAGTTACAGTATTTGATTTTCTCCCTTCCCTCTCTCCCTCAAAAAATGAAGTTTGAATTGCCATGCATTGCTCTTCTCCAATTCCATGACTGGCAGTCAAGACAAAATTATAGCACCATATGTTTAGAAACAAAAAAAGGCAAAGGAATTGCAAGACACTGCCCCATCAATATAAGCCCCACTCAGTTTTCCCTTTTCCTCCAATTATTTTGCTGTCTCCTGATTACAAACATGGAGCTATCTCCTCAGTTCTTCTTCAAGAGATGTCTCTGGGGGTGCTCCAAAGTAGGTGTAGGTGCGCCCCAGCGCCTCAGAGCTCTGAGGTGCTAGGATGCACCCACACCTACTGTGGAGCACCCCCAGGGACTCTCATCTTGAAGAATGTTGGTTTTAGGAAGGTGAGTGGAACCTCCTCTTCTGGTGTCTTTCTTTCCTTTTCCTTTTTCCCTTTTCAAGCTGTCTCTGGGAAATGACAGAAGATAGGAATGGATTAAAAATAGACAAACAGGAGAGAGAAAAGATGACAAAGAAGTTTGATACTAGAATAAGGGACTATATGGAAGAAAACCGTAGAAGGCATAACAACTTGTTCTGTCTGAGACCGAATTCTTATAGAACATTGTCAGGGGTTTTCAGCCCCCAGGTACTGACAAGAATCCATGCCTCTCAGGAGGTTCTGTACCAAAAAGCTGTACATCAGCCTTTCTTTCTCCAGTGAGTGGACTCTCCTTCCTGGAGATCTACTTGCTGGTCACTATGTCTACCTGCCTTACTGCTCAACTCCCCTGAAGCTTCCTATTTCAACAGTCCAAATGCTGGTGGCTTATGTGAACCACTATTGTAACTTCCAGTGCTCATCTCTCCTCTGACATGTGATGCTTCTGGGCCCTTGCATAGAAGCCCATGCCAGGCACCCCACCTTTCTCCCTTCCTTGCACTTCCCCTCCCCTTCACCCCCTGTTCTATATTTAGAAAGGAGGAGCAATATGCTTCCATAGCGGGTATGCCAGAAAAAGTTGTTCCTAGGAGGTTAGGGCTTTAAATGCTAGATAAGTGGTTTTCAAAGTTGGGTCACAGACCCGCCCAGGTAAGCCCCTGGCAGGCCCACAATGCTTTGTTTATCTAAGTCTCCATAGTCACGGAGTGTCACCGCTCCCCTTGGCTCTGGTTCGCTGTTTTTAGCCAAAGGGAGCTGCAGGAAGCGGCGTGGCCCCTGCTCAAGATATTTAAGTTGAAAGCAGATTGTGGAGAGCTTCAAAAAGATCTCACAAAACTGAGTGACTGAGCAACAAAATGACAGTTGAAACTGAATGTTGATACATGCTAAGTAATGTACAGTGGAAAACATAATCCCAATTATACATATGAAATTATGGAGTCTAAATTAGTTGTTGCCACTTGAGAGAGATCTTGGAGTCATTATGAAGAGTTCTCTGAGAACAGCCACTCAATGTGAAGCAACAGTTAAAAAAAAAAAAAGCAGAATGGTGGGAATCGTTAAGAAAGGGATAGATATCCGTATCATAATGCCTTTGTATAAACTCATGGTACAGCCACATCTTGAATGCTGCATACAGATGTGATCACCCCAACTCAAAAAAGATATATTGGAATTGGAAAAAGTTCAGAAAAGGGCATAAAAAAGTTTAGGGATATGGAACAGCTTCTGTATGAGCAGAGATTAATAAGACTGGGACTTTTCAGCTTGGAAAAGATGACTAAATGAGGATATGATAGAGATTTCTAAAATCATGACTGGTGTGGAGAAAGTAAATGTTGTTTAGTCCTTCTCATTACACAAGAACTAGAGGTTACCAAGTGAATTAATAGGCAGCAGGTTTAAAACAAACATAAGGAAGTATTTTTCATATGACGCACAGTTAACCTGTGGAATTGCTGGTCAGAGGATGTTATGAAGGCCAAGATTATAACTTTCAAAAAAGAGCTGGGTCCATCAATGGGTATTAGCTGGCACAGGCAGGTGTGGTGTCACTAGCCTCTGTTTGCCAAAAGCTGGGAATGGGTGACAGAGAATGTATCATTTGATGATTAACTGTTCTGTTCATTCTCTCTGGGACAGCTGGCATTGGCCACTGTTCAAAGACCAGATACTGGGCTAGATCAGTGTTTCTCATCCTTTTTTTATAAAGTGCCTCTTAAAAAAAAAAGTTATAAGTGCCTACAGTTTTCAGACACACATTTTTTTTTCTATCAGTTGCCACACATTCGTTTAAACACCTTAATTGTAGCCGGGCCGGGGATGAAATTTTTGGGTGTAAAATGTAAACAAATAATAAAGCGCTGTAAAACTTAAAACAAAAATTCAGTTTTCTCCAAATTTCAGTTGACGTACCTCCCAGACTTCTCTGGAGTACCCCTAAGTACCACTGGTTGAGAAACACTGAGCTAGATGAGCCTATGGGCTGACCAGGTGTAGCTGTTCATATGTAAAATCCTTCTGCTCTTGTACCATAGCCCTCCTTGTGGAAGACAAGGATGTTCAGAGAAGATGATCTGAAGCTTAGGTGACTATTGCCATACCAAATAAAATTCTAAGTAACGACCAAGATGTGCACTTGCTGGCTTCTCCTTCCCATGGAGCATATGTGCTGTTCTAAACCATATCTGCACCAGACATGGAAGATGTGCATACTAACTCCATACATGGAAAGTGATCACATCTCCAAACTGCAACTATAGCTTGGTGCACGCTGTCGAACACATCATGGTCAATTGCCTAATTTATACTCATTCTGGAGGTGTCACAGACATTCATGAGGCTAAACCTTCTGCTTTGGACAGGATAAGAAACTTTAAGATCCTACTATCGTCATGTCACTGCTTTCACTATTCTTCTATCACAGGGGTGGGCAATAAGTGGTCTGTGGTTCACCAGGGTTAGCTCTGGCAGGATGACAGATGCAGTATTCACCTGTGCGTCCACAGGTACAGTTGGTCACAGCTCTCTTTGGCCACAGATTGATGTTCTCAGCCAATGGGAGCTATGGGAAGCAGTATCGCGGTCTGTGCCACTTCCTGCAGCTCCCATTGGGTGGGAATGGTGACCCGCGCAGCCAATAGTAGTTGCGAGCAGCCATACCTGCAGATGCACAGGTAAATATTGCATCTGGTGGCCCACCAGGGTGTAACCCTGACGAACCACGTCTGGCTTGCGAGCCACTTATTTCCCACTCCTGTTCTATTACCATATGAAAGGAGAAGTAGATGCAATATAGGTGAAACAACAGTGAGGGCTCCTGTTGTTACATTAATATGCGCTTGTATCCACACAGCTTGTGATTAGGCTGGAGGAGCCTACCTTGAGCTGGTGAAATGCGCTGTTGGTTGAGTTTGAATTCATTGTCAATGAACACTAGGCTTTTCCACAAGATAAGCCCATCTCCTCAAGTCATCTACTGACTGACCTCAATATTCTGCCACTGTTTGAGAAAAAAAGTAATGTCCAACAGGGAAACATTACACACCAGTTATTTTGTTAGTGGTAGTCTCCTCTCTCCATCTTGCATTCTTCCCACCTCAACTCTGATGTAAGATGCCGTTCCCAGTGTGAGCTTTTTTTGCTCTCCATCTGTCTTTCTGCCTGCATCTGTAGAAGCTCTTTGACAAGAGGGAAAGGGGGGCTGATCAGGCACTTATTCAGATTAGGGACTTGATAACACAATTCTTTTGCCTCCTTGCTTTCTGATGGATGGTGTCATAATGCTGCCTGTCCTTACTCTGACGATACAACACAACCTTTGGTGTTCATCGCCAGTGGCAACTGTGTACTAGTGGGGAATGTGTAACAACACTGTAAGGAAGAGATTGCAAATAGCCTTCTGCAGGGATATTTGTGTCACCTGCATTCTCAGCCTTTTTGCATTTGCACAAGATGAGCCACAATCCACCACATTTTTTTATAATGAAGAGGAACTAAATCAACATAGAGGCTATTTAAGTTCTGATTGATTATTATAGAATGAGAGAGACCCAGTTTCCAGTGTTTCAGGCTCAACAAGGAGAAAGCCCCATTTAACTTCTGTGGGCTTCATTGACTAGGGACCTAAATAGTAACTTAGAGATGTCATGCTGTTTCCATTACCACGTATCAGGGATATGTCTTTCATCCCTTTATTATTGCCTGTTGTATTAGCATTTAAGTAGTTCCTGCAGATGGGGAAAATGAGTTAATCCTTCCCCAGGCTCACTTGCCTTTTGTAGAGGAAGCAGGCCTGCGGATTTCATTTTGCACCCATACTCTACAATATGTGTCTGTATAACTTGATTCCCCAAAGAAATCAAGTTATATAGATCATGGCTAGGATGGATAATTTAGCTCAGCTCGCCTACAAGGTGTTGGTACATGTCCTCTCCTACATCAGAGGAAAATGGTTTTATTCTTTTGTAGGGTAAAGAGGGGAAACACAAACATTAGAAAGTCTAAGAGACAGATGGTGATTTAACCAGTAAAGTTATTATAGTAAGGGTAGCAGTCATAATACCCTTAGATGTGCAGATCATAATAGCTTCTCAGGTGCATATGCATGATATGAACTGTGTTACAAAGCAGGTCAAGCAATCAATTTTACATTCATATCCTGAGCCTCAGTCATTTTAGTTAGAATGCTCTCATGTGAGCTGCTTATTCAGCTGGGGCTTAGAAATTTATTCCTGTATGAAAAAGGTCTTATTTGGCAAAGGAGGTAGGAAATTCAGAAATGTCTTTGACCTAATTTTAGATGACCAAGATAATGTTCTTTCAGTTTAGTTGTGTTACCATGGTGGCTTATTCTTTCAAGTACAAATGGAGGTTTCTACTGCACATAACAAAAATATTGGAGCCACGTTTAGAAGCTAAAGACTATCACACATTTACTTATCTTTTACAGCTGTTCTCTTAAGACTATATGGCACCTTTCATTTAAAAGATCCCAAAGCACTTTACACACAAGCACAGATCTAGGTCGTCTGATTCATGGCTGCTGAATTCACTCTGTGGCACAGAATTGTGTAATGAAGTCTTTTTCTTTTCAGATTCTAATCCTTTCATTTGCAAAGGACATTTTCCAGACCTGACCCAAGTGTTAATTGATGCAGTGATGTCTTCCTGACATTGTAGACAGCCTAAAACAAGAACTCTGAAGGGGTTTGACTACCCATCAGCTCAGTGGAGTGCTAACTTTTAAATGTAATGATGACAATTTAAGTGTCAGTATTATACATTTTACTGCTGATCATTTTAACAGAAACACGCAGAAACAATTCTTATCCTGAACTACTAAATCCTAATTTCCAGGAACCAAATCTCTCAACTTTCTGCACCCAGCTGCCAAAATTTCCAACTACCTCCCTGATATTTTTCATTATACTTCTAAAAGAAAATTCACATTTAATAGAAAATATATGTAAAGGGTATATTTTAAATAAAAAAGTGCTTTGTGCTGGACAAGAAAAATACATTGAATTTAATATCAAGGATTATGCTACTTATTGTATTAATTTTTATATTTTATTCAATACACTTTAGCTGAAATTATAGCAGAATTTCCTGTCTACCCAAACAAAATGTGACAAAACCATGGTGCCTTACAACAGAATTTTTTTGCCCATGAAAGCCCATGATACCATATATATCTTTCTTAGTCTCTAAGGGCATTTCTACACTAAGAAATTTCAAAATAACTCGTTTCAAAATAATAACTCCTGAAATAACAAAATTGAAATAGAGTGTCCACAATACAGGAAAGCCTCAAAATTAGTCCGAAGCAGGCTCCCTTAATGAGGTTGTGCTACCTTGACTTAAAGCCCCAGGAAGCACTGGGGAGTAATTACTTTGAATGACCCTGGGGAGTAATTATTTCAAAATAGCAGCAATACAACCTACAGCTATTTTGAAATAAGCATTATTCCTTGTGGAAAGCAGGAGTTCTTATTTCAAAATAACCGGCCCACTATTTCAAAATAACGGGATTGATAGTGTGGATGCTCCACTTGTTATTTTGAAATAAGTGTAGACCAGGGCTAAGGTGCCCCAGGACTACTCGTTTTTAACAGAATTTAGGGCACCTGCGACACTGTATATGGAATCACTTCATTGATGACTGAAATGAAGCCAAATCTGGGGTGAAATGCAGCAACTATTTACAGTACAAAGCCACACTACACAAGAGTTTAAGACAGGAAGTTGCAATTTTGAATCCTGGAATTTGGAATATTGTAGCAATTCTGAATGGTGAGATCTCACTCATTATGGTCTTCCAGCATGACTAAAGCATTAATAACCACACTCTGGGAACAGTTATCCAACCAGTTATGTACCCACCTTATAGTGGCTCCAGTTAGGTTGGATTTCCCTAGTTTGTTAATGAGAAGGTCATGTGAGACTGTATCAAAAGCCTTACAAAAGCCTAAATCTGCCATATCTACCCCCCCCCATTCACAAGGTTTATCATCTTATCTTCTAGATGTTTGCAAATAGATTCTTTAATTATTTGCTCCATTATCTTTTCTGGTATAGAGGTTAAACTGAGAGGTGTCTAATTCCCTAGGTTGTCCTTATTTTCCTTTTTATTGATGGACACTATATTTGTCCTTTTATAATCTTTTGGAATCTCTCCAGTCTTTTATGACTTTTCAAAGATAATAGCTAATGGCTCAGATATCTCCTTAGTCAGCATTTCATCAGGTCCTGGTGACTTAAGGGACTCTAACTTAAATAATTTTTAACTTGGTTTTTCTATTTTCGTTTCTAATTCTAGCCCATTTTCTCAGGCATTCACTCACCACCAACCTTCTTTGTGAAATCAGACACAAAGAAGACATTAAGCACCACTGTTGTTTCCACATTTTCTGTTATTGTTTTTCCCTCTTCATCTTAATTGAATAGAAGTCCGACCCTGTCCTTGGTCTTTCTTTCTTCTGATGTATTGGTAGAGAGGTTTTTTTTGTTACCCTTTATGTTTCTCTAGGTAATTTGATCTTGCTTTGTGCCTTGGCTTTTCTAATTTTGCTCCTATGTACTTGTGTTATTTGTTTCTATTTATACTTTGTAATTTAACCTACTGTCTACTTTTACTCTTTTTATTTTTAGATCATTGAATATCTTCTGGTTAAGTAAGCATGGTCTCTTGACATACTTTCCTATGCATTGGCATACAGGTTGGACCTCTCTGGTCCAGCACCCTCAGGACCTGGCTGGTCCCAGATGAGGGAATTTTCTGGACCAGAGGAGGTCATTCCTGGCTCCTCTGTTGCCATCCCCACCCTCAGCCCTGCCACCCCACTGGGCCTCCTGACTCAATTCTCGCTCCCCTCACCCCAGCCCAGCTGAGCTGTGCACTGGGCTTTCTATTTCCCAGCCCCCACTGCAGCCCAAATGGGCTGCACACTGGGTTCCTGCCCACACTCGCATTGGGCTGACCTCCCTTCCTCCCCTTCCCCCCCCGCATCACACTGGGCTCATGGTCCCCCCCACTCCCTACAGCACGCTGGGACTCCTCAAATCCATGGTGCTGCCAGACCATGGATTTTGCCAGACCAGTGAGTCCCAGTTTATAGAGATGCAACCTGTAGTTTGCTCCTGTGCCCTTAATAATATCTCTGAAAAATGGCCAACTGTCTTCAGTTGTGGACATCAGAGTGGACAGAACTGTTGTCTCCCCAGAGAGCTGGTGGCCCCTGCTTGTCTTTTTCCTCCTACTGTGGACTGTCAGAGATAACTGGAACCTGTAGGGACCCTCATACCTGTCCTTTGCTGGGGTAAAAACAGTGACTGACTCAGGTGATTGTGATGTTTACCTGGCAACAACAGCATGGCAGTTGGAAGCACAGGGGGCTGCAGAGGCAATGGCCACCATGTTGGCTGACATTTGGGATTAAACTGGGGACGTCCAGAGCAGAAAGAGTTATTCTCTACAACGACAGCATGAGCCAAAGGGGTAGCTTGCTGGGTGAGATCTGTAACAGACCCTTCTTTGCTGTGGATAAGGACCAGATGGGACGTATAACACAGTGATGAGTGTGGTTTACACAGAATTAAACAGAAGAGTGAGAGCATGGGGAAGATGGACATAAAAGAAAATATTCTGTACTGAGGAGCTTTTCTCTTTGTATATTGCAGGGAATGGGGAGTATTGTGAAAATTAAGGAGGCTGTCACTGGCTGTGGCATGGGTCTGAGATAATAGTGAAAATGACCCACATGATGTTTCTGACCTATAAGCAAGCTCAGAAGCCAGAATGGAGAAAGAATGGAGTTGGGAAAGAGACAATGGAAAAGAGATTGAGGGAAAGAGAATGACACATATGAGAAAGGAGAGAGAAAAGAGCTATAAAGCTGCAGAAGGGAAAGTGAGGGCTGAAGGTAAACAGTGCTAAGGGTCAGAAGAAGAGGGGACTAAAGAAGGGAGGAGAAGGACAAGAGGGAAAATAGAGGCAAACAGGAGGGTGGAGGTAAATGCCTGTCGGGGCTGCAGATAAATGGTGCATGTGCACAGCATGAGTGGAGAAGGAGACACAGTGGGTGCACATATCACAGGACAGAGTGAAACAGTGAGTGGACCCCATGGGGCGGGGATGACAAACATGCATGTGGGAGTGGGAAATCATGAATGTACACAGCAGGAGGGGAGAGCAAGTGAAAGGCCCACACAGCAGATGCACACAGCAGGGGGGAGAGAAATGCACAGAACAGGGAGAAAGAGCATAGGAAGAAGCATCAGGAAGTCACTACACAATTAATAAAATGTAGAGCAACATTATAGAAGGATCACGTAAAATGGATATTTTTATCTTTTATCCACATATAATAAATATTCTTTGAAAATAAAAAAAGATTTAAAATTAATAAATACTTTAAATTTTGTCAGTGCCATTCTGTTTTGAATAAGACTCTGCATGAGATAATGAATTCCATTCTACATTTACAATAGCAATGTGAAGCAGGATTCTGCCTTCCCTTTCTGACAGTGGGCATTTTGAAGTCAATGAGAATATTGGCATTGACTTTTGTGTATTGCTCTGTGCAAATCACAGTTTGAGGGATGGCAATTGGGAGGGCACTGAGGGATAGCAATGCCCCCCAAACTGTCATTTTTTTAGGTATTAGCTTACGGTGCTGTTTCCATGAAGAGGAAAGATTGCTGGGCACACGTTTGGAAGAACAAAGTGCTGTGTGTGTGTGCACGCGTGTGTGTGTAAGAATAGAGTGCTCCATGCAGACTTAGTCAATTTCAAGAACAAAATGAACAATGGATATAATTTATTTATACAAAGCAGAACAGCTCTAACAAGAAAAGAAGAGAGAGTTCCTGCTGCATGCAGACAGCTGTTCTGCAGTGGTGCTCTAAGGGTTGGATTTAGGGGTAGCTGACCTTGGTGTCTGCCTGGGGTGATGAGCTAGCAGAGTACTGGGCTCAGGGTGCTGTGTTCGTTAGGAAGAAAGGGGAAAATAGAATGTTTGAAGTAAAATGTTTTTGTTATTATGTATGTGGATTCATTTTTCAATAAACTCCTTGAATGTTCTGGATCTTTAGTAATAATGAATGAGTAGTCCTGTGGCATCTTAGAGATGAACCAAAATATATAGAATCATGAGCTTTTGTGGGCAAAACCCACTTCATCAGCTGAATTGGAGTGAAAATAACAGAAACCAAGAGATATATAACAACAGAAGAAGTACCTGTCAATTGTAGGACCCAGGTTAATGTGGCTAATTAAATGGGCTGGAGGTGTCCTATATATAGCTTTTGGTGTGGAAATGCAGACGTTAGTGGCAGAGGAAATTGGCTTTGTAATGTGCCAACCAGTTAATATCTTTGTTTAAGTCCAGGTTAATGGTATCAAAGCTGTAGATGAATTCCAGTTCTGTAGCTTCTCTCTATAATTGGTTAGTGAAATTCCTTTGTAGAAGAATGGCTACTTTTAAATCCATGATTGAGTGACCAGGCAAGTTAAAATGTTCCCCTACAAATTTGTGTGTGTTACAGTTTCTGATGATTTGTGTCCATTTATCCTTTGTTGTAGAGACTGGCAGAGAGGCATTGCTGGCACTTGATAGCATAAATCACATTAGAGGATGTGCAATTGTATGAGCCCCTGAAGTGGTGGCTTATATGATTGAGTCTGTGATAGTGTCACTTGTATAGATATGTGGACAGAGTTGGCAACAGGTTTGGTTGCCAGGTTAGGTTCCTGAGTGAGTGTATCTGAAGTGTGATTTGTAGCTGCTGGAAAGGATTGCTTTAGATTCAGAGGTTGTCTGTAGGCAAGGATTGACCTGTCTGCCAAGGCCTGTGAAAGTGAGGAATCATGTTCCAGGATACGTTGTAGATTGTCAATGATGCACGGGAGGGGTTTAAGCTGGGGGCTGTACATGATGACCAGTGGTGTTCTGTTACTTTACTTGTTAGGCCTGTCTTGAAGTAGTTGTCTTCTGGGTACTTGTCTGGTTCTGCCAATCTGTTTCCTCACTTTCCTAGGTGGGTATTTATGTTTTAAGAATGCCCTTCCAAGTATGTAAGGGATGGGTGTCGCCACTCAGTCAGATATAAGAATGAAGTGAAGTGAGAAAGTCCGCTGCAATATTGAGGCCTTGTTTTATTGTGTAATTATGAAAGCGTACGTACATTCTAAGGCATGAAGACCCTAAGTAGCAACTAACAAATAACATATTTAATGAGATGCCAGAGGTACATATCGAACCCCTATCTACACAACAGTATAAAAGAAATAAAGTGCTACTTTTGCCATGCTTAACATGTAATGTTTGATGACTTTCTAAGACTGTGGAACATAGACTTGTGCTCTCCCTAATACTGGGTGTTCTTCCCCTAGAAAATAAGATACCCCAAAAGAAGCCTTGAGCAGCTCAGTATAGGAAGCAAAAAGCTGAGCTGCACTCTAGATTGCATCAAAGGGTAAATTTGATGCGAAAATCTTTGAAACAGAACAGCATAGACCAGATTTTGGGGAGCGGTATTTGTCCCAGTGCAGAAGAAATTGAGAAGCAAAGTGTAAATGCTGGAAGCTCTATTATTAGGGCATTAGCAGGTTTACCTGAAGATAAGGAATACCTGAGGACAGTGATGGAGACTTGTTCAGTTTTCCTGGTGGGGTAAAAGAGAGTGGTGATGATAAGGAAGAATGTGGCTCACATGAAAAGGAGAATAATGAAAAATGTAAAGCAGATTTTTCTGAAAAGGAGAGAAATGATGAAGAATCAGCCTTGCATGATGACAGGAACAGCAATGAGAAAAATTGCACACCACAAATGGGCGCATTATCACTGGTAATCCTAAACTCTGTCAATATTGACTGTACAGTTTTGAAGGGCTGGG
Source organism: Rafetus swinhoei (assembly GCA_019425775.1). Classification (NCBI taxonomy): domain Eukaryota; kingdom Metazoa; phylum Chordata; order Testudines; family Trionychidae; genus Rafetus; species Rafetus swinhoei. Next base: position 266,320,298 of record CM033437.1, on the reverse strand, counting down.
CAAAACTGAGGATGTGATGTTTCCAGTAATGAGCAGAAGCAACACTTCTCAGACACACTGCTGAAGAGTGCTCAAAAACGGTGAGAAACTGAAGCTGTGCTGGCTAGTTTACTCAAAATCAGCTCAGGAAGTATTCTTTATTTCTTTCAAAATACTTGACAAGAATATTTCCTTTCTGGGTACAATTATGGGCATAAATGATGCTCTGGAGCAACATAAAAGTCACCTGGCCATTTTATGGCCTACTCCAAATGGATGGAGATAGTATCCAGGCTGAAGCTGCATAGACACAGAAAACCAGTAAGTTATAATTAATGTAGAAACTCCATCATTGGAGGCTCATTCCTGAGCATCTGATTTCAGTTAACCCTCTTTTTTGCATAGAATAATTTGGCTTTCCATGGTTATTGTACAAGTGGTTTATAACAGTCAGTTCCTTGGTTTGGTCGAGCTCTTTGGGAAACATGACAAGGTCTTGTGTGAACACTTACATCAAGTAGTTTGTAAAGACACTAGGACCATCACTGCAGCAAAACAATTCAAAACAAATTGATTGAAGGTGCTTGTTGCAGCTTAGCGTAAAGAAGTACTATGCCATAATAATGGACTGCACTCCTGCTATTAGTCACAGCGAAAAGATGTCACATACAATAAGTTACGAGATGGATGTATCCAAGTAAATAAACACGCTATCTGTTTCTGGTCTGTACGTGACTCTCCTGGAAAAGGCCTAACAGAACTGTTCATGAGCTTTCTGAATAAGAATAAAATAAAGCTTCAGGACTTCCATGGCCAAGGCTATGGCAATGCTGTGAATATGAAGGGAAGAAACAATGGCATCCAGGCAAGGATCCTGGTGCTGAATCCAAGAGCTTTCATTATGCCTTGTTGCTGCCCTTCCCTCAGCATGGTAGTGTCAGATTCAGCAGCAGCTTCTTCAGATTTGGGATCTCTTCAGAATACTGCAAAGGGTATATACATCCAGTTTTCAGCATGCATTATCAGGTGGAAGTGCCTTATGGATGGTGTTACAAATCTGACTGAAGCCACTAAGTGACACTTGCTGGGAGAGCTGTATTGTCAGTATAAGGCCAGTGAGATACCAAGCGACTGAAGTTTATTGAAGACCTAATGGCACTGGTGCAGTCAAGTAAAGCAGAGGCAGGAATCTGATACAAGGTACAAAGCCTGGCAAGCCAAGTTACTGACTTTGAATTTCTGGTCTTGGTTGTGGTTTGGCACGATATCCTGTTCTAAGTAAATATCATAAGCAAGGCATTACAAAATCAGTCAATGGACATCATGACCACTGTTACTTTGAGGAGAAGCTGCCTCGGTCTCATTGTGGTCTACAAAGCCAATGGATTTTTAGATGCCCTCACTGCAGCCAAAGAAATGAAGGAAAACTTAGACGTTGAGCCTGTCTCCAAGGAAATTCATATTCATCTGAAGAGTTAGAGGGCAGAGATGAGAGGCTGGGAAGCTCAGAAGAAAAATTCAAGTGGGAATTTTTATTTTTGCTCCCTTGTTGACACTGCTCAAGTGTCCAACAAAGTTTGGACAGATGAAGCACCACAAAAAGACCTGGGGTTTTTTGCATGATCTTAGTGAGCTGCTGGTGGAGAGGAAAACACTCTTGAACAATTGTACAGACCTTCAGCAGATGCTGACACCTGGGAGATGTTTGGTTGTAAATTATAAAGATCTCTATGTCAAATTGGACAACATGTCACATTTTGCCTCATGGGAAGCTCTTTCCACTGTAAGTGATGCGTGATGCAATTCATTCATGATGCAGAGCTAAAAGACACTTTTCCTCATGTGTGGATAGTATGAGGATTCTGCTCATGCTGCCAGTCCAGTTTCAAGAGGTTAGCACAGCCTTTCAAAGCCTGGGCTCATTAAAACAAATCTTCATTTGATGATGGCGGATGAAAGACTGACATCACTTCTATTTTATCGGTTGAAAATGCCATTAGCCAATCTTTGGATTTCACTATCACTGTGCTTCAGTTAGCAAGGGTAAAGGTGAAAAAAGTGATCCTTTTGAACTAAAGAACTAGGGTTAACATTCTGAGGCTGTCATCTGTTGTAATACTGTTTAATAGTGGTCCACCCAGTGTAGTTACACAGTTCAATTTCTCGATGTTAGTACATTTCAGTTATTCTTAAAATTAAATTTCTATAAACTTAGACAAAACTAATTTTATATTTGCTTATATATGGCATGAATAAATATAGATTTACATATTCTAGCATGCAAATTTATCATCTTATGTTACAGGGATAAATTATGCATGCAAATCTTGCATCAAAGTTGTAAAACAGGATATAAATACAATAAAAATAAAAGTTTAATAAATGGAAGAGGTGCACCAAAGGTATTCTTTGCCTGGGTCTCCATTTAATCTAGGACCAGACCAGGGTGCCTGTGCACATACTCTGTCCTCTTTTGACCTGACATTCCATTCCTGGATGTGGGAAATGTTCCCAGTGAAAGTTCTGCTGACACTAACCTTTCCCCATTAAAAGATTAAATTTCAATAAGTTGGCATTTTGACATAAAACTGTTGTGACAAACAATTCCTGACCAGCTCTAAAGATGAGTTCTACCTCTGTAAGTATTTAAAAATATTAGATCATAAAGGGATTCAGTAAATCATGGTGATCCAGAAATCCAATAGATGCAATATCAGTGATTCTACCCTAAAGAGTAAATACTTTGAAAACCTCACATAGATAATGATAGCAATTTTAATTATATGAATATTAGTACTAAAGAGACTCTTGTCTTCATGTATTTGCAGAGTGCTGGGTAGCACTGTTTGCTTTTTTTAATATCAAAACCATTCCTTTTTATTAAATAAGCAATTGTTAATCAAAAGATAATGATTCTGTATGTACAGCACAATAGATACTCTTGAAAATGCTATTGAATGCTATGTAAGTAACATTTCATTAAAAATCCTGTTTACACAGTGGATGTCATACATGTTTAGCACTGGAATGGCAAGACTTAGATTTGTCAATCTAAAATACTAAATAAATAAATAAAATCACTGTTTCTTAACACAGTCCATTTGAAATTAATTCTAAAGAATAGTGATGCAAATAAAACTTTAGCTGAATAAGTACTTGAACTGTGCTGGTATAGGTCAGATAAAGAAGAGTGTTGTGACTATAAAACTGAATATAAATTAAGTCATTTTAAACTGAGAATGCATAGTGTTGAGAATAGCTGTGCCATATTCAACTCTGATTAGAGATCATGTGTTGTTTAAAGGGATAGACCTGAATACTAACTTCACTGGTCTGTGCTGTGTTACATATCCTCTCCTCTCTTCAATATCGGAATTAGTGACATCGTTTTAAATCACAACAAATTCAGTCACTTCATAATGTAAGTCACTTTTTATTTGAATGTCTGCAGTAATATAACTTAAACCAAGTTCCATGTTCAAAATGACATTAAAGGCCATATGCAGTGAAAGGCTGTATCTTGAAATCAATTGCAGTTTTGCCGAATGGCTGAGAAATAGTGTATAATTCACAAATACTCTAGCTCCTTTTCCTATTACAGGCACTGAAAACCACAGAACTCCCACTAATAGTGAAACCACAGAACAAAGGAACAGACAGGGATGAGAAAACCAGGAAAGCAAAATGGCAAATGGGGGAAGCATAGCAGTGAAAGACAGCAGACTTTCTGTGCATTTATGCAGCATAAACAGGGGCTTATGCAGCAACATAACAAAAATATAAATTATGGCCATGACATTGCTGTATAACCATAATCACAGGGCATACAGGGTCTGGCCTTGTTCATGTTTCTTTCTGCAAATTGTATGTACAGTCTGTCAGCAGTTTTATTATTCTCCCTGTTAGATTTGGGCAGAAAGCTAATTGCAGGTACCGTATATTAAATGAACTGATTGAAAAAAAGGGAATACGAAGGCTATTGTAATAAAAAGGAAAAAGCTGCCTGTGCTCACAGGTGCATTTAAGCATTCCCATGCATCCCAAGGGGCAGCTGAATGCATTTGAAGACCTGTGTCTAGATGTGATTTTTTTTGTTTACATCAGATTAATGATACAATGGACAGATACAACTAAATGGCTTATTTTGGAATCTTGACCTGGTTTTGTACTTTTTGTTTTGGTTACATTAATATTGATTGTGGATTCTGAGGGTACATCTAGACTGCAAGCTTCTTTCGAAAAAAGCTTTTTCAGAAGATCTCTTCCGAAAAAGCTTCTTCCGAAAGAGAGCATCCATACCTCAAAAGCGGATCGAAAAGCAATCTGCCTGGACGCTCTCTCAAAAGTAAGCCCTGATTGCAGTGGATGGAATGGCCACCAGGGCACCTGTGCTTTTTTCCTCTTTCCTCTTCTTTCAAAAAAACTCCCTCTTCCGCGTCCACACACGGGAAGAGCTCTTTCAAAAAATGTGTTCTTCCTCATAATTTGAGGTTTACCAATTTCAGAAAACCCCCTGCGTTCTTTCGATTTAATTTAGAAAGACTGCGATTCTAGTGTGGATGCAGGTGAAGTTTTTTCGGAAAAAGGGCAGGGTTTTTTCACAAAACCCATGTAGTCAAGACATACCCTGAGACTGGGGAAAGCTTGATTCATTATTTTCTTCCAGTGGCTATATTCAGTCAGAGGACCTCTTTCCTTTTGTGGCACTTTTGTGTTCAGTTGATTGATATTACTAGAGTGTGTGACTGTGGAGTTTAGTCTTCTACCTAACTTGGTTGTTTTTTTTGATGTGATAGGAGATGAGGGAAGCTGCAGACAATAGATCACCCTTTGGAGCACAGCATTTTATAGGGAATTAGGGAGTAAGTAATATATTTTAAGAAAATATGAATGTTTACATTTTTCCTGTGGACTTTTTTTGTAGTGGAGTTTCCTTAATGAGAGGAAAAACTTTTACTTTCTAAAAGGCCCCTGAAAAGAAAATTCTGCATAAGAGCTCTGCCATCAGAGATACTTGTATTTATGTTTATGATCTGGATTGGGGTAGAATAGAGATAGAAACAGTGAATGCTAAATGTCCTGTTGTGTTAGTGTATCTGAGAAATCAGTTTTGGTTGATGTAAACTCAAATGACTTTACTTATTTCCTTTTATCAACATATATTTTAAAAAATGGGTTAAAATGAATTTCAAAAATAGCTAAGGTGAAGGAATCTGTTGTGCATTTTCAGAAAGACATACTCTTTCTGAGGTCCTAATTCTGCAAATTCCTCAAGTTTTGCTTGGCTTTTTGCATCTGAGTCCATGAATCTGTCCACACATGTAAAGCTGAGCACATTTGAATGTATTGTTAAATTTGAAAAAAAATGGTTATTTTAGAGGAAAATAAGTTTCAGGTTGAAAACTTAAGAATTTGATTTAATCATGGTTCTGAAAGATTTCATCTTTCTACACATTTTCCAGATGTATTAACATTTCAGAGTTTAAATATTCTCTACTGCTACAAAATGAAACCTCTTATCAAAATGTGCAAAATATTGTTAAATTATTAATGTTTTGTTCCCTGAGAGAAGAAATCTGTTGTTTATCATGGGAAGCTCATTCATATGTTTCAAGATTTTGAAAAAGTTAGCATTAATGCGATGATTTAAATATGGGGTTTTTAATTTTATTATTTGTTTCAAAAACCAAACAACTAACCAAAAAAAAGCATACTTCAGGCTCTAGATTCCTGTGGTCAATTAAAAATATAATCCCTAGTAATAAAAAAACAAGAACAGTCATAAATCCCTTGCAACATAAAACAGCCCACCACCAAAGAAATATTATCAGCCCATATTGTCACACCCCCTCCACAACTCAGGCAGCTTAAACCTCTGCAAACACCTGTTCAAGAGAAAAGGGCTTTGCCACTGACCTTGTAGGTCTACTCATTTTAAGGTTTTCAGACAGAATGTATTCCAAAGTGAAGGGTCCTTACAAAGCAGATAGGAATTACCATACTCCATCATCTCGGTCAGTATCCTGGCTTTGACGTGGGCCAGACCTAGGGCATGCATAAGAAAGTACAAGTAACTCTTTATTGAATCTTCACAAAATATCTGCCCATCTGGGAAGGTTCTTCCTAACCCAAAGCAATTAGTGGTTGACTTATATCTTGAAGCATGACACATGATATTCTTCTAATCTTTAAAAATCCAATCTAAAGTAACTATAGATGTTCTGATAAGCCATGAAATATCTTTAAATAAAATCTTGTATCTGTCTTTAGTGATACCCTGTGGCATTGTACAACATAAATATTTTTAAACGGGTTGCCTTTCTATTTCATTGTATGATCCTTCATTTTCATTTGATGAAAGGTAAATCAGGCACTCATATTTATCCTTCTCTATATCTTACATTATTTTGCATACATCTTGGACCTCCCTGGTATGACACCCTTGGGACCAGACCAGTCCCGAGTGAGGAAGTTTGCCAGACCAGAGGAGGTCAACACCTGTCCTCTTCCCCCAGCCTGACTAGGCTGGCCCCACTACCTCTAGCCCCGCAGGGTTCCCAGCCATGGCAAGGCTGCCAACCCCACTACCACTGGCCCAACAGGGCTCCTACCCGCCAGCAGCCCTGGCAGGGCTGCCTCAGATGGGCTGCCATCTGCCAGCCCCACTGCCACCAACTTGGCAGGGCTACCGGACCTGTTACCATCAGCTCAGCAGGGCTCCTGGCCACTAGCTCCCCTGCTACTGTCCTGGCAGGGCTCCTGGCACTGGCAGGGCTTTCAGCCTCACTACCGCCAGCCCAGCTGGGATCCCAGGCACCAATCCTCCTGCTGATGGCCCCTGGGGCTCTCTGGTCCAGAAACATCCATGATCTTGCTGGATTATGCGTGTTGCCAGACTACAGAGTCCTGGTTTTCAGAGGTGCAACCTGTACTTGTATTCTGTCACCTCTTATTCAGCTCCTCTATAAACTAAACTGTCCCAGTTTTGGTCTCTTTAGTCCCTCTTCAGTTGTGAGTGTTTGCATCCCTGACCTACAGTAGTCAGAGCTCCCTTGTGTGTAAATAAGCAGTAATAGCTCAAGTACCCGCACTGTTGGCACCTGTGAAGTATCATATGGAGAGAGGGGTCATCTCTCAAGTATCCTAATCTCTTTTCCTCAAGAAGATGACCTGGGTATCACTGTAGACAGTTCAGTGAAAATGCCACCTGAATATGAAGCTGCAGTATAAAAAGCAAACAACATGTGAAAATGCACAAGGAATGGGATGGAGAATAAAATAGGATATATTATAATGCTATTGAAAATCAATGGACGGCCCTCCCCTGTAATACTGTGGGCAGTATTCTCATTCAGAAAGCTCATGAACAGTTCTGTTAGGCCTTTTCCAGGAGAGTCACGTACAGACCAGAAACAGATAGTGTGTTTATTTACTTGGATACATCCATCTTGTAACTTATTGTATGTGACATCTTGACACCCTATCTCAAAGAGGCTCATACAGAATTAGAGGGGGTGCAGAGAAGAATTGTTGTGGAAACAGGCCCACCGCTGGGGCAGGCTGTTGCCACAGGGCTCGGTGATTCAAAGGAGTCCCAGGCTCTTTGAATTGCTTCCAGAGTGCCCCACCACATGCTCATGTGGCTCTAAGGCCGGTGGAGGTGCACTGTGCTCAAGGCGATGTGGAGGGCTCACTGCCCCGGCCCCTCCCCTTCCAACTGAGGCTCTGCCCCTTACAAGAAGAGGGAGTTTCCCTCTCTCCCCCCCCTCCCCCCCGCAACACACACACCTTGCCTATCAGCTCGAGTGGGCTGTAATTTAAAACACTAGGAGTGTTTATCTTTAAAAAAGCAGGAAATGGTAGAAAAAGCAGACTGGGAGCTTCTGTTCTCATTGCCTCATAACACAAGAACAAGGCGACATTCATTAAAATTGGAAAGTGGCATATTCAAAATGGATAAAAAGAAATACTTTTTTCATAATGTGTCATTAGACTGTGAAACTAGGTGCTATCATTGAGGCCAAGAAATTTAGCTGGGTTCACTGAAGAATTGGACCCGTCTATAGATATCTTGAGATATAATTGTTAGTGCTAAAAAAAAGAGTTTTGGAGGAGCTAAAAGCTTCATGCTCTGATGCTTCATGCAGTCTTTAATTATTAGGGGTGAGGATAAGACTTCCATGGTGGCAGATTATCCCTTATTTGTTTCTGAGGGTCACTTGCACTGTCTTATGATGGCAGTGTCTGTCAGAAACAGGAGACTAGACCAGATGGACTATGGTTTTGATCCAGTCTTTCTACAAAACATCTATCACAGATTGTCAGAGTGCCGCTGGCTCTCTGCAAGGTACTCCATCCAGTTAATAAGTGGGCTGCAGTATATTGCATTAGCTGTTGTTCCGAATGGATTTAAGATGTAGCCACCTGTAACATGTGTTGCAGAATTCCAGTCTAGGAGAGAGAAATTCAAGAAACACAATAGCATTTTAGGTTAGGGGTAAAAGTAGTGCTATTCTTCCTTGGTAAATTTAAACTGCTTATTATTGGAAATAGTCTTAGATTATGGTGATGTGAAATTTTTTTGAATGTCAGGTCTCTGTACTTCAGAGCCAAGATGATTATATTGTCACACTGGTCAATTTAATTTTTTATGAAAAAAAAATCATATCCTATTTGCCTGAGTTCTGGTTAATCATGATCAATTTATTGAACTTGATTTATAACATATTTAGCCACTTTTATATCTGTTTTTAATATATATGGATTAGTAAGTGAGGACAGGTGGCCTAGTCAAAGGTGCATGATCCATTTATTTGTATGACTGACTGATTCAGTAGGCTACTTAGATATGCATGCAACTTTAAACAAATGATTAGTTTTACTGAAGTAAATGGAACTACTCAGTGGATCCCTGAGCAAGGTGGTGGGGTCTTGCTCCATTCCTCCTAAAGGGGTGGGACCATAGCAGAAATGGCCATGGCTGTGGCTAGCCTCCTCAAGGCAGCCCTCAGTGGTACCTGGAGCATGCTGGACAGGGCTCTGGTGGCAATTTAAAGGGCCCAGGGTTCTGGGGGGGGGGGGGGGGAGAGCGGGAACCCTGGCTCTGGCCCGAGCCCTGGCCCTGGCCCTTTTAAGTTCAGTGGTGGGGCAGTTGATCCCTCTGTCCCCTGTTGGTGGGCCTGGAATGATTGCTACCCTCAATGTTAGAAACTTAAGTACTGTTGCTGAATTGACAATTGACATTGCTGAATTGGTGTTCGCATATGTTATATACAAACATGCATGCACACATGGTTTATTTCAAGTTCAATGTTTATTTGAAATGCACTGAGTTGAGGCCCTACCTGGTGGAAACACAAATTCTAGCTGACCTTCCTCTAGCTCTCAAATTCCCTCCCAACAATGTTCTCAAATGTCCTTTCCTCAAAATTAAGATAGGAAAGATGTCATTTTTATAATTATTACTTGTTATAAAAAGAGATTGGCTCTTCCATAATATTCATGTCAAGGAAACATCTATGCTTTGTTCCTAGGATTAACCCATCACCATCACACAGACACACATGCAGACAGATATCAAAACCAAAAGAAGGAGGACTAATTAATAAGATGTACAACAAATCTTGATAAAATGTACTCCGATTTCTTCCTTGCTTGAGATAATATCTATTATCAGGTATGTTTGCTGTTCCACCACAGAAGACATAATACATAATAACTTGTCTGTACCCTGATTATTAGGATAAATCTTCAGACAAAGAATGTGTGTATAATGGAAACTTCAAAAAGCTGCAAATTTAATATGATAAATGATCAAAAATACAACGTATTAGTTTACTTAGCTTAGATTTTAATGTTTGTAAAATGAGCAAAACAATATATCTATATGCCAATGTCACATTATCATAAACGTATTTGCTAAAATTTAAGACATAAATTGCAGTTAAATTTAGTAATATATGATAGTATATTTGAATGTTTCTATGTGATTAAATGTGAACAATTGCTCCTTTAAGGTAAAGGTCTGTGCATGTGTGATTAATCAGATAGAAATGACAGTGCGGGCAGCTCATGCCATGCCTAGTTATCAGAATGATTGATTTTAGTCTGTGCTGCTGGATGAAAAAATATCTGTTAATAACTACAGCAGCAAAACTCCTGATGTCACTGATAGCACAAATCACTTTTCACATTCTGTATTATCTGGCTCATTTACAGATATAGAGCATACAAACTGATCCGGTGGAACGCCAAATTATAACATAAAAAATGACACAGATTTATGCAAGAATGATGACTGCAAAGCACATTGCATCAGTACTATAAGAAGTTGAAAATTGCTGCTGTTGTAGATGTCATAGGCATGTTATTTTCTTTGGTATGTGTGGAGGATATGCTGTCAGGCTTTTATCATGCAAACTATTTTTATGAGCTTTACCTCTCTCTCTTCCTGCTAAATATAGAAGATCACTGCATCTGACTGTTATTAAGTGTGCTTAAAATATTCCTTAACAAACTTGGTTGATTTACACTTTGATATAAAACATTGGTTGTTTTCCTGTCTCACAGGAAAGGATAATGCAATAAATATAATACATTACAGATTGTTAGGCATTTTAAGATCTACTGGTAGAAAATGCTATATGAAAGACAGACATTATTATTATTATTATTATTAAAAGGTTCTAAATCAGGGTTTCCCAACCTATGGGTTGGAACCCAAATATGGGTCACCATTAAATTTCAAAAGGGTTGCCAAGTGTCTCCCCAGCTGGCTGTGCTCCCCCTTTTCCCCCCATTTTTGAATTGCCTTGGGTCACCAAGTCTTCCTGAATTGTCAAAATGGGTCCCCACTGGAAAAGGTTGGGAACCGCTGCTCTAAATAAATAAATTGTTCTGAAGTAAACAAATATAACTACAAATTGTATAGCATCAACAAAATTGTTTATATGGCAAAAAATATACTAATTGTAATGTTATAAACTGTGTGAAGCCTGGTTTTTGGGTAAGTTTAAAATCTCTTTCAAACTGATATGCAAATGCACCGTAGCTTGGAAGTATAGTATGACCTAGAAAATGCTAGAGAGAGACAGTGTGAGCAAGCAGGCTTTTCACTATGTTGGCTAAAGAAGCTTGGTGCTATGCGCTAACTGCTCCTTTTGTTGTTGATCCTCCTTCATTCAGAGAGAGAGTACTTTGTATGTTCTTTGTAAATAAACAAAACTGCATCTAAGAAATACCTATCGCCGATTTATGCTCTCAACAGGAACATAATCAGGGCCCCAAACTTTGACTAGCCACTCAGATTGAAAAGGGGTAACTGTAAAATTTATCGCATATTTAGTGTGTACCATTTTGGCAGAGCGGAATGATTTATCCATCTCAGCCTGTCTTACCTACATTTTACAGATAATGCAGTTGAGACAAAGAGGGTAAGTTGTAAAAAGCAATTTGCTACCTCTCCCTTCCCTCCTGCTGCTGCATCTGCTCCATCCTTAATCATTCCAACTGCAATCTTAATTCCATGCCTCCTCCCCTCTGTTCCAGCATTTTATAGCTTCTTGAATTATCACAGACAAAGAATTGTGCTCAGAGTTGCAAGAAGTGCCAACAATCCCTCAAGTAAGTAGTATTAACTCTCATTAGTGCCAATTCCAGTCCCCTCAACCAGCACCACCAATCCACACCAGCCACTCATGCCCTTACCATCGCTCAGTACCCCCTATCCACCACTATCCTACGATAATCCTCCTGACATGCATGAGTTCCAGCACTTCACCCAGAAACCCAAAATAAGCTACCATAATCCTTTGAAACCACTGATTTAGCACACGCATCTTTTGCAGAAAGTGCACACAGTGATGTTCTCAAACTCTGAACCTTTGATTCACTTGGAATGCTCCATATATGTCTGCTCATTAGCTTCATCTGGAAAGTTTTGGGGAAAACCCCAAAATTGCCTCCTTGTGCCTGAACTCTTATAATTCACTCCATGCTACATCTCAAACATGTTTCATCATGGAATTGGGCTGTGTCACGAAGGAGGTCAGAGTAGATGACTGTAATAGTCACACTCTTCTGGTCTAAAACTTATGAATATAAATGATGAGGGGAAGCACTATGGTACAAAAAGACACAGTTGATTCTTGCTCAGTAGGGCAAAAATATTTCATCCTCTATTACTGTGCTATTTGTGTGTAGTAGTGTCAGAGACCCAGTCAATGGTAGGGTTGTATAAACACAGGACAACATAATCTCTGCTCCAAAGGATTTAGGTTAATTTTATTACAATTATAAAATTGAGTAGAACTAGGGCCAGAAATAAATTATTCAGCTCTACTTGCTGGAGTAGCATGTGCATTTTCACTGAGAGCCTTCATAATCATTTTACAGAGGCCAAATGCAGTATGACAAATCCATAGATCATGACTCTAAAATGGAATAAAATGTTTTTGTTAATTTCTAACATTTTTGAATGGCCTAGTGATTCTTTTGGGAACAACTACAACTCAACAGCAAAAGATGTACCCACCTACTATAGCTATGGAATCCTGCACTCAAATGGCAAGACAATATGGCACTTTTAAAATGTACTCCTGATGATAAAGTGTTTTTCATCATCAAAGCATTTTACAGACAATTGCTGCTTCATTCTTAAAACATCCTTCTATGCATTATCCTAGGAAAATGTTAGAAAGGGTACAGAGGAACTCCATGTAAAATGCTTCCACCAAAGTAAAAGGAAAGTTGGGGCAATTTCCTTAGCAGTAAGGTACGTTACCTGTCCGTGATTACTACTAAATCATCGCTTAGCTCTTGGACTTAAAAAAATACTTCCGGAAAGCAAAGCTCTCCTTCGCTTACACAAGTGTGGAATTCTACACTGAACTGTTGATATACTCCCTATATTGTTCCAGAAAGAGTAAATGTGTCCTTCAAGTTCACTTAATGTGTCTGTTTATATGTGGTGTTATTGCCTTCATTGGTTTGGTTTGTTTGGGAGACCAGCATTGTTTGCAAGTATAGTGGACATAAAGTGGGGATTATCAAAGGTTATGATATATTATTCTGATAGCACCTTGCTAAACTATTTCTAGTGCACATCACTACCTTATTTTACAAGTAGGAAAACTGAGGCAGAGAATTCAGGCATGAGGGATTGATGAAGGAAACTAAAGAAATATACTGGAATTTGTCAGCTATGGTCAGATGACTATAATATTCTTTATTAATATTATTTTTCCATAGGGAAGGAACTTTTGGTTAATTCAATAAATTATGATTCATTTTAAACCATTATAAATGTATTCCTCCATTGTCTGATTTTAGTAACTTTTTAAAACCTACCACTAGTTATAGAATTTTATTTTTTTCATTAAGTTGCTTTAAACAGTTGAACTTATATGCATTTTTCATACAAATTGTCAAGACAAGAAGGAACCTTTTGTGCCCAAAACTGGTGCTTGCTTTTGTTTTGGTCCTAGAGTAATTATTACACTATTTAAACAGATGTATCTGTTAGCCTTCTGTTTCTTATTTTTTATACATCTGTTCTATTATTTTGTTGCCATATTGATACCTGCTGATAGCAAGAGGAAGTCAGTAAGGAAGGAGTGGGCCAATCATGAGCCCAAAGCAGCAAAAACAAATTTAGCTGGACAGAAGTGCCAGCTAATGGTGATGCAGTGTTTCACTCTGCTGCTTGTTTAATAAACCCACTCGTCATCTACGGCAATTTCAGTTCCTAACCCCACACAGCAACAATGATAAGAGAATTATTGCCTCTTAAGTGTAGCCCCCTTTTCACCTGCATCCTCTTGACTAATAAAATGTACAACAAATCTTGATAAAATGTACTCAGATTTCTTCCTTGCTTGAAACAATATCTATTATCTGGCATGTTTGGTATTCCACCACAGAAGACATAATACCTAATAACTCATCTGTACCATGATTATTAGGATAAATCTTCAGATAAAAAAATGAGTGTATAATGGAAATTTCAAAAGCTGCAAATCTAATACAATAAATGATCTAAAATACAATGTATTGGTTTATTTAGCTTAAATTTTAATGTTTGTAAAATGAGCAAAACCATATATCTTTATGCCAGAGCAACATTGTCATAAATATGTCATGTCTACAGCAGTTCCTGTTCCTAACCCAACAAAGCAATATTGATAAGAAAATTATTGCCACTTAAGGATAGCCCACTTTTCACCTGCCTCCTCTTTAATGTGGAATAAGAGAATTTAAGCAGGCCAAAATTCACAATGCTAGTGAGGAATGGGATATTTTCATTTTCTGTTTCAAGTAGTAATTATGATCTAGAGTTGCAGACCAAGGACAGTAGACTATATGGAGTTTATATTTCAGTCTGTCAGTTGTGGTGAAAAGAAAAAGATGTGTGATCCTTTTGGCAGTAATTTTTGCCTACTGGTGAGAACTTACCCTCCTTTTTTTTTTTCTGACAATGAGTGTCTAGTCTCCTAAGAAGTCTCTTAGACTTCCTTCTAGCCCTGGACTTCCTGTACACTACCTTCTAGTCTCCTAAGAAGGTAGTTTAAATAAGAAGAAAGATTTAATTTTTTACTGTTAATTAGTTTATAATCAAAGCAGTTATTATTACCTGTTAGGTGATTGGCATATCACAGAAATGTGCACTATTTTCATCAGCTTCTGTACCTAATGATTGGAAGATAGCTAATGTGACACCAATATTTAAAAAGGGCTCTAGAGGTGATCCTGGCAATTACAGACCAGTAAGTCTAATGTCAGTACTGGGCAAATTAGTTGAAACTATAGTAAAGAATAAAATTGTCAGACACATGTATGAATATAATTTGTTGGGGGAAAGTCAACATAGTTTCTGTAAAGGGAAATCATGCCTTACTAATCTATTAGAGTTCTTTGAGGGGGTCAACAAATATGTGGACAGGGGATCCAGTGGATGTAGTAAACTTAGATTTTCAGAAAGCCTTTGACAAGGTCCCTCACCAAAGGCTCTTAAGTAAAGTAAGTTGTCATGGGATAAGAGGGAAGGTCCTTTCGTGGATTGATAACTGGTTAAAAGACAGGAAACAAAGAGTAGGAATAAATGGTATGTTTTCCAAGTGGAGAGCGATAACTAGTGGGGTTCCCCAAGGGTCTGTCCTGTGACCCATCCTATTCAACTTATTTATAAATGATCTAGAGAAAGGGGTAAACAGTGAGGCGGTAAAATTTGCAGATGATACCAAACTGCTTAAGATAGTTAAGACCAAAGCAGACTGTGAAGAACTTCAAAAAGATCTCATCAAACTAAGGCTATGTCTATACTGCACCTTTCTTCCTCAAAAGCTTATGCAAATGAAGCGTGAAGTAGACTATTGCTGCGCTATATTTGCATAATTAATTTGGGGCTGTTTTTGCGCAAGAGGCTTTTGCGCAAAAAGGAGCTGTGTAGATGGCTCCTTTTTGCAAAAAAACCCCCTCTTGCGAAAGAGCCGTTCTTCCGGAAAAAATTGCAGAAGAATGGCTCTTGTACAAGAGGGGAGTTTTGAGCAAAAAGGAGCCATCTACACCGCTCCTTTTTGCACAAAAGCCTCTTGTGCAAAAATGACCCCTAATTAATTATGCAAATGAAGCATGGCAATATTCTACTCCGCGCTTCATTTGCATAAGCTTTTGCAGAAGACGAGTGCAGTATAGACATAGCTTAAGTGATTGGGCAACAAAATGGCAAATGAAATTCAAGGTTGATAAATGTAAAGTAATGCATATTGGAAAAGATAATCCCAACTATATATACAATATGATGGGGACTAATTTGGCTACAGCTACTCAAGAGAAAGATCTTGGAGTTATTGTGGATAGTTCTCTGAAAACATCCACTCAGTGCAGCGGCAGTGAAAAAAGCAAATAGAATGTTAGGAGTCATTAAAAAAGGGATAGAAAATAAAACAGAAAATATCGTATTTCCTCTATATAAAACCATGGTACACCCACATCTTGAATACTGCGTACAGATGTGGTCACCTCATTTCCAAAAAGACATATTGGCACAGGAAAAGGTTCAGAAAAGGGCAAAAAAATGATTAGGGGTTTGGAACGGGTTCCATATGAAGAAAGATTAAAAAAACTTGGACTTTTCATCTTAGAAAAGAGGACACTAAAGGTGGATATGATAGGGGTCTATAAAATCATGACTGGTGTGGAAGAAGTGAATAAGGAAAACTTATTTACTTATTCCCACAATATAAGAATTAGGAGTCACCAAATGAAATTAGTAAGCAGCAGGTTTAAAATAAACAAAAGGAAGTTTTTCTTCACTCAGCGCACAGTCAACCTGTGGAACTCCTTGCCAGAGGATGTGGTGAAGGCTAGAACTTTAACAGGGTTCAAAAAAGAACTAGATAGCCTTTGATGGACAACCTCCATGAATCTATTAGCCAGGATGGGTAGGAATGGTGTCCCTAGCCTCTGTTTCTCTGGAAGTGGGAGACAGGGGAGGGATCACGTGAGGATTACCTGTTGTGATCCCTCCCTCTGGGGCATCTGGTATTGGCCACTGTTGACAGACAGGATACTGTGCTAGATGGACCTTTGGTCTGACCCAGTATGGCTGTTCCTATGTTCTTATTTTCAGAGAAATTTTATAAACAGTCAAATAAGAGAAGGACACTTGCCATTACAGAAACTTCTCTAAGGGGATAAGTGACTTTATCAGAGGTATGATCCAAGCAATTTTGGTTCTTATAAACACATTTTTTCAACATTTTCAAGCGTAGTGTGGCTATTTTTTCTGTGTGATTCATATTTTAGACTATATTTTTGACAAGCTATTTCATGCTTCACTGACTGCAAGGGTTTGAAATTTTATTCCATATTGGAACAGTAGAGACACATTTGTTACGATACATTTTTAATAAATTGCTGCTGGTTAATTGAAGATCTATATTTGATTGTTACTTTGGTTTTGGTTCATTATTTTTGACTATTTTTCTGTCATGAACCATCTGATGAGAAGAAACAATGAGATCAGGTGGATCATTGCTTCAAAAAATATCTACATCAAGGTTTGAAAACAACCATTGAAAGAAAAGAAAGAAATAGAATTCACAAGCAAAGGTAAGTGCACTCATGTCATGTATTCATATTCCTTTAGCAGAAAACATCAATAATTTTGTTTTTTCAAGCTGATAGCCAATAAGAAGTTTACATTCTGATCCTCTGTTTCTCTGTATAATAACATGCTTTATTCTAAACAATTATTTGGAATGGTTGTGATTTTGGATCCATTACTGGATATGTTTATTGTTGCCAATTTCATAAGCAAAGACAGTTTTCTGGTGTTGCAAGAAAGGGTACTTTTTGAATTTCAAGAAAGTAGTGACATGTATGTAGTGCAGACTATATTTTATCCAAAAATTAACCATATTTCCTGCAACTATTAATGGATGTGGTAGTAAGAAACCTCTAGAAAAGCAATTAAAATGAGGAAGAAATTGAAGAGGAGATAAAGTTCTCATTAGGTGTTCAAAGTTCAACATATTCTTTATAAATCTTTACCCATTATAAAACAATTCCATATGGAATTGGTTTCATAGGAATAAATATTGAATTCACAGATTTTTGTCATGCTTCCCTAATTCTAAAGAAATCTTTTTCTATGAGTTTTTTATTATGTTTAAGAACTATATTACCTCAAATTTCAGTATTAATTTTACACATAGTTTGGCCTTCTTATTTTTGCCTTTAAAAACAATCTTATTATTCATGATGGACAAACCAGCAAAGAATCATGAGATCTGGATAAGTCCAGGCAAGAAAGTGTCTAAAGGTTGAGAATCATTGTGTTAGATTATGTCTCTCTCTCTCCCAAAATCATGCTTCTACATTGCTATTCACAGATAAGTCATGTCCAGGAAGTACATAATGATGTTCTGAAATATCGAGACTTAGTTTATCTAGGAGTGATCTGTCTCATAAATTATCAGGAGTGGAGATATTTGCAAATTTCCCTACAAAACAGGCTATTGTCAGAAAATGCTGATCAAAACTGCAGTAGTTTTAGTAATTTCCACGAAACATGGCAGGTTTCTGTTGGAAATCTGTCAGGTTTCCTCCCTGCTCCTGGTAGGAAGCTGGGGAGATGTTTTTCCAGGGTCAGTGGCTCTGGGGCATCCCCTTCATGTAGATGACCTCCCACCTGAAAGCTGAAGTTCTGGGAGACTAACTCTAACTGGGCATTTCAGGATTTAGGTTCATGGCTGTGAAGCAGGGAGTTTGGAAGCTCTGAAGGCATGCCTAAACTACAGCGGGGACCAAGGCTTCTGGATATACAGACTTACAACAGTGGGGCTTGAGATGGGGCATTGAAAATAGCAGAGGGGATGTTTTGGTTTGTGAATTAGCGTGGGCTCTCAAGCCCGCTTGAAGTCCTAGGCTTCAGTGCCCAAGCTGCAACGTCTGTATTGTTCTTGTTATCATGTTAGGCTATGTCTAGACAGTGGGGCTATTTCAGGCTACCAAAAGTATCCCAAAATAGCAATTCTGCCTTGTTAAATGTGCCCATTATTTTGAAATATATTTCGAAATAACAGGTGTGCTATTCCAGCATCCCTGTAACCCTCATTCCACGAGGGATAAGGGACTTGTCAGAATAGTGCTTTATTTCGAAATTTCCTCAAAATGAGCTATGCAATGTGTGTAGCGCAAATTGCATAACTTAGTTTGAGGTAAGGGTGCAGTGTAGAAGCACCCTTACTGCAAGCCCCACCAGAGCAAATCTGTACCTTAGCTGGGAGGATCTCTCCTAGCTGCTGGATAGACATACCCTGAGGGTCTTAGGAGCCCTAGCTCTGAGCCAGGAGTCTCAGAAACCGTGATTACTGTTTCATAGTGTGAAATCTTTTCAATTTTGTGATTCTTTTGAAATGAGGTGTTTTTTTGGATTTTGCCTTCTACAGGAAATTTCAAAATGTCTACTCTTCATTCCCAAATGGAACAAACTTTATTCAGAATTTTGGAATTTCCCATAAAATGCAGATTCAGACTTTTGAGCAGCTTTAAACGGAAATGGTTCTTCCATCTCTTTCTTTCTCCAAGAAGCTGTTGTTTCCTTCCCAAAGACAGAATGTTCCACTCATTCCCTTGACTCTGCAGAGAACGTTGGAAATTACCACATGAGATTTTTCTTGTGTGTTTTTGCATATTCTCTTTTTCAAATGGGCCACAAATATATCAGCTTTTTATAAAGTTTTTCAGTAACTCCTCTTAGGAAGTACAAGGATGTGTAAAAGCTATTTCTTAAAAGAAAGGGAGGGAGCAGCAGGAGTGCTGGCAGCTGTGGGAGGATATAATGGAGTGTTGGGGTTCGCCCATGCCTGCTTCGATTGCTGCTGTCTCGCATGGGGCTTCCACAGCTTGCCAGTGGGACAAGCCCTTCTCCTGCTGCCGGGACTTTTAAACTCTGCAGGAGTAGGGGAGCAGTGGGGATGCCAAGTGTGGTCAGAGCAATCAGAGCTGCAGCTGTGAGAGGCCTCCAGAGGCCAATTATTTCAAATTACCAGCACTGGAGCGTCCACACTACCACTATTTTGAAATTAGCATTATTCCTGGAGGAAAACAGGAGTACAGATTTCAAAGTAAGCGGCCTGTTATTTTGAAATAACAGGCTTGGCAGTGCGGATGCTCTGCTTATAAATTCAGTGTAAGAGGGGTTATTTTGAAATAATGCCCTAGTGTAGACCAGGGCTCAAGGCCTACATCAGAAGTAGATTTTAAGAAAAATTTCAGTTTAGTTCCTGTCCCAACAGACCATCTTATAAGATCTTCCAGAATAGCAAGATCAAAGGTTTTACTCCTCATTTTTTTATTTTTTGCAGTGGTAATTAAATACATTTTAGAAAGTAGCTTTCCAGAGGACAGTTCCCAGAAAACCTGTTTTTTGTTCAGGTTTTGTTTGAATGTATAGAACACATTTATATAATGATGTAGCAGTTTCTCTTCTTTTTTGCCCTCTCAATGTCCAACTCCTCCTCCCCCCAGAATCCCAAAGGACAAATATTTACATGAATTTAATAGATCATTTAATTAAATCCTAATGTTAAAAAACTTTGTGCTAGACTATATGAAATACTTCCAAAACAATATAAAATCTTGCAAAATTCTGTACACCTTTTCAGACAGCTATTTTATAATCTGAGTAAGACATGGCAATCTTTATGTGGTGCTGATCAATGTATGTTTTAGGTGTGTATTTAGTCTTGAGGAAAGAAATACATATTTGAATCTATTGTTCTGAGGACGTCACCATCTAAAAGAGGAGTTGTGAACTGTGTGCAGGGCAGTGAATCAGGGAAATGACATGCAGAGGGGAATCTGTCAGTTAATTAGCCACAGTCTAACATTCCTGTGTTAGCCCATTGTAAAACAGAATTTTTAAAGCTCATTAAACATATAAGATACCCCTTTGTTATAGAAAAAGGGTGCACATTTTCTTTCTTATTTTTCTTTAAATGGATTTTCTTTAAAAGCACTTCAATAATTCTTTCTTCCTCTTTGTTGTAATGGAGAGATCTGTTCTAGACCATCATGTAGCCTATAGTGAAATACCTAGAGAGAATCCAGAGCGAGGTTACCATATATTAAAAGGTCAGTGCTATGCTGCTTAATTGAGGCCAACGGACAGTTAGCAAGAAATGAGTGATATTATGGTGTACCTCATGATCATGAAGAAAAATAGTTGATCCTTAAATAGACAAAAAAACCACTGGATTGCACAAATTGAGAGAGATGATTTAAAGGGACAGTGCCAACATGAGTAAGTCTAAACTTGCTGTATCTGTTTTACATGGGACTTGTGGGCTGTGTATAAGTCACATTGTCTGTCTGCTCATATTTTATATTGGGAGTTACTCAGAGTGCTGGGTTCTTGTGCGTTTAAAAACCATGCACGTGTCTGTCTCTACGTGCATGTTTAATAGGGTTCCAGATTGGTCATGGAAGTCACTGATTCCGTGACTTCAACAAACCACCTTTACATGTTCAGCTTCAGCCCACTGCAGTGGGGCAAGGTGTATAGGTAGAGCAGCTGTCAGCCCCCATTTGGGAGCAGCAGTGAGTGGTCAGCCCTTCCTGCGGGATCAGAGGGCTGGGGCTTGAACAGGGCCTGCCAGGTCAGCCCCTGGGTGCAGGAGCAGTAACCAGGGCTGGGTGAGCTCCCAGGGCAGTGTCTGACAGAGCAAGGACAGCCCAGAGGGCCAGAGTAGGAGCAGCCTCCCAACCTCCTTCAGCCAGTGGTCAGCCCTCATCTTAGGAGCGGCATTTGCGACTGGAGCAGCCCCAGGTCTGGAGCACTGGCTGGTCTGGTCACTGCTCCAGGATTAGCATCAGGGCTGGAGCAGCAGCCAGCAGACTGCCCCCCATTATGACACCCTCCCTTCTCCCCCGGTATTTTTTAAAAATGTCAAGGATAGGTAACAGACTGTTTGCAACGAAGGATGTTAAATTGCATTTCATCAGCTAATTGAGTAGTCAATGGAATTTCCATCAATAAGGGGGCAGGGGCATAGCGAGGATGGAGTGGGGGGCAGTTGCCCCCGGGTGCCACGCTAGAGCGAGCACAGGGAGAACGGTCTGAGTGGGTATGACGTGGCTGCAGCTGCTGCAGTGGGGCCAGGCAGTCCCAGACCTGCCTGCGCCATTCTTCCTGCAACTGGCCCCACCCCGTTCTCCCCTTGTCTGGGACCAGGTGCAAGCCTGGACAGCTGAGTCCTGGCTCTCACCAGGTCCCCACTGTGTGTTTGCCTCCCCTGCCGCCCCTCAGAGACAGTGCTGGGGGGAACTGGCTTTGAAGCTGGCTCCCCCAGCACCGACTCCTGCCCCCCCCACTTGCTGCCTCTGATAAAGGCAGCAAGAGGGGAGGAGTGACTAGTTAAGTAGTGACTTGACTGCCCGATAAGCCTAGCCTTATCAGGTAGTTGACTACTCGATTAGTCACTTACATTCCTATTTGCAACTTTCACTAAAAATATCTATGACAAAATCTTAACATTAATTATGTGAAGAAACTCCACACAATAAACATGGTGGCAAGATACGTTATATCTTATATTGTATAGATGTGGCAATCTTTACTTTTAGGAGATCAGGTTTTTTTTCAGGCTCATGATGATGGTATAAAGCAAAGTAGGTTGTCAGTGCTTGAAATCTGTACTGTGTTTTGGTAGCACTGAAAATGATACTGATAGAGTGCATACCTGATCTCTCTTGATTGCAGAAGCCATCAACTGAACAGACTCAAAGGTTTAATTTTTTTGGTTTTGACTGGTCTAGATGGTGTCATTTGAAAGTGCATGGTTAGTTGGTTTATATAAATTATGATTATTCATTTTACAGCATGTCATTCCTGGTGCTTCTGTTAGGAATATGTGATTTGCTGTTTGATAGTATTGGAGTTGCTACTACTGATTAGATCAAAATGTAAAGAAATGAGGTCTGCATTAGCTCTGGTGAATTCATGTCTGAACCACCATCACTGGCACCACCAAAAAACTGTCATTGGAAAAACTGTGATGTCTCCTTTTGGTTTTCTTAGATTGCAGCTAAATGTAATGTGTCTCTTGCAAGTTGATGTTATTTTGGGATAATTCTTAGCATGAAACTGATGTTGAGGAAACCAGCAGGAGGGAAGAGGTGAAGAAAAGGATGAAAGTATTCCCTGGCAGGAAAGTACTGCAAGGGAAGTACCAACTGGTAAAGACCAAGAGATATAATCTGCTTGACTCAGGGTACAGAGACATCCTGTAACTTCTCCCTTCCAGTAACTGTGGCTAGGAAGGGAAGGAATTAGTAGGAAGCACCAGCATTCATAGTTTCCTTGTGAAGCCTGGCTGATGGGCTCTGGCAAGTTTTTTCCATTTCAAGGAGAAATGATATATAGGTGCAGTGGAAACATCCCTTTAAAAAGTGCAGTAGCTGTTGTAAACTTCTAAAATCCAGCTTCTGGATTTAATAATAACACCTAACATTTAAATATTCTTGTACATTTAAGTGGTGTCAAACATTCATTTGATGCACTAGTGAAAGCATTCTAACCTTGCCACTTAACCATTCCAAGGCCAAAGACTCAAACTGTTCCTGGCCAGAATGCCGTTGACATTAGGAGTTTTCCACTGGCAAGTAGGGAAGTAAAATCCCCTTTTAATTGGCTAACCACTTGGCTGTAGTGTTTAACTGGTTAACCAATTAAAAAGGGGGTTGATGGGAGGACCACTCCATCCCAGTTTGGCTGGAGTAGCTCCCCCGCCCACAGTGGCTGGGCTGGAGCAGCCCTTCCCCCAGCTGCAGGCAGAGGCTGCTCTAGTTCAGCTGGAGCAGTCCCTGCCTGTGGCAGGAGCGGGATGCACCAGCTTGGAGAGGGTAGGCAGGAGGGCTCTGCCAGCCCTATGTAGGGCTGGCAGCCAGTTGCTGGCTGGAGCAGCCCTTGCCCCGTGGCTGGCTGCAGGCAAGGAGCTGCTCCCAGGTACCAGTTGACTGTTACCTGGTAAGCATCACTCATTAAGGGTGACGCTTACAGGTAACTGGTTAATCAGTTGCCTGTTCACATCCCTAGTGGCAAGTCCGTGTAGTATTTTAAAATCTTCATTTTTTTGTAAACTGTATTTGTATTCTGCACTATACAGTATTTCCAGTCAGGTATTGCTGTAACTGATGACAGATTCTACTGCCAATAAATGACTCTAATTATTGCAATACGCTATCTAGAAATCAAAAAATGATACAGATTGTTGCACATGGCTTTGTGCCATACACATTGTAGTTTAAAATTTTTACTGTGCCAGTTTATTCCTTACATACGCCAAGTGTTTCTACAAAACAGGTGACAGTTTTATGAATGTCTTTAAAATGAAAGATGCATCTGAAGATCTAAAATTTTTATGGAACCACCCCACCTTTTGGAGTTTCTGCTGAATTTTAACATTACTAATTTATTTCCTGACAATCACTGTGATGTAGTTTGTTACGCTTTCATGCAAGCTGACAGAGTTTAATATAATTTAGATAAATTCTACCCCAAAATACATGTACAAACAAATCTGAGCATTTGACAACATTTTTGATGTTTTAAAATTATTTATTGTGTTTCCTCAGTATTTCATATTTTTTGCAAACTTTTTTCTCCTAAGTATGATTACTTCACTGTATGTTTATTTGAGTTTTGGCCCTTGCTGCTTTTCGGCCTTCTGCTTGTATTGAGGGAATTTCATACCATAACAGGTATTTTGGTTCCTTGGCCCTTTTTGTTAGGAATAGTGTAATGGTAAAGTACTTAGTGGTTGCACAGATTGGGAATTTTTTGCCTAAATGGGTTTTCCTTCCAAAATTGCTGATTTCACAAAACTGAATCTCTTTTACAGAAGCATTCCTGTTTTGACAAAATATTTGTTGTGAAAGGGTTCTTGGATCTAGGATGGAATTATTGGAGAGAGTGTTATGCTTAAAAGAAGAACACGGGGCCTTTTTCAAGGAGATAAGGCATCATGCCACATTTATTGATAATATAACAAAGTAGCGTATGCATTTACACACACACACACACACACACACACACACACACCTGATGGAATAGTTACCAGTCTGTTGCTTGGCCCGACCTATTGGCCAGATAGGTTGGGTGCAAGGAAGGAGCTGGGTTCTTCTCAGTCCAGACTAATGCTCCACTTGGTCTTAGCAGGACAGAACCCGTAGAACCATACAAGACACCCCATCTTTTATAGGTATTTTCCTTCCATGCAAGTCTGTGCATTTTGCCTTGTCAGGCCTTAATCAGTCATTCAGCATCACAATCAGTTTTTCTGCGACATACGTTTATCTGGAGGTTGTTCTCGCAGACATCTGATATCAGTATGCTGATGACCCCTCTTGGGTGTTGTCTTCTGGCGAAATTCGTTATTGGTTCCCTATCAAGTGGTGCTTGCCACTAACTTCAGGGTTCATCAATCTGCCCTGGTACTCTGCGTCTTCAGTGTGCTTTCACTTAGTTGATAATTATTTGGTGCTTCTGAGTCTCTGGCCCCTTCTCTGACCATTTCGGCACGCGGTGGCCCTCACACTTATCTCTCCTAAAACATTCTCTCTCTCATTCACACAAACAATACATTTACAGAATTGCAGCATGGAACAAAGGGGTACTTCTAGTCACTTTTACAAAGTTACAAAGTCTTTCAACATTAAACTTCTTTCTATCTACTATAAGGCCTTACCTAATATTAACATTACTATGCATTACAATATTTCATCTCTTCTCTTTAACATCAGAACATGCTAACATCAAAGGGTATGTTTACACTTGCACCCTAGTTCGAACTAGGGATGCAAATGTAGGCATTCGAAATAGTCAATGCAGTGGGGATTTAAATATTCCGCGCGCTTCATCAGCATGATTAGCATGATCTTCATTAGCGTTACTCCGATCAACAGCTGTTTCGAAAGTGAAAGTGCGCGTCGGGACGCGTTAGTTCAAACCAAACCCCTTGGTTCGAACTAACGTTACTCCTCAAAAAATGGGTTTGGTTCGAACTAACGTGTCCCGGTGCGCACTTTCACTTTCAAAACAGCTGTTGATCGGAGTAACACGCCGGCGAGATCATGCTAATGAAGCGCGCGGGATATTTAAATCCCCACTTCATTGACTATTTCAAATGCCTACATTTGCATCCCTAGTTAGAACTAGGGTGCAAGTGTAGACATACCCAAACAGAGCTGGAGCTAAGTTAACAAAGCTGCCTGGCCTGTCTGAGGCCTACATCTTGTATTTAAGTTTAATACAAACCTTTTGCTATAACATACATTCATTATAACTGACTTAGTTACAAAATTCCAGGGCTACAGGGAGTGAGAGAGAGAGAGAAACTCCCCCCAGAGACCCCAGAATAGCTAGTTGCCTAATACTTGGAGTAGTCATGTGTGGGGGGGGGAGGGTGAGGGGGAAGGTTAATCACTCTCTGTGAGGTTTGGGCTTTTAAAAAAATGTCAGTTTCATCCTTACGCATTTTGAAAATTTTTGAAAATCTTCTAAAATTTTCATGGGACTGGAAACCCATTTCCCACACAGTTCTACTTTGTATTTTGCCAGTGAGATTATAAATACCTTTTTTGAGAAGTCAAGATGTTGATGGCTCTAAAGGACGTATGTTTTTAGCCTTTTCTGGAAAGTCCATCCTTTTTCTGAAAAGCCCATCACTAACAAGCTAGCAAGCTATTAACCCGTAACTGTGTGGAAAAACAACTGAGTGTTCTGATGCTTCTGGGTCCTAGATCACTGATAGTGTTTGGGCTGGTTGATGACATAACAGGCCTGTATGTAGGAATTTTGTGTGTGGGGGGGTTCTTTTTTCTAAACGTGGACTGCAAGGGTGTGCATGCATCCCCCCAAGTAAGTGGGTAAATCAGCCCTAGCCTTCCCCTGGTCGGCCAGAGCATGGGGGCTAGAGACTCGGGCAGCGTGCCACACCTGCCTTCCCCAGGCACGCCGGAGCATGCTTACTTGGTGGGCCATAGGGGGTGCTTTTGCACCCTTCGCACTCTTCCCCTTCCCCCCTCCCGCCCCCTGCATACAGGCCTGCACAAAGACATGTCCTTTAGATTGATTTTCTCATGGTGATGGATAAAGATATGTTCTTGCTGCAGGGTGTGAAAAATCCTAGTGTCCTAAAGCCTGAGACAAATAGATCTGCTTTCTGGTAAAAGTATCAGGTTCCTTGCCCTCTAAGCAAGGACAACAGGGGAAACTAGATGGAGGCTGACTGAGAATTGGGTAATGTCGCATTTAATAGCTTGTCAGTGGGAGGGGTCGAAGTTCAAAGCACTGAGTTAAATCCTAGGGTTTGGCTGCCCATGAGAGGGAAGGTGGATGAGCCTACCCAATATCAGCTAAGGATCTGGCTCACTACATTTTAATACCTATTTTTAAAAGTATATTATCTCCCCAAACAACCACCATAATTATGACCCAACATAATTCTAGTCTTCCATCCATAATCCCAAACACAAAATCTTTCTCACAAAGAGATACTGTTAGGCCAGGTCTCCGTTAAAGGGGAAGGTTGAATTAAGATATGCAACTCCAGCTATGTAAATTAGAATAGCTGGAGTTGGCATACCTTAATTTGAGTTTCTGCATGGTCTCCACAGCGGGAGCCCAATGGGAGCTAATGCTTTCGTTGGCTTCCCATAGTCCTTATAAGGAGCAGGAGTATCAGCGCCAGCACGGACACCTTCCGAGTTTGATTTAGTGGGTCTTTATTAGATCCACTAAAATGAACTCCCGAAGATCGATTGTGGCAGCGTCAATCTACCCCATAGTGAAGGCATGGCCTTAGATATTTGTACGTTAGAAACATTGCTCAGCCTCAACTATAGATGCATATACCTAGATAATTTTCATGTACATATTTACAATCAATTCATAATGTTGTTAAGTCTTTCTATTAAACTATACAATGTTATCCTCAAGACACAGAAATTGTAAATACTTTTAGAGATTTCACTGTCACTTAATAAATGTAATAACTTTCAGGAAAGTTTTTTAGCTTGTGTCTAAGCACATTAATAATTCCATTGATTTCAGTGCAACTGCTAGTGAGTTTGGGGTTATGCACATTTTCAATGTCTCTTTCTGAATCAGGGCTAACAGCATCTCTCAAAATAATACATTCAGATTCCAGAATCAAGTGTTTTTTTTTAAAAAGACCAAATTAATAAATTAATATAAGAACTCATTTGTTGGGATTAAGATTATTGTTTTCAAGTGCATTTTCCAAGTGCATGTAAGATTTAGAGTTCAATTATATGGTAACATTTTCAGCAAGACTGTGTCAAAATAATTTACACTGCTAGCAAAAGTAGCTAATAAACAAACCACTTTTTCACAAGATATATTGGAACTAAATGTTTCAGTTGAAATACTAGCCCTACTGAAGTAAAAGGGAATTTATTGACTTTGGTAAGGTCACTTGTATTCTTGGATCATTTTTTAAAATTTGTATCCCACAAAAAATGATGATTAACTTGCCACAGAAATGGTTGACAATTTGTCTGGGAATAAAATTATTAAAAATTCAGGTTTTCTGCCTTCTTAGCACCACAATAATGAGAGCTAGATCTCGAGATGATAGGATGTTGTTGGGAACTGATTACAGTTGGTTGGAAAATGTGCTTTCCTCATCCTCTCAATAAAACTTGTTCATGAAAATTTAAAAAATATAATTTTCACTAAAATTATCCATGTAAAAATATATTTCTACTTTTCTCTGAAATATCAAACACAAAAATACTTCAGCTGAACACTGAAATGTTTTGATTCTGAAATGCTGCTATAGTGCTTCATGAAAATTATAGTTCAGATGCTTCATGTGCTTATTCTCATATATACAGTCCAGACTCCCTGGTTGGACTATCATCTCACACATGGACTTTCTTTATAATTGGGGAGATGGTTGCGTCATGTGGATCCCTGACCATGGTGCATCATGGGAGATGTAGTCCAGCCGTAAAGTCCAGCTCATACATAATTGGGACACAAGGAAACTGACTTACAACTTCCATAAGGCACTGAGGTAAGAAATCCAAATTTAAATATTTTGGTTTTCAGGTGACATATTTTGGTTTGGGGATTTTTTTTAACCAAAAATTGAGCATTTCCATGGAAATCAGATATTTTTCACCAAAAGATTTCATTTAATTGAAAACCTAACTATCCATCAAAAAACATTTTAACAGAAAATGTTCAACCAACCTTAAAACTGACCCTGAATATGGGATATCACTTTTCTCTCTTGCTGCTCTTGTACTTTTACTATTCCCTTTTCTCTCACCATCCACATACTTTCTCCCTTCTTCCAGGCTATTTATCCTTTCTGTTTAGTCCTCTGTCCCTTTTTCTAACTCCTCTTTGCATTTCTTAGGATAGGTATGCTGCTCATGCACCTCTCACATCACTAGGCCCACTTGCTTCCTGACTGCTGCGATGCTTCCTTTGTCTGGAACATATGCAATAGTAGAATATGATTACAGAGAGCAGTGTGATATGAAGCATCCAGAAAAATGGCCATGAAGTAGAATGTTTCATGTTTGAGCAGGGGGTTGGATGAGGTGACCTCCTGAGGTCACTTCCCTAATTTTGTATTATTCTATAAAAATAACACGTGAGAAATTAAGCTCTTGTGGATGCTTTAAAGGCACATTTGATTGTAGCATTTTAATAAACTTGAAGGGAACGTTGTCTCTGCAGTGCAAGTTGTCTTCCCCATTGCTTTCTTGTTTCCAGTACAAAAACATTTCCAATAAATTTTCAATTTACAGTACATTTTCCTGTGGCAGTATGTTAAATATTTTTGTGTTTTACCTGTTATGTTTGTTTGCCAGTGGCTAAAAACCATCAGTTTGCTAAAAGGAATTAATAGTAAATGGTTAAAATGTTTGTGTTTGTATCCTAGAGAAAATGAGTAGGCTGGAAATTTTGTTCTTAGACACTTTATATATAAGATTTGGTTTTTTGGACAACAACATTGTATTTTATTTAAAGGCTTATTGATTCTTAAAGAATTGTTTGACATACAATGTAAATGGAGTTATAACCTAAGATCAGGAAATCCTGCTCTCTGAATGGATAAATGTACAGTAGTCATATCTCAAGAGGATATTTCTAACCATGGATGCAGTGAAGTGTATACTGAGTAGATCCACTGTTTTGGTCATGTCGAATGCTCTGCTGTGGCAAAATATTGAAATGACAGACTTAAATGATCTAGGCTGAGGATTGATTTCACTCCTCCTGTATGTTAAGACAGTGGTTTTCAATGTGTGAGTTATCACCCAGTACTGGGTCATTGAATGTAAGGCACTGGGTGGTCTTGCTCAGCACCCAGGGACCTTGATGGCCAGCTAAGCCTAGGTCACAACCCACACTTTGAAAACCCTTGGCCAATCCCTACCTGTTCTGACACCATGCTGCGCCCCAGAAGTGGCCAGCAGTAGGTCCGGCTCCTAGCCAGTAAGGCCACAGGGATCACCCTACTGCACCTGTCCTGAGCACTGGCTTCACATTCCCTTTGACCAGAAACCAGCCAATGGGAGCTGAGGAAGGTCAGTGTCTGCAGGTGAGAGCCGTGTGTAGCTGCTTGCATGCCTGTTCCCAGCAGCCGGACCTGTTGCTGGCCGCTTCTGGGGCACAGCGTGGTCCATGGTGTCAAGACAGGGAAGAAGCCTGCCTTCACACACTCCTGCTGACGAGAAGTCATGGGAGGAAAGCCCGTGTCCCAGTCCCCTGCTCCAGCCCCAGACCTTCCCAAACCCAGAGTCTCCTGTACCCTAAATCCCTCATCCATGGCTCTATCTCATTGCCTGCATCACCAGCTCTAACCCTGTCCTGCACCCCAACCCCAGCCCAGAGACCCTCCTAAACCATGAACCCCTCATCCCCAACCCCACCCCACAGCCCTCATCTCTGCACCCCTGCTCTTTGCCCCAGTCCTAAGCTCTCTTCTGCACCCCCAGAGCCCTTATCCCCAACTCTGCTGGGCCTCAGGCATCAACAATTTTCTTCAATTGTATCACCAGAAAAAAGTTTGAAAACCACTGCAGTAAGAGCTTCCTCTTATCCTAACTTAAAGCAAGGTCAGAGTTTGGCTGTGCCAGGAAAATGGATTGTGTCTGGAAACTGATAGTTTTCCATAACATGGATAGGGAACGAGGAGAGAGAGGAGGGATGCGATCCTCATTATAGGGCCAGTGAGTGCAGGGGAGAGCTATCCTGCAGAGTGATCACTGGGGACAGCCACACCACCAACAGAGTTGCCAGCTAGAAATAGGGCTCCACCATCTTGTCTGCCACTGGTAAGTGGCCTCCCTGGCTAAACCCCTTTCCCCATCACTGCATTCCCACCCCCAGGAGCACCACTGGGGCCAGCCATCCCAGCCCCAGATGCCCCCATAGGACCCAGCTGTGGGCCAGCTTGCATAGCTCCCCTTCTCCCTCCTGCTAGACCAGGGAGCATCAGGGGAGATCTGTGGTGTCCCCTACGCCTTCACCCCTGGGGCAGGTGTGGGGAGCACTGCCAGGCAAGGCCTGTAGCCCTCCTCCCTCAGGTAGCAAGCACCAGGAAGCACTAGTGGAGAGGCCTGCAAGGATCCTCATTCCCTTCATGCCTTTGGCCCTGGGGAATACTGCTGGGGTACACCTACCCTCCCCAAACCCCAGCTCTGGGCCCTGCTCCCCAACCTCAAATCCCAAGTGGGCCTCCCTTCCCAAAGCCTGGGCTAGGCCCCCCCCCCCATGACACTAGGGTGCCCCCCCATGTGGCCCTGGGCTAACTCAGGATGCACTGGCAGGAGGACTCCTCCCTTCCCTCCCCTCCCCTGGGCTGCATGCTTCCTTCCCTTCCCCATCCCCTGGGCTGGACCTAGGTAGCGTGTATATATATACAAAGCAATCTACCTCTCTCTGTAATAACAATGAAATACATAAAATGTTCATGTTCCCTTTTGGAACCAGGGGAACAATCTTTCTGAAATAAAATTGTGAGAAGTAAAAAAGATATTTTTCACTTCTCAGGTTATGTGGCACAACGAACTCTTATGCCAAAATAATTTGATTCTTATCTCTTTATTTTAGCTATAGAGTTTACAGCATTTGTATTATTCTGGTGTGGGCTCTTAAATTCTTTAGTGTCATATATACAACAACCTCCCCCCAAGGAGCTATAGCTTTGTTCTCTCTCCCTTCCTCCCTCCTCTCCCTCTCTCACTCTTTCTTTCTCTCTCTCTCTCTTTTCCGTTTTTGCTTGTTTTGAGAAAGATGAAGTCAAAAACATAACCTAATAAAATATTTCCTCCCTGTTTCAATGGGACAAAACATATTTTCTGTGCTTAATGGAATGCCATTAACAAGTTACTCAAGCTATGAAGTCTTAGATATGGTAAGCAGAGCCGGCCCAAGCTATGGGCTGACGGGGCTGCCGCCCGCGGCACCCCATTGTAGGGGGTGCCATGTGAGGCTGCCGGGCCGGGCGGGGGTGGTACTGCACATGCTCCGCATGCCCGGGGCAGCACCACGCATGCGCCGGGCGCCCGGGGGTGGAGCCACGCATGCGCCACGCTCCCGGGGTCCAGGGCGCACGAATGCCTTGGGCCGGCCCTGATGGTAAATAATCCCTATTTCAGGTGTAAAGAAATTCTGTGGTGTCTTAAATGCCACAGTTTGGTTCACATTGACTTTTAAATGGCAAGCTCAATATTTATTACCTATTTATATGTAATAATACCCATCTTTGTGCCTCAGATTTCTGACAATAACAATTGTTTTGAATAAAGAACCCCACAAAATGTAATGTAAATCTGAATGCTTCTCTGTCATTTTATATGAAAAGGGAAAATCGGTCAATATTTAATAGTGAGGCACTCAGATACTATTATGATGAATGTTGTGTAAATACCTAGGTAGATAGGCTGGCTTTTGGCAGATTTATCTATTACCTGCTAATAAGTTGTTGTTGTGCTCAAAAATAGCTGTATTCTAAGCTCCAATGTAGCTTATATAGTTGCAGTATGTGCAATTCTTAAGTCACCACTACAGCTTGTTTAGTAACGTATCATAAGCTGGATCTTAGGTCAATAGGTGCGCAGACCACTTGTTCTCAAAGTGTGAACTGTGGACCACTAGTGGTCCATGACTGGCTTGTAGGTAGGCCACGGCTGGAGGCTGAGGCCTCCCTTGCAGCAGGGAGCTCGCACTGGCACTTCAGTGCGGCATCCCCACATGAGGTTGGCACACCAGCGCTAGCTTCCTGCTGCAGGGTGGGAGTGTCCCAAGCCTTGCGAGCTGGATTTGGCTCTAGAGAAACAGCAGCTCAGGGAAGTGCTGCCTGGAGGCTTTCGCCACTGCTTCCATTGGCCAAGAATCATGGCCAATGGGAGCATTCGGAGGTGGTGCCTGGGATGTGGTGCCTGGGAGGAGTGGGGGGCATGAAGCCAGGTAAGTGCCACCCCATCCTCCTAATGCCCAGACCCTACACCTCCATTCCTCTCACGCACTGCTCTGCTGAGACCCCTGCATCTCCAGCCTGTTCCTGCATCCTCCCTTGCACTTGCACCTGCACCCTCTCAGACAACCGGACACCCAGCCTGCTCCTGCACCCTCCCCGCCATCCGGACCCCACAATACAGGCTACTCCTGTACCCTCCATCCATCCCAGACCCCCCAACCTCAGAAAGCTCCTGCACCCTCCTCCTGCCATCCCACTTTTGCACCCAGTGGAGTTGACAGCTGCCACAGGCCCTGGGGCAAGGTGGGGATGGGTCAGCTCTTCACTCCTGGAAAAGGTGGGGCTGAGGGCAGTCAGCACTTAGCGCTGCAGTGCTGGGTCCCCCCAAGCCCTGAAAGCTGTGCAAAGTGGCATCTGGCACTCCTGTGACTGTTCAAAGGAGCTTGGGTCCCTGTGAATGGCCAGGCCCCATGGCAATTGCCCCTTTTGCCCTCCACTAATGGCAGGCCTGGCTGCATCCTACTTCCTGACCAGACCCAATGCTCCCAAACTCTCTCTGCCCCATTTTGTCATCATGGGTGGTTGGCTGGTGGTCCATGGAAAGGTTTGTGTTGAGCGGGGTGGGCAGCAGGCCAAAAAGTTTGAGAACCACCGCTCTAGACCATTATACCAATAGCAAAGTGTTCCATTTGCAACAATGTGTCTTTTGACTTTCTCCTTTTATTAAAATATTAAAGAGGGTGATGTCTTCTCACTGGTTGCTATTCATCTCTGGATTTTTATTTTTGAAAAAATAATATAAGAAAAAACAGGAGAAGAGTTGGATTTAAATGTTGGTTAGGTCAGAAGTAAGGTATTGTCAACCCCGTGTGTGGTTAATGCGTGTTTACATCACAGAAAGGAAAATGAAAAATCGGTGCAGTTCATATCTTCTGGATTAGTTTTTTAATAAAAAGTACATTTTCCTGTCACTCAAAAAGTCGGGAAATGAAAACATTAAGGTTCTCATAGTAATATTAGCTCAGACATTTATACACATGTACTATTTTTTGTTCTTTTGTTCTTTTAAAAAAAAATGCTTTATTATATTTCCATTGGTTGAGCTCTTCAGGGCATGACCTATGTCTCCGTGTGCTTGCAAAGTACCTAGTGCATTTGTGGCACTATCAACAATCTAAATAGTAAAAGTAGTGGTAGTAATGATAATAATAGTAAAAAATGAAGTATAGGATGTGCCCCCCTAAGTTAAATTAATATGAAAATCATGTTTTCTTTTCTTGAGTTCTGAATGTTGAGTATGGAGCAGTAACCTTAAAGTTAAATTAGTGTACATTTTCCAATTTAAATATTCAGCAACACTAAAACAACCCATCAACTTTGAGCTAAATGTGCTAGACTGCAGATTCCTCCAACACTGCAAAGCATAAAAATCAAAGAAATGAGTAGATAAGTAATGCAGCATCCTATCTATACTCTACTCATCAGTTCTGCTTCTCAACCTCCGCTATCTCCCCCCCAACACTCACTGCTCACTGAGATCTCCGTTCTTCTCAGCAAACAATGTGAAATTTGACCAAAAGTAAAATATTCCGACACACACATGCAAACTGCAGTTCTGTAATTTCTACATAAAAATTATAGCTGCATTTAGAACACTCACTAAAATATAAATTGCCCAATGAGACAGAGAAATTAGACTTTATTAAACTCTTAACTTCAAATAAGATTACTGCTCAAATCAATCTGTCTTGGCAGCAGTTGAAGGAGGAAAGCAACTCATGGCTTGAATTGTCACCTTTCTTCTCTTTTGATCCTCAAATCAGAGCATTACTATGCATCCCAGCAAAACCCCAGCCTGGTTTTTAAATCTGAGGCCCTATGGGTCTTGCATCCATTCCAGGGCTTAATCAACACTACAGGCCCGTGCATACAACTGCACAGGAGATCTTGGTTCTCCACGCTAATCCTAAAATCTATTTCCTATTAATTTTTTTTTTTAAATCCTGAGAAAAATAATTGGTATTTTTCCAACTGCACTGGTAATGCAAATGCATCCCTGGTTATGTTAATGAATAACTTCATTTGGTTTTATCAACTAGGAAATTGATACCATTTTAATAATTAGTCATTAATAACCCCCAAAGTAAGGGATAGAGCGGAGGCGGGGTGGGGAGGGGGTTGTATTGTTTTGCAATGGAGGGAGAGCTTGATTTTGCTTTATATGGGCAAGTGCCTTCCGCACAGTCCTTCCAGTTCTCACCCCACATGCAGACACAGCCTATAATGATCTTTTCTTAAATATCACAGAAAAACCTCTTTTATAGCCACTGATTAGCAATTTGATACCCGACTCTCCTATTACAATGTAGCAAATTATGTGAGGTTATGTGAGGAGTTCAGGTTCTGTTCATAACTTGACATATAATGTAGCTGTATACATTTCACCATATTATTGACCAACAAGTTATTAGTTTTCAGGTGATACCTCAGCAGGCATATTATGTATCAGTATTATTACTGTGGTGTGTAGGGTGTGAATACAAGGGTTCATTCCATCAGAATGGGCCCCTGCATGGGAAAGGGCTGCAGAGTTGCCATTCCATTTTCTGCACAGGTGGGAAGGACAAATGTGGAATCCTGGAGCTTTGATCCTCCCCAGTGATGCTGAGCCAGCATGAGGTGGAGGGCAGGTGAACTGCTACTGGTAGAGATTACTGGTCCCCTGCTGCAAAAGAGGAAACAGAGAGGAAATGAGGATTCTGTCACCCACTTAGGACCAGTGCTAACCAACTGGCAGCCCTGGGCGACTGCCTGGCTTGCCCGTAGGATTGCCAGATGGTTTAAAAAAAAATACCGGACAAAAATTTGTCGGGTCGGGGAGTAACCAGGGAAACCTGGGGGGAGGATTTGGGAGGTGGGGCCAAAATGCAGTTGCGGCCCGCCCCTAAGGCCAGCTCTGTTGGTAGCCCCTTGGAAACGGTGGCCCCGGGCGACCGCCTGGCTCAACCACCCCCTAAGACCGGCTCTGCACCCACTTCCCCTTGCTCAGGACAGATTGTTACAGCCTAGTCCTTGGTTAGGTATACTGGGTTTCCAGTGTAGGGTTTACAACAGAAAATGAAACTAAAATGGCAGGAGCTCTATAAACTGCAGCTCAAACATGCAGCTTGGCACTCTGGAGAAGGGAGGCCACTTAAAACTGTTCACTTGTCATCATCCTTCAGCTCTTCCTACTTTTGCCTTTCCAGATTCCTTTCTCCATTCCTCACCCTACATTGACATCTAGTTTTATTTTCCCCTGACTGAACCGCCACCAATGAGCATTCCATTTGGTATGATGACTGTGAATTTTTGATTTTCATTGATGGGGTTCTAGCTGTGAGTCATTGTGGATTAGGTCACAGGGGTAGAATTAAAAAGACCCAATCAGAATATGGCTTTGTGCAATCAGTAACCCCAATCATATTGTAATACATATTAGCATTTGTCAAATGTATTTGCCTTTTCTGATATAAGAAGTTAGACATTTGCTAAGTAAAGCAATATAATTTAATATTAACTATATTAAATGTTTTTAAGTAGTATAATGTATTTGACTTGCATGTAGAGTATTTGTATTAAAATGACAATAGGACACATGAAAGCCCCAATTGTAATGCACTTATATGCACTGAGCTTTGTTTCAGTCTCTTCGGCTTACCCAAATCATGCGATTGTGTCATAAAGTATTAACTATTATGTACTAAGGCTTAATTATGTCATAAGTTTACCCTTCAACTGTTCTCCCTTAATCCTCTCATACAAAAAGTCAGCTCTTTCCTGGTGTGATGTATTTTGCCAGCAGTGAATGCACTGATGCCAAAGGCGGTAATGATTGCTATTTAATGAAAGAGTACAAAAAGTAATGTGATAATTAAGTTAAGTTATGGATGTTGGTTATAAATTACCTTGTCTCATCTGAGCAGTTGGGTTTTTTGTTGTCTTCTCATACTGTATCATTTTTTCACAATATTGGAAGGTTGGCCATATGCAGAGATTTTCTTATCTAAGGATACCAGCTGTTTACTGGAGGTGGAAACTAGTCCTTCCTTTCTCAATCAGTGCCTGTCATAAGGAGACAGAAATATGTGTATGACTTACATGATTTGTTTTCTTAATAACAAATGTAGTTTAGTTAGAAAATTGATTATAAAAATAGAAACCCAAGCTTTGAAAAGCAATTTAAAGATATGGTATCTGTCTGTTATGATCATTCTAAGGCTAACAAGTGTATATCATTTGTGTAGTTAATTTTTTCAAAGTCTAACAACAGTGCTAATGTGGAGAAGCCAATGTTTAGAATATGATAAACATTTTGCTGATATGCACCCAAATTATATGCTAACTATTTAATCTATTATTTGACTGGAAGCCGAGTGAAGAATTCAAATGCAATATAGAGCTACGGCAATCTTGTTTAGCAAACAAATGTATCAAAACAGAGTGACAGTAAGCCATTTACACATTTACACAAATAGTTAGAACAGATCATTTAAAATAATGAACCGTGATGAGAAATGGGTTTGATGCAATGGATGGGAAGCCAGGAGCTCTTGAGTTGGAGCTGGGTCTGGGCCCTTCTTTGAAATTCCAACCTCAGGATGCCTTAAAGTTCCGTGCCAAGAGATAATCTACTATGCCTATGAGGGTCCTTATAGTCTGGTAGCACACAGAATGGGATTGGATTGTGTTTGATGCCACTTTCTCATTCCAAAGAGAAAGAGAAGAAAGCATCACCACTCTCAACATCCCTCTGTGAACTCAAGTGCTGATCTCCAATATTTTAAGATGGCTGTGAGAGAAATTAAATGGGAGAATGCACTTTTCTCTGTCCTTAGTGGGTTAACCCAATGCCTTACACCCAAGATTTTGTGGATTTAAAGTTGATATCTTCAAGTATTCCATTGGCTTCTGAGCAGACAGACAAATTGTATCCAAAGTGTTGATTACGCCTCACTACCCACACTTGTCTTCTTTGGTTGGCTCTGCAGCAAACAAGAACACAAGACAAGGCAAGTAACGTAACCCTTTGCCATCCCCCAAGAGTGTTCAGGATACCAGAAAGATGGATCTTCTTGGTTATAAGTAATTGCCATCTGCCTCTAGTAGACAGGAGTGGCAAACTGTCATGCTCTCTTGATTTGATATGACTTCTAGAGCTGGGAAAAAAATCTATTCCTAGTTATCTCACTCTCCTGAAAAATACAAGAGGGGGGCGAGAGAGAGACAGTGACATAAAGTCAAAGGAAGTGGAAAGCCATTCTTAAAACATTCCCTTTCTCCAGAAACACACACAAAGGTGGAAGAACTCCCTGTTGAAGGACTAATTCAGTT
This sequence comes from Rafetus swinhoei, assembly GCA_019425775.1. NCBI lineage: Eukaryota > Metazoa > Chordata > Testudines > Trionychidae > Rafetus > Rafetus swinhoei. Next base: position 266,281,917 of record CM033437.1, on the reverse strand, counting down.
CTCACACAAATGACATGATGGAGAAGGAGAAATTCTAGAATAACAATAATGTCTTTTAGACAGACAAAGTGGATGAGGGAATATCTTTTATTGGACCATGTGACGGGGCAGGCCCCGGTCCCGGAGCGAATTCACCTTGGCTCTGGGAACTCATAGTCACGTTGGCCTGGCCCTCAAAGCCCAGTGCCCCTTTTTCAGGGGAAATACGTCCCTCCGGCCTAGTCTGCAAAGTTCAGTGCCCCTTTCTCAGGGGACATACGGCCCTCCGGCCTAGTCTATGCACCCAAGCTTTTTTCACAGTCCTGGAGGCTGGATTACGGGGGGTTTTGGGGAGGTAGGAGGACCCAGGCCCTCCCACTCCACCGGGTCCCAGCCCTATTGGCAGTGTCAGTGACCACTGCCTGGTCGGTGGGGATGTCTGCCTGGAACACGCCGACCTCCTGGAGGGTCCTTCCTCCGCCCTGGGCTGCTTCCTACCTCTTCCCTGACTGCGGCGATGTCCTGGGTCTGTAGTTAGGCTGGCGGCTCCTGAGCAGTTGTAGCAGCAGGCCTTGCTCCAGAGGTGGCGTTGATGGCTGGTCTGACTTCGGGGACAGCTGGAGCAGCTCAGGATCTCTTCCCCACACTCCGGCCCCGTCCGCTACCTCCCCTGCCTGCCTGTTTTCCCTGTCTTTTATCCCAGGCCTCACTTGTGCGCATGCCCAGCAAGGCTGCAGGGGCGGGGTCTGCCCCGCCCCCGGGGCCAGGTGAACTCTTTTAGCTTCAGGACGGGGCCATGCCGCCCCGTCTCAGACCAAGAGAGACAAGCTTTCAAGCCACCCAGAGCTCTTCTTCAGGACTGTCATACATGCAGTGCATACTTAATGTCTTTTGACATTTATCAGCCACCTTTGAAAACAAAGTACTTTTAGGTCACAACAACCTTTTTTAGTGCCAAAACAACAGAGAATGAGGTCTTTGAAATCATGTTGTTTTGGAAGACAGAAATCTAGATCCTATAATCAAAAGTGAGGTAGGGATTCTGCTGACTCAGGACCTTTCTGTGGTGATAAATTACGTGTTTTAAGGTAGACTCATGCCACAGTACAGAACTAGTTCTTCCGGAAGCTACAGTTTCAAGTATTCTTCCATACCTAAACCATCCTCAGTTCCAATAAAATATGATCAGTCCAGCAGAGAGACTCTAAGCACTCTTCGCCAAAGAAACCAGTAATATCCATGGACTCCTCTATGCTACCCATGTCTCATCCCATGACAACTAACTTTACTTAAGAGGGACCTTGTCAAAGGTTTTCTGGAAATCTAAGTGCACTATAACCACTGGATCCCCCCTTGTCCACATGCTTGTTGACCCTCCCCCCCCCCCCCCAAAGAACTCTAGTAGATTAGTAAAGACACTGTAGCATCCTCATTACCAACTCCGTCTTCAAGACAGGCACCACTGAAATAGCACTCTTAGTACCAATGTTAATTGCAAAGCCTTTAGCTTCAACTCAGGTACAGTCATTGTCACCGGAGTTCAGATATTCCAGAGGCCTGTTTGCTTCAGGCAAGCTGAAGTCCCTAATTGCTAATGATGGTGTCAAGATATGCTAAGTCATTGCAACTTCAATGTTCTCTGGGAACTCCCAGTTCCCTGGTACCTCCCACATAAAGAAGGTAATCATATTTCCCTTCACTATCCACCCCAGCTCTGGATTATGGTGTGGATGATTCCTATAATTCTCAGGTCTCTGTCTAGGGATCCCCTGTGTACAACAGAACAGACCTCTCCCCTGTCACCTTCCCTGAGAGGGTATTTCCAAGGAAGAAATGATCTTGTGCCCCTCATTGGTTTGACTAATGCTGGATACCCCCTCTAGAACTCACACCTCAGTACATGCTTTCTCCAATACTACCCTTTGGGTGATGCTTCCAGATCAGCTACTACTGTCTTGTCTTCAGTATTAGATCTGATTTTGAAGCTCCCACCTTCTTTCAGGGATGCTACTTGGGAATTACCTGAAGAGGAGTGCCATCAGGATACTACTTGAAGAAAAGGGTGAGGTTACTCAACTTGTTCAATAACTGGAGTTTTCTGAGCTGTCTCTCCTTACAGGTGCTTCACTACATGCCCTCCTTCCTCTCTGCCTCAGAGTTTTATCTCAAAGGACTTCAGAGTAGAGAAGAAATTGAAGGTGGTTCATCCATACAACTCTTATATATCCTTCGTACAAGGAAGGATGTTTTAAGTACAGGACACGTACTGAAAATCACCAATCAAAGGTGTATCTGGCATACATATATCTGAAGTGGAGCACCAATAAGGACTCACAGAATTCTCAAAGAATTCTAGTTACTGCATACGGTGAATAATCTCTTCTTCTGTCTCAAAGTTACCAGTGCCTCCAAGACACTGGAGTTCTTATCTTCAATTTCTCATTGTTTCCACAGGCTGTGGAGATCCAGTTAGGAAGAAATAATCTGGAATTCAGCTTTCAGACTTGCATCCAGAACTTTCCTTCCTATCGCAACATCACTGTGCCAAGAAAAACTTTAAAAATTGCATGTATGCATAGCAGGTTGAAAATGGTACTTCTGGATGAAGTAATCAGGAAGAACAGCTCTAAACACAAGTGGACACTGAGGCCTGGTATACACTAGACCAGGAAGGTCGGCTTAAGGTAGGGAACTCCTGTTTCCTGCTTGTAAGTGACCAGGGCGCTTGCGAACAGGGTGGCTGCAAACAGGAGGGAGTTTTGAGAGGGGCTCTCCTGGTGAAGGAGGGGGTGATTTACAGCACTTAGTGGTAAGTGGCTGTCTGGAGTGTGGGGGTGTTTGTGATTGGGGGTTCTGGGCTTGTGTTTGTCTGTGTTTGTTTGGAGTTTAGAGTGCTGAGCTGTGTGTTTGTTTGATTTGTTTGAAAGGCCGTGTGCTCAGGCTGCCAGTTGGAAGCTGTGAGCCTTGATTAGGGTTTGAAATCTCAAACTCGCTGCTCATTGGTCGAGCTGTAGCTGGAGGGAGGAGCTTTCAGGGAGGCCAGAGCTTATAAAGCCTGCTAGTAAGCGACCAGGGTGCTTGTGAACAGGAGGGAGTTTTGAGAGGGGAGTTTAGAGGGGGAGGTTAGAGGGCGCTAGTTATTTCTGACCTTCTTTAAATGTAACTTTTTATAATAATCTATATTCCAGACATTTAAAAAGAAGCCCAGTTTATAATTAAACTTATTCATAAGAAAAATGCAGACAGAAGCCCAGCAGCAGAGTGGGGGCTATCTTGTTTAATGCGTCGAGTGTAACATGTATGATTACCTGCCCTGTGGGCAGGTGACGTATGTGTGCACCCGTTGCAAGGAGCTCCTGATGCTCAGGGACCGAGTTAGGGCTTTGGAGGCCAGGGTGGCTGAACTGGAGGAGCTAAGGGAGGCAGAGAGATATGTTGATGAGACTTTCCGGGACACTGTAGTACTGTCCCACCTCCAGTCTGAGAGCCCCAGTGCTCTTAAGGAGGATGAAAGGCTCAGGGGAGCAGAGCATTCAATGGGAACAGAGAGAACCCATCCCATAGTTGGGACCCCCCTTCCAGAGGATGTTGCGGTATCCTCTCACACTAGGGATACCTCTGAGGGGGAGGGAACGCCAGTTGTTAGGAAGAGGCAGGTGTTAGTAGTAGGTGATTCGATCATTAGAAACATAGATAGTTGGGTTTGTGATGACCAGGAGAACAGTATGGTGACTTGCCTGCCTGGTGCGAAGGTTGCGGATCTCTCGAGGCATGTAGATAGGCTTATGTGTAATGCTGGGGAGGAGCCGGTGGTCATGGTACATGTAGGTACCAATGAGGTAGGAAAGGGTAGGAGAGACATCCTGGAGGCCAAATTTAGGTTGCTAGGAAAGAGACTGAAATCCAGGACCTCTATGGAAGCATTCTCAGAAATGCTTCCAGTTCCGCACACAGGACCAGGTAGGCAGGCAGAGCTTCAGAGTCTCAATGCGTGGAGGAGACGATGGCATAGGGAGAAGGAGTTTAGATTTATTAGGAACTGGGGACACTTTTGGGAGAGGGGGAGCCTATACAGGAAGGATGGGCTCCACCTAAACCAGGGTGGAACCAGACTGCTGGCACTGAACATTAAAAAGGCCGTAGAGCAGTTTTTAAACTAGGAGATGGGGGAAAGCTGATTGGTGCAGAGAAGCACATAAATCGGACGGAGACTTCTCTTAGAGGAGAATCCATTGATAGAGATTCTCTAGGCTGTAGTCAGAAAGAGAGGAGGAGAGAGGACAAACAAGGGGCCAGAACAGACAAACAACCACATACGAAGGAATCTAATACACCAGGAAAGGGCAGACAAATAAATAGTGGCAAATTTTTAAAGTGCTTCTACACAAATGCTAGAAGTTTGACGAATAAGATGGGTGAACTAGAGTAACTTGTATTAAAGGAGGAGATTGACATAATAGGCATCACAGAAATCTGGTGGAATGAGGAAAATCTGTGGGACACAATCATACCGGGATATAAAATATATCAGAAGGATAGAACAGGCTCTGTGGGTGGCGGAGTGGCACTGTATGTGAAAGATAACGTAGAATCAAATGAAATAAAAAAAATCTTAAATGAATCAACATGTTCAATTGAATCACTATGGATAGTAATTCCATGCTCCAATAGTAAGAATATACCAGTAGGGATATATTATCGACCAGCTGACCAGGACAGTGATAGTGACATTGAAATGCAAAGGGAGATTAGAGAGGCTACCAAAATAAAAAACTCTATAATAATGGGGGATTTCAATTATCCTCATATTGACTGGGTACATGTCACCTCAGGAAGAGATGCAGAGATAAAATTTCTCAATGGCTTAAATGACTGCTTCTTGGAGCAGCTGGTATAGGAACCCACAAGAGGAGAGGCAATTCTTGATTTAGTCTTGAGTGGAGCGCAGGATCAGGTCCCAGGAGGTAACTATTACAGGACCGCTTGGGAATAGTGACCATAATATAACATTTAACATTCCTGTGGTGGGGAGAACACCTCAGCAGTCCAGCACTCTGGCATTTAATTTCAAAAAGGGGAATTACACAAAAATGAGGAATTTAGTTAAACAGAAATTAAAAGGCACAGTGACAAGAGCCAAATCCCTGCAAGCTGCATGGAAACTTTTTAAAGACACCGTAATAGAGGCCCAACTTAAATGTATACCCCAAATTAAAAAACATAGTAAGAGACCTAAAAGAGTCACCGTGGCTTAACCACCATGTAAAAGAAGCAGTGAGGGACAAAAGGCATCTTTCAAGAAATGGAAGTCCAATCCCAGTGAGATAAATAGAAAGGAACATAAACACTGTCAAATTATGTAAAATGTAATAAGAAAAGCAAAAAGATTTTGAGGAACAGCTAACTAAAAACTCAAAATCAATAGCAAAATGTTTTTAAGTACATTAGAAGCAGGAAGCCTGCTAAAAACCAGTGGGTCCCTAGACAATCGAGATACAAAAGGAGCAATCAAGGACGTTAAAGCCATTGCGGAGAAGCTAAATGATTTCTTTGCATCAGTCTTCACGGCTGAGGATGTTGGGGAGATTCTCAAACCTGCACCGTCCTTTGTGGGAGATGAATCTGAGGAGCTGTCCTGGATTGAAGTGGACAAATAGAAAGACTTAATGTTAACAAATCACTGGGACCGGATGGCATTCATCCAAGGGTTCTAAAAGAACTCAAATGGGAAATTGCAGAACTGTTAACTGTGGTTTGTAATCTATCCTTTAAATCGGCTTCCGTACCTACTGACTGGAAGACAGCTAATGTGACACTAATATTTAAGTGTCTCTAGAGGCGATCCTGGCAATTACAGACCAGTAAGTCTAATGTCGGTACTGGGCAAATTAGTCGAAACAGTAGTTAAGAATAAAATTGTTAGGCACGTAGAAGAACATAATTTGTTGGGCAAAAGTCAACATGGTTTCTGTAAAGGGAAATCATGTCTTACTAATCTATTAGAGTTTTTTGAAGGGGTTAACAAACATACGGACAAGGGGGATCCAGTAGATATAGTATACTTAGATTTTCAGAAAGCCTTTGACAAAGTCCTCACCAAAGGCTCTTGTGTAAATTACATTGTCATGGGATAAGAGGAAGGTCCTTTCATGGATTGAGAACTGGTTAAAAGACAGGAAACAAAGGGTAGGAATAAATGGTAAATTTTCAGAATGGAGAGGGGTAACTAGTGGTGTCCCCAAGGGTCAGTCCTAGGACCAGTCCTATTCAACTTATTCATAAATGATCTAGAGAAAGAGGCAAGCAGTGAGGTAGTAAAGTTTATGGGGTGATACTAAACTGTTCAAGATAGTCAAGACAGAAGCAGACTGTGAAGAACTTCAAAAGATCTCACAAAACTAAGTGATTGGGCAACAAAATGGCAAATGAAGTTTAATGCGGGTAAGTGTAAAGTAATGCACGTTGGAAAAAATAACCCCAACTATACATATAGTATGATGGGGGCTAATTTGGCTACGACAAATCAGGAAAGAGATCTTGGAGTTATCGTGGATAGTTCTCTGAAAACGTCCACACAGTGTGCTGCGGCAGTCAAAAAGGCAAATAGAATGTTAGGAATTATTAAGAAAGGGATAGAAAATAAGACACAGAATATCTTACTGCCTCTGTATAAAACTATGGTACGCCCACATCTTGAGTACTGTGTACAGATATGGTCTCCTCACCTCAAAAAAGATATTTTGGCCTTGGAAAGGGTTCAGAAAAGGGCAACTAAAATGATCAGGGGTTTGGAACGGGTCCCATATGAGGAGAGGCTAAAGTGACTGGGACTTTTCAGCTTGGAAAAGAGGAGACTGAGGGGGGATATGATAGCGGTATATAAAATCATGAGTGGTGTGGAGAGGGTGAATAAAGAAAAGTTGTTCATTAGTTCCCATAATATAAGGACTAGCGGACAACAAATGAAATTAATGGGTAGCAGGTTTAAAACTAATAAGCAAAAGTTCTTCTTCACACAGCGCATAGTCAACCTGTGGAACTCCTTGCCAGAGGAGGCTGTGAAAGCTAGAACTATAACAGAGTTTAAAGAGAAGCTAGATAAATTCATGGAGATTAGGTCCATAAAAGGCTATTAGCCAGGGGGTAGGAATGGTGTCCCTGGCCTCTGTTTGTCAGATGCTGGAGATGGATGGCACGAGACAAATCGCTTGATCATTGTCTTCGGTCCACCCCCTCTGGGGCACTTGGCGCTGGCCACTGTCAGCAGACAGGCTACTGGGCTAGATGGACCTTTGGTCTGACCCAGTACGGCCATTCTTATGTTCTTATGTGAAATGCTTACTTTAAACCAAGCCTTGGTGGCATCCATGCTGTAGGAGGTGGCTTCCCTTACTCCTTGCAAAAGGAATAGTGCTGGATGCTGGTGGAAGCTGTCCTCAGCGTTCCATTTATGGGTCTATACTAGACCTACTAAATTGAACACCAGAAGATTGACCTCTAGAGCATTGATCTTCTGATAAGTATAGACGTGCTCTCTAAAGCTTAGCAGTCAAGTCACTAATTTGCAGTTGGGCAAGTAGATCTCTTTTCTATCCAAGGGAGTATCAAGTGCCTTCAGTTTTGCTTCAGAGAAAATCAAATTCCTGTTTCCTGGCAGATGTAATCTTACTGAATTGAATCAGACATTATTTTGAGGCATTCCATCCTCTACCATGACCAAGAAAATGTCCTGAATTCTGTTGAAATCCTGAACTGGATCAGGGATCTGTAGAGTGTCAATACAGACACGTAAGCGCTATCACCACTTCTTCAGTGTTTATATTGAATTCTAAGGGAGTATAAGGAACTGAGGGCTTGTTGGTAGTGACTTCTGTCCTTTTATAATCTTCTCCGAAGTATTCCTTGTTTTTAGACTAAGTGCACAGGTCCTAGTAGTTTAAATTTCTAGTTGACTCCATGTTTGGTACAGAACATACAGGAACATCCAAAGGATCCCAGATCCAAGTAGGAGATTCTTCTTTCTAGTTGGAGTAGTCTATGTATCTAACCCCTCTGTCTACTGTGAGTTTTCCAGTCTGTAAGATGTGTGTTTACTTGCCTATCTCACAGAGGTGTTGAAAATAATTACGGTAGTTAATAAGTGCTAAGTACTATTTTTACTAAGATCAACTGCATCCTGAAAAGATCAAGTTTAAGCTTTTAACACATAGCTTAAATGTGGTAAAGTTTAATATTAATTACTTCAGGTATTCGCAAAACATCACTTAAATTTAATATGGGATTTAACAGGACTACTAGTCTAAGAAACACTTGTAGTAGAATCATTTTAATTTTTCAAAGATTTCTTTCTTCTTAAAAAAAGCCAAAAAATGTAACCGAGCTTTGTTCATAATCAACATTTTCGTGAATGATATCGCCTTTGAAATGCAAATATTATTCAAACTTATCCTCTTGAAGGGTATATGCTTATTACTATATTAAAAATGTGAAATGTATTTCTTATGGTATATTTTCTTCAATTATTTCCTCCAAGTTCTAATTTTAGCTATAACTTGTACTAAAGGAATAAAATGAAATTTAAAATTATACTCTTATTTGGGTAGTGTTTTAAGTGTTATTTTTACAACACCTAGCATCCCTACAACTGAAAGGAATTGAAATGTGTGTTTTTTGTATTTTTTTCCTGTTTTATATATTTGACTATAGATGTATCATCAATTTCACTGGTTCCTCCTTTCTTGAGCAGTTGGTCCTGCTCCAGAAAGAAGAGTCAGAAGTCAGTGATGCTTCATGTTCTCGTAAAGGGGTACCCCTTATGAAACTTCTTGGGGAAATGAAGGCCTTAGTTGTTCAGTTTCCTTATTATTTTTGCAGATCTCTTTCAGAGCAATAGAAAAGAGAAAAAAATATTGATATAATAAAAAACGTGATTAAAAAATGCATAAACTATATAGAGGTATGCAGATGGTAGTGAAAAATCTGAAACTACTATTAACCTATGTATTTAGTTGTTTAGATTTCAAATTGAATACATATATACATATGGATTTCTTGATATATGGGAGCTCTGTGTATCCGCAGAGCAGGGCCGGCTTGAGTCATTCCTGCGCTCCGGGCAGCGTGCGCCGACGCATGCGTGGCTCCGCCCCCGGGCACACGGCACATGCGCGGCACCGCCCCTGGCGCGCTGCGCACCTTACTGCTGCAATCGAGTGTGAGGCACCTGATGGCAGCTCTAAGGGGTGCCGTGCGGCCCCCGGCCCCGGGCGTGCGGTGCCTAATGGCAGCTGTAAGGGGTGCCGCACAGCTGGGCGCGCGGCGCCCCTTACAGCTGCCATCAGGTGCCCCCCATAGGTTGGCGCCCCAGGCAGCTGCCCGGCTAGCTCCCCCCCTTAATCTGGCCCTGCCCCAGAGGTACATGTGCCCTTCGTTGATAACTACTGCTCTGGTCTGACTTCTTTATGCTGTCTAGCACTGCAGCCCAACATGGTCTTAAACAGAAATAAGGTCTAAATTCTAGGTCTAAATTCTCAATGTTGTTTTCTTTATAAAAAAAAAAAAGGCAACAGAACCACCCCAACACTTCTCATTTTAAAAGGCCAAAGACACAGAAAAATTACCTTTAACTGATAGTCTAAGAAAGTTCCCCATGCTATGGAATCTTGTTGTCATAAAGGATATTCTTTATTTTAAAGAGGAATTTCACTGTTTTAGACATAATATTCCATGGCCATCATCTACGTAAGGGTGTCATGCCACAAGCTTGTCAGCGCTTAGCATATTTATTTACATTGTAAGCTCTTTGTTATGTGTTTATACAATGCCTAGCACAATGGGGCCCTGATCCTCTAGACGCTATAGCAGCATAAATAAATAATGAACTTCCTTTGCCCTACCTCTTCCCCTTAGGGCCCTCCCCTTACCCCACCTCTTCCCCTGAAGTCCCACCCCATCCACTCTTCCTCCTCCCCTCCCCTGTGTTTCTCTTTGCTTTATCCCTCCCAGCCCCCCTCTCAGGTCAAGGATCCATATGATACACCTCTTCCAAGGGGTATATCCACTCATCTGGATATTGGCCTTGCTTTACAATAGGCTATGTTGTAAAAATGTTAAAAAAAAAAAATGCTGGCAAAGTCAGTACAAACTAAAATTTCCTACAGACAATGACTTTATTCTACTCTACATACTATACACTGAAATGTAAGTACAATATTTATTTTATAATTAGATGGTAAAAATGAAAAAATAAGCAATTTTTCAGTAATAGTATGTTGTGACACTCTTTAGTCTATTTATGTCTGATTTTGTAAGCAGGTGGTTTTTAAGTGCAGTGATATTTGGGATACACAAGACCAATCAAACTCCCGAACAGGTTTATAGCCTGTCAGGGCTTGCAGAGGGTCACTTTCCCCTCCGGGCCAGTGGGCGGCCACTCTGCCTCATTACAATGAGTCCTTGTAGTCCTTGATCTCAGGCCAGTGATCAGACCAATGTTGTCTCGAGCCCCAGCCCAGACTCGGGGTGGGACGGCAAACAGCAGTCACCACAGTCTATAAGCCTGGGGCAGGGCAGGCAACAAACACATTGGTAAGAGTCTGTGTGCAGGCCCTTGTTCAGGGCATGGCGGCAAACACACAGTTGGAGCAGCCCAGGCCCTGGTGCAGGGTGGGGCAGCAAGCACACACAATTAGTCTAGACAATTAGAGGTTCAGGGTAGGGCAACAAACATGCAGTTTGTAGTATGGCCCAGGCCCTGATTCCCGGTTGGGCGGCAAACAACAATTAGTAGTTCAAACTGGGGCAGACAAACAATCGGGTCTCCTTGTTCCAGAGGCGATTGAGTGAGCACAGGCAGTTGACCTGGAGTTGCAGGGGGGGAGATTGCCACCCAAAGGTTGGTAGCAGGAGCGGTGCAGGCCCATTCGCTCCACTGAATCCCAGCCCAGTGGGTCAGTCTGCTGCTGGATCAGCGGGGATCCTCATGGCAACATGCTGACGGATGCTCTGTATCAGCCAGACTACTATTGGCTATCCCTGGGCTCCTTCCATTCTCCCCCTCTGCACATACCTGGTTCTCCAAAAGGTCCTCTAGGGAGTCGGGGTTGACAGCTCCAGCAGGGGTTGAAGTTCCTCCCAGTCAAAGTCCATCTGGGGTCCCAGTAGTTTAGGCTAGTCCTCAACTTCCTGCAAGCCCTCAGCAGCCTCCCAGCTTGGGACCACAGGACAAGGTCTGGTTCCTCTTGCAGCTGGCGCTCAACTAAGCTCCTGGGCTGGCTTCTTATACTACTAGCCACATCTCCTGACTTATGGTCAGGTGAGTGGGTCTGCCCAAGAGAGCTCAAGGAGGGGCTCTTCTCCCTCCGGGTCAGTGGGTGGCCACTCCGCCTCACTACAAGGTTAGAGTAGTATGAAAAGGCTGAGAGCCATTCATCCAGAGGTTAACAGTGAAGAATTCCCATTAGTTCCTCCTGACCATGGTTTTTTGTTTTAGTTTTTTTGTTTTTGGCACAGTGTTTTCTCTTCCAGTGTAAGGAAAGGATGATGAGGTATATCCAGGGTAGACTATTACCATGTTGGAGCTAGAAGAGTGAAGCTGGTGGGCTGACAAAAGCATGTTGAGAAGTTTGCAGCCCTCATGCAGTAACTTTTGGATGAAGGCGCATACACAATTGGTCAATTCAGTCTATAGTTAAGATTCCCGTTGATGCTAGGCATTCACACAGAGCATGTGTGAGTAACACTTTGTACCCTCTCTAGTTGGCTAGGAGACACTGCCCCATTCTGTAGGATGATGACCTGGCCCCATTTATACAAACCGTTGTCACTTCTCAGCAGGGCTGCAACTGTGCAATATGCCTGAGCATAAAGGCTTCAGCGCCTAGGAAACTCCAGCTAGTACAGAACACTACAGAGGAGGGGTGGCCACACCAGGGCCTGTGAGCCACATTCAGATCTTTTACAGTTAGGGTGTGTCTAGACTACAGGGTTTTTTCCAAAAGGTGGCCTTTTTTTGAAAAAACTTCCCCTGCATCTAGACTGCTGCTGTGTCTTTCAAAAGTAAAGCAAAAGAATGTGGCAGTTTTTTCGACTGCAGAAAACCTCGTTTTATGAGGAAGAATGCCTTTTTTCGAAAGTGCTCTTTCGAAAAATGGCGCTATGTAATGCAAACTGTGCTTTTTCGAAAGACAGCATCCAGACCGCCTGGGTTCTCTCTTTCGAAAAAGTGGCTCACTTTTTCGAAAGAACTGGTTGTGGTCTAGACACTGTTTTTCGAAAGAGGCTTGCAGTCTAGACGTAGCCTTAAAATGTAGCTCAGAGTCCCTCACCCCAGGCCCCATTTTCTGCCTTCTAGACTAAGGAGGGAGATCAGGGCTTCTGCCCTGCAGCAGGGTGGGGGGCCCAGGGGTATTTGACCACCAGGGAGGGTGCACCAGCTTGGCTTCAGCCCTGCCATCCCCTCCCTGCAGGGCTGAACCCTGAGCCCTGGCAGGCATCTCCTGCTGAGATGAAACTCCGAGACCTCCCTCTCCAGCCCTGCAGCAGCCTGAACCACTTCCTATAGCTCCCCTTGGCTGGGGAAGCTGAACTGCAACCACTGGGAGCTGCAAGGTGCTGTGCCTGTGGGTGGTCAATGTCAGCGAAACGTCTCACGGCCTGCCAGCAAATTACCCTGGTGGGCCGAGAACCAAAGGTTGCCAATCCTTGCTGTAGCCCTACTACCCCACTTCAGCTCTGAGCTCCAGCAGGGGTAGCTCTTGAACTTCTGAAGGCTGTCCTTTGCAGTTTGAAGGTCAGTAAGTTTGGTCACCCCTGCTACAGAGCACTGTAGCAACGCAGACTACAGTAAGCTTATCAGACCTGTCCTCTGCTCTCTACAGCGGCCCCCCATGGACTATCCAGGCCATGTGCCCAACAGATTTACTCCTCTGGCACAATGGAGTATTCAGCCAAAACTTGTATTTGGGTGAGACAGAACTTGCTTATGGGCTGGTTCAAGACTGTGGGATGAAGTGCCATAGCAACTGGGACCATCACAAACCTCACAATCTTCTGCTCCAAGTGCAAGGCACATTGCTTTGTCCTTGCCGTCCGTAACACAGATACAGAGTCAGTATTTAAAGTTTAAAAAAGCAAAAACTTACCAAAACAAGACACTCCACTTCACACGCCTCTCCCCTTGGGGACAGGGTGAGAGAACAAGCATGCAGAGCATGTGGCCTAAGGTGCTCAGATACTATAATTATGTATGCTATGATGCTGCATAGAACAGTGTGTGGTGGAACTGATGTTTGCCACACTTAGTCCTCCACTGGGGTAGGTGGCAGTGTAAGAACCCTGACTGCCTTAACTTGTGTGGAAGCTGGGCTCATGATCTTTGCAGACCCCTTCTCCCATTATATTTGAGCTGCAGGTGGAGGTAGTTGAAAATCAAAGACTTCAAATGCAAAATGAGAGACAAAAATAGAACCCTAAAAAAAATCAAAGTATTTATCCATTCTGGGGGAAAAAACCAGAACAGTTTCACTGTAGCCATTAATTCCAATTGATACTAAGCTCTCACATAGCAGTTTCGGCGAGTACTTTTTCCAAGGAAGAGGCCCTTGAGCAAACAAGTACTTGTGTATGAATGCCAATTTACCACAATTTTGCAAGCAAATACATTTATTTGTCCACCTGTTTTTGCACACAGTTGTGGTAAGTGTAGTTGCATGCACAGTTATGGTACATATATGTGGAAGTAACCATGCAACTATACATGCACTTTTTCAGTGGACAAATGGACCTCTGCTCACTGAAAATATCTCTTTATGATTTGTTCTGGATTTCTTTTAGGCAGTCAGTTTATATGTTGTGCTGCTTGTTCTGCCTCCTCCCGGAAGAAGAAAAATCCTTTCTGCATAAACTTGTGAATTGACACTTAGGGTACGTCTAGATTACATGGCTCCATCGACAGAGCCATGTAGATTAGTTTACTTGACAAAGGGAAATGAAGCAGCGATTTAAATAATTGCCGCTTCATTTAAATCAAAATGGCTGCCACGCTGTGCCGATCAGCTGTTTGTTGGCACAGTGCGGCAGTCTAGACGGGGATCTGCTGATCCCAGAACCCTTTGTCGGCAGATCCTGTAAGCCTCGTTTCACGAGGCATAAAGGATCTGCCGACAAAGGGCTCTGGGATCAGCAGATCCCCATCTAGACTGCTGCACTGTGCCGACAACAGCTGAGCGGCACAGTGCGGCGGCCATTTTGATTTAAATGAAGCGGCGATTATTTAAATCGCCGCTTCATTTCCCTTTGTCGTCCTGCTTCATCTACATGGCTCCGTCGACGGAGCCATGTAGTCTAGACACACTCATAGAGATTATGGTGATGGGCAGATTACAAATGCATAGATGGAGTTCTGGTTAGTCCCCTTCTAGTTGAAATTCATTTTGTAGGAAAATACTCTTTTCATTAAGTAAGGAATATATACCGATAGTTAACATAATAACATAAGAACGGCCATACTGGGTCAGACCAATGGTCCATCTAGCCCAATATCCTGTCTGCCGGCAGTGGCCAATACCAGATGCCCCAGAGGGAGGGAACGCAACAAGCAATCCCCACGTGATCCCTCTCCTGTCACCCATTTTCAGACAAATAGAGGGTAGGGACACCCAGGGGCAGATGACCATTTTGCGGGGCCAGGGCAACACAATTTTGCGGGGCCCCCCTTTGCCACGGCGCATGCGCGGGGCTTTTTGAAGCGCGGGGCCCGGGGCGGCCGCCCCGCTTGCCTGCCCTATATCCGCCCCTGGGGACACCCTTCCTACCCATCCAGGCTAATAGCCATTGATGGACCTAACCTCCATGAATCTATCTAGCTCTTTTTTTGAACCCTGTTAAAGTCCTAGCCTTCACCACAGTTGCTACATAAGGCAGTCATGGCATTCCAGTATGTGACCCATAAGCTTCCAATTTTTAAAAATAAATATGTGCACTCCTCCAACAAATACAACTGGCATAGTCTGCAAGTGTGGATCAGAGTTGGAATATTTCTTAACACATCTGATGCTTACATTCATTAATGAATGCTTTCAATAAATAAAATATCACAATCTCAGATATCCATATTTTAGCAAGATGGAATGAAAGTATAAACAACACAATAAAGAATTATGATGTGTGCTAATATGGGCCCAAACAATGCATGCATTTAACCCTGCTCATTAGAAAGTTGTAGTAAAGATCCAATAAGACCACAAGGGTTAGTCCATGTTAGTGGTAAACTGCAGTGCTGTATTTACTGTATTGCTTTCTTTTCAGTTAGAATGTAAGAGACCATTACTTTATAAGTTCCACTTACTGCAAAACTGAAAAGGCATATTCTTCATCATGATCTCAAAGCTGAACTAAAAGGCTTTTTACCTTCCAAGACCTTAGTGGCAGGCTTTGATTCTTCTGTTTAGAGGTACTAACTTTGATGACACTTCAAACAAGGAATTATACTCCTTAAACTGTTCGAGTTAGTTAGGTATGTTGCCAACTGGCATAAAAAGAGAGTCCTGAATCCTGGAACTGATGAGTAAATAGAAGTTATGACTTTGTTTGGAACCGAAAAATTTTGATTGAGGTAGGATCTTAAACTTGTAAACATTTTTTAAGTATTGCAATTTACTTTTCAGAATAGTTTTCAGTCTGAGTAAGTGCAATTGCAGCCCAGCTATCATGGCTTCTGCAGTGGCTTCCTTCCAGGGGGGATGAGTAGCCTGGGAAACTACACAAAGATCCAAGAGGATTTCCAGAAATCTGCCTATTAGGGGACTTAACCCTCTGTTCTTTCTGGAGAGTGGCAGAATCATGGAATGATTAGGAGAAAATGACATGACTTGAAACTAGTAAATTCTCTTACCTCTCACAAAGATTTTCATTTTTCTCCCCAGGGAGAATTTGGTCCCAAGTTATATTACAATGGTTCAGTAGAATGTGCATTGTAATAAAAGGGAAAGAATTGAGGTTCAGCATCTGAATAGTCTTTCATTTCAGTTGCAGGCTGGGTTCCCAAAGTGAAGAAGTAAATTGTTCCTACAGTGTATTACGTGTTCCTTTTTCCCCTCTGGCTTGCTAGTGAACTGCTGCAGAAAGAAACTGGACCACATGCCACAGTAAATGAGCTTCTTAAAATATTTTTTAATGAATAACAGATATTTGGGAGGACCTTAGATCTAAAAGCATGAATCATTGCTGCTTTGGCTAACAGATAGCTAACAACCTGGGAACTCCGGGTTTGAAAGCATGAGCCTTTAATACTGTCTGAGTTAAGAAATCTTAATTCTGTTAACTCCATGACCGTGCAGACTCATAAATGTCTATATGGGCTAGACTAGGGAGAACAGAGAGCCACAATGAGTAAGCATGAGTTACACCTAACTTTCAATTTTGATAAAGAGAAGGAAAGAATATTTTGAGCAACTATCGGCTATGTGACAGAAGAGGTCACTTTCATGGAAGGAGATGTATGACAACTAACAGTTTCATTATTTAGTGAGTTTCATGGTGTTTGAGGTTTTCTGCAAGGCAAGTGTGCAGAAGTAGCTAGAAGAGGGCACATAATTCTTTTTGACCTGGACTTTTTGTAAAGGATCTATTCTAAATGCCTTGTTTGCTCCTTGCTACCTCAAGAATTTTTATTTGCATCTTCCTTTAATAATGTTAATTGCGTAAGAATTCCCTGGATTAAAAAAGAAATGGACAAACTTCAAAAGTCCTGAATAAACACCCAGAAAGTCAGATGTTGTGGAGCAATTCTGAAGGAAGGACAGGAGACACTGGATGTGGATTTAATCAGGCTGCAACTTTATTATTAGATGTCTGGGACTAACTGGCAGAGTGTACAGTACAGGTTACCCCCTGTTTATCCTGTAATTACTTGTGGGACTTTCCCCAGTTTCCCCACTTTTTCCATCTAAGTCCCTCCAGCAAATCCATTGCCGGGACCTTATTGTACCTTGGAGAGGGGCTTTTACCAGTGTCCTCTCTTTTTTCATCCAGATCCTTCCAGCAAATCCATTGCCAGGACTTACCGTTCCCTCCCCCTGTAGGAGGGGTAATGTGGGCTATCGGAAAGGAGGGGTTGGCTCCCTGCTATTACAACCATAGGAGCCCCAAAACCCACACCATTCCCTTTCTGTAACCAGCGCCTCCTTTTTAAGTCCTTTACCAGGCCTGATCACTAGAAGCCTTCCCTAAGGAGAATATCCACCAGATATTTCCCCACAAGGAGGCACCAGCAATTAGCTTGGATGTTTCTCCTCCCCCGCTCAGGTTCCCAGACATCGTCCAATGATCTTTTGTGTAGCAGCCCAAAAGCATGTTCCCCCTAAATCTCATAGGAGAAAACCCACTCTCCCAGATGCACTGGGTTGCCCCCTGCACTATGCAGAAGATCATTGATTCCTGCAGCTGGGTTGCCAATGCCATGTACTACAGCTGATGGGCCATATCGGTGACCAGCATGCTGCATCCACTTATGCCAGGACTACATAGTGCCAGCAGCATCTGCTTGTGTTCATCACAAGCCACTGCACTCTGTTGAACAGAAAACAAGACAGGACATCTGCTAAGCCGGTATCCAGCCACAGGGGCATGCTTGGGAGGAAAGAAATATTAAGGCTCAAAGTTTGGCCCTGAGAACATATATCCCAGCCAGGGGTCCTGACAGCCTCCACAAGCCCCTGAGCAAGGCATGGGGGGATGGCCCCTGGGGCAACTGCTCCTTTTGCTCCCTTCCTGCCATTGACTGGCCTGACCCCTGCCAACCAGAAACCCACCTTTTATTGGGAGGGAGCTGTAATAGGCTATCCCCTATGTTCAGCACGACACCCAGGCATGCTAGTGTAGTGGAAGGGTCCTTTGTTTTGTCCTCTGCAAGGGGTACCCACAAATGATTTTGCCAGGCCACCTAGTTCATTGCATTGTTAACGGAGCTGCCTCATGGGTATGAAAGATGATGTATTACTGGATATTCCCTTGGAGTACTCTTGGGGAGCAGAGCCGGAGGGGAAACCCTTAGGTTTCCTATACACCACTGATTAATTTTTTTAATCCATAAGCCCCTCCCCCGACAAATTTGCTCCACAACTTGCCCTCCTCCTGGCCTGTGTTTTGTACCCCATGACCTGGTTCAATCCAGCCCAACCTGCAGCTGGCACTGAACTCAACCCCAATCCTGTGTTTCCTCCTTGCGATTATCCCTTAGTACTCTGGCAAGAAAGGGTCTAGTGGGTCCCAAAGCATGTCTCTCACAAATGCTTGAATCCACGGATGCTATGAAAACAACTATTGTTGTTAAATGCCCAGCAAATATTACTACATGACTCATGTCCTTCCTGAGCTTGCAGTGCAAGGAATAGGCCACTATTCCTGTGAACTCTTGTTCCCCAAAAACGTATTGTACCTCCACCTGATTATATCCATATACTCAAACAAGGCTGGGCTTCTCCCCAGATAAGCCTGTACCATAACACCTACTCAGACAAGGAAGGCAGCCTCCCAATTTCCCCATGTTCTAGGCACCCAGGCCATCAGGGCAACTCCTTATCCTGTGAAAATAAGCAATGGACAAACTTCAAATGCCTTGAATAAGCACTCAGGAAATCAGATTTTTTGTGCGAATCTTAGATGAACTATTCAAACATCCTGAAGTGTGGAAAGTGGACTGGAAATCTCATGGGAATATGATTTCTTTTTTATTTCTGGTATTTTGTGGCTTGCATGAATAGAGACCTGCAAATCTGCAGATATCCACTTTATATCTCCAGATATCTGTGGACCATGTTTGCAGATTGTGGATTGGCTGCAGATACAAATTTTGTATCCATGCAGGGTGCTAGCCATGAGACTGATTTTTTGGATTTCCATCTCTCATCATAGCTACACCAGGAAGAACAGAGAGAGGTGTGTGAAAATGAACTATAATTTGTTGTTTAAAAAAATGATGTGAACTTTAAAAGCTTAAAAAAATGTTCAGTTTCAGCTGCCCCTTGTGTTATCCAAGTTAATTCGCTCATTCCTACAATTTTGGGACAAAGCCATTAAAAATGGCTCTTTTGCTGATTTATTTTTAAACAAGAGCTTTTCATAGACATATGAAAGCTGTCTATGAAATGATTAAAAATTATATTAAGGGACCAATAGTTTGCTTGTGGCTATGTGGGTTTTTTATAGTCCTAATCTTTAAATCATTTAAAAATGCAAACCTTACAGGAAGAATGGGAATTTAGTTACCTATGTTGGCATGGATGATCTTTTATAGTTTAGGAAAAGAGGTTGAGAAACCTAAACAAAGATAGCATTGTTGTTTTAAACATTGAGATTCAGAGAATCACCTGATACTAATTTGCATACAGTATTTCAGTGGTCTGTAACATGACCCTCACAGAGGTTGCTGTGGAAAATGAGTATAATGGTAGGGGCAGATTCCATCATCCTTCCTCACAGTGTGTGCTACCTTACTCTGTGAGTAGCCCCGCTGATTTCATTGTGGCCATTTGCAGAGTAAGATACTACTCAACGCATATAGGGGTAAAAAATTTGATCAGTTGTCTATTTCTATTTTAAATCTGTGTTGGGAAACCATTCAAATGTAATGCTTCACTTATCATATGGTTAAAAACCCCTCTTTGTGCCAACAACCTGTACTAGCAGTAAGTATTAACATACTTTATGTTCAAAGCTATTGCCTGTTTAATAGATTTGAATACTCACTGGTAGATTTTATAACCATCGACCAAAGCCAGATGCACAGTCTGCCTCATAAATAGATGACATTAAAAATAAAGAGTTTGATAGTGCATCACTCCATAATATATTGAGTTTACAATTATTTTCTAAAACATATGCAAAGCTAAGTTGCCTGTACTTCCCTTTTTTAAATTAGAACATCTGCTTTACTGTTACTTTATTTTATATGTCGGATTTTTTGATATTTGTTCATGTGAATTTTGCATTTTTTCCTATTTTCATACTTAATTGGCAATTTCATTCTTTTATAACCAACTAGAAAACTATTTTCAGTGCTAAGAGTTTACTTGCAATACATTTATCACTTTGTGCTATGAATTCAGTATCTCTAAGGAGTTAGACAGTCTCTAACTCAGAAGAACACAAATTCTCACAGGATTAGAGCAAACTATGGCTGGGATTAACTATGTACCTGCTTACTATTAAATGAGATTCAAGAGAGAAGTAGTGAAATATTTTAAACACATTTTATAATCTGAAGACTCCATTTGAATAGGGCAGATAACAGCGTAAAACTGTATACTTGAGATCAATGCTGTGTTGGAGATATCTACAACAAGAGTTAAATGGAAACTAGTATTCATGTTTGTTTGGAAAGGTTATTGTTTTTTGCAGTACAGAGCATGACATACTTTGCCAAAACAATTTAATTATTTTTAGAGATCACTTTTAAAGAGAATAAACTGTTATGAAAGTGGTAGAAAAATATCACTGATATAAACATTGTAGATGAGACTAAAATAATTGGAGAGAAATTGCTTTCATTTATGGCTAACAAGCTCAAGAATTTTGCATGATCTAAGCTATATTAAAGCTTTTTATGAAGAGTTTTTTTTTTGTATGACGAGTGCCTTAATAGAGGTATCATAGTTTACGGTAAAATAGAACAGCAGCACAGCTCAAGTTAATTACATTTATTCAGATGAAGTAATATTCTACCATACTATTCTACAGAAATAGGGGGGGAAATTACTGAAACCTTTTTGCCAACATTTATCCGTTTCAATTATTTTACCGGTATGTATTCCATGTGTGCTTTTGCTACAGTACCTTTATATCGACAGTTGGTAGCACAAGCCTTTTAAAGCACAAAGGGTAGCAGCACTCCAGCCAATCTGTGATAAAAGAGAAAAAATGAAATCACTATGGAAACTGCAGGAAGAATCTAAAAGCTTTCTTTATAAAGTAAATGTCTGATGTTTGTGACTGCGGGGGCACAAAATTCATAAATCTGTATGATGCTATCATTTCTGATTTGTTATCACAGCAAATGCCAAGTCTAAGCAGCCTGACCTTAGCTTTATTAAGAGCTTCCTTTTTAGAAATAGTTACTATTCAACAATGGAAAGGTTGCAGTGCTGCAAGTGCTGCAAGGGGGAACAACTAATTTGTTTAAAATGTGTCTGTTTGTTTTTAAATCACACAGACCTCAAGGTTTATAGAGTCAGGAACACCATGAGGGTTTTAGTAATGCAGCAACTGAGGGGGCTGAATGCAATTCAGAAAACTTGTTTCGTTCCCATTACATGCCTGTCTTTGATCTCAAATTGAAAGACTCTGACACTCTTCCTCCAATCCAGAAGCAAATAAATACTAAAGAAAAGAAACCCCCTCTTCTTTCAGCCCACATAGCCTCTAAGACTGGAAAATGAAGGTGACTGCTACCGTGAACCTGTTTGGACACCAGGCAGCAACAAATACCTGTGTCAGTGGAGGAGTTTAAGAGCACTGCAGAGATCTTTAGACAGTGCAGTGTATCTTGGCTTACACAGGCCACGGTCTTAATTTCAAAACAGTACTAGTTGTGCTTTCTCTGTACCTGCAACTGAAGAACTAGAGGAAGAGGATGGCATCAGTAAATCTAAATCCCAAACTCATGTCACAGAAAATACCCTGAAGTCTAAGCAGGACGAGGCTCTTGGTAAGTAGATCTCTACCATTACACTTTGTGGCTGTAAACTTGAAGGATACTTGCACAAGGCACATAACGCAGAAAAGCAAGACCTAAGTATTTGGGGAGGGAAAGGAATGGGATGGGGGAATGGGATAGTGTGTTAAGTTTATGGCAAATTCCCTGAAAATGTTTGCTTTTCCAGTATTTGTGTGTGCGTGTGTGTGTGTGTACACATTTATAAACACTGCTAGTCTGCTGTTCTGAGGCATTTGTGAACTATAGTTCTTCTTGACTAAATGAAAAAGGTTTGGTGTCAGTGACCACATTTCAAGCTTTCAAAACACATGGTGGGTATTTTAATTTCTGTGGATTCAGTTTAAAATATTGATACTAAATGTATAACAGGTATGATCTGAAATTATTTTACAGAAAAATTATTGATGTGGGAGAGTACAGAAAATAATCTCAAGTACATTTGGATGTTAAGGTACATTGGTGAATGCTGCTGTGGAGTATTGTATTATTAACAATAAAGATTTGTAAATTAGCAATGGGGAGACACTGACAATAACATTTCTTTCAAAAGCTGGTATATCTTTCTGTAATAAAAATAAATCCTAAAATTGGCTTCTTATGCATATAATGAAAACTAATTAAGTGTGGAGAAAATTTGACTTGGTAGAATGAAATTAAATATCTTTTTAAAAGACTTCCCTAAACAGCACTAGCTAGGGAGAAGTCCAATAATATTTTTAGCTCTGAATTGTAATACCTTTGCTATATTAATAAATCATGTTGCATTCTGACTTTTATCAAAAGATACAGAGGAGGAGAACTGCATAAGGCACAAGGAAGCTACAAGGAAGCTCTGACTTTTTTTCCCCCCTCCATCAAGCTACTGTACACATGGCCTTTCAAGATGAGCAACTCCCACAGAATGCACTTACTGCGGTAGGTCAAAATTGTCTGCAAGTCAATGACAGTAATAAATGAATAATCAAATTATAATGTGTAATGTACTACTTAAATATACTATATCTAATATTTGAGGGGAAAGTGAGATATTATCCTTTTTATGTTTCCCACGTTTGAATTATTTTTATGAAAATTGTATTTTTTCTTATGCTGTTTAAGGTTATTTATTTATTGACTAACTATTGAAATGAGTAAGACTAGAATTGACATGCACACAGAAAATAAATGGTTTGATTTACCCAACACATCTGTGAATACAGACTCCTTGTAGCAATTTATTTGTGATAACACTAACCTGTATATGAATTCTAGGCATAATGCTGAACAAGAATAATAATAATAATAATCTTGTTCTGTGGCTGAGAACAAGACCAAAATATAGTCTCTCTGCAAGTAAGGAATCCTAAACCTTGAGAAGAAAAGCTTTGGGTTGTTGTTGTTGTTGTTGTTTTTAAAGATGAGATACAGTGACACAACTCCTAAAAACGGGCTAGCTAAAAAAAAGATGACAAGTGGAATTATTTTTTTATCAGCAGATCATGTATCAAATGTATAATTTGTTGATTTAGGAATACGAACTGATGAAATATGTCTTTGACACTACTGTGCTACATTGTCATGTGGAAGCTTTTTAACCGTCTTGATGAGTCCTAGTCTTTGACATTTGCTGTTATAAAAAGCCTGGTTGATAGTGCAGTACTGTAATTATGTTTCTATGAAAACAATTCAGATAAAAGATCTTCAGCCCTATATTATAAAAAAAAAAGTTATTAACATTGTAACATAACATAAATGTCTCTTTTGAGAGCTTATTTATCCTTTTTAAAAATCCCTGTTTTTATAGTGTAATTTTTAAATAAAATTGAGCATATTCAATATAATTCATCATTTTTTTCTAAACTGCACATTGTACTTGCCCAAATGCTAAGCAAAATAGGGACTGGCTCCGCTCTGTTTAGATATTTTATTTTTGTAGTTGGTATTTATTTTGTAAACATTTGCTGCAATAATAAAGATCCAATATTTTAATCATATATGTGTGTTTTGCAGTAAGTAACTTTAAAGGCAAATAAACAAGTGAAAAGAAAGAGTTCTGCTTTTTATTAGGAAATCATTATGTTAAATATCAATTATATCATTTGGGAACACTTGCCATTTATTTTGCGAAGCAATCTACTAGGAAATGTTAAGTCGATAAATGTTTTCGTCCCTGGTAAAGTTCACTTTTTACACATAATTTGTGTACAAACTGAGATAAAAGGTTAATTAAGGTTACATGCTCTGAGGTGTTGTATGTATTTTTGCATATATAACAGTTACATATAGTTGATGCAATTTTTTATTCTGTTACATTTGGTATGAATAATTTCTTAGTACATGGCTATTTATTACAGAACCATTAAAACATAGAATCCCTGAGGGGAAATGGATACCTGATATTGGTATGTGGCTTTGTGTCTGAATGTATAACACTCTGAGTTGGCTGAAAGAGAATATGGTAACAGTGTATCCTCAGGTAAAATTCTCAGACACTAGATTATTATGGAATACATAATAGGAGTACTGTTTTCCTTACACTCTCCTTTTGGGAAATATAATTCAAATTTTTCAAATTATGTCGTGGATATTTGAGGGTAAATAACTGACATTGTGCCTAGGGAATTATAGGTGAATAGCACCTGATTTTGTTAATGGGAGTTGTGTACTTAATTCCTAGTATAATATATAGAATTGACAATGTCCTCCTTAGAAAAATTTAACACTTTAAACATCATTTCTCATATTTTGGACTTGTTAAAAAGAGATTCTTAGTGTATAGCTAAATGAACTCCATTTTTCTGTGTGACTTCACTGGCACCCAAGAGTTTTGTGTTTTATAGCAAAATGTATGTCATTCGGTGCTTGTGAATGACTTGGCTGGAATTAAGAGCCTTCTTTTATATCTAAGGCAGCTTTTAGGAAGTTTAGTAAAACTTCCATAAGAAACTTCTCTCCCCTTTTCCACATAGCATAAAGAATGTTCTCTCCTTAAAAGACATGTAGAGTTCTTCCTATAATGTCACTGAGGAGAATGGGAAGGGAGCTATGCATTTGTAGGAAATGTAGACTGATCTATTTAGTTTATCTTCCTATCATGGACCAAGCCCAGTGATATCTCAGTATTGAACATTTTTCTTTTCACATCACTCCTGCATCTTTTCAGTTACAATGTTTTTGACTTGTGTCTACATAAGCTAAGATGCAGTTGTTTAAAACCTATGCAAGACTTGTTCTGTTGAGGACTCAAGTATTGGAAGATATATAACACACTTGGTTCAAAGTGAAATATTCAAGGCTAATGTGCTTGGGTAGGGTCTAATCAAATGTTGACATTGAATGTGACCACACTCAGACATTTCTCATATGATCAACAGCTGGAGTTTAGAGTGCTCTTTTTATAATACAAAGTGAGTGATCTTCATTTTGCTCTTCCCAGAAGTAGCACTCATGCTGCGTTGAAAAGAAATTGCCATATTATGGTATATACAGTCAAGCTGTTCTTTGGAATTGTGGCTGATGTAAATCAGTGAGGGTCTACTGAAGTCAATGGAGCACAGATTTACGCCAGATGAGGATGCTAGCCCTTTATCTCTTCCACCCCCCTCCAGTTATTTTGTTATAAACTTGCATAAGATAGAAAAGGGAATCATCCTAAAACTCTCTGAAACTTGTAATAAAATGTCCTTTTTAACTTGGGAAAAAATACTCACTTTTAACACATGTATGCAGTAATATGGTTTTTCACATACCACCACGAATACTAAAATTGTTGAAATAAATAAGGTTCTTTCAACATTGTCTTTATATACTGATATTCTGAAAAAAACTATAATGAGACATTCAGGAATAAACTAACCGCAGAGCATGCAAATCCACAGTCCTGTCTATGTAATGCGTATCCTGAGCTGCTGAGAATTTTTTGTCCTGCAGGGTGAGTTCCATTAAATTACATTGATTTCCTATTGAAAAGACACTCCTCCCTTCTTGCTGGACATCAGTAATCTTAAAAGGCCATGTGACCCTTCTCCTTAATGGAGAAACATAATGAAATCCTCACTCAAGTAGAAAATAATGCTCTGTAGCTTTAAAAAATGACCACTGATCGTTTTTCCAAAAGAATTTCATAAAGCTCATTATTTTGTACTTCTGTGTATCACACATGAGGAAAACTCTGTATTTACTTGTGCCACAGACAGTAACAACCAATATTCTATCACATTAGAAATCCATGTTTTTCAAGTGATATCTCTCATTTGCATTTTTATGAGCAGTGGTAAAATATTTCATGTTTTATTCTGGTGTGAAATATTTTATTTTCTTCTCTCTGCCTTTCTCATCCTTTAACTTGCCTTTTTAAAACCAAAACAAACAGTTGCTCCTCATGAAGTATTCACTCACTTACCTGTGCACACATACAATGTTTAAAATAAAGTTGAGACTGGCTTAAACAGAGGAAAAAGGAAATCAAGTTTAAAGGCTAAAATACTCATCTGTAATACATGGCAGCGATTATCCAGAACTGTTTTATTTAGCCTTAAATTATGAATGTTCCATAAAGAACAGCGCATCAGTTACTGACCTTGTATAATTTAACTTCTCTATTACCGCTGGGGTCTAATATTGTTCTATTATGACTAACATTAGGTTCAATCAGATTTCAGAGTGAGAGCGTTTGAACTGAAGGTGTAGTATTTTTTTAAGTTTAAATGGAAATATTTCTTTGTATAAGATATGTGGCTCTTTTCTTAACCAAAATGTAGTTATTTTCAATTCATTTTTCCCCACGGGGATAAAAAGAGATCTTTGTATTTCGCCAAAAAGTATAGCACTAGTAAGTAAAGAGTTAAAGTGAAGGCAGGCTCACTGGTTTGTTGAGATCTGTCAGAGTCTGAGTGGCTGGCTACATATCTGTCTCAGGAACAATAGCTACCTGTATTCTGTACAGACTGCTGGGCAGGCACTAGCAATCTGGAAAAGGTCTGTCTCTGTTAGAGGTTTCTTAGTAAGAATCCCTAATGACAGTCCCACTTTTCACTGGGGAGGGAAAAAAAAATCCTGTCTTCTCTTTTGATGAAGGACAGAGCTTTGATCATTTTCATTCAGCCTTGACTTGGCCTGAGATTTAGGTTCCCAGCTTAGAAGTCAGGAGTGTCTCTCTCTCTCATTCTCTCTCTCCCTCTCTCCCTCTCTCTCTCTCTCACAGACACACACACACACACACACACACACACACACGTACGTTCTCTGGTCTGTGCAGGCAGATTAGTGTCACAGCTGTAACTGAGGCACAGAGCAATAAACATAGCAGAACCAATCTCCATGGAGGCAAGAGGGGGCACTGGAGGTGACAACAATGAGAAGGATCTCTTCTTCTGACAAGTTTTAGGTAAGAGGGAATATTTATACATCACTCAAGTATTTTAAAACCTTCTAGATGAGTTAGAAATTGTTACGTTTAATATATGCCTTGTTATTCAAATATTTTATTTTACTGTTGTATCCAGGCTGTTACTAGCTTGTAAACCAGTAATTATAATGTTTTGTGTTACCAGAATGATTGCAGCAAATAGGCAAGGTTTCTTCTCCTGCATAGTAGCTATTACAATTGGTCTTTAATGAAGGTTTCTGCTACTGTTGAGGATTTTAAAATTCAGCATGAATCTTCAGTTTAGGTAAGGTAAAATTATATTTAGTCGTAATATATACATGTATGCAATGAAATGGTGTGTTGCTGGAGTACCCATGCAATATTAAAACAGTGCTCCCTCAACCCTAATTTGTAATTATTTTTACACTGTTAACTGTACTGGGGTCAGAGAGTTTTAAAAATTAATGAGGTTCCCTGCTGAGTTCAAATAGTATTATCTACGTGAGCCACTGCTGCAGAAGCTGAAATTATTCCAGCATACTTTTAATGTAGGTATAACCTTCTGACTTTAATATATTGCTTTTGGAACACTTTCCTTCAAAGAGTAGCTTATACACTCTGCGATGAAAAGGGGACAACAATCCATTTTAACAATGAGAAGTTGAGCATGAGAAAAATGCCTTTTCCTGTAATGACAAGACGAGAACATTTGATAGATTGTATTTAAATAACAATGGTTTTGATTATTACAGTTGTGATCACTGATATTGTACACTTGTTAAATGTTTACAAATAACTAATGTTCCAAAGACTAGAAAAAGAACAAAAACCAATGTTTCATGTGGAAATAGAAAATGAAAATATTAGTGAAGCAGGTTTAAAAGGGCAGGTAGAGTAACTTGGAATAAAGTGAAACAACTACAGCATGAAAGCAGGTTATGATAAAGTGGAATAATGTGCCATTGTTTTCAATTAAATATTAACCACATCAATTTTCAAAACTTAAAAAGGAATTTGCAATTGATCTTCAAATGGGGGGGGGGGGGATCTGTTTACCTTACAATTCCCATATCGAAATAAACTTTCAAACTGCAAGCTGGTTATATTGATTGTAATCTGCAGTACGTTGTTTAAATGGAGGTAAAATGGAAGGCGGTTTGAAGCTGAATATACAGTAATCAGCACTAAAGATTAATTTTATTCAGTTTCCCATTTACAAGACCGATTCTAAG
The DNA here is from genome assembly GCA_019425775.1 of Rafetus swinhoei. Taxonomy (NCBI): domain Eukaryota; kingdom Metazoa; phylum Chordata; order Testudines; family Trionychidae; genus Rafetus; species Rafetus swinhoei. The sequence continues at coordinate 266,253,647 of CM033437.1, read as the reverse complement.
CTTCCTGTGATATATTGTTATGTAAATATGGTGCAGCAAGGGAAAGTAGCACTATGGAGATTCAATTTACTTTGAAAGTTGTTCATTATAGAAGGGATGAATGTTATTTATTTGATGTGATTCAAAGGCTAGAAATGACTTTTTCATTGTGAAGCCTATTGTGATGGGTGCAGGGTGATCTAATCTTTTTAATTTTGGCTTTCACACCAGTGGAGATGAAAAGAGATCTGAGCTCATTTGTTGGTTGCTAAGTCCTACTGGAGGCCTAAGTACCATTTGTGGTTGCTATGGCCAATCTGACCTCAATCTATGCAGTTTTAGGGACTTAAGCAATCCTTTTTTATTTAGGAGCATGTACCTTGATTTATGTCCAAAATCGAGCCTGAATGTCTTTGTCTGCAAGTGATAAATGGTGGCATACAATTCATCAGTTCTTACAAGTAAACACGGCTGTCCCACTAAAAATATGTTTTGTTCTGAGTTAATGGTATGGAACAAGCCAGTCTCCACAAACAGCTATCTTTCATTGCAGAGAGCCACTGAAACTTGGAGCAAAGTGAAGGAAATTGGCATTCATCTTCTTACATTAGCATTTCATTTGTGCTATCTGATGATGAGACTCTGTGTAGATTGACAATGAAAAGCTAGCATTCCATTTCCCTATCTGACTCTATAAAGGATAGATTCTGAATGTATTTATTCTGTAGAAATAGTAAAAAGTCAGGAGTGCTTTCTCTGATATTGTTTGTCTGCCACTTCGTTATCACGAAGTCTTAAAGTACATCCAGTCAAATAAACTGTGACTTAGCACAAGGAAGTTTCCAGTTTCAGTGGTAGGCAAATGACTTGAATTCACATAGTATCAGATTTTTGTTACTATCAGAAATGTTCTTCACATGTGATACTTAATGGTGCTTGCACCTTCATGGATTACAGAATCTCTTTCAAAAGAAACTACTGTGGTTAAGTGTTTATTGAATGCAGAGTGGGTTTGAGGAGATGAATAGTAAATTTTTTCTTATATTAAAATTACTGGTTTGATTTGTCATTTGCTGTATGCATGCTAGGCTAATGTGATAATGATCACAGATTAGCAGAGGCAAAATCATTTGCTGTGTTTATAGCGTACTTCACATACAGAATAATGTTTCATAGTACTTTTCTTTCAGTAATGAGTTAATTTTTGTACTAAATTGGCTACCACAGATTACTACTACTGGAGGGGGGGGGGAGAAACAAGCCAAATCAAGTGTTGTACCTGGCAGTTGACATTGTTAAAGAAAGCAAAACATAATCAGTAATTATACATTTTAAAGCTGGTTGTGGCTTTGTGGCCATTTCTCTCTATCTTCATGTAATAACTTAAAATAAGAATTTCTGAAGAAAGTCATTATACTTTTTTTATATATATTCCTCTTGTATGAGAAGTGTAAGGGGAAAAAAAAACAGTTTACCTTAATAGAGTTAGACATGACTAAACCACAGCTAGTTGAGTTTGGAGCCCTGGTACACTATGGTCACTGGGGCCCTATGCCCTGCCATTTCACTCCATTTACTCAGAGGTTAAACATGTTTGGGGGACTGTTGAGCATGAGACCCCAATATAATTGTCCCCCATTTTACCTCCTCTCGACAGCCCTAAGGAGGGCCCAAACAGATGCTACTTGGATAGAACTAAAATTAGTTCCCCAAACAATTTGAGAATTTCTTTTTAATAAATAGTGTCTATTGTCTTTAAAATATTGTTTTGAAAATCAAAATAGTGCATGTTGATCTTTTCATGTTAGTAAGATCTGATGCATATTTATCTCAAGTTGTCAGTAACATAATAGCATAAGGGTTAGTGTTTTGATTGAACACATTGAACTGAGCTACAAATAAGAATTTACTGCAATGGCAGAAAGTTTCTCACTAGAGTAGGCAGGTAAAATTGCCATTAGAATCAATGCCCAAAGAAATGGGATTTGCAAGGTAGAACTTTATAACACCATTGAGCTGTTTTGCAGCATCGGATTGATGATAGAATTTGGCAGGCCATTCCTGCTAGTGCTTCTTGGACCAGCTCTACCCTACATGATAAATTCGATTTAAGATACACAGCTCCAGCTATGGGAATTGTGTAGCTGGGGTCGATGTACCTTAAATTGATATTTTTTGGCATCCCCACTATGAAAGATCAATGGGAGAAACTTTCCCATTGCATGTTTTTATTCCTCGCGACCCTGTGGAGTAGATGGGGACACCATCAGAGTTTGATTTAGTAGGTCCTTACAAGACCTGCTAAATTGAACCCTGGAAGATCGATCTCTGGAGCGTTGATCTTCCTATAACTATAGATAAGGCCTACGCATAGCACTATGTTAGACCATCTTCACAATTAATTGCTAAGAGACAGGAAACCAAAAATAACCTGTTTAATTATTTTTAAGTCTAATCATAACACTTAGATTTTCATTTATTGGATGTTTATAACTGTAAAAATCAGTATTGCATGGCTCAAAACCATCTTGCTGAAATGTTTACATTCCAACAGCACAAGCGCAAAGGCCTTAATGACATTTTGATGACTTTCACTTAACATGTAATAAAAGCAGAATGCAATGTAAAAACATAGCTTAAATAACTAAGCTGTAATATTCTCATCTTCAAAACAGGAATGGGACATCATCCTTTCAGGTTTACAGTTTGCCTTTGTTGGTATTTCAGTATTCATAATCTTTTTTTTCAAAAAGTAAAATACAGTCAGTTCCATTGTCACCCTCCCAATGGAAACAGATTGCATCATTTTCACTATTAACTCATCCTCCTGTGCTTAGGGCTTCCTTGAATTTATGAACCAGGTTATGTTTATTTGGCATATGGTTTTAATATGTGTAGCAATGTCTTGATTTTTTACTTTGGAAGTATAATGTAGTTCAGATATGTTTCAAAGGTGCAGAGAGTTGCAGGAAAATTGGAAATATTTTTTAAACTTTATAAAATCATCGCTATTCTGTTAATATAAGTTAATCATTATTCTTTTCTTTCTCTGACTAGATTAACTGGTATATTAAGGGGCAGATTTTGAAGTCCTAAAACATACTGGAACATGTTAATTTTTGGCCTGGATTCTATTATGCTGTCATAGGATATCTGGTTAGTGGTAAAGATTTATTACCATTTGGTAAATGCATGGCCACAGCATCACTAGTCTGGTTCTTGTCCCCTTCTTGTTTGCTGTACATCCTTGCCCCTTCACTAGTACAGGTGCTAGATTTGATTTGGCTTCCAAGTCAGGCCTACTGCTATTGCTACTCTTCTATTCCTCAGAACAAACCCCTACTCTTAAGGCCCTCTGTGTAAAATATCCCACAGTACAATAGGTCAGGGTCTGACCGGTGCTCTAAGTGTGGTAATGAGGTTCTGGAAAATACAGTATGTGAACATGTCATCAAAGACTGCATCATAATGTATACACACAAGAGGGCAGAACTGAGGTTGCACGGGCAATGTTAATTCTGGCATTTCCTATCATGAAAGCTTGACTTCTCTTGATAATATTTTAATATCATTTTTGTTTGTTTTTTTTACACACAGATGTACACACAGTGTAGCCAATTTACAGTTTCCAAGAGAATTCTAAATTTCAGTGTCATGAATTTTGTTCAAGTAAAATCTCAACTACATTGTTGTATTGTCAAGGTTGTTTGTGTTTTGTTTTCCTTTTTTTGTCTCAACCCTTTCACTCTCTCATTGTCTCTTGGGCTCTCCGTGCCTCAGTTTCTCCATATATGGAATGGCAATAATGACATTAACCTCCTTTATAAAGTGCTTTGAGACCTACTGATGAAAAGTACTATATAAGAGCTAGGTATTAATATTATGTTGTAATACTCTTTGGTGAATCTGTGTCCCTGTCACACTAAATGTTAGTGTTGGGAAAGGGGCTAAGTGTAAAAGCTGCTAGAATGATTTGGATAGGCATGCATTGGAGGTCCATGCCATTTATAAATTAAGTATATACAAAATTTTATTAGTAAAAAATCAGTTTGTGCATTGTGTAACACAGTACTGTAAATTTGCTCTCATTCCCCGTCCTGTTCAATAAGTGCTAGTGGTGACCAGGGACCATGTTTGGTTAGTGACCTGCTGGATGATTTCTCAAGTATTGCATGACTGCTGATTATTCATACATCCCATGCTCTGAGGTTGTGCCCACAAAAGAAAAAAGAAATAATTCTGTTTGCCTTCTGAAGTTTATAATTATTTGATACAGAGATGTTCATCTTAACAACTCCTGAATCCATCTGTGCTTAGCCCATAATTACTTAGCCTGAAGATATCTGCAACTGAAGATCTGCAAACTAAAATAAACTCCTTATAATGCTTTATGTCTTAAGATTGAAATTCACCTCCGCTTGCATAAAGTGTGCCTGCAATTTAGCCAATGCACATCCAGGTGCCTGCCCTCAACCCTTCTGGTTGTCCTAGTTTCAGCAGCAGCACCCATTTTCTTGCTTTGTGTTCTCCATCTTGAAAAGTATCTGATCAGATTTCTCCCCACACAGTGTACTGAGTTCATTTATCACATTAAAATGTAGAGCTGTCCACAATTCAGTCTCTTGGATCAGAATTTCTTTCCCTGTTTATACCTCATGTAGATAGAAGTATTTGATGTGCATTCAGTTATTTGCATACTTTCTATGCTATTCTACATTCAAGTTGTGGAAATACTAGTAAAATGGATTAGATGACATTTCCAGTGTCTTTTTTTTTTTTAAATCTCTTGTCGTTTTTCCTCCAGGCCATCAAAGCATTTCCTCCTTAGCTTCTTTTGCTCTTATCCTGTGTGCTGATCATGGCTGCATTGCTTTCAAACCTCTCCTCTAGAGAGTTAAGAGAAGTTTGCAGTTTTTCATTTCTCACTTGTAATTCCTGAAGCACTTCTGCTACAAAATAATCTTTATCTTTAATAGCAGTTGCCATCTTCCTCTGGGCCTGCAGCAGCAGAAAATGGCAGCAGTGTGCTCATTGCTGAGGGCATAGACTTGAATATAAAGAAATCTCTTTTCTCAGTTTTATGCATGCCTTTTGGCATTTTAAATCCTTGAATCTACCTCTTAGAATTTACACTATTCTGAGAGCAAAGGGAGGAGATCCTGTACCCATAAAACATGTTTTTTCTCAGAGAAAGTCAGAGAGAGGATCTATCTTAGGTACTTATATAGCCCCCATTACTGCAATATCTAAAGCGCCACAATCTTTAATTCATTTATCCTGACAACACTCCTGTCAAGTAGGGAAGTTCTATTATCCCCATTTACCCTTACCATTAGACCATTCTTCTTCTCTAGGACTAGTGAAAAGTGATAAATTGAAGTCCTCTGGTGACAGGACTTCCCAATGATACACCTGAAACCTGGCCCAAAAGGTGCCACCATTGAAATAAGAGGATAATTCAGACCGCATACTATTTGATTATAAATGTTCCAACCACTGTGTCACTGGTGCCAACTGTGTTGCAGACACCTCTCTGCTCAGCAAAACTAAGATAAATTACTTTCACATCGCATACTAATTTATAAAGAGCCATCAAGTGGTGGCAACTTCCAGTCTTAAGCTGGTGATATGGGCCCCCATTTTGCAACTGATTTCCTTGGTGTTCTACATGGATCTGCATGTACATCTGCCTCTTCTCAGCTGTAGGGTTGGCACATTAGAGATTGAAGGATCTACCATCTGTCAGATAAGAGGCAGGGAGACCCTCCTCCATTAGCACCATTGGCCCATTTGTTTGAATGGGCCAAGTATGACCCTACTACTAGAAAGAGAAGACAAATCCTCCTTACTTTTCACTCAAATGCAGCAAAAGGTTGGTAAAATCTGCATTAGAGCTCACTTTACTCGCTTCTTCTAAATAGTTCCCAGACATTAATAATGGAGATTCCCAAACATTAATGATGGAGCATTGCTCCTCTTCCCTGAGGATTCCCAAAAGGATGGTTCTTGCCACCTCTTATTCAACACTGACTTTATGTAAGAACACCAGTAAGGATAGTGAGCCATACAGACTCCATTGCTATCAACAGGCAGACGATATCCTTTGACATTGTGTCAGTACAGAACCCCCGCCCGATAACATACTGCCTGAGAGAAAATGAGACCTGTGCCAAGAGTAAATGACTCAAGTTTAATCTCCATAAGGTGGAAGTGATGTTGGTTGGCAGAAGAAACCATTTCACTGGCTAAAACAGTGACCTCATTGATATGTCTGCTCCCGCTTGATCAAAAAGATGCAGTCTCTGCATCCTACTGTTTTCGTTGTTGCTTCAGAAATCCCAAGAGGGAACAGTGGCAAATCCGGCTGCTGTCTGCTTTTTACCTGCTGTCACATTCTGTTGCTGATTTAATGACAGTGGCTCATATTTGTCAGCTCAAGATTCTGCTTCCAAAATATATTCATCTTTGGGTCACCTTTAAAGGTTGCTGATGGAGAAAGCAGCAGATTGATCATCCGTGTGTAACCCCCAGCTCCCCAACACAAAAGCCATTCTGAAAAATTGACCACTGATACCTAATCACTGGGAAAAGTGTCTTAAATAGGGGTGCCTTCCTAGGGGTAACTAATTTGGAGCAGCTAGATACTACAGTAATGTGTGCTTTACAAAAAAAGTTTTAGGATAATACAAACACCTAGGAATGGCCAGCCAATCAGATTGCTCGAGTGGGTGAATGTTCCTATGTCTCTTTCCATGACTGATCATTGCTCTCTTTAGGAGGTAGGAGCGAGAGCTTTTTAAAAAATCCCCTTTCCTGTTGCTCTGACTTGGGGAACCATAGCACAGCTGCCTTTATGGTGGCAGCCACCAAGCTATTGCATATCTGTCCCCTATGCTGTGAGTTTTGGAGGAGAGAAATGTGTCATCTCTTTGCTCTCTGTCACTCACCCCGCTTGGTTCCTGCAGCTCAGTGGGGAGCAGTAGAAGGGAAGGAGTAGCTGCTGTGCCAAGGCCTGAAGAGGTGCCCACTGTTCTGAGAGCCATCCTGACCCACTCTGCTCACATTAGTTGACCTCCTATCTGCACCGCCTCCCCTTGAGCGGGAGGCCAGCAATGCAGAATTTAAGAGACTGCAGCAGCCGTCATCCCCAGGGCTATGGCCAGGCCACATTTGGAAATGGTCAAATGTGCAAACTCCAGAACGGTCCTGGTGAGATCGGGAATGCTGCTGCTATGGTTTCTATGGAAACAGAAGGGGATGATGGGAGCCAGCTGAGGCAGCTAACAAGAGCTCAGACTCAGCTGCTGGATGCTGATTTGATAATACGGACTTTTAAAAATAACCCTTTACCTTATTCCCCCACGTCCAATCTCTGTTTCCACAGAAAGGGATCAAAAAGGCAATGGGTTGCCAACAGCAATGAATGAAAACTCTCACTTTCATCAGCTGTCTGTCATGCGAGACCTGCAAATGCCAGTTCGCTACAACCAGCTGCAGGCTCATAAAGTGTGTTGTATTTGTAATTTTGGAAAAAGAAGAAGAAAAAAGTGTGAAAGGCATTTTAAAGCTATTTTCCCATGCTATTTTTGCCCCTTTGTTGAATGGAATGATTTCAAGGATGGCATATTAGCTGTTTCCAACCTTCTGATGTCATGCCAGAGACCAGCTCAGTTAGAATATTTTTCACAAATTTGTGAAATCTCTTCTTTTCCAATATGAGTATTTTAAAAATAGAGCATAGATATAGATATACATTCTCAGAAGAAACCCAGATGTATCCATGCTCTTAACTGTGTATGTGGCTCGATGGAAAAGAAAAAATACGGTTAATTTGTTATTCCTTTTAATTTGTCTTATTCTTTTTCATCTTTGCTAATATTATCCTTGCATTAGCATGTCTTGGTCTCTTAGCCCCAGTTTCATAGTGCTTCAAATTAATTTTTATATAGTTTTTCAAGTGATATACTGTATCATGTGAAGGTCACTAAGTAATGATAAAAAAGATTATTACTAAACCTTTGCTTAATTCTTCTGATTTTTTTTCTGTAAGATATGTTTACAGTAGAGGAAGTATAGGAAAACATAGTCCATATAAAACTTAAAAACTGACTCTAAATTAAATTCAGTGCTCATTTAGATCAGTGCGAATTATGCACCTGCATATGACACGGATGAATTAAGTGCAGAGGATGTTTTTAGTTTGGTAGATTGCTCCTATTATTATTTTATTTGTTGACTGCTGTTAAATCCATTTTTATTTACTTTTAGAATAAGGGGGTCTGGATTAGATGATGATGTGATTTCCTAATGATCAGCCTATTTTAATAATTTAGTCATTTAAATAGAGCTTTTGAAGCAAAAGAGAGGGAAGTGTTTGAGAGAGAGAGAGAGAGAGAGAGAGAGAGATGTCTTTCTGTCCCCCACACAAAATATAACGATGGCTTAGTGTTATAGTTATCATTGCATAGTCTACCAGTGCACATCCTAAAACAATGAAATAAGCAGCTAAGTGATGCCACTCAGCCAATTCACTTTTCAGCCTCAACTACCTCCTTTATAACAGTCATAGCCCATATATCTTTGGCTTCATCCGCTGCCTTTCTGTGTGCCACAAATGCCATAGCACACAATTTCTGGGCCTCCAGGCTCCCCAAATTTCCGCTCTTCCTATCCCCTTCTCACACACATACATTCTTGCTCACCCCACCTGTGGCCCAGCTGATGCCCATAACTTCTCCAGAGACCATTCAGACTTCTTCCCAGCCTGTTGGTTTAAATCCACAGCATAGCTGTCTACAAATGGGACTGGTGAGAAAATGTTGACAAAAATGAAAATGAATCCTTTAGGTTTTGTTTTTCAAAATAGACAGTGAAGCGTGACAATTCTGTTAGTTAATTTGGCCACATTTAGTTAGGTTCAGAGGAATAGGAATACATCTTTGTGTCTAGTTAAAAATACATCAGAAGTATCTATGATCCAACATGATATGAGAAAGGGAGAGAGGAAGAAATGTTTGGAGATGGTGGGGACTCTGATTATTTAAGTAGCTACTCAAAGTAATTTGAGAAAAATGGCAAAATTTCAAAAAGGGGCATTGAAAAATATTTCTCAAAAATTGTCATGGAAAATAGCTAGCCTCTAAAGATTTATTGGGCCAAATTTAAAAATCTTCAGTGTATTCATGGACGTGTGAAACAAAGGGGTTTTAGTTCTGTTCTGCTTTCAGTGCAAATTTCAACTCAACCTTTTCAGCGGAGACTCTGCCAATACCTCCAGTGGTACAGATAATTTAACTTTTTATGTTTTGAAAAAAAAGCTTAGCATAAATAAAAGTACAGTTTTAATGTAATCATTTTTCAGTGTCTTTGCATTTTTCAAAAAAGAAAAATTGAGTTCTATTTACTATATTAATTTTACTTATCTATGATTTAGTCTGTCTTCCTATTGCTGATTATATATTTAGCTGTTACTATGCTTCCATTCTACATACTGATTTGTCCTCCCAAAGGCATGGAAAATTTGACATGCAGTTTTTGAAACATTGTACTTATAGCTGTGGAAAAGCTTCTAAAACTATAAACATCATTAGCTGCTAAATAGCACATCAGTTACTATAGCGTACTGTGTTTGCATACACACAGGTATGATTGTAGAGTATTAGGAATAACATTGACTGTGTAGTGATAATCTACCTATTATGATAGGTGAAAGTACATCAAAATCATATGATTTGTCTGCTTTAAAATAATCTTTACCAAAACTGCCACCATGCACACCGCACACCGTCCACAAAAGATCTTCCTTTTTTATTTTGAGAAGGCCTTTCCTTTCTCAGAAGTGTTTGCATAAAACTGAAGCCGGCCTTATGAAAATATTTAAATCTACCTTTTCTCCAAAGTCTTTTGATAAGACTTAGACTTCTAAGATCCAGTTTTTAGCTGCCAGATTCCCATTGCTGGAGCATCTTGTCCTTAATGTTTGTCACTCTTGGAAGTGGGATAAATACGCTTAAGTCCCTTAATCACTTTTGAAAATTTAACTTCACTGACTTCTGCCCAGTTTACTTTTAAGGCCCCAGCAAAGTGCTAGTGATGAGACTAATGTCAGAGAAGATCGATAGAAGTACCAAAACCTTTACAAACAAGGTCTGGGGATCTGTATATCTCTCTAGCTTTTCTTATATTAGCACCCATCACCATAATATCTGAGCACCCCAGGAGTAAAGCTGCACACATTTTTTTCTTCTTGTGTGACTCATTCCAACAGGGGTTTTAAAAGATATGCATTTATATATGTACAGTCAGCATATAAGGGTGCTATTGCAGTATAGTTAGTGCAAAGACATGAGTTTTGAAATGCACCAAGACTAATGGCCATTCTTATTTCAGCCAGGAGTGGGCTCCTGTGAAAGTTCTGTCTTCCATGGATCTTAGCCTCTCTCCACTGCTCAACCATTTCATTTTTCCAATGGAACATAGCCATCCTGGGAAGTAATGGTTCTGCTGAATGAGAGAAGAGGTCTTTTAGATTTCTAGAATGAATCCCATGCATCCTTCTACATCATTTCAATTGTGCAGGAGCCATATGCAGTGCTATAAATATGGTAATCAGTCAGGCTCTGTAACTCTGCTGAGGTGGCTGTCTAAGGCTAGAGTCCACTATTTATTACAGAATCATTGGTGTTGGAGATGGAAACAAACCTATTAGGTGGCCTATTCCAATTCCTGCTGCCAATGTATTTTAATACATTTTCTAACACGTAGTTTTTAATATCCCCCAAAATGTCAATTTTACAGCAACCTTTTATGTGGTTCCACAGCTAAATAGAACCCGTTGTCCTGATACAAGTTCTTCGTATTCAATCTTAATTTTCCCTTTCTTCATTTCATTATCACTAGTTACACCTCTTTTACCACCCTACATAATTTTTCTCTAATCTTTTAGTGCTGAATCCCTTCAAATATTTGCGGACTATTTGGTCTGTTCAATTGTCATTTAGACAAATGATGCATATTTCACTCTTAGTCTTTCCTTATAAATTAAACCTTCCAGTCAATTTCTTAGTTTCTTTCTGCAATCCTTCCTGAGGGGAGGAAGGTGTGTGTGTGTGTGTGGGGGGGGGGGGGGGGGGGGATACTTTGCTTCTGAGGAGGAAATATCACTTCCAACTCAGTCCTTGAGGCTCATGGCGTCTCTGGGGCCCACATAGAAGGAATTGGTTTGAGGCAGGATAGAAGTCTGAATTATTTTAAAGCAGAAAAAACAAATGACAGGTAAGATAATCATAGCTAATTAGTATTCCAACAACTACAGTTACTATAGTTAATTTGGTTAAACTAATATCTAATATATATCAGTCAACTCAGGAAAAATTGTATAGCCCCATGCCCCAAAGAAATTCTTCAGTTGGCGGCTCTTTCATGTGGGTTTGGTTGGGGGAAAATCAAGAAGTTGATTCCCCACCTATATGATAAAGTGGGGAACGAGGCATACTAGGAAATGGATGAGATCATCAAATTCCTCACATCATAGGCTTTCAGAGGCACCACACACCACTGGTGGCAGGAGGCCCTGTCAGTTCCTCTCTCCCCATTCCACTTGAACTGCATGCATTTTTTTAAAGTAACACACCAAAAGAACTGACACAGTCTCCTCAGTTTTCCCCTCTTTGTGAGGAGAAAATGCACAGACTTGAGTGTGAGGTAATAGCAATCATAGAGCCAGAATTCCTTATATGAGATCATTCCCTGAACATCTTCGCAGCTCTCAGTCATAGTGTGGATTTGATTTATTTATTTGCCATTGCGTAGTCTGTCTCCTGTATAGGTCAGACTGGCTCACAAGTGGCATAGACAGATTTCTATATCAAATGTGTCCAAATAGTGTGTGCATCTTCTATGATGGATTAAATCCTTACAAATAAGAAGTTAAAAGCTGCCTGGTTTGTTTTGCTTCATTGTGTAGCTGATTCTGTACTTGCTTTTTTTCCCTCGGTAAGGATGATGGGTTTTTTGATACGCGATACAAAAAATACTAGCAACCTCTTTATAAATCTACTCAGAAAAAAAGTGTTTTATAGTAAATAGACTGTGGGTTTTACTCCGTTTTTCCAGACAATATCAAATACTGTATTGGATTAGAAATTTACTACTTATTAAGCAACTGCAAACAATTACTAGTCTAATTTGGAAAAAAGAGAAACAAAAATATTTTTGCTCTTGAGTATCCAGTGAAGAGTCATTATGGTTTCACACTGATACTTGTTCAGTCGTATGCGTATGTCTTGAAATCAGATTCCAATATCTTCAGGCCTAGATGACTACATTTCTGCTACTAAGTTCATACATATTTAGCCCACCTTAAAGACCAAAGTTTATCCTGATTTTTGGAAGTGCTGAACATTCTGCAGCTCCCATAAACTGTCGCGGGAGCTGTAGGGTGCTCAGCGCCTGTAAAAAATTATGTAGGTGCTGAAAGCACTGATACTGTATCTTGGACTGATAGTATAGATCCTCTGTGTCTGTGCTGAATCTTACTGATGTCACTGGAATTCTGTTTGGGCCTTGGAGTCTATGATAGAAGGTTCCCAAATCAGAAATGGGCCCAAACTATAGATTTAGGCCCTCAACTTTAGTCACCCATGGTTAAAAAGGTTGGTCTGAGTCTCTTGGTAGATTCACACTGTTACATTTTCATCACAGTTGGCTTTGCTTTCTGTTATGGAGGTAGAAGATAACCCTAAAATAATCCATGTTAGAACAACTACGAAGTGGAACCGAACAATAAAGGTGGTTGTTATTTTGTCGGGAGGGGGGAGTCAGAGATTCCTTCAGTATATTCTATTATTTTAAAGATATTTTTGGAAGAAATACTCGCGGGAGAAATTTTGTATCTGTTCTATAAATTGTTGATAAATGGCAGTCATATAAATCCTTTTACAAATTATTATGGCATACCTAGAGCAAGTATTCTTACGTTTATAATAATGTGTTGGCTGAAAAATCCTCCAGGGTAGACCTGTTGCTACTAAGGCATACCAATAATACTGCCAAAATATGATTAACCTCTTCAGTCTGCTGAGATAAAAACAAGTAAATGAATGTGCTTTCATCCATTCTTATATCATATGTCCCTAGTGAAAAATGTTACATTTTACCAACATATTTAAATAGGAACTTAGAACGCACTAGAGTAACATTAGAAAGAGTATACTGTCTGCGTGTGAATGTGTTTAATTAACAATATTGGAGAAAACAGATGGTTTATTTGCTTTTTTTCTGTAGATGTTCCAATCTCCCTAAAATGTTAGATAGAAATTTAAACAGTTTTGAAATGTGGTATGTTCACTACAAAATGCTAATTTTGTAGGTTTGGGAAACTGAATTTCATGTTACCTTTTACCAGCGGTAATTCTGCTTTTGGCACTGTGCTAGGGCACTCTACACTCAGAAAAATATAAATCCAAGTTTACTTTCAGGTTTTGGGGTTCATACACATCTTAAATTCAAGGGATATAAGTGTATACACATCAAAACTGAAATAATGGTTTGCATGAATCCCTGAGAAACAAAACAACTGACTTCTGCATAGCTCTTTCTTTACCCTGGCATTGGGCCTATGTCAGTAGGGTTGGACACCATATGAAACATCATCCACCATTTGGAAACATTTTTAAGTTTGAGCAACCTTTATATTATGTGTAAGCTTATTTTTGAGTGTGAATTTTCCCCAAGTTACCAGTTTATAATGTTGGGAATCGTGCACTGAGTAAAAATTATTTCAGTATTAAATGAGTGCAACTTCATTCAAGTCAATGGAGTTATTTCTCTTTACTCCTGTGTTGAATTTGGGCCTAAATCTGCTCTGACTTGTTAAAATTTAGAGTAATTCTGTTGAATTTAATGGAATTACTATGAAATTACTTTGGCACCAATGTAATAGAATAGAAATTGTCCCTTATTCATCAAAGGTCTGCCATAAGTATTTTACTGATATTAAATGGGGAGGAGTTATGACTCTTTTTCAAAGGCCCAGTAAGTAAGGATGTAATTTTTCTCATTTCTGATCTCAGTGTTAAGACATGAATGTATTTGCTGTAATCAGTGACCAGTAACCTGAAAAATTCTAGTACTGCTATGACTTGAATACCACAATATGGTATTCTGACATCATAGCACCACTGTGTAACTGTTTGTAATGCAGGTTTAAGTGAATGTCACTCTGAAAATATATAAGATATAAGCTTGTCTTACACACCACCAGGTACTCTATTCTTCAAAAAACTGCTGTCTTCCTGTGAGAATAACTCTCTTAAAAGAAATGAGTGTTGGTCAAAAATAGAGAAAAATGCTCACACACCATAGGTCTTTTGTATTCTGTAGTTCTTTCCAGGTGTATTGAAACCAGTTTTGGTATCTGTTACAGTTGACCTTTGGTAGAATAATTTAGATGTGTGAGCCATGTAGCCAAAAGGGAACTGTCTGGTCACATGCATTTTTAAACATCTGCAAGCTGAATCAAAGATCAGAATGCAAAATTTAGGACTAGGAGATACCTGTGAATTTGTTATGCTCTCTTCAGGATGGGGGGTTGGGGAGAATCTGAGCCTATTCTTATTTGAGCTACATTATTTTGACTACTATGTTTTCTGCACTGAAATTTGTTTTTGATACTCCAGTGTTTGCCAGTGCACTGTTCTGGTAGGAGCTGGCTGGGGTGCTCCACTGCAGAAGGAGGCACAGTGTGCTCCCAGCCAGGCTCCCAGGGCTCTCTTGTAGCAACAGGCAGGTAAAAGGGGCTGGCTGGGGGTTGCCCCACATTGGTAGGGACTTCCTCAGCCCTGGGACCCCCCACAGGGCGCCCTTTAGGGAGGGCAAGGGGAAGCCCCTCCCTCCCATTCCTACCGATGCTGCTTATTGCTTGCTTCCATCACTGCTTCCATTGCTTCCTTCCATCACTGTCAAGGAGTGACAGAAAAGCACACCACATCCCTGCATTCCTCACCCTCCTGACCACTGCAGGGAGGGGGCAGAGGAGCTGAGTGACCCATGCTGTGTGCTTTCCTGTCACTTCTTGAGAGTGAGGAAGGGGGGATCAGCAAGCAAGGTCTGTAGGAATACCCCCCTGATGTCCCTAGAGGGTGCCCTTGGACCCCTGTACTCCCCCACACATCCAGCCCCCTGCCCTGATTTCTGCACCCTCCCACACCCAACCCTCTGCTTTGAGTCCCCCTAGGCCTCCATACCCAATTCCTGCACCCCTCCACATCTGCCCTAAGCCTCTCCTCACAGCCCCAACCCTGACCCAGTCCTGACTCTTGCATTCCCCTGCCCTGAGCCCCCCTTACAGTATCTAAGAAATTTAAGTTATTTTCACCCCTGATTTTCAGTAACTTAAAAAAATAGGTAAAATTAGAAAGCTTAGCAAGCATGTGGCATTAAGAGCTGAAAACTTTACTTTCTCAGCTAAAGTAAATTTTGTTTTACCTTTTAATGTAGACCTCATGGGAATTTGAGAAATTATGTGTTCTATAACTTCCATTTCTAGGGTTATAAAAGAATATATATATTTTGTTTTAGTTCATATTTGTCAAAATCTTTAGTATTGTAGCTGATAGATGTTGTGTAACAGAATAGTTTTTGGCCATGTTTTAAGTGTAAATAGCGTTCTTCTAATAATCTCATTGTTTTAATAGAATAGTAAGATCCCAATAGAACTATTTAGAAGAAGGAGAACAGGAGTTAAAAATCCAGGTTCTGTTACTTTCTCACTTTGTGACATTGGGCAAGTCAGTTACCTCTCTTTACGATATAGATAGTAATCGCTTCCCAACTCTCAGGAGTGTTATGAGGATTAATTAGCTAATATTTATGTAGCACTTTGAAGATATAAAGCTAAGATGTATAAGTGCTAATTATTTTAAAATTGATTGAATATTCTGTGATTTATTTACATAATATCAGCTCTCTATTTAGCATATAATAATGTTTGAAATTCTTTTCTAGTTTATTTTAATGAATACCTTTCTTTAGAAGTAGCTGCTAGGAGACTGGCATTTCAGCATAACATTGATTATTCATCAATTATTATTGAAGGGAAATGCTTAGCGGTGTAAGCATTACTTTTGAACTACATAAATTTCTTGCAACCGCAAATTTAAATCCCAGAAGGAACTATTCTGTCTTTCATCCTTCCATGGTGTGTCATATGAACTTTATTAAATTTTCTTTGTGATAAGTATCTGGGTAAGGCCTTCGTAAACCAATGTGCTAGCTGGTATGTTGTGACATGAAAAACCCCATGGCTGTTTTCAAAACAGTAGATGTTTGCTGTTGGCCAAAATTCTACTACTTCTTTCACAATACCTTTGCAAGCTAGCCCACTGCGCTGCCATCAACCACCGTAAATGTGCTTGTGCAATGCCAACAGGCAGAACCAAACCTAGGACCTCTGGAGCTTCATGCATGAGCCTCTATAGTTTGAACTAAAAGCCAGCTTCCTCTTAGCTAAGGCTGTAGAGCACACTCATTTGCTTTCTCTCCCTCTGTAAATGCTCTAAGTGCCACTACATGGGACAGTGAACCACACCCAGTAGGTGTGAGGGTTACAGTTGCATTTCAGCATTCAGGCGATTCCTGTATGCTATAGTTTCCATGACACTTTGTAATTCTTTAGCATGAAAGATCCTGTAGGAATGAAAGACACTGAGCATTAATCAAATGTAAGATGATAATCAACATTTAAGGAAATGACATTCTCCAAAACACCCATGTTCAAAACTCAGCCCCTTCCTGGCATTTGGCTTGTAAACTCCAGTTCTAACCATTCTTCTATGAAGTTTGCTTAGTCCCAGACCCTAGGTTCCTCTGCTCTTCCCTTAATAGCCAGGGATGCAGGTAGCTACATCTGCCACAATGAGTCATTAACCTCAATTAGCATTTCTCAGCAGGGTTCCAGCAGCTACTGACAAGGTGGGTCTCTAGAGCCATCAAGACACACCATTAGATATCATAGTAATCACTTCTCCCCAGCATAAAAGAAAATGGAATAGAATGAGCTATCCTGTCAAAGAAAAAAATTCCCCTGACAGGGATAACGTCTCTGGGTCTGAAGTGGAGGTGAGAGGGTAGGTCATGGAGGCAGTGACTGCCATATCTAAAATGTAAGGTAGCTCAGTGGTAATTTCCCTCATTATTACCAGCTATAATGATAAGGTACTTTGGGAAGTTGTGGATCTGATTGACCAAAGCTATAAACTCTTCTGCCTTGTTTATCTGGGGGAAGATTCACAAAATATTTAGTGTCCTAACATTGAAGTACAACATCCTGACAGAAGTTTCAGGGGGTAGCTGAGTTAGTCTGTACAGAAAAAAACAACAAATGGTCTGTTGGCATTTTATAGACTAACAAAACATGTAGATGGTATCATGAGCTTTCGTGGGCACAGCCCACTTCGATTTTTATCCGCTTTGTTTTAACTACCCAATCTTCAGATACTCACTGATTCCCTTAACCCCTCTATTTTCTATACCCTCTGCTCCCTGTCTCCCACCCCCTCCTTTTGTTCCTTACACCCCCCCTTCTGTCCTATTTATTTTGGGTCTGCACATCCTAAACTCAGAACTCCGGTCATCTGAAGAAGTGGGCTGTGCCCACAAAAGCTCATGATACCATCTATATGTTTTGTTAGTCTATAAAGTGCTACCAGACCATTTGTTGTTAACATCATGACAGTTCTCCCAATCAATTTAGACATCATAGCTAGGCTAGGAACTGTGGATATAATCTCTTTCCCCCTGTGCCGGCCCCTTTCTGTGGCATGGAAATCTTCTGTCTTTTGCAGTTGTCAGTTTGTGGTGGTAGGAACCTCTCATAGATCTAAAGGGAGGTAATTTTTTAGCCCTGCACCTCAAAACAGAAAATCGAAGAACATAGATCAGATTGGAAGTAAAGCTAACTTTTCAGCCATGCTATTTATAGAGTTGGGAGTCAAGATTTGGTGTATCACAAAACCTCTTTCCAGACAGGGTCCAGGAGGAAATTATGTGTTCTTTTCCTAGTTGTTGTGGGAACTGTTTAAAGACCAACAACTCTAAAAAATAATTTTAAAAAAGCAAGAAAAAAATTATTCACATGATTTTGCTCTCCACTGCCTTTTGCTGGCCTTTTGCTGATACTCATTCCGAGAACCCTTAATTCTGAAGGAGTGGGAATCTATTTTGAAGGGTATTTATAAGAGAGTATGACTAGCCTGTAATTGTCCTCTGCACATCATAGCATTCCAGCACTCCTTTCAGAAGGGAGCTGATGCTTCGGTAACCTGTTTTATCATTATTCACATCTTGCCTTTAAAAGGAAATGATGACTAAAGCAGGAAGGAGTGCATGCCTTCCATTGCAATGCCTGGCAAAGCCTAATGCGATCAGAGCTACATAATGTTGAGCTTATGGGATTCCCACCGTGGCCTTGTTGTAGGCATGTGAAGGCATGTGTGGGTGATCGTTTTTGATGCATTGTCTCAAAGAACAACAATTACAGTTAACATTCTTTCAGAATGGTGACTTTTGCGATGACATCAGCAGTGTTGCATCATATGGTAAGCTGTTTAGCATTTTGAAACTTGTAATGTGCCCGAGACTTAAATTGATGATAAAATGAAGAATAATTTAATCTATCATTTGAAATGAAGCAACACTCTTTCTGGCAACAATGAAGCAAGAAAGTAACAAATATCATGAGCTTAACTCACAATATAAAAATACTTCAGCGGGGTAGCCGAGTTAAGTCTGTAACAGGAAAAACTAAAAAAAACCAAATAGTCTAGTAGCACTTTAAAAACTAACAAAACATGTAGATGGTATGAGCATTTGTGGGCACAACCCACTTCATCTGAAGAAGTGGGCTGTGCCCATGAAAGCTCATGATACCATCTACATGTTTTGTTAGTCTTTAAAGTGCGAATATAAAAATAAAAGGGCACACATTAAATGGTTTACAAACTGGCTAACTGAAAAGTCTCAGTATATAATTTCCTAATACAGAGTAAACTGAATCATATGACAAACTAGGCTTTGCAAAAAATGTGTATTTTAATACATCTAAATGTAAATGTATACATCTAGGAACAAATAATTTAGGTGATACTTATAAAGTGAGAGCATCTGTCATGCAAAATGGTAACTGAAAAATAGAGTTACAGACTAACACGGCTATCACTCTGAATCTTTTGAAAAATAGGAGTCATAGCATGGGGCATAATCAGTAGAACATGAGCTTCCATTGTAATGCCATAGCCACAAGGCCAATGAGTTCCTTGGATGCATAAACAGGGAAATGTCAGGAAGGTGTAGAGAGATTGTGTTATCTGATTGACACCTGTGTGACTGCTGCTGGAATACTTTGTCCAGTTCTGGTGTCCACAATTCTCAAAGACATCAATGTATTGGAGAGGTTTCAGAGAAGGGCTATGAGAGTGAATAAAAGATTAGGACACATGTCTTCTAGTGATAGTCAAGGAGCTCAATCTATTTAGTTTAACAATGAAGAGGTTAAGAGAAGGACTAATTATAGTTTAAGTACCTGTATGGGGAACACATATTTAATGATGGGTACTTCAGTCCAGTAAAGAAGGGTATCATAAACCAATGGTTGGATGCTTAAGCTGTGCAAATTCAGGCTTGATATAAGGTATACATTTTAATGGAGGTAATAATTAATCATTGGAATAATTTACCAAGTGTCATGGTGGCTTTTCCATCACTGACAATTTTAAAAATCAAGATTGAATGTTTTTCTGAAAGATAGCTGCTGAGAATTATTTTGGGGAAGTTCTATGCCCTGTGTTATACAAAAGGTCAGGTGATATCTTCACAGAAGTCCCTTCTGGCCTTAGAATCTATTAATATGTGGATCTGTATCTGGCAGGATAGCTGTTCTTCTGGGTTTATGTCTGTCACGTCTTAATACGGGACTTGTCACACAATAACATGAGCTGTGTCATTTCAAACTAGGATGTCACATATATTGCAGAAAACAACCTTTATGCTTTCTCTCTCTCAGGAGTTGCTGACAGAGCAGCAAAGTTACCGGAAATCATCTTTCTCTCACATTGCATTTTCATTCTGCAGATACTATAGGCTTATTGAACAATCCATCGACCCTTCTGTAGTGAGTCTGCTTTTTGCAGAATGGCTGCAGGGAAACTATTCAGATATCCCAGTAGAACACTACACCAAGTGGAACAAATTCCTTTGGGATTTAATGCAGGTGTGTGAAAAATGATGGGAAGATAACTCATTATTTGTTTTACACTCATGTTTGACAAGTACAATGGGGGGAGTATTCCAATGATGATTGCCATTGAAAAATGTGCCATTGTATACAATAATGGTAATAGTTTAACCCTCTCTGAAAATAGCTTAACCCTGAGTTTAAAGGGGCACTGTTAACCTTACATTTTTGAAATGTGAATTTTTCTGACAGAGCACATGTTAATTAGTATGTACCGGAATATTTCAAAATCCCTTTAATGTATAAGGGTTTCTTTTGCTCCTGGTAGATGTTTAGAACTAGAAGTGTCTTTTGGGTGCTCCCAACAGCAACATCAAAATGCTCTGATCCACTATGCCCTATTCCTTTTTTTTTTCTCTGCACACACCTGTATGTCGCCCCTTAGTTTCAGTTTCCCTTTCAGCTTTGCTGCTGTCCGTATTGGTAAGTGCCCTCTTTAAGAGCCTGGTGAGAGGTCAGCAAGAGAGCAGTGGCTATGATTATATGTCAAAGTATACAAGCAAGAAAAGTAGAGAAAATATTGTTTCTCTTGCAATAATCTCAGAGGCCAGTTGTGTCAGTTATAGCTAGAGTATTGCTGAGCCCAAATTGTGAGTCAAGCCTCAAAAAGCTTTTGAGATGAAACTTTAAAAAGATAATAAAGACATCACAAAATATATTTGCCTTCTGAGCCCTTGGGATTCACTTGTATGATGTTTTAAAATGTTTTTTGCAACCATGAGGACTAACATAGGAATGGCCATACTGGTCAGACTAAAGGCCCATCTAGCCCAGTATCCTGTCTTCTGATGGAGGCCAATGCCAGATGCCACAGAGGGAATGAACAGAACAGCTAATCATCAAGTGATCCCTTCCCTGTCACCCGTTCCCTGCTTCTGACAAACAGAAGCTAGGGACATTGTCCCTGTCCATCCAGTTCTTCTTTGATCCTTGTTATATTATTTAAAAATAATGATCATGACTGTTTAGATTCTCTGATCATCACTTGATTACAGGAGCTGTATGTTTAAGAAAAATGCCAAATATAACAAGATTCAGTATAATATTGTGAGTCTCTGCAACACTGGAAACAGCTTTTTCAGAGGGGAATCTGGGGTGGTATTTTCAGAAGCCTGCTTGGTGGTGATCTAACACTGCTTCCACTTAAAGTCAATGAGAATTTTACCATTGAGTTTAATGAGAGGAGAGAAAGGTCACTAATAAGTACCCAGGATTTTCAGTTTTACATTGTCTCTTCTACAATTCCTTTTTTGGTCGCCTTTCAGAGAAACACCTGCACACATATTCCCTTTTCGTAGTTTTTTATGATTTGTACATGAGATTTTAGTATTAATTTAATGTGGCTACTTAGCAACTCTAGAATGTGACATCCTCCAGCCACAGATGTGAGTCACAGAAAAGAAATTGGCAAATTTCCCTACTGTACTTTGCTAGTGAACCTCCTCAGATTTGATGTAGGACAGGCATTAGAGTGGAGAGAGACTCTAGAGTGTCCATTCTGTTGTAGTTCCTTGCTGAAACTCTCTACAAGGGTGACACCAATTTTATGGTGGAGATACGTGTTCGGTGATGAATGGAGGCATCCAACTGGTTTTTCACTACACAGCCCCATCAAATAATAAATATTTGGTCACCATCACCATTGGTCTTGATTTCATTCCAACCTGGCGTCTGCAAGCTATGAGGGCTCATTTCTGTTAAGTGCTGAGCCTGCTTAACTTCTATTTAAATCAGCAGATGTGAGAAGTGGGCACCTCAAAGAAAAGCTTGTAGGATCAAGACCTAAATCCCATTACCTCTTCTCTAAGCCATCCATTCCCTGCTAGTGCTCTTTAATTTTTTTGTATTAACAAGATTAGCATGAATGGGCAGCAATATTGGATTTTTAGGCTTTTCTTTCCCTTGTGTATACAGTGTTCTTGAAGAACCAAGGAAGGAAGAATGATGTTCTCTTGAATGTAAATATACATTCTAAAGTGTCTCCTTGTCTTTAGGATATAACTAGATTTCTGTGTTTTACTTTTCATCTATATTTCTTTTGTGTTCCTCATACATTAAGAGGTTTACTTTGTGTTGATATTATATCAGTTCTTTGAACACTAAGCAAGTGATTATCAGGCCAATTGTGTGATACAACATGAGATAAGAGATTTAGATAATTATGATAAATGAGATAATCTGAGCCAATATAAAACATTTGAGGTGTTTGCTTAAAATGAAGCCTGAGTTTTTATACTTTGTCGACATATTCAAAGTGTTTTGCATAAGTAACACATTCAGAATTTAAACAACAAACATTTTATTTCATTGTCTATTTTCAGTACATTCTGAGATTATTAAACATGTTATTTTGTGATAAAGTAAGTGACATTGATTTAATGCCTGCATGTTCTTTGTTGTATGTTGTTGAATAGGAAGCACGGGATCTTTATACAGGTACGATAAAGAAATGAACATTGGACTACATCATAAAGTTTCTGGAGAACAAAAGAGGCTTTGCAGTAAAAGGTAAGTAAAGAAAATGTTAATCTTTTTCATGCCCGAGGAAATAAAATACAAATTACAATTTAAATTTTCTTAGAATACTGACCAGGTTTGTTTGAAACTGTACTATTTCTTTATTTTGTTCTTGTAAATTAGTCGCATTATAATTAATTGTGAGTGGATAACTGTGGGTTTTTTTCCATTTTGGTGGCCAACCCACATTTAAAAAAAATCTTTTTAAGTTTACCTAAAATTAATTTTTAATATTTCTTTGCTTTATTTAGTTCTTGGGTGTTTTACCTTTTTGTTTGTCTACATAAATTTCTGAACATAATATCATTACTAAATGAAAAATGAAAACATTTTGTTTTGAACACATTAAAATGAAATATTTAGACTTCTTTTTAAAATAATTTTTTACTGAGACTAGTCATCAAATCTATCCTGAATTTGTGAAGCCACATTTTTGGCAAATGAAGTAGTCATCTAAAAACTTTTGCCCAGCTCTGATTATAATGCATTTCATGAAAGCTAAATGGGACAAAAAACTTGTACACATTTTCTACCAAGTAGGTTTTTTTTGAAGATTATCTGAGGTTCACCAATGTTTTAATTTTTCCCAATAATTCTTCCACTCCTAATAAAAAATAATTTGGTACAAAAATGTAGTTTCTGCATAAATTTTACATTTTTTTCTCTAATTTCCTACTAATTTGTTTGGGTATTATGCAGAATATATCGTCATCTTTTTAGCTCTCTGAAAATGCTAATAGAGATACATTTGTCTGCCACAAAAGTGTAAATCATGCACAAAATTAGTTGGAGAACATTTTATACATCACTCATCCTTTTACAAACAGGAAACAGTTCAATTTCCTTACAAGTTGGAGGCTGATTTGGTTCAGTTACATACAGATGAAAAGATAAATGCTCCTTTATTGAAATTATACATTTTTAATGAAAAAGTGGGAGTATCAAATTTTTTTCCTTCAGAAAGCAATATTAAAGGAATAGGAAAAGAGGTGCATGTTAAGCACAAAGTACTTTTCTACTCTCAAGAGATGCATATGTTGTTTATTTTAATTCAAATATGTCAGTGAAGTCTTGTTCTCCCTTCGGCATTCCAGGTATAGAAAATTGTCTTATCGAAGCTAAATAGGAATTAAACTAGTAACAGAATGGTTTCATTATATTATGAGCAAGAGAGCAAAGTTCATATTACTAATGTAATGACTTCGTGTGTGTGTGGGTGGGTGGGGATATAAAAGTCTCCTCTGAATAGATACATAATCCATTTATTGCTTCTCCTCTAGGTACCAGATGAATAGACTGGTAGATATTTAGAACTTCTGTCAGGTTTTAGTCTATGAGCTAGTTAATCACATGCCTTTAGTTGCCAAAAAAAGAGCATTTATCCTGCAGGAAGAATGGTTGAAAGACTATTGTTGCATTATTAATAAAACCAGAGACAACACAGAATCCTTGATGCCTCAGGATGATGAGGTGAGACTCTGTAATGTCCCTTAGGAAACCATTTTATTTTATTTATTTTTTTCAGCTAGTTTTGCATTTCCTTATTTCCACAGGCAACTATAATACTTTCAAGTATGGAATATGAAATGCATACAGCAGCTCTGCAGTGATAAATCATTGGAAGTGTTCGATGTCATATGAATGCATTATCTCATTCAGATATTTCTATTTTATATTACATCTGCATAGGCTTACTCTGCAACTTTGACTAGTAGTGCACAGAGCATGATGATGCACACAATGTTCTGTGTCATGTAAGTGGAAAAACAGTGCAGGATAAAAATTTTAGAGGAAACATCAAGCAAGATTAGCATGATTTGTGTGAAAAAAATCATGTCTAATCAATAGCTATAAACAGAAGAACGGATAATGGATTAAATATGAAACTGATAAATACATATACTGAACACCTAACAATGACATGTGTGGAGGTCTTTGAAAATTAATATCAAAACTTGATCTAATGATACTAGATTATAATGTCATGCTATCTATTTATTGAATTTGCATTTAATACTATAACAGCCAAGCCTGAGAATAAAGGCCAGCAAGTTTGTCCAGTAATATTTAACAACAGGCAATGGAGCAAGGAGACCTATACGAGAGTGAAATATAAAGAGAGTGAGAGTCCCTAGGCCTCAGTGTTTTTGTCCTTCTCGCTCTCTCTCTCAAAAGCCATTTATTTTCCCTGACTCGTCTCTCAAATGAGACAGTTATTTTGAACTCTATTGCATTGCTTTGTATTTACTGTTTAACATTACATAGCATTAATACTGTTCAGAAATATTAACATGGTAAATCTTCATATTGTTACTGTTTTGTTGTCTAATAATAATAGAATGTCGTTCATTAACATTTACAGACCATGATCATAATGTCTTAGATACTTAGATAAAAGGTGCACTTTAGGAAAAATATATATCTTGTATTCAGGGTAATCATGTTATATTGAAATTAATCACAAAATTGTTTTTAAGTGAAATTTTTAAGTCACTTGGGGGACCTAGGGAGCTTTCAGGAAGGGCCTTAAATTTAAACATTTAATTACAATGATACTGGTAATCAAGATATTGAGGCACATCTTTCATTGCAGGAACAACATAACTTAGAAAGGGTCCAGTACAGTAGGTGAAATTTGGGAGTGTTGTTAGGATAAATACATTAATATAATGGAATATAATATATAATGTGCTAGTTTTTCTTTTTAGAAACTAAATATGTAAAACTTTTATTTACTTCAGATTAAATGTTATGATCTAATTTACTTTTCACTTTTTTTGCTGTTTGTTTTGATACTTTAATCTGGTAGGAGAATTAAAAATATTTTTATCCAGTTTCACTAATATAATTTTACTATTTTTTTTCAGAGCATATATTGCAAGAGAATGTCCAAATCCAAATAAAAACCTCTTTTCAATTATTTAAAAAATAACATTCTTATTAATATTAATTTTCTAATTTTTGAAAGGTTAAACTTTGTCTCTTGACTATTTTGCAGTGTCCTTTTAAATGTCTCAGTTGTCAAAGACAAAGTCTTTATGTGATCATTTTAAGCTTGAAGGGTAGTCTCAGAGGGGTAGTTGTGTTAGTCTGTAACTTTAAAAACAATTAATAGTCCTGTAGCACCTTAGAGACTAACAATATATATATATATAGTATCATGAGCTTTCATGGGCAAAACCCAAGTCTTCAGATGAGTGGAGACAAAACTACATACATATTTTTCATCTAGCAGCACCTTAAAGACTAACAAAACATGTAGATGGTATCATGAGCTTTCGTGGGTACAACCCACTTCTAAAGCTCATGATACCATCTACATATTTTGTTAGTCTTTAAGGTGCTGCTAGACTGTTTGTTGTGCAAGTTTTTTCCAGTTACAGATTAACTCGGCTTTTATATATATATATTTGTTAGTCTCTAGGGGTATGTCTACACCGCATGGCTATTTCAGGATATTGGAGTATCCTGAAATAACTACCCTACGTCTACACAAAGCCACTTATCATTTTGAAATATGTTTTTAAATAACGGGCATGCTATTTCAGCATCCCAGTAACCCTCATTTGATGAGGATTAAGGGATGTCTCAAAATATCATGTTATTTCAAAATTTGGTGCTGTGTAGAAGCGCCAAATTTCAAAATAAGCTATTTCAAAATAGATTTGAAATAAGATATGCAATTTGCCTAGCGCAAATTGTGTATCTTATTTCGAGTTTAGGTTGCTGTGTAGACACACTCTAAGGAACTACAGGACTACTTGTTATTTTCATTGGTGTAGGATAGAATGTTCAAAAGCAAGTTAGGTTATGGCCTCAGTGCACAATTAGCCCCGATGATTGGCAGACTGTGAACACCTGAATTAACTTAGTCTGGTACAAGTGACGCTGCAGCAAATTCTTGCATGCATTACTGTGTTCTCATTGTTCCTGAGAGTACTTGTATGTATAGAGCATATCCTATAGTCCTTTGTGTTGAGATGCTATAAGATTCCTTCTGAGTCAATTGTGGGAGATCTTGGTGGGAATTGTAGGAAGACAGTGGAGGATTGTCAGGACTCAAGTGATTATGCCTGCATTCTCACTTCAAAATGAGCCCTAGTTCTGTTTTAACCTGTACCTTCAGCTAGATAATCTAATCCAGGTTTACAGTACCTCCAAACCTGTGCCAGAGGTTTTTCTGTGTGCACAGTAGGGGACTTGAGCTAAAATGCAGGTAAGAGCCCAGGTTAAATGTGCAGTTAAGACATATCTTTAGTTGCTTACGGTATGTCTGCACTGCAATGAAACACCTGTGGCTGGCCCATTCTGGCTGATTTGGAGGTTGGGGTAAGAAGCCTGGCCTCTGGGACACCAAAGGGACAGGTCCAAGAGTTGAGACTCCTGTGTGAGCCCAAACATCTGCCACACAATTAAACAACCCTTACCCCGAACCCCGCGAGCTCAAGTCAACTGCATGTGTATAATTGCAGTGTAAACATATCTTTAGGGGCCATACAAGTTTCACTGGCACTCAATGAAACAGGCTCCTAAGTGCCTTGGTTTCTTCTGAAAAGGGGACTTAGGCTCCTAGGCCAATTAAGCACTTCAGAAAATTTTACCCCATAGTTCTCTGTTACAAAATCAGTTAAAACTTTATTCATTTGAAATGCAATTTGATAGAAAATATCCTCGTATTATTTAGAGTTATTGAATTTAATTTTATTTAATCAAGTCAGGAGATGAAGAAATTGAGTTGTAATGTGATACCAAAGTCGAACAAAGTGTCAAAAGATAAATCGTGATATCCTACTTTTAAACTTCAGTAATACACGTAGTCATTGGAAAGGCAGCTCCAGGAATCTCAAACTGGGGGGTGAGGGAAGAGGAATGTTTTTTTGACCACCAATGTTGTCCTTTCCCTTTTTTGTTGTTGTTGTTGTTTCTGAGTGTCTGCCCACTCTTCTTTCGGTACCTGTATATCTTAGTCTAATAAGAAGCTGATGAAAATACTCTTGAGGGGATTGGGCTGAATCTACCCTTCACTCACCCTGCTCCAGCCTGTTGATTTTTAGCTTGTCCCAGATTTAGAGGAGTCCACCTCAGCATCACTTGACGCACATGTTGGGCTGGAAGGCAGGGCCCTCCATCTGTGATGCCCTACTCTTCCCTTTTCCTGGGTCTGAGGTTCTGTCAGATATGGTGCTCCAGGATCTCTCCCTTTGCCATGGGATTTTCCCCCTCCCATCACCTCAGGATTCCCCCTGCCCCCGGGACTTATGCTTGATCCCAGGAAACCTTCTTGGGAATTGCCACTCAGAGCCAGGACCCAACATTCCTCTCCAAATGGCCAAATCTTGCTTCACCTGCTGGAAAATGGAATCCAGCATGGAGGCAGGGCCTTTCCTTCTGTGTCACACCTCCCACACCCATCCAGGCTCTGGTACAATGCACTGCAGTTTTCAGATACCTAAAAGGAGGAGGGAGAAAAATTGTTCTTCTTGACCTCTGATGATAGGACAAGAAGCAATGGGCTTAAACTTCAGCAAGGAAGGTTAGGTTGGACATTAGGACAGTGACAAGTTTAACACTGGAATAAATTGCCTAGGGAGATTGTGGAAACTCCATCTTTGGAGATATTTAAGGGCAGGTTAGATAAACATCTATCAGAGATTATCTAGGCGGTGCTTGGTCCTGCCATGAGGGCAGGGACTTAATGACTTCTCG
The DNA here is from genome assembly GCA_019425775.1 of Rafetus swinhoei. Taxonomy (NCBI): domain Eukaryota; kingdom Metazoa; phylum Chordata; order Testudines; family Trionychidae; genus Rafetus; species Rafetus swinhoei. Next base: position 266,225,155 of record CM033437.1, on the reverse strand, counting down.
GGGTCCCTTCCAGTTCTAGTATTCTATGATTCTATGATTCTATGATAATGACACCTTAATATGAGACAGTTCCTCAGACTTGTCACTTAAAAAGAATGGCGCAAATTTGGGAATCTTATGTCCTCAGCCATGAAGATCAATGCAAAGAATTCATTTAGTTTCTCCACAGTGCTCCTTTAGCATCTTGATCATCCAGTGGCCCCTCTGTTTGTTTAGCAGGCTTTTTGATTCTGGTGTACTTAAAAAGTAATACCACATGTTTTTTGAGATTTTAGCTACCTGTTCTTCAAATTCCTTTTTGGCCTTCCTAATTATATTTTTATGCTTCATTTGACAGAATTTATGCTCCTTTCTATTTTGCTCAATATGATTTAACTTCCACTTTTTAAACAATGCCTTTTATCTCTTACTGCTTCTTTTACTTGGTTGTTAAGCAACGGTGGTACTTTTTAATTTTCTTACCATGTTTTATAATTTAGTTTAAACGGTATGTGTTTGGGTTGAACCTCTGTTATGGAGTCAGATGAGACTGATACACTTTAGTGTCATCACTATAGTGATAACTCTGCAGCCCATACCTCCTCATGTACCCCCTCAACAGAGGGACAAGTTGAAACACTGTGGAAATCCAGGTGATAGTTCCCTTAAAGATGAAGAGCAATTGCACAGAAGCACTTTCTGGAAAAACTCTTCCAGGAAGAAACAGTGCCGCTCCAGAGGAATTGTGTTCACACTTGGTACACTCATGTGAGTTGTCAGAACATTGTGATCAGTGCTATGTGTGCAGCTGATAAATCTAAAAATAGTGGTTGTGTAAGGCACAGGTGGGGAGCCACTGGCCTACGGGCCACACGTGCTTCATCAGGGTTAGCTGCTGGCAGGCCAACAGATGGTTTGTTTGCTTGATGGATGTCTGCAGCTTCAAGTGGCCATGGATTGCTGTTTCCAGCCAATTAGAACTGGGGGGGAACAGTGTGGGCCAAAAATGGTGAACAGAGCCACTGCAGACACTTAGGTAAACAGTCTGGCAACCTGCCAGCAGCTAACTGATGAACTGCATGTGTCCCATGGACTGGAGGTTCCCCACTCTGTGTGTAAGGCATCTAAATGCTCTTGACTTATCTCACTACAGTTTTTCTACAGTCTTAAACAAAAATAGAAGATTAGGTAATGGATGATTGTTGGCCAGATGATCTACATCAAGTGATGGTTTCCCAAACAAAGGTCATACAGCAACTGCTTTAAGAAAAGATGACACCCTATTCTTCCTTTGGGAGGAATTGATAAACTTGACTAGTAATGGGACAAGTTATTTCTTTAGTAGCCTTCAGGTACCAGGGATGGCACTGGTTGCAAAGGGAGGTGCAGAATGGAAGATTTGTGGCAATGTCCCATTGAACATCACCGATCACAATTCAAGCAGACAGGACTTCCCATTAGTCCCTTTCTGCATGGAGGGAAACAACTAGCTTGACCCTATAGCCACTTTTTTATTTATAAAGTATTTTGAAATTTCCTCACAATGGGTGAATTGAAACTAGCAACCAAACTAAAGGTGATTTGGATTAACCAAGCATCACTACTTTTCAAAATAAGTGTATTGACTGTGACAGATTGAGGACAGATTTTTTTCTGATTACGTATGTTCCATAGTCATTGTAACTACCATTTTAAAAAAACACTTTGGAAAAACTAAATGATCAGCTCTCTCCATTCTGTTGCATGACAAGCCTGCAGCTTGAAGACCAAATCTTGAACATGAAAGGCTTGCATGGTCAGCATTCAGATCTATCTTAATTCATTAGTAGGTCATGCAGTCAAATGTAAACCCGTGGGTACTTGCTGAAGATATTTTCCATACTTGCAGCTATTTGTTTGTGTTATTACAGGTGGAATCAAATGTGCTGACCATCTCCAGGTGAAGAGCTTTTCATTATCTTGGGAAAACAAAGTCTCCATTGCATCTTCAATTCCCTGTGGATAGCTGAGGATTGCTGTCATTTTGAAAGCAGTGTTCCAGTTGGAGGTGTGTGTGGGTGTTGAACTATATGCTATAATAGGTTAATGTTCTAGTTTGAGGATCTTTTCTTATCTGCTCACTCAAGATATTTTGGTTTATGTACATTCTGTTATTATTCTGGGCCAAGTCTGCCAAATTTTGTAGTTACACGTAAGAGCAAATCTACAGGACCTCCTGTTAATGTTTAATGGAAATTATTTGGCACTAAAGTAAATAAGAGTATGTCCTTTTATTTAACTGACTTGCCATGCATGATATATGTATATGTATGCTTCTCTTTATTTTAATGGTCCTGGTTTGGCCACCTGTGACTTCCTATCTATTCAGGTTTTCTTCCTCCAACTCTCCTATATGCAGTCTGTGGAAGAGATTTCAGCATTCATGGGAATATGAAACTGCCTAGGAAAATTAGGGTCTTTCCAGTTTAGAGAAGTTGGAGACTGTCCTTCATACATTTTAGTCTCCTCTTAGGAATATTTTATCTTTAGACAAGGAAAGGTTATTTGTTTGTTATTTTGTTCCTCAAAACTTATATTTTGACAAGAATCATAATTGCTCTCATGCCTTCTCATAGTTCATAAATCAATATTTTCCAGTGACTTACTTTATGCTCAGTCTCATTCATACACACACACACACACACTCTTTATAACCCAAATGTAATCCACATAAATACACACAGGCACCATGCCTGTTTGTTAGTTTCTTTATTTGTTTATTATATTAATTATGCTCAGGGGATAGAAAGCTCTTTACCTCTTAGGCTATGTCAACACTACAGAGTTTTTCTGGCATACTGGAGGCAGGGACAGCATATGGAGACCCCCTGCTCTGACTTTCTCAGGTGCTGCAGGGACATGCCAGCCATGTCCAGAAGCACAATTACCATAGGGATAATTACTCCAGACAAGACAGGTTCAGCATTTTAGAACTCACTACTCACTTTCTGGGAGGTATCCTGGAAAAAATCTGCCACATCCAGGGAACGTGTCTGCTCTTTCAAAAAAAATTTCGGAAGAGCAGACACACTTTTTTGGCATCCCTGTAAACCTCGTTTTACGAAGAAGAAGGGATATTCTGAAAGGTTTTTTTTCCATTTGGCCCAGTGTAGACGGGCCAAATGTCGGAAAAGCCTCTTCCGAAAAAAGAAGTGGAAAAAGCTACGCAAATTGCGGTTCACAATTTGCATAGCTTTTTCTGGAAGAACAGTGTAGTGTACATATAGCTTCACTCCTTCAGGAGCTAAGCTCAGGAGGAACAATTCTAACTTCTTGTCCATAGATAGCTACATCTTTATATCTGGATTTCCAATGACAAAACATAAGGTTGTGCCACATTCAAGATAGCATTTTTCATTCAGTTAAGTAAATAAAAATGAATTATTTTGTTGCTGTGACTGCCTAATAGTATTTTTCTGCATTTGCTTTTTCTAATTGGGATTATTGTGCAAGGATTTCTCCCTATTGTTCTTTTCTTTTAATGTGTATGATAATAACTTGGTGTTATGTTCAATTTTATTGTTATTGTAATCTAAATTAAATGTCGTGGCCACCATCAGACTCAGACTGACAGAACATGGACTTTGCCATAGTTTATTTCCTATTCAAGTACAAATGTTAATACCTAAATAATAATATAAATACTGGCTTGAAATCTAGGTAGGATCATACACAATTCTACCAGTCTGGTCCTCCACAAGTGCTCTCTTTTGCTGTGGAACGCTCATTGTGCCTGTGACCACAGATGAGATTTGTTCCTGGTTCTTCTTCAAGTGAGGAGCCAAATATAATCTTAAAAAATAGCCCGAGGGGCTAGACAGAATCACCTATATCTGCATGAAGTTGTGGACTGTGCTGTTTTGTATACATGCCTGGTCAAGAGTCCATAGTTAGGCTTGCAGCAGAGATTTCAGTTTAACAGGAAAGATTTGGGGATTTCTGATGAATGTTTGGGAATGGGAATAAAACATAAATAACATAATTTGGAAGGGGTTTAATTTTCCATATATATAATATGTAGGTCTGGTTTGATTAATTCTGCTATTTATTTAGTACAGTGAGAACAGTATTTCGACCAAAAACCGTATCTCCTGTAAAGCGGGAGGCTTGGCATTTAAAAGCTTTGTTCAAATATGTTTATATACTGCTATTATTTTGTGGTGTTGGTGGTATTTAAGTTTAATTTTTGAGGCAACCACGGACATGGATAGGGCACTCTTTCTTTCCTCCTCATTTGGTACTTGCGTAAAGTGACCTACCAGATTGTCAAGTTGTATATCGTCAGAATGCGCAACATTTTAATCACTGGAGCACTGTGTGAAGTGAAGCAAATGACAAAATGAAATCACACAAATGGTAGCTGCTGCTGTTATAGTCTGGTGAATCAAGCATCCATGATTTCAATGGCAGCCTCATGATTTCAATGGCAACTTTGCCAAAACTCAGAACTAACTAAGCACTCAAAAGGGCCAAGTACTGTAGGAACTTCCTTCTATCATATGCTAAGTACACAAGACCCAAAAGTAGTGGTCCAGTGAAATGATAACTTCAGAGAAGCAAAATTAGAAAGAAATAACTTTCCCATAAAGGGGCATTTTCAGAAAACTTTTAAAAAGAAATGTGATAATTTTTTTTTTAATTCTGAGACATTTCTATAAACGTTTATGAAGTAAACTAAAGTTCTGCATTATTAAATTATTATTAAGCTTTATTAAATCACTGGCCTTGTCCTTGCTGAGCATTTTCAGGCATTTTCAATCACCATGCCATTTAGACCTGACCTGACCTGACTTGAGTTAGATGATATAGTGATAAACATGTCTGTGATCAATCTACCATGTAACTCCCATTACTGCTGATATGGGAGGATCAGCATCAGTGCTGGAGCAATAGTGGAAGAATTTTGGACAATACTCAATTCATAAGTAGCCACTGCACTACGTACCTCCTGTACCTTAGTTGTGTACACACCATAATTCTCATAAGCCTCAGCTATGGTAATAATTAACTTAAAGTTTGATTGTAAGTTTGGCTTTCTCTGCTCTTTTCAGTTTAGTGAGAACCTGTGTTGTTCTTACAAAAAAGACCAGCAATAGCACTGACTGGGTTGAAAAAAGTCAGGAATTTTTTAATGTATTGGAAGAACTAGATTTGCCATATAATTTTTCTCCAACACTTTTAATACAGAAGTCGCTGCAAATTTCCCCTTGTTATTGCTGCATCTTTAATAACATGATTAATAATAATAATTGGACTAGTAGTAGCGCCTTAACTCCATCTTTTGTTTTTATTTTTCCTTTATTATTACTTCTTTCTTTTCTACTTCCATTGTATTGGCAACTCTAGACATTTGTGTGTATAATGGGCCATTCAGTACAAGGGACTGTACTAAACAAGAAATCATGTAAAAACCAGCCAATCATGTGGCATTTCAAACTTTATAGTGCAGCATGTTTACATTAGACTTTAAAGTAAAGTTTTCCTTTTTTTTAAACTGATTCCATTGACCTTCTTAAAAAAGTCACCATACATCTGTCCATTATTATTCATAGATTTTAGAGCAAGAAAAACAAATAGATCATCTAATCTGACCTTCTATATAATACAAGCCATAATATTTCACCTATATTGTCCTATCCTAAGCTGAATAATTTGTTTGACTAAACCATATTTTCTAGGAAAAAACTCAAACTTGATTTGGATACATCAAGGATGGGAGTTTATTCCAACTGTTAATTATTTCACTGTTAAAAATTCAGTTCCTTATTTCTAATTAGAATGTATATGGTTTTAATTTCCATCCATTGGTTCTTATTATGTCCTTTTTCGCTAGGTTAAAGAGTCCTTTTTAATATCTGGCATTTTTTTCCCCTGGGGGATACTCGCACACATTAATAACTGAGCCTTCTTTTTTCTAAGCTAAACAAACTGAGCTCCTTAATTCTCCCACTGTGAGGTATTTCTTCCAGCCTTCAAATGATTATGCTTTTTTTCTCAATTCTCTTCAGTTTTTCGAAACCCTTTTTAAAATGTAGACATCAGCACTGGACATACTATTCTAACATGTCTCAACAATGCTGCAGACAGTGGTAAATTCACCTTCTTTTTCCTACTTCACTATTTATATAGCCAAGGTTAGCATTAACTCTTTTTGTCACAACATCACAGTGGGAGCTCTTATTCAGTTGTTTGTTCACTATAAGTCCTAAATCCTTTTCAGAGTCACTCCTTTACAAGCTATGTAAAATATTATGTCCCTTTGTTTTCAGCTTTACCACCTTCCATTTTCTCCTTTTTTTCCATTCTTTCCTCACATTTACAACATCTCGTCCCTTTCTTTGTAATTTCTCTGTTATCTCAAACTCCAGGTTTTGGATGCAAGTTTTCTGTGTTGAGGTGATGGGCTGGGCTTTTCTCTACTACAACCACTTAGCTACGTTTAGCAGAATATTGATTTTCAGCTTGTGCTGTAAAAGTCAATATTTTAGTAGACAGAGCAAAGCAGAATCATTATTACATGGGTCAGTCAGTCACATTACGTATATGACTTCAGTGCCATGAAAGGCATAGATAATTGGCCTTCACCATATATTCCAATCCTCTCCTTGTCTGTTCTCTTCACACTCCACAGAGTTCCTGGCCCTGACCAGCTGCTCTTGGCATAGTTAGCTCATCTCTCTTAATAATCATTTGTTCATCCAGACCAGCTTCCATAAGTGGCCTCTGTGATTTAGCTTTTTTGCATATAATAATATAATTTAGGTTCTTCCTCCCCAACCTGGCCCATATATATTTCTTGCACTTGCCTGCATACTGCTACATCTGTGGCTCAGCTTATGACAGTGCAGATTCTGGGCTCCTACTGCTCACTTGCTCTGACAGGCAGAATGATGACCAGTCACCATCCCGCATTTCCTCACCCTGTAGAGCTCCTTCCTGACACTTTCACAGTTTGATTTCATCTTCACTCTGAGTAATACACAAAGAGGTAACCTCCATCACCTCTGCTGGCTGTCATTTGAGCTCTTCTTAGGAGGTGTTGCTAGGAAACAAGAAAAAAATCCTTATCTATGCCTTTAATCCATGGGCATAAGCGTCTTTTGATCTCCCTATGAGTAACATCCACTACCACAGTGAAGCAAGCCAGCAGCAGAGAGCCATTTCTGGGGCAAGGGGCAGACAGACCTTTAGGAGTGGCCTGGCTGATGGCAGAGATAGCAGGGGTATCATTATCCCAAGCTGATCCGAGGTGGCCCCTTAAAAACAGTGGTGGTGTTGCAGGGAAGTCTTTCCTTGATTTTTCCCTTGGCCAGGGCATCAACATGTCCAAACTAACTGTTACATGCTAAAGAGCACCCTCTTTTGAGGAGTTTCATTTCTTTACAGAAAAGCCAAGGCAGAACATAAAAAGAATGTTCACTCTTGCATCTTTAGCTGCATCATTCTTTGTCCACTTGTCCGCTTGAACTGAGTCTAGTGTTTACTTCTATCCAGATTGTTCATCAGGGGTGCTTTCAGTTCCTGTCTCTCCCCTGGTATTAGACCTCTTGCTCCTTATGGAAGCAGTTCAGGGGTTCAGGCAGGTGTATCCATTACAACTCTTCCAGGGACAATGGGTTTTCTTTGCCAGGCTGGGCTTCTGGCCAGTGTCTGAGAGACCGCTGGCTCAGACTGTGCCCTCTTGGAAGCCTGCCTTATGCAGCCCTCCATCTAAGAGGCTCCCTTCTCTCAGAGTACTCTGACAGGCTCTCTATTCTAGTGACTTCCCTAGAAATCTCACCCTTCAGATTCCCTTCGTGGCCCTCTGATTTGGGCATCTCTTGGGATTTCATTTCCCCAGAAGGCTCTTGTTTTCTTTGGGAGTCCTTGTGTGTCCTTCACTGAGCTTGGGTAAACTTTATTAAGTCCAGGAGCTCATTTACTGATCAGCCTCTGGGGCAGTCAGCTATCTCCAGGTGAGGTTTTCACATAGCAGTCACAGGCAGACTAAGCCCTGGCTCCCCATAAAAGTCAACTGCTCCATAACAGAATGTGTGTGTGTGTTTGGGGGGAGTTAAATGTTATTCTTTTTAAAAACTATATTTAAATTTTTAAACACAAGTTTAATATAGCAAAACAATGTAATTAGCAGCTTATTAGGGCAGTCGTATCAAAAGTGGTCATGAAAGATAAGTATAGTATACCAGGATTTGAAGATTCCATCGCAACATAGTACGTAGCTGTTGGCATCCTTTTCTTCTTTAGAATAAATAAAATAAACCTGTAGTGTGCAAGTGAAGGACATATGTCAATGTAACGACTGCTTTTTACATTAAGGGAATTCAATAATGTGCTACAATTTTATAACACATTTCTGCCTGTGTAGATCTTTGCTCATTTACACATTTATATATGTGCTCTGACCGTACTGTTTCATGAAACAATTTTTGGAAACTATTCCAGATAAATTACTTTAACAAACATTTTATTATGTCTTCTATATTTTTCTATTCCAAGACAAACACATGCATGCACACAACCCACACAGAGCAGCAAAAACCAGCAACAAACCCCTAACCTTTAAAATGGCATTAAGGTTGAGTGCATGTGTCAATAATAAAAGGGAAAAACATTGCATGGATAGTATAATTACCTCAAAGCCAAGCATTTACAAGCCCAAGAAATTCAGAATTAAGGTTATACTTACAAAAAATCCAGACACAATAGAAAGGGAGAACCAAACCACCCCACAAAACTTAACTCTGCTCTACAGTGATTCTATGCAATTATCATATAATTATTATTAAGACATTCAGTGGTTGTGATCCCACAAGAGGTTACATTAATTTTTAAATTTGTATTCTTTTTTTTATGTTTTCCTCTTCAGGATATCACTTTCTGGCCCAGTTGAATTTGATTGACTGTGCTTTTTCTTAAGTTGTTTGGATTTCTTATTTTAACTTAACTCTGAATTTCCTGGTAATAGCATGCTGAGTTTGAGGATTACCTTTATATATTTGTTTTTGTTTTTTCTTACTTTTACATTATTGATATGTACTCTGAAGCTTAATTCCACTTTAACACAGTTTTTATCTTCTAGATGTCTGGGGAGGGGGGTGTTTATCAATTGTTAAAAGTTGCATAAATGAGCAATAAACAACAACCCCCAAAAGAATACTATCATTTGCCATTTTGAATGACATGTAATTCTCATGGCGCCAACACTAGCGTTGTTTCGGAGTCAGGCTAAAGCCACCTTTTTTATTCATACTTTTATTAATGTTTAAGTTTGTATGTGTGTGTTCCTCCTCTATATATGTTTTTAGCTGGTTATGTCCCTCTGGGGTCTCATATTTTAAATTTTTATATATACTTGTATTGTAGGGGGGTTTTTTTTTTGTAAGCTGCCTTGAATATTTTAAATAGAAAGGCGGGGTAAAAATATTTAAATAAATAAATAATACCAGCCTTAAATTCTTTATTAATTGTAACTTTTAAGAACAATCTCACTTGTAAAACAGAGCAGCAAAAAGCGGCCAAAGTGTACTAATATGTCCTGCAATCAATTTGTTGGCTTACAGCAAGACTACTCAACATGCAGCCCATGGGCCACATGCACCCCACGGACCATTTGTTTGTGGCCCGCATTGTGGTTTGGGTTTACACGGGGCTCAACACATGGTCTGCAAGTGGGATCCTTTGAACATAGCTTCCACCGGAAACACATTCCACAATGGCGAGGAGTCTCCCAGGCAGGCTGAGCATTGAAAGACGCAAGTGGACGGGCTGGCTGGAACAGATGGGTACAGGGTGTTTGCGTTTCTAGCCCCCAGGAAAGAGGTGCTGGGAGCTCTGGGGCATTGTATGAAAGAAGCTATTTGCATATATTTGCATATATATTTGCATGTATATGCAACCACACTTAAGTTGTGGCCCTTGGCATGTGCTGCGAGTATCATTGTGGCCCCCAGGGCTTCCAAAGTTGAGTAGCCCTGGCTTAGAGGGCTTTGAGAAAGTGCTATGTGAAGGAAGGGCAGAGGAAGCCCGTTCTCTCAGTACTAATGTCTTTGCACCTAAAGAGTTTCCCTTATGCTTCTGTGTCCATTTCCCCAGCAATATTGCTGGCAGCACACAGTGGAGCACAGGCAACAGTGCCACGGGGAGCCTTTAAAACGCTGATGTCCAAGCTAGCACGCAGCCATGGAACTCTTAAGGCATATCTGCATTCCAAAGAAAAACCCAGGGCTGCCTTGTGCCAGCCAACTCTAGCTTGAGCTATGGGGCTGTTTTACTGCTGTGTAGATTTCCAGGCTTGGGCTGCAGTCCCAGTTGCACTGGAAGAGTTTTGGGAGTGGGGGTGATGAACTGCATCTTCCTTTTCCCATATCTGTGCCCCAAAATGCCCCATAGAGACCAGGACCCGATATTCAGGGACTGGTAGAAAAGCCCCAGGGCACAGGGCTGATGGCTGGATGGGACTCCAGGACTGAGCTGGGCATGGGGCCAGCAGCTGAGCCCTCAGGCAGCAGCAGGCCCAGATGGCAGGGATGTGTGGGCAGGATGCCCAAAACCTGGGGAAGCTGCAGCAGCCCCCACCACACCCTGCTACTTCTTGAGTCTATGTCCAGTCCAAACTCTGGGACTTCCGCTACCTGTCAGGGTCCTAGATTCAGCCATGCTTTTTTTTTTCTCCTATGTATCCATACTCTTAAAGTGCAGTGATGGTTGGTCCAAGTAATCAACCAGTAAGAATCCTTGACTCATAAATCTAGTCTCTTATATTACTGACTCATTACAGCCAATAGAATTGTAGCATGCAAATTAACAATAAGGGAAGGGTGGCAAATTGCTTCAATTACCTATATTGTCAAAATGGTGGTGGACCAGACTCTATCTGCAGCCTAAATAATCATGGCAAGTAAAAAAAAAAAAAATCCCAAATAACCAGGGCTGGCCTTACCATGAGGTGAACTGAGGCAGCTGCCTCAGGTGCCAGACTCGGGGGGTTGGGGGCAATAGGTCCCAGAGTGTAGAAAATTGTATCTGCTGCTGGTGCATATGTATTCTCTCTGCTCTAGAGTAGAACAGGAAGAAGGCAGAATTGAGACCTTAGAAAGTTTTGGCCCAAGCGAGGGGAAATGGGGATGTCATTTGAGCTCCCCGCCTCAGGTGCCAAAATGTTGTGGGCCGGTCCTGCTAATAACTTAGTTTAATTATAACCTATATTATTCAAATGTAGAATTTACACATTACAATTATTTTTTACATTATGGAAGGTTTGAAGAGTCTATTGTAGCTGTATTATGATGACCTAAGGATGAAAAAAGACTGACATAGATACTAAATTTGGTAAAAGACTCAGTTTTTAATTAATTTTAAGCTATTTTAATTAGCATATTGTACATTTTCAGAAAATTCATTCTGTGGTCAGAGTACAAATGAAGTAAGTAGGGGGCAGATACAGTATATTTTCATGCATTTCAAACAGTTTGAATCATTTGCTTTATTTGCAAAATAGAACTCTCCTTGTGTGTCGGCATTACACACAACTTCTTTTAATAATAAAGTAGTTAATGGCCTTGTCAGATACTTATATTGATATGTGTTTTTTTAATTTGGCTGCCCTGTTTTCAAGGGCATGGTTAGGCTCTCAATCGATATTCAAAAAATGAAAAGGTGACAGAGTGAAAGGTGTCAACTGTAGAGGTTCAGACTTCAGTTGGGTTTGGTTGGCATCCATATATAGCATGAATAACAGACTCGTATTAGTTTCAACTGTGTATGTAGAATCTTACTCTTTGAGATAAGATGACTAATGTAATTTAAATTTTGCTTGAAAAGGAATGGGAGACATTTGTAGGGCAGGTTTTTTTTATTTCATTAGTCAATACCAGCAACATCAAAAAAGTTCACCTAATGTATTCTTTGGTGAGCCACAAAGCCACAATGAAAGCAGATTTCCAGGTTTGCATTTACTGGAGCACGTAATATAAAATTTTGCTGCTGTGCCATACGTATGGACAGCTTTGGTCTCGTCAAGATCCCTGTAAGTAAGCCTAAGATTTTCACATGATTATTTTTAGTAAAGGTCATGAATAGGTCATGGGCAATGAACAGAAATTCATGGAAGCCGTGACCTGACTTTGAGTTTTGCTGCTGTGGCTCCATGGTTTTCCCTGCTACTGTGGTGGGGTCCCACTCCCCACAAGACTGTTGCCCATTGCTGTAACCCTGAGGAGGCTGTCACCTGTTCCTGGAACCCTAAAAGCCCCCATTGGCTGCCAGCTCTGGTCCCAGGGGCTGAAGCAGAAAATGTCAGAGGTCTTTGGAAGTCACCTATAAGCCCTGAAATGGAATTTTTCTATTTAGATTTGACTCTTCCTCCTACTCTGGCCTTTTCCTAGCTTAGTAGTGCTGCTGTTGCTCAGGCAGACAGAGCAGCTTTATAGCGTTCCCAATGCGGCCTCTGAAACTAGTTTGTGGCCTAGTGCATAAAGGCCTACCCAAAGGTTGATGTTGCTGCCCTGCCCCTCTTCTCTTCACTGGTGGTCATGGTAGATCTTGTAGGGTCCACCATGCTGCCCAGAGCATTGAATCCTACCACAGGAAGAGATTAAAGCTGCACATTGGGGGAATAGTTGGAAGCTGTTCAATTTTAAATATCAACGACATGTGACTAGATGTAATATTTTCCCACACCTGGCCTCCATACTGAAGAAAGAACTGGGGTGGCAATGGAAACAGGTCTGTTGAGAGCTGCTATTGCACAGGATGGACGCTGTGACCTGGCTGTGACTTTTGCTGCTACAGTTCCATGGTTTCTCCTGCCACTGTGGTGGTTGGTTGCTGTAAAGAACCTTGAGGAGGGGCCCCTGAGGAGCCCTTCCCTCTAAAGCTTTCCCACTGAGCTCAGTACAGTGGTCCAATTCCTGTGGCCACCAAGGAACCAGAAAGACTCATCCTGCCTCTTTGAGCAGCAGCACACATGAGAGAAGAAAGGCATGATCAATTGTACATAGAAAAACCCTATTCCATGTCTCTGTTGAATGTCAGGAAGAGAAATGGAAGGAAATGTCTGCTTTTGTCTATGGAGAAATTCCACTCTCAGCCGTTGCCAGTCTGCATTCTAACTGGTCTATACTGGTACTTCCCCTGCTAGTGCCGGTAAGTCATGTTCTACTGTATGTCATTCCAGTGGTGTATAAGTGATATTGCATAGCCATCTTTAATCTGTCAGTATCCTTTGGCCTCAAGCCAGTGAATTGAATTTGCAATGTACTTAACACAAAATGACAATGCATAGCAAAAGAAGTATTCTTTGCTATGAAACTTTTTGTTTGGGTGGTATATGGAGGAAGAGGAAAATTCAGGTTGGGAAAAACTGATTGATATTTATTGTCATAGTCTAAGAGTCAGACTAATCTGGTTTGGGTTATGCTTTACTAGGGATTTTGTCACCATCATTTCTTACTGGCTGCGTCTAGACTGGCAAGTTTTCATAAAAGCAGCTGCTTTTGCGGAAAAACTTGCCAGCTGTCTACACTGGCCGCTTGAATTTGCGCAAGAACACTGACGATCTAATGTAAAATTGTCAGTGTTCTTGCGCAAATACTATGCTGCTCCCGTTTGGGAAAAAGCCCTCTTGCGCAAATGTATTTGCGCAAGAGGGCCAGTGTAGACAGCTAAAAACTGTTTTGCGCAAAAAAGCCCCGATGGCGAAAATGGCGATCAGGGCTTTCTTGCGCAAAACCGCGTCTAGATTAGCACGGATGCTTTTCCGCAAAAGTGCTTTTTGCGCCAAAGCATCCGTGCCAATCTAAACGCTCTTTTCATAAATGCTTTTAACGGAAAAACTTTTCTGTTAAAAGCATTTGTGGAAAATCATGCCAGTCTAGACGCAGCTACTCTGTTTTTGTGAGTGGAATTACACAGAAAATTAAACTCTGGCACTTTTTCCTCTGTAAGCAGTCATATTTATTTGACTTGTAGTGGAGCACGGTACTCTTCATGCATGTAAGGTTGAACCTGACCCTAAATGGGGAATGTCATAAATTACTCAAAGAAATTTATAAAAAATACTAGTTATACCAAGGTTCATATACAGCATGTAAGAAGTAATAGAAACTGGCTTTCATAGGTTTTCATTTTATACATAAACTACTCTTTCTATTTGTGACTAGGCAATGCTAATAAATAGTAAGCAAGAGGGAAACTATATGACTCAAGGGTAGACTAGAGGATGTACAGCATTTGATTTATAGGTTCAAATCCAACCCAGTCTGGGTGTGATCAAAATTTGCTTTAAGCTTTGACTAGGTTCTACTTGACCAATAGCAAAATGGGGACTTCTCGATGCTTAGAGTAAAATAATAAGGTGGGGCAGTTGTTTTTAGTAGGAAAACCTCTATTTTGAAATATTAAAATTACATGAAATAAAGAACAAGGAGTCTTATGGCACCTTAGGGTATGTCTACACTTGCACCCTAGTTCGAACTAGGGATGCAAATGTAGGCATTCGAAGTAGTCAATGAAGTGGGGATTTAAATATCCCGCACTTCATTAGCATGATCTCGCCGGCGCGTTACTCCGATCAACAGCTGTTTCGAAAGTGAAAGTGCGCACCGGGACGCGTTAGTTCGAACCAAATCCCTTGTTTTGAACTAACGTTACTCCTCATTTTTTACTATTTAAATCCCCGCTTCAATGACTATTTCGAATGCCTACATTTGCATTCCTAGTTCGAACTAGGGTGCAAGTGTAGACATACCCTTAGAGACTAACAGATTTATTAGGGCATGAGTTTTCATGGGTAAAAACCACTTCATCAGATTAATTCATTTCTTGTTTGATGATCATGGCTGCTGCTCATTTAGAATGAAGTCAGATATAGCAAAATGTAAATTTAAGCTTGAACACTTTCTAAGCCACTTAAAACCTGAAGTCTGCTTTATTCATATCTAGGGGACTTTTTTATTGACTTTAATGAAAGCAGAATCAAGCCCTTAGATTGTAATTTTTAAAGAAATAGTCGACCTAGAAATTGAAAGAATTTCATAATACAGAGAAAACAGGGTATATTATTTTCCATAAAATAAGAGACAAAATCTCTTTAAATAGATTGTAAGAGAGGGTATTTGCATTGTTACCTAACAAGTTCCAAAAAACATTGCAGTGATGTTACATTTCATTATACAACTTTATACCCAGGTAAAGAGAATGAAAAAGAGGGCCCACGTCTTTGCCAGTGTTGTTGTAACATATGTGTCCAGTCTACTTGGGAAGAATCTTTGGCTGACCTTATTGAGATGAATTAAGAGTATGGCAGATGAAATGAGAATGGGGGGATTATCCAGTTAAAACTCATGGTACATTCAAATTTATTTCACTTTTGTCAGTAAGCTCATGTAAGATAGTTTAATTGAAAAATGCCCTCTTTCCTTTTCTCACTGGGATTTATGCGTTCACACGGGTAAAATTCAGTTATCAGGAGGGTGAAAATTATGTCAATAAGCCCAATGAAAAATCGATGGGAATATTCCTCTCATGGCCCAGCATGCTGTTTATAAAAATATTAATACTTAATACCTTTATTACTTTCATATCTTTGCAACTGAAACATAAGAAGATGCATCTTATACATTTATAAGGAACCTAGGATGTGTGCAAGTCCTTCAAATGCTGGTTTGTTTGTAAAAATTTATGTTATGGACAAAAGTAGAAGAGGGGCAGAGGGAAAGACAGCTAAATGCAAATTCATATCTATCTTTGAAGGCTTATATAGATATACATGTGCCCATTTTGTAACTATATGTGTAAATCTGACACATCAGACCTGACAGTGTAGATAGTTCAAAATATAAGAGATTCCTATCTGTTGTAACACTTTGTCATCTTCTGTAATAACACTTCAGCCTTCCTAGTATGAATTACAAATGTTTGCTTTCATGCAAAGCATAAATATAAATGTTGACAGTGTCATGCAACACTAACTTCTGTCATCCTTACCAGTAGCTTGCTACTACATATACAATAGCAGGTGAAGCTCATTTGTAAAATAGAAACTACACAGATTGCTTGGGGGAAAACATATGTCAGTGTTGCTGGATTTCTGTTTAGTTTGACTTCTGTTGTTTAAGAATGCTGAGATATTTTAAATTGAATTATTTGTAGCTTCCTCTGAGCACTGCACCATTTAACGGTCAATTATCATGTTCAATGTAAATTGATTTTTCAAGAACTTTTTATTACTTGGCTACAAATTTGGCTGTGGAAAGAAACTTGGATGATTTTGTTTTCAGCCTTAGGATCAAATTCTTTTTCAAAATGAGAACAGAAAACCAGCTTTAACAAATAAATAAATAAATATGACGAAAAATGGGGAGTATAGCTGCATTGTCACTTTTTTTTTTTTGGTCACAGTCTTGTCCCCATTGAATTCAGTAGGAGATTTTCCCATTGGTTTCAATAGGAGCAAGACTGGGCCTAACACATGCTGGTATCTGTGAGTATTTCTGACACAAGGATCAAGGGGAGAGGGGCCGTAGGGGACCCTATGTTTAATGTATTAATCTATGAATACATTTAAAAAAATAATAATGCAAGACCTTCATAATGTTGCTTTAGCCTCTCACCCTTAGACTCAGAGGTACAGAGCTTTGCTTGGGCCAACAGAGGGAAGAAAATAATTGTTCCCTTTGAGTATGTCTACTCTGCAAGCTTATTTCAGAAAAAGCTATTCCGGAAGATATCTTCTGGAATAGCTCCTTTAGAAATAGAGTGTCGACGCTAGAGGGAAGCCTCAAAATTAGTACGAGGCAGGCTCCCCTAATGTAGATGCACCATCTCGATGTAGAGCCCCAGGAGGCACCGGGGAGGAATAACTTTAGAATGTCCCTGGTGAGGAGCTATTTCGACATAGCAGCAGTGGAGCGTCCACACAGACCCTGTTCCGAAAGAGTTTTTTCGGAAGAGGTTTTATTCCTTGTGGAATGAGGTTTACCAATGTTGGAAAAAGCCCTCAATTATTTCGATTTTCTTTCAAAATAACGCAGTTGCTGTGTGCATGCTAGTATTGTTTTTCTGGAATAAAGTCAGTTATTCTGGGAAAATGGTGCAGTGTAGACACACCCTTTAAGGACTGTGCCCCCATCTTTTCCTTGTCAAGTTGAGGAGCCAGATTCTGTGGATAGAAGGTAAAAGTACAAGCCTGTTGGTTCCCATGCACCCAAGAGAAGGGCTGATAAACTCTTTCTCTTGCCCCAGTGGCACCATTTGCATAAGGAAGAAAAGATCTAGCACTGGGATTAGCATAGCGCTACGTTTGGGGGCCTTGCTGTGGTATCATGTAACTATCTGGGAGCTGGGAATGAATTTACCTTTTCACTACTAAGTTGGTGTGAGGTTTCTTCATCTTCTCAGCAGCCCGGGGCCCTACTGGCTAGGTTAGGTTGTAACATTTATTTTGTGGCAACTTGGTAGGTGCCCAGTGCCAGGTACTTGTTCAGAAAGGGGTCTGGTTCCCTGAACTGGAACAGGAAGCAGATTAGAAGACATCTCCTATAGAAAGTGGGGAATGGGGTTCTTAAGGTCTGGCATAGTAGGGAGACAATCCCCTCTTCCCCTCCCTCCTTATCCTTTATATAAAGGGAGGATGAAAGGGTCTCAGCAACACCACTGAGACCAGGTTAACTGATGGAAAATCCTCCACCAGATTGCAAAAGAGTTACCTGCACTTGGCAAGTTAAAGCTGGATAGTTCCCAGATGTTTTACTTAAAAGTTGCAACCTGTTTAAACCACATTCCTGGGTATCTTGCCTTTCTGTGATATATGGGATAACGCTTCTAATCTGCCATAAATTGGACACTTGAAACTTTGAACGAGTATTGACTC
Source organism: Rafetus swinhoei (assembly GCA_019425775.1). Taxonomy (NCBI): domain Eukaryota; kingdom Metazoa; phylum Chordata; order Testudines; family Trionychidae; genus Rafetus; species Rafetus swinhoei. The sequence continues at coordinate 266,207,268 of CM033437.1, read as the reverse complement.
AATGGTCACAATTTTTGCAGAAGCAGACTTAATGACAGAAGAAGACATAATACGGTTAATTCTTACCATAAGAGTGACCACAGTCTGTCTCTCAACTATGGGTAAATTGGCCAAATCAAGCAATTAAAGGGATCCTCAGTGCCTTATCACAGAGTGCCTCATGCATACGGTTTAATCAGACCTGTATGACTGATTTTGGCCTTAATGCTTCAAGTGCATGTGCCTAGGCAGACGTCCATGCCCATACTCAATGGGTCTGCCCATTTCCCATTTTTGGAGCCTTAAACTGTAAACTTGAAGATCATCGCTATTATAGAGGATATTGGTTTTCCACCACTCCACCTCTGGCAGTATTTTCTGGTAGGATTCTCTATGCTGTCACACAAATTCCTCTGTTGTTTTGTTGGCCATAGTAGGAGACAAAAACTCTTTTTCTCCAAATACATTGCTAATTCTACTAACATTTAATCCCCTGTACAACCTTATCTACAATGCACTAAAGTCTCTAACTTGATTACAAACTGAAATACAACTTTCAGTATAATACATTGACTGATTGAGAAAAGCAAAGGACATGACAGATTAATAAACATTGAAAATCAAATATTATTTTCCATAAATGCAATGTCCTGTGGAGGTGCAGTTTCACTTTTTATGCTCCTGCAACTTTAAACATTATTTATTAAAGCAAACAAAACAAGGGAATTAAACAGATTATAGGCTTACAGGCATAATCAAGGGTGATGGTTTTGACAGTTCTGCAGATGGCGGTGGAAAGCAGGTAGGGAGACCTGATTCCTAAAGTCGTTATTGATACCATTGTTAAAATTGATGAATATTTCATATATTGTCTTTTGAGAATTTGATGCTAGTTGTTCTTAAACTTACAACTCGACATTTTCTAGACCTTTAAACAACTATTGCACTTGTGGATTTTTCATATGGTCCACTAAACGCCTTTGAACAATGCCATAGTACAGAATGTTGCTAAGATGTGAATACGCAGGCCTTGCTTTGTTTGATGCTGTACAGTGCTCTCTGAAGTGTTCAGGTATTCAGTGTCACCCCACAGCCTTTGTATTGTCTTGCTGCTTAAAAATCAACAGTGCTTTTGATACTGCCTCTTGTCTGGAGCAATACTTTAATTTAAAGCATCAGAGACTATTTATTCTTCCAGAATATGAACATGATGACCAAATTAAAAAAAATACTTTTTTGTACATATTTTTGGGTGTTTTGTCTTTAAAATGGAAAAGGATTTCTTCTGAGATTTGAGTGTCTAAATCTATGACCTCTTCAACATATGCAATGACAGAGCATTCAGAAAGCCTAAATATTAATTTTATGGCATGTCTGTATATTCATCTGTCAACCTTGGGTGAATTTTCTGGATTTCTATTAGTTTGTCCCAAACTGCTGGCAAGCTAAATTTCTCTAACAGGCATCAATTCACTGTATTAAATGCCTGTTCTGCCCTGCAAGACATATTGATTATTTTTTTCCCAGCAAAGTGACAAATACCATTTTCATGACTATAATAGAGATTGATTACAATTTTATAGAACACGGAGGGAGCTGATCTTGTAGAGACAACCTTGGGGCATATAAAATTGAAAAAAAATCATTTGAATTAATAAAAAAATTAATGAATTCATCTGTTGCTGATGAAGCCAAAGCATTTTTGAGATAATGAAAATACTGTAGTTGCATGGTCATTGCTGAATGGAGAGGCGAGCTTAAATGTATTTATAGCATCTAGTGTCTGAAATCATTTGTAAAAATGCTAGTAATCAGTCTTAAGAGCCCAAGCTTAAACATGACTTCAAAATCTTCTTTGCCTATTAACTATATAGTTTAGGACCCAACCCATATCTTTAATGACAGTACAAAATTAATCTGACAAACTGAGGAGATAGTCTGAGCTTTTTGTGTTTATGTAATTAATTTTAAGCGTGAAAAAGAATTAATTCCATTAAGACTTATTGTGGACATATGTTCATAGATTCTGATTTACTGATAGTCGTGTTAACTTTGAACCAGATTCTCATGCCTCACACTTTAGCAATTTATTAACTTCACTGGGCCACAGTAGGGCAAGGTGTATGAATGAGGTTGGGTATCTAAATCTGCCAAAGACCTAACATATTGATGGCACTGATGCCACAATAATGTGAATTTTAACAGCAACAAAACCTATACTGGGCATTCAGGTGAGGCTCTTAAAAGAATTTGAAATGTCATGTGTGAGTTATAAGTTTGGTTCTTAGTCCAATAATGTAGTATTTTCTGATAATCACTTATTGATACCTTTTTAGTTTTCATATTGTAAAAAGAACAACATTATTAGATTTTCAACAATAATATTTTCATTTTAGAAAACATTGTATTTTGCCTGTACATTTAAAAAAATGAGGTGACAAGGGGGAAAACATTACAGAAGGTAATGTCTACTATCCCTTTTATTAAAAGTGTTTTTAGTACTGTAGTTTGCAGTACACTTTATTCATCCATTGCTGAAAAAAATAAAGAATAACAACTGTACTTAAAGTTTTACATTTCAAATGCTAGATGATGTAAGCTAAACTTTCAAAATGTTTGCACATACAGGTGCAAAATTGGTTGCAATACAAAGAAATTATGAAATTTCACATTTTGTGCATACAACACAGGTAAACATGAGGTAGTCCTCCCTGCTTAACAAATCAAAGGTTAATTGTGGCTCTTATTTTCTGTCAAACAAAATCAATGTGCGTTTTTTTTTAAAAACACCTCTGGTATATAGAAGAATTACAGTCTGATGTCAAATTCAAAAAAGGAAAAACTTGCTATGGCATATGGATGGACAATGTTCCTCCAATTTATAGTATTAAAATTGGATTCAAATTTTATTTTTGTTGTTAAAAATATATCAGAAACGTCATAACTTTAAAACCAATCCAGGGAGAGGCAGGATAAAGGAACCACCGTTGAAAGGATCAGATGTCAGATCAGATTTTCCCCATCTGTTGAAAAAATGTCCATATATATATATATATATATATATATATATATATATATATATATAAGTTTATAGTGGAAAATTTGGTTGGCAATAAGTAGCAGATACCAAGAGCTGAATGCCCACTATTCCCATTACTCTTATTTGGAACTTCAGTTGTTAATTAACAATAATAATGAAGCCAGTTTCTGTGGGCAGACACTCTTTTCACGTATTAGATTGACATTTTGTAAAGCTGGTCTCTGCCCAAAGGGGATTATTTTTAACCTTAAACAAGAAGGTCCAGCTGTTTTCAGAGGAGAGGAGAGTGAAATAATATACCCATTGTCTGGCTGCAGTGGAAGAAAAACAGGATGCAATGGATGAATATTTCAGTAATAAAAGTAGCCAAATAGAATCTTTTACTGACCCAAAATTGGGAATTTTTTTTCTTTAAAATACACACACTCTAAATCCCCATCCAACTAATCAATTCCATGATGATGATAACAGTTCATTAATATTTCAAGTTTATGTTCTGAAAACTCAGGAAATGATTATATTGAAGTTGCAGGAAAAATCTTAGTTTATTCCTCCTTAAATATACATGTTACTATACTGCCTGTAATTACATGATCACCTACTGTTTCTCAGATAATACAGTACAATATGTTGTGTGACCTTTTTTAATCGTCTCTTAATATAATTCCATAAAACTGTCTTCTAAAATATTACACATTCACATCATATTGCAAAGTAGTCATAAAATAGCTACCAAGTATGAAAGCTAAAAGTGCTCTATTATTCCCTTTTAAAATAGAGAATGATATTTGTTATTTGGCTGCTTATGGCCCAGAGACAATCTTTATTATTTTTACAATTAAACTTAGAACCGGTATTAGCAATGAGGAAGCAATACACTAAATGGCAAAAAAAAAAAAAAAAAAAGTGTTATCTACTACCCGCTGACCCTTGGAATAATTTAACTGAGGCTGAATAATGTAGGTATTTCAATAATAAGGGATGTAAAAAACATATTCTATTTAAGTGATGTGATAGAAATGTATCCCAAACCTATTGAAGAGAGAGGAGAGGACCATCTAACACATTACAGCTGTTCTTGTTGTAATTAGTCATGAGCATTTTGGGGCTGTGTTCTTAAAGAAATTCTGTCAACATTCAGTTTTATTTATGAAATAGCTTCACATAGAAGTTGCTTATTTTTACAGGTATATTTCAAATATGTGTTGAAATTTCACAAAGTCATTTATTTTAATTTCTGTTTTCTAAATACAAATCCATTTTAAATCAACAAAGTTATGAATAATGAACATGTGTTATTGATAATTAAATGTTGCTGTATTGATTCATTTATTCATTTTTAATTAATTGTATTTCTTACTGGAGTCAATGGGAGTGTTGCCAGAATAGGGACTGCAGGATCAAGTCCCACATTCTTGTAATAGGGAAGCACTCTTAAATCAGTCTCTATGGAGTTATTTAGCTGTTACCAATTACTCCTGAATTGTAAATAATCGAAGTGCATGTATCTGCAGGCAGTAGATAACCTGGAAATCAAATATATCAGCCCTACACAGATCCATGAAGAGATTGTACTGTCAGCTAAAACAAGAGTAAAAGATGTGATTGTAAATAACACTCATAGGCCAAACAGGTTAGTGACATTTATATTAAAGAAAAAAGGAAGAGAAGCCACTATGGAAATCAGTTCAAATCTAATTGAAAAGGTGGTGAAAATCAAATCAAAGCCATAAAAGTCTTCAAGTTTATTGTAAACTTATTTTGTTTTGTACAACACTCATGGTGGCTATGTCTAGACTGGCATGATTTTCCGCAAATGCTTTTAACGGAAAAGTTTTTCCGTTAAAAGCATTTATGAAAAACCGTGTCTAGATTAGCATGGATGCTTTTGCGCAAAAGTGCTTTTGCGCAAAAGCATCTGTAACAATCTAGAGCGATTTCTTATAAAAAGCCCGATCGCCATTTTCGCCATTGGGGCTTTTTGCGCAAAACGGTTCTCAGTTGTCTACACTGGCCTCTTGCGCAAAAGCATTTGCGCAAGAGGGCTTTTTCCAGTGGGAGAGTCACTGTATTTGCAAGAACACTGACGATCATACATTAGATCGTCAGTGTTCTTGCGCAAATTCAAGCGACCAGTGTAGACAGCTGGCAGTTTTTTTGCGCAAAGCACCCGCGCAAAAACTTGCCAGTCTAGACTCAGCCTTTCATTTTATGGACTGTGGGCTTGCTTGGATCTATTACTCTGAGTGGGACCTGAAATAGCATGTTGATGATGCCACAAATTTTGAAAGCCTCAGCAATTTACCCTTTGTACTAAGTACTGAAATAACTGTTTACTACTTATTTTTTTTTATGTAGGAATTGTGTCTGAAACTCTAAGCAGTGGACAATATAGGAAACAGTTTAAAATTAAGTTTTTGATACTTAAAATTAATCTAGTTTCTGTTCCAAAATCACTTGAAAAATGTCACCTTAATTGGTTTGTTGTTAAGACCACAACTTAACACTATATAGCATTTTTCCAAGTTTTATTTCTCATTATCGATGAGGAAAAATATGAATGAAATAAACAATGTCTTATACTGAGATGTTTAATTGCTAAAATATCTGTCATTTTAGTTTATTGAATGGTTAAGACAATAAAATGCCGCAGAGGTCATTTAGGGTGCATCTACACTGCAGGGCTTAACTCGAAATAAGCTACGCAAATTTAGCTACGTCAATTGCGTATCTTATTTTGAAATAGGGAGCATCTACACAGCACTTATTTCAAAATAGAGCACTCTTCCTCCGACTTTCCTTACTTCTGCTACAATGAGGGTTACAGGAGTCGGAGTAAGAAGTCCTCCAGCTTGACAGTATTTTGACACTGTTTCGAAATAACTGCCTGCTGTTGAGACATGGACGAAGTTATTTTGGAATAGTGTTAGTTATTTCAAAATAGTGTTGCAGTGTAGACGTACTCTTATAGTTTTGCCAGCTAGTGTCATATTTATAGAGTAAGCAAATGGATTATAACCAGAAGGATTGTTGCTGATTTTTCTTCACATAGTCCTAGGCTGACCCTGTTATGTAGGTTCTTAGGCTTCTATCACAGAATCAATACTTAGTATGTTTTTGTTTCCTTTTTAAGTGAAAGTGTAGTAGATAATGGTGATATTTGCTTTACATCCATGTTTTAATGAAAATGTTTGGTAAACCAACTAACTCTAAGGGTAAAAAACCAAATTTATAAGCTGTAATTTTCCTGAACTGAACATTTTTTATCAAAAATGTGTGTCTGGGACACTTTCCTGTCTCCTAAAGATAGCTATTTATTCCATTAGTTGATTTTTTTTTTCTTCCAGTTTGGCTTCCTGTTGGTTTGACTGTGGAGTAGCAGGTGTACAATTCCAGAGTGTCTTTAAAAGTGGCTCAGCAGGGCTTCTCTGCCATGCGTTCACAGGAGACAGCTCATCTGTTTAATCCTTATGTTTTAGTCAACCTTTCTTATTATGCGGACAGGGCTCCGATGCTCAGCTGGATTTTGACTCTCAGAATGAATTGATGGAGCTCTTTGATCTTTCTGTGTATTGCATCTGTTTCATCTTTCATCTTAATGCATGATCTTCACAACTCCAGCTAGTGCTTTATTTATTTATTTTTCCACTTGAATCCATCAATTTTACTTTGTTCTCCCTTTTTGGCATTCCTTTTTATGTGCAATGAACTTGATTGCATAATTTTAATAAAATTATAATTAAGTTGGTATGTGTAATTAAAAATACAGAGAAAGGCCAAGACAACCATGTTTATTTAGAATTGGCATTTAACATTTCTAGAGACTTAACCAAAATCTTTAAATGAGACACACACATCTTTACAAATCGGCTAAGTATTATATACTCTGTTTAACAGACCAAATACTGAATGGGCAGAAGGTATAACTTCATACATATTTTGAGAAGCCCACCACTAGAATTAAAAAGTAATGTCAGGATAGATTTCTAAGAGTATTTAGCAATATAACTAGAACTCACATCATATAATACGTTCTTGATATTGCCCATTATCATCTCAGTTCATTACAACCCTTAGATATAAATCCTTCCCTATTCAGGACAGCACTTAAAAATGTACTGTATACATACTCATTCATAAGCCTGTTCATTTATAAGCTGACCCCCCAAGATGAAAAGGTAAAAATGGCAAAATGCTACGACCCTTTCATAAGCTGACCCTATATTTCAGTGTTTGGCAAACTTCAGTTCCTGGCTCATCAGGGTAAGCTGCTGGTGCATTGGGACGTTTTGAGTACCTGGAACTTATGCAGGCACAGAGCCCCTCAGCTCCCAGTGGCTTCAATTCACTGTTCCTGGCCAATGGGAGCTGTGGGCCAGTGGCTTAACCTGATGGGCTGGGACCTGAAGTTGGCCAACCCCTCATCTATAGTGATAAGCTGACCCCGCTGCATGATGTGTCATTTTTTTATGAAAAAAATTTCGCTTGTGAACGAGTATATACGGTACTTAAAATTAAGCAAGTGCTTAAGTGTTGTGTTAAATAGAGACGCTTTTCTGGATCATGTCTTTAATCTACATCAAACAGTTCTAATTAAAAATATACATAGAACCATGTAGTAGCTCAGTTAAATTGCATATAATTGGTAGCAGCTTTTTAGCTTCAAGTACAACAGAAAATAGGAGATTCCTTTAGTTGTTTTAATGAAGCCAAGAAACATGCAATTCAGATTATTCTTTCATTTCAGCCAAAAGATTGTGAAAGTGTAGCATTTTATAATTGTATGCTTGATTTTTTTATGCATATACCAGTGAATTTCTGTGAATTCTTTGGGTTTTTTTATAATATATAGTCAGTGTTCTGTTGTGACAGTCCAGTTGCTATGTACGTGGATAATGTACAGTGTTGCAAGAGCTTTTACAAGCGAGCAACGAGCTGTTGGGTTTCTACAGCCGAAAGTTCAAGAGTGTTATCAAAGGGTCTTTCCTCACAAGGTGTTTACTGGCATATTTGTTTGTCATTCATTGTTCTAAATAATATATAACAAACAGCATATACAAAAACACTTGAAAGACCTGTAGTCAGGTCTCACCTACAAGGAAATGAACTTACTGCTTTTCTCCACAAACAGAATGATGAACCTAGTTTGAGTTAAGAAATCTCTTGGGAATAGCCAACAACTCGGGACTGCATTTCTCATGCTCATTTGTGAGTGCTCTCAACACAGAAATTCACTTATTCGGTTGATCTGACAAAGCCTGACTCTGTTGACCATCAGTGCTATCTCTAATTTCCAGGCATTTGTCTGAGGTGGGATTTTTTTAAGACTAATGAATTGGTCCTTAAGTAATGTTTTGGTACGTGATATTGTGAACAGTTTAGTTTCTTTAATACCCTCCCCCACCCTAAAAATATAGCTTAAAAATTTCAAAGCCACCTAAATGATTAGGTCACCTGTTGCTTCAATACTAATGGACTTAAGCCATCCAAATCTTCTAGATTGTTCTGAAGGTCTCAGCCACATAGTACATATATATGAAGCATCCATTATGTATATCTGAGGACTCTGAATGCCATGATTTGTGCTTACTTGAGATCATTGTGTCATGGATAGGTACAGCTGATCATGAGGACAGTTGTTCTCTATAGAAAAGGAAGTGCTATAATGTGGTTATTTTGACATTAATCATGTTGTAAAATGTGTGATTTCCCAAAGTATATTAAACATTTTCAACTAATTTTGTTCCTCAAATGGTTTGATCATCTTTTAGTTACCACTTGAACTTGGAATCTTACCAATGCTTGCTGTCACCAGCCACTGAAAATAACTTAAATGTTTTCCTTCCCTGTGAGCCTCATTTTAGAGTTTATGAAAAAGAAAATGAGGCTTTGACAAAAAGAGCTACTGAAATGGCTCATTTGCTTGTTTATGCGCCATTGGGGCTCCTGCTCTGAAGCCTCAGAGATTAATCAGAGAGGTGCAGCATATTATCTTTAAGGAAATTAAATAATAGACCTAATATTAAGAAACCTGTTAAAACGACTTGGCAAATTATTAAAACTCTGACTTGGTCAGAGGTAGGCAGTGTGTTGCTTTCATTGAGATGCCGTTTTAGGTGCATCCAGATCCTAAATATGAATAGTTGGGCTTTCTCAACTTTCTCCTCAGAGCATAAGCCTTGTGAACATGTGCTGTTCTCATACTTCTTTGTTTCCTGACGGTTTTGGTATTTTAGTTTATTCTGATTTGCTTCAGAACACCACGGATGCATTCTTTCAACTGTTTTATTAAGAGTCATGTACTTGAACATGTTTCTCTGGTATTATTATTCATGTTCCAGTTTAGTACAGATAAATTGCATTCTTTCAGAAGAGGTTCTGTTGTAATTGTAGGTTTATTTTTGGAAAAAAGATATAACACAGCTTTAAAAATTTCAGTCATTATATATAAAATAGAATGCTATGTTGCTTGAATAGCTCAGTATTTTGTTCCAACAAAATGGTTCATATTCATTATCTCTGTAAAATATTCATTTAATTTAGATTAGGTGAAGCTATCATTTCCCACGCATATTTACCATCACATAGTATAACACTTTCCAGCTTTCTGTAAATAGGTGGATGCCTGGCTTTTAATCAGGAGAGACTCACAGGATTCAGAATGGGAATGTTGTGTGGAAGGACATTTGTAATGTTGTTTATTTGTGGGTCTCTTCTGTCCCCCGCCCATTGCACCCAATCCTCCAGCCTCGGGGGGAGGGGAACGCAGCCTCAGTGGCATACCTGTTGTCAGATGGCAGCAGTCACGAGCCCCCTCTCTCCCACACTCAGTGCTGGGGCTGAGAGCCGAAGGGCGCCACAGTGATTTCCAGAGCCACTGGCAGCTCACCGCAGGGGCCAGCAACCGTGGGGAGCTCACCACAACAGCCAGGAGCTGCCACCTTCCCCAGTATTCATGGATTTGGCATTCACCAGGGAAGACGCCACTGCAAATGGTGTAATGCCAGATTGTGACATGTTGACTTAGACTTATGTTGGATTCCCAATACACATTTTCCCCATGTGGAAAACATCATTTCTTCGTCTCAAGGATGATTCATATCTTTTCCAAGCACTCCATATTGTATAAGTGCCAGGTAATGTCTCTTTTGTGCTAGACAGCTTGGTGTCTGCAGATCAGAAGTTAGGATTCCCTTTTCTGCCTTGGGTGTGTTTATTTTGCTAGGCATTAATTCATTTTATTGTATCTCATGGAACCGTCCCATAACACAAGTATGTACTGACCTGTCTGCTTTCTTGTGTGCAATTGTTACTGAGTTTTGTCTTTCTGTGCCATTGCAAGGGTTTGTGAAAATCCTTCTTGTTTTAAGCAAGAAAGTGGTTCTGCAAATATCTATAATGGGGGTGGGATTCCTTGCTTGCCTTGTTGGGGGAAATGTGCACATTGTTTCTATCTTCTGAATAGACATCAACCATCTGCCTCCTGGATAGACAGGACCTGTTGCATGTCTGCAAGTCAGAATGGGTAGTACAGCAGGTTACTGGTAGTCTGCTGCAGTGTTCTAGAACTTGAAGAAGAGAAGTTCTAGTCTGCAGAAGAGAAGAGCGAGGGGGGATTTGACAGCAGCCTTCAACTTCCTGAAGGGAGGTTCCAAAGAGGACGGAGAAAGACTGTTCACAGTAGTGACGGATAGCAGAACAAGGGGAGCATTGGTCTGAAGTTACAGTGGGGGAGGTCTAGGTTGGATATTAGGAAAAGCTATTTCACTAGGAGGGTGGTGGAGCACTGGAATGGGATACCAAGGAGGTGGTGGAATCTCTATCCCTAGAGGTGTTTAAGTTTCAGCTTGACAAAGCCCTGGCTGGGTTGCTTTAGTTGGGATTGGTCCTGCCTTAGGCAGGGGGAACTTGATGATATCCAGAGGTCTCTTCCAGCTCTATTTTCTATGATATTATGTCTGGTATGAACAGTGTTTGAATATCCAGTGTAACCAAGAAGATGTTTTAAATAGGTTTATCGGGACAAGAAAAGGGCAGTGGCTGACAGAGGCAAAAGAGGCTCTTCTCGCCTCTCTCGGGCTCTTCTCCTCCTTTATCGTCTTGGTTACAGCCCAATAAAATCAAAGCCCTTCAAGCCAACAATGTTCTTACTGAATAAAGTTGTCTTTTTCCATTGTAAAAATAAAATAAAAACACCCTATCATGTAAGTATTATTATTTTACTTACAATTTATCTGTATTACTATAATACCCACAATGTGCTTGCTATCTGCTGGCTATACATGTAACCTGCCTCACAGTGCTTATGACTGAAGATGTCAAGTGTGATTTATTTGAGATGTTATTGAATTTTGAAAAACTTTTGAAGTTGTTCATTCTGTTCAAAAAAAATACACAGATATTTTGTCATGTAAGATGTTTCATCTTCTGCAGTTCCAAAAAAACGATATCCATTTCTACACTCTTGTATGTAGCATGTCACAGTGTAAGTTGTTAGGTGAAGTCACTGAAAAGTGACTATGGCAATGCAGAGTTGCAGGTCTATTTTGTCTCACTGTTTCAATTGAAATTTTGCTGAGATTACAAATAAAAATATTTTGCTCAGTCTTATGAGTCAAGATGGATTCTCTCCTTCTCATTTATCATCATCACCATCCATCGTCATCATCAGGAAAAAAGAAGCTGCATTATTGTCAAATACACCTTTCTAGTGTCCCCATTACAAAGTTATTAGTTGTCACCCATGGACTAGTCAGCTGTCAGAGTAGAATTGTGTGTTACATCATATTGTATTTGTTACAGAAAAAGTAGACAAAGAGAAATGTTACAGTTGTGTGTTTAGAGTATAATTTTGGTTTTTGTCCACATGGAATGAATAGCGCATAGGGCTCTGGAGTCTCTAGTTCATCAACATAGTTTTATGTTTAACTCATGTAGGGCTTCAAATTTTTAAACTATGAGAAAAGCTGCATGAGACTGTAGAAAGCCAAAGCTCTGACTTTCTGCCACATCTCCTTTGGGTGGTGAGCTATGATCTGTGTGTATGTGTATGTAGCCTCCAAGCTGAATAGAGCCTGAGGATTCATTTGTAATCAAAACCCATCCATGTAGTTAGACAACTCTTCCATTCAGCTCCCTGTAAGCTGCAAGCGGCCTTCCCCACCCTACACCCTTCACCTTCCCCCCGTAAAGAGCCTCATTCTTGGCTCACTCAGGAACAAAACTGCTATAGGCTCTAAGGCTGTCTGGAAAATAATAATTCTATTTTGAAAAAAAAAGTTAGTTTCAACATTTATTTTTGTTCTGGAATCAAAGGATATGTCTAGACTGCATCCCTCTGTCAGCAGAGGGATGCAGATTAGGCAGGTCAACATTGCAAATGAGGCAGGGATTTAAATATCCCGTGCCTAATTTGCATAAAAAAATGCGTTTTGCCGACTCAGCACTTTGTCGGCAAAAAGCGGCAGTCTAGAGGGGGATCTGTCAAGAAAGAAAGCCTTGCAGGAGGCATAAGGGATCTGTCGAAAAAGGCTTTCTTTCTCAACAGATCCCACTCTAGACTGTCGCTTTTTGCCGACAAAGAGCTGAGTCGGAAAAACGCGGCGGCCATTTTAATGCAAATTAGGCACGGGATATTTAAATCCCTGCCTCATTTGTAATGTCAACCTGCCTAATCTGCATCCCTCTGCCAACAGAGGGATGCAGTCTAGACATACCCAAACTGACGTCTTTTGAAAATTTTTAAGAAAAAGGATATGTATTTGGGTGTGTGCAAGAGAGCCCAATCCAGAAAAACCACAAGGTACAGAGCAATATAAAGGAAATGCAAGACCCTGAGCGCAGGAACTTAATTATGGACATCCCAGGTGAGTGCTCTAACCTCTGGCTATTGGCTATTCCAGGGCGGGTCTCTCTCTCTGCCATTTTGGCCAGAAATTCCATCCTAGACCTGAGAAACCTTGCCTAGGAAAATGTTGTTAAAATTAATATGTTTCTACAAAAAATTGTGATTTCCGTGGATTGGCATTTTCTGACAACAAAACACAACCTTTGTCAAATGTCTGAACACCTCTAAGGGGCTGTCTCCCTGCAGTTGCACACAGAGGATTATAGCTTTGAAGGGGGGAATTAATAGAGCACTGAGCAGTACTAATTCCTAATGGGTTTGGAAAAGCATTTACCAGAAAGTGGTGCTTCTGTCTCAGATCTGTCCGTCCTCCTGCCCCGTATGTTCCTCCAAATCTACAAAACTGTGTCATGCTCCATTGGCTTCTTGCCTTTATATTGCTCCTCTGTTCCCATCTGTACCTTGGAACAGTCAAGCCACTTAAGGCCCTTATTATTTGGCAAATGCCTGACACGGAAACACCTCATTTTAAAAGCTACTATATTTGAATATTAAGAGCTTTCCCTTAATTATAGTTTTCATTTTGATTTAAATGTATTGTTTACACATATCATTTTATAAAACTTGCAATTCACTTAATATTCTGTAATACAATGTTGAGTTGTAACCAGTGGAAGTTTATTAGAGTTGTATTTTTGCAGTTAAACCAACAAGTGCATTTATTTTCTTTAAAAGCTTATACTAAACTGGCTTCTACAATGCAGCTTTGTCAGGTACATTGATCAAAACAACTTAACTTTTTTTTTTTTTTTGCTTTAGTTGGTGGTTCCTGCTCCCTTATAAAGTTGTTTCCTCTTGTTTTGCCTTTTCTTTGTGATCTGGGGTCTGCTTGATACAGCAGTCTGTGGAAATTTTGGGACTGTGTTTTTTTCTGAGCAGGTGTCTCCATTGGATTTGGGTGGTCAAAAATTATGGTCCATGCATTTCCCAGTTTGGGGATATTAGTAGAGGTGTTTTCCTCTCTGTAAAGTTGGAGCTGCCAGAGTAATTATACTTTGGCTCCCTCCTGCTTGAGGAGTCTATTCTTTAATTCTTCGGGGTCTATTCTTTAATTTTTCTTGCTATGCATCTTCTGTGCCCTTTAGTCCACCATACTACTTTCTCCTCTTTTTCCAGGTGTGGTGTCTAGCAACTTCCCCCTGTGTGCTCTTCTTCTGTTTCCTCCTTATGCATTCCCTTTGTGATCTTGCCCTGCTTCCCATATGCTCCATCTCAAGTTGATATTTTCCTGAGATACCGTTTGACATTAGATGTCAATAGGAAGAACAACTGAGACTGGGATTTTCAAAGGCTTAAGAGAGTTAAAAGCCTAAATCCCACCAATTTTGATAGCAGTTGGGTGTCTGAGTCCCTTTGAGACTTCCAGCCTTAGAGTTCAGTTGTGCAGTGAATGAAAAAACAAGCAAGCAAGCAAACAAAAACCTCCACCAAGTGGTTTGGCACAATGGCCAAACGTTAATGTAAGTGATGTAGTACTTTGAACATTCTTTCGTGCTGCCTTTTATGGATGGCCCCCCTTCCTAATCTAAGCAGCTAAATCACTACCCTAGTCTCCTCCACAACCCTCCTACCTTCTGCTGTGTGGCTTACAGCATGCAGACAGCTGGCAAAGCGTAGGGAAGCAGCCATGTGGTGATGCTACTACCAAAATGTTTAGGTATTTCATACTATTAAACATGCCTGGGGAAGTTATAGAATCTCCATCACTGGAGAGTTTTAAGAGCAGATTTGATGCTTGGTGCTGCCATGAGTGCAGGAGTCTGGACTTGACGACCTCTCAAGGTTCCGTCCAGTTCTATTACTCTGTTATAAGAAACACTTAGCTACATACATATTGTGCATGTAGCTTACATGTGCAATGAATAAAATAAAGTAATATTAATGTTGCCCCCGTTTGTTTGTTACACTTGCTTGTTGCATCTGGTCTTAAGCATAAGCTGGACGCTGGGTCCAGCACCTCTCTCATCTTCATTTTTTTTAACAGTGCCTAGAACAGTAAGATCTGACACTGATTAGGGTCTATATACAGTAGGGAAATATATATATATATATATATATATATAATAAATGACCTAGTATACAAATAGTTTCTTGAGTTTATTAATAATGGGTGAAATCCTGGCTCCACGAAGTCAAAGGAAGTTGCACCATGTACTTCAAAGTAGAGTCAAAATTTACCTTTATCATCAGAGGTCCCTATTGCAGCATTTTGTATGGCTGTAAATATTTTCCTGCCTACTTTTAGTGCAATAAATAGCCGAATAAAATTCAATGATCAATTTGGCCAATTTGTGTTTTGATGATTAAGATAGATCTAAATGTTTATCACATCAGACAGTTGCATAAAAACAGAATTTCACACTTAGAAGGACAAAGCAAGTTCTGATAGCATTGTAATTTCAAGGCAGCATAACCAGATTACACCTGATATTCTCACAAGCTGTTACATTTTCTATCTGCAGCTATTTTCTCCCTCGTCTTCAAAGCATGTTAAATTCTTATCAATTTTTGAAAACTTTAAAGAAAAACTAAGAAGTTACTTTTGTATATGATCACTAAAAGTGAATAAACAAAGCCAAATACATGAGCTCTGAATGGATATGGTTTTGGCAAAATAGTCCCTGATCCAATTAGTTAAATATTCACTGCAAATGGGTAAGCCAAAACTGAAGTCTGTCCTTGATATTTATTTTAATTCCTATGTAAATGCTACAAAATAGAATATAAAAAGAAGAGTTCAGAAAAATATTTACATGTCGATAGAAATTGACCCTTCTCATGGTCAGCATTTACACCTAATTTGCTAAATGTAAAATCACCATTATTATTGTACAACCATGTTTAGTAGTGGGGGTGGTTTGTTTGGTTTTTTGTTTTTATGTTTGTTTTTCACTATTTGTATGCTATTGACTTTTTTCAGTTCCACATTATTTAATTCAACTTGTACTTCACGTACTTCACAAAATGCTTAATTTTTAACAACAATCTTGAAGCCTGGATGCAAACCTTTGCAATTTCCTCTTCAATAAAAAGGTCAAACATACCATTGCTTCCAGCAGCAATGCTGAAACTAACAATCAGATTGCATTTAGTTACGATGCTTTTGTGTTATGAGGTTATTATTTATTTGCATTTTTAACCTTCTCACAATGTAGGCTCCGCTAATCGGAATTTATAGACTATCAGACTAGTTAAGAAGGATGATGTCTACAGAGAAGCCTTTAATGGCAGCTAACTGCTTCTTTGGGCCCAATTAAAACTACCCAACTGTGAAACACAATCCCTTGGGTAACAGTGCAGTCATCTTACCCATATTTTTGGGGAGGAGGATGGAAGGGAATATCCAGGGTAACTGTAAAAAGGGAGTTTCATAAATTTCCAAATTATTTTTTCCAATGCTTTAAACTTTCAATATGCATTATGAATAAGGTCAGGGTTGAAGTCCCTCATTGCAGCTTTACATATGCACCACTGTCTGAACTTGAAGCCCTAGTCACCGTGCTAGAGATATGGATGTGCTTTTGGTCCCAAATCAATCTTGTCACTCCTCAGAAAGCAATGAAAGATAATAAGTACTATTCACCTGATTGCCTTCCTGCTCTGAGACAGCTGGTGACGCTTGTCTTCCTGATAACCAGGAGTTTCAGATCTGAGGCAGGGATAAAGAAAAGCTGGGAGCTTGCTGAATCTAAATTTGACAGTCGATGGCTGTGTAGAGGGTCATGAGGGATAGAATCTGTGACACGTATAAGAAAGGAACAAAATTTATCTGCTCTGGTTGCAATGATTAGATGTCTCGTTGTCTGGCTTTCTTACAGTGGATGATTGATCATACCCGCCAGCTGGCTAATATCATAATTAACAAAGTTGCTACCATGTCTGAGAAGTATAATCGAAAAATTTACCAGCAGCGTGGTGCCATTGTCACGAAGATCATAAGCATTGCAGAGTCGACTTTTGCATTGATGGAGCTGCGGAGCTATGTAGATGTGCTGAGAAGGGATGCATTTGTACAGCTAAAGGTATGTGTCTTCTTTTCATTATGCCACTTGTTCTAATTGTCCTTCATTAAATTAAGCTTATGTTCTTATGACTTTTAGCTTTGGTTTCATGGTGCCACATGGAGAAATTTGGTTGTTTTGTCATTGGATTTTTAAAGATGTTGTAACAGAAACCCTCTCACCCCTCCCCCCCCCCCAAAATCTTATCTGAGAATAAAACAGTGAATAATAAAAAAATATGATTTGGCACTGTGCATCTTATTTTTATACTGCCGCTTGTCTTATCAGACATTGTTTGCCAAAACTGTAAATGTGGCTGCCGTCATTGCTGATTTCCTCAGTTATAGGTATTATAAAAATTTATTTGGTGATATTTTCCCAGAGTTTTTATTTCAATCTGATTGAAAGGTGAAAGGAAACAGTTAAATCATGGGGCTCTTAACATTTGTAATTTAATGTTAAGGAATGTTGTTGCTAAATGGATGGTAGTGCTAAAATATACATGTTTGTATTTACATCCGTATGTAAAAACTGAGAACAATCTCTGAGCTGCTATCTAGAGACCCAATCCATAGTGCATTTATAAAACATTGAGTAAGCATTTCAGTTATTCTTTTCTATATTTACATGTTTCTCAGAGTTAAAAAATTATTCCATTGAGCCTTTTCCTCTTTGCAACTGTATTTTTATATTTGTGTGCTCTACTTGGGTGTTCAGTTATGCTCTGGAGTATGTGTTCAAAATGCCAGCCTGACATATTGCTAATGAGTGTGAATATTGACAGTGACAGGAGTGTTTGTGTGTGTGTGTCTGTGTTCCATAGGAAAAAAAAACAAAAAAGGAAAAGAGAGAGACAGAAAAGGAAATATTGGAAGGTAAAGAATATTATGTTTATATTAGCGTGTTGCAAAGCTGTTGTTATAAACAATACATTTGAAATATAAATGGGGTAGTATATAAAGGTTCCTTCCTTTCTTCTCAGGGATTAGTAAGGCCAATGTAAGAGCCTTTATTACTATTTGTATGCACAAGTAATTGTAACTTTTCAACATCAGTTTCCAGAATTTTGGAAGCAATTTCCTTGTCTTGCATCTGGTTTTATATCTAGTCTTCTTTTGGGTTTCTTTTGCTCTTCTGCCTATTTAACTTTAAAGGTAAAACTGTTAGGAGCATTCAAATTATATTTTTTGGATAGAAGCTGGAGGGATTGCATTACAAATGATCTAATATGATTGATTTTTATTTTGAATAAAAAATGGAAATAGGTATGGGACCTTTTCTGTTATCAGTTAAGTCATTTGTATGGTTTTCAAGATATGTTAAAACCATTAATAACTAAATATAATTCCGGATAGCATTTTACAGAGATATGTTGCAGTCTTCAGCCAAATTAAATACAGTGAGATTTTATTTTTGATTAATAAGCAAAATAAAAAATGGCAACTGAAACCCTCCTTTTTTAATGGGCAATGCCCTCATGTCAAAAGGGGATATTGCTCAGGCTGGAAAATGTTATTTCCTCTGATCAGTTTCCTATTGTCAGTGGTTTTACTGTTGCTATTCACTGGTATTTCTGTTGCTGTTCAAGAGCAGTTTTAAAAAATTACAAATCAATATTTTGTTTTGAATTGGCAATACAGCAAATAGCAGCAAAATAGATTAGTAATGTAATTGCAGACAATAGGCAAGATTGAGTTGCTAAAACAGTGTATTGTTGTTTTAACCTAAACCCCGTAATATTTTATGTAATTGGGACTTTGGACATTGTTAGAACTCAGTTGGAGTATCAAACCTCTATGAGGATTAGAGAGGTCCACTAAAGCAGTGTCACAGCAGATGTGCCTGGTTTTTAACAGGATTATCTCCTGAGATGTGAAGAAATGAACTCTTGTCATAGTTTTAGAGGCATTAATAATGTTAGTAAAATGTTAATGGTAAATGTGCTAATGTAAAGAGTTAGAAGATTAGTAATGCATTCTTTTGCATGGAAATAAGAATATAATAAATGTCCTGCAGGTGATTGGAGCTGCAGCAATTTTATCAGAGATTAAAGTTTTATTGACCTTTACTAGGGTGATTAACCCTTCTGAAATTAAAAGCCAGTGCTAAATTATTCCATCCAATTTAAATGCAAACACAGAAAAGAGTGGTATGTCATTCAAGTTTTTTTTTTAAATGTTTTAATTTTCATTTTTACATGTCAGTGAGATGCGATTGCAGAAAGAGGAAGATTTAGTTCTGGCAAAACTAGTCCAGTGGCAAAGTGCAGAACTGATGTGGCTGTCATGGTAAAGGAATTCCGGAATAAAGAACCACTGTCTGAAGCTAATCTTTACATGCAGGAGCTATATGGTATCAATGGCGGAAAATTGGAACTTATTAAAGAGGTATGATATATAAGTCATATTGATAGGTTTTGTTTCCCTAAGAACTTGATCCAGGAAAGGCTTTACACAAGTGATCAATGCTACTCTTGTGAGTAGTCCTATTGAAGTCAACAGACTACTCTCATGAGTAACATTGCCAATCTGCGCAATCTTTTTCAAGATTGGCTTATAGGTAATAAACATGCTTTTATCTAACACACAAGCATTTGGTGCTTGATTCTGTGGAGGACTGAGAACTCTGATTTTAGATCAATAAACCACCTAAGCGCCTGCTTAAACGTAAGTGTGTGATTAGTTCCATTGAAGTGAAGAGCTATTCACAGACCTAGATGCTTTGATTTCAGTGATACTGTTCACGTTGTTTAATATTAAGAATATGTTTAAGTGCTGAAGAGGCCAAAATCACCTTGCAGGATTGATCCCAAAAGTACATTTGCAGTTAAGCACATGTGTGACCTGAGTAGTTCATTGAAACCAATGGGACTGGTCACAGGCTTAAAGTTTTGTGCTTGCTTAACCTGTTTGAAGGACTGTGGGTTGGTTTGCAAGGACCACTGTACAGCCTTTGAAAATTTTGGTTTTAGATTTAGGTTCTTTTTACATTAAAATTACACATTCCAAAGAGTATTAAACCATATTAATTTATTTGTATGAGAATGCAATGTCTTGATTTGTACATACTTCACTGCATGCTCAAGAATTTTTGGCTCAGAGATTGCTTCAGAACTATTTATTTTATTCTTTTTATTTAGTTTTTAAATAAAAAGTAACACCAAGTTAATTAATATTTTATGGTCATTTATGGCAAAATCGTGTCTTAATGATTCACCAGGGATAAGGATCTGTGTATTGCTGGGCTGCCCAGAAGCAGTTCTGCAGGAAGATTGTAACCATCTGAGAGCTTGCCTCTTGAAAAACTGGAACCAAAATAGTTCAATCCATTTTAAGTCAGACCTCCCATTATTTTGGTACAACTCTGCATGTGGGATGTATGCATGTTGGATAAGAGGCTTTCAGCAAAATATCAGAAAGTGTGAATGAAACAGAGTAGTTACTTTGGCTCCAGTTAGCGTGTAAGCTAACCTTCCCCCTCAGTCCTGCCCCCACCCCACCCCATTCTTGTCAGGAAGGAATAAACTGTACCAGGTTCACATCCAGTACAGCTTAGATTCCCTGGTGTGCCATCACTTGCAAGGGGCAAGTCTTCCCCCATTCACTTCCCTATTCTGTCCTCTCTTGGCAACCTGCTTCTCCTCCCACACGTCTGCCCACAGTGCAGGTATATGGATCAGGGATGTAAGGGACATTTCACTAACCCAGCAATAATTTGGCCCTTAGAGCCTCAATGCATAGTAAAAAGTTCCTATCCTTTCATAGAGTGCAACACTATTAAAATTATAATTAATGTGCTTTCTCCATTCCATATTCATTTTTCCTCTTTTTCATCAAAGAAGAATTCTGCCAAGGTAGAGCAGTCCAAAGCATTGTAATTAAGGAGCCTGAGGTAGCAACTCACTGCTGCCTAGTCTTTTCATTTACACTTTAAACAGCCTTCAGAAAGACAGGCTTCTGCTTGTGGGACCCCAGGAAGAAAGTGAGGCAGAGATGAAAACTATACTTGTGCTCGAGTGACCTAGATGGAACAGCTGGCAAAAATATAGAGGGGATTCTCCAGGGTAATGAATCATACCTTGAGGCTTGGATTAGCAGCATGTTTAACTAAGAGATCCATTTGCTAAAAGGATCATTGCCTGATTCTTAATTATGGGACTTGCATTCCATTCCACATTTATAAACAACTCATTGTTTCTCTTTTGTGAGGGTGTAGATTAGTAATTATTAGCTATTAGCTTTTGTCTCTGCAGTTCTCAAACATTAAACTTATAATATAAAATGATGATCCCATATTTGCAAAACTAATTTGTAATGAAATATCATGAATTATCAAATCCAAATAAATGTTAACTTAAATGTTTTAAAAGTGTGCTTATAATTTCCAAATTCATTTAAATGCATAGAGTATTGTATTTAGTGCTATTTACTATATATTGCACAAGCTTGGTCTTCTGAGACCTGAGTTTCTATAATAGGATTTAACACTTGGTCTCTGTCACATTTATTAATAAAGGGCACATATGCAATCATGTGCATTTTTTTTCTTTTCAGTGCCATTAAATATGCCCATTCTCTCCCTTATCGTAAAGTAAAGTGATACATGTGAGGGAGACTAGTTAAGCATATGTATGAGAAATTCTCCATGTACTAGTCAACTTCAACATCAGCCTGTTTTTAGTTATTTAGATTTGCAATAATCCTTAGATAAATATTAATTAATACCAACTACATTTTAGTAAATCTCAGCACCACTTAATAAATGAAAAATGCAACCAGTTTTGGTATTCTAATAGAGTATTAACTTTTCCAGCGAATGGTGAGTTGTGCCGTGGTAGTGCTCAGTGAAGAGAAACTCTGATTCATCAAAGAGAAGGCAGATCTTTCAGAGACCGGTCAAATCAACTGTTTTGATGAAATACAGAGTATGTCAATATAAAGGAAGTATTTGAGAGACTATGGACAACTGCTGTTCAGTTTAACATATGTATGACAAGTGTACACATCAACGCAGAGGAAGTTGAAAGGAGGTGAGGTTATATTGTTGCTTCAGATTCAGATGGCAGGGGAACTTCAATTTATTTTAGTAAAAATTAGAAATTGGCTCATCCTAAATTCCAAAATTTGACCTTTGTAAGAGCAGTCTGTGTGGCTAATAGCTATTTTAACAGCAAATTGCTTCAGAGTTCTGTTTTCTACCATACATTTTAATTTGTTTTCTTTTGAACTCCTTGTGTGGTGGATAAAGTGCGCTCGATAATGCTTTAATATAGTGTAGTGATATTTAACTCAACTCAGACAGCCAAATTAAAACTAGAGGTTTGTTAACGCACTTAACTATGGTACTTGATTCTGTAGCATTTTCATATATTCCATACAACAGGAAATTATGCAATACAGTGTATTCATGTGTCTTCTGATTCAAATAAATGCTGTGCATTTTTTTAATCTTTATTGGATTAGTGTTTCTACTGATAATTACAAAGAGTTAATATTTTAACAAATATTTTAGTAGACTTAGTATTTTATAATATTTATAGCAGACAATATGGATATTAAAAAAGTTTTTTTAAGTGAGTATTTCTGAGCTACGGGACAGGAAAGACCTACTATGGTCTGAGACAAGATAATATGCTATTTTGAAAAGAAATCAATTTTGCTTTATATGGTCTCTTATGAGAACAAGAATTAGCCTGAGGTAGGCAAAATGGTAGATTCATTTTAGACATCTGTTAAAAATCAATAATTCCCTTTGTCAATTTTTTTCATCAGGTTCAGAATTTATGGAAGACTAGCTACAAACTGACAAAGGTATTTTACCAACTAGACTTGCGTAGCCTTTTGAAAATGCCCACAAATATGAAAACGAAATCTGAAAAATTTAAAATCAGCATGTCACTTATAAAAGATCTGTGTACACCTGAGATTTAGCCTGGAATATGATGAATCAAAAGGTAAAATACTATACATTTGCTGTCATAATATGTGTTCCTGCTTTGAATGTATTGCCTAATACAAATTAAATATTTCCTCTGATATTAATGTACAGTTGTCCCTATGCTTTACTAAATGTTGTTTGATGAAAATATAGAAAAAACATAAAAATAGAAAACATGGGAAATGGTATTTAGTAAGTGGCTTTGAAAACACAGATGTCAACATTTAAAGTTAAGTGATTTGTAACAGGAGTATTTTGGTATAATTTTGGTATTTACTACAGTTACAATGAGGTGAACACGGGAAGGGAGCTTTTATAAGCGCAGAAGAAAAGAGACATTTTTAGTGGTGTTTTCTTGATGATAATAATGTATACCTTATGTGACAAAAAGAAAATGAAAATTCACTGCGGGCATTTTCATCAAAAATTTGCTAGTCAGATATGAGAGCTTGTTTGACCAGCATAGCCCATAAATACACAAATATTTGAAGAAATATTAACCTTGTAAAGCCTATGTGATGATCATTAAACCTCAATTCAGACATGGAGCAACTGTTCTAAATAGAAACATTGAGGAACACATCTATACAGAAAATACAGACCAATTTCTGAAAATACAGGCCAATTAAATAGTGAGATTTAATTTAGATATTTTTCACTGAGGCTGCATCAGCTATGTATTATTGCTGATTTACTCTTTATTTCCTCATCTTATCTGCAAAAAAGAGACTCATGCTTATTGGAATATTACTTGAAGAATCTAGCTTTCCCCCCAAATTACACACTTTTTGCATAAATGTGCCTAATTACCTGAATTCAGTTTTGATTAGCAGTGTTAATTGATGCAGCTGTGGATGGGATCTGTTTACCTAAATTACCATGTGCAAACAGCAATACGTCTGAAAGTGAATATGCTAAACTGAAAATACTAATTAACTAAGACAAATTGTTATTCAAGTCACATCTCAGAGCTTTTTAATGAAAGCCTGGATGTGTCAGAGCTTTATGATATTCAGACAGAAATGTCTATATTACATATGATTTCTAAATTTAATTCCTGAGAACAGATGGGATGTCGGCCGGGGTTCTTTTGAGTTGCTTCCAGTATTAATGTGAAAATTTTACTCTATTGGCAACAATCACGATGTGTGTGAGTGTTTGTGTGTGTGTAAAAGAGAGAGAAAAACCCTCTGTGCTTTGATAATATGCCAACCCAGTGCATCAAGAATGGTCTATTTTTTGACCAATATATTTACAAATTTTATCCACTCACTGTCCCTAAAATGAAGATTAATATACTATCATGCAAATTTAATAAAATCAGTTAGTAAATTTAATCTTGCCATATGCAGAAAGGTTAAAAGAGAACTCTCCATGAAAGATGTTTGATTTCCCCCCCCGCTTTTTTTGCAACAACAACCTGTAAGCTTTCAATTTAAGAGGAGGAGTTTTGTGTGTGATAACAAATATACATTCTTTGCCTTTAAAATTGTCATAGGGCAGAGTATTAAAGAATTACTATGACAAAAAAGTGAAAATTCATCATTTCTGTGCTTACCTTTTGCACTAGGTTCTCTTTCATTGTTAATAATTATCATTACCATTAATTAATATTACATATATAATTTGGAGCGAAGAGACTCATATGTATATATATATATAGTGTGTGTGTGTGTGTGTGTGTGTGTGTGTGTGTGTGTGTGTGTGTGTGTGTGTGTGTGTATATATATATGATCTGTCTGTCTGTGAATTCCGCCTAAATGGTAACAGATAGGACCATCACATTTCATATGAAGCTTCCTCATATCCTAACTTAGAGCAAGTTCAGTGTTTGGTTGTGCCAGGAAAACAGGATGGGCCTGGAATTCAATTGTTTTCATAACATGGAAAGGGAGGGGCAAAGAGGAGGGATGCTATACTACAGAGTGACCACTGGGGCAGTGAGCATGGGGAACAGCTGTACTACAAAGTGACCAGTGGGGGCAGCTGCTCCAGGAATGAAGTGGCCAGCTGGGGACTGGGCTCACTATCTTGCTGGCCACCAGCTCAGGTAAGTGGCCCCCTTTTCCCAAATCTGTACCCTCTGGCTCTTGACCCCCACCAGCCCCACCACCGCGCCCTCCCTTGAGCACTGCCAGGAGCTGGTCAGTGCAGCCCCAGCCTCATGTAGGAACCACAGGTTGCCTCCCCCAGCGCCACTGGGACATCCAGCATGTCCATGTCCAGCTAGCCTGTGTCCCCATCCCCTGAGATAGGCCTGGGAAATGCCACTGGGGCCGGCCAGCCTGCACAGCCATTGCCCTTCACTCCCCCTGCTCCCCTAGGCTGGCAGCCCCCCCAGGCCCGGCTTGGGCCTGGGAAATGTCTGCAGGAGGCCTGCATGCCCCCCGTCCCCACTTCCCCGGCCCATAGGCCAGACCTGGGCAATGCCGGGTAAGCCTTCTAGATACAAATATATGAGTCCTTATCTTACAAAACAGTTTGTGTTCTGGAGAAACAAAATGGTAGACTATCAGTACTGAGAACATGGATGATTTATTTCAATTGTAGACACTGAAATTGAATTACATTAAACTATATTCCAAAAGTGTCACACTATAGTCTTTTTTTATGTTATTTTAGTTTAAATGGACAATCTGGTATACAGACAATGTATTGTCTTTAATGTATCTCCTGCCACTGGTTATAGTAGATACTATGGTGTAAATATGCTACAGTCTAGTACCAAAGAGAAGTAAGCATGTATTGAATGACTTAAACTAAAGTGAAGAATGAATATCACAATAATGTGTGTACTCTATATGCACATTCTCCAACCTCTTTATTTTTATGTTTGCATAAGTGCTAAAATTTCAGGAGATCTGTAGTGGGGACCCATCAGCTTCAATGCAAAGCCTAATAATTCCTTCACAAGCTTTCTGTAGAATGCACTGTCCAAATGCAAATCACAGCTTACAAATATTGTGACTAATTATTAATAGGAAAGAGTTGTTACAGTTGTAATTGACACCTCTGCCATAATTTTCTCAAAATCTTTGGTAATCAGACTTATATACTGAGACATCTAGGGTTGTATTTCTTGTTGTCAAATTATTATTCCTGGCTAGTGAGCTAGATTTGGTTCTGTGTTACTCCAGGATAAATATTGAGTAGTTCCAATGAAGTTACTCCATATTTACAACAGAGTAATGGAGAGCAAAAGTTTTCCCTAATATTGTATGTGTACTGGATACACAATATTATTTTCAAAGGTGCAACAGTCTTGCTTTTGCACAAATAAATAAATGCAACTTTCTAGGTTGTCAACTAGACATTTATGTCACTGTTTATTCTAATAATTTACTGGGTGTTGTGCCAGGAAGCTTCAGTCAAGCCTTGTCTTACTTATGTAGGCTCTTCTACATGAAAGCCAGCATAGCTAATTATATTTCCTGTATTTTTCCTCAGTGTGTGCTCAGTATACTGAGTATTTTAGAAGCAATTTGACATAAATGTGTATCAATGAAAAATTAAGAGACTGAGTTGGAAGATGTCACTTTAAACATGCCTGCCAGGATTAAATCTATACTTGCACTGTGCCCAAAATACATACAAAACCCGAAACCTGTAAACCAGTACATTGTTCTTGGTGATTGCACCTGAACTGCTCTTCTGCATGGAGCCAATATATTTCTCACAAAATATATCTTGTCTTTTTGTGTAGAAAGGAACGTTGGAGATTTAACAAACGTTCATCTCTCCTGAGTTGAACCCTACCTCATTTAGGTGCTGATTGTTACTTTCCCCCTTCCATTAGGAGAGAGAAAATCAAGAAAGCTGGTTCTCCCTGAAGGTTCTTGAATTGATCTAGGTTGTAATATTTCCTAGAAATGCAAATGATCCAGCTGCAAGGCCGGCTTTTCTCACCAACCAGGAAGATTTACACTGAAAAATTACTAAGGCAAAAAAAGTAGAATGCTAATGATGCAAGCCAAATCTGTGCCACTGCAGTAACAGAAGCAAAGGAAAATTCTACACCACCATCACAGCCGCAAAATTATGACTCGCTGACTTACTCTGAATAGAGAACTGACTCTTCAGTTCAGACTCTCTAATCCAGATAGTTAGCCCAAGTGTTAACTACTGCAAATTCATATATTTCTTAGGAGGGGAAGCAAATTCCAGCCCTCCCCCCATCAGGAACCCCATTTTGGACCAGCACCTCCCACAGAAGCCCCAGGCATTCTCTTACTCACACAGTGCATGAGTATTTGCCCTTGGAGTCGAGTTGTTTGGAGAGCTTCCATGAGCTTTGCTGGCCAGAGTGGCAGCCAGGCCAGATTTAAGTGGTGTTGAGATCCTGTGCACCAGGCTTCAATGCAATTTATCATGGCCATTGTATGGAGGGGTGGCTGGGTTAAATTTCAGTGGTGTTGTGATGATGCAAGATGGAGTAATGCTCCTGACCATTCCAGCAGCAGCTGTATTGATTTAGCATGGGAATGCTGCTTTAAAGCAATTGGGTCTTAGCTCCCTGGCTCTGAAACCTGTGGAGCTTTGAGCAAGTGCAAGAACTTGGGGAAAATGGGATACTTGCCCTCCACATCACAGCCTTTCCTAACTGGTGACACTGGAGCTCTTATTTTACTGTACAGAGAAAATGAATCAAATACAACAGGAATTTACAGAGCTAGAGAACTGAATAACAGCCCCTTTGGCAATCACCAGCCACCCCCCTTCCTCTTCCTCACCCCACACACACACACTGCAGATTGTTCCCATCACATGAGGTAAAGCTCAAGAAGATTTTGGAATATTTGGCCCATCACCTTTAAAAACTCGCCAGTGCTTGCTCAGGCTGGTGAATGCCAGGAAAGAATAAGCGTGTTGTTTGCTAATAGAAATGATCAATGTCTCCTTTGGAGAATTGAATCTGGCCACTTTACAGGAAAGTGCAATCCATTCACTGAGCAATCTGCATTCTCAGTGTCCTGCTTGTTGCTTCATAGAGTACAGTAGAGCAGCCTGCATCTGTGGCAGAAAACAGCCTCCTTCTTCTTTTCATTGCACAGAAGGCTCTGACCATAATGATTTGGATCTGTTATCTATAGGCTGCATTACTGTATCACTGTTCTGTGATCTTCAAAACTAGAAATGGGTCAGTACTCTGCTATATCAATGGCTACTTTTCATCCATGGCTCACCAAGACAAATCCATTTCCCAAGGCTTAGGATGAAATGTATAAGTATATATATGGCAATGATAGCCACCATAGAAATACCTTTATAGATAAATGTTGTGAGGGGATGTTTCCAAATAGTGAGGTTAGCTGACCCGTGAAGAAAGAACCTCTTTTGAGGGAAGTGTTGGAAATACTATTACAAGAATCATTTCACACTAGATTGAACCAAAGCATTCAGAAATATACTATAGGAAATAATTATTCAGGATAGACAAAAGTGATAAAGGCTTTTATGTATTGAATTACTTTATTAAAGGCCCAAACCTTCAAGGTGCTTAGTACCTCCTGAATATAATTAGACTTGAGGTCACTCAGCACCATGGAAGACTGGACCCTACAGGTGTTCATTCAAAGGCTTATATGCATTGAGCTTTTGCTTTTATTGGTAACATACGACGTAAATATCTCCTCTGTATTTAACCTTCCAAATCTTCAAGACGCAGGTTAATCCAGCAGCATCTATTTGTTATAGATTTATTAATAATATGTTCCACAGTGAAGTATCAAAAAGAACAACTGTTGTGTCCCCATGCATTCATTTCTCCATGGGATTGTCTCCTAAATATATATGGGTCAGTCTTTTCCCGAAGCAAACATATAGGTTTTTCTGGCTGATGTGAGGGGAAAGAGTCCTTCTGCAATTTATACAATTTTAGGCTCTTTCAAGTTTGGATTAAATCTTGGACTTAATGTGTAAAATCACACTATTAAAAATAAGGGCTTTTAAAATGTTTATTTCCTGTCTGCATTCTTACCACCATCTTTTCTTCAAGTATGTTTGAGAGATGTGTAATACTGAGTCTTGCATCATCCTGAGAATGTCTGTTTAACAATGCTTATCATTCTTCCTCCCTGGAGTTCTATGCCTTCAGGTCCAACCCCAGAACTCTACCTCTCCCTCTTTTTCAGGATCTCACCAACTTCTTTACAAAAATTGGAAACCTCCTTCAATACTGTGTTTCTTCTTTCACCCCATTTGCTAACCTTGAGCTGTCTCATAATTACTTTCGCTCCATTTCCTTTAGTTTTTTATTAGCTAACTGCATCCCTCTCCTCCACCCTCAACCTTTCAGTATCCACTCTTTCTCCTTTCCCTCAGCATACTGTCCCTCCTCAAAATGTTGACTTTTGAACCCACCTGTCTGTTAAACTACTGCCGCTCCTCCCCTTCATCTTTAAGCTCTTTGGCAGGCAATACTGATTTACCAGTATTACTGCTGTTTGTTTCTGCTAGCACCCCAATGGCTTTAAAAGAAGGCAGTGACCTTGTCACAAGGCATTCCCTTCTCTCCTGATTCCATCCTGGCCTCCTTTATGTTCCACTGAAATGTCTCTCAGCACCATATTTGGTTATATTTTCCTGGACAAGTCGGAAGCTATGTCTACACATAAAATGATCCATCAGAAAAAGGTACGCAAATTGCGCTCTGCAATTTGCGTACCTTTTTGCAATAGTTTTCTCAGAAGAGGCTCTTCTGAAATTTGGCCCGTCTACACTGGGCCACATTTTGGAAAGGCCTCCTCTTTTCAGAAGAGCTCTTCTTCCTCGTGGGAGGAGGAAGACAGGGCTTCCGAAAGAGCGCATCTGCTCTTTCCTCAAAGAGGAAGAGCAGACACATTTCCTGGAAGCAGCAGAGTTTTTCCAGGATACCTCTGTAGTGTAGACATGGCCAGAGGGCCTCTACTTTATGCTCATCTTCAATCTTTCTGCAAAGTGATCTGAGAGATTGGAGAGCAAGGGGCCATGAAAGACGAGAGAAATCAAAGCATCAAGGAGGAAAGAGTGGTCTCTGCTCTTGGTACCTTTACTCCCTTTACATGAGGGGTCTCAAATTCCCAGCCCCCGCCCCCCGGACATCCCTTGCCGGAGTAGTTGTGTAATCCAGCCAGGGAGCCCTTGTGGGTCGGGGTGGGGCTGTCCATTCCCATTCACCAAGCCCTGCCCCTTCTAACCATTGCTTCACCCTCATGGCATCCTCTCCCACCCTTGGCACCCTGTCCCTGAGGATATGACTTCAGGAATTACCAGGGGGAGGCTGGTGCGGGGCAGCAGCAGTGGTCAGCCTTCCCATACTCATTGTGGTGGTATGGATTAAATTATCCTCTCAGCTGATGGTTTACAGATCTAACTGTTCACCCCAACCTCCTGTCCAATCCCATATATTTGACCCATTTTACACTGCATAACCACCAACCTCAAATTTTAACATAGCCAAAATAGTAATATGTAATAATAGTAATCTCTGGCAGTGGATACTGATATATTCCCCATCAGTCACTCTCTCTCAGTCCTGGGGGCATCTTCAACTCCTTACATTTCATCTCCTTACACATCCAGGCTATTATCGAGTAATGCCACTTCCTTCCTATCAGATGTCCAAATCCACATTTCTGCCTTTTCTATCTGGCTTCTTGAACTGCTCCCATCACTATTTCTGGGTCCTTCCACTAGCAAATTAAATGGCATGACTAACATAATTCTTTTTCTCATTCTCTCCCCTGGGGAGTTGTTGACCATGGTCCTCGTCCTGGAGTTTTAGGCTATGATTTAGATATGCCAGGCCCAGTTTAATAAGCACCTTGATAAGGACCAAGACCTTGAACTTGACTCAATGTTCAGTGCAAGGATGGGTGTGATGTGCTTGTGATTGCCTGTACTAGTGTGGTTACTCACTGCAATATTATGTAGTAGTTGGAATTTCCTATGGACTGATGGCTTTAAGCCTGGGTGTAGTGTGCATCTCTGTAGTCCAGATGCTAGGTGATGAAGGCATGTGTAATTGAGGCCAAGCCATTATCTGCCAGAATCAGACAATTTCCTGGCTGGCTAGAGATGATAGAAAGTGTTGTTTTGGGGTGCTGAATCCAGGAACTCTCTTACACTGTGGACTTAACTGACAGCTAGGAGTGTGTGCTCTCAGAGGAGACCATGGCTGCTTTTCTCTGCCAACCGGTATAACCTGAGTCTTGCTCAGGTTCGGTTTCAACCAGCTGTTCTTCATCTAGTTGCTGGTGTTGTACAAGTCTTGGTGGTATGGTCATGTAAAGTGAAGGATAAGTAAAGCTGTGAGTCATCTGCATAATGTCAGTCCAGCTAAGTGCAAATGAAACATTTGTTCACGTCCTGGTTGTCTCCTATCTAGATTACTGCAGCTTCCTCTTCTCTGTCCTCTTTGACCTCACATTCAGCTCTTCCAGACAGCTCAAAAGAAAGCTCAACCTTTGACTAGACCACTCCATTCATGTTGCATTTCTGTATGCAGAGGAAGACTTATGCTTTCAATCTAAACATACTTTTATTTTAGTTTATGGAAAACAACAAAAGAACAAAAGCAGAGTCTCTATGACAGAATGTGTCTCCTAAGACTCTTAATTAGCTCTGCCTTTAACACTGGTTCCCTGTATCTGCAGACAGCCATGTTCATATATATTTAAAGGTGCAGTATAAAGTAAACTAGCTATGTAACTGAATGTGCCACAACTTCCTTCTTTAATCACTCTATTTGGCTCTCCTCTGCATGCCATATTAAGTTAAAATTTGTGCCCGATCTTCTAGATGTCACATAATGCCACTCCAGTCTTTATCTTGGGTCTTGTTTCATACGGTTACCCATTTATTCCCTTCACTACCCAAATTCTTTCTTTCTTTCTTTCTTTCTTTCTTTCTTTCTTCAGATAGCTATACACTGAAGTGTCTAACAATGAAACACTTGAAATGTTTCCTCTATTTGAATGTTCATTTTAGTAGTTAATCAGACTGTAGAGATTTACATATCATATCTCTGCAAACAACTGCTTTTCAGTTGTGAGAAAGTTCTGGGTATAGCATCTTTAAACTGTGATAGGCTTAGACTTTTCCATTTTAGTGTAATTATAATTTTCTAATGCTACAGATTTCAAAAACAATCTTGCATGCATAGCTTGGATTATGCTATATGTTTAGACTGATGAAAGAACTGGCTAAGTAGTTTTGCAGTTTTACACTGTGTACTCTGCATGTGTGTGCTTGCAAATGTTCTCTAGTCTGCCCCCCCTTTCTGATCTATCCATGCACACCCATAGCCACCCTCAACATATAGTAACCATGTGAAAAATTGCTTTTATGCTGTCCCCTTAAGCACCTCCCCTGCCCTTTCCCCTCTAGTTCACCTAATTAGGGCTACTAACATTCCAAAGCTCTGAGCATCCACCCTCAAAGAGCAATCATTTTCTTTTTGCAAAATAATCTGCAAGGGAAGTGTTCTTCTTTTCCCCTTATGAGGGGAATTTCCTCCCTTAGTTATATTGGTCTCAAGAGCAGGATGAGGCAATGACACTTTTAAAATCCAATCTCCACCAGTCAGGCCCACCAACTGAGAATTATACCTTTAGAAAGTAGAGAAAATAGGTTCCCAGTGGAATGCAAAATATTTGGTCATCTGGACAAACTACTATTGTTAATCTGTAGAGATTTGTGAAATGTGGTTGCTATAATTGTGCTCTGCCTCCAAGTATCACATAATAAACATATGCAACCTTAATTCTGCCCCCCCCCACCTTGTGCATACAAATTATTATATGGTCTTTAGTTACATGATCACATGCTATTTCTTCACTCAGTTAAAAAGGGACGTTGGGCAAGTCACTTCATCTTTTTCCCTTCTATCTTTTCTTTGTCTTGTCCATTTAGGTTGCGAATCTTTGGTAGAGCTGGTTTTAAAAAAAAGATATATTTCATTGAGTTTGTACACTGCTAACATGGGCCCCTATTCTAGGTTGTGGGCACGAGACACTGCAGAAATAAAAATAATAAAAAAGTAATGGAAATTTACATAAATGGGGAACGATAGATGAAAGGCATAAATACCAACAGTAGCACTTTAAACTTCATGTTTGCATGTCAGCAACCAATGTACTGTAGATGAGCAAATAATGGAATGACACGTGAATACCAAGAACAATAGGAAAATTATCTAACAGCATTATTTTAAATTTCATTGAAAGCTCTTCAGAGTAAGAACCATGTCTACTTCTGTTTGTACAGTACAAAGTAATGCTGTTCCCTCATCCTGATCATCGCCTCTGGGTGCTGTTGGAATACAAATATTAAATAATGTAATACTGATAAAGATTGGAGGCTATGCATGATGGAAAAGGGGAGGCTAACTAACAGAAATGAATATTATAGTTGTTTCAGTAATGATACAACTCAACCAAGAGCCAGTGTTTTATCAGCTGAGAACACACACACACACACACACACACACTCACAGTCAGTGTATTTCAGTAGTATTACAGAAATGTAGTTGTCAGCATCAAATTCATCAGCTAATAGTAGACAACAGAGAAAGGTTGGGATCCAGAAGGTTTCTTTGCTACAGCTACTGGGTAAATGGTTCTACAGTTAACCTCTAAGTGTTGAAAACAGTGGGAATGAGTTGAGAATATGAGGAATGTACAAGATTTCTATCTTACCTGTATATAACTTAAGAAAGAAACTTAAAACATCTGTGATATGAGCCTTAATTTGGAAAATATGATCATGGACAGCATCAGAAAAATTAGTAAATGAATAGTAAATCGGAATATCATCAAGATTTTAATGTTAATTCTCCATAGTGAATCAGTAGGAAATCCACTTTGGACTTGATAGTATGTTTCACATAAAATGTTACACAAAGTCTATTTAAGGTCTCCATATGGCGGTTTGCAGAGTCAAACTTGTTTTATCAGTGATAGCACACTTTGTAAAGTCCATAATCTTTTTAGCAACATTCTCATTTCAAGAAGTAACTTTTAGCTGCTGTTCTGATGGGAATTAGTAATTCACTGTCCAGTTTTTGGTGTTCTTAGTGAGGGTTTTGTCTGAGAAATGACTGTAGGATTTGGCTCTTTATTTGTTTTGATAAATGTATAAAACTGTAACAGCAAGCTAGATGCTCAGATGCCACAGTGATGGGCGCAGCATAAGACTCTAGATTGAAAATAAGGCTCAAAAACATTATGCTGCCAGTTCCAGGAGCTATAGGGTTTGATCTGTCTAAAGGGATGAATGGGTGCAGAGTTTTATTCATCTACCATGGGCCCTCTCTTTGGATTGGAAGGAAATGGATCTGGTGTCTCCTTCATTCTCACCATATTTGGTCCATTGGCTGTGGAGTGGGATTTTAAAATTTCTTCTGAGCCAGTAGCCATTTTGAGTTTGCTATTACCTATCCTCCTTCCTTGCGGTTTATAGGCCGCTTTAATCTGGTTCTCAACATCCTGAGATGCTGAGGGCTTTTGTAATTAATTGTCTTTTGGGGTCAGAAAAGGGTTTTTTTAATCTTCTTTATGACCCATGAGGTTTGTTTTCCTGAAGTTTTATGTTAAATTTTTTTGTCATAACATATTCAGGTGTCCAACATATAGGAGATGGTAAGATCCAGCTGGCAGGTTGACAGACCAGTTAGGCTCTGGCAGCTCAAGGGTTTGGTGTATTATGCAGGGTATTTTCTTTCTAGGATTTATGCATTCTAAGCCCTCCCTCCACCAGTTCAGCATCACTTCACTGTGAGGTAGGAATTTGGCTGCAATGCCAATTTCCTTATCATTGAGGGCTGCAGTTAGATTTCCCTTCCCTAAACCTTAATGTTTTGCTGGTCCTGCAGTTGGTGTACAGGCCGGTTTTGGAATGCGCTAGCATTTCCCTGCTTGCTAGCATAGGATGGTTAAGCATCTTCTAGTTCTATTTGGCTATTTAGAGTTAATAAAATTAGGGTTTCATTTTAATCACATATATTTGCCTTGTTCCTTATTCTAGGCGTATTTCACAGACATGACTCTTCTCCCATGGTAAGAATTCTGTTGACTTCAGTGAGAGTAGAATTAGGCCAAGGCAGGGAGCATTTGAAAACCTGACCCATGAATTGAAGTCAAAACTACCATAACCACAAATGATTTTATAATAGGCAAGCATTTCAGCTATACAAATGTAAATAATACTATCTGTGATGTAAAATGTTATAGTTTGGACTTTAATGGTGCTAATAAGCTAATACCAGGCAGTTTTAAGATGGCTTAGAATTGAAAAAAAAAAGATTAAAAAAAACACTTCATGGTGTAGGTACAATATAGAATTTGTCATATCAAGTTCCTTAACAATTTAACACTAAGCCCAGTAATTTTGATCATTTTTGAAATTAGTTTTTTCCCATGCCAGAGATGCATACCTATTATCCACGAGAGAACTTTTTAAATGGTTTCTAAATGTTCACCTGCCATTATTCACATTCACTTGCATAGGCAAATAGAATTTAGACATACAGTCCAGATAGAGACAGACTCTGTAGCTGAGCATCCAGTTTGCATTCACAAATAACATTATTTATCTGTGTAAATAATTGTGCAAGTTTGGGCTCATATATTTAGAAGCTGAGTTGAGATCTCTGAAAATCTGGCCAACAATGAATGGGCAAAATGACTCACCTGTTAGTTTGTTAAATTTAGAGCAAATCCTCTGTTCAGGATTTTTTCCCCTTGGCTAGTCTTTTTTCTGGTCTTACATATTTGGATGTCTCTGCTTTCAGTGCAAAGCAGTAAATCTCTGATTTTTTTTTTTTTCTCTGTCCATTGTATTTGGCGGTAACTATTTTTTAGAGTATAGAGAGTTGCAATTGTTTTACTGCTAAAAAGTTACTGTTTCAATTTTATCATGTCAATTTGTGCTACTTTGGTTGGATTCAACATTGCCCTCCAGGAAGGATCTTCTCTGGAGAAAGTTTTTGAGGTTGCCCTTGAAAAGTATTTTGGAAGATTTAAACCATTTTAGCTCCCAAGCCAGTAAAGAATGTGGTTTGGAGAAAATCCTTAACAAAATGAAAATCGATTGGAAAGGTGTTTATTTTAGTTTTTCATCTTACATGGAGACAGGAATTCTTGTTCTAACAGCTGTGGTATGCATATAAAAGCATTTAAATCTTAAATTGAAATGCTGAAGAAACTATGTACAAAATCTTATTTTACCTTGTTAGAAGAGCTTTAATTAGCTTCTTTAATGACCAGAGGAGAGAGGTTTCTCTCATTTTTTTCTCTCTAAACATGCATGAAACATTATCAGCTCCCAATGAAGCACATACAATATTTTAATTGCATTTCATTGTTCCCAAACCTAATTTGTTGAAAGTTAATTCTAATGATATCAATGCCTGAGCTGAATCAGTGCTCACATGAGAGCTTTGGTAAAATGAAATTTTTATACACAATAAGTCCACCAGCTTTTTCTAACTACTTTTATTATCTGACTTTAGGAAGATCTAATTTATTTTTAAGAGCGAGTTGCTATTTAAAACATAAACATTACAACTAACAAATGAATGATTACTTTTTTCAGAGCACTCAGCTCTCAGAAATACACAATAATAAGGGATTAAAAAAGCTGTGTTTCTCAGAGAGTGATTTTTAAAATAGAACAGTTTGGTGATGGTGGTGGTGATGAATATTTGAATAAATATTTCACTTTGAGGGGGGTTTCCATTTATTTATTTCCATCTATATGATTTTAACGAGAGACAATTAATAAAACTAGTACCTATCAGCTAACTCTGGTTATCAGAGCTAACCCCCAGCAAAGATTCTTGACCCACGCATTACCAGTGTTCTCTATAAGCTGTGTCCTTGTGCGGCTGCTGAGGAGAAATTACAATGCTGCCTGACTAATTATCAGAGCTAATTAACATTGCTCTGTGCACATAGAAAAATGTATTCCACACGTGGATGGAAAAAATTCACACATGAACAGAAAAGATTAGAGGGAACATTGCACATAACCCTCAGCCCACTCCACTCCATGCAAAGTAAGTAGATATTCTTTATAAGGAGCCATGCAGGTAAACCATGCAGGGCTAGACTGGAGCTGTTTGGGAAGCTGGTTCCAAGCCACAGGTCCCTATTTGAGGAAGTTTTAATCAAGATGGATCCAACTGACCCCAAGGACAGAAGCAGTGTTTTAAATAGGAACGTCCCAAGCCATTTAAGACTTTATAGGTTAAAACCAATGCCTTAAATGCTGTCTGAAAACAAGTAATTGGCCAATGCAGACTGGCAAGTTTATGGATTGATTTAAAATGAACTGCCAGGCAGAGCACGTTGCAGTAATCCAGGCATTAGGAGACAAAGGCTCAGAGCACAGTAGAACAGGTGTACACTGAAAAAATGGTTGCACTCTCCTGGCCTGATAGGTGGGAAAAGCCTGCTTGATCACTGATCCTAACTAATCATCTGGCAGAAGACAGGGATCGAACTTTGCTCCCCAATTCACAGTTTTAAATCCAGAAGGAACCAGTATGATTTCTGCACTGGAATGAGAGAATACCTTTTAAAAATGAAGACATTCTATCTTGATTTAAGCCAGGTGTGAAAGTAACTTAAATTTCTTATATGTTCTGTTGTATTGTCCCCTGTGGCGGTGTGCTCAGGGCAGGACGTTGGGGTGGAGTATGACAGCATCTGTAAGAAATTTAAGTGTGGGGTGGAGTGCAGGGCTTAGGACATGGTGTTGGAGTGTGGGGAGGTGCAAGACTCAGAACAAGGGTCTGGGGTGGGGGTGGAGCCTCAGGTAAGGGGTTTGGGGTGTGGGAAGATGCAGGAATCAGGGCAGAGGTCTGAGGTGGGGGGACTCAGGACAGAGGGTTGGGAGTGGAGAGAATATGGGGGGGGGTTCAAGCACACCCTTTAGGGAAGACTAGAGGACTGAAGCCCCTTCTCCATTTCTATCAATGCTGCTTGTTGCTTGTTCTTCCCCTTCCATCACTATCAGGAAGTGAGAAGAAAACACACAGTCACAGAATCTTAGACTCCTAGGGCTGGAAGAGACCTCAGGAGGTCATCGAGTCCAATCCCCTCACCAAAGCAGAACTAACCCCAATTGAATCAACCCAGCCAGGGCTTTGTCAAGCCGAGACTTAAAAACCTCTAAGGATGGAGATTCCACCACTTCCCTAGGTAACCCATTCCAGTACTTCACCACCCTCCTAGTGAAATAGTTTTCCCTAATATCCAACCTAGACCTCCCCCACTGAAACTTGAGACCATTGCTCCTTGTTCTGCCATCCATCACTATTGAGAACAGCCTCTCTCCATCCTCTTTAGAACCTCCCTTCAGGTAGTTGAAGACTGCTATCAAATCCCCCCTAACACTTCTCAAGCCCAAATCCCACAACCTCTCCTCATAGGTGAAGTGCTTCAGCCCCCTAATCATTTTGGTTGCCCTCCACTGGACCCTCTCCAATGCATCCACATCCTTTCTGTAATGGGGGTCCCAGAATTGGATGCAATACTCCAGATGTTGCTCCCCTCTTGCATTAGCCACGAGGGAGAGGAACGCGGGGACACTGTGAGCTGTTCTCTCGCTCTCTGACAGTGATGGAAGGGGAGCAACAAGCAGTGTCTGTAGGAATGGGGTGCCTCAGCCCATCACCTTCCCCAAAGGGCACTCTGCAGCGGCTTAGGGCTACGGCCAGTGTGGGGGTACACCCCCAGTCTGCCCCTTCCACCTGCCTGCTGCTTAGCATGGCACCCTCAGCCAGCTCTTGTGGGAGCAGTGCACCAGAGAGCACCACCTTACTTTCCCCTCTGATTTAAAGACTCAAACTAATTGAAAATCTTCCGCACAAGTTGGTAATTAGTAATAGTGATGGATTAATCCCACTGTTAAAGGGTCACATCTTATTTCCGGTTTGAATTTTTTTTTAGTTCAATTTCCAGCCCTGGGATGACAGTATGAATCATAAATGGCAGGCACAGTGTTACCCTCATCATTTCTTCTGGTTGCTTATTGCAGCATGGGAAAACTCAGTGACAATGGTGATGAGTAAATACATAAAAACCTAGATAGAAGGCATCACTTCAGTCTTGTCTGGATCAAGATTCAGGAAAATGTCTCCCATCCAAGCCCCTCTCTCTCCCGGTGTCTGGCACGCTCACTTGTGAAAGATAGCTGGGTGCTGTCAGTGTACTGAAAGTGTTGTAGGACTATCTTGTCCCAAATACCCATGGAAATAGGAGAAATAGGACTCAGTGCCAGTCCACGTAACAGTGTCTTTTAGGAATAAGAGCAATTACCCCACCCCACCTTCTGGGTAATGCTTCAAAAGGAAAGAACAAAATGATAAATGAACAGCACAACTCACTCCTGCTGAAGTCCAAAGACAAGTACTCCATTGTCAATCAAACGTCTGAAAAAAAAAATCCTAAAAATAGTGAGACAGAGCCTCTTTTAACGCCACTGAGCTTATTTAGTACCTATAGTGCACTGAATTGCTCTAGGAGTGGTTCTTCTTCGCAGCTACTATAACACTTAGATGCTCATTGGAGGTGGCAAAACTAATGTACAGGAACCAGAAGTAGTAGGCAAGAACAAGGCATGGAAGATGGAACTGAGCAGGGACAGCCAGCATATGGCATCAAAATATGTAGACAGGACAGTCTCTTAAAAAATTGAGACTTGGCACCTTATATTGTATATTATATTTATATCTAAATATTCCTCATTTTCAGCTTGTAGGAGTTTGCCCATGGAGAAATTTGTAGAACAGGTGAGCTCTCTGTTGGCTGAGTTCAAAGCAAGGGAATAACCGGATCTTAATTTCTGTTCTAGTCCTTTTTTAGCAAAATCAAAATGTGGTTGGTATGTAACCCATAAAGAATGTTGGGGGTGGAGGGGAGGGCTCCCATGCCTTCACACTTCTCTCCCATTAAAGTATTAGATTCTCGCTGTATTCCAGAGACCCAGGAGACAACAGTAGACAGCTAATAAAATACTAATTTAAGTTTTGAGGCTGAATTAGAGGAATCCAATTAAGTTGTTTTAAACCCTAGTATGTGATTTGTTTCCTCCAGTATATGCAAGTGTTCGTCTTTCTTTGAAGCATCCTAAATTATTGGAGAAAGTGTGGTGTTTAGGAGCTCATGTATATCTTTTCCACAGCCCCAGTTCAATTGAGAGTATCAACTTCCATTAGCAGAACAATTCACAGTGCTTTTCATTCCTTGCTACAACTAATCCTTTCTGACTTGCTTCAAAGATGTAATACTTTGTACGTCTGAAGATGTATGCTACTCTCAATTGCAATTTTTTTTCTTGTACTGAATGTTTTGGGCTTATGGAGGGAGAATATGGCCATATGAAAATATCTTCCCTATCAAAGTGAAACAGTTTTAGTGAGCCTTTAAGAGGGTTCCTCAAACATAATGCAGTAGATGAACTCTCACAGGCGTACTTTAAAGCCTGTTAAAAATTTCTCTGCAGATGATGCAAAGCGAATGCACAGTGAATAGTGTTGTTTGTGTTATGACTGGAAGAAGAATGACTTCTTAGTGAAAGAAAGTCTAACGTTAATTAAAACATTTTCAGGGTTTGGGTGCATAATATCCCTTTGGTGGTGTTCTATTGCCTGTCGTTTTAATTCCATGAAAAATAGACTCTGTAATGTTAGCAAATGTTCATATTGATTACAAGCATCCTGGGTACGCTAAACCAAAGAATTAAGTCTTTTGATTGTTTCTTGCAAAACAGCTATATTGATAACAATGCTCGTAGTATGAATATGTTGCAGCCAGGTCATTGTTATAATCCTTTGCAGTGAAGACTGTTCCATTAAATAAATAAAAAAGTACCTGAAATTGTCCAGCAAATCCTATTACAGTTACTGGACTTCAGTTATATATTTCTGATTAATAGGGAGTTCAGTGAACACTCCCGGTCAAATTAAAAAAAATATATCAGGTTTTCCATAAGAGATATGCATTCTCCTTTTGTTTTTTTTTGTTTTTTTGCGAAATAAGGCATATTCTCTCAATAAAGCAAAGGGCAAGCTGAAATGGTTCAAACTAAAAAGTTACCTAAAACTGGAATAGGAAAGAATGGTAGGTCCTAGTTGATTCATCTGTCTTGAGTCCTTGCATGTCAGTCTATCTCTCTATGCCAAGTCAATAAAAATGATTAGAGCAGGCATCTCACAAATGTACACCCTTAAACCATGAAGCCGTAATACTGTGCAGGAAATTTTTTTCTGACCTTTTCAAATTACATCCAACTGTCTGGGGAATTTCTCAGTGACTAGAGGTAATAAGGTTCAATCCGTTTTGCTGGTTGGCTTCAAATTTAGCTCCTCAGAAGCCCTAACTTATCTATTCTTTTTATCTTGGCCTTGGCATCCATTCAGTACTGTAATCCATGCATCTAATCTTTTTTTCTCCCCTCTCAGGTTCTGCTGCAGGATCACATTGTGAAAACTACAACCATGAAAGGCCCTCCATTTATTGCACCCTTCAAAAACGAAATATTAGCATGGGAGGCTAAGCTGGTATGTTGCCTTTTGAGAGGCTCTTGTTGAATTTAATTAGCTTTTAGATTTCATTTCCATGCTACATCTCAGTTTTCACCACCCTATGTGATTTATGCTTCAGTAACTTTCATTATATAAAACTTTTAAAACTTTGCTGTGCTACTTGCACGGTGTAGAATATTAAGAAGGGGGGTGGGGAAGATAGCACAAAGTTCTTTGTGTTAAATTGATTTCACTTTAGTTTTTATTATGTGAGCCCAAATGCAATAGACACAGTCATCCGGCAAGTAAGCGAATCATCCAAGTGAGACTCACAAACAGGCAGCTGTGCTGGCCCATTCTTCATTGTGCTTCCCAAAGCAGAGCAGATAACAGAAGTTGAGATCATTTTCTTTTGACTTTGTAAGAACATAGTGGCGTTGAATGATTTTATATCTGATAACAGCTCACTTTATTTTTAATATGTGGTATACGTGGCATTTATTGGATGTAGTAAGGGAACACATGCATTGCTTGCAATAAATGAAATTTCACGTTTATTGTCTCCAGTGTGACTACTGCAGGAGCTTATGGAATTCTGGCTGCAACTTCAAAAGACCCTGGTGATGCTGAGAACCCATTTTCTTGTTCACAAGACGCATGTTACCAAATATCAATAAAAGGAAAGCACTATGAAATTGTCAATAGGAACTGGTAAGTTTGTTGTTCTTATCTACTTAGGGTCTGATTCCCTTTCCACATTCTCTGTTTCCGGAGCTGCTTTTAGGCATATACAACTGGATATGAAGAACTGGGCTCAGTAGGTCTTAATTGGCTTGGCTTAATCATTAATTGATCAGTCTAAAACAATTACTTCTTTTCAGCCATGACTGAATTTCTCTTGAATATAAATATAGCTAGGAGTGGTTCCAACTAGGAATAGTAAACCCCTAGGGGGAATACAGAAGTCTCACAGAGGAGTACATCAGCTCATCTAGAGAGTTTCCTAATTTTACAGCAGGCTACATAAAAAGCCCTACTGAAGTCAAGACAAACTAAAATTTCATAGAGTGACTTGTTTATATTACTCTAGATACTATGCACTGAAATGTAAGTACAATATTTATATTCTAACTGGTTTATTTTTTAATTATATGATAAAAATGAGAAAATGAGCAATGTTTTCAGTAAGAGTGTGCTGTGACACTTTTGTATTTTACAGGCCTGCCAATCGGGAGGGAGGAAGGGAGGGGACCAAAGGGAGCCCCAGGCCCAGGGGCGGACTGGCCCAGCGGGATACCGGGAATTTCCCGGTGGGCCGTCGTCCGGTGGGTGATTGTGTCCGCACACCGTTGCCCCTCACTCCGAGCGGCTCCGCGTCCGCGCTGTATGCGGCACGCAGAGCCCGACCCGCCGCCTGTGCCGCATGCCGGACATGATGCAGGGGGCGGGACTTGAGGGGCACGCAGGGGTGACGTCATGGGGAGGGCCATTCTCAACCCATTTCCCAGGCCTATTTTGATTGCCAGTATGCTCCTGCCCAGGCCCCTTCATAATCACTGCCAGAATGCCAGGTGGTGCACTCTAGAACCCCGCGGTGCAAACTCCGGCCAGCTCTGAGGGCTGGTGGGGGGATGGGTGAACTGTGGAGGCATCGTTTGGTCCACTTCTACCCCTTTTGTGTATGTGGAGCTGAGCGCTCCCTCTCCCCACACTGCCAAGGGGCCTGAAGATCCTGTCAGCTCCCCTGGAATGTTATGTCTAATTTTGTAAGCAAATAGTTTGTAAGTGAAGTGAAACTGGGGGCACACAAGACAAATCAGACTCCTGAAAGGGGTACAATGGATTGAGAGCCTCTGCTTTAGGAGATCTTGATGATTTTTTTCTGAAGTGAAAGGAAACATGACCTACTAAATACAGCACAGGATGAGGAATTTGGAAATCTGTGTTTTGTATATAGGTCAGGCATGCTGTGGTTGTGTGATCTCCTTTAAGACATTTACTCTTTAGTACATTTACTCCTTTAATACATTACTCTGCCATAGTATCTCCATCAGTAAAAACAGGGATAATAATAATGCCTTTTACTGATGTATATAGTTATTATTACCATCACCATTGCTATTACTATTACTATTTTTTTATTATTACAGTGCTCTCATGCCTCAAAGGGATGTAGTGAGGCTTACTACTTTAATATTTTTAAAGTGGTTTGAGATCCTTTGTTGGAAGGCAATACAGAAGATAAAGTAGCATTATAAAATCATTCTTTATTTGTAAGAAAATATTTTGCATGTTCAATTGTTTCATCTACTTCTCTATTTTGCAAACAAGACAACTTAGAAAAATAAGAATATTAAATAAAAGGTTTCAAGAAAAAATATGAATTCACTATAAGGAAAAGTTTTTCTTCAAGGTACATCATTTTTCTAAAGCATTTCACATTACATTTGTTTTTAAATTAAACAACAAAAACACTTGCCCTAAACTTTTCTGTGCTATAACAGATCTTTTGATTCCATTACATAGTTCATTCTCCTTGTGTGTTCTTTCCTACTCTGTGTCCTGTCTATTTAGATAGTAAGCTCTTTGGGATGGGGACCGTCTATTGTTCTGTGTTTGTACAGTGCCTT
The DNA here is from genome assembly GCA_019425775.1 of Rafetus swinhoei. Lineage (NCBI taxonomy): Eukaryota > Metazoa > Chordata > Testudines > Trionychidae > Rafetus > Rafetus swinhoei. Next base: position 266,163,266 of record CM033437.1, on the reverse strand, counting down.
ACACATGTGGGTATGTCTACACTGCAGAGATTTTTCGGAGAAACAGCCGAAAAAAATTGAAAGAACAGAGCAGTCTTTCTGACATTGGTAAACCTCTTTCTACGAGGAAGAAGCCTTTTTCTGAAAGAGCTCTTTTAGAAAAAGGTGGGTGTGGACGGGGAAGAGGGAGTCCTTTTGAAAGAAGAGAAAAGAGGAAAAAGCACAGGTGCCCTGGTGGCCACTCGGTCCATAAGTGGCGAGGAGTCCTGTGGCACCTTATAGACTAACAGAAGTGTTAGAGCATGCTCCAACACTTCTGTTAGTCTATAAGGTACCACAGGACTCCTCACCACTTTTGCAGATTCAGACTAACACGGCTACCCCTCTGATACTCGGTTCATAGTAATCACAGTTTAAATGCAAGATTCAGTGTGGACGCTATCTTTCAAAAAAGCAGATCGCTTTTTCGATGTGCTTTTGCTGTCTGGACGCTCTCTTTCGGAAGAAGTTTTTCCAGAAGATCTCTTCCTGAAAAGCTTTTTCCAAAAGAAGCCTGCAGTCTAGACATAGCCACAGTGGGACTTCATTCTGAGTTGTCCCTTGGGCATGCCTTCATATACATAATTAATAATACATTGTGTTTTAATGCCTCTCTTGACATGACACCTTTTTGCAATAGTGAAATATGACTACTCAGTCTCTGTCCATGTCAAAAGAGAACGAGAGAGACTATTTCACCATTACAACTGCAAGTCAAATCTTATTATGGTTTTATGTCCTATAATATATTTTAATGGTCTCAAAATGGACTCTAGTAAACTGTGGTCAATACCTAAAAACTAACACTTAATGAGTACATCTGTCAGTATTTACTAAAGAGTGCTTAGTGTTGGACTAGTGTAGAGGATAGCCTAACCAGTTCATTCTCTATAGCTTAGTGGGGATCTCTGTAAAAAAATTGAGGTTTTACATCTTATTTTTAATGAAGTTGTTTTCATACTATTTATGTTGGCAATGTTAGAGATATATGGGGGGTATACATTAATCTGTAGGACAACCATATTTCCAAATAACTCTGAAAAATAATCATAAACCATGGTGAGAATAATCCACTCACACTGACTCTTAGATTTTGAAAGTAGTTTAAACAAAATAACAGCCCCCACTGGGTGAAACTTTCTTCTTTCCATGGTAATCGCTTTATGGCCTTGATTTCCAGTCCAAGAAAAGAAGGCTGGGTAGGTGGACAGTCCAAAAATTATTTCATATGGAGGCAAGTTTACACAGTCACATCTTATTTTTTCTTTTCACTGCACTGTTTATCTCATCTAAATCTAAACTCTGTGATGAGTATCCTTGCAACAAAGATAGCATCAAACACCATTGTTACGTATGAACACACACACACACACACACACACACACACACACACACACACACACACACAGACAGACAGAGTAAATGTATTTTACCACCCTAAACTAATTGGTACTAACCTGGAACTTAAAAAAAAGAAAACAAATATAGCTGAATGTCTTTTTCATTTAAGATAATATTTGCTGAGTGCAGTCAGCTAAATTGATTTTTATGTTGATGTGCTTGTTTATTCTCACAGCTTTGAAGCTTCTATAATACACTTAAGTTTATTTTTTCATGGAAAGGCTTTGCTATTCTTTATTCTGAGCAAATTAGGCTTCTCTTGGTACTACAGCATTAGATTTTCCTCCTATATTGAGACAAGCAACTTAAAGGACTCATTGCTTGCCAAGAATATCAGAACACTAAGAAATGCCTTGTAGCAGTAGTAAGCTTTAAAATCTCAAAGTAAGAACACCACTGTTGGCTATATTCATATATCTTCTTGCAGTATAAACTTTGAAGAATGTAGGCAACATCTCCGTCATTTATTATGGCCTCTCTCGTAATATTTTAAATTGTAATACATTAGGTTCTGTTTTGAGTGCATATAAGATTTTAAGACTGTCACAATATGAGATTTCTTTTATTGCACATGTGTGTTATCAAGCTTATTTTTATATTTAAAACCATGTACAGGTACAGTTCTGAGGAGTCTTTGGGCTTTTCCCATCATTCATATAGTTTTCAGCCTCATAAGTATTTAAAAGAAACTTGAATAGGTAGAAAGGATTTTGCATTCATTTTCACACAGTTAATCACATTTTATCAGTTGTTGAGTGTCTGTTGCATGATGTCTAAATCTGTACATTTCATTTATTGCAGGCGTTTATGTACCAGCAGCTTTGATTTATTGCCAGTACTCGAGAAGAGTTTATTTTTGTGCAATTGAAAGGCTGTTATATATTTTTAATTTGTCAAAGTAAAACATTCTGGATCAGTTAGGCTTCAGGAGCCTTAAGTCATGGCCTACTTAAGGGAATTATTTGAAAATAGCAAACTTTTCATTCAAAACCAAGCCATTCTTTATTATAAATCCAAAGTTATATAAATATATTCTTATTAAGGAAAAGCAATGTAACTAGTCTTAATTTTCAGCTATTTCTATATATTAGCGCAGCTGATTTTATTTTTTCATTCCTGATTTATATTATTGAAATGTGATAGTGGCACAGGTAAAATGATGGACAATAATACATATATGCAAAATAATTCATTTCAATTTGACCTTTTTTCTTCAGTCCAGAGAAGAATATCCATAGCAGATCAATATTTTATTAAAAATAAATTTCTGTAAGTTCAAATAGCATCCCTGTATATTAATCAATGATGCAAAAGCATGAGATCGCTCTGTGCACAGCAAAAGACTGATGTGTTGTCTGTCTTTGTTGTTGATACAGCATACTCTATTGTCTTATGTTATTTCTATTTTTATCATTAGTCCCTGAAGTCTTAATAATTAGCTCTGTAATTTTCCCAGAAAAAAACATGTTGATTTATTGAACTGGCTGAAGCAAAAAGTAGCAGATCAATCTGGCATTGTAGGTTAATTGTACAGAACAAAGCACAGTCATAATTAGATGAGAAAAGGACTTTCCTTGTTCATTCCAGTTTATAATAAAACGTCCCTCACCAAAGTGTCTTAGAAAATAATGCATTCAGACTGAGTGGAATTACCGCCTAGCAGATTCTATTTATCTGTAGCTTAAAAAGCAGCTGCGTTTTTGTAAAAAGCAATGAATGTGGCAGTCCTACTTAAAGGTAGAAGAAAAAGAACACCCCTTGTTTTGTAATAAGGGGATTTTCAATTTAAAAGAGAGAGCGAGCCTGTTGTGTGAAGTATGGTTATTACATTCACTGTATTCTATCTCACCCACCAGGAGGCTAATAATGAAGGAGTCAGTGAAAGAGGCCAATGGCATGAGGGTTATCTCACAGCCCCAGATGCTGGATAAGTTGAAGGAGGCAGAATCGCTTTTGGATGACATTCAGAAAGGCCTGAATGATTATTTGGAGAAGAAAAGACTATTCTTTATAAGGTAAACAGTCCATTTCATCTGTTGGCTGTAGGCATTGGTACAAAATGTGTTTATATAAATATCTATAAAGTTCATTTTTTATCACCTTTAGGTTTTTTTCTTTCTGTGCAACGATGAGCGCTTAGAAATCCTTTCTGAGACAAAGGATCCACTCCGAGACCAACCACACCTAAAGAAATGCTTTGAAGGAATTGCCAAGCTCACTTTTAATCATGAGAAAGAAATTACTCACATGGAGTCAGCAGAAAATGAAAAAGTAGAGCTCGTGCTGCGAATAATTCCAGCAAGTGCCAAGGGGCTAGTTGAGAAATGGCTTCATGAGGTGAATATCTTTAGCTCTTACTTAGGGTTTAGTTACTGTATAATCATTTTCTCTTTTAGGAGCAAGGAATATCATAAGCATATTTCCTAACTAAATAGCTCACTGAGAATTTATCAAGATGTAGACAGAATATCAGCGTCTTTGTTGTTGTTATTTATTACAACTAATTGACATGTGCAATCATGCAAAATTAATTTTAATAAAATGGTTATCAGTGTGTGAGAGAGTTAATAAAAGTGTGTGTGTCTGAAAGCATCTATGTGACTATATGTTCAAGTCTATGTATATGTATTTTTGTTGTCTTCTCCCTGTAATTTTTAAAGTCTGGAAGGATAGATTTAAAAAAAGGCAGTTGAAAGGAACTTGAAGAAATTATTTTTATACCATCCCCCTAAAATCTTAATTTTCAATACATATAAAGCAAAAGAGAGAAAAATAATTAATTGACAACATACTAACCTTTCCCCTTTGGGCCTATGATCCAGATTAATCAGTTTCGGTATGAAATTAGTGTGATGATCTTTTTTTGTTGGCTTTATTTTTACATTCCTCTGTTACACAATCATAGTGGGTCCTTCATCTGATATATGATTCTAGGCCAAGCATTCCCAAGTTCGTTCGTTCGTTCGTTCGTTCGTTCTTTCTTTCTTTCTTTCTTTCTTTCTTTCTTTCTTTCTTTCTTCAGAATCAGCCCAGGTACACAGCTTCTCTTTCTGTTTTTATTTCAAGTGCTGCTTTTACCCCATTGAATCTGTCCCTTTACCTCTTGCCTCTCTCAGTAGACTGTCAGCCAATCAGTGTATACAGCTGAGAAAAACAATACCATACACTAGAAAGGGAGAAAAGGAAAAACAAAAAAACACACACAGGATGTTCTTTCCAAGGTAGATTCTGCTGGGGGAGGAGAAGCAAGCAGAGAAATTTGTCTCATGAACTGAGAGAGAATTTTAGCTATGAGTATTACTTTTGTTATGTGTCTAGTTTTTGCAGGCTGGGTGAGCGAAACAAAACCACTCAGGTCTACTCAGGATTCCATGTTTGCCACATAACTGAGCCACCTATCACCATGCCAACTTAGAATTAATCTTTTTTTAAAGCGACTGCACACAACTGAAAACATTTCATCACAGTTAGGTTCTATCCTTGCCCTCTCCTAACTTAGGGACAAGTCCTTCCTTCCCTACTCTCCAAAGAAGATTATTAAGCTTTATTCTTGTACTCCTTTTCAGCACAATGTTATGTTCTTTGGAACAACATTGGCACTAGAGAGCTATGGCTAGGTATGATAGATGCAGTTATGTCGAGCCACGGAAAGGCAGGACTCTCACCATCCTGGAAAACCTGCAATAGGTTGGTTAGGTCTCACTCTCTCTAACAGAAGAGAGAGAGAGAGAGAGATGAGCAGCCATGTTTATTTCAATACATCTCATTTAACCCTCACCTTAAAACAAATGGGAAGGTTTGGGAGTGCATTAATCTGGACCCAATTAGCATCTCTCTCTCCCTCAAAAGTGCAACCTGAGATTAATGAATATAAAATCGAGTTTCATATGCAGTCTTTAAATCATTTGCATGTTTTATGCATGATAATTGAATTTATTTATGCACTTCCTTTCATTTAATGATTTCCTGCTCTTTCCTGTGCTAGCCACATTGTACTATCCAAGAAATAGGATTTGATAGGCAGCAAAGATAGGTGTATGTAAATAAGTGTTAATTTTTAGATCTAATGACAACTGTAAATAAAAATAAATATTTGTGTAACTTTAATTGGGTTAATATAAAATATTATAGTTAAATTATATACTCTGAGCCTCTTCAGATACTTTGGATATTGCTTAGTATGCTTGTAAGTGTACAAGCAAAATTATTTTCAAAAGGCCATGAAAGGCAGTTAAATTATTGTATTGACATTTCTATGACCCTAGAGACTTATTTCAACTTGGCCAATTAGTAGTAATAGTAGCAATAAGATAATCAGAAGATGAATAGTAATTACATTAATAACTAATGGTATTCAGCGCAAGGCCTAGAGAATCAGAGTCTGGTTCAGACTCTACATTATAATTTGTCTTATTCCGTATTTGATCAGTAGAAATATGAGCATTGGAAACATAGGCAGGATATAGACATTCTAAAGATCAGTTTGCCACATTACTGGCCCTGTGATTGTGCCATAATGTAGAATTTTGCTTTTTTCCCAATTAAGCTCTGATGTCTTGGTGATTCCATGGTGCTGGTGTCCAAATTCTTTGACAATGGAAAGACCATCCTTGTGATGGTTAAGGCAGGAAGCTACTGTGGGAAAGGTCTTTTAAAAAAGGATTCTGGTAGTGTTTCTCATAGTTTTGATTTGTGCCAGTGCTTCTCTTGTCTCTTGTCTTCCTTCTGTGTTTACAACTGTATGTGGAAGTGGTATTTTTCTGTGGTGTCCTGTCTTCCTCAGTGACTTAATTGGTTGTGTGTTGTGATTTGTTTCCTGATCTTTGTAGGTAGGAATGTCTTTAAAGGCTAAAGTTCTGTTAATTTGTGATGTGACAATTTCAGTGTGTCTCTTGTCATTGAAATGTAGTTTAAAATGTTCAGTAATGTAGCATGAAATTATTGGTTAGTTTTGAAATGGTTGTGAAATCATGTGAAGAAAATAAGTATTGCATCTGATCAAGATAAATTCACTCTAGTGTTTTATGGCTTTTTATTCCTATGTGATAGTAATAAAGTCTCATGTAGGGATGGAAGCCATGAAATACATTGTGAAAAATCATCAACTAAGATGGGGCCATGAGAATAGAAAATGGTATAGTTGTAGAGCTAATGAAAATTGTTGGGAAATGATTTAGTATGTCACCATGTTGATTGCCATGTTTGCTTTTTATTTCTTCATACTTCACCCATATAGCTTGACAAGTAAGGAAATTAGTTTATAACAGGTTGATTCACTTTTACATCAGTGTTAAATGTTTAAATTGTGTTTACTTTTTTATTTTCTATTCAATATAACACTGTACATGAAACACGAAACTAATTAGTTTATACAGTAAAAGACCAACAAAACAAGCCCGACCTGTGAATTACCAAATTCATGTGATGGATACCTAAATTTAGAATGAAGCAAAGTAGGTTTTCCCATTAGCCTATGGTCCAGGTTTTTTTTACTCCCACACTAAATAATAGATCTGAATGATGAGCAAGCAAGTAAATAATTCTTTTTCTATTGACATGTTTTTCTCAAAGTATACATTTTCTTCTTTTCCTATTCTGAAAACAAGACAAGGGATTATAGCTCTGAGGGCAGAAAAAGTACTCATGACAATGTTCATAATAGTGCTAACATCCCATATATTGCTTTGCTATCTAAGTTATGTCAATCTTCATATATCTTTCTGTCTTTAATATATTAATTTTGTGGAACACTTCTGTGATTGAGAGTCAGTCTTATATAACTAAATTTATTATTACAGTCTTCTTTCTGTATTCTTTTCTAATGAAAATTAATAAAGTATTTTTGTTACTTTGCCTCTCTTATTTATCTGAAAAATGTGGATTTCTTGTCTCTCTTCAAAAAAGGCATATACTTCTATTAACTATAAGCAAGCAAATCTTCTTCTGATATAAACCCTGGAGGCAATTAAGTAGAAAAGGTATTTTCCTTGTATTGCTTTAGGTTTCTCACTTGTAACTTACATGTTTTAAAAAAAAATCATTGTCAGTATGAATAAAATAACACCCTAAATATTTTAATCTTAATTAAATCACAAGAGTAGTCTGAATTTGGTAATTATCATTTTGGTTTACAAAGATGTTAGATGTTTATATCATTAGTGTCTTGTGAAGCAATAGTTGCAGAATTTGCAAAGCAAGTTACAATCAGACCTCCATTAAAAGGCAAAGTATCTGCTTCCTTGTATTTTAATGAAATGAGATTTTGCAGTCTTGCTTCCAAGATTACACAGGTTATACTGCTTAGAAAGTAAAACTGAGCTTGTTAGCCAAAACAGAAGAAAAATTGTATTGATAAAAATCATCTTCATCGTTTGCCCCCAAATGTTTTCAGAATTTTCTTTGGATATGGCCATTCATTTTTTGTAATCTGGGAAAAGATTTTTTTAAATAGTTTCAAATGAACTAATCATTAACATATTAGCCTCTTCTCTCTCTCTCTCTTTCCTTCCCAAGAATACATTTTAGATTATTTCAATTTTTGTCCCTTCTAAATAATGTGCAGTTTGAGGGTTCATTCTCAGTACAACAGGGCAGACTTTCATGTATGTGTGCTCTATAAATGACATTATGGGGCTCTATATTTATTGCCTCCACATGATTTTGAAATCTAACTGTATTCAGTTTTCAAGTAAAAAATACATTTTTCTAATTGCCAACCCTGCAGATTGAGCTGTGAAAACAACGTGGAGTATTTTCCTTTTCATGCAGCATCACTAACAACAAAGGGTGTTTTAGGCAAAATTATACCCTCAATTACAGCAGTACAGCCCTCTACCACCATTGTCTTCAATTTATATCCTCAGTAATACAGATGCAAAAAAATTGCTCTCATTAGGTTTGCACAGGTGTGTCTAAATGGAACTTCATAAATAAATCTATTGATGACTCACAAGAATGAATAGAAGTCTGTTTGGTCTCTAGGGTGGTCGACTGCCTAATTGCACAAAAACAAACACCCTTGCCCTGCCCCTTGCCACACCCCTTCTCCAAAACCATGCTTCCCACTCACTCCAACACCCTCCCTCTGTCACTTGCTCACCTCCAAGCTCACTCACTTTCACATGTCTGAGGCAGGAGGTCAGGGTCTGGAAGAGGGTGAGGGCTTAAGGTGAGGGTATGGGCTGGGGGGAAGGGGGGCAGCAATGAAGGGTCCAGGATGACTCCAGGCTGGAGCATAGGATTGGGATGCAGGAAGGGTGAAGGCTCCAGCTAGAAGTGTGGGTTCTGGGGAGTGTCCAGTGATGAGGGATTTGAGTTCCAGACTGGTGCCCAGAGGTTTGGAGTGTGAGAGCAGGCTCAGGACTGGGAGGGGAAGGGGATGTGGGCTGCAGGAGAGAGATTAGGTGTGGGAGGGGGAATTGGGGTGTGGGGTTTGGGAAGGAGTTCCAACCAAAGACAGGTGGTTTGGGCATGGGAGAAAATTCAAGGTATGGGCTCCAGCCCAGCTGTATTTACCTCCAGCGGCTTCTGGTCAGTGGTGCAGCAGAGCTAAGGCAGGCACCCTGACTTCACACAGCTCCTGGGAGCAGCCACCACATTCAGCTTTTAGGTGCAGTTGTGTCCAGGCAGCTCTGCATGGCGTGCGTGCCTTCTGCCCTCACAGTTTCTAGCCAGTGGGAGCTGTGGAGCCAGTGCTCAGGGCAGTGATAGTATGCAGAGCCTCCCTGGACCCCCTGCACCAGGAGCTGCACACAATCAGGGCAGGTAGAGAGCCTGCCTTAGCCCCACTACACTGTTTACCCGACTTTTAGTGGTCCAGTAAGCTATGATAACTAGAGCCACCACGGTTCCATTTTGACTGGGCATACCAAATAAAAAACTGGATGCCTGGCAGCCCTAGCAGACTCTCTTACCTGTTGAGTATTAAGAAGTTATTTTTAAATAGGCCATCTGGTGCAGTGCAAAACTATGGTAACTCAAGGTTGACACTTAGATACCTTGGCAGTGGAAAAAGTTCAGAAAAGGGCAACAAAAATGACTGGGGTATGGAATGACCACCATGTGAGGAGAGATTAATAAAATGGGGACTTTTCAGCTTAGAAAAGAGAAGACTAAGGGGTGATATGATAGAGGTCTTTAAAATCACCAGTGGCGTGGAGAAAGTACATAAGTTATTTGCTTCCATAACACAAAAACTAGGGGTCATCACATTAAATTAATAGGTAGTAGGTTTAAAACAAACAAAAGGAAGAATTTCTTCACACAATGCACAATCAACCTGTGGAACTCCTCGCCAGAGGATGTTGTGAAGACTGGGACTTTAACAGGGTTAAAAAAAAGAACTAGATAAATTCCTGAAGGATAGGTCCATCAATGGCTATAAGACAGGATGGGCAGGAATGGTATCCTTAGCCTCTGTTTGTCAGAAGCTGGGAATGGGTGACACTTGATGATTACCTACTCTGTCCATTCCATCTGGGACACCTGGCATTGCCCTCTGTTGAAAAACAGGACACTGTACTAGATGGACATTTCGTTTGACCAAGTATGGCCGTTCTTATGTCCTTCTATTCTTACTGCTTTATGGGTACAGTATAAACCTCACTGTACTTGTAATGGCTTGTCTCCATCTTTTGTCAACAAGAGAAGCTCAACTCAGAACTTTCAGAGCTGAACGTACCTACACTGAGGCAGGCTCTACAGCTGGGGCCAGTAACAAACTCTCACCCTCTATGGACTGAGTACAGAAGGGGATACTTACACTGTTACAAAAATGCATGTACATTTCTTGACACATGATCTGGGTTTATGTAATAGAAAGAAGATGGGGTTTTTCCTGTAAGTAGTAGAAAGAAGTAGGTAACTATGGTGTAAAACTCACTTGCCTCACCAAATTAGCCTCCTCCCCATCCCAGGCAATGATGTGGATGTTTCCCCCAATGGAAGGGATTGGTTTGTTAATGAATTATGTAGGCCTGCATCAGAACCCATCTTTTAATTTTGTACTCAGAGGGCTCAGAGTTCCAGTCCTAGGTGACACCTTGCCTGATGGAAAATAAAGTTTTTCTCCTCAATGTCAATTTGAGTAGTGGGACAGCATTCTGAAATGTAGTCTCTTGTCAGACAAAGGGAATGTCTTGTCATCGGGGTGAAATGTTAAACTCAAAGCTGACTGCAAGTTGTTCCTCCATTGTTTATTCTACCAGAAGTGTATATGCTTTGTCTAGTACATGTAGTTGAATTGCTGAGCCTGAACCTAGGAAAAGGACTACGTAGGTCAGAGCTTCCAAGCCATCTGCGGTAGAAACCCACAGTTTAATTTTAAAAAGAGTATTAGGGATCTGAAACAGAAGGACTTTTAGCTGTATTCTGTATTTACTTAGCTCACAGAAAATCTGCTGATGTAAATGCAAGTGCTGCATGCTGACAGAGCTCAGCATTTGTTTTTACCCAGAGTGACCTATCACTGTATTTATTATTTAGTAATAATAATGATTTAATATCAACAATGTTTCATTCTGTTCAGAATATGCAAATAGGTCATGATACAGAGTTCATGGCTGCGTCTAGACTGGCCGCTTGAATTTGCTCAAGAACACTGACGATCTAATGTATGATTGTCAGTGTTCTTGCGCAAATACTATGCTGCTCCGTTCGAGGAAAAAGCCCTCTTGCGCAAATGTATTTGCGCAAGAGGGCTAGTGTAGACAGCTAAAAAGTGTTTTGCGCAAAAAAGCTCCGATGGCAAAAATGGCGATCGGGGCTTTCTTGCACAAAACCGTGTCTAGATTGGCCACGGATGCTTTTGTGCAAAAGCGCTTTTGCGCAAAAGCATCCGTGCCAATCTAGACGCTCTTTTCCGCAAATGCTTTTAACGGAAAAACTTTTCCGTTAAAAGCATTTGCGGAAAATCATGCCAGTCTAGACGTAGCCCATGATAGGTAATCTTATAGGTATCTAGGATCTAATCATTATCCGGTAGGTCTTTTTTAGATCACTAAAAACGGCATGAGGTTCACATGGAAGTAAAGAATGAGCCATTATGGAATAGATCTCTGAAAGAAAGTACAATTTGTTCTCTGAGGCTCATACCACTAAATAAAGGACAGTTGCATTCTGTGCTAATTGTATCTTCAGAGCAGTCTTCCAGGGTAGCCTTATAGAGTATATTACAGTTCTCTAAGCCCTCTATATGTAACAAAGGTGGTGCTCACTGCTTGGAAAGCCATACTGGGAGGGGGAGGATGCACATTACAAACATCCATATAAATGCAGAATGAAGGAGCCACTTGCTGCTACCTTCTGTTTCTATTGCCCTACTAACATTACCTGTAGTGATTTCCATCTCCCCTACCCATCCAAACCCCTATACTGGCTGGATACTGAAAAACTAGTTACTTCAGCATATAACCAAATGTCCATATGGTGTCTCAGTTACAGGACTGTTAATAAAAGATATATATTTAAAATACTGATATGAAGTGTTGTGATCATTTTATTCAGTGACTTTTATTCATGAATGGGTTTAATTTGAGCTGTGTTGCTACAGAGTGAACTAGATATGACACTGTTCTTGGCATTATTTTGCATAAACTAGCATGATGTTGCATAAACTATTTTCCAAAATAGTGCTTTTGTACTGTAGTGTGTGTGTGTGTGTGTGTGTGTGTGTGTGTGTGTGTGTGTGTGTGTGTGTGTGTGTGTAATGCTATAATCTTTGTGAATTACCATTTGTAATCAGCCAAGATACAAATCATTTTTTTCATTTAAATCAATATTTTATTTAATGTGTATATACAAATAATCACATTTAAAATTAAATTTGAAATCTTCACAATTTATGTTAAACCCTAAATTTACCATCATCTATTAAGATAGTTTAAATAAACTAGAAGATTTACCCAGCTGGGATAAATCAGATTTGTGTGTGTGTGTGTATAAATCGGATTTGTGAGGGGTGGGAGGGGGTGTTCATTTAAATCATTGGTTTGGGATGGGGATGAGGGGTTCAATATGCAGGCTGTCCCAGGGAGAGAGAATTCCCCCAGCCCTCTCTTACTGCAACAGCTTGGGGCCAGGTGAGAAGCACTCCTCCATGGCTACTGCAGCTCCAGTGGGTACAGCTGAGGGAAGGGTGCATGTTCCCCAGCTGGGAGAGGTCCAGGTTCAACTGTCCCCTACGTCCCTCAGCAGAGTGAGGAATTCAGCAAGCTGTGAACTTTCCCCTCACTCCTTGACAAAGGGGAACCACTAGCAATGTTCCCAAAGAAATCAGGTGTGTGGGGGGGGAACTCCAGCTCCCCTGCTCTCCCTAAAAAGCTCCTGGTGGGGGGACTCGGGGCTGGGACAGTCCCAACTTCGGGGGGGGGGGAGTCACCCCCAGCCAGCTTCTTTCACCTGCCTGGTGATTCTGTTTCTTTTCTGTATGGTTTTATGAGAAACAATCCCATTCCAGGCATATCCCATTTTCCTGGCACAGACAAACCCTTGCCTTGGTTTAAGTTATGATAAGAGGAAGCTGCATACTGAATTTGGTAGTCGTAGCTCTTGGCGTTTAGGAGGAGTTCTTAAACAGACATTTACATAGACAGACTCATGCACAGATGGATAAATTCTCTCAAATATATAGTAGATTAAAAATGCTGCATCCATGAACCCTTCTCAAATTGTAATGAATTAAAGAGTAATGTTTTTTAAAAATTATATACAGGAACAGAGGAAAACATTTTACTTTTGAAGACAATTCAAGTCTTGTAAATATTTCACAATGCTATGTACCATATTAAAAATCTTTATTAGTTTCAGTCTTTACAAAGGAGTGAATGATGGTACTTCCAGTCTCAGATGTGCAGAAAATCTTTTGCTTAAACCGCTTTTAGTTTTTGTTTAACTAGCAGTAAAAGACTATTTTCATCATTTGGATTAATTCATTCAAAGTTGAGAAACCAGTTTGGAGCTGAAAAAGCAGGAAAGTTTGGTTTCCTTTTCCAGTTTATGAATAAAAACCATTTGGCAGAGGATGAAATTACTAATTTTCAAAACTTGAAGGACATGGGGCCAGATAGTCAAAGGGATCTTCTTGTAGAAAGGCTGTTGTCTGGCTATACCAAAAGAAGGAGAGAAGACAGGTGACATTGGTTTAGTCAGGCCATAACTTTATTATTAGATGTCAGGGACTACTCAGCAGATAAGTGAACAGTGCCGGTAACCCCATGTTTATTCCATAATTATCTGGGGGCTTTTACCAGCTCCCCCTTTTTCCATCCAGGTTCCTCCAACAAATCCATTGCCCGGGACCTTACCATCCACCCTCCCCCTCATAGAAAGGTTAAAGTGGGCTATAAGACTGGGGGATTGGCTCCCTGCTGTAGCAGTCATACTAACCAAACCAACTGCCCCCACTTATTTATTCCTTTAGCACTTTAACACTTATTTATTCCTTTGACCTATGAGGGAAGACTGAAGGAATTGGGTTTGTTTAGTTTAGAAAAGAGAAGATTGAGGGGGGGACATGATAGCAGTTTTCAGGTATCTAAAAGGGTGTCATAAAGAGGAGGGAGAAAACTTGTTCATCTTGGCCTCTGAGGATAGAACAAGAAGCAATGGGCTTAAACTGCAGAAAGGGAGTTTTAGGTTGGACATTAGGAAAAAGTTCCTAACTATCAGGGTAGTCAGACACTGGAATAAATTGCCCAGGGGAGGTTGTGAAATCTCCATCTCTGGAGATATTTAAGAGTAGGTTAGATAAATGTCTATCAGGGATGGTCTAGACAGTATTTGGTCCTGCCATGAGGGCAGGGGACTGGACTCGATGACCTCTCAGGGTCCCTTCCAGTCCTAGTATTCTATGATTCTATGAATACTTCTTTTTAAGTCCTTTTCCTAGCCATTTATCTGGTCACTATGTCTTTTTCCCTATGGAGTACCTAAAAGGGGGACTTCAGGCACAAAGCTACTCCTTTTAAATCCAACGTTCCTAGGGGTTGTCAGCTACCACAAGGACCTTTTTGCAGCAGTTTTCATCTCTCCACCCCTCCCCCCAGCCATAAAGCTTTGTTCCCTTCATTCAGCCCAGCCAGCCAGCCAGCCAAATACACCCCCCACCCCTTGCTTATAGATGTAGAGCTGTCATTCTGTACAATCCTCTGCTAACCTTTACAGGTAACTAATCCTTCTGCTCCAACCAATATTCTACATGCCCATCTGTTCTTTTCCTGCCTCGAGTCCTCCTGCCATCAATTTTACCTTCTAGTGCCTATAAACATTCCTCACCTGCTGAACCCCCGTGCCTTGCAAATCGAATCTTTCTTTTCATAAGACCTCTGGCTGAGTAGCACTTGCCAAGTCCTAATGTTCTCCACTACTTTCACGCTGGTTATGCGTCTTCCATGATACTTCCAGAATGCTGTTATAACACCATAATTCAAAGGATTGTAATTTCTTTATTATTGATTGTTTGAATGGCTATGTTTCCTAGCCATAATTTAACACGGATCAAATGTAAGTTTTTAAAAGAGTCAGGACTTAATCTTTGGATTTATTTCCCTTCACATCAGATTCCAGAATGTCTCTTTCCCTCTTGCTGTTCTGGGGCTTATTTCAGAATCCAGTACCTTTTACAATGGAAACTAGATGCAGCTAGGTGCCTAAGGGGATTATCAAACGCACCTAAGAAGCAGGATAGGCACCTAATTCCTATTTGTTGCAATAGATGTTAAGCACCTGTCTGCTTTCTTTAGAAATCTATCATTTGAAAATCTGGCCTAGGATGACCAGAAAAAATCTGCCAATTCAAAAACTGCAGTCAATAGTTCTTTTCTTTAATAAGACAGATAGTTTAAACATAAAACATGTTTTAATAAATTGTATTAAATGCTCTTTTCTACCTTTCTAATTGATAGAAATCACAACTCAAAAATTTTCTAAGTAAATAAGAAATGCAATAGTCACTATTTTCAACGTAAACAAATGTATTGAGATTAATTTTACATGTTTACTAAACTAGGAGATTGCTTAAAAGAAATGTGTATGGACAAAGTATATCCTAGTTAACAAAAAAACACAGCCAAATTTAGTGTAAATGCTATACTTGATCACAAATCAACATGTTTTAAGAATTATTCCAACCAATAAGAATGACCTTTCTTTAGGGAAATAACTGAAAAGTCCATATGCAAAACAAGATTAAATCTGACTGTTTAACTCAAGGCTTTTGTGCATGCTGATTGAAATCATGATTGAAATCACTGTGATGTAAATCAATCCACCCTGCTTTTAAGCAAATGTTGCAGTTAATTTTAATATTTCCTTCCCCTGAATAGATCGGTGAGGCTTTTATTTTTAGATTGCCACAGCTATCTGCTCTTGTATCACTTAAAACTAAGCTGTGCTTGCCATGATGTCATTTACATTATAATACTTCTAAGTCACTTCTCAAACTGTACCATGAGAGCTGGTAAAGACCATAAAACTCCATTTGGGAAAACAGGTATTGTTCTTATCTGTTCTCATTGATGTCTCATACTCAGTATGTGAGTTTTCCAAATAATTAGAATGAGGACAATGTAAAAATGCTTCTCATTTTTTGTTTTTGTTTTTTGCTATTCTTCCAGTTGGAAACAAACGTGCATTTGCAGAAAACTGTCACGCTAGCGTGAGGAGACTATTTGTGGCAAGAACAAGCCAAACTAAACAAATTTGATGAACGAGCCAAACTAAACAAATGTGATGTATACTCTCTGGCAGTGGTGGGCAACCTGTGGCCCAAGGCAAGATGCAGCTCCTTAGGGTTCTCTGTATGTCCCAGAAGACCTTTTGTTTTCCTGTTGTCCGTGTGCATAGTTGCCAGAGTCCACTGGTTTCCATCTGGGTATTTTTTTTCCTACCAGTATTGCTAAAGTGATAGGCACATAAAGCACAGGGCACATTGCTGATTGCACACAACTTTGACTGTGAGCCATGCGCGCCCGCTGCATCCAAACCAAGTGTGGCGATGGTTCAGTTGGCTCCTCCTGCAAGCACAGTTAGCAAAACTATCTCTTTCCTGAGAGACTGTCTTGGTTACAGAAATCTTGTGGCCCACTGAGATGAAGGAAGGCTACTTATGTGGACCACTCACTAGCTTAAGTTGCCCATTGCTGCTTTATAGCAAATATTCTTGAATTATTGGAAAAGGTGTGGTGTGCTTTTAAGACAGCTGTAAGTAGCTCTCAACTCGTATATACAGCTTCAACAGATTACTGTAGGTTATTTTGATATTAAAGCACTGTGCTTCCCTGGTGGAAGAAAGACTAGTGCAAAAGAAGTGGGGTTCCCTGACAGTGTTCCCTCTAAACTGCGCAGCAGCACAGCTTCACAGTTGATTAATCAGCCCCGCCCAGTCAGAGGCTCAGGGCTCTGTGCACAGAACTGACTGACTGGGCAAGGTTGATTAATCACCTGTGAAACTGTGCTGCCTCCCAGCTTAGAGGGAACACCGGACCCTAATAACACCAGCCGCAGGAGCGGATCTCATTTATGGGTCACCAGGATCATGAAGCAGCTGACCAGCCCAAATTTTATGTCTGCTCTTGCAATGCATGGCACATCTAGGAGAAAACAACTCCCTGTAGAACTTCCAATGAATGTCACCCCAGCCTTGAGCAGCATGAAGCTAGTCATGAGAGAATGGGTGGGGAGGGGAAAGCAGAAAAGAAAGACATGAAAAATGAGTTAAAAATGAGAGGGGGAAATGAATAGAGACATATAGGGAAATCAGAGGGTCAAAATGGGCATAAAAAGGTAAAGGTACCATAGCTGGATCTGATAAAAATAATGGTTGTAATGGGGGAGCAACCATCAACCAAGTTGGGGGAGCATGTTTGCTTCCAACTAAAAAGGTTTGGGAATCACTGGAGTTAATAGGAGTTTTTGCTAGGGACTTCAGTAGAGCAAGATCAGTCCCAAGTATATTTTCACATTATCATTGCTTTAGCAGGCATAAACAACTCTTACCACCACTTGTGCTTTCATTTTTCTTCAATTAACATGTATTTTGGCTTTTTATAGAGATAATCCCATTCTTTATTAATGTTATAGGAGGGGGAATATTGCTATTAAATATTTTCAGTGCATGTATTTTACAGTTTTAGGTTGGTGTTGAAATGGTTTCCCTTAACAATTCAAGTGCAGTTATGCAATTGTCAGAATTTATGGCTTTTTTTTCTGACAAGAGTTCCATTTTGTTTTTTTCATGTGGGAGGAAGGATTGATTATACTCGTCTTGTTATATGAAGACAGTGTGTCTTCCATGCAACTAACAAATACACGTCGAAATGGAAAATCCCTGGAAATAAATACAGAAATGTTTGGCTAGCAAAACCTCATTTAAAGCTGAAGGGGACAGAGAAGAAACCTGGGAAAAGCAGGCTGGAAATTTCATTTTGAGGCAATAGTAGAAGAGTTTTTGGGAGGTCAATAGTTACGTTCATTTAGCTATACTACAACATAGAGTATGAACTGCTCCCTGACCTTTTTATTTAATAGAAGATTTGTATTTAACTAAACATTTGACACATTGGAACTGTAACTATATCAGGGATGTTGGATGCAAAGGTTCTCATTGGGAACCAGTCCTGTACAATGTGCCCTTTTCAATAGTGCAAAAATACACTAAAAAATACATATGAAAATGAGCTATTTGCTCACAAATATTTATCTGAAGCTATTTCTTTTCAAAAAGTCTCAAAATAAAAGTTATACACAAGGTACTGTATAAAGTATAGTTTATGATTCTAACAGAAACCACAGAAATACATTCTTTCTTACAATAAATTACTAAATTATTTGAAATGTGAGCATTCATAGGAGACCTAGGCCTAGGGAACAATGGGTGTTTACCACTGATTTCAAAGGGCACAGCATCAACCCAACAGTGACAGAAAAGATTTTGCTTCCCTTCTGTAATATGAGCAAATGAAGCTACGT
Source organism: Rafetus swinhoei (assembly GCA_019425775.1). Taxonomy (NCBI): domain Eukaryota; kingdom Metazoa; phylum Chordata; order Testudines; family Trionychidae; genus Rafetus; species Rafetus swinhoei. Next base: position 266,144,882 of record CM033437.1, on the reverse strand, counting down.
TTTAAGGCATACTTATCTTGTTCTGTTCACTTAACAAGAATTTCTATGGGTGTGCCTCGCTAATAAAAATCAGTGGTCCAAGCAGCTGATGCAAACTTTCCTTAGTGTAGACTGTGTTGGCTTCAAATGTGAACACAGCTGCAAATAACCTGAAAGTTAAATTGTATTTTTACATCAGCGCTGTTAGACAAAAATGAATTATTAAGTAATTGCTGTTGTGACATAAGCTTGATGCAAGTAGTGGGATTACTTGACAGAGCTGTAACCTCAAGCTACCTTGAGAATTTACAACATTCCTTAATTTTCTGATTGATTAAATGGATTATTTGACATTTTGGCAGAGCTTTGAAATCACGGCATAACAAAGACTCCTTTCATTGCTCATTATTTGCTCTCTTCAGGCTTTAATGCAGATTCCCCGAAACAAAGATTGTGGATGCTTCTTTCTTGAGTAATTTTTGTTTTAATTCACATTTTTACTGGTAGTGTCACATTTTCTACTAAACCTCCCCCGGTGTATAAATGCAATTCTCAATCATTACAATAGAGCATATGGAGAGAGGTAGTCTTAAAATGCCCAGACATTTATATTCTTATCACTCAGTGCCAATAGAAGAATTGAACTTCACAATGATTTGTTGTCAGAAATGGTCTTAACCCTTGCATCACTGATATTTTTCAGGCTGCCTGCCAAACAAATGCCTGGGGGAATGTGCTTATGTGTCTGCTGAAACCAGTAGGTTAATAACAATTTTAGCTTCAATTTTCTGTTGTCCTCTGTTCTCACTGGAAGAAGTAGGTGCGTTAATGTCAAGTATTTATGTATACAATGTAATGGGCCCAGCTTAGATGTTGCCAGATAGGTTGGAGGTCACTTGTTTTTACCAGCTCAACATGGATCAGCCAATGCATCATCAAAATACATTTCACATCAGGTAATGAGGAGCAGCTGGGGAAAGCTCTCACTTCAGCTGCAAAGTCCTGTTCTATTAAAAACTTGCAGATGCTGAGGATGCCTAACTGTACATCCTGTTCTGCTTCACGGTGCTGCTGGAAGACAAGCGTGCTGGCACTCTGTGGCAAGCACCCAGACAAATTGACACTAGAGTCTTGTTAGTGTGCGTTTTCCTGACCAGACTCCCCTGCAGGGGTGTGTAGAAGGACAAATCTCAGTCTCGAGGATTTCCTAACATTTATAAACTATTTGAGCCTCATGCTTCACCCCCATGAAATTGCCTCTGATCTTCCCCACTGAGAGGGTTACCTGCCAAGTCTCAGTCATGAAAAGAATTCTGTGGGTATCAGTCACCAAGTAAAGAACATAACCTTTTTTTTGCAGTGAAAACATAGCCTAACTGTTAGGGGCCACACAAACATGACCGTATATAAAGTGATTTGAAATCCAAGGCTGAAAAGCACTATATAAGCACTAAGTCTTGTTATGATGATAGGCCGCACAGGTAGCAATGCCTTTCATTAAGCTTGCCTGACATTTTACCTCATAGGACCCTATTTTCTAATAATGTTGCTAACTTCTAACTGTTTAGGCTGATATTTTCCATGTTTGGTGGCTGCCTGATGGTGATGTATTTTTATTTATTTTTAAATTTATTTTAGTTTAGCAAAAATGGTTCAGCCATTTTGAAGAATGAGTTTGAGGGACCAATACATTGTTTCCTGCCATCTTAAACATTTCTAGTGACCATTTCATTGAGATGCTCTAGGGCTTCCATGCTTTGGAGCAGTTATTTGAAATTTGGCGGAGGAGGGAAGGCACGTTTCTATTGGAGAACATGTTTTTTGCGGCCCCTGCCCCACCAAAAAAGCCCTCATGTAATGAGCCTTTGAAAATCACAATTCGCTTATTTTCACTCGAGATATAATCTCTTCGTCTGTCAAATGGGAATAATACTATCACCGCCTCACCTCTCAAAGGGGTTGGGAAAATGCATTCATTTAATGTTTGTGAAGCACTCAGATAGTGTAGTGGTGATGAGCAATAGAGAAAATCTCACAAGGCAGTTAATAATTCTGCATTCAAAGGTGAGGTTTGAATAGTTTAAATAGATAAAGTGTAGGGCCACACACCAAACAATGGGGATGAAGTGAAATATTGAATAGCGGCTCGTTCTGGAATTGTCGCCCATTCCATTGTTGTCCAATGAAGAAGGGGGTTCTCTCAAAAAAACCAGCATGTGATTGTGGAATTATGATTGTATCATAATTCACACACACGGGATGGTGGGATATGGGGGCAGGGCATGGACAACCTAAATTCTGGCATTTTCTAACTTTCAAGTATCTTCCCTAATGTGATGTTACAGTTAAGTAAGAATCAAGTTTTAGGTGTATCAGTGCTATCTGTGTGACTTCTACATATTAACATTCTACAGGAAACCCTTGCATCCACCACAAATGGTGAAATTCACAAATCCTAGTAGCCATGGCTCCCAGCCTCCGCAGCGAATTCCCTGCAGTTCCTGAGCTCACCGAAGGCGCCAGAAGCTACAGTGTGTTCCCCACAGCTAATTGTGGCTCCTGACAGCCATAGGGAACTCACCACAGCTCCCAGCAGCTATGGAGAACTCACTGCAGATGCCAGGAACTGCAGGGAACTCATCACAGATCCTGGCAGCTGTGGTGAGTTCCCTGTGGCTTCTGGCCCCTGCTGCTGCCCTCCAGGTGAGGACAGGAGATCTGCAAATATGCCAAACCATGAAAAGCAATTCTGCGAATCGTGAGGGTCTCCTGCACAGTGTATGCTCACTATAATAAAAGAACTATTGGTTTGTAAAAAACAAATATGTCCCACCACAAAAACAAACAAACAAACAAACAAACAGATTTTAGCAGTTTAAATATAACACAATCAGATATATCATATTTCTTTTTCAATCTGTTTAACGGGTATTTATAAATATGCCCTTATATTTAAGCTGCCAAATTCATCCAGGCTGGGGTAAGGAAGTAAAAAATATTCTCCAGTTGTGTATCCGTATCCAGTGCCTGCTAACCCTGTTTCTCTAGAAGGGAATTAATTCCCATTTGGAGAGCAAGCAGTATTTCTACCTGTCATCTGCCTCAGTTCTGGAAAGAGGAGGAACTTCAACTTTAATTTCCACCATAATTGCAACATATAGCACAATCATCTGTGATAGCATCTCCAGGAAGCTTTTGAATAAGCATTGATTCTGGCTAGGCTGGTCACACCTTTTTGTCATAATTTCCCAGTGTAAAATCCTAGTGCAGTCAAGTCATAGGTAGCTTTTATCTCAAGGTAATCAGTTAGCCCTATAGCCCCATCTGGGTTTCACCTTGACTAGTTACACTAAGGTAAAAGCTACCTGTGATTTATCTCCACTAAGATTTTATACTGGGAAATTATGGCAAAAAGGTATGGCCAGCTCAGCCAGAATCAATCCTGGTATGAATGGTGTTGTTTAAAACAAACAAACAATAGTATTTGTAGAGTGGTTTAGGTTTATAAGGCAATAATTTATAACTGTGTGTAAGCACTCATTCTATGCAATATAGTGCATGAAACCTTTTATTAGTAAAGTTTGGAAAATTACCTGGGTAATATTACTGGCAAATAATTCAGTAATTAGGAATTATTTATCCTGTGCATAATGATACTTTATATCATTTTAAGAACAGCTTAACTTGTTAATTACACACTCTCATGAGACTTGCAAAAAGTTGTTATGATGATGATGTGTTATTAATTCTCCAGGAATGCTGCTTTTTGGTTCAGCACCTGCAGAGAGAAATTCAAATGCCAACTCAATGCACAATATTAGGATTTTTTCTTTTTTTTTCTGTTTGAACTAATCAGTGGAGACACTGGAATCCTCACCACTCATATCAGTCACAATGATTTTTGTTCTTTTAGGGTTGATGCCAATTTAGTCCTTATAACAGTGAGAGAGCTGCTGCTACTAACTAGACTCAATCATAGTTCAAGTGTCATCACACTGCTCTATCGGAGGGGATAGTAATCTTGACATGAAAACATACTCTGCCATTTGATCCCATCCACTGCTGTGCATTCTCAGTCAACTGTGGTATTTTGGGGATCTTTTTGTGAGATACCTAAACTTGTATGCAAAGTTTGAGTAAAGATACCAAATTTAGATCGGTTTAAACCAGCTGATAGAAAGTGGTGTGTAGTGGTCTCACACTGTGGGCGGCCTTGCCGCCTCCACTCAGTCAGTCTCAGAGCCCCTCTGCGAAATTAGGGTGGGGTGAACAGACAAACAGTCGCAGTTTATAGGCCCTGGTTCAGGGCGGGGCTGCAGGCAAGCAGTTTATGATTCAGGCCCTGGGGTCAGGGCAGGGAAAGCAAACAAACAGTAAATAATCCCAAAGGGTCCAAGGGCAGAGGCCTGTCTGCAGGCTGAGCCAGGGGTCGGGTCTCCTTGCTGGCAGAGAGCCGACAGGTGCAGGTGGTTTCACCCTTCGGGGGGGAACCTGCCACCCGAGGGAAAAGGGTAGCCAGGGAGGGGGGACACAGGCCCACCCAATCCACTGTCCCAGACCAGGGTCCTATCAGTGGCAGTACTAGCTGCTTCCGGGTCGGTGGGGCTCTTGGCTGCAACATGCTGGTCCGGTCAGTGGGTTAGCGGGGGTCCAGGCAACAACCCACAGCCCAGCTGACCTCCATGTCCTTGGCTGATGCTAGGTCAGCTCCCCCGGGCAACTTTCCAGTCCCCCGTGGGGTCCCACCTTGCTCCAACTCTGGCCAGCAGGCTCTGCGGGGTTGAAGGAGGTGGCAGGGTGTCCACAGGTTCCTCCTGGGTTGGCTCAAGCAGAGGCCCAGGGGACCCAGCCCACTCATCGGGGTTCGGTCTGCATCCTGGGGTCCAGGGTAGGCCTCAGTCCATAGCAGGGGTCTCTGCAAGCCTTTCATAGTTACGGTGCTCCCACAGGGGTCACAGCGGCCTAGAACAGTCCCCGGGGCACGGCAGTGGTTCTAGCGGCCCAACCCAGTCATCCCGCTGGGGTTGCCAGGCTAAGGCTCTCTGTTGCCTCTGGAGCTTCATCCGAGCCTGCTCAGCTGCTGGGCTCCAACTGAGCTGAGAGCTCCCTCTTTTATACTTCCAGCCCTGCCCTTCTGCTTCCTGGGAGTTGGGCTGGGGTGCTCTGGCACTGCCCACCAAGAGGTCTTTAGGGGAACTTCCTCCTCCAGGTCATCAGGAGGCCATGCTGCCTCCTTACATGGCCTTACATTGTTAGATTAACCACTGGCCAATAGGGTACATGGTTTCTAGTTACAGCTGAGTAATATTTTGCTCTACTATACAGTGCATGCCTAATGTGTACAGAACATTGTTATTTTTACAAGCTCTTCAGAGGTCTTCATAGTGAGTAATGGCATGTGACATTGATGGTGTATTGGTGCGTGGTTTTCTAGTACCTCTACTAATGGAGAAGTTAAGAGTTATCTACCAACTGCAACATGCCATGGTAGATGCATATGCTAGTCCATATGATAGCCCACACACAAGACTGTATAAATGACAGAATGAAAAAAAAAGGTTAAAAGTTAAGTAGTTACAAGCAGCACAGTCTCAAGCCATGCCATTCTTGCACAAACATTTAGCCAATCTGATTGCTGCCTCAGTCCTTCCTATTTTATAAATGCCACTGATCTCTTTGTCAGAAGCGACAGATACTTTCCTTCTTTTAAACAAATGTTCCCCCTAGCCCTTTTCAGCTTGCTGATTGGGAGAAACTGAGGTGCAAAACCGTTCATCCTATTTGTGAAAATGTCCTTTGTCAGAGGCTCCTGCCATGACTTAGCACCACAGAACAGGATGATCTGGCCTTCAGTTTTCACTAAGTTAAAGAATGAAACTCTCAGCACCTTAGAATGAGTTGGAAAATCGCTGGCTTCTCTTGCAAAATGATGGTTGGTTGTTTTTGTTTTTGTTTTTTAAACCTAAAAATTATCCAATTTTGTTCTATCTACAATTATACATAATATTTAGACTAGTGTAGCAAGGATAATAAGATGAAGAATAGCACACCAAAGAGATAATGATATTGGGAGACCAGTTAGAAATGACAGAAAGGAAAATGAAGTCTTGAGAAGTAGCTGTGTTAGGCACATCATATGCAATTTATGCAGCATAGAAAACCAAAATCATAGATCATTGTTCAGCCGTATTCAAAATGTACCAAACAAAGATTGAATACTGCACTCATGTTATTAGCAGAAGAAATAAAATTGCTTGTAGTGGTTCATTTGGGGTCATCCCAGGCGTGGGTACATTTATCACGGTAAGCCTGTATCTATGTGTGTGAAACACTCCAAAGGGAGGGAGTATCTGATTAAGTTAGACAAACTTTAATAGATGATGCTTCATCTCTAGGCCAGTAAATTAAGAGAACCTTTCTAGCCAAGCAGAAAAGTTTATAAATGAATAACTTTGTGCAATAGCAAAATTTATCTCTTAAACTTACACTGGGAAGGAAAACCTGGGGAAAATTAGGGAATCCCCAGAGAGATGAAATTCATGATTGGTTTCCAAATTCCCACTTACAAGCAATGCCAGGAGTCAGTGGCTTTGACAGATGGGGAAGTGCAGTAATAGATCATGTGGAATTAAATGGTGGTGCTTGCATCCGTAGATCAACCTCCCAATTTTGCCTGTGAGGAAGGGATGCCTAAAGCTCAATAACATATGAATGAGTAAATAATTGAAATAACATTTCTAATGGATTATTTCTTAGTGAAAAAATATACCTGTCTGGGATATACTGTATTTTAAAAAGCCGCTAATGAGTAATTGAAGATTACACACTTGTTGATGTCTAAGGGACTGATACTCTACCCTCTAAACACTATAGCAGAACAATATACTGTAATTTTTTCTGGTATTATTTTCCCTGTTTCTATAAGATGTTCATGAGGATGCCCTAGGAAAAAAAATCTGACGCGAATGTTAACCTTTGTCAGCTTGTTGTGTAGCTACTGGATGAAATTGCCTGGTGGCAGAATCAAAATGGATTCAATATCCATGTTGTACAAGAGTACGAAGTGCTTGAAAATAAACCGGAAGTTTAATATATTTACACATCTCCTATGAGGCAAACTTCATTATAATTAACATAAGATAATGTCTTTGGACACCTGACATACAGGTGCATATTAAACATAGTATTGCATTGTAGTGATATTTCCTAAGTTCTTGCTAACTTGTAGAAACACAAGTTGGAGTTAAAAATTTTTTCATCTTTGTATGACCTCACTTAATCTCTTCCATTTCTAACCATATTCTTCTTTTTCCTTTCCATTCACTATCAACAAATGGGTGAAGACCATTCAAAGCTATAAATCTAGCCATGCAAATAAAATCTTTAAGGAAAACATTCACTGGCAAAGGCTATTCTCATTGAAAACCTATTAGGAATTCAAATTACATTGCTTTAAAAAATTCTGAAGTTAGTTTATTCTCTTCTTATAGTTGGCAACCTGTCTCCTGGCAGATTAAGAGGAAAAACACCATTACACAGGCTCAGGAAGAAAGATGCTAGGTGGAAAATATAGCTAAAAGAATACAGTTAATTGTCCTTCTAACCTTGAAGAGGTACAAAAGGGAAATAAACCATGGCACACAGACTATTTTGGCTGCTTTGACAGTTCAAGAACATAGAAACCTATCTATATTGAAGAAATTCACGTTGCACCTAAACTTTCAGCCAAGAGTTATTGAACATAACATGTATATGAACATATATTTCAAAAGGAAAGCATTGTGATAGAAGTGATTCCACAAATTGTAGTTTTTGTCTTCCTTGCATTTCCCATGACATTATAATATTCTAAGAACCATAAAGTGAACTCTTAGGCTACGTCTAGACTGCAAGTCTCTTTCGAAAAAGAGCGTCTAGACTACAACCAGTACTTTTGAAAAAGCAAGCTGCTTTTTCGAAAAAGAGCACCCAGGCAGTCTGGATGCTCTCTTTCGAAAAAGCACAGTTTGCATTACACAGCGCCTTTTTTCGAAAGAGCACTTTCTAAAAAAGGTATTATTCCTCGTAAAACAAGGTTTTCTGCGGTCAACAAAACTGCCGCGTTCTTTCGATTTACTGTCAACAGAACGTGGCAGCAGTCTAGACACAGGTAAAGATTTTTCAAAAAAGGGCCACTTTTAAAAAAAAATCCCTGTAGTCTAGACACACCCTTACAGAGTACTTCCTCTGCATCATGCTGGCAAGCATGGCAGACGTGACAATCACTGCTTTTGTGACAGTTTTTAGAACCAAAGATCTGTGTGGTGAATCTTATTTGTTCATTCAGCTATGGGTCTTGGAGAACAAAGGATAGGCCAGATAGTGAATGAGGCAAACCAGGGAAATAAGGGTGTGTCTAGACTACAGGGTTTTTTTGAAAAAAACTTCACCTGCGTCTAGACTGCTGCCGCATTCTTTCGAAATTAAATCGAAAGAACGCGGCAGTTTTTTCGACCACGGTAAACCTCATGTTACAAGGAAGAACGCCTTTTTTCGAAAGTGCTCTTTTGAAAAAAAGGCATTCTTGAATGCAAACAGGGCTTTTTCGAAAGAGAGCATCCAGACTGCCTGGGTGCTCTCTTTCAAAAAAGCGGCTTGCTTTTTTCGAAAGAAGTGGTTGCAGTCTAGATGCTCTCTTTCGAAAGAGGCTTGTAGTCTAGACGTAGCCTAAGAGAGGATGGTCTCCTATATTTTAAAACACTGGGGTGGGAACTTGAATGACAGAGTCATTTAGTCCAGTCCCCTACACTCAAGGCAGGACTAAATATATCCCTAACTGGTATTTGTTTAACCTACTTTTAAAAATCTCCAATGATGAATATTCAACAACTTCCCAAGGCAATTAACTACCCTGACAGTTCAGAAGATTTTCCTAATGTCCAATCTAAACCACCCTTGCTGCAATTTAAGCCCATTGCTGCTTGTCCTATTCTTAAAGATGAATGTATACAATTTATTTCCCTCTTCCTTGAAACAGCCTTTTATGTACTTGAAAACTGTTATCATGTCCCCTCTCAGTTTTCTCTTCTCCAGACTAAATACCAGTAAATGCATTTTTTAATCTTCTTATAGGTCATATTTTCTAGACTGTTAATCATTTTTGTTGCTTTTCTCTGGACTTTCTCCAATTTGTCCACATCTTTCCTGAAATGTGGCACTCGGGACTGGACACAATACTCCAACTGAGGCCTAATTTGCATGGAGTGTAAGAATTATGTCATGTGTCTTGCTTACAATAATCCTGCTAATATGTCCCAGAATTATGTTAGCTTTTTTTTTCTTTGCGCAACAGTGTTACGCTGTAAATTCATACTTAGCTTTCAATCCACAATGACCCTAGATCTCTTGCTTAAGTATTCCTTCTTCAGAAGGCAACTCCTATTTTGTATGTGTGCAACTGATTGTTCCTTCCTAAGTGGAATACTTTACACTTGTCCTTATTGCAGTATGTCCTTTTTACTTCAGACCATTTCTCCAGCTTGTCCAGATCATTTTGAATTTTAATCTTATCTTCCCAAACCACTTGTAACCCCTCCCAGATTGATACTGTATGCAAATTTTGGAATGTACTCTCTTTGCAATTATCTAAATCATTGATGAAGATGTTGAACAGAACTAGACCCAGATCTAATCCCTGCAGGACCCCCTCAATATGCCCTTCCAGCTTGACTGTAAACCACTGATAACTACTCAGTTACTAATTTCAGTGATTACATGTTTACACACGAGGGGACGGCAGCTCCTGTGGAATCGCCTGCCCCTCATCCCCAGGTACTGCTGCCTCTATATCAGAGACACAAGCACAGGGGTCAGGCAGATCCCCAGGAACTGGTGCTCATGGGGAGCCAACTTAAAAGCAGGCTCCTCGCACACACTGGTTCCCACCTGCCCCTCTCCCCCAGCTGCTTCCTCTGATACAGAGGCAGCTGCATGGGGCTGGGAAGACTGTGTGTAACCATGAAGGTTAAGTGATGAGCACAGGCTCACCGGTTAACTGATTACATGTTTATATCATGACATCCTTACTCTGTGTCACATACAGAGGTTTGTCATACACTACGTCTCTGCCTCGCACACACATAATCACTGTATATATACACACTCTGCCACGTGTTACAGTTTGTTACACACTGTGTCTCTGCCTCATGTGCACAGACACTGTATATACACGCACACGCTACCAGGCTCTGTGCCACAAAATCTGTGTCACAGTGTCTGTCATAGTCTGTCACTCTCTCTAGCACCCAGCTCTGCCCCTTCTGCCAGAGGCCCCTGACAACTTCCCAAAATTCGTGAATTGCCCCCCTGCAAAAATTATTGATCACCCCTGGCTTAGCAGGAATAAGGGTAAAGAGAACTTGCTCCAGTCTGTCCCTGTATCCTTTATTGCCACTAGCCAATGCTGGTAAAGATGTCACCTCTTTACTTTTCCCCTGTTTGAGCATCATTCAGCCCTAGAGGAGGAAAAGAGCCACTTCAGGAAAATGCCACATTCACTTGAAGCAGCGCTAACCTAAAATTGAGTGCTAAGCAAGTGGGGAGGGGAAAAGAAAACCCAATTCCTCCACACCGCCTATTTCCCTTAAACCTTCACCCCCTGTATTCCTACACAAACTCACCAGCAAGCATGAAGTTCAGGATGTACTAGCAACCAACAGCTATCCCACAGAACCCCCCTCCCCCCGCCGCAACAGCTGTATTTCTTATTTTGACACCTTCCCCCCCCCCCACATTCCATAATCCTTTGCAGCCACCAGATGGGGAAGGGGCTGTGGGGCTCAGCAAGATTCTGAAGCATGTGGTTTGGGGTCCCAGGAAGAAAATGGTTGAAACCACTAAGGGTATGTCTACACTACAGAGTTACGTCCACGCTGCAATCGCATTCCTTAAAAAGTAAATTGAAAGACCAGAGGGGTTTTTCTGGCATTGGTGCTCCTCTTTCTATGGGGAAGAAACCTTTTTCCAAAAGAGCTCTTTCAGAAAAAGGCGTGTGTGGATGGGGAAGAGGGGTTTTTTTTGGAAGAAGAGGCCTCCAGGAAATAACACAGGTGCCCTGGTGGACCCTCCATCCACACTAATCACAACTCTATAGTTCCTGTCTCCTGCCAGATCTTAAAGCTGCAGGCTCCCTGGACAAGCCTTGTGGCAGGAAGCTGGCCTGAGAGCAGCACCCTGACTGCATGGCTCTCCCTGCCACAGGCCTTGCCACCCATGGCCCAGCCTCAAGGCCCCCGAGACCCCTCTGGCTCTCACAGGGAGCAGCCCCAGGGGTCCCAGGCCCACACAGAGGGACCAAGAGGCAAGCACCCTCCTGGTCTGGAGCAGAGATTCTGTTCCTCCTCATGCTGTGGGGCGAGGAGGAGACACTGCAGGATCTCTGCTCCAAGTGCTGCAACACCAATATATCTGAGCACATGGCTGAGTCCCTGGTGGAGCACGGACACTCACCCCGGACCTTGGAACAGGTCTGGAGTAAGATGAAAGAGGTTCATCGGGGGTACATGAGGGCCAGAGAGCGCAGCTCGTGTTCAGGGGCAGAACCCCACACCTGCCCCTATTACCAGGAGCTGCAACAACTTCCCCTCCTGTCATCATGGACTCCAGCCTTGAGACCCCTGTTGTCGTCATGGCGGAGGAGGAGGAGGAGACGGACACCATCACCCTGTCCCTGGAGCAGGTGCCTGTCAGCCAGGAAGTCTCCCAGGCTGCGTCTGATGCCGGGGAAGGATCTTCAGGTGAGTGCTCTCAGTTTGTCACACACACAGGGCTGGGGAGGCAGGCGTGGGGGCGAGCATCACTGGGGCTGCTCAGGCGGGACATTGTGCTGCAGTCCTTGCACGTGGAACCACGTGCAGTGTTAGTGTGCAGCACGCAGACTCAGCAGGCAGTCCCTGAGCATGGTTGGGATCCTGCTGCCAGGCTCAGGGCAAGCGCCACACACATCCAGCACCAGTGGGAGGGGCCCTCAGCACCTGACATGGCTGGAAGCGGGCTAGCCACAAGGGGGAAGGCACAACCCCAGACACCCCCAGGAGTGCCGCACACAGCACATGGGCATGCCTGCACATGTGAGGCACCACCCGCTCCTGTGGGCAGCGCTGCAAGCTGCAGGTGTGTGTGCAGACACCAGAGAGGGCTAGGTGCTCCCGGTTCCTCTGCTTCCCATGGGATCCCACTGTGGCCGGACATTTATCTTGCCTGCTTGTCCATGGGCCAGAGGTAGAGGAGTGGGAAAGCAGGCAGCATGGTCCCCTGGGCACCTCGGGACCCCAGTGAGGCCGGGCCTGCTATGCAGGCCACACATGACCTTGCTCCCGGGACATTCCCCTCCTCTGGCCCGATGACTGTTGGTCGCTGCTCAAAGAGGGCACAGTCTCAGGGCAGTGTCTGCATGGATGACTGACTGCCTCTCCCTCTTTGTGTTCTCCACAGCCAGACCAGTCGGGACTGAAGGGCGAGCAACACCACTGGTGCCAGCTGCCACAGCCCGGGGAACCTGAAGGTGCGCCGGGGTCCAGGAAGACCTCATGCACCAGCATGTCAGTGTCCTGCATGACATGCAGCAGACCCTGGTGCAGAAGATACGCGAGGACATGGAGTGGCGGAACCATGCCTGGGACCAGCTCATGCAGCGGTGTGATAGCATGTGTGACGTCATGAGAGAAATGATGGCACACCTGCCTGCTGTCGCTCCTCCTGCCTACTATCCTCCTGCCCCCCTGCTATTCCCATTCCCCCTCCTTCTGCACCCCCACAATGCCTCTGCCCCCTTCCCCAAGCAATGCCCGTGCCCCCTTCCCCTGCTCCCCCTGCCAGCCCTGACCCCACTCCAGTCCCCCTCCTCTCCACCACTCTGTGGTCCCAGGACCCACCCAACCCCAACTCCGACAAGGTCCCGCACCCGAGGTGGCATATCTAGCTGCCCCACCTGCCACTCAGAGTCCCCCTTCCCCGCCCACCTTTTTTTAATGAATGATAAATACAGACTTCATTTTGTTGGAAACCAAACAGGTGTGTTTATTGAGATGTCAGAGAAGGGGCAAAGGGAGGGGTTGTGGTGGGGAAGGGATAGGACAGCAAGCCAAAGGCCCCTGTTGGGGAGGTCCTGGGGAGAGTTACTGGGGTCCTTAAGAGAACCTCTCCCTCAGGGCCTCCCAGATGCACACACCAGCCTGATGGGCCTGGAGGATGGCAGCTGTCCGTGGCTGCTGAAAGGCTCTCCCCTTGCAGCTGGCATCTGCCCCCCACACTGGGAAGCAGGCCTCCCTCTTCCTCTCCACAATATTGTGGAGGGCACAACATGCCGGCACCACCTCGGGGATGTTGTGCTCCCCCATGTCAAGGCGGGTCAGCAGGCACCTGAACCGCGCCTTCAGGTGGTTGAAGGCGCACTTGACCTAGATTCTGGCCCAGTTCAGGTGGCCTTTAAATTGGTCGCTGCTGGGGGCCAGGTGTTCAGGATAAGGCTTCATAAACCATGGCATCAGGGGGTAAGCTGCATTCCCCACGATACACAATGGCATCTGCACATCCCCAATGGCAAATTCACAGTGGGGGAAGAATGTGCCAGCCTCCAGTTTTCTGTACAAGCTAGAGTTCCGAAACACGTGGGCATTGTGTGCCCTGCCTGACCACCCAACGAAAATGTCCATGACGTGTCCATGGTGGTCGACCAGGGCCTGCAGCACCATAGAAATGTAGCCCTTGCGATTTATGTATTGGGCTGCTTGATGCTCCAGTGTGCGGGTTGGAATATGGGTTCCATCGATGGCTCCAGCGCAGTTCGGGAACCCCAAAGCAGCAAATCCAGCCATGATCAGGTCCAGATCTCCCAGGCCGATGACCCTGCACAGCAGGATGGAATTGATGGCCCTCACAACCTGCAGAAGGAGACAGACAAACACACAAAACAGAATGAGAGAGAGGGAGTGCCTGAGCCCTTGGGTGGTGCCCTATCCCCTCCCATCTCTTCCCCCCCTCAAACAACCCTGGAGCCACTCCCTATAAGGCCCCTCCTCCCCAGCAGCAGGGCTGTGTGAGGGTGGGACTGCAGAACCTCCCAGGGACAGGGCTTCCCTCCCACCCCCACTCCACCTCCCCACCTCCCAACCCCCCTTTCCCAAGGGTCCCCCTCTTCCAGACCCCTCCCCGTGCAGGGACTGCAGCCCGAAAGTGCCTTACCTCCATGAGGAGGGCCCCAACGGTGAACTTCCCCATGCCAAACTGGTTGCCCACTGACTGGTAGCTGTGTGGGGTGGCGAGCTTCCAGATGGCGATTGTGACCCGCTTCTCCAGGGAGATGGTGGGCCGCAGGTGGGTGTCGCATCTCCAGAGGGCAGGGGCGACCCAGGCACACAGCTCCAAAAAGGTGGCCTTCCGTATGCAGACGTTTTGGAGCCACTGCTGGACATCCCACTACTCCATGACCAGCCAGTCCCCCCAGTCCGAACTGGTGTTGAGCCTTCACAAATGTCTGTCCACTGTAGGGTGTGGTTGCCAAAGTGTAGCTCCCACACCCAGGGAGAGGGTCCCAAGAATGATCTCGGTGTTGAGGTCGGTCAGGACCAGGAAGGCAGCTGGCACAAAGTGCTGCAAAAACTGCAGCATGGCCGTGTGGGGCCATCGCATGCCCAGGGGCAGTTCCGGCTCCATGGTACAAGGGAAAAAGCTGTGGCATCCAAAAAAGATGAGGACAACCACAGCAGGCACTGCTGAAGCTTTGCTGTCCCTCAAAGAGGTAGCAAGCATGCAGCAGAAAAAGAGAAACAGCTGTCCAGGAGGGTCCCTATAAGCACGTATCTCTGCAAGGCTCCGGCACCAGCACTCGGAAGTGACTGCTGACCTAAAGCCCTGGCTGAAGTGGTTCAAGGTGGCCTTTTATGCAAGAGTGTGTCCAATCAGTCTGGATGCTCTCGTTCGAAAAAGCAGATCGCTTTTTCAATGCGCTTTTGTGTGTGGACACTCTTTCGAAAGAAGTTTTTTCAGAAGAGATCTTCCGAAAAAAACTTCTTCCGAAAGAAGCCTGCAGTCTAGACGTAGCCAAAGATTAAAAAAAAAAAAAAGCAGCTGCTCTTAACCTGAGAATGTGTCCTTCTGTGAGACCAGGCATCATTTTGTAAGAAACTCTGACAATTCATACAGAGGCCGGAACGATAAAAGAAAATACCATTGCTAAAAAAAAAATCTTCAGCAGCTTGAGTGACCCTTATTAGAAAACCTATTGATATGGTGCTCTTCCCAAATGTCTTAGAATGCAAAACGCTGACAAAATTGAAATCAATGGGAGGTTTGCTTGAAGGAGGGACTGCTGGACAGGTCATTGTACTGGTTTTCCTTTTGCAGTAGCCGAGTTTAATAATTCAGAATAATTTATGTGCACCCTTAGAACCCATAAAATATGGCTCAAACTAATTTATAAATATGATAATCATTTCATTCCTGATGTGATTTAGAAGATTAAAATATCATACTCTAGTATGGGTGTGTGAGAATAATCAATTACTATAATTAATGATCTACAATAAACTCCATTATTTGGTAGCTATTTGGTAAAAAAGCTGAAAATATTTGTTAACATAATACAATAATGGACTCGATTAGGTCAGACTTTTAAATCACCTTTTCTGGAGGCATGGTGATTTGTTTTGTATGTAGTTATTTACTTTACAAAATAAGCCAGTACACTGAGCATATAATGCAAAATAATATTATAATGGAGTGTTTGCTAATGACTTCCATTTAAGGGAAGTCTAATAGCCAAGATAGATGCTACTAAAACTGTGTGCCAATGGTTTGAAAATCGCAGCAAAAACAGTGGTTAACATATGAATGGTTGCAAACATAATTGAGCTAATAAATATTCAAGTCTACCCCAATTTTCATACTCATTTCTTGATTATTATATGCTTTAAAAGTAAGACACTAGGCTTAATTCTGCTTGCCTTACTCACATGCATAGCCTCACTGGCATTAGTGGTATTACTCGAGTAAAGAACTTTACTCTAAGTGCTTGCTCTTCCAAATCGAGTAGCCAAAATTATTTGCATATTTCCTGAAATTCTAGTTCTTAAAAGGCTGCTTTTGATATACACACTATGCTATGAAGTGCCCATAAAATGATATAATGTGTGTGGTTTATCAGGCAGACATTGTATTCTTTTCCTAAATGAAATAGAGATATGTAAATATTTTAAACATTTCAAAATACTGCGTATTTCTTTGCTTATGAAGAAGGCAATATCCCATAATATTAACCTTGGTCTTGGAAACAGTTAGAAAGATACAATATGGATCTAAGCAATAAAAGTGACTTAAATAAATAAAATATAACTTACAAGATTTTGGTTTGCACATAAGCTTTCGTGCTTGCAGGATGCAGTTTATAGCCAAAACGTGCTCGTGTTTATGATGATGTCGTGCATATATGTAAAAGCCAGGCATTTGGTCAGAATGGATAAAGATTGCTCAGCTCCATTCTAGGACACGTCTGAAGGAGCCAGGGAAATACAACCTTTGCCAAAGAAACCCAATTATAGCACCTTCCCCTATTTCAGAGGTAAGCAAAGTAAACTATGCGAGAAATGGCTTTTCCCCTCACGATGCCAATCACCTTCATGGTGACTGAGCTGGATTCCCCTTGTTATAAAAGAGGCAGCTGGCAGGGTGTTCTCGGGGAGGACTCTATAGCTATGTAATTTGCTCCCTGATGTTTGCAGCCATTGCATTGTTCTCGCTTCTTATATATTGTATCTTTTTTCCTACCCTTTGTTTGTAAGATTGTTGGGACAAGGACTGTGTGTCATAACATGTTTGTATAGCGACTAACACAATGGCCACCGAGTCTCAGTTTACACTGCTTTAACAAACATGATTAATAATGAATGAAACATGGCGGTGAAAAGGTAATGTGCTCTGAGAACTCCAGTAACTGCAATAGTTCCTGTTCCTGTTCTCCCTGGGGTTTTTTAGTTACCATTCTACCTTTCCATCCCTTTGTGTTACTTTTATTAACATAAGCTAGCACCCATTAATGCCAATTTATGGTGATTCACTTCTTGCATCATATAAATTACCTCTTCTTTTGGTACTCAGGCTCAGGGATTTAACCCAGATAATTTTGCTGTCCACCTTCTCTGACTCTCCCTGCCTCATATCTTACTCAATTATCTGTAGACAAAACCACGGTTGATACCTTATCAACTAGAAAGGCTGAATTAATCAGCTTTGTTAGGCAAAGGTTACAGCAATGAGGTGACCATCCTCCTCACCTGTTCAATGTTGCTTGGTGTCTGACTATACCAGAAATCTTAAAAATCCTATTAATGGATGATAGGTCAATATCCCAGACACTTTGATAATATCGCAAGGAACTATGGACAAAAATGCCTGGGATTAATGGATTTTTCTGAAGACCTTTTTCTCTCAAATGTTAATATGTTCATAGAACAGAAAGAAATTGGCTTTTACCATATCATTCCCAGGAGCCTGCTGGGCAAGACAGGAAGGTACCTTAAAATATGTAAAATGCATTTACTTGATCAATGCAGGTGTTCAAGGAGAAAAAATTGCTCCTTTGACTTTAGAAGTACTCACCCAAGAAACACTATTATCCTATCTTGAAGTATGGAGTTCACATGGACCAAGATTAGCATATTCTCCCAATTTACTAGCGGGCAACCAAACTTGATTGGTCCATGGCAAAATGCATGAGGGAAACATCAGACAAATAATGTACAATATGTCTGTGCTTAGACAAATCTAATCTCCCATCCCTCAGTCTTTTAAAAAGTGTTTCCCAGGAAGGCTAAGAATTTGTCAAATCTATAATCCTTTAATTATGGAAACTTTCTTTTATTCAAAGATGTAATCTAACCATCAAATATCAGGGCACTATGTAGAATACAGGGACTGTACTTGTGCTTGGTTTGCAATAAACATAGTTATGAGGCAGGGTGACCATTTATCTCTGGCAAATATTCACTAGACTTTTCTTACAGTTCAGCCTGGCAGTGACCCTGTATGTTTATACCTTCCTCTGCAGCATGGGCCATGAATCACTTGATAGTATAAACTAGAGTAAATGGTAGAATCTATGTAATAACACTGCAATACTCAGGAAGTCAGAAAAGATGCTCATAATGGTCCCTTATGGCCTTACAATCTATTAGACTTGTAATCAGTGGTATTTTTGTTGGGTACTCCTCAAAGCTTTAGCCATCAGAAGAGATTTTGCAGATACCCTGGACTTCCCCATCCCAAGAGAAATACACAACTAATAGCTTTTCCTAAATAATAATAATAATTAATAATCCAAAGTATTAAAAATCCTTTAAGTTAGAAACTTTTTAGATACACTTGGTCATATTCTCGGCTGGTTTGTCCTTTTCTGGTTTTAAGCGTCAGTTGAGTGGGTCTACAGAGATAAGTCTGGAAATTCTTAACAATATTAAGCACCAAGGGGAAAAGCTTCCACAGTGCTGTCTACCTCATTCCCATCATCCCTAGGGAAGAACCCAACTGTTTATATGACTCCTCCTCTTCTCAAGATAAGGACTGGGACTTTTCTGGAAATTTACCTTTTGCCTTCCTCTCTTAATTACGTCAGAGGAAGGGGAGTAGGTTCACATATTTCTTCCCAACGTAAGAGATCCACAAGGGAACTAAACCTTGCCAAAGGGAGTCACTTCTCTCCCCAGGATGTGGAGGTTCTTCTACCTGCCCCAAAATCCAAGGAAATGCAATTTGAAGGGCCAAGATCACCAAGAAAAAGTGCACAAACCAGGGCAATTCTCTTTCTTGTCCGGTAATAAAAGAAAGAGTCAAAGTCCACAGGTGCTAGATTGGTGAAGGAGTTCACTCCCAAAAAGGAAAAAAATCAGGAACAAATTTTCCATTTTCAGCTGAACCTGCAGAGGGAATTTAGGCAAGCAGAGTTTGAGCTCCTCAAGCTGAAATTTTCCAGGACACTGGTTAACACTCATACTCTTTCAACAAGGGACAGTTACATTTTAATTATCAAAAATGACAAAGACCTTAGATTTAATTCTATTCCAAAAAGTGGGGTTTGCAGCTATGTTGAAGAATTTATTTAAGTGCCAAGTTAGCCTATCTCCAATAGCACCATGCAGGTTTTTTAGAGGTGTTCTAACCAACTATTGCCCCAGCCTGCCCTTACTTAGATTGTGAGAAGCTCAAAGCTCAAAGCATGAGCTGGTATGGCTGCCCATCAGGCAGGATTTAAATAACAAATTATGCATTGCAGACAGTTTGTGCTTACTTGTTTCGTGTGTCTGAAGCACTGTCCAATCCGATAAGTACTTAATTATCTTTAGTTGTACATTCTTAAAAAAATTGTTCAAACCCCAAAGTTTATAATACTTGCTGACATTTGCAATAGCGTTAGGAATGTGTTAGGATTTGCACATAATTATGTGTGAATGTCAAAAGTTTGTTGTGCTTTCACATTTGGGGGGAAAGTACACAAATCCTAAAGGCTGAAGAATGTATGTATGGTCTCAGAAGCTTCAGGGGGTAGCTGAGTTAGTCTGTACAGGTAAACTGAAAAAACAATGAATAGTCTGGTAGCACTTTATAGACTAACAAAACATGTAGATGGTATCATGAACTTTCATGGGCACAGCCCACTTCTTCAGATGACTGGATCTGAAGAAGTGGGCTGTGCCCACAAAAGCTCATGATACATTCTACATGTTTTGTTAGTCTATAAAGTGCTACCAGACTGCATGGTCTCAGTTATCTTGTGTAAATAAATCTTTCCCTACTGTGCCCTTTCGACCGAGACGAGATGTTCAGCAGGCTACGTTAGTCTTAAATATGAACGTGCAACTGCAAACTTTCATTTCATTTTGATGTTGTCCAGTCTTTGTAGCTAACTATGCAGGGCATCTCAATCTTTTCTTTCAGATCCTCCCGTCTTCCCTGCAACACGCTACAAAAACTCCATGCCCACCTCTGCCATAATAACTGGTTTTCTGCATATAAAAGCCAGGGCTGGCATTAGGAGGTAGCAAGCTGGGAGTCTGCCTGATGCCCCATGCCATCGGGCCCTCACAAAACTTTATTGCTTAGGCTTTGACTTCAGCCCCAAGTGGCGGGGCTCAGGGCCTCAGACTTCAGCCCCACGTACTGGGACTTCAGCTTTTTGTTCTAGACCCCAGCGAATCTAATGCTGGTCTTGTTTGTCAGCCCTCCCTCAAACCCGCTTGTGGGACCTAGTCCCATGGTTGAGAACCACTGGTCTACTGCATATTTTATTTGGAAATACAACAGTAATATTTTGACTAAAATATAATTAGCTCAAAGGACAACGTGCACATCTGCTTGAAAGGTAACATAATTTGTGATAAATTGTGGTCGTAATAAGAGTACAGTCCAAATCCTGCTTGCTGTACATGAGTGTTCCCATTGTAGGCAATGTGATTATTTGTGGGAATAAGGCGAGCAGAATGTGGCTCTTTCTATAGTTCCATCCATCTTTTTGCTTTGTAGAGGAACAAAATCACCATAAAATTAAATAGTTATCATCCTCAACACATTTCTAGCATAACTATTTTAACTAGAGTGCTTCATAAACAGCTAAAGGCTCTCCTGAGCTTTTGGCTGATCATTTGTAAAATGACCATTTAGAGGTGGATTATGGTTTTACATTTGCACCTTGCAGCTTTTCAGGGCTATTTGGGCCATTAAATGCTAACCTATCAAAGCCTAACCTGAAAGGCACTGTTGCCTGCAGTCATATATGCCAATGAAATAGACTTTTGCTGCTCTTAATAGGTAAATACTTTCCTTTATGAAAGAGAATGGTGATTCAGAAATGTTTGATGCCACTAAACAGCTCACTGCTTTTCACGGCAGTTGGGTATTTGACATTGGTTCCCATAATATTCTTATGATAACATTTCTATCCCACAGAGGTCTGCTCGAATATCAGAGCACTCATCTCTTTTAAGTTTTGCATAATGTGAGATATTAAAATTAAGGCTCGTGTTTACTGTTCAGTTCTTGCACACATATTCCCACATTCACAGCTAGATATTATTTCCCTAGGAAATGCTTTCTGTCCTTGCCAGTTACTGAATGCAATCAGATAGCTCTGTGTGGGCTAGCATACCAATTAAGTGTCATGTCTAGGTTATGTGATATTCCCTCCCTCAGAAATTCAGTGGCTCATCATCAGATAAAGAACCTACATTGATAAGGAAAAAACCCAGTTCAACAACAGCCACAGAAGCTGTTTCTTTAAAACATTTTATACATGGGTAAAAGCAATATGGTTTTAAACATGAATCAGGATGAAATTAGATTAATGGGAAAAGGATCCAAAAAATATTCAATTAGAATTTACTGGTCTGGTTATATTACTCTGTATTACTGCACACCTTGTCATTATCAGCATTTGTTGCTAAACTGTTGGCATTTATCTTCATTAGATAGTAAAGTGGCACAATGAATAGGTTAGAAATATAATGGGAAAAAATGCCCCAAAATTACTACAATACAGAAGAATGAAAAATGCCTTATTTAAATTTTAAAAAGAGTAGTCCTGTGGCACCTTAGAAACTAACAAAAAATATTAGTGCCAGAGGCTGTTATGAAGACCAGGACTTTAACAGGGTTCAAAAAAGAACTAGATAAATTCCTGGAGGTTAGGTTCATCAATACTTATTAGCCAGGATGGTCAGGAATTGTCTCTAGTCTCTGTTTGTCAGAGGCTGGAAATGGATGACAGGAGAGGGATCACTTGATGATAACCTGTTGTGTTCACTCCCTCTGGGGCATCTGGCATTGGCCACTGTCAGCAGACGGGATACTGGGTTAGATAGATCTTTAGTCTGACTCAGATCTTTGGTCTGGCCATTCTTACGTTATAGTTTCTAAGGTGCCTCAGGACTACTCATTTTTAAAGTTACAGACTAACATGGCTACCCCTCTGAGGCATTTTAATTTAAATTGTTAGTATGTGGCAATTGCCAAATTCACATGCAGATGTTTGGTAGAGAATATGATTTGATTCTGTTAGATTCAAAGTATTTTGAACTGTTCACTTAACACCTATGTCTATAATGAAGAATAGACTGCAATGTTCTGTGTATGTCTTAACTGTGAAGTAGGCACTGGCTGATATCATCTTACTGTGAATACTGCAGTTCTTTTGCAAACCTCACTCCCATTGATTTCTATAGGAGAATTATAAAACTCTTCAACCAGGATCTAAATCATTATCCATGATAAAATATTGGGGTTAAATCAATTTATCATTGCTCAGGAAACAGATGTATTTAGAAATTTCATTTATCCCTGTTGGGTTTCCAGATTGATCTTTCCACTTCTATTTTCCCTCTTCTCCCCACCCAACCTGGCTTCAGCTCCCGCCTGACTCCAAACATCTACACGGTTATTTTTAGCACTGTAGAGCAAGCTGAAGTCTGTAGATGCTGAGACTTGCTGTGAAACTGTACCCTCAGAGGATTTATTTATTTTAACACTACAAGATTAACTATGAAAGGAAAAGGATGCACCTCAGCAACCTCAATGTCTTTGACTGGAGTGCTGAGAAAGAAAGGGTAACAGCTCCTTTCTTATTATTCCTTCCTGCCTTAGACTTGGAAGGAGGCTGAACTGGGAAAGGGATGGAAGGATCTGGCCAGTGAGGTTCAGATTGTCCATTGACCCCCTTGTTCATAGAAAGAGGCTCTATAAACTCTGTCTCTCCAACAAGAGCCTTTCTCACAACCAGATTGGCATTCCCACCTCCCATCCCAGGGATCCGAATAGCAATAGAGGTGGGGGGGGGGCTTCCCCCAGGTGGAAACAATTAAGGAAGAATGATGATCTATGCTGTCTTAGTTCTCTAGATAGTTCCCAGATGAATTAAGTTATTAAAACTATGGCCTAATTAAACCACATCTCTTGTATCTTGTCTGTCTTCCCATGTATCTGAGAGAAAGGCCATGTTGCAGGAACAGGCCAAGAAGAGACACTCACTCACGAGATGTGTCTTCCAAAAGGCATCCTTTGAATGAGGTAAAGCAGAGATTCTGATCAGTCGTGGTTGTTGTGAGGCTGAATATATTAAAGATGGTGACATGCTCAGATACTGTGGTGATGGGAGACATATACTTACCTAAGAAAGCTTGATGTAGAGTTTTCATTGAACTTTTTCCAAAAGTCAAGCTGTAACCCTTGGGATATGTCAACACTACAAGGTTTTTGTGCAAAAATGGCGTTTTTGCACACACAAAAAATACAGTAAATCGACAGGACAGAGGGCTTTTGCCAGTAGAGTTATTCCTCTCCCCATGAGGAATAACTCCTTTTTGCGCTACAGCTCTTTGTTACTGAATTGTTATTCCTCTCCCCATGAGGAATAACTCCTTTTTGTGCTACAGCTCTTTGTTACTGAATTGTTACTGTGTGGTCTCACAATGGCTGCTGGCCACTATCCATAAAGGTGCTTGTATTCTGAGGGCAAGGGAAGTTCTAGCTTTGTACATGAACAGACGTTACCTCTATAGTCCAGACTTTCATCATCTGGCAACATCGGTGGTCCAGCATCCCCTTGAGTACTCCCACGCTGGAGCACTCATGAGGAAAAGCCATGCCCTGCGCTCATTCTTCCCCTGCCCTCACAGAGCTTCTGGAACACCACAAATAGCTCATTTGTGGTGCTCAAGCTCAGGGATGGACAGAGAGGAGTCGTTCGTCTCCCCGCATCTCTGCTCAGCAGTTGGTGGAAGCTGAAGGGCCCAGCATTGTCTAAGTGGAGATGGGGGGATTCTGGGGAAGAAAGCAGTGTGGCTGCGGAGCCCCATGGCAGAGGGCCAGAAGTGCAGCCCAGCAGCCACAGGGCTCGGTGTGTTCCCGCCAGGCTGTGCTCCTGACCCCTGGCCACTGTGTTATGCAGCCACCCTGCCTGTTCCCCCGAGTGCCCCTCCTCCCCCTTGTCCCTGCTTGGTCAGTGCCAACCACTCTGCTGCTGCCAGATCGGAGCCCTGCATTGACTTCCTCTTTTCCAGCAAATTCCCTGATTTGAGAATGGTCAGGTCTGAGGGTTCCAGAGCAGGGAGTTACAACCTGTCGTTTGTAAAGCTGTGAAGCATCCTGAGTTTGACAAAAGGCACATTATCAGTTAGTAAGTTAAACATAGAATCCTGTCTGGAAGGGGAAAGTGTTTCTCTTGTACCCACTGACAGTCATTGAGACTAAAAATCAAAGTAATAAATGCACCAGGAACAAAAAATAGTTGCTCTCTTCCCAGCCACTCATGTTCAATTATAAACCAATTAATTAAAAACATTGGCATCTGACAGAGTAGATGTTCTAAAATGTCACATAAGAGACTCCAAAAAGCAAATTACACATATATTCATTTTAATTAAAATGTTATCAAGATGTGCTGTTGTCCAAGAAGCCCATTAACAGTAATCTACTTTAGTCACAATTGAGCAAGTCAATTCATTGAACTGAACAAAAACGGAACCTGGGAACAGCTGGCTAATCTTAGGACTTACCTTTCTTTTTCCTTGTTATGTTTGTAGAAAAGACCTTCATCTGTTTTCCGTAAATGTATCAAGAAAAACAAAGTAAGATCTAAGATTCTTCTTCTTCTTTCTCCTTTTCTTTTTAGATCTCTCATTACCCAGAAATGTTCAACTTTTTACAACTTTTGACTATTTAATTTAAAAATAAATATTTTTGAAAAAACCGTCCACAATCTTTTCATAGCACTGAAGTGTCTCTCCTTGCTTTCTCATCCCTGTGCTACCTTAACACTGCCCCTCTCCCATGAGAAAAGTCACTTTTTAATTATGGTACCTCTTGTACAAAATGCAGAATGTCCTCCATAATGCCTTCCATGAAAAGGTAAGCCTTCCTTCTCTCCTCCTGGAGAGATTCGGTTGAGATTGCATCATGGAAGATGGTTGGCTATTGTCAGTGATAAATGCAAGATGTTTTGAGGTTTTGAACTTTGCCCTCAAAAAAAGAGATCTGTGTCTTTTCCATCTTTTACTAGCCTTAGGAGCAAGAGGTCAAATGGCAGGATATTAAGGATTTAATAGACCTGAACCCATATGTCTTGTCTCATGCCAACCATAACTGGATTGGCTCTCAGACAGAGTAAACAAAAATGTATTCCTATAGAGGATAGAGAGAAGGGAAGTTGGTTCCGTCCTGGACCTGAAGTGATTCAGTTTGTTAGTGAAGTATAGATAATTCAATCCATTGAAGCTGCAGTTCAACTAAGATATGTCTTAGCATCAACAAACTTCTGCACTTCTAGCCCGATTGCCCCAGCACTTTGAATGTTCCTGAGGTGCCATCTAGTTCAAGAAAATTGTCAGTGCAGTGCTTTGTCCCTTGACTTTGCTTCAACCGCCAGTGTTGTGTCAAGTTACAGCAAGAGAAAATCTGGCTTCTGCTACAATGAACTTAAAATATAAGGCCCAAGTTTGTATAGGTCTGCAAGCAATGTGCTGCTCATTGTCAAAAAGCCTTTGTGATTTGAATGGCTAAGTCCCAGTACAGGTCAAACCTCCCTTGTCCAGCACCCTTAGAACCTGAGTGGTCCCAAACCACAGAATTTGCTGCTCCCGGCTGGGGCTGTGCTCCCTGCCACTGCCTCCAGTCCCCCACCCTGCCAGCCCTGTCTGGGGCTGCATCCCCCACTGCTCCAGCTCCAGACAGGGGCTGGCCCCACTGCCTCCAACCCTGGCCAGGGCTGCACAACTAATGGCACTGGTCCAGGCTGCACACCTAGCTGCCGGCCCTGCTGACTCCAGCCCTGGTTGGGACTGCATTCTACGCTGCCAACCACAGCCAGGACTGCACTCCCGACTGCCAGACCTGCTGCCTCCCACCCTGGCAAGAGCTGCAATCCCCCACCGCACCAGCCCCTACCGAGGCTATGCTTCTCACGGTGCCAACCCCGGCCGGAGCTATGATCCCCATTGTGCCAGCCTCAGCGGGGCTGCACTCCTTGCTGACAGCCCTGGCCAGGGCTGTGCTCCCCGCTGTGCCTGCCCCGCTGGGGATGTGCTCCCCACTGCCAGGCTGCACTTCTGAAACTGGGCAGCCGGGGCTCTCTGGTCCAGCAAAATCTGTGGTGCTGCCAGACCATGGATATTGCCAGACCAGGGAATCCTGGATATTAGAGGTTCAATCTATAATAGCATTGCAAACACCTCTCATGAGCAACACAAATCATGCATATGGATTTCAGGACTAAGAATAATGGGGTCAAGTGTGTGCATCTGCATTCTCTTTGTTTATGTAGGCTCTTCAGTGACACCATAGCCGAATCAAACACAGACTGTGTGCAAAATTAAACAGACTCCTTATAGGGTACAAGTCTAACAGGGGCCTCACACTCAGTGCCCTCTGTAATGTCTCTGTTTGTCCCCATTCCAGAAAAGAGTGATGCCCCAGGGTTCCTTCCCTGGAGGCAATATTTTTGACCCCCTCAGGTCCAACTCTGTACCTGGGTCACTATAGTCCAATTCCCACCTCTTGGATGCCTCAGTATCCAGGCCACATTCCCCAGTGTCTAATGGAAGTTGGGGGAGAAACTCCTGCCCTCTATTCTGAGCTCCAGCCCAAAGACCCTAGAGATAGCAGCTGTGACCATTCCGGTGTTGCTCTAATTTCCTGGGCCACATCCCCGTGGCCCTGTGCTATCTTCACTCTTGCCTCAGGACTCTGTCCTGTTTGCCATGAGCTCTCCACAAAATTGTCTACATGAGCTGTCTACAAAAGTCCTACTCTTCCAGTCCATCATCCGATCTTCACTCCTTGAGCTCCAGACAACTAACTGCTACTCTGTTCTGCAGCTCCTTTTGTATGGCTCTCCTGGGCCCTGATTGACAGCTTCCCATGAAGCCATTCTAGCCTGCCTAAAGATCTCTTTACTGTCCTTTTCTGTGCTGTGATGTGGCAGGATCATAAGGCCTCCTGCAGGGGGCCTCAGGGTCAAGTCCACCTGTCACAGTCCCACTGAATTCAGTGGCAGTTAGATACTTCAGCATGTTGTAGGATCTGGGCCTTAGACACATAAAAGGGTCATTGAGAATCAATGGGTCTTTGGTCTTTAACTACCTAAGGGTACGGCTACACGGCAATGTTATTTCGGAATAACTGACGTTGTTCCGAAATAACATAGTCCACATCTAACCTACAAGCAGTTATTTCCACATAATGTCCAAATACTGTCGAACTGGAGGACTTCTTACTCTGACGCCTGTAATCCTCATTTTATGAGGAATAAGGGAAGTCAAAGGAAGAGTGCTCTTTCTCGGACAGCACCAAAAGCCAAAAGAAGCTATTTTGACTTAACCTGTGCAACTGATTTAGCTCAGGTTGTGTATCTTATTTCAGCTTTAGCCCTCTGTGTAGATGTGCCCTAAGTGAATTTTGGAAACGGGACTTAACCATCACCTAGGCCTTGCAAAATTAAATGGAGCAACACCAAATACCTTTAAAAACCTGGACCTACGTAATATAGATAGACAACATGTACATACACTTGGAGACCCAGTAAAGATTTTGTTTTACAGTAACTTTTATTTTTGGTAATATGTATGTTGGTAGGTTTCACAGAAGACAGTTAACCATAACAGCAACAAAAATATGTAGCTATAAGTTATTCTAATTAATTAGAGTTGGTGTAATAATTTTCATCGTCTACCAAAAGCCTCTTTGACAGGTCACACTCTCTGCTAGGAAGTACAAAACTAAATGCAGAAATAAACAAACAAGACGCTGTAATCCAGGGCCTCTGAAATTTCTTCCCCGGAGTATTGCAGTTTGAAATGCAAAAGTGAGGCGACATCAAGAATCATAAGTCACATAATCTATGAAGATCATATAAAATGTTCTCCGTAATATCACCTATATTTAATGAATTTGTCTGGTCATTAAAGAAAACAAGATGTTCTCTTCAGAGCTTAAAAGAAATCACAGGGACATTAGGATGAGAGTGAGGTAAGTTACAGCCAAAGAAAACTTGGCCTGTGCAACAATGAGCTTAAAATCTCAGGCTGAGATTTGTAAAGGTATGTAGGTGTTGTGCTATTAGCCTATAGCCAAGATAAATACCCAATGAATGTACTGAATGCTTTAAATCCCTATAATGTCAAGAAAACAATGTACAAAACACCCGTAAATGTGATCTTATTAACAACACAGTCCATAGGATATATGGAATTTAATACAGGTTGGACCTCCATACTCTGGATTTCTGTTGTCCGGCAACACCTGTGATTTGGCATCCTGGGGGTGCTCCCAGGCTGGAGCACTCATGGTGGAAAAGCTGGGCCCTGCACTCAGCCACTCCTCCCCCAGCCTCCTGGAGCTTCTGGAGTGCTGCAAATAGCTCATGTAGGGTACGTCTAGACAGCGGCACTATTTTGGGATACCCCAAAATAGTGTTTTCCGCATCTTAACAGCATTCCCATTATTTTGAAATGCAATTGTTCCACGAGGATTAAGGGATTTGTCAGAATAGCGCTCTATTTTGAAATTTAGCGCTATGTAGACAGTGCCAAATTTTGAAATAGATGAGCTTGAAATAAGCTCAAAATAAGCTATGCAATTTGCATAGTTCAAATTGTGTTGCTTATTTCAAATTGTGTCGCTAGCGCCGCTGTGTAGATGCACCCTTACAGTGCTCATGCTGAGGGAGGGAGAAGAGCAGGGGTGGGGTGGGAGGATGCTCAGGGAAAGAGGCAATGTGGTTGCAGAAGATGAGGGCTGGGGGCCAGGATAGCGCTCCTAGCCTCCCAGCTGTGGGATTCCACAGCCACCCTGCCTCTATCCCCAAGCAGCTCCCCCAGTCCTGACCCAGTCAGTGCTGGCCCCTCTGCTGCTGCCAGAGTGAAGCCCTGCAGACAGTGACTGGTCAGGTCCCAAGAGTGCCAAACAAGGGAGGAACAGCCTGTGCAAGAAAACATATTCAGAATGATTAAACATGCCCTGTTTTACAAAAAAATTAAACACAAAAGATGATCCAAATGACTAGAATTTCCTCTTTACTCTGGCAATACTGCAGCAACTACAAGTCCATAATGAATGTGTTGTGTGGAAAAATTAGCATGACCTGGGCAGCACTACAAGTCTAAAGATTAAGGAACTGCTTCTTTTCTGGCTGCAAGAAAACATGGGGTATTGCAGTCGATGTGGCAAGTGTGTGTAATCATGCGGATTAAAGCAAGTGGGCATTCTGCTGCAAAAGATTCCATTTTCATATGCGGGGGGTGGGGGTCTTAGTTTCTGTATGAATGCTCAAATGGCAGGCCATAGTTGACCCAATGAGTCTCCCACAGCTTGATACTAACCTTTTCCACTAATTTCCCCACCTTCTCCTTGTTCACCCATTTTTTTCAGGACTTCTCTCCCACCAGTCTGCTGGTTCAGGCTGACACCCAAGTAGGCAGTGATGCTGTGTTCCCTATTGAGTATATGTAGTGTGGGTTTGTGGCTGTATGATCTTCAGACAACACAGTAGGCCTCCTTTCCCACTGCCTCGATCTGGGAATTGTTTCCCAGCACAGCAAAGTAGCCTATGCTGATCCCTCTCAAACCCTACTGTATGCAGCTCGTACGGAAAATGAGAGCTGATCTTGATATGGTGCTTGCCTTCTGCTACTCCATCTGTCTGTACCCATGTTGATTTTCTAGCTATGAAGCCTGTCTGGGGAGGAAAACAGCTGCACTTCCATCACCCTGATGCACTGCAGCACAGCTGCTTTTTTGTACTCCCAAGGGTGCTGTTCTTGTACTTTCAGTTATAATCATATGAGTCTCCAACTTCCCTGTCGTTGCATGTGAAGAGCTCCACTCTGTGACCAAGAGGCTGCTCCGTTCCATCAGAGCCCCTACGTGCAGGCTCAAAACATTTTGTACGGATAGATGTTAGTAGTGTTGAAGGTACATTCCTGGCTGGCAACTGTAAATGCTGATTAGTAAATACTAGGCTGCCATCTTTGAGATCATCATGATCTGTGAGACTTAACAGTGGGATATGAACCTAAAAATATATATTTCCAACACAGGACAGGTTTATCAAACAATGATCTTAGAGGAGCCCGTGAAAATAGAAAAAACAACAACCAAAAATGCATCTCTGCTGCAGCAGACACATCTAGCAAAGTCAAACATGCACATCCTGTCTCTTGCTATCCTAATTTAATAGTTTAAGTCCTATATTTATTTATTGGGTGGAACAATTAACAGCAGTTCAAGTGATTTTCCTTTCAACTGTCAAAGTTGCTTTTGCAGTGCTCTTTGGAGTGAAAAGGTTTTAGTTGCATTTGACATAGTTAAATAGGCAAATGATGCCGAGAGTAATAAAATAGCAAGCTATAATCTAAAATCAATATTGTCTTAACCACAAATTGCTCTAATTACACTGAAACAGTAAAATGAGGGTTCTTTTAAGAAGTGAATTACCTTGCTGTGGATGTTCAGAAGTTTGGTAAATTTCTCATTAGGAATGCTAACTCCCCTCATGTTAGGTGTCTTGTTAAATCTTCTTTCAGTTTACACTGGTGACTTTGGTGGTGATATTCCTGAGATAGACAGAAATAAGATATTCTCTAGTAGTTCATTCCTTTGCTGAGAAATGCTTTAGCTGAGTAAATATATGATGCAGCTTAGAAGAAACAGTATACGATTTAGCACAATTAGATTGAATGTTCATATTAGTGTTTGTGTGTTCTGTGCTTTTACTATTCTATAGGTTGAACCTCTCTAGTCCAGCGCTCTCTGGTCAGGCAACATCTGTGGTCCAGCATGATTTTAGTTAGCCAAATGTCCACTTATCATGGGTGGGGCCAAGTTTCCTTCTGTCCCATAGAGTTTGTTTACAGCCACCAGTTGTGGCTTTCTGTGTTCCATGTTGTTATTTTGCTCTAATTTAGTCCTAAATGTCTCCTAAGAGCCCAGTAAGCAATAGAAGTGCTGGTAATGCTGCTAGACAATACTGACCTCCTGTGGTTTTGCAAATTCTCCGGTTCAGCACCAGTTAGGTCCTGAGGGTGCTGGACTAGAGGGGTTCAACCTGTATTACATCTGGCATGGAACATACCTGAGGTTTCTCTTGTGGTTCTCCATGGTAAATACATTGTAAAATAAATGTTGGTATTATTGTAGGTGATAAATTGTAGTCATCTTCATTGTGGCTGCGTCTAGACTGGCATGATTTTGCGGAAATACTTTTAACGGAAAAGTTTTTCCGTTAAAAGTATTTCCGCAAAAGAGCGTCTAGATTGGCACGGATACTTTTGCGCAAAAAGTGCTTTTGCGCAAAAGCATCCGTGACCAGTATAGACACGATTTTGCACAAGAAAGCTCTGGCAGCCATTTTCACCATCGGGGCTTTCTCACGCAAAAAATTCCTTCCCTGTCTACACTGGCCCTCTTGCGCAAGAACACTTGCGCAAGAGGGCTTTTTCCCATGCGGGAGCGTCAGTATTTGCGCAAGAAGCACTGATTTTGTACATTACAAAGTCAGTGCTCTTGCGCAAATTCAAGTGGCCAGTGTAGACAGCTGGCATGTTTTTGCGCAAAAGCAGTCTCTTTTGCACAAAATCTTGCCAGTCTAGACGCACCCTGTGTGTAGCTGAAGACATTGAGAACAATGATCCTGTTGACAAAAGCTACTTTCTAGCCGTATCCTGAATAAGTCTATATTTTGGCAGCTCAAACATTTCTACAGATAAAGACCTCATTTGTATGACTACAGAGCAACTCAAGATTGAACAAAATTAATGCATACTCACGTGCATGCATTCCAAACCCACACAACCTTGTGGTATGATAAAGCAACTTTGCTTTTTATTCATGTATGATAGGGAAAACCAATACATCAGTAATTCTAATACTAGGATGTTGCCTACAGAATTAATGTTTCTCTGTAGGCATAGAAAAATACTTGCTTTTCACAAGCCATTACCTTGATCACAAATAATGCAAATTAAAGGTTCCACCAAAATAAAAAAGAAAGGATCAGAATGGGATATGACTTGTTTTTAGTCATACTGTGGTTAGCAAAGATTTACTAATAGAACCACTTGAATGGATCCCAAAAAAGGAAGGACTGATTTTTCAGGGATAGCCAGTGTAAGATGACTTTTATTGTCTAATAGCGTAAAAAGTTGACTATGCAAATTGTGAAGAAATACTCCTTTTGTGTTTTTTAAACCTGCTACCTATTAATTTCATTTGATGACCCCTAGTTCTTGTATTATGGAAGCAAGTAAATAACCTTTCCTTACCTATTTTCTCCACACCAGCCATGATTTTAGAGACCTCTACCATATCCTCCTTAGTCTTCTCTTTTCCAAGCTGAAAAGTCCCAGTCTTATTAATCTCTCCTCATATGGCAGATGTCCCAGAACCCTAATAATTTTGTTGCCCTTTTCTGAACCCTTTCCAACTACAATATATCTTTTTTTGGAATGAGGCAACTACATCTGCATGCAGTATTCAAAATGTGGGTGTACCGTGGATTTACATAGAGGCAATAAGATATTCTCTGTCTTATTTTCTATCCTTTTCTTAGTGATTCCTAACATTCTGTTTGTTTTTTTGACTGCTGCTGCACATTGAGTGGATGTTTTCAGAGAATTATCCACAATGACTCTTGAGTGGTAACTGCTAAGTTAGTCCCCATCATTTTGTACATAAAGTTGGGATTGTGTTTTCCAATGTGTATTACTTTGCACTTATCAACATTGAAATTCATCTGCCATTTTGTTGCCCGCTCACCTAGTTTTGTGCGATCCTTTTGAAGCTCTTCACAGTCTACTTTGTACTTTAGTAACTTGAGCAAATTTTGCCACCTCACTATTTACCCCTTTCTTCATATCATTCATGAATATACTGAATAGGATTGGTCTCCATACAGATCCCTGAGAGACACCACTAGTTACTTCTGAAAAATGACCATTTATTCCTGCCCATTGTTTCCTATCTCTTAGTCAGTTATCAATCCATGGGAGGACTATCCCGCTTTTCCCATGACTATGTAAATCCATTGCCAGGATCCATAGGAGGGGCAAGGTAAAGTATAATGATCGGGAGGGATTGGCTGCCTGCCACACCAAATCATAGTAATTCCCAACTAGCCCCAGCTTGTTCAGTTACTGAGCACCCAATATGAACTTGCTGCGAGGAAGGCAAAAAACTCTAATTGCACATGGCCAATATGGTAGAAATGGAAAATTTCCCTTTTACAGGGCAGCTAGTGTAATGCCCACAGCAGATATAGCCAACAACCTGGTATATTGACCACCTGAACAGAGAGGGAGGGTGCTGCCTCGCCTGTTCCATGTGAACGAGAAGGTCCAAGCACAAGCTGACCTTTGTAAACCCCTCGTTCCTGGGTGGTGAGCCACCCACCAGGCTGACTCCTTTTTGGAGCAGTTTTACAAATTCCCTCCACTTCCCCAAAGCCATCAAGAATTGTTCTCTTCTCTCAGCCAGCCAGCTAAACACCACCCCGCTCAAGATGCAGGGTGATGATTTAAAGTGTTGGGATGTATATATGGAATCAAAAGATGCACTCAGCATAACAAGAAACAATTAAGTTAGAGCCTGCAACACTGAGGAGGGCATCTAGCTGAAATCAGGGTTTCCAGAGCATGTTTTTTAAGTTTTATTCATATTTATGATTATGTTTGAATGCAGGGAGATTTTTATATGTGCCATCAGCAACCAGATTTTGCAATCCTCAGCAAGATTCCAAGGTATTCCAAAATCACTAATATGGCTATTTATTTGGCTTCTTGCTAAGGTTTCTGATGCTTTTGCTGGCAGACCGATCAAAACAAAGCCTTGACCAAGAAAAGCGAGGACGCAAATTTGAGCTTTATTGAACATTATTCCAGAATCCAAGTATCCATTCAATCTACCTGGCGTCTGAGGAAGAGAATAAATAGAGCTTTTGACACAAGAAATAAGGAAAAGAGGGGAGTACTGAAACCAATTTCAAAATGAAATTGCTATAGCATTAAGAGACACTGATAACCTGTTAATGTTTCAACAATAAAAAAGCAGATAGGCAGTGCCACCTTTTCTGATCTTCTATTTCTGCCACCATCTAAGCAAACCCTTCACCCCCAAAAAATCCATTAGTCTACACATGATATTCCTTTATTTTACTGTACTTTTAAAATGCTGAGAAGAAACTTGTTGGGGATGGCAAACAGAAACAATAATCAAGATGGCAGTGACAGCTGAGGGAGAGGAGGTTAGCAAGGGGCTGTTTTTGTTCAACATCTTCATTAATGATCTGGATGATGGGTTGATTTGAACTCTCAGCAAGTTTGTGGATGAAATTAAACTGGGGGGAGAAGAAGATATGCTGGAAGGTAAGGACAGGGTCCAGAGTGACCTAGACAAATTGGAAGATTGGGCCAAAAGAAATCTGATGAGGTTCTACAAGGAGGACAGAAGAATCCTAGGTACAGCTGTAGGGTGGGGACCAACTGGCTAGGCAGCAGTTCTGCAGAAAAGGAGTTTGGGATTATAGTAGATGAGAAGATGGATATGAGTCAACAGTGTGCCCTTGTTGCCAAGAAGTCTAACAACATATTGGGCTGTACTTCCAACAGATCAAGGGAAGTGATTATTCCCCTCTGTTTGGCACTGGTGAGGCCACGTCTGGAGTATTGCATCAATGTTGGGCCCCCTACTACAGAAAGAATGAGGACAAATAAAAATGATTAGGGGCTGAGGAGGTACATGACCTTTGAGGAGAGGCTGGGGGAACTGGTCTTATTTAGTCTGGAGAAGAGAAAAGTGAGGGGAGAGGGATTTGATAACAGCTTTCAATGGCCTGAAAGGGGCTTCCAAAGAGGATGGAGAGAGGCTGTTCTCAGTGTTGGCAGATTACAGAACAAGAAGGAGTTGCCTCAAGTTGCAATGGGGGAAGGGCTATAGAGGGTGAGGGTCTATTAGGAAAAACTACTTGACCAAGATGGTGGTGAAGCTCTGGAATGGGCTGTCTAGGGAGGTGGTGGAAACTCCATCCTTAGAGGTTTTTAAGGTGAGGTTTGACAAAGTGCTAGCTGGAATGATTTAGTGGGGGTTGGTTTCTGCTTTGAGTAAGGGGTTAGACTAGATGACCTCCTGAGGTCTCTTCCAGCACTAATCTTCAATGATTCTATAAGTGAAGTTCAGTTTATGGTGACAACCTCCATCAGGTTTGGCAGAATGGCTCTAAACAACTGATTTGCTGAACAGTCTGAACTACCACCGATGTCACTGGGAGTTGCACACTTAGCATTGCAGAGTGTAGAACCTAACATAATTATCTGCTCTAGAAGTGAAATTGCCCTCCTCTTTTTGCAAAACCTGCCATAATGGCCACCAACAGTCATGTGGTATTTCCAAGCAATACCTGAGTTCTTCTGGGGCACTGGTTTAGAGGAAAGTCAACACCTATGGAATCATCATCAGAATTTGCAACGACTTCTCTCTTTTGGGAGGTTTCTCTTTGATGGCCCAATTCTGATTATCTGATCTGGATTTTCTATTGAGATGTTTCTAATCTTGCCAACACCATTAGGGCCGGGGGAAATATTAAGATAATCGTTGCCTGGTAGAGCTGCAGATTTAACTTTGGAGTGGATTGCTTTTCTGTGCAGCACTGTTGAATTCACCCTTGGTGCTTCAGTTTCCTTTCCACCCCCCACAACTGTGATTGCTCATAGAGAGGATTCTGCTGCACAATATTTGACACATATAATGGTTAGGATTTTCAAAAGTAATTTTAAGCACGCAATTAGGGGCAGTGGTGTGCGAAGCTGTGAATGCAAAGAACATTTCTGAGATATTTAGTGCAGCTGGAAATAAGTTGTGTTTTCAGTGTTCAGTGGCAAAACTTCTTAGTGGACCCAGTGGTGTGTGCAACCTACCTTTAGATTTTTCAGCACATTCAGGAATTAATTTTTGTGCTGATAACTGGACACTGGTCACTGTCCCTTTCTTCATTCACATGCGTGTTGAAAATAATAAGCGTTAAATAGTAACAGCCCCAGGCTGACCCAGTTACTTTTGTTCGTAAATTTATTCATCCCACATGTCTTAGTGCTTAGTCACTTTCTGTTGAAAATGTTGCAGATGCCCTCACACATCTGATTGGCTGGGTTATGGTCTATTTTGCACCTGTAAATCAGTTATAGCTATTTGCAATGTTAGCCCCAACTGATTTTGTGTGTGTGTTCTTTCTGTGATGCAGCCTTATTTTGCTGGCAGTCAGAAGTGCCTGTGAGCTGCTTTTCTCTGCTATTCAGGTATTCATTCAGCATCTGGCACCTCTGAGCCAGGGTCTGTCCAATTTGTGAGCAGGCACCATTCCATCCTAACAGATGGGTAGGAGTGTAGATGGGCAAAAGATCATACAGAGCAGTCAGCTGAAAAGTGTGGTGAGCCTGTTCCAGTGGCAGGGATTTTCACAATTAGTTTATGGAAAATCAGCAAATTCCTTTGCTGGATGTTACAGACGGCTTTCTGGCAATGTTGAGGATATCACTGCATCTCTAACTAGTGTGGGCTTCAAAAGTCAGATGGACTGTATCACATTATGAGCCATCCTTATTCCTTTCCCAGAGGGGGGAAAGAGACACTCCCCTCCCAGTAGAAAAATTAGAACAAAGGAAAGCTCCCAGTATATTTATTCCATGACAGACTGACTGAATCTGAGTGATAACAAGAGAGAGATGCCAACCTGCAGTCAGAAGTGAGAGGGAAATCTGCAGAAGAGCAAGAGGGAGATGAAAAGAGGTTTGCCAACAGCAGCTCACAGTTCCTCTTATTCCTAAAATACCCTCTCTAGATAGAGCAATTCCAAAACAGCTAACAGAATCTTATTTTGAAGCTAGTTGATATTAAAGCAAAGGAAGAGAAAATGGAGGTAGCTCCACAGTCACCAGCACAATCACAGACTACTATAGTTGTTTCTATTTCTTGGAGTCTTTAAGTAGATTGTTTATGTGAGTGTCTACAAAAATGTACAAGAAACAACAGAGAGCAAGAAGCTGGGAATGTGAAGGTGGCTTTCCCTAGTACCTAAAAGTATAAATGGATTTCTTGATAGAAAATTTTAGCCCCAATATTAACAATAATATGTTGTGGGTGCTAGCTATGAAAGAGGGGAGTAACTATGATTTGGAGTTGTCCTTAGGATATGAGACATGTTGAACTTTCAAGAAATGGGGGCGGAATTCCCTCAGAAGAGGCCCTTAGTTTGGTAACTTGCTTTCTCGACGTGCCCCCAGTTCCCTGTGGAAAGACAGGTGACTCTAGTCAAGCTGAG
Source organism: Rafetus swinhoei (assembly GCA_019425775.1). Classification (NCBI taxonomy): domain Eukaryota; kingdom Metazoa; phylum Chordata; order Testudines; family Trionychidae; genus Rafetus; species Rafetus swinhoei. The sequence goes on along the minus strand of CM033437.1, from coordinate 266,107,531 downwards.
GAAAACAGTAGAATCTTGGGCATAGAGGTTGTTGGTAACTCTGCAATTACTCTGAACAAAACGTTATGGCTGTTTTTTCGAACATTAATACAGCTATGATACTTTACTGTGCAGGGGAAAAACTGCTGCATTTAACCATCTTATTTTACATGAAACAAGCACAGAAAATGTCCTTACCTTCTCAATTTTTTAAAACTTTCCTATTTCATTTTGTAGCAGTTCTTTAAGACAGTCCCATACTGTATTGGCCTTTGTGTGTGTGTGTGTGTGTGTGTGTGTCTGATGCTGCCTGCTTATGTACTTCCAGTTCCAAATCAGGTGTGTAGTTGACCAGTCAGTTCGTAACGCTGGTGTTCATAACTCAGAGCTCTACTTTATAATAAAACACACAAAACACTCCACTCTCAGAGCGGGTTGAAGTGTGGATTTTGCAAGAGTAATGTGATGGTCTTCTTATTGTATGAGTAAAGAACAGCAGAACTGTACTTAGCATGCCCTGATGGCAGGGTCGCTGACATGGAGAGCAAAGAGGGCAGTTGCCCTGAAGCCTAGTGATTTAAAAGAATCTGGGGCTCCGAGTTGTCACCACTACTGCTACTGTGGCAGCCGGAGACCCAGACCCTTTAAAATTCACTGCTGGAGCCCTGCACAGCACTGCCTGAGTGGCCCTTGGGAGGAGGTGCACCATGGTTCTGGCAGCACCGAGGGCCTGGCGAAATCTGTCATCAGCCCTGCCTGATGGGGGGTGTCTCCCTAACCTGAACTTCACTTGCTGAGTGGGACTAGGGATGCCAACCCCAACGCACAGGTGAGAGAGAGGGGGTGGGAGTAGGTGATCCTTTCTGACGGTGTGGGCAGTGCCGAAAAATTTCTAAACACCATTTGATCCTCTTCTCTGCAATATGTCGAGCTAGACCTGACTGGATTTAATCAAGGTACCGTGTTTCTGTGCGGTGATTACTAAAGTTATGATCCTTGAGGAACAGGTCTAGGAGCTAAACCATAAGCCTACTATGAGCATAGCATTGCAGGGAAAGACAATGAAGAGACAGCAGCACAGAGGTTCCCTGCTATGCAGTGAGATTTCTAGAAGCTGAAATTCCTAAACGTTGGACTAAGTGGAGGGACTGCAGAAAGCAGCATCCCAGAACTGGCAGTGAGCAGCAGCAGCAGAGAGGAGCAGTGGCCACAGCAGCAGTAAGCCAGCACCGGAGATATTAGCAACAGGAGCAAAGGAATTGCTTGGCACCCCAGCCCCCTTGTCAGGGATGGAAGGTGAACTCCCATGAATGAACCTTTGAATTCTGGGTCATCTTTGACTAGGTCAAGCAACTGGAGTGGAGGGAAAGGGGAGTGACTGTCATTCATCAGACATTCACATCATAAGGTAGGAAACTGAGGCAAAGGACATTGCCCATGAATTGTGCGCCAATATTTGCTTAGGGTTAGATGCTTTCGAACCCATGTTTCCCACACCATAAGGCTGGGTTCCTTTTCCCTTTTAACAAAGTCGTTTAGATATAGACAGACTCAGTGCTTGCCTGGGGGAGGTATTGGCTCCCAGAGGTACCCCTGTGTGGTATTTAGTTTTCCCATATTAGTGGATGGAATTTGAGCTGGCTCAATTTTATATGATTAAGGAAACCCCTTGGTACTAAACCCCTAGTTATCGGACTGGAGACCACCTTGCAGAAGGGTTACATTGTACCAAAGTCTCATTTTATTACACTATGTCATAATTCTCTATACATTATAATGAAACCTCCACCCAGCTTTCATTTCTGGAAGAAGCGCAATAGAAAAGACCAAAATAGCCTTTGCAGTCCTGCTGATACATACGCATCACTCAGCAAGAGCTTGTCCTGCCCACAGAAGTGTTGTTTTGACATGTACTATAAATACTGGCCTAAGAGATGGCAGAGATAATTTCATTTCTCCCTTTCTGATTCACCCCTTCAACTCCCAGTGTGGGCTCTGGCTGAGCCAGCGGGGCACAGACCACCTTTTGTTTCTTTAAAGATTGTGTCCCCTTTCCTCTCCTCATGGGCTGGAGGTGGGAGGGGCACTGTGACTGACTGACCTATTAGCTACTGCACACTGAAGAAGACAGTTTATAAGCCTTTCCTCTGCCTGGCAGGGAAGAGAAGTTTCAGATAGGGCTTTGGTGTTTTGAGTGGCAGTGGGACAGGGGATTGGACTCCCTGGCTCTGGGCATCAAAAAAAAAAACACAATTAAGGGATGGTGAGGTGAGTCATGGTGCTGGTTCCAGGGTGTGGTACCAATGCCAGGCCTCTCTTTCTTCAGGGGAAGAGAGTTACTATGGGGAAAGAATATTTCAGTCCATTCTGGTGTCAAAGGATGCATGGTGGTGAGGTTCCTCTCCCCAGTGAATTGGCATCCCATTTGTTCAGGACTGGATTAGTTAAATCCAGCCCATAGCTTGGAAAAGGAGACCAAAAAGTGAGAGTTACCAATGGTGGTTTTCAAATGCATACATAGCTATTGAGAACCCCCTATTGGGAATAATATTTCAGTAGGATGAATGTGCTAAATATTCCTCTTTACCCCTGCCTTTAGGGCCAAGGACAGTAGTTGGTGTTTGGATTTATGGTCATTTGATCCAAAGGGGGATAGTCAGTTTCCACTGGAAGGTCTGGGTCTCAGCAGTGTGTTGGCCTGGATGAAGGGCTATGCTCTAGGGTCAGTGGATTCCCCTCTTACATTTGTAGGTCAGGGAGGAGCCAAGTGAATGGGTCAGTGTGCATTTAGACAGGCGCTAGACTGAAGGCTGCTGGGGTGATTGCAAGAGCCAAGACTAGAAGGGAACACTGTGATCATCTAGTTTGACCTCCTGTATAACACAGGCCATATAAATTCACCATACTTTTTCTGCAGCATAGGAAAATATCCAATCTTGTAGAGAAATGGAGTGGCCTCCCTTTTTGCCTGAGTGGGAGGGACCACTCTCTGTCCCCTGGTGTTTGGAGCTAGGTCAGGCCTGCCCCTTGTGCTGGAAGCTGAGAGTCAAGGCAGGAAATTTAAGTGGAGCCTCCAGCTCATCTGGAAGAGAGCCAGAGAAGAAGCTGAACACTTCCACCTTGCTGCTGGCCCCTGGAGCAGGACCAAGCTGAACTAACCCTACCCCTGAAGAAGGAACCCAAATTGCTGCCAGAAGCGCCATCCAACAAGTACCCGGAGGAATTGCTAGGACTGCTGGCTGACAACTACCCTGAGGAGATGAAGGACCCTTCAACTAAGGAGCATTATCTCCGGACTGTGGAAGGAAGTAGCCCAGGGAAACCAGATGTTAGTCCAGTTTTGCTGTAAGCACTCAAGTCAGAATGTTTCAGCAGGATTGCCACCACTGTTAGGGTCCTGGGGTGGGATCTAGTGGAGTAGGATAGTCTCTGATGCCCCCAACCCCTGATATCAACCTCACCTTTGGAGTGACAGCCTATGCACCTTAGGCTAATTGGCCTGCTTTGTCTGTTGTCTGCCCAGCGAGAGCATGACCTTAGGCTGCTATTGCTGTGTGTGTTTGCTGTCTGGCCCAACCCGAAAGCTGGGCCATAGACCGCCTATTATTCTGCCTCACTTGGGAGGTCAGAGCTCTGACTATGTTGATTGCTGTCTGCCCTAGCCAAAGGCTAAACTGAAGGCTATGCCTTGCCTTGCCCTGCCCTGAAGGCCAGAGCACCAAACTGCATTTGCTGTCTGCCCCAGCCAGCCAGCTTTGGGCTGAAGTCTGCACCTAGCTCTGCCCCACAACCTTTGGTGACTTGTTCCAATCTTGTTTATTACCCTCACAGTTAAAAATACACACCTTATTTCCTGTCTGAATTTATCTTGCTTCAACCATTGGATCATGTTGAACCTTTTACTAGAAGATTAAAGAGACCATTATTAAATATTTGTTCCCCATGTAGTTACTTATAGACTGCAATCAAGTCGCCCTTGATTTTTTCTTTGTTAACGTGAATAGATTGAGCTCCTTGAGTCTATCATGAAAAGGCATGCTTTCTAATCCCTTAATCATTCTAGTGGCTCTTCTGAGAACCCTTTCCAATTTTTCAACATCCTTCTTGTGTAGCAGACACCAGAACTGAATACAGTATTTTAGCAGTAGTCTGATCCATGTCAAATATTGAGGTAAGTTATGCATCCAAGGTGTATACATTTATATTTAATCATATTAAAATTCATATTGGTTGCAGGAGCCCAGTTTATCAAGTGATCCAGACTGCTTTGGTTCAGTGACCTGCCCTCTTCATTATTGACTGCTCCCCCAATTTTTGTGTCATCTGCCAACTTGATCAGTGATGATTTTAAGTTTTCTTCCATGTCATTGATAACATTGCTAAATAATGCAGAGCCTAGAACAGATCCCTGTGCGACCCCAGATCATAAATTCACAAATTCATAAATTCCCAGATCAGCCACTCCATTATGGGTCAGAATGATAGGCTTATAATTACCTGGTCATCCCATTTACTCTTTTTTAAATATTGGCACAACAAAAGCTTTCTTCCAGTCACCTGGAACTTTCTTGGTGTTCCAAGACTTACTGAAAATCAGTTTAGCCCTGAAGTGTCCAACTTCAGTAGCTCCTTTTTTTAACATCCTCCTAAGACATCAATGGAATGAAAAGAGTATTATCATATGATATGATAACAATAATCTTCTATGATTCTATGATATCTGTTTTTCCCCAATTACAGAGGAGAAATATTTCTGGGTAGAGTTAAGATTTAGGACAAAAAGAGATTAGGTGGATACAGGTCATTTTTCTGATGAGTGTAGCCTAGATGGAGATGACGTGGGGGGGAGGAGGGTCCAGCAAGAGAGCAAACTGGTTTTCACAGGTAATAAGCCCAGGAGAGGGTAAATCAGCTATTGGCTAAATAATATGGGTGGGGAAGATTTATGATTGTCTATGTCTGTGGTTGGGGAATGAATATCTCTTAGGCTGCTATTAGAGAAAGAATTGTTAACATACTGGGAATCCGGCGGTGGGGAGACAACCAAACAAATTGCTGGTACCTCCTGGTGGCAAGTGCTTACTGTAGGTGATTGTGTGTGAGGAAGTGGGGAGGGGGGAGCAGAGGAAGCCGATTAGGAGAAGGCATCTCTAAGAAGTTGCAGAATGGGGTTGGGGCTCCCAATGTCTGGTGCATTGAGGGGCTATGCTCCCTTCTTCACACCCTTAACCCTTTTGTGAGGTGAGGGTAATGGGAACCAGGTTAATGGGAGAAGAGGCCAATGGCAGCTCTCCCCCAAGTGGAATGGCTTACCAAAGAGTGATGAGCTCCACTGGGCAAGTTATTGCCAGCTCTGTTATTTAACAAACTTGTGGCCTGGTTAAACTGCATTTCTGGTGTCTTGTCTTTCTTCCTGTGGTGTCTGGGACAAGGGGCCTGATTCTTTCCCTTGTGATCAGTGACAGAGGTCCCACTGATGTCAGTGATATCAGCTGACATCAACAGCAGCTTCTGCAATATAATTTCTAAATTCTAAGCTGACTTTGCAAGTGCTGAAAAAGGGTTAGAGTTTTTTTAGTACTAACTGCAAATAAAATTGTTACTGGCAGGTGTTTTAAATCCCAGGCTGCAGTGTAAGACTGGTATCTTTGAGATTAAAGGCTCTAGAAATATTAAATGGTTACTAAAAGCTTTTTTGGATGTGGCTTGCTCCCTGTTTCACAATGTACAGGCAACATGGGTCATATTCTTAGGACTGAACATTACCATGAATTCCTTTTAAATCTAGCTGGAATCCTTGTGATTTTGGTGTTTGGAGGATTGCTTTTATGTGATGCTGCTTTGGTTCCATACCCACTGCTCGCAGTCAAGACAAAAATATCTACACCACTTGTGAGTTTTACATAGAAAATGTATGCAATGTTGAAGTGGGGGCAAAGGGCATTTGGATTATACTTTTAATAGTGGAATCTCTATCTGTTTTGCTAACTGACATAAAATACGACATTTTCCAAGTAGAATTAACACCATTTTATATTTTTATCTATTATTATGGCTTGTCTATTGTTTTCAGGATGTTCAGCAACATGAAATAGGGCATATTATAATTTTCTCATGTTATCTCACATGCACTAATGCTATGATTCTCAGTCTGGGATATGTGTACCTCTGGGGTACTTGCAGCTCTTTTGCTCCTGATGTCATCACAGACCCTGCTGCAACCAGAAGGATCTGCAGAAGCAAGGTATGATTTGCAATTGAACGGACAGTTTGTATTTCAAAATAGCAATTGGGATTTAGTTCTGCCCTGGACTTTGCCCGGTTGTTTGAATGGTGGTAAGTGGAACTGTTTGAGAGGTGTGTCTGGTGTGATCATATTCACGGGGTCCAGATACACAGTACAATTAGCACTACTATAATATGATGTTACTGAAAAGGTTAAACAATTTGAATGTTAATATCATTTTTATTTTTAAACCAGTTCCTTTCAAATGTGTTATATGAACTTATCCTCACTCAAGATTAACTACATGACAAATTTGAACTTTTAAAAGCAAGCCACTGGAGTTATTCGGAGACTACACTGCTTTGTATAAAAAATGAAACCTGTAAGCTTTCCCCAGCCTCATAAGTCAGAAGAGGCCTATCTACCCAAGTTTCCTGAGTGGGAGAAAATTAGATCAAAAGAAGTTGGTGGGTTTGTTAGTTTCTAGGTTGGATGAAATCTAGAATAGAATGTCTTCTGCAACCTTATTACTGCAGGTTTGACATGTTCTGACTCTTTCTCCTTCCACTCTTTTAATTTCATTTGTTCTCTGATAACTAAAAGTCATTAGTGTCAATGCCCAATGCCTCCATCCCTTATGCTACTTTGGTGATGAAGCGGTTAGAAATTACTGCAGTGAACCTCCCCACATACCCTCACTGACACATAAGGGCTGATCCCTGTATGGTATAGAGTAGGGAAACTGCCATACATTACCCCTTCCTTCGCAGCTGCTCTGAGGGGAAGCTCAACACTTAGGCCAAAATCCAAACTGGCTCCCAGACAGCCATGAAAACCAGAAGGTCCCCAAGTACATTAATGTTGCCTTTGCTTCCTCTCTACTCCTTTCCTTGCCAGTCACTGTGCTATAAGGAGGACTTGCAGGCTAACGGGTTCTGTAGCAAAATATGGGAGCAATGTCCCTCTTGCAGGGAGTCAGCTTAATGCAAGGTGAGGGTGATTGCCCTAGGGAGCAGACTGTCTATTCTCTCCCCACTCCCTTTGAGGTTCTTGTGTGTTGCTGTTCTGAATTCTCAGAAATGGAGCAGTGTTACATTGCAACCTTACAGCAAGAGTAGACATTGCTTTTCTCTAATGTCTCTGTATATGGTGAAACATAGCAATCACAATTTGGCCAGAACAAAGAACTGATTCTGGGAAGTGAGTTTTGTTGGTTTGAGCCCTACTATGGGGCTAGCTGAGAAAGGCCACATAGCTCTGAAACCCTTACAGAGAGGGCAGAACAACAGAATGGGCAGTGAACAACATCTCCATGCAAAGAGAGAGGGGGAGACTCTGCACCTTGATGCAGAATGATGGAACCACAAAACTACACGCTCTGTGCCATTATGTTGAACATAATGAATATACAAAATAGCTTGGTGGTACAATGGAAACTCCCAAGTGACCTTGTGCTTTTCAAATGAGGGTTGCCAACTTTCCCAACTGGATGGCCTAGACACTATTGCCAAGGTTGGCATTCGGTCTGTCTGGTTGGGAAAGCTGACAATTCTATTTCAAAAGAGAGTCACAGAACTTAAGGGCAGAAGGGAACCCTGGATCATCTAGTCTGACCTCCAGTATCTCACAGCCTGCCAACACCCCCCAGAACCTGAACACTAAACTCAAACTGAAATTAGACCAAGGTATTACAGCCCACAGGAAAGTAGACTGTGATGTGCCTGAGGCAGAGACTAGAAGGAATTGAGGTGCCCAGAGTCTCAGGTCCCTGTGATGGCAGGGAAGTAATTAAATGAGAGATTCCCAGATACTCCTGATGTGTGACTTATACCTACATGTTGCAGAGGAAGGCAAAACAAACAAACAAACCAAGGTCACTGGTTTATCTGACCTGGGTGAAAATCCCTTCCCAACCCCACATACACCAATCAGCTAGACCCTGAACATCATGACCAAGAACCAGTCAGCCAAGTTGCTGAGAGAATGTGCAGTGCTGCCTCAGATCCCTGGTTCTCTGTTCTGTGTCCACCTCCAGATTTCTTTCTAAAACTTTTAACCTGAAATATACACTTGTAATAGAGGAATTACTTTTTATTAATCATTTAACTTAATTCGTTCAAGAATAAGTATGCTTTATGTTTGTAATAATAAAATAATGAAGTAATTTTGAAAGAAACAGTAAATTTGCTTTTGCTAAGTAAAAAAGACAGTGGTTTTCAATACTGAAGTCACATAATGATGTCTGCATTATGTTTTTTAAAAAGGTTTTATGCTCATGAATGCTGCCTGGGACTTTATACCCCCTGCTTGTTGGCAGAGGCTGTTGTCTGCTTCTTTGTTAGAAGATTTCTATCCCAGCCACTATAACTTTTTGTTGTTGCAGTTTAATCCCAAAATGCTGTTATCTGGGTTCTTTATGCTGAGTCAAGATTCTTGTTATAAAAATTCCATAATTCTGCCAATTAGGATGAGATAATAGGCTATCGTGGCTGACTAATTTAGGTAACTTTTCAGGTATGTGTATTTAAATAAGGGATGCATGAGACGTGAAAAATGCTAGCATTTATCGGAAATGCAAATGTGGCATTTGTTCAGCTTAATGTGAATATCTGTGCACTAGGCAACAACACAAGAAGTGCCAATTAGCATGCAGTCATGGCTCTAAAAATTCACCCTTTCTTTCAGCTAATATGACATTTATTCTTTTGTGTGTGTGTGTGTGTGTGTGTGTGTGTGTGTGTGTGTGTCTCTTTGATGTAGCTCCTAGTACAGAAATGCCAAACCTGCCTGCCTGGGTTTTATTTTAACAAAAAAACTCTTATTGCACCAAGAACCAGTAACAAAATCTTCTGCCTGAGCGTTTTTCCTATAATGTCGAGAATTTTAAGAGCTATGCCATGTAGGTCAATCAGTGTTAGGAATGATAGAAGTAGTTATCTTCCAGAGAGGACAGAGGTATAATAATAATGTTTATTGCACATCATTTTTCAATGATTTTATGCCATCATTTAGGAGATGAATGAAATGGTTCTCTAGCAGACATGAATGTAAATAAATTAAACATTAAGAATCAGTGAGTTGTAATCATCTTTTTTAAAGATTGCACTAAATGGTTGCAATCAGTGAAACAGATGAGAGATTGCATTAAATTGCTATTCCAGAATCTATATCACACCAGCTGAAACACAGTTCCCATGTATGATAAAATAGCTCAGGTTCAGAGAGCAATCTGATTATGTCATAGGAATGCATTCGTATAAAATAACATGCTGGTCAGATAACTCATTAGCAATATTCCCCTCTTTTATATTAATACCGATGAAGTAACAAAAATGAGCAGGAGAAAAATCTTTACCATTTAGTTCCTGATCTTTATTTTTAATATTTTTTACAAATATATATCCCTGGCTTGAGGATCATGCAAGCGCATAATGCTGATATAAGCTTACTCTTTCTGCCTCAAATTTTGTTGACTTTGGAGACAAACCTTTTGAAATTCATGTTGCTCTTGAGGGGGCTTCACTATCACTATCAATTTTATGTGCAAGGTGCTCAGATACTGTCATGATTGATGGCAGTATGAAAAAGAGAGAGAGAAAGAGAGATTTAGAGAGAGACAGAGAGATCTGATATTTTCTTTAGAAAGTAATAAAGACCTTAATTGTTGGCACAAAACTATACCAAAATAAGGAAGGTCTCAGGTCAGCAAACACAGGGAGGGAGGGTAAATTTTCCCTGAAAGTCATTATATTTGGCCCTTCAGGTATTCAAGTCACTGCACACAGTCAGTGGGCACAATTAAAAATTCAGTACCTCTGTTACCTGTGGTAATCTACAATGTCTCCTATTCAGTGAAGAGGATATTATGGTACTGGAGTGGCTGCAAAGCAGCAAATGTTTTCTTAAATTACTGACTAGCAAAAGTTTAGTTGGCCCTTAAGGATTCTGCCTGCGTAAGGGAATCCTTGGGTGCCTGATAGCTCCCACAGCTGCTCCAATCTTGCCCCTACTTCACTGCTAGTGCAGGGGGATTTCAGCATTCCCCAGCTCCTGGAATGGCCTTCTGAAGGTATCTGACAATGCTGCAGTTTGCAGGAGTTTTTTTAGTGAGGTGTTTTTACAGATGCTTCTGTTGACTGAATATTTACCCTCATTTTAGTTGCAGTGGTACTGGGAATCAGAGTTGGCCAATAAAAGGGTGTGTTTCTGATGCAACAACATAGCAGCGGTACATCTTATCAGTCGCCAGGCTTCCAAATCACATAGGGTTATGAACTTAGTGAGGGCATTTGTACTACAGTGTTTACATCTGTTTTTCTCCCAAGCATGTGCCCACGGTAGAAGACACCTTGTCTCATTTTCAGTTTGACAGGTTTCCAGAAGCTTGCACCAAGCAGAAGCTAATAATGCCCCAAGCAGGTGGTACAGGTGCTATAGAGTCTCGGTATACGGTGTTGGCAGGGGCATGGAAATCCTAGCTCTGTACACAAGGCTGAGCTATGAAGGAAGATTGGATTACTTCTTCCAATTTTGGGATGTGGAAAGCTTGTCATTAATATGGCCCATCACAGAGCGCGGATGTTGCAGTGCATACTCACACACTCACTGGCAACCCAGCTGTGGACATCCTTGATTATCAACTATCAGACTTCAGGACTGACATGTTTTGTGTGGCTATACAAGAGGCCATTGGGAAAGGTCTGGGACTGACCATATTATAATGATTTAAATGATTAGCATACATTTTGCATGTATAAAGCTAGGCACCTCCTTACCAAAGAAAGAAAGAAAATGCTGGGATACAATAAATAGCTCCTTTATTCACTGCTGATTTTCTGCAGTTGTGTTCAGATCATTTAACAGACTTTCAAGTGACTATTTTAATGTGAATTCAAGAGTCCAATCAAAATGAATGCAGAATGGTAAATCTTTTCCCTTTTTATTTAACTCTCCCTACAATGGATTGTGCACATATCTGGCAGCTTTTACTCTGAAGTATAACTAAATAGTGTGAGCACTCTACATAAAAATTATAATCAAAATTTGTGTCCCATATATGAGTTTTTACATCTGAGTAAATAGCTGATAATGAAGTGTGCCTCACAACCCAACATCCTTTTACTGACACTTTCAATTATTACTCCAGTGCCTGGAAATGCAATAAATATACATAAAAACAAAGAGATCTGGTTGTACCTCTGCTCTAGTCACAGCTCAAGACAAAAGGCCTGATCCTACATCTAGATAAGCCAAACTCCCATTTAAAGCAAGGGGTAATTTGCGTACACAACTACTGGAGCAGGTCAAAACTAGTGACAAAGTCAGGAGCAGAAAGGTTCACCAGGGCAAAGTCACCCACATTGTGAAGAGTTTTATAAACATGAAACTCAGAACTACAAGAACAAGGATTAAAAACCATACTGTTCAGCTGCTACATTTCTTTAGAGCTCCCTACCCTAACTCCTGGTCAGCACAATCCTCTCCTTTCTCGTCTCTGAGGATAACACCCCTTGCTGTTAAAATACTGTAGCTAAATAGGTTCATCTGCACTTAACTAGCTTCTGGATTGGAGATCTTCCCTGAACTGCCTCTGAATTCTGCCTAGAATGTACTCTGCCTGTTGTCTGCTTTGATAGGATTTTTTCTGTGGGCGCCTGAATTGGTGGTTAGGGTCTTCTCCCTGGGGCACCAAAAGACCTGAATACCACAATACAGGGAGACTATTGCTGCCTATACTTAGGGCTTGTCTAACCACAAGTTGCTGCAAAGTCAGGGACTTCCAGTGCACTTATGGCTTGTCTACTTACAAGTTACTGGGGACTTTCAGTGCACTGCAGCAGTAACCATATGGGCTGTCACTGCATGGGAAGCCAGTGTACTGTAGATTCACCCTCTGCTTTGCCAGGCAGTAACTTTCTGTGTGGCAATGCCCCTAGTGAATAGCATTTCACTCCATTACCTACCAATATATAGCATTTTGCCTGCAACTTTTATAAATGAGATGAATTGGTAAGTGCTGATTAAAGCTGTTTCAGTCTGATCATTAAAACACAATATACATAAGCCCTGATTCTCAGAGGTGATGAGTACTTACAGTTCCCTTTGCATTGGTTGTAGGCATTCAGTATTTCTGCAAATGAAGCCCCTGATACCTAATGAATACTAACACCTCAGCTACCTTTCCATTACTGCTAGGTACTGCACAGGGCTGACTATTTACCCTTCATTTGCTTTGGCTCTTTAACCTTCAAATTAGCTTATGGAGAAAAATGTGCCTAGCCCTTAGGTATTAAAATTGGCTTGATTTCTAAGACCATTTGCTTCTACATAGACAGCATTTTATTGTGATAGTCCAGTTGAATGCAGTCAGTTCTCCCAGTACTGGGGAATATTCATAACCTTTTCTTTCTTGTCTCAAAATAAACTGGAAAGAGCCTGAAATTTCCTCCCTGTAGGGTTACCTAACTTGCTGCTGAAGTTGAATTCTTTCCCGACAATCCCTGTCTTTAAAGCATCAAATATTCCTTCATATCCCTGCAGGTTTTATAAGCTTATGCATAAGCTCTGCTTAAGCAAATGTCTCACATAATTAAATAGTTGGGTGCATTTCTCCCATTACTCATTGTCTGCATAAATTTAATCAAAATGATAATCATACCTAAATATATGTAGTTATTTTGAGATATTTCTATTTGGATTGACAACAAATATTTTAGGTAATTATGATGTTTCAAACTATCTTAACTTGTGCTTTCCCCAGATTTCACTAGTTAGATAAGATCACATGGGGTCAGAACTTGGACAGGGAAGCTCCAAGAAAAACCCAAATACTGCAGAAAGTGGTGAGGTTATTTCACACAAGGCACATTATCCATTTGTTCAAAATGGTACTAGGGGATAATAGGGATGTTAAAATGCATTTATTTAGGTAAACATGTAACCATTGAAAATTTCAGCAGTTGCACATTTACATGTGAGGGGTGGGGTGGCTCCCATGGCACTTCCTGCCCCCGCCCCCATGCTGCAGCAGCTTGTGGGGGAGGGGGACAGGCGGCTCTGTGGGAGCTGTTATGCATGGGTGGGGAGGGGTAACCAAAGAGCACCGTAGGTTAACCGATGAGCCTAGGCTCATTGGTTATCGGTGTACACAGTTACACTTTGACATCCCTAGGGGGTACTGATCGAATGATGGTGCCATCTTTTATAGGCATAGAATTGGATTTCCGACCATTTGTGATCATCAAAGATACCAGGATAATTTAAGAAAAGTAGGAGTGTTGCCTCTATTGAACTTAGAACATAAGAACATAAGAACGGCCGTACCGGGTCAGACCAAAGGTCCATCTAGCCCAGCATCCTGTCTGCCGAAGCAGTGGCCAGCACCAGGTGCTCCCAGAGGGGGTGGACCAAGACACGATCAAGCGACGGTTCCTGCCATCCCTTTCCAGCCTCTTGTCAAACAGAGGCCAAGGACACCATTTTATCCCCTGGGCTAATAGCTCGCACCTAACCTCCATGAAATTATCTAGCTTCTCTTTAAATTCTGTTATATTCCTAGCTGCTCCCAAGGCATTTTATGGAAGCAGATTTATTATTTCCAGCTTGACCTGCCTGGTCCAGTGTAGACCAGGCCTCAGGGATGTGAATTTTTCACACCCCTGAGCAACATAGCTAGGTCAGCCTAAGTTTTAGGTGTAGACCAGGCCTAACATGGCTCTCCATGCTAGAGTGAGAAGACTTCAAAAGTAACCTAGGGTATGGCTAGACTCCTTTCACGAGGCATAAGGGATGGTCAACAACGGCTTTCCCTGTCGACCAATCCGTGTCTTGACTGCCGCAGCCGACAATCAGCTGAGCCGGCACAATGCGGCAGCCATTTTTATTTTAATGAAGCGGGTCATATTTAAATCCCCGCTTCATTGACTATGTCGGGTAGTCTAATTTACATGCCTCTGTCGGCAGAGGCATGTAGTCTAGACATACCCCTAATGTTGAAGTAACTCAAAAAGTCAGAAGGACCTTTTGGATGGTCCAGCCTTAAAAGTTTTACAGGTAGAACTATGTTGGATGGGGGGTGATTTATTTTTTGTTTTGGCCTTCTAGCTATACCAGTACAAGCCATAAGGTCGACAAAATTTAACATGTATAATTTATAAAGGTGACTTCCACCAGTATCGCTTATTTCAGCTCCCAAGCTGATATAAGAACTTTCATACTAGAATAACTGAGTCCAAGCTTGGAAGTGGGGAGAGGTGTTGCCATTTTTATTATATGAGTATAGTCAAAGTGGTAGAACTTTCTCATTCAGAGAAGCCCTTGGAGCAGTCAAGGCCACAGATATTTCAGAGGAACTTTCCAAGAAACTTTAAGATTGACAAAAACTGTGAAGAAACTCTTAGTGGCCTCTTGCTACTTTCAGTTTGGTATGAAGCATCTGGGGAGTGGAGTTGCAGGGCTGGAGCACCAGATAGCTGTGACTGGTGAAACAAGTGTGAGTATAAAGTGGATGCAGAGCTTGGAGAACTATAATCTAGGCATAGTGAAGATGCAACAGTTGTAAGTACAAGAAAAGAAATAAGATACATGGGGGAATATGGCAGGCCATCCCAGAGATGCTTGTCCATGTGCACTGATAACATCAACCATTCACAGACTTCAGGAGCTTCAGGGGGTAGCTAAATTAGTCTGTTATTTGTTATTCACAGACTTGAAAATTAAAGCCCTTACACTATTCTAAGATTACTTTTAGCCCCATCACGCTTAGCAACACATTACACCAACTAAGTAAGAGGGAACAAAAAGTAATTTATAATACTACCGGGAAGATTCATGCCTCACACTGTTTTCATATTAACAGAAACCATATTTGAACTCACTGAGGTTTATTTTGGAAGTGTAGTTACTGAGGGTTGCATTATTGAAGCACAATTCATGTACACAGTTAAAATCTCCATCACTTTATTATTGTAAATAGCTAATAACCTCCTTCACCTTTTCTTAAATTCAGGTTGGACCTTCCTGGTCCAGCACCCTTGGGACTTGACTGGTTCTGGATGAGGGATTTTGCCGGATCAAGGGAGTTCATTTCTAGACCCCCTGCTGCTGGCCTCCTGGCCCAGCCCACTGGCCTCCCAGCCAGCTCCTCACCTCCTGCTGGCCCCGCTGCCCTGTTGACCCAGTGGGAAGCCATCACTGCCCTGGCTGGGGCTCTGGGTTCTGCTGGGCAGCCGTGCATGTACTGGGGTTCTGGATCCTGCTGGGTAGCTGTGCGCCGCGGATGCCTCTGGGCAGCCATGCATATGTCTCTCTGGGCAGACCTGCTGTTACGTGCTGGATGGCTCTGCAATCAGCTTGCTGCGGGCAGCCCACTGCTATGCTGGCCCCCAAGGATCCTTGCCACTGGCCCTCCGCCAGGACTCTGGTCCTCCAACATCCATGCTGGACCATGGATGTTGCCGGACCGAAGAATCCTGGTTAAGAGAGTTTCAATCTGTAATTTTGAGTGTCTCTAATTAAATCACTCGGCATCAGGGCAATTTACTGATTGGAAATTGTTGAACTATAGGGTCGTTTTTAAGATTATTCTTCAGAAACAATTGTACATGTCTTGTAAAAAAAACCTAAAGGCTAAACACTTGCCATTGTTTAATGGAATGAGGGCAATTACAAATGTTTGCTTTTTTTAGCTGACAATTGCATGCTTTATTTACAGAATTGTACACTATGATATTATGGAAAAATAAGAATGTTTCCTGATAGCAAGCTTTTAAAAGTTTTATAATAAGTGTACAGGTGGATTCCATATTCCTATACCCCATCAAGTTTGGGAAGAGATGTGCTCTCAGTTGCTGGGCACTGGAAGAAGGATTTGGGGAAAAGCATAATAGATTTGAATATTACTACTAAAATATTTGGAGTTTTAAACTAATAAAGATGCTTCCATTTCTTGTCTCCAAAGGAAAAGTGAGCAATGATGGTTTCCCAAGTCACACTGAAGAAGGAGATCTCCAAGGTGATCTAAAAGTCTCTAGCTAACACTGTTTTTAATAACAGAAATGGTTAAGGGTTAGTAAACATCTTTGGATAACAAGTTAGTGGGATAATAAGTTGATTTTCTTGTCTATAAAACATGCATATACTTCCACATTTATTTTATTGCCTCCTGCTGTTTTGAGACTTGGTCAGAAGTTTTGAAATTCTGTAGTGAAAATAAATTGGACTTTAATTTCCTTTAACTTGTAACTGTTGATTTTAGTAGAACAGGAAATGGTGTAGAGAAGGACTAAGGCAACCCTCAAACATGTTACTTTTATATCAATAGAAAGATTAGGCAAAAATATCAGACCAGAGAAACAAAACAGCTAGGAGGCTGGCAGTAGCATAAAAAAATAAATGTTCTCTTCATAATTACCAGTTCCCTCACTGCTGTCATTGTGGAGGTCTATGGCAACAAGATGTGCTACTAAGGATATTTTTATAATGTCTATCAGGAATTTAATGTTTTTAAAAAATAACGATTTTTAAAATGTTTATACAGAGTGGGTGAATGTGATGGTAAACAGTTGAATTAATTTCACTGTGAACTTGAATGGTGCCAAGTTCAAAACGTATGCCTTGTCTACACTGGAAATATACAGTGGCATACCTACCTCAGTCAGCCAGGGAAATGCACACCTGTGCCCAATGCTGCTACATCTACAGAAGACAATTTCCATTGACTTACCTAACTTTGTTCAGGAAAGTAGTATTCTTCCATCGAAATAAAACTCACTCTTTTGGTGTAGGCCAGAGGTGGGGAACTTCCAGCACACCAGCTTGACAGAGTTCACCAGGGTTAGCCCCTAGCAGGCTGCCAGACACTTTGTTTACTTGAGCATCCTCAGGGATGGCTGCTCACAGCTCCTGTTGGCTGCAGTTCACCATTCCTCACCAATGGGAGCTGCAGGAAGTGGCAGGGGCCAGACCACTTCTTCCCATAGCTCTCATTGGCAGGGAATGGTGAACCCTGGCCACTGAGAGTTGTGAGCAGCTATGTCTATGGACAGTCAGATAAACAAAGCATTTGGGAGCCTGTTGGGGCTAACCCAGGCAAACTGTGTGTGACCAGTGGGCTGGAGATTCCCTTGGTGTAGGCAGAATGTACATTATGGGGCAATACTGATAGAGTCTCCATAGCATAGACATACTCTGAGATAAATAGAGGTTGATGGGGTTGTGACATTGCACCTCCATATTCTTTATGGAAATATGTTTTGAACATGAATATGCTTAACTCAAATATTCTTTTTGCAAAATAGAGCATGTAACCTATCATTTAAAAAACTTGTAATCCACTGAAAGTATATATTCTATTTGCGTGCATGTGTCATTCCTGTATTTGAACTTAGAAATATGAAGTATAAACCTGTTTATATATCTAGATGTGCTTATGAAGGCCATTTAGCAATACTCAAGGAACGTAATGGCCATGTACTCAATACAATTACCTGTGAATATTCTTGTTCTTCTTGTAAGCCTGGACTATGGCTGGTCCTGCTAAGAGATGTGGTCAGGTCACCTGATGCTAGAATCCATTTTGGATGTGGTACTTTTCCATGGGAGGGGAAAGGGTTGCGACTGAACACAAAAGATTCCAGCCTTGGGCAAAATTTGTTTATAGGCAGTGAACCAAACAATAGGGGTGGGCAGTGGACAGACTCCAGGATACCTCCTGCTTTCCAGGGTCAGCACTAGGCACCAGCAAATCAAGCACATGCTTGGGATGGCACATTTCCAGGGGCAGCATTTCCAGGTAAGCAGCTGACCCCAGCAATGTCCAGCCCCGTCCCGGCCCACCAATTTTAAAGGGCCGCGGGAGACACCAATACCCGCTGCGCAGCGCTGGCACCATGCACAACCGGAGCCTGCTGGCTGCCCTCTGCCTCCTGCTTGCTGCCCGGCTCCACCACCTACTTCGGGTCAGCCCTGCCCGCGGGGGGCCGGAGTGGGTTTGAGGAGGGATGGCCCTGGTGCAGGAAGTGCAGTCTCCCCTCTGGCCAGGGCCATGTCGGCTGCTATAGCATTACGCATTCTTTTAACATTACCAGTATCAGTGGCTTCTGGTGAGCGCAGCTTCTCAAAACTGAAATTACTAAAAAATTATTTGAGGTCCACCATGTCTCAAAATCATTTGTCAGGACTCACATTAATTTCAATTGAAAGTACCATTGCAGAAAATTTTGATTTTACTGAATTATTAAAAAGCTACGCAAGTATAAAAACCAGAAAAATTCAGTTCATATAAATTCTTTTAATTTATGAGAAACTGGGCGCACCGGAAGACACTAACCTTTTTCATTACAGTGTATAGTTGAACCCAAATAGTTTGCATTTGTGATTTTGTTAAATTAAATGAGTACACTAGTAGGAAATTGTTTTATTTCACTAACTACAAATTTTCTATTTTAATTTTTTTTTAATTTTAAACAGTCAAAAAAAAACCCCAAAACAAAACAAAAACGTTGCAAAGTGCAAACATGTGTAAAAGCCAACAAAAAAAGGGGGGGCGGCCAAAAAATGTTTTGCTTGTGGAGGCAAAAAGCCTAGACCCAGCCCTG
Source organism: Rafetus swinhoei (assembly GCA_019425775.1). Lineage (NCBI taxonomy): Eukaryota > Metazoa > Chordata > Testudines > Trionychidae > Rafetus > Rafetus swinhoei. Next base: position 266,088,730 of record CM033437.1, on the reverse strand, counting down.
CTGCTTACCATCCAGATGACTGCTGGAAACATCTAAGACTGAACAGGGGAAATGGTCAAGCCCAAACTAGCAGGCTGTGAGAAAAGATCATTAAAACTACAGTTCAGGTAAGAAATTGCATGTAACAAGGATTTTTTTTAAATATTAAGCTTAGCTGACGTTTTGGTTTTTTTAACTTAGTAACTTACTTTGAGCTGTCTGTTATCACTTGCAACTTCTTAAAGCCTTCTTTTTATATTTAATAAAATCATTTTGTTTATTATTAAACCAAATGTAAGTAATTGTTATCGTGAGAGGTGGGACAATAGCTGGGCGTATGTCTCTTTCATTGATAAAGGAAGAGAACAAATTATGAGCTTGCTCTTTATAAAACCTTTATGCCTTGTAGGAAGGATTTATCCGGGATTCCAGTCCCTTTGGGACTGTGCACCTGAGTGCTCTATCAAATCCCTTTGATTGAGCCTTCCTAGAGCTGAATGCAACTTGGTGTCTGTGTTGCTCTTTTGTGGGCTATGACTCAACTCTGTGCCATTGCTAGGGGAAACCAAAGATTCTCAGCAGAACAAGGTGCCCCAGAGGATAGGTAAATAGGCTCAGTGGTGTAATCAGCCCATCAGGTGACAGTTTCAAGGGGATCTCTGTGTCTAAACCCATAACAAGGGTATCATCCAAAGACCATCAAAGTAAACTGCATTGAGATTCAAGATCTATGTATAGCTGCAGACCAGCAACAAAATAGTGGGGACAAAAGGAAGCGCATCAGTGAGTTCTAAATAATAACCTTTTTAAGGGTAGTATTTCCATTACATTTGTCCTTTTCATTGTGGCCATCCCCTAACTTTTCCCACACTCTCCTAGGATAACAGAAACAAATCCAGAAGTAATTATTGTAAATATCACAAGCGATAGGATGAGCTCATAAAACTCTGAAATGGCCAAATGGAATCATGAATGGGTTTACTAAGCAGTTCACTCATCTGTAAAGAATGAAATTTCAGCACAATCCCCCACTCCCACTGTATATTCAGTTTGTTGTTCATTATAGTTAATATTATGAGTATGTGCTTGCTTTTTAAATTGTTGCTTTGCTTTATGGTATCTAGAAATAGGAGCTGTGTGTGTTCTGGCTTGTGGAGAGCTGGCAACTCATATCCCTGCTACCATTTTAAACTGCCATACAACGGCACAATTTGCTTTTATAGTTCAGTAGATCAGATCAAATACATATATATCATTTGACATTAAAATGTGAAATGTACAAGCTGTAGATTTTTACAGCAAAAACACAGATGCTCTGGAGTGATATTTTCCTTGATTTTAAAGGTCCAGTCCTGCAAACCCCTTACTGAGCTGAGTAATCCTATTGAATTCAAGGAAGCTACTTTCATAGCTGTATAAAACTGTAATTAGGCAGGTAGAACATGGGCTTGCCTGATCAGCCCTTTGACCTGATCCAAAGCTTGTGGGAGTTAATGGGAGTCTTTCCATTGACTACAGTGGATTTTGTGTCAGGACCTTAATGAGATTAAACCTAATTGCTTGATGTAAACAGCTATAATTTAATGCAAATAATAGTGAAGAAAGGGAGGCAGCAACCAAAGAACATAGTGCTCCGATGGTAACCAAGTTTGGAATCCAGGAGACCTTCTCTGAGGGTATGTCTACACTAGCCCCCTAGTTCAAACTAGGGGGCTAGTGTAGACATACCCTGACAGAGCTCCATAGCTGGGGCATTTCAGCTGAGAACACACTGTCTTCAATACATTCCTTTCTGAACATAGGGATGAGGAGCAGAGCTACTGCAGTCCATTCCAACTCACAGACACAGGTATAGGCTGAGAGGCTTCCCAGCTTTAAACATACTTTTGCTGATATAGATGTAAATATAGCCCTTAAAAATAACTGTTGGTGGTCACATGGTACCTGTAAGGAAGATGACTGCTTAGTCCCAGACCACCTTACTCTTCACATATTAATTGTTTTCTAATAATTACTTACCTAACAAATTGCCCATCAATTTCTGTCATAAAACTTAACATCCTATTAACTTCCAACTGTTGCCTATGGATTTTAGTGAAAAAAATGAGAGGCAGCAAATGACCTAACCTGAATCATCTAAGCAGCTGAAGGGAGAGACCACAAAGTCACAGCAGGCCCTAATCTAGGCTGTCACACCCCAGAACAAATTCTTCACTGACTACAGATGTATACGATGTAAATCCTAAATGGCTCACTTGGGAAATGAGCTACAGCAGACTGCCATTGAAACTAGTGAAATTAAAGAAGAAACTGCCTCCATAAAGCATCAACAGACAAACTGAGGTGAGGAATACGGTGTAGAAGGTCTGCCCTAAAGTCATGGCTGGGCTGGTGTCCACAAGTCAAAGATGTTCATGAGGTAATAATGAGCAGGTATCAGAGTAATCACGGGAGCCAGGCTCAATAACCAAGAGCAAGACTGGAAACAGAGTTTTGAGATCAGAGGCAGTACCAGGCTGGAATCTACAGGTGAGAGTGAGGGTCAGTCAAACTGGAATCAGAGGCTAGTGATCAGAAAGAGAGGTGAGATCTGGAGTGGCAGCAGACTTAAAGTCATTCTGATTGTTCAGACAACTTCCTGGGGCCCCTGTCAGGGTTCAATAGTGATCATGGGACATTCACATTACCACAGATGCAATTACTCTGGACTCTTTGGGTGGTACTTCCTGTAGTGCAGGGGTGGGGAACCTTTTTTGGGTCAGGGTCGCTCACCCACAGAATATCAGTCAGGCCCAGGCTAGTAGATTTTGTGTGTTTCAGCCCCATGGGGGGAACAATGAAGGGGGGCTGGAGTGCCAGTGCAGGCTCCCCAGTACTGCGGAGGAACCCCAAGCCTCAGGGCCAGCTCCAGGCAACCCTTACATTTCTCACTCCTGCTGTACCGCTTAATCTCCACAGTGATCCTTGAATATGGCCGTCCATGAGCACCAGTTGTCTCAGGCTCCAGCAGCCCTTCTTCCAGTCCTACAGATTCTTACATTTGGAAAGAAATCTTGAAGATCTCAAAGAAAAAGCCTTTGCCTCTGGGGCATTGCTAAGGGGATAAAGAAGAAAAATATTATCAACATTCTCTGGCATATATCTCTGACATATTTAAATTGGACCTCTGGTTGCCCTCATTAGCTATTAAAAGAGCTCATCAAATGCCTGGTTCTAGAAGGCAGGAGTCTGACAAGCCCAGCCTCATCATCTTGAAACTGCTGAAACTCAGTGATAAATTAATGTTAATGAAAGCTGCCAGCAAAGCAGAAACCCTTATGTACAACAGCCACACTTCTTTTTCCTGACTTCTCAGCCGAGTTTAATAAAAAAAGAAGACTACACTCAAAGGTATAAAAGCAAATCCTGAGGGGGACCAATGTCAGATGCAGCATTAATACTCAACCATCTTCACTATGGATTTAGCTGGCTCCACAAGATTTTGCAAAAATCCCCTCAGAAGACTGGCAGATACTCGAAGACTGAGACCAGATTTGACCAAAACTAGCAGAATGATTATTTTCATCATATCTCAACAAGTTAAAAATCAGTTTGCTTTCCTGTGTATCCTTTTGGATATGGTAACACTCACTTATATAATCTTCCAACTTCTACCTGATAACTAGAGAGGCTAAACTCTTCTTTGGAATGGAGCACTAGTAACAACAGCATTTGGTAAGAATTTAACACTAACCAATGGCTATAACACCATCTCTTGATGGAAGCATTGTCTGTGCTAGTCATCACAACATGCACTGATAGACAGAATCTCTTCACAATTTTTGCCTGGGATAGATCATGTTATGATAACCACAGGTCTTTTGGAGGAGTCAATACTCCTTACCTGTGAGGTAGATTGTGACCTAAACCTCAAAGAACTAGTTATTCCATTTGTTCAGGGCAGTTGACATACTAGCAATATGAAACTTCTTATATGTATGTTGTTGTATTTTTCACACTTAGATGTTGTACTATTTTGTACTTGATTTACCAAATGAATTGTCAAATTGCATATGATGACTCAATATGTATGAATATGTTTATACCTCTGTGTATATATATACATACATATAAACTTCTGTATGTCAGAATATATTTAAAATGTTCTTAGAATACTCAGTGGTACAGTAAAACCTGCGCTCTTCAGAACTTAAGCATTTGGAAAACTGTCGAAACCAGCAAATTTCTGACACCGGGAAAAGCAAAACAAAAAAACTCCAACAACAAAAAAAGGAAACTGGCCCTTTAAGTGCCGAGATGCTCCTCAGACAAGCGTGCAGCTCATACATGGGGGAGAGGCGAACGGCAGCTGGAATCAAACAGCATGCATCCTGTCCTCTCCCCCCAGGCAGGCCAGCCCTGCCATCTCCGCCTCCTGCCCCCTTGGCTTCCACCCCCCATCACCAGGCCGCATCCCTCCCTCCCCGGGGCTCATGGCCCCCCCCAGCAGGCCATATCCTGGCCCCCTCACGGCTCCCATGCCCACCCCGTAGGCCCTGCACAGCTTCCACACACACACACACCCCGCCACAGATAACCAGAATTTTTAGGTTACCGGCATGCCCTAATCCCTGGGCATGCCGGATAACATAGGTTTTACTGTATTTACATTGTAACATTTCATTTAAATCTGTATTTTAATTTACAGAAGTTTTGACTACTATTAGGTAATTTGGGCAGAGGGAAGAGGGGAATGAATAGAAAAGAAGCCACCAGGGCACTGAATGTGCTCACAGTGTCTTGGTTTAAGTCTGTTAAATTTTTGGTTTCTGTTATGCCTTTAAAAGCTCATCTGAAGGCATAGATTCATTTAGTCCTAACCAGTATCATATATATATCAATACAGAACATATTGTGGTGATGTGGCTTTACAATGTCAATAGGAAAATATGTATCTTTTAAAGTAGGTTATATATCTTAATATATCTTTTAAATCTTTGCTGTGAAATTTCCTAATAAAAGTTTGCTCTGGGAATGTGAGGAGACTTGACCTTCCAAAAGAATTAAAATACTGAGATATCTCAGATGAAAAAAAATGTCAGGTAGCTTTATTGCAGGGATCTCATCTAGCAAAAATAAATTCTGATAGAAACAAGAAGATGTGAGTAGGTATTGAGTATCCTTCATCACTGATTCTAAAAGGAGAGGAAAATCTATCTTAATTCATGAAAGTGTATCTTTTCAATGCATGCAGTCCAGGTCTGATCCCAAAGGAAGACACAACCTTCTTGAAGGCTGTGTCAACTAAAAAGTTAATTGTAAAGTATTCACAACCTACGTGGAGGTAGTTGTGAATTTTTCAAAGACATTGCAGACATTCTTTCTGATAAAAAAGCTGTTCCTGGAATATGGGGGGGAGGGGACCCAACTGGAATACTGCACTGGATAGATTTCTAGAAAAATCTAATTACATGAGACCCAGATATCAAAGTACAACAAGTTAATGGTCATTATTAGTGAATGATCTTGTTTTTTTTAAAAAATATATGGAGACTGAGACTTCCTAAGGAGTCTCATATTTCTCTAGAGTACATTCATCTTACTCCATAGTTGATTTATCCTGTGTCTTCACAACTGATTCCATCATAACTAGAAGAAAATATTGATAATATATTAATTTCAGATTATGGTCCAGGTATACTTACCACAGACACTGGTTGTGCCTCCTTGAAGTCTTCTAGGTGGACAAATGTAAAATTCCATTGCACAGTTGATTCAGCCATATATGAGAAAATAAGTACTCAGTTATCTGAGATACCAACATGTGGGAAGCTCTGAAATTTACTGTAAGGAATCATAGAATCATAGATTCATAAAATACTAGGACTGGAAGGGACCTCGAGAGGTCATCGAGTCCAGTCCCCTGCCCTCATGGCAGGTCCCAGTACTGTCTAGACCATCCCTGATAGACATTTATCTAACCTACTCTTAAATATCTCCACAGATGGAGATTTCACAACCTCCCTAGGCAATTTATTCCAGTGTTACCTACCCTGACAGTTAGGAACTTTTTCCTAATGTCCAACCTAAACCTCCCTTGCTACAGTTTAAGCCCATTGCTTCTTGTTCTATCCTCAGAGGCCAGGAAAAATAAGATTTCACCCTCCTCCTTGTGACATTGTTTTAGATACCTGAAAACCGCTATCATGTCCCCTCTCAGTCTTCTCTTTTCCAAACTAAACAAGCCCAATTCTTTCAGGCTTCCTTCATAGGTCATGTTCTCTAGATCTTTAATCATGCTTGTTGCTCTTCTCTGGACATTCTTCAATTTCTGCACATCTTTCTTGAAATGTGGTACCCAGAACTGGACACAATACTCCAACTGAGGCCTAATCAGCGCAGAGTAGAGCGGAAGACTTCTCGTGTCTTGCTCACAACATACCTGTTAATGCATCCTAGAATCATGTTTGCTTTTTTTGCAACAGTGTCACACTGTTGACTCATATGTAGCTTGTGGGCCACTATGACCCATAGATCCCTTCCTAGACAGTCACTTCCCATTCTGTATGTGTGAAACTGATTGTTCCTTCCCAAGTGGAGCACTTTGCATTTGTCCTTATTAAACTTCATAATACATAAAGTTTCCCTCCCACAAGAAAAGCTAGACTCAAGTTATCAATTTCCCTGGCCAAGAAAATAGGTGATTCGGAGAGAATGCACTGACCCAAATAACAAAAACTTCCTATGTTCTCTCATCAGTGCTAAATATAAATATAGCACATGCTTATCCAGTCAAGTGGAATTAACACTCAACGGGGACAAGAAAATATATTATGAATGGGGAGCTAAAGCAGATAAATTTCTTGCCAGAAGACTTATGATGGAACTATACAACAAGAATATTTCTTCCTTATTACAAGAAATCTGGACTGCAGTCCTTGAAGCAATAGATACTAACAATCAATGTAACTAGTTCAGTCAAGCTTTATATAAATCGAACAACCAATTTGATCTAATACATTTGATCATTTCATTGAAGGCCTACCTGTCTCAACACAAAATATGGAATATGCAATACAGTATGAATTTTGGCATGGCCCCTGGGATGGATGGCTTTCTAGTAGATTTCTACAAAATGTTTTATAAACAGCTATCTTATATTCTTTCTAAGGTTATCATTAAAATTTTTCAAAAAGGAACCAATCTGGCAACATCAGAACTATTTTAATTATTTTAATATTAAAGAAGAAAAAGATGGTCACAACTGGAATGACTTCTGCCCCACACTTCTATTGAACACAGCTTGCAAAATAAATTCAAAAAATGTAGTGACATGACTGAACACATTCAGCCCATCAATTATATATATAGATCAGACTGGTTTCATTAAAAGAAGAGTGGTTGCTTATGAGAGAAAATTGCTCGTTTGATCAGATGTGAGACATTGCTTCCACAGACTTATCGCTAGATACAGAAAAAGCCTTTGATAGGGTTGAATGGTCTTATTGAATGGCTGTCCTTTAAAATGTGGACAAATATTACTGAATTGAGTTACTGTATTATATAACTCTCCCCTCTCTTTACTATCAACTAATGAAATTTTTTCTCTCGTATTTCAGCTAGAAAGAGGGACACAACAAGGCTATCCCCTCTCTTGAACCACTAGTACTATATGTACATCAGCATTAAGCCACTGATGATGTGACTGTGAACAGGCAAAATACAAAATTAGTTTATATGCTGATTTTTTTATTAATGAAAAATTCACCATCATTGATTCAATTGTTATTGAATGTAATTGACATTTTTGGAGAGAGCTATGGTTTTTCCATTAACTAAAATAAATTACAAGCAATTATTGTATCCAAAAGACAAGATCGTTCTCAGTTTCAGAGCTTGCCATTTCAAATGTGCAAGAAAATCACTTATTTAGATTTTAAGATTTATCTTAACCTTCCCAGAATTGTTTCTATAAATATGGACTACATATTTTAAAAGTTTCAAAGATATAGAGAGGTGTCATGCCCTCCCTTTATCTTTATAGAGAAGAACAGAAATAGCCAAAATGAGGAGCTGCATAAGATTGAGAGATATCATTAGCCTGTTGCTTTTCTAAGCCTTTCCCTTGTTCTTTGCTTGAAAAAAATAGGTTTATGAATTTATATGGAATAAAAAACAGCCTTGTTTGTCACATAAGATCTTAAAAAAAAATCCTGGGCAACTGGAGAGATGGGTTTGCCAGATTTGTATCTATAACATCTAGCATTCCAAATGTGTCCTATGGTGAGATGGTTCCACTCCAGTGGCTCTATATACCCACTGGTGTGGTTTGAAATTTTTTTTTAAATGCTTAGCTATGTCATGTGGTTCCTTCTCTTTTTTTGTTTTATACCTTAAGAGGGTTACCAATGCTCTTAAGGAAAAATCCAATCTTTGCACAGACAGGGGCTTCTGGCAATATATTAAGATGATTACAGCATTCAATCTGACTCTCTTCTCAGGTCATTATGGGATTACCTGCATCTCAGGATCGAGACCAGTTCCATACATAAGACAATTTGGAGAGAAACCATTTTTTTGAAAAATTAAAGATATAATACAAGATGATAGACTAGCCTCCTTTGATAACATGTGTAACAAGTGCCAACTTCTGCTGTCTTTCAGCAGCTGTGTTGGAAACCGAGAGACGGTCTTGCAAAGTGGTCAGTCAGAATCAGGAATCCAACTTGGAGGAAGGCTGGAGCAGGGCAGTGGCAACAGCAGGGCTGGAGTAGGCTAAGGCTTGGAGAGGCTGTTGCCACTGTCAGGCAGGAGCGAGTTCCAAACCCTGGAGTGACATTGACCAGACTGAGCCGCTGTTCCTCCTGTGAAACTTGAGTATCCAGTCTGGGAGCTGTAAGGCCAGTTCTTGCCCTGTGGATTGGCTAGAGCCTAATACAAGAGTGACTCATCACCTTACAAGCTATGCAGAAAGATTCATGCACGGGTAAAGGACAATTGGTCTTTTTTAACTCTCTCACCTTGAGAACATGTTAAAAAATATGGAAGCCAAAATAACCTCGTAGGAATTATTTACAGATGGCTTAATGCTTTGCAGTACTCTCAGTCCCAAAGCAAGACTAGAAAAAGAACATATAGCCTTACTTTCCTAATAGAAATCTGGATGGGTAGCTGTCTGAATGTGGAAAATCCTTCATATTTTTATCCTTGAGATTCTTCCAGAAAAAATATTAAACAGAAACCGGTGGACTGAATCTTCAGGAGGTAGCTGAGTTAGTCTGTACAGGATAAACTTAAAAAACAGCAAATGGTCTGGTAGCACTTTATAGACTAACAAAACATGTAGATGTTTCAGAGGTGACATTCCCTCACTTTGGCAATACATAGCAAAGGTTGGAAATACAAACATCCATGTCAACCTTTTGCAAGTCATCTGTACCTGCCCCAAAATACATGTGTTCTTGAGCATCATATTTACTGTTTTTTCGAAAATGTAAAATGTCACTATCTTTTCTTCTCTGTCTATGTTACGTGTGCTCTGTGAGTTGGTATTACTAGTTAACATTAAGGGTACGTCTACACATCAAGGATAAACTCAAAATAAGCTACGCAGCTTGAGCTATGCTAATTGAATAGCTTAAGTCAAAATAGATTATTTCAACTTTTGGTACTGTCTACATAGCAGTTATTACAAAATAGAGCGCTCTTCCCCCAACTTCCCTTACTCCTTACAACTTCTGAAATGAGGCTTACAGAAATCAGAGTAAGAAGCCCATTATTTCAAATTTATTTCAAAATAACGAGCTGTTGTGTAGACGTGCACAATGTTATTTCGGAATAACTGACGATGTTATTCCTAAAGTAATCTATTTAGTTATTTTAATAATTGATGCCCTGCAAGACTTCTATTTTTTTCCCAGGATTTTGCAAATAATGAACATTGAATTTTATAATTTATATGCTATTTTCACCTTGTGCCTGTATTTATATGTTTTGCTATTTGCCTCTATTTTATATAAAAATAACTGACGACGTTATTCCAAAACAACACTGTTGTGTAGACATAGCCTAGGAAACAGATTTCTGTCCCCTAAAGAGTTAGCACAGAATTATTTTGAGAAAATGGAAATCTGCAGTTCCTTCTTCATACACAAACTGGCTTAGTGAGATCTCTCTTCCTGCACTAATGGAAATAATGATTCTGTGAACAGAAACATTTGGAAAAATTATGAGACTCCCTGGTCACATATGAAACTATTACTTATCTTTTTGTTTAGTATATATTAGCCTCTAGTAATCATAAGTTATGGTATCACTTATTTATCTATTTAGTTACTTTAATAATTGATGCCCTTCAAGACTTCTATTTTTTTCCTGGGATTTTGCAAATAATGAACATTGAATTTTATTATTTATATGCTATTTTCACCTTGTGGATGTATTTATATATGTTTTGCCATCTGGATCTATTTTATATAAAGATTAAATGAGAATTTAAAAAATGCCAAGTTCCCAACATTTTCCTAATATATACAGATACAGGGGGTTGACATAAATATGTTATGGAAACACTGTACAGCCTTAATAAAGATATTGTGGCCAAAACTGACAATAATGTAAAAATACATCCAGTCAGAATGGCATATGTCTGGTTCAGGGAGCCGACAGACTCGGTTTGCCCTTGAGCAAGATGTGGCGGGGGACTCTACACTCCTGGGAGAAGCGGGGCCTTGAGTGGAAGGGGTAGAGTTAGGAGCAGATAGCCCTCAGTGCCACCTGGATCGTGTTCCCTCCTCAGCCTTCAGTGTCATCCAGACCATGCTCCCCGCCCCACCCCACCCAACAGGAGGCACAGTGCTCCAGCAGCAATTTAAAGGCCAGGGCTCTAGGTGCCACCATTGTCCTGGTAGCAGCAGCTGTGGCCAGGAGCTCTGGGCCCATTTCAATTGCTGGGCTCCAGGGCAGTTGCTCCCTTTGGCTCTCCCACCACCCATTGGTGAACTTGTGTCTGGTACAGTATAATCTTACAGAAGGGAAAAAGCATAGCTGAGCTTAAGTGAAACCAGATTCATGGGTGTACTGAACATTTAGAGGCAACTCTGTGAGAAAAGTGAACAAATGAAAAGCATGCAAGCAAAAATAAGTGACTAATTTTTAATGGATTTTAAGCAAAATGAATATGTATAGCCTGTGTTGTTAAGTGGGGTGGGTGGGTTGTTTTTGATAACAGTGTGTAAAATATTTGACAAATCCAAGATGAGGACTTGTTTAAGGAGGTAGAGGGTCTATAATGGCATTAAATGGAGCAAAAGAAAATTTAGATTCGGTATCAAGAAAAAATTCTAACAGTGATGTGTGTTCAGTTATGGAAATGTCTCTCAGGACCATTGGGAGCTCTACTTGATGAGCCATGTACAGCTACACTAGACAAAAGCACTTGATAATGTAGAGAAATTCGCAGATTTATATAATTAATATTTTTCTCTCCCATCTCTGATTCTGTTACTAATTCTCAGAACCCTAATGGTGGGTGGATTGAGATCTGTTCTGATGTTAAATCTATTTATTTTAGTTCTAGAGATAGTTTATATTTACTGGATCTAAATTACCTCAAGCAGCATACCCCCAGATATGAGAAAACCCATGTTCCTTATTAGCAGAAGACCCACAAGGACTCTTTGGTTTGGTGGAAATGTCTGGCATCTTGTCAGTCACCTGGAATTGTTGTTACATTGACTGGTTTTATCATGGGTAATATGATTTGTTAAAACAAGCTGTTCAGTAACTTCCCAGCCAGAATTGTTTTGTCTCTTTCTCGATATAGTTTTCTATGGTTTAAATTATCATTTGCTGAATATATTCTGGCACCCTTCAAAGCACAGTCTACAGCTTTGAGACTGTTGTGTATCTACCCCCTACCCCCAGGAATTTCACAAATAAATCACTACTAATACGACATGCATTTGAATCCCTTTTGCTGTAGTTTACATCTTCTGAGTGATATTTGCTTTGACTTGGTGGAGAACAGGTTTATTAATGTTGCTTTTTATTGGTTGCTAAGGGCTGCAATGTGCTGAAGTGGAATTTGGACATGGTTCCTTCTTAGCATCTTCTAAGACTTTAAGGCTATTATACCAACAGCGGCTGGGGGATGAGGGAGCAAAGAGGAAAGCACTTGTTATTCAAGGCACAAATTAAAAACTCCTGGTTTGTCTGAAGCCCACTGCTGAACTTTCCCCAAACAAGAAAATTAATGAAATGCTGCTTGACTATTTGGCTTTTCAGTATTGTATTTTGACAATAATGTCATCTGGAAATTCATTGTGACTAATAGCCTAGGCTGCACTAAGAACTTAAGAACTGGCTTGTCAAGCAGTACGAGTTTTAGGATGCTGACTAAGATGCTGCAATGGCACAGAGTGTTACTAGTTGGGGGTTTTTTCTACGTTATTCAGACAAATTAGATATAAGGGTACATCTATACTTGCTCCCTAGTTTGAACTAGGGATGCAAATGTAGGTGACCAAAATTGCTAATGAAGCAGGGATTTAAATACCCCGCGCTTCATTAGCATGATCTCGCCTGGTACATTACTCCACTCAACAGCTGTTTCAAAAGTGAAAGTGGGCGCCGGGATGCATTAGTTTGAACCAAACCCCTTGGTTCGAACTAACGTTACTCCTCATTTTTCATTAGCAATTTCGGTTGCCTACATTTGCATCCCTAGTTCAAACTAGGGAGCAAGTGTAGACGTACCCTAAAAGAATGAACCCATTATTGGTCATGTGCCTGATTCTGAGTCAGTGTGAGTGTTGTGGCTATTTAATGCTTCTCAGAATCAGGCCCTTACATGTGAAATGGCTTCCCTGAATGGCTGACATTTAATTTGGAAAGATTATATCATCTGCCCTCATTTAACCAGTAATGACCCCATTCAATATCCTCCATCACCAGTACAGGCGACCCACAATTTACAACTGCCCGACTTATAATCCCCCGCATTTACAACCATTTTTTTCCTGCAAGATAGTGCCTAAAAAACCCCAATTTACATCTGCAGCTCGTATTTACGACCATGTACAACGCAGACACCACACGCCATCCCAAAACAGGAAATGCACAAGGTCAGTCAGACTCACCAGTCTGCAGCTGCTGCTTAACCTGCGCGCATCTTTGCCACATCGGTCTTTGCTTTTTAGTTATTTTTGTGCATTATTTGAACAATTTAGTTTAGTTTTCTTCCATTTCCGTAGTCAATTTTGGGTTTTTTAGGATATGAAATGGGTTTCCAGGAACAGAACCACCATTTATAACATTGTGCCTATGGGAAATAAGGGTTCGACTTACAACAGTTTGACTTACAATGGTTCTCCAGGAACCAATTAGGTCGTAAATACGGGGGTCACCTGTACCAAATTTCCAATGGTGCCAGAGGTGCCCTGGTGCTGGGCCCATACTCAACAGGGGCCCTGCTGGCCAGCCTGGCTCTCCATTTCACTTGCACTGCAGTCAAGGGGCTGCCATACATTAGCTCCTTTCCTCTCCTCTCTGGCTGTCTGGCCATCCCAGGTCTTCTCCTGCTCCTATCCCCACTGTCCCTCCCTTTTGCCCACTCTCACCTCAGCTGTCTGGCTGAAGGCTCCTCTCTGCACAGAAAATGTAATTTACTAAGCAACATGACCAGCTGACTTAGTGTAATCTTACAGTACAAAGCTTTTAGATAAAGATGTTTACAGAAATATCCCAAGATTTCCAAACTCAACAGAACAGAATTCAGTTTTTGTGTGTGTGCAAGGGAATAATTTATCTTGTAATTTAGCTTTAATTCACATTTTCACAATTAATTAAACATCAACCTACTCATTATACACATAAAGCATTTAAATTGATGTATGAAGAATGACGGGGAGTGAATAATGCTTTGAAGATCCATTTCAAATTAGTTATTTGATTAATGAATATTTCACAAGGGCATTGGTGTGATGACCTCTGTTGATGACTTAAGGAAAGGCATGTCTATTTAGATAATGAGAAGACAAAGTGAGTGTGTGTTATCTCTGTCAGTATGTTGTGTAGAATTACAAGGATTAATTTATACAAAGTGTATTACTTTTCCTATTGCTTGTATGAGATAACATAGAACTGTAAGATCAGTAAATAAGTTTGGCTTTTTAAAGATGCTGTTGAATGATAATATCTGTTAGTTGTACCTACCAGGAAGCCATTTTGGCTGTGTCAGCAGTGTGAATCCTGATCTTTTGCCTTATAAAGAAAGAAATGCTCTGTTTATGATAAGGCCCATAGTGGAAGTTTGTTTTCTCTTCCAAAATCTACTATAATCTTTCACAAAACCTGACATTTTTATTTTGTAGGTGCAAAAGAAAAAAAATGTTTCACGATGAATCCCTATTGCCTTCCATTGCTTACTTAGTTTTAGAAACAAAACACAATGTTTGCCTTGTAACATTATTTAATAGATTCTATTTCTGGCTGTTTTAGTTTAGCAGTGTGCCAGACATACATTAGAAAGGAAGTAGTGATCACAAAAAGACGAAATACTTAATCAACTGGAAATATTTCAAATGCACAGTATTGCATCTTGGTCTTTCTTTGGGAGCCTCTAATGCTGGCCAGAGACGGAACACTGGGCTGGTTGCAGAGGTGAAAGTAAAGGAGTGTGCCCCAATGCACAGCTGCAGCAAGAACTGACTGAGCTGCAGCAAAACGCAGCAGGAAGCTATTTAAAGAGCTGGTGGGGACCCAGGTTGCAATAGGACAGTACCTGTAAGAAATGTAAGTTCCTTTCACTACTGACTGGTTGGGGGCGGGAATCTGATTTAATATGACAATTCCTTGAAAGATCAGATAGAAAATACCTGCACATTATTTCCTTGTGGGGAGAGGGATTATAGTGAAATTCTAGAGCCATATGGATCTGGGGGAGAGAAAGCACAGGCAACACTGCAAGGCTCTCTACATAGAGTGTCCTAGATCTCTTCAAAGATTAAACTTCTCTAAGATAGCCTGTAAACTACTGGTGTCCATCCTTTCCAGCCTGAGAACCATAGCATCTCAAAAAACTTCCAGGAGATTTCACAGGGAGAAGTTCTCCAGCCTGATTCACTTCCTTTGTGCCACTCAATGGGTGCTAGTGAGCAGAAGACCCCTGCTAAGGTCACTCAGATTTTGGAGCAGTCCTGCTCTAACTGCACTGGGGCTGGAGCAGAAAATCAGGGAACCCAGGTCTGTGTTTTGGTTCTCCTCCTCTGGGTGGGGGAGGGAAGCCTTTCTTTCCTAGGCTCAGGCAGAGCTGATCAAGTGCTTGTTCAGATCTTCCTTCCACTGTCCAGTAGGCAATCGGGCTGGTTGGGAAAAGTGTCTCAGATCCATCATAAACTTTTGAGAGGTGGGCATGAAAGATGAAGGAGAGGGCCTCAGTCTGGCTAGGTTGTTAGGAAAGTGACTTAGAATGTGGAAGACAGAGGCTGAACTCTTTCCATTGCCTAAGGTAGGTTCCACTCATTGCTCCAAGTTCAAGCCCTTGGTCTGGCCAATTTTGAGCCATGACTAAAAACTACATAAGGATTTAAACCTGGCTTTTGCCCTTCATGCCAGTTGAGTGTTCTCACCACTGACCTATTTGTTGTTCTGAGAGCAATGGATGGGGAGTCTGGTTTTTCATGAAATATTTTTGAAAGTTCTGGCTTTGTCCCAATGTGGAAACAAAACACATTTTGAGATGAAATTGTTTTCTAGCTAGTCTTAGTAGGCAGGGGAGCAGCTTGAGCTGTCATCTCTCTCCCATGCAATGCACAAGGCAGCTGCTGGGGGAGCTGCTCTTATGGGGTACCTGGGAGGCAGTTGATGGCAGCGCCTCCTACCTCTTCCCCATAGTACCAGGACTGATTCAAAGAGTCCTCCTTAAAAGCAGCAGGGAGCAGCTCAGGGAACTCATTTTCAGTGTAGAGTGAAATACAAAAGTTCCTAACACTCGGGGGCCACAACTTAGAGCCTGGAGGGTCACAAGTGGCTACCACTGCTTTAAACCCTGCAGTATGTGACAACACTCATCTTCCAAAGGCCTGGTGCTCTCCACTTCCACCAGCACCACAGCAAATCCCCCTGTGTCATCTTTCTGCACCTGCACACAGACCCACTGGGCAGGAGGGTGACTTTTTTGTACCAGCATTATCTTTCTTTCTTTAACTTTCTTGGATACTCAGTGAGCTTAGATGGGAGACATGTAAGGGGACAGCTCCTCTGTCCTTCCCCCAGCAAGACTTCTCCTGATGCAGGGTGCTCTCACTCCCTCAGACATGGGGTAGAAGGACTCTGCAAGCTTAAGGAAGAAGGGGAGAAAGAAGTGCAGGCCCTGCTCTTTGCTACTCCTCCCCCATTTTGCTATATATTTCACTGTATTGATTGGAAGCCACAATAAAGCAGGCTTGTCAGGAAAATAGGTTCTCTGCATTTAGAGGAAGGCACGGAAAATCACAGATTTGTGAAACCAGATTCAGATATTGGCACAAAAAGGAGTCATTAGCAATCCTAGTAAAGTCTGAAGACTTACATAAGTGTCACTGGGACTAGATTCATGCCCTTTGTGCTGTCTGCAGATCTGTTATTGTGAAGTATTGATATTTATGGTCCAACAGCTTTCCCACTAACAGTCCTAATGAAGAGAAAGTTTCAGAGACCTTAGTACTTCAGGTCTTAGAATGCTTCTGCTGCGGGTACTGTTGAATTGTGATTTGAAGCTCTGTGAATGAAAGCACCTTGAGTCACATTTGCATTTATTCCTAGTCATAGTTTTGAATTTTGTTGTTAAAAAACTTCCAGCTGACAGAGTGCAGTGGTTCAATAATAAAAAAAAAAAGGATGGGAAATACACTTAAACTGCTAAGTCAGTTTATTAACATTTTCAGTCAATAAATGTAAGTGAACTTGAATTTACATGTACACTAAATTGTGGCTAGATGTTTATTATGGAACTGAGGCCTCAGAGATAAAAAAGTGACAGTAATAGTAGCATAATCTGTTATTCGGTGTTATTCCTTTTCTAATAGATGATAGCTGGAACATTCAAAGCATCCAAGTTCCATTTTCAAAAAGGACAGGCCTAAATCCCATTAACTTTCAATAAGACATAGGCTCCTATGTACATAAGAGTCTTGGGAAAACAGGCTTAAGTTCCTAAGGTGCTTTAGAAAACTGTACCCACTAATCTAATAAAGAATCTATCAAGAAAAATTAGGAAAGATACTACAATGGTATTGTTAGAAAATGCAGCTACAATAGGACACTTGTGGGAGAAGTGTTATGCAAGGAAAATGCCACTTCTTGATTTATTGGAGGGATTTTACTTTGCTAAGTGCCTAATATTCCATCCACTGTAATGTATACCCTGTCACATCATATTGATCAAATTAAAAGTGTATTGCCAACTAAATAAAACATTTTAAACATACTCTGCACAATTTGTTCATTTCTAATGATCCTATGAAACAAATAAGACCTCATACTGCCCAGTAATATGGGAAATAAAACAATATAGGCCAGATCCTTAGATTGTATAAATCATCATAGTTCCATTAACTTCATTGATCTATCTCCATATATATATTTCTTTTTACTTATGTTATGGAGACTAAAGAGAAGGTATAGTTTATTTCTAGGTTTATTTTGTGAGGAATGTAATGTATCTGTGTACAGATGTAAAGTATTCTGGACTAAATGAGATTGTATTAGTCAGTGAAGAAAAACAATTGTTATATGATTTTAACCCTAAAAATGCTAAGTATTTTTCAAGTCCCATTATAAAAGATCAATTGGAATGTAATTGGAAGTGGTTGAAATGAGTTTTCAGTTCCCTGTGTCAAGCCAAGGCAGACTTTCTCGGATAAATTGCCTTCCCACCCTCAGAGGGGAAGAAAAGTCCTGAGGGAATGTTTGGAATGACCTGGCACAGCTGAGCCAGCAACCTGGTGTAACAGCAGGTCGGCATTAATATGCCTTCACTAAAGGGAATCTTACAGTTGTGCTGCAATTTCTTTGCCACCTGTGTATGTCATTTTTTTCTGTATGGGCTTCTCATTAGTGGCCTAGCAAGAAAGAACCTTTATGTTAAAAAAAAAAATGTTGAAACTCTCATTTTAAAATATGTACTGTTTCACCCTTGCATTTTCAGTGGCAAAACCACTTGTTAAATCTGCTGCTGAGCCCTTTAAAATCCTCTGCTTCTTGAAAGAAAGGCTTGCAAAAGGGGATCAATTTTGAAAATGTGCTAGAAATAAAATGAGGGGAAAGTAGTCAATGACTAGGTATCCAGCAGTGGAAGGAGAGTTACCAGCTTTATTCTTAAATGGACACGGTTCATTGAGCTTTTAGTGCAATGAAATCATACATTTGGTAATCATTTTTTGAACATGATTTACACATTGAATCACTGTAATATAAAATTCTAGGCAACCAAATGAAGACCTTGAACATATTTTTCTGTTAAGTTTCAGAAACCAGAGACACTGTTCATACAATATGGTCCTAATGCTGCAAATTACTTTAGAGGGGCAGCCCTTTGTGCTCACACAGAGCCCCATCGGGTTAATTTTGGGGCTCCATACAAGTGCACCAGTCCATTCCTCAAGCTATCTAAGCATCAGGGCCTATACCTACAGCTATGTACAATTCTGCTGAGTCACTTCACTGCCTCTTGGGCAAATATTTCTTAGCTTTCTAACCAGATGGAATCAGGCACTCTCATTAAAGTTTCCTCTGAATTTTCAGGTTTGCACAGACAAAATATTTCAAAGAGAAACACTATTGAAACAGCCAAGTTTTGCCTGATTTCACATCACCACATTCTGTGCTATAGCAGCAGTAGTTCCCAGAGGGTACCCAGCCCCGTGGAGAAAAAAATAATCATAGAATACTAGAACTGGAAGGGAGCTCAAGAGGTCATCAAGTCAGTCCCCTGCCCTCACAGGAGTTCCAGGCACCATCTAGATCATCCCTGAAAGATGTATATCTCACCTGCTCTTAAATATCTTCAGTGATGGAGATTCCACAACCTCCCTTGGTAATTTCTTCTAGTACTTAACCACCCTGACAATTAGAAAGTTTTTCCTAATGTCCAACCTAAACCTCTCTTGATGCAATTGAAGCCCATTGCTTCTTGTCCTATATTCAGAGGTTAAGGAGAATAATATTTCTCCCTCCTCCTTGTAACTTCCTTGTAGGTACTTGAAAGCTGCTATCATGTCCCCTCTTAGTTTTCTCTTTTCCAAACTAAACAAACCCAGTTATTTCAGTCTTCCCTCATAGATCATGTAATGATCTAGACCTTTAATAGACCTTGTCAAGGCTGTTCCCCACTCTAGCATGACAAATGCAGAAGTGGGGGCCCGCAAGAGCACTCTAAACCTTGCCTCTACAGGCTCTGGTAAGAAAAAGCTTCCCCCCAAAATCCTAATACCCAGATTTTGGGGAATCCGCTGCCACCATCAAGTGCTTTTGAATCCACAAACAGGGGTGGACACTTGAAACCAACCCCAGGGTACCCCAAGCTCTTTTTCCCCAAAAGAGCTTAAAAAAAGAAAAGCGAGGGGAAAAAAAGCTGCAATCTGTTGTAGCTGACCCCTCAGTCTGAGGCATGCAGATACACACAGACAGACCTTCCAAGACACAAAAATCAACCAATACTGGCTAATTAGAAAAAAGAAACAAACTTTTATTATCAAAACAAAACTACAGTTGCAAGCATATCAAAGTGGCTAGATGGAAAGAGCCACCAATTGATATAGATACTCAGGGAAAATCCCTGGGCTAAAAGCTTAGTTACAAAAGAAAAAAAAAACACCTAACAAGCTCAGACATTATTTTCACATCCCCAAACAAGGAAAACAATAAATCCCGATGGACCAGCTAAACTTTTCCCTACTTACACCTTGTAAGAAGTCTGTTCTTGGACAGAGCAGTGTCTCCCATCTCCCTCAACCAAAGAACAGAGAGAAAACCCCTCTTTTCCAGTGTGAAATTCCTACCTGTATTGTTATTGGCTGACCACCCAATACCTGGCAAGGTACAGAGTTAATCTCTTATGCACCAGGTGCTGGTCAGCACTCCTGGTTATGACAAACCTTTCCTAGACCTTTAATAATTTTGTTGGCCTTCTCTAAACCCTCTCCATTTTCTCCACATCTTTCCTGAATTGTGGTGCACAGAACTGGACACAGTACTCCAACCGAGGCCTAATCAGTGCAGAGCAGAAAAAAATACTTCTGCAATACTCCTTCCTAGGCAGTCATTTCCCATTTTGTATGCATGAAACTGATTGTTCCTTTCTGAGTTGAGTACTTTGCATTTGTCCTTATTAAACTTTATCCTATTTACCTCAGACTATTTCTCCAAGTTGTCCTGATTATTTTGAATTATGACTCTATCCTCCAAAGCACTTGCAACCTCTTCCAGCTTGGCATAGTCTGCAAACTTTATCAGTGTACTCTCTATGCCATAATCTAATAGTAGACCAAAACTCTAACCCCCAAGAGGCACCATGGCAGCTCAGACAAACACAAATTATTGTTTTCAGGTTCACTCAACCTGTAACAAAATACTGTGTTTTGAATTTCCACAGTGAAAAATCAAAAAATACCCCTAACACTGAAATTTTTGCATAGAAAATCTCAAGTTTACAGGAGCTGCATTTTCTATCACTGGAAAATTCTCAGCCAGCTCTGTTTAGGTATAATTAAAAAGTACACCACTTACTCTTCTCTCTTGACTGCTGAAAAGGCAGAAAACCAAAATCAAAATCAAGGTCACTGTTAGGAAATCTGTTAGGTGCTTGCTGGCTGGAAAATACACAAGATTAAAACTGGTCCAGGGACTGTTGGGGCATGTCTACACTAGGAAATTATTTCAAAATTAATAAAATTAACTTAATAACTCTCAATTTAACAAAATCGAAATAGATTGTCCACTCTACGGGGAAGCATCGAAATTAGTTAGAATTAGTCTGAAATACACATCCACATTGATCGGTGCCTGCTTTGGACTTAGAGTCCCTGCAAGCACTCTGGGGAGGACTCCAGGAAGGTGGATACTTCCTATGGCTGCTTGGTCAGGCAACCTGTGATGTGTATTTTCAGGGTCTCCTCTCTACAGCTGCATCTCACAAGCCACTCCTACATT
This sequence comes from Rafetus swinhoei, assembly GCA_019425775.1. Lineage (NCBI taxonomy): Eukaryota > Metazoa > Chordata > Testudines > Trionychidae > Rafetus > Rafetus swinhoei. The sequence goes on along the minus strand of CM033437.1, from coordinate 266,067,583 downwards.
GCCTACCCCCTCGTGGGACACAGTGGGCATGTGCCTTCTCGTGCTCTGGTTGCCCTTGAGGATATCACAGCACTCACAGCATGGAGCCAGAGGTGCTGCAAAGCAGTGCTAGGTCACAGGCCTTGTGCTGAACCGCATGGCACAGTACTTCCAGACTGCCCACATGTTGCTCCAGCAAGATAAGAACAAGGAACTGCAGGACAAACCCCAGTGTGGACCGCAGGCCCTGCTCACCCAGGTCCTGGTGTGACAGCAGCTGTGCATGCCCCTCAGTCCCCTGGACACGGTAGAATGCCTGTTCTGGCAGCGGGTGACAGTCTCAGACTGGTGGGACAGCATCGTCCTGCAGGTATGGGTCGACCAGCAGTGGCTGCAGAACTTCCACATGTAGAAGGCCACCTCCGCAAGTGGCTCGCTCTTGCCCTCAGGTGACAGGACACCTGCATGTGACCCTCCATGCTCATGCAGAAGCACGTGGCCATTTCCCTCAGGAAGCTCGCCACACTGGACAGCTACTGCTCTGTCAGGAACCAGTTCGGCGTAGGGAAATCCATAGTCAGGGCCATGTTCACACAAGTAGTAAAGGCCGTTAACCATGTGCTGCTATGGAGGATCGTCACTCTGAGCAACATGGGCAGCATTGTGGACAGCTTTGCCACCTTCGGCTTCCCCAACTGTGGGCAGGCCATAGACGGCACACACATTCTCTTTCTGGCCCCCGACCATCATGCCTCAGACTTCATCAACAGAAAGGGGTACTTCTCCATGGTGCTGCAAGCCCTCATGGATCACCAAGGATGCTTCACCAACATCAATGTTGATTGATTGGGAAAGGCGCACGATGCCTGCATCTTCCAGAACTCCTGCCTGTTCCAAAAGATTCACACCAGCTCTTTTTTCCCTGACTGCACCATCAGAGTCGGGAAGGTGAACATGCCCATCATCATCCTGGGTGACTCAGCCTAACCCTTCCTCCCTGGCTCATGAAGCCCTACACAGGAACTCTGGACCCCAGCAAGGAGCACTTCTAACCCCAGGCTGAGAAGGTGCCGCATGGTTATTGAGCGTGCATTCAGCCGTTTAAAGGAGAAGTTCAGGAGTCTCCTCACCTGTCTGGACTTCAGCCAGCACAACATCCTCTTTGTGGTGGTGGCCTGCAGTGTCTCCACAACCTTTGGAGAGGGGGAGACTCCTAACACGGGGGAGAGTTTTCTGCCAGGGTGCAGGGCTAAAGCTGAATGGCTGGCCAGGGAATTTGAGCAGCCAAATATCAGTGCCATTTGGCAAGCACATCAAGGGGCTGTGCTCATCAGAGAGGCCTTGAGGGAGAGTTTCATGTAAAGCCAGTTGTGAGACTCCCCTCTGTGCCTCTCCAGAAGGGGCACCTGCATTCCCTCTTTGTGCCTTTCCTCCCCCACTTCTTCCTTCTCCTGCCCGCCCCCCTTCCCACCATCCTCCTCTCCCTTGCAGAACAAATAATAAAGACATGTTTGTGCAAAACCAGGACTGGGTAAAGAACCTGGAATCGGGGGGATAGGTTCAGGGATGGGGCTGGCATCCACATTAATATTATTTCAAAGTAACTATTTCAAAATTAACCTTATTCCCTGAGGAAAGCTTGGTAGTGTGGATGCTCTGCTTCTAAATTTGACCTAAGCGGGTCATTTCAAAATAACACCCTAATGTAGATCAGGACTTGGCTTGGCCTGGGAAGCTCCCTTTTACGTCACCTGAGTATAGTCTTTGAAAGTGGGTAAACAATTCATAACAACTAATGAATTATATTTTGAATTCTCTGTGAGCAAAGGTTAATCACTCAGGTGATTCAAGTCAGAACTTTTACAAAATCTATAGCTCACTGTTTGAAATTAGAACTATGATCATTGGAAAATAGGTCACAGAATATGTTTCTATTATATGGCTGGACTAGTGTAACTCTGAATAAGGTACTCTGTGAGTACTTGCATTTTTTAGTTCAAAGTTTGCTTTTTGCTAAAATTCACTAATATTTGTTCATAAAATATTCTGGCCAGTAAACTCATTTGCTAAAAAATTAATGAAAAGTGAATGTAAATGTGTATAAAGACTAATTTGGTTAAAGTTAATTCAATTAACAATTCAAATGAATATTCCCACAATACTGTGAGTAGGTCTGAAAGAAATTTTTTTTAGCAAAAATGCATTTTGAGGAGAGAAGAATTGAAATTATTGGTAAATTTGGATCAAACTTAAGCCCATTATTTCAGCCTAAAATAAAATAGAACTGTTTTGGAGGAAATTTTGATGTTTTCAAAATGAACTGTTTTAAACATTGCATTTTAAAATGATGTTTAAAAATATTGTGCAACCTGAACAGTTATTTTAGATGATTGATATAGTTTCAGTGAAGGAAAACATGAAAAAAAAACCTATTTGATTATAAAATGAAACAATTTTTCCAGATTTTTCTAGTTGGCCGACAAAACAAAAATTAAAAAATCATATATTTATTCAGCTCAATTTGCGGGTTGCATTCTCCTTTCTTTTCTGCACATGACGTCCATAATCCTGGGCTGAACTTTAGTAAATTGCCCTATACTGCCTCTGGCTGTGGACTGAACTAAGGCTACGTCTAGACTGCAGCACTTCTCTGGGATACCTCTGGTATCCCAGAAAAGCAATGCCACATCCAAGGAATGCATCCACTTTTATGGTCTTTCGCCATCCTTGTAAATCTCATTTTAAGAGGAAAAACGGATGGCTCAAAAGAGCAGATTTTTCCGAAATTTTGCGCCATGTAGATATGCCAAATTTCAGAAAAGCCTTTTTCAAAAGAAAAGTGGGGAAAAATATGCAAATTGTGATTTGCAATTTGTGTATCTTTTTCTGATTTTTCTTTGTAGTCTAGACGTAGCCTAACTGGCTACACCTATTATAGTGTATAGTCTTTAAGGGTATATCTACACAACAGCATTATTTTGTTATAACTGATGGTATTTCAAAATAACAAAATGTGTGTCTACATAGCAAGCCATTATTTTGAAATAATGTTGAGATGGGGGACTTCTTACTCTGACTCCTGTAACTCCCATTTTATGAGTAGTAAGAGAAGTCTAAGTAAGAGCGTTCTTCCTTTCACTTCCTGCTTTGTCGACAGCACCAAAAGCCAAATTAAGCTATTTCGACTTCAGCTACACAATTGACATAGCTGAAGTTGCATATTTTAATTTGACTTTCGTCCTGCTGTGTAGATGTGCCCTTATTGGCAGGATCACCACTGGGGTATAAACAAGGACAGGCATAAAGGAATCACTTCATGGGGTTCTCTGTGGCAGCTGCTCTTGTGAGCAAGATTTCCAGCATTATGCTTGAAATTTTGAGCCAGGATACTTTCATTTTGTGTTTGAAAGGGAGCAGCTTTAAATCTCATTTGATGATAGTAAAAATCTAAAATACTTTTCTTTTTTACATTGAGATACAATCCCTAAGTAAATAGGTTTCAATTAATGGTACACCATCACCTTTCAGCTAGCTCACACTCCCCTAAGGAACATATGTGAAGCTTTATAATGAGTCGTAAGCCACAGTAGGCAATGTTTCCCTTGGATATTGAAACCCAGCATACTTTCTGCAGCAAGTGAGATACAATGATTTTAAGTGGTAGAATTAAAAAATAGCATCTAAACAGCCATGCTAAAAGAAAGTGCTGTGCTGTTAGAGTGGGGGAGCAGGGAGAAGCATCTGCTTTGTTATGAGGCTTTTTTGGGGGGGGAGGAGTGACAAAACAAACAATGTTGACAGTGGGAATCACATCTCTTATTCCAGCAGTAATTTTATTCCTATTGATTTTTGGAGTGTGATTTTGAATGGAGCCCAAGATAATGCCTGTGATCCATTTATTTCCTTGTTTGCGTGCCACCACCATCTTTGTTATCACTATACGTCTGGAAATAGGTGTTGATCATCACCAGTGATAATTAATATTGTTTAATCTGTGGCCTGGCTCTGCAGCCATCAGGTAAAATAGTCTAGGAGGGTATATAAGCAGTGGAGTGTGTTTGTTTCTAAATCATCCATCTCCTCTGGACCTGTTTTCTGGGAAGTATATGCATTGGGTGGGACCCATGGGGAGCTGCAGACTTGTCTCCAAGAAGTTACACAGGCATAGACACATGTCCTCTCCTTGCAGCCTTCATATCTTGCTTCCAACAGCAGGACCGTTGTCTGAACACAGCATTTGAAATTAGTAAGAAGTTTTGCTCCATATTTCCGTATTGATGCCTTATTCTCTCAGGGTATGTCTAGACTGCATCCCTCTGTCGGCAGAGGGATGCAGATTAGGCAGGTCGACATTGCAAATGAGGCAGGGATTTAAATATCCCGTGCCTAATTTGCATAAAAATGGCCACCACGTTTTTGCCGACTCAGCACTTTGTCGGCAAAAAGCAGCAGTCTAGAGGGGGATCTGTCGAGAAAGAAAGCCTTTTTCGACAGACCCTGTAAACCTCCTTGCAGGAGGCATAAGGGATCCATCGAAAAATGCTTTCTTTCTCGACAGATCCCCCTCTAGACTGCCGCTTTTTGCCGACAAAGTGCTGAGTCGGCAAAAACGTGGTGGCCATTTTTATGCAAATTAGGCACAGGATATTTAAATCCCTGCCTCATTTGCAATGTCGACCTGCCTAATCTGCATCCCTCTGCCGACAGAGGGATGCAGTCTAGACATACCCTCATAGGAGAATGTAGATGCACAAACTTTGCCTCCAATGGAGTACTTCCTGTCCATACCCCTATTCTGCCCTTATCCATAGCTCCACACTACACAAAGTCAATGTTCCAAATAGGTGACCACCTTACAATGCAGCCCTCAGACCCTTGCAATGCATGGATGAGGGGCTCCCACAGGTGTAACTCTACCAATGAACAGGGGCGGCCTGTCCATATAGGCGAACTAGGCAGCCGCCTAAGGCACCAAGTTAAATGGGGCACCAATTCAGGGGTTTGGAGGTGGGGGCGCCGATTGCATGGTTTGCCTAGGGCGCCAGTTGCTGGCAGCTAGTCTAGGGCCACCCCTGCCAATGCATGTATTAAAGAGGCAGGCAATCTCCATCCCTAACTTCTGTTAGAATTAATCCAGCCCTCTATGGAAGAATAGGTTCTCCAGGAAAACCGGTAGAACACTTTTTTTCTGTGAGAACATTTGTCACATACCCATTACCATTAGAGGCATATGTGACTGATTTCTTCCCCCTGACAGATACTGGAAAGATATAAAATGGTCATCTGAGCATCACTTCCAAATTTTCTTACAATGGATCTGTTAGGAAAAAGTAAAAAATATTATTCTAATATTTTAAATATTTTTTGTTTGTAGATAAGGAAATAAAGGAAGAAATCTTTGCAGGAAAAGCTGATCTAGTCTATCACAGCTTATGCAGATAACCCAAGGGAAGAAGTGTTTTTGCACTGGGCAGGAAAGGGCTGTTTGACATATAGCACTGTGCACTGAAGAATGGCGGCCTCAGAAGTAAATGAAGCTCAGCTTTTAACACAGTAACTATCGTCTTGCCTAATACAGATGAGAAAAGAAAAGAGGCAAAACTTCAATTTAAAAGATTGATGAAAATCAAATAAGGGATGCTTTACTTGAATGGTTATCATGGATTTGAGCTTTGTATTTATATGTAGCTTGGTTAAACCTGTGGGGTAGGAATGATATCAGATCACTAATCAAATATTGGTTTTGGCAGTAAATCATAATTATGTTTTACAGCACTTGGGGTATGCAGTAAAATAATCATATGCATCCAGCTTTGTATCTCAGTTGGACTTTTTCAGCATCAATCAATTTGATTGCCTCAAATTATAATAGGAAAAAATAACCATCTGTAGAATGTAAAAACAAAGAGGAGTCCTGTGGCACCTTAAAGACTAAGATTTATTTGGGCATAAGCTTTCCCTAGATAAAAATACTTTGTTACTCACAAAAGCTTATGCCCAAATAAATCTGTTAGTCTTTAAGGTGCCACAGGACTCCCTGTTGTTTTTACAGATATGGACTAACACAGCTACCCCTCTGAGACTTGTCATCTGTAGAATGAATGAATACCCTTAAAAGTGTTTTCAGATAATACTTTTTGGCTTGGTCCCTAAACTCTCCTTGTGCAGTCACTGTAGAATGCAATGGACATATTCCTAATAAACACAAACTCTTTCTTTACCATTAATCACAATGCTTTCTCATAGGTTATAGCCAGTGTCCTTGGTATACTATAATCCCATGGCCACAGAAATTGTAGCAGTATTAACATCTTGCTATAGAATTTCAGCTTTCTGGCACTTAACAATGAAAAAAGAAATTTCATAAATATAAACTGAGAGACCCTGAAACAATCATTCTAAGAGCTGTGACTTGTATCATTCATCTCGCTCATTTCCTGTTGGACTCCATAATTCTTTGACCACCCAATTTAGCATTTTCCCAACATGTCATGGAATTCAGCCTTTCCGCCACAGAATTAATCATTCTGCTACAGCCAGGCAACCAACATTTCATTCTCCATCTTCTTCCATCTTCTTGCTGGGGCCTGCCTGTAGCTGCCTCTTGCTCTGTACATTTCCCCAGAAAAATGGGAATTAATTAGAAGGGTCAAGAATCATGATGGTAAGAACAACAAATATCCTGAGTACTATGTCACATGGAACAGCTAACATATTTTCTGACACAAACAACTAACTGATGATGAATCCAGCCTTGAAGTGTATTTCCCATGTGTTGTATGGATCACAAAATGTTTCATGCTATTTTGCCATAATGGTTTATTTCACTCTTATATTTTTCATCAAGACAAAAATAACTATGCTTTCAATTTGAATGGATTTTATTTAAGATCTAGCAAAGAGCAAAATCAAACTCTCCATGATAGAGTACGAAGTGTGCAATGTCCCTTTACCATTATAATTTGGTTGATTAATAGTATTATATTAACGTCTACAACCTCAAGCAGGATTAAGGCCTCATTGTGCTTGACACTGTATACATAAATGTAAATTCTTTGGGACAGGGGGGTGTTTATAATCAATTTAAGTAGACAAGGCAGGTGAAGCATGGGATAAAAGGAGTATAATTATCCACATTTTATTGACAGGGAAGTGAGTGGAGAGTTGGATCCACATCTTCTGACTCTCAGTCCCAGTGCCTTAACCATAAATTCACTCTTCCCCTCTGTAACAGTTCATCTTGAAGTTTAAACATGTCTGCCTTGTATTTTATCTAGCTAACTCAATAGGAATTTAAATATGCAGCACACAGAAAAAAAAGTTATAATAATTACATTGCAAAACACACCACCACTGTCATCTAAAATGAAAGGTACAACACGAATATCTGTGATGTCATCAACATAAGGTAAACTTGTGACATTCTTCATTTATTGTCACAAGCTATGAATTTATACACTGGAGTGCTATTTATAAGAGCTTATCAAAAGTGCTTCACACTAACACACACTGTTTTCCCTTGGTTGTGTTTTCTGAGTGTACTGAATGATTTAATAATACCAGTTAATGAAGCAAAAATGGGTTTCAATATTGATTTTACTGGCTAAATGAATTATACTCAGATAAGGGAAATCTGAAACCTCCTGACTTATGCAAAATTGCTTAATAGATCTATCCAATACATCTCTAAGGAGAGATTAGCATTGTGCGGTGGACAGAACTTGAAAAACACAACAACATTTCTCCTTTTGCAATTGAATGGAGCTTTAAAAATATAATTCCACTTTTCCCCTTATGGTTGTTTTCTCAAGATGTCATTGCTGCTCCTTTAGAGAGCTTTAAGACATAAGTTGTCATTTCTCTTTTTCTACTTATGTTCAGTTTTATTGTCAATTATTTCCTGTTCTTCTAATTTCTTTGCCTTTCTTCCTACCTGTTATTTTCCTTTTCTTTAAGGGTATGTCTACACTACAGAGTTTTGTTGGAAAAACGGCCGTTTTTCCAACAAAACTTCAGTTACATCCACACTGCAATCGTGTTCTTTCAAAAATAAATCAAAATTACAGTGGGGTTTTTCTGACAGAGGTACTCCTCATTCTACGAGAAAGAAGCCTTTTTCCAAAAGAGCTCTTTTAGAAAAAGGTGTGTGTGGACAGGGAGGAGGGTTTTCTTTTGAAAGAAGAGGCCTCCAGGAAATAACATGGATGCCCAGGTGGACACTCCGTACACACTAATCACAACTCTCTAGTTCCTGTCTCCTGCCAGCTCTTAAAGCTGCAGGCACCCTGAACAAGCCTTGTGGCAGGAAGAGAGCAGCACCCTGACCGCACAGCTCTCCCTGCCACAGGCCTGCTCACCCATGGTGAAGCCACAAGCCCCCTGATACCTCCCTGGCCTTCACAGGGAGCAGCCCCAGGGGTCCCAGGACCCACCCAGGGGGACCAAGAGGCGGGCACCCTCCTCGTCCAGAGCAGAGATCCTGTCCCTCCTCCAGCTGTGGGTCGAGGAAGAGACATTGCAGGATCTCCGCTCCAAGTGCCGCAATACCGAGATCTTCGAGTGCATGACCAAGTCCCTGGCAGAGTGCAGACACCCACCCCGGAACTTGGAACAGGTCTGGAGTAAGGTGAAAGAGCTTTGTCAGGGGTAGGTGAGGGCCAGAGAGCACAGCTCTCAGGGGCAGGACCCCACACCTGCCCCTATTACCAGGAGCTGCAAAAACTACTGGGTGGTTGGGAAACGTCTTTCCCTCCCGTCGTCATGGACTCCAGCCTCGAGACCCCCGTTGTTGCCCGGCTGGAGGTCACAGCGGAGGAGGAGGAGGACCAAAGCCAGCAGGAGGAGGAGGAGGAGACGGACACCGTCACCCTGTCCCTGGAGCCAGTGCCTGTCAGCCAGGACAAAGGACATCCTTCAGGCCTTGTCTGATGCCGGGGAGGGATCTTCAGGTGAGTGCTCTCAGTTTGTCACAAACACAGGGCAGGGGAGGTGGGCACACAGGGGGCGGGATGCGAGTGTCACTCGGGCTGGACATCGTGCTGTAGTCCATGCACATGGAACCATGTGCTGTGTTAGTGTGCAGCACAGGGACTCAGCAGGCAGCCCCTAAGCATGGGTGGGATCCTGCTGCCAGGATCAGGGGAGGCCACTGTGGGGTACGGTTGCCAGAATACAGCTCCTGCACCCAAGGAGAGGGTCCCAAGAATGAGCTCGAGGTAGAGCTCATGCAGGACCAGAAAGGCAGCTGGCATAAGTGCTGCAAAAACTGCAGCATGGCCGTGTGGGGCCATTGCATGCCTAGGGGCATCTCTGGCTCCATGGCACCAAAAGAAAAGCTGTGGCATCCAAAAAAGCAGGGCAACCACAGCAGGAAATGTGAGAGCTTTGCTGTCCCTTGAAGAGGTAGCAAGCATGCAGCAGAAGCAGAGAAATGGCTGTCCAGGAGGGTCCTTTTAAGCGCGTGTCTCTGCAAGGCTCTGACACGAGCACTCGGAAGCAACTGGTGACCTAAAGCCCTGCCTGAAGTGGTTCCAGGTGGCCTTTTATGCGAGAGAGTGTCCAATCAGTTTGGACGCTCTCTTTCGAAAAAGCAGATCGCTTTTTCAATGCGCTTTTGTGTGTGGGCGCGCTTTTTTGAAAGAATATATATCGGAAGAAGCCGTCAGTCTAGACATAGCCAGATTAGATGGCTATACGTAAAGATTTTAAAAATAAAGGTACAAGTGCTGTGACTAAGCAAGCAAATACTGCACTGAATTTTTGATTGATAAAAATATTAAAGTTGATAATGTTTATTTTACAGGCCTAGCAAACTAGGTGATTCCCTAAAAAAGCGTTTTTCTCATCTACATTGAAAATACTAAGAGATTTCTTATATTCTGTTAGAGGTGTGTCAGAATTGATTAACAAATACCATTTGTGAAGTCTGTAAAATCAAATTACCATAAAACAAATAGAAGAGTGAAATTAGTTGGGCTGCATGCCTTGACATATACCACTAAATTATTTGGAATAACCACCTGCCTCATTTATCTCTTAGGCCATTATTCAAAACAAGCTGTTCCACATGCTTATTTTTTTAAAGCAGTAAATAAATGGAAGATCTTGTCTACCTAATCCTAGGCCCGCTGACCAAAATGGCATGCATTACTCTAGTGGCACTCATCACGACAGATGTTCATGATATCTGAATTTCATTCAGACTTAAAGTAAAGGTAAATTGTATTTTGCAAAATGATTCCTGAGGAAAGCTTTATTAGTCAAGTATGTGCTATTTATGGCAGCGTTCGGTAGTGTTTTATATTGCAAGATGTCTTTAAGTTTTAAATAAATTTTACCCATGGTGACAAGTTAATAGATATCACACAAGGCTATTTGAGATGAATTGATTTATGCTGGGAGTAGACAGAAACGATAGTCTAGTTATTCTGAGATGAAATTGGGAATGGGAGGTGGAGGAGGTGGTAAAGGAAAGGATTAATTCTAAGGTGATCCTCATTAGAAAAATATTACAGCACTAGGGTCAGGTTAAAGGAGAAAAGCATTGTTTTATTTTATAGCAGAAAAGAATGATGGATTTAACTTGGATTTGGGGAATAAATCAGTTCTAAATTGCTGTAAAGATGGAGGAAAGATTACTGCAGAAAACAAATTTTGTATTTGAGCATCCTAGTACAATTAAGGTTGTTTATTTTACTTTTTTTTTAGGGCACTTCACATACTTGTAACGGGGGAATTCCCCCCTTTCCCCTTTTTTTTCAAAATGAACTCCACTGAGAAATGGAACAGATATAAAGAGTATAAAATTCTTTAACTCTCACGGCAGATTTATATTATGCTAAATGCCCATAAAATGAGAGAGAAATCGAATATTAAAGTTGATATAAACCCATATCAATTATTTCTCAGCATCTCATCCATTGAAATGTACCAGTGATATCTAAAGCATTTCTTCTCAATGGGCTAGAAGGCTGATTATGGACCCTATTAAGTGTAAAGGCGCAATAGGATGGCAAGATGACTAGTTGAAGATTATAGACCCTGATTAAATTATTGCAAACCAAAAGCAGTGAATATAACACCAGAAATTAATTTACAGAGAAATCAGTCTTAGAAATGCTCTCAAGCAACAACACTAAGTTTTGAGGAAATGATGAAATTCAGAATACCTTTCAGAGGCCCTCAGTGTTCTGTAGCTATGGAATGATACTGAAATGTCAGCCATCTTCTTTTTTGGCAGCACTGAGAGCAGGGAGAGAGGTCTCCACCAGAATAAGGTGCTCATGCATACTGTGCAGCTGGAAAACGAGAAGTGCATTTGAACCTTGTACAAATGCTGTTGAATGCCAATACCAAATATCAGATTTGGTCCCTAATCCTGCAATTCTATCACTTATGCATGTGAGTAACTTTCTGCATAGGTGTAGCCCCATGGACTGTTTGTGTAAATCTGAGCAGGTTTGTAAGTTTTTGTAGAATTCAGGACCTTATTCATACCTGATTCTGGTATTATTTCAACCATAATGTAAACAGGGTCTTAATGTAGGAAAATAGGCATCATCTGCCATACTGGATCACCCCAGTGGTCTGTCTAATCCAGTATCATGTCTCCAATGGTGGCTTATTATCAACTACTTCAGTGGAAAGTATAAAAACTCTTCAATTATGGAGAATTTTCCCCCAGGGAAAATTTCCTCCTAACTTCCAATAATTAGAGTCTGGTTTATGCCCTGAAGTATGTGAGTTTATATCAATTCCAAAACATTTTAAAAAATAGATACTGTTATCGCTCTGGATAATCTTGTTATCCATATAAACATTGCCTTGAATTGTGCTAAGCAGCAATGTGTTCCTCCGGATAATTATGTGCAAAAGAATTTCCCTATATCACTTTAGAGTTTGCTGCTTTTTTATTTCTTTGAGTGTTCCCCTTGTTTTTTATATTAGAAGGAAAGGTCACTAAAAGTTCAAAATATGCCTTCTCTTTTTCTTTCATTATTTTAATATTTTAAGCACTGAAGCTTACAATGGAGACAGTTGCAGAAATTCTGTATAAATATGTTCCTCTGGGGGTGGGATGATTTTCAATATTATTTGGAAATTAGGAGCTTTTTATGCAACATTAACATTTTTATATAAAAGTGGCTCATGGTCCTGTCATGAGTGCAGGAAGACTGGACTTGATGACCTCTTGAGATCCCTTCCAGTTCTATGATTCTATACAGCTATATCCCTACATATATCTATATATCTATATCTATATCTATATCTATATCTATATCTAGATAGATAGATAGATCTATATCTATCTATCTATCTATATATCTATGTCATATATTTGTTATACAAATACGCCAAAAAATAAAACTCAATTTTTTTTAATTAATAGACAAATTGCTTGATGCTTCCATTTCTCTCTCTTTAGTAATACTTTAAAAAAGAATATTTGGCTTAATGTCTGAACATAGCAAATGTATATGCTATTTTATTAAAATGAGAGAGATTGATTTTTGGTGGAAATCCATTCGTGGTGTTGTGAATATTAACCAGAGGATTAAAAAAGTAAAATTGCATCATTTTTTTTCACACAGTGAACTTATATAAGTGGCATCTCAGCACCATGGTGTTTTTCTATCAGAATATTTGTGCCTTAATGACTTAGGGGTTTTGTTATTTTCAGTGTACATGTCTTTCATGAGTACTATGATTATTCATAATGAGCAGTCACTGCCTTTGAAAGTACTGTACACTGTGTGAGTAAGATAAAAAAGACTTTTTTCCCATTTTCATAGTGACTGTGCAAATGAAAGACCTCATTAATCAACCAGATTCCATTTAAACATTAGCATTAAAAACCTCAGCATATAATCATTTTATGTTTAACCTCTTAAGAGCTGCTCCTTTGAAAGTGGTTTCTTGTATAGTATGAAGCAACATGGCATACAAAATACATATGCAGACTTATGCAAGAGTGTATTCAGTATATAAATTAAAGGCGAATTCCTCCCTTGCAAGAGCTTGGAGTACTTACAGTAGAAATTATCCCATCCTTTAAACCACTCAGGGGGTTCATGTACTGTTAATTTAATCCACAGTAAAGTAAACTTTAAAAGCCCACGTAGCTTAGATCACATATTATAAAGTTAGTCCTGGTAATGTCTACTACATTTACCAAGTGCTTTTTTTTTGTATATCATCCCATTTTATGTATCATTAAGAAAAATTTAACATATTAAAACAAACACACAAATTACCTCTAAAAATATTATGGTAGTATAAGTTGCAGCTTCATTGTTAAGACTAAGATTAATATTGCTATTATAACAGAGATTCAATCTCTGCCATATATGAAAACTACATTGTAGCTACCCTGTAGGAACACCAAAGGAAAAAAAAAGAAAACATAAGAACGTAAGAACATAAGAATGGTCATACTGGGTCAGACCAAAGGTCCATCCAGCCCAGTATCCCAGTGGCCAATGCCAGGTGCCCCAGAGGGAGTGAACCGAACAGGTAATGATCAAGCGATCTCTCTCCTGCCATCCGTCTCCACCCTCTGACAAACAGAGGCTAGGGACACCATTCCTTACCCATACTGGCTAATAGCCATTAATGGACTAAACCTCCATGAATTTATCTAGCTCTTTTAAACCCTGTTATAGTCCTAGCCTTCACAACCTCCTCAGGCAAGGAGTTCAACAGGTTGACTGTGCGCTGTGTGAAGAAAAACTTCCTTTTATTTGTTTTAAACCTGCTGCCTATTAATTCCATTTGGTGGCCCCTAGTTCTTATATTATGGGAACAAGTAAATAACTTTTCCTTATTCACTTTTTCCACACCACTCATGATTTTATAGACCTCTATCATATCCCCCTTAGTCTCGTCTTTTGTAAGCTGAAAAGACCTAGTCTCTTTAATCTCTCTTCATATGGGACCCATTCCAAACCCTTAATCATTTTAGTTGCCCTTTTCTGAACTTTTTCTAATGCCAGTATATCTTTTTTTACTCTAATCTGTGGGGCACAATTGTGCTAACATGGCTGCTGAATGGTGTATTATATGGCAGAACTAAGATTGTTTGGGGGGCCTAATTGTGCACTTCCACTTGTTAATGATTTCTTTCAAATTTAACCTTAACTCTGAATGTCCTGGCTTTATCGCACTGGGTTTCATGATAATTATAATTTCCTTCAGTATATTTTACCCTAAATTTCTTTTAGCCTTCACACTATCTTAATATAGTTTTTGTCTGAGAATTAAATAGGGCCCCGATTCATCAGAGCACTTGAGCACGCGCTTAAATCCATCCCTGTCCCACTGAGCATTTGAACATGCACTCTGAAGTACTAGCTAAATAGAGATGGACTTAAGTATATATGGAAGAGGTTTGCTGAGTAGATATGGGCTTAAGCATGTACCTAGCTGCTTTGCTCAATTAGGGCCTAGATGAGTGCATCCTTTTAGAAATGTCTATATTAGGCCTCCTTAATTCCACTGATAATTATTACAAGTTTTAAAAATGACCTTGCAGATCATGTGCTGTTTTTAATGGTTGTAATGGCTTCAGATATTTGTATGGCTCCTCCACGTAAAACTAGAGTATTGTGACTGTAGAAGCAAGACCTTTTATTGTTCTGCAGGGAATGTATTTATTTGTAGTACAGTCAAACCCCAAGTTATAAACATCGGACTTACAAACATCTGCACATACAAAGAAAAGTTCACCTCAGCTTCAGGGAATCAAAGTGCTGAATCAAACATCAGTGCTGGCTGGAGGACTTCAAAGGAGCAGGGGATGGCTACACAGCTGACAGCTGAAGAGAAGCAGCACTCTGAAGAGGAATCCTCCACTTCCCTCTAGCCACTGCCTGCACAGCCTCCCCCTGATCCTCCAAAGTCTTCCAGGTCACTGCCTCCTGGTGAGCAACCGCTGTTTGTGGGGGTTGGATGGGGATTGGCCAGGGGATGGGGCTAGGGAATCCAAAAGCCAGTGCTGAGCCTGCGGGGGGGTCTAGGAGGCACCGGGAGGTGCCCAGAAGTCCCCTTCAAAATCTCCACCTACCTCCTTATTGTCCTTTAATTAAACCTGCCTTTCATCAAGCACCAGCATTCAAAATTAAATAAAAAAACTATTCTTACTATTTTTCATTGTAAATATACAGTATTTCAGCTACAATGAGAGCTAACCTGGGAACCTAAACACCGTTTATAACATTGTTTCTATGGGAAAATGGTTCCAAGTTCCAAATAACTGACTTATAGAAGAACTTTTGGAACATGACCCATTTGTAAGTTGGGGACTTCCTGTATTCCTAAACAATCAGTGATTATACCTACTAGTTGCCTTGCTCCACTTGGTAACTAAGTCAGATTGCTGACATTTGTGCTATAACCATTTATAATAATTACTGACACCTGAACATATTAAATAAAAATTAAATAGCAAATAACTAAAACCCTTTAAGATTATATATTCAATCACAAAAATGGTAAGTTTTTCATAGTAACACACCTGCATTGTGCTATATATATTTACGCATTAAACTTGGTATAAACAGAGCTAAGTAGCATATTTCCTTGAAGGTACTGCAGGAGCCCTTCTGCCCTCTTAGAAGACGGGTGATTGAGCAAGTGGAGTTCCACATTTTACCCTAAAAGTTGCAAGATTTCAACTTAACCTGATTTCGCAGGCTATGCCTACACTGCAGGCTTCTTGTGCAAGAACTTTTTGCAGAAGAGATCTTCCGCAAAACGTTCTTGCTCAAGAGCGCGTCCACACTGCCATGTGCTTTTGCGCAAGAGAGCGTCCATACTGCCATAGACGCTCTTGCTCAAGAAACTCTGATGGCCTTTCACAGAATGGCCATTAGAGCACCTGTACTTTTTCTGATAGGGATTTATTGTACAAGAAACCCCTGTTGTCCTTCCACACAAGCCTTTTTGCACAAGAGCTCTTGTGCAAAAAGGCTTATTCATCATAGAAAGAGGAATAACTCTTGCACAAAAAGCCCTGTCTTCTGCTGATCTATTGTACTTTTTCTTACGCAAAAACATGCTTATAGTGTGGATGCTCCGCAAGTTTTTGCACAAAAACTCTGCAGTGTTAGATATAGCTTCAGTCTAGTAAGTTCCAGAGTCATCTGCCTGCTCCAGAAAACCTCCAGCTCTAGTGAGTTCAAACCTGGATCCATCAGCTTTAGAATCCCATAAACTGTAGCTGCTTAATAATAATAGACAACCCTTCATAGATGTAGCCCTATGCTCATTTAGGGCTTTAAAGATAAGGACAAAAACTTTGACCTGCATCTGCTACTGGTTAGGTGGCCCATTCAGACTTTTGAATATTAGTATAGAAAGCGACACAGCTGATTTGCTCCACTTAACAGAAATGTTGTTATTTTTAATCAGCTGAGCTTTTTAGATCATCTTCAAGCTACAAAATAGTCTTCCATGGAGGTGATGACTAGATGAATGACTGTGGCCAGTTTTACAGCTTTTTTTTTTTTTTTAAATTTTAGTTTAGAAACAAAAAGTGTCAGGGTTACATCCAGGAAACAGGCTGGGTTCATAGGCTTCTCTTCAAAAAGTTGACACCCTGTAGAACATTTCAGCTGGATTTTCTAATATTGTAATACAAGTCCCTGCACCATGATAGGCTGGAAAGTGCATGCCATTTTGTTTCCTAGATATTCCTAAGAGACAGAAGGTATTTCATAGTTTCACATTTACACTTTAGAAATTAAAATCTCTGAAGTTCAATCAAAGCAATTATTTAACATACACAAAGCAAAATTCACCAGACCCATCAGTTGAACATTGGTGAACCAACCCCTTACTTTTGTTACAAGAATTTAGCCTCCCCCAGATTGCAATAAAACAATAGTATCAATGTGGCTAGACAGCTTTCACTTGATTTGTTGTTGCTGATGCTGACACAACTAATACATTTAGAAAATTGCCTAGTAAGAGTGATTCAAATATCACCTGTCTTCCTGGGCAAATGAGCATTTATTTACTTCTTTCTCTTTCATAACACACTCACTGACCTTTATTGGGTTGGTGGAAACTACACACATGCCAACGTTTAAGAAATTAAATCCAGGTTGTCTCTAAACAAACAGAAAAGAAAAGGCAGGATCTGTGTGTCAGGGCTGGCTCCTCAGACGTTCCCAATACAATACATATGCACAATAATGCTAACACAGAAAAAGGTAAATGTCCTAGAAAGCTTATCTGCTTCTTAGTAAAAACTTCCTAATGCATTAAAGATTCATGTTTCTAAAAGAGATGTTACAGTCGGTTTGTTTAGCACAGTTATAAATGTGCTCAGCATCATCCCCCATCCCACAAAAAGAGCTAATAAAAAAAGTATTAGTCTGATATTTCTTGTCCACACTTTAAGTGCAACCCGATGCTCTCCCAAATGAAAGAAACTGGAGGTCTGATGTTGGCTTCTGATAAATTGCAATTCAAGTCTTAAAACCATGTTACACCATTAAATTCAGTAGATAGTTCCATGCATTGTGCCTGTGTGCATGCCCTCTGGGTTACATCAATTGTGCACAAGCATAAATTACAATACACTGTGGAAATATGATGCAGAGGTTATATTGGTCCCTAGGGCCAATATAGATCAAATGACACCCCAGGTAATGAGCATCTTTGGTGCTTCCCCCCCCTCCATTTGTTAAACTTTTGAATATTTTTATTGCATTTATAGCTCATTTTATGACTTTGATGCATGATTTGCAGGCATGATTTCTCCCTGTTATATAAGATAAATTTGCAAGCTAAATCTGTAAATCTGTATTTATTCATGCCATACATAAGCAAATAAAAATTGTTTCCTCTAAGCTTCTAGATTTTTTTAATTTTAAGAATAAGTGAAATGTACTAACATCAAGAAATGGAACAATACACCAACACTGGGTAGACCAATCTTAAATAGTGGCACTATAGTCAATAGCCTGGGAATTTTAATGCTGGTCCGTTAGTTCAAAAGGTCAATTTTCTCACCTTTGCTCTCACAGATTGAAGCACAGCCTCACAGTGATCCAGGGACTGGCCAATGGCATTTCCATGCTATAAAATAACAAATGATGTCAGTCTGTCATTAGCCATCATTAATCACAATATGTTTTAATTAGCCTGAGGTTTGAAAAGCTACACTCATGACTGCAGCCTGCAACACAAGCAGAATTCTTAAAGCTATCCACACATTAGGAAAAGTGTCCTTCAGCTCTGCTTCAAGAATGAATTCGAGAACTTGGAGATGTTACAAAAATGCATCCTGTGTTGCAAAAATGCCACAGATGTTGTCCAGGTTGATGTAAAGGTCTTTATCATTGATGTCCAAACATCCCCCATGTGTCAACATCCAGTGAAGATCCATGCAATTGTTCAAGGGTGTTTTCCTGTCTGCTAGTAGCTTACTAAGATGATAGAAAATGCCCAAGTATTTTTGTGATGCTTCATTTGTTCAAACCTGTTTTCGATGGGCACTTAAGCAGTGTCAAAGAGTAAACAAAAAACTTCTATCTGAATGTTTCTTCCAAGCTTCTCATCACCTCATCTCTGCCCTTATAAGCAAACTGTCACTTCTTCCACTGAATAGCCGTTTCCTTGAAGATAGGCTCAACTCCTAAGTTTTCTGTTAGGTAGCAAAGATGGCATCTTCAAATCTGTTTTTTGAATAGATGAATGAAATCAAGGCAACCTCTCAAAGTAGTAGCGGTTGCTATACCCATTAACTGAATTTATGGTACCTTGCCTTCAACATTTATTTGGAACAGGATATCACGCCATACCACAATTGAGATCAGAAATTTGGTCAGTGATCTAGTTTACCAGCCTTTGCTCCTCATGTCAGTTTTTGGCCTTGGCTTTATTTGATTGAACCCATTCTATCAGGGCTTTGTAAACATCAGTCACTTGGTACTTATCTGGCTTTATGTTATCAGTGAAGCTCTTCCAGCCAGTGTCACTTAGGGTATGTCTATTCAGCAAAGCATAAGTTGAATTAAGCTAAGTCAATTGCATAGCTGATGTCGAAATAGTTTAATTCGGCTTTTGGCATTGTCTACACAGCAGGAAATCGAAGGAAGAACGCTCTTCCTTCAACTTCCCTTGCTCCTTGTAAAATAAGGGTTACCACAAGTCAGAGTAAGAAGTCCTGCAGCTCAACATTATTTCGAAATAAAGGCCTGTAGTGTAGATGTGCGCTATGTTATTTCAGAATAACTGATATTATCTCCTTGAAAGTCAGTTATTCCAAAATAATGCTTCTGTGTAGATGTACCCTTAGTGGCTTCGCAGCCAGATTTCTAACATTATCCATGAGGATGCTGAAAACAGGGCGTACAACCTTTGCAGTATGTCACAGAGAGATATTGAATCTTAAGAAGATGATGCAGCATCAGACACAACCAGGGTGAGGCAATGGTAGCCACAAGGCATGAAGAAAGGTTTGGGATTCAGAGCAAGGATTCTTGCTTGGATGTCATTGTTTCTTCCCTTTATGTTCACACTGTTGTTGGAGCCTGGGTCACGGCAGCCCTGAAACTGCTTTTTATTCTCATTCTAAACGTTCATAAGGAGTTCTGTTAGGCCTTTTCAGTAGCTTCATCCACAGACTGGAAACAGATAACATGTTCTTTTACTTGGATACAGCTATTCTCATTGTCAACAAATCTTACTGTACATGACATCTTTTCACTGTGACCTATATCTGGAGCATGGTCCATTATTATGGCATAGTACTTCATTTTGCTGAACTGCATCAATATGTTATCAAGCACCTTTCTTGCCATAGGGTCCATCAACTCAGTTTGAATTGTTTTGCTGCAGTAATGCTCCATAGCTTTTTTATTAATTACTTGTTGTAGGTACTTACACATGATGTCATCCTATTTCCCAAACAGCTATGTCAAACCAAGGAAATTACAGTTACGTTCAGTGAACAGTTTATCCAATGAGCCCTGGAAAACTGGAAATTATTCTTTACCAGGAATAGGGTAATTGAGATCAGAGTCTCAAACACATTTGCCCAGTGCTAGTTTTCCATATTAATAATATGCTGGTTTTCTGCATCTATGCGTTTATTTATCTTGAGCTTAGACTCTATCTCCATCCATTTGAAGTAGGCTGTAAAATGAGCAGGAGACTTTTCATATTGCTTCAGAGCATCAGCCAAGTTATGCCAGTAATTGTATCCAGAAGGCACAAGCAACAATTTGGCATTTTTGTCAAATATTTTGCAACAAAACCAGAACACTTTGTCCATTGACTTTGAGTAAATTAGCCAAAGCTGCTTCAGTTTCTCGCCATTCTCAGGCACTCTTTTGCAGTGTGACTTTGAGAAGTATCACTTCTGCTCATTTACTGGAAATATCATATCCTCAGTTTTGCCCAGCTGTTCAAAATTGCAATTTAATATCAGCAGAATTAGGATTACTGCCATACAGCCAGATCTGATGTATCAATCTGTGATGTGCAAATTTTCTCACTGTTCTTTCTGTCATCATGAGAGACTGACTTTTTTTTTAATCATTTCTCTCCTTTTCATAAGAGCCATATTCTTCTTTGTCACCACTCTCCTTTATTCTATGAGGAAAACTGGATGACTCGCCATCACTTTCTTCATATTTCCATTCCTTATCTTCAGGTAAATCTGCTAATTCCTTAGTGATAGGACTTCCATCATTTATGCTTCACTTCTCAATTTCTTCTGCGCAGGTACAGTCACTACTGCCTAAAGCCTGGTCCATGCTGTTCTGTTTCAGCTATTTTCCCATCAAATTTCCCTCTTTCTGAAAACTAGATTGCAACTGAGCTTTTCAGCTCCTGAAGGTTTTTTTATTTTCTAAGGAGAAAATAGACATTATTAAGGAGCTCAAAAGTCTATGTTTCACCATCTTAGAAAGTCATCAAACATTACATGTTAAGCATGGCAAAATAAGTATATTTCTTTTCTATTGTTGAATAGATAAGGTTCAACAGCTATCTCTGGTGTCTCATTAAATATGTCCTTTATTGTTTGCTGTATACACTATTCAAGTCTTAAAACACAAGTACACTTTCGCAATTACACAGTAAACCAAGGTTCACAATAGCACAGCTGGACTCTCGCTTCAGTTTGTTTTTATATCTCGCTGACTTGTGATGCCCACTGGTTATACACCCATGAGGATATGGCTCACAACATTTTTGGAGATTTAGGGAGAATGTATTTCTCAGAAAGTCTAGAAGGCTCCACAAGATTCAGCGAAGATCCAGAATACTCTGAAAAATGAATCCACATACAGAGTATTTGAAATATTTTAATTCAAACATTCTGTTTTCCTTTTTGTTGCTAACAATAAAAACAGCATCCTGTGCCTACCTCTCCCCAAGCTTGGCACCCCAAATGGTGGCCTGGATCGACTGTCCCTAAATTCAGCTCCCCTGGTCTCACAGAGGAAAACAGGTAATATATTTATGAGAGATTGTTACTGACAAATTTTGAGTAATATCTGCATTGTTTTGGACAATCAGAGGGCCTTGCTAAAGAATTATATGTTTTTTATAGACATTCCTTAATAAGGTTCCTCCGCTCCTCCACTTACTGTTAATAACGGATACTGGTTCTATTTATAACTGCATTTATATTCAGGGCAGAACTAACTGGAACACTAGTTCTGCTCTTGGTATCTTCCAGCTTGGGCATCAACAGAAACACCTCTAAACAGTTTTCCAACAGCTAACATTGGTGCTATATTAAGAATTGTTGATCTGATCAGTAAAGGACCTAAAGAGGGGGTTCAAAGAGGAAAATATTAATTTAGGGTTATTTCATCATATAATGAAAGGTATATTCATTTTGTTCCTTACTAAATCAATAATTAAAGAATAAATTGTAAGGGTGGGTGGGTGTTAATTCAGGAGGACCAGATTCTTGGATAGCCCACCCACAAATAGAATGAGGTAGGGCTGTGGAGCATGTACAATGTTTTCAAGTATCAGCTGTCTCTAGGGCTATGTCTACACTGCAGGTAGTTGTTGGCAGAGAGCATGCTAACGAAGCACTCATTATCATTTGTCGCGCTGTCATTTGCATATCTCTGCCAATGCTTTTTGCACAAGAGGTTTTTGTGCAAAAACAAGCAGTGTAGACGGGTCCGTTTTGCACAAAAAAAGCCCTTTTGCGCAAGATCCTTTATGCCTCAAAAAAGGAGGTATACAGGATCTTGCGCAAAAGGGGGGGTTTTGCGCAAAATGGACCTGTCTATACTGCTTGTTTTTGCACAAAAACCTCTTGTGCAAAAAGCACCGGCAGAGATATACAAATGACAGCATGACAAATGATAATGAGTGCTTCATGAGCATGCTCTCTGCCATGAAATACCTGCAGTGTAGACGTAGCCTAGCAGAGGGTTGTAACTGGAGAGAGGACTATAAAGATATATTTCTGTGTGAAAGCATCCTTGTTGTGAACCTAGCTATACCACAGATGCCCCCAATAAGACATAAGTGGACCTAAGAATGCTGTTCTCTGGTGATTGTTGGCCAGCCAACTGGTTCCTAGGGGGCACTGTTCCAGTCAGTGTAAGGTAGAGCAGTCATATGAGCTGGTCTATCTTATGCTTGGAGCTAAAGGATACTGAGAGACAAAAAAGTATCGTATACATTTATTTGTCTCCTCTCCTCAGCATGGAAGGATAAACCTCTGTCATTCCCTCTCTATTAAATGCAGTCATCAAAGGGCTGGTCTATTTTTTATCTCTTATAAGCTTGGGTTCACTAGAATATTTTATTTCCAATTTTTGTAACCTTAAGGCTGATCTCTATGGCAAACAAGCCGCAGTTATAGCCTAGAATGAATGTTTCAGGAGTGAGTATGCAGATGTGGTAATTACCTCAAGCTATTTGGCAATCAGTTAACTCAAGGTAAAATCTCAAGTGTAGGTATGACCAGTATATAAAGAGGTTAAATAGAATACAATTTACTGTTGACTACTATAAAGTACAGTGATGCCAATTAAAAAGGAGATGCTCATTATAACTGGGTCACAGATTCTTTCAGCTATGTGAGATGGACAATGTGTAATGCATAGAACTGAAGAGAACTGTATTACATGTTTCTCTAGATCCAAGAACACTGAAGATTTAACCCCCAATGAGCACACATTCTTACAATAACCATGCGGAAAGCACAGTGTCTGTTCATTGTACACTCAGGATTGAACAAATGGGGAGACTGATTTATTTTTCAGAACACGAGCCATTACTAGTTCTTCCATATCATAATTACTACTACACTATTAGGTGCGATTCCACTACAGCTAGTTACTATTTTGATAAACAGAGACTTGAGTCATAACATTCAAGAAAATTAATGTCTCAAGGAAAACAAAGCAAATAGTGCAAAGAAACATTGATAATAAAAAACTAAATATCAAGTTATAGATAATCTGAAGTTTCAGATGGAAGTCAGATACAGTTGTTTTTCTTATACAGTTGTGGACACTTTTGGCACAAATCTGACACAGGTCACAGCTCAGGGGCTCATGAGTAGGAGACTGATAATAGTATAACATACGACTGTGGGAATGCGAGAGAGGAATATTTTTTCCTAAATGTGGGTTATAGACAGAAATGCTTTTCTACAGTGACCAAATATTATTTTTCATCAGACCTCTAAAAAGTTTTCAACCTACCCTAATTTTTCCAATGAATCTAATAGAACTGGATTAAACTGCAGGAGAGACGAGAACATAAAATTTGATTCCTTTCATTCCATGTAATATTAGGATTGGTATTCTTTCGAGCTGTAATAACCTCTAGACTTCAGCAAAATTGAAAACCTTTAAAGAGCCTTTCACAACCTTTCAGCGTAGTAATGAAGTTTTAAGTGCTCACTGGGGATTTTCAGTTCAGAAAAATCTAAGCAGCAGTAGATATTAAAATCTAATGTTTACTTCAACTCTTTTACAGCCTAATGGGTTTTTCTGACAGTGTAATTTTTAAAAGGTTGGGTTTCATTTATTAATATAGTATACTCACCCTGGAAATCTTTCTTCTTTAAGGACCCTAATGGGAGCCTTACAGTTAAACCTTGGCACAGCACCTCAAGGGCCAGCAGGAAGGAACGGGGAAACTGAAACTTGCAAAGACCTAGCTGGAGCTGCAGCAAAGCAGGTTAAAAAAAAAAAAGAAATCAAGACTCATGATTTAAACACCACATGGGGCAAAAAACAAATTAAGGATGTGGATTCCCTGTGTGCACATAATTACAAGTATGTGAGTCATTGGAGTCAGCACAGTTGCTCATCTACCCAAAGACCTACCAAGGAGACCTGGCTGCACTCAAAGCTGGGAGTAGCTAAGCAGATTTTTTCTTTTTTTTAAAAAAAGAAGCAGTTGCTAAAGGGGATAATGGTCAGGGGAGAAAATTGCAGGGTGAATTTACACTGATTAGGGAAACACAGTTTGTAGGTACATACAGAACTCTGAAGCACAGTGTGGCATTGGAAAGATTCCCACTTTGTGTATTGGGTAAAATGAACCAGTATTTCAGAAGAGAAGATGTGCATTTCATCTAAAGTGTAATAAGATCAATCCTATGTATTTCTCTCTCACTCTGTGTATGTCTAGACTACATGCCCCTTATGCCTCATGAAACGAGGTTTACAGGATCGGTCAGCAAAGGCTTTCCTTGCCGACCGATCCCCGTCTTGACTGCTGCGTTGTGCCAACGATCAGCTGAGCTGGCACAATGCGGCCGCCATTTTTATTTTAATGAAGCGGGGGATATTTAAATCCCCACTTCATTGACTATGTCGGGTAATCTAATTTACATGCCTCTGCCGGCAGAGGCATATAGTCTAGACATACCCTCTGTGTCTTTGTATGTTATATGTAAAAGATTTACTGACACTTTTTTAGGATAGGTAGATGAGTGTGACCAGTGGATTTGCAGGGTAAAAAGACTGATATGACAGGTGCAGATTTGCATCCATAAGGCAGCAAACTCGAACATAGGGATATTCTGTTGAATTTTTAATACAATTCTTTTAAATCATAAAATGAAAGAGGAACGTGGGGAAAAATATTGTATTTATAAGAGAAAGAGTCCAATGGCCCTAAAAGGAAGAATATTTCAGTGTTTCTTATATTAATTTAAATCACGAAATGTTGGAGAGAGATTTTTTCTCCTCTAGATACATCTGTGAATCCTGTTGGTGTATGCAAATTAAGGGGACTAGATCCCAAAACGTGTACTCTCTCAGTGAAAGATTCTTGTTGTCATCACTGAATAACAGCAAGTAATGCGTGAGTGGTGATTAATTTCTAGCTAAGAAGGGATTCAGTTCAGCAATGCACTGAAGTACATGCTAAACTTTTATGCATGTGCAGAACTCCACTGCTTTTCAGCAAAGCACTTTAAAGTGCATGCTTCACTGGTTTCCTGAGCCAGGGCCAATGACAGGGATAGCTAATTACTTATGTCTTGGACACTATGTACATTTCCCAGACCTCTGTGCCAAGCTCAAAAGCTGCTTGTCTTTCTCACCAACAGAAGCTGGTCAAATAAAATATAGTATCTTACCCACCTTGTGTCTCTAATATCTTGGGACCAATGTGGCTACAACAGTACACTTCTGGCCAATGCTGGTTATTTGAGGGAAGAGGGAACTTTCTGCCATGTTCCATGATGCTCCAGCTCAGTGTTTCCCAACCTGCGTTCCACAGCGGAGTGGAGTATACCTCTGTGAGATCCACAGCGCTGTGGTCAGAAAGTGATAGCTGGAAGCACTGGAGTGAAGAGCAATAATCTCAATGCTCAGCAGCTCCCTTCCCTGACACTTGTTCAGCATTCCTTGCTCAGTAACTGAGCTGAAGCATCAAAGGGCCTGAATTGGCTAGCCATGTGGAGTGGAGCATCTCCTCTGTCCTTCAGAGCTGGCAGGTTCTGGAAGGCTCTAAAAAGGGAGAGCATAACTAAGAGGCTAGAGAGTTGCTCACAATATGGGGAAGTACAGTCAAAGCAGGAGAAAGAGATGAAAGGTATTTGAAGGAGACTTAGCTGGTTCAGAAATGCTGCCATATCAGCAGCTGCAGCAGGCCTAGGTTCATGGGAGGCCCATATAAATTAATGTGTTTTTTACTGTTCATGCTCTAGGAAAACATATGAAGTCTGAACCACTTTGTAATGTTTCAGAGCTCTCCAGAGGACATTTAAATCCCTGGCGGAATTAGGAATCTCTCCACTTGTCATGGTTAAGGCTGGATACAACTCCTGTTTAACAGGAAACCCCTATTTGTTATTCCCCAATTTCCACAATACATGCACCATTTGTTGGTTACACCACTTCTCTTTTCCTCACTTCAGACTCATGTAAGCCTCAGCCTTCCCACAGCTTGTATGGGGCAGGTTGAGGGAGAATGTCTGACTCATGGTCCTTGCAGACATGAGTCCCAATCAGATGACTTTGGAGAGAGTGGTGGATTTGTTTGACCCAGCCTTGGAGAGAAAGAGCAAGGGAGAAAGTAAAAGTTGACAGTACTAGGAAAAAAGAGCAGTAATTGAAAACAAGAAGAAAGTATGAAAAAAAAGAAATATCCCTTTCTCCATTCCTGCAAGCCTGCAGAAGGGACAGAAATAAGTGGCCATGTGAGGATTGACAGAGCGATGATACCAACAGATAAAGTCAGAGGCAGTGCGGCATGTAAAACATAGTGGGCCAAGACCCTCCCTGGTGTAGCTCCCCTGAATTCACAGCTTTTTAAAGGTGGGCCTGTCAGAATAGAGACACGTGCATGGGGGTGAAATCAGTTATATTTGTGGTGACCCATTGGCCCTCCCTAAGGCTAAAATGTGACCTTAAGCCACAGTTCTCCATTGAGGACGAGGTATCTTTGCATCTCACCAGCAGCAGGGCGGAGAGAATATATTGCCTCAAGCCACCCCCAGTAGAGTGCTTCTTTGTTGTGACCTGTTGGGAGCTAAGCACAAACTTCAGGAGGACCAAAGCGAAATGAATAGGTAGCATGATGGCAAATAACATCGTTGTTGACAAATGCATGGTAATGGACATTCAAAGGCATAATTTGGACCACTTTAGTACATTGCTGAGGTCTACGGTAACTGTAACCATTCAGGGGGGAAAAGACGTCAGTATCACTGCAGACAGCTCAGTGAAAGCCTCTGCTCAATATGCAAATGTGCAGTAGCAGATCCAAAAAAAAGCAAAGAAAATTTTAGGCTGTATAAAGAATGAGGTGGTAATGCTACTGAAAATGTTACAGTGCCACTCTTTAAATGGATGGTAAACCTTCACTGGGAATACTGTGTTCAGTTCTTTTCACCTGATCTGAGACATGATCTAATAGAAATAGAGGTTATGCAGAGACAGACAACAAACATGAACAGTGACAGAAAAAAGTTTCAGTGTGAGGAGTGATAGAAAATATCCTGGGTCTGTTCAATTTGTAGCAGAGACAGTATGGAAGAAGTAAACTGGGTACTTCTAGATACTCTTTCTCTTAATGCCAAAGCAAGAGGAAACTGAAAGTCAACAAATTTAAAATTGATACAAGGAAATACAAGAAAATAGCTGTTTACATAATAACTAAGCAGTGGACCTCAGTGCCAGAAGGTATCACTAAGGCCCAGGGCTTACTAAGAGAAAATGAGACTAGATGTTTATATGGACAATAAGAACATCCAGTTACATTAGATAAGGTAACTTTTATATTTAGCTGTAATATTATAAATCTAAATGTTGCAGGGGATACTCCAGTCCCTTACAGGGGATTGATAGAAAGTTCTTTTGGGAGGGTATTTGTTGCAGTATACAGGAAGCCCCCCGACTTGCAACGTGATTAGTTCAAGGGGAAGCGTCACAAGTCAGGGGCATCGTAACTCGAACCTGCATTTAAGATAGGCGCCGTGCACCGTCGTAAATGTGGGCCAAGGACGTAAGTCAGGGATTTCCAGCTCCTTCCGCACTTACAAAAATGGTTGTAAGTACGGGGGGTTGGAACTTGGGCAGTCGCAAGTCGGGGGGCCTCCTGTAGTGTCTCTTGTATCTTTCTCTAGCACTGGACTATATGGACTACTGGTTTGATGCCGTATGGCAATTCCTATGTTCCTGAATATTTAGACACAAGTGAGTGGAAAGAGTCACAGAAAGAATTTACGTTGGGTGTGACTGAGTCATATCAGTCATAGGGCAGGCCTGTTTCTGGGTTCTTTTTCCACATACGGATATCAGAGTGCTGATCCCACAGCAGCCTGAAGAGTGAGCACAGTTGAAAAGATAATCTGCCTACTATAATGAACAGTGTTTTCATCCTATAGTTAGGTGCATTCACACATATCTTAAATGTGTTACCATGCATAAAACACACATGTACTACTCATAAAAGACAAAGGGTAGGGTCAGGGAGGAAGCCACTGGCATGAAAGACTGGAGGGCTACAGATCTTTTCTCACATTAGATATATGCCAACTTTTGTTTCTCCCTTATGCCAATGGAAGGAGGTGGCTTACTTCTGCATCCCATGCTGGAGTACAGAACTCATTTAATAGCTTACAACTGAAAAGCAGTTGTAGCTTTCTCCTGGTACTGAAACAGGTGTTTGGCTGGGCCCCTATGAATCGCTACTAAAACCTAACTTGTAAGTGCATATAAGATGCTGAAAAGAGTAACGAGGAAGGTGTGCTGCTTTAACTCTACACTGAATTCAATTTATACCCTGAGAAAGACATTGAAAGAACAATGATATGGCCTCCTTGCTCATCCCCGTTATATATGCATCCTTTAATCTGGCATAGCCATGGAACATACATTGATCAAATGCAACATTTTCTTCCAACTAGACCTTTTGTTATTCATAGAATACTAGAACTAGAAAGGACCTTGAGAGGTTATTAAGTCCAGTCCCCTGCACTCACAGCAAAACCAATCACCATCTCGATCATCCCTGAGAGATGTGTATCTAATCTGCTCTTAAATATCTCCAGAGATGGAGAGTCCACAATCTCCCTAGGCAATTTATTCCAGTGCTTAACCACTTTGATAGGAAGCTTTTCCTAATGTCCAACCTACACCTCCCCAGCTGCATTTTAAGCCCATTGTGTCTTGTTCTATCATCACAGGCTAAGGAATATAATTTTCTCTCTCCTCCTTATGACAGCCTTTTAGGTACTTGAAAACTGCTATTATGTCCCCTCTCAGTCTTCTCTTTGCCAAACCAAAGTAACCCAATTCTTTCAATCTTCCCTCATAAGTCATGTTTTCTAGACCTTTAATCATTTTTGTTGCTCTTCTCTGGATCTTCTCTATTTTTTGCAAATCTCTTCTGAAATTTGGTGCCCAGAACTGGACACAATACTCCAGTTGAGGCCTAATCAGTACAAAGTAGAGCAGAATAATTACTTTTTCTGTCTTGCTTAAAACGCTCCTGTTAATGGATCCCAGGCTGATGTTTGCTTTTTTTGCAACAGTGTCACACTATTGACTTCTATTTAGCTTCTAGTCTACTATGACCCCTAGGTCCCTTTCTGTAGTGTTCCTTCCTAGACAGTCTCTTCCCATTTTGTGTGTGTGAAACTGATTGTTCCTCCCTGAGTGGAGTACTTTGCATTTGTCCTTATTGAATGTCAGCCTATTTACCTCAGACCTATTTACCTCCAATTTGTCCAGATTATTTTGAATTATGATCCTATCTTCCAAAGTACTTGCAGCTACTCCCAGCTTGGTATCATCCACAAACTTTAGAAGCATACTCTCTATACAATTATCTAAATTGTTGATGAAGATGTTGAACATAACCAGCCCCCAAACTGATCCCTACAGAACCCCACTTGTTATGACCTTTCAGCATGATTGTGAACGATTGATAACTACTTTCTGAGAACAGTTATCCAAATAGTTATACACCTACCTATAGTAGCCCTATCTACATCATATTTTCCTGTATCAAATGCTTTGCTAAAGTCTAGGTATACCATGTCTATTGCTCCTCCCTTATCCACAAGGCTTGTTATCCTATCAAAGAAAACTATCATGTTGATTTAACCATTACTTATCATCTTACTATATTCCAGATATTTGCATATGGATTCCTTAATTCTTTGCTGCATTATCTTTCTTGGTACAGAAATTAAGCTGACTGGTCTGTAATTTCCTGGTTTGTCCTTATTTCCCTTTTTATAGATGGGCACTATATGTTCCCTTTTCCAGTTTTCTAGAATCATTCCCATCTTCCATGGCTTTTCTGACCTTATTGACTGTCTTCAGCCACCATGGGGGTCTGAAAGGCACTGCACTTCATTCAGACCTCAAGTAAAATACCGATAAAACCTGTGATCCTGTGAAATGTAGTGCTGTTTTCTTTCTGGTAGTTTCAATGGTTGATACCCAGGTGCAGATTAGTCTGAGATGGATTTTCAGATTCAGCAGAGGGTAGAGGATTGGTACCAAGACACTCAGTTGAGAAAGTGGAGGGACAATTCAGAATATTACTGTATTGGGGTTTTCCCTGTTTTTGTGGCATTGTCTAGGAGATGAGAAAAATGTAAAGATCTGCGTGTCCCCTTCTGGTACGACAATCACTCTGTATCTCCATCAGCCAATCTGGAAAACCCTAGTTTGGGGAGAGTGTCTTCTGAGGACATTTAGTACACAATATTTATTTGATTGCTGCATATGTCCCTGGAATTAACCATAGCTCATTTCCAAGTTAGTAAGTTTTCATCCTTCATTCCAAAAGTCAACCAGGAGCCTTAGCAATGCACCCTTTGTTTGAGAGCTATGTCACCTAAGTGGGTGGTGAGAACAATTGCTTCAGGAACCTTGAGGCACTACTGGGCCAGATTTTAGGGCTTGCTACCTTTCAGCATGCCAGGTAGGTAACCTCTGTTCATAGCCTGTCTCAAACACCTTAGGATCTCAAAATGTTCTGAAACTCCATGAGGAAGGGATTCACAAATGAAGGCACAGAAAGGCTGAATGTCTTTCAATGGGACAGCGAGGAAATTTGAAGCAGAGTCTTGAATAGAACTTAAGACTCATCACTTTCAGTCCTGTGCTTAATTCACAAAGCATGCTTCCTTCCTCTCTACACTGCTCCATTGCTTTGGGGCACCAGGTTGATGTCTGTGAGTTTTTTATTTCATATGTTTCTTAATGTTTCTGTGATTTTGTTGTTTTTTTAATGGTGAGGGAGATAATTAATGATGTGTTCATACTCCACTTGGAAGTGACCTCTAGATAGGGAGTGTATAGCATGTTAGGTGCTGCTGTTTCATCTTTTTTTATTTTGCTATTCTTGATTTTTTTTAAATGTGTTAATATATTTAACAGTCTCTGAAAATTCTTCTCTGCTAAAGGATAGAATGCATAAGAATATAGCTGTGGGTTTTGTAGCTGGATTGTGGCATCAAGTGTAGCCAAATTCTGTACATTTTTTAAAGAATAAAAATGATTTCTTTAAGCTCTTTTCTTTTGCCATGCATTGTGTTGAGGAGTTCTGATGGACTAGACTACAAAGCTATGGGAAAATTCTTCAAAAGTCTGGCACAATCTGGAGTCTGGGTGTGCTTTGATGAATTTAATCGTATAGAGCTGGAGGTAATTGCAGTACTAGTTTCTTAGTAAAGTTGGTATTCAATGAAAGTGACAAGCCTGACAACTTCATTAACAGCACTGACATTAAACAACACTGACTGAAGCTTACAGTGAAAGGGGGGAAAATACAATTTTAGTACATTTTAATCAAACTCAACTGGTAGTCTGTGTCAAATCTGTCCCTGTGATTTTTTTATGTTTCAGCATTCTCTACTGTAAATGTTGCAGGAGGAATATTGCTGTTGCAACCCTCTGAGCACAGTTGACAGAGTGAGGTTTGTGAAAAGACATTGTATTTGTTCATGATAGATTAGCTGTGAGATCTCTCTCTGGTATGCAACCTGCCACTCACAGTGTTTGAAAGACAGGAGTTAACTTTCATCTAAAGAAAGCTCACAGCTGGGGAGAGAGGCTGTCTTCATGCCACGTTTATTACCTAGCAAAAATTGCAGAGATTCTCCAGCAAATGAGAACTCTCTGTTTTCTTTTCCTAAGGTAATTTACTACACTTCCTGATTGCACAGAGCATAATTCAATGCACATATAGGGAGATATAGAATGACCTATTTTGTTATATAGACAGAGGTGATCTGGTTGATCCTTTATAGTCTCATGCATTTTCTGCAATGTATTTTTATCTCTGAACGCAGGCAGACCTTGGTAGAAAGTTTTGATGGTGAATTAGATAACTGCTCATTTAAACTTTAGCTCCTGACAAGCACAGAAACAGGCTTTCAAAATACCATGTGTTTGCAGTATTTTTCATTATTTTATATTAGACCACTATATACAGGAACACAGCCATTTTCTGAGACATGTTATTGCTTTCATGTTTTCATTTATTTAGGAATTTATCATTTGATTCACATGGAATTTTCCAATGCATTGAACAATTTATTAACTTAAGCATGTGGCACCTTTGTGTTTTATTACATTGAAAAGTGCATTAAATCATCATTTTAAAGTTTAAAAACTAATTTATCTGCATTGTGGAAACAGATCAGTGTAGCGAGATTGGCTTCTGTACTTCCCTTAGATGTTTTCTAATAGTTCAGCAAATTTAGATTATTCAGTGTGCAAGATCTGAGCAGGTCAAGATCTTTCTATCTGAAGGTTCTGTAGTCTGTGTAGATGTGTGTTTATTACCATAAATCGTGACTGCATGGGCAGAGCTGAGCTGCCGGACAATCAGAAGGTCACAAATACTATAGCAACTTTACTGAAGTAAACAAAATTCTGATATAATTTCTGCTTTATCACAGTTTTCTCCTCCACTAGAAATAGAAATGTTTTCCCACTTGTTTGCAATGGTGAGAAGAACAATGGGACCTGCTTTGGCTCCTTTAAACAAAAAAGGGGACCTGCTTTATGGTTTTTAATGTTGCAATATGGAATATACTAAGGAAATGCCTGGGCAAAATCTCTTTTGCTTTTGTTCATTTCCCTCCCCCTCTTGCCCTCCGAAGGAAGTTCCCACAAGACCAATACTAAGCTTCTCTTCATTAGAACCCAGTTTTCAATTTAAATTTTAATTAGAAGAGATGACTAGAATACTTACAATTCTCTGCAATTTGTACATTCAATTTCTGGAAGGAATACCCCATGTTTTGATAAAAAGATTAGGTTCCTATTCAGTAAGAGATTTACAGCTGGCTGTTAAAATTATTTTAGGCCTTCCCTTACCGTTCAATTTGCGAATGAGACTCATTTGGAAAAGGATGGGGTTTTTTTCAATTCTTTTAATGTAAGAATGCCTAGAAATGAGCATTTTTACATTAAAATGTATGCTGCACTAAATGTGCTGTCTAGCACTTCTCAGTACTGGTATGATATATGTAACCTCTACTGTTCACTAGCCTAGTATGAAGTCATTCAACATAGAGGAAGCCTTGTGACTTTTTACCCAGTGCTGGGAGACTAGACCTGAAGCTCCTTTGTGTGCTCTACATTGTGTATTAGTGTGTGTGCATCTCAGACTGGACCCACTCACACAAACCACCAGGAACAGGCTTTATTCTGCAAACAACACAGAACAGGATCACAGTTCAGCAACCCCTCCTCTCAGGAGTGGCTCGAGGAGAGCTGCCGGCAACTGGCGCCCTAGGCAGAATGCGCGATCGGTGCCCCCGCCTCCATAGCCCTCAATGGTGTGACGTCATCATTGGGCGCCGCGTTAAACGCGGAGCCCTAGGCAACTGCCGAGGTTGCCTACATCCACGGGCCGCCCCTGCCTCCTCTCTCCATGCAGTCTTCCTGTTGCTTCTAGCTCAGTCCTGCTGGGCACACAGGGTACATCCTGGCAGGAACTCCCAACATGCCCCAGTTTGTAGTCCACAACTTGTAGTTTCCCAGGAGTGCAGATGAAACACACTGGACCTTCGGCTTCATATACAGCACAGGATTTGAGAGACCTCAAAATTTATATTGCCATTCCATTATTTATTTTATTTTATTTTATTTTATTATCTAGAACTGTAGACACCTCCCAAAATTCAAGAACAAAACATTAAGAATTCTAAAATGTATCTATTCTGTATTTCATTTCTTCAAACTTCCAAAGGACTGATATCCAATTAAAAGTCTTGCCCAAAGACACAAAAAGAACTACACGTAACCCCACCTAAGGTAAGAACCACATAAATAATCTGCTAACCTCCCGCAACTCCAATCATCTTAATGCCCATGAGAAAAGATGGGTTTGCACCATACCTAGAATATTAAAAAATCTAGGCTGTGAGATGGACAAAAGAGAGAAGCTCATTCAAGAGGACACACTGCAGCATCTCCTTGTTTGCATCGAGGGAGTTTCAGCTGGAATAGCTCTGCTGAGCTCAACTGTGAAAAGATGGCTGGAGGAGATACATTAACCTCAGGGATTGTGTATCCCAAGCCATGCAGAACCTAATACAGTAGCCTAAAACCACCACCTTGAAATCCATTCAGAAACTTAACTGAAGTCAGTGGACATTCACGTTTTTGAGTGATCCTGATATGCAGTCCCATGTAGTGTTCATTGCATCAACATAATTGTGAGATGATAAGGGTGGATGATGGTAGGTAGGTAGGGTAGGTAGGTCTGCAGAAGAAGGGGAAATCAATATTTTGGCCAGACACCAATAAAATAGAACATGTTTGGTTATAGCGATTATTTTATCTGGCAAAAGCAGTCCATGATATAATTAAACTCCAAGGCTGCAGACCTGAATCACAAATAATGGATACACTTCCACCACAAGTGCAGATATATCCCTTACAAACTCATCCAGTTTCTTCCCACAACCCAGCATCATCACTTCAGATTTCTCTAGATTATGCCTTAGCCAGTTTGCCCTCAGCCATTCTAGAAACTTTAAAAAGACACTTATTCCTCTGCAACAGCCATGTTTAATGGAAACATAGAGCTTGTAAATACCCTTAAATGAAATCCTGATCGCATTGGAATTTTGTCTTTCAGTTCAATGTTGATCAGGATTTCACTTCATTCTTAAACTACTATTTAAAACTCATAAGAATAGGATCACAACATCACTCATATATCTAAAGCATCTGCTGCGTTATTTGTCCAATAAATTTTCAATAATTTAGTGATTTTTCTGCATATTATTTGTATATTTTTAAAGTCACACATCAGCCAACTCAAGCGTATTGTAGGAACTCTATTAGTATAAAATAGTAAATTGAAGATTTTTTTTTAAAACAGGCTCCTTTAGAAAGCCCAACGCTGCTGTCTTATTCAGGCAAAAATCCCAGTCTTTCTCAGGCAAAAAAATACTAGAGCAGAAGCAGAAGTACTGAATAAACATTTACAAGATTTTCATGTTGGAGAGGAATCTATCTACTAAACCTAACCAATACATCTGATCAGCTATTTATTGTATTATTGGGAGAAATACAGCCAAAGTAACTTAAAAATTGCTGTCACATAATAAAAAGGTATGCTTTTTTCTGCATGCTCAAAGAAAGTGTACTCTGATATAGCTTGCAATCATAAGAAGAAAAGTGACCCTCAAAAACAAGAAAACGATATAGGACATCATCATGCTGGTGGATAACAAAAGAACTAAACTCAGCTTTTCTACAAGTGCATGCACAGAGTCAGTAATAAAAACAGCTATATGATTTCTATCATAAATATTCTAGCAGAGAAAACAAGCTGTTTCCTTTCTGACCCTTGGAATATTTTAATGAATCTTTTTTATGTGCCTGGGCTGCTAATTTCCTCAAATTTGTTCCCCTTTCTCTAATCTTAGCATCTTCCAGCTCTTGTAGAGGTCTTTGAATAGGTAACACAAGTTACCCTGTGGTGGTGGTAGCTCTAAGGTTGCTATGTAAAATCAGTAAGGCAGTAAAATAACTATAATGTCATTCTATAGATGTTTATACACCAAAAGGGTGTTACCTCTTAGCATTAATATATTAAGGCATTTATCATAATATTTTAGAATAATGGGGAAAATTATGAAACATCAGACAATAAATATTTCCTTACAGGGCTGGGCAACTCTTTCGGAAAAGGGATGCTAATGAGACACTTGAATTACAAATCTGCGGGATTTAAATATCCCCGCGGCATTCATGACATATTGCCGTCGCGCTGGGGTTTGCCGGAGAAAAGCGCCAGTTTAGACGCGATCTGCGAAAATAAACCCTTTTCCGAAGATCCCTTATTCCTACTTGAAAGTAGGAATAAGGGATCTTCCGGAAAAGGGTTTATTTTCCACAAGATCGCGTCTAGACTGGCGCTTT
Source organism: Rafetus swinhoei (assembly GCA_019425775.1). Lineage (NCBI taxonomy): Eukaryota > Metazoa > Chordata > Testudines > Trionychidae > Rafetus > Rafetus swinhoei. Next base: position 266,031,245 of record CM033437.1, on the reverse strand, counting down.
CTCGGCAAAACTCGAGCCGGAAAAAGCGGCAGTTATGTAAATGAAATGCCGCGGGATATTTAAATCCCCCGCAGATTTGCAATTCCGAAGTGTCTCATTAGCATCCCTTTTCCGGAAAGGGGTGACAATGTAGACACAGCCCATGTGTGTGTGATGGGGTGGGGGAGGATAAATCTTCTTTCTTGATGACTCTTTCTCTTTAGAAATATCACAGAGTTCAATCCTGTCATCCATGTGTTTAATATATTGTATTAGCACATTTACCCACTGTCGCTCAGGTCCGTAACTCAATTAACTTTTTTAAATAAAAGGAAAATGCATACCAGGCTGCTTGCTCTTCTGCTTCCTGTCCCTGTCAGGAAGTGAGAGTAAAGAGCACAACTCGTCTGCCCCTTGCACTCCACAGACAAGAATGAGGAATGCAGCAAACTATGCACTTTCACATCGCTCCTTGATAAAAGGGAATAGCCAGCAATGTCCTAGTACAAAATAGGGGGGAAGCTTCAACTCCCTCTCCCCCTGTCCTCCCTAAAGGGCACCTGGGGGATGGGAAGCTTGGGGCTGGAGCAATGAGGTGTACTCCAGCTAGCCCCTTTCACCTGTCTGGTGATTCTGTCTCTTTTCTGTATGGTTTTATTAGAAGCAATCCCATTTTTCTTGGCACAAGCAAACCCTTACGTTGCTTTAAATTATGATAAGAGTTAGCTGTATACTGAATTCGGTGGTCTTAGCTCTTGCCATTTAAGGGGAGTTCTTGAACAAACAGACAAACAAACTCTCTCAAATATATAGTAGATTTATGTGAAGCCAGTAAGGGGGCTTGTAAGAAGAAGTTATGGGATACAGTATCACCAATATATTGCTGATATTCAGTTCTGTCTTCAGTCCAGTGGACCTGCCTGCATCAGTTTTTCTGTCCTTTGGAACAGGAAACTGTGGAATCTCCAACTCTGGAGATATTTACAAGCAGGTTAGATAGGCATCTATCAGGGATGGTCTAGACGGTGCTTGGTCCTGCCGTGAGGGAAGAGGACTGGACTCAATGACCTCTTGAGGACTCTTCCAGTTCTAGTGTTCCATGATTCTATGACTCTGGGCCTCCCCTCCCAAGTGTTCTCTGTCATCCCTCCCCCCTCTCCTTGTGTGAGAAATTTCAAAAGGCTTCATTCTGAGGTAAAATTGACATTTGTTTTCATCTCAGAATTTTTCATGCTTCTGATTTCTTGGTTTTCTGGCAAGCCTTTCGTGGCAGCATGGTGAAGCGGAGGAAAGAGTTTCTCTCCCTTCCTCTCTCAGCATCACCTGTCAGATCCTCTACCTCAGAGTTTCTACATCACTGCCTAGTCTTCCCTTTTCCACGGAGCCCTCAGGCCCATACTGTTCACTCCATTCACTCAGTTCCAAGCCAGCAGGGCCTCTTCATTTCTGTAACATATTGTACAAGTAAACTGATTCAGGTTTATCTTGAATGCTGTTTTGCTAGCAGAGCTCCAGCAATGTGCTCCCCATTGTAATAGCTAATGCATCAGGCTTACCTCTAGCAATGCTAGGGATCTTTGGTTGAAATTAGATGGTTTTAGAATTAGATGGGTTTTTACAGCTTTCTTCCATACTCAAGGAGCAAACCAGCTTCTGCCTAACAATATCCATTTCCTCTCTTCCATATCCTACCCAAAATATCTCCCTCCTTGTCCATCTCCATGAGGGTCCCCTTGAATAGCACTGCTCATCTCCCACTCACAAAAGTCATATGTTCACAACGATCCTTTCTCTTCATTTCCATAATCTTGGGCAAGCAAAGAGAGATGGATGAGAAGGGTCAGATGTAAGAGGAAAGTGAGAGAGAGAAGAAGATGAAGACTACAACCCTGAAAGGTGCAAAGGAAAAGCTAGACCAAAACAGACAGAAAGAAGTAAAAGAAGGAAGAACTACCACAAGGTACAAAAAGTTCCCACACTGATTGTTAATTAACATGAAGGCTTAGGGCAAATTATTTAAATAAATAACCCATTACATAAAATAAGGGGGGAAAGGTGAAGGTGGAACTTGGAAAGAATTTTTTGGTGGGGAAATGGCAGGCAAATCTCAACAATTTGCTTACATGGTTTGGGTTCTGGTACAGTTTCCTCTCATGTCCATAGTAAAATTCTTATTGAGATCAGTGGGGAATACAGCTACACTGTACAACAGAGATGTGATGTGAGAGTCACTTGTTTATAAATGGGGACATATTTTAAACATGAACTTTGGATTCTACAGTTTCTAGCCAAAAGATAGAGATTGTTTATAAACTATTATTACTGAAAATGTTTTTTTTTTTTTTTTTTTGTAAAACTTAAACAACAAATAGTCTAGTAGCACCTTAAAGACTAACAAAACATGTAGATGGTATCATGAGCTTTTGTGGACATAACCCACTTCTTCAGATGACAGGAGTATTGAAAGTCCGGATCCAAGAATAAATAAGGGAAGAGGCAGGGGAGAAGGAAAAAAAGGAGAAAGAAAGACAGTGAATAGATTGTTCAAGTAGTTACAAGTGGCTGACAAGAACAATTAGTACCTCCATTGTTTGTTTGGTTAAGTCATTAGGATGTGGAAGGTAGTGGTTCTGTCTTCAGTGCAGTGGACCTGCCTGCGAGCCAGCGGATATACCTGTTCATTCCATTCTGATAAGAATCAAACTTGTAAACGAAATTAAGTTCCAACTCTTCCCTATGTATTTGGCTTATAGAATTGCCCTGAAACAACACAGTGACATGGAGATCAATTAATGAGTGCCCAGGCAGGTTATAGTGTACCCAAAAGAATACCCAGACATGAACTACTTTAAGACAGGCGAAAAAGAGAAAGCAAAATTCTACTTGTCATCACCTACGGCCCACAACTTAAACCTCTTCAACTCATTATCAACAATCTACAACCTATCCTGGAAAATGACACCTCACTCCCACAGGCCTTGGGGGAAAGGCCAGTCCTCACTTACAGACAATCCCCTAACCTCAAACAAATTCTTTCCAGTAACCACACAACACACTTCCATCATAATCATCCAGGAACCCACCGCTGCAATCAGCCTTGGTACCAACTCTGCCCACACATCTACACACGTGATTTCATCACTGGACCTAACAACATCAGCCACTACATCAGGGGCTCATTTAACTGCATATCCACTAATGTGATCTATGCCATCAAATGCCAGCAATGCTCCACTGCCATGTATATGGGCCAAACTGGACAGTCTCTACAGGACAGAATTAATGGACACAAATCAGATATCCGAAAAGGCAGCACACAGAAACCTGTTGGAGAATTGTTCTTATCAACCTCATGAAACTACTTGAACAATCTATTTACTGTCTTTTTTTCTCCTTTTTTCCTCTTCCCTCCCCTTCCCTTATTTATTCTTGGATCTGGACTTTTAATACTCCTCTCATCTGAAGAAGTGGGTTATGCCCATGAAAGCTCATGATACCATTTACATGTTTTATTAGTCTTTAAGATGTTACTAGACTGTTTGTTGTTTTTTAAGTTTTTCTAGTTACAGAGTAACTCTGCTACCCCTCTGATGGTTTTTTGTGTGTGTTTGATTTAAACTAAGTTAAAAACAAAATCACCCCTCTGTCCCAAAGTACTGAAAGAGAAATGTTTATACACAGATTGATTACTGAGTACATGCTTGGTATGCCTTTCTCTGCTAAAATAAAGAACCCTTTAATACCTGGTATTTTCTGCAACAAAGTCACCCGTCAATCTTTTTTTGATAAGCTAAACAGTTTGAACTCTTTGAGGCTCTCGCTAGAAGGCCCTTTTTTCTAGTCTTTTCATCTGTGAGATTTCCTTGTGTGGGGTGTGACACCCCTTGTGTTAGAAAATTATTATCTGTAATTTTTAGAATCTCTAACAATATTTTATCACTGGTAGCATGAGACTGCCAGTATATGACTCCTAAGCGGAAGTTCCCCAAAACAACATAATTTTTCTTACCACCCACATTTACATGTATTTAAGGAGTAACTCTGGTTCGATTTGGTGTTCTGAATAACCAAGACTCCTTCCTTTGTTTGTTAGCACATTGGTCTGTATGCATTCAGCACCCTTTGGTTCTGAGTTTCCAATATGTTCAAATCAGGTAACAGTATCTTTAAAGTAGAGTACCAACACCCTCCTGTTGGCTCACTCTGTCCCTCTTTAATGGGTTGTAGCCTTCCCTGATTGGGACTCTCCAAGAGTGGGAGAGGGCCACAGTTAAGGGGCAGTGTCATTGTGACAGAGCAAGCTATCCAAGTTACGTCATGATTACTGTTCCAGATCTTAAACTGGCCCTGAATATGTATTCACAAATTCTTTCCACCGTGCCTTCATTCCCACCATACAAACGTTCCATATGATTTGACACAGAAAGTGTTGCCACCAACACTGGGGAGTTCTTTAGCTGACCTTCTCTTAACAGATAAAGAATGATCACAGAACAAAACTTAGTGGTATCTTAGGTACAGGTGACTGGAACTTGATCAAACTCATAATATGCAAACAGAATAAAGTCCAGAGCAATAATATATATTTTTGATGGTTTTAAGATGAAACAAATTATGAGTCAAATCAGCTGGAGGAAAAATGTAATTAACAAAATATGAATGTAATTGGGAATTTTTTTAAGAATACTTGATGAAATGCTTCAATAGCTACAATTGAGAAAGAAGGTCACATTGGTTAAAAATTGACCTGGTTTAGAGGGGAAGTGAAGGCCATTATAAAAATGTATATGTAAATAACAAATGGAAGAAAGCGGAAATTGATAGTAATGAGCTGTTGAAAATGGATAACGGAATTAAAGGGACACAAGGGAGAATCTACTTATATCTAAGGAGATTGTTAAACAGCAGTTCTACAGACATATTTAAATCAGCAGGTTCAAAGAATTTGCATCCAAGTGTTTTTAAAAGAGCTGGCTCAGGCACTCATGAGATCACCATTGTTGATTTTCAATAAGTCTTGAAAACACTGGGGATGTTCCAGAATGTTGAAAGAAAGCTAATATTATACCCAATATATAAAAAAAGGTATCAGGATAATGCATATAATGATAGGCTGTAAGTCTGACATTGATGCTGGGTAAGATAAAGGAGCAGTTTGTCTGGAATGTGATTAATAAAGAATTAAAGGAGGCTAATATAATTAATGCCAATCAGCAAGGAGTTTATGAAAAATAGATCCTATTAAATGAACTTGATATCTTTTTTTAATGAGATTATAGGTTTGGTTGATAAAGGTAATGGTGTTGATGTAATAGGTTTAGACTTTTGAAAGACCTTTGATTTGATACTGTACAACATTTTGATTAAAAAACTACCATGATATAAAATTAACATGACACTCATTAAAGGAAGTAAAAGCTGACTAACTAATAGGTCACAAAATATAATTGCAAATGGAGCATTGTCATCAATTGTGTTGCTAGTGAGTCCCGCAGGATCAGTTCTTCGCCCTGCACTATTCAGCATTTTTATTAATGACCTGGAAGAAAATATAAGATTGTCACTGATAAAGTTTGCAGGTTACACAAAGAGTGGGGGAAGTGGTAAATAATGAAGGGGACTGGTTTGTGATACAGAGTAATCTGGATCACTTATTAAGTTTGCCACATGCAAACAATATGCGCTTGAATTCATCCCAGTGTACATGTATACACCTCGGAACAATGCACGTACAGGGTGGGGGACTCTATCTTGAGAAGCAGGGGCTCTGAAAAAGATTTGGGGGTTGTGGTGGATAATTAGCTGAACATATGCTCCCTGTGTCATACTGTTGCCAAGAAAGCTAATGTGGTCCTTGGATGCATAAACAGGGGAGGGAATCTCAAGTAGGATTACAAAGGTTATGTTACCTGGTGTATGTGGAACTGGCATGACTGCTTCTAGAATACTGCATCAATCCAATTAAGGATGTTGAAAAATTGGCAAGGGTTCAGAAAAGAGCCATGAGAATGACTGAAGAGTTAGAAAATATGGCCTTGTAGTGATAGACTCAAGGAGCTCAATATATTTAGCTTAAAAAGCAAAGTTTAAGGGTTGAATTGAGTCCATTCTGGAAGTTCCTACTTGAAGAACAAATATTTGATAATGGGTTTTTCAGTCTAACAGAGAAAGCTGTAACATGGTCCAATGACTAGAAGCTGAAGCTAGTTAAATTTAGATTGGAAATAAAGTGTGCCTTTTGAACAGTGAAAGCAATAAGCCATTGGAACAATTTACCACGAGTGGTGGAGGATTCTCCATTCCTGACAATTTTCAAATTTAGATTGGATGTTTTCTAAAAAATATGCTGTACGGATTATTTTGGAGAAGTTCTGTGGCCATTGTTATAGGATCATAAGATCATAGCACTGGAAGGGGCCTCAAAAGGTCTTCTAGTTCAGTCTCCTATACTCAAGGCAGAGCTAGGATTATTTGGGCCCTCCCTGACAGGTATCTGGAACTTTTTAAGAGTGGGTTAGAAAATGATAGTTATTCCACAACCTCTCTATACAATTTACTCCAGTGCTTAACCACTCTGACAGGAAGTTTTTCTTAATGTCCAACCTAAACCTCCCTTGCTACAATTTAAGCACTTTGCTTCTTGACTTAGCCTCAGAGGTTTAGGAGAATAATTTTTCTCCCTTCTTGTAACAAGAGTAGAGTGGAAGAATTATTTCTTGTGTCTTGCTTGCAACACTCCTGATAATACATACCAGAATGATGTTTGTTTGTTTTGCAACAGCATTACACTGTTGGCTCAGAGTTAGCTTCTGATCCAATATTACCCACAGATACCTTTCTGTGATTTTTCTTCCTACACAGTCATTTCTCATTTTGTATGTGTGCAACTGATTGTTCCTCCCTAAGTGGAGTGCTCTACATTAGTTGAATTTGTTGAATTTCATCCTATTTACTTTAGACCATTTTGCCAGTTTATTCTGAATTTTAATCCTATCCTCCAAACCAGCTGTTCCTAACCACTGGGCCGTGGCCCACTGCCGGTCCATGGACCTCTGGCTGTCGGGCAGCAGTGGCTTTGGGGGCTGGGGTATACTGTTCTCACCATGGCTGCTCGGGAGAGGTGTGTCCTGCCTCTCAGCCAACCAGCTCAAGGCCAGGGCAGGGTCTCCTCCAGCTGTGGAAGAGCACTTCCCAACAGCCAAGGCAGGAGGGGAGGTGCTGTGGTGGTGTACCCCAACCCCAGCTCCCAGAGCCACTGTGACATGGGCAGCAGCACAGGGCTAGGTGAGAGGGGCAGGGCTAGTGAGGGGGGACTCTGGAGGCTGAGCTAGTAGTGGGGGGCTATGGGGACAGGGCTAATATTGGAGGCTGGCACTGGGGAGGCTCTGGGGGGTTGGGTGCAGTGGGGCTCTGGAAACAGGAGGCTGGTACTGGGGCGGGGTCTGGTGGTGGTGAACTCTAAGGCTACGTCTACACTGGCAGCTTCTTGCGCAAGAACTCTTTTGCGGAAGAGTTCTTGTGCAAAAAATCTTCCAGAAGAAAGCGTCTACACTGGCATGTGCTTTTGCGCAAGAGATGTGCTTTTGCGCAAGAGCATCCATGCCAGTGTAGACGCTCTCTTGCGCAAGAAAGCTCTGATGGCCATTTTAACCATAGGGCTTTCTTGCGCAAGAAATTCATGGTGCCTGTCTACACTGGCCTCTTGCGCAAGAACAGTTGCGCAAAAGGGCTTATTCCTGAGCGGGAGCATCATAGTTCTTGTGCAAGAAGCCCTGATTTCATACAGTAGAACATCAGTTTACTTGCGCAAGAACACGCGGCCAGTGTAGACAGGCAGCAAGTTTTTGCGCAAGAGCGGCCGCTTTGGTGCAAGATCGCGCCAGTGTAGAAACAGCCTAAGGGGTAGGGGGCTGGCACTGGGAGGATTGGGTGCAGGTGACTCAGGTTAGTGGCTGGTGCTGGGGGCAGTGGAGGGACTCTGGGAGCTGGGCTTCTGGCAGACCAGTAATGTTTTATTTGCGTATTTATCATTTGCATAATGAATATGCAAATAAAATGTTACCGGTCCACCAAAAGTTTGTGAATGGGTTTGCCAGTCCCTGGTAACAAAAAGTCTGGGAACCACTGCTCCAAACCATTTGCAACTCCTCCCAGCTTGGTACCATCCACAATCTTTATAAGCAGGGCTCGACAAATTATACAATCTACTCGCCCAGGGCGAGTAGATTGTAACCCGGAAGAGCCGGGTTCGGGTGATCTGCGCATGCGCAGAACGATCTGCGCATGTGCAGATCGCCGGACAGCGCAGCTGGCGAGCAGGGCTCGCCGCAGTTCGGCGAGCCCTGTTTATAAGTATACGCTCTGTGCCATTATCTAACTCATTGATGAAGACATTGACTAGAGCTAGACTCAGAACTGATCCCTGTGGGACTGCACCCAACATGCCCTTCCAGATTGACTGTGCATCATTGATAACAATTTCCAAAGAGTAGTTACCCAACCATTTATGCATCCACCTCCATACAGAGCAGAGGTGGGCAATAATTTTTGGTGGGGGGCCACTCCAAGATTTTGGAAAGTGGTCAAGGGCCGCACTTTTCTGTAGAGGAGATGTGGGGACTAGGATGGAGGCTGGGTGGAAAAGGGTGCCCAGGGAAAGGGACTAGGATGCAGGAGCCTGTGTGAGGTCTGAAAGGGAATTTGGGTGAAGGAGGGTGTTATGACCTGGGTCAGGGGATTGGAGTGCAGGGTCTGGGAGGGTGTTGGGTGCAGGAGAGGATTCTGGCCTGGGGGAGGAATGTAGGAAGGGGTACAGGGCCTGGGACGGTATTGTGACTCAGGAAAGGAGGGTTCAGAGGGTTTGGATGGTGACCTGGGGGAGGGAGTTGGGGTGTAGGAAGGACAGGAGTGCCAGAGGCAGGCTTTGGTGGGAGGCGCTTACCTAAGCCAGAAGCCCTGCAGCACTTCCAAGGCAGGCTGGGTTCCCTCCTTGCTGCAGCCCCAGATCACTTAGAGCTGCAGGCTGTTCCCTCCATGTGGCTCTCAGCTCTGGGAGGGGAAAGAGGCTTGTGCTGACCCTATGCCCCAGGCCAATCTCTCAGCTCCTATTGGCTGGTTGTTTCCAGCAAATAGGAGCTGAGAGGTTGGCTGGGGTTAATTTCTATTGGCCAGTTGTTTCTGGCCAATAGGAGCTGAGATTGGGTGGGGGTGGAAATATCACATGAAGCCTCCCCCGCAATCCAGAGCAGAGCGCTGCTGGACTGCACTTTGAACCCGCAGCAGCTGTGTGTCTGAGGGTCCCGACAGGATGGTCCATGGACTGGTTCTAGTGGCTTCACAGGCCGGATCCGGCTCCCAGGCCGTATTTTGCCCAGCCCTGGTCCAGGGTTCATTTCCTTAGTTTTTTGGTTTTTTTATGAGGTTATGTGAGATAGTATCAAAAGCCTTACTGTCATCAAGATATACCACACCTACTGCTTCCTCCTATACACAAAGCCTATTACCCTATCAAAGACATCTATCAGGCTGGTTGACACAGTTTGTTCTTGACAAATCCATGCTGACTGTTACTTATCACTTTATTATCTTCTAGATGTTGTTGTGGGTGGAAAACCGGAAGACCATTGTATTTTGAGGAGTTAGTGAATCTTCCCAGTTCTCATGTCTGCAAATTAGAAAACAGGCTTTGGCCTGCTGTTAGCAAGGAAAATTCCCAGCTAGCTAGCTCGTCAGAGAGATAGTTTAGATAAGCTTTGGAGTAAACAAGCCTGTCTGTGGGACTCTTCTCACAGAGGCAGGTGTTTGGTTTTTTTGGTTTTTTTCCTCTGCACATAGTTAGTTGCTGCTTCTAGAATTTTGTGTACAGGCTACATATCAGTTATTGTTGCCAACGCCCTTTGGACTTCCCGAAGAACCTGGAACTGTACAGGGGTGCCTTTCGGACTTGGCCCAAGAGACCATCCTTTGCTGAGTCAGAGTCCCCAGTAAGCCAAAGGGATGTTGTAAGCCTTCTCTTGCCTTTTCTTTTTATATCATCTGTAATATCTAATAAACCTTGCATTTATTCGCATTAAGCAATTTGTGTCTTCTTGGTTACCCTCTGAACCTGAGAGCAGAGTCTGGCTGGCCCAGTCTCTGAAGTAAGACAGATGTCTGCAGACTGATTGCTTAATTATTTGCTCTATTATCTTTCTGGGTACTGAAATTAAGTTGACTGGTATATAATTCCCCGGGTTGTCCTTATTCCCCTTTTTATAGATTGGCACTAGATTTGCTCTTTTCCTGTCCTCTGGAATCTCACCTGTCTTCCATGACTTTTTGAATACAATTGCTAATGTCTCAGATATCACCTCAGCCAACTTCTAGACTATTCTAAGATGTATTTCATCAGACCCTGGTGACTTGAAAATATCTAAATTGTCTATGCAAATTTTAACTTGTTTTTCTCCTGGTTAGGCCTCAGTTGGAGTATTGTGTCCAGTTCTGGGCACCGCATTTCAAGAAAGATGTGGAGAAATTGGAGAGGGTCCAGAGAAGAGCAACAAGAATAATTAAAAGTCTAGAGAACATGACCTATGAATGAAGGCTGAAAGAATTGGGTTTGTTTAGTTTAGAAAAGAGAAGATTGAGGGGGGACATGATAGCAGTTTTCAGGTATCTAAAAGGGTGTCATAAGGAGGAGGGAGAAAACTTGTTCATCTTGGCCTCTGAGGATAGAACAAGAAGCAATGGGCTTAAACTGCAGCAAGGGAGGTTTAGGTTGGACGTTAGGAAAAAGTTCCTAACTGTCAGGGTAGTCAAACACTGGAATAAATTGCCCAGGGAGGTTGTGGAATCCACATCTCTGGAGATATTTAAGAGTAGGTTAGATAAATATCTATAAGGGATGGTCTAGACAGTATTTGGTCCTGCCATGAGGAAAAGGGACTGAACTCAATGACCTCTCAAGGTCCCTTCCAGTCCTAGTATTCTCTGATTCTATTTTAATCTCTGATAATACCTCTTTTTCACTGGCATTCATTAAGTTAAGTAGCAGTTGGATATCTAACTGTTGGTGAAAACTGAAAAAAAAAGTCATTGAGCACTTGTTATTTTCACATTTTCTGCTGTTTCTGTGCCCTCACTAAGTAACAGAGCTTATACAGAAGATTAGGCAAGTTGTTCACTATGGTTTTTTCTGGTCTTGGAATCTGAGAATCTACATACTGTATATTAGCATCTTCTGTGTCCATTCTTCTCTTGGTTCTGTTGGGTATCTTCCATGAATATTTGTTCCATTATTGATGCTGTCACTTCACATGTTCTAGTGCCAGTGCATGGTGCTTCTTTTATGTTATTCTTTCAATGTTTTACTATTTTCTATTTGCAGATGTTAACATAACATTCTTCACTCACTACGTCTAGACTGCAAGCCTCTTTCGAAAGAGGCTTTTTCGAAAGATACTTTCAAAAAAGCCTCTTTTGAAAAAGTGCGTCTAGACTACAATCAGTACTTTCAAAAAAGCAAGCTGCTTTTTTGAAAGAGAGCACCCAGGCAGTCTGGATGCTCTCTTTTAAAAACGCACAGTTTGCATTACATAGCACCTTTTTTCGAAAGAGCACTTTCAAAAAAAGGCATTCTTCCTCGTAAAATGAGGTTTTCCGCGGTCGAAAGAACGCGGCAGCAGTCTAGACGCAAGTAAAGATTTTTCAGAAAAAGGCCACTTTTTTCGAAAAATCCCTGTAGTCTAGACACAATGTTCATTCCCTCTGTGTAACAGCAACTTTCCATTTTTCAAATGTCTTTTCATAAATGCCTCTGGCTTTTAATGAACAAAATTTTACTAGCAATACATTGCTGTTCAGTAATGGGAATATACTGACAGGTTTTTAGGCCATTTTTCCTTGTCTAAAACTTAGTTGCAGTGATGATTCCGGAATATACTTTAACTGCTGAAATCTCACTTTACTCAGTGGGCTTTGTTGGTACTCACAATTTTGCTGCTAAAATAGTAACCACACACAGACACTGCTGAGACCAGGTAGAGTATAAGAACATTCCTTTTATCCCTCTGAAAAGTAATTATCTAAATATAGCATAGATATTTATTATTTCTTTGTACTTTTTTGAATGTGTTCACTTTACAAATCAAAAGATAATTTTTCTAACTTCCAGGCCTGAAATCTCCTCCTGGAGTCTTAAAGTGAAGCTGTATATGTGACTAGTCACGTGCATAAGTGATTGATTTGGTGGCTTTGTACCTAGATCTGTGAAAAGGTCAAAGTTTCTGTTGCACAGAATTTTATAATTTTAAGTTACATTTTTAACTTATGGGAATTTTATATTTTATACAATCAACAAAAAAAATTCTCCCTCTTTTAGTCAGAAGCCGTCCTTGTTAGAAAAATTTTAATTGAAATATTCACAGTAAAGTTTTTCTTTACAATGGGCCCATTTTCAAATGTATAATGCAACAAAGTACTTAAAACCCTTACTTTTCACAGTTTAAGTATTGCCTACATTTATGGTGACATACTAAGAGCTGATATACTGAGTGGTATGATGACATTTTTGAATAAACACTTCTCAGACCATAACTACATTTTAACTTTTTAATTTTATCATTATTAACATAAATGGATGTTAACAAGTGTTAACAAATCTTATTCATGACTTAAATTGGTTAACTTTGAAAGACTCATTTGTGTTTGGACAACCTCATATTATATATTTATATTAGTTCTGAAAATGATAACCCTACATTATGAAATATATTTGATAGTGATATTAGGCTATCTATCATTTGTTTCTATTGAAAGGATTTCTGATATTTTACTTTTCCATAGCACTAATGTTTGGGGATCTATCCTTTTCCAAAAAAAGGAATTTTTGCTCCATCCCTGCTGTATTAAAAAGCAGACAGGTTATATAAATCTATTAAAATTGTAGTCTTCCTTGTAAAGGAAATGAAAAATATTTTTAAACTTATCAAAATTCTTGAAGGGATTTCTTCAGGAAAAGTGAATTGTTTCTATTGGAATTTGTACACATCTACACTAGGGATAAATTCTGCCTTGAACTGTACCTGTGCAGGTCCCCTTGACTTTACTCAGAACCTCTGAACATGCATCTAAGGGCAGAATTTGACTCAGTGACATTTTTAAAGAAGGCAGAGATGGAGAAAACGTACATGAACTAGTTTGTTTTTTAGGGGAAAAAGACATATTTTTTTCCTTTTTTTAAATGGAATTGATGGAAGAAATGTGAGGAATAGTTTGGCAAAACACTGCTCTAAACTGCAGTCAAAACAATGGATTTTTAAAATAAAGCTAACATTGCTTTCTGATAAGAGTAGAGTTCAGAAGGCCAGGAATTCAACCTTGCATCATCAAAGCATCACAAGCACCACATCCAATAAACTTCCCCTCCACATGGGAAAACAAACAACGAGGTGAAAATCAGTTATCACCATGATGTCCTCTATGGACAGCTGTGAAGGAGTAAGATATCTGAGGGATGGTGAAGATAAAAATATAGAATGATTTGTTTTAGTTAGTGATGAGATCCTTCAATTTCTTGTTAGTAAAAGATGAGCTAGATAGTAAACATACCTAAGTTAGCAATCATACAAAACCCTCTACCAACTGTAAGAGAGGACACATCTTTAATTACCTGAGTAGTCCAGATGAAATCAGTAGGATTGGTCAGGAGAATAAAGGCTGCAGGCTGCCATAGGATGTCATAAAAGTGAAATAATGCAAAGAGAATTCCTTTTATTTATCTGCTTTAGTGTTACTTATCTCAATAAGCTATATCTCCACAAACTGCCTTATTAAGCTGACTCTTTAACCTAGGGTATGTCTAGACTACATGGTTCCATCAACGGAGCCATGTAGATGAGTTTACTAGACATAGGAAAATGAAGCGGTGATTTAAATAATCGCTGCTTCATTTACATCAAAATGGCCGCTGCGCTGTGCCGATCAGATGTGTTTGGCAGCACAGCGGGGCAGTCTGGACATGCCACGGTCGACAAGGGAGTTTTGTCGACTGCGCCCGCATGCCTCGTGAAATGAGGTTTACCGGAGCAGTCGACAAAGGCTTCCTTGTCGATCGCGCGCCCAGACTGCCCCGCTGTGCCGCCAAACAGCTGATCGGCACAGCGCGGTGGCCATTTTGATGTAAATGAAGCGGCAATTATTTAAATCGCCGCTTCATTTTCCTATGTCTAGTAAACTCATCTACATGGCTCCGTCAATGGAGCCATGTAGTCTAGACATACCCCTAGTGTTCAGAAATTCTGCCTAATGCTTGTAAAATTTGTTTGGCTTGTTTGTTCATAAATCAGAATGTTTCATTCTGCCCATAGAGTACATCAAACAAAATAAACACAGTTGCAGAAAACAAAAATGATTTTATCAGTTTCATGTATATAGGGTACATGTACTGATAGATACATTTTGTCAGTTGACCAAGCACAATAGGAGGATGTTACCTATTTGTCTGTCTGTTGCATACTCTGGCCTTCCAGGGAATGTGTGTATCAAGTGTGTAAGGGCTACAGTAGTTCATCTTCAGCAGATCACCACATGTCAAGCGGGACAGAATCTGAGACTTTTAGCATTGAAGAATTGGCCTGTACCGCTGGAGCTAAAGGGGTGTTACACTTGTATTACTTTTAAAAAGAATGTTACCTGTATCATACCTATCACTGACTGTGGGAGGACTGGGAGGGAAGAGAATAATTAAGTCAAACTCAAGAGTCCTCCAGCAACTGTTACAAATTTGTAAGATAGCCCTGAGTGCTAAATTGCACCAGTGGTATTATTTAAGCCACTTTTGCAACCTCCTAATTCTGCGCTGCCTAGGGAACAGGAATGACGCCGGTGTAGAGTATGTCTATACTGAAACAAGCCCAGGTTTGGATTCAGGCTTGACTATAGCACCTCCTTCCATCTGCACACTCATGCAATTGGGAGCTCACAGCAGCTAGGCAGTGGAAATGTATCCCAGGCAGTCCTCAACTCCTCTACAGGCCCTTTCCCAGCTACATGTCTGTGCTCCCATGCCGACTCCCTCCTCATTGCATGTGCCCACCCCCACAACTCCCACAACTGTCTGTGCCTCCACCCACCTGCAGCAGGGCCCAGAGCGAGCCAAATGTGGAAGGAAAGGAGAGGAGAACAGGGGCCAGGGGATATTTTTTTAATGGTTTCACTATTTGGACTGTTCATGTCCAGGTTGGACCTCCCTGGTCCAGCACCCTCGGGATCTGAGTGGTTCCGAATCATGGAGTTTGCTGAACCAGGGTGGTCAGGGCTCTTCTCTGGGCTGGTACACAGAGTCCCCTAGAATAGCAGTGCAGACAATTATTCCATTTATGATAATGTCATTTGTAAGAATAGTGTTTCAGCTGTCCATGATATTTACTTATGCTTACAGGCCTGACTGGTGGAAAATTCTAGCATCATGATTTTTTCCAGTGTAGCCCATGTTGGCATCCATCAATTGTCCTTAATGGTCCATAGGGGCCTGCATAATACTTGAATAGTAGCCTTGTGGTTTATGTACTCATGTGCTCCATGAAAAGGGCAAACTGTGGACATGAGTCCCAGAAATGGCCCAGTTTGGAATCCCCATGCTCTCAAAATCAGCCATTATTCAGGGATATTGTTTATGCCCACTGCCTTTGGATAAAACACATGCTTGATTGCTTCCAAAATTTCTGCAAGCACTTGACCAAAGTTTGATTTTCCAGTGCCAAACTGGTTAGCACTGGACCTGTAGTAGTCTAGAGTTGACAGCTTCCATATGGTTGCGGCAACCCACGTGTGGACGAGGATGGCTGCTCTCATTGTGTCTCCTAATTCTGGAGGGCTGGCACAAGCTGCTCACAAATCTCCAGAAATGTATTTCTTCATGTGAAAGTTCCAGACACGCTGATAATCATCCCAGGTCTGTGTGACTCTGTCATCCCTCCAAGCCTGTGCTCCAGGCAAGGGTAGAGTTGCGGGGGGAGCTGGAGGGGGGACAGCAGCTGTGTGCTCCGGGATGCAGCTTGCTTTTCATCCCATTCCCCAGACTCTCAGAGAGTGAAGGGAAAGTACTTGCATTCCTGGCATGCCTCCCACCCAATGCATGCTAGCCAGGTGTGAGAGGAATACACAGAAGGCAAGTATTTTCTCCTCACTCCCTAAGGGTATGTCTACACTTGCTCCCTAGTTCGAACTAGGGAGGCAAATGAAGCATACCGAAGTTGTTAATGAAGTGCGGGATTTAAATATCCCGTGCTTCATTGGCATATTCGCGGCCGGTCGCCATTTTAAAATGCCGGTCGCCGATTTACTTGTTGCAGACGCGTAGTTCGATCGAAACCCTTCCTTGAATTAACTATTACCCTCATTGCACGAGAAGTAACAGTTAATTCGAGGAAGGGTTTCGATCGAACTACCGCGTCTACACACGGCAAGTTAAATTGGGCGACCGGCATTTTAAAATGGCGACCGGCTGCGAATATGCTAATGAAGCGTGGGATATTTAAATCCCGCACTTCATTAGCAACTTCGGTATGCTTCATTTGCCTCCCTAGTTCGAACTAGGGGGCAAGTGTGGACATACCCTAATAGTCCAGGGAATGAGATGAAAAGCAAGCCGTGTCCTGGAGTGCACAGCTGCTGCCCTCCCCACATGCCCGAAACTCCATCCTTTGCTCCAGGTCTGTTCTTGTGGCCCTGCTCAGCAGGGATATGATTACTCTCTATAAATATATCTGGGCAGTAAATACTGGGGGGAGGTTTTTAACCACCAGATTTCTGGAATAAACTTCCAAAAGGAGTGGGAAGGGGGAGAAAGGAAACATCCTAACTAGTTTCAAGATGGAGCTTGATACGTTTATTAATGGAATTATAAACAGGTGACTGGACTTGATGACCCAGGAGGTTTCTTCCACTCCTATGATCCTATTTAACACACTGATTTCAAATAAACCAATTATTTTTACAGCAAGTAGTTTCAAGGAAATTGTTTGATTTTTAGAATGCGAGTATTAAATCTCACTAATATCTATTAGTCTGTTTTCTTTGCTCTACATCATGGGGAAAATGATTAAAAGTCACAGTAC
The DNA here is from genome assembly GCA_019425775.1 of Rafetus swinhoei. NCBI lineage: Eukaryota > Metazoa > Chordata > Testudines > Trionychidae > Rafetus > Rafetus swinhoei. The sequence goes on along the minus strand of CM033437.1, from coordinate 266,014,167 downwards.
TATGGGTATTTATTATTTTGCCCATCTGTTTATTACATTGGTTATTTGATTTTATCTTCTCAAGGTGTAAAATATTAGTGTTAATTAATTCTAATCTATTTATTCTGTTATCTTATCCAGACACAGCATCTAATATTTGCAACTTGACCCTGTTTCAGTTCTCAAAATAGGAGGAAAAAATACAAATAAATTGGAATTACTACAGAGAAAACTTGGAGACAGATGCTGTAGGGATGATATTTTTTCATTTCCTTATGAAATTTTCTCCCCATCAACAAACCTTGACAAATAATCATTCAGTTTCCTTACTGTTTTTACTGAGTGCACTTAGCAAAATGTTCACTCAGGGCATGTCTTCACTCGCTGCGCCGGAGATCGACATTCTGGCGTTTGGCTTAGTAAGGCTAGTATAGAACCTTAAATCGAACACTGAGGACAGCTCCAGCTGGCCCCTGTACTCCTTACAGTCACAAGGAGTAAAGGAAGCTGATAGGAAGCTCCTGTCAGGCTTCCACTGTGGGGACACTGCCAAACTCAGCTTAAGGTAGGCAGACCGTCTAGGTTTAGTGTAGACCTGGCCTAAAACTATTTTGCCTGCAACCTACAAGATAGCCTTGTGTATCTGGTATCTGATTTACAATATGTAACTTTGTGACTCTGAGAAATGTATTTGGAAACAGATTTACAAAAGAAAATTCACTCATCTCACTTTTGAAAAAATAGGAATATGTTTGAAAATAGCCAGAATTTAAGAGGTTTGGGGTTCTAGAGAATGCTTTAAAACTCATATTACTCCAAAGCTTCTAGTTTCAGTAAATGTCCCAGTTTTGAAATAATTTCCCCTCTAACTGGGAGCTATTTCCCCAGCCACTTTATCTGACTCATGTTTTTTACTTATACCAACTCATTTCAGTGCTGTGACCAGCAGCCAGGAACATAGAGCATGTCCTGTCACTGCAGCTACTTACATGCCTGAAGCACTCTTTAGGTTGCAAAAAAGACTGAAAGTTAAAAGACTGGGAGCCTGTAGAGTCCTAGGTTCTATTATGAGCTAAGCTACTGATTTGGTGTGTGACCTAGGGCAAGTCCCAAGCTGTTCTGGTGCTTCAGTCAACAGAAATTCAGTGAGAAACAAAATACTCCATCTAACTTGAATTTTCTTCAGGTAAATATGTTTTAAAGTAACTTGCTTGAGGTTCACTATTAGATTTGGTACAGATTTCTCAAGTCTTTTCTGTTTCTGGGTTCATCTTATGAATTCCAAGCAAAAACAAACAAACAAACAACTACATTTCCCAGTGAAACTTCCATCCAAATACAGATGCCTCACAGGCACAGCTTCATGTCAAAGTGTTGTAGGTAGACTGTAAACACTATTAGCTTCAGCTAACTACTTTCTGGGCAGTGTAAGACAAAGTGAGCAGCAAGGAATGCATAGTTCTTGATTTTTAAAACAGTTTATTTCACATTTGTGTTTTTAATATCAATTTCCTCTTTGTATGATTAATACGAAAGCGCATGCTGTGTCTGTATCTCATAGGTATGTATTACAGGCATTTAAAATAGTGATAGAAATGTAGCCGTGTTAGTCTGGTGTAGCTAATGAACCATCTAATAAACCATCTTGTTAGTCTTTAAAGTGCTACATAGTCCTGTATTTTGTTTCAGGCATTTAAAACTCTTTTGTGATTAAGAGGAGATAAAGTTTGGCCTACTTTAAAGAGAAGCTTGAGTTTTTTGATGTAGGGCTTTATAATGGCTCTATTTGGAAGGCTAGCCTCTACATCTGAGATGTTGTTGAATTGTGTTCATATTTTCAGCTCTCCTCACAGCATCACTATGATTACCACATGACAGCATCCTCACCGCAACTGGAAATCTGGATCTAAATTTCCAGATGTAAAGGAGGGGTGAGCCCATGTGTTAATTAATCAGCAATATCAGCTTTCCAAAGAGGTAACTTCCTCATTATGGCAGCAGAGTTTTTGAGGGTATGATGGAGAAGCAGAACTGACTTTGTGCTATCCAGTCACTGAATAAGTTTTTTTAATATCATCACTCTGAATATTGGATACTATATATGCTATAATTTTAATAATGTTATATATGTTCAGTCATTACATATTAAATATATCTTGACTATGCAAAGATTTCATAGATACACTTTCATAGCATGAGCCAACTTGATTTTTACACACAAACTCATTGTACAGCATATTTTCTAAAGTTTTCTAGAACATCAGAAACAGCTTTCTCAGAGGTCTGTCTGAAACTATGGAATGAATTCCCACAGGAACTAAGGAACACCACAAACTTCCCCACCTGCCACTGAAAGTGCAAGATTCACTTATCTGACCTCACATTCTCTGATATAAACACTCCACTTCACATACAATTCTCCCCCTTAGGAAAGGGGGAGGGAGAGAACCAACCAGATCAGATACCTATTAAATGCACTGATTACTGCACAATGGAATACAGTCGTATACTCCTATAAAAGCTTGTGTGCAATAGAACCAAATATATTTGAATTACCCTTTATAGTGTACAGTGATGCTATTATTAGACATCAAATGTCATGTGTAGTAAACTAAAAGGGCATATAAAGTCAGGAGGACTTCAGGCCAAACAAACTAATAGAAAATCTACTATAGATAAGAATTTTGCACTGGTCAGAGAATCAGCTAGATGGCTTAAAAATCTGATTTCCAGTTGTGATGGGTTGTTGCATACTGACTTCCATTTTGCAGAAGCTAGTTATTCTACAGTACATGCAATACATTGTTTCTGAAAATGCACTCATCTTTGCAGTGTTCATTGTGCATTCATCCTTATGTTGCTTTATTGGTGTTTTTATTGGGCTTTTTTAAACAAAAAAAGAATCTTTAACCATTTTATATAAATATATTGGAGCTTGTCAGTTTCTATGCTCTGGAAATCTGAATTACAGAGAAGTTGCATGAAGAAAACGATACTGCATAGCTCAGTACAAAAGTCATATCTATTGTATAGGCCAAATTCTGACCTCGGATGAGGACCCACAACTTTCATAGATTTAAGTAGAAACCATTGTCAATATGCATCAAAGACCATAGGTTGGCCTTTATCAGATCCACCATATTATAGCTGACTGATTATTTTAGTTATTGTATTAAAAGCTTACATGATGTGTGGAATTAAAAGATAATACATTTGAAACAGGTTTTTAAAATATTTTAGTGTAGTAAACTGTTAACTTGCTATGGTATTTCCTGGAATAATATCCTGCAGCACAAAATGTTGCAAGTTTAAAAATAATACTCAAATACAGCTTTTTTTTTTTTAAAAAAAAGCTTGTTTTCATTTAAGTATCAGGAAAAGTACCACTTTTCTATATCACTTTCCTTCTTGTAATTCTTGCTAACATGCAATTCAATACATTTTACAAATGTGAAATCCACAGAAAATGTATCTTGAAAAGGGTACAGCACTGAATTCCACTTATAATTAACAAATTCCCTGATTAAAAGAAAACTATTGGATCAAAATTTATCCTTGTTGTAAATCCCTTTACTTCATTATGATTACAACAGGGTTGAATTTGGCCTATTGCATCTTATCTTCCTTTAATTCTGCAACAAGGAAAACCTGAAGAAAACATTAATTTTGTTCTAATCATATTTTTTCTGGTATGTAATGATATACCTGGAGAGTCATAAGGACTATAAATGAATCGTTGTCAGTAAAAATGTTTTTTTTAAAAAGAGGCAGTTGTATTATAGGAGTCAATTTTCAGCTTCAATTGGCAAATAAAAATTGAATAAAATATTCAAGGGCCTACTCTCAAATCATCTGAGCCTCTTTCCAACACAAAAGATGAGTTTAGATCCATTTTTGTGCTGTGAATGATGTCCCAGGAGCAATTTCACTCTCGTATTACAATTTTTTTAAAAAAATCTGCAGGCTCTGTGCAATAGATTTTAGAACATGGATTTGCAGCTTTCTTAAAAGGCAAAGGTTTAGGTCTTATAGTAGTGACTGTCTGTGCATATGTGTGTACTGTGATTATTAAAGTAAAAAATGGAGGTAGTGATGACAGAAAAAAGCAGGGGGAATGATCGATATTCTTTATAATGCTTACTACCTCTTGATAAAAATAATAGGATCCTTTTTTATCATGCAGAAATTTAGCCTTCAGGGGGCAGGAAGAGTCATGGGGTTTATAAAATTGTTTTCATTTCCAGTCCAGGTCAGTGGGGGCCAAAAGTGATTACCATGGGATGGCTGTTCAGTGGCCTCTGTGAAATAAATTGATGGTCTCTGTGACAGAGTGGGCTATGTCTGTATCAAATTGTGAATTGTTTTGTTTTCTTTTTAGCATGTGCTGAATACATGCCTACACTTGCCCAAGGCTGCTTATTTATTGTATTGCAAAGCGTGTCAGGAGTAGGACATGGGTATGCTGATTCTGCAGCTAGAGCCAGAGCTTGGCTAGAGTTGGGGACAGGAGGCAGGAGCCATCATGGGCCACATCTGGAGTCAAGAGCCAGAAATTAAGCCCAGTGGTAGGGTTACCATATTTGAACGTTCAAAAAAGAGGACACTCCTGAAAGGGAATGTATCTGTATCCGTATCTACCAACTCATGTTGTATTATTGTGCTATATAATGTGTTATATAACACATTAATACAATGGGAGTTGGTAGATACTGATACAGATACATTCTCTCTCAGGAGTGTCCTCTTTTTTGAACGTTCAAATATGGTAACCCTACCAGAGTCAGAGCTGGAATAAGGAGCTAGCGACCACAGCCAGGGGTGAGAACCAGCTTCAGAAGGCAGGCAACGACGCAAGACTGGGCTGAAATGGAACAGAACCAGAAAGAAGGCAGAAGCAAGGCTGGGTACAAAACAGGTACAGAAGCAATAGTAGCATGGGCATAAGTGTTGAGCAGCCAATAACTAGCGAGTGAGCTTGATTGGAGACCTGTTGGCTTCTTTCAGCCCATGTGGTGTGTCAGCTAATTGCATGATTCTGCTGCAGCCCAGCTGAGCTCATTACTTTTTGTGAAGGTTAAACTAGCTGGGAAGCAGTGCTGTGGCCCGGGTAGTGCTAAGGAGTGACTGCCCTCGGCCCCGCCTCTTCTGGGGGTGTGGAGCTGTCCCCCATCCATCTCATCCCACTCAACCTTGCTCTGGGGCCCGTGGAGGCTGGAGGTCCTGCTGGGTGCAGAGGCAGTCTGGGGCTGGTTGCTTTGGGGCTGCACCGTGGCCTGGCTCCAGCTCCGGCACACAGCTGCAGGGAAGCAGTGCTGTGGCCTGGACAGTGTTAAAGACGGACTGCCCTTGGCCCAGCCTCTTCTGGGGGGTGAGGAATTGCACCCCCCCCCCCTTGTCCTGGGGCCCATGGTGGCTGGCGGTCCTGTGGGTATGAGGCAGGCTGAGGGGTAAGGGGTTTGGCCAGGAGGGAAGGTGCAGGCGCTGGCTGGGGTTTTGTCAGGGGTATGCTCAGATGAAAGAACTCAACCCCATGGTTCCTTGACAAGTGGTGTCTTACCTAGAAAAGATGCCTGACACCTTGCTGAAGGATGATCACTGAGAAACTATCAATATTGCACTGTAGTGCCATTGACCCGGTCTCAGCGGTTAGCACATCTCAATGAAATGATGAAGTTTCTTCATAAATGAGCAGTGGGGGTGGTGATCAGGACCACCAAATGGGGCTGGTGTATGCCAGGAGAGAACATGTCAAAGAGAGAAAGCCTCCGTTAAGAGGGATGCCACTCTGAGCTGGCTGCTGACCATTACTATGTAAAAAATGCATGCAGGAGAGAGAGAGAAGGAAGGAGGAACTCTGCCGTGCCTGATATGCTGACAAACCTCAGCATAAGGGGAGAGCTCAGATTTAGGGAGGTCCCATCTCAGGATTCCTGTTGTTTTTCAAAAATCTGTGACTTTCTGGGGCTTTTTAAGTGTAAAGTGACTAATCACGAACTTCCTTTGATAAGCCTGTGTTCCTTGCTTTCCTGCTATATTGTCCCTGAAAAGGGTAAACTGGAAAACCCAGAGAAGAGTTAGCTTTGGTGGAACTCTGATGGAAAATGTGAGAGTGATTGGGGAATTTGGGAGTTCTCAGACACTGTTTTGTGTGGTGTTTTGAAACTCTCTTAAAATTATAAGCTATCATTTGAAGAAGTTTCTTGAACCTGCTTGTAAGCAGGGGGCTGTGTAGGGAAGTGGGCAAGCTAGGCATCAAACAGTAAGTCTGCAAAGAACCAGCCTATAGCAAGTTGGGGTGTGTTTGTGATTTGGGGGTGTGTTGTGCTTTTCTTATCAGTCTTCTTTGTCTCACAGTTTTTGGTTCTTATGTATTGAGATTCTGGATTTTAAGAAATAAAAGTAGTGTTACACTGTCACCTTCCAGCAAGAGTAGTGTATGTTTTAAGCCAGGAACATAACATTTTCTGGATTGAGGGTGGCCGAGCAGTGATGCTTTGTCTCTCAAAAAGCAGATCTAGTCCTAGAAGAGAACACTACAGGCTCTGATCCAAACTCTGATAGTCAGTTTAGCAGCTTGTGGACTCAGCAACTGGGTCCAATTCCAACCAGCTGATGACTGCACAGAGGGGTACTAGGCCAGGTTGTAATGTTCTCCATTCATTTTTTAGTGAAGTGCATGATCTTTTTTGAAGAGCTCCACCGAGTAGAGTATAATGCACAATACTGTGTCTGTAGTATGCTTGTAATACTCATTATCAACCCTTTATAAACTATTTATAAATGGAACTCTAATATCAAGTGAGTACATTTAATAGAAATAAAACCAATAGGAATCTATAGAAATTCTAATAAAAATCTATGGAATTTAACAGGGAATTAAATCCTTTCTGTGTTTCTAGAATAATTCTATAGAGTTCTGCAGCAGAAATATAATTGTATATTAAATTTAATGTGAGAATATAGTATTTTTATTCAATTGTATAGGGCAGTTCAATATGAGGCTATCAGGTATATTTCGTTCTCTCATATATAAATATCAAAGTCAGTGTCCAGTCTCTATAATCAGAGGTTAGCCCCTATGCCTTCAGAGGGGTTATAGAGGGTACACTTAACTAGATGGAGTGTTCTATATCTTCTGGTGCTACTACTTAGAATTATGATTGTTACTATCTTCCTGAGCTGGTAACACCAGTCCAATGTTTAGGATGGTAGCCTAGGATTTCGGAGTGTAATTCTATGCTCTGCACTTCCTGTGTGACCTTGGGCAAGTCATCCAGCTTCTCTGTGCCTTAATTCCCTATCTGTAAAATACAAAAATAGCACTTTCACACTTCAGAGGTGTTGTAAGGATAAATACATTAAGGAGAGCAAGCAGTTCAGATACTATGGTGACAGGGCCCTATAAGTGCCTCAGCTGAATGTCTGGATAGATAAATAGATAGAACTCACTACATTATTCTCATGTGGGAAGCTGATTTATTTTAATGCTTCCTTGCTCAGAGTTACAAACAAGATTTTAATAGAGTTGGAACTTGGGAGAACATGGTTCCCTTTGTTAAAAGAAAGCAATTAATGTTACTTTAATATTCGTTTAAGTAATTAATGTTACCTAAATATTACATGAAGGAAAAGGAATTTACCACTTAAACTCTGATTATGAATTAACCAGTTTCATGGCGACCAACAAAAACCAAACAAACGACAGCCACATTTCTCTGATTTCTTTAAGAATGTGAGTTTGAACTTGGTTTATGGCTCTGCAATCACTGTTTTGAACTTGTAGAGATTACAAATGGACTGCTATCACTAAATTTTAATTAATTTAGCTGAGATTCTCTATATAATACACATACAATGATCTATCAATTTAGAAAGTCCCCCAACCAAAGATATTTCCACTTAGAGTAGGACCAATCAGACTGATTATAATGCATAATGCATTGCAACGTTCAAGGAAAGCTACAGTTTTAGTGTATCGTGATGAAAATTAAATGAAAAACATAACACTTACCATTTCAATGCATACAAATTGATTTAATTTTTTGGATATTATTACCATTTCTTATATTCCTGCAGCCTAACCATTGGCAGTCAAATTGTGTGAGGAAACAATTTCTAAGTTGTATCCCTTTTTTTCCTTTTGGTTGTTCATAATAAGAAGTTAAAATTACCTGCCTCAAAGATTAAAATTATTTCATAACAACAGATTTCAATTCACAAAGGAGTATCATCTTGGTATGAAGAAACTCAAAAATGTATTTGAATTCATAGGAAGGTAATTATCTATTCAGTTTTAGTCCTTGGCAATTCTGGAAATAAAATTGACACAAACAGATGAAAAGTTAAATGACTTAAATTTAATTATCATGTTTCTAAAGTTTTAGCTGTCAGAAATGTGATTTGGAGTAGATTGTATTTGCCCAGGTCCATCAACCAAAATAATCAACAAAAGCATATTTACTTCTAGGCTTCTCTGCCTGTAGCAAATTGAATGTCTGTTTCCCTCTTGCAATGCACAGTTCCTTCTTCTAGAAGATTTGTAAAAAGAGACACTTTCCCTGGTGACAACTGTTAAGAAAGAAAATCACTTCTGCTGTTTGCCCACTTGAAGAACTGTCTGAATCAGTGATCTTGCACTGATGTAAATAGCAACAGCCCAGAGCGTCTATACTAGCTGTAGTGGCTTTGTGTTCTATGTCCACATTTATCATTCCAGTCCACTGCTGGGTACATGTACACATTTCAGAATGCTGCTTGGGGAGCCAAGCGGTTTGTGGGAGAAGGGGTCCCACAACTCTCTGGGAAGGTGTAGAGGGGTGACAGGCCCACAGAGGCCCCTTGAATTTACTCTCTTGGTTGAGTGACCTAACAGCCACTGAGTCTATTCGCAGAACTGCTCAATGGCCTCAGTCAATTAGGCTCCCCCTGTATTCAGGGTATTACAGCCTAGTGGCCTCAGTCACTATGTCTACCCCCTATATTCAGGGTAATACAGCCCAGCAGCCTCTGAACATATATATATTTAGGAAAAGCTCCTCCACACAGGAGTATGTAAGGTGGGGGAAAGGGGATCCAGGCCCTCCCTCTCCACTGGGTCCCAGCCCAGGGCCCTGTTGGCAGTGGCACGGTCCATTACTCACTCAATCCTGCCACAACACACTGAGTGCTCAATTCCCCACCCTGGGCTACTTCCTACCAGATCTTGTCAGAAGTCCTCTCTGTCCTCACGCTCAGGTCCTGCGACTTCTACTTTAGTCCATCTTAGCCTGGCTGCAGCCATCTGGTCTAGCTGCACTTCCTCCCCTGGAGCTCCTATAGTGCCTCCTTCCCCTTCAGTAGTCAGCCCTGACTAAGCAGCTCCAGAGGCTTTTATAGCCCGTCTCCAGTTGGAACATGCCCAGCAGGGTTATGGAGGTGGGGCCCTCTCAGCCAGCTGGACCAAAGTAACTCCATCAGCTCCAGTGCAGGGTTGATATACCCCTTCACAGATGGGCAGTCATTTCCATAGCTGTTTCTGAAAATGAAGGCCAGGAAGAACAGACAATTATCTCTTTCTATAGAGAGAGAATTATCTGCTTAAGATCCTGTCCTTTAATTGTGGAGATCTCAGGCATCCCCAGAGAGCTAGTGGAAGGGGCACTGGCTGCACCTGCAGATAGACAGAGAGAGATCAGCAATTGAGGAAATTCACAATGTGTTTCCTCTCTGAGGGTATGTCTACACTAGCTCGTTAGTTTGAGCTAGGTAGGCAAATGAGGGCAACCGGAGTTGCAAATGAAGCCCGGGATGTAAATATCCGGGCTTCATTTACATGTTCCCAGTGCCGCCATTTAATCCCCTTAGTCGAACTCCGTGCCTGCGGCTACACGCGCGGACGGGTAGATGTTCGAATTAGAGATCCTAATTCAAACTACCGTTACTCGTGGAATGTGGAACGAGGAGTAGCGGTAGTTCAATTAGGATCTCTAATTCGAACTACCTACTCGTGCGCGTGTGGCAGCACGGAGTTCGACTAAGATTTAAACATGGCGGCCGAGAACATGCAAATGAAGCCCGAGATATTTAAATCCCGGGCTTCATTTGCAACTCCGGTTGCCCTCATTTGCCTACCTAGCTCGAACTAACGAGCTAGTGTAGACATACCCTGACAGATTAACTGGCTTTCAGTGTTGCTTCAAGATGAAGTTCACTGCAGGAGCACTGCTTTAGGAGCAGGACTGCAACTGCACACTTGACGGGATAAGAGTTCTTCAGATCTAGGATGTGCTTGCAGTGCTTGTGAATGAAGGAGTAGATTTTTCTTTTCTCTGTGGGGATCTGGCCCAATCACTGCAGTGCTGCTGTAAGTAGGATCTGAAGGAATGCTTCCATGACTACTAGCTGGAATGGAAGAGAAACTTTGGGTGTGTGTAAATACAGTTTGCTCCTGCTTTGCTTAGATATGTTAGATATTCAGCAGATGGCCCTGGTCTATTTTGAAATAACAAGCCGAGGATCCACACTACCAAGCCCATTTTTTTCAAAATAAGGGGTTGGTTATTTTGAAATAATAACTCCTGCTTTCCACAAGAAATAACACTTATTTCGAAATAGTTATTTCGGAATAGTGTTAGTGTGGATGCTCCACTGCTGTTATTTCGAAATAACTACTCCCCAGAGTCATTCAAAGTAATCTCTCCCCATTGCTTCCTGGGGCTCTAAGTTGAGGTAGCGCATCCACCTTAAGGGAGTCTGCCTCGGGCTAATTTCAAGGCTTCCCTGTAGTGTGGACATGCTATTTTGAAATAGTCATTTCGGGAGTTATTATTTCAAAATAAGTTATTTCAAAATAATTTCCTAGTGTAGACATGTCCATGGAATGGTGTTTTGCTCATTGTAATCAACTTAATTTATGACCCAATACCAGCATGTTTGTATTAAATGCTGGGATAGCTAAAATATGATTATCAATGTTTGTAATTTTGTGTGAATATAGAAAAGTAGGACTGTGCTATAAGGGCACATCTACACTACAGCATTATTTCAAAATAACAAAGTAAGCATGCACACAGCAAGCCCGTTATTTCAAAAGTATTTCAAAAGAACAGGCTTCTTATTCCAGAATAATAAACTCTCATTTCACGAGGAATAACACCTATTTCAAAATAGCTTTAGTGTGGACATTCCACTGCTGCTATTTTGTAATAGCTCCTCCTCAGGGCCATTCAAAGTAATTACTCCTCAGCATTTCCTTGGGCTCTAAATCAAAGTAGTGCATCCACATTAGGGGATCCTGCCTCAGACTAATTTCAAGGCTTCTCTGTAGTGTGGAATTGCTTTAGTTATTTCTGGAGTTATTATTCCAAAATAACTTATTTCAAAATATCCTTGTAATGTAGACATACCCTATGAGAGAGGGGGTGAGGGAAGAAGTCTGCATACCTTTCCTTGCCTGCATCTGTTTGACACGTTCCCTCCCACTGTTCAAAGAACAGAGCTAAATAGGCATCATCAAGAGACTTTCTTATGTTAATTGTATTGGAGCTGTGTTTCTTCTGTCCTGCTTGCTAAGAGTTCAAATCACTAGAAGGTGAAATCATTTGAGACTGATGGGCAGAAGTCACAGCCAAAAAGTGGGTGGCAGCTGATGGTGACGGACAGCCAGCAGGACAGCGATGGTGAGATGCGATGAGAGGTCAGCAAAGTGGTGGCAGCATGATGAGTGGACAGCAAGGCAGTGGCAGAAAGGTGTAATTAGAAGCCAGGAGGGCGGTGGCAGAGAGCAGTGAGCAGGTGGATGGCAAGTGTCCAGAGGAGTGAGTAAGATGTTTCTTTACCTCTCCAGCCTCAGGGTGGGAGGTGAATTCTGTGGATGCACCTCTGAACTCTGGCTCTAATCAAGGGCAGCAACTGTGAGCGGGGTGCAGAGAAGGGTTGGGCATGTGAAGGGGACATTTATATTGCTGGACTTAAGAACCTGAGAGGAAAAGGACATTGCCCAACCTACAGGGTGGAACTTTTACTCGTGGCTTTTTTTTATGAACCCTGTTTGCAGTGTTTTCTCAAATTAATGCCAAGTTACTTCCCTCCCTTTTATTAAAAGTTTCTTTTCTATGCTCAGACTCTGTGCTTGTGATACTGGAAAGAGCTTGGGACAGAGTTGTGTGAATTTTCCATGTTACTGAGTGGAGGCTTGAGCCTGTTCTGTGTTGGATGGATAGAGAGGAACCACTAGATATTGAACCTGACCCTGGATGTTGCTGGCTCCAACTGGCAGAAAGGTTACAGTAAAATGAGATCACAGTTTGCTCTGGAAAAGAAACTAGTGTCTCCCCTGACGAGGCTGGGCCATCATTAATGGTCATTTGGGAAATACTTTGGTGTAGAATTGAGAAGTTCATGGTGAGGGCTACTGTGGCAACACATTTGACAGTTGCAGGTCATATGAACAAATAACGTTTAATGATCTGAACTGATTTGGTTTCCTGAACTGTGCTGGAGCTACAAGTAGAACCCTCGTGCCTATTGAGCATCTGCCCCCATAAGTCATGGGGTATAATAATTAACAGAAGTGGCTATTACACTCCCGTGAGACACGCTTATTGGCCAGGCAAAGTGCATGAAGAATTTTAAATGTTTTGGGTTGCTTTTCAACAACGGACTGAGGGGTACAGTCTTCCCACCCCATGACATCAAAAGTGATAAGTTCTTTATCCCCATAGACACTTTCGGTGACTGCATATCCACTGCTCTTTTGGGTCATAAGGCTCTTCCCTGTTTGATAGAGAGACCACAGTACTGATGCAGAATTATATGAATAAATGCATTAACTCATTTTTTCTGATGTTAGCTCATTACAAACTTGTTTGCATGCTTACTGAATATTAAACTATTCCTTCAGGTAGGTTATTGCCAGGACACTTGAAAATATAACCATACCTCTGTGTGTTTGTGTTAGTTATGTTATAAAATATTCAAGATAATCAAAGAAATTGAGGAAGGCCTCTCTTTTCTGGCATCCAGAAACTAGCTGAGTGTGAGGAAGGTGACACTTCCCTGGCCATAAAAACTGTTTTTCACTCCCCAAAAAATGTTCATACAAACTTTAAATGGCAGCTTTTCCTGAAGTTACATTCGCATTTCCAGAAGCATATGGAATACACATATGGCACACCCAGGACCACCATCAGGACCAGGGAGGGTGGGGAGGGGCCAACTGTACCAGGGCCTAATGATTCAAAGGGGCCTGGGGCTAACAGCCATCACTGCTGTAACTGGGGCAACAGTGGGAGCCCCGGGCCCTTTAAATCACCACCGGAACACTGCACAGTTGACTTTGAGGGTGACTCCGAAGGCTGGAGGGAGGGTGACAAATGGTCTGGGTGTGTTGAGGGCTGTCTGCCCTGGCCCCACCCCTTCTGCCTGAGGCCCTGCTAATTCCACAGATCCCAGGTTTGGTTCTGACTGTTGATGTTACACTATGTTACATGTATAAAATATTTAATGCAAGTTTAATGATAGAATGTAGAATTACAACAAAATGTAATTCTGCGGCATCTCCGTCAAGAGAAAACAAAACACGAGTGTCTTATCGTCACTTGGATATGTCTCTCTTGTATATGTTATCAGTTGGATATAAATATCCTTTATATTAACAAAAAAAACTTTGTAAAGAAAAATGTTAGGGAAGACCTGGTCCTCTGAATGAGTAGGAATATGTATTTTGTCAGGATATCTCAGGAAGAATGTAGGGATGTTATATCAGGACAATAAATCTAGATTAAAAAAAGTGGGCCTTGACCAGTCCTCCACTTGGGAAGAAAAACCTCAGCTTGTGTCCCTAAATCTTTAGAGAAACATGCCTTGTTCAAAATATTTTAAATCTTTTTTATTTCTTAAAAGCTGATATGACAAACTCTTTTGTGAAATTCAAACATGCAGATATGCTTGCTAAATGCAAAGCTTCCTAGGTAAGTGCTTAATATCTTTGCTATGCATATGGCAAAATATTTTATGAAACTCTAAAGACCTCGTTAAACTGATTATTAATATAAAAAGCCACTCAGGTATAAGATTGAGAAATTTTTAAAAAATTATAGAAAGAACAAGAGTGTTTAGAGTCTTTGAAAACATAGTTTTGTTTCCTGTTATACCTTCTAAAGGCTGAAAAAATATCTTAGAAAAATGGACCGAACAAAAAGAAAACAGTTAAACTCTAACTTCAAAAAGTTATCAGGGATTTGCCTGCCACAGAAGAGCAAAAACGGATGTGTGCTGCATAGTGATGAAGCAGATTGCATATTCAGCAGCAGCAGGTGTCACCAACACCAACCCCCAAAGGCAGGAACCAATTAAAGGATGACAGCAACCAACTTTGAATCTAAACAAGTCTGAAAGAGGTTTTCTCATAACTTCATGAAAATAGGAAGAAGAGTATAAAAATTCTCAAGTGGGCACTAAGCCACCCACCCTTGGCTATCCTGCTCAGGCACACATCTCTTAACACAACTCCTCCTTTCCAGCTCTTCAGGCAAGCTGCCACAGACAGCTAAGAAGAACAGTGATGACTCGAGGAAACCCAACTAAGGACAACCTCCCCAAGCAGGGGCACTGGAACAATTTGTGTAGTGGGGGTGCCAAGAGCCATTGAACCAAACTGTACACCCTGCATATAATGGCAACCACTTTGAGCCAGAGGATGTGGCAGCTCTAGTTCCAGCGTCTATGTCCCCAAGACCTCAATGTGGCGTGATGAGAGGAAGTTTAACTAAAACACTGACAAGCGATTAGATTTTAAAACTCGTAATGATTTTATTGAGATATGGAAATGCTGCTGTAACTTAACAGTTTCTTTCATTAATCACTGGATGGCTAAGCCATGCATTCCTAGAGAGGAGACAAGGGCTAAGCACTAAGAAACAAATAATTTAATTAGATTTAAGTTTCTTAATATTAATTAGCTGGCCAGTTTTAAGACCATTCTTTAAATTGAATCTTCTAATTAATTGATTTAAATAATTTTTCTCTGATTTCAGTAGACTTACTTCTGATAGCTTCCCTTGCTCATCTATAAACAGTCTTGTTATTAATAATAACAAGACAGGGCTCACCTGTGTGACAGGCTGCTGGCTGGGAAGCCTGAGCTAGAGCTCTGCCGTGCCAGCTCCAGCAGGAAATAGTAATTGGAGTTGGCTGAGTAAGCCCAAACCTGAAGAGCAAATGAGGACCAGCTGCTAGTCTCATTAGCCACAGGGCTATATAAGGCTTGCAGGAAGGACGTAAGGCGGGGGGAAATGAGGCAGCGCAGCGCAGCGCAGCGCAGCGCAGCGCAGCGCAGCGCAGCGCAGCGCAGCGCAGCGCAGCGGCAAGGCAAGGCAAGGCAAGGCAAGGCAAGGCAAGGCTATGCTATGTTCCCCAGCTAGCTGCAGAAGCTAGCAGGCTTGAGGTGACAAGTCTCAAGCTCTGTACACAGAAGATGATGGGAACTGACAATAAAGAGCATGGGTAATTGCACAAAAGAGAGCCTTCTGGCTGGTTTGTGAGAGCAAAGAGGCCAAAGGTCGAAGGGCCTGTGTATGACTCCTGTTACACCTGTCTTTAAACAATTTTTGGCCTATTTATAAACAGTTTTCATTTTCTTTGGCTACACTAAGACTGCACTCTCAGGCAATGGGCAAGAGGTTGTCTCAACTTACTGTGTAAAATGCGCTCCCACCAAAGCCAGGGCTCCTCTTAATGAGGTCATGTCTTCTAAAAGCTCTATGCTGAGAGGCAGGCATCAGAGCTAGCACTGACGTTAATCATTTCTGTTCTCTCAATTGTTCTGTTTTGTGCAACATTTTCCTTTTCATTTCTCTAATTAACAGAATGGCCACAGTTAGTATTTATGGTGCATTGTCTGCTAAGAGAGGTAAAAAAAAAACCAAAAAAACAGTGATTAAATAGTGGGAGTAAGTAAGAAAGACAAGTCCATTTGAACTGAACTGCCATTTCTTGGTTCTCTAAACTAAACAAACATTTTTAGTAATTTGGTGGATACAATAACCTGTCCAACAATTTAAAATGGCCTCCTTCTGTGCCATACTTGAGTACATAAACAACACTGTACGTAAATACAGATGATTCCCATTTCTACTGATTACTCCAGCAGGTGTAGGAGATGCCTGTTCACATACAAACAGAATTCAGTCAGAAATGTGGGTATCATCATGTTTGCCTGTTGTGTTCATCACTATAATTTGTTAAACACCCTTCACTCGCTCTTTAACAGATAGTGGAGTAAGTAAGCTGAGAGCTTTCACAAGCACTTATTGTCATCTCTGTAGCTCATGTGAGTACCACTTGCTTTAGGCATGTGAACTGAATGAGAGATCCTTTGTGTACATATTTAGCTAGGGCAACATTATGTGTGCAGATGGATGCTAGCATGGCCTAAGGCAAGCAGAATTAAATGCTAGTCTTTTGTGCTATTGAATATAATTGTTTCTTTTAGTTGTGGTGATGAGTCACCGTATAGATCAAATCTACAATTCTTGTTATAATGATTTTTTTACTTGAGTGACTTTGGATGACTGAGTTTATGAAGCACTGAAGTGGTGCTCTATTGATGGTAAATTAAAATGTGATTGATGTGTTGAACAGAAAGAAATGCTGCATGCCAATTTTCTTAAATACACAAACATTCATGACAAATGCAATAATGTTGCTGTCAGCCCAAATGAGTACCTATAAAATCTTACGCCACATCACATGGTCATTTGGTCTCATTGTATGTAGTATGCAAAACAGTGGCGCATCTCTTGCTCTGATAAAATAAGAAACCCTTCAAATGTTCATCCAACACTGGAAATGAATCAAATCACTCAGAGGGGGTTGAAAAAGTTTAGTTATGTGTATTGTCATTATTTGTATGCCATGTTGTAGCTGTGTCAGTCATAGGTTATTAGACAGACAAGGTGGGTGAGGTGCTATCTTTTATTGGACTAACTTCAGTTAGTGAGAGAGACAAGCTTTCAAACCACAGAGAGCTGCTTTTTAAGTCCAGGAAAGTATCTTTTCCAGAAGAAGAGCTTTCTGTAGCTTGAAAGCTTGTCTCTCTCACCAACAGAAGTTGGTCTAATAAAAGATATGACCTCACCCGCTTTGTCATTATTTGTCAGTTTCAAATAGTTCTGTGCTACTTTTGGAACAGGCAACAGAAATACCTGGAATTACACAAATAGGCATGTTTTCACAAGATTTCAGGCCCAAATCAGTAGGTACAGGAGTCATGGATAATTATCTTAAGTGTGAACCAGAGAGACCTCCTAACCATTAGAGGCTGATTCATCACTCTCTATAGTAAAACTAATGGATGCGATCAATGTTCCCTCTAACTTTTTCCATCCATGTGCAGAATAAATTTTATTATGTGCACCGAGGCATGTGCAGATGTGCATCACCAAGAGAAACACATGCAACCTGATGTGGGCAGCTGTGAGCACTCTGTCAATCAGCTGGACTGAATCTCTTCTGGGCAGCTGCACAAGTGCTCATCTTACCGGAAACACTGGATGGGTAAGTCGACACAGCAGCGTTATTTCGGAATAACTGATGTTATTCTGAAATAACATAGTGCGCATCTACACTACAAGCCTTTATTTCGAAATAATGTCGAGCTGGAAGACTTCTTACTCCGACAACTTTAACCCTCATTTTATGAGGACTAAGGAAAGTTGATGGAAAAGTGTTCTTCCTTCGACTTCCTGCTGTGTAGACAGCGCCAAAAGCCAAAGTAAGCTAATTGAACTTAAGCTATGCAATTGACTTAATTCGACTTTAGCCCTGTTGTGTAGACATACCCAATGTGATTATATCCTTGACTACAATTAAAAACAGCAACATTTGAACTCAGTGATGCGTTTTATACAGTGCCAAGCACAATGGGAAGCCAGTACTGCATTTTTTTAACCCCTGCTGTGCCTTTTTCCCCCTCTTTTTTTCAACTGGCTTGGAGCCCCCCAATTATTGTTCGATGTGCTTTTCCTAACTTCTGCTTCTAACTCACTGTTTGTTTATCTGGCTCATCTGGGGGAAGCCCTACACCTACCAGGACCCAATCAATTTGTCACATCAGTTACTGCAACAGCTAATGTAACGGACTTCCTATTATAATCTACAAATGCTTCATTACAAATAAATCTCCAAATTCTGTACAAACTTTTCCTCCATGAAATAGTCATTCAAAGAACAAATCTTTCCAAAAAGAAAAAAAAAAAAGGAAATTTCCAGAAGAGAGGAATATTCTATCACAAGAGAGAATAAAGAATAAACAGTGTGGTGAACCTCTCACACCAGATTTAAACTGGCATGGCTCCATTAACTTTAATGGAATTATTTCTGGTCTACACGTCTATCAGTGAAAGGAGAATCAGGTTCAATGCTATACTCAGGTGGTTGGACATGACCTCTTAAGATCCCTTCCAGAGCTACATTTCTATGATTCTATATTGGGCCATTCATAGTTGTTAGCGTTTGCAGATATTGCATATTCTAAGAACAGGAGGAAAGGTTTGTATGTGTGAACATAAGAACATATGAACGGCCATCCTGGGGCAGGCCAAAGGTCCATCTAGCTCAGTATCCTTTCTGCGGACAGTGGCCAATACCAGATGCCCCAGAGGGAGGGAACACAACAGGTAATCATCATGTGATCCCTCTCCTGTTATCCTGTCATAGCGTGATTTGAACTAATTCAATTTGTGAGACCAGAGAGAATATACAGATCCTTTCCGGGTCAAACACAATCCAGCCAGGATAATCTGTAACTAAAAACAATGTATCACTATTTCTGTCTAGCCAGACCATAGTGCATTGTTTTGATTTGTTTGCTTTGTGTGATTATATCCTTGACTACAGTTAAAAACAGCAACATCTGAACTCAGTGATTTTCCTGGTTAGCTGTTCACTGAAATGTAGTGTTAGTATTCTCCTTCAAGTCCAGTTTCAGAGACTCTGTCTCTGTGCCTCTGTTCTGCAGTGAACAGCACAAATGTGCACTAACTGCATGCAAAAGGAGCCATTTGGATCAAATGAAATCTGGAATACCACTATTATTAATAATTATGTATGTTACAGTAGCGGAGACAACTAAGATTAGGGCCCCACTGTATTTGGCACTATGTTCAATACATAGCATAGGAGGTCAATGAGGAATAAAGTATAGATCTCTTGGGTCCCAGTCCAGTTCCCTGTCCAGTAGACCATACTGCATCTCCCTTTGGGATATGCTCTTCCTAGTGTGTACTGGCAGCATCTCCAGTATACCAATAATACGCATTTTAAGATATTCCTTTTTGTGGCAGTCAAGTGCCCTATGTGATATGCTCCAAAAGAGAGGGCTTTAATTTATATGGCATATTACTATGCATATTTATGGTGATTATTTCCATATTAACTCCCTTTCTTGGTAGGGGAAGAAGTGTTTAAATGTAGTAGGGGAGCAAATGGTAGCATGATAACTAGCTATCTATTCTTTGAGGGGCTGGGTAGAAAGAATTTAGATCTGTCATTAAAACCAGATGGCACAGTGAGGTCACATTTCCCATGGATCCTCCAACTTTACAGGGAGTAAAGCAGGGAGAGCTTTTTCCCTACACAAGTTCCAAGTTCTAAACACAATTTTTCATCTTCTATGCATTTTTGCGCAGAACACAATGACTTGGTCCTTGAAAATGTCTCCATGACTCTTGAGTTTCAGGTTTTTTTGTTTGTTTATTTTTATTTCTGTAGCATTTCACATGAAATCTAGTTGCCAACTAAACTGCCTCATTATTCCTGGATGTAATTCATTTGAAGCAACCAATGGGTTTTTGATGTGTGGTTCTTTTTAAAAGAGGGGACAGTACAGTAACCTTTTGGCAAAAATTCATCTCATTTGTTTGCATTTCTCTCTCTTCTCATCTTATTTGGGTTTTCAGATTAACCAGACGTATGCATCTCTTGTCCATCTTCAACAACAAAACTGAAATTTTCAAAAAATAGGAAAGACCTGAAATATTTCACTTTTTTAAATGGCATATTTAGGTGTTCTCTTATGTCTGAATTGTAATGAAGAGCCACATTATGTTTTGTAATGAAAACACATTGTCTCTTATATAGCTCATTTATGATTTCATCTGTGAGACAACCTGCTTATGTGTTTTTACCTCCCTTTTCTGTGGATTTTAAATGCTTTTGTTTAGCTTTTAGTTCTTGTCTTGTGCTAATGAAGATGGGATCGGTAGTTAGGGATACTATGTAACATTTCACTTTCATGTGTTAGCTCAACACTTTGAAAATAGATCTTAGACTTTAGTGCTTCATATCCATCTCCATTCGGCTTTTGAACATGAATGGAAAAGTGGCATAGTAATTTAAGTTGTTCTGGCAGTAAGCTCGGTATAGCTCTCATCTCTTTGAAATGCATTTGAAAGTGTGTTGTTTATTGTTTGAAAGTCTGAAATGTCATTTTATCCATGTGGGGGTTTTTAGTGCATGTTTTGAATTGTTATTTTTCCCCTAGTACACATTTGTGTATTTTCTGTGTGTTTTCTTTTTGAAACTGCCAGCTCTCATTGACCTGAATTGCATTTATTAGGTAATAAATTTTATGTTGTATGGTATGTGTATTTATATGGCCCTGCAGCAGCCTAAGTGTTTCAAATCTGTCCCCAAGAACACCTCCCTTGCCTCCATGGCTGTCACCTCCCTATTTGCCAACATCCCTCAGCATGACAACATCACTGCCTGCCTCAAATACCTAGGAGATAAAGTATAACTCTTGGAAAACCATCCTAAACAAATTGCCAAGATCATCCATTTCATCCTCACCCATAACAACTTCACATTTGACAGCAAACACTTTGTTCAAACTATGGGAACAGCATGAATATTAGGATGGCTCCCCAGTTAGCCAACCTCTGAATAGACTCGTAAAAATGTAGAACTCAAAGGGACCTCAGTAGGTCTTCTTATTCCCTCACCACACTGAGGCCTGACTAAGTATTATTTAGACCAGTGGTGGACAATCTGTGGCCTATGGGCCATATGTGGCTGTCATGCCCACCTCCCTGTGCTTTAAGAAAATTGACTTATGAATACGCATAATTCAAAGATGCTTTAGACAAAATACCTCAGGTAACATATCAATTTTAATGTTATAAATATGCTGAATGTATATATCCTATTTTTGTGCATCTATCATTCTTGTGTGTGAAGTTAGAAATATGAAGTGCAGATTTGTTTATAGTTCTAAATGTGCTAATGAGGACTATTAGTGATACTTCAGTCAGTTAATGACTCAGTACTTAAACCAACAATCTGTGAATGGTCGTGTTTGTCCTAGAAGCCCAAACTGTTGTTGGTCCTAGAAAGACATGTGACCTTGCCAACTGGTACTGGAATCCGTCTTGAACCTAGTATTATTGCATAAGGATAGGGGACACCAAACAAAAGGTTCTTGCCCTGGGGGAAAGTCTATATAAGCAATGGGAAACCATCAACCATTTCTCTTCAGCTGGCCTTTGAAACTGCAAGGCCCACCCTAAGAGGATACCTGACAACAAAGAACTCTGAAAAAAGCTGTAGACCCAAGCCAGAGTAAAGATCATCTCTGACTTGATAAGATCAACTGTTCAGGGCAGTGTTTCCCAAAGGGTGTTCTGCGGAACCCCGGGGTTCCACGAAGTGAAACTAAGGGTTCTGCAAGAAAACTGTACTCCCTCTGCCCCCTGCAGAGCCTGTAGGCAGCTCCCATTGGAGCTGTGCCAGCGGGGGTGGGCTTCTGGCAGTGCACAGCTCTGGCCGCTCCACCACCCACTGTGGCTGCCCCACCACCGTGCACAGCGTGGCCCCCTCCTCACCTCGCAGGACTGCCCATGTCCCACAGGGTCTCCAGTGCGGCCGTGTGGCCCCCTCCTCCATGTGTGCAGGCAGCAGCTTGTTACAGCGACCGCTGCTGCTGGGAAGTAGAAGGGCAGCTGGGTCTGAGATGATGAGTAGCTGCTCCCGGACCTTGGCGTTTTTAAACTGCCACCTCCGGCTCTGCCACCCCCCTCAGGGCGCGCTTGGGCTCTGGCCCCTCCCCCTTTGGGGCGCGCTCGGGCTCGCTGCCCCCCATGTGCTGCCGCTCTCTCTCCCCCATGTCCCTCCCCAGCCTGCTGGGGAAGCAGCAGAGCCTGGTCTGTTTCTACACACACACATCCTGCCCTGCCAGCAGGAAGCCTGACCTGGTGCTACAGCTGCGCTGGGATCCCTGCTGCATGGGGGAATTCCCTCTCCCAGCCCCCTGCTGGGGGAACAAGAGCGCTATTTCGAAACTGAAACCACAGTCTAGACGCGGTTCTTTTGAAAATAGAAGCGTTTTTCAAAAGATCCTGTAAACCTCAAAAAATGAGAAAACCTCAAAAAATAGAAGCCTTTTTCGAAAGATCCTATAAACCTCATTTTTTGAAAGATCCTGTAAACCTCAAAAAATGAGGTTTATAGGATCTTTCAAAAAAGGCTTCTATTTTTGAAAGAACCGCGTCTAGACTGCGGTTTCAATTTTGAAATAGCACTTTTTCGAAAGAGTGCCATGATGCAATTATGCAAATGAAACATGGGAAATTCAAATCCCAACTTCATTTGTAATTTCGAAGTGCCTAATTTATATCCCTCTGTCGAAAGAGGGATGTAGTCTAGACAATCCCAAAGTGATCATTTCATATCTGACCACTCAGTCCTTATCCTCAAAGAAAGCCTGCACAGCTTCAAAAAGTATACTGGGGGACTTAAATACATAATTCTGCTAGACATTAAAATCCCTGGACTTGACAAAGACACTGGTTTTATGGCTTAATACAACAACTTGTAACATGCCCCACTGTCCCCTAACCCTTTAAGTGGTCTTTTGCAATACCTGCTAACCTCTTATGCTTAACAATGTGTGCCTCTGAATTTGCATTTAGTTCAATCTCACTCATTTCCTTCCCCAGACCTGACGGAGAATTCTGTGAAGTTCAAAAGCTTGTACCTTCCATGAACCTCACCTAGCCATCCTGGGACCTGCACATCTACAGCAACACTGCAAATGCCTCGGTGACCAGTTTCATTTCAAAGTTTGTATCTGACTTCATTATAGTGGCTTCGCGGGGTGGCCGAGTTAGTCTGTACAGGAGAAAAACAATGGTCTGGTAGCACTTTACAGACTAACAAAACATGTAGATGGTATCATGAACTTTCATGGGCACAGCCCACTTTTTCAAATGACTGGAGAAAAGCCTATTCTCGCTTACAGACAATCCCCCAACCTGAAACGAACTCTTTCCAGTAAGCATGCCACACAACCATATCATAAGCATCCAGGAACCCAGCCCTGCAACCAAACACGTTGCCAACTCTGCCCACATATCTATACTAGAGAATTAATCACTGGAGCCAACAACATAAGCTACCAAATCAAAAGGTCATTTGACTGCACATCCAATAATTTGATCTATGCCAGCAATGCCCCACTGCTATATACATTGACAAACTGGACAGTCTCTGAGGGAAAGAATCAATGGACACAAATCAGATATACATAAAGAGAACATACAGAAACCTGTTGGGGAACACTTTAATCTTCCTAATCACTGTTTAAAAGATCTTCAAGTGGCTGTCTTTGTCACAAACCAATTCTACTAGAAAGATACACAGAGAAGCATTGGAATTAGAAGTAATCCACAAATTCAATTCTCATGCTAATGGACTCAATCGTGATGAAGGATGGTTGGGACACTATCAACCTAACGTTCAATGAAGGTGCAAACAGCTCTTTGTGTAGATTCCTATGTTAGGAAGGATACTATCTATTGACTTTGATTCTTATCTGCTTCATTTTAACTACCCAATCTTCAGATACTTACTGACTCCCAGCTCTACCCTCCTGTTTTTCCCTTTGATTTTCCATACCCTCTGCCCCCCCCCACCCCTTCTCTCCTATTTATTTTGGGTCTGCACATCCTAAACTCAAAACTCCGGTCATCTGAAGAAGTGGGCTGTGCCCACGAAAGCTCATGATACCATCTACATGTTTTGTTAGTCTATAAAGTGCTACCAGACCTTTTGTTGTTTTTTCATTATAGTGATTTTTTTAATGTTTCTCTTGACGTGATTTCAACCTACTCTATGATAGCAGTAAAGGGTGAGCTGTTTGTGACATTGGGGGTCTGGATGTTGCAGATTTTTACAAGTTGAAATAATGTCTGTGATCTTACAAATGTGTGAATAATGTTATTTTTACACAACTTGTCTGAAATAATAGAACTCTTTCAAGGTACATTATTGTTAAACATAATTCTGGTTCTGCTATTTCAAAATAACCATCTTGATATGCTTCAATTGCACTGTATGGCTGAGATTTTTAAAAGTGACTAGTCATATTAGGTACTTCAGTTTTGGGAGACCCAACTTAAGACACCTTAAAGAAGCTTGGTTTTTCAGACCATGAATGCTCAACACTGTCTAAAAATGAAGCCCGCTTACAATATATCAAACTGGATATAGAAAAACTAAGGCTGACAAGAACATGAGCCACTTTTTAAAAGCTTGGCCATATATGAATATATTAATCTATTTATATGGGTACTGTACATCTCTATGTTTCCATCTCTGTTTCAACCTTCTGGCTCTGTCATAATTCACCTTCACCCCACCACCAGTGCAAAAAGCTCATGCAAAGTAGACTCTGTGCCATGAAGGGATTAACTATCTCCTGCATGCCTCCTACTCCCTCCATTATCTTCCCTGCCTTCACTGGTTCCACTGCCAAGAGGCCCTGGATAGCTATGAAATTGGAGGTAGATTTATCTCTTAATAAAAGGCAAATTATGATTTTGTGGGGCTTTGGGCCAAAGCAAATTGGGTCCACTATCCACCCCTTCTGCCTGCAGTGCCCCCAGTTCTCCTCCTGGCACACATGCCAGGGAGCAGGATTAGAGTACAGGGGCTCCCATTTTTCTGGGCTCTCCCAATTGGCTGGGGCCTCTGGGCACAGGCCCAGTTGGCCCAGTAGCTAATCTGCCCCGGCTCCTAGTGTATAGTAAGCAAATGGCATGGTCTGCCAAATGATTGCTCTGAGAACGTTGGTGTATGATCACAACTTTCAAAGAGTTAGGTTAGAGGGAATAACCTACCCGATATAACCTTTGGTTTTGCACTGGCACAACTGAGTGACATGATCATATTAATTGTTCTCTTTACCGTGATGTCAGATTGAAAGGGGGAAAATGAAACCATGGCTGTCTATACAGAGTCTGTCTGCATTCCACTCTGTGTTACAATAGTATATTATCCAACCAATTAGCACAAGCATTTACCTTGACTGCATGTACAAATCAGGCCTGTCACGGGGTGCCTTACTCTGTGTCTCTTCCCACACCGGGGATCCCCGCCGGCCTAGTCACCATCCGGCAGGCCCAGGGGCCTGGGCCCTGTCCCACAGTCCCTGTGGCCTAATCACTGTCCCGCAGGCCCAGAGGCCTATTCACGGTTCCGCAGGCCCAGAGGCCTAGTCACTGTTGATCAGCTCCGAGTCCGGGAGCTAGCAGGAAGGGGATGGGTAGGGGGTCCCGGGCCCTCCCTCTCCTCCGGGCCCCAGCCCAGGGCCCTATCAGCGATGGGCGGTTCCCAGCACTGGCTTGGCAGGGAGTTCTCCCCGAAGAGCGCCGAGCCCGCCGGGATACCTCCGGTTCACCACCCTGGGCTGCTTCCTACCCCGTCCCCCTGGCTGATGTAGGCCCCACCTGCGTGTGCAGATCCAGCAGCAGTAGCTCGGTTGGTTGGCATGGCAGCAGCAGCGAGTCCGGTGTTGGGTGTGGCAGGGGCGTAGGGCGTGATGTTGGCAGCTGGCGCGGCGGCAGAGATCGGCGTGGGGGCTGTAGCAGCGGTGTTGGCTGGTCTGGTGGCTCTGGCTCCGGCGGCAGCGGCTCCGGTGCTCTGGCAGGAGCTCCTTCCCCTCCGGAGGTCCACCCCAACAGAGCTGTTCTGTGCGCTTTTATACCCGGGCTGCACTGGGAGCATGCTCAGGAGGGTCGTAGGGGAAGGGCATATGCCACCCAATAGGTGTGCTCTACTCCCCCTTGTTCAGTGCGGGGTTGGCGTGCCCCGTCACAAGGCCTTTCTGTGTATATTTAGCAAGATTTCATAAATAAGTCTGGTATTTATGTGTGAACTTTGCCCTTTATGTGTCAAACTTTCCATTTGCGTGTATAAATACCTAAGGGTATGTCTACACTACAGAGTTAATTCGAAATAACAGACGTTATTTTGAATTAACTGTAATAGCTGTCTACACATACAAACCGCTATTTCGAAATAAATTCAAAATAGTGGAGCCCTTATTTCAAATTAGGGAAACCTCATGCTACGAGGAATAACACCTAATTCGAAATAGCTAATTCGAAATAAGTGCTGTGTAGACACTTATTTCGAATTAGGGGGCCTCCAGCCCTTCCCAGTTGCCCCTGGTGGCCACTGTGGGCTAAACCAGGAAAACTTGTCTGCTCCCCCCTAGCCCCGGAGCCCTTAAAGGGGCAGACTCTGGCCACAGTGCCTGTGCCAGTTGCCAGCCTGCCAGCACACAGCCAGCAGACCATGCACCTGGCACAGGATGAGCCAGCAACCCGCTGCCACCCAGCCCTCCACCGCTCCCCAGGACCAGGCTGGCACCTCCTAGGAGCCTGCCAGAGGCTGCAAAAGGCGGGCACCTTCTTGGTCAAGTGCGGAGATCGTGGGCCTCATTGAGATTTGGGGGAGGCCTCCAATGCCCACGATCTCCGCACTAGGTGCAGGAATGCGGCCGTCTACAGCCACATGGCTGCCAGCCTGGCCACCAGAGGCCACATGCGCAGCCAGGAGCAGGTGCGGACAAAAATTAAAGAACTGCAGCAGGCCTATGCCAGGGCCTCCCAACCAGGGGCCGACCCGGAGGCCTGTCCCTACTATGAGGCCCTGGACCGCATCCTGGGGGGTCAGACGGTCCGTGCCCCCCTGGTCATCATTGACCCTGGGGCAGAGGGCCCTGACCCTGACACAGGGAAGAGGAGGAGGAGGAGGGCGGCAGCCATGAGCCTGCAGGGAGCCTGCCCTGCACCCAGGAACCCCGAGCCGAACCGGAGAGCCCGTCAGCAGCCTCATCCAAGGCCGGGGAGGCCTCCACATGTGAGTGACATCACGGTCCCCTTATGCGGGGCGGGGAGGGAAGGAGAGCCCAGGGACCTTACCCCAGGGAAAGACACTGCACACTGCCCTCCCTCCAGACGCCCCCTCTACACAGAGGCAGGGCACATCTCCCCTTCCTCCCCCCACCACACTGTAGGCAGCAAAGGAGCTGGAGTGCTGTCCTGGGCCAGCTCACACTCCCGGGGATAGCAGGACATGATGGTGCGGACACCTGCCATCCTCGCCTTGCAGAGGGGGGCTGGGTTTCACCCACTGTGTCCCCAAGGAGAACTGACCACTTCTCTTGTTTCACCACAGCCGCAGCACCTGCGAGTGCAGGACGCACCACCCCGCATGGACCCTCCACCCAAACCCGGGCCAGCAGGCGCACCCGCAACCTGGAGGAGTTCCAGAGGCAGCAGCTGTGGTTACAGGGATGGCAGGTCCACAGCCAGGAGCAGTGGGTGCAAGAGGACCTGAAGCTGCGGCGGGAGAGCTTGAGGGAGCTCCGGGAGCAAGGCCATGACCTCCGCGAGCACCTGCAGGCCCTGGCAGACCGATTGCTGCCTCCTGCTGCTCCAGCCCCTGCGGCCACCCCAGCTATCGCTCCTCCTCCCACCCTTGCTCCCCCTCCCATTTCTTCTGCACCCCCCATCCCTCCTGCCTCACCCTCCACACCCACTCCCCCGCCCCAACACCCGCAGTGCTGCGAGGCGAGAGAGCCAGCAAGACCCCCAAACCTGAGCTTCCCCTCCCCTTCCTCCCCTTGCCTCTCCCTTCCAGCTCCCTCCTCCCAGGTTTCCCCCTCCCCTCTCCCACCCTCATTTCCCCCCTCCCCCCACCCCAGTTATGTGAAATAAAGACTTTTTTTGTGGCAACACAGGTGTTTTATTGTACATCAGGAAGGGGGGTTAGGGAGGGGAAAGGGGAAAGAGGTGGGAGAGGAAGGTAAGGCCCCTCCCGCAGAGGGCACTTACACCACCTCCCCCCCGTTTTCCCTGGGGCAGCCCATGTCCTCCTTGCAGCCCCCCCTCCTGGCCCAGTGGCCGGTGAGTGCCGTACCTGCATGAGCACTGCTCCGACGGTGGATCTCCCCATGCCAAACTGGTTCCCCATGGATCGGTAGCTATCTGGCGTGGAGAGCTTCCAGAGGTCGATGGCCACCCACTTGTGGAGGAATGGCGGGCCTCATGCACGTGTCCCATCACCGCAGAGCAGGGGCGAGCCACTCGCAGAGCTCGAGGAAGGTGTCCTTCTTCATCCTGAAGTTCTGGGTCCACTGTTGGTCTCCCCAGCGCTCCAGGACGATGTGGTCCCACCAGTCTCTGCTGGTGTCCAGACGCCAGATGCGGCGGGGCACGCTGGCATCCGGGTGCCGCTCCTCCACGGCCCCCAGGGGAGGCAGGGGGAGGGCCAGGGGGCTGGCCTGCAGCAGAAGGTGCCAGGCAGCCTCCAGCAATTGCTGCCAGGCTTGCAGCAAGACGTTTACCATGAGCACCAGAGTGCCCAGGGGCGGTTCTTGCTCCATGGTGCTGCGTGCTGCGGTGTCCCAAACGAGAACGACCGAAGCAGGCGGGGAGGAAATCCTTTGTTGTCCCTCGGCGAGGTAGGCAAGCAAGCGGGAAAGCTGAGAACCGGCTGTCCAGGGGGGTTCCTTTAAGCACGAGCCTCAGCTAGCCTCAGACAGCACCCACACAAAGCAACTACTGACCTGATGCCCTGCTGGAACTGGTTTCAGCTTCCCTTAAATGCGACCCAGCGTCCAATCAGTGTGGACGCGCTATTTCGAAATAGCAAAACACTATTTCTAATTAGTTTTTGGGTCTAGATGTGTTATTTCGAATTAGCTTATTTCGAATTAACTAATTCGAAATAAGTTAATTCGAAATAGCGCTGTAGTGTAGACATACCCTAATTGTGTGTAACAGCCACTCACAGGTCTCCGTTTCTGAAAAATAAATTGATATTATGGGGATTGAGAGTCAACATCCCATTGGGAGGTATCAGGGCAGGGTTATTTTAGAGCTATAGTTCCTGACTGTCCTATGCACATGGAGAACACTAAACAGGTAGGTCTGAGGAAGATTTCCGTGATAGCCTTAGTGGTTGCAAATGTTTACATTGCATTTTGCTAAAACTGACGAAACTCTCAGCAGTGATGGTTCTTTGCATGGTTGAGAGCCAGCTCATCTTGCCTTTTTTCTTTACTGCTGTATATTAGGATTTACACAATAAGCTGTGAGGAGTTGGTATTTTTTAACTTGTTGCCCTCAGAGACCTTTAGCAGAGACTTTGATCCCCATAGTTTTATATATATATATATATATATATATATGTTTTAGATGATGAAAGGCCACAATTTTACTTTTATGTTTCAGAAATAAATGAGGATCCCTCTGAACTTTTTAAAATAGCAATTCTTATTAATTGCAGATGAAGGATTAAAGGGGGTTTAAATAAGGGAAGCTAAACTGATTACTTTAGTGGTGGTTCTGACGGCATATTCCTTTTTTTTCTTTCTTTTTCCTTTTTCCATTTTTCATTTCTTGTCTCATGACACTTCTCTCTTTGATAGTATCATTTCTGACCTCTTCCCAGGGGTTGTCCTACCAACTCTTGACCATAGTATCCTGGATGTATCCATCAGGGAAATCATGCAGAAAATGAATCTGCAGACTGTTCTCTGGTACCTCAAGAAGATAATACAAGTTAGGGCATTTCTCTTCTAATTCTTTTCAGCCTGAAGTATGTAAACTGAATTATTTTGTTTAAAAGTAATATAAAAGAACTTGAAGCCATCCTAATAAATTAATATTTGAATTGCATGTGTAGTTTTTCTTACAGTGATAGAAAGGGTATTTTGTACCATTTAAACAACATGATGAATGCTTCTGGTGTAAGATCTTTACAAATGAAAATAATTTCCCCCTGGAGGAAAAGAAAACTCCCTGTTTAGGTTTTCTTTATTTAGGGAAACTGTGATCTTTAGAAGAACTGCTTCCACTTTGTATAATTTATTGCATTTCATAACTTTTTGATTCATACCATAACGCAGAATAATTTTTACAAAGCCCTCTTTTTGGGGAGGAAATTCAAATCTTGTCCTTTTAGGGAGAAAAAGGTTAGAATATGCACAGCTACCACTTTTATGGGGAAATAAGCAATCCCTCTGGGTTAAATATTTCATCATTATATATAAATGCATTTTTTTACAAGAGCTACAAAATGATAATAGTTCAGCAGGGGGATTTATGTTGGTAGGAAGCCCTCTGGGGGGCAAAACCTTTGCTTTGAAGATGCTTGCTGGTATTCCTGAACAGCTGGAAGCAAAAGGTCTAATGGATGAACATAGAGTGGAGTATGTTTTCACCAGGCCAAAAGCTATCACTATGGGACAGCTGTATGGCAGATTTGATCCAATTTCACATGAATGGAGTGATGGTGGGTGTTTCAAAAAAAGCAGCACAGAACTCCTGTAGTGAACACTCTAACCATTTTAATTATATTTTTGTGTGTAGCCTATTTTGTAGTGCAATTTTCCAGACGGGCTTGCCATCTGATTTCTAAGACTCGGGAAATTTGTTTGGGAGTTGTTTTGTTTAAGTAATAGCTGGTGGAATTTTCATTGTAAAAATAACTCAACTTGTTTAGACCCACTTTTGAATTTGGTAACTGTATGGTAAAAGGACAAATGTAGCAAAGACTTTTTTAATGGGGTTAAGTGGACTATAAATAGTGACTGGTTCAGAGAAGACCTCTAGCTACTCCTTTGGGTTAGGAGAGTAGTTATGAAAGTAGCTTTGCAGTGCAGGAAGAAAAATAATAAAAGTAAGAGAGCCAATTATGGACAATCCTGTTCTGATTTACAGACCCATTAGCCTCGTGGCTACACTGAAAATCAGGGCAGAATCTGGCCACTGGATTATGACTGAAATTTAAATCCAGCTTTTTTACAGTTTTTAGATATTGATAGGGAGAAAACTTATGAACTCAGTCCATCTAAAGAATGTACATGCTGCTTTCCTGTAATATGTTCTTTTTGTAACACTGCAATGAGTTAGGTACCATAAGAAGATTTTTCTGTGCTCTAGTTTAATCGGTTTCTGAACGGAATAGTCACAAGGGAGCAAGAGGAGGAAGCCGTCCAGAGAGGATGGGAAATGAATGTCAGGAAGCAAAGACTAACAAACAAGAATTTCCAAAATGAAAACTAGCATGTGGCCTGAATCAGCAGTGCCCAGTCATGAGTGTGTTCATTTTCATAATGTCCTACAAGCAAATATGCCATTTGAGAGTAGGGCTGTTAAAATTCATTTAATACGGTAACCATGTATAGTGGTTACATGTTTACACACGCTGCAGGCTCTGCAGTTTAAAGCTTACGTTGTGGAGCCCACAGCAAATCCTCCAAGGGAGCAGGGCCGAAAGCCCCTGCCGGCCTGTCATCTGGGGGGAGGCTTCACTGTGAAGCCACCTCCCTGGGAGCCAGCTGACTATAACTGATACCATTAACCAATAAGCCTCAGCTTATCGGTTAAACAGTTATTTGGCTACACTCTAACATCCCTGTATGAGAGAGAAGCATAGTACATGACACAATTACAAAGGCAAGACAAAAAGCTCCCTTCATACAAACTGGACCCAGCCAGGCAAGGCAGCATTCAGTAATTATGCTACAACATTAAAACACACGGTGATGGCACAGAAAGAAGCAAGGGGCAGGGCGAGTGACTCTATTGCTAGCAGTGATCTGCAATGATGTGGTAAGTCCGTCAGACAGAACGATTCAGGAAGGCTGTTGCAGGTGATTAGACTTTGGGAGGGGAAAGTCTTCTAATAAGAATAGCAGGATTTTACAAAGGAACAGAGAGGAGGAGACAGGACTAGGTTAGTGGAAGGAGGAGAGCAGAGATAATAACTGAAAACTTTCCCAGTCATGCAGGCAGAAAGGCAAGGCTTGGAAGAGTGTGGTTTAAGGAGCTTGTGACTATATTAACATAACTAATCTGAGAACTATCTGGGAATAACTCATTCAGTTCAGGCCATCTCTCCTTCCCTAATCTGCTCACTTGGCAGAGGCCGACTGTCAGCCTGCCCTGCCTGGGGTCTAGCCCATGCTGGAACCCCATTGCCCTTCTCTAGGATGAGGGTTAAGGGACTAGGGCAAGTATCAAAGTGCCAGATGTAAGGAGCCCGCATCATGTGCCATAGTTTTTTTGTCCACACCCAGCTGCAGTTTATCAGGGAATCAGATCCTTGTGGGACAAGTATCTGCACTGGACACCTACCAAATTGTGACAACTTGAATTGTAACTCACTGCTTCCTTGGGCTGTTGTGAGGAATGCAAGAAAACCCAACTTATCTGTCAGTGAGGAAAAAATTCCTTCCACAGCAGACAAAAATCGCAGCCAAAATCCCAGGGGTGGGAACAGCTGGCATGCAATGGCATCTCACTGCAGGCAGAAGGTTTATATGACCTCTCCTTGGGCGCACAGGAGCCAAAGGGCTTCTGATGAGTCCTCCTCCAACCAGCCAATCTGCTCAGCCATGCTAGCCCCACTCCCTGCTGCTCCTCCTTCAGCCCACAAGGGAGCTGATTTTTAGAAGCCAGGGGCAGGAGGAAGAGATGCCTTAAATGGGCCATAACCTTCCCCCTCTTGTTGTTAGCCCATACAAACTCCCCACCCTTGAGGCTGTATAGATGCATTTGTACTCCCTTTGGGCAGTTGGTTCAACTCTTTGCCCTTCCACACACCCTACATCCATGTTCAAAATAATGCTCTGATACATTGGCAGGTCAATATGATCATTAATGTAACAGGTGTGGCTATCAATAGAGATCTGATCTGAGCACTTCTCACCAAGCATAATGCAAACTACAGTGATACAGACTGGGCTACAAGTGAAGTGAGTGGGGAGAGTAACAAATCAGAAAAAAGCAGAGATAAAGATAAAAAAAGGTGACTGATCATTTTTTGGACTGTTTAGCTTTAAACAGTCCAATGGGACTACTTGGAGTGCATAAAGTTAAGTAAGTGTTTAAGTCTTATTGGGGCATTTTTGTTTATGCAGGAGCACATCTTGCCATTCATACTTTTTAATGTATTTAATGAATTTGACACAGATGGATTTCACAGGAGAGGAAGGCAGAACCTAGGGTTTGTTGCCAGTTGAGTCAGGTTTTAGCTTTCCTGAGTATTTTAGGAGAGATAAATGTAAAGACTATCTTATTTAAAATATTTTACATATTTAAAAAAAACCAAGAACATACCAGGATGCAAAAATCTACAGAGACACTCACCGACAGATGAACTGTTATTGTGCTAACTTTACTTTTTCCTATGTGTGAAAATGTTTTAGATCAGATATCAGTTTTTGCTTTAGGAAAGTGGTAAAATTAAATTACACATACTATGTTGATGGTAAAAGTTAATAGAAATTTTAATGAAAGTGCAAACTACATAGGGTTTGAACTCAATATGCTTGAAATATAAGGACTTTATCCCCCAGGCTATACAGCTTTTAGTAACAGCCCAAAACATGAAATGTGTTTTCAAGGGATCAGGAAGAGCAGAGTTAATACTCCATATGAGATGTTCCTTCTTATTAAAAAAAAGCATTAATTAAATGCAATTAAATTAAGAGTTGAAAATGTAGTGATCCATTTATTATTGTTTTTTATAGTGTGGGCTACATTTTAATAGAAAAATCACCTTCTCTCTGAACCTCTCAGTTTTGATTGCACAACATCCTTAAAGCAATGGCAATAAATGTGTACATAGAAAAGTAATTTCAGGAAAGTATTTACATATTTTAATACACTGGAATTTTTATGTTTTCTGTCACTGTCACACTTTTAAGCTTTATAAAGTAATAAATGGTGCAACTTTAATAACAGATCAAATGGTGTCTGCAGTATGTTCTGTATTCAGCATATTTGCAACCACCAAGTATTGAAGGTTTCGCTTCCATGAGCGACTGACAGCAAAGAGCAGGGGAACTGGGCCAGTGTGTAGGCACAAATCTTGTCCCTTCCCCGGCAGAATCATCATGGGGTAAATCTGTGGAGCAGAACCTCACCTGGTGAAATTGTGTAACTTCAATTATGTAGCTGATGGCTCTTTCCCTGAATCCAAATCTGTGTTTCCCACATGCTAGATAGAAATAATCCCTGCTGCAGGCAATTTGGACCTATAGGCCTGCATAACCTGAAATACAGTTTGGACATATGGCTCAGATGCCTGCAGCTAAATATCAAAATAGAATTGTATTATGTCTTGTTTAGATGACAGGGATCCTGTTAACATGTTGCAAGAATAATAATAGCTTAGTACTGTGTTCTGAAGCGACAGGAGACATTTCTTCTCATGTTCAATTCATAGCCTTTTTATTTAAATTTAAAAGTACCACATTTCAAACTCAGTTCTTCCAATCTGTGCAGGATGGCTACCTTTCAAGGACTAATTACTTATTTAGATTTATTAAAGCCCTGATTCATAAAAGATTTAAGCACAGATGTAAGTCCTATAGGCTCCAATGGTATGTAAGCATATGCTTAACACTGAGCACACTGAAATGCTTTGATGAATAGGGATGCATTTATGTAAGTGCTTAATGTGAAGCATGCACCTAAAGGTTTTTGGGTCCCAAATGCTCTATCTAATATTCTAGGTACAAATATGGTTTCTTAAAGCTCATGAAAAGCTTTCAATTGGAGCAGTATCCACAAAAAAATTCCTCTTCACCCCACCAAGAATTGTGCATAGACGTTGCATAAAGAAGATGCAGATGATGATTAGAAATTGGAAATTAAATGTCATCCATTCCCAACCTGTTTTTTGAATAGCCTACCTTGGAAGTTCAGTTCTTTCACACAAATTTGTCAATGAACAATTGCAACAAATTCTTTAGTGTGGTTTTAAAAGCATTGGCTTTTTTGTGGGGAGAAGGGAAATAATTGTTTCAATGCAGCAATGTAATTCAGCAGGGGACATTCACCTGGGTGCAGAGAGCCAACACAAGAGAGTCTGTAGGGTTTAAAATCTACAGTAGGAGGATAGACTGTGGAGCAGCAATGGAGGGGAAGTCTCTGCATCCCTGTACATTGTGAAAGTAATCTCCTACCTGTCTTTGTATAAGTCAGTGTGTTAACTGACACTGGGGATGGGATCGAGGTTGGCCATGAGATCCAGAATTGTGAATTTCTGCAGAGGGGCTGAAACCAATATTCCACCCTATAGATTGGTCCCAGAGTTACCTCTATAGCCCCACCTGCTTGTATGCACCCTTCACATGTCTCAAGACTGATTGTGCAAGCTTTGTACTAGCGAAAGGAATGTCCTCCTAGCTGCACAGTTACCAATTTCTTTCACAGGAAACAGAGATGGATTAAACTAATTCAGAAGAGTCCCAGTCCCTCTGAATGTGGTGAGAGAGCAGGGTGCTCCCACAACCTACAGGATGATCTTGAGAGATGTTGAGTACCAACAACTCCCAGCAAAATCACTGTGGATTGTGGATGCCCATTACCTTTCAGGGTTTGGACTTCCCATCTGCAAGCGAAAGCTATGGTGTGTTGCTCTTTGCACTGCCTGTTCACATTAACTGTAAGTGAGGTAATTGTAAAGGCTTTCCCTTATGCCCAAACCCCCTTGTTCTGTCCTGTTATCGCTGTGACTTTCCAGAATTGCCAGCAGCAATTTCAGTTTATCGCACACTGTGAGTAAACCAACATTGCATGTCTGGCATCAGTTGAAATAAACAACGTGAAAATGTTTCATTGACAGCGCTATTCAACAGCGGTTCTCATTTTTTTAAAAAATCAGTTGAGAGATAGCTGGAGTAGGAATAGTGGAGTGTCTCTCTCAACATCTGTCCCACCATCCCCCAAAAGTACTGAAAGTAAAGTCAAAATTAGAGCTGTGCAAATAACAGATTTTTTGGTCCACTGGAAATTCTGAAAAATGGGGGGCGAGAGTTTTAACACAATATTAAATTTTTCAAATAAAGTTAAAGGCAAATAGCAAAATGTAAAGTTGTTTTGATTAGAAAAACTGAGATTTCATTCTGAAAATGTTAAGGATTTTTTTTTTTAATCTTATCTTTGACTGAAACAATTTAATGAACTCAACACACGTTCACAAACATTTCAGTTGAAATAAATCTTTGTTTTTCTCTGAAAGGATTGGGAGACTTGTGGCCATGGCCGTCCCTAAGGGGACATGGGCCCTGGGACAATCCCTCTCCAGTGGCCCAGGTGCAAGGCCCAAGGCAACAGCCCCCTGCCACAGGTTCTAACCCTACCCTGCTCCTTCATGCCCAGGCTCCACTCCTTTCTGCCCCCTTGTCCGAAGCTCCCTCTCCCAAGCAGAGTATTACCAGGAGGGGAGGCAGCAGCAGAGGTATCCCAGACTCAACATGGTGGCAGGAGCTGGAGACACCTGGCAGCCTGCTCCACTCTCTCCAGCTGCCCATCTCCCAGTCCACTGTGTTTGCTGTGATTAAAGCATGAGGCCTGGATGGGATGGCTCTGCTTGTAGCTAGACACTGAATGACATAAAGGTCTGATGCAGGGACACGTTCTCGGTTTGCTCTGGGTACTATTGCCTCAGAATGGAGAGGTGTGTAACCTCAGAATTTGACCAAGTTTAATTGCAACCATATTCTGTGCACTAAGTCACAGAGAATTAATAAAATATGATGCCACATAGTTAAGGGTTAATTTGAACAAGCAGGGCTTCTGGTGGCAAAGTCAAATGCAGAAACTGCAGGCCTGCAGTTTCTGCTAATTAGAAAGGAAGGAGGGGAGCAAAGAGTCAAAAAACAATAAGACTGAAAGAAAGTAAGTGGAAGGATACCTTGAGTTTGGGCTCCTTTGATCTTGAAACTTACTATGACTAAGATTATTAGGAATGTTTTGTTGCTAAGAAGTTTATTGAAGTTAGGAAAGGTGATGACCCAGTAGGGATCACTATGAGCAGTGTGTTTTATAAAAGTTAGTTATAAAAAGACTACATAAGAGAGTGTACTTTGGAGCAATTCTCTGAAGCTATCTTGAGAGACTTTTCCCTGACACCAGACTCCCAGGTAGAGAAGCAACCAGACATTGCTGAACTGCTTATTATTACTCAATACTATCTCAGATTCTAGGTCATTATCTGGGATGTGCTAAACCTATTGCTTATGTCTGATTGTGCTTAAATCTAATAACTAGCTGTTTTAGGTAAGAACGCACTTACTTGCATTAATCTTTCATCAGCCAGAAATGCTGTGTGCCCTTTAATTTATTCCTGACACTGCACGGAGTGAAACAATTAAATTACCACTGTCTAGGGTTCTGAAAACCGTGGGTAAAAATGTGCTGATCCAGTTGCTTAGCATGGAGAAGAGGATGACTGATACAAATAGTTTATTTGCAGTAGGAGAGGGGGGACTGTGGAACAGGGTATCAACCTGAAATTTTTCATGTTGTAGACCAGTGAGGGGCAACCTAGGCTAGTGAGTGGGTTGCAGTGGCACCCTCTCTCTGCCCCTTCCCCCTCCCCCCCCGCCCCGCACTTGCAGTTTGCATGTCTATGGATATCAGACATTAAAATCTTAATAGTACATGCATAAAAGCTATTTGGGTAACTTCCCAAGAGTTCTAAAATGTGCGAGGTAAAATGTTTCCCACTCTTCATTGCCTATATAGTGGCATTTGTGCTGCTAAAATCATGACCTGGTTTTGTAGCCAAAGGGGTAAGAAAAACGGTACCTTTAAAATAAAATGAACCACAATATTTCTAAACTAGATTTTCTGCAAAATATGTGATAGATACAGAAACAATTATTCAGGAATATGTGGCTATTCAGAAACTTGAACTGGCTGCCTGGTCAAGGAGACTGGGACTTGGAA
Source organism: Rafetus swinhoei (assembly GCA_019425775.1). Lineage (NCBI taxonomy): Eukaryota > Metazoa > Chordata > Testudines > Trionychidae > Rafetus > Rafetus swinhoei. Next base: position 265,976,113 of record CM033437.1, on the reverse strand, counting down.
TGGGGAGGGCCGGGAATACAGGAGTAGGGACTGGGAACCAGTCTTGAGGATTCAGATGTGTGTGAGACTGAAACTTATTCAACAAGGAAGTTAGTGGCAGGGAGGGACTGAAAAGAGGAATCTAGAAAAGTGGGGCAGAGGACAGGTACTTAGAGGGTGAGGGCTGGGACTGGAATGAGAAGCCAGAGGCATGGAAGGGACAGGACTGAGAAAGAATATGCTCAAGGGAAAAATAAGTAGCCAAAAGCAGAAAATAACCACAGAAGGGGTAAAATTGCTTGATTAGAAGAAAAAAGGATAGACTTAGAGAAAAAAATGTTTAAAATTGTAAAAAAAAAACCCTTTCTCTGTGAAAATGCAAACACCAAAAGCATTTGAGAACAGAACAGAAGAAAGCCAGAGGCAAGAAAAAAGGAAAAGTGGAATGAACAAAGGGGGGTTGGAAAAAAACAAAATGCACATAGTTTATTCAATAGAAGATTTAGTGTCAAAGTGTTGTGATGAAACATACACATAATTAAGCAATAAGGCATGAGAGGGTGTACATTAAGATCTAATACTTATACAACTTGGTGTTTGTTAGATACGAGGACAAAGTCTGCAACGGTTTTTATTTGGTTTACAGATTTCTGCAGTTGCTCTGCTCTTTTTCCAGCATTATTCTCTTCCCCGTTTCTGTACCCTCGGTGCTCTCTACATGTACACCTGCTTCCCTATTAAATCATATGTGTGCAGTGACTTTAGCTTCAGCCCATTGCACTGCAGCCATTATACCTTGTATATGACACACTCGCATGGATCTTTGTCACCATATAGATATTGCACAGATAAAAACTATCTTAAGAGAAAATTATTAAAGTTGCGAAGTTGAGCACTCTAAAGTTAGGAAATGTCCAATGTTTCAGACTTTCTGTTTGGGAATCACTAATGGTACATCTACCCAGCAGTGTTATTTCAGAATAACTGATGTTATTCCGAAAAGACATAGTCCCCATCTACACTGCAAGTAGTTATTTCAACATAATGTTGAAATAATGTCGAGCTGGAGGACTTCTTACTCCAACTCCTGTAACCCTCATTTTACGAGGAGTAAGGGAAGTCAGAGGAAAAGTGCTCTTCCTCGGACTTCCTGCTATGTAGATAGCACCAAAAGCCAAAACAAACTATTTCAACTTAAGCTACGCAATTGATGTAGATGAAGTTGCATAGCTTATTTTGGCTTTAGCCCTGCTGTGTAGACATGCTCTAACAGGACATGGTGAAAATGATGAAAGAAAAAAATCAAGTTGGTGGACTGTGTGAAGATGGAAGAATAAAATATTTGAAAATAAGGCTTAATTAGTAACTTATTCTGACTCTGTAGCTGAATCTGTTTGCACAAGTTCAGCTGTCATCCAGTGGAAAAGCAGACAAGTTTGGGATTAAATTGAGAATCAGTAATGTGAAAAATGCTGGAGTACCCTAAACAAGGAACAGCTATTTATTTATTCTCAGTTGGAGCTATCAGCTTCAAGAGTAAATTGAACCTTTATTGTCTGAACCCAATGGCTTCCCTCAAAAAATCCTCACTTTGGAGGCACTGTACAGGGTAAACCTCTCTGGTCTGGGACTCTCTGGTCCAAAAACATCTGTGGTTTGGCAGGACCGTGGATGTTGCTGAAGAGTCCTGGGGCTCCAGGGCAGCCTCAGAGCAGCAGAGCCGCAGCGGCCTGAAACAGCAGAGCTCCCGCAGCCCAGAGCAGCGGAGCCCTGGAGACCCGGAACACCTTGGGGCAATGGAGACCCAGCAGCCCTGGGGCTGGCTGAGGAGCTGGGAGTCTGATGGCTCAGGGACAGGGGAGCCTGGCAATTTGCTGACAGATCCTGGGAGAGCCTGGAGTCTGTCAGCAGAGGGGCCAGCCTCCCTTGGTCTGGCAAATTCCCTCATTCGGGACCAGTCAGGTCCCAAAGGTGCCGGATCAGGGAGGTCCAACCTGTACTAGTATTATAACAATGGTGGGGACATAGAAGTATCAAACATAGATTGAACAATAGATTTTGATTCCTCCAAAATCCACACACTCAGTTTAGAATCTATGAACTTGGGAAATATGATTCTGAAATGCATACTGACGGTTTTCTGACCTTGAATTCTCTATATATCAACATTTTAGCCTTATTATAAATTGAATGTACTGAAAAGAAAAGATAGACCGGAGCTGGAAAGAGGAAGGTATATGTTAAAGGGGGAAGTGGGCCCATTACCCCTTGATGGAAGGTGCTTTACCAGCCACACTCCACAGCAGTGTTTCTTAAACTGTGTTCCGCGGCCGCGAGGCAGTCGGAGGTGTGCCGGGGAGAGCAACAGGATTCAAAATAGCCACCCTTAAAGGGGCAGGCAACCTTTTTTTTCTTTTTTGCTCAATAACTTTCCCCCGACCCTTTTTTTCCCCTCAATAACTTTCCCCCAACCCTCCCCCAACCCTCCGACCTTTTTTTTTTCCTCAACAAAAAATCCTTGGTGTTCCTCATAAAAAAAAATTTATTGTTTGGTGTTCCTCAGTCTTAAAAAGTTTAAGAAACACTGCTCCACGGTGAGTTAGCTACCCTACTTACACCAGATGCATTACATGCAACGTACTTGCCAGTATTGGGATACTGTAAGGGAGTTTCTGCAGGGAGACTTAGGGTACATCTACACTGCAGTCAGATGTCTGTGGCTGACCCATGTCTGTTGACTTGGGCTCATGGATCTCAGGGTCTCTGGGCTGTTTAATTGCAGCATAGACTTTCAAGCATGTCTTTGAAACGCACCCATTATTTCGAAATATTTTTCAAAATAACAGACACACTATTCCAGCATCCCTGTAACCCTCATTCCATCAGGGTTAAGGGATGTCTTGAAATAGCATACTATTTCAAAATACAATCAAAATAAGATACACCATTTGCATACCAATTTGCCCCTCAGAGGGTGCCATGGGTCTGTCTGAGTCTGATGGTACTAGAAGGTATTCCTAGAAGACTCCTTTTCCACTCACAAGTGAGGGGTGGTCTCTGCACTCATTTTACTTCACAGTGGGTAGTTCTGATCGCAGATCCCTCAGTATTTTACTAAGTGAGCAACAAGGAGAACACATTAGTTTAAATGGAATGAGGAAAGAACCTGGTCTGTGTACATCACCTTTCCCTGGGGTATGCTCAAAGTTACCTGAAAAATCCAACAAGTTCAACCTCAATTATTTTCCTATGGTGCCTCTCTCCCTGCCCAGTTATTGGTGCCACAAGGCAGAGTGCCAAAAAATCCATCAGTTTGGCAGCTATGGGCTTTTTTACACTGATCCAGTAAATATTTGCTGGGCCATTTGCACCATCTGCCACACAAATGTCAGTCAAGGGGAAATTAACAGACACAAGGGAATATTCATGTTGAAGCACCATTTAAAATGGAAATACCAGTTCTGGTAACAAGAGGCTGTAAGAACAAAGATGCTGAGTCAAGAAGTGGGGAGGAGGTGAAATCAGAAATGATATAATTCCTGACTCCTGGAGGATCTTCTGAATTCATTTTTCCATCATTCTCGCCTTCCTTCCTGTTTTATAACTCCTCTGAAGATGAACAAGGTGGTGTAAAATAGCTCCAAACTTACACAGACATCCGAGAATACAGGCAATCAAGGACAAAGGATCATGGCTCTGCACTGAGGATGGGCAAAGTAGTTTGGATAATGAGGGGGAAAGAATCTTTGTCCAAAACTAACAACAAAAAGACACTCTTCTGTGGTTTGAGAAGGTTCTTTGGTTATCACTTTTATTATCTTTTTGTTTTCTCTTTCAAATATGTTCAGATTCAGCTACATTTCCTGTCACAACCAGGAGGAGCTGATAAACTACACAATGAGCTATTACTGTGATGTGAGTGGTATGGCCAAAAATAAGAGTCTGTAAAGGGGATGTCAGAGAGACTCCTATTTTGCTTTTCAGACCAAAGAGATTCTGATAAATTGAAACATGCTGAAGGTAGATCTCTGCGATCTGATGTTCCTCTGATTTATGCTGATTTTTAACCCCTGTGCATCTCCTTGGATTTTATTCATGCTTGTATAAAATGCAGACAGATCAGATCTCAGAACTTTAGAACACTTACCTGCCTAATGAAACCAGCCTATTTTGGAATTTGTTAAATACATAGCAGATTAATTTTCACAAGAGTTTACAGATTATATATGCCCCAGGGAATAGTAGTGAACAGAAATCCTGTAGGGGTTGGAGGAATACAATGTGGTAGGGTGCAAGGAAACAAGAAGCTATTATATCTTTAAAGGAGCCTTTATCTCAGAGTGGTGGGTGCAGTATAAAAACCTAGTCAGAGTAATTTTGTGATGGATTATGTTTTCTGTTTCTATGAAACACAAGGCAAACCAGTGAAGTGAAGGATAAACTTAAAAAACAACAAATGGTCTGGTAGCACTTTATAGACTAACAAAACATGTAGATAGTATCATGAGCTTTCGTGGGCACAGCCCACTGCAGTATCTTAGACACTGTTATTGCTACTTCTGTGCCATGCCATGTTATGCGTGCACGTGCATGCTGCTTGACTTAGAATTGTTGAAGTGATTGAGAAATTGCTGAATTTCACTTTGCCCCACTGAAGCATTCTTACGAAATTTGCTACAGTAGCAAAACATGTTACAAAAAAATAAGGCATTCATGTCACGACAGTGGAACAAAGACCTATAGATGCTGGCAGCAACTCAAAATCAAATATTCACTATTGGGAGCAGTGTTTGTTAGTGGAAGACTGGCTCTTCCCATAGAAAAACTCTGAGAAAAGTTGGCTTTCCCTTGATGAAGTGATAAAGTAAGCTACTACCAATAACTATCTTGAACAAGAAGTATTAAATCAAGAAGTATCACTCTTCATATTAAGAAAATCCTGTTTATATACTTCATATAAATATTTAGTAAAGGAATGTAATGATTATATATTACAGCTCAACCCTTTATATAATAAAAAGTTACAATCAATAAAAGTCTTTAAGGTGAACTCGATTGGTGCTACTTTGCTAACAAAGAGAAACATCTCATCTGTATTTTTTGCTAGCATGATGGGGAAGTTAAAAAAAATGTACTATTGGAGGAAAATTATAAATAAGTCAGGCACTTGGTAAGAGATAACTGAATATAATTCAGGAAACCTACTTTACTTGTTCATGTTTTTTCAGGGATGGTGGTGGTACGGAACACAATTAACATTTATTCTGCTTACTGTTCCAGATAGATCTTTTTCATTTTGTTAGGGAGGAGAAGTAAGGGAACTGTTGTTTTTTTCTTTCCTGTTTGTAGTGGAATAATGAATTAATTCACTTCCCTAAGACATGTAAATGCTCAAAAATAAGCTAACTAAAATTGAACGAATGTTGAGAGGCAAATCAATGGCCCACTTTTTTCCTTCCATGCTTCCTTTGCTGCTGTTTAGGCTATCATGTGTGTGAAAAGCAATTGCTGTACCAGAGGTGAAGTCATGCTCGTGGATTAGGAAGAGGATATGAAGGTGAGTGAATCTGAGACTGTCATCTTTCTATTGTTGACAAGACAAAAGGTAATTTTTAACTCAAGCCCGTCTGTCATTCATATATATTCTGCATCCTCTGCAGCCCAGACCATCTGTCACCCTCAGTCAACCTGAGAATTCTGATGCCCATCTCTAGGAAATGGAAAGCATATATTAAAAATAATGAGCATTGCTTTTTTGCAGAATGCTTTTGCAAAAGCTTCCATTGATGGGTGGTGTCTTATTTATTTGTTCAGGTTGCTTTTTCCCTCTATTATGTAACACTAGTAAAAGGCTTTCCCGCTATCAGCCATTAATTGATTCATCATAAGTGAGGGGGAGAAGGTCAGTGTCTGATTCTTTCAAATATTGTTTTCAGACAATTCATTTATCTTCTTTATGAAATAGGCTCACTCTCCATTCATTCCTTTACTCTTTGCTTTTACAAGGAGGCAATTTTCCTTCCTTCAGGATGATCAACACCCAGATCCAGCAAGAAGTTGAAAGTCACAGTTCCCCTATATGCATATCTGCCCTGACTACCCACAGTGGTAACAGACTAACTAACAGGCTCATATCCTTCGGGATTGCTAACACTGAGACATGAGAAAGTGTTCTGATGTGCTCCTTTACCATTTCCACAGTGGACTAGCCATATGAAAAATGCAGAGAACAAGAAATGTACAGTGCAGTCTATGAAAGACAAACGAAATTTGCTAATTTGTGTCTACCTAATGACCATCTCGGGGAGATGGTTCACCAGATATGTGTTTTTTCTTAGGCTCCTCACTGTTAATGCTGCACAGTCAGAGCAAACAGGCACAGTGCCTCAGTAATTTTGCTTTAGAAGGGGTATCATACACTTTGGCATTGAGCAGTCTGTTTACACTGTTAGAGCCTGCACGGACACAAAATTTGTATCCACACCCATATACACAAAAATGAGCTGCAGATATTCTCATCCACATCTGTGAACATGGATATCTGCGGATATAAAGCAGACATCTGCACATTTGCAGGCCTCTGTATAGTGTACTTCTTTTGGTGATTGACTACAGTTTGTGGACAAGGGCATAATTACTGGATTAATCTTAATTCACTTCGTTGTGGTTCATTTTGTCCACCATGTCGTTGTCCATAGGAGGATACCCTAAAGACAGTGATTTCTTTAAAACTGCAGTCAGATCCCACTCGTCGTGTCCATGAAGTTCCAATACAGTCACTGATTTATAAACTTGGCCACCTGAAATGCCTATAAATGCCATGCTTTCCTTATCTCCCTCAGTCTGGTAGCCTAGCCTTGGCACAATTTTAACAACAGGTGTGATCAAGTGTAAAGAGGCCATTGGTGCCAGGACTTTAGTTCTTGTTCATCAGGAGGATCTAAGGCAGAAAAGATGGCACTTGCACGGTTAGGCAGAGAGCCACATAAAGTCTTCATTGCTTGGCACAAATCTTCCATGCCAAGGTTCTGGGCAACTTTTGAATGGGCACTGTGCCTTCCAAACAGATGGTTATGAACATAGGCAGGCAAGAGACCATTTATTTGTATCAGCTTTGTTTGTTGAGGAAATTATTCCAAATTGGGGACATCAAAACTTCATTCTGTCCAAAGCTTCTGCAGCTGTGACTGAGAGCTGGTACCTTTGTGAGTCCAGCTAGATTAATTTTGAAAAATAAGAACAATATATCTACAGCACTTAGGGACATCTTGTTGGCCCTGTATAATTACTTGTGCACAGGAGGGTAAAAGTTAATGAGCTTCCACCTCCTGTCCCCTCTTTGGCTCTTCATAGGAATGAGCCAAATGAACTTTCATGGCCAGTTAAAATTTAGCCAGAAATAGGCCAGCCAGGTGTAGATACCTACTCTGTGGTTATGCATTTTTCAATGGAAATAGAGGTCTTAGTAAATGGCTTATTTTCCCATAAGAAAATTAACTTCTGAAAAGAACCCACCACCCCTTTAGTACTTAGTTAATTTCTACCTAGACAAATGGCTCGTCAAGTTCAGATCCAGAACAATAATCCCCAGACTGCTTCTTGCTCTCTATAATTTAAATCTCTTGGCCTGAAAAACATCTCTTAGTCCCACACAATGCCATGTTCATCCAGAAGCAGTCACAGACTCCATCCCCTTTTCCAAGTGGACTTGGAAACTAGAAATCATCATCAGGAGGCTGCAGCAGAAATTCTTATTCTTCTGCATATGAATGATGGGATTCTCAGTCTCTTGACAACATCTCGATTGTTCAGTATTATTCCTGGAACCTTCAGCCATTATTACTGCCACCTCTTTAGTCAATGAAAGAGGACCTGAAGTCTAGAGACTCCCATTCTGCCAAGATAAAAACTCCTTGACTTGAGTCAGTAGGACACATCCTGAGAGTGTGGTTTTAGGCACTATATCAATAAATAGTTGAGCATAAGAAAGAAGCACATAGGAAACAAGGTAACCGAGGCTATGTCTATGCAGGCTATGCAGGCTTCTTTCAGAAGAGCTTTTCAGAGATCTTCTGAAAAAACTTCTTCTGAAAAAGAACGTCCACACTGCCAAAGCGCATCGAAAAAGCATCTATTTTTTCAAAAGATAGCGTCCAGACTGAATGGACGCTATCTTGCATGTAAGTTGTGATTACTATGGGCAGAATGGCCACCAGGGCACCTGTGCTTTTTCCTCTTTCCTCTTCTTGTGAAAGAACTCCCTCTTCCCAGTCCATACACACCTTTTTCCGAAAGAGCTCTTTCGGAAAAAGGCTTCTTCCTCATAGAAAGAGATTTACCAATGTCGGAAAAACCCCTCTGTTCTTTCAATTTTCTTTCAAAAGAACGCAATTTCAGTGTGGCCATAACTGAAGTTTTTTCAGAAAATGGCCGTTTTTCCGAAAAAAAACTCTGTAGTGTAGACATACCCTGAGTCAAGCTAAATTACATCAAATTGTTTTCTTTTTACTACTCAGTATAATTATGTTCTAGGTAGGTGGCATAGTTATGTAACTACATAAGTAAAAATCATTTTCCATTTTACGAAGTCAACATCAAATATGCTTGGTTGTTCGTCCAAATTCTTTTTTAATGAAAAAGGCCTTTTGATTTAATGAACATTTTGGCAAGAGAATAAATTTTCTTCAATTTTTTGGGGGGGTTTTGGTAAAAGTTATTTTTGCATTTATTGACCAACTCTTGTAACTATGGATTATTTAAATGTTTATTGTGTGAAAAATTAGGACCTGATTCCTCTAAGTCAATTACAATCCTCTGAGCACAATTCTTATGGGCAAGGGGTCCATTCAAAGAGAGGGAATCCTCATGTGTGTACACTTACATGCAAAAAATCTTCGCAGAACTGGGCCTTCAATAAGTCAAATGTTACAAGTGTTAAGGTGGATCAGTTAGTTAATAACTCAATTAGTTAAATTGGAGCAACTCATTTTATTATATAAATATTGGCAGCTTTGTGACATCAAATATCTTGGTTTTATGCTAAGCATGATCAAATCAAATAGGGACTGATTATAAACTTGAAACAATATTTTCCTGGCAAAAATAAAGTATTCTGTGAGAAAAGTGTGTCCATTTTTGAAGGAACTCATTGTAATGAATTATTAATGCACAGAGGATAGCTAAAAACTGAACTTGGCTAACTATCAAATAAAAAATGCAGAGTGATTAAAAAATTTATAAAACACTACTGAGTTACTACAATTCAGTTATAGATACCAGTAATCATTTTTGCTGAAACATACTCCCTAGATTATTTTATTGCAGAGTCATTAGGCTCCTCTTTTCCTTTTACCCTTTCTTTTTGAATAACATACAATTAAAAATGTTAATTTTTACACAGTGGATGATTTAGCCTCAGTTCAAACTTGGTTTGAATAAAAACAATAGAGTTAAAAATAATGGCAGTATTTTCCTTTATGGACTGTATTTTGCTGACTTACATGAAAAATGACTGCTATTATATTCAAGCTGAATGAATTGCTTACAGAATCTGTAAACTTAATTTGTTCACACACTCAAGAGCTAGCAGAACACATGATGCTGTTCAGAAAAAAAATAACCTGGTAAAATTCTTTCCCATGTATGGGTTGTTTTTTTTCTGATGTTGAGTGTTTTAAGCTTTTATTACCTACGTCATTCTCATATATGAGGTCTGGGTTTTGTGAATGCCTGGATCTTTGGTCATAGGGGAATACATTCTAAAATGGGCAAATGGGACCATCAGTATCTCTTTATTTGTACTTTCCTCTATGCATAGATAATTCCAAGGCGCAGTTGTCTTAGTTTGCAGCAACTGTACCTGTATTCCCATTCTGTGGTCCAGCAAGGGCATCCACTCTTAGGCTGCGTCTAGACTGGCAAGATTTTGCGCAAAAGCAACTGCTTTTGCACAAAAACTTGCCAGCTGTCTACACTGGACGCTTGAATTTGCGCAAGAGCACTGACTTTGTAATGTACAAAATCAGTGCTTCTTGCGCAAATACTTTCACGCTCCCGCTCGGGAAAAAGCCCTCTTGCGCAAGAATACTTGTGCAAGAGGGCCAGTGTAGACAGGGAAGGACTGTTTTGCGCAAAAAAGCCCCGATGGCGAAAATGGCCACCAGAGCTTTCTTGCACAAAATCGCGTCTAGACTGGCCATGGATGCTTTTGCGCAAAAGCACTTTTTGCACAAAAGCATCCGTGCCAATCTAGACATGCTTATGAGGAAATACTTTTAACGGAAAAACTTTTCCGTTAAAAGTATTTCCACAAAATCATGCCAGTCTAGACGCAGCCTTAGGGTATGTCTACACTACAAAGTTAATTCGAAATAACAGCCATTATTTTGAATTAATTTCAATAGCGTCTACACAGGCAAACCGCTATTTCGAAATAAATTCGAAATAGTGGAGCTCTTATTTCGAATTTGGTAAACCTCATTCTATGAGGAATAACACCAAATTCGAAATAGTAAATTCGAAATAAGTGCTGTGTAGACACTTATTTCGAATTAGGGGGTCTCCAGCCCTTCCCAGGCAGCCCTGGTGGCCACTCTGGGCACAACCAGGAAAACTCGTATGCTCCCCCCCCCAGCCCCAGAGCCCTTAAAGGGGCAGACTCTGGCCACAGTGCCTGTGCCAGTTGCAAGCCTGCCAGCACACAGCCAGCAGACCGTGCACCTGGCACAGCATAAGCCAGCAACCCGCTGCCACCCAGCCCTCCACCGCTCCCCAGGACCAGGCTGGCAGCTCCCAGGAGCCTGCCAGGGGCCGCAAAAGGTGGGCGCCTGCCTGGTCTAGTGCAGAGATCGTGGACCTCATTGAGGTTTGGGGGAAGGCCTCCAATGCCCATGATCTCCGCACTAGGCGCAGGAATGCGGCCGTCTACAGCAGCATGGCTGCCAGCCTGACCACCAGAGGCCATACGCACAGCTAGGAGCAGGTGCGGAGCAAGAATAAAAGAGTTGCGGCAGGCCTATGCCAGGGCCTCCCAACCAGGGGCTGACCCAGAGGCCTGCCCGCAGTACGAGGCCCTGGACCGCATCCTGGGGGGTCAGATGGTCCGTGCCCCCCTGGTGGTCATTGACCTCGGGGCAGAGGGCCCTGCCCCTGATAAAGGGGAAGAGGAGGAAGAGGAGGAGGACGGCAGCCAGGAGCCGCAGGAGCCTGCAGGGAGCGTGCCCTGCACCCAGGACCCCCAAGCCGTACCTGAGAGCCCATCAGCAGCCTCATCCGAGGCCAGGGAGGCCTCCACATGTGTGTGCCATCACGGTCCCCTTATGCGGGACGGAGGGGGGGGGAGAACGGGGAGCCCAGGGACCATGCACGTGGGCCTTGCCGACCACGGAGCAGGTGGCAACCTGTGCATCTGCCATGCCAGCCGGGACATGTGGCCCCAGCTGGGTGCCATGCAGTGGCCCTGGCCTGTTCCCCACACGCGTCTACGTGTGAAGGCACATGACAGGCTCCTGACCCCGGGGAAAGACACTGCACACTGCCCTCCCTCCAGATGCCCCCTCTACACAGAGGCAGGGCACATCTCCCCTCCCTTCTCCCGCCCCCAACACACCACACTATAGGCAGCACAGGGGCTGGGGTGCAGTCCTGGGCCAGCTCACACTCCCGGGGATAGGAGGATGTGATGGTGCGGAGACCTGCCGTCCTCGCCTTGCAGAGGGGGGTTGGGTTTCACCCTCTGTGTCCCCAGGGAGAACTGACCACTTCTCTTGTTTCACCACAGCCGCAGCACCTGCGTGTGCAGGGCGCACCACCCCGCCTGGAACATCCACCTGCACCCGGGCCAGCAGGTGCACCCGCAACCAGGAGGAGTACCAGAGGCAGCAGCTGTGGTTACAGGGAAAGCAGGTCCACAGCCAAGAGCAGTGGGTGCAAGAAGACCTGCAGCTGCGGCGGGAGAGCTTGCAGGAGCTTCGGGAGCAGGGCCGTGTCCTCCGCCAGCACCTGCAGGCCATGGTGGACCGATTGCTGCCTTCTGCTGCTCCAGCCCCTGTGGCTGCCCCAGCTATCACTCCTCCTCCCACCACTGCTCCCCCTCCCGCTTCTTCTGCCCCCCCCCCGTCCCTCCTGCCCCACCCTCCATACCCACTCCCCAGGAATGCCAAGGCCCCGCACCCACAGTGCTGCGAGATGGGAGGGCCGGCAAGACCCCCAACCCTGAGCTTCCCCTCCCCCTTCCTCCCCTTGCCTCCCCCTTCCAGCTCCCTCCTCCCAGGCTTCCCTCCTCCCCTCTCCCACCCTCATTTCCCTCCACCCCAGTTATGTTAAATAAAGAGTTTTTTTGTGGCAACACAGGTGTTTTTATTGTACATCAGGAAGGGGGGCTTAGGGAGGGGAAAGGGGAAGGAGGTGGGGGTGGAATGTAAGGCACAAGGCCCCAGTGGGGCACGCCGGGGGACTTCAGTCCTTGTCCACCTGGAAGCTCTCCCGCAGGGCTTCCCGGATGCGGACAGCCCCCCGAAGGGCCTCCCGGCTGGCAGCCATGTGGGGCTGTGCATATTGGCCAGCCAGATGGTCAGCCTCTGCCATCCAGGCTGTCAGGAAAGCATCCCCCTTCCTCTCACATAAATTGTGGAGCACACAGCACACTGCCACCACGTGCGGAATATTGTTCTGGGAGAGGTCAAGGCGTGTGAGGAGGCATCTAAATTGGGCTTTCAGTCGGCCAAAGGCCCCCTCGACCACGATGCGGGCCCTGCTGAGCCTGGCATTGAAGGCCTGCCAGGAGGGGTTGAGGTGTCCCGTATAGGGCTTCATCAGCCAGGGCTGTAGGGGGTAGGCCGCATCCCCCAGCAGGCACACTGGCATGTCCACATCCCCAATCCTGATGTGGCAGTCGGGAAGAAAGTCCCGGCGTGCAGCCTCTGTCACACGGAGGAATTGCGGTACACCCATGCGTCGTGTGCCTTGCCGGACCAGCCCACATTGATGTCCGTGAACTGGCCCCGGTGGTCAGACACGGCCTGCAGGATCACGAAGAAGTACCCTTTCTTGTGGATGTAGCGGGAGGCCTGGTGGTCCGGGGCATGGATGGGGATGTGCGTCCCATGGATTGCCCGCCCGCCCCCCGCAGTTGGGGAAGCCCAGGGCGCCGAACCCCTGGATGTCCACGTCCAGGTAGGTGAAGCAGATGACTCTGCGGAGCAGCACCCTGTTGATGGCCTTGACCACCTGCAGAGAGAGACACAAAACCGAGGGTCACTGGGGTGCCCGGGTGGTTGGGAGTGTTTGTTCCCCACCAATGCCCCGCGCCCCACTCCCAGGAGCAACCCCCACTGCAATCCTGGCCACCGCGGGTGGTCTGTAGCGCGGCTGGGACAGACCAAACCCTCCCAGGGAGGGCACTTACACCACCTCCCCCCCGTTTTCCCTGGGGCAGCCCATGTCCTCCTTGCAGCCCCCCATCCTGGCCCAGTGGCCGGTGAGTGCCATACCTTCATGAGCACTGCTCTGATGGTGGATCTCCCCACGCCGAACTGGTTCCCGACGGATCGGTAGCTATCCGGAGTGGAGAGCTTCCAGAGGGCGATGGCCACCCGCTTGTGGAGGGGAATGGCGGGCCTCATGTGTGTGTCCCGTCGCCACAGAGCAGGGGCGAGCCACTCGCAGAGCTCGAGGAAGGTGTCCTTCTTCATCCTGAAGTTCTGGGTCCACTGTTGGTCTCCCCAGCGCTGCAGGACAATGTGGTGCCACCAGTCTCTGCTGGTGTCCAGACGCAAGATGCGGCGGGGCATGCTGGTGTCCGGGCACCACTCCTCCACGGCCCCCGGGGGGGACGTGGGAGGGCCAGGGGCCTGGCCTGCAGCAGAAGGTGCCAGGCAGCCTCCAGAAATTGCTGCCAGGCTTGCAGCAAGACATTCAACATGAGCACCAGAGTGCCCAGGGGCAGCTCTGGCTCCATGGTGCCGAGTGCTGTGGTGTCCCAAATGAGAGCGACCAAAGCAGGCAGAGAGGAAAACGCTTTGCTGTCCCTCAGCAAGGTAGGCAAGCAAGCAGGAAAGCTGAGAACCGGCTGTCCAGGGGAGTCCCTTTAAGCATGAGCCTCAGATAGCCGCCACACAAATCAACTACTGACCTGATGCCCTGCTGGAACCGGTTTCAGCTGTCCTGAAATGCGATCCAGCATCCAATCAGTGTGGACGCACTATTTTGAAATAGCAAAACGCTATTTCGAATTAGATTTTGTGTCTAGATGCGTTATTTTGATTTAGCTTAATTCGAACTAACTATTTCGAATTAAGTTAATTCGAAATAACACTGTAGTGTAGACATACCCTTAGGCTTCAGGCTCCCACATATTGGACAGTGATATGTGTCTTTTTGGGGGCTGATCAGAATATTTCCAGGTTGCACTGCTCCCTTAGCCCTCCTCAGCAAACTTGCTTCACCTCTCTTCCTCAGACTCTATAAATAATGTAGTGGCTACTGTTAAGCTATCACACAGCTCTTTCTAAGCAAGCACATTTATTTTTAAAGCACTGCATCAATAGTGACAGTACAGAAAAAAAATTAAAACAACAAAAGAGCCTACATAGATACTAATAAGCTTACCACAACTCACCCCAAAAGGGCTCTGGCTAGTGAACTGCCCTTCAGATCCCACTGAGGCTATGTCTACACTGCCATGTCCAGGGAACACATCTGCTCTTCCAAACAAATTTTCGGAACATCAGATGCGCTTTTTCGGCATCCTTGTAAACCTCATTTTACGAGGAAGAAGGGATGTTCTGGAAAAGGGTTTTTTTCCAACTTTTGACCCAGCGTAGATGGGCCAAATGTTGGAAAAGCCTCTTCCAAAAAAAGAAGCAGAGAACGCTTTTTCCGGAAGAACAGTACAGTGTAGATATAGCCTAAGAGTTTTCCTGTGGTTACATGATCATAACCACTTGACTCACCTCCAAGAATCAGTGAACCACATCTTTAAAAGGTCCCTACCTTAGAGCGCAGCTTCAAAAGGCTGAATCTGGAGATGGGAAATTTGCATTCCCTTGTCCCCTAGAAAATGCACTGAACTTTAAAGGTACACATTGTTTCAAATAGTGCTTTGAGGATCATAATACTTCCTTGGAGTTATATGAGTCAGAGCTATTGCATACAATCACACAGTACTACATAAAACATTTGCATTTTTAATCCAATGAACTCCTAAAATATTTAAACTTAATTCAATAACGTTTAATTAAATTCCGTAAGGTTTGCCCAGGAAATTGAAGGAAATCGCCATATCTGCCATAATAATTGTGACACTGTGCCCCCATGTTTTTATGGCAATATGCTTTCAAATATGAATATGCATAACTTGAATATGCTTTATGCAAAACGGGGCAAGTAACTTATCATTCAAGAGCTTGTAATCCCTTGAATGTGTATATTCTGTTTGTGTGTATGTATCTTTCTTGTATGTGAAGTTAGAAATATAAAGTATAAACCTATTTATTAATCTAGGTCTTCTAGTAAAAGCCATTAGTGGTACTTAAGGAACTTAATGGCTTGTGGTCCTTAACGGGTCCTACAAAGACATGGGACCACGCCATCTGATGCTAGAAGCCATCTTGAATTTGGTATTTTACCACAGAGGTCGGGGGAATGGGTCAAAGACTTCCCTCCCTGGGGGAAATCTATTTAAGGAATAGGGAGAAAATAATGGTTGTCTTTAGTTGGCTTCACAGACTGCTCCCCCACGTTGAAAGAATACATGAAAGCACCTGAATGAAGATGAACTGTTGGACCCAGGTCAGAAAGAACAACTCTGGCCTAAAAACGTTTCACCTGAAATGAGATCTAGGATGAGAAACAATAATCTAGGGATTGTAACAACTTCTCTTAATGTTATAAATCAATAATGGCTTAGCTGACATGTTTTGTTTTATTTTGGCTTAGTAACTTACTTTGATCTGTCTGTGATCACTGGCAACCACTTAAATTCTACTTTTTATCTTCTTCTTATAAATATTTCTGAAAGTTTGTTTGTTTGTTTGTTTGTTTGTCCCTACAGAGCTCTGAAATGGAAGATCTCCGAAACGGTAAGAGCTAGAAACACCAAATTTTGCACAGATACTACTGATTTCCTAACTTAAATCACTAGATTGGTTATATCTGAAAATCAGTTCCCCCAGAGCCCCAATTGGGCCCACCAATAATTCTGAAAGATCTCCGAAACGGAAGATCTCCAAAACGGTAAGAGCTAGAAACACCAAATTTTGCACAGGTACTCCTGATTTCCTAACTTAAATCACTAGATTGGTTATATCTCAAAATTGGTTCCCCCAGAGCCCCAATTGGGCCCACTGATAATTAGCTTTTAGTAGTGCCTGATCATAGGCATTTGCTGGACTCTTCTTCTAAGCGTGTCACATAAACTGCAACTACGAGATCCTAGAGGATAAAGCATGTGGGCACCTGCAGCACCATCAAGGGAAAGCCCAAGGGGGAGAGACTGCAGTGGGGCAGAGAATCAGCAACCTCCCCTATGCCAGGGCAACAGCAGGTCTCCAGGACAGACCCAAAAGTGACTGATGCTGGCTGGGGTCTAGCCTTGCTAACTGTGACTGGGAGAAGCCTCCAGCTATCACAGACTCTCAGCATCTTCATGCGGCTGGTCTCTGACTGAACCCCTTCTGAAAATTAAAGTTGCTTCCCTCCCCCCACACCAAACAAGCCATCCCACCACTCGCCCTCCTTTGGGCTGCATGTGTTCTCCTGGCAGGGCTGGGTGCGTTATCAACAAGTGCCACGGGCATTATGCACTTTGCAGGATTCAGCTCACAGTACAAAGAGGAGGTGGGTAGGAGGACAAGATTTTGAGCACCGTGGAGCCTGAGGAGGACACGGTATACTCAGAACAGCCTATTCTCATTAAGACAGGTACATTCAGGTGCTGCATGTTCTTATCATCTAGATATCATGAATTGCACCTGGTCTGAAGGTGTTTTGCTTTGTCTATGCAACCAGTCCAGCTGCCACTAGGAAGTCTATTCAGGTTGCCCGATGGAGCGTGCACTGAAGGCACTCGGGGAGTGGCTACTTGGGAAGCAGTGATTTGCTGCTGCTGTAGAGCCCAGGGGACATCCCTTCCATTTCTGAGGGCTTCTGGCAAGGAGGCTGCAGGCATTGGTTTGCATAGAGTCTTTAAGGGAAGATGGGTCTTCCTGATTTGTGGTGATTGAGAAAAGATACCCTATGGGATTTCTCGTTTTGTATCTAGCTATGTTAACATCACTAGCTATGTTATCTAGCTATGTTATCTAGCTAGATATGTTGTATCTAGCTATGTTAACATCACTAGCTATGTTAATTTCTTAAAGTTATATATAAGAGAAAAGTATTTCCAATAAAGTATGGTATGTTAATGTAATTGACGTAGTTCATTCATCACACCTTTTACTATATTTTTCCCAGGCGATGCCGGGTATTTCTGCTAGTACTTAATAAAATCACTTTTGTGTATTACCTCTGATGATAAGACAAGAAGCAATGGGCTTAAATTGCAGCAAAGGGGGTTTAGGTTGGACATTAGGAAAAACTTCCTAACTGGCAGGGTGGTTAAACACTGGAATAAGTTGCCTAGGGAGGTTGTGGAATCTCCATCACTGGAGATATTTAAGAGCAGGTTAGATAAACATCTATCAGGGATGATCTGGACGGTGCTTGGTCCTGCTGTGAGGGCAAGGGACTGGACTCGGTGACCTCTCGAGGTCCATTCCAGTTTTAGTATTCTATGATTCTGTGACTATCAAACCCAGTGTAAATAGTTGTTACCTTGTGGGGAGCAACAATTGTGCATATCTCTCTTTCACTGATAAAGGGAGTGAAAGTTATGAGCTTCCTCTGCATAAAACTTTTATACTGAATAAGATGGATTTATTTGGGGCTTCAGTCCCTTTGGGGTTGTGCTACTGTGTGCTGTCAAGTCCCTGTAATTGAGTCCTCCTAGAGATGAGCTGTTCTCAGTGTGTCTGTGTTCCTCTGCTG
Source organism: Rafetus swinhoei (assembly GCA_019425775.1). NCBI lineage: Eukaryota > Metazoa > Chordata > Testudines > Trionychidae > Rafetus > Rafetus swinhoei. The sequence continues at coordinate 265,958,107 of CM033437.1, read as the reverse complement.
TAGGCTGTAACTCCAATTCTATGCCTTTGCTGGGGGAGACAAGAACTTCTGACAGAGTGGCGGGGTGCCCCAGAGGGCACATAGACAAGCTCGGTGATATGATCAGCCCATCAGGTGACAGGCTCAAGGGGATCTTTATGACACAACCCTTTATAATAGTGTCTATGCACCATCATTATCATAGGACAATTGAAAACAAAGGTATCTCAAAATACCCATTCTTCTCCTAGGGTATGTCTAGACTGCATCCCCTCTGTCAGCAGAGGCATGCAGATTAGGCAGGTAGACATTGCAAATGAGTCAGGGATTTAAATATCCCCCACCTAATTTGCATAAAAATGGCTGCCGCGTTTTGCCGACTCAGCATTTTGTCGGCAAAAAGCGGCAGTCTAGAGGGGGATCTGTCGAGAACGAAAGCCTTTTTCGACAGATCCTGTAAACCTCCTCGCAGGAGGTATAAGGGATCTGTCGAAAAAGGCTTTTTTAACTTAGTTTAGCTAACCCAAGTTAGCAAATTCAGGTTGAAATAGCAGTGAAGGTGCAGTGAATCTCCTTGCAATTTAGATTAGGAGTTTTAGTTGATCTGAGTAGTTAATTTGAGTCAAGGTGTTAATCTGAGTTAAAAGCTGCATTGCAGTGTAGACCGAACCACCCTAAGACTGGAGGCCTTAATTTTTAAATTTCCTTGTTTTGTAATTGTCAGCCTCTGCCTTTACTTTCATGTTGATTTGCTAATTAATTTTATTAAATAATAGTCATCTGCCTTTTAATTATTTTTCATTTATGAGACAAATGGAAAAAAATATGCTACCAGAAAAGGGATCTTACAACCACCTACTCTTGCCATGATTAATTTAAATTATATATTTGGGGAGGATTGATAGAGAATATTTTTATGTGTATTGACAGATGAAAACCTTAAAATAATGTACAACCTTTTTTTCAGAATTCATCTTTTTATATATCTTCTAATTCACCTAAAGTATGAACGCAAGAAAACCAGGAGCATTCATCCATTCACAAGCATAAAATAGCACAATGAACCCACACTTGATATCATGACCCATGAATTGTTATCTTTATCTTGACATTTCTTTCACGTCACCAAAGATTTTTTTCAGAAATGGGAAAGAAATAAAATTACTAGGTACTTTTGAGCAAACAGTCTGCTGTCAAGTTCATAATTTTACAACGGTATCAGCAGTTGCCTTAAGTGACTTTTAATAGATAACAATACACATCAAGTTGTGATCTTGTCAGATCTCAAGACTAAGCAGGGTCCAGATTATTTAATAGTTGACTGGAGCATTGAAGAAAAATTAGGGGAGCTGCAAGAAACTCTGAGAACAATAGGTTATATATATATTTAATAATAGCATATTTAATTAAAATTAACAGACTGTCCTAAGCGTTCTCAGAAATCTCTTTGATTGCAACTACTTAAGCAAAAAATAGACCCAAGATCACTTTTTAATTTAAAAAGAAAACAAAGTTGATAATGCAATCAAAATTATTGTTCGTGTGTGAGGAACTTTGTATTCATCCTTCTGGTATCTGGTATGTGAAGATGCTAAGACTTTAATTCTAGGACTGCAGTGGCTATTAAGGGCCAGATTTCCTACTATGTAGGAAAAAACTCCCCAAATATGATTGTTAGTGGTAGCAGAAAATAGGTATATTATGGTAGTAGTACCCAAACTCACCAACTGCAGTTGAGGGTCCCACAGTGTAGGGCACTGTAGGGATAGAGACATACCATACAAGCAAGTGAATATAGTTGTGAATTAACACAGCTTTCTTAGATTTCCTGTTTTATGGTTCTTTCTTTTAATTGGGGGTCAAAAGAAAGATGAAAGGGAGCAGGAACAGCTGAAAAGGAGAAGAGAAACATTCAAAGATTGTCAATGCTTAACCATGACCAGCAGGTTTGGTTCAGAGGGACTATGGAAGAGGTGAGTCTAAGGCTGTGTCTAGACTACATCTCTCTTTTGACAGAGAGATGTAAATTAGACACTTCAAAATTGCATCATTTGCATAATCGCGTAATGGTGCTCATTTGCATAATCGCGTAATGGCGCTCTTTCGAACAACTGCCATTTCAAAAGTAAAACCGCAGTCTAAACGCGGTTCTGTCAAAAACGACAGGCTCTTTCGAAAGGAGTACAGGATCTTTATCAGGGCTTTTTCCCCCACGCATAAGGAGCAGTGTAGATGAAAACATGGAGGTATCTAATAGAGAAGATGACAGCTAGATAGTAAAGGCAGGAAATGCTGAAGAGTGAATGTGGAGGTCTCCATCGTAATCATCATTGTGACATGATCAGCTTGGGAGGGTGGGGCTAAATTTTGAAGGCTTAGCATTAAGGACAAGATGCATGTGTTTGATACAGAAATGAAGGATGCCTATTAGAGAGACTCTCAGAAAAAATTGATGTCATCAGAGTGACAAGCAAAAAGGATGATCTTAGCAGGAGCATTTTCGGGGAAGTGAGGTTGCAGCAGTCAAGGCCAGAGGAGGTTGCTCTGATGTCAACAGGACTGGTCATAGGGTAAGGTGCTATTCAAAATGGATGCTGGTGGCTGAGTCTGTCTCTGTATTATCAGATAATACAGTGCTGAATGGGCAGAGTTGAGACTGTGTGTGTTGCAGTGTGATTTCTGCTATTGGGTGTATGCATGGAACAGGAGAAAGTATTGTTGAACTGAAAATTAGAGCATAGAAAATAGTTTGCTGTGCACTAATACTAGAAGATTGGTAAGACTGGTATTGTGCTGGGTATGGATGTTACATTCATGTTTTATTTTCTTGATTTTTAATATTTGCTTTAGTAATAAGAACTACATTTGATTAACTTTAACTCCTAGCCAAGAAAATATTTTTGTATGGGGATAACGATAATCCTGCTCTGGTTTCATTCTAGAAATGGAGAGGGATACAATTAATAGATACTGCTGTGTGATAGATCCATCAGTATTACTAGCAGGATGAAATGCATATGCCAAATTTTTAATTTCTGTTTGAATGCAACTTTTCATTATTCTTTATCTCATATTCTTTGTGTGTGTTTTGGAGTATTCAATGTGTGTATTTTTAACCATAAATTTGGTATTAACTAGATCTGAGGTTACCATTTTTTTTGTAAGACTCCCATTTTACTTTGGTTGGACCTGAAATTTTGTATATGACATGGCTTTTTCCAACTTATTAGTTAAATGGCATAAATCAACATTTTCCAACGTATGAACTTAAATATTTCATCTGATCTCTAATATATACATGTATATAAGCACTGATATTTCTATTACCTGTTACTATTGTAACAAATAAATCACAGTTAACTCATTCATTAATTTATTGTAGCAAATATTACTATTTGACCTTGTGGCTATGTTTCCCTAGATAGAAGATTTTTATTAAACTAACACTTGCCATTTCAGGGACTCTTTGTTCTAAGCTTTCAAAACAGTTTTAACTCTAGAGAGAATTAACTTAATCAGTTTTCCCTTATGTTAATTATATTAATTATTGTAAATGGGGTAGTTATTCTTCTCTGTAGGTAGCAGCTTAACCATTGATTCAGATTTATGTAACGATTTGGTTGTCTGCATTTCCACTGATAAAGTATTTCTCTAAAGAGTAGCACCTTGGTCCTTCAAATTCCCTTGCTTTTATATTTTTCAGTTTCTTAATAAAGCTTGCTTATTTAAAGTCTCTTTTTAATCTGCTGAACAATCATATCATGATTAACTTTCAATTATTTTATCCTCTTTTTAAAAACTCACTGTATGTGATTAGCTAGTTTTAGTTTGAACAAGCTTAAAGTCCTATATGTCATTCTTGGGCAACAACTACACCAGCATTTCTGAATTTTAGGCTAAATCCCTATAATTCAATAACTAATTAAATCAACTTTTGAATGTCTTATATGTGCACTTAATATAATATTTCTTAAGCACTATGATATGCAGGGCTTGACAAACCCCGGCAAGAGCTACTCACCAGCCCTGCACTGCACATGCGCCAGACCGGCACTGCGCATGCGTGAAGCACCGGTGAATGGGGCGAGTAGATTCAGCGGTTTGTCGAGCCCTGATGATATGTAATATTTAGGTGGTTCAGATAACATGACTTATATTTACAGAATTTCATTATTTTATAATAGCACCTTTGAAATACATTATTTAATTTCTGATTAATATTTTGAGATCTACTTCTTATGTCTTTATTCTCTGAGTCATTACTGAGCTAGTGTCATAGCACAGTATTGGGGGATTGTTGTTACATTATATTATCCAAAGGCCCTGTGCCACATTCTGCCAGTGCTATGCAAACACATTGTAAGTGTCACAGTCTCTGCCTTGAAGATCTCACAGTCTAACTTGCCAAGATAAAGATTGGGAGAAACTAAGCATTATCATCACCATGGATACACGGAGATTAATCAACTTCCCCAATCATATAGGAGGTCTGAGCCAGCAATTGAACTTTGATCTCCCGGTTCCTATCAAGTTCTTAGCCCCAGGACCAGAGGTGGGCAATAAGTGTCCCATGGGCCAGACAAGATTCACCAGGGTGCACCGCTGGTGGACTGCCAGATACTTTGTACCACCCATCCAGAGGTACAGCTGCTCATAACTTTTGTTGTTCGGAGTTTGCTGTTTTCAGCCAATGGGAACTGTAGGAAGTGGCATGGGCCAGGCCACCACTTCCTGCAGATCCCATTGGCCAGGAACAATGAAGCACAGCCAGTGGTAGATGCAAGCAGCTGTACCCGTGGACACTCAGGTAAACAGAGCGACTAGCAATCTGTCAGTGGCAACCCTGGTGAATCACGTCTGGCTCATGGGCCACTTATTGCCCACCAAGACCAGACTTCTCCAATGTGCTGTTGAGCTGTCTTTCAAAGGAGATGTAAATCTGACATCCTGGCCATTTGTTGGCACCAAAGATGCCAATTTGTTTTTCACCAGGGTGGAGTAGGAAGTTAACTAAGTGTTCTGGCTAAATTCCAGTTTGGATAATTACATTCTACCCCACTACAATTCTGTAGTTTCTATTGTATAAGTTATTTTTTACTTATTGGCCTAAATTGTTGCCCAGTGTGCCTGGCATTATTAAACAGTTACTTGACTTTCATCTCATAGGTGACTACATTAAAGCAAGTGGGTGAAATGATTTACCTATGCAAGGCCTATACACATTTCCTATCTACCTATATGCAAAGGATTTCACTGTGTAAGATATCTTATGATAATAATAATAATAATAATAATAATTAATTATAATAATAAAACTTATTATCATTATTATTAGCCCATTAGTGGAATGAAGCACTTTGGAAAGTTTCTGGTTAAAAAGTGAACAATTTTTCTTTACTATTCTAGTCTATTTAGGTTCCTTAGTTATACCACATGTGGTCCATGATCATGGAATAATTCTTCAAAACTCTCAATGCATCCTTTAACTTTCCAGGGGGTTGCTAAAGTCTGCAATGTCTCTATCAGCCTATAACTTTGCTATGTACACTAGTAATTTTGTTCAGAAAATTTACTGCTAATATATGCTAATTTTGACTAAATGGAATGGTCACATCCAAAATTATTGGATCAGTCAGAAAAAACTTTGAAAACAATGTATAGTCCTGCAGCACTTTAGAGTCTAACAAAACATGTAGATGATATCATGAGCTTTCATGGGCACAACCCACTTCTTCAGCTGATACTATGATACCATCTATATTTTTTGTTAGTCTTTAAGGTGCTGCAGGACCATTCATTGTTTTTAAAGTGTTTTTCAGTTATCGACTAACACACCTATCCCTCTGGATCAGTCAGAGTACTGGAGCTTTTGCAAATTCTGTTAAATAGTCAAGGAACAACAAAATGCAAGACACACCCCTTTGTTTGTTCATAAGTTACCAGCAAATGCCCCAGGCTGGGTACATCTCTGTTTTTTTCAATCTAGGAAAGAGATAAACCTTATCATGGATCAGGGCATTTAAGAGTATCTTGCAGCCCTGATAAACTTCCAGGCTGCAGGCCAGGTTAATGGAACATAAGAGATTGTAGGGAGAAGGTCTTTAGAAGCCTGTAGCATCCTATTTCTGTTATACTGTTATATTAAAAAATTGGATTGTTTGATTGTGTGTTTTAATCTTAGAGTCTTTTCCTCCTGTGTGCTGTTGAGCCTAACTAGGTATTATACATCCTTCAAGTTGCTGTCAGTTGTAACAATGGAGGCTGTGTTTGCTATTTTTCGTCTCTGTGGAATGTGCTTTGTTTAAAATGCTAGGGATGATTTTGACCCTCTGAGCTGAATAATGGTAGCAGTTCAATTTCAGCATAACACTTCATCTACACAGATACTGTTTATAGCATGTCCTCCCAGATTTACCAAAGAATAATTATTTACCTTTCTCAATCCATCTGAAATAATTTGTGTTGACAACAGAAACACCTATTGGAGGGAAATCAACTTGAATCATTGCAGCACTCCATGTTATCCACTAGCTACAAACTTGTTCCTAAGATACTAGAATGCCTCCTGGTACGGATCCTTTTTCTCTCTGGAAGAACAGTGCTAACATAGTTCAAATTTGACTCCAGAATCTTAGTAACAGGAACTGACCTCACCAGAGATGTCAGGATTGCAAAGTCTCAAGAGTTTAGTTACTAACATAATGAATCATTACTCTAGTGAACCAACCCTTTTGCTTGCTGTTTGCAGCCACATTAAATATAAATAACTGAACTAAATACAAACCATTGAATAATGGTCTAATTAAATTCCGCAATGAGATAGTCACTTGGCTTTTAATGGTTTTAATTCCCTGTGAAACAAAATATTGCACAATCTCTTTCCATCTTGCTCATGACTGGTATTGTGATAATTGTTCACATATAGAAAGACTAAAAGCAGCTGGCATTGTGTGGTAACTAATTAAAATACCTGATCCTGGGAACACACACATATGAGTAAGCTTACTCACAAGTAAAGTTACTCATGTGCCTAAGTATTTGCAAGGTCAGGCTCCAGAAGAACGATATATTTGTTTAAACACAATTATGTAGTCCTTAATCTCATTTGCAGAGCCCAGTGCACTGGAATGGTACCTTGCACTCCAGCCCAAGAAAAGGGCAGAACATATTTGCACTACCCAAGAGTAAGGTAGGTACTAAATTGTGACTCTGAGTCTCTGTTTCCCCCTGGCTTTGTGAGGGAGGTTGTTCCAGTCCTTCCCAGCTAGTGTGGGAGAGAGGGATGAAAGTAAGGCTCTGCCCACTTCCTGCTGCTGTCTCCTCACTTCTCATTCACTTATATGTGAGTGGGAATAGCAACCTGACACCAATTTCACTCCTCGCCTCCCATGCAGGATCTGATGATGTGGGCAGCCTAGTGTGCCATAATATTCTATGTGCTCAATAAAAATATGCCTATAATATGAATATGTCATAACTGAGATGTGCTTTATGCAAGATAGCTGACATAAGGAATCATTGGAAAGGCTATGTATAACTCAGTACGATTATCCTATTTGTATGCATGCATCATTTTTGTATAGGAAATTAAGAATATTGACCTGTGTATCTGTACTGCATATTTGCTGCTTTAGGTCACTCCTATTGCTTACACTTGATGGACAATGAAAAAGCCAGTGCTGATGGCTCATTAGCAACAGAGAATGGACTGTAAAAGAGAGGAGTCTTCCTGCAAGCCCCAGCCTCAGCTGGCCATTCTCTTGGTGGTGCAGCTGCCTCCAGTGGTCACTCTTCAGTATAGCTCTCCCCTGCACTCACTGCCCTTAGTGGTGACTGGGAGTATTGCATCTCTCTTCTCTGTCCCCTCCCTTTCCATGTTATGGAAAACAGTCCCACTCTCAGGACTTCCCGTTTTCATGGCACAACCAAACCCTGACCTTGGTTTAAGTTAAGATAAGAGGAAGCTGCATATCAAATTTGGTGGCCCTAGCTCTTAGCATTTAGGAGGATTTCTTGAACAAATGTACTCGAAAACAGACAGATGGACTCCAGACAGATGCACACATAGATAGATAGATAGATAGATAGATAGATTTCTTCTCACATTATATTCAATTATAGCTGTACAAAGGAAATCAGAGGTCTATACTGTGTGTCTGAATTTCTGACAGAAGCCAACATTTCTCTACTCTTACCATTACCTCCTGGAATTTTCTGTTACTATTGCCTGTTAAATGGTTTACCTCTTAAAGTTTATGTAATTTCTAAGAGTCTTGGCAACGCTAAAGTATGGTGATTTCACCAATGCAAGAGGTGTACCATTAGCCTACTTACTAAAGCATACTGTGTTGTAGATGATTGATAAGAGCAGAAATAAGAGAAACCAGAAGGTTTCTCTATTCTTTTCAGTATTCATTGCTTATTGATTTATTTATCTAACTTTTCTATTTATTTAAGATTTTATTTGAACCCTCTTCCTCTCCCCCAGAAACCCACCTGTCTTATCAGCTGCAGTATATGGTCCAACTGCACCTTTCAGCTCATGTTCTATCTACTAAGACTCTGATCCTGCAGACAGACCCTTGAACCTGTGCAGAAGCCTGTAAAAATCAGTGGGGCTCCATACTGCTTTAAGGGCATCCCCAAATAAATCAGATTGCAGGAATGGGTGTAAGGCCTATGTGACAGGGTCTGTCAGGCCTTCTTTTCCCCCTGCTGCATGCATCAGAACCCTGACCCTTTGCTCAAGTCAAAATCCACTCAGACAGGATTATCAGTAAGACAGTCTTCCAGAGGTCTAGAATGGTCTGGAGGAATACTGACCATTCAACACCTAGCAGGACAGTTAAAAAAACTTGCCTGCTTCTTCTTAGTGACACAGCTGAGTGAGACTGGGACAACACTAGATGAGAACCCCAGGCCAGGTCATGCCTTGCTTTTAAATGCTTGCACTGGGGCTTCTGCTTTTTTTTTTTTTTTTTTTTAAAGGTGCATACAGTCAAACACTGAGTTTATTTTGTTATTTAATTTGTAACCTTTCTGCCAGGTAATGGCAGCAGCAGCCAGGTCCGGGTTCAATATCTAGGGGTCCCTATTCATCCATCTCGCACAGAACTGGCTTGAGCCCCCACCCAGTAGGATGGGAAATTCATACACCCCTGGGCTCCTGTGATGGACTGGGTGGGTCTGGGCACAGCTGAGGGCATCCGCTCAGGGTGAATTGCTCAAACTTGGGGCTCTTTACAGCCCCTGACTGGAGGCCCTTCCCAAAGAGGCCACAAACCAGTCACACAGAGCACTTCAGCTGCTGATCTAGCCAGTCAGAAGCCTCACGAGCACAACCCCTATGACACCTCTGCTCTTCCTGTGCCCCAATCAGCTCTGGGCCTAACACATAGGCAAGGGGTTATAGAACCCAATCTCACCTACCCCGAATGGGTTTTTCTGGTCCCAAGAAACCAGCCACAGTTCCCAGGTCAATTTACACTCTGGATCTTACCCGCAAGATCACGCTGAGCCAATCCTTTAGAATCTAAAGTCTAAAGGTTTATTATTAAAGGAAAGAAAAGCATGAGAGTAAGGTTGTTAAAGGATAATACATTACATGCATCGAATCTCCCAGTTCTCAATGCAGGCTCTTAGCAGAGATGTTATAACCTGCTATCTTAAAAGTCTCTGGTGTACATCCTGTGTCAGGATGGGTCCAAAGTTCTTTCCGGCTCGTTGTTCCCTGCAAGGCTGCATCTGAGATCAGGAGCAAAACTGAAGGCAAGATGGAGGGTGCCACATGGCATTTATATCTTCCCCTGGCATCTCCCTGACCAAAGAAGGTCACATGGTCCAACAACCTATCCCTGTGTCCCATGCTGGCAGCCCTTCAGCCCTGGCTGGTTTGCAGGTATCAGTCACATTCCTGAGGTGTGTATTGGCACCTAGACATTCATTGTCCCTGGAGCCATGCTAATTAGCATAGTCACTGGCTGAACATTCTTTGGCCATTACTCTGCCTCAGACAGAGAATTTTCCAGCATCCCTACAGAGTACGTTTATAACTCCACATACAGATATCATACGAGTACATGAATAGCATATACAGAATCAGTAGAACACAAGCTTTCATGTGACACCTCACATGGCCCCCTTTGTATACACTTTGGGGCAAATACCTCTCCCCCCCCCATGGGTGCAGCTCCCCTTAAAATCCAGTAACATGACAGCACCTCTGAGAGGCAATGCTTCCCCACTCGCAAACACAGAGTCTGAGTGTGGAAAAGAAACTTTTAATAAAAGATGAAGAGAAGTTACATGGCATTAGTTCGGAAAAATACCACTAACATAGTTCCTAACCCCCCACGAGTAACCGTCCCAGCTCAAATGGATTTAGCAATGTCCTTTGTCCCTCAGGCTCACTAGTCCAACAACGTAAGGGTTCCATTCATTTACCCAAACTTTCTCCGTACCGCACTTTAACGCCCCACTTACAGTTCTATCCAGTAAGTGCAGACCCTGACACATCACCCTGATGACTCCGCTCATTGAGCCTGAGGCCATGCCACCTTTGTGCTGCTCCTGTGGTCTGCTTGTGCCGCCTGCCACTGCTCCTACCGTCCGCCCACCTGTCATTCCCGCCAGCCGCCACCAATCTTGCTAGCGGCAATGGATCTGGCTCCAGGCCAAACCAGTGACTTCAGCTCTTAATGATTTCAACTCTTTAGCCACTACCTAAAGAAGCTGTTCTAGATTTCATCCTAACAAATAGGGAGGAACTGGTTGAGAATTTGAAAGTGGAAGGCAGGTTGGGTGAAAGTGATCATGAAATCATAGAGTTCACAATTCTAAGGAAGGGTAGAAGGGAGAACAGCAAAATAGAGACAATGGATTTCAGGAAGGTGGATTTTGGTAAGCTCAGAGAGCTGATAGGTAAGGTCCCATGGGAATCGAGACTGAGGGGAAAAACAACTGAGGAGAGTTGGCAGTTTTTCAAAGGGACATTGTTAAGGGCCCAAAAGCAAGCTATTCCGATGTGTCGGAAAGATAGAAAATACGGCAAAAGACCGCTTGGCTTAACTACGAGATCTTGCATGATCTAAAAATAAAAAGGAGTCATATAAAAATGGAAAGTAGGACAAATTACAAAGGATGAATATAGGCAAACAGCACAGGAATGCAGGGGCAAGATTAGAAAGGCAAAGGCACAGAATGAGCTCAAACTAGCTACGGAATAAAGGGAAACAAGAAGACTTTTTATAAATACATTAGAAGCAAGAGGAAGACCAAGGAGAGGGTAGGCCCACTGGTCAGTGAAGAGGAGAAACAGTAACAGGAAACTTGGAAATGGCAGAGATGCTCAATGACTTCTTTGTTTTGGTCTTCACCGAGAAGTCTGTAGGAATGCCTAACATAGTGAATGCTAGTGGGAAGGGGTAGTTTTAGAAGGTAAAATAAAAAAAGAACAAGTTAAAAATCACCTAGAAAAGTTAGATGCCTGCAAGTCACCAGGGCCTGATGAAATGCATCCTAGAATACTCAAGGAGCTGATAGAGGAGTATCTGAGCCTCTAGCTATCATCTTTGGAAAATCATGGGAGACAGGAGAGATTCCAGAAGACTGGAAAAGGGCAAATATAGTGCCCATTTATAAAAAGGGATATAAGAACAACCCAGGAAACTACAGACCAGTTAGTTTAACTTCTGTGCCAGGGAAGATAATGGAGCAAGTAATTAAGGAAATCATCTGTAAACACTTGGAATGTGGCAAGGTGATAGGGAACAGCCAGCATGGATTTGTAAAGAACAAATCATGTCAAACCAATCTGATAGCTTTCTTTAATAGGATAACGAGTCTTGTGGATAAGGGAGAAGTGGTGGATGTGGTATACCTAGACTTCAGTAAGGCATTTGATACGGTCTTGCATGATATTCTTATCAATAAACTAGGTAAATACAACTTAGATGGGGTTACTATAAGGTGGGTGCATAACTGGCTGGATAACCGTACTCAGAGAGTAGTTATTAATGGTTCACAATCCTGCTGGAAAGGCATAACAAGTGGGATTCCGCAGGGGTCTGTTTTGGGACCGGCTCTGTTCAATATCTTCATCAACGATTTAGATATTGGTATAGAAAGTACGCTTATTAAGTTTGCAGATGATACCAAGCTGGGAGGGGTTGCGACTAATCTGGAGGATAGGGTCATAATTCAAAATGATCTGGACAAATTGGAGAAATGGTCTGAGGTAAATAGGATGAAGTTTAATAAAGACAAATGCAAAGTGCTCCACTTAGGAAGGAACAATCAGTTTCATACATACAGAATGGGAAGTGACTGTCTGGGAAGGAGTATGGCAGAAAGGGATCTAGGGGTTATAGTAGACCACAAGTTGAATATGAGTCAGCAGTGTGATGCTGTTGCAAAGAAAGCAAACATGATTCTGGGATGCATTAACAGGTGTGTTGTGAGCAAGACATGAGAAGTCATTCTTCCGCTCTACTCTGTGCTGGTTAGGCCTCAGTTGGAGTATTGTGTCCAGTTCTGGGCACTGCATTTCAAGAAAGATGTGGAAAAATTGGAGAGGGTCCAGAGAAGAGCAACGAGAATGATTAAAGGTCTAGAGAACATGACCTATGAGGGAAGACTGAAGGAATTGGGTTTGTTTAGTTTAGAAAAGAGAAGATTGAGGGGGGACATGATAGCAGTTTTCAGATATCTAAAAGGGTGTCATAAGGAGGAGGGAGAAAACTTGTTCATCTTGACCTCTGAGGATAGAACAAGAAGCAATGGGCTTAAACTGCAGCAAGGGAGGTTTAGGTTGGACATTAGGAAAAAATTCCTAACTGTCAGGGTAGTCAGACACTAGAATAAATTGCCCAGGGAGGTTGTGGAATCTCCATCTCTGGAGATATTTAAAAGTAGGTTAGATAAATGTCTATCAGGGATGGTCTAGACAGTATTTGGTCCTGCCATGAGGGCAGGGGACTGGACTCGATGACCTCTTGAGGTCCCTTCCAGTCCTAGTATTCTATGATTCTATGATTCTACCTAGGCTGGCAAAAGATTCCAGCTTCTACTGGACTAGCAAAAAGACTCCTGCTTTAGGTCTATCCTTAAAACAATGGGGAAAGAGGCAGGTTGAACCATTTTTACAGATCATACCTGGCAGGCATGAAGCAGGCTGGCTCAAGCCCCTTCCCCTGTCCCCCACAACTCAGTTCACTCAACTCTGGAAGGGGGGAGGCTTGTTCATCTGAGACCTCTTACAATGATGGTGTCTCTCCTGCAAGCACTGGCGTCATATTTTATAGTTCCCACATTTAGGGATAGTATGATTTGTGACCCCACAACAGCCCAAATTAGTTACAGTACATCACATTCCATTCTAACAACTGATCCTCCATCAGCCCTGGCTGAATTGGATTTACATAACTACACCCCAGATTCCTTCCCCATGCCAGCATGAGCTGTATTTACATATCAACAGTTAGTTATCTTGCAAGACTAAACCATTTGAGTGAGCATACCCACCCCCAGGGCTGCTGGCTGATCGCAAGCAGTAATTCAGCCCCTGCTTACAAATAGTTGAGAGACTGATGCTGAGTTTACAACATGCGCCAACCTGCTTTAAGCAGGCAGCCAAAACTTCTGCAGTACCATGCCCAATCCTTTAGGGGAATGTTACAGATTAGCACCATCTTCCACACTCCAATCCTACAAATGAGTTATGTACATGCTTAACTTTAAGCACTTTTTTAATGAAATCCATGGAACTACTCACATGCTTAAAGTTAAGCACATTTTTAAATCTTTGAAGAGTCAAGACCTAAGTTTGCATTTCATATGTCAGTTCTAAAGGTGAATTAGAAGTGGTTGGATTCAGGTCATGAGCTGTAAGACTGGTTCAACCTGCCTCTTTCCCCAGTGGTTGAACATGGTGCTTGTTCTCTTCCCTCAGCAGTCCCTTTTCTTTAAAGTGTTCATTTTTTACCTGCATGTAATTCTCCCTTAAAAAGAAGCATCTGTTAAACTTCTTATGGCCACTAGCCAAGTAAAAGTTCTGGGAAAATGTCCACTACCCACAAATGTCTGCAAAGTTCTCCCCACACCCAACCACCCAAAAAATAGGAGACATTAAAATTCCTACTTCTAGAATCCCAGTTCTGTGTCTGTGTGTGTGTGCTGGGGGGAGGAGGGAATTTGTGTTTTTGACATTTCCCTGAAGTTGCAAGTTGATAAATATGAAAGAATGAAAACCCTTTTGATTTGTGCAGAGGAAAAACAAGGTAACACTCCAATCTCCAGAGCCATGTTGGATAGTTTATTTTATTTAGCGATGTGATTGATGAAAATTGCACTAAAGATGTCAACACTTTGGTAGCCTGAAAGCATTTTGGCATTCTCAAATTGTATAAATTGAATTGAGAGAAACAGTTCTATTCCTAAATTATCAGCTTGCTTAACAGGTGTGTTAGTAAATATGTGTCAAAAGCATGCCACCAGACAAAAGGCAGAAAAGGGTATGTTTTTCATGTGCCAGTGGATGCCATTTGGGTACAGATTTTGAACACATGTCCTAATGATAAGAATATGCAAAAACGCAAGCAAAATATGACCTTATTTACATCTCGCAGTATAGTGTTTTTCATCCAGTTTGTAGCTTCTCTAGGATTAAACAATATACTTTAAATCGAAATCAGGAAATGTTTTCAGAAAATAACATGTTATGTGGGCTTTAAAACTCAACAATCATGAAAGCTCCTTCTGGCCGATATCCAAAATGTACAGACTGTTACAATATTCTAATAACAGGGCTTCTAAATATATATATGATTATGCTACCAGGGTAGAATATTCTTTAATCTTTTTAAACATTTGCAAATGACAAAATTGTTCTTATTGTAATTAATGGTGATGACATCTATTGGGATATTGGGGAGACATGCCTAAAGGCTCTGGCAATAATTCTATTACTAATATATTCCCTTGGTTTGCCTTTTGAACTCTGTCATTCCTTGCCTTGCAGCTGTGTTTAATGAGTGGTGAGATTATTCAAATGAGCCCACAGGAAAACATTTTTTTTTTTTTGAGGTCCTAGATTTTGAGCAAGCATTTCCTGCCAGTCAGTAGGTAAGACCTTAGCATTGGATTCAGCTTTATGCTTAAGGGTTTGTAAGTACCTTTGCACCCTATAAATGTAATTGTGTTTAGCCACCATATAGCTGATCTCTACTTAGAGCAGCTGCCAATGAGTGGCAATAAAACAAAGGGGAAAACAGATCAGTCTGTCACTGATGAATGAGAAGCCAAGCATTAGTGAGCTCATGTTATAGCATTCAAGCTTTTCCACATAGGCAGTGATGTAGCTTATAGGATATCCAAATGCAAGCACAGTTATATATGGGAATTTCTGGCCATAAATTAACTCCTGTTCAAAACTGGTGAGTTTAGTCTCGGGGAGAGAAAAGAAAGACAAAAATTCTGTACAAAAATATACCATATCACATATATTTCCATTAAGGAAAAATTAATAAGATCTAATTTAAAACTAATAAACAGTTCAATATGGTAGGCTTAAGGCTTTTTCTTAAGGACTTTACAAAGAGATAAGCATCTCATGAATAAATAAATTCAGAGTGAGCAGAAGAAGGTGTTTATTGATTCACAAGCCATTTTTTGAGTTTGCCCTGAGGGGAGAAGTACCCTATTATTATTGATGATATAAAAGTTATAGTTATAGTCACAGACAACAAAACACATTTAAATGATGTCTCAAGGTTGCAACACAAACCAAGCAAAGCCAGGAAATTCAAAGTTAAGTCTGACACTATGTCACACTGCTTAGTGTCAGTAAAAATGACAGCTGTGTCTATGCATATCCTGGCTCCTGGTGGTTTATATCTCAATTTTAATGGCCTGTAAGTGGCATTATTTTTCTCCGAATTCATTTTTGTTTTACTTTATCATTTAAAAAATACCATGGGTGGATGTGGTGAATAATGCAACAGGCCACAATGGATCTTTTATGGGCAATCCTGTCTGCAGCATAAATACTGCTTCCCCAATTGCCAGAATGTGCTTTTGCTGAATTAATGGTTATTATATATTAATTATGGATTTGCATAGGAAAGCAATAGGTAAGATGCTTTTGCAGGCAGCTAAGAAGATAAGATCCCTGATCCAAAGAGCTCACAACCTAAGCAAATGACCTGAATACAAAGGAAGGCAAGAAGTAAAGCAACAAAAGCAGTGTTACTGAGTATAGTGCATCTCTTAATCATTCCATGAGTTGTGTTAGGATTTTTTCTAAGGCATAAAGATTTTCAGTCATCTGGTTTATTAACACTTGTCAGGGGGAAGTAGAAAAATGGGTTTTAAATGGGGGTCTGAGAGGAAAAGAATCATTTTTACATAATTTTCTGCTCTTCAATGAACAATGGCAATTGTGGAGCTGCTGGTGAAGGCCATCTAAATTTGAAGCCCTGAGGGTATGTCTACGCAGCAAAGTTATTTCGAAATAACAGCCCTTATTTTGAAATAACTTTCCTAGTGTCTACACAGCCAAACCACTGTTTCAAAATAAATTCAAAATAGTGGAGCACTTATTTCGAATTTGGTAAACCTCATTCTACGAGGAATAACGCCAAATTTGAAATAGCTATTTCGAAATAAGTGCTGTGTTGACACTTATTTCGAAATAGGGGGCCTCCAGCCTTCCCAGGGTGCCCTGGTGGCCACTCCAGCCTCAACCAAGAACACGCCTCCCCCCCTCCCTGGAGCCCTTAAAGGGTAGACTCTGGCTACAATGCCTGTGCCAGCGCCAAGCCAGCCAGCCCAGAGCCAGCAGTCACTGCCCCTGACCCAGTGGCCCCAAAACATGAACCAGCAAGCCACTGGCAGCCAGCTCTCCACCACTCCCCAGGAGCAGTCTGCCAGCTCCCAGGAGCCTGCCAGGGCCGGAGAAGTTGGGGACCTTCCTGGTCCAGGGTGGAGATAATGGACCTTATTCAGGTTTGGGGGGGATGCCCCCAACGTCCATGATTTCTACACTAGACAGAGGAATGCGGCTGTCTATGGCAGGATAGCTGCCAGCCTGGCCACCAAAGGCCACATGCGAGCCCAGGAGCAGGTTTGCATGATAATCAAGTTGGTCCGGCGAGACCCCCAACCCTGAGCTTCCCCTCCCCCTTCTTCCCCTTGCTTGCCCCTTCCAGCTCCCTCCTCCCAGGTTTCCCCCTCCCCTCTCCCACCCTTTCTTCTCCCCTCTCCCACCTCCTTTCCCCAGTCTCACCAGAGTTTCGTTCTGCCCCCCCAGTTTTGTTAAATAAAGAGAGTTTGTGTTCATGAAAACATGTATATTTTATTTGACATCAGGAAGGGGGGCTGGGACGGTAAGTGGAAGGACATGAGGGAGGAATGAGTCACAAGCCCCCAGTGGGGCAGACCAGGGAGGCTCTTAGTGCTCCTCAGGGTGGAAGCTCTCCCACAGGGCCTCCTGGATACTGACAGCCCCGATGGACCTCCCGGATGGCAGCCTGCAGAAAGCGCAGCCAGGCCCGCAGAAACACATCCAAGAGAAGCACCAGAGTGCCCAGGGGTAGCTCTGGCTCTATGTTGCAGCGTGCTGTGGTGTCCCGAGTGAGGGCAACCAGAGCACACAGAGTCAAAATGCTTTGCTGTCCCTCATCGAGGTAGGCAAGCAAGCAGGGAAACCTGAGAACTGGCTGTCCGGGGAGGGGGGAGGGTCCCTTTAAGCATAGACCTCAGATAGCCTCAGGCAGCAGCCCCACACAGTAAGTCGTGACCTGGTGCCCTGCCGGAACTGGTTCCAGCCAGCCTTAAATGCGATTCAGAGTCCACTCAGTGTGGACGCGCTATTTGGAAATAGCAAAATGCTATTTCGAAATGCATTTTGTATGTGGATGCGTTATTTCGAAATAAGCTATTTTGAAATAACTATTTCGAAATAAGATATTTCAAAATAATACTGTAGTGTAGACATACCCTGATTTACACTGGCTGAGGATCTTGCCCTGTATACGTATAGTAAAGGGCAAATGTTCCTCGTGGAGCCACTCTGTGGGTATCAAAAGTGCAAAAATATTTTGCAGTGAAAGGTTGCTCAGAAGCTATGACTCAGATCTACATCCCAATATGTGTTGTGTTAGTGGATCTCCTAGAGCCGTGGTTCTCAAACTGTGGTCGTCCGCAGCTGCCTTCCAGGTGGTCTGTGGCTCAAGCTCTTCCTCCCTCTCTTGTCCCTCCCCACTACAGCAGAGAGCCCACACTGGCACTCCAGCCTCTCTCACACACACACACACACACACACACACATACACACGCGTGCGCGCGGCCCAAGACCGGCTGCAGCAGCTGGCGCCCTAGATGGGGCAGCGCAATCGGCGCCCCTGCCTGCACGGCCGTCAATGGCCGTGACGTCATCATCAGGCGCCCGGGCCAGCGGCACCCTAGGCAGCTGCCTAGTTCACCTAAGCTCACACACACACACACACACACACACACACACACACACACACACACACACCAGCACTTCCCATTGAGGGGGTGGGGAAAGAAATGGCTCTGCACTCTGAACTATCCAGCTTGCGGGAAAGAAATGGCTCTGCACGCTGCTGCTTCCCTTCCCCTGGCTGGGAGAACAGCAGCATGCGGACGTGCTTCCTGGAGCCTTTCCCTGC
Source organism: Rafetus swinhoei (assembly GCA_019425775.1). Taxonomy (NCBI): domain Eukaryota; kingdom Metazoa; phylum Chordata; order Testudines; family Trionychidae; genus Rafetus; species Rafetus swinhoei. The sequence goes on along the minus strand of CM033437.1, from coordinate 265,939,439 downwards.
TGCTCTCATTGGCCAGAATCCAGCAAATGGGAGCAATGGGAGGCCATGCTTGAAACATAGTGCCTGGGAGTGCAAAGGCAGGTAAATACCCCCTCATGCCCAGACCCTGCACCCACAGCCCTCTCACACACACACCCTGCATCAACACCCTGCACCTCTAGCCTGCTCCTGCACCCTCCCTCCTACCCAGACACTCAACCCCCACCCTACTCCTGCATCCTCCCTCCTGGCCACACACTGCACCTTCCTTTGCTCTTGTTCCTTCCCCCTGGCCAGGCACCCTACCCTCACCCCCTCCTGCACCCCACATTCCACTCAGACCTTGCACCATAACCCCCTCCTCCATCCCACCTCCTGCACCCCCATCCCTATCCTACTGACTGGTAGCCCTGTACCATACACTGAAACCCTCATTTTTGTCCCCACCTCACAGCCTAGGGGGGGTCCACAAAATCCACTAACCCTGGAACCTCAGAAGAGTAAATCTGACCTATGGGAGGTCCTGAACCTCAATCCTCCCTGTCCCTCCTCCTCCCCCTGTGGGGCTGGAGTGCCTGAGGCATGAGGTGTCTCAGTTGGGGGCTACATCAGTGAGGGTGGAGGGTTTGGGGTTTTTTTGCTTCTCACTTCTGTGGTCCCCAACTGATTTTTCTGTGAGTCAGTGGCCCCCCAGTCCAAAAAAGGTTCCCCAACCCTGCCATAAATAAAGAAAACATTGAAACCATTTGTGTTGGACATGAATTAATATTTTACTTTATTTAAAATGAAGTTTTATAAACTAACATGAGAAAGTTAAAGTGCTTAATCTGTTTAATAATTTAAAATAATATTTCCTTTCTTACTAGTTAAATTAAACTGTTCTCCGCAGCTGCAGCACTAGCAAAACGGCTTGGTCATAAGTATGTAATTAACAGTGAGTTTCCATTAGCAACTGGTGGTCTGTGGAAAGGTTTGCATTGAGCCCAGTGGGCAAATAACTACATTTTTTTGCTACATTCTGTTCTTTGGGAGACAGAAGTCCAGCGGCAAATCAGTGAACTTAAATCATAAGTGGTAGTAATATTGTTTGCTCCTGAGTCTTCTTATTTGTGAAGCTAATAGGGAGCTTTCCAGCTACATAGGCTTTTACCTTTCTATTTTTCAACTTCAGTGAGGGTACATCTACACAGCAGCACTATTTTGAAATAAGCTATTTCAGAGTCTCTCTTCTGGAATAGCTTATTCCGGAAATAATCGTGCAGTGTAGACGTAGGCTAAGTCAGAGCCAAATGGAAATCTTAGGACTTGGTGGCACATGTAGATGTGCTGGACTCATATTCAACTATACTTATAGGCAGGGCTTGACAAGCAGCGGCAAGCCCTGCTCGCCAGCCGCGTGGTTTGGCACGCTGCGCATGCACAGACCGTGCTGTGCATGCGCTGATCGCACTGCGGCGCCGTGCCGGGCTAAAATCGCCCCGGGTGAGTAGATTGCCCTAATTGTCAAGCCCTGCTTGTAGGAATGAGTGAGATGCTTCTGTATTAGAATCCAGAAGGCATGCAACAAATCAGAAGGTGGGAAGGTTCCAAAAAACCTGACACTTAAAGGGGTAACAATGTGTTTCAAGTTTCAGAGGAGTGTTTAATAAAACAGCTCAGCTGGAGAATTCAATCAGCAATGCAGACTCCTCTTTTGCTCATCTAAGTGTTAGTTTTCGTGTGAAAAGGCTGGAGATAGGTGCCATATTGAGGAGGCCATGTTTGAACATTAAGACCAGTGTTTATTGTTTGCTTGCCCATATCCCAGCAGGGACTTGCTGTAAAATGAATCTAATGTTCCCATCCTGTGCTTTTTGGGACACAGCAAATGTGGAAATATATTTGCAGTTAATGATTTTCTTCTTAGTTTTCTTATGTTTTTCAGGTGCAAGGAGGATCACTTTGATTGTTTGATGCAGGTGGGGAATGATGGCTATAGAAGCTGTGGTTTTTGCATGGTCCTGGTTAGTTCAGATTTGGCCAAGAACAAAATATCCAGAAAAGCTCATATAAGAACAGAGGCAGACAGGGCAGAGCAGCTCTGCATGACCCACATATCATTTGGGACAAGGAAAATAATTCTTTTAAGGCAATTTTACAAATAATTTGTATTGGGTGAGACATGGTCAGCATTTCAGAACATGGTAAATAATAAGGTTCATAGACAAGATTTTTGTTATTTTGATGCCCATACAGCAGTAATCATGTTCCTTGTCAGTGTTATAATGATAAAAGCTTACCACAGCAATATTGCCAATGTATTTAAATATGAACCAAAAAAAAAAAAAAGCACACCTATTAGATGGGTGGACTATACTATTTATCTTGTTGTTGCTACAGAATGAGTACTATCCTGAACTAAAAGTATCTTCAGCCCAGGAAATATTGAAATCTTTATATTTTGCTGTTTTCAATTCTGCTGTGGCTTTTTTGCATCTTCAGGATGAATGTCAATGGATCATGTGATGTGTCCTGGTACTCCTACCGCCCTTTTTCTACTTGCGTGACATTGATAACATCCTCATTATATGGACCTATGGGAAGGAGACCCTTGAAGAATTCCCACGGGGAATTCAACTGTTTCCACCTCACCATCAACCTCAGTCTGGATGAGTCCACACAAATGCTCCACTCCCTGGATATTACTGTGCAAATAGGTGATGGACACCACCCTATACCAGAAACCTACTGACTGTTACTCTTACCTGAATGCCTCTAGCTTCCGTCCAGGACACATTACATGTTCTATTGTCTACAGCCAAGCTCTAAAATAAAAGCATATCTGCTCCAATTTCATAGACAGAGACAAACACCTACAAGATCTTTATCAGGCATTCTTGAACCTTAAATACCCACGTGACAAGTGAAGAAACAAATTGACAGAGCCAGATGAGTACCCAGATGTCATCTACTACAGGACAGTCACCACAAGGAAAATGTCAAACTGGTTATCATCTACAGTCCCCAGCTAAAACCTCTTAGCACAACATTGACCATCGACAACCTATCCTGAAAAATGATCTCTCACTGGCCTTGGGAGACAGGCAAGTCCTCACCTACAGACAGTCCCCCCAACCTGAAGCAAATATTTACCAGCAGCCACACACCACACCACAGAAACACTAACCCAGGAACATATCTCTGCAACAAACCCTGTTACTAAATCTCTCTACATCTCTCTCTATATATAAAAAAAAATGTCCTGCAAGATGACAGTGACATCATCACGTCACTCTGCATCCCACCTGACTCCTCCTTCACTCCTCCCTCCCCTGTCCCCAGTGCTCAACTGCTACACCAAGACCTCCCTTCTCCCCCTTCACTGGTGGCCAGGGAGAGACCGTGGGGCCTGTTGAGGCCTGGAAGCAGCATCCCCCCACCCCGGCACAGGGGAAGAGTGTCAGGCCTGGTGAGGCCCAGAAGTGACCCTCCTCCACCTGGAAGCTGGAGGGAGAGCATGGATCCTGGCAAGGCCTCAGAGCATCCCCACCCAGCAGCTGGGGGACAGCTGGGAGTGACCTCGCCCCAGCCCCCCTTCCCAGCGGCTGGAATGGAAAGAGCCAGGGCTAGGTGGAGGGAGAAGAGGCAGAGCGGGGGAAGTGCCAGGGAGGCAAGAGCTGGGGTGGCCTCAGGGCTGGGGGCAAGGGAGAAGAGCCAGGGCCAGGGCGGCCTCGGACCCTTCCTGGTGGGGGGGGGGGGAAGCCTCAGCCCGGCCAATCCCAGCAGCTGAGGAGAGATCCAGCCAACACCCTGCTCCCCCCAAGTGGCTAATGGGAGACAGCCAGGCCAGCTGTGGCCTCAGTCCAGCTCAACTTCCCAGCAGTTGGAGGGAGAAAGCCGGGCCAGCCTCAGCCCAACCCTCCCGTGGCTGAAGGGAGAGAGCCAGACCAGCCGCAGCCTCAGCCCGGGGACCCCCCTCCCCCTCCCCAGCAGCCAAAAGGAGAGAGCCGGGCCAGCCTCAGCCCAACCCAACCCCCCCAGTGTCCGGAGGGAGCGAGCTGGGGCAGCCATGGTTTCATCCTGGCCCAACTCCCCAGCTCCCAGAGGGGAGAGAGCCAGGCCTGACATGGCCTCGGCCCAGCCCAACCCTCCGGCAGCCAGGGATGGGGAGAGCTGGAGCTGGCCTGACCTCTAGGGTGCCCAGCGGCTGCAGGGAGAGAACGGGGCAGTCCAGGGCTACCACACCTCAGCCTGGCCCTCCCCAGCGGCCAGGAGAAGAGGCAGGGCTGCCTACTCCCAGAGAGGGGGATTAGTGATCATAGCAAGCAGGAGGCACAGCCCCCTAGTATCTATATAAGTGACACCATCACAAGACCTAACCACAGAAGCCAAAACATTAGAGGCTCATACAACTGCACATCTGCTAATATGATATGTACCAGCAATGACCCTTTGCCATGTATATTTGCCAAACTGGACCATCTTTGTGCCAAAGGATAAATGGACACAAACCAGATATCAAGAAAGGTAACCTACAAAAAACACTTTAACCTCCCTGCACTCTCAGCAATGGAGTTAAAAGTAACCATCCTTCTACAAAAAACAAAAACAAAAAACCCCACAACAACAAATCTTTGAAACCAGATGACAAAGAGAAACTTTCATTTGAAAATTGAACGTGATCAAATTCGGACTGAGTAAGGATTTAGAATGGTTATCTCACTACAAAGGCAATTTTCTCTCCCTTGGTATTCATCCCATTGGCTACTGGGAGTGAGCCACATCACGCTGAGTGAATTGGCCTTATTAACACTGGTCCTACAGTTGAAAAGTAACTGCCTTCTTTTGATATAGTAGTGTACACAGACTCAGACGCACACACCCATATCCCTGCCTCTGTAATTTGCACTCAAATGCATCTGATGAAGTGGGGTTTTTTACCCACAAAAGCTGATGCTCAAATAAATCTGTGCCGCAAGACTCCTTGTTGTTTTTGCAGATACAGACAAACATGGCTACCTGTCTGCGACTTTATACTTTGAGTTATCCACAAATTCTTAAGATCCATTAGTGAGATAGAAATTAGATGCAAGGTTCTTCTCTCAACATCAATTTTAGCACTAGAGAAAAAAATGTTTTTTTAATCCAAAAGACTTTGTATATATGGCCACTGGTACATTCAATAGTGAATCTGATCAATTCCATATGTGCTGATTCCAAATACTGAAAACATTAATCATTGTCAGATGTCTGGCATTCAAAACATGCTCATAGAAACTCAGTTGTATTGGGCTGGACGTCTTGTTCATCCAGTCAAATTGAGAATACCCAAGACCATATTTAATGGTCAGCTAAAGCAAGGGACCTTATTTCATGCTGGCCAGTAAAGATAATATAAAGACACACTAAAGTCAAACTTGAAAGAAAGTCAGGTTGACTCTAGCAACTGGAAAGCAACAACCTAAAACATAGCATGCGGCAGCAAATTTTTTCATTTCATGTTAACTGCTTTAAAACAAGGCACATTAACACCTTAGGTGAAAATGTGAAGAGTGCAAAGCAAGGATACAACAATATGTAATGGCCCTGGACAGTGTTGTCTGTCCCACTTGTAACTGTATTTGCAGTTCTCGCATTGATTTGGCCTGGCATATATATGTTCTCCTATAGTGTTTTATTGAATTGATTCCATCAATACTGAACATGTATAATGTGATTTCCAGAGATAATGGTTCATGCCCATGAACTTTGTTTTATTATGTTTTCCTTCTGAAGAAACAGATGGGATTCAACTTAATTGTTAAAATAATCTGTCATATGGAAGAAAACACAGCTGATTATTATATTAACACTAATTGCAATGTTTCATCATATTATTTCAGTTACATTTGCCATGATGCTCTGTTGAGTATATTTATTCAAGAAGTTTAATGCTATATCTTACAAACTGAGATCCTAGTACTAACATATGGTGTATAAATAGATTTTACCACCTGGTGCCCGTTAATAATCTGTAAGGAAGAGATTGCCACAATGTTAACTCCTCACCATGGGAAATCAATTTGCCAATACTAGACATTTTAAAGCAACTCTTAGCAGTGGAAACTCCTGATCTGCTGCTGTGACAAAGGGGTTAATGATGGTAATTGCATTGGAATACCTGCTCAACTAAATCTTTCCATTTTCTGATTGTCTTGGGAGTCAAATTGTTTTTAAATGGGTTTGTCACTTGAATGCTGTTGTAACTTGGTGGTTCTAGTAGTGGAAAGCAAGATAATGTCTAAGTTATATAGCAGTTCTTTCCCCCACTCAATCTCTGCCCTGTCTTAGACCTACCTAGGAAATGTTCACTATTGCATGGGAATAAACAGCTTTAGGATAGAACATACATCAGAGAAAACTCTCTGCTTGTAGTAGATGTGTGTATTTCTTTCTAGAGACTGATAGCATCTATGAACTTTGTGTTTGTTAGGGACAGTCTCACAATCACAGTGAATCTTCATGCACCAGCTGAGTACCACACTCAAAATGCATACACAAAATAACATTTCTCTTAAATCTGAAGAATTTTTTGCTTAATATGGTTACCTTCTTTCCTTTTCTGCCTCATGATGGGCACAATGAAATTGATTCAATGCCCACTGAAGACAATGGCAGGTGGGTTTGGGGTCTGGCCCAGTGGATCTACTGATACTTAAATGGGTGATATGAGGTGCTGATTTTGTTTCATGCTGTCCTTTCCTGTAAGTTTCCTGTTTTTTTGTTGATCTGTGTAGAATTCTCATTTGTTTCTTGGTGTCATACTAACAACATGAATTTATCCCTACAGAAGAGAGAGAAAGAAGTATGTATAGCAGTAAGAATCTCACATTCATTGATAATTTTAAAGAAGAGTCTCTTGGTAAGTAGTGATTTAGGGGGAGGTAGCAGTACCTACATTCTGTAAAGACTGGAGCATTATAAATGCTTAAGATAGATGGCTAAATCTGACAGGAACGCAGTTACTCCAACAGGGGACAAGAAAAGGGCAAGTAATTTCCCAGGGAAGAAAGTGATGAAAAGCAAGGTGGGTGGCTGGAATTTATTGTGGGACAGGGAAAAGCTTACTATGGGTGGAGTGAGAATAAAATGAGGGTTGAGTGGTAGTAACAGTCAAATAGAAATATTGCACAGGGATAAAGAAGGGATAAAGGGACTGAAGATGTGGTAGGAAAAAAAGAGAGAGCGGAAGGTTTAGAAATAGGGGCTGGATGAAATGGATGAAGGAGTGGACATGGAATATTAGAGGTTAGGAAAAATATAGTAAGGAATATACAGAGAGTAGGAAGGTGGAGAGAAAATGATGCAAATACAGAAATGGAAGAGATGGCATAGGAAGTAGCAAAGAAAGGAACAATGAAAGTTAGTCCTGCAAACAGGATGGCTGTGTCTACACTGGCCACTTATTCCGGAAAAGCAGCCGCTTTTCCGGAATAACTTGCCAGCTGTCTACACTAGCCGCTTGCTTTTCCGGAAAAGCAATAACGATCTAATGTAAAATCGTCATTGTTTTTCCGGAAAAACTATGCTGCTCCCGTTCGGGCAAAAGTCCTTTTCCGGAAAAACTGTTCCGGAAAAGGGCCAGTGGTAGACAGCACAGTAGTCTTTTCAAAAAGCCCGATCGCGAAAATGACGATCGGGCTTTTTGCGAAAGCGGCGTCTACATTGGCCACGGACGCTTTTCCGGAAAAAGTGCTTTTCCGGAAAAGCATCCTGCCAATGTAGACGTGCTTTTTCCAGAAATACTTATAACGGAAAACTGTTCCGTTTTAAGCATTTCCAGAAAAGGGTGCCAGTGTAGACGTAGCCGATGAGAATGGAGAAGAGATTGTGATAGAGAATGAGAACATAAGCTGAAACCATACCACAATCTATATGATAAGATTTCAAGATTGTCACTCTATGTGATCTAGAACATCTGTTGAGTAAATGTGAAGTGATGGAAATAGCTGAAAGCATGGTTGACAGTTCTTTCTATTTGGAGTATCACCAGGTTGGACAATCTCTAGATCTACATCTGATATACAGATACAAAAAAACAAAAGTATCTATGCCATGCAAGAGTTTTAGATCATTGTTGTAATGGGGAATCTGTGCTCAATTTGATTGACATCTGTATATATATATATTCTTTTAACTGTTGTACAATTGCACATTTTCACTTGAATTGGACCATATCCATATTCAACCTTTATGTCTTTATGAATGTTTATAGAATGATATCAGATTTTAGGTAAGAAAATAATATATAAAACTACAATATGTCACATACGACATAACATGAATTTTTTGGGAACTGGTAAGATAGTGGAAAAATCTTTTCTAACATACATTATTTGTGAGATATATGATTTTCTGTACCTCATAGAATACAAATTGTTAGAGAAATCAAAATGTAATATTGTATTTAATCTCTCTTTTTGTTGTTTCTAAATGGATTTTAATCACATCATGTTCAATAATTACTAATGATCCATTAAGGATTCAAAATGCAATTTATTAGGAACTCCCCAAAGTCATCTTTAAGCAGTCAAATCTGTGTTTTGTGAAAACTTTACATAAAATCAATACAGAATTATAACAGCACAAATACATAAACAGTTTTCAGTTAGCATTACATTTAAATCTGTGTTGCTATCAATACTTTTTAAAATGTACAGTGCAGAGGAGAAGCAATCAAGGTCTCAGGGATGAAGACGCACCAGTTTTCGTACTCTTACTAATCAAATGCAACAAGACATCACCCATCTATTGTAGATCTAGGGCATCATTGTATTGTGGGTGGGATTCCATTGAATTTGTAGAGAAATACTAGATGTATTTTTGAAACTGGGGCAAGTGAAATTTTTCATTGTATGAAAGGCAACTAGCAAAATGCTTAGACCTTAATGCTTTCTGTGAAAAGAAATTTTGATTCTTGTGTTAACTAAGGTCCAAATCATCTCTTTTACCTGGAGACTGACAGGACTGGCCTTACCATGAGGTGAACTGAGGCAGCCACCTCAGGTGCCAGACTGTGGTGGGGGCTCCACTAGGATCCAGAGTGTAGAAAATTGTGTCTGCTGCTGGGGCAGTGAGGGGGTGTGGGGCCATCATTTGAGCTCGCCGCCTCAAGTGCCAAAATGTTGTGGGACGGCCCTGGAGACTGAGGAAAAGTGGACAGAAGCAATTGCTGAATTTGCATAATAAAAACACACAAATTCAAATAAATCTGAGTATATTTTGTATTCAAGAAAATTACTCTCACCTCCAGTTCCACCCACACCATTGATTTATGTACTGAGACAGCCTCTATATAAAACATTATAAATCTAAACAGAAATATTTTATCAGGCTTATATGTAAGTTCAGCTGTTTTATTATGAATCCAATATTTGTTCTACTTATTGAACTAAAGTAATGGATTAGTCAGAGCTGGTATTAAAAAGTCATTTTTCTTTACAGGTTGGCTGTAGCCTGTATATCTAAAGATAGATCCCAAATGTCATGTTTGTACCATAAACAAATAGTTCATCCTAAGCTGGAAACATACATATTAATTTCTTTCGTTGACAAGTAATATAAAAAAACTCATCTCAAAAGTCAGCTCAGAACACATTTGCACTAACAGCCATACAAAGACAAAAATGGACAAAGGGCAGGTTTTTTATCATGTTGATTTCCATTTTATTATTTAGGCATAGCAGCATTTTCCGTATTTAGCTTGTTAAGGCACACACGGTAACCTATCTACAAAGGATTTTAACAGCCCTGTTTCTCACATGTTCCATTTGTAGATTTGGTGAGTTTTTTAATACACCTCTGCTGTCAGGTTTTTGAGATCTCAAGACCAAAAGAATTTCAATTCTTGAGAGCTTTACATACTCCTGAAAAGAGAAACAATCTTTGATTTTTGTCTGCCTCAAAAAGAAGTTTTTCTCGTGGTCTTTATGCATGATCTCCTCTCACACATCAAAATAGAAGAGAATAGGAAAGACATGCAATATTATGCCAAAGAAAGATAGACAATATGGGTCACAGCACTGTTACTTTGGTAAAGCAGATTGAAACACATTAATGCAACCAACCTGTTTTGCTTCCCACAGGTCCACATAAAGAAGAATCTATGTTTTGGATTTATGAAAACATTGACAGTCCTTTGCCACCCAAACATCCTACTTTCTTTGGAGGTATAAAATCTGATTTTTAATGAGGTAATACATAGGTCTTATCAAACTGCAGTTCATGATAAAAGCAAATCTTATAAACAGGCAGACTTTAAATAACATATTAAGCTTATCACTGATGATATCTTTAATTATACGAAAGCAAAATCTAAGACAGTCTAATGGGAAATACAAATTACTTGTTAAAATTATTAACCGAGTTAATGTGTTTACATTTGTTTATGTGTACAGGAATCATCTCAAATATTTGACTGCAATGACAATATGTGTAAAGATCAATTAAAAGTCATGGAGATGAGATATTGGATTTTCAGACCTTAATAAGATTTCATCTGCACTTGTTATATTATGTTATTCACTTATAATTGAGCTTCCATCATATCATAGAATCTGTCACCTCACCAATTTATTTTTCCAACCTATAATGAAACTTTTATTCACTATGGAGAATGCTTTTAAAGGCATTATTGTAGAGGAGTTGTGTGGTGCGAGGATTAATCCACACCAGATTTTCACTTCTAGAAACTCAGATTCGAATTTATAAAAAGCAAAATGAGTTTGGTAGTTTCAGTACTGTCCTCAGCAGCCAATTGTTTATATCATAGACATCACCAGCTAGATGAGCACGATATGGTCTAAAAGGAATCCCCAAAGAGATTTTAAACTGCAAGAACACCAGCTTCCGTATGACACCTGCTATGATGAGCTAGATGATGCTTGGTCCTGCCATGAGGGCAAAGGACTGGACTTCATGACCTCTCGAGGTCCCTTCCAGTTCTAATATTCTATGATTCTATGAATTGGTGTGGCACAGAGCTTGTCTACACTGTGCCTGGCTCTGCAATTAGTTCACTATTTTTGGTGAATTAAAAAAACAACTAGAAACTCACCTAAAATGCTTGCGCTGACTAGTGGGCTTGATTCAGCCCTTCTTGTGGAAGGATTACAAACTGCATTTGACCTTGTGAGAGGGAAGTAATTATTCCATAACCTCATTCCCTGGGCTTCCAATCAGACATAGTCACTTTGATTTGTGACTTGAGCTCCACAGGAGCCCTGCTAAGGAAGGATGCTGGCCCCTTAGATGTCTTGGCCATGCCAGCTCTCCATACAGCTCTGTTTTATTCTTTAGCCTGAGCTAACTAGATACAATCTTCCTGGGGATTTGAGTGCCTTGTGCAGGTAAACTCACCACTGTGAAAGGCTCTTTTGTTATAGTCTACTCCAGCAGAAACCAGCATAGGTCCTAGAACAGGGGTGGGCAATAATTTTTGAAAGGGGGCCACTTCATGAATTTTGGAAGTGGTCACAGGCTGCCCCAGAAGGGGCGGGGCCTTGGGCAGAAGGGGCAGGGCCAGGAGACTTCGCATGCTCCCCCACCCACATTCCCTGATTGGCCTGGGGTTGGGAGAGTGATTGAAGTCTTCCTTCACTCCCACCCCCATTCTGTGCAGCACCTAGAGAGAAGTGCCAGCTGTCTTGATTGGCCTGGGAGCGGGGGAGTGGCAGGGCGGTTGTGAGCCAGATCCAGTGGTTTGGCAGGCTGGATCTGGCCTGCAGACCCTATCTTGCCCGCCCCTGAATTAAAGACACACCAAAGGACATGCAGCTTCTGTCTTAGCTGCTAACCCATTGCCTGGAAGCCAGGAGCCCTTTCAATTCCTGCTATTTAAATGGCTCCCAGCTCCCTAGCAGTTCCCAGGCAACGCATTAGTGGTGAGGCTAGGAGCTGTGAGCCCTTTAAATAACAGCAATTTAAAGGGTCGTGCCTCCCTAGGGCAGCGCATTAGTGGTGGGGCCGGTGTGCTGCCAACCCTTTCAATTGCTTCTATTTAAAGGGCTTGCACCTTTCAGGTGGCTGCTACCATGTTGCCTGGTAGCCACCCTTTAAATAGCAGGAGTTGAAAGGGCTCACACCTCCCCAGCGGTTCCCAGCCCGCTGACAGCATCTTGCCCAGCCCTGCCCTAGTTAAACCTGCTATCTTTTATGTCAAAAAGTTGGGGACATTATAAGAAGCCCAATTACGCAAAAAAAAAAATACTTTTGACATTTAATTCATGTTTTTTTCAGATTTCCAATAATCTTTCCAAAAATAATAAATTGTACATAAAGTATGTTTTAACCAATGAATTTATATGTAGAGCTAACTTTTAACAGCACTTCATAGCATTGATGCTAACCCTGAAACTAATAGATATTGCTTTAAACTGATATAAATTGATCTATTTTGTTAATTCTTAAAAACACTGTTTTAGCTCTGATGAAATGAAAGAGAAAAACGTTAAACATGGAGGATGACCACTTATTCAGTTCAGTCATCTAGCCAGACAATACAGTCTTTATTATTAGAGGGTAAAATAATTTAAGTTTTTGTTGCCCCCAAACTGACCTTATTTAAGTGTTTTAAATTCTCCAGTGCTAAAGATCATTTCAATTCATCTCTCTTTGAATATTAAGTAGTGTGCTTCAAAAGCAGTCACATTATACTCTGTCTCCTTTTTTATTTTAGTTTAGGTGTTTAAAATAATGAGTTTTACTACAAGTTAGGAGAAAGGGAAGAAGAGATGTTTAAAAAAATGGACCCAAACTTCAGCTGTACAACTGGTCCGATACTTATTTACAAAGGCAAATAATATTATTGGGCTATTTATTAGGGACATGAAAAGAGAAAAAAGCAAATGAAAACAAGTTTGCAAAATTTAAAAAAATTAAAAAATCAAAACTATAAGAACCTTTATGACAACACATTTCAGACTGTTCACAAAACTGACCACTGAGTATTCGTTGTTCATGCTATACAAATAGCTCCCTAAGTCACATGGCGTTGCTTCTGTCCCTGATTGGATTACAAACATGTTTTGAACACTTGGCTAAGGAATTGCTTCTGTCCCTGATTGGATTACAAGCATGTTTTGAACACCTAACTAAGGAATAGCAAAAAAATGTTGTCTAGGCATTCATATAAGTATCTGTGAATGACAAAAATAAGGCAATCAGGGAAGAAGGGGAAAGGGCATTTTTTCCTGCCTTCTTGTTTGAGAAGGGCCCCAAATCAAGTGATATTATGTCCTGTGCATGGATCACAGCATCACTCAGTTTTGGTCTGAGCTCTCCCCTCCATCGTGACTAGCAGAGTGGCACCCGGAACAGAGAGCAAGGATGAGCCTTAAGGGACTTGAACAGTACAGGAATTACTGTTGTGGGGTGAGTGTGAGAGAGGCTCATTCTTCACCCCGCCTCTTTCCCCATCCCACCACCAGGGGCTCATCCCCTCTCATTTTTTTTAAAGTCCAGGGTTCTAGGTTTCAGATTTTGCCTAAGGCTCCCAAAATCTCTGTGTGACCCTGACAATGAATAAGGCATATGAGGACATCTGAACCAAAGGGTAATTAGAATGTCAATGAACATTTACAAATACGGTTTTGAAAGTATTCAAATGGATCTATTCCTGTTAAATACGATTGTTTATTGTTGTTACTGGAAAAGATAAAGTAAATGTGTGGGTCCATATTCTCTCTTGGACCACAGAAGTGAGAAATCTATCTGGAACAGGCACAAAAATGGGCCAACGTTTTGGACTGGCAGTGGGAGACTGTCAGAATCTACAGGGAGTTGAAGGAATGTATGCCAGCCACCACTACAGTCTACCCTAGCAGGCTCTGTAGGCCAGGAAACTGAGCATCCTCCACTGATTCTCTTCCTTTGTCTAGACTCAATGCTACAGGTAAAAGTACTCTCAATGTATGGTACCATATCTGGAGGAAGGGGTGAAGAGAGAGAAGTGGGGTGGGAAAGACAAAACAGACATAACATGCGGTAAATGAACTCATATCAGATGGTAAATGGCATAAGTTAAATGTGGTGCTATCCTAGCTACACGATATTTTATATAATACACATACTGCCTAAGCGCATCTCTCTCTCTCTTTTTTTTTTTTTTTTGTGATGATGTGAAGTCAGATTTTGTCCCTTGGTGTTTACTAGGCTTTCCTATGTTTTGTAAACTAACATGTTTTCTATTAAGCTATAAACCAACATGTTTATGGTGAGTGCATGTGTACACACATACCACCTTTATATATATATATATTAATCTGAATAATCCCAGTCATATTTTAAGAGTCAGTCTCCCAAAGCCCATTCATTTTCCCGTTGATTTGGGTGCATAACTGCCTTATGTTCCTTTGGAAATACCAGCCTTTCTGGATCTATGTATGTTACCATAAAACTGGTTATTCTTAGGTCCTTTAGTAACCATTTTAAGTTTGCCATTTCCTGATGTTGAGTCCTTTGCTTTGCAACCTTAGTATTCTTTTAATAAATATTTTTGCAATTAATATATTAGCTTATTGAAAAAAGAAGAACAATAAAAAATTCTATAATGTGGGACTAGGTGTTAGACAACATTGGAATGCTTTTTCCCACACAAGATGAGTTTCAGGGAGGCACTGGTTTCTGTCAAGTCCTCCTTTATTCAACATGAACAATAAATGACCATATACAGTGAGTCAGATCTATGCAGTTATGATACTGTTTGCCTGTGTGACCAGATAAGAAAATTGCCTGACAATTGCCTTAACAGCGTGCTTAACTTTCAGAGCCAATGAGCTAAAACGTATGCTTTCCTTAAAAACAAGAGGCAGCTTTCATTATTTTATTTGCTGCAGTGTTTCTAAGGCAACATTTATATAAATAATTCATTCCTTCGACTTTATCTTAATAAAGTCAAAGACTGCATTCTAAATTTCAAAGCGGACCAAAGCATTTTTTTTATACTTTCCAGATGCCTTTTATTATCCTTGACGGTGTGACTGTGCCTTAAGACAAGAATCAATCTTAACTAGCTATCGGTGGTCATGTATTGAAATTAGAAAATGTTCATTCCATTCCAGGATATTTGCACAGTGACAATTCTTTTCATGCCACTCTTTTGGTTAGTGTTTCTGACATCATTTGAGCTCCCTAAGAAACTATTTTTAAAAGAATGTTGTGCACAGCATTAGACATTAAAACCCCCTGTTCTTTTTCCTTTGTGATTTTTCTATGGCCATATTCTCTTGACTCAGAGAGTTTGAGGAGAAAGGATTCCCAACTCTGATGAGTAAAATATTATAATTTCATTTTGATGACGAAGCTTGTTATTTTGATTCTAGTGACTTGTGTTTATCACTGTTTCTAGATTTTGCCAGCTTGGCCAAGAAAGACACAATAAAACCTCACTGCCATCCAAGAGAAGAGCAGCAATGTTCTTATCTAACCACTGAAAGTGGAAATAGACCTGTGCAGAATGTCACAATAAGAGGGGGTCAAAGGTAGTGCAGGAGTAAGGGCTGGGGCATAGGTCCATGTTTATATGGGTCTAATGTCTATACAACTAACTATGGATGGGCTACAGCTGCTGTTAGGCTGAAAGGGCATCCTGGCAATGTAAGGTGGGAGAGAGCTGCACAGCAGCTTCACACACTGGCCCTTAGTTAGGAGGCAAGGTATCACTTTAACAACCACTCCACATTCCACAGTCAATCCCAGATACTCCCGTATCCCTTCACTATTAAAAGTGCTTTTTACAGAAACCTAGAAGTAGTACTCGAAATGAACTAATCTCTGTTGAATACTCTTAGGTGCATTTCAGCTGCCAAAATATCAATAAGACACTCTCATGCCTGTAGTCTGTGGGGCTTCATTTGACCACAAAAACAAATCCTCCAGTGTTGGTTTGTGGACCAGTTTTTTATTGTTGCACATATGTGGAACAATTTCACAGATTCCCAATGGCTTGTGAAGCCTCTGCCCAGTTCGAATCTTGTTTTTAATTTAGCAAATCTTTTGAAATGTACAATCATATGATGGCACTTCAGAAGTTCTGCTTTTCATCCCTTTTCCTCAAAATGCACCCTGTTTTTTATTGACTTCAGTTCATATGAAAAACTGTGATTGATAGAACTTTACTTAAGTTACCCCCATGCAAATGAAGAAGGACTGTCAATACTTTTCATAATGTAAAGAATCCACCCAGGAATAGCTGACATTTTTATAACATTGAAGCAATCGCTCAGTTCAATTTTTAATACGTTGGAGCACTACCAACAAGAAAAATGGAAAAAATTGTGTTGACTTGATTTTGAATTTATATGGATTTTTTATGAAGTTTTCTGTTAATTTCATGTACAAGAAGTGTGGCCAGAGACAGGGCTTGTGGTTTTTTTGCCTTACTAACTTTGCAAAACATTAGATTGATAAGGTTCAGTGTACAGTAGGATAAGGTGCATATTAAATTGATAAGGTACAGAATACAACTTGTCATGGATTTTCAAATCTTACCTCTTCTGCAGTGATCCCGTTACCCTCACAAGTTAAGCAAGGATAAATCATCATTTAGATAGAAATTCTAAGGAATACATAGGGTCTGCAGAAAGTAAAAGTGGCGTTTCAGTAGACTGTACTTTTCCTTCTGAGTCAGTACTAAACCCATGTCCCTAATGGTGTCAGAGGGTGCCATAGTGCTGGAGATGCCATCTTGTAGACGAGACATATAGATGGGGTCCTGGAAACCTCTGTTTATTCAAGATACTTGGCAGTGAATCCAAGGATGCATCTACAGTGCACTGTTATTCCGGAATAATGACCATTATTCCGGTAAAACAATACTAGCGTCCACACAGCAACTGTGTTATTTAGAAAGAAAATCGAAATAATGGAGGGCTTTTTCCAACATTGTTAAACCTCATTCCACAAGGAATAATGCCTCTTCCAAAACAAACCTCTTTCAGAAGAGGGGGTATGTGGATGGTCCACTGCTGCTATGTTGAAATAGCTCGTCACCAGGGCCATTATAAAGTTATTCCTCCCCAGTGCCTCCTGGGGCTCTAAAGTGAGATAGCACATCCACATTAGGGGAACCTAATGCAGTGTAGACGTACCCTGAGAGTCTGTTAACTTTGATGTCTTGAGCTAATGCTAGTCTTGTTGAGTCTGTTCTGCTTCCTTACATTTTCCGTGTAGTTTGAATTGGAAACGTTATTTTTCTTTCCTAACTGGATGTGTAATTTTATTCTGCACTGGTGAATGAGTGCTGAATTTCATCCCCACTGTGGTTAAGTTTCAGAGATGATGGGAGGGCGGGGGTGCTCCTGCCCATTGTTCATGTGTGAGTATGAGTGTCAGGAGTAAGACCCTGAGCTATGCCTGCTCAGTACTTGTGATACCCTAATGAGCCAAACAGCCGCCTTGGGGACCATCCTGCCTGACTGGCTGTGGAAGTCAGCAGGCTGGTTCTTCAATATAGCAGCAGCAGTAGTTCATTGGCTGCTCAATGCAAGCACCCATGGACTCTCTGCTTCCCTGTACTTGTCTCTCCAAGCTTTGTGCCTGCTTCGCTCCTCACCACTCTAGCCCAGATTCTGTCCTGCACCAAGCCTTGTTCCCAGCCGGTTCCAGCCTTGCTCCTGCCCCAGATTCAGCCCGGCTCCTACCATTGCTGACTTCTGGTGAACTGGTTCAAGCCCTCGGCTCTGACTTCAACTCTGCTGAAAGCTTTGCCTTTGGCATTTGGACTCTGACTCTGGTCTTGTCTGCTGATTCTGGCTCCTGTCTCTGACTTTGTCTGTACACTTAGTTCTGGCATTTGGACTCTGACCGCTAGATCTGACTTCCACTATGAGAGAGAGAGAGAGAGCACAAGCAACACTTTGGGGTCATTCGTGCTGATAATCACTATGTAAATTCAATATCAATGTAATTTTTAGTAAGGCCCTAAAACTAAAGATTTCAAGAAATCTTTACTCAGTGTTTAACTCTATTGGTCAAAGTAGTTGAAGTCAGAGTTTAACTCTGTTAGTTAATGTGGTACCTTTTAAAAGGATACCAGAGATAACTAGTTAGTGGAACAGCTTTCAGAAAGGAGGGAAGTAAATTGTGGTATCCCCAACATGGCTGTATTGGGACCAGTCCTATTCAACATATTCATATATGATCAGGAAAAGGAGATAAACAGTGAGGTGACAAAATTTGCAGATGTTACAAAACTATTCAACATAGTTAAGTCCCAAGCAGACTGGGTGACTGGGCAACAAACTGGCACATTAAATTTAATGTTGACAAATACAAAGTAGTGCAGTTTGGAAAACATAGTCCCAACTATATGTATAAAATGATGGGATCTCAATTAGCTGTTAGCACTCAAGAGAGAGATCTTGGAGTCATTGTGGATAGTTCTCTGAAAACGTTCACTCAGTGTGCAGTGCAGCAGCAGTCAAAAAAGTGAACTGAATGTGGGGAATTATTAAGAAAAAGATAGACAAAACATATAATATTGGCACTTTATAAATGCATAGTGCACCATATCTTCAGTACTCTGTGAAGATGTGACCCCATCTCAAAAAGATCATTGGAATTGGAAAAGGTTCAGAAAAGTGCAATAAAAATTATAATGGGTATGGAAGAATATGAGGAAAGATTAATAAGTCTGGGATTTTTCAGCTTGGAAAATAAATGATTTAAGAGGGTAGGAAATCATTGAGATCTATAAAATCATTACTGGTGTAGGGAAGTAGATAAAGAAATGCTCTTTTCTCCTCATAACAGAAACTAGCGGTCATTAAATAAAATTAATAGGCTGCAGATTTAAAAGAAACAAAAATAAGTGTTCCTTCACACAAGGCACAGTCAACTTGTGGAACTCCTTGCCAAAGGATGTTGTGATGACCAAGACTATAACAGGGTTCAGAAAAAGAGCTAGATAAATGTATGGAGGATCGGTCTATCAATGGCTACTAGCCAAGATGGGCAGGGATGGTTTGCCTCTGTTTGCCAGAAACTGGGCATGGGCGACGGGGAATTGTTCACTTGATGTTTACCTGTTCTATTCATTCCCTCTGTGGCACCTGGCATTGGCCACTCCTGGAAGACAGAATATTGGGCTAGATGGATATTTGGTTACCCAATATGTCCATTCTTATGCACTTATGTACTTACTAGTGGTCTGTGCCCTGTGCTCGTTGCACTCACCAACCCCCCTCTCTCTGGCTGCTTTTGCTTTTGCAGCCAGAGAGAATGAGAGCAAGATGAATGATGCCCAGCAGGAAAAACTTTGTTATATCTAGAGAGAGAGAGATCCTATAATTTATATTATTTCTTCTTTAATGCTTTGTGAAAAATAAGCCTTTTCGATTTCCTTTTATCAGAAGAAAACACAAAAATACACTGCATCCTACCAGAAAAGACCAATGTGTTTATCTCCCTTTATTTTACTTGTGCTACATTTTAAATATGTTGGCAGTCCCTCAATTCAGAGACTCAGAGTGGAGCTGATTAGGTCACATTCTGGGTGTCCAAGCACTTGATTTATTTCTGTGCTCTGTCTGGTGTTCATAATGAGCACCGTCTTATTTTTAAGAGACATTTGTGTAATACTTTAGGCCAGAGATGGGGACCTATGGCCCTCAGGCTGGATCTGGCCTGTAGCTTGCCTTGATCCAGCCCAGGAGGCTTGGGGCTTCCCCCTGCCCATAGCAAGGTGAGACAGCGAGGTTCAGTGCCTCCCCACCCCCACATGGCAGAAACACCAGCGCTGTCTTCCCAATGTTGGGGAGGAGCCACAAGCCTCATGGGCTGGATCAAGGCAAGCCACTGGCTGCATCCAGCTTGCAGACTCTGCCTGGAGAAGGGGAGGAAATGGCTTCTGGCCAGACCACATACCCCCACCCTCAATCTGCTCCTGCATCCTACCTCCTGTCCAGACCCCACACTCCCACCCCACGCCTGCACCCTACCTCCTACCTAGAACCTGCACCCCCACTCCCATCACATTCCCTGGCAGCCCCCTCCCACACACTGAGGGGGATCTCACTCCAAAGCCTTGATGGGCACTACAAAATCTACTAGCCCTGGGCCCCCAGAAGAGTTAATCCAACTCTGGGGGGAAGCCCTGAACCTTGGTGCCCTTTCCCTGCTGTGGGGCTGGAGTGTGAGAGGAACTTCAGTGCTTCAAGTTGCATGAGGGAGGTGTTTCTCTTTTTTTTTCCTGCTTATCAGTTGAGGGCCATACCCATGAAGTTTTTGTTTGTTGCTTCTCACTTGTGTGTGGCCCCCCCCCCACCTGTTTTTTTCTGGGTCAGTGGCCCCTGACCCCAAAAAAGTTCTCCACCCTCCTTTAGGCCCCTGTTCAAGGACATTGCCCAAGTCAGAAAAGACATTTAAAAATACATTGTAAGCATGTGCTTAAATTCCATTGGAATCAATGAGATTTAATAACATGCTTAGAGTAAAGCACATTCTTGGATAGGGATGAATTTAAGCATATGAGTTAAGCTTACATTATGGCAAGAAGTGTGATACCCAGCTCATGTACACATACTCAATGAGAGCTAGGGAAAGTGTCAATAGCATCATACTCACAGTTGCATGGACAACTTCAGCACAACTTAGCCCTGGTGGGTCTTACAGACAGATGTATAATGTCTCAGAAAGTCTATATAACTCTGCTACATCTTTTTGGGCACCTAAAAGGCAGGCTTGAGTGGGAAATTAATACCTGCATGACCTTTTGGTATGTTCACACACATTAAAGGAAAAGGAGACTCTATCCAGATAGTTTTCTCATCATTTCCCATCTCACAGTGACCATGCTGATCCTATCACTTATTCTTCAGTTTCATAAACGAGTTGTAATATATTAGTGAAAATGGTTGCAAAGGATTCATATAGCTGGCAGGATTCTGGAGAAATATTTTATACAGCACTGAATCCCAGGAGGCCCAAAATAACAGCCTAAAATGTATGGGACAGTAATCACTGGGTTTATTACCTCAGTTTCAGCCTGGTATTTTGCAATTTATAGTTTCCGGATAAATTGGAATCCATTCAGCTGATGAATATTATGTAGGACTATGGAACTGTCTGTGCTACCCTGGAGGATTAGAATGAGTTGCAAATGACTTGGAGGTGTTAACTTAGCAAATTAACATCAATAGAGAGTATCTTTGCCCCTCATACACCATTATTGAGGATAGGACCCAGTAAAACAACATGTTTAAAATCATTTAGCTAAAAGTTCATTTCACTGAAGCCTCTATTGTCTGGAATTTCACATTTAACTATCTGAAAATATGGCTTCAAGCTAAAACTTGTGTTTGTAATACAAAGTTTCATTTCAGTGACATATTACTTTCCAGGAATATTTTTAACATTTGAAAAAAAAAAGTTCATCTGCCACCTTTTATTTTATAAGAGTGTGAAAAGAGCAAACACTGATATCAAGTATATTTTTACTCTCCTAATTAGTTTGGCATTAATAATTTGATTTTCCATCTCAAATGTTCAGGGGTAGGAGCAGACATGCTGTTAAACTCCGGTAAGAATTTTTTTTTAAAGCTTTGCTCTTTAAACTAATGTCTTTAGGATTATCAATCTTGAGCATGGACCGGTGCTTTAAAGCATGTTGGTTACAAAAAGATTAACACTGATTCAATTTACTAATGTTTTTCAACAAAAACCTGATATGGGTTTTATATATTCAGATTTTGGAATTTTTACAGAATCTAGTTAATTCTTGACTGTGACAGGGCACTATCCATTCTTGACTGTGACAGGGCATCTGCCCTGCACTGGCTCTACCAGGCAAAAACCAACCTAAGGAAGCTGAGTTCTAAGGTATGACTGTGGATAATTAGGGCACAGATGACCCTGATTAAAGGACACTGAAGACCAGAGAAAGGGAGACTGCTGCAAGGAGCCTGAGCGAGAAGGCTGGTTTCCTAGACAGCTGCATAACTAGCACTGGGAATGGCCTTCCTAAGTCTGGCAGGCTTGAGGCCCTAGAAGGAGAGCGCTGGTGGTGGGAGCCAAAGGTGCGGGATTGTGGGGACGTGGTGCAGGAAAGCAAGAGGTGGTAGAGCTGAAGGAGGGGCAGTGAGAGAATGCTGCTGTTGAGGGGTCTTCGGGCCAGGGCCCAAAGTAGTGTGTGGGCTTGTCCCTCCTTCCCTGCCTATGCTTGCCATTTATGCAAGTGGCCAGGTTAGACTGTAGTTTGCTTCTAGAGTGAGAGGACTAGACTGAGGACTGCAGTGACCCTTGTGGCAAGGGTTGCTGCTTTCCCAGGAAAGGGAGGGGCAATAGCGATGGAGCTCAGCCAGAAGGCTGTCCCAAGCTGGGCACCACGGTTAGGGTTGGGGGGGTAGAACAGAAGTGACAGTGGCAAGGCACTGCTAGTAGACAGCACCTGGGGGGCAACAGCAGAAGGGGCCATGCTGATGAGCTGAAACCCATGGCACTAAACTAAGGTGTCACAGACTGTTGTGAAGATCTCATAATACAACTGTGTCTCTCCTTTCTTACATGCTTTGATCTGCAGAGAAATACTTAACAAAGCCTCCACTTAAAATACCAACAACAGGGCATCTCTGTGAAGTCCTCAATGAGATGAATGGGGCAGTTCATGTCTCTTAGGCCTTTTGGGTGTGTCTAGACTACATGGCTCCGTCGATGGAGCCATGTAAATGAGACAGGACGACAAAGGGAAATGAAGCAGTGATTTAAATAATCGCCGCTTCATTTAAATCAAAATGGCCGCCACGCTGTGCCGATCAGCTGTTTGTCAGTACAGCGCAGCAGTCTAGATGGGGATCTGCCGACCCCAGAACCCTTCGTCGGCAGATCCTGTAAACCAGGCATAAAGGATCTGCCGACGAAGGGTTCTGGGGTCGGCAAATCCCCATCTAGACTGCCGCGCTGAGCTGACAAACAGCTGATCGGCACAGCGTGGCGGCCGTTTTGATTTAAATGAAGCGGTGATTATTTAAATCGCTGCTTCATTTCCCTTTTTCGAGTAAACTAATCTACATGGCTCTGTCGACAGAGCCATGTAGTTTAGACATATCCTTTTTGTTTCAGAGTCTTTGCACGAACTGGGGTAGACATTTCTGCACTGGTTATACCCTTCATATGTTCATGGCTTTCCTTACAACAGACTTAGGGAAGTGGGGGTACTTGAAAGCAGCAGTGCAGCACAGCTGAGCCTGGACTCAGCTGTGCGGCACTGCACACGTGGAGCCTGAGGGTCAGCTGGGGACTCCCCAGCTGGGGACTCCCCAGATGATCCCGGACTCCAGCGCGGCATTTCTGCGCAACCCAGGATCAACTGGGGAGTCCCCAGCTGACCCTGGGTTCTGGGGAAATGGAATCTGGGGTCAGCTGGGGTGTCCCCAGCTGATCCCGGGTTCTGCTGAAATGCTGCACGGAGCCTGGGATCAGCTGGGGAGTCCCCAGCTGACCCCGGGCTCCACGCATGCAGCACTGCACAGCTGATCCCGGGATCACCTGTGTGGCGCTGCACAGCTGAGCCCAGGATCAGCTGTTCGGCTGCCCCTTTGAAGACCACCTCGGTGTTTCAAAAGGGCAGTGCCGCACAGATGATCCTAGGATCAGCCGTGCGGCGCTGCATGCCTGGAGCCTGGGGTAAACTGGGGACTCCCCAGCTGATCCCAAGTTCCGCAGAAATGCCACACTGGTGCCCAGGATCAGCTGGGGGGTCCCCAGCTGACCCTGGCTCCACGTGGCATTTCAGAGCAGCAGCGCAGCATGGAGCCCAGGGTCAGTGGGGGACTGCATTCCTCCTTTGAAATGCCTGACTGGGGCTCTTGTAAATGCCCGACTGGGGCTCTTGTACATTTCAAAGGAGATATGTGGAAGTGCCTATCGAGTAGTTGATGGAAATTCCATCGACTACTCGACTAGTCAATTAACCGCTAGTTAACATCCTTACTCTGGACCTCAGCAGAAGCTGATCACATCTGATGTAACTCCATACTGGTGAGAAGTAAGTGCTTTGTGGCAGTAGGGTCACAGCCCACTGCTGATTTCATTAACCTGGTGCAAATACTCCTTCCCCATTAACCTAAACTGCTCTAATCACTACTGAAGTGACCAGTTTGGTTAGTATTCTGCCCTCCACTACTTTGGGGTCTTTTACATTAGAGCTCACCCAGCTGCTAGCAATGCCCAGGGCCCATTTGCAAGTGAGTTGTTTTCAGAATGAGTGAAGAGCACTTTTCATTTGTTCAGTATATATCACTGCTTCTGGTTGGAGCGTTTGCGGGCACTGTTCTGTGGAATGAGTAGCATGCCCACTTCTGTGGAGCAAGTGGCTCGAAAGGACATGCCAGAATCACTGGAGGTTTTCAACGGGAAGCTGGCTAGCCATCTGTCTCTCATGGTTTAGACATAACAAAACCTGCATCTCAGTAGGGGCCTAGACTAGATGATCCTCAAGGTCCTTTCTAAGCCTGTGATTCTAGGAAATATTTGCAAGCTGCTGTCTGGTCAGATGACCAAACCAACGTAGCCCCAAGATGAAACCTCTGGCAGACCTAGAGAAATGCATAAGATCAAAACAGCTCCTATAGGAACTACCACAAGAGTCCCTTTATGAGAAAATTGATAGGATCTTATGCAAAGAATCTGCCACTCAGTCTAATCTGGTTGTGAGTAGTGCTGATCCTGCTGGAGAGATCCTTGTGTGGGCATGTACACTATTGTGATCACTATTTTTTGTAATGAAAGCTGAAATTCTGAACAATTTGATGAAATCTTCAGAACAAGTACCAAGTTGCTTAACTGGTGCAAGCCAGTCCAAGTCAGGCCTTGAACCCAGAACTGGATAACTGCAAGTGTACTTGGTGGGCAGAATATTTGTTGTACTCGCAACTGTATGCTTCTCATAAAGTTTTCAGTCAAGTGAAACAAATGCCATTCAATTACATCTTTTGTTGGTAGGAAATGCTATTCTCAGATTTCCTAATGATTGTGTTTTCTTGCAGTTTCTTATGCAGTGATGTAAAGCACAGGAAACTGAGCAGTGTCATGTGGTTTCTACACCATCCAGAAACATACAGAATTCCAAGCAAACAAAAGATACCATCTGGGTGCACAACTGCCAAGACTCGTACATGAAGTGGGAGTCTCTTGCATAGCTCTTCCCCCCACACACCCACTCTTCCACCTGTTTGATCCTCTCTCCAAGGTTGAAATATGTTGCCTGTTCTGCTTTTTTTGCTTCCCATCCTGACAGAGCCACTTTCTTGGCTGCTGCAGGGTGTGTTTGTTTTCCCATGAGCCACTGAATAGACAGCAATCTCTGCTCCCTCCCATGAGTTCCTTGCCTCTGGTGTCTGAGTGTGGTAGCTTACCCATGCCAGTTCCAAAGTCTGAATCTTTTGAGGTTCCCTGTCATGGTTTACTATCTGCAGTTTGCAACAGTGCTGCTCATTTAAAATGTGCTCTTACATGTAGTTTTGTAGTGCTCATGCTGGTCATAAGTGGTTTTAAACTGTTTCATTTCAACGTTTTCAGAACATTTTGACTTTTCATTTCAAAACTGCACTTCATTTTCAAATTTAGCTAATTTTTTTAAAAACACAAAGAAGATGCCACCTAAACCCAAAACAAAACAGAAAATGGGGGGGGGGAGAGGAATATTCAGCATAGAATGAAAGATTTAGTTCAACCCCAAATGAGATTTTTGTTGTTTAGTTTCAGCAAGAATAAAAATTCCATTTCAGGTGGGGCCAAAAAGATTTAAATTCTGCAACCAAAGAGAATATCAAGTATCAGCTCAATTCTAGTAAACACTTGGGGGCAGAGGATTAAGATATATCGCAAATCCTCCTTTGGTTTTGTATTCTTTCTCTCTCTTTCTTTCTTCAGTTTCTATCGCAAAGTTGGTGTACATAGTGTACTGCTTGGACCTCGCTGGTCTGGCACCCTTGGGACCTGACTGGTCCCAAATGAGGGGATTTGCTGGACCAGGGAAGGTCCATCTCCTCATGGCCCGTGCTGCCACCGGGTTAGGGCTCCAGCCTGCCCCCATGCCCCAGGCCTCTCTAGATGCCATCGGTCCCACTGCTGCTGGGACAGAGCTCCGGAGCTCCCTGGCTGCCACTGGGGCTGGAGCTCCCAGGCCACTGGAGCCAGAATGGGGGCAGGGCTGCAACTCCCTGGTGTCTGCCAGGCTGGAACTCCCCGGCTACTAGGGCCAGGGAGCTCAGGTGGGGCCAGAACTCCAGGCTATGCTACCCATCCACATACCCCCACACACACTGGCCTCCCATCTGAGTCACTGGTGCCTTCTACAGTGCTCCTGCCCTGCCTCCAGACTTCCCTGTTCCTGGGCTCTGTGGTCCAGGAACATCCGTGGTCCATGACGGACCACGGATGTTGCTGGACCGTGGAGTCCCGATTCAGGGAGGTACAACCTGTGCTATGCAAAAAATCCACACAGTGATGGATGCGAGCCTACAGTAATAGTGAGAAACTAATTTTGTAAGCTTTCTAAAATATTTCTACATCTTCAGCTAATATTGAACTAACTTTGAGAGTTTAAGCCAAAGCTGTTTCCATGGTTATCCTGAAGACATTCTAAATATAGTGCATGATGTAATCACTAATGTGTCTAGGTACAAAACTGATATTTCAGTATCAAGTTTATACAGTGTAGAAACCTTGAGATGTGTCTGTATCACTTGAAAAAACTATTTTTGAAATTATTACTATTGGACCATCGTTTCCAGTTTCTCAGAGCTTTTCCATTTAGAAGTTTATATGCTGTAGCATCTTTCTTATAAAAGTATATACATTAGGCCACTTTAGTGCCTTTACAGAATTCTTAACATTACATATCATAGTCCACATAACAGCTCCCTCCACTGCTGGCAAGAGAAATGTTATCATTTTTGTAATCTTAAGCCCTCTTAATATCTATCAATTCATCCATCCCTCTTCCCCCAATACTGTTGTCTGAGGTATATTGACCTTATCCCTTGATTCATCCATGTGATGAAGGGTAGATAATGCCTCCTATTTGATTAGCTTCCACTAGCCATTCCTCTCAGCCACATGGGAGGGGCTGATTAAAGCTAGAAGGATTGTGCTACACTTAAAAAATCAGAGCACGCTAGCTGCTTTGTTCACCTCCATCCCACAAGCACCCAAGTTAGGTGAATTCACCCTCCAGTGTAGATGCAACAAGATTGGAAAAATTCTTCTGGCAAACTAGCTACTGCCACTAAGGGTATGTCTACACAGCAAAGTTATATCGAAATAACAGCCCTTATTTCGAAATAA
This sequence comes from Rafetus swinhoei, assembly GCA_019425775.1. Lineage (NCBI taxonomy): Eukaryota > Metazoa > Chordata > Testudines > Trionychidae > Rafetus > Rafetus swinhoei. The sequence continues at coordinate 265,912,160 of CM033437.1, read as the reverse complement.
CTTTCCTAGCGTCTACACAGCCAAACCGCTGTTTCAAAATAAATTCAAAATAGCGGAGCGCTTATTTTGAATTTGGTAAACCTCATTCTACGAGGAATAACGCCAAATTCAAAATAGCTAATTCAAAATAAGTGCTGTGTAGACACTTAATTCAAAATAGGGGGGCCTCCAGCTTTCCCAGGGTGCCCTGGTGGCCACTCCAGCCTCAACCAAGAACACTTCTCTCCCTCCCCCCTCCCCAGAGCCCTTAAAGGGGTAGACTCTGACTAGAGTGCCTGTGCCAGCTCCAAGCCAGCCAGCCCAGAGCCAGCAGTCACTGCCCCGACCCAGTGGCCCCAAAACATGAGCCAGCAAGCCACTGGCAGCCAGCCCTCCACCGCTCCCCCAGGAGCAGTCTGCCAGCTCCCAGGAGCCTGCCAGGGCCCGGAGAAGGTGGGGACCTTCCTGATCTAGGGTGGAGATCATGGACCTTATTCAAGTTTGGGGGGGATGCCCCCAATGCCCATGATCTCCGCACTAGATGGAGGAATGCAGCTGTCTATGGCAGGATAGCTGCCAGCCTGGCCACCAAAGGCCACATGCGAACCCAGGAGCAGGTTTGCATGACAATCAAGTTGGGCCAGCGAGACCCCCAACCCTGAGCCCTGAGCTTCCCCTTCCCCTTCTTCCCCTTGTTTCCCCCTTCCAGCTCCCTCCTCCCTCCCCTCTTCCACCCTCTCTTCTCCCCTCTCCCGCTTCCTTTCCCCAGTCTCACCAGAGTTTCATTCCCCCCTCCTTCCCAGTTTTGTTAAATAAAGAGAGTTTGTGTTCATGAAAATATGTGTATTTTATTTTACATCAGGAAGGGGGGTTAGGGAAGGGTAAGTTGGAAGGATGCGAGGGAGGAATGAGGCACAAGCCCCCTAGTGTTCCTCAGGGTGGAAGGTCTCCCACAGGGCCTCCTGGATACTGACAGCCCCCCAATGAAACTCCCTGATGGCAGCCTGCAGAAAGTGCAGCCAGGACCACAGCAACGTGTCCAAGAGAAGCACCAGAGTGCCCAGGGGCAGCTCTGGCTCCATGTTGCAGAGTGCTGTGGTTTCCCGAGTGAGGGCAACCAGAGCATGCAGAGACAAAATGCTTTGCTGTCCCTCATCGAGGTAGACAAGCAAGTAGGGAAACCTGACAACTGGCTGTCTGGGGGGGGTCCCTTTAAGAACAGACCTCAGATAGCCTCAGGCAGCAGCCCCACACAATAAATCCTGACCTGGTGCCCTGCTGGAACTGGTTCTGGCCAGCCTTAAATGTGATTCAGAGTCCACTCAGTGTGGACGCGCTATTTCGAAATAGCAAAATGCTATTTCAAAATGCATTTTGTGTGTAGACGCGTTATTTCAAATTAAGCTATTTCGAAATAACTATTTTGAAATAAGATATTTCGAAATAACACTGTAGTGTAGACATACCCTAAGAGAGTTGGGATTAACAACATATATAGTAAAAAAAACCCTCCTGTTGATGTAAGAAGTGTCAGCACTAAAGCGATATAGCTACAACATTGCAGCTGTACTGCTATAGTGCTTGTAGTATAAGCACAGCTTTAGCTTCCTTTCCAACACAGCTTATCCTATCCAGGGACAAAAGGATGGTCTAGTGATATAAGCACATCTCCTTTTACAAAATGGAGCTAATATTTCCCTATATCATTCCAAAGTGACCATCATTTCACAACAACCCATTGGGTGAAATTTGTTTGGATGAACTATTCAGCAAATGTTTAAAGTTAGTGATAATACATAAAAATCAAAATTAGTTTGTGAACAGAAAAATAAAATTACTTTTAACTAGTAATTTATTATCAATTTATAATTTTTCCAGCTCTAAATATTTCCTTTCCCTTGAGAAATATCTCCTTTCCCGTTGTCCTGTTCACATCCTAGTTCATTTGCCACTCAACAGAAACAAATGTTCTCGTATATATTGAGTGGTAAATGGGACAGATCACTATGTCTCGTCCTCTGATTAGCTTCCTTGGAATATTTAGTTATACTCATTTCTCTTTGAAATAGATTTTTCTTTCTTTCTTTCTTTTTTTCTTTCTTTCTTTCTTTCTTTCTACAATTTAAGTGAAATATTTTGTTCAACATGTATTTAAATATCCTGAAGCTTTCCAGTAAAGTATCTAAAAATGCCCTTTCAGGGAATAACACTACATTCTTTAAGAATGGAAGATTCTTTGTTCAGTAATAGCATTTTGACAACAATTAATTTGTCTTCTCAAAACAGTGTACAGCAGATCATGCATTGTCTGTAATATTGGCACAATCAGTAATCCTGGCTTCCATAGAAAGAGGGTGCCTAAGGAAGACAAAATTATACATAACAGGGAGAAGTCAGAATCACGCCTCCTATTGTGTTTTCTCTACACCCAATAAACCTGTTATTAAACTTAAGCACCTAAACAAATCTTTTTGGTGCAAATAGCCTGAAGACTATGATGTGACAATGACTAAAGATTGCAATAAAAGGCAGCTGAAACTTTTTTCTGGTGAAGTTTTCCCTTCTTTTCAGACTAGTGGCAGCAGTGGATGGACAAAAATAAATTCGGTTTTCGAAGTGCAGGAAGGAAGTTCATAAAATTATAGAAATTATAGAAGAAAAAGATATATTGGGTTCCCTCCTCCATGTGGCAGATTTGTCCCCATGTTATAAGGCACTTGTTGAATTTGGCTTTAAATGTCCCACAAGACAAGGCTTTATGCTTAGCTGTGAAAAACTATTCCACTATATAGTAAGTGTTACTGTCAAAATTTTGTTATATACTCAGGCCCATGTGTATATTTCTAAAATTTATCCTATCACTCCTAGTTATACCTCCTGATACTATTTTCAATAAGTCCTTTCCATCCTTGATGTTCATTGTGCTTCAGATATTTTATTTGCTCCCTCCGTAGCCAAAGTTGTTGCTCAGGCTTTTAATCTTTCCTCATAAATCAATCCCTCCAGTTCCCTCATGACATTTGTTGATACACAGCCTCTTTTCCATTTGATTATTAATGATGTTGAATAATACTGGGCCACTATTAACACCATGGTTACCCAGTAGTTTCCTCAGTGGTTGTTACCAGCCCATATTATAAGGCTGCTTAATTTCCCTGCCATAGAAATTAACAATAGAGGTGTTCAAAGCCAATAAGATGTAATAAAGCCTCTGAAATTTGTAATTTCAAGTTACTTTAAACAGACCTTGGGTGAAATCCTGGTCCCATTGAAGTAAATGGCAAAACTCCAATTGACTTCACTGCGGCCAGCATTTCACCTATCATTTTTAATCAAAATGGGGCTCTTTGTTTTTCATCATGTCTGGAACTAACATACTTTCTTATTCACTTATAGAACATGTGCTTGATTCAAGACCAGTGGGATTCCCTTAGTGGTTCATGACCTGCCTGTGATTTTCTAGTTCCCTGAGTGCAGCTGTCATCCAGGGAGTTTTGCCCGTGACTTTAATCAGGTTATTTCATCCACTGTCTATAAATCTGAACAGTGCTGCTATCACAATGAAGTACCTACAGAATGAGCTGGATGTGTGTCACAGGTGTCTTTCTCATACTTCCTGAATTAGGTAAGATAGTGCACGAGAACTTTACAAAGGCTATGTCTACACTACAGGCTTCTTGCGCAAGAACCTTTTTTCGGAAGAGATCTTCCAAAAAAAGTCTTGCGCAAGAACGCATCCACACACAAAAGCGCATCGAAAAAGTGGTGCGCTTTTGTGAAAGAGAGCGTCCAGACTGATTAGATGCTCTCTTGCATAAAAGGCCACCCCAAACCAGTTCAGGCAGGGCTTTAGGTCACCAGTTGCTTCTGAGTCCTGGTGCCGGAGCCTAGCAGAGACATGCGCTTAAAGGGACCCCCCCGGACAGCAGTTTCTCTGCTTCTGCTGTGTGCTTGCTATCTCGTCAAGGGACAGCAAAGCTTCAGCAGTTTTAAAAGACCTGGATGAGGTGCACACTGGACCATTAATTTTGATTTTCAATAAGTCTTAGCGTATTGGAGACATTCCAGAAGAATGGAAGAAAGCTAATGTGCCAATTTATAAAAACAGTAAATGGGAGGACCCAGATAATTATGGACCAGTCAGCCTGACATCGATCTTGGGAAAGATAATAGAATGGCTGATATGGGACTCACTTAATAACAAATTAAAGGAGGGTAATACAAATCAACATGCATTTATGGAAAACTGAGCCTGTCAAGCTAACTTAATATCTTCTTTGATGAGATTATAAAGATGCTAGTATTGATATCATATATTTAGACTTGGTACCACATGACATTTTGATTAAGAAACTAGAAAATATAAAATGAACATGGCACAAATTACATTGATTAAAAACTGGCTAACTGATAGGTTTCAAAATATAACTGTAAACAGAGCATCATCATTGAACAGGTAAGTTTCCAGTCATGTCCTGCAGGTTTCTGTTCTTGGCCCATTAGTTAACCTCTTTATCAATTACCTGGAAGAAAAATTAAAATCATAATCGATAAAGTTTGTATATGACACACAAATTTGTGGAGTGATCAGCAATGAAAAGCACAGGTCACTGATTCACAGTGATCTGGATCACTTGGCAAAATGGGCACAAGCAAACAATATGCATTTTCTATGGCTAAATGTAAACGTACACATCTAGGAACAACAAATGCAGGCCACACTTACAGGATGGGGGCCTCTATCCCTAGGAAGCAACAACTCTGAAAAAAGACTGGGGGGGGGAGGGGTCATGGTGGATAATCAGCTGAATTTGAGCTTCTATTGTGATGCTATGGCCAAAAGAGCTAATGCAATGATGGAGTGTATAAACAGGGGAAACTTGAGAAGGAATAGACAGGTTATTGTACCCCTTATTTTGGCAGTGGTGTGACCACTGCTCGCATACTTTGTCCAGTTCTGCTGACCACAATTCAGCAAGGATGCTGATAAATTAGAAAAAGTTCAGAGAGGAACTATGAGAGTGATTAAAGGATTAGAAAACATGCCCTATCGTGATAGACTCATGGAGTTGACTCTATTAGCTAAACAAAGACTGAAGATTAAGGAATGAGTTGATTGTGTTCTATAAGTATCTACATAGGGAAAAAATATTTAATAATGAGCTCTTCAGACTAGCAGAGAAAGGCATAACATGATCCATGGCTGGAAGTTGAAGCTAGACAAATTCAGATTGGAAATAAGGTATAAAATTTGAACAGCGAGGGTAATTAATCATTCAGCAATTTATCAAAAGCCACGATGGATTCTCCATTACTGAGAATTTTTAAATAAAGTTTAATGTTTATTCTAAAAGATGTGCTCTGGAAATTATCTAGTCCGACTTCCTATATAACACAGAATATAGAATTTCTCCAAAATAATCGCAATTTGGAATCTGTGACTCTATAAACTTCTACACATCCAGCAGCCCCCTGGGGAATCCAGGGAGATCCCTCACCTATATGAGAACTGGGAATGGGAAGGGGAGAAGAGACACATCTTGAGCTTCAATCTAAACAAACAAGAGAAAAGAGACTCATCTTTCTTTTCCCTCCTTAACACAACCTTCCATTCTCCCTCACTGTTCTGAATGTGTAAGAATATTTACATTTGCATCTTTACTACTTTTACACTTCAGCTCTCTTATTTTATTTCATCTTTGTCTATTTTTTCCATTTCTATATGAAAATTGCTGTTCCTAACTCCTTAAAGCCTTCTCTGTCTCTTTGTTCTATTGTGCAAAGCAGCACAGATGCATGGAAAGTTGATTATCCTCATGAAACAGCTACCATAACATTTAGATTCAGGCATTTTATTTGTCATTAGCCTAACAAAGCATATAGAGTTCTAGCTAACTGGAAAGATACAGTACATTATTATTGTTATTGTTTCTATTTTTAAAATGTGAAAAGTGCTAGAATACCATGGTGATGGGGGTCATATAAGCATCTAGATAGATAGCTAGACAGACAGTCATTTAAACTGAAATGGAGAGCAAAATGTAATTGGTAGCATAGGTTCATTAGTATGCTGCAGCCTGAGTCTATGATTCTTATTAAAAAAATATTTAAGGGACACTGTTCAGGGAATTGGCACAAATAATTTAGTGGAGTTTTCCCTCAGTACTCTACAGAGGGGTTGTAGCTTTTTGACTTTTAAGAGTAGAATACTATATTTAAGGAGATTGTCCCCCGGCATTTGTTCTTGCACCACAACACACTATCCTTTGAAATACAAATTGTTTGATAAGGGAATAATTTTTCTGTTCAGCTTCAGTTTATATCCTTGGGCTGGAACAGTCATTCAGGCTTTTGGTTCTGTGTGGCTTTATGCACCAAAGCAATACACAAACAAAATATCAAAAGGAAAATGCCATCCATGTACTAGTAATTATGTAAAAATTCTTTAGAAAAATCAGGATGGATACTTCCCTTTCAAATATTTTGAGTCACATATTAAAAAAGGATAATACTATTTCACTAAATTAAGGATGCATGGAAAACTGGCATTTTTCAATGAATACTTATCTTAAGGCCTCCTCCTTGAACAAACGTACTAAGAATATACAGTAGAATTTTGCTTTTTATTTTGAGTAATCAATAGTCCGCCTTTAAACTATGACACTATTAATTTTAGCTCCAGAATTTATGATTAATTTCGCAGAACAAGGCCAGGTTATTAGAACTGGAAAGATGATCATTAAAGATGAGATTAAGCAAGGCAATTAAACATGTGCCTATCCTTTTAGCCTGCAATTTCAATGAGGCTACTTATATGCTTAAAGTTATGTGCATACTTAGGCCTAGTCTACACTGACAGAACAGAATTACGTTGATGCAAGGCAGCTTACATCGACTTAGGTCTGTAAGCATCTACCTGTACAATTTAACTCCAGATACTGTAACTCACCTGCTATGCTGACTTAATAACTCCAACCCTGGACTGACATAATTAGGGTGATGGTGTGAGTATAGACACTGCATTACTTACATTGACTTTAGTGGCCTCTGAGAGGTATCTCACAATACCCCACTGAGATGGCTCTGGTCACCGTATTGAACTCTGCTTTTCAATGGCCAGGTACATAGGTACATGTCCCTTCCCTTTTAAAACCCTATGAGCTTTTGAAATGCCATTTCCTGTTTGCTCAGCATGGAGATCCCATCTAGTGACTGCCCAGGTAACCATGCCTGCCTGAAGCACACAGGAAGTGGTGGACCTTCTGGGTCTGTGCAGGCACATCTCCAACGCAGCCCTAGAGGGTGGGGGAGAAGGGCTAGAAGAAGGACCACAGCAGTGCCATGTGAAAACCAAGGAGCTGCGGCAGCGTAGCAGAAGGCAAAGGAGGCAAGCTGTCATTCTGGTGCAGAGCCACAGATAATGCTGCTTTTATGTTATCCTCGGCAGAGACCCTACCACTGCTCCCAGAAGCCTTGTGGATACTTTGGTGGGGTAGCGACCACAGGCCCCCAGAGTAAACAGTGAGGAGGAGATGCTGAACGAGGAAGTGGAGGAGAAGGAGTATGGGAGACAGCAACCAGGGGATCCAGTGACACGGCAAACCAGGACCTGTTTTTTACTCCAGAGCAATTGAGCCAGTTCCTACAATCCAGCACAGGGGAGCCTGATGCAGGAGAAGGAAGGTATGTATGCAGGTTGCTTTGATATGGCAGGGACACATCTGTTCAGTTACTCTTTTTATAACTGTGATACAAGAGGTAGTGAAATAACCAAAAGAAATAGAGTTATCTGCTTCTCATTCCCCTGTACAGCTAGGTAGAGGAGACCCTGCAGAACTGTTGGTTTATGTGCACTGGGATGTCCCGTGTATTGTCCACGGAGACCAAAGTCTGCAAGCCTCTGCTGAAGGTTTCTGGGGAGAGCTGCCTTAATTCTTCTGCTGCAGTAGGACACTTTTCCACACCACTCAGCCACAGCTCCAGCAAGCACACTGCAGCACACAGGTTAGCCACATAGGAACTCAGTCTGCCACCAGATGCACGCAGGAGCTGTTCCCGTTCAGTCTCTGTTATCCTCTGTTCTCTTTCAGTCTCTGTCATCAGCTAAAATCACCACTGCCTGTGGAAAATGGTGCCAGTGTTCAGTTCAGTTGCCATAGCTGCATCATGCCCAGGAGCTACCCACCCTTCATTGTCCCAACTTGCCTTGTCCCCCACAGGCCATACGCACCATGCCATTGTGCTCTATGACTCCCCTAGGAGAAGTGAGAGTGTCACATTTGTAAATTGTGTGGGTCCAGGGGAGTAGCTCAGTATTCCAAGTTTCCATTTACCTTATGGATACATTCCCGACAGTACCTCTGTGCACTGTATCTTTTGCAGCTGGGCATGCAGCCTTGACGGTCTTTCCATCCACACCAGTTAGGTCATCTAGTCCAGACCACTGCACTAAGGCAGCACTAAGCATCATGTCTAAGGGGGCAGTGAAAGGTGAATATGAAAATAAAGTTTCAGATCCCAGAAAAGGCATTCCATTTTTCTGATCAATCAAAGGTATGTGAATGCCCCGATCTACAGGTCAAAATCCCAGAAGGGTTGTCGTCATCATGGAAGCTCACAGTTTAGTGCCCTTTCTCACACTAAGACTTCTATGGCAGGGGACTGTGGACCACAGGTTGAATGTCCAAAAGGATACACACCTCCTTTCAAATATTTTTCCAGGGATCCAAAAATCAAAAAGGTTGAAAACCACCAGTTTAGACCCTCCCCTATAGAAGGTTGTCTAACCTGTTCTTGAAAACTTCCATTGAGGAAGATTCCACTACCTCCCTAGGTAATTTGTTCCAGTGCATAAACTACCCAACAGTTAGGAAATTTTTTCCTAATGTCTAACTTAAACTTCCCTTGCTGCAATTTAAGCACATTGCTTCTTGTTCTGTCCTCAGTAGTTAAGATTTTTTTTTTTTTTTTTTACTTTCCTCTTTATAATATACTTTGACATAGTTAAAGACTTTTATCATTTTCTCCTTCAGTCTTTCTTCTCTAGACTATACAAACCCATTTTTAAAAATATTTCCTTGTAGGTCATGTGTGACAGGGTGCAGTCACCTCTCATGTGCACCTCCTGTTGGCTGGGTGTGAACCCGCATTCTCTATCTCTGCTCCACCACCTCTGTTGACTCTGTCTCCCAGCCTCTTTATTTCCTTTCCCCCACTAGTCCCCCCCCCCTCCCCGCCCCATGTCCTGGGCCACTGTCCTAGTTCATTCTGCACGAGGTCTGAGAAACCCACACAATCTCTCCACAGAATTATGGGCCAAGAAAGGCCTGTGACCACTGCAACATAGCCCTGTACTTCCAGCTCAACTTCTGCAGTGGGATAAATGAGGCTCTCTCGTCTGGTAAACAGGAGACACACGCTGGGAGATGTCAGTTCAGGCCATTTATCCTCACTTGCTCTTCCCTAACCAAGGTGCATCTATGACCCTTAACTATGGTTCCTCCCATCCTAACTGCTACTGCCCCTGGTGGGGCCTCTCTGACTTTAGGGAAATCGGAATCTTTTTGCCTTGAAAGTTTCTCTGCTTCACCCCCTGGTGAACTCCCTTTAGTTTACCATACCATCCAGGCCACTTAAAGAAGGCTTCAGCTCACTCCACCACTTGCCTCCACTGAGACCGCCTGGAAGTTCCTAACCCAGCTCTGCTCCCCTCCTGGAAAAACTGTTCCAGGATGATCTGACCAGAACTCTCTCCATTGACTTGATCTCTGGACAGAGCCACTGCATCACAAGGTTCCATAATTTCTGGGCCACCACTCATGGTCATGCCACTCATGGGAACAGTTCTCCCCAGAATCTGTGCCTGCCAACTTCTGAAGTCAGCCCTAACCAGTCCAGGATGGCTGCCTTCACCTCCAGCTCCAGGTTGTTTCATTACTTACTGCTTGGTAAGCTTCCTGCACCTCACTCATCAGAAAAAGTTCTATGTGGGCTACCCAAGTCAGTGCCTCCCAGTCTGCTGTCTTTGCCACCAGCTCAAAGGTCCAAAGGAAGGCCTCCAGATAGGGCTGGACTTAGGGAAAATGGTGCTCTGGGCAAACAGGTATTTTAGCACCTTTGTGGGCTCCACAGGATCCCCTTCGCCATTGGCCCTGATCTCTGAGTCCTGGGTTCCTCACCCTCGATTCTCCTGGATCCTGCAGTACTTAGTTTGTAATGGAACAGGTGCCAGGGCTCAGCGCTGGCAAGCCCCAGCACAAACGGAGCATTGCACAAGGCACCTGCAGTAGAAAGTCTAGTGAGGAGGTTTGTGTCAGGCAGGGATTCACAACCAGCCAGCACATCCCTGGGGCAGTCTTTGTCATCAGGACTCCTGTGGAGTCTCTGGTAAAAAAAAAAAAAAAAAAAAGCTGCTGTCCTAAATAGAATCCGTGGGGGTGAGGAGCAGTGAATCCCCTCTGGCGTGCTGCAGCCTTCCCTGGAAAATGAGGTGCAATTTTTACGTCCCTATACCAGCAGGAGTTGAGTCTGGCACATTGCTTAATTAAGATGAAAGAGATGACCTCATCCACATGAACTTTGCATCTGAAAAATAGAGACAATTAATCCAATACCCAGGATTTTCCATCAAGGAAAGCTAAATGCATGGGTGGGCCTCCAAGCTGTCACTGAACCCCCTTGAAATAAGTTAGTGGTGATTTTGAGGGTGCAAGGAATGCACGATTGAGCCCCACACGTGCCACTCCCCAAATGCCCCCTTTTGACAATCCATTTACAATAGCCCAAGAGTGAGAACAGCTTCTGTAAATCATTATCTGGCATTTGAATCACCTAACAGATAAAATTCTCTTCTGTGTTCAGTTCTTAGCTGAATTCCACCTTAAGAAATCTGACAGGAGGTATTAGTTCTAACTATCCAAAATATTTTCCATTCTTTTAATTTGTAATTAAATGTTTGTTGAAGACTTGGATAACGGACAGTCTGGAGTGGCTCACAACTGTGAATATGTTCCTCAGGGCAGACTGTCAGAAAACAGGGCAGGCAGCCCAAACTTATGCTGTGTGCTATAATTAGACTTCACCAAGCCAGTGACAAATGTGCACTCCTGGATCACTACACCAGATTTACCATGGAGACACAGACAGTCCCTTTACACCCTGCACTCTCGCTTGCTACCCAGACAAACTGGAGTTTGTAATAAAATGTCACAAACCAAAACTTACACCACATTAGGTTGCTCCCAGTCCCAAAAGACAAGTCACTTACCCCAGACCAACTGATACTCTAAATCTTACACAATAGACAACACAGCTAAAATGTAAGCATGGGTGAGTCATAGTTTATAATTCCAAATAGTGGTAGTGATGTAATAAATTTGCATAAAATTAGCTTATAAATGTATAATTTAGCAACCACTTAGCAATGTTTATGTTAGCTAAAAAAGCAATAATAAAAACATAGAAACAAGTGCAAAAATCATGGCATAAGGGGTATAAATTTTGTACTTGGACATACATTACCTATGATTAAAAAATCTTTAAAACTAATCAGTTTGTTGATTAGACTAATCACTATTGCAGCAGTTGATTCTAGTGCTTATTTTGAAGAAATTATCTTTATTAGAAAATAATTTGTAGGGAAATTCCTCCTGTGCAAATCCATACATTCTAGTTTTCACAAGATTACACATCTACAATGTATGTCTACAGCCAATGGGAGCCTGCTATTTGCTTTTAAGACATTAATTAAGGGCTAGATTGTCCTAGGATAGCTTGTATCTGAATAGACTGTGTGTCCCAGGGGATATGCAGTCCCTTCCTGAACTCTTCAGCAACTTTTAGGATTGTCCAGGTCTATGTTTCTTCTAAGCTGTGTGGCCGCATGGCCATGCTGCTGCCTATTAAGTCCCATGCAGTGCTGCTGTGGAGAGATATGCTTCTCCTCAAGCCCCAGATCTGCTACTGTTGGGGGAGAGATGGCATTTTCCCAGCTCCCTCCCAGCCTAGCCCAGACATACCAGGGCCATGGAGTGATGCCCGTCCCTGGCCAGGTCCCACTGGAACTGCCATAGCCATGGAGAGGTGCTTCTCTCCTAGCCCCAGGTCCACGGACACCAGGGGGATAAACGGAGAAGTTGCCCCAGGGCCTGTCTATTCAAAAGGGCCCAGGGCTCCCTGCTACTGCAGCAGTGGTAGCAGCTGGAGGGCCAGACCCTTTAAATTGCTGTTGGAGCACTATGCAGCGTGCTCTGGATGGCCCTGAGGGCTGGCTCAGGCAGGGGGGCATGACACATTGCAAGTAGCTCTGAGGGCTGGCTGGGGGGAGAGGGGACACAGCACACTCTGGGGGGTGCTGAGAGCTGACTGCCCCCATCCCACCCCTTCTGCCTGAGGCCCTTCCCCATCTGGGAGCACAGAGCCAGGACCCCCTCCCACCTTGCCCAGGGGCCTGGCAATTCTGTCGGCCTCCCTGCCCGGCCCCGAGCTTCTGCAGTGAGTGAGAACTGGGAGCAGTCCTCTCTCCCCAAGACAGCCTACACTACTCCAAACTCCTCATTCCCATCCCCACCTTAGACTCACACCTTCCCCCTGGAGCACTCATTCCCGTTCCCAGTGCTAAGCTCCCTGCTGTACCCCAAATCCTGAATATCTTGCCCCCCAGAGCCTGCCCCCCAGTCAGAGCCCTCAGCCCTTCACATCCCAGCCCTGTGCTCCAGCCCTGAGCCGCCTCTCACACTCCGAACGCCTCAGCCTATCCCCACAGCACACCATCCTCATGAGCATTATATGTCACACATCACCTCCATATTGGTACACATAACAAAATTCATTCCACTCATGAACATAAGAAATTGGAAGGAACACTGGGCCAGCCTGTTCCCATGGCCCCACAGCTCACAACCCCTTTCAGACACATGAAAGAAGTAGCTCATTTCTATGGTCCCCTGAGTGCTGGGCCTGCTATTGTCTCTGTCCCTTGCAAAGGGAACTGTCATGTACAAGTCCTTGTTGAGTACCTCCTTTAAGAGCTACACGAGGAATGAATGATGGTAGATTAAGCATTTACCCTAACCCACTAGTGCAACATGATGCACAGAAGGAAGAAGGAATGGCATCAAATTGTGAAACAAAACAGAGCTGGTGTTCCCTATGCCCACAGATTCCTTTCTGTGGTACTCCTTCCTAGACAGGCACTTCCCATTCTGTATGTGTGCAACTGACTTTTCCTTCCTAAGTGTAGTTTTTTGTATTTCTCTTTATTGAACTTCATCCTATTTACATTAGACCATGTCTCCAGTCTTTCAAGATCATTTTGAATTCTAATCCTGTCCTTCAAAGACCTTACAGCTCCTCCCAGTTTGGTCTCATCCACACATCTTATAAATGTAATCTCTATGCTAGTATCCAAATCACTTAGGGTACGTCTACACTAGCCCCCTAGTTCGAACTAGGGAGGCTAATGAGGGTGACCGAAATTGCAAATGAAGCACGGGATTTAAATATTCTGCGCTTCATTAGCATGTTCCCGGGCGGTCGCCATTTTGGAAACTGACTAGCCCGGAATAACTGCCCGCGTCTACACGCGGCAGAGAAGCGCGATTCCGAGATTAAACCCCTTAGTTTGAATTAACAGTTAAACCTCATGGAATGCGGGCAGTTATTCCGGACTAGTCAGTTTCCAAAATGGTGACCGCCCGGGAACATGCTAATGAAGCACGGAATATTTAAATCCCGCTCTTCATTTGCAATTTCGGTCACCCTCATTAGCCTCCCTAGTTTGAACTAGGGAGCTAGTGTAGACGTACCCTCATAAAGGATAGGTATTTTCAGAACCCCTCTCCATACGTCCTTCCAGTTCAATTGTGAGCTATTGATGACTGCTCTCTGAGTAAGGTTTGCCAACCAGTTTTGGAAGGCCATCTAAGTATTGTTTCTCTAATTTGTTTATGATAAGGTCACGTGAGGCACTGTCAAAAGCCTTTCTATATAGCATCTATTGCTTCCCCTTAGCCACAAGGCATGTTAGCATGTCAAAGAAAGGTATTAGGATAGTTTAACATGATTTGTTCCTGACAAATTCATGTTGATGGTCACTTATCACTTTCTTCTTGGTGCTTTCTAATTGATTGTTTGATCATTTGTTCCATTCATTTTCCAGGTATTTAAGTTAGGAAGAATGGTCCATAATTATGTGGGATGTCCTCATGAGCGGTGGGTGAACCCTTGCCTTGGGGAAGCAAGCTTGTGGCCCCGTCCTTTCTGCCCAAGGCCCTGCCCACACATGCCAGAGTCCCAAAGCCTCCCCCCATAAAAAGTAAAGCTCCGAGGGGGGCCCCCAAACCAGAGGAGCACTGGCCTGCTCACCCAGCCACATTGGGCCAAGCCACCAACCCCAGCACCAGAATGAACTGCTCCTCTGGCCCCTGAGCACCAGAAGGGCTCCTGTGCTTGACTGAACCAGCAACCTTCCTGAGCACTGGACTGGCCTAATGCCACCAGTCAGGCTGGGCCAATCTGCCCCAGAATTGGGCTGGACCCAGTGCTGGTCTGAGCCAGCGGCCTCCCCGCGTGCTGGATTGACCCCAGCCCCAGGCCCACCCAGCACCTCCTCAAGTGCCAGCTCCTCCTTCCCTGAAGGCCCCACTCCTTCCCCCCTCCACTGAGTTGCCAGCAGCTGTCTGACAGCTCACCGCATCACTCCTCTGTCCTCTGTCCCCAGGAGGATGGCTGCAGTGAGCAGCAGTGACCTTCTAGGGTGGAAGAGGCTCTGGGATTCCCAGGGAAGGTGGGGTACCACAGCAGCACCAGAGAACGCAACGCCTTCCCTGGCCTATTATAGCTGCCACCTATGGTTGCCCTTATTTTCTTTTATAGATAGATACTATATTTGCCCTTTTCCAGTTCTCAAGTCTCTCTCCTGTCCTCCACAATTTCTGAAAGGTCATTGCTAATGGCTACAGCCAGTTCCTTAAATATTCTAGGATGTATTTCATCAGAATCTGATGACTTGAAGGCATCTAACTTAACTAATCAATTCTTAATTCATTCTTTTCCTATGTTTAGATACAGATTCTAACATGTTTACACTGATGTACACTGTGCTTGCTTCTAATCAGTGCTGACTTTTCTTGGTGCAAACTGAAACAAACGCGGCATTTAACATTTTAGCCATTACTACCTTTCCTATGGTTGTCTTTCCTTCCTTCTTGAGTAATGGGCCTACTGTGGCCTCGGCCTTTCCTTTCGCATCTCATCTATTTGTAAAATGTGTTCCAGTTACTCTTTATAATGAGGTGTACAAACTGATTATCAACCTGTTATGTGTTTTAATGATAGCTTTGAGTCCAAAAATAAAGCTCACCCCAAAGCAGCTTTACCAAAATATCTGTGGGCTAAAATGCAATTTTTATAAGACCTGGTACAAGTGAAGTATTCACTGCCTATTATTCCTTTCCAATACAGAAATGCCAGTGGAGACATTATAATGGATTACTTTTAATCATAATATCATACTTCATTCATTTAGGAATTCATTAATTACAATCAGAATTCATGCCGCAAGAAAGCATATTAAAACATAGTGACAGTGGGCAAGCAGATTTGGGTTCACAGCAACATCATTTGAATAACTGTATACATTTGTAGTAATGCAATTAACCTGCAAAAATAATCTTTGTTAATAGTATTACATATACCTCATCTAGAAGATGGCCCAACCCGACACTCTAAACATCATTGAACTAATGGCTTTATCTTTGCCAGCACTGTATTTTCTCCTCTTTAACTTGCAGAGGCAGCTCTTGGCCACCCAAAGACTCTCAAATATGGTTAGATAGAGTTTCTATCAGACTCATTTGTCTATGTATCCTATGGCACCAAACCTGCAGCTGGACCTGCACCAATCTGAGTGTGGGTTCGACGACTCAAATTTGGTCATTTTTAAACTCTCTTTTTAATGTTATATTGTTCCCGATTTGTAGGTAATGTGTCTTATCATGGATTACAATACAGAATGGGCATTCATTTCTCTATTTCCCTGTTATAAAAATGGCTGTCTTAATAATTATGACTAATGTTATTGTTCGTTTTTGTTTGTTTGTTTGTTGTATTTACATAGCACCTATCACTGTCCTAGGCATTTTACATATATATAATCAGACTCCCAAAACTTACAATCTAAGTAGCTAGTCTCCTACACAATTACAACTGCCCACTAATTTGGTGGTGGTAGGCACCAGATACTAGAGGTTGGAGAGTGTATGTAAAGCATATCCCATCAGCTCCCTGCCAATTGCATTCACATCATTTCTGCTTTGGGGGTGAAAATGAAGGTGTTGGCATTGATTTGTGAAGTCCCACATGATGTGGCTCTTGCCTATTTGAGAGACAACTTGCTTTCCCCTGAATTGCTCTAAGCCACTCACTTTATAAGCTCTCAATTTGAAGAGCTGGGAGCTGGAGGCAGGTGTTTGCGACAGGGGTACCCTCGGTTCTGGCACTTATTTCTCCTGCTGGTCTGACAGATTCTAAGACTGTTGACCTGCAGGGCATAGACGACAGCTTGCCTCTTTCCCAGAGAAGGCCTGAGAGGTGTGAGATGAGAGTAAAGTTGGCATTTAGTTTATTTTGACAGGAAATCTTTTTGCTGACACTGGTCAGTAAGACCTATGTTTTTAAATGTTATACACACACCTGGCATGACTCTGGACTAGGTGGATTTTATAAAATGCAATCAATCTCATTCCCTGACAGCTGCAGAAATGCATGTGTTTAATGGACTAGCAGTTCCACAATACTTTGCTTAACAAGTAACTCCTTTGGGATTATTTGTTGACATGCCTAGAAATCATCATCCCACATCTAGTGGAATATGTTATAGAGAATGTGTGGTATTGGTGCAAAGAGAGTAGAGTCTGACATTTTAGGATAATTGTAATGGTGGAACCTTAAATGTGAATCATCCTGATGAGTTTGACAGCAAGACAAATGTGAGATGCCAAGAAGCCTGGATGGGTTTTAGAGTCAATCCACTACAAAATACCAACCACAAATGTAAATAAAATGGAAATCTTCCAAAAACCTTTCAGAACACATGGCTACGTCTAGACTGGCATGATTTTCCGCAAATGCTTTTAACGGAAAAGTTTTCCGTTAAAAGCATTTGAGGAAAAGCGCGTCTAGATTGGCACGGACGCTTTTCCGGAAAAGCACTTTTTCTGGAAAAGCGTCCATGGCCAATCTGGCTTTTCGCAAAAGCCCGATCGCCATTTTCGACATCGGGGCTTTTTTGAAAACAAATCTCAGCTGTCTACACTGGCCCTTTTGCGCAAAAGTTTTGCGCAAAAGAGACTTTTGCCCGAACGGGAGCAGCATAGTATTTCCGCAAAAAGCACTGATTTCTTACAGCAGGAAGTCAGTGCTTTATGCGGAAATTCAAGCGGCCAGTGTAGACAGCTGGCCAGTTTTTCCGCAAAAGCGGCTGATTTTGCGGAAAAACTGGCCAGTCTAGACACAGCCATGTAGTCCCAGGCTGACTACACAGGGGTTCAGATGTACACATCATTCCAGCAAACATCTGACTAATCCAAAAATCCACTGGTGAAAATCTACAGAAAATTAAGAACTTCAGTGATAAGGAGTCTGTACCTATAATGTAGACTTTGGAAGGATTTCATGATTCACATATTTTTAGAAGGATATATATTATATACTCTCCCCTTCCCCGCACACACACACTAACCTTGAGTATGTATCACACTTCACAGACATATAAGACAAAGACCATGACATAAGGAACTGTAAAGTCTAATTGATATGAATAATACAAGAAGAGGCATTGAATGCTATGAAAAGAAGAACAGATCATAGTAATAACACAATAGGAGATGGGCAAAAGCTCTTGGAGAGTATTTTTGAGTGTGTAGGCTATGGGTTGCAATTATTTGAGTTGACATGGTGTGTTAATCTCCAGGTTTTTTTTAAAGTTTTGTTTAATAACCTTATCATAGTCAGTCATGGGAGTGTCAAGAGAGATTGCCCCTAGAGATAACTAGCAAAATGTTGGCTGAAATAAGTGAGTTTTGAGGGAAAGGGAAGTTAAAGAATAAGCATGAGGGAGCTACATACAATGGAAAAGAGAGGCTTTTCCAGCCGTAAGGGGTGGCTTGATAGAATGTGTGGCATCTCAAGTAAGAGGAGACAGGGGAAAATAGGGTATTAACAAGCAGAACTGGTAAAATACAGTCTGTTAGAAGAAGATGAGATTTGAGAGGCAGGCAGGACATGAAGTCACAAAAAGGCTTGAAGACAACATCAGAAATTTTGAAAGTGAGTCAGGACTAGAGAGGGGGAGTCTGCATAGAGAATTAAGGAATAGTGTGACAGTCATAGTGATAAGAGAGAAAACGATTTTCACAATGGCGTGTTGGATAGAGTGGAAGGAAAAGAAGGCTGAGGGGAGACATGATTGCTCTCTTTAAATATATTAGAGGGATAAATACCAGGGAGGGAGAGGAATTATTTAAGCTCAATATCAATGTGGACACAAGAACAAATGGATATAAACTGGCTATCAGGAAGTTTAGACTCGAAATTAGACGAAGGTTTCTAACCATTAGAGGAGTGAAGTTCTGGAACGGCCTTCCAAGGGAAGTAGTGGGGGCAAAAGAGCTATCTGGCTTCAAGATTAAGCTAGATGGGTTTATGAAGGGGATGGTTTGATGGGATAACATGATCTTGGCAACTAATTGACCTTTCACTATCGGTGGTAAATAGGCCAATGGTGGGATGATAGGAGTTACTATAGAGAACTTTTCCTGGGTGTCTGGCTGGTGAGTCTTGCCCACATGCTCAGAGTTCAGCTGATCGCCATATTTGGGGTCGGGAAGGAATTTTCCTCCAGGGTAGATTGGCTGAGGCCCTGGAGGTTTTTCACCTTCCTCTGTAGCATGGGGCATGGATCACTTGCTGGAGGATTCTCTGCATCTTGGGGTCTTTAAACCATCATTTGAGGACTTCAGTATCTGAGATATAGGTGAGAGGATTAATCCAGGAGTGGGTGGGTGAGTTTCTGTGGCCTGCATTGTGCAGGGGGTCAGACTAGATGATCATAATGGTCCCTTCTGACCTTAAAGTCTATGAGTCTATAAATAAACTGAGTCTCTAAGGAAAAGGAAAATGCAGGAATCAAGTAAAGAGATAATGAAGGTGTAAATAGACAAGAATTTAAACAGTGGGGTGATTTGGAGTGAGGCAGGTTTCAGAAATATGTAAAACAAGAACAGAGTTTGGCAGCAGCATGGATGCAGGGTTCAAAGAAGAGAGTCAGGTATTATCACAGGTTTTGGTCCTTGCTTTTAGGAAGAATAGTGGAGACACCAACTCTTTTTGAGAAAGAAAGCAGGTTTCAATGGGAAAGATAAAGATTTCAGTATGTGTGGTGTTGAATTTGATTTGGTAGCCATGTGTGGGCTCAGATGTGAAAAAAACAAATACAAATGTGAAACTGAACAGAGAGATATATGTGTGCATGAGTAAACATGGGGTGTGTCTTTACAAGAAAAATAAGAGCTATTTGATAAAGCCCAAAGAGCCAGGTTTGGCCATTAATGTACTATAACAGTATTTTACAAAAACTGCTTTAACAGTGGTTTTGACAGTTGATTTAACTGTTCTGTTTTAATTATATTTTGTCATTTGAAACTAAATGTATTCCCATGAAATGTTTTATCCACATAGCAGTTACCCTTTCTTCAAATTACAACGAACCTAGTCCTTTTAAAGATTAGCAAGCTTTAATGGACTACGCCACTGCTAATTCATCTCCCCATTACTTTGACAGTGGGATTTTTGTCACAATTAGGGCAGCTAACACTGTGTGGGGTCAAGTTGGTTGAAGGAAAGCTTCTGAAGTTCAGAAGAAAACAAAGGGCCTTACCCTTTAAAATATTTGTTATATTTTTTCTTTAACAAGAAAAGTCACTTAGTTTTGATCCCTCTTCTTTTTTTAAGTCAGGGCTGGATTTGGATTGTTTTGAACTCCAAACTCTGACAACAGTAGATGAGAGAATATGGGTTCAAATAACAAACCTAACTGGAGGCTTAAAAAATGGATTCTGCTTTAGGTTGCCTTTCCATTTTAGCATCTGTTGAATGCATTCGTACTCCATTGTTTGAACATATGGTGTGTACCCATTGGAATTTTTGCCTGTAAAAATAACCAAAAGGCCACAATATCCCTTTGATATCTTTTGTGTTCTTTTCTTTTGGAAAGGAGAATTATCATGTAGTGAGAAGTCCTCACTGAGGTACTGTTAATAACGATAACATATTCATCTTGTATCTTTCATCCTGACACATAATAAAGCACTTTAAAATGGAGGCACATGCAGTCTGTAGGGCTCTCTTCATGATCATCACTTCAGTGCTGCCGCCTCAGAAGTGACATACTAGAACAATTTAACAGTTTGCAGCAACCCTGCACAGAAGTGAAGGGCAAACAGAGCCAGATCCTGCGAGGTACAGTTCCTACTGAAGTCAATGTAGTAAAACTGCAATGGGGCAACAGCAATGTTCCCTCTAATCTTTTCTATCCATGTGCAGGGTTTTTTCCATCCATGTGCAGAATAATTTTATGTGCACTGAGGCACATGTAAATGCACACCACCAGTAGAAACACAGAACCTAGCTGGGGGCGTTCTGCTAATCAGCTGGACAGCATTTGAATCTCTCCTGAAAGACTGCACAAGTGTGCAGCTTACATGGAATACTGGGCAACAGGCAGACAGAATAAAACCACCAGTGCTGCACCTGGGCCAGGTCACTGGGGCTAATATTTACAAAAATTATCACAGGATAAATAATGCTAAGAAGTCTTTGGGGATCTTTTTACATCTCCTCTGAATGATAGCAGGAGGATGATCAAGTGTCACGTTTTTCCCTTGTATACTAAACCATCTCTGGTATCAGGATTCCCTGAAGCCCAAGAATTAATGCATGTGTATGAAATGGAATGATGAATAGCATGAATACAGTGGTGTTCACAAACTCTGTTTGTGTCTATAGACAGAGAAGTCTGTCTTTATCCTCCTTTTATTTACCGTTGATGAAATCCAAATGTGAATCCAGCATCAGCTACCAATAAATATGAATATCAGACCCTTGAACCCAAACTGGGATCTGAACTTGAATGTTTCTGACATTGACACATAGAATTTCTTATTTTAGCTTCATCCAGAAAAAGAGATGAGCAAGTCTCATTCAAAGTGCAATTTTGAACTGCTTGCTCATTTGCCAGCAGGGTGCACTGCTCAGATGTCAACATGGTAAATAAATTACTTCTGTAACACAGACAGATTTTCAAAGGGGAGAAAGGGAGTTTGGTGTCCAGATCACATTGAAATTGCATGGAATTTGAGCACCTAACTGCATTAAACTCCAGCTATCGTCCATAAACAATGTACCAGACCTATTAGGAGAAGTCATTATCACTGAGATTTCTTTAGTACTTGAACAAATGATACCTAAATACCACAGCCCTAATAAGGTAGGTTTGAGCCATTTCCCAACCTATGACAACAAAACAGATTAAGAGTATGTAGTTCTCCATTTTCAGTATGTTTATCGTACAGATAGGGGAATAGGATGGTAATACTATTTGGTGAAATTACGGTTTAGTGCTTAGACATTTTAAGGAGATGTATTTTAACTAGCTGCATATTCACCTTTCTTGAACTGCTTGAAGTCGGGGGAAGGGGGATTACTGACAGTACATGGTTTTATATACTTAACCTTTTAGGCTGGGAGTTTGGGGCACGGTAACGGATTTCTTTTCATAAAATGTAGTGAGAGTTGAAGTGTGACCTTTAGCTTCCCTCCCACTCTCCCACATTCCTGTTCCAGAAATGGAACCTGTGTGCTTTTGCTTGGATTGTATGTGTTGCCAACATTTCAAAAGCTTCACGAAGGACGTTTGTCCAAATAAAGTGGAGGCTGCTCGTCCCCACTCGTTGCAGGGCTTTGCATATGTTTGGGTGTATTTTAGCATTCGTATTAGCTCTGTAAAACCATTAACTACTTACTCAGCTGACACAGCTATGAGGATGGTGAGGTAATGATCCCGGCTTTCCACCCTGAGAAGGTAGTATGGTTTTGTGAAGAGGCCATTGAACTGAGAGCCAGGAGGCCTCGGTTTTATTTGCATCTCTGCCACTGAACTGCTATTATGACCTTGGGCAACTCATTACATCTTTCTGCCTCTCCTTCACCTTTCAGCCCGTGTCTCTCTTGTCCATTTAGATTGTAAATTATTCAGTTCAGGGATTCTCTTTGACCAAATATTTATGCATTCCCAAGCACAGTGGAGATGGGTGCTACTGCAAGACAAATAGATCCAAATGTATAGATGAGACATGCAAAGCAGAAAGTGTAAATGATTTGACAATGGCCAGAAATGTAGTTCATGTGAAAATGAAGATCAGAATACAATAGTCCCTTTTTCTTAGCCTCTTGAATAATCTACAGATCAACTTATACTTTTGTGGCCAGAGACCACACAGATTGCTCAGCAGAATCAGTATTTTAGCTCCAATCAGCCAGCTGTGAGGGTGATGGAGGCAGGACTAGTTCTGTAGTTAGTAGCAGTCGTGCAAATAAACAAAAGTTCTTACCGGTACAGGAGGGGGAGGGTACACATGATCCTCAAGTCACTCTGCCCTGCCCTCAGCCTGGGACCCTCACGCTCTTCCCCTCCCCTCCTTCCCATCCCACATTACCTGTGGCAGGGGAGGCTAGGCCCACTACGGCAGCCAGAGGTGCTGCTAGCAGTTCTGCTCCTTTCCCCACTACCCCTCCAAGCAGGAAAAGAAGCAGAACTCCCAGCCCTGCCCTTCCACAGAGCTGCTGGGTCTGTACACATGGCTGGGGGTAGGACTGGCATTTCTCCTCCTTTCCCTGGTGGGAGGAGCATTGGGGAAAGGAGCAGAACTGCCAGCCCTGCCCCTGCCCCCATCCCTGTATACAGAGACAGAGCCTTTGGAGAGGCTGGGGGCTGCATTGGGAATTCTGCTCCTTTCCCTATTGTCCCTCCCAGTCAAGAAAGGCGCAGAACGTCCAGCCCCTCTACAGAGCTGTCACACCTGTGTACAGGGCTCTTGGGTTTGGGGCTCTGAGTTTTGCTCCTTTCCCCCATAGGAATAGGCAGTGGCGAAAGGAGCAAAAGTCAGCTCCTCTGGTAGCTATAGCGCTCCCAGGCCCACTGCCCCCCCCCAACCCCGGCCTCAGCCCAGTGCGCAGAGACATGGCAGCCAGTGGAGGAACTGGGGATGGCTGGCCAGGAGTCTTTCCCATATGCTGAACAAGCTGAAAATACCTTGCCAATATGGCATACCAGACCACACCCGGCCCATTTGCACCACTGGCTAGTAGTATGGGGAATACAGCCTCCCTCAACTGCAGACTGACAGGAGGTTCTCACAAACACTGAGATATCTGTGGCAATGCTTTTCGTGGCTGCATCTGTAGAGGGGAATGTGAATAACTTGTAAATTTTCAGGAAACATAAGTGCAGGGGGGCCAACAGACTTGCTGGGTCCCTAGGCAAGTTGGGGACGGGGGGCAGCTCCACACTCAGAGAATTGGCAGGGCCTCGGATAGAAGGTACAAGTCTGGGGGCAGCCAGTCTTCAGTGTGGCCCGAAGGATGCCATGCCACTCCTCTCCCCTCAAAGCCATCCCCAGTGCACTGCATGGTGTTCTTGTGGTGATTTAAAGGGCCGGGGCTCCGGCTGCCACCGCTGCTACACTAGTGGCAGTGGTGACTGGGAACCCCAGGCTCCTTTGAATCACTGGGCCCCGGGGCAGTCACCCCCTTTGCCCTCCCTTGTCAGCAGGCCTGCATAAGTAACAAGCTTTCCATCCCTCGTATTCAGTCTCCAGCTACATACATTGCTTATATTTTCAAATGGGAAAGAGTTAAATGCTTAATTTTTATATGGAAGCTGATATTTTCATTCACCAAGTGCCTTTTAATAAGCCAGCTCTGGATATATGAAATTGTTTTGTGAACCTGCAGTATGCACTACACATTCTAGCCGCTTTCTCGTTAAATAATAGTTGCAGAAAGTTTACAGTATGCCCCCACAGATTTGCAAAACAATTCTATTGCTGGAACCCTAAATTAGCTTAAATCTTTTGGATGGTGGACAGGGGAGATTGTAGCGTAAAGCCACTGGCCAGATCTATGAACCCATATGAGAGTCTAAGGTAGGGGAAAGGGGAAAAAGGAGTGCCAGCCAGTTTGCTATACGAGAACATACCAGGCTTCAAGCTTTGCTCCTGCCCTTTCCTTTGTGAAATAAATGAAATGACCTTCTAGTTAAAGTATAAAAGATTGGAAAAGACAAAGTAGAACAGTGAGACCCTGTTTCCCAGGGTATGTTCAGCATTAGAATTCCGCTCTCACACTCTAGTGAAGAAAAACTGTAGCCTGAACAGAAAACAGCTTAGCATTAAGCCATTCTTGTGTCAAATACTGTAAAAGAAAACAGTTAACAACACAAACTCTCTGCATTCTCATTACAAGCTGCGTGTATAATAGCCTGTCCCTCCTCAAATACCAAACAGGAATTCTTAGTGCTTTTTTGTGTTTAGCCCTTCAAGTTGGCAATTCCACTAGGTCTGCTGCTAATAACTTGTAACTCCACCATCATTCACAGGTATTTTCTGTAGTTTTTGCTTTTATTGTGACTCGAAACTATTTTATGATTGAATTCTATTATTGTTCTGCATACAGTGGGTAATGAAGCATTTTATCTGCATCTTTTGGTTCTTTCTTTTATTCTCACAGCTTAATGGCATTATTGTGAGCACCTCTGGGACTGTTATGCAGAAGTACTTTCTGGAGAAGTTGCTGCTTCAGAATAAGCCATTACTTTTTGTTGGCCCCACAGGCCCTAGAAAGACAGCTATTACAAACAACTTCCTGACACAGTTACCTCATGAAAAATAAGTTGCATGTCAAATTTACTTATCAATGCAGACCTCAGCTAATCAGACCCAGGATATCTTCCTAACGAAATTCGAAAGGTACCCAGAATTTTAATTAAAATTAAGTATGTAATTGTTCCTAGTTTACTCCACAGAGATTACCCACAAAATAATATAAAGCACTCTCCTTCAGTTTCTGACAGAATAAATGTAAGTTGATTTGTTTCCCCCTGTAATGTTTATTACTGAGGAAACTACATTTTAATTGTTGTTGATAAATATTCTGATTCATGGAGTACATAAAATGAAACAGTCTAAAAAGTGTGTCTTCTTAACTTTTTCTTTCCAAGTTTTTTCCTTTAAGAGAATGAATTGGATGCCTGTTACTGGGTATTTTTCAATCTAAAGCATAATAAAGGGAATCACCAGACTGGGTCTTGACTAGTAAAGAGAGCCATCTGTTAGGGAAAAATCTGAGCAGTAGTCTATATATGCTACTTGCCAACACAGAGAGGGCAAAAAGATCAACTGGAAGAATGGCAGCATCCAGGGGATTCTGTCTAGTAAATGGTTAGCTTTCCAGAATCTAAATCATGCATTTTTAATTAATCACATGACAGAGAAACGAGTCAAAAATTAATTGGTGCCATAAAAGAAAGCTTAGTCTGTATTCTGTACTATTCAGTATGGAGAATTTTGCCAGCCAGTCAGTGCAAATCTTGCAACTTTTTATTTGTAAGCACAATCTGTTAGACTTATGGGCTCCATCATAAGAACAGATATTAACAACAACAACAACAGAAGCAGCTAAGTAGTATTGAAAGTTCTCAAAATACAGGGGTGAGTTGTTAGGAATTACGTAAATAGTTCTTTGGGTGTTAAAACTTATTGTAATATAAGTTAGACATTCAAGCAAAACAAAATCAAGAACCACAAACATAAACATGACAAAAAAGTTAAACTATTTAAAGAACGAACTTTGCATGCACACTGCAAATATAAATATAATAATACATATTAATAACATTTTGATTAATTTTGTTCTGTTTTGGGGGGAGGGAGGAACAGTTTGCCAGCTCTTGTGAATTTTATGATTTTGAAAAACACCTGAAGTTTGAAAAACCAGTAAAATGGTTGGGGAAAAAACTGTCTTTTTCATCAGTTGAGGAATGTCTAATGTGATATTCCTAATCTTCTGAAACAAAATGGGTACAATACATCCCCCTTTGATTGCAAAACTTCTACATCTGCAGAGCTCAGAAAGTTGTATGGCTTCGGAGATGAAGTGGCTCCTTTTCATTCAGGTAGGATCATTAAAGGACATGGTATATAGTGTAGATAAAAATAGTAAAAACAATCTGCATTGTAATTGTGTATAATATTAGAAACCACTTTTCAAAATCATTTATCTGCAATGAATGAATCTTTTATGTTTGTCTCTCTAAATGCTTCCTGAAAATTAAATCAAAATGTAGTACAGATGTTATGTAGGTTCATTTTAAGATTTTCTGTTGATCACACAGGCTTGTGAAATTAAAGAACAGAGGGATTATTCCTGTAAGAAAGGTCATCATTTGATATTTTATTAACTTTTTTGCAGTTTAGCATCTGGTATGAAAGCATAAGCCTCTGTACATGTCCCTTTGCATTTTATGTACAAGTCAGCTAAAACTAGTATTGTAAAAGTCTAGGCTGGCATGAAACGACAGCTTAATACAGCCCAGCAAAGTAGGAAGTTATAGTTTTTATATATGTAAGTTACAGAAATTAGGTGCTCATTTGTGAACCAAAGCAGCTTCTTGCAGAGATGAAGGTTGTAATATGTATTCAACATTCCAAACTTAGCCGAGCCGTTAACAGAAGGCTGCAATCAGGAGAGTTCTTGGGGTGCTTTCACTTTAATATATTTCAAAAATTAGGAGAGACACCCTGAAGTGAAAAGCAACAACCACACAAAGAAAAGCTTTCAAAGGACCTAAGCTGGTCTGATGTGAAACATCTGCAGTGCTCCTATTTAGGAGTGAGGAATATGGGACCTGTGTGTGAGGTGCTCGGCTCTCTAAAGGATGAATAAGTCTTGGAATAAAATTAAAGAAGCCAAATGCTTGTAAAGTCCAGAGGAAAAAATCAACAGTAGAATCAAGGCAGATTGACCCTAGAGAGGGAAGAAATGCAGGGAAATGATAGCACATGGCATTAAAAGCAGACTGGAAGCTCTAGGAGGCTGTGACAGGTGGTACACATCTTTTGTATAACAGATACAGCCAAACATGCCTCATCAAAGGGGTTCCTAAATTACATACAGTACAAGACATCTTTCTGATCCATAAATAATACAACTAAAGGAGAGGCTATCCTGGATCTGTTCCAGGGATTCACTCAAGTGATTTCACTTGAATCTTTGACCGAATGACTAAAACTTCCAGGCATTTTGTCAATTGAGTGACAACGAACCAGACATTTGACTACATGCCTGAAGTCACACATTGAATTAAACAGCCAAGCAGATCAAGGAATTAAATGCTACTCTCTATAGTACAAACAGGAGAGAGTCTGTGTGGCCTGGAATTCAAAGATTATCCCTTGCTCAGCCTCCTCAGTCACAGAGAGGGGCAAAGATGCCACCTGACAGAAGTTCCTGTTGAACTGCGTCATGAGTCTGGAGGCTGATATTCCAGCAAGTGAAGAAGTGTCAGTGGGCAACAGCTCCATCACCACAACTGTCAATTGCTGAACATCTGAGACAGGCCAGAAATGAAATCTTCAATTCAACCAGTTTGAGTTTTGGGTGGGGTAAGTTTTATCTGAGCCTGCTCCTGTGATTTTGATTTGGGCTCAGGTCTGATTTTGGATCCCTCCAAACTGGAATGAAGCTATTTTCCATTTCTTGGGTGGGATGTGACAAAAATCTCATGACATTTTAGCCCAAGATGGTGGAAATCAAGGATAGCTAATCTTATTTCCGCCAGTGAACTGAAACGTGGTCTAGATTAAATTACTATAAGGTGGGGGGCATAAATTGACAAACTGTATTCAAAGAGTAATTATCAATTCAATAAAGATAGGTGCAAAGTACTTCACTTAGGATATGGCTAGACTGTGGAGGTTTTTTGGAATATCCCGAAAAAACTCTGCCGTGTCTAGGGAATGCATTTACTCTTCCGCTTTTTTTTGCGGAAGAGCAAACGCGCTCTTTTGGAAACCCCTGTATTACTCATTCTATGAGGAAGAAAGGGGCTTTTGAAAGAGGGGTTTTTTTCTTACATTTGGCCCAGTCTAGACGGGCCAAATGTCGGAAAAGCCTCTTCTGACAAAAGAATTGGAAAAAGGTACGCAAAATAAGGAGCGCATTTTGCGTACCTTTTTCCGACAAAAACTTGTAATCTAGCCATACTCTTAGAAAGAAAAAATCAAATGAACAGCTACTAAACAAGTACTGCTGTAAAGGCCTTGTGAGATAGGGAAGTTTTTGAAAAAAAACTTCGCTTAAGTCCACACTGCAATTGAGTTCCTTCGAAAAAATAAATGAAAAAACAGAGGGGTTTTTCCAACATTGGTAAACCTCTTTCTATGACGAAGAAGCCTTTTTCCAAAAGAGGTCTTTTGGAAAAAGGGGTGTGTGGATGGAGAAGAGGGAGTTCTTTTGAAAGAAGAGGAAAGAGGAAAAAGCACAGGTGCCCTGGTGGCCATTCCTCCCAGAGTAATCACAGCTTAAATGTGAGATAGCGTCCATACAGCACTTTGGCAGTGTGGATGCTCCCTTTTGGAAGAAGTTTTTTTGGAAGATCTCTTCCGGAAAAGCTTCTTCCAAAAGAAACCTGCAGTTTAGACGTAGCCAGAGATAAGTGCCTATTGTCACGCTGGAAATCCAAAACAAAATAGGCATAGCCTCTCTCTCCTGACTCTCAGTCTCAGGCATTAGCTCTATTCTTGTACAGTCATGATGAAATAATCTAGATGACTGTTGGGGTTACCGCTAGTCCTCACAGAGGATGAATTCTTTGGCTTGTCTGCAATGGAAGACATATTACACTGTGAAAGAGAGAAAACCATAATAAGAAATACCCCTCTTGATATTTCTGCAGTGCTACATTATCCAACTTTTTTAGATCAGATCCTGATCATTCAGTTGAGTTAACAGGTCCACAAAATGGGAAACAACAGCCTCAGATAGAAGTTAAATTAATCTGTTTACTAGATTCCCTCTCATTTTGATAAGTATATGACCATATACATTATAATTAATTAAAAAATAATAACAGCAAATCATAGCCAGTCAGGGATTTGTAATAGATTTACTTTTTATCTCTCATGCGTACATGTAATTTCTACCACACAGTGTTTTATGAGCTTGTTAGCACTCTAGCAGGGCTTGCGGAATATGGAAGGCAGAACAGCAGTAGCTACAAGGTCCCTTAAGACCAATGTGTGTCAGTTACTGTTCCCACATCAAGCAGCACATGCCCTGTGTCTAGAATGATGTCTGAAGTAGTGTAGAATGACTCAGAGTATGATCTCCCCTCTTCTGCCCCCTCCCCACACACACATACTTCTTTTAGGGAGAAAGGCTGAGCTTTTAATTGCCAAGCAGAAATGACTTCCATCATGTAATAAAGGGGGGAGATGTTTGCCTAGAAATGTATTCAAGTGTAGCCCTTGAACTGCTATTGTTATGACTCAGCTGACAGACCCTGCCAGTTTTTTCTGAAATGAACAGAAGAAAAACTCTGTATATATCAGACCATTAGCACTTGAGCATTGCCTTCAGGTGATTCCCGGTGATGCATGCGCCATCTGAAGGTAAGCTCACAACAGGCTGAGGTTGAATACTCACCCTGTCTGTGTCCTCCCACTGTCTACCAGTTAGATTAGAGGATACCTCTAAGTTCCTGACAATAAATCAAAGATGAATTATAAGGCTCTGAAATAGTAGGTCCATTCAACCAATCATTTCAAAGAATCACAGTTACTATGGTGACCATTCTGGTTTCAATTTGTCTGTAAAAAATATTATTTTTATTTCATCATGACTGTATCTTTGAAAAGTCCTTTGGAGCCTCTCACCTCAGAATCACTAGTTCACACTCATCCTAGGTTGACAGATACCAAACTTATTGCTGTCTCGATGTTTTTTTGATGGCCAGTGTGAATTTCACTGGTCTCAGTCCAACATGTAGTGACATGTGTCCACAGTCTGAAAAAGACTAGGACAGTGACTGGCACTCTTATTGGCAGAAGAAACTGTTCAAAGACTTAATGGATTTGAGGAATGTCCACTGCTCCCTCACAACCTGAGGTAACTCCTTGTGGTCAAGAGATAATGTTGAAGCATCAGCGTTTTCTACCTATGCTATTCCTGTCTTGTGAGTAAAGAGATGCTCTCAGTATATAGGGCTTTAATTTTGCACTTCTCAAGGGAGATTTTCATTTCAACCCTCATTTTTGCAGACACACTTTTGTAGTTGCAAATAATTGTGCCATACCTGGACCCGTGCTATTATATCTGGGTTCAAAATTTCACCCAGAAAAATGGAGACCGAGTCAGGCCTTAATGAAAATCAGGCCATTTGTGAGCAGAGCAATAATAAACTGTTTTTGAAGAAGTTTAGTAAAAACAAAAGCTATATGAGTATAATACCGGTAACTGGTGAGCATTAGAAACAGAGGATGAGAACTGTCATTTCTGTGTATTGCATTTTAAAGGTTTTGTACAGGGCTTTTATTTTATTTTTCCATTTGTTACTTTTCTTCTTTTGCCTGACAAATAGCTATAACCATGTTAAATCATTCATTTGTGATAAAGAAAAAGGTTTTATTTATGCCTCTGAAGTTAGTTGAAAGTCTTAGAAACATGAAATTTATAACAAGTTCAAAACAGGTGAATTACACTCCAAGTAAATGTTGGCAGCTCTTTATCTTTTCCTTGTTTTCCATATTTAATTCCACCCTTGAAGTGTGGAATATGAATCATTTCCCCTTCATCTCTCTCTGGTTCACATCAAGTGAAGTGTTTTGAATTAATTATGTTAAATTATTAATAGCCCATGATTTGAAAACATTACAGGATTTGAGTAATGTTGTATCAGGCACCGTATGATAATTCTGTGGTTTTCATGCAGTGGAGTACACTTCCAGTTGATAGGTAAAAATGATGGCTGTATTCCAGCAGCACTGAACTCAGTTCGTTGTGAAACTGTGATGACTAGAAGTCATTAGAGCCTATTTTACATTTGAAGAAAAATCTCATCTTCAAACCAGAGAAGATAAACCTTTTGTGATTCCCAGGGACTAAGAGGCCAGAACCCTTTGCAGTTCTGGGCATTCTCTATTTCTTCTCCTGTTTATTTTCCCCATTCTGACTTCTGTCCTTGTGTTATAATGACTCTCCTTCCGGTATGGGCAGTATGGACGTGGTTCTCTTTGGAGCACCAAATCACTTTGCCAAGTATTATCCTGAGGAGGTTGCTTGAGGAAAAGCACTTTCTTGCCCATCTTTTTCAGCACCCAGGAGCTCCCAACTTTGAGCATAGTATCGTTTTGCTGATGGCCGTAACAGGTCTTCTAGAAATAACACAAGTCCTACAGAGCATTTAATTAAAATTAGTTCTTATAGTGTGTACTGAAATGGAAGGTGTAATATCACAACTTTTTTATTTTGTGCTGTTGTTTCACAGTGGCATGGATGTGCTTGTTGTCATCAGGACACAAACCGGCAGGACAGAAGCAATCTGCTCTGTAGTTTCCTCTGTTTCAAGTTCTCATAGTCTGGTAATTAGATTGAGCGAATGCAATTCCTCAGCAGTAACCCTGCACACTGTGATACACTTTGGAGTGAGTCATAGCACTGGAACAAAGGTCTTAGCTCAGGGTGCCCAAGAGCCTGCTGTCGATGCAATACTGCAGTACATTTATTATTATCCCTCTTGCTTAATTAATTCCATTTAATGGCAGCAGAATTTTGTTGACACTCTTTAACAAAGGTTTTAACAGGAATAGTTTTATTAGCTTGTTTACTTCAGAATAGCTTGCCATCTTGGATTAAACTCTGTGTGGATTTATAACTATATCCCTCCCCCTCTCCCACCCCACCTCCCCATGTTTCTGTGACCTTTAAGGCACATCTGATAAAAATCAAAGGTCATGGATTCCAAAAGGATCGGTTCTAATAATAATGTCAAGCAGGTTCCCCTTAAAGTGGTTTTTTCCCCCCTTTTACATTTTTTCCCCTGCTGTTTCACACCAGGATGAAAATTAACATGAATAAAATTAATGGTTTAATTTTGCAGGAGAAAGAAGAGGGTTTACAGTGCTCCACTAGGGAAAAGGGCTTTTGTCTTTGTTGATAACCTAAACATGCCTGCCAAGGAGAAATATGGTGCCCAGCCTCCCATTGAACTGCTGCAGCAATGGATTGACCATGGCTACTGGTTTGACAGGTGCAATAAATATTAATTAGTGTGCTTGGCTACAGAGGAGTAATGATATACACTGTTTCTCTGAAGCGTTAAATTGTAGTGTTAGTCTTTGATAATTCCTCATCTTCTCCGTCACAACAGGAAAACAGTTTGAGTTACACGATTCCCTGGATAGGAAAAGGAAAAAAAGGTGTATATGTTGCAGTGAATTACAGCAACCAAAAGGCAAGCCTATAGCTGAGAGTGACACCACATGTATTTTCATGTTTTTGAGAAAACACCATTAGTATTTAAACTGGCACTAAACTGTTTCAATTTTTTTTTCTTGGTTGTTAAGGACTGAAACAAAAACACTTGCCTTCCAACGAGTGATTTTGTTTAAGGTTAAAATGCTGTGGAAAACCCTTTTCTGTTTTGTACCCAATGTTTAGAGGAACCATGAGTAATAGAGCTATGCATTTTTTTACATGATTTAGTTGAATATTATTGTCAGAAAGACTTCACCATCTTACTGATTTATGTCTATTATATTTTGGTTGGGGAAAGTTATGTAATTTAAGAGCAAGCCTAGCAAACTTGTAAATATTTTTTTAAAATCTAGCAATGCTAAAGCACAAAACAATCATGGAAGCTACATTAACTGCTCTAATGTTAGTCAAAAGGAACAATTCTTTAGAGAGAGAGATTTGTAATGGGTTTTTTTAATGGCTTAAATGTATACACCTGGAATATAAACAAAACAACTGCTATTTACTGGGATAAAGAAACATGAATTAAAAACTGGTATTTTCTGAAATGTTCTTTTTCACAGATAACACATAAAAAGCTTCTCTAGAAACTGTCAGAATATCTTTATACATATTCATTTATTGAAGATTTTGTTTTCTAATGAAGTGTTTGAAGTTGTATTGCAACTTTATTTGGCAGGCCTTGCTCATGTGGCTTTAGCACACCCTAAAACAGAAAGGTCTGAAACTTGGCCTGGTGTGGTGTCTGAACCTGAACTCTGTCCTTCCTCTCTGGCCCCAGCATAGATACTCAAATGGTTTAAATCGTCTATGCAGCTTTTCTATGATACAATTGTGAAAAGAAAAAACATAGAAATTCAGGTGATTTCAAATGTGCTGCTTTCTCCAACCCATACAATACATGCTCAAATTGAAAAGTGTACTGGCAGTGTACCACTAATAGAATTGGTGCAGTATTGATCAGGTATTGAACTTTGAAAATAGTGACCCCGTATATACATTAATGACTTTTAAATATCTCTTCACCCTCCCCACTCCCCATTTGTAGAGGACATGACAGAAGTCCTGCCTACTTCAGTCAGAATATGACACTTTATTGTTGCCTGCTGTTTAAGCCATAAGCAGGAATTTTGGGAGAGGCAGGTGGAGGCATTAGGCACCTGGCATGCAGTAAGGCTGGTGGTTCTTCTTCTTCCTTATGACAGTCCATAACAAGCAAATATTTGCTGATACTGCTTGACAACATAGCCACAGAAGCAAGCAGCTGGTATCATTTCATGGCCCAAGAAGGCCATGGTTTTCTGTGGTGGTCAAAATATTGTTGGCAAAACCATTAAGGATGCCTGATGGGAAAGATATTCTGACACAAAGCCCTGATCTCAGTTTTAGCAGCGACAGCGGTCCGGTCCCTTACGGATCCTGGTCCCAGTCTATGGCTGCTGGAGCGCACAGTACTTTGGCTCTGCTTCTTCCTGCTCCCATCCCAGTCTGTCCAATACCTGGGGCAAGAAAAGAAACAAGTGGTATATTCCCATCCTAACCAGCCTTACTCCCCCAGGGAAATCTCAGCTGTCCTATTAGAGTGGTGGCCTTGTCCATTTTGTGCTACCAGAGCAGTGCAAAAGGGCTAGAGCCAGTCTCTGGAAGCTGGCCCTAGAAATATATATATATCGACCTATCAGCTGAAGGGGAGGGTAATTTGGTGGTGCTCCCCTGACTGAGGGCTGTGATCCATCTGCCTCCACAGCATGAGGAAGGCTGCACCCTCTAGAGAGGATTGTGAATGATCTCTCTAAGTGAGAAAATATTAACAAACACAGCTAACTTTCCTAGACACCAGGCTGTTGTGATTTTTAATTCCCTTTTGGTCATCTGTTTAAAATCCACTGAGAACTCAAAGGTGTACTTCTACTTGTTTATGTGGGTTTATTTGTTTGTGTCTTTATAAATGTGCTAAATACAGACACAAAGTCTTTGTGGAGGGGCAAGTCTCCTAAATATGCTAATGAATGCTTTGAAGAGTACATAAAAGCTAGGCAAACACTGGGAGTGGGAAGGGGAACAAAAGGTACTCTAATGAGGGAACAAAGACCTCAGTTTTGAACCAGAAAGTCTCATGTGCTGTAACTAAACGCCCTGCCAACATAACACAGGTGAACACCACACGAGCAGTTGAGTAAATTGGATTAGGAGAGGCATAACCAGTCTTCTGTGTTAGCAGTGCATTCCTCCCAAAATTCATGTGTGCATCTGTTATATACTTGGGTCTCTGTATTCTAGCAAGTTTTAAGATATTTAAGCAGTTAAGCATTTACCTCTAATAGGTTACATGTAACAGCATAGCCATGAGATGGGAAGAAAAAGGTGTCAAGGTGTGTTCAACTGAGGTAAAGTGCGAAACGTTCTGGGAAGCACAGAAATAGACTTGGGCTGTGTTGATGATAAGGAAAAAATGCCGCCTAGATGCAGGCAGAAGGAGATGAGCAATTTTCCAGTATCCGTGAGAAATGAGGAACTCCCTATACATCTCTGTTTCTTTATACCAGAAATTAATCTGTTTTAATTAATATTGTTTCTCTCCACAGGGGCATGTGCACTGGTATGTTCAAGGATTTATTACAGGCATCATTCTTGAGGAAAGGATCTACCAAAAAGCTGCATCTTAAATGTCTACCAGAACACAATCAAGCTCGTATTCAGTTTTATTGCTTTAAGTTACCAGCCCCATAGCAATAGGCTGGGCCACTGAGAGCAGTATGCCTCCAACTCTGTTTAGACCTGGGTTTCTTCATTTCTATGGTCCCAGTGAAATATACTAGTCTTGGAAGGAGGTGGTAGACTCTGAGGCTGTGTCTAAACTACAAAGTTCTATTGGAAAAAGATACGCAAATTGCAAACCGCAATTTGCATTTGCGTATCTTTTTCCGCTTTTCTTCCAAAAGAGGCTTTTCCGACAATTGGCCCATCTACACTGGGCCACACGTCAGGAAAAAAAGCCTCTTTCAGAACATCCCTCCTTCCTTGTAGAACGAGGCTTACAGGGATGCCAAAAAAAGCGTCTGCTTTTCCGAATTTTTTTTCCGGAAAAGCAGACACTTTACTTGGACATGGCAGAGCTTTTCCAGGATACCAGAGGTATCCCGGAAAAACTCTGCAGTCTAGAGAATACCCTGAGATACTCCAATTCCAATCTCTACAGGGCTTTTATTGAAAATTACTTGGATTTTGATTTCTGATCTTAAAGGAGTGGTATATGTAGAGAAAAGTTAAAGATGTATGCACCGTGGCCTTTGCTGCTTATGAGGCTGGTTGCTGCTGCATGCTGCACCAATTGCATCCTTTTTGGAAATAGTCATATTCAAATCTAGGTTGTGGCATTCTGGCCTGGAGAAGACACAAAGATAGGTCATGATTCTCACTGGAGAGGAGAAGTTTGTTGGCCAGTCAAAAACGGAAGCAAGCTTTCCTCACCATTCTGGCAATCTGCATTCCAGGAGTCCAGCATGGTCACACTATGCTGACAACCTCATCATAGACAGAGGACTGGCGTTTTGCAAGTTGTTTGAAGTATTTTCTCCTTCCTAGAAACATCACTTGTATCTTTTGAGCCAGCTGTTCTTCACCTATCAGCTGCTTTCTTCTAGGCATGGAACACTTTCATGATGGCTGTATCAGAGAAAAAGGAGAACTACAGTAAAGGGTAATCTGCATGTAGGTAGCAAATAAGAAATCTGAGGCTTCTCATGATTATTCATGGTACATATTAAAGATAGGCAGGAGGGAGAATTGAGCCACGTGGAAGGAACTCCACATCATAGTGACCATAGTGTCAATGAGCCAGTGCTGATCACAGCTTCCTGGGATCTGTATCATAGAAACAAGAAGATATAGCTGAGTGCTACCACATTTACACTAATCATGTCAAAAATTAACACCTTTTTGGAAACTTGTTCTGTATCACATTGAAAAAAATGACAGGCTTCTCAGTACACCCCGCCCCCTCCCCCGGAGCTTGTATCCTGGAGAATCTGAACTTTGAAGAATCTGACAGATGCTAACCCCAAATTTTGCTGCTGGCTGCTCAGTTACTTATAAAAGACTGAAAAATCCTGACTTTCCCTCCGCATTTGGGAATCATTGCAGCAGGCCTGGTACCTTGTGACTCTGCACAGCTGTATTCTGAGAAGATACATAAGTATGCACACACCTGGTGTTATTTAGCTAATTATTTAAATAAACAAAGGACATTATGTAAATGGGAAAACCTAGGGGGAAATCATTGATTTTATCCTCTTCTACTTTACACCTATTCATGTCCTCATCATATCTCTCTTTCTTTTCCTTCCCTACCTATTTAAGTCATATGTTACCATTATAATTTCCTTTTTTGAAAAATGAAACACCTCTTGTTGTATTTTGTCAGGTCTATGCAGAAAATTGAGTAAAATTCTACAGAGAGAGAGAGATACACAGAGAGAGATGCCATTAGCACTGTATGACCGAAAAAGTCAGAGGCTGTTTTTGACATAGCAGCAAAGGAGACAGCTATGTTTAAATCAGCTCTCCCTGTGTCTGTCTACAATGGTGACTATTGTTCTGGCAACAAACAGGAACACATGGAAGTGAGCCTCTGCACTGAGTACAGAGTGACCAGCCATTTAAAGGGGCAGAACATCACACAGATCACTGTTGCATTTGACCTGGAGACTTCCCTACCTAAGGAGTCAGAATTCTATCCAGTGCAGAGCAAGTATCCTGGAGCATTGCAGGGTTTCTGTCTTTCTTGTGCAGTTACTGGGAAATGGGGCAGACTGAAGAGAGAGACAAATAAATCTTACACACACACACACACACACACACACACACACGTTGCAAATCAAAGCTGGTGAAGCCCTAAACATTCTGGCAGCACATAAGACCGCATGCCACCCTACATCATTTGTTATTTCTTCACACAGTAAAACTAATCATGAAATTATAAAGTTAAATTTATGTATAGCATATTTTGAAAACTACCAGAGCCAGCTGCGTGGGCTGTTTATTCTTGATCTTTTAATGAAAGAGCCCACTTTCTAGGCACAATATCAGAAAGAGAGACTATGTGGCAAGCCTTTCTTTATGCTGATTTTTGGGACAGTATTTAGCAGCTTTAATTTTTCTTTTTATCCTCCATCATCCAGCATATTGGTTTAGAATGTTCCGGAAGGAAAAGGTTTGTCTAATTCCTGAGTGCTGTATAAAGGACAGTTTGGGTTGCACAAGAGAAGAAAAGAGGAAAATTAAGGTCCAGTCCTGTCCATCCCATAATTCTGAATGGGTTTTGTGCTATTGATGACTGCCTCACAATTGCACTAGTAATCTCTGTGTATTAAATATATATTTGATATAGGTCCTGCAAATTGCACTAATACTTTTCTCCTTAGATTCACAAATCAGGAGACTGACATAGCTCCAAGAGTTAAGATGCTTCCAGGATAAACCACCATTACTCCACTGTCTATTGCTACATTATTTATACACTACATACAGTATTTTTCTATATTAAAGGGGAAAACATTGTGTTTCCAGAGTCTTCCTTTTACTTACATAGTTTCCATTCTCAAAGGCCTTAAACCACATAATAGCCCTACTCTAGCCTCAGAAGGCTGGCTGCAACTCCAGCCCCTCTTGCTGGTGAGGCTTCAGTTGGGTAAATGTGTATTTTTTAATTGTTATATGAATTGTTCCTCCCTTGTAGATGCTGCATCTATGGCACGCCTGGGCAAAATATGGCCCGTGGGCCAAATCCAGCTCACCAAGCCACCAGATCTGCCTGCGGAGGCAGCAGGGAGCCCCAGGCAGGCCCCCCTGCTTGCCCCGCACGCCGCTCAGAAACGCAAGGGATGCATTCTTCCATGATACTAATGGAGGAGATGTGGGGTCTGGGATGGAGGTGGGGTGCAGAAGGGAGCTTGGGGTAAGGGATTAGGATGCAGGAGGGACAATGGAGTCTGGGAGGGTGTTTGGGTGAAGGAGGTGGTTGTGACCTAGGGCAGGGGACTGGACTGCAGGGCTGTGTCTACATTGGCATTTTTGAAAAGGGATGCTAATGAGACCAGTCGCATCAAATCACGGGGATTTAAATATCCCCGGTATTTTATTAGCTGCCGCTCGGGGCTTTGCCGAAAGCGCCAGTCTAGACGGGATCTGCGAAATAAACCCTTTTCCGCAAGATCTCTTATTCCTACTTGCAAGTAGGAATAAGAGATCTTGCGGAAAAGGGTTTATTTTCCGCAAGATCCTCGTTTAGACTGGCGCTTTTTCCGCAAAGCCTTGAGCCGGAAAAAGCGGCAGTTATGTAAATGCAAATACCATGGGGATATTTAAATCCCAGCGGATTTGCAATTGCGACTGGTCTCATTAGCATCCCTTTTTCCAAAAAGGGTGCCAATGTAGACACAGCCCAGGGGTTTAGGATGTGACCTAGAGTAGGAAGGAATAGTGATCTGGGGCAGGAGATTGGGGTGCCAGATCTGGGAGGGGGTATGGGTGCAAGAGGGGGACAGAGGGTTTGGGTATGTTAGTTGGGGGACAGAGAATTGGGGAAGGGAGGGGCTGAGGTGCCAGGGGCAGGCTATGGCCAGGAGACTTACCTCCCAGCAGTCAAACCAGCTTGCCTGCCTGAAGAGCTAAGGCTTGCAGAGTTTACAATATTACCCGGCCAGCCAGCCTACCTGCCTCACCATATGCTTGTGTGAATAAATGATATAAGAAGAGGGGGGGGGCATGGTTCTTTTTGGCTGCCTGTTAGTCACACAGGAAGCTCCCATTGGCCAGTTTCTGTATAGAAACTGGCCAATGGGATTGATGTGGGGACAGCTCCTGAAGTTTACCCCACTCCCCTCCAGTTTTGCAACAGAAATGGGACCCAGCAGCCTTGTTTGTGAGCCACAAGCAGGGGGAACCTGCCTGGGGCTCCCCACTGCCTCCGCGGGCCGGATCCAGTGACTTGGTAGGCCAGATCCAGTCCATGGACTGTATTTTGCCTAGGCTTGAGCTAAAGGCTTCCCTGACCCAATCTGGTTGCAGGAGTACACACATGCTTGGATGGGCTATGCTGGGGTGGCGAGCCCTTTTTGAGACAGGGGCCACTAACCCACAGAAAAATCAGTTGGGGGCCACACACAAGTGAGAAGCAAAAAAAAAAAAAAAAAAACCTTCACTGTGGTGGCCCCCAACTGAGAAGGAGAAAAACATTCTCCACATTCCCCTTGCACACCAGAGGCTGGGGAACCCAGGTTAGTAGATTCTGTGTGCTCCAGCCCTGTGGGGGGACAGTAGGAAGGCTGGAGCACCAGCCTGGGCTCCCCAATCCTGGTGGGAAGCCCCGAGTCTCAGGTGCCAGATTCAGGCAATCCGGCGGGCCACATCCATCCCCGAGGCATTAGGTTCCCCACCGCTGGGCTATGCAATTAAACTCATTGGTGGCACCATTACACAGCGCTATGGCTCCCCTGCCTCTTCTGTGCTTGAATGGACCTCTGCATAGTTTTCTAATGCTAACAGTAAGCAGTAAAGAAACTGAGCCCATAGAGAGACTTATTTGGTCCACTCAAACTTGCTGCCTTTTTGAGATCTCAGACTGCTTCCATGTCCCCCTCCTCTTCAAGAGAAGAGAAGAAATGTTGAGAAGTGGCAGAGCTGTCTTATATTATGATCCATTCTTTACCATTGTCCACAGCACATTTCAGGTTGAAATGGCCCAGATTTGAGTAAAATGAATGTTGAGATCTGAGAGAGGCAACAGACTGCTGCTGTGAAGGATGGTGGGAATTAAAGAGGAATGTAGCAGTGCACAGAGGGAGAGGGAAATAGACAACAAGCCTGATTGGTAATGCTCTTGTGTCTTATTGAAATAGAATAAAACAGAACAACCACAATGAAAGTAGAGTATTCATTTTTCAGAGACAAAAGGAGAGTCACAGAAAGCCTCAATAAATAAAGTAGCACTGAATTGCTACTATGCTATGCCTGTGTAACCACAGAAATCAGTACAGCTGTAAGGGCACAAAAGTGAAGTTACTGAGTGGAGAATCTGGCCTCAGTGTGTGAACAAAGGGAAAGGGAATTGATCATTTGTGTGTAAATACGCAGTATCTATTGAATGTATTGGCTGTTCCCTTCCCTCATCCATCCTTGCTCTTTCCCCACACTACCAAATTGAACATGATGGCCTCTGGAGGATAAAAGCTGCCTTGGAGGGTTCTTGTGCATATCACTGCATCTTGTTACAGCGGGAGGGGGAGGAAGGTTGTTTTTAAGGAGACTAGCAATATGGAAGCAGCAGCAATTTATTCTTTAAACATTTTTCACTGATTGACAGTTCAGGGATTTGCCTTTTGTGAGTAATTTCTTTGAGAATGTAAATCTTAATTTGCTACTCTTCAAATGCTTAACTAAACTCCAAGGACAGTGATTTTAAACTTAAATATTTAGAATGACAATATGATATCTATTTGCCTTAGAAAAGAGTTCTTTCTGGTAGCATCAGAGTCGGCTTCAGATGGAGACAGTTACCCCCTTCATTTGCAGTAAACACCATAGCCTGCCCTTATTTTGTGGATATGGCTTTATCATGCTTTCTGAGGTGCATTTAGTGCCACCGAGATGGCATGGTGTGTTTTATATTAGCCATTGTACAGGGCACGTGGAGGGGAAGAGGAGGAATTTGTTCAGTTTTGGTAATTACACAAAAAGCCCTTTTAAGTTGTTTTTGTTTTAGATGCAGGAAAGATGCTGGTGTGATACAAGTCAAGGACACATTCATGGTTGTAGCTATGGCCCCTCCTGGTGGTGGAAGACATGAAGTGACTCCGATTTCTCTTATTTCAAAGTAATCTCCATAGACACTTTTACTAATGAAGCTGGAATATTCTCTTCACAACTAGAAGTTGATTGACATTTTAACCAGGACTTTGGGGCAATTCTGAAATGATATTCAAGAGCAAGACCAAGCAACTTTGCTATTGTGTTCTGTTACGATATTTTCAATAATATGAGCCAAGCTCCTGAGTTACCCCTTCATATCCATCGAAGACAGTGACAGCGGTGCCTCTCCCTGTGAGAGCAGAAAACGGTGCTGTGGCGGTAAAGCGTATCACTAAAGTAAAGACTGCTATTCATACATTAAAATAAATGCTCTGTTGGTTTTCAGCTATATAAGTCATCGGTCATTTCCCTCAAGCACATATAAATGTAGGACCAAAGTCCATCTAGCTCAGTAGCCTATCTCTGACAGTGGCTAGCACCAGGTACTTCAGGGGAGAATGTAAGCACCCTCACAGCACGCTGCTACACAGAGATAACTGGCAATAGAGGAGGGGTAGAGTGAAGGCAGCAGTTTCAGCAGATGTTACTATGCATGCTCAGTCCTCGTGAGCATGCTCAGTATATGGCATGCAGCAAATCTGGGGGGGAGGGTGACATGATCCCCTCCATGCCCCCCACATGCATTGCCTCTGCACCTATGTAATCATCTGCATGCACATCAGGGTTCATCATCTAGGGGCTGACTTCCCCTCTAGCTGGGGGGTGCTAGACCCCGCCCCCCCCCCCCCAGGTCTCATCCCCTTTCCATCCCTTCCCCCAAGCCCCTGCCCCTGCTCTGCTTCTTCCCACCCCTGCCCCACTTCTTTGCTGCATCCTCCCCTGGGGCATGCCCAGTCCTGACCCTCCCTCCCGGAGATTCCTGAATGCCATGAATCAGCTGTTCGTGGTGCTCCAGAAACACTGGGAAGGTTTGGGAGGGTGGAAGCTGGTCACCGGGGCCTCCAGTGAGTAAGAGGTGCAGGGGAAGAAGGGAAGCTTAGCTGTCAGTAGGTCCTCAGCACCCATTAATTTTCCCCCTGGGTGGTCCAGTCCCAGAGCATCATCCTGATTTCTAACAGTGAGCAGCACAAAGTTTAATACTATCAAAATTTGTTATTGGCATTGATGATAACAGTGTGGATTTCTGGTTATTTATATAAATCTGCAATCCATTTTGCACTGTTAATTTAAATAGTAAAAAAGCAATATTTTATAAATGACCAAATAAATCTTACCTCGTACCGTTAACTCATAAGAAGTCAGTAATATATGAAACATGCCCTATATTCACGACGAAACGTTCTCTCCAGATCCTTACCTTATGATTTGGGGCAGAAACAAAACTAGCCTATCAGAATGGCTATACTTTTATAGATCTGTGTGCAACACGTTTTCCAGTTATTTTGTTAGTCAGAGTTCATTTTCCTTGTGTCAAGTAGCTATTCTCTTCTCCTCCTCGAAATGTTGGGAATGACTTAACAAGATGTGAGCTGGCACAGATGGGGAAAGGTTGTACTTAGGAGGTAGAACCTGACACTCAGGAAAGGTTTCAACAAGACAAGAGGTAACAGCAGATACTGAAATAATGTATGGCTGCAGTTAAAAAGGGAAGCTAGTCCTGGGCAAGGAATAACTTTATACAGGCGAAAGATAGAGTTGAGGAAGGTCTTCTAATATGAGACACAGGGAGGCAGACACAGAATAAGGAATAACTTTAATAAAGAAGAAAGGCAGTCAGAAGGAGGGGTTAAGTGGGCCATTCAGATTGACAGAAGTGTCAAGAATGGACTCATATGGGAATACAGCTGGTGTACCCTTTTCAGTAAGATCATGGGGGTGGGGGGAAACGGCTACAAATAACTCAAGAAGAGGTATCCTTAGGTGAAAATATGAAATGGTGCTAAATTATCAAATACTAAGTAGTAAAGAATGCCTATGGATAATTGGAGCAAACAGATCTTCTTTGTCTTTATTTTACACTATGGCTTTGTCTACACTACAAGGTTTTTG
Source organism: Rafetus swinhoei (assembly GCA_019425775.1). Lineage (NCBI taxonomy): Eukaryota > Metazoa > Chordata > Testudines > Trionychidae > Rafetus > Rafetus swinhoei. Next base: position 265,868,678 of record CM033437.1, on the reverse strand, counting down.
CACAAAAACACTTGTTTTTGCGCAAAAACTAGTGGAGTGTCCACACCTCAAGCGCATTTTTGTGCAAGTAAATCGACAGAACAGAGGGCTTTTGCCGGTAAAGTTATTCCTCTCCCCATGAGGAATAACTCCTTTTTGCGCTACAGCTATTGCGCAAAAAGGCAGGTGTGGACGCTCCAGAGGGGTTTTTGAGCAAGAAACCCCTATCAGAAAAAGCACAGGTGCTCTGATGGCCATTCTGTGAATGGCCATCAGGGCTTTCTTGTGCAAGAGTGTCCATGCAGTGTGGAAGCTCTCTTGCACAAAAGCACATCGCTTTTGCGATGCACTTTGAGGTATGGACGCGCTTTTGCACAAGAAGTTTTTGCCCAAAAACTCTTCCACAAAAGGCTTCTTGTGCAAAAACCCTGCAGTGTAGACAAAGCCTATGTGTATTTAGTAGTGGATCCAATTTATCCTAAGCTTCATCAGTCCAAGAATGTAGAGACTCTCCTGTTTCTATTTTAAATTGGTATATTTGATAACCCAGTGGACTGTTTTGTTGCTTTTGCTATCAGTTGGCTAGCCTGGGTCATATTCTTTTCTGTATTTTACATGCAAGATAACACTGTTTTCTCATAATATGGCTCCCAATATATATAGCCGGCAACAGAACACCAGGTAAAGTAATTCATTTCCAAGAATTAATAAACAAGGCTTCCTTGCAATGGAGAACTGCATTAGTTCTGAAATATCAGCTTTGTTATTTTCTGAGAATGTTCAATGTTCTGTGGAAAGTCTGTTCATCATGGGTTTTCAATAGTCAAGTCCCATCTTTGTAAAAGGCACAGTCTAATAATGAGGTTCTGTCACAAAACAAAGGGGCCACAGCTGCCTTTCACTTCCTTGTTCCATCAATACAAATCAAATGGACAAGGTGACTCAAGAGGTGGCACCATTGCCTTCTGAACACCCTGTGTGGGCTGCTTCAGACATTCTTGCTCAGACTGGATCCCAGGCATTGAGACCCACCCGCCTTGCTGGGTTTCCGAGCCTAGGCTACTGCCCAAGCAGGAATCATTACACTTCTATTTTTGACCCCACAGTGCAAATCCCACTGAGATTCACTGCTGAGGGGCGGGTTTGATTTTCTGAGTTTTTTTCTTCAGTGAAGACACACCCTTAAACAGCCCACACAAGGGGAAGCCAAACATTTGACTTTACAGCCATCTATCTCACTTTAATAAATCCTGCTGCAAGGAGCACTTGTACAATGGTTTTACAACTCTTACCTCAGAGCCCACATAAAACTTAATAGTCCCAAAACAAAAGTTTCTAGGCTCCAGCAGTAGCAACTCCTTCTGCTGTAAGGCCCCAGGCTTCTTCACTGTCTGGAGAGCTTTTGAGGTCTTTTTTTTTTGCTTGGTCAGGACCTCTCTCAGGTCTCCCTACCAGGAGAGATTTTGCCTAGCTCTGACTCCTAGGGAGCACCTCTCTGCAGAAGATTCATGTGCTCATGAGCTTTCCAAACTGAGCCTCTGCTAAGGTTCAGTCTCCACTATAACCTTACATGGGTATAACTACATCACTCAGGAATGTGAAAAATCCATCTCATAAAAATCTAGGCCTCATACAGACAGTGTTTCTCCTGTCAACATGGAGGTGGATTAACTACACCATTAGGAGAAGCTCTCCCATGGACACAGCAGCACCTTCACTGAAGCACAACAGCGGCACAGCCACATTTATGAAGGGGTGCCGTGGCAGTATTTGAAGTGTAGGCCTGCCCTAAGCCTTTGATTAGGCCCAGCTGCTGCTTACTTAAGTAACTGCCTTGCAGCTACTGGGGCAGTTAACTATCCCCAGGGAAGCTTGGGATGGCTCACTCCTTTCAGTGGATCTTGTCATTAGCAGGTTGGTCATCTGACTCCCATAAAGAACCAGCCTGTGACAGTGACCCCCATATTTGATCCATTTCAGGAAACCTAGCTTAGTTCCTCAGTGGCTTAGTGTTCTTTCCATGGATTTAAATAAATAACAAGCCCCAACAAATAGAGGTAGGGAAGACGTAAAAGATTATAATGCTTGTATTTCATTTATCATATTACAAAGGAGCAGAAGTTCTTCAGTCACATAAGAAACTGCACCGGCTCTATATTTCTCCCTTTTGAATTCAATTTGTGCACTTTTAGATTTGTTTGTAATTGTATGTCTACATTAAAGCTGTTACTCCAATTAGGACAGAATCACATTTTTTACTTTTTAGCGTCTCTGAGCTGAATGCAAAGCTTTGCTAGAGGAGCTGTATAGTGCTTAGTATTAGATCAAACTCTCAGCAATGTTGTAACATATTGGGCCTGAAACACATTTCATTTACACCAGTTAAAACACCAAAGTAACTCCTTGGATGTCAGCAGCACTACACTTGATTTACACTAGGGGGGATTAGTGAAACTCAGTCTCAATGTGCACAGTAAAAATGGTCATGTTTTATTAAAAATACCAAGAAAATTATAAGATTAGCTTCTATGTAGTCCCCACATCTACAGATAATGGGATAGACTTGATCAGAATCTAATTTTGATTTTTGGCAAATTGAACATCATAAAACCTGCAATCTGAAACTTTGTGCTCCATTAAAGCCATCCAGCCAACAGAGGGAGCACTAGTTCATTAATAAATCCTGTTTCCAGAGCTACCTATGTTTCTTCAGGTACATAGACAAGCAAGTGATTATAGAATAGCTATGCTGGCCTTTGGAATGCTACAAAGCCCCAACTGGTGAGGAATCATTTGCAAACTTCTAAGTAGTTTTTTTTCTCACAAAATGCAGAGTAGAACATAAAAATGTGCAGTGATATACATTAAAACAAAAGGAGGTTCCCATGGTAGAATCCGCATTCCAGGTTCAGCTGCTGTTCATAAGCAAGCAGATCCCCATGAGTCAGTGGCAACCTTGCATTCAATACAGAGCCATCTGTTACCCTATTTATTAGAGCTGGTCAGAAACAATTCTTTGCTGATAATTTTGGTTGTGAATTTTGGCAATTTTTCAGTGAATACTTATTTGCAAATATTTATTTTTCCCCATTATCTCATCAGCCACACTCTTTATGTGAATGATGATATGACAGCAACAAGAAGCTTGAATTGAATAACAAAAAAAACTTTGCAAGCTTTGTTTTCTTCAGGCAAATGCATCTATTATTGTTTCAGGGAAGCTGCTTTTTGGCAGGAGATTGAGCTCAAGGATTGACTTGCCTTTCACACTTAGTAGAAGTCCAACTTGATTTGTCTGTTTGCATCTTAAACCATACGTCAGGTTAATTCTTTCCTTGTTTATGAATGGAAGATGAAAAATCACAGTCAGTGAACTTTGTAACTTGCTACAGTGGTAATGGTCTGCACTGCAAAATGGGAAACCTTTTTTTATTCCCTAGCCCAGCTGATGTCACTCTGAGGGACTGAATTGGGAACGCTAGATTATATAGTGTGTCTGTAGGGGCAGACTCCATTTACTTAAGTAGAGCACTGTGTAAGCAAATGCCTCCAGCTGTATGTTTGCCTTGCAGGATAGGGGCCTAAGACACTACTTAATCTAAGAAAGAATCTAAATAAGAATCAGGCCCTGAGCTGGTAGGATTGTGGTTGATGCCCATCTCCAAAAAAGGCTCATGGTGCGGGTGGGATTTGTCATTCCTCAGCAGAGATTCTTTCAGCTAAATACAAAGGCATATGAATGGTTTCAATGCAGTGTGGCGCCAACAGCCTCACTGGACCTCTAGGGAAGGTAGGAAGGGGCCTGCTCTGTGCCCCTAGAAGGGGCAGTGCCTCAGGAGGAAGGGCCGGGGCTGGGGCTAGGCAGACCTCAGCACCGCCAGGAGAGCTCCGTGCCTGCCTAAGGCAGACCTCAATGTTGCCCAGCAATTTAATGGTTCCGGGGTACCAGCAGCTGCTGCAGCAGCAGTGGTAGCGGTGCCTGGAAGCCCCATGCTTTTTTGTATCACCAGTCCCAGGGACAGTTGCCCCTTGTGCCTCCCCTTCCCCATCAGTGGGCCTGTTTCCATGGTGTGTCCATCTAATATTTCCTGACTGGAAAACCTGTGAGTTTTAATAGGGTGGGGAATATATAACATGACAAAAAATGGGGTGTTGGAGGCTGCAGCTCCAATAGTCTGTCAAGAAATACTGGGAGAAATTAAAAACTGTTAAGGCATTACATTAACTGTTTGCCTTGCAGGATAGAGGCCTAAGATACTACTTAATCTAGTATTAAACAGCCGTCCTGAACAAGAAGGGCTCTGAATAAAAAAAAAAAAATTGAAGATAAACGAATCATAAAACTAAATATTTTTCACACCTTTTATGTTCACATCCAGGACCATATTTGCTGTTTGGTCAAATCCAGTAAGTGTTCTGACTTGCCTGTCTGGAAATATTATCAAAGGGTAGCCATTTATGACTGTGGGAGATTTCCTTTTAAATATTTTTTACACTCTCCTTGGCAGTCCAAGGACACAGGAAATATATGCTGTGTCTGAGTTCACTTTATCTCCGAAGGTTTTCTAAGAGCCAGGCATCTTTATAAACAAGATACAGTTGAATGCCTGAATGACAAGTGGTTTTCTCCAATGTGGAGCAGCTGTTTGATTTCAAGTATTGAGAATGGCACTGATAAACCTGAGTTTCACTGTGATCTTTTTACACTTTAATATGTGCTCATTTTGGGAGGGGGAGGAGGAACTTTTTGCTGCACATTATTGTTTTGTTTTTCTCATTCTAATTTTGTTTTCTCTCAAATAACAGAGTTTGTTGCTGTGGTTCGTAGTAGAAGGGGCAAGACAAGCTGTGATGATATTTTTATGGACACCACTTCCATCTCGCTACATTTTCAATCCAAAGACACGTCCATGTGTCATCCAGGTAACTTCATAACTTTGAAATAGCTATGTAAATATAAAAATGTGTTCCCAAACAAAACACCAGGTTAAGAAAGCACCAGTCACTGACAAGGGTGAGGGACAACCCTTAGAGAAAAAGATACAGGTCAAGATTCCCAGCTGTGACAAGTTTATGCCAGGTGCCGCTGAGGGACAGAAAGCTGGTTCTAAGGCACCTTTCTGCTCTCATGGTCCTGAGCCAGCCAGGAACTGAAAATAATTTGAAGCAGCGTAGTGGCTTTTTAAAATTATGGCAGGTGTAGCAGTACCTCTGGTGCACCCTTCCTATTCAAACACAACCCTTACGTTGGGAGGGAGATTCCTCTGCAGAAGAAATCATCAACTGCTCCATTCGGGCATCATTTTGTTTACTTTGCCCTGCTGAGACAGTATAAAGCAGGCAAAGTCAGGAACTGGAACCTGGCACATACTTTACATCCCAAACTTTTTTTAGAAAGCAACAAAATTATAAATTGGGGTTAAACTGAAACAAAACACCTCCAAACTTGCTCTGAGCAAAACCTTTCGTGCCGTGTTTGTAAGATGTGATCTTACATAAATGAATGGACAATGTTCCAAACGAGTCTTGTGTATAACTTTAAGAAACCCAGTCATAGGACACAAAAAAAACCCTTAAATTGCAAAAAGCCATAGTATTTGAACAGTTTGTATACTTCCACAGTTATGAACTGACGTATATAGACTGAAGACTTAGTATACCCACATGCCATCTAATCTCAACACTGGCTCATGCAGATGAACAAGTGGATAAAATGACATCTACTTGTTTCTAAAAGTTTTGAGATCATGTTTCTTGGGATTTGCTTTGACATGCTGAGCGCCACAAGCATACTCATGTAAGCATTGTACATACTATCGATTCTGAAAGAGTCATATTCTCTGCTATTTTTTAGTCGGGGGTGATTTTACTGAAGGTAGAACAAGCACCTTGAGCTATTGAAGGAGCTTAAAAATGTCTGTGACTCTGGATACACAATGTGTACTGTGTATTTTGTAGACATTCAAGCCTTGTAGACAGAGACCTTTTCTTCCAAACTATGAAAGTGATGAAAAAAACAGCTAATGATTAAAGGCAATTTTGAAAGCTTTACAGGTTTAGTAATAAAAATGTTTTAAAGAAGCATTGACTCTTATTTCCTTTGATTTTTCCCCCTCCCCTTGATGATCCAGTTAATAGAATTCTGCCCTCGGAAGTTACTGTGTACATTACAAAGATAAAAAATTGTTAATGTCAGAGAGGAAGCGAGGTGTTCAGTATTGTCTGGAAACATAAGTACATTTTGTAGGTCCACATAAGCAATTACCGTGTAACCTGTTCTTTGGTTGGTGAAGCAGAAATAACCATCCATTCATTTACCCTCTAATGATATGGTGTACCGTTTACATTTGACACTATATGGTACTTGCCACCATGTGCACTCATTTTAAGTGGTCAGCAGTTACCAGCAAATAAAAGAAAATTACTTCCCCACAATCCTTGTCCTAAGGGAGTAATAACAGATCTCTACTCTGGGGTCAGTACTTCTGAGTGTGAAAGGATCAGAATGTCCTGAGCTCAGTGACAGAATTTTTAAATAATCTCTCCTGCTTTGGGGCAATAGCCCACAACTATCCCACCTGCCTATTCCTTTTCCAGGTAAGCTCAATAACATATAACAAATCCATGGCTTTGCAAGGTGGGAGAAGTGATGTGCAGAGCATAGATTTAAGGAGGGAGAGCTCACTGGGTTTTAAATGGCCATTGGGATATGTCTTATTATCCTGCAATGATGGAAAGTTGTATTTTTTGTGGTGGTGAGATTCTGTGTGAGGAAGAGAATGGCACAGTAAGAAAAAAAAATGTACCTGAAGCAAATTAATACCATCAAGCAAGCCGAAAGCCAGCAAAGGAAAGAGGGTGTGCACGGTTTGCATAGATCCATAGGGGCACGAAGGATGAATATGTAATGATGGGACATCCGAACTGGGTCACAGAAAATTATGAAGTACCTGACAGAGTTTCCTGCATTTCAGCAATTTTGTGAAAGAGACTTTTAAAAAGTAGCAAAACCAGATCAAGTAGGCAGAAAAACAAATAACCTAAAGAGTCTCCGAAGCTTGATGCCCTTCACAAATACTATTTTCCTTTAATATGTGCAAGGGGTAGGCAGCTGAAGCAAAACAATCCAGAACTTCTGCAGAAGCGAGAACAGCCTGTCAAATAGCGTTTCAGCAGCCGCAGAAGGTAATCTTCACTTATCAGACTCAGGAAAAGCAGAGGACAGTTGAGTCATGTGCTTCCAATTATGTCTTAGTTGTGGGAAAACCCACACCTTCCACTGGTGAGGCAGTTTAAGGATGAGAGCTAATGATCCTCCTCATTCTGTCTCCATTGTTAAACCTACTTTTCTCCCTCAGTCTCTCACATGCCCCAGCTCTTGGTTACTCCAGTCACTTCTTACTCTAACAACTCGCCAAAGTCCTTTTTTTCCCCTCTCAATTCCTACTGCTACTTTCTAGCCAAAGCCATACAGTTTTTCACCACAACTGCTTTCTTCTCCCTTTCTGTCACTCCTTTACATATATCTCTGCTTTTGCCTTACCATTCCGTCAAAACCTCTGATTCTGTGCTCATCTCTCCCACCATAGATTAGTACACACATTTTTACTACTAATGTACATCTTTTACTAACAAACACACATTTTAAATAAAATACCCCCTAAAAATCATCAGTGTTGTTTTACTACCTAAAAATCATCAGTGTTGTTTTACTATGTTGGAATTTGCTTGCCAACATTACATGCACAAATCTCATAGGGTATGTCTACACTTGCCCCCTAATTCGAATTAGGGAGGCAAATGAAGCATACCAAAGTTGCTAATAAAGCACGGGATTTAAATATCCTGCGCTTGATTAGCATATTTGCGGCCGGTTGCCATTTTAAAAAGCTGGTAGCCCGAATTAACTCGCCACGTGTAGATGCGGTAGTCCGATCCAAAACCCTTGAATTAACTGTTACTCCTCATTGCACGAGGCGTTTAAATATTTAAATCCCGCGCTTCATTAGCAACTTCGGTATGCTTCATTTGCCTCCCTAGTTCGAATTAGGGGTCAAGTGTAGACATACCCATAGAAATCATATAAACGGTCATTCATCCCCCTAGGGCAGGGGTGGGAAACTTTTTTGGCTTGGGGTCCACTGACATGCAAAAAAATCAGTTGGGGGGCCACACACAAGTGAGAAGCGGGAAAAACCCCTCACTGTGGCTCCTGACTGAAAAGGAGAAAGACACTCCCCGCATTCCCCTCACACAGAGCCTAGGGGGGGCCAGCCTAGTAGATTTTGTGCTCCAGCCCCTAAGGTAGCAGCAGGTGAGCTGTAGCACCAGTGCGGGCTCCCCAATGCAGGAGAGACTGAGCCCCAGGGGCTGGATCCAGGCAAGCCAAGGGCTGCATCTAGCCCCCGGGCCTAAGGTTTCCTACCCCTGCCCTAGGGTTTAGAACTTTAGCTCCACTATGATATGTTTATGCAACTCCAGTAGTGCAAAGAGATAGCAAAGTCAGCTCCATCAGCCTCCTGCCATTTTCCCCAACACAGGTGGAATCGGAGGTGAGAGGAAACTGGTGCTCCCCAGTGTGCCACTCCAGCAAGAAGAAGCCAGTGGGCTGGGGCACGGAGCGGCCACTCCCAGCCAGGCTCCTGCAGGCTACGGCACAAAGAAGCAGGCAGCCAGGCAGGTGAAAGGGGCTGGCTGGCAGCGCAACCACCATGCCCCCATGAGTCCGAGACTACCCCAGCCCGAAGACACCCCCCAAGGGGATCAATTAAGGAGGGCGGGGGTAGGGGAATGCAGCCATGTGCACTGGGATGTTGCTTGCTCTTCTTCCCCTGATTATCAGGGAGTGAGGGGAAAGTGCACAGCTTGCTACTCTGAACCCCCTACCCTCCCAGCCCCCTGCCCTGATGACTGCACCGTCCCATGCCCTCCAGCCTCCTTCCCTGAGCCCCCCACACACACCTCAATCCTCCACCCTCAGCCCCTTCTCACCCACCATCCTTGACTCCTCAACCCCATACACCCCAGCCCTCTGCCCTAAGCCCCAAGCCTGCAACCTTCTGCACCTCCCACATCCCCACCCCTTGCCCTGAGCTCCCCAAACCTGCAAGCTCCTGCCCTGTCTTCTGCAGCCTCCACATCCCCACTCTCTGCCCTGAGCCCTTTCCCCAACTCTAACCTCCTCCCCTGATCTCCCCATGCTCCACTCCACACTTACCTTTCTGAAAGGTACTCTCATATTTCAGACACCCCATATCTTGCTGCCCTGAGCTCCCCCTGTAAGAAACTGTAAAGACCTATAAGAAACTGAAGTTACTTTGACCCCTGGGGTGGAATCAACAGAGGAAACAGAACTGGCAGAGCATCATCTGGGCAATTTAAAAGTGTCCAGCAGCCCTGGGCCATCACTGCCAGCAGCACTGCAGGACTAAGACAGGCTTCCTGCCTGCCCTTGCTCTGGGCTGCTTGCAGAAGCGGCAGGCACAACCCTGTGGCCCCTTGGGGGAGTCTCTGCACACTGTCCCCACCCTGAGTATCTGTAGCTCCCATTAGCCAGGAATTGTGGCAAATAGAAGTAGCGTGGGTGGTGCCTGCAGGCAGCAGCATGCAGAGACCTCCCGCTCTTCCCTTTCTAGGAACTGTTGCAAGAGGGCTGTGCTGGTAACTTTTGGGATCTGCTCAAGATAAAGTGCCACCACACTCCCCCCCTCCCACATCCCAACCCTCCACCCCAGCCCAGAGCCTGCACCCCAACTCTCCATGCCAGTCTAGAGAAAGCATGAGGGTGGGGGAAAGCAAGCAAGGGAGGAAGAAGGATGGAGGGACTAGGGACTTGGCCTTGAAAAGGGGGCAGGCCAGGAGCCTTTGGATTTGTGCAATTAGACAACTGGTAACTCTGGAAGAGTACATGCAGCAGACAACTCCCTGGGCACTAGCCAATGCAGGCACAGTACCATCATTCAAATGTCAGGTAGACCATGTCCAGGTGCAGCTTTGTGTGTGCATTGGGGCTCATTGACTGTTCTGCCCTGAGGCCCAGAATAGCTGTTTGTGGGCCTGGCACCAACCATAGTGCAGATTTGAACCTGGGACATCTAGAGCTTAGTGTAGGAGCCTCTACAACTTGAGCGATAAAGCCAGCTGGCTCTCAGCTTAGGCTGTAGAGCTCCCTTGTTCTTATCTCTCACTGTAAGTGGTCTAAGTGCCACTGCATGGAACAGTGAACCACACTAGGGGTATGTCTAGACCACATGGCTCCGTCGACAGAGCCATGTAAACTAATTTACTCGGCATAGTCAAAGAAGCGGGATTTTAAATAATCCCCGCTTCGTTAAAATAAACATGGCTGCCGCGCTGTGCCAACGATCAGCTGATCCGGCACAGCGCGGCAGTCTAGACGTGGATCTGTCAGCTGGGGAAGCATTTGCCAACCGATCCCTTATGATTCGTGAAACGAGGTTTACAGGATCGGTTGGCAAAGGCTTCCCCAGCCGACAGATCCGCGTCTAGACTGCCGCGCTGTGCCGGATCAGCTGATCGTCGGCACAGCACGGTGGCCATGTTTATTTTAACGAAGTGGGGATTATTTAAATCCCCGCTTCTTTGACTATGCCACGTAAACTAGTTCACATGGCTCTGTCGACGGAGCCATGTAGTCTAGACATACCCTTGGTGTGTGGGTTACACTCTGATTGACCGTTGCCATTTGGCACACCTGAGCACCCATTTGTATTCACGCATGTAAAATTCATGATCTCCTTCCCCCAGTTTATTTGGCCATATTGATATTTATAGATTTTAATCTCAGCCATAAACTGCACACATTTTACAGTGTGCTACAGTAGTAACAGTGTCCAGATTTGTGTGTCAAGAGCAGTCTCGGGCAAGTCCATATTCTTTTCATCCTTTCATTGATCCCTTTGCACTTAAAAAGTCACAGCTTCTTCCATTTCAGGAGATGTGCTGTAGTTCTTCTTTCAAACAGCATGACACAATTCAGTGTCTAGAATGTGCTGCAGAGCTGGAAACTGCCAGAAAGCTTGTTTTTAATTTTCTCCACAGGAAAGAGCAATGTGTAACTTCTCAGCAGAGTAACTGTCACAAAGACAGAGAAGAGAATAAAAGAAGAGAATAGAATAAAAGGAATATTTTGGCTCATGTCAAGATAAAACTGAACAAAAAAAATCTTCCCCGCAGTTCTGCCTTTATATGCTGAGACTTGACTTTAGACCAGGATTTCTGGTTAGAGTGAGAAAAGAACCTGAGCCTCCTGCTCCAAAGATGGATACAGAGCCGAACTTCCCCAGACTTTGAGTATATTTGCTTCCGGCATCTTGGTTCACACGTATTTCTAATGAGAACCATGTGAAAATTTGTAAAGTGCTGAATTTCCATGTTGGTGAGATCAGCAGGAGTATCTGTACAATGGCCCCTGGAAACAGAAATTGTCATTCAGAACTCATTGTGCTAATGGAAGAGGAAACATTTCATTTCCTAGCGTGGAAGTACCGGTGGATTGGCACCTCCTATGATACATCCACAGGATATCAAGCAAGAAAACACGTGTTTGATTAATTGTAAGTTTGAAGGGCTAGTTATTAAATTATTAATGAAGTTTAATAACTGAGATAGAGCATTATCTATATAATAAAATGAAAAAAAAAATTAGGCCCCACAACACAAGCCAGCAGAGAAAGTCCTCTAGATGACATATCAGTCTTTTAAAAATACCATTCTGATCATGAGAAATTAAATGAAAAAGAACATATAGCACCATGAGTGCATGACACTTTGCAAGTAAATAAAAGGGGCTAGACTCCCTGGCCATGTGGCAGCTTTATATTTTTCATGGTTGGGAGAAAGCATTTGAAATGCTGAGAGACTTCACTTGATAATATACTGGAGGAGCAGCAGTTCCTGTGATACTCCTGTAGCCAGACTTGAAAAAAAAAAGGTTTTTCATCACTATTTATTAGGGCTGTCAAGTGATTAAAAATTAATTGTGATTAATCTCAGGATTTAAAAAATCAATCACGATTAATCGTGTGATTAATCGCACTGTTAAACAATAATATAAAACCATTTATTTGAGTATTTTGGAGCGCCTAGTCAGCCCAGTCATGGTGAGGACTCATTTGGGGTTGGTGCTATACAAGACATATCAAGACATAGACCATACTTCAGTATCTCATAGTCCAAGTTGTTGAAACTCTGGAAAATGGACTGTAGGGGAAAATCCTAGAGGATGATGAACTAAACCTGTCTTCTGATCAAACCTGACATCCACTGTCTACATTGGCTTCCACATATACTGAATTAAGTTCAAGTTCTCAATCTGTATCTTCAGCCTGCTCAATGAATCCAGGATGAAGACTGTGATCAACAACTCTGCTCCCCAGGCACAATGAAACATTCTACCAGAATAGTAAAACCCATCTGCCCATCAGGCAGAACTTTCTGATGGGCCATTCTGAGACTGTGGAAGGAATTCCTCCAGGAACAAACAACATAAACTGCACTGCCTTCTGCTCCAAGTGCAGGGTGGATTTCTTTAACCTTACATTCTCTAAGGGTGTGTCTAGACTACAGGGTTTTTTCGAAAAAAGTGGTCTTTTTTTGAAAAAACTTCCCCTGCATCTAGACTGCTGCCGCGTTCTTTCGAAAGTAAATCGAAAGAACGCAGCAGTTTTTTTGACCGCGGAAAACCTCGTTTTATGAGGAAGAACACCTTTTTTCGAAAGTGTAATGCAAACTGTGCTTTTTCGAAAGAGAGCATCCAGACTGCCTAGGTGCTCTCTTTCGAAAAAGTGGCTTGCTTTTTCAAAGGTACTGGTTGTAGTCTAGATGCTCTTTTTCTAAAGAGGCTTGCAGTCTAGACGTAGCCTAAAGGTATGTCTACACTGCATTCCTCTTTTTGAGAGAGGAATGCAAATGCAGGTGAAGGAAATAGCAAATGAAGCGTGGATTTGAACTTCCTGCGCTTCATTTGCATAATCGTGTCTGGGTGCTATTTCGAAATACTCTATTTCAAAAAAAGAAATGCTGTCTAAATGCAGTTATTTCAAAAGAAAACCCTTCATCTGAAATTACCCTTACTCCTTGGCTATGTCTAGACTGCAAGCCTCTTTCAAAAGAGGCTTTTTCAAAAGATACTTTCTAGACACACCCCTTATAAAATGAGGTTTAAGGGTTATTTCAAAAGAAGGATTTTCTTTCAAAATAACCACATCTACACAGCGTTTCTTTTTTTGAAATAGGGTATTTCAAAATAGTGTCTGAACGCAATTATGCAAATGAAGTGCAGGAAATTCAAATCCATGCTTCATTTGCAATTTCGTTCATCTGCATTTGCATTCCTCTCTCGAAAGAGGAATGCAGTGTAGACATACCCTTCAACATAATATTAAAAACAAAAATAACCCAGCCAAACCAAAACACTCCACTGCATACACAATACTGCCCATACCTCTCTCCATCTTACTCTCCCACCCCAACAGTAAACATGATCAGAGAACAAACCACATGTGACAAATATTAGTCATTTGTTGTGTGTGCTACTGGAAGACATTCAGATACTATGGTGACTGGGGTGGAATAAGACACTACACAGAATAGAATAGAATAGAATAGAATAGAATAGAACTAAATTACCTACTAGCATTTTCCCATCTGTAATTTCTACATTTCTTTGCTTTTAGTTTTTAGTCTTTCCATTGAAGCTGGCTCAGGCCTAAACTCTGAAGGAAAGGAAAAAAGTTCACATTTCTAAGAAAATTTGGTAAACAATTAGAGGTGGTTGGATTATTTCTTGATAACAATATTCCCTTCAGTTTTTGTAGTTTTCCCATTTATGATTCATTTACAAACCAGTCTTCATTTCTACAAAATACTTGTTATATATAAATGTTCATTAAATAGTAAACTCACTTCCGAAATGGTAACACACATAAACCTGTAGGGGAACGTTTTAACCTACTTGGTCACTCAATCATGGATTTAAAGGTAGCCATTCTTCTATAAAGGAATTTCACCACCCAATTACAGAGATACTGCAGAACTGAAATTCATCTACAAATTTAACAATGTTACCATGGGCTTGAATAAACACATTAATTGGTTAAGACAGCAAGTTAAGGAAGTATGGATTAAATAAATGGACTATAAAGTGGATAGAAACCTGGCAAGATTGTCAGGCCCCAGTGATCAATGGCTTGCTGTCTGGTTAGCAGTTGGTTTCAAGTGGAGTGCCCCAAGGATCAGTTCTAGGCAGATTTTGTTCAACATCTTTATTAATGACCTGGATGAGGGGATGGATTGCACCCTCAGCAAATTTACAGATTACACTAAGATAGGGGGAGAGGTAGATACATTGGAGGGTAGGGAGACCTAGATAAATTGGAGGATTGGGCCAAAAGAAATCTGATGAGGTTCAACAAGGACAAGTGTAGAGTCCTGCATTTGGAATGGAAGAATCCCAAGCATTGGGACAGAGTGGCTAAGCAGCAGTTTAGCAGAAAAGGACCTGGGGATTACAGTTGATCAGAAGCTGGATAGGGGTCAACAGTGTGCCCTTGTAGCCAAGAAGGCTAATGGCATATTAGGGTGCATTAGGAGGAACATTTCCAGTAGACATAGAGAAGTTATTATTCCCCTTTATTCAGCACTGCTGAGGCCACATCTGGAGTATTGCATCCAGTTCTGGGCCCTCCACTATAGAAAGGATGTGGATGCCCTGGAGAAGGTTCAGCAGAGGGTAACCAAAATGATTAGGGAGCTGGAGCACATGACCTACAAGGAGAGGCTGGGGGATTTGGGTTTATTTAGTCTGCAGAAGAGAAGAATGAGGGGGAATTTGATAGCAGCCTTCAACTTCCTGAAGGGACGTTCCAAAGAGGATGGAGAGAGGCTATTCTCAGTAGTGACGGATGACAGAATAAGGAGCAAAGGTCTCAAGTTACAGTGGGGGAGGTCTAGGTTGGACGTTAGGAAAAACTATTTCACTAGGAGGGTGGTGAAATACTGGAATGGGTTACCTAGGGAGGTGGTAGAATCTCCAACCCTAGAGGTTTTTAAGTCCCAGCTTGACAAAGCCCTGGCTGGAATGGTTTAGTTGGGGTTGGTCCTGCTTTGGACTAGGGGCTGGACTCAGTGACTTCTTGAGGTCTCTTCCAGCCCTAGGAGTCTGTAATTCTATGATTACAAAGCCAATTTCCTCTGCCTTTGACATCCACATTTCCACATCCAACCCACTTCATTAACATAGGTCCTACAATTGACAGGTAATTCTTTTGCTGTTATATATATCTTGGATTCTGTTCTTTCCACTCCAACTCATCTGATGAAGTGGGTCCTACACAAAAGCTCATGATATTATATATATTTTTGTTAGTCTCTAAGCTGCCACAGGACAACTCATTTTTAAAGTTACAGACTAACACGGCAACCCCTCTGAGACTATTAAAAATATGTCAGCCTATGGGATGTTCACTTTGATTATTTGTTGATTGGTATTTGTGGAATGTGATTGATTGCATAAGTCGCAGGGTTAATTTTTCCTTTTATTTAGAATGTCTTCAACAAGAGAATAACAAATGGCAACAAATGAATGCACTTCTGTTGAAAATTTTGGATGAATTGTTAATCATTCAAAAAATCTTCTATTTTTGTGTTTTTCAAATACTTTCACAGATACCTGAAAGTAATCCAAATATTAATGAATAATAAACACTATCACACCATAAAAACTCAATAACTGACCTCATTGCTTTTACTGCCAACAATATTTTGGAATCACTTGTAGGTAATATCCAACCAGTTCTACCCAACAATGAACTTTTAAAAAATAAAATAAAATAAAATAAAATCTACTAAAAAGTGATTTGACACTGTTCTATGAAAAAAGAGTGGGCAAATTAATTAACTAAACTAGAGGATCAGCTTAAAAATCCTGCCAAAGACTAATAAAATCCTAGATACTAACATTTTTGGCTAAAAAATTACAACCATAGTAATTAGTGTTGCAGAAAATGTCCATATGCCATTGTGCCAAATGATTGAGGGTATTTCAGAATTGTTCTTTTAGGATTTGTTGCAAGTAACTGGGAGGGACATGATTCTATTGAAAGGATTATGCAAGGGCATCATAGCTTTACCATTCCAGTAATAATGACTCCCCAGGTTAGTGATATGAAGGAGAGAGACGTTTGCAAAATATATTATAAAATGATTGTTACACCAATAGGAATAATATAAATGACTATTACACTTTTTGAAGCATATTCTTGGCAGTTTTCTCTTTTGTTTTTAATATCATTATTATTGGCCTGGCCTTAGTACTAAATTCACATTCATTTTAGGGAGCGCTAGTACTCATAAGGCTATGCATACCTGCTGAATATGAAATTAAAAATCACCATTGCAGTCAGTTTTTATAGGCTAAAACAATAGGTGTCGTTTATTGTTTTGTTTGGATACATTCAAATTAAATATGTTACAAGATTTTGTTTTATCATTAACTTGTTCAAGACCACTACGGGTTTGCTAAATGCCAGGCAGCAAAATTAAAATGTCATATGACATAGAGCTCAAATACATTGGTTAAAATAGAACTATATGATTCTACATTTATTTCTGAAATTCATTTTTATGCTGGAAAATGTGGTAAAACTAAAACAGATATTTTTTACAGCCATTGCTTCTAGTATTGCATAATCACTCATTCAAATACTAATTTCTCTCTCTCTCTCTCTCTCTTTCTCATTTCTGTTGCTGACCTTTCTCTTTTCAGCATGTTGCTCACACTCAGATCAAAAAGAAAATGACCAATCCTTGTTTACTGGGCAATGGGTAGGAGATGATATGAAGTGCAGCCTTTTCCTTGATGATTCTGTGTCTTCAAAGATGAATGAAAAGTCGGAATAGCCCTACAATGAAATGAGCAATACGAATGAACTAAAAAGAGTGTGTGTTGAGGTGAAAGGGGTGACCATGATGGGTTGTGTGAATGGGCATCACCAATCGAAACACAAAACCTAGCTCTGAGAGGTTTGGCTCTGAGAGCTGGTGGCATTTGAATTTCTCCTGAGTGGCCAGAGAAGCACACAGCTTGCAGGGAACACTGGTCATGAGACAGCAGAGTTTCATAGCAGAAAGTATGGCTGGAGTCTGGCCATATATGGAGTAAGCACAGAGCATAGCCCTCACAACGTATGGAGGTCCTAACACCTACAAAGAATTTTACAAGGGCCCAGGAGCCAGGGGCTCTCTGTGATACTCAATGGACTTCACTATAAGGATGTTAAGGACTAGTCGACTAGTCCGGTAAGCAAATGGGGAAATGCCACGCGGAGCCCGGGCATTTCTGGGGAAATGCCACACGGAACCCGGGATCCGCTGGGGAGTCCCCAGCGGATCCCAGGCTCCGCATGGCATTTCAAAACAGCAGCGCAACATGGAGCCCGGGGTCAGTGGGGGATTTTAAGTCCCCCCACTGACCCCAGGCTCCATGAGGGCACTTCTGCTTTGAAATGCACAAGAGCCCCCACTGGGGCTACTCAGCTAGTAAATTATCCGATATTTAACATCCTTACTTCACTACCCAAAGCCCTTAAGACTATGTACCAAAGGTCTCCCAGCTGCCTGTGAACACCTGAACATCCCTGAGCTCAGGTGGGTATTGGCCTTATGGACATTCTCATTTAATTGGCAGGCTTTCTATTCACTGTTCCCCTCTCTCCTCTTCCTTCCCCCCTCCCCCCCACCCAATATAGCCTAAAGCAGAGAAATCTCGTACCTTCATTTACATAATATTCAGCTTAAAGATAAACTGTCTTGGTACTCTGCCAATCTACACCTACTGGAGAGACTGAAATGAGACACCATTCAGAAGAAAGTGCAGATTTTCAAAATATAATCATCCATGTTCATCCTGGGACTTGGCATCCAGGGCATTGGATACCCTCCTGGATTTCTAGGGTTTGACTCACTCTCAGTGGGCCCCAGAAACTCCTGTTGTGCTCTACCAGGCTCCTGGGGTTTGGCTCCTTCTCAGGTGAGGAAAAAAATGTGGTGGTCCTCTCACAAGTGGCACCGAGAGGAGCAGTCTCGGCAGATTGTGCAGCACTTCCTAATACTGAACATCCCTTCCTTTTCTTAAATGCTTTGATTAGCAGTGAAGGTGGTAATATGTTCACATATAAATTGTCATCATCAGGCATCTGGGTTCACAACCCAGCAAGATTAACAGGGGCAGTACATGTTTCTCAGATGATCACTGCCAACTCAGACAGAGAGGGGGAATGCACACTGTATACTTGTGTGCCCCCCATAGTGAGAGCCCTGCATTTACCCTGCACAAAACCAACAGAAACTATGTGCAATGTGGGACAGAGAATCCTTATTCAGCAGCACTCTAGAGGGTGATCATTATTTTGGCTGGTGGAGCTTAGGCTCCTTCATGAAAGAAAGCACTCAGTTGATCCAGAGAGAAATACTGCTGTTAGCTTTAATAGTGGCTATTCAACCTGGCTGAAATGCATTTATAGCAGCTATATTGGGGAGGCAGTGATTATGGACCAGGAGACCTAGGAGCTACCATGGACCTGCTGCATGTCCTTGAAAAAGCTATTTCAGGTTTCTGTGCCTCAGTTTCCTCTTCTGTAAGAGGGAAAATTGATGGTAATAATTCACTGAGGTTGAATTATGAAGAGTGCTATGTAGGGGCATGTCTAAACTACATCCCTCTTTCAAAAGAGGGATGTAAATTAGGCAGATCGAAAGTGCAAATGATGTGGGGATTGAAATATCCCGTGCTTCATCTGCATAATTGTGTCACAGCCTTCTTTCAAAAACGTGTATCGCCTCAGGAGTACAAGATCTTTCGAAAAAGGGGTTTTCTTTCAAAAGAACCGCATCTAGATGGCGGTTTCACTTTCAAAATACACGTTTTCGAAAGAACGCTATGATGCGATTATGCAAACGAAGCGCAGGATATTTAAATCCCTGCTTCATTTGCACTTTCGAACTGCCTAATTTACATCCCTTTTTCAAAAGAGGGATGTAGTTTAGACATAGCGTAAGAGTTAAATATTACTAGTGTTGTAATATACATCAATTTATGTCTCTCTAACACACACACGTACATATTTGGTGCATATTTTATTTTTTACAGGTGTACTTGTTTTCAAGCTAAATTTTTTGTATGTCAGTCATCCCTTTGAACCTATCAAAGTACATTGAAAGTACATTGTGCTTCTGCTAATGTCCAGTGTGTTCAAAGCATTCTTCCATGCATGTTTTCAGTACAATTACATTTATAAAGTAGATGGTGGTATGTCCTCTGGATTTTGAATGCCTCTTTAAAATTTAAATGGTCTTTAGATATCTTCAAATACCAGCAGGTTGCTGGGTAATTTACATTTTACCTCAGCGAGCCAGATGTATTATCCCATAGCCTGCAGTTGTGTATACCACACACTGAGTACTGAGAGGTTACTTGCGCTTGCTGTATATTTGTGAAGAGTGCAGAGACGGGCAAGCTTATTGAGGAACAATGTTGTTCTTGAAATGGAATTCATTCGCATTTGAAAGATTTGGAGCACATGAAGCTGAGCTAATCATCAACAAGCTCTCTAATCTCTATCATTACTGTGCATTTTCATGTTAGTGATTGTGGCAGTTTTTCCCTCTTGTCATCAGGTATAGAAGGCAAGGGTTGGCATTCTGTAACGAGACTGGAGACATTTATGGCAAACTGAGAGCTCTATCAGCTTAGTATTCAGGTTTCATACACGGCGGGTGAATGGAGAGACAATCTCAAAAAAAGTGCTAGGTAAAATAGGACTTCCACTCAGTTCTTCTTTGCTGATCCTCAAATAAAGCTAGAAAGGGCTATTATTGAAATAAATTAATTTGTGAGGGAAATACAGAAATAAGGCTATTACTTCAGGGCCTTATGCATTACAGCCAAAGAACCACCACAATTAATCGTTAGGACTGAAAAAATAGAGCAAGAGGCACTGAAAACGGAGAAGTGTTTTGTCACAAAATTGCAGCATTAATGGTGTTTTGAAGCTTCACATTTAAATTGCCTATTCTGACACTCAAAGTGCACAGTAGGAAAATGATGCTTATTTTATAGTTACTTGTTAAAGGGAAGGAAATAAATATGATGATTTTAAACCACAAGTCTCTTCCATAGCAAACAACCAATTCAAGAATATTGAGACAGGAACAAACTGATAGTGAAATGGTGATGTTTAAAATGCTTTTTTAAATCTAGGCTATAAATGAAGAAATTGTTTTTTCTGCTCTAAGAGGAGTCATTTTTAGAAGATCTAAATATGATCTAAGTGCTGGTGATATTCCTACTTTATTCGATAATCAACAAAAACTGGAAATAATAGAAAAGGTTATTTCTTTTTTCTTATAATAGCTCAAATATTGTGCAATTATACTGTGTTTGTCTGCTCTTTGTATGATTGCAATTTTCTTTATGCATTTCCCCACCTACAGATGCATCAACTTTTCCTAGCTAATGAGCTACAAGTTGAGTTTACTTCATGTATCCTCTATAATAAATTCAAGGAAAGAATCAGAAGGAACTTGTGCATTAACTTGGCATGCAGTCCTCTAGGAAAGGCTTTTCATGAGCACCTGCATCAATTTCCAGCTCTCGTTAACTGCTGTACAATAGACTGGTTCCAGGTGACTATTTGCATATCATCTGCATATATCTAAATCTTTATTTATTTTTAAAGATGTTCTGTATTGATGGTTCATCTGCAGTGCTTCAGTATTTGAGCATTAAACAAAAATGCAAATACAGCAGTAAACTGTTAATGAGATCTTTCTTTCTTTCTTCCTTCCTTTCTTTCTTTTTCTCAATAACTCCATTTCTTCTCTCTGATTACAACATTTTCAGTATGTTGGATTCACCAGTTCCAAAATTGTATTCTATTATTTGAAAAGCTACTTCCAAACATTGTAACTTGTTTAAATTCGAATGTTATGTACAAAAATAGCTATAATATTGTTTCAAACAGAGGCATAATGCAGAAAGGAAAAGGACTGCAGAATTTTAGGGCTTGTTTAGATAGAGAGGAAGGCCTTGTCTACTCTTACCAGGAGATCCGCGCAGCAGGGATCGATCCATCTTCTGGCGGGGTCAATTTAATGGGTAAACACCCACTAAATCTCACTTCCATCAACTCTGGTACTCCACCAGGTTGAGAAGAGTAAGGAGAGTTGATGAGAGAGTTTCTCCCTTGACCCCCCACAGTGGGGAGGCTACCATAATTTGAACTAAGGTACCTCAACTCTAGCTATGTTTTCACATACCTTAGTTAGACATTGCCCCCTAGTGGAGACCTGGCCTAAGTGCACAACAAAGCTGGGGTATCCATCTACAGAGCCCTAGCTTGCGGGCAAGAGTGGAGTTTCATGAGTGAGGGAAGGGGAGGCAGCCGCCATGCGCGCTGGGGCGTGACTTGAACCATAAAATCATAGAATCCTAAGGTTGGAAGAGACCTCAGGAAGTCATCAAGTCCAGCCCCGTGCTCAAAGCAGGACCAACCCCAACTAAATCATCCCAGCCAGGACTTTGTCAAGACTTAAAAACCTATAGGGATGGAGATACCAACACCTCCCTAAGTAACCCATTCCAGTGCTTCACCACCCTCCAAGTAAAATAGTTTTTCTTAATATCCAACCTAGACCTCCCCCACTGCAACTTGAGACCATTGCTCCTTGTTCTGCCATCTGTCACTACTGAGAACAGCCTCTCTCCATCCTCTTTGGAATTTCCCTTCAGGTAGTTAAAGGGTGCTATCAAATCCCCCCTCACTCTTCTCTTCTGTAAACTACACAAGTCCAAATCCCTCAGCCTCTCCTTGTAAACTGTGTGCTCCAGCCCCCTAATCGTTTTTGCTGCCCTCTGCGGGACTTTCTCCAATGCATCCACATCCTTTCTATAGTGGGGGGCCCAGAACTGGATGCAATACTCCAGGTGTGGCCTCACCAGGGCCAAATAAAGGGGAGTAATAACTTCTCTAGATCTGCTAGAAATGCTCCTCCTAATGCACCCTAATATGCCATTAGCCTTCTTGGCTACAAGGGCACACTGTTGACTCATATCTAGCTTCTCATCCACTGTAATCCCCAGGTCCTTTTCTGCCGAATTGCTGCTTAGCGAGTCGGTCCCCCACCTGTAACAATGCCTGGGATTCTTCCAACCCAAGTGCAGGACTCTACACTTGTCCTTGTTGAACCTCATCAGATTTCTTTTGGCCCAATCCTCCAATTTGTCTAGGTCACTCTGGACCCTGTCCCTGCCCTCCAATATATCTTGGCATGTTTAAACTCACCAAGGATTTCACTGTTAAGCCAAGCTGGTTGCCTACCATATTTGCTTTTCATGCTTTTCTTTTCTTTTTTTTTTCCGTTCCCCAGACTATCAGGGAGTGAGGGGAAAGTACTTGCATTCTGTGCTATACTCCTCTGCTCCCTCCCTTCACCGCCAGGTGTGAGACGCATGCAAGAGTGCAAGTACTTTCCCCTCGCTCCCTAATAGTCCAGGGAACAGGAAGAAAAGCAATCCGCATCCCAGTGCACACAGCTGCTGTCCCCTGCCTTCTGCCCCCCCCCCCCACGCCACTCTGCCCCAGCACTCCAAAAACTCTGCCCTTGCTTGCAGACCCCAAGGGTGAGTCTCCACTGCGATTAAAAACCCCTGGCTGCTCCATGTCGGGTGACTCCAGCCAAGGGTCTCTTTATTTGCAGGGTAGCTGTTCCGGCTCAGGCTGGAGCCTGGGCTTGAATACCCTGCCTGATGAGAGGGTTCCAGAGCTTGGGCTGCAGCCCAGGCCCAAATGTCACTGCTACAATTAAACAGCCCCTTAGCCCAAGCCTCATGGGCCCAAGTCAGTGGGCATGGGACAGCTGGGCTTGTCTGATTGCACTGGAGACATACCCTAGCGGTCCGTGTGGATCTTGCTACTGAACACTAGAGGTTCCCTGAAATCAGTAGGTCAAGCGCTTTTGGGACCTTTCAGTGCTCAGTAGTAGGGTCCATATGGGTAGCTGATGCGTGGCTCACTCATGCTATCCACCAACCATCCATCTAGACAAGCCCTTAAAATCTCTGTGCCTGATTCTCTGTTGCTCTGTATCTTGTAAAGACACCAGGGCAAAATGAGTGCACAGAGGGTTTATTACACTCCTCTTCTTATCTGGTGGCACTTTCCACCCACTTTGTACTAGTGTAAATGACTACATGAGGTGCAGGGCAATGGAGAATTGGGCCCCCTTTGTCACAGTGGATCCACTTGTTGCCACATTGTTTTAACAATGTCATTGGGGCTTGTCCGTGAATCAAATTTATATTTCAGTGGTGGACCTTATGCCACCTCCCTTCAGTCTTATCTAGCACCAGAGACCCTGACCTAATTTTCCAGAATATGTTGCTGTGGCAGGTCTCACAAGCTGGGACTACTTATGGAAGTGGATTATTAACTACGCCAATGGAGAATATATCAGCATAACTACAGAGGGCAGATACAACTTGCATCAACTGAAGGAGTTTTTCTATTGGTGTAGGAACACCACCTTCCCAAACAAAAGCTTCAGGGGGTAGCCGAGTTAGTCTGTACAAAAAAAACAACAAATGGTCTGGTAGCTCTTTATAGACTAACAAAACATGTAAATGGTATCATGAGCTTTTGTGGGCACAGCCCACTTCTTCAGATGAAAATTCCGGTCATCTGAAGAAGTGGGCTGTGCCCATGAAAGCTTGTGATACCATCTACATGTTTTGTTAGTCTATAAAGTGCTACCAGACCATTTGTTGTTTTTCCCAAACAAAGTTAGCCTTGTTATGTCTACACTGGTGGTTGTGAATGGATAGCTCTGGTAGTCAGGGGTGTGTTTTTTCACACCCTTGACAAATGTAACTATGCTTAGGGTAACTTTAAAAACAACAAAGAGTCTAGTAGCACCTTAAAGACTAACAAAACATGTAGATGGTATCATGAGCTTTCATGGGCATAACCCACTTCTTCAGATGACTGGAGTATTAAAAGTCCATATCCAAGAATAAATAAGGGAAGGGGAAGGAAAGGGAAGGGGGAGAAAAAAAAGCCAGTGCATAGATTGTTCAAGTTACAAGAGGCACCTCCATTGTTTGGTTGGTTGGTTAAGTCATTAGGATGTGGAAGGTAGTGTGAGAGCCGTCCCATTTTTACCAGGACTGCCCTGTATTTAAACATTTTCCCAGGCATCCCAACTTTTTTTTTAAAAAGGAACAAAATGTCCCGTATTTACACGCCCCAAGCTGGTCCTTGAGTTCCCTGGTCAGCGCAGCCGCAGCAGCGTCCTCTTTGTGGCTGGCAGTAAAGCAGGCACAAGCCAATAGTGTGTGGAGTCATGCAGGGTGCCGAGGGAGAAACAAGGTAGTAGCTTCCCTCCCTGTACACCCTAAAGAAGGGGGGATGTCTGCCAGCCTTTCAGGAACATGGCGCTGAAGCCCCAACTGCTGGTGCCTCCCCCCAGGGCTGAATCCCCTTTCTCAAGCGCCCCCACTGCAGCTGCAGCCCCATTCCCAGGTGCCCTCACCACAGGGCTGAAGGCTTTTGCTGCTGCGGAGCTGAAGCCCCGTTCCCGGGTGGCACCCACCCCCTGCAGGGCTGAAGTCCTTTCCCCGCCACAGGGCTCAGCCTTGTTACTGGGTAGCCCCACCCACTGCAGGGCTGAAGCCCCATTCTCACATGCCCCCTCCCAGCTCCCAACCTACCCTCCCCCCAGAAATCAGACAACCCATTGCGGGGCTCACACCCCATTCCTGGGCAGCCCTTGCCGTGGGGCTCAGCCCCTACTCCGTCCCATTTCTTCCCCCTCCTCTCCACTGTGGGGCTGGAGACCTGACCACCAGCAGCTCCCCCATCCACCCACAACAAGGCTGAAGCCCTGAGTGCAGGCAGCCCTCCCCTGCCCCCCCACTTGGTGTCCTGTATTGACATAGGGAAGTATGGTCACCATAACTATGCTGATATAACTTATCAGTGCAAACAAAGGCCTTAGAGGGGATAAAAGTTTCTACACTGGGAATTATTGCAGAATAGCTATTACCCTTTAAATGTGCATCCTAGATTATTTTCCCATAGATCCCTGTGTTGATGAACTGCAACGCTTATGGTCTAATCCTTGAATTGCTTTTTACAGTAATTGAAAGGAACACACAAAATGTAGAGTGTATATTGCCCACAGTCCTCATGCACAGCTTCCATTTGCATTTATCATAGACGGAGGACAGGCAGTATAAATCTGAATTTTGTAACTTTAAAATACGTATATTTGAGCCAATACGCTTTTTTGCCTAGTTTGATTTTTATTTCTTAATGTGTGTATTTGAATAATCATTACTGAGACCTCATTTTTTTATTATTCGGATAGCAGTTTTATTGACTTGCTTTCTTTTCCTCTGTGGCATTTAAGCAATAGGAATGGTTTCAATAAATCTCTGGCTTTTTACATTTTTTACGTTTGATTTTGATGCTGAAACATTTCTAACTTTTTTTGGTGTTAGCTGTATAAATGGCTGATGTTCTGTATTGTTGATTCACTGGCTCTAATGAATTATCAGCTTCACAAACTTCTTTGTTGTTCCCTAAGGAACTATAGCAATTAAAAAGTTGTGCCAATTTGGCTTCTTAGTGTAAGGTAACTATTGGAAGAAAACAAATCTCTGCATTAGAATCCATCATGAACAAACAAATCACTTTAATTGGCTGCATAATGAGATGGCCCTTTTGTAGAATGTGCACTAGGAGAGTTCACTATTGAATTGGATCTTTAAGTTTTGCAGAGATTCAGTATGTCAACAAAGCTAATTAAATAAACCAAGATTGACAGATTTGTTTCAGCTTTTCAAATACAGATCAATAATGTTTAGGATAATATATTTATTGTTATTTTTAATTATGTGTGTTTATATATTTTTACTAACCCAAACTGTCTCCCAAATTTAATCTGATGAGATGAAGGATTTTTCTATTACTCTTTAGGAGAAACCGGGAAAGTATATTTTATACCATCTTCAGTTTAAAAGGGCATTCTGTTTTGTTGAACCCTAAGAAAATATTCTTTTGAACAATTTGTGTCAGATGTTACCTATAACACATAGGTTGCTTCATGATGGTCCTGTTTTTTCTTCTGTAACTTATTTTTACTGATCGTATTAATTAGACTCTGACTTACTTCAGGCTAAACATGTTCTTAATAGACTTTGCGTGAAAACTGTCTTGAGATGACACCTAATCATAGTCTAGATAATGTAGAAATGTCACAAAGAACTGGAAATGAAGGTGTGTTTATGTGCAAGGCCTTCCATCACAGGTTTTTAAGACTTTTAATAAAGTACTTGAAATATCTCACATCTGTCCTTTCAGTTACAGATTTATCCTAACTTTTTAGAAAACTTATTCTATTTGAATATAATTTTTGCATGCTTTTTAAAATTAAATTCTAATATTCAGAAAACGCAATCTCTGTGTGTTTTTCATTTCTCAAAGGTGCTGATTATCACATAGGGCATAACAGCACAGCAGGGCAAAAGTTAAATTAAGCTACACAACTTCAGCTACATCAATTGTGTAGCTGAAGTCGAAATAGCTTAATTCAGCTTTTGGCACTTGTCTACACAGCAGGAAGTTGAAGGAAGAACACTCTTCCTCCAATTTCCCTTACTCTTTGTGAAATGAGAGTTACAGGAATCAGAGTAAGAAGTCCCCCAGCTTGCCATTATTTTGAAATAATGGCTTGCTGTGTAGATACACTCTTTGTTATTTTGGAATAATGTCAGTTATTCCGAAATAACAGTGCTGTGTAGACATACCATAGTGTATAACCAACATCTAGGAAAACTGTACTTGGGAACAAGGTAATTTAGGGACTGGTAATCTGAGTGAGGTCCCAATCCATTAAGACACCTGAACATGTTTAATTTAAATCACACAAGCAGTCCTATTAAAATGAATTGGACTATTTAAAGTTTAAAGTTAAGTACTGTACATGCTTAAGTGCTTTGCTCTGTTGGGGCTATGCAACCTTCTGCCTCTTGTGTTGAAATGGAAACACAGTGGTGACAAAAAGTCGCAACTTTGTGAAGGTAATTCAGTGGCCTACATGAAGTGAGCTTGATTGGCTCATTCCATTTTACAGTGGACATGAGTTTGCCTCTCAAGAAACACTGTCACACTCAGCATTAATTAGCGCCCTTGTTAGCAGGAACACAAAGAGTTTGGTGGACCAGGGAGAATGAGCTGCGTTTTCTGCCTGAAGAGGCCACTCCAGCTCAAGGTTGAGACTTCTTGATGGGGTAGTTTGGGAAGCTTGCCCAGCTACATTTGCTTCACCTATTCTGTGGAAACACGGATTATTTCAGTTTCCAGTTTTCAATCCAGTTCTTTCCACAAAGTATGATGTTCACAAAAATGTGTTAAAGCATATCTATAGATTTTATTTCTAACATACCTGTCCCATAGTATCTAAATCCTACACCTATAACTTCATTTAGCATATACTCGCTTGACTTCATTTCCTCATTCTTCCTGGATTTGTTCCTTTATTCCTTCAATGGAAGCACTTTTATAAAGTTTCAGATGAACTTTGTATGCCTCTCTTGATAAACATTTCCTTCTTTCATTTTAATGGCTCAGTGGTACAGGGATACATTTTATTTGTTTATTCATTTTATCTGCAGACTAGAAGGATTTGTTTTAAGCACACTACAAAGTTCATTTTCTAGGTATGTGCCATTGACCAAACTGTGCCCTGCCATTAGTGGGTACACAAGTGTCCAAAACAGTGAGCCCTCCCTGCTTGCACACACCCAGGAAGGAACCACACATTGTTGCAGGTCTTTGTGCTCTCCTGAGTGCAAGACCTTTGCAAGGTTGGGGCTATCAGTAGCAGTAACTAGTGGGAGCCAAACATAAACCTTATGACACTCCTGTGTGATCCCACACTGCCCCCAGCAGAGGGAAGTGTCTATAAAGCACTATCCAACTCTATAATTTCTATGAAATGTTTTCGGCACATTTGGGAAAGGGGTGTGTGTGTAAAGGAGTGGATGCATCTATCTATTTGATTTATTGTAAAATTGGCTGGTTTCAAAGGTATTACACATATATGGCTTGTGTGAGAATAGAATAAAGTCTGAGCCTGCAAACTCTACTCTTGGAAATAATTATTACTCCCATACGTAGTCCCATTGAAGTCAAAGGAGCTGTGTATAGGAGTGAGAATATTCAAAGATGAAGGCTTTGCAAGAGTGGGCCATAGATCATAAAGGTGCCTCTGCACTTGAGCTAACATGCTAACAATAACTTGTGGCTGTGGCAGCTTGAGCAGCGTCTTGGGCCTCCCAAGTACACACCTAGGATTTCGGATAGAACTGGACAGAGCCAGCTAGCTCATGCCACCATAGCCACACTGCTATTTTTTTAGCACACTAGCTCAATCAGAGCTAGCCAGTGCACATCTACCTCTGCTACGAATCACTCCTCTCAGCTACAGTGAGTACATAGCCAACTTTTCAATACAATGATTAATTACCCTATATAATTAATGAATATTAATAACAATAAATGATCATTTGAGATAATACATTATAACTGTGTGCAATATATCCTATAAAGGAGCAAACATGTAAATAATATGGAACTATATTTTTTTTTCAGTCTGAGTGAATACAAAACCAGTAATTACTCATATTGTCAGTGAAATTCTTGGCCACATATCGCTCAGTATTTCCAGAAAAAATATTTGAATTTTATGTGACAGTCTGTCCTTCAAAAGAAAAAGCACAGCACTGATGTCTATACACCTGTGATCTCAACTGCTCTGTCTTCATGTTCCATAATAAACTTTGCAAAGTCATTGCAATCCAAGAACTCAGCTTATTATAAACTCAGTTATCATCAAAAAGTATTTTTTAAATGACATCTATGCCTATTCCTGCTCCACACATTCCATAGCTGGTTTCAAGTTTTTGCTCAGTTTTCAAGTCAATTTAAGATTTTTCTGTAAACAGTGCAAGCTCAGCCTGCTGCCTGAAAGCTAAACCGTTATTTCTGTACCTTTTAGCATCACCAACTATAAAGATTGTAGAATAAGAACTTAACTGGAAATTCTCTTTGTATTGTTTCAGGCAGACTAGAATGAAGTTTGTCTGTGTGTAAATATATTTCCTCTGCTCTGCTGACAGAAAGAAAAATATGTTTTTGACAGTAAACACAACTCATACCACTCAAAACCCAGAGAGGGAACAGATATTTACAAGACCAAAGTACCATTTTTAGACAGGCACTTTTCTGCCTATGAGAAAAACAATGATATTTGCAACTCCATAAAGCGGAACTGTTAATTACCAAGGGAAGCTGTTAAAATAATTTCTTTGATCAGTTACTCCAGTAAGGATTCTAATCAATGAGTTGAATTTCTTAATGATTGTCTTCTTCCTTCCTTTTTGCCAGTATTTGAAAAGATGATTTCTAAAGCGTCATGACACAAAACAAAGGTTCTGACCACTTATGGTCATTAAAAATCACATGGCATTTTCTGTAGCAGGTCTGTATACTGTTAAAAAGTTTACATAGTCAAACCTAAAGGTGGATGTGTTTTACAGACTGAGGAACTCATCACCATGAGCAATTTTATATGTTCATTAAAACTCAGAAATTGCCTTGGAATGCAAGATGAAATATACATTTCAGATATTACTATTTACTTTTATTTACCTTTGGCACACCTGATTTGTATGCCAGCTTTTTAGTTATGATTTCATCATGCACCAGTCACTAAACACAGAGAACAACTATCTCAGATGTACTACCAATTAAAATCAAAACACCTTCAGGGTGTCAAAGATACCCAGCTATTAAACTGTGACATAACAGCTGTCATTTCCGCCTTCCTTCTAAAGAAAGAAAAATATATCTGCCAGTAAAAGGAATTCTTCAGTCAGCTGGATTTTTTAAGGCCAGATGTGAGCCTTTTGTAGCTTTTCTGATTTTAACAATGATACAAAGTTGGCTATAAATAGAGAAGATGAAAATTGCTTGACTACAGGCTGAATCCTGCAGACCCTATTCAGACAAAACCCCTACTGGCTTTGTCTAGACTGGGATTTCCAAGGGTGTTGTTACAAAGTGTTAGCTAACACCTTCTAACTATCTTATTTGAAAAGACTAGTGAATGCAATGCACACTACTTATAACAAATACTAATCATGTCTGTGCTAAAAGCCTTGTCTACACCAGGATTTTTGCAGCAGCTAGTGAATATAGTCTACCAACACACCTTTTATCTCAGGGCATGTCTACACTGCAGTCAGGAGAGGTTATTGTACTTCTGTAGACACACCCAAGTTCTCTTTGGTCTAGCCCAAGTAACAATATCAGTGAAGCTGTGGCAGCAAAGGGCGGGCAGCTATTTGAATATGTACCAGGGTCCTGAAGTGTGGTGCTAGACTTGCAGTCAGACGTCCCTATTGCAATGCAGGCATACCTTCAAAAACAAAACTTTAGCCTATTAGCTAACATAGTCTAGCAACAAGGATTTGAAGCCTAGTCTAGACAAAGCCTTTGACTTCACTGGGAATTTTGTCTGAATAAGGACTTTGAGTCAGGAATGCATTAGTGGCCTCAAATCACATCTAGGAATGTATTTCCTCTCCTGGAGGTGTAAGGGTTTACTCACAGAAAGAGCATGCATATCATTCCTTATTGCAATGTACACAACAGTAGGGGAATCAGCTGAGCAGTCCTGATGTAGAGCCAGGGTGTGGGGCCCTCAAAGTTTACAACTGCATCCTTCATGCTTTTGGCATTGTGTGAAAAGATAACCTAGTCCCTAGAGGTGAATGTTATCACAGTGATTCTGACAGTGCTCCAGTTCTAAGAGTAGAAGTGCTGGAACATCCTTCCAGTAACTGATGCTACTGGTACTGGAAGTACAGGAACACTATTTTGGTTCCTCTTAAAAAAGTATCAGAATGCCATTCTGGAATGTTACAGCAGGACTTGAGCCAAGGAGTAGCAATAAAAATCATGGGATGTTCAGTCTTCCTCCCCTACAGCTGCCCTTGAGAAATCCCATTTATAGAAACATATTTTAGAGGTCATCATATATTGAATGTTTTCTCTTTATAAAGAATACCATTGACCATAGACAGGGTGGATGTAGGGAGATTTTATTACCACTGCTGCAGGATCCTTCCTATTAAAGTGAAAATTGTTTACAGATTTCAGAAAATGTGTTTGCTCAACACCCAAGACTCTGGGGTCCTTGTTCATGACTAAGGCTTCCGGGGCCTAGGGTTATAATAATAATAATTAATAGATGATCTATGGGGCAGTGAACTAAAGCAGTGAAAAGAACCAAACTAAATTGTGTGTTGTTTTTCTTCCACTTTGACAGATCCACTTAACTATCATTAAGTAGTGGGACATGGTTTTTTGACCATCATTTTCATTATTTTTAAAATACAGCATTTGTTATATGTCAGAGCTCATATAATATCCATAAACCCAAGAACCTGCGCTTTTTCTGCTGATCTAACCTCCAACCTTCTCAGGTGGAAATGGGGAGGGGTTGTTCACGTGGTGAGGAACTGTCTACATTTCACTGGATATTCTGAGAAGCAGAAAAAAAGTAATTCTGTGGGATTAATAAGGACAAAGTACCTCATTATTCCAAATGAGAATGGATGGGCTTCAACTAAAAGAAGGAATCAGAGTTTCTCTGTTGTGGATAACTGTCCTTCAACCACAACGTTTTGACTGATCCCATATTATTCTTTGAATCCTTACAAAGATGGATTTTATTTTACTCCTACTTTTGACCTGCAATTACCTAAGAGTTTTAAGAACTTTTTAGAATGTAAGAGATTTGAATCAGCAAGAACAGATATATGGTTGGACTGGAAAACCTCCATTTTGTGGCTTCTCAAGAGAGTCAGAAAATTTAGCACCCAGTAAATAACACACAATGCAGTTTTGAAAAGACACGCCACCTGCAAGAGATGACGGCCATAAACACCTTGGGCCAAGTTCAGACCTGGGGTGTAAGCAGGTGCAGATCCCCTATTGTCAGAATGGATTTTGCCATAAACTGCAGCCTAGAGTTATTCAAATTACAAGGCAGATGGAGCAAATTTATCCTGATTTAATTGGATTATAATATTCTCTCATTAGAAAACAAAGCAGCCAGCTTGGCATTGCAGGCACAGAAGGCATCACAACTTTCTATTGACAGAGAAGCTTGAAGAGCCCTTTTGCGCTAACAGGAATTAGTTAGATCAGTTTGGCTTACTCAAGGCTGGTCTGCACTACAAAGTATAGGTCAGCTTATAAACATTTCTCTGGGCTCTGAAAAATGTCATGTTTTGCGTGATGCAATGAAGCTGACCTTACCCCTGAAATAGACACTAGTAGGCTGATGGAAGAATTCTTCCATTGACTTTGCTACCACCTCTTGGAGATGTGGATTTACAACAGTGATGGAAAGAGCTCTTCTTTTCCAGCACTGTAATGTCTACACTAAACTGTTAGAGGAGTTCAGCTGTAGTGCTGCAGCTGCACTGCGACAACATTACTAGGGATGATTTACCCCCAGGTAAATCATAATTAACCTTCCTTCCAATGATTGTTGATATAGCTTTATGTGTTAAATGAAACTGCAGTTTCACTCCAATGAGGAGTTATGATAAGACTAATCTACTATATGTTTGTGCATCTGTCTGTCTGTCCATCCACGAGTCTCTTTGTTCAAGAACTCCTCCTAAATGATAAGGGCTAGGGCCACCAAATTTGGTACGAGGCTTCCTCTTGTCATAACTTAAAGCAAGATGAGGGTTTGGTTATAACAGGACAATGGAATGTGCCTGGAATGTGATTGTTTCTCATTTAATGGAAAGGGAGGGCTCTGATAGCAGGGACAGTTATACTCCAGGATTACCACAGTGGGGCAGCAAGCACAGGGGAATAGTTATACGCCACAGGGGAGGGGGAGACTACAAACATGGCTCCCATAGAGCAGCTACAGTCTGGACAGTGTGGCCTCTGCCACTCCGACTGACCCAGTGAAGAGGTCCCCACTGCCCCAGGGAGCCTCAGGGGAGCCCTCTCAGACCTTCTAACCTCTTGCCCTAACTCCTGCACCCCATCCAGCCTGAGCCCCCACTCCTTACCCTGATTCCTACACCCCCTGCTCCCTGCCCTGAACATCCCCCCACCCTCTGCCCTGACTCCTGCACCCCTTGTCCTTGCCCTGAGCCCCCCCCCATACCATGCCATGCACCATGCCCTGACTCCTGCACCCACCGTAGCCTGCCCTGAACCCCCACAAGGATTCAAGCAATGCCAGATAAATACTGGGAATACTGTATCCTATCCTTTAGAATTAAAAATCTGTTATTTATATCTTTACACAGATTCTATGTATTTATGTGCTTTCTTGGTATTGGAGAGAAGTGGGGCATGGACCAGTGATTATCTCGTACTCCCAGTACCCAGCCTGGGCAAGCTAATGCTCCAACCTGCAGAGCAAACTCACTGCTGAATCCTGGTCACATGCCACCCGAGGCACATTGTGCACATATTAAGACATTTAGAGAAAAAGGATAGTCCTGAGATTAAGTCACTGGACTGAGACTCAGGAGATCTGGGTTAATTTCACAGCTCTACCATTAACTTCCTGTGCAACTCTGGGCAAGTCATTTAATCTTTCCATGCCTCAGTTTCCCATGGGGATAATACAATTCATAATAAAGTTGCTTTCTTTCTCCTACCCATTGTCTATGTTGTGGGCAAGCACAGTCTCTCACTATGTGTTTTTACATTGCCTCACACAATGGGGCCCATTCTCCTTTTGGGCCTTTGGAGGTGCTGGAATACAAATTAACAATAAGTAATTTATGTACTGTTAGGGTATTGGGATTATTTTTTGCAATATGACCCATACATTAGTAGTGAGACACCTTAGTAATGTGTACGCTATTATTATTTTACCACGTCATTTCTCAGCTCTATCCCAGTTTCCATCTGGCTCCCCCATGGCAGATGGAAAGGCAAACCTTCTTATCCATGGACAGTGTAGACCAGGGGCTCAAACCAATGTGTATTCTGTTTGCATTCCACAGCTTATTTAATGCATTAACCAGTTCTCCATGGGGTCTGGAACAATGGTTCTTAGCATGCGGGCCACTTGCAGCCCAATCAGTACACTGTTGCAGCCCACGTGACTCCTCAGGACTGTACAGATAGCATAGATATTGTATGAATGCAGCCCACATAAGACATAGAGAGCTTCAGATAAGGCCCACAATGGTGAGTAGGTTGAGAACTACTGGTCTCAATCTTGTAAGGTGCCAAGTGTTCTTCACTCCTACTAGGGGAGGAAGGTACTCAGTGTTTCTGAGGAGGTATTCAGCACCATGCAGGTTCAGACCCCTTACAATTAATGGTGGGTGCTTGAAAATGTGGGTCTCTACCACCCTGGTGCTTCTTCATTCAGTGCTTTGCGAGTGAGTTGTAAAAATTGCCCTGGAGATAAAGAAATGCAAATATAAATTAGATGGAGAGATAATAGCATAACATTATGGAACAATGCAAACCACATTGGGCCTCCCATGGAGAAGTAATCCATGCATTCCTTTCTGAATCATCTTTATGGAAATTTCTGTAAACTTGCCATTATTAAAAGTGAGTAGCAATTATTTCTTCCTTTGGTTCATTGGTTGTGAAAAAAATAATTAATTTTGTGTTCTTCCCTTTTCTCTTTTACTTGTTTCTTCCTTACGCTCATCATATAGCAATCATGCAACAGGAACTGACAGAACTGCACGTCTGTGGTAGAACAGAGCAGAGGAGACAAGAGAACTCGTGAACACCATTGCAGATGAGACTCTGGAGGTGGAAGTAGTTAAGGGAGTAGTAGAAGCAGAAGAGGCCACAGTTAGCAAGTCTGCTCAGGAAGCCAAAGCTATTAAGGTATGTTGACATAACATTTGCAAGCTTCACAGGGGCCATCATTATAAATTAGATTTAATATTGATCAGGCAGTTCACCATCAGGGCCAGAGGAAAATTGGACACAGAGTTCTTTGTAAAATTGACCCTTACGATTCTGCTTCCTAATTAACATAGAAGAACAGAAAAATCTAGATCTGCTTACTGACCTCCCATGGCATGACTGCTGGCCTGTTCCCATGGGCAGTTTAGAAGTAACAGTAATTTCTATTCTGTATCATTTTTCAAAACTGCTGCAGTAGTCATAACGTGGATGTTAAAAATATGCCTTGAGATAAAAATTAAATTCAGCACAAGTCAGCAAATGCTAGGAAGTCCACGTTAATGAGGTTTGCTGAAGACTTTTCAGGTCCTGGCATATCTTGTGGAATTAAAAGCCAGTACACGTCTATTACAGTGTGTTCCTTCAGGGAGTCCTGGTGATTGGCTACACAGCGAAAATTAATTTATTCCCTGTGTGGCCACCCCACATATAGGGAATAGAGGGGTGAAAGCAGCCTTAGAGAGGCTGCACAGAACCCCAACCAATGAAAAAAGGGCTTATTAAGGAGCCAATCAGGAGAAGGCTTGCTGGAGCATCCCTTCTATAAAGAGCTACTCAACAGAGCAGAGAGCAGTCCCTTCCTGACCTGCAAGGGAGAAGGATTTGTGGCATGGAAGCACCTAAACAGAGCAGTGCTGTGTAGGGTAGCAGGGCTGGAGAGCTCTTGGCTGACCACTGCCAGTCTGAGGGCCTTGCTGAGAGGTCTGAAAAAATGTTAGGATTCCAGTGGAGGTGGCCCAAGGAAATAGGCAGACAGTTGCACTCCACTGGCTGCTGATGAGAGCAGCCATTAACCAGACGGTAGGGTGCCCCCAACGAATAGAGCTAGATGAGAGCCTGCAGTTGGCCGCTGAGACAAGTGGTGGGACAAAGAATTGCCTGGCCCCAGAATGGGATGACGACAGGCTGTGGCACAGCTAGAGGGCTATGTCCAGAAGAGGACGCCACAGTCCAGGAGAGACATAGGTCCGGCTCCTGTAGACTGGAGAGAGCAGAGCGATGACAGGCAAGATACTACCCGAAAAGAGGCGCACCAGAACTGAACTGAGCTTATTCCCAGAACGACCAGCAGGAGGTGCCATGGTGGTGAAGCTGTGCCCCCTTACAGATTTATACAATCAGTAGATACCATTTTCTCCCATGGGATTATATCCTACAATTCCAACTATTCCCCCATCTTCTAGTAGCCTCCTTTTCACTGCCAGAGAAGCCCATTTCTCCCTCTCCACTGGCTTCCCTTTCACTGCTGCCGTAACATTTTCTCACCACTTTGATGGTTCTCCAGGCAAGTGCAGACAACATGCATTGGTTAACTCCAGCCACACTTGTATACGCCATAAAATGAAGGGACTAAGCTGCGTGAACATCATCCTAAGCAGCCTGAACATTTGTGGGCTTTAGGGCTGGTAATGCTCATGGTCCCTTGGAAAGGGCTGAATTTTCCATACATCCCATTCATACTCCTTTTTCAATAGGTCACTGCTGCCTCCAGTCCCCCCAAAATGCATTATTTTGAGCACTTACAGTACTATATAAAATGTCTGTTCATAAATAACAAAGAAATGGCCTTTAGGAGCTAGAAATAGCTGCCTTTAAAGAAGGAAAAACATTAGAGACATTGTCAACTCTTAATGAGTATGAAGTGATAAATAGTGACTTCCCTTTCCACTGCCAGCTAGGGTGGGATGAAGTGGCAGGGCCAATAACATCCCATTAGTCTTAGCACAGGCTGCTAGGGAGCTTAGTGGGTCCCTATTCTTGCAGTGTTTCTCCATCCCCCACTGCCTATCACAGTCATCACAGAGAACGTCCCAGGATTTCTCAAGTCCCTTCCCAAACCCAAGGGACTCAATAGAACAGGGGCCCTACCTGATACTCTCCACCCCAGAATAAAGAAGATTAAGGAGCACCCCCAGAAGATCATAACACTGGTATGTCAGGGATGTTCCTAGCATGTAGAGCAGGGGTGAGGAACCCCATGGTTTGCCCTGATCTGACCCACAAGGCTTGGGGCTCCCTTCACTCAACAGCTGGGCAAGCCAGCACTGACACTGTAGCCACACAGGAGGGGCACCAAGGTTAGGGAGAGGTTTTAAGTATGTACAAATATAAGACATTAAAGTCAGAAATGGGTACAAGAGAAATCAAGATAAAGTGTTTCTTAGTACTAAGACTTAAACTAGACTTAGTTCAAGGTGAGATCCCAGTAACATTGTATGAAAGCAGCCAGGATCTGCTCCCAAAGTCCAAAGACTGTTTCTTTTGTCTCCTTATGTGACTGAGGCTACGTCTATCGACAGAGGGATGCAAATCAAGTATGTCAAAATTGCTAATGAAACAGCGATTTAAATAGCCCATGCTTCATTAGCATAAACATGGCTGCTGCTTTTTTTTTCTAAATGGAGCTTTTTCGAAAAAAACGGCAGTCTAGAGGCAGATCTGTCAAAAATAAACCCTTTTTCGACAGATCCTGTATTCCTCCAAAAATGAGGTTTACAGGATCCGTCGAAAAAGGGTTTATTTTCAACAGATCCGTGTCTAGACTGCATTTTTTTTTAAAAAGCTCCTTTTTGAAAAAAAGCGGCAGACATGTTTATGCTAATGAAGCACAGGATATTTAAATCCCTGCTTCATTAGCAATTTCGACGTGCCTAAGCTACATCTCTCTGTCGACAGAGAGGTGTAGTCTAGACACAGCCAGAGAGAGAGAGAGAGAGAGAAAGAGAGAGAGAGATTTAGCGCGATAACATGGGGTGTTTTTACATAAGAACAGCCATACTGAGTCAGATCAAAGGTCCATCTAGCCCAGTATCCTGTCTGCCAACAGTGGCCAATACCAGATGTCCCAGAGGGAGGGAACACAACAGGTAATCATCACGTGATCCCTCTTCTATCATCCATTTCCAGACAAACAAAGGCTTGGGACACTATTCCTACCCATCCTGGCTAATAGCCATTGATGGACCTAACCTCCATGAATCTATCTAGCTCTTTTTTTTAACCCTGTTAAAGTCCTAGTCTTCACATCATCCTCTGGCAAGGAGTTCCACAGGTTGACTGCACTGAATGAAGAAAAATTTCGTTTTGTTTGTTTTAAACCTGCTGCCTATTAATTTCATTTGGTGACCCCCTAGCTTTTGTATTGTGGGAATAAGTAAATAACTTTTCCTTATTCACTTTTTCCACACCAGTCATGATTTTATAGACCTCCATCATATCCCCCTTTAGTCTTCTCTTTTCTAAGCTGAAAAGTCCAAGTATTTTTAATCTCTCTTCCTATGGGACCCATTTCAAACTCCTAATGATTTTATTGCCCTTTTCTGAACCTTTTCCAATGCCACTCGTTTATATAGCTCAGTCACCCTTAGACATGCATTTTCCTAAGGGTTACCCCTAACAAAGCTCAGTCGTACCATGAGGATGGGGTCAACATGTCTCATGACAAAAGAGGTCCCAGGCTGTTAGCTAAGATGCAGATTGATTTGTTCCTGCCCCCCTTCCTTGTGAAAGCATGGGATCTGACAGGTGGTTGCCCATCAACATTGACATCTGATTAGAGGGTCACCTTGCCCCTAGTCTTTGAGAAACTCATTTACCCAGATTGGGTAAACACACTTCAATTATATTCAGCTTCCAAATTATATTATATTCACCTTGTCACCCATGGCGGCATGGTCAAGGGGGAGAGACCAGACAAAGAACGATCCTAAAAGTCCTCAACAGCAAAACAGACGGAGGATAGCAAGGGTAATGCTACAACAGCTGTGAAGGCATATAAAAGCTACAGCGAACAGGAGACTCCCACTCATCCATGCCATTGGACCTGGGCCTTTTATCCATCAAGGATCGTGTGGTGGCTGCAGTGCAACAGTCCCCTCACGTTAAAAGAAGTCGTGCACAGGTGTCTTTCTGTGTGCACTACTCTCCTAAGTTTAAGCCCTACGGTGACTGGCAAATGGTGACAGGAGCAGGATTGTGAAATCTGGAATCTTTTAGTCATGGACCAGCACATAGGTGGTGGTTGTGTGTATCAGTCATTCCGTTTTATGGACCAAAGTGGTAGAACGGTCTGGCAGCTGCATTCACAACAAAGCAGCCCACTTTAGGATTCGCTCTGCTCACCCCGTATGGGGAGGGGTCAAGGAAAAATGCCCTAAACATAGTCCACCTCAGCCCCTCTGACTGGATAACCATGTCCAGTGGGTTCACTTCCAAGAGGTCAAAATCAGAGGTTACATTTTGGAACATGGAATATTCTGACTTTAATGGACAATCCAGATACTGGATGACCTGAAAGACACACTGCAATTATCACCTGCGAGCTCCGACGATTTAACATTGACATAGCTGCCCTGGCAGAAACGCGTAGACCAGAAGAAGGACAGCTAAGAGAAAAAGGTGGAGGGTACATCTTTTTCTGGAAAGGAACCCCAGAGGAAGAAAAACGAATTCATGGAGTAGGATTTGCCATCAAGAATTAACTGACAGAGATCCTATCTGAAGTCCCTGTCGGCATCAATGAGCATCTCATGACTCTCCACTTGAAGCTTCCCAAAAACCAACAGGCACCTGTCGTGAGTGCTTACGCACCAACTTTAGATGCCAAAGATGATGTGAAGTAGAAGTTTTACACACAATTGGACACAGTCTTGAAAGACATCCCCAAAGAAGACAAGATTATTCTTTTGGGAAATTTTAATGCCAGGGTTGGAAGAGACGTGGACCTCTGGCAGACCAACATTGGAAAAGAAGGAGTCAGCAATAGCAACTCCAATGGAGTGCTCTTCCTTATGAAATGCGTGGAAAATGGGCTTGTCATCACGAACAGCCTCTTCCACCAAAACAAATGTAAGACAACGTGGCAACATCCTCGACTGAAGCACTGGCACATTATAGATTATGTCATTGTCCGCTCTCGAGATCAGTGCGATGTCCTTCTCACGTGTGCAATGACTAGCGCTGATGACTGCTGACCGATCACCGCCTCATCCAATCTATGATGACAATTAGGATTGTCACAAATGGAGAACTCAGAAGAAACTGATCCGATAAAAGATCAACATACAAGGCTTGAAGGACCCCACCAGATGAAGTCACTTCCAGATAGCACTCCAAAGGAAGCTGCCAACAGTACACCCTGAAGACGTGGTAGAACACTGGTGTCAAATGAAAAATGCTATCATT
This sequence comes from Rafetus swinhoei, assembly GCA_019425775.1. NCBI lineage: Eukaryota > Metazoa > Chordata > Testudines > Trionychidae > Rafetus > Rafetus swinhoei. The sequence goes on along the minus strand of CM033437.1, from coordinate 265,828,392 downwards.
GGAGCTTGTGGAGAAACCATTGTCTATCAATCCAGGACACATCAGGACTGATTTGATGAGAATGATGTAGAAATTGAATGTCTGATTGAGGTAAAAAGGAAAGCCTTCAAGGGCTGGCAAAGCAACATCAACTGCACAACAAAATAAAAAGCGCACGCCAAGGCCAAAGCAGAAGTCCAACACAAAATAAGGACTCTGAAAAATCAATGGTGGACCGAGAAGGCACAAGAGCTCCAGCATCTCTCAGATATCAATGATACAAGAGGTTTCTTCAATGCCACCAAAGCTGTGGCATTAAATGGAATTAATCTCCTGAGATCAAAGGATGGTATCCAACTCTTAAAAGACAATGAAGCCATTGCTTCTCACTGGAGGGAGCATTTTTATAAGCTCCTGAACCACCCCTCCACCGTAGTCCCAGAACCCCTTGACCAAATCCCTCAGCAGCCACCAAGGGATGATCTTGCAATACTTCCTACCCTGAATGAGGTCCAAGCTGCCATCAAAGCGATGAGAGCAACAAGGCAACTGGACTAGATGGAGTCCCCGCCGAAGTCTTCAAAGAAGGCAGGCCAGAGCTCCACAAACAACTCCATTTCCTGATTCTCAAGATCTGGAATAGGGAGCAGATACTGCAAGAGTTCAGAGACATACTGATCATCAGTCTCTTTAAGAAGGGTGACAAATCGGACTCTGGAAACTATTGCGGCATCTCCTTTAGCTCTTAGCTCGAATCCTTGCCAATCAACTCCTGCCACTCTTAGAAGAAGGGGCGGATGAGAATTTTGCGGGGCCCAGGGCAGCACAATTTCGCAGGGCCCCCCCCTTTGACACGGCGCATGTGCTGTGGCGTCACTGCACACGCTCAGGGCTTCTTGAAGCGCGGGGCCCAGGGCAGCCGCCCCGCTCGCCCTGCCCTATATGCACCACTGCTTAGAAGAAATTCTTCCAGAATCCCAGTGTGGCTTCCGACCATTCTGAGGAACAGTGGACATGATCTTCACTGCTCGGCAATTTCAAGAAAAATGTTGTGAACAAAATCAAGCCTTCTACATGAATTTCATCAGCCTGACCAAGGTGTTTGATTCAATCAATTGTAGTGCCCTTTGGACCATCCTCTCAAAGATCGGTTGCCCCAAAAAATTCATCAGTATTCTGAGGCTGCTTCACAACAACAGGACCACTACAGTGCTGAGGAACAATGTATTCCAAAGTGACCCCTTTGAGGTCAAAACAGGAGTCAAACAAGGCTGTGTCATTGCCCCACCTCTGTTCTGCATCTTCATCTCCATGACCCTCCATCTCATTGACGTCAAGCTTCCAGATGATATGAAGATTGTCTACAGAACGAATGGGAAGCTTTTTAATCTCAGGAGTCTGAAAGCCAAAACCAAGACCTCCACGACTTCGATCATGGAGCTCCAGTATGCAGGTGACAATATGGTTGCTGCTCTTTTCCATATAAACTGCCTTCACTGAAGCGTACAAGAATCTCGGCCTCACACTGAACATCAAAAAGACCAAGGTGTTCCATCAACCCTCGCCAATGGGACAATCTCACATACCATTTATTAAAGTCAACGGAGAACTGCTGGAAAATGTGGAGCATTTCCCATACCTGGAAGTCATCTCTCCAACAAAGTCAACATTGACACAAAAATCCAGCATCACCTGAGCTGCATAAACTCTGCTTTTGCCTATCTGAGATGAAGGGTCTTTGAGAACCGGAACATCAGTGCCAAGACAAAGCTCCTTGTGTACCGTGCAGCGGTTGTTCCAACACTGCTGTACGCATGTAAAACCTGGACAACATAAAAGTGTCACCTGAAGGCACTTGAACAATCTCATCAACGCTGCCTCAGGAGAATCCTAAATACCCTTTGGGTACGTTTACACTTGCTTCCTAGTTCGAACTAGGGATGCAAATGTAGCTGACCGAAATTGCTAATGAAGCGGGGATTTAAATATCCCACGCTTCATTAGCATAATCTTGCCTGTGCGCTATTCTGCTCGCCAGCTGATTCGAACCAGGAAGTGCGCTCCGGGACACGTTAGTTGGAATCAAACCCCTTGGTTCAAACTAATGTTACTCCTCATTTTTGTACCCTTAGGGAGGGTACCCTTAGGGAGGCACACAAACCCTTGTAGACGTACCCTTAGGGAGGCACACGAACACTAGCATCCTGGAAGAGTCGAACATGACCAGCACTGAAGCTTTGCTGGACTGGTCACGTGGTCTGGATGCCTGATCAGTGCCTCCCAAAACAGATTCTGTTTTCCAAGCTGAAGGAAGGACGGAGGAGTGTTGGGGGTCAGGGAAGCAATTTAAGGACATGTTTAAGAAAAATATGAAAAAGTGCAGCATCAGTGTTGACACTTGGGAGAAACTTTCCCAGGACCATCCCCAGTGGAGAGCGGTAATCCATGAGGAGTTGGTGCAATTTGAGAGGTCCCGCAGCAGCGCAGACAAGAAGAGGTGGAGAAGGAGAAAAGAGCAGCAAAAACTGCCCTGTGTCCCTCCAATAGCCACCTGCACCTTCTCCTTCTGCAATAAGACCTGTGTCTCCAGAATTGGGCTGGTCAGCCATCAATGGATCCACAAATAGGAGGGTGACAGGAAGATGTCCTACTCATTATCGAGTGACCGCCGAGAGAGATATTCAGCATCTGTTCATAACTTCACATATCATGTAGCGACACACATTTTATCATGGTATTATCAACCAATGAATTAATTTTCAGATTATACTTCTTAAGGTATATTTTGTACCAAGATAATTACAATGGTGTGCAGGGTGTGAATACAGGGGTTCATTTGGGCACAGTAACCCACATGAATCAAACCTCAAAGGATTTGTTACACATTAGCCTGACTTTGGGAAAAAATTCTGAGCATGCACGGTTAAAGACAGTCCCGCAATGCCATTGTTGGTAACAGGGGGCTGGGTAGTCAAGGACAGAATCTGCAGTGGTGAGAGAACATTTAGGGGACTTGTACAGTTTTTCCTGAGGAAACAAGATTAGCTTCTCCATCTGTGAACCATGGAGATTAATTGATGTCGAGCTGAGACTAGACTCGGCAGGCGAGGCAGTGGACAATGGCTGACGTTAGGACTGATTGCTGCAGGAAATCTCCTGGAGGTAGCAAGCCCTAATTGCGGCCATGTGAACAGTAATGCCAAGGTTACAGCATTTCAGGAAATGTCAGAAGAAATAGTCTCCTTGAGTGAGACTATTCAAGATTTTGTCTTTTCCTCTTCATCTGCAGTGTCCAGGGAAGAAAGAGAAACTGTCCACAAATAGTGTTTAAATCTGTAATACCTCTGCTCTAAACTGCTCATCAAATGGTTACAGGGAAAATAACTAGACAAAAATGAAGACTTGAAAAGGGGTTTTATAGTTTTTAAAAGGTCTTTCTCACAAGATGCCTGCCTTTTATTTCAGAGGCAGCACTGTGCACTGATGAAAAGTGTTATGAAGGCAGTAGCTAAATAAAACCCTCTCTTTTTAAAATGGGCAGAAACAAAGCTTTAATCACCATCATTATTTACAAAGTAATGTCTCTTTCTTTTTATTTAAGGGTGTTTTGTTCAGTATTTGCTGCATAACTATCTCCCATTTGATTTACTCAGAGATTGTGCTAAATGTCAGAGTATCTCACCAGACTCATAAAGGCTGCCATAGTAAGCAATATTTTTAGCTTTGAATGGGTAAAATAATAAATAAATTAAAAGTGAACATTTTGACATTAATTGAAAAGGTGCCTGCTTTTCTAGTGTTGTCAGATTCATGTCTGCATTAAAAAAATAGATTGGGTTACAATTTATTATCCCATGGGATGACCTTTAAGTAATTTTATAGTACTTTACAGCTTTGTAATAGTTTTATAATCAGCATTTGGTCTGAAGGAAATGATAAGTAGAGTGTTCCTCTCTAGATATTCTCTGAAGTTGTTAATTTTAATTCTTAGAGAATGGGACTGGGTTGGTGATGAGTCTAGATGAGTGGGGTATTTACCAGTATCAAATCATTTTAGAGCAATCCTCCCCTTCCTCCTTTTTTTTAAAGGCATCTGTTAACTTTTAAAAATTCTGGTGGCAATTATAAGTTTTCTCAAACAAAGTTGCATGTGAATATTTCCCTGATGAGGTTAAAGGTCAATTTGCTTGTCATTTCTGTGCTTCATTAAAATTCTGTGTCTGTGCTGCGTAATGTGGGTAATATTAATTTTCTAAACATTGATGTACAGCAGCTGCTAGCTAATTTCCATAATGGTGCTTCTGTTCTAAGGGCATTAAACCTGAAAAAGGTGGATCCAAATGGATCATGTGTAGCTGGTTATTGGCCCCCTGCCAAAAAGATGTTCAGGGTATGTGAAATTCACAGAATCACTAAAGGTACATTTTGATCGAATATTCATATTCTGAGCCACGTGTTGACATTTTTACTGTTAAATGAAAAAGAGGTTGCAGAGAGAAATATTGATATCATGGGTCACATGGCAGTTTACTTTGGAAAGTTTTTTTGTAAAGGAGTTTGTGTTGTTAAAGAAGAATTAAGAAACCATTTATATATCTTCAAAAGAGTAAGCAAAAGTGTTGAGGCCATCAGTTACTTGTCATGGGAAAGGGGGATGAGTCATGATATAACCAAATATATTAGCTTTACATTCTTTATGTATTTTCATTTCCTCAGCTTCATTATACTAATATCAATAGGCAGGACTTATTTGCAACTGAATAAGGCCCTGTTCCTGCAATAGGATCCAAGTGAATGAACTCTTAAGCTCGTGTAAAGTCCTAAACTCTTCCCAAGCACATCTGATTGTAGGATTGAGGCCTAAACAGATAAAATGACCAGTATTTTGCATTGCATCCACTTATGGTATTTCACACATAATTGTTCAAACCAATTTCAGCTCATGGGTTGTTCATGAACTGTGACCATTTAGTCATTATTACTTCCTCTGTGTGATTGGTCATTTTGCTCATGATGGCATCACGTGACTTTATTTGTGTTCCCTGAGAGGCTAAGTGTAAACATGGTAACGAAGGGAAGAGTGAGGTGAAGTCACTAAGCTGTAAGGATTGCTCCATTGGTAAAGGAGTGGTCAGAGCTCTATGCACTCCAGTCCTGCCACCTCCCATCACCTATACCCGTGACACACCCCCTGGGATTAATGCAGAGTCAGCTCCATCAGCTCTACACCCACCATGGATTTCCCCGTGCTTGTAGAATCCTCATCTGCCTGTCTGAGGCACCTGAGCTTTAAGTGCCCTTTCTGCTTTTAGAAATGAAAATGTGACTTAGGGAGGGCCAAGGATCTGATTCCGTAATTTGTGTATTTCTTCCCTGTGAAACCTCAGTCGTAACGTTGCATTTGCATTTTTTGCATTTAATTTCACCATTTTAAAAACAGAGAGGGGAAAAATGGTCCAAGTCTATTTATCTGCAATCAGGCACTGACTTGAACTCATCTGTGAATGTGTCACCCAGGGAATGTACATTCCATGGTACCATAGGAAACATGTGGAATTTGAAAAGAATATCAATAGGGCCCAACAGAAAGGACAACAATCCTTTCAGGGCTTTTCTGATGTAGTCTTCAGGCTAGTGTGTGACTTGGGCTACATGTCCATAAAGGAGAGTAAGAACTATCTTTACAATGGGTGCCAACTATCCAAGGTCAGAACAAGATGTGAGTCTCCCTACCTGTTTACTTTCCCCCTGAGCAAGCTGGTAAAGGACAGGGAAAGGCCTTGTATACAAGCCAAAACAGCAGTTGACTAAGGAGGGGATAGAGGTCTATCAAATCATAAGTTGTGTGGAGAAAAATGAATAAGAAAGCGTTATCTATCTGTAATGGGGTTGACTCACTGCTGCAGCTCCTCCTTCTGGTCACACTGGGAATTAGCTCAGTCCCTGCAGTGTGCCGACTCCTGGTTGGTGTCTTGCCCATCGTCGCTCTGCTCTCCTGCCTCCACCATGTCTGCATGGATTCGTGTCGCTCCCTGGACTGTGGCATCCTTTTGAGAACATTGCCCTCCAGCAATGTCTATCACCCCGTTCTCTCCCCTTTCCCGGGATGTCAGCTGTCCTCAGTAACCAACTGCAACCCCAAAGTCTAGCCCCTTGCCTCAGGAGCAACCCACAGACTGTCATGGCCACACTCCAGTATGGCAAGGTGTAGCACAAGGTGAAGGGGAGGACCCAGGCCCACCCATTACTCTGGGTCCCATTCCAGGGACTCTCTGGTGGCAGCCTTGTCCTGCCCTCCTTCACTTCCCTTAACTGCCCTAAATGTTTCCTGGGCTACTTCCCTGTAATCCTTGCACCTTCGTGGCTCTTGCTTCAAGGCCACAGCCTGGCAGGTATCAGGTTGAGCATCTCTCTCTCTCTCTCTCTCTCTCTCTCTCGAGCATGCCCAGCTCTACTCTGCGTCAGATGCTTCTCCCTAGGAGCCAGTCCTTCACCCTCACTGATCAGTACCCAACTGTCTTCTGCTCTGCTGAGCTGCTCTGCTGAGCTGCTCTTTATATCAGAGCTGCCCCACTATGCTGCCCTTTGATTGGCTCCCCATAAGCCTCTCTCTGATTGGAAGAGTTTGCACAGGCTCCCTCTGGCCAGCTTTTAATCCCTCTCTTGCCACAGTGGAGCAGCCACCTCAGTACACTATCCCCTCCACATAACACAAGAACCAAAGGTCACCCAATGTAATTAATAGGAAGCAGGTTTAAAACAAACAGACAAAAGTACTTCTTCACACAATGCACAGTCAACCTGTGGAACTCATTGCCAGGGGATGTTGCAAAGCCTAAAAGTATAACTGGGCTCCAAAAGAATTAGATAAGTTTATGGAGGACATTAGCCAAGATAGTAAGGGACACAATACCATGTTTTGAGTGCCCTAAACCTGGGACTGGAGAACAAGGAACAAGGACAGGGACTGGAGGACAGTTCTCTTCATTCCCTCTGAAGCATCTGGCACTGGCTTCTGTCAAAAGACATGATACGGGCTAGATGGACAATTGATCTGAGCCTATCTGGCCATTCTTATGTTCAGGGCTCGCCGAGCGGCAGCGAGCCCCACTCGCCAGCCACGTGGTTCTGCGCTCTGCGCATGCGCACATCGCTCTGCGCATGCGCACATCGCTCTGCGCATGCGCACATCGCTCTGCGCATGCGCACATCGCTCTGCGCATGCGCACATCACTCTGCGCCGGCTCTTCCGGGGTGTAATCTACTCGCCACGGGTGAGTAGATTACATTGTTTGTCGAGCCCTGCTTATGTTCTTAAGTTTAGCTGAACTGGCTGAGTGCAAAAGAAGATTGTGACTGGCTACTGGTGTAGACCGCTGACTAATTGCCACTCATTTTTCCCCAATCCTGGAGGGAACAGGGAGAGAATTGTGGATGCTGGAACCAAAAATCTGTCTCTAGGCTTCCTTGCTAAGGGCTGTGTCTAGGAGACACAATCTAGCTCTTGGATGCTAGTGTGATAGTTGCCTTAGAAATACCAGAGTCAAATCTTAAATGGTGTTTTGATTCGATTTAGTGAAGTGCTTGAGCATGCGGTTAGTCCCACTGAAATCTTTCAAATATGGGTCAGCAGATTTTATTTTAAATCTTTCCAAATTAATTCATTTCTGGAAGGTGATTAATCATAAGGATTTCAGTCTAAACGATGCTATTTTAGGAAAGTTTGAAATTACTTCTAAATAAGGGCTTAGAATAAAAAATGCCTTTGCAGCTGTAATTTGCTGCTGGGACAGTATAATGTATGCAATTCATTAGATGGTTTTATCAAAGTAAGCTGCATCTCTCCCTTTGCCCCTCGAGCATTCTCCTGGTTTTAAGCCTGCTAACAGCACCACATAAATAAGGCTACCTTTTGGTCAGAGGTATTTTTAGTAGAAGTCATGAACAGGTCATGGATGGTAAACAAAAATTCATGGCCCATGTCCTGTCCATGACTTGTACTACATACCCCTGACTAAATCTTGGGTACTCGGGGGAAAGAGCAGGAACAGCTTGGGGTACCAGAGGTGCTGTGGGTGGGATGGCAGTGCATAACCTGGGACCCTCACTGGTGTGGGGGGTGGCAAGTGGTGGCATGCAGCCCAGCACCCTCACCTGGTGCTATAAGGGGAGGCACAGCAGCCTAAGACTGACTCAACAGGAGCCGGTGTGGCTGGCCCATGGGCTGCCTCCCTGCTCCTGCAGCCCCTAGGCCAGCCACATCAGTTGCTGCAGAAGTCTCAGAGGTCCCAGAAAGTCACAGAACCCATGACTTCCATAACCTCTGTGACTCATTTGTAGCCTTACACATAAATAATTAAACCTGCATAGCAGAATGGGTCTTTAAGAAGCTGACGATGAAAAGATTTGCATGTTAAAAGCATACATTACTATACTGTTATTCTTAGTACTTATGTGGCACTTCATCTTGCATACTCTTTACAAACAAAGAAATTAGGTCCAATGCTATAAGTCATTATACATGGGGTACATCACTGAATCCACAAAGCCCCATTGACTTCACGGGGACTCTGCAAAGGTCCCCATGGAGCAATTTTCAAGATCAAGACCTTGAGTCTCTCAGCTTTCTTGTAAGTCAGGTTGGTAAATGATACCCCCATTTTACAGATCTCTCAGTGAGCTCATCTCTTCCATGAATAGCGTGGGGAAATAGAAATGGGTCCTATAGGAATCATTTGTGCTAAGAATTAATGAGCTGGGCATGTCTTGGCATTCATTGTGTAAGTTGTGCTCATGAGCTGTTAAAAATAAAGGCATTCTAAAGGGAGAGGATGAACATGATTTTGTGTTCTCCATTAAAAATGTTGTTATGGTGCTCTGTGTTCTGTTGCGCATTTTATTACTATAATAATTTCAGTAAACTACATCTGGCTTTCCTGAAGGCTGTCCCCTCAGGTTAAGCACGCTGTCTAAAAATATCTCCTTTATATTTTTTTAATGTTCTTCCTTTTTATCTTCCTTTTGATGCCTCTTTATTTGAATTATTTCTCTTTTTTAAGATTACATTAACACATTTTGTTCTTAATTCTGTAATCTTTTCAACTCTGGGCTCCTTTGTACTATGTGCTTTTGTACCCTTTTCGTTTCAAGTCCTTTTTATGTTTCCTCCCTTTTGTTTTTTTTTTCCCCCCTCCTGGGAGCCTTTATTGTCATTTTATCCTTTATTTTTAGACTTGCACTCCACAGTGGGAACTAATGCTAAGAAAATGGAAAAGGAAAGAGCCACATAAAGTGGTGTAGTGACAAGCACTATGTTGTGCCATAGGAGAATATAGGAAAGAAAGCACAGTGGTGAGGTCTGAATATTTCTGGTCTCCAAGATGGAATGTGCTTGCAAAAGAAAACAGGAATGTTTCATTAGATAGATAGATAGATAGATAGATAGATAGATAGATAGATAGATAGATAGATACCCTGTGTATGACTATTACTTGGGAATGATAAAAATGCCCTGAAAATGGAGTTGTTGCAATCTGCTGAATTCCCCATGCACAGAGTCAAATTTACTTTGAAAGCACAGATCCGGAAGCATTTGCTTCCGGAGGATCCCCCTGAGTGAGGAAGATATTGACAGTGACTAAGTCTGGCTTGTGCTGGAAGCTGACTCGCTCCTACATAAGCTAACGTATTATTGTTTAAATGTGTTAATGCCGACTTCTATCAAGATTGTCTGTTTTGTATAAAGATGTATAACACCAGCTATCTTTTGTATACATCAGCATTCTCCAAAGATGCCTATTTTCAATGGAGGAGACAAATGTGGCCAAGCAATATTAGAAATTTGACAGACTGTTGCTCTTGCCACCATTAAACAAAACTATCTCTATACACATCACTCTCTTTCTCTGATTTTTTTGCCTGCTGCGATGAAGCATCAAAATAGAGGCTTTAAATTGATCTTTCCAGGGTGAGAGCAATTTGTTCTCTAAGGGGCACTTGGGATAGGCACTCTGTGGCCTCAACTCCTGTTGACATGGGTGAAGTTTGGGGCACTCAGCAGCTTGCAGGACTGAGCCCTTTATATACAATCAACTCTCCAAACAGTCATGCTAACAAGAGACATTATCTATTCCTTTACATAAATTCTTCTTGTGCCCTTTGGTAAAGCATCATTCTGTTCTTACCCTCTGTCCCCACATTCTCTGCTGGGCCACTCAGCTCACCAAAGAGCTGTAGACCACCTTCTATTACAGCTCTCTGCTTCTCGCATTGTATCTACACTTGCCCAAGCCCTGGGACAGACTGAAAGAGGGCAACAGCTCCTGTGGGACCATATAACAGCTAGGAACAGCTGGAAAGAAGTGCTCCCTGGCTACAACCCCAACAAGCTCTGACGCCACCACACAATCTTTCCTACAGGGATATATAGGGGATACCACTTGAGCTGGATGTGTCAGCTCTGGATCAGATAATGTCAGGGGAATTCTCACCTGCCCAGACCCTTACAGTGAAAAGGGATCAGAACACACAGAAGAATCATCCTCTTGTCTTAATCTTCATATGCAATACTCACATATTTTCTCTTTTTATGTTGTTTGCTCTCACTGTTTCATCTACTGATAACTGTCTTGAAATTTTGCTTACCTCTGTGTTGCATACATTATAATTTCTCATTCATCTAAGAATCCTTTTACACATGTTCATATTCTCTTTGTAACCAACCACTCCTCCACCCCAGCTGTTCTGCTCTATTTCTGCTGAAGGTCTTGTTCCAAAGCTTTTTTACATGTTTGACAGAAGTACCTACTGGAAAGATCTTTAAGAGAATATTCACATCTTCCTAAGTAGTTTTGTGAAAAAACAAACTATTAACTCATCAAAAGATGATATTTGAATGGTGTTAGGGGAAACTCATTAATATTGTGTTAATTAACAGTGTCTTCTTTTCTCCAACTCCTATGAATGCTTCAGCCACATAACCCATAACAAACTGGTATTAAGCTATTTCTAAGCATCTTTATACTTACGTTTATTTTCCCTTTCCATTCATCCTTATACAAAACTGAGGTTAGGCAATGGAATTTAAGGCACTAGCCAGGGATTAGGAATGGAATTCAGCTCCCAGTGCATGGAAATAGTCACTCAGCAGAGCCTTTGTGCACGCATTTGGGGTTAGCGGATCGAGGTCAATGCAAATCCAGTAGCCTGCTCCTGGGCTCACTCCCTGATGCCTCATTCATGCATTCCAGTTTGGGCTACCCAGAAGCTGTGGAGATCCAGTTTTGTGCTGCTCTGCTGCACTTCCTGCCTCATGCAGGTGGCAATCTGGAGTCATGGAGGGTCCAAAATAAATATCTTCAGCTCTTGACCTGAAGGGTTGATTTGATTAGCTAGCAATGTGGCATCCCCAGCCTGCTGCCCTTGAGCCCCTACTCAACCTTCCTACTCTGATTCCTTCCCCCATACCACCAGCCCCCTGCCCTGAAGGATCCAGGCAACGCCAGGTAAGTCTTCTAGTGATATCATAAAACAAATTGGGTTATTTCTAATAAACAAAGCACCACTAAAGTAGGATATTTGAGCAGACCTGTTTCATTTTTAACTTTCCACTTCATGAAAAGTACAACTAACATTCAGAATCCTTTTCCTATAGCTTTGGATTAGAGAAGTGCTTTAGAAGACACACAGGATATCTGCCTGCAAATGTGTGGGTGTGCATCTTCCTGCTCTATAGCTCTAGTTAATTTGCCAGCTATTCCAAAACCATTAAGATCTATTCAAAAGTGCACCATCTCTTAAAATCAGAATATTTTAAAGTAATTAAAATGTTCACTAATTTAAGATTAAATCCTACTTTTTTCGTGGCCTGCATGACCTCATGTGAAAGTTCAGCAAAGCTCCAGCCCATCTGAGTATTTGCTCTCATATGCTATTTTTTTTAAATGCGGGTGCATTCAGGGCATCCCCACTATAAGTCGCCCCAGTATACATCCATTCCACACTAAAGTTGTTGACGCTTATAGGAGCTGATGCGTTATAAGTCCTCCCATTCCCCGCTTTTAAGTCAAACCCTTCTCCCCCCCTAATTTGCACAAATGGAAGTTAGCCACAGGAAAAAAATTCCCCGCTTTAAGTTGTTTCGCTATAAGTCCAAGCTTTTTTGGAATGTATCTTGGACTTATAGCAAGGACAACCTGTATTAGCTCCTTTAGCTCTGGAGGCATTTCCAGATGTACTCTGTATGGTGTGTCATTTCACACCTGTCTGTGCTTCTTGTTCCCCTCTGACCCACAGTCTGCCTTGGCTGTTTAGGCTATCTGTACACTGCAATACTGTAGTATGGGTGCAGTTTGGGTGGACATACCCAAACTAGTTCTATCTTGTGTCCTAGAGCAGTGCATTTGCAGCAGTGTGCACTTCAGCATGAGCTATAAAAACCTGTCAGGGACCCTGATTAATTACTGACTGGGTATGTCCTAAAACTGGAACACTGTATAAGTGTGTACTTATATAATGCATAGCTCAATGAGACCCTGATTTTAGCTAGAGTCTCTAGGAGTTACTGTAATCGAAATAAGAACACTGAAATGACATATCAGCATGCCACTAATATGTAGCCACATATATGAAGCTACGTCTAAACAATTTTTGTCTGTTTCTAGATACCATGTTATATTTCTCTAACATATAACAGGTTTCTTGACTAAAGCTGACCCCCAGTCCCTATAAAGACAAATGGAGACTTTTCAAGTACTTCAGCAAGAGTTACATCACACTTCCCAGCAATTGATCTCAAAGAAATTTACAAACGATGGTCAATATTATTATCCCCATTGTATAGGGAAACTGAGGCACTAAGCAGTGACTTGCCCAGGGTCACGTAGCAGGCCATTGGCAGAACTAGGACTTGAATTAGGATCTCCTGAATTCAAGGCCACTGCATTATCCTGTTAGCCAAATTGAGTGAGCCTTTTTATAATACAGTATGAAGCCCTACCTTCTTCACATTGGGAATAAAATCTGAATTACATTATATTGTTTGAGGAAAAATTCTGGTAAAATGAATAATACAAACTATTCCACTTTTTATGTTCCCAGAAAGTGTTTTCCAGAAATGTCACAAATGGGACAAAGCTTTTGGAATTCTAGTGTGGGGCTTTGCCACCAAGAACTTACGGGAGGTAAAGGCTTGCTGCATTTTGTGTCCAGGTACACATTTAGCAAGTGAATGAAATTAAAGGCACTCCATATGCTTGCCTGTCTGTTGTGGTGTGTCTCTCGGGCTATGCAATGGGTTGGCAGCATCTCATGGCTCAAAAACAAGTTTGTGTTATGCCTTTCACTTTATTGACATGGATGCATCACAGTACAAATTGTTATGAGCTCTCACAGAATATGAATAAGCAATTCTTATTCTATTGCATTCTCTGACTTTTAGTGGTATAATACAGAAAACTATCCCTATATTGCTACACTTATGTTCAAAAGAAAGCAAAGTGCACCTATATGTATATATACTATTTCTTCAAGTACTTACCATAAGAGGTATCTCTAATCTTTAGAAATTGAAGAGTGATTTGAGGAAAATGAATAGTTTCCCTTCAAATAGTATGAGATGTGGAAGCATTTTTTTGATCTATTTATTAGTGTCTAAACACCACCTCTTTATGGTTTTTTCCAAATTGTGGATGGATATGAGAAGTATTTGAAGTTATGTATTTGTCCTGAAATACCTCATTTTTCCCATAACCAGATCCCCTTTTTGAGCTGAACAACAAATCTGTGAAAAGGGAGATTCATGCTTACTGCAGCACAAAATATGGAGTATTCTGTCAAGCGTACAACCAGATCAGCAGTTTTATTTTTCAACCACAACTTTTAAAATTCCCTATGTGCCATGAATTTGGGGTGGGGGGACAGTGTTAGTTACACAGAGAATCACAACTTCCCCTTCCACAATTTTGTTAACTTGAAACTTAAGGTTCTTTAAAAGTATTTTCTGACTATAATGTAAACATTAAGCAGGAAACCATAACTTAAAGCAGCATTTACACACAATGCAATGCCAGTCTTCAGGTATTGGCCTCCTGCCATCCCACAACTCAACCACTACAAACATCCTCTCAAACATGATTGTTTTCAGTTCAATAAAAGGAAAACAAGATTGGTGTGTTTGGCAGAACAAAGGTGCTGGTAGGATTCATGATAACAGAACAGGCAAAGTTGTGACAGAAAGTTGGACTAAAAACTTGAACTGGATGTGGTGAAGTGGGTGGAATCAATAAAAGGATTCAAAGAGGAGTTTTAACAACTGTTTTTGTAGGTCCCAGACAGGAAAGGGCAAGATCACTGTTAGTTAATTATGTTGTACTTATTTTTATTCTGTTGTTCAATGCCCCAAGTGTTTCAGTTGGTGCAGCAGTAACGCAATATAATAATAAAATTATCAGTAATATTTTTAAGATTACTATATCCTGATTTATGGTAGCAATTTGTTGCTTTTTTAGAAAAGGAAGGAAAGGGAAGTCAATAAAGACTATATTGCCCAAAGGAAGAAAGATAAGAAGACAGTTTATCAGCAATCCTGGATTTCAGCCAACTGTCATTAAGAACGCCTCCTCAGCCTGTGAAGGGCTTTGTAGCTGGGTCAGGGCCACTGAAGCCTATGACAAGGTTGCTAAGGTAACCACTATGTCCTAAGATTCTTCTTGTGCATCAAACTTTCATCTTGGTAAATTTCTATAGGCAAAGCACTGTGAGATGAATGTCAATATTCTGTACAGCTGGAACAAGTGGGCTAAGGTGTCTTTGAATGACAAAATCACAATAGTGTGTGTAAGCAGGATCTAAGGAATGCTTCCATTACAGCTAACTGGCATGGGAGAGAAATCCTGGGTGTGTCTATGTGAATACAGTTTGTTCTTGCTTTGCTTAGATATGTTAGAGATTGAGCAGATGGAGTGGTATTTTGCTCATTGTAATCAACTTAATTTGTGACCCAACATTAGCTATGTTTGTATTCGTTGCAGAAATTGCTAAAATATGGTTACCAATGTTTGCAGTTTTGTGGGAATACAGAAAAGTAGAACTGTGCTACATCATTTCAAATGAAAGGGCTCAGTTAGCAGAAAGGATCTTTCAAATGCAGGGGCTCAACTTTTTCAGAGCCCCATGAAGATGAGGGATGAGGGAAGGTTATTCTGGTCGAGAGGCTATAGGGCTTCTCCTGTTTGGACTAGTTTGGCCTGTCCCTCCCCCCTCCCCACATACGCTGTTCAAAGAACAAAGCTAAATCAGCATCATTAGATGCCTCTCCTCTTATGTTAATTGTGTTGGAGTTGTATTTTTTTTTACCCTGTTTGCTACGAGCTGAAGTCGCTGGGAGCTGACATCATTTGAGACTGATGGGCAGATGTCACAGCGCGAAGAAGTGGATGGCAGTGGATGGTGACTGAGAACCAATAGGTCGGTGACAGAGAGACATGACGAGTGGCCAGCAGAGGGGTGATGGTGACATGACAAGTGGCCAGCAGAGCAGCAGCAGCCTGATGAACAGCTAGCAGGGCAGCAGCAAAGAGCAGTAAGCAGGCAGATGTGAGTGACCAGCAGAGTAAGAAGCCTCTTTACCTCCCCCCACTCAGGACAGGAGGTGAATTCTGCGAATGAACCTCTGAATTCTGGATCTGCCCTGACCAAAGGCAGCAACTGCGAGCGGGGTGCAGAGAAGGGTTGGGCACATGAAGGGGACATTTACGTTGCTGGACTTAAGAACCTGAGAGGAAAAGGACACTGCCCAACCTACTTGGGGGGAAGGGACTTTTACTTGTGGCTTTTGTTTATGTTTGTAGTGTTTTCCCAAATTAATGCCAAGTTACTTCCCTCCCTTTTATTAAGTTTCTTTTCTATGCTCAGACTCTGTGCTTGTGAGTGGGGAAGCATTGCCTCTCAGAGGCTCCCAGAGGTGGTGTGTGAGTTTCCCAGGTTAGTGAGTGGAGGCTTGAGCCAGTTCTGTGTTGGATGGATGGAGAGGAACCCCTAGATATTGAACCCAGCCCTGGCTGCCACTGGCTCTACCTGGCAGAAGGATTACATGTGACATAGCTGATACATTGTGCAATTGTACATAAATAAATACACATGTATGTAAATGTACATGCATTTGTGTTTGAGCTATGCCCCACTGCTCTGCAATAATATTTTACAGCTTCCAAGGTGCTTAATCAATTAAGGACCTAATCCAAAGTCTATTGTCAATGAAAAGGCTCCCATTGACTTCTGTGGACTTCTTATAAGGCCTAAATAGGTGCAGAGCATTGGAATGGATCCATCTCCTTAACAAGGGAAACAGCCAGATCAAGGATTTGAAAGCAAAACCCTACTCCTGAGGAAAGGGCAAGAAGCTCTTTAACATCCTCACTGAGCATATTGTGTCTCATTTTAAAGATCTCATCCTATCCCACAGACAGTAAAGCACCCTGTACTCCATTTATCTACTTCAGAAAGTTGGAAGGGTTGAGTTAACCCTGCTGGGATTTGAACCTTTGTTTCTAAGGAGCATAGTTCAAATGGGCAGCTGTTTCGACTACTAAACCATCCCCTCCAGCTTAGTTCATTATACAGTGGAACTGCTTATAGTGAACTCTGACCTCTAGCGTCACATAGTGAAGAAGGATGAAAACCTTGAATTTTTTTTCAATGCAGGTGCAACTTGCTAGTTAAAATGTAGTTGTCCTACAAAAAAATAATTCACAGAATTTCTCATGTTAATGACAGCCACTGTTTTGTTCTCATTGCACATCTTCTTTGTGCAATCTGAATGGAAATTGGGCATAAGAAGGGATCTCTGCTAGGACAATTTGCATAAAGGAGATTGTAGGTATCTAATTAAAAGCACATGCACAAAACAAAATCCTTCAGGAAATTACTTTAATGTTAGGAAAGCGAGAAAATCACTTTGCATGATAAAAAAATCCACTTTTTTCTATATTTTTAATAATCTGCAAATTCTAAACGGATATTCAGATATGTCATTCTGTCTGTTTCTAACACTCTCACAGAATAGATGGAGAGGATAGGTATTCACTTTGAGTTAGCTCTGGCTGTAACCTGTGTGTTGCTGCTAACCCCTGAATATCCACGAAGAAAAACCACTGAGTCTGGTTTACGGTTTCTCTGAGCCTGGGCTAGCCTATGTCACCAAGGGTATAGGCTTGAGCCCAGGTTTTGCCTCAAGCTAACCTGGCAACCAGATTAATTTGCAATGTGGATGCAAGCTGTTTAAGACCAAGTGCTCCAGTATCTTCCCACAACTCCACCTTGACTGTATGTTCTTGACCTCTAACTACTCCTCTTTTCTGCCCAGAAGTAACCTGTACTGACTTGGCTTTTAAACCCCATATTTGCCTGCTAGATTTCTGCTGCACTTCCACAGCATCCAAACCAACATGTTGTCCCAGAAATCCCCCTTCCAGCATGCTGCCAGTTTGCCAGTGACTGATGCCAAAGTTCTGGGCACTCAGGTCAGTGTGCCCAAAAGTCGGTAACTCTCTGAGGAAATCTTGCTTTCCTGCTGGATGCACTTTTGTAGGAGGAAGAGATGGCAAAGAAAGTGAAACAGCTGCAGCAGGGGCTGAGGACAGAGATTGCAAGGGACATGGAGGTGATGCTGACCTCTACCCTGCTATCTGATCCAGGGCTGGCCTTACCATGAGGCGAACTGAGGCAACCGCCTCAGGCGCCAGACTGTGGGGGGGAGGCACCACTAGGACCCAGAGTGTAGAAAATTGTGTCTGCTGCTGGTGCATATGTATTCGCTCTGCTCTAGATGCACAGAGATGGTGGAGTGCTGTGCTGGAGGAAGGAGGGCAAAAGAGACATAACAGGCATCAGGAGAAAAGGTGGCAAGGGGGTATCATTTGAGCTCCCCGCCTCAGGTGCCAAAATGTTGTGGGCTGGGCCTGATCTGACTGACGCACAACCGTGAGTTTCTCAGTCTGACTGACCAAGGCCTCTGCAGTAATCACACAACAAGTGGGACAAGCAGAGGAATAGAACCCCCTAAGATAAGACACAGGGGCTATGTCTTCAGTTGCGGCTTCTTGCGCGAGAAATATGCAAATGAGGCTAAGCATGGAATATCGCCAAACCTCATTTGCATACCTAATGAGCCGCCAATTTTGCAGAAGACGCTCTTGCGCCAGAAGGAGCTGTCTACACTGCCCCTTCTTGCACAAGAAACCCCTCTTGCACAATGCTGAAAATAATCAGCATAGCAGCATTGTGCAAGAGGGTTTTTCTTGCGCAAGAAGGGGCAGTGTAGACAGCTCCTTCTGGCGCAAGAGCCTCTTCTGCAAAAATGGAGGCTCATTAGGTATGCAAATGAGGCTCAGCAATATTCCACACTTAGCCTCATTTGCATATTTCTCGTGCAAGAAGCCGCGAGTGTAGACATAGCCAGGTAGATATGTCTGTTATTTCTACTGATATTACAATAAAAGAGGGATGGGCTTTGCTTGTTTATGGCCCATCTCATTAATTATGGTATGTGCTATGGGCCGAGCTTTGGCTGCTAAACTACTACTGAGGGTAGAAGAAGTTTCATTTGCCCTGATCCTATTTCCTTTCCATCCCTCCATTCCCTTTACCCTGCCATGCACCATCCAAGATGCATTCCAAAGGGGAGAAATAAACTATAAACATGCAAACAGTGAGGTATGGTAGCACAGCATACAGTGCTGCCCATATGCAAAACAGGGATGATTAGCACAAACGGAGCAATGCCGGCAAATGCAGGAAAGCAGGTGGCACAAGCATCTCCATTTTGCCAGATGCTTTTTCTCACACTGGCACTAGCATTAAAGCCTAGATATTAGAGGCAGCCTACATATTAAATCCCCTGCATGAGCTGTGTTGGTATAGAGTCCACTGTGCTTGAGTCTCTCAGTATAACAGGTTTTCAGAAGGGCTGCCTGAGGTGGAAGGTGAGACAGGAAAGTGGTTCTTCTAAACAGCAGCATCCTCGTTCAGCATCCTGTTACTGTTTGACCACGTTTTACACCACTCCTGTCTTATAATATATGAGAACCTCTTGTACAGAAGGAATTGCTAATGACCAGTGAGATTTCTCAGCAGAACAAAATTGTCATGACCCCCTTTGTATGTCACCAGACACTCCCTATCTCAGGAATTAATTGCCATATCAGTCACTAGTCAACAAAATGTCTCCCTTTCTAACCTTTCCAATTGCTTTTGTTCCCTACTTCTTAAAGCTAAGGGTATTTTTAGTTGCATGTATAACTGGTTTCTTTGTTTCATTTAACTCTGTTTTATACATTGTATCCAATTTACCAGTGCCACTGGATAGCTGTAAATTAATGGTCAATTTCCAGGGTTTTGGAATCCTGGATAGTCTGAATTCTACCAATTAGATGAAGTACTGGCCCTGGTTCTAAACCTAATATTAAAATACCTTGTCTCTTTACTGTTGCAAATTTTATGCTTTCTAAATTGGCCTGTATTATTGTATATAAATACTCATAACAAGAATTTTTCAACACTATAAGATAATAGATTAATATATATTGTTCTCTGACTATTGATTTTACTTTTAGACATCGTATAATTTCTTCTGAAATAACATTAGCTTGTGCATCTGTGTCTATTACTTACAAAAAAAGTTCCACAAGTAACTGTCCAATCCTCCTTGTAATTCACAGAGTGACTTTGTTTTAAATTACCCAGAAACAAATGTTCTTCATCTGCAATGTCGGCTCTGTATTCTTTACTGTCTTTTTCTGAAACTTTTGAATTATGAACTAAATGTATATTTTTCCAGGTTTTCCCCCCAAAATTTCTCTGCTTACAATTTTTTGTGAAATGATTCTGTTTTATTTCAGATATGCCAGGTTCAAATATACACTGGGCATTGTGTAGGTAGGTGCCTCCTTCATCATCTAGAACATTCTTTCCTATGCTAATATGTTTTTGGCTTTAATACATTCATTCTGTTTTTCTCCATATACTTGGGTTTTTTTGGTTGCTGGTTTTTTTTTTGTTTGTTTGTTTTTTTTACTTTCTCTTATTCAATGGATAGTCACATTAGTTTTGATTTCTTTCTAAAATGTGCAGTCATTGTTTAAGTTCAGTAGCTTGGTAAATTCTGACTGCTTTTCCAGAGTTAGAGCTTAGATTTTTTTTCTTACACTGATAATCTATTATACCCATCACAATTTGATCACTTATCATTGACTCAGAGAGATTTTGGAAATTACATGTCTGATTTCTTATGTTTTAAATCAGTTTAAATGATTCAAAAGTCTCTTCCTCCATTTGATTACTTGAGTGAAACCGAGGGTGGGAGCAGGTTTGGTTGTGGTTGTAGTTGTCTGGTTGGTTGGTTGGTTGGTTGGTTGGGCTTGGATTTTGTTGTTTTTTTTAGAGGGAGTCTAACCTCAAGCTGTTTTTCCTAAAACTAGATTCCTCATCATGTCTGTCTGGTCCTTCTTAACCATATATGTCATCCTGCCTGGCACACTAATGGCCAGGGGCTGTTCTTCTGCTCTCCAGGTCTGTTTTTTCAGATGGTGAAATCCTGCAAGCTTTTAGCTCCAAGTCAGTTGTTCCAGAGGCATTAGTGATCTTGTCTTCTGACCTCCAAAAGCCTCCCCACCATTGTGGAGGCTGTGCCGAAGGCCAAGTTTTCCACTTTAAAGCACACAAACCACAAGGAACCCATTGTCGGAGCCAAAGTTCTTTCATTTTCAGGTCACACCACTGCATGTCTCTGCTGAAGCCATTCTCCACCATCCCCTGAATGATCTTTGCATAGATGTCAAAGGCTGAATCAGAGCTGTGCCTACATAGACACTTCTCCCCACAGACCAAACAGATCCACCGCCTCTTGGGCACGCCAGGCTGGAGTGCATTTGGGACCTTGAGTCACCTGGGTTGGCGAGCTCTCCATGCTGATCAAATAGGAAATGAGAATTCAAAAGTTCCTGGAGCTTTAAAAGGGGAGGGGCTGTCTCCTACTGCTGTGCAGCAGAGTTGAACACGATCACCAAAGAGGTCACAGGGGAACATTGTGGAACACCTCCTGAAAGCCAATTCAATTAACTTACACAATGCTGCATCTACGCTGTCTCTCTGTCGACCCACCAACATCAAATTAAGCACTACACCTCTCATATAGGTGAGGTAACTAAGCCAACATAATAGGCAAGATAGGTCAAGGGACTTGATAGTGTATACACATACATTATTTGGATGACATAAGGCAGCTTCTGTTGACCTAAGTTTGTAGGGTTGACCAGGTCTCAGGAAAGTTTACCCTCAACAACACTAGTAGTGTCCAACTGGACCCAATAACACAAATGGCCCTATACCATTGGCATTCAAATGGTTCTGGAGGCAGCCTTCCTTTGGTCAAATGCACATTCCATCACAATCCTGAAACTGCTCAGTGTGTAATTAAACTTTTGTCTGCCAAGTGCTGTCACCTAAGAGTAGGCTTCATGATCAAGGGCAGTAAGGACAGGTTGGTCCTTTAAATTAACAGTAGCCACAGGCACTCTGTTGATATCCATAGTATTAGGCAGGAATAAAATCCCAGTGTATCCCAGTTTGAAAACATAGGATCTCAGAAATAGCCTGGTATCCTGTATCCAGGCAGTCTATCCCATGTTAGTGTATCTGAACCTCCTTCTGTGGCCAAGTGAAGCCTGCATAATAAGCAAATGGAGCCCTGTCCAGTTTAGATAGTCATGAACATCATCAGAGAGAAGGAAGAGGAAGGACAGACTATGGTCACATGCATACCACTGATGGCAAGAGCACATTTCAGGAAGCTTATTCACTCAAACCCAACAATTATTTTGGGAACATTAGCAATCTTGAATAGCCAGCCTCCAGAAAGCAATGGCAAAGTATTTTTGGACTGATAGGGCCTCTCTCATCTGCCTGCTATGGCACTGAAGGACAAAGACAAGCTGCCCAAACAATTCCAGAAAGGTATTCTTCCTCAGGAAGGAGTTCTGGATCCTCCCAGTTGTAGTGTGAGCCATAGGTGGGCCTGCAGGGGTTAAATTTGTGCTCTTCTAGGCCAGCCTTGAGGACTGCTAGCAAAAACATCAGGTGTTCTTTATCAGACAGCCTTCACCAGCCTAAACTCCCCTTGCTTGCTAGCTGAGAACCTCATATGGGATAAATAACATGACCTCAGCTCTAAGCTCCGTGGGAACATTGAGAGTGGCATTGGGCCAACTTGTGCACGCTCGGTAAACAGCTAGAGTATAAGACCTGCTGGGGGTCCCGCCCCTCTGGGAGTTCCACCAGAGACCTTTTACCTCGGAAGGTACCCTGGGTCCCCCAGCTGGAGCCACATCCACTGCAGCCTGGTGCGAGGTGACCGGAATGGAACTCTCCACAGACCTGAAGGGGCGAAAGCATTTCCAAGTGCCTGTTGCTCATTTTTATGTATTGCTTTGCCTATGCTAATTATTTGGATTAGTTTGTAGTGGTTGTGTACTTGCCAGTATTAAGTCTGTAATGGTAGTGATGTAGTGAGATCTGTGTTTTGTAGTAGCTGTGTAACCATTTGGCAGTATTAAGCTTGTACTCGTAGTGAGATTAATAAAAGTAACTATCTATCCCTAATTGACTCTGTCTTGAAGCGAATCCTCACCCCTGTTGGGCCCTGGCTCTGTGACGTGACACCAGGTCACATGACAGTGTAGTCCCATCATGTTCTGCTCCAGAACAACTAGTCAGTATAGAAGGGTTCCCCAGCTATGCAAACCTGCATCCACTGTCTCCCCTGATCCAAGTCTGCATGCAGCCTATGGAATCTCTTAACAAGGCCCAATGTTGCCTTCCCAGGACATCAACCCACCACCAAAATGATGTCCACCACATTTAATGCCCTTCATCGGCCTTCTGTTTCCTTTAAATGTATTGAGTTGAAGTGCTAAGAGCACTTCTTCATCAGGGCTGAGGAAGAGCAAACAAGTTCTCCCATAGCACACTGCAAATGACTTCATACAGGGACATTGTTTAATACAGCGCTAAGAACCATGGAATAGCCTGCCAAAAGCCCAGCCCAGAATATGGGCTAGTGCAGCAGCACTGTAGAGGCAGGTAAATAGGCCTGGCTTAATAGGGCTTTGCAGTGGGAATGCTATATCCAGGTTAATTCTGTAGGAAAGACATGCCCCAAAGCTGTCTCCAGCCAAACAATAGCAACATAAAGGTGCTCATCCCTTCCCTGTCTCATACAGACATGTACATCAGCGCCTAATGCAGCAATTTAAATGCTAACATTATGAAGCAAATACAATTTTATTTCCCTCCCCTCATTGTATATGAAACAAAACAAGTAAATTACATGAAAAGAAAAAAACTGTGTAAAACAAGGTTGAATAAGTAAAATCCCCCAAAAGCATGGGAATGCAGAAGTTGAATTCCAAATGAACTCTGCCCTGTTTCAAATCTATATTTCTGGGGGGGTTTCCTAGGGAATTGAATTGTATAGTCAGTACATTATTGTTTGCTGTGCAGTACAAACCCTAAAATAGAAAAGATTTTCAACACAGCTGAGATTATGTTGTTGTTGGAAGCTGAACCTCTATATTTCCTGCCTCTCTGATATGTCAGCTATGAAGCCTTAATGTTGCAGTAGTATAGCCAGCTCCTCAAGTTCTGTAAATCACTGGCTTACAATAGCCCAGGATCTGACGTGTAATACATACATCCTAAAAGCAAATATGCATGCATGCACACTTCTGCATCATAGTGCTCCATGTGATGTTGAATATACCCATAAGTCAGAAATGCTAATAAATGAACCAGGGTATTGTCATGTTGGTACATCATATTCATAATTCTTCTTATTGCATATGTATACATGAATTTACATCCTTAATCATGGCTTTTGTACACTTCTGTGGCTGACCTAAAGCAAATGGAAAAATCTCAGTGCAAAGTGTAATTTGTTTCATTGTACCATTTATTTCTATATCAGCACACAAAAAAGGCAAACAAAAGGGGAATGTTGTTTGAACATTATTAGTGATGTCTACAGACAAGCCGTATTTATTACAAATTTGATAGGTATGATAACTGATGGATGGCAAAGGACTCTCAAACACAGAATGTTATGGTTCATAATATGAACATTCATCTGGAAATGATATTTTAAGTTCTCTTCAGTTAAAACCATTAAAACTCTAATTTTAACACTTAATTATTTTCATTTTTGTTAGTGTTTGCGTTTTTCCCTCTTACGTTACTGTCTTTGCCCTTTTCCATGACAATGTGGGTATTTATAAAACATAGCAATTAAATATCTTTTATCCATACAGCAAGGGTGACATGATTGTTTATATGTGTTTGTTATTTGTCTCATGACTGGAAAGTCCTTTGATTTGTTCCACATTTAAAAACTAATTAAATGGTCCAAATGTTTAAGCCTTTTACTCATTTTTCATTAATTAGGTTTCTCTTGACTAAGTTAAAAAGTGGTTTTTTTTAGAATGTTAACTGTAGAGACCTAAAAAGTAATACTTTTTTTATCCAACTTGTATGATGTAGATTCAATATTGAAGATTAATGTTGTATTGTGCAATAAACATATTTGTAAATTAATTCTTGAGAATGCCCCCAGATGACAGAGACTGGAAGAAGTCCAGGCGGGTTAAAAATTCAGATTAAAAAAAAGCAAACAAAATGTGAGCAGAGCTCAATACTGAGCATTAAACTAGTAGTTCTGCAGGACCAGCTGTCTCAGATACTCTGGGAAAAGACCACTGGAGGAAAGCATCGAACTGACAAAGTGTGTGATTTATAATCTCTCATTCTCGTAAAATGACTGCCGTTTTTCTTGTGAGCTAAGAACCTGGAGCAAGATGCAATAGACCACTGGGCTAAAAATATAGTACAGATTTATTTCCATAATTACAGCCAGCAAACCCTTCGACAGGGAACAACTAAGTTGTCTCAGAAAAGTGCAAGGATACCTTTAAAATAGGTAGGATTTATCTGTTGAGTGAAGTGTGTATGGTCTGAGAATGCCTAAAATTTGGGGAAAATAAATGGCAGCACCAGTATACAGGGGAAAACGCAAAACAAATTCTGCTGCTTTTCTTTCTCCCTCCCCTTTTCCTCTCTCTCCCTCTATTTGCACCTTCCTTATCATTGTTCTGCTTCTAAATCATTTGTACACCATAGTATGTTAGTATCTGGCAATAAAGGCTACTTTTTTTTTTCTCTAGAACAATGATTTGTGCAATTTTTTCCCCCAAATGCAACATCTTTTTCTTTCCCTCTAAGATCTTCATTATCTCTCTGATTTGGTATAGTTTAAAAAATCTACTTCAATATTCCTTTATAATGTGCTACATTTCTCACTTCAGAAGGGCTTATAAAATTGTAAGTGGCTGAGTGCCTTGTTAGATTGGGAAAAGAGATAAGAACAATTGATGTGAGGTGTCTAAAACAAAACATTAATGGGGACCAAATAAAATACATGTGGTTCCCAGCCATCTAAGAATATGCTGAATATGACTTCAGCTTCTGATGCTTTATCAGAGACTTTCTCAAACCATCCTGCTTTGTGAAGTTGCTACCTATGGTATGTCCCAGTTTACAATCTCAATTCATTCATACAGCACAACTATCCACATTACTTCAAATCCTATTGATTGCTTGCGGATGCACCTGAAAAGCTTTAAGTCAGCTATGGTTGACAATGTTCAGTGAGTGACTGAGTGCTTTGCAGATTGAGGACCAGAATTTAAAAGTTATTCAGGTACATAAATATGCAGGTAGGTGCATAGTGGGATTTTCAAAACCCCTGGAATCTAACTCCCCTTAATTACATTTTCAGAATAGCAAGTTTATCAATTGCTTTTGCCTTTCAGGAGACAATACTATAAGTGACATCAGCTATGTGGTGGCCTCTTTTGCTAGATCCTCAAAGTCAAGCTGATAAATGTGTTACAAACCTGGGTGCAAATGAATAAACTCCAGGTCTGCTTAATCGATAAGTCTGACTATGTTTGAACTTTGGGCAATCATTTTGACTCATTAAATCATACAGTCAAAAACTGAAGTGACCTATGAAGCTATCTAGCCAGGGTTACAACGTTTCAAATGTTTACAATATATGAGATTTGAGAGATTTATCTATCTATCTGTGTGTCTGTGCATGAGTCTGTCTGTCTGTCTCTTCAAGAACTCCGCCTAAATGGTAAGAGCTAGGACCACCAAATTTGATATGCAACTTCCTCTTATCAAACTTAAAGCCAGGTAAAGGCTTGGTTGTGCCAGGAAAATGGGATGTGCCTGGAAGAACATAAGAACGGCCGTACCAGGTCAGACCAAAGGTCCATCTAGCCCAGTATCCTGTCTGCCGACAGTGGCCAGCACCAGGTGCCCCAGAGGGGGTGGACCGAAGACAATGATCAAGCGATTTGTCTCCTGCCATCCCTCTCCTGGCAGGAGGGGGATTGCTTTTCATAAAACCAAACAGAAAAGAGACAATCACCAGGCAGGTGAAAGGGGTTGGCTGGGGGTGCCCCTCCCCCCCATCTGGGATTGCCCCAGTCCCAAGCCTCCCACCCCCTCAGGCAGCCTTTAGGGACAGCAGAGGGAGCTGCAGCTCTATCCCTCCCCCAATTCTTACAGAGACATATAAAACCATACAGAAAAAAGACACTAGGCAGGTGAAAGGGGTTGACTGGGGGCAGCACCGTCCATCCAGGACTGCCCCAGCCCCAGCTCCCACCCTCCATGCACCCTTTACGGAGGGGGAAGGGTCTAAATCTTCCCCCATTCTATGGGAACATTGCTGACTCTTCCCCTTCATCAGGAGCAAGGGGAAAGTGAACAGTTTGCTGCAATCGTCACTGTGGCTGGGAGGTGCAGGGGCTGACAAACCTAGACCTGCCCCAGCTGAGGGCCATATGCCCCTTCCCCTAGCTGTGCTCGCTGAAGCTGCAGCAACCATGAAGAAGCACTTGTCACCTGGCCCCAAGATGCTGCAGTGACGGAGGGCTGGGGTAGTTTTCTCTCCCTGGGGCAGCCTGTAAACTGAACTCCTCATCCCCGGCCCCACCAGAGAGCAATGATTTAAATGAAGAAAAACAAAAAGTAATTGAGTTAAGGACCCGAACAACACTGGGTAAATCTTCTAGAAAACTATATTTTTGTTGCACTTCCTCTTAGCATATGTAACAATCCCTGGAAACCCAATCTGAGACAACCATTGGGCAGAATAATCTCCCTTATAAATACATAAACTGATGTTGATGAAGCATCTGACACTTGCCACTCTCAGGGGACAGGACACTGGGCTACATGGAACTTTGATCTGACCCAGTATGGGCATTTTTTGTTCTGATGGTCAGAAACCAAGAAGCAGAGGAACCCAGACCTGCTGTAACCGGGGCACAGACACCCCACCTTCAGCTGTGCCCGTTGAAGCTGCAGCAGCCATGGAGAGGCCCTTTTCACCTGACACAAGCTGCTGTGGTGAGAAAGGCCTGGGGGGTGTCCTCTCTCCCCAGGGCAGCCTGCATACTGAACCCCTCACCCCCAGCCCCACCACAGAGCAATGATTCAAACGAAACATGTACATTTTCATTTTATTTTCATAAAAAACAAAAATTAATTGAGTTAATGAACCAAGCAATGCTGGGTAATCTTCTTGTATATTACAAATACAAATAGAGCATGATGTGAAGTAGCAAATTAAACATCCTAACTAAATGTTACTTACAATAGCTCAGCATTACAAAATAGCAAATCAGTTGATTACCAAAATATAATCATCAAAGGCCAGAAAAGACAGAAATTTTGAAAACTAAGCAAGGTTCATCATACTTTGGCCTTACTCCTAAAATGCATATTAATATGCTTAATTGTATTATGTGAGTAGTCCCATGACACAGTTTGTAGGATTAGGGACATGGTTTTGTAAATATCTAAGTCTCAGTCCTACAAAGTTTTATGCATGCTTAATCTTAAATAGTGACAACTGTGGACAACTGACTCGTCAGAATTCTCCCTGGGCATATAGTTAATTGCATACACAAGTCTTTGCGGGATTAGGGCTTTAGGCTGCAAGATCTTTGTGGAAGGAATCTGTTATTCTCCATTTTTAATATATCAGGACAGTGCTCAGCATGTTTTTGCAGCTTAATTAACAAATAATGATTCATTTAATTGTGTATATGATCTTTTAAATGAGAAACAGAGGTGTCATCATAGGTCCTGGTTAGGTTTTAGTTTACAGGTCCTCAGAACTTCTTTAGTGCCAACTCTTTTCCCCTTTTTGCTTTATCAATGCAGGTGCTGCCTGGAGCTTCATAGGAACAGAGCATAGAC
Organism: Rafetus swinhoei; assembly: GCA_019425775.1. NCBI lineage: Eukaryota > Metazoa > Chordata > Testudines > Trionychidae > Rafetus > Rafetus swinhoei. The sequence goes on along the minus strand of CM033437.1, from coordinate 265,800,033 downwards.
ACAACTAGATGAATACAACCAAGCAAAATAAATACGCAAATAAATACATGAATAAATATATAATGTAATTTAGCAGAGAAATCAAATCATGCTTCTGCTTCCAAGTGTATGCTTGTCCCCCTCCAATATTTAGGACTGTAACTGGGTTGTTGTTTTTTCACAAGTAGCACTGCTATATGTGAAAAAAAGTGTTCTCTTTTGTTTGGTTGATAAAGGTTAAATCAATTATATTCAGCCTTACAATACATGCTTTAATAATTATCAAAGACTGACATTTTCTTACCTGTGACTTCTCATGGTAGATTCTATCTTGATACCTTTGAAACTCTATTCTAGAGTGAGAAAACAATGGTGGAATCTTTCCCCACTGAAGTAAATGGAGGTTTTTCCAGGATTGCACCCAATGGCATCAGCAATCTCTGGTGTGAATTCTATTTATCTAACTGCCTAAACTTCATTTATTCTCTTTCATCTTCTTCCTATTCTCTCCATTACAGGAGTCCCTCCAGATTCCATCTTTGCTCTTTTTCACTTAACATGAGTAGTACAGACAGAAGGTGCTGAGGACAGTTAGGGATGTGAACAGATGATGACATAAAGATCCAAATCCCTGGATGGCAGTTAAAAAAAACCCCAGTCATACAAGGGCATTAATAAATAAGATGATTATGTAGTAAACTGCTTAGAATTCATTGAAATTGTACAAACACTCTAGCAACTTGCTTATAAAAGTGTCCTTAGAAATTATTTTGATCTGTTGGCAACTGTGTAGAAAGATTTTGCTCAGACTTTTCACAATGATACTGTCTTGGATGTTGATCCAGCTCGCGAAGACCTGTACCAATTGGAAAAATTACTTTCTGGGAGGTATGAACATGAGAAAACAAACTCATTTCACAGAAACCTTCTGCAACCATCACCTTAGCATGTTCTACCAATGGGAAGCTATCATAAGAGTGAAAGTATATTAGATATGGGGAAGTCTGTTGTTTTTTGACATATTGTACCCCGACCTCCAGGATCTGCTTTTATTTTTAAAATGGTGAGGGGCGCACACAGGGAGCAAGTAGGGGCACAAGCATCTGCAACTGATGGAAGCACAGAACCCGTTTGGCCTAGGCCAGGGAAGGATACGACAGGTCCCCCAGAGGGAGAGCCAGCTCTTCCAATAGCCAGAGCACAGCAAGTTTCCTGGAGCCACAGCAGGGAGAGCTAGGTCCTCCAGTGCTGAGGCCACAGCAGGAAGAACCAGTTTCTTCTGGTCATAGGAGGGAGGGAGGAGGGGAGAACCAGTCATGGGTAAGGGGATTAGAGGAGGGGAGAGGAGGAAAATGAGCTCCTCTGGCTGTGTGGGACAGGGGAGCAGGAGAGGAGAAGAGAGCCAACTTCTCTGGCTGTGGTGGGAGGAAGAGCCAGCTCTCTGGACCACAGAGGGGCATAGAAAGTGCCCCTCCAAAAGCAGCCCATTTTTATTCTTGTGCATGCCCCTGAAAATGGTTATTCCAAATTAACACTGCTTGAAGCCCAACCTAGAGATTCCCCTGAGGCTTGGCTGCTTCTGAAGGTTTCTTCCATAGGGGTTTGACTTTCTCAATTCCAAACTCCCTGTCCTCAGTACTCAAGAGAGAGTCTAACAAATTGCATGTGCCCCAACAAACCAACAATTACTCACATACAGCTCCATACATGGTTACAAGGGCAATGGGTGAATCCTCTTCTGCTACCCACTGTCATGGCACTGATGTCACCTGTCCACACAACCTGCCCAGCCATCCCTACAAGAGGTGAATGCATTTCTTCCTTAGAAAGCAGAAAACAGCTTATATTAAAGGGTATAGAGAGAGAGTGTACTTAAAATGTTACCATACTCCTGAGATGTATTGCAAAGAGTATGAAACTATGCCAATATTTATGCAGTCACAGATATATGGAACACATGTGTGATATTGTGAAACACAGAGCTACTGCATATGGAAAATAGCTATAGTTTTTATATGAAAAGCTAGTCTTTGTATGTTTACTGAAATTCAATTTGTAGTCAGGGAAAATGATATTTATCTGGAGGAAGCTTAGTACTAAAAGTCACTGTAAATCTGCTGGCTGTTTGCTGAGACTTCAGGATGGAGAAAACGGAGTCAGCTATTACTGTGAGTGTACATTGACAATATGAAATCTTTCTTGTGTAGCATTTGTCTAAGGAAGAGAAGTTTACGTAATCCTATGGAGAGTTATGTTGTGGGAAATTAAACAATGGGAGGGAGCAACTGCATCATCTTGATATACTTGACAGCACCTCCTTCAGCCACTCTTTTTCATTCCAGGGATTGCAAGCATTTTCAAGCAAGGATCATGTCTTTTTCTGTTTGTGTAGTAAACACATCATGAGAAGTACTGAATAGCTTAATTAATAATACTACTAATAATTAATAATAAATTGGCCAGAAAAGTATCAAAAAAGTCTCCAAAATGCCTGTTATAGCCAGAGAAAACATTATAGAATGTAAATACATTAGGCACCTGTTTTACTTACTATGGCTGAATGTTTCTGGCATTCTCCTCAGGGATTCTAGAACCATAAGTCACCATTGTTCCTCTGGAATTCCTCTGAGAGAGAGTATGGCTGGAGCTTAACCTATGTGACAACCCCTGCCACCTTAGTCTGTCTTTGCCTTACCAGCAAACTCCTCCAAATTCTATCAGTTTAAACCTTGCCTTTCAAGTAACATTCAGCAAATGCCAGTTCCCAAGTTCCCCAAAGTCCTCTCTGTGTATTGTCCAGTCCCTTTTACTGGACACTCACAGAAATTAATAAGTCAGTCTATCCAAAGAGACAACACAGACACATTAGCCTATTTGCCCAACTGAGGGCACACTCTTTAATACACAGTAGTAAGATATTTTATAGTAAATCTAAGAATATATTTCTTAATAAAAACCATAGATTCAAGTGTTACTAAGCAAGAGTAAAAGAAACAAGTATGATTATAAACAAAACAGAGCACACTTTTTAGTGACTAAAACTTAATTTTAATGAGTTCCAATCTTTGCTGAAGCAGCTTTTCTCATTTTCATTGAGTTACCGGTATCTACAATTCTTCTGGCTGGAGGATCCACCACAGAATCAAATGATGCTGATTCATTTGTCCTCTAAGTAATGGATAACTACATGGTTCTCTTCCCTTCCTTTTATAGTGCAGTAAACCATTAACGCATATTCCTTTGAACTGTATGCCCTAGATCCGTGGTCACCAACCCGTCGATCGCGATCGACTGGTCGATCGCGAGGCCTCGACCAGTCGATCGCGAGGCATTCGGCACCCCCGCCCCCCATTTTCCCCACCCCCGAGAAGCCCCACTACCTACTTCTAGTGTAGTGCTGGCTACCCGCGGGGTGGACAGAAATCCTGGGTGAAGCCTGCGTCACTTCCGGGGGCTCCGAAAGTGCGCAGGCTGCTCCCCTCCTACAGCTCTGTCACATGCTGGGGGAGGGGGCGTCGGCTCCAGAAGAGGAGTCCGGCGGCTTCCCTGGGAGGGGTGAGTTGAGCGCAGGGATTTCTCTGCGCCGCGGGAGCAGGGGTCGGCCCCGGGGTTTGGCCTGGGGAGGCTCTCGTGGGGGTTTGACCGCGCAGCGGGAAGGGGGTTTGGCCCCGGGGAAGGCGCCCACGGGGGTTTGGCCCTGCCATGGGAGAGGCGGCTTGGCCCCGGGGCAGGCGCTCGCGGGGGTTGGCTGTGCTGCGGGATGGGGTTGGCCGCACCGCAGGAGAGGGGCTCTGGCCCTGAGGCAGGCTCCCACAGGGTTTGGCCCCGCCGCAGGAGGCAGGGGTTGGCCCCGGGGCAGGCAGGCGTGGGGTTTCCCTGAGCCGTGGGGCGGGAGTCGGGCCCGGAGGAGGCACATGCTGGCTTCCCTCTGGGGGGGAGAATCCTGGGAGGAGGCAGATGCAGGGGACTCTGCTGCCACTGGCACCCCACCCCCTGTCCGCACTCCCCAGACTCCACTCCCGTGTCCCCAGCTACAGAACTCTGTCCCCATTCCCGTCCCCACTCCCCTGCCCCCAGCCGCAGAACTCTGTCCCCACAAAATGTATAAATATAAATGCTTCATTTTAGATTTAAATAGCATGAATAAAAAACAAACTATTTACTTCATAACTCTAAACACGTGATTTTAATTTTATATATCGCATAAACAGTTTATTTTTAAATTATCAGAGTGTGTAAATAAGGGCTGGGGATAGGAAGTGGACAGGAGAATAGAGAGGGCGGGGCTTCAAGGAAGGGGCGGGGCGGTAGATCTTCACCTGTTCTAAGATTTAAAAAGTGATCTTGGATGTAAAAAGGTTGGAGACCACTGCCCTAGATGGAGTTCTTCTCCCTTGTGGGGGTGCAGATGTCATGCTGTCTTCCTTACCCCACTCTGTTTGCTTTGTTTATAGACTTAGGGTGCATCTAGACAGCACCCTTCTGTTGGAATAAGCTACACAATTTGCACTATGCAAATTGTGTAGCTTCCTCTGAGCCTAAATTGAAAGAGCTTATTTTGCAATTTGGTGCTGCCTACACAGCGCCAAATTTCAAAATAAGGCACTATTCCGACAAATCCCTTAACCTGAGGGTTACAGGGACCCTGGAATAGTGCACCCACTATTTTGGGAAATAGTGGGCACTTTTAAAGATGCAGTGTTGCTATTTCGGGATACTTCCGGTATCCCAAAAGAGCAATGCAGTCTAGACGTACCCTTAGATTCAAATGTAACTTCCATTGACTCTGGCCTCCCCTTGCTCACTTTGCATTGGAGAGATACAAGCAAAACAGCATTCCGTTATCTATCTTATTTATCCTCTCTACCCAGATTGCTTGATCTGAACATATTTTCAGCACAGGTACATAATTTTTTATACACAATTCATCCATACATCACATAATGATATTCACAACCAACTTGTCACCAGTTTACATAAGATACCTCACAAGACACTATTTGGCTAAACATTCTGACAAGTGCATTGGGTGTGACTTTCTCTAATTGGCATATAAGGGCTCCTACGGTTACAGTTTATTACAACGATACCCATTATTATTGGAGTGCACTGTTAATAACATTTAGATACAATATTTTGTTCCCCCTAATTTTTCTAGTGTGCTGAGTAATCGCTGGTGCCTCTAAATAGTCGGGTTTTTTGTTCACAAGCAAATAAAATGTTGAAATGTCTCCCTTAAACATTTTAAAGTAACCCTTTTGTTCAGTGACAAATATTATCCCCTAAAGCTCTCTGTCCAACTTTTCCCTTTATATTAGATGAGGTGATTTGAGCTAGCAAAGGCATTCCTCTGCCATTTCACATGATTTATATTGGATCTTCTGGAGGCAATTTTTCCTGTCACTGTTGACAAAATGTGATGCTTTTGACAGGCAGAAGGATTTCCATTTCTTCACCTTCTCTTCGCTACTGCTCCTCTGTTTTCTTTCTTTCTGTGCTTGTTTTCCTCTTATTCATATTTTTGTATTTTCCTCCACTTTTTCTCCTTTTTACCACCATTTCCTCCACCTTTTTCTCTGCCCTTTATCCTCCTTGATGTTTCTCCCTCTTTTCCCTTCCTCCTGTTCTCTGTTTCTCCCCACCTTTGTGTCTATGCAGCTCATTTTTTTGAACTAAAATCTCTAGCACTGCTGTGTTGGTGTGCTGCAAATGCCTCTCTGCTGCTCTGCTCTCCAATCTGTGCATGTTACTTGCAATGCTGAGAGGAATGCTGATCAGTGCAGGCTGAGTAAAGTATAGCAGTGTAGCACTAAGGGGATTACAATGAACAATTTCATTCCATCAATTTCAAAAGTCAGCCAGATAACAAACCTTGCGTACCTTAACCAAATCTCAGACCCAAGTGTCAATGGCTGTACTTTGGACTTTCACTCAGAGTCCTTTGCTGAACAGATTAACTGAATACAAGACAGGTTCTCAGGAACAAAGGCCACCATCTCGACTACCTACAGAGTATGGACAAATATCACAATACTGAAAGCTCTGTGGAATGCCACCTGTTTGTGAATCAGGACGGGTGAAAACCAGTGAAGAAAACTCAGACCAACACTGAGAGAAACCACAGCTCTCTTCAATGAAGGCAATGTATTCTCATACCTAAAGCATGTGATTGCAGGAGTGCTGGAGCAATTTGTACAGGAGGGGGTGCTGAGAGCCTTTTAACCAAACTAGAAACCCTGCTTATGACAGAAACTGCCTCAAGCTAGGAGGTGCAGTAGCACCTCTCAGTACCTTTGTTTCATTCCAGCACCCATGTGTAATTACCAGAAGAGCTCCCAAGAAACAATATCTCAAATTACTACCCATCACCAGAGGCATGGCTACATGAAAGTGCTATGAAAATATAGTGATGACCATACACCAGATGCACCTAGCTTTTGCCAGCTTTCCAAATCCAGGACAGTGACCAGACCATGACACAGGTATAGCTTTGGTAGCAGTGATGGGTGACCTCCTTACAACTTGAAGCCATCATTTTAGCCCTCAGATCCCAGAGTGGTGCACAGTGGACCCAAGGGACTCAAGAATCAGGCCCATCCCTTTTATGTAAATACTAAATGTTGTTTAGATTCTATGGCAATTGTTACTCTCTGTAGCTCAGACAGCTAGATTTTAGCTCTGCTGAACACAGTATATATATGAATACAATCTTTCAACTGAAGTGAAATAATATAGATACTGCTTCCAATGAAATAGTTGCATTTTAAATGCATCTTTTTTTCTTTCTTTTCAGAAAGTAAAATCCGGAGGCAGCATACCTGTACACCCCTTCCTCACAGGAGACAGGCAGCAATAATAAAGTCTACCAATTCTAGAAGACAAAGAGTTTTCATTGACCCCACTGTTTAGCCTGATATAAAGTTAAATCTCTCAGGGTATGTCTACACTAGCCCCCTAGTTCGAACTAGGGAGGCTAATGAGGGCGACCAAAATTGCAAATGAAGCACGGGATTTAAATATCCTGCGCTTCATTAGCATGTGAGTGTCGCCAGTTTGGAAATTGACTAGCCCGGAATAACTGCCCATGTCTACACGCGGCAGTGAAATGGGAGTTTGAAGTAATGCCCTTAATTCGAATTAGCTGTTAAACCTCATTCCAGGAGGAATAACAGCTAATTCGAGTTAGGGCTTTACCTCAAACTCCCGTTTCACTGCCGCGTGTAGACGTGGCAGTTATTCCGGCTAGTCAATTTCCAAACTGGCGCATCGCTCGAACATGTTAATGAAGCGTGGATATTTAAATCCCGCGCTTCATTTGCAATTTCGGTTGCCCTCATTAGCCTCCCTAGTTCGAGCTAGGGGGCTAGTGTAGACATACCCTCAGAGCTTCTCCTTCCAACAGAGCAACACTTACTCAGACTTCCATCTAACAGCAGAATATGCTCTCATATGGGACACTGAGGCTTTGTCTACATTGCGATATGCTTTTGCGCAAGAGAGTGTCCACACTGTATGGACACTCTTGCGCAAGAAAGCTCTGATTGCTATTAACAGAATGGCCATCAGAGCACCTGTGCTTTTCCTGATAGGCTCTTTTTGCCAAGAAACCCTCTGCAGAGTGTCCACACATGCCTTTTTGCACAAGAGCTATAGCGCAAAAAGGAGCTATTCCTCGTGGGGAGAGAAATAACTCTACTGGCAAAAGCCCTCTGTCCTGTCAATTTACTGTATTTTTTTCCTTTTGCTCAAAAAAGCGCTTGAAGTGTGGACGCTCCACCGGTTTTTGCACAAAAATGCAACCACCCTGTAGTGTAGACATAGCCAAATGGAATCCTTTCTCCCAAAGAGCTATAGCTTTTACACCAGGCAGGGTACTAGAAGCACCAGTCTGCAAATGGAGTTGAAATCCAGAGGTCATTATGGAGGCCAGTCTACTGCCTGGTACTTTTTTGTGCCACCATCAAAGCCACCAAGATGCCCCAGAGCTGCCTTTTAAATAGAAGCTACACTTCTCAAGTCTGACAAGAATCATTTCTATAGGTCTGTTAATAAAGCAACATACTGAAACTGTGAAACTAAAATCAAGTCACAGTCTAATAAAACGGGGGAAATCCTATTATCTGCTGATGTGACAGAAATGTTGTGGTTTTTGTCAGTCCCTATGATCTGAGCTGTGTTTTCAATTAAAATGTTTCGCTTATTTTAGCTCACTAGTTAGAAATAAGAGGGGCGTGTGATATTGATAAAAAAAAATACTTGACAAGAACAGGCTTGTCAAAATCAGTTCATAAGGCCTTATTCAAATTGTGCTTCTTACCATGCGTTGCAGCCAAGGTAGTTCAAAGCTTTGGAAATAAAATTAGTTAATTGTTTGCCTTTTCTCTTGTCATATGTTTTTGCTTTGATAATCTGGGAACATGATGCTAATTGAAAATCTTTCAGAGGAGCTTGATCTCTTTCTATAACCTGTGGAGTTGAGACTGACATTTCCACAAAGTGGAATGGCACATATCCAGTTTGGAAGAGGTTACTCTTTATAGCAGGGATTTCAAGCTCTACATGACCACCCATCTCCAAAATCCTCATTATCTGCCTGAAATATCTGTCAAAGTATGTTTTCTCTTTACAAGTTATTGGAAGAGGAAGGACTAATCAGATACTGTGGTGGTTGTTTGTTTTTGTTTGTGAATACCTGGTGGGGGAACAGAGAGAATTGGAGAAGTACAATTGTCCAGGAATGGAGCAAAGGAATATTCTTCAGGAGGCTTAGAAAGAGATGTCAGCCTCAATGCACAGAGAAAGCACTGAAGTTGTAGGATACCACTGCTGCCATGTTTGTTTCAGGAAATTACTCAAGAAAATGTGTAATACTCAAATATGGAGTAACTTCCTGGAAAAATAATTAAACTGTGTATTATGAAAATGTTATTAAGAACTTAGAAATAAAGGCCGTCCTCACTATAAGTCCAAGATACATTCCAAAAAACTTGGTCTTACAGAGAAACAACTTAAAGCAGGGAATTTTTTTCCCGTGGCTGACTTCCATTTGCACATTTTTTTTTTTTTTTTTTTTTTTTGTGTGCGTGACTTAAGAGCAGGGAATGGAGGACTTATAATGCATCAGCTCCTACAAGCATCAACGACTGTAGTGCAGAACGGATGTAAACAGGGGCAACTTATAGCAGGGATGCCCTGTATTTTCTGTCCCTTCCCCCAGGGTTAGATTTATTTCTCTGCAGTTTAATTCCAACATTTAAAATAAAAGGTTTTCAAAAGATAGTGGGCAAATTTTTTCAGCTATGGTGACAAGACTGCATAGGTATCCATGAAACTTTAAAAAAAACCTGATGTGTGTACAGATCAGATAATGTTACATCAAATGTGAATGTAAAATCCTTACAGAGCAAATGCAAATGCATAGTGTGTGCACATTTTGTAGAAGCTCCTTTGCACCATAGCTGAAAAATTAGACCATTCTGAATAGAAATAGTTCTGTGAAATACTTTAAGAACATTTTAAGGAAACCAGGGTGATTGTGTATATTAGAGGTAGAGCTGGCAGTGCTGCCTACTATTAAAGATTTCTCTCTCTTTCTCTGTTTCAGTTTTAATTATTTTAAAAACTAGTGTTATAGTAATTTAAAAATATTTTCCTCTTTAACACGGTTTTTAATATTAATCTGCTATTCTTCTCACTGTCCATTGTTAGTAGCTAAGCCATCTAGTGTGATTATGGTACATTTAAACAAAACAACTGAAGGAATAGCCATCACTGTACATATCTCTTACGCCTATTGTAAAAACGGACCATAAAATGAGAACAAATAAGAGGGCTGGCAATTACTCTTATCATGTGGATTCTCTCAAGAAAGGTCAAAAGGTTCTCTGTATGTGTGTGTGTGTGTGTGTGTGTGTGTGTGGATTGATTTTCTCTAATACGGTTTCTCACCTAATTTCCCATGGTTTTCTTAGCTACGGTATGCCATGCAGTAATAATGTTACTAATACGGGGGTTTAGTCCCCTTTCTAAACCGGCATATATAAATCTCATTGATAATACCAGAAGGGGAATAAAACTCCCAATATAGCAGATAATATGCAGGTCTTACAAATATGTACAGATGTGGACTGAGGAGATGCAAAGTAATCTGATATACAACAATATAACTCCATACACCAGCTAAAATTCTGCCCTGTAAAGGTAATAGTATACTATAGTGTATATGTATCCAATGTTAATGTTTTTTATGTTTATTATGAGTTTCCTAAAACACTGATTTTTGTACTGAGTAAGTCCAAATAGTCAGTTGGTGGTAAGGAAATAATGGTAACCATAAAAATCTTACCCTGAAATACCAAATGCAAATATTTTATATTTGTTTTCCAAGTAACTTTCCTTAATTTAATGATTACTTCAACAGGACTAGAGAATCCACTGTTAAGTATTCCTGCTAAAGAAGAAAAACTTAACCTAAAAGACAAAACAAATCAGCTTTATTTAGAAGACACAAAGAACAGGTATTTTTTCCTCATGTAAATGTCTGTTAAAGAGTTAAAAGAAAAAAGGCAGTAAATCAAGCTGCTGCTCTCTAGTTTTAATCTGCAATATAAATACTTGTCTCTAGGCATGTTCATATTTCCTTTTCTCTGACTCTGTAACAATGCTATAAATATCTCAGCATGTCTTGGTGTTACCCAGCATAAGAAATATCATATGACCTCAGGAAAATACACAATCTTTCAAAAAATAAATATAAAATATCCTAAAATTATACATATTGTAATTAGAGATTTACTAATTACATAGTTGGGTTTCCAAAAAAAATCATTCCTTGGAAAATTTTGTCATCTTCTCATTTTCAATGTACTGAAATTATTTAGTACAAAACTAGTCCTGCATTGCAGGAACAGATTTGTGAAGTACTAGAGAAATGCTGATGAATTCTCCTTCTCTTTTTGTTTTAAGCCTATTTTATACCAGCCAGAAAAAAAACAGATTGTTTTCGGCTGTAGCACTGTTTAGATGATTTTAGTGTTTCTTTAAATTACTTTTTTTTTTATTTTATAGAAGGCTGTTTAAAAAAATAGAAGATCAGATTTTGGAAATGTTATCATTGTCAAAGTGAAACATCCTGGAGGACGAATGAGCTATTGACATTCTCTCCTCAAGCAAGGAGCTGTCCCAGGAGATCCATGAGAAACAAGAAATAACAACAAAGACTGAAAAAACAAATTGATGAAACCAGAGATGGCTACAGACCTGTAAATAGCTTTTCACACTGTTGCGGTTACAGTTTGAATTGAATAGTTTAGTTTTGCAAATTGATGGAGAAATCCACTTATTTCTTTAAAAAAAAATCCTGCCAAAGAGCAGATTTTAGATTAAATCTGATTTAAAAATAAATGCACAAGGTGACATTTAGCAAAATATCAAAAATCATTTGCATTGGCATATTAAGGAGTGCTGTTGGGGAGGAAGCATGATATAATTTGGAGCATTGCTTTTAATATTTCAATTGAGAGTCATTGTTTCATTTTTCACAAGTGTGGCTTTCATTGTATTTTATTGGGTTAGGTTTCAAATCACTGAGGCATAGTGTTCTTTGTCATCTCTAAACTGGTTTACATCAATTCCGTGTATCAGTACTCTTCGGCTTGGTTTATTAATCAACACCTCACTTCTATCAACAACAGGGGAACCCTCTAATTTATTAGATGAAAGGATGAGCAACCTTAATGGTCATTTTACATGCAGGCAGATTTAAACATATACACTGTGGATGTGTCTAAACTACACCCCTCTGCCGACAGAGGGATGTAGATTAGGCACATTGCTATTGCAAATGAAGCGGGGATTTAAATATCCCGTGCTTCATTTGAATAAAAATGGCCACCACTTTTTGCTGACGCGGGCACTTTGCCGGCAAAAAGCAGCAGTCTAGATGGGGATCGGTCGACAAGGAAAGCTTTTCCGACCAATCCCTTATGCCTCGTGCAACAAGATTTACAGGATCAGTCGGAAAAGGCTTTCCGTGTCGACCAATCCCTATCTAGACTGCCGCTTTTTGCCGGCAAAGTGCTGCGGCGGCAAAAAGCAGTGGCCATTTTTATTCAAATGAAGCGCAGGATATTTAAATCCCCGCTTCATTTCCAATAGCTATGTGCCTAATCTACATCCCTCTGTCGGCAGAGGGGTGTGGTTTAGACACACCCTGTTATTGAAGATTAGGGAAATTCCTCACGTACTCCCCTCCTGCTCCTTTCCCACTCCTGCACTCTACTTCCTTCCCAGACCCTGCACTACCATCCTATTCCTGCACCCTCCCTCTCACCCAGCTCTTGCACCCCCACCTGCATCCCACCTCCTACGCAGACTCCCTACCCCAAACCTATTTCTGCACCCTACTCCCCAGACAGACCCCCCCTCGCCATTACCCTCACACACACCTCCCCACACTGAGACCTCACACTCCCAGCCTGCTCCTCCACCCTCCCTTACACCCAGACCTTACACCTGCACCCCTGCTCCTGCATGTCACCTCCCACCCAGATCCCACACTCTCAGCTTGCTCCTGCATCCTACCTCCCGCCCAGACCTTGCATCCTTTCCCCCTCCTGCACCTCACCTACTGCCAAGACCCTGCACCCCATCCCTATCCTGCTCCCAAGCAGCCCCCTCCTGCACAATGAACTCCTCATTTTTGGCCCCATCCCAGAGCCTAGGGGGGCCACAAAATCTAGCTCTAGAACCCCAGAAAAGTTAATCTGGCCTGTGGGAAGCCCTGAACCTCAGTCCTACCTTACCTGTCTCCTCTCCCCTCCCTCCCCCCGCCCGCCCCGTGATGGGAGTGAGGGGAGAGAGGTGTCTATGTTGTGGGGCCACATCAGTGAGAGTTGGGGGAGGGTTTGTTTTTCTTGTGTTATTTGCATCTCCCTTTTGCATGGCCCCTCACTGATTTTTCTGTGGGTCAGTGGCCCCTGACCCAAAAAAGTTCCTCACCCCTGCTATAAATAGAGTCAATGTTGAAACCTCTCTTAAACTAGTAGGGGAGAGGGGCTGATTGGACTCTGCTCGAAAAGCTCCTGATTGGAGCTAACAATCAGCCCCACTGATTGGCCTGGATGTGTTACTTAAACCAGAAGACACAGGAAGTTGCTGAGCAATGAAGTCAACTTCTGGTCTGCTGCTGCCTGACTCAAGTTTGCCCATAGACATTGCTATTTCACTTTGGCTTGATCCTGCACTGTTCCCTGGTTCCTGACTCAGGTTTAACCCTACGCACAGCTGTCTGACTCTGATTCCAGCCCTGGCCCTCAGCATCATTCCTGTCGCTGATGCTTGGTGTGATCCTGCCTCTGGCTCTGGTTCCTGACTTCTGACCTTGGCTCCAATCACTTCCTACTCCATGGCCCCTATTCAGTGGTGTGTTTGAGAAGCAGCAACTGGCTTCCAAACTGACTAGACAGGCTACAGTATAGGGCACTTCTCGAGGCTGGGTGACAAGTGCTGGCCAATGATTCTTGACTGTTATGTTTACTGTTTGCTGTAAGAGGATACTGCAGTGCTTTGCACTACAAGAGAATGCATGTTCGCAGTTATGAAAAACCAAATATCAGTGGGATGATATTATGCTTTGCCCATGGTGAATCCTGTTCTCACAAAAGGGAGTTGTCTTTCTCTCACCACTATAAGAAATGCTGGTGATCTGCTGCTCCTAGATTCAGAAACTCCTGAGCCGCTGTGAATAGTTTCCTTCTTCCACTTGGAGTTCCTGATATAAGAAACCCCATTGCCCACCACACTTTCAATGAGCTACATTTAGAAAAGACTGAATAGCAGACGAGTGCATAAAATAAGCCTAACAATTCACGTACAAACGCCTACCTCACCAGCATTTTTAAGACCACAAGAAACTAATTGCCTTTAATTACATATAGTTTTTTACAGCTGTATTTTTCTAATTTACAAGTGAATTTAGTACTTATAAAAATGCTGGATGAACAGGGCTGGAAATGGAATTCCTCTCTTTATTCAAAGAAAGAGGTACCACATGCCTTGTGGCACTGAAAGCTTCCTAACATCACACCATTTATAATCCACTAATAACTGTCAGGAGCATATTAAAGTTGGCTAATGCCCAGCTCTTCCAACATTTTGAGTCCCATGCTGTGAAACTACAATGTCCTTGCATGCTGTCTCTCCATCCCCATCTCTGCATATAGCATATTGATTCCACCCATTGGATTCTTTCTCCCTACCCAGCAAAGAAGTTCTTTCCTAATACATTCCTCCTTCTAATCCTTTCATGACTAATCCTCTTCTTCTCTTTTCTTCCATAGCTTCAAACAGGAGCATCCCCATCTAATCCTCTAGCCCAGGTCCAAGCAAAGGCCCCCTTCCTTCTCCATCAACAGTTCCCTTACCATCTTCTATCTCCATTGCTTTTTTCTAAAGATACCTGACCTCAGGCTCTTTCTCTTCTCCCAGGTGAAGTATAGAGGGAGCAGCAGGTCCTTCCTAGCTGGGCTACTGTGATCTCACCTTCTTCTGAAGGGATTTTCCTCAGCAGGGCCATTGACCGTCTATTGGAATAACATGCCTGCAGCATTCCTTCTACTTTCTGTGGATTGCTCTCAATCTCCTTCTTAAATTAAAGAGGCAGGATACTCCCCTAGGTCTCTTCTTTTTTTAGTTGGCCCTTCTCAGGTTCTTCTAGCAGGCAATTAACAGTGAGAAGGGATGGCATCAGATGGGAGGCAGCTGTTACCAAAGAAGGCCCAAAAAGCAAACAGTTACTTGGGGTGACTGCCTATAGGAGCAGATACTCCTTTCCTACTTCTGTGGATCCATGTGGCTGCCCCACATCCCAGGGACCAGAACTGCAGATCCAGAATCCATCCTCCACTCACCATAGGAAAGGAATGGACCAAATGCTCTTCAGTAGTCTTTCAGATGCTAAAAATGAATTTTGATCACTGCTAGGCTGGGCCAGACATGCAGTGGTGACCAAGAAGTTGAAAATCTGTATGTCTCATTATCAATCACCTTAGCCAATTCGCAATCCCTCTTAATTGTGCTTTGAATTAAATAGTCACTAATGGGATAATTTCACCCCTCTTAGCTGAGGGTAATATCAACTTTCATAGTCACTTTGAAATCCTAAAATAGATAACTCTTGTCTATTTAATGTGTTTTGTTCTGGGGAAGTGGGTTTTGCCCACAAAAGCTCATGATTCTCTCTCTCTATTTTTTGTTAGTTTCTAAGGCGCTAAAGGACTACTCAGTTTTTTTTTAAAGTTACAGACTAACATTGCTACTCCTTTGAGACTTTGTTCTAAGTGCCTATCTACCCAATGAACAAGGTTTTAGTAACTTATTTATTCATGAGAATAGCGGAATCTAATGCCCAGAAGTTGAAGTGAGAAAAATTCTGAGTGAAAATAAGATGCAAAGTTTTAACTGTAAGGATTATAAACCAGGTCCTCAGATTAACAGTGGGCATGCATGGATCTGCAGCTGGAGTATTTTGTCAGCTCCATTGACTTCATGGACAAGTTATGGCAATTTACATCAGCTGAGGATCTTCCTCAGCATCCTTAAATCAAAATCAAATGTTTTCTTTAAAAGATAGTCTCTTCCACAAGCTATTGGGTACGGTGCAGGAATTAACTGCTGAAATTCTATGACCTCTGCAATGTAGTAGATCAGACTAGATGATGATAATGGTCTCTTCTCGCCTTCATATCTTTGAATCTATACCTATTATTGCATGATTAAATACATATAAATTATGCTTCTAAATTAAATACTCATTACAGCCTCCTACACTCTGTGTTGGAAATTGGAAAAGTGTTCCATTTAATCAATTTACCCTACCTCCTCTTCATTACGACTCAGGCACCCGAGCTAACAGCACAAGCTATATATTGAACATGTTTGATAGTTTCACAGTCCAGATGCATCTCCCTAAAATAGATTTGTTTTTAGAACAGTATGTACCTGAGTCTCTGCTCTTATACTGACACTATCTGCACACATGTAATACATCTGAATTTGCCTTCATTAGGCAGCCAGTTAGATTTAGGATTCAATTTTCTCTTTATCCCATGCACACCTGGCACTTTGTCTCCCACATTTCCATCCACTATATACCAGTATAAGTAGCAACAAATTCTGCTCTTTTAATTGCAGATAACTTTCCTTAAATTTTTCTACCTAATTAAGATTTCTTGCCTCTTTTAAGTTGGATACTGGCTAGAGTTTTAATTGGTCCTACGTTTTAAAGGACTTATATTCAAAATTTGATATTTGCTACGTCTCAAGGGTCTGACTGCTGGCAGTCAGAACTGTATCTATGGCTGGTTTATATTCAGGCTTAAATAATGCAATGTCTAATTGCTTTTTCCCCCTTTAAACTTTGTTTTGGGGAAAAAAATCGTTCTTTTCTGTAAAGTAATTTGGAAAACAAATTCCTATCCTAGTGTCTTGATGAATTCATGTTAAAAAGGCCCTTGCAGTTTAACAATCTAGGCATTGCTCTTTATTATTTAATGTGTGCTTGGAACTTAGTATTGCCCAGATCAGGGGACTGGGAAGTCAGAACTCTTGGGCTCTATTCCCAACTGTGACTTACTACCTGGGTAATTAATTTAACTCTAGCCTATAGAAAGATCATGGTACTTAGAGGTTTCACAGAGGCACTGTGAGTCTTTTAAATGAGATCCTGTTGAATTAAGGGCATTATGTTAATGCAAGTAGAAATAATCATCCACAAGCATTATTTTATACCATTTATTAGGGATCTGTTTTAGATATGTCTAATACACATATCATTATACCAAAATCAGGTGTTCCCTGCTCCCCATGTGTTTCACTGCATCTCCTTTGCAAAAGTCAAATCCAAACCCTCTGGGTGTTCCTTTCTATTCATATTTTCCAGAAATGATCACCAAGAGTTTCCAATTTCCCTTTTTTCTAAGAGCTGTATTGAGGTTGAAATTCATCTGTGGTCAAAGAGTTCAGCAGATATAATTTATATCCCACCTGAGCCACTGAGACAGAGTTTTAAGGTCCCAATCCCGCAAAGACATACACATATGCTCAATAAACACAAGTACTCCCACTGAACTCAAGAGGATTACCCACAAACCTGAATGCAGGCAAATGTGTATGTTTTAGCAGAATCATGAGCCCAAGTGAGATTTACACTGGACCTCTGCAGAAAGGCAAATGGCAACTAACTACCTTTAAGCAATGTACTGTAGGTAATTAATTGCCTGATTGTTGACAACATCTGCTGTCATGATATTTTGCTTAATACCTTAATCTAATATCAGTTATGAAGAGATTTGTGTATTTTCAAATCATCGGTTTTTTAATAACTGATGAGGCCACATAGACCAGCAGAAGGGATTAATAGCCCTTTCTTTGTACAGCAGAATAATGTTTATATGAATGTCTTGCTTTAAAAAAAAGTATTTGAACATTGCAGAACAAAACAATTTTTTTTTTCATTCAGATGATCAGTTTTAAGTAGAAAATTGAACTTGAGATGGTCATTTGTAGGCAAAAGGGAAGTTAATTTCTTTGTCTATTCCATGTGACACTCAGGAACTATTTTGCACAGGATTTACTTTGTCATTCAAGTTTCAAGATTAACATTTGCACCTACTAATGACTATGACTCTGAAATCCCTCAAACTCGTAAACTATCACAATAATTCCAGAAATAAAAGATACATGTTAAAAAACCTGATCTGAAAATTTAGAATCCAGTGGACCATTGAGAGTGGAATATATTAGCATTTGCCTCTAAATGGTTTTCTCAGATTTTTTTTTTAAATCCCCTTGCAGCAGCTATGAGAATGTGTTGGTCTGTTTTTGAGAAACACAAATTACGTTTTTCATTTCTGCTCTGCGTAGGTTTGCAGAAGAACAACGGCGTTATAAACAGCAATGAGTGGCATTTCCCTCTCACTGGGGTTCGTCTACACTGCGGCGCTATTTTGGGATACTTCTGGTA
Organism: Rafetus swinhoei; assembly: GCA_019425775.1. Taxonomy (NCBI): domain Eukaryota; kingdom Metazoa; phylum Chordata; order Testudines; family Trionychidae; genus Rafetus; species Rafetus swinhoei. Next base: position 265,782,032 of record CM033437.1, on the reverse strand, counting down.
TCCTGAAATAGCTATTCTGCGTCTTGACAGTGTGCCCATTATTTCAAAATATTTTGCAAAATAACGGACACACTATTCTGATGTCCCTGTATACCTCGTTCCACAAGGATTAAGGGACATTTTTGAATAGCACTCTATTTTGAAATTATGAAATAAGATATTTCAAAATTAACTCAAAATAAGCTATGTAATTTGTGTAGTTTATTTCAAGCTAAAGGTGCAGTATAGATGCATCCTAGTTGTGTTGCTTTGGACTGCCCATATCTGGTTTGAAGGATAAATCGTGGGGTGAAAATCTTCCACTTTCTACCCTACTAGCCTCCTCTGACTTAAACAGCCACTTTTGTTCACATGTAAGTTGCTAAAGAATGATTGAGCTTTTTGTTTTCCCCTTTCATTTTCTGCCTTTGAAGGGGGAGTAAATTGCAACTACCAGGGCCTGTTATTAAGACCTGAGGAGAAAATGTTTAGATTAAAGATTGTACAAACATTCAAGTAGCACTGTAATGAGCTCCATTTAGGAGGCAATGTAGCAGGTTCTGTATTTTTATTACTTAAAACTAAGTAGCAATTATTAGTTCTATTGCTATCATTTACAGGTGCTGGGATTTTCACTGCTGGTATTGGAATTTAGTATTATTTCAGATCATTTTCTCCTTGACATTTTACTCTATTAGTTTCATATTGATCAACAAATACATATTGCTCTCTCAGTTTTCCACAAGCTATTACAAAAGAGAAAAACAAGGAAATAACACAGTATAAAGCCTAATCACATTGTTCTTTATTGTAAAATAAGACCCACCTTTGAGACCATTCTTTCCCTCAGGGTTTATTTCACTTTGTTACCTACAGTGAATTACTTAATGATGGGAAGAATATCTCAGCTTTGGTAATTAAATTGTTAGATCAGAATTCAAGCATCTGATCAGAACACACTTAATCTCTAACTAGGGACAGAAAATAAAGTGTTCTCATAAACAACTGCAATTTTAAAATATGCGAGGCCAGGTATGAACAAAAGACCAGTTTTTCCATCTGCCTATAGCTTTCTGTCTGTCTATGAATTTCTAAAGTGTCCATTGCTGTAGACTCAAGAAGAAAATATTTATCGTGTATACAGTACTTTCCATGTTCAAAATACTTAGCTAATTAATATTCCCATTGTGCTTGTGATGTATATATATATTTATACCTCCAGTTTGTAGATGGAGATGTAGGGTTGCCATTACTTGTGTTATATTTCCAGGGTCATTTCAGGCATAATTGTTGTAAAATACTGAAGACAGCTTGAGAATTCTGGAACAGTTCTGACTCCTGTCCTGGCCACCAGATGCAGCTGTCCTGCTTGCTCAACAGACCTGCTACGACTGCCTTGAACAGCTGTAGAGTAAGCCATCATTGCACATATAGCAGGAAGGGAATTCACCTAAGTCCCCTTCTATCTGCTCCATCTGAGGAGCCAGGCAGCAGCAGCTTCACCCCTTTTATTGTGACATACTAACAGGACAGGTATAACCCAGGCACAGCCCAAAGGTAGTGAGGGAAGTGAACAGGAAAAGGAAAATCTATAGCTTTTCCTTGCAAGCATTAGCTTACTGTGAAGGTAAAGCCTAGATAGCAGAAGGAGAGCAGAGCACTGTTGGGCAAGGGCTGGGGTGTGTTTGGGGTTGGAGTATTAAGGAAGAAACCTGCCTGAGGGGGTGGGAAGAAGTGGACAAGGTGCCCAGGGCATGAAGCTTTCCTGTGTCGGTGGAAAGGAGAAGCCTGGGGTTAGGGACTTAGAGGAGAAGGGGCTCTGCAGGGCACTGGACTGAAGGGGCAGTAGGGTGTCTGATAAGGAAAAGATGTCACACCAAGGATTAGGTGTATAAAAATAAAGTCCCGGTTAGAAGGAAGAAGGGAAAGCTAGGATGCATGTGTGTAGACTGTTCATCCAGAAACATGTGCTCACACAAAAATGGGTAGAAGCAGGGTTCAAATGGGGACTAAGGGTTGAAAATCAGAAGTCAGATTCAAAAAATGATGTGACATTAGCTTAAAAGTCAGGAAGGGTTGTTGGTTTTTTTCCCATGTGTGTGTAATTTTTCAAGTCTTTCTGTTGTCTATACTGAAAATACTGAGGCAAAGACCAAGTGATTTGTCTTGGGACATAGGGACTGAAAGAGGCAGAATTAGAACTCAGGAGATTATATGATTCACAGTACTGATGTCAAAGTGAAAGAGGCAAAGAAAGACGCTAATTCTTCTTTGCCATAAAAACAGTAGAGTGACTCTCCACAGAACTTTACTGGACTATAAATCACTTCATATATCCCAGCTATCTCAGCCCAAGGCCTCAACAGAGCAACTCATGCTGCAAAGTAGAACATGCACATTTCGGGTGTTCTCATAAACAACAAAGAAGTCAAGACCAGAACCAAACCACAACCCATACAGAAAGGTGCCCACTAGTGATAAAATACTGAGGGATAGAATAATGCCACTACAGCCCTCCCTCTCTTGTTTATAAATGCCACTCTCTTTAATCTTCGAAATTACGTCTGTATCTTCTCTGTGAGGTATCCCTTCATTCAATTCCATGTTGTTGGGGTTGATGATGGTATTGGTAATTTTCTATAAGCATATTTGGAATGACAAAGGGCTACAGACAATAAAAAGTAGATGCTGAAGCCAGGTAGAGGCAGAACTAATTTTCATAGCTCTGTGTGCTACAAAGAGGTTTATTCCCTGACTGACTCCACTGTTCTTCAGCCTTAATATTTTAAAAACCCAGAGAACTTCTTCCCTTGGATGACTTCTCCTCTGACTTATTACTGCTTCCTTTGTGGCTCTGGAAGCAGAACAGAAGCTGTTATCATCATCAATTACAGTGATCACTATTATTATTTGGTATGTATGTCTCTGGTGCTTTCTCCATCAACATGACTATGGCCCCTTTGCTTGCCACATGATGCAGAAGATGCTCTTAAAATATATTTTTATTAAGGAGCAACATATATTTTTAATTGTTCATTTAATGCAAACATTTGACTAATACTTGCTAAGCTGGCCTCTTTCTCACTTTCTCTCTTTGCACTGCTGTGTGCTCCAAAGCCATTTTGCTGGGGCTTCAAGTCCATGGGACTGAAATCCATTTATCTCCTCCACCTGTGTTACCCTTTTTCCCTGAGCAATGATTGTTGTGTTTGATTGCTCACCAGCAATGCAGTCGCTGTCAGAGAGACAGAGTTTGATGCTGACCCCACTTTTCCAGCTGCAGCACAGCAGTTGACAATGCTCACTGTCTGAAGATGAGGGAGAATAGGATGGTTAAGCAACTATCAATTTGAATAGAAATATGTGGGAGGTTTCCAATTCTTGCTGTTCTGCTAATGTGTGTCCGCCCTGTGACTTACCACCCCTCGATCAATTTCCATGCCTTATTCAGTCCTTGGCCTGGCAACTAATTATACCAACTGGGACACCATTCAACTAGCAGATAACACGAGACAGGAAATGCACAACATGCATAGAACAATAGACATGTGGCATTAGTACTGAGAATCCTTGTTTTTAAAAGATAATAAGGCACAATTTCAAATAATTGGGCCTTGTCTCTGAAAAGGAAAATCCTCTGTTCTATACCATGACCTGTTCTGTGTCCTAACTATTGAGTTCTTACTTTTTGCAAAGTGGGAGCAGATTGACGGGGTCATGAGCTAGGATACTGTGCTACAAGCACAGACCATAAAAGACATCTCCTGTCCAGCATATATCCCACTTAACAAACCCTGCTCCCAAGTGCAGACAGACACCCTTCCTGACTGAGGCGAGGGAAGATTTTTCAATGCAGGATGCAAAGCTGGTCTGATTTAAATCAAAGTGATTTAATAACCAATTTTAACCATTATCTAAATCAGCAAGCAGGAAACGTTGATTATTTCATAGCCAGATCCCAGAGACCTATGAGTAGGCATCCCCACTCCACCAACAATGGCCAAATGCTTTTTAATATTCCTTCCTCCTACTCTTCCCTATCCTATTCACATAAAAAGAGAAAAAGCAAAACCCATTTTGATAACCCCACCATGCTCCTGGAAGCCAGTTTTCATTCAGCTAAAGTTAATTTCTTAATTCTCCCTCCATTCCTGCCTTTAGGAAGGATCTCCATCATCTTCTGCCTGCAGCAGAGTCCTGAATCTTAGCACCTTGACTGACAAAGATATATATATAGTATCATGAGCTTTTGTGGGTAAAACCCACTTCTTTGGAGCCTAACAGTATCTCTACACAGGGAAAACTTACTTCCTAGTATGAACCAAACATTTGTTTGTGCCATAAAGGACAACACTGGAAGCTCCAGAAAGCTTGGCTTGTTGCCGCTTCTAGATTCCTGGAACAATTTCTAGGTTTCAGGTCAGCAGCTCTCACAAAGTCATCAACTTCGAATCTTCTTCAGCTCTCACTTCCATCCCTACCTCCCCAGTGTCACCTTTTTTAAGTGAGGCCATCCAGAACCTAGAAGATGTCATATCAGTAAGTCCAAACATTATAGAATCATAGAATCATAGAGCTGGAAGAGACCTTAGAAGGCCATCAAGTCCAGCCCCCTGCCCAAGGCAGGACCAATCCCAATTAAATCAACCCAGCCAAGGCTTTGTCAAGCCGGGACTTAAACATCTCTAGGGATGGAGACTCCACTACTTCCCTAGGTAACCCATTCCAGTGCTTCACCACCCTCCTACTGAAATAGTTTTTCCTAATATCCAACCTGGACCTCTCCCACCGCAATTTGAGACCATTGTTGCTTGTTCTGCCATCCATCACTACTGTGAACAGCCTTTCTCCAGCCTCTTTGGAACCTCCCTTCAGGAAGTTGAAGGCTGCTATCAAATCCCCCCTCACTCTTGTCTTCTGCAGACTAAATAGACCCAACTCCCTCAGCCTCTCGTCGTAGGTCATATGCTCCAGCCCCCTAATCATTTTGGTCGCCCTCCGCTGGACCCTCTCCAGCGCATCCACATCCTTCCTGTAATTGGGGGCCCAGAACTGGACACAATGCTCCAGATGTGGCCTCACCAGAGCCGAGTAAAGAGGAATAATCACATCTCTGGATCGACTGGCAATGCTCCTCTTAATGCAAACTAGTATGCCATTAGCCTTCTTGGCTACAAGGGCAAACTGTTGACTCATGTCTAGCTTCTCATCCACTGTAACCCTCAGGTCCTTTTCTACAGAACCTCTACTTAGCCAGTTGGTCCCCATCCTGTGACAATGCTTGGGATTCTTCTGTCTCAAGTGCAGGACTTGTCCTTGTTGAACCTCATCAGATTTCTTGTGACCCAATCCTCCAATTTGTCTAAGTCACTCTGGACTCTATCCCTTCCCTCCAGCGTGTCTACCTCTCCCCCTAGCTTAGTGTCATCTGCAAACTTGCTGAGGGTACAATCCATCCCCTCATCCAGGTCATTAATAAAGATGTTGAACAAAACCGGTCCCAGAACAGAACCTCGGGGCACTATGCTAGAAACCGACCGCCATCCTGACATCGAGCCATTGATCACTACCCACTGGGCCCGACCTTCCAGCCAGCTTTCTATCCATCTTACCGTCAATTTATCCAATCCACATTCCCTTAACTTTCTGGCAAGAATGTTGTGGGAGACGGTATCAAAAGCCTTGCTAAAGTCAAGGTATATCACATCCACTGACTTCCCCATATCCACAGAGCCAGTTACCTCATCATAGAAGCTAATCAGATTGGTCAGGCACGACTTGCCCTTCATGAACCCATGCTGACTATTCCTGATCACCTTCCCCTCTTCCAAGTGCTTCAAAATGGATTCCTTGAGGATCCCCTCCATGATTTTTCCAGGAACTAAGGTAAGACTGACCAGCCTATAGTTCCCTGGATCGTCCTTCTTCCCTTTCTTAAAGATGGGTACTACATTTGCCTTTTTCCAATCATCTGGGATCTCTCTTGATCTCCACGACTTTTCAGAGATAATGGCCAAAGGCTTCTCAATGACATTTGCCAACTCCCTCAGTACCCCCGGATGTATTATGTCCGGACCCATGGATTTATGTACGTTTAGCTTTTCTAAATAGTTCCTAACCTGTTCTTTCCCCACCAAGGGAGGTCCACCTTCATCTCATATTGTGTCACTTAGCACATTAGTCTGGGAACTGACCTTGTCCGTGAAGACAGAGGCAAAGAAAGCATTAAGTACTTCAACTTTCCCCACATCATCTGTCACTAGGTTACTGCCCTCATCCAGTAGGGGCCCCACACTCTCTCTGATCACCTTCTTCTTGCTAACATGCCTGTAGAAACCTTTCTTGTTATCCTTCACATCCCTTGCAAGTTGCAATTCCAATTGTGCTTTCGCCTTCCTGATAACTCCCCTGCATTCTCGATCTATATATTTATACCCCTCCCTAGTCATCTGTCCAAGTTTCCACTTTTTGTAAGCTCCCTTTTTGTGCTTAAGTTCACTAAAGATTTCCCCAGTAAGCCAATCCGGTCTCCTACCATATTTGCTTCTCTTGCTACGCATTGGAATGGTTTCTTTCTGTGCCTTCAATAAGGCTTCTTTAAAATACTGCCAGCTCTCCTGGGCTCCTTTCCCCTTCATGATAGCATCCCAGGGGATTCTGCCCATCAGGTCTCTGAGGGAGTTGAAGTCTGCTTTTCTGAAGTTCAAGGTGTGTATTTTGCTACTCTCTTTTCTTCCTTTGGTCAGGATCCTGAAATCTACCATCTCGTGATCACTGCTTCCCAGGTTGTCACCCACATTCTTTCCAGACACAGTTATAATTCTAACTCGGGCAATAGACTTAGTCACAGAAAATGGCTTTAGCTTTTAAACCCAGCCTCCATTTTTTGTGGTTGGAATTTTTCTTGCACAATTCACTCTGGACACAGATATGAGCATTTAGTAATCTGATGACTTGATTGCACCTGCACAAAATGGAGGCCGCTTTTGAAAGCAAGACCATTAATGAGTTACATGGTTCTACACAGCTTTGGAAGTCCTCTTGTGGTGGGGTTCTGTATTGGGCAGGCCACTCTGCCCTGGCTCCCATCACTTTGTTTGAACTGCTCCTCTTCCCCCCACCTCCCTTACAGGGAGATGAGCACAACTCAACAGTTTGATTGGTGATGTCAATCATTGAGACGTGCAGTTGAGACATTTTTCATTTGTGGTTGCAGACACGAAGGAGTCAGGCTAAGCATTTCTTTGAAAATAGTAGACATCTGATGTCTGGTTTGGTCTGCTGCTGCAATAATTTATCACCCTAAGGAATTGAAAAATATGTGCCCAAGAAAACTGAAGCCCTAGTACTGCTCACATTGATATTAAGGGCAAAACTCCTATTGGCCTCAATAGTGTATGATTAAGCCCAAAAACTATTGATAGAATAGTATTCATGGTATTTTGTTAATCAAATAGATGACAGGGAGATGGTATGGATTTATGGTTTACTTAAGACCAGACCCATAGGCATGGGAGCTAGCAGCACAAGAGGTGCTGAAGCACCTCTGGGTTCCCGGCCTAGTGCCTGGGGTCCCTGATGCCACCCCACACACGGGGTTCTCATTTGCAGGCCCCATGAGCCGGGTTCTCAACTGCCGGCCCCACACTCTGGGGTCCTAGTTAGAGACCTGCCTGCCAGGGGGGCAGCAAAGCACCTGGCTCATGGGGTGGCAGAGGAGAAGCCAGTACCCAGGCTCCCAGCTGCTGGCCTCACATACTTGGGCTTGGATCTTGGCCTCATCTGGGGGTGGGGGTTGACAGGAGCAAGGAGGCTCACCACCTCCGCTTTTTAAAATGTTCCTGCACTGCAGGACAAGACCATGCCTAACACAGCCATGTAGGGCAGTTAAAGAAAGTAAAACAGTCTCTCCTCAAATGCAGAAAAGAACAGGGGCTACCTGACCAGTACTCTCCATGCATGTGAGCAGAGAGAAGTGGGAAGAGACTCTGTGCCTGACACTTAAGCCACTTAAGCTGAGTCAGCATGAGGGGGAAAGTAACCTGTACCCAGTAAAAGGAAGGTTCAGATTACAGCCCCATTGGAGTAAGCAGCATCTCAAGGGAGACTATGCGTTGCCCCTCTGCAAGATGCAGCACAGAACTCACAGCCTGGGGGAGGCTTTAACCTTTGTGCCCTCAAACCTGTCTAAACTACAGCATCCTCCCTGGACTACCCTAATAGCTGCAGTGCTGCCTGGAATCCCCACAGTGCTGCAGGCCCCACATGCCAGGACTTGTGAGGCAGCCTTTGGTTAGTGCTTAGTATTATTATTCTATTAATGCAAGTCCCTTTAACCTTGATGGGAGTTATAATTCTCCATCCACCAGAGAAACGAGCCATATATGCAGTAACCAGTAACACGTACTTCTGTTCAGAAGCATCTTTAAAGTTCCTTGCATTTAAATCACAAGAGTCCCTTCCAAAGCAATGCCTTAAAATACTGAATGACTTTATTATTCTTTGGTTTGTGCCATTAGTAGGAAAATACAGCTTCTTTCATGTAGAGTTACTGATAAGAGAAACTGGCTACTACAAGAATGCCCTGCTGAATTCACAGTAGGGCTTGTGGAACTGAAATGTATAGAAATAAATGCCAACTACTTAATGTCTCTCTGAATTATAGATGTTAGAACTGTCTGTTTAATAAGGAGGAAAACACTTAAGACAGATTCCACTGAGTTTGCCACAAAAAATTGCAGGAGCTGGTACCATTTCACAGAAGAGTTAAATTACCGTTTCTCAATCTTTATAAAAGACCAAGCTCTTACACATTACATGCATTATACCCATTTAGAATAAAAGATAAACTAAATAATATACAGAAGAGCTATCAAGTCATTTTTAAAAAGTATAAAACCTTTTATGCTGCTGGCAAAAGTGTTTCGATTTTCCATGTTTGGGGATTTTTTTTCACGAATGGTGTGTCCAAGATTCCAAAAAGATGTATTGCTGAGTCTTCCCTTTTGCACTTAGTTTAGTATTATTCTAGATAGATAGATATTGAATATTAACATTTAAATTCTCTTAACTATGAAATAATCCAAAACCCTGCCCATGCTGTGGATAACTCCACAGACAGATAAAAAACTCTAAAGTTTTCAAGCAAGACTGTGAGCCATCACCATTTAAGTCAGTTGGAAAGGAGAACACAATCAAATCTCTAGTGTTCTGTTATCTTTGTTTAGTGTAGATTTGTGACAGTGTTCCCTGTAAACTGTGGCTTGTGCAGCCATGCAGGGGAGATTCAAATGCCACCCAGCAGACTAGCAGAGTGCCCACAGCTAGATTTTGTTTTGTTTCTACTGGTGTTGCACATTCACATATGCCTCAGTTTGTTTATAATTGTTTTTAACTTTGCTGAATTTCACTGTTGGGCTGACATTTTCCATGCTGTGTGACTGCATCTGCCTTTCTTTTTTCTTTTTTTTTTTTTTTTTCCCTTAATTTCAACTAAAACAGCTCAGTTCTTTTCAAGAAAGAAACTAAGAAAAAATGCTTTACTGCCCTTGTTAGAAAATTTTGGTAATCTGCACTGAAGCAAGGACTTGAAAATAAATGAGGAGGTGGCTTTTGTGTCAGGGATGTGTCTTTGCCATCTCTGTGAAAATCCACCCAATTTTTGCCGACTTACAAGCCTCTGAAAAATTGAAGTGTGCACATGTTCAGTAGAGATATCTTAGATTTTTGCAGCTAAGTCCTCAAAGATTCCATTAGCATGGGACGTCCTGCAGCCCACAGATGAATAGGACTTTCCCTGAATTGAGTTCTGGGCTACTACAGGTCATGTCGGATCCAAGTCTGAAAGCAGGGACTGTCTCACGATTGAACCCAGGGTGTGTCTAGACTACAGGGTTTTTTCGAAAAAAACTATACCTGCGTCTAGACTACCGCCGCATTCTGTCGACAGTAAATCGACAGAACGCGGTGGTTTTGTCTACAGCGATAAACCTCGTTTTACGAGGAAGAACACCTTTGTCAACAGATCTGTCGAAAAAAGGTGTGTGTGGATGCAGAGAGCCAGTTCTGTTGAAAAAAAAGGCCTACAGGAAGAAGCCCTGGTAGACAGTCTAGCCTTTACATGTAGAGCACCTCTGTGGTTCCTGGTCACAGCCTCTTAAAGGCACAGGCACCCAGACAGGCCTTGCTGTCCGGCAGCTAGCCAGAGCACCCGTGCCAGCCGTGCTAGCCATGTCCCAGCCTCAAGGCCTCCCGGCCCTTCTCGGGACAGAGAGGAGGACCCACCCAAGGGCACCAAAAGGCGGACACCAGCCTGATCAGGGCCAGAAATAAAAAACCTGCTGGAGCTCTGGTCCCAGGAAGAAGCCCTGCAGGCCCTGCAGACACGCTGCAGGAATGCAGACATCTACGAGTGCATGGCCCAGGGACTGACCACCAAAGGGCATCACCCCTGCACCATGGCACAAGTGAGGGCCAAGGTCAAAGAGCTGCAGCAGGGATATGCCAAGGCCTGGGACCAGAGCTCCCACTCCAGGGCAGCCCCAGAGAGCTACCCTTACTTCGAGGAGTTGGAGCAGATCCTGGGCAGTGGGGAAGCCCAGACTCCACTGCGTGTGGTGGAGTCCGGGTTAGCCCACCACATCGTGGACTGACCCCGAGAGAGGAAGACGAGGCAGGAGAGGTGGGAGAGCTTCACCAGGAGAAGGAGGACGAGGAAGAGGAGGCAGCAGGGTCCTTCTCCCAGGAACCGGTCCTCCAGACCCCAGAGGCCTCCCAGGCATCCGTGGACATTGAGGAGGGAACATCAGGTGAGTGCTTTGAGGGGTCAGCACACACGGGCGGGTTGGCAGTGCGGGGGGCCAGCTAGCCCCATTGCCACTGTGGGGCCCCTGTGAGGCTTTCAGGCCTCTGCCCAACTCACATGAGGTGTCATGTGTAACACCACTGAGTCTCCTGTCCAAAAGAGAGCCCCTGACAGCCACGGCATGCCCTCGGGGACAGCAGGGGTGCACACAGACATTGATTGTCTCCTCTTTTCCTCCACAGCTGGACCCTCTACCCAACAGGGGAGCACCACACCCGCCCCACCACCATCCCGGACCCATGGCACCCACAGGCACTGGCTGGTTTACACGGACCTGCTGAGGAAGCACGTAGTGGCCCTGCAGGACCTGAACAGGACCCTCCAGCAGAGGACAGAGGCAGAGGCCGAGTGGCGCACCAGGCTGTTGGATGAGCTGGTCCAGCAGCGCACTTCCATATGTGCCACAATACGGGAGGTCCTCAGCTTGCCTGCCCCTGTCACGGGCACCGCTCCTCCTGCACGCCAGGCCCCTGCTCCCCCTGCTCCTCCAGACCCCCTGCTCCTCCAGCCCTCCCTTCCCCGCAGCCCCTCCTGCTCCTCCTGCCCCTCTAGCTCCCCTTCCCCCTCCCCAGCCCCTCCTGCTCCCGAGCCCTCACTGGCCCAACAGCTGACCCCCTCCTGCCCAAGCCAGGTCTGGCTCTCGCTCCACCCGATCCCAAGGCCGTGGCGATGCCAGGATGCAGGAAGGTGGCAGGACCCTGCGATCAGGGAAGCAGTGGCCTGCTTGAGCTCCCTCCCTCCTCCTGGTTTTCAGCCCCCCTTCAGGTTTTCAGTCCCCTACTACCCCAGTTAAAGGACATTTCAGTTATGTTACAAAATCTTTATTTTTGACTGACAGATTTACTTGGTTTAGAAACAGTTGAACAGTAAAAAGAGAAAGTTTTGTTAAACAGTTCACACATTTTCTTTACTGCTAGTGTTTCTAATAAAACAAATTTCTGTTTACAAAGAAAACCGGGTCTTATATGTCTTCTTAATGGGAAGAGAGTGAAGGTTGTGGAGGGAAAAATAGGGGTGGGCCAGGCCAAACTCCCCATGGGGGAGGCCCTGGGGAGAGTCAGTGGGCTACTTCTGAGAATCTCTCCCTCAGGGCCTCTCGGATTTGGACACCAGCCTGGTGAGCCTGGTGGATGGCAGCCATCCAGGGCTACTGAAATTGCCTCTCCTCCCCATCAGGACTTGTGCCTCACCCCGGCAGGAAGGCTTCCCCTTTCCTCTCCACCAGGTTATGGAGGGTGCAACTTGCAGCCACCACCTCTGGGATGTTGCGTTCACCCATGTCCAGCCATGTGAGGAGGCAACGGAATCTCCCTTTCAGCCAGCCGGAGGCGCATTCCACCTGGATGTGAGCCTGGCTAAGATGCGTGTTGAAAAGCTCCTTGCTCGCATCCAGGTGGCTGGTGTAGGGCTTCATGCGCCACAGCATCAGGGGGTAGGCCGCGTCAGCCACTATGCACACCGGCATCTGCATGTCCCTGAGCACAAGGTGCCACTGGGGGGAAAATGTTCCTGCCTGCAACCTGCGGTACAGGTAGGAGTTGCGGAATATGTGGGCATCATGTGCCCACCCTGACCACCCGACACAAATGTCCATAAAGTATCCCCGGTGGTCGACCAGGGCCTGCAGCACCGTGAAATAGTAGCCCTTCCTGTTTATAAACTGGGCTGCTCGATGGGGCTATGCGCAGATTGCAATGTGTGTCCCATCGAGGGCTCCTCCGCAGTTCGGGAAGCCAAGGGCGGCAAACCCAGCAATGATGTTGTCCAGGTCCCCGAGACAGACGAGCCTCTTCAGCAGCTCCACATTGATGGCCTGCAGCACGAGACAAATAGACAGACAGAAACCAGGGAGTTAGACAGGTTACCTAAGCGCTTGGGAGGGAACCCTCCCCCACCAACCCACCCCTCCTCTTGTCAGGATGCCCCCTCCCCCGCATCAGTGCAGGGGTGGCTGAGGAGCAGCCTCCAAGCGCCACTCCATCCCCTACTCCCTTTTGCCCTTGCCTGACAGTCCCCCTTTCCCAACCCCCCCACTCAGCAGGACCTGTCCCCCAAAAGTGACTTACCTCCATCAAGATGGCCCTGACGAGAGACCTCCCCACACCAAACTGGTGTCCCAAGGAATGATTGCGATTGCGACCCGCTTCTGCAGGGGGATGGCAGGCCGCAGGTGGGTGTCTTGGTGTTCCAAAGCAGGAGCGAGCCAGGCACACAGCTCCAGGAATGTGGCCTTCCACATCCTGAAGTTGTGGAGCCAGTGGTCGCCGTCCCAGAGCTGCATGACGAGCCGGTCCCACCAGTCCGAACTTGTCTCGTGCCTCCAAATCTGCCTGTCCCCAAAAAAGCTTGGGGGCAAGGCCAGAGCTCCTGCATCCCGGAGGAGGGTCTCCTCGGTGCGGTCCGGGTCCATATGGGGCAGGAGCTTCATGACAGAGTCATGAAGATGCAGCAGAAGCTGCATCATGGCAGTGTGGGACCATCGCCTAGCCAGGGGCAGCTCAGGCTCCATGGCCAAAAAGAGTGAAAAGCAGAAAAAAAACCCAGAAAATAAACTGCTGTGGTGTCTGAGGAAGCAGGGCAACCAGAGCAAGCACTGCAGCAGCTTTGCTTTCCCTCTAGGAGGTAGGCAAGCCAGAAGCAGGAGCAGAGCAACGGCTGTCCAGGGGGATCCCTTTAAGCACGCGTCTCTGCAAATGGCATTCAGCAGCACCTGGAAATAAAGGCTGCCCCCATGCCCTGCCAGAAGCACTTCCGGGTGCCTTCTTTTTTTGACACAGCATCCAGCAGTCTGGACACTCTTTTTCAAAAAATCGATCCGCATAATATAATCGAGATGCTCTTTTTCGACAGAGGCTTTTTTGAAAGATACTGTCGACAAAGCCTCTGTCAAAAAAGGCGTGCAGTCTAGACGTAGCCCCAGACAGCATGGAGCAGGAAGCTTCCTTCTTAAAGTGTAGAGGAGAAATACATATGACCTGGATAGGGCAGGCAGGGAACAGAGGGCAACAAGCAGATTGGGGAAGGGACCCTGCAACTGGAGTTTTGAAAGGGGGAAAACTGGGACTGAGTGTAGGGGGAAAACTGGAACTGACTGTGATGGTTCACTGGGCCTGGGAGTTGAATGTGAAGACTGGGACTGGCTACCAGGAGAGACTGCAACTGTGGAACAAAGGGAAGGAGGTCTGAGGGGGGAAAGGCAGTTCTAATAAGGACCTAGGATGCGGGGAGGGGCGTGAGAGTGTCTGGGCAGTGAGACTGGGTCACAGAGCTGAGCAGACACGGATTGAACAAGGATCCCTGGAATGGATATAAGAACTAGGAGTCTATGGGGAGGGGGAATGTGGCTGGGGCAGGACATGACTGCAAGCCAAGAAAGGAGCAAGAGCCAAATTGGATTATCAGATAAGGGGTGGAGAGCAGGATGGGGCATAGGAATGGACACTGAGACCTGGGTGGTTGGGAGGAGCTGAAAATGCCTGGGCCAGGAAAATGGGGCTGGTATGAGTGCTCCAGAGAGGTGGGAGAAGAATATTGGGACTAGAATGAGAAGCCTAAAGAGTGGACACTGGGAAAGGGAGCCCTGGGTTGGGAAGAGACTGGACTGGAACAGAGGCAGATGGGAGGAGACAAGGCAGTAGGGTCAAACTTGAGGGGAATGGGGTAAAGAGTCTGCGCCCACCATAGTACCTGCCTTTTCGGGGCCTAAAATAGAACCAGTGATTCCACCGGAGCCTGGCCCCGTTCAATACACAGGATGGCCCCACTTTCAGTGTGAACCAGGGCTGTGCAGTGAAGGAGACAATTGTCTGTGAGATTCCTGAGCCATTTGTTACAGAAGTTGGAGGGGATATGGTGAACTAGGTAAGAATTTGCTGGAGGAGAATGGACATTCTCATGTTTAAAGTAGGTGAATGTTGCCTGGGAGAATGAGACTCTATTCCATCCTCTGCCAAAGAATTTCTATGCGCAAACCTACCAGACAAATTAAAGTTGACTGTCCATGCTACCCTCCTTCTGTTGGTGGTGTGAGTCCTCACCAGAAGCACTTTCACTGACTGAAGAGGAGCAGTGTTAGGGGCTGAGAACCAAGCATCGAGCCATGAAATTGACAAGAATAACAGACAACAGACAACATAAGTAGCAGAATATCTACATTAGTATTGGGTAACATGTCACCAGCAGGCCACATGTGGCCCATCGGTATTCTACATGTGGCCCATGAGACATTTTGTACAGTTGTCCACGTGCAGGGTTGCCAGATTCCACGGGTTTCTGTCCACATAGGGGTTTTTTCCTACTGGTGTCCTAATGTGACACACATGTAAAACATATGAAGTGAGAGGCATGCTGATGTCACACAACACTGACTATGAGACCCGTGCATTCCCTCTGCATCCAATCCAAAGTGCTTCTATGACTCAGTCGGCACACCCCACAAATCCTAGATACAAAACCATAGTTAACAAAACTACCTTATTCCGGGAGACCATCTGGGTTATGACAATCTTCTGGCCCACTGAGATGAGGGAAGGTCACTCATGTGACCCACTCACTAGCCCAGATTGCCTATCACTGCTCTACATGGAGACTGTGTTGCCCTAACTACACCAACATATGTCCTACACCTCTCATGGAGATGGAGTTATAATGTCAGTGAACAGGCACTTACATCAGCAGCAAGACTGTAGCGTGTACACTAGCATAATTAGTGTAAGTTACCTTATGTTGACCTAATGCTATAGTGCAGACCATGCCTACGTGATACTAGGAAAGGCACTAAAACCAAACATTTTCAAGGGGGGTCATTAATTGTGCATTCCTCATTTCTGATGCCTGATTTGAATGCATGGGGTCTGGTTTGCAAAGGCACATGTAACCTTAATTCTATGTGTATGTGTGTGTGTGTGTGCATGTGTGTGCATGTAATATATGAACCCAAACCTACTGTGTGCTTAGATACATAAATGCACACAGTTTGCATAGCTTCGCATCGGCCTGATGCTGGAAACTATTCTTGCATTATTACTCTTACAAAGAAGGAAAGAACTAAAGGATACTACTCGACCTGTTAATGTGAGCAGTACAGCTTATGATCTCCAGTGCTTTGAATAAAGTAAGGGATTAACAAGAGTGCATATTAGCTTCTTCAGCCTACTTCCAAAGCTAGACAAGTTACGTGCCTGGGCATATACTTACCAGCCTGATTATCATACCAATCTCAAAAACTTGGTCACACATTAAATTGGTTGAGTTTGCATTATGCCCTTGGCTATACAGTTTCTTATACCAGTAGGTTAAAAGTTCATAACTCTGTTTCAAAAAGTTTAAGATTAATGTATGGATCTCTTTCAGAGTAATGGTGAAGCTATGATGATTGAAACTCATTTACATGTTAAAACCGTCTTGGTAGGCTGTTTCCATTCCTCTTAAGGACTTTTCCACTTCTGTGATGTCGTTGACTATCTGGAAATTTATGTTCCGAAAAACCTTTCTTTCTTGTCTGAGAATTACTGTGGTTCTGCTGAATTATAGTAAGAAGGAGGTGGATGGACTGTACAGAGGAATTCTCCATTTTCTATGTGCCACAAAGCTATACTCGAGGGCTGCATCTAGACTGGCAAGTTTTTCCGCAAAAGCGGCTGCTTTTATGGAAAAACTTGCCAGCTGTCTACACTGGCCGCTTGAATTTGCGCAAGAACACTGACGATCTAATGTATGATTGTCAGTGTTCTTGCGCAAATACTATGCTGCTCCCGTTCGGGAAAAAGCCCTCTTGCGCAAATGTATTTGCACAAGAGGGCCAGTGTAGACAGCTCAGGACTGTTTTAAAAAGCCCCGATGGCGAAAATGGCGATCGGGGCTTTCTTGCGCAAAACGCGTCTAGACTGGCACGGACGCTTTTCGCATAAAAAGTGCTTTTGCACAAAGCGTCCGTGCCAATCTAGGCGCTCTTTTCATAAATGCTTTTAACGGAAAAACTTTTCCATTAAAAGCATTTGCGGAAAATCATGCCAGTCTAGACGTAGCCCAAGATTGTTAGCTCTTCAGCAACATGGATAGGAGCAGTCTGGAAGATGAGTTTAAGTATAGCCAGAGGTTTCATGAACTATGCAGCTCCACTACACAGAAACCTCATGCATCAGGCTGTAGCCAATACTACAGCTTCTACTGTATGGCTATGAAAGTGTTCCACAGATTGGAGGAAAAAAGGATCTCTCCTCCAGTTATGTAACCTATCCAAATTCCAAATGAATGTGCTTTACAGGGGTGACAATTTCTTGCCTTTGGTCATCAGAAGCAAGAAATATTTATATCAGGGGCTGTCCATATTAGTCAATTTTAAGAGATATTTATGAACTGAAATGCCAGGTACCTACATTATATTTAGGGCAGATGATGAGGGTATCATGTCTGAGCCTACAAAAGGAAAACCATTTTGGCTTATTTGTTAGGTTGGCTTAATAGAACAGAGTAGTCCTGTGGCACCTTAGGGCACATCTACACTATGCAGAAGATTGACACATGGTCGATTTTCCAGGTTTTGATTTAGTGGGTCTAGTGAAGACCCGCTAAATCAAACTCACAGGTCAGCCCCATCGTCACCAGTACTCCTGCTCCTCAAAAGGAGTAAGGGAAGCCAATAGGAGCATTTGCTTATGTCAGCTTTCCACTGTGTGGACGGCGCAGAAACTCAATTTAAGACACGTCGACTCCAGCTCCTGTAACTGATGTAGCAGGAGTTGCGTATCTTAATTTGACCTTCTGCTGTAGTGTAGACCAGGCCTTAGACACTAAGAAAAATATATATAGTGTAGTCTAAGGTTAGTTAGTCTCTAAAGTTTATTAATCTCTAAAGGTGTGTCTACACTCCACAGTTATTTAGAGATAACTAGTGTTATTTCAAAATAACAATGCAAGAGTCTACACTGCCATTCCGTTATTTCAAAATAATTTTGAAATAGATGGCTTATTTCAAAATCTGTAAACCTCATTCTACAAGGAATAACGCCTATTCCGAAATAGCTATTTCGAAATAAGGTGTGTGTAGACGCTTCACTATTGCTATTTTGAAATAGCCCATCACCAGGCCATTCTAAGTTATTCCCCCCAGTGCCTCCTGGGGCTCTAAATCTATATTAGGGAAGCCTGCCTCGGTCTAATTTTGAGCCTCCCCTGCTGTGTAGACGTGCTATTGCAAAATAAGCTATTTCAGAATAACCATTCCGGAATAGCTTATTTCAAAATAGCTGTGCAGTGAAGACATACCCTTTGATACCATGGGACTACTCATTGTTTTTAAAGTTACAAACTAACATGGCTACTTCTCTGAGACTTAATAAAACAGAGATTTGGAACATAGCTGAGTTATTTTAACCTTCTCTAGTCTGGTAGAGAAGAAAAAAATATTATCATAAAAGGAACCAATACCAATTGCAAGGTAATTCTTTTAGATGCTTACATGAATACATATTTCTAAATGGCTTGAATAATGTAAGATAATTGGAGGCAACAGCATTTAAATAAGAATCCTAATGTAACCTTTCTGCCAGGTAGCACCAGCAGCAGCCAGGGCCGGGTTCAATATCTAGGGGTTTCTTTTCATCCATCCAACACAGATCTGGCTCAAGTTCCCACTCACTAACCTGGGAAATTCACACACACCTCTGGGCACCTCTGAGAGGCAAAGCTTCTCCACTCACAAGCACAGAGTCTGAGCATAGAAAAGAAACTTTTAATGAAAGAGGGAGAGAAGTAACATGACATACACTTAGGAAAACACCACAAACTGAGTTCATTACCAAACCACAAGTAAACACCCCTTCTCAAGTAGGTTGGGCAATGTCCTTTGCCTCTCAGGCTCACAAGTCCTGTCCCATTCACATGCCCAGCCCTTCTCTGCATCACTCACTGTTGCTGCCCTTGATCAGGGCAGACCAGAGTTCAGAGGTGACCTGCAGAACTCACCTCCCATCCTGAGTGGGGGGGAGAATAGCAGGCATCTCACCTACTCTGCTGGTCACTCACCAGCCACCTGCTCACTGCTCTCTGGCACAACCTTGCTGGCCACCTGCGGGCCACTCACCGCTGCTCCCACCAGCCACTGCTCCTGCCAAGCGTCTCACTGGCTGCTCTCACCGGCCTGCCAGCCACTCCCGCCAGCCGCTATTCCTGCCAGCCACCCCACTGGGCGCCTGCCACCCCTGTGATGGGTTCGACTCAAGGCCAAACTTAGTGATTTCAGCTCTTTGTGATGTCAGTTTCTCAGTGATTTCAGCGCTTGGCCTGCAATGCAGGCCAGCCAAAAAGATTCCAGCATCCCTTGAAATAACATTTTAAAAATAATAAAGAGAATCCTTATGGAGTCTGTTTTAGTTCTATCATTAGAACGGGGGGAAGGGAGAGAAATATGTTGAACCAGTCTTACAGCTCATGCCCGGTGGGCATACAGTCTGCTGGTTCAGAGCTCTGCCCTTCCCCCCAATTGACTTCATTGAGTCAGGAAGGGAAACCCTTCTCCATCCAAGATTCTATACAATGACAGCATCTCTCCTGTAAGTATTGGTGGTCATGTTTTACAATTCCTACATTTAGGGTTAACATAATTTGTGACCCCATAAAAGCCAAATTAGTTACAATAGGACAAATACCATTTTAACAATTCACTATTAGGCCTATTGCACTGACTGAACTGTATTTACATAAGCACATCCAGGATTCCTTTCCCATTCCAGCTGGCTGCATTGGAAGCATCGATTCAGACCCTGCTTACACTAATAGGGTATGTCTACATTTCATTCCTCTTCTGAGAGAGGAATGCAAATACGGACACCCGAAATTGCAAATGAAGCGGGGATTTAAATATCCAGCACTTCATTTGCATAATTGAATTATGGCATTATTTCGAAATAGCACTATTTCAAGAGAAAAAACAGGGTTATTTCAAGATAAAACCCTTCCCTCGAACTAACCCTTACTCCTCATTTTTTAAATATCCCGCTCTTCATTTGCATAATCGTGTTACGGCAATATTTCGAAATAGCACTATTTCGAGAGAAAAAACGGTTATTTCGAGATAAAACCCTTCCCTTGAAATAACCCTTACTCCTCAAAAAATGAGTAAGGGTTATTTCGAGGGAAGGGGTTTATCTTGAAATAACCCTGTTTTTTCTCTCAAAATAGCGCTATCTTGAAATAGCGCCATAATGCAATTATGCAAATGAAGCGCGGGATATTTAAATCCCCGTTTCATTTGCAATTTCGGGTGTCTGTATTTGCATTCCTCTCTTGGAAAAGGAATGAAATGTAGACATACCCATATTGATCAACCTGAACTTTTTTTAAGAATTCCTAAATCTTTAAGTAGACACCTGTCTTTTATGGTAATGGACTGCATTATATTTGGATTATTAATGAAACTGTAGAATGGTTCACTATGAGACATATTGATTAGAACCAGTATAACTAAACTGGTTTAGCATAAGATGGTTAATATTATTGACCCCACTGAAATCCAAGTAAATTGATTACAATATACTTAGTCCTAATATTGCCTTGAGTAATGAAAAGAGAATAAAGCCTTACACTGAATTTTTGGTCAGGAATTAAAAATTTATTTGGTAAACATAATTCTGGATTTATCACCTATATGTGTTCCTTCTCCAATGACTTTCTGATTGACCTGCCTGTCACTATGAATGGAAATAAGTCACTTTTCTAGTTTGACAACTGTCTTCAGTTACCTAATTCACTCCATCTGTACATGTATTGTATCTGACCATTCATAATTCTTTCCTTCTGTTCATGGTGTCTAACTAGTTTAGGTTTGCACGCTCCTGCCTGTAAACTTGATAAAGGTCTTAGGGTTGACAAACTAAAACCTAAACAACTTAGGTTACCTGCCTGATCTATTGCCTGACATATGTCTGATCGATTGATTTAAAAGGACTTGGCAAATAAATTAGACCCAAATTTGTATTATGCTTTTCACAATTTTACAAACCCTAATATGAATGTTAATTACATTTTGAAATATACATTTTAAAAAAGTTATTTAGATAGCCTAGTAAAGCACTTTAAAATGCCAAATTTGATGCAGCTGTCCATGCAACATTAATGTGTAAATAACTGTATGTGATCATGTAATTAAAGCGTGTGGCAATATTTACATACTCAGCAAAATAGTCAATGTGACAATGTCAATCAGGTCTTTCTATGGCCCCTCCTGGAGGCATCAGCACTCTGACACTCCCTGCCCAAGGACATTCACTCATACCAGGCTACAAACAAAACAGGCCTCAAGTGGCCTAGAAGGACCCAAGAGCACCTACTGAACAATCAAGAGCAAGCAGGCTAGTTAAGAAGGCTTGCCTGCTTTTCCTCTGGGACACAGCTGGATGAGAATAGGGGAGAGGAAGATGTCTGCACTACAAACTTAAGCTGATGTATGTTAGGTTGACTTACAGCCATTGCATTAATTATTGTAGTGATTCCTGGCCGCACTACCCTTATGTCAGTGGTAAATGTTCTCCCCAAGAACATATCCACGGACTTAAGAGGAACAGTGTGAGGGGGTTAAGAGTTTGGATGCTCAGCTGCGATACAGATCCCCTTTGGGAGCCTGGCTGCCCCCCAGGCTCTCAACTTCTAACTCCCCACTGGGAACACGCAGAAAAAGCCAGATGGAGCTGATGGCCCATCAGCAAAGATAATGGACTGTGAAATAACTTAACCTTCCTGTTAGAATTCTGGCCAACCTGTAAGCAATGGCTGCTATAAGGCTACAAGGACATGTGGCCAGACTACATGTCTCTGGATGCCATCTTGGGATGTTCATATTTTTCCACAAACCTATCTGGGAATGAAGTTTTAAAACAAAGGGATCCCAATCTATGATAAAGCTATATAAGGCAGAGAGTGACGTTATCTGTGGTTCTTCACTCCCTACACAAGAAGGTTCTTGGAGACAGCTGAGGAACAAAAGACTGAACTGGAGGAAGTAGTAGACCCAAGCTAAAGGGATTTCTAGTCCGTGTATGAGAGACCTGGGGCTTCCAAGCTACCAAGCAAGTACAATTTGCCCCTTAAGAATCTGCAATCTACTGGTATCATCTCTCAGGCAAAGAATCTGCTAATTCATATCCAATCTATACAGTATATTGAGCTTAATTTGCATTTTTGTGTATTTGTTTATTTAAACTGTTTTCCATCACTTATAATCACTTAAAATCTATCTTCTGTCATTAATAAACTTGGTTTTGCTTAATGTAAACCTTATGGGAGGCAAAAGCTATTGCATTGTCTTCTCCACATTGAGAGAGGGGGCAAACTCTATGAACTTAGGCTGGACAGTTCCCTGTGCAGCGCAAGACAGTATAATTTGGGGTTTATTCTCCAGAGGGGGGGTGTGCCTGGGGAGCTTGGCATTGCTGTGGCTCTTGCCTTTCTATTGTTGTTTCAGGCAGAGAACCTGCATGTAACTGCAGCTGGGTGTGTCCCTACCTAAGTGAATGTTTTATGGAAGTGTAGGACTGGGAACGTGTCTGCAGCTTGTCACAGCAGCACAATGTGAGAGGGAGCCCCGGCTGATGGGTCAGAGTGCTCAGTACCCCAGTTCCAGGTAGCACCCCAAGGGGAGCCTATCACAAATATATTAAAAATTGCAAGGGGCTCAGATATTGTAGTAATAAGGGGTATATAAGTAACTCAGCTAGGTGGTAAAAGGATGAAAAGGCTCCCTATACCCGCTTTCCCAGAACACAGCCATGCAGGATGCACATAAATGTAGTCTTTACTATTCCTCTATTATCTGTTCTTAATAGGTATATTATGACTACAACAAAGCTCAATATAAACATATTATAACAAGATTTCTGTCAAAATACTACTAATAATAGATTAATTGTTGGCAAAGTTGACACGAGTAACAAAAGCAGAAACAGAGAGGGTCTTAAGACCTAAAATTTGAAAATATGAACAGACTTCCGATTAATGAAGAGACAATGCCAGATTCTGGCCTCAGTTACCATACACTTGTCTAAATACAATATAATGGCATTGAAACAGCCAATTTAGGCAAGGTAACCTACAATGAGATAGTACCTTCTTTTGATTGCCCAGGTCATTATTCCATACACACCCAGGATAACATTGTTAAAAAGAAGAATTAGAGAAAGCAGGAAGTTTGTATTCACATCCAGGCTAATTTGTATAAGTTCAAAGGTCAATGAGTTACCTCTGCATGCTGCTTATTATTTATCTCATAGTGTATTTCATCTCTGGGAGGATTGTATGTGTTAGTTATAATGCATTGGAACTTTGTACCTTGCTATTGTGGGTGAAATTGTCTCTGCTGTCCCTCTGTCACCATTCTCCTTTTCTAGGTTTCCTTGCCATTCTCCAGCTTGTGTTTTTGAACCCTGGACATGCTTTTTTTATTTTAAAAATTACTCCTGCTAGAGTCTCACTTAACAAGATTGAACATCAGTGATTTTTCCCCCTTCGGCGTCTCTTTTTTTCCTTTTGAAGACAGAGTTCAGGGCTAATCACCATGTTCTGGTCATTTGCTGCTTCCATCCAAAATGTACTTCATTTATGCTTTTCCCTGCTGCCTCATTGTCTCATCGGAGCTGTAAAGTGTCAGTGTTTGTGATAGGCTATAAGTGTGAACGTTTGCCTTTCCTTTTAAGCCTCACTCTTCATTTTAGAGGCTGCACGTTTGTGGCAAATGTGATTGCTGAGGCACAGGGAACCAGCAATAAAGGCAACCAAGCAGCAATCAGAACTCCTATGAAATAAGAAAAAGAACACAATCCACAGTTCAGCAGCACAGAGATGAAATAAATGTGTAAAAAAGAGAAGTTCATGTTCAGTCAAAACTCCCACTGAGGACAATGACATTAATGCTTTGGAATATTCTCATATTATCAACTGGAAAGAACATGAGAACGGCCAGACTGGGTCAGACCAAAGGTGCATCTTATCCAGTATCCTGTCCTTCAACAGTGGCCGATACCAGATGCTCCAGAGGGAATGAACAGAACAGTCAGTCGTCAAGTGATCCATTTACCATTGCTCAGTCCCAGGTTCTGGCAAACAGAGGCTAGGGATATCTTTCTTGTGCATGTTGGCTAATAGACATTGATGGACCTATCCTCCATTAACTTATCTAGATCTTTTTTTAACCCTGTTTTAGTCTTGGCCCTCACCACATTATCTGGTGTGGTGATGTTATTGACTGTACATTGTGTGAAGAAATACTTCATTTTCTTTGTTTCAAACCTGCTGCCTATTAATTTCATTTGGTGACCCATAGTTCTTGTGTTATGAGGAGTAAACAACCCTTCCTTATTTACTTTCTCCACACCAATCATGATTGTATAGACCTCTATCATTTCCCTCCTTAGTCATCTCTTTTCCAAGTGTAGAAGTTCCAGTCTTATTAATTCCTCCATAGCCCTAATCATCTCTATTATATTTATATATTTAGATGGAGTTACCAGATCTACATGCAATATTCAAAATGTGAGTATACCCTGGATTGATATAGATGCACACAATAGTATATTGGCTCTTTGACACAACCTTGTGTTGGTGTGACCTCATACTGGTGATGGTCAGTGTTATAAATGAATCCGTGCCTCAGCTTATAGAATTTAAATAAATCAGCGCCTTTATATGGACAATGGAAGCAAATTCACACCCTGATACATCCTTATGCCTGAATCATGGAACCTTTTCATGCGGGCATCATACTAACCTCCTTGCATTTGTGCTATAACACATTTTCTTATTAACATCTCAGGGCACTAACGCTTTGATGCTAACAGCATATGCTCCCCAAGAGCACTGTTTCACACAGTGATGCAACTTCACATATGTGGCATGACAAAACACACTGGCATATGGGAAACTGCTTGTTTTGGTAGGGGTATCACCTTATTAATATTTAGGGTTATTTCTCACACATTTTGATAAAAGTTACATTATATCTTTCTTTCCAATCAGTAGCTTATTATTGCTTTTTTATCCGTACAGTTGCTGCCTAAAGGATATGGGTGGTAGCCAACAATCTGGAACATCTCTATTTTACTCACCTGTCCTTAATGACTGCCCTTCAATACCGCTAGTACACAGGTCTTTCCTTACCACAGACCACTGTCCTGATTCGTTCAACGTTTTGTTGTTTTCCTCAGTGTAGGTTTTCTTCCTTTGTCAGGAAAACATGTTGTTAAGATACCCCTTTCTAAAAATTGAGAAACTGGAGTAAAATTAGAATGAAGAGGTAAAGTGGAAGAGGTCATGAGCAACAACAGGGAAAATTTCAAATAGTTTGTGCTTTTCATTTTATTTCCTCATCACACTGATCTGATGTAAAGGAGGAAGTATTATTTACTATCCCTGTTTACAAATGGGTAAGCAGGGCAGAGAGGTTAAAGCACTACCCCAGGGCCACTGAGGAATCAGTTCTCAGAGGGAATGCATGAATTCCTGATTCCCACTCCTGTACTCAGACTGCATCTCTCCTAAAAATGTTTCTGATGGAAAATGGTTAGAGAGCTGCATAATCAAGTTCCATGCACTCTCATAGAAGAAAAGGAATTGGCAATGTCAGGTGGACAGCTGCAAGTCAAATAATTCAGGACTAAATTCTTTAGGATACAAGACTTTGAATCAAGACATTACTTACCCATTCTTCAGAACAGTGTTAAGACATAACGTGGGCTAGGAGCAAGCACTGGTTCAGTTGATCTAACTCGTCTCTGAGCAGGTCTATGAAACAAAGTGATACAATCCCTGGCTATGTCTACACTACAAGGTTTTTGCACAAAAATGGCCATTTTTGTGCAAAAAACCAGTGGAGCGTCCACACCTCAAGCACGTTTTTTGCACAAGTAAATCGGCAGAACAGAGGGCTTTTGCTGGTAGAGTTATTCCTCTCCCCACAAGGAATAACTCCTTTTTGTGCTACAGCTCTTGTGCAAAAAGGCAGGTGTGGATGCTCCGGAGGGGTTTTTGCACAAGAAACCCCTATTGGCAAAAGCACAGTTGCCCTGATGGCCATTCTGTTAATGGCAAACAGAGCTTTCTTGCACAAGAATGTCTGTGCAGTGTGGACACTCTCTTGCACAAAAGCACATCGCTTTTGTGATGTTCTTTGAGGTCTGGACGCACTTTTGCACAAGAAGTTTTTGCGGAAGATCTCGTCCACAAAAGGCTTCTTGCGCAAAAACGCTGCTGTGTAAACGAAGCCCCTGTGTTTTGTCTGCACTACAGCTTACCCTATAGAAAGTACCAATGCAGCAGTACAAATGCTAAACAATAGGTACAAAACCTCCTAATGTAAATATAACCCAGAGAGCAAATCAGTTATAATGCACTTACCTTGTCTAGGATAAAATTACTATATACTGAGTAATGTGATCTATACTGAAGAGGGAAATGATCAGAAGAAAAATCCTTTAGCCTTCACAGTATTCAACCCAAAATCACATTCACCAGGAGACTAAATTCCCTAGTGCTCCAACGTATACTCGACCAGAAACATGTGTAAGCACATATCAGAGGAAACAGCAAGGCAGGGCTTTGCACTGAGAATATCATGAGCTGAATTCTGTTTTGTTACACTAGTGCAACCCAATGGAGTTGCACCAGTGTAACTGGGAGCAGAATGTTTACTTTTGTTTTTACATTAATGATGAAAATCTCAGATCCAGAATAAACCCAGAAGAAAGACGAGTGAGACAAAAGACAGGATTTATCTTGAAAAGACAAGGATTTTGAAAGCTAGGCTACAGGTTACCTCAAGTGAGGGTAATATCTAGACACTTACATGACAGCAATAGGCATAGAAAGATAAAGGAAAATCCTAGATATGATGAAAGAAGAGAGGTGAACAGTAAAAAGCTGACTCCGAGAGCAGTACCACATGAGGAGGGTTAAGAACACTAAACTAAACAATTACATCTACAAAAGATAAGGTGAAAGTAGCATAGTGTACTTCATGTCAAAGCTAAAGATGATGTCCAGTGATCACAAATGATATCTTTCACTCCACAATGGAAATAAAATGTAATGGAGACTTTTAATAGGTCTCCTTTGAAGACTTCAGCTAAAATAAGCCCAAGAAAAACAAGTTGCCCTTGTTTTCAGGAGTGTCCATAAATTTGCACAGAAAAGCTCTCCTGGTACTTTCTCACATTGTTATTGTCAGTTACTGGAAACTGTCATTTAAAAGGCAGAAAAATTCTCTTTTAAACATTGTTAATCACAAAGGGCCTTGAACCTCAAAGGATCTGATGCCCTTATTAAAGCTAATGGAAACTTCAGGTGCTCAGCATCTTTCAGAATAACTCCCTGAATCTTTCATCTCTTCAAGCTTCCAGTTCTTTAATACAGATGTGATACACAATTTGTAATTCTACTGCCATTTAGTATATGATATAAAGACCACTCTTCAGAGACTGCTTTAAATTTGGTCTTTGTCCCCAGTGATTATAGTATTTCCCTCATTCTGTGTTGGGGAAATGAGAGGAAAGAATTGGGCTTTCTATAAATGCGGGCAACAGTGAAAGTACAGAAATGCTAAGAGCTGTAAAACAGGTCAGAAAGAGACAGTCACCTGATGTCAGTTCCATTTCTGTATATGTGCTAAAATATATCACCTCTATATTTGTTGAATGCATAAAATCTTGAGGCTGTCTGGCAGATGGAAATCATTCAGAAAGTGTGGCACCAGGATATCCATAATTATGCCATCAAACACGATTGCAATAAGTAGCAGAATATTTCATTTGCCGTCAGCCCCATGAAAAGTCTTTCATAATGTCTATTTCAGCTGATTCCAAGTTCTCAGGAGGTGCCACTTTTTAAAAGCAGCAAAGAATATTTGTATTGGGGTTTTGATTGTGTCAACCAGATATTTTCAATGAAATCCTTTGTTATTTTTAATTAAGTTACAAATAGCCTAGAGTTTCTCATTCTGGGTGTTGCTTGGGAAACTATTGAGGCTTTTTTAGGACAGCTGTAACTTGCACATTTCCTAACAGCCAGATATTTTTCACTGAAAACAATTATTGTTTATTCACTTGAAATACAGTAGCATCCAGGAGCAGCCAACTAATCTGGAATTCCATTGTACTATGCACTATACAAACCCATTAGAAGGCATTCTCTGTCCCAAAGAGCTTACAATCTAAATAGATAAGACAGACAAGTGGTGAGGAGGAAAACAGAGGTGAAGTAACATGAATGTTATTGCAGAGTTTTCTGATTAGACAGCCCAGTTGGTGATGAAAACAATATATCATCTTGTATTTATTCATATACAGTATATCATTCTCTGATATGAATCTTGTGGGAAAACATGGCTATCTTTGCTCATGATGTTAACATGAATACTTGAACCTTTCTCTTAATTTCTTGATAGTAGTAATTTTATCCAGAGCATTGGGCGAGATCTTGAAGACATCCAGAAACTTGACTTTCTGCACATACTCCTACTAGTCACATCTTTCCAGGGCTCATTTAGTTTTTTGATTAGGCAAAGAAAATAGAAGCTCAGTACTATCTAATTCAACTCCATTATGTCATAAAATACATCTCTTATGGTAACTTGTATTTAAGGTACAATTTTTTTTATTTAGTTTCTGATAAGCCTCTTTTATTGATCAGGTGTTAATCGATTGCACTTCACATATCTTTGGGGGAAAAAAGAGGTCATGCATTGCTAAAGCTTTTTTAGCTTGCTGTTTCATATGATGTTTGCCCATTGGGGTTCTCTAAAGCAAGAGGTTTTGCTTGTCAGGAGCCTTCACAGATCTGGTGAAAATAAATACATCAGGAGCTGAGCTAATGTGACACTTACTTGTGGTTTGTTGATTTTTGTTCCGGGTTAATATCATACCACTGTATGTACCAAAAAAGCCCGATTTAATCTAAAAGAAAAATATGCCTGTTATAGATGTAAGTGCTTTTTTGTGCTATGCAGTGCAGGAAATACAAATTAAAGAGCATCACTTGCAATAGGCATTGAATATAAATAAGAACTGTGAGTACCAGTAGTTCTGCTATTCATCTATGAACCCAAGGTTTAATTTGTTTAGGAAAAAGCTTCATACACCTTTATATTGAACCTCTGCAAGTAATAACTGATATTATAGAGGAGCCTTATCTTGGAAGTTGTATCAGTGGCAAGGGTGCTTTTCAAATGGCATTCAACAGGATTTGTGAAGTGTGTGGTGAATTTAAGTGTGTTGATAAGCTGTTGATTGATCAGAATATTCTATCTGCTGTGAAAAACAAGCTACCATTGCAGTAACATGTCTCCTCCGTCTTAAAAAGGACTAGTGTGTCAGCAGCATATCACGAGAAGCTATATGAATTCATGCAGGATTCCTTGGAAACATCACTCAGGTTGAGTGTCAGGGAAGATTGGAAAAAAAAGAGGGCGCTAACAAGAGGTGAACATAACAAGCATATCTCATCATCTTGCAGTGTTGTAACACTCATCCTCCCTTTCTTCTTCCTGCATTCTTTGTTTATTTTCCTCCCTTGCTGTGCTCTGTCTAATTTGATTGTAAGCTCCTCAGGGCAAGTGTATCTTTTTGTCAGTACTGCACTATACCCCCTAATGGCACTGTGTAAATAATAAGCAATAAAGAATGAGTACTGTCAGCAAAATGCCCAGTCTCATCACTGAAGATAAATATAAGACTCTTGTGTGCAATCACGTATTTAATTACATTTTTAGTAACTGAGTCATTTTAGGGTAAATGCATGATTACTGTGTGTAGCCCCAGTCCTGCAAAAAACAATCACATAGACATGCCCCTTTGCTCAAGTGGTATTTTGGCAAGATCAGGAGCTAAATGGTTCCTTCTGATATGTAGATCCAAAAGCAGACTATATATTCATGACATTTAGAACTGCAGTCTGTAGGTGGTTAAATTGTGTTTGTAGCTATCATGCATAGCAAGGACTTCTATTATATGTATCTACTATTTTAGAGAGTTTGTGCTTCTGTGTGTCAGTCTGTCTGTCTGTGGACCTGTTTGTTCAAGAACTCCTCTGAAATGGCAAGAGCTAGGACCACCAAATTTAGTACACAGCTTCTTATTATCATAACGTGAAGCAAGGTCAGGGTTTGGTTGTTCCAGAACAATGAGATGTGCACGGGATGCAATGGTGTCACATCAAATGGAAAGGGGGCAGGGGTTGTGATAGCAGGAACAGTTATACTCACAAATGATAACCGGGGGCAGCAAGTGTCTCAGTCTTGGGGAACAGCCACTGTCTGGCAGCTCCCTTTCCCCCCTCTCCCTCTCTGCCCTGGGCTATCCCTATGGATCAGTCACCCACCATGCAGCATGATCCCTGACACCCTGAGCTGGCCCTGGGGAAAAGCCAGCAAGTGGCCTGCATGGTTCCCCGCACCCCAGGCCAGTGCTAGGGAAAAGCTGGAGAGTGGGCTGCACAGCTTGAGCTGGCCCCAGGGAGAAGCTAGCAGGCCTCACCCACCCCCGCCCCAGGCCAACCCTGGGGAGAAGCCAGTGGGTGGGTTGCACAGCCCCACCCCACTCCAGGCTGTCCCAGGGGAGAAGCTGGTAGGCAGGCCACTGGGTAAGTCTTCTAGTGCACTATAAATTTTTAATGCAGTATAAACTGTGGTCCCAATTTCCATATGTGCGTGACTTAACTGAATAATCAAATGCCTCCCTGTCTGCACCATTGCACGCATACTTGAGAAGAAAGATGGTCTTTGGTTAAGGCATTGGACCAGGACTGGAGAATGTGGGTTCTTTTCCAAACTATTTCACATACGTCCTTTGTGACCTCAGACAAATCAGTTAGCCTCTCTCATCCTCTGTTCGCCTAGTTATAAAATGGGATAATATTTCCTTTCTCCTACCCTTTGTCTCATTCATTTAGGCATCTCACAAGGCAGAGTTTAATCTGCAGCTTTCTAATGCATGACAGATAATCCGCAGTATGCAAGCCACACTAATGCCCGGCACGCATCTTTCAATTCACATCATGTGTATATATGACGGCAGCTTGCTGTGTACTAAGCACATGGCATTCTCACTGGGTATCTCATACTCATTTGCTTCACTTCTGAGCAGTGTGCATCCTCTGAATTGTGGGTTGCAGCATAGCAGAAGCCAAATGTGTTCGGATTTTTTTAAAATCCCATGTTACCACTGTCTGCAGCCCATACTTCCTTTCTAGGCTAGCTACTGCCATTTTTAAATTTGCTACCAGACGCATGTACCCAGTAATGTGTCACATAGCTATGCTGGCAACTGCGACTATGAAGAGGCTGCCCAGACATTCAAAGCCAGATGAATTCAGCCTTAGACTTTGCCCACCGCACCACCCAGCATATGATGTGGCGGCAGCGGCAGCTCCTTCAGCAGCATGAGGAGCTTGAATGGCAGAAGGACAAAGGAGGAACTAGAGGAGGACGCTGACTGACTGATAGTAGAGGAGTGGTTCCTCAAGCAGCTTCACACAGTGCAGCACAGTTTCTGGGCCTGCGAAACCAGTGTGGGCTTTAAGGGCTTCTGCAGACCTTGCATGACCAGAAGTTCAGAGAATTTCAGATGAGAAAGGCAGCCTCTGTTGAGATATGTACGGAACTAGCCCTGCAGCTACAACAAATATGTAGCCACATGCAGGGCCCCATATCCACGGAGAGGTAATTCACCTTTGCCATCTGGAAGATGGGTGTGACCAAATGCTATTGGTGTGTAGCTAACCAGTTTAGCTTAGGGCCACTGTCATGCACATGTGTAATGCTCTGGAAGGGAACTATTACACTGTGTTATAAAGCTTAATAATGGTCAGGAAATTACTGAAGGCTTTGAATGCATGGGATTCCCAAACTTATTCCTGAGGGAATTCTGTTTCCAAAAATGAAAAATTCTGCACCAACAAAATTAAAATTCTGTGCACAATATTTTAAAATTCTGCAAATTTTATTTGTCTATAAATAAATGTGGTTCCAGTCTGACAGTGGGGAGCACAGGCCATTGGCTGCACTCAGGGTAGGAGGTCACCCTGAAGTCCCCACCTTCCTGGTACAGGAAATTGTAAGTGAAGCATCAACCAACCCTTAAACACTGTCTGGGCTGGGCCTACCCCAGAAATACTCTGTGGCCTTGCCCCTCTGCACCAGGTATGTGTGGGAAGGCTCAGCCCTGCAGGATCCAAGCATGGAGGGGCTTAGTACAAGTGGGAATCCAGGTTTCTGTGTGGGGCAATCTGGATGCAGACAGCTCTATGGTGGATGTGGATGCACAGTGGCTCATTGAAGGATTCCAGGTGTAGGAGGTATGGGGGGCTCAGCTGGGAATCCAGGTGAAAGTAGTTGAGACTCAGTGGAGGGGAGGCCTGGGTCTGGAGAGATGGAGTGAGGTAGGGTGAGTCTGGGTGCTGTGGGAGTGGGGCTTGATGGGGTGAGAGTCCAGGTGCAGCTTTTTGGGGCTCAGTGGGGTCCAGGTGCTGGGGACATGGGGCTTGTCAGGAGGAGCATTCCATGGGCCTGCTTAACAGGAGCTCCAGCTGCTGCTGAAGGGAAATCAGATGCTGGGTTCCTGCTCCCTCACCACCATAATTTCCCTATCCTCTCTTTTTCCCCCATCTCATCCCTCATCTCTGGCCTGAATACAGGAAGCTGTACAGCCAGCTCTTAAGCCATGGAGGGGTAGGTGGAATGAATTGTGAGCAGTTCTGTTTTGTTTGTTTGTTTGTGTAGGTGGTGGAATTGCAACCCTTGTGGCAATCCTTAGTTTACCACGTGTCTTTGCCAATGCACTTTTGTAAAAACCTATGAATTATTTCAAACATGAGGCTTTTCTGCATTGACAGCTCCTTACGAATGAATTTTCAAAGGTTTTTTTTTTAAATTAAACAATGAATTATGTAAAACAGAAGTAAACTTTTAACTGAAACGAACAATGAAACAAGGGGTTCTTATTATTAAACATGAATCTATAATCTGACCTCTACAAAGAAACTTTTAATCAAAACAGTGAAACCAAAATATTAAAGTGCAGTAGCACAATGCAGGGCAGAACACAAAAGGGGTGGGGCTTAAAGTCACAGGCAAGTAAATATCTTCAGAGCTCTGCAAGTTCATTGATATTTGCTTTATATCCATAGACCGTTTTTGTGGATGGATGCAGATATAAATTTTGCATCCACATAAAGCTTGACACATCTTGCCTCTGCCTCTCCTTGTTTATGGGCCTTCTGGTATGGAGCGGTAAGGCCCTAAGTTACATGGGGCAGTAGAGGACAAAAAAGTACCAAAAAGCTGGGCTCCCACATGCAACTGCCCTGAGCTTGGGTCTGTGAAGGGAATGGCCTCTAGCAGCTGAGGAGTGCAGTGGGGCGAATTTACAGCTCTTCTCAGTAACCTATGTTGTCCAAGGGCTGCAGAACATGGTTGGGTTCTGGATTACAGTATTGCTTTGTCTGCTGCCCTAACAGCAACATGTACTGCAGCCATCATGGTATTCTGGCTTTATGTTGCCTCAAGGAGCTGTTTCTGCATCTTAAGGTCTTTTTCAACATTGTCTTTTGCCGTGGTAATGCTCTTCTTGTCCACTTTCATGATCTCTCCGGAGAGCTCTGTCTTTTCCTTCGCTGTCCTCAAATACAGCTCTCCACCATTTTTTTGTTTTAATTTGGGACTCTCCAATGAGGCCCACAAAGCTGTAAGCCTGAGTTTTCCATTTTCTTCCCCTCAGGTTAGCCAGATGCTTACTCATTGTGTGGCAGGCCACTGCAGGAGCCATAGCTGTGGGAGTAGGAAAAAACACAGGCCACCGTTCATATTCCAGAGAGGCTGTGATAGCATTTTTAATATCTTTTTCTGATTGTCCCTCCCTGAGATTCTTCCCAGCCTGGTGTGAACCTCAGAAATGGTGAATGGGGTCTGCAATGAGGAGGGCTGCACTGGAAATTGAGTCTGTGCAGTAAATGCTGTTAGGCTTTACCAGGTTGCCTGGGAGGCCAAGGGAGTAGGGATAGGGGGAGGGAATTGGGAATTATGATCTCAGTCTGATTTTGCAGTTTTGATGTACTTCAGAGGTGCTTGTGTGGTGTCACGAGGCTGGGGGTGGGAGCGGGGAGAAGAGTTTTATATTAACCCCATCTACATTCCCTTTAAACTATTTTGACTCTTGAGGAGTCTCAACAACATCTTACATCTACTGCAATTCTCCAATTCATTAGCCAGTAACCTTGTCAGAGAAGAAAAATAAGTTTGTTTGGCATGAAATCCATGCTGGCTATTCCAGGCTTCTGGATTGCAAACTCCTGCAGGAAGGGATTGTCTCTTACCATGTATTTATACAGCATATAATCCTATGAGGTCCTGATGTTGGTTGACATGTTTAGATACTACCTGTGATGGGTCTGATCAGAGACCCTCTTTTGGACTGTCACTTGGTGTGCTGAAATACCACTAAGCCCACCTTCCTGCCATCCAGGGAGCCCCTCAACACTGTCCTGCTGAGCCAGGTCCTCCGGCCCCCTCCTCCACTGACACAGAGATGGGATCACAGCCCTTTGCAATACAATACAGATGCTGAGATCAGATCAGCTCTGGGAAGGCTCAGCCAAAGGAACTTACCTCAGTACCCAAATGCACAGCCTCAATGGGACCCAAATCCCAGATAAATCCGTCTTACTCTATATAAAGTCTTATACAAGGTAAGCTCATGTTTGCCCTCTTTCTCAGGGTAAAAAGAGAGATCCCCTATCCTGAGCCCCAGGTAACAATTACTTACACTGGGTTTATGAATAAACAAAAGTGATTTTATTAAGTATAAGATGGGATTTAAGAGGTCATAAGACACAGCAGACAGAACAATGTAGGCTACTAAACAAAATAAAATATAACATGCAAGCTTAATACTCTAAGAAAATGGTTACATGTATTATCTCACCCACAGAATTAGTCTCATGAGCTTCATTCATGGACTGGTAAACCTTCCAGTCTGGGCTCAATCTTCCCTCCCTTTTCAGTCTTCCAGCAGTCATCTTGGGATGTAAGCAGGGGTGTCCTGATGACTGGTAGTTGCCCCTATTATTTGGCTTCCCACCTTTATACGAGTTTTGCCAAAGGTGGGAATCCTTTGTGTTCAGTTAAAACTTATCACACTTTCAGTGGAAAAGTACAGCCTACAAGATGGCTCCCAGAATCAACTGACATAGCCACATGTCTTGGTAGGACCAACCCCTAACCTCTCCTTCCAGATTTACAGGGAAAACAAATCCATTTACAGTTCATTGTTTTCTTGCCAAGGGGCTATCAAGATGCTGACATACCATTAATGGTTCTCAGCATGATTACATTAATTTGGAAACTCAGATCAATGTGTAGGCCCTCAAAACAGAAATGTAAGTACCTAATTACTAAGGTGAGTACTCAAATATGGAGTTTGCATGTCCTGATATGGCACTCGCATTTGAAAATTGAATTCCCCAACTTTAAAAAGCCTAAAATTAGCCTAACATCTTTTCTGGCAGAGCCAAGTCAGAAAAGGCCTTCACTGAATGTAGACCTCTGTTTCAGAGCAATTCCTGATGACTGGGATACTTTTCTGCTTAAAATAAATGCTATTGACATTGAATGAATTCAGACATTTGAGCATTACATTGTCTTTTCACCCTTGGAAAGTAGGACCTTGTAAATTTCAATGCTCTTCCTCTCATCAGGAATACAGAAGGGCAGTATATGGAAGAATAAAGTTAGATGCAGGTACAAACATACGCTCTGGGCTTGTTGAAGGCCCACTCCATTACAAAGATGCAACTTAGCAACATTGAATCCCTAGTTCAATGACTAATCACTGTTCACAATCAGGGCATTTAAAAGCTCTTTTAAAAAACAAAAGTTCTGATTTAGACTCCATTTTGTGAGCAGACAGACATTTTGTTGCTATAGTGGCAAGGTTTAAGTATAGATCAGACAATTTTGACAGTTTCTCTGTAAGCAGTCAGCCTACCAACAGCAAAGCATGAGGTTTGTATTAAATGTGTTAAGGCATGAATGTGTCTTAATAACAAGCTCTAGTCCTATGAAAATATTGTTAAAATACATGGATATACTTAGCAAGCGTGTCTATATGTCAAATGTTTCTTTTATCGCTATGTGTTTATAGAAAACAGGATTATAGCTGACCAGATATTAGAGAAAATGAAAATTCTAGTATGTTTTATATAGTCCAAACCCTGAAGTCCATACTCAGGATTTTCTACTAGCCCCAAGCAACTATATGCTGTGCCAGGCACAGACCAGGAATCAAATTGAGACTAGAATCATTTCAGTTTTGTGCCTTATTTCCTCTTTACTCCAATAACTTATGTCATGCCCTAGGGCAGGGGTTCCCAACCTGAGGTACGCGTACCCCCAGGGTGTACAAGAAGCTTGTCAAGGGGGTATGGGGAATATTTGGTAAATAACTAGATTATCCTAATTGAAATATTCCAAAAGTAGTAGTGTTAGTGAAAAAAGTTGTGGATTCTAGAGTCTAGAATTTATTTCCTTTCATATTGAATAGGGGGTACAGGAAGGTTTACTAAAAGCCAAGAGGGTACGGGGACCGAAAATGGTTGGGAACCCCTGCCCTAGGGCATGCCATTACTTCCTCTTTCAAGCTCTCTGTGGCTGTGTGTAGACAACATCTGTGTGTAGACAACATTTACATCGACAGAGGGATGTAAATTAGACATGTCGAAATTGCAAATGAAACGGGGATTTAAATATCCCATGCTTCATCTGCATAATCGAGTAATGGAGCTCTTTCAAAAAAGCGCCATTTTGCAAGTAAAACCACGGTCTAGATGCAGTTCTTTCGCAAATGGCAGGCTTTTTCGAAAGATCCTGTAAACCTCATTTTTTGAGGAGTACAGGATCTTTTGAAAAAGCCTACCGTTTTCGAAAGAACCGCGTCTAGACCGTGGTTTTACTTTCGAAATGGCGCTTTTTCAAAAGAGCACCATTACATGATTATGCAAATGAAACATGGGCTATTTAAATCCCCGCTTCATTTGCAATTTCGAAGTGTTTAATTTTCATCCCTCTGTCAAAAGAGGGATTTAGTCTAGACAGAGCCTGTGATGGCTGGCACAGATTGTGGCTGGAAGGCAGAGTCCAGACTCCACTCACTCCCCACCAACTCACAGGTGGAGAATAACATTCTTCATGGAGGCCAGTTTTTCCTCCCAAACTCTGATGAGACAATGGGTAGCCCACAGTGGAGAGTAAGGTGCATCTTATTCTTCCATTGTTTTCCTGGGAAGCCTCACAAGATCAGTCACACATTTTCCTTCTGTTTTTTCCACAGACCTTACTTGGGTCAAAATTTTGAAGCGAGTTTGATGTGATGTGAGTTTTGACTGGGTAGAAACCAAACAGATAGGGCCTTATTCTTAGGCACATTGAAGAAGTCCTACAACAAAAACATTTAAAAAAATATTATCTTGAAGCCCAAAAGATTTATTAGTGGGTCTATTTTTAAAACAACATTTTAAGAGGGCCCTGTTTTAGTTCAGTGGAGACAAAATATTTTATTTGAAAAACTCTGTTCCCTGAATTTATATTCAGTTAAATAATGTTAAAGTTGTAATTATTTATTAATAGTAAGCAATCAAAATCTTGGCAAGGTCAGCATCAGATAAAAACTGTAACATCTTGGCTGGCCACAGGGGCTGTGTCTAGACTGCATCCCTCTGCCGACAGAGGGATGCAAATCAAGCACTTCGGAAGTGCAAATGAGCCTGGGATTTAAATATCCCAGGCTTCATTGCATACTCATGTTCCGACGCTGTGCCTGATGGCTCAGTGTCGAAAGTGAAAGTAGAGTATAGCCGCGGCTCTGCCCAAAAAATGAGGAGTACAGGAGCTGCCAAAAAAGCTTCCCGCTGTCAGCAGAGCCGCGGCTACACTTTACTTTCACTTTCGACACTGAGCCTGATTGGCACAGCATCGGAACGTGAGTATGCAAATGAAGCCCGGGATATTTAAATCCCGGGCTCATTTACACTTCCGAAGTGCTTGATTTGCATCCCTCTGTTGGCAGAGGGATGCAGTCTAGACGTAGCCAGGGAGATAAAGGTTGTCTTCTTCTGACATTGTACATTACTCATGTAGGAGTACAACTTCAAGGTCTGGACAGCAGGAGGCACTTATAACCTACTCAAGAAGCTGCCCACTTCGGGGTTAGGTACCACAGTGGCAGGGGGGTGCTTTCTGTAGTTCCCCTACCTCAATGGTTGCTCCTCTTGTCCCCATAGCTGGAGGAGGAATTGGCCTAAATGTGACTTGGCCTGATTTCCCCACAGCACTTTCTCTCCTTTCACCTAAGAACATAAGAATGGCCGTATCGAATCAGACCAACGGTCCATCTAGCGTAGTATCCTGACTTCCAACAGCAGCCAGTGCCACATGCTTCTAGCAGTTGGAATTTTAGGAT
Organism: Rafetus swinhoei; assembly: GCA_019425775.1. Taxonomy (NCBI): domain Eukaryota; kingdom Metazoa; phylum Chordata; order Testudines; family Trionychidae; genus Rafetus; species Rafetus swinhoei. Next base: position 265,743,704 of record CM033437.1, on the reverse strand, counting down.
TACATGGAATGTGGGGTTCTGTCCCTGACCATCTTGACTAATAGTCATCGGTGGACCTCTCCTCCATGAAACAATCTAATTATTTTTTGAACCCAGTTTACTTTTGGCTACACAGCATCCTATGGCAACAAGTTCCATGGGTTGACTGTGCACTGCGTGAAGAAGTACTTTCTCTTGTTTCTTTTAAACCTGCTGCCTACAAAATTTAATTGGGTGACATCTGGTTCACATCATGCTATGTGAAAGGGTAAATAACACTTCCCTCTTCACTTTCTGCACTCCATTCATGATTTAAAAGAGCTCTCTCATATTCCTCCCCAAGACAACTTTTCTAAGATGAACAATTCCAGTCTTTTTAATCTTTCCTTGTATGAAAGCCATTCCATCCCTTTAATCATTTTCATTGCCCTCCTTGGCACCTTTTCCTTTTTGAGATTGAGTGACCAGCACTGCACACAGTATTCAAGGGGTGGGAGTACAATGGATTTATATAGCAACATTATGATATTTTCTCTTCTTTGATCTATCCCTTTCCTACTGGTTCCTAACATAGCAGCACATTGGGTGGTTTTTTTTCCAAAGAACTATTCACAGTGATTCCAAGATCTCTTTCTTGGGTGGTAAGAGCTAAGATACCATTGTTTTGTATGTACAGCTGAGATTATTTTTTCTAATGTGCATTACTTCATACTTATCAACATTGAATTTTATCTGACAATTTTTCAGCGCTCACCCAGGATTGGGTACCTCAAGCAGGACTGTCCCAGTATAAACCAAACCCCATGAATCATACTCTTCTTTTGGTCAACTTGTATGTGAATATATATCATATATATTTTCTGTGTCAATCTTAAAATTTTAGAGAAGTATATTTTCAATTTTTTGCAGCAATAACAATTTCTAGGACTATATGGTACAGCAAAACACAATGTGCTTTACACACATAAGGACATCTACCTGAGCCCTGCTACTTTTCTGAGGAAAATACTTTATAAGTGTTAAAAAGTGAGGATGGTTTTAGTTCAAACTTTTATAAACCAAAATGATTCTGTTGCAAAATAACTACAAAAGATTGGTACTCTAATAAATTTCAAAAAACTATGTGCTATGTATATTTTATTAAACATAGAGCTGGGTGAATCCTTCAGCATGAATATATTGTTTGTTTAATTCTGTCTCCTTTTGTATTTGTGAAATATCAGCAAAGAGTTGATGATTTTTTTTTCTCCAACTAATACATTATTGAAAATTATTCTCCAAATAATTTAAGCGAATAATTCAAAAACAATTCCCAGAAAGTGTTCAACATAAATTTGAGCTCTGTGAGTTAGTATTGAGTGGACCTATAGGCCACATGATATGTTTTTGTTGCCTGATTGGATAAATGTATATCATAGGAGTACACTTCCTGTGCTAATTCCATGTTTAAGAATTCCAAAATCACTTTCCTTAAATATTCCCAATAATTTAAAATGTTGTTGTTTATACTAACATTCCTGCCACTAAATTCATTCCACAGAATATTCACATGAAGAAAACTTAGACAAGTACAAATACATTCAAAGTATTTAGGCATAAAATTAGTTTGAAAATCAAAATGAATATCAGTGTTTACTCTATTTGTTCAGCTCTGTGAAGTAACTTTTTATCGGTCTATAATCCTGAGGCTTGTAAAGTTCTGGCTCTAATAAGGCTATCTACAAAACAGTACACAGTATGTACTAACTTCACTTTTTGTGCTGTAAAAATAAATAAAAAGTAACTGATAAAGAATTTGACTTTAAAGGGGGGTTTATACATGAAACAGAGGTGAGTCATAACCAGACCACATAGCCAAACCTCTTAATTTCAGGAGGATTCAGGTTGGATATGAAACATTCTTTGTAGCTTTTGCTCCAGACCAGATCCAAAACTAGAAGGGTTTGTATTCTGGTTCTGGCTTGAATGCAGTTAAAATACCATAACAATAAGCAGTCCCGACAGATTTTAGTCCAAGCTGGCAGAAATGTCATGAGAACACCTAATGCCTAAAATCTCACTAATCTCATCTTGACTTGGCATCAGACCTAAACTCCTTTCCTTAACCTATTCTGAATGAGAATATGAAGACTGCCTTCTCAGATCATTTTTTTGTTAAAATAGACATATGATTGATTCGTTGGTGGGGATAAGACAAGGATGAGACAGGAATTTGTTTGCTTTTGAGGGGAGAAGGTTGGCACGTTTATACTATTATGATATCTTTAGTTGTGAGGGCTGTTTTAAAAAAAAAAAAAAACAGTCATTGCAACTTATGTGTTTGAATTCAAATTTCTTTAGACCAAAACTCCTAGCTCCATGGGAGAGCCTGAGGATCATAAATTGAGAGTACAGTGCCCTCTAGTGGCTGAGAGGAGTTCCCCTGTTCGCCTATTAATAATTCCTTCAGGGAAAAGCATATTAGCTGCCTCTATTCAGTTAGTGAAAGCTATTCTATCTCAGGATCTTGGAGACTTTATGGCAATTAATATATCACAAAGCTAGACTTATTTTTAATTCATAAAAGAAAAAAACAAGAACAAACAACTGCTCCCTTTTTACAAGCTGATGAACAGATTAGCTATAGAAAGTCAAGCTAAGGATTTTCCATCTTTTTTCTCTTCATATCTGATCTGCACCATAGCAAGAACAGAAGGCACTCACAGCCTTGCCAAGCTTCTTTCCACAGTAGCACTTGACATACATATAGGAAGGATTTGTATATTTAAATACTAGAAGATTTACCCAGCGTTGCTCGGGTCCTTAACTCAAATAAGTTTTGTTTTTCTTCACTTAAATCATTGCTCGGGGCTGGGGCTGAGGATGAGAGGTTAAGTATGCAGGTTGCCCTTGGGAGAGAGGACAATCCCAGCCCCCTGTCACCTTAGCAGCTTGGGACCAGGTGAGAAGCGCCTGGCCATGGCTGCTGCAGATGCAGTGGACACAACTGGGGCAGGGAGGCATGTCCCCCAGCTGGGGGACAGACAAACAGACAAAATCTCTGAAATATAGAGTAGTTGTCCCTTTCTCCACCCCTGCCCTGGTGGCCCAATGCAGTTATAGCTGTCCCAGTCCCCATCTCTGGTTCCTTGCTGCCCCCTGTGGTCATTTTGCAGTATAACTCCCTCTTGCCAGACCCCTCCCTTTCCATTTTGTGAGAAACAATCAAGTTCCATGTACATCCCATTATCCTGGCACAATCAAACCCTGATTTTGCTTTAAGTTATGATAAGGGGAAGCATACCAAATACCATTTAGGAGGAGTTCTTGAACAAACAGACTCACAGACAAACAGACAAGCACATATATTTTCTAAAATATATAGTTAGTTAGATATATACATTCTCTTACAGAGGGATCTTGGAGACAAGGAACCTAAAAAGTCAGCAGTCCAAAGCACTGAAATAAAAATTAAGAATGTATTTTGTCCACAGGAGCATGCACCTAAATTGGGAAAAGAGGCGGACAGGAGGATGAGTTCTAGGGGTTAATCCATCTAAATATGGATTAATTTTAAATATGGAAACAAAATTATATAGCAAAGGTAGGCTTGGTTTAATCAGGCAATGATGGAGAAGGCAAAGGTAGACTCATTTGCATGAAGTCTCAAGTCCTAATCAGCAGTTCGTTGCAGGCATTCATAGAACTCTGAAAAACACTGGCATTTCAATTGCCCTGAAACACTCTCTGAATAATTTAGCTAGGGGCAGCAACCAGATTTGTGACCTTCAGTTGTGCACAGTAACACACAGATCATTTCTCAGTCAGACCTGCAAATAGTCATCATAGTCTTTAATTCAGAATGTGAACTTGCAGTGAATTACATATGTGGTGAGCTTCCTAGACTAGAAAGTAGTTGTAAATAAATGCAGCCTTCCTGAATAGTTTAAATGTGTCCTGTCATACAGAGGTAACAGAGATCAAATAAACACTCTCAACTCATCTGTTCACAGCCAGCCCTGGCTAGCAGGGACTGAATATTACCAGCCTCTGATCACTGTTTGGTGGCCTATATAGAATGAGATATGGGTCAGTACAACTTGGACCATGTAGCAATCTCGGAAGCAAAAACAAAGACTGAATGAGCTTGGAGACTGAAATACCCGGTTCTAAAGAAGGTATTCCAGTTTCCAGAACATCACTGATGAGGCTGCTTCAGTTCTCAGGGCAGTGAGGGAGAGCTTTTGCTAGCCTGGCCCACACTTCACCTGGTGTGTAGATGGAGGATGTTAGTCCCCCGTGTCCTTAATGAATGCTGCTGCTTTCTTTCATAAGCATTACAGTTAGCTAAAATTCTAGGAAAGGACAAATAAAGAGAAGCGATACCATCTTATATAGCCTATTGCAAAATACAGTTTTTAGGAATTATGTGAAATTATTATCTGTTATGTTACATGCAGAAAAGTATATTCAAAGAATATTATTAAGGATGCAAAGTCAAGCTATCAGAAGTTAGGAAATGGCAGAAATCAAGTTACCTGTGCAGCACTAATGCTACCCCCTTGTGTATATGCATTATGATACAGTCTTTAATTTCTGATTACATGCTACTTTTTTCCACAGGATGAACTAAGGTTGCATATTAAAGGAAGCTGTTATGTGCAGTGCCTCTATCCCATTTGTTGCAGAAGTTGGAGGGTGTGTGGTAAATGAGGCTGTGTTTACCTGAGTGTCCACAGGCACGGCCGCTTGTGTTACCCACACATCTACTGGGTGTGTTTCACTGTCCCATGTAGTGGCACTTGGGCCACTTACAGAGAGAAAGAATGAGTCTCCTTTACCGCCTTAGGAAAGAGCCAGCTAGCTTTTAGTTCAAGCTGTAGAGGCTCATGCAGTAAGCTCCAGAGGTCCCAGGTTCGGTTTCACCTGTTGGCGTTACGCTTGCACCTCCCAGTAACTGTGGTTCACGGTTCCCGGCCAATGGGAGCTATGGGAAGTGGCATAGGCCAGGCCACCACTTCCCACAGCTCCCATTGGCCAGGAACAGTGAGCCACAGCCACTGGGAGCTGTGGGGCTCCATGCCTGCAGACGCTCAAGTAAACAAACTGTCTGGCTGCCGGCCATTGACTAACCCTGACCAATCACATGAAGCTTCTGGGCCGAAGGTTCCCCACCCTTGTGCTATGTGATGCTAGGCAAGTTAGTTACACCAGACTTTTCATGCCTGGTCACTTGTATGCTCCTTATTTTATGAATGTCTGACCTGACACCCTGGGGTATGATTTGAAGAAGCATTGAGCACTCTCAGCTGAAGCCAATGGGCACTGCACTCTCTGGGTTAATTCAGTGTTTATAACAAAACCTCAACATTTCCCCTCTTGGACTCTTCTAGTTTGCACATTGCTTCACATGATGTCAAGGTCCTGCAACTCTAAATTACTAATAACTTTAAAACAGCATGCTGTCTTCAATGTAGCATGCTACATCTCACCTTGTTTACCCATTCCATATTTCCTAAAGTGGTAAGAGCCAGTGATTTTAACATTCCCATCCTGTAGCTCTAGCCACCAGGTCTCAGTAATGCCAATTAAATCAAATTCTCTAAAAGAATCTTGAATTCCTTTTGCTTATTACCCAAACTCCTAGCATTGGCACATAAGACATGCCATTTCTTTTCTTCACCTTTTTGCCTCCTCTGTTCAATATATTCACAACACCTTGACTTAGAACTACATCTGGTCCCTAAAGGAAGTAAAGGATTTTAGACTCTGAGGCAAATTCCTGGCCCTGTGATAGTCAATGGCAAAGTTAGTGTTTGATTTCAGTGGAGCCACGCTTTCAGCTCAGGGATCTCAGTTGTCACTTTTCACATGCGGCACATTTACTCTCACTCTTGCAATCCAAAGCCATTCTGCAAATTAGAATGCTGTGCTGATCGTGGCAAAAGCAATGGTCTTCTATCCAAGATTACATATTTCTTGAAGTACCGAAAGATCCAATAAATCAGGTTCAAGTTGCTTTTGATGTGCCTTTCAGTCAGCTAGTTTTTGGAGCTGGGATCTGCCATGTCCTTTGGCTAACTTTTAAATGGGAAATGTTTTAAGAGCAATAATATATGTCACAAAAATTCTTTACTAAAACTCAGTTTAGGTCTCGTAAAATGGGAGTTCCTCTTCCATTCTGCTACAATGTCTACATAAATTGGAGCACTGGCTTCAGAGAGCCAATCCTATTAGCATGCATTCCACCTGTACACTCTTCGTGTGCTGAATTAAAATGGATAAGTTCTCTGCTTGGGGGAAAAAAGGGGAATGTTGTTCAGTGCATTCAAATTAGTCAGTCCTTTTGGACAGCTCCCATCATATTTGTGTGACAAAAGATTTTCACAAAGTTCCAATTCCTCTTAAAATTCTTCTTTGTTATTGCTAGAAAATCTCGTCTTATGACACAACTTCATGATATCTGCAGAAGCTTCTTTTCCTTTTATAATTTACCTGTTCCACATAAGAGGAATTTCAGTTAAATCTAAACCATTTTTTTTCTTTCATGTGCTAACTTTCTCTTCCAAGTGCTGTAAACTGTCTGTACCTTGCTGGTTGCCTTTCTGAGCATGTAACGTAAGACTTTCCCTCTTAAGTTAATAAGATCCACCCAGGGGATTGTCTCATGGGAGATTTAGAGACAGTTTTAAGCAGTGCATAATATTTTAATCAATTGTATGTATTTTGCATACAAATAAATCCATGGGTAGCAATGAAGGTCTATATGTTAATAAAGAAAACTACTGAAATTAAAAGAAATAGCATCAAGAATCTAACAAAACCATTTTCACCTTATTAAAAATTAAGTGTTACCAGCTAGTTGCCTATCATCCAATAAGAGGCATCTAATTTAATCAGGATTTTGATTGACCATTAAAACTTTAGTGTCAGTAGTTGTGAAATACAGCACTGCGTTACTGCTACATTTATGCTTATAATATTGCCTATCATTTACAAATGATAAAACCCACCATACAGTGATCAGCATAGGTATTTAAAATCTGTTGGTCAATGAATATTTTTCTTTCTTTCTCATCTCCATTCTCTTTTTTTTCCTTGACATGTTTTTTAAATCATGGAAGGAACAAAACTCTCTTGATCAACGATAAGTCCCTGTTGCTAGAAAAACTATTCAAGAGGCAGATTACTGCAAAACAAGTTGTTAAAAAGCTATAATAAAGTTTTTTGTTAGCATGTGGGTAATGATATTGCCATTATGGCTTACTAACTATTTTGCAATTCTGGTTTATTTATAACAGTAAAATCGTGATATTTTATTTGGATTGCTTTATTTTTCCCTTTGCAAAGTTGGTTCCATATGCCAATTGCGGTTTGGAACAAAAAACCTTTTCCGAGCTGGGCTTCCTAATCTTGTGCAACACATTAAGAAGGAAGAATTTTGTATCAAAAGGCCATGCTGCCATTATTTCTTCCTGATGACTTTCATTTAACAGCTATTAAAATGCAAATAGAACGATGATTTTTAGATCACAAAATTAACATTAACAGCTGAGTGATTGATTAAAGGTCATGGCAATTGTATAACAATTTCTTACATAATTGTGTTCAGTTTTCTGCAGATTGTTTAGATTTCTGGATTATTTTTATCTGTTGCTGAATAGACAGGTTCAGTAACTGGTGATGTTTCATTTTGTTAACATTTTTACTGTGTGCATTACTCCCTTTTTTCTTCCCAGGCATCAAAAGCATATACATGGGTAACATTTCTGCCACTTTACAACTAGCTGACTTGCAGATCTGGAATGGATCTGTGAAGAATTCATTACTAACTAATAGAATTCCAAAATGACATTTCATTTGTGACTAACAAGGTATTCCTTTTGGAACTTCCCTATAGGTTTGTTACAGAACAGGATAAAAATGACTAATGAACTTCCTAAAGAGCTCCTAGCTAGCCTGTTCAGATGTTATCTGAGCAAAACTATCTTAGTTCCAGTTTTCTTTAATGGATGCAACAAACCACACGTAGAGTTGTAATATGATCAACTTTCATATGACTTTTAAATTAGTCACTCATATAATGGCCCTGTTCATCTTTATAGATGTTTGGTTATTGCGGATGTGGGCAGTTGGGTGTTGCAGCACTTTTGTTGACTATAAAAGCCAATTCTGGATTGTCCGAGACAGAACAACAAAAATGGCTGCCCGTCGCAGATGAGCCATAGCCTGTTACACCTGAAAGGGCTGGTATAGGGGGCTCTGTCTGTGAGGCGGAGCGCCTTCCATATAAGGGCATACAGAACAATTACCTTCCCCTGCTCACTCCACCCACTGCAGCAAAGAGCAGCCAATGAGGAGATAAGTGACCGGGCGATAAAACAGGCAGCCGAAACCCCTCTGAGCGGGGAATTGCATCGTGTGAACGCCTGGCCTGATCACCCAGATGCCTTGCTCCCCCTGCTCTTGAGTTTTACTGAGCGTATTCCAAGTTGGTCGACCCGAGTGGAGACAGTTTATGAGCATGTGGCTGGTACTTGTGTTCCTGCTGTCTCCAGAACTGGTATAACACCCCTTCCCCGTCATTATCCCTATCCTGATTGATTTTAGTTACCCTTGTTCCCTGTCAAGTGACAGTTGGTTAAAGAGCCGTTGTGCTAACTTTATGAATAGTTGTTATTAAGGTTTTTTGACTGTTCTCTTTTATAAATTAGTGTACATAGTTAACTCTATGAATAATATCAGTGTTAATTCAACTGTTCCTAACCCCTGGGCAATTATTGAGAACTATTGTGATTTAGAGAAGCCTCAGGGAATTGTTTTGTATTGTCTGGCAATTTGTTTATTTTTTATTCTGATGATTGTCTGGCATCCACGCATGTGACTGAGTTCCCAGTTACAAGGTGTCAGAGTCATCACTCAAATAAAATCAGTTTTCTTTTTTGCAACCCCCAAGTCGTGGTCTAATCCTTTCCGGCATCCCTTTCGAACCTCGTGTATTGCGGGCACCGACATGGCGTCACGAACAGGATGCCGGAACCCCGGAGACCACGACAACCCTGACCGTTGCCCCTGGGCTAAAATCGAGACCCCAGGTTCCGAGGAGGACCAATATAATCATTTGCAATACCACCTCCTCTGTACTCGACAGTGTGAAGGGGCTCCTAACACTTTTGATTGGGTCTGTGTCATAGGCCGCGGCCACGATTGTAGGACCTATACTGTCCCTTTGGGGTTAAGCGATGTGGGATGTTTGTTAACCCACCATCCCACTCTCAGGGCCACCCCGGCTGATAATAGCCTCCAACCGCGCCTCACCCAGGTGGGTAAGACAGCCCCTAATTCAAACCCCCTTAACCTCTGGAAAGAGGTGAATAGGGTAATCAAGCTCTGTGGGGCGGCCCCCTCCATCTTGGCCCCAGAGCCCCACCCGGATCACCTGCACACCACCTGTTGATAGGATTGGTCCAAAAGTTAGACGAGATAAAAAAAGATTAAAAAATTACGCCCCAATTCTTATAAATCAGAGGACGTTCTGGCCGCCACTTGTAGTACCCTAGCAGTGGCTCTTGATAAGGTTACCGTATTCCATGGGGCCGTTACAAATTGTGCCCCCGAGGCGGCGCACTCCCAGTCGGAGGGAGAACTAGAGTCCTCCCCTCTGACACCAAAGACGCCCCTTTCAGAGACACAATTTCCGCCCCCCATACCAGGGCTCTCGTGACCCACCAAACATTTACCCCAACTTGACTGCCCTGAGCTCAGCTATACCCACAGCTCCCGACTCGACTGTGCCAGAGGCTTTTCCTGTGACCATAACTCGACTTAAAATGGATGGTCGGGGAATACCTCTCAGGTAACTGAGACCCGCCCCCGAACCAAGGCAGAAATGAAGGAATTCATCACGGACACCGCCCGACGTCCGGATGAGCCTCCATTAATCTGGGTAGGGCGATTAGCCTTGGAACAGGGGAGTGACTGGGTCGACCGGGAGGAAGCCTTAACGTTAACTCGTACCGGGAGCTGGTCGTGTGGCCTTACGGGGGGAGTATTGGCAGCGAATAATGATTGGCCTATAACGGCCGCAGCTGCTGCATACCTCCAAATACAAGGGGGGTTCCGGGCATTACAAATGCCGCCTGATTGTGTGAATAACGCCACTACTCTTATGTACGCGGTCGCTGGGAGCTCTATCCTGCTCTGGGATCCCACCGTGCACCCCCTCAACTTAACTAACGTTCAGACGGCAGCGCAAAACCCATTTCGTTTCGTTGATGATCCCACCCAAATCCCCATCGAAGATTCGGCTGTCACCCTAGCCGTGGATAACAGCCCTAACCTAGATACAGGGGCCCTTCTGTGGCTGAGGGGATACGCGGGGCAGCCAATTGGCCGGCTATACGACGCTGTAGAGAGGGTGAAGTGGGCAACGCCTAAGGCCGCCCTACTTGCAACCCCCTCTACTCTGGTGGGAGGACCCAAAATGGCGCCCGAACCCAAAATGGCACCTAAACCTAAATACCCCGAGCGTTCGTTTATCGAACGCAAGATTTTTGGATTTTTATTGGGCAAGGGACTAACCAAGGAAGCTGTTCGGAAGATGAACAGTGACCAACAGAAAGACTTGGCTATAAAATTAGGGTGGGAAGATCGCCCTATTCCCCCACAGCCAAAAAACGGGGAGAGGCCGAGTGCCTAGCAATCACTCGGCCCGACTTGAATGACCCCCGACCGTATCAAAATCTGACTACTGAAGACGAGACAGTTATCCCCTTTTTGTTAGACACAGGGGCACAGGTATCCATCATTCCCCCCGATATGCCCCATATCCCCACTGGAAGAACAGTCTTTGTACAAGGGTTGAATAGCATTGAAGGTCGTCCGGAAGTTAAAGTCCGGGCCCGTCTTAACGGGAACGCTGTAACTTTTACTGGTCTCCTAGGAAACACCCCCCTTTTAGGAGTGGGGAGATACGCCGCTTTCGATTGGCACTGCGGTGGTCGAGGCGCTGCCGTTGTAATTGCAGGAGGCAATCGACCCCACCAACCTGTGCTGTTAAATGCTACCCCATGGCGATTCTCCCCCATCCCCACACCCGATAGAGGTCAATCGAGTATCAGGACATTATTGAACCACCTTTTAAGTCAGGGTAAGGTCCAGCAAATCCCCGCTAGTAAATATTTGTCACCCGCGTGGGGAGTCCCGAAACCGCACAAACACGATGAGTATCGAATGGTTATCGATTATCGGGCTGCCAATCGTCACATCCAACCTTTAGCCTTTGTGGCTCAGTGGGACATCCCCTCTATAGAGCAGGTCCTAATAAATAGCAACTACCAATGGGGCTGCACGTTAGATTTGAAAGACATGTTCTTTCAAATTCCCCTACACGACCCAGAGGGAATCCTAAATTATGCTTTTGAAGGGGGCCTGTACCAGTGGAACGTTTGCCCACAAGGGTACCGGAACTCCCCAGCATGTGCTACTACGGCCCTAACAAAAACTTTAGAGACAATTTTAACCCTCCCCAAAGTCCGTACAGTTCATTATGTTGACGACATTCTGGTATGTGGGTTAGATCCCCTCGGTGTCCAACAGGTCACAAACAGTGTCTTAGAAGCCCTCAGTTCTGATGGATGGGGCATTAATCACCAGAAAAGTGTTACCACACCCTCTCAAATGTTTCAGTTTCTAGGATTTAAAGTTGAGAGTGGTTGTCTCCAACATCTCGTCTATCATCCACTAACTAGTCCTACAGCAATAGGGTCCATTCCCATTAAAAAGAAGGTACAGCAGCTATTAGGTGTTATAAATTACCATCGCCAATTTCTCCCCACAGACCTTTTAGACTCTCTAGCTGTGGTTCAGGCTTATGCGAAAAACACTCGCAGGCCATGGACTATAGAGGCAGATGAAGCGGTAGCTAAGTTATCCCGCTGGTTAGGGTCAGCTCCCACCCTATATTGATGGAATCCTTCAGTTCCAGTCGTAATAACTTTTGCAGTCACAGCCACACATGTAGCCATTTCCGTGTCCCAAAACGAAAGGCCGGTATACTACCAAGCGAAGAAACTATCCGGACCCGAGCACCGATATGGTGCAGTGGGCAAAGCTTTACTAGCAACTCAGCTAGCTTTACCCTGGGGGGAAATGGCTCCGCCTAGCCTCCTCAAAGGCCCCCATGCAGAGTTAATCCCATGGCTCACACTCACCCCAGCCCCGATTTTCAAAGCAATGCCAGTACCTGGCAACGCCTCGTGTACAGTACCCAGCAAAGCCTGGGCCTTTGGCAATTTCAAACTCAGGGATCTGAAAGGGCCAGTAATGAAGTCTTAGCTGAAGTAGCCGGTTATCGGCCATGGATTGTAGCCGATGGGGGAAGCTCCCCTACCCCACGAGCTGGGATGCTATGCTCTGTATGCGATTTCTTTAATCCCGAGTCACTACCCCTGAACGACTCCGCCCAAAAGGCCGAGGCCCAAGGAGTCTTGCTAGCCACCAGCCATCTCGCAGTCGTCCACCCGACCCGTCGAGTAGTTTTGGGCCTAGACTCTAGTTATTGTATCTCAATTTTAACTGGAGAAGGCACTCCCATAGCCCATGAGGAGATCTGGGAAAAAGTATTCGAGTTGGCTACCCGAACCAAACAGCCATGGTTTGTGGTTCATTGCCCCTCCCATCGTGTAGATAGTGATCCCCTTCATTCTCACCTGGATACTTTACTTAGAAACCATAGTTTTGAGGGCTCAGGTGAGAACCATTATGATGTTTTTTATGCAGAACCTAGTGATGTTGATCCCTTTACTCAGTGGTTACATGAATAGTGGGGTCACTTACCTGGTCGTGCCTTACACTCCGTTGTGTCGATGCAGTCCAATCAGAAAGCTGAGGTTACCCGACAGCAATGCACTGAGGCCGTTCGCCGATGCTTCAATTGTCAACAAGCTCGAGCCCTTAATCGAAATAAAATAACCACGGGGGCATACGACCCTCAATACTTCTCTCTGGGGGAGGTGTGGCAAGTTGACCTCATTGGTCCCCTCCCGGGAGCCTGGGGGACTCCCCTCCTGGGGACTCGGCAGCTTTTGTGCTACCCCCTACGTAAAACTACTGCCCCTGTTGTTATTACAGCTCTTATGCAAGCTATAGCCGCCTGGGGTCCACCCGCAGAAATTCAGTCTGATGGGGGACCACCTTTTACCAGCCAACTTTTAGCCCAAGCTGTGTCTCAGTGGGGGATATGCCTTCACGTCCACCTCCCATATCACCCACAAAGTAATGGAGTCGTGGAGCGACGTATCGGCATGTTAAAAAACCAGCTAAGGGCTACATTAGGAACTCCTGACTTTAAAGGGTGGAGCGGAGTTCTATCTCAAGTCCTCATTTCCTTGAACGAAGCGTATTCCAGATGGCCGGAAGTTAGAGCTAAGCCCCGGCCACCATGGAAACCACACTTCGCAAGCTCTCAACTTGTCTGGGTAACTATTCCTAATGCCAAAGGATCCCGTAACCCAGTCCCAGGTGCCATTCTTAATCCCGGTCAGTTTCCTAACACCTATCATGTCCAAATCGAAAATAACAAACAACCTACGCTAGTCCATCACAATTGGCTTTCCCTTCGGTCCTAATTAGCCCGCCTTGAGGGCGTTGCTTGTTCCCTTTTTGTTTTTCAGGTTCCAATCCATGCCGGCCCGTCACCAGCTGAACATCCTCTACAGGCATGGCTGCAAGCCTATGCGACTCAAGAAGTTCTCTTGGGCAATCTCTCCAACTTTAACCCCAACAATGAGTGTATCGTGTGTACCCGCCCTGGAGCAGATACTGGGACCTCTCCTTTTTCCTACTCATTTCTTCCGTTTACCAATTTAAATATCACAGCTCTTAAGTCACAGTGTAACGACCACACCTGGGTTTTTCGGCGTATGTTTTTATGTAATCTTACTGTAGAAGACCGGTCTCCTAATTATTTCAGCTCCGTAGCCGTATCCGGTTTTTCCACACCGGCCCCATGCCTGGTATTGTTTGGATTTACTTCTCCAACCCAATTGGGTCGTTACCCCAATTGCTCCAGTTACTATGTTGGTCTAACCCCCAACCCCAAAGATTACAGGAATAACAGAATTTCTAAGACCTATAATTCCTCATATTGGAGTTTCTTCACTAGTGTTAATGTACCAATTATCCCATTTAACCTCACACAACATTTCGATTTCAAGCACGGCACCCCTCAAGAAGAGATCATGCTCCGGCAAGTTCTGTTGGCGAGGTTATTTTGGATGGTGGCCTATTCCCCTCAATCTTTTACAATGCGAGGTCTAAACTTACTAGCTCCTGCTGGGGCTGTTTGGATGTGTGGTGATGGTATTGCCCGCACCCACTTGCCGCCCCGACCCGAAAGAGCTTGTGCAATTGGCTTGATTCGAATACAAGGTGGTGGAATATATCACCATCCCCATCGGCTGTTTAACTTACGGAGCCGACGAGAACCATCAGGATGGGAAAAATTTAAGTCTGCCACTGAATCTTTAGTTTGGGGATATGTTCAATTTAACCCTCTTTCTTATGCCCTTACTTTAGGCCAGACTGACCAAATGTCCCCGCAATCTCGAAGCCCTCACTAATTTAACCGCTGAAGGGTTTCCGACAAGTCGATTTGGCTCTTACTGTACTAGCCCATTATGCCGAACAGAATCGACTAATGATACAGGTTATATTGCAGAAGGACTTTTGTATGGCACTCGAGGACCTCGACCCCAGGTTTAAGGACCAATGCTGTCTGCGTCTCAAGCCCGGGTGGAACAACGTTTCAGCCATCACCCAACAGCTGACCTCACTTGCAGTTCGGATTTGCGAACAGCGGGAAGAGTGGGACTGGTGGCAAACAAAACTTTCCTCCTGGGGACTGGGTACTTGGGCATCCACCATTAAGCAGTGGCTAATTGTATGTGCTCTTGTGTTATTAGCCTTTTTAGTAGGCATTGCCGTTGCAAAAGCTCTCGTTAACAAAGTTGTTTCTGCTTTCCCTGTCACAGTTACTTACTCTCCCCTTTCCCCCCTTTCTGAAGACAGCAGCTCACCAGAACCTCAATTTACCCAATTGGCTTTTTAACTTACTGCCCTTACGTGCGTTCTCACCTTAGGCAACCCCCTTACCGCTTGCTCCGGACAGCCACGGGGGCATGTCCGAGACAGAACAACAAAAATGGCTGCCCGTCGCAGATGAGCCATAGCCTGTTACACCTGAAAGGGCTGGTATAGGGGGCTCTATCTGTGAGGCGGAGCGCCTTCCATATAAGGGCATACAGAACAATTACCTTCCCCTGCTCACTCCACCCACTGCAGCAAAGAGCAGCCAATGAGGTGATAAGTGACCGGGCGATAAAACAGGCAGCCGAACCCCCTCTGAGCGGGGAATTGCATCGTGTGAACGCCTGGCCTGATCACCCAGACGCCTTGCTCCCCCCGCTCTCGAGTTTTACTGAGCGTATTCCGAGTTGGTCGACCCAAGTGGAGACAGTTTGTGAGCATGTGGCTGGTACTTGTGTTCCTGCTGTCTCCAGAACTGGTATAACACCCCTTCCCCGTCATTATCCCTATCCTGATTGATTTTAGTTACCCTTGTTCCCTGTCAAGTGACAGTTGGTTAAAGAGTTGTGCTAACTTTATGAATAGTTGTTATTAAGGTTTTTGACTGTTCTCTTTTATAAATTAGTGTACATAGTTAACTCTATGAATAATATCAGTGTTAATTCAACTGTTCCTAACCCTGGGCAATTATTGAGAACTATTGTGATTTAGAGAAGCCTCAGGAATTGTTTTGTATTGTCTGGCAATTTGTTTATTTTTATTCTGATGATTGTCTGGCGTCCCACGCATGTGACTGAGTTCCCAGTTACAAGGTGTCAGAGTCATCACTCAAATAAAATCAGTTTTCTTTTTTGCAACCCCCAAGTCGTGGTCTAATCCTTTCCGGCATCCCTTTCGAACCTCGTGTATTGCGGGCACCGACATGGATGAACAGATTGTATTCCATAGAATGCAATGAAAGATGTTTTCCTGTTGTCTAGAGCTAATCACTTGCTTGTTCCTCTGTCTCTTTGTTTTGAGCATAAAGAGCCACTGTTTATCACATTCTGCGATGCCTGTCTCCAGACTGGATCACCAACTTAAACAATCTTTTGCTTGGGCATCCCAAGTCTGTAGCTTGATGCCAAAGCATTTTAGATCTCTTGCATGTATCTTGAAACCTAAGTTTTAGGTGTCTTATGTGTCTTTGACCCTCCTTTAACTCACCATGACCTAACCAATAATAGCTGTCAAGCTGGAGATCTGTGCCCTCATTAGCACTTCTTCACTGGTGATTTTATCTTGCTAGGTAATGCCTACAATGGATCTCAGGCACCATAGATGGAATCTATTGATAGTTACTCATAGGACAAGCAGAAAAAAATTGTGTACTGTGACTGTGTGCACTAGTCCTTTGATATGGAAAAAATAATGGGAAAAGTGAAATTAAAATGTGATTATTCCAATCTGAAGGTAAGACTTGTGAGATTTTCAATCGGAGCTAATGTCCAGATTTTCAATATCATTACACCCCAAAATGGGAGGCAAATTTTCAGAACCCCGCACCTGATAAATTGAACTCTTTTGAAATTTTACTATTTATTTTTGCACTTCAGTGGGAGAAGAGCATATTTAAAAATCTGGTCCTATGTGAGTCTGACTATCATTAAGTCTAGAGGAAATCTGGCCAACACTCGAAATGAAGATGGGCATATCTAAATAGGTCAAGAGTGTAAAAAAACCATACCCATTCCTATGTCAACCTAACCGCCAATGTCAACCCAGATACGTCAATGGAAGTATGTGTCTGTTAACCTAGCTACCATCATTTGGTAAGGCAGAGTTCCTACATCGACACAAAATCCCTTTCCCTGGGTGCCCTATAGTGTCAACTATAGGTCCCCAAAGTGCCGTCTAGGGTGACATGAAGAAATGTTCAGGGTGGTACAGCAGGCCAGGCCAGTGCCCCCCAGTGGTAGGGAGGGAGTACCAACCAGACTGACCCCTGTCCTCAGCTTTATTCCCAGCCATGTCTCTGACTCCCAGTCCCACATCTGGCCCCATCTCAGGCTCGGCATCACTCCGCTCTCAGGCCCAGGCCAGTTCCCAGTCTCTGGCACTAGCCTCAGCTCTGTTCCCAGCCTGGGGCCAAGGCTGAGAGCTGAACCACACTTGGTCAGCAGTTTGGCTGCAGGCTCCCACTTCTGCTCTGCTTCTGTCCCTACCCAGGGCCCCACTTCTGGCCTTCGCTGCAGCCCCAGCCTTGGTCCCCTTACATCTGTCTGCATCCCCCACCCCAGCCATGGCCCCATTCCTGGGAGAGACACAGACAGGGACATGGGGGAGTACAACCCCCAAAAGTTTGGAGACCATTTGTGTAGACATATCCTGCACTGGCATATTTCATAGCTCTTTTGGCTTTTCCATTCCAACAAGCATATTACCCCAATTTAAGCACCACCCACTCTCACTTACCTGCCTATTGATGTTTTCTGGCCCCTCACTCCTAGGTCTTTCTGCTGACACTTTTAACAAGGCACTGATTTCTTTCAGTTGTGGGGTTGGTTTATTTTGCTTGGGTTTTTGGGTTTTTATTGGGGGGGGTTGGTTTTTGGTCAGAACTGAACCAAGCCAATTAAAATGTTTCTGCATTAAAGCAGCAGAGAAATGCACCAAACCCAGTACAAAATCTAAGGGGGAATAGATTGAATCACTTTTATATCCTCATCTTTGGGGGGGAGCAGGTTTTTAAAATGTGAGCAGGATTCAGGAACATCTTTGTCAAACCCCAAACCAGTCAAGCGGAGTTTTATGTGAGTATATAACAGGTTTTTATTATTATTTATTACTAGAAAATGTACCCAGCATTGCTTAGATCCTCAACTGAATTAATGTTTCTTTTTTTTGGAAAATAAAACGAAAATGTACGTGTTTCATTTGAATCCTTGCTCGGGGGTGGGGTTGGAGATGTGGGTTTCATATGCAGACTGCTCCAGGGAGAGAGGACAGTCTCAGCCCTCTCTCACTGCAGCTTGTTTGGGGCCAGAAGTACCTCTCCAAGGCTGCTGCAGCTCCAGCAGACACAACTGGGGAAGGGGTGCATGTCCCCTTGCTGGGTCAGTTCCAGGTTTGTTTGCCTCCTGTGCTCCCAGTCAAAGTGAGGAATGCACCAAACTCTGCGCTTTCCCTTCACTCCCTGAATCAGGGGAGCTTTAGCGCTTAAAGAGTGCTTGGGGAGTGGGAGGCTTGGGGCCTGGGCAGTCCTGGACAGGAGGGGCACACCCCCAGCCAGAATCTTTCACTTGCTTGGTGATTCTGACTCTTTTCTGTATGGTTTTATGAGAAGCAAACCCATTCCAGGCACATCCTGTTTTCCTGGCACAACTAAACCCTTACCTTGTTTTAAGTTGTGATCAGAGAAAGCTGTAGACTGAATTTGGTGGTCCTAGTTCTTACTGTTCAGGAGGAGTTCTTGAAGAAACAGTCAGACACATGGACGGACAGATGCACAAACTCTCTCAAATATATAGCAGATTACTTTTATTATTATTGTAGAACCATCCACTCCAACATCCCCTGACACATTGCTGGGCAGCCATAAAATGTAAATCACTTCAGAGATTTCCAGAGTTCTGACTGTCATTTAAAGTCAGCCTTAAGAGCTCAAGCAGCAAACAGAATGTTTGAAATGGCCCAATTTGGGCAAATCAGTACAAATAGGAATATAATGGTTATTTTCCTACTGGCAGACAAAAGGATGCTACTTGCAGGATCCCACTTACTGAAATGAAATTGGCCTTTAAAGCTTTGTCATAAGCAGCACTCTTATGAGTTCATTTCTGCTGAAATGCATTCAGTACTCTCACAGCAGAATTCTCCTCTCAGGTCCACATGGTAAGTTTTGTCTTCAATATTCTCCTCTACCTACCTGTAGAGGTAGCAGAATATCCTTGCAAATCTGAAAAATGGATTTGTGTCTGAATTTAGTACTTGTGAAAAGTTGGACTGATAGTCTTGAAGTTCTCTATTTATCCACAGAACACAGACAGAACAAGCAGTGCCATACCACATTACCGAGGTGTGTCAGCCCAATATAGAGGGATCATCTCTAGTGGTAAGAAAGTAATTCACTCTCCATGCCCACCCAGTCCTTGACTTCTGTGTTGAGACAACTGAAAGGGGTACCCTATTGTAACCCCCTTTTCCCTCCCCGGGTTACTGGGGAGCAGGTCACACTCACAGGTGTGCCTGGGCGCCTGATGTTTTAACCCAAAAGAGATCCTGAGCACCCCAGTGGTGATGGTGTTTAGTTGGGGAAAGCCCTATCCACCCCCTTGCTGCAGTCCCTTGCTGGTAATGAATGTAAAGTGGCGGTGCCTCCACCTGGCTGGCCTTGTACACACTCACTGGTGTGCCTTGAAAGCCTCCAGGAACATACTCATTCCAACATAAACCTGGATTTAATTCCAGAACAACTACAAATCATATACATCTAATAGAATACTTTAAAATAAACAATCTTTACTTAACTTAAATAAACAGGGATTAACAGATTTAACAATGAATAGCATTACAAAACACATAACAATAATTGAAGCTTATATAGCTAACATTTGGACTACCAGCGACCCCACCCCAGAGTGTGCACACCCCTGGACTCACAGTCCCAGACACTTGCTTGCGTTGGCGCGCTGATGTTGCAGCTGTAGTGGAGGTTTGGTCCAGGCTAGACAGCAGCTCTGTCCCAGGCAGCACTTTTTCAACAAGGCCCAAAACTTACTGCCTCATGCTGTGCCTATCGGAAGCAGCCTGCTAAATCCCAGTTCCAACAGGCATCTAGTCCCGGTCTGTAGCTGCCCTCCAACAGCCCCTGGACTGGATCAATGTCCTTGGCAGCAGCCTGGCTTCCCCTTCGGTTCCAAACTCCAAGGCCGAGGCCCAGACTGCTAAGCCTCTTTTCTTCAGGCACATGGAGAGAGAGTCCTCTCACACACGAGTCCTTCCTGTTTTTCCCAAGGGCTCATGGGAATTGTAGTCTGGATTGTAGCACACAGGGTCTTTTCAGAATAAAACAGAGGCCCTTTTAGTAAGGGGACTACATTATTGTAGATGGACAGAACACCCCCCCGAAATCCTTGGGAGGGAGAATCTGTGGGAACGAAACTCTGTCTTCAAGGCTCCAGGGCCTCCAGAGGTGCTGGAATAACTATGGCCCTGGATGCTAGACAAAAACCAGATAACAGCGGCAATTGGGCCAGCAGACGATCGGGGCCTCGGGCTGCCCTTGGCTGGTACCAGTAATTGATATGCCTACACACCGTCCCAGAAGAGGAATCTGCCGCCCCATCAGAAAAGAATGTCCGGCCCTAATGATTTAGTCACCTCCACCTCACAGGTGCAAATTAAGCTTTGACAACTCCCTGTGGGAACAGGCGTCACAAAGATGTTCCAACTTAATTGGCATTTTATGACATGAGAAGCGTCTTCGTGACCACAGGGGTATAAAGTGGGGTCCTATGCCCCACTCTAATTGGAGATCCAACCAAACACCTGCTGGTCAGGCGGTCCTGGACCCCCAAGACTTTAGGGACGCCTTCGTCTCGTACCAACTGCTTCCCATTGGGATTGAAACACTGGCTTCGACGGAGTAAGGATCGCAGGGGTGAGAATATACCTGCTAGGTGTCTGTTTTGCGCACATTCAATAAGAGCTCAAAGAACCGAAAGGGTTCCATGGTACCTTTAAGTGACTTTTATTGTATTTTCTGTCTTGTCTTTGTAGTGGCTGTGTTATCTGTAACACAGCAGTAACATTTAACAGCTAAGCTTGCCTTGTAACAATAAAATAGTAACTGTTTAAGCTTTAACCTGACTCCTCCTGTTGCTGTAACAGAACCAAACCCAATCAAAAGAACCATAGTCCGTTTGGCTATCTTGCCACGGTCAGGGGTAAACGCAGTGAGAGCTGAGCATTGAGTCGTGCCACCTCCACGGGGCTGACTTTTAGGGCACCCATCAGCCTCTCTGGCTGCCCGCTGAGAAGGGACTCTGTCCTAGCAGTTAAAGACTCGGGTGTGATAGGGCTCACAGACCACTCATTTACCCCGGCCACCGGTTAACACCTATACAGGCATATTTGTTGTACTGTGAAAACCTGTTCATGGGAACTTGACTGGGACCAGGGAACATGTTTGACATTCGCTGCCTACCAAGCAGCCAGCAGATGCAACCATTTTCAGTTGTACCATGATACTGGTTGATTCTACAGTTTTGTTCCACAGAAAGCCCATGTAAATAAGCGGTCATAATATGACTAACTTTGTAGAACTTCTGACCTTTTAATCAGCCCTAATTTCCCTCCTTACTCTGTGTTGCTTGGAAGTCACAAAGTGTTAGTCAAATTCTGCATTGACTCTAACTCAAGTCAGTATAACATAACACTATCCCACATGACAAAGTTTAAAGAAAGAGTGCCATAATATTGATTAATGTTGAAGGAGAAGTGATTTGAAAGAGAGAGGTATGCTTGTTGCTAGCTAGCTAGCTGTCTTTCACTATTGTGGTTAAGGCACAAGACTAATAAGAGAGGTCATATACACAATTACATAGAGAATTATTTCATAAACATACTTGCGAAAACTGTACTTAGAGGTTCAAGATCACGTTGTGTGTGGTAAATAGTAGGGAGTGAAGGAACCTAATAATAGGCCTGAAGAGAGATGTAGTTAGAAAACAGAAAAGTAACAGAAAGCTGATATGATTTCAGGGGAGCACAGCACACCATCTGTTGTATATCTCCTTCTAGGTCTTTCTGAGGACAGAGCTCTGGACCACTGGTTTTTGTTAGGCCCATCAGTATCAAGTGAGATAAAATATTAATAATCCCATCTTGGTGGAAAAGCCATCTTGTTTAAAGACTGTAAGGCTATGTCTACACAGCAGTGTTATTTTAGAATAACTGATGTTATTCCAAAATAACATAGTCTACGTCTACACACAAGCAGTTATTTTGACATATTTGACATAATGTCAAAATACTGTCCAGACAGAGGACTTCTTACTCCAACTCCTGTAACCCTCATTTTACAAGGAGTAAGGGAAGTTGGAGGAAGAGTGCTCTAACTCAGACTACTTTGTAAACAGCACCAAAAGCTAAAATAAGCTATTTCGACTTAAGTTACGCAATTGACGTAGCTCAAGTTGCATAGCTTATTTCTGCTTTACCCCTGCTGTGTAGACATGCCCAAAGGTTAAGAATTTGTCCCAGTTATTTGGAGTAAAGGTCACCGACAGGTTGTGGGAAATAAACACAACTCACAGAAGCCTTTGACCTGTCTGTGACTTACTAAAAATTAAGGGGTAAGGGATAAATGATCATAGAATCATGCAATCCTAGGGCTGGAAGACACCTCAGGAGGTCACCAAGTCCAGCCCCCTGCCCAAAGCAGGACCAACCCCAACTAAACCATCCCAGCCAGGGCTTTGCCAAGCTGGGACTTAAAAACCTCTAGGGATGAGATTCCACCACTTCCCTAGGTAACCCATTCCAGAGCTTCACCACCCTTCTAGTAAAATAGTTTTCCTACTATTCAACCTAGACCTCCCCCACTGCAACTTGAGACCCCAGAGCCTACACAGCCACAGAGAACCAGGGCGGGGAGGAGACTGCACAGCTCCAACCTCCCCAGCCCAGAGCAGCAGAAGGGTGGACGCTGGGGGCAACAACACTCCTCTTCCAGAACACCTACAGCAGGCGATCTGGGGTGGAGTGTGAGCGGGGCCATATCTGGTGGTTTGGGAAGGCAAAGCCCTCCCCCGCTTAGGCTACCTGACACTCATGGGGGACCCTCTACGTTATTCTCCCTGGAGTAACCACTGCTATTGTCACTTCCAGTCCCCAGTAAGAAGAAAGAACATATAAAAGAGAAAACAAACCACCAGCCTTGACCTGACTCAACATACATCTGCCTTGGTATCTCCGAGGCATCTCTAACTCCTTTTGGAGGAGCCTCCAGAGTAGGTCTTCACTCCTCCCCAGTGCAGTGTCCCCCTTCTGAACTGCATCAGTCCCTTTTCTACCCTGTCTCCAGTAGAAGCATGTTCTGCAGGTTGAGAGAGACAGGGCTAGCTGGGCCCAGTATAGTTTTTTTAAGTCCTGCTGTTTGGGGTTTGCATACCCCATCACAGTGCTGTTTCTCATTTTGTTTTATTAATAATAACATATTAATCCAAGGGCTTCAAAATATTTTGAATCATTAATTGCACCTCCCACAAAGAAACTGCTAGCTTTATCATAGCTTTTTTTAGATAGGTAAATTGAGTCTGGAAGTTAAGTGATTTGCCCAAGGTCTCAAAGTAAACCAGTGGCAGAGGAGACACTAGACTGTATGGGCTAAATCCTACCTTATGGAAACTGAGAATTTTGCCACTAATTTTGTTGAAAGTTGGATGGATCATCTCCTATATCCCCTGATTTCCAGACTCTATTCTAGCCCCTAGCTTGTGTAGTGTGCATTTCTTTGTGATACTAGGCTTTAGGAACTTGGCTTTTCTCTAGCTTTGCTGCTTGTGTGTGAATTTATTATTAGATTTTACATATATTTAACATCAAAAGAAGTTTACACTTATCTCCCTTCTCTTTACTAAGCTAGTCTATCTACAACAGCTGCACAAATAATTTATAATAATGCCATCTGACATTTTGCCTCTTACTATTTGCAAATTGTTTTTGAGCTGATTGCTGTTTTCTTGAATGTATCTATTATTTGAAATAACATGCTGAATAATTCTTATACTACTTAGTCTGAAATTTGTGCAATGAGTGATCTGTAGTAAGGATGCATTTTTTATTCAGAATTCTAGCTGTTTTGATTAGACCCATCATTCATATGATACATTTCTGTGCCATAAGTGCAGATCATAACTCTTAAAATTATGAGTTTAGTTTAATTATTTACATTTGTAAATGCAAAATTAACTTCCCTCAAATATTCACCCATATTAGTTTAAAGTTTTCTGCTTCCATAAACAATCCTGCTAGTAAATCAGGGATTGAAATGTTCATTTTAATGAATATTTTAGCCAAAGGCTTTCAAGCAATCAAAACACATTGGTTGAAAGAATTGAATGACTATTCACTAAAAAGTTTTAGCAATGTTTGTCCACTTTTACTATCTATATAAAACATCTATGACAAAGAAAATGAATATAATATTTCTACAACTAATAGCTTTGCAAGATTATGGTAGTGCATATATTTTGATCTCCAAACCTACAGATCCTTTTACTGAAGATGAATTACACTATATCAACACCACAACTAATTCTTAAGGCATCACAAGAGCTTGAATGTTTGATTTCTCTATGGGCAGAAACTACACCATTGCAGAAGTTAGGAGAGCATTAATAGCTTTATGCCTGTAATTTCTCTGTCTTTGGAAATACACAGCAGTGACATGAATTGTAACTTTCCGTAGCAGTAGGGTTTCTTGCTACTTCTTACAGCTAAGCAAATAGTGGAAGGAAAATTTCAATGAATTTCTAAATCTCTGGCTTCTGGTTTTAGGCTGTGCCCTTAAAAGCTTGTGCCCACCATTCCGTTCTCACCCCCTTGTCTTCCGGGAGCATCAGCAGTCCTCGGTCCCACACCTGCCACCATGGCCAACTGCAGCCAAGTTCTAGCTCCTCACCTCAGAGGCAAGCCAGCCTATAGAGGCCACGCGCTGTGGAGGCTAGGGAGAAGGGGGGGCGAGAATAGGCCCACCCACTGCTCTGGGTCCCAACTTGGGGACCCTCTGACAGCAGGCTTGTCTTGCCTTCCTTCACTCCTACTTTAATGCTCCTGTTTACTGAGCTACTTCCCTGCAACCTTTGCACATTCTTGGCCCTTGTATCAAGGCCACAGCCTGGCAGGTATCAGGCTGGAGCTTCTCTCCAGCTTCCCCCAGAACCTGCCCAACACTGCTCTGTCCCAGGTGCTCTCTCTCCACAAGGAGCTAATCCTCCAGCTGCCTAGAGCAACAATAAGCTCTCCTCTGTCCTGCAGCCTTTCTATAGGGCCTAGCCTGGCCTTGATTGGCTGTCTCTTGCTGTGCTTTGGTTGGTTGGGTTGGCACAGGCTCCTGCCTGCCTGCTTTTAACCTTCTCCCTGCTGAAGTGAACTACAGTACCACTATATTCCTGCAAGGAATGTGCATCTCAGCTCTCAACAGCAATTCGATCCTTTTGTAGAGAAAGGAGGCAGATGTGCAGAGAGATACTGAAGCCAGCGTTGAAAGTATCTAAGATTTTTGAGCATTTACTTTTACCTCATTCACAATTTATATTTTATATAGCCTTGTAGGTGTGTATGACACCTTACAGGCAATTACAAGGAGTACAGCTCCCTGCCTAGCAGAGCTCCAGTTGGGAGGGCTCACAAACATTGAAGCACCATTCCATGGATTCTCCAGTACTTCTATAACAACTCAATAGAATAAAGCCACTACAGTGGGTACTGCACATTTTTAGCACTGAGCTCTCTAATGATTGTGACCCTGATGGCAAAAAAAAAATCTTCTAATTTCTTTGTTATGAAAATAACCAGACTCATTAGAATAAATCTGTTTATTTGACAAGTTATGATAACTTCATCCTCTTTCCAGGAATAAATAGTAGTAGTCTCTCAAATCCAAGAAAGCCCTTCCACACAGGTATGCATTCACATTCAAGCACTCTTCTTCTCTCATTGTCATTTGCTGGATGCCGTTTTCTGCAGCTCCATATTAAGAGTTGTTTTTCTCTCTGAAAACATTTCTTTTTAATTCTGAAATTCCTGAAGCCAATTACTTGAGTCTTCCCTTTTATTTTCAAAGCTGTTGTCTGCAAAATCAACCTCTGCAAGGGGCTCCTTCTTCCAGTCCTGCTCATCTTCAGTAAAGTTGGGTAGGCTGTGAAGTTATAGCTGTTGATCCGAGGATATTAGAGAGACAAAGTAGGTGAGGTAATATTTTTATTGGACCAGCTTTCTACTGGTGAGAGAGAAAAGAGCTCGGTGTTGCTCAAAAGCTTGTCTCTCTTGCAAACAGAAGTTGGTCCAACAAAAGATATTGTCTCATCCACCTGTCTTTTTAGTAAAGGTTGGTGTCCAGTAATCTATTCTTTCCTCTGAAAAACCTTTATCAACAGTGAGAATCAGAGACATTAACAGATTTTCAAGTTCCTGTCACACACAGCAGGTAAAGGCTGTAATTGCTATTTGACACTTGACAGAAGTCAGTCCATTTAATGGATTAAAATGTTGCAGGAAAACATTCAAAAACGTGGGCTGGTGGATGGCAATACCTTTGATTTAGAAAGCACAATTGCTGAAGATGATTGCTGATGTGATTGTAAAGCAAAATGAGATGGTACCCAGGGAGACTTGACTCATTTGAAAATCATGTCTGAATCTGAAATTTAGGGGTGTGCCCCTAGGGAGCTGGATCCACCACTGAGAATGTACAGTTGTTTAGTTTGTAACTCTCTGGTGCTTTAGACTATAGTTCACTGAGTGGGAGGAACATGTTGAGTTCAATTCTGTTACAAGGATCCTTGCCAAAACTGTTTTATTTGTTCAAGACTGAAAACAGAAGACCAAGTGAAAACAGGATTTTAATGGGGAATATATTGGAGAGCTGACCAACAATTTTTTGATGAAAAGATTTTTAATGAAAAGAGGTTTAATTAAAATATTTGAGTATTTGTATCTAAAAAGCCAATCTCAAAAACAAAAGACATTTAAAAATGTTAAAAACCAAAAATATTTTGATTTGGTTGCTGAAAGCTCAAAACCTCACATTTTCTTCCAGGAAGAAAAGAAATTGTCAGCCAGCTCTTACATACTGAAGTTATTTCCTCAGATTATACTTCTAGATTATAAATTCCTCTGTGTGCGTGAATCCCTGCCTGCCCCCACTTCTAGCTTTCGCAGCCTCTTCATTCCTTTCTGGGAATGACATCATATCACTTTGAAGTCAGTGGAAGTTTGCCATTGACTTCAATGGAACCAGTCTCTTAGGATGTGTCTATACTGTACCCGGAGCTCGAAATAAGCTATGAAATTTGAGCTATACAAATTGCGTAGTTTATTTCAAAATAGCTTACTTCAAAATTTGGCGCTGTCTACACAGCACTTATTTTGAAATAAATCACTATTCCAAAATGTCCCTTACTCCTCATGGAATGAGGTTTACAGGGACATCGGAATAGTGAGTCCGTTATATTTTGAAATAATGGGCATGCTCAAAGACACGGAATAGCTATTTCAGGATACCTCTGGCATCCCAAAATAACGGTGCAGTGTAGACATAGCCTGAAGTTCCTCTTCTTGTAAGCTTCTCTGGTGTTTCCCTTCATTCCACATTGCCCTTTCTGACTTTCTCAAGGAAACCCTCTCCTTGCTACATTCAGTCTGGCACGGACTATCCCAGTGGCGTAGATGAGGGTAAACATGAGTAAACTCTGTTTACTCACATCTCCTGTTGGGAATAGGGTGTTTACTCATTCGTCCTGTGATAAACAAATCCCGGCTGCACAGATCTCAGCAACAGATGAGTTGTGGAAATCATGGTGTGTAAAAATCTGCAATGAGCCATCCAGTGGTGCTTCAGGTGTGGGTTGATTGAATACATTTGCTGACCATTGAAAACCTACGACATCTTTTTTAGTTTTAAAACCACTTGCCTTAATTTACTTTTATGGTGGTGACAATGAAACCAGCAGCAATCAAACATTCTTTTTTTTTTTTTGAAAGAAACTAAATGTTTCCTCAACAAGTTTGAGTTTGGTTTCTGAACCTGAACAGTTCCCATCCCCATTGCCGTTTGTCTTCATATATTCTTCATATACTTATAAACTAACCATTCTTTTATTAATACTGCATATCCTTAGTGCCTACCATGCTACTGCTCTGCTTGGAACTCCAAAGAGATTGGTTTACCCAACTTTTTTCTTTTTTTTTTTTTTGTAACCATACACCACTGGTCTCTCTCCCCTGACACCTGGCTCCCAGCAACAGGACCAGAGTTGGGGGCTTGGCATGTGAGGTGTTTCTAACCTGCCCTGTCAGTGCCTCACCAGGCTTAAGAAGAAAGCGTGTACTGCAGCTGCTGCACTCCAGCCCTGCTGTTTGTATTAGCTTGGGATGGAGCAGAGGAAGTTTTGGCAGCTGGCCACAGGGAGGAGGGGAAGGACTAGAGGAGACAGCAGCAGACCAGCTGCTTCTCAGCAAGGGGAGCTTCTGAAGATCAAAGAGTTGGAGCACAGCAGAAGCTTTCTCTCCTTTGTTTACCTTAGCAGCAGGGGAGTCTAGCTGGCATTTGCCAATGAGGCTGCTCCTTAAATCCACCACCAAAGACTGTTGTAAAAGACATTAGTGTCAAAATGTATGATTTCCAAAAAGTAATATTTTGCTCACACTGTCTGCAAAAGAGAAAGCAATCTACAGGATATAACCCTCTGTCTTTTTAGAGCATAAGCAAACTGTTAAGCAATGAGCCTAAAAAAGATACTTCCCCTTTGGACTGCTTCTTCCAAAAGTGTCTTGCACAGGGATTTTTGCACATTCCTTTGAAGCATCTGGTGCTGCTACTGTCAGAGACAAGATAATCAGCTACATGGCTCACTGGTCTGGCAATGCCAATATTTGCATGTTCCACATGTTGTATGTGCAGCTTGCACAGTATTTGTACCTAGCACATCTGTCAGTCTCACCTGTTTTTACTTTAAAAACCACAAATAGTTCTTCAGCACCTTGGAGACTAACAAAACATGTAGATGGTATCATGAGCTTTTGTGGGCACAACCCACTTCTTCAGATGAAAGAAGTTAAGGGGTCCAGGGTTCAAATAAACAGCAGAGAAAAAGAGGGGATGGGGAGGGAAAGGGAAGGAAAAAATAGGGAAAAAATATTGTCAGTTAAAGTGTCTGTGCTAAATGAGGCTAATAGTGTGGGCTATAAGTACCCGGTGCTTAGCTTTTTATGTCATTTTATGTCATCTGTTTTTGTCACTCCTGCTCTGCTTCTCCTTATTTGTTGGGCATTTGGATTTAAGATTCTGTAACCATTATTTCAGTATATTTGTATGTACACCACAAATAAATAAATGTCAACATTTTCTAATGCCACCTATTGCCTATAAAACTGGCAATAAATGAAATCTCTCGTTGTGTGGGTAAGATTCATGTTGGCAAGTGTGGTATTTTTAATGGTGATCACAGTATGTGAAAAACCTATACTGCTGCATTTTCTAATCAGCCAATCTTGTATCTAAATGATTTTGCAACCCCCAAGAAAAAAAAAACAAGGCAGAGAATACTGTTATTATTCTCCACAATATTTCTGAACCACTTCTCTCTTTGGGCACATTATATTTGAAAAAAGTTTTCCTTTTTAGGAAAGCTTAATTAGCCTATGAAATATTTATATTGTGTTCATTTGAGGTGCTAATTTCTGATTTTCAAATCTAATTAGAGATTCTGGAATCAGTGTTAGTTACAGTAGTAATAATAAATATTATTAATCAGGAATTAATGCCCCTGGGCTTCTGATAGCTGACCAAATAAAATCACTTTCCAGGCTTTCTGCTTTTATTTAACTGCTCTGTTTTACTTTGTCCTGAAGTAAAGTCCAACTTTAATGAATAAAACTCTTGCTTTTAATTGGAATCTTTGTATCCTAAGCCTCATTGCCTTGCTGGGGATTTACTTTATTATGTAATGGTACAAAGAGGGTATTTTGGCAATATATTCTTGCTGTCTAATTCACTGTGAAGATCAGTGGGCACTTTGTTTGCCTCATTTGCTGTATTTTGAGAGAGGGATATTAGGCAAAATCCTGCACTCTTTACTCAAGCAAATCTCCAGGGACTTCAGTAGGAGGCTGAGTAAAGAATGCAGGATTTGACACAGTGTGTACATCAAAGCTGCCCAAACTTTATCCCAAGCAAAGGGTTATATTAGAGTGGTGTCAGGAGCTCAGTAATCTGTAGGCCCAATCTTGCAAAGATTTGCCCATGTGTTTAACTCTAAGGACATGAGTAGTCCCACTAACTTCAGTGGGATTATTCACACGCATCAAATTAAGTGTGAAAGACCTAATTTGCATAAAATAAAGCCTGTTATACCAATTTTCATCATTATCATTGGTGTGTAGCCTGCCACTCTGTCAGGTCCCAGGATACAATGTTCCACCTTGATTTAAGTGGCTAGCCTGAAGTCTAAAAAAACTCACTTCTTAAATCTTTACATCTCTAATGATCCCAGTCAGGGGAGCAGTAAGGCCCAGCAGCCAGATCAGTATGGCACCAGGTGTTGCTGATGGAACATACAAACTTGAGGGACTCCCAGAGCAGAAAAAAGAAGTTGGGCAGCAGAGAGAAAAAAATAGGTATGCCTTCATAGCAGTGGCAACCTCTTCACTTACTACTTCTTCAGCTGGTCCTACAGATAACAGACCTAGGCTACATCTACATTGCATCCCTCTTGTGCAATAGCCTATGCAAATGAAGTGTGGATTAGCATATTGCTGTGCTTCATTTGCATAATTAATTAGGGGGCCATTTTTGCTCAAGAGGCTTTTGTGCAAAAAGGAGCTGTCTACACAGCTCCTTTTTGCGCAAAAACCCCTCTTGCACAAGAGCCGTTCTTCCTCATTTTTTTGGGAAGAATGGCTCTTGCACAAGAGGGGGTTTTTGCGCAAAAAGGAGCTGTGTAGATGGCCCCTTTTTGCGCAAAAGCCTCTTGAGCAAAAATGGCCCCCTAATTAATTATGCAAATGAAGCACAGCAATATGCTAATCTGCGCTTCATTTGCATAGGCTTTTGCGCAAGAGGGATGCAATGTAGACGTAGCCTTAGAGGAAGCAGGCAGATTCCATGATTCTGCAAAGAAGGCACGTGCAGGAGGGGGGTCCTGGATTCCTCAGAGGGCTTTGTCCTAAGCCCAAACAGTGGTGAGGGAAACTGAGGCAGGGAAATGCATACAGGTGTGTTTATTATTTTGTCTAGATCAGTATATTTCTTGTGCTATCTCAATGTAAAATGTAATGGTGTCTAAAAACCTTTACAAACCCTATGTGTCTGTTTGCTTTTCACTATCACATGTCCTTGAAGAATTAAGCAGTAGCCCAGAGTGCCCACTCTGTGGGAGTTCTGGGACAGAGCGTGCTTCAGATACCGGGAAGACTAGGGGGTGACCATTGACCCTGGGTGCCTAGGACAGCTGGGCTGTGTGGTTCCGTTTCCATGAAGGAGTAACCGAGTGGGTGCTCAGGAGATGTATTGGAGACACTAAGGAATGAAGGACTGCTGCAGTTTATTGAGACCCAGGGAAGCTTACAGAACACAAGTCCAGTGGATTGGAACCCCACATCCTGTAGAGTTGCCAACAGAGGGAACATTAGTAGGGCTGAGTGGGTGACACTCCCTAATTGTCAAACCATACCCCTTAGAAGGATTTTCAGAGTAGGAAGGCTATCATCTTAAAAGTCTCCTCAACACTAGGTTGGAACCCTGCTCTGCTGCTGCAGAAGTGCATGGATACATCTAAGAAAGGCAAAGTTTCATACACCCTCTTCTTGTGCTCTCCCAATCCTTGTGCACACACATTACATAGGGTAAAATTGGATGTGAGATGCTCATTGTCACCAGTTTATAATCTCATCCTTTAGAGCTCTTACAGTCCTTTTTGCAACAATGAACCAAAAGGCTCTCTTGGAGCTAATCAATGGTGTTCCTCACAGAGTCGTAACTAGCTAATTTGGTGCCTGAGGCAAGACCGTCCTCAATGCGGGCGGGAGAGCTGATGTGGCGCGAGGCATGAGCGAAGACAGCGTAGTAGCTGTCTTTTCTGCGCCCCCTCAGCTATGCACCCGAGGCAAGTGCCTCACTCACCTCACCCTAGTTACGGCCCTCCTCAACCAGCTAGTGAGAACTGCCCATTTTCTAGGGCTGAGTGACCTACTTTGTCAGTGGCAGCCAATAGCCAAAGCAAAAACTCCTTTATGGTAAGAATCTGTAATATCTGTCATATAGAATCTTAAGCTAGGAAAACCATGTGTTTAAAATCAACTAACTACAGAGCTAAGCATTTTAAAAGCATACTTTTTCCCCTTTTGTATACTTAGTTTGATGCACACTGTCATGGCTCCTTCCCCACTCTGGCACGATAAATGCAAAAGTGGGGGCCAGCAAGTGTA
Organism: Rafetus swinhoei; assembly: GCA_019425775.1. Taxonomy (NCBI): domain Eukaryota; kingdom Metazoa; phylum Chordata; order Testudines; family Trionychidae; genus Rafetus; species Rafetus swinhoei. The sequence goes on along the minus strand of CM033437.1, from coordinate 265,711,466 downwards.
CCCCAAAACCTTATCTACCAGGCTTTGGTATAAAACTTCCCCCCAAAATCTTAAAACCCTAGATTTTGGGGATAGAATCTCTGCTGCCACCACCCAAATGAATAAAGAAACCAGGGGAGAGACCATTTGGGAAAATCTCACCCCTAAAGTAAAAAAACAGAACGCCACCACTAACCAATACCAGGTTAGTAAAAAGAAAACAGAAAACTTTTATTATCACCACAATATTCCTGTTGCAAGCATAATGCCTAGATAGAAAAGTAACAAAATATACTCATGGAGAAACTCCATGGGCCTAGAACTTAATTACAAAGAAAAGACAAAACATCTTTTAAAAAGTGCACAGACAGCAGATCCCATACCCAAACCATAAAACAATGAAACCTAACGGATTTATCTAAACTTTACCCTACTTACAGAAAGTGAAGAAAGAGTCTTCTCTTGGAGGGAGACATAGTGTCTGTCCCCCTCAATAGCTGGAGAGAACTGCCCGGAACAAAGGAGGGAAAAACCAAAAATTCCTTTGTCCCAGTTTGAAATTCCTACCTACATTCCTATTGGCCACTCCACCTGGCTAGGTAAGGGACATAGTTAACCCCTTAGTCCTCAGCTGCTGGCTAACCCTCATGATCATGACACACACAGATACCAATATAAACTGATAAGCAAAGTTCATGCCAAAACAAATGCTCACATTGAAGTTGCAAACCCCTGAAGGAGAAGGTTTTGTCATGGAAATGCTGACACCCATAAGACATGCAAAATGGGATTGTTATGCTACTGCTAGAGCTGTTGTAAACTCATTTTCATAGCAAGTACTAGACAACATAAGTCTGATTTATTTTCTGCAACAAATATATGTTTTTTCTCCCTTTTTTTGTTAACTATGTTTTTGTGACACCTCATCATTCATGGTAGGGGGAAAAGGAAGCTGCAAATTTGAAATGGGTTGTTCAAATATGAATTCAGTCCTGCGAATTCAGTTGCACTTAGTAATAAAGCACATTAAGTCTTGTGCAGTTCCTAAACAAAAAAAAAAGTGTTAAGCTGAAGTAAAGCTTGAGAGAACTTACCAGTAACAAAGGTAAAATATTTTACAGGAGCATCCTATTTTTCAGAAGAAGCCATCAGAAACCTAGGAAAGTCAGAGTTAAGTCTAAACTTCAATCCCAAATGCGTGAAAATATGAAAAAGCAGTGGGGACACTGCAATAATTTTAACTCTGTCTAATACAGAGACCCAACTCCATTTTCCCCTTTTTTGGCCCTTTCTTACCCGTTATATAAAAATGTTATCATTGGATTAGAACATTTTCTAAGGGCTTTAAGAAGTTCATAGCCATAGGCTGAGGAGTGAAGACTGCACCACGGCGCGGGTGTATTTTTCACAGCAGGAGGAATGCAGCAGTATCTGCATCCTGTGTACTCTGCTGATATAACATGGCGACAATGTTGCAACCAAAAGGAGGATGAAACTACAGATTGAATCTCTCTAGTCCAGCACCCTCGGGATGTGACTGGTGCCAAATTAGGGATGTAATAGTGTAGTTGATTAACTGATAAGCAAAAGATTATAGGTTAATGCTATAGACTACATGCATTTCCCGCCTTCCCCCCCGCCATTGCCAGTAAATTTTTTAGCAGGCTGACCAGCAGCCTGGATCAGTCCTGGCTTGTGCTGGGTCCAAGACCTACTCCTGCTGCGGCTCTGCATTTAAAGTGTATTGGGAGCCGGGCGGGCAGACAGCCCGGCTCAGTTCCAGCTCACACTGGGTTTGGGAATTCAGAGGCAGCAGCGCAGGGTGACAGGCAGCCAGTCAGCAAGGGGAGCTGGTGTTTAAGCTGGCTTCCCTCCTGGACCAGCTCCCGCCTGGCACACCACTCTGCTGCCTCTGATACAGAGGTAGCAGTGCAGAGTGGCAGGAGGCTCTTCAGAAGTGGTGCCAGAGCACACTGGCTATCTACCCCACCCCACCCCTGGGGACTATAGAATAGTCAAGTAACCAATAAAAATTCATGAGGTTAATGGACTATTCAATTAACCGATATGTAACATCCCTATGCCAAAAGAGAATTTGCCGGACCACAGGAGGTCAATATTGTAAAGCAGCATTACCAACACTTCTGCTGCTTGCTGGGCAATTAGAAGACTGTTAGGGGTAAGTCAGAGATGAGTAGCAGCACAGAACACAGAGAGCCAGGACTAGTGGCTGTAAACAAACTTTATGGGAACTCCAGAAACTTGGCCACACCCATGATAAGTGGCTATCCAGCTAACTAAAATCATGCTGGACCGCGGATGTTGCCAGACCAGAGTGATAGATAGAAAGGTTTAACCTGTAATAATATGGAGGTGAAGGAGAGCTTTTTTCTAAATTCATCCCTGAATTTTCTCACAATGAAGAGATATTTTCAGGAAATAATGCCCTCAGTGGGACTTTGTGTCACCAGGGAAAAGGGTTTAGGAAAGCCGAAGTGTCTCAAGTAGGAGGGGCCAAAGAATATCATGTCTCTCCTGTGGCTATGACTGATACAGTCACTAGAACTGAGCGTATATCTGCAGGGACTTTATTGGGAACGAAGGTTTAACTGGTGTATGCCAGTCCTGGGATGATAGGCAGGAGTCAGGAGAAGAAGTCAGGAGAAGATAACATGAGCAGATATTGAGCCAAGATCTTTGGCTTCTGGGAGCTAGGTGGGTGGAACAACAGTATTCAGTATGTTTAATGTCTTTTCCTTTTCATGGAATCTCCTCACACAGAGCAAGATTTTCTGAAATTTCTTATTCAAAATTAACCTATGATAATTATTAGTAGTATTAAGCTTTTTTACTCTGTGGATTTATGCCATATAGTCTCAGTAAGTGTTCAACATTTCCTGTTTGAGCTATATTGGCTAGTTGAGATTTGTCGAATAAACCACACAATTTATATTGTTTCTGTTTCCTGACTAGAGGATAATCTGAGTGCACCTAGCACAAATACTGACATGTTCATGTTTTTAAAAAATATTTTCTGCAAATATTTACACAAGCCATTTTTTGAATTAGTTTTCTGCAAAAATTCATGCCAGTAAAATTGATTGTTAAATGTCCTCTATAGTCCAACTCAAAAGAAGTATGTAATTGGCTGGAGCAAATGTACCTCAAATTCTGACAAATATGCCTTTTCCTGTCTCCAGATTGGTCCCATGCACTTGAGCTCTTTGAGTTCTTTCAAATAAATTGTATACAAAGCTTCTCAGAGAAACCATTTTTGAGGAAAGACATGGCAAACAAGTGTTAGAAAAATTTTCAAAACATAATACAGGTTTTCAGGGACCTAAATCAAAAAAAATTAGCTTGTTCAAGTTATCTGAAAGTTGAGAAAAAATTCTCCATGTGCCACCCATAGATGACATAGACGACATCTGTATAGACGACATCTGAAATAAAGAAGACCCTTTTTGGGAATTTCAGAGGTGAGAGTCAAAGCTGAGCTTATAATGGAAAGCAAGTCTCAAACTTAACAATGCAGAGGCAGTAACCTCTCCATAATATGACTGTCAGTTCAATTTTTGTCAGTGCAACAAACATGGAATTCAAATAAGTGCTAGCCTCGTATTTGGCTGACAGTTTTAGTCAGATGAGCACTTGCAGTCACAGTCTTATTAAACTGTTGAAACTGAACTTGAAATACCATGTAAAACACTGCCATCCAGTGGCTACTTTTATAGACTGTCAGAAATGTATTTATTGAAGAGACAAGCTATAGAGATTCTGGCACATTTTTCTCATGCTGTCATATTATATTGATCTCTGGAATAGAAAAGCAATTATAAAAGAAAATTGATGATACTGAGGCTTCGGTGTCCTAATGTTACACTTTTGAAATATCAATTTTGGTAGTAATTTATAATAATACTTTGCTCTTATACAGCACTTTTTATTCATAGATCACAGTGCTTCGTAAAGCCCTCTTACCTACTTTTCCATAACTGTTGTTCTTTGAGATTTGTTGCACATGCTCATTCCACTGTACGTGTGTGCACACCTTGTGCACAGTTGTCAAAAAAAATTTCCCTCTGTGATACTCATTTGGGCAGCTCAAACACCCTGTGCCATCACACACCACACACTGGACATACTCTGATAGAGAGGGGAAGGAGTGCAGGTCATGGACTGGATAAGTGCAGCACATCTGGAAACACAACAGTTAAGAGAGGTGAGTAACTATTTTTTTCTTCAAGTGATTGTACATGTCTATTCCACTGTAGGTGACTCCCAAGCAGAGTAACATGTTGGTGGACCTGAGATGAAGAGCAATTTTAGAACACCTTGTCCTAAAGTTGGCATTGTTCCTGGACTGACAGTAAATGGCATAATGAGCAGCAAAAATGTGAACTGATGACCAGGACTCGTTTTTGTAAGTGTCTTGAACAGGTACTTGTGCCAGGATAACAACTGAAGCCACTTGCACTCCAGTCAAAAGAGCCAACGCTCTAGGCTGCATGACTTTAGCTAACTGATAGCACAAATGAATTCAAGAGGAAATCCAGGAAGAAGTCCTCTGAGTAGAAACTGATTTACCCTTTACCTTGTCTATAATTGCAACAAATAACTGCCTTGAGGATCTAAAGGACCTCATATGGTCCAAGTAGAAGGGTAAAGCTCTCAGGAAATGAAGCTTCTGCTCATCCCTATGCTTGTGAGGATTTGGGAAGACTTAGGGTACATCTACACTGCACTCTAAAATCGAAATAAGATACACAATTTGCACTACACAAATTGCATATCTTATTTAGATTTTATTTCAAAATAGGCTATTTTGAAATTTGGCACATCTACTTGGCATCAAATTTCAAAATAAAATACTATTTCAAGACATCCCTTATTCCTTGTGGAAAGAGGTTTACAGGTATGCCAAAATAGTGCATCCATTATTTCAAAAATTATTTCGAAATAGCGGACGCATTCCTTGGATGCAGAGTAGCTATTTCAGGATATCTCCGGTATCCCAAAATAGCCTTGCCTTCTAGATGTACCCTTTGTGGCAAATAAATTGCCTGGTTATTGTGGAACCTGAAAACCACCTTTGTCGGAAATTTTGGATGTGGGCAGAAGTAAACTTTGTCCTTATAGAAAACTGTGCAGGGAGGTTCTGAGACCAAGGTTCTCAATTCTCCCACTCTCCTTGCTCAGGTAATTGGAGCTAGAAATGTTAATTTCATAGAAAGGAGGATTACGGAGCAAGTCATGAGAGATTCTAAAGGTGGTCGCATTAATTTAGTAAGCAACAGGTTGAGATCCTCTATGGGAAACATGTTTTTGCCCCTGTGGAGATAACCTGTCTAACCCTTTTAGAAATGTGATAGTTATGGAGTTGGAGAAAAAGTGATCTATTACCCACTGGAAGGTGCAAAGCTGAAATAGCTACTACATGTACTGTAATTGAATTAACTGTCTAACTTTGATGTTTTAGGTGCAACAGATAATCCAAAATGGCATTAATGGAAGCCTGCTTTGGAGATACATGCTTTTGTTGAGACCAGATAGGAAAACACTACCATTTGGCCAGGCAAGTAGGCCTAGTTGAAGGGTTTCTGCCTCAGAAGCACGTCCTTGAAAGTCTTTCAAGCAAGCCATTTCCAGTTGTGTTATCCATAAAGCATCCATGCTGTCAAGTAGGCCTATAGGCTGTAGTGGGAAGACAGTCATGGTCCTGAGAAACTACATCTGGATCCAAGAGGAGAGGCAAAGGAGGTCTCACTAACAATGCTAGTGGGGTTGACAACCCATGCTGCAGAGGCTATGATGGTGCTATTAGTATGAGTCAAGAATGGCTCTGCTTGGTCTTGAACAAAACACTGGATGGAAATGGTATTGGAGGCAAGACATATAGTAACTAGTTCATTCATGATAGCTGGAGAGTGTCCATCCAAGAACCTGGGATATGACACCGCTCCCTCCCAGAGCAGAACTGATGGCACATTCTGTGGGCCTTTGTGGCAAACCAATCTACTTGAGGAGTCCCCTATAGTTGGAAGATGGACCTGGCAATGTCCAGAGGTAGTGACCATTCGTGACAAGTGGCGAGGGATCTGCTCATGTGATCTGCCAATGTGTTTGGTCTCTTGGGAGGTAAGCATCTTTGAGGTGAACAGAGTTTGTCATGTAGCACTTCCAAAGCAGAAGTGCCTCCTGGCACAGCTACAATGAACACAACTTTGCTTACATAGAGCATAGTTGCTGTGTTGTCCATTAACACTACTATTTTTTTCCCACGATATATGGACAGATAGCCAAACAGGCTAGATGGATAGCATAGAGGTTCCTGAGATATGAGTCCTAAGAACCTGTGAGGACCACAACTCTTGAGTCTGTAGGATTCCCACATGTGCTCCCCAACCCAGGGACAAAGTGTCCGTGACCAATGTGAGTGTTGGTTGCAGAGAAATGAAAAGATTCCATCATAGACATTCTGAGAGTCTATCCACCAGTGCAGAGAGGACTGAGAATGACATTAGCCATCCTTGTAGCCTTCTGAGGTTTACTCTGTCTTGCTGTTCTACATAGGTACATGCTGCCATGTGCCTCAGAAGTCTGAGGGAAGTGTACACTGTGGTAATGGAGTAGGTGTGCAGGGCCCAGGACAATCTCAGGCCTCGCCCCCCCCACCCTACCTCCTCCTGCCTCTGCTCTGCCCCAACCACACCCCTACTCCACCCCTTCCTCTAAGACTGCCCCTGCTCTGTCCCATCATTTCCCACTTCTGCTCCACACTCTCCCCCGCATTGTACCACTTCCCGAAGGCCCCTTCCCATTAATGATGCTACCGGGGGATTACCAGGGGGCCTGATGCAGGTTGGCAGCAAGGGTCAGGCCTCCCCCCACACTCATTGAGGTGGCAGGAGCCATAGAAAGCAAAGCAACACAGTAGCCTGCTCCACTCTGCCACCCATCTCCCAGCCAGGTCACTCCACCCCACTGTAGCAGTGAGAAGAGGAGCGACCCAGGCCCAGCCTGCTCTACTCCCCTGAGCTCTGTATCGCTCAGGGGAGTGGAGCGGAGCAGGCTGGGCCAGGTCACTCCACTTACCACCACTGCAGTGAAGCGGAGCGACCCGGCTGAGAGATGGGTGGCAGAGTGGAGCAGCTGCTGTGTCGCTCTGCTTCTCATGGCTCCTGTCACCAGCCCCAGGCCACCCAGATAATCCCCAGGACACCCTGTCCCCCATAGGCTAACCTCAATATGGGAAACTGGGCCATCCATAGGACAGTTGAGGTGGCCACCGAAGGGGGGGCTTGGGACAGCCGCCCTGAACTGTCCTATGGACAGGACGGCTCTGGTCCCAGTACATTTAGGGTGGACTGGATGATGACTATTATGCCGGACAGTACTTAAAATTTGGTTCAGACTCTTACTGGTCAGTCATTCAAGTAATCCCAGACTCCTCAGATACATAGCTACCACTGTCGTGTGCTTTTTGAAAATGCAAGAGGCAAGTGGACGGACCAACGGAAGTACTGTGCTCTAAAATAGGTCTGAGATCACCTTTAGCTTTGGGAATAAGGAAAGAGTGGGAATAAAAGCCCCTCCCCCGGAGAAACAAAGAGACACTACCAACCTGAGAAACTTGTAGTGCTTTGGACAGGTCACTGTGTGGAAGTAAATGTCCTGTAAGTCAAGGGCCCTGTATCAATCTCTTATTCCAGAGAAGGAATAATGGAAGCTAGGGTAACCACACAGAACTTTATTTTCTTTGGGCATTTGTTTAATTATCTTAGCTCTAAAATAGGTCTGAGATCACCTTTTGCTTTGAGAATAAGGAAAGAGTGGGAATAAAAGCCCTTCCCCCTGAGAAACAGAGAAATGTCCTCTGTGGATTCTGCGAGAAGGAGAGATTCGATCTTCTGCTGAAGAAGGGTCTTGTGAGAGTGGTCCCTGAAGAGAAGTGGAAGTGGACTGGGAAGGAGGAACAGAATTAAATGGAAGGCAATGTCCCAGACTCACTGCGCTTAGGACTCACTGATGCAATGTGATAGGAGTCCATGCATGAAGGAAGTGTGATGGATGGTAGGCAAAGGTATAGACAGGAACAGAGGGTCTGTAAGTACTGGTATGTTTCCCTTGACAAACCCATCAAAATAAGTTAGACTGGGCCACTAATTGAGGGGAACCTGCTGTCTGAGAAGGAAAGGGGAGGCCATCGCCTCCTGTAATTCCTGCCCCTTTTTCTCAGCAGGTCTTTTGGCCAAGGTATAAAGTGCTGATATCGGTGAGCCTGCTGAGGCTGGAACTGTTTCCTATTTCTCTGTGGTGTGTACAATGCAAGTAGAGCTACCATAGTTCAAATTCCCAAAAAGAGGACACTAGAGAGGAAGGAGTGGGGAAGTTGGTGGGGGTATAATTGGGGTTCTGGAGGACATGCCTGGAGAGTTCCAGAGGTGAGAAGTGAGCTGGAAGAGGGAACAGTAGGGGAAGCAGTCTGCAAGGCCACAGCCATGAATATCCCCTCATAGATATGGTAGACACCATGGATTGAGCTGCTGAGCCTAATACACACACACACATTTGAATTCATGTATCTGCTGCTTTGTATTCTCAAAGGGCATGCTCAGTCACTGTAACTTCAGAACCTGTCTGCCATGATATTTCTGTATTTTGAAAGTACCTTCCTTGGTCTTTGAGAACATTTAAAACGTGCTTTCATGTAGGGTTGTCAAGTGCTATGCTTTACTAGACAGAAAAGGCAGGAGTGTAATATCTTTTATTGGACCAACTTCTGTTGGAGAGAGATGAGCTTTCAAGCCTCGCAGAGCTTTTCTTCAGGCCTGAGAAAGACACTCAAGAGTCACAGCTAAATACAAGATACAAAGATGGCTTTATTGCAGCAATCCCTTAGAATATGTGCTAATTACTTATGTAAACGAGCTATTCCATCATGCATTAAGGGGGGTGGGTGTGCACATTTGGCAGGCATTTGGCTCCCAGGAGACTGAAAAGTCACCAAAGAATAAAGAGATTGAGGATCTGTTGAAGGGTGTAACAGGGCATACCTGGCCTTTGCAGCTCTATATAGAAGACATTGTGGTCCTAAAACCAGAAAAGGAAGAGTGAAGGTGAGTCCTTCATGCCTGCCTAGAGAGGCCTCACAGAAGCAGCCAGTGAGAGCTTAACAGGCTCAGCTAAAAGGGGCTGCAAGGAGAGGGCCATAGCATCACAGTCCATGGCTGGTAGGGCACCAAAGAGACAAAAAAGGGTGTCTCATTCTGGCCAAAGGCATAATCATAGTTTGTTTCTGGCTGTATGTGCTTTAGGGAGGTTTCAGGGAGAACAAGTGCCTAAGAACCTTAACCCAAGTTAAGGGTAAAGCTGAAGGGGACATAAACCCCAAGAAGGGGACAGGGCTTAGTTAAGAGCCAGAACAAAGAGCTGCATTAAAGGGCCCAGAGATGGGACTGAAGACCCTAGTGAGGGCAGTGAGACTGTTTGTTTATTGGACTCAGAAGAGGTTCATTTTGACTTTGTGCCTCAGCTAGAGAGGTGAAGCTACTGAAGACCCTCAAAATGCACCAAGAGGGAGAAAAGCAGTGCAGTACCATGCCCAGCAGCTAAGACAAGCTCAAGGAGTGGCCTCATTACAAAAGAATACTGACCTCTTTGCTTAGATCCCCTCTTTGGGATTATAATAAAAAGCTCAAATATTGGGCTGGGTTGGTGCAATGCATAGAACTACCAAGCTGAGAACAGAATGGGGTGGAAGAGGAGAAAGAACTCTTACAGGACCCTGACTGAAAAGGGGCATGTGTAAAAAAGTATTGCATAGATTCTTACCAGGTTTCTTTTCTCCAGGGTTTGCCTGACGTGGGGCACTGGGATATTTTTTCTTTGGGGATATTGTGGGGTTTTTTTCCTTTGGGGGTATTTTTGCTTTGTTTTTGCCTTGGATGAGGAGCAGTTAGTTGTGTTGGACCTAAGACAAGTAGAGTAGGGTGTCTTTTACAAATGCAAACTTTATATTTTAAAAAATCTTTTTCACGCCATCATAGACAATAAATATCTTTACAACAATCAGTATTATCTTTCCACCCAGCCTTAGAATACATTCTGATCTGAACTCAAAATAATGACTACATTGTATGCTGAGCCACAATTGTAGGCTTTTATATGCTGGTATTTATATTAAGCTGTCCTGTGGGCAAGTGGAACTGGAAAGTCACCACCTGAGATTGTGGAAGGGCCTGCAACCCTTGTATTTTAAAACAGAGGTGATCATGGTACAACCAGCCATTCACTCCTAGTGCTGTAGCTGATCCTCATATCCTCCTCTGGTTTTGTCTGTCCAATACCATAGGGGAGGAGGAACTCAAATTCGAACAGCATTTTTGTTTTCCTTTTTGAAGAAAAAATATTCACCTACTGCTTTGTGGCTTGTTTCCTTTTAGACTGATGTGGGGCCAAATTCTCTGCTGGTGTCAATAGGTGAAACTCCATTAATGACAACCAGGGGTAAAGGTAACTTAAATGTCTTACAGGAACAGTAGTATTGCATTCCCCCCTTGGAAGAGGCTCAGGGCAGGTGGCTTGGGAAGGGTTGTGATATAACTGTACCTGTAAGCAATGTGAGTGTGGGGTAGAGTGTGGAGGGTCTCAGGACAGGGGGTGGGTATGTGGAAGGATGCAGGAACCAGGGCAGGGGGCTGGCAGTGTGTTGCAGGGTGCCGGAGTCAGGGTGTGTGTGTGTGAGAGGGGGAACTCAGGGCAGGGGTTTGGGGTGTGTTTGGAGGGTGCGGGAGTCAGCACATGGGTCTGGAGTTATGCTGGGGGTCTCAGGGCAGAGATTGGAGGGGTCTGAGTGTGTGTGGAGCAGTGCAGGGGGCTACAGCACCTCTGAGCTCATGGCTTAGCACCCAGGGCCTTGGCTGCTGGTCCCACATCCCACCCTGCATACCTGGAGTTCTAATGCCCACCCTGTGCCCACCTCCAGGCCTCAGCTGGCTGGGGTGGGGGTTGAACAGGGGCAAGGAGGGATTTCAGCACCCTGCCCACTCTTAAAAATGTTGCAGCCCCACTACCCAGGAGCCCAGCTGGGAGCACGCATGCCTCCTACAGTGCGCCCCCAACTGACCCCTTTAACATACCTGCTGCTTAGAATGGCGCATGGGGCCACTGCCAGTGCCAACTTGCAGGAGAGCCCTGGGAGCTGGTGAGAGCCCAATTGGCAGCATGCAGCACACCGCCCCCCCTCCTGCAGCAGAGAGTCTTCTGACCGAAGCAGCACACCAGGGCGCATTGCCTCACTTTCACCTCTACAACAACAGAGCTGTGCGCTTTTGCACCCGCCGAGGTCATAAAGCAATGCTTTAGCCACACTTTAATATACATTCTTAGCACGTATGTCATCACCACTCCTTGTTAGAATGAGTATTAACAACTATATGGATTTTGTTTTATGGATCAATCATTATTAGAAATTATTACTCTGCATTAAAGAGTAACCCCTTTCAAAAATGCCATTCTCACAACGGCTGGAGACAGCTAAGGAAGAATACCAAAGTGGCTCATCTACAGTATGGGAGAATAGGCTGCATTGTTTCAGTCTCAAAAATCAATATTTTTAGATAGAGAAGCTCCAAAAATATATTAAACCAGAGGCTTTTCTTGAAACAATCTTAGCAGGATTAGCTGACACGCCGTTAAAGTCAGCAGAGGTTATAAGATCCTTATCTGTAGTACACTCCCACTATCACTGCCAAAAAAAAAGAGCCATGCAAGTGTTAACAATCAGGGAAAACGTCTCCAAAAAACCGTTATTATAACTACAGACAGCCTAAGTGTCTTTTGAACTTTGACAGCTATAGCTATGTCAATTATTTTTTTTTTTTACTTTATATTAGTAATTGCTGTAGTGTGGATGCAATTATACCAGTATAAAGGTGATTTACATCAACATAGTTTCTCCCTTCCTATACAGGAATACCACCTTTATCCCTATATAACTGCTTCCCACTTTGAGGTGGGAGTCTGATGTAGAAGATTAATTATCTTGTTTGCTTGAAAAAAAATTAAGATAGGCAAATACTAGAAGGATTTGCTTCTCTGCAGGAATCTAAGCACTGTCTAATTTTAATTGTAGGGTGTTAGTTCTATGAAACGTACACAATCTATGAGCACAATGCTTGTTCAAGAGTTGTGTTTCAGTCCTCTTACATCCACTCGGGGCTAGAGGCAGGCCATGTCTACACTACCACTTAAGTCAGTAAAAAGTCTGGCACTCGGGGTTGTGAAAAAAAGCACCTCTGAATGACATAAGTTTTGTCAACATAGGTGGTAGTGTGGGACACTGTGTCAGTGGGAGAGCTTTTCCTGCCAACACAGATGCTGACACTTGTTGGGGGTGGATTAATCAAGTCAATAGAAGAGCTCTCTTCTGTCCACTTACAGCAGGGTGGGAACCTAAGGCCCGAGGGGTGGCTGCAGCCCCTGGCTTGCCTGGATCCAGTCCCCGAAGCGCGGGGCTCCCCCACAGCATTGGGGAGTCCACTCTGGTGTTCCAGTCCTGCCACCATTCCCTCATGGGGCTGGAGCACACAAAATCTACTAGCCTGGGCCCCCCTCGGCTCTGGTGTGCGAAGGGAATGTGAGGAGCGTCTTTCTCCTTCTGAGTTGGAGGCCACATCAGTGAGGGTTTGGGGAGGTTGTTTGATTGGTTTTTTGGGTTTTTTTGCTTCTCACTTGTGTGTGGTCCCTGACTGATTTTTCTGTGGGTCAGTGGCCCCACCACACAAAAAAGGTTCCCCACCCATGACTTACAGCTAGAGAGCTTACAGTGAATTGTAGCAGCTGTACTGCTATAAGCTCTGCAGTGTAGCCATCGCCTGAGTCTGCAAGAGATAAAGATGTTCATGCCCCTAGTGTGATGTCAAATGAAGTTGGAGACCTGTTCACACTAATTTGTGCATTCTGAATATAGCTAATGTTCACTAACTGTGTGAGTCCTGAGAGTGGGGCAGTAATAATTCTTTTATATATTCAAATATGGGTGACTGCTTGGATCTCAAACCTCTTTGAGACTGAAGGATGTGTTCATACCCAATTAATATAACATAACAATTAGACGGGGTTACTCAGAAGTCTTACCCCACCCACCTAAAACAAAAGGGGGTTGTGAACCCTATCCACGAATTTGGACAGAGAAGGCAGAAGGTTTTTCATAGAATCATAGAACTGTAAGGGACCTCGAAAGGTCATCAAGTTCAGTCACCAGCCCTCACAGCAGACCAACTACTGTCCAGACCATCCCTGACAGGTGTCTGTCTAACCTGCTCTTCAATATCTTCAGTGATGGGGATTCCACAACTTCCCTAGGCAATTTATTCCAGTACTTAACTGCTCTGACAGGAAGTTTTTCCTAATGTCCAACCTAAACCTCCCTTGCTTCAGTTTAAGCCCATTGCTTCTTGTCCTATCCTCAGAGGCCAAGGAGAACAATTTTTCTCCCTCCTCCTTGTAATACCCTTTTAGATACTTGAAAACCATTATCATGTCCCCTCTCAGTCTTCTCTTTTCTAAACTAAACAAGCCCAATTCTTTCAGTCTTCCCTCATAGGTCATGTTTTCTAGACCTTTAATCATTTTTGTTGCTCTTCTCTGGACAGGGGCAGCCCGATGATGACATCAGTCCATTGACGGCCCTGCAGGCAGGGGCGCCGATCGCCGCGTTTCGCCTGGGGCGCCAGCTGCCGCAGCCCGCCTCTGGCTGCTCCTGTCTCTGGACCTTCTCCAATTTCTCCACATCTTTCTTGAAATGTGATGCCCAGAACTGGACACAATACTCCAATTGAGGCCTAATCAGTGCAGAGTAGAGCAGAAGAATGATTTCTCGTGTCTTGCTCACAACACTGTAAGCAAGGTGTTTTGCTGAGGTGTTGTTTGGGAAAGCAGAACACAAAACTCAGAACAGAGAGGAACAGCAGCAAAAAGCATGAATACTTAGCTGTAACATTTGAGCACAGTGTAGCCTTGGAAAAAGCTAGAGAGACAGCTTTTGGATCTGCTCACTAAAGAAGCTTTGGGCAGTAAATTAAAAAACTACTTTTTATGTTCTTGGTTCCTCCTGCATTTGAAAAAGCAGGAGTTTGTACCTTGCTTGTAAATAAATAAGATTGCAACAAAGAATGTACCAGACTCCCATCAATGTTTACTTTCAACTGGAATATCCCCAGCGCCCTGAACTTGGACCACCCATTTGGATCTAAAAAGGGCAACAATGCATTGCCAGCATCATCACTTCTCTTTTCTTCTGAAGAAAGTGAATATTTGGGTTTTTGTTTGGTTTTCTATTGTCACATTTGCTTTTCTGGTCACTTTGATTTCTTCTCCTAATCTTGTTCAGAGATCACCAGTTGTTTTATTTCTCAAGATGCAATATACAATAACGTAATCAGAAAAGGCAGTGCGAGATAACTGTTCTAGAAAGCAAACACAGGCAGTTTGAAAACAAAAGAACATATTATGCACATGTGAGACTGCAGGGAAAGGTGGATTGAAACATTTTTGATTCTGGGAAAATATAAATAAGATCTGATGGAACAGCTGCTCATCCAAAAGAGTTGAAACAAGGCCAAGAGGGTCACTGATTAAAGTGACATCGCCTGCAGAAGAAACACATTTTAACTTTTAAAATGAATTGAATCACAGCATAAGAAGCAGAGATTGGGGACAACATAGCAGAATTTCAAGGTACTAGAGAAATTTTCAAAGAACTAAAGAAATTGGCAACCCAGTGGAGAATGGGTATAGTGGAAAAAAGATCTGGAATGAGAAATGAAACAGAATGCAAAGACTAAGAAACTTCTCCGTGCACCTAAGAGCCAACTCTTGTTAGATTTACTTCCTATTTATTGCAGTGGGATTCTTGCAGATTTGGCCCTATATGTATTAGGTCCAGTGCACTTCTAGACAGATTAGTAATAGTGTCAATGTATAAAGCTTTGTAGAAATGTCTCCATTTGCTCATTTTAGTAGAAATGAAGTAATGATTCCAGGACTAGCTGTAAGTCTACTCTCTCCTGTGAGAGGCCGGGTTTCAGTTTCTGGTCCAATATTGTCTCTATACTACCCAGCTCTCAGCTTCTTGTAAGGGAGGAACATTTCCCAGCTGCTCAGCATCAATGGAACAGATCAGCAACTTCCGAAAACATTTTTATTTGTTTTGTGGTAGTGTTTAGAGGTTCAGGGCCCCATTATGAGGGGCACTGGATAAGCATATAAAAAAGAAATTTACCCCGCATGTCATAAAAGGGTTAATATGGGCCTGAGAGTGCAATTTGCCTGACTGATGGCAACTGGAGGGTGGGCCAGGCCTAATCAGACACAAAGCCCAATGGGGAAGAACTGTGGTTTATCTCCATGAAGAGCTAGGTGAGCCCAGTGGAAGGGAGGAGATCCATAGAAGAGATGTTCCCTCTCCCTGGGAAACAACCCAAAAGAAGACTGAGGGGAAGGGAGAAGAGTAAAAAAGCTTTTCCAGGGGTGAGTTGCAAACCTGGTTGAAGATGGGGAGCCCTGACAAGTTGTAACCAGCCTGAGCCCCTGGGTAAAGGGTTAAATGTGCTTAGTCCCTAGAGTGTGGAATTGATCAAGAGTCAGTGACAGCATCTCTGTGATGAAGTGGCAGCCAGCTAGGGCGAAGGCTTTTGTAATATAGGTTTCTGTTGAGTTTCAATAAAGGGCTCTGTGGCCTTAGGAGGGATGGACTCTGTAAAACGGTTCAGGCAGAGCGCCAGGACATTTCTGTGGCTAGAGTTGTCCAAAGGACTATGTGGTGAAATGGCGGCAAAGTTGCTGCAGCACTACTTGTGGCCTGAAAGTTGCGGGAGTAGTAACTTTGCTCCATAACCCTTGCCCCCAAGCATTTACATGCCAAGCGTCCCACGAGGCAAAAGACAGAGACAACAGATAGAGGGCACACAAGGAAACAAGGTGATAGTGTGCAGCAAGACAAGCAATGGTCACAGCAAAACAGCTGCTCTAGCAGAGATTTTTTTTTGGTAGGCATCACAGCAGAGGAGAAGTTTTAGGACAATGAGGTGGCTGTGAAGTTACTGCAGCAAACGTGACCAAAAATAGCATTCTCTATGCTACAGGTTTACCTCTGTTACAATTATTTAATTTATAAAAATGATCAAATGCAGTGATGTAAACCATCAAATGTGCAGCTTTATACTCAGTGCACAATGTTTGATTAATTTTATACACACAAATGTATTGCCCCATGCCCTCTTCTTGCTCTCATGCCTCTAGATAATGAGTTTGTGGCCCTGTTTCAGCTCAAGTTATGTGGTGATAAGCATGTTTATTGCAGTAGTGCCTAGGGACCAACCAAGAACAGCACCACATTGGACAAGACACTTTAGAGCTTAAGTAGACCAGACAGTTGAAGAGAAAGGGTATGTCAACACTTTGCACAGTAGTTTGAACTAGGGATGCAAATGCAGGCATTCGAAATAGTCAATGAAGCGGAGTCACGTTAGTTCGAACCAAGGGGTTTGGTTTGAACTAAAGCATCCCGGTGCACACTTCCTGGTTCGAATCAGCTGTAATTCAAACTAGCACGCTGGCGAGATCATGCTAATGAAGCACGGGATATTTAAATCCCCACTTCATTGACTATTTTGAATGCCTGCATTTGCATCCTTAGTTCGAACTAGGGTGCAAGTGTAGACATACCCAAAGGGATTTAACACTAAAGCTTTGTCTACATTACACAGTCTTCTTTGTTTTTTTAAGAAGTCAGGTTTCTCCAACAAAACAGTGGAGGTGTACGTCCCACAATGCTCCTCCTGCCCACTCAACTCTCCTGCTACTCCGACATAATAAAAAACCACCTTAATGAGTTACATAGATCTTTTTGCAGCAAAGTTAGAATGATGCAATGGCAGTGTAGACACTGCACTGGCTTAAGTCACCCTAATGGCTTCTGAGATGTGTCACACAATGCCCATCATAACCACTCTGGTAAGCAATTTCTACTCTGCTGCCCTGCCTCCAGGTACACAACATTTGCCCCCCCACACACACACACATACCCTTTTAAAGCCTCTTGAATTTCTGAAATTCTACTTCCTGTATGCCCAGCATGGACAGCTCATACCACATCTTCCCAGCTAACCGTGCTGCCGTTCCTCAGCAAGTGCACTCCAGGCTGGCATACACTGGACTTCCTGGTTCCGTTGGGTCTCTGGGGAGAGGAGGCCGTGCAGTCACAAATTTTGAACCCACCATAGGAACTTTGACACATATGGGCAGATTGCTGATGGCGTGGATGAGATGGGGTACGAAAGGGACATGCAGCAGTGCTGTGCTAAGATCAAGGAGCTGTGACAAGTGTACCAGAAAGGAAGGAAAGAAACTGTCATACTGGTGCGGTGTTGAAAACCTGCTGCTTCTACAAGGATCCACACGCTATCTTTGGCCGTGACTCCACCTCCACCATCGAGAGCCCCTTGAATACCTCAA
Source organism: Rafetus swinhoei (assembly GCA_019425775.1). NCBI lineage: Eukaryota > Metazoa > Chordata > Testudines > Trionychidae > Rafetus > Rafetus swinhoei. Next base: position 265,693,967 of record CM033437.1, on the reverse strand, counting down.
GGGGATTGGAGGCAGTGTCTAGCCGAGTAAACCACCAGGAAGAAGTGGTGGACAAGATGGTCAAGTTGGAGGAGGATGTGGGACAGGTGACAGGTTCGAGGAGTGGTGTGGTAAGTCAGGATGTATTTTTTAGTCCAAGAGGGTTTAGCCAATCCCACCAGTCTAGCTTTGGCATGCCTGATGCAGGAGAAGAGAGTTCTGGTAAATATTAATTTTGCTTTGATACTGCACAGTTCCATGAAGTAGAGCTGTCCTTTATTTTGTTACATAGTACACATGGGAGAAGAGGTTGAAATAAACACTGGGTACTGTTTGCACTGGCATTCCCCTGAGCAGTTATGCAATGGAGGCCCAGCAGAAAAGTTTATTAATACACACCGAGGTCTCCTAGGAATCTTCCATAGAGATCTCCAGGAAACTTTCCTGTGTATACTCTGCGATCCTCAGCAGAAAGTTGCTTGACAGAGCTTCTTTGGGTTTTTTCCCCACATTGTAGAAGACTTTGCCATGCCAATCAGTAGTTACTTCTGCAGCAAACAGGTGGACTAGATGTTCCAAATACTCTATAGTAGTAGTTTTCAACCTATAGGTCCACAGACTAGGTCTAAGATTTCCAAAAGGATCTGCTCCTCAATTTGACATTTTTAGGGGTCTGCAAATGACAAAAGGTTGAAAGCCACTGTTCTATCACATGATCAAATGAGTCTGCTGATAGCAATAGTGGATTGGGAGGTGCTCTTATCCAGCCAAGAAGTTGGTCTTTACTGAACAAGAAAATTGGTAGTGTAATCATTGCAAGGTTATGTGGATTAATAAAAATTAACACCCTCCAGAAACTTACGCATCTTTTAGCAACGGCTACTCTGTGGGTTTTGAATAGAACTAGAGATAAGATTAGTTCGTTTCACTCACCAGTGGCACCCATTACAAATAAGGTAGATCTTAATCCAAAGAATTTCAAAGATTGGGAGTGCCATGGCATACACACAGCTGGCCTCCTATTCAGTAACAAAACTTATTTAGAGATCAAAACTTACTTTAACAGGCCCAGTATTTGAAAGCTGGTCATTGTTTCTCAGCTTTCTAGACAATCTGTTTCACTAAAGTTTGCTTTCTGTATAAGAGCAATGACATCTGGTCAATTAGAAAATCAAAATTATATCTAATTTATATCAATCTTTGCAGACAGCATTCCTAATAAAAGTGTCCATGTATGATATATTGAGGGAAGAATGTGAATAGACAGATTGTGCCCAGAAGAAAGTAGTTTGATCTGGAAAAAAGGGCCAGCAAATTCAGTCTGTAGCACAATAAAAGATACCGTTTCAGCGGTATCTCGCACCAGTCAGGTTAAAAATATGTATATAGATTAAATTACAATATATTGGAGAAATTGTGGTGAAAGAGGAGCTTTTATCTACATATGATGGACATATCCTATCAGAGGATTGGGATACAATTCATAGCCAAATAACATAACACAAATTGTTGGACATTTATTATCAAATAATCCTTTGATTATCCTCCCAGAGCTTCCTAGAGGAACTAGTTCCACAAAAGGAATGAAGAGGTAATCTCTCATCTGCTAGAAGCTGCTCAGCTACAACTGTCCTGCTACTGGAAAATATGAAAAAATAGCCTAATCATTGAGAAATTGTTGAACGAAAATGAGAAGTTGTGATTATGGAAAAATTAACACACGCAACAAAAGAGTAGCAATAGATACATAGATATTTGGTAACCTTTTATTTAGTACTCAAAACACATTCACCTGCCAAAAAGAAAACCCATCATGCGTGTCCAAATTTTTGAATATTAACATTTGATAGGCCTACTTGGTCTGTTAAGTATGTGTCTATAGAGATTTAACTCAATTAAATAAAATCAGTAGAAATGACAATGTTTTGTAATGATGCTTACTCTGCAATACATTAACACACTGTTTGGTAGAAATATCTGGCTCTAGTCCTATATAATGTCTCTTCAGACAAAAGCCAACTATTGTGCTGATTGTTTTGGTTCTGATATTTACACTCAAGAATTTGTAAACTTAACTTTCTGGTTTTTAAAAAATGAGGTTGGTACGGTTTTTACAACATAAGAGAAAGAGCTGGTGCAGATTCAATTTTGCTGTAACCTGATCCTTTAAGAAAAACCATGAAGTATTAAATATATCCCGATGGGCAGCGGTGAAATATAGAGATCTACAATTTTTCAAAAAGGCCACAAGATGTCCTCACTACTCCAACACAAATCCAACTATTTTATATATACACTATCCATATATTTGTTAGTCTCTGAAGTGCCACAGGACTACTCATTATTTTTAAAGTTAGACTAACATGGCTACCCCTCTGATGTGCCAGTGTCATCAGGTGATTGACCCCATTTAGAGGGAGCAGAGGATTGTGCCCCTGGAATGTTTTCTTGCTGCCAGGTAGGGGCTTAAGGAGAAATACCTGTTCCAGACACAGAGGGTATGTCTACACTACAGAGTTTTTTTGGAAAAATGGCAATTTTTCCAAAAACACTTCACTTACATCCACGCTGCAATCGTGTTCTTTCAAACGAACAGAGGAGTTTTTCCGACATTGGTAAACCTCTTTCTATGAGGAAAAAGCCTTTTTTCCAAAAGAGCTCTTTCAGAAAAAGGCATGTGTGGACAGGGAAGAGGGTTTTCTTTTGAAAGAAGAGGCCTCCAGGAAATAACACAGGTGCACTGGTGGCCACTCCATCCAAAGTAATCACAACTCTATAGTTCCTGTCTGCTGGCCCCTCTTAAAGCTGCAGGCACCCTGGACAAGCCTTGTGGCAGGAAGCTGGTCTTGGAGCAGCACCCTGACCACATGGCTCTCCCTGCCACAGGCCTGCTTTCCCATGGCAGATCCACAAGTCCCCCGACACCTCCCTGGCCCTTGCAGGGAGCAGCACCAGGGCTCCCAGGACCTACCCAAGGGGACCAAGAGGTGGGCACCCTCCTAGTCTGGAGTAGAGATCCCCTCCTTCCTCCAGCTGTGGGGCGAGGAGGAGACACTCCAGGATCTCCGCTCCAAGCACTGCAATGCGGACATTCATGTCTGGATGGCTGAGTCCCTGGCAAGGCACCGACACCCACCCCGGACCTTGGAGTAAAGTCAAAGAGCTCCACCAGGGATACATGAGGGCCAGAGAGCACAGCTCAGGTTCCGGGGTAGGACCCCACACCTGCCCCTACTACCAGGAGCTGCACCAAATCCTGAGGAATGGGGAAGCCATTTCCCCACCCATCGGGGTGGTTGCCAGCCTCAACACACCTGTCATCGCCCGGCCAGAGGTCACAGCGGAAGAGGACAACCAGAGACAGCATGAGGAGGCGGACAACATGGCCGTCACACTCTCCTCAGAGCCAGTTCCCTTGAGCCTGGACATCTCCCAGGCCTCCTCTGATGCCAGGGAGGGATCTCAAGTGAGTTCTCAGTTTGTCACACGCACAGGGCAGGGAAGCAGGTGCAGAGGGAGAGGTGTGTGAGCATCGCTCGGCCTGGACATCGTGCTGTAGTCTGTGCATGTGGAACCACGTGCAGTGTAAGTGTGTGCCCTGCAGACTCAGAAGGCAGCCCCTGAGTATGCTTAGGATCCTGCTCCCAGGCTCAGGGGAGGCCACACATGTATGGCCCTGGCAGGGGGATACCCTCCCACCACCTGCCACAACTGGAAGCAGGCTAGCCACAAGGGTGCAAGCACAACCCCAGACACACCGAGGAGTGCCGCACACGGGCATGCCTGCACATGCAAGGCAGCACCCGCTCCCACAGGCAGCACTGCCAGGCACAGGTGTGTGTGAGGGCCCCAGGGAGTGCTAGGCTGCTCCCAGCTCCTCTGTCACCCATGGGGAGAATCCCTCTGTGGCCAGAGACTTCCCTTGACTGTTTGTCCATGGACCAGTGAGGGAAGCGGGCAGCATGGTCCCCTGGCCACCTCAGGGCCCTTGTGAGACATGGCCTTTCACTTGGGACATCCCCTTCCTCTGGGCCACGCACTGTTGGTCACTGCTCACAGAGGAGGGCACGGCCTCAGGGACAGTGTCCGCATGGATGACTGACCGCCTCACCCTCTTTGTGTTCTCCACAGCCAGACCAGTGGGGAATGAGGGGCGAGCCACACCAATCGAGCCAGCTGCCAGAGCCTGGGGGACCCAAAAGTGTGCCAGGCTTCACGAAGACCTAATGCGGCAGCACGGCAGCATACTGCACGATATACAGCAGATCCTGGTGCAGAAGATTGGAACTGCACATGGGACCAGCTCATGCAGCGGTGTGATAGCATTTGTGCCATCACGAGGGAAATGATGGCACACCTGCCTGCTGTCGCTGCTCCTGCCTACCACCCTCTCTGCTATGCCCATTCCCCCTTCCTCTGCCCCCAAGCAATGCCTGTGCCCCCTTCCCAAGCAATGCCCATGCCCTTCCTGCCATCCCTGACCCCACTTCAGCCCCCCTCTCCTGCCTATCCCCTGTGGTCCCAGGACCCACCCAACCCCAAATCCAATGAGGTCACATCCAGCCACCCCCCACACCACTCCAAGACCCTCTCCCCCTCCAGGTTAGGAGCCTCCCTCCCCCTCCCTTAAAAAAACACACACACACACACACACACACACACACAAAGTTTGTTTTGTTCAAAACCAGACAGGTGTCTTTATTGAGAGGTCAGGGAAGAGGAGAAGGAAGGGGTTGTGGTGGGAAAGGAATAGTGCAGCAAGCCACAGGCCCCTAGCAGGGAGGCCCTGGGGACAGTTACTGTGGTGCGTGAGAGACTCTCCCTCACGGCCTCCCAGATGTGCACCCCAACCTGATGGGCCTGTTGGATGGCAGCTGTCCACAGCTGCTCAAAGGGTCTCCCCTCATGGCTGGCCTCTGCCCCCCACCCTAGGAGGAAGGCCTCCTTCTTCCTCTCCACAATGTTGTGGAGGACACAACATGCCGCACACCTTGGGGATGTTGCGCTCCCCCACATCCAGATGGGTCAGGAGGCACCTGAAACATGCCTTGAGGTGGCCAAAGACACACTCCACCTGGATCCTGGCCCCGTTCAGGTGTGCATTAAATTGGTCCCTGCTGGGGTCCAGGTGGCTGGTATAAGGCTTCATTAGCCATGGCATCAGGGGTAGGCCATGTCCCCCACAATGCAGAATGGCAACTGCACATCCCCAACCACAAAGTCATGGCAGGGGAAGAATGTGCCCACCTCCAGCTTCCCACAGAGGCTGGAGTTCCAAAAAAATCCAGGCATTGTGTGCCCTGCCTGACCACCTGACAAAAATGTCTTAACTGTCCACGGTGGCTGACCAGGGCCTGCAGCACCATAGAAAAGTAGCCCTTGCAGTTGATGTACTGGGCCGCTCTATGTTGAGATGCATGGATCGGGATGTGGGTCCCATCAATCACTCCCCTGCAGTTTGGGAACCCCAGGGCAGCAAATCCAGCCACGATGGTGTCCAGGTCTCCCAGGCAGATGACCCTCCACAGCAGGATGGAGTTGATGGCCCTCACAACCTGCAGGAGACAAACACACAACACAGAGAATGAGAGGGGGTGCCTGAGCCCTTGGGAGGTGCCCATCTCCCTCCTCTTCCCCCCCCCCCCAAGAACCCCAGGAGCCACCCCCTATGAGGCCACCACCCTCAGCAGCAAGGCTGTGTGAGGGGGGGATGGCACAACCCCCAGGGGATGGGGCTTCCCTCCACCCCCACCATCCTCCAATCCCACTTTCCCAAGGGTCCCCCCTTTTCCAGGACCCCCCCTCCAAGAGTGCCTTACTGCGATGAGGAGGGCCCCCAACAGTGGACTTTCCCACGCCAAACTGGTTGCCCACCAACTGGTAACTGTCTGGAGTGGCAAGCTTTCAGATGGCAATTGCAACCCACTTCTCCTGGGGGGATAGCAGGCTGCAGGTGGGTGTCAAGTCAGAGGGCAGGGGTGAGCCAGGCACACAGCTCCAGAAAGGTGGCCTTCTGCATGCGGAAGTTTTAGAGCCATTGCTGGTCATCCTACCACTCCATGACCAGCCGGTCCCACCAGTCGGAACTGGTGTCCAGCCTACAGAAACTCCTCTCCATAGAGGGTTGTGGTTGCAAAGATGTTGTTCCTGCACCCAGGGAGAGGGTCCCCAGAATGAGCTCAGGACCAGGAAGGCAACGAGCACAAAGTGCTGCAAAAACTGCAGCATGGCCATGTGGCTCCATCGCATGCCCAGGGGCAGCTCTGGCTCCATGGTACCAAGAGAAAAGCTGTGGTGTCCAAAAAAGCAGGGCAACCACAGCAGGCGCTGTGAGAGCTTTGCTGTCCCTTGAAGAGGTAGCAAGTACGCAGCAGAAGCAGAGAAATGGCTGTCTGAGATGGGGGGGGGGGTTCCTTTAAGCACGTGTATCTCTAGGCTCCAGCACCAGCACTCAGAAGCAACTGGTGACCTAAAGCCCTGCCTGAAGTGGTTCCGTGTGGCCTTTTATGCGAGAGAGCGTCCAATCAGTGGGGATGCTATCTTTCGAAAAAGCAGATCACTTTTTTGATGCCCTTTGGCAGAGTGGACAGTCTTTCAGAAGAAGTTTTCGGAAGATCTCTTCTGGAAAAGCTTCTTCTGAAAGAAGCCTGCAGTCTAGACGTAACCTGAGAGAGGCTCCCGCAGATTGCAGAGGGTTGCTACTTGTGGACCTCTCACCCCCATGGAACTGAGGAGAGGGGCTTGAGAGGAGCAGCTAGGAAAGCCACTGGAAGAGGTGCTATGAGCAGAAGTTACACAGGTCTCATGCAAGACCCTTGAACTGGGGGGGAAGGGTTTGGGCCTGAAACCAAAGCTAGAGGACTAAGGAAGGGACAAGAAGAGCAGAATCTATGAAAGCAGAAATGACTCCAGACAGGAAAGGCTGTGAATGAGGTGCCAAGGCAGAAAGATGACCTGATGAGGGGCAGGGGAGATGAGAAGGGTGTATTGTTTTCTGTTTTAGACCAATAAGTTTGCCCCTTTTCCAAGAGCCTATTGTTGAACAAAAATAAAGCCAGAGTGGAGCTCATTTAATGAGCCTCTTGAAAAGGGAAATGGATGCAGGGCTGCTGAAGAGATACCTACTGCTGGCCAAGTGCATTTCAGGGCAGGTGCACGCACATTGTCTGACAGTTACAACTGACTTCGGCACACACAGAAACAGGCTAGATGTGATGATTTTTATTTTTATGAATGACAGAAAAGAGAAGGGGGATTTCCAGTCAGCTTTGGTTGCAGGCCTCGACTCCCCACCCCCGTCAAGCATGAAGAGGTCTTTACAGATGAGACCCATAATGTGTTAACTAATAAGTAACCACAATTCTTCTAAAAGATACACAGAAGGGGTTATGGGTGGTGCAGCACTAGTTGGCATCCTTTCATCTGCAAGGATAGGCATTGATATAGATCAGTGTTTCTCAAAGTAGGCCTCAGACAGATGTCAAATGGCAAATACTAGCTGTCAGTCTCTGATGTTAGGGGAAGTTATGAGAACTTTCCATACCTCCCTCCCAATAACTCTGGTTTTAGCCAAAGTACAGTTTGGACTCTGGCCCAGTTTAGACCAGCCTCAGCCCTGACCTCATTTGTGCTAGCTAGAATATCTCTATTGGGCCATTATGGCATGCAGTGCATTCTGGCTATGCCAGTGTTTCTAACCATGTATGTGTTAAGATGCAAGAGGACCAGGGTCTCGCTTAGAGCCAGCTATACCATGTTATACCACTTAAGCATTCATTTACACCAGGGAAACCCCTGATTTGCTCTTTAGTAGCCCAAATGAAATGGAAAGATGGCTTACAGTGATGCTGAGATAACTCAGCCAGGTCCAGGATCTGATCCATGATATCATCCAAGAAGCAATTTTCTTGCCATTTTAGAAAACTCTCAAGCTAAACAATATTCTCAACTTCACACTCGCAGTGTAAAGCATGGAACCCATATACTTTTGGAAATGAGAAGGAGCTGGCCAGATTCCAAGATTTTTAAATTTATCCAAAACACTTCTAGCTGTTCTAATAATTTGAGCCCATCAATTGCTGTAAAATGGAAAGTAACCAAACCCATGGTTTTTAGTTTTGATTTCATTTAAAATAGATTATCTGGAAGAACAACAAAAACAAACAAAAAAAACAAAAAACACACATTTCTCCTCCCTGTTAAGTGAGACTGCAAGCAACTGCTAACTTGTTGCAAGATTTTTTGCACTGTGATACATCATATCATCACTAGTATACATACATGCAGAAACAAACATCAAGGTAGGGGGTAATTAACAGGAATAGAACAGAACAAATATACAAATCTACCAAGTTTATTATACAACACTCCAAATCTTGCACTATAAACCTACATCCATTGAAGTACACAGGCCAGATGATCCAGAGTAACTGCATGAATTCTTATCAGTTACACAACTATTCTATAGTCCCCTGGGGTGGGACCAGCAGCCAGTGCACTCTGGCCCCACTCCCAGGGAGCCTCCTGCCACCCTGAGCTGCTGCCTCTGGATCAGAGGTAGCAGCACAGGGTGCCAGGCGAGAGCTGGTCCACAAGGGGAGCCAGTTTAAAAACCAACTCCCCATGCAGCCTGGCTGCCTGCTGTCTCGGATACAGGATTAGAGCATCCCATGGAGCAGCCTCTGTCTGCGGACAAAGGCTGCTGTGCGGGAGGAGGGAAGGAGATGGGGAAGCTGCTGTGAAGCAACCTCAGTCCATGGCAGCCCAGGTTGGCCACAGACAGACTGGTCCAGCAGCAGCTCCTGTCCGTGGGGGTCTAAGTTTCCCCACAGACAGCGGCTGCTCTGCCTCTCCTGGAGCAGCATCTGTGTGCAAGGAGCTCGGACCTGCCCCACGTTCAGGGGCTGCTGCCAGGGACCAGCCTCTGTCTGCAGCGGGCCCAGGCGGACAGAAGCTGCTCCATGGGATGCATAGCAGCTTCTATCCATGGGGAGCTCAGGCCCACCATGGACAGAAGTTGCTTCGTGGCAGCCTCTCCTGCCCTCCTTCCCACACTGCTGCCTCTGAGAGAGTTAGCAGCGTGGGGGGGATGTCAGCCGATGGTCAGGGCAGTGAGTGGTGTGTGTGTATTATACACCCGAGACTTCAACTGCCAGGACCGGGGTCCCTTAGCAGTGGGCAACCTGGAAGAGGTTGACGGGCGCCCCAATAAGTTTACAGGGGAGAGCTTATAACACCTCAGATTTTAGCTGCTAGAATCCAGAAATCCCTTCGCAGCGGGCAGCCTGGGGAGGCTGAGAGGTGCCCCAATGGATCTGTCACCTGGGAGTGACACAAATCCAAACGCCCAAGCTCTCCCTATACCTGTCCCTTATGACCGGCTGGAGTTCTTTTAAATTGTGCTTGGTTCTGTTACAGCAACTGAAGGAGTCAGGTTAAAGCTTAAACAGTTACTATTTTATTGTTACAGGGTAAACTTAGCTGTTAAATGCTACTGCTGTGTTACAGATAACACAGCCACTACAAAAGGACAGGACAGAAATTACACTTAAAACAAAAGTCACTTACAGGTACCATGAAACCCTTTTGGTTCTCTGAGCTCTTATTAAATGCATGCAAAATAGACACATAGCAGGTATATATTCTCACCCCTGCGTTCCAGACTTGGCGTGGCCAGCATCTTTCTCTCAATCCCTCGGGAAGAAGTAGGGCGAGGTTGGGCGTCCCACAGACCTCGGAGACAATCAATACCTGCCAGCAGGTATAGATGATTGGAGCTCAAATGGGGTGGGCTACTAAACCCTCTTTATACCCCTTGGGTCACGTAAGCTTCTTCCTGGTCTCAAGTGGCCAATTAGGAAAAATGGCTTTGAATGCCAAGTTTCCCACGAAGGGTGCAAAGCATAATTCACACCTGGGAAAATGCAGACAATGGGCACTTCTAGTATGTGATGGGCGAAGATTCCTCTCCTGGGACAGTGCAGGCGTGTCAATTACTGGTACTAGCCATCAGAACGGGAGGCCCGGGTCGTCAGCTAGCCCATTTACTGTCTGGTTTCTGTTTATGGTAGAGTCAGGGACAGGCAGCACACCTGCGTTCCCAGGGCATCAAAGGCTGACTGCCTTTCTCTTGCTCTCTGGGGAGGGGAAACAAGATGGGGTTCATGTCTGGCTACATTCCACCCCCTTGACACGCCTCACTATGTCACAGAACGCAAGATGGCGGTGATGCCAGCACCTTTTGCCCTCCTTGGAGGAAGCTAAAATCGCCCTATCGGCAGGGTCTGATCAGATAATTTTGGATCAAGGGATTGATTAGGATCACTTCCCAATGCCATATACCGGATTTGTGCAGAGGAGGTAGCAGTGTACACAAAACGCCTAACAATACATAGAAGCATGCAGCAAGCAATTACAACAAGTAAAATGGTTAATATAGTATTTACAATAGAGTGAAGGAATGGAGTTAACGAAAGTCCTAGGTGTTGGGCTAGCCAATCTAGCCATGAGGCTTTTTCATTCTCAGTTACAGCGTGTATTACCTTAACAGCGCCCTTTATAACAAATGCATCTTGTTCAATTTGTAAGCAGCAAGATTGGTTAATTATCGCACATACTCCCCCCAGAGTTATTTAGAGGACCGGTCCCCATCGGAAGATGTCACTCTCGTTTCACCAGTCATTTGGGCTGAGAGGGACAAACTCGATTCCCAGTCCAGTAGAGGAGTCAAGTAAGGTGTTCTGGTACAGCAGTAGCAGTTGGGATGAGGAAGAAGACCATGGCGAGTTGGAGTACCATGTCTCATTTCAATAGTCTGTAACTAACAACAGTGGTTGCAAGCGCTACAACAGCAAGCGGTATATATATACAAAAGTTCATGGTGGTTTCCCGGATCCACACCAGCATTGGGAGGATCCATCCCACTGGAGCACTGTTCAGGGCTATTGCCTCAGTTTCCTGTAATAAAACATAAGGTTTGCCGGTCTTGGATACAATCCAAGCCTCAGTAATGGTTATTGGTGTTAGCCCAGCGTCTGCAGTGGTCCAGACTCCTTTTCCCTTGTAGGAGTGCAGTACGTGGGTTTGTGTCCCCAAACTGGGGTGTTGGGACAAGGGCTATTAAGCGGTTTAGTCCCATGATCGTAGACAACCCTGTTGTCCATCGGGTTGGGTAAGCAAAACCAATTCCTGAAACAATTTCTACTCCAGTTAAAACATACTTCCACCCTTGCTTACTGGTGGGTGGTGGACCAATATCATCTACTTGCCAGGTTGCCCATAGTATTTTTTTTTTTTTTTTTCCCATCTCTTAGCCTGGCAAACTGTTGCCCTTCTGTTATATGTTTCTTTGAGTTCAGCACATAGGGTGCAAGCTTGTACCAGATCTCTGGCTTGTTTGTGGGTGATAGGCCACCCCCCCTGGCATGTGCCTGCCGCACCAGCTCATTGCTTCCTGTGTGTCCCAAGGTTTCATGTAGCCAAATGTACAGGCGTTCCCAATCCACCTAGGCAGCAAAAATTTGTACTGCTGCATCTGCTAGGTTATTTAGCTGTGCAGTCGGGGTGTTGTTCCTTTGGTGAGCTGACACATGACTTATGCTTAAGGCATGCTGGGTTGCATGCTGGTATATCCATTTCCAGTATTCCAATCTCCAGACAGGCTTTCCCCCCCTATTTTCCAGTTATTATTCTTCCAGTTAGTTATCCACTGGGTGGCTCCAGCCCATATAGCATAGGAGTTAGTGTAAATGGTACTGGCACCTGCCTCACAAGCTAGTTTGATTGCTGCCAGCTCTGCAAGCTGAGCTGTTCCTTCTATGTTTGTGGTCAGGGGTGCAGAGGATGTGTCTGCTGAGACAGCAGCAGCCTTCCCCTGTCCACTTTCCTTTGAAATAGCCAGGCAGCCTGTATTCACATAAAATGTTGAATTTAAAAGCAAGCCAAAAGTGTTATCAACTCAGCCTTGAAAAGAGACAGTTAAGTTTCAAAGCTTGAATTTCTAAACTAATCATTTGGTTTCTAGAAAGTTAAATTTAACCTTAAGAGTTGAATGCCCAACAGAAGCACTAACCAATTTGTGCCTTGTCTGTTTGCAATTTTAAGCAAGAGGACATTATCCAAAACAAAATAAAACTAGTTCATCTGAAACCCACAAAATAGAGTTACAATATATAGAGCTCATTCTTTTATGCAGTTGACCAATTAAGTTTCAGTAGAATCCCTAATTTTCCTTTGCAGATTTAACAAAGGTGTCCATAGACAAAATGTTTACATTTGATTGTTTCTTTGCCTAGATGGTTTGCACAGTGCTTAAGGAAGAGGCTGCAAAGAAACAAGGTGTCATTTTTAAAACAAGATTTCCCTTCACATATTACAACCATCAGTTAATTCCTTCCACACTCCCACGGAGTCCACCTTTTATCTTCACATTCCCTCAAATCACTTGATTTGTCCTTTCAAAGAAAATGTTTCTCTACTTTCCTTATTCCTTCAACTATGCCCATAGGGCTCCAAACTTTTTGCCTTCCCCTTTTCACATGCTTTTCCTTCTTATGGTCCATCCTAATTCCTGCTAAATGACTTTTCCCAATGACACAGGTTTGTCTACTATGAATTTGGTAAGGAGGGTGAGCTTGTTCACTAAGCCTCATACCTCCTGGTCCTTTTCTCAAGCATATTCCTGAGGAAGAAAAAAATAAATCTGAGAGTTGCTTTAACTCTCAGCACCCATCCTTAAGGGAATCTAGCTCGTCTGGGTACTGAGGACATGCATGTCTACCTCTCCATTTCTGAAGCAGAGGCTTTTACATTTTTGCAGTTTCATATTTGCATTCTTATATTCAGTCAATTTTGAAGAACACCTCATTACAGGTTTTCCATAGAAGACAAGCTGCAGCTGCTTCCTCTCCATTGGAGCCAAGGGTTTACATATCCACAAGTAGTTAGCCAATTTGTCTTCTACGTCTGAAATTGTATGGACAGCAGCTAACACTTGATCAGACCAAGGGCTATGCCCGAACCTTTGCAAGATTTTGTTCAGAAGGAGTAACATCTTTTACAAATGCCAATATCTCAGTCTTCTCTCTGGGAGCCTTCTTAAAAGACTGCTTACATTTAAACATTTTCTAGTATACCCAACCTCCTATTGGGACTAAAATAGCAATACCAATACCTCCTTTTTTTTTTTCTTCTTTCTGGAGGGCTACAATTTGAACTTTCTGATCTCAGGTAGTTTGCTGATCAAACTTAGCTCCTGCAAAGCTTCTTTGTGCTGCCAGCTAGGGCATTTGCATCACAAAGGAAATTACAACCTGTTGTGGCTCCTGGAGCCTCCACAGCATTTTAATTTGTTTGCAGTTTTTACCCCTTCTACAGTATACATGGCATGTCACAGGAAAATGTGCAGTCTTTGTTCACAACACTACTTAGCCACATTAAACTTTGCATAGGGTGTAACTCTTTCTTTATGCTTACAGTTTTCCTGTACTTTCATTAAACAACTTGGACTGAAATGGTCTTACTGAAAGTAAACCAAACCAATTTGTTTAAACCTACAAACAAGATTACTGGACCTTGAAAACCTCATTTATTTACACTATATAGATGTATATTTACACACAGATACACATACATTCTCTCTGAACCTTTCTTACACTATTTCTACATAGCTGTACAACAATTACATTCCCTTTTTATTCATTGGGGTAGTTAAGTTCCAATAGAACCCCTCCTTTATAGTTCTTTTAGCAGTATCTATAATCAAATGTACGGATTTGAGTCAAATTTGCCTGGATTATTTACAGACATTCCTTTGGAAAAAGGGCCCATTTTCCTTCAGAATGGCTGCAAAGAAACCACAATTTTCTATCTACACCATTTTAGCATTTGCACAACTGCTCAATTCTCTCCATTCTCTGTAGAGTTAAATTCTCTGTGGGTTTTTCTTTTCTTAAAACACTTTCTTATCTCTAAAAATAAAAAAACTGGCCTTGTTTCAGATATTACTCTTGTAAGTATTGTTTTAAGGATTTAGATTTCCAGTACATGTACTTACTGCCTTTTTCTCAGTTCTACCACAAGGCCTTCAATCTATCTGTTGCCTGCCTGCTTGTCTGGGCCTGATCCTGTTTTCCTTGCTAAATGGAAAGTGGCTCCTTTCCACAGACTCAGGCTTTGTCCTATTCTTTAGCTTGCAGGCAGTTCTATACTTACAGAACTGCACCCACAACTCCTCAGGATTTCCCCAATCCTTTTCTAACATTTCTCTATCCCATTTTGGGTTGCCCCAACCTTCCTGGGCAAAATTCTTTTCTACTTTACTGAAATCAGTATTTACCATGACTAGCTTCATGTTGCTGTATTTAAACCTATAACACAATCCTGCCGACTACGCCAATTCTGTCAGCCGATGGTCAGGGCAGTGAGTGGTGTGTGTGTGTGTGTATTATACACCCGAGACTTCAACTGCCAGGACCGGGGTCCCTTAGCAGTGAGCAACCTGGAAGAGGTTGACGGGCGCCCCAATAAGTTTACAGGGAGAGCTTATACACCCGAGACTTCAACTGCCAGGACCAGGGTCCTTAGCAGCGGGCAACCTGGAAGAGGTTGACGGCGCCCCAATAAGTTTACAGGAGAGCTTATAACACCTCAGATTTTAGCTGCTAGAATCCAGAAATCCCCAGCGGGCAGCCTGGGGAGGCTGAGAGGTGCCCCAATGGATCTGTCACCTGGGAGTGACACAAATCCAAACGCCCAAGCTCTCCCTATACCTGTCCCTTATGACCGGCTGGAGTTCTTTTAAATTGTGCTTGGTTCTGTTACAGCAACTGAAGGAGTCAGGTTAAAGCTTAAACAGTTACTATTTTATTGTTACAGGGTAAACTTAGCTGTTAAATGCTACTGCTGTGTTACAGATAACACAGCCACTACAAAAGGACAGGACAGAAATTACACTTAAAACAAAAGTCACTTACAGGTACCATGAAACCCTTTTGGTTCTCTGAGCTCTTATTAAATGCATGCAAAATAGACACATAGCAGGTATATATTCTCACCCCTGCGTTCCAGACTTGGCGTGGCCAGCGTCTTTCTCTCAATCCCTCGGGAAGAAGTAGGGCGAGGTTGGGCGTCCCACAGACCTCGGGAGACAATCAATACCTGCCAGCAGGTATAGATGATTGGAGCTCAAATGGGGTGGGCTACTAAACCCCTCTTTATACCCCTTGGGTCACGTAGGCTTCTTCCTGGTCTCAAGTGGCCAATTAGGAAAAATGGCTTTGAATGCCAAGTTTCCCACGAAGGGTGCAAAGCATAATTCACACCTGGGAAAATGCAGACAATGGGCACTTCTAGTATGTGATGGTGAAGATTCCTCTCCTGGGACAGTGCAGGCGTGTCAATTACTGGTACTAGCCATCAGGGCAACGGGAGGCCCCGGGTCGTCAGCTAGCCCATTTACTGTCTGGTTTCTGTTTATGGTAGAGTCAGGGACAGGCAGCACACCTGCGTTCCCAGGGCATCAAAGGCTGACTGCCTTTCTCTTGCTCTCTGGGGGGGAAGAAACAAGATGGGGTTCATGTCTGGCTACAGGGGAGCAGGTGACATCGTGGAGCCAGAGGGAAACGGCTTTTAAGCTGGCTCTCCCCTGCACTGGTTCCTCCTTCCTCTTGCTGCCTCTGATAGAGAAGCAGCAAGGGCAGAGGGAAAAATGCATGTACTCAACAAGATTAACCGATTAATCAATAAGCCTAGACTTATCATATAGTCAACTACACATTGACATCTCTAGTCAGGATGTATGCCCAAAATGTGGCATTTAAAAAGTCACTGGAAAATTAATACCTCATTGATCATTAATATTGTATGATATATGCATGGGATGACTATGGATACGTACTAGCATTATGTGCTTAAAATGTGTTTGGCAAGCAATGCAAAACACCAGTCTGTCCTAGACAAAGGAATGTGTATTTGGTTACCTGAGAGTAGCCTAGTCATCAGCCAGAGATGAAGAGTTACATAACTCTGGACTCGATGACCTCTCAAGGTCCCTTCCCATTCTAGGATTCTATGATAAAAGGTAGACAAAGCCATCAGCCTAGCAAGTGGAGGGAGATCGACTCAACTATAAAGATAGGGGGTCTGAACCCCAAATAAGTGATTGCATCAGCTGATTGTATGCAATATTGCTATCTTATAGAAGTGTATCAAGTAAGGTCTGTTATGAAAGCTAATGATAGTGGTGGTTAATATCAATGTAAAATGTATGTACTAACATTATATGAGAAATTGTTTCCAAGTGTGTGTGTTCTCCCAGACAGGAGAGAAAGCAGATCATATCTGTTGCGGGTGAAATTAAGCAAGATGTGACCCAGAACAATGAAGCTCCATTTTCATATGAATCAGCATGGGGGATGGGAAGCCCACAGGAATGGAAGGATCATATGAAGTCAATCTAGGGACCAAACAGTGAGTTTCAGAAGATATACGAAAAGAGAATAAGCTATCTTGGCATCTATCATTCACCAGACATAAGGGGCCAGCTTGCAAGCTGAGGGTGATGGGTCCTTCCACCAAATAAGCAGAACTCTCTGGAACTGAATATAGCTAAGAAACCTTCTTAGACAAAAGATCTTTCATCTAAGAAGATGAGGGAAACCAGAATCTTGTCCTAGGGGCTTCATGGACAGAGGAGGGAGGGGGATAAGGTGCTCTTCCTCCCACCTCAAATTTCATAAGAAGCTCTGGTGTTGGTGGCCCCAGCACTGGGAGGTCAGGCCTGGTGTGGTGTAACCCCCAGCCTGCCGGTCCCAGCCTCTAGCACCACAACAATAGGCTGGGGGAGGGTATCTGGGGACTCTGGTGGAGCATGGGTGGGGCCAAGTGAGGCAGTTTGGAAAGGTTTTGCCTTCCACTTGCCCATGATACCTGCCGCCCATGACAGTATTTTTACTTGCTTGTAACCATTTTGTCTTTATCCCTTGTGCTTTAATTTATGTAAAACCTCTTGTTGATTGAACAGATGCGTTTTACTTTCCATCTTCTAATCCATCTTCTAACCCAACCCAGTGATGTGTTTGAACTGAAATAAATGATTGCTAATGCCCATTCAAGCTGCACTTTTGTCTAAGGGTATGTCTAGATTACATGCCTCTGCTGACAGGCATGTAAAATAGGCTACCCGACAGTCAATGAAGCCGGGATTTAAATATCCCCAGCTTCATTAAAATAAAAGTTGCCGCCACGCTGTGCCAGCTCAGCTGATCGGCACAGCGCACGAGTCAAGATACAGATCGGTCGACAAGGGAAGCTTTTGTCGACCACTCCTGTAAACCTCATTTCACAAGGCATAAGGGAGCCGTCAACAAAGGCTTCCCTTGTCGACCGATCCACGTCTTGACTCGTGCGCTGTGCCGACAATCAGGTGAGCCGGCACAGCATGGCAGCCATTTTTATTTTAATGAAGCCAGGGATATTTAAATCCCCGCTTCATTGACTATGTCGGGTAGCCTATTTTACATGCCTCTGTTGGCAGAGGCATGTAATCTAGACGTACCCTAAAAGAGCAACAAACCTTATTGATGTCTTTGAATGTTCTAGGAGAGGGCTGGACAGATGAGGTTCAACAAGGACAAGTGCAGAGTCGTGCACTTGGGATGGAAGAATCCCAAGCATTGTTACAAGCTGGGGACCAACCAGTTAAATAGTAGTTCTGCCGAAAAGGACCTGCATGTTACAGTGGATGAGAAGCTGGATATGAGTCAAGTGTGCGCCCTTGTAGCCAAGAAGGCTAATGGCATATTAGGTTGCATTAAGAGGAGCATTGCCAGCAGATCCAGAGATGTCATTATTCCCCTTTGTTCAGCTCTGGTGAGGCCACAGCTGGAGTATTGTGTCCAGTTCTGGGGCCCCCACTACAAAAAGGATGTGGACGCATTGGAGAGGGTCCAGCGGAGGGCAACCAAAATGATTAGGGGGCTGGAGCATATGACCTATGAGGAGAGGCTGAGGGAGTTGGGTCTGTTTAGTCTGCAGAAGCGAAGAGTGAGGGGGGATTTGATAGCAGCCTTCAACTTCCTGAAGGGAGGTTCCAAAGAGGATGGAGAGAGGCTGTTCTCAGTAGTGACAGATGGCAGAACAAGGAGCAATGGTCTCAAGTTGTGGTGGGAGTGGTCCAGGTTGGATATTAGGAAAAACTATTTCACTAGGAGGGTAGTGAAGCACTGGAATGGGTTACCTAGGGAAGTAGTGGAGTCTCCATCCCTAGAGGTGTTTAAGTCTCGGCTTGACAAAGCCCTGGCCGGGTTGATTTAGTTGGGATTGGTCCTGCCTAGAGCAGGGGGCTGGACTTGATGACCTTCTGAGGTCTCTTCCAGCTCTATGGTTCTATGAGATGGTTTGGGGGAAATCTGAGACTAGGAGCGTGTTGGGATCTTCCTGAAAGTAGTAACCAAGTCTGTTGTGTTGTAGCAGACTGCTGGGCTCAGAGTGCTGATCCAGGGCTGCCCAGCACCCAGACACTTGGGGAAATGCCTGATTGTCTGCTGGTCTCTAAGCTGCCACATTTAAGGGACCAAGTTTATAGGCACCTGGTGAGAATCCAGGTTGTGTTTCTACCATAATTAGCAAAATAGTTTTAAAAATTCTTAATATTGATGTGTAGCCACCAATAGATCATGAGAGATTAAAGAAAATGGTGAGTGCTATCCAAACAGCTGCACAAGAAAATTTTACAAGACCAATGTAAGAGTCTCGGTCAGTCTTCAAATTATATTTCTCAATTATATTTTAGGGATGTCAGATAGGATGTGGTTGGTGAGAAATTGGCATTTCTGCCAAAAAGAAAAACATCAGTTTACCCCAAAAAAATTCAAATGTTCAGCAAAGGAAATCTTACTAATTTAACTGACCTTAAAAAAAATAAACTTGTAAGTAGACATGTCAATAGGTAGAATCCCGAATCATGACAGAGGGATACACTTGCACCTTTAATCTACAATCCCCCTTTCTGCTACCACTTTGTAAACTGGACAGATCATCCTTTTATCTTAGTCTTGCTTTTGTCAGCTGTTGAAAGAATATTTTTAAATGTCATGATTAAGCCTGGCCAATGTCAACTGGCTCTTAACTCTAGCTCAGAGGTAGATAAGAAGTCTTATTAAATGTTTCCTTCCTCCCTCCCCATTGGATAATGCCAACTTACCAACACTTAAGTGTTGTGCAAGAACATGTTGACTTTTGTCAAATTCTGATAGAAGCTACATTGCCAAGACAGGCTGCCAGGAAAGGAAAATGTCATTTTGACTCATTGATATTCAGAACTCCTATTCCATGAGAAATTTTAAATTTATGGTCAGTTCTAGAATTGGGTTTGTTATTTTTCTCTTCAGAATTCTCTACAGAAAGGGGGTCCCAATTTCTGGCTAGCTCTCCACAGAGCTATTGTGTCCTGCAGAGAGAGGCACACATCACGTCACCTGGTTTGCATTTTGAATTTTAGCTTCACATCCATAAGAGATGGAGACGTAAGTGTTTAAGCAAGAAAGTGTGGATTCTATACCACATGGGCAGCAGCCTTCAAGGGAAAGATCAGAGTCACTGATGTTAACTAGCCCACAACAACAACTCTTGAACTGCAGTTGAAGTAAGAGTGTCATATAGTGTCTTCTATTCCAAGACCCGGGCAACTAGTAGAAGCCCTTCTCATGGTGTTTTAACAGCAGGTTAGACAGACATCAGGGATAATCTAGATGGTGCTTGGTCCTGCCATGAGGGCAGGGGACTGGACTTGATTTCTTGAGGTCCCTTCCAGTTCTAGTGTTCTATGGATCACAGACTATCCTTCCAGCTTGCTCCTTCAAGATATGAATACAATACAGTGCTGGCTCATTCAGCCCTGCGATAAAGCACATATAGCATAACCAGCTTGATTCTTTGCACTGCTATTGTAGGGGTTCAGGAGCTGTGAAATGAAGAGAGCAGGTTTGCAGCAAAACTGACCTCCCTAGCTCTCATGGAGAGAGGATGTTGATTGCACCCCCTTCTCCTACTGCTGACAAAGGGAGTTCTCCTCTCCAACTGCAGTGGGATAGGCCCCCATATCAGTTGGAATGGCTGTGAAAATAGTTTTTGGAAAAACTGTATACTTTAAAAATTATTAAAAAATGATTCACAATTGTAAATGGGATTTAGTTACAGACAAAAGCTCTTTAACAAAATCCTAACTCTGCCACTACAGCAGAGCAAAAGGAGAAAAAAAATGAAAAAGTGTCAGGGGGAAAAGCCTACAAATCACTATTTTATTGCACTCAATGGAAAAGAAGAAAAAAAAAAAAAAAGGAGAGGGTGGAAGAAAGGGAGGGAAATTGAAAATTGTTAAAGCAGATACTTTCCTAAATAAAAACCCTTTTCAAACCTTGCACAATGTAAGCCACATTGAATGACCATAAAAATTGTTGCCATTTCCCAATAATTAGAAAACAGCTTGGGCCTGATCCTATGGCCAGTGAAGTTAATGGGAGTCTTTTCACTAACTTAAATGAGTTTGGGATTAAGCCCTCTATGTCCTACTTCCTGTCCTTTATTAAGCCTTCCCAGTTACATTAAGAAACAATTTCTCATGTCTCAAGTTTTCCTAAAGAAAGCAAGGCTCTCAATCAGTTTTATTAGATCCCATGTGGACTTGTATTTTACAGCTACAAGGAAAAAAATGTATGCAATCTAAAGCAGCAGCAATATGCATATAATAATGAACTTAATAAAAAACTCTCCTCTTTGGCACAAGCTAAAAGGCAAAAAATTGATAGTGATTTAATTCTTACTGAAGATTGAGAAATACAAAAAACCACACAAATTTAAGATTGTGATAAGCCTTTTTTATGCAAAAGGGATAAAATACAGCATGCAGATGGAAAATTCTACATTCCAGAAGATCCTGAGGAGGATCCTCCAAATATAACATTGTGTCATGGCATATGCACACCCTGTCCCTTGTGGGTCAGACACAGAAGTATGGATGCCACCTAGTCAGTCTTTGACCAGTTGGCAAGCTCTGTCTATCAGAACCTCCTCCCCTTAGCTCAAGGTAGTATAGCCTAGTAAGTAAAGTCCATAAATAGCCCTTGTCACAGGACAAGCAGGTCTAGTGGCCAGAGTCAGTGAAGAGCCCTTATCTCCAGGCAACACACAGAGTCAATAAACATTCCATCACAGGACAGTAGGACCCAACAGCCAGAGCCAGTAGGACTAGGGCAAGTGCTCTAGAAGGGGGACCTGGACCTCCTGTGCTCCACCAGGTCTCAACCCAGGGCCATATGAGCAACAGAATGGTCTGCCAGTCCCTCAGCAGGGATTCCTGCCAAAACACACCAAGTATACCTGCATGGAAGAGGCCGCTCCTGCACCCTCCCTGGGTCACTTCCTACTGCTTCTGTTGGGTCAACATCCCACATAGTAGCTAGGTCTTCCAATTCTTCAGCAGCAGCTTCTCCCTAGGACTCCATGAGGGCTGCATCATGACTGTCTCGTGGGACTCTGGTTCCTGCTGTCTGAATCACTAGCTGCTGCAGGTCAGACACTCTGACTGGAAAGCCTTCTCCTTTGCTGACCAGCCCAGACTGAGCTACTTCCTGGCCTTTTATACTGCCCTAGCATTGGTGCATGCCCAGTCTGGTTGGAGGGGCAGGACTTCCTCTGCCCACAGAGTTTTCACTCCCCCTTCTCCAGTGCGGAATATGGATACCCCATCACATGTGGGCAAAAACAAAGATGGGAAGGGACTTTTCCATATCTGCTTTTGAAAATGGCAGCATCTATGGTTTAAAATCTTAACTGAGTATAGTCCTTACAGAAATAAGGGTTTGATAGCTCATACAAGTGCAGTTCAAAGGCATGAACCATCTTCAAAGTGGAAAACCAGAAGGCAAACTTAGGCCAGATATACTCTATCATTTATTTCAGCATAATTTACATTGCTTAGGGCTGAGAATAAGCCACGCCCCCCCAGCAACATAAGTTACAATGACTTAAGTGCAGGTGTAGACAATCCTATGTTAACAGGAGAGTGTCTCCCTTAACACAGCTAAGATCTCTTGCAAAAGTGGATTTATTATGCTAACAGGAGCACTCTTCTTCACCAGACACACTACAGTGGTACAGCTGTGCTAATGTTCCACTTTTAGTGTAGACTAGCCCTTAGAATTATAAATCATAGTCAGAAGGTTTTGGGGGGTAATATTTGCCATTCTTTATTTGAGCAGTTCCTTATTTTGATTAAAGACATAAAAAATAGGTGAGTAATGGCCATAGTGATAAATCAAAAAGGGGATTCCTGATTACCTCAGCTGCAGTAGAATTTGATAAACAAAAAGCTGGTTTAAAGGAATCATTATCCTCCCCCCCCCAAAAAAAAAAAAAAAAAGAATATCTTAAATCTTTATGGAAGGATTTTGAAGCAGCAGCTGAAGCTAAAAGTTCTTTCACATTTTGGAAGATAACAGCCTTATCCTCAGGCAGATATACTTTATCTGAAAAACCCCATATAATTATAAAGCACATTTTGGCCAGGTTTTTAATGATTCCTCAAAGCATTTAACTGGGATATTTTTAATACTGAGATTCTTGTCAAATAAAATAGGATTCTTTAAGTATCACTGTACACTTATTCTTCTCAGAAGCTTAGACTTTTCTTTTCCTTCAAAGAATTCCTGTGGTCACATAAAATGGTGACATCCAACTATGACATAAGTCCTCAAACATAATTATAAAATATTGCTATTTTGCAAAGTACAGGATTATAGCTTTAAAAGTGTGTTTGTATTATCACAAATAGGTGGTGCTAAAGCAATGCTGACAAGAAAGTAAATGTGGTACTTACATCAAAAAAATCCTATTACTTTCTGTCTATTACCTAGCGCTCTTTCTTCCTGCTGATTATGGATAAATTTTAGTAATAAATGGATTTGATTTGAGAAATGTTGTACAAGTATTGGTATGAATTTTATTTATAACCATGTGCCAGATTTTTTATTGATTTCTCATCATTATGGTCTCTCTTTCTGACTCCTCAATTTGAACAATGCCGTGAATTTTAAAGACTACACATGAGGTGAGTAATGCAGTAAAGAGAGCTTTTAAAAAACGACCAGTGAAAAATACTTACATACGTCTACACTGGCAGCTTGTTGCGCAAGAACTCTTTTGTGGAAGAGTTCTTGTGCAAAAACTCTTCCAGAAGAGAGCGTCTACACTGGCATGTGCTTTTGCGCAAGAGCATCCATGCCAGTGTAGATGCTCTCTTCAAGAAAGCTCTGATGGCCATTTTAACCATAGGGCTTTCTTGCGCAAGAAATTCATTTGCCTGTCTACACTGGCCTCTTCTGGAAGAGCTCTTGCGCAAGAGGGCTTATTCCTGAGTGGGAGCGTCAGAGTTCTCATGCAAGAAGCCCTGATTTTATACATTAGTACGTCAGTTTACTTGTGCAAGAACATGCGGCTAGTGTAGACAGGCAGCAAGTTTTTGCGCAAGAGCGGCCGCTTTTGCGCGAGATTGCACCAGTGTAGACACAGCACAGAGTTTTGTTTCAGAGAGATAGACAGATTTTGAGGGCTGATGATATATAATTGCAGCTAATTTATTCATTAATATTTGTATTGCTGAAGTAAGACAGCGACACAAAACATCAAAAATGTTAGCAATCTGAATAACTCTGTAGCCTCATGTTTCTTCCTTCCAAAGATAGGATGACCAGATTTCCTATTTTTAAAGGGGCAGTCCCATATTTAAGCCCTCCTGCAGGTGTCTGATTTTTTCTTAAAAACAGGTCCATCCCAAGGGCCCAGGAAGGGAAGATCAGGACAGTTGATCAGGTACCTCCCATGTGAGAGAGGTGTATGGGAGTGTGTGTCACCCCTTCCTGTGTGAAACTCTAAAGTCCTAAGGCTAAGAAGGTAAATAAAAAGACTCCAACTATGCAGTATTTCTTTTTAGTGGAGTCTCAGTCAACTTGATGTTAATTTGAACTTTTTTACTGCATAGTTCTGATTGGTTGCCATTGAACTCGCCTGAATATGGGTAACGTTACCAGATGTCCTGTATTGAGCTTAGGGAAATATGGGCACCCTATCTAAAGAGGAATTTACTAAGTGATTTCTACCTTCCAACACAGTCTTATTTGTCTTGTTCTTAGACAGTAATTCAGCACTTAATATTAGCTGTACAGCTGCTTCCTGTACTCTAAAAAAGAAGCTGCCAGGGGCTGAACAGTAAAAACTGGAACTTGGCAGGAGAATGCTATAATTTAGCCAATTTCTAGCAAAATACTGTTCTTTTGCGTTTTTCACTTTTAAAAAATAAAGATGTGTGGTCAAGTTCCACTTTATCTTGCTGAAGAAATGCTTCCTGTAAGAGAGGCAAAGATGCATTCTATTCTTCTCATTTATATTGAATTTCACCCATTGTTTAAATGTGGAAAATTGATGTTTAGTGACTCTCTCAACAAAGGTGAATGAGGAGATATGAGGAAATATCTTCAAGAGTTAGTAATGCAGCAAACATCACAAAATGCACTTTGCTTCTTTTTGGGTCAAGCATTTAATTGGATCATCGCTAGAAAGGGGTTTTTTTCTTACAGGTTATGGTGGGTAAAGGCAGGGCACTGTTTATGTTGTCTGCCAGGGACATTTAAATTTAATGACATGTTAACTGTTTTTATTTGGTCTGGTCTACACTGCAGAATTAGGTGGATATAAGTCAGCTTACATCTACCTAACTACAGAGGTGTATACACTGAGGCTATGTCTACATTGCAAGGTTTTTGCACAAAAACAGCTCTTTTTGCACAAAAAAGCGGTGGAGCATCCACACCTCAAGTGCATTTTCACGCAAGAAAACTGACAGAACAGAGGGCTTTTGCCGGTAGAATTATTCCTTTCCCCATGAGGAATAGCTCCTTTTTGCACTACAGCTCTTGTGCAAAAGGGCAGGTGTAGACTCTCCGGAGGGGTTTTTGCGCAAGAAACCCCTATTGGAAAGAACACAGGTGCTCTGATGGCCATTCTGTGAATGGCCATCAGAGCTTTCTTGCAAAGAGTGTCCATGCAGTGTGGACACTCTCTTGCACAAAAGCACATCGCTTTTGCAATGTGCTTTGAGGTCTGGACGCGCTTTTGTGCAAGAAGTTTTTGCGCAAGAACTCTTCTGCAAAAGGCTTCTTATGCAAAAACTCTGCAGTGTAGACAAAGCCTTACATTTTGTGTCCATGCTGCCAATCCCCTTCTGCCAACCTAAAGGGTTTCTTTAATTGACTCCTGTACTCCACCACAAGAAGTGTAGTGCTTGATCAACCCTCTCACGTTTAAGGGTAGAGTAAACACAGCACTGGAGGTGCTGCTCTGCTGTGACTGCTCTGGAGAGCATTTTCAGTTGCATTGCATTTCAGCCAGGTGCGCAGGGAAATCCCCGGGAACTCCTGAATTCTCATTTCCCGTTTGATCAGCATGGAGCGCTCACCAGCACAGCTGATCATGGATGCCCAGGGCCACAAACACACTCCAGCATAGAGCATACAGGAGATATAGGATCTTATTGCTGTGTGAGGAGAAGAGTCTGTGCAGGCAGAACTCCCAACCAGCAGAAGAAATGCTGACATCTATGCCCAAATTGCACAGGGCATGGGAAAGAGGGGCTACACCAGTGACACACCCCAGTACTATGTGAAGATGAAGGAGCTTAGAGAGTGTACCAGAAGACAAGGGAAGCAGTCACTCTGGTTCTGAGCCATAGACATGCCAGTTTTATGGAGAGCTGCATGCGATTCTAGCAGGTGACCTGAGCAATAGCCCAAAACTCTATGTGGCTACCTCCTAGGAGTCTCAGGCAGCCTCAGGAAACAACAAGAAGGACATTATTGATGAGGAGAATTGTGGCAGGCAAATGGAGGATCCATTCACCCTGATAGATGGGACCATTTCCTTAATCTGGAGCCACTCCTCTCCCGGGACCTATGTAGTCAGACTTTGATGGTGGGGAAAGCACCTCTGGTGAGTGCACATTTGTAATCACACAGCAGGGGTCAAATGCTGTTATTTTTATGGTTTAATCTGTGGCCCACAGTTCGGATGGCGAGTCCAGCTACAGAGAGGGTGTGCCCTAAAAAAGACTCTTTATGTGTCTGGAGATGGCCCAGTAATCCTCCATGGAGATCTCTAAGAAGCTGTCATGGAAGAACTCTGCAATCCTTTGCAGAAGGTTTCCAGAAAGAGCTACCTTAGTCCATCCATTGTGGCAAGACCTTTCCCAGGCCACTCCCATATTAAGTGTTTTGGCATCACTGTGGCACACAGCATTACAGCATAAGCACCAAGTCTGCACCCAGATGCTTACAGCATCCACTCCCTTTCCACCTCCATTACCCTCAGAAGAGTCATATCTCATATGGTTACCTAGGTGAAATGGGGGATGTTGCATAAGTGCTGGCCTTCAAGCCAAGCCACAAGCAATTCACTAAGTAATCCTGTTTGTTGATCCCCAAAAATTTTTCCCTGGATGTGCCATATTTGTGCTTGGAAGGGATCACCTGGACCACAGCCAGCATGTTAAGAAAGAGGCGGGGGGATACACTTCCTGTTCCAATCCTGCTCCACTACTACCCAACTGGTGCTGCTTCTTTTACACACGCAAACTGATTAACAAACCCTCTTTGTGTTGAGCTTGGTGCTGATGCCCATCCTCCAGCACCATCCCGGTTGCCATGGAAAAGTGGGAGGGACTATAAGTTGAAACCATTAATCCCAGATGTCTGAAAAGCTGCAGCAAAATACCTCCCTCTTCTTCTTTGTGGGCTTAGCATGCCTCTCTGCAAACCAATTGCTGCAGCACCCCCCAGTTAAGCACTTCTTTTAAGACAAGATTTAAGCTTGCACTCAAGCAATGTATGCATCGAAGTAAAGTGTTTCTTTCAAAACAAGAGTTAACCTTGAACCTACAACAAAGTAAGCACTATCAGTGCTACCATTGTGTTTTGTATTCTAGAAGCTGAAATATTTTCTGTGAGTGCATCCTCCACACCAGGACAGAGACTATCCCAGATCAGAAAGTGGAAAAAAAGACTTGGGAGGACATATTCAGTGAGCTCATGCATTACTCTGACACTGACAAGACTCAGATCAATGCCTGGAGACTTGCTCTGTTGGAGTGACAAGAAGACAGGAGCTCATGCAGAACATGAACATAACATGTAAGATGAGATGATGCATCTTATGAGGGAGCAAAGAGACATGTTGAGGCATCTCC
Source organism: Rafetus swinhoei (assembly GCA_019425775.1). Lineage (NCBI taxonomy): Eukaryota > Metazoa > Chordata > Testudines > Trionychidae > Rafetus > Rafetus swinhoei. Next base: position 265,666,699 of record CM033437.1, on the reverse strand, counting down.
TTTAGGTTCAAGTTAGGTAGCTGGATCTTCAGTCCCACTACGCCCAATGATGAAGCTTCTGCACTCCTCACCAAGTTCCACATCCTCCTCCCCCAAACGTCATAGGATGCAGGGGAGGGGAGGGGAGGAAAAGCTCCCGTGTCCCCTATACTCAACTCTATGGAAGGGTACAAAGAGCAGAAGGCTGTCATCCCCACAACTTTGACTGTTACCGCAGTGCAACTGTGAGCAACTTGTCCTGGCCTTCTCTCCTCCCCAGCTGTAGTACCAGCTCCTTAGCCCCAGGTTATCTTTACGCTTCCTTGCTATCTTTCATCAGTGTTTATGAGCACAATAAAAATGGATGGAGTAAGGATAAAAGGCTCTTTATTTACTCATCACTCTGTGGTTAGCAGGGGTGTAGTTTACAGGGTAATACATGCAATGAAGGGGGCAGCTTATTAACAAACAACACACATAAGTGTGACATCACTATGGGTCATTCATGAAACTCATTTTCAAAGCCTTATGGAGACACAATGTGCCTTGATGTGCTTCTTTTACTGCCCTGGCATCTGGCTGCTCAAAATTGGCTGTCAGGTATCTGCCTCAACCCACTTCCACATCGGAAACTTCCCCCTTGCTTTCACAGATATTATGGCGCACACAGCAAGCAGCAAAAACAATGAGAATATTGCTTTCACTGAGGTCTAACCTAGTAAGCAAACTGTGGTAGCAGGCTTTAAACATCCAAAGACACATTCTACCACTATTCTGCACTTGCACATGCGAGGGTTGAACTGCTCCTTGCTGTAGTCTGAGCTGCCTGTAGAGGGCTTTGTGAGCCCTGGGAGAAAGGGGTAAACTTTATCTCCAAGGATAACTATTGGCATTTCAACATCACCAATGGTAATTTTCTGATCTGGAAAGAAAGTTCCTTCTTGCAGATTTCTGAACAGACCAGAGTTCCTAAGGAAGCATGTGTCATGCATCTTTACCAACCATAACACCTTGATATCCACCAGCACTTACAACACCAATGAGAAGACCTTGTGGTTTAGGTACTGTTTGGCGAGGAGGTCTCATGCTCAGATAGGGATATGTGTTCCATCTATCACTCAGTCACAATTAGGGAGCCCTATCACAAACCCATCCATTATGTCCTGTACATTTCCCAGAGTTGTTATCCTTCCTAGCAGAATGGTATTGATTGCTCTGGCTAATTGGATCACAACAGCCCCCACAATATACTTACCCACTACAAACTGATTCCCAATTAACCATTGAACAGTTCCATGAAAGTAGCCTTATGTATGCAAAAGTTCTGCAGCTACTGCTCTTCATCCCATAGCTGCATAACTCTGCGGTCCCACCAGCCAGTGCTTGTTTCTCGGGCCTAGAAGTGGCATTCCACTGTGTCAACATGCGTAATTGTCACCAGCATCTGTGAATTGCTCCAGTCCATGGCTTCCAGCACACTTGTTTGTGTGGCATCACATTGTTTCGCGTGGAGGCTCCTGCTTAGGCTCTGCAAATAACAGAGAATAATGTGCAAGGTGTTTGCGATGCTCACAAAAACACTGTATAGTTGAATGAAATCCATGCTTGGTGTGCTATAGCATCTGCACAGGTAACATAGGCTTAGGAAATAAGGCACAAAAAAGACTGGTTGCCACTGAAGAAGAGAGAGGCAAATGCATCATGAGATGCTGATAATATGCACCCATAACCACTCACAAAAATGCATTTGTCCCATGAGACATTGGGAGCCTAGCCCAGTATTCCAGTCAGTCCAGGAATTGTGGGATAGCTGCCCACAGTATATTGCTCTGTCAGTCAATGCAAGGTTAGTTAGTGAGGATGCACTCTGCCAACCAAAAGCACATAGTAGAGACATGCAGAATTCAATTTGTTAAATTGGAGGCTCCCTGTCAACTTAAATAAAATCAATCTAATTCTGTAGTGTAGAACTTCATTTTCTCATCTTTATCCCCCATCGTCAGCTCTGAGCACAGACTAGTTCTTGCTTTCATTACTTCCATGTTTATGCATGTCTCTTCCCCACCACCCAGAAATCCAGCATTCTTGGTGGTAAGTCCCTCTGTGTTGCCTATTTTCTAGATACTGCTTTATTTGCATGATAACCACATTCTCTTTCTTGCTGTGGGTTTTGCTAGACTGACTGCTGCAAACTTGTTTCATATACCATGTGCTGGATAATAACATGAGTGGACTACATCTTTCTAAAATTAAGCTGCAATGTTCCCTCTCATCTTTTCCATCCTTGTGCAGAACACCACTAAACTGGCTCTTTGTTAAGAGAGTTCTCTGCTCAGAGATTACAACTGCAGCTAGTATTCCAGCCCTATGCACTTAGACCAAACTTGCTGGTGCCAAGTTCCAGGAACCCTGCTACACCTAGGGTTAATCTATACTTCAGACTGGGGGTGTGATTCCTAGCTCAAGGACATACAGCCACACAAGCTCTATTCTAAAAACAGAATGTGGCTGTGGCAGCATATATGGTGGGATGGGCTAGCTGCCCAGGCACAGACCTGTCCCATCCAAAACCCTAAGGCTATGTCTATACTGCACCCATTTGGACAAGAAATATGCAAGAGAGGCTAAGCATAGAATATCACCGAGCCTCATTTGCATACTTAATGAGCACCCGCTTTTTGCGCAAGAGGCTTTTGTGCAAAAGCCATTCTTCTGCATTTTTTCCAGAAGAATGGCTCTTGCACAATAGGGGTTTTTTGTGCAAAAAGGAGCCATGTAGATGGCTCCTTTTTGCGCAAAAGCCTTTTGCGCAAAAAGCAGGCACTCATTAATTATGCAAATGAGGCTTGGTGATATGCCACGCTTAGCCTCATTTGCATATAGGGTTGCCAGGTGTCCGGTATTGAACCGGACAGTCCGGTATTTTTGCCTCCTGTCTGGTAAAAAAATTCAGAAAATACTGGACACCTAAAATGTCCGGTATTTTCTGTTTTTTTTCCCTGCCAGGAGGCGAAAATACAGAACTGTCCAGACACCCGGCAACCCTATGACCCAGCCTCCGGCCCCCTACTCCCTGCTTACCTGGTTCCACAGGGCAGCTGCATTCTGGCTTGATCAAGAAAACAAAATGGCCACCAGCAAAAAGCCTAAAGACCAAGGGGAAGCAATGCCTTCGTTGGGTTTTAGTGCTCATCCTCTCCCCTGTTCCTATCCCTATTCTGACTCTGCATGCACTGAAAGGGACATGCTGTTTTAATGCTGTTTTTATTTATTTATTTATTTATTTATTTATTTATTTTGCGTAATAACTCTCGGGGTCCTTTTTTTTTTTTTTTGCTCAACAACTTTGGTCTCCCCCTTCCAACAGAATTTTTTCCCCAGTGGTTTTTTTTTGGGGGAGTATTTTGTTAAACCATCTGGCAACCCAATTTGCATATTTCTTGCGCAAAACGGGTGCAGTATAGACAGCCTAAGTTTGTATTTAGGGCAGTTAACAGAGCAGAAATCCTCCTCCATAGCCACAAAAAGGCCTTGCCACTTTTTAAAGCCCAGAAGAGCAGATTCAGGAAGTAAATTGTTTTACAGCCGTTTAGAAGAGAAAGAACCCTTTTCCTCAGCAGAAAAATTAAGGTATCTGTGATCCCCACCATAGAGTTACCTGGATGTTAAAACAAAAATTTGTTTGTAATTAAAGCATTTATATTTACATAAAGAAGGGCTTTTAATCCTCTTCTATTTGACACTGTCCTCTTTACAGAAACTTCCCTTCTCCATTACAGCTTATCTGCATTTGATGGGGAGTACGCATCATTATACAAAACAGTTAGCTTTCATAGTTCTGGTTGCTACAGTTACTGGAATAGTTGCTACAGTTGCTGCAGAAGTTTGACACGATTAGATATTTTTACAGTTTCCTGCTTTTACACATTTTTTCCCCCTGACAGTGGTGCACTTTAATGAATCCCCAAATTCTGCTATTAGACACCTGTTGTGCTAGAGAAGCTATTGATTTCAGAAAACAATGAATCCAGCAAGCCCAGAGTTCATGTGCCCTTTTAACAAAGAGAACCATTTTTATTTTCCATTTCCAAGTACTGAACCCATCTATTATTAATAATGTTCTCTATTACCCTACCACAACAATAAATTAATGCAACCAATAGTTAGAGGAAACTCAAGACAGATCTTACCCAGACATACTCAATAGAATAATAACTTGCAGGCTTTTGGTGAAAGGCCTTTGTTTCAATTATATTTATAAAAAGTTACTGAGTTGGGTCTGGACAATTTTTGGACATAATGTTTTAAATCAAGGCTTTCCCTTTTCCTGTGAGCTGAATTCCTTTTGGAAGCATCAAACCCATAATTTAATAAAAAGCCTTTCTTTATAAAAGACTCTTCATTGTCAGAGTAACTAGATATAGTCATCTCTGTAGTAATGAAACATTAAGAATACACATTAAAACTGAGCCTCATCCTCTTCCATAGAAAAACTCAATAAAGGGAGGGAGAATTGATATAACTCTTCTCTGGCACTGAAACCATGGAACATTAATTTCTTGGGGTAAGGAGTTAGCCATCACATGCAGTGGCATAAACATGGCCTTCTTAGGCCATGTGTAAGATGCGTCTACACAGTAGGGCTTAACTCGAAATAAGCTACATAAATTGAGCTACTGTACATCAATAACGGTTAAAATACAGATTAGAGACACAAAGCAGATGAGGTAATTTCTTATACTGAACTAACTTCTGTAGTGTGAGAGATTCAACTTTTGAGCATATACGGGGCCCAAAGTTTGTCTCCCTCACCACAGAAATTTGTCCAATAAATGACATTACCTCACCCACCTTGTCTCTCTAATATCCTGAAACCTACATGACTACAATAACACAATATAATTTTTGGCTTCAGTGGCTGCAGCCCAGGTCTCCTTGCAAAGGGGGAGCCCGCAAAAAGATCTGGACTTTTGTTGGCCCAAAGATTTTTTATTTTTTTTTGCTGGGCCCACTTTTTCCATATCTTTACAGTCCCCTCTGTAGCCCAGCTGAAGAAAAGGCAGAAATTAGAATTTCTGGGCATCCAAAGGACCTTTCTAAGTAAGTACCTTGTGGGGCTGAGATCACCTTGTGATACATATGTTTGGGGTTCCCCTCCAAAAAGGGGAATGTTTAAAGCTGGGGGATGGAGTTGTAAATGGCTGTGTGAACATGTATTTCCATTAAAACCAGGCTTAACTTCACTTTAACTTAAGACTGTTAGAAATCCAATTGATTTAAAAATTAAACGTATAGACTTGCTTATCTAGACAAGTTCTTATGGAAATTTGTTGATTTCTTCCTTATAGCCCTTATCTCAAGCCGATACCCTGAGAGTCATAGGGGTGAGAACCCTGTTTTCCATAAGTGGGCAGTCCATAGAAAACTCCACAAGGACAGCCTCCTATAATTCCTTATCTCCTACATAGACTGCTCCACTGTAGGCAATTTGGGGCTATACAGAATAGCTGCCTCTCTTATCACCTCTCTAAACGTTTGCTAGTGTGTGATGCATGACACACAGGTTATTTCCAAAGCATCTGCACTTCCCTGCATTGCAATAAAATTGTGGTTTAAAAAAAAATAGATAGACATTACAAGAATGGTAGCATCACTTACTAACCATCAGCAAGAATTAAAAAATAATAAAATCCCTGACTATGTTTTGGTTGTTTAACCACACACACATACACCCTCTTAGGGACCACTGACCCCTCTTTGTAGTTTGTTTTTACTGTTAATGATATTCTTTTAATCACCAGGGCTTAGCAAATTTATATTCTGCATGCCTTAGCTGCTGTTGTTCCTCTTCTCTGCTTATACACAATAATGTGAATTCAGATTCTAAGCATGTTTTCATGCTTCTAAATACAATGCTCACTCTTCATCTTTTTGAAGGCTTTGAAAAGGCCTCATTAGCCTGCCCCTAATTTAGGAATAGTAAGAGTCAGGTTCTCTCATTAATGCACATTGCTTTGGGCAGTACTTAACTGCACATACACTGTCTCAGCTCCTGATTATGTGATACTAAAGTTCTGGTTGACACCGCGTGCTCATTTGCAGTCAGTTTTAACTTTTAAATGGAAGGAGCCATTGGGCTGAAACTGCTCCTGTGCGCTCTCAGCTCAGAAGCAAATATGTCTGGAATGTTTGTATGCAGTATTGCTGTAGCCATGTTGGTATTAGGATATTAGAGAGACCAGATATGTGAGGCTATATCTCTGATTGGACCAATTTCTGTTGGTGTGAGAGAAACCTTTAGCTCTTCAGGTCTGGGAAATGCACTCAAGTGTCACAGCTAAATACAAGGGTAGCATACATGGTTAATACTAGGTACCATTCAAAGTGAATTGGAAGGGGTAACCCAAATACCCTGAAAGAACCTACGTCAACACAAAAATAACCTCCCCTTCATTCTCATGTCCCTCATTGTCATCTACCACCCCACACTGTAACCCCTGCAGGGTATCACCAAATTACTACACTCCATATCAACAGAGACCCATCCAACCTGAAAAAAATCTTTCCTGAACCCCCACTTCTGGCCTTTCAGCAACCACCCAACCTCTCCAAACTCATCATCAGAAGCAAGCTCCGGGCAGACCAGGACCTACCAACTCAAAGCAGTACCAGATCCTGCCAGAACAGATGCAAAATTTGCAGACATATCTCCCCTGGTACAATGATCGATATCTGCCCTCCACAACACTCCTTTCAAGATTCATGGACCCCACATATGCCTATTACAACGTATGGAGTGCTTCATCTAGTGCTCTAAACATCCCAATAACCAGTGGCAGATTAGCCCTTGAGCCAACAGGGCCCAGTCACAAAGGCCCCAGCCAACTGGAAGGCCCCCCCAAAAAATCCACCACTGGGTGGTGAAAGCCAAGACCCCTGGCCACAAGGAGCTGTGGGATGGGGGAAGCCCTCAGTGTCCTCCCCACATTCCTGGCAGAAGGCTCAGGGCAGCAGAGGAAGCCCTGTGCCCAGCTCCACACACTGGCAGAAGTGCTGGGAAGATGGGGCAGAAGCCCCCACATCCCCAACACTGGTCCCGCACAGAAGTACAGGGATGGAGAGGGAAGCCCGTCACTTGGAGCCTGCTGTGGTGCTGGGACTGGAGGAGCTGTCACTCTATGCTGGGGCCCTCATGGGGACAGAGCTTCTTTGGTCTTCGGGAGGGGCAGAAAGGAGCAAATGGGTTCTGGGGACCACAGTGGAGAGGAAGGTATGAGGGGATCCTGTGGGAAACAGTCGTGGCCACAGAGAAAAGGCAGAAAAATGTGGAGCCATGGTCAGGGCTGCAGGCGGAAGGTTGGTAGGGCCCATTATTTCTAACAACAGGCGTGGTAGTGTGGATGCTCTGCTTATAAATTTGACTGGGGGGGAGGGTGTTATTTCAAAATAAAATCCTAGTGTAGACCAGGGCTATCTGATCTCTCAGTCCTCACCCTCAGAGGACACCTTCACAACACTTTCACAAGACAAGCCTGGGAGATAAAGGCATAACTTTTCTGGACATTAAAAAAATCATTGGCTGCCTAAAAACACTGGATTTATGACTTCATTCAACAGGGTGTAATCTACTATCTACCACACCCCACACCCGCCCTTCAGATTTGGACTGCTGATCTGCTCTAGTTCTATGCCTTGTCAAGTGGAATATCAGTCCAAAGAAAGGTGACCCAGTTAAGTTGATCAGAGTAGGGGCCTAAAGTTGACCTCCCTGCTTCCTGCCTGCCAGCTCCTCTCTCTCCAGAGGGCTCAGGTTTCATTTCCTTATGGGGCATATACAGTGTACAGCCATGATGGCTGAGCTGTGCACTCTATGGCGCTGATAACGTGCAGCCAATAGCTGTGTTATTCTTCGGCAAGTGCTTTTGCTGGGTTCAAAGCGGGTGGCAGGATAGGCAAGGTAGACTATCTGGTCCTTCCTGTGCTCACAAATTTCTCATTAATTGCACGTGGAAAAAAGATCAGGCCTGTAATGTGCTTCTGTTTTAGCTCTGGTAATAACCCGCCTCTGTCAAATGCAAATGACAAAGACTTAATTTCCGAAAGGTTATTTTTCACAATAATGCATCTCGAAAAGAAAAGAACCCCCTTCATGCTCTATAGATCTATGTTGCAAAGTGAAACTGCAAAATCCGTTGTAAAAGCAGGGTTTTTTTTAAGTATTCCCCCCGCCCCGCTGATTTCCAGATGCAGAGCGTTAACAAAATGTTTACTGTGTGTGGGTTGATTAAGCGCATAGAATGTGAGTGTGGAAGTTAGTGATGGTTCAGCTATTTTCTTCGCCAGAATTTAACAAAGCACCAGGCTTTGGGGAGGAGGAGGATTAATTTGCTCTATTCTCAATAGACATTTGAGTCTAAGATTTTCCCCTCTTTTCTTTTTCACAATAAAATAAACCAATAGCCTTTTTGTCTGAATTTCAGATCGTTTTGAATTCTTAAATTCACTTACTACGGAGGGGAGCAGTTCTGAGCACCACTAGAGGGAGCAAATACTGCTGAAAACTTGAAACGCCAGCTTCTTTTCCCCTCGAGATCGGGGGAAAGATACAAAACAGCAGAAATAAAGCATTGTTTATTATTTAACACAGTACCTGTTGTCTTCCAAGTAAAATCCTAACCTTCTTCCCACCAACAAATAGCACCTGTCAATACACACTGTGGTAAATAAAAAGAAAATGTACTTACATTGCTAAAACCCAAATAGTACATGCGTTTTATAAATGCATTGCGGTTTTCAATGTATTTGAACTGTTCGCTTGCAAAGAGGCACACACCCACCCACAGCTTTAGGTGTTGCACAGTGCATCAGCATCTTTCTTAAATAACTTAACAACCATTTGCAATTACTTCTAAAACTTTTACTTTGCAGTGTGATCCAAGTTTAGCGATACAGAAACATTGCTATTAGGAGAATTGATTAGCACCACGGGTGTACATTGCACTGGATAGCAGTCACTCAAGGCTAAAAGTTTTGCAGACAGTGCTGAAAATGTACATGGCATTGTATAAGTAGAAAGACCAAGGATAAACTTAAAAACAACGAATAGTCTAGCAGCACCTTAAAGACTAACAAAACATGTAGATGGTATCATGAGCTTTCGTGGGCACAACTCACTCCCTTCATGAAAGGAAGTGGGTTGTGCCCAGGAAAGCTCATGAAACCATCTACATGTTTTGTTAGTCTTTAAGGTGCTGCAGGACCATTCCTTGTTTTTTTACGTTTTTCCAGTTACAGACTCACTTGACTACCCCTTTGAAACTACAAGGATTAAACACTTAAATTAGTGGTCTGGTTTTCAGGGGTGTTTCAATGGGAGCTTCAAGTCACTTTATTTTATTTAAGTGCCTAAATATGAATTGACCCATCCTTTAGCCACCCATGTTTGGAAAACTGGCTTGGGCTCCCTTTATCCACACAGATCTTTGTCTTCATTATCGCAATCAGGCAGAGCCTTTCCTTATATCTATTAAAACAATGTATATGTGATGTTTGCTGTACATCTGACCAGACTCAAATTGGTAAGTTAAATATAGTTCCTGATTTAATGTCACTGTGATGGAGACTGCCACACGTATATTATAACTACTCTACTGCTGACTGAGTATCCTCTCTGCGTAACAAGTGTCCTTCAACTTTACACTCACAGCTCCCGAAGTAATTGGTCTCCATTTCTCTGTCCCTTTTTTAGAAAGTCAGGCAGCAGGTGTCTGTGACCTGACTGCTGACTCAAGCTGCTTCTCAAATTCTCATTTAAAAAACCCTCTTCCAGGCTTCCCAGAGCACATGCTCAGTTCCAAAGGCAAAGTCACTTGAACTGCTTCTTGTCGCTCTCTTGAATTGGGTCCCCATCATCCCCTCCCACGCTGACGCCTGCGGGAGAAAATCCCCATGGATCCCCCTTCCCCCCCAACTATGCCATTGAGGAATGGGAGAAAGATGAAGACAAATAAGATCGCGAGCAAACCCTGGCACCCCAAAACCCAGACACCAAGAAAGCCAGGAAGCTTAGGACCAAGGAGAGGTCTTAGCCTTCGCACCCCTTAGCCTGAGGCGTACATACAGCCCCTATTCGTGCGGGCCGTGGCTGCACCCAGCCGCCCCTGCCAGCCTGGCTGAGGTTTTACGGGCAGTCAGGCCGCAAGGGCAGCAGCAGCTGCGCCAGTGTCAGGCTAGTGCCCCGCGGGAGTCAAGGCGCTCGCCCCCGGCCTTCATTGCTCATCCAGGGACTCCCGCACGCTGGCTGGAGGAGCAGCGCGGCCAAGCAGCCAAGGGCGCTGCGGGGGCCGGGCCTAGAAGAGACGCGCCGGGCAGCGTGGAGCGGGGCTGAAGCCCCGGCGAGAGTGTGAGGCTGGGGCAGGACGCCTGGCGCCCGGAAAAGCTGTTTGCGCCTTGTGGTTGCGGTGCCAAGGCGGCTGGCCGGGAGAGGGACTGAGACCTGCACGTGCTTCCAACCGGTGGGTGCGGGAGGCTCGCTGCTGGCTAAAGACCTGAACCAAATTCTCGTCCGCAAGTCTCTCCGCTGAGGACTGTTAAATAGCCGTGATGGGAAACTGTTCAACAGGCAATTCCTCGTTAGTATAGTGGTTAGTATCCCCGCCTGTCACGCGGGAGACCGGGGTTCAATTCCCCGACGGGGAGGCAGCTGAAATTTTTTTTTTTAATTTCTTGTACCGAAGTATTGATTTGTATAGGTCATCATAAAACCAAAAACCACAACAGCGTTATAAACCAAACACATTAATTTTTTTAACATACTCCAATTCGTTTTCAGTTTTGTTTTAAACAATGTAAAAAGCAAGTGAGGGTTTCAAAAAGTTCTGCGCCTCCCCGTCGGGGAATCGAACCCCGGTCTCCCGCGTGACAGGCGGGGATACTTACCACTATACTAACGAGGAACTGCGTGGCTCACTGCGCAGCGCTGCCTTTATGTCTCCAATACCAGGGATGACTGAGGCCAGGTAACTAGAAGCGATCATGGCGCCTGCTACCAGCTGAGCGGCTGGGGCTGCGGCGCACAAGCGGGTAACTTGGGGGTGTGTGTAGGGCACCCTGGAGTCCTGCTGCGGCTCAGAGCCTGCGGGGGAGCGAGGAGCTGCTAGGAGCAGTAGGGCGGGTGCTGGAGGGGGAGGTGCGGTGAGTTGAGGGGCAGCGGTTGGGGAAGGAGGTGCTGTTTGGGGAGCGGGGCGGGGTCTGCTGCCGGGCGAGCGCCGCGTGGGCAGTTCCCCGCCTGGAGCTCCCGGGGACGCTCAGTGCTGGGGGGCGGGAAGCGAGGGAGACGAGCGCGCGGAGGAGTAGCGATCCGGGTGCGGCGGTTAGTGAGTTCTAATGTGATGCGCAGCAAAGCTCAGCAGGACCTCGTGGCGCAACGGTAGCGCGTCTGACTCCAGATCAGAAGGCTGCGTGTTCGAATCACGTCGGGGTCAATAGAATCATTTTTTGCTTTTCTTCCTCCTTCATATCTGGCTCATTGTTTAACCGCCCGCCCTGCACAAGCCTTGCTGCTAGTCCCAGCCCCATGCCCTGGGCCTGCCATTGCTCCTGCTAGGGGCCGGGACCCAGCTACGAAAGGGAAAGCGGCCCAGAGCCCGTGGCCTCCAGTAGCCCCAGACAGTTGGGCTGCACCAGGAGACCTGGCTCTCAGCAGTTCTGTGGCAAGAAATGGCCCGGGAGAAGGACGTTATTTGTTTTCAGTCCTGCAACCTGAAAACCCCCATTTCCTTTCCCAAGTGTGGCCTCGCTCAGTTTATGGCAGCATAGCTCACACTGACACAGCCTCCCACCCAAGTGTGCCTGGGCGAGGAGTGGCCAGTTGGAAGAAGGTTTGAGCAGGGGTTGTGCTGTGTGCCCCTATGGGGGCTGAGTGATCCACTCTAGGTGTCTTTGCATAGTGACTTCGCTTAGGGACTTGGATACACCTACCGTGGAGCACCCAGAGGGACACGACTCAAAGAAGAAGAAAGCAGTAAGGATGGGGTTTGGAGATGGATGCGCCTCTGTAGGTGTAGCCACATTCCCGCCCCACAGATTGGGGACACAAAGAAACCTAAAGCGGACACCCATAGGGACAATAGCTGTAGAAGAATCAATATTTCCCGGTAAAGCTATATTTTCAGGTGAAGGGATGTTTTGGCAAGTAGAGCCATACAGGTCCCATACTTTGGGAGACCCTGTAGCAGCTACTTCAACCACCCTACAGACAGGACCTGCGGGGTCCAGGATGGCCTGAAGAATTACCTGGGGGTCTGGTACTGGGCAGCAGCAGGGATCAGGCCCCCCATTGCATTCACTGGGAGCCAGAGCAACCCAGCAGTCTGCTGTGCCGCACACCCATCTCCCAGCCCACTGTGCTCCTCTTCACTATGCCAGTGGTAAACAGAGCAGCTTGGCCCTAGCTTCAGCCGGCTCCGCTTTCCACCACCACAGTGAAGAGGAGCACAAGGGATTGGGAGATGGGCAGCATGGTGAGTGCTGGGGGGGGAAGGGGGACCCCTACTGCTCTCCCACACCAGGCCCCCCCAGTAATCCCCTGGCACGTGTAACTCATGGAAGGGGTGTAGTGGGGCAGGAGGAGGTGAAGCAGGTGCAGGAAGGAGTGGAACAGGGTCAGGGCTTGGGGGAAGGGGTGCAGTAGGGACAGGGCCTGAAGCAGAGAAGGGTTGCCCCAGGTCCCGCAGCCCCCTAGGGACAGCCGTGTTGGTGAGCCAGGTCTCAGCCACCTAGCTGGCTTTCTGTGTTAACATTATGAGTGGTATCTAAATACTGCTAACTGCAATACTAGCTTGGAAGCATTGATCTTTTAAACGTATAGAGCAAAGACATTTGTTGGGCATCCAAGTCTGGAGATATTAGCCACACCAGTATCTTAATGATTTTTCCTGGCAATAAATACAAATGATTCCAACCAAATTGCAATGCAGTGCAGTGATTATACTACAGAATATACTCATCCATGAGTCCCAAAATAAATTGTCTTCTCTATAGATTTTACATTTTTGTATAGTTCTTATTTTTTATACTGAAAGATTGATTAGTATGTGAAAAGAAAACAAAATGTGCATATATATTTAAGTCATTTAAATTACTGGATTAAAAAGTGTATGAAAATAGAATCTTACAGCCATTGCAAATTGACTGACCACTTTTCACTTATCAATATTTTCAAACATATCTATCATCAGAAAACCTGATATTAATTAATTAATAACTGTACAAGTCTTTCAGGACTAAGTCAATGAAAATAGAAGAGACATAGATCCTGATTTAGCAAACCATTTCAGTGCATAGTTATTTAAGCACTTAGTCACATGCTTACCCAAGCACATAAGTTCATCACTATATAGCTTCAATGGAACTACTGATTAAGAACAAGTGCTCACCTCACTCACAGCCACTGTGAATTATTATTGCTGTACTAACATATTAGTAAAAAGCCCATCAGTTAAAATTGTTATTCTATCTGTATTTATGGAGCTACAACTTGCAAGTGTATAAGAGTAGATTTTTACAACGCATTTAAAAAGATGTGGTCCTTATGCCAAAGATCTTACAATTTAAATTAGAGAAATATTATATAAAGATGCTAGTACATATATATGAAAGTGAGGAGATAGTCTCAAGAAAGAGCTATTAGGGTAGGTAAAAAGAGTAATTTTCTTCTCTAATTTGTAAAGGGATTTGTAGGAAGAGAGGCAGGGAGCTTGGCACACAGGAAGCAGGAACTGTTTCAAATACAGAAAGTGGCACAAAAGAAGAAGTAAGCAAGAGAAAGGGAGTTTTAAAGGCTGGTTCAGGATAAAATGAGAGCAAATATGTAGGAAAGGGTATGTCTACACTACAGAGGGTTTTTTCGGAAAAATGGCCGTTTTTCCAAAAAAACTTCACTTACGTCCACACTGCAATCGCGTTCTTTTGAAAGAAAATTGAAAGAACAGAGGGGGTTTTCCAACATTGGTAAACCTCTTTCTATGAGGAAGAAGCCTTTTTCCGAAAGAGCTCTTTCGGAAAAAGGCGTGTGTGGAAGGGGAATAGGGAGTTCTTTCAAAAAAAGAGGAAAGAGGGAAAAGCACAGGTGCCCTGGTGGCCACTCCGTCCATAGTAATCCCAGCTTAAATGTGAGATAGCGTCCATTTAGTGTGGACACTATCTTTTGAAAAAACAGATCGCTTTTTCGATGCACTTTGGCATGTGGACGCTCTCTTTCTGAAGAAGTTTTTTTCAGAAGATCTCTTCTGGAAAAGCTTCTTCCGAAAGAAGCCTGCAGTCTAGATGTAGCCAAAGAAACTGTATTGTAAAGAGCCTTGAAGATGAACCCTCCACACCACCCGAAAAAAAATATTGAATTTGGAGTGAAAGGAGAAACTCGACAAAGGTATCTGAGGCACTGATAACATTAGAGGGGTATGACAGGCAGATGATTTCAGCAGCCTTTGGACAGATTGGAGTGGGAGATACCAAAGGCAGGAAATCCATAGAGGAATAAGTTACAGTAGCCAACCAAGACATGAGATGATCAAGACAAAAACTAAGATTTTAGCAACTGCGATAGAAAGTGTGACATTTAATGAAGTTACAAAAGAGGAAATTACAGGGTTTGGTGACAGCCTGAATGTCGGGACAGGAGGAAGAGGTGCCAAGTTTAAGAATAAGGTTTTAGGCTTAGGTACAGAAAAAACAATTGTTTGGTATCATTTATACGATGACACAAAAGAAGGAAATAAGAGATTTGTGTAAGTTTTAGATCTACATCAGTCAGATGGTATCATAGAAATGAAGTTACTGAAATTAACAATGTTCTGTGTGTCATTCTTTGAAAATAATTGTCTCTTCTTTCCCTAAACATTGAAGAACAGGATTCTATGCCAGAAACATGAGAGAAAACCAAATTAGGTGCATATTCTGCTGGAAGCTTTCAATCAACTCTAGTCCTGAGAAAGTCCTCCTGTCTCATCTTCCAAGCATGTTGGCTCTGTCTGTCAAAAGGAAATGAATATAGGGAGCAGCCATATCTTCGTGCATTCCTCTAACACCCTCCTGAAGGCTTAGTGTAAGTGCTGCTCAAACATTATTACCATTGCTGCTGAAAGCATTATTATTTGGAGTGAAAGGAGAAAATCAACAAAGGCATTGGAGGCATTGATAACGTTTGAGGATTATGACAGGCAGGTGATTTCAAAGCAGCCTTTGGACAGATTGGAGTGGGAGATACCAAAGACAGGAAGTCCATAGAGGAGAAAGTTACAGTAGCCAACCCAAACATGAGATGATTAAGACGAGAACCAAAATTTTAGCAACTGGATAGAAAGGAGAAAGAGGTATAAACTCTAAGAATAAGATTTTAGGCTTAGGAAAAAGAACATATTTAGGTACTGTCAGGGCTGATCCCCTCTCTGGCACTCCAAGTTTCAGCACTGTATCCCCATTGGTTCTTCTGGCCCCCTGCCAACACCCTTGCTAGCTACCTGAGTTTAACCCCTTAGTCACCAGGTGCTGGCCAGCATTCTTCCTATCCATAACAGGTACATTATTACCTCCTGCTGTGTGTCCTCCATAACAGGTACTGGGGAGTCATTCACTGACAAAATGAGTGGGCTGTTACAAAGGTGACAATTTCAGGGGTGTCAGGGCTGTTCCCCACACTGGTACTCAGAGTGCAGAAGATGGGGGCCCGCAAGAGACCTTAAATACCTTCCCTCTGTAGGCTCTGCTTACAAAAACTCCCCAGAGTCACAGATTCACTGACTTTTAGAGGTAGCTGCCACCATCAAGTGGAAAAAAAGAAAACCCCTTTCTTCTTAAACCTAGGAAGAAAGCACTTGGACTTCCTTTCCCAGAGGTACACCAAGTTCCTCTGCTGAAAGAAAGAAAGAAAGAAAGAAACTGTACCTCTCCCAGCTGACCTCTCAGGATAGTTAGACACACACACAGACCTCCTGTTTCTTTCCAGGACACAAGAATCAAATCATTGCCTTAAAAAAGGTGATTTTATTAACAAAACAAAAAGATATATTTGCTAAAAACGTACTTGGTTGGTAGGTGTTACAGAGCAACTGAGTAAAACAAATTAAAACACAGAGAACATCTCTGTATACGCTGTTAGATAGTAAATGGGGGAGGGAAGGCATAGATTGACACAGAGAAGTTTAACCAAACAACTAAAACAAAGAAAAATGCCCTGATTGTGACTAAATACACATTTTCCCTTTATTTACTCATGCTCTCTTCCTGGTTCAGTCCACTTCCATGCCTAATATTCCTTGCAGGCATGGTAATTCTGATTACTGCATGTCTCCCTCCAGCCCTTAACTTCGAAGTCACTCAAAGAAAGAGCAGGCAAGGTATCTATATTCAATTCACATTTCAGCACTGTATCCCATTGGTTCTTCTGGCCCTCAGCCAATGCTCTTGCTAGCTACCTGACTTTAAGCCTTTAGTCACCTGGTGCTGGCCAGTACTTCTCCTATCCATCACAAGGGGGTTGCAAGTTTTTCAAAAGAGACTGACGTTTTAATAACACAGCTTTATATTATGTTATTGGTTTTGTTCCAAATGAGTTTATACTTCTCATTGTGGTACAAGGAAATGTGAGGAGTGGCCTTTTTACAGTTGATGGTTGCCAAAGGCAGTATAATTTAAAAAGTGTGATTGTATTTTTAATAATTGTAAGTGCACCTACCTGAAGGCAAAGACAATTGGCACACTTCTTAAATAAAAAAATTTAAATATATTTAAATCTGTCAACTGATTTGCCTACCTTCTTTGTGCCAGTGAGGCCCTTCTTTACAAATTCAGACTTCTGGCTTTCTCTAGGCATCTAGATTTTTATCTGGATTAGACTAATAGTCATGGAAACTCTATCCAGCTTTGTGTTCTCTTTAACAATACAATAGTTCTGTCCCCAGAAGAACCATGTCTTAAAAGCTGTCTATCTCTCATTGCTGCACTTTGACAGGCCTGCAACTTCATGGCCAAGGGTGATGCTTACCAGTTTTGATTAACGGGTGGGGGCTGGAAGAGCTCCCCACCAGCCATGGGCAGGAGTCTGGTCCAGCCCTGCAAGGCCCACTATGGACATGTGTTGCTCCAGCTGTTCAGAACAGCCACTGTCTGTGGCAGCCCTGCACATGGCAGGCAAGGACTATCCTAGCTGGGCTGGTTAACCCATTTTACATCCCCAGTCAATGCAGCATTTTACATCCCCAGTCAATGCACATTCAGTCCAAGGGTTATGTACTTCTGCAGCTAACATGCAGTCAGTTGCCATCTGGAGGGCATGCTCTCCCTCAAAAGGCTATGACAAACTCATACTGACATGGGAGAATGAGGTACCAGGAGATTTATATGGTGGCTACACAGAGCTCTTTTGAACACATTTACAAAGGATTATTGCTTTATACTCAGCCCCATGGCAAAAATCAAAGTTGGCTTATTGGCATTAGCTTTAGATTCTCCAAGAATGGAGATACTACACAGCATACACTGTATCTTTGAAGAAGTTCCTGTAATTCTTGTTCTCTGAAGGTATACTGCCATTTAGAACAGAGCCTTTATACTCACCATCTCTGAAATTAGGGGTCTGTAACTCTGATACTTTTCCCCAAATTTACATTTAAATAACATTAAAACTCTTGCTTATATAGGTTGAACCTCTCTAAACCAGGACTCTCTGGTCTGGCAACATCCATGGTCCAGTAGGATTACTGGACCATGGATGTTCCTGGACCAGAGTGCCTTGGTGGCTGGGAGCCTGGTGGCTGGGAGCCCTGCCAAGCCAGCAGCAGTGGGGCTGGAGGCCCAGCCGGGACTGGTGACAATAAGGCTGGTAGCCCAGCAGGGCCCAGGAACCCTGCTGGGCCAGTGGCAGCAAGACTGGCAGCCCTTCCAGGGCCAGGAGCCCACCCAGGCCGGCAGCAGGGGGGCTAGTGTCCAGGAGGGGAGCTGTGGAGCAGGGGCCAGCAGCTAGCAGGGGAGAGCTCAGAGGCCAAGGGAGAGCTCAGAGGCTGGCAGCAGAGGAGCCAGCATTGGCCTCTCCCAATTCATCAAACTCCCTGCTTTGGACTGGTCAGGTCCTGTGGATGCCAGATCAGGGAGAGCCAACCAGTATAGGAATTGTTATGGTAGGAACACTTATGGTGGCTATATCTCCCTGTCGTAGCTAACAACTTTGGAATATTAGACTATGGATGTTTCTGTCCACTCTTCTGTTGGGAATGCCTATGTCATAGCCTCCCAGACTGGGGGGCATGACCCTCTGGGGGGGCATGAAGAAATTCCAGGGGGGACACGAGGCAACCCAGCCACACACACACCGTCAATCCCACCCCAAGTTTTGCTGCTATTTTTTTGGGAGGGGGTGGGGCGTGAGGGTTTCTCAAAAATCAAAAAGGGGGTCGTGATGCCAAAAAGTTTGGGAACCACTGCCCCGTGAATGGTGATTGAGTACAGTGCTTCGCAACCTTTTTTGATATCAGGGACCAGTTTGCTGCTATTGTGCCAGGGAGATCTCAGGAATTGGCAGTAGCTCAGAGACCACTTGTTGAGAAACACTGAAATTATAGTATAAATGTATATCTTCAAAAAACAAAAATTATAATCTTTTTATAAAATGGTATATTGGATGAATTTGCAAACATTTAAGAAAGTGAGGGATGATTAGCACTCATTGGAGGTTGGCATAGTGTGACCAAGCCCTCTGAACTAACTGATACTAGTACTAGATTCTCTGGAATGGAGATTGTGTATTGTGACAGACTACAAAGCAGTTGTGATGTATTCAAACATTCCCCAGGAACTAAGGTGAAATCACAAAGCTCATGTCACTTGTGACCAAATCTAAACTCGTGTCCTAAGAATGAAGGGATTAGCATATTGTAGATATCCACCTGAAAAGCTTATTGTATACATTTTTGTTTGTACATAAATATGGAGAAAAATATTTCTCTAAAATGGAAAATAATCTAACAACTGACCTCTTAAGATTACAACTGTAGTTTTATAGGTGGTGACTAGAATTTCAGAATTATTGTTTCTATATTATGAAATTGAAAACTTACATCTGGAAATGATTCAGCATGGAAAACTATAAAGTAATCATTTTTACATAATTTCTAACTGTCATGTCCCTCAAAGTAGGAACTGATACTTCTGTTTTCAGTCCTTTTTCACTTAGGTCTGTGTCTTTCACAATGCCAGTTACAAAAAGTTTAAAATATTAATACACTTAAGTTGTGTGATGTTTTTTTCCCATATGAGTAAATGATCACTTGGGAACATCTGTGCTTGAGAAAAACAGATTAGGCAAATTTAGCCATGGAGTAACTCTATTTTAATTAATGGAGTTACACCAGAGATGAATTTGGCCACTTACAATGACATGTTTCTTTCATATGACCTGGTACGCTCCATTTCAAGTGTATTCAAAATGAACCTCTGAGAAAACTAGAATTACGTATAACCATTTTATTTCTTTTTCCACTATCTCTTTCATTCACTCAAGAACAAGGAAAAGCAACCTAATTTAAATAAGTATAATAATAGTGTACAGTTATGATTAAGCACCTGTTTCTCTTATTTATAATAATTTCCATCTTCTGTTGCATACTTGGTAAACACCTTTGTTTTCTTTGCTAAAATATGTCATGCACTTGGACTAAATTAAAATTATAATTATGTTTTTTAAAGTTGTGTATTAGATGAAGGGATTTCTATATTAATGTCCACATTTTATAAGTCAAGGTGTGTGTTTTTGTCACATCCTTAATATTTAAATTTGAAGATCCTTTTTAAATACTGTGGATGAGGTAATATATATTATTGGATGACCTACTATTGGTGAAATAGACAAACTTTCTAGTTAACACAGAGCTCTTCTGCATTTATTGTAATCTTTACTTGGTACTCAGATATAAATATGAAAAAATACCTTTAAAATTTGTATTTCTAACAGATTAAATCAGCGTCCAAAAATCTGCATTGGAAACTGTAGTAAAATGAAGGCCTAAAACAGAAGCCTAAGTAGCACAGGCCTGTTCTGAAGCCTAGCTAATGGACAAAACATGGCTAACATAAAGCAAAGCTAAGCTGTGAGCAAGAGGCAGTTCCTTGCTCACAGAACTGGGAACAAACAGGGATGAGAGTGTAAAACACTAATTGGTAATACAGGTGTAGAACAGTAACTGGTACTAGGTACCAACCGTAAAACAGTAATTGGTACTGATCATAACGTGAAAGCACATGGCAAAACCAACTCATTAAAAAACACCTTGGTACCCAAACTCCCCACAGATACAGACTCAGGTTCAGGAAAGGGTCTAAAATGACAGCATGATGGATAGAGATGATCTAATCAAACCACAAGGTACAGGGTGATGGGTTAGGGTTGTTAAATATCGACTAATTGAATAGTCAATGCATTTTGCATCGACTATTTGATTAGTCAATAGGGCGCCTTGCCTTTGAAGTGTAGAAACAGCCCTAGGGCTGTTACTACACTTCAAAGGTGAAAGCGCTGTGTGGAGCCCAGGTCAGCTGGGGACTCCCCAGCTGATCCCAGGTTCCACGCGGCACTGCCACTTTGAAATGCTGTGAGGACCCTGACACTGGGATCCCCGCATGTTTCAAAGCAGCTAGACCGCATGGAGCCTGGGGTCAGCAGGGGAGTCCCGAGCTGATCCCGGGCTCCTTGCGACACTGCCATTTAGAAATGCCACAGTGCACTTAATGCCGAGCTGCCCATGGCGTTTGAAAGTGGCAGTGCCGTGTGGAACCTGGGATCAGCTGGGGAGGCCCCAGCTGACCCGGGCTCCATGGAGGGGTCTGACCCCAGGCTCCAAGCGGCACTGCCGCTTTGAAGTACCCCCTCCTATCTCTGCCCCTTGCTGTCTCTTTCTGATAGAAACAGCAAGGGGGGGAGTGGGAAAAGACTAGTAGACTAGCATTTACTTATCAGATAGTTGACTAGTCCTTCACATCCCTATGATGGGTGGTAACCTGACAACATCAGAGGGTGGCAACCTGACACGTCAGAAATGATGTGTAACTTGTTTGTATCTGTATATAAAGTGATGTCTTGGCTGGGCAGTCTTTGTCTGATGGGGGCCGGGGGACAGTAGGGTTTTCCCACGGACTGAGTCAGTCCATTGTTACAAGTGCATATGTGAAGTGGATCGGTAGAGCCTACTGACACCTATTACTGTACTTCACTTAACAATAAACCTAGCTGGGCACCTTTGATCCTTATCTGATTTGTGGTCCTTGGGGGCTCTTTCGGGGTCTGCTGTGGTGACTAAGCGTGTAAGTCAACAGGGCACACATCATTGAGCACACTCACAAGCAGCCTTCTGGTTATCATCATTGATGGAGCAGGAACCCATTAGGACAACCCCGCCTAACTGACAACAGAAACACATTCTGAATCATCTTTCAATACACACATTTAAAAAGTAAAATTCTTACATTACAATCAATGTTCCCTTTAATTTTTCCCATACATGTGTGGAATGAATGTTATGTACACCAATATGGAGGCAATGCATCGCACATTACCTCCATAGTGGTGCACATTAACAAAATTCATCTGGCAGGGGTGAGACCAAGGGGTTTGGAGAGTGGGAGGAGACTCAAGGCTGGGGCAGAAGGTTGAGTATGGGGAGTGAGGGCTGTAGGGTGGGGCTGGGGATGAGTGGTTTGGATTGCAGACTGCTCTAGAGCAGCAGTAAAGAGAAGACTCTCTCCCAGCTCTCTTTTCCTGGAGGACCTGTGGGAGAGATGCCTCTCCTTTCTGCACCAGCTATGGGACTGGAGCTTGGGAAGAGGTGCTTCCTCCAAACATGGCAGCTCTGGGGCTTGGGCCAGAAGCATCTCTCCCCACCACAGCAGCTCTGGGATTCGGGAGGTGTCTCTCCCCACAGCAGCCCTGAGTGCTTGTGTGGCCTTTGATAGGCTGCTGAGCAGCTGCATGCTCATACAGAGCTTAAAGAGAATTTAGATTACAATGCAACATGAAATGTACTTTTTGTTTTTATTCACAATACTGTAGTAAGAACAACGGTCATAAATAAGCTGAGAAAGCTCCCACTAAACTCAAAATTTGAGATGATTTAAAAGCTAGGCACCCCCTATACACCAAAGAAAATTCTTTGACTGAAAATCTCTTCTTACATTCTGAAACGCTGAGGAATTCCAGTAATTTGGAAGAGTCCTATGAGAAAGTATATTTGGCTTCTGCTTTCAACATAGTTCACATTCTTAGGCAGGCTTACAGTAAATTTTCAGCAATTGAAAATGAACACAATCTCACTCTTTTATCTCACTCTTCTGTCTTCCTCTTCTTACTAGCATATGCATTGACAATAGGTAAAATATAGCTATCTGTCTCTCAGGTAGGGACAGTGGAGAGTGATTATTACTGAATCAGCTCTTGAAAAGCAGACCTCATTGATAGATGCCTATTTAGCCTGAATTTCAAATAACATAATGCTTCACAAACGGTGTCACCAGACAATAGATTTGCATTCAATATTCTAGGATATGAGTTTGCTAATAAACAGTACTGGCAGTTTTTCCCTGTAAATACATGGCAAGCAGGGGGCCATTTGGATTGGCTTGTAGTGATTTTTTTTTCTGGCTACCATCTGTTATTTGCAAATCTAAGCTCTGATTTAAAAAGATAAGGACCAGATCCTCATGAAGACCCAATCTCTAATCCCAGAAGTAGCTAAAAGGCTTCATGGCTTCCAGTATAAATTATAACAGAGGCAGGAGATTCTAGATATATCATCTATTACTTTTTCCCTATCCCTGACATGTCTCTAAACACCCATTAATTCCAAAGAAGTGCAGAGTTGGCTATGTCATCTTAATGCCATCCAGGAATTCCCCTGTACAAAGTTCACCTGAGGCAGGGTTGAGCAAAAGGGCCTTCGCAGGCCGGATCCAGCTCACCAATGGTTTGATCCTGCCCATGGAGGTCCTGCCGCTCCTCCACCCCGAGGCCTATCAGGGCCTAGGGACGCGGGAGTGTGTTTTGTTTAGAGTCAACCCTGGTGGTTGACTCTAAGCACCATGCGCCAGAGGGCAGGGAGCGAGAGACTTTGTGCTTCCTCCCACCCCTAGGCCAATCAGGGCCTGGGGGTAGGGGGAAAAGCACCGGATGCTGCTTACAGGACAGGGGCAGGGCAGGAGGAGACTTTGCATGTTCCCCTCACCCCCAAGTCCTGATTGGCCTGGGGGCAGAGGGAGCGTGTGAAGTCTCCTTCTGCCCTGCCAAGGACTTGGCACTTAAGAGTCAACCATCAACTGCTCCCTTGCAGGGCGGGGGCAGACTTTGCATGCTCCCTCTGGCCCCAGGTCCTGATTGACCTGGGGGTAGGGGAGGAGCACGTGAAGTCTCCTCCCACCACCAGGAGTGCAGGCACCTAGAGGGAAATGCCAGCTATTCAGAACAGCTGGAAGTTCTCTCTGGGGGGAGGGCAAAGAGTTCACATGCTCCCCCCCACCAGACCAATCAGGGACTGTAGGCAGGGAAGCACAGAAATGTCCTGGCCCCACCCCTTCTGCCTGAGGCCCCGCCCCTTCCAGGATAGCCTGGGGCCACTTCAAAAATTTCTGAAATGCCCCCAGTCAAAAATTATTGCCCACCCCTGACCTAAGGGGGACATGGATCTGCCCTAAAGACTTGTTTATATGAGGAAGTTTTACAGGTATGCATTAGAATGTGATTTAAAGTACTATAGTTACTTGTATAATTCCCCATGTGAGCATTCTTACTGTGGTAGATGAGTGCTTTTTTCCAGCTTAGCCTATATTGCCTTGGAAGCAGTTTAAACTAACCAAAAAAGCCACTCATCCCAGAATAAAGGGCACCACAGCAGCCTGTAAGTTTTTCCTTTGAGACAGGTATTCCATCTCTTCAATTGACAATACCTATGTCAAGAAAGGGATTTTTCTATCAGTCTTGATGTGTCTACATGGGTGACTAAGTTGACTGAATGATGTATCAAGGCCAATCTAAATGTTAAGTGTAAACCAGAGATGAGTCCCCAGTATAACTATAGTGGTTTAACCATACAGGTATAATTATACTAATATAACTGGAGCCCAGTCTACACTTAAAAAGCTGATAAAAATAACAAGATTACTCAGGGGTGTGAAAACTCTGTGTTTTTGTCGACATAGGTACCATCACTGGGTGTTTCTGTACATATGGGGGGAGGAAAAGTTCTTTTGCTGTAGGCTGCGTCTATGCTACAGGTAATGCCAATGTAGCTACATTAATATAGCTATGCTGGTATAACTTTGCCTCGAGCACCTATGGTTGGGGTAATCTTTAAATTGTAAACTGAGTGTAAACCAATGCTGTGATGTCTTATATAATCTATGCCTACACTAAACCTCCAGTTTAGACTATAGGGATATGAACATCAGTGCACACCAAAGTGAAAGCTAAAGGGATGAATTAGATAGTTCCTAGTGGGCAATAATGTAGTCATGCTCATCCTCATGGAGGAGATACAGTGTAGCACTTTGGTGCTCACTGCTGTTTACAGCCCTGAGGCCACTTTCCCCTGACCCCAGCCCTGGAGCCCCTGATAGTGTGGCTGATATGATTAGGTTCTGTCATGGTGTCACTTGAGTAGATATGCAGACAGAGTTGGCAACAGGGCTTGTTGCAGAGTTTGGTGCCTGGATTCATTTCTAAATATATAGTAAAATATCTGTACTGTAAAAAAGATAAAAGAAAGAAAATTTTTCAATTCACTTAATAGAAGTACTGTAGTCCAATCTCTATCGTGAAAGTGCAATTTATAAGTGTAATTTTTTAAACTGCGCTCAAAAATAAAACAACATAAAACTTGAGAGCATTTAAATGAGAAGCATTAGCATTATCTTCTCTAAACTTAAACAGATGTTTGACTTAGCAATTGGCTGAACAAGAAGTAGAACTGAAGGGACTTGTAAGCTCTAAGTTTTACATTGTTTTGGTTTTGATTGAAACCAATTATTTTAAAAGTAAAAATTCTACCTTTATAGGTGTACTTTGATGATGAAAAGATTGCACTACAGTACTTAGAGGAAAATTGAAAAGTATTATTTATCTTTTTAAAGTGCAAAAATTTGTAATAAAAATAATATAAAGTGAACAATATACACTGTATTTTGTGTTGTTAATGAAATCAAAATATTAGAAAATGTAGAAAAGCATCCAAAATATTTATAATAAATTTAAACAGGTATTCCATTAATGTTTAACAGTATGATTAAAACTGTGATTAATCACAACTTTTTAATATCTTGCTATTGTGATTTTAAATCCTTTGATAGCCCTAATATTTAGATCCAAATAAAAAGTTTTCTTTGTAATTTTAAAAAATGCATAAAATAGTCTATTAATACAAATTGGTTATTTATTTCCAGACTATTTGGCTGCGTCTAGACTGGCATGATTTTGCGGAAATACTTTTAACGGAAAAGGTTTTCCGTTAAAAGTATTTCATAAGCGCGTCTAGATTGTACGCGGATGCTTTTGCGCAAAAAGTGCTTTTGCGCAAAAGCATCCGTGGCCAATCTAGACGCGATTTTCTTAAAGAAAGCCCGATCGCCATTTTAGGCATAAAACAGTTCTTCACTGTCTTCACTTTTTCCCGAGCAGGAGCGTCAAAGTATTTGCGCAAGAAGCACTGATTTTGTAAATTACAAAGTCAGTGCTCTAGCGCAAATTCAAGCGGCCAGTGTAGACAGCTGGCAAGTTTTTGCGCAAAAGCGTCTGCTTTTGCGCAAAAACTTGCCAGTCTAGACGCAGCCACTGACTTCATTATTACAGTGCCAGAGACATATATAGGACCATTTACAAATGTGAGAAAGCAAGTTCATTGCCCCAAGGACTTGCACAATCAATGGTTTCAGTCATAAGAACATAAGAATGACTATACTGGGTCAGACCAAAGGTCCACATATCCCAGAATCCTGTCTTCCAACAGTGGCCAATGCCAGATACCCCAGGAGCGAACAGAACAGGGAATCATCAAATGACCCCTCACTTGACATCCATTTCCAGCCTCTGACAAACACCGTTCCTACCCATCCAGGTTAATCGCCACTTCCATGAATTTATCAGTTCTTTTTTGAACCCTGTTAACGTCCTGGTCTTCACAACAACCTCTGGCAAGGAGTTCTACAGGTTGTCAGTGTGCTGCATAAAGAAAAACTTCCTTTTGTTTGTTTTAAACCTACTACCTATTAATTTAATTTGGTGACCCCTAGTTCCTGTTTTGGGAAGAAGTAAATGTTTCCTTATTCACTTCTTCCATACCAGTCATGATTTTATAGAGCTCTATCATATCCCCCCTTTAATCTCCTCTTTTCTAAAATGAAAAGCCCCCGTCTTTTAATCTTTCTTCATATGGGACCCGTTCCAAACCATTTCTGAACCTTTTCCACTATCAATTTTTTTTTTTTGAGATGAGGCGACCACTTCTGTACACAGTATTCAAGATGTGGGCTTACCATAGTTTTATACAGAGGCAGTAAGGTATTCTGTTTTATTCTCTATCCCTTTTTTATTGATTCCTAAGATTTTGTTTGCTTTTTTCACTGCTTCTGCACATTGAGTGGATATGTTCAGAGAACTAGCCACAGTGACTCCAAGATCTCTCTCTGGAGTAGTTATAACTAAATTAGTCCCCATCATTTTGTATGTATAGCTTGGACTATTTTTCCAATGCACATTATTTTACATTTATCAACATTAAATTTCATTTGCCACTGTGTTGCCCAAACAGTTTAGTCCTGCAATCTGTTCCCCATAGGCACGTTCCTTCACTCCTGCAGAAGCTGTGGCATCATCACTCAAGGGCAATGCAATGTCCCTTTAAAAACTGCAATACAGGAAAGCGATTTCTTTCATTTTTATTTAGCACTCGCAGCTTTTAATAGCAAAGGCAACTTCTTGGCCAGAGTCCATCTCCTCTGCCCGATCAGTGCCCAGGTCAAAGCTGGGGAAGGCCAGGCCCGCGTGCGAGGAGGAGGCACATCACCAAGCCTCCCACTGAACGTGCCTGCTGTGGCAACCATGGGACACGCGGTGCTCCGATCACGCCTCTGGGGCTGGCCGCCGCTGGAACCGTCCCCACGCGACCAATGGGAGCCTTCGCGCCGGGCTCTAGGAAGCTCCGACACGTCTCACTGAAAGAGCGGGCAGCAAACCCCTCGGTGCCCCCTGCCAGCGAGCGGCTGGAGGGGAGTCGGGCACTTCCTCCCCAGGCAGCGGTCTCGCCCCGGCCCTTCTCCAGCAGCAAAGGCCTCGACCTCCTCTGGGCGGGGAAGGGCTCACGTGGCGCCAATGAGGAGAGGTTAGCGGCGGGAGGGGGAGCTTGTGCCGCGCTCGCCGGCGGGGGGCGGGAGGCAGCAGCACGCCAGCCCTCTCCCGCCTGAGCTGAATTTAAACTGCGTTACTACTCCTCGCGCAAAGCACTAATGTTGGTGAAACCCTCGCGCCGCTCCCCCCCTCCCCCCCGCAGCCAATAGCAGCCCCACTTCGTGACTCGGCCGGCCAATCCGGACGCGCTTTATTGGAGGTCGGGCGAAGCCCTCGCCGAGCGCGCCGCGAGTGGGGTTCATTGCGCTGGGCAGGGGAGGCGATTTCCCATCCCCCCCCCTTTGTTGGTGTCTGTCCCGGGAGAGCGGCAGAGGCCGGCGATGCCCGAGTTCCTGGCGGACCCGTCGGTGCTGACCAAGGAGAAGCTGAAGAGCGAGCTGATCGCCAACAATGTGAGCCTGCCGGGCGGCGAGCAGCGCAAGGACGTGTATGTGCAGCTCTACCTGCAGCACCTCACCGCCCGCAACGCGCCCGCCGCGCCCGACTTCTCCAGCGACGAGGAGAGGGAGCCCACCCCGCTCGGTCCCAGGGGCAGGGGAGGCGGCACCCCCGGCCGGGTAAGAGACCGCCCCCCTGCCGCTCGGAGATCCCAGCGCTGCCACACAAAGGGCTCTGGCGGCCGCTGCCCGCGCTCCCGCCCCTTTACCCTTCCCGCGCATGTAGACCCGCCCCTGGGGAGCGGGCCGCTGGCGGCGTGCGCCGCTTCCCGCTCTCCGAGGTGCGGGGCGCGCCCTGGCGGCCGCGGCCTGTCTGCGGAGCTTTAACTAGGGTCAGGGGAGAGCGCGGTGCCTTCCCCGCAGCCCAGAGTTTTCGGCGCCTGCGGCCCCTGCGAGCCAAGAGCGGCTCTCAGTGGCTGGTATGAGCTCCTCGGTACAGACCTCTTCCCTGGGGGTCTCCAGTGTGCGGGGTACTCTGCGGCGGCAGCCGGGGCTGTTCCTGCCTGTGCTCAAGGAGAGGGGCAGTTTGCCAGAGGGATTTCCTTTCTTTACTTCATGCTAGGGCGTACTTTGTCGTGTCTGGCTCGGGAGCTCGCTGAATGCCGGCCGCCAGCGCTAGGATATCTGCGGGAGTAATGTTCGGCTAGGCTGGAAGACAGGTCTTGTTCCTGCTTCTGTACACTTTAGTAACGAAGTTGCTGGGCGGGAAATTCTCTAGTGGATGCTTATTTATAGTATGCAAAATAAAATAATATGGTAACAGTATCGATTGTGTTTGTAGCATGCTAGGTTCTTACGTTGTAACTCGGGTTGGAGAGAGGTGTTGCGCTGTGTGTGTGTGAAATATTTTATAAAGAAAGGGAATTAAGAAAGCGAGCTACTAACTTTTAGACCAGCTTTCCCATGACTTTGAAAGTCCAGAAACTTAAACGTCATTAAAGGAAAAGATCCCAGGCTTCTATCCACAGGATTGTCTTTGTGATCTAAACATACTTACGCTCCCCTATAGAGTTGCCCGCTTGCCTACGGTTACATGTGTTCCCGCTTCTAAGAAGCATAAATGCAGTATCTGACATGATTTAATGTGAGTTAACAAATAATCAGACAGTTGGCAGAAGACAAGGGAAATATCAAGAAGATAATTAAGCTCCAGTGTATGCCTTCACTAAGATTATGTTTTTTTCAGTAAGCTAGATGTGAAACAATTCTTGTTCAAGTCAGCCCCAAACAAGGTTTGTTTAGTCCAGTGAGCATCCATGTCTCTCTCTTGAGACTGGATAAGTCTATTGTATGTTTTAGAACTGTGATGATACTAGCACTTGCATATTTTATATAAAGTGACTAAGCCATATCTTGTGGCATTGATACTTAAGTGCTTAGTAACTGATAAAGCATGCTAATCTTTCCTTGTGTTGGAGTGAAGAGCTATTTAAGCAATAGCTGTGGGTGCTCTGCTAATCAGGTGAAGTGCATTTGAATCTCCTGAATGGCTGCACAGCTTGTAAGGAACATTGAAATAGTATCCTGCTGTTGGGGGTTCATCATGGTGATGACTGAAATACTACTTGTCTAGAGATAAATCATTGTAATTTGAAATCCAAAATAAATTGTTGTAATTTAATAATATTGCTTACAAATTAGCATCTTGGGTCCGTGCAGCTTTACTAAGATTTGCAGAATATAGTCCCAATATCTGTTCAATAACTTGAGCTCTGTGTATCTTTGAGGGGCAGACTGCATAGAAGCCTTCTCTGCTGTACTCCCATGTTCAAACTTCCCTACAAGTTTTCAGATTTAGTTAACATAGTGAGTTCCTGGATCTGTACAAATGCTACTGATTCAGGAGTTGCTCTCAAGGGTTTAGATTTGTGTACAATCAGTCAGGTGTACCTAAAGGTGAAAGGCAACAAACTTAAATAATGTAGAAAAAAAGAGAACTGTTAAGTAATAGTGGCTGGTTTGAGCTACAGTTAAGTGTGTGGTTTGTTTTTTTTTTTAATGTGCAAAGGAATTAAAATATCAAATTGTGACTATAGCTAATTTTCCAGTGATCTCATATACATGCCTTCCTCCACAACCCTTTTCCCTCATACTGTTGCTGCTTGTTTCAAATTAATCTTGGTGTTCTTGGTAAGGACTTTTTTATTTCTCAGACAGGTATGGAAGCACCACCTGTTAAGGTTCAGCATTACCCATTATACTACCCTCTTGTCATTTGCTTATAAATCTGCTGAACTTTTTCATGCTGGCTGGCTGCCTCAGGCTAAGACTTAAGAGATGGTCTTCTGTGTTTTCAGTGAGCCTCCCCTAATTTCTAGGCTCAGGTGGTTTGGTGGAAAAATTTATGTGATTCTAATAAAACGAGGACCAGATACAGGCCTGCCCAAGAGCTGGGAGTGGGAATAGGTTGCTTGAGACAACCTGGAAGATTTGAGAAAAGATTGGGAATGGGAACCATTGGGGTGGAGGTTAGAGTTCTGCAAAGAGCCAGGGTATGGGGTGGGAGGGACTGAGGAAAGAGACTGGGATAAGGGGTTGGTGAGTGGGGTATAGAGTGCTTGACTGGGAGCTGGAGGAGAAGTGGAATGTGGGTAGTAGGAGGGTGTGGCCGCTCTAAAGGGAAAGGCGCACACAGGACAGATGGTGCTCAGTGAATGAGAAGCTGTGTTTTTGTTTTTCAATACTTGTTCAGTGTATGGCCCTATGCCTTATGGCAGTGGTCTCCAACTTTTTCACGCATGAGATCACTTTTTGAATTTAAGTGCAAGCCAAGATCTACCTCAAACCGAAATACCCTTGCCCCACCTCCTTTGTGCTCCTCCTTCGAGGCCCCATCCCTGCACTCCATCTTCCCTCCCCCATTTTCCCTCACTTTCACCAGGCAGGGGCAGCATGTTGGGGTTCAGGCTCTTGTCTTGGATTAAGGGATTTGGAGTGTGAGCGGGGCTCTGAGCTGAGTTTGGGGCAGGCAGTTGGGGTGCCAGAGAGGGATTCTAGGTGCAGGTTCTGGGAGGAGGTTTGGATGCAGGGGTGCTCAGGACCAGGGGGGTTCATGACTGGGGTAGGGTTTCAGGATGTGGGCTCCAACTGGGCACCACTTATCTCAGGTGGCTCCTGGGTGGTGGTGCAGTGGGGCTAAAGCTCACCCATACCCTGGCCCGGCACTACTCCCCAAAACAGCCAGTGAACTTCCTCCCATGTCCTGCTGTGCCCCCCACCCTGCTCTGTGGAGATAGGATAGAGGGTGGAAGAGGAGGCACCTTGACATCAGCACCCCTCTTCTCCCTCCCCTGGCCTGCACAGCAAGCAGAAGGCTCCCAGAGGTGGTGGGAGGCAGCTCCAAGGCAAAGAGCAGGAGCTGCGCAGCAGTAGGGGGAAGGGGCAGCTGAAGTGCAGGCACTTGATAGCCTCTTGGTCAAACCAGTCAGGATCACCTGTCAGAGGCTCCAAGATCTACCAGTAGATCCCGCTCTACTGGTTGGTGACCACTGCCTTATGGCATACAGCTCAAACTCTGCTCCTGGAGACAGAATTTTTTTAATTTTCTTATGGACTCATGAGTATAGTATGAGAGTTTCAGGATTAATCAACAAAAATTTCAGAGGGGTAGCAGAGTTACTCTGTAACAGTAAAAACTTAAAAAACAACAAATAGTCTCGCACCTTAAAGACTAACAAAACATGTAGATGGTATCATGAGCTTTCGTTGGGCGCAACCCACTTCCTCAGATGACTGGAGTATTAGAAGTCCAGATCCAAGAATAAATAAGGGGGGGGAGAAGACAGTGAGTAGATGGTTCAAATAGTTACAAGATTAAGTTATTTTCACAACACTGGGGGGAGGGGACGTTATTATCCCCATTCAACAGATACAAATCTGAGGCACAAAGGTGGCATCCATTAAATTTGAGTGCTCAATATGTGAAGTCTAGATTCTGTTTTTTGTTTCTAGAGTAACTAGCGTTACGTAGCACTTCACTTGCAACTGCAAGAGCTGAGCTCCTGGGCAAGTCAGACATCTGGAAAATGAACCTGTAACTAGTGACCATCTATGAGAAGTTTTAATTACTTTCCTTTGAAGTGATTATATGATGAGGCATGCGCACAAGAGGCTGAATTAAGGGTGCATGCATAACCTTAATTCTGGCATTTCTTATTTTTCAGTGCTTGACTTTACATAATGGTCTCAATATTTTTGTGTGTGGTGGCGTGTATAATCTTTGTACGGTACAGGAACTTAGGCTAATTAGAGCCTTTAGTAATGATGGTATAAAACAACAAGTAACGGCAAGGAAATGATTATCCCACATGCAAAGATAAACTAGAATAATCATTGCTACAAGGTTTGTGAGGTCAAGAGCTTAGTCAGATTCAGTAAGGGATTAGATACTCATGTGTAAAACATCCTAGTTACATTCAACAAAAAAATATAGGAGGAATACAAATTCACATGCTTCATAGATCAGCCCTTGGTGGTTGTCTCATCATACATTAGTATTTTCGTGTTCATAATTCCCAGTGTACATAGTTATACTTTTGGCAGCAGACATGGTGTTGACAAGACTTCTATTAAGAGAGCCCCATTCTGAGTAGCAAAGATGCCTGAGGCTTGTCACTACACTAGTGAAGCTGCACCTGTTTAGGATTAAGGCTTTAGAAAATCCTAGTATAGATGCAGTGTAACTGTCCTCATTTTAAGAAGAAACATCCTCTTATTATCAGGTAATTTCATAACTGTCCAAATGATTTCTGGTACCTTCCATTAAAGCCTGTGATACCAGTTGTTGAAGCTATTGGAGTAGTAGTATTGGAACAGTTGATCTGATCTAATACAATAGATCTTAAGTCTTGGCCATGGTAGTGCTTTAAATTGGTAGTGTGGCCACGACACAAGCACTGAGAGTCAGCCTTCCCAGCACTATATATAAACAGCCTCCACGAGGGGAATAGCTAATAGTGCTGTGCATATGGCTCCCAACATTGTAGCCTAGTTCAAACTGACTCTCTATGGTGCTCTAACTTGCTGCGTTGGGGAGTGGGATTCACACCCGTGAGCCAGAAAGTTACAGTGCTTTGAAGTGTCAGTGTAGACATAGCCTCAGTGTTGGGTCTTTTCGCAGCAACAACGGTGGGAGGATAAGATGTCATGCAGACTTGAATTTTTCTATTTTTGCATTCTTTCACTGTCCCCACCCCAAACTTTAGTGAGACCCGTTGATAAGGCTTTTGAAGGATCTGTCCCTGTTGACGTTGAAGAGAGGTTGCAAATCAGAAGCTGTACCTTGGTTATATTGTGGCTAGCTAAGACAACAATCTTAGAAAAACTGTGTGGAACCATCATTATTTCAATAGCTTGTTTAGACATTTGTGGCCCAATTCTCCAACCTGTCAGATTCCAGATGATTTGACACAAATAGCTAATGAATATTTGGTAGGGACATTGCCACAGAAGGTAGAAAATTCCATTTCTTATTTACGGAATAGTGGTAAGAAGTGGACTTGCACTATATATTAGGGATGTGAGCGACTAGTCGACTATCCAATAAGCATAAGCTTAAAAGCTGGCTTCCCCCCCCAGCATTGTCTCTGCAGGGGGTAGGGGAGGTAGAGGCACAGCAGGAAATGGTGTTGAGCATGGACTAAAGCAGTCTCTGCTTGCACCGGTTCTTTTGCGATTCTGATTTTGAAATGTACAAGAGCCCCACTGGGGCTCTTGTACATTTCAAAGGCTCAGGTGCCCGCAGGGAGCTCACCGGGGCTCTTGCTACAGTTCATAGGTGGAGGTGCCCTTATCGACTAGTCAAAGGAAATCCCATCAACTGTTCGATTAGTTAATCTAAATTTAACATCCCTACTATGTATACTTTCCTTTGATGCAAAGGATTTATTTTGCTATTATGTTATTGCAACACTGTATCTGATCGGTGGGCAGTAAGCAGCATGCGGACTGGATATGGCTCACCAGAATTAGCACCTGGTGACTCGCCAGATGCTTTATTTAGATGAGCGTCTGTAGGTACAGCCACTTGCAGCTCCTGTTTGGGATGATTCACTGTTCCCAGCCAATGGGAGCCCATCCCATCCTCCTTCCTGCAGCTCCCATTGTCCAGAAATAGCAAATCACAGCTAATGGTGTACCTGCAGGTGCTCAGGTAAATAAAGCATCTGGCGGTCCACCAGAGTTTAACCCCAGCGCACTGTCCAGCCTGTGGGCCGCTTATTGCCCTCCACTTCTGTTTATGCTTATATCAAAGGTCTCTTTGAATGTAAAAACCGCATCCTGTACCAAATGTAAATTTCATGTACCTATGCTTCTAAGACTTGATGGCTTACTTTGGCAAGTTTACCATGAAGGATCTGAGCAACACTGAGTAAGTCTTCTAGTACAAATAGAAGAATTACAGGTTACTATTTAACAGACAGAGAGGAAAAAAATAATTCCTTGATGATCAATTTTTAGTGCTCTATAATATTTGGTGTCGTTTTGGAAAGGGTACTGGAGTCAATATGATCAGATATTGGATTGTATTTCTTGTAAATATAATCTGCTGAACATAGCTGCAGTTAGTGGTAAAATTCCTGTAGGTGTTGCAATGGAAGGCTGAGCCTAGCTGTTTAGTATGTGCAACTAAGCATGTAGCCAGTTCTGTGGATTGTTATTAAAAACTGTACTTACAGTTAGTCCCTTAATACACGCTGATAATGTATAATGAACGTGAGGGTTGTACATCTCTCTAGAATAAGAAAGACTTGTTTTGACATGTGAACCAGAAATACTCCCCCTTAGCTGTGGTTTGTAGGCTATCGTTTACTTGCATTGCAATATAGCTTAGAGTAGGGACACTAAATTTCAATTAATCAGCTAATCGAGTAGTTGATGGAACTTCCATCGATTAGCTGATAAGGGCTAGCTCTCCCAGCTGAGCCTCTGCCTTTTAAATGTAGTAAGAGCTGCCCACAGCCCTTTAAAAAGCAGAGGTACAGAAGGGAACCTGGAGCGAGTGAGGACTGTTTGAGTCACCGCTCGACCTCCGGCTTGCCCTCCGTTTCCCACTGCGCTGTCTCTGCCTTTTAAATGTAGCAAGAACCCCATGGTGGTGTTGCTACATTGCAAAGGCATAGCAGTCTGACTGGCATGAGTGGGGACTACTTCAGTCCTCGCTCATGCAATTTCCTGCTGCGCCTCTGCCTCCCCTGCTACACCCATCCCCTGGGGGGAGAACTGGCTTGTAAGGGCTCTTTCTACGTTTAAATTACAGAGCCGCAGCGGTCCAGAGCTGCCGTGAGCTGGAACTGCTCAGAGCTGCCGTGAGCTGGCTCCGGGAGCTACCCCGCTGCCCCCTCTCTGCAGAGTGGTCCTTATTAATTAATCCTGTAGTTGATACAATTTGTACCAACTACATGATTAGCCAAATAACCGCTCTCTAACATCCTTAGTGCAAGAAGGTCTCTATAGCTTTGAATTCACTTTTGCTTCAGAACTGTCATCCAGAATCCCAGCTTTCATTTAAAAAAAAAAAAAAAGCTTCTAGCATTTGACTAGAGCCCTGCAAATCCGTGGGTATCCACAGAGAGGCGATGCTTGGAGGGCTGCCAGCAGAGTGTCTACAGTATTTTGATTCATCACGTGCATACTATTTTTACAGTGCAGGTGTATGTACTCAAATATAAAGTGAGCACTATATACTTTGTATTCTTTATAATTAAAATTCTTATATTTGAAAATGTAAACAAAATTCAAAAATATGTAATATGTTTCAATTAGTATTCTCTTGTTTAAACTAGATAATTCAACTGATAAAAACTGCAATTAATTTTAATCACTTGGCAGTCCCATTGCTAAGATAGCTGAAAGGTGAACCAAATTTGAACTTATGGAAGATTAGCAGAGAACATGAAACAGCCATATAATCAGTGTTCCCTCTAAGCTGCCGCGCAGCTTACAGGGATCACTGCCTATGATACGACCTTTTCATCTGAGTGAGGGGCAACTGGTTGTCTTGACTTTAAAGCCATTGAATTTGGCATCTTTTCAAAATGCTACAGAATTCTGCTGTCTGTGAAATTGGCTATTTTACTGCAGCCAGGCACCCAACTCTTTTTGTCTCCTTGATCTTGCTCTTCCTTCATAGAGAAAGCTGGAGTTAACTGGATTATACTGAATGCTCTTTGTACTGCTGTTTGGTGAAAGTGAGCAGCAGAGATTTAGGGAATAAAAGCTGGTATCCAGTTTGCAGTTAGAAGTAACCCGAAACGCAGCTGGATTGCATATACAAGAGGTCATAGGCACGGCTTGGAGAGTCAGATTTCTGGGGCTCATCTGCCTGATGCCTCTCTTAGATCACAGTAGCTAATGCCTATGAAAATGGTTCAACTGAGAATACAGCAAAAATATTGCTGAACTAGTGTGTGTGT
The DNA here is from genome assembly GCA_019425775.1 of Rafetus swinhoei. Taxonomy (NCBI): domain Eukaryota; kingdom Metazoa; phylum Chordata; order Testudines; family Trionychidae; genus Rafetus; species Rafetus swinhoei. The sequence continues at coordinate 265,630,439 of CM033437.1, read as the reverse complement.
TTTTTTTCTGTTTGTTTTTCAATAACAGGTGACTTATTTTTGTTAGGCTGTAGTTATGTTTTTGTAAAGGCAGGAGATGTTTACATTGGAAATTTGTCCCATTGTGCTATGGAGGACATGAAGGATGACTGTTCAGGTGCTTTGTCTGTTAGAAACCAATCCTTACCTGTTAGAAGACTGACCTTTCCTAGGGATGCAGTCCTGTGAGCTCTGGGGGGGGGGAGGCTTAATTTCTGTGTTGTCTGATAAATGTTGAATTATTTCTGCTCCTTAGTAGGGATGTTAAAATACATTTATTTTTGTAAACATGTGACTGCTGAAAATTTCATTGATACAGAGGCAGCGGGGGTGAGGCATGTAACCATGAGAATTAACTGATGACCCTAGGAGGCTACGTGTTCACATCCATAATCCTCACTTGGCTGGAAGGGGGGGAGAAGGAAGAAAATATTCACTTATCCCACCCAGAGTCTTCTATTTCCCATGAAAGTAGGTAGGGTTCTCACTCCTTGAAGCTTCAGGTTTATCAAAAGGATGAGAGATTGTTTCCTTTACTTAACCTGTTTTTCCTGCTCACACCTTTGAGTGGTCCTTTCCATTGAATGCATTTGCTGTTGCTTGGAAGCTTCCCAAGCTTCTCCAGGGTGAAATTGAATTTATTCTTATCAATGTAATTGCTGCTTACAGGGATCTGACTAAACAGCAGTGTAAACTAGCAAAAGTAGGCATTACTCTTTCACTTTGCTACAGTTTCCACTCTTCTACACCTTGAAGAATCTCCAGGTAGCTGTGAAGACATTAGAACTGGCTGCATAGTAAGGATTCTTCATGCGTCAGATTCACCTCTGTGGAGGAAACGTTTTCCTTGCATACTTAACATCTTAAATTTATTTTTTGAAATGAAAGCTCTGAATTTGGATAAGCTGATAGTTGCTTGCAGAAGTTTCCTACTTGCCCGAGATGAATTGATGTCTGTCCAGAAACACAGTAAATCGTGTTAGTTGCTTGTAACATTATAACATTTTCTTTGAATGTTAAATGTCTGTAATTGTTTTTCTCACTCCTAGCTGTACTCCTCTGGCATACAGAGGTATTTTGCAGTATCAATCTGGTCAGTGATGTGGTCAATGCCTTAACACCACTACAATACAGTACTAGCCTAAAAAAGATGCTGACTAGAAATCCAGCATGAGTTTTAACATGCTGATTAGAGTTTGAATCTTTAATTCTTTCATTGGCTTGACCAGTATGGATAAATAAGAAAAATTGAGCAAATGTGAAACTGGTTAAAATAAATGCTATGTTTAATGTGTAGTGACAGGCTAATAAGTAAATGTGTGACGGTCTCCTTTTTTAATTTTCTCAAGTTTTTTTGGCTGTTTTGGAACTAGTTATATTTGAATTGCTTCAATATGGAAAACTAAAGTAGAGGTACATGTGATTTCAAGATTCCAATTCCTGTAACTGGATTATGTTTATACTAATCTAGTCTCTTTGAGATTCAGGAATTAAGGGATTACAAGCAAAGACTAAGAAACTGTGATAGTTTCTACTAAAGATACCTTTCCATCCTTGCTGTGGGCTTGATCAGGCTCAAACTGGACATGAAGAAGCCTCAATTTTTTTTTTGCATGAATGAATTTCTGGGCTAAGAGTTAGTCTCCTCTCCAAAGCCTAAGAAGATACATATTATTTGGTGGAAAACCCATAGCAATTGTTAACCATCCAGTTTTGGTTAAGATGCTGGCACTGTCAGACCCTGGCACAATGCCCCCATTTAATTTTATTTAAAGTATTGTGATCCCTGGAATAAGAGCAGATTTTGATATCTTCCAATCTGCAGGACTCTACTCCCAACAGACACTGTGGCCAATGGAAAGTAGTGTTTCCGTTACTCGTGGGAGCCAGCTCACTATGCCAGCAGCTCCTCCCAGCAGTGTAGCTGTAGTGTCCTCATCCCCACCACCAGTGGGGCTGTACAACTCCAGACAGGAGATGCTACAGCTAGGGGCAGTACAGCTGCGCTTCCAGTGTGGGGTGCTGGTTCCCGGGAACAGGACCATGGACCACCAAAGCTTCCCACCCACTCACCAGAATCCGCACGCTCTCAGCCACACTGTATCTGCTGAGCTGCTACCCTATCCTCCCCCTGTTGCTGCAGTGGAAGAGAACTACTGACCGGGATCCAGAGACAAAACAAAGTGAGCCTAGTAAGAAGCCTCTGAGCACAACCCAACCCTCCATTTCTACCAGCAGTATAAGCCCTTTGCAGCAAATGCACCAAGGACTAGGGATGTTAAATATTGGTTTATTGAATAGTCGAGTAACCTTATGAATTCTTATTGGTTACTCGACTATTCTATAGTCCGCAGGGGCAGAGCCAGCAGCCAGTGCGCTCTGGCCTCACTCCCAAGGAGCCCCCATGCCACTCTGTGCTGCTGCCTCTGTATCAGAAGCAGTAGCGCAGGGTGCCAGACAGGAGCTGGTCCGCGAGGGGAGCCAATTTAAAAACCAGCTCCGCTTGCAAGCTGTCTGCCTGTTGCCCTGTGCTGCTGCCTCTGATAGAGGCAGTAGCACCTGTCTGGGGTGTGTCTGAGCTCCTGGACCCAGCATGAGGACTGAGCTGGGCTGCCTACCTGTCTGGCTCGTAATACCCCTGCTGTGGTTCTGCATTTAAAGTGTAGGTCCCTGACCTGTTGCAAGCCAGTACTGAGCCAGGCTGCTGGCCATCCTGCTTTTAAACAAAAAAACAAAACAAAAAAATTAGTGGCAAAGGGAGGGGGAGGGAAATGCATGTAGTCTGTAACATTAACCAATAAGCTTTTGCTCATTGGTTAATCGACCACTATTACATCCCTATCAGGGACTCATGGCAAAGAAATTGTCTCTGAGCAGTAGATCTATTTGCCTCTCACTGGTTCACAACCAAAGAAACTGATAGCTCGTAAAGCTGACCAGAAAGTTTCTTTTATGCTTTTTCCCCACTTCTTTTCTCCTCACCAGAATGCTTCAGGAGAGAAGTAGCACTGGTAATTGTTGTCCCCAGTCTGGCCAAGGAGGCTTGGTTCTCTGATCTCCGTGACAAGATGTAAACACCTCCCATGTGCTTTCCATTAAGAGGAGAGAGAATTTTACAGGGACTACTAATGAATCAGAATGCAGACAGTTTGAGCCTAGCTGTCTGGTTCTTGTACTTTGAATCTCTGAAGCCAAGATTATTCAGTGGGCCAATATCTCTACAAATTTACCTTCCAGAAATACACTAATTCAGCATATTTTATAGATCCATTTGAGCTTTAAACTGCTGATGTTAGCACACAAGTGTCACCCTCATCTGCATCAATATCACATCTGATTTCTTCAAAATGGACTTAGATTAGGCCTAGCAGGTCAGGTTACTGTTCTCTCTAGCATCCTTAGTGCAATAAACAAGAAGTGACTTTCCTTTTCTACAGGTGACAAACATCTTCTGCATCTTCTGGCTATGCATAAAGTTTTTTATCGAATCTTACCTGGTGATCTCATTACTGTTCCATAAGAACGGCCGTACTGGGTCAGACCAAAGGTCCATCTAGCCCAGTAGCCTGTCTGCCAACGGTGGCCAGCACCAGGCGCCCCACAGAGGGTGGACCGAAGACAATGATCAAGCGATTTGTCTCCTGCCATCCCTCTCCAGCCTCTGACAAACAGAGACCAGGGATACCATTTCTATCCCCTGGCTTAATAGCCTTTTATGGACCTAACCTCTATGAAATTATCTAGCTTCTCTTTAAATTCTGTTATAGTCCTAGCCTTCACAGCCTCCTCTGGCAAGGAGTTCCACAGGTTGACTACACGCTGTGTGAAGAAGAACTTTCTTTTATTAGTTTTAAACCTGCTACCCATTAACTTCATTTGGTATCCTCTAGTTCTTCTATTATGGGAACTAATAAATAACTTTTCTTTATTTGCCCTCTCCACGCCACTCATGATTTTATATACCTCTATCATATTCCCCCCTCAGTCTCCTCTTTTGTAAACTGAAAAGTCCCAGTCGTTTTAAACTCTCTTCATATGGGACCTGTACCAAACCCCTAATCATTTTAGTTGCCCTTTTCTGAACCCTTTCCAAGGCCAAAATATCTTTTTTTGAGGTGAGGAGACCACATCTGTACACAGTATTCAAGATGTGGGCGTACCATAGTTTTATACAGGGGCGGTAAGATATTCTGGGTCTTATTTTCTATCCCTTTCTTAATAATTCCTAGCATCCTATTTGCCTTTTTGACCGCCGCTGCACACTGTGTGGAAGTTTTCAGGGAACTGTCCACGATAACTCCAAGATCTCTTTCCTGATTTGTCATAGCCAAATTAGCCCCATCATACTGTATGTATAGTTGGGTTATTTTTCCCAGTGTGCATTACTTTACACTTATCCACATTAAATTTCATTTGCCATTTTGTTGCCCAATCACTCAGTTTGGTGAGATCTTTTTGGAGTCCCTCAGTCTGCTTCTGTCTTGACTATCCTAAACAGTTTAGTATCATCCGCAAACTTTACCACCTCACTGCTTACTCCTGTCTCCAGATCATTTATGAATAAGTTGAACAGGATTGGTCCCAGGACTGACCCTTGGGGGACACCACTAGTTACCCTCTCCATTCTGAAAATTTACCATTTATTCCTACCCTTTGTTTCCTGTCTTTTAACCAGTTCTCAGTCCATGAAAGGACCTTCCTCTTATCCCATGACAATGTAATTTACACAAGAGCCTTTGGTGAGGGACCTTTCAAAGGCTTTCTGAAAATCTAAGTATACTATATCTACTGGATCCCCCTTGTCTGCATGTTTGTTAACCCCTTCAAAGAACTCTAATAGATTAGTAAGACATGATTTCCCTTTACAGAAACCATGTTGACTTTTGTCCAAATTATGTTCTTCTACGTGTCTCTCAATTTTATTCTTTACTATTGTTTCAACTAATTTGCCCGGTACTGAAGTTAGACTTACCGGTCTGTAATTGCCCGGATCGCCTCTAGAGCCCTTTTTAAATATTGGTGTCACGCCAGCTACCTTCTAGTCATTAGGTACGGAAGCTGATTTAAAGGATAGGTTACAAACCACAGATAATAGTTCAGCAGGGACTGTTATAGACACTCCTTTTGAACCACTCATTATAGCATATCATTTGAAGTAGATTTTACCCATGAAAGCTCATAATCTATTTATTGTTCCCTGCCTTAGGGATTATTTTTTGGGTTGGGAGGCTGCTGACCCCAGAAAAATCAGTCGGGGGCTGCACACAAAGTGAGGAAGTGCAAAAAAAACCAAAAAAACCCCAAACTAACAACCCCTCCCCAAACCCTTGCTCACGTGGTCCCTGACTGAGAAGGAGAAAGACATTCCCCTCCCACCCCAGAGCCTGGGGAGGCCCAGGCTAGTAGATTTTGCGTGCTCCAGGCTTGTGGTAGGACAGCGCAGGGGCTGGAGCCTTGAGCCTCAGGGGGTCGCATCCGGCCCCTGGGCCTGAGGTTCCCCACCCCTGTCCTAAGGTGTCACAGGACTGCTCACCTTTAAAGTTACAGACTAACACAGCTACCACTCTGAGACTCGTTACTTTTTAAAATACCCTTTTTTATGATGATCTTGTCTGAGCTGAGGATGGCTAACGTAGGAGCTCTGTCCAGCTCCGTTATACTCCCAGAGGCAAATTTTGTATTCTTCAGATTTCTGCAGACCTCTGAGTGCATATTCATCACATGGGTCAGGTCAGAGAATTTTTGCATTTTATTATCTATCACCAAAGAAGAAGCTTTTTTCCAGGCAGCTGAGATGCTATGTCTCGAAAGCATACAAGTCCTAAAACTTATTTCCATTCTCCAATATCATTGACTCCATTAGAGCTGTGGAGTAGAAATATAGTTTGCCTCACACAAGAAAATCTGTAAAGCAGCTATATGGTCATCTGTTCTTGCCACCTTTTTGAGTTCAACAAACGACATCTGTTCATCGCATGCTGGTTTGGCAGATTTTGGGACATTACAATGAAAAGCACCTATAACGGCGGCGGTGCATTGCAGTTTATGGTCCTTTTTCTTCTCTTCCCTCCCCCCCCCCATACACTTCTGAGGGGATACAGCTATAAAATCCCCATTTCACTGATCTGCCATGGACTTCATTACAAATAAGACTAGGAAAACTCATCTGTATCTTACCAGAAAACTTCCTTTCTTGGAGAAAGGAGGTCCACGTGTATCACACGTCGTGAATGGGCTGTTAATTGGAAAAGAGTAATGAATTATCACACTGTTCATTGAAATTCTTGCTCAAGTACTGTTAAGACTTGATCTTTGATGGAAATTAAATATTAAGAGGGAAATTAGCTTTTCCTAGGCTATGGAAGTTTAGCGCATGGTTGCTTCTCAGAGGTGGAGCCATACTTCTCCTGCCTTTGACAGGTTTGGTCTGTCTGGGTACTCTGTTCTGTGCAGCTTTGTAACGTCATGGCTTTGCAGGCTTCATTACTCCAAGAAAAGGAAATTGTCAGGTAAGATATGAATACATTTCCTATTGAGAAACAGAGCAGCTCAGCAGAGTTACACAAGTTGTAGATAGTGGTTAGTATTGTGATTTGCCTTGGCTGTATCTGCAGTGATCAACTTAGGTTCACCAGTGATAACAATAATGGAGGCAGTAATGTAGATATGATTTGGGACTCTTTTACAAAAAAAAAACAACAAAAAAACCCCTGACATCCCCTGACATTTAGGTAACCCTCCAGAAAATAGTGGGATGAGGCAGGGCAGAGCAGCTCCTGAGTCTGTTGCTACAATTTTTAAGAAGGGGCGCTCAAGGGCCCAAGACAGCTTGAGGGTAGTGTGTGCATGAGGGTAGTAGAGTCCTACAAGGTGAGTGTGGACAGGCATGAAGATATGCCACTAGAAACTAAATATACACACATACCACTGATAGGGTGTGATGGCAAGGTATTCTTCAGATTGGTGAGCTAGTAGGTTTACTCTTCAGGCAAGTAGGTGTTGGGGAAGTTTTCAAACCGGATCTATCCGGTTGTAGGAAAGAGAGAACTTGTGGTGGCCTGTAGTCTGTCAGCATAGAGGGTTAAAAAAAGTAAAAGATGCTCTATCAGAAGCTCTTAAAATATTTCACAACGTTCAAGTCCTAAACGTGGACTAGTTATCCAAGTTTTTTAGAAGTGAAAAAAGTGTTTTTTCTGGTATTGATTAAAGTAACACAACTAACTAAAAATAAATGAATAGCAAAACTGCCCCCATGCCCTCCATACTATTGCTTCCTACAGCCCACATGTATTCTCTCTACTCCTTCAATAAGGAGAAACACTTTGTGGTTTTTGTAATGCATAGAATAATGGTGTAATTTTTTTTTCTTTACAGAAAGCCACGAAGAAAACAGACAAACCCAGGCTGGAGGAGAAAGATGACTTAGATGTAACAGAGCTCAGTAACGAAGACCTTCAAGAGCAGCTTGTAAAATATGGCGTGACCCCTGGTCCAATAGTAGGTGGGTAAAAGCTGTTTAATACTGACTTATTATGTATAATTGCGTACAAATATTGCTTCACGTAAGCATGGTCTGTGCTCCAGTGCTCACAGTGTAAAGGGCTAATACGGTACTCTAAATCTTCTGTCAGAAGTATTTTTTTAAAACGTAAATCATACAACGCACTTCTGGTTCTTTAATAAAAGTAATTGCAACGTTTGTTGCTAGAAAGTTTTACTCCAAATGAGCAATTTAACTTACAAATATCTATAAATAATTTACATTTATAAGACTAATCAGACAACCTTAGAATTAATAGATTGGTTTTTAATTTAGCAATTAGCATACGTTGATTTAAATCTATTTTAATCTTGTTTTACTTTTGTACTTAAGTTACTTTTCTAAAGCGGCTAATTGGTTATATTCCTTTAAATGTTCTACAGTGCCAAGAGTCCTATTTAAAAAGCTTGACAATGGTTAGGCTCCTGGTGCGGTGAGGTTGCTGTCTTTGATGCTGACCAACATTATCTCATCTCCTTGTATTTCCTAATCAGACTCTGGATCTATCTTTTGGTTACTGACACTTTTATTTACTTGATTAATTTTTTACTTGTGATTTCCATCAAGCTCTGGATGGAAACTGGAAAGCAGCTAAAAATGCACAAAACCATACTTTTAAAAAAAAATAAATAAATAAAGCTACCTTAAACGTGCAGTGTACATAAGGTAAAATAAGTTTATCAAAACATTTTGCATTAAAACTAAATATTGTCTAATTAGTGAACTGATTTATTTCTGGTCATCAGATCCTTCAAGATTTTTAGAACTGTAGATCTCATCCTTTCCCACCTAGTTCCAATCTGTAGATTGGAAGAGAAAGATAATCCTTCCTGCTTTTTCAGTTCCATTAATTTGTCAGCTTTGAAGTAGCAATCTAACTGAACTAGCTAAATAAACTGAAATGAAGAGACTACTGCTGTCAAGAGACTCTGGTTCCATAGTGCTTAGCCAGTGACTTCCACCAGTTCAGTGGTTTGACTATCTTGAAAATATCAACAGCGCAAACATGTACTGCATAATTCTTAATCTAATGTAAATTATTTTAACAGGTTATAGCAACTTTAGGCCTAAATTTCTGAGAGTAGATTTGAGAAACTGGGCATTAGATCTCCATATATATCCAGTAACTTGTGTAACTTTTTGAGGCATATGAATAGGTCAGTTGCACTAAGGATGTTAGCATGTAGTCTTATTAGTTAATCGTGTGGCTCTGATAAAGGGGCAGCAGCATGGGGGATGAAGGGGGCAGGCTTTTAACCAGTACTCATGGAGAACGGGCATACTGCCTCCTCCTCTCTCTTCCCCCTCCCCTCCCAAAAATACAGAGGCAGCTGTGCGGGGTGCTCCATGTGGGAACTGGCTTAAAAACCTGCTCTCCACATGTACTGGTTCCCACCAGCCCTGCTCATGCCCCATGCTGCTGCCTTTCTGTCACAGGCAATAGCTCAGGGGAAGGGGCAGGTGGCTCCACAGGAGTCCATATGTGCAGGGAGCCTGCCCCCTCATGTAAATATGTAATCGCTGAAAATGTTAGCAGTTACATGTTTACCCAGAAACACATTTGCTAACATCTCTAACCTGCACAGCAGACTGACTAGTCAGGAGAAAATTTGCATTGCTCAGCAAACTGACATGAAAAAAACACTCATGGTAATGTTAGGGAGCTGGTGGGAAAGCAGAAGTGAGAACTCAATATCAACTCTTTCACACTGCAATTCCCTGTTAAAAATTTTTCTCCCTTCCCTCTTCTTGAAAAGTCCCTCTGAGTATACATCTCCTATGACCAGCAGTCACAGAATGTGATTACGGTGAGATGAAGGTGCTGGGGTCTATTTAAAACACCAAGGATTGGACTTTCCTACTCTAAACTGCTTTAAAAAAACCAACAAATGGTCTGGTAGCACTTTATAGACTAACAAAACATGTAGATGGTATCATGAGCTTTCGTGGGCACAGCCCTTTCTTCAGATGACCGGAATTATGAGTAGAGGATATGAAAACTTGAAATAAATAGGAGAAGGGAAGGGGGGGAGAAGAGAATGATGCTCTGTCTCCCACCCCTCTTCCTGTTTTTTCTTTAAGTATCTGGGTGCTAAACCTAAGCAGATAAAGATCAAAGTCAATAGATAGATTGCTAAGACAGGAAGGATACCACTCTCCTTCCTCAATTGAAATAGGTTCAAACATATAAAAGGTTGGTGTATACTTAGCCTGTTTCATATCCTCTACAGAAGAGTCTTTATGTACCTTTAGTCACAGAGATGTTTTAGTCCACACTGCCTGTCTCACATTTTTCTGGGCTGACTTTGTCCCAAAGTATGAATCAACAGCCTGTATAACAACCACACAATACCCTTAAAGTAACACTAAAAGAAGAGCCACTTGTAAAGTTTGAATGCTTAACATATATTTGGGACGATTCCTTAATTTGAACCAGAATAAAATCAACTTGGTGACCTACCAAACAGTTTTCAGAGTTTCCTTCCTGCTCCTCCCTCAGAAGGAAAACTTGGTAGGCCCAGGCTTGAGTAGAAAGTAACTCATGTTGCTTTGTTTCAGGGCTTTGACAGCCTCCATGTGCTTGGCATGAGGAGCTCTGATATGGAAGAGATGCACTGTACTATATACTTCTTAAGACTATAAAATACAGGGTTGGAGGGGGATAGAAACTCACTTGGAAAGATCTCTTTAGTTACAATAACATAGGCTGCATCCTTTAGATATTCCAGCTATGAAACACAGGATAACAGACTGCAGTGTTGTCTTGTATTTATAATGGCATCTAGTGGAAGTGGGCATCCAGGTCAAACATCAGTATTTAGTATTAAGTGGGAAAGCGCTGTAGACAAGTTAAAAAGACCCTAATGTCTGAATCAATACAAGCCATAATCAAAATCCCTTTTCATTCAATAGTTCTAAAGTTTCTCTTAGCAAGAAAAAACATGAGAACTAATTTAACAGGGATAAATAGATTCGTGGCAGACTCCCTACATTCCTTGAAGCATATACTATAGTAGATGTCTGCTTGCAGAAAGTTGGATGCTTACCATGTTAGACCAGCAGTTCTCAAACTGCGGGTCAAGACCCCATTTAATGGGGTTGCCAGGGCTGGCTGAGACTTACTGAAGCTCAAGCCCCACAGCCCTGGGCAGCAGGACTCAGGTTCCAGGCCTCCTGTCTGGGACTGAAGCTCTTGGGCTTTGATCACTTCCCTGTCCTGGGCAGTAGGACTCAGGTTTCACTCCACCTCCTGCCAGGACAATAGGATTTGGATGGACTTAGGCTTTGGTCGTCCGTCCCCCCGGGTCTTTGTAGTGTGTTTTGTTGTTGTCAGAGGTGAGTCGCAGTGCAATGTAGTTTGAAAACCTTGCATGACTTCTGGATATAGCCCAGAAGGGATATTTTAAGAAATTGAAGTTTACATCTGCATTTGAGGGTTTTAATCAAACAACTCGAAAGAAAGTAAGAAGGAAGTAATACTTTTTTAGCAGAGACAGCAGTGGTGGGGGATGGGAGGGCAGGTAGGAGCCAGTGCTGGGGGAGAGCTGGCTAAAAAGCCAGCTCCCCATGTGTATTGACTCCGTTTCATCAACTAGTCAATAAGTGCAAGAGCCGAAGTGGGATTAGCTCCTGGCCCCAGAAGCTGGCCCGGGAGTTAACCCCACTGCAACTCTGCCTTTTGCTCCAGCCCTGCCTTTAATTCATTTAAAAGGCTGAAGACCAGCAGGGGATCCCGCTTGAGCTGGAAATCAGATGTCCTGGCTCATCCAGTTTTCCCCACCCCATCCCCCTGCTGCGCTTCTGCTTTTTAGATTGTATTAAGAGCTGGTTACTGCGTCTCTGCTGTTTAAATGTATTATCTGAGACGGGGCATGAGCTGTGAATTGGCGGATTCCCATCTCGCACCCAGTCCCAGATGCTTCACCTCTGCCTTCCCTACCCCCTGTGGAGACGGTGCTGGGGGAACCGGCTTTTAAGCCGGCTCCCCGCATCACCGGCTTGTGCTAGAGGCAGCAAGGGGGTGAAGAGCAACTAGTTGAGAGACTAAACCTTATCAGTCAACTAGTTGCTTACATCCCTAGTTCCTTTTGATTTCACTGAAAACTCCTTGTACTTCTAGGGGATGACTGTTTATGGATACGTAACAGAGGCCAAATTCCCTTTGCTTCCACACGTTCTCCTCTCGTGACTTGGATGTCAGCCATTTGTCTGTGGCATTCTTTACTTCCAGTAACTGAGTACAGGACCAGATGTGTGAACTGACACATCTGAAGACTGACAGATCTGTAGAGGCCCGGGTATCCGTGGATATCTGTTTTTATACCTTTGCAGGGCTCTTCTGTACCCAGCCACCAGGCAGAGGGGGTGCCACTACAGGCCTCTGCATTGCCAGTAGGGAAGATCCAAATAAGATCCTAAATCTCCCTACAGGAGGGACAGAGTGCCCACCCTGCTAGGCTGCTTCTTCCTTCCCACTCCCCCACCTGGTGAGCAGAGACCTGTGGGGAGTCCTCCAGTTCAGCACAGGGACACATGCTGCCCACCCCACAAGCTGTTCTTTGCCGCAGTCTAGTACAGCTGAGCGCATACCTGTGGGAGGTGACTTTACTTTTCTGGGAGCCCTCCTCCTCTCCCAAAAATAGTGAGCTGCCGTATTCCAAGAATGAAGGGCTCGGCTCGCTGGGGCTGATGATGTGGGAGGCACCAGTCAGTTCCAGGGCAGGTGGGTTCCCCACCCCTACCCCACTGTGGGAATTGGAGTGGGCAGGACCCTAAGGCAGTCCTCTGTCCTGCTGCGATGTGATGGAAGCTGCTGCTGCTGGGTGCCATCCCTCACGCAGCAGTATCACACAGTGCAAGTCTGTCCGTCCTCCATCCACCCCCTCGCAAGACCCTCACCCTATCCCTTATCCCCAGTCCTTGCTCTGGCACTGCCTGCTCTTACCTGCAAGACTCTGCTCCTCCCCCCCTTCACTCATCTGTGCGCCATTCATGACTTGCTGTGCAGATGCAAGTAAAATCCAGATTGTGGATCAGATAATAAGTTGAGCCTGGCGAATCAGATGCGGATCCATATTTTTGTATCTGCACAGAGCTGTATAATCTTTGTGCCTTTCTAGTTGAAGAGAAGAGATTCTTAGCTCAGCATTGCTACATCTTCCCATTAATCCACCAACATATAAACAATGAGACTAATTTGTCATTTGCATGACTGACTGAGGGCAAGGACAATTATGGCTCAAGCCAAGACCCAGCTTGTTCTCTTCATATTATAGCATGTCACATAGAATCCAAGTTTAGAGAAAACAGGTGAATAGAATGCTCTAACTTTAACAATAAACAGGCACATCCTGTGTTGAGTAGTTTTTACTTTGTAAACCTGTTTGACTAAACAGACAGAGGCAAATCCTAACAATACTCTCACCCCACTTGAGTCTGTAGACTAGGAAAGTTCAACATTAGACTGTACACCTTTACTTGACTCCATCTTAATTCTTTGAATATATTTTCTGACTTGTTACAGCTACTACAAGAAAGCTCTATGAGAAGAAATTGCAGAAACTGAAAGAACAAGGCCCAGAGTTGGGCTCTTCAACACCTTTATCAGTAGTTTCTTCATCAGCTGAGAACACTAAACAGAATGGAAATAATGATTCTGATCAGTACAGTGACAATGAAGAAGGTAAAACTAAAGTGGAAACTTACATTATTTATGCTTATTTTGAGTTAAGTTAGAATGGGTAGTTGGTAACTACCTTCATGAGGGAGCTTATGAGGAAGATCAAAACATAGCATTCTTTCATACTAATGATGTGTTGGGCTAAGTTCACCCTAAGCTGTGCTCCCAGACCTGGTGTGAGCTGGCACTGAGCCGGGCCGCCCGCCTGGCTCCTCGTATATTTTAAATGCAGAGCTGCATCAGGGGTGGGTCCTGGACCTGGTGCAAGCCAGAACTGAGCCATGCTGCTGGTCAGCCTGCTAAAAAGTGTACTGGCAAGGGAGGGAGCAAATGTGTGTAGTCTATAGCATTAACCTATAAGCTTTTGCTTATCAGTTAATCAACTACACTATTACATCCTGAACCCAGAGTTCCCTCTTTCACCTCAAACCCCTTATCTGCAGCACCACCCTAGATCCTGCACCCTCAGCCAAAGCCCTTGCACCTAGCCCTAAACTGAGCCCTACCATGCTCAGAACCCCTTAGCCCCACTCCCACCACATGTAATTTTGTTGTGTACCAATATGAAGGTGATGTGTTGCATATCACCTCCACATTGGTGCACTTAAATTCATTCCACTCGGGTGGAAAAAAATTGGAGCACTGATGTAGGGGACATTTAACTTTTCTCAAAATTGGGATTGACTCTGAACCTGAACTCACAATATTGACCACTGCATCAGGACTTAGCAAAAGCTTGGTGCGTGGAGCAGGTAGGAGTTTGGACATGTGAGTGGGCTGACTAAAGCTTAGGGAGCAGAGTTTCTGGTTCTTTTCTCCTTGGGAAGCTATCAAGCCTAGCAAAAGAGTAGCTCAGGACTGCTCCTTTAAGAATATTAGCTGTGAACACAGTATCTCAGACACTACCACTTCATGAAGGAGGAGAACCAGAAAGTAGAACAGCTGGCACTGTTATTTTCTGTGGATAAGGTGAGGTAGGAATCCAAGCAAGCCAGATACCACTTCTGTTTCCACTCCAGGGATAGGAATGGATGACGGGAGTGAGCCTGCAAGTTGATGGGGAGAGGAAGAGGAAAGAATTGCCAGGGAAAGTGCACAAACCTTAACACTGAGGAGAACTAGACACTGGCAAACATTACCAAGAGAGTTAGTAGACACTCCCAAGTGGCAGAGAATTAAAAAAAAACAAACCCTTAAAAAAATCTCTAGTTCAACCACAAGTTATTAGGATCAGTGCTGGAATTATTCAAATGCAGGAAGTCAAACTTGATCAGAATGGTTTCGTCTGGTCTTGCAATCTGTAGGAAAAGGACAGCTGGAAACAATAGTGGAGGTGGTGGGAAAAAATGCAATGTAGAGAGAGGGTGGTTTTGTTTTTAGTCTCTCTTCCTCCCTCCCCCCAGCTCTTTTTCCTCCCCTTCCTCTGGCCTGGTAAATACATGTTTTTTCTTAGAGATTACAGGTGGGAAAATCCCACGAGTTAAAGACAGGTACAGTAGACTTCCGATAATCCGGAACCTATGGGATTTAGGTGGTGCCGGATTATCAAATATGCCGGACTATCAGGAGGTACTATAAGCAGGTTATATATATACTGTATACAAAGTGTTCTTAACCCTTTTTATTGTACATACTGTATACAGTGTACTGTAATGTGTTAGGTTTTTTTAAGCCTTTTTTACCCTTTTTGCTCAGTTCAGCTGCTGCCGCTGTTACCTTGTGACTCATTTTTTGCCGGAAGCTCACTCACTCGGTTCTTGCCATTTTGATGCCGGACTATCAGGAGTGCCGGACTATTGGATGCCGGACTATTGGAATTTTACTGTAGTAATTTTGATAGATAAAATTGCCCAGGATGAAGGGATTGCAGTTCTGTTAATAGAACAATAGCTTCCAGCCTATTAACTAGTTAATACTTTTCCATTCTAGCTCTCAAAGCAATTTACAAAGAAAGGTAATTCTAAATTATTCCCATCTTATCATCATCATCATCAGGGCTTGATCGCCAAGAGCCGCATTGCGCATGCGCGCGCTGCCGGTAAACAGGGCGCCAGGCTGAAATCTACTCACCATGGGTGAGTAGATTCAATAGATTGTCGAGCCCTGATCATCATCATCATCATCATCATCATTTGTCCTTTGGGCTCCTAATGGAGCATAGGGCCTCCACATTCATTCTCTATCTCTTGTGATCCTTAGTGATAGTCCTGATTTGACCCCACGTTAAGCCAGTTGCTTTTACTTTGTCCAGGAAGCTTCGTTGCCATGTTTGTTTGGGATGTCCCCTTTTCCTCTTTCCCTTTGGATTCCATTCTAACGCTTGTCTCATAATACATTCCTCATAGTCCTTACGCAGGATGTGGCTTGCCCATCGCCATTTTCTCCTCTTAATCTGGACCTCCATTGGTTTCTGATTTGTTTTGGTCCACAAGGTTTCATTTGGCATTCTATCATACCACTTTAGCTGGAGAATGTGTCTAAGGCATTTATTGACAAACGTCTGAATTCTCTTAGTGTTGCTTTGGACAATGTGCCACGCCTCTGAGCCATACAACAGCACTGATTTCACATTAGAAGTGAAAATGCGTAGTTTGGTTCTTATTGAAATGGCTCTTGTGCCCCAGAATGGGGTATGGCAGTAGTAGTATGGCAAAGGCTTGTCGCACCTTTTGTATCCTCGCACTGATGTCCTCTTCAGTTCCCCCATTCTTGCTGATAACACTCTCCAGGTATACAAACTATTCAGCCTCTTGCACTGCTTTTCCTTCTATTGTAATTTCACCGTCCTGTCTGTTAATGCGCATCAACTTGGTCTTCTCTTGACTAATCTTGAGGCCCACTCGCTCCGCTGTTTCCTGTAGGGCCTCCGGATTCCCATCTTATACTCTGAGGAAAAAGTCACACAACCAATCAGCTGCAAAGCCTGGAATAGAATGTACATATTAGAACTCCTCCTAGACAAGACATACTCCAGCTCCCAGTCACCCACTCTTGTATCTAGCCTTGGACAGATACACACCAATGGAAATAATTTTTTTGATTTCTTTTGGCTCCTAATCCTTTAAAGTTGAATCCTTAAATACTTCATACAGATGTGGTCACCTCATCTCAAAGATATATTGGCATTGGAAAAGGTTCAGAAAAGGGCAACAAAAATGATTAGGTGTTTGGAAGGGGTCCCATATGAAGAGAGATTAGAAAGACTTGGACTTTTCAGCTTAGAAAAGAGACTAGGGGGATATGATAGAGGTCTACAAAATCATGAGTGGTGTGGAAAAAGTGAGTAAGGAAAAGTTATTTACTTATTCCCACAATATAAGAACTAGGGGTCACCAAATGAAATTAATAGGCAGCAGGTTTAAAAGAGTTTTTCTTCACTTAGTGCACAGTCAACCTGTGGAACTTCTTGCCAGAGAATGTGGTAAAGGCTAGGACTTTTGCAGGGTTCAAAAAAGAGCCAGATAGATTCATGCAGGTTAGGTTAATCAATGGCTATTAGCCAATGGTGTCCCTAGCCTCTGTCAAAGGGGCTCCTATACCTCCCCTCCCGCCTATCCCTCCCGCCTCCCCGATGCCTCTTATAAAGGCAGTAGTGGGGGGGGAAAGAAGCATGTAGTCGATACTCCAGTCGACTACTCGCTAACAGCCCTATGTTGCAGTGCAAGGGTGACTGTCGCTCACTGGTCTGTATACAGCATGTTATGTCACAAGGCAAATAACTCAAAACATTGTCAGTCAAAATGATTGTTTTTCATAAGTGTATTTGGTTTTATGTTATGGTCTTGACTGTTAAGATGAACATATTTTTGTGACATTTTACATAGGATGTTAGTAGGCTCCTCTGTTTGGCAACTCAAAGGGCCAAAATCAAAGAGTAATGGTGACTGATTTAATTTTCAGATCCCAAGGTAGGATTCAGACTTGAGAAGAGAGAACCACTGAAAGCCAAGACCAAGACTCCAGTAACACTCAAACAAAGAAGAGTTGTTGAACATAATCAGGTATCTTTATTTTAATGATGTTTTCTTATCAACTTGTGAGTATGCTGGCAGTAGCTGAATTTCTTTCATATTGATTTAATATTAACATACGATTAAACAGTTTAACCCACTTAAAATATTATCACAAATTTTCCAGGAATCCTGCTGTAATTTAATACAACCCAAGTCTTAGCTAACCCTGGAGCTATATATATATTTTTTTAAATCTACATGTAACAAAAATTAGCAGTTCACAGCTGCTAATCTTAAATTGTTTTTTGCTTTTTTTCTATATTGTAGGCAGCATTGCTATAGTTAAGGTTGCATTAACACTTTCATAAAACAGTTTTCAGTGACATACATATTTGCCAAATTATTGAAACTAGCATTACCCGTCCCGTTGTGACAGTAGATGTACACGGCCACCTCCCTTCCTGCTGTGCTGGGCCTGGGGAGGCTGGAGCCATGTGGGCTCCACTTCTCCCAGGCACAGGTGGGGGGTTTGGGGCCATGTGTCCTCTTCCATTCCTCCTGCTCTTCCTCCCTGTGGTGGGGGGTGGGGCTCGGGGCCTCCATCCCCCTAGAAACTTCTCAGGTCTTCTCAGATGTTCTCTGAGACAGATGGCATGACAGATGCCTATCCTTTTATAATAGTATATAGAAGCGTATAAATTTCTTTGCTGCCCAAGCGAACGTTTTGGAACCTCCTGTAAAACCAGCTCTGCAGTCGTTTCCTGTAAGCTCAGCACTTGGCTAGCCATTCAGGAGAGATTCAAATACTATCCAGCTGATTAGCAGAGTGCCTAGAGCTGGCAATCATGTGATTCTATTGATGGTGCACATCCACACATGCCTTGGTGCACATAACAAAATTTATTCTGCACACAGATGGAAAATATTAGAGGGGAACGTTCTCAAACCAAAGTTAGCAAAAATAAATTATTTGCTTAATTAAAATCTCCTGTTATCTGCTAGAGAGGCTTTAGTGCCTCTGTACATTAGAGTAAGAATTTAAAATTGGTGGGAAGGTTGTCATAAGAGAAGAGCATACAGTTGTGGGGGGGGGGGGGGGGGGGGGAGTATTCAGTTGTATTGTCGTATTCTGTCAGTGCATACACACATCAGCTTTTATTGACATTTGAATGCCTGACTTTGAAATGCTAATGCGTTTGTTTGGTTTTTTTTTTAAGTGAATTAATTATGTGGACTTGAGGAATCTGATTTGACAAATACCTCTTGTTAATCATCCCTTGTGACTTTACAATATCCTTGTGAATATCCTTTTTGTCCATACAAGTGTATTTTATTAGATGATCCAATTTTGGCCAGTAGTAGCATAGCGCCCTGAGCAACATTTCTTTTTGCTGAAAAGAGATAGTGGAATCATTGTGGAGCAAGTATTTAAGTGACTGGCTTTTGCTGAACGTCAGTGATCTGTGCTATGTTGGAGTGCATGTGGCAGGAGGGGAATAGAAACATTTCTTTTAAAATGGCATTTCAGCCACTGATACTAGTGCACACTGTTCTAAAACTTTTCTTTCTCTGGGATTTGTTGTCAGTGGCTGTCTCAGAAATGCTTCATTCTTACTCATTTTGTCTGATAGAATTAAATGGTGCTTGGTTGTCTCTTTCAAAAAAGTATCTTGGCTGCAGTGAACATATACAAGTAGTAATGTAACTTATTGTGGCAACTGTTCAAGCTTGTTTTGAGAATCAAAATCAAGGAATCATATTGAAACACTTCTGTTCTTTCCAGTTGAAGCAAAAATTAAAGTTATTGGCTACACGGTATTTTAAAGGGTATTGAAACACTGTCAGCCAAGAATTTAAGCGAGTGTTTTGAGTTATATCCCTAAACAAGAGGTCTGATTCCTCTTCCTTCCTCTCGCTGCTCCACTGATTTCAACATGATGGAGGTGATGGCATACTCAGTGCTCTTGAAAAATCAGGCCCTTTTATCCTGGAGCATGCATATATTGTTCTCAAGAGAGAGCACACTAACATCATGTTGAAATCAAGAGAGCTGCAATTTTGAGGGGGGCAATTCTTTTTTTAATGGCTGCAGAAAACAGCAAGCCAAATAGAGTGGTAATTTTACAAAGAATCAAATAACTCTAGGGGAAAAAACTAGAAAACATACAGTTAAATTACTAAGAATTAAGAGAGATGAGGTAAGTGAGATGGCTCAAAAGTTACTAACTTCTGTTTGAGACAAGCTTTTGAGCTAGTTCATTGTAAGCTTCTCTCTCTCTTCAACAGAAGCTGGTCCAGTAAAATATATTCTCATCCACCTTAATCGCGTCCAGCTCCCACCTGGCACCCCATGCTGCTGCCTCAACTAGAGATGTTAAATATCGATTAATTAACTAGTTGAATAACCTCATGAATTCGTATCAATTAGTTGACTATTCTATAATCCCCGGGGGTGGGGCCAGCAGCCTGAGCCCCCTGCAACTCCATGCTGCTGCCTTTGTATCCGAGGCAGCAGCCCGGGCTGCCCGTAGGAGCTGATATGCGAGGGGAGCCAGTTTAAATACCAGCTCCCCTCGGGGACCGGCTGCCTGTTGCCCTGTGCTGCTGCCTCTGATAGAGGCAACAGCATGGGGTGGCAGCAACCCCTGTCTGGGAGGGCAGGGTGTCTGAGCTTCTGGACCTAGCACAAGCAGGAACTGAGTTGGGCTGCCTGCCTGCCTTGCTCTTAATACACTTTAAATGCAGAGCCACAGCAGGGGTAAGTCCTGGACCTGTTGCAAGCCAGGATGGAGCCAGGCTGCTAGCCAGCCTGTTAAAAATTTGCTGGTGGGGGAGGGGAGGGAAATGCGTGTCATCTATAGCATTAACCGATAAGCAAAAGCTTATCGGTTAATCGACTACACTATTGCATCCCTAATCTCAATGTCTTTAATCTTAGGAGTTTGTCACACTAATAGGAGATATATATTTGAAAGAACACCTTCAGAAAACAACCCATTTTCACAAACTCCTAGATTAAACAAATAGGTGTTAATTTGACTCTTTGTGATCACTTGAGGTACCTAAGGTGCCAAACTAAGTACAGGTTGAACCTCTCTAGTCCAGAAATATTTGTCGTCCAGAATGATTTTATTTAGACGGATGTCCACTTTTCATGGGTGTGGCCAAAGTTTCTTGTGGTCCCATAAATTTTGTTTACATCCACCAGTCTAGCTCTGTTCTGTGCTATTTAGCTCTAATTTACCCCTCAATGTCTTCTAACAATCAGTTAGCAGTGGAAGTGTAGGTCACGCTGCTAGACAATATTGACTTCCTGTGATCTAGAAAATTCTCTGGTTCAGAACTGGTCAGGTCCCAGGGGTGCCAGACTAGAGAGGTTCAACCTGTATTTCAAAAATGTCATGGGAGAGAAGGGGTTGGTTTGGAGTACAGAAATGTTTATTTCACCAAGTGGGTCCATTCAAGCAGAACATTTTAAATAAAATGCACATTAAGGTAGTGAGTAACTTCACAAGCCTCAAAAAATGCTCCACTTCAATTATGAATGTTTACTGTCAGTAGTCTCTTTATAATGTCATTATAGGTGCAGATTTCAAACTCAGTCATATACAGCTAAGTATCTCTGAGGTGGTTTTATGGTGTGTTTTTGATGATCTTTGCATTTTTCCTGAAAATATCCATGTCCCAATGTTAAGTCAACTGGTACCTTCTCCAGTTCACTAGGTTGACTGAATGAGAATAGTAAAATTCTCCATACAAATATTTCAAAATGATCACTTTGCTGGTTCAAATCATAGCCCTCTTTTTAGCTAAACTGACTTGGACCCATTAAAATCTAGTAAATGTAAATCCTAAATGGCCATAGGAGAAGCTGATGGTACTTTGAGTGGCTTAAACTGCAAATGATATCTAATGCATCTTTTACAGGTATGAGTGACATACAGTTGAAGTGTAGTAAACTTTCAAAATTATCCTTTTTAAGGAAGGAAATTTGAGGGTGGAGAGAAATTGTGAGGTTATAGATGTGGTAGGAATTATTAGTTTAATTTGAGAAACCAACATTGGGTGAAAACCTAAAGGGGATTAGAGGAAAGCTGTTTTCTAGAGTTCTTACAATTTAAAGAAATGTTGCAAACAGTTTTTAGGCTCTAACTTAGCCTACTCCCATGAAACTTAGGATCTAGTGGAAAGTGATTGTGTGTTCTTAACACCCAATAAAAATTCACTGCTTAATCATTGAAAAGGTTTTAAAAAAAACTTGTCTGACCTAATTAACACACTTTTGCTGCTTCTACAGCCGTTCCCCGACTTACGAACAGGTTACGTTCTGAATAGCTGGTCGTAACTCGATTTGTTCGTAAGCTGGAAATAGCCCATACGAAGCACTCGAAGTGTAACCAAGCACCAACAACACAGCAATCAACAACAAAAAATAGAAACACACGAAAAAAACACTACTGCAGCAACAGCAAACTTTATTTAACAAACATGAAATACAAAACACAATGCAGTAATTTAAATACAGTAATGTGAATTGAATTAATTGGATGAGGAATCAGAGGAGTAAAAAACTACAGTAAGAACATCATCAACAGATTCTATTTCAGCAGTTCCTTTGCTTGTAGAAGGCATTGGTTCAGTATGGGAGGCAGCACTGCTGGGGACTTTCTTTAAAAAAAATATCCATGTTGGACAGGACAATTTGTTTTTTCTTCTTGTTATAAATTTCCTTATAGCAAGCCAGGGCGTCCTGAATTAAACGAACCACCTTTGAGAATCTCGCAACATTAGGGTCCTTTTTTTTTTTCCAAACATTTGCATTCCTTCATTTATTTTGCTGAAAGCTGCAGCCATTTCTTTCATCACAAAGTTTTTGGGGGCGGCTGCTGCTGCTGCTTCTTCTTGGGCTGTTTGTGTCTCTTCCTCTGCTACCCTCTCCGCCTCGAGCTGCATTAAATCTTCATTGCTCAGCTCCTCCCCAACATCCTCAGCCAGTTGGTGTATGTCTTCATTATCCATTTCCAGATCCACTTCTTTCACCAGCTGTACAATGTTATTAGAAATGTCTTCCAGTGCCTTTTCTTTTTCAAAGCCTTTGAAACAGTTCACAAATCTTTTAGGATTTTCTTCCATATGCCATTCATACATTGTGGAGTGACTTCTTCCCACCCTGCAGCAATGTTCCTTATGCAATGCAGAATGTTGTAGTCCTTCCAAAATTCACGTAATGTCTTGCTGTTTTCGCATTCTGTGGCAGCTACTGCCTTTGCAAATGTGTTGCGAAGATAATATGCTTTGAAAGCAGCTATGGCCCCCTGGTCCATGGGTTGGAGAATAGATGTGGTGTTGTGAGGCAGAAACACCACTTTCACGTTGGAATGTAAGTCATTTAGGTATTGAGGGTGACCCGGAACATTATCCAAAATAAGCAAAATTTGGAAAGAAATTCCTTTCTCCAGAAAATATGACTTGACTTCAGGGATGAAGCAGTTCATGAACCAATCTTCAAAAAGTGCAAGCGTCATCCAGGCTTTCTTATTAGCATGATAATGGACTGGTAAAGTAGCCTTGCTGATATTCTTGAAAGCTCTAGGGTTTTCAGAGCGATAAATCAAGAGGGGCTTCAATTTATACCCAGAAACATTGCCTCCTAACAAGACTGTTAGACAATCTTTGAAAGCCTTATAACCAGGCATAGTTTTTGCTTCCTTATGTATGTAGGTATGTTGGGGCATTTTCTTCCAAAAGAGACCTGTCTCATCAACTTTAAAGATCTGTTCTGGAAAATAATTTCCCCTCTTATCAGCTTATCCAATTCTGCTATGAAAGGTTCTGCTGCTTTCGAATCAGCATTGGCTGCCTCCCCACTTAATTTCACATTATGAAGGTTTGCACGCATCTTGAAACGGTTGAACAAACCATGACTGGCAGTGAAAGTTTGGTCATAGTCATACCCCTCCTTTTTCTTTTAGTCTTCAAAAAGACTACGAGCCTTAGCTTGTATCGTCAAGAGACTTAATGGCATGTGTTTTTCAATTTGGTCTTCCATCCAAAGCACTAAGAGTTTTTCCATTTCCAGGATGGGACCTGCTCTTTGCTTTGTTAGAATTTTTGATTTCATAGGAGCAGACCCTTTCACTGCTTCACGAATGTGATCGCTATCCTTTATAATGGTGCTGATAGTGGATTTCGATAGCCCTAACTTATGCGACATGAAGGACACTGTTTGACCCCCTTCGTATTGTCTCACTATCGCTATTTTCTGTTCAAATCAATAGTTTTTCTCTTTCCTTTTCTCACCACCCTTATCACTAGCCCTTTTTCTTTTACTTGACATGATGGCCACAAGCAAACACCGAAAACACTGTGAGGGAATGAAACATAAACATGCTGCCTGACCGCAGACACGCAAACACAATGTGCTGCCACGAGGTTGGTCATAAGTGCGGATGGTCGTAAGTCGAGGTGGTCGTAAGTTGGGGAACGGCTGTATTGGATTTGTAGCAACAACAGACAAGCAATCTTGTTGGAACAGTGCAACCCCCCCTGCAATTCAAGTTCTAGCTATATTAGAATTACTTAATGGGAGGATATTTTTTTGGACTGGAGAAGGACAATTTAACAAAGCAGTCTGGAAGATAATTTTAAGTCTTGCAAAATATGAATGTGCTTTGTGGCTGCTTCTTGCTTTCATTGTGTCAATGGGCTCTCTTGCAATAAAGGAGAGGATTCACCATTTTTGTGGTTTTTTTTTTTTTTTTTTTTTTTTTTTTCAAGGCCCCACTTGTAACTTTGCATGGAGTTGGTGGTCATCTCATCCAGACTTATTTTTCTGATATCTGGAAGAACTATGTTTATAACTGCAAGCTAGCAGACCTTTTCAATTTATT
Organism: Rafetus swinhoei; assembly: GCA_019425775.1. Taxonomy (NCBI): domain Eukaryota; kingdom Metazoa; phylum Chordata; order Testudines; family Trionychidae; genus Rafetus; species Rafetus swinhoei. The sequence continues at coordinate 265,606,358 of CM033437.1, read as the reverse complement.
TTTTAAAGGAAAACATGCACATTGCATTTGTCCTTTGCTACTGGCTTCAGACTGTTTGATTACTTTTTACTAGTGTAAACCTTTCCTTAAAGATGGTTTTTGTTTTAATACAGTAGTAGCTGTCTGGGTTCTTTAACCGTTTTACGTTGGTTATTTTATGGATTTGGGATTTCTAATTGTATTTCAAGTTACCAATCTAAAACTGCAGGTCTCTGTGCGGTTTCTGTAGATTTGGGGTCTTTTTGAGACCTAACCCAAAGAAGGTGTTCGCCTTGTACACTCTCAAGACTTTTGTTCCTGTGGTCACTGACTTTTTTCTCTCCGATAGCTATAAAGCAGGGGTGGACAATACTTTTCACAGGGGGGTAAGTTGGTCACAAGCTGCACTTGTCCACTATATTACTTAAGAGGGTGCAGGGTATAAGCTAAAGGAGGGGACTGTGACCTGGGGCAGGGGTGCAAGGTTTGGTAGGGAGTTTGAGTGCAGGAGGGGGGGGCCAGATGCAGGCTCTGGTTGGGAGGCACAGTAAGTGGCTCCCAGCCAGCAGCCCAGTGGGGCTCTTGGATAGGCTAGCTGCCTGTCACAGCCCCACACTGCCACTCAGAGCACTAGCTGCTAGAGCAAGCATGTTTCTCTGTGCATGCCCCTTGAGGGGAGAGGGAATGGGGCAGACTATTTCTGCATGCTCTCGGTGCCCAGAAGTACCACCCCCACAATTCCCATTGTCCAGTTTGCACAGAGACCCGCTACCTGCTTCTGCTCAAAGATCACATGTACAGAGACATGCTTACCCCAGCTGCTTTGAGCAGCATGTGGGGCTGCGGGACATTTAGCAGGTCAGAGTGGGCCAGATGTGGCCCACTGGCTCTATTTTGCCCACCTCTGCTATAAAGCTGTTGCAAAACTCCTATGTTAAATCTTATTCTAACACTAGTATGGCATTTTGGTTTTAGTATTTAATAGTCCAGGTTTAGGTTTGACTAATGTCTAGTCTTAGTCATAAGGAATAGGCAAAGCTTAACTTGTGGTTGTGAAAAACTTGGTATAGTTACAGAGGAGACTTTCAAAGGCAAAAATGGGAGTTAGGCAAACAATTTCTGATGAATTTATTTGCAAATCTCCTTATTCTGTGGTCAGAGGAGATAAACCTTTTATTTCAGATGCATGTTTTGATAACCCCAACTCTTCTCAGAGATGCACAAGAGGCTTGGGGTTTTTTAGGTGTATGAGATTGGAGTTAAATATAAAATGGCATATCTGCTATCATCTGTGGCTCTTATCCAGGTTCAAATCAAAGGTAAAGTTTTAGCAAATTAGAGTATAAATCATTTATAACAAACTTACTGGAGGTGGTAGCATTCACTTTGTTCTGGTGGTGATAATGCATTGTCTATTTAATGCCATATAATAGTGTTCTATCCTTAAAATGATCCCTATTACTTGATCTTTAATAGTAATGCAGTATTCTAAATGGCAAGATATTTGGAAAGCAAGTGCACTACAAACCTACATCTGGAATATGAATGCTACTATGGCTTTTAGTTATGGACACTTCAGTGTTGGGACACGGCTTTTTATATGTTTGCTAATGTGTTTAATGCTTGAATAGAACTATTTTCAAGATGGACTTACTGAGGCTATCTGGACAAGTGGATCTTCAAAAAGTGGACCTCTGCAGGCAGTTTCTAGGGAGTCTACAAGAGTATCAAGAAGAACACCAAGGAAAAGGGTGATGAGAGGCTTATTGCAATCTAGACTTGTTTTACTTTTTTGTTGAGATTCTCAGGGCCCTAGAGTACTTTTTACACTCACTGTTTTTGTTCTGTTTTTTTAAACAAACAGGTGGAAACTACAGCACAGTTGCCTGTAGATGATGCAGTAATGTCAGAGGGTACTCCCATAGCTGAAACTATAGTGGCTTCAAGCAACAAGACCCTAGTAAATATATCTAATAAATTATACAAGTGGTATCATTCTGTAATGTGTCTTCTCATATACACTAGAAAGGTTTTCAGTTTAAACAAATCTAACTCTACTTGATAGCCCCCAATACTGAATGCATTTTTACTTTGTCAGATATGCTTCCCTCTCCATTTTATCAATCTTGTATGAGCTTATGTTCTTGTATTGTCCCCTGAAGCCTCCTGCTCCTGGCCTGGTCTGAGCCAGCATGATAGCTCCCATCTTAAAAGTGGAAGATTGGGAAATGTCAGTACCACAGCCTTTATGGAGAGACCATTTTATTTAACATGGGCAACAAACCAGCTTGAATGTTTGTGAGCTTTTGTAATTAAACAGCTTAAGAAAAAGCTACAGAAACTATATTGCTAATGTATTTAGAATGTTCATTCCCAAGTAACTCTCCTCAAATTAGAGATGTTTAAATGTGTTTAATCAAGTTAACAGCTGAATTTCAGCAGCTACATGCGGAGAGAAGGTGACTCTCACCTGCTACCCCATGCTGCTGCCTCTGTATCAGAGGCAGCACTGGGGGGGGGTGGGCAGTGCGCCCAGGGAGCTGGCTTTTTCCTGCCTCGCTTCCTCCTCCTCCCCCCTTCCCTGCCCCAACCCCTGCACTGCTGCCTCTTATACAGGGGGAGGGGGCCTGCATGTAAACGTGCACGTTAACGTCAGTTAACTGTGTACACTATTGCACTTTCACATCCCTACCTTATCTTTTTTCTGATTGATAATTTTTACTACCCAAATGTTTAACACAGATTTCATCTCTCTATTTTTATTTTTTTCTGTTGTATTTTGGCTAATTGAGTGTGAACAATTTGAATCTCAGCAGGTTGTCAATAGGGTTCCTGGAAATTTCAAGCATGCAGCTCCTACACTATCAATCAGTGAATTCTCAGACTTACCCAGAAGAACACCAAAGAAACCACTGATGACATCTGAAGTAATGAATTAAAATTTAGATTGCTATCATTATTCTTTCTGGATAGAATTCTTACATTTAGTCACTCTTTCAGAAGTGGGAATGAGGGTACAGCTCTCTAACAGGTGTCATGATGATATTCAGCTCAAACTAGCATTGTACAGTGACTTGACTGGTGAAAATAGGGTTCAAAAGTTTTGCCAATAAAACACCTGTTTAGTTTTGAGACAGTCTTCATTTCTGGGGTCACGTTTGCAGTTTTTGTGCTACTTCTGTCATCAGTGTAGCATGGTGCTTTATATGTATTTGTCAAGTTAGATTAATAGAAATTAGGTACGTGGTTCTTGAACTTGAAAAATTGATGGATGTATGCTTAATTTATAATATCAAATGGGATTATTTTAAACCAAAAGCCTCCAAGGTAACATTACTGGAGTAGATCTGCTTCTTCTTTTAATGGCTAAAGTGCCCCTGCCTTTATCAGCTTGTTGACATTAAACGAGGGCTTGAATATATTGTATCTGGTAACCTTTTTTATGCTAAAAGTTTAGATCTAATATTGTACACTATTCTGCAGTATTACTATGTTCCTAGTAGAAATCAGTAGAATATATCATTTTTGCATTGCTTACTTTGAATAAAACTCATTCTTAAAAATAGTTAAATGTTTTAATAAACCACTAGTGGATCTGCTTTCAGATGTGTCCACATCTTCATCTATTATGTGAAATGGGCTACCTCATTTGAATACACAGATAATCTGATATGTTGGTAGCAGATCTGACTGAGCATTGAGGTGTGATACCCATTAAATTTATTAAAAATTAGTGCTTTGTCTCAAACCCAATGGGTCTTTGCAGTCAGTGTTTTGCTATATTGCAGCACTTTCGCTTATCACAGCAAGAGGAAATATGTCGTCCTCATAAACATATTGTTAACATTGGTCACACGCAATCCAGTGATCTGCTCAACACAGCCATGATAGAGGTGATGACCAATCCCTTTTGATCATCTGTATTGTTGTCTGATCGGTGTATAAGTACTGCATAAGTAACAACAAAGTATTCTTCATGTTGAAGGAAACTGAGGACAACGCTGAAGTCATCTGGACACCAAAAATGACTAAACATCTGCCAGTAACAAAGTTTAAACCAACAACTAAAATCCAGGAAAGATTTCTTAAAATCACTGGGTGAACCAAATTCTCCCTTCCAAATCACTTAGGATTATGGTCACTCTAAATATCTGTACTATAGCTTTTTTCTTTCTCTCGAGTTTGGTAAGGTTAATTCTGTTTGTTCTCCTAGGTGGTGGAGAAAACACTAGCAGAAGAACGAAGAGTAGAAAGAGATATTCTTAAGGAAATGTTCCCATATGAAGTATCAACACCTACAGGAATTAGGTATAATTGAAGTATCTTATGTTTTAGTCAGTTTTTATAGAATCCATTTTTTTTCTGGATTTAATTAGGTTGTATTGCTAAGAAATGTCTAAGAATTAATCTGTACTCTATGGCTCAACCTCACAGCACCCCATTAACTAAATTAGTTCAGATCTGAAAAGAAGTCCAGTATTCTACCATGGGATTTTCGAAAATTAAACTTTCTGTAGACAGAACAGACCAACTAAATGGTTCACATAGTCCAGTGTGGTCTCTGACATTGACCAGTACCAGCTGCTTCAAAGGGAAATGCAAAAAAATTGTAAAAAATTTATGGAATAACATGCTCACAACTTTCCTTTATTGCCTAATCTCTGTCAGCGATAGGCTTGTGCACTGAAGCAAAAGGCTTCCTATCAAATATAACCCAATGTTCTTCCAGTGCTTGTCATATCTCTTCCGTATTAGGTGTATGTGCTTTCCACATGCACCGGTGCTGGAAGTTTTTCCCTCAGCAGTATCCATAGTGAACCAGCTCTGGTGCCTTCTGCAGTGGTATGTGCATGGCACAGTATAAAGAGCCCTGCCAGCTTCTCCCATCTCTGGTTCCTTCTTGTTGTCCAGTGATGGTGCATGAGGTGTCCACTGCTTTGGCTAGTGTTGGTTATTTTCCATTCTTACGAACTTGTAGAGCCTGTAAGTTAGATGTATATAGTTTTACAGCCTTTGTCAGTCCCGACCCGGGATTCAAATGGGAGATGTGGCATGCCTCGCTCCTCAAGCGTTAAGCCCCATGATCATTGCAAATAGCCTGTGCCCGTGACCAATACTCATAGTACCGTATTTTAGCGAATATAACACATGGGTTATATTAGTTTTTACAAACCCCGCACCTCCACCGCCCCCGCAGTGGTATACTCGGGTGCGGGGTATACCTTTTTTTTTTTTTTTTTTTTTTTAACTCGCCTGGTGGTGAGCATTCCCCCGCTGCACAGCCACCAGCCTCCGGGCAGGGGAGCGCTCATCTCCCGGTTCCTGCACAGCCGGAGGAAGGTGTGGGGGAGCATTCTCATTCCGCTGCCTGGAGGTTGTGCGGCTGTGCGGGACTCAGGAGGGTGAGTGCTCCCCTGTCGGGAGGGTGGCTAATTCTCACAGTTTGAAAAAGTCTTGTATACCCTGTGGGTTATACTCGTGCATGGGGTATACAAAATTTTTTTTACTCAAACTGCAAAAACTGCAGGGTATATTCGGGTGCGGGGTATATTTGCTAAAAGATGGTAGCTGTTTTAGGTGCTTGGATGAAGGGAATATAAGCAACAAGTATCTCTGCAAATCCTTCAAGACCATGACAATAAAGACCCATGCCAGGCAGCTCAACTGCAGAGCAGCCCACCCTACACATTGCCTGTGAGTCCAGATAGCAATGCAGGCCTCCATCAGCTTCAGGTACCATCAATGCTGGAAGCCCTCCAGTCAGCTCAGGAGATCCTGATGCTTCCAGTGCTGCCCACACTAGCTCTGGCAGTATCCAGATCTCTGGGTAAACCTACTTTGGGATGTCTCCCCTTGTCCCCACCTCCACTCACCCACCTGGAGCCATCACGTCTCAGAGTTACAGAGACAGGCTCATCAGAGCTCTCTTCAGTCACCGGACCTTGGGCACTGATAGCAAGACTCAAAATGTACCTTGCTGTCCTTCACCCCCTCCCAAAGCAAGAGCATGAAGATTGACCCCCTAAGGACCTATCAGCCACTTTCTGCCATCGATCTCCAACAAAGGGATTGCCATATTTGGGGAGATGTCTCCCGGATGTCAGTCCACAAAAGCTCCAAGTCCCACTCCTCATCCCGGTACTATCACGTAGTGGGAGGTGTAGGTTGCCAGATTTCCAATGCTGATCCATCGATCAGAGTTTCTGGCCAAGACTTGAATCCTGTTTGGACCAGTCTATCTCCAGGCACAGTGACCAGCACTGCTTGGCCAGGAGCTGATGCACTGCCTGATCCTGATTGCCAAGAAGCAGACACCTCAGCATGTAACAGGATTCCCTGATTGGGGTGCCACCTACATCATTGGCACCAAAGCCTGTCTTGTGGCCAGCACCATGGTATCCATAGAACCCTTAGAGGTTCACCTTCCCAATCTGGCTGCTCGGTGTCAGGAGCCTCAGGCCAGCAGCTGCATCATCCTGCCTTGTTTGTGATGCAAAGCAGTGAGAGTCGTGACAGACAACACAGCCTCGCTGTTCTACCTCAACAGGCAACAGGGAGGAAGCTCATCAACACTTAGTCAGGAGACACTCTGGAACTTAGGCATCAGCCATAATGGCCACCTGGAAGCTTGTCATCTCCATAGCATCAAGAATACACTAGTGGGTCACCTCAGCAGGGACTTCTATCACCAAGAGTACTCATTCTACCCTGAGATGGCCTGTGTGATCTTCTGGAGGTGGGGGAATTCCCAAAGTACATTTGTACTCAACAGAAAATGCCCTTGGTTTTGCTCTCCATAAGGTCTGAGCAAGGACTCCCTCTTGATGCTTTTCTTCTCTCATGGTGCGGGAGCCTGATATACATGTTCCCACTGATCCTTCTCATCAGCAGGGTCCTGGTAAAGATCGAGAGAAGGCACAGGTTATCATGATTGCCTTGACATAGGCTCACTAGCACTCATTCAGCCCTGGCCCATAACCAACTAACTGGACCAGCTAGCAGAAGATCACTGTCAGCTCCTACACCCTAGTCTTGCATCTCTTCACCTCTCAGTGTGGATGCTCCCTGGTTACACCTGGAGGAGCAAACCTGCTCAGAGACAATCCAACAGGTCCTTTTAGGAAGCTGTCAACCAGACTGACTTACCTGGCTATGTGATTAAGGTTTTCCTGCTGGACATCGAAGCATGGCATCTCTCCCTTGTGTTCTTCTGTACAGTGTCTCTTGGACTACCTGCTACATCTCAGGAACCAGGGTCTGACACACACTTCCATTAGAGTGCATCTCATGGCCATCTCTACTTTCCACCCACCAATCCAGGACCAGACAGTGTTTTCTCAGACATGATGGTCAGATTTTTGAGACTCTTTCGGCATGGGCTTCTGTTCCACAGTGAGATCTTAACTTAATTCTGTATAGGCTCACAGGCCCACCCCTTGAGCCATTGGGTTTCTGCTGCCTTTCCCACCATCAGGAGGGTCGCTTTCCTGATGATTGTGAGGTTGGTGAGATTAAAACCTTGACTTTAGAACTGCCATACGCAATCTTGTATAACTGGTTCTCAAACTTTTTGGTTCATGGCCCACCTCTCTCAACACAGACTCTTCCACGGACCACCAGTCAACCACCTGTGATGATAAAATGGGTGCAGGTGGGAGCGCAGGGTCTGACCAAGAGGTTTGATGCAGAAGTGGGCTAAAGCGGGGGGAGGGGTCTGGTTTGGAGGGAGTGCAGGAATGGGCAGAAATGAGTTGAAAGACACGTTCTTCACCAGTAATGGGAAAGACAAAGTAAAATATGTACTCTGCCTGAAAGCTTACTCATGAGCAGTAGTGAAATCTATCCTTAAAGTTCTATAACAGTATCTGTTGAGCATTCTGATCCTTAATCCGGTTAAACTAAAACTTTTGTATACTTTAGATTGCTCGCTTAAACGTGAATAATTTATTCTTTTTGACAGTGCTAGCTGCCGCAGACCAATCAAAGGAGCTGCTGGCCGACCTATAGAGCTCAGTGACTTCAGAATGGAGGAAAGCTTTTCATCAAAATATGTTCCAAAATACGTTCCTTCAGCTGATCTCAAGCCAGAGAAACCACCAACAAAAAAACGCTCCATTCCCATGTGGATAAAGATTTTGCTGTTTGTTGTTGTTTCAGTCTTCTTGTTTGTGGTTTATCAATCTATGGAAACTAACCAAGGAAATCCTTTCTCTAAATATATTGGTGCCCCTGAGGCAGATGGCGATTGATAATCTGTATGGCACACCCAGCTTGGTCTCCATTTTTTTTAATTATAGGAAAAAAAACTCTTCTGCCCTACTGTCGTCTCAAGGACTGCTTACAAACATGTGCAACTTGACAAATTGGATAACGAAGCAAAAATAAACAAGACGGTTTATGGACATCAGTAACATTTCTGGACTAGTAGGGGATCACTTTGTGCCATACGAGTAACATTTTTTAGATCTCTGGGACTTTTTGTAGTCTTTATTTTTTTAATGTGGACATCTTTAAATTCATTTTTGAGAAATTGTATATTTGTTTTTGCAAACTTGGAAGCTGAGAAGGGCAAAATGTAGTAAAATGTGAAGCTCTGTTTAAATGCTTTGACTGTGTACAGAAAAGAGGTTGTACTACTTTCTCTACTACACAATATAGGTAAGAGGGGGAGATGATATTGATGTGACAAAGGGAAATGCATTCTTGGGTGCATTTTACTGGAACCATTCAGCTGAATTTGATTATATTGTAGTTTGTAGGGAAGTATGGCAATAATCTCTTCTGTAATACTGTAACTTTTTAGTAAGTATAACTGTAAACCTGTTGTATACATTTCTGTAAGGTCTAAGTAACATTAACATCATTTAAGCATAACATCAGTTTTAAATGTAGCCCTTTATTTTAGTACTTAATACTGTTTTGTAGAGGCCTAATGTTTACAGATCTAATTGGCAACCGATCTGTCTTTATAGAAGAACTTATTTATTAGTAAAGTGTGTGAAAATAAAATTTGCATCATGTAATTTGCTACCAAAATACTATATGAATCAGGGTTTTTGGTTTTTATTGAGGGACTCAAATATTAAAACATTTATGCTACATCTTAAATCTTTCACCAGCATGATTCAGATTTGCAGATAAAATTAGCTTAGGTCTATGGTCTTAAAATATTTTGTCAAGTCTTTTTTCATATATACTCCTTGCAGAAATTCAGGTAAAAATGTGTTGCTTCTCAACTTATATTGGATACTCCCTAGATCATGAAGTTTCATGTTTATGATGTGAAGAGGGCATTATTATGCTTTGACTAGTAATTTAGGTTAAAATTACTCACCTTGGATGCAATTGACTATTTTTTTTCTCAATGGAAATATCTCAACATTTTAAATTCCATAACTTTGTTATAGGCAACTGATTTTTCCACAACCAGTGAAATCTGACATACAAATAGAATATAAAGTGAATGTATAAAATTGGTGCACTTAAGTCTGAAACATACTGCATATTCTATACAAAATTACAATTGTAATCTTTATAAAAGTGGTACTCTCTTTTTAAAAGCTTAGGATATAAATTAATATAGTTGAGTACCTTTTTTTTACTGTAACTAGATACAATGCAATATTCATAGTCGTGCTTATGGAAACTCTTACTTGCTGTGTACTTGAGGCAACTTTTATGTTTGGTAGCAAAGCAATAGGTTTTTTTGGTCTTTAATAAATGCTTTAATTCTTTTAATTTGTTTTTAATCATCCATATAGTAAACTTGTGTTCATCCTATAGAAAACTGTAACAGTTTTTTGAGTAAAAATGTAGAAAAATAAAGATCATGTAATGTGTACGTTGGTTCAGTTCTTATGAAAATAAGCACTAATCAGTTACTTTTAATGTGCTGTCTTGTGGTATTGATAGAACATATCCTAGAAGCAAAAGCAAAGCCCTTCATATAATCTAAAGTGTAGAAATACATAACAAATTCTAGAGTCTTCTGCCACTGAGGGAGAAATTTTAAAACATTCACAAAATAAAATTTGTCTCTAATAAATAGAGATTCCAGTTCCCTTTTTGTTTTGGAAAAACATCTTGTTTCTAGTAATTCTTAACTGAAGTTTGTTTTTTTTTCTCTATTTATATGTACCTAGGTGGGCTTTGCTCCATTTTGCTTTTACTGAGCCGAGGCATTTAACTTACTTCACTTGCTGTGACATAGAAAACCTATTATAGATTGGTATAGATTTATTTAAAAGTACTGTGAATGGGCCTGTCTCCAAATGAATTTGTTAAAAGTGAATTGTATTTTCAGTGAATGTTTCATTTGGCTGTGCTTGCTTTCAGAAATGTATATTAAAACCTTCTAAAGCTACAGTGGAAACAGCATAATTGTATAGTATACTAATTGGATTTATGGCATTATGAATAATCCTTTCAAGTATTTGGGATTTATAGAAGTTAAACAATTAAATATACTCACTTCCAGCTACAGAAAAGGTACTCTGATAACTTTATCATAAAACCTTTCTGAAGATGCTGAACGTGCACTTTCAAATGGTTGCGGTGGAAGTTAGGGTCACTGAACGCTTACTTTCCTGTAAGCCCATAGAAACAAGTACACTTGTGGTATATTAAAGACTGACATGTGTTTGGGCATAAGCTTTCATAGGCTAGAACTCACTCTGTCAGATGCAATAACCCAATAAAGATCAGCTGTCAAAGGAGTAATACCTATACTGATCAACTTTTATCTTATAGCTCCAGCACTTAGTCATGGACTATAGGCTAGATCTGTAAAGGAACTGAAGTGCTGCAAGGTTCAGAGCTGTAGGAGCCTTGCTCCCTCGGGGAATACACAGACCTGAGTCTGGTGTGTCCACTCCATGCCCAATGCAGGGTAGAGATGTCTAATAATATTCACAATACAGAACAGGGATGTGAAAGATTAACTCACATACAGTTACACTATGAGCTTGGGTTCATTGGTTAATGTTCATGGTTACACAGAGGATCCTGGTACATATATGGAGCCCACTTAAAAGCTGGCTCACTGTATGCACTGGTTCCCAGGGAGCTACCTGCCATCCCACATGTAACTGCTGAAATAGTGGGAAGGTTCTAATGCAGGGGTGTGCAATAATTTTTGATTGGGGGCCACTTGAGAAAATTTGAGTGGCTCCAGGCTGCCCTGGAAGGGGTGGGGTCTCAGGAGGAAGGGGTGGGGCCAGGACACTTTCTGCTTCCTCACCCACACACCCTGATTGGTCTGGGGGTGGTGAAATGTGTCATGTCTTCCCTTCCCCCTCCCCCCCGGGGGAATCACCGGCTGTTCTGAACAGCTGGCAGTTCCCTCTAGGCACCCAGGCTCCTGGCACTGGGAGGAGACTTCGTGTGCTCCCTTTAAGCCCCTAGGGCAATCAGCTTGGGGGAGGGGGAGCAAATGAAGTCTCTCACTTCCTGCACTGCAAGGGAGCACCACACTTGCCGAGCCCCTTCCAGGGCAAGAGGACACGTAGCATGCTTCTGCATGTTCCTTGCAGGATGGGGGCAGAGCAGGAGGAGACTTTGCGTGTTCTCCGCACCCCCAGGCCAATCCGTTCTAATGCATTGCAGAGAGCTCCTTTAACTAGTAAATCATGTTCCTTTGGAAGAAAGTTTGAAAAGGAGGATGTTTGCAATCTCATGTGTTTGGCAAAGCCCTCAATGTAAGATCTAAGCTGCAAACACCACAAAAATTCCCCTTTTCTGCTAATGATATCTATGATGAATAGTATTATATTAAACCAATTATACATTGTAAGTATTGATGTTCACATTTTCCTAGGTCAGATCCACCAAATTGCCCAGTGCAGTACATAATATTCAATTTAAATACAATAAAAGCAATTTGAATGTCCTTTGCACTTAAAATATGACCTACAGCTATTTGTTAACTAAGCTGAAGATACATTTATGGAAATCTACATGTACAAAATATTAAATAGGCAATGAGTAAGGCCCATACTATCTGAATGGATGAATAGCAGGGACACTGCTCTGCAGTCACCTGAAGTGGAGCATCTAGAGGAACACCACTTGAAGAAGAGGTTACTTATCTCTTATGCAGTAATTTGAGTTCTGTGGAACGTGTGTTCCAGTAGGTACTCCACAGTAGAGGATAGGGCTTGTATGGGTGGCAGGTGAAGGACCAGCTGGGGAACGCAGCTGAGCACCCCGCCCCTTCCACCCAAAGCCACACCCCATCCCAGAGACCATGCCCCTTAACCACCATTCCTCCCATCCTCCAGCCATGCCCTGCCCTGCCCAACCCCAACTGAAGGCTGGGACTGTTGCACGGTGTGGCCCCAACCTTGCCAGGCTGCCACATGGCACGGCCCGAGCCTTCGCTGGCCACTAGGAAGCCGGGCTGCTTGAATCATGGCCACAGGCTTCCTCAGCTGCTGTGGAGCCAGGCTGCCATGTGGTCCTAGCCTTCCCTGGATGCTGGGGAGCCAGGCTGCTGCACGCCCCAGTCCATCCCAGGCTGCTGGGCAGTGTAGGTAGTTTTGGGAAGGCAATGCCTTCCCTTGCCTACATTACCAGCTGCCCATGAGGGCTCGGGTTGTGTGTGAGATGCTATTGGCACCATGAGATACCTACTGCGCACGCCGTGAGCTGCACGACCACTGCTACCTTAAATCTCTGATTGACAATGCCGAAAGACACTGTCATAAATAGGAGCTGCTAAGGAGAGTCTGACTTACCTGATGAAGAGTGAGGACAGGGTTAAGCAACTGGAGATGCACCTGAGGGAAGGGGCTTTGGGCAGTCAGCCAATGAAATGCAGATAGGAATTTCAAACCAAGAGTGAGTAAGAGAGAGAGAGAGAAAGAGAAGTGGGTTTTTCTTTCTTCTTTGTTTGAGATCAGAGCAGTTTCTCCAGGTATGGAGGGAGATGGGTTTTCCCAGGAATGGACTTGTGAAATGTATAAGTAGAGAAAAGTTAAGATAGTCCATCAGGTTTTATTGTTTTCTTTGTTTGGGGGTTTGGAAATCATGTCTGAGCTGGCTAATTCTTTTTCTCTTTTGTAACCACGGATTATAACCCAGGGATTTCCCCTGAGTCTATTTCACTCCATGGCTAATTAACACCCAGTCATTTACTATGCATGCAACAGTAGTTTTGTTTTGATAATAAAAGTGTTTTCCTTTTTGTTTTGATTAACCAATATTGGTTGATTGTTGTGTCTTTAAGTTTACTTGCCTAGTTACCTGGGCAAAGTCCATTGTTCTCTGCGGATTCCCTCTTTGTTTTCCCAACTCCAAGCAAAATGGAGGTTGGGGTAGGGGGGAGAGCTTTGCCATAGGGAGTGGATTCCCAAGTGATCTCGCCCCTGGAAATGGGTTTATTTTATATTTTCTTTCATTCACTTGGGTGGTGGCAGCAAGAAATCAGTCTTTTTTTGGATCTTAGGGGGACTGAGATTGAACAAGTTTGTCTCTGGGAGTCACAGTTGTACAGAGTTTATTCTACTAGCCGGCTCCCCATCTCTGCACTCGGGAGTTGGGGAATTGAGCTGGGACATGCACCAGCACCTGAAGTGAAGCACCCACAGGGACACACATCTTGAAGAACTCTGGTAACTGCACAAAATGAATAACCTCTCCTTCTCCAAGTGCTTGCTCATGTCCATTCCATATTAGGTGTGTGTGCACATCATATGCACTGGTGCTAGAAGTTTTTCCCTTGGTGGTATGTTTAGGGCCCTGATGCCCTCTGAAGTGATGTAAACATGCTGGATCCCCTCACCCTCAGTTCCTTTTTGCTTCCGGTGATGGTGCTGAAAGGATTTGCTGCTTTGACTAGCCTTTTCATTTTATTCAGTTCCACAAACTTTCCCTTGTAATACAGTGACCTCTTAGGACATGTCTATACTGAGAGAGAAGGTCAAAATTATTAAAGTTGACTTTTTAGCACCCAATTTTGTAAAGTCAAAGAATTTGACATAGTTTGAAGCAGTGCATTCCCAGTAGGGTGGCTACCATCAGAATGTGGCCCTTATAGAAGTGGTGACAACGATCTATTCCAAGTCCAGAGGTCATCTGGAAAAGGTTGCGGCCATCTCATCAGTGATATTTACTTTGCTACAATGGCAGACCAATCCCAAGATGGCCCTGAAAGGAGTTCCATGCCACAGTCCTAATACTAATTACACTTAACAGCTACTAAACCATTCCAATGTTTTATAAGAACATCAGCATTTCCACTGGATAAAACTGTTTCCTACAGTTCCTTGGATACAAGTGAATACACCAGGACATGCAAGAACTCACTGCAGGACAGAATAGTTCATTTCAAAGTTTTCTTTACCATGAGCTGAGAAACAAACCAGCCTGCTGTATTTTAAACCTCACAATCTGAATTGCATGTCACACTCTCCTGCTGCCACGAACTGAACTATGCACAGAATGCAGCTGCGTTTCAGCTGACATTGCCTTACTTGGAGCACACTGGAGCCTGCCCAATCTGGTTCACTCAAGACTGGCTTGACATTGCCATGTTTTCTGGCTGGCTGTTCACCTACATCAGTGGTTCCCAACAGCCGGACCATGGACTGGCGCTGGGCCATAGTGGCTCTGGGGGCCAGGACAGGGGTACACCGCCAGTGCCTCCCCTCCTGCCGCAGCTGTTGGGAGAGGCATGTCCTGCCCTGCCTTTCAGCCAACCAGCACCAGGCAGGGGCAGAGTCTCCCAGCTGCAGATGAGCAGTTTGCTGCACGACAGGAGAGCTGCATGGAGCCCAGCATGGCAGCCTTAGAGCCGCGCAACTCGGGCAGCAGCGCTCAGCTGGCAGCTGGGAAGCAGAGGAGGGCTAGGACAGGCACTGGGGGGCCGTGGGGGGCAGGGCTAGTACTAGGGAGCTCTAAGGGGTGGGGGCTAACACTGGGGTCACTAGAGACGGGGCTAATATTGGGGACTGGGGCTGGCACTGGGGAGTCCTGGGGTTTGGGTGCAGTGGGGCCCTGGAAACAGGAGGCTGGCACTGGGGGGTCTGGTGGTGGTGGGCTCTAAGGGGCGGGGGGCTGGCACTGGGGAAGGTTGGATGCAGGGGACTCGGGTTAGTGGCTGGCACTGGGGGGTAGTGGAGGGGTGGGGGACTCTAGGGGTTAAGGCTGGCACTGGTGAGCTCTGGAGGCTGGGGCTTTTTATACCACAGATTGGCAAACTCATTCACAAACTTTTGGCGGACCAGTATCATTTTATTTGTATATTTACATATTCATTATTTGCATAATGAATATGCAAATAAATGTTACCAGTCTGCCAAAAGCTTGTGAATGGGTTTGTCAATCTGCAGTATAAAAAAGGTTGGGAACCACTGAGCTGCATGTCATCTTGCTTAGGCAATGCAGTCTGAATTCACCTAACTAAACTTTGTGCATTAAATCAAATGCTACATGCCAAGTCCAGATAATAAGGCTGCACATTGGGAAGTTCAAGGGAGCCAGTGAGATGAACAGGGTCCTGCTGCAGTTGGACAGCAGAGCTGTGCTTTTGTTTTCACTATATCCTTGGAACTGCAGCATCTTGCAAAGTTCATGTTGGAGCATACCTCTGCAAAATAATATTTCTAGCTAATGTAAAAGCTAAATTTACACCAGCCAAAAGAAACACATAAATAATAGCACTGTAATTTTAAAAAGTCTCAGAGGGGTAGCCGTGTTAGTCTATAACTTTAAAAACAACAAGCAGTCCTGTGGCACCTTAGTGGCTAACAAACATATCATGAATTCTTGTGGGTAAAACCCACTTCATCTGATGAGTTGGAGTGAAAATTATAGAAATCTCATACTATATTTGTTAGTCTCTAAGGCCTGGTCTACCCTAGGACCTTAGTCCAAAATTAGGTCCCCAAGGTTGAATTTTTAAGTGATGCGTCCACATTACCAAGCCCGTTATTCCAGAATAAGGTGCTGAGGAATTTAAACTCTGTAGTCCTGCTTTTTATGAGGAATAATGCTATTCCCAAACTTGTAAGTCCAAAATAATGTTAGTGTGGACACTCCAGTGCCGCTAATTCAAACTAACTGGTCTCCAGGAGGCCTTCTGGTCACTGTGTTATAGGGTTATCATATTTGATCTTTCAAAAAAGAGGACACCCCTGAAGGGGAGTGTATCTGTATCAGTATCTACCAAATACTGATACGGATACACTCCCCCTCAGGGATGTCTTCTTTTTTGAAAGTTCAAATATGGTAACCCTAGTTTATAACAGAGTTTTCTATATAGGTGGGGTGAGTTGGAGGTAGTATTAAGACAAGCTGTTAAAATGATATTGCAAATAGATCCAGGCTATTGCCCAAGTCTTTACGGAGTTGTTATTGTTTAATAAATTTACAAAATGTTCATATAGGCAAAACTAAATTGTGCCATAATGTGTTGCTCCCAAAACAATAAAATCTGTAATGTAGAAAAAGGGCTGAAAAAAAAGATCCACCAACCCATCATGTATAGTTTTGTATCTGACGGACAGTAAATAGAGTGTCACCAAACATTGACAGCAAAAGGCTAGTTTTTTAAAATAATACAAATGATGATCTTGTTAAAATAATTATCAGTAGTTACCATTAATAGCTGCTCTTTGGCTGTCTCTATTCACAGTCTCTTATATGCTTCTACTTTTTTCCTATTTCACCCTTCTCTGCCCTTTCTTTCTTATGCATTTCTCCACCTATTACTTTTCATCCTCTCTTAGGGTTCTATTTTGCAACCATGGCAGTCACTGATATCTCTGCTATTGATTTCAGTGGGTCAGGATCAGATATTCAGTTTCTACCATTTTTTTCTTTTATTTGTGGGTTTTTTCCTTCCTTTAATTTCTACCCTCCCTGGAGAATTCTCCTAGCAAAATAAACATCATAAACACAACTGTACTTGTCCTCCTGCTCCATACATATACATACTCGCTGTTGTACATCAACCTGAAACTGAAGGTTACCTGAAGCTAAATAGGACAATACCTATCAATTATTTACCTTTTTTGGTTAATAATATATATAAAATATGAGGAGGTCTGCAATTTGGCTATAATGTAACCCCCCCATCGCAGAAAGTAAACCCCAAATTGATTATCAGTAAAGACAAAAAATAATAAATATGGGAGGAAAGTCAGTGTGTGAGTGACTTACAGTGTATTTAATGCATAGTAGATGAGTATTTTCCCTAGTTTATGTAACACCCCCAAAGGACTATCTGTTAATATAACCAAACACTACATTCTGTTGCAAAGCTGGTGTTGTATATTAGCTTTAACTATGAATTTTTCAGTCTATACAATATGTTAAGATTTCTAGCTCTGTCTCATCCATTTTTTCCTGATACTTTCATATCTTTTATTATAGGTTTCAGGTTACATAGATTTGGCCTATGCAAAGCTGGAAATATGTTTAAAGCTCATTTACAGCCCCTGAGTTGTTTTTCTGTAATCACAATAACTGTGATTTCTGTTCCACAGCCAGTCTAGAATGTTAACTCTAAAGTGCTTCCTTGTGATACAAAACCATTTTTGATGTGACCTTTTCTTTATTACCTCATTTGCCCTCTAATATTTAACAATTCTTTCTTATCCATGTGATAAATTCTGTACATCAGAATAAGGCCATGTATATATGGGGAAATGTTGCCAGTTACAGCGATGGGGTATGTCTACACTTGCACCCTCTTTCGAGAGAGGGATGCAAATGAAGACATTCGAAATTGCAAATGAAGCCGGGATTTACATATCCCACACTTCATTTGCATAATCACATGTTATGACGCTATTTCGAAATACAAAACACAGTGTAGATGCGGCTATTTTGGGAGAACACCCTTCCCTTGAAATAACCCTTATTCCTTATAAAATGAGGTTTAACAGTTATTTCAGAAGAAGGGTGTTCTCCAGAAAGAACTGCATCTACACCACGTTTTGTATTTCGAAATAGCGCTATTTCAAAATAGTGCCATAACGCGATTATGCAAATGAAGTGTGGGATATGTAAATCCTGGCTTCATCTGCAATTTCGAATGTCTTCATTTGCATTCCTGCATCGAAAGAGGGTGCAAGTGTAGACATACCCATATACTGGTATAACCTCTCATCTGATTACCGTTATTCCAATAGAATAGTAAATGGAGATCTGATGGGGGAGGGAAATCAGGAGGACAATCTGAAATTGTGCACCTGCAATGCTTACAGTTTCCTGTTTACACTGGAGATCTTTATGTCATTCTGGTGAGCAGACTACAGGGGCAATTGTCTGCCGGCAGCACCTTATGCTTTTTGGACATGTTACAAGGATGCCACAAGACATACCAGGAAACACCATTCTTCCGGTGGTTTGTAACATCTGGGATAAAATTATACCAACCAAGGGTGGAAGCAGCCCAGAGGCAGCCCCTCTATTACATGAGTTCATCAAATCTGTTCCAATGTTGGACTCTCAGGTCATTAAGCCTTTGTCACTGCACAGGAACAGACCAAATGATGAACAATGGCAATGGCAGACTTTCTTAAGCACTGAAGAAGAAACATATATGGATAATTAGAAAATTCAGTTTTACTAGAATGGCTGGCAGGAAGAAAGTTTGGAAGGGATGAAATCTTAATGCATGAGAGCATAAGCCAATTGTTGTCAGACAGGAAGTTAGGGCATGTTACATAACACTCATTTCAAGGTTTCTTGCACCTCCCTGTAAAGAATACAGTTTTTACCTTTTTCAGAGAGAGGCTACTGGACTAGACTGATCAACAGCTGACAAAATATGGCCATTCTCATATAACAAACAAATTTCCTGGAAGGAACTATGAGAAGGTAGAGAGATACCTTTTTGGCATTTGTTCTTTTTATATGGTTATTGCTGAGATAGCACTTAGAAATGTTTTTGAAAAGGAATGCTATAGTGATAAACCTATTTACAAAGGCTATATTTATCAAAATGTGCAGGGACTTTAGTCCATTTAGATTAAAAAAAATCTGCTTTCCTGCACAATGATATAAAATGCCCCTTGGCGATATCCTTTGGGAAACATTTTGTGGTGAAATATGTAACTTTACAGGTATATAGAGAAAATCTTTCAGCTACAGAGGTGCTATTTTCCCTGGAGTTGGTTACAGGAGTGCAGGTAACCAAGGTTATCCTAAAAGCACAGTAAACACAGGTGCTTAAAACAACTTGTTCCCACTATTTTGCTCAGCATCTCCTCACTCTCTAAGAGAACTCCTGCTCTTCCTTGCCATAGTTTATAACATGTGGGAGAGAGAGGGAAACTGTGTCTTTCAGAAGGACACAGGTGTGAGGCTAGCGTTGGGCTACCTACCATGCTTTGTGCCTGCCAGGATGAGGAGTTGCAAAGAGGTGACTGGCTGGCCTGGCCAGGCAGGGCAACAGGGGCAGACACTGCATCTAACAATCTGACACATTTACTACTATGGTACCTGGTAGTGGACTTTCCTATCTGGGCGGAGAGGGAATTGTCTGCCTGGTTTTAAATCTGCACACTACTTGCACACTACTTGCCGTGGCAGGATGGAGCCCTTTCAGACCCAGGTTAGTGGAACTGATGTAACACAGTCACCTCCTGGAAATGTCCCCCATGGAGACTCATATGTGGATTGTCCTCAACCAAGAGCACTTTCTGTTTCCACTGACCCCAACAGTGGCACCCTGGAGCAGGTGTAGTGTGCCAATGGTCAAACCTCTACTTTTGCTTCCTGTGGCAGTTACCACCATAATTAATATACCTCATTTTTTGCACTGGTAGCAAATTGTGTCAAGGTGGTTTCCCATCTATTAGACTTTGCTACTGGTGCACATGGCAGTGGTCCAAAGGAGTCTGTCACATCTCCTGCTAATGGAGTAGCAAATTCGGAGGGGTGGGGTTCACCTTGACACAATGTGCAACCGAGAAGTGGGCTGTGCGCCAGAAAGCTCACGATACCATCTACATGTTTTGTTAGTCTAAAAAGTGCTACCAGACTATTTGTTGTTTTTTATGTTTATCCTGTACAGACTAACTGGGCTCCCCCCTCACGCTTTTGATTGCAAGAATGAGACGGGAAAGGGGTTTCCAGAAATGCTAACTGGTGGCATCTTTGCACACGTGTCTTTCTGCACCAGCCCTCTCCGCTCGCCCGTTCAGGCCGGCTGGTGCCAGCGCCCCAGCAGTCCGCGCCGGATGGAAAGTCAGGGACACACCCCGCCCCACCCCCACACTCCTGGCTCCCGGTGCTTCAACGGGGAGGGCGGGGTGTAAAGGAGTGCGCATGCGTGAGCGAAGACGCGGGTTGTGTTTTCGAGGGCGTCCCCGTGGTGACGTCAGTCCGCGGGGCTTTTCCGCCAATCGAATCGCAGTTTGTTGCCCGGCTGCCCCGCCCCCTCCGCGGGGAAGGACAAAGTCATTGAGCAGGGGCACTAGTCGGCCTCTCTGAGCCGAGCTGCCGGGGAAGCAGCGGATCTTGGAGCGGGCGGAGTCGCTGCCGCCATTTTAGAGGGTGAGTGTCACTGAGCCGGGCTGGGCCGGCGCGTGCTTTGCCCGGAGCGCGCGGGCCCGAGCCACTGGGGCCGGCTCGCGGCGGGGCAGCGGCCTGTGCCCTGGGCCCCGCGCGGCGCTTGCGAACTCCCGGCCCGTGTCCGCCTCTCTCCCCAGGCCGCCATGTTCTCGTCCGTCGCGCCGCTCGCCCGCCTCAACCCCTTCCACGCGCCCCATCTGCAGCTGCTCCAGGACGGCGCGAGGAAGCGCCCGGACGCAGCCGCGCCGGCCCCCAGCACCAGGAGGAGCCTGGCGGCCGCCGCTGTCTCGGAAGGTAAATGGAGCCGCCGGGAGCTGGCGGGGAGGCCGCTGCTGCCGTCCCGCATCCCTCTGTCCTGGGGGTTGGACGGGTTCTGCCCGCCCGTGCTTGGAGAGAGGGTCCCGCTCCGGCCCTGCGCGTTGGCCCGGGAGGAGCCGCCTGGAGCGGGCCTCTCTGGTGCTGCTTAGAGGGCGAGGAAGGGCATGGGGCGGGGAAGACGCGCCTCGTCTTAGCCGGCTGCTTCCCGGCTTGTGTCAGGCCCTGGGGCCCAATTGCTCCGCCCCGGGCAGCTCACGGTCACCCCTAGCGCGACTTGCCCGCGGCGAGGAGCTGGCCGGCGCCTTTGGGCCTTGATCTGCCGCGGTAACCTTGGTGCGGCCAGGCCGCCGCAGGATGGTTCACAGCCACGCACGGGAAAACTGGCAGAGACTAAAGAGCTGCCAGTCACTTATTCCTTCCTCTGGGTATCTGCCTGGCCCATGGCACCATAAGCTGGCCCCATCGCCCTTGTCTTAAAGCAAGGGCATGTTATCTGAATGGAGCAAATTCCACGTGGCTCATACCAGGACTTTTAAAGGGCAGAGGAAGAGCTTGCTGAGAGAAGCAATGGAGGAAATAGATCTGGCATGTATTGGAAATCCTTAGTGGCTTAGATTTATTTTTTCCTGTAATGTGAACTTTGAAGGCTCTACAAATTCTGTTTAATGCTGAAAACTAATGGGATGGCAACTGGAAATCTAGACATTGTAATAAATTAAAGCACCAATTTTCTACCTGAATAGTCTAGCCAAATATTCAGAGTCTGTCATGCTTATATTAAATGGCTTTTTCTCAGTAAAATTATATAAAGGCATCTTCCTAGATGTAAAATACTGTCAATCTCAGCAGTGTATCAAATGAAAATATGTTATCATGTTATGACTGATCTTGTGTTTAATTTCCAGTTAATTTAAAATACTAGTACTCTTTTTTTTTTTTTTGGTAGAGCTTTGTAAAGAAGATGGAGGCTTTTATCACTATACCCATGTAGCAGTGAGGTGATTTGTCTAAGGACACCCAGCAAGCCAGTGGCTGAGCTGGAAATTGAACCCAGGTATCCTGATACCTTGTCACTGCTCTAGCTTCTAAGCCTTCCATTCAAAATGTAGATGATCCTAATTCTGGGCTTCAGTATATCAAATAAATGTGAAGCTAAGACATCTCTTCTTAAAGAACAGATGATCTTGTACTTGGGAGAGGTTCTCAGCCTTTGTCTTTGCAGCTCCTGACTTGCTATAAAGACTCCACAGCCCATCTGTCCACAATAACTGGTTTTCTTCATATAAAAGGTAGGGTTGTAGTTAGGGGATCAAGCAGGACAGTGGCCCGGGGCCCCAAACTGCAGGGGGTTACTGTGAAGATAAGTTTCTCAGGCTTCTTAAATCTCATGCTTTCTGCACCCGGTCCTAGTGAGTCTAATGCTAGTCCTGCTTGGTGTCCCACCTGAAATCAGCTTATGGTTCTGCAGGGGTTCCTGGACCTTTGGTTGAGAACCCCTTCATAATTTTCTTCTTATTTGCACATATACTAAAGTGGTGCAAAAGAGACTAAGGATGCCATGCATAGAGGGATAAATATAGGCTCTTCAGTGATGAATAATTGAACACTTCACATACTGATTTTCCAGAATATGTAATTGGCTGCTTAAGTTACAGTGGCTTTCCCAATGCTGCACCCAGTGAGAGACTGGGAACATAATTCATTAGTCTTGATGCTAGTAAAGGGTGCCTAGCATAAGATCATTCTTCTGTTGAGACTGTTCTTAAGGGTAAGAGATGTGACTTTTGTAAAATATGCCATATATTAATAAATGTGTTTACTGGTTTGTCAGTTCTGTCCTATTCTCACTTCAGAGAGGCTTTATTTGGTTCCTGAGGAAATTACTATTGTAACTGATTTTATTCTAACCAAAACTGTACGTTATCCCCAAAATATTGTACCCACCTATTCTTGTGGGAGTGATATAGGTCACAGTGCATTCTTTCTGGAAAGTTGTCCTTTTTTTTTTTTTTTTTTTATTTAACCTACACAGAATAAAGCAAATAACTTTAAATAGTTCTCTTGTATTTGGAGGCCAGTTGGTACCATCTCTGGATCTTGACTTGTATTTCTTTAGTTTAAACTAAACACTTGCATTGTACAGTAACAAAGCTGAAAATATTTAATGGGTGTTCAACTAGAGTGCCTTCATGTGAAGGAAACATCTAAGAAGTAAGACTCAAAGTGTAACTTTTGGATCTAAGACTACTTTATCCCTTTTGGAATAATGGGAATCCTCAAGTAATAGATCTGAACAAGTTTCCTTTCATATTGAAAAGGCAAGGACACTAGATAACTGAGGTTTTAAAACCTTTATATTTCAAGTAATTTTAGGAACTTAATGGGATACATAAATTTACAATTACAAATGGACACTCTTTAGAAATAAACTGAAAATGATATTGATTTAAATTACCAGTTCTTAATAATAAATTAAAAAGCCAGACAACTTTGATTTTAAACATCCTAGTTTTGCATATGTACTATTGAGTTTTTCTAAGGAGGTAATTTTCATTGGTTGGTGTAAGTATATTACAATATACTTGGTTACAATATATTAAACTTGATACTTGCTAACCAGGCGAACAGGATACAAACCTGCACAATTGTGGAGTTTAACATAATGTTTACCACTGTCTTATTTTCTAATATAAAAAAGTAAACATTGGTGAATAATTCACTTCATGAGAATTTAACTTTTCTCAATCTGCTTTTGGATGGAAGTTGGGTTGATGTACAAACATTAAAGTGCTGAATGACATGAGCTGTTTTTCAGGATAGTTTAAGGAAAATTAATTAAAACCACCTTGCATTTAGGGATGTAAAGGTTTAATCAGTCACAGGGTAAGCATTGTCTTGCTGGCTTGCTTATTGGGATAACTAGTTAACTGGCACCCATCTAGGCTGGGGCAGCCCCCTACTTGAGGAGCAGCATCTCAGTTAAACATGTAGTTTAACCAGTTAACATTTAAAATGGGATTTTACATTCCTACTTGTGATTTAAAACCTCTTGAAACAAATTAACTGCAGCTTTGAAATTTTTTTCTGTTCAGTGTCCTTCAAGTGTGTGTGTGTGTGGTTTTTTTTGTTTGTTTTGTTTTTTTTTTTTAGAACTAGTAAATCTCCTTTTTATTTATAGATTGGACTGGAAGAAGAAAACAGTCTTTTCTGTTTCAATTCCAAATACTTGTCTGAACTAACATACTGATATGCACAATGTAAATAAAAGCAAAACGTTTGTTTTCCTATTTAACAAAGCCATAAACATTGATGGAACCTGGAATTGACATCTAAAGTTAAAAATTTTATATGTAATTTAAAATGTATATGTAATAAACACTTTATATGTAATAAACATTCTTTAATTCATGAGAATTTGAGGCATCACTGATGCAATATTTAGCTGTAATAGATTATAGTTAATATAGACCTTAATGCACTGCCAGAATTTCAAATTTAATTGTAAATAGTTTTTCAATAAACTCTTTAAATTTTGACTATCCACCCTGTAAACTGAGTGTCCCTTACTTATGGGCCCAAATTCAGAATTGTATTTCCTGTCAAGCACTCCTAATAAATACCTAAATAACTGAAGCTATTTACGAGGTGGCATTTCATCAGTTATGTACTGTCACATTACACATTAAATTATACATTAAAAGCCAGGCAGGCTGAAAACTTGCACATCTATTAAAATAAATCTGTTACACGCTACTAACCTAAGATTCCATGCCACTTTAAATATAGAAATTGCTTCAGGTTGGCTTTAAGTACACTAGATAAAACATATTCTGATCCTTAAATTAAGGGCATTGTAAAACTTGAATCTAAATGTTCAGATTTTGCCATGTAATGCTGCTATATGAAAACAGGCATGCTAAATACTGTGATCCCTTCAACAAAGGTAAGGAGTAAATGTTGGTGCAGCTGCTGGGAGGTAGTGAGTGCTGGTGTTTCTACAGTATATTTGCTGGATTCTGCTTTGAGGAACATCTTGTACTGTCCTGTCTAGAAGGTCTAAAACTGAAGCCCTCCATTTTGGAAGGCAGGAGCTCTTACTGTGGGTATGTCTACACTACATGGCTCTGTCGACGGAGCCATGTAGATTACCTTTGTAGACATAGGAAAATGAAGCGGCGATTTAAATAATCGCCGCTTCATTTAAATTAATGTTGGCGCGCTGATAGTCTGGGCGCTCGCTCAACATCAAAGGCATTTGTCGACCTCCCGGTAAAACCTCATCCCACGAGGCATACCGGGGAGGTCGACAAATGCCTTTGATGTTGACCACGGAGCGTCCAGACTACAGCGCTGTGCCGACAAACAGCTGATCGCCGCTTCATTTAAATTAAAATGGCTGCTGCGCTGTGCCGATTATTTAAATCGCCGCTTCATTTTCCTATGTCTATAAAGGTAATCTACATGGCTCTGTCGACGGAGCCATGTAGTGTAGACATACCCTAAGTCTTCCAAAGACCCTGCTTTTGTTTATATTCTGAAACAGCAGAGTGAAACATTGTCCTTTCGCTGCTACTTTCTGGATTCTTAATTGCAGCTGAGAAACTGAATATAATGTGATCATCATACAAGGCCAGTTCAAACACAATTTATAATGGTTTACTAAGTGTTAAATCAGCTTAACATGGTAAAAACCATGTAAATCAGATGGACTTTGGACAAGAGAGCAGCAATTCAACAGGTTAAACAATCAACCTGAAAAAACTTAAGTCTAATGAGGAAGGATTTGTCCACACAAATGAGTGGTGTTAAACCAGTGCAACTTCCTGCATGGGTTCTTACATATGTTAAATCATGCTTCAGTAAGGACACTTGTATAAGCTGCACTAATAAAACTCATCTGCTCTAACAACCTGGTCTACATCTTTTTTTTTTTTTTTTTTTTTTTTGTGGATCATGCTAGAGTCCTAACTGTTTCACTACTTACCTTTCCAAATGAGTTTTTTAATCTTAAATTTTTATTGGCATCTTAATAAAACTGACTAAAGTTAGAGGTGCTCTACTAGATCAAACTTAAAAAGTTGGCTCAATATTTCATTAAAAGGGCATGCTCCCTCAGTGAAAGCTTTGACAAATGAGAACGTAAATGGACACTTTCAAGTTGGCAGGCTTGGAACTAGACCAAGTTGCTCTCTTTGGTCCAAAAAATTAGGAGTGAAATAAGCCAGTGGCATAGTATTTGAGCAGTTTGTCAGCCAACTAATATATCTCATGGAGAGGTAGAAATCATTAAAGCACTCACTTCCAATCTTACATGCTTAAGGTTTTATTGGAAATGGTTTTTGAACATGCAACACTAACTATTTTATTCATAGGCTTATACAGTTAAGTGTACAAACTTAACTTTCTTCTTTCTGATTAAACAGAGGAATATAGCTGTGCATATGGCTCAGGCAGATTCTTTCTCCTTTGTGGCCTTGGTGGGATTATTAGCTGTGGCACAACACATACAGCATTGGTTCCGCTAGACCTGGTTAAATGCAGAATTCAGGTTTGTTTTGCATGCTGAATGTGGTAAAACTCAAAGCATGGTTATGAAGTGTGATACATGTCTGCTAACAGAAGCTGGAGCAGTAAGTTACTCATCAAGCAAGCTATTCTCCAGCAGTGCATGGGGTGTAAGTAAAAGCATGGTGTCTTTATTTTTTGCTGCAGAAGAAAACAGTTGTGAATATGGCTCGCTCAAGTTTTATGCTCTCTGTGGCTTTGGTGGGGTCCTAAGTTGTGGCCTGACGCACACTGCAGTCGTACCTCTGGATTTAGTGAAATGTCGTATCCAGGTTTGTATCTGAATGAAACAAACTCCAAAGCTTTTAACTGAATCTGTTTTTATATTTATTCCAGAGGCTATATGTTATGAGCTTTTCAATGGGTATAGTGGAATACTTTATCACTAGTGCAGGGTAGAAATAAGCAAGCTATTGGATTAAGTACACTATTATTCTATTGGATTAAGTACACATCCATTGGGTTCATAAATAGAACTTCCCCTCCATTTGATGGAGATGAATTATAGTGACTTAGGCTTTTGAGTAACGCATGGCAAATTCAAAAGCTTTCCACCAATTATCTTAAGTATTTGTAACCAAAGACTAGTGAAATGTGTGTGGGGGACATCAAATAGTATAGCTGTTTCTTGCCTATTGCTCAGGCAGATTCTTTCTCCTTTGTGGCCTTGGTGGGTTTGCTAGTTGTGGAAGTAGGGAGGTAATTTATCTGAATACATGATGTTCATATCTAAGGCTAAGTGAAAATTAATACAGAAGATTTTTGTGCATGGATTCCGGATTGAATTTAGCTTGAGCCTTTTATGAGCAAATGGCTTTCAACTGCGATGCATTTTCTAATGCTTGTTTTAAAATTTACTAAACCTTGGAATTAGTCTTATTTGCCCAGATCAAATTAATACTTGGCTGATTAGCTATCTGTGACTGCAGAAAATGCTAGTCAAATAACGCAAGCAAACTTGAAGAAACTGAATGCCCATTCCATTTGAATGTATAAATTACTGCCACTGTACTTACATTGGTTAATAGGATAACTAGGCGGCTGCTTGGCCAAAGGCTCATGCTCCAACAACAAGCAGTTCACTGGCTTTCATGTTGTACTGTGAGTGAACAGTATTTCTAGAGCTGGCAAACATCTATAGTGATAAAAGTTCTGAGTCTGAGGGATGGAAGTGAACATTATACCAATGCAACATTGCTTAAAAGGGCAGCCTTGATGTTTTTTGTTTAGAATTGCATGCCATTCTGAAATCTAAGCCTCCTTTAAGGCTGGAAGTTGTGATCCATTATGAAAGACAGTGAACCTAATTAGCATCCTCAAATGTGTGAGGTGAAGGTATCATAAGCGCTTGTATGTGGTTTGTGTTGAAACCACTAGAGCCAGGGAAATATTCATGTTTTACCAAATAAAATCTGCAATTTTTAAATGATTTACTTTGTAAAATCAACTGTACTCTCTAAATAGAGGAATATTCATATACCCTAAGTGTTGCAGGTTACTGAGCACATCTGAAACATTGTACTCTGAATCAGCCTCTACAGAAGAGGCTCTTAGACACCAGAGCCTGAATTTTAAAGTAGTAAACATGGTACACCTTCTTATAGTCATCCCTGCCACTTCTTCTGGCTTTGTGTATGGCATTTTCTTTCTTTTGTATTGCTCTGAGGTCTTATAGAGATGTTAATGCCAAGTGTTAAATGCATAAAGTAAACAAAATCTAATGATCTCATGAGGTAGAAGTAGTGTTCAATCGATTTATGTTTTCATAGTACAAAATTTACATATTCTGCCATGTATTTCCTTTTCTTTCTTTATTGAAGGAATAAGACTGAGGGTTGTTGAGACCCTTAAGTCTGGTTAGATGGGCAACAGGTTAAGATTACTTAATCTGCACTAAGATTTTAATAGGTAATATTTTTTTTACTCTCAAAAACACAAATTGTAAAATACTACCCTACTGAGCTTTATGGCCCAGTTTACACTCATTTTATACCAGAATTGCCATGCCCCGTAAAATGACACTGGTAACTGACACTACTATTCTGGCAAAATCAATAAACGTGGTCTATTTGAAACTGCTTATTCTAGTTCAGGGCACTAGAATGATACATCAGTAGCACTCTTATGCTAGTATAAATGTGACCACATTTGAAGAGTTGAGTCCAAGGGCCACGTACTTTGAAACTAGATAAGGGGAATGAATAGTAAAAAGCATCTGAAGACTAATTCAAGGTTGATGTGAGAAATTGTTGAATTTCAGCTGACCGCAGCAAGCACAGTAATTGAGACTAGATAATGACCATTAAGATTATAAGTAAAGGTACTTTATGGGTAATTCAGTGGAGAAATAGGTGCCGTGAAAAGAAGGTAAACTTATTGCTGATAGAGGTATATGCGGGTAAGCTACTAACAATATTGTATAAGGCTAACTTTCCACTTTTTTTAGGTGGACCCACAAAAGTACAAAAGCATCTTCAATGGATTCTCAGTTACAGTTAGAGAAGATGGCTTTCGAGGTTTGGCTAAGGGATGGGCTCCAACCTTTTTTGGATATTCTATGCAAGGACTCTGCAAATTTGGTCTCTATGAAGTGTTCAAAGTACTTTATGGCAACCTTCTAGGAGAGGTAAGCTTTAAATTGTCTACTGCCTCTATTTATTTATTTATTTATTTATTTATTTATTTTATTTATTTATTGAATGGCAGCTTGTATGTTGCATGCTTGTATGACTGACTTACTATACAATGGAAATACTAAATTTAGTTTGAAAATACTAAAATCTTTGGTTCCATTTGCATTTCAGGAGAATGCATATTTGTGGCGTACATCACTATACTTGGCTGCCTCTGCGAGTGCAGAGTTTTTTGCTGATATTGCTCTGGCTCCAATGGAAGCTGCAAAGGTTCGCATTCAGACACAACCTGGATATGCTAACACTCTGAGACAAGCTGCTCCAAAAATGTTTGCAGAAGAAGGTGTATGGGCGTAAGTCTGTCCTTATTTTCATGTAGAGAAAAAGTGAAACACAGTATCAGAACTTATTAGTGAAGGAAAACTATTTTTGGGTATAGCATTAAGTAAAATCTTTGCTTTCTACACTGTGCTCATATTGTACATAAGTAGTAATGGGAAGAATGGGTATCAACATTGATCAGGAAATCATTGCATTACTAAAACATAGGCTACCAAGTCAGCAAGCTAATATAGTTAACATGCTCCTTAGATCCATCTTTGTGGATATCTGTTGGACTGAGTTCTGCTTGTTAACGTTCGTTTCTGGTAGTTCCAGTCAGCTGATATTCAGCAACTTCTTGTTGTACAGTCAAAGATGCTTGAGTCATTGGCATGTGAGAGT
Source organism: Rafetus swinhoei (assembly GCA_019425775.1). Lineage (NCBI taxonomy): Eukaryota > Metazoa > Chordata > Testudines > Trionychidae > Rafetus > Rafetus swinhoei. The sequence continues at coordinate 265,576,617 of CM033437.1, read as the reverse complement.
AGTATACCTGCACATTTGCCTTGTGTTCTGATACCATTGGCTGTAGATCTACATGTCATTTCTCACTATCAGGACTTGGCTGGTATGCAGACATGAGTATCATTAACTTACCATTTTGTAGTCACTTCCATGTTGTAATGGTATCACCTTAACTTCTGCTCTTCTTTGTGACAGGCACTTGAGAGTCTGGGCAATTGTTTAAATTGGTCTCCTGGTAGATGGCAGAAGCTTAGCTGCTTTGCTTTGCTTATTTTTACAGTTAGGAGACAGATGGGGGAAACCTGTAGCCTGCAGGCCAGAGGCTTGTCTTGATCTAGCCCAGCAGTTCCCAGCCTTTTCTAGATGGGGACCCATTTTGACAATGCAGAAGACTTGGTGACCCAAGGCAATTCAAAGAGGGGGCAGAGCAACCTGGGGAGACACTTGGTGACCCTTTTGAAATGTAATGGCAACCCATATTTGGGTCCTGACCCATAGGTTGGAAAACCCTGGTAGCCCATTTGGCTCCCCATTGTGGGGAAGGAGATCCCCAAACCTCACAGGCCACATCAAGACAAGCTGTGGGCTCTGCCATGCGGGGGGAGGAAGTGGCTCTGTTCACTGCTGTCCTCCCCACACCCTCTCCATGAGCCCTGGCTGGGGAAACACCCCATCACTCCCATTGGCCATGATTCTGGGCCAATGGGAGTGGCAGGGGGAAAATGCCTACTGGTGCAGAGCCACTAACAGAGGAACCACCACCAGAGCTGCACCGGGTAGGTGCCCTAATTCCCTGTCCCCCTCCACCCTGTCTTCTGACAGACCTCACTCCAGCACCAAACCCCTCTAAGCTCAACCTCAGAGCTTAGGGTACCCCACAACCTATTTAACCTTGGATCCACACATGAGTTAACCTAGCCCTGAGCCTCGGCACCCCCCTCCTGTGGGGCTAGAATGTAAGGGGAGTGAGGTGAATGCTGTTTTCTTTAATTCCCTCGCTTCTCAGTCATATCTGAAGGTTTTCTCCTCACTTGGGTATGGAGGGGGGGTTTGCTTAATTGTGTGGCCCCCCCAACCCAAAAAGTTCCCTGCCCGAGGTTGGGACAACTTATACAGGCCATAGAGATAGTAAATTGTAACTGCTTCTGTGCTGTTCAGCTTTTTTCGGTAAGATAGCATTTGCTACAATTCTTACTCCCTTCTATTTTAAGGTTTTACAAAGGTGTTGTTCCTTTATGGATGAGACAGATTCCATACACAATGATGAAATTTGCCTGCTTTGAGCGTACAGTTGAAGCTCTTTACAAGTATGTGGTTCCCAAGCCCCGGAGTGAATGTTCAAAGTCAGAACAACTGGTTGTCACATTTATAGCTGGCTATATTGGTAAGAGCCTTCATATGTTCATGCTTTTCAGACACTTCTGGAAGAATCTTTTTTAAAACAAAACACTAGGTCTACAGTAATTCCACAAACCATAACTAGAAATGTGTGGTACTCTTTAACAAATGTATTAGTCTTTAGGGTATAGGGGCATAGCTTTTGTGAGACTTCTGTTTTCTCTTCATCTGAGGAAGTGAGTAAAGGGATTCAGAGATGGGAGTGTAATATCAGTGCTAATTAAATCTGAGTGGAAGTAGGGACTTTGCTGGCGAACCTCATTAAGAGGTACCAGAAAACAATTACAAGAACTCTGACATGAAAAGAATGAGTAGCTAATGGCATGATATTGTTGAAAAATGGTTTTGGATTGTATTGACTCTCAACTGAATTATGGAAGGCCGTAAATGTGATTTGCTCCTTATGTAAAGAGCAATTTATAAGCTCCTTTGGTTCCTAAGCGCAGAGAGGTGAAATAACACCGGTGTCTGCTGTTAGAGACAGCAGTGGACTAATGGAAGTTCCTTTGACTGTACTGTAGCAACACTAAAGAATACTGAACTGATAAATTTCTTTCAGCTGGTGTCTTCTGTGCCATTGTTTCTCATCCTGCTGATTCTGTGGTATCTGTGCTAAATAAGGAGAAAGGCAGTTCTGCTTCACAGGTTCTAGTGAGGCTTGGATTCAAAGGTAAGAACTTTAAAACTCCTGTCTGTCAATATTATAAAATTTCTCCCAGTTGCTAATGCTTATGCTTTACTCAACAGGAGTATGGAAGGGGCTCTTCGCTCGTATTATTATGATTGGTACGCTGACTGCACTACAGTGGTTCATCTATGATTCTGTCAAGGTTTATTTCAGACTTCCTCGTCCACCTCCACCTGAAATGCCTGAATCCCTAAAGAAGAAGCTTGGTTTAACTGAATAGACAAATCATGGACTGACCTTTCTGGCTGACCAGCATTAACAAGAAACTTTGCTCTTTAAACTTTTATATTTGACCATGTAGGAGACTAAAATTCTGCATCTGATACAATTATTGGTTGTGCCCTATCAAGTAAGGGTTCAAAAAAATCTGTCATACATCTTTAAATAAATGAGAACTAGAGTGATTAGTGTGTCATTTGGTATCAAACATTCAGTTACAGGGCTGCAAAGGTGGCAAACTTGAATTTTGCTTTCTAGGAATCTGGGCAGTACTGCCCAATTCCAGGAGCCTGTCCTTAAGATTCATAGTAATATGAAGGAAGACCCCATAGTTGAAGCAACAGCCAAGGAAACGGCTGCCAAGGAACTGCAGTACAGGGGGGGCACTTTGTGGCAACAGAGGTAGCATCAGCTTCTTACCTAGTAAGTCTCTTGCACTTCTATCAACCCAGATACCAATCAGGTCAACAAGCCACCATAAAGCTTTTGATTCACAGACTACCACCTTGAGTAAGGAGCATTTTGTCTCCTTACATCCCACCAGCTACAAATTCATGGGGAAGGATGTGAAGGGTATCTTGATCATAGGCCAGTGTCCTCCTTTGCTGTTACTGCTTTCTCAAACATTAAAGATGTATCTGTCACCCAAGTAGCATCCTCTGACCCACCACTGCAACTCAGATCCCAGCTTGCTGTGCAGGAGAGAGCCCCTGGGAACTGGGAGGGTTCTCCCTTCCACATTTCTATACTGTCTCCCCATTTTGTTGCTGCCGTAGGAATGGCAACCAGTTTTGATCGTGCATATGCTGATTTAGGTGTAAGGAGAACTGCCTTCATTTTATGTAAATCGGACTATGCTGTACCTGTCAAATACATGCTGCTTTCCACTAGCTCAGTATTGCAATTGCTAGGTGTCTGCTTAAATAATGTTTCTAGTATTTATTTGGAAGCATGTACTGTTTAAGAATAACAGTCTGGTTTAAAAACAAGATGGAAGTTGTAATTCATTTTACCTTTCAATATAAAGAGAATGATGCAGTGCATAATGATGACAATAAACATCTAGCTTGGTTTTTGTAGTGAATAATTACCTCTTAAATTTAGCATTTTTGGTTGTATAACATTCTTTCAAAACTTCCACAGAAAAGATGGTGGTGGCCTAGTTGAAGTCTTCAGCTCAGAACTATCCTGTTCTACTATCTTTCCCATTGTAGCTTGAGAGCAGTTGTCATAAGTCAAGTCAACATGTAATGTTCACCAATATTATAAAAATCTTTAATCAGTCAGGGATTGGGAACACATACAATGCTAAATGAACAGTGTAACAAATAAGGTTAAAGCCAGACATACATGCTCAATGCCCTTAATGAGAAGGGTACAAATGATAAGCACAGAAAAGCTTTAAATCATTTTGTTCATCAGAGTGAAATATGTGGTCACTTTCTTCATTAAGACACATCATAATGCCTTATTTTGTGACCTTACATTACAAAGGCTGCATAGGATGTTTGATATCAGACTGCAATAATGCATTTTGGAGTGCAAGAATTGACTTACAGCAAGGTATATGAAAACACTCAGGTGTATATTGCCATTTTATAGTATTCTATCAGCATTCTGGGGGATAAAAGTAAGATCACTATTGTATTCATTTTTAAAGCTTAATTTATTTTCCTGTGTCCTGTAGGAGGAGCTATTTTTTTTTCTGGCAATCTGAATTTTTTTTTGTTTAGCTTTCTTCTGGCAGCATTCCTCTGTCTGTTCTTAGGCATAGCTTGTTACTTTTGCAGACTATCTTGTATGTCATTCTTTCAGAGGCAGGATTGGGAACTGATGTATGATTAAACAGAATATCCAAAACTGGGAGCTATTTACATCCATCCTCATGAGTTTTGTGGAGTTTCTTGCTGTTGTTAATCTGAGTTTGTAATATAATGGAAGCCATTCTGTTTTGTGTCATGTAAAGTTACTCCAATAATTCTGTGACTCAGGAAAAGTGCAGGTTAGGAGTAGAAGTAGGGATGTAAGAGTATAGTCGATTAATTGAAAGCTTACAGGTTAATACTATAGACAACATGCGTCCCCATCCCTTGTCAGTAAATTTTTTAGCAGGCTGGCCAGCAGCCCAGCTCAGTCCTGGCTTGCACTGGGTCCTGGACCTACCCCTGCTGTGGCTCTGCATTTAAAGTGTATTAGGATGCCTACCTGCCTCCTATCTCAGTTCCAGCTTGTACTGGGAGCTCAGACCCCTTCCCCTCCTCCTCTGTCTCTTTCCCCTCTCTCTCTCTTCTTCCCCCTTCCCGCACACACAGGGGCTGCCTGGGGACTATAGAATAGTCCACTAACTGATAAGAATTCATGAGGTTAATTGACTATTCAATTAACTGATATTTAACATCCCTAATCAGAAGGAAGAGCATGAAGTTGAATCATCAAACAGTAGGCTTGGTCAGTCTGCACTACAGCGTTTACAGCTGTACTGTGCTGCTGAGCTGCTCTATGCTGACAGGAGGGAGCTCTTCCATTAGCATAATTAAACCACTCCCAATAAGTGGTGGGAGAGCATATCCTGTCCACACAAGTGTGTATCAGTGAAACATGGCTTTTTCTCCACATTCCTAATAGACAAAAGTGCTAGTCTAGAAATTCTTAGGTGATGTACCATGCAAAGTCAATCTAATGTTACTCCCATATGCACATTTATCTTGTACAATTGTGCACTCCACAAACCAAAATCTGTAATGCATTTGAGACAGGCTGAAAAGGTTAAATATGGCTTTCTAATAATATTGAGCCTGTATCTCTACATTTTAAGCACTCTCTACATGGCTTGAGTGATGATTTATTCCATCTATTTCAATAAAGAACTATCTTAACTAAACTTGCTGGGTTTAGTGTAGGATGGTATTTGTGACCTGTACTATACAAGAGGCCACAGTAGATAATGTGGTCATTCTGGACTTTAAATTCTTCTGCTTCAGTCCTATCTTCTCACTCTCTTGAGCTTTAGTGATGGAAACAGGTTTATTTTATAGTTCTCTCAAGTCATAGGTTTGCATGACCAAGAAGCAAAGGTGCTATTACATGTAACCTAATTAAAGGCTGGGGTCATTGACAGCATTATGTACAGTAATTGAAAACAGAACCATTCTCCAGCAGGAACATTAATGATGACCGTTACCTGTTCCCTAGACTAGTATTCACCATTTCACCCTTATACTTGGCTTAACTCATAATATTCCCATTATTATCCCCTGCAGAGAGCTTGCTCTTCTGCCCAGATAATTACCTTGCCCTATCCCCTTCTGGATCTATCAGGCTGAAGTGCCTGAGCTTCTTTACTTTCCATTCACCATCCACAATAAGTACAAAAATGTTCAGATAAGCATCTGAGAGGTTGACTGACTTGTGGATATTCCTTCAACCAGGCCCAAATGAATTTCTAATTTTTCAGCATGACTATACAATTACAAACTATGTACAAGGTATGGGATCATGTAAGTATATTTGGTGTAGTTAGTATGTATCAGTTTGTATACTGTTGATAGCTCTAATGTGGCCTTTGAAACTTGCTTTGAAATCCTCATCACCCACTTGAGCTAGCTTATTCACAGGGCATGTAGGACAGTCTCCAGTGTATTGTGCATTCACTTTATAGCTTAGAATATAAAGTCTTGGTATGGACTGCACTTTTGAGGTGTGTACAGTGCCTAGCATTTTAGTGCTGTTAGAATACAAATGGTGAAATTCATCTGAGGAAGAGATCACAGCCTTTGGAATATTTCCCAATACTACTGATTGCCAAGAGACCATATATGGGGGAAAAGCCTGAAAAAATATGAGTTCTCAAACATCATTGTACTGTGCCCTCTTCTGACAACAAATGTTACGCATGACCCCAATGCTCTAGGGCTACGTCTACATTGGCAAGATTTTGCGCAAATACTTTTAACGCAAGAGTTTTTGCGTTAAAGTATTTTCAGAGCATCTACACTGGCATGTGCTTTTGCGCAAGAGATGGGCTTTTGCAAAGCATCCATGCCAGCGTGACGCTCTCTTCTTAAGAAAGCTCCGATGGCCATTTTAGCCATCGGGCTTTCTTCTTAGAAATTCATGTTGCCTGTCTACACTGGCTCTTGCGCAAGAACAGTTGCGCAAAAGGGCTTATTCCTGAGCGGGAGCATCATAGTTCTTGCGCAAGAAGCACTGATTTCACACATTAGAACGTCAGTGTTCTTGCACAAGAACTCCCCGCCAATGTAGACAGGCAGCATGTTTTTGTGCAAAAGCGGGCGCTTTTGTGCAAAATCATGCCAATGTAGACACAGCCTAGGGGTGTGTGGTGTTGGGAGAGGAGGGGAAAGCCAAAGCCTAAGTCCCACCACCCTCGGCAGGGGGACAAAGCCAAAGGGCTTCAGCTTCCATCGTGTGATGTGGTTCAGGCTTCAGACCCAGGTCCCAGCTTGTCTAATGCCAGTCCTGGCAACCCCATTAAAACAAGGTCATGACCTGCTTTGGGGTTCTGACCCACAATTTGAGAACCACTATAATAGTAAATGCATAAATAGCAGAGTCTGGGGCATTCCTTTGCTTTGAGCAACCACTTGACAAAATTATCATGGCTTCTAAATTTTTGATCAACTTTTAGTTAAAGATCACTTATACTAAGCACCCTGTTTTTCTTTCAGAAAGTCACTTAACTCAGGTTTCACTTTACTCCTAGGCTACGTCTATACTGGCAGCTTCTTGTGCAATAACTGTTTTGCAGAAGAATTCTTGCGCAAAAAGTCTTCCACAAGAGCACGTCTACACTGGCATGTGCTTTTGCCCAAAAGCATCTATGGCAGTGTGGACACTCTCTTGCACAAGAAAGCTCTGATGGCCATTTTAACCATAGGGGTTTCTTGTGCAAGAAATTCATGTTGCCTGTCTACACTGGCCTCTTGCAGAAGAACTCTTGCGCAAGAGGGCTTATTCCTCATGGGGAGGAATAACTCTTCTGGAAGAAGCTCTGTATTCCGACACTGTACTGTAAATTTACTTGCACAAGAACACGCGTGCAGTGTAGACACCCGGCAAGTTTTTGTGCAAGAACAGCTGTTCTTGTGCAAGAAGCCACCAGTGTAGACGTAGCCTTACTGCTGCCACCCCTCTTCTGATGACTGAAGAATTTACTTGATTTTCACAACATAACCTGATCGAGCCAATGTAGGTAGTAATACCCTATTTTAATTTCCTGATGTGAGCAAGGACCTTTTTCTTTTAGAATGTCTCTTCTTAGAGTGATGGTCTTAAATACATTAAAATAAATTAAAATTCCTTTAAGACATTGATGCACTTCAGAGGTCATAGTAGTAGCTTTCATTGGGTAGTGATTTCCATTTGTACAGTTGGTTTTATAAAGGAAACAACCAAACACTGCACAAGAAACCCACAGATGGGAACTCCTCCAAAATCAAATACACCCACATATTTTATATTTACCAGTTGTTTCAAGGATATTTTGGATACCAAGTGCTTTGATCCCATCTGTGTTAGTAGAGATTGAAACTCTCTTAACCAGGATTCTCTGGTCTGGCAACATCCATGGTCTGCCATGGATGTTGCCAGACTAGAGAGTCCTGGTTGGAAGGCCAGCAATAAGGATCCCTATGGAGCTGGCAGGGCAGTGGGCTGCCCACAGAGAGCTGATGGCGGAGCCACCCAGTGCGTGGCAGCAAGACTGCCCAGTGGGGTTGGGAGACCTGGCATGTAGGATTGCCAGGTGTCCGGTATTGACCCAGACAGTCCAGTATTTCTGCCTCCTGTCCGGTAAAAAAAAAATACAGAAAATACCAGACACCTAAAATGTCCGGTATTTTTTGATTTTTTTGCCTGCCAGGTGAAAATACCGGACACGTGGCAACCCTACGACACACTCAGCAACTGGGCCCTGCCCCCAACTCCCGTGCCTACCTGGTTCCACAGGGAAGCTGCCTTCTGGCTCAACCAAGAAAACAAGATGGCCACTGGCAAAAAGCCTAAAGACCTGAAGCAAGGGGAAGCAATGCCTTCCCTGGGTCTTAGTGCTCAACCTCTCCCCTCTTCCTGTCCTGCATGCACTTAAAGGGGCCATGCTGTTTTATTTATTTATTTATTTTTTGCTTAACTCTCAGGGTTGGTTTTTTTTGCTCAACAACTTTGGCCCCCCCCTTTTTTCCCCCTCAACAGAATTTTTTCCCTGGTGTTTTTTTTTTTTTTTTTTTTTTTCTGGCAACCCTACTGGCATGTGGCTGCCTAGCAGGGCTGGGAGCCCTGGCATGCAGAGGGCTACCCAGATAGCCCCGGCATGCAGGGCTGCCCAGGAAGTTGTCGTGCAGGAAGCTCTAGTGTGTGCAGCTTTCTGGAGTCCCAGCTCATGGTGCATGCAGCTGCCTGGAGTCCCAACCACAGGATGCCCGGAGGAGCCACGGCAGCGATAACCGCCCAGTAGATTGGCAGGGCAGTGGGGCCTGCAGCAGGTGGGGAGCCAGCTGGGAGGCCAGCACGGCTGGTGGCAGAAGTACAAAAATGATCTTCCCTGGTTCGAAAAATCCTTCATCCAGGACCAGTCAGATCTTGAGAGTGCTGGACCAGGGAGGTCCAACCTGTAGTAGCAATGATTATTTTTTTAGTGGAGTGGGTCAAGAATGAAAAACTTCATTTCAAAATAATGTATTGTAAGACTCTATTGTAAGCCAACTTAGAGTATTATTTGAATGGATAATGAGAGGTGTGTGGAGGTACCAGTGAAGAAGGAAAACGTTTGATAGAGCAAATGTAGGAGAAGAAACAGGGAATAAAGAAGACAGAACCAATGCAAAAAAGATGAAAATATAGGAGAATGACTGGAATTTTCAACACATATGTATATGATAACTTAAAAAAAAGTCAGCTAGTATTTACTAATTCCTAAACAATCAAGTTCTGCAGACTTTAGCATCCCCTAAGACTGCTGGCTGCAACTTGGTCACACAACAATTTTTTTCAATAGCAGCCATACCTAACCCCTCAATCTATTTTCTTTCTAACCATTGCTGCTCTTATACTGTGGCTTTTTATTTTCTCACCTCCGTCATATCTATTCCCATCCTATTGTCTTTAGTACACCTCTTCCATCTCTTACTATTACCTACCCCTCTCAAAAATCTCAATGGCTCTCTATGCAAACTCTCTCTTACTAGAGAAATATCACAGTGGATGGGGTCTGTTCTGATGTTTCCCAGCTTAAACAGCTTCTCCTGTGCCAGCTTTGCTTTTTACTCTTTACAGACCAAGTGATCATCAGTGCATGAAGGGGACAAATGAAGAGTAGAGGCACCTTGCATAGGGAACCGAAAGACATTGGAATGAGGACCTTCTGTTAGGGTTAGTTAGTACCTCTTTCATGACACTGTCCCCACAGCGTTTTGCATTGCTGTAGAAAGAATTCCTACAGCTCCACCATACGTATTGTGACTGCAGTCCTGAATAAAGGATTCCATTTAGCTTGACAATTATAATACTTTGCATTTAACATGGAAAATTTCTGACAAATTTCCATTTTCAAAGAAATGGAACTATTTCTGGTCATTGCTCTTTTCTGTATCCATGATAAACTGATAGATTTAAAATAAAAACAAAACCCCAGATACTGGGAAAAACTTGGGGTAGGTATTTATTTGAGAGAGGAACATGAAATGCAGATGCAGTTTTGTGAACTTGTGTTTAGGACTGCATCCGGAATCCACAATTTTATTCAACTTCAAAGCAGTAAGGAAGCCTGAAGACCCACCTGTCAAGCTGTAGGCCTACCTGAGCCAAGAAAGCAAACTTATAGGTAAGAACAAAAATAGAAATTAAATAAAATATTTACATGTTTAAAAGTATGTAAAATAGTCTACTTCAGTTCTACAAAACGAATAATTCATGAAAACACTCTGCTTTTCTAATAAAGAGCCTGATCCAGGTCACTATCACCTGAATTGTGACAAAATTCCCATTTAAAAGGAGGATTGGCCTCCAATTTTGTTTCAGTATGCTTTGAAAAGAAGCTTTTAAATTATACCTCTCTTTCAGTGTCTTAGTACCATGCTTGATTAGATTATCACTTTTCAAATGCTACTACTGTGTTTCATGCAGTCGATAGATTAAGTAATTAATTCACATCTAACATCTTGGTTATTTCATCTTTCATATCCTTGATCTCAGTCTGAACTTTAGTTAAATTGGACAGTTTTTCATTTAAGAAAACAATTTCTTTCTCTCTTTGTAATAGATCATCAACCAACCTTCCTATTCTTAATGTTAGTTCATTTATCAATGGTTCCAAACGGGCAAAATCTTTCTTTAAGTTGTACACCTTGGGTTTTAAATCATTTGCAAATGTAACTGTCTTCAGAACTTTTGCTCTGTTGCTTTCCAGGTTTAAAAGTCTGTCTGAATGTTTGCTGAAATCACCTCTCAAGTCAGACAATATGATTTTAATTTGCTCAATTCTTTTTGAATTATCAGAGGCAAAACTTCGTAGCTTTGCAGTACGGTCAATGCTACTTGTTAGCAGATCACCTATATTTTGTACAGTCTTCTTTTCAGCTTTATTGACTTTATCTTCTAGAGCTTGCAGGGAATCAGTCAATAAGGTCATATCTGACACTAGACCTGAAATGCGTCTTATGTCAGTTTTTACTGTTGCAATCTTTAGAGATACATCTTTTGCTATCAAAGCTGTACTCTGCTCAACTTTTTCAACTGCATGAAAAACAGTTGTTAAATTCTTCTGCAATTCTTTTTTTTTCTGGATTGTACTCTTAGACCACGTTTTCATGCCAGAGAGATCCTCTTGCAGATGTTTAACATGAGAAATTATCTGAAGAGCTTCCAGTTGTTCCATTAAGTCTTGAGTCTTTTCACACTAGAGGGAGATACAAAAAAAAGTATTTTACAAAATAAGCACAAGTTTTTAATGAATAAGTTCACAGCTAAACGGCAATTAAGTTTTCCTGAAATCTTTCTGTTCTGAGATCTTAAACAATAGTGATGGACCCAGGAATCTCAGTCTTTAAAGAACAGTATTTCTGCCACAATGCGTTTGTCCCAGACTCTCACCCATTAACTCAATTTTTCTACATAAGTATAGGCAACAGATTCACATGTAATACTAGAATTCTCCTTTTACTGTTACAACACAGATTCATAATTTTTTTTAAGGCTGGAAGGGACCAGGATGAATTTCTACTCTGACCTCCTGCATAGCATGGATCAGAGACCCATACCTAGTAATTTCTGCATTAAGCCCATAACTTCTATTTGAGTTATAGCGTATCTTTTAGAAGAGGTTGATTTAAAATAATTGTGATCCATGAATTTTCTATAAAGGGACTCTGTCCTGTTCTTATTACAGCAAAGACCGCATAAACATTCTTTTGAACATTTATTTACATACACATCAAAAAGTACAAAAAAATAACATTTAATGACTTGAAAAGTTAAATGATTATTCATTTGGAGCAAATTTTTAAACTATATTCAGCAAAATCCTTCAGAGGGGAAAGAAAGCAGTTTCCTGCTCTCACACTATCTTAATGAGAGAAGATTCAATCCACTTTTGGGTTTTGTCTTAAGAGATTTTTTTTAAACGTCTATTCCTGCTCTTCAGACAAACATGCACCTGATCAGATAAGAAAGGAAAACATTCTGCTTGGTACTGCTTTATTTGTTGTGGGTGAGGCAGGACACAGTATGAAGACATGCTGATTGCAAACAGATATACTTTAGTTTCTAGACTATAGTTCTCCAGTACAAGAGGAAATGCTTTGGTCTCCTACCACTAGTTTTTCTTCATGATGAGAAACAGATAGTTACTATCACAACATACCATGTAGCTTAGAATGGTGAAATCATAAAGTTAAATTAATTCCAAAACCTGCAAAGTTTGGAAACAACAGATGGCAAAACGAAGATGAGAAAGAACAGAACTGATATACTGGAACACACTAGGGAGTGTAGGAGCTGATATGAGATGACCAATCTGATGTCTATGGTTTTAGCATCTTGACTGGTCTGTTGGCAGCCTGAGTATGTCCTCCCTCTGCCAAAGTCATAGACAAAGTTGATGTTCATTTGAAGACATCAATGACCGTGAAGATTTGAGGTTTTATTTTGCCAATTTATGATTTCACATGAGTACGTGAAGGTCATTTTGTCACCATCTTTTAGTCTAAACAAATAAATTTTAGACAAAACCTTGCATTTAGTTTTGTGCTTGAACTTATCAGCTTTTTAAAAACAATATAATAGTTTACATGTTAAGACTTTCTTTGGTCACCTTTTCCTACATCAAAATGGGATCTGTCTTTTAAAAAGGTAACAAAATATAACTCCCCAACTTTACAATGTAGCAGTAGAAAATGACTCTCTCTAACCAAAACAGTATGCACTTAGAGTTAACAGACATTTTTATTTATAATAAATCTTTTTCAAGGCGATTTACTATATATCATTTTCTATTAACCATCTCTTTCAAACATGTAAAAATGGACAAGATACCATATGTGCTAGATTCTTATTTATGGGCTCAATGGAGTATTGGTATTAAAAACAGTTGGGTCCCCCTTAACACTGATAGTTGTACAAAAGGAAGTTTGGGGCCCAAGACATTTGTGTGCATACATTTTAAAGTACTTGTGCATTAGTATTTTGTAGCACAAGTTATGTAGCTTGTACAAGGAATATAAAGTTGTTGATGGCACAACACTGCATACAGCATATACAATTCATTAACTGTGACAAAGAATGAAGGTGTCTGTTCCGAAGAGTTTATAACCTAAAGGAATAACGCAGATTGGAAGAGAACAGTAAACATCTCTAGAAGTTTTCCTGAAGTACAGTCTTAAGGTCGAGTCATGACATCCTGTTATAGCTCCAAATGAGTTTTGTTTTCAAACTTGTAACACCTGCTATTATACCCTTCTGGAACTTGGATGCACAGGAAAACATTCAAGTGGTTTCTTCTGAATTAAAAATTAAAAATTACTGTTTCAAATTTATTTTATCTAATTTAATTATTGTGAATTTTAATTTAGGGATTTGGTGCCTGTGTATAATTCTCACTGCTGTCTGCCAACTACTTTTTGATCCAGATCACTTTTTTAGCACTGATGCTGACATTGTTTTTAACTTTATTTACATCACATTTAATATCTTGTTCAACAACTGCTTGTGTGATTAAACTCCAAGCTGAAATTTACAGCTAGAACTCCACTCTTTGTTGTTCCTTCTATTAAATTGATCACATTTATAGGACATGATTAATTCTTAGTGAACCCATGCCAGGATTACACCATTTCACCCCTAATAAACTATTTCACATACTTTTCCCTTGAGGACAAAAGTCTAGTTTGGCTGTAATTACCACCTCATTTTCACAAATTCATACTTAGACTGAAAAGGCCTAGTGTGAAATCCTAGCTTCACTCAAGCCAATGGCAAAACTCCTATTGATTCAGTGCAGGCAAAATTTCACTTCTACATAAGAGCCCTAGTTATCCCCAGTGAACATAGGATCATTTAATACAGCCTGTGGTTCCCAAACTTAAGATTTTCAGGAAACTTTATTAGTTTACTGGCTTAAGAACTTCGTAACACACAATGCCCACTACTATTTGTTCAACTGTATATTCTATCTAGCCTGCAATGGAATTTGGATTGATGCAGACCTACAGTCTAAAGATGGTGAAAGTGGGATCTCAGTCCTTACTGTTAACCAACACCTATTATATAAAAGTGAAAATTCTAAGTTAAAAAACCCCAAAACTTATGAAAAGCATTAAAACGTGTTACAAAAAATTATTCTCCATAAAATGTTAAACAAGAGAAAAACAATCTAGATAGCCAAGCAGACTTTGTGCCACTTGAGGCAGAAAAATGAGAACACACCTTTGTTGAATAAAAAAGTAAATAGATATAAAAGTGTCACTGAGGTACATTTTGTCTATTAAGGGGACAAATAGGATTAATATATCTATAATTGTTTATTAGAGATTATTTTAATCTGCTAAGTAAAATAAATAAATATGTGAAAATTGAGACGAGAACAATTTTATGCAGAGTTAATCTGCTGAATTTAATGGGCATATGCAGCTCACAAGACCATTACTTTGGACCAGTCTTAAATCAGGAGTAGCCAAAAATGCAGTTTATACTGCAAGGTTTTTGCGCAATAAGCTTTTTGCAGAAGAGATCTTCCGCAAAAGCGTCTTGCGCAAAAGTGTGTCCACACCTCAAAAGCGCATTGCAAAGTGATGTGCTTTTGCGCAAGAGAGCATCCACACTGCATGGACGCTCTTGCGCAAGAAAGCTCTGATGGCCATCCACAGAATGGCCATCAGAGCACCTGTGCTTTTTCTGATAGGCTCTTTTTGCGCAAGAAACCCCTGCGGAGCATCCACACTTGACTTTTTGTGCAAGAACTGTAGCGCAAAAAGGAGTTATTCCTCGTGGGGAGAGGAATAACTCTATCGGCAAAAGCCCTCTGTCCTGTCGATTTACTGTATTTTTTTTTTGCACAAAAACACTTTTGAGGTGTGGACGCTCCGCTAGTTTTTGCGCAAAAACCTTGTAGTGTAGACATAGCCATAGTGAAGTTGATTAACGGATAAGCAAAAGCTTATTGGTTAATGTTTTAGACTACAAGCATTTCCTCCCCCTGCTTCCCAGCCCCCTGCCAATAAATTTTTGGCAGGCAGGCTAGCAGCCTAATCAGTTCTGGTTGTGCTGGATCTGGGACCTATCCCTGCTGTGGCTCTGAATTTAAAGTGCATTAGGAGCCAGGTGGGCAGGCAGTGCAGCTCAGTTCCAGCTTGCGCCTGGTCTGGGAGCTCAGAAACCCTCCCACACCTCCGACAGGGGCTGCTGCGCTACTGCCTCTGTATCAAAGGCAGCAGCGGGGGGCAACAGGCAGCTGGTCTGTGAGGAGAGCTGTTTTTAAAACTGGTTCCCCTCATGGACCAGCTCCCGTTCGGCACACCACACTGCTGCCTCTGATACAGAGGCAACAGTGCAGAGCGGCAGGGGGCTCTTCGGGAGTGTGGCTGGAGCACACTGGCTGCCAGTCCCACCCACAGGGACTGTAGAATAATCGAGTAACCCTATGAATTCTTATCAGTAATCAATTATTCCTAGTTTGTAAACCAAGTATGTGACTTTAGGCATGCCTGTGCGGCAATTAAAAGTCTACAGTGGGCCTGTGCCAGCTGAAACAGGCTTGCAGGGTTCAGGCTAAGGCAGTGTTTAATAGCAATTTAGGCTAAGGCTTGCGCTGGAGATCTAGGACCCTACCCTGGGCTCCAGCCCAAGCCCAAATGTCTACATTGCAATTAAACACCCCTTTAGCCGGAACCCTGCAAAACTGAGTCAGCTGCAGTGTAGGGTTGTTCAATTGCGAGTAACTGACTAATCGAATAGTTGAAGCATTTTGCATCAACTATTTGATTAGTCAATAGGGCGCCTCGTCTTCAAAGGCGAGAGCACTGCATGGAGCCCAGGTTCAGCTGGGGACTCCCCAGCTGATCCTGGGCTCCATGCGGTGCTGCCACTTTGAAATGCTGCGTGCAGCCTGGAGACATCCCAGCTGGCCCCAAGCTGCATGCGGCACTGCCGCTTTGAAGTACTCTCTCTTCTCCTCACCCTCCCTTGCTGCCTCTTTCTGACAGAGGCAGCAAGGCGGGGGGAAGCGACTAGTCCTTTACATCCCTACTGCAGTAGAGACATACTTTTGAGGTTTAAAATTCAGCTTACACCTGCCCTCAACTTCAATATAGTAGAAAGGCCTTTGCAGATTACAAGTCCTCATGTGTAGTGCACCAGTTTGATCTAAACAGATCTGTGAAGGTTACCATTTCTACACTGAAAATAATGATGGTTACAATGCACTTCACATAAATCAGGCATGGCTCCCTGGTTCCAACAGGCTGCCAGTGCAGCTCTTGATTGAGCAAAGTTTGAACAGTCTTGTTTTACACACCTGATAGCTGCTATTATATATTAGTTGTGTTTTAACTTTGAAATACAAGAATTTATATTGGAAGTCACATTTCTTTAGGCCTATTAGTGTGCCATTCAAAAGGATTTTTTTAGATGGATGTTAGTGTGATTAAGTGTGATTAGCACCAAGATTAATTGTCTTGTATAAGGACAAAAATCTGGTAATACTGACATGAAAAGGGATTAATAGTTGGAGAAAACGAATGTCTTTTAAATTTAGGAAATATAAATGCCTTAGAATTAATAATTTTGAATTTTTGTTTTTAATGAAAAGTTGGATCCCTATCTAGCAACAAATTTAAGTAATAAAGGGCAGGGAAAAATCAGTAACAAAAGTAGTCTGTTTCTGAATGTTAGGCAGGTATAAGTGGGAAATGGAGATTTATGAGATGTTTGAGGGAAGATATGTTAACCCTGAAAAGGAAGTGATGCTAGCAAATTCACAAAAATTGAAATGATGGAAGGTTATTGACAATAATGCTATACTCAGGTTGGGAAACATCTTAACTCCACAACTAATCCCACAGACTTCAGTGAGACTGTTCCTACAGAATGGCGCTATTCAGTGTGAACAGGGGTGGCACAATTTGTCACAATGATCTTGAGAATGTCAACTATAGTAAGTAAGGAGGCCAATTGCATGTGGCCAAGGAAATGAAGGAGAGAAATTTCAAGATCAACTGTTGTATAATCTATCAACAAACATAATATCTTAATGGAGATCTTAGCAAAGTTGTATAATATTTTGCATTGCAATCTGGCCTTTTCAAAGATTACTTGTCACCAGGAGAAGAGATCATGTTCTCCTCTCATTTATACTGTGTTTAAGGAGCTTGTACTTATGTATTTCAGAGGGGAATTTGGACCAGCATATGGAAATTGTTAAATGTATACCACTTATTACCAATAATCCAGAAAGTCCTCTTTTTGAGCTGTCAGTTTAAACTCAAAGTGCTGTCCCTGCAAAGGACCCTTGGATTTCGGGTCAGCATCACGGTTCCCTCTAATCTTTTCCACCTACGTGCTGAACACTTTTTTATGTTCACTGAGGTATTTGAGAACGTGCAGCACCAGTATAAACAAAAAATTATCTGTGGGGGCTGTGCTAATGAGTTAGGCAGCATTTGAATTGCTTGAGTGGCTGCACAAGCACAGAACACTGGTAAACAACTAACTGTATTGGGGTTTATATTACAAATAATTAGAATATATATGCTTCAATGGAAGTGAAGTGTGTATGTTTCTAATCTCTCACAACACTCTTCCACTGAGGCATAATTATTATAAATAATTAGCATTTTTAGAAAACTATAATATAGTTAGGTGCCGACCCAAAATCTAAGAGTCCTTGTAAAGAAAGCACTTCCTGAATTTAAACTGACATCAGAAGAAAATCCCCCTCCGTCCCCTATTTATTTTGGAATGGGACCTTTATTAACTCCATTCATCTGAAGAAATTAGTTGTGCCCTGAAAGCTCATGATACCATCTACATGTTTTGTTAGTCTTTAAAGTGCTGCTAGACTATTCATTGTTTTTTAAGTTTTATCAGAAGAAAACTTTTGGATTATTCCAGTAAATACAATTAGATCACAATTACAGCTCATTTGGGGGCATATTTGTGTACACCAGTAGGGTCTCCTGTATAGGAGAGTGGGGATGGACTAAAGATTAAATTCTTTGCTCTCAATAACACCCATGTAAATCTGGAATAATTCCATTACATTTACCAAGAACAGAATTTTGTCCCCACAAAAGAGATGCAATTATGATCTAATTTTACTGAATGAAACCAAATTTATGAAACTATTGACTTTTATAATCAATATGATACATTAGAATCAGACTACAATTCATATAACCTGCTCAGGAACAGGTATTTAATTTTTCGTATATTACAATGCAACTAATACATAAGTATGAACTATAATTTTGCAAAAAGCTGTAATAAGAAAAAATTAATTTAAATACAGTGTTTCAAATTCTGAATTAACATCCAAATGTTTTTTCATGGAAATATTTTAATAAAAAGAATGTCATGGACATTCAAGATAATCATTATAAAACATGAAAAAATTGTTTGTCTGTCTGTCCCTCTCACCCCATTACATTTTATTTTTTTCCTCTGTGGTAAAGTTTAGGCATATAAACTCTGATCCAATGCTGATAAAAATCAATGACACGACTTCTGCTATTTTTCAAAGTTTTTTGGACTACTATTTTTGATGATCATTGTTTGTTTATAAACGCATTAACATAACTGAGCTATAAATATTGTCCATATTGATCAAGTAACATACATAACTTGAGTCTGAATTCATTTAACACCACCATCATTCTGTTCATTTTCTAGACTGTATTCTAAAGGTACTTCTCTTGTGTTTGAAGATAATGTAATGTCATATACTTTTTCTTTTAAAACAATTATTTCATTTTGCAGTTTTAAAATGCTGTTGTCATACTGCATGCTTTCAAGAACCTTTTGCATTTCCATTATACTTGACACTGTTTTCAGCATTTCATCTTCCATAGTATAGATCTGTAACGTCAAGTCTTCCATCTTTTTCTCTATACCTGTCAGCTCACTTGATACTCTAAGAATGGACTGAATGGCATTTTCAACTGTTGGCATGTGGGACTTGCATTCCTCAATTTTCGGTTCATAGTCTGTAAGCTTCTGACTCAGATCTATGTCTTTGGCTAACAAAGCATTCTGCTCTTCTTCTAATTTTTCAACTGTCTTTGTATCCAACTCCAACTGCTGTTCAACTCTAGAAAGCTCATCATCTTCCTGTCTTTTTAATGTTTTAATATTTCTTATTGTACTGTCTTCCAATTCTTTTAACCTTTCTGAAAGAGACTTCATATTTTGATCAGCAGTATTAATTTGGGCCATAACTTCAGTATGTATGAACTTTGCTTCAGATTTTAAACTACTAGTGTTTGCATTCATTTCATCCAGGCTTCTTTTCCAGGAGTCCATAACATTTTGGAATGTCTCATTAATGCTTTGCATCTTTTCAGAGAATGTCTGCTCACTGGTCTGAATGTCCTGCATGATGTTACGGAGAGTGGACACTTCCTGCTCAAACTGGGTCACCATAGAGATGGATGAGGTAGCTTCCTGCAGGACACTTTCGGAAGACTCAAGCTGCATTTGTAACACAAAAGAATGTCCATGTCTACTTAATATTAGATTGGAAGAGCACTTCTATTTTATACAACTGGGAATATAATATATACATAAGGCTCAGTCAGTCTCTTGGAGAAATTCCCTCTGACTTGAGACACATTTCCAATCTTACTATTTAGTTTAATAATTTATATTAATTTATATTAAAAATCTTATTGTTCCAGTTGATTCAGGCATGCAAAAACTAGACAATTTTTATGACTGTTTTCACATGTGTATTACGACTTAGGAATTAGTATATCCAGTTAATTTGTTACTTAGCATCAGAGTTACTACATTCAAATCATCTTGACCTCAGTTTCTATTTATATAAAAACATGAACTGTCATAACATATATGTAAAAATATTGAGCAACAAACTTAGAACAAATACCTTCAAATTACAAATAAAATATTACTACCTAGAATTAAATCATTCAATTAAGAGTATTACCAAAAGACCAAGTGGTGCAGAGCTAGATCTGCAGGCTAGTGCAACCACAATGCACTACCATACAGAGAACCGGATGTGGCTCTTCCCTGTGAAATCTAGCGGGAGATGAGAGCACTATGAAAACAATACACTAAACTAAGAGAAGAAAACAGATGGTGGAATCCTAAACCCAGCAAAGTCAATGGGAGTTCTGCCACTAACTACAGTGGGCTCCACGATTTCAGTCAGAGCACAGGAAAACTGTGTAATACTCTTTGACCAATTGAAGAGCACAAATGAAATTCCAGAAGGCGCATAAAAATATTTCAGTTTAGAAACAACTGAAATAATCTGTACAACAGAGTTTCAGAGAAGGAGTAAGTTTGCATGTATTATACAGAAAATCATGAATAATTTTCCTTGGATAGACAACTCTTTGTTTTAATTTCTTCAATAGGATTTTCTTTTATAAAGATATTATGCTGCCCAAATTTAAATCACCAAGTGAAAAGCCTTAATTTAAATAACTGATTCTAATCAACTTTTCCATGTGTACTTCCTTTATTTTCTAAAGAGAGGTGCATTACCATTGGTTGATATAACCATTAATACATTTATTTATAACTAAATAAAGTCTTTATACTAGACTTGGTATATTTTTTCCACTAACTAGGGGGTATGCGCTAAAAGCGTTTGTTTATTTATTTAAGGAATTATGTTTCTTGCTAACTGTCAATTTTTATTGTTAGAAAATGGTGAATGATATTGTTTATTTACCTAGTCAGTCATATTTTTACTCACGATTTATGTCCAGCTGCATTAGGATGGAAACTGGAATGTAACTGAATGCACAACAGCAAATACAAATATTTATTAACAAAACAAGCTCTTAACTATTGTGCCGTATTTGTAAAACTCAAAAATTAAGAGTTGGGGAGGAATCTCTCTTTATACAAAAAAGCAATTTTTAAGTCAACATTTTTGATACAGACTGATAGATTTAGCATATCTATTTTATTTAAATATTGTAAGAGATTATAAGGTTAGGTGTTAACATATTTCATATTAAATTCAGAATTGTAAACAGGTGTATTTTTTAAAGAAAATATATTCTAATTTAAATATCAAAATAAAATAAACAAAAACATTTAAAAATCATTGAATTTTATCCAATTTATGTACAAAAAAGGAATTCCAAGTTTGAGGTCAGCTGTCTAGATTGAAATGTACAGAGTTTCAAATTAAATTATCTGAGTGACTTTATAAGATCAGGGCTAACACGGCACTATAGGCACTAGCTGTATTATGCTTCTATCATCATCTGTACCATACAGGGAATAATTTTAGAATAATATTAACTTTTCTAACAGACAACACAACAGTAGAAAGGAAAAAGAACACAATGCTGAAAATCAGCTGTTTTAAGATTTTAAAATTGGTAACATAGAAGACAGTTTGAAGTGGGAGCAAGACCAATTTACCATACAAGAATTTCTGTCAAACTTCTTTAAAACAATATGTAGCTAAACTACATGGAGAACTAAACTTCTAAATTAAGCCGTATGAATTTCATGGAGAACTTTTAGTAAAGAAAGAATTAAGATACAGTTCTGTAACATGCATGATTAATGGATGGACAAATTTAGGTCCCGTATTTGACATATTAATAATCTTGTAAGCAGTGTCATACATATTCTAGAAATAAAAGTGAGCACTTTTTTATATGTAATTACAAATGAAAACAGTATTAGAGGTCCTGAAAAGATCAACAACAAACAAAAATATAAATAATGTGAAACATTTTCACTCAGCTATTTTCCACAGGGTGAAACACTGACCTTACTGAAGTTGATGGGAGTTGTGCAGTTAACCTCAATGAGGCCAGTATTTCCTTAGCAATGCTGGTATCTCAATATAAACATACATTTGTCTGTGTGCTATTACTTACATAATAAGTAAGTATTATATAGCAACATAAGCAACATAGTCTTAGAAAGTTTTTTATTATTAGTGATTCTACCATAAATGTAATAATATGTAGCATTTCATAGCATTCATCCAGAAAAACAACTTTATAGAACTGTTTAAATATATTTATTTCCATTTTATAGCATTAGAAAACTACGACAGAGAGGTTAAATTACTTGCCCAAGGTTATACAGCAAGTAAACAAAAGAGTTCAGAACAGAACCAAAAGCGGATCTGATGTCCAATAAAATGTCCCATTAACTGCCATTTAGATGACTGAATAAACATTTTACAATGGTCTAATTTAACTTTGACTAAATCATTATGAACTAATACATTTTAGCTAATATTCAATATGGGTTGTCCAATTAAATTCCAATTATTACCTTTTCAGAAATGAAATTAACTTTATCTTCCATATTCTGGCATTTTCCAGCTTCCAGCTGTAATAAACGATACTCTTTCTCCATGTGAGCAAGTTGGCCTGATTGCTGAAATAGGAACCTACAATCATGAAAAAATAGTATATATAATTTGCATGCTTTAAATGTTTTAGCTCTTGATTCTGTAAGAAGCAACATGAGTGTATCTACCTTCACACAGCTTGATGCATGATCAGACCCTTAGAAAAGAACAGGACTTATTAAGTTTGGTCTGTTTTAGGACTGGAACGACAGACTACCAAAGGGAAAAAATAAGGAAATGGACAAAATAGCATTTAAAATAAGAAAGAGTGTGAAAGACAGCTTGTATGCGTATTCTACTCACTTAGCTATCACCAAGCTACATAACCACTTCATTGTGATTTAGTGTAAATATGTTGAACAAAAAGTGCCTTCATGGGAAAGGAAGCCCTTAAAAAAATTTTTTTCATTAAGTGGTTAGCTGATTAGATGGTCAAGTTAAATAAAACAAGATAATTTGACTCCTCAAAACTATATATAGCAGCTCTGACACAGGGAGGGCCAAGCTAGTTCTAATTTTGTGTTAATTTTAACCACTGCTATTGTGTTGTGGGAATGCTTATATTTCTGCTGCCTGTGACATACGAGTTCTGTGGATAAATAGACTTTATCCTCCAGGCGCTCAGTTCAGGCTCTTTCAACTATTACTTATTTTAAACAAAAAGGAAAAAGTTAATTGAAATTTCCCTGTATAATTGGCACATGTTCCAAAACATAGCAAAAAGCTGGCTCAAACAAAAGAATGTGTGCTCAGTAAACAGTCATCCAGCAGGAAGGAATACAAAGGTTGTTCAAAGAGATGGGAAAACCAGCATGGACTATCCTTACATGTTAAGGTGACCATATTTCCCAAAGATCACCTTACATGCATGGGACTAGTCCACTGGTCACATGAATCTGCCAACCTCCCAATCACAGCTGTCGCTTATCACTTGAACCCTGCTGGCCCCCCTGCTTGAAGGCTGCTTCTCATTGCTAGAGCCCTGCCTGCCCCCATTCACTTGAGCACTTCCTCCCTTTCCCCCTCCAGCTCAGCCTCCCCTCTGCAGAGTACTGGCATCTCTGCTCACTCCCCGCATATTCCTCCACACCACAAATGAGACAAATGCTCTCTTTTACCAAAAAAGTTGGGATGGCTGGGGCAGGGCTTCAGAAAGGGACTCTAATGGACACAATGGGACAGGTCTCTACACTGGGAGTTAGGTTGATATAAACGTGTTGCTCAGGAGTATGATTTTCCACCCCCTTAGTGACAGTTATATCAACATAAAAGACTGCAGTGTACACCAAGTCCTGAATTTTAGCTGGAAATGTTTTCCAACATGGAGACTGACACTATATAAAGGAGAAGAAATGCCCCAAGAGTTTCCCTCCTCCTTTCCGCTCCTCCCCCCCCAGCCATTCACAGCACAGGAACAGACATACAAAATAGCCATTAAACAGAAGAAAGGGTCCTGGCCTGAGAAGTTTGGCCAGTAAGGCTATTGAGGGCACGTGATGAGAAAAAACTATGGTTTGAATTTAACCTAGTTTGTAAAGTTGGACATTAGTTGCATTTTATCTTCATTTTTCTTGTAACCATTTCTGACTTTTATGCTTCATTACTTGGTTTCATTTAAAATTTATCTCTTTGTAGTTAATAAACTTCTTTTACTGTTTTATTTAATCCAATGTGTATTAAGGATGTAAATGAGTAATTGAGTATATGATTAACCGATAAACGTAGGCTTATTGGTTAATCTTCTTGACTACTTACATTTCCTCCTCCCCTTGCTGCCTCTGATACAGAGGTAGCAAAGAGCGGGGAGAAGCAGGAGACAGTCTGCTCCTACATGCCTGCTGCCTCTATCTGCTGCTGGGCTCTTACTACACTGCTGCCAGGCTCCTACTACATTTAAAATGCAGAGGCGCAATGTCCCAGACTGCTCTGTCCTGGCTTGCAGTGAGTTCAGTGGCCCATGTTCGCGGCAGCCGCAGGCAGAGGTTGCATCCCCTCCTGGCTACCTCTTTTAAGCTGGCTCCCCCCAGCACTGGCTCCTGTTTCTCCCCCTTACTGTCTCTGAGAGGCAGCAAACGGGGGGAGGAACGAGTAGTTGATTCTCCCATTGACTACCGGATAAGCTTATGCTAACATCCCTACCCCGCACTGCTGCATCTGTATCAGAGGCATCAGCGCAGGTTGTGGCAAGCAACTGGTGTATGCACAGAGCTGTTTTTTTAACTGGCTCCCCTCGCTGACCGGCTCCTGTAATAGAGGCAGCAGCATGGGATACATAGCAGGGGACTCCCTGGGAGCGGGGCCAGGAATGCACTGGCTGCCGTCCCTGGAGACAGTAGAAAGTTGAGTAACCAATAAAAATTCATGCGGTTACTCGACTAGCTGAGCAGTTCCCAACCATTGGTTCATGAACCGCTGGGTGCAGGGCTGCAGTAGCGGCTGCTGGAGCTGAATTTTGTTCATGGTGGCTGATTTTGCTTGGTGGCGGTGCTGGGGCTGAGGCAGCAGCAGGCGGAGAAGGAAGCGCTTTCCTTCCACCTCCCACCCAGGTAAAATGGTGGCCCAGTCAGGGCTCCATACTCCCTCCGTCTCTACCCATGGGGATGTGAGACACGCTTGGGAAGGGGGAGCAAAGGAGGAATAAGTGTGTGTGCCACCAATGGCCGCTCCCTCTGCCTGCACGGCAGCAATGGCCACGCTCCCTAGAGGGGGCAGCCTCGCTCTCGGGAGTGTGGGGGTGGGGTAGGGTTATGGTGTGGGCATGGGCTGTAGGGGTCAGAAGTTAAAGGGTTAAATGGTCAAAGGGGATAGGGGTGGGGATCAAAGGGGGTCAAGCAATGGGAAGTAAGGGGTTGGGTTGGGGCTAGGCGGATAGGTAACATTTTATTTGCATATTTACATATTCATTATTTGCATAATGAATACACATACATACAAATAAAATGTTACCAGTCTGTTGAAAGTTTGTGAATGGGTTTGCTGGTCCATGGTATAAAAAAGGTTAGGAACCTCTGGACTGTTCTATTACTTGCTATCTAACATCCCTGATGTGTATAATATGAAGTGTCTGACAAATGATTTGAAATAATAAGATATCATATTTTTATCTTAAAGAAATAACAGACTTATGATACTTGTATTGTCCAGGAGAGGGCCAGATGATGCAGGAAATATATTTCTGGGGGGAAAACTAAGATTAGGAATGAACGAGGGTCACCTTTTTACACCCAAGATCACTTTTTAAATCTCAAAACAAGAGAAGATCTACCGCCCCACCCTTCCCCCAAGACCCCACCCCTTCCTTGAAGCCCTGCCCTCTCTAGTCTCCTCCTCTCCATCACTTGCTATCCCCAGCCCTTATACACTCTACACTGCCACTTTTTTCCCAATTCTTATGTAGGAAGAGGTTTTTCCAACATTTGGCCTGTCTAAACTGGACCAAATGTTAGAAAAACCCCTTCTTTTGGAATCCCCCTTATTCCTCGTGGAACGAGAAATATAGGGGTTACCGAAAGAGCATGTTTGCTCTTCCACTAAAAAAAGCAGAAGAACAAATGCAACCCTGGATGCGGAAGAGTTTTTCCAGGATGTCTCTGGAATCCTGGAAAAACTCCTGCAGTCTAGCCGTACCCTCACTGGGTTGAGACAGGATGTGTGGGCTCTGGGGTGGAAATGAGGGATTTGGGTGTGGGAAGGGGTGAGAGGTGCAAGCTCTGGGAGGAAATCTGGATGCAGGAGGAGGTGGAGAAGGGGATGCTGGCTTGGGGAGGGGGCTCCAGGCTGGGGAGTGTTGGGGTAAGATGGAGGGTTGCGGTACTAAGCAAGCCACAGGCTCGTGGCTGTGAGGATGCAGGAATTTGGGTTGGGATATGTGAGGGGCTCAGGCCAGGGGGTTTCAGTGTATGATCGGCTCAGATCTAGGGTCTGGGGGGGTGCAAGAGTGTTATAATGCTATGGCCAGATGGGGGCTTGGCCCCAACTGGTTTTTTTTGGTCCAGGCTTCATTTTTAAATAAAATACTATGTTAAACACAAAAAGTTTCTGCATTGTCTTTATTTATGAGAAGGGCAGGGAACCTGTTTTGAGTCAGGGGGTCACTGACCTACAGAAATGTCAGTTGGGGCCACACAAGGGAGATGCCAAAAAAAAAAAACAAAAAAACCAAAAAACAAAACAAACAAACAAACAAACACCTCCTCCCAAAAAGACCCCAAGCCTCACTAATGTGGCCCCAACTATGCTGGTGGGAGCAGGGGACATGGTACTGGGGAAGGGCGCTAGTGGGTGCTGGGGCAGGGGACAGAGTGCTGGGGTGGGAGCAGGGTTCTGCAGCAGGGGACAGGGGAGAGGATGCCGGGGGGAAGGGACAGGGTGCCAGTGGGAGCAGGGGACAGGGTGCTGGGGTGGGGGCAGGGTTCTGCAGAAGGGGACAGGGTGCCGGTGGGGAACAGGAGAGAGGGGACAGGGTGCTGGGGGGAGGGGATAGGGTTCTGCAGCAGGGGACAGGGAGTCCGCTCCCCCAGCCTCCTCCAAGGACTCCCCTCCACCCTGCCCTGCAGAGGAGGGAAGCCCCCCCGTGCGCCTCCTCCGGGGCCGACTCCACCCTCCCGCGGCTCGGGGAAGCCCCCACGCCTCCTCCAGGGCCAACTCACCCCTCCTGCAGAGCAGGGAAGCCCCCACGTGCCTCCTCCGGGGCCAACTCACCCCTCCTGCGGAGCAGGGAAGCCCCCGCGTGCACCTCCTCCGGGGCTGATGCCCCCTCCCGCGGCGCAGGGAAGCCCCTGCGCGCCTCCTTTGGAGACTCCCCCCAGGCAAGTTCCCGGCACGCCAAAGAACTTAGGGAGGGGAGCAGCCAGCGCTCTTCCGGAACACCCAGAAGTGGCGCGAAGCTGTAGGACTTCCGTCCACCCCGCAGGAAGCTGGCACTACCTCCATTTTCACTGCAAGTAGGTAGTGGGGCTTCTCGGGGGTGGGAGGAAAGTGGGGGGGCTCAAATGCCACGCGATCGACTTGTCGAGGCCTCACGATCGACCAGTCGATCGCGATCGACCGGTTGGTGACCACGGGCTTAGACTGATAAAGAGTCAAGATGTGGTAGACTGGCTGCAGTTCACACACAGGCATAGCTGTTAGTAACTTACATGCTAGTGGCTGTTTGAAAGCAGTCCATAGTGGAGGCTATAGCAGCAAAGCAGTGTAAAATGCATCCCAGGTTAGAGGGCAAGGGTAAACACAGCTATTCATTGATGTACCTTGGGTATGACACTGTAAATATGTTATAGTCTTAATACAATGAAATTGCAGTTGATGGCATGTAGGCAACCACCACCACCACCACAGGATGAAATTGGAGACAACGGAGAGGGCACTGTCAGTGAAATAAATTTAATTTGCTATTAACATCTCAATCCCAAATCAAGATAGAAATAGTACAGACAGTCCAGGGATCCTCTTTTTGGGATCAATTTATATAGAAGAAATTTTTTTCTAACAGAGATCTATTAAAATAACATACAACAATTAAAGAGAGAACTGTGTCCTAAGCATCTGTAATAAAGGACTGTTGAAACTGAGGTCTGGAGCAAAACTAAGAAAATGTAATTTATACCTATCCCACATGTGCTAATTTAAGATGAACCAAAATTATACAGTTTTTATTCTTCTAATCCAGACAATCCTGTGACCTAGTCAATGATTATTTGAGTGAAATTCTATTCCTACTTAAGTAGAAATTTTGCCACTGACTTCACTGGGACCAGTCTTTCACCCATAGACTATACAGCTTGTAATTTCTAGCTAGAACATATCTGTTAGAAAAAATGTCCAGTTTTGATGTAAAGAATTCAAGTGGTGACGAATCCACCATGTCCCTAAGTAAGTTATTTTATTTTACCTACACTGTAAATAAAATAAACAAACAATGCCTTATTTCTAGGTCCAATTTCCAGCTTTGCCTTCCTGCTGCCATTGGATCTCATTAGAATACCTTTGCTTGCTAGATTAAAGAACTCTCTACTACTGGAAATCTTATCCACATATAGTTACTTAGACATCATGATCAAGTCACCTTCTAACCTTTTTGTTAAGCTAAATAAATTGAACTTCTGTAGTCTCCCACTGTAAGATAGGTTTTCCAAACCTCTAATCATTCTGATGACTCTTTCTGGAGCGCTTCCCGTTTTGTCAACATCTTTTTAAAACTGCAAACACCAGAAATGGACACTAGTCTACTAATGCCATATATGATTCCACTGTACGTGACAAGGAAACAAATCAGATAAAGTAAAATTTAAAAGTGTGAAACTGTCTATATTAGGGATGTGAAGGTATAACTGGTTAACTGGTAAGCCTCACCCTTAATAGATGAGGCTTACTGGCTAAGGTTTACTGGTGGGAGCTGAAGCAGCTTACTGCCTGCTACAGGCTGGTGCCCACCACAGATGGGGGCTGTTCCAGCTCAGTTGGTGCACGCCCTGCCTGTGGGGGGAGGAGGGAGTAGTGCAGACGGGGGTCGGGGAAAGAGAACTCCAGCCCAGTGGCAGGCAGGGAGGCTGCTCAAGTTGGGCTGAACTGCCCCCGTGCTCCCTTTAATTTGTTAACTGGTTAACCAATACGTTTAACAAGTTAGCCAGTTAAAGAGGAGCTTACATCCCTAGTCTATACCCAGAATTACCTTTAAAGGATTACTTACCAGGTCAGCAGTAGACAAGCAACAAGTGAAAGTAGGTTTAAGACTGTTCGAGAGTCTATCCAAAAGGAACTCTGGCTATTTCTACCACTTCTGGGATTAGAGAGCATTCCATAATTGCTCTGCTTCTGTGGTTCTTCGTTATGCTTTGATGAAGGAACAGGATTCTTTCTTTGCTTCACATCAGACATTTTAAGAATATCTTTAGGAAACAGAAAGCAAGCAGAGAGCTAGCAAAAGAAAGCAAAATGAGTTGTTTAGTCCCTTCGGGTATGCCTACACTTGCACCCTCTTTCGAGAGAGGGATGCAAATGAAGACATTCGAAATTGCAAATGAAGCCGGGATTTAAATATCCTGCGCTTCATTTGCATATTCGCGTTATGGCGGTATTTCAAAATAGCACTATTTCGAAATAACAGACGGTGTTAAGACGTGGTTATTTCGAGAGTAAACCTGATTGTATGAGGAATAAGGGTTATTTCGAAGAAGGGTTTTCTCTTGAAATAACTGTGTCTTAACAGCATCTGTTATTTCGAAATAGCACTATTTCGAAATAGCGCCATAACGTGAATATGCAAATGAAGCACGGGATATTTAAATCCCGGCTTCATTTGCAATTTCGAATGTCTTCATTTGCATCCCTCTCTCGAAAGAGGTTGCAAGTGTAGACACACCCTTCCAAGTTAACACAGAGAATTCCCAAAAATGCAGTTAAGCAACTGCACTCAAAATTAATTGCTTGATATTTATTCAGTTATATTAATCATTTTCAAGAATTTGTCATGATAACTATTCAGTTTTCCATTACATGACCATCATCTTCCAAACTTTCAAAGAAATGGTCCAATTCTTCATAGCACTAAGCCCATAGATTTAATTTAAAAAAGGAGAAAAAAAGCTGATTCTACATAAGCAGATGGCAATTGTCCAGGAAAACTTTCAACTGCTCAGGATGCAGAAGCAATTGGAGTTTACAAGATGTTCTTAAGATTACTATGCATAAAAGAGATTAGAGGAAAAAATGTTTTGTTTATTTTTTAAAGACAACACTATCTTTCACGATTTCTCATGTTTGAGCAACTAATCTGTTGCTTTACTGTTGAGTCTTTCACAGAGGAAAAGGGGAAAAAATCTGGGGTTGTGAATCACGTTGGGAGGGGGAGTGAATGTTTGTATTATAACTTTTAAAATATGTCCGTTCATAAAGCCAGGTTCATTAGGTTACTATATTTTTCAACCTTCAAATGCAAATATATGTAAATGACTTAAAACAGCTATTTTTCCTGTTTTTTATTAAGCACTATTTAGGGAGTTTTAACAGCTTTAAGAATCCTTGCCCTGTAAATATAAGAAACAAAACAATAATAAATTATAAACAAAATCTCATTGTTAAATAGACATTATACCGTAATATAGTTCTCGCTCTATTTAGCAGGGCGCAACGCTTTACCATATGACCAAATGAACATCTAGGAGTTGAAGGCTGAAAAGATGAGAGAGTTATTAACACAAACGCCAAGAAGCGCGTCAAGCATGAAGGAAAAAAGACCCCCCACCGCTCAACACTAACATGTTCAGACCCGACTTTCTTTAAAACCGTAAAAAGTTGCTTAGGGCGGAGCACTGGAAAACTCAAAGGAAAACGAATTTCTGAAGGAATGTTAAAGGCGACTTAAAATGTTTGCAGGCGGACGCAACCCGTCGGCCTGAGGGACGCCCCCAGCCACACGCAGGGGCTGAGCAGCGCCCCGCAGATAACGGCCACCCCGCCAGCACCCGCCCGTCATCTCCCTAGGATCTCCCATCGGCAGCCCTGGTCCCCCGCTAGCCCCCCTCGCCATCGCTCTCCCGATCGCCTCACCCCGTCGCGCGCCCGTTCCCGGTACCTCTAGCTGGGGCCGGGCGCGCCACCCTCCGCTTCAAATTCCTGCCCCGCAGCCGCTCCTCGCGGGCTCGCGCGCGCCACGTCAGGCGCCTGCCCCGCCGCTCGCGCCCCGGCACCCAGCGTGGGCGGGTGTGCGCCAGCGCGAGCCCAGCGGCGGCAGGAGGAGGCCGTGGCTTTGTTCCGCGGTCCTGGGCGCTGGGGGGCGGTGTGAGCGGCGCTGCCGCCCGCCGGGAGGCGTCTGTCCTGCCAGCTGTTCTCCCAGCCGCGCCGCCGCCCAGCCTCGCGGAAGGAGGAAGTGGCCGTTGGTTGCGGGGCGCCTCTCCCCGCGCTGGCGGCGCCGAGCCTGACCCAGACCCGGGAAGGGTCCGAACCTGGCTCGTGCTGGCGCGACCGGCCTCCCCGAGACCCTGCTCCGCGCTGGCTGCCGGTGTCTGCCGCGGCTCGGTAACCGCGCGCCCCAACGGCCCTGGGGAACGGCGCGGGGGCCTCGCCGAAATGCCGCGGGCTCTGTCTCCCAGCCCCCCCCCCCGGCCCGCACTTGCTGCAGCCCTGGCGCAGAGGGTTTGTGGGGCGGGGGTATGAAGCCCACGAGCTTCCTTTTCCCATTGGTGCCGGAGCTCTGCGACCCCCGCCCATGGGAGCGGCCCCCGGCCGGGGAAAGTTGTCCGGTGCGTTAAGTTTCGTGTCTAATTTCCACCACTTGCCTCTAGGGGGGCGTCGGACCCTCTGCGTGGCCGGAGCTTCTGCCGTCGCCAAACGCCCCGGGAGTGCAATGAGGTAGGGTCCCGCTGGCACGTGCTTCCTGAGGCTGCGGCGTGGCTCAGCTATACCTGGGAGCTCGCCTTTGTGATTTTGAGGCTGGAGAGTGCTAGTAATAAATAGGCAGTTTTCAAGCCGAAGTGTTCGGTTTCTGCCTGCTGAGCTGCTGCTACATGGAGATCACACAGCTGTTGCTGCCATGATGTGAGAGAATGTAGAAAGACTCATCAGTGCCACTCTAGATACTGTATTTGAATTCTGTTTATATTTTGGAGACAGTTTTCCTTGGATGGATGTTTTTTTTCAGTCCTAGATTTATTTTAGCTGGTGCTCTACTTCATAGCTAGATTATATAATTAACCTTTGTGGTAGTCACTTGCAAGAATATACTGGTAGGGTTTTTGGCTGGCTTCAGTGTATTTATTGTACATGAGAATGAATAAGAACTATTTTGTCTTTATTGGACAGTTTTGTGTTCTGTTTAGTACATGCCTGATTCCTTACTTAAAGGCTGATGTAATAGGGAGATCTGTTCATTGGGGAGACTTGGGACATAATTGTGTTTTTTTTTATATTACTCCTTAAAATAAGTAGATTAGGCCCAAAATTTTGATTTATGGACTGTCATGATTTATTTTAAACACTCCTTTGTATTGAAAACCAAAGAGTGGTACATTGTGTTAGTACAGAGGAGCCTAAAGGAAAACAAAACTTGCCAGATCAGAGCAGACCACTGATTCATTTACTTCTGTACTGCTGTCTCTGATTGATAGTGACCAGAGCCAGATGTTTCAGAGGAAGTCTCAAGAAGCTCCATATCTCTTGGGGGAATTTTGTGCCACTGTGCATGTGCAGAATTCATTTCCCTTGCAGAAACTGGTTACCTGATAAGCATGGCGGTAAAGCTAATGCTTACCAAGTAACCAGTTAACCGTTTTAACCTTTAACATCACCAGGGCTTGACAAACGGCGGCGAAATCTGCTCACCAGCCCCGCACTGCGCATGCGCAAGACCCGCATTGAGCATGCGCGCGCTGCCGGTGAACGGGGCAACCGGCTAAAATCTACTCGGATTCAATGATTTGTCGAGCCCTAAACATCACTAATTCTGACTGGGAAGCAAAAGGAAACTGTGAGAGGTCACATGTCCCTCTCCAGCAGCAATGTCAAGCAGGCATAGCAGAAGCAGCCAGGAGAGACATAAATCACTGCCAGGTGGGTGGCTGGGCTAGGTGAGGTTTCAAGGCTGTCCCTTTCACTTTCTGTTGCAGTGCACCTGGTTCAGAGGGGTAGGGCTCTGTGTGTTTCTGGAGCACGCTCAGCGCAGCGCTTGTGCTGTGTCAGGGTTGGGTGCAGCCTCACCAGTGAGTTTGTCCTGAAGGGAAGGGAGGCTTCAGGGTGATCCCAACCATCATGCATCCAGTGGCTTATGCTCCCATTGGGAGGCAGGTTTTGTGCACACCCCTTGTTCGTGTTGTGCCTGCCCTCCAGAGGCATGGGGCTAACAGAAGGCACTATGGGGAAGTTGTAGGGTGTCTTGGCCAGGAATGCCATTTAGGGAGGGCAGGGTGCCCAATAGTGGTGGGGGACCATAAGGTACCCTATGGTGGGGTATGGTGTTGGAGTTTGGGAGGAGGTCAGTGTGGTGGATTAGGAGAGTCAAATCTCCATAAAAGTAGAGGTGAGATCATAGGGATATGCCCTGGGGAAAGGGACAGTGAGTGTGGGAGGAGTAGCTAGGGGTGCTGCATATTTTGCATGTTGGTAGGGACAGCCTGACTCAGAGAGCCCCTGTTGAGCATACTCTATCCTGGGTTTGCAAGAGCTGAACAAGACTTTGTTAGAATTTTTTCCTGCTGCTGCTGTGATGCTAGGCACTGGAACTGAGAGCGGAAGATAGAGTAAGCGATAGAAGATGCCTTCTTGCTAGCACACAGCCAGCATTGCGTTGGAGAAGGAAGCAGTCTGACTTAGATGCAGTGGTGGGTAGAGGAGTTGGAGCAGGAGCTGGGGGCTCAGATAGGAGTCTAAAGGTTGGAGAGGGCATCGTAGGAGCCAGGCATTGGAAGAGAATAGGGAAGATAGCAAACAAGACATGAGACGTAATTCTTCCACTGTATTCCATGCTGGTTAGACCTCAACTGGAGTATTGTGTCACATTTCAGGAAAGCTGTGTCAAATTGGAGAAAGCTCAGAGAAGAGCAGCAAAAATGATTAAATGTCTAAAAAACATTATCTATGATAGATGATTGAAATAATTGGTTTTGTTTAGTTTGGAAAAGAGAAAACTGAGAGGGGACATAACAGCTTTCAAGTACCTTAAATGTTGTTGCAAGGAGGAGGGAAAAAAATTATTCTCCTTAACCTCTGATGACCGGATAAGAAACAGTAGGCTTAAATTGTAGTAAGGGAGGGTTATATTGAACATGAGAAAACACTTCCTAACTGTCAGTGTTGTTAAGCATTGGAATAAATTGCCTACGGAGATTGTGGAATCTCCATCGCTGGAGATTTTTACGATCAGGTTAGACAAACCCTTGTTAATGATGTCTAGATCAGCGTTGGGCAACCAAGAATAGGGAGTGGGCTGCATGAATGGCCCTCCCTTCACTTCACTTGGCTGCAGTACTCTGTGGAGCATGCAAATCTGATTCACATTTTGTCCTCACTCTTCCCCCTCCCTCCCAGAGCTGGAACAGCCACAACCAGCTTTGAAGAACTGGGTGGGAAGGGAAGAAGTAGGAAGTGCAGGGTTCCAGTGCCGCTGTGGGAGAGTGGAATAGACAGGGTCTGCAGACTGCAGGTGAAGCTCCAGTGGGCTGCAGGTTGCCCAACACTGGTCTAGATGGTGCTTGGTCCTGCCATGTGTGCAGGGAACTGGACTTGATAATCTCTCAAGATTCCGTCCAGTTCTGTGATTCTGTATTAGGAGCAGGAGACAGGATTTATAAGGAAATAGAGTGGGGGTGAGTTAGAAGTTAAGTAGGAGTTGTGTGGGTCGCAATGGAGAAAAGCAGGAGGTGAGGAGTATAGGAGCAGAAGGGAGGGGATAGGGACAGATTGTGGGGACAAAGGATATGTAATGGGGATTTGAAAGTGTAACCGTGTACACAATTAACTGATGAGCCTAGATTAATTGGTTAACCTTTACGGTTACCGGCAGGCTTCTGGTATGTGCAGGGAGCCTGCGTACATTGCACAAGCAGGCTAAAATGAAGTTACATGGGTAATGATGCTAGCATTTTCATGCTTGTGTTTGCAATCTTAATATTCTTCTAATGTAGTTTTTTTTAAACATAAAGCTGATCCATGTTACAACTGTGCCTTAGTGAGAGCTTTGCTGCTGCCTAGCTATGTTTTCAGCTCCCTCACAAATCTGCTTTGCTAGCAAACTCATAAGGACTCTGCTAATCCAAACCTTGCATTGCAAATAACAATAAGAGAACCCCAACTCCTGAATTCTGTAGAGACATAGCTGCAAAATCTAGTTCCTCTCACTGGGACACTTTTCTAGGGCTGGCTTGCCATGAGTATTTGGGAAAGGACGAGGCCCCAGTCCTTACTTTTCCCCTTCTGATGACCAAGGGAAGGGAATAAAGTGTGGGGAGAGCAAGTGAGATGTAAACATGTATGGTTGTGGAGCTTTGTGGGAAATTCTGCCTTTACATACTGATGTTCTGGCATAATCCAGCTGTGCTCTCAGCAAGCAGTGTATGTGAGTAGCTCATCCAGGGACTTGCCTAGGCAAGCTAGGCAGCATTGGAAAACAACTAGTTGGTGAAACTTGACAGTTCTGAACTCTTGTCTTTGGGGAGACTTACTCAGCTATGATAAATAACTCTTTGTATGGCTCACTGCAATATTTGAAAAGTGCCTTGTCCTTGAGACATTATATTAATTGGTATATGTGTCAAAAACATCACTAACTTGTTTGTTTTTCCTCTTGAAAATTTAATATATATTTGATTGCTAAAAAATGCGAACATCAGTTGATCTGCAAATAATTTGTGTATTGAACATTGAGTCTAATTCCACAATTAAAATATGAATCGTCTCAATTTCAATCATGCTTTAAGTACAAATTTAAATATAACTTTAATGGCGGAGCCACTTAAGTGTCCCAATAATACATAATTTGGCATATAGTAGGAGTGTGTTCTTTCTGATAATGTGAACACATTATTAGGGTTTTTGGGTAAGATTTTGAATATACTGGTAATGCTTCACATTTATTGTACAGTATTCTTCTAAAATCCAAACACTAATACCCGTCTTTCATTTACCAAAAAAAAAGAGAAGCTACTTGTGTGCGTTATACTATAAAACAGTGTATTTCAGTCTTTCCAGACTAGTGTATCCCTTTCATGAGTCAATTTATCTTGCATATCCCCAAGTTGCAACTCACTCAAAAATTATTTGCTTTCAAAATAAAATATAAAAGTACAAAAGTGTCACAGCACACTATTGCTAAAAAAAAATTCCTTACTTTCTAATTTTTACCATATAATTATAAAATAATTGGAATATAAATATTGTATTTACATTTCAGTGTATAGTATATAGCACAATATAAACAAGTCATTTAATTTAGTTTAGTTTAATTTTAGTTTGATTTTGCTAGTGCTTTTTACATAGCATGTTGTAAAACTAGCCAAGCATCTAGATGAGTTGATGTATATATCTGGTTGAGAATCACTGCTAAAGAAGATGATGATAGAGGATTTCACTTTGTTTTCTTAATTTATTATGTTTATCAGCCGAGCTGGACATAAGCATCTGAGCATGGATGGTAATACAAATATCTAGGAGAGGGGTAATACAAATATCTTTATATAATGTTCTCAAGAAATACCAGTAATAGGCTGACATGTTGGTTGCTTGTGCAGTTTCTAGTGAAGTAATTCATAACATTAACTTAACTAAAGATCAACTATATTTCAGCTGCTGGAGTTAATGTTGGGACTACTGTTGCCACTTACTTTTTAAATGACATTATATAAAAGGAAATATACAGTAAACTTCCGATAATCCGGCACCTTTAGGTCCCGGAGGTGCCGGATTATCAAATATGCTGGACTATCGGAAGGGGGGGCTATGAGGGGTGTGGGGTGGGGTGGGGGGGATGCCACCCCAGACCCCTCATAGCCCCACTTTCCGATAGTCCGGCTCTGCCCCAGGCATCCCCGATTCAGCCGCTGCTGGTCAGTTTCAGCAGCGGCTGATTTGGGGACGCCTGGGCAGAGCAGCTAAGTGCTGCCGGGTTGGTCCCGCAGCGCCGAGGCGCGCTACGGGACCAACCCGGCAGCACCCCAGCAGTTCTGCCCCCGGCTTCCCTGATTCAGCTGCTGGTCAGTTTCAGCAGCGGCTGAATCGGGGAAGCTGGGCGCAGAGCAGCTCCAATTGTCCGGCTGCCCGGAGCACTTCCGGGTTCCCGATGGTGCCGGACCATCAGGAGTGCCGGAGCATTGAATGCCGGACCAGTGGAGTTTTACTGTATTTTGAAATCAATTTGTTTCTTTCTCTCTTGACTAGCTCATGTTCCTGTGCAAATTTGTTTTTACTGCACTGAAGAAAAATGGATGTGAAGTCTCGAAATCATTTGCTTCTGAATCATGAAGCATTGGAAAGAGACATCAAGACCTCTTATATTATGGATCATATGATTGCTGATGAAGTACTAACATTACAGGAGGAGGAGAAAGTAAAAGCACAGGTAAAATACATATCTTAATCAGTTTCCTGTTCTCAGACTGATCAACATGTTTTAGAATACTTGTTTGAATAAACCTCTGACATCTTAGGCCATGATTCAGCAATATACCCAAACACATGTCTAACTTCATGTAGGGCTACTTACATGCTCAAAGTTAACTGTGTGTTTGAATATCTTGCTAAATTCAAGTCTTAATGCAAGTCCATTATCTGATCTGTATTAGCAACAAGTGTTCCTGGCAATAAGAAGCACAGTACTTAACTAGCTATGTGTTGGAACTAGTTCTAATAAGTCTCTCAGTTTTTGAGATTGTATATAATAAATGTTTATTTTTTTGCTTCTGTTAGACTACGCAGAGGGAGCGAGCTGCTATGCTAATAAAAATTATTCTTGCAAAAGATAATTATTCATACATATCCTTCTATAATGCACTGCTTCATGAAGGGTACAAAGACCTGGCTGTTCTTCTTCAGGATGGAATCCCTATCATCTCTTGTAAAGGAAACAAGTCTATGGATGGAGGTACTTCATATGGTCAGTATAACTCTTTCATTCTTTAGTCTTGAAGATCGACTTAAATCCTGGTTTAATTCCTTCAAAATGAATAAGTATACTGCTTCAAGTACTGCTTCTTGAGACAGTTTAATTTGGTATGGCACTAGCCAATGTTTCCATATTTCATCTGACATACAGGGTGGGGAGAGAGTGGTCTTATATGAAATTGGTGTAGTTTCATGTCCAGTAATTTTATTTTAAGAAATGTTCCGTTGATTATTATTTAAATGAAGGCTTACATGTCCCATATTTCCATTTAAATCCGAAGACTTGACTGTGACGTAGTAGTCAAGAGGAAGACCTTTGTTGTAAGCATATTTTAAAGAAGCTGAATTTGAGTATAGAAGTCAAATTCTGAAAAACTTCTTCTTGGAAACTTATTTCCTACCCACAAAACTTTCTTTTATGTTAATTTAATACTTGGGGCATACTAAAAATCCATTAATAGTTTATTCACATTTCTCATCTACCATAAGCGTGTGTTTAAATTATAGACGTCCAATTGTCCTAAATGCGTTCCTAAACTGATTCAAACATGTTGTCGGCAGTAGTTGTGTTCTGTGACTGATGTGAAATGGGGCGATTGTCTCTGAGCAATCCTCAGTGGCACGAACATTCATATAGCATATGGCATGAGCATTTGAATGTGTCATCAACCTTACCATACTTTTATTGATTATCTAGGTCTAAAAATGTGTCATGGAGGGTGAGTTACTCCTTTACGCCACAGTGATCAGTCCTCTAGTTCACAGTGGAAATGTAATCATTGGCAGCGCAGTGTGAGAGAAGCCGATTCCTGTGTTGTAACCTTTATGTCTGTTCTGGGGACAAACAGTAGATTTCAGCAACTGATGATCTAGTAGTTTTTATAACAGAATTTGTTTTAAGAGCTGGGGGGAGATTGCTTAGACATTATTTCTGTTCTGTGTATGTGTTTTTTAAATTTCAGTGAGGACAGTCCTCTGTGAAGGTGGAGTACCACAAAGACCAGTTGTATTTGTTACTCGTCCAAAACTAGTAAAAACAATTCAACAGAAACTGTATAACTTAAGAAGTAATCCAGGTTGGGTCACTGTTTATGGAATGGCAGGTTGTGGGAAGTCTGTTTTAACAGCAGAAGCACTTCGGGATCACCATCTTTTGGAAGGTACTGTTAGCATTGTCATATAACTATGACAGGTGCCCATTCTTAATTTGTACATAACTTTTTCATAAATTATTAATGAGCTTAAGTCCCATTGCAGGTAAATGGGATTCAGGCTTCTAAATGACGTGCATTTCTGAAAAAAGTCATCTAGTATTTATAGTTTTGATCACCATCTGATACTCTGAAACAGAGTTTCTTAAACTTTTTAAGACTGAGGAACACCAAGGATTTTTGGTTGAGCCAAAAAAAAAAAAAAAAGTCGGGGTAAGTTATTGAGGGGGGGAAAAAAGGGTCGGGGGAAAGTTATTGAGCAAAAAAAAAAGTTGCCTGCCCCTTTAAGGGTGGCCATTTTGAATTCTCTTGTTTTCCACGGCACACTTCCAACTGCCGGTATGCCGCGGAACACAGTTTAAGAAACGCTGCTCTAAAATCATTGGATGTAACTAGGTCGTGGAAAAAGGTCCTCAGAATTACTTTCCGATTCTGCATAGTATTTTTGGAATAAGGATATAAGCAGTTCACTCTGATTTGGTTGATGTGCAAATGTATTTGAATTTAGAATTACGGAAGTATTTTATTCACATTTCAAAATATGTTTACCTAGTTTGACAGCTGCTTAGGAGCCTAAAATTTATTTCCATCTTAGCTTTATGAAATATTTTCTTGATATAATTTTGATTGTATTTGTCACATATTTGCTATTAGTGACAAATTAGTCTCACCTAAAAATACTTATTTTAACTCTGCATTATCTTTCCTAGATTGCTTCCCAGGAGGGGTACAATGGATTTCTGTTGGAAAACAAGACAAGGCGGGACTTCTAATGAAACTCCAGAATATTTGTAGTAGACTAGACCAGGATTTCTCTCTTTCACAGAGGCCACCACTTAATATTGAAGAGGCTAAAGACCGTCTTCGTCTGCTGATACTGCGCAAATACCCCAGGTACTATTGATGGGATAAAAGATGTGTCTGAGGAATTAGGCTATATATAAGAAAACACAATCTTTGTCAAGTTATTTAGCCTTATTGTGACTCCTCTTCAAAACTTGTAAGAGGTTATAATGTGGTCACCCTTTAAATTCTTTCCAACCTAACCTTTGAATATCCTAGGAGGTAATGCTGTAGATTATAGAGGAAATGTTATTTAAGGAAAAATTGAAGGATCTTCAAGAAGTTGGGTTACTCTTAAACATATTATGATGCTCAAATGAAAGGCCCCATATGAGGATTTTCCACTCTGTATGTGTGATGGGTTCAGAAAGGCATGCAAAAACTGAAATTAGACACACAAATGTAAAATGATTTATAATATACACTGGAAGATTTACCCCATGTTGCTTGGGTCCTTACCTCAAATCATTTTATTTTTCTTCATTTAAATCATTGTTCTGGGGTAGGACTGTGGATGAGGGGCTCGGTATGCAGGCTGCCCCAGGGATAGAGGACTACTCTGGCCATCTGATCTGATCTAGCTCACTGACAGATCTGAAGGTTTGCCCATCCCTGGACTAGGAGGACACACACTTTGTATTTTATGTAGGCTTATTTTACTGCATTCATCATGGGTTTCTTGCATTCCTCCATTCCACCTCATAAGTTCCTTAAATGTCATTCCTGGGATTCTCCAGTCTCTCTCCTGGTTTGGGTTCTGTGTGTCTCCTTACCCTTATGTTGGGATCACTTGATTGCCTCTCATGGGTATTGTGTGTCACTCTTTTCCCTCATAGCAGAGTACACATTCTCCTAACAACACTAAGGGATCTTTTTCTTTCCTGCGATACTGGGAGTTGTATTTCTCTTTCCCTGCACTCCTGCCCCCCCAATTCTTCCCAAAAGTCCCTTTCTTCCATCTCAATAGCAATGGATAGGTGCTAGCTGGTAAACTGTCTTCTCTTGCCATGGAGTAGATTTTTGTGGAGCTTGGATATCAGGAAGAAGTAGTGAAGCTTCCTCTCCTCTCCCTGCCTGCTGAGCCACCACCACATAGCTGTTAAGTGGTTAGCAGTTCTGAAAGCAATTTGCTGTCTACAAGCTGGGATAATGTTATACTTAAATGAGTTAATGGGTGTCATCTACCATTTGGTTTTTTGTTGTTTGATTTGATGTGTAGAAAATTGCTGAGGTACTTTAATCTGTAGTTGTGCTAATGAGATTGCACGTGGCTCAATATGTCCTTCGGTGTTCCATTTTTCATAGTTCTGATTTTCTTTAAAACATAGGGTTCCCTGCATTTTTGGAGTTTATTAAATGTGCTTCTCAAAAGTTACACTTCACAAACATACACATACAAATAGAGAGATGCTGTTGAGTGAGTGGAGGGTAAGCTTCTTAAGTTTGGAAAATATATATATATTTCTCTATCCTGAAAGGTATTAAGAAGAAAAATTTCAAAATGCTTGCCTAATAATTCATTTGTGACAGAGATACAGCCATAAATTACAAGCAAAGTTGTATATTTTTCCCTATTGACGAAGTGGTGAATGTCAAAACGTTTTACAGTAATTAATTATTTTCTGAGATATCTGGCTTCAAAACACACCATTCTTTCCTGAATTGCAATATTTAATGCGACTTACAGATAGCATTTTAATAATGAAATAACTTTCCAGAGTACTTTTTTGAGAAGTGGTTAGTTGACCCTAATTTTTTTTCCTGGTCTAGGTGTCTCTTAGTTCTGGATGACATTTGGGATTCCTGGGTATTGAAAGCTTTTGATAATCAGTGTCAAGTTCTTATTACCAGTAGGGATAGGAGTGTAACTGACTCAGTGACTGGTAAGAATTGTTTTCTTCCCTTGCCTAGGTTTTGATAGATATGTATGTTTTTAAAACTATTTAACTTTTGATTTAAATGTTTGCATTCCTTTTGAAAGGACACCGCTTTTTTCTTCTTCACTTCAGTTATAAAAATAATTCGTCAGGTGTGCTCTACCTCTCTTGGGTGCAGGTGGCTAATGTAATCGGGGATTTAAAGTACACAGAACTGGTAGAGTTGTTGTCTGCTACACTCCAGTTCCATAAGTTTATGCATGGGAAAATTTTATGTACTGTTAACATAAAACAGTATGTTATGAATCTGACATGTTGCCTGGAATCTACTCTTTCTGATTTCTCCAAATCATTTTGCAGCTTATCTTTTCTGCTAGTGTTGGTGGAATACTTGATCATAGTTCATTTGTCTTTTTAAATTATAATATTAACTAACTCCCAAATTGCTCTTGCAGTCCCACTTGATAGCATTCTCTACTTGGAAGTCATTCTGCAAGTGATTATTTTTCTATTATTCACCTGATTTCTAATAATCCATGTTAATAACACATACTATTAAAAACTGTAAATATCAACCAGTTAACAATATGAGTCAGAGTTCAAAAATTTGCTAGTTATGTTAGATGCCTTTGTCTTTGGGTGTGCAACTTGAGACTATTACTTTGAGGATCAGTATTTAACAATTTTGAAAATCTAGACCCCTTGAAGTTTCTCACATTGAATGCCCAAAATCACCACTTGCTTTTGAAATTCATGCCCACAACACAGTTCTACATTAAATATATTTTATCTGCTAGCTACTTTGAGGCTTTTGCATCACCCGTTAATACAGACATCGTGTAATTGTATGTTGCTTGCAAATGTTCATTTAGTGAACTCATGGTCAGATTTGGCCTGAATATTGTTGGTCAGATTGGCTAGTAATCGTCTCATTTTTTCCTTCCTCACCTTGTTAAGAACAGGTGCGGAACATAATTTCCGCCTTCCCTAAGCTGTGGGATATTTTTCCTACTCTCAGTATATTTTAGGTTTATTGTTGTGGTTCTGATATTTCATTCACTAGGACTCTTAAAATTCTTAGATATGTTTTTGTTCAAACCTATTCAGATTTGTATACGATTTCCTCTATTTTCTTTTTATTATCCTCCCTAATGTGTATTGCTGTTTGTGCCACAAGAAAGAACACTATAGTTTTAGATTTATTTTTAAAGTGTAAACATGTTTATTACTAAGAAAATTTGCCTTCAGTTAGTGTCTTTCAGATTTACGAGTTATCTTTGGTGTGCTGCTTTCTGTTTCCTTCCTTAAGCTGATGTTTGCCAAATGCATTCCCTTTACTTCTTCAAGAGACTTGAGAATCCTCTTTTATTCCTGAGTGAAATTGTTCATCACTCTTCCCACTGTATTGCTTAGGTTTGGGCTTCTATAATATTTAACTCTTTGGAATGGGAACTTGTTTAGCAATTTTACATACTGTACAGTTTCATAAATATTTATGGCATGACATAAAAAACCAAAAACACACTTGCAAAATCTGTAGTCAGTGATGTTTTACTTAAGCTGCCAAGCTTCACTATGTTTTCTTAATATATTTTAAATGCTAACTTTATTGTGTGGGGAAGGAGATGGCCTGAATACTAAACTATAGTCTAGTAATTATCACTGCAACAATTTTGTACTTATTAAATATCAGTTTGGGTTTGATAA
The DNA here is from genome assembly GCA_019425775.1 of Rafetus swinhoei. NCBI lineage: Eukaryota > Metazoa > Chordata > Testudines > Trionychidae > Rafetus > Rafetus swinhoei. Next base: position 265,533,033 of record CM033437.1, on the reverse strand, counting down.
GTGTAATTTATGCTCCTTTCCCCATCAATCTTGGTACAAAAGTACTTTAGTGACATACAAAGAAGGAAGAGCCAAGTCTCTAAGCACACACGTTGTTTAAAGTTTTTGTTTGGCAGTCCTTTAACCTCTTGCACACAAGCTAATTTAAATACTTCAGATACTTCTTACTAAGTTTTTGTTTTTACTTAATTTAAATCTCCAGGCAATAAATATGAAGTTTCTGTGGAGAGTGGATTAGCACACGATAAAGGACTAGAAATTTTATCTCTGTTTGTTAATATGAAAATAACAGATTTGCCAGAAGAAGCTGATAGTATTGTAAGGGAATGCAAAGGTATGTAGTTTTAGTTTTTATAATTAGAAATATTTTTATTTTTTAGTTTCTGCTTTATAGAAATAAAGTAAGGAACACTAAGTCTGTACTACAGCATTGTTTTAAATGAACAACAAAATGGATCTTGGCTTTTGAGTATCCAGCTTTTGACTGTACAGCTTTTTCTGCCTCCTTTCTCAGTCTGTTTAGAGTATATACAGGAAGAGTATTCAGATGAGTTTCAAAAGTTTCATACACATAAATAAAATGCATATCTTGTTCGCTTTGCCTCCAACATCCCAAGATGTTTGTCGAAGAAACAAGAACCTGACCTGACTTCCTCATCAATGTCTGTATTAAATTGTTAAGCAATAGATTTTAAGATTTTAAACTTTTTTTATTCATGTTTTTCAGGTTCCCCTCTTGTTGTGTCATTGATAGGTGCACTATTACGAGATTTCCCTAATCGTTGGGAATATTACCTCAGACAGCTGCAGAATAAGCAATTTAAAAGAATAAGGAAATCATCATCTTATGATTACGAAGCACTCGATGAAGCCATGTCCATGAGTGTTGAAATGTTAAATGAAAAATTTCAAGACTATTATAAGGATCTTTCTGTCCTTCAAAAGGATGTTAAGGTGCCAACTAAGGTAATAACAGCAAAACTGAAGAGTTTTATAGTTGTTGTTGAGATTCAGCTACTCACTTTGACTAAAAGTAATAGTTTTTCTTTTCCTTTTAATGTGTATGACCTAATGAAAAGAATTTATCACCAGTGTGATTTTAAAAAGTAATAGCATCTTAGTTTGATATTTAAGAAGTTGTACCTGAAGAGCTGTTGAAATATGCTTGAACCTCTTTAATCTGGCAACCTTGAAAAATAGGCTGTGCTGGATTATGGAATTTTCTGGATCATGGATGTTTGCCATAATGAAGGATAAAAAAAGTTTATTACTAAAGCTTTTGTATTTACAAACCATTATAGAGAACTTTACATGTACGTATAACATGTCGTAAGATAAATCCTCAATGCACTGTATTTAAACTGTTGTTGGGAGTTGGGTGTGCAGATTCTGGGAGGCAGGAGCAGGGTGGGGGTGTGGGGCCTGGGGGAGAGGTAGGGTGCAGGCTGGATCCAAGCTATGGCTGGGCTGGCGTGGATCTGGCCTGCAACTGTAACCAGTGGGGAGCTGATGCTGGCATTCAAGCCATATGAAGGTCTGAACCATGGATGTTCCCGGATCACAGACACCCACATTAAGGAGGTTCAAATGTAATATAATACCTAGGCCTTATATAGCTCTTTTGATCAGACTTTATTGATTTAGCTAAAAGTTGAAAAAGCATATTGAAAGTGGTTAGCATTTGAGAGAGGTTGAGTAAGTAGGCATGATCTTCATTGGTAAGAATGTGCAGATGAATGAAGGCAGACGGGTGAATTAATGGCAGGCTGCCACTTGATTAATTTAGCACTTCTTCCCAGTGTTGTCTCGCTTACCTCTCTCATACTAGGCATTTCACTGGGCCCAATGTGCATTTACATGGCTCCCTACATATAACCAATAACATGGGGCAGACTCTCCTCAGCCTACCTTTAGGACTTGGCTCACTTGTGATTCTTTTTGCCCTACCCATATAAGGAGGTACTCAAGTGGTATCTAGATCTCTGAAGAGTTCCGATCTCCCCTTTTCCTAAGCAAAATCCTGGGTCTAATTTAAGAACATAAGAATGGTTATACTGTGTCAGACAAAAGATCCATCTAGCCCAGTATCCTGTCCTCCAACAGTGGCCAATGCCAGGTGCTCCAGTAGGAATGAAGAAAACAGGTAATCATCTCACCTGTTTCCAGCTTCTGGCAAACAGAAACTAGGAACACCACTCCTGCCTACCCTTGCTAATAGCCATTGATGGACCTATCCTCCAAGAACTTAACTAGTTCTTTTTTGAACCCTGTTATAGTTTTGGTTTTTGCAACATCCTCTGTCAAGGAGGTTGACTGTGCGTTTTGTGTGGAAAAAACACTTCCTTTTGTTTTTTTAAGCCTGCTGCCTGTTAATTTCATTTGGTGACTTACAGTTCTTGTGTTATGAAGAGTAAACAAACTTCCTTATTTACTTTTTCCGCTCCAGTCATAATGCTATAGACCTCTGTCATTCTCTCCTTAGTAGTCTCTTCTTCTAAGGTGAAAGGTCCCAATCTTACTAGTCTCTCCTCATACAGAAGCTTTTCCATACCCCTAATACATTTTGTTGCCCTTTCTGAACCTTTTCCAGTTTGAATATATTTTTTAAGATGGGGCAGCTACACGTGCATGCTGTATTCAAGATGTGGGCATACCATGGATTTGTATAGAGGCAATATATTTTCTGTGTTTATTGTCTATACCTTTCTTAATGATTCCCAGAATTCTGTTCGCGTTTTTGACTGCTGCTGCACATTGAATGGATGTTCTCAGAGAACTATCCACAATAACTCCAAGATCCCTCTTGTACATAATTTTGCATTTGTAAACATTGAATTTCACAGGCCATTTTGTTTCCCAGTCATTCAGATTTGTGAGATACTTTTATTGTTCTTCACGGTCTGCTTGGGACTTGACTGTCTCTTGTAGTTTAGTATCATCTGCACATTTTTGCCACCTGTTTACCCCTTTTTCCATATAATTTATGAATGTCGAATATGACTGGTTCCAATACAGATGGCTGTATGTGTGTCCCAGTAGAGCTTGGACCTCGCTGGTCTGGCACCCTTGGGACCTGACTGGTCCCAAATGAGGGGATTTGCTGGGCCAGGGAAGGTCCCTTCCCACTTGGCCATGCTGCCACTGGGCTAGGCCTCCAGGGCTCTCTGGCTGTGGTGCTCCGGCCCTAGCAGTAGCGGGGTCGGAGTGCAACGGCCAAAGCCGTGCAGCTACGGCAGACCTCTGCAGCTGCCTGGGGCTGGGGCTCTGCGGCCAGCGTGGAGGGACGGGGACGGAGCTCCGCGGCCCAGGCCATAGCTCCCTGACTGCCACTGGGGCTGGTGTTCCCCGGCCACTGGAATTAGAATGCAGTCGGGAATGGGGCCAGAGCTCCCTGGCTACCACTGGGGTCAGAGCTTCTTGGCCAGGGCCGGAGGCCCAGGGCTGCTTGAGCCAGAATTTCCCACCATGCCACCTATTCTCCCCCCCACCCCGCACTGGGCCTCCTGGGTGAGTTTCCGATGCCCCTTATGGTGCTCCTGCCCCGCCACCAGATCTCCCTCTTCCTGGGCTGTGTCGGACCATGGATGTTGCCTGACCGGGGAGTCCTGGTTAAGGGAGGTACAACCTGTACAGATTTACCTCTGCCCTGTGGCCCTTTAGTCTTTTATGTAGGCTGACCACCAGTTGCAGATTTCAATAAAATTAAATAAACTAATACAATTTTGCTCCCCTCTTCTAAAAATGAAAACTAATTACTTTTTCTCAAAAACTGATCTTTAGAGTGTGTCTTTACTATGTTTTTTCCCATTTTCCCCCTGTGCATTTTAAATACACTCACTTCTTACCTGGTTCAATGGTAGTCTAAATATTTTGTACATCAGATTTTCCTTCCCTTCTAGTTATTTTAAACAAAGATTGCACATGTGCTGTCTTTTGGAGGTGGAAATCCCTCATCAAGAACTTAAGTATTTCTTGGCAATATTTAGGGCTAAGAAAATTTCTAATGTGCATTTTTGTGTAAATCTAAATTGATCTGTTGTTCTAGTTTGGTATGGAAAAGTTAATATCGCTGACCTCATTGTTTTGTCTGTTGTATAAGAAGTTGTATGTATTAATTAATGTGTTCTTTGTTTTCTGGTAATTTAAGTAATTTTGGGGTAATAGCCATATTGCTGCTTTAGTCCTACCCCTCTTATGTTTTATGGCTTTTCAGGTGCTTTGTATTCTTTGGGATATGGAGACTGAAGAAGTTGAAGATATACTGCAAGAGTTTGTTAATAAATCTCTCTTATTTTGTGATCGTAATGGGAAATCATTCCATTATTATTTACATGATCTTCAACTTGACTTCCTCACAGAGAAAAATCGCAATCAGCTTCAGGTACAGTAGCCATAACTCTAGTTTATACTTGCTCTTAAACATTGGTCAGCCAGGTGTAGCGATGGGCAACCTAGGCTAGTGAATGGGCCACATGAGTGTCTCTCCATCTCCATGGGCTGTAAGATTGTCGTAACCAAGATGGTTTTCCGGGATAGGATAGTTTTGCTAACAGTACTGGCATACCTAGAATTTGTGGGTTGTGTTGATTGAACCGTACATAGCAAGTGCTTTGATTGGCTGCATAAGGAACGCACAGCTCTCACAGTCATTGTTATGTGCAGTCAGCATATACCTCACTTCACCTGGTTTTGTTTTACATGCATGTTGCTTTAGTAATACTAGTAGGGAAAAAACTGCTTGATCAGAAACCAGCAGAATCTGGCAAACCTTTGGGCAACAGTAAACAAAATGTCTTGTGGGTTACTCATAGAATCCCGATGAGCTGCATGTAACCTGTGGGCTACAGATTTCGCACCAATGGCCTACTGTGTTAGATACACTTCTGTTACAGAAAATAGCCATAGTCTATATTCCCATGTTACAGAATGTTGTTAACCATTTTTGTAAAGGTAGATCTTAAATGCAATTAACTTTAAGTATGCCTATTAATGGGTTTTTTTTGACAGTCATGATTTTTAACTATTTTGATGCTGAGAAATTTGAAAAAGTTGAGCTTGGTTGACAGTGGGCATGTCTGGAGTTACAAGACTCTTTCAAATAAATTTCTTCTCTTGTCTTGGTTTCTCTGGATATTACCCATTACAAGTAGAAGATAATCTTCCCACCACTATGTGATGTCAAGATGACATTAGAATCGGAATTACCACTTCCTTTTTGGTCTATTTTTAAACAGAGTATAGAAAAGTGTATGTGTGTATATTGGTGGTCTCTTGAATGAAACCCAGGGAGGAAATGAGAGAGTGATTACAAGTAGTATATATTTTTCTCTCCTATTTGCCTTGTAGTACACACTCAATTAGCAAAAGTAACAATGAGAAATTAAAGTCAAAGAATAAGATCAACAACAAGAGTTATTTATGCATGTTACGAGAATTTAAGGCTGACTACAACTGTAAAACCTTTTTAATTTAGATTTTTAAAAAATAGTTTCCCATATTTCACTTTCCAGTTTAGTTCATTAATTGGAGAATAATGTTCTTTGAGTACTGTCCCTCTGGGTGCTCCACTGCAGGTGTCAGTGTGCTCATAGTTGGAGATTTTTGGTAGCAGTGCCTGGTTGGGTTGCACATGCATAGTCCCTGATGCCATGCAACCAACCCCCTGTCAATTTCTTATTTACCACCCTAGGTTACAAATTGAAGCACTCAGCAGTGCCTGGCTACTTTGTAGTTAATTATTCTACTGTTGTTACTTAGCTTCCTGTTAGCAGATACTTTGTTTCCTTCTCTTTTCCTTTCTCCTTGATTTAAAAAAAACCAAACAAACCAACCCACAGAAACCTTTTCCCTTCTCTTTTCTACCTTGAATTGTGTCTACTGCCTGTGAAGACCTTCAGTAACCGTCAGCATATGGAGCCCTTTTGGGAGTGAAATACACCAATAGAAATGCCCTGTTTGCGGGACTTTACACACTGCCGCACCTGTGATCGCTGCCTAGGCAAAACACATATTTCACAGAAGTTTTAACATTGTTCTAGCAGTGAGCTTGAGACAAGGCGGGCTAGAAATTTACAGTTCAAATTTCTCCTTATGGTGAAGTCTTTGAGAGGTGCTTTGGAGCCTGAAACTCTGGGCCCTGCCCACCTCTAACTTGCCTCACCAGCTTGCACCCAGTCCCAGACCTGGCAGCTCTTACGACATTTAAAAAGCAGAGGTGCAGTGTCTGGGACCCGGCGCAAGCTGGGACTGTGCAGTCCCAGGTTGCACTGGGTCTCCTGCTGCACTTCTGCCTCCTATGCCCCTGGTGCCCTCTTCTCCCACAGAGATGGTGCCGAGGGGAACCAGCTTTTAAGCTGGCTCCCTCAGTACCGGCTCCTGCTCCCCTCTTGCTGCCTCGATAGAGGCAGCAGGGGAGGAGGAAGTGAGTAGTCGAGCAGTGACTCGACTAGTCACTTACATCCCTATTTCCATGAGCAGGCAGCTAACACTGGCACTGATTCTATTTTCAGTACCAGGAGGGCAGCAACAGCAACCCTGGCACTGCCGGCACTGAAGGAGGTAAGGAGCCTCTGTAGGCTCCAACAGAGGCACTAAGGGAAAATCAAAACCCCATGCTTCAGCCAGTAAGATACTCAGACCTGCAAAAAGCAGCATGGCACCACTGCAAAAGGCAGCACTGCTTCAGAAGACACATCCCTCACTCACAGACGCAGCGGAAAGTGCCGCCTAATGCTCCACAGCCCTCGGCACCAACAAGCAAGCAACCACAGGAACCATTCAGATCAGCGCAGCAGGAGTTCCTCTGGCAGGTGGACCTGATAGTTGTCTTTGCTCCTGAATCCTCTGTCCTCAGTAGTGAAGGGGACAGGGCACCTTTGGCACAGAGCCTCCTGTTGTCCCCAACAGCAAGAAGATCTACCACCACCATCCCTTCTCTGCCATAAACCAACCAACACACGATCCCCTCCTGTGAAATACTACATTGACAATTACTGGCAGTGATATGGCCAGCCCTGGGAGGCCCCCCTCATACTGTAACCTATACTGCTCCCACACCAGTGGGCATATTGGAACCCATGGGTTACATACCACGTACAACAGGCACCACTAGTAACCACTTCCAGACCCAGCATGCAGCAATCTCAGACAAATTCTGTATTAGCACCCCCTCTGGTAGCACGTGAAGTGGATGAAGAAACATCACTCCTGGAAATGGCATCATCTACCCACTTACCCATCTACAGAGGACACTGGTATGCCTCCTCTCTCTAATATAGGGGATAATTTCAAGAATTATTCAAGAGGGTAGCTAGTTCCCTGAACATCTTCCTTGAGGCGGTCCACATGCCACAACATAAAGTTGTGGACATTGCCCTCCCTATAAATGATGCACTGATGGACCCTGTTAAAAGCATCTGGCAGACCTCTGCAACTGCCTCTCCAACTCCCAAGAGGTATGATGACAAATATGATGATCCTGCCAGAGACTCAGAATTCCTTTTCTCGCACCCAGTGCCAAATTCCCTAGAGATTGACGCTGTCTAGGAATGTGGCAGGCAACAACAGCCCAGCACCACAACCCACGATAAAGACTGTCAAGACTTGATGTCTTTGGTCACAAGGCTTGACCCTCGGCCAACTACATGGCATTACTAGTAAAATATAACTACATGAACTACACACAAAATAACTGAACTGATCAATTTTATTGATGAAGACAAGAGAGAACAATTCACTGCACTTGTAGCAGAGGGCCAACTTCTCTCCAAAATGGCCCTCTGAGCTGCCCTTGATTCTCTGGACATGGCTGAAAGATCTGTGGCAACAGTCATTGTAATGAGAATTGCTTCATGGCTGCACCTTTCTGGCTTCCCCAGCGAGGTACAATCCTCTGTGGAAGACTTGCCATTTGAAGGGCCCAAACAATTTTTTGAAAAGATGGTTGAATCCTTCCATTCATTCAAAGACCCATGAGTTGACACTCCCACCCTTGAGAATCTACAACCCCAAATCCAAGAAAAAGCAAAGGAATTACTATAGGCCCCAACAATATTGACAGCCTATTTATTCATACAAACGGGTGATTTGACCCACAGGTAATAGGCCTTTAAGGGGGCAGCAATCTACTGTAGTGACTGTGTCCCAACCTTCAATTTCTAGACAATAAATTTGAAGATTTAGTCAAGGGCCCAAGAACTCCGTCTATTTCTGTGCTGACACCATCTTTCTCCCATTTGGGAACTACCTAGCCCCTTTTTTAACAGCATTGGAAGACCATCATATCCAACAAATGAGTGTTAGAAATTGTAAAAACTGGTTATTCCATCCCCTTCCTTTCAAACCCCCTACTCACCATCCTTCCCCATCTCTCTTCATGGACCCCTCTTACAAATACCTGCTCCAACAGGAAGTGAACCATCTTGTGCAAATCAGAGCAGTAGAGCCTGTACCAACACAACACAACGTAAAGGATGAGGGTTTTATTCCCACTACTTTCTCATGAAAAAGAAGTCTGGCAGATACTTCATACTCTTGATGTTGGGAGGGCACTGGCCTTCTACATAGACAGAACTAGTCCATTCCGCAAATCACCCAGACTCTTCATAGCCATCACCTAACGCCACAAAGGGTGCACCATCTCTAAACAAAGACTCTAAGTGGATTTCCAATTGCATAAAAAACTGTAACCGTCAGTGCAACTGCCCACTCCACACAGGGATTCACCTCATTCTACTAGAGCCGTATTAGCTTCCATGTCTTTCCTCCACAGTGCCCCCATCACGAATGTCTGTAGAGCCACTTCCTAGGTATCAACCTGTACTTTTACACAGTACTGTGTCTTAGAGCGACAGACAAGATCTGATACTTCCTTCCGACGCTCTGTACTGTGACACACACTCCGAAGCCCTCTCCTTCCATCAGAGGGCACTGCTGTGAAGTTGCCTAAAGTGGAGCACCCACAGGGATAGCACTTGAAGAAGGAGAGGGTTACTCACCTTGTGCAGTAACTGAGGTTCTTCAAAATGTGTCTCAGTGTCTCCTCCTCACTCCTTCTGGGTTTCTTAATCAGTCTCTGCAGTAGAGAAGGATCTGAGGGCAGGGGGTTGGTTGCATGGCATCAGTTAACTGCCTGGAACAATATGAGGCAAGAACCACGTGCTACCCAATCAGGCACTGTTACCAAAAGTCTCTGTTTCTAAGTGTAGGTGTGCAAAGACATCTAATGTTGAGTACCCACAGGAACACATATCTCAAAGAAACTCGGTTACTGCACAAGGTAAGTAACCCTCTCTTTCCAAATTCAGATCTTGGACATACCAAAGGGTCAGCACATTCAAAGCTCTATGGATGACTTAGAGTATAAAGTAAAAGTAGGTCAGGCAAAAACTGAATTATTGTTAATTTTAGTTGCATAAACCCATAGTAGCACTTAAAATAGCATTATTTTCTGGCAACTAATGATTAGAGAGGGCATAACAGGGCTTCATCCTTCTCTGTCTCTTCTCTAGCCACAAACTGCTTGGGAATCTTCTTTCTCTCAAAACCCTTTTGCAATTTATTTACAGTGTCCTTTCCCACCACTTTTACAACGTGTGTAGCCCAGAATATATAGTAGTATAAACTTGTCAGAAGTTCACTTAGCCAAGAATGAAGAAGAGAGAATGCATCTTTATTCTGAGTGATCTTTCCTGGCTCTACCTCTGAAAAACCTGCTAATTTCTCTTCCTCTCAGAACTTCCTTCTTGTGCCTCTTCTACTTTCTGGGATAATGGGTTAATTAGCCTTATTGCTTTCTCCTGCCCATCCACAATCTATCAATTAGGCTCCTAAGGTTTACTCTGAGGACATTTAATTGGTGATCCAGTGATCAGAATGCTGGTATAGCTACTGACAGGGATGGATTAAGAAAGGGAATTTGGGGGTACAGGTCATTACCCTGCGCTAGGTGGGCCTTCTCTGCTGCCCCTAAAGCCCCTATGTTCCTGGCCAGACTTTCCTTGAGGGGAGGGGAAGGAAGCTTGTCGTGCTGCTGTTCCTTCCCTTTCTGGAGCTGTGTTGCTGCAAGTGCTGGGAAGCTCTGTCCCTGCACTGCCTGCTGTTGCCTGGGTGCTCTGCCCCGCAGCTCCCATTGGCTGGGAATCACACCCGATACCCTGCACCTCAGCCCTGACCCCTTCCTGCATCTTAACTCCATCCCAGAGCCCCAGCCCTGAGCTTGCTCCAGTTCTCTAGACCTCTCCTAGAACCCACACTTCAACCTTGAGTCCCCTCCTACACTTAACTCCTGCCCAGACCCCACACCTCCACCCCAACCTGGGCCTGCTCTCGCAGTCCAAACCCCTTGGCCTCAGCCAGGAGCCCCCTCCTGCATCCCAAACTCCTCATCCGCAATCCAACCCCAGAGCCCACACCCCCAGTCAGAACCCTCAACCCCTTCCACACCCACCCTTCTGCCTGAACCTACAGCCCTCTTGCATACCGATCCCTCATTTTTGGCCCCACTCCAGAGTCTAGGGGGCCCCACAAAAATCTAATAGACCCATACTTCCACAAGAGTTAATCTGACCCTGACTACTGTTGTCGAGCTCTCTGTCACAGTGGAATAACTAGTTTCAGGAAGAATTTGAGGTGTAACTATTTAATAATAATGTATCCTCTGAGGTCTGAAATTAATTATAAACTGAATTTTTACAGTATAGATCATGAAAGCCTTTTATTGTCCTGCTTTTTTCTAGGTTTGACTGCATGTGGTTTTGGGACTTGGCATAGATGAAATTGTCCCTCTTGTCCCACTAAAAATCACCTCTCATCTAGGGATGCCATAGTTTCACTACTGAATGAATAGAGAACGAGCCCAGTACTTGGAGGGCATCGAATTTACAGTGGGATTTTCAGGGGGGAAAAAAACCCTAGGTGACTTTGAAGTATAGCTCCCACAGTTCTCTTGAAATTTCCACCCTAAATTTTCCAGGAACTCAGAAGATACAAGAAGCCAAAAGTGATCTATTCAAAAGCAAGAAAAAAATTCAAGATCCCTCCTCCCCTTGAAGAGAAAATATCTTTTTCATACTTCCATAAAATATTTTATGTGCAATATAAAAAAAGATAAATGTTCTCAATAGTCATGTACTGCCCTGCAAAAGCAAATAGATTGTGAAGTTACCACAGAAAAATGACTACTTTGTGCATATAATATGTGAGCTCCTAAGGTCATAGAATGATTTTATTTTGTAAAGTGTTTTGGGTGTTGATAGTCTTTGACAAATACAGTGTGATCTCCCCAGAACTTTGGGATTTTCTTTATTGAAAAATGATGCTGATCTAGACATGAGTACCTTAAAGATATTGGGGAAAAATTTGAAGGAGAAATGAATTAACCTTTCAGATTGTGCATTTAGATGCTTATTTTACTGCACACTTTATAGGGATGATAATTAAAAATCTGAGCTGATTTATTCAAGAACATCTTTTTAAAACCAATAGAAATATTTTATCCTAGGGTTTGATATAGTACTAATTGAAAACTTGTTGCTATTTGTTATTGCAGGAGCTGCATAAAAGGGTAGTAAATCAATACAAGAAACATTATAAACTACATATACCTACTCCAGCTCAAGAGGACTGTATGTATTGGTGTAACTTTCTAGCATATCACATGGCTAGTGCCAACATGCAGAATGTAAGTTCAGACTCACATACTTGATCTTTCCTATTTTCCCCAAAACCATGTAGGGTTGTGGGGAAAAAAGTTTCCCTATATAACTATTCCCTACAAAAGTTTCTTCCTCCAGTTGTTGCATACTCCTGCGATTATATTGCAAGGCTTTTAATGAATTCTGTTAAACCTCTTTGAATTAAGATTAATGTAGCTGTAGTTCATAGTATTAAAAATGCAAGTGTTTGTGGTGGTGCAAGGTTATTTGCAATGTCTATAGGAGAAGGAGGTATGCTAATGTAATTCCTTCGGTTATCATCACTTTGAAACGTCTGCCTCTACCTCCCACCTCCCCCCCGGAGGTTTAAATATACTAGTTCAGATTGGATTCTCCAGGAAGCCACAGACAAAGTATTTTTGGATGAAAGAGGCTAGTTTCAAACAGACTCAGGGCTGCCTTTGTGAGCCAGGAAACACACAGGATCTCTGGTCCACCAGAGAGCCCTAATCCTTAGGCAAATGTTGGAAGAACTTGGATAAACTGTCTCATGAGATTTAATTTTTGTTCTCACCATAGTCTTACTATATATTTTAGAAATGTGTTTGTCTGCCTGTGAGTCCATTTGTTCAAGAAATCCTCCTAAATGGTAAGAGCTAGGACTACCAAATTTGGTATGCAGCTTCCTCTTATCATAACTTAAAGTAAGGATAAGGGTTTGGTTGTGCCAGAACAATGGGATGTGCCTGAATTTGATGGTTTCTCATAAAATGGAAAAAGGAGAGGGACAGTTACACCGTAGACTGGCCACAAAGGGAAGCACCAAGGGGCCAGAGATGGGGACTGGGACAGCTGTAACCCACTGGGCCAGCAGGGGGCAGGTGTGAAGAAAGGGACAACTATTTACTATATATTTCAGAGTTTCTGTGTCTATCTGTCCCTAGTCGGGAGACATGCACCCCTCCCCTAGCTGTGCCTGCTGTAATGGCCATGGACAGGCATTTCTTACCTAGCCTCAAGCTGTGCTGTGAGAGAGCTGGGGTTGTCTTCTTCCCTTGGGGCAGCTTGCATACTGAACTCCTCATTCTCAGTCTCGCATCAGACTAATGATTTAAATGAAGAAAAAGAAAATTTGTTTGAGTTAAGGACCTGAGCAACGCTGGGTAAATCTTCTAGTTTTGTGTTATATTGTATATGAGCCACTCGGGACATTTAATGATTCTGTGGATGTACAGATTGGGGGATATCTACACATACCATCATCTGTCTATCTTACTGGGTTTTGTATTCATTTAACATTGGTCCAAAAAGTGAAATTTTGTCTTTTTTTTTTGTTTTCTTTTTTGTTTTTTTGGGGGACATAAAAATTTCAGTTAGCTCTATAATTGGATGGAAAAACGGGAGAGGAAGTTCTATGAAAACTACATCAGTATTTCCCATTTGAGTTCTGAACTTTCGTCAGTTTCAAAATTAGAAATGTTTCTATCACATTTTCTGCTTGAATTATTTTTATTATGTACATCAAAGATAATTTTTGCAGAGTTCCTATTCATATTGTGTGCTCTTGAAAATCTGTTTGTGCTAAAGCAAAAAAAATATAGTTTTTTTTTTTAAATTATAAGCTTTGAAGTATGGGGTTGGATTCTTTCATTTCTAAAGCACTTAACAGATTGGTGTGACCGAAAAAAAAAATCAGGTAGGGTAAATTGGAGACTCTTGGAAAAAGATTACTAAGAGAATGAATCTGAAAAAAGTAACAGCAATCAGCTGTCTGCCATTTACATAAAAATATAACTTTTATAACTTTGTGACAGACTGCTGGCTAAGCCAGAGCTCTGCCACTACAGCCTGGCTGAGAAGGTCAATTAGAACCATCTGAGCAAGCCCAGGCCTGAAGGCCTAATGGAAGCAGCTGTGGGCCTCGCTAGCCAGAGGGCTATATAAGCAGCCAGAGGGGAGCCAGGAGAGGAGTAAGAGGAGCCAGGGTGTGGCTGAGTGTGCTCCCCAAGCCAGAAGGAGAGGCTAGCTGAGTTTGCTACAGTCCAAAAGCTTTGTAAATAGAAGGTGGTGGGAAACTGATAATAAAAGGCACGGGTGACTGCACCAGAAGGGGGTCTCCGGCTGATTTGTGGACCAGAAGGTGTCCCAAAGCAAGGGGCCTAAGCGAGGACCTTGCCACACTTCATTTTTATTTTTGTAATGTATGGTGGTAATGGAGCACTCTTTAAATATATTGAAGGTCTATTGCTCGTTGTTAGCTAGGACACATTCAAAGCACATGTTGTGTGTCCATATCTGGGATACAAGGCATTCATAGCCTTTAAAGAAGTGATTAGGGTTTTCATTTCATTTATTTTGTAGAATAATTGCAGATTTACCCAGCGTTGCTTGGGTCTTTAACTGTAGTAAAGGTTGAAGTTTTATTTATTTATTTTCTTAAATTAAAAGTTAAATGTACTTGCTATATTTAAATGATTGTGTAGGGCAGGAGGTTGGGCATGGGGGGGGTTTCAGGGCAAAGGGTACAGGAGTCAGGGAGGTGTGAGGGGCTCAGGGCAGAGGGTGGGAGTTGCAAGAGTTTGGGAGTGAGGAGGTTCAGGGCAAGGGTGGTGCAGGAGTCAGGGCTGGGAGGTGTGGGGGGGCTCTGTGCAGGGAGTGTAGTGTGGAGGAATCAGGACAGGGTTTTTGGGGCTCAGGGCAGGGGGTGTGGGTGGAGGAGTCAAAGGTTGAGGGGGCTCAGGGCAGGGGGTGGAGATGTTGGGGCACAAGGTTGTGTGCAGGGAGGGCTCAGGGTAGGATTCAGGGAAGTAGGTGAGGGCCTCAGGGCAGAGGGCCAGAAGGTCTGGGGGGGTGGGGTGGGGGCTCCTCCTTGATAGCGGCTCCTCCCATGGAGGGTCTGTGCTGCCCTGCCCTGCCTGCCCTGCCCTGCCCTGCCCTGCCTTGCCTTCTGCTTGTGGGCGGGTAAAGGTGGCAGGGCTGCTTGATGGCAGGTTTTGCCCCCCCCCCCGCTCCCATCTGGCACTGTGGTCGAGGGCCAGTGTGGAAGGGTTTGGGGCAGGGGAGTCACTTATCTGTGGCTGGCAATATGGAGAGCTCTGGCCACTGTCTTCCTGGTGCAGCTGCCCGCCTGTGTTCACTCTGCAGTATAAATGTCCCCCATGCTTGCTGCCCTCTGTGGTCATTGCGGGGCATAACTGTCCCTCCTAGCAGCCCTCTCCCTTTATTATGGAAAACATTTGGACTACAGGCACATGCCATTGTCCAGGCACAATCAAACCCTGACCTTGCTTTAAGATAAGAGGAAGCTGCATACCAAATTTGGTGGTCCTAGCTCTTATAGTTTAGGAGGAGTTCTTTATCCGACAGACAGACAGACAGACAGACACACACACACTCTCTCTCTCTCTCTCTAAAATTATATATATTTTTTCCTCCTTCTTCCCCTCTTCCCTCACTCTTGGTCAACTTTTTCTCAGCTAAAATAGAGCTAATTAGTTTTATGTAGTGTGGTGCTCTTAGGCAATAAGATTAATTCACTATAGAGGTGATGTTAGAAACAGCTTCATCCTTTTGTTAGACAGAATTTATTTGGTTGTTTTACTCTAAAACTGCTTTAAAATTTGGCTGTGGTGACTTTATGCATAGTAGTTATACTATTGTTTTTTTCAGGACCATGAAAACTTTATAAAGTCGTCTTTGTAAGGCATTCTGTTGGACTGTATTTTTTAATTTTTGACTAATGAAAGTGAATATTTGGGAATCTTATCTTTCCTTTCTTTACTAACTTCAGGCTCTGGTTAATAATCCCTCTTTCAGGACCTTACATTAGTAGTCTCTCTGACTCCCTCTTCAGGTGCTTGTAATTGATGAGGCTTTTTTTAAACTTTCCCAATAATACATTTTAGATTTTATGGCTTCTTTAAATATGTTTTTTTTTCCTTTGTCTGTCAGTTGTCAATCTGTAAGATTTGAAGTTTTAGAGGGATTTTTTTGGGTTTTTTTACTGTACAAATTTTAAAATGCTGTATAACAATTTTATAGATGCAATAAAATTTTCCTTACGTATTTTTGTTAAACTTATTTTTTTTCTTACAGGAACTTTGTGCTCTCATGTTTTCTCTAGATTGGATAAAAGCAAAAACAGAGTTGGTAGGGCCTGCCCATCTGATTCATGAATATGTAGAATATAGCCCTATATTGGATCAGAAGGTATGTTACTTTAAGATAAATGACTAATAGTCTCTAATCAGACCTTGTTTTTCTGTTTGATTTCAGCTTTTTAAAAAAAAGAAATTAATGGTCAAAGGCAGGAGTGGTAAACTATGGAGTTGCCCCTACAATACAG
Organism: Rafetus swinhoei; assembly: GCA_019425775.1. NCBI lineage: Eukaryota > Metazoa > Chordata > Testudines > Trionychidae > Rafetus > Rafetus swinhoei. The sequence goes on along the minus strand of CM033437.1, from coordinate 265,517,034 downwards.
CCTGTAGTTTGGGGAAGAAAAAATGAATTCTTGGACATTAATATATAAATGAGTAATGACCATAAAATCATATACAGTAAAACTTTTGTGTTATCCAGTACGCCCGGGGATTAGGGCGCGCTGGTAACCTAAAAATTCTGGTTATCTTGGGAGAGGGGGAGCATGGGAGCTGTGCGGGGCTGGGATGTGGCCTGCTGGGGCATGATCTGGGGAGGGGCAGGATGCTGTGGGTGAGAGGGAGTAGAAGCCGGGGCAGGAGGCAGAGATGGCGGGGTGGGGCTGGCCTGCCGGGGCATGAGATGCGGCCTGGTGGGAGATGGAGGCGGTGTGGGAGCTGCCAGGAGGCTGGTCTGCCAGGGGGTGCGGGATGTGGCCTGGTGAGGGAAGATGGAAGCCGGGAGGCAGAGATGGTGGGGGCAGCCTGCTGGGGGTGTGCTGGCCTGTTGGGGGTGCCAGGAGTCATGGGGGGAGCCAAGATGCTTGCTTCCGGCTCCCGTTTGCCCCTCCCCCAGGTATGTGCTGCACTCTCATCTGAGGAGCACTTAAAGGGCCAGTTTCCTTTTTCTTTTCGTTTCATTTTGCCAAAATTTGCCGGTTTCTACAGTTTTCCGGATGCTTAAGTTCCAGATAGCACAGGTTTTACTGTATTAACTAAAACAGAACACGTATATTTTCAGTATGAAGATTGAAAATACATAAATGTATGTAGAGTGTTTTATATATCTATATATATTTCTTTCTTTCTCTCTGTGTATAAAAACAAACTTTTTATATAAAATGTTAACTTATTCAGTATTTTAAAGTTAACACACAAGTAACACTATGCTTCAGCGGGGTAGCTGAGTTAGTCTGTAACAGGAAAAACTTAAAAAACAACAAATAGTCTGGTAGCACTTTAAAGACTAATAAAACATGTAGATGGTATCGTGAGCTTTCGTGGTCACAGCCCACTTCTTCAGATGACCGGAGTGTTGGATGTCCACAATGAAGAATAAAAGAGGGAAGGAGAGGAGGGGAGAATAAAAAAAATTGAAGGTGGGGGGAGGGGAGAGACAGAGGCAGTGGGTAGATAAGTTTCAAAGGGAAGCCAAGCCATCCTGCAACAGGAAAACTATTAGCCCCACAGTATGCTAATATCTTTATGGCTGACCTAGAACAACGTTTCCTCAACTCCCGTCCCCTTTTACCCCTTCTCTACTTACGCTACATCGATGACATCTTTATGATCTGGACGCATGGCCAAGAAACACTGGAGACATTCCACAGAGATTTCAACAACCTACACCCCACCATTAACCTCAGCCTGGACCATTCCACACGAGAGATCCATTTCCTGGACACCACAGTACAAATCAACAATGGTAAATTAGACACCACCCTCTACAGAAAACCCACTGACTCATACAGTTTCCTACATGCTTCCAGCTCCCATCCAGCACACACCATACGATCCATCTATAGCCAAGCCCTTCGATACAACCGCATCTGCTCAAATCCCACTGACAGAGACCAGAAACTTCAGGATCTCTACCAAGCATTTATAAACCTCAACTACCCACCGGAGAAATAAAAAGCAAATTGAAAGAGCCAAGCGAATACCTAGAAACCAACTACTACAAGACAGACCCAAGAAAACCAACAATAGAACACCACTTGTCATCACCTACAGCTCCCAACTTAAACCTGTCCAACACATTATCAATAAACTACAGCCTATACTGGAACAGGACAGTAAACTCCAAGAAGCTCTGGGAGACAGACCCATAGTCTCCTATAGACAACCACCTAACCTCAAGATGATTCTTACCAACAACCACAGGACATACCACACTAATACCAACCTTGGTACTTTCCCTTGCTACAAACCCCGTTGCCAGCTTTGTCCACATATTCACTCTGCTGACACCATTATTGGGCCTAACCAAGTGAGTTATAAGATCAAGAATACATATTCCTGCGCATCCAGAAATATAATTTATGCTATCATGTGCGAAAGTGTCCGTCTGCTTTGTACATTGGACAAACGTCTCAGACACTTCGCCAAAGAATCAATGCCCACAAAACAGATATCAGACAGGATCACAAAGAAAAAACAGTTTCTTGCCATTTCAACCAGAAAGGATACCGTCTCAATGACCTAATCACATGCATCCTACTCCAGAAGACTTTCAAATCTGCACTTGAAAGGGAATCCTCTGAACTGGCATTCATGCTAAAATTCGACACTCTCCGCGGGGGGGCTGAACAAAGACTCCAACTACCTTACCCATTACAAAGATAGCTTCCCCAATTATCACCTCTAATACCTTTAGCTCACAGACATCTACCTTTCCCCACCTCTAATATCATTAACTCACAGACATTTACCTTCCTTCCCGCCCCCCCCCCGCATCCCCCTTCTGTTCTGAAATGTGATTTGTCCTTTTCATATGTGTTCATTTTTTTTAATTGTATCCTTTGGTATATATGGTTGTGACTATTTTCTTCCACTATTTGATCTGAGGAAGTGGGTCTGGCCCACGAAAGCTCATCATCTAATAAACCATCTTGTTAGACTTTAAAGTGCTACATAGTCCTGTATTTTGTATTAGCACTTTAATGACTTGATAGTTAAAAAAGGCTGATAAGAACCATTAGTTTGCACTTGGAGAGGAAGAGTACTAACAGATTCTATATAGACATCAAGAACCATTGGCACCTTCGTTGGTTGGTTGATAATGTTCCTGCAGTCCCCACATCCAACTGGGACAGATTCTCTCACCCTCACTCTGAGAAATAAATGGTTGAATTTAAAAGAACTGCTTTGGGATTAAGAGACTGCTCAATGTGAGCAAAAATGATGGTATCTGATCCATTATCCTGGGAAATCAGTATCATACAAAGGTTGCTTCCAAATATTCCAGCCAATTAAATCTGCTCCAGGACTAAATATAAGATGCACTTCTGAAAGAATATTAGAATTGTTATGCAAAATGCAAAAGTATGAATAATATATATTTGAAAAATGTCTGTCCAATTCTGGCTGTATTATCAAACATATACCCATTTTGTTCACAGGATAGCATAATACGTGAAAACTTTCAGGAATTTCTCTCTTTAAATGGACACCTTCTTGGAAGGCAGCCATTTCCTGACATTATACAATTAGGACTGTGTCAGCCAGAGACTTCAGAAGTGTATCAGCAAGCGAAACTGCAAGCGCAGCAAGAACTTGTTAAAGGAGCATTTTACTTGGAATGGGTGTAAGTAGTTGCAAACTGTTTTGATGCACTGGACTTTTGCATACAGGAAACTAAAAAACTCTCCTGAAAACTATTTTCTATGTACAGTTAATCCACAAATACGTTTAAAGGGAATTATGATTTTTATAAGAATAAGAAATCCAGCAATTTGAGCAATTGTAAATCTAAAAATTATTTCAAAGAGTCCAAAAAAGATAACATGGCAGAATAATTCATTAGGAGTAGGTAGTTTGGTTTTTTTACACCTGTACCTAAGTGTATGCTGCAAGGTTTGATCCTTAATGCTGAAAACAGTAATTCATGTAGGTATAGAAAGAAACTTTAAGATAGGTAGATAGAGGCAGGGCTGTCCTTACCATGAGGTGAACTGAGGCGGCCGCCTCAGGTGCCAGTCTGTGGGGGGACGCCACTAGGACCCAGAGAATTGAGACCTTTCAAAGTTTTGGCCCAAGCGAGGGGGCATGGGGGCGTCATTTGAACTCCCTGCCTCAGGTGCCAAAATGTTGTGGGCCAGCCCTGGATAGAGGTTACATTCTATCAGTCCAGTCCAGTCCAGGGAAGTGAGGTAGGATTTGAATAGCCATAAAAGACGTGGGAGGATTCCAAATGCTTTGGAAGGTAGGATTAACATTAAAAATCATCTGGACAAACTGGGGAAATGGTCTGAAATAAATAAGTTGAAATTCAGTAAGGACACATGCAAAGTACTCCACTTACAAAGGAATACTCAGTTGTGCACACACAAAATGGGAAAGGAGTACTGTTGAAAAGGGGATCTGATAGCTATAATGCAGGGGTGGAGAACCTTTTTTTGGTTCAGGGGCCAGGGCTACTCATCCACAGAAAAATCAATCGGGGCCGCACACAAGTGAAAAGCTCCCTTCTCCCCGGCCCCCACCCAAAAAATTCCCCTACTCCTTACTGACTAAGGAGGAGAAAGACTCCCTCCACACTCCCCTAGCACACCAGAACTTTGGGAGGCCCAGCCTGGTAGATTGTGTGCTCCAGCCCTGCGGTAGGGCAGAGGGGGGGGGCTGGAGCACCAGTGTAGGCTCCCCAATGCTGGGGGGGACCCCTAAGCTTCAGGGGCCAGATCCAGGCAATCTGGGGGCCGCATCCAGCCCCCGGGCCTGAGGTTCCCCACCTCTGCTATAGTGGATCACAAGCTAAATGAAAGTCAACAGTAACGCTGTTGCATAAAAAAATTGAATATCATTCTGGGATTATGAGCAAGACACGAGAACTAATTCTTCCACTCTACTCAGTGCTAGTAAGACCTCAAAAAGTATCTTTTTTACAGTTCTGAGTACCATATTTCAGGAAAGATGTGGACAAATTGGAGAAAGTCAACAAAATGAGTAAAGGTCTAGAAAACATGTTGTATGAGGAAGGATTGAAAAAATGGGATTTGTGATAACCATTTTCAAATACATGAGAAGTTGTTACAAGGAGGAGGGAGAAAAATTATTATTTTTAAACTTTGAGGATAGGGCAAGGGAGATTTAGATTGGAAATTGGGAAAAGCTTCCTAATTGTAAGGGTATTGAAGCAGTGGAACAAATTGCTTAGGGAAGTCATGGAAAATCATTCACTGGAGATTTTTAAGAACAATTTAGACAAAAACCTGTCAGGAATGGTCTAGTTATTACTTAGTCCTGCCTTGGGTGCTGGTGGACTGGACTAGATAACCTCTTGAGGTTCCTTCCAGTTTTTGGATAATCCCATTTTTGGATAATCAGATCTAGCTATCTGAAGACATACTCAAGCCTTTGCTGTGCATGTAGAAGATTGCAATGTGTGTTACTGTTATGTTCTGAAATCTAGAAGACAGAAGTAAAAGATATTAAAGTACTCTGTGAAACATATATGTACAGGCATTTTTTTGGGTGGATTAGATTGAAAAGAGAAACCTCACAAGTATTTTTCTGAAATCATTGACTATTATTTCTGTGTTGTAGAAATAAAAAATCCATGAAGAACCTCTCCCGTTTGGTTGTCCGACCCCATACAGATGCAGCTTACCACGCCTGCTTTTCCAAAGATGGACAAAGAATAGCTTCTTGTGGTGCTGATAAAACCTTACAGGTAATAAAATACATACATGCAAGCAAAACTAAACTATATAAAACAATCTGTACAAAATAGTGCTTAGATTTTTCTATTTTAGTTTTACTGTACAAGGATGCCAGGAAACTAGAGTACTTCAGAAGGAAAATAATTCAAAAGTGTATAGACAACAGTGCCTAAATTATTTTTACTGTGTTATTTATGTTGTCATCTTTTTATTCAGGATAAAGCATATATGGTTCAAGGGTTTATATCCCCGCCTAAATGCAGCTATAGCCAGTGTAATATAAAGATGTCCATACTAAATAGTTTGTGCACACTACTGGATCATGTTGTATTGTAGACATGCCCTTAGGTGATGTCTGTAGTGGCTTAGCTATGGTGCTGCAGCTGTGCCTCTGTACCTCTCTGAGAGGGAGTAGCTAGGTTGATGAAAGGATTCTTCCATCATCCTAGCCATGGCTACCCAAAGGTTTAAGTTGAACTAACTTTGGTGCCCAGGGATGAAATCTTTCACCTCACTGAGGGTGCATCTAGACTACATTCCTCTTTCTAAAGAGGAATGCAAATGAGAGAAATTGAAAATGCAAATGAAGCGCTGATTTACAAATCTCGCGCTTCATTTGCGTAATCTCTTCTGATCGCTTTTTCGGAAGAGATTTTTTTTGGGGGGAAAAAAAGCAGTCTCGACCAGGTTCTTTCGAAATAAACCAACAACCCTTTTTCAGGAATATCGGTTCTTTTGAAAGGGTTTTTTTCCTGAAAGAACTCCATGTAGACTGCGCGCTTTTTTTTTTTTTTTTTTAAATCTCTTCCGAAAAAGTGATTGGAAGAGATTATGCGAATGAAGCGCGAGATTTGTAAATCAGTGTTTCATTTGCATTTTTGATTTCCCTCGTTTGCGTTCCTATTTCAAAAGGGGAATGTAGTCTAGATACACCCTGAATGACATAATGGTGGAATTATTAATATTAGAAATTAATAATGGGTAATGATTAGAGTTTCCAGTTACCTGGTAGGGGTCTGGAGCAGCTCCCTGCAAGGCCCACTGCATCTGCAGCAGCCCTTGAGGGGTAGCGGGCTCACCACAGACCTCACCACAGGTTTACACACTGGCTACCCAGGAGCTGGGTCAGCATGGGCTGCTGGCTTTGCTCCCAGGGAGCTGGCTGAGATCCTGCAGTGAAGCCCTCCTAGGAGCAAGCCTGACTCTGCTACTGGGAGGCAGCCTTGCCACAATAGCAAAGACTCCTCAGTGGGAATGAGGCTGGCAGCTCTTGCCATCCCCACTCCTGGGGAGGAGGCTTCGTTGTGGGCTCCGCGATATAAAGCGTATTTAACTTTTATACTGCAAAACCTGCTGCATGTAACCGTGTAATCACCAGGATTTTTAGCAGTTACACGGTTACCTTTTTAAATGAATTTTTACATCCCTATTTTAAGTCCAAAGGCCACGTGATATTTTATACACTTGCTCTAAATATGGCTAACTGCCTAAAAATAAGACATCGCTGTATCCAGTACAGTATAAAGTATTCCAAAGCATGTGGTCAGTATGCTGACAAATAGGCCCAACCTAGGGAAAACCAACTCATGCTGATGTGCTCCAGAATGATGAGGCATGATCAGACAGAAAACCCTCAGAGTAATAACTTTTGTATTCCCTTCAACAAACTGTTATGGCCAATTACCACTTTAGCAAAGAATTTATTTGAGACAGTTAATCCTAATTTTCAAATTTGATCCAGTTAAGATTTACAACCTTTTCTCCCCTGCTTTTCTCTTTCCCTTCTTCCTGCTAGCTAACACTTTTTTGTTGCACTTGGGTTCAGATAGGCTTTACTTTTAAGTAGGGCTCTAGCTGACCCCGGGCTCCATGCAGCGCTGCCCCTTTGAAGCTCTGGGACAGTGTTTCCAAGGGGCAGTGCATGGTGGAGCCCAGGCATCAAAGGGGTGCATCAAAGGAGCAGCGCAACACGGAGCCCAGGATCAGCTGGAGTGCCCAGCTGACCCTGGGTTCCGCTGCCCCGGGGAGCCCAGGCTCAACTGGGACTCCCCAGCTGACCCCGGGCTCTGCGCGGTATTTCCCCGGAAGGCTCCAGGGCTGCCCCTTACAAATGCACACGGAGGCAGCTGTGCTGCCGCTGCCCCTTTAAAACACCAGCTCCGCACTCATTTGTAAGGGGCAGCCCTGGAGCCTTCTGGCTATCTCGCTGATCCCTAGTTCTGGGGAAATACCACACAGAGCCCGGGATCAGCTGGGGAGTTGCCAGCTGACCCCGGGTTCCGCTGCCGCGCGGAGCCCAAAATCAGCAGGGGACTCCTCAGCTGATCCCGGGCCCCGCGCAGCATTTCCCCAGAACCCGAGAACATCTGGGGAGTCCCCGGCTCAGCTGTGAGGCGGCTGCTCCTTTGAAACACCACCTCTGTGCGTTTCAGAGGGGCAGTGGAGCCTGGGGTTAGTTGAGGAGTCCCCATCTGATCCTGCGCTCCGTGCTGTGCTGCCCCTTTGAAGCGCTGCATCGGCACTTCAAAGGGGCATCGCAGCATTAACATCTGCAATTAACGCGTTAAAAAATGTAACGCGTTAATCCTGGACGGCGTTAATCACAGGCATTAAAGCATGTCAATTGACAGCCCTACTTTTAAGATAGTATTGGTATTGTTGTGAGAAGGTACCTGTTGGTTCCTTCAAAGACACATTATCTTTGACTTATTTAAAAACCATCTTCAGTCACCCATATTGGTCAGAGACCTTCTTTTTAGAAACTCCCACATCTCATTAATTAATTTTTTTTTTTGAAACAGACATTCTCTCTACTTCATTACTTATGGCCTTATAACTCAAAAATGGAAGAACTAGGACTATGGGTGTACAATGTCAAAGCAGTTATTATAGGGATCACAGCCGCCTGGTGGAATAGCACTCATGAATGCAACATAGGCATTGAAATGTATGCACTGTTTAAGAGAGAAGAGAATAAAAGGTAAAAGTGGTCCTGGGGGAGGGGTTTGAATCACCTGGAACTAGAGTTATACCCTTTCAACTCAAGGAGAAGGGGAAACCATAAGAAAAAACTCCATAGTTAAATGATCTTGGCCCTGTTTCAGTTGGCATCTCAGTACTCACTTGAGAACAATTTTTTGTTGAGGATCAGTAGTTTTTGAGTATGGAAGTTTAGTCTAGATTAAGCAAGGATCCTGCATTATCATAAAAGTAAATATGAGAATATTTGGCAAAATGATTGAGGTCTTCTTCCCCCCCATTTCTTCCCATTCTGAATTTGAGGAACTTGGGAATGAAAGATTTTGTTGTAAGATCTTTCTTGATAAGATGAAATGTCTTCCTTTCTTCCTCAAAATCATTGTTTTTTATTAGAAAAAGTCCTTATATATCCAAGTAATTTGATTCTTGTAATCTATAGAACTAGAATTCCTCATTTTAATGTAGACTCTAGGAAAGTGTTACCCACATGGAGGATTAAAGAATAAATATTAATGTGTACAATGTTTTCTGGTTTTGCAATTTAAAATTAAAATATCAATATTGTTAGTTGACAACCAATTGATTGTGTCCTTTATACATTCAAAATTTTGTATGGTAAATACTGAAGAACCTGATTAGAAACACAAGTCTATCCATTGACAAATCTATCTTCATTTTTTTTTCTAATTTTTCATCACTGCACATACACTCTTTCCATCACTGTTTTCATCTCAACCCTAAATTGTAATTTCTGACAATATTTTTAAGAATAATTATCTCTCTTCCCCAGATATCACTTTCAGCAGCTCAGGGCCATTCTTATTGTTCCTGTGGTCTTCGATCTGAGCTCCAACTTTGTAAAGAATAGATATTTAAAATTCTGGGCGCACGTTCCATGAGATGATAAACAGCTCAGAGTACGATAGATGTACGGTTTCAGTGTTTATTATACTCTGCCCATGTAGGTGTTTAAAACGAAAAGTGGAGAGAAACTTTTGGAAATAAAGGCTCATGATGATGAAGTACTTTGTTGCAGTTTCTCCGCAGATGACAGATTTGTAGCAACGTGTTCAGTGGATAAAAAAGTGAAGGTAAAGTTACAGTGGTGAGCACTTTTCCTCAGGGTAGAACAAGTGGCTCTTTTTCTAAACTTTTTCAATTTAAATTGAGCCAGTGTTAAGATCTTTTGTTTATGTATACCTTATGTGAAAAACAAGTATTGTAGGTGCTGTTTTTTTAGTTTGAAGAGAGTTTTAAAAGACATGCTTTTATTTTATATGTGTTTAATGTAGAGCATAGTTTTGTATAAAGCATAATTTGCTATATTATTCAATTTTAAGATTCAAATTCAACTGTTGTCAGCTGCTATTTATAGAACACCTGTGCAGCAATACAAAACTTTCAGAGCTGCTTACCCTAGACTCCTATGCTGAGTTTATGGCCTTGGTTGAAGAGGGCAAGCTAATCTTCTGAGCTTCCCTCACGATGAGATTCATGGCTACAGAGATTGCCATTAGAAGGGGATCATGACTTCAGGTGTCAGGTCTCCCATATGAAGTCCAGCAGACTATTCAAGACCTCTCATTTGAGGTTGTGACTCTGTTCTCTGAGAAGATAGATAAAAGGCACACCAGAACAAAATCTGTATCCACTCCACATCACTTTTTTTTCCTGACTATCACCTTTCTAGCATGGATGGTCCTGTATCAGTTCGGACCATTGGGCACGTGTCATACTAGAGAGGGGATATGTAGTACAATGTGCCAGATTCAAACTCTGGCCTCTTCAGTCATGGCTACCATCAGTGTATTGGCCAGTCCGTGACAGTCTGTACATGATTGTAACCCTGCTTTACCTGGTACACTATTCCCGCCTGTGGTGGCTCTACTCACAGATAATGTGTGCAGGGATCCCTTTCTTCAGCCCTCAGTCATTCCTCTCTCCTGTGATGGACACATCAGACTTGGGCTGAAGAGCACATTTGGAAGACCTCAGAACACAAGGTCTTGGTATCAGGCAGAACTCAATCTCCACATCAGTGTTAGAAAGCTGAGAGCGATATGCCTGGCAAGCCAAACTTTCCAGGCCCACCTAACAGGGAGATGTGTATCAGTCATGACAGACAATGCCACAACAATGTTTTATATCAACAAATGAGGGTGTACGATCCTTTCCCGTATGCCTGGAAGGCCTCATTCTGTGGGACTTCTTTGTAGAGAACTTGATACACCCGCAAAATTGTACCTTCCTGGAGTGCCGAACAAGTTGGTGGACCATCTCAGCAGGTCCTTACATGACCACAAGTGGTCCCTGCATCCTGACATCATAAACTCAATCTTCCATCACTGGGTCTTTCCCCAGATAGACCTGTTTGCCACATAACACAACAGGAAGTGTCAGCTCCTTCCTGAATCAGAGTCAATGATACATCACAGACATGATTCTCCTCCCATGGAGAGACCATCTCCTATACAAATTACTGCCTATCCCTCTCGTTCACAAGGCGCTCCTCAAGATACGGAGGGAAGACGCTTCAGTAATATTATTAACTCCAGTCTGGCCTTCCAACATTGGTAAACGTCACTCCTGGAAATGTCTGTGAAGCTTCAGTCACTTTTTATTGCTCTTCCCAGATTTACTAACTCAGGATCATAGCTCTCTCCAACATCCAGATCTTGAGTCATTGTACCACATGGCATGGAGGCTTCATGGCTGAACCCAGTGGAGCTCTCTTGCTCTGTTCAAGTCAGACAAATCCTCATTGGAAGGAAGAAACCCTCTGAGAGCTATCTACCTAGCCAAGAGGAAGAACGATTCATTTGCTTGCCTCGGTGCTATTTACACTAGGCTATCTTCTCCACCTAAAGCTACAGATGCTGTCTGTGTCATCAGTAATGGTTCACTGGGCCACCTTCTCTGCCTTCCATCCAGGCGCAGAGGGACGCTTGATCTTTGTTAACCCGTTAGTCAGAATTTTCTCAAGTCTCAGCAGACTCAGCCTGTAGGCCTTATCAGAGCCCATTTACACTGTGTTCCATAAGGACAAGGTTCAAATCAAGTCTCATCTGGCTTTTCTCCCAAAGATTGTCTCCAAGTTTCACATCAACCAGGATATTGCCCTTTCCATATTTGATTCTAAGCCACACTCAAGCAGTAGGCAGCAAAGGCTTCAGTTATTAGATGTTTGCAGAGTGCTAGCCGTCTACATTGAGAGAAGGAAACTGTTCTGCAAGTCCTTCCAGTTATTGGTGGCAGTGGCAGTGGCAGACAGAATGAAAGGTCTTCCTGTCCCTGCATCCGTGAATGCTGCAGCCTAGCAGGGGTACCTGCTCTTCTGGTCACTGCACATTCCACCAGAGTTCAGGCCTCTTCCAAGTGTCTCTGGCACAGGTTCCCTCCCAGGGAATCTGCAGAATAACATGATCTTCCATACACAACTTCACCAAGCTCTGTGCTGTCAATCAACCGGCCAGGGATGATGGTGCCTTTGGAAGAGCAGTGTTCCAATGAGTGAGCAACTGTGACCCCACCTCCTGAACTTAGACTTGTGAGTCATCTTATTGTAATTAACAGAACAAGCACTCAAAGAAGAAAAGTACAGGTATTAATCTTCTTGTAATTGTGATTCTTTGAGATGTGTTGCTCATGTCCGTTCCAATAACCACCCTCCTATGTCTCTGTCAGGGTTTGGCAGGGCTCTGTATTGTGCGCCATGGAAGCATGACTCCAGGGGGCGCCCAGGCCAACCAAAATGGAAGCTGCAATGGGAAAAATCTTTCAGCTTCCATGCATAGGCATATACCTGATTGTAGTGGGCATGAACAATGGTTCTCTAAGAACAGCAGTTATGAAAAGATGAGTAACCATTTTCTTTAACTCAAGACTTTTTTCTAACATCATCTCTGTTTTTCAAATGTTTCAGTGAGGTGCAGGCCTGCCCATTTTGGCAAGGTAATTTGAAAAGATAATTCCAAGCATCTTTTTGTAATTACATTTTTAGTAAAAGCTTACTGTCTGACTACTGTTGTTTTTAAAAGCCTCCTCTATTTTCCTGTCTTAGCCACAAATTATTACTTGGAAGTAATAATATTTTTCATTTTAAAATGTAATAATTTCACATTTTTACCACCTTTCAGCTATTACTTGGAGAAACACTGTAAAATAGTTACAATCTTAGGAGAAAAGTGCATTTAATTTATAGCAAATGTTTCAGTATAGCTTAAAAAATCAGCAAAAACACACTTTGTTTTAATAAGTGTATGAAATATATTTCAAATGATTTTTGGTTGTTTATTTAAATCAATTAGATCTGGAATTCAAGAACTGGTCAGCTTATGCAGGTATACAAAGAACATGATGAACAGGTCAACTGCTGCCAGTTCAACAACATGGATGATCAACTTCTCTTAGCCACCTGCTCAAATGATACTTACATCAAAGTAAGTGGAAAATGTTGAGATTATTTTATACCGTTTACTATTAAAATGATTTGTTGTAAGTGTACATGCACTTAATAAATACAGCGCTCCCCAAGTTGCAAACGGTCGAGTTATGACCGTTCGCACTTACGACCAAAGCTCCCATGGAGGCGATGCGTAAAGCGATCCCGAGTTCTGAATTACGAACAGCGCGGTCGCGTGTAACTCAATGGGGTCCGAGTTACGAACAGTTCGAGTTACGGACAAGTTACGGACCAACACTTGGTCTGTAACTCGGAGAGTGGCTGTACCATAAAACAAGTTCCTTGACTCAAAAAGCTGACTGTAAGTTATTAGACAAGACACATGACAACAATGTAGGTACGGAAGAATATAGTGATAATTCCTCAGAAGATAGGTAGAATTCCTAGAAGTCCGTTTTTTACAGGGGCTAGTGAGACGGTAGAGTGGGACTTCGCTTAAGAGGACAAGGAAGCTGCCTCAACAGGAGACAGTATGCTAAAAAGTTTGAAAATGAGAGTTTGGGAAAAGGCTAATAGAAAAAGATTAGGAATAGAGTAGTGATAAGAGCAGAAAGTTTGGAGAAGGAAAGATTATGTATGAGCTTCTGATTCAGGATTGTGGTCATTGCTTAAATATCAGAGGGTATAGAAAGCTAATGAAGAGACTCAAGGGAAGTGGGTTTTGTTGAAATGGCAAGAGAAATAGATGTTGTTAGCAACTGCATTTTTGAATGATTAGGAACAGTGTGCGGAATAAGTGAATTGGAGAAATCAGAAAGGAAAACTGTAATAATTGAGGCAAAATGACCAATACATAGAACAGAGGTTCTCAATTGTGGTCCACAGACCAGTGGTGGTCTGTAAGCTCCATTCAGTTGGTCTGCAGATAGTTTCCTCTAAGGTGCATGCCTGGATGCACACAAAACAATGAAGGGCTGTCCACCTAATTAGTGGCTTGCAGGCGTGGCTCCACTAATTAGGTGTTTGGACCCTGGAGAAAGATGCACATGTAAGTTGAGGCAGTGGCATTAGGGGAAGTAAGAAGTAGGTAGGAGGGAGGTAGTGGGGTGAGAGAGGGGAGAAATTGGGTGAGAAGAGGGCTTAGGAATTAGGGATGTGCAGGGTTGTGGCAGCCAAAGAGGAGACTTTTCCTAGCTCCAGGACTGTGGCTGCTGTGGAGAGACAGTCCTCCTTCCAAGCCTCCGCTCTGTGGCGGCTAGGGATGTAAAGGATTAACCAATTACCCAGTAAGCATTGCCATACTGGCATACTTACCAGGGTAACAGGTTAACCATTGCCATGCCCAGATGGAGCTGTCCCCCGCCTGCACTGCAGGGGGCCCAGCTCGGCCAGAGCAGCCGCACTATGGGTCGGGGGCTGCTCTGGCTGGGCCAAGCCCATCACACAGCCCCCTGCCTATGGCGTCGTGCGGTAGGCTCTTCCCTTACCGACTGGGTCCATTGGGCGGAGGGCTGCTTCAGTGGCCTCCCACCCACGGTGCAACATGGTGGGCCAGTTAACCATATAGCTTAACCGATTAACATTTTAAATGGGGTTTTATATCCCTAGGTATGGCTGTGGTGGGGGAAGACCCTTAGGGATATTAAAATGAGTTGTGGGCTTTTATTTATAGAACAACAACAACAAAAATAGAACTGTACACTGGAACGGATGAGGTGTTACGATAATGACCAAGATTTTCATGTGACTAGTGACTTTATATGCCTCAATTTTTGAGACACCTTAACAGGATCTGATTTTTCAGAAAGCACTCAACTTACTCATTAAATATTTGGGCCCCTTTGAGGTATTTCAAATGGGGCATCCAAAATCATCGACTCTTAAAATAGCTTGTCTGATGGACTAGAGAAGACACAGGATAGAAACCAAGTATTGCCAATGCAAAGGACAAAATGAATAAAGAAGAGCCACTAAAGGTAATGCTGAAGGACCAGTTAGGATGAGAATCGAAAAAGATTATAGATTCAGAGAAATGAGAGTGGTCAAATGTTCAGAAGGCTGTAGACAAAAATTATAGTGGCCTTTTGATGTAGTTAGCAAGTCATTAGTGACATTGGGGTAAGGATAGATTCAATGGAGTACATTAATTGGATGTAAGACTATTTAAGGGAGATCAAAGAGAGTTTAGGAATTATGAATAAACTGCTCCTAATCTAGGAAGATAAGATAAAAAGGGAGGTAGTTTGAGAAGCATTGTGATCAAGGCAAACTTTCCATACCGGTCTCTTCCTCTCACCCCACCCCAGCCCAGTTTACCTCCTCCAAAGGCCTTGTCTTCGGAAGGGTGAGAGGAAAGGCATGTTTTTAGTTTGAGTTAATTAACTGAAGTGTACTAAAAACTTTAGGTAAATCCTTGTGAAGATAGGCAATTTTTAGTTTTCATGTGCATTGGTAGGTCAAAGTGAAACATTTGAAAATCTCAGTCTAAAAGTTTAAGTAACTTAACTTAATGAATAAGTGTTGCCACTGATTTCCCTGTGTTGCTTTGTATGTGAAGAAAAATCTGAATTAAAGCTTTTCTCCAGTTTTTGAATGTGGATTCCTGTTTTTGATAAGAAAATTTTTGATGTTCTTACCTTTAGAATTTTTTTATTTTTGTTTAATAGCAGTTGTGTTGTTTACTTTATATGCAGCTTTGGGATTTGAACAGAAAACATTGTCGAAACACAATGTTTGGTCACACAAATTCTGTCAGCCACTGCAGATTTTCACCAGATGACAGATATGTGGCTAGTTGCTCAGTAGATGGAACTTTAAAGGTATGCTTTGTAAATAACCAGTCTGGTTTTTATTATAGAAATTTCTATCATCTGATTATAACATACTTTGCATTTTTATACTGTCTTCTATTCAAGAATCTCAAAGCCTTTTAGAAATGGTAATGAACAAAACCAAGTATTTTCACTGTGAGGTAGCTGAATGGCATTTCTATTTTAAAGATGGCTCAGATGTTAAAAAACTTGTTCAAGATCCGAGAATAATTCTGTCATAGATGAAAATAGAACCTAGGTGTCTCATTTCTAGTCCTTATTTTCACCATTCTTCCTGTCATGTAACTTTTCTAATCAACAGTGTGATTTTTGTGATATATTTTTAAATAATGTGTGTAATAGCTAAGATTTAGCCTGATTGATAAGAGATCTAACTTATTAAAATATATCTTCAATGTGTTCGTCAGGAACGACTAAAACACAAACTAGCTGGAGCAGAGATTTTTGTAAAGTAGCTGTTCCCCAATATTGTAATGTTTTCCTTTAAAAAAGGAGGTATAGTTACCAATTACAACCTAAAGCTTGTACCATTTGAATCACTGTTCAAAGAACATAAGAACGGCCAGACTGGGTCAGACCAAAGGTTCATTGGGAACATTCAGGCTGATCTTGAAAATTAAACTAAAAATACTGTATGTGCCTTTTAATAAAGAAAATCAAAACAGTAATAAATTAATGCTAATTTCACTCATCAACACTAATTGGTTTTTAAAACTAACTTTAATAATATATTTGTCCTTGAAGTTTTGGGATGTGTGTTCAGCAAATGAACTGAAAACTATTGATATAAAAGAATTCTTCAGAAATGCAGATGAACACCGAGATGATGTGGAAGTGTTAGTGAAGTGTTGCTCCTGGTCAGCAAATTGTGCTACAATAATGGTGGCAGCAAAAAATCGGCTTTTAGTAAGTACTTCATAATATTCAAACTCTTATTTCCTCTTGTGGCCTCAGTTTTGTTTTACTTCAGTCAAGTGAAAAAAATACTTTGTGAAAGTGTGTGTGTGTGTGTGTGTGTGTTAGTACAAATTGTTAGTGGAGGATAGCAGGAACATTTTATAGTATAAGGAGAAAAACATTTAAATTATCCTCATTCCTACAGTACAACTGTCCTGGAGATCAAGATGCACTAGTTTAGATATGTGGGAGAAAGAAAGGTATGAGCAGCTATGACCTGCATCATCTTCATATTCTGAGATGTGGGGTGTGAAAAATTAGCTGGAAGCAAACCGTGCAGATGATGTATAAATTATATGTAACATATGGCAAGAGTCCAGGTATTTTCCTAAAGAAGGGGCTAAGTTACAAATTTTGAGAGATGCTATAAATTGTTTTCAGCTGCAAGCTCCCTCGGGACCTAACTGGTTCCAGACAAGGGAGTTTTCCAGACCAGGGAAGGTCTGGGGGCAGGGGGGCACATCAGCCTCTCCGCTGGACTCCTGCCTGGCACCACTGCCCTCAACCCCCTTGCTGCGGCAGCCGTGTGGGCTCTGTGGCCCCATGAGATCAGGTGTCCCTGGCAGCCCCAGAGCTCTGTCAGTGGTCCTTTGGGTGCTTGCAGCCCTGCCAGCTCTGAACTCTGTGGCCTCTTCCCCACCACCTTCCTGGCCCTTGGTAGCCCCCCACCCTGCGATCTCCGGTGACCCTGCCGGCTTCCCAGCACCACTGGAGGCGGGCTTGGTGGCTCCCCTGCCCTTTGGAGTCCAGTGGCCTTGTTGACTTCCTGGCCTGCTGCAAGCTCTGCTGTCCCCTCACCCCACGATTCCGGCACCCCCTCTGGCTTCCCAGCCCAGCTGGCTGCAGGCTCTGGTGCCCTGTGGGCTCCGTTGGCCTTGCCAGTTGGCTCTCCTCCCAGCCACCAGCTACCTCTGTGTTGGGGCTCTCTAATCCAGCAACATCCGTGGTCATTCCAGACCACAGATGTTGCTGGACCAGAGAGTCCCAGACCACAACCTGTACTGGCTAAATGCTATTTAATGGACTCACTCCTGAACAATTTTTGTGCATATTGTTCCCTATTACCCAACAGGATTTTTTTATTTATATATTTCTGTTCTGTTTACAATTTGTTTTGCCATTCATCGAAGCTGGTGTGATTCAGCTCTGGGGAAAGATTGAGGAATGAAATCCTTCTGCATATTTTATTCATTTATTTTTATTTCTGGACCTAAGCAATGTCTGAATAATATGGGTGAACGGCAAGCTTCAACATTTTAGCACAAAGTTAGCATGGTCTCATTCTCATATCTTAATGGCTCTCTCTGTTTTATGGGTGCTTTCTGCCTTCTTCTCTGAACAACAGCCAAGCAGCTGGAGTTACCTGGGGGGGGGGGGGGGGGAGACAGCTGCTTTTACTCAAAGCACCTGGAAGGGCTGCCTGCGGAGGGGGGCTGTGGGGATGACAGAGAGTTTCCTCCTCTTTTATTCAAAGCAGCCCAGCACATAATGGAGGTTGTCTGGGAGGGAGGAAAGCTGAGAGGGGCAAGGAGTTGCTGTTGCTTTTTTCCAAAAAGCAGCTCAGCACATGGGGCTTCCGGAGGGAAAGAGGGTGGAGGCGATAGGGAGCTGCCCCCGTTTGTGTACAAAGCAGCCCAGCACATGGGGCTGCCTGGGAGGGGAAGTGGAAGAGGGTTGCTATCTCTGTTTGCAGTCACACTCTGATGACAGCTGCTGGGGCTGGTTGAGAAGGAGTTGCCGCTTTTTACAGGCTCAATGATGGCAGCTGTATCTGCTCCAGAGAGTTGCACTCTGAGTCAACTCTCCCTCTGCCTCCCAACCCCCATACTGACTCCCCCCACTCCTATTCCCATCTCTTCCCCCCTCCGCCCCCTCTCCCCCCCACACCAATTTACCATTTTCCACCTTCTCCCTCTACAGGGTCAGGACTCAGAAGAAGGTAGCTAATTAGTGCAGGCATGCTGCATGGCTTCACTAATGAAGTGGGCAGGTCTTAATTTCTTCTTGCATGGTTACTCAGCCATACACTTTACAGGGAACTATGGTGGGCAGTAATCTTTAATGAGGGGCCACTCCAAGAATTTGTAAGTGGTCAAGGGCTGCATTCTTCCATGATATTAATGCAGAGGAAGTGCAGACTCATGGATGGAGCTCAGAATAGGAGATTGGGCATGTTAAAGATAGATTAAAGAGCCCATTATTAAATATTTGGGTTTTTTTGCATAGGTTGGGGTATAGAAGAGGGGTGGGATCGGTATTTAGCATCGCTGATTGGATCCAATGGTTAATTACTCTAGCTATTAAAAATACATTATCTTATTTTTAGTCAGAATTTGTCTTGCTTCAGATTCCAGCCATTGTTGTATCTTTCCCTGTTAGATTAAAGAGTTCCTTATTTAATCTGTTTTCTTCAGATACTTATAGACTATAATCAAGTCGCCCTTTAACCTTCTCTTTGTTAAGCTCAAAGAGTTTAAATCACCCCGAGGCATGTTTTTTTAATCATTCATGTGATTCTTCTCTGACCCCTCTCCAATTAATCAACATCCGTCTTGGACAGCTTCCATTACCAAAATAAGAAAACTAACTCTATAGCACTAAGACGAATACTAATACAGAAACCAAATTCATTTCTGAATACAATATTTTGCAATATAAAATTATGCCAACAATTACTGCAGGGACTTTGTACTAGCTCCATGCTGGGGCCAGAGGAGAGCGCTGCTCCCCTGGCTGTGGCAGCTCTGAACCCCCTTCATAGGGCTTATTAGGCAGCTGGGCAGCCATGCAAACTTAGAAGGAACTGGGTCTGGAAGCAGTGTGTGTTCTGGAGTTAGACAGCATAGCCAAACGTACCAACATCATTGTTTAGGTCATTGGTAGGGATTGAAGCCAGGACTTTGAGCATTGGGGACTATAGAGAGACACCAGCATAGTTTAGAGCAGCAGTTCTCAACCGCTGGTCTGCAGACTGGTGCTGGACCACAAACCGCTGGGCTGGGACGGCTACCGGCGCTAAAGCCAGCTGTTTGCCGCAGCTCTCAGGGTTGGGGCTGGAGTACACCCAGGCCCCCTGAGCTGCCGCACAGCAGCCGGCTTCAGCTCCAGCAGCCGCCAGGTGGCAGGCGGCTGCCAGAGCTGAAGCCAGCTGTTCACATCAGCCCCTTGGTGGACTAGTAATATTTTACATAATGAATATGCAAATAAAATGCTGCTGGTATGCCAAAAGTTTGTGAATGGGTTTGACAGTCCGCAGTATAAAAAAGGTTGGAAACTACTTGTTTAGAGAGCCCTGGGGGCCTGAGTTACAGGAACCTCCCTGGGCATTTGAAAAACTGCCCCCTCTCTGAGCCTTCTCTTGCTGCCTCAGTGGAGGGGAGGCAAAGTAGTTAGTTGGCTGTAAACTAGTTTGTGGTTCTTGGTGTCAACAGAGGAGAAAAGGCCTAGTCCACAAGCTTGCTCCTTTCTCACCCCTTGGAATAATCTGTGGAGGAGCAGCTGCAAGCCAGGTCTCTGTTTATGCGTACAAGAAGTTGCAGATGGATGAAAGGGGCAGCAGGCTGTAGGTTTGACGCCCTCCAACTTGTGGGCATAGAGATGTAGACAGCATTATAAAAGTGCTACCTGAAGTAAGGATGTTAAATTGCAGTTATCTGTCTAATCGTGTAGTCAGTAGAATTTGTATTGTACATGATTAGTCGATAAGGACTGCTCTGCAGAGCCGCAGAGGGATAGCTCCTGGCCCCAGCTCAAGCTGGGTCTGAGCAGTCCTAGCTCGTGCTGGCTCTGGGAGCCACCTGTGCTACGGCTCTGCATTTTAAATGCATCTTAAATGCCAGAGCAGCCCCTGCCAGCCCTGGCTGCTGCGAGCAGGGGCTGTTTGGCGGCAGAAGTCTCTGTCAGCAGGGGAGGAGGGTGGGGTTCAGCTCCCCTGCTAGGACCCCTGCAGACAGGGGCTGCTGCTGGAGCAGCATCCCCGATTCCCTCCCTCCCTACGAGGTGGGGGGTGGGAGTGGGGGTGGGGAGGGGACAGGTGGCACTGAGGAGACAGTGCTGGGGGGAATCGACTTTTAAGCTCGTTCCCCCCAGCACTCTATCCTGTTCCCTCCCCTTCCTCTCATACAGAGACAGCAAGCAGGTGGGCGGGAAGGAAGCGAGCAGTCGACTACTCGTTAATACCCCCTAACCTGAAGGGAAAGGCATAGTAGCTGAGTTTGTGGACTAAATTAATGGTAGCTGCTTAAAGGCATTTGAGGGAAGCTAGGAATTCTATCAAATCATTGTGGATTGAGTCAGGAGATGATTATAAATCTAATTATGCCATAAAGTGGTGATTAGTATTATAAACTCATTTTTTTTAGGCTCTTACAATTGAGTTATTAAAGTAGCTCAGGATTAAAAATTGGCAAAGGATTAGCCTTTTGTTTGTCAGAGTTCTGATAAAGCATTCAGCCTTCGAGTTGTGGTATGCAGAAATAAGATATTTTCAGGATTAGTTGAACAACTCAAAAAAGGCTTTAATTTTATCTATTAAACAATTATATAACAGACCATTTACCCGATTTAATTTAATATTTGATGATTAGAAAAAATGAAATGGCTGAGAAAAAGTCAGTTTTACAGCATGTTGTTTATATTTGATGGAGCCAGTACTAATGCAAAGTTGTTTCCTTTAATTATAGGTTGCATCATATAAATATTTAAAAGAAAACTTTTCATTTACGCAGTGTTCTACATACTGGCTGGGGGTAAAGGCTCTGGGATGGTGGTAAGGATGAAGGGCCAATATAGTATGTTTTTGAGGTCAAAAGTAAACTATTTTAAAAATATACTCATGGGGGAATCCTGTGCACATGCAGAATTCATGTTCCTTGTAGATTTTTTTTTTCTTTTTCCGTGCAGAAAAATGATCTTCTGATTGGGAAGTAAAGGGAAGCTTGTGAGAGCAGTATTGCATCCACCCCCAAGGATGTCCTGTTTCGTGGCTCCTACTTTGCACATGGCTCAACTGTTTGTCTTTGCTAGGCTAGAAGGAAGAGTAGGACTTGCTCTTCCTCTGCAAGGAGCAGATAGGGCATATCCACCCCCAAAAGTTTCCCCCAGCTGCAGGAAGGTCCCACAGCCTTTCCATTCCCTGATTCTTGACCCATTGTTCCTCTGTCATGGTGGAAGGGGTCACTATACAGGGAGCTGCTTCCCTGTCCATCCAACCCTTTTGTGTCTGGGGGCATCCAGATGCTCCTGCAACTAAACCCCCCAGGTGAGCCTCCCACCTTCCCAGCCTCCCACCTTCCCAGGCAATAATCTTTTCCACCCCTGTGCTGATTTTTCCCATCCAATTGTGGAATACTTTTTTATGTGTACAGTGGCAGGCATGCATATGCACCACCAGTAGAAATAAAAATCCTAGCTGTGAGCATTCTGCTAATCAGGTGGGTGGCACTTGAATCTCTCCTGAGTGGCCACACAGCTCACAGGAAACACTGCTGCCGAGCCTTCCCTTCTGCACCTGGAGGATTCTCCCAGCTTTCCCCTTCCTCCAATCAATGATGGGCAACCTAGGCTAGTGAGTGGGCCTCATGAGTGGCCCCCCTTCATCTCAGTGGGCTGCAAGATTGTTGCAACTAAGACAGTCTCCTGGGATAGGGTGCTTTTGCTAAACACTCTTGTGAACCTAGAATTTGTGGTATGTATCAGTTGAACTGTACCAGGGCTTTGATTGGATGCAGAGAGAGTGCCTGACTCTCAGTTAACATTGTGTGCAGTCAGCATGCATCTCACTTCACTTACCCTTGTTTTGCGTGCCTGTCACTTTTTAGAAATAGCCCAGATGGAAGCCAGCAGAATCTGGCAACCCTGCACATGGGCAACGGTAAACAAAATGTCTTGTGGGCCACCCATAGAACCTTGATGGGCTACACGCAGCCTGTGGGCCACAAGTTGCCCACCCCAACCCACTGAATCCAAGCCAGCTGCAACCACACCCCCACTCCACCAAACTCCAGTCTCTCAGCACCCAGACCCTCTGTTGAGCCCCCATGCCTAGATCCTTCATTCTAGGCCCCATCCTCCCCTTGAAACCCAAACATTGTCACCTGGACCCTCCTATAGGGTCCCAGTAATTGGCCCTGCACCGGAACCCCACAATAGGTCTATGCATCCAGGTCTCCCTGCCCACTGCCCCGCAAAGGACCAGTCTCACCCCACATCTGGATCCTCCCCCATACTAAGCCTTTCCACACTTAGATCCTGTCTGAACCTTGCACTGTGTCAGGGTGAGATGCAGCCTCATTGAGTCCATGTCATAGGGAAGGCAGACGGTGCTCTCCCATCTGTGTGCAGCCAGTGGCCCGTGCTCTCCACTGCCATACTGGAGTCTCCACATCTATTTATTTACACATTTGCAGAATTTTTAAATAGTATGCAGATAATTTTACTTTTTTGGTGTAGAGTGTATTTAATTATGCTTTAAATAAATACTTGGATGATAAAGGTCTTTGAAAGAGGAGTGGATCTGTTAATTTAAGGAACCACATTCTACCTAAATGGTGAATGCTTGTAGTTGAGTGCTTTAAACTACCACTGATGATCATAGTTAATTACTTGCCAGCAATACAGTACATATAAATCTTAGTTGTTAATTAATAGCTAAATAGTCACAATGTTAATACAATATAATTATTAGAATTTTATATGTTCACAGCTTCTTGATGTTATAACCAGTGACTTGTTAGCAAGCATCCTTATAAGTCACCACAGTACAATCCAGTACTGTGATTATTGTCCTGGCAATCAATTGGTAGCAGTTGCTTTATCACATTATTCTGTTGAGGTAAGTGACTATCCTTGTTAACATAACATAAATAGTTCTCCTGGGATGTGATTTGGGGAAAATGGGGTGTCTAATTCCGTTAATTTTGGAGAACTAGAACTTTTCAATGACTGCACATGTGCATATATGTGCAAAATTAACTTAGTTACTTTAGTGTTCTTGGCACATAATGGAATATCTTAATTTCATTTTTATATTTTTACCCATTTTATTAGAAGTATAATTTTGAATGGCAAAATACTGTTTTTGAATTATACATATTTTTCATTTTGAACATGTTTATTTTTTATATTTACACATGAGCTGCAGAATATACTGTAAAGTAAAATGTTCATGTTAAAAGAAAAATTTTAAAAAACCCTCAATCTCCAAGAGATATGGTACAAAATACTTTTATACAGTATGCCAGCATACTATAGTGCTTTTGATGATTCACCCAAGTGAAAAACACTAAGTAGTGAATAATACTTACTTTAGCCATTCTAGTCCCAAAACATTTGAGTATCGTATTTTATAGAACAGATATATTTGTTTATATTTTGCGTACTACATATATTAAATTGATTTAATTATACAAGCTGCAAAGGCTGATCTTTCAAAAAATAAATGTCTGCATAATGACAGCAGAAGAAAATTCCATGTTAGAGTTAGTATATTCAGGATGAGGACTGAAAGCAAATACTAGTAGAAAAAAATAGGTTCTTAGGTATTATTGTATGTGCTTTATGTTTTGTATTTAGAATGTAGTGATAATGATATAGTTGGGCTCTCCCTTTGTTATATTTTTGCTGTAGTTATGGAATACAGAATCCTTTGCAAAAGTAGCTGATTGTAGAGGACATCTGAGTTGGGTTCACTGTGTGACATTTTCCCCTGATGGTTCTTTATTTCTGACATCATCAGATGACCAGACAATAAGGGTAAGGTAATAACTTCTGACTTCTAAAAGAAAAGTATGCTGCGAATATCTTGTTCTTTTGAAAATGGCTAGATAGCACTCATGTCCATCTTAGGACAGGAAGGTTTTAGGTATTCAAATCTCCCAATTTTCAATACTTGAAATCTTAGACTTGGATCCTCAGGTCTACTGATAAGTGCTATATAAGAGTTGGCTATTATTATTAACAATACAGGTTGAAACTCTGACCATGGATGTTCCAGGACCAGAGAGTCCTGATGGAGGGCTAGTGCCTGGGAGCCCTGCAGGCTGGCAGGGTAGCAAGAGTCCAAAGCACGGCAACAGGGCTTCATGGCAGGGCAGTGGGAGCTCGATGCTCGGTAGTGGGGCTGCCCAGTAGGGCAGCAGGAGCCCGGTGCACAGAGGCAGTGGGGTTGCCTAGCACGGCAGTGGAGCCTGGCGTGACAGCAGCAGCCCAGTGCATAGAGACGGTGGGGCTGCTTGGCAGAACAGCGGAGGCTGGCAGAGCAGTAGGGGCCCGTGACAGGGTGGGGAGCCAGCCGAGAGACCAGTAGTCAGGCCAGAGCTGGCGGGGGGAGCAGTGGCAAGAGGGCCAGAAATGACCTCCCCTGGTCCGGCAAAATCCCTCATCTGGGGCTGGTCGGGTACCAGACTAGGGAGGGTCCAACCTGTGGTAACATACATGGAATACTAGATTATTTACCTGGGCCTGCTCAGATCCTTAACTCAATTTTTGTGTTTTTAGAAAATAGAATGAAAATGTACATGCTTCATTTGAATCATTACTCTGGGGTGCGGCTGGTCATGTATATAAGCTGCCCCTGGGAGAGAGGACTACCCAAACCCTCTCTGACCACAGCAGCTTGGGGCCAGGTGAGAAGCACTTCTCCATGGCTGCTGCAGCTCCAGTGGCATGACTAAATGCATGTCCCCCAACTTGGGCAGGTCCAGGTTCGTCTGCCCCCTTCATTCCCCAGCCAGAGTGAGGAATGCAACAATATGTGCACTTTTCTCTTGCTCCCTGGCAAAAGGGAACAGCCAGCTTTAGCCCCCTAAGGGGCAACTGGGGGTTGGAAGGCTCAGGGTTGGGGTAGTCCTGGAGGCGGGGGGAGCGCCCTTAGCCCCTTTTACCTACCTAGCGATTCTCTCTCTTTTCCGTATGGTTTTATATGCCCCCATACAATTTAGGAGGAGCTATTGAACGGACAGACTTTTTTGATCCATAAATTCCTGAGATGAAACTGCAGTGTTTCTTGTTTTTTTGTCCACTTCAATAATCCAGTATTCATATTCTTGAAACTTCCTTATGCAAATGAAATATAGAAAGCAATAGATTACTTTCATTTTTAAAATTGTTTTCTTTCATTTCAAGTTAGGAACTGGTGTCTCTGACTAGAAGAAATAGGGGAGTCAGTACAGGAAAAATATCAATATTGCACTTTATCGAATTGGATTGTATATCCCTTCCTAGTAATCTTATCAATGAAAATCATTAAGTATTGAGCAGTTATTAGTGATTTTAAATGACTGAGTTGAAGTTTCTAACTTTTTGTATATAGCCTTATTTATTGACTGAAAGTTGTATAACCTGTTCTTTATAGAACCTTTGAGACATTGTTCTTTTAACAGATTTGGGAGTCAAGTAAGGTGTGCAAGTCCTCTGCTGTTGTGTTAAAACGTGAACTAGATGTTGTGTTTCAGGAAGATAAAGTTGTGGTTTTAGCAATTCTCAATCAGAAGCATCTACAAGTAAGTATCTCTGAGTGGACTTCAGTACATAAATCAATAATATGCCTGAGGCTGTCTGTGAAAAGCACATTAAGAATTGTTGTTTTTGTTTATGATTTAAGCATTTGGATCTGGTATGTAAATGAATAATGTTTTGTAATTTATTCAAGGATTTACTGTAAAGGAGCTATGCCTATTTCAATGAGCAAGACCTATTACATTTTGCAGGATTTTTCCTTTGAAAAGGAAGGTATGCAAATTGAAGCTGACTGGATAGAGATGGGCAGAGGACCTTTTCTGTTATAAAATAACTATTCTTTATTAGGTGTATGCCTTATATTTTACTAATTTTGGATACAATATTTTTGTATGGGTTAAACCCACAGATTGTTGTTGACTAAGCATACTAAGTACTTTAAACACGCACATGTAGCTAGCTGCCTTCACTTTTGTAATTTCTTCTTTGGGTACTCCAGGCAAGGTATAGAGATGTCCCTGAACCATGGAGTAGAGCTTTTTTTCAGCAAGTGTCAGCGGGCGCATGTGTGAGGGGAGCCTCGAGCTGTGTTCAGTTTGGCACTTCGCATGCGCAGCCCCCCCCCCGCCCCCGCCCCGCCCCTTCAGTTCTTCTTCTGCTGTAGAGCTCTCTTAACAACTCTCCTCAGGGAGGAAAAACCTGTCAGTTTTCTTTCTCTCTGTCACTTCTTGTTGTTCTTTGACTGCTGCCTCCTCATTCCCTTAAAAAAAAAAAAAAAAAAAAAAAAAAAAAAAAAAAAAAAATCCTGTAAGTGTCTTTCAGGCAGTTGGGCACCCTGCTGCACTCCCTTTCTCCCTCCCTCCCTCAGGAAAAAAAATAGAGAAAAAAGACAGACAATAATGACAATAATAAACAAAAGCAGAGAGGCAACCTTTGGAGAAAAGCAACACCACAAACAGTGAAACAGACACCCCTACAACTCTTGCAGACAGCGCAATGCTGGGTTCTTCCACTTTTAAAAAATGTCAGTCATGCCAAGACCTGATGCCAATCTTGGACATACATGCGGATTGTATCCTCTGTTTGGGGGAAGCACATGTACCCCAGAGATGCGAACTGTGCCATGGTCTCACAGCGAGAGCCAGGAAAGATAGGGAGCTCCGGCTCCAAATGTTTTTATTTGAGAGGGCGATTCAGCCTGAGGACTCTCAAGGCTCTCTCCCAGCGGGGCAGGCTCCCCGGAAGAGAGCCGCTTCAGCGTTGCTCCATGACTGGGCTAAGAAGCCCTTTAAATCTCTGCCCCCAACTTCATCCCCTAGAGTAGCCGGAGGGGACAAGATGAATACCCCTCACACCGGGGAATTCAGGGCCACAACTGGCACCGCATTCACCGCACCAGGTGCAGCCCTGGTCCTGAAAAGAGCTGCATTGGCACCTGAGAGCTCTCACCTGCATGCCGAGATCTGTGCTGCCAGCGAACAAGCAGCCCTCCCACAAGGGACCGCTGTCAAACACGCGATCCTCACCTCCTGACTCAATGCTGCCCCCCAAGGAGGCTCTGGCACCAGTACATGACAGCCAGGCAGACACAAGCAGCAGGCAGGGTGTTTCACCTCCTCCCTCCAGAGAGGCTTCCCTGTTGCCGTTCTCACCATGTGTTTCCCCACGCTATGTGAGGTCTCCTGCACTCTCTGAGAATGCTGCCTTTGGCCAAAATGATCAGTACAGTGTTTTCACATCACTTGTCCCTCCACTACCTTTCATCATCTTTATTACTACCGTGAGAAACCACAATACCCTTCTTGGTACTCGGAGTAGCCATAACCACCATCCCACTACCTTCCCTGCTGGTCACCATGGGACCATTGGGGTCCATGGAGAAGACTGCATCGTCTACCCCAGTGAGGAGACTTCCCCCACCATCCCTCTCTCACTATGCCAACCTCTGCGGACTCCAAAGAGGAGGAGGGTCAGCTCCCTGATGAACACACTGAGTTACTGGACCACACGGAATTCCCTCCTGATAACTCTCCAGGGCTCCTGATAACTCTTCATAAACCCTAACGAAGATGTAATACCAGACGATACTCATCCGACAGAGGATCTAAAACAATTCCAAAAATGGTTTAAGAGGGTGGCGATCACCCAAGACGTCCAGCTGTATGAAGTCAAAGAGAACAGCATCAACTCCTGAAAAACATATCCCTTCTTCACAGTTAAGAATCACGCTGCCCATCAATGAGGCTATCGTGGAGGTCTCCGATGAAATTTGGCAAACCCCTGCCTCAATTCAACCAGCATGTAAAAAGGCCAACAGGAAATACTTCATGCCACCAAAAGACTTAGACTTCCTTTTTTCACATCCCAAACCCCTTTATTGTGGACGCTGCTAATCAACCTGTAAAGGCCCCTTGGGCCAGACCAGCATCCAGTGACAAGGATCACAAAAAATTGGACCTATTCGGATAAAGGTGTATTCCTTGGCCACACTGCAGCTAAGAATTCCTAATTACTCAGCATTGCTAGCAACCCACGACTTCGATAACTATTCCAAATTGGCTGAGCTCATGGAACATCTACCAGATTCCAAAAGACCCATACTCAAATCAGTCATCCACAATGGGCACACTATTGCTCGTACAGCCCTTCTCAAGAGACGTAGCGGACACAACCGCCAGGGCAACAGCCACGGCGGTGGTGATGAGAAGGGCCTCTTGGATCTTATCAGCCAGCATACCCAAAGAACTCCAGTTGAAGGTGGAAGACCTTCCATTTGATAAGTGCAAACTTTTTCCAGCTAGTACTGACGAAGTCCTGTATAGCAGCAAGGACTCGTGCACTACCTTTTGTACGCTCGGCATATATACCCTTCCATACCACCGAAAGCGCTATACTCCATACAACAGAAACAGAGACAGCTACTATAACTGCGTTCAACAATAGCCATGTGACTATAATCGTGCCAGACAATGATCCCAGAGGAAGCGTCCACCTCAAGCTTGCTCCTTGGGTTCCCAGGCAGCAAAGCAGCAAATTTGCTGATGATACCAAGTTTGCACATTATACCAAGCTGGGAGGGGTTGCAACTGCTTTGAAGGTTAGGGTCATAATTCAAAATGATCTGGACAAACTGGAGAAATGGTCTGAGGTAAATAGGATGAAGTTTAATAAGGACAAATGCAAAGTGCTCCACTTAGGAAGGAATAATCAGTTTCACACATACAGAATGGGAAGTGACTGTCTAGGAAGGAGTACTGCAGAAAGGGTTTTATGGGTCATAGTGGACCACAAGCTAAATATGAGTCAACAGTGTAACACTATTGAGAAGGTACACCTTGCAGCAATCTTAACTCTTCATGAATGGATAGATGTCTCATCTGTCTTTGCACACCCCTTAACATTCACATTTCTGAAGGGCCTCCACAACCTCTACCTTCTGATTAGGGTGCTAGCCCCTACTTGGGATCTGAACTTGGTCTTGGACTATCTTATGAGGACTCTCTTCGAAGTTTTGTCCACTCCCATTCCTACAAATGGAAGTGTGTTTTTTCTCTCTGATATTCCTCTCTTAACACTTAACTAAAACACAACTTGTTGCAGAATACAATGTGCACAAACCCTACAGAAAGCTTGTTTTGTCACTGCATTCATTGTGGCTCATGCCATTGCGGGTACCTTCCAGTTCTCCACTTTGCTTCATAGCTACTAGATTAGTAAAAGATTTATAGTTCTTCACTTGGAAGGCAGATCCACAGTAGAACACCTGATTAAAAACATACCATACCCAGGGGAGCAATGTTGGTTTCAGTGGATGCCCTTGAAGCTGCGTAAGCCACTCATCAAGTTTACATCAACCAGCAGATGGCTATAATACTAGTACTTACTAGGGATGTAATAGTATAGTCGATTAACCAATTAACAGATAAGCAAAAAGCTTGTAGATTAATGCTGTAGACTACACACATTTTCCTCTCCCTGTCTCCCTGCCAGTAAATTTTTTAGCAGGCTGGCCAGCAGCCTGGCTCAGTCCTAGCTTGTGACAGGTCTGGAACCTACTCCCACTGCGGCTCTGCATTTCAAGTGTATTAAGAACTAGGCCATCAGGCAGCCTCAGTTCTGGCTTGCGCCGGGTCCAGGAGCTCAGAACCCCCTAGACAGGGGCTGCTGCCACCCTGCGCTGCTGCCTCTTTCTCATCAGTAGTAGCACAGGGCAACAAGCAACCAGTCCGCGAGGGAGCCGGGTTTTAAACTGGCTCTCCTTACAGACCAGCTTCCACCTGGCACCTCACGCTGTTGCCTTTGATACAGTGGCTGCTGGCCCCGCCCCCGGGGACTATAGAATAGTTGACTAACTGATAAAATTTCATGAGGTTACTCAACTATTCAATTAACCTATATTTAACATCCTTAGTACTTACATTACAGTATGAGGTACTTATTAAGGACCATAGGTAGCAGCTTTTGGCACCTTCTCCAAAGAATAAGCAACATTGCTATACAATTCCCCCTATTCTATCACTGATCAGAGGGATACAGAAGATGATTGAGGACTAGTCCAGAGTTGAGCTTCTGGGATCATGTTTACCAGGAAGCCTATAGTGATCTTGAGAACACTCACCATGCTGTACATCCATTTCTTCACCTTCCATTACAAGAGAATGTTGTTAGCTATGGTCCAGTGGTGCATTAATATCTGAGGGAGGTGGGGAAAAACCAAGTATTACACAATGTGGCTGTTAAGCAGAGACAGTTGTGGAAAGAAGTAATTTCAGTTGGATCTTTAATACTCTCCTTTCTTCTTGGGAAGAATCACATTTAGAATGTGGTTAACTTTGCTGAAATGAGTTTGTGGAATGGCACACAGACAGGATTATTGTGGTATGAATTATACAAGATTCAATAGGCTGTCACCAATGCAAAATGCTTCCTATTACTTATGGAGGTCATCACAGTTGAACAGATTGAGAGGGATTTTGTCTAGTCAGACTCATGATTTTAATTACAGGAAGTGTTGCTAACAGAAATCTAGAAGTTTTCACATATGAAGAGAAATTTTGTTTCATTTATTTCTTGCTGTCTTCTAATCAAATGCAAACATTAGAGAGCAGCTTTGACACATTAGACATCAGAAAGGCTTTCAAGATTTTTCTTTAACAGACCTAAAAATCCAAGGTCCTATTTTTCCATTGGACCATGAGATGCAGGAGACAGAATGCATTCAGAATATCTCCACTACAAGAATCTGTAACGATATCAAAGAAGCATGTAAGGCTGAAATGATTTGAGGGAATTTGTCCAGGACAGCCACATTTTCCTGGGTTGATAAGGCTGGCAAAGGAGAAATGTAAAGTACATATATTTAGTTAAATTTTATAACTAAAATTGCACTAAAACTAACACTGTTTTTATAAAATATTAAGCTCAGCTTCCAGGGGTCTGGTGATGCTGCTTTTAGTAGATGGGATTTCAAATCAGTTGAAACTGTCTAGCTTAGTTATCTGTACTTCTAAATTCTGGTTTTTTGTCTCCTTATTCCCTTATTTTGCTTTTTCCTTTACTGGCTATTTCCCACAAGTAGAGCTGATGTGCCTTGCACAAAGGAGAGAAGGACAAATTCTGTCTTACTGATCAGCAAACCCTTCTCAAAGAGAATAAACTGATCAGTCCACACTTAATTGTTTTGTAGGGAGGGGAAATAGTGAATCTAATCAGTTGAAAATGTGAATGTATTTTTGCCAAGAATATTTGTCTGAGCAACTTGTATGCAATAGCATAACTGGACTCTCTTTTTCTACGGTAACACACATGACCTACTTATGTACAATTAACATATGTATTTGTGAAATATTGTAACAAGTTCCTGTGTTAATTACGGACGAACTCTTTTAGAAAAAAGATGGTGGGCAAGTCTTGTACTGACCAGGTTCACCTAGATGTGGAATTCTAATTACCTCCATCCAAACAGCAGAGGAGATCCAGCCGTACAAAAATAGGACCAATTTATGTGCCCCTTCTTGAAGAAGAGAAATTGACAAAAGAAGAGTGTTATTGTGGATAATAAACTAAAGATGAGATCCAAATCTAATGCTGTTGCCAAGAAGTCTAATACAGTTCTTGGTTGGAAAAACAGGGGAATATCAAGTAGGAGTAGGGAGTAGAAGATATCTTACCAAAGCATTTGACACTGGTGTGACCGCTACTGGAAAAAGTTATAAAAGCCTAATAGAGAAAATTAAAAGCTTGACACCAAGAGTAGGCACTTATGAAATTTGAGCCAAATAGAATCCAGAGACTGTGAGCTAAGAATGTGTAGGGTGAATAGTAAGCATTGCTGCGGGAGTCAGCACTGTCTCATGCCCTGCGGGTGGAGGAAGTGAACCCTGAGCATCATAAGCTGGCTCAAGGTAGGCTGGATGCGGCCTGCAGGCCATAGGTTCCCACCTTATATTAGAGGATCTGAGTGCATGCTTGTCACAAGTTTTTAAGTAAAAAAAAATACTGTACAAAGTTGCTATAGCTTAATAATCCACATTTTTTTCTTGCAGCTAATTAATGGAAATACAGGCCATACTGAGTATCTGACTGAAGCCCAGGAATCACCCATTTGCTGCTGTTGCCTAAGTGAAGATCTTCAATATGCGGCATTTGGAGAGGAGAATGGAACAGTAAAGGTACTGTACCCAGATTTTTGGACAGAATTGACTAAACCCCCAGGTGTTTCTAAGAATTTTTGATTAGCTTCCTTTAATACAAAAGTAACATTTTTAAAAAATTACAGAAAGAGAGAGGATATAAGTCATTCAGGCATTGCTTTTTAAAGACCGAGTATGTTATACTCTTAAAGGTTAAAATAAATGGTATATAATGCTGTTTTATGGAAAATCAGCTGCTCCCTACCCAATGATGAATATACCAACCCAGCTCACTCCCTGCCATGTGGGAAAACAGTGGGAATGGCTTTAGGAAAGGAAAACTGAGAGGTAATCTGCAAAGACTGTAAGAATTCTGTAACTGGGGTTTCTCCCTTCTAGCAAAAGCAGCAAGATGTTGGATCACAGACCCCAATATCTGCATGGATCTAGGGTTCTACTGGATAACCTATTCCTCTGTGCTGCCTGCATGGTCCCCATTAGTTGTCCTCTGCTCCCTGTCAGATGACAGATGTGGGTTCCAGAATGTGGAGATCACAATGTAAAGAGTGTACTGCTTGAAACTTAATAGAGTCTCATGTCATGAGTAGTTCCTGATGTGACTGGAGGTACTATGAAAAGGGAGAACAAAGTGTTCCCCTGGTGATAGCACTTTTGGAGACTAACGTTTATTATCTAGTTTATAAACATCAGAACTGTCTTGGCAATTATCTCCATATTTTTATCTGCGTACATAAAAAGAGTAAATAGAGTGTTAAGAGCAGTAGTGTCTTACACTTGTTGGCCACTTGTCTCATTTCACATCTGTTAGTACAGAAACAAGTGCTTACAAATTTTGAAAAATTGCACTTTCATGTTAATCTGTTAATTGCTGAATATAAAACAAATTTAGAGGCCAGCTTGCTGTGTTGCAGTCATGTTAAAATAAAACATGACACGTATGTCATTGAGAAATTGTATAGTCAATGGGAGAAAACTTGTTAATCTTGGCCTCTGAGGATAGAACAAGAAGCAATGGGCTTAAACTGCAGCAAGGGAGGTTTAGGTTGGACATTAGGAAAAAGTTCCTAACTGTCAGGGTAGTCAGACACTGGAATAAATTGCCCAGGGAGGTTGTGGAATCTCCATCTCTGGAGACATTTAAGAGTAGGTTAGATAAATGTCTATCAGGGATGGTCTAGACAGTATTTGGTCCTGCCATGAGGGCAGGGGACTGGACTCGATGACCTCTCGAGGTCCCTTCCAGTACTAGTATTCTATGATTCTATGAATAGTTTGACAACGCTTTGGTTTGTAATGAAATATGTTTGAGGCCAAATAACCTGTGTGAGTTAGGTTTATTGAAGTAAACCAATAATAACATAGTATAGAAAAAGTTTCTATCAATCTCTGAAAAGCCATTTTGTGGAACAGTCCATTCACTCTAGCCAGAATATATGCTTCCAAAACTACACCCCCTAAAGTGATCTTTTTCTACCCAACCTGTTTATAAGTGCAAGGTACTGTATAAAGTCACTTAACCACTTAGTTTTCTACCTTGTTTTTCTGGTACTATGGCATACTCTTAATCTCTTCGTTATCAATACCTGCATTTCAGGTACCAAAGGAACTCCTTGGTCTGAACTAGGGTAGAACAATCATATATTTTTATCCTTTTCTTTTGAGACATTTCAGTACTGGTCTGCAAGAGTAAATTCCTTCTTGTTGCTAGAATAAAGAGGTCATTTGTCCTGGTCTTGACAGCTTCCCTATTTGCTTAAGCCAAAACTTACTTTAGTGAATGAAAGGGGCTATGGGATACTTAGCATAAGTGAGCAGGGTAATGTAAAAGGCTAGGCCAATTAAGGCTATATAATTGCTATTACATTACATTTAGGTGCTTCATGCATACTGATATCCGTATGGTGTGACTAATACGTATTGGTAATGGGATGCACGTATGCCATCACAGAATGTATTAGTCAACAAACATGAGCGCACATAAAACTTCACACACAGGTTGATATATGCCTCTCTGATACCCAAAGTAAATTGAAGGACTTATAGCCAGTGTTGAACAATGTAGATTATCTTCTTACTTTTTCCAAGGGCCAAGCTAATGTATAGGGGTTTTTTTCCACCTACTGGTTTAGATTTGAGTCCCTGCTTTTATATAATACTGTATAGTATTCCATTATTTTTACTTCAGATGTTTTGCTTTCCTCTGTTTATTGTATTAATGAAAATATTTTAATTCTTCATAAATGATCTCTCTGATTTTCATTATGCAGGTTCTGGAATTGTCTAATAGGAGAGTTTTCAAATCCAGTACTGGTCATGAGAAATCTGTACAACATTGCCAGTTTACATCTGATGGACAGACCCTTATTTCAAGCTCTGATGATTCAACTATACAGGTGTGGAAAATGTTTTAAACGTACATTGGAGCATTCAAAGCTATTTTTAAAAAAGGTAGGGTTACGCTGCAGATAATGCAGACTCAACAAACTCCATCCATTTTCCATATTGACCATTTTTAGTCTCATGGTCCATTTGGAAGGAGCATCATCACAGCTGAGAAATTATGACTAGTCAGGAGATGTCTGTTAACAAGATCAGTCCTCATTTACCTGTCCTGACCCCACCCTTGAAGCTTGCTGGCTGTCTTTCTACTGGTATCATTCACAAATTCTATATATTTGTGTACATAGAGGCACAAATACTACACAGATTGTTTGTTTGATTTTTTTAATTAGAGACTAACTAAGATCAATAGCTCTAACGGTTTATAATTTGACTTTACAAATCTGAGGTACTTAACTTTTTTACAAATACATCTCTACTAACATTCAAAATTGGGTCTTTGATGTCAATGGATATGTAAAGAGTGAGGAATTTTCTGACTTACCAGTCCTATACTCAATGTTCCATTTTTTTAAAAAGCTGTAGAAGATGGGGACAGCAGAATGTTTCTTTTATGTAATTAATTACGCATGCTTACCTTGTTGAACAGAAACAATAAGAACCAAATCTGAAAAAGGAGCAGTTCCTTGATAGCTTAAATAGAACCAATTTTTTAGTAAAATCTAAGGTACTGCAGTGACTATTGTGTGACCATTTAGAACTTTTCTATTTTCTGGTCACATAATGATGAATTATACCCTTTTGGTAAATGTAGCTGAATAGTGGTCATATTTGCAAAGAAATATGGATTCTCAAAATAGGATAGTTCAGACATTGAGTAATTTAAGAATTTTGGGACCTGATCCACAGTACATTGAAGCCAATAAAAGATACATTGACTTCTGTGAGCTTTGGATCAGGTCCTCGATTCTGCCTTTATTATAAACTTAAATCTGTGAAGATGCACACTTGTATATTGGAGGCTAGGATTGAGCTTGAGATCTGATTCTTTTTTGCACACTTGTGGAGGTAAGCATTATTGAACAAAGGAAATTTTTATTAATTCCTTTAACTGACAAGTTTTTTGTTTCGGATTCCCTTTAGTGGCTAAGTTAGCACTGAAATTTTCTGGATTTTCAACCACATACTTTTCTTGGCTATTGGCTACCTATTTTCTTTGGTGCAGAAAGCTATACATTTAAAATAATTTAAAAAAAAATCTTTGAGCTGTTTAATAATTTTTGTAAATGAGATAACATCCTTTGAATGTTTAATGCACAGTTGCTGAAATTAAAAGAAAAAACTATACAAACTTCTAAAACAAAGGGGCATTTGATCAAAAATGTATTTTAACTGTAAAATGAGTAAAGCTGTTCTACTGTAAAATAATTCTGGGTTAAAGTGTGAAAGGTTATTATTTGACATAAGCAAGGTTTTAAGGTCCCAAATTCGAGTTTTCAGGAGAAGTTTTCAAACTCACTAATTACAGCTAATAATTGAAAGTCACATTTATACAAATTTTATTGGGAAGGCTTTTCCCCTTTTTAGTTTTCTCAAGATTTACTTCACATGAACTTTCTATCAGCTGGCCATTATGATACACTATTATATGCTTTTGTGATTGGCTCACATTTGTGCTTACCCAAAGTGTTTTTCAACAGAGCCAGGTACTTTCAACACTTTAGAGCAGTGATTCCCAACCTTTTTCCCATGGAGGAACCCCAAAAATAATTTTTCATATCCCGAGGAACCCCTACCTATGAAAACGTTTGGTTGGCCAGAAAAAGTTGGCAGCGGGGAGCGCAATTCAATTACTGCTATATTTTTTCAAGAAAATTTATTTGTAAAGAGCTGTTGTTTTGTGTGTGTGTGTGTGTGAGCTTACATTGTAAGAAAAAAAATTGGAGTATTTTTCCTGTCTTTTTTTTGTATTATCTAATCTTTTTTTTTTTTCAAATAGCAAATATCCTCCCCCTCCTGCCTCACACTCTCTCTCTTCTCCTCCCCCTCCTGCCTCACTCTCTCTTTCTGTTCTCCTCCCCTTCCTGCCTCTCACTCGCAGAGCCCAAATGGCCGCTTGCTCCCACGCAGCAGCCCGGCTGAGCTGCGCAGAAGTCAGCCGAGCGCCAGGGTGGGAGGCGAAGGCCGTGACAGAGGCTCCAGGCCCCCCCGGCTGAGCGGCGCAGAAGTCAGCCGAGCACCAGGGCGGGAGGCAAAGGCAGTGACAGAGGCTCCAGGCCCCGCCCAGCATTATTTATTCCACGATTTCTCGTGGAACCCCTGATGATGGTCCGCGGAACCCCAGGGGTCCGCAGAACCCCGGTTGGGAAAAACTGCTTTAGAGGGTCTGGAAGACCATGGATATATTCTGCTGAAGAACCCATTCTTTGTTTTTTGAAAAGCTTACAGATTCTATGTTGATAAACAGGTATGGAATTGGCAGTCAGAAGAATATATATTTTTAAAAGGTCACAAGGAAGCAGTGAAGAATTTTAGGCTTTTGGAAAATTCAAGACTTCTTTCTTGGTCATTTGATGGAACAGTCAAGGTAAATAAAATGTCTTTGTATTGCCAAATTATAGAAGATGCATTGTGTCTTCAATTGGTAGCAAAATACATGCAAAAACAAAACTGTATATTTAATTTTAAAGTTTTAAACTTGTGTCTTATTAATGCTGAGGTTTTTATCTATTAATGGAAACTACATGATATAGCTGCATTCACCAGTTGCAAGTCCTTTTTGTTGAAGTGGTGCATCAGTGTAAAGTAATTTTTTTTCACCAGAGTAGCTATACTGGATGCTAAAAATCACAATGTAAACAAGGCTTAAAATTAGGAGTAACTGCTATATTTAGGAAACGCAAAAGTGTCAGAGTCAGTTCAGTAGGAAAATGTCAATTAAAAAAAACTTAGTATTTTGATTATATTTTGCTTTTTCTGTTGTTGGGTTAATTATGCATTCCATTACATTGTGTAGTAAGTTCAAATATACATTTTCATTTTTTTTCAAACATTCACCTTAATACTCCTATTGCACTGCACCCTTACTATTTAGCATATTTATAAAGTCACAAACTTATTGGTTATTCTTGATGTACTTAATCCAGTATACATTGTTGTATTAGAACTGTCTTATAGATATTGAATTTTGATCAAAAAGAGGAAAAGTTGCCTATACTCTTTAAATTTTAATATTTTATAGGTGTGGAATATCTGTAATGGAAAAATAGAAGATGATTTAGTTTGCCATGAGGATGCTGTTCTTTCTTGTGCCGTTTCGCCTGATGCCACCAAATTTTCATCTACTTCTGCTGACAAAACTGCCAAGGTTAGTAAACATAATGTTGACAAATCTGCACAATA
The DNA here is from genome assembly GCA_019425775.1 of Rafetus swinhoei. Lineage (NCBI taxonomy): Eukaryota > Metazoa > Chordata > Testudines > Trionychidae > Rafetus > Rafetus swinhoei. Next base: position 265,478,698 of record CM033437.1, on the reverse strand, counting down.
TGGTGAGTATATCCTGGAATTTGTGCTAAAGATAATTTCATTAGTTCGCCAACAACAATTCAAAATACCTCTAAGCATTTCAAAATATCATATTTGTATCATGGGACTATCTGTTAGTTTATATGCTTGTTTGTGAGATTATAAGGTGGTCTGTTTTGGGGTCTGTGTGCTGAGCCAAGCATCTGGCTAGGCTGAGAGCTGACTAATGAGTCTTTTGTCCTCTGATTCCTCAGGCCTGTAAAGTGCCTTGAGAAGGGAGCGGAACTAACTCAGGGAAAATATTATCCCAATTTTTTTACATATAAAAAGAGGATGTCTAAATTAGTCATCACCACTGAAGAAAGAAATCACAGGTTCTCTGAAAACTTCTGTTCAGTGTGCAGTTGCAGTTAGAAAGCTGACAGAACCATTAGGAAAGGGACACATAAAAAAAGAAAATAAAATGCCACTATTAGGGATGCAAAATCCCTTTTAACTGGTTAAATGGGTAAAATCTGGGAAGTGCAAGGTGGAGATGACAGAGGTATCGTACTTACTCATAAGGTGGGGAGCTTAAATCCAGAGCCTGCCAAGATGGAGGCCATATGAGATTGGCCAGTCCCCCAGAATAAGAAACAGGTCCAGGCCTACATTGTGATGGCGGGGTACTAGCAGAAGTTTGTGCCCAACTTTAGCTCCATTGCCACCCCCATCACTGAGCTGTGTAAGAAGGGTAAGCCAGACAAGGTGGTCTGGACTGAGTAGTGCCAGAGGATCTCTGTGCACTGAGGGAGGCCTTGGTTGGAGCCCAACTTGCCTGCAACAGCCAGGGTGGAACAGTCCCCCAACCTCAGACAGCTGCTTTGGGAGGATGGAGAAGCCCCTGCCTACAACACATCTGGTCCTGCCGCAGACAAGGGCTGCTCCGGTTGTGCTGGAGCACCCCTGTCTGCAGTGGGCCCCAGGGGGTTGGAGCAGCCTCCTGCCTGTGGTGGTTGGGAAGCTGCTCCAGCCCTCACCAGTTAATCAGAACTGTAGCTAACCATGACTAACCTTTCACATCTGTAGCTGCTATATAAGTCTATATACATATGAATATGCATGCAGTTCAAATCACCCCATCTCAAAATTGGAATTAGAGTTGGAAAAGGTGCAGAGGATGGCAACAAAAGTGATCAGGGATACGGAACAGCTTTCATCTCAGGAGAAATTAAATAGACTGGGACTGCTTTTCTTAGGAAAGAGACAACTAATGTGAAACTATGATAGAAGTCTATAAAAAAAAAATGAATGGTATAGAGAGAATGAATAGGGAAGTATCATTTACCCCTTCACATAGCACAAGAACTAAAGGTCATCTGATGAAATTAACAGGCAGCAGGTTTAAAACAAGCAGAAGGACATACTACTTTAATATAACACACAGTCAACCTATGGAATTCATTGCCATCGTGTGCTGTCTGGCTATACAGAAAGGACAGGCGATGTTTGACATGAATTTAATCAGAACACAACTTTATTATTAGATGTCTGGGACTACCCAGCAAATAACAGTATACAGTGCAGATACCCCCATATTTTTTCCATAATTATTTGAGGGGCTTTTACCAGCTCTCCCTCTTTTTCTTCCCTGGCCCTCCAGCTAATCCATTGCTGGGACCTTACCGTCCACCTCGGCCTGATAGGAGGTATTAAGGTGGGCTGTAAGAAGGGGGGTTGGCTAATATTAGGAGTCCCCAAATGATTCCCACTGCTCACTCCTTTAATTAAGTTCTTTTATTAAGTTCTTTTCCAAGTCATTTACCTGGTCGTATATCTTTGCAATTGGAGTACCTGCATTGGACATCGACCACAAGGAGGTGCCAGCAATTAGTTTGGCTACTTACTCTCTCACTGTCAGGTTTCCAAATATCTTCTAATGCCATTTTTTATATCGAGTAAAAACATGACAGCATCTAAATTGGATAAGTGAACCTCATCCTCCTGAAACAACTCATCTGTCTCGTATACTGTGCCAGGATGTGAAATTACTGCCTCTCCAATACTCCTGCCCCCAAAAAAAAAAAAAAAAAAAAATTGGCCACCTTTCTGTTCACATACCTCCTTGACTTGTCCACCTTGGCGGGCTTGCAGCTCCCTGACAGACCTTGCACTGAAGCATATCTGACTAAAGGATGTGAACTTCTGAAAAAAAATTCAAGGATCAGCCTCAAATCCCTTCATGCCCTGGTTTAAGCATTTCTAAATCGCGTTCCTCAAGATGAATCATAATTCTACTGGGGGTTTCTGCTGACTGCCCTGCACAGTATACAACATTGATATTAGTTGGTCCCATAAATTGCCCCATAAATGCCAGCTTTATCACTCAACTCCATTTGCTAATCCTTGGGCAACATGGACATGTGCCTAAAAGAAAATAGTGTGCCTGCAGATCCATACCACCCTCTGTACGGCTGGTTGTCCATCATCCGTAATGAGATTGCAACAAATTCATATTGGCTCATCAGCTGAGGTCTTACATATGTTTGGTATATATCTGAATGCCAACACCCAATTGCCTGGATCACCTCTGCTCCTGTATCCTGCTTTGCTGCTGCTGCCCCAATTCTGAATGAGTGGGAATTAAAATCATGGGTTGGCAGCCCCAGCCTCATCAGCCTCCATCTCAACACAGTAATAAATTGATATGCTGTAAGGGGACTCCCGTCACTGTGCATAAAAAGGGGCCTTTCCCTCAGTCTTGGTATATGTATAATGGAGGCTTCCAACTCTGTGCTATGTGCCTTTTCAGGCCCTGTATTCCCAAGTGATGAGTCAGAAACCCATTGCCCCTTTTGCAGCAGTTTTTATAATTCCCAACCTCCACCCAGCCATAAACCACTGTTCCCTTAATTCAACCAGACCAGCCAACTCCTCTCCCCCCCACTCTTAAAGATGCAGGACGATCACTGTGAAGGCCAAAAGTGTAATTGGGTTAAAAAGAATCAGATACATTCATGGAGAATAGGTCCATCAATAGCAATTAGCCAAGATGGCCAGGGATGCAACCCTATGTTCGGTTCGTCCCTAAATTTCTGACAGCTGGGAGTAGGTGATGGGATGATTCACTTGAAATTGCCCTGAAGTGTCTGGCAGTGACCCTGTCAGAAACATGATAGTGGGCTAGATGGACCAATGGTCTGATCCAGTATGGCCCTTCTTAAGTTTTTACTTTCTAAAGCTTTAGAGACCTCCCAGAATTTATGTTGGAGACAGCTAAACACACACTTAAGGAGACCTGTTGACATTAATTCTCATAAGGTGCATAGCCCATGCCCAGTATTTTTGTGTAACTATGTGTATTGCTTTAAGTTTTCATACTAGAGCATTAAATAACTAACTACAAACATTTTACAAGACAAGGTTATTAAAAATAAATAAATATTAGGTACCTCTCACATTTTTAAAAGTACCCAGCAACGCTCCTTAACAGCAATTCAGGTATATTTCTGAAAATAGATTTGTGAGACTCAGCTTAGGTTCCTGTTTTTGGAATTTGGGCTATTTTTTATTTTGCCCTTTCTAGGAGTCATATCCTTGTTGTCTAGAAGTCTGCATCTAGACATTAAAATGTATTTTGTCCAGTACTTGTAACTCAAGTACTTTTATAAAAATTGTATATAATCAGAGTAGGCTGTTCCTTTGTCCACTGTTTTGCCCAAGTTTTGTTTTGGAAGAAAACCAGAAAAACAAGTTCCATCATGTCAAAATGTTTTGATATTTCATTTTAAAATGACTTTTTGTCTAGAATTGTGAATCATTGTATATACTATTTCATATTATCTAACCTAAACATTCTTGATGATTCAAAATCATTACTTTTCAAAAATTTCCTTCCAGGGAATATCACAATTTTCCATTTTTGTTTCTGTTCAGAAAAAAGCCACATTTCAAAATCTCTAAATCTTTTGAGAAATGCAACTTATTTATAAAATAATATTTAAACTAAATAAATCATTTAAGATTCCCTTCAAGTTACAAAGAAAACTTGGCCATGTTTCTTAAGACCATCATCTTTAAGGTTACTTTTTGTCAGCTGTTTGAGTGGGCTGCTTATGTGTGTCCCATTGTATTACACCAGGAGCACACTCTGGAGTATGTATATTTTTTTTCATCTTATAAAAATATCTTTGTATTGATCAGTGAATTTCCTCTGTCTGAATAACTTCATAAACTTTGTCTAATGGGCCAGGAGCTTAAAATGTGTAATAAAAGATTGTGCACGCTTTTTCAAATAATAGCTAGCAAATATGTGCTTCTCAGATTTATGTACTTTGAGTATTTTTAAGCCTTACGTTCACATGTTTCTGATTAGATTGAACATATAAAATTTTGTAAATTTTCCATGATGTACCACTTATTTTCTCTATTTTCTTAAATGTTTTATCTTTAGATATGGAGCTTTGAAAGTTCATCAGTTCTTCATGAGCTTATTGGTCACAAAGGCTGCGTGCGGTGCTGCACTTTTTCCTTCGATAACAAATTCTTGGCCACTGGCGATGACAATGGAGAAATAAGGGTACATTTGGGGACATTTTAATATTATATTAGAGTCAAAACTACCCTACGGGTGCTTAGTCTAGTGTACTTGCAAGATATGAATTTGGGTAATTATTTCTGCCCTGCAAACACTTACTAAATGGCAAAGGAAAATCAGGCAGAATATAAACAATGGAACCTTTGCCATCAAAATGACTGCATGTTTTGTGGGTATAAAACGGAAGTAATCTAGAAACTACAGGCTATTGAGTTGCTTTAGAAATGTATCTAAAGATCACAATCAATAGACTTAGAGGTAAAGTTTACAAATAAGAAAAGAACATTCAGAATAGATGTGCATGTGTACATTGGGGTTTGATCACCTATTGTTGCACATCTTTTCCTTCATTTATTTGTGTTCTGAGACTCTGGATTGTTGATTGTGAAGACTCATGGTTTATAAATATACTTATGGATTGATAGGAAAGGAGTCCCTTTTTAGGCGTTTCTTGCATTTAGGTTTATGTATTGCACAGAAGAAAAAAAAAAGGAAAAATGTAATGTAAATAGCCGTCTGCCCATTCCTCATTCCTTGAAAAATAGAAAATATATTTATTCTGTTGACTTTGTGGTTTTTGCTGGTGGTATAAGTAATGTTGCTCTATAGATGGCTAAATTCTATGGATTCTTTATACCAGTTAGCCTCCTCCTACAATTCTGCATTAAACCCTCCATATACAATAAAGGTTTAAGATTTAAGAGTTATTCTTTGAATTATCTTCTTACTTTGCATCCAAATATAATGTTTGAAGTAAAGGTTGGATTTCTCTAAATCCTGTCATCCTTGAAGCAATTATCCTTTTTATTTAATGCCATCGATAGGTTGTATGTATTATTAATTTATGTCTTTCTTAGATTTGGGATGCCTCAGGAGGTGAATTACTTCATCTCTACTCCCCTGTTACTGTAGATGGAGGAGAATCAACACATGGTGGCTGGGTAACAGACCTCTGTTTTTCTCCTGAGAGTAATATGCTTGTGTCATGTGGAGGATATCTTACGGTAAGCCCCACAGAATACTATTCTAATTAATTAAAGTACAGGTTTGGAAAGTGACAACTTGGGTGTTATGGTCATATTCACTTTTCAAGTTTTAAAAACTGTTTCCCTTCCTTCCTCAGTCCCCATTTCTCATTGCTTACAGCTTTCTCATATTTGTTTGGGGTTGGCTTTTTTTCATGCTTGATTTCTGTTCAAAAGTTTTTAAAAAGTTTAAGTAAAACTGATTGTTTTGAGTTATTTGAGGATAGCACTGGTGAGACGCTTTCCATATATATCTTAAATCTTGGATCAGTTACCATCTATAAACCACTGTATTTTCAGTGCCAGAGAAAATAGAATTGAATAGTCAATTATGATGATCAGTGCATTCATGGGCATTTCTAAATCTCTCTGCTGTACCTAACCTGGTGAAATGTCATGGTAACTGAACTTTTTGATAGGCTAATCAATAGAGTTTCTCTTTTACTTAGAAAAATAAAAAAAACCCAACCGTAGAAGTGACAAATCTTACATCACTAGACCTATGATTAAAAGTAGAAACTGATTATATTAGCAAAATGGCCCTTAATATAAGAACATTTGTTAGCAGAGCATAGTCCTTGCTGAACACCCTTAAATCTCCTCAAGCTTGGGTGGCCAATACCTCCAAAACATCAACGTCTGAAAGAATTGTGTGCACTTCACCTTGCAGAAGTGGGCCCTTATTTTGTAAGAGCTGAACTTCAAATACTGGTTTTTCACTTTCCTCATAAATACATAAAAGTTTAAAAGAAGTTGGTGGTGGCATGTGGTCCTGGTCCATAACTAGGTCTTCTACAGGCTATAGTAATACACATACAAATAATGTGGTACTGTACTTTGGAAGACATACTGTAAAAGTCCTCTGAAAGGATGCAAGTTAAAACTGGAAATTGAAATTTGTCATTGATGGAGAAATTTCTAGTGGTTACATTTGTATATTCCATTAGAAACTGTCAGTAACTATTGTGGTTAAATTCATTGAGCCATGTCTAACTATCTCCTTTTTACAGACTACTTCCAAATTCTTTAATACGAGTTCCATGTGTGGAAAATAAGATTTTATAGAACCATAGAAATGTAGAGATGAAAGAGACCTTGAGAAGTTAAGTCCAGCCTCCTGCACTGTGTCAGAGCCAAGTGAACGTTGACCATTCCTGATATATTTGTCCAATTTGTTTTTAAAAGCTTCCCATGATGGGAGACTTCACAATCTCTCTTTGAAGCCTACTCCAAAGCTTAAGTACTAGGAATATAAGCAACTAGTCAAGTAGTTGACTACCTGATAAGCTTACCTTATTGGGTAGTTGAGTCACTACTCAACTAGTCGCTTCTCCCCCCACTTGCAGCCAAGTGGTTGAGCAGGAGCCAGTGCTAGGGGGAGCCAGCTTAAAAGCCGGTTTCCTCAGCACCTGCTCTGTGTGTGTGGGGGAGGAGGGGCGGGGGTGCAGAGGAGCAGTGGGGACCAGGCATGGGCCAGGACTCAGCTGTCACGGCTCACACCTAGTCCCAGACACTGCACCTCTGCTTTTTAAATGTAGTAAGAGCTGGGCAGCTCTTATTACATTTAAAAGACAGAGCCGCAGCAGGGTTAGCTCCCTGGGCCAGAAGCTAACCCTACTGCGGCTCTGCAGTTTCCCCCTTTATCGACTAATTGAGTAGTTAATGGAAATCCCATCGACTACTTGATTAGCTGATTAAATGCAATTTAACATCCTTATTAAGTACACTTACAGTTGGAAAGTTTTTGTGAATATTCCTAATCTAAAATCTATCTTGTTGCAAATTAAGCCCATTACTACTTTGCCTTTCCTTCTGTGGACATGGAGAACAGCTGATCACCATCCTCTTTATAACAGCCCTTAACATTCTGGAAGACTTATCAGCATCCCTCCCCACCTACTCATCTTTTCTCAAGACTAAACAGGCTCAGTTTTTAACCTTTCTCATAGGTCAGGTTTTCTAGACCTTTTTATCTTCTTTTGTTGCTCTCTTCTACACCTCTTTCTGGTTTATCCACATCTTTCCTAAATTGTGGTGCCCATAATCAGCCTCAGTACTCCAGCTGCAGCCTACCAGCATTGAGTAGAGTAGGACAATTACATCCTGTATCTTACATACGAAACTCCCTTTAATATACCCCAGACTCATATTAGCCTTTTTGCAGCTGCATCATTGGTGACTCAATCCATGGTCCACTATAACTTCCCAGATCTTTTTCAGTAGTACTTCCACTTTGACAGTTATTCCCCATTTTGTAGTTGTGCATTTGATTGTGCTTTCGTAAGTGAAATACTTTGCACTAGTTGTCTCTGAATTAAAAAAGATAAAATTCAGCCCAGTGTTCTGATTTGTCAAGGTTATTTTGAATTTTAAACTTGTCCTCCAGAATGCTTGCAACCTCTTCTCCACATGAACATAAGAACATAAGAACGGCCGTAGCGGGTCAGACCAAAGGTCCATCTAGCCCAGTATCCTGTCTGCCGACAGTGGCCAGCACCAGGTGCCCCAGAGGGGGTGGACCAAAGACAATGATCAAGCGATTTGTCTCCTGCCATCCCTCTCCAGCCTCTGTCAAACAGAGGCCAAGGACACCATTTTATCCCCTGGCTAATAGCCTTTTATGGACCTAACCTCCATGAAATTATCTAGCTTCTCTTTAAACTCTGTTATATTCCTAGCCTTCACAGCCTCCTCTGGCAAGGAGTTCCACATGCTGACTACACGCTGTGTGAAGAAGAACTTTCTTTTATTAGTTTTAAACCTGCTACCCATTAATTTCATTTGGTGTCCTCTAGTTCTTCTATTTAGGGAACTAATAAATAGCTTTTCTTTATCGGCCCTCTCCACACCACTCATGATTTTATACACCTCTATCATATCCCCCCTCAGTCTCCTCTTTTCTAAACTGAAAAGTCCCAGTCGCTTTAACCTCTCCTCATATGGGACCCGTTCCAAACCCCTAATCATTTTAGTTGCCCTTTCTGAACCCTTTCCAAGGCCAAAATATCTTTTTGAGGTGAGGAGACCACATCTGTACACAGTATTCAAGATGTGGGCGTACCATAGTTTTATACAGGGGCAGTAAGATATTCTGGGTCTTATTTTCTATCCCTTTCTTAATAATACCTAGCATCCTATTTGCCTTTTGACCGCGCTGCACACTGTGTGGAAGTTTTCAGAGAACTGTCCACGATAACTCCAAGATCTCTTTCCTGATTTGTCGTAGCCAAATTAGCCCCCATCATACTGTACATTATAGTTGGGGTTATTTTTCCCGATGTGCATTACTTTACACTTATCCACATTAAATTTCATTTGCCATTTTGTTGCCCAATCACTCAGTTTGGTGAGATCTTCTTGGAGTCCCTTACAGTCCAGAACATGGTATGTTCTGCAAATTCTGTAAGCATATTCTCTTGCTCCATTATCCAAGTCGTTAATGAAAATAAGGTTGTGGCTTTTGTCTTTACTAAAAATTCCAGATCACAGTAAATGTTGGAGGGTGGGAGTCAGAATTGAAAAATTACTTTAAAATAGTACTGAAACATAGCAATTCCTAGGATGCAGTTCTTAACTCAGTGGAAGTTCTGTATTGGACCAGACCCTTGTTCTGTCTCTGACACTGATTAATGCAAGTAACTTGTTTGTGGGTAATTATGGAGTGAACTTCTGTTGCCGGCAAGAGTAAGTCTCAGGTCCGACACCGGGTTCTCGAAGTACAAAAATGCGCTGCACAAGTATGTCAGACACATGCAGTTTATTTCCTGACAGTTCTCAGCTGTGCCCCCTTAACTAAAAGAACAACATGATAGGAAAAGCAGCATCTTGCGTACCTTCTGCAAGCTGGGAACCCCATTTCAGCTGTGGACAAAGCAGGAGATTGTCTAGGCTTCTGTGGTGCCAGTACCAAAGCCCATCAGTGAGGTCCAAATTGCTGTGCTCTGGCGCAGTTTTAAATACAATGTCTCTGCCTTGTTTTGCAGCTTGGAAATTTTCAGGAGTTACTCATTACATGCTGATGTATGGCTTAGCTGTTAACTATCGATCTGGTACTGATCTGGTTCTACTTGTCCTTTGGCCTTGTTTACATGATCAGTACATCTGGGTAAACAAGATTATTTATATGTTCCTGCCCTTATTTATAACTTGTTCTTGCTACAATGGCACCACCACTTATCTTAAAATGGCATGTGTTCCTAGAGGCTTGCTCATCGGACATAGGGGAAAGAGGGGGAATGTGGGCCTTACCACCCCAATACTTCACACGTACAGAGTTCTTCTGCAATTAACCCCTACAACTTCTCATGAGGAAGGTTCTTGATTCCTATTATTTAGTGGTTAATTTATGCCCAGGAAAACTAGAATTTATATACTTTGTAACAAATTTTCTACCTTCCAATGAAATGGATAATGATCTCATTATCTTTTTAAATGTTTAAACCTTTGGACTCCAGCTAAGCTCTTGGCCTTAATGATCTCTCTTTCACAGTTATTATGTGATATAAAAATATATCTCCTCAGTTTTGTATGCTATTTTTAAATTTTATTTGCTCCTGTACTAAGAGAGGGGTACCTGGAGTCTCTGACTTAATCTTTTCTTCCTTTTATTATTTTATATATGCCTTTATTGTGTATCTGTAAACTAAATAGCCCTCATCTCTTCTGTATCTTCTAATCTGAAAGTCTCTCAGGCCTTTAATAGGGAAGTTAACGATCGTTTATTTGTGTAAAATTTGTAGCTGCTGGAAATTCTAGCAGTTACACATTTACCTGCAGGGGGAGAGGGGCTGGCGGGAGCCAGTGTTCGGGAGGTGCCGGCTTTTAAGCCATCTCTCTCAGAGCACTAGCTAGCCACTGCCTCCGATAAAGAAGCAGCAGAGCAGGGGGGGCAAGTGGCTCCATGGGAGTCGATATGCCCTGGGAGCCGGCTTGAAAGCCACTTCGCACATATACTGGCTCCTGGCTGCCTGCCTCTCCCCCCTATCTCCCTACGCTGCTACCACTCTATCAGAGGCAGCAGTGCAGGGTGTTGGAGGGGGAGGAGGGCAGATGGCTCCATGGAAGCTGGTGCTCATGGAGAGCCAGCTTTTAAGCCGATTTGCCCCAGCACCGGCTCCTGTCTCCCCCTCTCCCGCCACTGTCTTTGTGGGAAGCAAGGGGTGTGTGTACAGACGGCTCTGCAAAAGCCAGCATGCAGAGAGAGACAGCTTTTAATCCGGCTCTCTGCACATACGAGCTCTGCAGAGACAGCTGCACGGGTGCAAGAGGCTCCTGCCTGCCCCCCTTCATGCTGCTGCTTCTGTGGGAGGCAGATGGGGGTGGGGGGGGAGGGGAAGAGAGATGGCTCTAAAGAAGCAGGCAAGTGCGGAGAGCCATCTTAAAAGCTGGCTTCCTGCGCATGTTGGCTCCCGCCTCCGCCTTCCCCCCTCCCCCCCGCCCACGTTGTCGTCTCTGTGGGAGGGAGCAAGGGGGCAGGCGGCTCTGCGGGAGCCAGCACGTGTGGGCAGGCACTGACTCCCCCCACCCTCTTCCGGGAAGCAAGGAGTGGGGGTTGCGAGTAATGGGTATGGTTAACTGATAAGCCCAGCCTTATCGCTTAATCATGTAATCAACTACATGCTACCATCCCTAACCTCTAACAACCTTTGACCCTCTCTTAACCCCTTGTTTTATTTGAGATTTTTTTATTCTTTCCCCAAATACAGAATGAAGGAAGAAAACTAGTCAGTCACCTAGGCCCACCATGCTAAACTTATTTTTTATGACATGTATTCTAAATCTGTTCCTACTAATTTAAAATGTTTCTTTCTTTACAGTGGTGGAATATAATGACTAAAGAACCTTTACAAACATTCTACACAAATGGAACAAACCTCAAGTCGATATGTGTGTCTCCTAGTTTCAAAGTATATGTGACCATTGATAACCTTGGCATTCTTTATGTGCTACAGATGATGGAATAAATCATTGAGCACTGTGGATGTTAAAATTCATGCAACTGATTTATAGAGTTTTGAATTGGAAATAAAATTCTACTAAATCTATTTGACATTCATTAAACTGTGAAGTGTTTTGCAGTATTGGATTCATTAAATGTTTGTATGTATAATATTTATGTAAATTTTTGGAAATGAGCATACATTTCATCTTGTTTTTGATCAGCGTTGTTATTGTTAATGGTTTGTCCTTACATTTTGATTTGCATACTAAGTATGCACCTTTTTATACTGTTGGTAAAATTATATTAACTTGTATTCAAATAGGGTGAGATGATTAACAGCAGAAGACATAATAGGAGTATAATACGTGGAAATCATAGTTTGTAGAAATCTGGTGGCAAATGTTTTCAGGCCATGAATGTGAGACTGCCAAGTACCAACAATTATGATCTTTTACTAGGCATGTGTGACATTGTTTTAATGAATATAGAATGGAAAGAATTAATGACTTTGCTGGAATTTCATTTCTCAGCACAAACTTGGTACTGGTCATGGAAAGAATTTTAGCGAAGAATCGAGTAGCTCTCCCATTCGTACACCAGTACTAATTTGCACCACTGCATGAAACCATGATGATTTCAAGATTTACGGAGATGGGTGCATTATAAAAGAGTAGTGAATGTGACTTATGAGGGGGGAAGATAATGGCTGCAGCTCTCTGTAGGCACACTTTCAAAGGCATTGGTAATTGCATTGGAGGAGATTGTGTGCTCATTTTCTAGTCAGAGGAAAGATACAATAGCCTGCTAAGCTGAGGATGTAAATTGGTCAAAAGGCTCTTGTTCAAAAATACTGATGTTTGCAGTGTTGCTAAAAATATAGAAATTTTCTTTTTGTTTAAGGTTAGTGTTCACTGCAGTTTGTGCCATGAAGATAATATTATGTGCTACCTGGTCAGCTTTGTTTACAGGGAATCCTCTGTAGAGGAATCTTTTTGATCCCAAAGTATGTGATTTTTAACATATTTGTTGATCCAGTAAAAGATATAATGTATCTGAGATTTTCTACACTATCTGCCTTTTTCTTAACTTAGATTTTGTAACTATTTAATTAAATAACAACTATTTCTAATCAAATTTAAAGTAAGCTTTGTTCTAATCCATTGATTCTGTCTGTTAGTGAACTTGCTCAGGCAGTAGTAACTGTGATTTCGTTTTTTTTCAATTAATAACAAAACCCTTTTTAACTTCAGTATTCGGATGTTTAACACATTAAAGTATGTGTATATATAAATTTTCAATGTCAATTTTTCATCTTATATTTCAGAATAAGTTTTAAAATCTCAGTGTGTTTTCTATGACAACCAAACTTTTATTTCTTTGTCTGTAATCTTCTGCAATACGATTGTATTAGAGCAATATTGAATACGGGTAATGTAATGAAGTTACAATTAGACATGTAACAAAATAAAAATAAATGTAAGAGATGAGTGTGTGGGTTTTGGGTTGGGTTTTTTTGTATATTGAATACTAGAAGATTTACCCGGTGTTGCTCAGGTCCTTAGCTTGAATAAGTTTTATTTTTCTTCATTTAAATCATTGTTCTGGATTGTGGCTTGAGATGAGGGGTTCATATGCAGGCTGCCCTGGGGAGCAAGGACAACCACAGCCCTTTCTCACTGCAGCAGCTTGGAGCCAGGTGAGAAGTGCTTGCCCATGGCAATTGCCATTGCAGCGAGCACAGCCAGGGAAGGGGTGCATCCCCTTTGCTGGGGGACAGATAGACACAGACAAACTCTCTGAAATATATAGTAGGTAGCTGTCTCAGTCCCCATCTCTCATCCTTTGCTGCATCTCTGTGGTCATTCTGCATTATAACTGTTTCTCATAAAATGGAAAGGAAGGGGCCTGGCAGGAGGTACATTCGAATTCCAGGCACATCCCACTATCCTGGCACAACCAAATCCTGACCTTGCTTTAAGTTATGATAAGAGGAAGCTACATACCAAATTTGGTGGTCCTAACTCTTACCATTTAAGAAGAGTTCTTGAACAAACGGACTTGCAGATGGCTGGACAGATGCACATTTCTAAAATATACAGTAAAGATTTTTTTAAAGTTCTACAAACAATCCAGGCTGCTTCAGCCTAATTTGTGAATAAATCTTGGAGCTCTTAAGTTTATACTTTATTGGGGGGAAGAGTGATTCAGGGGTGAAAAATGAAAAGATTGCTGAAATTCTTTTTCATGAACATGCACAAAAGAAAAGCAAAGTCAGGAGATAAGTAATCTCTCCATGTGCTTTACCGTCTAAATACATGAAATATAATGACATTTCAAACTTCATAATAAAATGCTTAGCAAGTTAAGCAATAAAGTCAGCATTAAGAAAGAGAGGTTGAAGGACAATAAAAAGGTGAAGGGTGGCGTTCTGGTGTCCTGTTTGCCACTATACCTCTGTGATGGCCCCTTGCAAGCTATGCTGTAGCAAGTGGGAACTGGAGCACTGAGAGCAGCAAAGGAAATTCTGGGCTGCTCCAGGCTACAGGGCATCCCATAGATAGATCTACTTTCACTTTCTGTGCTGTTCCTCATAAAGGCATAGTGCAGATAGTGAGCCAGTATTTCAGATGCATCTGAAAACAGCCAGCCAATTAGGTAATGAGCTTCAGGAAGGACGTGTCATGTAAGCTACAACAGAAAGAAACCTATACAAAGTCTGTGAAAGATGAGGGTGAATCCTTGGAATATTTTAAATACATACAAGAATAGAATGTGATATGATTGAGATAATCTATACCGGCAGAGTCAAAGCAGAAGTTAATGGGGCAAACATATGGAGTTGGTTTAGGAATGAAGGGAAATACGTCTTTTGTAGTTAAGACGCTCTCACAACTGCAATAGATCTTTAAAAATGTAACTGCCAAGACAAGCTATAAAAATGCCAGGGCTGGCCTTACCATGAGGTGAACTGACGCGGCCGCCTCAGGTGCCAGACTGTGGGGGGGCACCACTAGGACCCAGAGTGTAGAAAATGGTGTCTGCTGCTGGTGCATATGTATTCTGTCTGCAGTACCATCAGAGGAGTAGAACAGGAAGAAGGCAGAATTGAGACCTTTCAAAGTTTTGGTTCAAGCAAGGGGGCGTGGGGGTGTCATTTGAGCTTCCCACCCTAGGTGCCAAAATGTTGTGGGCCGGCCCTGAAAAATTTGGAGTTAAAAATGTAACTAATACAAGAAGCCTCTAATTGTCCAGCCTGTTTCTAACGGGGGAAAAAAGTTTTGTGATGTGATAATATATTCTTGGTATGTTGGGGTCAATATGAGTTTGAGGGAAGAACCCACTCATATTCTTGTCTGCCCTTAACCTAAGAAAGTGAGTCCAGCCACAGACTTCTAGCAGGTCATCAATTGGCAGTGGCACTGCTGTTTGTTGAAAAGTATTAAAGGTGAACTCTTGACTGAGTCACTAACAGTTAACCACCCCTAACTTTCAGCCAGCCAACATGGGTGAGAGTAACCCTAAAGTCTAGTCCTTTTGTGACTATATTAAACATTCAAATCATAATCATTTGATTATTACTGATTAGATGTAGTAATTAGCATTTTTACAATTGCTCTAACCATGCCTAAAATAGTCTTTGGCCTTTGGATTTACTAAAGGCATAAAGTGTAACTGCATAACATGAACTAGGGCATGCAGGAGGTCAATGCAGGGACTAGACTGCTAGTGGGCACATGAGGATGAAGAGGAGAAAGGGGTTGCTATAATACATAACAGGCACTAGGCTGGACCATCAGCTCTATTGCATAAAGGAGATTATGGGTAGCAGGTAAGGAGGGGAAAGGGCAGCTATACTGTGGAGCACTCATCAGTACACAGAGGAAGAGAGAGGGGAAGAGGCAGCATAACAGGCAGTGGGGGGCAGGAGAGTGTCAAAAGGGATGGTTATGCTGCCTAGGAATGGACTAGGGGTAGCAGAGAGTGAACGCAGTGGTTCTAATATATAATGAGTACTGTGGGCAGCAGTGTGAAAGGGAAATGAGCACTGATCCTGAATAATAGACACCAGGGGAGACAAAGGAAAAAAGGGAGGTTATACTTCACAAGGGCCTCTAGGGACAGTGGAGTATGATAAGGGGAGTAGCACTTTTCCTGCTTAATGGACATTAGGGGCAGCAGAGACTTCAAGGCTCCATACTGCATTGTGGCTCCTAGTGCCCACTGTGCACAGTGACCCACCCCTTTCTGTGTATTTACCCTCTGCATCCCATACTGGGTGTTATGCAGAATTGCTGTCCTTTCACCTCCTCAGGTTCAATGGGCAATGATAGCAGCAGATAGAGAAGGTGGAAAAGCCACTACACTATGTTTTAACACCCACTAGGGCTGTGGTTCCCAAATTTTTTGGCATCACGCCCCCTTTTGGATTTTTGAGAAACCCTCGTGCTCTTCCCCTTCCCAGCAAAAAAAAAAAAAAAAAAAGGAACTGACGGGCTGAAAAACAAAAATAGCAGCAACACTTGGGGGGGGGGGGAATTGACGAGGGGGGGGCTGGGTTGCCTCGTGCCCCCCAAGGATTTCTTCATGCCCCCAGGGGGGTATGCCCCCCAGTTTGGGAACCCTCACTAGGGGATGAAAGGGGTGTAAGGGTGGCTAGGCTGCAGAAGAGGCAGAACAGAGCAAAGCAGGGAAAGGAGTGCTCCCTACTCCATAATAGGCACTAGGGACAAGGTTAAGGTGCAGGAGGGGCAGTAGAGAGTAAAAGGGGAGGAGGGGAGATTACACTGCACAATGGCCACAAGGACTAGGAGAGTCTGAGGAGGGGAAAGGGGCATTTGTACTGCCTCATCAAGTCTAGGGACAGCCAAAAGCAAAGGAGGGAAAGGGGTAGTGAAGGGCCTAATGAATAGTAGGGGCAGGAGTGGGAAAGGGGTGAAAGGGGCAGTTGAAGTAGAAGACTGTGAGGAGAGGAAAGGGAGGCTATCCGGCTTAATTGGAAACAGAGGCAGCAGAGGATAGTGGGGGGAAAAGTGTTACCATAGTTCTTAGTGGATGCTAGGTGGAGCTGCAATGTAGTATAAGACTCCCTTTCCCACCCACTGCTCCCCATGGAGTTAGGCAGTAAAGCTTCCATTTCAGCACCTCATCCTCTTCAGCCCCTATGGCTGTTCAGTCAGTGAACTCTCCTTTCCCGCCTTTGGCCCTCTGCTGCCCTTAGTTCCCATGTGGCAGGAGAGCTGTCACTGTCCCCATTTCATTCGCTGCTGCCCCTTGTTCCCTCTCTTGAACTTAGTCTCTCTTGTGCAGTGGAAGCAGATGTTTCCCCTCCTCAGTGTCTGCTGTCCCTGTTTCCCATTAGGCACCATATCTGTCCCTTTCTCCCTTTCACTATCCTGCCACTAGTGCCCCTTATGCAATGTAGCTCCTTCCTCTCCCCTTCACTCTCTGCTTCCCCGCAGGCCCTTTCTGCCTATCATCCTCTCTGGCCCATACTGCCTGTTATGCAGGTCAGCCAATGCTTTGCCCACTTCACTCTCTGCTGCCTCTATTGTCCATTTTGCAGCAGAGCCGCCCCTTTCAACTCTTTTCCCCTCTTCCGTCCCTAGTGCCAGTTAGGCCAGTTACCACTGCTTTCCCGCCTTTGCTCTCGACTGTCCCTAGTCACGGTGAGGTATTGTAAGCCCCTCTGTCCCTTCCTCACGCTCTCCTGCCCATAATGGCCGTTGTGCATTATAATTGTCCCTTCTCCCCTTCACTGTCTCTTGCCCCTTCTGTCCTTTTTGCAATATAGCTGCCCCTTTCTTGCCCCATTATGGAGTATGGGCACTCCTTTTCCATTTTCTCTCTTCTCCATCTTTTTGCCCTTTATACCAACTAGTGTCACAGTTGAGTTTTTGTCATGATGGTACCCCATATTAGCAATAATTCCAACAGTTGCTAGTTGGTATCCTTGCAAATTTAGCTGATGAGAGAAGAGTCAATAGTATGGCTCATGTTTCTGAACAGAGAAGTAAAATGGAAGATGGGAGCTGTGAAAGGAGAGCAAGAGAACACAAAATCATATTGCTCAAAAAAGATTTGGGGTAAAAAATGCCAGCAACTTCTTTTCATGAAAAGCAAAAACAAGAGCGAAGACAAAGTTTTGTACTTTACAGAAACATTTATGGGGAGAGGATACAACTTGGTCAGCAAGTTTTCTTTGATGCTTAGCTGTGTTTCAATTAACACAAAACGGAATACAGTTTAGCCAGAAGCAACTTATCTAGATAACATTAGTATTCCCATTATCTCTTGTAATGCTAGATCAAACAAACATTTCTCCCTCCAAATCTAATAAACCAACAATTAATGAACATCTCCAATTTTGTTATATAGTCTCCTTATCATTAGCTAAAATCAATAACACCAGCTTCTCCATTCTCTGGATAATGTTGTGTTTCAAGTAGTCTTTCCAGAAAGCACTTTCCTTATCTAAGTTGCTGCAGAGTTTTTCAGTCACCTCGTTATCTATAAACACTTCCCTTAACACTTCACAAATCTTTGCTGTCCTGAGTTTCTTTACTAAGTAGGGAGGCTGAGCAAATTCACCACATTACTAGTGTTTTCAGGAAACCTTACATTGCCTTAACTGGCAATATCACTTTAATTTAATTAATTTTTTTTGTCTCCTAATCTGGTGTCCTATATCACACATTTGTTTTAATGAGACTGATTACTGCTTCCAACTTCTTTGTTTTAAGGACCCCAGAGAGAAGTACCCATTGTAATCAAACAGAGGACAGCTTGAGGGCCAAATGAGTCCTGTCACCTCGGGTACATCTGCACAGCAACATTATTTCGAAATAACTAGCGTAATTTTGAAATAACATAGTCCACGTCTACACAGCAGGCAGTTATTTTGAAATAGTGTTAAAATACTGTCAAGCTGGAGGACTTCTTACTTCGACTCCTGTAACACTCGTACGACGAGTAAGGGAAGTCGGAGGAAGTGTGCTCTATTTCAAAATAAGTGCTGTGTAGATGCTCCCAATTTTGAAATAATCTAACTGATGTAGCTCAATTTTCATAGCTTATTTTGAGTTAAGCCTTGCTGTGTAGATGCAACTCTCCTGAAGTTTCCTCCAGTTACAGCTGCCTTTTTAGAAGCAGGTTGTTCTCGCAGCCCTCTTTTGCAGAAGAGCTTCCTTGAAAGAAATTCCAAATTTTATTTCAAATTATTAGACTAACAGGTAAGTTTAATAATGTCCTGGACTGATTTGAAGCTGTGTCGAAGGGCTGTATTTGATTTCTTGGGAGATTTTCTCCTCAGTTCCACTTGCCCTTCTGAGGCATTTGTGATAACTGGTGTCTCCAGCAGGCTTCAGGGAATGATTCAGCATAAGTAAGTCAGAGGCAAGATACAGCCTGTGCCAGGTGGGGTCATATCAGCCCCTTCTTCCCCTCCAGCAGGGGAGGAGGCAGGATTGGAAAAAAAAAAAAGGTTTTGGAAAAATGTCTGCCATAACATTTCACCTTGTTGTGTGCTATGGGCCTGCCCTTGTTGTGCCATGCCCCTGATCCTCTCCACATACACTAGAGCTTAGGGAAGGGGGTCTTTGGGAATCAGCTTTATAACTATCAGCAAAGGACAGGCACTGTGGAGAATTCCCCCCTAGCAGGATAGGGCATTTTCAGAGTGTGGCCCTTTTATGCTTCAGAAGGGTGTCAGAGCAGTGTGAGGGTGTCTTGCCCCACCTAGGAATGCCAACAACGGCTCAATCCAGAACTGCTCTGATAAGTTTCAGTGCTTGTTGGTAAAGCCCCGAATAGATACAAAATTTGTATCCACATCCGCGTCGGTATCTTCCAAAATAAGCCGTGGATATCCATGGCATTGCAGGGCTCTACTGGTTTTGCTTAATGTCTCTGTCACTACAGGGCTTCTGCACAGCACTGAGCTTCTGTCACTCAGTTTGTAACTTTCCCTTTTTGAGTCTCTATTAACTATATTACAGTCTCAATACAGTTTCTTTGAGCAAAGTCCTATAATTGATTTTTTTCTTATATGCCCCATTCCTAGCATGGGATAACAGGATTGCCCAGGTGTAGCCCAAGATGGGAGGCAATAAACAGTTTCTCCAATGTCTGTCTCAGGCCGTCACAGAGGGCAAATCTACACTCATAACTTCAAATACAAAAATGATATATGCATACAAATAGCATGAACAGAATCAGTGAACCATATGCTTTTCATAGACCTCTTACTTGGACCACTTTGTACATGAATTGGTGCAAACATAACTGTGGTTGCAACAATGTTTTTGTACGCTCACATCAGAATCCAATAATGTGACCACCTGTTTTTTCTCTTCAGCATTTTTCAGTTACTTTCATAGATGAACATGAACTCAACAGTAGTGTAGAAGTGTACATTGAACTTCTGAATGCGTGATGCTTAAATTGGTTCAAAATGAGGCTAAACAAATGCATACTTTCCAGCAGTTTGTACATTATATAGGTAGTATAGCTAATATTTTATAATACATACCTGTATATGTAAATATTATTTACTGTTTGGAAGTCGTTTACACCTACCAACAAAGCTATTCTACTTCATGATAATGTTTTTGTAGGGGAACAGGCAATTTTTTTCATCTTACACAATTGTTTTGATAGGTTATTTCTGGAGCTTCCTAGTAACTACATGTGTGGATCTATCATATCGCACTTTTAAAATGGAAATTACTTGTCTCTATTGTATTTATAATTGTATAATTATAGCAGCTACATATTCTTTTTCTCCACTTGACCAGGAGTTGTTATATTTCATTGCACTGTGACCCTCTTCTGACAACAAAAATTACTACATAACCTGAGGAGGGGGAAACTGAGCCCTGAGCTCATCTGAGGTCTGTTGCACTGGGCAAAGGGGGGCAAAACCAAAGCCTGTGCCCCCTTACCCCAGGTGGGGTGACCAAAGCTGAAGCCCAAAGATATCAGCCCCAAACAGGATGCCTGTAACTTGAGCACTGCCACCCAATGCTGAAGTCCTTAGACTTTGGCCTGGATTGGTGAGGCTCAGGCTTTGGCCCAGGGCCCCAGCAAGTCTAACACCAGTTGTGGCAACCCATTAAAAAGGAGTCACAACCCATTTTGGGGTTCTGACATAACAGTTTGAGACTCACTGCACTAGACTCAGGAGTGGAAGTTGCTTCTTACAAGTACTATCATATTGCCCCCTGGGACGATCAGGGTAGGGGGGTGTGATAGGACAACACCTGTAAGAAATTTAAGTGTGGGGGCTCAGGGCAGTGGGTGGACATGTGGAGGGTGCAGGAGTCAGGACAGGGGCCTGGAGATGTGGGGGGGGGGTACAAGGAGGGGCTCAGGGAAGAGGGTTGGGGAACGGGAAAGGGAACAGGGTTGGGGGGTATGAGGAGGAGCTTAGGGCAGGGGGCTGGTGCGTGTAGGTAGGAATGTGGGAGGGGACAAGGGTACCCTTTAGGGAGAGCAGGGGGAGCTGAAGCCCCCCCCATTCCGAACAATGCTGCTTGTTGCTTGCTCTTCCCCTTCTGCCACTGTCAGGGATGGCGAGGAAAGCGCAGAGCATAGGCTCACTCACTCCTCTACCCCAGCTCTCTGCAGCCAGGAGGGAGAGGAAGGCAGGCGAGCTGTGCACTTTCCCCTCACACCCTCACAGTGATGGAAGTAGGAATGGGAGGTTTCATCCCCCCAGGCCTCCCTATAGGACGTCTGGGGCAGGGGGGCTCAGGTAGTACCGGACCAGTGTGGGGGGTGACCCCAGAATTGCCCCTTTCACGTGCCTGCTGCTTAGCATGGCAGCCTGCAGCAGAGCCTGTCTGGAAGTGAGCCACGCCTTCTCCTGCAGTCGAATGCCCCAGCTGGCCCTAACTGGAGTGGCACAGCGGGGCGCACTGCCTTATACTCACCTCTGACTAGACTCAAAGTTTATTAAATATTTATATGCTTGAAAACCTGCCGGTTAGGACAGTTTACTGGCTCAGACTTTGGCTGTGTGAAGCGTTCTGAATATTGCTATGCTTCAGGAGTAGGGAGCCAAGAGTACGAAGCTGCTAGCTTCAGAATGAGAGCACATTACAGGTAATTTTCTTTTCCCAGGTGCATCAGTAATTTCCAATTTCATTCTTTTCTTCATAAACTGTTCTAACGCTATCGGTGTTTTCTCTTGTTCACATACCTCCTTCCAAAGCATAAGACGAAAGATTAGGGAAGTAGGAGGAAATTTATTTTTGGTTTAACATCCAATCACTGGAGAGGGATTTTGAAAAGGAGCTGGCATGTTTTTAATGCAGGATTAGAAAATGCCTAGTGTCTGGTGGTGGGTTTTTTTAACACACCATTTGTGGAACGAACAAATGAGCAGTTAGTATAAATAACTTTCCCTAGGCCTGAATCTCTAGAATGCAGAGCAATTACCTCTTGGTTTGTTTTTTTTAATAGCGTCTGAAGTTTCAGAGAGGCAGTAGCCATGTTAGTCTTTACATTGCCACTGGACTCCTTGTTGTTTTTGCTGAAACTGATTAACAAATTTATTAGGGCATAAGCTTTCGACAATTCACATCCTCATATGCGTGGGGTGAGCTTTTTCAATGCCCTAATAAATGTGTTAGTCTTTCAAGTGCCTTTGGACTCATTGTTTCCCGGAAATTTGCAGTTCTCTGGGTCAGAGGTGCTGTGCTGTGGTCAGCACACATGCAAGAGCATTAGTGCATTCATGTGACTGGACTGGAGGTTCTGTGGAGTTCACTTAGGACACTCCCAGGCTGCAGTGAGGCTTATAGATCCAGATGTGTGAACAACAGACACAGGAGCAGGGGCGGCCCTAGACTAGCTGCCAGCAACTGGCGCCCTAGGCAAACCATGCAATCGGCGCCCCCACCTCCAAACCCCTCAATGATATTGCGCTACCATTTGGCGCTCCATTTAACTTGGCGCCCTAGTTCGCCTATATGGACGGGCCCGCCCCTGCACAGGAGTGAGAAGTGAATAGTTTAAGCAGGGCCTTAACTGAAGCTGATTAAGAGAAATGAGGTAAGCTTCTGGCTGACTTCTTAGGAAAGCCTCAATCCATTTTTTAAAAAATAGGCACAATATAATTTCTTTGCTATTTTGAGGTACCTCATTTTTCATAAACTATTTTAAAATATCACACAGCGAGGTGCTTCACTGTGTTAATTTCTCAAACAGAAGCAAAAAAACCTGTGCTCCGTGCTCTAAAACTAGTGAAAAGAGTAACAAAATAAACACTCATTTAGCAGGTTTTGGAGGGGATCAGTTGTCAACCTGCTGCTATGACTCACTGGAAGCAATACGTTTATTGAGGCAAATCTTTAGGGTACAATGTTCTTCCTTTTAAAGTTACGTGTTATGGTGGGTGGCAGGATAGAAATCTCTGCTAGAGCTACTAAGGTTATTGACTGGCACAGTACCCAAAGAAAGATGCTCTCAGGGGATGGCTGCTGCAGACAGATATAAATTGATTGGCTTATGGAAGTCACTAAAAAGGACGTTTAACTTTTCGCTAATTTATTACACAGTCTAGCCAGGAAATTTTGATTTGGTTTGGGAAATGTATAAGATATCGCAACAAGTCAAAAATCTGCAAACTTATTTCCATATCATTTTCTTTCACAGTGATATCTGTTGAAGGAAACAAAACTTGAAACTCTCAGTTGGGGTAGGGTGTCTTCCTTTGTACCCCTGAATAGCATAGGGTCTTTGGTTCTTAAGAACATAAGAACGGCCATACTGTGTCAGACCAAAAGTCCAGCTAGCCCAGTGTCCTGTCTGCCGACAGTGGCCAATGCCAGATGCCCCAGAGGGCATGAACAGAACAGGGATTCATCAAATCATCCATCCCCTGTCACCCATTCCCAGCCTCTGACAAGCAGAGGCTAGAGACGCCATTCCTACCCATCCTGGCTAATAGCCACAGATGGACCTAACCTCCATGGCTACGTCTAGACTGGCATGATTTTGCGCAAATGGTTTTAACGGAAAAGTTTTGCCGTTAAAAGTATTTGCGAAAAAGCGCATCTAGACTGGCGGAGTTCGCAGAAACGGTGCGCTTATGCGGAAAAGCGTGTCTACATTGGCGGCACGCTCCGCAAAAAGCAGAAGCCGGGAACCATTTTGCGGAGGGCACAAGGGCACCAGCCCTTTCCGGGGCGGGGCTGGCGCCATTTCAGACACGTGGCAAAGGGATCTCCCGGACAGCCATTTATCTGCGCCCGTATAGAGGGCTCCCTTGCAGGGACTGACAGCCATAAGCAGGTTTGGTGGTTGCCTCTGACCTTGGGACACCGCTGCCTTTGGCCACCTACTGCTTTTGCCAGGGCTTTTTCCTAGCCCTCTGTCTTGTGCCATGGAACCAGGGGTGTCCATGTGCCTGCTCTGGCCCCTGTCGGACATTTTGGAGTGCCTGCAGCTGCTGCTCCAGGTCGGTGCCCTCCTCTTCCAGGACCAGGAGGGGCCCTTCAGTTTGGACCTCACCAGTGAGGCCATGGTGTCCCTGTGGCACCCCACCCCAGGGTGCAGAGGCGAGTGTGGAGACTGGACGCCAGCACCGACTGGTGGACCGGCTGGTCCTAGGGCAATGGGACGACCAGCAATGGCTCCGGAACTTCCGCATGCGAAGCGACGCTCATGGAGCTCTGCGCCTGGCTCACCCCGAGCTCCAGAGAGCCACCACCCGGCTGCGGGCACCCATCCCGCCAAGAAGAGGGTCGCCATCGCAGTCTGGAAGCTGGCCACCCCGGACAGCTACCGATCGGTGGCACACCAATTCGGGGTGGGCAGATCCACCATCGGCGCCGTCGTGATGGAGGTAAGTCCCAGGGGGAATGGGGTGGCGGGAGGGTGCTGCACTCCATGCCCAGGGGCAGCCAAGACTCCACGCTGGGTCACCCAGGGGTTCGGCCCGTTCCTCCCTTGCACAGGCCTGCTGGGAGGAGGGGGTGTAGGCGAGGTGGCTGTGGTGTGTGTGTGCGTGAGGACAGAGGGAATCACGGGAGGGGGCCAAGGAGCGCACACCCACCCCTGCCTTACGTGATGTGTTCCCTGTGTTTCTCTGCACCCTTCTGCAGGTCGTCCGCGCCATCAACGACCTCCTGCTCCCCAGAGTGATCCGCCTGCATGGACGTGGACGCTACCGTCGCCGGCCGCTGCCCTCGGGTTCCCCAACTGCAGGGGAGCGCTGGATGCAACCCACATCCCCGTCCGGGCCTCGAGCATCGAGCAGCCCATTTCATGAACAGAAAGGGGTACTGCTCCATCGTTCTGCAGGCCGCCGTGGACCACCAGGGCCGCTTCCTGGACGCCTACATGGGCTGGTCCGCAGGACACGACGCCCGCATCCCGCGCAACTCCGGACTGTTTCGCAGGATGGAGGCGGCACCTACTTCCCCGGCAGGAGTTGACTGTCGGGATGTGCCTATGCCCATCTGGCGTTGTCGGGACGCGCCTACCCCTGAAGCCCTGGCTAATGCGCCCTACACGGGCGGCCGGACCAGAACCGGGCCCGGTTCAACGACCGCCTCAACCGGGCCCGAACCGGTGGAGCTCGCCGCCGCTTTAAAAGCCCGCTTCCGTTGTTTGCTCACCCGGCTCGAGATGGGTGAGCGGAATGCAACGGAGGTAGTGGCCGCTGCTGCGTGCTCCACAATATTGTGGAGCGGAGCGGGAGGCCTTCATTCCCGCATGGCTGGCAGCAGAGGGCCAGGCCTACGAACAGCCCCACACAGCTGCCAGCCACCAGGCGCACCAGGATGGGGTGCGATCCGGGAGGCCCTCACAGACATGTTCTCACAGGCCCCGGAGTAGGGTCGCCTCGGTTTCCCTGGACAACTCCCTCTCCTCCCTTCCCCTCCTCTCCTCTCCCTTACCTACCAACACACAAAAACACAGTTTGGTTTCAACATAAACACGTGCTCGGTTTTTATTTACAAAGGGGGGAGAGGGAGAGGAGACCTTGAACTGGGAGGGGGAGGAGAGCTACTCCTGGGAGGGGTGTCCCGTGCGACCGCTCGTGCGGGGCGGACCTGGACATGGGGGTGGACTGCGTTGGGGCAGGCTGAACGGGAGGTGGGCAGGAAGGGCAGGAGCAGGGGCAGGAGCGGGAGGGGCAGAAGCAGGGGCAGGAGGGGCTATTGCAGGAGGGGAGGAACAGGAGGGGGCGGGGGCACTACTAGGGGAGGGATGGCGGGGGCATGGGGCGCGGCCATGCCGTAATGAATGGCATGGGCGATCTGTGCAGACAGGCTGGCAATAGAGTTTGCCATGACTGCACAGTGCCCCTGGAAGGTGGCCCAGGCCCCCTGGCGCCACTGCAGGTCCGCCTCCGTGTGCCTCTGGATGGCCGCCTCCACCCGCTCCACGGCCTGCACGTGGCGCCGCAGGAGCTGGTCCCGGTGTCGGGTGCGGGGCCTCCGTGGTTGGGCGGCTGGGGGTGCTGCTGCTGCCGGACCGGAGGGTCCCCCGCTCCTGGTTGGTCCTGCTGCAGGGAACAGAAGAAAGGATGGGTCAGTCAGGCAGCCCGGCCACTGTCCCCATACCTCATGCCTTCCACCCCACCCCTGAGCCCAGGTGACACCACAGGGGTGGTGTGGCTTGGGCCCCCTCGGTTCCTCCCCCCCCCGGGTTGTATGTTTGCATAGAGGACCGCCCCTGGAGTAGGGTCCTCCTCCATGTATTGGAACCCCCGGTCTGTGTCCTGGCCCCGTGGAGGGCGGGAGGGCGCTTGTGTTGCATTAACCTGTGGAACTCCCTGCCGGTAGAGGCTGTGAGGCTTTGGGCTAATCAATGGTATTTGACAGGGAAAGCGAGATGAATCCCCACACAGTGCCTGGGAGCACGTCTGGCAGACGTGGTCTGGGCTCTCAGATCCCCATCGCGTGGGATATCTCCTGGACGGAACCAGGAGAGTGACTGGGGAGTGTCCCATCCTTGCAGCAAAACTCAGGCGGCCCTAGGGGCGGCCCGAGCGCTTCCCACCCTTCTCCCTCCCACTATCCCTCACACACGAGCCCAGGACGTGTGTGGCTGCAGCGGGACTTCCTCGGGAAGCAGACGAGGCTCAGTGGGGGCCACGCCACGGGCTGTGACGCTGCGTTTACCCAGGAGCAGCTGGCTGTGCCTCTCAGCCAGGCATGGGACAGTGTGCCATTCTCCGTGCTGCACCCTTGCGGCGGTGCAGGCTCTGGGCTGAGTCCCTGGGGCCCTGGCCGGTTCCAGTCGGCATCCACCCTTCCCCCTGGTCCCGCCGAATGTGTATGAGCAGCACGGTCCCAGGCGTGCCCTGCAGCTGCCTGCCGCGCCACGTGCTGCTCGGTCACCAGGCTGCACGTGGTTGGACGGGCTGCTTGCTGCCTACTGCTACACAGCGTGCAGCACACGTGGCCTGAGTGACATGCTCTCCCCCTTCCCCCTCCGGGCACCTGGCTCCTCCCCCCCCGCCCTTGTGAGTGCAAAGTGCAAGACTCACCGGTGGATCCTTCCCCGGCCTCGGAGGGTGCGCGGGAGACGCCAGGGCTGCTGGAGGGGGCCTGCTGGGTGGCAATGCTGGCCTCCTCCTCCGAGTCAGCGCTGTCGTCTCCTTCCCCCGCCTCGGTGGTCCTGGTGACGGGGCGATGCTGCTGTCCACAGCCACGCCTCTGGGGCTTGCGGGGCTGGCTGGCCAAGGATGGTATGGAGCCGGTCGAGTGGGGCAGGTGTCTGGTCCTGCCCCCGGCCCTCGCTGGCCCGCACGTAGCCAAGGCGCAGCCTGACTTTTGCCCGGACTTGTTCGAGGTCCGGGCGGGATGGCCTTGCTGGGCGAGCGCCGGCCATGCGGCCAAAGATGGTGGCGTTGCGGCGCCATGAGTGGGTCTCGTGGAGGCCCTCCTCCTCCTCCCATAGGTCCAGCAGGCTGTCCAGCTCCTGAGGACCAGGATGGGGCCCGCCTTTTCGGCCCCTGGGGGCCTCCTGCACTGGGGGTGCAGGTGGCTCCTCGGCTGGAGCTGCCATGCTGGGGCTTTGTGGTGGCTGCTGGGCACAGCAGGGCAGCGTGGCAGACCTCAGGCCCCTGAGGTCTGAGGAGGCCTGCGTGTGCTTTAAGGGCTCGGGTTACCAGGAAGTCCGGCTCCTACGGGTCTCCCGGCCCAAACCGCTTTTTTCCGCATAGCCTGCTTTTGCGCAAAAGTCTTAGCTAGCTGTCTACACTGGTCCCTTTTGCGCAACACTTTTGCGCAAAAGGGACTTTTGCCCGAACGGGAGCGTCAAAGCTTTTCCGCAAAAAGCACTGATTTCGTACATGAGAACGTCAGTGCTTTTGCGGAAAATCGAGCGGCCAGTGTAGACAGCTGGCACGGTTTTGCGCAAAAGAGGCTGATTTTGCGCAAAAAAGTGGCCAGTCTAGACACAGCCCATGAATTTATCTAGTTCTTTTTTGAACCCTGTTAAAGTCCTGGTCTTCACCACATCCTCTGGCAAACCGATAGATGTTCTCGGAATTGTGAAGTTCCACAGACTTGTCAGAGATGCCCGAGCTGTCCCACCTGCCTATGCCACATACGGGCCTCCTGCTTAGTCCTTTGCCGCTGGCTCCAACATCCCTGCAAATGGTGGTTCATATTGCAGTGTGGGTCACTTAACTATGCTGGTGGAGGAATCAATGCTGTGAGGAGATGCTGTTGCACGTAAGACTTGATAAGATAGCAACGCATATACAGTAGGAACAAAGCATTTAGAGAGAAAAGATTCTAAAAACAAACATGACTCTTGATTTAAGAGTTACAGCTTCTGAAGGGAAGAAGGGAAGAACAGCCAGTGCCTGAGCTCAGTCACACCCACTGGCAGTGTTCCCTCTAAGGTTTTTTCCAACTATGAATGGTGTGAGTTTTGGTTTGTGCACCAATATTGAGGTCATGTGCACTGGTTTGGATGTGTGGCACCCAATTTATTAACATACACATGTTCCCAGCTGCCAGAACAGTCACCTCGCCCTTCACCATGCAGCAGGTCCCATTCCCAGCTGCTAGAGCAGACCCTGCCCCTCCCTCAGCCATGTGGCAGGTCCTGTTCCTGGGCCAAGCCACCAGAACAGGCCCCGACCACCCCCCGTCCCCTGCCATTTGGCAGCCCTGGCCACTGGAGCAGGCCTCCCCCACCCACAATGCTGTTGCAGCAGGTCCCGCCCCCCCCCTCCACCCCAGCAGCTCCCTTACCCCATGTCATCTCAGCTGTCCCCGCCTGCTGGAGCAGCTGCCTGCCATGCGAGTGCTGCTGCATGGTTCTCCAGAGGAGGTGCGCAGGGGAAGAATTTTTTTGGTGCGCGGCTGTGCAGGCATTCACTTTAGTGGGAACATTGTCCACTGGGTAAAAATAGTTGATACACAGAGGACAGTTGCCCAGGATCCACATGGGAGAGTTGTGAAATTCCATCCCAAGGTGGGTTGATACCTAAAAACAAAAGCATTGCTTGGTTTGCAGTGGGAACAAAGCTTTTATTCTTGTGTGCGCTCAGAGGTTTTTAGCTTGTGGTCCATGGACCCCTGGAAAAAAGAAAGTTGAAAAAATGTAGGGGAAGTTGTCTCTTCAGAGCTAAAAAAAAAGGAAAAAGACAGACACAAGAAAGTGTTTTTACCCACCTGGTCTCCCCCCTCCACCCAGCAGCTGGGGCACTTTCAATGGTAGGAAAAGTCATTCAAATGTGATCAGATTCAAGTACAACCGGCTATAAGGAGCAGGAAAATATTAATACATTAAGCAAAGGCTGACATTGCAGTAGTCTCTATATTCCCAATAGAAATTGTTCTTAATTTAGCGTTAATACTGCCCAAGTGCATTTTCTACCAGTATAATCACTTGAGCGGAAAAAAGGTCAGCAGTTATATCAGCATTTCCATTCGCACCAACCTCTGCTCAGATGCCATGGTACCCAAACACAATCCAGCATTCCAACACAGACACACAAATTCTGACACAAAACCCTTCACACTTCTGACTCCTTGACAGTCCCTCTCAAACACAAAACCATAATTCCAAACACAGCCAGATTAATACTCCCAGATAAAAATGATGTTAAGGTAGAAATAAGGGCGAGCACACCCTTAACATGTAATGGTCATACATTATAGGGGGTGTCTCATAATGAAATTCCTAGGTTTAAGGCCAAACATAGATTCAAATATACTGAGGTATGGGAAAATGCAGGACATCTGAACAATTTTCACTCTGTAATGCAGTGAGGTCATTAATACGCATAGTCTGTAATGTTCATAGTCTCAGAAATGTAAATTGTTTTTAAAAACTAGTTTAATCCATTTCTTTTCCTCATGGTGTCACTGCAGGACCGAGTTAAGGTTGTTCAGGTGCTCTTTCTGTGTGCATTTCTGTACTGTAGCACTTAGGATGTCTTTTGCTTTTTGACCTTAACTCTGAATTTCCAGGGTTTCTAATGCTTGTTCTGCAAATGATTACAACATATTTGTAATGTATTTTACTTTAAGTTACCAAAGTGCCCTTTCTCTAGTCTTAACAATTTATGTCTGGGAATTCTTTTGTCTTTTTTAAAAGATGAAAAAAAATGTCAAAAATACATAACCACTGGACAGGAAACCTAAAGAAAAATCTTACCTGTGTAATATTTCGAAGCGATGATGTAGCAACAGCAATCCTAACTTTTAGGGCCAGCTTCACTACATGCTGGGCTGCGTAGGTGTAGCGCAAAGTAGCCATGCTGGTCAGTTTCCCTTGTGTCTCCATAATATTTTCCCAATAGATGTGCCTATGGTCTTAAAGGCTAGAGTGTGTTAATTGTTCATGAAAAAGAGTCCCTTAGTGACCCTTGTGCAAGTGCCTCACAATATAAGGCCTCAGCTACGTGTACATGGGTTCAGCACAGAATCTGGAATGGCAGTTACAAGCAATATAATCAGTGCATGCAGCCTAGCATGAGTCAATGTGATGTAAAGAGCTACAGGCATGGTTGAGGCGCGCCTTTGTTTAGACTATCACCAGGTTGAATCACCCCTGGGGAGTGTGGTATGTTACCATGCAATGTTTACATTTTCAGCCATTTGTTGGCTTTTTTATTAAAGCCCAGCGCGCTGTACAAATGTCACCCAGTACAACATGGAGTTCACAATTTGACTCAGCTCCATCCTAATGTAACAGGTTTCTTCAGGCTTCCCTTACCCGTTTACGCTGTCCACTCCTGTCTTCCACTTTCTGGCCAGCACTTGCTAACGCCAGCGACTCAGGCCAAAAAGCCAAGATGACCTTCTACGTCCCTTCCCCTGTGGTCAGACTGATGGTCATGACCACTGCTGAGCTGGGGGACCTAATGCACAAGGGGTGCTGCTGTCTAACGCTGTGGCTCAGCAGGAGCAGCGGCCCGTGTGCCCTAACTGTGAAGTGCTCAGGCACATGGGTCACTCCCTACCTGCAGTGCAATATGGCTCTTCTAGCCTCTTCTCCCCGAAAGCTAGCTCAGCGACCAGGTGCCAAAGCCAGGCCAAAGTTGGACTTACGAATTGCAACACTCAGCACTGCAATGGTTAACTTTCAGGTGCTTAAAAATATAATTGAACAGCAATGGGCTCCACAGCTGCCTAGGCAAAAATGAGGGGAGAGAGGAGGCTAGGCAGCCACTAAAGTCAGCGTTGGTGCCAGCTGGCCCCCTGAGAGGGCCATGTCCTTACTCCCTCCCTTTGTACAATTAGGCGCCTCAGTCCAAGCAATAGTGAGGTCTCTGGCTCTGCTTGCTAAGCCTAACCCAGGAATCCCTCCCATAGCATCTGGCAATGCAGGTGCCCAAGTCACTTCCTGTGCGATGGATATAAACGTGCCTATCTCTGTCTCCACACAAAATGGCTGCAGGAGGCGGAGGTGACTTTATACCGTTAAAGCTGGCGGTTAGCGCCCTCAGCTGGGAGGTTGGAGACTCAGGTTCAAATCGCATCGTGATTCTTTCACAGAAGTCATGGATTCTGTGATTTTCCACAACCTCTGTGACTTCCACAGTGGCAGGTGTAGCGGACATCAGGCCAGTTGCACTGGCTGCTGCTGGAGTGACCCAGGGCCAGCTGCACCAGCTGCTGCTCAGAAGGCTCTTGGCAGCTGGCTCTGGGGACCACCCAAACAGCAGTTGTTGCAGCTGGTCCGGCACTTACCTCTCCCCTCCTCCCCGAGCAGCTGAGGAGCACCTAAGCAGTTGTTCACAGGGGTACCCCCGAGCCAGCTGCGTGGCCATTGCTCTTACGGTCCTGGGGACTGCACAGGCAGTAGCCAGTGTGGCTGATCCCACCAGGGGAGCCAACAGCCATGCTGGGCCCCCGGGCAAGGTGGGGTGGGGCAGCTCCACAGTCCCAGAAGGGGCAGGCTCTCAGGCAGTAAGGGTGGGGGTTGGGGCAGCCAGCCCTCAGTGCTGTCTGTAGTGCACTATGCCGACCCCCCAGACCCTTAGAGCTGCCCGGAGTGCACCATGCAGTGATCTGGCGGCAATTTAAATGGCCTCCGGCTCTGGGTGCAGCGGCGGAACCCTGGGCCCTTTATAATTGCTGCTTGGATGATCCCTGGGGGGGCAAAGTGGGCAAATGCCTGGGGCCCAGCAGTCTCAGGGTGGCTGGAGCAGTGACCCCCCAGGGGTGGCTAGACACTGTCCAGACAACAGTTTCCAGGAGCAGCAACTGGGGCAGTTAGCTCCCAGCAGGACCCCCCCCAGCAGGGACCCCACCAGCGCAATGGGGCCCCAGAAATAAAGATTTACTCAGGGGTATTGTTGGTAAAAGTCCTGTGAATTTGTATTTATTGCCCATGAGCTGTCCATGACAGTCATCCTCTTGAACGTCAGTCATGGGAGGTAGGGCTTGGCCCCCAGTCGCAGCAAGTCTAACACCAGCCTTGGAGAGCCCAATTGAAAAGGGTTCGTGACTCACTTCGGGGTCCCAACCCCAGTTTGGGACCTGCTCTTATCAGGTGAGCAGTGCCATCACCCCCCGCCTCAATTTTGACTGGAACCCAGGCCTGTAGGCAAGCGCTGAGCATGCCTTGGGGGGTGCCCCGATAAGCTAGGTGGAGGAATGCTGATTGCCCCTGATTCACACATATCACGGGTTTAGGCAGGAGGTAGGTGCTCTGATGCCTAAAGGGAGACACAACCGCACTTGCTCAAAGGTAGAAACACAGGCAACCAGGAATTTTAACCTTGAAAACTGAGTGAATTTACACATCAACCCGGTTCAGCTCCCACTGGCACCCAAGTACCTTAGTGGATGTGAGCCCCGGCGACTAAACCCACTTGCTATAACCTTCCCCACCCTGTCTCCTCTCAAACCTAACACCCTACCCCCACGCCTGTGTCCCAACCCACCCTTTACCCCAGAGACCACAATGGCTCCCACCTGTTGTAAAGCCCCCTCGCAGTTTCTGTCCCGCGTCAAGCTTCATATCCCCGTGCCTCCTGGCTTCAGTGCCTCCAAAACCTGAGATACTCTGACCCACTGCCTGGCTGTGCTCCCCAATGCGCCTCTTCCCTAGGGAGTCACAAAGGGTGGTGGCCTTCCCCACTCTGTCATCTAGCTAGCCTAGGGATGGGCAATAATTTTGATGGCGGCGGGGGGTGTAGGGGGGTACCAAGATTTTGGTAAATGGTTAAGGGCTGTGGTTTTCTATGAAAATGATGTGGGGTTTGGGATGGAGGTTGGGTGCAGAAGGGAGTGTGGGGTAGGGGTTAGGGGTGAAGGAGTGAGTTGTGGACTGGGACAGGGGATTGGGGTATAGGATCTGGGTGGGATATGGGTGCAGGAGAGGATTCTGGCCTGGGGAAGGGGTATAGGAGGTAGTACAGGGTCTGAGGGGGACTTGTGATCTGGGCAGTGTGGGGTCCCTGTGTGCAGAGGGTGTGGGTGGTGACCTAGTCCAGGAGGGCTTGGTGGCTGGGGGCAGGGAGCTGGGGTGCAGTGCCAGAGGCAGGCTCTAGGTGGGAGGTGCTTACCTAAGCAGCTCCTGACCAGCAGCCCAGAGGACCCATCAGGCAAGCTCCCTACCTGCCATAGCCCCAGACCGCTCCATGTGCCTCTCTGGGCCCCTAACTAAAAAATTGTGTCAATATTAGTTGTCAGAATGCATGGCCCTATATGTGCATGCACATTTCCCCCTTGAAATGCAGAGTCTGATGCAAAACCCATTGACTTAGAATCATAGAATCCTACGGCTGGAAGAGACCTCAGGAGGTCATCAAGTCCAGCCCCCTGCCCAAAGCAGGACCAATCCCAACTAAATCAACCCAGCCTTCAAGGGGAATACTTGCCCTAAGTTCATTGGACTTCAGAACAAGCCCTTTATGTGCCCCAGTGAGAGCAAAATGACGCACAAAACTGTAGTGACTGTACAACTTCATTTTATTTTGTGTGCTTTTATAGGATATAAATAAATGACAAAATTACAAAATTTATAACTGGAAGCCCAAGCATATTTACATATAAGTATTTGTTGCAGTGAGGCTCTTATTTACTTTGTTCCTATACAATTTTCCTTTTGGTACCATATTTTTCAGTGTTATTTTTACTGTCAATTTACTACATACATATCAACAGTGAATAAGCAAAATATGTACAAGGAACTATTTGTTCAAGTAAATTGAATACTGTATTAAAAGGTTTTCATTGCTCAGAGCTATAGGTTTAATTAAACCATATACAATTATCAATTTTAAACCAAGTCCAGTTATCCATTTTTTGGAGTTCACCAATTGATGATTGTAATTGAAAAGCTCAGTTAGATATGAAATAATAATAATAAAAAAACAGTAAGACAACCACACAATTTATCAATATCTCTATAATGAACTTCAAAATGATTCACAATTTGACTGGATAGAACAATATACATTAAAATGTCATTTTTCTCTTATGATATTTGTACCGTTATAATTCAGTTCTACATAAATATACATTATGGCATTATACAAATACTCCACAGACATTAAAAAAATTAAAACACTTTAAAGAAAATGTAAGTAAATTTCATTTCATCAAGCAAATGCTTTATCATTTTTGTTTCATGAAAAGAGTTTTATTCCTTTGGAATTTTTTTCCTTTTCTTTTTTTTTATTTAGAAAAATGTCTGCAATAGAACGTTATCAACACTCCTTTCAAACAAGCTTTCTTTGACAGAAACCTTGATAGCAAAATCTGTAGTTTTGATTATGTTCTCCAGAACTGCTGTTGAGATTTTTAAAAATACTAATAGAATTCACAACTGTAGCAACTTTAAACTGTGTAAATTATTGTATGTGTAGTGCAATGACTAGTCTGCTTCTACTCTAGTCCCATCAGATGAAGCAGCTAGCTCATCCACAACTGATGTTTTGCTAAAGGTACTGTAGCAAGTGCTTAGTTAACTTTAAAATAAACAAAATCTTTCATAGTTAATCTGACTTTATCTCCCATAAATATTTCTATGTTCTCCCACAACATTCTTTTCCATAAAAATATCTCATACATGACACATTTTCTATGCATTATTATTTCCCCTTTTGAACCAATCATAAAATTCTGATCCTTTGTCATACTGTGATAGATTAATTTTAAGAGGATCAAAGGACATTAATGATTACATATAAAACCAGCACACACAGAAATTGGGGTAACTAATTTCTTGTTATTTTGTGATTATTTTGTATACAATAAAGCGTAATTAATTCGTAGGAGTTCAGTTGTTTCACAAATATTGTATTTAATAATTCTATTTAAATTAAAACCTACCAATATTTCAGTAAACCCCCCACCATACGTCATACTCATAGGCAGCATCAATGTTAGTTTAGAGAACTTTTTAAAAAGTAGAATCCTAAAATAAGAAATCAAAGAAAGCACTGTGGCGGAGTCACAAGAGAGAACTGCTTGAAAAATATTTCCTCACTCTTCTTGCAGACTGTAATTTAAAAGTCTTCATACAGTGTCATTCGCCTGACAGTGCTGCAGGAAGAACCTCCCCAAAAATGAGTACCAGCCTTTTGTTGTTAGTTACAAGGCCACTCTTACAGTGCAGTCTTCCTCTCTACTGGATTGAAATGTTGCCATAAAGGAAAGGCTGTGCTGTGACTACTTGGAGTGCAAGGCACAACAAGAACCAGAGGACAGTTTTGTATCAGAAAATTGTAGTTTCATACTTGGTATTAATTCCTCTTTTGGCTTCTTGTCCAGGTTCTACAATCCACGGTAGATTAGCAAGAGTCTTTTGTTCAGATGGATCTATCTGCTTTAAAATAAATATAAATAAATACATGCATTTAACTGGATCAGCATGTCTATACAAAGCATCTCAAGTGCTAGTTTTGTATCTGTGCAAGAAGTCATAGAATAAATCCAATGGTTTTACCATCACAGAGAAATCTATACAGGACAATACTTACTTATGATTAAGCTTTTTTTAAGGACTTCATCCTGAGCTGTGCGCTCTAACCTTGTTTAACATACAGCCAGATGACAGCATCAGTGGCCAAAAATTGTTCTTTCTTAAGATAATCTTAAACAAAGCATTCTGTCATACACCACAAAACAGGAAGGCTATGTCTACACTGGCGGCTTCTTGCGCAAGAACATCTTGCGCAAGGGTTCTTGTGCAAGAAGTCTTGTGCAAAAAAAGTCCACACTGCCATGTACAAGCTGTGCTTTTGCGCAAGAGTGCCCATGGCAGTGTGGACGCTCTCTTGTGCAAGAAAGCTATGATGGCCATTTTAGCCATAGGGCTTTCTTGCGCAAGAAATCCCTGCCGAGCGTCCACAGTGCCCTCTTGCGCAAGAGCTCCTGTGCAAAAGGGGCTTACACCTGTTAAAAAAAAGCGTAGCTCTTGCGCAAGAAGACTTCTCTTACCACGCCGTACTGTAAATCTTCTTGCGCAAGAGCAGGCGGGCAGTGTGGACGCTCTGCGGATGCTTGCGCAAGAATGGCCATACTTGCGCAAGAAGCCGCGAGTGTAGCCATAGCCCAGGTTAATTATCTTATAGTAACTGGAGGTTCTTTGAAATGGGTGATTGCTATCTGTAGTCCATTGTGGGGACATGTGCTCCAGGCACCCAGAGCTGGAGAATTTTGAAAGCAACATCCGTTGATCCACCCATGCACCTTGGCTCACTGTCTACTTTTAAATGAGGAGATAAAAAGTGGGTCGAACTGACCACCTCTTTATTGCAAATTAGAAAAGATCCAAAGCAAAGGGGAAGGAGGGTTGGTAGCGGGAGACAGAAAAGGACCACAGCTATCTCCTGCAGCTATTAGAAGGTAAATAACCTTGTAGGAAAAGAAAGAGTGTGAAGCATGGGCCTGGTG
Source organism: Rafetus swinhoei (assembly GCA_019425775.1). Classification (NCBI taxonomy): domain Eukaryota; kingdom Metazoa; phylum Chordata; order Testudines; family Trionychidae; genus Rafetus; species Rafetus swinhoei. The sequence continues at coordinate 265,441,846 of CM033437.1, read as the reverse complement.
CTTGAACCACTATGATTAACAGACAGGCTGTGTCAAAAGCAGATGTTTGTCTGCAAGTCAGAGTCTCTTGGCACTAGAACTACTAGCACTGATAGAAGCACATGAAGTATGTAAATACATTGCATCAGGTCAGTACAGGGACACCCAGCTGAGTACATGATAAAAGAGTTTGAACCAACAAGAGTGAAAGCATAACTATGGGTAGTGAATAGGAATACTTTGGAGGAAAGTACAAAGGGAGGTACCAAATGTATCATTAATGCGTAAGATGATACGTAATGGTGTGTATCATAGTTGTTCATTTCTGTCTATAAATGTTGGGGTACTTCACTAAACACTTTGGCTGGCCTAGGGGGCAATAGTGAAATCCATACTATTGACTGAGCCAAATCCATTGTCATGGGTACCAATATTTAGGGATTCGGAGACTATTTGGCTACCAATGACTATTAATGTATTTTATTCGACAATAAACCTGACTCGGGTGCCTTTGTATCTTATCTGACCTATGGTCCTTGGGAGCTCTCGTGAAGTCTATCATGCTAGCTACCTGTGCAGAGCTGGCAGATATACTAAGGGAGCATACGAATATGCACACAGCTGAATGTTTATCATCACTGACGGAACAGGAGATCTGTCAGGATGCCACGCCAGTGAATCCTGAATTTACTGTATCGCTGTCCTGAACTACTACAAACCTTTTCTTCTTCACATGCTGGTCCTTAAGTGTGGGTGACTGACAAGCAGCACTCAACTAGGTGGAGGTTGTGTGGCTATAGATGACAGCCAAATGGCAGATGACTGCCATTCCAAAAGATGCATCAGCAGAGGAGTCCTGTACCAAAGCATAGTGTCTCACAAACATGTAGACAGAGCTCCACATAGCTGATTTGCAGCAGTTGAGTAAAGGTGCCGTCATAGACATTGCTTGCACTCTTGTTGAATGAGTTCTTAACTCAAGAGGTGGGGGACGAATAGACAGCTGACAGAGCAAAATACAGCTGGAGATCCATTTTGAGATTTTTTTTTAAATAGTGCGGGATCAGGCTCTTTCTGCTACTCTTGTTTTATTCTCTGAAGGTAAATGGCTAAGTCTCACTGAGTGTCAAGGGAATGGAGCCTCTTTTTTCCTGAGTATGCATGTGGTTTTGGGAGGAACACAAGTAAGTGAATTCTCCGAGGCTACGTCTAGACTGCAAGCTTCTTTTGGAAGAAGCTTTCCCAGAAGAGATCTTCCAGAAAAGCTTATTTCGAATGAGAGTGACCACACAGCAAAAGCACAATGAAAAAGCGATGTGCTTTTTCGAAAGATAGCATCCACATTGATTGGACACTCTCTCGCATTTAAGTTGTGATTACTCTGGATGGAGTGGCCACCAGGGCACCTGTGTTATTTCCTGGAGGGCTCTTCTTTGAAAGAACTCCCTCTTCTGCGTCCACACACACCTTTTTCCAAAAAACTTTTTTGGAAAAATGCTTCTTCCTTGTAGAATGAGGCTTACCGCCATCGGAAAAACCCCTCCATGCTTTTGACTTTCTGTTGAAAGAACTCAATGGCAGTGTGGACACAAGTATTGTTTTTCCAGAAAAACAGGCTTTTTTCCAGAAAAACGCTGCAGTGTAGACACACCTTGATTCAGATGAGACAAAAAGGCAGAAAGGTTCTGATTAAGCTTTTCCAGAATCAGCTAGTCAGTGGGTGTGCAAAGATTGAGTAGCCCTGTGAAAGTGGATGGTATGCACTGATTGCCGCCAAGTGAACCCACCAGGAACTGATGAATAAACCTGCTATCTTTATGGAAAGGACATAGTCCAGAATGAGAGTAATACCTGCGGCTTCTAGGTATGTGTCTTTGATGTGCCCAGACAGAAGAACACGTCACATGGCTAGGTAATATTTCCTAATGGAATCTTTCCTATTGTTACAAAGGATGTTCTGTATAGCTTCAGAACATGCTAACTCTAACGATGATGCCCACCTGAAAACCAGGCTCTGAGATGCAGCAGATGTGGGATGGGATACTTGATCTGGCTGTTCTGCAAGGTCAGGAGATTGGGAAAATGACCAGTGCCTGAAACAATATGTGTAGGAGATTTGGGAATAAAAACTGTTTGGGCCAGTTGGGGGCAATGTAATTGACTTGTGCCGTGTCCCCTGTGAATCCTGCATAAAACTCCAGGCAGGAGTGGTCATGGAGGAAAGACATAGTTCTGATGGTTTGACCATGGAAGGAGCAGAGCATTATGCTGTGAGCAGCAACCTACGGCTCCTTTGGAACAGTGTATCTTGCATTCCATATTTTTTTTGGGAGGCCAACAAGTCCCTATTGGGGTGTCTCCATGAGAATATATTTCATCACAGAGTTGTGTGGCTCCTACTTGTGATCAGACAGAAAAGTGTCTTTCGAGGGAGTCCACTAGCATATTCTGGTTTCCTGGTAGCTAGATTGCTGACAGGGCAATCTGATTGCTGATGCGCCAGTTCCATATACTGACAGCTTCTCTATACAGTGGATGGATGTCATGCCTCCCTGTTGGATGTAAAGGATGGTTGTGATGTTGTCCAACATTATGAGAACACGTGGATCTTGAAGGAACAGGAGAAAGGCTTTGCAAGTACTTAAAACTGCTCATTGCTTTAAAACACTGACGTGTATCCTGGACTCTTGAGATATCCAGTGCCTTGTGCTCTATGAATGTCTGTGTGCATTCTTCAGTCCAACAGTAATCATCATCCTGGCTGGTGTGGAGGCAAGAAAAGCAACACCCACACATTCCTGGCAGGAATTCTTCCACCACACCAGGAACAGTTTCACCATGGTGGGAACAGTCACTGTGGTGTTCATGGATTGTCGGTTAGGCAAGTCCACTGTTTGGAGCCATGCTTGTAAGCAATGAGGGTAGAGTCTTGCAAATAGCATGATGTAAGTGCATGAGGCCATATAATCTAAGAGACACAGACATGTCCTGACAGGTACTCAGGGGTTGCTTATGACCTGGTCCATAATATTATTCATGGCCTGAAACCTGCCCTACGCAGGTAAGTCCTTGTCCTGGCTGAATTTAAAGACAGCATGACGAAGCCAGTGTAGGGGTGAAGATGGAATTTTTTGGAGCATTTGCACTGATCCCCAAAGAAGAGAGGAGCTGCAGCACTGTTGAAGTCATTGCACGGGCCTCTTGGCATGACCTGGAGACAAGGAGACAATTGTCAAGGTGCAGAAGATGGTACAACCACAATGTCTCCTACAGTCTCCTACTGCAGTTTGGTAAATGCCCCCGAGCACTAGCATTGCCAAAGAGAAGTACATTCTATTGAAAATGATTGGAGCAGTATGGATGCCCACGTGAAAGCTGGTGTCCATGTCAAGAGCTGTAAACTGCATGGCCTTTTCCAAGGATGGCATTATAGATGCCCACATCATAATGAATTTGAGTTTCTGAATAAAGAGGCTAAGCTGCCATAAGTCAAGAATGAGTCTCCACCTGGCCTCCTTTTTGGGTATTAGGAAGTATGGCAAGTAAAAAACATCCTTGTGGTACAAAAGAGCAATTCAATCAATCATGCCTACTTCTTGTTCGAGGATGTGCTAGTGCAGTGGCCCCGAACTTTTCAGGGCTGTGCTCCCCTTACTTCTGCCGGGGCCAAGGGTGTGATTCTGGGTGGGGGATGAGGACAGGATAAAGAGGGCCAAGGCTGGGAATAAGTCTGGGGCCAAGGGCTGGGAATGGGACCTTGGCAGGGATGGGACAGGAAGAGGTGGGACAGGAGTGGGGACTTGAGGGAAGGAATGGAGTGAGGGCAGGGCCAGCACCTCTCCCCCCCATAAGAACTGAGGAAGTCAATAGATTTATAACCTCTCTCAAGAGGAAGGGACCCAATGGGGAGGGAGACTCTGGGTCTGGGGGAGAGTGAAAGTGTCCTCAGGCAGCATGTAGGTTTCAGCTCTTCTCAGAGTGAGAAAGGTCCTGACCACCCAAACCACAGTCTGTGCCACAGCTATTGAAGACAAAGATAGTTCTGCGTGTAACTGATGCTTAGTGCTTGGTCTTCATTAGTGCTGGCAGATCCCAGCATTTGTGTTTGGTGGGGTACCACAGGCACTAATGTCCTTGATCACAATCCAGTGCTGATGGAGCACTTGTCTTGGGGGGTTTCTTGTCACAGCTTGGGATTTTCCAAGTTCTCTTGGCCTGAGCTTGCTGTTCAGGCAGAGATGAGTCGGACTTCTTTAAAGTGGATTTGGAGGAAGACTTAGTCCCATGCTAAAGGGGAATGCTCCAGGCTCTCCTGACAAGACCCTGCTGAAGGATCTGTGTGGGATCCACTTCGCTTCAGACTTTGCGGCAGGAGGTGCACTCCTGGCTGAGTCAATCTGATGGTGGTGGTGGTGGGGTTTTCCCTGGCCCACATTGAGATCTCATGGCCTTTTAGATTAGATGCTTCCCAAGGTGAAGCTCCCACCTTTCTTGAGTATGGCAGGGGAATGAAGGGCAGATACTGCCTCTTGAGGCACTATAAGCATTGCTGGCGGACAGTGGTGATCAAGAAGGATCGAAGACAGGAAGCTCAAATTTTGAAGCTGGGAGTCCTCGGGTTGGGTGGGTGGCATTCCCCAGGAAAGGGAGACTAACTATGAAACACTAACATTATCAGGTACAAACTGTAACACTCTTCACAGACATGCACATATAGTCACAGCAAAAGGGGAAAGCTGAAGCGCTGGATTCTGGGGATTCCAAACCGAACTACATGGCAATGAGAAGGAACGGGGAGGTGGTCGCCCCACCCCATCTTTTACCTTCTCAGTTGGAGGCACAAAAGGTGAGCTAGGGATGTATGTGTAGAGCAATGGACACCACTTTCAAAATTCTCCGGCTCCAGGCACGTGGGGACAGACATCCAAAGAAGAACAATACCTCTCTGACATTTACGCACTTGAGAAGGGAGCTTTAAATTGAGTTAAATGAATAATGTATGCACTAGCCAGGGTGATCATTCCATCAGGCCTTCATTCGGAGTATCAGTTTAGATGAGTATCAGTTTAGATGAAATAAGAACTTCATCAAAAACCAAACCACAGCTGAACAATTTGTATCTTAGGTTAGAATTGCGGCTGCCTTCTTCAGTCTCAACAGGCACTTATTGCATCTTCTGAGTCTTCAGTATTAGAACTGACTACATTTCGGACTTTTCCAGTTCACAGGAAATTTTGCCTGTTTGTAATTTAGTTTCACTGCTGCTGTTCAGTGGTGGCAATCAGTAGAACTGACGTGAATCATGTCAGCAGTGGCTAGAGATTTTGACAGCCATAGCTCTGGGGCAGCCCTGCCGCGCAGAATGCTCCTGAGGCAGGAATCCCTGGGCTTCCAAGCTCCCAGGCCAGCCAGATCCCTGACTTGCCCAATTCCCATTCCAGCAGCCTGTGGCTGAACAGCCTTCGGAGTACAGCTCAGCCTCAAGAAGCCTGAAAACCCCGAGACTTGAGCATCCCAAGTAAGCTGGGGCTCACAGGACTTTCAGGTTGCCTGATGCGGAGCCAGGAGCCTAGACCCTGAAAGCCACATCATGTGCTATGGTTCCCAGCAGCAGGGAGCCTGGAAACCCTGAGAGCCCTGATGCAAGCCAAGGTTTTAGGGCTTTCAGGCTCCCCACTGCTGGAACAAGGAGCTGAGTCCCAGTTAAAGCTGGGGCTTATTCCCTGTTCCTCTTCAGGGAGCCTGGAAGCCCTAGGGTCCCTGGACTCAGGCCAGACTGCATGGTTGCCCAGGAACCATGGACCCTTAAAGCTCACTGTTCTCAGCCCACTCTTCTCCTAGATCAGGGATGGGCAATAGTTTTTGAGTCGGGGCCACTTCAAAAATTTTTGAAGTGGTTGTGGGCCACCCCGGAAGGGGCGGAGCTTCGGGTGGACAGGTGGAGCCTCGGGTTGAAGGGGTGGGGCCTTTAAATAGCAGGAGTTGGAAGGCTTACGCCTCCTCTGTGGCTCCCAGGTATCATGTGAGCTGGAGACAGGAGCAGTGAGCCTTTCAATTCCTGCTATTTAAAGGTCTCGCTGCTCCCAGCCTTGCTGCTAGCCCATTGCCTGGGAGCCGGGGATGCTAGAGCTCTTTCAACTGCTTCTATTTAAAGGGCTCACACTGTCCCCGTGGCTGCCAGGCAACGCACGTGGGAGCGGGGCCTGCAACAGTCGCGCAGGCCAGATCAAAGCTCTAGGCTTTTGCCCACCCCTGTCCTAAGCAGAACTGTATCCATGATTTGACAAAAATTCACTGAATTCAAAGTGTTTTTGTGAAACAGTTCAGGTCCCACAAAGTCAACCTTTTTTGACTGAATTCTTTAATGGGACAATTCCTGACTAGCTCTACTCAAGCTAGATTTTAGCAATCTCTTGGACTGCTGACTGTCTTTAAATCTCACAACTTTTAGCTCTTTCCCAAGTTTCCAGGAAAGGTGTTGTGTATGGTGGAGACCAATGCATTCTGGGACATCTTTAAGTTCTACATACCCCAAATGATATTTGATGAGTACAATCAATAACCAAAGATGAGACTGAGGACCTACCTTCTTAAGTAGAATGTCACTATAGATACGGTTATGTTGTGAATTGTGGAAAGGGAAATTAAATCAGGGAACCTGTTTGGGCTTATAGAGAAAATATTGGAAATGTGTGTTGTCTTCCAGAGAAAATAAGCTTTGGAAGCTTTGGAAAGAGAAGGAACTCGTTCTGATGGGAGGAAAGCGGGAAAAGGGAGATAACTGAAAGTTCAATCAAGTCTTAAATTAGGATTCAGATGATGGAAGCCTTATCTGAACCATAATTCTGTGCTTTCAAAATCTGCCAGTCATTGATTTGCAGTGATCTTGTACTGGGGAAAGTCACAGACACTCAGTAAAGAGACATGACAGGATTATTGTGCTAATACTTGATTGACCTCCGAGGACTGTTTTTTAGTTAGCTTCTACAGATATTAATGTTATAGTCTCGTACTAGTGTCAAAGCTAAACAAAAAAGGATACAATACATCTAGCTAAATTTTGTGTTGATTTACACCTGGTTGCAGTTTCAGGGCAGTCACAGTGACAGCACAGGTTGTAAATCAGAGCTGATTGCGGCCTGTGCTATTTAAAACAGCTTCATTGCACGTGGAAATAAACTCGGAAACATGTCAATCAGTGGGGCGTAAGAGATACCTGACTAGTACTACATCCAGAGCTCCTTAAAGTGGAAGGGTCCGAGATAAATGTTATGAATAGTTGGCATGCTGAGATTCTAATGCCTTGTAGACTGACTTTGGAGTGATGAATAGATGTGGCCTGGCTTATCTTGGGAGGTGCTTTTCTGAACAAGCAAATATATAAACGCCTATTAGACTCATGCCAACTTATTTGTTTGTCTAGCTGGGTTTTGGTTTTCCTATTTGCTACTTACCACAGACTTTCGAATACTAACACGTGGCTTTGGAATTGGTTTGGTGGGTTTGTTTTCAAAGCTTTCTGGGAGGGTTGAAGAATGGCCCCCTTTTCGTGCCTGTAGTGCGAGCTGGTAGGCCACCTCGAATGCCTGTCCGAGTGTAAGAATAATTTCATAGGCTAAATTCTGAAACAACAAAACATTCATAACTAGAGTTAGGATAAATTAGCAGTTATAAATATGAATTAAGGACAATCCTGCCTAGTGCTGTGGGATAGACTTTTACATGCATGTACTGTGCACGTCAATGCTACCCTATCAATCTATATACATATTTTAGAGTGTGTCCGTCCACCTTGTGTCTGTTTGAGTCAGTTTGTTCAAGAACTCCTCCTAAATGATAAGAGCTAGGGCCACCGAATTCGATATGCAGCTTCCTTGTCTCCTAACTTAAAGGAAGGTCAGGGTTTGATTGTGCCAGGACAACCGGAAGCCCTGGGAAAAGGGCTGTTTTCCATAACAGGCAAAGGGAGAGGCTGCTGTTTGGAGGGACGTAATATGAGAGCAACCACTGGGAACAGTGAGCTTGCAGGGGAGAGCTATCCTGCAGATAGCTGGGGGCCACTGGGGGCAGCCATATTACCAAGGGAGGGGACTGGGATTCTGCCATTTGCCTGCCAGCAAACTGAGTAAGTAGCCCCGCCTACCCCAAAACCTTTCTCCCGTTCCCAGTCCTTGGCTATAGTGCTAGCAGGAGGCGTGGGGAGAGGCGGAGAAAAAATACCCCTGGCAGCCAGGGTGAGCCTGGGGAGGATAAAAAATACCCCAAGGCAGATGGGGGCGGAGGGGAGTTGGGAGGATAAAAAAACTGGAGATGGCTTGCTATGTCTTTTCTATCTTCAACGTCTGTGATTCAATGCATCTCCATCAAAGGGCAACCCAAGTGTGATTTGCCGTAATGAAAGGCATTATTCAATTATTGTACACAATGTTTCAGTTGTTAAACATTTAAACAGTGATTAAATTAGGTTGGGGTGGCCTGCTGACACCACATTGCCAATACATAGAATAGATTGATGTTCTTGAATTTCTTCTCTGTAGTTCCATTCTGTGTTCCAGCACGATAATTCAAGGGAAATTCTTCTAAGTTTTATTTTAGTGTCAGATCACAGAACTGAGCCAGTGGAAGGGGATGGTGAGCCAAATCACATGCTTCTTCAACCAAGTCTGTGTGCATCACCCCCCCCAGCAACCTTTCTTGACTCTCCTTCAAGATGCCATTCATCTTGTTTCATTGTTTCTTTAACTAAGAAGATGCCCTCCTTCAAAATCTGCAGTCTGAGTCATTGCTTCCCCTCTCTTGTGTCTCTGAGCACTCTGTGCTGCACAAGCACAGAATAGCAAAGGCACAGGAGGGAACTCATCTTCAATGAGCATTTCCAGAAAACCGAAAGGGAAGTGTTATAAGTGCATCTTCACTTTACTGGGCTGAGTTGAAAATATGGTGTCAGGCCTGTGAGCAACATGCTCAGGCTTTGTCTTCTGCAAACTAGAATATCAGCAAATTCTGGGAGGTTACTGTGCATTGTGGGGTGTTTCTTACCAAAGAAGTCTAATTTTTCAAGAATAAGACCAGTGGGTGATAGCATAAGTAGAGTAATAGGAGTGCTCAAAATGCAGGATAGACTATTTATAAGGTGTGAAACTTGGGAATTTGGATTTAAGGGATTAGTGTGAACCTTTCCTTTGGTAACTTGGGCTCAGCACCCCTGTTGGAGCTTTGAACTTCAGATATGCACAAAACCCAAATCTCAAAGTGAAATTTAGTGGAAACCGCCATGCTTCATTCAGTTTTAGGTTGAAACCATGATGAACCAATCACACTGGACTTTGCTGCAAACCCACACATTTGCACAAGCTCATTGGAAAGGGTAGTGAATCCTTCAGTTAACCAGTTTCTTCAGTTTCTAGTTTGTAGAAGCAATGAACCCAAATGAGATTTGAGTAAGTATCGAATCTGCTCTTCACTAGTTAGACCTTATAATTTTATCCTATCCCTTATTTCAAGCCATCAGTTAAACCCCCACTGTTGACATGAAGGTATTTTCTCATTGTAACACCTACTTTAGGAACAGCACACCAAATTCAGACCTTATGGAAGCAGGTGCACCTCCAGTGATGTCAGTGGAATTGCATCTGTTAACAAATGGGGCTAATTATTCCATCAGTGGCCCAGGTGACACTCCCACTTCCTTAAGTGGCAGTTGCATCTATGCAAATGGAGGAATTAATTGTAATTGGGTCCCAGATTTGCATTTGGCTCATTATAAAATCTTCTTCTGGTGCAACCAGCATTGGTCATGATAGATTAGATAGAAAACATGACTTTTTAACATGTTCCTCCAAATGTGACCAGACTGCTGTCAAGGTCCCTGGGTAGGCTGCCCTGTCAAGACCCTTTTCCAGTCCACTGAATGTTCTCTTTTTCAAGAGACAGGCCCATGCCTTCAATGCTTTTGGGGATGGGATCTCATGATCCAAACCCTTTCTGACTTGGCCTCCTGGTTACACCCCTTAGTTGCCAATTATGAGATAATAGCATACGTTTGCAGTGATACAGAAATAACATCTTTAAAACAAAGGAGGATTTATTGTGCCATAACGTACACAATGCCTTGAGAAGAGGATTTAAAATAACAGAGACCCATATCATATTTCCTTCCCTAATTTGAACTTCCATATCTCTAGCTCAGGAAGACCTACCTGTCTTAGTCCCCATCTCTGAGGTGGGAGAACTAGCGTACACTTCATTCCCAATGCTCCTCCTGCCCGTGACTGAGTTCTTCTAGCATGTTAGCCTTTTCATTTACACACCCAGGGCCAGTTCTCCCAGTACACTCACCCTCCCCTTCCCTTTCATAGGATCTTTGGGGTTTTAGGTCTCCTTTGTTCCTAGGCTTAGCCTTGGGCAGAGTAAAGATATTCTAACCTGGAGGGAACCAGCAGGGTAACTTCTCCTCCTCATGGAGGGCCTAGTTACTGTTCTCTCACCTGCTTGAAAGTTGTGCCTGAAGCTGTCTTATACCTTAGTGCTTATTGTGGTTCCTGCCTCCAGGCCAACCCCCAGCTCCAGTCTGTCTTAACTCTTTGCATTCAAGTAGGCAGCAACCAGGGAAACCAACTCATCCATAGCAATCAGAAGAAATAAGAACAGACATTTTCTCAGTTCATTGCAGCTGCTATGATCACATCCACCATCACCGCAAGCTACTCAGGGTTTCATACCTATGATACTGAAATCATCTGCTTGACCTGACATGAGTAGGGCAGCCAGTTAGGGAAACTTGGCCAGATTTGCTCAGTGCAACAGATGCAGTTTGTGAAAAGATTCACAGACTTTAAGGCCTAAAGGAATCATGACCATCTAGTGTGAATCCAGTTCAGCATAGGCCACAGAATTGAGAAGCCTATTGGTCATATTTGCCACAAATGCATAGAATGTCCCATTGCATGACTCCCAATGGTGTGTCTATGCTAATGTCACAAGATTAAGACACATCTTGCACTGCTGTAGGGACATAACAGTGCACTGTCATATAAGGTTAACTATAGCAAAGATTATATACTGATAAGGAATACGTTGACAGGACTGGGGTAGAAAAATGGTGCTGGAAAAGAGCACACAGTAAGTCCAGCAATGCACTTTATAGCATGGCCTACAAGGCCACCAGGACACAGTTTGCACTGGCTAAGTGTTAGGTGACAGAGTATATGGGAACATAAAAATTGCCATGCAGCAACTTGCCATGCAGCAAGAAAAAAGGTCCAGCTAGTCTGGAATCCTGCTTCCCACTAGTAATTAAAAATAGTTCAAGATGCTACAAATTATTTTCCTCTTTAACACATTTTATAGCAGGACAACAGCCATGCTCAGAACCTGAATAATCCACAGAGGAGCTTGACATGCAGGCTAAATGCTACACTACCAAGTTTTGTCAACAAAACTTATGTCAATACCCAAAAGTCAAGCGAACAAAAATTGCCAAAGGATGTTCATACTTGTTTCCTCTGTCGATGGATCATGTCCACACAGGGGGCATCATTATCGACAGTGTGAGAAATGCACTGTGGGTTCGTATCCCACAATGTAGTATTGTCGGAAGGTAGAGCTTATCCATGTGCATCTTGGGATTCCCTTTAAATTCTGTCACAGCTTCCTCAGCTGTTGGGAGCAGCCTCATGAGTAGCTCTGTGAGCTCTCCGTGCTGAGGAATGTCAAAGTAGCATAGCAGCCTGACCCCCTCTATCTATGGCAGCAATCTGCCTGCCTACTGCAGGGCAGAACGAGAGCAGTCACTGATTTGTTGTTTGCTTGTTCCACAAATGGAGCAGCTCACTCAGCTGTCAGATACTTCCCAGAGCTTTGAAAGGGGATGGGTGCATGCCTGCAGGGCAGCAGAGATCAAAAGCAGAGTGATCAGGACAGGCATTGTGGGATACTGGTGGAAGCCAGTTCTGTCGAAAAAACAAACAGTAGAGTCTACACTGGCTCTTTGTCAACAATAAAGGAAGGGGAAAAGACAAACGTCTCTCCTAGTTGTGCAAGTTTTTGTCACTTGTGCCTGATAAATGTGTTTAAATATGACCTAGTAGAGAGAATGGACCATATTATGTTAAAGAATATTATGACTGTAAATGGGAAAGGAGTCATATATTGTTTATTAAGCCCCTTGAAACAAGGCAAGGATGTACTGGAATTAAGGATTGTCAGGTGTCTGGTGATTTTTAAAGCAGGAAAAGCCAACTGCAGAAAAATATTTATACAAACTGGATTAACATAAGAACATAAGAAGGGCCATACTGGATCAGACCAAAGGTCCAGCTAGCCCAGTGTCCTGTCTGCCGACAGTGGCCAATGCCAGATGCCCCAGAGGGAATGAACAGAACAGGGATTCATCAAGTCATCCATCCCCTGTCACCCATTCCCAGCCTCTGACAAACAGAGGCTAGAGACACCATTCCTACCCATCCTGGCTAATAGCCATTGATGGCCCTAACCTCCACGAATTTATCTAGTTCTTTCTTGAACCCTGTTAAAGTCCTGGTCTTCACAACATCCTCTGGCAAGGAGTTCCACAGGCTGACCATGCACTGTGTGAAGAAAAACTTCCTTTTGTTTGTTTTAAACCTGCTGCCTATTAATTTCATTTGGTGACCCTAGTTCTTATATTGTGGGACTAAGTAAATAACTTTTCCTTATTCACTTTTTCTACACCAGTCATGATTTTATAGACCCCTATCATATCCCCCTTTAGTCTCCTCTTTTCTAAGCTGAAAAGTCCAAGTCTTTTTAATCTTTCTTCATATGGGACCCATTCCAAACCCTAAATAATTTTTGTTGCCTTTTTCTGAACCCTTTCCAATGCCAATATATATTTTTTGAGATGTGGTGACCCCATCTGTACACACTAGTCAAGATGTGGGCGTACCATGGATTTATATAGAAGCAATAGGACGTTCTCTGTCTTATTCTCTATGCCTTCTTTTCATGATTCCTAACATTCTGTTTGCTTTTTTGACTGCTGCTGCACATTGAGTGGATATTTGCAGAGAACTATCCACAATGACTCCAAGATCTCTCTCTTGAGTAGTTGTAGCTAAATTAGTCCCCATCATATTGTATATATAGTTGAGATTATTTTTCTAATGTGCATTACTTTACATTTATTAACATTAAATTTCATTTGCCATTCTGTTGCCCAATCACTTAGTTTTGTGAAATCTTTTTGAAGCTCTTCACAGTCTGATTAGTTTGGGAGATTTCACATTTACATACAGAATGGGAATACTGCATTGAAGTTGACCAATATGGGTGCTTTACACGTGCAACACCTGAGTAGGAGAGTGGAAATGCCACAAGGTTCCCTTGCAGAGTTTCCACTGGACCTTCCTTATGGATGTTTGTGGGGGACTCAGGGTTTTCCTCCAGTAGAATAACCAGGAGGCTCAGCACTAAAAATCAGTGGCTCCCCCACTATCTGTGGAGGACTCATGCTTCCACAGCCCCCTTCAGGCTCCCAAGAAGGGAAGCACAGCTGTTGGATCCATGGGCTGCTTGGAACTCCTGCAATGGCTGGTGGCCCAACCTTCTTCCCAGGATGGCCGAGAAGGAAAATAAGTTAAGGCTGCCAGGGTATGTCCACGACACCACAAAGACAAGGAAGAGGTAGACTGTCTCCTTTTTTTTAAATTGAAGTTGTAACATGTACATGCCTCAGCATGCCAGCCTGACTCAAATGTCTCCTGTCACTTGCATTCTAATTGTTCTATTACTATTTTATATTTTTTTATTACACTAACTGCTTTTTATTGTGTGAACATTTCAGAGGTTTTTGCATATGACACTGCATCTATTACTGTTGTATCATTACTGTGTTATTAATGTTTTTACAAAACTATATTAAAGTTTCTAAGATAGTTAAAGTAAGAATAGATCATATATATGCCTTTTAGGTTTTTTTGATTTTTCATTAATGGTGACTTGCAAATAATTTGTTAAAAAAGAAAAGAAAAGATTTTCTCTCTCTTTTTTTTGTCTAAGGAGGACATGAAGGGTTTCTGCTGTTTTGTAAAGACTCTCTCCCCCCACAATCTCTTTTTCTAGAAGCTCAGGATTGTCAAGTCTGGTGTGAGGAAATGTTTCATTGGTGTGGAGAAATGCAGCCTGGTTTTACTAGATAAACTTTTCTAGAGGTGCTGCTGTTCATGTCTTTGACAGCTTACTGTGAGCTAACATATCTCAGTGGAAAGGTGAGGGCAGGTTAATAAAGCCATTCAGGATGCATCTACACTGCACCTGGAGCTTGAAATAAGCTACCCAATTTGAGCTATGCAAATTGCATAGCTTATTTCGAGTTAATTTTGAAATAGCTTATTTTGAAATTTGGTGCTGTCTATCTAGCACTTATCTGAAAATAAAGCGCTATCCCAAAACATCCCTTACTCCTCGTGGAATGAGGTTTACAGGGACGTCAGAATAGCGAGCCTGTTATATTTTGAAACAACGGGCATGCTCAAAAGAGCAGAATAGCTATTTCGGGATACCTCTGCAATGTAGATGTAACCTCAGAGTCCCAAATACAGGAACGTAAAATAAGTGTTAGCAAAAACTACAAAAGTACAGAGGAGTTTAACACAATTTACTAAAAATCCCTTTCTTGTTCAATTGCTAAATTTCAGTTTCTTGTCTCTTGGGATTTCATAATTTCCCTAGTTCTGAGGGACAAAACCCAAAACAGAAAAACCCAAAATTTCTAGTATAAAGACAATCAGGAAAAGTTTTTAATTTTTTTCCCCACCATAATGAAATAATAAAACAGAGCAAGCCCCGTTTTTTCTTCTGAAAAGTCACTTTTCCACTTTTTACCATTCCTTTTGAGTTCCCACGTGAGATCACCCACTCACCCACCCCCACCTCCCAATTCTCTGACCTAGCCCAAGAGTGTTCAGTGCAAGTCTTGAGGGATGTAAAAGAAGGAGAAGATAGCTTTATGTTGTGCAGGCTTTGGTCTAATCTGGCATGAATTGGAGCAGACCTAAGGCTATTCTGATCTCCGCTGGCTGATTTCTATTCCTAGGGGCTAAGGACGTGTGCCCTGTGGTGAACTGGAGTTTGGCACAGGATCTGCCATGGTAGCTTTTTATTTTTGGAGGACCCCTCTGTGGTGGAGGGAATGCTTCCGTGGCAAGTGAAACCAGGTTTATGACTTCTTTGTGCTATTGGGGAGTGCAGAGCAGCCTTTGTTGTACTGATGAATCAGGTCCCATATTTGTACATTCTCAAAGTCTGATGTTTTGGGCGTTTTCAGGCAGAAACATTACTCTTTATGTAAGTGTGCTATGCCGCACACAGTCACCTCATAACACTAACTAAATATCAACAAATGTCACAGTTTACCTCTCCTTACATTAATTTTGATTTCTTCTCACCAGAAAATGTGAAATTAGAAGGACCACTTTTTGCAAGTTAAAAAAGGAGTTAAATGTATTGATTTGAAAGTACTGAGTCTATCTGTTTATTTTAAAGTGACAAAATATATAGTTAGAAATAAAAATAAAATGCAAATGCACATTTTTCCACTGTCAGAATTGGATTTGCTGGAAAGAACTATTGTAATACACTGAATATAAGAACAACTTTTGCAGTTATTCATAAATGTGTTATGTAGCCTAGGAGTATATTGGTTCTATGGGCAAAAATACGCTTGCAAGATCAAGCTACCATAGGAACAAACAAGCACTGTACTTTAAATAGAAAAGGTGATCTCAATCGACTGCATGTTTATTTGTGCACATTTAGCTTCTTTTTGATGGCGTTTGTGCTTGGCATCAAAAATGTTACATCCTGAGAAATAAAAAATAAAACAAATAGAATATTTGAACAGGCAGCACCCTGGTGAGAATTATGTCGCAGGAGAATACTATGTTAAAACAGCCAGACATGAAAGTCTATCTGTGTTTCTTAAAATAGCCATAATAAGTGCTCACTGCATTTAGCACTATACCCAGAGTAAAGAAAATACTGGAATTATCCTGAATTTCTAGTCTCCTCTTGCAAGGCAGAGAGAAATTTAATTAGATCTACTACACCTGGAACTATATGTGCTTGTGTTAAGCCTTATTGACAAGAGACAGTACATTGTAGCTATTATGAGCTTTTCAAAGGATTGGGAAAATTAATAAATCAAATTGACTCAATCAGGGCAGTTCTAGCTGGTTTACTTTTCATTAATTCCACTCTCTTTAATTAATAACACATTTTGTTGATCAAGGCTTAATATTTTTAAATATATATTTAATTTTCTTTCTATTCCCTAGTCACATCTAAATCTCAGCAGAAAGAAATGTATAAATACAAATATTTAATAAAAAATAAAAATTCTTCTAAATGCCTTGAGCAGCTATTTAAAATAATTAAACCTTTCTATTCTACCACCTAGTCATACTACCTGTCTTAAGAGCCACAACTAAAGTGGCATGTTCAGACATAGCTGAATTGTTTCTAATGTATCTAACTGATCTATATTCATGGGAAATGTGTTTCAAGAATACATGCACAATATACTGAGGATTTTACATATTTGTGCATTTTTTACTTTTTGCTAGCTAAACAACACGAAAGAGAATTGTAAAGTAATAGTGTAATGTGCACTTATTCAGGTGTTTTTTCTATAGTAGTAGGAGAAGTAGGGATTTTTCCAGATAAATCTGTAAATAAGATTTTTGAGACATAAGGCATATAGGTTCACCCCTGAAAATAAGAATTAAGTGCTTTTATCTGCTATTTTGGCTTCTGTCTTGAGAGCTAATATCCATAAGGTCATTTTGAAAGCTTTATAAATCTAGATTGGAAAAAAAAATCTATGATAAAACAGAATTTTTAAATGGGACCAGTCTCGCATTCCTTGTTCACCGAAAACTCCCACTGACTTTGCAGCGTACAGACATGCTTACAGGCTGAGGGACATTTTGCATACAATAAACAAAATCATGTTTTTCTTATTGAAGTCTAGTGACATTTTTCAAATTATATGTAGAACTCAAGAAAATCCTCAAGAACAACTGGGAAGCTAGGCTCTAGTCCCTGCTAACAGGGACATCTGAAACTGTCCTCAAAGCCATGCCAGTCGAACTTAGCATTGAGCACCCTGGAGTCAGGGAGGAGTCCTCCACCCCCCATCTGGGAGGCATAACACAGTTCACCATTTCTGATGACAAAGAAGAGGCAGACGACAGTACAGGCCAATAGAGGATGTTCCCTGACTCCAAGACTGGCCAGGCATGGAGACTCTGACTCTTAACAACTTAGCAGTCAAAATGCGATTGGCTTTGGTTCCTGCATAGATACTACTGAGTCTGGTCCTGGACAAACTATTGCCAAGATACCGCAACTACTATGATGCCATCCATTACTGGAGGCTTTTGCCACTGCTAGGAACCTGCTCTTGCTGTCAACAGTGATGTCACTGCCAATACAAGAGAACCTTAATTAAGGTTCATTTTGCAGTGATTTCGACATTCCACTCCTTGGTTCACATGAGATGTCTATCCATTTTCTCAAGGGCCTGGAGAGACTATATCCTGTTCCTCCATGTGATTTAAAGCTGGTCTTATTAAAATATATGGATCCCCAATTAGGCCCTTGGCAATGTATCCCTTGTCATACCTTTCATGGAAAGTGACTTCATTACTACAGCAAAAAAATCTCAGAGATCCATGCCTTCATGTCAGAGCCTCCATACACAGTTTTCTTTAAGGGTAAGGTGCAGCTGCATCTTTCCCCCTTCCCCTCAGCTTCCTCCCAAAAGTGGTTTCCCAGTTTCACAGTAATTTCCGCCTGTTTTCTATCCAAAGCCACATATGAGCAGGGAAGAACATCTTCACACTGGATATTAGAAGTGCCTGAGCATTCTTTAGAGAGCACTACACAGTTCTGTAAATCTACCCAACTCTTCATAGAGATTGTAGAAAGGATGAAAGGTCTCCCTGTCTCAGCTCAGAGACATTCACAGTGCATGCATTGTGCATGCATACACATTATATGAGCAGGCATGTATTCTGGCACCAGTTACCCTGACTGCCCATTCCACTAGAGTGCAGGAATCATTCCAGGCTCAGGTCCTATGGGGACATCTGCAGTGCAGGAAATTGGTGCATACATTCTCTGCTCATTATGGCACATTACTCAACAGGCTAGGGATGTCAGTTTCAGTCGAGCTGTTTTACAGTCAGCACATCCATGAACTCTACCTTCTTTGCAACTGCTTGGGAATCACCTACATTGGAATGGACATATGCAATCATTCAACCCCCACCCCCCTCAAAACCTCACAACAACCCCCCCAAAACCAACCCCCCCAGTTATTAACCTTTCTGTAACTCTTGTTCTTCAAGGTGTGTTGCACATGTTCATTCCATCCTCCTCCCTCTATATATTGGAGATAGCTGGAAAGAAGGAACCAAGAAGTGCAGGGTTGGCTGGGCCCTGTATATTAGCACTATGGGTATAGCTACACTGCACACTTATTTTGAAATAAGCTATTCTGGAATAGTTATTCTGAAATAGTTTATTTCGAAATAGCACATCTACACTGCAGGGAAGCCTCAAAATTAGTCCGAGGCAGGCTTCCCTAATGTAGATGTGCTATCTCGATTTAGAGCCCCAGGAGGCACTGGGGAGGAATACCTTAGGATGGCTCTGGTGAGGGGCTATTTCAAAATAGCAGAAGTGGAGCGTCCACACACATTTTATTTTGAAATAGCTATTTCGGAATAGGAGTTATTTCTCATAGAGTGAGGTTTACAGATTTCGGAATAAGCCATCTGTTATTTAGAAATTATTTTGAAATAACAGAATGGCTGTATAGACACTCGCATTATTTCAAAATAACACTAGTTATCTCGAAATAACAGTGCAGTATAGATGCACCCTATGAGTACGTGGCACCAGAGGGGACCAGAGTCACTCGGATGGGTACCACAGAGGGAAACATTTCTGGCAACTGAGAGTTGTGTACATTTATAGGTTGTCTTTTTCGAAAGTGCTAATGAGACACAAGCACTAGAACCGCTGGGATTTAAATATCCCCACGGATTTGCTATTGCGCTGTGTCTCATTAGCATCCCTTTTCCGAAAAAGGGTGCCAATGTAGACACAGCCATACTGAATGGACATGTGCAACACATCTTGAAGAACAACAGATACAGGAAGGTTAGTAACAATTTTTTCTTATGAATTTACAAACCACTTGAGAGTCACTGTGGTAGCTAGTTACCATGGTATCTTTGGGATCTCAAGAGGTATATAGCCTTGTAGTTCAGCTATCTATGTGATCTTCTCTTTAAATATAAAATATATTTCATCCAAGCAAATGTAAACATTTGATGCATACAATGACATGAAAATGTATTAGCAAATAAAGTTTTCTATCCTGAGCTTTTCTAGTGTACACACTATAAAAATTTAAACATATACATTTTAGGATGTTATAAGATCAAGCCCCTTATTTTTGAGCACTCTGGCCCAATTCAGGAAAACTCTTAAGGCATTTCTACATTGGAGAGTTATTTTGAAATAACACCCCTTATTTCAAAACTAGCCAATTAGCCCATCATAAGACGGGATTTTCAGGTCTCTCCTCCACGTCGGTCTTCTCTCCTGAGCCTCCGGTCTCTCGCTCCGTGTGTGTGTGTCTCTCTCTTTCTCTCCTCCTCCTACTGCCTCCTCCCCCCCCAGCTCACCTCCACCTCCAGCCTCTCTCTCAGTCTCTCTCTTTCTCTTCTCCTCCCCCTCCTGCCTCTCACTCGGGGGACCGCAGAGCCCAAACGGCCGCTTGACCGCGCTCCCTGTACTGCATGGGGAGCGCGGAGCCCAAACGGTCACTTGCGCCACTTGCTCCCCCGCGGCGGCCTGGCTGAGTGGCGCAGAAGTCAGCTGAGCACCACGGTGGGAGGCGAAGGGGGGCGTGAAGGGGGGCCGGGCGGTGACATACATGGCCAGGACCCGGCCCCTGGCCATGTATGTCACCGCCCGCCGCTTTCTTTCTCCGCCGTGGCACTCGGCTGACTTCTGCACCGCTCAGCTGGGCTGCCGCGAGGAGCAAGTGGTGGCAGCCGCTTTGGGCCTCGCTCCCATGCAGCACCCTGTGCTGCATGGGGACCGCAGTGCCCAAACGGCCACTTGTGCCGCTTGCTCCCCCGCGGCGGCCCAGCTGAGCGGCGCAGAAGTCAGCTGAGCGCCACAGCAGGAGGCGAAGGACGTGACTCAGGCAACAGCGCTGCCCAGAGGGAACAGCCAGGGAGGCAACAGTGCCACCCAGAGGGAACAGCCAGCATTTCAGCGTTACAGTCACAGACATTGGGCTACTATATATATGATAACAAAGCAAGCATCCACACTACCAAGCCTGTTATTTCAAAATAATGGGCTTATTATTTTGAAATAATAACTCCTGTTTGAGAAGAGGAATAAGCTTATTTCAAAATAGTTATTTCAGGAGTTATTATTTCCAAATAACTTGGTAATGTGGACATAGCCTTACACTGTTAAACACAATCAATGAAGGGATTGGGCTGCAAGGGACCTTGGGATGTCATCTATTCCAGTCTCTTGCACTAAGGCACGACCAAGTATACCTGCAGCATCCCTGACGGGTCTTGTCTAACCTGTTCTTAAAAAGCTACAATGACAGGAATTCTACACCTCCCTTATTAGCATATTCCAATGTTTAAGTAATGCTCATAGTTGGAAAGTTTTTCCTAATATTTAGTGTAACCTAAACCATTCTTGCTGCAGCTTAAGGCTTAACTTCTTGTCATCCCTTCAATGGAGATGGAGAACAATTTATCACCACCCTCTTTAAAGCAGTCCTTAACATATTTGAAGACTTTTATCTGGTCTCCCCAGGTCTTCTTTTTCCAAGATTAAACATGCCCAATTTTTTAAACCTTCCCTCAGAGGGCAAATTTTCTAAACCTTTTATTATTTGTGTTGCTCTCGACTCTCTTCAGTTTATCAACATCTTTTCTCAATTGTGGTACCCAAAACAAGATACAGTTCTCCACCTGAGGCCTCATCTTTGCCAAGTGGGACAATTATCTGTGGCATCTTACATACAATGCTTCTATTAATATACTCCTGAATTATATTAACTTTTTAAGCAAATACATCGCATTGTTAATATCTATTAAATTTGTGATTGACTACTACCCCTAAACCCCTTTTAGCAGTAGTACTATCTAGCCACTTATTTCCCTATTTGTAGTTGTACATTTGATATTTTTCACCCTTTTGCACTTAATTGTCCAGTTTCTCAATTTGTTTTGAATTCTAATTCTGTCCTTCAAAGGGCTAACAGTCCCTCTCTGCTTGTGTCATCTGCAAGTATTATAATTAAGGCTGTGGTTTTTCAGACAAGGGTATTTTTAGTAGAAGTCATGCACAGGTCACAGGCAATAAACAAAAATTCACAGTGCATCACCTGCCCAGGAATTATATTATATACCTCAGACTAAATCTTGGGGTGGAGTAGACAGGTGGCACTGCAGGAGCTTGGGGAGAGGTGGTTAGAGGCATTGTGGGTGCTAGGGAGGAGGCGGCCCAGGGGGCTTCATGGATGGTCAGAGGAAGGTGGCTCAGGGGCACTGTGGGTGCTGTGGGGAAGGGGATCTGCGGGGTGAACATAAGAACGGACATTCTGGGTCAGACCAAAGGTCCATCTAGCCCAGTACAATGGCCAATGCCACGTGCCCCAGAGGGAGTGATCAGAACAGGGAATCATCACATGATCCTTCCCTTGTCGCCCATTGCCAGCTTCTGACAAACCGAGGCTAGGGACACCATCCCTACCCATATAGCTAATAGCCATTGTTGGACCTAACCTCCATGAATTTATCTAGTGGCATGTCCCTCCTTCAGGTCTTAGCTCCACATGCTACCTCCACCCCAAGTGCCATCTCTGCAAATCCCATTGGTAATGAAATGCTGCCAGTGGGAGCTTTGCGAGTGGTGCCTGCAGGCAAAGGCAGCGCACAGAGCTAGGAACTAAGGAAGGGACATTGCCACTTCTGAGGAGCACCCCAAGGTAGGTGCTACCCAGATCCCTCATCCCCTCCCACATCCCAACTCTCTCCAGCACCCAAACTCCTGCTGCTGCAGGATGTGGGCGTGGGTGTGTGTTGGCCTGAGGCTGCCTCAACAATGGGCAGTGTGGCTGGCCCTGGGGCTGCCTGAGCTGCTCAGGTGGCCCCCAGGCCATCAGCACAAGTCACAGAGTCCTGGAAACTAAACAGAATCGGTAGTTAATAGAATCCATGACTTCCATGACCGTAATCACACTCACCACTCCATAAACAATGAAAATATTGTCCCATTACGGGATCTAGGGAAGATCCCTGTAAGACTACAACCCCTAAACTAGATATTTCTCCCACTTTTTGACAACAAACCATTGATAATTACTCTTTGAATAAGGTATTTCAACCAGTTTGCTCCCATTTTATATTAATTTAATCTATTCTATACTACATTTTCCTGGTTTATGAGAATGTCATGTGGGAACTGTGTCAAAAGTCTTACAGAAAATCAAGATATTTCACATCTACAGGTTCTCCCCATCCACTGTGCCAATGCCTCTTTCAAAGGAGAAAATTAGGTTTATTTGGCATGATTTGTTTTTGACAAATCCATGTTAATTATTACTTATAACCCTATTAGCTTCTAGTTGCTTACAAATTGATTGTTTTGTGTTCCAGTATATTTCCAAGTACAGTACTGAAGTCTGGCTGACTAGTCTACAGTCATTGGGTCCTCTTTGCTCTCCTTTTTAAGGAAGGTATATTTACCCTTTCACAGTCCTTTTGGACCTCATCCAGCCTCCTTGAATTCTTGCAGATAATTGCTAATAGTTCAGAGATTGTTTCAGCTAAGTCCTTAAGTATGCTAGCGTGATTTTCAGCAGGTCCTACTGCCATCAATACAGCTGATTTATCTAAACATTCTTTAATCTGTTCTATCCCTATTTTGGTTTGTGTTAATTCTCCTTGTTGTTACTATCAATAGTGTTAAGAATCCCGTCACCCTTAACCTACCTTTTTAGTAAAGACTGAAGTAAAATAGGCAATAAATACCTTAGCTGTCTTGATGTCGTCCATTTTTACTTCTTTCCTGCTAAATAGAATACCTGTACTTCCATCTTTCCCTTGCCAGTAATTATAGAACCTCTTTTTCTTGTTTTTTATGTCCCTTCCTAGCTGAAACTCATTCTGTGCCTTAGCATTTCTGATTTTGTCCCTGTATGTCTGCACTATTCTTTTGTACTCATCCTTAGCAATTTGTCCTTTGTTACATGTTTTATGGGATTCCTTTTTGATTTCTGGGTCATTAAAGAATTCCTGATGGAGCCATATTGGCCTCTTATTTGCCTTCTTATCTTTTCTTCATAGTTTGCTGTTGCACCATTGATATTGTCTCTTTAAGAAATTGCTAGTTCCCTTGAATTCTATTTTCATTAGATTTCCTTCCATGGGACCCAGTTCTCTGAGTCTGTTTTAATTCCATTGTCCTTATTTTGCTGCTGTCACTTCTTCATTTCCTTAGAATCAAGAAATCTACAATTTCATGATCACTTTCATCCTAATTGCCCTCCACCTTGAGATTTGCAACCAATTCCACCCTGTCAGTTAGAATCAAATCTAAAATGGCTGTCCTGGTGATTACTTCCTTTGCTTTCTGAAACAAAAAGTTTTCCCCTATACAGTCCAAGAAATTACTGGACATTCTGTGTTTTGCCAAATTATTTTTCTAACAGATTCTGTGTAGTCCCCTATTACTACCAGCTCTTGTGTGTTGGATATTTCTGTTATTTGTTCAAGAAATGCCTCCTCCTCCTCCTCCTCCTTATTTGGTTGTCTGAAGTAGACCTCCATCACGATGTCACCCTCCCTCCCCATTTTTTCCTCATATCTTCAACCCACAGACTTTGATCTGCACTGCCTGCCACCACTTTCTGAATCTCAGAACAAATGTGTATATTCTTAATATATAATGCAACACTTCCTCCTTTTTTCCTCTGCCTGTCCTTGCTTAACAAAGTATATCCCTCTATACCAATATTCCAGTCATGAGATTTATCCCACAAAATGCCATAAAGTTATAATTTATCTTATGAACTAATATTTCCAATTCCTCCTGTTTATTTCACATTTTCCTTGTATTTATGTACACCTAAGCCGTTGAGCAGTTGAGAGTCCCCCACACTTATCTCTATTGGTGCGCCTATGTCCCTACTGTAATTTTCTATTTCCTGCCCTACATTTAGCCCTCTGTTAAGGTCATCTCTCTTTTTAAATATCTACATATGGATGTTTGTCACTTCCCTTCTTTGAACCTAGTTTAAAGCCCTCCTCCCTAGGTTGATGAGTCTGTGTGTGAATATACTCTTCTCCATTTTGATCAGGTGACCCCATCTCCCTTTTGCAGTTCTTCTTCCCATAGCCGAGTAAGCCAAAGCCCTCCAGCCATCACCATTTGCTCAGCCATGCATTCATTCCCAGGATTCACAGTGCCATTGACTTCAGTGGGACTACTCAGATGCTTCAAGTAAAGCTTACTTGCTTTCATGGGTCAAGCCAAAGTACTTGACTACTTTTGTGATTAAGCTTCAAAAGCATAAAGTACATCGGTCCAACTATGCAATATGTTGTTGTTTTCATGGAAATAGATCAGAGTTTGAGAGTATTTAAGATTTTTACTTCTTTATAATGCCTTGAGATTTCAGAAGGCATGACCAAACTTTTCATAAATAACTTTATGAGCCATTACCATGGAAGTCAGCTAAAGGAATTGTATGTATTAAATAGTTTTGGAGAAAGCTGTTTGCCAAACCTGATAATCAGAATCAACAGCTGAGAAACATGAATAAACTTGTTGCAGAGGAAAAAGTTTTTCATATAGGAATGAGGGGAAATGATCTAACATCACAGAGAAATGCTTTCTAATCCTTCAGCAGTGTCATCTTAACACCTACCTGACTCTTTCTAAACTTTTTCAATATTTGTAACATTTAATATTACTAATTTTATACAGATAATTTTAAATGAAAATGATTTTTAAAGGATATTGTCAAATGAAACAGTTTCTTTAAACTGACCACGTCAAATGCAGTGAATACATGGCAGTAGTGGTGATTAGTCTTCAAGTCTTTAGTGATGTATGCAAATGTTGAGAGGTCTTCAGGGTCTTGTGCAGCACAGGAAATGTTGCGGATTTCATGTTCAGCAATAATATTCTGTTAAAAAAAGAATGGAAGTATCATTGTTTTTCAGTCAACACAGGACTTTAGTGTGGCTGACCCTCAAGTAATAACTGTATCTGTTTTTAGCATGTCTCAGAGGGGTAGCCATGTTAGTAAGTAACTTAAAAAAAACTTAAATGAGTGGTCCTGTAGCACCGTAGGGTGTGTCTACACTGCAGGGCTTAACTCAAAATAAGCTACACAAATTGAGCTACGTCAATTGCGTAGCTTATTTTGAAATTGGAAGTGTCTACAAAGCACTTATTTCAAAATAGAGCACTTTTCCTCCGACTTCCCTTACTCCTCAAACAATGAGGGTTACAGGAGTCAGAGTAAGAAGTCCTCCAGCTTTACAGTATTTCGACATTATTTTGAAATAATTGCTGCTGGGTAGATGGGGACTAAGTTATTTCAAAATAACGCTAGTTATTTTGAAATAATGTTGCTGAGTAGACATAGCCTTACATATTATATCTATCTATCTATCGATCAATAGATCGATTGATAGATGGTATCATGAGCTTTTGTGGGCACAACACACTTCTTCAGATGAATGGAGCAAGAGGTACAGAGGAACAAATATAAAGCAGAAAAAGAGGGGAATGGGAAGGAGAAAAAAAAACCCTGTCAATTAAAGTGTCTGTGCTAAATGAGGCTTTTGGAGCAGGCTGTAAGTGTCCGACACTTAGCTTTTGATGTCATTTGGGTGTTGAATCTAATGGCCCATCCAGGGAATGTCTTTGTTCAGTCCCTGGGTAAATGTTTTTAGCATATTAAGGCTATAGTCATTCTATGTATTGAAACATTTCAATGGTATTAGGTCTTTTAGTTAAACTGTGATTAAAATATCACACTGTCAGCTTCTTTCATAAACCATTGAATTCTGCCCCTTCCAACAGTATCCAAAATGTTATCTATCACCAATAGTGAATCCTACAGGAAACTGCAAAAACCTGGAACTTTCCTACAGTTCTGTGTTATTTTTCAAATGAGAGCACTGTGTTATTTACATGGTATCCTGTGATAAGGAGGCATCTTTCATGAAACTCAGATGAGAGAATAACTATAATCGATTATTAATTTTCTACTTGTATATCCATTGATGCTGTTGTTTCTGTTCTGACAATCAGCATATGGTACCACTGCAGCCCACAGGCAGATGAGACAGGATAGGACATTGCAGGTGCGTACTCTGGCTCTTTTCATGCTGCACTCTGAGGAAATTCAATCTGACTCTTCCACCTCAAACACAAATAACAATACTAATCAATGAATAACACAGAGCTGTTAAGAGGATTTCTACTTAGGAAAAGGGTTTCTTTGGAAAAATATGGCAATATAGCTCAATATACTGCCAAGATCATCCTGCAAGAGGGGTATGGAGAAATTAAACTGTTCATTCAGAGAAAGACACTTGGGTAATGGCCAAATTAAACTACAGAATGGTACTGAGGCAAAGCCAAGACATAGCTGTCTGATGGGGTGAAAAGACTGACAAATAATGAATGTTAACCTGTGTAAAAATACTGTTGTACATTTACCATGTTTAGGCCAGAGGACCAAGGAAGCCGAAGAGGAGACTGAATTCTGGTTATAGATTTAAGCCTCAATTTTGACAAAGGCACATGCTCAAAGAAAATTCATGAATAAGTATGGTCTTCACTGCATGGGTAAGTGCTTTCCTAAATCCCAGCCTTACTCATGTGGCTACAAACACAGAATGTTCCTGTCCACAGCATGTCATTTCTACTATAAAGCAACAAATGGTCTGGTAGCACTTTATAGACTAACTAAACATGGAGATGGTATCATGAGCTTTCGTGGGCACAGCTGTGCTGATGAAAGCTCATGATACCATCTACATGTTTTGTTAGTCTATAAAGTGCTACCAGATCATTTGTTGTTTTTTCTGTACAGACTAACTCGGCTACCCCCTGAAGCATCTCTACTATAGTGCTGCTACACGCTTTTTGGCACCAAACATACAGTATTATTATAATATATAATGTCTAATGTCAGAGTTAGTGAGCTCTATGGCTAACCTGTGTCAGTAACATTTATGCAAATTAAAAGGATTCTTTGAGCATGTCTCTCTTGTTTTTGGAGGGAAGATTAAATGTAAGGTATTTAAATCACTCTCCTCTGTCTTCTTCTAACCTGCCAAGATGCACTTGCAAACTTGGCAAGTTTTCTAAAAGGCCTATTAATAGCTAATTGAGGAAATAATGAGTGAGTAAACTCTGGATCAAAGGGCAGCATTCCAACACTTTTATATTCAAATTATGCAAAAATCCAAAATAAATTGTAACTCTTAAACTGTTGCAGCACATTATTTGATTTCTATTTCTGTATAATGCATTATTCATATCAAATAACAATAAACAATTATTAGGCCTTAATGGACACCCATTTGTGAAGATCTTTATACTCAATTATATTTAAGGTTCATTTGATTTTGTGTTGCTTTAGGCAAAATACAATAATATGGTTTTCTTTATATTTCTTTTGTTCTCAGTTTGAGAACTGTTGGCCTAGGCAAAAATTTTATCAGAATTAAAATCACACTAAAAACTAAGGTGTTAGCTTCCTGATGTGTTACAATTTTGCATTAAAGATGAAAAAGGAATTAATACCCAGATGATATTTGAAATGTTTGCTCCCAAACCAGGAACCACATAATACTCACCTCATTTCAAAAATCCTATACACTTGAAAATAGCTTCAACTTACTAAAAGTTTTGCTAACTTTTGTAACCCTCTCAAGTACCTTGATCTCAGCATAAAAGTGCATTGGTTTACAGATTTGTGTTTTGAAACTAGTTGAAACTCACAAGAGTGTTTTGCAACATTTGAACTTGAAATCTCAAGGTTTTTACCATTTATGCATACTGAGATTTTTGCTAGGAAGGAAGGAAAGGCCTATTAATTTCCATGGTCCAAAACAAACAGCTGAATTTCCCTTTATGTAGTTTTTATAAAAAGCCCTTTCCCTCCATTGCAAGTTGCCTGCAGTGACCTAGATTTCCCTGGGACACTTCCACCGCAGAACCATATTCCTGCCATGTAAGCATTGAAACCATTACAAACCAGTTTGCTGTTCTGGAGTGCACCACTCTGGCAATGACCAAAGATTCTAAGTCTAAGGGTATAAAAGTTCCCATCCACAAAATGCTACTTAGTTCCTGGGTTAAAAAGATACTCAGCAAGCTCTGAAAAAGGCAACAAAGAAAGGAAGCTGAGCCTGGCTCTGCTAAGGAATACCTTTGCAGAGTTCTAATTACTGGAAAGCAACCTTCCTTTCTCTTCTCAAATTGTCTCAGCTGATTCTCATTGTCTCAGCTCATTCTTAGGAGATGACCTATCAGCACAAATCCTCCAGAAAGTAGTAAACGAGATGTGATCAATAATAAAGAAAGCTAAAGACTCTTCTTTCTAAACTCTCATCCTGTCTGCTCTCAGCAGTGTGCTGAGTCAAAGTATGATGATTCAGATGCCAAATAACCAGGGATACAACTCTGGTGGAATGAATTCTGAATCCTTCCACTATCTAAACCCCTGCCTTGTCATAACAATTTAAGAGTATGTAGTTTTATTGATTTTTATAGTCTTTAGTCTGAAATGGCAAAGCCTGCAAATGTGATCTATGCAAATATTTAGTCCTTTCAAGGAAACTCTAACCTGTAAATATGCAAGTTAAGGTGTTTGGGTCTACCAGGCATGTTATGAGGCTTTGGAAAGCGTAAAGGAAAGATACTGATTTGCTTCAACTGGGAGTCAGATATGACTCGGCATAGGATCTTGAGATAAGTAAAACTTTATTCTGATTACATAGTGTAAATGAGGCTGGGTTTTCATGTACATAACAGTAACTCTTATGGCCACTACACAACCTTTAGTTATTGATAAATAACAGGTGCTATCAGCTGCAGGCTTATCTGGAGGCAAGCCAGTTAGTGCTAGGTTTGAGATTCCACACAGCAATTTGTTTCTGGACTTGAGGGAATTGGATAGCGCACACACATGGGCAGAGCTAGAAACAATGGCCACAGGAGAGTGGCAGATTGCTGCATGGACTTAACAGTAGGGAAATGTAGTCCAGAGTTCACAAGTGTGAGAAGATATGCTGCTGTTTGAGAAACTGGATAGGATTGAGGCATTACTTATCTTTCTAGCCAAAACATAAAAACCCTTGCACTCCAGCATGTAAGATTTCAGAGTAGAATATTTACAAACATAAAATTTGCCAAGTTACTCCAAAAGAAATGAGGGAAAGGTAAAAACTCAGTTTTGCCGCTGATGGAACACAAAGACTTGAAAGAAACCCTTAGGTCTTTTGCTGTGCCAATGAGGACATTGACATGCTATTCATTTATTTCTCCCATAATGAGTTCTGGTCTTTTCTCACACTCCTCCACACATGCAATTTTTAGCTCACAATTGGTTGTTTTTCTAAAAGTGAAGATCTGCTCTAGGAATTATTTGGGGGAAGTTCTCTGGCCTCTGTTATGCAGGGGGCAGTCTAGATCACGTCATCCGTTCTGGCTTTAGAATCTATGAAAAAGCCTTCTTAAATTGGTCCACAAGACTACTATTCTGTCCACAGTCACGTTCTCTCAGAATACCCACTTCTAATTTAATGCCTACATAAAGTGACTGCCAATGGCAAGGCTGAGGGATAACAAGGGATAGTACATAAGCCAGATTCTCCAGTGTGGCCAAAAATGCAAAGCAGTCACAAACCCTGGTGAGTTAGGCCAGTAACACACATGAAACCAAGTAACACCACAATGTTTTTTGTTATTTGCATGAATTGATATAATTAGTATTTTCTTGACATCTTAGAGGTTAGTACATTATATATCCTGTAGGAAGCCTGCAAATTTTATTTTAGCTGAGCAATAAATCCTCATACTTTCCAGCACTATGTTCTTCTATCTTTCTATTTGTGCTGTGGTTTATAACGCTGCAAATCTAATTAGAGAAAAAACCCTGTACAAACACCAGATGCCCTGGCACACAGTAGAATGAAGAAGTTTGGAGACTCATAGCGATTGTGAAGAGACTGGTGCAGTACAGAAAGACAGAGTGCAAATACCTGTAAACCTCCTGTCACAGGGTGACTGGCCCCTGCAAGAAAAGGAGCAGGGTCCAGTGCACCTACACTGATTATCTGATGTTCAGTTGGACCTAAAGGGAAGCTACATGGTCTTAGGAAAGAGGAGACAGATGGAAGTAGTTGACAGATGCCTGCAGGGTGTAAAGAGGCTCCTGAGTCAATAGGGGAAAGACACCAGGAGAAGGCCATAATCCAGGCAAGAGATGCTGGAACAGCAGGAAGACAGACCATCAGGGAGATGGGGCTGAGTCCAGCTGCATTTTCTTTTTGAAAGACATCAGTCTGGAAGAAATAAATTTCCCAGAGGGGGAAAGTTCTGTATATCTGGCCAGCATGGACTTTTTAAGGGAGCCTGAGTCAAGGTGAAACTGAGGGATGCCCCAGCAGAGCCAGACATGGCCAGAAGGGGGCACTAAAGGGCAAGCACCATCTATGACAAGTGGTGTTCTATTGTTGGTTTTCTAGAACACCACTTGTCATCACCTACAGCCCCCAACTTAAACCTGTCCAACACATTATCAATAAACTACAGCCTATTCTGGAACAGGATACTAAACTCCAAGAGGCTCTGGGAGACAGACCCATAGTCTCCTATAGACAACCACCTAACCTCAAGATGATTCTTACCAACAACCATAGGACATACCACAGTAATACCAACCGTGGTACCTTCCCTTGCAACAAACCCCGTTGCCAGCTTTGTCCACATATTCACTCTGCTGATACCATTATTGGACCTAACCAAGTGAGTTATAAGATCAAGAACACATATTCCTGTGCATCCAGAAATATAATTTATGCTATCATGTGCCGAAAGTGTCCGTCTGCTATGTACATTGGACAAACGTCTCAGACACTTCGCCAAAGGATCAATGCCCACAAAACAGATATTAGACAGGATCACAAAGAAAAACAGTTTCTTGCCATTTCAACCAGAAAGGACATTGTCTCAACGACTTGATTACCTGCATCCTGCTTCAAAGGCCTTTTAAGACTACACTTGAAAGAGAATCCTTTGAACTGTCATTCATGCTTAAATTCGACACTTTACGCCTAAGTTTGAATAAAGACTCTAATTATCTTACCCATTACAAAGATAGCTTCCCCAATTATCACCTCTAATATCATTAGCTCACAGACATTTACCACCCTCCCCATTCCCCTTCTGTTCTGAAATTTGATTTGTCCTTTTCATATGTGTTCATTTTTTTTAATTGTATCCTTTGGTATATATGGTTGTGACAATTTTCTTCCACAATTTGATCTGAGGAAGTGGGTCTGGCCCACGAAAGCTCATCACCTAATAAACCATCTTGTTAGTCTTTAAAGTGCTACATATCCTGTTTTTTGTTTCAGCTACACCAGACTAATACGGCTACATTTCTATCACTCCCTTAAAATGGCTGAGAGCTGGAAAGCTTTCAGACCAGTCTTGTACCTCTTAACCTTTAATATGTTGGGTCTTCTATAAAAATCACAATTTTACTATGCTTACGGGGGTGAGGAAAGCCCCCATATGGGATATTTTGTTTTTTGAAAAGCCTGGAGTACATACTTTTCTGCATAATGTACTATAAAGGGAAAACAGGTTGGGGATTTTGTTTAGGTGAGGAGGGACATCCTGTCAAATCCTTCTTTTGCTGAAATTCTCTTTGATGAAGGAAGACTGGACACAATTCCCTCAGAACTGCCATCACTGCTGCTCTATTTGCCCACAAGAATGGATTTCGAGAGCGAGAAAGAGACAGAGGTACTCTGTGTGTTCAGGGTAGGAGAGGGAAAAAAAAGGGGGTCCCTGAAATCTAAGTTTTGATCCTCATGTTGCTTTTGCCAGATCACTTCTTTAGAACAATGAGGAATAAAATCTGATGTCCAAAAATTACACATACCTTATTTGTTGCATCAATAAATTTGACTCCTTTGTAAGAGACTGATAGAACAATAGTAGGGACTTTCTTCATTTGCTCTGTAGACTTCTGAAATAAAAAGCGAGACAGCTGTTAGAACAGTTTGTTCTGCAATGACAAGTGTAGTCTGTTTAATTTTTTCTTCTTCTTTTTCTTCCATTGGAAAAATATATGTGAATTAAAGAAAAAGAAAAACTTAATTTAAATATTTGTCTCTTTCTCTGGATTATGCTTTGGGCTTGTGAAACAGCTGCAAACACAGTCTACAACACAGATATTAATTTGCTAGAGAAAAATAATTCAATGGATATATTTACACTTTAGTAAGGTGAAATATGAGTAGGGACAAAACTCTATCATATAAAACTATTGTACTATGTATTAGTACTTAGTTGGTAAATAAGGCTCAGAGAGTATTCATTCATTGTGAGTGCCACAAATAGCAAAAAATATGACGTGGGATCAATGACATTTTTTTGGCCAGGAAAACAAGCTCAGTTGCAATCAAATATGGAGATAACACCAAAGTCAGAGAGAGCAAGCTGCAAAGTAATCTAGAGAGATTATTAGAGCTGCTAAATAAAATGAAAGCCAATACTTATAGTGTGCTAGGTACATACAAAAAATAACCTGCACAGATCTAAACTAAGGACTATTGCTGTATCTGGAAATAATGTGTCTGAGAAAAAAGTAGAGTTAACCATAGACAGCAAAATAATCATGAGTTTGAAGGAGAGGGCCAATAATCAGATCTTCTAATTGGGCCCTATTCTCTCAGGATTCAAACAGAATTATATATTTGTAACAATATGAAATTAAAAACCAAGCGGCCAACCAGATTCTGAAATTATGTTTGTTTCCATGAACAATGAGGGTAACTAGCTCTGCTAATCAAGTTTCATAGTTAACCAACACACACACACACACATCTATGTATGTCTAACATAGCACCCTTTTCGGAAAAGGGATGCTAATGAGACAAGTCGAATTGCAAATGCAGCGGGGATTTAAATTTTCCCGCTTCATTTGTATAAACATAACTGCGCTTTTTCCAGCTCGGGGCTTTGATGGAAAGCGCCAGTCTGACAGCGGCTCTTGCGGAAAATAAAGCCTTTTCCGGAAGATCCCTTATTCCTGATTTTAAGAGGAATAAGGGATCTTCCGAAAAGGCTTTATTTTCCACAAGAGCCTGGCGCTTTTTCCACAAAGCCCCGAGCCGGAAAAAGGCAGCTATGTTTATACAAATGAAGCGGGGAAAATTTAAATCCCCGCTGCATTTGCAATTCCGACTTGTCTCATTAGCATCCCTTTTCCGGAAAAGGGTGCCAATGTAGACACATCCACCGTGTTGTTTCATAGTTAACTATGTAAATAAATATATATATAGTCAGCATGTGCCTTTGCATCTCTCTTATTAATGGTGGGAGTCCGAACAAGACAATCTGTACTGAATAAAGCTTCCTGTAATCAAACGGGCTAAAAACATTCTTAAAAAAAAAAAAAAAAAGAAAACTTAAATGGAAATTTCAGAGAATGTAGCAAAATCTGCAGAAAGGTAATAATTATATCCACATTTCTCCTGAACATGGAAAAAAGATTACTGATGCCAATGGAGGGTGTGTGTGAAAAAGATGTCAAATATGAACTTCTTCATAAAATTCAATGACAGTTCACAGAAGGCGTGACAGTGAATTCAGAAAAGCTCCAGTATATCCATCCATCAGAATAGCAAGCAATACACCCAGACTACACTTAGTTCCAGACAAAATATTCACAAACATGACAACATAGATTTAATCATCTAGCAACCCAGCTTCTAACTTCCGTCCTTTTCCTTCTATCCCTAGAGCTAAATCTCTTGTTCAGGCACTCTGTCTCCTATGTTAATTAATTTAATTGCCTCCTATCTGTCTTTCCTAATAACACTTTCCACTCCTTCCTAGTCCCTATAAAACAAGCCCACTAAATTCATCTTCTCTGCCCTTTGGTCCTATCTCATCATTGTCTCTTTTAGTCTCTCCCCTGGACTTCTTCAAATATAGCAAGTTCAAGCTTTATGTCCTTGCCTTCAAAGCCCTGCATAGTTCTGCCCTCCCTACATAGGTCTGCCATGACCCTCCTCAGTTCTCTTGCCATTTGAAGCCTGTGTTCATTGAGGATTCTTGAAAGTGGGGATGAAGGGCAGATTGTAGGATCCAACATGACAACAACATCTCAAAGAACCATAGTTAGCTTTGGGTAAACAACCACAGTAATCCTTCTGACTGGGGGGAGGAGTAGTGTCAGCTGCATTAGTCAAACAGGGATTGCAGTACTGCTCTCCTGAACTTGTCATCTGCTCTGGCTGTCTAGCCCAGGGTACAGCATTTGATAAAATGTCAGTGGGTTACATTATATTGCCACGTGGCAGATTTTAGAAATTGGCATATTTCTGAAGCAATAGAAGAACATCATGTAAGATCTCCAGATATTTAATGATGCTCTGTCTCCCACCCCTTCCCTTTTTCTTTCTCTCCCCCTTCCCCTTCCCCGCTCCTATTTATTTTGAGTTTTCATATCCCCAACTCATAACTCCAGTCATCTGAAGAAGTGGGCTGTGCCCACGAAAGCTCATGATACCATCTACATGTTTTGTTAGTTTATAAAGTGCTACCAGACCATTTGTTGTTTTTTATGTAAGATCTGGGGATGCGAACTGTGAGAGAGGTGACCAGCCAACTGGCAAATCAAAGAGATACATTGTGTTACCCAATTAGATATTCTTTGTGATGAGATGGAACTGCCCTTTGGAATGGCCAGGTACAGCCAAAAATAACCACAGACAGCCTGGATGATTTGGGTCTGTGAATATAGTAAAACAAAGCTTTGCAAATGTCCAGCACATGCAACTTCTCTCTTGATGAAGGAGTGGGGTTTCAGGAAGACATGCAGATTGACTGGCTGATTCAGATGGAATTCTGACACCACCTTGGGGATGAGCCTGGGATAAAGTTTCAGCACCACCTAGTCCAATGAAATGTCCTGGTAAGAGGGTTGGCCATAAAAACTGTCTTCAGAGTGAGATGAAATAAGGAGCATCCTGAAAGTTTTGAGAGGATGCTGCTAAGGTACAAAGTAGGACCGTGTTCTTGGGTAAATATGCAACAGGCCCTTGATAAATTCTGGTATCTTTGGGTGGTGAAAGGCAGAACATGACTGCACAGGTGGATGGCAAACTGATATTGCTACAAGCTGAACTTTAGTGGAGCTGAATGAAAGGCTAGACTATTTCAGATGTAAATAGTCAAGACACTTTGGTACTGAAGCCTGCAGAGGGTCCAAGCCATTCTGACCCTGTATATCAAGAACCACTTCCATTTTGACAAACAAGTCCTTCTGGTGGATGTTTTTCTTGTCTACATCAGAATTTCTGGGTGTCTCAGGATGTCTGTGGCACTACTTGTCTGTGGTACTTAACCAGCCAACATCCAAGTTATTAGCTAAAGGGACTTAAATGTGGAAGAACTATCTGGCTATGGTGCTGTGAGAGCAGAACTAGGCAGTTTTGGAGCTGAATCAAAAGATGACTGGGCATCTTTAAGTCAGCTAGTCACAGCTGCTTTGGCCAGTAGGGAGAATGATGAAAACAACTGGGTTTGTTTCTTTTAATTTTGGAACTCACATGGAGATCAGGGAAGTTGGTGGAAAGGCAAATGGAGGCCTAGATACCTTCACAGAACAAAGGTGTCTGGCAATGACCTCAAGTTCATGCCCTGTCTGGAACAAAAATTCTGGCACATGGCGTTGTCTTTGATACTGCGTGTTCTCTGCCATTCATCTGTTCATCTTTATTGGGGAGGGATTATGCTTCTTTTATATTTGAACAGGACATAGCATAGTGTGGGCACAAATGGAAACAAATTATGAACAGGTTTATCCTGGGACCCCCGTCCTGCAGTGTAATATCGAGAAGGGTGATGAGTATGCACCAGCTTGTTTGTTTATGTAGGGTATCATGGACATATTGTGGAATTTTGGAGGATGGGTAGGAACAATATACAGGTTAACTCGACAGCGCCAAGTTCCAGAATGTTTATGTGAAATCCTATGTCTCTGGGGGATTAGGCCCCATTTGTTTGTGAATGGTGCAGGTGACATCACCCTGTCTCAAAGGTGTCTGTGCTCCTAGTCTTTGTTGGAAAGTTGGATGAGAACATGACTCCCTCCTGTACATGTTATGCTCCATTCTACTGATTAAGTCTGTGAGGACATGAGGTAACAGAGACCTTCCTGTCCCTGCAGCATCTCACTTGAGACTAAAGGGATCTGAGTCACACTTGTAGGGACTGCAGGTGAAGTCTACATGACGAGCATGAGGAGACACAGGGCACAAGTGTGGCCCTGATCAACGCTCTTCAAAAGAGCCCAATCTTATGGACAGGCGGCATGACGCACCTACACTGGGAACCACACTGCAACATACTCAAAGAACATTGTGTCATCAATAATCGTACCCATTGCATGTTCTCTGCCATTCATCTGTTCATCTTTATTGGGGAGGGATTATGCTTCTTTTATATTTGAACAGGACATAGCATAGTGTGGGCACAAATGGAAACAAATTATGCATAACAATAAAACATTATTTACTGTTAAATTCCATTAATTATTTAGCAGTTCTTATAATAATAGTTTCCATAACTTTTGAAAAAATTTGGAGACATCTGCTCAGATACCACAATAAACTACTATATTTTTCACACTTGTGTGGTATTTTAGAATCCTGCACTTCTCAGTCTTTCATATTTGCCACTTAGTATTCACTAGTTCTAGGACGTCACTAGAGAATTTGTATCCGATAACCCCTTATTCTATCACATCACCAACATCTGTTAGTTAATTAGCGTGCACAGTCTAAGGCAGGGATGGGTAAAATACTGTCTGCAGGCTGGATCCAACCCACCAAGCCACCGGATCCAGGCCATGGCTCATGAGGAGCCTTAATCAGGCTCCCTGCCTGCCCTGCCCTGCTCAGAGCAGCTATCTGCCATGTGTTTCTGTGAGCACAGCAAGCCCAACAGAATGGGAGGGGAAGCTTCGCCCCTAGCACAATCTCGCAGCTCCCATTGGCAGGTTTCTGTTTGCAGGACAGGAAGCATGCAAAGTATTCCTCCCCGGGGCTTGCAGTGTTCTGAGGAGCACATGGCCCCTGCAGTCTGTGCAAAAGGCAGGGAGCCTGACTGAGGGACCTGCTGGACTACTGGCCAGGAACTGCCCAGATAAGTACCTCCTGGTTAGTGCCTGCCTCTGGCACCCCAGCTCTTCCCTACCCACAAACCTCTGTCCCCCTCCTTCATCCCTATTCCACATAAACCAAAGCCTCTGCACCAACACCCCCTCCCAGACTCTCCATCCCAATCCCTTGCCCCAGGTCACAACCTAAATCCCTGCCCCCCCTCACTCCCGTACCTCTGGCCCAGGTCACAATTCCTTTGCAGACCTTGTACCCTGTCCTATATTCCCACAGGGCAGAATCCTCTTCTGCATCCATAATCCCTCCTGGACGCTGCACTCCCTCCTGCACCTCAGTCCCCTGACCCACCTCACAACCCTCTCCTTCACCCAAACTCCCTCACTATTTCCACACACCTTCCTGCACGCTCAGCTTCCTTCTGTACTCAACCTCCATCCCAGACCCAGTGCCTCCTCCATTAATATCATGGAAGAATGTGGCCCTTTATCACTTACCAAATTCTTAGAGTGGCCCCCATAAAAAATCATTACCCCTCATCTAAGGTGTGTTGGTGTCCAATGGACTCTAAATAAGTTTAAACATATTAATCTGTGCCTGTCTTGATGCATTTGAAAATTTCCCCCAGTGGCTACTATAGATCTGAACTTCAGTCTTTTCTTCCATGTCAGGTTTAAAGACTGAAGTGAATTAACTGGATAACTAAACTACAGTAAGGTAGAATTTATTTTTGAGAGGACATGCAAAGAAAGTCGCACAACAAATAACCTATTTGGTGAACCATGAATATATACTTAATGATGCAGTGTCCCAGATGTCAATATCTTATAAATCCTCTAGATTTAATTTCTGCTGTGTTATGTCTAAGGCACAAATCCTGCAAAAAGAGCCATGTTGGTGGAACCTGCGCTTCCTGCCTGCAGTGAAATGTGGTACTGAGGCCTGAAAATCTTATAGGAATCAGAAAATAGATTTCCACATTACTATAAATCCTGTCCTCAACCATTACATCATTTCCTCCCATCTTTTGATTTAGACATTGACCCAAATAAACACCTGCTGTGACAGCATAGGCAGCCTTTTAAATAGAAAATGAACTCAATTTAAGTCCTTTTAATTTGAGACCCACCCTACTATTATAGCCCTAAAAATCCACTATTAGTGATTACTTGAAGGGCAGATGTGGTTTGTTGTATGCTGTTTTATTTGTAATTAAAAAAGAAATATACGAATAAACAAAATATATGTTTGATGGTATGTCCCTTCACTTCACTGTTCTTATACTGTAAACTCTTCAAGAGAGGAACCATGTATTTGGATTTATTTGTACAGCATCTAGGAGGAGAAAGTCTCAATCCTGACTGGGACTTTTGAGTGCTACTGTAATAAAAATATAAAGACTAATAATTTTATTATATTTTATGATTTGTTAACAACTTAATAACATATAGTGGCCAATATAAAATCATGTTAATTTCCAGATTTTTTTCTCTATAACTAATTAAAATAGATGCTGCATATACTATTTAAAGAGATTACTCAATTATGCCAAACCATTAGCAACATAATAAATATATAAATTGGGAGTACATGCTTAGGAGTTTGTAAAATCTTAAAGTTAAATCCAGTCTTTATTTTCCCAAATGAATCTGCTAATTATGGTTTGTATTTGCTTTTGATAGCTATCTGAGATTATAGGTGGAGATTACAAAATATGTAATTAAACTGTAGAGTCAATACTATTTTCTAAAAAAAGTCTGAACATGACTCTACACTGTTAGCGGCAATTTGTTCCAACTGCCCTCTCATCCGAAGCTTAATGTTTCAGTATAGGAATCACACTATCCCAAATCTTACCCACAAGTATCTTACTTACAATTATTCTGGGGATTACATATCCTTACTGACTATTCGAGTAGTCTGCTTGGACAATGTTGTTTGTGTGAAAGAGAAAATAGTAACAAATATTCACTTTTGGTCCAATTGGTGTCATAGCTAGGCACTTTGGAAAGTACTTAATACATTCTATCAAATTTGCCATCTTCTCTGGTTCTATGAATTTTTACAAAATCACCTATATCCTTATTGGGTATAATAATGTAATCTCTTTTGATAAGATATTTCTTCTAATTGCCATTTGCCATGGCAAAAAGGTCCAAAGCCATAATAAAAAAGATGATACAGGAATTATCTTTGCCGTGCATCTATCGATACGTCTAATGGTGAGAAACCATGCCCCAATCTTGCAATCAGTCTCTCTCCGGCAGATTCCTTGAACCCATGTGGATCTAATTTCAGAATCAATATTAACTTATAGAATAGAGTCTGTTGGATTCATCTAAAATAAATATGCTCTATTAATCAAACATTATGCCATAGGGAGATTAGCAAACTACCTCCTCTCCACCCTGTCAAATGCCTTCTTCAGTCCAGCAGCATGATGACTTTGTAATGTGAATCTTTCATGTGTCACATTCAGAATTCATCCTTTTATAAGCCACTTCAGAAATTATGTACTAATTTTGGCTCTAGATCCTCCATTAAGTACATATGCATTCTTGCACATACTTTAAACACAACATTAATGAATTAACTTGGACAGTAGTTTGCATATCTCTGTAAGTCTCTACCATGTTTTGGTGTGAATTATATTATTTTATTTAAATACATCAAGAAGTCTATTATTGTCAGCTTCCTTAAACATTCTCAATAAGACTGCGGTTGGCTAATCATTCTATATTTTGTAAAATTATGAGCATCTTTGTCCAGAATCTTCCCAAGGCTCAACAAGTGTACAGCTGCCAATGTTTCCTTCTACCTTATAAGCTTTTTCTAGAGACTCTGTCTCATCTTCAGTAATAAAAGCCATATCAAGCTATTTATTGAGTGAGCAATAGTCACCCATTTATTTCTGATTCATAAAGTTTTTTGAAAAAATAATGCAAAAACTCTCTAGTTAATACCTCACAAACTACATACAAATCTACCATATGATGTGATAATGATAGGTATTATTCATTCTACTTGATGAGCATTGACTTGTGCTGTTAACAATTTTCCTGCTCATGCTCCATACTCATGGCTTTTCTTTGAGCCTGAACAAAACACATTCATCCTCTGACTGAGAACATATTTTGCACAAGCCAGTCCCCTGAACTAAATATGTTGTATAGAATCTGGCAAATTCTGCCCTTTTGCCTCAAGCTGTCAAGAACAATTTTTTTAATCAGTTTTGTTTATCTTATCCTTCTGAGATGCGAACACTGCTTCAATATGTGAGTCTCACATTGTAGGAGATGCAATTACAGACACCACATTTTAGGCAATGACACTGTTGAAATCCTATATTTGGGGGGTGGAGGGAGAGACGTGAGAGGCAGGGAGTAGTTTTCTATGACTTTTGCAGCATGCAGCATTCTCCTCCCTCCCTCCACAAGCACTGCCAGCTCCAATGGCTGGCACATGGAGGAGACAGGGAACAATATTTTATCTCATTTTTGTTTGGGGGAGGAAGGAGAAATGACTAAGCCAAAGAGCCCACAATCTCCATCCAAATTCTCCCCTTTACATGGGGAGGAGGAAAAGATGTAGGCCTTGACAGGCTGCCCCTGTCTATTCCATTTCTCCATTTCATATAAGGTACATCAGCTGAGAAAGGCTGGTTCCCTTCTGTTTATCTTGATCACTGAAGATGGAAGGACTGGGCTGTGTGACACTTCCAACTCTAGTATTTAAATCCCAATTCAGCAAAGCATTTAAGTACACCCTTTTGGTGAATCAGAACCTTTGAACCTTGGTTCCTTCCCCATACTCAGAAAAGTCTTCCTAATGTTTACAGTGTCACTGGAATCCAAAGAATAGATCCTCAAATGCCCCAGTAGATCTGATTGTTTAGAATCTGAATTATGTGGCTGTGTAACTTTAGGGTTTGGGGTTTTTTTGTTACTGGCATTTAAACAACCTGCCTTATGTATGTGCTCACAGAACTGGTACTAAGTACAACATAGTGCCCTCTAGGCATAGTCAATATTCAAGGAATTCAGTTGTGTGGTCACCAGTGTGAGCCTAGAGTAGAAACAGGACTCTGCTCAGCTCCAGATAGGAGACTTCTTTTTCAAAGGCAAAGGCATTCTATTCTGTCTTCCTGTTCCTACAGAGATCTGAAGCAAAAGCAATAATCTGATATAAAAGAACAGCTTTTACTATCTCCCAGTTCATGCTGAGAAGGATGAAAGTCCTTAAATTCTTGGATGTATCTCTCAATATAATTAATAAAAGCATTTTGGGCCAGGACAGAAAAATTTAATCTTGAAATACCAAAGGTCACCTTACAGCAGGTGTGGAAAGGAGATAAGGAGAATGTTCTGTTGTCTGCAGAAGGAGGGAGAGATGTTACAAGAGAAGTCAGCTGAAACTGAACAGGCAGACAAAAAATAAATCCCAATCCAATCAAATTATGTGGATGGGAGAAAAGTAATCCTTCTCACAGGTGCAGTTTTTGCCAAATATATGTAATTTTGGATGAATGCAAGAGCAGCATTAAGCTCTCAGAAGCGAGCAATCTGAAATTTTGCTGGAGATCCCATCTTGAAATCACTTTTAGACACCTCCACATTTTTCCCCCAATAAATGAATCTATGATTTATTAGGATGTAAAACCCAAAAAGCACAATGGGTGACCAAAAAGGGGGTCCCTATTTAAACAATGGTTCTGATTTCTTCAATACTGCTGTAAATTGGAGTTGCATACTTGAGAGAGAAGTTATAACTCCCTTGGTCCTGGTAGTTGTGACCCCAGTTTGAGAACTAGAAACACAAACAACTAGAAAACGTACTAGAGGGAATAATCTAGCATGAGCAGGGAATAAATCAGATCACATGCTAATAGGTTACGTCAAATTCTAATTTTCCTGACTCTGTGAAGGGTTCAGGAAGACTGAGACACTCTTCTTCCTGATGGACAGGAAGTTAACATTCATCAAGGGAATAGCAAAATTGCTTATAACAGAATAAGGCCAGGTAAGCACCACAAGCCACACTAAGGAAAATTCCAGGCACCTTAATTTTCACAGATCATTTTCTAAAAGCAAGACCTGCCAGACTCTATAAAGAGTAACTAACACTTAGTTCATTTATAGCATGAACTTTATTATGTTACAGGCTTAGTGAATGTAAAACGAAAAATAAGAGTCAAAGGCAATGGGCCAAATGTTGTTCTCTGTTACATCAGTGTAA
The DNA here is from genome assembly GCA_019425775.1 of Rafetus swinhoei. Classification (NCBI taxonomy): domain Eukaryota; kingdom Metazoa; phylum Chordata; order Testudines; family Trionychidae; genus Rafetus; species Rafetus swinhoei. The sequence goes on along the minus strand of CM033437.1, from coordinate 265,399,091 downwards.
AGGCTCTAACTTTAATGAGGTTGTACCAGTGAGCAGAATTTCGTACCCAATAGAAAATCAAATATACATTATATGTCACAACTTCTTAGGGCACTTAAACGAACCCCCCCCCACAAAACCATAATAGAAGAATAAACCTAATGGTGCATAAAATGCAGTAATGAATGTAAGTAACATAACAGATTTAGGACTGAAGATGGCTTACGACTATTTGATCCCCCTAAATCACAGATGCCAATGGGTTACATCAGTAGTCCCCAACTTTTCATGGTCATACTCCCTCTTCCCCCATCTGTGCCCCTCCCCATGAGCTGGGGCCAGGTGCCAGGCTGCAGTTTTTGGGGTGGGGCACAGACAAAGTCAAGGGGGCCAAAGTTGGAGATGCAGCTCAGAGTAGGCCTGGGCTGAGAGCGGAGCTGTGGCTAAGGGCCAAAGCTGGAGGCAGAGCCAAGCTAGGTCATGGTGAGGGCTGGTAGCCAGGGCTACAGACAGGTGCGGCACCATAGCAGAGAGTCAGGGATGCAGCTGGGGGTGAAGCAGAGCTGGGGGCAGAGTGGGGCTGGATGGTGCTCCCTCCTTGCCCTCTCTGGGGACTGGCCCAAGCCCAGACATGACTCCTAAACGTGCATCCCCTTAGGGGGACACACCCCACAGTTTGGGAACCAATGTGCTACATAGAGAGGGAGACATTTTTGAATGCCAGATACCATTTTCTTCATTGAAAAAATTTTTAAACAATTTTTTCCCATTGACTTCCATAGGAATAGGAGAACAAAGAGTAAGAAGCACAAGTAGGTGAAATCCTAAAAAAAAAAAAAAGATTCTATTTTCATGCAAATATTCCTTGCAATAACCAACAGCAGGATTTTTTCTGAACAAAATACAGTAAAACTCCAATAGTCCGGCACTCCTGATAGTCCGGCATCAAAATGGCAAGAGCCTAGTGAGTGAGCTTCGGCAAAAAATGAGTCACAAGGTAACAGCGACAGCAGCTAAACTGAGCAAAAAGGGTAAAAAAGGCTTAAAAAACCTAAAACATTACAGTATACTGTATACAGTATGTACAATAAAAGGGTTAAGAACACTTTATATACAGTATATAATGTATACAGTATATATATAACCAGCTTATAGTACCTCCTGATAGTTCGGCATATCTGATAATCCGGCACCACCTAGGTCCCATAGGTTCCGGATTATCGGAAGTCTACTGTATTTTAAAAAGATTTTCATTTTAAAAAGCAACAGAATAGTATTTAATTGTATTATGTTCCATAGATTACTGATATAACTATGTTACTCTCAGGGAAAATCTAAAATTCCTATTAAATTGATTTTCATAAGATTCGTCTTAAAAAACATAATTTAAATTTGAATCAAGGTGATAGCACATTTTAAACACTCATAAATTAGCCATAGCATATATGTAATGATTTTGATGTTCTTAGTTGAGTCAAATATAATACATTTTATCAAGGATGTCATATATTACTAAGGTGCCACATTCCATGCTTAAGTCTGTATATGCATATTTCTGAAAAACAAGTTAATGGTGAATTTGAGGGGTGGAAAACCTAAATTATAGAGAGTATATTCTCTCTTTCTCTAGACCCCCAAATCACACGTTTGTGATTGTGGGTCCTTCAAAAAAAGAGTGAGTTCCACCAACAGGGTGAGTTTCCAATGTGAGTAAAAATTATTAGTATGCAATCAGCTGAAAAAACAGAGATCTCCAGGCAATTTATAAAGCATAAATTACTGTCAGCCCTTAGTTAGAATAGCTTGTGTGAAAGCCTGTGCACTGTAGATATGTAACCAATAAGGAAATGGTTGTCTGACTGCATGAGTTTTATATATTTTTTAGCTCCACAGCAGATACAAATGCTAACTCTAGCACTAAGGAGACATTATGCATGATGCCTCTAAGTTCCATAAACCAATGAATGGATTATGCACATAAATTTTCATCTGCATAGATTACGCTGTAATTATATTCTTCATTTTTCTTAACCACTTCAGACTACCATGTGCATGAGAACACCGTTGATTGCAATGTACGTATAAGAAATTATGTTACAATTAGATATATATTGTATTGCTAGGATGTCTTTATTTTATGTTTCTAACTATAAGCAGGGTCTGAACCACTGCTTCCAATGTAGCCAGCTGAAAGGGTAAAGGAGCCCTGGGTGTGGTTATGCTCACTCAGTTGTTTAGTCCTGCAAGGTATTCAAATGTTGATATGTAAATACAGCTCATGCTGGAATGGGAAAGAAATCCTGGGTGTGGTTATGTAAATTGAGCTGAGCCAGTACTATAGGCCTGATGGATGGTCAATTGTTGGAAAAGAATTTTGCATATTGTAACTAATTTGGCTGTTGTGGGGTCACAAACCATATGGGGTCCCACCATAAATGTGGGAATTGTAAAATATAACCACCAGTGCTTGCAGGAGAGACACTGTCATTGTAAAGAGTCTCGGATGGACAAGCTGTTCCCTTCCAGACTCAAGTGGATTGAATTGGGGGGAAAAAGTTTGAACCAGCAGGCTACATGCCCTCCAGGCATGAGCTGTAAGACTGGTTCAACCTGTCTCTTCCCTCCTGTTCTAAGGGTAGACCTAAAACAGACTCCATAAGGAGTCTCTTTATATTTTGAAATATTATTCCAGTAGAAGCTGGAATCTTTTGGCCAGCCTAGATGGTGGGCCAAGAGCTGAAATCACTAGGTTTGGTCCAGAGCCAGACCCACCGTGGAAGCAGCAGCAGGTAGCCAGCGGGGTGGCTGGCAGGAACGGCCAGTGTGTGGCTGGTAGGAGCAGTGGCAGGTGTCCAGCACAGCAGCTGGCTGGTAGAAGTGGCGGCCAGTGGGGCAATTGACAGGGTGGCTGGTGGAAGTGGCCGGCTGGTAGGAGCAGCAGCAGGCGGCCAGTGGGGTGGCTGGTGGGTGGTCGGTAGGAGCGGCGGCAGGCAGCCAGTGGGGTGGTTGACAGAGCAGATGGTGGGAGTGGCTGGTGGGTGCCTGGTAGGAGCAGTGGCATGCGGCCAGCGGGGCAGCTGGTGGGAGCGGCTGGCAAGTGGCCAATGGAGTGAGTGAGATGCCTCCTATCCCCACCCACCTCCAAGGTGATTGCAGGACTGTGCTCTATATTAGGAAAGGACTTTGTAACATGTTAATAAATTATGCACTAGTGTGTGTATATATATTTCCTTTTAGTAAATTATATTTATATTACCATGCATGAGCCATAACATTAATGAAATAAAAATGATTTATTCTCACTACCATGCACACTGAAATGTATGAAAATTACTTTGAAATATGTGCAAAGAATTAATAGGAAACATGACACATACAGCAAATATATATGTATACATTTTTTAGCCTCGGTGTGATAATTAAAATGTATATAAAATATCTATTACTTAAAATCATGATCCAGGGCAGAATGGACTTTCTATTGAATACCAAAGTAATTTAAAGGATGATGGAAAATAGATAGATCACGTGGCATTATAAAGTAGCAACTTTAGTTTACTGAACAGTATCTACTATTTCAATTATTAGACATGAAAATACACATGTATTGACTTACCCTCATCTTTGCACAGGCATCCTGTGTTGATTCTGTGCCTCTAAGCTCTTTTACCAGCATAGAACCTAAATACTAAAATAAAAAATACATTCAATTTTCCTTAGCTAAAATTCAGAGCAAAGATAAAATTTACAAAAGTCTGCTAAAAAACTAGGGAAACCAGAATAGTATTAGGTAGCCTAAGCATTATCTGATTTGGGATTTTTACTTTACTATTGAAATACTAGAATTTCAAATGGAGGTTGTCACTTCATAGTCTGTATGAAACAGGAACATTTACCAGTAAATCAATAAATGAATTTAGAGGGAGAACTTATACGTGATACCAGAAAGTAGTTCCTCAAATTAAACAGAAAGCACTACAGAGTGCTATCTTAAGAAATTGCATCTGATTGCAAAGCAAGCATTTACCACTTCTTTTAAAGCAGCCATCTGCAAGAATCACATCACTGCATATAATTATAGGGTTGCAGAAGACAGTAAAGATAAGTTATGTGCAGCTGATGTGAGCCAACAGATATACACAGATAGTTAAAATATACAGTTTCTAGGCCTACAGTAAGAGAGTCTCTTTAAAGACTTTAGTTCATACATCTTTGCCACAGGTATACTAACCTGAAAAAGGCAATAATGTACACACATTTCAGGATAGATAGCAGTAGAGCACTGTACAGAACTGGGGACCATTACCTGGTGCATTATAGCTAAGATAGAAAGGTAAACAAGCCCAGTGCAACTGCATAAATATAGGGCACTCTAGCTGTATTCAGTTAAGTATTGTAGGTTATAAAATAAATTGAAATTGAAGCATATAAGCTAAACATCTGTGATTTAATCTAAGTCTTGGATCAAGTCCCAGTTAGGACCTGATTCTGCTCCACTGGAGTGAATGAGAGTTTTGTTACTGATGTCAGTGGTAGCAAGATTAGGCCCTTTCATAGGAATAGTACCATTGGAACAACCTTTGATATAAGAACATTTAAACGACAACATTTAGTCTAATTAAGGGTCTGTCTACACTTAAACTGGTACAGTTGTGCTGTAAAACTCCAGGGTAGACACTCACTACAGAAATGGGAGGAGTTATCCCGTTGCTGTAAAAGAATTTATTTTTTTGGTTGAATACATACAGGATATGGGGCCATGAGCCCATGAAAGTTTACCTGCAACTTCTTTGTAATAGACACATTACTATTTGAAAATTCTAGTGTGCTGCACTTGTGTGCTGGGTGTATAAAAGCATCAGTGTATAAGATTGGGGAACATTCCATTGTCACAATCTGCCATTTGCTTTCATTGTCATTTGATAGCCTTTGAGCCTTTTTCTGATGGTATCATTTCTCAGTTGCTATGGATGCATGGACTGTAATACATCAGACAACCAAAATAAAAATAATTTTTTTCTTTTTTTTATAAACAATGGAAATGTTTCAAAGGAAATACCATGGTTCATTAAAAATAAAGAATGACCTTGTGTTACTGGAAAATATAATAAATTTAAAAAACCCAACACCATCGCATTTCAGATGATCAGAGACATTTATATGTAATCTATCAAAAAACCAAAACACTGATTTTATCAATACTTACAAATGCTTTATAATCGCACGATTGGAAGATGAGTTTCTCTGGGTGATGTTGCCAGTACTGTACTGGAGTTGATGCTGTGGCTTCGTTAGGCGGTCGTAAGGTAATTGAAGGCTCTCCCCAGTCTCCTGTCTGAAAATCATATTTGTTCTAAAAGTAAAACAGGCTGTAGGCAAATTTGCTATAAAGTAAGCTCTCTTTTTGTAATAACTGCTTTACATGTATTGTGTACTTATTATATATGTTATATAAATAATATAACATAGGAATACATCTTGGATTATAAACTGAACCTTGAAAAGTACTATATAAAACAGTCATCTTGCATACAGTTTGGTGATGTTTGAACTTAGTTTACTTTTAGAATAAAATAAACACTTGAATTCTTTCAAAAATATACTGAGTTTGTAAGATATGTATGAAAATGAGAGCTCTTAGAAAGTCATAAGAGTGAAAAATCCCTCCCATTCATAGAAAAATAATTCTGCTTTGTGTTTTGCAGACTTTTTTCTACAGCTAATACATTTCCTATTACCCCAATTTATGTCATTAATTGACAATACAATATGTATATTTTACAAAACAATCCAAATAATTCAGATCTTGATATGATTTAAATACTGATTCTCTATAAACATATAAGTTTAAAAAGCAAGATATACTGTTGTAATTAGGGACAATTTCATATATTAAAAAGCAAAATACAATTCTGAAGAGTAAAATTTTGTGCTAGGGCAGTGAGCCACCACCAGCTAATCAAGAACAATTTGTTGCCACCAACAGTCATCAATACTTCACTATAGAACAAGGGACATTGATAAAATCATTATTTTCCAGGCTAATAAAAATAGATATAACCAGATTTTGAAAGTCCAGTTGTCTAGTTTATTGTAAACATTTTGTATGTCTGAATGCTCTTTATTATTCTCTAACATTTTAAGTTTCTCCCTATTATTCCAAATTTTAGTCTCCTGAGCTGGGAACTGTGTTTCTTTTTACTCATTTTTAAATCATTACCTACTATATATTTGAGAGAGTTTGTGTGTCTGTCTGTCCATCTGTCTGTGGGTCTGTTTGTTCAAGAACTCCTCCTAAATGGTAAAAGCTAGGACCACCAAATTTGGTATGCATCTTCCTCATTAAGTTATCATAACTTAAAAGAAGGCAAGGGTTTGGTTGTGCCAAGATAATGGGATGTACCTGGAATGAGATTGTTTCTCATAAAATTGAAAGGGAGAGGTCTGCAATCATTGACAATTATACTGTATAATGACCACAGGGGGCAGCCAGGGGCCTGAGATGAGGACTGGGACAGCTATAACCCCATTAGGGCAGCAGGGTGCAGGGATGGAGAAAGGGACAGCCATCTACTATATATTTGAAAAAAATGTCTCTTTCTGTGTCTGTCTATGTCTCTGTCCACTAGCTGGAGAACATACACTCCTTCCCCAGCTGTGCCCACTGCAGCTGCAGCAGCCATGGAGAGGTGCTTCTCACCTGGTCCCAAGCTGCTATGGTGAAAGAGGTTATCCTCTTTCCCTGGGGCAGCCTGCATACTGATTCCCTTATCCACAGTCCCTCCTCAGAGCAATGATTTCAACGAAGAAAAATAAAAATTATTTCAGTTAAGGACCCGAGCAATATCAGGCAAGTACTCTAGTAGCCTATATATTCTTTCCTCTTTAATCTGTCTACCTACATATATACCTTGATCACCTTCTATTGATGTCTGCCTGTATATTTAACACTATTTCCTTTTCACATCCACACTTAACATTTCTGTTAAATTTCTGTCTCCTTCTATAACCCTCTTCTGACATTTTTCTGGGGGCCAGACATGTCCCCAACCCCTTCAGGATAATCAATGGAATTGTGATTTCCTTCCACATTGTTCTATTGGGACACTGTTTGCTCCCAAAGGAAAAGATCCAGTCCACAGGGCTATTGCAGATTTGATGACCCAACATGGATCTTCTTCATCATATAGTTTTTGGGGCTACAACTGACCTAAGGAAATTTTCACTTTTCTGTATTAGGTCTCTCTCTCTCTCTCTCATGCCATTTTCCTCTCCAATGTGATTATTTTTTACTTTGATTTGTTCTACCTTTTCATCTACCACCGCATCTACAAGAACATTTGCCATCTTTGCAATACTTTTTTCAGTATGTGTTGGAATTGGCAACAAATTGTTGACTGTTAAGCTAGTAATAGAAACATGGAATTGGATTAAGATTCCTTCTTTAAAAGGTTGTGGTAACACTTAATAATTAAGGTAAAACATATGAAAATATTGTAATCAAACCAAGTCTAGAACACCACCACCTTATCAATTAAACCAGGACAGAATAAACAAAACAAGAACTGTACATCCATTTTCATGTGTCACACAGTAGCGAAAGGACAGAAACTTACACAACTTTGCAATGAAAAGCAAGAGGTAAATCTGGAAACATCAACATTACCCTGCCAATGTGATAACTTAAAGCAAGTGTACACATCATAAAACAAGTAGAAGCTACTTAACACCAACATTATTGCTCCCATTCACAGCTGTACAGTAATTCACAATCTGTCTATTTAATGTTGCTAGATACTCCAGAAATGGGGAGTACTTATAAGTACTTTGTCAGATATATGGAATGTCCCTTTGCAGAAGTAAGCAGTGTAGACTGCACAGCTGCAACGCACACCATTTGCAAGGAAAGCAATGTTGCCACTGCTACAGTTATGGCATCTTGTGATGTGATCAGAGAATATTCACCTGCTTTTACAGAAATGATGATTCAATATGATTAAAAAGACAGGGCAGGGCTCTGGAGCTTGATTCTCTTCTCTCTGAATTCAGTGGGTGAGATTTACTACCTACTACAAGGACAGCATGATTGAATCCTTTGGGAGAGCTTATGTCATCTCTATTATTCAATAGTTCATGGCCCCTAGATGTCGGAACACTTGAAATCCTCTCACCTTAAGACTTTGCTTCCTCTCCCTCCCCACCAGTAGTGGCTTTCAATGACCTAAAGATCTGCTGGAAAATTTATGGAGGAAACTGTTTAGTGGCAGAGCATGGTTCATGCATTTAGCAAGAGGATATTGTGATGGAATAAGCCTGACCAAAGGGTGGATGGAGTAAAGAAGCTATAAAAGGTAAACCTTTTTGATCCTTGCTTCTTGGACCCTGGCTATTCAAAGGATCTTAATAATGTAGGAACGGGATTCCAATACTATAAATGACACTGGGTCATCTCCCTAAACCCCCATGTTGCACTGGTCCTAGAGGATTTGCTTTCATACACAGAGGACAGATAGCAGTGAGAGATTAAATGAGGAGTAAAAGGAATAAATGAATTTATATTTGACACTATTTTTTGCACAAAAGATATTAAAAATAGAAGTATTAAAAACCTTTAAAAACTGTTCCGTAACCAATATTTCAGTGTGCAAATGGACAGCAGTGGCAGGAGAAACAGTGAATATTGTTAACAGACAGGTCTAACATATAAAGAAGCTAGGAGGTGACAATCTTGAGGAAATGAGAAATAATCTTCAGATCAAATATGAGGGAGTGTGAAAGTACCATTCCATTGTATTAATCACTCAGTAAGTACAAACATCCAAATAAGGACCCTATTCCTTTCACATTTAGATAAAAAGAACTGATAACATTACCTTAAAAGTACTTGGGATTATAATGGTGGGTCTAAACATATAACACAGCAGAGAGAGCTACAGAAAACTGCTGTTACTGACAGACTTTTGGAATTGAAGACCTTTTGTGTATTCCAATCAGCATCTCCTTGTAGAGATAGCAACTACTAAGAAAAGCTGCAAAAAATTAAATGTAAGTGTGGATTATTCTTGATTGATGGAAAAAGAAGGCATGTTACTCACAGAGCTCTGTAATGCTCTTTAGTAACTATATCATGTGTTCTTTAGTATTCAGCTGAAGCTATTTTTTCATCTAATTTCTTTTTGATTGCCTCCCACCAAGCTCCTTATAATTTTAGGCAATGCTATTGCCAATACACACTATTTCTCCTAAGTCAATAATAATAATTGCTATGCATGTATAAATGGAGCAGTAGACTCTATCTTTCCTAACTACATCATCTCCCTACCACTTTTCACCTTCACTTGTACCATCATGTCCAAAGTTAAATTGTAAACTCTTCAGGACAGGGACCATGCCTTTCTATTTATTCTTGGGGTACCAGACTCGAAAACTCTGTATAAGAATAAAGGCACTTTTCTGTTGAGTCACTAAAATTCTCCTCTGAAATTTAGGATGATTATAGCTGAGTTATGTTGGGCAGGGGAATCTAGTTAATTCCATCCTGGATATAAAGGAGTGGAGCAGCTCTGGGCAAGAGGAAAGCCTAAAGAGAAACTGTAGGGCTTGAGGAGGAAGCTTAGACTGAAATTTTTGAGGTTCGAAAAATGCCAGACCTGAGGGATGAGTCTGGATTCTAACTCATGGTCCAGATATTGGGATTCAAGCCCTTTCACAAGCACCTAATGCATTTTCAGCTACTATAAAATAATATGATGATCTCCATTTTGTAGGTTAAGACACTGGGCTCACTACATTTAATTTAGTTTTTATTAGTGCATATGTTCTTATAAATATTTTTATTTTAGTACTTCTATTTGTAAGCCCCAAAGATAACCAACTAACTAAATGTTTTATATTACAGTATACCATATAGGTGGAGGCGATACCATGTGATGAACTGATAAATGTGATACCTTTATTCACTGTATGTCAGGTTGTCAGGTATCAGAGCAATTTTCACATGTTTTTCATAGAATTGCATGCCCACCAGGCTGTCTCCTTAGGCCTTAACATTCCATCCATCCTACCCCCATCAGCTTCCAACAGTTACTGTGTTGTCTGTTTTCCATAAACTACTCTGAGAGGAAATTTTTTTTTCTCTTACTCCCTATAAATATGGAATTCACCTCACAAAATTATCCCAAGCCAAGCCCAGAAGGGCAAGATTCAAGCCTTCATCAGTGATGGATTTTCTAGTCATAAATGTCAGAGCTTTTAAGTTAGATATCTCATGTTCCTACGGTACTTTATACCACTGGTACTGGGGAGTAGGGTTGCCAGATGGCTTAACCAAAAATACCGAACCCCCCCCTCCAAAAAAAAACACTGGGAAAAAAATTCAGTCAAGAAAAAAAAGGGGGAGACCAAAAAAAGGGACCCCGACACCAGTTACTAAGAAAACAAAAATTAAAAAATTAAAAATCAGCATGGCCCCTTTAAGAAGAGGCTTTTTTTGCTGGTGTCCAGTTTGTTTTTCTGTTTCAGCCACAGGACAAGCCCTTGCAGAACCAGGTAAGCGGGAGGGTGTCGGGGGGGTGAACCCGGGGGAGGGTCCAGGGGGGCCCAGGGGCTGGGACTGGTTGCTGAGTGTGTCCTAGTGTTGCCAGGTATCTGGTATTTTTGCCTCCTGGCAGGGAAAAAAAATCAGAAAATACCGGACAGTTTAGGTGTCTGGTATTTTCTGAATTTTTTTAACAGACAGGAGGCGAAAATACCGGACTGTCCGGTCAATACCTGGCAACCCACTGGGGAGAATTCCAGCTTCCTAGGGGAACACACCACTCCTGCTTCTAGCCCTAGAAAGTTATGGGATATTCATGAAGTGACACTGAAAATATAGATTAAAACTATTAGGCTATATTTAGAATTTCAACACATAAGCTAGTTTTACATTTTTCCCTCCTGCAGTTTGACTCCTGGTAACTAAAGAATCTGACTTCAGAGGCAGAGATGTCAGAAATAATTTCCAAGACAGTTTTTTGTATAAACTCTCCAAAGCATTCATAATCTCTTCCTAAAATATGGATGGAACAAAATATGACACAGAAAAGCAGAGTAGGCCTATTTTAGAGGGTTTTGAATTTTGTTTTTTAACAGGGACTATTTGTTGTGACCATTCACCAGTAAAGTCAGGTGTTTTAATTCCAGCACTATGCATTAGTGGCTAGGACTATAAACAGGACTATACACTATACAATACAGTGCTTTTAGCCAAAATTTCATATTTGTTGTCTCTGGAGGAATTTTAAGTGTTCTGTGGGACCAGCCAAAGTCTAATTCAATTTTTTTAATGTCTACTGTCAAAAGAGAGATTTCCTGTGGGCACCGTGGAAGGTTTTTAAACTTTGTTTTTTGAAAGAAAGGTAAGTTTTGAAATGATTCAAAAAGTTTCTGCTTGTATGCCTGAAGAAACTCTGAAACTTTCTAAAGAATGGTAGCTGAGAGATTCCTGTCACAAAGGTAATCTAAAATGGCAGCCGTGTTATGTGCATAGGACCCTCATGAGCCTCATAAAAGTATCATATATGGGAAAAAAGTGAACTATTGAGAGAGAGAAAACATTCTGCATAGCATGTTACATTAGAGAAAACTGTTTTTACCATCACTTCAATAGCATATTTTTTCACATAAATTACACAATTTTGGGACATCATCAAGGCCACATATAATTCACAAGAAACGGCTTACTGCCAGAGTGAAAATGGCATCATCTCAAAGTTCATCAACTATTATGAGGAGGGTGGATCCTACTTATAAACAGGGAGGCTGCAGCACAAGACAGGGTACACAAGCTAAGCAATTTACACATTCTTGCTTTAAAAAAAATGTGAAAACAAAAAGTGTTGGAACAGATTTATCATTAGGTAAGTTTTAACTTAACTCTAGAACTAAAAAATCCTTCATCTCCAGTCATACAATCAACATAAAACTAATCACACACCATGATAAATGAATGTACACACACATAATCCTAGGTGTCAGCACACAGTACAAATTGTTTTGCAATTTCAACATGACACCCATATGTAAGTACTAACAACACCATGGCAACACATTACACTTCCATACAGTGACAATGTAGCCATTTATTACAGTATCTTACATTATGAACCTGATGCATCGATGAGAAAGGAAATCCTGCATTCTGGTTGGTCCATATCTCACAGACAGAAGACTGCTAATATAAACAGAAAACTATATCTCATCTTGTAAATATTAGTGCACTACAGCCATCAAAAAACAGGAATAATAAGTATGAAAAGAAATAGATTGTAACAACATTAAAAAATAAAATTGGTTTAAAAATGGCAGCACGTAAGAGTCAGTTTTCCTTTATTTGCTGACAAGACATTTTTGGATTGACTGGAAGAAAGTATAGTTTAGTTAGAGTCTTCAGAGGAGATTTCAAACTGCAGACACAATAAAAATAATTTAATCAGAAATGCTGATGAAACGCAGATCTGTAAACAGAAACACAGAAAATAAACAAAGAAAATAAATAAGCAAATGGAAAAGTCTAGAGAGGTGGCAAAATGAGTTGCTTTCAGTTTGTTTTTTTACTATCCACAAGCTCAGTTGTATTTTATTTTTTCAGTCACATTCTGTTGGCATTGGTGAGAGGAGGATTCATACAGATTTCTTTAGAGGGATTAGGAAAAATAACAGTGAAATAATCTAAAATTCCATTTGCACTGTAACTATTAATAGAATAGAAGCAAGACAGTAAAATGAAATGATGATCCTCTACCTCTCTCCAACAGTAGCTCCCTTTCATACAAATATATAGGGCCAAATACTGCCCTCTACTGCACTAATGCATCCCCCTGAAGTTAATCAAATGGTCAGAACTGATCTCATATTGCCCCCTCAGGATTTTACAAGCAGCTTTTAACAACAGTAAAAGGATGATACTGCAGTAACTGTAGCATCTGTTGGCCCATTTAGCATATTTTCTTAGTGAGATGTCATAAAGAAAGCCACTGTGACACTACAAGAAATGCTAAGATAACATCTCATAGGAGCCAAGCAACTAAAATAAGCATCAGACATGGGACTTGCCCACAGTAGCCGGAGCAGGCAAACCCCTCAATGCCCAGCTCAAACTCCAGTCAAAAGATATAATCATATTGGATCACAGACAATTTCCTTCAATTGGGTTGCAAGAAAGACAGTTTGAAAACTATTGTCCTAGGATAGTGGTTCCCAACTTTTTTTATACTGTGGACTGGCAAACCCATCCACAAACTTTTGTTGGACCGGCAACATTTATTTTCATATTTTCATATTCATTATGTAAATAATAAATATGCAAACATGCAAATAAAATGTTACCGGTCTGCCAAAAGCCCCAGCCCCCAGAGCTGCCACAAACGGCTGGCTTCAGCTACAGCAGTTTCCACATGTTGGGCAGCTGCTACAGCTGAAGCCGGCTGTTTGCAGCAGCTCTGGGGGCCAGGGTTGGGGTACACCCTGGCCCTCTGAGCCCCTCAATGGCAGCATGCTACCTCAAAACAAGAAAAGAACCAAATTATAGCCACCCTTCCAATCTGACCAATAGACTTGGTGTACCCAACTGATCCCTCACTCTCCCAGCCCCAAAAGCAAACCAAACTCAGGCACTTAATACCAGAGACACACAGCTCTGCTGAAAAGGTTAACAACTATCAACATTTTGCATAGGGATACTGTGGAGGACAGAGAAAAATGTCATCAGCTACTGCCTAATAAATATTAGCATATGCCCAAAGAAATAAATGCAAGACATTAACATTACAACAAAACATCAAACCATACATATTCATATGAAATATCATTCCCGAAAAATAGATATAGGTAGATCATATATATGGGAAGTTTCCCAGATCATTGTCAGGACCCTTTAGAAGCATTGTGTTAAGAAATTTCCATTGCTTCTGTCAATCTGGCTTGACTTGCTTACTTTCAGACAGTGAAGCTTAATCCTCTCAGATACCTGTCATTCAGTTAGCGGCCAATCAGACCACAGAACATTTGAGCACTTCATTCTTTCCCAGTTTACTTTCATTCTACTCTTCTTTCCCCTATAGTCTAGTATATCCACAGGTTAAAAAAAAGTTAGCCCTACTTTCTGAAATACGTCTAAAGCTTGTCTGATAATGTTCCAATAAACTCTAAGAAACATCTGCATCAATGTAACCAAAATACTGGTGCAGAGTGCAAGCATTCTAAGGAAATGCTACTTTTGTTTGTCACTTAGATCGTGCTTTTTGTTAGTAGATTTGCAAGCAGTTCACCAGCCTCATTATCTCCATTTTACAGATGGTGAAATTGAGGCACAATTCATGTAAGCAACTTATCCAACACCCAATGCAGGAACCAATGACAGAGTCAGGATTAGGACCCAGGTCTTACATTTTAGACGCCCTATCTGCCAGAACAGCACTACCCATCTAAGATATAAACCATTCTAACTCAAGGTAATAAGGGAAGGCAGGTGGAGAGGCTGAGAGGAGAAAATGCTGTACACTTCTCTCCCTTCTTTCTGGCACTGCGGACCATGCTCATAAATGTCATCTATGGAGTTCATGACAAATAACCCTTTGCCTCCCAATAAGTAGAGGCTGCCTCTATTAAAATACTGACAGAAAGCTTGTAATACTTTGAGAACTTGTCAGGCAGTTACTTAAAAAAATGTCTACTGTAACTCCATCATTCCCCTACCTCCACATAAAATGGTAAATGCTGGAATTAAAAATACTTTAACCTTGGCTATTAGAGAGACAAAGAGGCTGAGGTAATATCTTTTATTGGACCAACTTCAGGTGCTCAGAAGAAGAGTTCTGTGTAAGTTCAAAAGTTTCTCTCTTTCTCACCAACAGAAGCTGGTCCAATAAAAGATATTATCTCACTCAGCTTGTCTCCCTAATACCATGGGACCAATATGGCTACTACAACACTACATTAACGTCGGCTAGTCATGAATGACTTGAAGTCATGTAGTCTTATTCAGAGCAGGATCTAATCCACGCAGGTACAGTCAGAGATACTGAACTTCTTGTTGAGCCTCACGATAAATGAACTATGCCCAGTGCTTGTGATCTACAGGATAGATCCCTGATTGCACTAGTGCAGGACAGATGGATGGAAGCTTGCATCTTCTTTATTCAGCACCTGTGTGTGTGGGGGGAGGGGAGGTGTCTCTGTGACTGAACAGATGCTCACAAAGCAATGCAGTGGCTAAGAGAGCACATGGCATCCTTGGATGCATAAGCATTCCAGTGACACCAATTCTAGTTCTGGAATTTAAAAAAGATTGCTGGCAAATTTGAAGCATTTCAGAAAGGAACTCAAAGAGTGATCTGCGGCCTGGAAAACCCACCAGCGAAAGGCTACAGAAGCTCATTCTATTTAGTTTATCCAACAAAAGGTTAACAGGGGACTTGATCACTGTCCTACATGGGAAAGAGATTTCCAAAAGCAGAGAGCTCTTTACTCCAACAGACAATGGCAGTACAAAAGCCAGTGACTGAAAGCTGAAGATAAAATAAATTCAGACTAGAAACAAAGTGAAATTTTTTAAATAGTGAGAATAATTAGCCATTGGAACAGTGTACCTAAGGAGATGGTGACTTCTCCATCACTTGACCGCTTTAAATCAGGACTGGATATCTTTCTAAAAATATGTTCAGGATCAGCTAGTGATTATTTGCATGATACAGGAATCATGGGATGAAAACTCTCTAGTCTGCTATACAGAAAGCCAGACTAATATGACCATAACAATCTCTTAAAATGGTCTGCATTGTCAATCTTGTGTGATGCAATCTCTTGAGCTAACTGAAGAAGAGACTGAGTTCATGTGAGTGCTCTCTTGCAACATGAATACTTGGAGCCTGTAGTAAAATAGCCTCCAAGGGGTTAACTAAGTTACAAAAAGTATAATGGGTTGGTGCCATGTTCCATCCCTCCTTTGCTTCCTGTTCGGTTAGTGGGTGTTTCCTCCTTCTCTACTGTAGCTGAATAAAGCAATTTGTTCCCAGCTTGCATTACAGTAAGTAGGGTGGGTTTCCTGTGCACCAAGCAGTCTCTTTATGGGACCACTGTTATAAAACAGCTGTGTAGATCCTTCTGCTGAGTCCAAGAGCAGTCACATGTAGGAAAGAAAAACTCTGAGGAAGAGGGGAAGGTGAGCAGCTGGCCTGAACATGCAGTAGCATGTTCTGCTGTTTCCACTTTTCCTCTCCCAGGCATAACAAACAATGACTATGCAGGTCCATCACTGGAGAGGCACCATGCACAAAAGCTGAAATACATCCCTTCTTACCCATGTCTCCAGGACCCAGAATAAAAACTATATGTACAGTAACACAAACTACCCAACACTAATTAGCTAACATATTGTAATTCAATTTGGTACTAAAAATAAAGGGAATGTTTGATTCAATCCCCAGAAAATCATTCTGGGCATGAAGAGCAGGTCCTTTGAGCTGCAGCTGGCCACAGAAAGGGATGAAATGGGATTCCTGGGCTTGCATGGTGCTTTTATAATCCAATGAAGATAAACATTCAGAGCAGAGAGGGCCCTCAGGCAGCGACATTGCTTTTCAGAAGGTCACCAAACTCTCAGGACGGGCAAGAAAGAAGGGAATGCATCTCATGATTAGGACTATCCAAAGGTTGCTTTCACAAACAAACTCCTTTGAGCCCCCTTGTGAAAATGGGGGGTGGCGGGAATTCTGCCTTCCTGGTAATTCTTCACATGAGAAGGATCTGCAAGAAAGCGACATTTTCCTAAAACAGCAGCTTGAGCCATGCCTACTTGCTCCCAGCATCTGCTGCAGACATATATATACCTTGTAGTTGTCCTTTGATATAAAGAGAACAAAAGGACTCCCTTGTTTATCTGTCAACCAGCTGAAGCCTTTTGTCATTGGACTCTGATCCCCTGATCCCTCAGATGGAATTCCTCTCCACTCAAGCAGTCTGCCTGTGGTTGAGATGAGCTGGTACATGCAGAGAGACCTGGTAGACTACAAGCTGGTTTTAGATTTATTTTCATCCCATTAAACAGGAGCTGGGTTTCTTCTGGGGGAGACTGCTTAAGGTTCCTTCTGATAGTCTGTGTAGACTATTACTGCCTTATGCAATCTGAGAAAACATGCCAGTTTCCTCAGAGTAAGATACATCCTTGCATGTTAGGGGTATAAGTGCACTGATACACAGCAAATCTTTTGCTGACTGATCACTTCCCATGATACTAATGTTTTCCCCCCACAAATGCTCCCCAGCCTATATCCTTGCATCTCTCAGTTATTCCCAGACTGGACATCTTTGGAGGTTGTCATGCTGGGCTTCCTGTGTATATGCATCTCAATGGTAATGCTATATAAAAGTCAGCATCTTAACTGCTTGATGGATTTAACAAATGAAACCTTTATAATCTTGGGACTGAAGAAATTTCACATCACTGTGCAGGTGATGATTTAAGGTGGTGAATCTGGCAGACAATGTGACACAAAGTTCTGAACTAACAACCAACATTTACGATGAGAAGATATTTTTCAGAAAAGCACTCTAGTTTGAGGGCCTTAGTACTTTCCAGGAGCTAAAAGAATTGGAGACTGTAGCTTAGAGCTCTTCTCTGGACTCCAGAGCTCATTGAAATGTTTTATTTTATTAAAATCTGAATTACTTTGTCAAGAGGAATGACCACTCTCCTCGGATCTTCCAGATCATCCTTACAAAAATAATGCCTGTGTAAGTGAGAAAATGTGTGAATGAGTAATTATCACCCCTCCATCTTGGTTTAGCATTTGTGGTATTAACTGTATCATTTACATAAATTATTAAAGTGGCACATTCTTCTTGGACTCTGTATGCTGACACAGTGTGCAGATCTAATCTGCATCCCATTGGATTATTTCAAAAAGCAAAAGCGAATCACATTTTTGAAAACATTAGGATTTTTCAACTAGAAATGGATAAGTTAGTTCTTAATTTCTTTTTTATAGTTTACTTAGCCATATTCAATACCCTTGTATGCAGTGCTTCATAGAAGTGAGTTTGGTGAAAGTTAGGGGTTACAATAGTCAGATCAAATAGTATGCAAAAAGATGACATTCTTTCAGTAACATTTATCATGCCATCAAAATTCTCACATGGTCTTTTTTCCTCTGCTGTAAATTCAAGTTCTTCACAGTTTAGCTATCTTTCAGTATTTACAAATATAACGCATTTTAAAAAGGTGAAACTTGAATCATTTCATTAGGTTCCTATTGGGGTTTTCTAACATTACATCTGTTTTATGTTCTTCAATATTTATATTTTCCATTTGTTGGTTGCATTTTGAAACAGAAGTCAAATTCTCAAACAAAAGCAGAACAAAAGATTTTCATCCATAATGACCTCATCCTCATTTTACCATTTTTAAAAATCCACTGCCATAGTAAAGCACTCTCTGGCATAATGTATTTCACCAACAATTTCAGCTGTTGATAAAACACACTATTCTCACTATAATCCACTGGTTTTTGCAGATGATCAACTTGCACGTTGGTCTCTTCCGTTAGACATTCAACTTTTAATTTCCTTCATAATCTTTAAATCCTCCAAAGGTGAGAGTGGGGGAAAAGAAAAAAGAAATACAATAGTATGGATAAACAAACAAAAATAACAGACTCATGGTTAAACCCCAAACTAAGTTTTAAGAGATATGGGTTCTATTAATGACTCTGCCACAATCTTGCTCTATAAACCCGGCCACATTACAATCTTTCTATGCGTCAGCTTCCCTAGGAGTAAAATGGAGAACATGATATTCACCCATGGTAGCCTCAAGGACATTGTGAGATAAATTCATTAACATTTCTAAAACATTTGGAAGATAGTGTAGAAGTTCAAGCTATAAAGAGCAGCAAACATTCTCCTCAGCTCTTCACAGAAACCTGTATCATCCTCTCTAGCTTTTGTTACACTTTGACTTAACTATAAATAATATTTAGTTGCTGCTAGTAGGCATCGTTCCACTTATGGAATAGAATTCTAAGTATTAGTCCTAAATCTTCAATCAATTACAGATATACCAAAACTTCACATTTCAGCATAGCACCACACTTAATAGAATTACTTTACTTCAAATGCACAATCAAGCTATTATCCTATTATATTACTTAGCTCTTAAGTTTTAGACTAGAACATCAAATCAAATAATGAAATAACCCCCCCCCCCCAGAAAAGCTTAAAAATGGAATTGACATAGGGTTCAACCCTAGGTGAAGATTCACCATCTTCAGTGAATTCCCTAGACCAAGAACATGTGAATTCATTTCCCCCCCTCAACCTTTTGAGATATGGAAGACTGTACCTCTTCCCATTACAACAGTAGTCCAATATGCAAAGGCCAGTGTAACAACAATGTCCTGGTCTTGCAATTTTTGATGCATTTTTACTCTAGGTGTTAGAGTTTCTTTGTGGTTTGTAAAATCTTTAGTCCTGTAAAGAGCTGAGATTCTAAGCAGCTTTTCTTAAGGAACTTAAGCAGGCTTCCTTTTCATTCCCATGATTTTCCCAGCAAATGTTAGATCTTCTTGAGATTTCAGAGACTGATCTTAACCTCACTAACTTCAAGAGGACTCTTTCCATTGTCATCAATGAGCTTTTCATCTGGCTCAATCTTTGCCCTGGAAAAAAACTATGTTTCTACAAAGTTGATCAGTTAGGATTGATAGTAGCTAACATCAGGATCATTAAAAGCACCATAATGTCGGCCCCTCTGGAGAAGGTACTGGACTCCAAAGACCTGCCAACCACACTTCAGAAGCAGCAGTTTCCACTATTATAACCTCCTGTAATGCTCAGCATACTGATCTGTGCTTGGCTCTAGCAGCCAGAAAGAAAGTAAACAATGGCAGTCACATTTTGGAGCTATGGAACTTTTTCTCAGTCCTGGAGGAGGCAGGAAGAAAGGCCTGACATTTGGATGAATGAGAGTCCCATTTAGTCTTACATCTCCCCAGTTAGGCTTCTTTGACCTTTATGGCAAAGTAAGGCTCCTCAAGTTACATATCTAGTCTGATTTCTAAATAGACTTTTTAAACACAGAGATTAATATTCTCCTCTGAAAAGAGTTCAGTTGTCTGTCAGAAGCTGCCTTTTGCTGACCTTCAGGAATCATTTCATTGATTTCCCAAACAAATAGGATTTCTATTTAAAGTAATCTTGAGTGTATTTAGAGCTACACTAAATATGTTGATTTGATCACATTCATCTATAACTTGCAGGCTTAGCACTAAATCATCTTCTGTCTCCAATACCAATAATACACTAGCCAGTCAGTCCTATCTTTATAAGTTTCACAAAATCCTTTTCACAATCATCCGTGTTACATTTTGGCAATTTCTCTGCTCAACTCCCTAGGACTTCCAAGATTTTACAGTTTGGCTGGGAATTTAGAAGGCACCAGATACCCAAATCCCATTGAAATTTAATTGGATTTGAAAGTCCAAATTGCTTAGGCTCCTTTGAAAATCTCTGCATTACTTTTTTTTACCCCCGAGAAAATAAGTCCTAATCTGATCTCCTGTATAGCTTGGTGGCGGGTTGACCAGTGTTAAACAAATTTCATCCAATCTTGTCAATTGGGCAAATAAGTTCCAAAGATATTTAGAAAGAAATAAGATCTGAGTATGATTTAGGGAAATGATGTAACCATTTTGTCCTCTAATGCATTAAATGGCCTTATCTTAGCAAAAAGCAGGAGGATTGATATCTAATGCAATAGCATGCTTGATGATTAATACATAGCATATAGTAAAATGTGTGTCATATTAATGACAGAACAATTAGAGTGCATGGATTCTTTTAAAATACATTCTTTGAATTTAGATTTTACAATTAAAGCTCAAAATAGGCTTATTGGAAAGTAATAAAATCAAAGAAAGTTGAGAAAAGAGCTAAAGTGAACAGTGTGATGGAGCCACATTTTTTTTAGTAAGCTATAAATCTGTAAACTGTCATTCATTCAGTAGCTTCTCTTCAATGTAAGTTAAAATATGCCCATTAACTATGTGATGAAAAATACATCTAAATACCCCTCCAAAATTACAGCACTGAGGACTTGCCCTGCCATCCTTATGTACATAAATCTTTCTATGATGAAGTATATACCCCTTGAATAGAACCTGGCAGAGAAAGGATCAAGGGGAAAAGGAAATATGCAAACTATCCCT
The DNA here is from genome assembly GCA_019425775.1 of Rafetus swinhoei. Lineage (NCBI taxonomy): Eukaryota > Metazoa > Chordata > Testudines > Trionychidae > Rafetus > Rafetus swinhoei. The sequence continues at coordinate 265,377,870 of CM033437.1, read as the reverse complement.
GGTAACATAGTAGAATATTAAAGGAGTTGTCTCTGAAAAGTACTGTAGCTGGGGGCAAGATGCTTTCAATAACTGCTTACAAAGAAGTTAGTCTAGCACAATGCAAAGGCATCTACACGTTTGGATCAGAAGAAATGCTAGATACAACAGAGTGCAGCATGTCCATGCTTGGGATCAAACTGAATGTTTTACTTTAATGAAGAAGTTTTGGGAAAGACTAAAGATATGGAACAGCCTTTCACTAGGAATACCAGGAACAACAGATTAACCAGTTTTAAAAGTGATCTTAATACATTAATGAATAGCTTACATCAGTGGTTCCCAACCTTCTCAAGAATACGGATCCCTTTTCAATCTATTACAATTTTAGGGACCCCACCCCAAACAATATATCTGTTTTCAAACATTCCATTATTTGATAATCATTTGAAATGAATAGTAGTTCATGTTAGCTAAACAAATAGGCTGTGTCTACACTGCACCCCTTTTCCGGAAAAGGGATGATTTTAAGAGGAATAAGGGACCTTTCGGAAAAGGCTTTATTTTCCGAAAGATCCCCGTCTAGACTGGCGCTTTTTTCCGGCAAAGCCCCGAGCCGGAAAAAAGCGGCAGCATGTTTATACAAATGAAGCGGGAAAATTTAAATCCCCGCTTCATTTGCAATTCCGACTTGTCTCATCTGCATCCCTTTTCCGGAAAAGGGGTGCAGTGTAGACACAGCATTAGAGTGAGTTGACGTATTCACATCACATGATTGTTTCAAAAAAGAGAAAAAATGGTAAAAAGTAACTGACCCATTTGTAAAGTGACTCCAGAGGACAGTCACAGATTGCCAGCTTTGGCACGGGCTGAGGGACATGCAGACTGCAGGGCACAGAGGTTCTCAACTCCCATTGGCTGCTGTTTGCAACCCCGGACGAGAATCTCCTGGTAGAAAGTCCCAGTCCTGCAGTGGGCCCAATTCTTACTTTTAAACTTTCCGCAGACCCCCTACAGTACTGTTGTGGACCACCAGGAGTCCGCAGACCACAGGTTGAGAACCACTGGTCTTACATGATGGAGTGGCCTATGATAGCAGGGGACTGGACTGGATGACTCAGGAGATCCTTTTCATTCCTACGTTTCTCAATAAAGTTAATTTCAACAAAGCATTTGGGGTACATGTCAAGATGCTGAGAAAAAAACTGAATTAAAATAACTATTTTGAGACAAAACGCAGTTTCACCTCTTAAGAGCATGACTCTGTCAAACTGAATGATCACCTCATGGAGACATTGATATTTCCATGATATTCCTGAAGAAAGACTTTTTTCAGACCATTTCCTGAGGAAAGACTTTATGATCAGCGAATGCTATATTGTATTAGATTGTGACCTGTCCTGCGCAATTTGTATATGGCAGTAATGCACCCTTATTTTCCTCATGGCTTCCCCACATCACTGGTCTGTGAAGAGGCTTTATGGAGCCACTGTTCCTCCTTGTAGATTCCCATGAGTTGTGCATACACTAGTACCCCAGAACCAAATGCAGAGCTAGCAGAGAACCCAAAGAGATTTGTGTTCAGATGCAAACACGGCAATCACTCCAAGCTGTGATTTCATCCTGGATCTAGCTTTTTTCATTTGGTATCTGCAGGAATCCTAAAGGATGACTAGTACCAATTTTTCACTGTGATAGTGAGAGAGAAGGGGCAGAAGAGCAGTCACTGGATACCAACTCCCAGGAAAAAGAAAACCAAGTGTTTTTTCAAGTGCATTGAAGCAGTAGAGGTACCAAATGCCCTGTTCTCTACTTGGATATGAGGCACATATCATGGCCTTTCAGGAAAAGCAATTTTAATTTTTTCTGAAAAGTCCATAGGTATCTGAGGAAGGGATGTTTCAAACCTCAGTGGAGGATCAGGATGTTAACACAGGAAAAGAGGAAAGTAAAAGGGAGGCTGGCTGGGCTGCTAAAATGGTACTTAAAAGAAAACAATAGAGCCTAAAAGAAGAAGAGGGGAGAGTAAACAAAGTGATAAAATGTGCACAAATCAGTCTACTCAACTACAAATAGTGAGATATTTCATATTCAGATATCCAAGTTTTATGATCTTCAAAGACAGGAGTGGGCAAATAATTTTTGATGGGGGGCCACTCCAAGATTTAGGTAAGTGGTTAAGGGCCACACTTGTCTGTGGAGGGGGTGTGTGGTCTGGGACGGAGGTTGGGTGCAAAAGGGAGCTCAAGATAGGGGACTAGGATCTGAGAGGGAGTTTGGGTGAAGGAGGGGGTTGTGACCTGTGATTGCAGTGCAGGGTCTGGTAGGGGATATGGGTGCAGGGGAGGATTCTGGGTTGGGGGAGGGGTGTCGGAAAGGGTGCAGGGGTGGGGGGAGTTGTGACCTGGGGCTGGAGGGAGGAGGATGAGGAAGGTTTGGGTTGTGACCTGGGCTAAGGGATTTAGGTGCAGGGTTCAGGAGGGGATACAAGTGCAGGAGAGGATTCTAACCTGGGGAAAGATTTAGAAGAGGGTGCAGGATTTGGGAGGGAGTTGGATGGTGGGAAGGGGTGGGATGCCTGAGGCAAGCTCTGGCTGGGAGGCGCTTATCTAAGCAACTCCTGGCTAGCAGCACTCTCAGGAAGGCTTCCACCCCTGCAGCCCCAGATTTCTGCCTGGTTGTGCATGGGGCTCTCTGAGCTGCAGGGAGGAAGTAGGAAGGAAGAGGCTTTCCTTGCTGCCCCTGCCCCCTACAAAATCTCTCAGCTACTACTGGCTGGAATCTGGCCAATGGGAGCTGAGAAATTGTGCTGCACTAGCCTTGCCCACAGCAAAATCTCTTAGATCCCATTGGCCAATTTCCTATTGGCTTGCTGAAGCGTCTTCCTCCCTCTTTGCATGCAGAGAGCCACAGGAAGCAGCTAACGGCACTGCTCCCTGATGCAGGGGCAGGCGTGTACCAGGTCAAAAGGCTTCACAGACCAGATCCGACCCACAGACCGTATCTTGCCTGCTCCTGTTCAAAGAAGTATTTTTTCAGTAGCAATTAAGTAAGCACAGGCATAATTCTGCCCCCCTCCCCCCACATGGACTTCAATCAAATTTCCCTTCACTGCGAAAGCATAGCAGATTGAAAGCATGTTTGTACATGCAGCAACTTTCCCCAGCTCTGTTTTTGGATTAGAATAAGAGCCCTAATTCAGTAGGATGAAATTATACAACCGTCAAGTTTTTCTTTGAAATAAAAATCCAATTTCACTTTCCTAGAAGTATTTGCCTTAACAAATGGAATTCATCAACTGCTCTTAGATTCCCAGGTAGCAGATGGGCTTCATTTTTCATTTGCATTTTTAATTGCTTTTTCTCTACACGCATTTAACAAAGAGGTTGCAGCCTTTTCTCAGTGATGTAGACCATTACACAGTTATTTGAACAGTCTTTGCCACTTTGAACTACTGAAATACGCTCTACTTTGGGCTATGCTCGAAGACTACTTCGAAGCTTCACAGAGAGCAGAATGTAGCAGCCGGCCTGCTTAGTGAAGTGAACTGTTCATGTTACAAATGTGCTCCATGAACTGCACTAGCTTCCCATCTGTTTTTGGGTGCAATTCCAAGTTTTATTTTTGATCTACACTGCAAAGCATTATGATTTTGGACTTGGTATCTTTCTCCCTCTACACCAAGAACAGCAGAGATCATCCTGAGGCATTTTTGCTTATAGCTTAGCTTTATTGACCTTTTGAGTGATACAAGACTCATCTTTTTGGTCAAGCATATGCTTGATTTAAAATCATCAGTGCATTATTTATGGTTGATTGAAGGAGTACAGGGAAGGAGGCTGGTTTATTCTGTTGACAGTTTGATTTAATGTTGAGATGTATTTAGTGCAATGGTGATGAGCACGTAAGTCATTCTATATAAATATATTACAAACCTTTTAAGCATGTCCAAATAAACTCCAAGATTACACACTTCCTTAGAAAATGGCAGGCACACTCAGTATAAGAAGCAGTCATCCACCTCACTATTTTCCCTGCAAAACTGTATCATGATTGTCTTTTCTTTAGCGAGGGCCTGCCAGCTCATTTTTATCTTGGACACTCTCTCTGCCAATGTTAGGAATCCGTACCTTCCCACAAAAAGGGGAGATGAAGCCAACATCTTCTGAATACTGATGAAAACACAGTCTAAAATTGAATTTCCTCTCAGGAGCTTTTACAGCTGTCTGTGTAGAACATGCAATGCAATAGACTACAACCACAAGGAACCGCTCAATAGAGGACTCTCATGGAGCAGAAGCTACTCCTAAACTCTGCTCTGGAGTGGGATAGAGTCAGCAAAGAACAACCTTATTCAGCTCTTCCAGGTCCCACAGACATGTCAGCAGCACCTGGGCTGCTACCAAAAAATCTGCATTATGTTTCCCCATGAAGGGAAACTTTTAAACAGGACAGTGATGCCTTTAACATCAAACAGTGACTTCTTGAGCAAGGGCCTGGCAATTGCATGTTTAAGGCTAGTGAATATCTTGGCCTCCTGTAAGGAAGTATAAACAATCCCCACTAATAACTAATGTCATCCTGATGCCCTTCCTCAGACAGGAAGGTGTGGATCCATTTTACAGGGAACTGCCCAGATCAAGCAAATGTCAAGATTAGGGCCCAAATAATTTTCTGTGTCCTGTTCTAACTTATTTCTCTATAAGTAAAGCTGTATTCCAGAATTTCTTTCCTTACTAATTTGTATTTCTTTCTTAAAAAAAAAAAAAAAAAGGTTCCTTACTATGGGTGTGTCTAGAACTACAGGGTTTTTTCAAAAAAAGTGGCCTTTTTTCAAAAAAACTGCCCCTGCGTCTAGACTGCTGCCGTGTTCTTTCGAAAATAAATCGAAAGAACGCGGCAGTTTTTTCGACTGCGGAAAACCTCGTTTTACGAGGAAGAACGGCTTTTTTCAAAAGTGCTCTTTCGAAAAAAGGCGCTATGTAATGCAAACTGTGCTTTTTTGAAAGAGAGCATCCAGACTGACTGGGTGTTCTCTTTGTAACTACCTAAAAGCGACTTACTACTAAAGTACTGGTTGTAGTCTAGACACTCTTTTTCAAAAGAGGCTTTTTTGAAAGTATCTTTCGAAAAAGCCTCTTTCGAAAGAGGCTTGCAATCTAGACGTAGCCTATGAGTTGGAAAATGTAGGTCTTGAACTTGCAAAACACTCATTCATAAGATTAACTCTTTGTGGGATTGTGAGTGTCATTTTTAAGGGTATAAGTCCCCAAAAATGCAAATAGGCACTTAGTGGGATTTTCAAACGCAAATAGGCATGTATCTGTATTTAGGGGCATCTAAATGCATTTAAAAATCTGGGCCTAAGAGTCTAAAATGAAATACATTCACATACTTTTGAAAATATTATATATATATATATATATATATATATATAAACTAAAAAACCAACAAAACAGGTACTATATTTGCTGATTTGGATCTGCCCCCAATATCTGACTATGAAACAATGACCGGATTTAATTCTTTGATCAACAGCATGAGGACGAGACCTTACCTGTGCCATCTGCCTCTCCAGTTTTGACCGGGGAATATCATCAAAATAGTTTTCATTTCTTCTTCTCCTTGCATCCCCCTGCATGATAATGTGAGGAACGTCTAGGGAGCCACCAGTAGTGTAAGTACTTTGGCTAAGTGAGGGAGACAACTGAGGAGGAGTATGGTTACCGCTGGGTTCCTGGATAGAAATGGAAAATGCAGCATGGTATAATACCATTTTTATGTCTTCAAGCAACCTGTTTAAAATTATATTTGAACTACTATCAGTACAAAATTTAGGACCATTTCCTGAAGAAAGGCTTTATGATGAGTGAATGCTATAGTATATTAGACTGTGACTTGCCATACACAATTTGCATATGGAAGTTATGCACCTTTATTTTCCTCATGGCTTCCCCACATTACTGGTCTGTGAGCAGGTTTCATGGAACCACTATTTCTCCTTGTATATACAAGCTGATGGAGATGGGTGGAGAATGGACAGAACCTTGGCTCTGCTACTTAGTGAGTGCTGCTGATCCAGAGCAAAGGGGGGAGTAATTTGCTACTGGGACAGGTTGACAGAAAATTCCATTCCTATTTCCCAACTCTGAGTCAAGTCCTCTCCCAGAATAGCTGCTGGGAATATGCAGCAACAGGCCAGCCCTTCTCAGGATCTAGGTAAAAGCATGATTGATGCCTGAACTATTTGTAAGGGTCAATATACTACAGTAATTATTCGTTTAACACGTGCCCGCTTAACACGTTTTCGCGATAGCACGATTATTTTTTAGGGAACGTTTTTTGAATAACACGACCGTCCCCGAAATAACACGGAAGTGCTCCAGTCAGCCGCTCTCTCTGCCGGGCTTCTGTGAGTCGCATGTGCGCTCGCGGCTGCCAGGACCTGCACTGTGTCCAGCGAGGGGGGGTCGGTAGGGAACGGTGCGGCGAGCAGCGAACCCTCCGCTGTTTTGCAGGAAGGTGGGGGAAGCCCCGCTCTGCCGTCTGGGCACCTCGCCCCCAGCTGGCCTGTCACCAGCGGCTGCGCGGGGCTTCCCCCGCCTCCCTGCAAAGTAACAGAGGGTTCACCACTCGCCGCGCCATTCCCTGCCGGCTGACCCCCCCTCACCAGACGCAGTGCGGGTCCTAGCAGACCCGTCACAGGGGCATACTCCCAACCCAATCCCCCTCCCCTCTCCTCCCCTGCCTTTCCCCAGAGCCAAACACCTCCCCTCCCTGCTGTAACCCAGTCCCCTTTCTCCCCCAACCTTATGTCCCGTTCCCACGGCAGCAGCCTGTGCTCAGTGGCCGGCTGCTAGCAAGTGCAGGCTGGAGACAACTCAGCACCAACAGAAAACTGACTTCGACACCACCGCTTGAAATGCAACCCCCACCTTTTCCATTATTTTCAATGGGAAAATTGACCCCACATAACATGTTTTCGCTTAGCACGATCATTTTCTGAAACGTATCTACCGTGTTAAATGAGGAATTACTGTATCACTTTGGAGAAGCCAAGTAGTTTCTACTCCAGCAATGTCTTCCCTTGTTGGGGCAAAAAATGTGTGGGAAGAGACATAAGATATATAGGCTAAGTCTATACTACTAAGCTTTGTCAGCAAAAAACTTAGGTCGACACCAAAAAGTCAACACAACAAAAATCTCCAGACAGCGTTCACTCTTCTCCCTCTATCGACACATCATTGACAATGTGAGCAATGTACTGTGGATGTGTGTTCCACAGTGCAGTGTTGTGGGAAAGCAGAGCTGATCCTTGCACATCTTGGGATTCTCTCCAAGTTCTCCCACATATTTTTCAGTTGTTCCCCTTCCCTCTGCAGCACCAGTCTGTTCCTAATGCAGTACAGAACAGGAGCATTTCAGTGATTTGTTCTTTGTTTGTTCCCCAAAGGGGGCAGCACACTCAGCTGTGAGATACATCCTGGAGCTTTGAAAGGAGAGGGTTGCATGCCTGCAGGGCAGCAAAGATCAAAACACTGAGCAGAGCCATCGGGCCAAGCATTGTGGGATACTGGCAGAAGCCAGTTCTGCCGACAAAACAAACAACAGTGTCTCCATTGGCTCTTTGTCAACAATAAAATGAGGGAAAAGGAAAAAGGCGCCTGTAGAGATGGAAGTTTTTTGTTGTCAAAACTGGGCATTTTTCCTGGCAAAAGTCACATTGTGCTGTGTGTGCTCTCACTGTTTTGTTGCCAAAAGGCAGTTTTTGGTGACAAAATTTGGTAGTATAGACATGCCCATGCTTTACTTACAATTTGTAATGGCTCTGCAGAATACAGTTTATACAGGAATATTAGAGAGAGAAACAGAACACAGATTACAACTCCTAGAGCTCCACTAAACATCAATAATCAGCATCTACCCAGCCTGTTTATGTGTAACAGATGCAGGACACTGTGGTCTTGCTTACACTGAGTAGTTTGGGAATTGCAACCTTCAAATACACTCAACAGCATGCCATATGTCCAAACACAGAATTGCAAACACTAGTGCACAGGTGACATTCCAGTGAGGTTGCACTTGCTAGGAGGAAAGCTAACAGCATGCTCTCTCCCACCATGTCAGTCTGCATTGGTACTGTACTAGCGACAGCAAGTATTATAGCATAGCAACTGCATTGGATCAATTCTTCTTCCCACATCTGTCCCACAATGCACTAGTCACTTCTTAAGTGGACTCTGATCCATTTTCTGGACTTTGCTGTAGGGTCAAGTTCTCCAGAAGCCCTTCTGTCTCCATGTGTGTATCCCCTTTTGGCAGCATCCACTCTGTGCAATCATCAAATGTCAGTGTTAGCTTTCCAAGCTGCTTTTGAATCATGTTTCAAAAGAACCTTAAGCTGGCCTGAAGCACACAAGAGTATTTGTTTAGATCTGGGATGATAAGGAAATACAGTTACAGATGAACTGCATTATCGGGAACAGTCTGGTTTCTGACCAGGTGTTGAGCAGATGGTCTAGAATGGGATCACATGTACCAGGAAACAGTACAGGGAGAAGATAAAGATAATTTTTTTAGGCTGTCAGTTCTTTGGACCAGGGACTGTGCAGTTTATGTGTATGAAGCATAATTACAATATACATATATCACTAAACAACAGTGGGCCTGAAGGTACTGTACAACAATGCTGAGATGCAAATGGCTGCTCTGATGCAGGAAGGAGAAGCTACCTTTGATTGCTTTAGAGTAATTAATTAAAGTGGATTCGTGGTGCAGAGTCAAGAGACACTGTGGACTGCACCAAGGAGCTGTACTTCAACCTACTGTGAAACCAGGAGGAGAGGAAGGATGCCTGCGGTGGTCTAATGTGTTTGGTTGCTCTTCTAATGGAAGGTTTCTGCTTGGAGAAAACCATTATAAGCCTCCACATTTCATACTGTATCTTTTTTACTTTTGCTTCAATATTTACAAAATAATGTTGAAAGCTATCATAGGAACTAGAAAAACTGAAGTGGTAGTATGTGGCTCTTAGCCCAGCTAAGGCTTATATTGACATCCTTTTAGGGATAATCTACACACAAGAAATGGTTCTTTCAATGTGCTAGAAACAAACAGATCTTCCAACAGCAGCAGCTCTACATCTCACCTTATCCAAATTATTTTCAGCTTGAAATATAATATGCACTAATGATTTTAAGGTAAATGCTACACCTATGTTTTTGTCTGAGTATTTCTATGGTACAGTATCCTTAGCTATTGAAGGAGTAAAAGACTTTAATCCAAACTCATGTGTTTTCCTTTAGGGTTCCCAGTGAAGACAACTGTACTGTAAGGTGAGGAATAATATTTAGTTACTGTCTGCATCAGTAATCTTAGCTGTTGGGCAGTGAAATATTTTTCATCATCCTTGATTACACAGGAGGAGATGTAGTGTACTTTTCACAGTACCCTGAGAATGTACAATGCCACTAGTAACATAGGCTTCTCCACCAATGGAATCGAAAACATCCCCCTCTCTAGAAATAGTTTTCCAATCCAGTGCATCGAACCCACTGAGATCAGAGTGTGCTACTTTCAGCCACTGGCCATTTCTTTTTTATTTTAGCACTTGCAGTGTGCCAGGAAACCATTCACACAACAAATCAAGATATAAAATGTAACTAAAAATATCTAATTCTCTAGGGCAAGACATCATGAACTCAATGACACTTTTGCTAGCATGACATTACAAACAGGTTTTAGGTATCTAAATCCAAGCACCTGGAGATAGCTTTTTGCGAATAAAGAGGGTAAACACAGGGAGATCATAGAATCAGTGATTTTCTATTAAATTAAGATTATAAAAGGCAGCAGCAGCTCCCACTTCGGTTTTACCTTCTCCTCTTAGCACCAGGAAATGTAACTAGGAGCACATTATGCCTCTGACAACTAGAAATCCATTCCATAATGAATTTCCAATCAGAGGAACAGTCACCATGGATATATTCAAATCAAAACTACTCAGAATGGGGAAGAACTGAATGAAAATGTCATAGTAAAAGGTGCTAATGAGCATGAATTACCTTGTCTACAACACAGTAAAGATGGGGTCCTAGATCACAATGTTAGAAGGACAATAAATATCAAGAAAAGCAAATTTTCTGGGATTAGAAATCTAGTGAATTTATTGCAATGGGAGGAGTATGAAAATCAGTGCATGTGGAAATCCCTAGGAAGCACCATGACCAGGCTTGCAGGAATGGAGTTATTAATGAAACACGAATAAGACAAATAACTTTAGATATCAAGGTGTTTTTGGGGAGCTATTCATGTTCTCTCACTGATTTCATTTAGCTCTGTGTAAGTAAAGCAGACTTGCACTACAGAGAAGCAAACAACTGGCCTTTAAAGAATGAAAAGGAAGGTAATAAAATTCACTCTATATGCTTAGCCACTAAGTGACAATTACTTGCTCTTGCAGGTTTTTATGCATAGGATATTTATAAAATGATTGCAGGCTTTACAAGATATCAAATTTGCCAGGGACTTACCCTGAGGGTTATTGACCTTGGTGGTTTCTGAGGAGGGTCTTCGTGAAGCCTGTCTCCCAGGGATGCCAAAATGCGTTTCCTGTGGCCAACCAAGTTGATTTTTAAAACCTGGGAGGAAAAAAGCGCTCAGGTAAGAAAATTCATTAAAATCATTAAACAACCAGTCAGAAAGAAAACCTTTTTTATCAACTTCTTAACAAATAAGTACTCTGCCCTGGTACGAGAGAGAGAGAGAGAGAGCACACAAGCAGTGGGAGATGTACAAAGATTAGCAGAGAGTGCTACAGGTCAGAGGGGAGGATGCAGAGAGTAAAAAGAGGAGAGAATGGTATAGAATGGGGGGGGAAAACCCCAAGCAAGTACAGTTATGGAAAGCGAAAACAAGAACAGCAGAGTAGAAATGAGAGAGAAATAAAAGAAGACAGAGAATTATAGACTGAATTCCACATGGAACAGTAGCAGCAGAAAAAATAAATAAAACCAGCAAGTAAAGATTGGGGAAGAAACGATAGGAATGCAGACAAGAGTGAGCAATGGAGAATAAAGGGAGCACCTGAAATGGAGGCATAATGGTGCTAGGAAAGTGGAGAGTGGCCGGACCAATGAGGAGGGGAAAGAAATGAGAGTGGGAGAAAGTGAACAGCATTTAGAAAATATGGTATTTCCATAACTCTACACCATAGGATTCACAGATGCAATCTGAGACTCCACACACACAGTTAGCAATACCCTCAGGCAGCATGTGCACAGAAGAAACACAGATTTGATTCTCTCCCTATCCTGGTCAGACCACGTCCTCTTCTAGACAGAAATAAAACCCCTCTCCAAAGCAAGACAACAAACAACTGCCCTCAGGGGACTGACCAAAAACTTTTGGACTTGCCAAACTCCAAACCTTAATTTATAAAAACAAAAAAACAAACAAACAAAAAAAACCACATTATGGCTGAGCAAGAGTAGAATAAATACTGAAGCATTACAACTCCCTTACTACTAAGTCTATTGATGCTCTAGCATCAAAGTAATTGCTCTCTCACTTTCTTCTCTTCTCCTCTCCTCTCCCATCCTGTCCCCCATGACTGTTGGAAATATGGCTGGCAGAGAGGGGAAGACAAAGAGAAAGAAGAAAACTTAAGCATCAGTGACAGAAAATAAAGTCTGATATAAAGAATTTCTACAAATCTGTCACCTAGTTATGTCACCTCTTCTCAGTCAGAAATGTGGCAAAATCACACTTTTTCAGAATCTTTCCAGTCTTCAAATTGCTCCCTTTCCTCCTGAACATAACATCTTCTACTGTGGGGCTGCTACTAATAAAGACTGCCAATACTGACCTGGATGCAGGGATTAACCTTTCACACTAACAGGCAATGGCCTACACAACACTAACAAAACCCACATTCTTTGACAATAGGGACCTCACAAACTGCTGTTTGGCTCCTAATGTCCCTTTTCTAAGCAAGCTGATCAAGTCAGCCACCAATATCTCATATCCCACTCAATCTAGTGTCTGAACAAGGCACAGTACAGAAACATCTATTGTTGCTTTGGTAGCTGACCTCCACAAACAGAGGACGTACATTCACACTCAGCCTGCTGGTCCAGTCTGTGCTATTTCATATTGTTGAGCGCCTAACAGTCTGGTTACCTGCAGCTACAGATGTCATTGGGACATCACAAAATCAGGGCCTTCCATACAGATTTGACCCTGAGGATCATTGTGAGTAGCTTTTCCTCCACAGCAGGCCTCCCTGCAAAGTCCCACAAGCTTGTTATCTTCATATTATTCAAGATATATAGGAAATCAGTGAGACAAAATAGGCTGAGATGCCAGGAGTATGTAGGTGACACTCAGGTCTGCATTTACTTTACATCAAATGTAAACAGTGCCAAGATGGGAAAGGTTCAGAAGACTGCAGGAGGGCAAACACAGAACCTGTCTTTAAAAAGGGGAACAAAGAGGACCCAGGCAACTATAGCCTAATCAGCCTAACTTTAGCACCTGAAAAAATAGTGGAACAAATGATTTAATAATCAGTTTGTAAGCACTTAAAGGGTAATGGTATGATAAGTAATAGCCAACACAGATTTGTCAAGAACTCATGCCTAACCAACCTAATTTCGTTCTCTGACAGGGTTATATGCCTAATGGATGGGGGAGAGGGACAAGCTGTGGACGGGATGTATGTTAATTTTAGTAAGCCCTTTGACACAAATCCCACATAATATTCTCAAAGGCAAACTAAGGAAAAGTAGGTGTGGGATGAAATTACTGCAGGAAGCGGTGCAGGTCAGGCCACTGCTTCCCACAGCTCCTATTGGCCAGGACTGGCAAACTGTGGCCACTGGGACCTGGAGGGCTCTGTGCCTGTGGACACTCAGGTAAACAAACCATCTGGTGATGAACTGCATGTAGCTTGCAGGCTGGAAGTTCTCCACCCTTGGATTAGATGATGTCTGAAGATCCCTTCCAGCCCTACATTTCTATGGATTACCATCTTTTTCAATGTCTAGGCATAAAGAACAACCCGAGAAACTGCTCCATGTTAAATCCAATGAATTTACTCAGGTGATGTTGCAGGGAGAGAGCATCTTCCCTTACTGAGGGCATTGCCCTCTGACTGTTAAGCTGTTCTGTCTAGGAATGAGGACAAAACATCCCCAAATGCTCACATTGGACTAAAAAGGTAGCAGATCATTTGTGTAGCCCAATAGGTCACTCTGAACAGAACTCCAGTGCTCTGGTCTCTGTTGAATGAAAAGTCTAGTTCAAAGTCTCTGTCTCGATATTCAAAACTTTGCTAGGACCAATCCTATGGAATCTGAGAAATTGCCATTCTCCACATGACCAGTGAAACTGATGACTAAGAAGCATTAGCAGGATCGCTAATTAATAAATCAGAACAGGAATGACTTATGTGTCACTTTCTTTTCCTGTAGCTTCCTGCAACTAATGAACAACAAGATAGAAGAGGAATGAGTCCCATGGAACTGGAGGTGGATCTCCAAATAATTATGCTCTTTTGGAAAGAGTGGGCCTAATCTGAAAACCACACCAGTCTCAGAGTAGCAGGAGCACCACTAAACCTGTTTCACATTTTGTTCTTTCACGAAAATTGAATATTCCCATCAATCTGGATGTGGAAGGTTTTGAAAATGCACCTTACAGAAACATTATATTTGGCCAACAGGAAAATCTAATCACAGATTAGGAGCTAACCATTTTGTTAATGAAAGAGGCTTTGTTTTTGGCCTCGAAATGCCTTATGAGATTCCTTGTAATTGTCTTACTTGGGGGTTCAGTGATCATCTTCCTAACAGGAAATATTATCTGAAGCCCTTATACATTTGAGTTATAAGAAGAGACTTCAAAAGACGATCTCAAAAATTGTTCTGTGTTAGGTTATTCCTTCAGTATTTAGCAAAAATGTCAAATATAAAAAATATGGATGAATAGTTTATAAGGGAATGAGGCCTAAGGCAGTGTAATATTACAAGCATCCTGATATTTCACACGTAAGAGATTTGTACTTATTTGGTGCACACAGCAATCTAGCGCCCCTTCAATATTTCCAAAATCAGGTAACACTGATAGACAAATACTGATTTCTACCGTCAGTTAATAGCATCTCTATAATTGTTATGCAATATAGCATTATGCAGTAAAGATTTAACATATTTCATACATGGCATGAAACGAGTTTTTGCAGTTTGGCTGTGATAAATCGTATAGCTTGTGTCATGACACTGCTCCAGTAGTTTAAGGCATTGCATAGCCTAATTTTTTTTTATCAGAGACAAAAGGTCATGTGTATGATATGACTTTCTCTTTGATGACAAACATACATGTCACAAAAGAGTTGCACGCCTCTACCACATTTTTAGATTAAGCATATCTGCCATTGTAGTGAGTTTGCTTATACTTGGTGGTATAATAAGAACATAAGAATGGCCATACTGGGTCAGACCAAAGGTCCATCAGGCCCAGTATCCTGTCTGCCGACAGCGGCCAGTGCCAGGTGCCCCAGACAGGGTGGACATGATCAAGCAAATTGTCTCCAGCCATCCTTCTCCAGCCTTTGACAAAGAGGCCAGGGGCACCATTCCTTACCCTCTGGCTAATAGGCTTTTATGGACCTAACCTCCATGAATTTATCTAGCTCTTTTTAAAACTCTGTTGTAGTCCTAGCCTTCACAGCTTCTTCTGGCAAGGAGTTCCACAGGTTGACTATGCTCTGTGTGAAGAACTTTCTTTTATTAGTTTTAAACCTGCAACCCATTAATTTCATTTGGTGTCCTCTAGTTCTTATATTATGGGAACAAGTAAATAACTTTTCTTTATTCACCCTCTCCACACCACTCATGATTTTATACACCTCTATCATATCCCCCCCTCAGTCTCCTCTTTTCTAAACTGAAAAGTCCCAGTCTCTTTAGCCTCTCCTCATATGGTACCCGTTCCAAACCCCTAATCATTTTAGTTGCTCTTTTC
This sequence comes from Rafetus swinhoei, assembly GCA_019425775.1. Taxonomy (NCBI): domain Eukaryota; kingdom Metazoa; phylum Chordata; order Testudines; family Trionychidae; genus Rafetus; species Rafetus swinhoei. The sequence continues at coordinate 265,362,867 of CM033437.1, read as the reverse complement.
TGAACCTTTTCTAATGCCAAAATAACTTTTTTGAGGTGAGGAGACCATATCTGTACGCAGTATTCAAGATGTGGGCGTATTATAGTTTTATACAGGGGCAGTAAGATATTCTGTGTCTTATTTTCTATCCCTTTTTTAATAATTCCTCGCATCCTATTTGCTTTTTTGACTGCCGCTGCACACTGTGTGGAAGTTTTCAGAGAACTATCCACGATAACTCCAAGATCTCTTTCCTGATTAGTTGTGGCTAAATTAGCCCCCCGTCATATTGTAATTGTCATATTGTAATTGTATTATAATACAATTACAAGAAGAGTGCAGCAAGACATTTATTAAAAGAAAAATGCAAGCACAGAGGTAAAGTAATATTATATTTATGTCTCCATATTCTCTAGTCATTCCATGAAGGAATGTCACAAATTCACAAAATATGGCTATAATATTTTGCATCTGGATTTCTGATTTTGCCAACAGATGTGAAAACACACACACATATGTATCCTGATAACTGCCTGGGGACTACATACATATAAAATTATATCTGCTGCAATTGGCATAAACTTACACAAGGATTTTTCCACCCAATCTGTCATTTTCTGATTAAATAATGTGATCTAATGGCATGCTTTTATAATCCTCCCCACTTTTGGTCAGACTAAAGGCTCTTTGGGGGACTACAAAGGCTAACAGAATTCAAGAAAACAAATCCTGAAAAATTATGAAATCTGGTGAACATTATGCAAGAACAGTTTAATAGGGTTGTCAGTATGCCTGAAGCATCTCACCCTGTGAGCAGGTATTGATCCTGCTGGAAAAAGGATAAGTGGGTTCTGCTGATTCACTGAGGCAGGTAGTTAGCTCTTTACCCCATGCACATCTCCAATAGGTGGGAACATTTCTCCAGTCCAGACCCTAAGAACACTCAATCCTTGGTAGCGGGCTTGAAAAGAATACTATGTTGCTTTTTATTTATTAATAAATCCAACCCCTAGAAAAGCGATGGGTTTTTTATTCTACATAGTGTGTTGACTTCATTTTGGAATGGCTTGAAACAGGCACCTACTCACAGGGCAGCGGTACTGCAAGAAGGCTGGAGACTGACTCAGTTAAGAAGAAATGGAGTAAACAAAGCTCAGAATACTACTAGCATTTTACTAGTGGCAACATCAGTTCCTCCAGAATATAAGCTTCATTTAATTACAAATATGTTTCTAAGGCCTTAAGGTTGTAAAGGAAATCTTGTACATATGAACCCTTGCATGGATGAACCAATCAGGTGCTGCCTTCCTGAGCCTGCAGATAAACATCTGAAACTCCAACTGAAATTCAACACTTAACTATTTTACTGCTGATCACTTTAGGTGAAACCATATGCTTTCTGGGATTGTGTGCAGATAATAAATTGAGTATCTTCACTCTTCCCCTGCCCCACAGTGTGGTCCCTGGTTGGATAGTACCAAACACCACCAGAATTAAGTGTCCAGAAACCCCATATCCTGCAGCAAAAAGTGTTTTTGAAACTCTCAAGGCTACGATTTTTGTGAAAAGAAAGAATTCAGGGAACAAAAATCAGCCAATGTGGAGTCACGAGGGTCTAAAAAGGAGTCCTGGAAATGTAAACATGAATTAGCTTTCAATCCATAGCCACGGAATCAGTTTGGCAGTTGAAGGCATGTATAAATGATTCCTTCCTTACTTCTTCCTTGGAGATGCTCTTATGTGGCTGGGTGATGGGTACAGGGTTTAGTATTATAAGGATTTGGAAAAGTTAGACATCTACAAATTGCACAGCCTGGATAACAGAACTCCTGTCATAAATGAACCCCCAAGAAAATATCTTGATAATTTTTCAGACATGATCATCCCATGGTATGGATTAAGTACAAACTATGTTACAACATTCTACACCTCACTGGAGTTGTAAAGAAAATTATCTGCCAAACCCTGAAAATCAGGCCTTGTCCACATTGGGACTTGTACAGTAATTTGTATTTGGATCTATTTTCAAATATAGTTAAAACCAGGCTTGGTTGTAATTGCTTGTGGCAAACTTGAGTCATCTTAGTAAGCCATTAGAGCACTGAGACATAACAGTTTCTGAATATGTGTGATAACCCCTTATACACAGTGGAACTTTAGGCACTTAAAGTATTAAAATATATTTTACATTTTTAAAATTTAAAGCATTTATATTCCTCTAGCGTGATTTTAGGATATATTTTAAAACATTGGAGCACAGGATTCATGTCATAACAGAGTCTGACAAGGCAGAAGTAATAATACAGCAGTGTTTCCTAAAGAAAAATGGTAAGAAACTGAGGTATAGCAGTCCTGCCAGTGCACAAATCGGGCTTTCCTGATATATAATTTACCCAAAAAACTTGGCCGTAGGCTGAAAGTTGGTATCCATTACATGGGCAAATCACTTTCATTTTACTGACAAGTAAATATGGCTGAACTGTTAAACTTTGAACAACAGTTACTGTACATATATAAATATAAAGCAATGCTGATAAAATTACACTGGGCCTCACTGCTCCGTCATGCTGAAAACTTGCTGCAGGGAATTAGACACACAGGAAAAAACAGATGTTCGTTTTGCAAGGTTTCTTGCTAAACATTCTTTCCTTAAGGGGCTGCTGTCTGAGGCCCTTAGGATTTGCATAGAGTGAGACATTTCAACCCCAGGAATCCTAGGAACTGGTGAAGAAGGGAAGAAGGGACCAGTTAGATACATGGAAACAGGAGTTCTCAGCTGGCCCTCTCTCCCTCTTAGAAATATGGTGGCAGAGAGAAGCAATCTGCATGCTCCTGTATCTCCTCAGGAACAGCCATAGAGAATGCAAATTCCTATAGCTCCATGCTGTGCTAATTTCCAGTCACCTTTTTACTCAGGAATCCAGCCAGCCTGCAAGGGATAGTATTGTGGAGTGGCAGTTCCTTATTCTTCCCCATCCTAAACACAACCCCTACCCCAAAACATCAGGGGATTCTTTGCACGCTAAATGCAGTAGAAGGATCCTTGTATGCATGCATCATGTATGCATTTAAGAAAGAAATACTCTGGTCTGCTGAAATCTTGCAGTAAAAGGGCTGTTGCAACATGGCTGGACACAAGACGACATTTCTGTCTGCCCTTGTTTCAACGGAAGTCATTACTTCCATGCACATCAAGCTGGTAAGAGACTGGCTTATAAATGATACAGGATATGTGTCGTTATCCTACTGTATATAATAACCATTTGGAAACAGATGTCAAGTTGTCTTGGTAACAACAACATTCTACACAGACAGATGGTTGTCTAATAAATTCTTTTTCTATAAGTCAGTCATGAAGAAATGAGAAACAATCTACCTGGAAAAATAAGGCTCACATATAACTTAGTTTCAGAGGGGTAGCCAAGTTAGTCTGTAACAGGAAAAACTTAAAAAACAACAAACAGTCTAGTAGCACTCATCTGAAGAAGTGCATTGTGCCTATGAAAGCTCATGATACCATCTACATGTCTGGTTAGTCTTTAAAGTGCTACCAGACTATTTGTTGTTTTTTAAGTTTTTCATATAACTTAGTGGCAGAACTGCCTTCTAGGGGTTCTGGTAGGCCAACAGGCTTATGTCTTCTTTAAGTATATGGAATTATGAGTCCTGATTCTGGTATCATCTGTGCTGGTGTAAATGAGAAATATGCCCACTGAAGGCAGTGGAGTTGCACTGTTTTATAATCAGTGTAAAGCAGGATCAAATTCAGACATCCTAGGTTTATTTTAGGGAACCTGAGCATTATCCTGTGTCACTGAAGTTACCGGAAGTTTTGCCATTGGAAAACCAATGAAAAATCTTCAGTGTGTTCCCTAGGTCTCATCCTGCCATCAACCCCATTTCAAAATTTTCATTAATTTTAATGGCTGGATCAGATGAGGCTTAAGAAAAATATGAGATTGTAAGAGCTTCATATTTTTGAGCTCTATATAAAAATAATACTGATGTTATACTTGCAACTGATGATCCTTAATGTCACAATGAAAATTATTAGTTTCATTTCTTTATCATTGTCTTCTCCTAATCTCTATTAAATCAGACCTGATCATTAAAGACTTTTACTATATCCCCTTATAACTGGTCTCAATCTACACATTGATTCATTCGTACAGAACAACTTTAACTTTAGTTTTTAATTAACACATTCATGGACTTTTTTAAACATCTTGATTTAATAGTTTGGTAAACCACAGATGTAAGAAACACACACACACAAGTGTGTGTGTGTGTGTGTGTGTGTGTAAAGTAATTTTTATTTTATCTGAGGTTTGCAAATAATATATCATTTCTATCCCAGAATTATTACAATCACAATCAACTTGGCTGATTCAGAGACACAAGGCCAAAAACGATGTATCATTCTATTTAAACTGCTCTTAATGATGAACGGGTTATAGACACAAACAGGGAAATGCACTTCTCCCATCCTCACAAAGGCAGATTATTCAGGCTCTGTGTGGGTGGAGTGGGTGCCGTTATGCAGGTGAACTCCAGCTCCCACTCAGTACTAGAGCGTGGGATTACTATGTCACTGATCCCTCTCACTGACTTCTGTTTGTGCCTGAGAATTGAAATAGTGGCTGCATCCACTCAGATCTGCATGTGCAGAGTAAAAAAGTTCATGGATCTGGAGAATCTCTTCTGGCCTACCCCTAAGGTAGGGCTAGCACAAAGAGCTACCTACCCCATTTTACCTTGCAGTATTATTTGTATAACAGTTCACCTAAACCATAATTCATGTCACTGACAATGTAGCAAATCCTACACCAGTGATAGGGAACCATAAATTGTGAGTAGGCAGCACGAGTGGCCTTCCTTCACCTAGGTGCAGTGTTTCTCAAAGTGGTCCGCAAAACCACTCTGAGAAACCTGCTGACTGGCTGTTGTGGTTTGTTTATTTACTGGCTCAGCAGCCACTGAGCCTCGCAGTTCCCATTGGCTCTGTTTTGCTATTTGCTGCTTCCCGCAGCTCCCCTTGGCTGCAAACGGTGAACCGGAGCCAACGGGAGCCACGAGACTCTGTGGCTATGAAGTTGGTAAATAAACACACCGGAGAAGCCAGTTAACAGGTTTCTCAGTGTGGTTTTGTGGACCACTTTGAGAAACACTGCTTTAGCATGTCACAGCAGCCTGCGCATGGCCCCACAGTCCCCGTCTGCCCCCTTCCCACACTCACCTCTTCCACACTAGAACATTGGAGTCCTCACTTCTTATTCCTCCCCCTCCCGCCCAGCATGTTTGGAGGAGCTGGGAATTGCCTGATTTGCACTTCATCCTTGCTCCTTCCCCTCCATCCCATAGCTTGAAGAGCCATGAACAGCTGATCAAGGCATTTCAACTCTGGGAGGGAGAGGTAGGAGCAGGGATGGAGCGCTATTCAGGTGATTTGTGGCTCGTCTGAAAGTGCTGTGAGAGAGGAGTAGGAGTAGGAAGTGCAGGGCTTTGGTGCCCAAGTGCGTGAGAGGCACGCAGGGAAGGAGGGAAGCCAGAGGGTCCACAGGCCGAAGGTGGGCCTGCAGGTTGCCCACCACTGTCCTACATAATTCTTATTGATTCCAGGTAAAAGGAAAGGGAGTGTTCTGTTAATAAGTGGTGTCTGAATTACTAAATAGAATTATATATTACAAGTACCAAAATTATTTTATACATTAAAAAATGAACACACTTGGAGTGAGGTGGAGGTGGACATAGGAGACGGAAGTGTTGAGACTCTCTGGGTTAGGCTAAAAGGGATTAAAAACAAAGGTGATGTCATGCTAGGAGTCTACTACAGGCCACCTACCCAGGTGGAAGAAGTGGATGAGGCTTTTTTTAAACAACTAACAAAATCATCCAAAGCCCAAGATTTGGTGGTGATGGGGGACTTCAACTATCCAGATATATGTTGGGAAAATAACACAGTGGGGCACAGACTATCCAATAAGTTCTTGGACTGCATTGGAGACAACTTTTTATTTCAGAAGGTTGAAAAAGCTACCAGAGGGGAAGCTGTTCTAGATTTGATCCTAACAAATAGGGAGGAACTAGTTGAGAATTTGAAAGTGGAAGGCAGCTTGGGTGAAAGTGATCATGAAATCATAGAGTTCACAATTCTAAGGAAGGGTAGAAGGGAGAACAGCAAAATAGAGACCATGGATTTCAGGAAGGAGGATTTTGGTAAGCTCAGAGAGCTGATAGGTAAGGTCCCATGGGAATCGAGACTGAGGGGAAAAACAACCGAGGAGAGTTGGCAGTTTTTCAAAGGGACATTGTTAAGGGCTCAAAAGCAAGCTATTCCGATGTGTCGGAAAGATAGAAAATATGGCAAAAGACCGCCTTGGCTTAACCACGAGATCTTGCATGATCTAAAAATAAAAAAGGAGTCATATAAAAAATGGAAAGTAGGACAAATTACAAAGGATGAATATAGGCAAATTGCACAGGAATGCAGGGGGAAGATTAGAAAGGCAAAGGCACAGAATGAGCTCAAACTAGCTACAGACATAAAGGGAAACAAGAAGACTTTCTATAAATATATTAGAAGCAAGAGGAAGACTAAGGACAGGGTAGGCCATTGCGCAGTGAGGAGGGAGAAACAGTAACAGGAAACTTGGAAATGGCAGAGATGCTCAATGACTTCTTTGTTTCGGCCTTCACCAAGAAGTCTGTAGGAATGCCTAACATAGTGAATGCTAGTGGGAAGGGGGTAGTTTTAGAAGGTAAAATAAAAAAGAACAAGTTAAAAATCACCTAGAAAAGTTAGATGCCTGCAAGTCACCAGGGCCTGATGAAATGCATCCTAGAATACTCAAGGAGCTGATAGAGGAGGTATCGGAGCCTCTAGCTATCATCTTTGGAAAATCATGGGATACAGGAGAGATTCCAGAGGACTGGAAAGGGCAAATATAGTGCCCATCTATAAAAAGGAAATAAGAACAACCCAGGAAACTACAGACCAGTTAGTTTAACTTCTGTGCCAGGGAAGATAATGGAGCAAGTAATTAAGGAAATCATCTGTAAACACTTGGAAAGTGGCAAGGTGATAGGGAACAGCCAGCATGGATTTGTAAAGAACAAATCATGTCAAACCAATCTGATAGCTTTCTTTAATAGGATAACGAGTCTTGTGGATAAGGGAGAAGTGGTGGATGTGGTATTCCTAGACTTTAGTAAGGCGTTTGATACGGTCTCACATGATATTCTTATCAATAAACTAGGTAAATACAACTTAGATGGGGCTACTATAAGGTGGGTGCATAACTGGCTGGATAACTGTACTCAGAGAGTAGTTATTAATGGTTCACAATCATGCTGGAAAGGCATAACAAGTGGGGTTCCATGAGGGTCTGTTTTGGGACCGGCTCTGTTCAATATCTTCATCAACGATTTAGATATTGGTATAGAAAGTACGCTTATTAAGTTTGCAGATGATACCAAGCTGGGAGGGGTTGCGACTAATCTGGAGGATAGGGTCATAATTCAAAATGACCTGGACAAATTGGAGAAATGGTCTGAGGTAAATAGGATGAAGTTTAATAAAGACAAATGCAAAGTGCTCCATTTAGGAAGGAACAATCAGTTTCATACATACAGAATGGGAAGTGACGGCCTGGGAAGGAGTACGGCAGAAAGGGATCTAGGGGTTATAGTGGACCACAAGTTGAATATGAGTCAGCAGTGTGATGCTGTTGCAAAGAAAGCAAACATGATTCTGGGATGCATTAACAGGTGTGTTGTGAGCAAGACACGAGAAGTCATTCTTCCGCTCTACTCTGCGCTGGTTAGGCCTCAGTTGGAGTATTGTGTTCAGTTCTGGGCACCGCATTTCAAGAAAGATGTGGAGAAATTGGAGAGGGTCCAGAGAAGAGCAACGAGAATGATTAAAGGTCTAGAGAACACGACCTATGAGGGAAGGCTGAAGGAATTGGGTTTGTTTAGTTTAGAAAAGAGAAGATTGAGGGGGGACATGATAGTAGTTTTCAGATATCTAAAAGGGTGTCATAAGGAGGAGGGAGAAAACTTGTTCATCTTGACCTCTGAGGATAGAACAAGAAGCAATGGGCTTAAACTGCAGCAAGGAGGTTTAGGTTGGACATTAGGAAAAAGTTCCTAACTGTCAGGGTAGTCAGACACTGGAATAAATTGCCCAGGGAGGTTGTGAAATCTCCATCTGTGGAGATATTTAAGAGTAGGTTAGATAAATGTCAATCAGGGATGGTCTAGACAGTATTTGGTCCTGCCATGAGGGCAGGGGACTGGACTCGATGACCTCTCGAGGTCCCTTCCAGTCCTAGTATTCTATGATTCTATGATGCTAATCATTCCAATGAACATCAAAGGGAGAAAATAATGATTTGGCACTTGATACAAAAATTGCAACGTTCTGTAGTTCACAGTTGTAATAAAAAGACACGTAATACACACAGAACAAAAATAATTATTTTTTAAGATCAGATAGTAACATTTTATAGTGAAAATATATTAAAATAGAAATTTGATTACGTAAGTTTGTTTTTACCTCATACAATTGTATATCATGGTAAAAATGGTAATTAAACATAATAAAAAATACAATATAGTGTTGGATACCACCTCCTAACATTAAAATTTTAATGCATACTATCAATATTCGGACATCTCACAAATCACTATAAATGCCATCTTCAATGAGCACAGCAAAAGTCAAATATCAGACATTACAAATTTTATTAATAATCAGAATAAATGCTTTTGAGAAACATTTTATTTAGGAGAGGTAGCTTCCATTTGCTGGTACATTTACATGTCAGACAGCTGTATGGTTGATAATCAAATGATTATTATATTTGAGAATTTTCAATGTAGTAAATGATCTGGTCTGTGAACCAAACTAAGCTTAACAGTATGGGCCCAAACTCTGCATGCCTTACTCAAGCAAAACCTTCAGTGAAGACAACTTTCATCTACATTCAGGCTGTTTTGTGTTAGGCTGTGATGTGCAGAGAATAAAAAAACAAGTGTCATGTTTGTCCAAGAACTTGTCATTGTTACTCATCCTAACCTAAGTCTCTGAATTCAATATTTGATCAAACACTGAATTAATATTATACTGTAAGTGTAGTCACTTTACAAAGGAAGAGCTTAAAAATAAACATGTGATACTTGTTTGTATATTTTGAAAAAAGAATCATCCTCAACAATGTCAATATGCCAACATAGGGAAGTCACAGTGAAAAGAAGAGGGCAAGTATCATCCTCACATCTACCCCAAAGTATCACAGAAGTGTTCTTAGAAAATCGGCTGAACTACAGGAAGTTACTAGCTTGAAAGACAATGATCATCACTACCAGTTAATTTCATACATCACAGGCTGGCATCATGCTGTACTTCGACTCTGACTTTGTGAGCAGGAAGCACTGCGGGTGGGAGAAAACAGTCTCGGTGAGCACAGCAGGATAGTTGGATTAACTCCACCAGGGGCAGTGAGGGGACAGTGAAAGCATTTCTCAAAATATCTTTTCCTTTCATGCCTCGAGGTGAGCGCAGGCAGGAACATTCTCAGAGCCAGAGGGGTTACGAACGGATACAAATAAAATGGCAAAAAATATTCATCCCTCAACAGCTAATGAGAGGTCTCCCTGGTGGCTCCAAGTAACATGACAAATACCAACATAACAGATTTATGGCCTGCACGATTTGAGATAAATTGAAATCATATGGCCATTAAAATCATACATATCTTATGCAGATTTCTTCATTAAACATTCAACATTAGCATGGTGTAAGCAAAACAGTTTTGGTCGGGAAGCAAATTGGGAAGAAACTAGTCAGAACTTACTGAAGTACTTTCAAAACTGGAGGCTGATTGTGGCTTACAATTAAGGCTGAGCTAACCTCTTTGGGTAATTAAAAACGCAAAAGTACCCCAAGTCTTTGGCTGTCCCTATGAAACTATTTCTTTTAATTTTTAAAAATTTCACATATATGCCTTTTGCATGTTCTTGTGCTGCCAAGTTCTGGCAGACACACCGTGAGGGGTGTGTCCACGCTGCACCGTTATTTCGAGATAACTAGCGTTATTTCAAAATAATGTGAGTGTCTACACAGCCATCCCGTTATTTCAAAATAATTTTGAAATAATGGACGGCTTATTCCGAAATCTGTAAACCTCATTCTATGAGGAATAACACCTATTCCGAAATAGCTATTTCAAAAAAAGGTGTGTGTAGATGCTCCACTGCTGCTATTTTTAAATAGTCCCTCACCAGGGCCATTCTAAGTAATTCCTCCTCAGTGCTTCCTGGGGCTCTAAATCAAGATAGCACGTCTACATTAGGGAAGCCTGCCTCAGACTAATTTTGAGGCTTCCCTGCAGTATAGATGTGCTATTTTGGAATGACTATTCTGGAATAGCTTATTATGAAATAAGCGTGTAGTGTAGACATACTCTAAGAAGGGCTTTTCTTGGAGTATTTCCATCTAAGCCAAAATCACAAACTCATGGGTTATCATGGGAAAGCTTCCCTTTCAATCATTTCCAGCCCCATTTTCTTTTATAAAATGTTACTGCAATGGGCTGTTATTGTGGAATGATGTAGCAATCTTTCTATCCCTCCTCCACTGCCCTGTGCTCATTTTTGTGATCTTTTTCAGGTCTCTGGAAAAAAAGTCTCTTAAAGGGGGATAATTCTCATCTCCATGAAGCTGGTGTGAGAATGGTACGCATGTTTTGTTCCTCACTTTAGGCCCACCCACTTCCTACTTCTCACCCTGTGCAGATTCTGGGAACAAAGTTCCAGGAAGAAGGACACTGGCAGGGAGGCTGGCCCCTACCTTTCCACACAGAAGAATCAAATCCATTATGTCAATTCTGCAATGAGCTCCATATGGTTTGATTTCTGGATCTGCAGAGCGCTTCATAGGCTGCAGTGGGCCTAGGATTTCAGTTGGAACACCCAGTTGAAAAGGGACCTGGTGGCTCGACTGAGCACTGCTGATCAGGCAGTTAAAAGTCTGGTTGGCGCAGACCTAGTAGGCTTGCCACATGGGAACTGCACATGTCCCTCTGGCTCTTGAATGTAGGGGCAGCCACAGCAGCTGTGCACATTGCCTCCGCTTCAAGCACCAGCTCTGCAGCTTCTAATGACTGGTAACCCAGGCCAAAGGGAAGTGTGGGGTGGTGCCTGTGTAACCCACACACACCTAGGCTACATCTAGACTACATGGCTCCGTCAACGGAGCCATGTAAAATAGTTTATTCGGCATAGTCAAAGAAGCAGGGATTTAAATAATCACGAAGCATATTGGAGCAGTCGACAAAGGCTTCCTTTGTTGACCGCGCCGCGTCTAAGACTGCCGCGCTGTGCCAGATCAGCTGATCGTCGGCACAGCGCGGTGGCCATTTTTATTTTAATGAAGCGGGGATTATTTAAATCCCCGCTTCTTTGACTATGCCGAATAAACTATTTTACATGGCTCCGTCGACGGAGCCATGTAGTCTAGACGTAGCCCTAGTGTGGTTACTGAGCAATGCAAGTGGTACCTAGACCACAGCAACAGTTAAGACCAAGAGACCTCTACAGCATGGGCTGGGAGCCAGCTGGCTTTTAGCTCAGAAAGTAGAGGCTCCTATACTCCGCTTCAGAGGTCCCAGGTTCAAATCCCGCATGGTGGTGGTTACACCTGCATCGGGGACAGTGTAAGAACTGCCTACGAACCAGAGAGACATTTCACTGTTCCCAGGAGCCACCTGAATGAAGTAGGCCCACCTGGACTCTGAGTCCCCTAACACACCCTCAATCCTTGGCCCAGCCCTGAGCCCCTCTTGCAGCAAAACTCCTTCCTGGAACCTGCACCCCCCTCCTATGCCCCAACTCCTTGACCCAGTTTTAAGCCTCCTCCTGCACTCAAAACCCCTTATTCCAACCCAGAGCCACCCCACAAAGCCCAAATTCCTCATTACCAGAGCCAGCATTCCCAGCTGCAGTCTTCACCCCTTCCACACTCTGTCACCCTGTCCTAGCTCCAAGCTCCCTCCTCCTCCCACATACAGAACCCCTTATTTCCGGTCCCACCCTGGAGCTTGCACTCCCAGCCCAGAGCCCTCACTCTCTTCCACACCGTTACCCCCTGCCTCAGCCAAGACCCCCTTCTACATTCCAAACCCCTTAGCTCCGCCCCAAACCAGTACTCTATACCCCTATGCCTCCTCTGGTACTCTATACCCCTATACCCAACTCCACCCAGAGCCTGCACCCCAACCCTCTGCCCCAGCCAGGAGCCCCCCTGCATCCTGAACCCCTCATTTCTGGTCCCACCCTGAGACTCACAGCCTTAGACAGAACCTTCACTCCCTCCCCACCCCAGCCCTCTTCTCCAGGCTAGTGAAAATGAGTGTGTGTGTGAGGATAGGGGAGAGTGAGCAATAGAAGGAAGGGGCCTGGAGTGAATAGGAGCAAAGCAAGGGGGGTTGGTTTTCTAGGATTAGACAGTTGGCACTCTTCTCATTGCTAGATTGAGACCCATGTATGAAGGACACAAGGATGGGAAGACAATCATGCCCAGGATTATTACCAAATCATTCTTTATGAGTAACTAGTTCTATATTTGAATGTCTCCAATACTGTAATTTATAAAACTTCCTTGATCCAATGCCTTGCCAGTCTTATGGTGGAGTTATAGCATTTCCCCTAATATTTAACCTAAATTTTCTCAACTGTACCTTCCTGTTGAGTTATGAAAATAATCATTATTTCCTTTATAAACATCCCTCTACATATTGGCAGAGAGCTGCAATTGCCTTCAGTCTTGTTTTCACTAGATGGAGCATGCTTATTGCACTAATTCTCCAGTTATCAGAGTCTTCCAGGCGAGACAGGACTGAATTTCTAATGTATAAAACAAAGAGATGAAAAAAAGAAACCCACTACTCCCAGCAAAAAATCCCTTTTTTTAGACTTCTACATTTACACATGATAAAATAGAGAGAAAAAAAGGAGTAAAGATCAATTTTCTTTTCCTTTTCAGATCACCTCTAACCTCTCCTGATACCATTCTTATTTTTCAAACTTTTTCATTTAGGTTGATCTCCCCTGAATTTTCTGTAATTGTGACAGTTTTGTTAAAGAAAGAGCCCAACAGAGACCTAAGCTGTGTCATAAGAGTAGAATAAATAGCCTTATAGTTTAGGTATTCCTCTGAAAATGCATAGAATCAGCTTTTTTAGGGTGCCACATTGTTAACTCATGTTCAATTCAATATCTACTACAGTCCCCATATCATGCCTTCTGACATTACTGTTTATAACCCTACAGTCATTCCTATATGTTGTTTCCTACATCAATCAGTTTACATTTCTCTTATTAAATCTCATGTAATTGATTTCAGCCCATTTCTCTAAAAAATCCTGTTTTACAAATCCTACTGCAGCACAAAAGAATCAGTCTTTGGACTGGAAATAATGCCGCTACAGACCTGCATTTATTGTGACAAGGCAGCAGAACATGAATCTTTGCTAGAGCTTGAAACTATACATCTGAAAGGAAAAAGTATTAATTTATATGTTGAATATACAGCACTGGGAATATTAATCAACAATATTCTGAGAAGCCAAACAGGTTTTTCACATCATTGCTCTACAAGTGTAAGCTACAGTACATATCAAATTAACTCACTACAGAAAAAAAAACAACCAAAAACCTGTCATGAACATTTTATAGCAAGTCACCACATGAGCTATGATTAATAATGAATCAGAAGTGCAGAGACAGTATGAATAACAAGAAAAGAAAAAAAAAGACTTCATTAAGTTGAAATGATGAAATAATAACGTAATTTAGGTAGTCATTCAGTGTTCTGATATATAACTTTTTGGGACATATTTACATGTGTATTTAGGTTTAAATTTTATATCTGATGTGAACTATAATATTAAATTACTGTTGTGGAATACATAAATAAGGCTAAATCTAGACACTGTTAATTAAGTATAGTTTCAAATACTCAGTTATTCATGTGCATATCCAGTTTACATTATTTTTATTTAAATTCTCCATACATTTCTTACATTTAGGGTGCAGCAAAGTATAGTACAAGAAAATGGAATTAAACCCACTCCCAGAAAATGGACACAGAAGCTCTTGCTGCTCCTGTGGTAACATACACTTTCTGTAATTGCAGAGTTCAAAAATATATCCACTCTAGACTTACATTCATATTTTCTTTGTTACAGATAGGTCATGGAGATTCAATAGTGCAAGAGAATAGAATTTCTGCACTGCAGTGAAAGAGTTGTTTAAGTACAAGTACTGAAAAATATTTAAGGAGAAGACTAAGATATCTTTTTAAAAGTATCACATTAAACTCCCTTATGACATGCTGTAGGTTTAATTTTCTGATTTTTAGGGAGTCATTCAATATTTAATACATTTCTTAAGAGAATTAATGTGCAGTTCAAATTTTCTGACTTTAATATGTATCTTTTGTGCTTTACCAAGTGCCAGCATTCCCACTGAGATTTCTAGATTTAGTATCTTCTCTTGCTGTGAATCAAGAGTACATGATCAACTTTGGAGGGGCAAGCGGACATTCTATCATCACAGTGTACCATACACATTGTTTGAAATCATATGCTAAATGTATCATGCTTGAAGATTTAGTCTATGATGTAATATCAATGGAATATTTTTAAATAAAACATCCAGGTTGCAAAATAAAGGTCTCGAGTCTCAAACTGGGCAACAATCTCCCTGGTTTAACTTAGAAGATAGAGAAGTGAACATGGTACAGCCACAATCACACCCAACTCTTTTAGCTTTCAGATGGAATAACCTTCTGGATATTGACATAGAGGCTCCAGTTCAAAACCTGCTTGTTGTGATACTAGTGGATGGGGGAGCAGAGTGGAATTCTTAGTGTTTCATTTCCTCATCACCACCTCAGAATGCCCTTCTAGCTCAGAGCTGTTTCATAGAAGTGCTAAAATCTAACCTCTGGGAACAAAGAGAAAGGTCTTGGTTTGCTTGTGGGTGTACTGAGTACATTTCTGTATGCTTCATTCTGAATTTATATAGCACATAGCCAACAATATATAACACCTCACAAAGAATAAGCTGCATTACAACAGAAAAACAAACTTATTTTATGGACATATATAAACTGAGGTTCAGATAAAGAGATCTCACATAGGACAGAAATTTCCACCATACCAGTGTCAAATTAACAAAGACAAAGACATGCAAACAACAAAGGAAAAGGAATGCAGGGTAAACCAAAAATCACAAACATAACAAATTCTGAATATGTAAATTGGTTTATGTCTGAAGCGCTTTAAATGCTAAAAATAAAACATTAAATTAATTACCTAGTTTCATAGGCAACGAATAAAAGTCCCTGAAATAAGATGCTAAAATGAGAATTGTGGGATCAATGATAAACAAGTAGCTGAAAACCAAAGAGATTGAAGAATTAACATAGAAGAAACAGAAAGATCTACAAGGATATCATTAGCGTAATCAGCTAAGAAATAACTAAAGAAGCATTGGGCATTGGTGCAACTAAATGTAAAGATAAAGATTTGAAAGATATTAGATGTGACTGCTATAAGATGTATGCAGTAAATCACAGTAAATAATATTTTGTCTGCCAAACCTACCAATTCAGACCTATTAATCTCTCCATCTCTGCAGTTTCCAGTTCTTTCTCTCTCATCTGCTAACCTTTTCTCTCTCTAAAACTTTTTCTCTCCTACTCAGTTCAGCAGCCCACCTGAGTTCCTTTTCACCCAGCAGCGTTGTCCTTGGCCTATTCCCCTTTTTTGCACTCTCCCACCTAGCTCAGCAATTTAATCTGAGCCTATATCTCATGTTGCCATCACAGCCAGCTGAACAATACAGATAAGTAGGAGAGAAATGGCAAAGCTGAGGGAGAGTAGAAAAAAACAAAACCACAGGCTAGAAGTCAATAATAAGATGGGTGAATGAGAGTGCCTCATCTTGAATGAGGGTATTGATATAATAGGCATCAGAGAAACTTGGTGGAATGAGTGTAACCAATGGGACACAGAAATATCAGAGTACAGAATATATTGGAAGGACAGAACAGGTTGTGCTGGTGGGGGAGTGGCACCATATCTAAAACAAAATATAGAATCAAATTAAGTAAAAATCTTAAATGAACCAAACTATTCCATAGCATCTGCATGGATAATAATTCCATGCTCTAATGACATGAATATAGCAGTAAGGAATATATTATAGACTAGGTATGTTAACTAATGATTAATTTACTAGTCAAGCAGTTGATGGAATTTCCATCGACTACTCGACTAGTCAATAGGCACTTCTGCATTCCTCCTTTGAAATGCACAAGAGCCCCCACTGGGGCTCTTGTGCATTTCAAAGGAGGAATGAGGAACTCCATGTGCGGCCCGGGGCCAGCCACTCTTGTGCATTTCAAAGCGGAAGCACCCTCATGGAGCCTGGGGTCAGTGGGGAACTCAGAGTACCCTGCTGACCCTGGGCTCCACGTGGCGCTGCTGCTTTGAAACGCCGTGATGGCATTTCAAAGGGGCAGCATCACACAGCTGAGCCCAGGATCAGTTTCAAAGCAGAGTCGCATGGAGCTGACCCCAGGCTCCATGCAGTGCTGCTCCTTTGAAACACCACAGCGGCGTTA
Source organism: Rafetus swinhoei (assembly GCA_019425775.1). NCBI lineage: Eukaryota > Metazoa > Chordata > Testudines > Trionychidae > Rafetus > Rafetus swinhoei. The sequence continues at coordinate 265,346,195 of CM033437.1, read as the reverse complement.
TGATAGAGGCAGTGGGGGTGGGAGGGGAGGGTAATCGTCTAGTCGACTAGATTATCTGATAAGCATTTGCTTATCAGATAGTTGACTAGTCCTTAACATCCTTATTATAGACCACCTGACCAGGATAGTGAAAGTGACTGTGAAATGCTAAGGGAGATTAGAGAAACTATAAACATAAAAAACCCCTCAAAAATATTGGGGGATTTCAACTATCCCCATATTGACTGGGTACACGTCACCACAGGACAGGATGCAGAAATAAAGTTTCTTGACAGTTTAAATGACTGCTTCAAGCAGTTATTCCTGAAACCCACAAGAGAAGAGGCAATTCTTGATATAATCCTATAAGGAGCACAGGATGTAGTCCAAGAGGTGAATATAGCTAGAATGCATGGTAATAGTGACCATAATGTAATTAGATTTATCATTCCTCTATTGGGAAAAACACCACAGCAGCCCAACACTGTCAAATTTATTTCAGAAAGAGAGACTGCACAAAAATGAGATCAGTCAAACAGAAATTAAAAGTGGCAGGGCCAAAAGTGAAATCCCTACAAGTTGAATTGACATTTCAAAAGCACCATAATAGAGGCTCAACTTAAATGTGTACCAAATTAAAAAAAAACATAGTAAGAGAACCCCAAAAAAAGTGCCACCGTGACTTAGCAAGCAAGTAAAAGAAGCAGTGAGAGATAAAAAGGCATCATTTAACAAGTGGAAATTAAATCCTAGCGAGGAAAATAGAAAGCAGCACAAACTGTCAAATTAAGTATAAAAATATAATTAGGAAGGCCAAACAGGAATTTGAAAAGCAGCTAGCCAAAAACTCAAAAAAGTAATAGCAAATTTTTTAAAGTACATCAGCTTATAAATCAACCACTGGGGCCACTGTACAATCGAGATGCTAAAGGAACACTCAAGGACGAGAAGGTCATTACTGAGAAACTAAGTGAATTCTTTGCATCGGTCTTCACAGATGAGAACACAAAGGAGATTCCCAAACCTGAGCCATTCTTTGTAGATGACATATCTGAGGAGCAGCCCCAGATTGAGATGTCATTAGAGAATTGGAACAAACTGATAAACTAAACAGTAATAAGTCACCAGGAGCAGATGGCATTCATCCAAGAGTTCTGAAGGAACTCAAATGTGAAATTGCAGAACTACTAACTGTGATTTGTAACCTATCCTTTCAATGATCTTTTGCACCAAATGACTGGAGCATAGGTAATGTGACGCCAATTTTTAAAATGGGCTCTAGAAGTGATCCTGGCAATTACAGGCTGGTAAGTCTAACTTCTGTGCCGGGCAAATTGTTGAAACTAGAGTAAAGAACAGAATTGTTAGACACATAGATGAACATAACTTGTTGGGGAAAAGTCAAAATGGTTGACTGTAAAGGGAAAGGGTTTCTGTAAAGGGAAATCACGGCTCACCAATCTACTAGAACTCATTGAGGGGATCAACAAGCATGTGGAGAAGGAGGATTCAGTGGATATAGTATACTTAGATTTCCAGAAAGCCTTTTACATGATCCCTCACCAAACGCTCTTAAACAAAGTAAGCTGTCATGGGATAAGAGGAAAGTTCCTCTCATGGACTGATACTGGTTAACAGACAGGAAACAAAGGGTAGAAATAAATGGCCAGTTTTCAGAAGAGAGAGAGGTAACTAGTGGTGTCCTGCAAGGGTCTGTACTGGGACCAATCCTAGTCAACATATTCATAAATGATCTGGAGAAAGGGCTAAACAGTGAGGTGGCACAATTTGCAGATGATACTAAACTGCTAAGATAGTTAAGTCCAAAGCAGACTATGAGGAGCTTTAAAATGATCTCACAAAACTAGGTAACTAGCCAACAAAATGGTAGATGAATGTTAACATTGATAAATTGAAAGTAATGCACATTAGAAAATACAATTCCAAGTGTACGTATAAAATGATGAGGACTAAATTAGCTGTTACCACTCAAGAGAGAGATCTTGGAATCACTGTGCATAGTTCTCTGAAAACATACATTCAATGTGAAGCAGCAGTTGAAAAAGCAAACAGAACATTAGGAATAATTAAAAAAGGAATAGAGAACAAGACAGAGAATATCTTATTGCCTCTATAAAAATCCATGAAATGCCCACATCATGAATACTTGAATATCTTGGCACTGGAAAAAGTTCAGAAAAGGGCAACAAAAATGATTAGGGGTTTGGAATGGCTGCTATATGAGGAAAAATTAATAAGACTGGGACTTTTCAGCTTGGAAAAGAGGCGACAAGGAGGGATATGATAGAGATCTATAAAATCATGACTGGTGTGGAAAAAAATGAATAAAGAAGAGTTATTTACTCCTTGCCATAATACAAGAACTAGGGGGCATGAAATGAAATTAATAGGCAACAGGTTTAAAACAAACAAAAGAAGTATTTCTTCATGCAACACACAGTCGACTTTTGGAAATCCTTGCCAGAGGATATTGTGAAGACCAGAACATTAACAGGGTTCAAAAAAGAACTAGAAACATTCATGGAGGTTAAGTCCATCAATTGCCATTAGCTGGGATGGGTAGGAATAGCATCCCTAGTCTCTGTTTGTAAGAGGCTGGAAATGGATGACAGGACAGGGATCTCTTGAGGATTACCTGTTTTGTTCACTCCTTCTGGGGCATTTGGCATTGGCCACTGTTGGAAGACAGGATATTGGGCTACATGGACCTTTGGTTTGATCCAGTATGGCTGTTCTTATGTTCTTAGATGGGATGGCAAGTAAAACAGATGGTAAAGAAAATGAAAGGCAACATACCAGATTAATGATACAATATTATTTAAATTAATTGAGGCTATTCTTTTAAATAATAGAATAATATATAATAAATATTTTGAATGTATGCATTACCTTAATGCCTAATTTCCTTTGCATATGTGAAGCCAACAGATCCAGGTTGTTGGCAGGTGGGATTTAACCTGGGACCTTAGAGACTAAAGCCACGAGTCTGTACTGCATGAGCTAAAAGCTAACTGGCAATTAGCTAAGGCTGTAGAGCAGATTTCACTCTCCCTTCTCAGTGATCTCAGTGCCTCTGAGTTATACATGCATCATCTACTGTGGTGATGACCTTGATATGTGTTTGGCCTTCATGGCAATCTTATTCTGCCTCCAAAGATACAACTAAAGTGTGAAAGAGAATGATAAACACGCCCACTTTCCACTCTGAAAGTTGAATCTGTGTATAATCAGTCTTCTATTACACTCAAGATGCTGCCGCTATGAATACTCCAACAAATCCTTTTTATGTACAGGAGCCTCAGATGCCTTAATTCACTATTAAAACCAATGTTACTGTTTTAATATTACTGCTGCATATAAAATGTAAATACAGGTTGAACCTTCCTGATCTGGCACCCTGGGGACCTGACTGGCCTTGAACCAAGGAATTTGCTGCATAAGAAGAGGTCAATGCTAGCGCCTGTACTGCCACTCAGGATCCCATCCTCCAACTCCTGGGCTCTGCCTCTTATCCTGAGTGTACCCCATCCCCACTGTCTCCTCCCTTCCTGAGCTTGAAAGCCATAAATCAGCTGCTTGTGGCATTCTGGAAGCTCTGAGAGGGCAGGGGAAGAGTTGATAAGCACAGGGCTGCCGGGAGAGGGGCAGAAGGGAGAGCTTGGCACCATTTTTTCCCCACGAGTGCTCCAGCCACAGAATTGCCAATGAATCCAGACCAAGGATGTTGCTGGACGAGGGAATCACAGGTTACAGGGGTTCAACCTGTATGATATATATTCAACATTTTACCAATATAAGGCATTGTGCAGAATGGCTATTATCTAATACCTTATACCAGTGAGTATGAGTGCACTTATTAACACCATTTTCTGCCATACATTTTTAACTTAATGTTTAGATATGAAAAACTATCAAAATATATCAACCAATGAAGAGATTTTTGCAAAATTGCTTCACTGGCGATACATTTTGTCAATGTCTCAACTGAACTTTATTCTGGCATAATGCAGAAAATACTAATAAAATAGTCTAATTTAACAGCATTTTATTTTTGCACCAAGTGAAACATGAAGGCCAAGAACTGGCATGTATGTCAAAGTCATTCAAGGCGGCTTTAGCATATCTGCAACAATAGTTGGGAATTTTATTTTTTAGAAAACACGACATGTGTTTGTATCAGCAAGCTTATCCATCTCCTCCTACACCTTTGTATTATAAGCACCCCTTCCTTCTGTTTGCTGGTAGAATACTAATTTGGCTTCATTTAAATGCTAAAGAGGCAGAGTCCAGTTATCTCATTTACAATATATGTAAAATTGAAACAATTGACAAGTAGAATACAAGTCTGAAAGTGAATGAAGGGTGCCTTATTACACAAACTGCACTTTAAAATTTCCATGGAATTATTTTTTCCAAGAAGCCATAGACCAAAAACTAGATGCATTTCTTTCCCCCCCACAAATCACTTTAAATTATGGCAGGGGAGAAGATAATTTTTTCCTGGGCCAGTCATGATTATTTTGACCATTTTACACAGCCTCCTAAGTCTTGATGCTAAGAGAGAAATCCTCAGAATATGGCCTCTGTATGTGCATGGGCAGTCACTTATTCATGTAACTATTTGTTTACACTTATTTATGTACGCAAACGGCAATATGTCCTTACACAAAGCCCATCCTGAATGGACGCTGAGGGCACACATAGAAATGCCAACATTTGCACGCACAGTAATCATGTGCAAAAAGTTGTGCATGGATAAAAACAGAGGTTGGACTGAGTCCCTTTTTGAAAAATTTGTCCTATATGTTTCACAAAGGAGCTATGCTATTACTTTGAGCTAATTCTGCACCCGTTTCTGGTGGAATGAATGTTTGTGTACAGAAAGGAGTATGTATACACTAAGGTGGGAAAAATGTGAAAGAATTCTTCTTCCTCCCTTAAACCCTTACACACACATGCCTGTCTTTGGCTAGCATGAAGACAAACCACCAACCCAAAATGGGCAAAGCAGGGTATAAGGACCATTTCAGATATTTCTTGGATGTGCAACAACATAGTAACTGAGCAATTAGTAATTAAGATTTGCATAGAGTTGTTCATATAGTCTACTCCAAATTGAAAAACAATTTCATTTTTCAAGCAACGTGTAAAAAGCATATTGGGTATTATATATCCCCAATGATGTGGAGAATGTGGACTGGTAGATAACAGGAGCCACTCAAATTATAAACCTTCTTAGAATATAAAAAAAGGCAAGGTATTTTTCTTTTCTTTGTAAGATACCATAAATTTTATCATTCCTGAAGAATAAAATATTCCAAGGATGTATCAGTAGAAGACTAGTTAGGAAAGCCACAGCTTGCAGATTTTGATATGATAATTACTTTAACAGTCCAACATTTGGGTGACTGTAGAGCTGAACAAAATCTCAAATGTAAAAGAAATAATAACATTGTTTTGAATTTGCTTTGCACCACTAGGATGATAAAAACTGGCCCAAGAATCTGGTCCATGAACTTGTTTATTGAGAAATATAATCTATAATTAAATGGGAAACATTTTTATTATTGTTTTAACTTTTATCAAAATTGCATGGCTAAATCTATGTGTACCAAACAGAAAAGTTATCCAAATATTCCTAGTAGATTATGCACAGAATGAACACTCAAGACAACTCATTTTTTCTGTGTTAGTAGTATTAAAATTTTCATGCATTTTAAAGTGGGGTAATGGTTAGAAAAGTAATTCAATAGGTCAGACATTTCATTAACGCAAACATTAAGGACAAAATCCTGCTGGCAGAAGAATTTTTTTTCTCCCCATTGCCTGTGGAAATTTGTGCATCAGCAAGGCAATAGATCTTACTGAAAAGCTGCTTGTTTGCCTCCCCCTTGGAGCTGAGTATTATAGATCTTGATGTAGAAGGGATGCAGGAGATCTACAAGCCTGATTTACATGATGAACATTCAACTCACAGTTAGTACCTTTTCTGGGGCTAAGTTTATGCATATGTTCCAGGTCCAAGATTCTTTGTTTCTTCTGGCAAATTTAAACACATTAGTCTATTATACGAGTGTAGCAAGATTATTGTTTTAATAGAGGCTGTTATCTGAAGCGTATCTACATTAGCAACACATGAATTTTCAAAAAATATGATCTAGTTAGCTGGCAGAATTACTTTTTTTTCAAATTTCTACAGATAATATCAATGCTTATATTTAAGCTTTTAAAATGTTTATCTGTTTAAAAATCTTCACAGTTGTAAAGTTGATGGGTTTCAAGCCTTTGTAATCAATTTAAATTTTCACATATTTGGGAAATTACAGAGCGGACCAAACAATAATTATTTAATGGCATTACATACTGCAGTTCAAAAAGTTAAAGATTTATAACTGTTAAAACTCAAATTGCTGACATCACATGTCAAAATACTCAAAGTAAATATCCTTAAATCAAACTGTAATAAGCTCTTCCAGTAGCATTATTCTTACTTTGCCTGCCTATAAATTTTGATTGTTATCAACAAAATATTTTGTTGGTTTGTGAGTGTACAATGAAATCTATGTTACTGATAAAAATCTAATCCTTCCAAACCTATATGTGTATACAGGTAACCTGGAAATTATATAAAATGTATTTGCAGGATCCTCTGACAAGTCATGATTAATGTCACCAAGGGTGAAATACCAGTCCAAGTGATATCAACAGCAAAATAGCTCTTACCTACAGTGAAGCCAGGATTTCACCCAAGAGTGTGTGTTCCAAAAGAAATGGAAATTGCACTGCATCACATAAAGGGACACATTCAAAATTAGGTTCTACTATAAAAACTGACTACTGTATTGTACTTTCTTACTCAGCAGAACTGCTCTATGAATGTGTTCAATCTCAGATCCGTTTATATTGTGACTACAGAACTTTGTGGTTTTTATTGTGCTGTTATGCCAGAGTCAACACAACTACATGAGAGTGAGGCAGAGCTCAATCAGTGTTGCCAAATCTCTTGAGTTTATTGTGACTCTTTCTCAAACCCCCAAAATTTTAGAATCTGAAGACTGTACAAGATTTTCAGTTCTGATGTGAAAAAAGAAAGAATGTTTTTAGCTCCCACAGTTACAGGGGAAAACTTAAAATGTGAAGAAAGTTAATTCTCAAGGCTCAGACTAGAAGGCAAATAAAAAGAATTTATAATTTATTATTTCACCCCCAAAATCTCTTGATTTGTGAATGGTTGAATTTGGCAATACTACAGTCAGGCTTTTGCCTTCAGAGCTGTTAATTATGGAACAACCAAAGAGTCAAATTGTGCATTCAGCTAGACTTGAGCAATCCTGTTGTACATTTGGTCTGCAGAAACTTTATTATTACCATTGACGTAAGAGCCAGAAAAAACATAGCTTACTTTTCAGATTCTATGTTGTGTTTGCAGGCTGATTAGAAACACTATTTTACTTCTAGATTTAGCAAACTTCACTTGAAGGTCTATAAGAAGCTATAGTACCATCCATTATACATAATCACATTTCAGAATACACTCACATTTCAATGTGTTCCCAAATCTCACAATTTTATTGCCTGACTTGCAATAGTTGGTATTTTTACTAAAAGCCTCAGTTTCTGAAGCCATGGGATTATGTGAGAAGTTCAGCTTTCATGTGTGTGTGTGGTGGGAGGCGGGGAGGGAGAGAAGACTTCCATAACCCATGGGTGCAAAGAAAAGCCTGAAAATGTTATACAAGTGTAATATAAGACTCAGAAACAAGAATGCATATAGAGAGAACATCAACATTTATTTATTTATTTAATAAATGATGCCTAGTTTAAGTCTCTGAATGCTTGGGGTTGGCAACAATGTCCTGTTTGTGATATTTCAGTCAGACTCCTTCTTCTCACAAGCTAGATGTTGTACTGCAAAGGTAAGAGTTACTGGAAAGCACACACATAGGCCAGCAAAAAACTCATATATGTCATTCTAAATCCTTTCAATTAAATGCCACATTTAGCAAACATGTGGCATAAAACTCACATTGTGGATGGAATTAGGTCTCTCTCTCTCTAACACACACCCAAAGGTATTTCAGAATAAATGGTCAGAAGCTCTATTTTTAAGGGAAAATGGGAAGACATTTGATTGAGTGCTGAAAGTTGAAGGTTTTTCTATTTTTTGTTTAATCTCTTGATATTGGTCATTTCCTATATTGCATTTGGTCATACTGTGTAAGGGAGATTACTATAGGGATGGTAGTGATGGAAATTATTGTGTTCCTTGGCCCAAACAGTTAGCTAGTATGTGGGGGCTTGAAAAGTTACTTCTGTTAGGAGTAGAAATTCATTGTATGGGTTAGGTATTTTTATGGTACAACCCTGTTTATTTAAAAAAATTTACATGGAGGCCTGTTTCCAGAGTTATAAGACGAAGCAGTCCAGCTTAGCAGAGAAAAAAAGAGTTTGCAGAAAGCAGAATTTAAAGGGCCAAAACTTTACTTTTAAATGTGACAGATGCATGAAGAGATTGTCTCTCTCGAGTGGGTCTCTTCAGTCACCACCGCCCTAAAACTGAATAAAGTTTTACCTCACCAGGGTGCATATTCATGGTCTCTCGAGATTGAAGGAAGCCTGCTACTGTTTACGAGAAGCTGCTTCAAACTTAAGGGGAAGCACAGAAGACGACCCAAAAGGTGCCTGTTTGAAAATTTAGCAATTGGGTGATGGAGGATGACCTTAGGGGCTGATTGGCAGTGAGAGGCAACATCCCAGTCATGAAAGACAGATGATAGGTAGGGTGGGGAAAGACTGAATAAGTGCCTTGTAAGTAAGGACAAGTAGCTAATGTTTGATGAAGCAGAAGAGAGAAAGGAGAAGTGATGAGTTGAAGAAAGGGAGAAGATCTCATCATATTTTTGTCAATTTCTCTGGGAAGAAATCAGCAAGATCCTGTGCCAAGACACCAGTGGAGTCACAGGAACTTGAGGAGTGAGACCAATCCGGTGAAAATGTGACAGAACCCTGCAGATCTGAAGATATCCACTTTATATCAATGGGTACCTGCATCCATGGATGTGAATGTGGATATCTGCAGTTCATTTTAACAGATGCAGATGGGGTTACAAATTTTTTATCTAGAAACCTGCAAATTTGCAGATATCCGCTTTATATTTCAGGGCATCCGCAGATATGGATGAGGATATCCATAGATTGTTTTTGTAGATACAGATGTGAATACAAATTTTGTATCCATGCAGGGCTCTGGTTACAGTGATTGCAGGTTTGTGAGTCAATTGAGTTGGACATGTAGAATTGCTTAGTTAAAAAGATGGCAAAACTGAAGGAGGAGAGAACAGTTTTGTAATGGAAAACGTCAGTCTGGTCACAGGATTCCCTCCGGAGTTGTTCTGCAGCATGTGAACAGCAGCACAAGGAATGGACATTAAAGGTGAGCCAGGCTCTGGGGTTGGCTGGGTGGACCTCATAATGGGAAAGTGAGGCAAAAGAATCAAGGAGGAGAAGAGCGAAGCATGGATAAAATCAACAACCATATCAAGGAAAGAAAAAGGATAGAGGGCTGAGAAGAGACAAGTCATCAATGCTGAGTGACTGGACATCATGGAAAGAACGAGCAGCAGGTAGTGAGGGTTGATGGGTGATGCTGAAAGAGACCAGATGATGGTTGGAGAGAGGAGAACTCAGCTGAAGAATGATCAGAGAGCATCCACCAACCCTCTTCCCCATTAGTCTCGTTATTGGATCCAATGACCCCCTCCAGTTACACTGGTGAGGTGAGCAAAGCAGGGATGGACCCTGGGTGAGAGTGAGATATGTACCGTGGAGGCACGTTTTCCCTTCTCCGGAACTCACCCTGTTGGGGTCAATGCTGGGTGATAACAACTGAAGCAGCATTCCTCATTATTCGCTCACCAGCAGGGATACAGCAGCATAAAATAATGAGGACAATGTCAATATTATTTCTAGCTGCTTTCCACTATACATTGTGAGCATTCATCCCTTCCCTGTATGAACTGTGAATACCAGTGTGTTGTTGCCTGGGGCAGAAGCCAGTAGGTAGACTGTGGCTGTACACAGATCTTAAGAAGAAACAAGCTGTCATGTGGGAAGAAGGGAACCAGGATATTCAGGCAGAAACCCCAACCTCTTCATAGATGGTCCAAGATCTTTAAGATGTTCCCCTAAAAAAGTTTGGGATAGCCATGGATTTGGAGACCAAGACCCCTTTCCATTCGGAAGGGGGGTGGGAGCAGGAGGGGGAAGGGGAGAGGGGCAAATGAGCACTCCAATGGAATCATCTATAGAAAATGCAGAAGTGAACTTCTCAGAGCTTTCCTGTGTTGGGGATGAAATAACCTCTTCTTAGCAATTACAAAATATGTGCTTGACTACATTTTTTCCCAGTCAGTGTTAACATTTGTGTTTGAAACTACTTCCAAACATTACTCATGCTCTCAAACAAGGCTTCCTGATTTACTAGATAAATGAAAGTGGGGCTGGGCAAAAGTCATTTAAGAATAAGAAAATTATGAGACGAAGTTTTATTTCACAGCAGGCTAAAAAATGATTACAGAAAAGTGAAGAGCAAAAGATGACATGTTCTTTTACCTTTACTTCCACAGCCATTTAATACAACATAGAACCACTCTATGGGCTGCTGCCTGCATCCATTCTATGCCCATTATTCAGCTTCTTCGAAAAATGGAATACAAACTTATATATTTTATCTTATTGCAGCAGCATAGAACCTTTGTATTGAGAGCTAAATGAAAGGCAAAATGGGAATTTAGGTCAGTGAGAACAGTCCAAGTTTAGGGGGGTATATTCTCCTCTCAATGCCTTAATATACTTGCAATATTCAAAGACATTATGCAAAGGCCTTAAAAAGGGAGAACAAACTCATGTGAAAAGAACCTACTTGTGAAATCAACAGAGAAAGAGGAAAAGCAGTGAAAAACTAAATTTCTTTGGGTTAAAAGAATATCACCAGTGGAATGACATACAGAAGCACAGAATGTACTATTGTATACCCAGTTTCCATGGATTTTTTGCAATTTGCGAATCTGATAACAATGCTATGACTACGCCTTTGGCTCCTCCACAACCGCTAAGATGCTTCCATAGAAACAACTGCCAAGGAGACTGGGACTAGAAATTGTGGCAGGTCAGCTACTTTTCAGCCTTCTGACTCTCCTGCAGCCAGAAGGGTTACTTATTAGTAATTATGAACTTTGATTGCTGCTACACTATTTTACATGAAAGCTAGTTTTGCACCCTGATTTTCCTGTGGCAGTTATCTCCCATCTCCACATCAGATTTTATAACAGATCACACACTCAGTTTTTTTGTTTAAATGCACATACTTTAATTCTATCCAGAACCTCTTGTGCAATGTGGCTATGTTGTGCTATAACACTGGTAGAATCTGGCTGTAGATAAAACATATCTAGATGCAGGATGATCACTCTTGGGCAGAGGATGGGGGAAAAGAAGCACAGATAGATTCCGTGATTTTCCTAAGGTCATACAAAGTCTGTGACATAGTCAGGAGTTGAATCCAGATTTCCTTAGTCCTAATCCAATGCCCTAAATCACAAGAGTATGCGGTCTCTACACACAGGAGACCCAGAATCAGGAAACTGCAAAGCAGAGTTTTATGAAACTTTGTATTCCCATCCCAATCTGCACTGTATGCAGCTTGGCCAGACTCTCTAAGCTCTGCCATACAGCATTCACTGTATATGTACAATAGTACATATAAAACCAGATGATTTATATTTTCCATATTGCCTCTTTATGCTGCTCTTTGTTTTCATAAACCAAACATAGTCCTTGTGAAAAAACAAACAAACAATGCATTGTCTCTCATGAGACAACTCTACTTTAAGAGGAAAATGTTGATGCTTTCCTGACTGACATCTCAAACTGCCACTTTTTTGATCACAAACTAGAAGAGTGTTATTATACAGATTTACACTTTTTGCCAGAGATAGAAGTATAATCTGTATACTGAATTAAAAAATTGGTAAATTTTAATTCCAAAGGGTATGTCTATACTACAGAGAATTACCGAAGCTGCCGCTATTGATATTCCAGGGTTCAAATTAGCGGGTCTAGTTAAGACAGTTAGTTTGAACTGAGAGGGGCGCTCCGATCGATGCCGGTAGTTCTGCTTCCACCTGAAGTAAGGGAAGTCAAAGGGAGAGTGTTCTCACTTTGACTGCCTGAAGTGTGGACAGCGCCAAAAGTCGGGTTAAAGTTCGTCTTCAGCTATGCAATTAACGTGGACATATCCTACGTGTATTACCTAAAATAACTGATTACATTTACCAGATAGAGATAAAACAAGAGGAAAAACTATGTAGCACTTTAAAGACTAACAAGATGGTTTAATAGGTGATGAGCTTTCGTGGGCCAGACCCACCTCCTCAGATCATATTCTGGAAGAGAATTGGCATGACCATATATACCAAAGGAATACAATGAAAAAAGTGAACCCATTATTAAACTGACAAATCAGATTTAGTACAGAAGGTGGGGTGTGGAAGAGGGAGGGAGGGAATAGCTATTTATGAGTCAATGAATGACTAACCAGGGGTGATAAGTGGGGAAGCTATCTTTTAATGGATAAGGTAATTAGCATATTTGTTAAGGCCCATTCGTAAAGTGTCAAATTTAAGCATGAATGAAAGTTCTGAAGTTTCCCTCTGTAATCTGGTGTTAAAGTCTCTTTGAAGTAAGATGCATGTAGTAAGGTCGTTAAGACTATGTCCAGGTAGGCTGAAATGAAAAGCAACTGGTTTTGGCTTGTGAAGATGTCTGATGTCTGATTGTGGGCATTAATTCTTTGGCAAAGTGTCTGAGAAGTCTATCCAATATACAAAGCAGAAGGACACTGTTGGCACATGATTGCATAAATTATATTTCTGGATGAACAGGAATATGTGTTCTTAATCATATAACGGACATGATTAGGTCCAGTGATGGTGTCACCAGAGTAAATATGTGGACAAAGGTGGCAAAGGGGTTTGTTGCAAGGGAAAGTTCCAGGGTTGGTATTAATGTGGTATGTCCTGTGGTTGTTGGTAAGAATCTTCCTGAGGTTAGGTGGTTGTCTATAGGAGACTATGGGTCTGTCCCCCAGAGCCTCTCGGAGTGTAGTACCCTGTTCCAGTATAGGTTGTAGGTTATTGATAATGTGTTGAAGGGGTTTAAGTTGGGGGCTATAGGTGATGACAAGTGGTGTTCTATTGTTGGTTGTCTTGGGCCTATCTTGAAGTAGATGGTTTCTGGGTATCCGTCTGGCTCTTTCAATTTGTTTTTTTATTTCCCCTGGTGGGTAATTGAGATTTACAAATGCTTGGTAGAGATCTTGATGTTTCTGGTCTCTGTCAATGGGATTAGAGCAGATGCGGTTGTACCTAAAGGCTTGACTATAGACGATGGATCGTATGGTGTGTCCTGGATGGAAGCTGGAGGCATGTAGGTAACTGTAGGAGTCAGTGGGTTTTCTGTAGAGAGTGGTATTTAATTTTCCATTAGTAATTTGTACTGTGGTGTCCAGGAAATGGATCTCTTGTGTTGAATGGTCCAGGCTGAGATTTATGGTGGGGTGTAGGTTGTTAAAGTCTCTGTGGAATGCGTCCAGTGTTTCTTGGCCATGGGTCCAGATCATAAAGATGTCATCGATGTACCATAAGTAAAGGACGGGTAAAAGGGGACGGGATCTGAGGAAACGTTGTTCTAAGTCAGCCATAAAGATGTTAGCGTACTGTGGGGCCATGCGGGTACCCAGATAGAGATAAGTGAGGAGAAAATTATTAAAGATTTAATAATCCAGCAGGCTACATAAAACACAGTTCCAGCAGGCTACATAAAACAGCTGTATTGTGACTGTTGTTCAGGGTCAGAACGAAAATCAGAATACAGAGACAAGCCAAAATCAGGACTCTCGGGTCAAAACCACAAGGTTTCACATGAGGGTCGAAACCACAAGGCCATCATATGAGGGTCTGGGAAGGGTCAGTAACAGGGTTGGAGTGAGGTCAGAGCAGGGCAATGACAAGACAAGCAGGGCTTTGGCGAGGCTGTGGCAGGAACACGATCAAGAGTAGGCTGGGCATGGAGAGTCTGATACACTCTTGGGACGGAAGAATCCCAAGCATTGTTACAGGCTGGGGACCGACTAAGCAGCAGTTCAGCAGAAAAGGAGCTGGGGATTACAGCGGTTGAGAAGCTGGATAGGAGTCACCAGTGTGTCCTTGCAGCCAAGAAGGCTAATGGCATATTGGGGTGCATTAGGAGGAGGACTGCCAGCAGATCTAGAGAAGTGATTATTCCCCTTTATTCGGCATTGGTGAGGCCACATCTGGAGTACTGCATCCAGTTCTGGACCCCTCACTACAGAAAGGATGTGGACACATTGGAGAGAGTCCAGCGGAAGGCAATCAAAATTATTAGGGGCTGGAGCACATGACCTATGAGGAGAGGCTGAGTGCTTTGGGCTTATTTAGTCTGCAGAAGAGAAGAGCGAGGGGGGATTTGATAGCAGCCTTCAACTTCCTGAAGGGAGGTTCCAAAGAGGATGGAGAGAGGCTGTTCTCAGTAGTGACAGATGGCAGAACAAGGAGCAATGGTCTCAAGTTGTGGTGGGGGAGGTTTAGGTTGGATATTAGGAAAAGCTATTTCACTAGGAGGGTGGTGAAGCACTGCAATGGGTTACCTAGGGAGGTGGTGGAATCTTCATCCCTAGAGGGGGTTTAAGTCCCAGCTTGACAAAGCCCTGGCTGGGATGATTTAGTTGGGATTGGTCCTGCTTTGAGCAGGGGATTGGACTCAATGACCTTCTGAGGTCTCTTCCAATGCTAGGATTCTATGATACACTGTGAGGCAGCAGTAGTGTTTATGGCTGGGTACTACTGTTGCACAGACTGATCTAATGCCCTGGGGTGGCTGGACTAATCTTGCTCTCAGTCCCTGAGCAGTAAGCACCATTTTAATCTTTAGGTTAAGAATACCAGCTTCACTCTCCAACTTGCTTATATCTAGTGGGTTAAGAATGGCTGCAACTCTTAGAAATTTATTGACAAGGGGATAATGAGATCAATCTTGGCTCATTCATCCCAGAATGCTGTAAACAGCAGAAATATAAATGCAATGTATGTTTAGTTTCAGTCTAAGGAAAATCCATTTTGAGGAAAACAAGGATTTCAGCAGTATTGATTGATTTAGATTTGTACCATGCACAGAGTTTCTTCCATATTTTGGCATATGACATAGGCCATTACTTCTAAGACAACAAAGCTTCCATCATTTAGACCAAGCAGCCTTTCCTCTTTAATTGACCCTTTATAAAAGCCATTAAGTTCAGTGGAGTCTTTCAGGGGGCTAAGAACTGCAGTGGACCCAGAGTTAATAGATCCTATCTGACAGGCAAAACTTTGTAGGATGGGAGAAGATTATCATCATCTCTGAGTAACAGTAACATCAAGGTTATAGGGCAGAGATAATAGTGGAATCGGAAAATGCACAGTAGACACCTTTTGGAAATGGCTGAGAGTATATTATAGAATCATAGAACACTAGAACTGGAAGGGACCTCGAAAGGTCATCAAGTCCAGTCCCCTGCCCTCATGGCAGGAGTAAGCACCATCTAGACCATCCCTGATAGATGCCTATCTAATCTGCTCTTAAATATTTCCAGAGATGGAGATTCCACAACCTCCCTAGGCAATTTATTTCAGTGTTTAAGCACCCTGACAGTTTAGTTATTCAAGGCTCTCTCTCCAGTTCTTGTGTCAGGAGTAAAAGCTTGGGGTCTTTCCTGGATGCATTCAGGTCCATTCTGAGTTTTCCAATCATTTTTGCAAGAAAGGAGAACACAGAAAGGTCTGTAGACCACCAGCTAGTCTGCTTGGAGACAGAACTGCACTGACAGGCTGCCAGAGGGGATGAACTAAGTTCCAACTAGTGACTGACAGGTCTGGTCTTCATCCTTAGAGGGAAGGATGTTGTTGGAAAATGAAGCCTGGCTGTAAAAGATAAAAACTAATATAATCATCTATGAAAACTTATCCTGATAAAACTCACTTATTTTTCACACTTTGTGGCATTTGACATAATTTTATCTTAAGCTTCTCCATCGGAGAGACTGCCAAATACATAGTGTGTCTTTAGCTAGTTTGCTGAAAACTGGACATTCTTAGTGCTTAATCTCTTTTCTTCCCTACAGTAGGGAAACTATTCTAATGGGTTAATTATATTTTTTCATACTAACAGGAATAAATAAAATCAGCAACTTCAATTATTATTATTATTACTGCTACGATATATTCTAATACATTTTGTATAACTCATTGCCACTAATAGCAACCCATCTACTGCTCCTGCAAATAATGCAATACCTTGTTACCTAGCAACTGAGCAAAGTCACTGCTACACTGAAAAAACAATCTGAATGTCGACAGAACATTCAGAAAGAACACAAATAATCCATTCCAATGCAGAGGAATTCAACATTTAAATAAAATATGCTTGATCCTCATCGTGTTATAAGTATCTTCAAAGGCTGGTTTTAGATAAAACATGCATAATACAATACTGACAATATCTTTATGTTCCTGCTGAGGTGCTTCTTGGAATATTTTATGGACATAAGTAGGGGAAGAGGGGGAGGGAGGAGAGAGAGTGCATACTATTAATATTGCCAAGACTGAGGGTTTTTTTAGTGATGCTTCAATAGGAACTTTAAAATGTCAGCTTTATTAACAGTAAGTGCAATTACTTTCTTTCTTTCAACACACCACTGCACAATACTATTCTTTACAGAATCTTTAGCTCTTTTTTGCACAGTGTCAGGTGTACAAAATTACATCCAGTATTCAAAAAAAAAAAAAGACACACCTGACTGCATTATTTTTCATTCCCATTTTGACAGATTATATTGGGAGGTTTGTGCTGTGCAACTTCCTCGCTACCCAAGAAGGAACAATCCTTCAAGATGATTTTTGGTTCAGATCCATATTCCCGGGAAAGATGTGACTTCTGTAGGGTGAGCTTGGAAGCTTCTATTTACTGCTTTCTTTTGGCCCACATACGCACTCTCACTAGCCAGTGTATAAAAGATTGCATGGCCCCTTCTGCTACTCAGGTTACTCCACTTATATATCAAGAATCTGCTGGAAAATTATGAAATAATGGGAGTGTGGATCCATGAAAATGATCATGCTGAAAGGCTTCAGTTACTATAGTAAGAAAGCATTCTTTTTTATTAAAGCATTTACTGCTGTGCTCACCATTGTGGGTGATTAATGACTAGCCCTGAAGCCCTAAAGGAACTAGATCCCAGGACTCAATTAAAGACTGACTGCAGGACTACTCTCCCAAATTGAGCTACAGATCTAGAGACTAAAGAAAAACAGTTATGCCACGGAAAGTAATAAACACAACTCTAGATAGCAGCTTCTGTAATGGAATCATTTCTGACACACGAGGTAAAAGTTTGCCTTAGAAATGGTTAAAAGTGCCCCAATCTCTGTCAGCATTGTGATGCTGGTGAGGTCGATCATGACAGGATTATATACACATTCTAGGTCTTGCTAGTCCATAGCAAGAGTATGCAGCATATAAACACACATGAACAGTCTCTGGCTGAAACCTGAATGGATCCTAGTACTATCCTCATGTGCTACAAACAATCCAGTATGCCTTATTTCTGTTTAGAAGGTAAGTTTACATCCTGCAATGTAGTCTGGCTTCCTCTGGTAGTGAATGGAACTTAGTGGAAGACAGATAAGGGTTGAGGGACTGGTTGTATGTATAAAAATCAGAGGGCACCTTTGATAAGAATTTGAGATGTGGGAAAAGACCACCTTCTTTTTACAGACATCGTCTCACTTCCGAGATAGTTTTACAGGGTGGGTCAGGATCAGTGCCAGTATCTTAGACTCCACATAATGAAGTTTTCCCTCTCACAAATGCAATCTTTAGTAAGAGGTTTTGCAAATAACATGGACAGTGATACAAATCAAGATTCCATAACTTTGGGAAATGCCACTGTTATAGGAGTGGTTCATGCACCAGAACAAATTAATGGAGTAAATCCTCCAATAATCTCTCTGTAGGATAAATAAACATGTAGTTCTAAACAGACAGGCAAAAAAACCCAATACTACAACCAGATGCACTCTTCATAAAATGACAAGTCCAAATTACTTAAAAGAAAGCAGACAGCTCAGAACTAAAAGGATGGAGGTCTAGTAGGCATCCAGTCCTTTGTCTCACACCAACGGAAAACAATTTCCAGTCTGAAGAGTAACTATTATTGGTGGAAGGATTCTTGGTTTCCTGTAAAATTTGCTGCACCCAAAGGAACAATCATAGCTCAAATTATTCAGCCAGCCAGAGACAGACTTTGGATTAGATTGCAGAATTTGGCCTTGCCTCCAAAATACAAGATTCAGCACAATGAACAGAAGGATTTGAATCTCCATTATAGAAATCCAAAGCTAGTGAGTTGATACTGGGGCTCTGAGTAGCACTGGGGCATTGCCCTCCCTAATATTCTGGAGAATCCTAGGGATAAAAAGAAGGGATAAAAAGAATTGGATTAAACCTATAAAGGAGTGGAATTTAAGACAATGATCAATGCACCTGTGAGAGCACCCCCATATTCCCCTACCCTTGAAGCCAACTGACAGCACTTTGCATTGTCCTCTACGATAAATAGATCTATCCGAAGGGTTCCCAACTTCTGAAATAAGATACTAACTACTTCAACCTTGAGATATTTGGGCATAGTATTGTCTGCTGAGGTCATCTGGCAGACTATTCTCATTGCTTGAACTATGCAGAGCTGTGGATATGATGCAGTGTTGGACACACCAATTCAAGAATTTCATGGCTTCTCAAAAAAGTGACAGAGATGGAGTTTTGCTCTGCAGGTTGCCATAATAAATGACAATGGTTCTATTTGTCAGGATTTCCATTAATATGCACTTTTTACAAGGCAGAAAAGACTTGCACACCACGCAACCTGTTTTCACTTCCAAGATGTTTTTACAGTTTGGAAACTTCCTGCATTCAGAGTCCTTGGATTGTGTCATAGCCCAGATCTGAAGTGTCTGTTACTACGATGATTGCAGAAGACGGAGTAGAGCTGAACAGAACATCCTCGTGAACACTACCCTCACAGAGGGGAACCCAAAATTGCAAGAGGCACAGTAACTACTCAGTTCATCTCACTTGGATGCAGTCGAGATACTGTTCTCAGCAAACCCTGCAACAGATTCAATTGGAGCCTGGCTTTGGGAATTACATCTGTGAAGGATGATGCTAGGGACAGAAACTTATAGATATTTGAAATCTTTATGTGACGTCAAATACCAGCAGTATTGTGATCATTCTCTAGAATCTATCCTACAGGTCATGCATTCAAAAATCACTCCTGGAAACTCCACTATCTTTTTCAGGATAAAAATGGGGTTTTCCATGTTTATTCTGATGATCAGGGATTGGAACAATCATACAGATTATTTTGAGAAATTACGTTTATGAGTCAATGAGATACCAGAATATGGGTAGTTATCTAAGGTGGGATATCTTTATTGTTAAAAACTCTATGAAAATTCTTGAGGCTGTGGAGACTCCAAATGGTTGGAACATGAAATTGGTGGTTTCTTATCAGGGAGAAGGGAGTATATTAATTACCTAAAATTGTATGATATCAGTATAATTGGTATAGGTAAGTAGTTAGGGTAAGCAAAACTGTATGATGGAGTATGTTGTTGGATGAATACCAAAAATAACATATGCTGCTGGGTCCACAAAGATACAGCAGGCTAGACTTCCGGATGGAAGATTCATTCAGACTCTGCATTTGGACCTTGAGAGGGTTTGAATTTGAAAGACCATTGCTCCTTTTCTCCTCTGGTAAGCAGAAAATTCAAACATATATTTTCTGCTTAGTAAAAGCCACCTGTATTTGAAAAGACCACTAGCTTCTATACTGCCTAGATGGCCCCAATCTCTGGAAACTGAACATAGTAGAATGTTTCTTGGCATAGGGAGTGTAGAAATTTGAAGATCTCAAAAGCAGCCCTTGAATCTTTTAGCTTCCAACGTCACTTCTCTGTCTTCGACAGATAAAATCAAGACTTCCAAAAGAGAAATTGTCTATTACTGTTAGCATCCCAAAGAAAACCCCAGAAGACTTCAGTTATGACACAGACATGCAGCAATTCTCTAAAACGAGACATATTTTTTTATTTAACGTACTCACTCTCCACCACCCATATCAACTGTCACTTGAAAGCTTATTTTATGTATGTTTAGATGGGGTATGATGTGGAGCTGTCAAGTGATATTATAAGATTATGGGCAAATTGAAACATTGGTTCCCAAAATGAGAACGTTTCATTGTTTGCATAATTCCAGAAACATAACACCACGTTGGTTTTCTAAAGTTTAAGCTAATTTCAACACCTTACTCTCATGCTTATTAGCCAAAACTATAAAATGCCAGTTTATTGAAAGATTTTTGTTGGTTTTGCATGTGCATGCTTTTTTTCAGAAATGAGGAAGCTGTTTAGCATGTGACAAAAATGATGAGAATCAACTTTGATCAATAATACAATTTTTTTTCCAATTCAGTTCCAGTTCAGTTTCAGTAGGGAGGACAAAACTATGCTTCAGGTATGGTTCCAGTTTACCTCAAAATACTGGCTTGAACTAGTCCCAGTTCAACTCCATAGACTGCCTGATAGAAGATTTTAATTTGTAACTGCCTATGTATGCAGTATTAGTCTATAAAAATATTCTAGAAACTAGCTTTTTAATTCAGTGACAGTCATGCACAGGTCAGTGTTAGTGGTAATACACAGCTTCATATTATGAATATGCAAAAACTCAGAGGGAAATAAGTGACCTAAAAAGTAGAGAGAGAGTCCACAAATCAACGCTTGCCTCTGCACTGAAGAGGGAGTAAGAGCATGTACTGCTCTTACCACTCCTACCATCCACAATGTGATAAATCCATTTGACCCCAAATCATATCCAGAGGTGCTTGGCGTATCAATTGGACTGCATGTAACATTAGAGGGACAAGAGTGTCTACTGAAAATAGCAGGGTTAGTGAAGAACAAATGGAGAGATTTGTGAGACGTGCCCTCATAGGTGGTGGGCAAATGGCTGGCTTGGGGAAGCAAGCTCCAGGCCTGCCCAAGGTCCTGCCCCTCCGTGCCCACCATAGCCTGCCCCCATTGTGGCCACTGGTCCTGTCCCCCCCAACTCCCTTCCACTATGGCCACAGCCCTTGTCCAAGGCTAGCACCTCATCCTCCTGTAGTGCCTGCTAGGCAGCCATATGACCCTAGCCCCTCCCCAAGCCCAGAGGCACTGGACAGCTACAGCTCCCTGAGTAGCTGGGCAGGCGTGCAGTCCTGGCCCCAGTGCTTGAAGCAGCCAGATGTCCCCAGCTCTGCTTCAGCCCCTGGAGCAGCCAGGCAGCCTGGATGCCCTGGACCCCAGAGCTCTCCTGGTTGGCCAGAGCACTACCCCTGTCTTTTTGGGTATGCAATGCCTTTCTTTGCTTGCATTACCTGCTGCCTATAGGTGCACTTGAGTCTGATGGGACATGTAGCTTCTTCGCCCAGTCAAGAAATCTGGCATCAAAATGTATGCTGACATGGCCAAGAAGGTCAAATAATGGCCTTGGCAATGGAGGAATAATCACAGAAGCTTTCTCTCCGGACATTACAATCTGCAGAGCCATGTCCTTAGCAAGCTGCAGAGATGACATCTCAATGGAAACTGCTCTTTGTCACCCAGTAGTACCTGTGGCTATGTCCCCTCTTCTGTTCTGATGGAACCATGTGAAGAACAGACAAATCTGAATTAGGGCATCATCTGGAATCTCAAGCTGAAAGAATGCACAAACTAAGAGCATGCCAGAAAGAAACCACAGTGTACATCAGAAATGCCATGGATCTCATACAAATGATGGCTGGAGACAAATACTACACATTCAGAGAACTGGCTGATGAGTACTTGAGACAGAGCCTAAAAGGGGTTGACAAAGCTAATTCTACAATTGAAGTATTTGACAGATACAACAATAGTAACGATGAAAACTTCAGAAAGACAGCATTGGACCAGATCTAAGGCTGGATGCAAGAAATACCAAGTGAGTATACTCAAGTGGCATCCAACAAGCAGCCACTTGTAAAATTCCTCTATCTCTATATGGTTCAAAATGCATGTGCAAGAGCACAACACAGACACTTCTTCCGGCTAGCGTAGGAAAGTCCATCACCAGTAGAAATGATGAAGAAGTCCAAGATTTGTATAGCACTCAGAAGGAAGCAGACACAAGATGCTTCTGCATACTGAATATGCTAATATAGTTTTGGGGTCTCTTGGTGTCAAAGGAACTGTAGTAATTATGTAATCTGATACAGATTTTTTTGCTTTGTACTGTTTACTGCTTTCCAAAATGGAACAAACAGACAGCATGGATCAAAACATGCTGGTAACAGTGCCTAAGTGACAAATGTTGCTACATACTTGTGTGTGCAATCCATGATGCACTCACTTTTGACTTCTGTAATGTATGTACAATAGGAAATATATTGAACAGGACTCCCTATCTGGAATTGGGGGAAAATCTATGTTTAATGTTGTCAAAATAAAGGAAACTTACCACTTCAGAAATCTTACTACACTGGAAAAGATTGATGTCCAAATCACAATTTCTGCAGCAACTGCTTTGGAGGATAGGATTGTAATTCAAAAAGATCTGGACAAACTGGAAAATGGTCATTATTCTGGGATGTATTAACAGTGTCTTGTTGTAAGCAAGACACTAGAAGTAATTCTTCCTTTCTACTCTGCGTGGATTAGGCCTTAACTGGAATATTGTGTCCAGTTCTGGGTGCCACATTTCAGGCAAGTTGTGAACAAATTGGAGAAGGTCCAGAGAAGAGCAACGAAAATGATTAAAGGTATAGAAAACATGACCTATGAGGGAAGACTGAAAGAACTGAGTTTATTTAATCTGGAAAAGAGAAGACTGAGAGAAGGGACATGATAACAACTTTCAAGTACCTAAAAGGTTGTTACAAGGAGGAGGGAGAAAAATTATTCTCCCTAGCCTCTGATGATAGGTCAAGAAGCAGTGGGCTTAAACTGCAGCAAGGGAGATTTAGGTTGGACATCAGGAAAAACTTGCTAACTGTCAGGGTGGTTAAGCACTGGAATAAATTATCTAGGGAGGTCATGGAAACTCCATCATTGGAGTTATTTAAGAGCAGGTTAGATAAATATCTGTGCTTGGTCCTGCCATGTATGCAGGGGACTGGACTTGATGTTCTCTTGAGCTTCCTTACAGTTCTAGTAGTCTATGATTCTATGAGTCTGGGGCTACGTCTAGACTGCAAGCTTCTTTCGGAAGAAGCTTTTCCAGAAGAGAGCATCCACACAGCAAAAGTGCTTTTTCGAAAGATAGGGTCCACACTGATTGGACGCTATCTTGCATTTAAGTTGTGATTACTATGGATGGAGTGGCCACCAGGTCACCTGTGCTTTTTCCTGGAGGCCTCTTCTTTCGAAAAAAACCCCCCCCCTTATTCTCATCCACACACGCCTTTTTCCAAAAGAGCTCTTTCGGAAAAAGGCTTCTTCCTCGTAGAAAGAGGTTTACCACTGTCGGAAAAACCCCTGCATTCTTTTGACTTTGTCTTGAAAGAATGCAATTGCAGTATGGACGTAAGCGTAGTTTTTCAAGAAAAATGGCCATTTTTCCGGAAAAACTGCAGTGTAGACATACCCTGGAAGCTTATGTCAAAAGAAAACCTTGGCAAAGATATGGATGTCTTTACAAACAAGTAAACCAGATATTGGTTCACTATTGCAACATGGATGGAAAAATGTGGTTGATGAATTATTTCCTGTATTCTATGGCCCAATGGCATCTGAGTTTCTATAGCTGGTCTGCTCTGGCCTCACACAGTTGGCCGCCTGCAGAGTTAACTGGTAAGTGTACTGGCAAGCCTCATGCTTACAGATTAATCATTTAACTTCCCTATCATATTCTTCTCCCTTCTTGGGTTACATACATTTCTGCTTGGTGAACATGTTCTTAGGGGTGAACAGAAAAACAAGAAGTGGTGGTTGATATTGTGAATGTCGTTATGAATGCATTACACAGTTCATTGGAATGTCTCTATAGTGAAAACAAAAATGCTTTTTGCACAATATAGATACCACAATGTATAATGGAGTGGGCAATACTTTTTGGTGGGGGGGCTACTCCAAGGTTTTGGTAAGTGGTCAAGGACCACACTTTTTTATGGAGAGAGTGCAGGGTCTGGGACGAAGATTAGGCACAGAAGGGAGCTCGGGGTAGGGCACTGGGGTACAGGAGAGGGTGTGGGGTCTAAGATGGAGTTTGAGTTAAGGAGGGGTTGTGACCTTGGGCAGGGGTTTTGGGTTCAGGGTCCAGGAGCGGGTATGGGTGAAAGAGAGGATTCTGATCTATGGAAAGAATGTAGGAATGGGTGCAGAGTATGGGAGGGAGTTGTGACCTGGGGCAGGGGGTAAGAGGGTGCATAGGGTTTGGTGGTGACATGGGTCAAGGGATTGAGGTGCAGGGTCCAGGAGGGGATATGGGTGCAGAAGAGGACTGTGGCCTGGGAAGGGATGTATGAGGGGGTTAAGGGTCTAGGAGGGAATTGGGTGTGGAAAGGGCTGGGGTGCCAGATGCAGGATCTGGCCAGAAGGTGCTTACCTGGCCAGCAGCACTCTCAAGCAGATTTCCCTGCCCGACTGTTCCATGTGGCTCTCTGCACTGTGTGTGGGGGGCGGCGGGAGGGCGGAGGAGGCGTTAACCTGTTTCCGGCCAATGGGAGCTGAGAGATTTTGCTGGGGGCAGGGGCAGTGCATGGCAGCATCCTGCTCCCCCCCAGCACAGAGTTTGGGCAGGGGGTTGGACTCGATGACCTCCTGAGGTCTCTTCAAACCCAATGATTCTACAGGGAGTAGAGAGCTGCTTTGAGCAGCGCTGCTCCGTGCCGCAGGGATGTGCGGACCAGATTAAAAGGCCTGTGGGCTGTATCTTGCCTGCCCCAGATGTATAATATGCATAAGACTTTTGTTTAACAAAATATATTTTTAAGGAATAGCAGCACACAGATCTTCAAAATCAAAAAACCATTTGCATTTTATAGTCAATTATATATATATATATATATATATACACACTCAGGTAATACTTTGTCAGGCCAACTTAGACCTGGCATAAACAGGTGCATCAGCAATGGACATGTCTGGTCTGAATAAAGTAGTGATGCAAGTTACTCACTGACAGTCTAGATGTTCAGCAGCATCAGAGTTGGAGCGCAAAGGTAGATTTAACATATTTGTGTTCCCCTGATCCTCAGAGCTGTTGGGGCCCGATGTGATGCTCACCTCTCTTACAGCTGCATCAGGACTGATCTATCTTTCATAACAAAACTTTAAGCATGAGCTCCAGCCAGACCTTTACTCTTTCCTCCAACATGCCCCCAAAAGTTGACAGTGTAGCAGCAGAGCCAGCTGATGGGGCACAGAGCTGGTATAGTCAGTGGTGCACTAGCCAGAGATTCCCCTATGCTAAGCAAACCCTAACTTGGCCTGACAAGGCAGCTTTCCAGTCCTTTTGCACCACTGGAAAAGCACAAAAGAACAAGAACAAAGATCGAGATATGTTCCTTTTAGAGTGTATAAAAAATGAAGCAGAGTAACTTGCAAGGAGAATTCGGCATGCAGTGTGTGGAAGTATGCTGAGGAAGCAGACGAGGATTGTGTAGAAAGAAGCTATAAAGATAACTAGAAGTGCTAAACACATTTATTTTACACTATTCAGTAAGATGCTTTTCTTGCTACACCACCTCTTTGTGCTCCCTCTACAAGGAGTTAGATTCATTTTGCATCCTTGTATCATCACAAATGTATGCAAAGTATACCTTTTTTAAAGCTATGCCTTTTTGCTGAACTGACACCACTATTTATGTCACTGCTGAATTTGGAAAAGTATGCCAGAATTTCAACCAGCTTTGCTTGTGGCTGAAATACAAATGATCTAAAAGTGAGTCTTTATGAAGGAGGAACTTCTACTCTTAACACTAGTAGCAATAGCAGACACAGCTAAACTACAGTAAGACACTTGAGCACAGGACTGATATATGAAGTAATATTCTCACATTAAACTGAAAATCAAGATATAGTGTGAAGGACAGAAATCTTTAAAGAAAGAGACAAGCTAGGACAAAGTTTAAATTCGTATTTATACCTCCAGAAATAAATATACTGCAATTATTTCTGTAGTGAAGTCAGATAACAAGACTGTTTTGTGTAATTATTCTAGAACTCAAAATATATAACATACATGTCAATATGACTACAAAAACATGGGAAAAAGCCCTTAGTTTTTTATCTGCTCACAATGCCTAATGCATTTGTTTCTTGATAGAGTATTTTTATTCTAAACAATTTTTGCAAAGGAAATATTTTTATAACGAAGTGAAATAAACATTCATTGGGAACATGTGTTGCACTCTGTTGCGTAGGTGAAGGGGAATCAAGGAAAAAAAAATGAAGCAGGATATCTACCAGAGTGGTAGGTTGGAAAACCAGATACTACCTTCCCTCGGGCATTGGGACCCCAGCAGGTGTGGACTGCCAGCTACAGGGTGTTGTCAACCTCTAGGTGTCCTGTGTGTTCAATACCATCTATACCAGTTGGCAGCAGGATTGTGGCCTGGATTTTCTCTAATTGTGAAAATAATTGTGACCCTATCTTGATTAGAAATAGGAAAGCTTTCTAATTTTCTGTTGATTCAAATGATACTTTGAGCGAGGAATACAGGGTTTCCTATCAATGTCAAGTATACAAAAATCAAGGACATAGTGGAGTAAGAAAAAATTAGGATGAAATATGTATTTACACTAAAAAATTAATTAAGTCATTTGAATATACTCAAAATGTTCAAAGAGGAAAACCTGTCATTGAGGAGTCACTTTTTAGACAATATGCATTCATCCAGTCTTTATTTCAAAACATTCTAAGATAATATTGGAATTAGTGTTTTTACATTGTTAGTCTTATTTTATTATTGTGAAAACATGATCTGTAATGTTGTTATTCTTTCATTTCTAAACGGGAAGCACAAAAGGATTTCAGTAAAGTTCTCCAGCCAGACAGATTGCCTGATTATATATACAGTTAAAGACCACAATATACTTAAAAGAAGGGTAGCCAAGAGGAAAAATCACCTGAGCTGGCAATATTGAGCCAAAATTTTTAACATATGGGACCTTGGCCTGAATTTCTGATGATTTTTTTCAAAGGTGCTGAATTCCTGAAACTCATGCCACTTCTATTTAGGTGCTGAAATATAAAATTTGGAGCCCAACCTTAGACAACAATGTTTGAAAATTTTGGCCTGTATCTTGATTAAACACAGATGATTTTTCAGAAGTTCTAGTTGATGGCTTATTCTCCATGACAGGTTCAACAGTAAATAAATTATGTCTTCCCTAACAGAGACACATAAGAGGCAACAGAGGGTTCAGGCAGCCTCTTCTGCCCCAGCAAAGCCATGCTGGAGGCAGACATAATGTAGCCAGGTAATGCAATGCCTGTTGCCCCAGAAAGGATACAGATAGATAGGCTGCCCAACCAGCACGTGCTTTGCTGAGGGATGAGCTGATTCAACCTTTTAAAAACTACATAGTAAGAGATGTTGCTCAGCCCTGTCTTCCACCAATATCTAAGCATAGTACGCTTGACACAGGCATAATGGGCCAGATCCTCTATTTATACAAATTGTTGCTCAGTTGAAAATCAATGGAGCCATGTCAATTTACAACAGTTGAGGATCTGGCTCAATGCCTAAGCATCACCACCTATGATAGTTAATGACCCTTCCCACAACCTTACTGTGCAGCTCTCCATTTTAGAAGCATAATTAAGCCCTATGTTTTGTGAAACAATGTACAGTTACAGAAAATATCATCAATGCTCAGTTTATGAAGTTAATCAATGGTATGCAATTACAATGCCAGAAGATCTCAGTCATCTGCAGACAGAATCAAACCTGGACCCTCTGGAACTTAGCTCACTAGCCTCTACTCACATGAGCTAAAAGTCAGCTACCTGGTAGCTAAGGCGAGAGAGCAGACTCATAATTCTTTCTGTAGGTGGTCTCTGTGCACTAGATTGGTCAGTACACCACACCCAGAAGCTGTATGGGTTACATTACACAATCCCCACACTGAATCCAGTGGTGCAATGGGTAAGTATGTCCCTAGAGACTTGAGTTCCCATATCAGATAACAAATGAAAATGAGTTTGGTCGTTTCATCTGAGTCTCTATTTTGGAAAGCCAATAAATATCTATTAAGTCTTAAAAGAGGTCCAACCATGGAGTTAGAGGACACTGCCAATCAGGACTGAGGTGCACTAGCATAAGTATGTGATTAACCATCCTTCCCTGTTTCTTGGTTCAGGCAAATGCTAAGACTCTCCTTCATTTTCATGAACACCAATTCCCTTTCATATTTTTAAGGAAAATAATTATGTGCATACAGTTCCATAATGTGGTTTAATTATAGCCCCATGGCATACATATTGTGCTATTTCTTGTCACTAAACACCAACAAAATACTTTTAACTAAAATTATTTTTCTATGCATTTTGAGTCCACTGACTTCAATGGCAACTTATTAATATTAAGGACATATTACAGATGTTGGATGGTGAATCAGGTTTTAATTAAAAATTAGCTTTCTAGGTGACTGCATTATTGATAATACTGTACTTTTATTACATTTTGGTATGATCTATGAAGTCATATCTGGAAAATTAAGTATCAAAACAATTATATGGCACAAATGTTTTACTGTTTCTATATAAGCTAGACTTTTCTGCTTGGGCACCTTTTGTTATTTTAAATTCTAATTTCTAATTATTTGTAAATTATTGCTTACTCAAGAATTCTATGAAAGAAAACTATGTAAGACTTTATAAAGCTGAATAATAAGATCAGCATATTAGATTATTTCTGCAAAATGTTCGAAAGCCTTTTGTAGTTGATGGACATTTTGATACTGACATCAATGAAAGCAGGTATAATGAAGAGGATTTTCTGTGTTATTTTTACACAACAGTACTATTTGCACTATTGTGTGTGTCTCAGATCCCTCAATCTGCTGTATCATTACCCAGTGGGGGTGAACAAGGACTGTTTGCTCTTGCAACAGGCTGAGATACAAGTGTGTGGGCATTACCTAGTTGCCTGTGGCTAGATCCCCGTATAAATGGAGCATTTGAGAAGACAATGGCAAATCCAATTGCCCAGACATTGAGACCTAGCAACCAAGGACCCAAGGGATTTGGATCTCCTCAGCTTTCAGAAGGTAGGCTGAGGAGCATTTCCCAGCTGGAGAACACATGACTTGGAAGGCATGAGGGCAAGTTGACTTCTGGCAGGACTCAGGGCTCACACCTGGAGTATGACCAAGGAGGTCTGATGGAGAGACAGACAGAGCTTGAATCAAGGGTTCACTGTATATTGACTGGGCTATGGACTAACCAGAATGGACTATGCTTTAACCTTCAGTTCTTTATACCACTGAAAGACTTTCTATGCTGCATTTCAACCTTTCCGTTCTGACAATGCTGTGGGACTGTTGCTGCAAATGCTAGGTAAGGTGCACTAATCTCTGAGGAGAGTACAAGTCTCCATAAGAAGTCCTTCTCAGTTGGCCTCACTGAATGGAGCTCACAGGGTGAAGCAGGGGTGCTGACAGCCAATGGGTCCAAGCTAAGGAATCAGGGAAGCCACATGGCTTTCTCTGCAGAAAGAGTGAGACCCATAGAGATTGGCACACGTAAGGTGTTCTTCCTACACACTGTTCAAAAGTTGAGGGCATAGCACCAATCCTGTGAATACAACGACAGCAGGATGAGACCTACCATCAAACAGATGTCTAACCATCATAACATATCTTAATCTATAGCTGCTCTTCATCCGCACACTTGAGTAATGTATAAATATACAGCAGTAAACCCTGAGGAACATTGTCATTCACTTCGGATTTTCATATACAGAGATAATCACACTCACTCATTTCTTTGACTCATTATTCTACCCATGAGTTTGCAATCATTCACCGTTTCTAGAAATTAAAACAAATTAGACATAATACAATGTTCACCACTGCAACCTGGAATCAGAAGAAAGAAGCTGCTCTGACTATGGGCTGAGGAGCTTATATACACTAATGGGCTTGCTAGTCCCACTGATTTCTGTGAGAAAACTCCCACTGATTTCAATCAAAGTAAGACTGGGTCCTAAGTATTACTACATTAAGGGTCTGCTCTTGCACTGCAGTCAGTGGGACCACTCACCTAATTAAGGGATTACACCATCAACCTCTAAGGGGCATTAGTGAAAGAATGATTCATCTTCTTTTATGTAATATTTCTCATCTTATTTTCCTCTGCTTTTTAAACTCTTTTATTCCTCCCTCAAAAAGAAAAGATACTGCTCAAGGAAAGTATTTTGGATTTTAATCAATGGGCTAAATTCTGCAGTCAGACACACAAGAATCTCCACTGACTTCATTTGTTGTCATTAGTACAAAGTGCCAGCAAGTATGAGTTCAAAGTTTTAGTACAAAGTGCCGTGGTATTTGGTCTTTAGTATTCCGAATAAGAGAAGAACCACTTGATTCCCTGCTGCCTACAACTTTCAAAGAGAATAGAAAAGAATCTGTCCAGTCACATGGGGTTTGTCTACATAGCCAGTCTTAACTCAAAATAAGCTATGCAAATTGAGCTACATCAATTATGTAACTTATTTCGAAATAGCTTATTTCAAAATTGGGAGTGTCTACATAGCACTTATTTCAAAATAGAGCACTTTTCCTCCGACTTCCCTTACTCCTTGTACAATGAGGGTTACAAGAGTCGGAGTAAGAAGTCTTCCAGCTTGACAGTATTTCAACATTATTTTGAAATAACTGCCTGCTGTGTAGATGCAGACTAATTTATTTTGAAATAACGCTAGTTATTTTGAAATAATGTTGCAGTGTAGAGTACCCATGGAGACTCAAGATCTCCTAAGTGAACCAGATGGAAACACCTGAACAAAGAGACAATTTAAGAGCAATTTCTTAATGTGTCCACAAATATGCATAAATATTACAGGGCATGGGAGGCTGCGTGGGGTGAAGCAAATTCCAAGAGGCAGAGGCCTGCTTGAGAGAAAGCCCTACCGGCAACATCGTTAGATCAGACCCATGAGACACCGAGTTTGAACAGTGCAGATGCATCTACATTAGCTGCAGGGGATAACTGGATGGTCATTACGATCATCTCAGTTCAAGTAGCTGAATATTACATGAACACCTGGAGTTTCACTGAGCACCTGAAAAGCAGACAGTCCAGAATCACAAGTATAGTTGTGATGTGCTTTCATGTGACTAACCCACTCAAAGGGGGTGGCTACATTATGAACTAGCAAGAATTTCCAGCTGGCTTTTATAAAAAAAAAAAATCCTACTAGAGTCCATTTCAGCAATCTGGCCAAGAGGACATGAAAGAGTGAGTAACGGAGACAAGATCTACATATGATGAAACATACAACAGCAAAACTTCTTTTCCATTTGCAACTGGGAGCCTAGGAACAGTGATGGTTCTAAGCAGAATCCCTATGTTGCGGGCCACTTTAATAGTGGTTCACCATCTCTGTTGATGGAGAAGTTATAGACCTTCTCCATCAGTTATTTACCAGATCCTGAAAACTATTACCATTGAGAATTAACATAATCTTTGTCTTGTCCAGATGAAAGGCAAAGATTTCAATTCAAATCCTTACTTCTGTGAGCCTTGTGTCTGGGTCAGATATCAGCAACATACTCATGACATTTCAGCCCATATCCTCTCAGGAATCCTTCAACAGTTCCAAGCAGATGTTTAATAGAAATGGTGACAAGATTGGCTATGAAATAACACAAATGAGGACTCCACTAGGAATAGCAGACACCTATCAATGCCCTCTTGGAAGGACTAGAAAGAAATGGTAGAATCACCTAGTCTTATGGCAGGCAGTTTGAGAAGAAGTCTCTCAAGATTGGATAGCGTTAAAGGTTGCTGAAGATGGAGGATGTAAGCAACGATGACTGGCCTTTTCTAGTGCCCCTGGAAGATCAACTAAAGGAATAAGAGCCATTTCCATTCCATGGCCCAAATTTGAATGTGTCAGATCTGAGATGGTTTGGAGTTGGTTGGCTCTCTCTTTTTCAGTGATCTTTCCTAGAGAGAAGAGGTTAGTTATTCAGGACATTGGTGCACTGGTGCCTATAGACGATTTATTTAGCAAAGTCCTGATAAGTTTTTTTTAACAGTAGCTGACATTCCTCTCAACTAGAATAGGCACAGATAAAGCTAATATGAAGTTAGGCATACCACTTGCAAAGTTTCAAGTTTCTCCTCTTGGGACACAGGTTTATGGTATGGCTGCTCTCTCCCACTTTCACCTTGTTATCCCAGATCTCATGAGGGAGATTTGAATGCTAACTCTAAGCATTTTACTGCAGATTATACAAATACAAAAGCAGAAGTCCATCTTTCTCCCCATGTTGACTGCTGCACAGCATTACAAGAACTCTTTATGTCTGAGACAGATTAATTATTGGACCTCTCAAGGCAACTCCCTAGTGTTCTTCTCACATTTTTGTTTGTTACAGGTAATCAACAAACAAAGGTGACCTACAGAAGATGGTTCAGAAGAAAGGAGCATGCTGGTAGATGTACAGAGCTGAATTGTTGCAGGGATATACCACACCCCTGTATTTTGGGATGGATGAGAAAAGACATCTTCCAGGGTGTCTGAAAATTAACTGGACCAATAAATCTCCATAAAAGCAATGATCAAACCACAACAGCAATTGTTTCCCAAGTTCTGTTTTCTTGCCTGTGACTAAGTCTAGAACATCTTGACATCGGGGACCAATGATTATTTGTTCTAGACATGAACCAAGAGGCCTTGTGCTAACAACTTACTGCTACTGGCTATGCCAAAGAAAATTGATTTGTGGTGGTTCAGTAGGCTAAGCAATTCTCTGGAAGTTTAATTTGTTCTCCAGAATTTAACTTTCATTTTTAAATAAAAAAAGCATTCACTAGTTCTTATAATTTTGAAGACAACTTTCAAAATGTGAAACAAATATAAATTGATGTCTGCCTGAGTGTGCAGACAGCCTGAAATAATAATTCTGATAGAGTCATGAACTGTTCAAGTCATCTCAAAGGTGTGCTAACTCTGAAGCCTAATTATAATTTACATTTTCAGCGTTGTTAATCAAGGCTGAGCAAATCATTGCAGATGGGGAACAATATGAACATCTGTACAGTCAAGAGAGAGTGATGTCTTGATACTCAGTATGTCTTAAGCACGTGAAGTTTGGACTATATATGGAGTTTAGAAAGGTACTCTTCTTGCTGCCCGCAATCAATTCAACACCTCTATTGCATGCAAAACCAAATCTCCCACGACTGTCTAGGGGACTTCATTACAAGGCTTGACAATATCTTAGTAAACTTCAGAGCACTGTAGAAGTTTAATATATATGTGAAGACTGCAGATCATTATGCTTATCATTGTAGTTTAACACAGAGGTGGGAAACCTTTTTTGGAAAATCAGTTGGGGGCCCCACACAAGTGAGAAGCAAAAAAACAAAAACAAAAACAAAAACCACCCTCACTTACTGACATGGTCCCTGAATGAAAAGTAGAAAGACACTCTCCACATTCCCCTCACACACCAGAGCTGCTAGTAGATTTTGTGTGCTCAAGCCCTGCAGTGGGTCAGCGGGGGTCTTGAGTGCCAGCATGGACTCCCCAATACTCAGGGGGAGCCCTGAGCCTCAGGGAACTGGATCCAGGCAAGCCTGGGGCCACATCTGGCTGCCGGGCCTGAGGTTACCACCCGTGGTTTAACAGATAAATACATAGGAGGATTTTTTTCAAAAATGTGTTCTTTTGACAGATTAAATAAAGTGGAATCAGTACCATCCAGACTGTTTAAAATTTAAAAGAAAACAAATATATAAAAACACCCATCACTGGAACACAATGAATGTGATTGTTCTCTTCTTGGAACTTAACTAAAATCATGACTGGACTAGGGAAAGGGTCCTTCTTGAAGTTTCTCAGTTAGGGTGTGACTACACTGCACCATAGCTCAAAATAAGACACAATTTGCATAGCTCAAATTGTGTATATCTTATTTCAATCATATTTCAAAATAGCTTATTTCGTAATTTGGTGTTGTCTACACAGCACAAAATTGTGAAATAACCCACAATTCTGAAACATCCCTTACTCCTCGTCGGAATAGAGAGGCTGTTATATTTTGAAATTACGGGCTTGCTGTGATGACGCGTGATAGTTATTTTGGGATACTCCTGTATCCCGAAATAACGCTGCAGTGTAGACATAGCCTTACAGTACTACTAGCCAGAGATCTGCTTTATTCTCTCACTGGCTGCATTTAGGAAAGGATGCAAATCACAGCTAGGATCCCTTGTCTTGTTTTTGCATCTGCTATTCTCCGCCCATTCCTAAGTAAGTTGGAAATTGATTCATTTGAAAGTGGAGGAATTTTTTAGATGGCATCACAAGAAGGAAATCTGAGTTCTTACCAAGCTGACTTTTTTCACCACACAGTCAATCCTTAGAGGTATTGTGATGCCTTCAATTAATGCCCAGAAGCATAGTGTATTTTTGTAATTGCATTTTTATGGATAAGCTTGTCTGGCACTGGCTGATTACCACACATCTCCTTCCTTTAAACCAATCAAAATTAAGGATATCAGTAGTATTACAAGATTCCCACCCCTTCCCCATTGACATATGAGTATTTTTTCTAGTCCCAACCCTTCAACCATTTGCACGCATGCTTAACAGGAAAATCATTGGAACCATCCACACTAAAGTTAAGCACAGTTGTAAGAAACTGAAAGATCAGGGCCTATGTCAGTTACAAAGCTACATTAGAGAGAAAAGCCTTGCCCCCATGATGAACAAGTGTCAAATTACTATACCACAATTCTAAACTAGAATAAATCTCTATTCCTTGTATAGTTCCATTAAACACTTGTGATGCTATCGGAATGGAGTTGTATAACATCATGGTAATTACACATTGCAGGATCAAGGTGTTTGAAAATAAACATCTACTCATTTTACATAAATGCCTTGGATTTGTATTGGCATTTGTGTAGAAATAGGAAACCATTACACTGTGACAACATTCTATTCTGGTGACCTTATCTCTTCAGAAGAGTACTACATCTTATTATTTCTCAGATAAGTGCAGTACATAAATATGAGGATTTTTTATATGGATCCAAAAGAACAGGTGCTATCTGTCACAGCAAAGGCTACTTTCATACTAGTTGGGAACTCATTGGCACAACAGACTAGAATCTCCAAAGAAGCCAAGATATGTTTTTTTCAGTAATGCTCCCCAAACTGGACATTATGGTTTATGTTGTTAATACTGCTGCTGTCCAGAGCACTGTGGACTAAATCTTGATTTGGTGTATGTGGGCATGCATTGCCAGCTCTCAACCACTTCACATACATGAACAAAAGTGGAAAGGAATTTTTCCAAGACACATGAAAATAGGTCTTAGTCCACATGCTTAAAACCCTCAAAGAAAAATATTACTGCACATGTGCAGTAAGTTGTAGTCTAAATAATATGATAATGCCAATTCTAGCAACCGTCATTCCAGAATATAAAGAATAGCTTCTTACATTTGATTTTAAAATCTAAGCCTTTATGAATTACAAAAACATGAATCATGAGTTCAACTTGTACTCATTGCTGTTTCTTTTTCACATTCCTAGCCCTTAAACAGCTGAACTGATTTTCTTGACAATGTCTAAACAAAAAGGGCAAAATAGCATGGTTGTAAAGCTGAGACCTTCTCTGACAAGTTTTAGTCTGGAGTTATAAAGTCTCTGAAAATAGAGGTTTACAATGTAAATGCTGACACAACCTTCATGAAAGCAGCAATTGCCGGCTCTGCATGCTATATTATAGCTCTCCAGGGTGTATCACTTGAAAGTACATGCCCACTCTCCCCCAACCCAAAAGATTAATCATTGCTTAAAAATACACGAAGAGAGCACAGTGTAGATAAAGCTTTTCAGTGTCTCTTCCTCCCAGTACCACTCAAAGGTGATGAAAACTCACCAGACGACAGGACCCATCTCCATCAGGCAGCTGAAACTACATCGCACGCGATTAACATTTCGCTTTACCCTTTTCATTTTTTTTTTTAAAACAAAACACGGAATGATCGACATTCCTGAATACGAAGCAATGGGGGGAGGAAGAGGGAGAACCGATCACCTGCCCTTTGCAACACTACAGAGCTGGAGCAAGGCAGGCAGATAAATAGATAGACAGACAGACAGACAGCCGCACAGGTTAACATAAAATAATCCTTAGCATCAAACCAAACTACAAGAAATAGGGGTGGGGGACAAAGGGTGAGCCCCCCAGGCTCGGGCTCAGCTTCCTGCCCCAGAGGCAGCAATCGCCCTTCCCCACCAGAGCCGGGGGGCTGCGGAGGGGGGCAAGAGGGGCACAGCGGTCCATGCAATGGCAATCCAGGCGCCCTGGCTACTCACCGGCCCCCCGGTCTCACCTAGGAGCGGCGGCGGCGACAGGTTGGGGAGCGGGCCCGGCCGGGCTGGGCGGGGGCGGCTGCGCTCAGGGATATGTATTTGCTGCAGCTTTTATCCCTCGCCTTTGTGCATCTTGCCTTGCCCCGCGGAGTGAGGCAGGGAAAGCGCGGCGGAGCCGAGCACAGCTGAGCGCTCACCCGCTCCCCTTCCTGAGCCAGCCGGCACCGCCGCGCGCGCCCCCGCGCCGCCAGCGCCGCCCCCTTTCCTCCCGCCGCGCGCTCAGGGCAGGGGCAGCGGCAGCGGCTCGCTCGCCGCCCGCTCGCTCTCGCGCAGGGCTGCGGGGGAGGGGCCGGACAAGGAGGGCGCGCGCGCCCCCGCACCCCGGGGCTGGCTGGGTCCCGGCGCCGCGCTGGCTGCTGCGCCCCCCACCCTCCCCCCGCCGCGCCGGCCCCCGCGCGCATCCCGTTACTATGGTTATGCTCCGTGTCTCCCCGCGCGGGGAGGGGGCGGCGGCCGCTGTGCAGCGCCCACATGGCGCCCGGGGAGCCGGCTGCTGCCGCTGCCTGCACCTGGGGCACCAGCCTCCGGCCGGGGGCAGCCGAGCACAGGGCGCGGGAGCGGGGGCGTCACGGGGGCAGGTGTTATTGGAGGTGACTATCTCCCCCCCCAGGGGCGGGCCGGAGGCCGGTCATTCCTCTGGGCGGGGGGGCACAGCAGGACCCCAAAAGTGCGGGGGGAGAGTCCGGGGGTGCAGCGTCTGCAACTTACGGAGGGGAGGGGAGGGGAAGGGAGGAGAAAACCATCTTGCTTCCTACCAGCTCCCAAAGCAGCTTCCCTGTCTTGCCTCTCAGCTCAGCCACTTGCTTGTACATCACTGTTTGGCTACATCTGAGCAAATCTAGAATTCATGAGTTAATGTGAACAAATCAGCATCCCACCCGATTGTTTCCTACAGTACAGGCGTACCCCTCAGCACCAACAAAGGCATCTGCTAATAAAGGAAATATAAAACAAAAGATAATTCCCTCAATATTTAACTTTTAAAAATGTCTCAGGGCAGAGTTGCTCTTGCAGATCCTTGTGGTGGCTCTCAAACGTTATTTTGTTCCCCCAAGGGAAGTTTTATGTACATAAGATGAGCACATTATCAATCAAGTTCTGCCCAGGGGTCTAAGATCAGAACTTTGCCAAGTCAAAATATTTTACTATAATGAGCTAAGCACATGTAAGTCATGTAGTTCCTAGTGAAAATGATGTTACTTTGGTATAGTTCCAATAGACTGCAAGGTTTATTCTAGGAACTAATAGATTAAAGAATTTAGGCCCTTATTCTGCATTTGGATCCACATAGCCTCAATGGATGCATCCATGTGGATTGTCAGAGTAGGGCCTAAGTTTTCAGACATTTTTAGTTTTAAACAAAACAAACAAGTGAATTTAGTGGTTTTAGTATGATTTGCTGCCTCCGCAAAAGAAAGCCGAAAGCCTTGTCTAAACTGTAAGTCCATCAGGCTAGGTTAGGTCAGTGTGCAGCCACCAAATAATTAAGTTTGCTGTTGTGGTCTACGTAGGCTCCTGCTGTTGGTGGGCAGCCTCACCAGAGGCACTTGTATCAAGAGAGCACCAGCTGTGAGCCACACATGGGGCTGTCAGCTAACAGGCAATGTAAGTAATGCAGTGTCTACATCGACACTGTGTCACCATAACTACATGGACCTAAGCACTTTGTTTATTGCAGAGATGGAGTTATTAATGTAGTAGGCAACTTACATTGGTGGGAGCAATCTTGTAATATAGATGCTTACAGAGTAGCTTACAAGAGCCTAACTTTACAGACTAGTGATGGGCAACCTCAATTAGGTAGGTCTACACTAGGCCCCTAGTTCGAACTAGGGAGGCTAATATAGGCATTCGAAGTTGCAAATCAAACCCGGGAATTAAATATCCCGCGCTTGATTTGCATCTTCCCAGCCAGTCGCCATTTTTGAAATTTACAAGTCCGGACTCACTGCCCGCGTCTACACATGGCAGGGACCCGGTGTTTCGAATTAAAGCCCTTAATCGAACTACCTGTTATTCCTCCTGCAAGGAGGTTTAACAGGTAGTTCGATTTAGGGGCTTTAATTCAAAATACTGGGTCCTTGCCGCAGACGCCGGGCAGTTAGTCCGAACTTGTAAATTTCAAAAATGGCGATCGTTGGAAGATGCAAATCAAGCGCGGATATTTAAATCCCGGCTTGATTTGCAACTTCGAATGCCTACATTAGCCTCCCTAGTTCGAACTAGGGGGCTAGTGTAGACATACCCTTAGTGATTGGGCTGCTTGAGTGGCCCTCTTTATCTCAGTGGGCTGCAAGATTGTCTTAACCAAGTCAATCTCCCAGGATTAGGTAGTTTTGCTAACTGTGCTTGTGTATCTATGATTTGCTGGGTGTGCCAATTGAACTGTAGCAGCACTTCGATTGGATGCAGAGGGAGCACACGACTCTCATAGTCAATGTTGTGTGCAACCAGCATGCACTTCACTTCATGTGCCCTTGTTTTAGGTACATGTCCCTTTAGTAATACCAGTAAGGGGAGAAAAAAACCCTATGTGGATGGAAACCAGAGGAATCTGACAACCCTGTTAGTGGGCAACAGTAAACAAAATGTCTTGTGGTCAGCACATAGTCCCTGATGGGCCACATCTGGCCCTCAAGCTGCAGGTTGCCTACCGCTGGTGTAGACCAGTGTTTCTCAAAGTGCTCTGCAAAATCATTTTGACAAACCTGCTAACTGGCCGTGTGGATGTGTTTACTTGCCAGTGCTGCGGCCACAAATTCTCATGGTTCCTTTTGGCTCTGGTTCGCTGTTTGCAGCCAAATGGAGTTGTGGGAAGCGGTGGCCAGACACACACCACTTCCTTCAGCTCCCCTTGGCTTTAAATGGCGAACTGGAGCCAATGGGAGCTGCGAGGCTTTGTGGCCGCAGCACCGGTTTGTAAACACACTGGTGTGGCCAGTTATCAGGTTTCTCAAAGTGGTTTTGCAGACCACTTTGAGAAACACTGGTGTAGACCAACCAGGTGTAAAGAAGGAAGGGATGTAGCAGATGAGGGCTGAGATCCAGTGATAGCTGTTGAAGCCACCTTTCACAGCAATGACACAAGCTAAGCCAGTGCTCTTGCATTTATCATTTGCATAGGCACTAAATTAACTTACAAAATAAAACAAAAGTGAAATTCACTGGCAGTCCCATTTTATATATGTATGTGCACAGACTTGCAAACAGTTGTTTTTTGAACAGGACCACTGTGGTTGATGCCCGTTTGAAATGTTATTCCTCAAAGACTTAATTATGTCTTAAACCAAAGCTGAGCGGAAACATTTTGAAAAGCACCATAACTCAAACAGTAAATGTTCACTGTTCATAAAAAGCTTACCTCATTATTGTGTTAATAACAATAAAATGTGTTTACTGCACAGACTAGTCTCTCCTCCCTTCCCTACACAAAAAAACCCTAACTAATATGGCATAAAGAGAAAAGTTATGTGACATTTTATGATTAATTCACTGACCCACTCTTTGGAAAAATTATAAAGCATAATAATATTGACTTTGGATAGAGAAATACAGATTTGACTAAAGTGAACAAAGTAACTTTTATTATAATGCCCCCTTATGTAATTGCTGATTCATGTGTGTGTGGTTTAAAATAATGGAATGGATGTGCAGACAGGCAGTTCCACAATATTGTTTTTAAAAAAACCTTCTGTATATAATGACTGAATTTATGTACCTAGATTTGCCAAATTAACATCCGACTTGGGCTTTCTTCAGTACAAAACTTGGAAGAGGTTTTGGGGAGTCATTTTGTTTGACTGAATATCTTACACTGCTTCCTAAGGTTGCAATCCTGTAACTAGGCAGACTCTTGTACCTATGCAGATTGGATAGCATGATTGGATCTATGTTTGGAAGCAAATCTAAAATAAGTAGATCTGATTGTAAAACAGAATTTCCATCTCATGGGAAATTCCAACATTTTGAAATTTGCTTTTGTCCTGAATTGAAACAAAAAAAATAAAAAGGTTGAAATTTTTGTGGAATATAAATTTGAAATTTTTATTTGAAAAACATGAAAACAAATGTATTGAAATGTTTCTTTTTTAATTATTTAAACATATAAAATATTAAATATAATATATGGATCGTCTATGTTGTGAGTAACATTCTTGATGTGATGGAAAGGCTTTTTTGAAAAGGAACATTTTGCCACAATGTTTAAAGATGATTGGTCTTTCAATTTGCCTACTCTAGGGCTACGTCTACACTGTAGCATTTTGTTGGCAGAGGAAATGCAATGAAGCGCTCATTAGCATTTCTTGTGCTCTCATTTGCATAGTCTCTTCCAATCCGTTTTGCGGAAGAGGCTTTTGTGGAAAAAAACCGCAGTGTAGACGGGGCCATTTTGCGCAAAAAACCCTTTTGCGCAAGATCCTGCATTCCTCCTTTTTTGAGGGATAAGGGATCTTGTGCAAAAGAGGTTTTTTGCGCAAAATGGCCCCGTCTACCCTGCATTTTTTTCTGCAAAAATGTCTTCCCGCAAAATGGATTGGAAGAGACTATGCAAATGAGAACACGAGAAATGCTAATGAGCGCTTCATTGCATTTCCTCTGCCGACAAAATGCTACAGTATAGACGTAGCCTAGATGTTTCAATGGGTGAATCCTTTTGATTGAATATGCTTTGTCCTCAGCGGTCATGTGCGTTATCTTAAGTTTTGTGATCTTCATTGCCTCGGTAGTTAATAGAGTGAAATTCAGTGTTTAGTGTAACTGGGACTGATCCAGTAAACACTTTGAAGATTAGGCCAGGGCTTTAAACAGACATCTGAAACTGACTGGGGGCCAATAAAAGGACATGAGAATGATCTGATGTGATCTCCATGACCTAGATCATGGAGGAAGTTGGCAACCTAGTTCTATGACAACTAGAGCCTCGGTAGGTACCATCTTCATATTCAGCTTCAAATATGGGGATTTACAGTAATTCAGCCTGGAGGTGACAAATGGTCAGGCCCTAGAAAGAAGCAAAGAGTTTAACAAGCTGGAGGTAAAAGAAGGCATTTTTAAAAACAGACAGTATCTTGCTCTCCAAACTTAGATAAATGTCAAACAGGACCCCAAGACTTTGCGCCAATGTAACCAATGGGGGCTGTCCTCATTCAATGTTGTAGCTAATTCTTCAGTTTTGTAGCTAATTCTTCAATGTCTTTCCCCTTTTCAACCATCACCACTTTGGTAGCTGGATTCAGCTTGAGCCAGTACCCCTCCATCCAAAATCTAATCTCCTGTAGGCTTTCAGGTAACTTAGTGATGGGGGTTGTGTCAATGTTGTAAGAAATAACTAAGTGTTCTCTGTATATTGTTGGCATCTGAGCTGGTATTGTCTCTCTCTCTCCCTGTAGTCTCATTTATATAATGAAGAGAAGGAGGGATCCCTGTGGGATATTGCGGGTAAATAAGAGAGGAATGGATGAAGCCATTGTAGTGTTGGGCAAGCTACACCTAGTAGATCATGTTGGCAGGTCAGTAGTGCCTTGTGTCAGAGGTCCAACGATCTGAGAATGGAGGTCGTGCCTGCTTCCATGGCCATAAGAAGGTAGTCTTTCAGTGCTCCTAAGGCTAGTGCTGTGCTGTGCTCAGTTAGAACCCTGACTGTCATGCATTCAAGATGTTGGTTGATGTCACATATTGTTCAAGCTTGCTGCTTCTCTTATCTCAATTATTTTGCCCAGGAATGGGCAGCTGGAAATTGGATGGTAGTTAAAGATATCATCACGGTCTACTTTTGGCTTCTTGAACATTGGGTGGGACTGTTGTATTTTCAGTGAGTTTGAAAGTATGCTTCTCTGAGGGAGGCATTAACAATTTCCATTAGGAGTGAGGATAGTTGATCTTTGTTTCCACCAGTCAGAAGGGGCAGAGATCCATTTCACAGGTTGCAGCTAAAGATCAGGAATGGAATTTTCTTCCCTGCTTAATCTCATATATGTTCAGTTGATCTTAACAGCAAAGTACACTGGCAACTTTTCACAGTGGTCAAAGCTTGGTCCAATATGGGATATGCACCCAAGAATAGCTCTGCTATCTGTGATTCTTCCTGCAGTGATGTAGGCCTGTAAAATTATTGGTGTTGATGATGGATGAATTCAGAATGCTTTGTGTTCCATTAACACTGTAACTATTTATCCGTGTGCTTCATCTACTGTAGTTTGTCTGTGAACCATGGTGATGCTCTTAGGTAGGGAGTGGGCCCAGGTGTCAGAGGTAATAGACTGTACTGATGTGCTAATGCACTGGTTCCTTGGCATTGTATTTGGATAGTTGCTGTCTTAGGGACGAGTTGAAAATCTGGAAGGCTCAGGGAGTTTTGGTGATGGACCATTTGGATACTCGTTACCCTTGCAGGAAGGAGCGAAGACTCTGATCTTCTGGATATGATCAGACAAGGAGAGTAGTATGTTGAGGGTTTGTCCAATGCATATTCCTATCCTGAAGATATTATTCTTCATATCTCTCTGACTATGTGGGTCCGGAGATGGCCATGTGAGCATGAAATCTCATAGACTTCCACATACCAACCATAATTATTTCTGCAGTCATTGACAACAGGGCCAATCCAACTTCCAGTAAAACTAGTGAAGAGACTGGCATTGATTTCAAGGGCAGCTGTATATAATATGTTACGTGTTGCTAAAAAGAATCCCATAAATGGTCTTCTACTGGAAATACTGGAAAAAGTAACATTCTCCATCTATACCAAAACAGTCAGGCTTATTTGTTAGATTAAAAAAACGCGCTCACCCCCAATCCTAATGAAGATGGCCAAAGAGTTCATCATGTCACACAGCTGATCCTAGTGCTTCTAATGAGAAGACAGATTTTGAGCTTTTGTGGTCTTGTTTAAGAATGGATGGCTTTTTAAAATAAAAT
This sequence comes from Rafetus swinhoei, assembly GCA_019425775.1. NCBI lineage: Eukaryota > Metazoa > Chordata > Testudines > Trionychidae > Rafetus > Rafetus swinhoei. The sequence goes on along the minus strand of CM033437.1, from coordinate 265,302,472 downwards.
TGTGGTCTGTTGGAGAGAGTGGAAAGCTAGTTTTTCCCCCAAGATGTATTGTTCATAAATATTAAGTTTATGTTTATCTTGGAATTTTCCTAGCCAGTGAAGATTATTTTATGATAACTAATTAATGATCTCTTAAAGGTAAGTTGAAACATTTTTTTCAGTAAGCCTTATTATTACCATAATATCCTAAATGCTCAGACAAGTTTCGACAAGTTTCAATGTTAAATCATTTTTCCCTTTCAGTTCTGAGTCATTTGACTCAGTGTTAAAAATTAGCACTGCCAGTTTGGACTGGACTGCTGACATAAATACCATCACTTATCATCATTGTAGCAAAGGAAGTAGAGTTCAGTGCAAATGAAAATTAGTCATTGGTCGGAAGTTTAAGGAGCTGAGCTACTCTCTACACACTGAGGGAAAAGAGCAAGATAAAACAATATAAAATAAAATTTAAAGAACCTGGTCCTGCAGTCTTTTCTCAAGTATAACTTCCATTGACTTCAAAGGGACTTTCACCTGAATTATGTCTACATAGTTAGGTCCACAAGTATAGGTTTTATGAGTACCCAAAATCATCATAATCTGCAGAGAGTTGGGCAAGAGACTTGTGAGCAACATTTACTGTGCAGTAGAAGTGAAATAAAACAATAGAAAAATTATGCGAATGGAAAAATCTCAGTGGTATAAAGTACTGCTTATTGTATTGGAATATTGTACTAATTTGAATGAAAAGCCACCAGAATAGGAAAAAGGAGCAGAGCAAGTCCTACTGAACTGGAGTTTGCTAAGAGAGAGAGTTTTAGGCACTGAATAAATTAAGCATTTGCATCAGATCTGAGTGGGTAATCAGAAGCAAAGTCACTCTTCTGTATTGGTCTTGGGATACATGCATGTTAGTTACTATTGGATTATATTTTTAATTACGTTATCTTTAATTAAGGAAACAGAATAGAAAGGCAAGGAGAACACAATTTGCTAACCTTAGAAATTTTATTCTCGCTGCTGAATAGTGGCGGTATTGCTCGAGAGGGCTTTTTGGTGTGGACAATAGATGAGTGAGCATGAACAGGAAATCACTTTACCTTTTTGAGCATGAAAAATATGTATAATCTAAGGGTCCTATAAGAACATGGCTGCCCAATTTGACAAGAATTAAGCGAATCAGAACCAGCAAGATTCTTCCCACAGTCCTTCACCTCCAAAGCTGTCTCTCTAAGTCACACCCCATCCCTTAGAAAATATGATAAACAAGTTTTAGTAATAGGATTTAGGGAATATTTAACTGCACAGAATAAACTATGACAGGAAACTAGCACTAAAAAGAAGTTAGGATGGAAATTGACTTATTTCATTCCTTTCAGATAGATCACAGAGGATGAGCACTGCCACTCCAAGAATTCTCATGTGTGGACTTCTGCAAGGGTCAAGATCATTCACTCTCTTCTTCAGCAATTCAAATGTCAGCTGCTCCGGGATGACTCTTCCCTAGGAGAAAAGGCAACCTGAGGGCTTGCTAGCTGTGAGGGAAGCAACTCAAGTGCATGTGCAACATATCTTTGTCTCCCTTACACACATCTGGGTTCAGGTTCCTTGCTGCCAGTGATATAATGCTGAGTGGGAGAGAGGGAGATGACTGAGGTACCCCTGCTGATATTGCATAGAATTGTTAGTGCTAATTTTTTTAAACTTGCTCTAGGAGCTCAATAGAAAAGCCAGGCTGAGATAGTGTTTCCACGTGCTTTGCCTTGGTGACATCCCTGTCCATTTGGCAGAGAAGGATGTCACTTACATTCACTCCTAATACAGTGCATAAAAAAATAAAGACCTATGTTTAGAATACTCACTATCTTCCTGGTGGAAAGTACTGTCCTAACCTGATGACCCTAGTGATCACTATTTTGCATTTTGAGAACAAGAAATACATGGGGATGTTGCTATTTAGGGCTGTCTAATTATTGTGTGGTGCTTAAATACCACAGCAATGGGCACCTCAGAAAAACCTATGGGGTAGTTACCAACTTGAGCTGAGAAAGTCTAAGAAAAAATGGCACCCCCTGAAAGGGGTCTAATGTTAAGGATTAGTCTAATGTTGGGGATATACATGAAGATAGAACTCTATTTTATTTCATAAAACACAGACTGGTTACCTTGGAAGAGAAGGTATGTGTGTAATCCAGGCCCGCTTGATTGGTGCTCTGTCCCCCTTTAGTGACACCTATATGATCAAGAGATTAGAGTCTACTACAGGTCTAGTTAGGAGACTTGTGGCTTTTAGCTTATGCAGTAGAGGCTCATTCACTAAGTTTCAGAGGTCCCAGGTACAATGACAACCAGGATTTGAGCACTATCTGAAAACTCTGAAGCAGATGAGGAAATCAAAAGAAGTTATTGACAAATTACCATATGGGTGCATCTACACTGTACCCGTAGCTCAAAATAAGCTACTCAATTCGAAATATGCAAATTGCGTAGTTTATTTCAAGTTAATTTCAAAATAGCTTATTTTATAATTTGGTGCAGTCTACACAACACTTATTTTGAAATAAATCACTATACTGAAATGTCCCTTACTCCTCATGCAATGAGGTTTACAGGGACTTAGAATAGCGAAATAACAGGTTTGCTCAAAAGTCATGGAATAACTATTCTGAGATAACTCCGGTATCCCAAAATAGCACTGCAGCGTAGATGTAGCCTTCTTGTCTTTTGATACTTCCGCCGCAAGGGTCCTGATCCTTGATCACCTTGAAAATGAGAAATTGGACAAGAGTTTTACTCTCTGAGGCTACGTCTAGATTACATTCCTCTGTTGGCAGAGGGATGCAAATGAAGCACTTTGAAAGTGCAAATGTAGCTGGGATTTAAATATCCTGTGCTTCATTTGCATAATCACGAAAAAGTGCTATTTCGAAATTGAAACCGCAATCTAGATGCAGTTCTTTCCAAAAAGCACCCCATTTTCGAAAGAACTGCATCTAGACTGCGGTTTCAATTTCGAAATAGCGCTTTTTTGAAAGAACGCCATTACATGATTATGCAAATGAAGCGCAGGATATTTAAATCCCAGCTACATTTGCACTTTCAAAGTGCTTCATTTACATCCCTCTGCCAACAGAGGAATGTAATCTAGACGTAGCCTCAGAGAGTAAAACTCTTGTCCAATTTCTCATTTTCAAGGTGATCAAGGATCAGGACCCTTGCGGAAGTATCAAAAGACAAGAAGGCTACATCTACGCTGCAGTGCTATTTCGGGATACCGGAGTTCTCAGAATAGTTATTCCGTGACTTTTAGTCTAGACATAGCCTGAGAGGCTAGCGCTGAAGAATTTTAGACAGAATAAAAAACAAAGAGAATAAGGATCAAACAATCATTAAATGAGACAAAGTAGGATAAGACCTGAATTGGAAGAAGTATGATTTAGACATGTGGTATCAGCAAAGTTAGAAGCTGTTGAAGAACAGAGGGAAAAATACATAGAGCCATTCAACCTTATACTAATGGCAAGTATTCCTCCTTTGACAAAACAGAGGAGAATTAAACAAAGAGATGACGGGAGATCAGTAAACTAATCAGCGATCAAAAAGTAAGCACTGAAAAAGCGTCTGAAAAAGTAAGCACTGATTAAGACAAGAAGCCTTAGTTAATCATGATTAATGAATACATAGTGTGGAAAATGGCCTGAGAACTACAGAACAGTATTTTGCACTGGTGAGCAACCTGATTGTGAGCTGTGAGATATTTTGCTAACATTGACCATCTGCAGGCACTGCCCCCTGCAGCTCCTAGTGACTGTGGCTTTCTGATCCTGGCCACTAGGAGCTGCAGAGGGCGGTGCCTGTGGACAGTAAATGTCAGCAAAATGTCCTGTGGCCTGCAATCAGATTACCCTGATGGGCATGCGGCTTCCAGACCACAGGTTGTCTTCCACCAGTATATTGCTTCCCAGTAAGTTTAACTTAAACACCTGGTAAATTGTTCAAATAAGCTGTCAATATGTGAGCAGCTACAGAAAAATAATGTCATACATATTATCATAATTGGGACCAATCTTGCATGGAGTTAGTAGGTCAGCATTTTTCTTTCAGAATGATTGTCTGGCAGAAATTTAGTTTTCAAAAAATCAGCATTTTCCATAGGAATATTTCAATTTTGGAAAAAAAAATCAGTTTTCCAGTCTCTGAAGGACTACATCTCACTTAATGCAAAATGGATCCCCCTCTAACCAAACTGCATGATGCACCATAGGAGACACATGTCTATGGATGGATCATGGGAGAAGTACTCTGGCCAAGGAGCCTGGCACATGGGAGAGGATGGCAGTATCAGACTCCCAAAGTACTGTACAACTTGCATGAGGCAATGTGCCACAAATGGAGAAATGCTGTTTAATGTTAAACAAATTTGAAACAAACTGAAACCAAACATCTCAGTATTGGGAATGCCAAAATGTTTCATTCTGTCTGATCATTTTTAAATGAAACATTTCAGCCTTTTAAAATTGAATTTTTAAATATATTTTGTTCTCTGAAAAAATTAAAAATTTCAAATTTTTGTCCCAATTCAGGGCAAAACTAAATGTTGAAATATTAGAATTTTCTGTGGAACAGAAATTTTGCAATTTGCTCAACCCTAGTGAAATCAATGAAATGAGACTCAGTTACAAATGTAAAGTACTTTACAGAGTGAGGAATAATTAAAGACATAAATATAAACTGGAAAAATACAGGTAGGTAGTATGACCTCAGAAAATTCATACATTTTAAGGCCAGAAGGGGCCATTATGATCCCCTAATCTGACCTCTTGTATAACACAGGCCAAAAATTAAATATCCAACAATTGTCACTTCTGCCTCCAGGATTACATGTAAACTGAATCTAAGTAAATAGTTCAAAGCTGCTGTAGAAAAGAGAAGTGCTATATTTAATTGTTTTAAGTTAGAGGAATATCACACACCAAATAAACTAAGGCATTGCTTGCCTTAAGTCTGTGATTGTATAAAATGCCCCTCTTCCTGGTATTCCATAACATACAGATACCTGATATACTAGTCATAGTATCACCTCTATTCCTTATCTGTGGTCCTATTGGGCTCTGGCTCAGGAGACAGTGCAAGTGCTCTACCAACTGCTATTCCTTGCTTCATTCCCCTCCCATGATTTGCCCTTTGGCCTCTTCTCCATGCTCACTGGGGGAAATGCGCATCTATATAGCAAGCTATTATTTCAAAATAATGTTGAGCTGGAGAATTTCTTACTCCGACTCCTGTAACAAGGAATAAGGAAAGTTGAAGGAAGAGTGTTCTTCCTTTGACTTCCTGCTGTATAGACAGCACCAAAAGCCAAACTAAGCTATTTTGACTTCATTTATGTAGTTGACGTAGAAGAAGTAACATATCTTAATTTGACTTTTGCCCTGCAGTATAGACATGCCCTGGGTTCCCTAAACCTCAGTTACCACTTCTGGGCTCCTGAAAAATATATCATTAATACTAAGCAATACGGAGGTCACCCTTTTGAAAAGATGCATTCAAGTTGTAGAAAGCTTGGCAGAGAGAAATACAAATGAAAAGATTTGAAAAGACAAGACCTATGAGAGACTGCTAACAGAGTTAAATAGGTTAATTCTAGCCAAAAGAGACAAACACAACTATTTACCAAAAATTAAAAGGGATGTCATAAAGTGGGTGAATTTTTCTGATTAATCAAAGAAGAATGAACAGTTAGTTTAACAAGTAGATGGGAAAATGTAGGTTAAACAGTAGGAAAGACTGTATAACTATAGAAACAGTGAGGTTACGGTGCAACCCAGGGAGGTTGTGACATTGCCATTTTAAACTGAACTATTGTATAAGAAGCCCATTTATTATTCTTGGGGATGGTTTATAAATAACTGAATCAATCCTGCATGTTACAAGAGAAGTCACCTTCAGCCAAAATGATTCTATAGCTATCCTAATCAAAATTTTTTGTTCAAAGGCAGCAAAATATGAGTTAAATTTACCTTTTCATAATAGCTATAATAATAAATGACTACTGTACTTTTTAAAAGCAAGTGTTTTACTCTTTACCATTACATAAGAAAGCCAGTCATTAATTCTGGTATATGGTTTACTTAAAAATTGTTACATTAAGAACATTAATGTGTCTATGATATAAATGGAGAATAATGAGTATGGGCCTGATTCAATGAAAAACAATGCTACAGAGCCAGATGTAAAACCTGTATCTAATTTTTGAGACAGAATCTTTTTGTTTTCTGATCTAATTTTAAAATGTAAAAAAAAAAAAAAATCAGTATCAGTCCACAGATGACACTGACCACTTATGTCCCAGTCTTGTAATGAGCCCTATGTGAGCAGTCCCTTGTAACCTTCTATAATACCATTGTACCAGCTCTCTCCCCTCCCCTTAAGCAGTCTCACCTCTTCCATATATTCAGTTATTTAATATTTTTACGCTTTACTTTCAATTTTAGGACCATATTCTTCCTTGGTGTAACTCCATCAAAATCAATGGAATTACAACAGGTCAGAATTTGTCTTTTAATTATTAATGGATCAAGAATGACTTGGACATTTTAAAACACACAAACATACAACTTTTGTTACTTCATGTCTTCATTCTTTCATCAGTCTGGAATTAGAAACATTCATAACTGGCTTCTTTCTCTCATGATGCGTGAACAATATCCATAAATATCTTTCATTTGAACAGTTATAATAAGTCAGTCTATAGATTAATAATGTAAGCAATAGATTATTTTCAAATACAAGAAGAAATTCCAGTACTGTAATGTCTTTTAACTCTTTCAGAAGTAAATAAAACAAAGAATTGGGTTTATAGACTTTAATATAATGTGATCTATATTCAGAAGGTTTATAGAACCTAATTTTCAGTTAAAATGGTTTTGGAAATAATTTAAATTAATTCCCTTAAAACTCACTAGAACATTAATGGTTTCATTGAATTCCTGAGCAGGGCCTGAACCTTATTCACAGTGGTTGGGACATGTAAAGCAGAGCAAAGGTTATTGGTAGGCTTGGCAACATTTGATTTTTATTTTTTAAATAATTTTTGACAGAAAATATTAATATTTATTTGAAACTTTTTATTAGCTTTTTACTGATTACATTTTTGCTGTTGCAGACAGTTATGGTGGGAGGGGGATAATTATTTAATTATAGTACACACTAAGATTCAAAATGTTAAAATTGTATACATTGTTAAAACACAAACCATCAATACCACATATTAAATATACAAAATAAATATCCTTAATCAATAAATCAGACCTGTTTTTAGTATTGATTTGTTAGTCCATTTGTAATAAGCCTAATTCAAAAATCCTAAACTACTGGATTTTAACTCTAAACTTCTCAAGCAACATTTTTCTTGCTGTTCATTTGTCCATATCAATTATTTATCAGTAGACATATTTTTGTCCAATTGTGTGATTTTTACTGACATTTACCAATAAATATCTAATCATTCCAAGTCTAGTTATTGAACAAGAAGGCAAAGAGAATTCTCAATACTAATCTCCTGCAAGTTAGCATGGCTGGTGCCTAGGTTCTCATTTCTGTGCAAATTGCTAGGGAATGGGGGTCTGGAGAATTTTTACGGCTCACTGAATGAATTTCAGTCTAAAGTTGTAATACTTACCTATAAAATGAAATTTGTTCAGATATCCAAGTTAATATGTGAAACAGCCAAGTTTGCACATTCTTAATTTCCTTCCTAGTGTTGCTATCTTAGATTTTATTTCAACCTGGCAGCACCATGAATAAAGGCAAATTGCTAAGTGGCAATGATTAGGTAGCTGTCCAGCAGAGACTTCTGTTTATGATATTTATCCTATTTATTTGTTTATACCTTCATGACATTTTAAACCTTTCTCAGAACTATCTAGCTGTGCACTCACCTGGCTTATATAAATTCATTTATTTATTTATTAGTGCTTTCCTCGTCCTGCCACATTTCCTCCAGTTGTTGGCTATACCTACTTGGGGTGGCTTTCAACTGCCTTATCCAAAAGAGTGTCCTTGCTCTTTTTGCAGTCCCTTTTCTCATTCTCTCCACACCTTTTAATTTCTGTAATGAATGAGGGAGGGGGCCTATAGACAAGATGCTCAATCAATGTGCAACCCTGATTTGTTCACTACCCATTGTCAACATTGTGCATTGAATGAGGCACTATGGAAAAAATGGTATGTCATCATATAAATAAAGACTGTGGGTATGTCTACACTGGAGCTGGGACAGACATGTGCTCACTCTCTTTAAGCTAGAAAGCTAAAAAATAGAAGTATGACCAGAAGTAGTGGTTCGAGCTAGCTGCTCAACTACATACCCATGGAGATGGGCCTCCATCTACTTTAGGATTTTATGCTGTCACCCATCACCATAGAATCTGAGTGCCTTCCACATAAAATTAATAGCAAAGTCCTTAGTAGTCTTCCATAAAGTCCCTGGCACAGTATATCTGTGCCAAATAAAGACTGAATGGGTAATCGATTTTAGGATTTCCCAGCTTTTAGAGTAATTGACTTTGCAATCTAAATAACATTCTGTTAACATAGCTTTTTATATGTAATTTCCTTAGTTTTTTAAAAGGAAAAAGCAAATTGCTAATGAAGCGGGGATTTAAATATCCTGCGCTTCATTAGCATAATCTCACCTGCGCGTTATTCTGCTCAACAGCTGATTCGAACCAGGAAGTGCGCTCCGGGATGCGTTAGTTCGAATCAAACCCCTTCGTTCGAACTAATGTTACTCCTCAAAAAATAGAGAAAGGAACATCCATCTACTATATATTTCAGAGAGTTTGTCTCTGTGTGTGTCTGTCACCCAGTGGGGGACATGCACCCCTCCCATGACTGTGCTCATTGCAGCTGCAGCTGCCATGGATAGGCACTTCTCACCTGACCCCAATCTGCTGCGGTGACAGAGGGCTGGAGTTGTCTTTTCTACCTGGTCCAGCTTGTATACTGAACCTCTCATCCCTACCCCCTTCCCAGAGCAATGATTTAAATGAAGAAAAAAAGTATTTCAATTAAGGACCCAAGCAACACCAGGTATATCTTCTAGTATACGTAACCCAGAGGCACTGAGATTATGAAGAAAAAGGAGACTGAAGTCTGTTCTACAACCTTAGCTGAGAACATTGGGTTTTAGTGCCTGTGGTACAGGCACATTTATTTAGCTCCTAAGGTCTCAGGTTCAATCCCACCTACCGATGACTTTGTTCTGTTGGCCTCACAAGAGGGGGCTTGTTCAGGATTTCAGCTGGAATGTCTCTGAAACTCAGGACATGCTTCCTCAACTAGGGGAAGTATGTAACCTACACATCTTCTGGGTTTGGTTTACTATCCAATCTAGTGGCACTGAGACCTCTTAGCCCTGGTCTACACAAGGGAGTTATTTCAAAATAACTCTCTTATTTCAAAATAACAAGCGGAGTGTCCACACTACCAAGCTTGTTATTTTGGAATAATGGGCTTGTTATTTTGAAACAATAACTCCTGCTTTCCACAAGGAAAAACACTTATTTCAAAATAGTTATATTGAAATAGCGTTAGTGTGGATGCTCCACTTCTGCTATTTTTGAATAACTACTCACCAGAGTCATTCAAAGTGATTACTTCCCAGTGCTTCTTGGGGCTCTAAATTGAGGTAGCGCATCCACATTAACAGAGCCTGCCTCAGACTAATTTTGAGGCTTCCCTGTAGTATGGACACGCTATTTCAAAATAGTTATTTCAGGAGTTATTTTTCAAAATAAGACATTTCAAAATAATTTGCTAGTGTAGACATGCCCTTACAGAGGGCATAATGAGTCTGCTCTAGAACTTTAGCTGAGAGCCAGCTGGCTTTTAGCTCATGCTGTAAAGGCTCATGGACTCAAAGCCAGAGGTCCCAGGTTTGATTCTGACTGTCTGTGTTACCTAAGGATATACAGGGCCAGATTCATCTCAGAGCCTACATTAAAAAATACGAGTGTAAGCCTGAAGAAAAGCCTCTAGTGGCAATGTGTTGGAGCACAAAGTAGCTACACCTTTGCTTGTATTGGGGGTGGGCCTATAAGGAGCCAGCACATCTCAAAAATCTGCTTTTACTGACTGGAGGGAGCATAGTTAGGGCAGTCAGGGAGGACACTGTTTTAGCTCTTCTCTGTTCCCATGGACAGAGCTCTGTAGACTTCTCAAAAGAGTTAAAGCTTTCACTTCCCATCAGAAACAGGATTCACTGCAACGGGGATGCCACTATCTGCAGCGCGAGTCCACCTCTAGACAAGGGAATTTAGCTGGCTCAGGCAAGGTACAATTTGTACCTCACTATGCCAGGTTTTCTGAATCTTGTCCACAATATTTTAATAATACAAGTTTCTTCATGAACAATGTTAAAGCATAATAGACAGAAAACTCCAACTAAAAATAATGTTTGGTAATAACTATTTGCATGTTGCTTCTGCAAATCGGTGGGAAAATGCTGACTAAAATAATAAAGTAATAAATAAAATTAATTCTTTATAATAGCTGAGATATTTCTTTATATAATGCATGTTGAAATTAAGCATGTTAAGGTTTGGCTATATGTAGTTCTGGGCAATTAAAACTGGGAAATTTCTGACCAATACATTTTGAAATCTACCTCAACTGGATGTTCCACAACTGTCTCTCTTACAGGAGTCACAAACCCATGCCTTTTTCCAAACCCATGCCTGTTTTTCCAAACCCATGCCTTTTATTGCTATATACTTCCATAAGACCAGAGGGTCAAATATAGAGGCAGGCAGATTTTCTGCCCTACTCTACACCCTTTGCACTGCTAAGGATAGGAAAAGGTAGAGACACAGCAAGCCATAACCAGCTCCCTGTTGTTCCCCACTCTCTGAAGTAATTTTTATCTCTGGTAGATACATATCTCTGTCAAACAGTTGCACCATTGCCTGAGAATGTGCCGTGACACTGACAGTTGATAATTATGCAATAGCTGTTTTTAGGGTATCAGAAAAAGTAGCTTCAGGATAATCAGCATTTTGAAGATGCTTGCCTAGACTGCAGTGTGAAATCAACCTGATTCTGTCCATCACTGATACAGGCAGTTTTGTTGCTGATGAATACAGTATAAAGTGTATAATTTCTTATGGCTGGGAATAGACCCCATTTAAAGTAGAAGGGTCTTGTCAAATACATTATAACTAGAGAGTTTAAAACACTGAGGACAACGGCAACAAAAATAAATTTTTATAATTTACTTGCTTCAGAGAGGACAAACTGAAGGAACAAAAGACTAACAATTAAAAGCACTGGGTAGAAACAAAACCTGAATTAATTTATTTATTTAATGAATGTATTGATGTGAACAATGTAGTACTTTGAAATAACAATTAATTTTGTTAATCTTCCATTTTCTGTCTACACTCCTATCCTTTTACCATATATACCACCTTATAGGTCTGAGCTAGTGCAGTGAAATGGAATGCCGCAAAAAAAAAAAAAAAAACCCTCTCTCTATCAAAAAGGAATGGGGTTTCGTTATTAAAGCAAAAGGCTGTAGAATTGGGGCTCAGATTTAGGTCAAACCACTTGTAATGTGTGGCTCAAGCAGAATACTGGGAAATGAGAAAGTATGACATGTCCAACCTGTTTTCATTCCATACATTTCCATCCAGAAAAATCCTCTGTGTCTTTTGGCCCAGAACAATCTCAAACCAAGTTCAATTCATACAGTGCAGCCAAGAGGATATGAGCACCATCATTGCCAGGAGGCATTGGAGATGGATTGGCCACGTGCTTTGGATGGAAACTGATTCCAACAACAGAGTAGCAATAAGATGGACACCTGAAGGCAAGTGAAAATGAGACTGCCTGAAAACAATATGGTGAAGAGCTATGGAAGCCAAGCTGAGAAACCTGGAGCATAGCTGAGGAAGCATTGAAAGACTTTCCAGTAACAAACAGGAGTGGAGGAGCTTTATTGCAGCCCTGCATGCCAGAGGCGTAATAAGATCATGATGATGATGATGATGATGACGACCTGTAAGGTGTGATGTCAATTGAGCCCCTACCTCAATCAGCACCACTGAGAAGTTAATCAAAAGAAAAGGGCATGACTGAAATCACAGACTACATCTGACTAAATAAATAAATAAATAAAGCAAAAAATCCCCAAACCCAACAACAAAAACCCACAACAAAACCCGCTGCTAATATTTTCACAAACATACCCAAGCCATTTGTGGCAGACAATCAGGGCTGGCCTTACCATGAGGCGAACTGAGGCAGCTGCCTCAGGTGCCAGACTGTGGGGGGGTGCGACTAGGACCCAGAGTGTAGAAAATTGTGTCTGCTGCTGGTTGCATATGTATTCTCTCTGCAGTACCATGAGAGGAGTAGAACAGGAAGAAGGCAGAATTGAGACCTTTCAAAGTTTTGGCCCAAGCGAGGGGGCACAGGGGTGTCATTTGAGCTCCCCGCCTCAGGTGCCAAAATGTTGTGGGCTGACCCTGCAGACAATTAAGAGGAGGAAAACAATATGTGTAAGGATTTTCTGCTGTAAGGTTTGCTGTTCTTTTTTTGTTTTCTGTTATCAGGAAATGTAATAAGTTTGGACTATTTTTATAAAAGATTTGATAATACATCTTGCTGTGCAATTTTACTTCTTTTTTCAATCTATGGAGTAAGAATCAACAGCAGCCAAATCATCATCCTTGTGTTTTCTTTTCCCCATATGAATAATTGTTGGTATATGTATATAAGGACTGGAGTGTCATACCATATTAAAAGTCTTATAATTTAGATCAAATTCTGCCTCCATTCTCTTTGGATCTAGCTATAATAATTAGTTTTTGGAACCAAAATACAGTAGAACCTCAGCTTTACCAGCACCTTGGGAATGGAGGTTGTGTCTAGGTCTGAAACATTGTAATGCTCATCAAAACATTATGGCTGTTCTTTAAAAAAAAATTACAACTAAACATTGACTTAATACAGCTTTGAAACTTCACTATCCAAAAGAAAAATGTGGTTTTTTCTTTTTTTGTAGTTTATGTTTAACAAAATACTGCACTGTATTTGCTTTTCTCTTTCTCTGCTGCTGCTACCTGATTGTGCACTTCTGTTTCCAAATGAAGTGGTCAGCTTATAACTCTGGTGTTCGTAACTCTGAGGTTCTACTGTATTTCTAGTCTATCTTTTTTCAATGCACATATTATTAAAAACATAATAAAAACAAAACTGTAAAAATAAAATTCACAGTTTCTTGTTTTCTTTCTATTGAATGGGAATGCAGTACTCTGTCAGGGTTGGAAAAATTCTGGGTTTCATCTCAGAAACAGAATGACAGGGTTCTTTTGAAGTTTTCCTGATATCCCTCACTCTGGTTGCACTGTTGTGCAACTGCGTATACCTCTTGCCTCACGTCATATCACCAAATTTACAAAAACAAAGATTCTTCAAACCTTAGTGAACAAACTTAACTGTAAGCATGAGTAATATTATTGATTTCAATGGTATTATACTATGTGTGTGCTTAAAGTCATACACATGCATAAGTGCTGCAGCTTGAAATGAAACAAAACAAGATAAACTCTTGAAGCATCGGAATAGAATAGTTTCTCAATGAAAAATGAATGGGTAGCAAGCAGGGTATATTTGACATTCTCTTCTCTCTACAACCAAAAATGCTCTGATGAGAATGATATTGATCAAGACTTTGAAAATGAATAAGGAGTTGCCAAGAGCAACCAACAGAGAGTAGGTTCTAGTGGAGTGTTAGATTAGTATTCCAGGATAACAAAACTGTAGTTAAGGAAACTAATTTTATTGCTTTGTTATGGATAATTTTATATTCATCATGGAAATCTCTTGGCCTGTCACACTTGGAAAACTGGGAGTCATGCATAAACTCTGATTTGCCCTTATCTTCGGATAAGGTTGTTGATAGAAAAATAGTCCAAGATCACTAACTATTCTTGCTGATATGATCACCAATTGGATGGTGAACTTTAAGATTGATAAGAACAAAGAAGCTTCCCACATGAAGGAGCTTTCATTAAGAACTTTTGTTGTAGAAAAAATTCTTGACCCCAGTGGAATGAAAAAGGCAAAAATACGGCTATTGCAGGTGTTGCTGTAAGCAGTTGTTATGTCTAAATTACTTGATGCCCATCTAAGCATATCCACATGAGGGTTGGATAAGCATAATTTCATTCATATCTGGTGTTCATTGTGTGAAGAGTACTTCTTTTTGTTTCAAACGTATTGCCTATTAATTTCATTGGTGACTCCTGGGTCTTGTATTACATGACAGAGTACATAACCCCTTATTCATGTCTTATTCATGCATGCCATGTGCCATGCTATCCTTTCCATGCCATTCATGATTTTATAGATCTCTATCATATCACTCCTTTGTTGTCTCATTTCCAAGCTGAAAAGTTCAAGTGTTTTTAATCTCTCATCATATGTAAGGTGTTCCATACCCTTACTCATTTTTGTTGCCTTTCCCCATTCTAATATTTTCTTTGAGGTGGGGCAATCAGAACAGCACACAGATGTGGTATGTGCCATGGATTTATGAAATGGCATTGATACTTCCTGTTTTATTATATCTTTCCTAGTGGTTCCTAAAAATCTATTAGCTTTTTTGACTGCAGATGCACACTGAGTGGATGTTTTCAGAGAAATATTCAAAATGACTCCAAGATCTCCTTGTTGAGTTGTAACAACTAATTTAGGCCCCATAATTTTGTATGTATAGTTGGGTTTATGTTTTCCAATATGCATTACTTTACATTTCTCAACGTTGAACTTCATCTGCCATTTTGTGAGCCAGTCACCCAGTTTCTAGAGTTTCCTTTGTAACTCTTTGCAGTCTACTTTGAATTTAAATATTTTTGAGTACTTTTGTTTCATCTGCAAATTTTCATACCTCACTTTAGTTCTTGGAGAAATCTTTTGAAGGAGTGATTGGCTTGCTTCCCTTAGAATACTGTTTATGTCTCTGCTTAAGGAAGACTAGAGAAGGCTTGGAGATGCCTGTGGACACCTTATGGAGTAAGCTAGACATGATGGTTTTAATGAGCAGCAATGGAGGTTTAGGTTGGACATAAGAAAAAACTTTCTAACTGTCAGGGTGGTTAATCATTGGAATAAATCACCTAGGGAGGTTGTGGAATCTCCATCATTGGAGATTTTTAAGAGTAGGATAGACAAACACCATTCAGGAATGGTGCAGATGGTGCTTGGGCCTGCTATGAGAGCAGGGGACTGGACTTCATGATCACTTGAGGTTCCTTCCAGTTCTATGATTCTGTAGGGGTGAACTATTGAAGAAGAGAGGGAGTACTGGAAACCAGAGGCATTTACATGATTGTACTTTATATAGGGATGGCTGAAGAGATTGCTAGGTCTCACAAGGACATCTAGAAGCTATAGAGTTGTTAGGTATTTCAAAAGAGTGAGTACCTGCAAATCCTCCTCTGATTCAAAAGGGGTTTTGCAATTTTGGAGAACATAGGTTTGAGAGGCAATGCAGGGCTGCCTCTGGGAAGAGACGTCCTCAGGGAGATTTGACAGGAGGGAGACAAACTGGTGGATGAACATCACTGGAAAGACCAGGAGCAGTGGAGTTAGTAGTAGCCTACCAGGATAGCAGTTGCTAGAGTTGAGAGCGGTGGGAGTGCTCGGCCCACATTTTTTTCTTTTTCTGAATGACCCATCCTGAATGACACATTGCTGGCTGGTATAGGAATAAAGGTCAGGAATAAAGCAGGGTTTGGGCAAAATGTTGCCCAGAAACAAGGTACCTGCTGAAACAAAACCTCCCTGGAAACTGAAGAGCCAACTGAGAAGGGTGGGGGCACCAGGATAAGGAGCTGAGTACAGAAGCCTGAGACCTATAAAGTTGTTGTTGGACTAACCTGTTCTACTGGTAAGCTAGGGAAGTCACCAGATCTGCCTCTAGTGGTTCTGTGAAAACCCTTCCCTGCGAGGGAGAGGGAAAACATTTACAGAAAATCGCCTGAAAAGAATTCAGTCTTTGAGTCCTGAGCAGAAGACTGAAGAGCTGTAGATACAGTTTTATATGTACGTCACCAAAGGGCACTGTCAAGAAGGCTGATGAAGGAAATAAAAGCTTAGGTACTTGGACGTTGTAGAAAAAACAGCTGTTTTCCCAGCCTGATGGAGCAGTTGATTCACAAAAGAAACATATTAGAGTGGACAGAAGTTCATTGACTATGGAAGCTCTGGTTAGCCATTTATCCAAGTTTAATACTGGCAGGCCAAAGTCATTGTTAGTGTAAAGAGATGTTGCTTTATTGAAGACAATTTAATGGCACCAAGTTATACTAGCAGTGAATTTGGCCCATCTCATTCCAAGTACTTTTTGTTTTTAGAGCTGTAAGTACATGGAAAAGAAAAGTACTGTCTGAGTATGTGACAGCATGTCTAGACGGTCCGCAGCTTTCGGAAGAAGATATGCAAATTCAGCACGAATTTGCATATCTTCTTCCGATCCCGTTTTCGGAAGAGTTTTTTTTTTTTGGAAAAAAAAAAAAAGCAGTCTAGACGTGGTTATTTCGGAAAAAAAAAAAAAACCTTTTCAAAAGAACCCTGTACACCTCATTTTTTTAGGAAGAAGAGTTCTTTCGAAAAAAGTTTTTTCCAACAGAACCTCGTCTAGACTTTTTTTCCTGAAAAAAAAACTCTTCTGAAAATGGGATCGGAAGAAGATATGCAAATGCATGCCAAATTTGTATATCTTCTTTCGAAAGCTGAGGGCAGTCTAGATGTGCCCTGAGAGACAAAATGACAAGAACAGAAGAAACTAAGAGGGAAAATCAATGTCATGGGAGGAAATCAACAAAATTGAAAAAGAGTATGCCTCTTTTATTCTCCTACTAGCTGCATGAGTGATGCAACTCTTTAAAACCCAAGAATGAAACCTTGGCTTTGTTGGAGTTAAGAGAAATTTTGTCCTTGATTTCAGTAGGCTAAGATTTCACCCATATGCTTACCTGATCTCTAATTGCCCCTTTATTCCTTAGTTGTGATGTTTTTGTTTTGTTTTGTATTTTAAATCTTATAGCATATGCCAGTTTGAGAAAGCATTCAATGGACACTGTCAACTTGAAATTCAGGCAGTTTGAAGAAATGAGTTAAAAGTAGTTTCAGGTTATGGAAGCTACCCTGGAGCTTCCTAAGCAAACCTTGAGGCTTTAGAACAGTATTTTCCCATTTTAAAAATAATGGCTTTTTCTTTCCTTGCTCAGCAAAAAGACCCATAATCAAACCAGGGATAACTGAATGACTGCACTGTTTATTTTGATTGCAAGCTCTTCACGGCAGGTATCATCTTTACATAGTGTGTGTTCAGAGTTCAGCACAATGGGGCTTGGACATCTACTGCAATATAAATAACATATAGGAAAAACAGTGAAAGTGACTATGCTCAGTACTGTCAAGTAAACAAAGTGAGAAAAAAACAGAAACATGAATGTTTTTCTCTAATCCTTGTAGGTTAGTATATAATGGTGGGAAATTTTCAGCTTTTTAACTTGATGACATCTTTTAAAATTTCTTGAAAATCTGAACAAATTCAAACTCATCTATGCTGGCTCACAATCTTGAATTCAGCGCTTTACATTTTATCGACTATTGTAGATCTCAATCTGCCAGAACTGTACTCTTACAGCTTGTAACTTTATCATCTTGGGCTGTGATCTTGTCAGATCTCCTATGCTATTAAAATACTATCAATCCTCTCTGTATTTGGATGGAAAGCCTTTAACGAAAACCCAGAAAATTGTTCTGTTTGCTCAGTGACTTCTATTCATTCTTATGAGTAAGTAAAAAAAATAGTACCATTTCCAAATCATTCGCTCTGATTAGTTGTAATTAAGAGAGCTTGAATACTTTAAAATTCTTGCCCAGATAATTTCTGTAATTGAGTCATATTTTGGATAACTGAATAAATACAATTTATTATACAACTTATTTTCTCCATCTGATATACAACACCAGTTCCTTAATCATTACCAAATGTATTATTTGTTTTCTTCTTTTTTGCCTACTGTGCACATTCCCATACTCTGCACCTAGTTTGACCTCTTTTATGAGTTTTTTTAAAATTACTAGTTCAGTCCTATAATGTTTTCAGCAATAAGTCTTAAATATCTGTGAAGAGATTATATTCTAGATAACTGATTAAAACATTATGTCTTGTTTTAAATTAGCATATATGCAGAGACCCAATCTGTAATCAAATAGCCAAAAAAGAAATATTTCTGCTAATTCATTAGTATTTTGATTTTTTTCAGTTACACAATATCATTTTAGTGAAGGAAACACGGGCACTTACAGAAATTAGGCAACCATGCAATCCATGTGTAAAAGTGTGTGTAGTTTAAATTTCAGGTCAAGTGAAATATTAATGAACATGGATTGAGGAAAGTAAACCAGAGTTTTAAATAAATACATTACAGGAGAATCACATATACAGCCCCATCCTGAAAGACACTTACACTTATGAGTAACCCATTGAAATCAATGGGATTAGTCATATACATAAGTGTTTGCAAGATAAGGACTTATCATTGTGAACAGTTCCAAACAGGACACACATAAAAAAGCCTGTGTAAGTAAGTAAGTGCTCAAAGTTAATTGGATGCATCTTTCTATTGAAGGCTTCTAAACTGTTGGAAGGCTTAAAATTCTCAGGAAGTTTTCATGACTAGTTATAGAAAATATTGTTACCAATCTGCCGCTTCTTTATATTAGGAACCAAGGATGCAGAATACCACCTTAATGATTTGTCTCAAGGAACAAGGAACCATTCTTTGCTTTTGGTGTTTGTCCTCTTATATTTGAGCATGGTATTCTCTCCCAAATACTTTGCTGACATTTGCTTTATGATACAAATAATTTAATTGCTGAAGAAGTGTTCCCTCCCAACAAATTTCTTGAGATTCTGAATATTATTAAAAACCTGACACAATATGATTAAAAATACACCACTAAAATCTGAAATGAATAAAACAACCTAGGGAATTCACTACAAAAAAAGGAACAACAACAACAACAACAACAACAAAAAGGAGAACAGAGGAAAGAGTAGTAAAAGTAATACTGCAGCTAGCTATGGTCATATTAAAACACCCAGGGGAAAAAAGCATTTCAAGGTATTTTTAGGAGTGAAGAAAGATAAAAAGGGAAGGCCATGGGGTGGAAGTACAACATCCTAGAGCTCACCATATCAATGGTACCTCTAGCGGTAATCCCTAAATGCCAAGTGGTGTGGAAAAACAGATATCTGTCGAGGGTTCTGAATGGAGTCCAGGCTTGCAAAGCCAAGGGCTTTAATAACCAGATTTTGTATCTCAGAATTGCATAGACCTCAGTTTTATCATCAGAATCTTATAATACTGAGCCATTTTATTTTTTTTTCCAACGAACAGAAATTGAACTTTCACTAATGTTTCTCCATAAATACAACCCTCAAGACACTCATCTTTACCAGTTTAATTTCTGTACTATCCTTCCTATAATATAGTGCACAAAATTGTGCACAGTACTTTAGGATTGGTCTCACCAGGTCTTTGTATGGTAATTGCATCTGATTTTAGCTCTGCTTCTCTGTTGACACATCCCTGTGTTCTGTTTGCTTTTCTAAACACCGCTGGATATGAAGTGACGGTTATAAAATTCAGTCTATTATTACTTCCATATCTTTTTTTCCTATCAGTGCCCACAGCTGAGACAATTTGAAGCATAATATCTTTTGTCATTTTCAATCCTTCACTTTATTGTTTGACACTTTTCTGTATTAAATTGATTTATAGAAGTTAGAGATGGAGACGGTTTCTTTGATTATCCCATTCAACTCCCTGCAAATACAGGATTATTCCCTGCAGTATTTTTTCCAGGGTTTGTCCAGTATAGTTTAAAAATGGATTCTATCATTTCCATTGAGAAGCAGTGTTACAGCCTAATGCATCTTTACAACACAATTTTCCCTCCTAATATCAAACTAATTTTTTCCTGTATTAATTTAATCTCTTTACTCCCTATAACTCTGTGTTGCATACTAACAGATCCTTATTCTTTGTTGGTGTTTTACACCTTTCAGGTATTTGCAGACTCTTATGATTTCACTTAAGCTTGATCCTGAAAACATGTAAACAAGTATGCAGGTTAATACATGAGAATAAATTTACACACACTAAGTCTACGTCTACACTGCAGAGTTTTTGCACAAAACCAGCTGGTTTTGCACAAAAACTTGTGGAGCATCCACGCTACAAGCGTGTTTTTGTGCAAGAAAAAGTACAATAGATTGTCAGAAGACAGGGCTTCTTGCACAAGAGTTATTCCTCTTTCTACGAGGAATAAGCCTTTTTGGGCAAGAGCTCTTGCGCAAAAAGGCATGTGTGGATGGACAACAGGGGTTTCTTGTGCAAGAAACCCCTATCGGAAAAGTACAGGTGCTCTGATGGCCATTTTGTGAATGGCAATCAGAGCTTTCTTGCGCAAGAGAGGCCATGGCAGTGTGGACGCTCTCTTGTGCAAAAGCAC
Source organism: Rafetus swinhoei (assembly GCA_019425775.1). NCBI lineage: Eukaryota > Metazoa > Chordata > Testudines > Trionychidae > Rafetus > Rafetus swinhoei. The sequence continues at coordinate 265,281,892 of CM033437.1, read as the reverse complement.
ATGGCAGTGTGAACGCGCTCCTGTGCAAGAACTTTTTGCGGAAGATCTCTTCTGCAAAACGTTCTTGTGCAAGAAGCCTGCAGTGTAGATGTAGCCTAAGTGTTCACAGTATTTGGGGCTTAGTCAAACTACACATATTTATTTTTTATTTTTCTTCATAAATCAGTCAGTCAGTCAAGTCCTATGTCTATTTGTTTTCTTCCAATTTGTCAATATTTCTAGTAAAAAATGGGGACATTTCCCTCTACATTCTAATAAATTTAAAATGGATCCAGCTAACTCAATTTAAAAGCTGATGGAAAGCTATCTTTTATTAGAATCACCGCTACAAAGACTGACAAAATTCTAGGTGCCAACATCTAATCAGTTGCTTCAGCCAAAGACAATTAACTATGAAACACATACAAAAAAGCTATATTCCAATAAATTAGAGTAAAACATACAGTACAGCAAGAATGCCAACCAGTTACTGTCAACACTAAGGGAAAATAATGTTTTGGGCTACCCACATTCTCTATGCTTGCTTATCAGCTGCCGTGTGACCTAAGTCCTCCCATTTCAAATTAAATTTTTCTATGCAGTAGATAAACATACGCTTCCAAGTCATCCTAGGTCTACCCTGGCTTCTTGTTGGATTTTCTGGCTTCCAACTGACAGCCATAATTGGTAGTCAGTTATGATCCATTCATAACACATTCCCTAGCCTCTGACATCTTCTCTTACAAATTATTTGTGACAGAGATCTTGCTTTAGTCATTTTTCTGACCTCATCATTCATTTTCTTTCCTCATAGCATCCTCCTAATATTGTGCGCAAGCACTTGTGATGAAACACATCTAACTTCTCAGCATTTGTTTTCTTAAATTGCCAGGTTTCACTGCCATAGGTTGCTATGGCTATAACAATGGCTGAGAAGATGCTTAGGGTGTGTCTAGACTACAGGGTTTTGTCGACAAAACTATACCTGCGTCCACACTACTGCTGAGTTCTGTCGACATAACGTCGACAGAACTCAGCAGTTTTGTCGACACGGGTAAACCTCATTTTACGAGGAATAATGCCTTTTGTCGACAGAGTTCTGTCGACAGAAGGCATTATTGCATCTAAACTGTCCTTTGCGTCTACAACTGCCATGTTGACAAAGCAGCTTGCTTTGTCGACAGAACTGAATGTAGTCTAGACGCTCTTTGTCGACAGAAGCTTTGTCGACAGAATCTGTCGACAAAACTTCTGTCGACAAAACCCTGTAGTCTAGACGTACCCTTAGTTTTATATGTAAGGATACGTAAGGTATATAAGTTTCCAAAGGTTCCCAAGTTTACCGAAGGTTGTGTTCACTTTGTTGATCCTTATTTTTATTTCTTCAGAGCATGTACCATCTTGGCTTATTGTGCTTCCAAGATATTTGAATCGATTTACCCTCTCTAGCTCTTCCTTGTTGATTTTGATGTTTAAATCCATACATCCAGTTATCATGGTTTTGCATTTCTTTATATTGAATCACAATCCTACCTTGTCTATCATTTATTTACCTTCATTTGTGCATGCTTGAATTCCTTCAGCATTTTCATGTAGAAGAGCGATTTCATCAGCAAAATCTAGATTGAATAATCTTGAATGATTCCACCTTAAGACATATTGATTATTTTCACATTGTTTGAGACCATAATCAATGACAAGCAAAACCAAGAATGTAGTCAGGATGCACCCTTGCCTTACTTCTATCTTAATTTCAAATGATTTACTTAATCCATTTTGACAGAAAAAAGCTGCAAGATTCCGAACTACAGAATGTGTACCGCATTGACCTTAAAAACAGATTTGAGGGTCTTAGAGATTATGAAGCAAATGATGTAGAGAAACATTGGGACTATTTTAAAACAGCTGTCATTGAAGCAGCAGAAATGAGGATTGGTAGAAAAAGAGAGACTGTGAAAGAACAATGGATCTCAGCACAAATATGGGAACTCATTGATAGATGAGAAAACAGAATACTAAAGTTCTTGAAATAAAGATGAGGAAACAAAGCAACTCTATAAAAATGTTGACAAAGAAGTAAAGAGATGCTGTAAAAAGGATAAACGAAACAGGATAGAGAAAAGGCTGAGGAAGCTGAAGATGCAAAACAAAGAAACAATACTAGAATTGTCTATACAATCTTGAAACAGCTAGCAGAGTACAGGTTTAACTCCAGTAGAGTTCCAGTGAAAGGGAAATTTGGTGAAACTCTTAAGACTCAAGAACAAGAGAACAGATGGGTTGAACACTTCACAGAAATGCTTAATCAGCCTTATCTAGCAACTCAACTTGAGATCAACAAAAAGGAACTGCCAGAGTTAGACATCAATGCGTCTGAAATCAAAGTTGATGAGGTGTTGGAAGCTTTATGCAAGGTAAAAAATAACAAGTCACCAGGGCTACATGACATTCACCCTAAAATGCTCAAATATGAGGGGGGAACAGTTGGCAACAGAAGAAAAAGTTACAGAAAATGGACACTCAGTACTATCAGCAAGATTCCAAAAACGGGAGACTTACATATCTGCTCAAATTGAAGAGGAGTGACTGTTCCTTCCATCACAGGAAGTTTTAGCTATGATTGTGTTAAACAGGATGAAAGGAAAATTGGATACCGTTCTTCACAAGGAACAATCTGGTTTTAATCAAAGTTTTTCATGCACAGACACGATTTTTGCCTTAAGAAGGGTATTGCAAATGCAAATGAATTTCAAGGAACCCTCAGTATTAATTTTGTAGACTTTCAAAAGTCATTCACCAGTGTAAACAGGGATACAATGTGGAAAATTTTTAGGCAGTATGGAATTCTGATGCAACTTATCAATGTAATGAAGGCATTTTACATTAACTTCAAATGTTAAGCCTACAGGAATCTCATGATTAATGTGCAGAACCAGAAGCTACAAAACTGGAGTACTATATTCCCAGCTCTGCCACAGGCTTACTGCACAAACTTTAATAAGTCAGTTTACATCTCTGTCCCTTTGTTTCCCCATCTGCAAAAGGGGATTAATATTTACTTATCTTACATAGGTGTTGTGAGACTTAATTCATTCACGTTTGTGAAGTGCTTTCATTTTCTTATCTCTAAGAAGCTTTAAACATCCAATGCATTATTAGAAATATTAACAGAAAAAACCACTAAACATTCATGAATAATAGAGAGCTTGTGCTAATAAATGATACATTTTTGCCAACACAGCTCCTTTCTTGATACAATTAGAAAAGCAATAGATGAAGGGACAGCAGTAGATGAAGTGTACCTAAACACCCCAAAAACATTTTAATTGGTTTTGATAGGAGCAAAAATAACTTGTCACAATTATTGCAGAGCCCTTCCCAATATAAATCTTGCAGCACTGTACTTGTCCCTTGAGACCTAGAGCCAGATCAGAGATACAGTGGTGCAAGTTTTCCATAATTCCAGTTTTCCACAATCCCTAGTCCTAACCAGTGAAGGTTCAACATTTGGTGAGGTAGCACAGTAATCTCCACCAGCAGACATCTACGGAGTCCTGACCAGATTGTAGAGCTTCCCCAGCAAATACTGCCCAGGAGATACCCATCGCCTCCCCTGGCTGGTTGGCCTGACCCCTTCCTGGACTGGTCTCATCTAATGGCAAATTGCAATTCCCTGTACTTGCAGGGAGGTCATTCTAGTTCTAGATCCATACATACCTCATAGAAGGACTGGCCTAAATACTTAACAAGTATTTTCTGAGAATTTTTATTGTACATAATGCATATTAGTCCTCTCATATAAATAACATCCCACCATAATGAGATGGAAATATTGTAAGACTTTCATCATCCAGAAAAGGCAGAATCTCAATATTTCTTGTACTAGCAAACTTGTAAAATGATAAGAGAAAGCCGCTCACCAAGAAACAGTACAACTGATCATGAAAATCTTGTCTTGCTGCAATCTATTTTGTTTTTCCAGGCATTTTAAAATTAAAGCACAGTTCTACACTGAAAAGAGGCTCTAAAAATGGCATCTTCTTAGAGAACAGTTCAGTTACCTGTTTATATTCTGAGTTGTAGCATCTGACCTTAGCATGCAAAATGGATGTATTACTAATTCCTTCTCCTCTTAGTCATGTACAACCACTGTAACTAAGAGTGACTGAGCTGAATTCTCTTATTCTTATGCTCCATTAACACAGTTATTTATTAAGTCCCAATCAGTTACACCCAGGCAAACCTTACTGGGGGCACTAGGATGGTACAGGAGTCACTAAGGGCATAATAGAACCCACAGAACTTTTATTGCAGATGATTATATGTTGAAAAAGATCAACTCCAGTTTGAGTTCGAATGGCTGGCACTTAGAAAAGGTATCTGTAAATTAAGAACAGTTGTGGAGATCACTGAAACATGGTGAGCCAAATTCTTCCTTCATTTACCCTGGTGCCACTCCTCTGACTTACTGTGGCAATGGTACTTGCTTAAGGCAGGACTCAATGTGGTTCACTACATATGGAATTCCATCATGCCAATTTACTCTTGGGTATTTATGTTAAAGTACATTCCTAGTCTAAAAACCACTCAGGGTAGATTCTAACACATGTATTTTTGTTGATTAGTATCTTATTCCATGAGCAGATCCACTGATGACAATGGTAATATTTCCTTCTTATTTACTGTAAGTAAAAAAGGCAGAATAGAGCCCTGAATAATTTTTCAAAGTAGAACTGCACTCTAACATAAATTCCCTGTCTTGAGACTGATGTGAAAAACATTGTCAAAAAATATGCCTTTTTCACTTCATTAATAAGCATTCAGCCATTAATCTCGAGGCTCTCAAAATGTTGTTCCCGATATTATCTGCAACTGACTTGTTAGCCCCACACAGTTCTCTTACATTTACTATCTTCATATCATTCCTATATGAACATGCCTGGGTCTAGGTAACATTTTATCAAGTGTTGCCTATCAATGAATTATAAAGTGTTAAGCAAGCTGAAGAGAACAGTTATACATAAATAACTTATATAGACATATCTGTCACACCAAATAGTTATAGTCCAACAGCTGCAGCATATTAGCTTTAATGGTGATTCATTTCATTATAAAGCATTTCAAACATGACTAGAAAATGTTTCCAATCTACACAGTTTCTATTATGCTTTACTTGAGGATTGTGTGTCTTCCACTGGCATTGTGCTTCAAGGAGACCCACCCTCAAGGGACGGTAGGTGGAGCATACACTATCATCCCCTCAAGGTTCTGCCGAGGAGACAGCTTTAATTTATGGCTGAGGTTCCCCAGGAGTACCTTCAGTGGAGATTGTAGGAGCATGCACTAAACCAGTGGTCCCCAAACTTTTGGGGCTGCCGGGCGCCCGGGGGCGGGGCCGTGTGCCCAGGGCTGGCACCATGCATGCGCCGCGTGCCCGGGGCAGGGCCAGCCCCGATCAATTGGTGGGCGCACATAAATGCCCTGGCGGGTGCCATGGCACCGCAGGCACCACACTGGGGACCACAGCACTAAACTAAAACATCATCCATGCACCCTGCCAATATGCCCTATTTCTAGCTAGCACTGCCCACTACAGGGGCTGAGTAGCCAGCTCCAGACTTCCAGAAGAGAGGAGGCTGTCAGCACTTTGCACTATCCGCTTGTGTACTAGCCACTGCTAGGGGCCAACAAGTCCTAGGATATACCAGTGATCATTATTACTGATCAGGTGCCTCTGTTTACAGGCTAACTTTATTTTTACCCATCTCACTGTTCTATAGATGGCTTAGCAAATAGACCGGACCAAATTCTACCACTGGGCATAAAGCTGGTGATACTTGCATGGAAGTCAGAGGTTAAGTTGGGGGGAGAGCAGGGGAAGTAGTGTCTCTTTTCCAAAAACATCTACAAAATAAGCTGCATCCATGTAGTACCAAAAATGAGATGCTCAACAAATTGCATGGTATTCAAATTATGATCATGTGTGCCCCCTGGCTCTGTTAGGATTCTCTGGCTTGGCTCCCCCTTGGTGACGCTTAAATGCCCTGCTGGGCTCTGCTTTGCTTATCCTTGGTTGGGGATATAAATAAGTGGAGGTATTTCTCAAGACCACCCATATGTGTACTAAAATCAGAGTAGATTGTGCAGATATTCATACTGGGACTCTTCATTTCCTTTCTGCATGTCTTGATGAACTGTTAAATAGTTAACAGTGTTAACATTTATAATACAGACGTGCCAGAAAAGCATACAACCATATACCACCCCTGATTCAAGCCCTGATGGAAGTCAAGGGGAGCCATGCTTTTATACCTGATGACACAATTTGGCAATTTATATGCAAACTGTGAAAATAGAGCAAATGTACTTTACGAGTTGCAGATGTATGAGAACCAGTGGGCTATAATTACAGCACTTTGTAAATGATGTGTGAGTTATTATAAATGAATCCTTCTGCTCATCAGTGAATGGGTCAATCAACAATACCTTACATATAATCAAAAAATAACTGGCATTTGCTTTTCCAGATACATGGCGGGGGAGGGAGGGGAAAGCGAAGAAAACGGATGTTCATTTCCCATGCAAGCACTTCAAATACAGTACAGCAAATATCAGAAATATCAAATAGCTCTAGGACCTAGAGTACAAAACTATATCGACTCCAGTTCAATCTCCTTTTCAGAGTTTTTCTCATTAAAAGACAGCGGTTGGGAAGAAAAAAAATGTAGTTTCCCACTGTCAAAGGGCCAGGATGTCACCTCTTTGCTCCAGCTCTCCCTTAGAAACATAAGGAACTGAGCAAATCTATGGGGAGCCAACAGTGCTTCAGGAGTGATCAGTTTTTCGCAGGGCAAGCCCACAATGAGAGGCAAGGCAAGCACTCTGGCAGTGAGAAGCAGAAAGTGGTCATTAAGCTAGCTTATACCATCACCATCAACAGGGCTAACATGCTCATTCGAAACCATCCTGCTCTTACTTTGTTTTTCATTAAAACTTGTTTCCAAATCTTTTCTCTGTTTTCTCTTTGTACTAAATTAAAATCGAATGTATTTTTTCAAAAGACACTAAAAGGAGAACAAGCAAGATTTTAAAAAACTTGTTAAAACATTGATTTAATCGCTCAGGGCTCCTCTTCTCCTTATGGTAGGATAGAGAGTCCAATCCTCTATCTGTGAACATCAGTGGGAGAAGCAACCAGGTGGAATTATACCCTATTTGCCAGTTTTCCTAACTACTATAGTTAAATTATTTCATTAGCTGAGAAAAAGGATATTGTTTAATGAATGATAATCTTTTGGATGACAAAATTAATTAACAACTAATTAACTTTGTTTTAATGACTCCTAATAGTAACTGGATTAGATGTACTGAGAACAATGCAGCTCTAATCATCATTGAAATTAAGCAACAGGATTCCAAAATAAGAACAGGTCGCCTAAGACTCATAATACTTTAGAATAAAATCAAGGTTGTATCCTGCCATTTCATATTTGCTTAAAACCAAGTATACACCATCAAACTTTGATGCTAAAGGTGACTGACTCAATGACAGACTGATCAGCATTCTGCATTAGCATGAAAGAAACCTGGGGTCAATTTCATGGCCTGGTCTCTCAACTCCAGGCTGAGAACATCACACAGACAGCATTCTTAGGCCCTTGAGGAGAAAGAATGCCTCACCTTGCCCAATAATGATTCTTTTGACTGATTAAATAGTAATGTTAATAGTCTCTGAAGGGAGTCATTTATTTCCTGGTCCAGAAATCAATAACCACACTGAAGGGTTTAGTCATGGTCTTGTCCTGGAAATACTTTTGAAAACAAAGTTGCAGTTTGAAATTGGGAAACTGAAGTGTGGCTCTGAGCCACACTTTATGACATGGATACTGTGCCCATGTTTGCTTTGTATGTCACAGGGATACAATGAATCGAGAGTAGAATAAAACTCCTGATTCAGCTTTATTTTTTGTTTGAGAGAGAGCAAGAGAGCGAGAGAGCGAGAGAAAGACAAAGGCTCATTTAAGGGATGGCTAAGCCTTGGAGTGGTGGGGAGTGGGGGTGGGAGGCTGTCCAGAGCAGGAAAACAATAACCTAAAAAATAAGACAAAAAACATTAAAAACAAACAAGTATTTTATTTATTTGATTTTTAACTTTCATTTCTCTTTTATAAAATGTTAACTATATAATAAATGTTTATATGAAAATTTCTTTTTTGTTTGTAGTAGTTTAGAACAATAGTAATATTTATATAGTGTATTTTTCTAAACTCAGAAAGACATTTCAGGGTGTGCACACATAGAATATCACCACATATGACTTGAAGGGAAGCAAAACCATATCCACAGACCTGGGCATAGCAATGTTTCAGAACAACACAAACCCTGCCACACCACATTGTACTAACTTGAACAATAAGACAAGAATTCACAAGTGCCTTTCTGTGAGAACTGCAAGATAAACAGACAGATAGAAGCATACCAACAAAGAAATTGCTATACGATAAACTGGATAGTGTATGATTATACATATTTTTCTCAAGGAACCTTTTCTATTTGCAACTATTAAGGTAAACAATTTGTATCCAAAGAAATAGACCAATTTCTCACACTTGCTACATTTGTTAGGAGACAATCAAAGACACTTTAGGCTGGATCCAGATAACTTTCAGGAGGAGGATTAGCGGAGGATTCAGATGTCAAAGAGACTAAATGCATAATAATCTAATGAAGTTTAAAGAAATAATATTATTTTTCTTACTGTTGCCATGGGCTTTAGATGAAGCCCATATTGAATTAAAGAAAAATCTTAGTTATTGCTGACAATTTTTCATATTGAATTAGAATCTGATATAAAAAAAACCTGCTGATAATTCTGTTTCCTTTTTTACTAATGTGATGATACATTCAGTGTAAAAAAGTAAAAGCTAATTTAAAAATGCTATTAAGGAACAAATTCTTTTCTATTTGGCTTATATTTTTACTTTCAATTATTATTGTTTTGATTTACCTTCTCTGGTAGCCAGCAACTGCAGATTTTGCAGAGATTTTTTGTTTTATTTTGGAGATGTTACTGAGGACTCCATATCAAAACTTGTATTGAGGTTTGAAGTTGTGGAGGGGATTAAAAGTAATGTGCAAATATGTTGGTGCTGCAACATGCTTAGTGTTAGTTTTCTGAAAAGGTACATATAAACCTTTTCAGTAATTAAAAATGTCTTCTTTTTGAAATTTAGGCCTTGTCTCAAAGGGGAAGATTTTTCAGCATAAACTGCCAGGCGTCTGCACACAAATGATCTGTTATTTTGCTTTATGTTGCATCTTATCCCACTATAATTAACCCACTTTGGAAGCATCATAAATATTTCAGAATGAGTTATAGCATGAGAAGGGTTCTATGGCTGTATCTCCATTTCAAATATTACTTCAGGTAGTCCTCCCACTGCTATCCCACACTTTGCATCTGGATTGGCCTGTCTGGTTACTTAGGCACTCTCCACAGACTGGGGTCATCTTGAACCCTCTCTGTTTAAATGCTGGCACATATCTGAGTGTATCTGTTAGCAATTCTATGTTGTGGCAAGGCCGCAGGTCCTGAATCCATTACAGTCACAATGCCTGTGATTCTCTGTGGTCTCATCACTTCCTGGCCTTTGGGGAAAAGTGCATGTTCAGTCTCATCTTTCTTATAGTCACCAGAACACCAAGATCTGCTAGCAGTTACTGGACCAAATGCAGGAGAAGAGGTACATTTAAGGCATAAGTCAGTACTGTGCCAAAGCCAAGACACAACCAAGACCTTGAATATCAATCCCAGTACTTGTGCATACTAGCAGGAGCTGGACCAGATTTTGTCTGAGATGCCACCATACAACCCTAATCTATGGGAAACATTTTGCCAGTGGCCTGCAGCACTGAAAGCACACAGGCAGCCACAGACTCAAACAGCCACAGACTCTTCATCACACTGCAGAACCAGCGGCAGGATGCCAGCTGCAGATGTCCCCTGACATCCAAAGGGACAGCACAGCTGAGGGGACCAACAAAGTGCTGCATTATGTATTCCATGTGTGCCTGCTTTGGGGGATCTGGAAACCTTTTTTTTGGTACTGGCTACATGCAGCCATGACTAGTGGACATTGCCATGCCAGAAGGCAGATTTGTGCATCCCTGTGCAGTGCTCATAGTTCCCAACATGGTGCCCAATCAGAAGACTTAACAGTTCAAAATGGCTTTTATTCCAATCAATATTCAATCCCACACCCAAACACACTGGCCGCTCTCCTCCGCCATGCTGCTTGATGTTCCCTACCCCAAAACTGTCTCTCCCACCCAATTTCCTGCTTTCAGCTATATAGCACTATACAAGTTTGGCAGCCACACGACAGAGATAAAAAATGAAAGACAAATACATTGCCTCTAAGGCAATTTTATTGTAGCAAAAGGAAAAGCAAGAAATATACCAGTAGAAAATTCACTTAAGATCACAGTTTGGTCATTGTGCCGAACTTTTATAAATATTAAGATTTTCGGACATGTAAAGTTAAACAAGATAAACAGGGCACTTGAGGTTCTCTTAAATGCTCTATAAGGCAAGTACAGCTGCAAAGGTTAAAAAGGCTTTTCAACAAGCACTCACTTGTTGCAGTATATTGCATTAGTCAACTCATTACAGGACATGCAAAGCAGCTGCAAAACTTGTTTATTTGTAGCACACATGATGATGTTGGATGTGATATGTAAGCAGATAAGTTTCCAGGAGAATACTTTTTGTACTGTGTCTCTCCTCTTCCGTCTCCCCCCTTACAGCTCTCCCTCACTCTCACATACCATGCAAATGAAATAAGCAACTATAAAAAACATAGATCTTTATGAAAAGCCTTTAGCCCTGTAAGGAGGCATCTCTGCCTTCTTTTCAGTCTTATAGAATCATAGAACCATAGAATCATAGTTCAAAGGAACAATTCCCCATCATCCCACAGCTACTCAGGGTCTATTTAAACAGATTGTAAAGGGTCCAGTGTCACCAGGAGGCCATGCTGACTCCCTAGAGTGCCCTGCCAGAGGGCAGTTGCAGTGCCGCAGTTGCCAACAAGTTTGCGTGGCACGCCTTGGCCTAGCCATTGGCTTAGCGACAGGGTATAAGGCCCAGCCTGATGCACAACTTGGGCTAAAAGTTTTTAAGGCCCAGCCCTGGGTCAGGGTGGGGTGGTTTACATCAGCAGTTCAATAGTTCACAGTTTATAGGGCCCAGCCCTGGGTCAAGGCGGGGTGAACAAATGTTTATCAGAAGCAGTTCAACAGTTTAGAGCTTTGTCCGGGTCCCAGCTGGGCAGGGGTTGAGTCTCCTCGCTGGCGGAGAGCCGATAAGTGCAGGAGTTTTTGCCCCACAGGGGAACCTGCCACCCCAGGGGAGGAATGGCAGGGGGGATACAGGCCCACCTGCTCCACTGCATCCCAGCCCCGGGCCCTGAAAGTGGCAGGGCTGCAGCCATGGGGTCAGTAGGGATCTGAGCCGCTACATGCTGACTAGGTCAGTGCGTCAGTGGGGATCCAAGTCACAATGCATTGCCCACCCGACCTCCATTTCCTCAGCCGCCCCAGGGTTGGCTATACCTGGGCCGCTTCCCAGTTCCCCCCAGTGGCCTACCAGGCTCTGTCACTGCCGCTTGTGGTCTTCTGGCGACATAGGGGCTGGCAGGGTGTCCATGGGTTTCGGTTCAGGCAGGAGCCCAGGTGGGCCAGTCCAGTCATCTGGGCCCAGAGGGAGTCCCAGAGAGCTCGGCGTGTCTTCAGGCCATGGCGGTGGTCTCAGTAGCCTGGGCCAAGGATCGGGGCCGGGAGGGGTCCTGGTAGCCAAACCCAGTCCTTCCATCGGGGGCAGCATGGCTGAGCCCTTCACTGAGGGAACTGGAGCCAAGCGTCTGGCCTGTTCGGCTGCCAGGCTCTGACTGAGCTCTCAGCTCTTATACTCCTAGTCCCACCCTCCGGCTTCCTATAGGTGGGGCTAGTTAAGGCTGGACCCGCCCACCAAGGGGTCTTAGAGGACCCTTCCTCTTCCAGGTCAGAGGGAGGCCATGTTGCTGTCCCGGCCTCATTACACAGATCCTTTCTCTTATCCATAAGAACATAAGAATGGCCATACTGGGTAAGACCAAAGGTCTTCCAACAGTGGCCAATGAGTGCCAAAGAGGGAATGAATAGATCAGGCACCTAATTGTGTACCAATGATTCTGGAGCAGCCTATTTGTATCAATGATGCTTATGATTCTAGTGCTCAGCAGTGCTTCTGCAATGATGCCTGACAGACGTCTGAACATTTATTTGAAATGGAAACAATTTGAAAACACTTGCTGGCCTACAAAATCCAGACACATTATGGGAAACCATGGAGGGAATCTTCAGACTTCGACTCCAAGTCCTAGAATTCCAATGGTTTGTGGAGGACATCTAACAATCCACTATGATAATGCATTGAGCTAGCAGCAGAACATTGCACCCTGGGATATCTAGTTAGAAATTGTGCATATGCAGAAAAAGTGTATGCTGTATGGATGCTATGATTCCACAGGAAAGTAGCCTAAGCCACATTGTACAAAACATTGTGGACTTACTCTTTTGGCTTGCTTATATCTGTATAATTAAAGTAAAATGATGTAAAAAAATACTTTTCTGTATAAACAAGGCTTTAGACCTAATTTTTCCTTCAGATTCCTCTAGTTTAAAAAATTGCTTGGTTCAATTTGTATAAAATGTGTATCATATCAGGTAGTGTTCTACTAAACAGCAAATAGCTTGATTTCTGTTGGGAAGTTAGAGAAAAGATGTGTGTACATGTGGAAGGTGGCTTTATAATAGGGTCCTTGCTTCATCCTCAATGATGGAGAGACTAGTGTTCTCCATAATATCTGAATCATATCTTTTTTCTACCTCACTAATAAAAAAAAGAGGTTTTTCCATATTCAGCAGAAGATGAAATTTTCAGTTATCAAATGTGAGAAGAGGTGTTTATTTTCTCATACTTACAAATATATTCCAAATTGTTTGCCTAATATCATAAAACCCCAGATATGATTTAGCAACCAGGTGTACCGTATTTGTGAATAACTTGTTTAGAGAACATAAGAATTGATAAAAACAATGATTTATTCTGAGTATAAACATCCATTTGAAATGCAGCCCCACATCAGATGATATGCTCCCTCATCATTACATCTGTACCTTATTCAGTCTTTTCCCATTCTTTTTTTCCCTCATATTTTTAAGGTTAGTACATTTTACAGTGTCCCTCATTTCTTTTATCTGATACTATTTTTCATTTATTTTTTAGACTATTTCCCCTTCTGATGCTATTCATTATTTAGTTTCCAATAAACAGTTCTTTATATTTTCCTTCAGTAGCTGTCTTCATTTTAATATTATATTTTTATTTTTTAAATTCAGGTTCATGTTTATCGCAGCTATCTCACCTCTCTTGTAACCATTTCCCACTGTATCAGTATCTCTGAATGTCTTTTCTGGCTTTTTTCCCGTTCTCCCTAATGTTTCTTCACAGAACAGGCATAGCACAAGCAGTGGAAATGCAGCATACCAACAGGCCTGACAATGAGGAATCATCTTGAGAGACGTGAAATAAATTTGCCTCTGTGTCCATTCAATCCCTGGCCTTATATTTGGATTTCTAGCAAAACTGACTGATAATTTGTGCCCTATGTGAAAATGGAAACTGAGACCATAAAACTCATTACACACAAACCACCAAACAGCCATCACACAGCAATGACTTTGGGAATTAACAGCCTATGTCAGACTAAAAGCATTCAATCAGAAGAAGAAAAAAAGCTCTGTGTGCTACTACTAAAAAATGAGACATTCCGTGGCACCTTAGAGACTAACAGATTTATTAGGGCATTAGCTTTCATGGGTAAAACCTACTTCATCAGAAGTACAGTTAGGGCATCTACACTAGGAAGCCATTTCAAAATAATTAAAATTGATTTAAAAACTCCCGAAATAACAAAATCAAAATAGTATGTCCACACTATAGGGAAGCCTTGAAATTAGACTGAGTCAGCCTAGGAAGCACTGGGGAGTAATTAGTTTGAATTAATCTGGGAATTAGTTTGAATTAATCTGGGAAGTAGTTATTTCAAAATAGTGGCACTGGAGCATCCATACTACTGCTGTTTTGAAATAACTATTTTGAAATTAGAGTTATTCCCTGAGGAAAGGAAAAATACAGATTTCTAAATAAGCGTCCTATTATTTTGAAATAACAGGCGTGGTACTGTGGACGCTCCACTTATTAATTCGACCTAAGGGGTTATTTCAAAATAAAGCCCTAGTGTAGACCAGAGCTTACTGAGTAACTTGGAGAACATTCATGCAACTTAGCTGGGCATGTCTCTATGTGCTGGTGGCTGATAATAGCACCTAGAGGGAGTTGCTGCTTGTAACTTTCAAAGCATTATGAAAGATAGCCCAGACTGGAGACTTAAGGGGACACAGTGGTCCCACATTTCCAGGTTGTACCGATGGAGTTCCATCACAACTGTATAAATAGCAAAACACATGAATGCCCTCCAACCAGAAGGAATATGTTTTATGAAGCTTAACATGAGCTTGGAAAAATCTGATAATATTCCAAAGGGAGGAAATGATGACCACCTGACTGGAAAATCATAGAATCATAGAACACTAGAACGGGAAGGGACCTTGAGAGGTCGTCGAGTCCAGTCCCCTGCCCTCATGGCAGGACCCAGTACCATCTAGACCATCCCTGATAGATATCTATCTAACCTGCTCTTAAATATCTCCAGAGATGGAGATTCCACAACCTTCCTAGGCAACTTATTCCAGTGTTTAATCACCCTGACTTTTAGGAAGTTTTCCCTAATGTCCAACCTAAACCTTCCTTATAGAGGGAAGAGACAGGAAAGAAGGCCTCCTTAATCTCTTATGAATAGCAAATATGCTCAGATGAAACCTCTTGCATGAGAAAAGGAAATGTGTTCCCTGTGGAAGTGAAGCATCAGAACATATTTGATTAAATTGCTCAGGTTAAGGATCCTCATGAAGAATAGTTAGTAGCTTGAATAGTCCTTACTTGACATGGCTTGAGAACAGATGGGAACAATAGCTATTTGGGATAGGGAAAGGTAAGATGTTGTGTCGTTTGGGCTGAATAGTTGAACACAGCTTACAAAATAAGGGGAAAGAAGGAAGAAAATGGAATAATGGTATAAGTATCGTGAGTAATCCGCAGTTGGCTGTTGATTTGAGTACTAGAAGTAAAGATATGAGAAAACAGAATTCAATCTCCACCTGATGTGGGGCTAAAAATGCTGGGCTGGCAACTCCTTGTTTCTATTTTTTATTTCTCTTACTGGAAGAGAAAAATGCTCTAAGTCTGTCCCTTTGGCATCAAGAGTAACTCTTCTCCTTGGGCTCCTCAGGAAGCTGCCCTTTCTTGCATCCTTAATGGCATTTCCCAAATAGTCTCTAAAAAGCTTCTAGCTATAAAAGGGAGTTTTAGAAAAATGACTCTTGATGACTGAGTCATTTCACCAGGCTTTTAACCAGAATTTCTTTCTTGTGAGACTGGAATAAAGGAGACTGTAGGATGAAAAACAGGTAATATCACTTACAAAATCATACATGGAAAAAAGATGATTCAAAACACTTTTGTACTTGCTTATCCTAAACTTTGAATGTGAGAGCAGAGAAAATCTTTCAGATTCAGAATAAGGAGGTTCTTATTGAGACTAGCAGACACAGATTCACCAAAACATCACAGAGGAGCTTTTGACATTATATTCCATGATTAACTGTTTTTCTGCTTAGCTGAGCACCAGAAGCATCTACCTTAGGGATATTAGGGTCGGATAATAGGATAATTCCATATTATCTTTTTAGATTTTATAACAGATTTTGCCATGTGCTGTAGGTAGCTATTTTTTGCTGGTGGTGAGATCATTCTCAAGCCACTATTTGGAAAGCCAAATGTATCTTTGAGATTTTTATTTAAAAGGCCCCTTAGAGGAGTCCTTATGCTATTTCTTTACATAATTCTTTATATATGTTTTTGGCAATATTTTCAATTAAATTGATATTTATCTTCCTAAACACTTTTGATGTATTGTCAAAATCAGAACCTGATGGGAAAGAGGATGAAGATGAGGCACATGAGTTGGGATATTCACTTCTACAGAAAAAATAGAGTAGATTTGTTTTAATATTTTATAACTAGTTCCTTGGATTTCTTAGAGGTTGAAGTATGCCCTCTTTTACCCTTACATTTGTGAAGAATAGACAAAGTCTGAAGAACTATAAGCTTTAGGAGGGACAATGGATGGAGATTCTAATCCTAGATTTGATGGTAAAAGGGATAGCTTCAGTTAAAGCGATGGAGATCGATTGAGATAATCCAATGTTCCAGGTCTGAGATGCATGAAGGAATTATTAGGTAAAGTATTGGAATGAAAATCATAGGGGGCCAGATCCAGAAATTGTAACTGAGGCTACGTCTACACTGCATCCCTCTTGCGCAAAAGCCTATGCAAATGAAGCGCGGCTTAGCATATTGCCACGCTTCATTTGCATAATTAATTAGGGTCTGGTTTTGTGCAAGAGGCTTTTGCGCAAAAAGGAGCCGTCTACACAGCTCTTTTTGCGCAAAAACACCCTCTTGCACAAGAGCCTTTCTTCCTCATTTTTTCAGGAAGAACGGCTCTTGCGCAAGAGGGTGTTTTTGTGCAAAAAGGAGCTGTGTAGACAGCTCCTTTTTGCGTAAAAGCCTCTTGCACAAAAACGGCCCCTAATTAATTATGCGAATGAAATGCGGCAATCTTCTAAGCCATGCTTCATTTGCATAGGCTTTTGCACAAGAGGGATGCAGTGTAGATGTAGCCAGAGAGACCTCAATAAATTAGTAAGTACAGCGAGGTAACATTTCTCAGTGAATAGTTAGTTTGTTAAAAATGGAGGTTTGACTCAGCTGAAACTATGAATCCAGACAGATAGAATAATAGATTTGAGTACAAAAAAAGTGTGGTGGGGTGGGAAATATTTAATTTCAATATTTTCTAAATGTAACATTTCAACTTCTTCATTTTGAAATGTTTTCGATTAAAAACACCCCAAAATGAAACATTTGTGATAGTGCGATGAAATAAAACATTCCACTTAACCTGTAACATTTTTTTCGTTTTTTTACTTCAATAAGAAAAAAGTAAAAATTTTTATTTCATGTTGACCAGGAACAATTTTTGTTTCCAGATTTTTTTGTTTGGTCTCTAAATGGAAAGTTAACATATTTACACAGTTCTATTAGGCTATGTCTATACTGCAACACTATTTTGGGATACCGGAGTAACCCAAATTAGCTATCCCACGTCTTAATATCAAGCCCATTTTTTTGGGCTTACTATTACGATGTCCCTGTAAACCTCATTTCACAAGGAATAAGGAACATTTTAGAAATAGCACTTTATTTTGAAATTTGGCACTGTGTAGACAGTGCCAAAGTACAAAATAAGCTATTATGAAATATGATCAAAATAAGATATGCAATTTGCATAGCTCAAATTGCGTATCTTATTTCTAGCTATGGTGCAGTGTAGAAGCACCCTGAGACTACGTCTACACTACGAGTTTCTTCGGCAGAAAATATGCTAATGAGGGACTCATTAGCATAAGTCACGACATCATTAGCATATTTTCTGCCATTTCTTTTTGCACAAGGGGTTTTTGTGCAAAAAGAAGCAATGTAGCCGCTTCTGTTTTGTGCAAAAACCCTGTTTTGCGCAAGATCCTTATGCCCCTGTGCAAAACAGGTTTTTTGTGCAAAACAGAAGTGGCTACACTGCTTCTTTTTGTGCAAAAACCCCTTGAGCAAAAAGAAATGGCAGAAAATATGCTAATGATGTCGTGACTTATGCTAATGAGACGTAGCCTTATAGAGCACAAACAATAAATCTGGTAGTCTGGTGAGAAGTTTTTACGGAGATTTCATGAACAGATCAATTTCTGCCTTGAGGAATATTAACAGTCATTATGAGGAAGATTTTTTGCTGCTATGGAGAATTGGTCAAAGTGCTCTGATTTACTAAAGAAGCGTTGGCTAAAGGAGGCAGTTTGCTTAAGTCCTGCTGCAGGTGTTTCACAGAATTGCTTTCATGCTTTTTACATATACAAATGCAGCCCAATATGATAGCTGCTACCTTGAGATTGGAGGATGCACCATGACTGAGAGTGCTATTTTTAATCATTGTTTCAATGATGATTACAGGCTTTGCAGAGTGTTTCTTCTAACAGGCTTCTCAGAGTGTTTCATCTAACAGCAGCCATTCATCTCTCTTTCTTCTCTTTCACAAACCACTTAGATACTGTCTAACATGACCTTTCCACTTTCATTTCACCCTGCTTTTTGGAAGCATATTTTTAAAATCTAGCAGGTGCTCCATAACAAATATGACTTATCATTAAGTCTGTGATGATATTTGGACAGATAGTATTACTCTTGATATCTATAAGGGTAAGTCTACACAGCAGTGTTATTTTGGAATAACTGAAGTTATTCCAAAATAACAAAGAATGCGTCTACGCTGCAAGCCTTTATTTTGAAATAATGTTGAGCTGCAGGACTTCTTACTCTGACATATGATAACCCTCATTTTACGAGGCGTAAGGGAAGTCAAAGGAAGAATGTTCTTCTTTCGACTTCCTGCTGTGTAGACAGCAGCAAAAGCCAAAATAAGCAATTTCAGCTTAAGCTACACCATTGATGTAGCTGAAGTTGCATAGCTTATTTTTACTATAGCCCTGCTGCGTAGATGTACCTGTAGTGGGGCGAAGTGGCCGCCCACTGACCCCGAGGGGGGAGGTGCCCCTCCCCCAGACCTTGGTGGGCAACACCTGGCCCTGATGACCCACCTGACTGGAAGCCAGGAGGCGGGGCCAGAGATATAAAAGACCTGCCAGAGAGGCCAGTGTGAGCCCAGCACCAAAAAGAAACAGAAGTCTCCCCTGCGCACCCAGAGGAAGAGCTGGACACAGGAGAGGCGGAGGACTGGCCTGGGCCACTGGGGCCCCTACTGGACAGTGACCTGGAGGGACTGCTTGCCTGGCCAGGGGTTCCGGACCTATGAAGCCCAGAAGCCCTGCACCAGGTTCAGGTGCCACCCAAGAAGGAGAAGGGAAGAAGCCCAGGGGTGATCGACCACCGTTTGGCTGAGCCAGAACCAGGGTGGTGCGTTGTGGAACGGATCCCCACTGACCCAGCAGCAGATGGTTCTGCTGCTACTAGGGCCCTGGGTTCGGACACGGTGGAGTGAGTGGGCCCGCGTTCCCCCTGCCACCTCACCCTTGGGTGGCAGTCTCCCCCCTTGGCTGTTACTCCACAGCAGCCTGCACCTGCCGGACCCCCACCTGAGCAAGGGGACCCAGCTGAGTGCACATACTAAGACTGTTGAACTGTTTATTTGTCTGCTGCCACACCCTGAGCAAGAACTTGATTTTGTGAACTCTTTTGCTTGCTGTCCCGCCCCGAACTGAGGCTTGGGACGCTGAACTCTGTGCTTGCTACCCCAGACTGCACCGAGGCTTGGGTCGCAGAACTGTTGACCTGTTTATCGCCCACCCAGAGCAGGGGCCTGGGCTCTGGACTGCTTATTGGTCAGCCAACAGCCCTGAAGAGCTGAATGCCACAGCTCAGTTCCCCGAGAGACTAAGCAGGGGGTAGTGGGGCAGAGTGGCTGCCCACTGATCCCGAGGGGGTGGCGCCCCTCCCCGAGCCTACAGGCTTACAGTACCCCAAGAGTTAATTCCAAGTAGTGCTGTGAAAACAACTGCACAGTCATTTAATTCTGCCTCAAGTCAGTCTTGGTATGTTTTTCAGTTTGTTTTAATAAAGGGAGGAAGGGAAGTTTGGCTCTTAAGTTTGTTCTTTTTGATTTCCAGAAGGATGGGGACTTTTGTCAACACTTTTCTATTATTCAAGAGGTCTTTTAGGGACACTAGGTCTTGGTTTATCTACTCACTGAAGGAATAACTTTTATATTTGTTTTATATTTCCATTTTTATATTGATAGATAATAATCTTTGGCAATTGTCTGAGGAGAGGAACCTGATAAATGCAAAAATGTTTTCAGTTGATGGGGTTTAGCTTATATGCATCATAATTATTACATTTTTTCTTAGTAATATCAAATAATGATGACCATATGGTGGTGATCCTAGAGGGCCTCAGGTAAGCCAACAATATCTTCTCATAAACGTTGTGTTAAAGAGGCTTACCAAAATTCAAATGGAGGGCTGTGTGTATCTTCTGTTCTTTATAGAAAGTAATAGTAGAGGTGATGGCTCATTAACATCTACATATTTGAGGGCTCCCATTCTGCTATGATCCAACAGGAGGAAGTGCTTCCAGGAATTTCTAGAGATTTTCCTTCAGGGTCCTATGTTAGGCATGGTTGACCCTCTGCCTGAAAAAAAGGCAGAAGAACAAGCCATCATAAAACATAAGGGATTTCTTGGTGTTTATTTTAATTAAAATTAATTTGTGTAGAATAAATTACAATTGCTTCTTTTGCTTGTCAAATGGGGTTGCTAGCTGAAGTATGTTTTTTAGCAAATATGTATCGATGCTATATCCTTAAAATCAGAGTGGGCTTTTTAGTGCATCTACTGTGCATTCTAGACAGCACTTTGTTTATCGGAAATGTCTTAATAGTTTTGCATACAGTTGCCAGAAGCAGCATCTGCTAGCCTTGGAAATTAAAATTCACAATGAAGATATATGAGCAGAAGAAGGGCAATCTGTGCTGGAATTTAGGACCCATATTCTGACCTCAATTATATTTCCATAATTTCAGAATAAAGCTTTTGAACCTGATAGCTAGTTTGGAATTAAATCAGTGTAAGAGGACAGAATTTGGCCAGATATGTTTAAGACTTTTAACCTGTTAGTTAATCTGCATCTCAGAATCCAAGTGTTAATGATAATGCCGTGTAAATGATACCCATTTTGGCATAGTTTACTAAATAAAAGGTGTTACTTAATATATCAAGATTTCACTAAAAAGATTCTTGCTGACGATAGGAGGCTTAGAAATTCCACATAAAAAGAAATACTTCTAAAATGTAAGTGGCAGTCCCACCCTGCAAGATTTCAGAATGCTGCACTGAACAGACATAACAGGATATTCTTCCAAAAATAACGTTTATTTGGTACTTTTAATTTAATGTATTAAAACTTGCTGTAAAAAATATCATAATCTCTGATTAGATTGGCACAGGCATTTATCTATAGCTACCACCATTCAGTAGTGGCCAAAATGTACATCTGGGTTTTTATACAGTCTTCTTATGTTCGTAGCCCCAATCCAGCAAATCAGTTAAGCTTTGAGTAATTCCACTCAAGTCTATTTAATTAAGGGAAATATTTATGTTTACAGTTAAACAGATGCTTAAGTGCTTTTAAGGTCCATCAATAGCTAGAAGCCAGGATGGACAGGGATGATGTCCCTTATCTCTGCCAGAAGCTGGGAATGGGTGACAGAGGATGTATCACTTGATGATTATCTGTTCTGTTCATTCCCTCTGATGCATTGGGTATTGGCCACTGTCACAAGACAGGATACTGGCCTAGATGGGCCTTTGGTCTGATCCAATATGGCCCTTCTTCTGTTCTTTTTCTGGATGGAGTCCTAATAGAGATGGGGAAATATTCTGTAGCAATCAGTATTTTCACCTGCATGACTCTTTTCATAGCAGGTGCACCATGGTAAGGAGCACAATCCCCTATTTCTGTTTATTTCTATCTTTGCTGCAAATGATTAGGGGTGGAGGCAGGTTAACCAAAATGTAATGAAGAATTTCATATGAAACGGTACCATGAGGTCATGGGTGAGCAGGCAAAAAGTTACCAGCCTGAGGCAGTACAATATATCCGCAAAACAGAGAAGCAGACTTTGTACAGTAGTGACAAAACATTAAATAATCTCTGTATGTAACTGGTCACACGTGAAAAATATTTTCTTTGAAATTATTATGGTACTATCTGACAGAGAACAGCGATAAATAGCTTAACTTTATCCTGCAATTGGTCTTAGAATTTTTGTAATTTGCTAGTAAAGGGGACTGATTGACTGAGGGGGTGATTGACTCTGAGTGGGTTAGGGATTCTGTTGTATTTTACGCTAGTGTTTCTTTTTATTATCACGAGATAGATAGACAAATATCCCCAATATGTGAAGTTGAAAAAAGGGGATCTCTTAGCTCTTTATCCTTGATCATGCAGATAATTAATTCACCATGGGACATATATATTGTTTGGAATTTGCAAGTGATATTTACTGGTAAAACATTACCAACAAGGTTAGCACTAGTATCAGTCAGGAAGGTTTGAAGCCAATAAAATCCGTTGGAAAAATCAAAAAATTATCTGAACCGAATTTCTCTGCTCACCTAAGAAGTCTACGGCCACGTCTATACTACAAGATAAGTTATTAAAGTTGATTTTTTTAGCACCCAATTTTGTAAAGTCGTAGATTCATGTCCCCATGGTGCACAAGAATTCAGTACAGTTTGAAATAGTGCATCCCCAGTAGGGTGGCTGCCATCAACTTTGAGTGCGATGCACTGAAGGTAGCTATCCCACAGTTCCTTCACCCCTTTGCATTCTAGGACATGCTCTCAGTGCATGCTGGGATCAAAACTGTTCAGCAGGTGGTTCTGGGCACATGTCATCAGCGTCCCATAATGCACTTGTCTCCTCCTTCCCCCCTGCTTGAAAGCAATGGCAAACAGTCTCTTTGTGCCCTTTCTTCCCCTGGTTATTTGCACAGACGTCATAGCGGTGTAAGCATGGAACTCATCATGGATCCCCTTATGCATTAAAGCATTATGGCAGTCATATTGACCGTGATGAGCCTTATGCTGGAGTATATCCAGAGCATATCCAGGATCCGTCAGAATGAGGAAAGCCATGAAAATACTTTTCTGAGAAGCACTTGAGTTGAATGACTGGCAAATGCTGCTGGCATTCAATTCTCTGGACACAAATATCCACTCAGTGTGCAGCAGCAGTCAAAAAAGTAAATAGAACGTTAGGAGTCATTAAAAAGGGATAGAGAATAAGACAGAGAATATCATATTGCCTCTATATAAAACCATGGTATGCCCAATCTTGACTACTGCATTCAGATGTGGTCACCTCATCTCAAACAAGATATATTGGCATTGGAAAAGGTTCAGAAAAGGGCAACAAAAATGATTAGGGGTTTGGAAGGGGTCCCATATGAAGAGAGATTAAAAAGTCTTGGACTTTTCAGCTTAGAAAAGAGGAGACTAAGGGGGCATATGATAGAGGTCTATAAAATCATGACTGGTATGGAAAAAGTGAATAAGGAAAAGTTATTTACTTACTCCCACAATATAAGAACTAGGGTCACCAAATGAAATGAATAGGCAGCAGGTTTAAAACAAACAAAAAGAAGTTTTTCTTCACTCAGCGCACAGTCAACCTATGGAACTCCTTGCCAGAAGATGTGGTGAAGGCTAGAACTTTAACAGGGTTCAAAAAAGAGCTAGATAGAGTCATGGAGGTTAGATCCATCAATGACTATTAGCCAGGATGGGTAGGAATGGTATCCCTAGCCTCTGTTTCTCTGAAGGTGGGTGACAGGGGAGGGATTAAAAATTTGAGGATTACCTGTTGTGATCCCTCCCTCCAGGGCATCTGGTATTGGCCACCGTCAGCAGACAGGTTACTGGGCTAAATGGACCTTTGGTCTGACCCAGAATGGCCATTCTTATGTTCTTATGTTCTAATGGAATGCCAGTTCTGGTGCCATCAGAGAAGCACGTACTGGTGGGACTGCATAGTTATGCAGCTATGGGACAATCAGCAGTGGCTTCAAAACTTTTGCATGCCTAAGACCACTTTCATGGAAGTTTGTGAATGTCTTTCCTCCACCTTGAAGACCAAGAATACCAGAATGAGACCTGCTCTGACCGTGGAGAAGCAAGTGGCAATTGCCCTGTGGAGGCTTCAATGCCAGACAAGTACTGGTCAGTTGGAAATCAATTCAGAATAGTGAAATCTAGCATGGGGGCTATTGTAATCCAAGTAGCCAAAGCAATTACTACCCTTCTGCAATGGAAAGTAGTGACTCTGGGAAATGTGGAGGACATAGTGGAAGGCTTTGCTACAATGAAGTTCCCTAACTGTGGTGGGGCTATAGACGCAACACACCTCCTATCTTGGCACTCAACCACCTTGCCAAAGAGAGCATAAATCACAACAGGTACTTCTCGATGATGCATCAGGTGCTGGTGGATCACAAGGGCTGTTTCACCCACATCATCATAAGATGGTTGGGAAAGGTGCATGATGCATGCATCTTTAGGAACTCCTACCTCTTCAGAAAGCTGCAAGCTAGAACTTTCTTTTTAGACTGGAAAATTAACATTGGAGGTGTTGAAATGCCAATAGTGACCCTTGGCCACCCAACCTACCCCTTGCTCCTTTGGATCATGAAGCCACACACAGGCAGCCTAGACTGCAGTAATGATCAGTTCAACTACAGATTGAACAAGTGCAGAATGTGTTTGTGGGCATTTAAAGGGAAAGTTCCACAGTCTAATGACTAAGTTAGACCTCAGTGAATGCAACATTCCCATTGTAGTGGCAGACTGCTGTATTCTTCATAATATTTGTAAGAGTAAGAGGGAAAGGGTGGGGTTGAGGTTGGGGGAGCGGTCAAGGCACAATGCCTAGCCAGTGTTTATGAGCAGTCAGACACCAGAGCAATAAGGAGCACAGCAAGGGACACTGCAAATCACAGAGGCTTTGAAAGACAGTTTTATGAATAGCCAGATTTGAGAGTCATGCATGTTGCTCTCAGAGGAGCCTACATTCAGTGTGCTGACCTGTAAACATCCACCTTTGACACAAGCAATAAAGAGACGGTTGTTCAGAAATCACGCATTTTTATTTAGGGAACACAGCAGAGACAGAAAAGGAGTTCATGGTGGGAGCTTGGGTACAGGATCACAACTGTAAGAAGGACAGAGTTTTGTTTTGGGAAACATCCCTGGCGGTTGAGTGTGAGACTATCCTTGATCTTCCCTCTCCCCCCACATTGTAGGGTCCCTGGGAGAGGAAATATGGAACTTAGCGAGGAGGGAATATAATTCTGCAAGGTCTGGAAGGGGTGCCCATGCATGTAGCTATCCTGGAAGGCTGCCATGTGGTTAATTGTATCTGCCGTGGTCTTCAAGACTCTCGCCTGGGTCTTTACTTCCAGCTCTCTGCATGCTCTCCTGTACATATGCTCTATTCTCATCTCCAACATCAGTGTATTCCTTAAATGCTCCCTGTCCAAGAGGGCGGATGATATTTGCTCCTTGAACATGTCATCCCTAGTCCTTTTTTGGCTGCGGATCTGTGCCAGCCAGACAGCTGGCGGAGCCAGAGGAGTGTGCAGCATGCTTACTGCTATTCCCGCTGTAATGAAAAATGAAGGGCAGACTTTATAGGCAATACAATGTAGAGTGCAAAACCTAATCTGTTAGAATAAAAGGAAGGTCTGTCTAGAGACAATAGAGGTATGTCATATACAAAGCCACAATTTTGTTTTTAAGTGGCCACTTTGCAGCAGGTACACCACTGAGTTCTTAGAGGAGCAGCTGGATTCGGTTTGGTGGCTAGCATGGTAAGGGACAGCCTGGGGCTTGAACCTGTGGAAGGCAGGGGGCCTGGGTGTGGTGGCAAGGTAGGGTAGGGGTTCATGTGGTGCCCTTATATTTGGTACCCCTAATTTTCTAGGAGAGTGCAACTTTCCCTTCTCACAGGACTATGCAGGCAGGAGGGACAAGAGGGTCAGGGCATGGCAGCAGGGTAGAGCAGGGGCTTACATGGCACACATGTGTTTGGCACCCTCCATTTGCTGGGAGAGTGCAACTTTCCCTTCCTGCAAGACCATGTGAGTGGGAGTGGGAAGGGCTCTGGGCATGGTGGCAGGGCAGGAGCTCAAGCCTTGCTTCATTGGAGATGAGCTAATAGCTTTGCCTGCTTCCTTCAGGTTGCCACGTATGATATCAGTCTTCTCCGAATCACACAGAGTGATAGGGAGCAGATGCTGACTGATTGTAGCCAGAAACTTGGACCTTATGCTGCTATGCTTTGTACTGCAATGATGCCAGACCACTTACTGCTGACTTGGCATGGAAAGGTGTTCTACCGTGGAGAACAGAATAAGGTTCCGTTCCCCAGAAACCTTGTGAGAAGGATTGAAGAGTTCCTGTATGAAAGCTTTATGGAGATGTGCATGGAGGATTCCTGCTCCATCTCCAGATACATTAATAAGCTGTTCTGGGACTCCCCGCCCCACTGTGTAGGCACAGTGGCATCTACAGATCACATCCAATTGACTTAACCTGCTTGTAGCAGAATGAAAAATGTGAGCTCACCAGAAATGCCCTCCTTGGAAGCAGTGCCTGGCTGCAAGATCTCCTGGGCTGTCAGTGACATCAGTTACCCAACTCACATGCTGAACACCCTCCTCCTCCTCTTCCTCATCCAAGCTGTCCTCAACACTGCTGCCCAAGTTTGGGAGAGGAATGTCTTAGGAGGAATCCATGGACAGGCTAGGGAAGCTAGTTGGGTTCTCCTCCCCAGGATCACATGCAGCGGCTCATAGAAGCAGTATATTTGTGGTGATGATTCAGACGGTTCATTTGCCTCAGACTGTCCATTAGCCTCCTTTGTCTTCTGGTATGACTATCTTCTTTATTTTCACGTGGCGCTGCTGGACATCCCTAGTCTATCCTTTCTCCTCCAGGCCCTTTGCAATCTTGGCATAGATATTTGTATTTCTTCTGCTGATTTGTAGTTCTGCAAGAACAGATCCCTCTCCCCACACACAGCAATGAGGTCCAGGATCTTCTGCATGCTCCAGGCTGGTGTTCATCTGCTATCCTGAGAACTAATGTTGTGGTGTGCTGCTCAGGTGTGCTGTCTGCTCGCCATGCTGGCCACACCTGAAATGAAATTCAAATTTTCCCAGGGCTTTTCCTCTTCACCTTGAGAGCAGTAGAGCTGAAAGTCCTGGCCAGAGCAATCACCACAGGGCATTGAGGCCAAGAACTTCGACCTCCTGGAGGCCAAGAACTTAGACTTTTACAGCACTGCATCTGCACAGCACTACCTTAAAGTTGACCATGCAAGGTCACATTTAGTGTTACTCCTTATGAAAAGCAGCAGTGCCAAAATTGACTTTAGTGGCCCTTAAAGTTGATGGAACAGGCTTTCTGGTGTGGATTCATTGTTTACAAATTCAGCATAATGCAGTTAAGTTCAAACTAAACTCCCAGTGTGTACCAGGCCAACATATACTCAGGCTATGTCTAGACTGCAGGCTTCTTTCGGAAGAAGCTTTTCCAGAAGAGATCTTCCGGAAAAACTTCTTTAGAAAGAGAGCGTACACACAGCAAAAGCACGTAGAAAAAGAGATCTGTTTTTTCAAAAGATAGTGTTCACATTGATTGGACGCTATCTCGCATTTAAGTTGTGATTACTATGGACGGAGTGGCCTCTAGGGCACCTGTGCTTTTTTCCTGGAGGCCTCTTCTTTAAAAAAAAACATCTCTTCCCCATCCACACATACCTTTTTTCAAAAGAGCTCTTTCGGAAAAAGGCTTCTTCTTCCCAGAATGAGGTTTACCAATATTGGAAAACCCGCTGTGTTCTTTCGACTTTCTGTCAAAAGAACGCAATTGCAGTGTGGACGTAAGTGTAGTTTTTCCAGAAAAATGGCCATTTTCCTGGAAAAACTCTGCAGTGTAGACATACCCTCAGTCTTCCCCAGTTCTCTAATGCTTGCTTCATCATCTTGTATCTAAGACAAAGCTATACAGGAGATACCTTTCATGTGGCAAGAGCTGATAAATTTATAATTCAAATTTAGCAAAGAAATAAATTAAGGGAAACATCTGCTTTACCTATAATCTGCTGGGTGTTACAAAATTAGAGCCATGCAAATTATTTTTTCCTCTACATCTTTTCCATTATCTGTAATCTGCTGGGATTTTCACACTTAAAGCATTGCATTTGTCTAGTTAACAATGTATCTTAATTTTTAAAAGTCCATACATATTAAGCTATCGTCAAATGCTTCATAATTCAATGAAGACTTGCTGAATGGTGATATTAAAAGTAAATAAAAAATCAGGATCCTTTGCTGGTATAAATCAATGTAGTGCCACTGAAGTCAGTAGAGGAAAATATTTACTAGCAACTAAACACTTTGGGCTAGTATATAAAATTGGCTACTCAGAGGCACAAGGGGGACTAGGACCTGCACATAACCCCAGCACAAGTTAATCAGAATTTACAAATATTTCCTCTTTTTCAAAGGCACCATAGATTTTGGGATCCAAGTGATCCCGTTCTCCAGACAGAGAAAATGAGGTCATCTCTATCCTGGCAGTTCAGAGAAACCTCCAGGTGAGCATGCCCAAGGAAATCTGGATTGATCAGTGGATCATAACTGGATCTCATAGAATACCTTAACATTTCCATTAAGATTTGCTTGAGTAACACACTGAATCTACTTTGGCTGGGGTAGAACTCTTTGTGTTTACTTTCTGTGCATATTGCAGTGAATGAGGTTAATAGCAAGATTAATAGCAAGATTAATAGCAAGATTGTTAAGCATTTATTAGAGAATGTTCACACAAAGCAAATTTTGAACTTGTAAATATGAATATTTACAAATAAAATCTGATTTTAAGAGTTTCTTTCAACCATTCCTGGAACAGAAACATACTATTTTATTTAAGTGTTCAATCGCACATCTCTAAAATAACTTAATATTTGAATACTCGCAATTGTGAACAATTTGTAGACTTGGAGTTATTCAGAGAACTCATTCCATGAAATATACCAAACAGCGAATACATCTGAGAAAGTAGTAAGATTATCCCATTTCATACACAGAAACTGAGGTAAAAATAATTGGCTACATTATGCACTATGGATGATTTGCAAACCTTTAGAGATAGTCACCGCCAGAGTGCTACACTTGTGTGCTTAGTTTAGCTAACAGTACTTTTACAGCAAAAAGCAGAATCATTCAGAATAGCAACTGCATGTGCATTTACTTATTATTTTTAGAGCTGTTTGAGTATTTATTGACTATTTTTGCCATTTTTTTCTTTGTTGTTGTTGAATAATTGTTGAATTTGACCAGCTCATGATTGTTACAGCTAGCAACAGTGCGCTGCAGGATGTACCATACAAACAGACACATATGAACCTGGCCCCAAAGAGTTTATTGTAACAATATTTTTGTTAGGTTTTCAGTAACTGCTCATAAAAATATAACTGACAAGGTGATCATTTATAATATGGACAAAGTGACAATTGCTGCCTACCCAAACAAACTGGGGAAGCAGAAGCAGTAACATATTTGTTTTGGCAGTGGGCAGAACAGATTGTTTTGAAAAGTTCTTCATTTATCCAGAAGACTTAATTTATAATCTAACAGACTGAACAGAAGTGCTTCTGGAGATGGATCACTTAATTTCCAGTAAAGCTAACAAGCTTTTGGGGTCGGGCAGACACTAGAGATAGAAAAAACCTTGAGTGAGGCAGGCAGCTTGTATTCTGGGGATGCACTAGTGTCGCTACAGGTTTCCCCCTCATTCCTTCAATTTAATTAATGACAATGTGAGAGATCAAACTACAGACTAATGTGATAGTTCCTTGTGATGGAGTTGAGAATACCATCATACTTTTTGTCCCACATGAAAGAAAGCCTTGTGCACTATTTGTTTTAAGATATGCTCAGAAAGAAGGAGGAAACTTGTTTCTAGCAATCGGAGCTCAGTTTGGACTTTAGTACTCATAAGTGGAGTTATGATTCTTCTTCATTTGCTGTATCAATTAAGGAACCATGAGAAAGAAGCTCCTTCATATTTTGGTGACGCATGCCGGGAGTTGCACATCAGTACTGCTGGGTTGCAAAGCATTAACAAAGAATATACATGAGCAGTATGTACTTCAGTGCTTGGATTGTTTTATTCATAGTCATAGTTCAAGTAGATGCCTCTGAAGATGGCCTGGCAGCAACATTGCTACAAGAAAAGGAAGGTGCACAACACAATGCCTGGTAGCTTATATGTGTTGAAAGCTATTTCAGAGAGAAACAATATGGGCCAGTTTAGAAAGAGAACAGGCACTGCAATGAGTCAATTTTTTTCTAGGGTGATATTTTATTCTGAAAATGAATAGTAAAAGGATTACAGTGGTTGTAAAACATGAAAGCTCATAACCCTTTTGTAAGTAGGTGGCACCTTGTAATGTGGATACATAATTTTGCTATTTGTAATAAACAGGAGCATAAAGATTTGCTGACAGATTATGTCTTGGAATATCTCCAGTTTTGCTCCAGAGAAGGCAGAAAGGATAATGTGACAGGACAAGCTGTCGGGAGGAGTAGAGAAAGAGTCTCAGACAAGAACAAATCGGCACTCACTAACAGCTGCACTTCATATTCCTGTTCATATTGTGTTAGGGCCCTATGATGGAGTGTTTACCCACACTGGAAAAGAAGGGGTAGCCAATTAGGGCCCAGTGGAGTCACATGAAGGGGAGCTACAGGGCCAGAGACAGTCAGTTGCTGCAGGGAGCCCAAGGAGGGAGGATGGTGTTCCTAACAGGGTGCAGGAAAATAGTACTTTGGACAGAGCACTTGCTGACAGAGAATGGGGGAGTAAGAGATAGCTCCTGGCTGGCTGAAAGCTTTGAAAAGAGGGTGAATAAGGTGCTGTTGATCCAGGGAAGTGGGTCAAGGAATTGGAACAGAAGAGATGGAGGTGAAAAAGATGTAGCAGGACTCTGCTATCCGTAGGTTTTCTGGGTTGGGACTCAGAATAGTAGGTGGGTCTGGGTCCTCCCCTATTCATCACTGGGGAAATGGCAGGATTTGGACTGCAATACTAGGGAAGACATGGATGCTGGCATGGCTGGAGGGCTGAATCATGAAAAAGTGCTACAGTTCCTGGGCAAAATTGACTCAGCAGGTAGAAAAGACAGCAGGAGAAACTTCACAAGCCAGCATGCCAGCTGAGAGAGTTAATACTTGAGAAAATCAACAGGAAGTGCCACTCTGATGGGTGAACTCCATCCTAGGCCTCAAGACTGTAGATCTGAGAAAAGTGTGGATCAGTGCGTCTCTTTTCTCCAGCGATAGAAAATGGGGGCTACTCAGCTCCACAGGTTGAAAGGCAGGAAACTGGCCCTGAAAAGTTTATTCCTCACTTACCTGAAGGGTGGATTCAGGACCTGAATCAGAGCAGATTGGCTCTCTAACAGTGAGGAAGGCATATGCCATATGAGAATGAGGGGAGAAGGGCTGGATGTTATTCTTTTAATGATAAATGAAAGCATGCTAGGATTGCTTGAAAGTCCTTAAAATATAGACTCTTCTGCCTCGCCTCTAGAAGCAGCTTCAGGGGAAAACAGCACAGAGGAAGGATATTGTTGCTTGATTGAGAATGATCCAGAGGAAGCAGAGCCTGTAAAGAGAGCTTGTAGTAGAGGCTTGGAGGAGTTCACTTCCCACATGGCTTCTGAGCTCTAACAACAGCTGTATTGTGGATGCTCTTGGTATATGTAACTTTGCATTTTGGAGGCTAGTTATGTGTGTATTTTGCAGGCTAATAAACACTTTGGATTTAATGAAAATCTCCTTCCACTTTTGTTCTTTATCTCACCACACTTCCGTGGTGGGCAAAGGCATCCTGATTCACTGCTGTGATCCTGCAGGAGGAGGCATGAGAACTGCTGGAGTTAGGCAATGCTGTTGGAATGCTGCATCTGAGCTTTTGGGTACACAGATCTGACATAAGTCTTTGTTCATATATGATGGGTTGGCTATGGAGTCTAACATATAATTCAGTAGCTTCAGGGGGTAGCCGAGTTAGTCTGTACAGAAAACAACAACAAATGGTCTGGTAGCACTTTATAGACAAACAAAACATGTAAATGGTATCATGAGCTTTCGTGGGCACAGCCCACTTCTTCAGACCGGAGTTTTGAGTTTAGGATGTGCAGACCCAAAATAAATAGGAGAGAAGGGGTGGGGGAACGAAGGGGTGGAAGACAGGGAGCAGAGGGTATAGAAAATTCAGGAAGGTAGAGGGAATCAGTAAGTATCTGAAGATTGGGTAGTTAAAAGGAAGCAGATAAGAATCAAAGTCAATTGATAGTATCCTTCCTGGCATAGGAATCTATACAAAGAGCTGTTTGCACCTTCATTGACTGTATGTTTCCTTTACATATATCTGATTTGTGTCCATAGATACTTTCCTGCAGAGACTGTCCATTTTGTCCAATATATATAGCAGTGGGGCACTGCTGGCATTTGATGGCATAGGTCAAATTACTGGATGTGCAGTCAAATGACCTTTTGATTTGGTAGTTTATGTTGTTGGCTCCAGTAATGAATTCGCTAGTATAAATATGTGGGCAGAGTTGGCATCATTTTTGGTTGCAGGGCTGGGTTCCTGGATGCTTATGATATGGTTGTGTGGCATGATTACTGGAAAGAATTTGTTTCAGGTTGGAGGGTTGTCTGTAAGTAGGAATAGGCTTTCCTCCCAAGGCCTCGGAGAATGAGGGATCATTTTCCAAGATGGTTTGTAGACTGTGCATAATGCGCTGGAAGGGTCTGAGTTGTGGATTATAGGTAATAACAAGTGGAGTTCTGTTATTTTCTCTTTTGGGTCTGTCTTGAAGTAGTTCATTACTGAGTACTTTTTTGGCTCTGTCAATTTGTTTTTTCACTTCTCCAGGTGGGTATTTTAGTTTTAGGAATGCCTGAAAAACGATATACATAAAGGAAACATACAGAAACCTATTGGGGAACACTTTAATCTTCCTAATCACTGTTTAAAAGATCTTCAAGTGGCTATCTTATCACAAACCAATTCTATTAGCCAGATACACAGAGAAGCATTGGAATTAGAGTTCATCCGCAAATTCAATTCTCATGCTAATGGACTCAATCGTGATGAAGGATGGTTAGGACACTATCTACCTAACGGTCAATGAAAGTGCAAAGAGCTCTTTGTGTAGATTCCTATGCCAGGAAGGATACTATCTATTGACTTTGATTCTTATCTGCTTCGTTTTAACTACCCAATCTTCAAATACTTACTGATTCCCTCCACCTTCCTGAATTTTCTATACCCTCTAATCCCTGTCTCCCACCCCATTTTTTCCCCCCCCTCCTATTTATTTTGGGTCTGCACATCCTAAACTCAAAACTCCGGTCATCTGAAGAAGTGGGTTGTGCCCACGAAAGCTCATGATACCATTTACATGTTTTGTTTGTCTATAAAGTGCTACCAGACCATTTGTTATATAATTCAGTATTCCTCCAGCCCACTTTTTTCTTGTGTTGGGTAGGTTTCTGCAGTCTCGATTCTTCTGTCTCTATTTGCCATGCTATCCTGGGTGCCCTTGATATTTTACCACTTTTGGGCAGCAGGAGCTTCAGTTTTCGGTCTTACATATACTCATTCCCGGAGGACCAAATATTAAATAGAGCTGGTAGACAACCAGAGAGGCACCCTCCTCTCCTTCCTCTCATTTGCTCTGGAGCCTTTAGCAAATCAGATTTCTTGCATGGTGCCTGCTATCAAATGAGGAGGATGTCACCCCTCCATGTTCTTTTTGGGAAGGTTGCAGAGTCCGTTTGACCATTGTTTTGGTCTCTTTTTACTGGTATGTGGCCTTTGTTGTCTTGTGCTCTCTTCTTTCTTCTGACACAAGCATCTGGAACAGAGATGTAAGGTGTGAAGGGATACCAAGAATATTTAGTGCAATGTATTTCCTGACTGTATTTCAGATATGAAATACACGAAAGACATGAATACTGAGGATATGGCTCTTAATATTAAACACATTTGTGGGGTGGGGTTCAATGTAGGGTGTGACATAGGGTTCGTCTACACTTCACTTCTATTTCGAGGTAACTAGCATTATTTCAAAATAACAATGGGAGCGTCTACACAGCCATTCTGTTATTTTGAAATAATTTAAAAATAACGGATGGCTTATTCTGAAATCTGTAAACCTCGTTCTATGAGGAATAATGCCTATTCCAAAATAGCTATTTTGAAGTAAGGCATGTGTAGACGCTCCACTGCTGCTATTTTGAAATAGCCTCTCACCAAGGCCATTCTAAGTTATTCCTCCCCAGTGCCTCCTAGGGCTCTAAATCGAGATAGCACGTCTACATTAGGGAAGCCTGCCTTGGAGTAATTTTGAGGCTTCCCTGCAGTGTAGACGTGCTATTTTGAAATAAGTTATTTCAGAATAACTATTCCAGAATAGCTTATTTCAAAATATGCTTGCAGTGTGCACGTAACCATACACTCATTTCTAGGGGACAAGATGTTAAATGAGAGCACAGTGGTAGACATTGCAGCCCTGGATGCTTTAGCACCAGTCTACAGGTGCATCTACAAAGCACCCTTCTGTCAGAATAAGCTACACAATTTTGCTAATTGCGTAGCTTATTCCGAGTCTAAATCGAAAGAGCTTATTTTGAAATTTGGCTCTGTCTACACAAAATAAGATACTATTCCAACAAATCCCTTAATCCTCATGGAACGAGGGTTACAGGGATGCCAGAATAGTACACTCACTATTCCATGAAATAACAGGCACTTTTAAAGATGCAGCATTGCTATTTTGGGGTACTTCCAGTATCCCGAAAGAGCAACCCAGTCTAAACGTATCCTAAGAGATCCTATTTGTATTGGACCAATCTGCCCTGTTCAGTTTATAACTGGGATATATGAGTTGCATATCAAAAGTGTTGATACTTTTTTCGATGTGGACAGGCCTGATCAGCTACAATACAGAAAAAGGCAACTTTGCTTTGCAAACTCAGTACTAATTTGGCAGTATGAATATTTGAGTGGCTTGCTGATCTGAAACCTAGCAAACAGAGGAAGGTTGAAACAAAGATAAATTATTACCTATTGCAGACAACTGTCCAGTCCCACCACCTGAGTGCATCTGGGTTGATTCATTAACAGCAATTATCAGCTAGACCATTGGTACACTGAGTACTGTAGTTTAGTGTGATAAACAGATCTGGCTTTGTGAACAGGTGTTAATGCTGGCTGTGTCTATTCCAAAACTTTTCCCATTCTAGCACCGTTTTAGTATCAGGAGCCATGCAATTCAATTGCTAATGGAGAGACTTCTTTTCTTCTGCGATTAGAAGAAACCACACAGTTGCAAACAGCAGTTTCCTAGAGCCAGGTTCATAGCAAAGGTGGGAAACTGATCACAAGATTGGTAGTGATCCTGCGAGGGGCTGAGATGACTGATTTATGTAGGCAGTTAGTTTTCTAGGCATTAATTAACACACTCATGTTTCAATGCTCTGGTTGTTTGCCAGATGACTTACAAATAGGGAGGTAGGGCAGGGAGGGGAACTTTCTTTCCTACTAGGGGCCATATCCACATTTAAAATGACAAAAAGAATATGCTGTGAATCAAGGAATTTGGCTGCTGGCCCCATAAAACACTCAGAAAAACCATTTTAATAATGAGCAAAATACCTTGTCTGGAGTCCTTCTTCTCCTTAGTCGTCTGCTCCATCCCTGGCAGTGGGCTTTGATAGTCAGCCCCTATTGTCTGGAACGTTCTGTGTCCCCATTCCTGTCACAGTCCCCACCGTTGCTGCTCCTGCTGCCAATTTCTGCCCCTCCACCACACGCCACCAGATTATTCTTGGATGCTGTTCAATAGTATGGGAGGCTCAGTGGATGCAATACGCTTCAGAATCTGCTTCAACTCATTTAGGAAGGAGCAGATGTGCCTTCCCAGCCTGGAGGTTTGGTTGCTGTCCAAGACCTTGTTAAAGTGCACTTGAAAGGCTTTATCTTTTGTCCTAGCATTGTTTAGCTCCATGGTCAAGCTTTGGTCAGCCTCTGAGCAATTTTCACATACATCCCAGGGTTTTGGATTTGGTAACGGAGCTTGGACTGGCAGTGGCACAACTGAAAAGTTGTCATAACCATGAAAGCTTACTTAAAACCAGAAAAAACAATAAATCTGGGTCATTCAATCATGCTTTCATTTGATGGTTAAGACTAAAATGTTCCTTAGATTTGTAAACTGCACTACAGTGCTTGTATAAGGTGAATTGAACAATACTGTTCCTTTTGTTTATCTTTTTTACAGTGCAATTATCTGTAATTAATAATAGTATAAAGTAATCACTGTACACTTTGTATCCTGTAATTGAACTCAATATATTTGAAAATGTAGAAAAACATCCACAATATTTATAATACATTTAAATTCTTATTTGACTATTCTCTAATGGTTCAATTAAAATTATGATTAATTGCAATTAATTTTTAAAATTTAGTTAATTTATTTTACATTAATCACTTGAGTTAACTGCAATTAATCGACAACCGTAATTTAAACAGTGTTTTCTGTATAATGTAATTTGTTACAGCAGAGCCCTGCAAAACCATGGCTATCCACTTACTATCTGCAGGTATCCACATCCATGGAAGTGGATACAGATATCTGCAGCTCATTTTTGCGGATGCGGATATCAATTTTATACCTAGAACCCTGCAAATTTGTGGATACCCACTTTATATTCATGGGTATCTGCATTCACGGATGTAGGTAGGGATATTTGCAGATCATTTTTGCAGATGCAGATGTATACCACTTTTATATCCATGCAGGGCTCTATGGGCAGGGCTTGGCAAGCGGCAGCGAGCTCTGCTTGCCAGCTGCGCGGTTTGGCACGCTGTGCATGCAGAGACCGTGTTGCGCATGCGCTGATCATGCTGCGGCGCCATGCCGAGCTAAAATCTACTCGCCACAGGTGAGTAGATTGCCCTAATTGTCGAGCCCTGTCTATGGGTGTATCTACACTGCATCCGTACGTCAAAATAAGATATGCAATTTGAGCCACGCAAATTGCATATCTTATTTCGATCTAATTTTGAAATAGCTTATTTCGAAATTTGGTGCTGTCTATACCCTCGTGGAATGAGGGCTACAAGGACGCCAAAATAGCGCGCCCATTATTTTGAAATCTATTTTGAAATAACGGGTGCTTTTAAAGATGCGGAATAGCTATTTCAGGATACTTCCATTATCCCGATATAGCGCTGTTGTCTAGATGTAGCCTAAGTGACAGAGTTCAGACAAATGCTTATTAATGTGTTACATGCACAAAAAACAAACATGTCCAGTATTCTTGGTTAGAAATAACCATTATTGTGTAACAAGAGTAAAATCAAATTAGAACAAAAGCCAGATTTTCATGAGAGAGTACACAGAGCAGCTAGGATCAAGAAGAAACAAAACTTAAGCTTCAGTGTCAGCAACATGCTTGGATTTAGAGAAATACAGACGCAAGAATTTCTGCAAAGCTTTGTTATTACCATGACAGAAGGAGAGTGCACAAACTTGTACTCTGCTGCAGAGACAGCAAAGCTAAACCTCAAAGAATTTTTTCTAGACTGTAAAATCACTTTTCAAACTCAGGCTTAGGTCCAGTCATCTACAGAAAATTCTACTGGTCACTGCAAGGAATTATTATTGTTTCTTATGGAAGATCAATTACACCTAGGTAGCTTCAGAGGAAGCCACCCAGAACAACAAGCAGAGACCAAATGCAGAAACACAACAATCTTCTTCCTTTTTCTCATTACCCCCTTTTGCTGGTAAACAAAGAAAACACTTCCATACTAAGCCTCTATGACCTCTCTGCATTATTAGATACTTTGGTCACCAAATACTCCTGTTCCACTTCCAAATGGTTGCAGGGATGATCATAAATGGCCTGAAATGGTTCATGTCCTCCCTGTCAGACCAAACCTAAAGGATTGTTAGGGGCAACTGTTCCTCCACTTCCAAACCACTTATTTATTGAGACCCACAAAACTCAGTTCTTTTCTCCCATATCATTCTTTTCTCCCATACCTACAAGAATTGTTGTCCAGATACAATAGTAATAGGGACCATATAGCAGACACCATGAGGGTCACTTTCCTTTTTAAGGAGAAATCAGTGACATGGAGTGTAGATATTTCTTTAGTGTAATTTGTTCATTTTAAACTGTTCATAAGCCTTTGATTAGAGGTGGTCCTAAATAGCACAAAGCTCTCTTTAGGCATCCCAGTCCAAAATCCAATGGGCAGTCCCCAGGAAGCACTTATGCAGCAAGCATGAGCTGTAATTAGAGGGATTAAGGCAGAGAGCAAACTCTCTTGCTGTTCCCCACAACATTCCCCACAAAAAAGTAACCACAAACCAAACCAAGAGCAATACAGCATTTCTTCACAATCTACAATACTTATATGTTAAGAAAAAGAACTTGTAAGACTGTGTGTAACAGCGATGTCTAGTGACTTGCGCCAAAAGAAGTATTAAGAAAAGGCTGTTGGGAGAGCTGGCGAGACAGAACAGGCTGACATGCCAGAATGCAGACAACTTGCAGCTCTGCACGTCCTTTATTGCCAAGTGTAAACAGCACCATGTCCCAGCTTCCCCCAAACTAGGAGAAATCAGCAAATGGTAAAAGAGAAATCAGGCAAGACTGAGGTGAAGCTGGTAGAAAGAGAAAAAGCACTTCAAAGAACTCGCATCATCTGTCACATCTCTCATTGTTGTGGGCATTTTCCCTCAGACTGTTAAATCAGGCTGCAGCCTTGGGATATTTTGGACTCCTCAGTACAACTGGATGCCCAAATAGTCATGGCTCACTTCCATCTGTATGCCATCCTATTGAACATAAATCTGGCCAAGGGGATCCACACATTTGTGATCTCCAGCTTTGCTTATTACAACTTATGGTGCTTAGGATAAATCACACACACTTTGTTCAGCAGTAAAAGCCGCTGTGAGCACACAATCCCAGTACTTTGTTCTCTACACTGGCTCCCCAATGAATACAGATTCCAATTCAAGTTCTCCATCCTGGTACTCAGTGCTCCCCCATGATTGTCCCTAGCTATCCAAAAAATTAACTCTGTTTCTGTGACCATGACCCTGCTACATTCCACTAAAACAATGAAACCTCTCAACCCACAGACAGAGGCTTATGGTTGTGGCAGACAAGAACTTCATAGGACCCTGTGTCTTGACCATGGACTCAGCGTGACAAAACACACTGCATGCCAAACTCATCATTTTAAGAGCTGAATGAAGAACTCTTTGCTTTAGCATTCCTTCAGTTTAAGAAAGACAGCATGCCTGCAGCATTACATTAATGGAGTTATTTCTATTAAAGTCTGAGAAGGAAGAGAGAAAACACTAATTATTATATCTATTTCAAATACATAGGAGATGCTCAGATATTAAAATGATGGGGTCATATAAGCAGTGTTGTCTTCAAGTCGTCATTGTCAAGTCCAAGTCAAGTCTCAAGTCACTACAGTTCAAGTCTCAAGTCGAGTCTCGAGTCCCTAAAGTCACTTTCGAGTCAAGTCCCAAGTCGAGTCTCAAGTCTTAATTTAAAAAATGTCAAGTCACTTTTGTACAAGCCATCAATATCGGCATTTTTGGACAATTTTTTCACCAAGTCTATTTAACAAAATTAGCAAGTCTCAAGTCGAGTCTCAAGTCACAAACAATGAACCCGAGTCGAGTCTCAAGTCGAGTCACCTAGGCGACTTAAGTTAGACTCGAGTTCAAGTTGTGGGACTCAAGTCAACAACTCTACATATAAGTACTTTGTTTGATCCCATAAAAGGTGCAATATGCAAAAGCCAAGTTATAACACATTTTTTTGCTATGAATCAAAACTTTCCTGAGCTGTCCGATATACATTTCCCAGATTTTGCCTTGTTGAGACCATAGCTTAACAGGAGCATGATAAATTAATATAACAAGATCAATTCCTTTATGTGAAAATGAATGCCTGTCTCACCTGAATTCAGATCTCTGATATTATTACATTAGTAACCACTAAAAAGTCCTGTTTCATTAGCAATTAACACACACTTTCATTGGGAATAAACCAGATTCTCCCCTGTCCCCAAAACTGAATGGGAAATAACTATGATAACTGTGTGATATCCATTGGTAAGTGTTGGATTTCTAATGGCAACCACAGTACAATCACAAATGGACAGACATCAAGTAACTCATGTTTCATTTTTAAAATATAGTAAAAAAAATTTAGACTACAGGTCTCTTATCAGGCATCCTCGGGACCTGACCGGTCCTGAACCAGGGATTTTGCCGAACCAGAGAAGGTTCCCTACCCCAGCCCCCAGCTGCTGACTCTGCCAGCTGGGGGCCGGGAGGAAACGAGACTACCTGCAGCCCCTCCTGAGCTGCCTGGTAGGTTGCTGGCCTTGCTGCTGCTGCCCAGCCAGACTGCTTGCTGGGCTCCAGCAGCCCATGCTGCTGCGGGCTGCTGGAGGCTCTGGCCCTGGTCAGCCTGCTAGGGGCTGCCGAGGGCTCAGTCTCCAGTCCTAGCTCTGCAGCAGCCTGCAGGCTCTGACCCCCGCTTTCGCAGGCTGTCCAGGGCTTCGGACCCACGCTGACGTGGGCTGCTAGGGGGCTGCCGCCAGCCCTGACCCTGGTCCTGCTGTAGTGGGCTGCTGAGATCACGGGCTCCTGCCCCATGGCAGCCTGCAGACTCTGGCCCCACTTCCATAGGCTGCCCAGGGCTCTGGCCCCAGCCCTGTACTCCCATGGGCTGTTGCCAGCCCAATCCTGTGCTGCCATGGCCTGCCCCGACCCAGTCAGGGGGTGCTGGAGACTGCTGCCGGCTCAAGCGCAGCGCTACTACTATGGGCTGCTGGGGGCTACCACCCAGCCCCAGCCCCTGCGCCCTTCCCACTGCTTCATCCTGGCCCCTCCTGGATTGCCCTCCTGCCACTAGACTACTGAGGTTCTCTGAACCAGGAGTATCTTTGGTTCTGCCAACCACCAAATTCCGGTTTTGGGAGGTGCAACCTGTACCAAATAAGGATATTACTGTACTTTATAAAGCTCCAAATAAAGTTGAAATAGCTAAGTTATCACACACAGTGAAAGGAAAGGAAAAAATGAAGTGCCAAGTTTCAGGGTACTCTAAAATGACTCTTGACCAGACACGCTTCAGAAATGTACACATCACTAACTCCATCATGTAGAGTTTCTCCATAGAAAATCACTACACACTATATCTACACTCCAGTAACCACCAACCAGATGATGTCTAACATTCCCAGCATTTGCTGGAGAGGATGTGGAGAAATTGGTCGCTGAATATGCATGTAGGAAACTGCACGAAGATCTAAATATTTTGGTCACCGAGACAAAAAAGTGTACAGAAAATGGTCAACGTACTTGTATAAAAATCCTGCCTATTACATTCTAGGAAAACTTTCCCTAACTCTATAAAACAACAAAGAATTTTAACAAAAGCAACAAGGAACTACTTTACCCTGCAAGGGAAGGCACAAGGGGGCAGGATAAGCTTCAGAGAGGTGTAGTTGGCCTCCAGAATGCACCCCACAGGAACCAGTCACACAGATTGGATTTTTTTAGGGATTTGCTTGTTTTCAGCCTCCTTTTGAAATGGGATTGTTGGGGTATGTAAGGGTTAAATAAGGGGTCTGGGTAATTTCTATCTGTAATGTGGGTACAACATGGGCAGACAGTGCTTAAAAACACCCATACTGGGTCAGACCAAAGGTCCATCTAGCCCAGTATCCTGTCTGCCAAAGTGGCCAATACCAGATGCCCCAGAGGGAGTGAAAACATCAGGTAATCATCATGTTATCCCTCTCCTATCATCCATTTGTAGACAAACAGAGGCTAAGCTCATCATTCCTACCCATCCTAGGTAATAGCCATTGATGGACCTAACCTTCATGAATTTATCTAGCTCTTTTTTGAACCCAGTTAAAATCCTAATCTTCACAACATCCTCTGGCAAGGAGTTCCACAGGTTGACTGTGCACCACATGAAGAAAAACTTCCTTTTGTTTGTTTTAAACCTGCTACTTATTAATTTCATTAGGTGACCCCTAGTTCTTATATCATGGGAACAATTTATAGATTTATAGACTTACTCTGACTTCTCCTTTTCTGCTTGCTCAGGATAGATAAGCTATAGCTGTACCCCGGATGTAACTTACCATGAATGGTCTATGTGTTAACCATGCTATCCTCTTTACCCCCTTATCCATTCCCATTCGCTCTGAAGTATACATTCAGGGTCACATGTCTTTTCCCCCGGTAAGTTGCTGATTTAAGGAGTTTCGTGATTTGAAAACTGCCTACATCAGCTAAAAAGCTATAAACAGGGGTGGGTGTAATTATTTTCATCATATTGTTATGATTATGCATTATATGAGTGTTCACATTACTAAATTAGGGCTTAAAGAATGATGTAATTGATAAGTGTATTTACATACTAAAATAAAAAGGTGTACCCATGGTTAATTTGTTGCTCACTCACATCCTAGGTTGGAGGGGTCTGAGATGGACCTTCTACCCCATCCACCTCTGATGTGCAAACTGGAAATAATTCAGTTCATTCTTCCATGACTGGGTTGGCTCTACAGACCTCACAGAAATAACAAGTAACAGACTTCTCCTTACAAAATCAATGTAAACTTATAAAATGAAGTTCTTGTTTGCTACTAACGAAAGAAACTGTACTGATAGGGAGCAAATCATGATATTACTGAATACGTGCCTGTGGCAAAACAGAAGACTGATGGGATGTAAACTGGTAACTAGATAGCCCATTTTAACAAGTTGTACAATTTCAAATAATCTGAGCTTTTATCTGTGTGTATCACAAGCATCTAAACCATAGGCTCCCAAAACAAGGGTTGGAGGATGTGGTGGACCCTGGGCCAGCCCCATAGGGGCAGGGAGGGAGCTTCACCCAGGTTCTCTGCACCCCCAGCTCTGTTCTGGTCCAGCTGTGTCCCTGGTTCCTGGCCCTGCTTCTGATCTTGTTCCCAACCTCCCAGCTCTAGACCCACCACCAGTTGTGGCCCCAGCCTCGGCCCCCTTACCATTGTCTGTCCCCCCCCTCTCCAAGAGCTGTGATACTGCTAGCTTCAGGGGAGTGTGGACAGAGGTAAGGGAAAGCACAATCCTCAAAAGTTTGGGGACTGCTGATGTAGACACTACCATATCCTTGCTTTGCCCAAATTTAAGTTCAGCCTTTACAAGGAATATACAATAATAAAGTAAATCACTATAATGTGCTAAGGCTTTATTTACAGCACAATGTCCAAAGGGTATGTTAGAGTCCAAATTAAAATTTAAACCTTTCAAGCTGCAGCTTATAAAACTGAATTAGGAGTCAATAATGGAATTTTTTTCACGCTAATTAATACACCTGTTAAGAATGTAGGGCAGGCCTATGCAAAATACAGCCTGCCAAGCCAACGGATCCGGCCCGCGGAGGCAGTGGGGAGCCCCAGGCAGGCAGAAACACGGCTGCAGAGCTCCATTTCTGTTTTAAAACTGGAGTGGAGGAAGAAGTTTCAGGAGCTGCCCCACCCCCAGCACAATCCCATTGGCCAGTTTCTGGCCAGAAACCAGCCAATGGGAGCTGCTTGTTGAAATAACAGGCAGACAAGAAGAACCGTGCCCCCTCTCCTCGGCTCAGTTATTCAATGAAGCACATAGCCAGGCAAGCAGGCAGCCTGGCTGGCTGGCTGGCTGGGAAATGTTTTAAGCTCTGCAGGCAGGCAGGCTAGTTTGGCAGCTGGCAGGTAAGTCTTTTGGCCACAGCCTGCTTCTTGCACCCCAGCCCTTT
The DNA here is from genome assembly GCA_019425775.1 of Rafetus swinhoei. NCBI lineage: Eukaryota > Metazoa > Chordata > Testudines > Trionychidae > Rafetus > Rafetus swinhoei. The sequence continues at coordinate 265,238,072 of CM033437.1, read as the reverse complement.
CCTGCCCCAACCCTCTGCCCGCCACCCCCAACTCAACATTCCCAAGCCCTCTCTCCCTCTCTTACACCTATAACCCCTCCCAGATCTGGCATCACATTCTCCTGCCCCAGATCACAATCCTCTACTACCCTAGGTCACATAACAAACCCTTGCATTCCAGTCCCTTGTACTTGGTCACAACCACCTCCTTCACCCAAACTCCCTCCCAGACTCCAGTCTTCCTCTTGCACCCCAATTCCTTATCCCAAGCTCCCTTCTGCACCCCACATCTCCATCCCAGACCCTGCATCTTCTCCATTAATGTCATGGAAGAGTGCAGCTCTTGACCACTTTCCAAAATCGTGGAATGGCCCCCATCAAAAATTACTGCCCATCCCTGATGTAAGGATTGTTGTAGTGGGTCAGACCAGTGCTCCAGCTTGCTAAGTACCCTGTCTTCCATTACTGGCCAGTGCCAGCTGCTTCAGAGGGCATGATCAGAACAGGGCAGTTATTGAGTGATCCTTTTCCTGTCATCCACTCCTCGCTTCTGTCAGCCAAAGGCTTAGGAACACTCAGAGCATGGGATTGCTTCCTTGACCATTTTGACTAATTGACATCGATGGCCATAGCCTCATGAACTTATCTAATTCTCTTTTTAACCCAGTTAAACTTTTGGCTTTCACAACATCCACTGGCAACAAGTTCCACAGGTTGGTGAAGAAGCACTCACTTACATTTGTTTTAAACTTGCTGCCCAATACTTTCATTGGTTTGACCCCTGGTTTTTGTGTTTGCTAAAAGACTAAATCACACTTCCTTATTCATTTTCTTCAGACCATTCATAATTTTTACAGATCTCTATCATATCCCCCCTTACTCATCTCTTTTCCAAGCTGAACAGTCCCAAGCTTTATTCTCTTTTCTCATATGATGCTATTCCATACCCCTAATAATTTTTGTTGCATTTCTCTATAGCCTTTCTAAGTCTAAGACATCTGGTTTTTTTGAGCTAGGATGAGCAGAACTTTATGCAATAGTAATAGGTGGATCGTGCATTTATATAATGACATTTCTGTCTTATTATTTATTCCTTTCCTAATGATTTGTAAGGTTCTGTTTGCTTTTTTAACTGCTGCTGCACATCAAGCGTATGTTTTCAGAGGACTACCACAATGACTCCAACATCTCTTTGTTGAATAGTAAGAGCAAGTTTAGATTCCATCATTTTGTGTGTATAGCTGGTATTATGTTTTCCAATGTGCATTACTTTGCACTTATGTCATTTGCTATTTTGTTGCCCAGTCTCCTAGTTTAGTGAGATTCCTTCATAGTCAGCTGTGGATTTAATTATCTTGAGTAATTTTGTATCAGCAAACTTTGTCACCTCCCTGTTTATTCCCTTTTTCTAGATCATTTATGAATATTTTATTCGTACCCTTTTTTTCTATCTTTTAATCAGTTACTGATCCATGATATTCCCTCTTCCCTCTTACCACATTTTGTTTCTTTTTGTTAATTGCACTTTGCATGCTTAACCATACTTTTACACCTGACTTGGCAGAGTTTATGGTCCCTTCTATTTTCTTCACTAAGATTTGATTTCCATTTTCTAAAGGATGTCTTTTTGTCTCTAACCATCTCTTTCTGTTTAGCCATGATGGCATTTTTTGGGATCCCTTAATGTTTTTTTAATTTGGGGGATGCATTTAATTTGAACCTCTCTAATGGGATTTTAAGAAAATTTCCATGCAGTTTGCAGACATTTCACTCTTGTGACTGGTTCCTTTCAATTTCCATTTAACCAGCTTCCTCATTTTTGTTTATTTCCCTTTTTGAACTTAATTGCTACTCAGGTGGGTTTTTTGATATCTTCCTTCCTACAAGGATGTTACATTTAATTACATTATGGTTGTTATCACTGAGGGCTTCAGCTATCGTCATTTTTTGGACCAGATCTGGTGTGCCACTTATGACTAAATCAAGAATTACCTTTCTGCTTGTGGGTTCCAGTACAAGCTGCTCCAAGAAGCAGTCACTTATGGTGTCTGAAATTTTATCTGTGTATCCTGTCCTGAGATGATGACATACCCAGTCAATACAGGGATAGATGAAATCACCCATTATTATTGAGTTTTCTGTTTTTGTAGCCTCTATAATCTGTCTGAGCATTTCACAATCAACTTCGCCATCCTGGTGAGATTGTTGGTAGCATAATTCTATTACTATAATTTTCTTATTTAAGAGAGTCTATGGTATACTGTTTGAATCATTTTAGATTTTTTTTACTATATTTGATTCTATGTTTTTCTTCACATAGAGTACTACACCCTGTGTGAACCACCAACTCTGTCATTCCAAAATATATTTTGTATGTTGGTATTACCATTTCCCTTTGATCATGATTGTTCTATCATGGCTATGTTATACTATCCTGATTTAATATGAGACACTCAAGTTCACCCATCTGAGTATTTACATTTCAAGCATTTGTATACAAGCATGTATACAATTAGTCAATATTTAATTATCTGCCCTCATGTGACGTAACTGAAAGGGATTCTTTTTCATCTGACCATTTCTCTTCATTCCTGTCTATGCTTTATAAACATATATCCTGTCCTTTTACTAGAACATAGAGAATATCCTTTAATAACTCCTCTTCTAAGCAATGTTTCTGTCTGAACCATGTGCTTCTGCACTCCAGCCCTTAGCTTAAAACTCCTCCACTACAACTCTTAATTTTACACATCATCCTTCCTGTTCAAGCTTCTTCTCTCCCAACCCCAGTTCCTAATAAACCTAAACCCTCTTTCAAACTGCCCCTGTTTGCAGTACTGGAAGCATTTCAGAGAATGCTACCACGGAGGTTACTGAACTTTAACCTAGCACCCTAAATTTGGCCTTCAAAACCTCTCTCCTACATTTTCCCTATGTTTTTTAGAACTTGTATGTACCATGACCATCCCAACATTGCACATAAATGTAACCAGATGTCTTGAGATGTCTGTAATTTTTGCACTTAGCAGGGAATTCATTATGCTGTTCTCCTAGTCCTCTCAAATCCTACTATCTATATTTCTAGTAATCAAATTCCCCTTTACTACATTACTTGTCTCTTCCTAATAAATGAAGTATAATAGCATCAGTGTGAGAGGATACCATGACATCATCTGAAAGAAGCCCTTAACTATAGGAGTTTTGTTTGATATTCTTTCCCTAAGACTTTCCTCCTTCTCAACAGCACAACAGCACTCAGATCGGTGTCTGTGTGTGTGTGTGTATAACCACGTGTGTGTGTGTGTGTGTGTGTGTGTGTGTCTGGAACCACTTTATTGTATCACAGAAAGTTTTGTTAATGTACCTTCCTGTCTCCCTTAATTCCTCCACTTCAGTCATGCTGGTATCAGGAGCCCATACTCTGATGGCCATGAGTTGCTTGCACCAAATGCACACGTATGCCATCTGCCTACAGGTCAGGTAATCATAAGTGCTCTCTTCAGTATAATAAACTACATAGCCTCCACTCTGCTGTTGCATTTCATCCTCCTAAATCCCTGTTGAGATCCAAGCATTTGGATTTTCACAATGAACAGTTGTTACAGCAAGACAGCGATTGTGATGGAATTCAATAAAATTGAAGTGGGAAACGTCCATTGTTAAGTATGTGTGTTGGTCAGGGCTGAGAGAACAAATGATTTTTAAGGTGGCAAAATATATGTATACATGTAAATATGTGAACATAAAGATTAGACTGGTGTCACAAACACAGCTGTCCCTATTAGACTACTGGAACAGAGGACAGTGATCAGAAAGTGGGGCAGAAGCAAAAATAAAATGTACATAGATTTTTTTTAAAGCACCCAATCTTTAAAAAAAATCTAAAAAGGACCTGAAAAATAACTCTGTAGGGAAGAACAGGGCCATAGGTGGGCATCAATGTAGAATTTCATCCATCAACTAATTAAAAACAATTAGGGTGTGTCTAGACTACAGGGTTTTGTCGACAAAACTATACCTGCGTCTACACTGCCGCTGAGTTCTGTCGACATAACGTCGACAGAACTCAGCAGTTTTGTCGATGGCTGTAAACCTCATTCTATTTAGGAATAACGCCTTTGTCAACAGAGTTCTGTTGACAGAAGGCGTTATTGCATCTACACTGTCCTTTGCGTCTACACTGTCATGTTGACAAAGCACCTTGCTTTGTCAACAGAACTGGATGTAGTCTAGACGCTCTTTGTTGACAGAAGCTTTGTCGATAGTATCTGTCAACAGAACTTCTGTCAACAAAAGCCTGTAGTCTAGACGTACCCTTACATACATGTTTCTAGGTTGGTGTTTGTGTGAGATACATACTCCAGTCTAGGAAAATGTAAGGGCCACCCAAAAAAGGATCACAAAATAATAATAACAAAAAAACTACTAAATATAGGCAGATTAGTAAAAGGATAAATATTCTCAAAATAAATGGTTGAAAACTATGATTTTCAAGTTGACAATGTCCCTTTAAATCTGATAACAAGCTCAGTGTTCAGTTTCTTTCCACATCTGAAGAGTCTGAGAGAGTCTGACACAGGCCCACCAATGAGAGGGCAAGAAGGCAAAGGTGGCAGTTGCCATGGGGCCTGGTGATTTAAAGGAGCCTGGGGCTCCCGGCTGCTGCAACTTCTACTGCTACCCAAGCCCTTTAAATCTCTGTCCAGAGCACCATGCTGCACACTCAGGCAGTTCTGAGGTTTGGTGGGATGGAGGTGCTGCACCATGCTCTGGGCGGGGCAGAGGGCTGGGTGCCATTAGCCCCATCCCTTCCACCTGAGGCCCTGCCCCTTCCTAAAGCATAAAACTGCCCGCTACCTTGCCCAGGGGCCCACAGAGACTGTCGGCACCCTAGTATGACATTGATAATTATCTGAGTTGAGATTTGACAATTGGAAGGAATCAGAGGACCACCTATATAGTCACTATTTTAAATAGTAGAACTGTAGAACTGGAAGGGACCTCAAGAGGTCATGGAGTCCAGTCCTCTGCCATCACAGCAGGACCCAGTACCGTCTAGACCATCCCAGATAGATGTCTATCTAACCTGCTTTTAAATATCTACAGAGATGGAGATTCCACAATCTCCCTAGGCAATTTATTCCAGTGTTTAACCTCCCTGACAGTTAGGAAGTTTTTCCTAATGTCCAACCTAAACCTCCCCTGCTGCAGTTTAAGCCCATTGCTTCTTGTCCTAACCTCAGAGGCCAAGCAGAATAATTTTTCTCCCTCCTCCTTGTGACACCCTTTTAGATACCTGAAAAATCACTATCATGTCCCCTCTCAGTCTTCTCCTTTCCAAGCTAAACAAGCCCAGTTCTTTCAGTCTTCCTTCATAGGTCATATTCTCTAGACTTTTAATCATTCTTGTTGCTCTTCTCTGGACCTTCTCCATTTCTCCACATCTTTCTTGAAATGTGGTGCCCAGAATTGGACATAATACTTCAATTAAGCCTAATCAGTGCAGAGTAGAGAAGATAAATGACTTCTCATGTTTTGGTCACAACACTCCTGTTAATGCATTCCAGAATCATGTTTACTTTTTTTGCAACAGCGTCACACTGTTGATGCATATTTAGCTTGTGGTCCACTATGACCCCTAGATCCCTTTCTGCAGTACCCATTCCTAGACAGTTGCTTCCCATTCTGTATATGTGACACGGATTGTTCCTTCCTAAGTGGAGTACTTTACATTTGTCTTTATTAAACGTCATCCTATTTACCTCTGACCATTTCTCCAGTTTGTCCAGATCATTTTGAATTTTGTCCCTAACCTCCAAAGCAGTTGCAACCCCTCCCAGCTTCGTATCATCTGCAAACTTAATAAGCGTACTCTCTATGCCAATATATAAATCATTGATGAAGATATTGAACAGAACTGGTCCTAAAACAGACCCCTTCAGAACCCCACTTGTTATGCTCTTCCAGTAGGATTGTGAACCATTAATAACTACTCTCTGAGATTGGTTATCCAGCCAGTTATGTACCCACCTTATAGTAGCGCAATTGAAGATGTATTTACCTTGTTTATTGATAAGAAGATCATGCGAAACCATATCAAATGCCTTGCTTAAGTCTAGGTCAGGGCTACTCAACATGCAGCCAACGGCCCATTTGTTTGTGGCCCATGGTGCTATTTGGGTTTATATAGGGCTCAACATGCAGCCTCTGGGTGGGATCCTTTGAACATGGCCTCCACTGGGAGCGCGCTCCACAACGGCGTGCTATCTCCCAGGTGGGGTGAGCACTGAAAGATGCATGTGGATGGGCTGGCTGGAACCGACAGGTACAGGATGTTGGTGTTTTTAGCCCCCAGGGAGGAAGTGCTGGGAGTGCCGGGCATTGTGAGAAGTGCTGGCTGCTTAGCCTGAGAGGTGCTGACGGGCTCACACTGGCCATATTTGGGTCCGGCGCCGTGGCTTAAGGCTTAATATTTGTATTCATGCCCATCAGTGTGAAAGGAGCTATTTGCATATATATTTGCATGTATATGTAACCACACTTAAGTTGTGGCCCCTGGGGCTTCCAAAGTTGAGTAGCCGTGGTCTAGGTATGCCACATCCACCACTTCTCCCTTATCCACAAGACTCGTTATCCTATCAAAGAAAACTATCGAATTGGTTTGACATGATTTGTTCTTTACAAATCCATGCTGGCTGTTACCTATCACCTTATTATCTTCCAGGTGTTTGCAGATGAATTCCTTAATTACTTGCTCCATTATCTTTCCTGGCACAGAAGTTAAACTGACTGGTCTGTAGTTTCCTGAGTTGTTCTTATTTCCCTTTTTATAGATGGGCACTATATTTGCCCTTTTCCAGTCTTCTGGAATCTCTCCCGTCTTCCATGATTTTCCAAAGATGATAGTTAAAGGCTCAGATACCTCCTCTATCAGCTCCTTGAGTATTCTAGGATGCATTTAATCAGGCCCTGGTGACTTGCAGACATCTAACTTTTCTTAGTGATTTTTAACTTGCTCTTTTTTCATTTTATCTTCTAAACCTACTCCATTCCCACTAGTATTCATTATCTTTAGGGGGTAGCCAAGTTAGTCTGTTACAGAAAAAAACAACAAATGGTCTGGTAGCACTTTATAGACTAACAAAACATGTAGATGGTATCATGTTTTGTTAGTCTATAAAGTGCTACCACACTATTTATAGTATTCATTATGTTAGACATTCCTTCATCATCAGACTTCTTGGTGAAGACCGAAACAAAGAAGTCATTAAGCACCTTTGCCATTTCCAAGTTTCCTGTTACTGTTTCTCCCTCCTCACTGTGCAATGGCCTACCCTGTCCTTAGTCTTCCTCTTGCTTCTAATATATTTATAGAAAGTCTTCTTGTTTCCCTTTATGTCTGTAGCTAGTTTGGGCTCGTTTTGTGCCTTTGCCTTTCTTATCTTGCCCTTGCATAGCTGTATTGTTTGCTTGTATTCATCCTTTGTAATTTTTCCTAGTTTCCACTTTTAATATGACTCCTTTTTGATTTTTAGATCATGCAAGCTCTTCTGGTTAAGCCAACGCGGTCTTTTACCATACTTTCTATCCTTCCTACGTAGCGGAATAGCTTGCTTTTTGGCCCTTAATAATGTCCCTTTGAAAAACTGCCAACTCTCTTCAGTTGTTTTTCCCCTTAATCTTGCTTCCCATGGGACCTTACCTACCAGCTCTCTGAGCTTACCAAAATCTGCCTTCTTGAAATCCATTGTCTCTATTTTGCTGTTCTCCCTTCTACCATTCCTTAGAATCATGAACTCAATGATTTCATGATCACTTTCACCCAAGCTGCTTTCCACTTTCAAATTCTTAACCAGTTCCTCTCTATTTGTTAAAAGATGTTTGCTTGTAGTTTAAAAGATGGGCCTGGTTGATTCCAATCCAAGTTATACTTGTGTAAACTTGGAGAAATGTCATTGAAATTAATAAAGAAGTTATGGCTTTGAAAAACAGGTATGAGATCAGAATCCAGATTTAAGCTACTCTTTAAAGACTTGCTGACTTTTAGTGGCACACTAAGATAGTACAATGTTAGAAATGCTCAAGAGAATATTAAATTTGCCAGTTTTGGCTGTGACATTTTATATGCTCTCCTTGGAAACGACATACAATAGGTAAGTTCTCTAGTAATAATAGTACTCAATGACAGACACTATTAAAGACAGAATAGAAGCACTGCATTGAGAATACCAGAAGAAAAGAACAGAAAATCTTTTGGTTTTCTGATTATGATTCCAGTTGTGGAAGTGTAAATAGTTAAATCATAATGAAAGGGTTGTTTATTTCCACACTTCTATTGTTTTAATTCCCAGAAGTGAGACACACACTAAAGGCCAAGTGTTAACTGAAAATTATTTAGTTTTCACACATCATAGAGGGCTTTTATAATATGGCTATTGGAATTCTAGTATGCTGTATCACCCATTTGTCTAACAGATGACATGTGGCCTAAAGTGAAGCATGGTGGATCAGGCTTGCTCATCCTTCTCATGCCATATAGCCCCATTCACTGGTTCCCCACACTTCCCCATTTATTAGCATTGTTCATAATGATAGTCCCTAGTAGCCAATAATGTAAAACAATAGTGATCAAATTATCTTTAAATTAGTAATATTCAATTCTCATTTAATTCATCAGATGCCTGAGTATATGTTGATATTTGAAGCCAAAAGATCAAAGAGGTTTCAGGGAGATCTATTTATCACCAATGTCCTCCTCAATTGTCATATCTTGCATGAGTAAGTGCATGGACTTCCAACATTTCTATGTTAAAAACTGGTTATTGAGTGATTAACTGCATGACACAAAAGGGCGTGGCTACTGGGAATTAATCGCTCTGCATATGCCACTTTTGTGTTCTGATATTATTTGCTCTAAGTGATCTATTTGTCCTTTTAACATAACAAAGCCTCAAAGGCATTTCTGTCAAGCTGTCTGTAGTGGCTCATGACTGTGTGTGCCAGTTTTGGGGAAGGCTGTTGAGAAGCAAGGCACAGATCCCAAATTGACTGTTTTCTATACTTAGATTTCATCAACCAAGTATTAGGCGTGAATTCCTCAAACATTATAACAGGCTTAATATGGAGTCACAGACAGTCCCCTTGAGCACTCTGGTCTATCTTGCCACCCAGTCCAGAAGATAATGCTGCTTTCTTCTTGTTTACAATGCTACCTGAATGTAAGAATAGGCATTCACATGGCACTCTGTAGCCAACATCACAAGGTACTTTCCTACCAGAAGTGCTAACAATTCACAAGTCCCTTCATGCTTCAACTCCATTCCAGGGGATATGCATCCTTGCCGATGCTGGGTTCTGCTCAATAACAATCCAAAGCAGAGTGGACTGATAAATGTTCATTTCCATCATCTGAGTCAGATGCCACCAGCAGAAGGTTGATATTCTTTTTTGGTTATTTGGGTTCTGTAGTTTCTGGATCAGAGTGTTGCAGTTGTAAGACTTCTGAAGAGGTCCACATCTCATCCGTTTCAGAGTTTGGATAGCACTTCAGATTCTTAAACCTTGGGTCGAGTGCTGTAGCTATTTTTAGAAATCTCACAGTGATACCTTTTTTCATCATCATCATCAACAACCATGGGCTCAATGCCCGTTGGTGTCCGATGCCTCCCTCACTATTTCCTTCCATCTTTTCCTGTCCAGTGTGGAGTGGCTTAGTTTCTGTAGACTAGCTCCGCACCAATCTACTATATCATCTACCCATTCTCTGGGTGGTCCGCCTCTTCTATTCGGACCATCCATTATGCCGAATACCAGGGTCTTAACTTTTCGCTTGTCATTCATTCTGCAGATATGCCCAAATAGCTGTAACTTCCGTTGTATAACCTTCTGCAGTAGGTTCTCTTTCAGCTGTATCTGCCTATATAATTCCTCATTAGTGACCTTCTCCATCCATCCTATTCTCAGGAACTTTTTATAACAACTCCTCTCAAATGCCAATATCCTTCTCTTTGAATCTTTCGTTATCACCCATGTCTCATATCTGTACAACATGCTGCTAAATACACACGTTTTCAAGACTCTCAGCTTCATTCCTAAGCTAATCGCTTTACTTTTCCAGAACTTATCTATTGCATTCAAACTCACTCTTGCTTTCGCTATGCTAGACACTATTTCCTTCTTACAGCATTTTGTCAAATATACCGAGAAAGTATTTTTAAAACACACACGTGCTCAGTTATTATCCAAGAATGCTATAACATGAAATATATGGCAGAATGCAGGTAAAAGAGAACAGGATGCATATGATTCTCCTCCAAGGAGTTTAGTCACACATTTTATTAATACATTATTTTTTTAACAAGCATCATCAGCATGGAAGCTTGACCTCTGGAATGATGGCTGAAGCATGAAGGCACAGATGACTCTTCAGCATATCTGACAGTTAAATATCTTGCAATGCTGGCTATAAAAGTACCATGAAAACACCTGTTCTTACTTTCACGTAACTTTGTAAATAAGAAGTGGGCAGCATTATTTTTTATAAATGTAAACAAACTTGTTTGTCTTAGGGTGCATCTACACTGCACCCATAGGTCGAAATAAGATATACAATTGAGATACGCAAATTCCATATCTTATTTTGATCTAATTTCAAAATAAAGCACTATTCTGAAACATCCCTTAAACCTCGTGGATATGAAATACAATCAAAACAATGGGCTTGCTATTCTGATGTCCTGGTAAACCTCGTTCCATGAGGATTAAGGGACTTGTTGGAATAGCGGTCTATTTTGAAATTTGGTGCTGTGTAGACAGTACCAAATATCAAAATAAACTATCTTGAAATAAGCTATGCAATTTGTGTAGCTCAAATTGTGTAGTTTATTTTGAGCTAGCGCCGCTGTGTAGATGCACTCTTTGCAATTGGCTGAACAAGAAGTAGGACTGAATGGAGTTGTAGGCTCTAAAGTTTTACGTTGTTTTGTTGTTGAGTGCAGTTACACACTCTTACATTTGCAAGTTATAATTTCATAATAAGGAGATTGCTCTACAGTACTTCTATAAAGTGAACTGAAAAATACTATTTTCTATTTGTTATTTTTAGTGCAAATATTCATAATAAAAACAATAATATAAAGTGAACACTGTACACTTTGCATTCTGTGTTGTAACAAAATTCAATACATAGATTTCAATTGATATTCTATTTTAAAACATTGTGAATAATCATGGTTAATTTTTAAAATCCTGATTAATTTTTTGAATTAACTGTGTGAGTTAACTGCGATTAACTGATAATCTTATTTAAAATAATCTCATTTCACACTGTTGCCAGATTTTTTATATGGATAGTTAACTATTGATTGCAAGGTTGGGGAGGGATTGTGGCTTCAGAAGAACTTTTTCCTTTTCTTGTGGTAAGAATTTATTCTCTTTTTATACTGAAAAATAGGAAGTTTTGTGAACATCAGCCAAATCAGCACATCCCAATGCTTTTATTTGTTCAAATTGCATGCTGAATGTCATCACACCGGTGATTGTTGTGACAGCTTATTTTAATTTTTTTTGCCAGAGCATTGCTTCTAACCTGTTTTGTCCATTGCTTGAAACAAATGTCCTTCCTATATCCATCTTACAAAACCCCAAAACCCAACATCTGTCAGCCAATTTAGTCCCTGTTCAAGAGAGCTACTGGACATGAGGCAAAGGGATTAGGCTGGCATAGCAGGTGAAGCCAACCTATGCAACCTGGTGCAACCCTATGGCTTTGTACATTGCACAAATCTAATTTCTCAGGATTTGTGAAGGTATGGGTGAATTTTATCAAAAGAAATGAAAAGTGACCTAACCAAGGTGTACACAGTTTTGAGAAGTTACTATATGAACTACTGCAGCTGCTGTCAAGCCCTAGAACAAAGTAGCACAAATGTGAACTAAGAGAAACTTGGCCTAAAGGCACTTTAACAAAGATGGCTTTACTCAAAATCTGAAATGTCTGTAGAAAGTACTATAAAAAAAGACAGCTAGTGTCAATGTTCTTCAAAAAGTGGATTCAGCAGCTACCTGGGGTGGGAGAAATGAAGGAAGCTGAGCATGTGAAATTGGAAGGGCTGTTTTTGTTCCTTTTGCGCTAATGTTTTGTGTAGATTGTACATATTTTTGGCCTGTGATTTGTTCTTAAGTATTTAGCTGTGAGTATTCACAATTCTATGTGAGAGCTACTACTTGCTGGTTAATTTTGACAGGACACGTGGCTCATATGGCATGGTTTCTGCTCCCTGAGTGGATGAGCATATCTCATAGAATCAAGTTTCTAGTGCAAATACTCAACATTTATTTTCATTACTTATTCTCAAATATTTGTTGAAAATTCATTTGAACATTCCAGACAGTCAATTCATTCACTTAAATATGCATGGGCAACACACAGAGCTGAAGCAAATTCAATTTTGACTATGGAATTTGTCAAAATTTTTGAAATGATCACCTAGCTCTAAATGCATGCATCCAAACAAACAAACAAACAAACAAACAAACAAACAAACAAACAAACAAAACATAAAAAACAAAAACAAACCAAAAAAACCCATACCAACCAAGCAGGCAAGCAACCAAAAACCCCAAAAGGGCTACTCTGGTAGAATCTGAAGCATCCTATAAACATATTCCAGTCATTTAAATATAATAGCAAATTAATTCAGCCTTACAAAATAAAACTGGCTCAATGTCCACTGAAATAATAATATGGTCATGTTTACTGAACTAAATTCCATCTTCGCTTACATTCATGCAACACCACAGACTTTAACAAAACCACATAGATAGAATTGGGGGGGAGATTTTAGCTTCAGCAGTGATTTAACTGATAAGCACTATACTATAACTCACCAATGCAATTTAACAATGCTGTTTCATATTGACATACTGACATACTGTAACCAAATTAACTATGAAGTATATATTAATGTAGCCACTGGGAAAATATCCACATTTTTTGGTTCTGGCATATGCAGCATCATCTGAGATGTAAGTATTTGATGTCAAAGTAAGAAGATACAATTAGAACTCTCTAAAATTCTTGATACTTGTTAGAAGAACACCAGAACCACCTAGTGGAATTTTCTTTTACTACAGCGACTTCTAATGCCATTTTGTAAATAGTAAAGGCAAATATAAGATCCTTAAGGGGACGTTAGATGTTAGTATGTAATATTGCCCACTGAATTGTATGAGTTAGAGACGGAAAAGACATATTACGTCTTCAGTCCATCTCCTTCCATTGCAGGACCATTTCTATTATTGCCCACTATTGTTTTACTCCTCTGGTTTTACATGTGCCCAGTGGATGCATTACTTGCTTCAGGAGACTGCTTCATACCTTAAATCATCTTAGGTGTTTCCTTTTCTTAATTTAACCCTATTATATTTAGTCATACCCCCTTGTTTTGTTCTAAATTGTTCTTCCTCCGTAGTGTTTATACTCTTCATATATATGTAGATTTATCACTTTCCCTTTACACTGCATAGTGAAAATTTATATACAAAGATATAGATATTTAACCCCTTTAACCTTTTCTTGTAAATCATTTTCAGTGATCACCTTTTAAGTTTTGTTGTTCATCTGGCTCCTGGTCAATATCTTTCTGACAACGAGGTGCCCAGAATAAAATGAAATATTCCAGGCACAGTGACATTAGAGACTATTAGCTCCCAGTTGTGAGATACTTTTCATAAGTGACAAAACTACTTTGGTTTCTCTTTTAGTGTCCTATCATATATCTAGCAAGATATTCACTGTTGCTTCTCAGTCTCTGTCACCGTTATTTTTTTAGATATCTCCCCCATGTGATGTGAATGTGTTCCTCACAGATATAAATAACTTTCATGTTTCCAGGTTTCTAAGTGGCAGCCACATTAGTCTGTATTCACAAAAAAATGAGTACTGGGGCACCTTAAAGCAGAGCCATAGGACTGTTCAGGACAGCTGCTCCATGCATTGTGCTTTGGGAGCCCTCGTGGTGGCCACTCAACCCTATGGAAGGGTCCCAGATTGAGCCAGATTACATGGGGAGAAGGGCCTGGCAAAGGGCAGCAGCAGGGGTTGCCCCCTCCTCATTGCAGCAGCGGGTTCCAGAGCAGCCTGGCAGCCTGCTCTGCTCTACCTTGCCCCATTACCTCCCAGCCTGCTGTGCCCTGCTTCTCCATGGCAGCAGGGAGCAGAATGCCCCAGCCCCAAGATGGAGCAGGGCACAGTGGGCTGGGAGAGGCTGGGGCAGGTTGAGTTGGAACAGAATTCCAGGCTGTTCTAGATCCTGCTGCTGCCATGAGTTTGCGGGGTGGGGTGGGGAGTGGGGAGGAGGGTGACCCCCTGTAGCCTCCTGTCTTGCATTGCTCAGGGGAGGAGAAGGGTGGAAAGGAGGGGTGGGGGTGGAGCAAGGGAGGGCTTGGGGGAAAGGGTGGAGTGGGGGCGGGGCCTGTGACAGAGGAGTTGCCTTGGGCCCTGCATCTGGGGCACTGAGGTGGGCTGGACTGCCCCAGCCCCTTGCACCCCAAGGAACAGCCTGGCCTTAAAGACTAACAAAAAGGGGGTTTGACCATTAAGGCTTATGCCCTAATACATTTCTTAGTCTTTACAGTACCACAGGACTGGTCAATGTTTGCAGATTGAATCTCGTTTTATTATTTTCTGTCTATCTAGGTTTCTTTGTCCTCACCTGTGTTTGGAATGCCTCCAAACATAGTAATATTTGTAAATCATTAGCATAGTGTTTATTCTCTTGTTCATAACATCAGGAGATGATATAGAAGCAGTTATTACAGATCTTAAATACACAAACACTTTGTCTACACTGCAAGTTTTTTGTGGCAGAAAATATGCTAATGAGTACATCATTAGCATATTTTCTGCCGATTCTTTTTGCGCAAGGGGTTTTTGTGCAAAAAGAAGCAGAGTAGTTGCTTCTGTGCAAAACGGTTTTTTTGCGCAAAACGGAAGTGGCTACATTGCTTCTTTTTTGCACAAAAACCCCTTGCGCTAAAAGGATCAGCAGAAAATACACTAATGACGCCGTGACTCATACTAATGAGTCCCTCATTAGCATATTTTCTGCTGCAAAATCTTGCAGTGTAGACAAAGCCAAAGTGTTCTGGGCCACATTTAAAAATCATTTGTGCACACCTGACCTTAGACAACATATTTGCACATTTGTACACACTCAACCTTAGACAGCATATTTGCACACATTCATGCATCAACAATTTACCCACATCAGCTGTGCATTATATAAGTAATATGGTCACCAGTGATGTAAACAAACTGTTCATGCATGTAACTTAGTGCATAAATTTGCGCACACAAAAACTGAGCTTGGCTTAAGATACATTTTGACAATTTGGCTCTAGAAGCCATTTTTTTCAACAATTAATAAACATATTCAGGCATGCCTCAAGACCGTTAACTATTCAGAGGAGATACAGCCTAAAGTTGATGAGTTTTACATGTGCAGCTCCTGATTTTTCTGTGAATAGGACAACAGAATTAAATTGGAATCCTTAGGAGCCTGACACAGATCTCACTACTGAAGCTGTATAAACAACATATTTTTCAATTTGCTGGCTATTTAAAAAAATAATTTGGGGGTCGAGCACATCAAAATTTGGTGAAAAGTTAAAAAAAAAGGTTTTTGGGTCGAATGAAAAATTTGATTCACTCTTAAACAAAATACATCGTTTTGAGATTTTTTTAAAACATTTTTGACATTTTAAAAATAAAATTGAAAGAAATGTCAACAAAAAGTAATTTCAAACTGAAATTTAAAAAAATAATTTAAAAATGTTAAAATGGAATGTTTCAATATTTTGGATTTTTTTTACATCAACAGTTTGGAAAAACAAACATGAATTTGCAAAATGTTTCCATGCTGCCAAAAAAAGTTGTAGCCAATTTTTTTTGCCCAGCTCTGCTCACGATATGGCTCTGCTGGTATGAAAGTTTTCAATACCTGCAAAACTGAAGCACATAGTTAACTGAAGATAGCCAGCACACCTGGGTCTATATTGTCAGTGTCTGTTAGGGTATAAGGTGTTTTATTCCTGCTGCCAATCATTGAATGGACACTGATTATGCTGCAATTAAATCCATAAAGAACATCCTTTGAACTTACTATAAGTAGTGCAGCGTGGTTCAGCTTTCCATCCTCCTTTAGGCAAAATTCAGAAGGCCTGATTTTTCAGAGTTGCTGAGCACCCACATCTTCAGTTGAAGTCCATGGGAGCCATAGCTGCTCAGTACTGCTGAAAGTCAGGTCCCAAACGTGAATTTTGTCCAAGTAAGTAATATGGGATTTGACAGAAAATGTTTGCAATACAAGGCAAGCACAACACAACAGCTCGTGTGAAAGTTTGTTCCACATGGTATTATCCAATGCTTTTCTCCTCCAAAATATAACATTTTAGACAAAATAAGACTAACTACCAATTATTTCCAGGGCTGGACACTCTGAAATCATCATTACCATCACTAAAAGGCGAGGGTCCAAAAGCAAGTAGTAGTGGTTGCTGTATTTTTTGCTACACATGCCATGAAAACAAACACTGTACAGCATGGCAGGGCTAAAAAGCAGATGTATAACAATGCTTTTCACTTCCCTAACTGATGTGCTATATTCTGCAGTATGTTACAGCCATAACAATTTCAGCTTCTTACATTTTGGATAAATAATTTCTGTTTTCTTTCATGGAACCACATGTAGCCCTATGGCTATGTCTACAATACCAGGTTATTTCAAAATACGTTATTTCGAAATAATAACTCCTGAAATAGCTATTTTGAAATAAACTTATTCCTCTTCACAAGCAGGAGTTATTATTTTGAAATAACAAGCACATTATTTTGAAATAACAGGCTTGGTAGTGTGGATGCTCGCCTTGTTATTTCGAAATAAGGGAAGTTATTTTGAAATAATTCCCCAACATAGACATGCCCTCAGAAAGCAAATGCAATTCCATTTATTTCATAAGATTCACCTATGCCAGGGCTTAATTTAACCAACTGTGTTTACAACTAGCTTAAAGAAAACACTAATAATTTGTTTATTCCAAATGTCTGAAATTTGAAGAGGTGATCTTCCTGTGTAAGATATATTTCCAAGTTGGTTCGTGCCAAAATGTGCTTCTTAACTTCCAAAACTTCTGAAAGAGAGTTGAACTTTCACTTCCAAAAGCATGACACCTTTGGGAGAAAGATCATCTGTCTCTCAAGCCAATTTTTTTATAAATAGAAGTAAAATCATCTGGGAAGTGTTCCATATTCTCCACGATGTGCTTGAATGTTAATGTTTGCATTGAGATTTTTACATTAACAGCTGTGTCTGTGAAAAACATGCAGCCTTCCATCTGTCTAGTGGCTCTGCATTACTACACTTCAGTTATTTCACCTAATGATTGGAATATATTTTAACCTGAATTGGCCTTTTTTACTTTAGTGCATGGATAATTATCTTAATGGTGCATTTTGCCCAAACACTGCCCCATTTGGGCATCAGTTGGAATAAATGTGGATTTGGCATAAAATACTGTTTGGAGGACTTCTGGGAATGGTCAGTTACACATATTTTAGAGGCTGAAACATTTATTAAACATCTTAGATACTTGTTTAATAAAAAAAAATGTGAACTTCCTAGTTGTGAGGAGGTCATGAGAATGGCTTTGTTCCTGATTTTTAGAGCTCTGAAAATTTGTGGATATCTGCTTTATATCTGAGTATCCATATCTGCAGATGGCAATGCAGATATTCGAGGCTCATTTAGCAGATAAATATGTGAATGCAGATACAAATTTTGTATCCATGCAGAGGTCTACTCAATTTTCAGTACTATTGCTTTCAGTACTGTTTAAAAGCAGGAAACTGAGAAGTATTCAACTTGAGAGGGTAGGAGAGGGAGGAAGTGAGCAAGATAACACAAAAGCCGAGCAGATAGTTTGGTTTAAATTATATCACCTTGTTTAGTGATAGTGTAATGCCCCCTTTCATGTTATTTAATTTGTATATAGCTCTTACACTTCTATACTCCTCAGCCTGCCTTACTGCAATAAATAGTTCATACATTTTAAACTTTCTTGAGCGTCTCACAACAAAGAATATATGTAATGAGGAACCATATAAGTAGATAAATTAGAAACACACACTACATATACATATACACAAGCCAAACTGACAGCTGTCTTAGATAGGCACAGCTTCACTAAAGTCATTGATCCATATAAAAAAAATTCCCAAGCCCTCGGTATGTCTCCTGTCACATTTACCAGAATTTGTTTATGAGCAACAGTCAGCTGCTTTTAGAATTATGTCACCAAAACAAGATTAAGAATTCAAGGGAAAAGCAAACAGTAGGAGCAGATGAACTTTGGTGCAACGAAAGCCCCTCTTTTAATGAAAAACATCTCTACAGATTAAAAAAAGGAGGAGAGATCGGGGGACCAAAATGACGTATAAACAGAATTGTTTCTGAACAATGTTCTTCTAAGATTTTGAGGAGCCAACTACCCTTTCCAACAGATAAAATATGCTAAATTATAGTTATCAGGTTAGTTTCATGTGCAGGAGACTGACCAGGTACCATTCATAACACTTGCCTATTCCAGGCACCAGACTCTAGTGACTAGAATGTAATAGAATATTTTTTTTAATAAACAGTACTGGCATTCTCACCTAGAGGTATTTCGTCCTTCGTATAATCATCCATCCAAACAAACTTATTGGCAGCTAAATGGGGGTTATATTTTATACTTTCTATTTTTTTAAAATAACCAGTAGAATCATACACAGATTTTTTTTATTATGGGAGGTATGAAATGATGAGAATGATATAGATGGTGATTCTGATGACAGATTATCTCACCTTGACCTCATGCTGCTAGAAGTTTCTATTCTCTGGTCTTGACATACAGTAGAACCTCTGAGTTATGAACACCAGAGTTACAAACCGACTTGTCAACCACACATCTCATTTGAAACCAGAAGTATGCAATCAGGCAGCAGCAGAGCCCAAAAAACAAAACAAAACAAAACAAAACAAAACAAAACAAAACAAAAAAACCCCACACAAATTCAATACAGTCTTGTGTTAAATGTAAACTACTAAAAATGAGGGAAAAGTTAAAAAAGATTTGACAAGTTAAGAAAACTGTTTCTGTGCTTTTTCATTTTCATTTAATCTTTCATCTGCATAATAAAGTTTCAAAGCTGTATTAAGTCAATGCACAGCTGCACGCTTTTGAAAGAACAATCACAATGTTTTTTCAGGGTTACAAACATTTCAGAATTCAAACAATCTCCATTCCTGAGTTATTCATAACTCTGAGGTGCTACTGTATATTTATTGTCTTGTGGATTTTTACATGGAACAGTCAAACCAAATAAGCAAGTATCAAATCCAAATAAAAGTGTCCACTTGTTTATCCAGTGGTTTATACTGAACTGTGAATAAAATTACAGTATAAAATTATAGAACAATAAACCTCATTTTTTGAGGAATAAGGGATCCTGCACAAAACGGCGGTTTTCCCACAAATGGCCCCATCTACACGGGGCTTTTTATCGCAAAAACCTCTTCCACAAAAAGGATTGGAAGAAAATATGCAAATGAGAGTGCTAGATTTGCAAATGAGCACTCCATTTGCATTTCCTCTTCCGAAAAACTGCCGCAGTGTAGACGTAGCCTGAGCACTGGACATTACCAGGGCAGTGGGTATATGAAGGCCTGCCTGGTGCAAGTCCCAGTGCTAAATTACCACTATACCTATATTCTTCCCAGGGCCAGGTGTTCCCTAACTATGAAGCACTCCATCATAAAACACATTTCAATATCTGACTACATTTACTATGTTTAAAACATACAGCTGTTATGAGGTACCTGCATCATATTGTCTTCTGACACTAACATGACAAGTATTGGGGAGTTTGGTTAACATGAGGCTGATCACATTTGGCACATACAATACACACTGAACATGTCTAATACTTAATTTGAAAATATTTTCATCTATTTGGATGGGGTTTAAAAGGTAATTTGTAACATTTACTTAATGGGAAAGCAATAATTAGATATTAATAAGGTATTCTGTATTTCAGTTAGTGTCTGGTTGAGGCCAATAGTACCAAAGACTAAAGTAAGAAATAAATACAGCCTTTTAGATGGTGTAATACACATTTCAGGAACATAACTTACATTTATTTAAGAAATGAAAAGGATTTATTTGTTGATATGCAGATGTAACTTCTGCAAGGTATAATGCAGGGAAGAATGTTTGTGCAACTTTCGTTATAGGTCAGCTTCAGTTGGTTTATTCATTTTTGTTCAGGTGTGAGTTTCTCCTCTTAAGCATTGGAGTATATTAGATCTCAGTAACATTTATTCCGAAGATGCAGTGGTTATATACACACCATGGGTACAATTCTCTTCTTACCTACACTGATGTCAATTGGGAGTTACTCCACTGAAGGCAACTGAGTTACTATAATGCAAACCTAATTTACGTGGGAGGAGAGGCAAGCCTGATATGAAAACCATCTTGTATTTTAAAAATCTTGACAAAATGATGAGCATATTTAACATTACATTCAATTCCTCAATCTTATTTCTCTACCCAATACACATTTTGTATTTTCACTTTCCAGGGAGCCACAAACCAACAAAAACAAAAGCACATATCAAACCAGATCATATAGGTTAATGGTGTCTACATAAACCATTAAACTATGTGATCCTGTCCAAGATCCACTGCACAGCCCAGTGTTAATTGGATTAAGTAAGAAGAGAGAGAATATGTTCCACAATATTTAAATTCATTACACTCCCTAGCACATTGTTCTTAGTTCAGACAAAAAAACCCACATACATATCCATTCTCTAATTGCTTTTTTATGGTGTACATTTAGGAATCGGCCCAGAGTTTTGCCATCCAATCTTCCTCAGGTACTGCATCAATGCTATTGTTGAAATAGGTCTTCCAGATGTTGAACTCATAAGACAGGAAGCACAAACTGATTTGTGTTTAGTTATGTTTATTGAAAACATCGTAGAAACATCCTGGGTTGGGGAACATGAATGTTTAATTCACTTTATTCACTTATATAGTTTTTCATAAATCTTGCTCTATTTCTGTACAGTATATGGATTCCTTTGTTGATTATTGGAAGGACAAGTATTTTCAGTAGTTATTGTGATGAATGCATTTTGTTTCGTCAGATGGCTTACGCATGAAGAGGGGGTGATGAGGGGGGATCCTCTTTGATGATGTAGCTGGCCGATCAGCTGTGAGGCAGCTCAGCTGCTTCTACCCCTGATGTTTAGTTTTGAATCAGATGTTGTTTTAAATAGTAGTGTAGCATCTTGGATGTGTAACCCCTGAGGAAAGCAGGATGGCCAAAACCTTGGGCTGATTCCTGTATGTATAATAAAAATAGCAGTTAGGAGAATGGATATGTAATTAGTCTTTCTTTTTTGACTAGGAAAAATCACTATGGGAAACAGAAATAGGGGTACTACTTGTTAGATTATTTTTATTATAATGTTGCTAATCCAGAGTAACTCTGCTATCAATGGATTTACAACAGAATAAATGAGATAAAACTCTGACTACATTTTTCAGTGTTTGTACCATTTGCTATTTGCTAGGTTTGCAAATCAAAATGTTTATTATTTCTTCCTGATCCTGAACAGCTTTCGATTTAACATTGTACATGATTTTCCCAATGCTTAGAACCATATTGGCGCTATTTTTCATGACAAAGTGGAACGCTCTCTTATGTTCTTTTAACAAACTAAGCAAAGAAGATCTAAACCAGGCATACTGCAACTCCTTATGTGAGTACTGTTCTGTGTATTAGTGGACATACACACACATATACCCAGTGCCTCCAACGGGGGGGAGGGGAAGGGGAGGGGATAGTTGCCCTAAGGTCCAGTGATTTAAAAGGGCCTGGAGCTCTGGGCTACCACTGCTTGCACAGCAGTAGCTGCGGCCAGATGCCTCGGCCCTTTAAATCACTGCTGGAATCCCGGGTAGCGTGATCTAGACAGTACTGAGAGCTGGTTAGGAGAGGCTAGTCCCTAAACCCGCCCTCCAACCTGAGGCCTCTGCTTCTGGGGGCCCAGAACCAAGCACCCACCCCATTGCTCAGGTCCTGGCTAAGTCTGTCACCTGCCCCGCTTCTACCCTCACTTTCCTAAATTCCTGTCTAAATTATACAATAAAGGAATTAAGCCCAAATATTGATGGTGAAGAAACCAGTATTTTAGCTGTTTTATTTAAGTTTGAGAATAATGTTTAGAACAAAAAACTTAAAAATAAAAGTCAAAATCCGGAGGCTAGTGAAATGGAGATAAGAAAAGATCAAAAGAGCTAAGTATAAATAGTTTCATTACCTTGTGACTACTAAGGGAAGGGAACAATAACAACTTCTTATAAATATTTAAATGGTGTAGATGCTAGGACTGAAGATTTATTATTTGGAGTTGCAGAAGAAGGTATAACTAGAGGTAATGGAATATAATTAATAAAAGAAAATGCAGAATATCAAAGGGTTTCCAGCAGTGAAGTCTATTAGAATATGGAATAGTTTCCTGTGGAAAGTGACAGAAGCTTCCTAGCTTAGGACATTAAAAATGGACAAAATCTCAAAAATGGATTGAGGCTACAACCCCTCATTTACTGGGGATGCACTGGATGAAGAAATAGGCCTTTTCCAGCTAAAATGAAAACAGCTTCTCCTCCTCCTTGTTACACACTGTTGATATTTCCAAAATGCTTTTCTCCCCTATGCTAACAATGTCTCTAAAATCTGTTCTTTCCTCACCATCTCTGTGACAAAGACTGTTGCCAAGTTCTTTGTTATTTCCATTCTTCATGACTAAATCTGTCTGGGGAAAAGCAAGGAAAGGCAACTGGGAAAGCTCAGGATCTCACATCCTCCTCCACAGGAGCGAGAGTCCAGCCATAACTCAGCTATTTCATAACTGGGCTCCCCACACAACGGTTGGTGAAACCCAAATAGCCAGCAGGTTGGGGAGTCAGGGTAGTGGTCTGCAGTTCCTGGCAGGTGACAGAGCAGGGAGGTGAGGTGGGAGTTAGGAATATTGTGTTGCTGCCTGGGTGGGGACATAGGGGGGAAACTGCTCTGGGGCCTGGTGATTCAAAGGGGCTCAGGACTCCTGGCTGCTGCTGCCACTAGTGCAGCAGTGCCAGGGCTGGAGGCCTCGAGCCTTTAAATTGTTGCTTAAGCCCCATGTGGAGCACTCCAGGAGGCACGAAAGGCTGGTGGGGTGGGGACAGTGCAATCCAGGTGGGGCTGAGAGCTGGCTGCCACTAGCCCTGCCCCTTGTGCCTGAAGCCTTGCTCCTTCCAGCAGCACGAAGCTGCCCCTGCCACCTTGCCTATGGGCCCGGCAATTCTATCAACCCCCCTGCTGCTATGTCAACTGAAAGGGAAAAAAGCCTTGGCAGCAACACATACAACGAGGAGAGGGATGGAGAAACACGTGGTTCTGTGTGTATATTAGATGTGCTGAGACCCATAGTAAAGATCTCTCAAAACTATGAAGGAACAGAAGAACCTGAATTAAAAACAATATTTTTGAAAGGAATTAATTTTCCCTGAGAGAGCTCTTCAAAGAGAGCACTGTCTGAAAATTGGCAATGTCCAGTAAAAGCAAAGGGTGATACTGCGTGGATGCATTGTAAACTCAGGAGGTTTTATTTTCCTATCAATTGGGGGTTCTTCCTTGTGGCCTCTACAGCTGACCAAGTTTCTCCCACACAAAGGCATCAAAATTGGTTTACAACATTGTATAAATGTGCTCATAACTTTAGTGCCAGTATATTTGTGCTGATATAACCAACAATGGACTTCAAATTCAGTCTTCAGATAGTCTCTAATCAATTTTAAATACCTGCAGCCAGAACTATGGGAGGCAGGCTTTTGGGGTAGCAACCTCAGACTGAAAGAAACAATTTATTCCATCAAAATTAGCTTAAACATTATCTGACTTTAAGGAACTTTTGAGTGCACAGACAAAAGTTAAATAATCACCGTTCAGAGAATTTAGAGGGATTTAGAGTCTTTTTTAAATGGTTCTCAAATGTTAGCAACCCAAATACCTCCGTTCTGATTTTATTCTTTTTGTGGGCCTTCAAGGGCGTCCCCTACCCAGCCTCAGTCCCTACTCTCACTGCACCCTAAGGACCCACCCCTACCCCGTCTCTTCCTGCCCTTGCTCCATTCTTCCTCCTTTTCTTGTCCTGAGCATGCCCTGTCCTCACTCTTGTCCCTCTCTCTTAGTATCTCCTGCATGTTGCATAACAGCTGTTCCCCTGAGTTGGAGACACTGGATGGGAGGGGACAAACTGATCAGTGGGGCTGATGGACCCCCTGGAGTACCTGCATGGATTCCCAGGAGTCCATGGACAGCAGTTTGAGAAACGCTGTTCTATTACATAATTTATTTATAGGAAACTGTTATAAGATTGCATGTTTGCTGGGACCTGACCAAAAGGAGATGTATCTCTCATGAGGCTATTCTGGTACTTAAATGTCTTAAATAACGTGAATTAAGACAGCTGAACAGGGACACGTATCTTTTGACTGCATGCCCCATTTTACTGTATTTGTGGTGTATGTTCACTGATACCAAAGGGATAAGAAAGTAATGTACAGTTACTTTATTCAGGGTTGTTCAAACATACTGTAGGTAGAACAAACAGTTGCCTATAGCAACAAAATATTTCGTAACTATTTTATTTGTTTATTGTCTGTGCCACTGCAGGCTGTGAAGGGATGGGGCTTGGTCATTTTCTACTTGCTTAAGGGCAGTGGGAATGCTAAGGTTGCTCTTGAGTTTATTATCCTGCTCTTGTGCTTCCTAGAATAGAAATACTATGCTGAAACTTCAAAAGGAAAACACTGAGATTTAATAAAGCTGATTAGGTGATATGGCAGGCTATTTTCTTCCTGTATGATGGAAGACTTCATTATGATATTTCCAGGAGGGCACCCTCTGCTTTAACAAACAGAGAAAGTCTCTATAATAATAAAAAAAGCCCCATTTCTTACATAATAAATGACTCATTTGTGTTGCACAGTGTTCCATTATAAGAAAATCTTCCTGCAAGTAAAACATACTAGATACTAACATTGCTCAGCTTTGATTATTAGTGCTTAAAATTGCTGCCAATCAGCAGTTTCAGTATTTGATTGTCAGATATGTCAAGGAAAAAGAGAGGAAAAAACCCCTGCAGTCCTAGTGTAAAAACAAACATTAGTTTATCAGGAGAGGAATAGGAGGCATTGTTATAAGATTCACCTTGATGTTACTGAATATCTTAAATTTAAAAATTTTGCAGGGAAATTGTAAACTTATCTAAAGAAATAAAATGTTAAATTACAAGATTTGCTAAATCAAATGTGCTTCAATGGTCATGTTATTTGTAACATCAGAAAGAGTGAACCATTTTTCTTAAATTGACAAACTCTAAAGAATATTAAAAATAGGGGTAAACTGATTATGTTACATTTACATATGAGTCATTAATTAGTTTGTGAAGAACTGCACAAGATAGATGAGAAGAAATTCACTATTCCACCAGCAAACTATTTATAATTTTGATGAGATCCACAGTAGAAATGTTCCCTACCTTCTGTTCTCCTCCTATGTATATTGTAAAACTGAACAAACTACTTCATATTTTTCCACCCACTTTCCCCTGAATCTGAGTCTTGCTGAGATCCAAGATGAAGTGGGAGGAGATGGCAGTGAAGGGGAAAACTTGGAAAAATTGCCAGGGCTTGCACAGTGTCCTAACTTTCACTTAGAAACAGCATAGGCTAAAGTTGCTGATATATTTAAAAAGTGTTTTGATTACCATCAAGAGCAGAATAAACAGTTTGTGCATCAGGCCAGACAACAGGTGAGGCTATCACAATCCGCAGGAGATAATGCCAGTTCAGGATGCTCATAAAAAAAAAGAATAACCTCAGCAGAGAATCCAAAGGCAGGGAAATAACTTGTTGCCACGTTAGACACATGGCTGCAGAATATCGAGTACTGTAAACTTCCAGTAGGACATCTGGCAGAAAACAGCAATATTAAAAGAGTAACAGTAGCTTTTGAAAAATCACCAACAACCACAGATGTTCAATAACTTAGTGACTGATAAGGCCATTACCATTATTCAAAGTGGGGAAAAAAGGATACCAGAAGGAATCTTTTTCCATGACCAAAGGCAAGATCCTATAGAAGAAATTGACCTATATGACTACAGTCACTGAGCATTTCCATCCTTGCACAACATTCGTCCCCCCCCCCCACTGCAAACCAAATAAAAAATAAACCAAAAAGCTACTCAGTACAATACAAAAAATCTTTGAGGGTTGCAGTACATATTCTGGACATGTTGAACACATAACCATATTTGCACGGGGAATCAAATTATAGTTTTTATACAATTTGCTTATTGAACACTTCATATTATTGATACTATTCTAAAGAGAACTAGTCATCTAAGAGTTGTCATTTGGATTTACAGTTGCACCAACTTGTACCAAATTAATTTAATATATGCAATAGAATTGTATTGCTACCAGGAGCTAGAGAGCAAGTCCATATATATAGCTTAGCCTCATCTTGGCATATTTTTTTCTTGATAACAGTCATTCAGTTCTTTTTCAGTGTTGTGAAAATGTGATTGCAAATGTCATGTTTTATGTGTATGAGTAACCATCCTATTGTCAAACATCCACAAAAAATTGCCTAATTGTAGGTATTTGGTCCTAAAATTTATACTACATAGCAGGTGTTTGCAAACAGACAAACTGGGAACATGTATTTGAAGGAATTTTGAAGCTTTCCCCCCATATTCCTCCAAATAAATCATATACACATACATGAATGCATTGTTTCAAATCTGAAGCTATTTACATATATATCATCACCAGGATATATGGGATTACTTAAATATAAAACATCTCAAAATGTAATCAGAAGGAATTTCTTAGGTATGCTAATCATCTGTCTCTCTACATTACATAACTAGCGCCCGAAAGAACTGTAATTCAAGCTGCTTGCTAGAAATCTTTAAAGAGTCCCGTAATAACTAGATAGGCAAGAAATATCTGGTTTCTAATATAACTATCAAGCACATCTGCACATAATAATAGTCAGATTCAGTCATTTAATGGTGGATGTAATCTGTGAAGATCTTGCACAGCGGGGTGAAACCAAGAGTCCAATATACAGACTACACTGAAACAGCTGAACAAAATGAGTTGTTTACAAATTTTTGAAAATCACAAATCACAATTGCAAAGTACTGAAAATAGATTATTTTTTGGACCTTTAATAGACTTCTTTAATTTAGAAAAGTACAAAATAAATGAAGTGTCTTCTGAAATTCTTGCTATTAGAAAAATTTGCAAAACATTATTTACAATGTGGATTAGGCTCTGCTATTTAAAACATGGTAAACTGTTGACTGAAAAGTGGCTGTGTTTATATGATCTTCTTCTAAATCCAAGACACTTGGGGGAGCAGGCAATAGATCTGAGTTTTAATGAGAAGGAACCTGCTGGTAGGAGAGTCAGAGCCAGAAGTGTGTGAGTAAGAGATGGGAAATGTCACTTCCCAGTCTAGCCTCTGATGGGACCCAGCGTCCTCTCTCTCAATGGTACTACACTGGCTCTGCCCCACACATTACTAGGCCAGTGGCATTCAAACAGAGGTAAGAACCTTGGTAGAAATGAATACCATCTAAAACAAAATATTAATTAAAATCTTTTAAAAAGTCTTGTGGTTCATTCTGCAAGAACTTATGCAGGGGTGAGTGTGAATGTGTTCTCTGTGCCTTCTGCACTTTATTTTACACTTGCACTGGGCCATCCACCATAATTTACTGGAGTGTAAACCTGGTACATTCCATTGAGTAAAAACCCCGTGGGAAATGTACATCCCACAAAATATCTGCATGTCAAAAGCATGACTTCTAGAAAAAAACACTCACTAAGAGTATTATATCATGTTCATATCCACAACTCTTCAGGAAAGGCCAGTGAAGTGCCAATGAAGTAAGGGGAAAGATTTGTATTGATTTTAGTGGGCTTTCAATCAGGTCCCAAATGCATAAAATGTAAGCAGAGAACCATACTTTCTTAAAAAGCAAAAATGTATGTTTCCACATGATCACAATGCAAAATTTATGTCAGAGCAGAATTCCCAGCCAGGGACATCAAAATGACTTCCTCTTCTAAAGTTAAAATACAGTCCTATCACTAATCCAGTTCTGATATCTATTTATTTTTAATTACATATATTTGTTATAGGTCCATATTCACAGTGCCCAAATTTGGCTAATTTGAGTAAGGCACCAGCATGCACATTGTCAGAACAAAAGCCTACAGAAACTAGAGAATACTCCCAAGTATCTGGAAGGAGTGCCACGGAAAAAAAGACCAAATTCCCTGGGCTCTTACATTGTCTGAAAAAGAATTTTCATGACACTCTAATCATTTTTAACAGGAAAGTTACCTACCAATATCTTGAGTTCCCAGAGGGATTACCTATACATGACCCACAATCTTGGAAGCACGTCTCAGCACCAAAAGTTCTGGAATCATTTGAAAAGCAATTGCAACCTTTTCAGTCAGAAATGAATGTTCGGAGAGAGTCTAAAGGGCTAAATCTGCAAACATACTCAGTTCTTTTTAACTATTTTGAAATATAGCACAGGAGGTAATATTGTCTGAGAATGCCAGTTGCTGGTAAGTAACTGGTAAAAAAACCTTTTATTTTCCTTCCAGAATTGCCTTTGAAGATGGGACTCTTGGGAGATTAAGCAGTAATAATAGCCACAGAAGAACTCAGGAATTCTTAATTGAATGGAGATTGATGGAATGCTCTCTTAAGAGGAAAAAACATCTCATCTAGGCCCAGAAAAGAAAGATCAAAACTGAATGACCATGTGGACAGGACTCAATATAGCAGCTGTATACATTTCACCAGTATATGGTTTGCGTTTTTCAGTCAAACCATGGAACTTGCCTCTCCTCTATTGGAATAGACTGGCACGGCTTAGTGCAGGGGTGGGCAAGAATTTTTGATGGGAGCCACCCCAAGAATCTAGTAAGCGGTCAAGGGCCACACTCTTCCATGATATTAATGGAGGAGGTGTGGGGGTTGGGATAGAGGTTGGGTGCAGAAGGGAGCTTAGAGGAAGGGACTGGGATGTAAGAGGGTGTGGAATCTGGGAGGGGGTTGTGACCTAGAGGAGTGGTGTAGTAGAGGATGCAGGGTCTGGGAACGGGTTGTGACCTAGGGCAGGAGTGCAGGAAGGGGTGCGGGAATTTGGTTTGTGACTGGGGGTAGGGGATTGGGGGTAGGGAATTGGGGTGCAAGATCTGTGAAGGGTTTGTGACCTGAAGAATGGATATAAGAGAGGGTGCAGGGTCTGGGAGGGGTATGGGTGCAGGAGCAGGGATGCAAAGAGTTTGGGTTACATGGGTTAGGGGGGCAAGAGGGGGACAAGAAGGAAGGGGCTGGGGTGCCAGAGGCAGGCTCTGGCTGGGAGGAGCTTACCTGGGCAACTCCTGGCCAGCAGCCCCACTGGTTCTGAATGCTGTGAGCCCAGAAGAGTGAGGGGTACTTCCTGTGCTGCCTGTCCTGCCAGCAGGCAACTCCCATTGGCCAGAAACCGACAAATCGGAGCTGCAAGATTTTGCTGGGAGTAGGGAAGCTGGCAGTGTGTGAAGCCTCTTTCCCCTCCCCACAGTCTTGCAACATTCAGAGAACTGCTCTGAACAGTGTGTGGGGATAGGGGAGAGCAGGCAGGGAGGCTGGTGGAGGCTCCCATGGGCTGGATGCAGCCCACACGCTATATTTTGCTTGCCCCTGGCTGAGTGGGAGATACTTGATACCTACTCATAGCAATTCTGAGTGCAGAGAAAGCTTCATTGTGAAAATCTCTGTAGATTGTGATCTATATTGAAAATATCTGAACAAAGATTATTTTCTTCCTTGAGTTCTCCTCAAAAACATGCACAGATTTTTAAAAAAGATCTGAAAGGTTTTTGAAAAGGTTTGGTCTTGTTCAAATTTTGCTAATGGTAGCCTACAGTTCTTAAAACTTAACTTGTACAGTCTGGCTTTCCCAGGCAAGCTTTGTGATTCTAGGAAGAAGAATGGGAGATTAGTAGTTTAATTCAAGAAAAATGATAAAAATACATTCTCTCCCTAAATGCATCTTTAAAGTAACACCTTGCTGATGTCCATGAAAGGTTAATCTGACAAAAGTGGCTGAATTTCTCATACCCACTTTGTAGAAATAATATAAACCTATCATGCAATTTGGGAGAAACAGTATAAACACTCCCCATTGGCTCAAACTCTGGAGATGCAAGTCTGATAAGAATTAAATTTAAGAACACTTGAAGCTAAATGATTATGCACCAAAAGATAAAGATTAATTATCCACATATGAAATCTTTTAGAATGTATGAAAATAGAAGATTCTTGTACTGTAGGGATACTGCTGCTGTAGCTGCTAGATAAACAAATCTAGATGAAAGATGAATGAGATTTCTTCAGGGAGAATCAGTAGTTCAGAATAAAAGACACTGATCAAGATCAAGGACATTGTGTTATTAATTACATGGAAAAGCAGTGAAAACATAGGTCATCATTTTAGACAAATTAGGTGATTACAGAAGAATGTCCTTAACCTTTTTCAGAAAGCCAGGCTAAAGTCTAAACATCCACCCAAGATAGATAAAGTAAACCTATATCTGGATATAGAATTTCACCTTGCACATGGACTAGGATATCTGGGAGATAAGAGCACAAACACTGAAAACTCCATTTTCAGGGCAAGAACTGAAACTTATCTGACAAGATGAATCAATTGTGAGCTCTTTGCTATCTCACCATCCGGAGAAATTCACAAAGGAGGAGAGTTAGGAAACTGTAATAAATCCTTGAGTCTAGTGTAGAGAAGTGAATCTAACAGAGTCTAAATCCCAGAGCCAGGGTCCCCAAAAGGATACAGAGAAGCTAACTGGAAGCCAGCATGAAGGAAGTTGGAAGCCAGCACGAAGCAAAAGTGAATAGTGCTTTTTTTCTGTGATTTCTAGGATTCAACTATTTGAAGTAATTGTACCCCATGATGCAAGGGCATGAGAGAGAATCTTCAAAAGATTAAGGAATTCATAGCTATTAAGTTGCATATCAAAATATCTGCCTTGTGCCAACAAGATGGAGTGTGGAAGTAGAGTAGCTAAATGGGTTGGCCTCTGCTGCTGATAAAGACACAATCTGCCTTCCTCTCTAGGCTTGTTTATAATATCCATTTTGTTAGGGATAGTTAGGGCTCTGTCAAATTCACAACCATGAAAAACGCATCCCGGCCCATGAAATCTGGCCTCCCCCTGTGAAATCTGGCCTTTTGCATGCTTTTACCCTATACTATACAGATTTCATGGGGGAGACCAGCATTTCTTAAATTGGGGGGTGCTGATGCAAAAGGGAGTTGCAAAGGGGTCACCAGGATATCTTAGGTAATATTGTTGCCATTACTTCTGCACTGCCTTCAGAGCTGAGTCACTGGCGAGAGGCCCAGGTCTGAAGGCAGTACTTGCCAGTAGCAGTGCAGAAGTAAGGTTGGCAATATCACATCATGCCACCTTTACTTCTGTATTGCTACTTTCAGAACTGGATGGCTGGAGAGTGGTGGCTGCCAACTGAAGGCCCAGTTCTGTAGGCTGCAGCACAGAAGTAAGAGTGGCAATATCATACCGTGCCATCCTTATTGCTGTGCTGCTAATGACAGTGGCTCTCCCTTCACAGCTCTGCTCCCAGACAGCAGCAGCTGCTGCTCACCAACTGCCCAGCTCTGAAGGAAGTGTCACTGCACAGAAGTGAAGGTAGTAGTACCACTCCTTTATTACTATGAAATTTCAGATTTAAATAGCTGAAATCATGTCATTATGATTTTTAAAATCCAATAACCATGAAATTGACCACAATGGACTGTGAATTTGGTAGGGACCTAGGTATAATAGCCCAAATGGTCATTGCTCTAGGATTGCAAGAACTGACTTTGGAACCAGAATAAAAGCTGTTCAGTAAAGGGCAACAAAATTCAGGCATCTGCCCATTCTAACTGACTTTGCTTTCCAAAAACTTTCATTTGTCTTGGTGTTGAATAGGTCCGTGCCTTCAAATGGACAGAAACATTTACTGATCTTTTCCTGTAATTGTTGTTCTTTGAGCTGTATTGCACGTGTCCGTTCCACTGTAGAGTGTACAGTGCACAATTACTGGAGATTTT
This sequence comes from Rafetus swinhoei, assembly GCA_019425775.1. Classification (NCBI taxonomy): domain Eukaryota; kingdom Metazoa; phylum Chordata; order Testudines; family Trionychidae; genus Rafetus; species Rafetus swinhoei. Next base: position 265,205,721 of record CM033437.1, on the reverse strand, counting down.
CCCCGCAGCAATACCCCTCAGGGCAACACAAGCCCTCTGCTGCTTCACTCCACTGTATTCAGCTATGAAGGGTGGAGATATCACTGACCTTCCTCAGTTCCTCCCTATCAGAAACACTCTGGTAGAGAGGGAAAGGAGAGAAGGCTATGGAATGGACATGTGCAACACATTTGAAAGAACCACAATGACAGCAAAAGGTTAGTAACTGTTTCTTCATCTTTGAAAGATTGAACATATCGATTCCTCTGTAGGTGATTCACAAGTACAATAGACTTCCGATAATCTGGAACCTATGGGACTTAGGTGGTGCCGGATTATCAAATATGCCGGACTATCAGGAGGTACTATAAGCAGGTTATATATATATACTGTATACATTATATACTGTATATAAAGTGTTCTTAACCCTTTTTTATTGTACATACTGTATACCGTATACTGTAATGTTTTAGTTTTTTAAAGCCGTTTTTACCCTTTTTGCTCAGTTCAGCTGCTGCCGCTGTTACCTTGTGACTCATTTTTTTGCCGAAGCTCACTCACTAGGCTCTTGCCATTTTGATGCCGGACTATCAGGAGTGCCGGACTATTGGATGCCGGACTATTGGAGTTTTACTGTAGCTTGAACTGGAGGCTGCTTCAGAGTCCACATGAACAGGGACTGTAGTATTGCAGGCCCAAATCTGGCCACATCTCTAGACTGATCAGAGATGGCATAGTGAGAGGCAAACATATGGATCAATGATTAGGTTGCTCCCTTACAAATGTCCAGGCTGGGCACACAAGCTAGAAAGACTATGGAAGCTGACTACAACCCAGTCAAATTAGCCAACAATATATCTGGTGGTGCAATACCAATCAATCAATAGCAAGATGAATAGATCTGGAAATCCAGGAAGCGATCCTTTGGGTGGATACTGGACAGACCTTTATTCTGTCTAAAACCTCAGTTAACAGTTGTGATGAAGACCTAAATGGCCAAGTCCAATCCAGGTAAAAAGCTAAAGTTCTTCTAACGTATACAGTAGGAAGGTTTTCTTTTACTTCAGTGAGGCTTTGAAAAGGAAGCTGGCAAATAAACTGCTTGGTTAATGTGAAAACTGGAATCTACTTTAGTCAGGAACTTTGGGTGAAACAGAAAAAAAAACGTATCTCTTATGACGCTCACATAAGGTTCTCATACATAGGCTCACAATTCTGCTACTCTCCTCACTGAGGTAATTGGAACCATGAAAGCTTCCTTCATAATAAGGTGTAACAAATGACAGGTTGCTAGGGGCTCAAAGGGGGACCCATACACTTTTCTAGAACTTTACATTTAACTTCCAGGGTGGATCAGACTGTGTTCCTGTGGACATAATCTGTCTAAACCCTTCAGAAATCTGATGGACATTGTTGTTTTTTCTCCCAAGCCCTATCAGCTATCCACAGGAGGATGAAAAGCTCAAGTAGCTTCCAGGTGGCCTCGGATGGAATTAATAGTTAAGTCTTTTTTTTTCCTTTTGGAAACAAGAAGAGATAATCGAATATACAATGAATAGGAACTCTAGATGAGAAAATGCCTTTCTGTGTGGACTAAATGGAGAATCTTTTTCATTTAGAAAGGTAAGTAGTCCTAGTTGAAGGCTTTCTACCATGTAGATAAACTTCCTGCCCTCCCCCTCTTGTAAGCAACCTCCTTACAAGAGTGTCAGCCAAAAAGTGTCCATGCTGTCAGGTAAAGGACCTCCAGCTTGGGATGAAGGAAATGGATGGGGCCCTGGGCGATCATCTCATGGGAGTGACAGTGGAGATCTGACTGATAGGGCTAAAAGAGTTAAGGACTAATGCTGACAGGGCCACTCTGGGGCTATTTCTAAAAAGTGAGCATGATCATATTTGACTCTTCCCAAGACTGTGGGTAGGAGTAGAATTGGAGGGAAGGCAGACAACAGGCCCTTTGACCAGGATAGGAGGAGGGCTGTGGTTTGTCTGGGAAGAAAAAAGATGACATTTTTGTTTGCTTCCATTGCAAATAGGTTCACCTGGAGAGTCCTGCACAGCTGGAAAATGCATCTGGACACATTAGACTAAGACCATTAGTGGTGATTTGTGAATAACCTGCTTAGGTGATTACCCATAGTATTCATAGTATCATTCATGTTGATAGAACTGGTGATGCAGAAATTCCAAATAATTGCTCGTTGGCATAACTTTGTTAAACTCTCCCCCCTCCCATGTTTGTTTGTATGAACATATCTGCTATGTGTACTAACAAATTCTGTCCTTGATATGTGGAAAGAACACCATGCAAATCAAATAGATGGCCCACAGCTCCTGAAATGTATATGGAGCTTAATATGTCAGATAGACCAAAGACCTTGTGTCTGAAAGGGACCTAATGAGCTTCCCAACCTAGAAATCCAATGTATCTATGTCTAGAGTCAGTGTCTGTTGTGGAGGAGCAAAGGGAACTCACATGCAATCATTTGATGGTTCTATCCACCAGTCCAGAAAGGACATGAAACCACCATGTTTATAAGATGGCAGGCTGGTGACTATATTGGGGCCACCCAGCCTTGTAGCTCCCCAAAGTGTACTCTGGCATGCTGCAAGCAGGGCCGGCCTGAGCCATTCTTGCGCCCCTGGGCAGCAGGCACGCGGCGCATGCGCGGCCCCGCCCCAGGTACGCGGCACCTGATTGACGTGTACAGGGCACCACGTCCCTGGGTGCACGGCGCATGCACGGCCCCGCCCCCGGGTGGCAACCTATGGGGGGCACCTGATGCAGCACCCCTTACCACTTCAATCAGGTGCCCCCCCCCCATAGGTTGGCGCCCCAGGCAGCTGCCCGGCTAGCCCCGCCCTTAATCCGGCCCTGGCTGCAAGATGCAAGAGCATGCTGTTAAGTCCTGGAAGTTTAACACAGCTTTGTACAGTAGAAACAGTATGTGGTCTTATACTCAGAGCAATTATCTGCATTATTTGGAATCTCGGCATGGTGGAAAATCCCTGGTCTTTTTAAAGTATAGAAGATCTGCAATAAATTCTATTCTCTGTACAGAAATCAGGGTAGATTTCTCCATATTGATTAGGAGCCTCAGTGCATTGAAGGTGGACTACACAGTGGCCACGCTGGACAGTATCTGAGACCTGGGCCATCCTCTTACTGGTCTGTCATCTAGGTAAAGGAATATGTAGATTTTTGTAGAAATGCTACTACCACAGCTAGGTGTTTTGTGAAAACATGATAAATTCTGATATGTCAAAGCTTAATACAGGTTGGAGCTCTATGGTCCAGACTTCACTGTCTGACAACATCTTTGGTCTGGGAATCCTCCAGGATACTCCCACCCTGGAGCACTCAGGGGGAAAAGTTGGGTCTCGTGCTCAGCAACTCCTCCCTCATCCTCTCAGAGTTTCTGGAGCGCTGCAAATAGCTCATTTGCAGTGCCGAAGCTCAGGCAGGGAGTGGGAGGAAGCAGGGAGGGGGACACTCAGGGGAAGAGGCAGGATGAAATGAAGCTTCTGAGTCACTACTACTTATGACAGAAGGCTAGGAACACAGAACTTGTATAACTTAATTTACAGTGTTCAGTTCGGTGGGTAAGCAGTGTATAGCAACAACAGTCATTGCTTTTCAAAGCATTCTATAACTGTCGGCATCAAGGAAGGGGTCTGACAAAATGGTGGATGAGCAGGGGCAATTCTTAAAGGACACAATGTTAATCTTTAACAATTCTAGGGCCCTATTCTGATTTGACCTACTCTAATTATACAGTAGTGCAACTCTACTGACTTCAGTGCAGTTACTCCACATTTGAATTGTTCTAAGTGAGCCAGAATCAGGCCAAAAGCTTTTAATGAGGTTTAAAGACCCACTTGGGGGAGCTAAAAAGTAATTTGCTGCCAGGTTGATTTTGGCAAAGTGTTCAGAGCACTTTAATTTAGAATAGGTGGTATAGACAGGGAGCCCTGTGCAACAAAGTTCTTCACCCCTTACCTTGTTCAATTTAATGCTGGTAATTTGTATTAACAACTGAAATAAAGTATTTCCCGTTTCTGGCCAGAATTCCAGGCAGATTTTATTTCACTGACTCTGCCTCAGGTCATCACAGTTTATTTAAAAAAGAAATCACATTTAAAGATAGGATCTCTATGTCGGCCTGTAAACTATCTTCTGGTATGTGCATATAATATCCATTTAATTCAGTGGGCATTATGAATGTATGTAACATCTGGGAAAGAATTGGTCCTTATAGTAATCAATTTTTATGTTAATAAATGCATGGAAAGGGGCTTTCATGGGAGCATTGTGGGGAGAAGAAATTGTATGAAATGATATTTTATCTTTCATTTTATGAATTCTTTTTCAAGTCCCTGTTCTGGGCTGTATCTGAGCTGTGCCCTGGGCAGCTCAGGGAATACTGGATGGTGGCTTTATACCATTTTTATGCTCTCCCTTTCCCCAACACTGGGCTTCACTAGGTCATTCCCCAGCATAAGTTAGAGCAGATACATTAATGTATGCCTGGCTTCCCATGGCATCCAAAGGACTGTTCTGGTAGTTAGAGGTTGATGGGGCATAGAAGAACTATGTAACGGCCTCTCCAAAAGGGAGTGGAGTATACCTTCTGATTCTGTGAAGAGGGCAGCAAGTGTGTGGAATAAGAAGTTTTTACCATCCTGGGAATTCCTTACAGGTCAGTTCAGCTGTCTGCATGGGTGCTTTAATCAGTTGTAGCATCAAACTTTTACAAATAGACAACAATTCAGTTGCAAATCCTTTAGCCTCTGTGGAAGCTATATACGATTATGCTGTGCTATCAAGTTAGTCATTATAACACTGTGCAAAATTAGAATTGCTCTACAGTCAATATATAACAACATTTATAGTTGCTTCCATGTATTTGTGCATCACCAAATGAATCTTATTTGAGAGACAAGAAAGCAAAGTTATGAAAAGCGAACAGTTAAAATATTTTGTTTCTTAAACATAGTTTTTTGAGTACATGCGAGGCTTCTTTTAACTAGGCTTCATTTTATGTCAAAAATAAATTATAAGAAACATTGCAAGTATTGTTGCTATACTCTTCTCAGTCAAACTGGAGAAAACATGTTTTATAGTTACAACCTTTGTTTTCATATACTTTTTGGAAAAAATGTATTGGATTTTTACCCACAAAAGCTTGTGATATTCATTAATCTCTAAGATGCCACAGTACTGCTCGTTCTTTTAACAGTTAGGGCATATCTACACAGCAGGGCTAACGCCAAAATAAGCTATGCAACTTGAGCTACGTCAATTGAGTAGCTTATTTCAGCTTTTGATGCTGTCTACACAGCAGGAAGTATGAGTTAGAGCTTATTTCCTCCGACCTCTATCTCGTGAAATGGGAAGCGCCGAGGTCAGATAAGAAAGAAGTCAGCTTCCCTTTATTTCCGTTTTAAGTCTATTTCAAATTATGTCTAAGTAACTATTGTATGACATAATTTATTAATAACTACAGTTATTCTACTGTTGTGCTGTTAATGCTACAGTTACATTACAGACTAACACAGCTGTTCCTCTGAGTCTTTTAAAAAAAGGTTTTAGTCTTCCTGAAGCCAAAGTTCATATCACACTAATTTAAGTTACATAATTAAGAGAAGGACAAAGTACATGAAAATGAAAGGTATATCATGTCAAGTAAAAACCAGTAATCTTTAACTAATTAAGAAATTGGAACAGTATAAAATATTTATTTATATGGCTATTTCCTTTCATAATATCTCTGATTTGTAATGGGACATATTGAAGAGTATATAAAAGTGTGTTCATTGCAGAATTGCTTTTCATGCTACAAATAGATTAACTTACATTTATTAATTCGCTGTCCCAGATTTTTTTCACAAGGTCCATCGATGTATAGCCATTAATCAGAAAGGATTTGGTATAGTCACCCAGTTCAATGGAGTCTAGCCAATCTGCCACAGAGGTGGGGTTGTAGCCATCATTACCGATCTGCTTCATCTGAAATATACAAATGAATAAGGATTACTAGAAATATTATTAATCATCTTTTACAACAATAACATGTGTTAAGTTTTTTGGGTCAGAATTATTTTCTTTTGACCAATGGGTAGGTAGGCTTAGAGGCTACGATAGAATGGAAGTAGCAGATGTTGTATATTTTGACTTTAATATGACTTTTAGTACTATCTTGTATGACCTCCTCATAAACAAACTAGGGAATTACAACCTAGATGGAGCTATTATAAGGTAGTGCATAACTGGTTGGAAAATTATTCCAGGAGAGTAGTTACCAATGGTTTGTAGTAAAGTTGGAAGGGCATATTGAGTGAGGTTCTCCAAGGATCAGTTCTGGGTCTAGTTTTGTTCAATATCTTTACCAATGATTTAGATAATAGCATAGAAAGTACACTGAAAATTTACAGATTGTATCAAAGCTGCAAAAGGTTGCAAGTGCTTTGAGGACAGGATTAAAATTCAGAATGATCTGGGCAAACTGAAGAAATGGTCTGAAGTAAATAGGATGAAATTCAAGAAGAACAAATGCAAAGTACTCCATTTAGAAAGGCTCAATCAGTTGCACACATACAAAATGGGAAATGACTACATGGGAAAGAGTACTACAGAAAGAGATCTTGGGGCTGTAGTAGAACACAAGAAAAATAAGAGTCAACAGTGTAACGTTGCAAAAAAAGTGAACATCATTTTGGGATATATTAGCAGGACTGTTGTAAGCAAGACACAAGTAGTAATTCTTCTGCTCTACTCCACACTGATTAGACCTCAACTGGAGCAGTGTGTCCAGTTCTGGGCACCACATTTCAGAAAGGATGTGAACAAACTAGAAAAAGTCCAAAGAAGAACAACAAAAATGATTAAAAGTCTAGAAAACATGACATATAAGGGAAGATTGAAAACACTGGTTTTGTTTAGTTTGGAGAAGAGACGACTGAGAGGGGACACGAGAACAGTTTTCAAGTACATAAAAGATTGTTACAAGGAGGTGGGAGAAAAAATGTTTTCATTAGCCTCTGAGGATAGAACAATAAACAATGGGATTATGCAGCAGGGATGGTTTAGGTTGGACATTAGAAAAAAACTTCCTAACTGTCAGGGTGGTTAAGAAGTAGGGAGGTTCTGGATTCTCCATCACTAGAGATTTTAAGAGCAGGTTAGGCAAACATCTATCAGGCATGGTCTAGATAATATTTAGTCCTGCCATGAGTGCAGAGGACTGGACTAAATAACTTCTCAAGATCCGTTGTTCCACTCCTATGATTCTATAGTTCTGTGAATATTTCTTTAATAATTAGCATAATCTGAAAAAAATTAGAAACATTAGGATTTTGATTTTACTTTTCTAAGTTCCTCTAAGCTACCAATAAGTAAAGAACTGTGACTTATCTTTCTGAATTGCTTTCAATGAATACAACTGAGGATTTTCAAGTTAGCTATTAATGATAAAATTTGGAAGAATAAAATATATAAAACTTCAGCTTGTTCAGTTGTTTAGGCATGCAATTTATAGGAATATATAAAGCAATATATAATAGTAATGGTTCAAACTGCATATGTAAGAAGAATGAATTACACAACTGCATCAATATACAATAATATTGTATCACATCTTTATACAAAGTATAACTATTGCTAACTCAGTCACATATTGCAGTAGTAAATTTTTAAGAAGGAAGTTTAGAAGGCCTTATATTTTCCACAGACTTTATGGCATGTGAAACTTTAATACAGTGAGTGCTAGCAGCCTGTCTCCAATTTCTCTTTGCTATGTACAGTTTTACTGTAAGGGAACAAAACAAGTGTGACAGGAGCATAATGTTTTTGAGCTTAAGTTTTAAGTGAGTGACAATGTAATTTAAAAAGTAGAAACTGTTGAAAAATCTTGCCTGAAACAATTTTATTTATTTGAAATGTAATTTAAATTCAAGGCAGTAGAAAAAATTTAGTTTGCTTTTGAAAGCTGGAGAAGTGTTCACCGAAATATACAATGCTTTCCTTTCAAAATAACTGGCAGACACCTGACACACGATCATCTTGTTCTTACTTTGATGCAGTATCCTGGAGGAACAGGCAAGGGTAGGCACACTGCAAGGGGGGGCTGCCACTTTAGTCCTTGACATTTTGTTGCATGTGCTGGATATAAAACTTCATATGATGAATGTGACATTGTTGTCTTAGATCATAAAACAGGGTGGCTGCGTCTAGACTGGCATGATTTTGCAGAAATGCTTTTAACGGAAAAGTTTTTCCGTTAAAAGTATTTCCGCAAAAGCATGTCTAGATTGGCATGGATGCTTTTGCGCAAAAAGTGCTTTTGCGCAAAAGCATCCGTGGCCAGTCTAGACGCGATTTTGCGCAAGAAAGCCCCGATCGCCATTTTCGCCATCAGGGCTTTTTTGCGCAAAACAGTTCTTCCCTGTCTACACTGGCTTTTTCCAGAGTGGGAGCGTGAAAGTATTTGCGCAAGAAGCACTGATTTTGTACATTACAAAGTCAGTGCTCTTGCACAAATTCAAGCGGCCAGTGTAGACAGCTGGCAAGTTTTTGTGCAAAAGTGGCTGCTTTTGCACAAAATCTTGCCAGTCTAGACACAGCCGGTGATTCTGAGGCAGTCCATCTGCAGGACTGTGCCTGAGCAAGGCTCCCCATGTCCCCAGTTTCTGGGGAAGCCTGCCCTGGAGCATAGTCTCCTAACACAGATTGGTGGAGAATGACAATTCCAATTCATGGAGAACTTCAAAATGTTGGGATGTTGTTTTGAATTAGAATGAAACCAGACTTTGAAATCCTCTGTGAAACAGAATTACTGTTCCCTGCCCAGCTATACTACAGCCATCCATAATAACTCAATTTTTACTATAAGGCTGCTCTACATTAAATCTCACTCATTGACATGAGAGCTACAACCCTTCAGTCACAGAAGTAGAGATGATAGGCTATGTAGCTTATTACTTATTCCATGGTTTCTCCAGGCCCTGTTTTATGATCTAAGACAACAGTCTCACATCATCATAAATTTTTATATCCAGTACCTGCAACAAAGAACAAGAGAAAACAGTGGCAGACACCCTGAGTAGTATGCCTAGTTTTGCCAGATCCTCTAGGGAACTGCAACAAAATAAGATCAAGATCAGGATGTGCTACGTGTCTGTCAAATATGTGAAGTGACAGCATTGTATATTTAGATGAACACTACTTCAGGATTCAAAAGCCAATTTTACATATTTTTCTGCTACCTTGAATTCAAATTACAGTTTATTTGAAATGTTAAGAAATAAAATTGATTTAGGCAAGACTTTCAGTTCAGCAGTCTCTATTTTTTAAATTACTTTAGCTTTGTCTTGCTTGACTTTTTCCAGCACTTTGAACTTAGGGGAGGAGAAGGATGTAGAGGGAAGATCCACCCCTCAGTGTAAAAGAAACACGTCCAAGATAGATTGGGCATCTTCACCTTCTCTGGAGCAAATCCTCTGACACTGGGAGCTCACTTATTTGCAATAAGATTCTGTTTCCAGATACTCTGATAAGGAGAAAATATTGCTTGATAGTGAGTAGTGAGTGAGTACTTGTTCTAATCATATACTGGCAAGTCTCTGCTTAGATGATATGCCAGTATATTGTCCTGGCCTGCAAAATATAGAGCCATGGCATAAAATTGGCATACTATGCACCATTACTATGGAGCTATAACTTCTTTGCACAGCTGTCTGGGTACCTACTTTTTTTCTCCTAAAACATTACTATCATCTTGTCAGTGACTATTAGAACCACTTTGCTGTTTAAATGGTGGAGAAACTTGAAAATCGAATGTATTGCTCCTAGTTACAGACCATTTACATGTTTTTTTTCCTCCCAGGAATTCCAGGGACTAAACTGTCAATTGCCCTGTCTGGAGGCATGAGAGATGAGGAAGGCCAGTGAAACCATGGGTTTCAGTACAACCCTTGTGAGAACACTGTAATGCTGAATTCATCATATAAGGAATAAGATGACATTCCTGGGTAGTGTCAATTTCCTATCTATTCTACTTGTATTTAGTATATAATGTCTTGATAAGCAACATCATAGAGGCTTCATCTTTGGACATGGACACAAAGTTATGTATGTCAGCAAAGACAAAGGCCCATCAGCTTGAGGAAGATCATCAGTTTTTGGCATGAGCTCTCCAGTAATATTTCTGTTGATGTAAGGATTTTTAGACACATTCCTTCTGGAAGAAAAACGCTGCCTGTTGGAAAATCCAGAACTGTCCCAATAAGAGCTAGGGCAAAGCCGTGTGTGATTTCTTCTGGTTTATCTTGAACTCTACAATTTAGAATAAGGTATGTGTTTATATTGTAGATATTGACAGGGCCTTCTGTGAGGATGTCCTGATGAGCCAATTATCCAAATAGGGGTAGACATGGATACTCTGACATCTCAAATGTGCCACTACCAGGGACAGGCAGTATGACTACTTGAGGTATCAAAAGAAGGACTTTATATTGGTAATAATTTTGTCCCACCACCAAAAGAAAGGTAGTTTCAATCTGAATGTTTGAATTAGAAGTAAAAATATGGGCCTTGTACACTGAGAGCCTCAAATCAGCCTTGGGTAAATAAGAAGGGGATGACTGAGGCCAGGGAAAGCATGTAGAATTTGTATTTTCTGATAAAAGACTTGAGCTTCTGAAGATCTAGATTGGGTCAGAGACGTCCATTCTGGGAGGATGACAAAGTATCTGAAATAAAATCCCTTCCACACAAACTCTATGGAAACTTTGGAAATTCCTCTATAGCACCTGATTCTAGCAGGGAATTAATTTCTGATCGTTGGACAATCTCCAAAATCCATTGGTCTGTGGTAATAGTATTGGAATATGTAAGCAATGGGAAAGAAAGTAGAAATTCTCATTTATCCCATAAAACTGAGAAGTCAGTGCAAGGATGATGATACAGTGATTGTTAGCCCATGATTTGTAGGGCTTGTGTCTCTGCAAATGCTGAACAGGGATTAATTGTTGGGATTGCTTTCTTTTAAAGGGATAGAAAGTTGAGGACATGTATAGCTGTTTCAACTAATGAAACTCTGGTATCTCAAATTATTTCCTTGGGGGTTGAGAAATCCCCAGAGTTCACAAAATAGATACATATGTCTTTGTCTCACTAGAAACTCATCTGTTCTAGACATACATGACACTTACCATTAAACTGGAGGTCTTTACCGGAATTCTTATTTCTGGTGGGGATGGTCAAATAACCATGGCTACATCTAGACTGCAGGCTTCTTTTGGAAGAAGCTTTTCCAGAAGAGATTTTCCAAAAGAACTTCTTCCGAAAGAGAGCACCCAACCTGCCAAAGCGCATCGAAAAAGCAATCTGCTTTTTCGAAAGATAGTGTCAACACTGAATGGATGCTATCTCACATTTAAGCTGTGATTACTATGGACGGAATGGCCACCAGGGCACCTATGCTTTTTCCTCTTTCCTCTTCTTTCAAAAGAACTCCCTCTTCCCCATCCACACATGCCTTTTTCTGAAAGAGCTCTTTCAGAAAAAGGCTTCTTCCTCGTAGAAAGAGGTTTACCAAAGTCGGGAAAACCCCTCTGTTCTTTCAATTTTTTTCAAAAGAATGCAATTGCAGTGTGGACATAAGTAAAGTAGCTATTTTTCCAAAAAAACCTCTGTAGTGTAGACATAGCCCATGAGTTGTGCATAAAAGTAGTTGTGCATGCTACTGTTCTAGACTCTACATAAAAAAGCATCGAAGGATGCTAAGGCAAGCTTAGCTACTAACTGACTGTAAAGCATGAAGACTTTTGGCTTATCTTCACTCACGCTTCCTGAATTAGCATAGTTTAGATGTGTTTCTAGTGATCCTTTTTGGCCCTGGGGTCAAGGTACTGCATGCAGAGCAATGAGAAGTTGAATGACCGTTCCCTAATCAGGCCAAACAATGCCTGGATGCCTGAAGCAGGAATGACAGGAAGGCTAGAGGCATACTTCTTGAACTCTGATTTCTTTGTCTTCATTTCCAACATATTAGAACCAAAGACCCACAGGCCAAAGAACGAACTAACTAACCAAACTAAGGGGGTGGCATTAAGAATAATCTCCAAAGACCTGGCAAAGTTATTGGTACATATACTACCACAGTTGAAAAAGAATTGAGGCAGCCTTGACCACCAAACATTTGTAGCTACAAGAAGAAGGACAAGTTGAATAAGAATACTTCAAAAATTGCTGCTATTAGATTTTTCCATTCACCCAAATAGCACCATCAGCTGATCCCCATGAGTGGAAATGTGCAGAGGCCACTCAAAGAGCATACCACATGAACCAGAAACCTAGTGAATAAAGCAGCATCATAGTAGCAGTTAGAGGTTCCATTGTAAGAAACCGTATCTGCTCATCAGATAAGGACTTTTACCTCTGTTGTGGAGTCCACAAACCATTCATAATACTTGAGAATATGGACTTAGGTTAATTTAGATGTAAATATGAACTCAAAATTCTAATAAAGGAGGCAGCTAAAGAGCATCAGAACATCTGAAGCCCACCTGTGAAGGGGTCAATGTATCAGGAACTTCTGTATAGTGATGTAATCTTATTCCAATTAATAGCGGGAACAGTGTCCAGATGCATACTGAAATGAATTATACCTCACAGTGAGCAAATGTCCTGACACCTACTACAACTTGGTAGAGACTAGATGCTATGTTCTTAGCTTGATACTGCAGGAACTGGAAGGTTCCACAATCAGTGAGATAACTGCTTCCAATTAAAATGCTTCTGTAAATCCCCTTGTCAACAGGGATTGAACTACCCCCATGTTAAGTCATCCCTAAACCTATACAGGCTCCATCAGCACCTACCAGAAATTTCTATGTCCCAAGTCCAATAGGGTGTGCCTTCTTCTGGCATATGTGTGATCTTTGAAACAGGTCTATTCCAGAACACAGACTAAGATGCTCTTGGACAGGCAGAGTTAAGCATTATAAAAGGGTCTTATTGCCTATGTTACTATGGCCCAATCCTAGATTACCAGGGACAGAGAACTATTCTTCTGAGAAACCGGGTAACAGGTTGTGGAAATCATCATCGTCATCTACACTCTTCATGGTTTCTATACCTTGAAAAATGGCTGTGCTGAGCTGGGACTATTCCAGGAAAAGTTGCATTAGGGTTAGCAGTCTGTACTAAGCAACTAGGCAATGAAACAAGGCATCTATGTTAAACTGAGCAGCTTAGCTCCTGTGTTATATAGGGCATTTAATGGAGTCACTATCTGTGGGATTTGTCAATGCATCCAGATTCACCCTTGGAAACTGTGCCTTAATGACAATAAGATTCTGAAGATAATTCATGGATGAGTCCACTGATAGGGACAAATGTGTGAGAAAGGTCTACCCCCACCTAAAAATTTCATACTATTCCCTCAATCAAAATTTTGTGCAGAGAGAGAGGTGGGGGTAGATGGCAATGTCCCAAACCTTCTTACAGCAGAACACACCAGGGGACTTGAAGCATGGCTCATGCTACAACCTTTTTTTCCTATACAGAATGCTGAGGAAGTATGGAAAGGCGCTAGTGCTCCAGTGCTGAGCTGGGCTACCTGATGTCTAGGGATAAAAGGGAGCCACTGTAATATAATATAGCTTCATGATGAAGCACCTCTTATTCATGGTATGTAAGCTCTAACTGCTAGACTCTACGGGTATGTCTAGACTACATGGCTCTGTCGACAGAGCCATGTAAACTAGCTTACCCAACATAGTCAATGAAGCGGGGATTTAAATAATCCCCGCTTCATTAAAATAAATATGGCCGCCACGCTGTGCCAACAATCAGCTGATCCGGCACAGCGCGGCAATCTAGACGCGGATCGATCAACAAGGGAAGCCTTTGTCGACCGCTCCTGTAAACCTCGTTTCACGAGGCATAAGGCATAAAACCATGCAAGAGAAACACTAAAATTCAGAAACCCCCCCAAATAATTCTGCAAAGCAATTATTCTCAGCTGTTACAGACCAACTGAAGAGTGGAAGATGAAGCCATTGGTCAAAGCTATCACAGGCAAAGCATCTAGAAGAAGCAACTATTCTGAACTTTTATAGGAAGATAAAAAGCAGCTACTTCAAAGCCCTGACGTCAGTACAAGGAAAACAACTGCAGCTTCAAAGGAAACTTAAGATAAATGGTTAAGTATGAACTGAAAGCTGATTAATTGGAACAACTGGGAAGAGACAGACCCATACAGAGAACTGCCTGAAGTAAGGCAGTGTCCTAGAAAGAGCTGGAGCAGCACTAGGAAAAAATCTGGGGAACAATTTCAAACTGCAATCAGAAAAGAGCTACTAAGAAGATTCTGAAGGAAAATGAACCAATAATAGTTGGAATAGAACACAGGAAAAAGCTGATGTCAAACTACCCACACTCAATGTCTACACAGCAAAGTTATTTTGAAATAACAGCTGTTATTTCGAAATAACTTTCCTAGCATCTACACAAGCCAACTGCTATTTTGAAATTAATTCGAAATAAGCAGAGGGCTTATTTTGAAATTGGTAAACCTCATTCCACGAGGAATAGCTCAAATTTCGAAATTACCTGGCCACAAGGTAACTTCTGACCTGATGCCCTGCCAGAACTAATCCCCGCTTCATTAAAATAAAAATGGCCGCTGCGCTGTGCCAACAATCAGCTGATCCGGCACAGCGCGGCAATCTAGACGCGGATCGATCAACAAGGGAAGCCTTTGTCGACCGCTCCTGTAAACCTCGTTTCACGAGGCATAAGGCATAAAACCATGCAAGAGAAACACTAAAATTCAGAAAGCCCCCGCAAATAATTCTGCAAAGCAATTATTCTCAGCTGTTACTTCCCAGTTGTTCCAATTAATCAGCTTTCAGTTGATACTTAACCATTTATCTTAAGTTTCCTTTGAAGCTGCAGTTGTTTTCCTTGTACTGATGTCAGGGCTTTGAACTAGTTCTGGCTGGCCTTAAATGCAATTCAGCGTCCAATCAGTGTGGACGCACTATTTCGAAACAGCAAAAAGCTATTTTGAAATGCTATTTCAAAATAAGATATTTTGAAATAACGCTCTAGTGTAGACATACCCTCAGAGTAAAAAAAAATAAATCTGAGAACAAGGAGAGTACCAGTATGTCTCACCTCAGGGAGCTAAGACTCAGCAGTAGGAACCCTGTACATATGGGCTGTGTCTACACTGCACCCCTTTTCCGGAAAAGGGATGCAGATGAGACAAGTCGGAATTGCAAATGCAGCGGGGATTTAAATTTTCCCCGCTCCATTTGCATGAACATGCCGCTTTTTCGGCTCGGAGCTTTGAAAAAGCGCCAGTCTAAACAGCGGCTCTTGCGGAAAATAAAGCCTTTTTCCGAAAGATCCCTTATTCCTGATTTTAAGAGGAATAAGGGATCTTTCGAAAAGGTTTTATTTTCCGCAAGAGCCGCGTCTAGACTGGCGCTTTTTCCACAAAGCTCCGAGCCGAAAAAGCGGCAGTTATGTTCATGCAAATGGAGCGGGAAAATTTAAATCCCGCTGCATTTGCAATTCCGACTTGTCTCATCTGCATCCCTTTTCCGGAAAAGGGGTGCAGTGTAGACACAGCCATGGTGTCTTTTAAAGAGGCATAGCCAAACAAACACAACATAGGAAATAACGATTTGATTTCAGATGCTATGTGACTTATTTGCCATTTTTGTTCTTAGCTTTGGATATATTTTGTGCTTTTTTAAGGTAATTATACATCAGAAAATACAACTGAATGTAATTAGATAACTATGAACACCATTCCTGTTGTACATAATATGGCAAGCTACAAACAGCTTCTTCACAAGTAGGAGGATTTTTTTATTTGTTTGTTTTTCATATAGTGTGAGTGTGTTTTTAGCAGTGATGTGAATAGACAATGATGAGAAGACTTACTGCTTTGCAGTTGAGGTGAACAGTTTTTAATCAGGCTTGTACGCAGAGGGGTGAAGGGTGTGAACTCACCCACACCAGGATCTCCCCTTGGGCCGATTCTGGCTGATCTGGGGTTGTTGGGGCAGCACGCTGCTTGAGCCTCCCTCCCCACCATGGGCCGAGCTGCAGCGCCTCGCCAGACAGGGACTGATTCTGCCCCAGCCCTCACAGCCAGCTGGGGAAGTGGTCTGCTTTGTGATCCGCCGGTTGACCACTTGCAATCGACTGGTCAGCCGAGATCAATGTCTTGGGCACACCAGGTATAGGATATAATTGGGCTATAATTAGGCTCTGCTGGGCATCTCACAAGCATCGGGCCACCTAAAATCTACTTAACTACTACTAGCCTATATATAGTCTAAACTGAAAAACTCTGAAGATGAAGACTGGAATATTTTGGAATATTGTTTTTCATTACGATATTACAGCAAGATTCCTGAAGGTAATTTCTATAAAACCTTTATTACTGTACATTTTTAGTAGGTTATAGCAAAATCATTTTACCAATCACTGTTTCCACTTAGATTTTCATTAACCTCCTCTTATGCACACTCTTTGCATGACTGTTTTGAACTCCTTTATATTTAAAAAAATTGTGGTCCACATTTACAAAAAAAGCACCCCCTCACAGAAATTCCTGCATACGGGACTGTAATGTTGATCCCAGATCTACTGCCATAATTTACACTTTGTGAACATTAGAATGTGTTTCCAGGTGATTGTGGTAGTTATGAAAGGACAATGATATAGTAAGAACAGTGGCAAGTCTGGCTTCCCCAAACTGCAACACCAACATGCCTCAAACCCTTAACCTGGAAGGAGCACCTCTAATAGTGAGAGGACAATTGACACAGCTGTTCCTTGGTCTCTTGCTGAGAATAGCAACAAAGAGAGCTGTAACTTGTCACCTCACCTCTCTCACCATTCTGTCCAAAACAATGGAGATAAAAACACACATAGCTATGCTGTTCCTTCAAATGTTCTTTCAAAGTCCTTCATTAGCCTATCATTCTCTATATCAAATGACTTGGCCCTAACCAGCAAAGCTCTGGATATTCTTGCCTAAGGGAAAATTTTCAAAAGTGCCTAATTAAGGACTTTTCAACACTGACATTTAGTTTGCAGCAAGCTGTCATGTAAATCTACCCACACCAGCCTGCTGTGCACTAAGGGCATGTCTACACTAGGAAATTATTTAACGTATTTTGAAATAATAACTCCCAAAATAACTATTTTGAAATAGCATGTCCACACTACAGGAAAGCCTCAAAATTAGTCCAAAGCAGGCTCCGTTAATGTGGATGCACTACCTAGACTTACAGTCCCAAGAAACAGTGGGGAGTTATTACTCTGAATGACTTGAGGGAGTAGTTATTTTGAAAAAGCAGCAGTGGAGCATCCACAATACTACTATTTCAAAATAACTATATCAAAATAAGCATTATTTCTCGTGGAAAGCAGGCATTATTATTTCAAAATAACCAGTCCCTTATTTTGAAATAACAGGCTTGGTAGTGTGGATGCTCTGCTTGTTATTTCAAAATAAGAGAGTTATTTTGAAATAACTCCCTAGTGTAGACCAGGGCTGAGTGTCCCCCTACATCTTTATATTGGTCTGAGTTTCCTTTTACCTGTATACTGAGTGAATTCCCTCTTCAGATGGGACTTGTCCTTCCTAGTCACTCAGGGTATGTCTACACTAGCCCCCTAGTTCGACCTAGGGAGGCTAATGAGGGCGACCGAAATTTCAAATGAAGTGCGGGATTTAAATATCCTGCACTTCATTATGTTCTGGCGGTCGCCATTTTATAAATTGACTAGCCGAAGTAACTGCCCGCGTCTACACGGCAGTGAAGCGGGATTCAATTAAAGCCTAATCCTGAATTAGCTGTTATTCCTCCTGCAATGAGGTTTACCAGCTAATTCAAGTTAAGGCTTTAATTCGGAATCCTGTTTCACTGCCGCACGTAGACACGGGCAGTTACTTCGGCTAGTCAATTTCTAAAATGGTGACCGGCCGGGAACATGCTAATGAAGCGTGGGATATTTAAATCCCGCACTTCATTTGCAATTTCGGTCGCCCCCATTAGCCTCCCTAGATCAAACTAGGGAGCTAGTGTAGACATACCCTTAGGGTGCGTCTACACTTTAATGTTATTTCGAGATAACTAGCATTATTTCAAAATAACAATGCAAACGTCTACACAGCCATTCCATTATTTCAAAATAATTTCAAAGTAATGGACGGCTTATTCTGAAATCTGTAAACCTCATTCTACGTGGAATATGCCTATTCTGAAATAGCAATTTCGAAATGAGGCATGTATAGACGGTTCACTGCTGCTATTTCAAAATAGCCTCTCAGCAGGACCATTCTAAGTTATTCCTCCCTAGTGCCTCCTGGGGCTCTAAATTGAGATAGCACATCTACATTAGGGAAGCCTGCCTTGGACTAATTTTGAGGCTTCCGTACAGTGTAGATGTACTATTTCGGAATAAGCTATTTCAGATTAACTATTCTGGAATAGTTTATTTCGAAATAAGCATGCAATGTAGATATACCCTTAGATGTTTTTGAAATGTCAAACCTAAAACACAATTTCTATTTTATTACTTATGTTGTGAGAGTTGGGCCTACAAACTAGGTTTGCCAACTTTCTACTCATACAAAACCGAACACCTTTGTCCCATCCCTGCTCCGAAACCCTGACCATGCCCAGCTCCTTCTCATAGGCCCCATATCCTACTCTCTCCATCTCATCCACCCTCCCTCTGTTGCTCAGTCTCCCCATCCTCATTCATTCATTTTCATTGGGCTGGTTCAGAGGGCTGGGGCATAGGAGAGAGTGAGGGCTGCCTAGGAAGGAGTACTGCTGAAACGGATCTAGGGGGTCATAGTGGACCACAAGCTAAATATGAGGCAACTGTGCAACACTGTTGCAAAAAAAGCAAACATCATTCTGGGATGTTGTGATGGGGTGGACAAAGCCTGACATCCCTGCTGGAAGCCTTTCAGCACCCTGGCCAGCAACAGGAGCAGTAGAGAGGTCCTCCAGGCAGAGTAGAGTGGCAGCCTTTGCTTCAGCCAATCAGGGTGCAGCAGGCTGCTCTAAAAGGAGCTGCTAGGTAAGGCCTGTCAGTTCCTTTCTGGAGCTTGACCCAGGCAGACCTCAGGGTAGTAGCTGGCATCGTACCTGATCGGAGCCAGGTCCTGCGACAAAAGGCTAGCCAAAAAAGCAAAGACAGCCCTGCAGAACCCCGGACAAGGGGAACTCTGCCACAAGGCTCTAGAGAAGGGCTGATGGAACAGCATCCCAGGGAAGTGGCCCAGGGGCATGACAGCAACTAAGTACATTGAAACTCAGCAGGTAACTGCTACTTACAGGGCCCCTGGGCCGGGACCCAGAGGAGTGGACAGGCCTGGGTCCCCCCCTGCAAACCACACCCGGGGGGTAAAAGAAGAGGCCTGATCTCCGGCCACTGACTGGACATTATCTCGCCTGCAGACAGGCGAGTAAATACTGTGAGACCCCCCCTCAGCCACCAAAGGGTGCTCACATGAAGGGCAGAACCTGTTACAGCTGTATTAACAGGAGTATTGTAAGCTAGACATGAAACATAATTCTTCCTCTCTACTATGCACTGAATTGGCTTCAGCTGGAGAGTGGTGCCATATTTCAGTAATATGTGGACAAATTTGAAAAAGTCCAGAGAAGAGCAACAAAAATGATTAAAGGTCTAGAAAACATGACCTATTAGGGAAGATTGAAAGAACTGGGTTTTGTTAGTCTGGACGGAAAAGATTGAGAGGGGACATGCTAACATCTTTCAAGTACATAAAAAATTGTTACATGGAGGTGGTAGAAAAATTATTCTCCTTTACCTTTGATGATAGGACAAGAAGCAATGGGCTGAAATTGCAGCAAGGGTGGTCTGGGTTTGACATTAGGGAAATGTCTTGTCAGGGTGGTTAAACATCGGAATAGACTGCTGAGGGAGGTTGTGGAATCTTCATTACTGGAGATTTGTAAGAGCAGGTTAGACAAACACCTGGCAGGTCAAGGATGGTCTGGATCCTGCCATTAGTGCAGGGGGACTCGATGATCTCTTGAAGTGTTTCCTCCAGTCATATGATTCTATAATACTTAGCCCCAACCCAGAACCTGCACCCCCAGCCCGATCCCCACACACCAACCCCCTACCCCCAGCCCTGATTCCCCTCTCACCCTCTAAACCCCTCAGTCCCAGCCCAGAATACCATCCAAAACCCTCATCCCCAGCACCACCCTTGAGTCTGCAACCCCAGCCAGAACCCTCAGACCCTAGGGCACCCTAATCCCCCCCCTGCGAACCCAAATGACACTGCCACCCCACTGGCGCAGAGAGTGAATCCCAAACATTCCTGGAATGGGACTTCATCTACCACTTCTCCCCCTCCTCCCTCCTATGTGTCCATTTCCTCCCCTACCTCATTTCTTTTTTCCTCTCTTCTTTTGCCTTCTGTATAATAAGAGTCTGTCTTAGTTGACAACATTGCTGTAAGCCTGTCACCAAAGAAGCAACTAAAAGTAATGCCTTATAACAGCAAGTACAAGTTTGCCAGAGTGATTGATAAGACTATGTGCTGGGGCCTGTATTTTTCCAGCAATGAGGCTGCAACACTAGAGAAGATTACATTTTCTATCTTTGATATTCTTTTCTATCCCCTGTTGTGTGTGATTGTCTTGTTTTGTCATTATAGGAAACAGGGCTGGACTGTAACATCTTCCTCAATTGCTCCAGCCTATCTAATATTACATTTTCCTTTCCTTAGAAAGGACAGCAGTTACCATCTTTAATACCACCAAAGAAACTTCAGGGGATAGCCGAGTTAGTCTGTTAGGGTATGTCTATACTTGCAGCCTAATTCGAACTAAGGCTGCAAATGTAGGCATTCGGAATTGCAAATCAAGCCCGGGATTTAAATATCCCATGCTTGATTTGCATGTTCCTGTCCGGTTGCCATTTTTTGAAACTTACAAGCCCGAACTAACTGCCCGCGTCTATACGCGGCAGGGAAACGGGTGTTCAAAATAAAGCCTTATTCCGAACTACCTGTTAAACCTCATTGCAGGAGGAATAACAGGTAGTTCAGAATAAGGCTTTATTTCAAACGCCCGTTTCCCTGCCGCGTGTAGAGGCGGGCAGTTAGTTCGGGCTTGTAAGTTTCAAAAATGGCGACCGGCCAGGAACATGCAAATCAAGCACAGGATATTTAAATCCTGGGCTTCATTTGCAATTCTGAATGCCTACATTTGCAGCCTTAGTTCGAATTAGGCTGCAAGTGTAGACATACCCTTACGGAAAAAAACAACAAGTGGTCTGATAGCACTTTATAGACTAACAAAACATGTAGATGGTATCATGAGCTTTCCTGGGCACAGCCCACTTCTTCAGATGACCGGAGACTACAGTCATCTGAAGAAGTGGGCTGTGCCCACGAAAGCTCATGATACCATCTACATGTTTTGTTAGTCAATAAAGTGCTACCAGACCATTTGTTGTTTTTTTTTACCAAAGAAACTGTCAAACAAGGGATGTCTCTTTTATAAAAGTCTCCTGTTAGAGGGAATGTTGTGAAAATAAAAGCTTCATTTAACACTTTATATTTCAAATGTATTAATTGGTTGTCTTCCATTTCTGTTTCTTTAATAAACTTTAAAATAAAGTATAATGGTGCATTGACCATCACATTACATGGGCTAAGGTCTCTGCATACCACACAGCAAACTTTGGAAAGCTATCTAATACTGGACAATGACTGAACTATGTTAATGCCTTTCATTCTTTGGTCACTTCATTCCATTCTAATAAATACATTTTTCTTCACTCAAATTATCAAACTCTTGTTAGGGTGCATTAGGAGGAGCATTGCCAGCAGATCTAGAGAAATGATTATTCCCCTTTATTCAGCACAGGTGAGGCCACATCTGGAGTACTGCATCCAATCCTGCCCCATTACAGAAAGGATGTGGATGTATTGGAGAAAGTCCAACGGATGGCAACAAAAATGACTAGGGGGCTGGAGAACATGATTTATGAGGAGAGGCTGAGGGATTTGGGCTTATTTAGTCTACACAAGAGAAGAGTGAGGGGGGATTTGATAGCAACCTTTAACTACCTGAATGGGGATTCCAAAGAAGATGGAGAGAGGCTTTTCTCAGTGGTGATAGATGACAGAATGAGGAGCAATGGTCTCAAGTTACAGTGGGGGAGGTCTAGATTGGATTTTAGGAAAAACTATTTCACTAGGAAGGTGGTGAAGCACCTGGAATGGTTTACCTAGGGAGGTGGTGGACTCTCCATCACTAGAGATTTTTAAATCCTGGCTTGAGAAAGCCCTGGCTGGGATGACTTAGTTGGGGTTGGTCCTGCTTTGGGCAAGGGGTTGGATTCGATGACCTCGTGAGGTCTCTTCCAGCCCTATGATTCTATGATTTGTATCAAATTTGCTTTCTAGCTGGGACCAAACATAGTATATTTCAATTTTAAAAGTATTTTTTCATAAGTTATATTTGTACAGAAACCCCTTCTCACCGTAAATTAATAGTAATGAGACATATGCTGCTCTCACTTAGGGTATGTCTACACTGCAGAGTTTTTTCGGAAAAACTGCTGTTTTTCTGAAAAAAACTTCACTTACATCCATACTGCAATTGTGCTCTTTCAAAAAAAATAATTGAAAGAACAGAGGGGCTGTGTCTACACTGGGCCACTTATTCCGGAAAATCAGCCGCTTTTCCGGAATAAGCTGCAAGCTGTCTACACTGGCCGCTTGCTTTTCCGGAAAAGCAATGACGATCTACTGTATGAAATCAGCCGCTCCGAAAGCTATGCCGCCCCGCTGGGCAAAAGTCCTTTTTCCGGAAAAGCTTTTCCGAAAAGGGCCAGTGTAGACAGCTTTTCCGGAAAAGCAGAAGAAACGGAAAAAGCGGTTTGGTCGCCACGAGACCCCGTGAGGAGCCCTGGACTTCCTGGTAGGGAGGCTGCTGGGCGCACGTGGCAGGAGCGCGTCGCAGACCCTGCAGCCTGAGCTCTGCCACGTGCTGCTGTGCTGCCCAGCCAACCCATCTCACCGCACTATGGCAGCTCCAGGTGGTGAGCCCCCTGCACCCCCAGCACAGGAGGCCCCCAGGGGCCGCAAACGGCGGGCCCCATCCTGGACCCCCAAGGAGCTGGAGACCCTCCTGGACTTATGGCAGGAGGAGGAGGGTCTCCACGACCTGCACTCCAGGCGCCGCAATGTGGAGATTTATACGCGGCTGGCAGACAACCTGGCGCAGCATGGACACCCCGCCCGTAATTCTGAGCAGGTCCGCTCCAAAGTGAAGGAGCTGCGGCTGGTGTACGTCCGGGCCAGCGAGGGCAGGGGGGCAGGACCAGACGCCTGCCCATATTATGACCGGCTGAACGCCTTTCTGGGCCAGCCAGCCCCGCAAGCCCCGGACATCCCTGTGGACATGTGCCAGCGCCCCCCCATCGGTCGACCCACCGAGAAGGGGGAGGGAGAGGACAGCAGCAGCGCGTCCGGCGCAGAGGAGGCCACCACCCAGCAGGCCCCCTCCAGCAGCTCCTCCGAGGCCGAGGCCGAGGCCGGGGAGGAACCCACTGGTGAGTCTTTGCAGTTTGCACTCCCAAAGGGCGGGGGGGCGGAGGGGGGGGGAGCCAGGTGCCCAGAGGGAGGAGGGGGGAGAGCATGTCACTCAGGCCACGTGAGCTGCACGCTGCGTCCGCATGAGGCAGCAAGCAGCACGTGCAACCTCGTGCAGCCTGGCGACCGAGCGGCACGTGGCCGCGCAGGCAGCTGCAGGGCACGCCTGGGACCGTGCTGTTCACACACACATGGCGGGACCAGGGGAAGGGTGGATGCCGGCTGGAACCGGCCAGGGCCCCAGGGACTCAGCCCAGAGCCCTCACCTCCGCCAAGGGTGCAGCACGGAGAACAGCACACTGTCCCATGCCTGGCTGTGAGGCACAGCCAGCTGCTCCTGGGAAAACCGCAGCGCCACAGTCCTCGCCTGCTCCCGGTGCCTTGGCTGGTTCCCTGAGGGAAGTCCCCACTGTGGCCGCACATGTCCCTGGGCTACCGCCTTGCGGGAGGGATAGTGGGAGGACAAGGGCCCTGAGTTTTGCTGCAAGGATGGGATACCCCCACCCAGTCACGCTTCTGGTTACGTCCAGGAGATATCCCACGCGAGGATCTGAGAGCCCAGACCGCCTCTGCCAGATGTGCTCCCAGGCACTGCGTGGGATGCATCTCGCTCCTGTCAAACACCAGCGATTAGCCCAAAGCTTTTCACAGTCTCCACCGGCAGGGAGTTCCACAGGTGAACGCAGCACAAGCACCTCCCGCCTCCACGGGCCAGGATACAGACCGGTGCTTACAATACTGGAGGGAGGACCCTACTCCAGGGGCGGTCCTCCTTGCCAACATACAACACGGGGCAGGAGGGAAACCGAGTGGGCCCAAGCCACACAACTGTGGGGTCACCTGGGCTCAGGGGTGGAGGGCATGAGATGTGGGACAGTGGACGGCCTGCCCGACTGACCCATCCTTTCTTCTCTTCCCTGCAGCGGGACCCAGCACCAGACCCGACACTGCGGCAGCAGCGGCACCCCCAGCTGGCCAACCCCGGAGGCACAGGCGGCGTCAGAGAGACCAGCTTCTGTGCCGCCATGTGCGCGCCGTGGAAGCAATCCAGGCCTCCATTGCTGAGCGGATGCAGGGGGACCTGCAGTGGCGGCAGGAGGGGTGGGCTGCGTTCCTAAATGAGTGCAGAGGGATGCGCGCAACCATGGACATGCTCACGGCACATTTGGTCCATGCCATTCATTATGGCATGGCCGGACCCCATGCCCCCGCCATCCCTCCCGGAGCACAGCCCATGCCCCCTCCTATCCCAGCTCCTGCCCCTGTTCCTGCTCCTGCCCCTGTTCCTGCCCCTGCTCCTGCCCCTGCCCGTGCTCGTGCCCGTGCTCACCTCCCCGTGCAGCCTGCCCCTACGCGGTCTGCCCAGCGTGTGCAGGCCCCCCCCCGGAGGAGCAGTCGCAGGGGCCATCCATCCCAGTAACTGCCCCCCCATCCCAGTTGAAGGTCCCCCCCATCCCAGTTGAAGGTCCCCTCCCCCCCTTGTAAATAAACAGTTTTCTATTTTTCTGTTCATTCCTGTGTTGGTTATCGTGTTACTCTAGTAACTGTAGGAAATGATGTGAGATGCCAATTAGCCACTTAAATTTAACAGGGTTACAAACTGCAGACAACAAAATCTGTACTCTATCACTGGGGGCCCTTTAAGTGCTCATTGGTTTGTGGCGCATAAATAAATACTGAGACTTTTCAGTAAAATGTAAACCACAAACTATATTTACATAGCTCACAAACAAGCAAGAACAAAAGATGCACACTACAGATAATTAAACATAGTCTAGGCGCAGGGAGGACAATTGGGTAGTGTTGCTGGCCACCTCAATCCTTTGGTCCTTCCGGGCCTCAGGAGAGGAACAGCCAGGAGATCCTCGACGGAAGATGATGGCTTGGCCACCTCAATCCTTTGGTCCTTCCGGGCCTCGGAGAGGAACAGCCAGGAGATCCTCGACGGAAGACGACTGGAATCAGGTACGCTGACTTGAGCCTTCTGCACGAACCCCGAATCCTCGTGGCTGTTCTTCGGGACAGGCGATGGTGGCCTAAACCCTAGCCTAAACTAAAAAGAAAAACCCTAACTAAGCCCGACGCACCCGACGAACAGTCACGATGACGGCCGATGTGCTTTGACCCGATGCTTTACAATTGGGGGGGGAGGTAAGGGGAGGGGGTGGGGAAGGGTAGGGGACGGGTGGGAGTAGTCTGGGGAGACCCAGGCGACCCTACTACGGGGCTTGGGCAAACATGTCCACCAGGGCCTCTGATGCGCACCGCATCCTGGCGTGCCTGGCGGACGGCAGCTGTGTCGGGCTGTTCCAAGGTCTGTGCCTCGGCTGCCATCCATGCAGGGAGGAAGGCCTCCCGCTGCGCTCCACAATGTTGTGGAGCACGCAGCACGCTGCCAGTACCTCCGTTGCATTCTGCTCACCCATCTCGAGACGGGTGAGCAAACAACGGAATCGGGCTTTAAACGCCCAAAGGCCAGCTCCACTGGGTTTCGGGCCCGGTTGAGGCGGTCGCTGACCGGGCCCGGTTCTGGTCCGCTGCCTGCAGGGCCGCATTAGCCAGGGCATCAGGGGTAGGCCGCCCGCGACGACGCAGATGGGCATAGGCACATCCCCGACAGTCAAGTCTCGCCGGGAAGTAGGTGCCCGCCTTCAACCTGCGAAACAGTCCAGAGTTGCGGAGGATGCGGGCGTCGTGTGCCCGGCCGACCAGCCCCGTAAATGTCCAGGAAGCGGCCCCGGTGGTCCACGAGGGCCTGCAGAACAATGGAGCAGTACTTGCGGTTCATGAAATGGGCCGCTGATGCCCGGGGCCCGGATGGGGATGTGGGTGGCGCCCAGGGCTCCCGCAGTTGGGGAACCCGAGGGCAGCGGCCGGCCATGGTATCATCCACGCCGCGCAGGCGGATGATTCGCGGGAGCAGGATGTTGTTGATGGCGTGGACGACCTGCAGAAGGGTGCAGAGAAACACAAGGGAACACATCACGCACGGCAGGGGTGAGTGTGCGCTCCCTTGGCGCCCCCCCTTGATTCCCTCTGTCCTCACACACACCCACACCCACACACACACCAGGGCCCCCCTCGCCCCAGGGCCCCCACCAGCGGGCCTGTGCAAGGGAGGGACGGCCCAAACCCCTGGGCGACCCAGCCTGGAATCTTGGCTGTCCCTGGGCCTGGAGTGCAGCACCCTCCCCACCCCACTCCCCCTGGGACTTACCTCCATGACGATCACTGACGGTTGATCTTCCCACCCCGAACTGCTGGGCCACCGAGCGGTAGCTGTCCGGTGTGGCCAGCTTCCAGAGCGCGATGGCGACCCTCTTCTTCACGGGGATGGGTGCCCGCAGCCGGGTGGTGGCTCTCTGCAGCGCGGGGGTGAGCCAGGTGCACAGCTGCAGGAAGGTCCGCTTTCTCATCCGGAAATTCCTGATCCATTGGTGGTCGTCCCAGACCCCGAGGACCAGCCGCTCCCACCAGTCGGTGCTGCTCTCCAGACTCCAGACGGCCCTCTCTACGGTGGGGTGCTGATGCCACACGGTTGCCAGGGCCTCCCTGGTGAGGGAGTCCAATGCGATCTCTGCCTCCTGGTTCATGTACACCATGGCACCGGCCTGCAGCACGAGCAGCAGGCACTTGTACAGCTGCAACAGGGGCCCGAGCAGGCAAATGGCCACCCACGGCTCCATGGCAGACAGAGCAGGGCAGAAAAAACTAAACTCAGGGAAAAGCAGTTGGGGGCCAAAGGGTGGTGTCCCCAAAACCCAGAGGGCAACCACTGAACCTGCTAAGGGTGCCAGTCCCCAGAGGTCCCAAGGCAGGGAGCAGGAGACCAACGGCTGTCCGGCGAGACCCCTTTAAGCACGTGTCTGAATGGCGCTCTGGCCCCGCCCCCGGAAAGGTCTGGTGGCCTTTGCCCTCTTCAAAATGGCTCCGGGCTTCTGCTTTTCCGGAAAAGCGCGCCGCCAATGTAGACGCGCTTTTCCGGAAAAGTGCATCGTTATAACGGTAACTCCGGGACCAATGTAGACGCTCCTTTTCCAGAAATACTTATAACGGAAAACTGTTCCGTTTTAAGCATTTCCGGAAAATCATGCCAGTGTAGACGTAGCCAGGGGTTTTTCCGACATTGGTAAACCTCTTTCTACGAGGAAGAAGCCTTTTTCTAAAAGAGCTCTTTTGGAAAAAGGCATGTATACATGGGGAAGAGAGAGTTCTTTTAAAAGAAGAGGAAACAGGAAAAAGCACAGGTGCCCTGGTGGCCACTCCGTCCACAGTAATCACAGCTTAAATGCAAGATAGCATCCATTCAGTGTGGACACTATCTTTCGGAAAAGCAGATCGCTTTTTCAATGCGCTTTTGCTATGTGTTCGCTCTCTTTTGGAAGAAGTTTTTTTGGAAAATCTCTTCTGGAAAAGCTTCTTTCGAAAGAAGCCTGCAGTGTAGACATAGCCTTAGGCTCATATAAATCTTGAGTAACTATTAGCTTCAGTGGAGTTACTACATATTTACATTAGTGAGCAACCAGCATTTGGTCCAGTATCTCAAGCTCAACCTATAAAAATGGCATTATGAAAGCAGTAATCTGACTGGATTATTCCAATTTTGTTTATCTTTTATAACTATACAATAATCTGGTCTCTTAGCCAATTTCTCCTGAGATAAATCATTACTCAGGAAAAATAGTAACATTTTTATGATTCTGGGGTAAACCCATTTTGTTATAGTGGTATAAATACAGCATAGGGGAGTATAGAATGAAATGTATCAATATTTATACGTAATTATAATTATATATATGTATATGTAATTTATATATGTATTTTTTCCTATTCTAAAGTATTACAAACTTTTGCAGGTAAGCTCCTAAATCTGTCAGTTGTATTAGAAATGCAAAACTTTCATTACTCAGCAGACAGCCAGCATCTAAAAATCAAAGGACAGTTTTCATTTTCTACTACTGTCTCGCTGCTGCATTTCCAATCCTATTTTCACAAAAATAAAGGTTGGTCAGGGAAAGTAAAACTTTTAAAAATCAACATTTTCAAAGTATAACATTAGATTTGTCACTTGTTTTATTGTCTATGCTTATCCTGTATTCTCTGATGCAAGAGAGTGGGTTTCAAATAGTGTTAAGACACAAGACAAGTTCCTCAAAAAACATGCCCTCTTCCCTCAGTTTTCTAGTTATAGACAGTCACAAAATGAGAAATAGAAAATGCCCCACAAGAACCTCTTGAAGTTTTAAAAGAATTGTGAATAGAAATACTGAAATTTTAGAAATAAATTACATTAAAAGATTTTTCTCTATCACCACTCATAGAATCACAGGATTCGAAGGGACTGCAAGGGTCTAAAACCCTGCTCAGATGCAGGATTTGTTGGTTTATACCATCCAAGATAGATGGCCTCCATTTGAAAACCTCTAGTGAAGGAGCTTCCACAACCTCTTTACACTGTCTGTTCCATAGTCCTACTGTGCTTACATGGTTGGATATCGTAAAACACTTTAAAATATATATACTTATGTTGAAAATACGATGGGACTGGACTTGTCAACTGATTAACAAACACATTATCACTGTATTTTTCCGTGCAGGCTGTAAAAGGATTTTCAAAATTTGCTATGTGCTAATTGAGAATATAACCAAGATGGGCTTATTAGATAAGATCTATTATAATACTGATTTATGGGTTACATAGCATCTTTGGCAGCTCTTCCTTTAAAAAACCCTGGGTTTTGAATAGGAAATGACACACTATTACAGTGTAAGCTCTCTTGTGTTGCCAAGTCTTTTAAATAAAGAGTTTTGATGCACAGCATTTGCTTCCAACTTCCTTCATTTTGGTATAACATTTTTGCATTAAAGATGCATTAAGAACATTATCTTTTTGAACTATTTTTTGCCCCAGCTGACAATCTCCAAACACCTTCTGACTGTTATACAGCACTGATTCCAGTCATTCAAAGGTATTTAACTATCTCAGATTTACAAAATGTGGCTTCTACCAGGAAACCGCATGACTCATTTATTCTCAGAAGCAGCTGGTTTTGAGGGTTCATTTAAAGTTTGATTCTGCCATCCTTACTCATATTGAGTAGTACCACATACCTCAGGGAGTCTATACATGTAAGTAAGGGTATGTCTACAGGACAGTGTTATTTCAAAATAGCTTATTTCGAAATAGTTATTTCAAAATAGCTTATTTCGAAATAACGCGCCCACACACAAAATGCATTTCGAAATAGCATTTTGCTATTTTGAAATAGCACGTCCGCACTGAGTGGATTCTGAATTGCATTTAAGGCTGGCTGGAACCAGTTCCGGCAGGGCACCAGGTCAGGACTTACTGTGTGGGGCTGCTGCCTGAGGCTATCTGAGGTCTGTGCTTAAAGGGAACCCCCTGGACTGCCAGTTCTCAGGTTTCTCTGCTTGCTTATCTACCTCGATGAGGGACAGCAAAGCATTTTGTCTCTGCATGCTCTGGTTGCCCTCACTTGGGACACCACAGCACTCTGCAACATGGAGCCAGAGCTGCCCCTGGGCACTCTGGTGCTTCTCTTGGATGCGTTCCTCCGAGCCTGGCTGCACTTTCTGCAGGCTGCCATCCGGGAGGTCCATCGGGGGGGCTGTCAGTATCCAGGAGGCCCTGTGGGAGAGCTTCCACCCTGAGGAGCACTGAGAGCCTCCCTGATCTGTCCCACTGGGGGCTTGTGACTCATTCCTCCCTCACGTCCTTCCACTTACCCCTCCCTAACCCCCCTTCCTGATGTCAAATAAAATACACGTATTTTCATGAACACAAACTCTCTTTATTTAACAAAACTGGGAATGAAACTCTGGTGAGACTGGGGAAAGGAGGCAGGAGAGGGGAGAAGAGAGGGTTGGAGAGGGGAAGGGGAAACCTGGGAGGAGGGAGCTGGAAGGGGGAAGCAAGGGGAAGAAGGGGGAGGGGAAGCTCAGGGCTCAGGGTTGGGGGTCTCGCCGGACCAACCTGAGTTTCATGCAAACCTGCTCCTGGGTTCGCATGTGGCCTTTGGTGGCCAGGCTGGCAGCTATCCTGCCACAGACGGCCACGTTCCTCCATCTAGTGTGGAGATCATGGACTTTGGGGGCATCTCCCCCAAACCTGAATAAGGTCCATGATCTCTACCCTGGACCAGGAAGGCGCCTGCCTTCTCCGGGCCCTGGCAGGCTCCTGGAAACTGGCAGACTGCTCCTGGGGAGCGGTGGAGGGCTGGCTGCCAGTGGCTTGCTGGCTCATGTTTTGGGGCCACTGGGTCAGGGGCAGTGACTGCTGGCTCTGAGCTGGCAGGCTTGGCACTGGCACAGGCACTGTGGCCAGAGCCTACCCCTTTAAGGGCTCTGGGGAGGTGGAGAGGGAGAGAAGTGTTCTTGGTTGAGGCTGGAGTGGCCACTAGGGCACCCTTGGAAGGCTGGAGGCCCCCTATTTCGAAATAAGTGTCTATACAGCACTTATTTCAAAATAGCCATTTCGAATTTGGCGTTATTCCTCATAGAATGAGGTTTACCAAATTTGAAATAAGCGCTCCACTATTTTGAATTTATTTCGAAATAGTGGTTTGGCTGTGTAGACGCTAGTAAAGTTATTTCAAAATAAGGGCTGTTATTTCGAAATAACTTTGCTGTGTAGACATATCCTAAGGGAGCTATTCAATGGGAGAGGATGTGTGGCATAATCTGTGACTCTTAAGCTCAACATACAGCAAGCAAGATTAGAAATGGACATGTATAATGTTCTGTATTTGTAAAAGTTGTGTATTTCTTTGTCACATTTGTTTTGCAAATATGCAACTGATGTTGGGATTTAGCATAGGAACTTCACACACATCTAGGGCTGAATAATAAAAATAAGCAGAACAATGGGAATTAATTATGGCATTTCTTGAATGCTGTTTCCAGTCTAGGCTTCAGAGCTTATAATTTTCATGAGTCCCATTTATTAAGCACAGCTCTCATTAACACTGCAATATTATAAAATCTTGTTCCTATTTTCTGAGTTAGAGAAAGAAGAAGAAAATGCATGATCCTCACTAGACAAAAAGGAAACATATGGACAAAATATTTCAATGGAAGAGAGCTAACATTAAAAATATAAAATAATGTTAGCATAAAGTTATAGCTAAAAAGTGCCAGAAACTCTAGAAATTCACAGTTACAATTTAAACACCAAACTTAATTCAGTACACTCTGCCTATAAACTAAAAAAAAAAACTATTTCCTAGTCCACCTTACTTCCATCTGTATTTCCAATACAGTCTACGAAATACATACCACTATATTTACCCATGCTGCACTACATACAGACAGTGACCATCTACATACAAGGATGCACCAGATGCTCACCCCTCCTGTCCTTCTCAATACCAGCCAGAACATCTTGTTCTTCACAGCCTTACTTATTCATCTGTTTGTTATGCACCAGAAAGCCTTTTTCACCTAATTCATCTTCACTGTACAGCCTGGAAAAATCTTCTATTTGCTCTGCACACATTCACTGTAGGGATGACAGACTGGATAGAGCACTCATACATCTTACCCTGGGATTTGTTCCTGCGCTATCTTCTACAGAGTCAATATGCATGCAGGCTCTGTTTTTCAGCCTCCTTGGCCTTAAGCAGAATTGAGACCCAGCTTCTGCCTGACATTATTCCCTTAGGCTATGTCTACACTACAGGTTTTTTGCGCAAAAACCCGCGGAGCATCCACACCTCAAGTGCATTTTTGCACAAGTAAATTTACAGTCAATCAACAGAACAGAGGGCTTTTTGCGGTATACGTATTCCTCTTTCTATGAGGAATAACTCCTTTTTGTGCAAGAGCTCTTGTGCAAAAAGGTGTGTGTGGACGGGCAGCAAGGGTCTTTGCATAAAAATTGGCCTCCAGGAAAAAAAACAGGTGGCCTCTTGGCCACTCCATCCAAGTTAATCAGAACTCTATGGTTCCTATATGCTGACCCTCCCCTTAAAGCTGCAGGCACCCTGGCAGGAAGTTTGCAGAGAACAGGTGCCTTCACCATGTGGCTCTGCTTCAGCCACAATGGCCAACCAGCAAGCTCCCCGAGACTCCCCTGGCCCTTCCAGAGAGCAGCCCCAGAGGTCCCAGGACTGCCCCCCTCTAGAGGGACAAAAAGGTGTGCCCCATCTTGGAGTGGCCTGGAGATTGCACCCCTCCTTGAATTGTGGGGCAAAGAGGAGTCGCTCCAGGATCCCCGGGCCAAGCACTGCAACGTGGAGATCTTCTCCCACATGGCTGTATCCCTGGTGGAGTGATGTCACCTTGCCCTGACCATGGAGCAGGTCTGGGCAAAGGTGAAGGAGCTCCATCAGGGGTACGTGAGGGCCACGGAGTGCAGGGCTTGCTCAGGGGCAGGACCCCACACCTGCCCCTATTACACGGAGCTCCACCACATCTCGAGGAGTGGGGAAATCTCTTTCCCCCCCATCGTGGTGGACTACGACCAGGACACCCCAGTAGTCGTCCACCCAGAGGTTGCCCCTGAGGAGAAGCCAGAGGGCCAGGTCCAGCCCCAGCCAGAGGAGGAGGAGCAGGAATCAGGAACCGTCACCCTGTCCCTCGAGCCAGTTCCCGCAAGCCAGAACATCTCCCAGGCCTCCTGGGAGGGATCTTCAGGTGAGTTGGCACACAGGGCGGGGGAGGCGGGTGCACAGGGAGCGGGGGGCATAGTGTAGCTTGGGCTGAACATGGCCGGGATCCTCCTGCCAGCCTCTTGCAGGGGCACAGACGTCCTGCCCCCAGTGGGGAGGTGGGCACACCCAGCTGCAAGCAGGATAGCTGCAAGGGCGCAGGCACGACCCTTCGCCCCCCCCGGAGTGCTGCAAACAGCACACGGGCATGCCTGCATGTGCGAAGCAGCAGCCGCTCCCACAGACAGCACAGCGAGCTGCAGCTGTGTGTGCAGACCCCAGGGAGGGGCAGGCTGCTCCCGGGTCCTCTGCCATCCATGAGGGGATCCCACTGTGGCTGGACACTTCCCTTGCCTGCCTGGCTGTGGTATGTGTGGAGGGGGGCAGAGAGAAAGGGAGCACAATGGTCCTCTGGCCACATCGGGGTCCATGACACAGGGCATGCTGTGCAGGCCACACATGGCCTTGCACCTGGGACATCCCCCTCCTGTGGGCTGCAGACTGCTGAGGTCGCCACTCACAGAGGAGGGCATGGCTTCAGGGAATGTGTGTATAGGGATGACTGATGGCCCTCTCTCTCTTTTGTGTTCTCCACAGCTTGAGCAGCCGGGACAGAGGGCTGAGCCACACCACCGCCGCAGCCACCTGCCAGAGTCTGGGGGACCTGCAGACGAGCCTGGGGACCAGAGGACCTCATGCAGCAACATGTTGGCATCCTGCATGACATCCATGACATCCTGTCATGCAGGCTCAATGTGGACCTGGAATGGCGGGAGTGTGCATGGACTGAAATGATGGCATGGTGTAACACCATGTGTGGCATCATGTCCCGCATGGGGGGAACACCCACTTGATGCTGCTGCCAGGGCCGGCCCGAGCAATTTTGGCGCCCCGGGCTTGGGCACGCGGCGCCGCCTCCGGGCGCATGGCGCATGCGCAGGCCCGCCCCTGGGGCGCAGGCCTGCCCCCCACCCCCCAGGGTGCACGGGCCTGCCCCGGGACGCACGGTGCATGCGTGGCCCGGCCATGGCCACTGGCGCGCAGCCCGGGGCCTGCCCCCGGGGCGTACGGCGCATGCACTGCACAGCCCAGGGTGGGCCGCGCCTGGCCGTGCAGGGCCCCACGGCTGTGGGGAGATGAGCGCTGCTGGCCGGCACCGCGGGGCCGGCGCTGCAGGAGCTGGGCGTGCGGCGCCTGATGGCAGCCATAAGGGACACCGCGCCCCCCATCGGTTGGCGCCCCAGGCAGCTGCCCGGCTCACCCACCCCTTAGTCTGGCCCTGGCTGCTGCACCTGCCTTCCACCCTCCTGCCCCCCTCCTATGGCCATTGCCCATCTGTCTGCCCACCCTGCTATGCCTCTGATCCTTCCCCATGCCATGCCTCTGCTTCCTTCCTTACCAATGCCCATGCCTCCTCCCCAAGTGATGCCTATGGCCCCTCCTCCTGCCCCCCCGCCAACCCTGACCCTGCTCTAGCCACCCCTTCTTCCCACCCCTTTCTGGTCCCCAGAACCACCCAACCCCGAAGAGGTCCCCACACTCAAGGTAGCACAGTTCGGACATCCCCCTTCCCCTGCCCACCTTCTCCTCATATTCAATAAAGAGACACTTTTTTTCAAACCAAACAGGTATGTTTATTGGGAGGTCAGGGAAGGGGCAAGGGGAGGGGGGAAAGGAAGAGAGCGGAAAGGCACAGGCCCCTAGTGGGGAGGTCCTGGGGAGAGTAACTGGGGGGCCTGAGAGAACTTCTCCCTTGGGGGCTCCCGGATGCGCACCCCCAACTGATGGGCCTGGCAGGTGGCAGCTGTCCAGGGCTGCTCAAATGCATGGCCCTTGCGGCCGGCGTCTGCCCCCCACCCTGGGAGGAAGGCCTCCCCCTTGTGCTCAACAAGATTGTGGAGCACACAGCACGTTGCCACCACCTTGGGGATATTGCACTTCCCGATGTCCAGGTGGGTGAGGAGGCAGCATAAGCATTCCTTGAGGCGCCCAAAGGCACACTCCACCTGCATCCTCACTTGGTTGAGGCAGGCATTGAAAAGGTCTTTGCTGGGATACAGGTGGCCGGTGTATGGCTTCATCAGCCAGGGCATGAGTAGGTATGCCGTGTCCCCTACTATGCACATTGGCATGTTCTGGTCACCCACCACAAAGTCTCGGTGGGGGAAAAAGGTGCCCACCTCCAGCTTGGCACACAGGTTGGAATTCCTAAAAACTTGGGCATCCTGTGCCCTGTCCGACCACCCCACATAAATGTTTGTAAAGTGGTGGTGGTGATTCACCAGCGCCTGTAGGACTATAGAAAAGTAGCTCTTTCAGATGATGAACTGGGCCGATGATGGTCCAGGCCTGAATGGGGACGTGTGTGCCATCGATGGCTCCCCCGCAGTTTGGGAACCCCTGGGCAGCAAATCCGGCCATGGTTGCATCCAGGTGCTCGAGACAGACGACTCTGCGTAGCAGCAGGGAGTTGATGGCCCTGACGATCTGCAGAAGGAGACAAAGAAACACACAAAACAGAGAATGAGAGGGGTTGCGTGAGCCCTTGGGAAGTGCCTGTCCCCCTCCCCTCCTCTGCCCCTCCCAACCTCCCAGGAGTCATCCCGTATGAGCCTGTGCCCTCTCTTCCAGCAGCAGGGTTGTGTGAGGGTGGGACGGCACAAGCCCCCAGGGCGAGGGCTTTCCCCCCACCCCCAGTCCACCCTCTACAGTCCCCAGCTTCCCCCCCCCCAAGGGTCCCCCTTATCCAACACCCCCCGCCCCTGTGCAGGGACTGCAGCCCGTGAGCTCCTTACCTGCATAAGCAGGGCCCTGACGATGGACTTCCCCACCCCAAACTGGTTGGCCACCAACTGGTAGCTGTCTGGGGTGGCCAGCTTCTGCAGGGCAATTGCGATCCGCTTCTGCAGGGGGGATGGCGGCCTGCAGGTGGGTGTCGCATCTCTGGAGGGTGGGTGCAAGTGAGGCACAGAATTCAAGGAAGGTGGCCTTGCACATGTGAAAGTTCTGCAGCCACTACTGGTAGTCCCACCGCTCCACGACCAGCCGGTCCCACCAGTCCGAACTGGTCTCCAGCCTCCAGAACCTTCTGTGTATGGTGGGGTGTGGCAGCCAGAGTGGAGCAGCCGCAGCCACGCAGAGGGTGACGAGGAGGAGTTCTGAGTCCACATCCAGCATGAACATGTAGACAGCTGGAAGAAAATGCTGCAGGAACTGCAGCATGGCCATGTGGGGCTGTCACTTGCCCAGGGGCAGCTCTGGCTCCATAGCACACAACAGGAAAAAGCTGTGGCATCCCCAAAAAGAACAGGGCAACCCCAGCAGGCACTGCTGACGCTTTGCTGTCCCTCAACGGAAGTCCGCAAGCAGGCAGCAGAAACAGAGAAACGGCTGTCCAGGGGGGTTCCTTTAAGCGCGTGTTTCTGCAGGGCTCCGGCAATGGCACTTGAGAGCAACTGGTGACCTAAAGCCTGGCTAGAACTGGTTTTGGGTGGTTTTATATGACAGAGAGCATCCAATGAGTGTGGACGCTCTCTTGCGCAAAAGCACATCGCTTTTGCGATGTGCTTTTGTAGTGTGGACGCTCTTGCTCAAGAAGTTTTTGCGGAAGATCTCTTCCGCAAAAAGCTTCTTGT
This sequence comes from Rafetus swinhoei, assembly GCA_019425775.1. Classification (NCBI taxonomy): domain Eukaryota; kingdom Metazoa; phylum Chordata; order Testudines; family Trionychidae; genus Rafetus; species Rafetus swinhoei. The sequence continues at coordinate 265,168,749 of CM033437.1, read as the reverse complement.
ACAAGAAGCCTGCAATGTAGACATAGCCTTAGATGGTTTCTCAAATCATGTGACAACCTGCAGGGTCACAAGATGCCTAGTGCATCTTCTCAAGTTTCCGCAAAAGTCAAAGCTAGCAAGAAGCAGATATTAATTACCTACTGGCAAATTATGGTGTTCTATCTAGCATGAAGTTTAAATTCCAATGATACAAGCATCTTTTCTTAGCATGCTTGACACACTCCCAGTGTATAATGAAGACCAACTTGCACCCAAAATACATTGGAAAAATAAGTGCAAGTTACAGGATCACATATCTGAAGAGCAGAATTCAAATATTTAGCAGGACAATTGGTGACTATCAGCAGTTTCCAATCCACATAGTCACCAATCCACATATGAAAGAGGTGGATTGAATCCATAATGGAATATCTTGAGTTTCTCAGATTACTTAATTGTACATTTCCAATCTGACCTCTATATCAAGAAAATTAGTCTGAGTTTTAGACAAAATATTATTTACAGATGTGACCCAACAGTCACTAAGTAAAAGCTGTCCCAAAACAAATCCCTAGCCCCACACCATTTGTTTTTAGCTTTATGTGCTAAAATATTGAAACATCAAATATTTCTAAAATGCTACCAAACCAGAATAGTACATGGTGCAACTGACTAGGCAAAGCATAAGGCGGTAGAAAATTAGACTCACAATGTCCAAATTTCTGCTTAGAACATAAGAACATAAGAACGGCCGTCCTGGGTCAGACCAAAGGTCCATCTAGGCCAGTATCCTGTCTGCCGACAGTGGCCAGCACCAGGTGCCCCAGAGAGGGTGACCAAGACAATGATCAAGCCGATTTGTCTCCTGCCATCCTCTCCAGCCTCTGACAAACAGAGGCCAAGGACACCATTTTATCCCTGGCTAATAGCCTTTTATGGACCTAACTCCATGAAATTATCTAGCTTCTCTTTAAACTCTATTATAGTCCTAGCCTTCACAGCCTACTCTGGCAAGGAGTTCCACAGGCTGACTACACGCTGTGTGAAGAAGAACTTTCTTTTATTAGTTTTAAACCTGCTACCCATTAATTTCATTTGGTGTCCTCTAGTTCTTCTATTTAGGAACTAATAAATAACTTTTCTTTATCCGCCTCCACACTACTCATGATTTTATATACCTCTATCATATCCCCCCTCAGTCTCCTCTTTTCTAAACTGAAAAGTCCCAGTCGCTTTAACCTCTCCTCATATGGGACCCGTTCCAAACCCCTAATCATTTCAGTTGCCCTTTTCTGAACCCTTTCCAAGGCCAAAATATCTTTTTTGAGGTGAGGAGACCATATCTGTACACAGTATTCAAGATGTGGGCGTACCATAGTTTTATACAGGGGCAGTAAGATATTCTGGGTCTTATTTTCTATCCCTTTCTTAATAATTCCTAGCATCCTATTTGCCTTTTTGACCGCGCTGCACACTGTGTGGAAGTTTTCAGAGAACTGTCACGATAACTCCAAGATCTCTTTCCTGATTTGTCGTAGCCAAATTAGCCCCCATCATACTGTACGTATAGTTGGGGTTATTTTTCCCAATGTGCATTACTTTACACTTATCCACATTAAATGTCATTTGCCATTTTGTTGCCCAATCACTCAGTTTGGTGAGATCTTCTTGGAGTCCCTCACAGTCTGCTTCTGTCTTGACTATCCTAAACAGTTTGGTATCATCTGCAAACTTTACCACCTCACTGCTTACCCCTTTCTCCAGATCATTTACGAATAAGTTGAACAGGATTGGTCCTAGGACTGACCCTTGGGGGACACCTCTAGTTACCCCTCTCCATTCTGAAAATTTACCATTTATTCCTACCCTTTGTTTCCTGTCTTTTAACCAGTTCTCAATCCAAGAAAGGACCTTCCCTCTTATCCCATGGCCATATAATTTACACAAGAACCTTTGGTGAGGGACCTTGTCAAAGGCTTTCTGAAAATCTAAGTATACTATATCTACTGGATTCCCCTTGTCCACGTTTGTTAACCCCTTCAAAGAACTCTAATAGATTAGTAAGACAGGATTTCCCTTTACAGAAACCATGTTGACTTTTGTCCAACAAATTATGTTCTTCTACATGCTTCACAATTTTATTTATGCTTAAGAATGGTATTATGTTTTTCAGAATTAAAAGCTCTTGGTGATCCTTGGTAACCCAATAATAAAAGAAACTGTACCTTTGGAAGGAGCTGGATTGCCTGTAGAATTCTTTGCCTGTGTCCAGAGTTAAGTATTCCTATTTCCAACAGATCCTGATCCTCCATTACATTGCTTCCCTGAAAAAGGAGATATTCAAATCTGAATCAATCATGAAATAAGCCCCTAGGTTGTGTTTAAAAGAGAATAACTTTACTTAACACACAGTCTGACAACAATCATAAATTACTGATGATTGCATTGATTTCCAGGTCCACAAAATGTGAAAGGACCTTGAACTCATAGATAATTACTAGTGTGCAGGCAGTGTTGCTCATGGAGAAATTGCAGTTCCCACTAAAAACAAATCCCAAAACGGAATCTTTCTCCTATACTCCCCTCTATCATTTGACTGAGGACAAGGATATAAATATAAAATGTAACTATATGCATAAAATGCACCATCTGTTTCTCTTTGCACCTCCCCATACACTATACACTTTCTTCCTCAAGTTAGAAAAAAATCACATACAATAAGATAAACTCAGTGTATGGATGCAGTTGGATGGAATTATTTAGTAATGTGTTACTAAAATGCCTTGTAACAAGGTGGCTTGCCCTTGGGCTAGAGAGGCTGGGCCAAAGCAAACCCTGGTCCATTACTTATAAAGAGCAAAAGGTTATAGCAGCATGAGGAAAACTGTAGAGAGGCTGCAGAGAACGTAGAGAAGATCCTGAGACCAGAGAAACTGCTCCTGTTAGGAAGGTTTTGGAATTCTGACCAGATCAGGAGAATTTAAGCTGTAACCTCTATCAAATATTTGTTCCCCATATTGGAACTTATAGCCTAATCAAGTCACCCCTTAAACTTATCTTTACTAAACTAAATAGATTGAACTCCTTCGATATAATACTATAAAACATGTTTTCTAATCCTCTAATCATTCTTGAGTTTCATCTCTGAACCCACTTCAATTTACCAATGTGGACATCAGCACTGCTACACTGACATACATCATCATATGTACTGTGGCAAAGTCCCTTGTTAGCTCCCCAAGGGTTCTGCGCTTCTTGACGGTTTCTTGTGTGCCTCAGAGACTCACGGTAACCCCTTCACTGCCTTGGGACTTCCCCAGAGGCAAGGGTCCCCACTTACAGAGTCCTTCTCATCACAGGCAAGTCCTGAGTAAGGGGGGAGGGGAACCAATCCCCTTTTCCTGGCCTTTGGTCTGTTCTTGTCTCCCCGGCAGGGTAATCCTCTAAGAGAAGGGGGAGCGGGAGTCCAGGCCCGGCCACTCCACTGGGCTCTGGCTCAGGGGCCCTACATGAGGGGCGTCTGGCAGGGCTTTTTGCCCTACCCTAATACAGCTACCTCTCCCCTAGGCCACATCACCCACCACTTCCTTCTGTTATCTTCCCCCTTTTCCGGGCGGGGCTTGGCACAGCACTACTCTACATCTCTCAAAACTCTCCACCCCTGCTGCCTGGGAGGAACCCTTTTATAGGGACCCGGAGGCCTTAACTAGCAGCAGGTGCTTAATTCACCCCTGTTGCAGGCTGACTCCTAATTAGGCTTCCATTGTCTGCCCTGATTGCCGGGCTGCGTTCAGGTGAGTCTAATTGGGAAACAAGAAGGCATTAACCCACCTCCCAATATAGCTGCCTTCTATAAAATATTTGCAGTTTGCAGGTTGTAGTCTGCCACAGTACATACATAATTCAGAAGAACATATGTGTAGAGGCTACATCTAAACTGCAGTGTTTTTCTGGGATACCGGAGGTATCCTGCAAAAGCAATGCTGCGTCCACGGAATGTGTCTGCTTTTCCGGAAAAACATTCCAAAAAGCGGACACATACTTTTGTCATCCCTGTAAACCTCATTTTACGAGGAAGAAGGGATGGCTTGAAAGAGCAGATTTTTCCGAAATTTGGCACTGTGTAGTCACGCCAAATTTCGGAAAAGCCTCTTTTGAAAGAAAAGCAGAAAAAGATAGGCAAATTGCGAACCACAATTTGCGTATTTTTTCCGACTTTTCTTTGTAGTCTAGACATAGCCAGCGTGACAGGATTTTATCAGGAAGAAGAGTGACCTCCCAACACTCTGGGAGGAGTAACTGCAGGGAAAAATATTTACTCACTTGTATTGTAACTGTTGTTCTTCGAGATGTTCACACATGTATTTCATCAGGTGCATGTGCACCTGTGTGTGTTGGACAGCTTTTTGTATCAGTACCTGTTGAGAAAGTGCACATGCCATGCACTCTCTCTGAATAATGGAAGCTAAGGTAACTATGTAGAACTTTATTTTCTTCAGGTACTTAACTCTCTTAGCTCTAAAACTGGCCTGAGACCACCTTTTGCTTTGAGAATAAGGATATTGCAGCAATAAAAACCTTTACCCCTGAGGAACAGAAGACCTTCCTTTATGGCTCCTGCTCGAAGGAGAGATTAGATCTACACTTCTGCCACTTGAATGCCTAAAACTGAGCCTACCCTTTTAAGCACTGCTTGGTGATCCCTGTAGTGGAGGAGAACCTCATGATACAGAAGAAGATGCACCATGATACTGAGGCAATGGCTGGTCAGCATGTTGTTGTGGAGGAGCTGTCTGAGCAACTTCCAGTTGATCAGTACTGGTTCTGGTACTAAGATTCAGAGAAAGTTGTCTGAAGTGCTGATGATCTTGATGAACTTTCATGGGACCAGCAAAGGTCTGGCATATACCCAGCAGAACTTGAACCCCTAAGAGGGTGGCATGGCTCCGTTTTTAATCTTGGAACCAAGAATCAAATTGATCCAAAAAGGGCCTAAAAACTGAAGCCAATCACTAGCACTGACTATACTCTATATCTAATTACTAGAAGGAACTGAAGAGAGTCAGGGTAGTTCTGTCCTCTTATACCAGCAGGCAGTGGTGTGTGACAACAGAGGGTGCTCAAGCTGCCCTAATGGGTTGTGCTAAGAAAAAAAGTTATCTGACAACTGTGCACAAGGTTTGCACATACGTGCACTGGAATAGACATATGAAATCATTTGAGGGCAAACTTAATTATTGAGATTGTTATTTGCTCCACCTTTAATGAGAAATCAAAAGCTTTGATGCTGCAGGTTTCTTAAGTCTGTTCTACAGTCCTTAAAAAATTCTTTCAGCTTTGAATTGAAGTAGAAAGGATCTGTGAGACTGCTTGTAGTAAACCAGAATCAGATCTCATTCCAGTTCTACATTAATGTGACCTCATTCTACATTAATGTATGTACTTGTGATTGACTTTAATAGAACTATGATGATCTATGCCAGCTAAGGATCTGGCCCAGCATGCTTTAAAACTTCTGTAAGTTAAATTCTACTCTTGTTTTAAAAATATTTCTTCAGTTAATTTAACAGTTAAGATAAACCACTGCTAAATAAACAATCAAATGTTTAAAAACATAAAAAAAACAAGTAGTCCTGTGGCACCTTAGAAACTAACAAAAATATATAGTATCATAAGATTTTGTGGGTAAAACGATGTGCTCATCTGATGAAGTGGGTTTTACCCATGAAAGGTCATGCTACAGGTTAAACCTCTAAAATCTGGGACTCTCTTGTTGGCCACATCTGTGGCCCTACTGGACCATGGATATTGCTGGATCAGAGAACCCCAGTTGGCCAGGTTTAGGGGCTGGGCTGGCAGTGGGGAGTGCAGCCCTGAAGGCAGTGGGCCGGCGTGGTGGAGCGCAGAGCCCCCAGCTTGGGCTGGTGGTGTGGAGTGCAACCCTGCAGGGGCTGCAGGCAGTGGGCCCAGTACCTGGGAGCATAGCCCTGGCAAAGCAAACAGAGCCAGGAGCGCAACCCTGCCTGAGCGGGCACAGCGAGGCGTGCAGCTCCGCCCAGGTCAGAGGCAGCAGGAACACAGCTCAGGCCAGGCTGAGACAGCAGTGCCTGGCACCCCCAGCATGGTGGGGAGCACAGCTCCATCCCCAAACGGGAGTGCAGCTCTGGCAGGAGTGGGGGCAGTGGGGCCAGTGAGGGAGCAGGGCTGACAGCTGGGAGGGGAGCCTTGACATACAAAACTGGGAGGGGAGACTTGGCATCCCCTGGTCCAGCAAACTCTGTGGTTTGTAACCACTCAGGACCCGAGTGTGCCAGGCCTGGGAGGTCCTACCTGTTCTATATATTTTTGTTAGTCTCTAAGGTGCCACAGGACTACTTGTTTTTAAAGTTACAGATGAACACGGCTACCCCTCTGAGACCTGAAATCATAAAACTCACCTTACGATAAAATTTCAAACAGGATGCTTTTTCCTTCAGGCCTAATGTGCATCCAATTATCAAGATGACAATTTCCTGTTTGATAATTATTATTTTAAATTTACATTTAAGGCATGTAAGATTTATAAAATGAGTCGTTCACAGTTCCCTGCAATTAAAGTGGTTATCGGATATTTTTCATATTATGTGTGTTTTCCTTCAATAAACAGTTTTTTATGTGTGAATCAGTGTTGAAAGAAAGTATTTATTTTAAAGAAAAGCTGCTAACACATAAATAAAGCAAACACATTACTTACTCATGACTTACTGTAACTTTCCTCTGAACACACTGAATATGTATTATTAGTGACGGATGACTCTTATGAGGATTGGAAATCTTATGAGAACAGCCTTTCCTGTGAGATTGTTTGTCTGTTTAATCAGATTTGAAATACTGATTTTTGGCAGTCCCATGTCAAGCCTCAAATTATGCCTTAGTTGCACTTGTGCAACCATTTTATCCTTAGTGGAGTTAATCATATATAACAAATCAGAATTTGAAAAGAAAGGGGAAATCTTGCATATGAACTCTGGACAGCAATTCTGTATGGAGATTCCAACACCACAAGGGACTATTATGATCACCTAGTTTGACTGCCTGTATAACACAGGCCATTTAACTTTCTTCCAAAAATTCCTGGAGCACATCTCTTAGGGAAAAAAAAATCCTGATTTGAATATTGTCAGTAATGGGGAATCCACCATAACCTAGGGTAAAATGTTCCAATAGTTAATTAGCTTCGCTGTTAAAAATGCACACCTCATTCCCAGCGTGAATTAGTATAGCTTCAGCTATTAATGATGCACAGGCCAGGAAAAAAAGCAGTTCACTCTCCCAAAGCTCTTTTGGTTCTACATTCCCATCAATAGTAAGAGCTTCCTTGTTTCCACTGAATTAAGCAGCTAGAACTATGAATACACAGGAAGATCTGCTGAGAAGTGCCATTTTTACACAGTACTGTAGCTGGACTCATGGCAAAGAAAACCTGGCTTTTCAAATGGAGAGGTATGTGTGACGGACTGGGCTGGGTCTGGGCATAGCTGAGGGCGTCCGCTCAGGGTGAATTGCTCGAATCCGGGGCTCTCTCTAGCCCCCAGACTGGAAGCCTTCCAAACTAGGCCACAACCAGTCCCACAGAGCGCTTCAGCTGCCTGCCTGAAGCCTCAAGAGCAACACCCCTCCGACACCCCAGCAATATCCGTGCCCCAGATGGCCCCGGGCCTCATATACAGGTGAGAGGTCTTAGAACCCAACCTCACCTACCCCGAACAAGTTCTGTCCGGTTCCACGAAACCAGCCACAGATCCCGGCCAATTTACTCTCTGGATCTTACCCACAAATCACGCTGAGCCAATCCTTCAGAATCTACGATCTAAAGGTTTATTACTACAATAAAGAAAAGCATGAGAGTAAGGTTGTTAAAGGACAGTACATTACATGCATCGAATCTCCCAGTTCTCGGTGCAGGCTCTAGCAGAGATGTTACAGCTGCTGGCTTAAAAGTCCTTGTTGCGCATCCTAGGATCAGGATGGGTCCACAGTTCTTTCCGGCTCCTCGATCCCTGCACTGCTGCCTCTGGGATGAAGTGCTGAGCTGAGTACCAAATGGAGATGGCCACATGGCAAATTTATCCTTCCTTCCTGGTCTCTCCTGGCACGCAGCAGGTCACCTGGCCCGTGGCCTATCCCTGTGTTCCCTGCTGGTAGCCCCTAGGGATGAGTCACCATTCCTGAGGTGTGTCCTTGGCCTATGGAGGGCTATTGTTCCAGAGCTTCGCTCATCAGCATGTCCATAGGCTGAGCTGCTTGGCCCACAGTTCAACCACACCCAGAGAAACATTTGGTATCCACACAAAGTACATGCTCACAACTTCACACGCAGACATTATGCATTTACATGAATAACATATATAAAATTAGCACACAGTAAGCTTCTATTCGACATCTCGCATGGCCCCCTTTATACTACTTTTGGGGCCAACAACCCCCCGCCCCCCGCCATGGGTGCAGCAGTGATCTGGCTGCCTCACTCAAATTCAGTAATGTGACACCCCCAACGCAAAATTGATGCAGGAGGTGATGCTGGTAACATCACCGAGGGCATCACGCAGGTTCCCTCACCCTAGACAAGGCATCTGCCACAATAATCTCCTTCCCCCTTATGTGGACTATGTCCATGTCGTATTCCTGCAGGACCAGGCTCCAGCGCAGCAACCTGGAGTTGGTCCCCTTGGCATTGTGCAGCCACACCAGAGAGGCATGGTCACTCAGCACAGTGAACCTCCTGTTGTACAGGTAGGGTTTGAGCTGCTTGACAGCCCACACGATGGCATAACACTCCTTCTCAATCGTAGCGTAATTCCGCTCCACGGGGAACAGCTTTTTGCTGAGGTACGCCACAGGGTGTCTCCTGTCCCCCGCCCCATCCTGCATCAGCACCGCCCCCAACCCGATGTTAGAGGCATCGGTGCACAACAAAAAGGGCTTGTTGAAATCCGGGCTGGCCAGCACAGGTTCCCTGGACGAGGCATTCTTTATGCTCTGGAACCCCTCCTCACAGGCCTCTGACCACACCACCCGGTCTGGCCTCTCCTTCTTAGTGAGGTCCGTGATTGGGGCTATGACCTCACTGAACCCCTTCACAAACCTCCGGTAGTAGTTGGCCACAAACGACTGGACCTGCTTCTTTGTTTGGGGAATAGGCCAATTCTTAATGGCCTCCACCATCAGGGGTTCGGGGCGCACTGCCCCACTGCCCACCATGTGCCCCAGATAGGTCACCTCGGCAGCCCCCATCCTGCATTTGGACACCTTTACAGTCAGGTTGGCTTCCCCGAGCCGCTGCAGCACCACCCCCATGTGATTGAGGTGATCCCGCCAGGAGTCCCTGAAAATGGCCACGTCGTCAATATAGGCCATAGCGAAACCCCCAAGCCCTTGCAGGACCTCATTGATCAGCCTCATAAAGGTGGCCCCGGAGTTCCGCATGCTGAAGGGCAGCACCTTGAACTCATACAGGCCGGACTCCACTACGAATGCAGACTTTTCCCGTGCATCAGCATCCAAGGAGATCTGCCAGTACCCCCTAGTCAGATCCAGAGTACTTATAAACTTCCCCCCCCACACAGCGTGTCTAACAGATCCTCTATTCTGGGGGTGGGGAAAGGGTCAGCCTGCGTGATAGCATTCAGCTTCCGGTAGTCCACGCAGAACCTCATAGTCCTGTCCTTTTTAGGCACCATCACAATAGGGGACGCCCAGGGGCTCCGGGATCTGGTGATTACACCCATGGCCAGCATGCTCTCCACCTCCTCCTGAATCTGCCTCTGCATCTTCCCCTTGGCCCTATAGGCTCTGCTGGGAGCTGGGCGGGGCCCTGTCGTGTGGATAGAATGCGATATCCTGTCTGTGAGCCCCGGCCTGTTGGAGAATGTTCACTGGTGATGCTTCAGCAGCGCCAGCAACTCCTCCCTCTGCAGGGAAGTCAAACCCTCCCCCATCTCTATGCTCTCGAGAGGCGTCTCTTCCTGGCTCTCAGCCACCATATCCACCAAAGGGACCGACATGGCCTCCTCCTCTGCACAACAGATCATGTTCACATTCACCTCTCTCTCCAGGTATGCCTTCATCCTGTTTACGTGCACTGTCTGCACCCTGCCCCGGCCACGGGCCTTCCTCACGTCGTAGGTCACTTCGTTCACCCTCTCCACTACCTCATAGGGCCCATTCCAAATGTCCTGCATCTTATTGCTCCTCACCGGGTCCAGCACCAACACCAAGTCTCCTATCTCGAAGGCCCTTTCCATGGCATCCCTGTCATACCAGGCCTTCTGGGCCTCTTGGCTGTCACTCAAGTTTTCCCGAACTAGCTCCATCATCTCCTTCAGCCTGTCCTTGAATTGAGTCACGTACTCAGTCACTGGCTGCCCTGCCCCTTCTATATGGCCCTCCCAGGCATCCCGAATCAAGTCCAGAGGCCCCCGGACCTGCCTCCCATAGAGTAGCTCAAAGGGAGCAAACCCCATGGAGTCCTGGGCCACACTCCTATAAGCATACAACATGTAAGGCAGCAGCACATCCCAGTCGTTCTGGCGCCTGTCCACATACATCTTCAGCATGGATTTCAGAGTCCCATTGAACCTCTCTACTAGCCCCATTCGTCTGTGGGTGGTAGGGGGCAGCCTTCAGGTGCTTGACCCCACACAATTCCCACAACTGCTTAAACACCACAGACATGAAGTTCGACCCGCGGTCAGACAGGATTTCCTTGGGGAAGCCCACCCTGCTGAAAACAGTGAACAAGGCTGTCGCCACCGTCTCTGTCTCCACATTGGACAGAGCCACGGCCTCCGGGTACCTTGTAGCAAAGTCTACCACCACCAGGATGTACTTTTTCCCATTCCTGGAGGGCCTCGGGAGCGGGCCCACAATATCTACTGACACTCGGGCAAAGGCCTCCCCAATAATGGGCAGCGGCTGCAGGGGCGCCTTGTGGGGCCCCCTGGATCTCTTCCTCTTCTGGCACAACTCTCAGCTTCGGCAATATTCCCTCACCGACCTGAACATGTGCGGCCAATAGAAGTTCTGCTCCAGCCTGTCACAAGTCTTGCCCACGCCCAGATGACCCGCAAACGGACCGTCATGGGCCAACCTCAACAATTCCTCCCGGTACGCCTCAGGCACCACCAGCTGCCTGCGAGTCGCTGCCTGGGAACCCTTCTTCCCCTGGGGGGGGTTCCCTGTATAGCAGCCCCTCTTGTATGAGAAACCTGCCCTTCTCCTTAGTAGCAGGGGCCTGGTTCTGTGCATCCTCCCTGGCTCTCTCCAAGGACTCATCACTCTGCTGGGCCTCCCGGAACTCCTGCCGTGTGCCCCTCCGCGCTAGAGCTACGTCCGCCCCCTCGGACAACCGCCCGTTGCCCTCCACCCGGGACACACTCCGGGCCTGCTCATCCTCCGCCCTGCTGCTACTTGCCGGGACGTCGGCTTCACCCCCATACTCCTTCTGTGACCTGGTCACCACATTAACCTGGCTAGGCATATCCGCTATGTCATTCCCCACCAAGACATCCGCGGGAATCAAGTCCCGGTCAGCCACCAACACCTGCCCACTGAAGTCCCCCCACTCGAGATAGACTCTAGCTACTGGCAGGCTCACCAAATACTCAGACAAGGCCACTATTGTTATACTGTTCCTGGGCACCATGTCCTCCGGTCTCACCAGGTGCCCCTTAACTACTGTGATGTCCGAGCCGGTGTCTCACCAGCCACTACATCCAACTCCATTGACCTTTGCCTCCCCCATAAACTTCTCACTGCCCTTCCACGCCTCCGTCCTGACATACCGGGTGAGTTCACTGCCCCCCCTCACTCCTCCATAGGTTACATTGTTAACGTTAGCCACTGCAGTGCTCACATCTGGACTCAGGGTGGCGTCAGGGGCCTCGCTGGGGTCTGTGAGCCCTGCCTGTGTGCACACTGTAATTGAATTAGGGCTTACAGAGCGGCCGGGAGCTGCTGGCCTCGGGCTGCTCTTTAGGTCTGGACAGTCAGGCCTTATGTGGCCAGATCTGCCACAGTGATAGCACTTGGCCTGCTTATCCCTGGGGAGGGCACCCCTGCTCTCAGGGCTTCTTTGAGTCCCCTCAATGGACTCAGGGCTGGGCCTACTCCTAAACCTTTCCCTCTGTTTAGACTGGGGGGAAAGGTGCTGAGTCTTCCCCAGGAGTCTGTGCCCGTTCCGCGCCCTGTTCTGGGTATGGGCATCTGCAATCTCTGCAGCCCATAGGACCGAGCCCAGGCTCCCGATCACACACAGCCGCCCTGACCTGGTCAGGTACAACATTCAGAAACTGCTCCAGGGTGAACAAATCCAGCAGTTTCTCATAACTCCCATTTACTTTTGCCCCCATCACCCACTCTTTAACAAAGCCCATCAGCTTATGGGCACATTCCATATAAGAACCATCATTGGACATCCTAAAACTCCTGAACTTAACCCGGTGGGATTCAGGGGTAACCCTGAACCGCTTCAGTGCATAGTCCTTAAACCACCAGTAGTCTAACGCTTCTTCCTCCCCCATGTCATTGAATACCTCCCTGGCCTTGCCAGTCAGTTTGGTCATCAGGACAGGCACGCGCTGCTCGTCTGGGATCTGGTTCACGTTGCAGATGCGCTCAAAGGTGGCTAAAAACTCCTCAATATCATCGTTATCACTGTAGATGGGACAGATCCTCTCCCAACTCTTGTTGGCAAGTGGGGCTGGGCTCGCAGGTTGCTGTACCCTTTGTTGTGCCTCCAGATTTGGAGTTGGCACCGCTGGGAACTCTCCTCCGCCGCCCTCTGCTCCATTCGCCGTGCGTGGGCCGCTCTCTCCGCTTCTGCCAAATCCTCTCTCTCCTTTGCACGTATCTCTGCTAGGGCCCTCTCATGTTCTAGCTCCATTTTCCTCGCTGCCTGTTGCCTCTTGATTTCCTCTGCAACCGCATCCGTGGCATCTGGTGGGGGCTGCTCCTTGGCCCGCAGGTCATCCCGCAGCAGAAAAACTGTCAGCTGCTGCTTAGTAGTCTTCTGTAGGAAGCCAATGCCCCTCTGTGAGCACAAATCCTTCAGAGCCTCTCTGCTTAGGCTCTCATACTGGTGCTGACTCATTTCAGCTGCCCTTTACCCAACCGAACTCTCAGTACCACAAATCAAATTTAGACAGTGTGGGGGTCTTGATCCAAAGCTCAATTGACCAAGATCTGTGGATCCTGCCGACTACGCCACTGGGACGGACCGGGCCGGGTCTGGGCATAGCTGAGGGCGTCCGCTCAGGGTGAATTGCTCGAATCCGGGGCTCTCTCTAGCCCCCAGACTGGAAGCCTTCCAAACTAGGCCACAACCAGTCCCACAGAGCGCTTCAGCTGCCTGCCTGAAGCCTCATGAGCAACACCCCTCCGACACCCCAGCAATATCCGTGCCCCAGATGGCCCCGGGCCTCATATACAGGTGAGGGTCTTAGAACCCAACCTCACCTACCCGAACAAGTTCTGTCGGTTCCACGAAACCAGCCACAGATTCATTTACTCTCTGGATCTTACCCACAAATCACGCTGAGCCAATCCTTCAGAATCTACGATCTAAAGGTTTATTACTACAATAAAGAAAAGCATGAGAGTAAGGTTGATAAAGGATAGTACATTACATGCATTGAATCTCCCAGTTCTCGGTGCAGGCTCTAGCAGAGATGTTACAGCTGCTGGCTTAAAAGTCCTTGTTGCGCATCCTAGGATCAGGATGGGTCCACAGTTCTTTCCGGCTCCTCGATCCCTGCACTGCTGCCTCTGGGATGAAGTGCTGAGCTGAGTACCAAATGGAGATGGCCACATGGCAAATTTATCCTTCCTTCCTGGTCTCTCCTTGGCCGCAGCAGGTCACCTGGCCCGTGGCCTATCCCTGTGTTCCCTGCTGGTAGCCCCTAGGGATGAGTCACCATTCCTGAGGTGTGTCCTTGGCCTATGGAGGGCTATTGTTCCAGAGCTTCGCTCATCAGCATGTCCATAGGCTGAGCTGCTTGGCCCACAGTTCAACCACACCCAGAGAAACATTTGGTATCCACACAAAGTACATGCTCACAACTTCACACGCAGACATTATGCATTTACATGAATAACATATATAAAATTAGCACACGGTAAGCTTCTATTCGACATCTCGCATGGCCCCCTTTATACTACTTTTGGGGCCAACAACCCCCCCCCTCCGCCATGGGTGCAGCAGTGATCTGGCTGCCTCACTCAAATTCAGTAATGTGACAGTATGAAAAAATCATATTAATCCCCCCTTCAAATTCTAAATTTGCTTCTGTAAAAAAGTAATAAACAAATGGCATGATAGTGTAGTATAAACATTTTACTGGCATTCATTGGGAATGATCCTGTAACAGGACACTCTCCTCTTAAATGCTCACTGTTCCTTTCTCCCTCTGATACCTCTTATAGGCAATGAACTGGTTTTGGTGGGTCTTTAGAAGCTTGGTCTCCAGTCAAGTCATGAAGTCTGAGGCTACGTCTACACTGCAGGCTTTTTGCGCAAGAAGCTTTTTGCGGAAGAGATCTTCCACAAAAACTTCTTGTGCAAAAGCGCATCCAACTCTTGTGCAAAAAGGAGTTATTCCTCGTAGAAAGAGGTATACCTACACCGCAAAAAGCCCTCTCTTCTGCCGTTCTACTGTAAATTTTCTTGCGCAAAAACGCACTTGAGGTGTGGACGCTTTATGAGTTTTCACGCTGTTTTTGTGCAAAAACCTTGTAGTGTAGACGTAGCCTGAATGAACTCCTTCCAGGGTATTAAAGACTCCAATAAATAAACAGTCTTTCTGCCCTGCCTAAGGTCTTCAACCCTGGCTGTGGACCCTTAAAATTAAGCCCTTAGTTCAAGTTGAATTTTAGCCTGAACTATTTTAGTTAGGATGGGCAGGGATGTAAATCTATACTCTGCAGTGTCTCTAGACTGTTTTCAAGAAACTGGGAATATGCAACAGGGGGATGGATCACATGTTCTGTTCATTCCCTCTGAACTAGCGGGCATTGGCCACTATCAGAAGACAGGATATTGGGCAAGATGGACCACTGGTCTGATCCAGTATGGCTGTTCTTATGTAATTTCAAAGCTTTGTCCCCTCTTGGGTTTTATGCCACTTTATCTGTGGCCAGTAGGGGAACCAGGACCCACTACCAAGTTCCAGCCCAGGGACCCTATAAATAGGAGTTATGTTAGGGGTGGGCAAAATATAGCCACGGGCCACATCTGGCCTGCCAAGCCACTATATCTGGTCTACAAGAGCCTCTGCCAGGCTGCCTGCCTGCCTGCCACACCCTAGCACACTGTTCAGAGCAGCTCTCTAAACTCTGAAAGCCTGAAGGGAGGGGAGAGAGGCTTCACATGCTGACTACGCCCTGAGTACAATTTGCAACTCCTATTGGCCAATTTCAAGCCAATGGGAGTTGCCTATTTGCAGGATAGGCAGCGTGTGAAGTACGCCCCCCTCCAGGCTCGCAGTGTTCAGACTCGGCCACACTCAGCTGGTGCAGGGTCATGGAAGGCAGGGACTCTGGCTGAGGAACTAGTTGGGCTGCTGGCCAGGAGCCACCCAGGTAAGTGTCTCCTGGCCACAGCCTACCTCTGGCACCCCAGCCGCTTTCTCCCCCCAACCCTCTGCCCCCCCTCCTGCACTCCTACCCCATGTAACCCAAACCCTCTGCACCCCTGCTCATGCATACCCCCTCCCAGACTCTGCACCCCCTCACGCACTCCTCCTCCAGATCAAAGACTCCTCCCAGGCCTTGCACCCCAATCACCTACCCATGTCAAAACCCAAATCTCTGCACCCCCTCCTGCACTCCTGCCCCAGGTCACAACCCTCTCCCGGTCTCTGTACCCCCTCCTATACCCTTCCTCCAGGTCAGAAGTCTCTCCTGCATGCATATTCCCTCCTAGAACCTGCAGCTCCTCCTGCACCCCAGTCCCCTGCCCCAGGTCACAACCCCCTTCTTCACCCAAACTTCTTCCCAGACCCCACATCCCCTCCTGCACACCAGTCCCTTACCCCACGCACCCTTCTGCACCCAACCTCCATACCAGACCCCAAATCTCTTCCATTAATAGCGTGGCCCTTGACCACTTACCAAATTCTTGGAGTGCTCCCTCCCCATCAAAAATTATTGCCAACCCCTGAGCTTTGCACTACTTGATTCAATTCATTGCTGCCTCCTCCCTGAGCCTCATTAGCTTCACCCTTATCTTAGGGTTAAGGTTCTCAGGTCCTCTCTCTCCCTGAACACCCACCTGAATAGAATGCAGCTAGAAAAATCTTTGGTTATCCTTCAAGTTCCTTTGCCCCCCTGGTCGCAGTCAAGACCTGACCTGCTAAGGCCAGGCAGCTCCTTTCACTTTGACTAGCAGGGCTCACATTTTTTGTTGCTAGGCCTTCTTTATAAGACTCAAAAAGTCTAGAATGCAAGTTTGTACAACTGCCAAGCAGCAGACATCTTTATGCTGCCACCAAATGGAAGCTATAACCAGCTAATGCTCCAATGCCCATGACCAACTGTGGAGACAGACCATGTGAAGTTCTATCTCAAGTGGTCTGACAAGTAGCAGTCTTATTGCTTTTGATTGGCCAAGCATTCTTTTTATGGTATGATACTTGTATTGTTGGAGCTTCCTATTTAAATATAGGATTGAAAATTCGGAAACAGTATGCTTCTGAAGTCTATGATGGATGCTCTATGGGAGTTCTGTGCCAAGGAAGTCGAGGCAATCAACTTGGTCAGAGACTGTTGTAAGAAGTGAGTCCCATGGCTGGGGTAGGAAGCCAGTCAGCACAAACTCTCAGTCATCAGGAGAGAAAGCTTATATTCCCAGTTCTTTCTGCCTCAGTTTTAATTCTAGGCAGAAGTTACTCTTTTGGGGAACATGTGACTCTACAAGGCAACAAATACTTTGTAAATGTCAATCATTCAACCGGATTGCCTTCTGGAATGAAAGGAAGGATATGTCCATCAATGGCTATTAGCCAGGATGGGTAGGAATGGTGTCCCTAGCCTCTGTTTGTCAGAGGCTGGGAATGGGTAACAGAGGAGGAATCACTTGATGATTACCTGTTCTTTTCATTCTCTCTGGGGCACCTGGCATTGGCCACTGTTGGAATCCTGGGCTAGATGGACCTGGGCTAGATGGACCTTTGTTCTGACCCAGTATGGCTGTTCTTATGTTCTTAAATGCTTAAAATCAGGAGAACTGGACAGGCCCCACAGATACCTCATTTTTTGAGGTTTACAGGATCTTTTGAAAAAGGCTTCTATTTTCAAGAGAACCGCGCGTCTAGACTGTGGTTTCAATTTCGAAATAGCGCTTTTTTGAAAGAGAGCCATGATGCGATTATGCAAATGAAGCACGGGAAATTCAAATCCTGGCTTCATTTGCAATTTCAAAGTGTCTAATTTACATCCCTCTGTCGAAAGAGGGATGTAGTCTAGACACACCCCCTGTGTTTAAGTTCCCCTAAGGGGAAAAAGAGAGACAAAAGGATAACAGTCCTTATACTAAACTGTGTATGTCTCTCTCTTGATATACTGTCCTTAACTTCTGATTATAGGACAAGGACTGAACTAGACCATGGATCTGTGCCTTGGCTCTTGTGGGATCTAGGTGAGCTCCTATAAATTCCAGGAACTGAACTGGTTCCATAGTCAACTTTTGAAAGTTGATTTGTAGGCCTAAGAGTTGAAAGAGAGATATTACAGCCGGTACCATGCTTAGGGTATGTCATTCCCTTGATTAAACAGTCATTGAGATTGTCATGGACAGAAGGAGCGCTGACCAGCACCCGGTGACTAAGGGGTTAATTCAGGTAGCTAGCAAAGCTGCTGGCAAGCAGCCAGAGAGCCAATGGGCATATGGTGTTGAAATTTGAATTGTATAAGATACCTTGCTTGCTTTCTTTGTGTGGGAGAGATAAACCAGGAGTTGAGAGACACAGAATGATTTAAATCCAGGCAGAACCACCATGCCCCCATTGAATTCAGGGTAAGGGAGTGGATTGAACAAAGAGAAAATTAGAAGTAAGTAAAGGGAAAAGTGAATCCAGTTGCATTCAGGGTAATTTTTCTTTATTTTGTGGTTTGATTTCAATGCTCTGTGTGAATCTATGCCTCCCCTTCCCCTTTACCATCTAAGCATTGTGCCAGAGATTTTCTGTTTTTTTAATTTGTTTTCCTTAGTTGCTCTGTAACATCTAGCAACGAAGAATGCTTTTGCAAGTTTATCTTTTGTTTTGTAATAAAAATCACTTTTTAAAAGGTGATGATTTGATTCTTGTGTCCTGGAAAGTCTGTCTGTGTGTATCTGCACGCCTCTGACTGAGGGGTCAGCAAGCAGAGACTGCAGCTCGTTTTTCTCTTTTATTTTTCAAGCTCTTTTGGGGCAAAAGAGCTTGGGATACCCTTGGGGTTGATTTCATGTATTCACCCCTGGTTTTTAGGGATCAAAAAGCACTTGATGGTGGTAGTGAGTCCCCCAAATCTGTGTATTATGATTCTGGGGGCAAGTTTTTTGTAACCAGTGCCTGTAGAGGCAAGATTTTGAAGCTCTCTTGTGGGCCCTCACCTGCACTCAGAGGCTGTGTCTAGTCTACACCTCTCTGTCGACAGAGAGATGTAGATTAGGCACATCGAAATTGCTAATGAAGTGGGGATTTAAATATCCCACGCTTCATTAGCATAAACATAGCCACCGCTTTTGTTCGAAACTGAGCTTTTTCGAAAAAAAAAGGCAGTCTAGATGCGGATCTGTTGAAAAATAAACCCTTTTTTGAAAGATCCTGTAAACCTCATTTTTTGTCAACAGAGAGGTGTAGTCTAGACGTACCCAGAGTGCCAGAGTGGGGAACAACCCTGACAGAGATAGGGGAATATTATTATCCCTTGACATCAAAGGTGAACTGTGGTGACTGCCAGGGTCTTGGAAAAAATCCTGGGGGTCACAGATAAGTCAAAAGGCAACACCCAATACTGGTAGCGTTTTAAGCTGACAGTGAAGTGAAAGAAGTGCCTGTGTGCTAGATGGATTGTGATATGGAAATATGCTTCTTGTAGGTCAACAGCTGAGAATGAGTCTCTCCCGTCTAATGCTGGAATAATGGTGGAGAGACTAACTATCTTGAACCTGTAATTTTGTATGAATTTGTTGAGCCTAATGAGATCAAGTATAGGTCTCTGACTCCCAGTTTTCTTTTGGGTGAGGAAATAGTTGGAATAGAAACCCCTCTTTTGGTAGAGAGTTGGTACTTGTTCTACTGCTCTGATTTAATGTAGATGTTGCACCTGTAGAGGTAATAGGCACTCATGAGAGGGGATGAGTTTGCAGAATAGATGTAAAAGGTATCGAGTACCTAGTCTGGATGATCTCTTAAATCCATTGGTCTGTTGTGATGTTGGTCCATGAGTGGGGAAAAAAAAAGAGTGAAGGCAATGGCCAAAAGAATGGAGGAAAGATGGCTGTATTCCCGGTGCTGGGAGAAGTCATTCAGACCCTGGATCAAATTTTCAAAACTGCTGTTTTGCAGCGGAGGCTTGGCTTGTCATGGCCTGTGTGTGTTGAGGCTTACATCATTGTGGACATTGCTTTGAATGGAAATTGAAAGACCTATGTTCTTGTGTTGTGATACTTCTGTGGTCTCTGGTATGGGATGCTACACTTTTGCTTATTTGGAGGGGTCTACATGCTGAATGTTTGAACTGCTGCCCGTGAGTCCTTCATGGTGTGAAGGACTTTGTCAATTTTGGGAGCAAAGAGGTGAGATTTATTGAAAGGGAGGTTGTCCACTTTCTTCTGAAAGTTTTCCAGAATGCCCATTGTCTGGAGCCAGGAGGTCCTGTGCACAACTACTGCTGTTACAGTCATGCAGGCTGCCATGTCTGCTACATCCCTGGCTGCCTGGAGGGCTATGCATGATAATGTTTGACACTCCTGTATAATGGCTTGGAGCTGTGGGCACTTCTGTTTTGGAAAATGTTTGGCAAGCTCCTGACATTTGGTATAATTGGCATAGTTATAGTTAGCCAAGAGAGCTGAATAATTTGCTACCCAAAGCCGCAAAGTGGCTGATGAGTAAACTTTCCAGCCACAGAGATCAAGGCATTTGTGGTCCTTGTCTTGTGGAGCGGAACGAAACTGGGGAACTTTCCCTGAACTGTACAGCATCCACTACCAACGAATTCAGTGGAGGGTGAGAAAATAGAAAGTCCATGTCTTTCTCCTACTTCCTCCATACCATATAGTGAGGGTGACGCAGATGGTCAGACTAGTCGCCTCTCTTCCCAACACTCCTCATCCACCCAGAGGAGACCTCCTTGGGACACAGACTATCGGTGATTTTCTATTGGTTCATTTATTAGTGGGAAGAGCTGTTGCCAGTGTTTGCCATATCGTATCCGCTGGTTCCATAGTGGCCAAGGGCTGCAGAATTTTTAAAAGTTTGTGCTGGTTTTTTTTCCACTTCTTGAAGGTCAATTTCCTGTGTCATGGCTACTGTTTTAAAAAGATCCTGGAATTGTTTCAAGTCATTGGTGGATGTGGGTGCCTTGTTGGGTGAGGAGGAGGAATTTTTTAGTGGTGATCTATCCTCAGCATCTCTGGGGCCTACATTCTCTTCCTCAGAACTTGCACTTTGGAGATGGTGTCATGGGTGTGAGTGGAGGAGATCTAATCACTGTCCTGGCAAGAGTGGGTGGTGTTGTTCTTGTTCTCACATTGAGAGGCTTGCACGGAATGCAAGCGCTTTCCCCTCACTCCCTTAGCATCCAGGGAACGGGATAAAAAGCAAGCCGTGTCTCGGCGCGCACGGCTGCTGCCCCTATACGCCCCTGAAATGGCACCCTTGTTTGAACCCATGAATTGGCCACCATGGGACATCTGGTCCCTGTATAGATGTCACTGAACAACACCACCCACTCTTGCCAGGACAGTGATCAGATCTCCTCCACCTACTCTTGCCTACCCTCCCAAAATGGCACCCTTGGGTACAAAGGCAGTGAATATGGCCATGGCTGTTCATACCAATGAGGAAGCAGTGGTCCATATGAGGGTTTGGATGGTCTGTGTTCCCCAGGAGGTCTCCTCTGGGTGGGTGAGGAGTGTTGGGAAGAGAAGCGACTATTCTGACCATCTGTATCACCCTCACTATATGGTAAGGAGGCAGAAGGAGAAAGAGGTGGCTGTTCTATAGTGCCAGTAAGGGAGTGACTGGTGCTGTGAAGTGGGGACTGTGGCACTGAGTGGACCTCTATGTCTGTATGGTGGAGGAATTGAGTCAGTGCTGAGGTGCACTTCAGCACTGTATGTTTCAGTGCTGACCTAGTGGTAGTGGCTGGTGCCAGTTGTCCCCTGCTTGTCAGTGCCAAGGAGAGTCCTGAGCCCGGTGCCTGTGGTGGTGGCATCGCCACATGGGTTGGCATAAGTGCTGTTTTCTGTGCTGGCATTGTCAGTGCCATTGTGGAGATCTTACATCTTGGCTCCAAGCCTGCCCTCTTAGGGTATGTCTACACAGCAGCGTTATTTTGGAGTAACTGATGTTATTCTGAATAACATAGCACGTATCTATACTAAAAGCCTTTATTTTGAAATAATGTCGAGCTGGAGGACTTCTTACTACAACTCATGGTAACCCTCATTTCATGAGGAGTAAGGGAAATCGAAGGAAGAGTGTTCTTCCTTCCATTTCCTGCTGTGTAGACAGCGCCAAAAGCTGAGTTAAGTTATTTCAACTTAAGCTATGCAAGTGACATAGCTGAAGTTGTGTAGCTTAATTCGACTTTAGCCCTGCTGTGTAGATGTACCCTTAGATGCTATCAGCATGTATGCTATGGTGATGCCAGAGGTGTGAGCTTGTCAGCGGTCCTTATTCTAGAAGAGCTCGTTTTACAAGAGTCTGAGGAAGATGAGGCTCGCTTCTTAGGAGCAGTGGAAGTCTGAACCTTGTCCTTAAACCTAGCTTTTGATGGGTCAGTGAGAGGTTTGTCCTGACTGGTTAAAGGGATTTTTCCAGGAGAATCATCTTGAGGCATAGTTCTCTATCTTGCCTGATCCTGGCCTTCATGTTGCTGCAATGAGGGCACTTTTGAGGGATGTGGCTCTCTCCAAGACAGTAAACACAGGAAGAGTACCCAACAGAGAGTGGCATAGCAGGTGTCACATTTCTTGAAGATGGGGGAACTGTGCATGGTGATAGTTGCGGTTTTTGTCATCTTGTTTCTTGAGGATGCAAAGTTTTTTTTTTTAAGGAGTTGGGGTCGATTCTTTAGAACAAAAAAGAAGTTGAGGGAAGGAGTTTTGAATGGGGGATGGGGGAGGGGACAAAAACCATAATGCTTTTTCCCTGTCTGAAGAAAAAAAGGGCAAGAGGAAAAACTTGGAAAGGAATAAAGGAATAATAAGGCTATTTTCTTGTGTCTCAGATAAAGAAGACTGCTAAGAGCTTAGTCTGTTGCCAAGGGCAGTAGAGAAGGAACGGGGAGGGAAGGGCTGCACCGTGCACGCAGTCAATGGACACAAACAGAACCACAAGGCGGCTACTGCACATGTGCGGCACAACCAGGCACTGCTAAGAAAAATCTCTGATCACCAGCACAAGGACGCACCTACACCAACAGTGGAGCACCCACAGAGACAGCACTCAAAAAAGAACTGTAAAGTTCTTTTTTAACTTCTAAAAATTGCAGAGAAAATTATGGAAGGAAACTTTGAAAACAGTAAAGAGATTATGTAACCATGACCCTAAAGTCCTCAACTTTTGACAAAGGACTATTTTTTTAAATAAAACCCTTTACTGAAAGAAGAGATTAGCCTCACTCTAGGATTCTACATTGACTCATTAGTGAGCCCCTACCTTGCAGAGCCGTTTCTAGCAGCCACCAATGCTGCAGACTCAAATACAGTACATTTACTGAAGTTAAAGCACAGTCTCCTAGGGAACTGTGCTGTTCTTGGCAGTTCAAGGCTGGAAAACACAAAGATACCTCACAAAATGATTAGGAATGTCCTAAATAATCAAGACCCATTTCTTTTTCATTTTCTAAGTCCTCTGTCAGAAAGCCCATAAATTTCTGGAATGGCACAGTTTTTCCACAAGACAGAAAAGATTACTCATCAGAGGTTTGGGAGCAAGAGATGGGTAAATGCAGTTTTCAGACATCAAAACTGCTACCTGTTAATGTGAAGATTTCATCTGCATCATACATTAATTTCAAATGCATCATACATTTATTTCAAAATCAGAACAGGGAAACAACCAAAAATTTGCTTCTTTTAATGTAGGTGAAAAAAGGTTTGCATCTCTCTAGTGTGTCACCATTAATAGAAAACAAGCTCTGTAAGAATCATTATTAAATGACATGCTTGACCTGTACTTGAAGGTTAAGAAGATTTATTAGATCCCTAGGCTATTATAGACATTTTTGCTACACTCAGAGACCTGATTGGTCTACATGAGAAACTGACCCCCCCCCAAAGAACTAACTTTGAGTTAGCTGTAAGTAAAAGATTGAATGTACGTTCAATATCATAAGGAAACATTGCTATGCTATTGCTATGCAATAACGATTTGATTATGATTCAGGCATTTTAGCATGTGTGGTCCTATATTAGATTAAATCAATTAAATATAGACAGCGGGGCTAACAGCCACCGTGAGCCCAGAGTAAGGTGTGTGTGTGGGGGGGCCAGGCTCCGCATCTCCAGAAGGGGTGGGACTGAGGGTAGTCAGCCCTCAGAGCCATGTGGAGCGACACTCCAGCAACTGCGCCACAGTTCAGACACTGTCAGTAGCAACTGCCCCTTTGGCGCCCACTGGCAGCAGGCCTGAATACAGACATCAGATTTTTTTTTAATTTCCTCCACGCTGTCCCAACAGGGCACAGTTTTGAGTGACTTAATTATACATTTCTATATCTGAATATGTTTATATTTATTTTAAATATAATCTTAACTTGAACTTTTCTGGTTTTGTAGTTTTTTGGTTTGGGAATAATTACAACATACCTGTAATTCTTCTACCCTTAAATTACCAATACTGATGAATACTCTACTTTAACGTTAACTTATTGTAGTTTTCTGTCTTGGAATTTCCTGTTACTAAAACAAGAAACCTAAAGAGCATGTTACCAGGCATTATGTCTAATGGTTTAAAGAAATGTAGTACCAACATTCATTTTTTTTAAATTTCATTTTCAGGGCATTTTCACCTGTATACAGTGCCATGCAGAGCAGCCAGTACGCACTAATTACTGTGTTTGCAGGTGCTTTTCAATTGCAGTTAATTTATTGTCTATGTTAGTGAAATTGGAGTTACATGAAAGAGAGGATGGGAGGAGCCTGGTAGCTCCTGAGTCCCAATCTGTCTATACTTTAAGGGTTCCTTCTCGGGGTTGTGTCACTGCAGAGGAGGCAACAATGCCATTAGGAGCTTTTCAAGTACAGATGCCCAAACTAGCATCAATCAGAAATCTTCAAACTGCAGTGACAGTTGGACTAAGCAGTCAACCAATGAGGACTGTTGACACTTCTTCCTCATTACAACCAGCAGAATTGTTCCATGTAAATTATCTATAAAGAAAACTTGAATTACCTTTGATGTCACAGTGACCTACTTAAGAATGACCTGAGCTGTGCAACTAACCCTATATGTAACCTATATAATCACAATAATTAGCTACAACAATTATTCATAATTTGGTTTAATTACAGTCTAAATTCTTGAAATGTGGATCATGCACACAATTTCAATTAATTTTAATGAGTCTGGATTTTGTATAATTAAGATAATTGGAGACAAAGAAAAAGTCAGTTGAATGAGATGCTAAGTTTCTTAAATGACCCATTTAAAATAATTTTAACTTACACTAGTACATATGTAAATTCCCAGAAAAAATATTCTTTAGTTCAGAAGTAAGTGCTGCAAGTTTGGGTAGAAAATACTGTCTTTCACACATAACAATGAAGTTGAATCCCTGCTTCAAATGCAAAACGGAATTCAACTTTAAAGATGAGACTGGTGTGTCTGTAATAAATTTAATCCACCCCTCACCTCCAGAAAATTCCTACAGTATTACTCAGATGCACACCTTAAGATAAGTGAATTTCATTTCAGATAATCTTGTCCTTCCTTGCCTTGCTATCATTTGTCATCCTCAGCTATAGTATCAGAACTAAAATAGTGACTCTGATAATTGTCTGTGATCCATGCAGATGCAGCAATCCATTTGAGAAGATCACAACACAGGACCATGGAGTTAAATGTAAACAATTTGGGGGCATGAACCATGTCCTATTAAAAGTGGTTAGCTCAAATTTGAGTTCCATGGTATAACAGTAAAAATAATAAGGAATTTAGGAACTGAATTGATTTGTTTTATGTTTAGGTCTTTTTAAAACAATCTGATAAAATAACTGAAAATAAGAAATATTAGAAACAAAAATGTGCTTTTGCTGTATAGTTGATTTAGCCTGTTTAATTATGTTTTCCAGGTATTCTGCAATGCCAACAATAATCAATAACATTGACAAAGAAAGATAATAATGTTTGCAAGCACAGCAGAGCTGCCGCAAAGCAACTGAGAAATGCTATCTCCTATTTCCATGAAAGTCAAATAGGAAAAATATTAAGTTTGGTTTAGCAGAATTTTGGTTAAGTCTCATTTTCAGAAGGGATTTAGGCTCCTAAATCAGTTCAGTGTTGCAATGCTTAGCACAAACAACACCTACATACCTTTTAAAATTGTTCCTAAAGGCAGACACAACACACAAGATGATTGAACGAGCTGCCATCTAATATTGCACACTTCTGAGATTTCTGTTATACAATTTGGTGTGATTTACTTTTGCAGTGTGTGCAGAAATGTTATCTTCCAAATGCCTGAAACCCAAGGGGCACATGGAGATAATCTTTATTTCCTCCATATTCTTTCTAAAAATATGAGAACATTTGATTAAGGGTTGACAATTTTCTTTTCTTTCTTTACTTGTTATTGCAATTCATTTCACACAGGAAGTGGGCTGTGTTTTTCTTATTCTTTCCAATTCAGCTGCTGAGCCGCTCACTTTGTGGGCCCACTCTAGTTACCGTGGCAACAACAAGGTTGCTGTAATAGGATCCCATGTGCTTTTTGTCAATACACTGTGCTATTGTTCTCTGATAATATTTTTGAGAATACCTTTCCACATGCTGATAAAACAAGATTAATTACCATATGACTTGTGCACGGACCACATCACTGTACTAGGAGCCATTGGAGAAAGTGACTCCAGGAAGGCAAATAATGTGCCTTGTAGCATATATAGGTTGAAACTTTCTAGTTTGGCACTTTCTGGTCTGGCAACATCTGTGATCTGCATGATTTTAGTTATCTGGATATCCACTTAGCATGCGTGTGGCCAAGTTTCCCGCCTTCTATAAAATTTGTTTACAGCCACTAGTCCTGGCTCTCAGTGTTCTGTGATGTTATTTAGCTCTAATTTACTCCTAAATATCTTCTAAGAGCCCAGTAAGCAGTGGAAGTGCTGGTAATGCTGCTAGACAATACTGACCTCCTGTGGTACGGCAAATTCTCTGGTTCAGCACTTGTCAGATCCTGTGGGTGCCAGACTAGAGAGGTTCAACATGCACTGAGCACTGACCAGTTGGCTTTATCTCTGTATTGGTTTGATCCTTAGTACTCATATCCTAATCCAGTAAAGTGCATAATATATGGTTAACTTTAAGCATGAGTTGTGCCACTGATGTCAGTAAACGTTGGTGCTAGACCAAGGGGCGATGGATGTCTGACAGCACTTCCTGGCTTAAAGTTGTTTCCATTATGTTCAGGGTTTACAGTTTGGATCAATGTCTTTCAGCCCTCCCTCCCCACTCTACAAATTGTTCCAGTTCCCCTGTCAGTAAAGTTAAACTTATTTTATTAATGGCTTTGTAGAACTGGGACTGGAGTGCTGAATACATTGCAGCACTGAGCCCATAATCATCAGGAACATAGCTACTGCTCTGCTCTGCTGGTTATTTGGGGCTCAGTTGCTTTTCAGTGCTCAGAGGGAACTTGCAGCTCTCATACCCCTTCAGGGTTGCAACATATTGTCCCCTATTCTGCTAGGCCTGCTTTTTGTACTGGTATAGAGGGGCCATGGCTCTGACTCTTTCCCATCTTCTTTGGGATGATGGAAATCCCAAGGCCAAAATAAGGAGCAGTTCCTGAAGGAAATGTACTGATGCAGTCCAATGCTTCCCATTCATTGCTCTATAACTATCTGGCCCATACCAAACACTGAAAGAACTGGAAGCAAACGGGATAGACTTAGGTAATGAGTCCTTGAAGGAATACGTCAACCAGAGAAATACTTTATTTAAAAATGAAAGTTTAGATTTTTGGAAAACAATTTTGTGGCAAAGGGTAGGTGAGGGGTGAATACTGCATCAAATTCCTTACAAATAGAACCATTATTATAGTATTACTGCTTCACTGTTAAGCCAGGACATTGTTTTCAATAAGATTTTACATGTCATGGTATGGCATCACTGACATCAAACCAAATCACTAGCCATTAAGTTGGTCCCATGTAAAATATTAATCATTACACACATCAAAACAGATTTCTAATTGTCTTTTGATGTTCTAACCCAGCAGCAATAAAACTTTTGACTTTCAAATATGAGCAGGAATACCTGATTAGGCTCATGGTCATGCCTAGTGTCTATCACACAAAACTCTTTCCTCCCTTACAACTTCCTCACCCTACTCTCACATCTCTTCCTACAGCACTTAGTTCTTCCCTACTAAATTATGTTTCCACACTTGGTTCTGTTATTCTAATCCCTCATTTTGTCTACCTTTCCGACTTCATTCACAACTGTACAGTATTCAATTTCTCACCTTGTGATGGGGTGTGTGTACCCCTCATTGGGCAACAGGGGGTTAACCCCATGCTATGGCAGCAGAAGTCTCACCCCTCAGACCATAATGGGCATGCCCCAACAGCTACCACAGTATAAATAAGAGCTGCCTAGCTCATAGACCGGGGGGTAGGGGGGAACCATAGGCCCAGGGGCCAGATGCGGTCCCCAGCTTGCCTAGATCCAGTCCCTGGGCTCAGGGCTCCTCCTCCCAGCATTGGGGAATCTGCACTGGTACTCCAGCCCCCACTTCCCCTTGCCCGACTAATTTTTCTGTGGGTCAGTGGCCCTTGACCCAAAAAAGGTTCTCCACCCCTATCAGACTGCTGAGACGAGAGGATGCTCTAGGCCAGAAGCTGCTATAGCCACGGATTGCAGAAGCCCAAGGACCTGGAGACTAGACTGGTGACCTGTTACCCTTAGCAAAAAGCTGGGAGCCAGATTTCCAGAAAGTTGCCCCTGTTAGGGAGCCCAGGGATCCTGATGATGTAGCAGCTGTGACTTCAAGAACAGTGATAGGAAGTGGCCTGGGGAGGTGGGTGGTATGGTATCTAGCAATCCAGCAAGGTCAGCGTGTTGCGGTAGGATTCCCTGCTGACTGGGTGACAACCACCCCTGTTGCTGACAAGGCCCTGTGCTGGGACTTGATGGAAAGGGAGGTCCTAGGTCCTCCATCGTGGCTGCCACCTGCCCCTAGGTGGTAGCCAGCTCCTCTGTCTCTCGCCGCTAGGCCACACACCCAGAGCCAAAGGACAGTTATATAGACTATGGCTGCTAGGCCACACAATTCCAACCCTAAGGGCAGTCAGGAAGACTGCAACCACAGTGGGTTCACATCCTGTTCCACACCAAAGTCTGACAGGTTGTGCATATCCCTTGTGGAAGGGTCCCTCTTTCCCTGGCCAGCGTTAGGGCCAGCAGCCTTCCCCCCTTTGCCTCGGGTTGGGGCTTGTAGCTGGGTTTCTGAAGTAGGGAGCCCAGCCACTCCTTCTGGGACTCCCTCCCTGCTGTTTCTAGCTCTAGAACTGCTACAGCTATGTCTCAAACTCTTGCTCTGCTTCTCACTGTCTCTCCTTCTCTCCTCTACCTCTCCTTCTGTCCTCTCACTCTCTCCCACCTTCTAATTAGGGAGGTTTTTAAAAGCCTCCAGCAGGCCTCTGGCAGGTCTGAAGTTGAGTCAGCCAGCCCCAATCTTCCTGGGCCAGCTCCCTGCCAGCTGCTCCTAATTGCCCTGCAGCCTTCCACCCCTAATTAGCAGGCCTTTTACCCTTTGGGGCTGCCTTTTCCCCATTCTGCAGCAGTCCTCTGGCCTGACCTTGTCACACATTCCCCTCTCCTGCTCAAAACTATGGGGTTGAGCTACTTCGGTCTGAAAAAAGGGTACCCTTGACAAGCAATCTGTGTTCCCGTGCTGGAGTCCAGACATATGTTGCACACAGAAATGGAAAGGGTGCAGGGACAGGAACCACCTGGTTATCCTTGCAATCCTGTCCTTGTTCTGGTGCATACACTGAAGGGGTGCATGAGTGGTGACAAGGGTAAACTTTCACCCGAATAGATAGTAGAGCAGGCTTCCTATAGTCCACTTTACCGTGAGGCATTCCCTCTCTACTAGGGCATAGTTTTGTTCTCCTGGCAGGAGCTTCCTGCGTAGATACAGGACTGAATGTTCTTCTTCCTCGACCATTTGTGACTACACCAGCCCTAACCTCACTTCTGAGGCATCAGTTTGCAAGATTAATTCCTCAAAATCAGGGGCTATGAGCACGGGGTCACTGCAGAGGGCAGTCTTCAGAGCGGTAAAAGCTTGTTCCACTGGACTGGTCCATTTTATGATGTCTGGGCTGCAGGTTCTTGTCAAGTCCATCAGGGGGTATGCCCTAGAATTGAAGTGGGGAATGAATCTGCGGTAATATCCGACCAGTCCTAGGAAAGCCCTGACTTGCTTCTTCCTGGATGGCTGGGGCCAATTTTGTATTGCCTTTACCTTATTGAGTTTGGGCCTCACCATGCCCCTTCCCACAATACATCCAAGGTATTTAGCTTCGGTTAGCCCTATTACACACTTAGTGGGGTTCCTGCTCTCCTAAGGGTATCTAACAGAGACTCCACTTTCTATAGGTGTGTGTTCCAACCTGGGTTATGGATAATAACATCATCATCAAGATATGTGGCCACATACTTGGTGTGCAGGCATAGTAGTTTGTCAATGAGCCTTTGGAACATTGCAGGGGCTCCATGTAAGCTGAAAGGGAAGACAGTATAATGGAAGAGGCCCTCTGGAGTTGAAAAGGCTGTCTTCTCTTTGGCTCCAAGGCCAGAGGAATCTGACAGTAGCCCTTGATTAAGTCAAGGGTGTACAAAAACTGGGCTTTTCCCAGTCCGTTGATGAGCTTGGCTACCTGTAGCATGGGGTAGGTGTCAAACTTGGACACCTCGTTCAGCTTTCAGAAGTCATTGCAGAATCGTAGACTTCTGTTGGACTTGGGTACCAGGCAATTGGGCTGGACCACGGGCTATGAAATTCTTCAATAACTCCTTGTTCCAGCATTTTTCTTAACTTCAGTCTAGACCTCCCCTCTCTTTGCCCCTGAGATTCGGTAGGGTTTAACATTCACCTTTACGCCAGGATCTGTGAGGATGTTGCGATAAGCCTCAGTAGTTCTGCCCAGCTTTGCTGAATACACATCACAGTTTCTATCAATCATGCCAGCAATTTCTGCTCCTTGATTTGGGGTCATCTCTGGGGATATTCCCACTTGTCTTTGAGGGTTTTTCTCTTGACTCAGTACTCCTAGGGCAACCAACTTCTCTGTCTCACCAGGATTTCAACAGGTTGACATGATATATTTGCTCTGGATTCCAGTGGTCAGGCTGATGAACTTTGTAGTGTACCTCCCCAATAGCTTCTTTCACCTCATATGGACTCTGCCACCTGGCCAGGAACTTTCCACCATTGGAACCAACACCATTAGCTGGTCTCTCACTTGGAACTTCTGGGTTGTTGCTTGGTGGTTGTAATAGGCTTTTTGGACCTCCTGTGCCTTCTCTAAATGTACCTGCAGTATGAGGGTTACTCTGGCTAGCCTGTCCCTCATCTGGAGTACATCATCAATGATATTTCTCCCTTGGTTTGGCTGCTTTTCCCAGGCTTCTTTGGTGATGTCCAGCATACTACAGGGGTTATGGCCATATAACAATTCGAATGCGGAGAATCCAGGTGAAGCCTAATGGATTTCCCTCATGGTAAACATGAGATACGGCAGCAGGGTATCTCAGTCTTTCCTGTTCTGGTTTACCACCTTCTTTATCATGCTTTTCAGATTCCTGTTAAACCATTTGATGAGGCCGTCGGTTTGTGGATGACAGACTGATGTCCTCGGGGCCTGTATGCGGAGCATTGTACATAAGTTCCTCATTAACTTGAACACCCAGGCTATGTCTACACCTCAGGCTTCTTGTGGAGCGTCCACACTACAAGCCGTTCTTGTGCAAGAAAGTTTACAGTAGATCGTCAGAAGAGAGGGCTTTTCGCACAAGAGTTATTCCTCTCCCCACGAGGAATAAGCCTTTTTGCACAAGAGTTCTTGTGCAAAAAGGCATGTGTGGACAGGCCATCAGAGCTTTCTTGCGCAAGAGAGCGTCCACACTGCCATGGACGCTCTTGCGCAAAAGCACATCTCTTGCGCAAAAGCACATGTCCGTGTGGACGCGCTCTTGCGCAAGAACTTTTGCGCAAGAACTCCTGTGCGAAAATTTCTTGTGCAAGAAGCCTGTAGTGTAGACATAGCCAAATGGTGTCCCTTGATCTGTTAGGGTTTCTTTGGGTATCTCTACTCTAGAGAAAATTTGAATTAACTCTCTAGCGATGGTCTTGAACAAGGTTTCGTGTAGGGACACAGCCTCTGGGTATCAGCTGGCACAGTCCAACACAACTAAAATGCTCTGATGGCCCCATGTGGACTTCTCTAGTGGGCCAATTATGTCCATGGAAATTCTCTCAAAGGGGACTTCAATAACTGATAGGGGTACCAATGGGGCCCTCAAGTGTGGTTGGGGTCCATGCAACTGACAGTCGGGACAGGAGGCACAATATCTCTGGACTTCCATGTAGACCCCTGGCCAGAAGAACCTCTGTAAAATCTGGTCCAGGGTCTTATCTACCTCCAGATGCCCCCCAAACAGATGGCTGTGGCCTAAATCCAATACCATCCTGCAGTGCTTTTGAGGCACTAAGAGTTGTTCCACTACTTGTTCCTGAACACGAGCTACTTGATACACCAAGTCTCCCTTAATTATATAATATGGCCAGGACCTTTGCTCTTTCCTTCCACAGGGACCCCATTAGCCTTGACTACGTCCTTATGGACATTATGATAGATGGGATCGTTGGCTTGATTCTGCTCCAAGTTCTCCCATGAAGGTCTGATATGTCTGAGCTCAAGAGGACCTACCTCGGCTCCCACCCTCAGGGGCCCTGAAGAACTGGGTCCTGTTTCTGGCTCATCCACTACTTGTGTTGCCCTCCTACTAGTTGGATCTACTTCCTACCCCCTGCAAATGCATGCTTTAGGTTCTGGGCCAGGATTCTCTTCCCCAACCTTTCAGCTGCTCTCCTCTCCCACCTTGCCTTCCAGGGTTTCCCTGGCACAGAGAACAGGTCCTCGGCAAACTCATCGAAGATTGGGAGAGAGCTACCTTTTTCTTCTCCATCCATGGGGAGCAGGTCACTAAACCCGGGTAAGTCCCATCCTATGACGACTGTATAGAGGAGCCTCGGGACCACCCCCGCAGTCATTCTTGTGACACTCCCTTGGACTTCTATCCTCACAGGAATGGTGGGGTAATAGTTGACATCCCCATGTATGCAGGATATTCCAGTGCATTTGGCTCGGGACAGCTGGTCCCTCTCCACAAGCTTCCCTGAGATCAGTGTGACTGCCCTCCCTGAGTCCACTGATGGTGGTCTCTATGCCATTCATTTTTATGGCCAGGTGAACTGATGGGGGCCATTGCAATGTATACAAGATTTATAAGGGCACAAGAGTCTTGCAGGTCCCCTAAGTCACACTTCATGGGGTCGTCTATATTAGGGCATTGAGCCGCTATATGCCTTACTTCCCCGCAAGCATAACACCTATACCCTGCATAGGACATCCCCCTATTCTTTGGGCTGTTGAGCCTCCCTCCCGGGCCCTCTCTACACCAGTCCCCAAATCCCTTCAAAACCTTTGGTTGCTCCTCAGCCTTTGGTTGTTCCTTCCTCTCTGACCGAGCTTGGTCTGAGGCTTCAGGAACATGAACCCGTGGAGTCAGGACAGGTCTCTTGTTTCAATGCACCACTTCCCCAGAGGTCTGGGAAAATTCTCTGGCTGTCAAATGCCTCTCAACAAGGGCCTATAAGTCATTGAAGTTAGAGGGATCATTCTGGCTGATCCATCCATGCAGATTTGGTGGCAGCCCCCCATGTACCTGACAAGGATGATAATCTTGATGATTTTCTCTGGACTATGCATCTTGGGCCACAGCCACTTCCAGGCCAGATGGATTAGGTCAAACAGTAGGGACCTTGGTGGTTTGTTTTTCAGGAAGAACAGCTCTTCTGCAAGAGGAGGTTTTTGCACAAAAAGGAGCCGTCTACACAGCTCCTTTTTGTGCAAAAGCCTCTTGCACAAAAGCGGCTGCTAATTAATTATGCAAATGAAGTATGGCGATATTCCACGCTGCGCTTCATTTGCATAAGCTTTTCCGTAAGAAGGCTAAAATGTAGCCATAGCCAATGTGTCTGCAGCCAGGCACTTAAGTTTAAAGACACTAAAGATTAACCAATCCCAGTTAAGAAAAAGAAAAGAAAAGAAAAGAAAAGATTTTTATTATTAAAACAAGACTATCATTACAAGCATAGTACATGACTTGGTGTTAAACAGCCGTGAATTGAAACAAAACTCAGAGATTCTCCCTGGAATTCATTCTTGGTTACAAGAGAGAAAAACAAAAGACAATTAACCAGCTCAGACATAATTTCCAAATCCCAAACAAGGAAAATAATAAATTTGATGGATTACCTAAACTTCTTTCCTACTCACACATTCTGATGAATCCAGGAGATCTGTTTTGGGGGGAGTTCATTTCTTCCCTCAGTGCGCTCTCTAACAAAAGAGCTTGCTCTTCTCAGTTTGAAATTCTTTAGCTGCATTTCATTGGCCTATGCCCAAAGCCCCCCTGTCTCAAGTGTAGAGCTTTAAGGTTTCCCTGCTCTCCAGGTAAGTTAGACTCTCCTTTGCAGCTCCTATTCATGATACCTTGTCACATCCTTTACACATTGCCTGTATCTAGTATTTCAGATATACCACAAAACATCAGTTACCACTAATACTCAGTAATTGTACCACAAATGGGGCCCTCTTCCAGTACATGAGCAGCTCAGGTACTTGGAAGTTGTAAAATATTTGAGAAAATAGGTACCTGACACAACTGTTTTATGCTGCTGTGCAAATTACATACGTGTCACGGATGACTTAGTCCTTCACTGCTGGTGAATAAAAGAAAATGTCCCTCCAATTCAAGAGTTCCATTCTCAGTAATTTCTCAGCACTAACAGGCATTTATCACTTTTCCCCATGTTTCCTACTTTCACAATCTGGAGATATTCTACAACTTCACAGCCCTCCTATTCTTCCCCGAGGGTATGCCATTTTGGTCTATTTAAATGGAGATTCAAAGAGGAAAACCTAAGAGGTAATACACAATTTATTGCCCTCATGTTACTGAAGAGAGTTTTCAGACTATGAATCACATGTATCTAAAGAAATGTTTTCTGGAGACAGCAGACCAGCCCTGGGTAGTATGTTAACTTCAACATACTGTTAATGTAAAACGCTAACAATGAGAGATACAAGGTAGGTGAGGTAATACATCCTACTGGACTAACTTCTTCTGGTGAGAGTGACAAGCTTTAGAGCAGAGATAAGCAATCTTACCAATCAAGACAACCTGCTGGTGGGCTGTGAAACTTTTTATTTACATTGACCATTCGTAGCCATGGCCCCCAGCAGTTCCCAGTGGTCACAGTTTGCAATTCCTGGCCAATGGGAGCTGCAGGAAGCAGTGTGGGCCACAAGGACTGCTTCCCATAGCTCTCATTGGCCGGGAATGGTGAAAGGTGGCCACTGGGAGCTGGGGGGGAAGGAATTAAGTGGGGGGGGGACGAGCATGCCTGCTTTAGAATATACCCAGAGATCTTCAGGTCGAGTAGAAAAGGCATTCATAGTGTTACATCTAACTACAAAGGGGAACAGGTTGTTTAGCATGAAGAGTTAACAAGTTGTAAGACAGCAGCTCTCAAACTTTCTAGACTACTGTACCCCTTTCAGGAGTCTGATTTGTATTGCACAATCCCAAATTTTAGCTCACTTAAAACTACAGTTTGAACCTCCCTTGTTCGGGACTCTCTGGTCTGGCAACATCCATAGTCCAGCAGGACCACAGATATAGCTGGACCAGAGAGACCCTGGCCCAGAGGGCTATGTGGCCATGGAACTCTGAGACAGCAGAGCCATGGCAGCCCAGATGGCAAGGGGGCAGTGGAGCTGCGGCAGCTCCAGAGGCTTTGGGGCAGCGGAGCCACGGCAGCTCTGGTGGCCCGGGGTAGCAGAGCTGCGGTAGACCCTGAGGAGCAGAGCCCCGGCAGCTTCAGGGCAGTGGAGCCATGGCGGCCTGGGGTAGTGGAGCCATGGCAGCCCCAGTGGCTTCAGGGCAGCAGAGCCACAGCTGCCATGGCAGCCCTGATGCCCGGAGCCCTGGTGGCCCTGCAGCTGGGAAGCCACAGTGGCTCTGGGATAATGGAGCACAGTGGCTCTGCATACTGATCCCATCATCCTGAGCCCCACCATAGAGCATTTATTTAAATGAAGCACGTACATTTTCATTTTATTTCCCGAAAAACAAAAATTAATTGAGTTAAGGACCCAAGAAATGCTGGTTAAATCTGCTAGTATAATTATAAAAATAAATCAGTTGTATAGTACATAGATCAATATAAACAAGTCTTTGTGAAATTTTAGTTTCTAATTACTTCATTTGTGCTTTTCATGTAGCCTGTTGCAAATATCTGGATGAGTTAATATACCCTCCAGAAGACCTCTGTATACCACCATTGTACACAGAGAACCACCATTGTAAGAGACCATTTAAGGGGAAATGGGCAGTTAACACTTCTGCAGTTGTAGGACAAAGGAGGGTAAGTGGTTTACAGACTGTTGTAATAAGCGATAAACCAGTGTTTTTACTGAGTCCATGATTTTAAATTTCCGACAAAGGTGGCCTTCTGCATGCAGAAATTCTGGAGACACTACTGGATGTCCCATCACTGCAGGATGATGCGCTCCCACCAGTCGGAACTGGTCTCCCTCTGCCAGAAGTGGCATTCCACAGTAAGCAGGGGATTGAGGATCATTTGCTGCATCAGGAGTGCCAGGGCTTGGGTGAAGAGGTCCCCTGGTCCAGGCTGGTCGTCATCGTCCCGAAGAAGCACATGGGCAGTGTGAATGAACTGTGCCATGAGGCGCAGCATGAGGCCTGTGAGCCTGGCATTGCTTTAGAGCAGCTCTGGCTCCATGTTGGAAGTGCTGTGGCATCCGCAAGGAGCAACCAGACCACACAGCGTGAGTTTGGTGTCCCCAGAGGGAGTAGGAAGTGGAGAAGTGTCATGTGAGATGTGGCTGTAGAGAGGAGCCCCTTTTAGCACATGACTCAGCTAGCCTCAGCAAGCAGCTACAGGAAGTGTTCACCCTCCTGGTGCCCTCCTGGTGCCCTGTAAATGTGATGCAGGCTCCAATAAGTGTGGATGCACTATTTCAAAATAATTCTGTGCTAATGCGATGCTGCCTTGTAGTGTGGATGCGCTATTGCAAAATAGTTATTTTGAGAGTTATTATTTCAAAATAAGTATTTTTGAAATAATTCCTAATGTAGACATGCCCATAGTGTGGTGGGTGAGATACACCACATTTTATGATAAGCATACATAGGACCCCTGGATCCTGAAAGATGTAGTAGTGGAGCTATGTCTCAAGATTTTGCATTTGTTATTATGGCATTTGTATTTGCACTAACATTATTCCTTCATGCTATTTTCTGATGAGATGTTTGTTTTTCCTGGTACTGTCTAACTCACATGTAGATTTTTTTGTTGGGGTCAAAATAATAACTTTTGAATTGTTATTGTCCAGTAAAAGACTATTAACATGATTTTAAAGCAGGGAAAAGTTGTATATAATAAATGTGATTAACTTCTCTGAGGAGCTAACATGAATAAAAGTGGTAAACGTAGTGTGCTTGGATTTCATTAATTCAATATAGTACTGCATAAAAGACTATTAATAAAGGTATAGAACTTATGATTTCAAGTGAGATGTGGGTTGGATGTTATCAACAGTTATACTTAGCATGAACTTCAGTATATACAGTAAGAAAAATACAATTTATTGTTATGAGATGTAGTCTCAGCTGTACACTAACAGGAGTTATATGAGGGATGGTAAACTATGCAAACTAAGTCTCAGTGGTAAGAATACATAAATAATTATCTGCAAAATTCAGGTTCTTTAGTTATTTGCTAAATAACATTACTTGTTTCTCAAAACTATACTTCCATTCGAATATAGTCTATGAAAAAGACTAGAGGCCAAATTGGCCAGTGGTAGTATAAGCATGTGCAATTCTAGTGAAGCCAAATTAATTTACCAGCAGTGAATTTGACTCTGGGGCTTTGTCAATTGGAAAATCAATTAAAACAAATGACAGAGAAGATTACCCAGATAATTTTGAGTTAAATTAAAGAAATTAAAGAAAAGTTTTGCACATGCACCTATCATATATATAGTAGCCCAATGTCTGTGACTCTGTAACGCTGAAATGCTGGCTGTTCCCTCTGGGCGGCGCTGTTGCCTGAGTCACGTCCTTCGCCTCCCACCGTGGCACTCGGCTGAGGGGCAGGGCGGTGATGTACACGGCCAGGGGGCGGAGCCTGGCTGTGTATGTCACCGCCCCGCTCCTCTTCATGCCCCCCTTTGCCTCCCGCCGTGGCACTCGGTTAACTTCTGTGCCGCTCAGCTGGGCCTCTGCAGGGGAGCCCAAACGGCCGCTTGCTCCACTTGCTCCCCCATGACAGCCCGGCTGAGCGGCGCAGAAGTCAGCCGAACACCACGGTGGGAGGCGAAGGGGGGCCGGGCAGTGACGTGTGGCGTGGCAGCGGCTCCAGGACCCTGCCCCCGGCTGTGAATGTCACCGCCCCGCCCCCCTTCACCTCTCGTAGTGGCGCTTGGCTGACTTCTGCGCTGCTCAGCTGGGCCGGCGCGTGGGAGCAAGTGGCACAAGCAACCGTTTTGGCTCCACGCTCCCCATGCAGCACGGGGAGCACGGAGCCCAAATGGCCGTTTGGGCTCCGCGGTCCCCCGAGTGAGAGGCAGGAGGGGGAGGAGAAGAGAAAGAGAGAGACAGAGAGAGAGGCAGGAGGCGGAGGAGAGCTGGGGGAGGGGGGGAGGCAGGAGGAGGAGGAGGAGAGGGAGAGATGGAGTGAGAGACTGGATGCTCAGGAGAGAAGACCGATGTGGAGGAGAGACCTGAAAATTCCGTCTTATGACGGGCTAATTGGCTAGTCATATATATATAGTAACCTAATGTCTGTGATTCTGTAACGCTGAAATGCTGGCTGTTCCCTCTGGGCAGCACTGTTGCCTCCCGCCGTGGCACTCGGCTGACTTCTGCGCCACTCAGCTCGGCCGCCGCATGGGAGCAAGCGGCGCAAGCGGCTGTTTGGGGTCCTCGCTCCCCATGCAGCATGGGGGTGCTGCATGGGGAGCACGGGGCCCAAACGGCTGCTTGTGCCGCTTGCTCCCGCACGGCAGCCCAGCTGAGCGGCGCAGAAGTCAGCCTAGCACCATGGCGGGAGGCAACAGCGCCACCCAGAGGGAACAGTCAGGGGGCGGGGCCTGGATGAGCGTGCATCTCTGATGTCAGGAAAGGGTGCTGGATTCAAAAGGAGGAAAGCGGAGCAGACACAGAGGACGTGGAGGAGACAGAGAGGAGAATGGAGGAGGCGGAGAGGAGGCGGAGGACAGCGAGAGAGAGAGTGAGAGAGACGCAGCAGGAGGAGGAGAAGAGAAACACAGAGTGAAAGGCGGGAGGGGGAGAAGAGAAAGAGAGAGAGAAGGAGAGAGAGGCAGGAGGTGGACGAGAGCTGAGAGAGAAAGAGGGCGAGGCAGTAGGAGGAGAAGAGAGAGAGAGGTCATTTGCGCCGCTTGCTCCCACACAGTGGCCCAGCTGAGCGGCGCAGAAGTCAGCCGAGCTCCACGGCAGGAGGCGAAGGGGGGCAGGGCGGAGATGTACATGCCCAGGGGGCAGGGCCTGGATGAGCGTGCATCACCAACGGAGACAGAGGAGAGCGGAGAGAGAGTGAGAGGCAGGAGGGGGGAAAGAGAAAGACAGAAAGAGAGGCAGAAGGCGGAGAGCTGAGAGAGAGAGGGGGAGGCAGTAGGAAGAGGAGAGAGAGAGAGAGAGAGATGGAGTAAGAGACCGGAGGCTCAGGAGAGAAGACCGACGTGGAGGAGAGACCTGAAAATCCCGTCTTATGACAGGCTAATTGGCTAGTTATTAAGATTGCCCCTTCTTCCCATTATAACACCCTGATTACAACTGCTTATAAATTTGCCAAACTTAACTGTTTAAGCTGAAATTTTCCATGCTAGACATCTGCTTCAGGCTGCCCTTTTAAGGGGAGGAAATTTCAGCCATAATGATCCAGCCATTGGATTGGAAAGAGTGAGGTTTGGAAAAAGTAATTGGTTTGCCAATGTTGAATTCTTGAGACCTTTTCTTTGACATGCTCTGCCATTGCTGTGGTTTGGAACAGGAACTAGAAATTTGGGCAGGTGTTCGCTTTTGTGCCAGGGACATGCCCTTAACATTTCTTGTGAAAATCTGTGTAAACTTGGCTTAGTTATAAGCTTTTTTAAGATAACAATTCATGAAGTCTCACTAGAAACTGCATGCATTTTTTAAAATCTCGGGAGATTTCATCCTGCCTAAGCATGCTCCAGGCCCCTCACAATGCCTAGTTTTGACATCACTCTGCAGGTGCTATTCCTTCA
The DNA here is from genome assembly GCA_019425775.1 of Rafetus swinhoei. NCBI lineage: Eukaryota > Metazoa > Chordata > Testudines > Trionychidae > Rafetus > Rafetus swinhoei. The sequence continues at coordinate 265,128,665 of CM033437.1, read as the reverse complement.
GACTGACTGATCATTTTCTAGCTCCAGGTAAAAGAGATGAAGACAGCTTTCCCTGCAATTGCTTTTTCAGGCCAGGGTAGAAACCAGACTCTGGAACAGAGATCAGAGATCCCTTGTTTCCTGTGGTCTTAATGACTTTCCGCCCTCCTGCTGCTCCCCAGGCAGTGTGGAGGCAGAAGTCATCTGACTCAAATGCAGAGTGAACAAGAGCTGATGGGGCAGGGTGAGAATTAGGGAGAAAGGAAAGGGATCTGGTGAGTCTGAGATTAGAGGTGTGGGCAAGAGAGAAACTGTGATTTAGTGTATGTCTATGATTTGAGCTGGGGATGTGATTCCCAATTTGAGGCTATGTACCATGTCAGCTCAGGCTAGTGTGGGAGTAATTAGAGCATAGCTGTGGTGGTGCAAGTGGTTGGATGGGTTAGCTGACCCACATACCTAGTATCTCATATGGGTGTACACAAAAGACAGCTGGCTCCTCCCATCACTTGCATTGCTGTGGCTATACATTAGTTTTACTGCACTTGCTCCATCAGAGCTAGAATGGACATATCTTGTTGAGCTGGGAATTACAATCCCTTTCAAGGCGTAGACATACCCCTAGTCTCAGTCTCTCATGGGGGCAGTTCTGGGGAGACTAGGTGCCAAGGAGTGCATTGGGACTGACTGGGCAAGAAGACTGGAATTCAGAGCTGGTGAAGGAAATGGGGTGATGGAGACTGGGAGTGAGTTGGCAGGGAGAGAAACTGAAGTCAGAAAATTGCTGGGGGAAAAGGAGTTGATTGAGACTGCCTGAACAAGAAGACTGGAAATGTGTGTGTGTGTGTGTGAGAGAGAAAGAATAGAGACAGATTTGATGAGGAGCAGGGAGAGAACTGGGACTGGCTAGGTAAAGAGATGAGGACAAAGAGTTGGGTTGGCAGTTGGGTGGAGAATGAGATAGGATGGGGAGTCTGGGGAGTGGAACAGGGAGGATGGGGTTGAAAAAAGGGGCTGAATGAAAGCTGTGTGGGGGAGAGAAAGATTGGATGACGAGCCAGGAAGAGGGGAAACTGGAACTGATGGGGCTTTTAGACCCTGAGTAGAGGCATGGAGGGAATGGGAGATTTGGAATCACGTAAGGAACCAAGATGGAGAGAGGGTATGACTATGAAACTGGGTCTTGGAACAGAAGTCTGAGGAGGGGAAACGAGGATTCTGAAGGAAAGATAATGGGACTGGGATGGGTAAGATACAGGACTAGGAGAGCGTGAGGTTGGAGGGGATGGGTAGAACAGTCAAACTTGGGGGTAACAGGCACAAAGGTCTAGGACAAAATAGTACACTCCCCTTCAGGGCATGGAATAGAACCCAATATTCCTGAGTATACTGAGCAGGGTCTGAATAGTGTGCAGTAAATAAAGGCATTTGAAAAAATAAAATTATTTTAAAAGTCATGTCACAACTTCCCCCACTCTCATTAGCTGTGGACAGGTAATTGGGGTCTCCCCTATAGATTCTCCCTCCTCTTCATGCTTGAATCCTGATGGAGGTAATGCTTCATGTCTTGCTGATGACAGGTAATGTCTCTGGTACAATAAATCTTTTCCCTTTGCTACATGCTATCCTCTCCTTTCTTCCCCTACCACCAAGACCAATACTACTGGGAGTAGCTATCCAGCAGTAATAATGTTGCTACCAATTTCCTGCTGGGATGGTGCACCAGATTGTTTCAGTGGGGAGGGTTCTGCACTCTAAAATGAATCTTGGTACTATTTTGCATATTTGCTAGTCCACTAGTCCCATACTACTTCCATATATTTTCTCAAAGATGACTGCCAATAGATCTAATATTTACTCTGCCTATTTCTTAAGACACCTTGGACAAATATCATCTGACCCTGATGATTCATATGTTTTAATTATCTAAGTATTCTTTTATCTGTCACCTATACATTCTGTGTCCCTAATATCCCAATGGTCTTCATTAACATTTACTATATTTCACTTAGCCTCTTACTTTATTCTTTATGCAAAAACAAAAACAAAACAAAAAAACCAAAACCAAAATAAGTATTGTGGTTCAGTGTTTCAGAGCATTCTCCATGTCCTCTATTACACTGCTCTACAGCCAAAATGCTTCTGAAATAAATGTAGTCAAACTTTACTAATTCTGGGTCACTGAGAACGAAAATGATGCTTAAAATTGTTGATTGGCTCTAGTTTTCAAGATATGCTATTGGGTCAGTATATATGACCCTTGACTTCGGAATGGCGGAGGATAAGTGAGTTATAAAGGGAAGGGATCTCAATTTAAACCAGAAATGACTAAAATACATCTTTGACTGGATCTATGAATAAATCTATGACTGGGTTTGGACAGTACTTGCTTTTTAGGCAAAACAATGAATGATGCAATCTGAAGCTGGTATTGCGTCATGCATGACATGAATTGCATCATGTTATTCCTAGAAGTCATGGATGATGCAATCATAACAGAAGCTTACATCACTCTGCTGAACAAATTGCCTATATCAGCTCTAGAAATCATACAGTGTCGTGCTCTCTTATTTGTCAGTGTTTGATTTTGCAAAGGGACACATTTCTGTTTAGCCAAAGTGAGCAGAGATGCCTCGTACTTGTGTGAACAGTGCAGATAACTTCTGCTATGTTTGTGGTGAAGTGACTTTTGCATCACAAAAGCGCAGTATAACCACTATGGTTAAGAAAGCCTATCACCTTTATTTTGGCTGCAAAATTGGAGATCAGGACAAGAGGTGGGCCCCACACATATGCTGCAACACTTGTGCAACAAATCTTCGCCAGTGGTTGAACAGGAAAAGGAAATCTATGCCTTTTGCAGTGCCAATGATTTGGAAAGCCAACAGATCATACCAGCAATTGTTACTTCTGCATGGTGCCTCCAGTTGGGAAAGGTGTGTCAAAGAAGAAAAAGTGGACTGTGCATTATCCAAACATTCCATCAGCTATATGCCCAGTACCCCATGGAGAAGGACTGCGGGTCCTGATGCACCAGAATCATTCTCACTTGAGTCAGACGAGGAAGAGGAAGAGGAAGAGGATGAAACTTCTGGTCCTGAACCATCAATGTCACAGGACCCACATTTTCTCCCATCCTCCTCCTCTGAACCACACCTCATAACACAAGGTGAACTGAATGACCTTGTCAGGGATTTGGAACTACCCAAGAGTAAGGCAGAGCTGTTGGGCTCCAGACTACAGCAGTGGAATCTCCTGGCAGGTGATGTTAGGGTTTCCATGTTCCGTGACCGTCAAAAGGATCTTGTCCCATTCTTCTTCATGGAAGGTGATCTTGTAGCCTGCAACAACATCGATGGTGTGATGGCAGCCCTCAACATCGTTCACGATCCAGATGAGTGGAGACTGTTCATTGATTCATCGAAGACGAGTCTTAAAGCTGTTTTGCTGCATAATGGCAATGTTTTGCCATCAATTCCAGTTGGTCATGCAGTCCATATGAAGGAAACCTATGACAACATGAAACAACTTTTGAGATGCATAAACTATGACCAACATCAGTGGCAGCTTTGTGGCAATTTGAAGGTTGTTGCTCTCTTGCTTGGTCTGCAGACTGGATACACAAAGTACTGCTGTTTTCTCTGAGAATGGGATAGTCGTGCAAGAGATTCCCACTACATCAAGATAGATTGGCCACTCCGACAGTCATTGGAGCCTGGGAGGAAAAGTGTTCAGCATCCACCACTTGTTGAATCAAGGAAGATTTTGTTACCACCCTTACACATCAAGCTGGGTCTGATGAAGAACTTTGTCAAGGCCATGGACAAAACACAAGCAGCTTTCAAGTACCTCCGTGGAAAATTTCCAAGGTTAAGTGAAGCTAAGATAAAGGAAGGTGTCTTTGTTGGTCCTCAGATTCGTGAACTTCTTCGAGATGATGCATTTGACCGTGCACTGCGTGGCAAGGAAAAGACAGCCTGGAAAGCCTTCCAGTTAGTGGCAATAAATTTTCTTGGAAACAACAAGGCAGACAACTACAGGTTGTTGGTGGAAAACCTCCTCAAGGCATACAAAAGCCTTGGTTGCAACATGTCACTAAAGATACATTTTTTGCACTCTCATCTAGATTTTTTTCCACCGAACTGCGGAGCAGTGAGCGACGAGCACGGCAGTGATTTCTGAGACATTGCAACAATGGAGAAACGCTATCAGGGCAAATGGAGCCCATCAATGCTTGCAGACTATTGCTGGACAGTGACAAGAGATGCTCCATTTAATGAATACAAGAGACAAGCCAAGAAGCGCCGAGTAGACACTGAATAGGACTAAACTATGTACATAATAGTTTTTGCCTTTTGTTTCATAATAAATTTTATTTATATAACCCTTTTGCTGATTTTTAAAGTGTTACATAAACAGGACAGGTGAAATATTATCATGTAAAGCAACCATAAACACATGAAAAGACCTAGTTTTACAATTTATGATTAAAACTCTACTAGCTACACAATATACATAGACGTAAAATGTAAAAACTTAAATATCTTGGAAACAGTAGCCAATCAGTTGTTTTAATTGTCATATTTGAATTCAGCACATCAAAATACATAATAAATAGCACATTTTATCTCTGAAGCAGACGACGTCTAAAAAATTGTAGACCAGTGTTATCTAAACTTTAGCAGCAGTCATATATTTTCCTTAATATTTTAACCTTGACTTATTTATAAAGAATGTGTTATTTCATTTTACTTCCCCAGTTAGAAAGACATATTTTTCTTGCTTAATTTTTCCTTTACTGTGCTTGTATGCTTTTATTAACTGTTTATGCTTTGTATTTTCTTTATTTTAGGTTTGATTTATTTTTCATTTCTGCTCCTTAAGCACCTACTGTTAAAACCACTTTTGTTCTCATATTGCCTAATTTTATTTTGTAGGAGGATAGTTATCTGCTGTGCCAGGATTACAGTATCTCTTACGATCTTATCCACATGTCTAGTTATTTTGTAGTACTTCTAACCATTAAGCTTTACCTATTAACTCCTTTAATTTTTCAAAATGTAATTACTTGTAATCAAGTCCCTCTGTACTGCTGCCTCCTATTAGCTCCGTCCTTAATGTAGTCCGAGAATTATCATTGTGTGATATGAGTTTACCTGTAGGCCCAAGCTTCAAATTATTTCCTTTCTATCAGGCAAATATTATTTGAGAACATTTACATAATGGCACTTTGACCAGCTTTCTTTGAAATTTCCTACAACACACAATTTCTGTTAATGTTAAGAACGTTCCCCTCATAGGTTACATAATAGCCAAACTTTTCCTTTATATTCAGGTCACTGGCTCCTTCTCCGATCATCAGTTCACATTATAAATATTTCTCTTCTTTCATCTATATTCTATAATGTGAATTTAAATATACAGTCAACATGTATCCCTCAATGTTTCTGTTTTCTAAATTATATACATGATTTCCCTCAGCTTCCAATCAACTTTCAGTCTTTATAATTTTTTTCTTTATATATTGACCAGTTTTTTCTATACCTTCCTAAATTCTAAGGAGTAGCATTACACACCTTATTCCAGGTAGTGTCACTTCTGAACTCCTTCAACTATATTCTTACACAAAAGAATACCGGAATGGGATTCAGGAGAGCTGGGGTCTCTTTGTTGCCCTTTCCGTTCACTAGCCCAGTATGAAGTTATTCAACATAGGGGAAGCCTTGCGACTTTTTACACAGCCTTGGAAGACTAGGCCTGAGGCTCCTTTGTGTGCTCTGAATTGTGTGTCAGTGTGTGTGCATCTCAGACCAGACCCACTCAGACAAGCCACCAGGAACATGCTTTATTCTGCAAACACAGAACAGGATTACAGTTTAGCAGCCTCCTCTCTGCTTGCAGCCTACGTATTCCCAACACAGTCAATGCTGAGACCCTGCTAGGAGAGCAGAGGGTACATCCTGGCAGGAACCAAGAAGATCTCCCAAAATTCCACAGTTTGCAGGCCACAACTTGTAATTCCCAGGGCTGCATCTGAAGCACACTGGACCTTGGGCTACACCCTTACTCCACTTACTGAAAGGGCAACCTCATCCCTTTTCTTAGTCAAAACACTCTCCATCTGACTATCACATGCCACACCCTTTACATATATTTCCACGAGCTTCCTGCTGTACATCATCCAACTGCAGCTCTGGCCAAACCTCCTCCCTCTCCCGGTCTTTACTCCTCTTTCATCAGGCAGTCCTCTGTTCCAAATCAAGCCTGTCAAGTGCTCTGCACTGTCTTATTGAGCACCTCTGAATGGGAGGTCTATCTCTGGGCACCTCTTCAGTCTAATCCCACTCTGTCTTCCCTTCTCCAATCTAATTAAGATTGTTCAGACTCTCCTTGGTTTGGTCGTCCTCCTCCATGGTCCCCATGGTCTGGTAAAGCTCCTCTAGTACTAAGTACTGAGTCCAACTGGTCTGAGGCTAGGTGTGGGTCTGGTGACTCACTGTAGTATATCCCTGGCTCCCCTTCATTGCACTGTCCATCCCCTATGTCCCAGGTATCTCCAGTGTATGTCATCCCCCTACTGGTTTTCTTTCCCCTATAGCAGCCTGGTCTATCTGGGTACATCTACACTGCACCCATAACTCGAAATAAGCTACACAATTTGAGCTATGCAAATTGTGAGCTATGCAAATTGTGTAGCTTATTTTGAGTTAATTTTAAAATAGCTTATTTTGTAATTTGGGGCTGTGTACACAGCTATTCCAAAACATCCCTTACTCCTTGCAGAATGAGGTTTACAGGGATGTCAGAATAGCGAGGCCATTATATTTTGAAGTAACGGGCGTGCTGTTAAGACGTGGGATAGCTATTTTGGGATACCTCCGGCAACATAGATAAGCAACTCCCCTTGTCTTCTGATCACGATATAGAGAATTGGCAGTAGTAGTAGTAATAGTAACATAGGTCATAATGCCATAGGTCAGTGGATTGTTGTCAGTTAGCACTGTGCATAGGTGTCCTAGAACAGCGGTGCACAACCCATGGGTCTATCCTCCGGGGAGGTCACAGCGCCTTGATCTGGGCTGCCGGTATTTTCTTTTCCTGGCTCAGTGCCTGTACACATGGCGGGGGTAGGAGGAGTGGAGCAGCAATTAAAGGGGCTGTGCTTTTTTTTTTTTTTTTTGGCTCAACGAAAATTTTCCGGAACCCTTTTACTGGGTCTGGGGGTCATGAATGCCAAAAAGGTTGCACACCCCTGTCCTAGAAGATAGTTTCTAAATTATCTGTAGCTGCCCATTTTAACACCAAAAACTCCAGTTTATGGATAAGATTTTTTTTTCTGAGGAAGTTAAGGACCTGCTGGCATAGGCTATGCCCTCTTCTTCCCTAACTGAACGTGTGCCATTACAGCTTCTAGCTTTTCCATAGAGGTATCTGTCTGGAGTATGAATGGCAAGCTTTAATCAGCATGACCCAATGTTGGTGCAGTAGTCAACTTTGTCTTCAGCTCCATGAAAGTCTGGTCACATTCCTCCGTCCAAACAAAACTGGGTATCTTAGTGGGCCCCCTCCAATTTTTTCTTCTGGTCTGGGTCTCCCTTGCAGTTAGTGTGAATCATGAGACTGCCAATTTGGAGTAGCCTTTGATGTATCACCTGTAATAGTCAGTGAATCCAAGAAACTGTAACACTTCCATCCTGTTAGAAGGGATCCTCCAATCCTTCACCTATTGTGTCTTATCTAGATCTCTTGCAATGCCTTGGGCAGGCATTATGTGCCCAAGGTATCTTACCTCTTCTCATAGCAAGTGACACTTCCTGGGCTTAAGCTTGAGCTTGTGTTGGCACAGTCTATCAAGAACCATCTCCAGGCATTGCAGATGCTCCTCAAAAGCACAGAAGTACACTATGACATCATCAAGGTAAATCAATACTGCTGAGTTCAAATCCCTGAAGACATGAGTCATCAGCCACTGGAAGGTAGTCATGGCATTGTGTAGACTGAAGGGCATCCCGTTACATTCAAATAGCCTCATACGGGTAGTGTATGCAGTTTTGAGGTTATCTTTCTCTGCCATTTCCACCTGCTAGTACACTGAGGTAAGCTCTAGTGTGGAGTAATATCTGGCTTCTCCTAGGACATCCAGAGCTTCTTTGATACAGGGCAGAGGAAATCCATCTTGAGAGGTTTTAGCATTCAACTGTCTGTAGTTGATACACATTCACATAGAATTATCTTTCTTCCTTACCACCACCATTGGTGAAGCATAAGGGCTTTGACTCAGTCTGATTGTCCCTGTCTCTGCCATCCTCTGCATGTGTTTGTGGACCTCCTGATACTGTGTTGGAAGTATCCTCTGATAGGGTTGCCACACAGCAATAGTATCAGTCAGAGGTATCTCATGCTTGATTGTGGAAGTACGGCTCAAGTCAAGATCATTTTTAGAGAATACATCTGCATTCCACTTCAGAATTTCTTCCAATATCTTCAGTTGAGCTGGGTCCTGCACAGCTACCCAACTCAGGTCTACTTCTGGCCCACCCACATAGTCCTGAGCCTCTTCCCTCAGGGTATGTCTACACTGCCACCCTAGTTCGAACTAGGGTGGCTAATGTAGGCATTCAAACTTGCAAATGAAGCCTGGGATTTAAATATCCTGGGCTTCATTTGCATGTTCTAGTGACGCCATTTTTAAATGCCCGTAGTTGAACTGACTGCCAGCGGTTACATGCGGCACGGACTAGGTAGTTCGAATTAAAGCTCTAATTCGAACTACTGTTATTCCTCCTGCAAGGAGGTTTAACGGTAGTTTGAATTAGGAGCTTTAATTCGAACTACCTAGTCCATGCCGCGTGTAGCCGTGGGCAGTCAGTTCGAACTACGGGCATTTAAAAATGGCGCCAGCCCGTGAACATGCAAATGAAGCCCGGGATATTTAAATCCTGGGCTTCATTTGCAAGTTCGAATGCCTACATTAGCCACCGTAGTTCGAACTAGGGTGGCAGTGTAGACATACCCTCAGTTCTTGCCCCGGAGAATATTTTAAGTTGTGGCTCATGGTAGCCTTGCTGTAGACTACTGAAGCAGTAGTTGGAGCAGAGGTGAGGAACCGAAAGCCCGGGGGCTGGATGCAGCCCCCAGCTTGCCTGGATCCGGCCCCTGAGGCTCAGGGCTCCAATCTCCCAGCATTGGGGAGCCCACGCTGGTGCTCCAGCTTCTCCACTGTCCCACCACAGGGCTGGAACACACAAAATCTACTAGCCTGCCCCCAGGCTTTGGTGTGATGGTTTCTCCAGAAATCCTCTGTGATGGTTGTGACCTGAGGCCCTGAATCAATTAGAGCCTTGCATGGGATACCATTCACTTCCACAATTTCCAGTTTGCGGCTGGTAGAGCAAGCTGGGAAACTGTACACAATGATGCTACTGGGGGACTTCTCACTGGCTCTATGCCCTTCACCTGCCCCTCAGTATCAAGCTTTAGCAGTTTAAAGAAGAGGGAACCTCACCTTGCTTTGGCCCCATGACATGCGACCGAGGGGGTTGATGGCAGCCATGGGCTATCTGGCCTTCATGTTCACAACAGTGGTATATGAAATGGCCTGTGGTACCAAGAACTTCAACCACTTCCCCATCTGGAATTTTGGGGTGTTGCTCTCGCTACTGTGCCTTGCTGTAGTACTTGTGCCTCTAGCTCCCCCATTCTCACATGGCTTTGTTTCTGAAGAACAGTCAGTTCTTGAACTAGCCCAGTTAGGCCCGTCACTGCCTCCAGCATCACAAAATCTGGGGTACTGCTGGGTAGAGGGCACCTCAGAAGCAGCCTGCACAGCACCATCTGACAGGGCATTTTGTTGCATACTGTTTATCCTCTGGGCTGGCCTATGCATTCTACCATCTATGCTCCTCTCCTGGGACAGGTGACACAGTTCTCCTTGCAACTGTCAGAATGTCATGAAGCAAGGATGTATGGACATCAGCCTGTTCCACACTTCTCAGTTCTGGGTGTCCTGCATGAACTACTGTATCACTTTATAGTCCCTATCAGGGAAAGTCTGGCTCTGTCAGAACTTCTCCTCTACTACCTGCAGTAGGACTTCTAACACAATGGCATAAGATGAGGCTGTCTCTGCAGGGCATTGTCATCTCATAAAAGTCTGCTATGGGGTCCAGCAATAAATGACACTGTACTCTGCTCTATGCTCTTCAATAGCTCAGGCTGGAAACTACTCCTGAGATGGCAGATTAAAGACTAATTTATGGGCTCCTGACTGTGTGCAAAAAATCAAACTTTCCCTATTTGAGTCAAAGCACCAATAGCTAAAAAATGTATTCACTAACCCGGTATGAGGTTATTCAACATAGGGGAAGCCTTGTGACTTTTTACAAAACTTTGGGAGACTGGGCCTGAGGCTCCTTTGTGTGCTCTGTGTTGTGTATCAGCGGGTGTGCATCTCAGACCAGACCCACTCCAAACACCAGGAACAGGCTTTATTCTGTAAAAAACACAGACCAGGATTACAGTTTAGCAGCCTCCTCTCTGCTTGCAGCCTATGTGCTCCCAGCTCAGTCAGTGCTGAGATCCCAGCATTCCACAGTTTGTAGTCCATGACTTGTAATCCCCAGGGCTGCTCCTGAAGCACACTGGACCTTGGGCTATATGTTCCTGGCTCTGTATCTGGCCTTTTGAGTGATGCTGGACAAGCTATGTTGTCTCCTCGTGCCTCAGTTTCCTGATCTCTCAAATTAATATAATGGTTCTTACCTCCCTTTGTAAAGTGCTGTGAGATCTATGGCTGAAAATGTTGCTATATAGGCCTGTGTGTTCTCAGAATCCCTGGTAAGTTTTATCACAAGGACTGCAAGATATATTTGACTTTAAGTATATTAGCTTAAAAATGCATGTAAAAATATTACTGATAGAACAGAAATGTGTCTAAGGGAATGACCTTTTCATAACCAATTTTTGCAACTGCTGAATGTTTTTTCTTAAGTGAATAACAAATTAATCAAAACCAGAAAAAAGAGATAAGCATGCAGAGACATTATAAAAGGAGAAATAGGGGAAACCACTAGCAAAAGTATTTTATTACGGCAATGTAAATTACATTGCAGAAAATGTTACATTTGAGTATGTAACCAACCACAAAGAGCAAAATGAAATGATTGGTTAAGACACTTGTTTTAAACCCATGCTAAGTTCTTGTTAAATAGGCCAGAAGTTGTTACAATTTTTTGTTACTGAAAATTTAGAGCATAATGGAATGTGTGGTGTTGATGACAAGTTGACACTTGATGTTAATTGGATAATGCTCAGTAATGCAGCCAACCACAAACTATAATATATATGAAAATTTTAGCAATATGGACCAGTGTAAGTGGACAAGCCTGGACCCTGAAGCAGTATACATTTTCTGTTTTTGTGCTGAATACTCCTAGATGCTTATTTTTTGATTAATAAAACAGGTGAGATTGACCATTTGATGTCTCATTGGTCAATATTCTAAATCTGTGGTTTTCAACTGCAGACTTCAAAAAATTTTGAAAGGTTGTGCACAACCCTTTGGAAATCTTAGACATGATCTGTGGACCCCTAAGATCCACAGACCACAGGTTGAAGACTACTGTGCTAAATAGAACCTATTATTACAAAAAGCAGTATATAAGCATTAAGTATTATTATTATTATTATTATTATTATTATTATTTCAAGGGAAAAGAATCAGCCTCCAGTTCTTTTTGTCACTAGAAAACATATAATAAAAGTATGTATTGGCATAACATCTCTTATTTAAGAGATAGTTACTCTATAGAGTCATGTCTGAATATATCACGTTAATTGAACTGCAGTTATTCCAATTTAGCTTGCTAATACTTGCTAATTTTGTGTACATTCATACTTATGAATAACAAAAAATTCTTTAAACATGTGGTCTCAATTTTTTTAATTTTTTAAATCAAGACAATGACACCTAATTGTTGTTACCCACCAACGTGAAGGTTTTAACCCTATCCTTCTCTACTAGAGTAGTGAATATTTTAGTTCAATGCACTATTGTAGCACATTGCCTAAACTATTAATGATATTAGTGCCCAATCCTGATTTCCCTAGTCATACAAGTAGTCTCATTAAATAGTTGCATTTAAGTTGCATATTTTGAGAGTAACTATATCTAAAGTAATTGGTGTCTAAAATTATATTGCAAAGTGCACTAAAATTTTGTTTACATTATTCTAACAGAATCATAGGGTCAGAAGGAACCACAGTGATCATCTAGTCTAATCCCCTGCTAAAATACAAGATTTGCTACATCTAAGCCATCCAAGACAGGTAGCTATCCAGCCTCTCTTTGAAAACCTTCAAAAAAGGAGCTTCCATAATTTTCCGTTTATTCCATTGTCCTGTTGTTCTTACAGTTTGGAAGGTTTTCCTGAGATTTAATCTAAATCTGCTATGATATAGTTTGAACGCATCGTCTCTTGTTCTGTCCTCTGTGGCAAGAGAACAACTTTTCTCCAGCTTTTTTTTATGGAAGCCTTTCAAGTATTTGAAGACAACTATCATGTCCCCTTTTAATTTTTTAAAGCTTGATACACTAGATTTTTACTCCTTTGAAAATGGGCAATCCTTAAGAATGGTAAAGAGAGAATATATTGCATTTGTACCTTATAAAATTATCTGGTTCTAGGCAGCCTTACACTATTTTAAAAAGACACCAGTTAAAAAACAAAAATATAACTCCAGCAGTTAACTCAGCCTCCATGTATATCAACCATTAAGAAGAGAAAAGGTGACAGAGTAGTTAAAATTTGCACCTGCACATAGATGCAATTTGAACTGTTTTTATTAGGAATTAAGGAAAACATTTTTATAGCTTGGAGGATTAAAGGTTAACACCTAAGTAAAAGTTGCCTTTTAGAGATGCAGAACACCTGCAGAGCCCATTAATTTCAATTGGAGTTTCTATTTGGAAGCATGCTCTAACGAATCTGTTGTGGATAGGGAAGGAAGAAGAGACGATGCAATGACTCTCATCTTCCCACAATGTAAATGTGTAGAAGGTAGCCACAATGCTGATGCCTGTGCTCCTGCATCATAAGAAATGGTCTTGCATTTTAATAGATACTCAGGAGATACATGTTCAGTTCCTAGCCCTGTGTGACTTCTGTTAAGTTACTCAGTTTCTCTGTACACAGTTCCCCATCTGTGAAATGGAGATACATGTATCAATATTTGGGAGATGCTAGACACTATCATGTTGGATGCCAAATAAGCACCTGGACAGAGAGGGGCCCATGTGAGTAAGTTCCTTAGGAGTGGAAAGATAAAATGTTGGACAAACCATTGTTCCACTGTCAAAATGCCAGTTACAGTTAATGGAGTGTTAAATATTTGGATATTACTGAACAGTAAGTGTTAGAAGATAAAAATAATTTGTCCATTCAATCAAATGTCTAATTTTCCTGTGAACTCTGCCTCTTTTTGGTGGTCTGGTCCACACCTCTCATCTAATGTTTATAGGTCTCGGGAGACCTCAATTTGGTCAGATTGTACTAGCATGTGATATGATTTAAACATCTCTTAAATTATTAGGAAAATGTACATATATGTGGTCATATGCAAACCTCTGTCAGAACTAGTCCCCAGTAGACACTGTGAACTAATCTGTTGCAATTGTTTCTGGGCATCCATTTCCCTAATCAAAAATTGAAAGTTACTATGATCCATCTCCAAAGTTATAAAGACATATGCAAGGATGCTAACCAACTTATGATTGCATATATTTTTCATTCATCCATCCATTAGGATGTCCATTAGCTCATTATGTTTCTTCATTGCTTATATCCAGACAACATACTCTAATTTACAACTAGCTGTACTGGTCTAATTGTCAAGATATAAATCCTCCTCTGTCTGGGAGTCAGTTTAATTGCAAATGAATCCTTACACTGTCAGATTTTCAATGTCATCCGTATTTCTACCCCACTCCATAGCACTGCACCAAACTTCTAACACAAGTATGTACATCCCAAAAGGTACAATGGTCCTTTAACAAATTACAACACAACAACAACGAAAGGATATGTTTGAGAATGATTCTATCTCCACAAGTGGCTATGAGCCAAGTCTTGAGACTAAACCTATGTATGGCTTAACTAAACATTATGTGGCTGCTGCTCTTGAATTATTATAATAATATGACAGGATTTTTGTTTGCTATGTGCAGAAATTCTCTAAACATAGAAACGGGTTTGGTAAAAAAAGGAAGAGGAATTTTTTCAAATACTGATTTTAAATGCTACGTTCTAAAACAATTGTAACAACACCTACATGAATTGACAAACTACTGGAAAAGAAGAATCTAGATGGCATAGTTTATAGGTAAAAAGGTCATTTCTTGAATCCATACACAGAAAATTGTGAGAATAAATCTTCTTAGACACTTAACTGCCATTAGAATTATCTTCCCTGCACAGTGAAGGCAGAATAAACCCAAGGACATAATTTCTATGAATCTAATGAATGATTTAGCATGAAACCCTTTTATCTAAGAAATACCTTAGTTACCAGAATGTTAATTTAATTTGTAGATTTTTGCTGCTTAGAGTTGCTTAAATAGAATATATTTGTTCTTAGATATTGTATGGTATTTCTAATATTAATTATAGCATCATGATATTCCCTTTCTTGTTCTAAGCTTTTATTAAGACTTGTTCTACTACATCATATATAATAAGAGTGCAGTGGCTGTTGCTTAGGCAACAAGAAGGAATAAATGCGGGTCAGAATGTGCTTTCAGAAAAACAAGAGCAGAAACATGGTACAGAATGAAGAACAGACATGTCTAACTGATTTTTCATTGCATTAAAACAATAATATTGTTCAAAAGCAGACAGCCAACCAATTTTAGTCAAGTCTACAGCTGAATAAATAAGCTTACATAAAATAGATGCATTTTAAAACAATTTTTATTAAAATAATTTTTTTTTTATATTATAGAAAATATAACATAGCACATTTAAGTTAACAGACATCTCATTTATCCTATTCCCCTAACAGACCTTCATTCTCCAATTTTAATATCTATATTTCAGGTTTAATTTTCTTCTATAATTTAGGATAGAAAGTAAAGTATTTTAGTGACAATAAACATTTTTTGAATTATGCCAGGAGAAACCTGTTACACGATATGATGATGTATGCCAACAAATAATATATAAACAAACTATAGGAT
The DNA here is from genome assembly GCA_019425775.1 of Rafetus swinhoei. NCBI lineage: Eukaryota > Metazoa > Chordata > Testudines > Trionychidae > Rafetus > Rafetus swinhoei. The sequence goes on along the minus strand of CM033437.1, from coordinate 265,113,454 downwards.
ATAAAATTATTGTAAATACTGAAATTATTATATCTTTATTGTCTCACTACATTATTTCAAAGCAATATGTTTAATTACTAGATTCAATGTAGTGGTTTAATATCTTATTCATATATGCATAGAACTCCAAATAACATCAGTGGAAACTATATGTTTTACCTGTGATATGTATTCAAGAAGAAACTAAATTAGAAAAAAACTAGTAGACTAAGCTGACCAAAATGCTTGACTACCATACAAACACCCATGCTATAACTTAACCCACATAGTACTTGAAAAAGTTTGGTGTGGCTATTTTTTAACAGAACTTCATATTGACATAGGTATATTTATATAATTATGTCAATGAGCAATTTAGGGCTTGCCCACTGAAGTCAATTACGGTGTCCACATTGACTCCAGTGGATTTTGGATCAGGCCCCTTCAGCCCTAGTACAGGTTTGGAAAACATCCCAAGTCAATTTCTCTACCTACTCACTGTTTACCTGTAGTAGGTGCACCTCTACACATTTGTTATGCCACCTACAACCCTTGTGAACAATTTCCCTTTTATAATTTTTTTATGACTTATGCTCATCTGTGTTAGTAATTCTAAAGCTACAGAATATGTAAGATAATAGTGGTAGCAAGCTTGGCTACAATGAAATCCATGTAAGAACTTTTACTGGATTAATGAAGCCCACAAATTACATTTATGTTTATTTTATTTTTATGAGAATCTAATTTTTCTCCATTTAAAATCAAGAATATTTAAAAGAGAAGAAGAAGCTGCTAAGATTTTTTTTTAGTATTATCAAAAGAACAGATAGCAGCCATACAGAGGCAGGAGAAAAAAAATTAAAAAAATACATATATGGAAATAAAAAGAGATGTTTTTTCACATTTTTCTTTCTATAACTCATAGGTGTACATTTATTATTGGCAAAAAAGTGAAATGGGGAAATATGACTGAAATGATGATGTCTTTCTAGTCATAACATAGTCATGCCAAAGTCCACTTGTAAATCTTATGTATGTAACCAATGTTGTTAGAATGGCTCTAGATCTGTCCAAAGATGAAAATACTGAGAAAGATAATGTACAAGTATGGTGAGTGGTTTTATGACAAATAAAAATGATAAACATTGAAAGAGGCATAGTCATGGTTATGTTGTAATCTTATAGATTATCTCCCCCCCTTAATCATATTAATTTCAAGTGGAGAGATTGTACACATGAGGTTTGTCACCCATACTACATGTGGATACCTTAAAATTTAAGGTATGTGAAATAATGTGGTCCTTTTGTTCATCTCAGTGAAACATTTAGAGTTAAACTAGGAAACTTTTGGTAGCCATTTAAAGGAATACTCTTGCTTTCCTGTTCAAACAAGTGACACTCATAAACTGATTACCTAACCCCCCCCCAAACAACCTCACTTTATTAAGACATACGGAATTAATTAGAGTTGATACAGTTTGTTCAATAATTATCCATAATTAAAATATATCTTCCTGAACAATGGCATGACATGCTACTTAATTAACTTGGTGCTAATGTTTAAATAAAAGTAATATCATGTGATGTGCAACAGATGGGGTGTGGCCAAGCCTTTACATACGGGGGAATTGCCCCCTCCCAATGATGGTGTGCAAGTACTATGCATTTCTACTTTTTAAAAATCCTGGAGATTGATATGGGGGAGGGAGATAATCTTAATTCACAACTTCTCCTTGGCCATGTCCCTGGTTATAGATACCATTTCTTAACATGTATATTTTAGAAGTTTATCCTAATAACTCACATACTGATTCTTTATGTAGAAAACTGAAGCACTACCAGATTTCAGTGCAAAGCAGAATAGTTCTAAGCTATTTAAGATCATGTAAGAATCACAGACAGACAATAAAAATGAAAAAGCAGCTTCAATATCTATACACAGCAATACAGAGAAGGATTCTTACCATAAACTGCACATTGTCAAATCCATTAGCCAGCAAGTGGTTCTCATACTGAGGTAGCCCAATATTTTCCAACCATTGTCCCACTGTCTGGACAGGGCATCTGGGTCCTGTAAGAGGGTGAAGAGGGAGGCGTTTTAGCAACGAGTAGCCATCCACTGGATAGTAGCGGTAGTCCTGGGCTGAGAGGTGGCATTGCCACATCATGTTCCTGGAAAAGTTGTTATCAAAGGAGCCCGCCAGCTTGACAGATTAATGTTTTCAGCAAGGAAGAAAGTCAGAAGTAAAACATAGTTTACAGGGCAGTCTATAGCATATGATCCGTATGATCTGATCCTAGCTCAACATTTCTTAGTTATTAATCTTTACTATAGACCATAACGTCATACAGTGAAAAAAAGGCATATCAAGCTGTCAGCTAAGCTGTTTGTCGTTATATGTGATTGTTGGAATACTCCACAATGAGCAATGCACTGCCAGCAGCAAGAATTCTTTTTATCAAGTACTCCTACACTCATCAGTATGCAGCTCCATGCTCCTTGCTCCCCCTCGCTCGCTCCCCTTCATTACCCAGCCTAGGCTACACCTCGCATTTTCAATAATAGCCATCAGATAAGGCAGATTTTTTTTGTCTGCAAGCTGTAAGCCTGCTGCTGCTGCTTCCTCCTACACACTCATCCAAGTGTCAATCTTGAATGATGAGAGCAGTCAAAACAAATGCAGAAAATAGAAAGATTCAAAAGCAAACTAAAGCTCTTAAATCTGAATCGAATCTTCATACCAGTTACACATTACAGATCTGTTTGTTGTAGATATTTTACGTTTCAAAAACATCAGGAAATGTAAAGAATTAACCATAGCCTATAGCATGGTTTACTACATATTCCATTTAATACAACATAAATGGTCTGTAGCTCTGCTTAAATTATACTGAAAATAATCATTCATTTTCTTTAATGAACTAACAACAAACGAATACATTTTAGAATGTTTTCCTTTAACCATCCACAAAACAAACTGTAAAACAATCATTTAGTCAAAATAATTAGTTTACTATCTCCAGGATTTTTCAACCGTAAAATATTATTAGACATGAGGAAACCTTCATTCTAGCCTACTTGTGATTCAAAATGAAAAGGTTACCATTTCAAATTAAGAGTTAAAGGGATATTTTTAACAAAGTAAAATTGAAAGTACAGCTCCTTTCTCAAAAATGAATGTTGAATGATAACAGAAGTGAGTCTCAATGAAAGGCAGAGGTTGTGTATTATCTTAATATACCAGGGAAAAGGCAAAGACACAGATGATAAATTGGATGCTAAAGAACTACATTATTCAAGTGCTTACACTTTGACTTTCCTCCTTTCACAGAACTTTGAACTAACCACATGCATTATTTAAACTCTACAAATTTTGCCAGTAGGATAGCTTTCTATTACTTTGGTTGACCATATTAGGTCTTGTTAGAAATTATTCTTTTTTATACCACACACAAATAAAATCAATGCAAATTTAACCCCTCTCTCCCCACAGCATTTACAACTTAAGGGCTGCAGCACTTTATTGATGTATGAGAATCAGAAAGTATGATAAACTAAAGCCCCAATTCAGCATCCAGTGAAGTCAATGGGAAGACTCCCATTATTACAATGGAGATCCTCAAACTTCCAGTCCTGAGATAGATATACTGGTGCTAACACCTATGCTCATACGGAGTCACACTGAAAACAATGGCTCATTTTACTTCCTGTGGCTTTGTACATGAATAACTTCATTGACTCCAAAGGTGTTATGGCTGATTGATAACAGAGTCAGGAACCGGGGAAACATGCACAGGTACATGCATTTGCACCAGTGCATTAATCTGCCAGATCACGATGAAATGTAATTTTATCATCCAAGCTTAATTGAATGCTAAAGTGAATTATAGCATAGGTGTTTAAAAAGTTGGTTAGATTTTAACATCTCTGAATTTTGATAGTTAAAGGTGTTGTTAGTTAATCCAATAAAATTTTGTTTAAACTAATGACTTTTCATTTGACAAGTTTCACTACTGGACCCATTCAAATTTCAAGATTCAATATCTCATGACCTTCCATGGTTAGTAACACAGCAGAAAATCCCCTTTTCTCCATGAGATATAGCATTTCTATCTAGCAGTAATGATGGCACACTGCTTTATTCTGAACTAATTTATGCAGATGAATTTCTTCTATTTCTTTCTCTGAGACCTTGTTAGCTGGACTCCTGGCACTAATGCTTCTGGGAGAAACACAAAACTAGCACAAATAACAATTTTTATTATTCCTAATATAAGTCCTAATATTTCTGTGAATATATTTCTCAAAATAAATAATAGTAATTGAGCTATGGGGCAGGACTAAACTTGATTATTTTAATTTTTGCTGTATTTGTATAGAAATTGCTGGCCAATTGTTGTTTCCATCTTACTTTTTTGTGAAAGAAGCAGAACACAACAAATTTTAGTTTTTTATATTTTGTGCACATGTAGTCATAGGGATGACCCAGGAAACATAACTTGAACTCCAGAGGCCTTTATTTATGTAAATAAATGATTGTTGCTATTCACATGGCCATTATGCAACATTAACAGCAATTCTGCAGCAGAAGATGTACTGCCTGTGCTCAAGGCACTGCACAAAGGAACCATAGAAAAGCTCATAGAGATAGTCCATGTCCGTTGTGTATGCTACCTCAAGTGAGAGAGACCTACAGTGATGCAGGTAGATTTTACAACTTGCCTGTGGGGCAGTTGCTTTTTCTTACAGCCTTCAGTTAGGGTACATCTACACTGCACGCTTATTTCGGAATAAGCAAATGCCCGTCAAAAAAGCACTGAGCTATATTGAAATAGAGCATCCACACTCATTGGGTGCTGAATCGCATTTAAGGCCACCCAGAAGCACTTCAGGCAGGGCATCAGGACAGCAGTCACTTCCCTGAGGCTTGTGCTTAAAGTGACTCTCCTGTACAGTCATGTCTCAGGCTCTTCTCCTTTGCCTACCTCCTTGAGCAAAGACTTTTCTCTGTGTGCTCTGGTTGCCCTTGTGGACACCGCAGCACTCCTGCCATGGAGCCGGACCTGCCTCCAAGCTCTTACGTCTCATGCTGCACCTCCTGGTGCAGTTTCTGCAGGCTGCCCTCATGGCTATGCACGAGGAGGACCCCCAGCTCATTGCAGGGCACCTCCTCTCCTCTCTCCATGAGCTGTTCATGCAGCTCAACCCCACCTGCCCTCCCCTGCAAACTGTGAACTGCTGCTTCTGGCAACTGGACACCATTCTGACTAGTGGAAGATCGTCATGGAGTGGTGGGACAACCAGCAGAGGCTCCAGAATTTCCGCATGTGGAAGGAGACCTTTTTGGAGCTGTGTGAATGGTTCGCCCCTGTCCTCACACGACAAGACACTCACATGAGACCTGCCATCCACCTACAGACGTGAGCAGCCATCGCTATTTGGTAGCTCGACATACCGGACAGCTACCGCTGTGTGGGGAACCAGTTCGGCATGGGGAGATCGACCGTAGGTGCTGTGCTGATGCAGGTATGACTCTCTCATGCTATTGTGCCAGGGGGGCAGTGAACTGCTTGAATGGGGTTCTCTAGGGAAGGGGGTGGTGGTGATGGAAGCCCCCTTCCCAGGAGGTTTTCAGTCCCACCTTCACAAAGCCCTGAGGGGGATGGGGTAAGTAGGGATTGCTCCTGGTGTGTGTGCCCCGGCAAGCAGGTTTTCCTGGACTCGCCTTCGCCTGCACGTCATGTGGGGTCGGGAGGATGGTGTGGGAGATGTGGATCGCACCCCACTTGCAGCTGGTCCAGCTGCGGAGAACAAAGAGAAGAGCAGTCATCCCTGGATACACGGTGCATGAAGCCTTGCCCTCTTCTCTGAGCTGACACTGAAAGGTCTCAGGTCAGATGAAGGGGATATGCTTCCAGCAAGGCCACCTGAGGCCTGGACAGTGGGCCCTTTCCTGCTGGGACCCATATGTCCTCAGAGGAGCCTCACTACCCCCACACCCTGCGGACAAGCAGGCATGGGAAGGTGCTGACCAGCCCAGGAGCCTGCAGGAAGCAGGGTGGGGAGAGGAAGAAAAGGCAACTTGGTGTCTTGGCTTCCCTCCATGCCACGCACATATCAGGTCCAGCAGCGGTGGCATCCAGCACAGAGAGAGGACTAGTATCTCTGCCCACTGGAGGAGAAGGGAGTAGGGTGTTGGGGGGAGGTATGCATGAATGGCAGACATTGCTTGCTGGGGAAGGGTGCTCCTGGGGCCCCCTCTACTTCCTTCCCATCCCAGCAGGCTCCCCTGGGAGGGGCTGGGTGTCCTCCACCTCACTGCACTGTCTTCGGGAGTGGATGCTGCCCCGAGAGGGCAGGCATGCTCATGTGCGTGTGTCTCCATGTCCACAGACTGCTTCTAGTGGTGGCTTGCGCTGAGAGTGTCCCACCCTGGTGTCAGTAGTAAGGCTGGCTTCTCCAGACACCATGTGAGCCAGAACACGAGGGTCCTCTGTTGCAGCCTCTTGGGGCTGCATGCCCCGGACTGGTGCTCCACGTGCACCCATGTGCATAGGCTGCTCCGTGATCCCCAGGCCGAGAAGGCTGAGTGAGGAGCGCACAGCATCCCCTCACCTCCCGCTGCCTCCACCCGTGTGTGTCTAGGGAAAGTATTGGCACACACCTAATGGGCCTTCCCCAGCTTTAGACAAAGCCTGGGAGACATCCCGGGAGGGGATATCAGCTCCAGCCGATGAGGACTTGGACAGACCACGGGGTGGCTCATGGTGGCAGCAAAAGCTGTGAAGGCTGCTGCAATGTGACACAGGGCTGGCAGAGCCAGCATTGTGCTACAAGCCATTTCTCCTGTGGCTGCGACTTTAAGGGCTGCAGGGGAAGGGGAACTATAGAGTGCTGATGAGTGTGCACAAAGTGGCCAGCAGGGCACCTGTGGGAAGACCCTGAGGCCACTTATTTTGAAATAACTCCAGCTGCCCTGTCTACACACGCCCTGTTTTGAAATAGGTATTTCGAAATAGGCGTTATTTCTCGTACAACCATCCTGGCTGGTGGGCATCAAGATGGTACTGGCCTCATCTGGCTCCTCCTCCCCCACACCTTCCTCCTCCTCCCTGGCTCTGTCCCCCCGGAGGGTAACAACTGGCGTTTCCTGCCTAGAGTCCACAACAAGGCGGGGGGGGGGGGAGAAAGGGACTGGACCCCCCCCAGGCTGCGGTGGAGCTGATCATAATAGGGGCAGGAGTGGGGTGCTGCCCCAAAGCAGAAGCTGCACTCCCTGGCCTTGGCATAGGCCTGCCTGAACTCCTTGATCTTCATGCACACCAGCTTCTGGGTGTGCATGTGGCTCTTGTGGTCCAGGCTGTCAGCCATCTGGCTGTAGATGTCAGCATTCCTACATCTGGTGCAGAGATCCTGGAGGTTTGCTTCCTCTTCCCCCACCGCACCAGACCAGAAAGGCACATGGCTCTTTCATCCCTGGGTTGGGTCCTGGGAGCTGGCTGCCTGCTTAGCTCCTGCCGATGAGGGCTTGGACAGAGCACGGGGGTGGCTCATGGTGGCAGCAAAAGCTGTGAAGGCTGCTGCAATGTGGCACAGAGCTGGCAGAGCCAGCATTGTGCCACGAGCTATTTCTCCTGTGGCTGCGACTTTAAGGGCTGCAGGGGAAGGGGAACTATAGAGTGCTGATGAGTGTGCACAGAGTGGCCAGCAGGGCACCTGTGGGAAGACCTGGAGGCCACTTATTTCGAAATAACTCCAGCTTCCCTGACTACACACGCCCTATTTTGAAATAGGTATTTCAAAATATGCGTTTTTCTGCGTACAATGAGGGTTACAGATTTCACCAGTTTCTTCGACATTATTTCAAAATAACAGGCTTGCTACGTAGATGCTCGTTTTGTTATTTCAAAATAATGCTGCTGTGTAGATGTGCCCTTAGGGTGTGTCTACACAGCAAAGTAATTTCAGAATAACTATGCGAGCGTCTATATAGCAATTCCATTATTTTTAAATAATTTTGAAATAACGGATGGCTTATTCTGACTTCTGTAAACCTCATTCTACGAAGAATAATGCCTATTCCAAAATACTTATTTTGGAATAGGGGCTGTGTAGACGCTCCACTTCTGCGATTTCGAAATAGCCCCTCACCAGGGGCATTCTAAGTTATTCCTCTGGGGCTGCCTTGGACGAATTTTGAGGCTTCCCTGCAGTGTAGATGTGCTATTTCAGAAAAGCTATTCTGGAATAGTTTATTTTGAAATAACGGTGCAGTGTAAATGTAGCCTTACTGACTTCTGGACAATTGCAGCTCCACAGTTTAGTTTTTGTGGGACTTTCTCAATGGGCAGTCTCTCTTTTTCACTAGTCACGCCTCATTTTCCAATTACCTTTTGTAAGAAGACTTATGCCTTGACTATACTAAAAAAGGGCATTGGTTTAACTAAATGAGCAATGAGAATGATTAAAGGTCTAGAGAACATGACCTATGAGGGAAGGCTGAAGGAATTGGGTTTGTTTAGTTTAGAAAAGAGAAGATTGAGGGGGGACATGATAGCAGTTTTTAGATATCTAAAAGGGTGTCATAAGGAGGAGGGAGAAAACTTGTTCATCTTGGCCTCTGAGGATAGAACAAGAAGCAATGGGCTTAAACTGCAGCAAGGGAGGTTTAGGTTGGACATTAGGAAAAAGTTCCTAACTGTCAAGGTAGTCAAACACTGGAATAAATTGCCCAGGGAAGTTGTGGAATCTCTATGGGTATGTCTACACTAGCCCCCTAGTTCGAACTAGGAGGCTAATGTAGGCATTCGTTGTGAATGAAGCCCGGGATTTAAATATCCCGGCTTCATTTATCTTCAGCGCCGCCATTTTTAAATGTCCCTTAGTCGAACTCCGTGCCCGCTGCGCGCGCACGCGGGTAGGTAGTTCAGATCTCTAATTCGAACTACCGTTACTCCTCGTGGAACGAGGTGTACGCAGTTCGAATTAGAGATCCTAATTGAACCATCTACCCGCGTGTGCAGCACGGAGTTCGACTAAGGACATTTAAAAATGGTGGCGCTGAAGATGAATGAAGCCCGGGATATTTAAATCCCGGGCTTCATTTGCAACTTTGAATGCCTACATTAGCCTCCCTAGTTCGAACTAGGGGGCTAGTGTAGACATACCCTATCTGTGGAGATATTTAAGAGTAGGTTAGATAAATGTCTATCAGGGATGGTCTAGACAGTATTTCGTCCTGCCATGAGGGCAGGGGACTGGACTCGATGTCCTCTCGAGGTCCCTTCCAGTCCTAGTATTCTATGATTCTATGATTCTAAACATATTTAAAAACTGGCCTAGTTTCACTGGTGCAAATCCCTAATCTAGATACACACAATCCTTGCTCATATCAATTTAACCTCACTTAGTAATTTATTAACACAAACTAAATTGATATAAGTGAGGATTTAACTGATTTCAGTGCAACTTTATTAGGGGTTTGCACTAGTTTGACTAAATCAATTTTTAAATCAATGTTCTTGAACCAGGAGATTCTTTTAGTAGTATAGATAAAACCTATGACTCATTTTTCAGTCCTATATAATGTCAGATCATTGCACCTTTGCTACATATATCTATTTCCTGACTATCTTGTACCTCATGACTCATTTACATTGCTATAGGGTCCTGATCCTGCAGTTGGTTCTGTCTAGGTACAGGGTCCACCAAGATATTTAAGTGCTGGTTGAGGTCATCACAGAATTTTGCACTATGTCTTCCTCCTGAGAACTTGTGGAAGATCTCTGGCCCAGATCTATAAAGGGGATTAAGCATTTACGTACCTATCAAATCAATGGAACAACACTGCACCCCACGAAGTCCGGGTTAGGTGCCTAGGCTCCCTATGTTGAATGAGGAGAGACAGAATCCTAAGAATAGCATCCAAAAAAAGCTAGCAAGATAGGCAGGGAACCACCTACACTAGCAAACGGGGGATGCCAAGGAGAGGTGTCTACACTAAGCCCCACCCCTATCACAGATATAGGTGCCTAAATCCAGGCTACAGGATCTGTACTAGGAGCCTCTCTCTTGGAGTCAGGTGGCTTAGGCACTTAAGTAATTTCTTGAGAAGAGTTAGTTGCCTGCCTCATTCTACACAAAACTGATGGATGAAGTGGTGCCAATCAAACTTTTAGCCTAGTGGTTAGGGCATTCACAGGGATCAATTCCCCTGCTGACTAGTGGGTAGAAAGAATCTGAACAGGTGTGTCTCACTGCTCAGGAGAGCACCCAACCACTGAACTACGGAGTATTCTAGTGTGGGGTTCACTCAATCAGTCCCATTACACTTGGGATAAATAAAGAGTCACTGAAGGAGACCTGAACCTTGAGGCTCACACAACCCGGGGATGCCCACACCACTGGACTATAAAGTATCTCTCTGATTCAATAACTTTTTATTTATTTAATCCAAAGTGGAACAGCTTCAACAGGAGAGCCTGTGAGAGCCCCACATCAAAATATCCCAAAGCTCTGTTGTTAAAGCATGCTTCTGTGATGTAAAACATCCCTATTCACATTTTTTCCCCACATCAGGCAGAGAAGATAATTGAATTTGGGTCTACACATTTTAGCTGAGTGCTCTGTTCATTGGGCTAAAATGTAAATTGAGCAAGTAAAAGCTTGCTCTGGCTGCAGTTGCCAGATTTTCAGCAGATCAATCTGGTACAGCTGCTCAGAAGATGCCTAGCAGATTACACCGCATGGGGGAGAGAGCTGCTTTTCCACCTATCTTCCCCCAGTTCATGGATTACTCTGGGGATTATGGAGAAAACAGGCAGCCAGATCCCTGGAGGGAGGCTATGGCACACGTGCTTGGAGGCAAAAACATAGCTAGCTAGGTACATTTTTACAGCAAAAATTTAGATCATGAATGAGTTTAGATGTCTACATGCCTTAGGCAGCAGGTGAGTAGGAGTTCTGTGGATTGGAGAAGTGTCTAAAACTGGGACTTTGGTGCCTAAGTCCAAGGTTTAGGTACTCGAGCACCTTTGTGGATGTCTAGTTTGCTGAAATGGGGTTCTGGTAAAAGTTGTGTCTAAAGGCATTCAGTGGTGACAATAGCTACTCTACATAAAATGCTTCCCTTACAGCCATACAGACACCCAGATAAAAATCAATGCTTGACCTTAGCAGCACAAATATTCTATGTCCATACACCTTCTTGAAGAAGGAATTACAGCAGACATATGGGAAGAAATTCCAATGATGACAACTCTTAACAGGGGAAAGAAGGACATATAAGAGAGGGTTACTCACCCTCTGCAGTAGCTGAGGTTCTTCAAGATGGGTGTCCCTGTGGGTGCTCCATCTTAGGTGTCTGGGCACCGCAGCGCACCTGGCCGGAAGATTTCAATAGCAGCGCTAGTGACAGGTAGTTCGCGCATTGCAGCACACTCCATGCGCTGGGCAGCTAATGTGCATGCAAAGGCTACGATCCCTTCAGTTCCTTCTCTGCCCTGGTAGAGATGTGTGATGTTGCACCAAAGCAGAGGGGAGGAAGGGTGGGTAGTGGAGCACCCACAGGAACACTCATCTCGAAGAACCTCAGTTACTGCAGAGGGTGAGTAACCCTCTCTTCTTCTTCAAAGAGTGTCCCCGTGGGTGTTCCACCTTATGTGATTATGAAGCAGTGTGTCCGCTGGAGGTGGATGCTTCAGTCGACATAGTGTCCTTATGGACAGACATGAGCATGGAGTGACTGAACAAGGTTCCCCTAGAGGGGTATGTGTTGAGGACATAGTGGGTCGCAGAAGTATTGACAGATAACCAGGTAGCTGATTTACAGATATCTGGGAGGGGAATGACCTGGATATATGCAGTTGATGCAGCCATGGCTCTGGTTGTGTGCTCACGAAGTTGTGCAGGTGGTTCTTTGCCAAAGGCTGTGTATGCCACTCTTATGCACTCCACTATCCATTTGGAGAGTCTCTGAAAGGAAATGGGAAGTCTCAGAGATGGTTCAGCAGTCGAAATGAATAATCTGTTGGTTCTATGGATATGAGTAGTTATATCTATGTAGAAGTCAATGGCCTTCTGGAGATCGAGGGTATGAAGTGTTGCCTGTGCCTCGCTGTCATGAGGTTTATGAAAGAAGACAGGTAAGTTGATGGGTTCATTGCAATGGAACGCGGATGGGACCTTTGGCATGAACTTGGGGTGAGGCTGAAGTACCACCTTGTCTTTATGGAAGACTGTAAAAGGTGGGTCCATCATGAGGGCCGCAATTTCTCCAACCCTTCTGGTGGATGTTATAGCCACAAGGAAGGCCACCTTCATGGAGAGGTGGAGTAACGAGCAGGTTGCCATCAGCTCGAAGGGCTTTCTTGTTAGGGCCCTGTGACAGGGCACCTGCCCTGCACTGGCCCTTTAAGCCTGTGACAGGGCACCCGCCCGGCACTGGCCCTTTAAGCCCAAGACTCGGGCCTTGAGCCGGGGCTGGGAACAGAGAGGCCAGCTGAAGCTGTTAGGCTAGTGAGAGCCCATCTGGCAGCTATACAGAGAAGCCCGGTTGGCGTGGAGAGCCCAGCTGAGGCCATTAGGGCGAGTGAGAGCCCAGCTGCCGGCTATAAATAGAGAAGCACAGTGCTTGGGAAGGGGGAAGCCAGTGAAGGGCTGACTGCAGACAAAGCAGGAGCTCCTAGGAGAGGCAAGCTGGGGATAGCCAGCAAGGGCTGGGAGGGGGCCAGCCAAGACTCCCCTGGCTAGGGGCTGGAGACAAAACCCCGTGGTTTGGAGGCGGATCATGACGCCGACTAGGTAAGTAGTTGAGACAACCCGTTGCCAATGATGAGCAACCCTTACAGACTGTAACTTGCCTGAGAGGGGCTAGATGAGGACAGTCAGGGGCACTGAGGCACGGTGGGGGCCTGCTCCGTAACAGATGGTGGAGAATGTAGGCACTGTAACCCACCCTGAGGCGAGAGGGGCTATTGCGAGCGAACAGTAGTCAGTAGGCCACAGGACGAGAGCGGGGAATTGGGGGAAAAAAAAATGAATAGGGATTGGAGGACCTGGGAGGCCCTACAGGCAAGGCCGTGGAAAAGGGGGAGCCGGCCACTACAAAGGCGTGGCCCTGGACTCCATAATAAATCAGACTCCAAGAGCTGGGGGCAAGGGCCGAGACTGAAAACTTGTTTGCCTGTGGGCACAGGGGACACCTGAGGAGGGAGTGCCCCTACGGGGTGGGAGCCAGGAGGCCCCACCCAGCTAATAGGTACAAAGGGAGAGTACCCCCTGTGAAAGCAACAGGGGAGGCACGGATATGTTGGGCCTGTGGGGAGCCTGGCCACATACGGAGGGGGTGCCCCAAAAGGACCTGGGGAGCCCCGGCCAGCACAGGGGGAAGGTTGAAGGGGCAAAGCACCTGGAAGAAGCCGTGGGACCACCGGCCCTTGATGTTAGAGGAAACCAGAGGGCGAACAAGAGGTGGTGGGGACCAGGGCGAAACCAAGGAGCAACGGAGCCCAGAGGGGAGTCCCCCCCAGAGGGCTTACGGGCCGGAACCAGCAGGACGCCGGCCAGCAGGCGATGCCTATACAGAGAGTGCATATGGCCAGGTGAGGGCTGCGGACCTACGGGCGAGACCTCAGGATAGGACAAAGATTACCCTGCAGGTAAGGCTAGAGGGAAGGCCAGTGACCGCCCTGGTGGATTCTGGGTGTAGCCAGACAATGGTACGAACGGAGCTGGTCCCAGAATGGGAGGCGGCCGGGGGAGACATCTCTATGCAATGCATACATGGAGATGTCAGAGCCTACCACACCGGGTGGGTTCGTCTGTCAGATGGGGTAGACGAGGCGATCTGCAGGGTAGCGTTAGCCCCGAAGCTGGTATACCCGGTACTACTCGGCCGGGACTGGCCGGGGTTCCGACGCATCCTGCGTGACTGGGATGCGCAGGGGCAACCGCCACCAGCTAGGATGGAGGACTCGAAAGGGGAACAGCCCAAGGGCCAGGGGAGGAGCCCGACCTGAGAAAACCCTCGCCGGAGGAAGTAGGAGGAAGAGGACTTCCAAAGAGACCAGCGAGACGATCCTCCTTGACCCATGCCTGGGAACAGGCGGCCGGAGAGACCGGGACCCGATGTGGGAACAGCTGCCCGATCAACCCCACGATTCGAGGTAAGGGCTGACCGATTATATCGGATCGCAGGCTGAAGGGCAGATGGAGGTTAGCCAGTTGTTGGTCCCTGCAAGATACCGGAGGCGGGTATTAGACCTTGCACATGCTAATCCCTGGGCAGGACATTTGGGGCGGGAAAAGACCCTGCAGCGCATAACGCAAAGATTCTTTTGGCCAGGGATTTATAAGGAGGTCCGAGATTTTTGTGAGTCCTGCCCTGAGTGCCAGAGGACGGGTCAGGGAGGAGTGCCAAAAGCCCCTTTAGTCCCGCTCCCCGTGGTAGAGGTGCCATTTGACCGGGTGGCTTTAGATCTAGTAGGTCCCCTGGAGAGGTCCCGAAGAGGACACCAATATATACTTGTTATAATTGATTACGCCACCCGATACCCCGAGGCCGTCCCACTCAAGAATACGACGGCGCCAACGCTGGCACAGGAGTTGGTGCAAGTATTCTCCCGGGTGGGAATCCCGAGGGAGATACTAACTGACCAAGGGACCAATGTGACTTCCAAACTGATGGCAGAACTTTGCCGCCTCTTAAACATTAAGACATTACGTACCTCAGTTTACCATCCACAAACAGACGGACTTGTCGAACTCTTCAATAAGACATTAAAGGGCATGTTGCGGCGGTTTGTCGAGCTAGACCCAAAGGACTGGGACCGATTACTACTGGCACTGTTATTCGCAGTGCGAGAGGTGCCCCAGGCCTCAACGGGATTTTCCCCATTTGAATTGCTTTATGGCCGACAACCCCGGGGAATACTGGACTTATTACGGGAGACATGGGAGGAACAGGACTCAAGGGTGAAAGGTACAGTACCATATATTTTGGACTTACAACAGCGACTCCGGACCGTAGGGGAGCTGGCTAAAGAAAACCTTCTCCAGGCCCAAAATAAGCAGGCCCAATATTATAATCGAGGGGCCAAATCCAGAACGTTTCAACCAGGCGACAGGGTACTCCTGCTGTTACCAGCACCAGACTCGAAATTATTGGCCAAATGGCAAGGGCCCTTCGAGGTCGTACGGCAGGTAGGACCAGTTGATTACGAAATTAAATTGTCAGGAAAACGGAAAGACAAGCAAATTTACCATGTCAATTTACTAAAGAAGTGGAACGCCCGAGAGGGTATGCTTATCACCTTACAGCCACCAGAACCGGAGCTGGGACCCTGGGGAGGCGACTTGAAGACTGAAGGGGCAACGCATATATTGGGGCAGAATTGACAGAGGAACAACAAAGGGAGATGAGCTCCCTCCTTCGGGATTTCGAACAGGTCCTAACTACACAACCAGGTAAGACCTCTCTTATGAGTCACCATATCGCGACAATCCCAGGTAAAAAGATCCGTGATCACATACGACCCCCTCCCACGGAAAATGTGGGGGCCAGTTCAGGAGGAGCTACAACGGATGTTGCAAATGGGGGTGATCAGGGAATCAAGAAGCGAGTGGCGCAGCCCGATCGTCTTGGTGCCTAAGCCCGATGGCACAATAAGGTTTTGCATAGACTTCCGGAAAATCAATGCAATTTCGCGATTTGATGCGTATCCTATGCCCAGAGTAAATGAACTGCTGGAACGGTTGGGTAAGGCCCACTACATCTCTACGCTTGACCTCACCAAAGGGTATTGGCAGATTCCCTGACACCAGCCTCTGAGGACAAGACTGCTCGCCACTCCATTTGGCCTGTTCCAGTTCATCACAATGCCTTTTGGATTGAATGGGGCGGCAGCGACGTTCCAGAGACTGATGGACAAGGTATTACAGGAACATCGGGAGTATGCTGCTGCATATATTGATGACATTGTCATTTATAGTGAAACCTGGCCGGAACATTTGCAACATCTGAAGGCGGTCCTCGGAGCCCTGGCCGAGGCCAAGCTCACGGCTAACCCAAGTAAGTGCCATTTTTGGACAAAGGGAAGTATCCTATTTAGGCTACGTGGTGGGACGGGGAAGGATAAAACCCCAGGTGGACAAGGTAGAAGCTCTGAGAAGTTACAAAGCTCCCACCACAAAAAGACAAGTCCGCCAGTTCCTGGGTCTAGCCGGTTACTATCGGCGATTCATACCCAATTTCGCCACGATGGCTGCACCCTTGACAGACTTGACCCAAAATACACGACCCCAAAGGGTCCAATGGACCGTGCAGTGTGAGGAAGCGTTCCAAGCGTTAAAGCACCGATTGACGCAAACACCGGTTCTCCACCAACCCGACTTTACAAAACCGTTTATAGTACAGACGGACGCGTCAGACAGAGGTCTAGGAGCCGTCCTCTCGCAAGAGCAGGAAGGGGGAGGAACACCCAATCCTGTATTTAAGCAGGAAATTACTACCCCGGGAGCAACAGTATGCCACGATCGAGAAGGAGGCCCTGGCAGCTAAGTGGGCGATAGAGGCACTCCGCTACTATCTGTTGGGGGGAACCTTCACATTGATAACAGACCATGCGCCATTGCGATGGATTCAGACAATGAAGGAGACCAATCCTCGGATCATGAGGTGGTATTTGGCCTTACAGCCTTATAAATTTGAGGTCTGCCACAGGCCAGGGAGGGCCCATAACAATGCAGACTTTTTTTCTAGGTCCCTAGCCAGTAATGAGACGGCGGAAGGGGATGGAGTCCTGAAAAGGGGGGTGAGTGATGGGGCATTGTTGTCCCACACTGACATCGGCGGGGTGACCCTCTGGGGAGCACGCCTGCCGACCCGCCGACGTTGCGGCGCATGCTCAGAGGCAGCAAGGGCAAACCTGAAGGTAACTAAGGCCTAGAGGGGAAACTAGACCCCGAGGGAAGGTATAGGAGAGGCCCGGCAGGGGCCAGCGGAGGAAGGGAAGCCCGATCCGAAGGGGAAGGTGTGTGACAGGGCACCTGCCGTGCACTGGCCCTTTAAGCCTGTGACAGGGCACCCGCCCGGCACTGGCCCTTTAAGCCCAAGACTCGGGCCTTGAGCCGGGGCTGGGAACAGAGAGGCCAGCTGAAGCTGTTAGGCTAGTGAGAGCCCAGCTGGCAGCTATACAGAGAAGCCCGGTTGGCGTGGAGAGCCCAGCTGAGGCCATTAGGGCGAGTGAGAGCCCAGCTGCCGGCTATAAATAGAGAAGCACAGTGCTTGGGAAGGGGGGAAGCCAGTGAAGGGCTGACTGCAGACAAAGCAGGAGCTCCTAGGAGGGAGGCAAGCTGGGGATAGCCAGCCAAGACTCCCCCTGGCTAGGGGCTGGGAGACAAAACCCGCGGTTTGGAGGCGGATCATGACGCCGACTAGGTAAGCGGGGTAGTTGAGACAACCCCGTTGCCAATGATGAGCAACCCTTACAGACTGTAACTTGCCCTGAGAGGGGCTAGATGAGGACAGTCAGGGGGCACTGAGGCACGGTGGGGGCCTGCTCCGTAACAGGCCCTAAGAACAAGATTGAGGTCCCAGGTGGGGACTGGTGGTTTGATGGGTAGGTAAGTGTTTTGCAGGCTTTTGACAATCCTTTTAGTTATAGGGTGTGTGAACACCGATGTATCGTCTTTTGGTTGGTGTAGAGCTGTGATTGCAGCGAGATAGACTTTAAGGGAGCTCAGGGAAAGGCCCTAGTTCTTAAGCTCCATGATGTATTGCAGGATCGTTGGTAGTGGAGCTGAGGCTGCATCAAGGTTGTTTCTTTGGGACCATGCAGAGAAGTGTCGCCATTTGTACAGGTAAGATTTCCGAGTGGTCGTTCTGCAGCTGTTGAGGAGAATTTCTTGCACTTGATTAATGTATTGTGATTCTAGTGGAGCGAGCCACTGAGAAACCATTCCTGGAACTGGAGAGTGTGAAGGTGTGGGTGATGGAGGTGACCGCAGTGCTGGGTAAAGAGATGTGGGATCCAGGGGAGGAGCCATGGGAGCTTGGATGACATTTGGAGCAGGTAAGTGTACCACATCTGTCTCAGCCAGTCTGGGGCAATGAGGATAATGCTGGCCCTGTCCATTCAGATTTTGTTGACCACCTGATGGAGAAGAGGTATCGGTAGAAAAGCACAGAGGAGTGCTATGCCCCAGTGGATTGTGAATGCAACTCCCAGGGAGTGTGAGCAGATGCCCGCACATAAGCAGTACTGCAGGCATTTTTTGTTGGTATTGGTCGCAAATAGATCTATCCAGGGAAAACCCCAGCATTGGAAGATTTGTTGCAGCACGGTGGGATCTATTTCCCACTCATGACTGGAGGAAAAATTCCTGCTGAGAGAGTCCGCTGTTATGTTGTCTTTGCCTGAGATGTGTGAGGCATAAAACATTGTAGCTTGATTGTCTATAAAAATCTGCACAGTGGAATTGGAGATGTGGTCTCGGAAGTGCTGGTAGGCATAGAATACCGCGTGGAGCTCAAGGTTATTGATATGCAGAGTAGTCGCTGCGGGTGACCATTGGGCTTGTGTGGTGAGGGTGCCTAGGTGGACTCCCTAGCCTAGTTGAGAGGTGTCTGTGGTGATCGTAAAGGAGGGGGCTCTTCTGTGGAAGGGGCACACGTTCATATGTTCAACCACCAATGGAGCGAATTCCTGAGACCAGCTTGAGGAGTCTGTGTCTTCTTGGTCTGTATACTGTTCTGAGCCAGTGTTGTAGCGGCTTCATGTGCAATCTGGCATGAGGGACTACAGTGGTGGCTGCTGCCATGTGGCCTAGGAGCTGGAGACATGCTCTGGTGGGTAGTTGGGGAGCTGTGCAGTGGACTTGGCTGAGCTCCCGTATGGCCAGGAATCTGTGATAGGGCAGAGATGCAGTGGCGGTGGTACAATCTGTTCAGGTCCCTGTGAACTCTAGCACTTGGATTGGTTGGAGTTGACATTTTGAGAGGTTTATCTGGAGGCCTAGAGATTGAAAGAGTTCCATGGTGGTATTGACTGAGTTTTGTGTTTCTTGACGGGAGTTGGCCCTTATAAGACAGTCGTCCAGATAAGGGAAGATGGACACTCCCTGTCTGTGCAGATGAAATGTGACTACTGCTAGTGCCTTGGAGAATACCCTCAGTGCGGTGGAGAGGCTGAAGGGGAGTACCATGTACTGGAAGTGGGGTCCCCTGCAGTAAATCTGAGGTATTTCCTGTGCGTGGAGTGGATAGGCACATGGAAATACGCATCCTGGAGGTCGAGAGTCGCCACCAGTTGTCGTTTTTGAGGGATGGAGTGATGGTGCAGAGGGTAACCATATGGAAGCATTGAAGAAGGACATGCCTGTTGAAGCCTCTGAGATCTAAAATTGGCCTCCATCCCCCTGACTTCTTTTCCATGAGAAAATACCAGGAATAAAAGCCTGTGTTGCGGTACTGGTGGGAAACATGATCCACTGCTTTGATGGAGAGCAGGTGGTCAATACCTTGGCATAGGACAGACTCGTGAGATGGGTCCCTGAAGAGAAACGGGGTGGGTGGGTGGAGTTTTGGGATGGACAAAAATGGTATGTCGTACCTGTTCTTTATGACGTCCAACACCCACTTGTCAGATGTTCTAAGGCACCAGTGATGATAGAATGGTGCTAGGCATTGTGTGGATATTGGAGTACCATGAAGGACGGGAAGGGAGGGATAAATTTGACAACTCCCAACCTGAGCTTCAAAATGTCTGTCTATTATTAGAGGGCTGGGACGAGATGGGCTGGTCGGCGCATTGCCGCCTTCTGCCCTGGCGTTGTCGCTTTCTCTGGTCATACTGCCTCTGTGATTGAGTAAAGAAGGCAGGTCTGTATCTCTGTGTATAGTCTTTGTTTTGTTTACGTTTTGGCACAGGAACCTGAATGCCAGGCTTGCGAGGAGTGGCTCTGGAATCTTTCAGGGAGTGCAACTAAGTGTCAATAGACTCCACGAAGAGCTCTGGGCCCTCAAATGGGAGGTCTTCAACCCTTGTCTGGACCTCCTTTGGGAAGCCAGATATGTGGAGCCAGGATGCTCTCCTCATCATGATTGTGGCTGCAAGGGAACAAGCGGCAGTGCCAGCGGAGTCAAGGGAAGCCTGTTGGGCTGTCCTGGCTATTAGGGAGCCCTCATTTGTGTTGGCTTTAAACTGCTCTCTTTTCTGTTCTGGAAGATACTAAATAAAAGTGGATATCTGTTTGAAGATGTGATGTGTATATTTTGCCAGCAAAGTCGTATAGTTCGAGATGCGTAACTGGAGGGAGGCAGACGAGTAGGCATTTCTACCCATAAGGTCAAGTAGTTTCCACTCTTTATCGGGGGACTGGATTTTGGTAAGATATGTTTGGCCCTCTGGTTGGCAGTGTCAGCTATGAGGGAGTTGGCAGGAGGGTGTGTGAAGAGGAACTCCATACCCTGCGTGGAAACGTAATATTTTCTATCTGCCTTTTTGCCCACTGGGGATATGGTGGTGGGTGTTTGCCACAGTTGTTTAGCGGGATCCAAGAGGGCAGGGTCTATGGGTAGCACTAATTTAACCACCAATGTAGTGTGTAGGATGCTGGTGAGCTTATGTTGGGTGTCAGGCTGTGTCGTTAATGACATTTCTAACATATCAGATACCCTTCTAAAAAGGTCTTGAAAAGCCTGCTGAGGGAGGCGGTAGCATGTGGCATCCTCCAGAGGGGAGGAGGACAACTGAGTTGGTGGGTGAGATGAATTGTTCGAGTCATCGTCACTGTCCCCTCCAGCCCCTGGCATGCATATCCATAAATAGAAGTGAATAAGTTAAATCTTGGCACGCCACTTCTGAAAGGTTGCCGACCACTGGTCTAAGCTATACAGCAGCTCAGCACCACAGCTGCTTAATGAGCCCTACCCAGGAACTCATAGCTGCCAGGCACGGAGCTGCCTGGCTGTGGGAGAGACACTTTTCCCTCAGCTACGCCAGCAGCTTCCTGCTGAGGACAGAGTAGTGAGTCTCTCCCAGCCGTTAGGGGGCCAAGGACACATCACAAGAACCAGCAGCAGCCCTGGCCACTGAATGCATCTAAATTATTGGGGAAGCAGGAACTAACCAACTACTACAACTAGACCTAAAGGTACAACGAAAGTCCCAGAAAAAATGGAGATAAGCAGTGTGAAGTAAACTAATACACTGAATGTTTCCACTCTAGCTGCGGGTGGTGAGAAGAAACTGAAGGCAAGTCTACACTAGAAAATTATTTTGAAGTAACTTATTTTGAAATAATAACTCCTGAAATAACTATTTTGAAATAAGCTTATTCCCAAAGAAAGCAGGAGTTATTATATTAAAATAACCAGCCCCTTATTTTGAAATAGTGGGCTTGGTAGGACATGTCTACATAGCAGGACAAAAGTCAAATTAAGCTATGCAATTTGAGTGATGTCAATTGTGTAGCTTCTGTCAAAATAGCTTAATTTGGATTTTGGAGCTGTGTACACAGCAGGAAGTCGAAGGAAGAACACTCTTCTGTCGACTTCACTTACTCCTCATAAAATGAGGGTACAAGAGTTGGAGAAAAGTCCTCCAGCTCACCATTATTTCAAAATAATGGCTTGCACTATAGACACACTCTACAGTGAGTTATTCCGAAATAACGCTGCTGTGTAGACATAGCTGTAGCATGGACGCTCTGTTTTTATTTTGAAATAAGGGGAGTTATTTCGAAATAACTCCCTACTGTAGATCAGGGCTCAGGGACTTGGAGTACCGTACCGCCACCCTTAAGTAGCCAGAGGAGAGACTAGGAGTCACAGGGAGAGACCACCACCTCTACAGTTACTACAATACAAATTTCTTTCATTTCAGTGCCCTGGGCATGTAAACAGTTTACTAGAATACACATCTGCAATCACTCAAAATGAATAAATGATCCAGCTAAATCAAGTCACTCTCAAGGCTAATTTAATGGTCCTTCACATTCTCAATCATGGGAACTCTGGACTGGAAAAGATGACCAAGTTAGACTTGTATTTTGACTTCTTTCTAATGTGAGGCAGAACCACCATCTTTATATGGCTAAAGTAACCCTTGGCAAATATATTCTCCTATTCACATTTACTGACTAAAAAAATTACAAATGGTGATTGCTATACATATAAACACAGTCTGAGGAGTGGTCAGATACTGTCTTCTAGAGAACTTCCAGAGTGAATAAAAATAAATTATTTTTTAAACAAATTTTGAAAATTGGATTTTAAAATTAATTGAAATACAGGGTTATATTTTATCAAAATAAACCTACTAAAATTAAATTTGAAATTAGACCTTAACATATGTTGTCAAAATTATTATAATCTATACCAGGAATGTTAAAATGCATTTAGTTAAGTAATCATGTAACTGCTGAAAAATTCACGTGGTGGGCAGGCAGGCAGGAGCCGGTGCATGTGGAGAGCCAGCTTTTAAGCCAGCTTTCTGTATGCACTGGCTCCAGTGGAGCTGCCTGCCCCACCCGTGATGGCTCTGTATCCGAGGCAGCAGCATGGAGGGGCAGGAGGGAGCCAGTATGCATGAGGAGTTGGCTGCCCACATGCTCTGGCTCCTGCCTGCTTCCTCTCCCCCCACACTGCTGCCTCTGTATCAGGCTTTAAAGCCAGCTCCCATGAAGACCAGGAGCTTCCATGTAACCGTGCATGTTAACCAATAAGTCCCGGCTCATTGGTTAACCATGTACACAGTTACACTTTCACATCCCTATACATTACAAACTAAACACAAAAAATAGTATTAAGTAGTACATGTTTGCTGTCAAATTTTAAAGAAAGCCAGACAACTGAATTGGTGGAAGTCTTGGGCTGAACACTTGGAACCAGAACTATTTGAAATGTTAAATCAGTTTTGATGGTAGTAGACTTTTCTGAAGGTGCATTTCAGTTTATTCATCTAGTTCAGTTCAATGATTAGATCATTCAAAATTCAGAAACCAATTGGAAGTTGATAAAGCAGGAAACTGGGCCTACAAATTTACCCTAATTGTGAGTGAAATATTTAAGAGCGAGGAAAAGTTTAGAAAATGCCTCAATAACTTGTAACAACAAATGTTGGTGGGAAAAGGTGCAAAAGGAAGACAGACTTAATTAATCCAATCAAAAAGGCCAACTGATATAATTCTAAAGGACTGTGTTAAGATCATGCCTGATAAACAAGTCAAATATGAGACTGAAAATCAATGAACCAAAATTGGTGTGTTGGTAATTTGGCCTAATTGGCAGATAGAATAATAAGGGGATGGAATATTAAGCCCAACACTCCCTTTGGGGATCCTTAAAAGAAAAGAACATTGGGAACAAAAGTTAGCAAAAGAGGAAGTAGTCTGAAAATAATGACTGGCTGGGAGATGAGTGAACAGGAAAGGCATGAACTTCACTTTCATCGCTCTCATCCCCACTGTCTTCTTGGACCTTGGGAATCCACAACATCACTGCTGGACTTTCATCATTCTAATCTTGAGTGAGGACCTGATTAGCCCAGGCCAAACACAGAGACAGAGAGAGGGGGACCCAGATGGCATCATCATTGCAAAGCTTCCTTAACTGCTTTGGCTAAATTCCAACCACCACCTGGGATATAAGACTGTGTTACCATCCCCCTCCCTCCTATATATATTTTTTCTTATCCCATTCTATTTCTTCTGTTTCCTATTCCTCTCTTTTTGCCATCTGATTAAATTAGAGTCTGACTGTGCTGACCAATATCATGTATTTTATAACACTTCTGTAAGCATGTGACCAGCAAGGCAACTACAGGTATGTCTACACTGTAATGAAAAACCCTCTGCTGGCCTATGCCAAGTGACTCAAGCTCCAAGTGATCAAGCTAAGGGGCTGTTTAAATATGGTCTAGATGTTCTGGCTGAGGCTGGACTCTGAGAAGTAAGAGCATCCCAGAATTTGGGCTGCAGTTCAAGCCTGAATGTCGATACTTCAATTTAAGAGCCCTTTAGCTTGACCTTTGCAAACCTGAGTCAGCTGGCATTGGCCAACCATGGATTTTTAATTGCAACATAGACATAGCCTGAAAGAGGACCTAAATTGGTCAATGTTAGAAGGAGGCTTATCCCTTCATCCTCCTACTTTCATGTTCCTTCTCACCCTGGCCTCTCTCACGTGAACAGAGAACAGCAATACCTGCAGTCCGGAGATGCAAACTATTCAATGTATATGGAGGTTAGCTTCCAGCATGAATCCAGTTTCCTTTCTTTTTTCCCTTGTTCCCTTGTTTTTTTCTCCTGTTTCCCGTTTTCTTCCTGTTTGCTCCCAATGTATATAGTAATGTTCTCAGTTAAACATGCCATGCCTATGTTTTTCTAGCAATGATATTGCAAATGAGTGGGAATATCAGAAACCGAAGATGCATTTTCTATTTTTAATGTTTTCTTTTTATATCTTTTATATTTCTTGTCTTGTTTTGTTCTCTAGAAAATGGGATCAGCCTTTAACAACAGCAGCAAAAATTTCAGCTCTATCCCAGAACTTTTCTCTTAAAAAAAAAAAAAAAAAAAAAAATAAAAAGCTATTGCTAACTAATATCAAATAGGGATGTTTTCCTTCTACAAAGAAGGGAACAAAAAGTTAATTGAAAGTCTTTGTTCTGTATCTTCAGTAAAAGGTTAAAATAATTGTTAATGTGGCAGGCTAAGGTTTCTGTGTACCAAACTTTCTTTAAATCTATTTAATGTTGGACAGTGACTTGGTCATATTAACACCTTTTACTCTTTGGGTCCATTGAAATTAATACAGCACATCTTCCAGTCTATAAATAAAAATTAGGTGTAAGAGCCCGAGATCGACTAGTTCTAAGATCCTAAAGCACATGGTACCAGAAATACACAGTTCAATTCATTAACTACACATAGTATTTCCTTTATTTAATAAAATCAGTGTTAAATGATAAACTTGTTTTGATGAGTAAAATGTTATATACCCAGCACATTTCATGCAATTTATTTAATTTGAAAAATTAAAATACTGTTTTGTGCATTATTAATGTAATTTGAATTTCCACACAAATAGACCTACATACAAATTACAAGTAAAAAGCAAATAAGAAACACATCAATCACCATTTTCTAACATAATTAACATTTAAGAATCTGAATATATATCAATTAAACTATATATTTTCTTAAATAAATGTGTACAGCAATAGTGTAAATCAATTATTTAAATCATTCCATCCTGTGACTTTCTGACCTCCACAGGATGAAAAAAATGAGGGACTCTGGCTCTCCTTTTTTCTTTCATCCCTACATGCATGAGTTGTTAGGATAATTAATCTTTTGGGTAGGAACCTAGCTGATGATTTGTCAAAGGTCAACTGAACTGTACTTTTTTTTCTAGTTTTTCTTATGTACAAACTGCTTTTGTTCAGATATTAATTACCCAAAGAAAAACTCATTTGAAACTGTTCCAGTCTATCATGTTAATATATATTTCCTGTCTACAAAAACCATTAATAGAATATTTTGATTTCAAAATCAAACTACCAAAGGTTAGGAAATGCTAGATTTACACTTGTGAGTGCAACCTTAATTCAGCACCCTTGTGTGTCCATTCTCTGTCCTGAATAAGGTCCTATGGCAAAACAGGTAAGCCTGCAATAAGGGACAAAATACATATACATAAAGGGAGTGAATTAAGTTTACTTGACAATGATACATCTGATATTTTCCTAACTTTCAAGCACTTGATTTTGCAACCTAAATAATATTATTTTAAATGCTTCAGGGGGTAGCCGAGTTAGTCTGTACAGGATAAACGTAAAAAACAACAAATGGTCTGGTAGCACTTTATAGACTAACAAAACATGTAGATGGTATAATGAACTTTCGTGGACACATCCCACTTCTTCAGATGACCGGAAACTCCGGTCATCTGAAGAAGTGGGATGTGTCCACGAAAGATCATAATACCATCTACATGTTTTGTTAGTCTATAAAGTGCTACCAGACCATTTGTTGTTTTCTAAGTTTATTCTTTTAAATGTACATAGTTTTTTGCTTGCAATTTCTGAGAGGGAGTTATACACAAAAAAGGTAAAATCAAATTTTGTTATGTACAACTCAACCATTTCATTATGCTTCATCAACAGGGTTTGAATGCTGAGCCTTCGGCACTGCAACACAAACTGCTGCTTCTTGAGGACACTAGCTGACAGTGGGAAGAAGGCTTTTATTCCAGCATAGTAAAATGGGCTCCTCACATCATGTGCTGGGACCATGTGTTAGATCCTGGGAGATTAGAGTTGGAAGTTCAGCTCAGCTCTTTTCCTCTTAAGATGAGATTTGGTGGAGTCATACCCCATGTT
The DNA here is from genome assembly GCA_019425775.1 of Rafetus swinhoei. NCBI lineage: Eukaryota > Metazoa > Chordata > Testudines > Trionychidae > Rafetus > Rafetus swinhoei. Next base: position 265,087,090 of record CM033437.1, on the reverse strand, counting down.
TTTCTCCCTTAGGGTGTGGGATATGGAACACTAGGATCATGTCTTAATGGAGCTCTATGTTTAACTTAAAATTCTTCCCCCAGTAGAAATCCCTGCAGAGGGGCTGCAACAGCATAACTATCTGCCAACCTTGTACGAAATCCTCCTTGGTGCACAGGAGGTATAATTTACACCTTTTTGCTCACGCTTCAGTGAAAGTGAACCATAGTCTTTTGAGAGAAAGAAAGATTGTTTCTTACAAAGTGCTGTGTTGAGGCAGCAATTAGAGCAATAGTAAGAATGTTTTTCCTGCTGCTTGCATGAGATTCTCAGGAAGTTTTTAGGGAAAATAGTAACCCTATGTCCACCATCTATGAGTAATTATTATAGTTGATTTTAACTATTTTTAAGAAAAAAATCTTCTAATTTGGCATGACAACCTGATTCAAAATGTATTATTTAACTCAGTAAAGCATTTTGAGATACTGTTTTCAGGAAAAGAACATTTTATACTATAGTGTATGGCAGCATAAAACAGTATAATTAAAACACATTTTTAAAATCAAGCCTTTGTGTGGCTCAGTCCTCAAAGTAGTAAAAGTGGACCACAGAGGAAATTTTGAACAAAATATTCAAAGAAGAACTGAGAGCTTCCTTCCTTGTTCAGGAATGTCTGAAGCAGTGGAGCATGCAGGCTGAAAATTTCCAAGGCTATAAAATAAATGGTAGCCTTAACATTAAGGAGTTTGAAAGCTGCTTAGGTTTCTAATAAGGCCCAATAACACTGGCAGAAAGGCCTTTATAATACTGTAGCTCTCTTTGGCCATGTCTACACTAGGAAACTATTTCAAAATTAGCAAATTCAACTTAACAACTTCAAACTAGCATGTCCACACTACAGAGAAGCCTCGAAATTTGTCCAAGGCAGGCTCCGTTAATGTGCTACCTCAGACTGAGAGCCCCAGGAAGCACTGGGGAGTAATTAGTTCAAATTACTCTGAGGAATAATTATTTTGAAATAGTGGCAACGAAGTGTCTACACTACCATTATTTCAAAATAATTATTTCAAAATTAGTGTTACTCCTGATGAAAATCAGTGGTACAGATTTCAAATTCCATGGCCTGTTATTTCAAAATAACGGGCTTGGTAGTATAGATGCTCTGCTTATAAATTTGACCTTGGGGAGGTTATTTCAAAATAGAGACCTAGTGTAGACCAGAGCTTCATGTTTGGAGTTGTTGACTCTTAAAACTATACAAGATGACATGTTTAGCTATTTCTCATGAAAAATGTATGTCATGTCAGTTTGGAAGGACATGTTCCTTTTGTCTTATTTCAGTACGTCTCTTCTTCCTGTTCTTTTTTATGACATTCTTTGCTTTCCTCTCTTCTTTCAGCTACCTTTCTTCATTTGCTTTTATTTCCACCTTCTCAATCTAACAGTTTTTATCACTGGCTCCTTTCCTCTTCCGCCATGCTTTAGATTTTCGGAGTCTCCTTCCTCACAATATCTATATGTGCACTTCCTTCTTCTCTCATCTCTTTCTCATGCCTTTTTTTTTTTTTAAAGATTAGAGGACAAAAAAGGAGTTACTTTAAAAAAAAAACTGAGCTAGCTACCGCAAAGCAGCTAAACCACTTCGGAGTTTGTCTATACTAAGAAAGAGGGTTAAACTCAGGATGGGATTTGCTAACATGTTTGAACTAATCCCAATTTAATCATCTTTTTTTGCAGTGTAGCAGATTAGCACATTAAGTTGATTTAGTTGTTCAAAGTCACCCCTTGTCTCCGAGGATATGTCTAGACTACATGGCTCCGTCGACGGAGCCATGTAAGCTAATTTATCTGGCATAGTCAAAGAAGCTGGGATTTAAATAATCCCCGCTTCATTAAAATAAACATGGCCGCCGCACTGTGCCGACGATCAGCTGATCCGGCACAGCGCGGCAGTCTAGACGCAGATCTGTCATCTGGGGAAGCCTTTGTCAACCGATCCCTTATGCCTCGTGAAACGAGGTTTACAGGATCGGTCGGCAAAGGCTTCTCCAGCCGACAGATACGCATCTAGACTGCTGCGCTGTGCCGGATCAGCTGAACATCAGCACAGCACGGTGGCCATGTTTATTTTAATGAAGCAGGGATTATTTAAATCCCCGCTTCTTTGACTATGCCGGGTAAACTAGTTTACATGGCTCCATCAATGGAGCCATGTAGTCTAGACATACCCCAAGAGATCAAATCATGATGAAAAGTCAATATCTCAAAAATAATAAAAAATAAACCGTTTTTTGTTTTGGGTTAGCTGAAACATTTCATTTAGATAATTTCAAAGTATTTTGTTTTGATTTAGACTTTTAAAAACCCTTTTCAGTCTAATTAGCTTACATTTCTAAATGAAAAAAAATATTTTTGAACTGGAAAACTCCCAATTTTTCATTTAAAAAAAATAAAAATGAAACAGTGTGATGATTTTGAAATACTTTTTTGCTTGACATTTTTTCAGTTGAGAAATTTGTCAAACCCACCCGCATTTCACAGTTTCAGGTTCAACAAATCAGCAATATTCAATGAAAAACAATAATCATAGGGTAAAAAATTCCAAACCAGCTCTAATAATGAACTAGATATAAAAGTCAAAACTTCAACATAGAAACTAGACTTATTGTTTAAAGATCCCTATAGTCTTTGCCACACTATAGAATTTACCCCTTGTTGACAATGGATGTCAGCAACAGACAAACTGGTTCTGAACACAGTTTAGCTCTAAATGTAGGCATAGGTAAACTGGTTTCAATAACTTTTCAACAACCATGGTAAAAATTCACAAGTTAGTTGCATCCATTGTTATCACCTATTGTCAGCAATTGGTAAGTTCTGTAGCATAAACAATAATCAACCCCAGCAGGACCAGATGGCATTGATTCAATAGTTCTGAAGGAGCTCAAATATGAAATTGTAGGGCTACTAACTATAGTATGTAATCTACTGCTAAGTCAGCCTCTATATCAGATGACTGGAAGATTGCAAATGTGCAATTTTTTAAATAAGCTCCAGAGGTGATCCTGGCAATTACAGGTCAGAAAATCTAGCTTCGATACCAAGCAAACTAATTTTAACTACAATAAAAAACAGAATTATCAGACTCATGAATGAATATGATGTGTTAGGGAAGAGTCACAAACGTTTTGACAAGGGAAATTATGCTCACCAGTCTATTTGAATTATTTGAGTGGTCAACAAGCATGTGGACAAGGGTGATCCAGAGAGCATAGCATACTTTGACTTTCAGAAAGCCTCTGATAAGAATCCTCACCAAAGGCTTTTATGCAAAGAAAGCAGTCATGGGATTAGAGGGAAAGTCATGGGATAAGAGGGAAGGTCCTATCACTGGTTAATAATTGGTTGAAAGATAGGGAACAAAGGTTAGGAATAAGTATTCAGTTTTCACAGTTCAGAGAGTTAAGTGGTGGGGTCCCTCCTAAGGACCTGTACTTGTCATCATCATGGAGAGTTTCTGAAAACATTTGCTCAAAGTGCAAAGGCAGTCAAAGATGCTAAAAGGATGTTAGGAACATAATAGATAACAATACAGAAAATGTGATAATTCCACTATGTAAATCCATGGTATAGCAAACTTTTGAGTACTGTGTGCAGTTCTGGTCACCGCATCCCAAAGACATATATTAGAATTTGAAAAAAATACAGAGAAGGGCACCAAAAATTATTAGTGGAAAAGAAATTAAAAGGACTGGAGCTATTCAGCTTAAAAAAGGGATATGGCAGAGATCTATAAAATAAGGAAGTTAATAAGGAAGTCATATTTATCCCATCACACAATATGAACCAGAGGTCACCAATTAAATTAATAGGCAACAGAAGGAAGTACTTCTTCACACAATTTATAAATAGCCTGTGGAACTCATTGCCAGGGAATGTTATGATAGCCAAAACCATAACAGGGTTAAAAAAAGAATCAAATAAGTTTATCAAGGATGGGTCCACCAAAGGCTATTGTCCAAAATAGACTGGAATGTAACCTCATCCTCTGGGGGTGAATCTACACTGCACCCTTACCCCAAAATAGGCTGCACAGTGCCAAATTTCAAAATAAAGCGCTATTCCAAAGTGTCACTTAATTCTTGTGGAACAAGGGTTACAGGGATGTCAGAATAGTACGCCCATTATTTTGAAATCTATCCTGAAATAGCTCTGCAATGTAGATGTAGCCTGGGTGTCCCCAATCCTCCGACTGCTAGATGCTGGGACTGGATGACAGGGGATGGATCACTCAGTAAATATCCCTGTTCTGTTCTCTCCCTCTGAAGCATCTGACACAAGCCACTATAATTCGAGGCTAGATAGACTATTGGTCTGATCTAATATTGCCATTTTTATCTTCTTATGTAAACAAGCCCCAAAACCTAGAGCTGGTGGAGTACTCAAAACCAGTATTTGTAAACAATCACTCAAATTCTGAGCCACTGCTTGACTTAGCCAAAATCATATGCTCCTGTTATTCAACTGTTTGCAAACATTACTGGTGAATGGATTTGTGCTTGCATAAATTTTGGGGGCAATGGCTGCTCTTTATACAAACACCATAATCACATGCAAATAAGGTTATTTGTGCCTGAACAAGAGAATTCATTATCTGCAATTATGCTATTTTAAAAGTTTGAGCCATCCAATCAGAAAACAGAAATAACGAAGTAACTCAGATAATTAATGAGACACAACAAATAGCAAATACTCAAATCGGACAATTTCTAAACAATAAAATAAAGTTTATCCATCACAACTGTCCAGTGATTAGTCATGAAAAATACTAATTCAACTAATTTTGGTTCAAGAATAATTCACATATTTTCCACCACTATTAATAGCAATGAATAATTCAACAAGAACTACGTAGGACTTATATAATGCAACCAGTTCTAACTTGAATGAAGATGCAAAAGCATCAGGTGACATTTGCCAGAAAAGCAAAAAAGTGGCACAGGAAGTATAACTCTTACAGGACATTAGGGGTGCATCTATACAGCACCCGAAACTCAAAATAAGATACACAATTTGTGCTACGCAAATTGCATAGCTTATTTCGAGTCTATTTTGAAATATCTTATTTCATCATTTGGTGCTGTCTACATAATGCCAAATTTCAAAATACAGCACTATTTCGAAGCATCCCTTACTTCTCATACAATGAGGTTTACAGGGATGGTGAAATAGCGCATCCACAATATTTCAAAATAGTGGACGTGTTGAAAAGATGCGGGGTAGCTATTCGGGATAGCTCTGGTATTCCGAAATAACTTACCCTAGGGGATTCAACTGCTCTCCCCAACCTCTTTCACTCACTCATTTTCACCCACCTGGGTCAACAGATTGGGGTTCAGGAGGAAGTCAAGGCTCCTAGGCCCAGAAGTGAGGAGTTTAGGGTGTGGGAGTGGGCTCCAGGAAGAGGCAACAGGTTGGGATGTGAGAGGGGGGTGAGGGCTCTGGCTGGGGGTGTGGGTTCTCGGGTGCAGCTAGAGATTAGAGGTTTGGGATGCAGGCTGGGGGTGGAGCTGAGGGATTTGGATTCTGGGAGGGGAGTCCAAGCTCAGGCACAATATTGGTGTGTTGGAGGGGGTACAGCCTCTGGATTGGGAATGTGGGTTCTAGGGTGGGGCCATAAATTAGGGGTTCAGGGTACAGGATGGGGCTTTGGGTTGGGGCGGGGGGGTTGGAGTGCAGAGGGATGTGAGATCTCTTCCTTGGAGTGTGGACCCTTGGTGGGGTGGGGAGATGAGAAGTTTGGGATGCAGGATGGTTCTCTGGATGGGGATCAAGGGGTTTGGAGGGTTAGGGATCAAGACTAGAGCAGGGGGTTGGGGCACAGGCGGGGAAGGGATACGGGCTTGGGGTGGGGCTGGAAGGGTTTATAGTACAGGATGGGGCTAGGATAAAGGGGTTCTGAGGGCAGGTAGGGAATCAGGATTGGAGCAGGGGGGTTGGGGTACAGAGGAGATGAGGCTCCAGATAGGGGGGTGTGTGCTCTGGGGTGGGGGTGGAGATTAGGGTTTTGGGGTGAAAGAAGGTGTTCCGGGCTGGGATCAAAGTGCATGCTGCCCTGTCCACTGTCACCATCCCTGCAGCTCCCACTGAGTGCAGATCCTAGTCAATGCAAAGCTAACACTTGGGGTGATGCAGTGTGTGGAGCCTCCTGGCTGCCCTATGTGTGGGAGCTGTAGGAGGGACATGGCACTGCTTCCTAGAGCTGTGCAGAATCATGGCGGGCACAGAGCTTGCCTTGGTCCCTTTGCATGGCCAACGGTCAACAGCAGATTTTAATGGCCCGGTCAACAGTGCTTGCCAGAGCTGCCAGGATCCCACCGGTCGAAAATCACACACCTGGCAACCCTAGATGAACATGTGCTTATGTAAACAATCTGGGCCGTAGAATTATAGATTTTTAAAGCCAGAAGAAACCATCAGATCATCTAGTGTGTCTACCTGTATACCATAAGCCACCAGCACCATCCAGCACCCTCACACTAAACCCAACAATTGAAATTAGAACAAAGTATTATAGTCCCCAGGAAATTAAACTATTATGTACCATAGGTAGAGAACAGAAAGAACTGAGGTATGCCAGTGCCCAAGGCCCCAACAATAGTAGGAAACCAATTAGGTGAGATATACCCAGATTACCGTGGCAAGCTCGTAATATCAGACACTACAGAGGAAGGGAATCCACCCCTTCAAGATCACTGCCAATTTGGCCTAAGGAGAATTCCTTCTCAGCCCTCAATATAGTGAGATAGTAGGCAGTGTTCTTCTCCCTATGGATTCAGTCTTACAATCACATTCATATAGGTAGGTCCTTACATCTCCACACACTACCAATCTATGTTCTTCAGCAAAGAATCCATATTTTTGCTTGTTTAGAGAGGCATTTAAGCTCAAGTTTAATGATTGCCAGAAGCAGGTAAGGACCTCTGTTTAATACTGCACCAAACATGACACCTCCAGTGGAACAATAATTTTTGAAATCATGCAGTTTCAAGCCTTATCCTTTAAATAAATGAGTGGGCAGAAATCCCTTTTGCCCATACAGAATCCTATTGAAGTCAGTTTAAATTCAGGATGACACAAGTGAGAGTCACAAATGGCCAAGAGGCAGAGAAAGAGAAGAGAAAGGGCAACATTGACAATAATAAGATCACTGAGTTACCCACTGAAGTATGCCATGATATTTTAGAACAAAAATATTTCTTGACTAGCACTACTCCAGCTCAACCCAACCCCCTATAACAGAAGTGATGTTTTTGACTGGGATTTGAATGAGAAGGAATTGGCTTGTTGGACAGGAAAGTCTAAGCAAAAAGGGCAATACAGAAAAATAAAAGGCACAAAAGAGAAAGATGTAAAGGAGGCATAGAGGCTGGCAAGAAGGTGAATAAAAAAGAAGACTATATCAGAGATGTAGAAAACTTGATTTAGTATGTTTTGGCCAGTTAACAGTTCTCTTGTCATTTTAGCTGCATGCAGCTTGTTTATTCCTTCTTCCCTGTGGCATATTTTTGCAAAGGAATCTGCATTTCAGCCATGTATAGAGAACATACATGTGTGTTATATTTAGGAGTCTTCAGGGTAAAATTTGCCAGTGCAACTGAAATATATAAATAACAGATATTGAAGGAGATGCTTAGGTTATCTGGTTCCCAAGTCCCTTTGTCTTTAATAGGAAACTTGTTGTTAAAACCCACAAAATGCTTTGAACGTTTACCCCACAATTTCCTTGTCTTCCAGAAAGGTTTCTTGGAATTCAAAAAGTAATTAAATATACGAGTATCTTTATTTCTTCTTCTCAAGCATCTACAGCAGAGGTGGGGAATAATTTTAGTGGGGGGGGACACACCAAGATTTTAGTAAGTGGTCTCGGATGGAAGTTGGGTGCAGAAGAGAGTTGGGGTATGAGACTGGGATGCAGAAGAGGATGTGGGGTCTGAGAGGGAGATTGGGTGAAGGACAAGGTTGTGACTTAGGGCAAGGGATTGGGGTGCAGGGTCAAGGAGTGGGTATGGGTGCAGGATAGGATTCTGGCCTAGGGGAGGGGTGTTGGAGAGTGTGCAGGGTCTTAGAGGGAGTTGTGATTTGGGAGAAAGGGGCAGTGTGCCTGACGCAGGTTCTAGCTGGGAGGTGTTTACCTAGGCAGCTCCTAGCCAGCAGCCCTGCAGAAACCTGAGGCTGTAGCCCCAGATTATTGGCTGGCTGCCCCATGTGGCTCTGCTCCGAGCAGATGGGGGGGGGAAGGAGGAGAGAGCCAATGGGAGCTGAGAGATTTTGCTGGGGGGGGGGGGGGAAGGGCGGCAGAGCAGACAGTGGCCTGCTGTTTAAAGGTGAGAGCTGCTCTGTGTTAAGGGTCCCGGCGAGGTTGCTGCTGGCCGGATCTGGCATCTAGGCAGGTCATATCTGGTCTTCTGGCTGCATCCTGCCCACCCCAATCTACAGTATACTTGCCAGCAGCCCCACAGTCTAATTATTTATAACTAGCAGGTGAGGCCCATCATTGACCAGGCAAAGTCATTTTGCATAGATTATACTTATCGTAAAGTTCAAGAAATTAAATATATGTAATTGAATGCTTTATTAATGTTCTTGCAAAAGGGAAGTAAAAGAATAGTTTTAAATTTGTAGGATTTCAACTTCAAACATTATTCAGTTTATTAAATAATTACCATAAATAGTAAATTTGAATCAGAAACTTGTAAAGCTTCCATTACTCTTTCTGAAACTAATTTGAATTATTTTGTGATTTGTAACAGTAAAAATGTTCTTTGCACTAAAATGACAGTTGAATAAGTGACTTAATTTTAATTTTGTTAGCAAATATTTCTTATGAACTCTAATCATAATAGTCATGACTTTTTTTTCAATGAAAAACAAAAATAATTATTTAAACCAGTGTTTCTCAAAGTGATCCACGGACCCACTCCGAAAACACTGCTACCGGGCCGTTCCGGTTTGTTCACTTACCGGTTCTGCAGCCACAGAGCCTTGCGGCGGCTCCCATTGGCTATGGTTCACCATTTGAGAAACACTGACTTAAACCTCTCACCCAGCATATTCTGGTGTAAAAAGTAGTGCATTCAGCTAATTTAAGTGGCAGGATTGTTTATGCAAAATTTGGTATCTGTAGGTAATTGTAAAGTATGACTTTATTTTGCACAAACAAATCCACAAACAAACAAACAAACAAACAAACAAACAAAATCTTCAAAATATACAGTCGATGTGTTCTATCAAATTTATATTATCCTAATGATGTATTCAGGGGCATACAATATATTATGCATGTCAAGTTCTGCAAAGAATGTTAAAGACAACAATTTATCTCAAGTAATTTATCAATACAAATACCTAATTTTCCTTTGCCTCACAACTTGTGTAGTCATTTACACCTAAAACAGGTTTAAAATATTGCCATTCTGATATGGTTGACTTTTACATTAATTTTATGTAGGTGTTAATGAATATACTAGATGTAAAGCAGAGAAGAATCAGGTCCATATATGTTGCCAATTCCCAAACATTAGTGGTGATAAAGAAAAGAGTTCATAGCCCCACATTTCATATAATTGGAAAACTCATATGGATATAGCAAGTGACATAAACCATCTGTATACAAAGTACAGCTACATTTATTTATTAGGCTGAACAGCTACATGCAATATTCATCCTGTGCCTTATTTTTACACCTCACTTGTCTCTAGATGAAGAAAAATATAAAATCTAGATATACAGTAATATTTCTGGGAATTTTTATGCTACTGATTAGCCTTTCAGACTTCCTGAGATCCTAACTGCTTCTCCTGTTATACTGATAGTTGATTATATAGTCTCTATCTTCCCCCACACGCTATTCCTTTTCGACATTTAACCATCATTCCTGTCACTCTGGCTCACAACCTTGTTGCCATATTTCACTTCTCTTTGTTCTTCTCAAACATCATCATCAAAGCTGCTGCTGCTAAATTTTGCGGTTCCTTCCTCTAAATTATCCCCAAAATATGTCCCTTCCCATACTGTCACAATTATGGCATGATCATCTTTTGCAATCACTTCTGCAGCCTTGATCTCTGTCTTCCTGGCCTTCGTCAGATTTCAAATTGCACTTTTCAGGTCTGTCCAAATTTTTGCTGCTCAAACCGTACTTCTTGACTCTTATCCCCACTGTATCACTCTGTGAGTCTTTGGATTGGTTTTTGATTGCCATCTGTAACAGACTCCTCACCCAACATTCCCCTCCCCTCCATTCTCTAAATCTGGCATGCCTGTTACTCCCCTAGCCTTCTATTTCCATTAGTGCCTACATGCAAAGGTACTGGAACTAAGGGTGCTGCCTTGCCCACTGGCTTAAAGTAATAACAACAACAACCAGGCACACCCACAAGGGTGTGTATGTGCAAAATGGGGGCAATTTCCCCGGGCCCAGCGATTCAAAGGGGCCAGGGGCTCCCAGCTTCCCCACTGCTACTGCAGCAGCAGTGGTGGCCAGAGCCCCAGATCCTTTAAATCACTGCCAGAGCGGCACACCATGCACTCCGGAGGCAGTGCTATGGATTGAGGGGAGCACGTTGTGCTCTCGGTGGTGCTGAGGGCTGTCTGGAGGGCTAGCTGCCTTGGCCCCTGCAAGGCCCGAAGGAGCCGGCCCCCTCCACACCCACAGAGGCTTCCAGTGCCCCCAACAACACAAATATATGGTTTTTGCCTTCAGCATCCTCACTATAAAACTGTTCCAGCACCACTAACTACATGAGCAAAATCCAGCTCTCGTTTACACTAATATAAATCCAGAGTAACTCCACTGACTTCCAACCGAGTTATTCCAAATACATGCAGATAAAACAGAACAATTTTGGAACCTATACTTTTCCTTATATAGTCTCATTTCCCATGACTAAACTGTGTTCTGTGGCTCTACCTGCACTGCAGCCCTATTCTTCTTTAACACTCTCTTAAAACTCACTTCTTTTGATCAGCTTTGTATCACTGACCTTCATGCAGATACCAAAGACAATGGCAGTGCATTTAATATACTAAATTTAAAAATAAAAAGGAGTTAGGCAAGATACTTTATAACAAGCATTTCTCATGATCTTTAACTGTTATAACCTTGACACTCTGATATTTAAATAGTTTTTGCCAACCACTGGAAGAAATTGTGAAATATCTCTTGTGTAATTATGGCAGGGAAAGGTGGAAGCTTTCTTTTTATTCACATATTCTCTTTATTCACCAAGTAGATCATTAAATTATTAGTCTCAGGCTATGTCTACACTACAAGGTTTTTGCGCAAAAACCAGCAGAGCGTCCACACCGCAAGCACGTTTTTGCGCCAAAAAAAAAAAAAGAGTAAATCAACAGGACAGAGGACTTTTGCGGGTAGAGTTATTCCTCTCCCCCACGAGGAATAACTCCTTTTTGTGCTACAGCTCTTGCACAAAAAGGCATGTGCACGCCCCGCAGGGGTTTCTTGCCAAAAAGAGCCTATCAGAAAAAGCACAGGAACTCTGATGGCCTTTCTGTGAATGGGCATCAGAGCTTTCTTGGACGCTCTCTTGCGCAAAAGCACATCACTTTTGTGATGCGCTTTTGAGGTGTGGACACGCTTTAGCACAAGAAGTTTTTGCGGAAGATCTCTTCTGCAAAAAGCTTCTTGTGCAAAAAACCCTGCAGTGTAGACAAAGCCTCAGGGAGGTGTTATTTTCATATATTGTATGACCAAGTGAACTAGATTAAGTAGGCACCCAGTATTTCTATTCTACTACTTGTAATAAAATCCTATATATGAAAATTTTTGTTTATGTTACCTTGACTTTTCCCATTTCTCTCCTCTATATAGTATAGCTCTCCCTGTTGTAACTTGACCCTATGTAGATGCTTACCTTTTGAGGGTGGGATTGTGTTCCAATGAAAGGTGCTAAATAAAAGCAAAGAATTCTTACTATTAGCATTAATTATCAGTCTCATTACTGGCCATAAAATTATCCCAGCTCCTTTTAAAATCCAACTACAGTACATAGGCCAAATTCTGAACTCAGTTAATGACTAGAAGTCTAGAATAGCACTACTCACTACAGTAGATTCCTTTGAACTTACATTTGTTGAAGTAGAATTTGGACATTTGACTAAAACAAATGTATTTGTTTTAAATTTACCTGCCATTAGCTCTGAGTACATTAATTATAAATGAGATGGTTGGGTCAGTCAGCAAGTCTAGTGGTCTAGGCCTCCAACCCCAGTCTTCCTGTTAGTTCAAGGTATCCCAGCTCATGGAAGAGGTCTTTCCTGAATTGACTCCTTGATGGTAGACTTAGCTCTGCCCTTGTTGGAAACCAGGATTATAGTCTAGAGTCAGTAGGGGGACCTGGGCCCTCCTACTCAGTAGAGGGACATGGGCCCTCCCATTCTACAGGAAGTGACCCAGGATCCTGAAAGTGAAATGGTGTTTACCAGCCTACCTTCAGCCATTCCACATGCTCACCTTCCATTAAGCCACTTCTTGCCACCCCTAGTTGCACAATATCTCCTTATATTTATGTAAGCCCCTCCATATCTTTAATCATCTTTGCTTCTTTATGCTGCAACTTTTATAATCTAGGCTACAGCTTTTTGAAAGCAAGTATAATCCCAAACCAGATTTTTTTTTAAATAATTACCTTGAGATTAAACATTCAATATCTGTTTCATGAGCATCTGATCTATTGTCTGTGTCTGACAGACTGCAAGCTCTTAGGAGGCAGGAATTGGGTCTTCTCTTGTTTGTACAGCACTGAATATGCCTGTTAGCTCTTAAAAATATTTATAAAAAATATAAAACTCTAAAACCCTAAGGGGCTATGATTAAAAATTTAGAGTATTCAAAATCAGGAAATACTATACCATTGATTAATATATTACAGGAAGCTCTTTTATTATTTTAGTCTTTTTATTAACGAATCACCCTATTTTCTTGTTCTAATTGTTACCCATTTAAAAATAGTTATGAATGACCTATGCATTTCTGTGGTAGACAAGAAATAAAATCTCAAACCAAAGGTCAATACTGAGGAAAAAACTCATTTCAAGTGACCTGCTAAACTTTGGAAGAACTTGCCAGTTCCAAGATGCGTGTAAAGAAAACACAACTAGTCTAAAGGGGAGGGCTGAATGTCATATCAGTAAGAACATAAGAATGGCCATACTGGGTCAGACCAAAGGTCCATCTTAGCCCAGTATCCTGTCTGCCGACAGCGCCACTGCCAGATGTCCCAGAGGGAGTGAACACAACAGGTAATCATCACGTTTCCTCTCTTGTCATCCATTTCCAAACAGAGGCTAGGGATACCATTCCTACCCATCCTGGCCAATAGCCATTGATGGACCTAACCTCAATGAATTTATCTAGCTCTTTTGTGAACCCTGTTAAAGTCATAGTCTTCACAACATTCTCTAGCAAAGAGTTCCACAGGAACTGTATGTTATACCATAAATCTTTCAGACAGGGCCATATGTCTAAAAACAAATCCACAACCTCCTAAAACGTTTACTGAAATGGGGGAGAGGGGATAAATCCTTCTGCTTTTAGGAGAATAAAACAACACCTATAAAATCTTTTTTTCTACATGCGACAAATCCAGACCTCAAAAAGCCTTGAATGGAAAACACACAGGCATTTCAAGGTAAATGAAAGCCATCCTAAACCCATTTTGGACATCATAGACATAAATTAGACTGATCTCAGGTAGAATGCCACTTAAGTGGAACAAAGTTATACCTGGAATGAATATGGCCCATAAAGGAAAGCATATACATATCATGCATTAGGTCCACTGAGGGGAGTGTGATAAAAATAAATATTAGACCAGGGCTAGGTAAAATATGGCTTGCAGACCAGATCTGGTTCACCAAGCTGACAGATCTAGCCCATGTACACAGAGGGGAACCTTAGGCAAACTTCCTGCCTGTCCCGCCCCTTCACACTGATCAGAAAAGCAGCTGCAGAGCTGTTTGTCTTTGAACAGCTGTGAGCCCAGAGGATGGGGGAAAGGTTTTGCGTGCTTCCCTCACCCCCAGCACAATCACATTGGCCAGTTTCCAACCAATGGGAGCTGCCTGTTTGAAGATCAGGCAGCATGTGAAGCACCCCTCTCTGCTTACCTCAGGGCAGCTATTCACACACACACATGGCCCCTGCAGTCTATGCAGGGATGGGCAGGCAGGGAGCCTGCCTGAAAAACCAGCTAGGCTGCTGGCTGAGAGTCACTCAAGTAAGTCTCCTGGCCAGAGCCTGCTTCTGGCACTCCTGCCTCTTCCTCCCCCAACATTTTCTCCCCTCTACCACCCCTACCCAACATAAACCAAGCCCTCTGCACCTGCTGCACCCCTACACCACATAACACAAACCTTCTGCCCACTCCTGCACTCATACCCCATCCTAGACTCTGCACCCCAATTTCCTGCCCCATGTCACAACCCCATCCCGCCCAAGGTAACAGCCCAAACCCCTGAATCCCCTCCTGCAGCCTAATCCCCTGCAGCAGATTTAAAACAGACAAAAAATGTATTTTTTCACACAATGCACAGTCAGTCTGTGGAACTACTTGCCAGAGGATGTTGCAAAGGCCCAAATTATAAGAGGATTCCAAAAAGAACTTGATAAGTTCATGGGGGATAGGTCAATTGATGGCAGGATGGGCAGGGATGATGTCCCTAGCCTCTGTTTGCCAGAATCTGGGAATGGGCGACAGGGGACAGATCACCTGATGATTGCCTGTTCTATTCATTCCCTCTGGAGCATCTGGCATTGGTCACTTTTGGAAAACAGGACATTGTGCTAGATGGACCTTTGGTCTGACCCAGTATGACCATTCTTATATCCTTATAAACAACAAATAGTCCTGTGGCATCTTAGAGACTAACAAAATAACGTCTACTGTAGCATGTAGGTGCACTTTTCAGACCCATGCCTCCCAGAAGTCTGGCTTCCTCTCCTTCCCCGATCTGTTCTGCCCATACTAAATGACTTGGGGTACCAATACTCTAACATGAAATCTTCCCATCTCCAGTGTGCTTCTGCTTGTAAAAGACAGAATTTGGCCATAAAGATATCAAACTTTCTTTGTACGAAGGAAGACTTGTTGGGCTGGCCTTTTCTCTGTTTGCTGCCATATGGCTGCAGCTTTGGCAAAGCAGTCTTCCTCCTAAGCTGTTAATATCCTCCCTTCTCAAGGGCAGAACACAGATAGATTATAAGTACTTAATTAAGGCAGTATTTTAATTAGATATGTGTAGGCATGTTGGCATAAGGCTGTTTTCACAGTGGTTAGTTATATATCTGCAATGATATACTTTAATTGTAGTTTAGTATGTTTAGTTTAAAGCAATTGCTTCCTCTTTTTAACCAACAGCATAGTTAAACTTAGAACCTTAATATAATGCATCCAATTCATGTGCTTTAATGAGAGGTGCTCTGCTCATCTTCATTCCTTTGTTTAAATTTGACATAACTATCTGCTTCTCCCAGTAAAGGGACAAGGTGGATGAGGTAATTTTTTTCTATTGGATCAACTTCTGTTGGTGAACAAGACAAGCTTTTGAGTCAAACAAGGCTCTTCTTCAGACTGACCTGTGTAGGGGGTTGTAAACATGGTCTCCCAGTGTGACACTGTGGCTAAAAAAGCTAATGCAATCCTTGTGTAAATAAACAGAGGAATCTATTTTAAGAGCAGGGAAATTATTTTAACACTATATATTTGATACCCATGTGACTACTTCTGTATACTGTGTCCAATTATGGTCTGCACAGTTCAATAAGCATATTGATACATTGGAGAGGGTTTACAGAGGAGTCACAAGAATGATTAAAGGATTAAAGAAACTGCCTTAGAGTGAAAGACTCAAAAAGCTCTATTTAGTTTAAAAACAAGAAGATTAAGGGGTGACTTGATTGCAGTCTGAGAGTAACTACCTGGGAAATGAATATTTGACAATGGGTTGTTTAGTCTAATAGAGAAAGGTATAACATAATCCAATAGATGGAATTTGAAGCTAGACAAATTGAGATTGGAAATAAGATGTACATTTTTAACAGTGAGGCCATGTCTACACTAGGAAACTATTTCAAAATAACTAAATTCGACTTAACTCATGATTTTACAAAATCAAAATGGTGTGTCCCCACTACGGGGAAGCATCGAAATTAATCCGAGGCAGACTCCATTGATGTGGATGCACTACCTTGACTTAGAGCCCTAGGAAGCACTGAGGAGTAATTAGTTCAAATTACTCTGGGGAGTAGTTATTTCAAAATAGCGGCACCAGGGAATCCACACTAATGCTATTTTGAAATAACTATTTCGAAATTAGCATTATACTTTGAGAAAAACAGGAGTACAGATTTCAAAATAAGTGCCACCCATCTCAAAATAATGGGCTTGGTAGTGTGGACTCTATGCTTATAATTTCAACCTAAGGGGGGGGTGTATTTCGAAATAAAGCCCTAGTATAGACCAGAGCTGAGAGTAGTTAACCACTGGAAAAATTTACTAAGACATTTTTTGTTGGATTGTGTGGCAAATAGATCTATGGTCAGAAAATGTTTGACAATATGTGCGGATTCATTTGCCACTTGTGTTCGTTTGGAAGGGCTCTGCTGAGTGTGTCTGTTGTTGTGTTCAGGGTGCTCTGAAGGTGCACCACAGTAATATTTATGTTGTATTTCAGGCACCAGTTCCAAAGTGCTATGGCCTCTGTGCAAAGTGCTCGAGATTGGGTCCTGCCCTGATGATTTATATAAAACATTGTTTCGACATTGTCTATGTACAGTCTGATATGACTGTTGATGAACGGGAAGAATTTCACGCATGCATGCTTGACTGCAGGGGGGTTCCTGGACATTTATGTGTAGGTTCTTGGTGCTGCTGGACAACAGACCCTAGGCTATGTGATGTCGTAGGTGGGCGCCCCATCCTGTAAGAGACACATCTGTCATCATCTGTGACAGACCAGGCCGGGTCTGGACACCGCTGAGGGCGTACGCTGAGGGTGAATTGCTCAAACTCAGGGCTTCTTACAGCCTCTGACTGGGGACCCTTTCCAAACAGGCCACAAACCAGTCACACTCACGCGCAAAACCCCTCAGACATCCCAGCTCTCTCTGTACCACAATCAGCCCTGGGCCTAACACACAGGTGAGAGGTTATAGAACCCAATCTCACCTACCCCGAACAGGTTCTTCCGGTCCCAAGAAACCAGCCACAGTTCCCCGTTCGATTTATACCTTTGGATCTTACCCACAAGATCACGCTGGGCCAATCCTTTAGAATCTAAAATCTAAAGGTTTATTAATAAAAGAAAGAAAAATGTGAGAGTAGGGTTGTTAAGGAGAATACATTACACGCATCGAATCACCAACAGGCTCTTAGCAGAGATGTTATAAACTGCTATCTTAAAAGTCTCTGGTGTACATCCTGTGTCAGGATGGGCCCACGATTCTTCCCGGCTTGCTGTTCCTCGCAGGGCTGCATCTGAAATCGGTAGCAGAAATGAAGGCAAGATGGAGTCTGCCTCATGGCATTTTATATTCATCCCTGGTATCTTCCAAGCTGGAGCAGGTCACATGGACCAGTGACCTATTCTTGTGTCCCAAGTCATCAGTCATCAGAAACTGACTGGTTTGCAGGTCCCAGACACATTCCTCAGGTGTGTATTGGCCTCTCTGAGAACCTTGTCCCTGGAGCCTTGCTAATTAGCATAGTCACTGACTGAACATTCCTTGCCCATTGCTCTGTCTCAGACACAGAATCTTTCAGCATCAGCACAGAGTACATATTTATAACTCCACATACAGATATCACACAAGTACATGAATAGCATACATAAAATCAGTAGAACATAAGCTTTCATCTGACACCTCACATGGCTCCCTTTGTACAGACTTTGGGGCAACCACATCCCCCTTGGGTGCAGCAGTGACCTGTCTGATCCCCTTACAATCCAGTAGCGTGATATCATCAAGACGGACGGTTCTGATGGATGGAAGGGGGACACTGGAACAAAGGCTGTGTATACTCAACCACCACTGCAGGGATTTCTTTATCAGTACTGGGAGGGGTAGGGATTTGGATAATGGGTGGATATTGGGCCTGTAGACCTGCCCCAGCCAGCCCTGTAAACATCTCATGTGAAGGCAAGCATTGCTGACAACAAAATTGCACACTGCCATGTGCCCCAACAGTCAGAGGCATTTGAGTGCCGTCGTGCAGAGGCTGGATTGTAAGGTGTTTACCAAGGCCATAATTTGTTGGAAATGGTCCATAGAGAGGGTTGCGGTGGCCCTTATTGAGTCGAGGTATGCTCTTATAAATTGGATCTTTTGTGTAGGAGACAGCATTGATTTGGCTTTGTTTAATTGCAGGACAAGGTGTTGAAATAGGTGTCTTGTGATTGACAGTGAATGGCAGAAGTCATTGCATGAGTGCACTTTGAGGAGGCAGTCATCCAGGTAAGGGAATATGATGAAGCGTTGCTTTCTGAGATATGCTGTGACAACCTCCAGAACTTTCGAAAAGACCCTCAGGGCCATAGACCCTCGGAAGCACTTTGTATTGGGAGTGTTGAGAATCTACAACAAATTGAAGAAAACGTCTGTGAGCAGGGTGGATGGAAATGTGAAAATATGCATCTTGCAAGTCGAGGGACAAGAACCAATTGTCCTGTTCCAACACCAATATGATAGTGTCAAGTGTTACCATCTTGAATTTCTGTTTCTGAATGAATTTGTTGAGTGCATGGAGGTCTAAGATAGGTCTCCAACCTCCTGATCTTTTTTCCATCAGGAAGTAATGGGAGTAAAAACCTTGGCCCCTAAATTGTACAGGGACTGATTCGATCGCACCTATGTGCAAAAGTTGTTCTACCTCTTGTTGAAGTAGAATCTTGTGAGAGTGGTCCCTGAAGAGGGACTGGGAAGAGGGATAGAAAGGGGGTAGAGACATGAAGAGAATAAGATAGCTCTCTCAATTATCTGGAGGACCCATCTGTTAGAGGTTATACGTTGCCAGTTGTTAAAAAAGGGTAACAGTTGATGATGGAACAAGTTCGCTTGCAATGATGGCATTGGAATACATGAGAGACTCTCACGACCCTCAACCTGCTGTTCAAATTTGCTTATTGGACTGCTGCGACTGTTGAGAGTTGGTAGAGAAAGGACGTCGTTGAATTCTGCCTCTGCCCTGTTATGTTGGTGTTGATCTTGTCTGCTGTCATTTTATTAGTATAAGGAGGGCATTGAGGTCGTGAATAGGGCTGATATCTGTATCGTCTTCTTCTACATGCCTGGTTGTGGATCCCTAAGAATGAAGTGTTGCTCTGAAGTCCTTCATGGAATGAAGAATGTCGTTGGTGTTGACTCCCAGCAACTTCTGACCATCAAAAGGAAGATCTTCTACCATAGATTGGATCTCTCCAGGGAACAGAGAGGAGTTAAACCATGAAGCTTTTCTCATGACTTCTCCTGTTGCTATGGATCATGCAGCCATGTCAGCAGCATCTAATGTAGCTTGCAGTGCTGTTCTGGCTCTAGTGTGACCCTCCAATACCAACACTTTGAACTGTTGTCTTTTAGCCTCAGAATATCGGCAATAAAGTTGTTGAGTTTGGTGTAATTTCTGTAGTCATATTTGCTTAATAAAGCAGCATAATTGGAAATGCAAAATTGTAGAGTGGAGCACATGTATACTTTGCATCCAAATGTGTCACGTCTTTTGCTATCACAGTCCGATGGGGTGGACCGGATTTGTTGCTGTCTGGGTTTCTCTCCACCACAAGAAAGTTAGGTACTAGGAGATTAAAAGGAAACTCAGATCTCTTGGGTGGCACATAATACTTTTTATCTGTTCTCTTAGCAGTAGAAGAGATCGATGCCAGAGTTTGCCACATCATCTTTGCAGGTTCCAATATTGCTTCATTAATTGGCAATGCTATTTTAGATGGTGCTACTGAGTGCAATATGACAGTTAGTTCATATTGATTCTCGATTACCTCCTGGAGAGGAATGTTTAATTCAGAAGCTATGCATTTAAAAAGGTCTTGGAAACGTGCAACATCATCTGAGGTAGTTGAAGCTGGAGGCACGGACACTTCCTCTGTTGAGATGGGTTCATTTGGATCCCAGGAGGCACTCTCATCTTGCATGGGTGGATCCCCTTCTTGTGTTTGTTTAGAAGGTGAAAGGGAATATTGCACTTTGTGTTGTTTCTGGCCCTGGTGGTGCTTTTGATAAAATTGCCATCTGTCCCAATATTGCCAATGTGGGTATGGCATAGGTGGGGGTATCCAGGAATTACCATAGTATGGAGGCATGTTCCCAAATTCATGGTAAGGTCTGGAAGAGTAAATAGTCTGATCTGTGTAAGGATAATTTTTTGGAGAAAATCCCCTAAGAAGTTCATCTTCAGACTTGGATGAAAATCTCTCTCAAGAAAATGATCTCTGCGATGTTAACATAGCAGGAGAATGATCAAGGTTTAAAAATGGTGAGTTGAACGTAGATAAGACTAACAAGTCTCTGTATTGAGTGCAGTGTTCAGCTGGTGTTGACCATGCTGTAGTAGGGAGCACTGATGCTATTTGAGGCGTTGGATTGTGCCTCGGTGCCAAGCTGACTAATGCCACGTTAGGCGCCTCTGTAGTGGAGGCAAAGGTGCCGGGTGATGTGGTAGATGCTGTGCTTTTATGCTGCACCGGCAAGATCGTGTTGGTGCCGGATGTTGTTGCAGCTGCAACTTAAAGCCTGACTTGAGAGCGTGGTTTAGCACATGTCATTTTATTAGCTGCACTGGCAGCTCCAGAGACACCCAGAGCATATGTGCTGAGATGCAGTGCCGCCACTGTTCTCCGCACCACCCGCGAGGGAGATGGTTGTTTCGGTGCCAGAGCCTCCTGAGGTAAGGAGAAGGCTCACTTTTTGGTGGGCTTTTTGCCTCCCTACTGTTTCTGTTCCTCAGGCTGTTGACCTGGGTCAGAAGCTGGTTTGAGGGAATTCTCAAGTAAAATTAGCTTGAGACACAAGTCTGTTCTTTCGCGCCCGCGATTTCAACTTTGCACAATGAGATCATTCTTGAGAGACATGCTTCTCTCCAAGGCAGCGGATGCATTGTGAGTACCCATCCAATACAGGGATAGGCGGCGAGGAGTCTTGTGGCACCTTATAGACTAACCGAAGTTAGTCTATAAGGTGCCACAGGACTCCTCGCCGCTTTTGCAGGTTCAGACTAACACGGCTACCCCTCTGATACAATACAGGGATAGGGTCTTTGCATGAGGAACAGCGTTTAAAACATGGTGAGCTAGGCATGACACTGAAACAAGTCAGTAACTGCAGGAAGGGGTTAACTGGGAGAAAAACCACTTATCGTAATCTAGGTTTTTTTTAAGCAGGCTAACTAACTAACTGGAGAGAAAAAATTGGTTTGGAAAGGGAATAAGTATCTAAATGCGAAGAGTCTAGGAAGCACTGCTGAGGTCCATCTGCAGCTGGAGGTGGTAGAGAAGGAACTGAGGAATGGGGGGGGGGAGACTCACACATGTGCGATGCCTGCCACCTAGGAGTGCGCGGCTGCAGACGCGCGCATGTACGGCCCCAGGAACACTGCTCTGAAATCTCTGATGTAGGGCTCGGCTGTGGCGCACTGACCTAATGTGGAACACCCACAGGAACACCTCTCGAAGAAGAACCTGTGTTATGCAGAAGGTCAGACTAGACAACAACTAGTCCCTTCTGACCTTTGAATCTCTGAGTTAAGAAATGAATTTTGAGATCACTGTATTCTGGAGTTACAATTATCTTTGGTGTAAAAATGTAATTTCCTTTATGCAGTTTCAAACTGGTGCACAAAGTTAGACTCTTAAATCATCAGGTTTTTTCAACCACAGGATTCTATTCTGAGAAGGAGGACTGGTAGGAAGAGTTGAGGTCCATCCAACCAATAGGAGAAAGAGTGTCTTCCATACTGTCTGATCAATCTAGTGAGAGGGATTTTAAACTAGCTTCAAAGTGTGTATGTGACAAATGCCCACAGCTAGGTATAACAGAAGATAACATCAACAGAGATCTAAATCAGGGGTCTGAAACTCATGGGCCGCAGGCCATGACTGGTCAGAGCACATGTGCAATCCAGGCCAGCAATCCCAGAAGGCTGGGCAGTGGGAGAGAGACTCTCCATTCCCATCCCCAAACCACACCCCTTTCTGCCATTGTCTGGCTCTCTTCCCTCAATGGCACCTTGTCCCCCGAGCGATGTGACCTCAGAGATTATGGAGGGGACTGGTGTGAGGTGTCAGCAGCAGCCAGGCTCTCCTGCACCTCCCGTGGCAGTGGGAGCTGCAGGAAAGTGGAGCACACTCAACTCCACTTCCTCAAAGCTCCTGCACTGCTGCCATCCCCACACCAGACCCCTTCCCTGGTAATTCCCAAGGCTGCGGAAGTGATGAAGCATTTCTAGAACAAATAACAGAAATATTCAAAATGCAAGTCTACATAGTCATGGGGGTCTTTACTCAGATATCTGTTGGAAAAGTAATATGGTAAAAAACAAAATGTCTAATAAGTTCTTGGAATGTATGGGGGCAACTTTTTGTTTCAGAAAGTAGAGGAAGTAACCAGCCATGCTAGACTTCATTCTGATGAGCAGGCATGAATTAATTGTGAATCAGAAAGCTGAGGGCATTTTGAGTGAACATGATAGATTTCATGATTATAAGGTAAGGAAGAAATGAGAGTAGCAGAATAAGACAATGGACTTCAAATCAAGCAGACTTTAATAAAGTCAGCAAATATGTAAGTAAGGTCCCATGGGAAGAAAATCTGAGAAAAAGAAATTTAGGGAAGCAATCAGTTTCTCAGAGATAAAATATTAAAGTTGCAACAGCAAACTACCCAAGGCAAAGGAAATATAGAAAGAATAGTAAGAGGCCAATATGGCTTTAATGACCTGAAAATCTAAGAAGAACCTAACAAAATATCAAAACAAAGACAAATTGCTAAGGTTGAGTATAAAAGGCTAGGACAAGCATACAGGGGCAAAATAAGAAAGGCTGAGGCAAAAAATGAGTTGTTTTTTAAGGGATGTAAAAGGCAAAAAAAAGCTGTTTTATAATTACATTAGAGGCAAGAGAAAAATGAAGGAAAGCGTAGGTCCTCTATTTAATGTGGAAGGAGAGCTAATAATGGATGACATCAAGAAGGCTAAGGTGTTTGTCTCTTTTGTTTCACTCTCACTAAAAAGGTAAGTTAACAAAATATTAGCAACAAGAAAAAAGGGATGCAAACCAAAATAGGGAAAGTGCAGATTAAGGAATATACAGATAAATTCAACCTGAAGGCATCAGGTCCTGATGAAATTCATGCTGGGGTACTAACGGTCCTGAACCAATCTCAGGACCATTCGTGATTATCTTTGAGAACCCATGAAGGATGGTGAGGTTCCAGAGAATTGGAGGAGGGCAAACACTATACCTATCTTTATAAAGAAGAACAAAGAGGACCCAGAGAACTATAGACCAGTAAGAATTACTTCAATATCTGGAACAGTATATGAACAAATTATTAAACAATAAGAACAGGTAATAATTAAGTGATCTCTCCCCTGACACCCATTCCCAGGTTCTGACAAATAGAAGGTATGAGCAACATTCCTACCCATCCTGGCCAATAGCCATTGTTAGACCTATCCTCCATGAATTTATCTAGTTCTTTTTTTTAAACCATGCCAGAGTCCTGATTTTACAGCATCCTCTGGCAAGGAGTTTCACAGGTTGACGGTGCATTGTGTGAAGAAATACTTCCTTTTGTTTGTTTTAAATCTGCAACCTATTAATTGCATTTGGAGACCCTTTTGTTATGAGAAAGAGTAAATAACAATTCCTTATTTACTTTATCCACACCAGTCATGATTTTATAGACCTCTATCATACCCTCCTTAGTCATTTCCTTTCCAAAACCAAAAAGTACTAGTCTTATTAATCTCACCTCATGTGACAACTGTTCCATACTCCTAATAATTTTTGTTGCCCTTTTCTGAACCTTTTCCATTTCTAATATATCTTTTTTGAGATAAGGTGACCACATCTACATGTCATAATGACTCCAAGATCTCTTTCTTGAATAGTAACAGCTAATTTAGACCCCATCATTTCATATGTATAGTTGGAATCATGTATTCCAATATGCATTTACTTTACATTTATCAACAAAGACTTTCATCTGCTATTTTGTTGCCCAGTCACCCAATTTTGTGAAATCCCATCAAAGTTCTTCGTAGTCTGCTTGGGACTTCACTATCTTGAGTAGTTTTGTATCATCTACCAATTTTGCCACCTCACTATTTACCTCTTTTTCCAGATCATTTATGAATATGTTGAATAGGACTGGTCCCAGTACAGACTCTTGGGGGACACCACTATTTACTTAATGCAGTCAAACAATTAAAAATTAATCGCAATTAAGCACAACGTTAATAATAGAATACCATTTATTTAAATATTTGTTGATGTTTTCTATATTTTCAAATATATTAATTTTGATTATGATACAGAATATAAAATGTATTGTGCTCACTTTATTTTTATAAGAAATACAAAGAAATAATATATTTTTAAATTTATCTAATACAAGTATTGTAGGTAATTTCTTTATCATGAAAATTGAACTTACAAATGTAGATGTATATACAAAAATAACTGAATTAAAAAATAAATCAATGGAAAACTTTGGAACCTATGAGCCCATTCAGTTCTACTTCTTGTTAGCCAATCACTCAGACAAACAACTTTATCTACATTTGCAAGAGATAATGCTGCCTGCTTCTTGTTTCCAATGTTACCTAAAAGTGACAACAAGTATTGATGTGGCACTATTGTAGCTGGTGTCACAAGATATTTATGTGCCAGATACACTAAAGATACACATTCATCTGAAGAAGTGGGGTGTGCCCACGAAAGCTCATGATACCATCTATGTTTTGTTAGTCTCTAAGCTGCTGCAAGACTATTAATTGTTTTTAAGTTTTTTTAAAGATACACATGTTCCTTCATGTTTCAACTGCCATTCCAGAGGACCTGGATTCCAGAAGCCCTGCATGCTGGTGACAGGTTTTGCTCAATAGCAATACAAAGCAAGTTCATTTTCATCATCTGAGTCAGATGTCCCCAGCAGAAGGTTGATTTTCTTTACTGGTGGTTCAGGGTTTGTAGTTTTCACAATGGGGTGTTGTTCTTTTAAGACTTCTAAACACATGCTTCACGCAGTGCTTTTTTTGTGATGGTACTGCCCAGTACGCAGTACCGGCATCTCCAGTCACAGCTTATCTGGAAAGAATGGAGCATACCGGCACCTCTGTATGGAAATGTCCGATAGTCAGCTGAGCTGCATGTCTTAAAGGGGCTGTGTCTCTTAAAAGGGCAATGTCGGCCCTACCCCAGCTTTTTTTTTTTGCCCAACAACTTTTCCCCTGGAGTACTGGCACCTTTTTTTTTTTTTTATTACAAAAAGCACTGGCTCCACCCCCTTGTCCCTTTCAGATATTGGAAGGCACTTCAGATTCTTAAGCCTGGGGTCAAGTGCTGCATAGCTATCTTTAGAAATCTCAAGTTGGCATTTTCTTTGCATTTTGTCAAGTCTGCAATGAAGATGATTTAAAAATGAACATGTGCTGTATTATCATCTGAGACTTCTATAACATGAAATATATGGCACAATGCAGGTAAAACAGAGCAGGAGGCATACAATTCTCCCCCAAGGAGTTCAGTCACTAATTTAATTAATGCATTTATTTTTAATGAGCATCATCAACATGGAAGCATGGCCTATGAAATAGTGGCTGAAGCATGAAGGGACATACGTATCTTTAGTAAAACTTGCAATGCAGGCTACAAAAATGTTTTCATTTTCAGGTAACACCGTAAATAAGAAATGGGTACCACTATCTCCTGTAAATAAAATAAACTTGGTAGGATATAGTGGACTTGGAGACTCTAACATTTTACATTGCTTTGTTTTGGAGTGCAGTTATGAAAAAAAATCTATATTTGTAAATTGCACTTTCACAATAAAGAGATTGCAATACTGTATTTGTATGAGGTGAATTGAAAAATATTATTTCTTTTATCTTTTTTACAGTTCAAATATTTGTAATAAAAACCATTACATAAAGTGAGCACTGTTCACTTTTTCTTCTGGGCTATAATTGAAATTTGTGTATTTGAAAATTTAGAAAAACACCATCAAAATATATATAATAGATTTCAATTGGTATTCTATTGTTTAACTGTGTGATCAAAACTGTGATTAATCTCAATTTTTTTTTAATCACAATTAACTTTTGGGTTAATTGCATGACTTAACTGTGATTAATCAACAGCACCATACTGATACTCCATACTGATCTTGTGGGAAAAGGGGTTTTTGTGCAAAAATAAAACCTCCACACTGCTTGTTTTTGCGCAAAAACCCCAGTGCAAAAATGAATCGACAGAAAATATGCAAATGAGATAGCGACTCATGCAAATGAGTCCCTCATTTGCATATTTTTTGCCGAGAAAACTCATAGCGTAGATGTAGTCATTTTGTTCATCTATGTATCTTAAAATTTTGTTCTTTTTTTACAGTTTCAACCAATT
Source organism: Rafetus swinhoei (assembly GCA_019425775.1). Taxonomy (NCBI): domain Eukaryota; kingdom Metazoa; phylum Chordata; order Testudines; family Trionychidae; genus Rafetus; species Rafetus swinhoei. The sequence continues at coordinate 265,060,402 of CM033437.1, read as the reverse complement.
CGACAAGTACTGAAGTTAGGTTTACTAGCCAGTAATTGCCAGCATAACCTTTAGAGCCCCTTTTAAAAACTGGCATTACGTTAGTTATCCTCCAGTCATCTGGTACGAAACTGATTTAAAACATACTGCAAACTACAATTTCACATTTGAACTCCTTCAGAACTCTTGAGTGAATACTATCTGGTCACGCTGACTTATTACTGTTTAGTTTATCAGTTTGTTTCAAAAACCTCCTCTCATGACAATCCTCAGATTTTTCACCTAAACAGAATAGTTCAGGTTTGGGAATCTCCCTCATATTCTCACCCATGAAGATGGATGGAAAGAATTAATTTAGTTTCTCCACAATGGCCTTATTGTCCTTGAGTGCTTCCTTAGGCATCTTGATTGTCAAGTGGCCCCACTGCTTTTCTAGTAGGCTTCCTGCTTCTGATGTACTTAACATTTTTTGCTATTATTTTTTAATCTTTGGCTAGCTTTTCTTCAATTTTTGGCCTTCTTAATAATATTTTTACACTTCATTTGCCAGAGTGGATGCTCCCTTCTGTTTTCCTCACTAGGTTTTAACTTCCACTTTGTAAAGGATGCCTTTTTACTTCTCACTCACCCTTTTACTTTCTTATTTAACAATGGTGGCACTTTTGGTTCTCTTATTATGTTTTTAAATTTGGGGAATACATTGAAGTTGAGCCTCTATTATTGTGTCTTTAAAAAGTTTCTTTTTTACAGGAAACTCACACAGATTTCAATTTTGCACTGGATCTTTTAATTTCTGTTTCTTCTTGCTCTCATTCAGCTTCATTGGCCATGATCCCACCCTCACTTCATCCTTTCCAATGGGAGAACCTCATGCTTATGTCTTCACTTTATTCCCCCAAACCTTGTGGTCCCTGCAGAGTAAAAAAGGTGGCATCCATGTTGCAATCTTTCCCCACTTGCAATCTTTCCTCATATGACTAGGTGCAAAATAACCTTTTAATAAAGAATAGTGTATGCTGTTCATTTTGGCACATGGAAAAGGTAGTGGGGAAATATGGTTATGCTATGCTTTTACAGTAAGGAGCACTGTCTAGCACATTAGCAAGCCAAGCAGGCTAATGTCTGTGTTAGCTGCCTCTTGTATGAGTACATAGAATGAGAAAGAGAGGCTTCCTACACTATTTCACGCCCTCTTTCAATACACCTAGGCAGGAGTGATCACAATTAGACTTATGATTATTAAACTGCAAATGAAACATCACCTCTGGGACCTATTTGACATATGTCAAATGTTCAAGCAGACCTGAAGATTATTGTGATTTGGGGGAAAAGTCAAATTCTACTGAGGAAGACAGAAAAGAACAAATTCTAGCAACTCAAGTGTAAAAACATAAGTAGACAAGCTTAAAAGAAGAAGAAGAAGAAGAAGAAGAAGAAGAGAAGCAACTAACAAAAGATGCAAACCTAACAGCCAAACTTTTTTTAAAGTATCTCAAAAGCAAGAAGGGAGTGGGGCCACGGGACAACTGAGGAACTAAAGAAGTGCTCAAGGAAATCAAGGCTGTGGCAGAGAAGATAAAATATTTTTTGTATTGGTCTTCACTGCAGAGGATGTGAGGGAGAATTCTATACCTGAGCCATTCTTTTTAAATGGCAAATCCGAGGAACTGTGTCCTAGACTGAGTTAGAGAGGAGGTTTTGGAACAAACCAATATACGAAAAAAATAATAAGGGAGCAGGACAAGGTGGTAGTCACCCAAGTATTCTGAAAGAACTCAAATATATAATTTCAGAACCATTAACTATGGTTTGTAATCTACTGCTTAAATCCTCTGCTGTACCAGATGATTACTGGATAGGTAAGGTGATGGCGATTTTTAAAAAAGACTCTAGAAGCAGTCATTCCAAATACAGGCAGGTAAGCCTAACTTCAGAATCAGACAAATTGGTTAAAATGATAGTAAAACTCAGAATGATCAGATACATAAGCAGGACATGTTGGGGGAGAGTCAACATGGCTTTTCTAAAGGTAAAGCATGACTCATAAATCTACCAGAATACTTTAAGGGGGCCATCAAGCATGTGGACCAGGGTGATCCAGAGGACACAGCATACTTCAACTTTCAGAAAAGCTTTGACAAGGTCCCTCATCAAAGACTCTTTTTGTGAAGCAAAGTAAGCAGTCATAGGATAAGAGGTAAGGTCCTCTCACAGATTAATAACAGGCTAAAAGATAGACAATAAAGAATAGGAATAAACTATCAATTTTCAGTGGAGATAGGTAAATTGTGGCATCCTCCAAAGATCTGCATGGGGAAAGGTGCTGTTCAATATAACCATAAAAATCTGAAAAAGGGGTGAACAATGATCTGGCAAAGTTGGCGATTTCTACAATTTTTTGCAACCTTGATAAGTCCAAAGTAAACTACAAGGAATTAAAGTAGGATATCACAAAACTGTCTGACTGGGCAACATAAAGGCGACAAATAAAATGTTGATAAATGTAAAGCAATGCACATTAGAAAACATAATCCCAACTATACATGCAACATGAAGAAGAAAAAGATCTTGGAGTCATCATGGATAGTTCTCTGAAATCACCCGCTTTGATGTGGAACCAACCAGAATTAGCCTAACCCATCACTCATTTAAATACTAGAACCCTAAAACATTCTTATTTCCAGTATGAAGTATTTCCTATTCCCTGTGTTCAAGAGTCATTTCACCCCAAAGTGGCTAACTCTCTTAGTAATTCCCTTTCAAGTAACTTTCAGAAATAAACTCTGAGCCCCATAATCTCTGCACTGCTTCTGGGCAACAATGAATCTCTTTTTAATGTGGAAGCACTTCTCTGCACTCCTTGAAAGAAAAAGTCTGTAGAAAAATGTGCTTATAATCAGGCAAAAGAAAATGTGAATTTATTATCATTATCATTATTATTATCATTATTATTATTATTATTTTACAGGGAAGCGTGGATGGTTGATATTTCAGCTTATTTGCTTTTATAAAACTTTGCAAGCACAATTGTATAATAGCCATTCTATTATTAATGCAATACATATATTTCATACACAAAAATATTCAATGAAAGTGAGATACTATGCAATATCAAAACCCCATTCATACTCATTAAACCAAGTATATGTGTGTGTAATTTCATTTAACTGCTGTTTCTACTAACATATATTGAAAATACCATAGCATAGTAGTAAATGAAAACAAATAAAAATGAAGCATGTCATTTCATATTGCGTTTCAAAGTGTGTGTTATTTGAATGTTTATTGATTGTTAAATCAAATTACTAAAAAAGAAAACTGATGTTTCCTGAAAATTGTACTAAATAATCTAACCAGTTTCAAACAAATGAACATCAAACATTTGCAAAAATCTTTCTGACTTCTACAGTGAACTCTAAATATGATCTAAGTATTATCTAATATTATCTAAATAATAAGTCACCATTTTCAGTCTACATCTCTATAAGGGTATGTCTACACTACAGCGCTATTTCGAATTAGTTAATTCAAAATAAGCTAATTCGAAATAACGCATCTAGACACAAAAACTAATTCGAAATAGCGTTTTGCTATTTTGAAATAGCGCGTCCACACTGATTGGATGCTGGATCGCATTTAAGGGCAGCTGAAACCGGTTCCAGCAGGGCATCAGGTCAGTAGTTGCTTTGTGTGGCTCCTGTCTGAGGCTATCTGAGGCTCGTGCTTAAAGGAACCCCCCTGGACAGCCGGTTCTCAGCTTTCCCGCTTGCTTGCCTACCTCGCCGAGGGACAGCAAAGCGTTTTCCTCTCCGCCTGCTTCAGTCGCTCTTGTTTGGGACACCGCAGCACTCGGCACTATGGAGCCAGAGCCGCCCCTGGGCACTCTGGTGCTCATGTTGAACGTCTTGCTGCAAGCCTGGCAGCAATTGCTGGAGGCTGCCTGGCACCTTCTACTGCAGGCCAGCCCCCTGGCCCTCCCCTTGCCCCCTCTGGGGGCCCTGGAGGAGAGGCGCCCAGACGACAGTGCGCCCCGCCGCATCTGGCGTCTGGACACCAGCAGCGACTGGTGGGACCACATCGTCCTGGAGTGCTGGGGAGACCAACAGTGGACCCAGAACTTCAGGATGAAGAATGACACCTTCCTGGAACTCTGCGAGTCGCTTGCCCCTGCTCTGCGGCGACGGGACACACGCATGAGGCCCGCCATTCCCCCTCCACAAGCGAGTGGCCATCGCTCTCTGGAAGCTCTCCACGCCGGATAGCTACCGATCTGTGGGGAACCAGTTCGGCGTGGGGAAATCCACCGTCGGAGCGGAGCTCATGCAGGTACGGCACTCACCGGCCACTGGGCCAGGAGCGGGGGCTGCAAGGAGGACATGGGCTGCCCCAGGGAAAACGGGGGGGGGGAGATGGTGTAAGTGCCCTCCCCGGGAGGGGTTGGTCTGTCCCGGCCATGCTACAGACCGCCCACGGTGGCCAGGATTGCAGCGGGAGTTGCTCCTGGGAGTGGGGCGCGGGGCAGTGGCGGGGGAACGAACACTCCCAGCCACCCGGGCACCCCAGTGACCCTCGGTTTTGTGTGTCTCTCTGCAGGTGGTGAAGGCCATCAACAGGGTGCTGCTCTGCAGAGTCGTCCTCCTCACCGACCTGGATGCGGTCATCCAGGGGTTCGGTGCCCTGGGCTTCCTCAACTGCAGGGGGGCAATCGATGGGACGCACATCCCCATCCGTGCCCCAGACCACCAGGCCTCCCTCTTCATCAACAGGAAGGGGTACTTCTCTGTGATCCTGCAGGCCATGTCTGACCACCGGGGCCAGTTCACGGACATCAATGTGGCAAGGCACACAACGCACGGGTGTACCGCAACTCCTCCGTGTGCCAGAGGCTGCACGCCGGGACTTTCTTCCCCGACCGCCACATCAGGGTCGGGGACGTGGACATGCCAGTGTGCCTGCTGGGAGATGCGGCCTACCCCTCACAGCCCTGGCTGATGAAGCCCTACACGGGACACCTCAGCCCCTTCCGGCAGGCCTTCAATGCCAGGCTCAGCAGGGCCCGCATCGTGGTCGAGGGGGCCTTCAGCCGACTGAAAGCACGATTTAGGTGCCTCCTCACCCACCTCGACCTGTCCCAGCACAATATTCTGCACATGGTGGCAGCGTGCTGTGTGCTCCACAATTTATGTGAGAAGAAGGGGGAGGCTTTCCTGCCAGCCTGGATGGCAGAGGCTGCCTGCCTGGCTGGCCAGTACGCACAGCCCCGCACGGCTGCCAGCCAGGAGGCCCTTCGGGGGGCTGTCTGCATCCGGGAAGCCCTGCGGGAGAGCTTCCAGGTGGACGAGGACTGAAGTCCCCCTGGCGTGCCCCACTGGGGCCTTGTGCCTTACATTCCACCCCCACCTCCTTCCCCTTTCCCCTGCCTAACCCCCCTTCCTGATCTACAATAAAAACACCTGTGTTGCCACAAAAAAAATCTCTTTATTTAACATAACTGGGGTGAGGGGAGGGGGAGAATGAGGGTGGGAGAGGGGAGGGGGGAAACCTGGGAGGAGGGAGCTGGAAGGGGGAGGCGAGGGGAGGAAGGGGGAGGGGAAGCTCAGGGTTGGGGGTCTTGCTGGCCCTCCCGTCTTGCAGCACTGTGGGTATGGGGGCCTCGGCGTTCCCGGGGGGGAGTGGGTATGGAGGGTGGGCAGGAGGGATGGGGGCAGGGGTGGAAGAAGCGGGAGGGGGAGCAGGGCTGGGAGGAGGAGCGATAGCTGGGGTGGCCGCAGGGGCTGGAGCAGCAGGAGGCAGCAATTGGTCCGCCAGGGCCTGCAGGTGCTCGCGGAGGGCACGGCCCTGCTCCCGCAGCTCCCGCAAGCTCTCCCACTGCAGCTGCAGGTCCTCTTGCACCCACTGCTCCTGGCTGTGGACCTGCTGTCCCTGTAACCACAGCTGCTGCCTCTGGAACTCCTCCAGGTTGTGGGTGCACCTGCTGGCCCGGGTGAGGGTGGATGGTCCAGGCGGGGTGGTGCGTCCTGCACTCACAGGTGCTGCGGCTGCGGTGAAACAAGAGAAGTGGTCAGTTCTCCCTGGGGACACAGTGGGTGAAACCCAACCCCCCTCTGCAAGGTGAGGACGGCAGGTCTCTGCACCATCACGTCCTGCTATCCCCGGGAGTGTGAGCTGGCCCAGGACTGCACCCCAGCCCCTGGGCTGCCTATAGTGTGGTGGTGGGGAGATGTGCCCTGCCTCTGTGTAGAGGGCGTCTGGAGGAGGGCAGTGTGCAGTGTCTCTCCCCGGGGTCAGGAGCCTGTCATGTGCCTTCACGTGTAGACGCGTGTGGGGAACAGGCCAGGGCCCCTGCATGGCACCCAGCTGGGGCCACAAGTCCTGGCTGGCAAGGCAGATGCACAGGTTGCCGCCTACTCCGTGGTCAGCAAGGCCCACGCGCACGGTCCCTGGGCTCCCCCGCCCCACATAAGGGGACCGTGATGGCACTCACATGTGGAGGCCTCCCCGGCCTCGGATGAGGCTGCTGATGGGCTCTCTGGTTCGGCTCGGGGGTCCTGGGTGCAGGGCACGCTCCCTGCAGGCTCCTGGCTGCCGTCGTCATCCTCTTCCTCCTCTTCCCCTGTGTCAGGGGCAGGGCCTTCTGCCCCGCGGTCAATGACCACCAGGGGGGCACGGACCGTCTGACCCCCCCAGGATGCGGTCCAGGGCCTCATAGTGCGGGCAGGCCTCCGGGTCAGCCTCTGGTTGGGAGGCCCTGGCATAGGCCTACCGCAGCTCCTTGATTTTACTCCACACCTGCTCCTGGCTGCGCATGTGGCTTCTGGTGGCCAGGCTGGCAGCCATGCGGCTGTAGACGGCCACATTTCTGCACCTAGTGCGGAGATCGTGGGCATTGGAGGCCTCCCCCCAGACCTCAATGAGGTCCACGATCTCCGCACTAGACCAGGAAGGTGCCCACCTTTTGCGGCCCCTGGCAGGCTCCTGGGAGCCACTAGCCTGGTCCTGGGGAGTGGTGGAGGGCTGGGTGACAGCGGGTTGCTGGCTCATCCTGTGCCAGGTGCACGGTCTGCTGGCTGTGTGCTGGCAGGCTTGCAACTGGCACAGGCACTGTGGCCAGAGTCTGCCCCTTTAAGGGCTCTGGGGCTGGGGGGGAAGCAGTTTTCCTGGTTGTGCCCAGAGTGGCCACCCAGGGCTCCCTGGGAAGGGCTGGAGGCCCCCTAATTCGAAATAAGTGTCTACACAGCACTTATTTCGAATTTGCTATTTTGAATTTGGTGTTATTCCTCATAGAATGAGGTTTACCAAATTCGAAATAAGGGCTCCACTATTTCGAATTTATTTCGAATTAGCGGTTTGTATGTGTAGACGCTATTAAAGTTAATTCGAAATAAGGGCTGTTATTTCGAATTAACTTTGTAGTGTAGACATACCCTAACTCTCTTACAAGGCATTTACATAAAACTATAGGAGATTTGTTGTATCCATAAAGTTTACAAAATTGATTAACTATTTGAAAATATGAGATTATATAAAACAATTGTCACTTAATATTACATTAATTTTCCTATATAAATATAGGCTTGAGCCTTGTGATAGGCTGAGCTGAGTGCAGTGCAGTGCAGGATCTTGGAGGGGGAAAGGAAAGACATGATGGCTTTTTTTTTAATCTCTATACATGATTTGAACTTGGGTCTCCTCCATTCTAAGTGAGTGTCTTAACTGCAAAGCTGATTATTCATTTTCATACTTTGCCCACTGGTTTAAAGCTTATAAGGGAAGCAGAAACAACCTCACCTCTTCCTTTAGCTGTTCTGTGAAATCTTTGCTTTGCTTTTGTCAAAACACCCTGAAAATCTAAATCTTTGGGGTCAAAACAAAACATTTCATGTTGACATTAGTGAAAAATGTTTACTATTTTGGTTCAACTCAAACATCTGGCAAACGCCACATGGATCTGTGAAAAGTTTCAGTCAACCTGCAATGGCATTGTATGGTGAATAAACTATTTCTCTGAATATCACCCATTTCTAATTATTTATTATTCATATTACTATAGTGACTGGGAGCTCCAGCCACAGACCAGGACTTTGTTGTAATTGGAGCTATACAACACAGAGCAAAGAGACAGTCCAAAGTAGAAAATACTGCTAGTATTCAAAGAAGGCCTTGTCTGCACGAGGAGATTATTTTGCATTCACTAAGTTCGACTTTGTGGATTTTACAAATTTGAAGTTCCATGGTCTCACTATGGGGAAGAATTGAATGTAGTCTGAGGCAGGGTTCATTAATATGAATGCACTACCTTGGATTCAGACGCTCAGGAAGCATTCTGGGGAACTGCAGGAGGCCTCACAGAGGCCAATTAATTCAAATTAGTGGCACCAGAGCATCCACACTAATGTTATTTTGGATTTACAAGTTTGGAAATAGCGTTATTCCTTATGAAAAGCAGAACTACAGAGTTTGAATTCCACGGCCCCTTATTACGGAATAACGGGCTTGGTAGTGTGGATGCAGTTCTTACAATATCGACCTTAAGAGACTAATTTCAGACTAAGGTCCTAGTGTAACCCATTCTCATTCAGATATAATAGTTTTAAAAGATTTAGTTAGATCTCCCTGCTTCTTTATATGATTTTTGGATATATGAGATGACTCTGTGATGAGTTCTCCACACTAAACTAGTTTTTCCCCCTTTACTTGTTTTTTAGGTGGCATACTCCCTGCATGCCTTCTTTGAAGCATGACACTAAAAACCAGTGATTTGATTTTAGAGGCATTTCTGTCTTATACACTGGTATTTCTTGCAAAAGGTGCCATTATCACAGCACTCAAGGGGTACAGCTACACAACAGAGCTAAAGTCGAATTAAGCTATGCAACTTCAGCTATGTCAATTGCGTAGCTTAAGTCAAAATAGCTTAACTCAGCTTTAGGCGCTGTCTGCACAGCAGGAAGCCAAAGGAAGAACACTCTTCCTTCAACATCTCTTACTCCTCATAAAATGAGGGTTACAGGAGTCAGAGTAAGTCCCCCAGCTCAACATTATTTTGAAATAAAGGCTTGCAGTGTAGACACACTCTTTTTTATTTCGGAATAATGTCAGTTATTCTGAAATAATGCTGCTGTGTAGACGTACCCTAGGATACTGGTAAATCAAGCAATTTTTGTGTGTGTATGTGTTTTAAAAAGTATAACCTTACCTAGGTGAAGTCTTTTTCAAATAGAGTATGAAAGAAAAGGTGAATTCAAACTGAAGCAGGTGCAAGGAAGGGCTTCTAGAATGACCCTAAGAACGGAAACCCTACCTTAGGAAAGGAGACTCAAAGAGCTTGACTTGTGTATCCTAAGCAAAAGAAGGCTGAGGGAAGAGAGGGTTGTTCTTTATAAACACATCAAAAGCATAAATACCAGGGAGGGAGAGGAGTTATTTAAGCACCAGTGTTGACACAAAAACAAATGGATATAAATACGCTGACCAGACATCCCATTTTTGAAGGGACAGTCCCATTTTAAGCCCACCTGCTGATGTCCCAACTTTTTCTTAAAAATGGGCAAATTGTCCTGTATTTTCTGTCTTTCCCAGTCAGTTCTGGTGGGTCTTGCTGTTGGCCAGATCCCTCCTTGCCATCTGCATGCCCATCAGTGGTGACTGTGTGTGTGGAGAGGTTCCAGTGGTCGACGATGGAAATGGACATGCAAAGCTGGTGGTGGAGCAAAGCTTCAGCATAGGAGCCAGCTGCTCCCCCTGCTGGTCCATCAGTGCAGTCCCTACTACATGACAGCAGGGCTCTGCCGCTCATCCCATTTCCATCTGGCACTGGCTGCATCCCTTCTCAGCAACCTTGTGTGGGCCCCCATGGGTTGCCTTGGAAAGATACAGCTTCGGATACCAAGAGAGGTGGGTCTGTCCTGGGGGACAAGTCAGGCAAGGATAGAGAGCACCAACCAGGGAGATTCAGGGCATTGGTCACCCTGCTGTGTGAATGAGATGTATGGGAGTATGTCCCCTACTCCCCATGTGAACCCTAAAGCCTTAAAGATAGGAAGGTAAATAAAAAGAATCCAGCTATGTAATATGTATGTTTAACAGATGCTCAGTCAACTAGGTGTTAATTTGAACATTAGCACTGTTGAGTTCTGATTGATTGCCATTGAACTCACTTGAATAAGAACAATTTTTCCAGGTGTCCCATATTCAATACAGGTAAATATAGTCACCCTAGATATAAACTGCCCACCAACAAATTTAGGCTTGAAATTAGACAGATTTCTAAGCTTCAGGAAAGTAAAGTGCTGGAATGGCATTTGGAGGGGAGCAAAAAATCTAATTGGCTTCAAGACTGAGCATGGTAAGTTTAAAGAGGGGATGGTATGATGGAACTGCCTATGACATGAATCTAACAGTTGGTGATGGAACATTAAATTGAGAAGGCTCTGAACTATTACAGAGAATTATTTTAAAGTGAAAATTCTAATGGTGATGTTGTTTGCAGCAAGTTCTGAGAGAGACTGGCACTTCTTTGTTTACATTAAAGATGGTTAGATTAGAAAAATATGCTCTTACTTTGTTCATTTGTATACTTATGATTCTTCATTGATGGTAGAATTATATAATGGAGCTCAGCTGCACTCACACTGATAAAGAAAAGGTGGTACCGGAAAAGCTAGGTTGTCAGCCAGCTGCAAACTGAAAGGAAGGAATCTGAGACCTACAGAGGCTTTTTTGGAACAGAAAAATTAAGAACACAATAGATCTCCTGCCAGATGAAAGGGTTGGAGAACTGAATATCACATGTGAGTGTTAAGAAAAGGAGTATGGAACACAGTGCCCACTGATAAGGCAGAGAGCACATATGCTTGATGGCCAGAATTGTTGGGAGTCTCATGAGATACAGTTTAAAAATTAGAGGGAAAATGAAAGTCTGGTTACAAGAAGTAATGGGTGCTTATCTGCACATAACTAAGCTATGTAACCCTATGTGCCTATTAGTGTTTTGTCATCCCCTTTCCTCTTGTCACTACACTTCTCTTGTGTTTTCTTCATATTGAGGCTCTAATTTTGTTTGAGGTCTCTAAGGGTAGGTCTAGACTACATGGCTCCGTTGAAGGAACCATGCAGATGAGTTTATTAGACATAGGGAAATGAAGCGGCGATTTAAATAATTGCCGCTTCATTTACATAAAAATGGCCGCTGCGCTGTGCCTATCAGCTGTTTGGCGGCACAGCACGGTAGTCTGGGCGCGCCGTGGTCGACAAGAGAAGCCTTTGTCGACCGCTCCGGTAAACCTCATTTCACGAGGTATAACGGAGCGGTCGACAAGGGCTTCCCTTGTCGACCGTCGCGCGTCCAGACTGCCCCGCTGTGCTGCCAAACAGTTGATCGGCACAGCGTGGTGGCCATTTTGATGTAAATGAAGCGGCGATTATTTAAATCACCGCTTCATTTCCCTATGTCTAGTAAACTCATCTACTTGGCTACGTTGACGGAGCCATGTAGTCTAGACATACCCTAAGTGCTACTATAGTCCAAAATAAGAACAACCATTGTCATCTTGGCTGGAGAAGCCTTGTCATGGCTTAAGTACCAATTTGTTGTCTAGAGGTCCTTTACCTATAATTTTACTTAAGAGCATTACAAATTCTAGAAAATTAGCACAACATGCCAGGCATTTTTCAGTCTCTCTTAATTTCACTATCCCGATTTTTCTACCATACTGCTCATTCTCTTCCAGAAACAAATCTGCATGTGCCATGTATATTTTTGTAACCATATTTGCATTCAAATCTGTTATTTCCCTGGATTTCTTTTTTACTGACTAGCAATTATTTCTGCCTAATTGATAAGCTGCAGATCTCTTTTAGTATACACACCAGTACTGCTCCATGAAACATATAGCTATTGGAATATTCTGTATTACAGTACTTTACCTACAAGATAATATGCATAATCGCTGCCCAGTACAGGCATATGTGACTCCACGGAGGAGTTAGCAGGGATTTTCCAACAGTGAGGTGGCAACAGGCTCATTCCCAAAGACCAAATTACTCCCCATACAACTCTTTTTTCCACCAGAATAGGGAGGTGAAATGATAATTTCTAAAATCTGATATCTCAGCACAGTAATATAGATTTATACTGACATGCCAATAATGCTAACCATGACTTAAGACACCTCAGGTTTGTCTACTCTAGGGAAATTGGAAAAAATTGCCCACTGTTGCTAGCACCAGTTTCTGTCGGCACTATTTTGGCAGTGTCAAAGATTTGTTTGAAACAAGGTAAGATAACTTGGTGCTTAAAATAATGTCACCAGCTATTTACACTAGGGATCCCAACATTGCCAACAAAGACTCATCTGTAAAAAAAAAAATCGCTATTGAAGAGAATATTTGTAGACATTTTTCTCTGCTAAGGTTACAAACAACATTAATTATTCCAATTTACCATTGATAGTGATGATTTTGAAATAGTTGTCATACTGCTTCTGTGAAAGTAAATGAAACTAATTCTGTCCACTGGTATTTAAATAAATATAAGATGGATTTCAACATATTAGGTTACTTAGCAGAATTCTATCACAAATGACCTGTGTGTCCTAAAAGCCAGCTTATTAAGTAATATTTAGAAAAGCTTTCTTTCATACCTGCAGCATCATCATTCATCTCTAGCCCAGTGTTAATTCCAGCATCTATGGAACTTATTATCTTATCAATCTGCAAGAGAGAAAGCAGGAAAAATATCTCATTTAATTAATCTATTGTATTTGATTACAATGTTCAAACACAGAAACTAGGACATTTTACTGTTATAAAACAATAATACAATCAAGAAGATCACAAAGAACAATTTATTAGCCAAATTCTTCACAACTGAATTTTGCCCTTTTTCTTTTCCAATTCACAAACTCCTATGCACATATAACTGTATCAGTATACTTTCAACCCCTTTGTCATACTTTAGATGTACATAATTTAAATAAAGAAAGATATATAAATGGTGACAATTCTGTGTAACAAGCAGAAGGGGTGAATTTATCCCAGTATGTATCTGGAGAACAAAAATTTGATAACTCCTCAGTGTAACAAACAAAGGTATAAAAATATTCTTTTCAGACTCAAAATAAGGCACAACTTTTGAGCAATGAGAGTAATTAACTATTTGGATCAATTTTCCAATACGGATTCTCCATCAGTGGAAATTTTTACACCAAAGTTAGATTTTTTTTCTAAACAATATGCTCTAATTTATTAAGGAATTAATTCAGGGAAGTTCTATGATCTTTGTTATACAGAGATCAGACTAGATGATCACAACAGCCTCTTTTATCCTTATAGTATACGAAATGGGAATTTAATTTACAGGATGCAAAGAAGCACTGATTTGTTTGATGATGTTTGTAAGCCATTAGAGGACTATCTAAACAGTAATGCTCTTTATTCACCAAGTGCACACATTCTAGGCTATTGGCTCCTCAGCTACCACCTCTCTTGTGTGGAGACCTGTCTCTCTCTCCCACTTGACGGGGGTTTTACCAGACTGTATGGTTCCTTGCCCACACTGTGATTTTGTCCGCAAGCCAGAATGCCTAACCAGGCCAGCATATGTGCTATGCATTCTCTCTGAAAGCTTATGAACAGCGTCATTGCAAGCGGTTATATATCAACACATGGCTCTGTATAAGTAAGTACATTTATTCTTAAGGTAAAAAGCAATACACAGAAAATATTAAGCAAAACAAATGAATGAATAAATAAATAAATCCCTGGCCCACAATGTGACCATAAGATTAATCCAGTAAGATCTCTCAAAGATACAAAGATGTCGCATGAAACTGACACATCTGTCACACTAATGGATAGCGATATTAGTTTGGGGTTATTAAGCACTACCTTGCTTGTTCATTTAAAATTGTAGTGTAATTTTCTGAATCTTCTATTTGCTTGTTTCCCCCCAAGCCTACTGCTGGAAAAAGAATTATGCCGATTGTAGCATGATATGGGTTGTGAGCCATATCACATCCCTGCCAAGATGCCTTTGCACATTTGTTAATTTGAAGGGTTTTAATGGTTTCATAGATTCCAAAAACAGAGGAACCACTGAGATTATTAGTCTGACCTCCTGCATAAAACAAGCCAGTCCCAGAGTTTCTCTAAAATAATTCCCAAAACATATTATTTAGAAAAAAACCCTCCAATCATGATTTTAAAATTGCCAGTGATGGAGACTTCACCATAATCGTAGGTTGGTAAGTTGTTCCACAGATTAATTACTCTCACTGTTTAAAAATGCCTTATTTGCAGTCTCAATTTGTCTAGCTTCAGATTGTTTGCAAAACCCCATTATTTAATATGTGTTCAGTGTGTTGGTACTTAGAGATTGTAACAATCTTTTCTTTCTTAAGCATTGAGCTCTTGAATCTATCACTATAAGGTATGTTCAGAGTCACTGACAGCCTTCACGGGCCCCTGGCCAAGGTATGTGTGGTTCCTGACTCCGTGTTCCTGGAATGGGTTCCTGGAATAGAGTCTCGGACAGAAGGGGTGGGACTGCCTGCAGCACCGCATGCCGACCCCCAGGCAGTCCTCAGTGTCGCCCAGAGAGTGGCGCACATTCCCTCCACCCCCCCGCCCAGCCTTAGCGCTGCTTGGAGTATGCCATGCTCCAACAGTAATTTAAAGGGCTCTGACAATAATTTAAAGGGCTCAGCTCTCTGGCTGCTTCTGCTACAGGGTGGGAGCCCTGAGCCTCTCAGACTTGTGAGGCCCTAGGGCAACTGCCCTTTTTGCTCCCTTCCCTTCCCTGTCAGCGAACTTGGGTATGTTCTTTACTCCTTTAACTGTGACTCTTCTCTGAACCCGCTCCAATTTATCAACCTCCTTTTTGAATTGTAGGCATCAGAATGAGACATAGTATTTCAGTGGCAGTTGCACAAGTGCTAAACAAGGCAATAAAATAACTTATCTACTCCTATGTGAAATTCCCCTGTTTATATATCTAATTATTGCATTAACTTTTTGAGACACAGCGCTGCAAAGGGAGGTCATGATCAGCTAATTATCCATCGCAACCTCAAATCTTTTTCAGAGACATTGCTTGCCAGGCTAGAGTGCCCCATCCTATAAATATGGCCTATATTCTTTGTTCCTACATGTATACATTCAGTGATATTAAATTACACCAAGCAATCCAAATCACTCTGTATTAGTAACCTGTCATTTTTATTATTTACCACTCCCCAATGCTTGTGTCATCTGAAAACGTTATCAGTGATGATTTTAAGTTTTCTTTCAGGTGACTAATAAAAATATTAAATGGCATACAGCCAAGACCCAGTCCCCAATAGAAAACCACCTGCTCAATGACATTTTGTGACGTATCAGTTCACATCAGATTTTACTCCATTTATTGTGTTCCATTTTAAATTTTATAGTGTTGTAATTTTTAAATCAAAATGTAATGCAGCACCAACTCAAACCCCTTACAGAAGTATATTACACTAACATTATTACCTTTATTAACCACATTTGTAATCTCATAAAAAGACATCAAGTTAGACAGATTCTATTTTCCATAAACCCATGTTGATTGGCATTAACTATATATTCTCCTTGAATTCATTATTAATTGAATCCTATTTCTGTTGCTCAGTTATCTTGCCCAAAATCACAATATCTGTCTGACAGTGCTACATTTACCCAGGCCATTCCTTTTACCCTTTTTAATATCAGAGCTACTGAATTTAGTGCAATCCTCACCTCAGCTCCACCCTCCACATTCCATGGAAAACTATAAAACAAAAATGTAGGTCTAAGGGTTGGAATGGTACAATAAGTGAGAAAGCATGATGACAATAAGTAAACAGAGTTTGAAAATAGAGAAACATTTTGTCGTTTATTCATATGTTTAATGTTAGGAAAGAGGAGTTCCATTTTTTCCTAAGTGATAATATCTGTGCCAGGAGAAAAATCAGAGATGATATGAAAATTCCAGCATCTGCAATTTTAAAACCACTACACAATTTCTGGTAAATGAAGCTTGCATTTTTTAAAGGCTCTAGTTTAATCTCAATAACCTAAAATGTACACCAGTAACTAAGATTATAATGTGCCTCTAAACATTTTTCCACTGAGAAGATATAACCTTCACAATTCAATCTACCTTACTGGTAACCTATTAAATCAGCTGTGAAAATGACCTGCAACAACTGTTTTTAAAATGGAGGTTCTTTCTGAGACAAAAACGAGTGTCTGAAAGTTCTAGGCTTCTTTTCAATTTTTTCTTTTACTTTTTAAAAGTATCCTTAGCTTGTCTCCACTAGAGATAGCTCATATAATTGCATTACAGTTCACACCATGAGCACAGATGACAGAGGTGCTCTGGTGTAAAAAATTATCTGCACCAGAAAATGGCTTAGTCCGGTTTCAAACCCTTGTTACACAAAACAAGCAAACAAAACCTTATTGTAGACAAGCCTTTAGACTATCAATCTCTTTTCTGCCTGGTTTTGCTAGAGGAGCTAATGGATGTCTCTGAGGGTAAGCACTGTTAGTTTTTAAATTTTATTGAAAAGAAGTAGTGGTATGGCTTTAACTAAAATGTTCACTCTCTACAACGTTAGTTAGTCATTGACATCACTTAGGTGATAATATTTTTTAAAAGAATGTTTAAACTGGGAATACTAAAAAAGCCTTCTCTGCTCTACTATTCAGTTTTCATCCTCTTGACTCTTGTGATATCAGCACTTTACTAGTTGTTAAGAGTTCTCCAGGAAAAATAGGACATACATTTCTAATTTTGAATAACAAGATAAATAAACCAAACCAAACCAAACACTATGCACCTTTTATGCCTTCTTTATATGTAGAGCCCTGCCTGGATACAAACAGATATATGCAGTAAGACATAGAGATATGCAGGGCTCTACTCCAAGAGACACTGCAGCTAACAGAAAGGAGTATGGAATCCTTCGCACTTAGGAGCTAATCACCTTCAGCAGGAGCTTCTCCTTGCAACATGGCTATACCGCCCACAGCCCCACCCAAGCTATGGCGACTCCTGTCTGGGGTTATTCAGCCCTGCTGGGGGTAGGGCTGGCAGGAGCTGACACTATGGGGTGTATGTATGGGGTAGGGATATTTCCCTTTTGCAGCTTACCTTTAAAGAAATGTGACTGCAGCTACACAATAGTTGCAAAATTTCAAACACCTCCCTCTCCCAACTTATTAATTACAATAAGATGGGAACTTCAGTCTCTACAGGGGACAATTTATTTGCTTAACATTTAGCACAGCCATAAAGAAAAATTCAAAGTAAAGACTCTGTAAAAATACTGAAAACTTTCAACTAAATTCTGAAATTGCAGAAAAATGTCCTTCAAACATATCACAAAAGCAGCATTAATTTGTACCAACATCCCAAATCAAAATAGTCCCAAGTACAGCTCCCCTCCAACACCTGCTCATTCCTGCAAGGATCAGGAACATACAAAGTGCCATGTAAAAGTGGGACTGACAGAGGATGTGTTATATATCAAGGCTTTGTGAAAACACAGAGGTTTTGTTCCACTAAAAAAAAGTAGACTCTACAGATTTTTCATATCTGCCATTTACTGTTGTCTCATTAACTGATGCCCCAAAGAGGCTAACTGAAATAATCACCAAGCACTGAAACAGCAAGGAGAAGCAGCAATATGAAGCTATTTTATCAATTTATAAATTCCAGTAGTGAAGAGGTTTAGTAGGATATAATATGTGCTTTCTCCTGAACATCACAGAAAGTTATAGATTACTTCTGGTTGACTTCATTCCCTATGGAAACAATAGACTCTGCTAAGAGTTTGGCATTGAGAGCAAAAGTGGATTCCATTTTATCCTAGCTGTCAAACGGCTATGTAGTATTCCATGATACACATTCCCTGAGGATTTCCTATTGAGCATATTCAATTTATAATTTCTCCCCCTAGTAACTTGGAAAAGAGAATAAGTTTCTTCACAATTTTATGCATTTATTTGTGCAATGTAACCAAAGACTTACTTCTTCCCATTCTGAAGTAAAGGATGGGGTTCTTTCAGAATTTCCTTTAGAATTTTCTTGGTTTGATATGGGTTCACTCCAGTTGCTTCCTGTTTTTTTCCCATTAGATGGATAAGAGATGAGATTAGAGTCAGACTTTGAAACATTTTTGGATAAATGCATTTCAAGCAGAGTCTTTGGCAAAGATCGGATTCTCCCAAGTGTGCATGCTCGCTCCACAAATCCCCCAGTAGTAATAACCCATTGTTCACTTATTCTTGTTGTTGTGCCAACCAATGTATGATTTTCTAAAGGATTAATTTTAGTATGAAATATGGTTCTGTTTACAACTTGTGGTTTTTTTTTCTTAGCTGGCGGATCAGGGTTGTTTTCCTGCTGTAGCTGTCTCTGTTGTACTGTGTTCTTGTTTAAACTGCTTTCTTGTAGATCACTGCAATGGTTTGCTTTACTATATAGCTGAAGTGGATTTTCAGGTGGGTCACATATAGGTGAAGATCCATGAAGCAGACCAGCAAATTGCTCAGCAGGGTGTCCTTTGGAAAGCATATTTTCAGTGGATGTTTCTTGCTGACAAAGATTTTCTGCAAAATAGTAAGCGTTTTCTGTTTATAATTTTCATCAAAACATACTGATACTTTCTGATACAAATCATACTGATCGTACTTTAAAAATCATACTGATCTTAACACAGGGATATTTTTGGTATGATCTTTTGTACTTAAATATGTATGGAAACTGGATGTTTCCTATCATAGCAGTCATGCACTGGTTTATTCTTAATCTGTCAGGAAGTTGCACTTTGATTTTTTTCCTGATAAATGTGATTAATTGACTTGCTTTGAGGGGAAAATAAACATAAGCACCTCAAGAGTGCTGAAAATAAAAACTAGTAGAAAAGGGAATTGTTAGGGTACTAATGGTTATTTTTATCTATTAACTTGATGATTTATCTAAATTTGCTTTTAAAAAGAAATAGGTACAGACTATACAATCTTCTATTAAATTATTTGTGTACACTTACAGGTAGTAAAATGCATTTGCAACTGAGATTGACAGAAATATTGTACTATCATCAATTATTCTTTCTATAGCCTAGTTAGTGACATCTAAACTAGGATTCATTTAGTTCTTCATCAACTAAAGAACTGTTCTGGATTATGTTTTTATATCTTGCAAATTGCAAGAAGAGTTTCAAAACAACAGCAATCATTGTAAAAAAAGAATAGGAAATGAAATACATTTTATTGTCTTCAAAATATCCCATGTCTCTTCTCTTTTAACAATTAGCTTTCTGTATGATTTAGCAGAAAACATACCTTTTTAGCAACCACTAGGAACATTTGCCCTTATAAACCTGTATCAACCCAGGTCAAGAGAAAGGACCGAGGGCTTCTACACACATAAAAGTTGTATTGCTTTCACTATACTGGAAAATTAAAGCAAAACAACCCCCTTAGTATGGATATAGTTACAGCAATGTAAAGATGCACCTTCTTACTCCTGGGTTTTTATACCAGTATAACCTGCGCTACCCTAAGGTTGTACTTTGTCAGGGCTGTTCCCCACTCTGGCACTCCAAATGCAGAATTTGGGGGCCCGCAAAGACCTTAAATACCTTGCCTCTACAGGCTCTGCTTAAAGAAAGAAAGAAAGAAAGACCACCTTCCCAGGGTCATAGATGCATTGGCTCTAAGAAAAATCCCCAAAAGCTGCCACTTCAAGTGATTTCACCCTAAAACACCAGGATGGAACACCTGAATTCCTTCTTCAGGGTACCCCAAGCTCTTTTGCCCCAAAAGAGCTTGAAAAAGGAAAACAGAGAAACAACCTGCAGTCTCTGGTAGCTGACCACCCTGTATTAGGCAGGCAAATATACACACACACTCAGATCCCTGTTACTTCTCAGGACACAAGAATCAAATCATCACCTTAAAAAGTTATTTTTATTAACAAAACAAAAGATATACTTGATAAAGCATACTTGATTGCTAGGTGTTACAGAGCAAATAGGTAAAACAAATTAAAAAACAGAGAAAATCTCTGGGAACAATTCTTAGATAGTGAATGGGGGAAGGGAGGCATGGATTCACACAGAGAAATTCAAACCAAAGCACAAAAATAAAGAAAAATATCCTAATCACAACTAAATACATGTTTCCCATTATTTACTCATGATCCCTTCCTGGTTCAGTCCACTTCCATGCCCCAAATTCCTTGGAGATATGGTAGTCCTGCCTGGGTTTAAATCATTCTGTGTGTCTCAAATCCTGGCTTAACTTCCCCACACAAAGAAAGCAGGCAAGGTATCTTATACAAGTCATATCTGAGTACTGTATCCCCATTGGTTCTTCTGGCCCTCTGCCAACACCCTTGCTAGCTACCTGAGTTTAATCCCTTAGGGTATGTCTATACTTGCACCCTAGTTCAAACTAGGGATGCAAATGTAGGCGACCAAAATTGCTAATGAAGCGGGGATTTAAATATCCCGCGCTTCATTAGCATGATCTTGCCGGCATGTTACTCCACTCAACAGCTGTTTCGAAAGTGAAAGTGCACGCCGGGGGACGCGTTAGTTCGAACCAAACCCCTTGGTTACTCCTCATATTTAAATCCCCGCTTCATTAGCAATTTCGGTCATCTACATTTGCATCCCTAGTTTGAACTAGGGTGTAAGTGTAGACGTACCCTTAGCTACCAGGTTCTGACCAGCACTCCTCCTATCCATCACACCCACCCCTAAATCACAGATGGTGCTGGACAGTGTGGCCCACACTGGCTGTGATTTCTTCCTGGAGGTCTAGAATAAAACAGAGTAATGTACATGCACATGCTACATTTACTACTGAATACACAAAAATTAAACATGACTCCCCACATGCATGGAATACAATGACTTGGATAGAGGGAAAGTTTAACTGGCTTAATCTGGGAAACCTTCATGGGAAAGTGCATCAGCTACTCTCTGGCCCCCTGCCAACACCCTTGCTAGCTACCTGAGTTTAACCCCTTAGTCATCAGGTACTGGCCAGCACTCCTCCTATCCATCACATACTTGTATAACTATTTCAGTTTAAAAAACAAGTCAAATATTATGCCTCTAAGAAAAATAATTATATCAGTATACAAAATGTATGAAAAACTTGTAAAGTCAGTTTGATTTTATACACAGCAAGGCTATCAGAAGGAAAATCACCATAACATAGGCAAGAAAGTTGATCAATTTCCTTCCATTTGCTAAAACTTGTCATAAACCATGAACACCAAACTATGGTTCATAGAAGCCTTCCTGGCAGTCCATAAAATGAGACAAAATCTGAGAAGCAAGCAGTGGGAGATCTAGAGAGTTGGGAAAGGAGATTGAACAGAACAGAACAGCCCTCTCTCTCATTTCAATAGTCTGAAAAAATTGGAGAACTACTATTCCAAGCTCATTGGTCATCGCTCAATGCTACTGCAAAATACTGTGCAGAACCAGAAGGAATGTAATGGCCTGTTTAAACAAACCACTTATCTTCTTTGAAAAACAGATGCCTAAAATATATCTGTTAGGCAGACCTGAGCGTTTTGGAACAGAGAAGTTGTAGGATGCTATGGTAAAGGAGAAGATGTGCAATGTGATAGTGCTTGTAGAATCAATGACATCAGAAAGGCTGTTTTGTGGGAAAATAGAGGCAAACCCCTTAACTTCTTTCAACTTTTTAAATTCACTGGATGAGTTCTGTAAGAGCATAACCTGTAAGGGTAAATTCAGAAGGTGGCAGCTGTATGTGAGCTCAACTCTACTTAGAAAGCAGGAACACTCTGACTATGCACCTAAAACCCAAGACTATGAAATATCTCTCTGGTTCAAAAGCTTCAGGGGATAGCCGAGTTGGTCTGTAACTGGAAAAACTTAAAAAACAACAAATAGTATCTCTCTGGTTGTGTGTCTAATTTACAGAAGTGTTAGTTGATAGTTTGCCTTTTCTATTTTTAGGCATTTTCATTTCTGTAATTTGTTCTAAATAGAATATTCTAATTGTTTGTTGTATACAATCTTTTATTTTCCCCTTTTCAGTTGAACACTGAATATTCTTTAAATAAATCCAATGTATATATTTGTATATATTACTGCTCACTCTCTGAGGGTTTTTAGTGTAAATGAACTGGATGTAGGTGATCTGGCCTACCAGTCACAGCTGGACTGAGGCCTGCATGTAAGGGACAGTATTCAATGAGCAAAGGTTGGAGGAATCGCTAGAGCTGGGTTCAATAAGTCAGGCTGATGTAGGAGAACAGAGATCAAAAGTAGTATCAAGCTGAAATCAGGAGGCAGGAATCAGGACGAGAGTCAGGCTGGAACTGGAAGCCAGAGATCAAGAGACAAGGTGAGGTATCAAAGTCTGTGTGGTTTTGCAGATAACTTCCCGGGGTACTGATCACAGTTAAAATAGGGCACTTGGCTAATCAGAGGCTTACCCTGGTAATGCTGAATTTCTTGGCCTTCCTGTGGTACTTATTCTCTACAATTTTCACTGAGTGTGGCTTTGCCTCACCATCTGGGGGGATTATCAGCTGTCCCAGACTGTTTAGAGATCAAGGTTCTAATCCCTGCATCTTATTATTGCATCCCACTTTACGCACACCCTTCCTCCAGGTGGGTGCTGGGCCTGGCTTATCTGTATGGTCTAGATTAAACCTTTTTTGCTAGATGAGGGGCATGGACTTGGGCAGCAGGCTCCCAGGAGTCTTCTTTGGGATCATAGCACCTCTCAGTCAATTAGACAATATAGTCTGCCCCTCTGCAGTTTACAGTAGAGGATACCATGGACTGTGTATTCCTTATGCCGTAGACCTGAACTGGCAAAGTAGCTGAATGACAGATTGGAAAAGAGGTTCTCTGTATAAGGCTTCAGCAGAGATTAGTAGAAAATGCATCTTAAGAGGTTCAGAGCGCTGCAATTTAAAGGTGATGGGTTTGATTTGCTGAACTGCTAGTCTAACTTGAAAGACAAAATGTTGGCCTCGCTCTGGAAGCCTACAAACATGGATCATATGAACCACTAGGAGTCGAGCCATTGTTTTAGCAGAGGGCAGGCTGTCACAGGACACCATTTTAGTCAGTTGATATATAGCAGCCAAGACCACAATGTGGCTAGAGTCAAGGACTTCCACTATGAAATCCATGGTGATTGAAACCCAGAACCTAAGCGTGGTCTTCAGAGGCATTAAGGCAGTAAGGGGATTAGAACATATTAACATAGTGGGCACACCGAGCTCAGGAATCGACATAGTCAGAAACTTAAGCTCACATGTGGGGCTTCCAGAAGAAATGGGGAGCCACATGGAAAGTTTTAAAGTGTCCAAAGCAGCCTGCAACAGAGTGTCATGGCAGAAATTGAGAACTTCTGTCTAGGGGCACCCTGATGGAATATATATACATTCATCATGATATGTGGTCTTATCCTGCGTGGAGCTGTGCATTTTAATATTGGCTCTCATTTGCTCAGGCTATTCCATCACCTCCTGAGCTAATAGAATGTCCTATGAAGTGGATCAGATTGGATTAAGCAGGTTATTAGGCATCACCTTTTGTGGGTAAAACCCACTTTATCAGATTAATTGGAGTGGAAGTTACAGAAGCAGGAGTATATAACTTCCACTCCAATTCATCTGATGAAGTGAGTTTTACCTACAAAAGCTTATGCTCTAATAAATCTGTTTGTCTCTAAGGTGCCAGATACAGACTAACATGGCTACTCCTCTGAGGCGTGGCAAATTATGGCACTCAAGAAGTTGCAAGGTTTTAGGAGAAAGGGTGGCTCTTGGTTGCTTTTTGCTTCTTTGGTAGAATTCCCCCTTTCAAAATAAGGCATGGGCTTTCCCATTCTTGGTTCCCAGGTTATAGGTGATGACAAAATTGAATAGAGAAAAAAAGAATGTTCATCTGAACTGCTTTTGGTGCAAGGCATGAGTTTTCCGTAGATAGTCAAGGTTCTCATGGTCAGAAAAGACTTGCACTGGGTGTTGGGCTCTTTAGAGGTAAAGGTGTCATTCTCTGACGACTGATTTCATTGTGAGTAATTCCTTACATAGTACTTCATAATTCTGTTTGGCAAGGGTGAGTATTCAGGGATAGTAGGCATAGAGGTAAAACAGTTGCTATGGACTATGTCTCTGAGAGAGCTGCTCCCAATGGCTATCTTGGAGGCATGAGCTTACATTATAAATACTGGGCTGAGTGCTGATGTGCTAGAATGGAAGCAGTGGTAAAGGCAATTTGAAGGTATTTGAAAGCATGGTGAGTTTTGGATGTCCAAACAAATTTTGTGGCTTTATGGAGGAGGTTGGTCATGGAGGCTATTTGTCCATCAGTAAAACTTCACAAAGGAAGCACTGTAACTCCCAATAGGACCTGGGCATGGCCCATCTGTAGCCAGTCTCCACCATCTAGGGATCCATCTTGACACACTGTGGGGCCCAGATGAAATGGGAAGCCACATAGTAAGTTTTAAAGAGGCCAAAGTAACCTGCAACTAAGTGATGCACCCCAGCAATTAATTTTAAATCCGTCATAGAGAGCTAAAATTGCTCTTCCCAATGTGTTCAATGCCCTAGTTTTCTTAGGCCCCTCTGAAATTCTTGAGTCTTCACTAGGTATTTTATAGCTATCTTTAATTGTTGTTTCAAACCGTTTAATTGGCATTGAAGTAAAGGCACTGTTTTGTCACAGGGTTATTATCATCATTAGCTTTATAGGTGTCCTTATTCCAACACCTCTGATGTTATCATTATTCTTGGGTGAAGCGCATGTATTGCCTGCCTGCCTTTGTAATAAAAATGTCCATGATATTATTGTATGTGTGTGCATGTAAAACATTTGAGAACATATTTCCATTTGCAGACACTAAATAATCTAGCTTTGCCATTATCTCACAGCCTCATATTGCTATTTTGCTGGTATCATGAAGCCAAGGGTGGGCAATAAAAGGTGGCAGTACACCAGTTAGAGTCCCTAGTGGCTTGCCACTGATATTTACCTGTGCCTCCATAGATACTGGTGATCACAGCTCTCATTGGCTGCTGACTGCCGTTCCCAGCCAATGGGAACAGCAGGAAGCAGTGTCCCAGTCTGCATTAGCCAGGAATGGAGATCCACAGCCAATGAGAGCTGTGATTGCTGATACTTGTGGAGGCACAGGTAAAATATAGCAGTGGGGGCCCGCCAGGGACTAACTCTAGTGGACCGGATCCAGCCCACGGGCTGGTATTTGCCCACCCCTCCACTAGGATATATAGAACCAGCTTTCAGTTTAGACAACAGATTGAAATATGGATTTCTGCTGACTACCATTTCATATTTACACTGTTTGAGTAGTGTAACTTACAAACACCTCATCAGATTAACATGACTTTCTGAATCTCACTCAGAGACTGCAGAATTTATTAAACAAAGTTCAGGAGTATTCTAAATTCAAACACATTATGTGAATTTCCTATTCTGACTTATTATAACTGACTTATTCATACTTGTATCTCAAGAGATGCCCTTTTCAAAAAGAAGTAGACTTAGCAAAAGAGTAGTGCCTATTAATAAAGGGGGAAAGGAAACATATTCAAAAATGTAATGGATAAATTTTATCTACCACGTTACGTCTTTAACAAGCACTGTTGTTGCCATGGCAAGAGTTTTTAATGTAGAATAAAAATCCGCTGATAGAGATTTGTGTATAGCTCTGGTAACAACCAAATGACAACCGTGCTTCTAATCTATTCAAATTCTGATTGTGTATGATCTTAAAGATGTTTTTAGCAATATACTCTGCACATGTGTAATAGCTGTCCAACCTGAATTCCACATAATCACTCAGTTGACAAAACTGGCAATTTCTGTGATATTAGTACAGTATCCAGTGAGCATCTCTTATGCTTTCTTGCATATTTATGGAGCCACCTGCTTAGGAGGATAGTAGGCTAATGGCAGCTTGTTCGGCAAAAAAAAAAAAAAGTCTTTGATGTACAGGAATACTTTGCGGATCAATGATATCACTTGTATTTTCAAGGTGGTATAAAACAAGATGATAAGCAAGATAAAATAGCAAATTTACAGTATTTTAGCTCTGAACTGGAAGCATTTAGCAAAGACAACAGAACAACAAACTATTACTTCATACAGCAGACAACAGTGCTCTGAGTAAGTGCCAGCTACTTGAAAGCAATGTTATAGCAGATTTCTTTAAAGAGGTGCTGCAGTATATTCTCACTCTAGACTCAGAGGGGTATAATATCATGAACTTTTGTGGGGAAAACCATGATACTATATATATATTTATTAGTCTCTAAAGTGCCACAGGACTACTCCTTTTTAACCTTCTCTGCTGTGAAACTCTAGTCACCAACAGCAGCACAAATAAGGAGCAGCAACAATCAGCTATGTTACCTCAAACCCCCACAAGAACCAAAGGGACCTGACACCAAGGGAATCTTCTCCCAGTGCTTTGCTGCGGCACCCCGGGCTTCCAACCCCTCCGAGCAGCCCAGCTGGGGTGCACTGAGCAGCCTAGCTGAGCAGCCCCGCTGTGACATGTTGTGCTCTCAACCCCACTGGGCAGCCCCATGGGGCACACTCAGCTTCTCAGCTGTAGGGATCTAGGCTCCTGGCCCCACTGGCACCTCACTGCCAGCAGCCTGCAACCCTGCCAGTCTGCAGAGATCCTAGGTACCAGCGCTCCACCAGGATTCTCTGGTCCTGGAGCATCCTTGGTTGTGTGGACCACACATGTTGCCGGACCAGTGAGTCCCAGTTTGTAGCGGTTTAACTTGTACCAGATTTTTTTTAGCCCCACTCATATTTTGCTCCTTCTCATGTCATAGACTTCATTTTAGCTGCACTTTGGCACACGATTGGACTCCTGCACCTAACTACTATTGGCACCTATGTAATGGCATTTACTGCCACCATTTTTCTCACCTGCTACATCTTGACCCTTGTCTTTGTTCTTCTGATATGTACCATTATCCCTTTTCCTCACTCAAGACCATCTCCTTTGCATCACTACCTCCCTGTTTATCATTCTCTGCTTCTCCTGCTTTTTAATGCAATCAGTTAGTGACCTCTCTTCTCCACACAAAAGGTCATTTCCCTTCCCACAGAGAATAAACTAAGTTATTTAAAAAATCAACAATAAAATTAATCAGTTAAAATGTGCTGTAGAGTTATATCCATATTCAAGATCTGGTCGTGACTTCCTTTAGATGCACAGATTTTAAATACAAAAAGGGCAATTATAATAATCTAATCTGATTTCCTGCATAACTCAACATAGAATTTAACCTAATAGCTCCTGCATTAAGATCATAATTTCTGGTTGAGTTACATCATGTCTTCTAGGAATCTGCTCAACGATCTTCTTTTAGTAACTCTTGTCCTCTCTTCCCACAATCTCTCCCCATGATTTTTTCTCCATGTCATGTCTTCTCTAAACTTTGTTTTGGGGTACAGACCACGGCCCTGATTCTCCAATATGTTTGAATTGTTCCCAAACTCACTAAGGACTGCCCAGATCCAGCAAAAATTAGAGAGGAGAGGTCCTGCAGCAGATTGAATACAGAAGAGCCAGCTCTCCAATGTCCCCTCTAATATACCCTCAACCTGTCCTGATTCTTTTACATTAGGTGTGGGAGAGTGGCTGATGAAGAAGACAGCTATGTGGTAGCAGTGGAGAGTTCTCCCATGACTCAGGGTCAACAGCATACTTAAACAGATCTCAGCGGAACCATTGTACCCACATGCAGTACCT
The DNA here is from genome assembly GCA_019425775.1 of Rafetus swinhoei. NCBI lineage: Eukaryota > Metazoa > Chordata > Testudines > Trionychidae > Rafetus > Rafetus swinhoei. Next base: position 265,032,613 of record CM033437.1, on the reverse strand, counting down.
AACGCTCGCCTTTATCCTTTCTTCCCATATGATGTTTACTTTGATCCTCGCTCTAACCAGTTGCTGATCTGACAGCATACATATGGCCAATTCTGAAATGACTGTTATATCTGTAACCAGTCACCTCTTGTCCTCCAGGACATAATCGGTTTCATTTCTTATTACATCATTCGGTGCTCACCAAGTCCATCGCCTTCCTACCCTCTTCTTGAAAGAGGTGTTCATGAGATATAGATGTGAGGCTTCTGCATAGTCAGCCAGCCTTTGACCTCTTTCATTTCTCATATCTGAGCCATATTGTCCTATCAAATTCTTCATAGAACCTTTCCACTTCCTCGTCTTCTGCAGTGGATGTCAGTACGTATGATACAATTATTTTCATGGTAGCTCATTTGCCTACGCTCATCATAAGCACTCCAAAACGAGATAAAATTATCCATGAAATGATGTTTCCTGCCACCTTTGGGCACACAATAAATCCAACTCTCCCAACTTTTCCTTCTACTGCTCCCAGAGGAATTTGTGATCCATCCTTCCATTTTGTCATGACTTCCTTTTTTCTTTTGGTTTCAGTTATGGCAGTAATGTCAATGCAAATACGATGCAATTCTTCCATAAATATATCAAACTGCTCATCGCTTGAGAGGGATCGCACATTAACTGTGCCAACATATAAATTAATACAAATGGACAGTCTCAATACTGCGAGACTCTTGGCATCCTCTGCTCTCATATCCACCACTCCACTACCATCACCATCACTGCGGAAGTGAGGAGGAAATGCACAGGACTGAAGGTTATGCTGTATTGTCATAGTGTTCTTAGTTGCGGTGGCCAAATTGTCACTCATGGTCAACCTTCCGGTGAACTTCTCTGTACTTTGCTAGGCTGGTCCTTGGACGGTGGACACAAAGTCTGCCGCCAGGGCCATACTCGAAACTTTTCCAGCTTGGTAAAACCTGCCAGAGCTTATGCTCCACTGGCCTAGTCTTCGCGAACCCAGGGTCACCTCCACACCACAATGAGGCAACGGAAAAGGATTTTGTGGAATAAATGATTAAAAGTAATGACTGTTATATCTGTAACCAGTCACCTCTTGTCCACCAGGACATAATCAGATTCATTTCTTATTACATCATTCGGTGCTCACCAAGTCCACTGCCTTCCTACCCTCTTCTTGAAAGAGGTGTTCATGAGATATAGATGTGAGGCTTCTGCATAGTCAGCTAGCCTTTGACCTCTTTCATTTCTCATATCTGAGCCATATTGTCCTATCAAGTTCTTCATAGAACCTTTCTACTTCCTCGTCTTCTTCAGTGGATGTCAGTACGTATGATACTGCGAAAAATGATTTGCCATTAATATATTAATGATACCATGCCGTTACCATATGATTAAGGAATTTTAGTGTTTGTGGTCCTAAATTAGATTAAACTGATTTTTAAAGACATCTTCGGTTTTCTACCCTCCCCCCCCCCATGTCATGATCTGTTGCCCATCATTATAGTGCAGCAATAAGGTTGCTTGAACATCCGAACTTTCAATTTCCATATTTTAATACATTTGGGATTTCTTACTTTTGAACATAACTCTGAAAGTTCCTTGATTTATGATATTTATTTCTGGAATAATTACAATATCCCTGTAATGTATTTTACTACCAGCTCATTTTCCAGCAGCACAATCCCTCATGTTTTGCTTTTCAAAATGTAATATTCTGAAGACCACGAACAAGCATATTATAGATCACATGTGAAAGTCTAAGAAGCATTGATCTGAAGAAACAGAGCTAGTTTTGGATATCCAGTACATGAATTTCACCACAGCTCACATCATTTCAGACAGATGAAATACTGTATTAATACCTTACTGATTCTGAAGTTCTGACTGAGTAGCTCAATTGTATACTACATAAGATGGGGCATTTTTTTCTTTACAAATTTGTGAGAACATTTACAAAAAGAGTGAAAATTGTTGCAAAACATTATGAATTTTGAAGAAAGTTATATATTACTGGATTAAGATGTCCTGTCACCTTGTCTTGCTTGTGGGAGAGAGAAGCTAGTTGACTAGGAAGCAGTTGACATGACACATGTGCCATCCTGGGAGGATGCCATCCTGGGAGGAGAGCCAGTCACTTCCCCTACCCTGTTGTCATAGAATCTGGCCAGGACATGCTTCATGAGCCAGGGGATCAAGGGGTAGGCTGCATCAGCCAGGATGATGATACACATGTCCACCTCCCTGACTCTGATGATGCAATTGAGGAAAAAATGCCAGTATGCATCTTTCAGAACAGGCACGAGTTCCAGAAGATACAGGCGTCGTGTGCTTTCCCCAACCAGCCAACATTGATGTTGGTAAAGCATCCTTTGTGATCCATAAGGGCCTGCAGCACCATGGAGAAGAACCTCTTTCTGCTTATGTAGTCCAAAGCACGATGGTCAGGGGCCAGGATGCGGGTCTGCATGCTGTCTATGGTTCCCCACCCCCATAACTGGGGAAGCCCATGGTGGCAAAGCCATCCACAATGGTGTCCATGTTGCCCAGAGTGACGAACCGCTGTAGCAACATGTGGTTGATGGCATTCACTACTTATATGAACACAGCCTGACTGTGGATTTCCCCATGCTGAACTGGTTCCTAATGGAGTGGTAGCTGTCCGGCATGGTGAACTTTCACAGAGAGATGGCAATATGCTTCTGCACAGAGACAGTGGGTCTCAGTCAGATGTGCTGTCACCTGAGGGCAGGGGCACCACTTGCAGAACTCTAGGAAGGTGGCCTTCCACATGCAGAAGTTCTGGAGCCACTGCTGGTGATCCCATAGATGCGGGACAATGTGGTCCCAACAGTCCAAACTGGTCTCCTGCTGTGAGAAGCGGCATTCCACAGTGTCCAGGGGATTGAGAGGCATGCAGCAGCAGGAGCGCAGGGACCTGGGTGATGAGGCCCTGCAGTTCGGGATGGTCCTTGTCCTGCTGGAGCAGCATGTGGGCAATTTGGAAGTTCTGCACCATGAGGCCCAGCATGAGTCCCATGAGCCTGGCACTGCTTTGCAGCAGCTCTGGCTCCATGTTGTGTGTGCTGTGGCACACTGCATCTGTTTTGTGTCCCATGAGGGAGGAGGCAGTGGAGGAGTGGCATGTGAGATGCAGCCATAGAGAAAAGCCCCTGAAAGCACACGTCACGACTTGCCTGACCAAGCAGTCACTGGAAATATCTGCCCTCCTCGTGTTCTCCCCAGAGTGCTTCCGGGGGCTCTAAGTCTGAGGTAGTGTAGAAGCACTATTTCAAAATAATTCTAAGTAATTTTGATGTTCCCCCATTGTGGGGACACACTATTTCAATTTTGTTATTTTGGGAATTGTTATTTTGATTTTACTTATTTCAGAATAATTTCCTAGTGTAGACATGCCTCTAGTGCTGTTGCAAGACTAATGGGTATATCTTAGTAATGACAGCCCATAAGCAAAGCTTAAGGTAATCTTGTTTGACAACAGTATGAAAAGATGCACTTTTTAGTTTGTAAGTCTAGAAACAGTTTCAAGACAAGACAAGAATAAGTTCAAACTCTGAATGCTTTTGTACTGCTCCTGGACTTCTGTCCATCCTCTTGATAATAAGGAATCCACTTCTGATCTGCCCAGTGTTTCCTGAGACAAAACTCTGAAAAAGAAAAAAATGTGGGTGGAGGATGGAGGGTGGAGGAAGATGGCATGGAATGCAGGTGGATGGGGTGTCTGAACTAAATCATTTTGAACAATGAAAAATCTGTGATAATTCCACTCCGTAGGTCTAAGAAATGGATGAAACAGTTTCCAAAATGAAAGTTGGATATTAGAGACAAAATGAACCTGCAGTCCTAGGCAACTTGTCACACTGTGGCGGTATAGAAATAGAAAGCGCCTTCCCTTTATCCCATCTCTTCCACTCCTGGTAATATTAAAAATTCAAGAGGAGAATAGAAAATGTCCCATGAAAGGTTACTGACTGGGATCTAAAGGAAAACTAAGTAAAGCTTGTCTTCCCCTGAATAGACTGAGTCAGTCTGAGAGACGTGGAAGTATATACTGCATCCTTCATATTCCTAGGCTCTTGTCAGATTTAGATTGAAAAAAGGACTTCTCCTTCAAAATAGAAAATTTCTATTCAGGCATGCATTTCAACTAATTTCCAGAGTACCCAAGGAGTAGATTCTGCTGCCTAAGAAATCTATTTTTTCAGACTCTTTCTTGGATGGGACAATTTGTGAGACTTATTGACTTCATAATGCATCAAAGATCTAGGAGGTGGGTGTTGGAAAACATATTGAAAGTCCTGCTGAAAACCTGGTTTAAGTTATTTACCTTCTTGACAATTGCAGGTGCAGATGCTGGGGCAAACCAGAAATCACTAGCAGGATTCAACAGGCTCCAGGAAGGGTTGCCTTTCCTTGCTATTAATAATTCAAAATTTGGAAGAAATTATGTGTCTTCTCTTGAACCACGATGCTGTTTGGCTCTAAGGATTTTCTTCATTAAATAGTTTGTACGTACCAGGAGAGGACTACTACATTGATAAATACAGACTAACTCGGCTTCCCCCTCTGAAGCTTTTGTACATTGATAAACACATGGCATTGATTTCATGAAAAGTTGTAAATTCTGTACCATCCTCACCAGCATAAGATTGGTTGCTGTGACAGATTGCCTTCCTCTGGGGTGCCACTTGATGTTGTGGGTTACTATTGACAGGTCAGTTCTGGGAAGACTCACCTTAAGGGATTTGCCACAACACTCAGGTGCTGACCCCAACTGGAGTGCAGACCTAAAAATATATAATGAAATCCTCTCCTTCAGTACAGAGGAAGGTATGCACTGCCTCTTACCCCCCACTCCATTATGAACTGTAAAATCTGGGTTTTACAATAAACAAAAACAAGTTTATTAACTAGAAAGGGAAGATTTTAAGTGATTATAAGAGATAGCAAATAGAACAAAGCTGAGTACTGAGCAAAAAAACCAAAAACATGTATACAATGCTTAAGATTTCGTTTCAAGAAGAAATTTCTCACCCTAAATGTTATTTCAGGCAAGTTGCAGAGTTTCTGTAGCTTAGAGTTCCAGTTATCACTTCTTAGAGACTAGACCCTTATCTCAGTCTGGACTCACCCTTGCCTTTCCCATCAGGCTAGTTTTTTTGTCTCTTCAGGTATTTTCAGCAGTCTTCCTTCATGGGTAGGCAGTGGAGGACAGTCCTGGTGGCCTTTACCTTACTCCCCAGCATTAATTAAGATTTATATAGGATGAGGATTTTTTGTTTCCCAAACTTGATCTTCTCCACGTTAGTGGAAAATTATTAGAAGTCCAAGATAGTGTTTAGTACCAGGTGATAGCACCACCTGATCTAGTAGTGGCACAGCTAAGTCCCAGGATGCCTCTAAGGAGAGAGATTAATATCTTCACAGCCTAGCTGTTTCTTCCTTGTGGCCCAGCAAAGCTGATGGCCTATAGTCTGGTGGATATCTCCCAAATACACACTACATAATTGTTACATACCCCATATTCCTAACTTTGGATACATAAATAATACATATATGCAAACTGGATGATCACATTCAACGAATCATAACCTTTCCCATTATATCTCATATGACCCCTATTGCATAAAACTTATTTATGTCTTATTCATATCAAAAGCATATTTCTATGAAGAATATGGGGTCTATGTCAGAGTTGCCATTACCTCTTCTTCATCTGTAACATATAAGTTACCAGAGTCAGAGAGAGAGGAACGGGATCTATAACTGATGGTAGCAATGAAGAAAGTGGTGATTTCTCTCTTGCAATTTGGTAAGGATCAACAGAGTGAGTTCCAACAGGGTTGTGAGCTGGTCTCTTGGTCTGCTTGTATTGAGAGGCTTTTGCCAGTATGGTCACATATTCCAAGGGTTAATCTGAAGGCAAGTTAAGAGTCTCCAAAGAATTTCACCAATAGGCATGAAAACCCTCTGAATAGAAAGAATGTGTACCCCTTGGAGGTTGAAACGCCTTTATTTTCAGAAGCTGATTAGGTGAGCCTCAAAGTCCATCCCAGATACTGGCAAAAGCCACCTAAATGGCTCCCACAACCAAGTTACTGAAACAAGAGTCTTGCACATCCCCTCCAGATCAAAAAGAGGGTTTCTATCTGATCACTTCAATGAATAATGAACACCCTGATGAAGCTTCAGCTTATGGCACAGCTGAGGGTCTCATACAGCCTTCAAAAGAGGGAGAGCCTCTCAGGTTCCTACGGTTTGGACAACTGGTGGTGGCACTCTGAGAGCTGATGAAGCCAGAACCAAAGTTTCCAAATCAACCCATGTTCTCCTTGGATCCATGACACACGGATTCTTACCTCATACAGTTTCCTCTTACTGTTATGTTTACAAGGCAGGCAAGAGAAGAATCAATGCTATTTTATGAACTAGAAACAAAAAAAGACCCACATTCAAAATGTCTCATTTAACTAGAGGTTTCTTTGGTGCCATGAAGCATGAAGCTGATTTGTGGTAGGTAACAGGAAATAAAGTCTCGAGCACAAAAGAAGTTTCAGTTCCAATAGTGTTCAAAATTGGTTTCAGATTGAGGTCTGGAAGTTTTATATAGTCCCTTAAATGTTCACACCTGTCACAAATTCCCAGGGCCTGGTCTATACCCTAGCCTTTAACCAGTCTCAGGGGAGTTCCCCTTTAGTGTGCTGGACCCGAAAGATCCCCACAGGGATAGGCCCAGGACCTGTACAACAGAAAAGGGCCTTCAGGCACCAGAATGTCGATCTCTATCTGTGCCTTCTTGCAGCAAGTCCAACCAACCCAGACAATTTTAACACTTTTTCAGGGCACAACACACTCAGTCAATATCTGTACCAACACCAGGCAGTGTTTTAAAAGCAAGGCGTCATTTTCTTAGTTACCTGGAATACAGAATTAGAAAGTCCTTTAGTTAGCAGGAGAGAGGCTGAAGCCAGTTGCAACACAGTGCATTCTACATTCACTGCTTCCTTGTGCTCCCTCTCTGCTGTCTCTGTCTCATTTGTCTCCAGAGTACCTCTGCGAGTCCAGTTCTTAACACAGACACCTGACACCATCTGCCTTTGTTTTCCCGCTCAGGGCCTATGCTCTGCTCCCCTGCAGAAGGTAGAAGGAACCTCCTCCTTTCGACTATTGTTCCTGAGATGTGAATGTCCCAGTCATTGAAGTTTTCATTATCTTTTTCCAAATCCTCCATTTGCACTATTCAGTTTGTTAGTTATTCTGGACTCCAAACAGATAGATATGTGAGTCAAACATTCCCTCCCTTCTCTTAACACTCAGCAAATAGAAGTATAAAGCACAGAGGGGAAACTGAGGTGTGCATGCGAAAACCAAAATTCCAACATTTTTCACAGTATCCAGAACTGCAAATTTTGTGCAACTACATGTGGTATGTTATGCAAATGTATTGAACTAATTTACATATATCCATAAACATTGACTTAAATATATTATTGGAAAAGCTGGGAGTAGAAATCATGGTTTTCTGAATTCTAGCTCACTGCACATTCCCCTAGGCTATGCAGCATTGCATGGAGAAGACAGAGTGACAATAAATGAAATTTAATATGTCCAAGTATGCAGACTCTTTCTAAAATCTACCTTAAACAAATCCATCAAGCTATACAAATATTTTACTAGGAAATTAGGCTAAAAATATTGATTTTCTGGACAAAAAGAGAAAAGTTCTCTCAAAGAATGGTTGCTTACCCATCAGTGGCTGTGGATCTTCAAGATTGAACACATATATTTCACTTCTGGTATGCATCCACTTCTGGTATGCATCCATGCATCCTTGCAGAAGGCATAAGGATCTGTCAAAAAAGGCTTTCTTTCTCAACAGATCCCCCTCTAGACTGCTGCTTTTTGCCGACAAAGTGCTGAGTCGGCAAAAACGGCGGCCATTTTTTATGCAAATTAAGCATGGGATATTTAAATCCCCGCTTCATTTGCAATGTCAACCTGCCTAATCTGCATCCCTTTGCCAGCAGAGGGGGTGCAGTCTAGACATACCCTGAGTGTTTGCAATTTCTTTAAATAATGACTGCAGGACAGCTCTACCAACATGAGTATCAGATCTTCATGCTTCAACTAAATGTTGCATGAAAATGTGGACTGATCTCCATTTAGCTGCCTTATGTGTGGAGAACATAGGATCACACTAATAAGATAGGGTATGTCTACACTTGCACCCTAGTTTGAACTAGGGATGCAAATGTAGGCATTCGAAATAGTCAATGAAGCAGGGATTTAAATATCCCACGCTTCATTAGTATGATCTCGCTGGTGCGTTATTCTGATCAACAGCTGTTTCAAAAGTGAAAGTGTGCACCGGGACGCGTTAGTTTGAATCAAACCTCTTGGTTTGAACTAACGTTACTCCTCATTTTTTGAGGAGTAACATTTTTTGAGGAGTAACATTAGTTCGAACCAAGGGGTTTGGTTCAAACTAACGCGTCCTGGCGCGCACTTTCACTTTTTAAATTTAAAAATTTAAAAATATTTAAATCCCCGCTTCATTGACTATTTCGAATGCCTACATTTGCATCCCTAGTTCGAACTAGGGTGCAAGTGTAGACTTACCCATAGTGAATAATTATAGTGAGTTATTGTGATGTATTGGTTCAGTTTAACTGTGATCAGTTAGAAAAACAATCATGAAGTCAACACTTAATGTTGACAAAACTTAATGTTAACAATCTCCGGGACCGGATGGCATTCATCCAAGGGTTCTAAAAGAACTCAAATGGGAAATTGCTGAACTATTATCTGTGGTTTGTAACCTATCCCTTAAATCGGCTTCCGTACCTAATGACTGGAAGGTAGCCAACGTGACACCAATATTTAAAAAGTCCTCTAGACGCGATCCGGGCAATTACAGACCGGTAAGTCTAACTTCAGTACTGGGCAAATTAGTCGAAACAATAGTAAAGAATAAAATTGTGAATCATGTAGAAGAACATAATTTGTTGGACAAAAGTCAACATGGTTTCTGTAAAGGGAAATCCTGTCTTACTAATCTATTAGAGTTCTTTGAAGGGGTTAACAAACATGTGGACAAGGGGGATCCAGTAGATATAGTATACTTAGATTTTCAGAAAGCCTTTGACAAGGTCCCTCACCAAAGGCTCTTGTGTAAATTACATGGCCATGGGATAAGAGGGAAGGTCCTTTCTTGGATTGAGAACTGGTTAAAAGACAAGAAACAAAGGGTAGGAATAAATGGTAAATTTTCAGAATGGAGAGGGGTAACTAGTGGTGTCCTCCAAGGGTCAGTCCTAGGACCAATCCTGTTCAACTTATTCATAAATGATCTGGAGAAAGGGGTAAGCAGTGAGGTGGTAAAGTTTGCAGATGATACCAAACTGTTTAGGATAGTCAAGACAGAAGCAGACTGTGAGGGACTCCAAGAAGATCTCACCAAACTGAGTGATTGGGCAACAAAATGGCAAATGAAATTTAATGTGGATAAGTGTAAAGTAATGCACATCGGGAAAAATAACCCCAACTATATGTACAGTATGATGGGGGCTAATTTGGCTACGACAAATCAGGAAAGAGATCTTGGAGTTATCGTGACAGTTCTCTGAAAACTTCCACACAGTGTGTGGCGGTCAAAAAGGCAAATAGGATGCTAGGAATTATTAAGAAAGGGATAGAAAATAAGACCCAGAATATCTTACTGCCCCTGTATAAAACTATGGTACGCCCACACATCTTGAATACTGTGTACAGATGTGGTCTCTCACCTCAAAAAGATATTTTGGCCTTGGAAAGGGTTCAGAAAAGGGCAACTAAAATGATTAGGGGTTTGGAACGGGTCCCATATGAGGAGAGGTTAAAGTGACTGGGACTTTTCAGTTTAGAAAAGAGGAGACTGAGGGGGGATATGATAGAGGTATATAAAATCATGAGTGGTGTGAGAGGGCAGATAAAGAAAAGTTATTTATTAGTTCCTAAATAGAAGAACTAGAGGACACCAAATGAAATTAATGGGTAGCAGGTTTAAAACTAATAAAAGAAAGTTCTTCTTCACACAGCGTGTAGTCAGCCTGTGGAACTCCTTGCCAGAGGAGGCTGTGAAGGCTAGGACTATAATAGAGTTTAAAGAGAAGCTAGATAATTTCATGGAGGTTAGGTCCATAAAAGGCTATTAGCCAGGGGATAAAATGGTGTCCTTGGCCTCTGTTTGACAGAGGCTGGAGAGGGATGGCAGGAGACAAATCGCTTGATCATTGTCTTCGGTCCACCCTCTCTGGGGAACCAGGTGCTGGCCACTGTCGGCAGACAGGATACTGGGCTAGATGGACCTTTGGTCTGACCCAGTACGGCCGTTCTTATGTTCTTATGTTCTAACACAATAGCTAAACAGAAATTAAAAAGTATAGTGCCAAAAGTAAAATCCATTTAAGCTGCATGGAAACTTTTCAAAGATACCACAATAGAGGCTCAACTTAAATGTATACCCCAAATTAAAAAACAGAGTAAGAGAACAAAAAAGTGCCACTGTTGCTTAACAACCAAGTAAAAGAAGCAGCGAGAACTAAAAAGGCATCATTTAAAAAGTGGAATTTAAATCCTAGTAGGGAAAATAGAAAGGAGCATAAACTCTGTCAAATGAAGTGTAAAAATATAATTAGGAAGGCCAAAATGGAATTTGAAGAACAGCTAGCCAAAAACTCAGACAGGAATAGCAATATTTTTAAGTACATCAGAAGCAAGAAGCTTGCTAAATAACCAGTGGGGCCTCGTATGATCGAGATGCTAAAGGAGCATTCAAGGACAATAAAGCCATGGAAGAGAAACTAAATGAATTTTTTGCATTGGTGTTCATGGCTGAAGATGTGAGGGAGATTCCCAAACCTGAACCATTATTTTTTAGGTGACAAATCTGAATGACCTGTCCTAGATTGAGGTGTCATTAGAGGAATTTTGGAACAAATTGATAAACTAAACAGTATCAAGTCACCAGGACTAGATGACATGCACCCAAAAGTTCTGAAAGAACTCAAATGTGGAATTGTGGAACTACTAACTGTGGCTTGTAACCTATCCTTTAAATAAACTTCTGTATCAAATGACTGGAAGATAGCCAATGTGACACCAAGTTTTAAAAGGACTCTAGAGGTGATTTTGGTAATTACAGACCAATAACTTCAGTACCAGGCAGATTGGTTAAAACTATATTAAAAAAGAGGATTATCGGATACATAGATTAACATAATTGGTTGGGGAAAAGTCAACATGGTTTCTGTAAAGGGAAATCATGCCTCACTAATCTACTAGAATTCTATGAAAGAGTCAACAAGCATCCAGTGGGATCCAGTGGATATAATATATTTAGATTTCCAAAAAGCCTTTTACAAATTCCCTCACCAAAGGCTCTTAAGAAAAGTAAGCCATCACGGTATAAGAGGGAAGGTCCTCTCATGGGCTGATAATTGGTTAAAAGAAAGAAAACAAAGGGCAGGAATAAATTATCAGTTTTCAGAACAGAGAGTGGTAACTAGTGGTGTCCCGTAGCAGACTTTACTGGGACCAATCCTATTCAACATATTCATAGATGATCTGGAGATAGGGATAAACTGTGAGGTGCTAAAATTTGCAGATGATACAAAATTGCTCAAGATAGATAAGTCCAAAGGAGACCATGGAGAACTTCAAAAGGATCTCACAAAATTACGTGACTAGGCAACAAAATGGCCAATGAATTTTAATGTTGATAAATACAAAGTAATGCATATTGAAAAAGATAATCCCAACTATACGTACAAAACGATGAAGACTAAATTAGCTGTTACTACTCAAGAAAGAGATCTTGGAGTCATTGTGGACAGTTCTCTGAAAACATCAACACAATGTGCAGCTGCAGTCAAAAAAGCAAACAGGATGTTAGGAACCACTGAAGTGTATAGAGAATAAGACAGAGAATACGTTATTGCCTCTATATAAATCCATGGTACAGATGTGTGTGCAGATGTGGTTGCCTCATCTCAAAAAATATATCTTGGCACTGGAAAAAGTTCAGAAAAGGGCAACAAAATGATTAGGGGCTTGGAATGGCTGCCATGCGAGGAGAGATTTATATGAAAGAGGTCTATACAAATCATGACTGGCGTGGAGAAAGTAAGTAAGGAATAGTTCTTTACTTGCTTCCATAATAAAATAATTAGGGGTAATCAAAGTTCAAAAAAGAACTAGATACATTCATGAAGGATAGGTCCATCAATGTCTATTAGCCAGGATGGGTAGGAATGATGTTCCTTGCCTCAGTTTGTCAGAAGCTGGAAATGGGTGGCAGAAGAGGGATCACCTGATTATTATCTTTTCTATTTATTCCTTTGGAGGCACCTGCAATTGGCCGCTGCCACAGACTGGGCTAGATGAACCTTTGGTTTGACTCAGTATGGCCATTCTTATGTTCTCAGATAAGGAACAGCAGCACAAACAGTTGAAAGGCAATAGCCATGCTATCAGCTGTGAAGAGGTGACTTCCAGGATCCAACACAAATGGCACAGCATCCAGAACTGCAAATTCTGTGTAACTGCATGTGATATGTTATGCAAATATATAGAACTAATTTCTTCTAAAGATAGAAAGGGCCCTAAATGGTTAAAATGACTCCCTACAGAAGGAGGAGGAGTGAGTAGTCAGCAGCTGCTTGAGAGGCAACATTGATGGGAAGCCATTAACAAAGGCAAAGAGTATGGTTGGGGAGTCTGTCTATCCCAGTTCAGAGGTGGAAGTACTTGGGTTAAGTGGAATTTACTGAAATTTGTGAGGAAGAATTAAGGTTTACACAAGATCAGAGTTGGATTTCATGTTTTAAACCTTTTCTCTGATTGCTATGTATTGTACTGGTCTTGGGCTGGAGGGGAGGCCAAGCTGCCTCACTACCCGGTCTAATGATCAGTTACTCCCTTATGCCTCCTGCAAGGAGGTTTACAGGATCTGTAGAAAAAGGCTTTCTTTCTTGACAGATCCCCCTCTAGACTGCCGCTTTTTGCCAACAAAGTGCTGAGTCGGCAAAAACGGTGGCCATTTTTTATGCAAATTAAGTGTGGGATATTTAAATCCCCGCTTCATTTGCAATGTCGACCTGCCTAATCTGCATCCCTTTGCCCACTGAGGGATGCAGTCTAGACATACCCTAACTGAGCTCTGCACTCCTCCTTTTATACTTCTGGACCTACCTTTCTGCTTCCTGTGGGAGGGGCTGGGTTGCTCTGGCACTGCCCACCAGGGGGGCCTTAGGAACTGTTTCCCTTTCTGGGTCAGCAGGAGGCCAAGCTGACTCACTACAGTACCTTTATGTGAGTAAAGAATGTGTTTGTTTTGAAGAAGCTTTTTAAAATCACTTTAATCAGCTGTTCCTCAAGCAAAGTGTCTTGGAGATGCCAGATAAAGTTGGTTGGAAACGGGGTCTGTTACCATGGGAACCAGTCTAAGACTGGTAGAACTATGGGGCTCCACCCAGAGAAAGGTGAAAGCAGAAAAACCTGTCACCGGTGGAGTGTACTTGAGAGGGACTGCAGAGGGGTCTGAGGTGTAGTCTCCCTAAAACTGTGATGGTGTGTTTATCAGGGAAACTACAGAAGCTGCCTGACTCCTGGTGAAATGGGCTGTAACCTCCACCGATGCATCTAATCTACCTAGCACATAACATGTTTCAATGCTGTTGGAAATCCATTTAAATTGCCTTTGAGTAGATATTGCCTGACTTATCCCCACAAAAAGTCTAGGGAAGCTGCTGAATGGCTATGTTCTGTCAAGGTAATATAACTGTGGAAAAATAACTTTGTACATCTATAGCTAGGTTAAGCAGACCCTTTAATGCAGTTTTTATAATCTACTATTGCTGCTAAACACCTCTGCAGTGACGCAGGATAATTCTGCTTTGAAATGAGACTAACCATTCCAGTGCTTTCTTTGGATCATACATGAACTGCTAGCTCTGACAAATTACTCTAATTTACCAAATATGTAGGAGAGACTGAACATGTGGCAGAAGTTAATAAATAATTGCAAAAATATTGCAGTTGATTTAATTAGCATTTTCTTCATTTGAAACAAATTGAAAATCACATGATTGGAGTTTCCTTAGATCTTTCACAAATATCTGTTATAATTACAGCTCAGCAACTCAGATGCAACAGAAATGGGCACCAGCATATAACTACAGCTGACACAAATTTTTCACAATTTTTGAATGGCCTTTTAAGAAAAAGAAGAAGTTACTCACCTTGGTGCAATAATGATGGTTCTTCAAGATGTATCCCTGTGGGTGCTCCACTGTAGGTGTCAAGACCCATCCCGGTGCCGCAGTCCAGAGATTTTGAACAGCCATAGTCAGCTGGATCGCGCATGCGCGTTGTGATCTCGCAGCGTTCGTGCCTTTCATCTCATGCACGATCCAGCTCCCACCAGTTCCTCTCAACCGCTCCATCTGAAAAAGAACTAGAAAGAGCAGATTATGGAGCTGGGAGGCAAGTGGGTAGTGGAGCACCCACTGGGACACATCTCGAAGAACCATCGTTACTGCACCAAGGTGAGTAACTTCTTTTTCTTCTTTGAGTGGTCCCCGTTGGTGCTCCGCTGAAGGTGACTGCAGAGCAATAGTCATACAGATTGAAGTACATGCTCTGTAATCAGGGTTGATGTGGAGGAGACAGTACTGCTGCAGCCACCGAGGGAGTCCTTTGTTAACTTGTGTAAAATTGCATAGTGTCTCATGAAAGTGGCATTGGAAGACCACGTGGCCACTCGACGTATGTCTTGAAGAGGGACTCCCCTAAAAAACCCGTAGTTGTGGCTACGGCCCTTGTAGAATGAGCTCTAGGATGCATTGGAAGAGGCTTGTTATGAATCGAGTAACACGTGATAATACAGGTTGTTATGAGCGTGGCCACATGTTCAGAGGACAGCACCTTGCCCTTGGTGCAGTCCGCTATAAGACGCAATACATGATTCATTTTCGTCCAGGTCTTGGTTCTATCTATATAAAAAGCGAGTGCACGCTGAACGTCTAGTCTGTGTAATCGGGCTTCCCGTGGTGAAGCATGGGGTGCTGGATAGAATGAAGAGAGTACAATTGACTCATTAACATGGAATGCAGAACATACTTTTGGGATAAAGGCGGGATGCAGTCTGAGTATGACTTGATCCTTGGTAAAAAGGGTGATCGGTGGTGTTGACTTCAGTGCCACAAGCTCACTGACTCTCCGGGTGGAGGTTATAGCTAAGAGAAAAACAACTTTTAGTGTCAGCAATTGAAGGGACATAGTGGCCAGAGGTTCAAATGGAAGATGGGTAAAGGTATCCAAGACTAGGTCTAAGTTCCATGTTGGTGGAGGGATCCTACATGGTGGGTTCAAGTTAGTAAGGCCCTTAAGGAAACTCTTCGTAGTTGGATGTGAGAACACCGACGTACCATCCATGACATGGCAGAAAGCGCTAATTGCAGCAAGATGAACTTTAAGGGACGGAATGGAAAGACCCCCATGCCTGAGGAATAAAATATAATCAAGTATGTGGTGAACAGATGCAGTCTCTGGGGTTAGGCTCTCTTGCTAACAAACCTGAAATGGCTGTATACCAATTCCCTGTGCCTCCACACTCCATTGGTAGAACACCATGACGTGAACCTCCACCACATAAACTGGTACGTCGTGCGGGTGGTGCCTCTCCTGCTGTGCAGGAGGACGTTCTTCATTTTGTCTGAACAAGCCTGTTCGGATGGGTTGAAGCAGTTATGAACCAAGCAGTCAGGTGCAGGGTGTGTGGCTGCGGGTGGATGAGGCGCCCTTGGTCCTGAGTCAATATGTCTGGTAGATTCAGTAAGGTATATGGGCTCTGGAGAGACATTCTGTGCAGGAACAGGAACCACGACTTCCTCGCCCAGGCCAGAGCTATGAGAATCACTGTGGCTTCGTCCATCCTGATTTTTGTCAATACCCTTGGTATAAGGACGGTGGGAGGAAAAACATAAAGAAGGGAGCCTCCCCAATGCTGAAGGAAGGCGTCCCCCAAGGATCTCCGACCTATACACACTCTGGAGCAAAAGCGGATGGATTTCACATTCTCGCTCGTGGCAAATAGATCTATGCTCGGGAATCCCCAACAGCAGAATATACGGTGCAATACATCTGTGCGAATCTCCCATTCGTTGTCGGGCGCAAAATGTCTGCCGAGGGAATCTGCTGTGAGGTTGTTCGTGCCAGGTAAGTATGATGCTATTAAGGTTATGTCGTTTCGAGTGCACCAATTCCAAAGACGGACAGCTTCTGTACAGAGAGAGCGTGCTCCACCTTGGCGATTGACGTAGTACATGGTGGCGATATTGTCAGTAAGTATGCTCACAGTCTTGCCACAGATATGCTATTGGAAATGCATGCAGGCATTGAAAAATGCTCTGAGCTCCAGCAAGTTGATATGGAGGGATGCTTCTGCCCGCGTCCACTTGCCCTGCATGCACATGTCGTTGAGGTGCGCTCCCCGACCGATCAAAGATGAGTCCGTAGTGATGTGGATGGAGGGGGAGGGGAGTTGGTGGAAGGGAACTCCAGCCAAAATGTTGCACAGGTTGGTCCACCAGTGAAGGAAAAACCAATCTGGTGATCTGATGCCTCATGGTGATGTATACTGATGCCAGCCAGGGTACGTCTAGACTACAGGCTTTTGTCGACAGAGGCTTTGTCGACAGATACTGTCGACAAAGCCTCTGTCGACAAAGAGCATCTAGACTACATCCAGTTCTGTTGACAAAGCAAGCCGCTTTGTCGACATGAGAGTGTAGACGCAAAGGACAATGTAGATGCAATAATGCCTTCTGTCGACAAAAGGCATTATTCCTCGCAGAATGAGGTTTACCGCCGTCAACAAAACTGCTGAGTTCTGTCAATATTATGTCGACAGAACTCGGCGGTAGTGTAGACGCAGGTATAGTTTTGTCGACAAAAGTCCATTTTTGTTGACAAAAACCCTGTAGTCTAGACACACCCTTAATGTTGAAGGCAACGGAGATGCAATCTGGCATGATGTACCACATAGGTTGTGGATGCCATGTGTCCCATTAACTGAAGACAGGTAAGTACCGAAACGGTAGGGCTGGTGTCGAATATGGTTATGAGATCCTGAATCACCTGGAACCTTTGTGTTGGTAAATACACGTGCACTGATACCGAGTCGATGTGT
Organism: Rafetus swinhoei; assembly: GCA_019425775.1. Taxonomy (NCBI): domain Eukaryota; kingdom Metazoa; phylum Chordata; order Testudines; family Trionychidae; genus Rafetus; species Rafetus swinhoei. The sequence goes on along the minus strand of CM033437.1, from coordinate 265,015,362 downwards.
GCGCCTATGAAATCCAGAGTTTGCGCAGGGGTAGTTGTGGACTTCTGCTCGTTTATCATTAGGCCTAGTGCATGGAAGGTTTGTCTTGACTTCTCTGTCATGTGTTGAGCCTCTGCAAGGGAACGTCCTTTATTAGGCAGCTGTCTAGGTAAGGAAAAATTACGACTCCTTGCCATCGCAAGTGTGCTGATATTAGTGCCAAAGTCTTTGAAAACACTCTGGGTGCTGCTGACAGACTGAAGAGTAGCACCTGATACTGGAAATGCTCCTCCCCTACTATCAACTTGAGAAAACGCCTGTGAGCCGGGTGGATTATAATATGAAAATAGGCATCTTGGAGGTCGAGGGCTGTGAACCAATCTCCACTGTCTAACGACGGAATTATAGACGCAAGGGTCACCATCCTGAAGTGTTGCTTCCTTAAGTATCGATTTAACTTCTGAAGGTCGAGTATGAGTCTCCATCCTCCTGTCTTTTTCTGCGTGAGGGAAGTAACCCTCTTCTACAAAATTCACTTGGTACTCTCTCTACTGCTCCAATAGACAGAAGCCGACTGAGCTCTTGCTGGAGGAGAGCCTCGTGAGAGGGGTCCCTGAAGAGGGATGGAGTGAGTGGGGTTGTGGGAGGTATGGATGTGAAGGGAATGGTGAGTCCGGAGGAGCCGATCTCTAAAACCCAGAGGTTGGAAGTAATTGCGGCCCATTGATGATAAAATGGCCTGAGATGATAATGGAAGAGTAGTCGACAGTGATGTTTCTCTGTGATTGTGGAGAGTAGTTCGGAGCCCTCGACAATGAAGTCAAACTTGCTGCTTGTTTGTAGATATAGCAGGTGCTTGATTTGTTTGGTTTCTCCTTCTCTGAGGGCGCTGTCTGGCCTGGTCAATCCCCTGCTGTTGCTGCTGCCTATAATGGTAAGTGTCATACCGTCTTTGGAATGGTTGATACCGCCTTCTGTGGTATGGAGGGGTGTACATACCCAAGGTTCTGAGGGTAGTATGTGTGTCTTTCCCGGAATGGAGAACGACATTCGTTTTTTCTGCAAAGAGCTTCAGTTTGTCAAACGGGAGGTCCTCTACTTTGGTGTGTGATTCCTTGGGGACTCCCGTGGAATATAACCATGAGGATCTCCTCATATCTATGGCAGTGGCTACTGCTTGGGCGGACGTGTCCACCACGTCCAGGACAATCTACAACCATGTCTTAGCCGATGCATAACCCTCTTGGACTATCGCCTTCAATATCTGTTTCTTTGCGTCCAGAAGGTGATCCATGAGCAAGGTTAACTTTGAATAGTTGTCGAAATCATGGTTTGACAACAACAACACCACATAATTTGCAATTCTCAATAAGAAAGTTGCTGAAGAATAGACCTTTCTTCTGAAGAGGTCAAGCCTCTTATTGTCCTTGTCCGAAGCAGTCACTCTATACTGGGAGGTCTTTGCTCTATGATGTACAGCGTCCACCACCGGTGAGTTTGGCTGAGGATGATTAAAGAGAAAATCCAAGCCCTTTGATGGAACAAAATACTTTTTGTCCGCCCTTTTGTTCGTTGGGGTTATAGATGTAGGCGTTTACCAGATCTCTTCTGCTGCTTCTATGCTAGCCTCATCAATTGGAAGAGCCACTCTGGCTTTCTGTGTGGGCTGGAGATCTTTCAGGAGACGGTGCCTCTTTTCCTGAACCTCTACCAACTGGACCACCTGTGTCAAAGCCAGCCTCTTGAAGAGGTCCTGAAACTGTTTCATGTCATCCGGTGGAGAAATATCCCCCCGGTATGACAGCTTCGTCGGGTGAGGAAGATGATCTGTCCTCCGGTGATTGATCTGGGTGTTGCTCCTCCACCTCTGACAACTGACCTTCTTCAGGCTCTGATTGTTGTTGTGGCTGAGGAGGAGAATTTGGCAGCAGTGGGGGGGGGGGAGGTTATGTGTTCATCTCTGTCAGATTGTGGGAGTGAAGCTCGACTGGATGCCCTGCAATAACAGGGGAGAGGCTCTCCTAGAATGGCGATAGTGGGCCGTATGGTCCCTGTGATCATAATAATACTGAAGTGGTGGAGAGTGTCTGTAGGAGCAACTATAATGCCTGTCATATTCCGGTGATCGAGAATAGTACCGTGAACGCCTCAAAGAACAGGGTGGCGACATTGATATTTGCCTAGAGTGATGGCCGTGTACGGCACCGATCTATATGGTGACCTGCCTCGCTCACTCTGTCCATAGCGCTCGTGGTGCATATAGTAATGCTGCAGCTCTGGTGATCTTGGTGCCAGAGGGGAGGGCTATGGTGCCGGGGAGAATGTTGGAGAAGGCGACATTGATGAGGAGTTTCTGAGTCTATTCGATTTGGCTGACTCCTTTCTATGCAAACTTGCTGTAGGTGCTGGGTCGGGTTGTGGCACCAAGTGATCAGGCTCCGGTGCTGGTGCTTGTGGCACCGATGGCTTCGGTGCCAGGGGTGTCGGCGCGGGCGGCTTCGGTGCCGGGGCTGCTGAGTCGGAAGGCCTAGGCATTGTGTGCGGCTTTGGCGCCGAGGTTGCTGGTGCGGAAGGTCTCGGTGCCGGTGGCTCATGCGGAAGATACTTCAGCCTCCGGTGCTGTCACGCTCGGTGCCGACACAGCGGTTGGTGATGGCAGTTCCATGTCCACCATCTTTTTCTGTTTAGAAGAAGCTCCTTAACGGGAGCTGGACGTTCCAAGTTTGGCTCCTGAGCCTATTTTGCTACTCGGGGCTGTTGGCAGTGAATGTGCCGGAGACACGTGGGGAGGATGCCCTCTGATTCTGAGGAGGTGGTGAGGGAGACCCTGTCTCTGCCAATTGGAGTGCCTTGTCGAGCAAAAGCATGCGCAGGCGCATCTCCCTATCGCACCGCGCTCTGGCCATAAGTTTAGTGCAATTAATGCACTTTTGAGGGACATGGCCCTCACCCAGGCACCTGATGCAAGATGAATGGCCATCGAAGTCCAGCATCGCGTCTCGACAGAAATTGCATTTCTTGAATCTGGGTGAACTCGGCATTCTTTCTGTCATCTTCGCTCTGTATTTCTATTATTATTCTTTTTTTTAACTGATTAACACTAACTAAGAACAATATATAACGGATAATAAACTTTTTTTGATAAAACTAGAACTAGATTACACCTATCTCTACTAATTTAACAGAACAACAATCTTAACACTAACTAACAACTATTTTAGGTCTCTGAGGAAGAGAGAAGCGGAGATGAGGAAAGCTCCATCTGCGACCCGAGGCAGTTGAAGAGGAACTGGTGGGAGCCGGTGAAAGACGTAAACGCTGCGAGATTGCAACGCGCATGTGCGATCTGGCTGATTATGGCTGTTCAAAATCTCCAGACTGCAGCGCTGGGACAGGGCCCAACACCTACAGTGGAGCACCCACGGGGACCACTCGAAGAAGAATTAAGTGTTTCAAAAAATTAAAATAACCATTTTATGGATCAAACTGGAAAAATAGGAATTTTTCAATACATCATTTTTATTAAAGTGCTCTTGCTCCATCTCCCTTTTTCAAAGAAAAAAGGGTGGGGGAGAGGAAAAATAAAAGGAGAACAAACAAAAAAGGAAATGTGGATGGTAGAAATGAAGGAGAAACTTCCAGAAATTTCTAAAACCAAAATTTTCAAATGAATGAAAAATGTTCCGTTTCAAAATCAATGGAATGGAAATGACAAGTTTTCATAAAAATATTTTAAATTTTTGATAGCTTTATGGATAGCTAACAAACCTATCAAATTGTGAATCTAAGTATTCTGCATGTGTTTGTACCTTAATAACTGAAGGGAATAATAGAAAGACATCCATTGTAAGATGCACTAATAAACATTTGTGCATATGGCCATTTGTGAAAAAAAAGATAGATATCTATTATTTTGTATGAATATTATATGTTCCTTGGTTTACCTCCTTGATATTATTTTGATAGGCTGCATGGATTCCAAGAGGAAATAAATAGGAAATGAAACGACAGGAAAAAAAACACCAAGGAAAAATAGCAATGGTCTACAAGAGAACAATGAGGTAATTCTTAATTGAGAAATGCCTACCTGCCTGTCTTTTCCCAGGCAAACAGGTTATTTTCCAAAGGCCTGAGCCTAAAATTAGAACACTGAACTGTTAAACCCTCCTGCCTGGACAGCATGGGTGTGTCTACACAGCACCTTTATCTTGAAATAAACTACGCAATTTGTGCTATGCAAATTGCATAGCTTATTTTGAGGTAATTTCAAAGTAGTTTATTTTGAAATTTGGCGCTGTCTACACAATGCCAAATTTCAAAATAAAGCGCTATTCTGAAACGTCCCTTAACCCTCATGAAATGAGGTTTACCAGGACGTTAGAATAGCGAGCCTGTTGTACTTCAAAATAGTGGGCTTGCTCAAAAGACGCTGAATAGCTATTTTGGGATACTTCTGGTATCCCAAAACAGCTCTGCAGTGTAGACATAGCCTAAGAGGAATGGTGGTAATCAGACAACAGCTGTTTGGAGAGAGATTCCAGGGGGATGAGCAACAGAGAGAAACTGCTGTAGGGTAGTTTTCTCTGCCCAGCCCACAGATGGAGACTGCTGTGTAAATGAAGTTTACCAAAACTCCAAAACTTGCAAGAAACGGATACTATTTAGATGAGACCAGATGCCTCTTGGCTTGCAGTGTTTTAACCTCCCTGTACATGCTATGTAACTAGCGGTGAATAAACAATATTCTGTTTTGAAAAAATGTTATTTGGAGTTATCCAGTGGTTTTGGTTTGGAGTTACAGGCTCTCAAGAGAAGTTTCCTGCAAGAGCCAAATACAGTTAGGCTTGCTGTATTAACATAACGTGGGGTGAGGGGCGGCTGAAACCCAGAGATCAAATCCCACAGTGGTTGAACTGTGGAGTTCTAACCAGGAGAGAGATAAGGGAAGTGAAGTCTGTCACCTGAGGGGTACATTTTAAACTAGGAAAAGGGATGTAAGGTGAGGTTTGCCCTGCAATCATGACATCATTGCTTGTGAAAATATGTACATATACCTCTAAGTATCTAAATATTTAAGCAATTATCTGAGCACATGCATGGGCACATGCATGTTTGAGCATGCAAATGCAGACTGTGTTAACCCAATGGATGGGTGCAGAAATTAAGCTTACAATAAATTACCTGCAGCAATATTTTCTCAAGGGAAGCCAGAAACCACTCAGCATCACTTCCACATCTAAGGATGGAATGATGCACTCCTCTCCCTCTGTATAGCAAAGAATCAAAATCTCACAGCATCTGTCAAAGTTTCTAGAGCAGAGGTGGGCAATAAAATGGCAGCAGTTCATCAGGGTTAGTCTCTGGTAGGCTGCTGCTATATTTACCTGCACCTGCTTAGGTATAGACGATTGCAGCTCCTGATGGCCATGGATTGCTGTTCCTGGCCAATGGGAGCTGTGGGAAGTGGTGTGGACTAGGACAACACTTTCCACAGCTCCCACTGGCCGGGAACAGTGATCCATAGCCAACAGGAGTTGCAATCACCAGTACCTGTGGAGGCACAGGTAAATATTGCAGTGGTGGTCCGTCAGGTGCTAGCCCTTGAGAACCAAATCTCATCCCTGTTCTAAAGAATAACATCATTTTATGAACCTTCAGTCAACACATAGCTCACCTATATACCAGATGGGAATTCTTTCTGTACTCCTCATTAGGGCAAACCAGAAGGTTTTTTTTCCACGTGAGGACTTAATCACAGTAAAAGACTGACAACCTTGGAGATAATTAATACAGCAGCAATGCAAATTTATGCACAATTTGCACTCTTACTAGGAGTGCACTGTACATCAACCTTCACACAGCTGGACTGAGCATCTAGTTCAGACTCTCGTCCCATTCTGCTTTTGCATGGTTAGGAGATGGGAGTGGTTGTTTACAAAGTCTTTAATGCATTCTGGTGCACTAAAGATATCAACAATTTTCACCCTACACCAAATTACTTGATAACTTTTGGACTACTGTGCTATACTGTCTCTCCCCTACACAAATTACTTCATATCTTGGAGATTTAAATGATTTTACTTAGAACTTTTGAACATGCCAGTATGGCATTGAAAATGCCAGTTGTTTAACAAACTCTTCCACAGCCTTTCCCATGTATAAAACTCAAAGCACTTTTCAGAACAAGGCAAGGTAAGATGCTGTCTGTATTCCTGGCACAAATTGTAGTACATTGATTATGAAACAAGCTTTGTGCTGTTAAAGCAGTATTTCAGGCACAAAAGTGCAATCTGTTATATTTACATAGATAATTCAAAATTGCATTATGTAGTTGTTTTTTACTTTATTACTAGAAATATTGAACTATTTCTGAATAGACAAAATTGTTTCCAAATACCAAACATTAACTGAGTAATGCTAAAATGGCAGTGTTAAGTAATTTTGGCCTCTTTTGTATATCACCTACTCAACAGAGCATAGTTGACGTAATCCCAAGGATGCTGAAGACACAAATGACCTTTCAGAGGAGATTCCAATAATAAATCCCTAAGGGCTTTAAAAGATAACACTTGACTGGGTTAACAGAATACTTATTATATTCAAAATCACAAGTTCAAACTATGACATTTGGAAAAAGTAGAACAGTTGAACCTGATGACGTTGTAAAAAGGATTAAGCCAGTATGCAATAGTTATTTAAAGGTCTTTAAGGTACCTTTCTCCAGTGGTTTTATATAATAACAGTAATTCATAAATAAGTCTTTTGTGTGCCAATGGGAGCTACAGGAATAAGAATACATATTTAGCACTCTGTGTTTTCTGGGGTGAATATGCCACATGCTTCCATGAGGAAATGGATTTTATTTTAAAGACCAATTAAAAGAAATGTTGGCAGCATAAAGAAAGATCAGGCATATAATAAATTTTTTTAAAGACATCTAAATATTTTTAACCAATTCTGGGATTTCATTATTATTTTTTATTTTACGGTACCTGGATGTGTTCCAGGCAAATAGAGAGCACAACCCAAGACAGGTCCTTGCATCAAAGCACAAACAATGTAACAGCAAAAGGTTTCTTGTACTACAATTGAATTTGTCTTATTCTAATACCATCAGATTCAATTGTTGTATGCTCACATTCAATATAACTTGTGCATTTCCATGTTCAACATTAGTCCAAACTTGGGGTCCAATTGTACCCCTCTGATATATACATGCAGCTCCCACTGGTTTCAATAAGATTACACATGTACACAGTGGCCACCATTACAATGTCAACAAAGACCAAACAGCATCAGATATATCAGGGTTATTTTCTGTTCTTAGGAATGCACTAAGAATTGACAGATGGTAAATGCTGATGCTCCTAGCTCAGCAGTTACAGGTTGCAAAGTCCACAAGGGGAGGGTTCTTCATGGGATCTCCAGTCTATTTAATTTCCATTTGGGCTGGAAACACTGAAAGAACCACCATCTTATGGTATTTTGATACTTTTGATCCAAGACAGAACTCAGAATTACAAAGATATGATGAAAACATTTACAAAATAATTGGGAGAATTAGATGAAATTTTAGACCACAAAACAGGTTGGGTTTAGGTTTGATTAGAGTTTTTAATTTTTTACCCTCTCAGGTGTGAAAGATATTTTAAAAATGTTTGTAAACACAATAGGAACATAAACCTTGACTGTCATTATTAAATTATTATTTATTATTAATTATTATTATTATTATTATTATTATTAAGTTTGAGGTTGTTGTCCTTAATTTTAAACCCCATGATGTTTGTTATCCTTTCAGATTAGTATCTGGAATAACAGAAAACAGTAAATATTACCTATCAAGCTACTATGAGCACATTTCAGACTAAGTAGTATTAGAGAAAGGAAAACAAGATCAGTCACCAAGAAATTAAACACATGACTTTCACAGATAATTTTAAATAATGTTGTAAATAAATATTGCAAAACTATTTACAATTTTGTTTTTGCAAGTTCCATTGTATATGCTTCATAATGTTAGTTAACACCTACTAATATATTTACCATAGCATTTTACTTCACATTTTCCACCATTGCATTACCAGCGATCCACCTCTACTTACTACATTCCACATCCTAATGACCAAACAATGGGTACTTAAGAACAATTTGCACCTTCTCTATCAGCTTCCTATGGCACGAACACTCTAATTGACTGTTTCTTTCCCCTTTTTTCCTTCTCCCCCCAGCCCCTACTTATTTTGGAACTCGACCTTTCTTAACTCCATTCATCTGAAGAAGTGGGTTGTGCCCACAAAAGCTCATGACACCATCTTCTACATGTTTTGTTAGTCTTTAAGGTGCTGTTAGATTATTCTTTTATTTAAGTTTTTCCAGTTACAGACCCAGGCTATGTCTAGATTACACTGATCTATCAGAAAAAGATACACAAATTGTGCTTTGCAATTTGCGTACCTGTTTCCGATAGTTCTTTCGGAAGAGGCTTTTCCGAAATTTGGCCTGTCTACACTGGGCCAAATTTCAGAAAAGCCTCCTCTTTTGGAAGAGCGCTTCTTCCTTGTGGAAGGAGGAAGACAGGGCTTCTGAAAGAGCACGTCTGCCCTTATGCAAAAAAAAGTGGGCATGGCAGAGTTTTTCCAGGATACCGCTGGTATTTTCCAGGATACCTCCTGTAGTGTAGACCTAGCCTCCCACGGCTACCCTGCTGAAGCTTTTGAAAATGGTGATAATGTTAGTGTAAGTCACCTGCCCACATTTTAGCCATCATGTCCCTCAAACCAAAACCCAAGTCTAGCTGACAATGGTTAGAATGTTAGGTGGTCTGTCCACAGCATTCCCACTCATTGCTACCTTTGGTGAAGCTGCATCAATGATAGAATAGTGGCGGAAAATATGAAGACAAATCTTAATGTAAACTAATCATATAGGATTTAAATTATTGTTGTGTCCTTTTGAGAATTCTGGAAGCTCATTCAATAACAAGAGCTGTCTGTCCCAGACAAGAAATTATGCCACAGCAGTACTTGCTGGTAATTTTGCAAGTGTAATTTGAAGTGAGGCAGAGATATATGATTTTCTCCCTAAAATTCTTGATGAGGGTGTCCTTTAGTGATTTGACTACTCATTGAATTACCTTAATAGCTAGAAAGTCTGACTTCCAGTAAGTATAAACGTTTAATAAATCATCATCGTGAATTGGTGAACTCTCTTCACATATTTGGATATGAGCAGGATAAAGGAAAGCATTAGCTAAAGCTTCACAGATGGTGAAAGGAGATTCAGGAGAACAGTCAATCTGCTTTTCTACTGGAATTCTAAGATACCAAATAAATAACAAGATGTCTAAAAAAAGCTCAATAGCTAATCATTCAGATTCATAGATTTTAAGGGCAAAAGGAACCATTATGATTATCTAGTCTGATGAGCTTCCTTAGAGAAGCATGATGTTGAGGAGAGAAATGTCTTCCCAAAACAGATGGGCATCCAATAGTAAATGTGGAAGTTGAAGAGGCTATTTCCACGCTGACTGCAGAATTTAGTATTTCACATTAGGCAATTTCATGCACCATAAGCATATGGTAGGTCCACATGGAAGAGAAGTTGTGAAGAGAGATGCAGAATCAACTGAAGCAACAGAAATAGGACCATATGAAGCTTTAGCTTTCTTGGAAGGAAGTATCATGGAGACCTCCTGGACCAAAGAATGAGTCTCAGATTCCATCCCAGATGACTGTAGGATAGATTCAAAGTTCCCAGATTGATATCTTAGTTTTCAGGGTCTCTCATGATGCCTAGAAGAACTATGGCTGTACTTGTAGATCAGGGGTGGAGAACCTTTCTTGGGCCAAGGACCACTGATCCACAGAAAAATCAGTCGGGGGCTGCACAAAAGTGAGAAGCAAAAAAGAAAAACCAAACCCTCACTGGCATGGCCCCCGACTATGAAGGGAAAAGACATTCCCTTTCCACACCAGGACTAGTAGATTTTGTGTGCTCTAGTCACATGGTGGGACTTGGGGAGCTAGAGCACCGATGCAGGCTCCCCAATGCTGGGGGGAGGAGCCCCAAGCCTTGTGGGCCAGATCCAGGCAAGTCAGGGGCTGCATCCAGCTACCCTGTTGTAGATAAACTGCTTTTCAAATAAATTTTTTTGCCCTCCCATCACATTTCCAAGGTGTATATAAACTTCTATGGCAGTGGTCTTGTCAAAGACTCAGGGTGTTATGGACCTATAACACTGCTCTACAGCCAAAATGCATCTGAAATAAATGTAGTCAAACTTTACTAATTCTGGGTCACTGAGAACGAAAATGATGCTTAAAATTGTTGACTGGCTCTAGTTTTCAAGATATGCTATTGGGTCAGTATATACGACCCTTGACTTGGGAATGGCGGAGGATAAGTGAGTTATAAAGGGAAGGGATCTCAATTTAAACCAGAAATGACTAAAATACATCTTTGACTGGATCTATGAATAAATCTATGACTGGGTTTGGACAGTACTTGCTTTTAGGCAAAACAATGAATGATGCAATCTGAAGCTGGTATTGTCATACATTATATGAATTGCATCATGTTATCCTAGAAGTCATGGATGATGCAATCATAACGAAGCTTACATCACTCTGCTGAACAAATTGCCCTATATCAGCTCTAGAAATCATACAGTGTCGTGCTCTCTTATTTGTCAGTGTTTGATTTTGCAAAGGGACACATTTCTGTTTAGCCAAAGTGAGCAGAGATGCCTCGTACTTGTGTGAACAGTGCAGATAACTTCTGCTATGTTTGTGGTGAAGTGACTTTTGCATCACAAAAGCGCAGTATAACCACTATGGTTAAGAAAGCCTATCACCTTTATTTTGGCTGCAAAATTGAGAGATCAACAAGAGGTGGGCCACACACATATGCTGCAACACTTGTGCAACAAATCTTCGCCAGTGGTTGAACAGGAAAAGGAAATCTATGCCTTTGCAGTGCCAATGATTTGGAGAGAGCCAACAGATCATACGAGCAATTGTTACTTCTGCATGGTGCCTCCAGTTGGGAAAGGTGTGTCAAAGAAGAAAAAGTGGACTGTGCATTATCCAAACATTCCATCAGCCATACGCCCAGTACCCCACGGAGAAGGACTGCCGGTTCCTGATGCACCAGAATCATTCTCACTTGAGTCAGACGAGAAGAGGAAGAGGAAGAGGATGAAACTTCTGGTCCTGAACCATCAATGTCACAGGACCCACATTTTCTCCCATCCTCCTCCTCTGAACCACACCTCATAACACAAGGTGAACTGAATGACCTTGTCAGGGATTTGGAACTACCCAAGAGTAAGGCAGAGCTGTTGGGCTCCAGACTACAGCAGTGGAATCTCCTGGCAGGTGATGTTAGGGTTTCCATGTTCCGTGACCGTCAAAAGGATCTTTGTCCCATTCTTCTTCATGGAAGGTGATCTTGTAGCCTGCAACAACATCGACGGTGTGATGGCAGCCTCAACATCGCTCACGATCCAGATGAGTGGAGACTGTTCATTGATTCATCGAAGACGAGTCTTAAAGCTGTTTTGCTGCATAATGGCAATGTTTTGCCATCAATTCCAGTTGGTCATGCAGTCCATATGAAGGAAACCTATGACAACATGAAACAACTTTTGAGGTGCATAAACTATGACCAACATCAGTGGCAGCTCTGTGGCGATTTGAAGGTTGTTGCTCTCTTGCTTGGTCTGCAGACTGGATACACAAAGTACTGCTGTTTTCTCTGCGAATGGGATAGTCGTGCAAGAGATTCCCACTACATCAAGATAGATTGGCCACTCCGACAGTCATTGGAGCCTGGGAGGAAAAGTGTTCAGCATCCACCACTTGTTGAATCAAGGAAGATTTTGTTACCACCCTTACACATCAAGCTGGGTCTGATGAAGAACTTTGTCAAGGCCATGGACAAAACACAAGCAGCTTTCAAGTACCTCCGTGGAAAATTTCCAAGGTTAAGTGAAGCTAAGATAAAGGAAGGTGTCTTTGTTGGTCCTCAGATTTGTGAACTTCTTCGAGATGATGCATTTGACCATGCACTGCGTGGCAAGGAAAAGACGGCATGGAAAGCCTTCCAGTTAGTGGCAATAAATTTTCTCGGAAACAACAAGGCAGACAACTACAGGTTGTTGGTGGAAAACCTCCTCAAGGCATACAAAGCCTTGGTTGCAACATGTCACTAAAGATACATTTTCTGCACTCTCATCTAGATTTTTTTCCACCGAACTGCGGAGCAGTGAGCGACGAGCACAGGGCGAGCGATTTCACCAGGACATTGCAACAATGGAGAAACGTGGAGAAACGCTATCAGGGCAAATGGAGCCCATCAATGCTTGCAGACTATTGCTGGACAGTGACAAGAGATGCTCCATTTAATGAATACAAGAGACAAGCCAAGAAGCGCCGAGTAGACACTGAATAGGACTAAACTATGTACATAATAGTTTTTTGCCTTTTGTTTCATAATCAATTTTATTTATATAACCCTTTTGCTGATTTTTAAAGTGTTACATAAACAGGACAGGTGAAATATTATCATGTAAAGCAACCATAAACACATGAAAAGACCTAGGTTTACAATTTATGATCAAAACTCTACTATCTACACAATATACATAGACGTAAAATGTAAAAACCTAAATATCTTGGAAACAGTAGCCAATCAGTTGTTTTAATTGTCATATTTGAATTCAGCACATCAAAATACATAATAAATAGCACATTTTATCTCTGAAGCAGACAACGTCTAAAAAATTGTAGACCAGTGTAATCTAACCTGAAATTTGTAGTAAATCAGAGATGAGTGAGTTGACTCCTTTCTAACGACTAAATTTGGGGACTAAATCTTTGACAAATCCTTGAGACTGCTGTTGCACTCTGAAGAAAAGATTGAGAAGGCAGCTCTCACTCAGAAACAGATCACTCAAATATTGGCAAGAAATGTCCTCTCAGAGAGGCTTCATCTATCAGGAAACATGCTCATTCTTTATTTAAATCTGAAGTTAGGAGCCATGCAAATCCAAATCACTCTAACAGCTAAAATAATCTGTTTAATTGCATTGTGGGAAGATATAGCAAACATCTCAACAAGGATGATCTCACAAGACTTGAGTATAATGATTGCAATAACTCAAGCTTCTGAGGTCTGGGAACCAATGTAGTGTACCACCCAGCCAAAAGATAATTGACATATTTGTTATAAATTATTAATTTAAATGAAAAATCTATTGCTGATTTGAACTGAAACTACATCTTTAACCTTAATTTAGGCTTAATTTGTTGAAACATAAGCCTGGCTTAGAGCACATTCATTATGAATTGAATGACCTTCAGTAGCACAGTGGCAAAACCACTTTGTGATCTTTACTGTTGATGCAAAAGAAAGATAAGCACATATTGAATATCAACTTCCTGGAGGACCTGTTTTTTTATGAGATCGCTCAAAATTTTGACATTAACAAATTCTTTAACAACACATTATTTACATAACAAATAATACTTTGTACTTTTATAGCATCTTTGCAATAGAAAGAATCATCTGAAGAATATAACAAAGATGATTAAGTATTATTATCCCGCACACAGAGACTAAGGCTACGTCTACACTGTAAGGTTTTTGGCCATTTTTGCACAAAAATCTGCAGAGCGTCCACACCTCAAATGCGCTTTTGCGCAAGTAAATCGGCAGTCAAATGGCAGAACAGAGGGCTTTTTCCGGTGTAGGTATACCTCCTTTTACGAGGCATAACTCCTTTTTGCGCTACAGCTATTGGGCAAAAAGTCAAGTGTGGACGCTCCACAGGGGTTTCTTGCGCAAAAAGAACCTATCTGAAAAAGCACAGGTGCTCTGATGGCCATTCTGTGAATGGCCATCAGAGCTTTCTTGTGCAAGAGCATCCATGCAGGTGTGGACATGCTCTTGCGCAAGCAAAAGGCTTCTTGCGCAAGAAGCCTGCAGTGTAGACGTAGCCCAAGGGTATGTCTACACTATAGAGTTTGTTGGAAAAATGACCATTTTTCTGACAAAACCTGAGTTACATCCACACTGCAATTGCATTCTTCAGAAAGTAAATTGAAAGAACAGAGGGGGTTTTCCAGTGTTGGTAATCTTCTTTCTATGAGGAAGAAGCCTTTTTCTGAAAGAGCTCTTTTGGAAAAAGGCGTGTGTGGACAGGGAAAAGGGAGTTCTTTTGAAAGAAGAAGAAAGAAGAAAAAGCACAAGTGCCCTGGTGGCCACTCCGTCCATAGTAATTACAGCTGAAATGCAAGATAGTGCCCATTCAGTGTGGATGCTATCTTTCAAAAAAGCAGATAGCTTTTTCATTGCGCTTTTGCAGTGTGGATGTTCTCTTTTGGAAGAAGTTTTTTCGGAAGATCTCTTCCGAAAAAAGGTTCTTCTGAAAGAAGCCCTCAGTCTAGACATAGCCTCAGACTGAAGATCATACAGTAGGTTAATGGCAGAGTCAGAACACAATCTTTATCTTCTGACTTACAGTCTTTTTCTTTAGCAATAGGTCATTCTATAAAAAAAAGTTTGCATGGCTCTTCAAAAGTGTATTAAAGATACTTACATGAGAGGGCTTACAATGTGACTCACATTTCTATGATGCATCAGATACCAATTCTACAAGACAGATGTTATTAAAGAGAAATGTTGGAAGAATTTGCCAAGAGGATTATAAAGGATTTAAAACTGAAATTGTTTGGTGCGTAAGAATCAGGACGACATTCCAGGCATATGAGATAATATATGAGAAACTGAAAGTAGAAGAACCCAAAAATAGCAATTAAGGAAGACTCTTAAAGGATTCATACCATTCATACACATTTTTGACTCTCATCTAAGCAAGAGATAAATAAGAACTTTATCCATATACCAGGCTACATGCAAGCAACACTGATGTATTTGGTGTATACTTTTAGCACTACTACATTTATATCTCTTGCTAAGTAACTCATTTGGTTAACAAAATTTGAAATTAGCTGTCACTGATTCTTCTAGCCACTCTACATAATCGTCCGCATCTGTTGTAAATCACTGTCCAGGGACAAATTGAGGCTTTCAAATATTTGTTTAATACTCAGTCTCCACTTGTGTCTTTGTAACTGAAGTGCATTGCATGCGGTCATTAGTTTTACTGTGTGCCTAGCATATGTTTAATTATGCAACTTTTTCTTTTCAAATAATAAAGACATTATTTTCAGTATTCCATTTTTTTTTCATCTGCTATAATTCAGGTTGTAGATTTGTCATGGACAATTTTGTGGATGAGTCATGATAACACTGTCAATATCACAGCTCTTGGGAATCACGGGGAAAATTATTTAAAAAAATCATAGAAAGGTTTTGTAGCAGCTAAACTACTTTTGCAAAACCAGGTATTCAGCTCTTTTAAAAACATGTTTTTGGAGAACCAAGAGATTTTCTGGGTATTTAGCAATGTGTCACTTTGGTTTCTTTCCTTAGGCATAGGGTATATCTTTTTGTATATTCTGAGGCTTTGTCTTAGTTGGAAATTTAACTATGCTCTCACCAGGAATTTTCTCCTTAATGTGTTCCCTATTCATATAACACTCTTGTCATGCCATAGTTATGCCATGGCAGCCACTATGATCTGCGGTATAGGGAAGAGCCTGAGTTAGTTTATCTCATATTTTGCTAAACAAAAAAGACTGTAGTGAAAATATGTTGTCATGACCAGGGCTCGCCAAGCGGCGGTGAGTCCCACTCACCAGCCGCGCGGTTTCGCGCGGTTCTGCGTTCTGCGCATGCGCAGATCGTTCTGCACCGGCTCTTCTGGGTTGTAATCTACTCGCCACGGGCGAGTACTGTTTTGCACAAGAGTTCTCGTGCAAAAGGTCTTATGCAAGAGCATGTCACACTGCCATGTGCTTTAGTGCAAGAGCATCCATGGCAGTGTAGACGCTCTCTTGCGCAAGAAAGCTCTGATGGCCATTTTAGCCCTAGGGGTTTCTTGCGCAAGAAACCCCTGTTGTTCATCCACACTGCCTTCTTGAGCAAGAGCTCTTGTGCAAGAGGGTTTATTCCTTGAGGGGAGAGGAATAACTCTTGTGCAAAAGCCCTCTGTTCTGACGCCTTACTGTAAATTTACTTGCGCAAGAACGTGCGTGCAGTGTAGACGCTCCACAAGTTTTTGCACAAGAACAGCTGTTCTTGCGCAAAAAGCCTGCAGTGTAGACATAGTCTGAGTGTCCAGTCTTGGGTACAGTATTGCCATCTATCTGTGCACTGACCTAGAAGTCAATTACCGTACCTTAATCTGTCTCTGTTTATAGACTTCAATCTTACGTTATTTCTCCAGCTTTAGTTATCTTTGCTCTCTAGAATTATGTCTACACAGCAGCTTTATTTCGAAATAACAGTGCACATCTACACCACAAGCCTTTATTTTGAAATAATGGCAAGCTGGAGGACTTTTTACTTGGACTCCTGTAACCCTCATTTTATGAGGAGTAAGGGGAGTAGAAGGAAGAGTGTTCTTCCTTCGACTTCCTGCTCTGTAGACAGTGCAAAAAGCAAAATTAAGCTATTTCGACTTAAGGTACACAATTGATGTAGCTGAAGTTGTGTAGCTTAATTCAAGTTTTTCCCTGCTGGGTAGATGGACCTGGAACACTGCCTGGTAACAAGCCCATGTATTGGCACGCAGTCATCTGGCTGGAGGCTGATACCAACTCTTGGGTGATCTTTGGGCTGAAGTATGCAAAACCATAACTTGGATCCTTAAAAAGAAATATTCACTTCAACTGTATCACAGCATGCACTGACAACTACTAGCTGATCATGGGATCAACTGAATCAGACTGCAATGAAGGGAAAAGATTAAGGATATTGGGGTGAGCTACTGGAAACCCAAGAATAACAATCACAAGTCCAGCAAAAGTTTATCAGATAGTCAACTAGTCACTTCGCTTCCCCCTTCCTGCCCCTATCAGAGGCAGCAAGGGGGGAGAGCAGGAGCCAGTGCTGGGGGGAGCCAGCTTAAAAGCTGGTTCCCACAGCACCATCTCTGTGGGGGACAGGGGAGGCAAGGGGGTAGCAGGGACTGGGTGCTGTGCCTATGCTTTTAATACTTTA
Source organism: Rafetus swinhoei (assembly GCA_019425775.1). NCBI lineage: Eukaryota > Metazoa > Chordata > Testudines > Trionychidae > Rafetus > Rafetus swinhoei. Next base: position 264,998,253 of record CM033437.1, on the reverse strand, counting down.
AGGAGCCTGCTGGCTCTTAATACATTTAAAAATCAGAAGCACAGCAGGGGGGGAGGGGAAGGGGGAGATCCGGCTCAAGCCAGGACAGCTGATTCCCGGCTCACACGGTGTCTCCTGCGGCACTCCAGCCTTTTTATATTTAAGGCTGCTGCACAGCAGCGGGGGACCCTTAATACATTTAAAAGGAAGAGTTGCAGTGGGGTTAGATGGAAAATCCATTGACTAGTCGATCAGTTGATTAAATGAAATTTAATATCCTTAGTCCAGTGCTGTTTTGATGAGCTTCCCATTTTAAGAGCTGACTGCATGCTGAGCAGAGCCCTGAGCATAGAGCCCCACTACAGCTTGGACTTGCCCCACTACAGCATGGACTCATGTGTAGAACAAGTACAGATTTGGAACCTGGATGTCTGGTTCCATACGGGTTTGGAACCTGGATGTCTTAAAGGATACAAAATCCATCCCTCCAAACAGCAAGCCTCCTGGAAGAAGACCTCGGTCCCAAGTCCCAGGGACCAAGACATTTGGACCAGTAAGAGCACAGTGCTGTTGACAGGATCCTCATGGAAGAACCAGAGAACACACTATCTAAGCTATGTAAGATGGGTGAAGCCATGTTTGTATTATTTGGAATATTATAAAATATGTGGACAGGTTTTATCCCTTTTACCATGTCTTCTAACCTATGGACAATAATGACTTGTTGAAACCAGCCAATGAGGCAATCAATAAGCCTTGGCAATGCATCAACCAGTATCTGCTGCACTCTGTAACCATTCCAATGTGTATAAAAAACCCCAGATACACTGATGATGTGTAGTTTCATTATTTGTGAAGCATGAAGGTTTTGTGTTATGTCCGAGAGGTTTGTTTTACAATTGCCCCCCTCCCCACACACACACACAATCTTTAAACTGTGTTAGGGCAGCTGGACTGCCTACATATGATAATCTTCAAGAAATGCATGTAAAGAAAAAGAAAAATGCCAAATGAACCATATTTCTTTGTTTAAATAATATATAAACACTACATTTGATTTCAAGGCAAGAGCCTCAGTGTGCCAGGCCCATTAATTATCCTCTCCAGGCAGTGCAGCAACGAGGCATGTTCTTTGCTGTAATGGACCCTGTGATGGCACCAGCATCAGCAGGCACAAGTCTCTAAATAGACCACCAAACCACTATTGTCTTCACTTATACTGGGAAGCATACAACATGCCCCCGTCACATGCATGGGATTATATACACTACAGAACCATAACAAGTACCTCATTGCTTACAGCTGGCCAAATGCACATTCCACCACCATCTTGCACCTACTCTGTGTATAGCTGAACTGCCTCCTGCCCAGTGGGTACAAATCAGGATAAGCCTTCATCAAACCAGGGCAACAGAAAGGAAGGCTGGATCACCTAAAACCACATTTTACACAGACATCCCAATATTGACAGTGTCATTACAGGTAGAACAATGTATCAGCTTTTCCATGTCAAAACAGGACAGACCTTGAGATGCACCTGGCATGATGCACGTAGATGGTACATCCTGTATGGACATCCACAATATGCCACAGTGGTCTGTGATTGCACTTCTGTTGTAACTCCAAATCACTGCCTCTTCCTTCTATGGACAAAAAGCTGTATTGGAAACACCTACCACTGTGTCTTGACTGCAGTTTCTGCAGAAACATGTCAAAAAAAATTCCTCCATAAAAGTCTGCAGATGTTGGTTCTAGATCTTAGGGTAGCAGGAACCACTGCTTCAGCACTAGAATGCAATGCACACCTTGCATTTTATCCATATATCAAATGCATTTCCTGATCCTAGATCATTTTCGCTCATAGTGCCCAGAGTGGGCAGACAAAATGTCCCACAAAAGCAAGCCTGGTGCAGGATAGTGAATTGTAGCACTATGGAAACATGAAATATGCATCCATGTATCTATACTGCCTCTCATGACCCAAATAAGTCACCAATGTAGATACAGGAGTGACAGTAGCATGAGGAAATAGACACAAATAACCAGCGATATAGATTGCCATGAGATGATTACCCACAACTGCCAAACTTGTGATTAGCCTGCAATGAGGACATAGCCTACAGCCATGTCTTCACTAGGGGGGGGGAAAAGGTGTGTTCCTAACCTGAGTTAACTAGCAGGAACTAAAATCCTAGATTATATAAGAAAGTTTGTGTTAGACTACAGTTAAACTAGTTTACCTTGATCTGCTAACTCATGTGAAAACTACAAACTGTCTTGACTACACTAGGCTTTTACTTCCTGTTAAGTAACTCGAGTTGAGAACACCTTTTTTCCTAGTGAATATGTGCTTTGAGAGTATAGTTGGACCAAGTGAAAATGTACATGGGTGATGAGATGTTTTGTTTACAATTATTGATTGAAGAGCGGAGAGAGAACAGGATTAGATGTAGGGAAGGGAAGAGCTTAAGACAAGATGAGAAGGAAGAAAGTGGGGGCTGAACAGAAGGAAGAGTTCTCAGCAATAAATGAAAGAAAGGGGATAAGAAAAGAAGAGAGAAACAAGGGTTAAAAAGGAGAGGAAAATGATTGTGAAGGGAACCAGACAGTGGAAAGGAAAAGAAGAAATATGGTTGACACTAGAAATAAAAATAAAAATACAAAATGGAAAAAGAAGGAAGAGAAAGACAGAAATGCCAAAATATTACAAATACAATGTTTTATTTTATATGCAAAAATATCTTTGGTGTAATCCATAGAACATTACAAAGGGACTCCCTCCATTTTCCAACATATATGCATTTATTATATACACAGTTGGTTCTGGTAAAGTTAGGGCAGTTACTATCTGAGAGAATTCTGTGGCTGCAAAAAGAATTTGCCTGGTGCAAGTTTATTCTACAACAGGTAGGTGAAGAGAGGAATCCTTAATTCCACTGCAATCAATTTTATTGGATGATGGTCCTATTACTTGGCTCACACCAGTCAATTTGTCCATGCTTGTATCCTTAAATATGTAGAGAATAACCTATTATATATATATATTATTTGGGGTGTTAATAATCATATTGCTAGTGTTAGTGATACTATATCTAGAGCTATATGATTTTTCCCTTCTGACAAAAAACCCCACTTCCATAATTTCAGTGGGTGATTACTGTAATACATTTCTGTCACTCACTGTGATATAACTCTCTCTCTTCAATCTGTCATGTCTTTTTTCCTTTTCCCTGATTTAACATTATCCTTAAGAGTAACAGCTTGCTTTGCTTGATGAATGAGAAACCCATAGATGCTTTCCTCTAAGATCTCTCTTTTATAATATCAAACAAGTTGATCATTTAAATAAAGTAATTAATTCCTTTCAATTCTGCTTTCAACAGAATGAAGAAATTCATCTACTCTTTTTTCTGTTCTGCTAAGTGCATTTTTCTTTGTAAAAAGAGTAATCAAGCAACAATTGACCAAGCAATAACTGAAGGAAGCTAGTAGGTCTTTAGAAAGACAGTTGATTGTATACATTTCACAAGAGGAGTCAAATTGCTTGGAAACTGCAATTATTTATTAAATTTTGGCAAACATCCAAGCATTCTATCAATAAAAAGGTCAGTCCCAAGGTCAATTATTCCTGAGGGGACACATTCAATGAAGGAAGTTCTGAGCGGAAGGGTAAGGAACTTCAATTAGGTTGCTGTTTAAAGGTATCAACCTAAACTTCGCCACACATATTTGTCAAATATTACATAGCTAATCACAGATTGTATGTTTGGCTATTGGATTCTCCGAGTCATGTCATAAGTGGAAGAGATAAGTTTACCCAGTGATTCAAATGAAGGTATACTAAGAAGATTATATCTCTCTCTTGTAAGTATTTATCTGCCTTAGTGTACACAGGAAAATCTGCATTTGTATGAGCTGTAACATTATCCATTCTAAAGGACTGCCAGAACCAGAAAAAAACCCCATGGAAATCAGTTTATCAAGACTAAGTACCTGGTTTGTACTAAGTTTTTACTCATTATCATTCAACATCAGAGCTGGATCAAAACAAGAAAAAGAAAAATATGGATGATAAAAACAGGCAGTAAGGAGGGCAAAACCTACACTTCTTAGAGGGACACAGTTTAGATTAAAATGAGGATTATGACTTTCAAAGGAGCAAAAGGGCATTTAACTTCCTCATGGTCCTTTGAAAGTCCCAATCATCATTTTAAACTAACCAGCCTAAATATTTGCAATTAAAAATCCTTAAGTGATAGTAACAACTTAGATTATTAAGTTTTCTGGTAGTTGAACAGGAAAAATGAATGTTTATAAGCAGTTTATTTGAAGTCCAGTTTCTGATATAGTATCAGAAGGCATCAGTGTGGCCTAGTGGATAAAGACCTGCATTGGGACACACAAGTTATATTTCTGGTTTCACCACTGATCTCCTGGATGAGCTTGGGCAAATCATTTTACTTCTTTCTCTCCCCACTGTTTTCCCATCTGTAAAATGGGGATAACGATACTTATTGCTTTTGTAAAGAGCTTTGAGATCTGCTCTTGAAAAGAGCTGTGAGAGAGAGATAGGTTGTACTGTCTTCCAAAAAAAAATGGGCCAGGCCTCAGTTGTCATGAACAATTGATTTACATCAACTGAAGAGTTACCCATGAGCATTACAATTCTTTTAAAAATGCATAAATACTTTTTCTGTTCCCAGGCTGATGTTTATATGAGTCCTTTTTGCATGTAAGAAATTGACTACAAAGGAAAAACTGTAAAATTAACTACCAAACTCACAAAATGCTGCTGAATGTACAAAGAAGTTAGAAAAAATGCTTTTCTAACTCCTTTCAGTTTTAGTAATTACAAGTGCCTACTTGTAAACTATAGTAGATATACATATTTTAAACAGAAACATAATTATTCAAAAAGTGTCCCTCTAATGAGGTGAAATTAAGGTGAACAGACAGCACACATTTTTCTTTTAGATATACTTACTTTAAAAAGACAGCTGACTTTACTCTTCAGATAATACAATTAAACTAAATCAGAAACAGATGGTGCATAGTATTCCAGCTACAATCTACTTCTCTTGTTCTCCTTGAGCTCTCTATGGGAATGCAAAGCCCAAATGAAAATATAGCACTTCTTCTATGAGGGGGCTGAGAATATAGAACACAGGTAAAATGGTCTGCATTGTGATTGCTGCAGAAGCAGAGAAGGGAATTAAAGGACATGATAGTGTGCTATCAAGTTTTGTAACCAGGAATTTGGGATGATAAGAACCATGGTAAAAGATGAGGAATGTGTGTATAGACAACGATTTTATAATTCTACTTTTGAGAAAACATTAAATGTTGATGAATGCACTGACATGAAACATTGTGACACAGCCTTTGATCCAAAATGCACTGAAGAAAATGGACAATCTCCTGACTGGCTCTGGATCAAACCCCTTTATCTCCCATTAAAAGGTTTAGAGAGGATCAGTTTCTTTATGTGACAAAATGCTTTAATATATATAATTATTAATTTTACTATACATATTAACCATCTTCCATAGTTTAATATTGGTTACATTACTTCTCAATAATTAGTAAATAAATGGTTTGCCAAAGTGCTGTAAAGCAAAGCATTTTTAGATCCAAGATACTTGTTTCTAGCAATAATTAATTATAACAATCAGAATTACCTAGCATTATTTTTCTGCATTGGATATAGGGTAGTTTAATCATTTAAATTTTGGAAATGTCAGGTTACCATTCAGCAACATCTGCATATGAATAGCATGGAAAAGTTCTTCCCAGGCTTCTACTTATTTATTAGAATGATTAACATAGTGTTGTCAATATACACAGTGCTTTATTAAACAGACTATAAAATGACACTGTTCAGGAAAAAAAACCTAGACTAAAAATGTTAGGATGCAATTTGTTAAACTTTCAGACAACAGAAACTAAATACATTAGTTATATGCAATATACTTAGATGTTTATATTTCACTTAATAATCATTTTCAACTAGGTTTATTTATGACCAAGCAGCACTTTCCCCTACTATAAATATATTAATATTTCTAATTAGACAACAGCAGCACAAACCACATTTGTTCAGTCTGCAAGTAGAAGATGTTAATAACGTGATAAAAGCGAACAACGCTAATTTTGTTGTCAATTCCATATCCTTGTAATTGCCTCTTAAACCGGCAGCATTTTTCTTATTGTAATCACTGCTGTTTTCAAAAGTATTAGAATGTAAAAAAACAGTTTAATTAATTCTTCCAAGAGAAACAATGCATTTTGACAAATTCCTCACATAGGGCTCAAGGCTGCATAAAGTTATACATGTGTGTAATTTTACTCAGACAAGTAGCCAAATAATTCCAGTGAAAGAACTCAGGTGAGTCAAGTTATACCTATGCAATTCTTAGCAGGATCAGGAATGCCTCTTTTAAATGTGCAGAACACAATTTTAATTTACAATTAATATTTATTTCATAACACATGTACAAAAGAGAAACCTTTGATTGTCAGCTGTTTTGATTTATTATGGGTCATAATCTACCACCCTTACTCCCATTCAGTAGTTTTATTCAATGTTTCAGTGTTTTCAGGATAGGATCCTATAATAATCTTGATATTTAAATTACCATCAAAAGAATACATAAAAAACTCAAATTAAAGTTGTGACACTGAGCCAGAAAAGATTAGGCAAAGCAGGCTAAATAACCCAAATTCAACCTTTAAAGACATTATAAATGTATATAAAGGGTAATTAACACAATTCCTTATAAATAGCTAACAAACCCATGTTAGATAGACTCTAGAGCTTTGAAATATAGACCTGTATTGTTAGAGAATTCAAAGAAGATAGTTGAATTGGTTTGTTTTTGCCTGTATCTTGTTAGAGGTTAATAATGTAACCAGATGGTTCCTGATACTATATTCTATGGATTCAGAGATCAAAAGGGGGTATTATCATGTAGCTGGAACTTGGGTATAATAATACCAATGACTATACTTCTCTTTGAAGTTTGTAGTAAACTGTCTATGAATTGGTTCATGGATAATTATCTTATGTTTATGAATGCAACTAATTGCTTGTGTATATAGAGAGAATGGTTTTATTTTAAAGTCACAATGCTTCACCCAAGGAATACTGGTTATGAAAAGGTGTGGATAGCCTGCCAGAAATATAGCCTCCCACTAGAGCCTCAGGGACAGTTTCTACTTCAGGGGAGGGATAGCTCAGTGGTTTGAGCAGTGGCCTGCTAAATCCAGGGTTGTGAGTTCAATCTTGGAGGGGGCCATTTAGGGATCTGGGGCAATTCTGTCAAGGACAGGAGTGAGCTGGGCAGCTGCCTAGGGCACTACTGGCCTAGGTACTTGATGATGATGTCACAGCTGTGCAGGCAGGGGTGCCGATTGTGCTGCCCTGCCTAGGGCTGCTCCTGGTCAGGGATGGTACTTGGTCCTACCATGAGGGCAGGGGACTAGACTCAATGAGTTCTCAAGGTTGCTTCCAGCTCTATGAGATAGGTATATCTCCATATATTAAATCAATATAGGACCTCTAGGTTCTCTAGTTAAGATCTGCTTAAGCTTGTTCAGGGCAAACTTGCATAACTAGACTGAGGTCTTCAAATCCAGTCTGGATTACTCTGCTATTTCTCATGGAAGAACTGGAATAAATTCTATGGACTGCCTATTTGAACTATAATTCTGGAAATAATTTTTTGCAACTCAGCAGCTCAGCATCCCTGCTATGAATAAAGCTTTTATGTCAGTTTCACATCTGTATGTATAATTATCTATTAACCATAATACTGTCTTTTCTTTTTAATAAATCTTAGATTAAAAATAAGAATTTGTTGTTAAGTATGTATATGGGTAAATTTTGAAATATTAATTGGCCTGGTGGGTAATGTGTCCAATAACTTGTGATTGACAGAACTTTATATTTGCTGAACAAGATTTTCAGCATTTCTGATCATATTTGACTGGGATGTCTGGGTGGAAATCTAAGGCTGGTTTGCTTTAAGAGAGCTGTGTTTTGGCTTTTGGGTAACCAGTAAGGTATTGTAGAAGCTGTTTTGTTGGTGGCTTGGTGAATTTAATTATTAGAATAATCACCAGTTTGAAGACAGTCTGCCCCATTCTTTGTACAGCCGCTCCTCAAGTTGTGAACGGTCGAGTTACGACCGTTCGCACTTACGACCAAAGCTCCCATGGAGCGGCCATAAAGGCGGTCCCCGAGTTACGAACGCGACCCGCGCTTACGAACAGCGCGGTCATGTATAACTCAATGGGGTCCGAGTTACAAACGGATCGAGTTACGGCCAAGTGTTTGGTCCGTAACTCGTTCGTAACTCGGAGAGAGGCTGTAGTTTGCTCTGGCTGATCAATCTCAATGAGGACTTCCTCCAAGAAACAAGGCCACAAATGTGAATGTGGGTTGGTTCACCCATTTTCCAGAATTACTAAAGTAAGTGTTCAGCTATTATTCAGCAACAGAAAACAGACTAAGAACTGCCCTGTGGAAATGGCTGGGTATTACCCTGACACAAACAAATATGTGAGCACAAAGCCAGCACAGAGGGTATGTTTATACTACAGAGGGTTTTTTGGAAAAATGGCTGTTTTTCTGAAAAAACATCAATTGTGTCCACACTGCAATCATGTTCTTCCACAAGAAAATCAAAAGAAGAGAGGGTTTTTTCCGACATTGGTAATCCTCATTCTATGAGGAAGAAGCCTTTTTCTGAAAGAGCTCTTTCGGAAAAAGGCACGTGTGGACAGGGAAGAGGGAGTTCTTTTGAAAGAAGAGGAAAGAGGAAAAAGCACAGGTGCCCTGGTGGGCACTCTATCCATAGTAATCACAGCTTACATGCGAGATAGCATCCATTCAGTGTGGACACTATCTTTCGAAAAATCAGATCGCTTTTTCGATGCGCTTTGGCAGTGTGGACACTCTCTTTCGGAAGAAGTTTTTCCAGAAGATCGCTTTTGGAAAAGCTTCTTCCAAAAGAAACCTGCAGTCTAGACATAGCCCAAGAGTGCTGCTCATATAGGCAGTGCTTTAAGGCAAGGGAGGAGGCATGTCAGGGATGGCAGATAGTAGGACAGAGCTCAGATTACTCTAACTGATGCTGCAGTGTTTCTAGCTGTAGCATAGTTTAGATTGGAGCATCCATATAGCAGTTCTATGTTATAAAAAGGGTAATTGTAGTTCATGGCTGAGCCAAGGTAGGGGAAGCAAAAGCTACCTCCTCCTTCCAGCTGTGCCTGTTATAAATTCAGGGGATTGAGCCAATTGTTTTCAGGTTGCCTCTCTGAATATTCAAAAAGAGAGCTCTGCATTACTTTACATTAGGTTGAGTTAAGAAGGGTTTCTTCACTATCATAAGGGGTAAAAAAAAATTCCTTTTCTCCTCCTATTTTCTAAACTTCCTCGGTCTAATACACTCCCAGAAGGCCTCCATTTTTAAACTTGTAAAATATTAGTTCCCTCATATAGCTGTATGGGAAATATAAACAGAAGAAAAATATCAACTTAATTTAAAAAATTGCATGAAATAATTAGCTATAATAATAAAGATGAGAAATTGAGCACTTTAAGGCTATGTCTACACAGCAGCATTATTTCGGAATAACTAGCATTATTCCAAAATAACATAGTCTGTGTCTACACACAAGCAGTTATTTTGACATAATATCAAAATAATGTCAAGCTGGAGGACTGCTTATTCTGACTCCTGTAACCCTCATTGTATGGGGAGTAAGGGAAGTTGGAGGAAAAGTGCTCTCTCTCAAAATAACTGCTGCATATACAGCACCAAAAGTCAAAATAAGTATTTTGATTTAAGCTACACAGTTAGCGTAGCTCAAGTTGTATACCTTATTTCAAGTTTAGCCCTGCTGTATAGACATGCCCAAAGTCCTTGAAATGCAGTGTTAAGGTGGACACTTCAACTTTCCCCTTTGTGGCAAAAAAAGGAAGTATCTTTTTATCGTTTCATTTTTCAGTTTTTCAGATTATAATACGAGTGCTAATTTAATCAATACATTTAGCAATGTAGAGAGTCTCAATTATGAATAGGTTTTAATAATATAGTTAATACATATAAAAATAGAAAAAGATCAATGTTCTTTGCAAATATAAGGTCCTTGATTCCATAATTAACTGTACATAACAAGTGCATTGCTTTATCTGCATAAAGCCTAAATGACTTCACTGAATTCTGATAACAGCGTTTACGCTTTCAGATTTTTAAACAACCATTAAGGGTATTCAGTATACTTCAGAATTATTTCAAGCATATTTTGCTCAAAAGAAAGGCCATTTCAAACAACAAATGTTTGCTCAGAGATAAATATTGATTTCTCATTTTTCTCCTACATGTAGGACAATCTAAATTTAAGCAATACGATAGAATAGCATCAAAGACAAAACAAAGCACCACCCAAGTGACTAACTCACATATTGTTGTACCATGATTGTGTTACCTTATCTAACAGCTGTTTCAATTTTTCCATTTGTGAAATGGAACAATTATAGATAGTAAAATAAATATAATCCTACTGAATGCTAGTAAGGACAGTATTTGGCACACTATGGCTGTTGGAAATATGCTCAGATTTTTTAAATATTCTATATTAGTGATTTTTTGTAGGTAGAACATAGAAATAGGAACTGATTTTATACAACTTTAATATACTTAAAATATTGTTTGATAGGATATAGGGGACTGAATTCTTTCTACTATGAGAGATTTGCATGACATTTCCCCATCCTGATGCATACATTGACAGACATATATAAGCCTTAAATACTCATCTATTTTTGTGACAGACATCCGACTTGTATTTATTCCCTCTCACAAATGTGGTAATTCCTAAGAATATGATTATTTCCTTGGGAACTGTGTTTAGGGAGTATTGATTGATTTCAGACATCATATAAGTATATCTACATTATGTTGGAGGCTTGGCAACTCCCAACAAGCATGTCTTTTCTCTATGGGCAACCACCCCACTTCACTGAGCTGTTGGGCAGGATAGCTGCCCCTAAATGAGGGGAAACAACCACTCAAAGACATTACATTTCACTGAGATACCCCAATATTAAGTGCAAAGGCTTTAGCTAGACCAAAATATTTCATCCTTACAATCAGTTCTCAGGAGATTAAACTGCATCAAGATGCCACTGATGTCTTATGAAATCAGAGGGAATTGATTGGGTGAAATGTGTCCCAGTGATCTTAGCATGTGAATTATGTTCCATGCTACAGAAGCAAACTCCCTCTACTCCAATAAGTTCCCTGACAATCTCATTGGGGGAGAAATTCCTCCCCAATCTCAAATATGGCAATCAATATGACCTTTCACATGTGACTAAGACACACCAAACAAGATTCTGAAAAGTGGATTCTCTGTACCATCTCAGAACACTGGTCCACCCTATATGGTGTCCCATCTCCAACTGTGGACAATCTCTGATGCCTTAGAGGAAAGAAAGCCCCTGTCCCCTGCACTTCCCCAAACAAAGAACACATCTAAGTCAATAGTTGGAAAGATTCCAACTAGCTCCAATTGTGACAATTGAAGAAGGAGATTCAGAACACTGTGTAACTGTAATCTGTCCTCCTGTAAGTAGTGATAAAAGTTAAGACATAAATGGCTGTGATTTATCTGAAGAATAACATAGATGGATCAACATTTAATTTTAGACAGCATAAGGAGGCAGCATAGATTAATAAATAGGACAGTGAACTTGGAGTAAGAATACTGGCCCTATTCCTAGCTTTGCCACTAACCTTCTATGTGACTTAGAGTAGTTCACTTCATCTGTCTGTTCTTAATTTTTTTCTTCCTGTCAAATAGGGTTAATGATCATAGAAGCACAGAAATGTTGGGCTGTCCTGTGTTAAGGCAAGACCAAGTAAACCTAGACTGTCCCTGACAAGTGTTTGTCCAACCTATTCTTAAAAATGTCCAGTGATGGGGATTCCTCAACCTCCCATGGAAGCCTTTTCCAGAGCTTAATAATCCTTGTAGTTAGACATTTTCTTCTAATATCTATCATAAATCTTCCTTACTGAAGATTAAATGCATTACTTTCTTGTCCTACCTTCAATGGACATGGAGGAGAACTGATCCCCATCATCCTTATAATAGCCCTTAACTTATCTGAAGATTTATCAGGTTTCTCTCATCAGTATTGTGTTCGGGCATGTCTACACTACAGGACAAAGTCCAATTAAGATACGCAACTTCAGCTACATTAATTGCATAGCTGAAGTCGAAGTAGCTTAACTCAGCTTTTAGTGCTGTCTACACTGCAGGAAGTCGAAGGAAGAACACACTTCTTTCGGTTTGCCTTACTCCTCATGAAAGCAGGGTTACCAGCATCAACCGGGGTGCCCCTCTCACTTCAAATTAGCTGTGTTAACTAGACTGCTAATTTGAACCCTGGAAGATTGACAGTGGCAGCTTCGATCTTCCTCTGTAGTACAGACATACCCTTACTTACTTTCTTTAGTAAATTTCTTTGAGAACTAAGGCTGAAAAGAGCTACGTATTATCATTATATTAGAAAGATGCTTGGTCAAATTCTTAAATTCTAGACATTTTGAAAAGTTATGACAATGAGATATTTTCCCCAAAAAAGTTTAATACTCTATTTCATGTATTTATATGAAAATATGTATCTCAACTGAAGCCAAATGAATTACCTCACAGATTAATTTGACCCTGCAACTCTCAGATAGTGTATTGCTTTCCAAAGCAAAGTAGCTAAAATAATTAAAAGACTGACAGCTTATCCATGTTCAGTTTCGTAAAGAGTGACTGGAAATGCCTTCCTTTATGGTCATTTCAGACTAGGGCTTATCTATATTATAGGGTTATGTCAGAATAATTACATCACTCATAAGGGTGGAGAATTCATCCCCTTAGTGACAGAGTTATACCAAGTGAACTTCTGGTATAGACAGCTCTATGTGAATGGGAGGTTTTTTCCCATTGACATAGCTACTGCCTCTTGAGGCAAGTGGAGTAACTACGCCAATGAGAAATGCTTTCCCATTGGCGTAAGTAGAGTCTTCATTAAGCACTACAATGGTGTAGCTACACTGATGCAGCTGTGCTGCTACAGAGTTATATGTGCAGACAAGCTCTGGTTAATTTACCTAGCCACATCACACCTAATACAGTATATTTACTTTGAATATACAAAGTAGCAAAAAGACAATCACTGCATCACTCACTGTCTTTGACTTTTTTCTGGTTGCCTAGGCAACCCAGCACCAATGTTATGATACTGATTATAAAAAATGAAAAAGTAATGTCACTGAATAAATGTCCATTCAAAATAAAAGGTATTCATATTAGTGATTACATTTACCAAAAAATTATTTAGAAGACCAGACTAAATGTCTATTATTGTTTAAGCATTTTTAAACTAATAAAGCTGAAATGGAACTAACACCAACCAATTTTTATGTATTACCAATATGCATCAATTTTTTCAAGAAGCTAAGGTTTGCACTTTTTTTTCTTTTCAGAAAAAAATCTTAGATCAAATCCTGCAATCCATATTTAAGCTTTAGAGAGATGTGAAGGAGTTCACTCACTATAAGTGCTGGCAGGTGCTCAGAAGCATGGGTATGGAAGAATCTCCAGTTTCCAGGCAACCCCTATGGACTGCCACTCTGACCATGCAATGACCCTCTTGAGACTCAGCTTTCTGGCCATGTCACTCTTTTATATCTATCTGTTTTGGGTTATATACAAATTCCAGCAAAGGGTAGCCTCGTCTGCCAGATAAGGCTCTCCAAACTTCCCCTAGGTTAGTAACTCAAGGTCTTGATTTTTCTGACTTCAGAGTCTTCTTTTGTAAGACTATCCCATAACAGGTGTAGGTTTTCTGCCTTCTGCATCCCATAGTGATTGGTAGACCCACTTTCTCCATTGTGTTCCCATCCAGGGACCAGTAGCAGACAGCTATATCCTGCACCAAGAAGGGCTATATTGCTGCTTCCCTTGATAACTTCCTACTAGCCCCCTATTTCTCAAGCGATAAAATAGACATTAAGAAACTGAAATGAAAGGTAAAGTCTCTGTGATTCTGGCAGTGTCTCCATAGCCAGAGACCTCAAGCATGTGGACTCCCAGAAGTGGTCCTTCCCCAGAGCTCAGTGTGTAGTTCAGTAGCTCTCTCCACCATCTGTACTCTTGGTCCATTCTCCTTTTGAGTTCCTCCTCCAGGACATGTATGCTTTGAAGTTTTTGTGGGGTGGACCCACCTAGGCCCAGAGCAGCTGCTTAATTCTTTCCTTACTAGTGTGAGATTTGTATATCATCTACAGAGGGTAATACTCCTGCTGATTTAAAGTAAAGATCTAATTCTTTGCTCTTTTTTACATTAGGATTCCTCATAGCCACTGAAAACAAAATCAATAAGATGGTGTAGACTGCAACTATGTCAATTTAGGCACTGCTTAGATGAAAATATAAATGCACATAATAAATAATATAAATATAATTGAGAGAGTTTGGATATGTCTACACTACAGAGATTTTCCAGGATACCAGAGGTATCCCAGAAAAATTCTGCCAGATCCAGGGGAACACATCTGCTCTTCTGAAATTTTTTTCAGAAGAGCAGACGCGCTTTTTCAGCATCCCTGTAAACCTCGTTTTACGAGGCAGAAGGGATGTTCCAAAAAAGGGTTTTTTTCCAACATTTGGCCCAGTGTAGACAGGCCAAATGTTGGAAAAGGCTCTTCCAAAAAAAGAAGCGGAAAAAGCTACGCAAATTGCAGTTCGCAATTTGCGTAGCTTTTTCTAGAAGAACAGTGTAGTGTAGACATAGCCTTTGTGAGCTACTCCTCTCTAGAAATTAGGATCTAAAATTAAAACTAATTTACCAGTTATAAAAAAAAACCTCTCTCAGCATTAATTGCTAATACAATCCAACTCAGCTAACAATTAACAAAACTGGTAAAAAACTTGCTGATGAAGATAGAACAACCCTTTTCAGAATCATATCCCAAGCTCTCCATATTACAGTAGAAGGATTTTAAAAAATTAAAATCGTCTTCATTATCTCCATGTTCTACTCTTGAAGGAGTTCTGCACAAATCAAAATCTGTGAACAGTATTTTAAAATTCTGTAAATTTTATTTGTCAATTAATATATGTGAAAACACAGATCACTTGCTGCACATAGGTGGGAGATTACCTTTCTGTCCTTATCCTTCAGTACTGTTGATTCTGTACCCTTGCCCATTGGGTCCATAGGCTTATCAACACAACCTGCTGTTGTAGATTTACGTGAGCTATGGGTACCAGGCTGAAACTCTCTTGGTGGTGATGGTACTGAGGATACCAAATGTGCCAGGGACCACTTGCGGCTATCTTAGGGTTCACTGTGGGGACATCCTGCTCTCTTTTTTTGACAATTTATAAGAGAGGTCAGTGGGTTGGTTCATCAACCCACAGTCTTTAGATGTTGAGGGCTCTGGGAAAGACTCACATCTACCAGGTGACTTGCGGCCTGGATCCACAGATGGTTGGAAAGCCATCTCCAGAGAGATGATCTTCTGTCTGATCTCTCTAACATGAAGAGACCTGAGCCTCAGTTGCTGGAGAAGACAACATTTTTGTTGAATATGGTCTTCCCTGAGGCAGCATATGCTCTGGAAGTGCTGGTCTGTGACAGAGATCATGTCTTTGTAAGAAAGGCACTTCTTGAAGCCCGATGAACTGGGTAAATCCTTTTGGTGGAAAGGTCCCCAAAGAGGAAAAGGCCCAGGAAAAATAAAGTATTCTTTAAAGAATTTGTTGAGAGAGAAAGATAAGGAAAAGGGGAAAAAAACTATGACTTAAATGACACTAAATGCTACGAGGTTAGGGCTAAGTAACTATAGAACTGCAAAATTGAAAGCAATGGTTATAACCAATGTTCCCTCTAATTATTTCTATCAATCAAGGTATGAAGTAATTTTTGTTATGTGCATTGAGGCATGTGTAGATATGCACCACCACTAGAGACACAAGTTGCTGACTGTGGGCACTCTGCTTATCGGTTGGGCAGCATTTAAACCATTCCTGGGTGGCCACGCAAGTGCCCTGCTTAATGGCTGTAACTGACTGCAAATAGCTCCATCGTTACCCAGGGATGGCTGAGAAGAAACTGAAAGAGATTAACCTGAGTGTGTTGACTGGCCTCATGGCAAGGCACAAGGAGACAGAGCACATGTGCGGTCCTAACGGACAATGCTACTGAAGTTCTCTGATCAGCATTTCAGGGACACAAGCACATCTACAGTAGAGTCTCCATAGGGAGGCTACTTAAAAAAGAACCAAGTATACTTTAGTGAAGTAGTTGCATGCTAGAATGCCACAGGATAGGGTAGGGGTATTTCTTTCCTTCTAGAGACGGAAATATGCCATATATGTGAGCAGCTTAGTGGTAGAACCAGTCACAACAGCCCAGCAACTCCACATCACAACAAGCAACTGCACTGCTATGTTTAAAGTGCTGACAATGTAAAACCATTAGACACCGGAGAGAGAGAGAAAAGGGAGGATGGATATTCACAATGCTTGTAAGCTGTTTATATCGATAATTTAAGTGACAATAAAGTCCTAAACCCTATTCCTTTGTCATATGCTAACACACATGAACAGATGTACTGTGTCAGAACGATGGTTCATCTAGCCCAGTATTCTGTCTTCTGACAATGGCAGGGTTAGTACCAGATGCTTCAGACAAAGTGAACAGATCAGGGCTTATCATCTGTCACCCAGTTCCAGCTTCTAGTAGTCAGATGTTTAGGGACACCAAGATCATGGGGATGTGTATCTGACCATCTAGGTAAATAGTCATTGATGGACTCTATAGTTTTATCTAATTCTTTTTTGAACCCAATTATACTTTTGCCCTTCACAATATCCTTGGCAATAAATTCTACAAATTGACTTTGTGTTGTGTAAAGAAGTACTTTCTTATGTTAGGGCTTGTCTTCACTATGGGATAAATCAATGCAGCTGAGACTGATGCAGCAGGCATTGATTTATCAGGTCTAATGAAAACATGATACATTGATGGGAGAGCGCTCTCTTGTCATCTTCAGAACTCCACCTCAATGAGAGGTGGAAACTACGTCAACAGGAGAGCATCTTCCAATGACACAGTGTGGGGTAGACACCGCTCTAAGTCAATGTAAGTTATATCCACTTAAATTACATAGCATATTAAACTGAATTAGTGTAAGTTACATTGACTCACAGGGTTAGTGTAGACAAGCTCAGGTTTTCAACCGGCTGACTATTCATTTCATTGAGTGACATCCAGTTCTTTGTTATGTGAAGGATAAATAACTTCCTTATTCATTTTCTCCACACCATTCATGATTGTATAGACCTCTGCCATATATCCTCTTAATTCTCTCTTTTCTAAGATGAACAGTCCCAGTCTTTTAAATCTATTCCCAGATGGGAGCTGTTCCACCCCCCTTATTTTGTTGCCCTCCTCTATACTTTTTCCGATGATAGATAGATAGATAGATCAATCTCCCAGTAGAACATGTATGTATTATATATTCTAGAAAATTTACCCAGAGTTAGAAAATAAAATGGTGGGATTGGGAATGAGGAGTTCAGTATGCAGGCTGCCCTGGGAAGAGAGCACCTCTCCATGGCTGCTGCAGATGGCACAGCTGGAGAGAGGGTGCATGTCCCCCAGCTCAGGCAGGTCCAAGATTCCTTGCATTCCCTAGATAGAGTAAGGAATGCAGCAAACAGTGCACTTTACCCTGGCTTCTTGACAAAGGGGAATAGCCAGCAATGTCCCCATACGTATTGGGGGAAGGCTTAAGCCCCCACAAAGGGCACATGGAGGTGGGAGGCTCATGTGAAGCTGAGGATGAGGGGTTCAGTATGTAGGCTACCATAGGGAGACAGAACTACCCCAGTGCTCTCTCACTGCAGCAGCTTGGGGCCAGGCGACAAGCGCCTCTCCATGGCCAATGCCGTTCCAGTGGGCACAGCTGGGGAAGGGGCGCATGTCCCCCATCTGGGGCAGGTTCAAGTTCATCTGCCCCCTGTGCTCCCCAGTCAAGCTAAGGAAAGAAGGATTCTGTGCACTTTACCCTGGCTCCCTGATGAAGGGGAACTGCCAGCAATGTTCCTTTATGAATTGGGAGGGGAACTTCAGTCCCTGCTACCCTCCCTAAATGGTGTCTGGGGGGTGAAAGACTTGGGATTGAGGTAGTCCTGGAAGGTGGGGGGTACACCCTGGCCAGACTCTTTCACCTGCCTGGTGATTCTGTCTCTTTTCTGTATTGTTTTATTAGAAGCAATCCTATTCTGGGCACATCCCATTTTCCTGGCACAACCAAACCCTTGCCATGTTTTAAGTTATGATAAAAGGAAGTGGTGCATCAAATTTAGTGGTCCTGCCTCTTACCGGTTAGGAGAAGTTCTTGAACAGACAGATGGATGGATAGACAGACAGACAGATAGAATCACGGACAGACAAACTCTCTCAAATATTCATACATGCTCCACTGAGACTCTAATCTTTTGTGTATAATAATTTCCACCAAAAAGAAGTCATAACATTAGCATCTCTAAAAAAAAAAGTGCTTCTTACTTTAGCTTCATAGTAAGCTTCATAGCTCTATTTGCTGCTTGAAATAGATTCTGAACCTATGCCTTTACAGGAAGTAGAGACTTCTTAACCTTCTGATATGTCACAATAGGGGAGAATGATATAGTGCTAATATTTGGATAGATACCTCTACTGTTCTTGTCAATCAAACTTTTATATGTCTGGTCAAAAGAGAATGGTCTTGTTTCAACTTTTAAAGGAAATAAAGGAAGAAATATTTCCCTTTAAGTACATTGGCTATAAGGCTCAGTTCTTGCTTCTTTGTAAATATTAGCTGTACTTCAGTTAATTTTCTTCTTCTATTTATCCTTTAACTTCTCAGTTTTCTCCACTATTTTGCTTCCAAGTTTGTAGAAACAAAAACATAAAAAACCTCTTGTCCTACCAGCACCCTGTTCCAATAAAAGAAGAAAAACTAATATAGCACATTTGCACAATGCTTTACTATCTGCAATCAGAAATGTACAGAGTACAACTGCCTCCCAGGAGATCTGGGACTACACTAAACAATTGTAATTGCCAGTCATATAACAACTTTCATGCAAAAACTTCCCAAATGGTCACAAATGCAGAGGGATAACTTTATCTACCAGCAACTTGCAGCCAACTCTACAGGTGATGGCAGCAGCTCTTCCTGGTGTGTAACAACATTATACAATGGTCCAGGGCAGATACCATCTAACTCTGTACTTTCATTTACCCATCATTAAACCCAGAGACTGCTTTCATACCTCACTAACTTACTGACGATTCAGTACCTCTCTAATGAGACAATCTACACAATTTGCAATAAAAGATGGAGACTTGTTCTTCAACATACACGTGCTCCTCTTTCCTATACTAGCACATGGGGGATGGCCATGAACCCTGCTCACCTCATATCACAACCACAGCTCTGAGATGCTCTCTGAATCATCTCTGAGCCTGCTGAGTCATCATTCAGCCTGATTACTTGAGGACCTAATGTCAATCAACCAGGATTCAGACAATCTAGAGCAGGGTGGGGAACCTTTTTTAGGTCGGGGACCGCTGACCCACAGAAAAATCAGTTGGGGGCCACACACAAGTGAAAAGTGGGAAAAACCCCTCACTGTGGCCCCCGACTGAGAAGGAGAAAGACACTCCCCTCAATCCCCTCACACACCAGAGCCAAGGGGGCCCAGCCTAGTAGATTTTGTGCGCACCAGCTCCAGGGGAATAGCAGGGGGGCTGGAGCACCAGTGTGGGCTCCCCAATGCTGTGGGTGGGCCTGAGCCTCAGGGTTGGAGCCAGTCAAGCTGAGGGCCATATCCAGTCCCCGGGCCTAAGGTTTCCTACCCATGATCTAGAGGTACAGTTCTACCCAGGTGATCCTAATGCCATAGATTTAAGCTCCCAATGAGAGCAGCCACTCCAGTAAGCACATCGTTGCTATCTTGTCAGGAGTATCCCCCACCACATGGGGGTTCCTGACAGACTGTTCCTGTTCCTGATCCAGCTTTGTTCCAGCCCTCTCCTTGACTCTTCCTCTGGCTCCTGGCTCCATCCAATGACTGGACTACTCCAATCACTAAGTCTGACCATACACTTCTCAGTTTCTAACAAATGTTCCACAAACTAGTCTCCATCTTCTCTCATTCAAACAGTTCAGGATTGTGTAGGTAACTCCTACTGACTATTTCCAGATTCAGCAGGGCAGACTTAAGGTTACGTGGATGTTTACCATAACTCCATATTTCCTGATTTTCTGAGGTTTGAATTTTGCTGAACTAAACATTCTGGAAAGGCACAACCATAACTCTATAACAAACTTTTTTTTCATTTAATTCCATGTTAGTCCTGGTGAGAAAGTGAAGAATATATCACCTTCAGTTACAATAACAGAAATATTTTAGATAGACAAACCCTAATTACTTATATGGGCTTGATTTTGTCCAGGTCCTGGATGGGTGCATGAGAGGAGGGAGGGTACTAGGACCTTCCCCGCTTGAGTTCTCGGTGTTGGGTTCAGTCATAACTAAAGCTTGGCAAAGAAAATTTCAACTTATAGTTTATTTGCTGAAAAACAGTTTCAGGTTGACTGCAACCTTTTGAAAACTTAGGTCAAATTCAGCAAATAGTGCAATCCTCCCCCACGCCCCAAATAGGAAAGAATTTTTAAAAAGTCAAAATGTGGCAGCTTTTCATTTCAGAGTGACATTTCATTTATACATTTTTCTACATTTCACTTAAAGTAATCACAAAAACATACCCAAAACCAAAATAATCATTTTGTTTGACAGACAATTTATTTTTAGATTTTTTTGGTTCAGCCACTGAACTGAAAAAAAAAATCAGCTCAGGCTCTTTAGCTCTTCTATGAGACACTAACCTCTCCAAAAAGGAGAGGGGTCTGGACAAAGCATTTGTCTGCTCTCTACCTGTGCACTGGGGAACTTTTGGAAGTACTTGTACTTTTTGTGGCTTTTCGGAATAGGAGAAAGTAAGCAACAACAGCCATAATTTCTCCTTCCCTCTCTTTCTTCCCAGTCCCACCCATGCACTTTATTGCCTTCCCCAGTTCTGTGTTATTTTACTTTCTCTTCATACATAAAGACAACAGCAACATATAGTCTTGGAAAGTTAATCCTTTAACTGGCCTTTTAGAGCTGGCTGGCTATGTCAGTACTAGTGAGAGCAAAGGTAGCAATGCAATGCTTTTGTACAGTAAATTCATTTTTCATATTAAGTATTATTTTTGTGCTTGATCCAACTGCTGTTTCAATAATGATCAATTTTCAATGGGAAGAAGATTGAACACTTAGTAATTAATGTTTCTCTAATATATTTATTTTTCAGTAATCGTTTCATCCCTGAAAAAAATCTTAGTTTTTTTATTTACAGTGACTTGGTGCCAGCATATGCTGCAGTTCCAAAAAGAGAATATGCTCCCACCTGAACAGTTTAATATTCTCCAAATCTTTCAGTGATTATTTCCTAAAAGGAAGACTTCCTGGAACACTATGCTGATAGCTACATTTATCTAAGAACTCCATTCAGAATGCATTGCTGTTTGTGGTTATGTGAACCATAGGATAGTGTTTCTTTTTGAAAGAGACTTTTTAGAAATTCTGGAAGTGAATTTCTCCAACAATCGAGGGTATAGATATGTATTTTAGTACATATCCACCTCTACATTTTGGCTTCTCTTTCTCTCTTACCTCGGGCCAGTTTATCTATGCAATTCCCAAACTAATAAATGTACCAATTGGAACTGCCAGTACTCTAAAATCATGTGTTAGACATCAAAAAAGAAATCATCAGTTCCTTTTTCACTTTCTGAACCCTGAGGGTGCACTTGAGTCATATTTCCAATTTTTTCTTTGCAAGAATGATGGCTAGAAACTTACTGGGGGTTTTTTCAAATGAATGCTGAAATTCTCATAATCGCTTGACTCCATGAGCTGGGGCCAAATATTGCGAGGCTTGTAATCAGTCACAAGAGCTGGTAACAATGGCCATTCGCAGTCTGCTGAGAACTAGCAGGTGATATGGTGCTAGCTCGTCCCATTTGTAACTGCTTCTACTAGTCACCTCGCTCTTCATTGGAAAAATGTGTCTGGGTCTCTATATTAGGTGCCTGAAACAAAAGGGAGAATCTACCTTAGCTGCCTCCATTAGATGCTGCTGCAACAACCACAATGAGAATAAGAGGAAACAAGAATTGATCTCAGATGGGACTGGAGTTGCCAGTTACCAGCAGGAGAGGAAAGTCTGCCAGAACAATATAGAAAGGAAGGAAGCAGCCAGAGTACAAAAAAGATTAGAGGTCAGTCAGGAAAGAAATATCTATGGAAGAAGAGAACCAAGTGGCAGAGAGTCATGGGCAGTGGAGAGAAGGACCAGGTAACTAACAGGAAAACATAAGCAGGAAGAAGAGAGGAAAAGAACAGATATGAAAGACACATGAACTAACAATGGTTTTTTGTGTTATAGAGAAAACCACCACGTTTTTTCATAATACTTTCCACACAAGCCATTCCTGGAGCTACTATGGAACAGTAAACAATTGTGTATGGGACGTTTGATGGTTCACCAAACACACTACACTATTATGTTTTAGATATATTTAATTGCTAATCTAGATTTTTTTTTAAGCATGATCATTCCATAGCTTTTTCCTTACATAGCCAAAACATGGGACATAAAAGATCAGCTGTATAGTCTTATTTTTCACAAAACATTAATTAACTATGCAAAAAATGTGAGAAATGAGACATAACAATGCAGGGGGTCACAAAAATATCTGTTTAACTTCAGAACAATCTTTTCCATTTTTCTTGCAGAAGAGTTTGTAAAGATCTCAATTTTGAAAAATAATTTAATATTTCTCTACATAATTAGCTTGATTTTGAGACAGAAGTGGCATCTGTTATATGAATTAGCTGTCAATACTGGATTGTACTCAGCAAAGTAAAGCTCTACATTTCAATATTTTAATCAAGCAAGCATTTTTAGTTTGCATTGACTCACCAATAGAATAATACATGTATCAAAACTGAGATGACAAAAATATGCAAAACTTAAAAAAAAAACCCTGCACTGGTTATAACACAATATAGCTAAACAGAATACTTACTGAATAAGTATTAAAATGACAAGGAATCAGAAGAAAGGGAGAAAATCTTAGGGCAAGAGAAAATATTAGCTACTAGCAAATTTACCCAGCGTTGTTTGGGTCCTTAACTCAATTAAGTTTTTAAATAAAATAAAATATACATACCTTATTGAAATGATTATATTCTTCAATAATAATAATTTATTTTGTATTAAATTAATTTTAGAAACATTTTAAAATTGGGAATTTCATCAAGTGTTTTCTTCATGCCTATAAATTCTTATGGTTCATTATATTTTAACATAAAAGGGCAATGATCAGTTTGGTTTCCAATAACATTGTCTTCTAGTTTTCAAAACTTAAGCATTGACTTATCTGTGTCAAAACAGAGCACTAATCCAAATTTCTCCATTTTATCTCTCTTCTGTAAGATGTATTTAGAAGCAATCCTATTCTATGTTCATCTTATTTTTCTGGCTCATCTTGGTTCAGTTTCTTTCAATATTCATTCAGTTATGACAGTTTTGAGGATTTTACTTTATTTGATGATTATGTCTGTTTTCTGTTTGGTTTTATGAGAAGCAATGCCATTCCAGGCACATCCCATTTTCCTGGCACAACCAAACCCTTATGTTGCTTTAAATTATGATAAGAGGAAGTTGTATGCCCAATTCGGTGGTCCCAGCTCTTACTGTTTAGGAGGAGTTCTTGATCAAACAGACAAACAGATAGACAAACTCTCTAAAATATATAGTAGATTAGAGCATGCTCTTAAATGGCATTTCAATGATTATTGGTAATCAAATGTAGACTCAGTACTACAAACCATATAATAAAGCATTTGATTTTAAAAATATTTCTTAGGACCAAAACCCTACTTCTAGAGATTGTGACAGGTGGTATTTAAGAGGAAAGAAATCTGTCCATAATGGAACAGTGCTGATCTCTGCCTCACAAAGATTTTTCTTTTGATGATTATTTCCCAGAACAAAGTAATGTTTCACGATACAGATTGCAACATAGAAAAAGAAGGAGATGTTACAGGCCTTTTTTTTTTTTTTAAAGATGGAGGAGGGTAAATTGACATCTGCAATTTTTGTGCACATTTACTCTTCTTTCTAATAAGTGATAGTGGTTAGAATACATTGCAGCTTTCACTTCAGAAATGCAAAAGAATCTTCATGAACACAATGACATTTTGAGTACCAATTTAAATTCCTTGGAGTGAAATTTTACCATCTGGGAGATGTTCACATTTAGCTTGATTTTCTGAAACTCTGCACATTACCAGGAAAGCACATTTTTTACAAAATCCTTCTCTATCACAAATATGTATTCTCGGTAAGCTGATCTAATTATGGGAAATATTTGCAGAACTATTCTTGGACTACATTTGGGACTACACTTAAGTGTGTTTTGTTTATTCATGGAGTCTGTTACCATACACAACCTTAGTAATTATCTTTTTCCAAAAGCAAATTCATGTGGTCATTTCCAGTTATAAAGGTAATTGAAGCAGATATTAACTACATGTTTCTACTGATAGAGCAAAGAAAAAAAATCTGTTGTGGAATTATCTTTTTGGTAATCTGTCCAAGACACTTTCATTTCACTGACATGAATGCCACATGCCACAAAATTGAAAAGCCTCTCTCATTTTGAATAAGCACTCTCTCATACATGGTATTCTAAATCATATAGCAGAAGTCGGTATCCTTTTCGCTCATCCTGGAAATCTGGAGGCATGAAATGATAGAGTTCATGATTCTAAGGAGTGGTAGGAGGGAAAACAGCAGAATAAAGATAATGGATTTCAAGAAGGCAGATTTTAAAAAACTCAGGAAATTGGTAAGAACCCATGGGAAGCAAGTCTAAGGGGAAAAGCAGTTTGAGAAAGCTGGAAGTTTTTCAAAGAGACATCATTAAGGATATGTGAACAAACCATCCCACTGCATAGGAATAATAGGATGTATGGCTTAACTGGGAGGTCTTCAATGATCTGAAACTGAAAAAGGAATCCTACAAAAAACTGAAAATAGGCCAAATTACAAAGGATGAATATAAACAAACAACAAATGCATATAGGGACAATATAAAAAAGGCCAAGACCAAAATGAGATTAAACTACCTACAGACATAAAGGATACAAGAAAGCATTCTACAGATACATTAGAAACTAGCGGAAGACCAAAGATAGGGTAGACCCATTATTCAATGAGGAGGGAAAGACAATATCCGAAAATGTGGAAATGGCAGATATGCAAAATTATGGGTTTGTTTCTTTTTTTCAACAGAAAGGTTAGCAACAAAAAAGAATGTGTAACAAAGTGAACACTAAAAAAAAAATTAAAAAAAAAATGAGGCATGATCTGAGAGTAAAATAGGAAAAGAACAAGTTAGAAATTACTTAGACAAGTTAGATGTCTTCAAGTCAGCAAGGCCTGATGAAATACATTCTAGAATACTCAAGAGGCAGACTGACTGAGGAGATATCTGTGCCATTAATGATTACCTTTGAAAACTCATGGAAGACAGGAATGATTCCAGAGGACTAGAAGAGGGCAAATATATTGCTAATATATAAGGAATTAAGCCTAAACTGGAGTATTGTGTCCAGTTCTGGACACCACATTTCAAGAAAGATGTGGAGAAATTGGAGAAGTTCAGAGAAAAGCAACAAAAAATGATCAAAGGTCTAGAAAACATGACTATGAGGGAAGACAGAAAGAGCTGGGTTTGTTTAGTTTAGAAAAGAGAAAACTGAGAGGGGACATGGTAGCAGTTTTCAAGTATCTAAAAGGGTGTTACAAGGAGGAGGGAGAAAAATTGTTCTCCTTGGCCTCTGATGATAGGACAATAAGCAGCAAGGGAGGTTTAGGTTGGACATTAGGAAAAACTTCCTAACGATCAGGTTGGTTAAACACTGGAATAAATTGCCTAGGGAGGTTGTGGAATCTCCATCACTGGAGATATTTAAGAGCATTCTGGATTGACATCTATCAGGGTATGTCTACACTACAGTGTTAATTCAAGTTAACTTAATTCGAAATAGTTAATTCGAATTAAGCTAATTCGAATTAATTCAAATTAAGCTAATTCGAAATAACGCATCTATACACAAAAACTATTTCAAAATAGCGTTTTGCTATTTTCAAACAGCGCATCCACACTGAGTGGACCCTGAACCGAAGTTAAGGCTGGCCAGAACCAGTGCCGGCAGGGCATCAGGTTAGGACTTAGTGTGTGGGGCTGCTGCCTAAGGCTAACTGAGCTCAGTGCTTAAAGGGACCCCACCCCCACCCCAGACAGACAGTTCTCAGGGTTCCCCACATGCTTGTCTACCTCGATGAGGAACAGCAAAGCAGTCCTGTCTTGGAGTGCCCTGAGTGCCCGCACTCGGGACACCACAGCACTCGGCCACATGGAGCCAGAGCTGCCCCTGGGCACCGGTGTGTCTCGTGGGGTTGTTGCCATCAGCCCGGCTGCACTTGCTGCAGGCTGCCATCCGGGGGGTCCATCGCGGGGCTGTCAGGATTCAGGAGGCCCTTCAAGAAAGCGTCCACCCCGAGGAGCCCTCAGAGCCTCCCCGGTCCCGGGGGCTCGTGCCCCATTTCTCCCTCACGTCCTTCCACTTACCCCTCCCTAGCCCCCCTTCCTGATGTAAAATAAAAGACACGTATGTTCAAAAATAGAAACTGGATTTATTGAACAAAACTGGGAGATGAAACTCTGGGGAGACTGGGAAAAGGAGGTGGGAGAGGGGGGAAGAGGGGAAGAGAGGGGAGGGGGAAACCTGGGAGGAGGGAGCTGGAAGGGGGAAGCAAGGAAGAAAGGGGAGGGGAAGCTCAGGGCTCAGGGTTGGGGGTCTCGCCGGACCAACTTGAGTTTCATGCAAACCTGCTCCTGGGTTCGCATGTGGCCTTTGGTGGCCAGGCTGGCAGCTATCCTGCCATAGACGACCGCGTTCCTCCATCTAGTGCAGAGATCATGGACGTTGGGGGCATCCCCCCCAAACCTCAATAAGGTCCATGATCTCCACCCTGGACCAGGAAGGCGCCCACCTTCTCTGGGTCCTGGCAGGCTCCTGGAATCTGGCAGACTGTTCCTGGGGAGCGGTGGAGGGATGGGTGCCAGTGGCTTTCTAGCTCATGTTTTGGGGCCACTAGGTCAGGGGCCCCGGTGGCCACTGCTGGCTCTGGGCTGCCAGGCTTGGAGCTGGCACAGGCACTGTGGCCAGGGTCTACCCCTTTAATGACTCTGGGGCTGGGGGAGAGGAGAGTAAGTTTTCCTGGTTGTGCCCAGAGTAGCCACCAGGGCTCCCTGGGAAGGGCTGGAGGCCCCCTATTTCGAATTAAGAGTCTACACATCACTTAATTCGAAATAGCTATTTCGAATTTGGCGTTACTCCTCGTAGAATGAGGTTTACCAAATTCGAATTAAGCGCTCCACAATTTTGAATTAATTTTGAAATAGCGGTTTGCATGTATAGATGCTATTAAAGTTAATTTGAAATAACGGCTGTTATTTCGAATTAACTTTGCAGTGTAGACATACCCTCAGGGATGAGCTAGACGGTGCTTGGTCCTGCCGTGAGGGCAGGGGACTGGACTTGATGATCTCTTGAGGTCCCTTCCAGTTCTAGTATTCTATGATTCTATAATAGTTGGTATCACAGAGACTTGGTGGGGTAACACACATGACTGGAATATTGGTATAGAAGAGCAGAGCATGCTCAGGAAGGATAGGAAGGGAAAAAAGGGAGATGTTGCCTTTTATATTAACTGAGGTTGAGATGGGCATAGGATACAGACTTGTTGAGAGTCTCTGGGTTAAGTTAAAAGGGGTAAAAAGCAAGGGTGATATCATGCTAGGGGTCTACTACAGACCACCTACCCAGGCAGAAGAAGTGGATTGAACCTTTTTTAAACAGCTAACAATATCATCCAATGCTCAGGATTTGGTGGTGATGGGGGACTTCAACTATCCAGACATATGATGGGAAACTAACACAGCAGGGCACAGATTATCCAACAAGTTCTTAGACTGCATTGGAGGCAATTTTTTTCATTTCAGAAGGTTGAGAAAGATGCTAGGGGGAAGCTGTTCTAGATTTGATTTTAACAAATAGAGAGGAACTGGTTGAAAATTTGAAAGTGGAAGGCAGCTTGGGTGAAAGTGATCATGAAATCATAGTGTTTCTGATTCTAAGGAATTATAGAAGGAAGAACAGCAACATAAAGACAATGGATTTCAGGAAGGCAGATTTTAGTAAATTCAGAGAGCTGGTAGGTAAGGTCCCTGGCTGCACCACCGGTGTCTTGTACAGAGCTACTCCCTGTGGCGATGTGCTTCCTGTAGAAACCTAAGTTCTCCCTCAGTAGCACATTCCCAGCCATGCTATGGGGCTCCCTGCAGTTCCTGAGCCCCTACCTCGGGACTCCTGGCTGCATCACCAGAACTCCCCGCACTGGTGGAGTCCCCTGCCACAAGGCTCCTTACATTGCCAGAGCCCCCTGCCACCAGGCTCCGGCCACATCCTGGGACTCCCTGCACCGCCTGAGCCCCCTGGCAATGTGCTCCCTGCATTTCTTGAGCCCCCTGCCCACCACTTTCCTCCCTGCCCTAGGTTCTCTAGTCCAGGAACATCCATGGTCCTCCCAGACCACGGTTGTTGCCAGACCAGAGAGTCCCAGTTTAGGGAGATACAACACGTATAACATTTCCTTTCAAATGGCATGTAATTCTACTCTTGCCAAAAGCCGCCAAAATGTTTTATGGACTCAAAGATCTCCAGGGATCATTCTAAATCTATACAGGGTCAGCCTGAGTGGGGTGTTTGCTCAGTTAATCAGGGTTAGAAGCCCTTGCAGCTCAAGAACAACACACAATGGCAATCACTGTACAAATTGTATTCTTGGTAGTGCAGAGACTGACTGCACCTGTTCTTGCCCCATGGTGCTTCTGAGAAGACTGTCAAAAAGTTAGGGACAGGAGAATGAGTTCATGGCTATATTTTTTTCCAGCACTAGCCTGCACAATGGGGTTCACATGTGAGAGAAAACAGTCTCTACCAGCCTCTGCACCCATAAATGTGAAACAGCACTGGAGTGGACTGCACCTGCCTAAGACGTAATGTCCTTGATGTTCCTCCTTGGGCAGTACTAGTGACTACATGCCGCAGTTTAGCACATAATGTACTGAATGCTAAAGCTGGCATTAGGGCTCTTACATTACTCTTTTAAAAATACATTTTTTCTTTAGCAATTACTGACTCCATATCTGACGAAGCTGCAGAAAATGAGTTATTTAATCTAAGGTCAGAAATAATTTTTGCTTCTGGCATGTACTTCAAAGCAATTTTTAGAATATGAAACTGAAGTGATATCCTGTGCTAAAATGCCCCATTTTGATCTTCAACCTCAGAAACACAGAAGGAATGCAAATTTAAACACAGAGTATAGCAGAATCCTGTGGCTCATCAGTTAAGTGTTCCAATCCAACAAAACCCAGTTTTAAGTAACTTTTCAAACATATGTCCATATATCAATCTGGCTTAGAATTGTGCCTGCAGTGTTTTTGAACACATACATTTGTCTCTAGTACTTTTAATGAAAAAAAAAAACCAACCTGACCTGAAAAGGAAACTGCCATCCATATAATGTTGTTGTACTAGGTCTGATCCAATCCAAAGCCCTCTACAACTCAGTGGAAGTCTTTCTGTAGACTCCCAGGGGGTTTGGATAAGGCCTCTAACGAGTAAATATGTTGAGACGAGTAATCAGAATTTATTTATTCATTTATTTATTTATTTTTCTTAATAGCCTATACATAATGTATCAGAGATTCCATTACATTTACCAGGACTTAAAAATATAAATAGCACAAACATTGGTCACATATCAAAAGATATTTGGATAGCTGGTTCCATAGACTCATATGGAGTCCTATTGCCTTCTAGGAACAGTATATTGCAGAGCATTGATTCTAATCCAAGTTTTCTGAGAAATTTAATTAGTAGTTATTAGTCTATAAACCAGTCTATCAGTGATGGCACACAGTCAAGTTTCTGAAACTTATTCAAATACCATAGGAACCTTTTCTGATTTCCACTCCCTTATGATACATAAAATTGAACTTGAAAAAGAAAAGAATGCAAAAATTTGTGAGAAACAATAGAATTATGTTCAGAAGGGATATCCAAGAGAAATATTGGATCTCATTGTGTTCCAATCACAATGCTCAAAATAACACGATTAAAATTCATTTTCATTCATTCACTGGCGATCCCTCAATTTGAGTATGATATCTACCGCAGTTTTAGAAATGAAGGATATAATAGATGACAAAGGACCAAGGTGACAGACATGAAAAATTATTCACCGAGGAAACTTTAGTGCATAGGATTAATTCCTTTACAGCAAATAATTCTTTGAATAACTTCTAATGATTTTTGAGGGTTCTAAGATTAATACTGAACATAGGTAGCTTTGGGACTAAAATTAGTGACATTTGAGAGATATGGCTCCAAATGTCTATTCACTATTTTATATATATATTTCCCAGGAGCTTAGTAATTATTTTAATCACTGTATTTGATAATAATTGCTTAATTTAGTAATTAATTTTTAATGTAAATCTGTTTGGGGGTTAAAAGCCAAACTCAACAAGATCTGTAATCTGATTTAGAGAAAGCTGGAGCCTGAACCTGCAGGGAGATGATCCTCAACTGGTGTAAACTGTCATAGTTACATTGCATTCAGTGCTTCCTACCATGGCTATTTCCATTTGATACAGTAGGACTACTCATAATATCTGTGCCCAGTGCTATATATATGATTGATCCTTTACATCGTTGCACCGGTGCCTCAAAGTGATTAGCTAGCTAGTGTCAGCAAACAGCTATGGACCTAAGACCATCCTTTGAAGGAATTACATGACTCCCATAAAAGTCAAATCCAATAATTTTTCATGAACAATTAAAAACAACGTAAAGAAATGTTTCAACACACTACTTAATTATACTGAAAATATAAAAAATGTTCAGGGTGTATCCAACTCTGACTTATTTAAATCACATTTAGTGAAGAAAGTAAGCTATTTTACCATACTTTCAGAAGCAACTGCATTGAATATTTTTATAGCTGAAATCGGTACTAATATAATACAAGAAGTGATAGAAGTAAGAAATACCATAGTCCAATATATGTGAACTTGCTCAATTTACAGAGATGCCTCTAAAAACTAAAATGCTAAAATGTGCAGTAAGAGAGCATACCTGGTCAAGATTCCAGCAGTGCACCATGGCAAAATGCTTTTGTTCTAAAACTGATGTAGCACAGCTGTTGTGACAGTGGCATGTTTTCTCTGCTGAAAAGGAAAATTATTTCCCATATGCTACTGTTGCTATTGGTGATACTGAAATCTTTGTGATATAATGCAGAACACTAAAGAATTTTGATGAATAAAAGAAGACACACTATAACAGTTAGGTATTCCCTGAGAGGAAAGACTGTATTGTGGCGATGGCCCTGGATTGGGACTCAGGAGATTTCTAATCCATGAGGGTATGTTTACACAGCAGTGTTATTTCGGAATAACTAACGTTATTCTGAAATAACATAGTCTGCGTCTACACTTGAAACAATTATTTCAACATAATTTCAAAACAATGTTGAGCTGGAGGACTTCTTACTCTGACTCCCGTAACCGACTCCTGCAATTGACATAGCTCAAGTTGCATAGCTTATTTTGGCTTTAGTACTGCTGTGTAGATGCACCCTAAGGCATTTGCCCATTGTGCAGAGGAATAATCTCCTGGCTCAGATCCTCTAAAATATTTAGAAGCCTTGCCCATGGAAGTTCATGATACTATCTATATTTTTTGTTAGTCTTTAAGGGGCTACAGGAACACTCTTTTTTAAGGTTTTTTTCTAGTGAAATCAATGCAAGTTATGGGCCTAAACACCTTTAAGGATTTGGGGCCATGTTTCCCATGTGTAAAATGAGATCAATACCACCTCTTTCCTCTCGCTCTATCCCTTATTACATGTATGGATAGCAATTAGCAGCTTCAAGTTTGCTGTAAATTTCACTGACTTGTAATGACATTGTAGAAGCCATTTTATTTTCATAAATAAACTTAACAACAAATAGTCTTGCAGCACCTCAGAGTCTAACAAAAATGTAGATGGTATCATGAGCTTTCTTGGGCACAACCCACTTCTTCAGATGAATGGAGTTAAGGGGTCCAGGGAACACATAAATAGCAGAGAAAGAGAGGGGATGAGGAGGGAAAGAAAAGGAAAAAAATATTGTTAATTACAGTGTCCATGGAAATAGCGATAGAGATGCAGCCGTGATAGTCTGGTGTAGCTGAAACAAAAAACAGGACTATGTAGCACTTTAAAGACTAACAAGATGGAGTGTCCACACTAATGCTATTTCAAAATAACGCTTTCAAAATAAGCGTTATTTTCTGATGTAAGCAGGAGTACAGATTTTTAAATAACCAGCCCATTATTTTGAAATAATGGGCTTGGTTAGTGTGGACACTCCACTTATTATTTCAAAATAACTCCCTAGTGTAGGCCAGGGCTTAGTGATTATTTTACTTTATGAAACAAAAATGCTTTTGAATGCTCAATATTCTCTTGTATCACTTCTTAAGGGTGACACAAAAATGTTTGCTAAACTGCAACAAAAACTATGGTATTTTGCCCAGATTGCGCTATAAGAATCAAGTGGATTTTTACCACTTTTAGAAGTCTGCTTGGTAATTTGCAGCAACTGAAAGGCTCTTCCAGGTCTCCAGAAACCAAATATTTCAGAGCTACCTTTCCATTGTGGCTTGACATCTATATAGTATTTCCCTGTTGTTGTCCCTCTTCTCCTGGCTGGCACTGGTCTGAGGGGACTTTGTGAGCTGGCAACAAATAATTGACACTCTATGAGGGAAGAGAAATAAAATTCCAGCAAACAGGTGGAGAGACCTTATAGATCTTCCTCATGGACTTGTCTATGGGTCATAATGGGTATTACCCAAACAGGTTTTAAGTTGTCTAATATTCAGGACATTTAAGATCTTTGCCCAGAAATACTGGATAGCACTGATCACTTTATTCAGGGGCAGGAATCAATATTCTGTCATGAAAAACAGGCATGGCCATGAAGAATTTGACAGCTGTCTGAGGAAATTTTCAATGGGAATAGCAGTTTAAGAGGTAGATTTATTAGCATGTGAAAGAATGCTGGTTCATATGCTGAAAAGGAGTCATTGTTTCAGATATGTTTCTGACTGGGTGTAGGTAAGTGGTTTGTTCATGTTTTGTCACAACTTTAAAAGCAGTGTCTACTTTGTAGTGTAGGAAGGAATTTAGCACAGCACAACAAAGCCAAACTCAAACTGGGAATGACAGACTTTAGTGGTGGTACAGGTTTGAGAACTCCTGCCCTTAACAAGCCTATTTTTCTCCACAAAAAGGTAGGAAAAAAGGGTACCAACACTTTTGCTATGACACAACTTTGTACTAGTTACTGTTTTAACAAAGTGTTTTATAGGAGTTCATATTCAAAAAGTCTTGCAGACAGTGACCTTAAATCCAAACACCTGTGTTCAGTGTATTTATTTGTGTGGGTTGCATAAGCTAGGAGTGGCACTTGACAATCATGTATCATTTAGAATACAGTGTAGCTGACAGGAAGAATAAAAGAAAAGCATGCCCACTGGAAGAAGTTTATTACTCACAATATATTAGAACAGAAATTAACTCACTCCCACCAATGTGGTTTTGCTGTGAAGGGTGTTAGTGATTTGCCAATAATTTTTTTAAATATGCCTGTAGGTGAAGCAAAGATGTTATCTACTTCTCTTGTTCTTTTTAGGCACAAACATTTAATACCCAGAAAGGCAAGTTACAAGCAGAATTAATTAGGAAGCCAGCCTTGGATGCTAATGGCCTTAGTAATTACTAAGAATTAGAATAAAAGTTACACTTTTCTCTTATATATGACAATATTTTTCTAGATGCTAATTACTTTATCAAAAGAAATAAAGAAGAAGTTACTCACCCTGTGCAGTAACGATGGTTCTTCGAGGTGTGTCCCCCCGTGGGTACTCCACTGTGGGTGTCGGGTCCCATCCCGGCGCCGCAGATCGGAGATCTTTTAGCTGTTGTTTGCCAGACTGCGCATGCGCGGCCGCCATCTTGCGGCTTTTCGCGCTGTTTCTGCATCACGCGGTCTGGCTCGCCAGTTCCTCGAGACCGTCGAAGTCTGAAAGACACAAGCAAGAAAGACTCCGGAGCGGGGAGGAGGGCGGGTTGTGGAGCACCCACAGGGACACACACCTCAAAGAACCATCGTTACTGCACAGGGTGAGTAACTTCTTCTTCTTCTTCGGGTAGTGTCCCTGTGGGTGCTCCACTGTGGGTGACTTCACAGCAGTAGCCTAATTGAGGCGGCGGGTTCGGAATTAATGATTCTGTGCTGATGTTAACACCGCTGTGGCTACCGTTGTGTCAGTCATGATAATATTTTGTAGGGCGTAGTGCTTCACAAATGTGGAGCTTGAAGACCAGGTTGCTGCTCGGCAAATGTCTTTAAGGGGGACTCCCTTAAGGAAAGCAGTTGAAGCTGCCATTGCTCTGGTGGAGTGGGCTGTAACGGCATGTGGAAGTGGTTTATTTCTCAGTTCGTAACAACGAGTTATGCAGGCAATGATTATTTTGGAAATTCTTTGCGAAGAGAGAGGGGACCCCCTAGAGTGGGCGTCCATAGAAATAAGAAAGTTATGGGAACGTCGTACTTCTTTAGTTCGTTCAATGTAAAAGGCGAGGGCCCTGCGTACATCCAGAGAGGGCAATCTTGCTTGCCGCTCTGAAGCATGGGGTGTTGGGTAGAATACCGGTAGAATAATGGGTTCATTGACATGAAATGGAGAGTTCACTTTTGCAGGAAGGATGGTTGAGGGCGAAGGATCACTGCCTGGGGAGTAAAGACAGTATACGGGGGTTTGGCTGATAGAGCTGCCAACTTGCCAACCCGTCTAGCGGAAGCAATGGCCAAAAGGAAGATGACTTTCAAGGTGAGAGTATTAAGGTCACATGTAGCTAAGGGTTCAAACGGCAGACGCATTAGCGTATCTAGTACAAGCTCCAAGTTCCAGGGGTCCGCTGGACGCTTGTGTTCAGGAAAGAGATTAGTGATCCCTTTTAGAAATCTCCTGGTGATTGGATGAGAAAAGGGGGTAAATCCTTCTACTGGCTCGTGGAAGGCCGAGATTGCCTCCAGATGAACTCTGAGCGAGGAATTAGCTAACCCTGTTTGCTTAAGGTGTAGTATGTAGACCAATATAGACAGCAATGGTGAAGAAGCCGGATGCAATGCGTTAGTCGAGCACTATTGCTGGAATCTACGCCATTTGTGGAGGTAAGTATTGCGTGTTGATGATTTTCTACTGTGTAGGAGCACCTCCTGTACCTCTCTAGAACAAGTCATTTCTGTTTGTTCGAACCAGATAGGAGCCAAGCTGTGAGAGCAAGGTGTCACGGCTGCGGGTGAAGAGTGCGACCGTGATTCTGCGTGAGAATGTCCGGAAGATCTGGAAGATGGAAGGGGTGATGTGGAGACATCCGAGAGAAGTAAGGAAACCATGTCTGCCTGGGCCAGAATGGTGCTATCAGAATTATCGTTGCTTTGTCCAACAGTACTTTCTCTAAGACCCTCGGTATTAAGGGTATGGGGGGGAAAGCGTACAGCAGCTTGCCGGTCCAGTTGTAAAGGAAGGCGTCGCCCGGAGATGCCTGGCCTATTCCCGCTCTGGAGCAGTATTGAAGGCATTTCATGTTGTGGTGCGTAGCAAAGAGGTCGACTGATGGGTGACCCCACATGTCGAAGATATCGCAGAGCACGCAGGGATGTATCTCCCATTCGTGGTGATTCTCGAAATGCCTGCTGAGAGCATCGGCAGTAATGTTGTCCTTCCCAGGTAAGTAAGCGGCAACCAGAGTTATCTTGTGGCGATTGCAGAAATTCCAGAGACGAACGGCCTCCGTGCAAAGGGAGTGAGATCGAGCTCCGCCTTGTTTGTTTATGTAATAAACAGTGGTAATATTGTCCGTGAGAACTGAGGTGACACGGTTGCGGAGATACGGAAGGAAGTGTCTGCATGCGTTTGATACGGCCCGTAGTTCCAGCAAATTTATGTGGAGGAGAGACTCCTCCGGGGACCATTGACCTTGCACCTGCTTGTCCTGAATATGCGCTCCCCAGCCGATCAGAGAGGCATCTGTAGTAAGCTGCACTGTGGGCTGCGGTTTGTGAAAGGGCATACCCGTTGTGATATTGCTCGATTCTGTCCACCAGTGGAGAGAACGCTTGACTGTGAAGGGTACTACTACAGACCTGTGCAGGTCGCGTTTGCCAGGTGTGTGTATCTTGGACACGCAGTGTTGGAGCGAGCGTAAATGCAGCCTCGCGTTGGGTACTACGAACGTTGTGGCAGCCATATGACCGAGCAATTGGAGGCATGTGAGGACCGCCACGGTAGGGCTCGTGGAGAGGACCTGTATTAAGTCCTGGATGGCACGGAACCTGGAGAGAGGTAGGTATGCGCACACCCTCGTAGAGTCCAGGCGGGCTCCAATAAACTCTATGGATTGCTGGGGGGTCAGTGTGGACTTTTGAACGTTGAGTATGAGGCCTAGTAGATCGAACAGTTGGGTAGTAATAGTGACCGCTTGAGAGGCTTCGGTGAGCGACTGCGCTCTTAGAAGACAGTCGTCCAAATAAGGAAATATGATAATCCCCAGCTGACGAAGGTAAGCGGATACTACTGAGAGAGTCTTCGAGAAAACTCTCGGGGCGGATGAAAGTCCGAACGGGAGGACCTTGTATTGGTAGTGGTTGTTTCCCACTACGAAACGAAGAAAACGCCGATGAGCCGGATGTATGGCGATGTGAAAATAGGCATCCTGGAGATCGAGGGATGCGAACCAATCGTGTTGCTCGAGTGCCGGAATGATCTTTGCCAATGTCACCATACGGAAACGTTGCCGTTTGAGATAACGATTCAGTTGGTGCAGGTCGAGTATAGGTCTCCATCCCGCCTGACTTCTTTTCCGTCAGAAAGTAGCAGGAATAGAAGCCTTTGCCGTGGAAAGGATGTGGAACCTCTTCTATAGCCCCCAGATCGAGGAGATGGGATACCTCTTGAGCGAGAAGGGGCTCGTGAGAAGTGTCCCTGAAAAGGGAGGGGGGGGGAGGTTGGCGGGAGGGAAAGGAATGGTATCACATAACCTGAAGTTATTATCTGTGTGACCCATTGATCTGACGTAATGGCGGCCCAGCGATGTTGGAAGGGCCTCAAACAATGGTGGAATAGTGGTTTGGTGACATTGGCCTCGGGTATCAATGGAATGGTATGCAATCCCTTGATATTCACGTCAAACTTGCTGTTTAGTTGCCTGTTGTTGAGCTGGCTTGTGTTGTTGAGGGCGATGCCTCTGGGGTCGTTGACGACCTGTCTGGGATTCATAGTGTCTGCTCTGGTATGGCGGGTAAGGAAAAGGTCTCTGCTTCTGGTAGGGTGTGAAACGCTTGCGCTTAAAGGGCGGGGTATACATCCCCAGAGTTCTTAATGTAGTGCGTGTATCCTTTCCGGAGTGCAGGACCTGGTCCGTTTTGTCTGCAAACAGATTTTGCCGGTCAAAGGGCAGATCCTCCACCTTTGTGTGGAGCTCTTTGGGAGTCACTGCCATGTGGAGCCATGATGCTCACCTCATAACTACAGCCGTCACTGTGGTACGCGCTGCTGTGTCTGCTGCGTCTAACGCAATGTGAAGCGCTGATCGCGAGGACGTAAAACCCTCTTGTATGATGCCCTTTAAAACCTGATGCTTTGATTCTGGAAGATGCTCTAGGAGAGGGACCAGTTTGGCGTAGTTATTGAAAGAGTGGTTTGCTAGCAAAGCAGAATAATTAGCCATGCGGAGCAACAGTGTGGCGGAGGAATAGTCTTTCCTGCCGAAGAGGTCCAAACGCTTGACGTCCTTGTCCGATGCGGTGGTCTTATATTGAGGCGCTTTCGCTCTCTGTTGGGCCGCATCCAGGACCAGAGAATTGGGTCCAGGATGGTTGAATAGGAATTCCATGCCAGAAGCAGGAACATAGTACTTTCTGTCCGCTTTTTTGTTTGTGGGCGGAGCAGAGGCCGGTGTCTGCCAGATGGAATCGGCTATTTCCAATATCGCATCGTCCAATGGCAATGCTATTTTTGTGGACTGAGAAGGGTGTAAGTTTCTCAGCAAATGGTGCTGTTTCTGTTGCACCTCACCCACTTTAACGTTCTGCGATTTGGCGACCCTTTTAAAAAGATCTTGGAAGTCTTATGTCATCAGTAGGGGAAGCATCACCCTGGAAAATAGCGTCATCGGGGGATGATGATGCAACCTCCCTCGGGGACTGTCGATGAGAGTCCTCTGTATCTGGAAGAAGAGGCACCTGTTGTTGCCCGGAGTCAAGTGGCATACGGTGATCACCTGAAGGAGTCGGTGGTCTCTCAGGCTGTGGAGAGGAAGATACCGCCGTAGGTGGCGCTGGAGACAATGGGGCGGGTGATACAGATCTAGCCACTGAATGGGAATGCGAGCGGGACAATCGGTCCCTGGGGTCATATGTACGGTACCATCGGTCATCGTGGTAAGGTGCATAGTCATAGTGCCTTACATAGCGGTGTTCATAGTGTGACGACCTGTGATACGATGGTGACTGGGGCGATCTGGAACGCCGTCTGGAATGTGAAGGTGATGGAGAGTAACAACGCCGGTAGTAATACCGCAGAGGCGGGTGTGTAACCAGAACGCTGCGTAGTGGGTGAGTGGTGGCGAGGCACCCTGGGCGAGCATGGTAGTGGGGATGGCGGCTCCGGTGAAAACGTCTCTGGTCCTGGGCTAGGGGACAGAGATGGGAGGCGCTGAACTCTCTCCCTGAGTCTACCAGACCTCTGTACAGGCGATGTAGAGGGTGTCAATCTATGGGATGGCCCCGGTGCTTCGCTGAGTGCAGCAGTTGGAGGTGCCACAAGTCTCGGTGCCGGAGGCGGCGACGAGGTTGTAGGCACCATGTCTCTCGGTGCTGATGGTGATGTCGGTGCCGAGCTTCTCGGTGCCGGGGACGAGGACGGTGCCCTGACTCTTGTTGAGTCCAAGGGTCTCGGTACCGTGCGTTCTGGTGCTGGCGATGGTGTCGATAGTGCTGTCTTGTCTCGGTGCGATGGGCGCTCAGATGGGCTTGGTGCCGACGCACTACGGGCATGTTTGACATTCTCTGGCTTGCCGGACCCCGATGAACCTGAGGTGCCCAGTTTGTCCGCCAAACTGACTCTCGCTGGTAATGAGCGAGACGGCGAGGAAGGCTTTTTCTTATAGGCTGCCTTCGTAAGGACAGGAGCAGCGGGCTCTGTCGGAAGGTCAGACTGTGGTGCAAGAGCCTTGTCGAACAGCAGCATTTTCAGCCGCATTTCGTGGTCTCTCCGAGCTCGAGCCATGAGCTTAGAGCAGTGAGGGCACTTTTGTGGGATGTGCCCTTCACCTAAACATTTGATACATGCCGAGTGCCCGTCCGAAGTGGGCATGGAGTCCCTACAGAGCGTGCACCTTTTAAAACCTGGGGATCCAGGCATTATAACTGTTGGGAGTAACTATAACTATGAGAATTTTTTTTTTTAACTTTAAACTATATAACTAACTAACTACTATAACTATAACTATAAACACTAACTAAGTAATATATCTCAATCCTGAAAGGAATCATCCCGACAGGGAGAGGGAGCAGTTTCTCCATCTGCATCCGTGGACGGTTGAGAGGAACTGGCGAGCCGGATCGCGTGACGCAGAAACGGCGCGAAAAACCGCAAGACGGCCGCCGCGCATGTGCGGTCTGGCAAACAACAGCTAAAAGATCTCCGATCTGCGGCGATGGGATGGGACCCGACACCCACAGTGGAGCACCCACGGGGACACTACCCGAAGAAGAACAGTTTAGAGAAGACTAAAGAAACTGACATTTTACATTCAATTATTTTGAGCATTAGAAGGTATCAGAAAATGTACTCTCTTAGGGTATGTCTACATTGCGGGCTACAGTAGAGTTAAGATACACAATTGCATAGCTGAAGTCAAAGTCGTTTAACTCACCTTTTGACACAGTCTACACAGCAGGAAGGTGAAGGAAGAACACACTTCCTTCGACTTCCTTTACTCCTCGTGAAATGAGGGTTACAGAAGTCAGAGTAAGAAGCCCGTTATTTTGAAATTATTTTGAAATAATGGGCTTGCTGTGTAGATGCACACTTTATTTTGAAATAACATGAGTTATTTTGAAAGAAGCATGCAGTGCAGACATATCCTTACTAGTTTACTATGAAACAGTGATCTATGTATCCACTTTAGTCCTGAATGATTTAGTAATGCGTATGTTTTAAATAAATTAAGTGCAAAAACAGTAAAAAGATAGGTCTCATATGTATGTTTTAAATAAACAAGAATATGTGTATATATGTGTATATATAAGAGAAAGGGAGGGAGGGAGACAGGACAGAAAGAGAAAGATTGATTTAAGGAGCCAGCAAGAATATTTTAATCTCTTCAGTTTGTTAAACCTTAAAACAGACTTTTCTCTACTCAAATTAGTCATAACTCTCAACTTTCTGAACCACAATGTATTCAATTTAACCATATTCAAGTTAAGCCAGAATCTTAGTTACATAAAGATAATAATCAAAATGGGACAATATTTTCCATGCAAATCTGGTTGATGGAATTCAATTTAATCAAGATGATTCCCAATTCTGTAGCTGTTCTGTGTGAGTAGATGCCCACGCACCCACCCAAAGCCACTCTGTCTTCAAAGGGTATGTCTACACAGCAACCTTATTTCAAAATAACTAGCATTATTTCAAAATAACAGTCTGTGTCTATACAGCAGGCAGTCATTTTGAAATAATGTCGAAATACTGTCAAACTGGAGGACTTCTTACTCCAACTCCTGTAACCCTCATTGTATGAGGAGTAAGGGAAGTTGGAGGAAGAGTGCTTGTGATGGCATGTTGGGGTTTTCCCGTCCCCTGCACCCCCGTAATGGCACGGACAGACTCCACCAGCCAGTAGAATAGAGGGAGTTTATTGCTTCTCCAGGATACAGCACAGCACAGATGTAATCTGGTTACAGGGCAGGCCTAGGATGCCTCAGCCCCTAGGATGCCTCAGCCCCCGTTGCCTAGGCTGCTTCCTCCATGATCCCAGCCAGAAACCTAACTAACTCACTTCTAGCCCTGCCCCGAGCCAGGGCTCCACTCCCTTCCACTCCCCTTGTTCCGCTCCCTGGGAGATAACTGGTCAGACAGGTTCGAAGCCCCCTTTGCATGACGACTCATCCCCTGCCCTGCTGGGCCGTGCTGCAGACAGCAGCCAGTGGAGGTCACTCACAACCCAAGCCTAGCAACCAGCAAGGTACCCACACTACGTCACAGTGCTCTATTTTGAAATAAGTGCTGTGTAGACGCTCCCAGTTTTGAAATGAGCTACGCAATTGACGTAGCTCAATTTGCGTAGCTTATTTCGAGTTAAGCCCTGCTGCATAGATACACCCTGTGTGTGCCAGTGCCCAGTAGACAGAAGAGCTACCTTCAGGAAGAAAGCATGTTCTCACCATGGCAAAATATTTGATCTATTTCAAGAGGACTATAAAGATATGTTTATGAAAGACTATGATCTGGAAACTCTCATTAAGGAGAGTGTGGTGAATGGGGAATTTTGGAGGTGTAATCTGGAAGTGGAGGTTGGGAACACTGCATGACTATGTGGAACAGTTCACTACAGTAACTCTCCAGTTTGTTTTATTAAAATTGTAATCCTTTTTTATTTACTGCTTTGTTATTTAATGAACCCCAAGATCATTACAAGGGATCACAAGTACTGAATAAGAAGAAACTGCTGTCATTTTGAAGTTGATTTGTGTGTTTGCATCTGAAAACAGAGACAAAAGGAGGCACCAGAAAAGCACATGGAGCACCAGGAATAGAGGCATCAAGGCTTTTGCATGTATATGGTGAGTAAATAATAGCCTGACTAACTTGAGCTTCCATCCAGTCTGCAATTGTCAGCCAATGTTGCAGAGAACTGGAAAAAAATTCATACAAGAAATTTGAATTGCATTTTGTTGCGGAGGAAGCACTGGATATTTTTAAAAAACCTTTTTAAGTTTGAAGATGAAAGCATGAACATAATTAAAATACTGACTAAATTCGAGGAACACTGCATGACAAAAAGGAATGAAACCTTTGAAAGAGGGACATTTTTACATGCATGCAGAAAAATTGATGACAGCATAGAGCAATATGTCACAGAATTAAGGAAATCAAGTAAAACCTGTGATTTTGGTGAGTTGACAGACACTGGTCAGAGAGATCATCATTTGTGGCATTAAAGGCAAACAGAGAGAGACTGTTACATGAAGGATACTTAACTTCAGAAAAAACTCTCCAAATATGTAGGCCAGAAGAAACTGTGAAAGCACAAGCCAATGAATCATATACACCAGGAGAAATCCATGTATTTCATAGAAAAGAATGTAGCCAGAATAGGTCAAATCAAAGAATGGAAAAGCTAGCTATAAAAAAAAACAATGCTGGGGGAAGACGATCATGTGGAAGGTGTGGTTCACACCAGGGCCCTAATTCTGTCATAAATGTGAAGAAAATAATAATTTTTGCAAAATGCTGCAGATCCTAAGTGCAGAAAAGTCAAGTTTATTCAATTAAAACAGTCTGGTTGAGGAGTTTTTCATAGATGTACTGGGTTCTAGCAAGCCTGGTGAGAGGTACTGGATACTGCCTATGACAGTGAATGGAACAATTATTCCACTGAAACTGGACACAGGAGTTCAAGTTAATATTCTGTCTGAATAAGCTTATGAGAGACTGAAAAGAAGATCAAAATTTGGACCAACAAAAATAAAAGTCACTTGTTATTCTGGAACAATTATACCAGCAAAATGGAAGTGCTTTGCTAGCATCAACCATAAATCATGTACAGGCTCCTTTCATTGTAGTGCCAAAGAGCTGACACCAATTTTAGGTCTGGTTGCATGTGAGAAATTCAATCTGGTTAAAACAGATGCTCTCACTGTAAGATCATACTGAACCTGGCTGTGAGGTACTCTTTTGGGAATATCATGATGTGTTTCAAGGGGTGGGTTGCCTGTAGGGTGAACATACCATCTGGAGAAACAAGCAGGTCCCTCTAGTTATTCATCCATGTAGAAAGGTGCCATTTGCACTCTCTGGTAAACTCAAGGCTGATACTGAGAATATCAGAGCAGGAGATTAAACATCCTGAAAGAATCATAGAGTCGTGCTAATCTGCCTAGAGAACTGGTGTGAGAGCTAAAGAGTCCCATGACAGCGATGTGCAGGAAACCTTGTACTCTCTAGGCAGTTGGTACATTGGGTTTATGGAAATGTACTAGATGGGTTGAGAATATAATGCATGTGTTGTGTTATATATGTATATAAGACCTAATTCATTTTTCTTTAAGAGGTTAGAGATCTGTTTATGAAAGATTGTGATTTGGACATACTCTCTCATAAGGGACAGTATTCGGATTATGAGAATTTTGAGATGTGCCCTGGAGGCTAGTGCAGGCTCTGGGGTGGGGCCAGAGATGAGGGTTTGGGGTGCAGGAGGGAGCACCAGGTTGGGGCTGAGAGGTTTGGAGTGAGGGAACAGATTCTGAACTAGGGTACAAGGTTAGGGCATAGAATGGAGTTTGGATGTGAAGGGGCTCATGGTTGGGGGCTGGGAAGCAGGAGGAGGTGCAGACTATAGGAGGTAGCTTGGGTGCAGTAGGGGTTCCTAGCTGGGGAACATGGTTGTGGTGCAGGGAGGGGTGCAGACTCCAAGACGGAGTTTGGAGATAGAAGGGAGTAGAGTGTAGGAGTGCAGGGAGAAGGCTCTGGGCTGACTTAACTTGGGCAGCTCCCTGCAAATGGTGATATGTCTCCCAGCTCCTACGCATAGATGTGGCCAAGAGGCTCTGTGCACTGCCCCCCCCCTGCAGCTCCCCTTGGTTGTGGTTCTTGGCCAGTGAGAACTGTGCAGCCAGTGCTTGGGGCAGGGCAGGGGCAGTGCATCAAGGCCCTCCTTTTGCCTAGGAGCCAACTCAGCTGAGGGACATGTTGCCACTTCCAGGGAGCCATGTGGAACCTGCCAGCCCCGTACCAACTGGACTTTAAATAGCATGGTCAGTGGTGCTGATTGGAGCCACCAGGATCTCTGTTTGACTGGGTATTCAGGTTGAAAAGAGGACATCTGGCAAACTTACAAAAAGATGGTATGCCTCTGCACATTTTGTCCATGATCATACAAAAACAATACCACATTTTTATTATCCTCTGCTGTTGGCAGTGTACAATTTGGAAGAA
The DNA here is from genome assembly GCA_019425775.1 of Rafetus swinhoei. Lineage (NCBI taxonomy): Eukaryota > Metazoa > Chordata > Testudines > Trionychidae > Rafetus > Rafetus swinhoei. Next base: position 264,953,556 of record CM033437.1, on the reverse strand, counting down.
GGATATAGAAAAACTCTGGATCTTCCTATCAGGAATATAAGAATACTTTCAAAAGATGTCTCCAAAATTAAATCTTTGGGGGTAAGGATATCTTCCTTTGTGTTTGTACAGAGCCTAAGCATGATGGGACCCTTAATCCTAGTGAGGTCTTTCTGTATTTCTGCAATACAAATTAATAACAGTACATGAATACTTCAGTAGTACTGTAAGTCTCTTGGTTTCACTGCTCTCATTTTTAGTAAGTCTCCAAGCACTGAGTAGTCACAATTAAACTCTGTGAGATCTGCAGAAGTAGCATAATACCAATAGTCATAGAAAAAAAGAATTTGTATTTCAGTCGCTGGAATATCTAGGATTGCCCAAGAAAAATAATTGGAAAGGAAAAACAAATTCATGGTACAAAAGAAAACACTGTTTGTACCCAATGCTACAGAGAAATTAAAATACTATTACTATGAAAAATGACCCAATAAAAATTCCCTGCTGTCACAATCTTCCAGATATTAGTGACACACATTTAAGATGATTAGGGGAGTCTTTAACAATTATTTTAAGTTTTCTTGTTGGTTTTGAAAGGTAAATAAAATATGTAACATGGCAGGGCTAGCTGCCTTCATTTTACTTTTTCCACTTGCTCTTCCCCGACATTGGAAATATAATCCCACGTGGGATGGCAGGGGAGTTGTATGCACCCTTCCAAAGTGAAGGACAGTTTCTCTTTCCCACTATAAAACCTGGAAGAGTTTGTGGTGTTTTCTCTATGTTCTTCAATTTAATAATGGGGTTTGCCTCCTTGTGGAGTGAGTCCCAGTTGCAGGGTATCACAAAAGGCAAAAACCACCTTTTAAATGACTTTTCCACTGTGGAGGTTGGGGGGAAGAGGGTATGAAAAAGCAATAAATCTCAGAGAGTTCTACCTTTCTTTGGGAATCTCTGTGGGTCTGATGGGGGAGATCATGAGTCCTCTACTCTCTCCCTGTCCAACTCAGTCCCTGCTCACTCAATCTGTATGGATCCCAGCCTTCAAGAGCCCATTATGGAGTCCATAGAAGAGACAAATCATTTTACAACTAGAGCACTCAAGATCAGTGCAAAAGGGGGGAGACACTTTTCACACAGACATTGGAGATGTTGCAAATTTTGGGCCTGATAAATATGAGACTTGATTTAAGTTTAGAGTCACATTCAAAATTAATACTCAGTTCTTAACTTCTATCAAAGCAAAAGCACAGCAAAATTTTAAAATGGTTGGAATACAGCATATATAGACACCTAGATGGCCAAAAAGTTAACCTCGACTAAACTGAAAAACTGAAAAGTTTAAGCTTGAGTAAGTATTCTAAAATATCAGTGATCTGTTATAAAGTAAATATGAGAATATCTCATACTGTTCTCAGAGAATGACAAAGACAATGTTGAAAAGGAGCATTCTAGGTCTTGCAGGGGGACAACAGAGCAAGGGCTTAATGACTGAACCACAGTTCTAGATGCATTTAGTACCACAGATGAAGATGGCCTTGATACTGTTGATATGAGAGTTGAAGAAATCAAGAGGAAGCCATATTCTTGCCTAACTTGAAGGTCCCCGTGTACCATGTATGTTGTCAGTACTGTACAGTGCAGTGGGGCAAAAAATGGAGCTGGGATTGAATGGTCAGCAATGCTATTATAATCAGTGTCAAAGTAGCAGTCCCAAAGACTGCTAAGGAAACTATACTGTAGATGGATGGCATTGAGAGTTAGGCACAGGCGACAGTATGAGCCAGTACCAGCGCAGCCACAGTTTGCATATACTGATTCACTGACAAAGATGTTCCGTACTATGTTTATATACTGTTTCAGTACTAAGATGTTCAACGGTAACCATACTGAACTGCAAAGTCTCCTTGAATCTTGAATGGCATCATTGTTGGAGATCTACCTCTAACCTTCTCCAAGCTATGTGCCTTTTTGGCAGAAAGTTTCTATTGAAGCTGCAGTTTTGACTGATGAGACTTGGAAGCTGCTAGAGCTTGTGCTGACAGGAGCACTTCTGCAGACAGGCATACCACACACAAGAAGTGAGATGCACTGGGATCTGATGCCAGTCTGATGTCTCTGTCAATTAAAAACACTTCAAGGTGGCCTGTCTTGGATTTCAACATCCTTTTGAAAAACACAGATATATCACAAGTTTGATTAGGGCTGTATAATTCCCCCATACTAACTGAGCATCTTGTGTCCCCATCATTAATAAGCATAGCAGCCTTCATGGAAGGGGGAAATATTTCAGGCTGTGGGACTTAGTATTAGCTGTCACTACACGTTGGTACCAAGAAATAATAAATACAGAACTTTTCTGGTGAAAAGGAAACCTCTCTCTTCTGCCTGATCCAAGCTTGTGAGGAGTATTTAAACTGGTAACAGCTAACTGACATCCTGTGAAAGGAGAGAAATATAAGGCCAGCAATCAAGTGGAGGAGCCTCATGAACCTCTCTCATGGGCTTTTATGAAGGTCACAATAGGTCATGCCCAAGAAGAGTACATTTAAGCTGTAAGCTCAGAAGTACTGGATAGCACTGATCTCTATATCTGGGCCGCGGGGAGGGGGAAGGAGTCAGGAAAAAATATTTCCTGACAAGGAAAACTAGCATGGCTGGGTTGAGTTTGGTAGGCATCTGTAGAAATTTTCAATGGGAATGGCTCTTATAGCTGTGGCGAGATTTATTAGCTTTCCATATGCTGGTTCATATGTTAAAAATAAATTAAGAAATGCAACAGTCACCAGACAACTCTCATATATTTTTCCTGTTTTTCAAAAGGAAATCTAATTAAAAGTTTTGCCAGCAAAGAACTAACCTATCGCTTACACTAACTGCTAACTGGAGTGGACTATACACAAGGAAAACAAAAGACAGCACTACGTAAAAAATAGTCAGCAAGCAGCTCCATCTTAAAACCAGAAATGCTAAGTCAACTTTTATGTGCTCCATGAGGGGATGGGGGAAGGGAGAGAATCCCTGCCAACCCCCCAGGAGGGGCTAGAGCCAGGGGGAGGGAGCCCCACCAGCACCTCCACCCCAAGAGAGGGCAGGGGGCAGGGAAGGAGCCCCTAGCAGCACACAGGGACAAGATGGTGGGGGGGCCAGTGGCCACTCCAACCCCCTACCCTGAGCCCCCTTGCCTCCCTACAGCCTGCCCTGATTCTTGTACCCTCCCCCCGCCCCATGCCTCTGGCCTCCTGCCCTGAGCTCCCCACATCCTCAAGGACCTGCCCTGACTCCTTCACCCCCATACCACCAGCCCTCTGCCCTGATGGACTTGGGTAACACCAGGTAATTCTGAAAGTCTTGGAAAGACAGAAGTCTGCATGTACTTCAAAAATAATTTAATTGGTGCAGGAAAAGTCCTAAATAGTTGTCCTGATAGCTCACTTTATATTAAGCATAGAAGTTGTAGTGAGTTGTTTGACTTAATTTTCAATTCTAGCTAACTCTCTTTGACTTTTAAAAAGAAATTCTACACTTCTGTTTCACACATTTAGGTGCTTTAAAAATGGTTTCCCTTGGTGTTGACTCACGTACCAATACAAAAAATTAAAGTACTCAGTCATATTCATTAATCTTAGAAGGATTCCAGTGAATGGTCATTAGGATGATGAGAGCAGTGAAGCTGAGTTGGGAGTACAGATATCAGGGAGAAAGAAAGGGAAAGACTCCGCAAAAGGACTAAGGGTAAAAGGGGCTAGAGCATAACTTGTTTCAGTACTGGCTGGTCTGTATAAAAATAGATGAGATTTTTTTTTCAGCTGGTCAATAGAAAAACTCAGAAAGACTGAAGTTTTAGGGTTTTTTTAAACATGCTTGACAGGTTTTTGCCAGTTCTTTCTGCTCCAGTCATCTCACATATGCCACACAAATATAACTGATAAGCAGAAAGCTTTTTAAAAAGTTATAAACAATCTGGCTTGGGGAAGAATCAGAAAAGCTACCAAAATAAGAATAAGTAGGAAGGATAATTAAGGGAAAAAATATATATATTGAATTTTAATTGCATAGAATGTTCTAACTAATTTGAACTCTATTCTCTTATTTTCTTCATTGTTGAAGTTGTGCATTACAGATACATATACAACTGAAGAATTTGCTTGAAATTCTTGTAATAATAACCATGTCCATAATGTATTCCTCCCTAGATGTAATTTTCTCTTCTATATAGGTTTTATTATTGCCCCCCTAACTGTAGTATCTGAATACCTTCCAGCAATGCACTCAGCAACGTGAAATGTAAAAACAAACAAACAAACAAACAACTTAGCATGTTTAGTCCTGAGGAGGAGGAGGAGGAGGAGAAGAAGAAGGAGGAGAAGAGGAAGAAGAAAAAGAAGACCTGGTAACAGTCTTCAAATATGTTAAGGGTTGTTACAAAGAAGGTAGTGATCTGTTGTTCTCCATGTCCACTGAAGGCAGGGCAAGAAGTAATGCTGCTTAATCTGCAGCAAGGAAGATGTATGTTAGATATTAGAAAAAGCGGTCTAATTATAAGAATAGTTAAGTGCTGGAATAGGCTTGTAAGAATAGTTATAGAATCTTCATCATCTGAGGTTTTTAAAAATAAGTTAGACAAACAGTTTTCAGGCATGAGCTACATTTATTTGGTTCCTCCATCGTGCTGGGGACTAGAGTTGATGACTTCTTTAGTTCCCTTCTTCAGGTGCTACATATCTGTGATTCTATGTGACCACCATCTGTCACACATGGGTCACTCTCTTATCCTCTCCCCAAGTAGAATTGTGTGCGGTGGAGCATTTTGTTTTGGAGGGGTTTTTTTTTAATATAATACACACACAGAGCTTTGGTTTATGCTAGAGGAGACAAAGTCAAAGAAATGAGTCTTGCATTTAGAGTGAAAGGCAGAAAGGGTTGTGATGGTTCATAGTTCCTGTGGGAGTTCTTCCAGTCTTGAGCTGACTCCTGAGAAAGGACCTTCTCCTGCATCATTAAATGCTATATGTCAATGTCTAATCTGGTGGGAGGGTGGGGGAAAGCTATCCTAGGATGAAAGGCTGGAATTCTATCATGGCACTCTTTTTCAAAATGAGTAAGTGTTTTCCACTCATTTCATTATGAGTTTTTACTTGGTCAGACAGCCTTTGATTCCTAGTGGACTTGGTTCAGGGTAGGTACGAAGAAAAAAGATCAAGCACACTCAAACTGCAAGTTTGAGTAAAACATAACTTTGCTCACATTACTCAGCATATGACTGTGACCTTCACACAGATTGCAACTACATTGGAGATTCAAGCTTGATTCCTAGCTTGAATCAAGATACTTGCGTCAGCTGTCATCAAGCTATCACTTCAAAATTAGAAGTGCCACTCTGGAAACATGAACAGCAGTGAACAGCAGCATGGGCTAACCGTCCTGAGTAAAAACCCATCTGAACCCCAGGGGTACGTGCTTAGGGCAGCTACCCCATATTACCACAAGCCACTAACTTGTGTCTATACTACCGTTTTTAGCATGCTAGCTCAACGAGAGCTAATATGAGAGTGTCTACTCAAGCTAGACATCATATACCCAGCTCCAGCTATAGGTGAAGCAATGGTCAGAAGGTTCAAGAGTCTGATTTGGGAAAACGTCAAACATTCACACTCACCCCAGACTGCAATAAGCATATTAGAAGCCCAGAATGTCCACTGCTTGAACATATCTGCTTTACACCAACCTGCTTTAATACTGTACTGGTCTAATAATCAGAACAACTGTATGGATCTGGTCATAAGCATACTGAGTGCAGAGGAATCCTGAGCAACTGTTACACAGTTCTGCTTATCACAGATTTAAGTCAAAGATTATAATATAAGGTACTGACAGAAGGATTCTACCTTCTGGGTTTTACTAGAAGAGCTGGGTAATAAATTATTATATATTTTATGTGGGAGACAAATACCTATGTATCACCAATTTATAATACAGACAAAATGATTTTATTCCAAGCTCTAGGCACTTAAGCATGTAGATATTTTAAAAAGCACAATTAAACATATAAACAAATCAGTAACAGCCAATAAAACCTTTTAACTAAGATCTCCTTCCTCATATATGTCCCTGAAAAGATTAGCTTTGCACCTGCCATGAGCTTTTGGATTCATTTTTATCATTAATATTTTGTATATTTTATGCATCCATTAAATGCCTTCAAAATAAAATAATAAAAAAGAAATAAAAAGCAGCTGAACTATTGGCCATTCCTCATCCCAGATGTAATCTAAATATTTCTGAAATTAATGAACATCCAAAGTCCTTAACCAAAATCTCCCTAGCAGAAAAAGAGGGGAAAGGGCCAGTCTGATTGACCACTTCCTCCACCCCATACCTGACTGCAATACACCAAGATCTTTTAATTCCTCAATTAGGCCATGCTAACTTGAGCCTTTTAAACAATAAATGTTGTGTTCTCTACCTCCACCATTTATTCCCAAGAATGAACCGAGTGCCATATAAATCCAAGAACTCTCAAAATCTTCTCCATCTTTTCACACAGGAGCCATTAAACTGTGCCTGACAGTAAGGGCTAGCAAGAGGCAGTATGGAGATACTGAAGCAGGCATCATTCCTCCTCAAAGAGAGGCAATGCCGCAAATGCTTTGTGACATCCCTATTAAGGGCCCTTTACAAAGATGGCCTGGAACGGGAAAGATACTCCTGGATTCTCCTTATATGGGCTTCATACTTCCTTCATTCTTAGCTGCCTGCGTCTGTACAGTTATGTGAAGTAGGGGCACAGTGCAGCCCATAGGAATGGAGAAAGTGGGACATCTTTGAATCTGTGACAGTAATACTTTACAAATGGAAGTTCATAATCTTAATCACTTATTATTGCCGTCAGATCCTCCAATGTGGTAAGAACGTCTTTTTGGCAAAGCAGGATATTATTATTTTTAATGTCACTATTAAGTCTAATTTTAGAAAGCAGAATGTCAGGCAAAGCTCAATCTAGTAAGATACTGCAAGATCCCTGGAGAAAATCTTATAGGAGTTCTCATAAATGAAGAAGGGGTAACCCATTTGGAACTGTAAGATTCAATTCTGTCCTAAGGCAATATATGAAGCCTTTGCAGGAACATTTTGCAGTAGTTTTTAATTAAAAAGTTACTTTCTTAAGGTCTGTAAGTCCCATATTCTTGAGTGTCAAAAGAATCTTTAGTATCTTAAATTAAAATTAAATATTTGGAAATAAGTGTAGAAAAATCTCTACCTAGTTCTCAGGTTAAAAGGAAGTGTACTGTTATAAAAGCATACTATAAAATAATCTATATTAAAAGAAAGGTAATGGTTACAACAAGCCTGTAACATTACAGTCCTACATAAAACAAATGTTCTAAGCAAAGTTAAAGCAAACACTTGGGTTAAAAGCATTGAATAAGAAATGTGGAACATTAGAATTTTTCAGAAGCTTATCCAATTCTAATCAATTTTGTATTTCTTCTCTATGATTTCCTGCTTTCAAGCATTCAAGACATGCATCATTGCAATTGTATAAAATAAACTTCTGATAATTAGAAAGAATTTGTAGTATATTAATGATAAACCATCTCTGCCGCTAGTAACCGAAAATATACCACTAAAGTGAATGATTTTCTGCTGAGCTTGAATTCATTTGCTATATCTATGAATATCTGTAAACATTTGGTTTGATTAAAATATGCTCTTCTTTCAAAACTGAAGATTTAAGTTTTAATAGGCTCTTTTTTTGATGAAGGCAGATTTGTCAGAGGAATATGAGATGCTGGGGAAGCCAGCAATAGTCACCAGATCTGTCAGCTGTAGTCTACCCACGCATCATAAATTCCTGCTGGTGCTACTCCCATAATCTTGTAAATATAGGATTAAATACCTATTTAACTGTTACACCTCAGCAACCCCTTTCACCTCAATCTCCATAGAAAATCTGCATTTCACTTACTCTAGCAGTGTGAGTTATTAAAAGGACAGAGGTCTGATTTTTCCCTAGTTATCTTTACTATATATTTTAGAAATGTGCATCTGTCTGTCCATCTGTGAGTCTGTTTAAGAACTCCTCCTAAATCATGGGTTCCCAAACTGGGTGTCGTGAAGAAATTCCAGGGGGGTGCGAGGCGACCCAGCCACACACACACCCGTCAATCCCACCACAAGTTTTGCTGCTATTTTTTTGGGAGGGGGTGTGTGAGGGTTTCTCAAAAATCAAAAAGGGGGCATGATGCCAAAAAGTTTAGGAACCACTAAACGTTAGGAGCTAGGACCATCAAATTTGATATGCAGCTTCCTCTTCTCCTAACTTAAAGCAAGGTCAGGGTTTGGTTGTACCAGGATAATGGGATGTCCGTGGAATTCAATTGTTTCTCATAAAATAGAAAGGGAGAGATCTGGCAGATGGGAGTTATACTGCAGAATTACCATAGGGCAGGGGTAGGCAAAAGCCTCTCAGTGGGCCGGATCTAGACCGCCTTGGGCTTTGATCCAGCCCATGAGGCAATTACAGGCCCTACCCACAACGGGTGTGCACAGATGGGGGAAGGAGCTCAGCCCCACCCCTCCACCCCCGCTGCAGAGGAGGCAGCGCTGGGGCCGAGGCTCCTCAACAGGGCTGGCCCTGGAGGCGCTGCTACCGCGGCCACGCAGCCTGAGGCCAGCCCCTGAGGCTGGAGGTGCTGCAGCCACAGCAACTCTGGGCCAGCCAGTGCTTCCGGGGCTGGCCCTGGGCCACCTGGCCACAGTAGTGGCGCCTCGGGGCCAGCCCCAGGCCGCAGTAGCGGCGCCTCCAGGCTGGCGCCTGGCCGCAGTAGCGCCGCCTTTGGGCCGGCCCCGAGATGTCTGATGGCGGCAGAAGCACCTCCGGGGCTGGTCCCAGGCCGCAGTAGCAGCGCCTCCAGGCCGGCCCCAGGATGCCTGGCCGTGGCAGCAGTGCCTCTGGGGGTGGCCTGTGGCTGCAGCGCCTCTGGGGGTGGCCTGTGGCTGCAGCAACTCTGGGGCCTGCCTCAAGCTGAGTAGCCACATTAGTGGCACTTCTGGGGCTGGCCCTGGGCCACAGCGCCTCCGGGGCAGCCTGTGGCTGCTGGCCCCAGAGGCAGACCTCGTGGCCGTAGCAGCAGCACCTCTGACCTCCGGGATGGCCTGTGGCCACGGTGCCTGGGGGCCAGCCCTGGACCGCATAGCCACGGCAGCGGGGCCTCCTTCCGGGGTGGTCGCGACAACATGGCTGCAACTGTTGCTTTAAGAGAGCACAAATCCAGGTAAGGTTCCCCTTCATGCCCAACCCCTACCCTCCCCCACGCCAATCCCATCACTTCCCTCCTCCCCAAGACTTAGCACGCTCAGGTTGCTCCCACACCTTCCCTTGTTCTTGCACCCTCTCTTCTGGCTACATGCAGCACCCTCCCTTGTTCCTGTTCCCTCCACCTGGCCAGATACCCTACTCCCAGCCTGCTTCTGCACCCCAGCTCCCTCCCAGATCTTGCACCCCATCCTACTTGCTGGAAGCCCTGCCTCACGCATTGTACCCCTCATTTTTGTCCCTCCCTCAGATCCTAAGGAGGTCCATAAAATTCACTAACTCCAAAACCCCAGAAAAGTAAATCTGGTCTATGGGAAGCTCTGAATCTCATTTCCCCCCCTTCCCTTCCTCTCACCCCATGAGGCTGGGGCATCAGAGGAGTGAGGTGTCTCAGTTGGGGCCACATCAGTGAGAGTTGGGGGTTTTTGGAGGAGTTTTTTTGCTTCTCACTTGTGCAATCCCCAACTGATTTTTTGTGGGTCATTGACCTGAGACCCAAAAAGGGTTCCCCACCCCTCCCATAAATAAATAAAACATTGAAATCTTTTGTGTTGGACATAATATTTTACTTTATTTAAAATGTAGTTTGATAAACTAACATAAGAAAGTTAAAATGCTTCATCTGTTTCATGATTTAAATTAAACTGTTCTTACTAGCTGCAGCTGGTTCAGAAAATAAAGTCACCATACCCAGCAGGGTAGATCTCAACCTTACCCCTTCCGCCCGAGGCCATGCCCCTTCCAGGTCGGCCCATGGCCACTTCAGAAATTTGTGAAGTGGCCCCTCTTCCAAAATTATTGCCCACCCATGCCATAATAGGTGGGGGAGCAGCAAGGGGCCACAGATGGAGACTGGGACAGCTATAAGCCCATTGGACCAGCAGGGGACAGGGATGTAATAAGGGACAGCTATCTACTATACATTTCACAGAGTTTGTCTGTGTGTCTGTCTGACCCCCGGCTGGAAGTCATTCACCCCCTGGCAGTGCCCGCTGTTGCTGCAACAGCCATAGACAGACACTTCTCACCTGGCCCCAAGCTGCTGCAGTGACAGTAAGCTGGGGTTGTCCTCTTGCGGCAGTCTGCATATGGAACCTCCATAACCTCCTTCATCTCTAGCCTCACCCCAAAACAATTATTTAAATGAAGAAAAACAAAATTTATTTGAGTTAAGAACCTGAGCAATGCCAGGTAAATCATCTAGGTCTGAATAACGCATTTTTCACACAGATGCATTTGTAGAGAAATTCTTTTTGACTGGAAAAAAATAACTCACAAAATATACTGTTATAAAATGTTCTCTGCATTTAAAGTGGAACTGAATATTGTTATTGAGTGTCATAAAACCTTATTGTTTAGGAAAAGGTTAATTAGGCCTCAAAGGATACTTTCCTATGGAATATATTCCTTTTTATGACTTGCTAATCAGATACTAATATTTTGTTATAAAGATCTGTTATTTTTAGAGAAGGGTATTGAGGTTTCAGCAGCATTATTCATCCCACAGCTGCCAAAAGGAATATGTGAAAGTAGAGAGTTTTTTATTGAGCCATGGAATGAAGAGGTCACCCTCAAAAAAGGCAGGAAGTTTCTGCATTAGTGCCCTCCACTGGCATCCTGTCAGGGGAAATCAGCAGTAAGTTGCAGTTGGGGTAGCTAACAGAGCAGACTGCCCAAGGGACAAGCTGACACAGAATAGCTTATTGTTTCTAACTTTTGTGATTTTTGTCAGATGTTTATGATATATGGAATTTTCTTAAAGCCCCAGCTGCTGGAAATACAAGACTGCATCAGAATCTTAGGGTACATTTACACCAGTGTTTCTCAACCAGTGGTACGAGTACCCTTAGGGGTACTCGAGAGAAGTCTGGGTGGTACGTCAACACAACTGAAATTTGGAGAAAACTGAATTTTTGTTTTAAGTTTTACAGCGCTTTATTATTTTTGTACTTTTTACACCCAACAATTTAATTGCCTGCCCGGCTAAGATTAAGTTGTTTAAACAGATGTGTTGCAATGGTAGAAAAACATTTTGTGTGTCTGAAAACTTTAGGTACTGCGGGTACTTATAATTTTTTTTAAACGGGTACTTGATAAAAAAAAGGTTGAGAAACATTGATCTGCACTACAGAGGAAGATTGAAGCTGCCTCTGTTGATCTTCCAGGATTCGAATTAGCGGTCTAGTTAAGACTGCTAATTCAAAGTAAGAGGGGCACTCCGGTTGATGCAGGTAACTCTGCTTTCATGAGGAGTAAGGAAAGTCGAAGGAAGAATGTTCTTCCTTCGACTTCCTGCAGCCTAGACAGTGCCAAAAGCCGAGTTAAGGTTCTTCAACTTCAACTACACAATTAACATAGCTGAAGTTGTGTATCTTAATTCAACTTTGTCCTGTAGTGTAGACATACTCTTAGTTGTCATTTAGTAAAAGTTAAGCTTCTAGTTGTCAAAGTTGTGGGAACATAAACTTAGAAACAAAGCCAGAAAGCAAATAAAAAGAACCATCAATTTTTAAAAAAATATTATTTTTAAACCAAGGCTATGAGTTTTGAGATTAGACTCATGATACTTGAGTGTTTGGAGGTTCTGAGTAAATTGGGATTGGGAATTTTTTGACAAAATGGTTTTTGTTGGACATTGCTGATTCAAAACCAACACTTCTCATAGAAACATAACATTTTTAAAATGTAGTTAGGAAGGGTTTCAACTCTGTGATGGAATTTTTGGTCAGAGACAGGGAAAGAAATCCCTAAAAAAATCAGTAGCACAGTACTCCAAGCACTCTTTTGGGATGCCAGAGATCCACATCTAACTTCTTGCTCTGAACCAAGAAAAGCAGGAACCTAACCCAAGGTCTCTCACATCCCAGGTGAGTGCCAGAACTACTGGATTACTGTGTGTGTCTGGTTTTTCCCACAATTTTTTTCCAAAATGTCTGTATCATTCTAATATGTAATGAAAATAAATGTTAGAATCTTATACAGCAGGTCAGACTATAAGATCTCAGTGATTCTTTCCAGCCTTGGAATATATGAATGTTTTTATTAAATAGAATTCTTGTTTTCTTGCCAGCATTACTAATGTCTCTAGCCAGCATTGTGCAATTCTACCTATCTTTGTCTGTACTCCAGACCCTTCCATTTGAGGGGAAGGGCTTGGGGCTCTTCCATTGTCAGAGCACCTGCACATTGTATTACACCTGCTTCAGTTTAGCATAATCAAAGGCTGAATGTAGTCCTGCCTGTGGCTGTGTACTGCTTCTTTTTAAATATATAAAGAAATAGAAAGATATCACTTAACAGGTGAAATAAAATGTATTAAAGTGAGAGAACCCACTTGCATCATTATAATAAAATGTGTGTGTATCTAGCTGGCCATCAATGTTTTTCTTATGCTGCACCAGTCTAGATGTGCCATACACTAAATCAAAAGCTATAGTTTTTTTTAACCTATAGTTAAAAAAAGATACTTTTGTGTTTCAGATCAACTCGAGACCAAATGGCCCTATCAACAATTCATGTAAATTCACCAAAGTATGAGTTTCCTTAGCAAAGATATAAATTACATGCCATTAGTGTTCACCAAGTGGAGGCTGAGTGAGTTTCTCATTCAATTACAATTGTTGGTGGAAACAGACAGAATTTCATTTTCTCGCTATTGCTATGAATTGAGAAGAACAAATTCCTATATTAGTTCTAAATTAGAAAAATATCACAACTATAAAAATTGGACATGGAAATGTGCTAGTATGTCTTGATGAGCATAATAAAGTACACGTGGCATAAGACTGCATCCTGTACTATAATGGATCCTCAGTTACAGTACTTATGTTCATTCTGAGTAATAGGATAATATTGTTTGAAAATACAATGATGTGCAACCTCAGAACTAAGTGTTCCAAATACTAGTGTTTTGCTTTTAAATCTTGGAGCCCAGTACAAGTGTATTTCCAATTATTCTCTTTTTTGTTAGTGTAAAGTAAAACAATTTTCAGTTTAAAGTGTTCCTGGTGTAAGATTGTGTGTATGATATTATTTAAAATCATACTACAATCTCATACAGAGTGATGATAATTGTTTTGTCAAGAGTAAAACATATTATACCCTTTTAGTTACATTGTTAAACTAGATTCAGTATTGGGTACCCTGAGATAATATGCACAGAATAGGCACAAGACATACAAATAATTGCATGGTAAGTACACTTTCAAGATAGGGCAGCACTTGTACATATTAAGATTGGGTTCAATATTTTACTTAAAGCAAGTTTTCAACATCTTTGTTTTGTATGAAAAATATAGAGTAATTTGCAGCACCAACTGTGATTAAAGATTCAATTCCCTAAGGATTTTCAAATGAATTTTTATTTAGTTTATGAGTTAATTGAAACTGATTTAAAAATGAGATCTTAAATAAATGTCCTGTATCTGACATTTTTTACCCCTTTTACTAACAACAGTCTGGCTTCCTAACTTTCAAACTGTCCATATTATTACAATTCATTGTCAGCTAGCATTAAATGTACATTTGAATTAATTAGGTTGTGATTTAACAAAATTATTAATGATTGTTCCTATCCTTTCCATTATATTAACAACATTCCCCTGTTCAAAATGTCTTCACAGTATAATGTGAAATCTTAAACACAGCCTCAGGAATATAAGCAAATATTTAGGATTGATATGTATTTATGGGGGAAGCATGAACTCATAATTAGGATCCTGCAAGGGAGATTAATCCGCTGCCTGTAGTGTGATTCCTAATCAGTTAGAAGCAGAAGGAAGTTCCCTGTGATAATACCGAGTCTGTTATTATCAGTATAAATGTGCTCCGCAGGCATTGGTATACACTTTAAAAGCATCCCTTAACTTGGCATTTCCCTGCTTCTTAGATTTTGCACTGGGAGGCAGGGCGATCATTTAACTAAACTTTTAAATAACGTTTTTGTTTATAAAATAACATTCTGTATAACAAACCTCTCTACAGTATATTTAAAACAGAATAAAGTATTACACAAGTACCCTTTTCTTTTGTTGTAAACTCTACTCCAATTCATCTGATAAAGTGGGTTTTACCCCATGGAAGTTTATGACCTAATTAATCTATTAGGGTATGTCTAGTCTACACTACAGGGTTATTTCGAAATATCTTATTTCGAAATCATTAATTCGAAATAAGTTATTTCGAAATAACGCATCTATACACAAAATGCATTTCGAAATAGCGTTTTGCTATTTCGAAATAGTGCATCCACACTGAGTGGATGCTGAATCACATTTAAGGCCGGCTGGAACCAGGTCCGGCAGGGCATCAGGTCAGGACTTACTTTGTGTGGCTGCTGCCTGAGGCTATCTGAGGCCTGTGCTTAAAGGGACCCCCCCTGGACAGCCAGTTCAGCTTTCCCTGCTTGCTTGCCTACCTCGATGAGGGACAGCAAAGCATTTAATCTCTGTGTGCTCTGGTTGCCCTCACTCGGGACACCACAGCACTCTGCAACATGGAGCCAGAGCTGCCTTGGGCACTCTGGTGCTTCTCGTGGACGCATTGCTGCGAGCCTGGCTGCACTTTCTGCAGGCTGCCATCCGGGAGGTCCATCAGGGGGCTGTCAGTATCCAGGAGGCCCTGTGGGAGAGCTTCCACCCTGAGGAGCACTAAGAGCCTCCCTGGTCTGCCCCACCAGGGGCTTGTGCCTCATTCCTCCCTCACATCCTTCCACTTACCCCTCCCTAACCCCCCTTCCTGATGTCAAATAAAATACACGTATTTTCATGAACACAAACTCTCTTTATTTAACAAAATGGAGGGGGGAGGGGATGAAACTCTGGTGAGACTGGGGAAAGGAGGCAGGAGAGGGGAGAAGAGAGGGTGGGAGGCGGGGGGGGGAACCTGGGAGGAGGGAGCTGGAAGGGAGAAGCAAGGGGAAGAGGGGGGAGGGGAAGCTCAGGGTTCAGGGTTGCGGATCTCGCCGGACCAACCTGAGTTTCATGCTAACCTGCTCCTGGGTTCGCATGTGGCCTTTGGTGGCCAGGCTGGCAGCTATCCTGCCATAGACGGCCGTGTTCCTCCATCTACTGCGGAGATCATAGACGTTGGGGGCATTCCCCCCCAAACCTGAATAAGGTCCATGATCTCCACCCTGTACCAGGAAGGTGCCCACCTTCTCCAGCCCCTGGCAGGCTCCTGGGAGCTGGCAGACTGCTCCTGGGGAGCGGTGGAGGGCTGGCTGCCAGTGGCTTACTGGCTTATGTTTTGGGGCACTGGGTCAGGGGCAGTGACTGCTGGCTCTGGGATGGCAGGCTTAGAGCTGGCACAGGCACTGTGGCCAGAGTCAACCCCTTTAAGGGCTCCAGGGAGTGGGGAGGGAGAGGAGTGTTCTTGGTTGAGGCTGCAGTGGCCACCAGGGCACCCTGGGAAGGCTGGAGGCCCCCTATTTCGAAATAAGTGTCTACACAGAACTTATTTGGAAATAGCTATTTCGAATTTGGTGTTATTCTTCGTGGAATGAGGTTTACCAAATTCAAAATAAGCGCTCCACTATTTCGAATTAATTTCAAAATAGCGGTTTGGCTGTGTAGATGTTAGTAAAGTTATTTCGAAATAACTTTGCTGTGCAGACATACACTTCGTGTCTAAGGGTGTGTCTATAGTTCAGCGCTATTTAGGGATACTTTTGGTATCCTGAAATAGTTATTCCACGTCTTTTGAACAAGTCTGTTATTGCAAAATATAACAGGCTTGCTATTCCAATGTCCTTATAAGCCTCATTCCACAAAGATTAAGGGACATTTTGGAATAGTGGTTTATTTCAAAATTAACTTGAAATAAGCTACACAAATTGCGTAGCTTAAATTGCATAGCTTATTTCGAGCTAAGGGTGCAGTGTAGATGCACCATATGGTGCCACAAGACTCCTTGTTGTTTTTGCAGATACACACTAACACAGCTACCCCTCTGGGTCTATTTTAACAGTAGAAATAAGAAATTTGCTTTCCCCTCACCATCCTTATTGGGCCAAATTTATCATTTCTAATTCAATTTATTTTCCATTACCCTGGTTCCACAATATGAACTTTAGATTATTCCAATGCAAACAGAAATTGTAAACCTCAAATACACACAGTACTAATGATTCATGCAATTATATGAAAAGAATTAGGCCTATTAAACACAAAATTCAGAAAAAGCTAATATATTTTAGTGATGGTGGTAGGGTTTTGTGAGATCACTTGTAGGGTTGCATGAAAAGTGTCAGCACACTCCCCACCAGCCAAACCTAGATGTTACCATTTGTCTTTTGTTTAGAAAAATATCACAGTAGAAATTGGCAATATTTGTACTGATAAAATTATATAGAATGTTACCAAGCTATATTCTGTTTTCTCTAAACCCTTCCAAGTACAGAACTGAAATCTTGCTCAGTTGATTTAGTACCCAGTGACTTTCCTTTCCATATCTTGATTAAAAAATGGCTTTATTTGTTTTCTTACCTGGAAGTTCATTCTCTTCAATTGATCCAATGGAAAAATTAGCTGGACTGATTGAAGGACTGGAAGTAAAGCTTGCATATCCAATGGATGAGTTGATTTCAAAATAATCATGCCTCTGATTTAGTCGGTGACATTCCAGAGCAGATACTATTGATGTTCTCTGTTTGGGCTGAAAAAATAGAGTTCAGAGTGTAATTAGTGCAAATCTAGTCTTAATATTAGTTTTCCCTATCTGTATTATTTGACATTCACCCCACATCATTGAGGCTCATCTCTTTCTAAAAAAATCTAGCCAGACAGGTTGTGTTTATTTATATCCAACTTTTTCTCCAAAATGTGAACAGCAGTTTTGTATACTTATCACCTTAATCCCAGAATACATTTTTGCTTCGGAAGAGAATAGGCTTCTACATATTTACCTACATTAATTGTAATCCTCTTTTAAAACACGGGGAAGGGCACTCCTTTCAGTAGCTGGTTCTGAAGTTTTGCTCTGCTTAATATATATCTTACAAAGCATTTAGATCTATCTCTCTGATGTCTAAATAATGAAAGTAGCAAACCAGTGATGATAGCAGATAAATTTCATGCAGCAGGGGTCAGGCAACTCCTCTGATGTTTTAGTCATACAAGTAAGGCTCTTAAATTTGACTTAATTGGCCAAAGACTCTCAAAGATCTAAGAGCTTATATATAACTAAAGAGACAATTTCAGCTTAAAATCATATATTGGAAACATTCATTCCATCACCTATTTTCATAATATTCTAGATGATTAAACCTGAAATTATGAAAATGGAGGCTGAGCTTTGGTTAGCCTCCCAACATACCAGGATAGTACAGCATATATAGAGATAATCTGAAAAAAAAGAATCTGCTTTAGGTCACATCCAGTGGCAGATGATTGCCCCTAGGAGCAATTGGCTCTTTGTTGGGGCACATGCCTACCCACACTCCTTCCTCAGCACAAGATGTTAAAGTACATCTAGCTCAATTAAGTCAATTTCACTTGTGTTTATGGTCCATTTCATTTTGAGGTTATGAATGTTGAACTGTTTATTGCAAAAACAGAAAATAGAATATTTTTTGCTGAAAAGCAACTGTTTCTATTAGAATGTTTAAAAAATCTTAAATATAATTTGGCGCCTATTCTGTAAAAGTTCTCTTGTTCGATAGCTAAATTTTGGGCATACTATGAAATTACTGTATCCTGTTAAAACTGAAAAAGATGTGTAGGTAAGGACAGACCCGACTGGGACTCGTTTGCAGTCTGTGGAAGGAAATTAACTTCTTTAATAAGCCAAAAAAATATTTTATCCCTGCCACGGCTCATTCCTACCACCAGTAACTGCAGTGAAGATTTTCATGAAGGGAGACAGACAACAGCATCAAATAGGTTTGAGTAAGAGGTACTGATATAGGTCTTAGTCAAACTACTTCTCAAAATGGCCAAAACTACTAATGTACGTTAACAAAAGTGCACCATTTATTTTTGCTAAAATGAGATTCACCAATGAAGTAATTATGTTTAAAGGAACATGTTGCAAGGTTGCTCATCTGTCAGATAAATATTCTTGCCCTGTGCCCATCCAGTGGTTTGATTTGAAGGCCTTGGGGCAGGTTATTTTCTGCTGTTGAGAGAAGCTGGTATTCTACTGGGACTTTTCTTTGAAAGTTTCTGTGAAAAGCTCATGCACAAATCTTGAAAAACCTATTTCATGAATTTCAAAGGAATGGATGCATGCACTTAAGTGTTTTGCTCAATTACGTTTCTAGCAGTTAGCTGGTAAGAAGCAATCTATTGCTGATCCTAGTATTTGTCCTCATTCAAAATTCCAAGCTCTCATAGCAATTCCAACTGGCAAAGGAAGTGTATAGGGAAGGGAGAGAGGTATACTACAGTAAGCAAGAAGGGTTCCTTTTTGGTCACAAGTTATACAACTACTGGGGGGAACCACAAGTGATGCTTTCCTGTTTTTAGGGAGTACTTTTTACTTTCATAAAGTGGCCTAACCTGCAATTGGATAGTAGCTATAGCTCAGTACCCCTTCAATAAGTGCTTTCATCCTACTGTGATAAAGATGCCTGAGCACTTAGTTAAGAGACTTTCAGTACAGCCACTCAAAGGACAGATTTTCAGAATTCATCCTCCAATCTTGCTGCCTGAAGAACTTTGGGATTGCAAATCCACCTACTATACTAACAGATGGATAAGCAGGTAACATTCCTACTCTGCTCTGAATATAGTCTACAACATACACGGCTCAAATTTACCCTCTTCCTGAGGTCTGGCATTATTAACTTAACCAACAAAACCTAAACCTAATATTACGATTTCTTTCTAATCCTAGGGTTCTTCTACAGAATCTTCTCTATCTAAACCTTTGTCCTAGAGGGGCAGTCTAATTCTGTTATACACTGATTGGAACTAACAAGAACCACCTGCAAGCATGCAGCAATTAGTATAGTTATGCAGGGTTCTAGCACCTGAACATCAGTGGTACAATAGAGGATTCTTATGCAGGGTCCTAGAAAATGTCATGCTATTACAAACTGCTAATTGTTCATTAATATATGCTAATTGCTGCTATTAGGACAAATCCACCCAATACAAAGTTAAGTCACAGAAGAGCATTGAGAATGACAAATTGACAGAGTGGCCTTATCTGCTGCTACTAAGAGCTGTCAAAATTTTTCTTTATGAGAAAACTGATGGCCTACAAGCTCCTTTGTAATATTCCTCTGCAGGAGCTTGGGGTCAAAATATTGATGTCATGAAGCATAGTCTCAGAGGAAAGGCTGAATAATACAGTCCATAGGACTTCTCTGAATTAATTATTGAGTGAATTAGAGTATATCTTTAAGAAAAAAATCCATTTATAAATTGCCCAGGTTGGAGAAACAATGAAAGCCTAGATACTCTTGAATAGATCAGAGTTTAAATATCATTGTTCATATGTACTATGTCACAATATTGAGAAAACATCAGTTCAAAATGAAACAATGTCAATTTTCTGTAGCAAGTCAATTTTCTGTAGCTATTTGACCAAAATATTTTATATGATAAATAAAGCAACATGCAACAACTACAATTCACATATCTAACTTGGTTCTCTATCATCTATTTAGAGCCATCTATAGATTTATGGCCTCTTGGAAGAGGCAAGTATATTAAGCATAATGGTTTCTCAACTTACCTATTTAAATATCAGTCTCATATTTCCTTACATTAGAAAAAGATATGTGTTTTATAAGATGAAAAATAGAGAAAAGGAGTAGTTTGAAAACTGTTCCATTTAAAAGTAAGTCAACATATAATGCAATGAAGTTAGAGAATGAAGTCCACTGTTCATCCAAAGAGCAGGAACAATGTGGGTAGCGACAGTTCAGGCTTTGTACCTGTGTCCTTCCATGAACCACAACTTGGCCTGGAGAGATCACCATTCTTGTTTCATGCTTAGTCTAACTACTGAGATTAGCAGCTGTGTTAGATAGGATGGGTGCTGGCCTTTTCAGAGTTGATGAAAGGGCTGTTTTTCCTTTGTGTGAATTTTAACTTATGAGTTGGGGGAACAAGATGAATTGAACTAAGTAAAACTACCATGCCTACAAAGAATACTGGGTATGGAAATGGACTGGACCTTGAAGCATGAATTGTGAGTAGAGAGGGAAATATCTATTTAGGCACGATCAGGTTATTTTCTTTTTTTGTTGTTTGGTTAAACTTCTGTCTGCTAAGTCCATGTGCCAACCCCCATACACTGTAACTTTAAGATGAATCCCAGGGATGAAAATTGTGTTTAAATTGTTCTTTTCTCAGTTGCTTTAAAACAGCTAGCAACCAAGTATGCTTTATCAAGTGTATCTTTTTGTTTTGTTAATAAAAATCACCTTTTTTTTTTTAAGACTATGATTTGATTCTTGTGTCCTGGAAGGTAACAGAAGGTCTGTGACTAAGACTGAGAGGTCCGCTATTGGAGACTGCAGATTGTTCTCTCTTTTTATTCAAGCTCTCTTGTGGTAGAATAGCTTGGGGTTCCCCTCTGGAAGAGATTCCAAGTGCTTCTTCCTGGGTTTAATAAGGAAGGGGTTTTCACTTGGTGGTGGCAGCCTATCTCCCAAGGCCAGGGAATATGTGACCTTGGGGAGCTTGTAAGCAGAGGCCTATAGAGAGAGGCAAGGTATTTTTAAGGTCTCTTGCGGGCCCCCACCTTCTGCACTTGGGAGTGCCAGAGTGGGGAACAGCCTTGACAGCAGCAAAATGCATTCCTATTGTGTATTAATTGTACATCTCCTTACCTAGATCTGGACTGAGAGCAACAAATAGCCATAAAATGTCAACAAACTACTACTGAACTGGGTTTGACTCAGACTAGTAATCTAGAGTTGAAAAGATTTGATTGTTCCATTACCAGTCTCCCAAGACAACAAAAAAATAACAAATAGCCCTATGTTGTTTTTAAAAAATTTTCAGTTAGGTTACCTCTAGACAGCAGTGCTATTTCGGGATACCAGAAGTATCCCAAAATAGCTATTCCGTGCCTTTAAACGCACCCGTTATTTCTAAATATATTTGAAACAGGTGTGCTATTCTGGTGTCCCTGTAACCCTCGTTCCACGAGGGTTAAGGAACTAGTAGGAATAGCACTTTATTTTGAAATTTGGCACTGTGTAGACAGCACCAAATTTCAAAATAAGCTATTTTGAAATTGCCTCAAAATATGCTATGCAGTTTGTGCAATTAACTTACTTCGAAGTGCAATGTAGACGTACCATTACAGACTAATACGGCTACCCCTCTGAAACCAAGACAACTAATTCTTCAAACATCAAAATAAATGAACAAGTAGAAGAAACACTGTCTTAATTATCTGCATTATTTTTTTTCATAGCTATAGATATTAAAATGTCATGTAACCATATCTCAAATTATGACTATGACTAAAAGTAAAGATAAAAAAGCAGGCAGTTTCAGCATTCATACTGACAATCTTGTTTTTTATCTCCTAACATCTTAATTCAAAGCAGCAGGCAGTAATTACACTGTATTTAGCAGCAAATATGTCCCAAGCAGCTACAAGAGAGACCTAATAACACCAGGAACATTTTAAAAATGAAAGAAGGATAAATAAATATTTGCATTACTTTAACCATAAATTATTCTTTGCTACAAAGGCAATAAACTCTAAAGCTAAATATATTTAATTTTATTGCCAGTCAAAAAAATTCCTACAAGTTGAAACTTTCTAGTCTGGTGCTCTCTGATCTGGCATGATTTTAGTTAGCCAAATGTCCACTTATCCTGGATTGACCAAGTTTCTCACAGTCCCATAAAGTTTGTTTATAACCACCAGTCCTGGCTCTTTGTGTTCTGTGCTTTTATTTAGCTCTAATTTACCACTTAATGCCTTCTAAGAGCCCTGTAAGCAGTGGAAGTATTGATAATGCTCCCGTGGTTTGGCAAACTCTCTGGTTCAGCATGGGGTCAGGTCCTGAGGGTGCCAGACAAGAGAGGTTCAACCTGTAGTGACTTCTGTTTCTATCAAAGAGGATTCTGAATTAATACAGTGTGATCTCCAACATGCTGCTCAGTTAACTTTCAGCTGGTTCACACTTCCTCAGGATGACCTGATAGTGTGTTAGCATACTTCCTTGGACAGCTGACAGTTACTGACACACACAAAAATGGCACAGCTGTCATTGTCTTTTTGTGTATTTTTGTGTGCACCGTATATGATGGTGCTTTCTGTTCTTGTGTATTCGTAGTGCCTTTTCTGTTTGTTATTCTAGTTCCTCCTCCTGACCCCTCCTCTGCAGGATGAGGTCATTAAATGTAAGCAGTCAGTTGAGCTATTCTTTGCTCCTCCCCTGCTTCATTTCAGGCAGCTAGTTTGCATGCCATGAATAGTTGGGATGAAGGAAGGTATGTATAGTGCTTCTCCCCTTGAGCTCCAGTTTTAATTTCTTAGAGTCAGCTAGCTACAATGAGTTCTGAGGTGGAACACCTACTGCAGCTCTCCCATTGCCAGGAATTCAACTGCTTCCAAATTCAGTGCCTGGCAAACCAACTCAGCTGGGTCCAATAAATGCTCTCTAAGGCTATAACTACACTGCAGAGCTTTTCCGGGATACCAGAGGTATCCCGGAAAAGCTCTGCCGCGTTCAAGGAACACGTCTGCTTTTCCAAAAAAAATTCAGAAAAGCAGATGCATTTTTTTTGGCATGCCTGTAAACCTTGTTCTACGAGGAAGAAGGGATGTTCCGAAAGAGGGTTTTTTTCCGACATTTGGACCTGTGTAGACAGGCCAAATGTCGGAAAAGCCTCTTTCGGAAGAAAAGTGGAAAAAGATACACAAATTGTATTGTAGACATGGCCTAAGTAATTGTACTCCCCAATTGGTGAGAAAAGCTAACCAAGCATCATTTAAAGCCTTTAGCAACAGCAGGACAGTGGCTGCCTTGTGTATTCCATGTCTGTACCTGTTGCAGGCCTACTTCTGTCGGACACTTGTTCCAATTCTTGCCAGCTCTTTTTCAACCCTAGTGTCTGCCTACCTCTGAACTCCTGGCTCTGACCACTGGCTTGCCTCCTGACCATGCCTCTCTGGCTCTTCTCTTTGGTGCTGCTCTGACCACTAGGATAGACTCCTGTCTCCATCCACTACGTTGTATTATCAATATCTTGTGTGACACCCACTTTGTTCTGATGCACTAAATCTTTCAATCTTTGGGGGTGGTACTGGTTCCCCAAAGATCCACTGTTAATCACATCTTGGGAAACATGATGTCTGATGTTTTGAATCAGAAGGTGAAAAACTGACAGTTTATTATAGATTCAGATTTTCTAAAGACCTCTGTTTCCAGCTATTCCAAAATGTCCAATTTAAAATGTATCATACATTAAATCCAGTCCCCATTATTTTTGAAAATCTGGCAAATAATGTGTAACATCAAAGAGTGCTGTACATTTTCTAATGATGACTTGAGTATGTTTGATGATTATTCCATTGATATAGAAGAGAACAATGGAGACATTTACAATGCCAGTGCTGTACCTAAACTGTAGGCACTGAGAAAATGTTAGCCTCTGAGATTATGAAAAGTGCCACATTCACAAACTTTATATGCCCTATATTCACTGAAAAATTTCTGCTGAATTATTCATTGAGACTTTTAAATATTCTTTGATCCACTATTCAACCATTTACCTACAAGAGGCCTGATCCTCAAATACCATAGAATCCAAAATGTTGTGGATGCTCAGTACATCAAATCCTGTTAAACCACTGGATCTGGCCTGCGGCCACCTCACTAAAGCCCTTATTACAAAGCAGCTCAGCCGCTTTAAACAACTGGCTGCTAATTGCTCTGGATGCTGGGGAGAAAGTGGGAGGCTTTGCACGCTGCTCCCACCCCTTAGCAAAATCCCTCAACTCCCATTGGCAGGGACAGCTTGGGAAGCCTTCACCCACACTCACTTCCCCATGCGTGGAGCAGAGCCACATGGAGCAGCCAGCCAATCAGCCTGGGACTGCAGTGCCTCCCAGCCAAAGCCTGCCTCTGCACGCTACCCCTTCTGTCCCCCCAACTTCCTGCCTCAGCCCACCACCTCCTCCTGCCCCAGGTCACCACCCAAAGCCTCTGTATCCCCTCTCTCCATCTCCTCCAGGTCACAACTCCCTCCCAGACCCTACACCCCTTCCTACACTCCTTCCCCAGGTCAGAATCCTCTCCTGCACCCCTCCCTAGCCCTGCACTCCATTCCACTGCCCCGATCACCACCCAAACCCTCTGTATCCCCTTTTCCTAGGTCACAACACCCTCCCAGATCCTGCACTGCCTCCTACACCCCTCCCTCAGGCCAGAATTCTCTGCTACACCTATACCCTCTCTCAAACCCTGCACCTCAAGCTCCTCCCCCAGATCATAACCCTCTCTTTCACCCAAACTCCCTCTCAGACCTCACACCCTATCCTGCACCCCAGTCCTCTATCCCAAGCTCCCTTCTGCACCACACCCACCATCCCAGACCCCACACTGCTCCACAGAAGTTCAGCCCTTGACCACTTACCAAAATCTTGGAGTGGCCCCCCATTAAAAATTAATGACCATCCCTGGCCTATATATGTGTAAACAGATATATGTGAATTCCTCTGAATTAGAAAACTAAAACTTCAGGACAATTTTAGACTGCATCTTCAACAAGAGAAAAATATCTGCTCTGAAACATATCACTACTAATAGTGAGGGTTACTCACATGCTTAAACTTACATACGTCCTTAAGTTCCTTGTTGAACCAAAGATGAATTGAAACTTAAATGCACTCAAATAGCTTGTTTTCTTTTTTCATCACTACTGTGTATTGAACAGATGTTTTTATTTTCATATTTGCTCAGCTCTAATTAAAATAATCTAATTGGAATAATGTTTTATAATGAGCTGTTAAAAGACAAGGTCTATTACAATGTGCACGATTAATAATATTTTAGTTAATTGTGTTAAGTAGTCACTAAGTATCTATTATTTTCTAAACAAGGATTTCTGAATATCCTGCTTTGGGGATACTATCAGCCTTCTCCCCACTAATTATGTCAGAAAATATACTTTCATTTCAAAACTTGTACAACCTGTATGAAAGTATTTTGGAATACCGTGGAAGTTTTTTTCCCATTCTACTTGTATTAGTGTATATGAATTGTTAAATTTTTAAGGAGACATTGATAGCATATTTATTGTTTCTTTGTTATGACTATTTCAGAAAACATTTGTGCATTCAGAATTACTAGGATAAGAAAGGTTTTGAACTATTTCCAGTAGAATTGGGAAGATACTTAGGGTACATCTACACAGCAGAGCTAAAGTCAATTTAAGTTATGCAACTTCAGCTATGTCAATTGCGTAGCTGAAGTCAAAATAGCTTAACTCAGCTTTAGGTGCTGTCTACACAGCAGGAACTCAAAGGAAGAACACTCTTCCTTCGATTTCCCTTACTTCTCATAAAATGAGGGTTACAGGAGTCAGAGTAAGAAGTCCTCCAGGCTGACATTATTTTGAAATAAAGGCTTGCAGTGTAGATGCACTCTGTTATTTTGGAATAATGTCAGTTATTCTGAAATAACGCTGCTGTGTAGTCATACCTTTAGCTTTAAAAATAATTCCATATAAACATATATAACAATCTGAGAATCAGGAACTAAGGCTATCTCTTCACAGCAAATAAACATCCATGACTGGACCAGGTCAGCTGGTTCGGAAGACTTGGGCTGTGTGACAGGTTTGATCAGAAGGTCCCCATTGGGACTGTCACCCAGTGTGCTGGTCATGCCACTAAGCCCACCTACCTGCCCCACCACCTTGTCCTGCTGGGCCAGAAGCTCTGGTTCTTCCCCCCTCCCCCCACTCCCACCCCCAGACAAGGCACAGAGTTGGAAGAACAGCCTCCTAGCACAGCAACATGATTCTGAACCAGCTCAGCTCTAAGAGGGCTCAGATATAAGGCCATTGAAAACACCCAGGAACACAGCCTCAAAGAAGACCCAAAACCCCACACAAATCCATCTTACTCTGTATAAAGTTTACACAGAAAAAGCTCATACAATCAGTTCCCTTTATCCATGAGAGAGACATATGCACAGTGGTTGCTCTCTGTTAGTAACAATTATATACACCGGGCTTGATAATATACAAAAGTGATTTAGTAAGTATAAAAAAGTAGGATTTACATGATCGCAAGTGAAAACAATCATGGAATGTAGGATTGCAAATGAAAACAAGCTGGAATGTAGGGTATATCTACATGGCAATTAAAAACCTGCAGTTGGCTAGTGCAGACTTGAGCTCGCAGGGCTCAGGCTACGGGGCTCTTTAATTGCAATATAGACTTTAATTGCAATATAGGCTGGAATCTGGGCTCTAGGACTCTGCAAGGTCCCAGAACTCAGGCTGCAACTCAAAACTAGAGAAATGGTCTGAGGTAAATAGGATGAAGTTTAATAAGGGCAAATGCAAAGTTCTCCATTTAGGAAGGAACAATCAGTTTCACACATACAGAATGGGAAGTGATTGTCTAGGAAGGAGTACTGCTGAAAGGGATTTAGAGGTCATAGTAGACCGCAAGTTAAACATGAGTCAACAGTGTGACACTGTTGCAAAAAAAAGCAAACATGATTCTGGGATGCATTAACAGGAATGTTGTGAGCAAGACGTGAGAAGTCATTCTTCCGCTCTACTCTGTGCTGATTAGGCCTCAACTGAGTATTGTGTCCAGTTCTGGGCACCACATTTCAAGAAACATGTGGAGAAATTGGAGAAGGTCCAGAGAAGAGCTACAAGAATGATTAAAGGTCTAGAGAACATGAGCTATGAGGGAAGACAAAGAATTGGGTGTATTTAGTTTGGAAAAGAGAAGACTGAGAGGGGACAAGTATCTAAAAGGGTGTCACAGGGAGGAGGAGGGGAAATTGTTCTGTTTAGCCTCTGATGATAGGACGAGAAGCAATGGTCTTAAATTGCAACAATGGCGGTTTAGGTTGGACAGTAGGAAAAACTTCCTGTCAGGGTGGTTAAGCACTGGAATAAATTGCCTGTGGAGGTTGTGGAATCTCCATCTCTGGAGATATTTAAGAGCAGGTTGGATAGACATCTGTCAGGGATGATCTAGACAGTGCTTGGTCCTGCTGTGAGGGCAGGGGACTGGACTTGATGACTTCTCGAGGTACTTTCCAATTCTAGTATTCTGTGATTCTTTGACTGCACTTGAAAAGCCCTACAGCCTAGGAGCCTGGGAGTCAGCTGGTATGGACCAGCCATAGGTGTCTTATTGCAGTGTTGATGCATTAGTCTATTCAAATGCTGATTAACAAATGACTTGCTGTAAATCCAGAGTACTTTGCTCAGTGTGCTGACTAATGCACATAAGACTTTACATGGGGGTTGAGTGGGCTAGATTGCAATTTAAAGATATTATACCAATCTAACACACACCTTCTATAGCTCTAGTGCACACAAGGCAAGATGTACTTTAGTACATGGTAAGTGTTCAAGATAAAGCTCAAAAGGGGTTTTAAGATTTTAGGAGGTGTTACTTAGATCACGATATCTTTCACAATCTAACTACACAACTTTAAATCACAGTCTAAACAGAGTCCCTGTATACCACTCTGTCAGTATCAGAAAGTCTTAAAGTGGTCATAAATGTAATTTACAACCGTTTTAAGGAACTCTTACTTTTGCAGAGTAGTATAAGGGGGTTTCAGTGTGAATGAGCTCAAGAGCTCCTATAGCACTAACAAAACTGAAGTTGAAAATAAAAGAATAAAGGGCTTAAATAAAATCAAGCAAACAAAAGGAAAATCCATATTATGTCAGCTTTTACAACAGTGTTTCCAAAAGTGGAACTTTGTTCATTTACAGAGTCACTCTTATAGTTTATGGAAACTAGCAATTATGTGCTATGAAATGGGCAAATATTAACTATTCATAATGAAAACTCTGATGTCACATGGTATTTTTAAAAAAAGTTTCCAAGTATTCTTTTCAGCACAAAGGATTGTGAGTAATTCCAAAGTGAGAGGAACATGCCCGAGAGACAGCTTGATGTTTCATGCAAGCGTAACTCATGACCTGAAATTATACTTGCTTTTCCAGGCTAAAATGTAATAATCAAAATAATTTTTGATGGCGTTAGACCAACGCAGAATTTGCCTGAATAAGATGAAAAAAATAAGTTTCACCATCACTTACGCATACGCTAAACTTCAAAGCATTCTTGTTTGTATGTAAAATGATAGCTTTGAATCAATTTCAAAGAATATCCCAGACATCAATGGACATAGGCCTATTGATTATGGCGAAAAGCATGATTCAGAGGAAAATCAGGGCCTCTACAGTGCCTGGCTCAGCAGGCAGAGGAATGCCGAAGGTTTTGTCTTCTGGTGCCCATACATATCAGAGGCAGCTTCTTTAACTTTCTGCCTAGAGGCTGTCTGTAGCCTGGAGTCTAAAAGAAATAAAAAAGTCTTAAAAGGGGTTAGAGGGAGCAGAGGACTTGGTAAGGCAGTGGAACATGAGGGAAACAAGGATCCAGAATGGATTGTGAGGACGTAGAAAAGTGGGTAGAAGATGGGGATAGGTGTATGACCTTGCAAAAGGACCCAGCAGCTCTGAGTACAGGGGCTGGGGGAGCTTAATAGTCCATCAGAAAATGTCACATTCTGGCACTTGCTGTCCCATCAAGTCACTCCCTTGGTATGTCCCTATGCTAGATAGAAAAGAGGAAAAAAGTGGCATAGCAGTTTAGTCCACCCTTGTGCTAGGGCTGTTCCCTGTGGGTTGTTCCTGTTCCCCTTAAATCCTCTCTACTCTGTCAGAATGGCATAAAGGGGCCCTAGCAGGGACAAAATATGCCCCTAAAATAAATTAAGCTGTGTATTATATATTATCATTATTATTCATTATAGAGAGCAACCAAGATCAGGGCCCCATTTTACTAAGGCGGGACAGTATATTCAGAATAATAGTCCCTACTCAAAAGAGTTTGCAATTTTAATAGACAAGACAGACAAAGGACAGAGAAAAGGGAGTAAACTTCATGTTAGTTTCACAATTTCTTTTTAAAATATTCTTAGGATAAGGTCTTGTTGGGAGGAGATTGAATAAATGGAAAGCTAAAAGAAGTGTGTGTATGGTGGGGGGGCGCATAGCAGGTAGGGATCTAAGGGGCATATGGGAAGGGGAGCAGTGAGCTGTAACACACCTATATCCCTAGTGGATTGAGCACAGAGGCAGACACATAAAACACACTGACCAATATGTTACATACTTCCTACTATTAAAGTGTTCTACATAGCAAAAAGGGTAGCTAAATGTCATGTCAAAGTTATTTTGACTATCCATATAACAAGAATGGTGAAGTTCTGATCATAAACTCATGTACTGAAAGAGCAGCTTTTCTACTGCAGTAGGATAAGAGCAGTGCTGATATTATATATACTGAGAGTGGGTGAATGATTCTGATTTAAATCCAGACATCTCCTTCCCTGAGTCCCTATGAACTCTATTCAAGATGAACTAGCACAAGAACATCACCATTCAATGTTCTGGGTCCATCTGTTGGCAATATCATGATGAAAACAGATTTTTAAATGCTATTTTCAATGAACTATCACACAACAATTTGTTCCAAGAATATTTCCAATGACTGTCTGTGTGCCTACTACTAGAAAAAACAACTAAAAAAAAAAGGTACTCTAACAGGTTGAACCTCCTAAATCCAGGACTCTCTGGTCTGGCAACATCCATGGTCTGGCATGTTGCTGGACCAGAGAGCCCCAGTGCTCGGGAGTGTGAGCTGGTCGGGAGTCCAGCAGCAGAAGAACCCTACCATTGGGATTGGCAAGCCCCACCCCAGAGAGCCCCAGCTGGGCACAGCACAGCAGAGCAGCCATGGAACCCCGACCCAGCGTGGCAGCAGTGGGACAGCCATGGAGCCCCATCCATGGGAAGTCCTGGCTGGGTGAAGCAACAGCTGGGCAGCCATGGAGCTCAGACCCAGCGGGGCAGCCATGGATCCCCATCCCTGGGAAGCCCTGGCCAAGTGGGACAGAAGTGTGGCATCCATCAAACACCATCCCTGGGAAGCCCCAGCCAGGTGGGACAGAAGCGAGGCAGCCACAGAGCCCCAATCTCTGGGGAGCCCCAGCCAGGTGGGACAGAAGCAGGTCCATGGCAGCTGGGGAGCTCCGTCCCTGGAGAGCCCCAGCCAGCTGGCAGAAGCAGGCCAGAGCCAACCCCAAAGCCCTGCAGCAGCAGGGCTGAAGCAGAGCCAACAGGAGGGAGGGGCAGTGTCTTGGAAGGCCGGTGGCAGGGAACCTCCCCTGATTCGGCAAATTCCCTCATTTGGGACTAGTCAGGTCCAGAGGGTGCCAGACGAGGGAGGTCCAACCTGTACTATGATGTAGAGGGGAAAAGATAAAGGGCCTACAGACATAGAAAAAGAAGGAGACAACTGGGAATAGGCAATAAAGGCCAAGAAGCTAATATTCTATACATAGGTTAGCCGGATTCAGGCCAGACATTGGAACGGGCAAATAGTGACAGTGGCACTAATGGGTGATTTCTAGTTGTTAATAGATGGAAAACAAACATCCATTCTCATTTTTTTAGACCTAGCTCCAGGATTTGACACTGTGAACCATGAGATTCTGTTCTAATGTGAGAGGTGGCAGAGGTGCAGGGAAATGTGTTTAAATGGTTTGAGTCAGTCCTGGAATACTGATGGGAAACTGTACAGCTGCCTCTAGATCCTCACGGTGGAGTCCCACAAGGATAAAATATCTCTCTAATTTGATTCAACATCTATGGTTAGCTACAAAGTGAACTGGTCAGACAACTGAAGTGGCAGCAATATGCAGATGACACACAGCTCTACCTTTCACCACTACAACCACGCCACTACCATCAGGATGGACCAAAGTTTGGATGACATCAGCTCATGGACATAGAGCAGCTGTCTGAAGCTGAACTGTAGCAAGAAAAAAAGTGATGCTGGTGGACAGAGGGAAACATGTTGTAAAGTCTATAGCCATGGCACAGTCTCCTTTGGTTGAAGGTACCAAGTCACAATTAATCAATTCAGCCCATAGTTTAAGAATAATCTGGGTTCCTCACTGATGCTAAACTCTCTCATAGCAGTAGTTGGTTAGAAGACTCCATACTGGTGTCTGATTACAGGAAGTCAGTTATTCAGGCTTGTGTCATCTCTTAGGGTATGTCTACACTACAGCGTTATTTCGAAATATCTTATTTCAAAATAGTTAATTCGAAATAAGATATTTTGAAATAACGCATCTACACACAAAATGCATTTTGAAATAGCATTTTGCTATTTCGAAATAGCACATCCACACTGAGTGGACTCTGAATCGCATTTAAGGCTGGCTGGAACCAGTTCCGGCAGGGCACCAGGTCAGGACTTACTGTGTGGGGCTGCTGCCTGAGGCTAACTGAGGTCTGTGCTTAAAGACTTTCCCCCCCCCAGCCCCCCTCGGACAGCCAGTTCTCAGGTTTCCCTGCTTGCTTGTCTACCTCGATGAGGGACAGCAAAGCATTTTTGTCTCGGCGTGCTCTGATTGCCCTCACTCGGGACATCACAGCACTCTGCAACATGGAGCCAGAGCTGTCCCTGGGCACTCTGTTGCTTCTCTTGGATGCGTTTCTGTGAGCCTGGCTGCACTTGCTGCAGGCTGCCATCCGGGAGGTCCATCAGGGGGCTGTCAGTATCCAGGAGGCCCTGTGGGAGAGCTTCCGCCTTGAGGAGCGCTAACAGTCTCCTTGGTGTGCCCCACTGGGGGCTTGTGCCTCATTCCTCCCTCACGTCCTTCCACTTACTCCTTCCTAACCCCCTTCCTGGTGTAAAATAAAATACACATATTTTCATAAATATAAACTCTATTTATTTAACAAAATGGGGAGGAGGGGGAATGAAACTCTGGTGAGACTGGGGAAAGGAGGCGGGAGAAGGGGGGGAGGGGAGGGAAACCTGGGAGGAGGGAGCTGGAAGAGGGAAGCAAGGGGAAGAAGGGGGAAGGGAAGCTCAGGGCTCATGGTTGGGGGTCTTGCCGGGCCAACTGTCTCCCAGCACCGCAGGTGCGGGGGTCTCAGCGTCCCCGGGGGGATGGGGAGGGGATGGAGGGTGGAGAAGAAGTGGAGGGAGAAGCGGGAAGGGGAGAAGGAGTGGGAGGAGCAGCGGTAGCTGGGGAGGCAGCAGGAGCTGGAGCGGCAGGAGGCAGCACGCTCTGCACCAGGGTTTGCAGGTGCTGGCAAATGGCATGGCCCTGGGTAAGCTGCTCCCGCTGGAGCTGCAGTCTTCTTGCACCCAGTGCTGGAGGGTGCAGTGCATGGCTCGCAGTGCCCCCAGGTGCTGCTGTTGGTACCCCTCCACTGCACGGGTGAGCCTGCAGAGCCCTCGGGTGCGGGAGCATGTCCCGGGCGGGGTGGTACACCCTGCACACGCAGCTGGTGCGGCTGTGGAGAACCAGAGAAGTGGTCAGTTATCCCTGGGGACACAGTGGGTGAAGCCCAACCCCTCTCTGCAAGGTGAAAATGACCATTCCCTGCACCATCAGAGCCGATGTGCTTGCACACAGGCCATGTTTGGAATGTCCTGCTATCCCCGGGAGTGGGAGCTGTCTCTAGACCACACCCATGCCCCTGTGGAGTATACAGTGGTGGGGGGGGGGCAGATGTCCCCTGCCTCTGTGTAGAGTGGCCTTGTGGAGGGAGGGCGTCCTGCTGTGTCCCACCCTGGAGTCAGGAGAATGTCATGCCTCCTCACACATGCATGTGGCTAACAGGGTAAGGCCCCTGTGTGGCAGCCAGCTGGGGCCACATGCCCAGGGGTGGCATGGCACATGGTTGCACGTGCACAGTTTGCTGCATGATCCGTGGACATCAAGGCCCACACACGCAGTCCCTGGTTTCCGTCCCCCCTCCCCGCATAAAGGGACGGTGATGGCACTCACATGTTGTTGCCTCCCTGGCCTGAGATGACACCGGCAAAAGGTCTGCTGGGGCAGCTTGGGGGTCCTGGCTCATCTGGGTGGTGATGATGGCCTCCTCTGGCTCTCCTCCTCCTCCTCCTTCTCCCTGATGCCCTGGTCAGGGCTCTCTGCCCCAGGGTTGATGACCACTTGGGGGGCACGAACCGTCCCGCCCCCCAGGATGTGGTCCAGAGTGTTGAAATAGCGGCAGGTGTGTGGGTCTGCCCCTGGTTGGGAGCTGCCCCCTGTGGCCCTAGCGTAGGCCTGCTGCAGCTCTTTGATTTTCATGCGCACCTGCTCCTCGGTGCACATGTGGCCTTTGGTGGCCAGGCTGTCAGCCATCCTCCTGTAGATGGCCACGTTCCTGCATCTAGTGCGGAGATCATGGACATTGGAGGCCTCCCCCCAAACCTCAATCAGGTTCATGATCTCCGTACTAGACCAGGAAGGTGCCCACCTTTTGTGGCCCCTGGCAGGCTCCTGGGAGCTGGGGGACTGGTCCTGGGGAGCGGTGGTGGGCTGGCTGCCGGTGGCTTGCTGGCTCATGTTTTGGGGCCACTGGGTCAGGTGCAGTGACTGCTGGCTCTGGGCTGGCAGGCCTGGAGTTGGCACATGCATTGTGGCCAGACTCTACCCCTTTAAGGGCTCCGGGGAAGGAGGAGGGAGAGGAGTTTTCCTGGTTGTGCCCAGAGTGGCCACCAGGGCACCCTGGGAAGGGCTGGAGGCCCCCTATTTAAAAATAAGCATCTACACAGCGCTTATTTCGATTTAGCTATTTTGAATTTGGCGTTATTCTTGTGGAATGAGTTTTACCAAATTCGAAATAAGTGCTCCGCTATTTCGAATTAATTTCGAAATAGTGGTTTGGCTGTGTAGATGCTAGGAAAGTTATTTCGAAATAACTTTGCTGTGTAGACATACCCTTAGATGGACTCTAGCAATCTGACAATATATCTTGTCATGAAGTCTTGGGCCTCTGCTGGATTGTCGAATCAAATTCAAGTCTAGGTCCTTATTTTCATGGCACTCTATGGCCTGTGCCCAGATCTAGGCTATCTAAAGGTATGGGATGGAGACTTTACTCCACAACTTTACTCTCTGGTACAACAGAATTATTTACAATAAGTGCAAAGTTTAATCATGTGGGAGATCAAATTTGGGGGGAGGACTGATCCTAGACTGTGGGGTGAATTCTCCAGGAACTAAAAATCTATCACAAACCTCATCACCTTCTACTCGAAATATAGTGATAGAGATGCAGCCGTGTTAGTCTGGTGTAGCTGAAACAAAAAACAGGACTATGTAGCACTTTAAAGACTAACAAGATGGTTTATTAGGTGATGAGCTTTCGTGGGCCAGACCCACTTCCTCAGATCAAATAGTGGAAGAAAATTGGCACAACCATATATACCAAAGGATACAATCAAAAAAATGAACACATATGAAAAGGACAAATCAAATTTCAGAACAGAAGGGGATGAGGGGGAGGTAAATGTCTGTGAGCTAATGATATTAGAGGTGATAATTGGGAAGCTATCTTTGTAATGGGTAAGATAATTAATGTCTTTGTTTAGACCGAGGTGTAAAGTGTCGAATTTAAGCATGAATGACAGTTCAGAGGATTCTCTTTCAAGTCTGGTGTTAAAAAGTCTTTGAAGCAGGATGCAGGTAATCAAGTCGTTGAGACAATGTCCTTTCTGGTTGAAATGGCAAGAAACTGTTTTTTCTTTGTGATCCTGTCTAATATCTGTTTTGTGGGCATTTCTTTGACTTTGCCTTCTGTAACGGAACTATAGCAACAACAACAAAAATCAAAACTATCAAAACAAGACACATCAATGCATATGCTTGTCTTCCTATAAAGAGGATGAGAGAAAAAACTAATAACTTGAGACAGATGTTAGTCACATTGCTTAATGTCCGACTGGAAGATGTTTAGAGTCTATAATAATATACAGAATTAGAAATATGTGGAAAAGTGTAACGTTATGTAGACTCAACAATAATGTAAGATAAAGTAAAATAAAAAATATATAGAAAGTTATGGAATCAAGTGGAGAAAAGTATATTAGGGGGAGGAGGCCTGGAAAAAGGATGAAAAGAAAACAAACACTTGGAGGAAAACTAATGGCAGCCAAATATAGCGCTAGCATTAGACAAATGTTTTATTTGTCATTATTCCTGTAACAAGAAAAAGTTGTGTAATTCCCTTGTACATCTCTCTGATCATAATACCAGAGGTTCTAATTTCCCCATGTGTAACTATGTATAATGCTTTTCTGAGTACAGAAGTTATTGTTTTTAGAAATTGTTTTGGTTTTCTCTGTTTCACCATTTTTTAATTATCTGCATTTATATATTCAAAAGTCCTTATTAGAGACACAGTACATGCATACATACATCTAAGTATGCACACATGGTCAACTGTTCACAGAATCAGAAACAATTAACAAGAGAGTTTATTCTGATTACCTACCTGAGGGCGTATAACTTTTACTATATTTTTAAGCGCAGTGTCTGGTGATGGAGGAGAGCAGTCAGGTGTTGGGCCTGTTGAGCTGTTTCTATGGTTACTAGTTCCTGGTGCAGTAATTGCTACCTGAGGAGCATTATCTGTGAATAAAAATAGCATTTTGATGAAGCTATTATACTAGTAGAGCATATGTTTTTAAAATCAGAAAATACTTTTGAAAACAGAAAAATATTTTAAGTTTGAAGAATTCTCATTATTGAGCATAGATAGTGAAGAAAATACTGCATATTTATCCTATATTTTAGTATGTTTTATTTCCATTTAAGCTGGTATATATCACCCCCTATGGTACCTAAATATTAGTGCACACAAAATGAAAATTATTGTTTAATTCATTTTTCTGAATTACTTGTTATGGTTCCTATTACTACATTTATAATCAGAATAATCTAAGGCTAAATATCAACTACAGGTCATATTGCTTTTTGTGGTCAGCTTTGCTATAATAAAACCATTAAGGCAGCAATTCAGCAAAGTACTTAAACATGTGCCTAATTTAAAGCATTTGTGCAATCCCACAGGAGTCAGTGTAACTACTTGCATGCTTAAAATTAAGTAAATGACTAAATGCTACATTGCACTGAGGCCTATATGCTCTGTGAATTAGGAAATATTAGTTGTTACAAACACAACTCTGAAAACACACGTATCAAAGTATTAATACGGTTAAGAGGAGTAGGGGAGAGATGCAATAGCACATTTCTTAGAAGCTAACAACATATAGGACCAGATTCTTAATTACACTAAAGCCCCTTTACCTTGCTCTGGCAGTATATAGGGGCCTAAAAGTTTTAAGTGAATATAAATGTAATTAACCCCTACTTAAAATCCATTTTACAGGAACAGAGCAGTGAAAAGCAATTTTCAGAGCTGCAGTATATGTAAAACCTATGCACTTGGTAGGATCTGACTCTGATTCCTCACTTCCTTTAAAAATCAGTTTACACCCCTGTAGTCATGCAAAGTCTTGAAAAGTTATCAAATGTGTAAGTATTCCCACTTCGAATATGCCAGAGCAGCATATATTGAACACATAGTGTAGATAAGAATCAGGCTCCACTGAGTTTATCAGAATACCTTACATTCTTGCATTCTAAGTTCTACATCAGGAGTCTCAAACTCAATTTACCTTACCACCAGTGCCAGTCCTCAAATCCTCCTACTGGGCCAGCAGGCACCCCTTGCTGGCAGAGCTCTGGGGCGAGAAGGGATCTCCACATGTTTTAACTCCATCACACATACACCTCCCAGACGCATGAACTTACTCCCATGCATCCCCAGCCCCATTTGCTGCCACCAGATGATTTAATTCCTCCTGCCCGCCGGGACCCACAGTGCCATCACAGGTAGGGTAGCGGAGGTAGAGCAGCTTTGGGCTGCTAGCTCTGCATCACTACTGGCCTATCCCTGTGGCCCAGGGGAGATGTGTGCAGATCCATCCTATCCATAGGATGCTTTGGTGTGACCACCCCATCCGTCCTATGGATGGGATGGTCCCCCAAACTCAGGTTAGCCGTTGAGACCCTAGGCAGCAGCAGGAGGTGCAGAGAAGTGGAGCTATACAGCAGCCTGCTCTGCTCTGCCATCATCTCCCAAGCCAGTCTGCACTGGAGCTGGAGCGTCCCACTTCCCACCAGCACGGCGAAGCACAGTGAGTGGGCTGGCCTGGGAGATGGCAGTGGAGCAGAGCCAAGACCGCTGCCTTGTTCCACTTTCCCACAGCTCCTGCCACCACAGGGCCTCTGGTAATTCCCAAGGTCACCTCACTCAGGGGAGGAGGCTTTAGGAAAGGAGTGCAATGGGAGGGCAGGGGCAGAGCATGGGCTGTACTTGGGAGAAGAGTACAGATACCTCCCAGGGTCAAAGAGGCTGATGTGTCAACTGCTGTGTGCGGGCCAGATTGTGGAACTGCTTGGACCATCAATAGCCAGTGGGCCATGAGTTTTAGACCCTCTATTCTACAATACATTTCAATTACCCATGCTGATGCTGAAAAACCCAACAGCTCAACATTTCAGACCAGCTGTCCTTTCTCAAGGGAATAAAACATCATTATGTGGCTGTTTCTTATAATCAATGCCCTTATTACTAACAGCTTTTTATTTTTACTTTATGATCTACCATCAGATGACTAGAAATGATGTACCACATGGGTTTTTCCATCAGAGACAGAATCATTACTAATTCAACTATAGCAAAGGGATTTGCTAGTTTAAGTATATGGGATGCAATTTCATTAATAATAAAAAGCCTTGAATTAATTTTCTTTTGTAATATAAATTATTGCATAATTATAATGCTCTACTTTGCTTCCCTTTCAATATATTCAACATATTCATAAATGATCTGGAGAGAGGGATAAACAGTGAGGTGGCAAAATTATGAGATATTAAACTGCTCCAGATAGTTAAATCCAAAGCAGACTGTGAAGAGCTTCAAAATAATCTCACGAAGCTAGGTGAGAGGGCAACAAAGTGGCAGATGAATTTTAATGTTTTTAAATGCAAAGTAATGCATATTGGAAAATATAATCGCAACTACACATATAAAATGATGGGGACTAAATTAGGCATTACCACTAAAGAGAGAGATCTTGGAGTCACTGTGGATACTTCTCTGAAAACATCCACTCAATGTGCAGCAACAGTCAAAAAAGCAAACAGAATGTTAGAAATAATTTTAAAAGGGGTAGAGAATAAGACAGAGAATATCTTATTGCTTCTATATAAAACCATGGGATGCCCAGATCTTGAATACTGTGTACAAATGTGGTCACCTTATCTCAGAAAATATATCTTGGCATTGGAAAAAGTCAGAGAAGGGCAACAAAAATTATTAGGGGCTTGAAATAGCTGCCATATGAGGAATGATTAATAAAACTGTAACTTTTCATCTTAGAAAAGAGGAGACTAAGGGTGATATAATAAAGGTCTATAATACCAAGACTGGTTTGGAGAAAGTAAATAAAGAAAAATTATTTACTTGCTCCCATAACACAAGAACTAGGGGTCACCACATGAAATTTATAGGCAGCAGATTTAAAACAAACAAGCAAAAGTAATTCTTCACACAACACACAGTCAACCTATGGAACTCCTTGCCAATGGATGCTGTGAAGACCAGGACTTGAACAGGGTTCAAAAAAAAATTAGATAAATTCATGGAGGATAGGTCCATCCATGGCTATTAGGCAAGATGGGCAGGAATGACATTCATCTATTGTATAGAGCCAAGTCCTAAGATACAACCGGATTTGCTCCGATCCCACAGACAGAGACAAACACCTACAGGATCTATATAGAGTATTCCTAAAACTGAAATACCCACCTGGAGAAGTGAAAAAACAGATTGACAGAGCCAAAAAAGTATCCAGACATGAACTACTTCAAGACAGACCCAAAAGAGAAAACAACAGAATTCCACTTGTCATTACCTACAGCCCACAACTTTAACCCCTCTAGCGCATTATCCACAATCTACAACCTATCTTGGAAAATGATCCCTCATTCTCATAAGCCTTGGGGGAAAGGCCTATTCTCGCTTACACACAATCCCCCAATCTGAAACAATTTTTTTTCCGGTAACCATGCAACACAGTTACATCATAAGCATCCAGGAACCCAACCCTGTAATCAGCCCTGGTGCCAACTGTGCCCACATATCTTTACAAGCAAATTTATCACTGGACCCAACCACATAAGCCACCAAATCAGAGGCTCATTTAACTGCACATCCAGTAACGTGATCTATTCCAGCAATGCCCCACTGCAATATATATTGGACAAACTGGACAGTCCCTGCAGGAAAGAATTAATGCACATGAATCAGATATCCGAAAAGGGAACACACAAAAACCTGTTGGGGAACACTTTAATCTACCTGGACACTCATTAAGGGATCTCCAAGTTGCTGTTTTGTTACAGACCAATTCCACAAGCCAAATACAGAGAAGGATTGGAACTCCACTTCATTCACAAATGTAAT
Source organism: Rafetus swinhoei (assembly GCA_019425775.1). NCBI lineage: Eukaryota > Metazoa > Chordata > Testudines > Trionychidae > Rafetus > Rafetus swinhoei. Next base: position 264,913,719 of record CM033437.1, on the reverse strand, counting down.
GGTCATGCAAATGGTTTAAATCAGCGTTTCCCAAACTATGGGCCACGGACCGGTACTGGGCCACAGGAAAAAAATACCGGGCCTCAGCATGGCTGCCGGGGTGTTCCAGGCTCCCGGAGTGCCCATGTGGCGCCGGTTCCTCCAAGCCCTCGGCCAGGCTGGGCGGAGTCTGTAGCCAGATATTCCGGGCTCCCAGCAGAGGCATAGCCAGGGTTACAGGGTGAGTTAAAAAAAATGAACTCTTGATATCAGATGGGGACTGGCTGGGAGGGGAGCGGAGCAGGGCGGGCCGGGAGGAAGTATGTGCGGGTGGGGGAACTAGCCACCGGGAAGCAGGGCTAGGGGAGGGAGGCTTGGGAACAGCAGGGCTGGCCGGGGGAGGTCGGGAGGAGGAGGAGGGGAGAACCTGCCACTGGAAGCAGCGCTGGACAGGGGCAATGGGGCTGGCCAGGGAGATGGGGTGGGGGGGAACCGGCTGGCCAGCAGAAGCGGGGGGAGGGGAGAACCGGCCGCCGGAAGCAAGGCTGGACTGGGGCAGCAGCGCTGCCCGGGGGAGATCGGAAGGAGAAGCGGGGAAGAACCCACTAGCTGGGAGGGGGTCAGGGGAAGCAGGGCTGCCAGGGGCGCGACGTTGGGGGTAGCAGGGCTGGCCAGGGAAGATGGGGAGGAGGGGAGAACCAGCCGCCGGAAGCAGGGCTGGACGCAGGCAGCGGGGCTAGCCGGGGGAGATCAGGAGGGGAGAACCGGCTGGTCGGGAGGGGGTTGGGGGAAGTGGGGCTGGCCAGAGGGGCAGCAGGTGGGGGGGGAGCGTGAATCGGGCTCCCCCCCACACACACACCTCTCGAGTAGTTGCGAACTGTCTGGCTGATAGACACACTTACGCAGCATGAGCACATCTACCAGCCAGGCAGTTTGCAACTACAAACTGATACACCTAATAATAATAAAACTTACCTAATGAGAAAATACCAGACATTTTATATGTCTGGTATTTTCTCAATTCATTTCCCGGACAGAAGCCTCAAATACCGGACTGTCCGGTACAAAACCGGACACCTAGCAACCCTACCCCTCCTTGCACCCTCCCTTCTAGCCAGATACCCTACCCCCAATCTGCTCCTGCTCCCGCCTCCCGGAGTGCCTGTGTGGTGCTGGGTCCCCAAGCCCTGGCCCAGGCTGGGTGGAGGATGCAGCTGGGTGAAACACTGAAAATTTGTTCATTTTTCATTCTTTTTTTAATATGTTTATATTTTTGGGCTGCAAAAAACAGTACTGAAAAAAAAACGGGTTCCAACTAAAGTAAAAAGTTTGGGAAACCCTGGTCTAGCCAGCTTTCTATCCATCTTACAGTCCATTTATCCAATCCATATTCCTTTAACTTGCTGGCAAGAATATTGTGGCTGACCATATCAAAAGTTTTGCTAAAGCTGGCACTGGGGGCTTTAGGAGGACCAGAAACAACATATTTGAATATTCATCATTTGCTTAATGAATATGCAAATATGCAAATGAATGTCACTGGTCCTCCAAAAGCTCGTGAATGGATTTACTGGTCCCCGTGTCAAAAAGTTTGGGAACCCCTGGCTGAAATAGTGATATTGGATGGCTAGGACATTATCAACCAACCAAACAATGAAGGTGCCAATGGTTCTTGATGTCTGTGTAGAATCTGTTGTTACGTAAGACAGGACTATGCAGCACTTTAAAGACTAACAGGATGGTTTACTAGGTAAACCATCCTGTTAGTCTTTAAAGTGCTGCATAGTCCTGTCTTTTGTTTCAGCAAGAGCAGACTAACATGGCTACATCTCTAATACGAATCTGTTGTTAGTACTCTTCCTCTCCAAGTGCAAACTAATGGTTCTTATCAGCCTCTTTTAACTATCTAGTCTTTAAGGTGCTAATAGACTATCTGTTGTTTTTCAGTTTTTCCTGTTACAGAATGGCTTTCTCTTTGAAACTTATCTACCCACTGCCTCTTTTTCTCCCTCCCCCCCCTCCCTCCAATTTTTTTTCCTTCTCCCCCCCTTCCCCATTTATTCTTAGTTCTGGACATCCAACACTCCAGTCATCTGAAGAAGTGGGCTGTGCCCATGAAAGCTCATACCATTTTCATGTTTTGTTAGTCTTTAAAGTGCTACTAGTCTATTTGTTGTTTTTTATATTTATCCCTAGCCTCTGTTTGCCAGAAGCTGAGAATGGGTGACAAGGGGAGGGATCACTTGATGATTCCCTGTTATATTCATTCCCTCTGGGACACGTGGAATTGACCACTGTCAGAAGACAGGATACTGGGCTAGACAGAACTTTGGGCTTATGCTAACATTCTTATGCTCTTAGGTTCTTTGCTGGGAATAGGACCAAAAACTCTTTGAAGGTAGTATTTTTTTAAGATAGCCCTAACTGTAAATGCATTCAGACTAATATACATTTTTGTGCAGCAATTCAGGACAAAAGAAAGCAATTTACTCTTGAAATAGTAGGGCCATACTCCGCTGCATCCAGTGGCAAGTGGGCTGGCAGTTGGAGACCAGACTGACAGTAAGCCAGTTATTGGTCTCTGATTCTCTGCCAGTTCCAGGAAAAATTATAGTCATCTAGGGACTGTTCTAGCATGCATCAGCTGCCAATGGTCCCCAAGCATGCATTCCAGTAATCCCCAGTGGATAATCCATGCTCCAGTCATGTTTTCTTCCTACTCCAACACACCAACTGTCATAGGAAAGGTGGTATGGAAGCCATTTCTGGCTCAGTGCCATGCCAGTGTAGATGGGCCAAATGTCAGAAAAACCTCTTCCAAAAAAAAAAGTGGAAAAAGTTACACAAATTGCAGTTCACAGTTTGCATAGCTTTTTCTGGAAAAAGATTGCAGTGTAGACATAGCCTCAGTTAACCAGTTTTTAATCCATTTAATATGAATTACACTGATTTTTAAATAGTGCTTTTTTTTTAAAGGAGAATGTCTCTGCAACCTTAAATGTTACAGAAGTCTAAGGCTATGTCTAAACTACAGCCCTCTTTTGAGAGAGGGATGTAAATTAGGCAGATTGAAAGTGCAAATGAAGCAGGGATTTAAATATCTCATGCTTCATTTGCATAATCGCGTCACAGCGTTCTTTCAAAAAAGGGTATTTCGAAAGTGAAACCGGTGTCTAGACACAGTTCTTTCAAAAAAACAAAAACAAAAAAAAACAACCCTTTTTCAAAAGATCATGTACTCCTCAAGCTGGATGTTTCTTGGGAGCCAAAATGGGTGCCTGCAGTTGCAGTTCTATGTTCATAGTAAAGTACATACATAAATTGTGCTTTATTTTCACAAATACTAAGTACCATGGGTGGGTGAATATAAGAGGCAAGAAGAGGCAATGCCTGCCCTTGGTTTTATTGCTCAACCTCTCCCCTCTTTCTATCTCTATTCTGACCATTCCTGAGCATTCCCATAGCAGGCTGTTGTAGATTGGTGACTCTTCCCCTGAAGCTTCAGGGGGTAGCCAAGTTAGTCTGTCTAGGATAAACTTAAAAAACAACAAATGGTCTGGTAGCACTTTATAGACGAACATGTTTTGTTTGTCTATAAAGTGCTACCAGACCATTTGTTGTTTTTTAAGTTTATCGTCCCCTGAAGTGGATCTTAACTTAAAAGTGAAAAGCCTTCCAGCTTGCCAAACCTATTAGCATAACACTGAACCTGGGAAAAGCCATTAAGTGATAATGAAGCCCTTTAATAAGCATGTGACAACCCTGCATTTACTGACAAAATCCCTTGTGCATTTCCATGTCTACAGGACCTTAGCTTAAAATTTGCTTTAAATATTGCATTAGTTTATTCATCATCATCAACAACATTGGGCTCAACGCCCGTTGGTGTCCGATGCCTCCCTCACCATTTCCTTCCATCTTTCCCTGTCCAAAGTGTGGAGTGACTTAGTTTCTGTAGACTAGCTCCACACCAATCTACTATATCATCTACCCATTCTCTGTGGGGTCTGCCTCTCCTATTCGGACCATCCATTATGCCAAATACCAGGATCTTAACTTTTCACTCGTCGTTCATTCTGCAGATATGCTCGAATAGCTGTAACTTCTGTTGTATAACCTTCTGCAGCAGATTCTCTTTTGGCTGTATCTTCCTATATAATTCCTCATTGGTGACCTTCTGCGTCCATCCTATTCTCAGGATCTTTCTATAACAACTCCTCTCGAATGCCAATATCCTTCTCTTCGAATCTTTCGTTATCAACCATGTGTCACATCCGTACAATATGCTGCTAAATACACACGTTTTCAAGACGCTCAGCTTCATTGCTAAGCTAATCGCTTTACTTTTCCAGATCTTATCCCTCACCTTCAAATTCACTCTTGCTTTTGCGATTCTAGTCACTATTTCCTTCTTGCAGTCTAGATCATACGTCATATTGCTCCCCAAATAGGTGAACTTCTCTATGTTCTCTAGTTCGATCCCATCTACACTGATCTTCCTTCCTATTTCCTTATCTCCAAATATCATTGTCTTCGTTTTAATCGATACTTCATAATCAGTCCATACCGCTTCCCTTCCTCATTTAGCACCTGCACCATTCTCACTAGCTTCTCTTCATCTTTCTCGATAACTACATCATCCGCGAACCTCAAGTTGTTAATTTTCATCCCGTGCACCAATATCCCTTCCACCTCTTCCTTGATCTTGTCCATCGCTCTCTCTTCATTGCTGAAGTTTATAAAACCACATCTCTTAAAAAATCCTTGCATAGATTTTTAGATGCACAATCTGAGTTTTCAGCTTTAGCCTGAAATGCTTGTATCTTCAGACATATAGTTTTATAAATAAATTATTCAAAATACCACCCTGATCTAAAATACACATTTTAATTGTAATTACTATTGTACAAAACTTGCTTCCAAAGTCTCTCTGTTCTTTCTATCCATCCCTACTTTCCTTTCACCCCAGTCCCTCCCCCTCCCATTCAAGAGAGCCCTTAAGGAACAACATTCCTTTTCTTCCAGATAGCTGAGCAAATGAGTTACCTTTCTTTACGTCTAACTTTTTGATGAAACTAGTTTTAAGGGAATATTCCACCAAAATCAGTATCTTACTAAAATATTAAATTCTTTATGTCTAAAATCTTTGAAAACATATTTTAACTTAAATATATGCTGAAATTTCATAAACATGTCTATTGTTATGCAGATCCCACACAATAAATTAGTATTACCTTTGTCTAAAAGCAATGAAGTTTGTCATGAGCACACTAAACCACTCTGACTGACTAATTTAAAATAATGTTTCTGACTGTTAACTATGTAGTAATCTAGAATGAGTACTTTATGAGCACATTTAAAATATCAAATCACCAAAGAAATACTGATTAAGAAAGTGTAAAAGAGAGAAAGGATGCATCATGTACTGAATAATATTTAATGTTGTATTCAGCAGGACAGCTTACTTGCCTGACTACGAATAAATCTCTGACAAACTTAAGGGTATATCAAAAAAACCTGTGACTGACTTTTTTTATTCCCAAATTTCTGGCATATAATTTGGTACTTTCTGCATGAACAGTATTCACAGTCTGGCATGGAGTGGAAAACATGCTCCATTCTCTTTGGAAAGAAGTTTTAGAAAAGTGGGGTTTTTTTCAAATATTTGCTACATTTGGGATTTGCCTGGAAGGGGTGAGCAGAGTGTGGGAGGGAAGAAAAGACAGAGATAGTAAGGGAGAGGGGAGCCTGAGCAGAGTTGGGGCATGGTCTGGGTAAAGCAGGGGTGGAGTATAAGCAAGGCCATAGGCTCACTTCCCCAAGCAGCAGCTTCACCCACCCATGCTAAATACTCACCAGCTCTCATATTCTTAAGTACTTTAGGCGCTGCACTATAGGCACTCAGTCTTTTGAAAATCTTGGCCACTATGTCCAAAGGTCTAACCAAGGATGGAACTTATTTATTTGTACTTATTTTTACTAGTACATGTGCCTAGTAGTGACTGCTTAGTGTTTACTCCTACTAAGGTTGCTTATATCTAGGAAAACTTACATTTGTTCCCAGTTATAAAAAGCAAAATCAAAAAAATCAAAAATAGCTTGCCTGGAAATATGCATGATGTAACTATGCAGTGTCACATATGAAAAGGAAACATCAACACATTAATGGTTTAATTAGAATGATTAAGAAATCGTGCAATTCAGAACCAGACCTTACAACTAGAGCTCTGCAAATTCGCAAATATCAGCATACTATCTGTGGCCGTGGAAGCGGACATCTGCGGCTCTTTTCTGCGGATTCAAATTTTTATGTTTGTGTCCTTTTATGTACTACAATATTAGAAGGAAGAAAATGTACCGTATGAACAGCAGTGCTCAAAGTATCAATATAATTGTAGAGCAGCAGTTTTTTATTTTCATCCCAATATCCACATACGTGGGGGAACAACTATACATTGACACTCTCCTGACCCAGAAAGTCATTATCATCTTTGCAAAGTGTTTCAAGACAACCAAATGATAGTTTTGCCCTCATATACTCCTTATTTATTATATTGTTAATTATTATTATTAAGCAGGCAACAAGTATACCAGTACCAAGCAGAAAGTTAGGTTTTTTTAAAAACACAATGTTGTACTTGAATTCCTGAATATACCTGACCTACTGAATATTCCTGACCAACTCAATAAGTATTTGACAAATAATATTGCTAAAATCAAGTAATCTCCACAACTTTGTACTGATGTTTTTAAACATAGCATGTTGGGGCCAGATAAATTGGTGAGTTACTTTGGTGACACAAAACAGATGTAGATATGGCTAAGCTGGTACAATAAAACCTGTGTTATGCAGCACACTTGAGGATTAGGGCGTTCCGGTTATCTAAAAATTCCAGTTATCTGAGGGTCCCATCAACCTAGGAAAAACCAATGGACAATAATAATAAAACTCAAGTTTTTAATATTGGTAGTTTTGTAGCGTGAGGCAGTTGGTCTCACATTTCTATTTTGAGTTAAAGATGACTAGTACTTCTTAAATAAAAAATTGTTTAAGCCAGGTCATGGTAAACCAAGCCAGGCCTGTGCTCCTGAAGATGTGACAGTATTGTGGCTGGGGGCAATGCCGGTTAACAAAGTTTTCTGGTTAACAGAGTGCCAGATAACAAAAGTTTCACTGTAGTAGGTTTCCAACTGTTTTGTGTAACACTGTCACTAGTGTAAACAACTATAATGTATTGGTGAATCTAGACCTATATGTTTTGTCTATATTTTAGGTCTCATCTGAATTTTAGATTTAGCTCTTAAATAGCATGCTGCAGGACAAAGGGATTCATGTGTTTGTTTTAATTACAATTAAGAAATAACTACACTAGTTACACTGTTCTGAAGAATTTATCACAGACTTTCATCTTAATGATTTTCAACACAATTATATGTACAGTGTTATCGGAACTGAGTACAAAATTTACCACAACAGGTTGAACCTCTCTAGTCTAGAACTATCTGGTCTGGCAACATCCATGGTCCAGCATGATTTTAGTTAGCTGGATGTTCATTTATCACGAGTGTGGACAAGTTTGCTATGGTCCCATAAAGTTTGTTTAAAGCCATCAGTCCTGACTCTCAGGGTGCGTCTAGACTGGCAAGTTTTTGCGCAAAAGCGGCGGCTTTTGCGCAAAAACTTGCCAGCTGTCTATACTGGCCGCGAGAATTTGCGCAAGAGCACTGACATTCTACTGTGCGAAATCAGTGCTTCTTGCGCAAATACTCTGATGCTCCCGCTCAGGAAAAAGCCCTCGTGTGCAAATGTTTTTGCGCAAAAGGGCCAGTGTAGACAGGCAGCTAAGACGTTTTACGCAAAAGCAGGCTAAACGGAAAAAAGCCCTAGTGGACGCTTGGAGGCTCCGTAGGCGCAATCAGCTCCCGGACTTCCTGGTAACCCGAGCCCCCTTAAAGCAGACGCAGGCTGCTGAGGTCACAAGGCAGGAGACCTTCTCCGACCTCTGGCCAGAGGTCTGCCACGTGGCCCCTGTCGTCCAGCAGACACCCCCAAGCACGATGGCAGCTTCAGGTGGGGATCAACCACCCGCACCCCCAGCGCAGGAGGCCCACAGGGCCAGAAAAAGAAGGGCCCCATCCTGGTCCTCGGGGTAGCTGGGGGCACTGCTGGACCAGTGGCAGGAGGAGGAGGCCCTCCATGACACCTGCTCCCGGTGCCGGAACGCAGAGATCTTTGCCCGCATGGCTCAGGCACTCGCCCAGCAGGGCCATCCAGCCCAGACCCTGGAGCAAGTCCGGGCTAAAGTAAAGGAGCTGCGCCTGGGCTACGTCCGGGCCAGCGAGGGCCAGGGGGCAGGAGCTGACACCTGCCCCCATTACCAATGGCTCCACGCCATCCTGGGCCAGCCAGCACCGCAGGCACCGGACGTCCCTGTGGACAGCAGCATGCGCCCCCCCGTCACCCGGACCACAGAGGTGGGGGAAGGAGACAGCAGCAGTGCGTTGGAGGACGAGGCCAGCACTGCCACCCTGCAGGCCCCCTCCGGCAGCCCCGATGTCTCCCGTGCATCCTCGGAGGCCGGGGAAGGATCCACCGGTGAGTGTTGCACTTTGCACTCACAAGGGCGGGGGGGGCGGGGAGAGGGAGCCAGGCGCCCGGAGGAGGGAGGGGGAGAGCACATCACTCAGGCCACGTGAGCTGCACGCTGTGTAGCATTAGGCAGTAAGCAGCACGTGCAACCACGTGCAGCCTGGTGACTGAGCGGGATGTGGCCGCAGCAGGCAGCTGCAGGGCACGCCTGGGACCGTGCTGCTCTTACACATCCGGCAGGACCAGGGGGGAAGGGTGGATGCTGGCTGGAACCAGCCAGGGCCCCAGGGACTCAGGCCAGAGCCCGCACCTCCGCAAGGGTGCAGCACGCAGAACAGCACACTGTCCCATGCCTGGCTGTGAGGCACAGCCAGCTGCTCCTAGGAAAACTGCAGCATCACAGCCCTGTGAGCGTGGCCCCCACTGAGCCCCTCGCCTGCTCCCGGTGCCTTGGCTGGCTCCCCGAGGGAAATCCCCACTGCGGCCACACATGTCCCTGGGCTACGTGTGTGAGGGCTAACAGGAGGGGGAGGGGGGGAAGCGCTCAGGCTGGCCCTAGGGCCACCTGAGTTTTGCTGCAAAGATGGTACACTCCCCAGTCACCCCTGGTTCCGTCCAGGAGACATCCCACGCGATGGGGATCTGAGAGCCCAGACCACGTCTGCCAGATGTGCTCCCAGGCACTGTGTGGGGATTCATCTCGCTCCGTCAAACACCATTGATTAGCCCAAAGCCTCACAGCCTCCACCGGCAGGGAGTTCCACAGGTTAACACAACACAAGCGCCCTCTCACCCTCCACGGGGCCAGGACAGACCGGTGGTTACAATACATGGAGGAGGATCCTACTCCAGGGGCGGTCCTGTATGCAAACATACAACACGGGGGGGGGGTAACCGAGCGGGCCCAAGCCACACTACTGTGGTGTCACCTGGGCTCAGGGGTGGAAGGCATGAGGTGTGGGGACAGTGGCCGGGCTGCCTGACTGACCCATCCTTTCTTCTGTTCCCTGCAGCGGGACCAAGCACAAGCCGGGGACCCTCTAGTCCTGCAGCAGCAGCACCCCCAGCCGCCCAACCACCGAGGCAGCGGCTCCGCCACCGGGACCAGCTCCTTCGGCGCCATGTGCAGGCCATCGAGCGTGTCGAGGCAGCCATCACTCGGCGCGTGGAGGCGGACCTGCAGTGGTGCCAGGAGGCCTGGGGTGCCTTCCAGGCCCAGTGCGTCCGCATAGCGGATTCGATCGCCACCCTTACCGCCCACATTGTCCATGCCATCCATTATGGCATGGCCTTGCCCCATGCCCCTGCCATCCCTCCCCTAGCACTGCCCCTGCCCCCTCCTGCAATGGCCCCTCTTGCTCCTGTCCCTGCCCCTCCTGCAATGGCCCCTCCTGCTCCTGTCCCTGCCCCTCCTGCTCCTGCTCCTGCCCCTCCTGCTCCTGCTCCTCCTGCTCCTGCCCCTCCTGCCCACCTCCCCGTGCAGCCTGCCCCGATGCAGCCTGCCCCCCATGTGCAGGTCCGCCCCTGCAGGAGCGGTCGCAGGGGCCACCCCTCCCAGGAGTAGCTCCTCCCCCTCCCAGTTCAAGGTCTCCTCCCCCTCCCAGTTCAAGGTCTCCTCCCCTCTCCCAGTTCAAGGGCTCCTCCCCCTCTCCCCCTTGTAAATAAAAAAATACAAGTTTTTTCTGTTCAAAACAAAACTGTGTTTGGTGTTTATTGGGAGGTAAGGGGGGGAGGAGGAGGAAGGGTAGGGGATGGGAGGGAGTTGTAAAGGGAGACCGAGGCGACCCTACTATGGGGCCTGGGCAAACATGTCCGTCAGGGCCTCCCGGATGCGCACCCCATCCTGGTGCGCCTGGCGGATGGCAGCTGTGTGGGGCTGTTCATAGGCCTGGCCCTCAGCTGCCATCCATGCGGGGAGGAAGGCCTCCCCACTCCACTCCACAACATTGTGGAGCACGCAGCGCAGCCACTACCTCCATGGCATTCCGCTCACCCATCTCGAGACGGGTGAGCAAACACCGGAAGTGGGCTTTCAAGCAGCCGAAGGCGCACTGCACGTGATTGCGGGCCCGGTTGAGGCGGTTGTTGAACTGGGCCCGGTTCTGGTCCGGCCGCCCCATGTAGGGCCGCATTAGCCAGGGCGGCAGGGGGTAGGCCGCGTCCTCGACGACACATATGGGCATAGGCACATCCCCGACAGTAAACTCCCGCCGGAGAAAGTAGATGCCCGCCTCCAGCCTGCGAAACAGGCCGGAGTTGCGTAGTATGCGGGAGTCGTGTGCCCTGCCGGACCAGCCCGCATAAACGTCTAGGAAGCAGCCATGGTGGTCCACGAGGGCCTGGAGTACAATCGAGCAGTACCCCTTCCTGTTCATAAAATGGGCCGCTCAATGCTCTGGGGCCCGGACGGGGATGTGGGTCGCATCCAAGGCTCCCCCGCAGTTGGGGAACCCGAGGGCAGCGAAGCCAGCCACGGTAGCGTCCACGTCGCACAGGTGGATGACTCTTGGGAGCAGGATGTCGTTGATGGCGTGGATGACCTGCAGAAGGGTGCAGAGAAACACATCACATACGGCAGGGTGAGTGTGCACTCCCTTGGCCCCCCCCCGTGATGCCCTCTGTGCTCACGCACACACACACACACACACACACACACACACACACACCAGGGCCCCTCGCCCACGCCCCACCAGCAGGCCTGGTGACCCAGCCTGGAGTCTTGGCTGCCCCTGGGCATGGAGTGCAACACCCTCCCCCCACCCCACTCCCCACTCCCTACTCCCCCTAGGACTTACCTCCATCACGATGACACCGACGGTGGATCTGCCCACCCCGAACTGGTGTGCCACCGATCGGTAGCTGTCCGGGGTAGCCAGCTTCCATAGTGCGATGGCGACCCTCTTGTCGACGGGGATGGGTACCCGCAGCTGGGTAGTGGCTCTCTGGAGCGCAGGGGCGAGCCAGGCACACAGCTCCAGGAACGTCCGCGTTAGCATGCGAAAGTTCCAGAGCCATTGCTGGTCGTCCCATTGCCCCAGGACCAGCCGGTCCCACCAGTCCGTACTGGTGTCCAGTCTCCACAGTGGCCTCTCCACCCTGTGGTGGGGATGCCACAGGGACGCCATGGGCTCCGTGGTGAGGGAGTCCAAAGCGATCTGCGCCTCCAGGTCCTGGAACAGGAGGGCAGCAGCCTAGAGCACCAGCTGCAGGCATTCCAAAATGGACGGCAGGGGCCAGAGCAGGCACATGGCCACCCCTGGCTCCATGGCAGAAAAAACAAGGGAGATGAAAAAAAAACAAGCAAAGGCACTAAGTGACAAAAGGCAGTGGTGTCCAAAAAGGCAGAGGGCAACCACCAAAACTGCTACGGCTGTCAGTCCCTGCAAGAGGTCCTATAGCACGCAGCAGGAGAGAAACCGGCTGTCCAGGAGATCCCTTTAAGCACGTGTCTCAAAGGAGCTCCAGCCCCCAACCCCGGAAAGGGCTGGTGCCCTTTTGCCTTCTTCAAAATGGTTCCGGGCTTCTGCTTTTGCGCAAAAGCGTCCCGCCAATGTAGACGCGTTTTTGCACAAAAGCGCATCGTTATAACGATAACTCCAGGACCAATCTAGACGCGCTTTTTCCATTAAAAGTATTTGCGCAAAATCATGCCAGTCTAGACGCAGCCATAGTGTTCTGTGCTGCTATTTAGCTCCAATTTAACCCTAAATATCTTCTAAGAGCCTAGTAAGCAATGGAAGTATTAGTAATGCCACTAGACAATACTGTCCTGCTATGGTTTGGTAAATTCTCTGGTCCAGCATCAGTCAGGACCCAAATGTGCTGAACTAGAGAGGTTCAAGCTGCATTTTATTAAGTCATTGGCAAAGCACAGTGAATGCTAAATTGAAACCAATCCTTTCAATAATGAATTGCACATAATCTACAAAGCAAACATTAGTAAAATGATGACTTCAGTGCATTAGTGATTAAAGAAAACAGATTTCTGCACTCAAACATAGGTGTGTTTAAACATTTGTTGTATCTGAAAAAAAAGTGAGAGTATCATATGACATCAGCTTGATTTATCCCTTGGGATCCACTGGGCAAGGCAGACTGCTGTTTCCAAGAACAGTTAGCATCTTGGAATGGAGGCACAGTGGCCCAAGCCACTGAAGATGCTGGAGCTAGCAAGTACAGGCCCCACATTGGGCAGAGTAGTTCCCCAAATGGTGGGAGTTTCACGGATTGAGTATGCCATCCTGGCAGATTCCATCTTTTTTTAGCTTCAGACTTAAAAGCTGCCCTTCGTTAGGAGAACCCCATATGTGAATCTTCACCTCCACCCATCATGATATAGCTTTTATACTCCAGGGTACAAAATTCAGAATTAAAGAAGGGACAAATTACATATTTTAAGATCTAAAGACATCAAATATTACTAGAGAAAACGCAAAAGGAGCACTTTGAAGACTCAGGCATGGAATCAGTGAGCAGCTGAATTTGATATGTGGGAAGAAGAGCTGTGTTAAACTGTATGTATTTATTCTCTTGAACTTGTTATATATATATATATATATATATATATATATATAAACCTGAATTAGCATTGTTGTGAATTGGTTAGTAAATATATAGCTGAAACTGTTCTGTTGAAAGCTCTTGTAGCTATAACTAGCTTGGTATTGGATCTGGTAGCTATTTTGAGATAGTGTTTAAAATTAATTACTGGTGAAGTGCATCCCAGTGGCAGCAGGGAGGCTGGTTAGTTGTTTATGTTATCATCTGTGAGAGTTTGGTTCTGATTATTAACTTTTTATTTCCTCTTTTCACTCCCGGTAAAAATAAACCTTGCAATTGTTTCAAATTTGCATAACTCTAGCACTGCCAGACAATGGTTTGGAAAGACCTCTCATTAAATACTGATGAGCGATGACTGGTCATTTGCCCTATTTCCTGAATAATCTGGCACTCTGCCTCTGCAAGCTGTAGATGCCTAAAAGAAATGCTACAGTTATTTATCTTATATTTGGGGGGGTGGACGCTCAAAATTATGAGCATTTAGCACTGGCTTTTGCATATTTACATTGTTTGACACGGCATGTTTGCAAGGTCTATGACAGACATTTCATACCCTTTCACATTTTCTTTGTCTCATTATTCTAGTCTAGTTGTTAGGTTTCTAGAAGATAAATATTACAGAATGTGGTTATATATACTTGATTATGTCAGTAATTCATTACAAATGGTAAACCTTTCCTCAAAAAGAATATTCTAGGATGTTACTGGGGGCTGATTGTACTCATATTTATGTTAATAGCAAAATTCCCATTTACTTCTGTGTGAGCACTACTGGAACATTGAATTGTACTCAATATATAGTATAATATTTTGCAAAGTGCATAGACAAACTTTGTTGTTCTGAAAGCAGTCAGAACGTTAGTTGATGACTGATGTGATGTGCTTTATTTGCAGTCCATTTCAGAATGCAAACAGAGATATGTCATCTGAGTAAGCCATCCTAATCCACTTTAACAGAGTTGATAGTAACCTCCAGAGACTGCTCTTGGTAATCACCAAACTTCAGCAGAGTTCAAAGTAAGAGTCTTAAATATTCGCCTATATCTAGTCTGATGTTTAGTGTAGTTTCCAGACATTACATAAGTACAACCTTTATTGTCTGTGTTCACTAGTATGTGTAGATGTTGGAATTAGGCATGCTAGGAGTGTGTTGCAGTACACCCTGGTGTGAAGTGGGTTTCAATTATAAACCTAGTTTAAAGTTTGATTCAATGGTTCTCAGTTCTCTATTATAAAAATTGTTCCACTACCCCTGCAAGTATCAGTCATAGAATCATAGACCTGGAAGAGACCTCAGGAGGTCATCAAGACCAGCCCCCTGCCCAAGGCAGGACTAATCCCAACTAAATCAACCCAGCCAGGGCTTTGTCAAGCCGAGACTTAAAAACCTCTATGGATGGAGATTCCACCACCTCCCTAGGTAACCCATTCCAGTACTTCACCACTCTCCTATTGAAATAGTTTTTCCTACTATCCAACCTAGATCTCTCCCACTGTAACTTGAGACCATTGCTCCTTGTTCTGCCATCTGTCACTACTGTGAACAGCCTTTCTCCGTCCTCTTTGGAACCTCCCTTCAGGAAGTTGAAGGCTGCTATCAAATGCCCCCTCACTCTTCTCTTCTACAGACTAAACAAACCCAAATCCCTCAGTTTCTCCTCATAGGTCATGCGCTTCAGCCCCCTTCTAAAAACATTTCTATTATAAAATAAACCAAACATTTGGAAGCATGAAGGTTCTAAAATAAGGATGAAATTTAATAACAAGCAAGTGTTTCAAAGTCAGGTATCTATTGGTTAAGGTTAAGATAATCACATTATAGTGTGTTTTGGCTACCTTAATTTTGAATTTTTCATTCTTGACTTTAAAACCTTATTACCACAATTGTAATATTTTTGTATGTTATAAGTATTTATAGTGAGTTTTTGTGTTCCATATAAAAACCATAAGAGGTATTGTGGTACATTGGTTAGGGGTACATTGGTATATCAGTTAAGTGTTAGGGGTTATTGTACACATAGAGGACTGGCCATTAATACGCAGTCAATGTTAACATAATTTGTTGTTTCTGTACTATGAATTTCATGGCAACATAAAAATTGTCAAACTAGTGGTTCATCTAGCTCAGTATTCTCTCTCTGACATTGGCCATGACCAGATGTTTCAAAGGAAGGTGAAAGAAATACTGCTGTTTGTTGGTTTATGATGTTAAAGCATGAGTGTTTATAGCACATATAAAAATAATATCTAAAGCATCTGTGGATGTACTCATTACCTATCTAAATATACAAACTTTTTATAATTAACATCACAGTAAGATTTTTTCATAAGTAAACGATTTATGTTTACCATTTTAATTCTGTTTTAATATTTTTCCTGCAATTTTTGTTAGTCTTTTTTCTATTTCTTTAGATATGCCAAGAAAAAAATAGTCCATATAAACCTTCTCTACCAGATTAGTAAATGTACATTAAACATGATAATACAGCTGTACTCTTATCAAATTTCTTAAGCTTTAGGTCTTCAGAATTTTTTATGTCCTTCAACCCAAACCAAGAAAACTAAAAGACTACAACTTCAATATGTGAAGCTTAGAGACTTCTAAAAATTCTCACATGAAGTGTTTCAATTAGTGGATCTTACAGTTTCTCACAGAGATCACAGACTATGGGTATGTCTAGACTGGCAGGTTTTTCCGGAATACCAGAGGTATCCCGGAACAACTCTGTCGCATCCAGAGAATGAGTTTGCTCTTCCACTTTTTTTTGCAGATGAGCAAATGCGCTCTTTTGGGGAGCCCTGTATACCTAGTTCTATAAGGAATAGGGGCTCCTCTGAAAGAGTAGGCTTTTCCGCCATTTAGCCCCGTGTAGATGGGGAGAAATGGCAGAATAGCCGCTTTTGGAAAAGCAATTGGAAAAAGTTACACAAATTGTAGAGTGCAATTTGCGTAGTTTTTTCTGAAAAACGGTGATAGTGTAGACCTACTCTATATGAAGTCTGCATAAAGCTCAGTGATTTTAAAATCTGCAGAAATCTACAGTAAATAATTTAATAATCAACCATCAACATTTGCAAAGCTCTCAAAGGCATAATTTCCAGTGATGGAAAATTAAACCAAATGCAAATTCTTAGATAAAGCTTTTTTTTTTTTCCAGTGTAGGACCTGATTCTTTAGTCTGTTAATAGTCTCTGTCAAGGCTGCTTTGAATTGTCTCCCTGAAGCAAAGGGGACTTAAACATGGTAGATCCAGGCAGGAGGAGATTCCCGCAACATAGGTGAATTTTCCAGTGACAAAGAGCTATAGTGGCAGATCCTATCCACATCGCCACCACATCAAGGCTACATCTAGACTGTAGGGTTTTTTGGGAAAAAAAAGATACACAAATTGCGAACCTCAATTTGTGTATCTTTTTCCACTTTTTTTTTTCGGAAGAGGCTTTTTTAAAACTTGACCCGTCTACACTTCTTTTATATTAGAAGATAAAATAAAAAAAGAACAAGTTAAAAATCACCTAGAAAAGTTAGATGCCTGCAAGTCACCAGGGCCTGATGAAATGCATCCTAGAATACTCAAGGAGCTGATAGAGGAGGTATCTGAGCCTCTAGCTATCATCTTTGGAAAATCATGGGAGACAGGAGAGATTCCAGAAGACTGGAAAAGGGCAAATATAGTGCCCATTTATAAAAAGGGAAATAAAAACAACCCAGGAAACTATAGACCAGTTAGTTTAACTTCTGTGCCAGGGAAGATAATGGAGCAAGTAATTAAGGAAATCATCTGTAAACACTTGGAAGATGGCAAGGTGATAGGGAACAGCCAGCATGGATTTGTAAAGAATAAATCATGTCAAACCAATCTGATAGCTTTCTTTGATAGGATAACGAGTCTTGTGGATAAGGGAGAAGCGGTAGATGTGGTATACCTAGACTTTAGTAAGGCATTTGATACGTTCTCGCATGATATTCTTATCAATAAACTAGGCAAATACAACTTAGATGGGGCTACTATAAGGTGGGTGCATAACTGGCTGGATAACCGTACTCAGAGAGTAGTTATTAATGGGTTCACAATCCTGCTGGAAAGGTATAACAAGTGGGGTTCCGCAGGGGTCTGTTTTGGGACCGGCTCTGTTCAATATCTTCATCAACGATTTACATATTGGCATAGAAAGTATGCTTATTAAGTTTGCAGATGATACCAAGCTGGGAGGGGTTGCGACTGTTCTGGAGGATAGGGTCATAATTCAAAATGATCTGGACAAATTGGAGAAATGGTCTGAGGTAAACAGGATGAAGTTTAATAAAGACAAATGTAAAGTGCTCCACTTAGGAAGGAACAATCAGTTTCACACATACAGAATGGGAAGCGACTGTCTAGGAAGGAGTACGGCAGAAAGGGATCTAGGGGTTATAGTGGACCACAAGCTGAATATGAGTCAGCAGTGTGATGCTATTGCAAAAAAAGCAAACATGATTCTGGGATGCATTAACAGGTGTGTTGTGAGCAAGACACGAGAAGTCATTCTTCCGCTCTACTCTGAGCTGGTTAGGCCTCAGTTGGAGTATTGTGTCCAGTTCTGGGCACCGTATTTCAAGAAAGATGTGGAGAAATTGGAGAGGGTCCAGAGAAGAGCAACAAGAATGATTAAAGGTCTAGAGAACATGACCTATGAAGGAAGGCTGAAAGAATTGGGTTTGTTTAGTTTAGAAAAGAGAAGATTGAGGGGGGACATGATAACAGTTTTTAGATATCTAAAAGGGTATCATAAGGAGGAGGGAGAAAACTTGTTCATCTTGGCCTCTGAGGATAGAACAAGAAGCAATGGGCTTAAACTGCAGCAAGGGAGGTTTAGGATGGACATTAGGAAAAAGTTCCTAACTGTTAGGGTAGTCAAACACTGGAATAAATTGCCCAGGGAGGTTGTGGAATCCCCATCTATGGAGATATTTAAGAGTAGGTTAGAAAAATGTCTATCAGGGATGGTCTAGACAGTATTTGGTCCTGCCATGGGGGCAGGGGACTGGACTCGATGACCTCTCGAGGTCCCTTCCAGTCCTAGTATTCTATGATTCTATGATACACAGGGCCAAATTTCGGAAAAACCTCCTATTTCTGAACATCCCTTATTCCTCTCACCAAGAGGAATACAGGGATGCCGAGAGTACACACCCGCTTTTTTGGAAACTGCTCCAAAAAAGCAGACACGTTTCCTGGACATGGCAGAATTTTTTCGGGATACCCCGGAAAAACTCTGCAGTCTAGACATAGCCCCAGTCACAAGCCTTGAGATTATGACTAGATAAAAGAGTGTACCTGTCCCCCAAGACGGCAGGAGCATACATATCCCCCACAAACATCTGGCCTTACCCAGCTTAGCCAGACCAGAGATACTGCTTATAATGTTGTCAAGTTGTTGTTTTTACAAAAATGAATTACTCTGATTTTTTTCCAACTGTCACATATTATCTTTCTGTCCAAAGTTGCCAAAAATTTCTCCTTTGTCAGAGGATCATACATGAGAAATTTCAGGCAGACCAAGTGAATTCTGTCAAAGTTACAGAGAATCAAAAGAGAGGATGGTCAAATCAAGCTTATAATAGAAAGCTAAACACAACCTTGGTTGTAAAGAAACTACTGTATCTTTGTAATTCTTAGTATTTACTTTACTGAGCTGTTCATTTTCAAAACACTTTACAACAATAGCTAATTATCACAGATTATAACCTATGGAACTGCTGCTGCGCCTCCAAAATCTTAGATTTATCCTTTTTTTTATTTTTAACAAATGGAAGTATATTTTTCTCATCCCATCTAAAAAAAGACAGACTGGACCTGTTAACTTAATGAAATATATGTTTTATCAACAAAGTTCATGAGCATTACAAGCTACTCTTGGCTAAACTGCTTGTTCTTGCTCTAATTTCTGATAAGCTTCAAATATGGTTTAGGTTCTATAAGGCTCAGAGCCACAAGTTAATATCTGGCCTAAATAGAATATTTCAAACCTTGCAGAATTTCATCAGCATAGTTTTCAGAGATGAGTTTTCAGAGCTTTAGCCAGCATGTTGTCTACATTTCAGGCTTCTCTAAAGTTAGAAACTTCACCAGCATATCCTTTCTCTATTCTAATTGTCCACAAGAATCAATTTATTTTGTCAGATTTATTTACCAATTGCTTTCTGGAAATATTTCTTAGTCTGTAAATTGTTCACAAACTTTATTATACCTATTGGATATTCAACATTTGAGAAGTTGTAGTTAGGTTTGATGGGACACATGTCACATGGTATATTTCTCTTCACAAGTTGGATAAACATAACTCAGATTCATATCTCTAGCGACAATACTTCCATTTATGAACACAGCTTTCCTCCTCAAACTACAATTCACTTTATTCAATTATGTTTCATGCTGTAATGTGTCTCCCTGGAAAATATATTAGACACAAGATGACCTTGTTTACACACCAAAGTAGAAACAATTTAAATGCATTTAAATAATAATATAATTAAACTGGTGAACCACTTTTTTTCCAACACTTCTAAATGAGTCTACAAGTAGCATAACAATTTAGCTTAGGTTTAGCTTGGTCTATGCACAATTTTTCCACCAGGATAACTATTCCAGTTAGGAAAGTGAGTTTTTCTGAAAGACTTAAACCATTACAACATCTAGTGTAGGCATGGTTATATAGTTATAAAAGTGATACACCACTACAAATTATTTCCCTTCTTGTACTAGGGTTGCTACCTGGATGGTTTATGACTGGTATGGCTATGTTTTTTTAATGGCCTTGTCAGCTGCTGGTCCATGATGTTGTTATATGCCAGTTTCTTGGGGGTTTGTTGTTGTTGTTCTGCTATAGTCAGATATTATTATGCTATACAACTGAAGAACCTGAAAAACACATTTTCTCTCATGTGCTCTCAAATGGGTTCTTCCAGATTTCCACTATTTAGAAAGGCATTTTAGGGAGAAAGAACATGACAATTAACTTGTTAGTCTCTCTGCAGTTGCTAATGATTCCATCTAGTATCCCTGGTGCTTTCTCTTATGCTTGTATTCCTTGTACAATCAAAATTTCTATTCCATGTGGCCTCAGCCTGCATTTTTTGCACACCTAGGCCTAGCAATGACATCGCTAGGAATTTTGGGTGTTCAGGAATGCAAAAATCTGATTTGTCACTCTTTTATTGCATAAAAATGATAAAATAAAAATGAAATATATGGGGGAAGTGGAAGAAACAGAGTTTTCTGGCAGCAATGTGCAGACACTGCCATCAGGAATAGCAGATGCAGCAAGGGAGAGAGAAACAGAGTAAATGGAAGTAAACAAGATTTGTTATTACTGAACTTAAAATAAAACAAGAGAGTTTATTTTTTGACAAAATACTGGTTTCCTTCATTGGGAACCAGTGTGTTTTTAAATCAAGTCACCAACACTGTACAAAACAAATAAATCTGTTCATTATGTACATAAGTGGTTCATTTCTGTAATTAGTAAATATTTTAACAAATATTTTTAATTTAACACCATAAAGCATGCCAAGATGTTTGCCATTTAAGTCTACTAAAGTTACAAAAAAGTTGACTTCAGGGTTCTACTGACATGTGTTTTGTGCTAATATAAGGAGTAAATTCCTGATATAAGAGACTGAAAATTTTTTCAATCTTAAATGCCAAATCTTGTGGTCCTGAGAGGCCAGTATCTTTAGCATTTCAGCCAAATTCTGAATTAAATATTTTATTTGTAGGAGTCTAGATAACTGAAGAGATTGGTAATGAGATATGAAGCATTTCACCCTTAGGTCATTAGTTCAGAACTGAGGCTATGTCTATACTGCACCTCTCTTCTGCAAAAGCTTATGTAAAGGAAGCATGGATTAGCATATTGTGATGCTTCATTTGCATAATTAATTAGGGGCCATTTTTGCACAAGAGGCTTTTGCTCAAAAAAGCTGTGTAGATGGCTCCTTTTTGCGCGAAAACCCCCTCTTGCTCAAAAGCCATTCTTCCAGTACCAATATGGCAGATACACTCTCTGTGCATAAGTGATGGGAGCAAGTGGGGAATGGACACAGGAATGGGGAGTAATCTGCACTCTGAAAATGGCTGCAGCAAATTATTCCTCCCTGAAAAACTGGGGTAGCCAAAAAGCATAGATAATTCAGGTCAAATGCCTCCTAGGGCCCTTGATGGAGTGGCCCAGCTATGCAACTCCCTTTACACAATTTTGGCCCCAACAGAATTGGAACCTTGTTCAATTAAAATAAATTAGAGAAAAAAATATACAGTTTTACTACTGTTACTAATCATGGTAATCGAATTAGATTTTAAAGCAGCACTATCTCTCTGTACACCTGCTCAAACTTACAATTAACCATCAGTTTATCTGTTTAAATTATAGATTGAATAATGGTTGAAAAGTTTTTTAAATCTGCGTTCTTGAATAGATTAAACTGGTTTGTACACTGCTCTGTGCAAAGGATGTGAATGAGTGATCAGTTAACCAGGTGATGTTTACCGGGTAACAGTTTTCTGGTACCCAGGTTCAGCCTCCTGTCTGTGGCCTGCCAAAGGTGGAAGGCTGTTCCAGCCCTGCCAGACCGCCTCCTCCCCCGCCCCCACGGGCTGCCAGCTCCCTGCCCATGCGGGGCTGTAAGTGGCAGCCCCACACAGAGTTGGGAGTGGTAGCCCTGCACAGGGATGGGAGATGGAGCCCCACTGACTGGGGGCTGTTCCAGCTGGGCTGGAATAGTCTCCTGCCCAGTATCTTGCTTAGTCAGTAAACTGGTTAAACATGAGGTTAACCTAATGTTTAACCAGTCAACTGATTAATTGGGATTTTACATCCCTCCTCTGTGCATTTCATCCCTGATTAAAATGAACTAGCAAAGGAAATTGCAACTAATAGCTATTTAACAAAAAGTAAATCTGATAAAAAGCATTTAGGTAAAAACTCTAAAATACAGAGAACCTCAATGTGACTGAATTACTTCCTTGATTTGAAAAAATGGCTTTGTTGAACAGACTGCAGTCAAATTTAGAACAAAAGCATTCTGCATAGTAATCATGGTTGGGTGAATGAAGCCCAGATCTGGTCTGAATTTATGCATGTTGATGAGGAAAAAATTATACTTTCACCACCTAGTGTCTAAAGCAGTTCAAATCTGTCCTGAAAGCTGTTTCCTCTAATTGCTGTTTAATGGATAACAATAATAAATAATGAATCATAATGCAAAATTTAATATGTCAGATTGACATTTTTGTTGGTAAAAAGGAGAAACTGACAGTACTATGGAAATGGAATGATCATTCTAGCCATATAAAACTGTTTATGGCCACACATTGGGATAGATGCACTCCTACTTGTTTTGATAATTGTTTGCCCAAGTGCCATTAAAGGTTCTTATTTCATTTCTATGGGCATTACCTTTGGGGAAATGCTACAGTACCTTTAGGAATAACTCTTTTTGTGCAGTGCAGCACATATCTGGAGGAGTATGTTAAGCAGAATCATTAGAATATAATACATCTTAATTACACACACAAAACTACATTAAAAGAATGTTAAGGTTGTAAAGTCAACCACTCAAAAGGTAGGAAATGCCAGAATTAAAACAACCTGTGCTATCTTAATTTAGTCCCTGTGTGCAAATGCATTATGATACAGTCGGTAAGTATATGATCACATATTTTTTTCCACAGGATGCTGCCTCACCCAATGCATTCAGCGTAAGGGGACAACCAGGAACAAATGAGTACTTATTTAACACAAAATCAAGATGTCAAGCACAAAATTAGTCAAGGTACCAGGGGACACGAAGAGAAGACATTTTTTAAATTGTCTACACATCAATGCTAGGAGCATAGGTAGTAAACAAGAGAATTTTAAATTGCTCCTTTATGAGCAATTTCATTCAACATAGTTCATATTACTGAAGCTTAATTGGAACATTCCTTTGATTGGAACATTAAAAGCACTAGTTATGACCCATACTGGAACATTAAAATTACTAGTTATTACCCATTTTAGTAAGCAAAGTGTGTGAGAAAAAGGGAAAGAGAAGTGCCAGCCTATATAAGAAATTGGATTACCTGTTTCTATGGTTCCTGACAATTTAGAAGCAGGTGACTTTGAAAGCTTATGGATCAGTGTGCGAACATATGAAGTACTAGATGGGGTATATGACGTCTACCACAAGACTACCAAATCACACTAGAGAATAGGATGATGGGCTCTATAAAGACCCTTCTATAATGTGTAGGGAGGGAAAAGCTGTTATTATAGGGGACTACAATCTGAGTAACAGGCTGGAGGTTTCATGCTACCTAACAATCTTCTTGGAATTTCTAAGGATTATGGTTAACATTCCCTGAAGGATTATTACCTTGTTGTAGAAGAGAGGCTTGCATGTTCCAGTGAACCCCAGGACTATGTTGTATGGAGTCTAGTGCTCCTGATAGGGTCACCCTAGGCAAACAGGTCGAGTTGGAGATTCCATACTAAAAACAATCTACCTCAACACTTTAATAAAAACCCTAAAATGTCCCCATTAACCTTGCCTGAGCTAGGAAGACTAAGATCTACCCCTGGGAGCAGTGTCTAGTGAGTGCAGTGTCTAGTGAGTGCCTGGTAGTCAGACCCCCATATAACTGGGCCATGCCCAGCCCAAAAAGGTGACATAGACCCATCTTGTGAGGTCAGAGGAGAGAACACGTATTAAAGAGGCATGCGCTAGATTCAGTCTCTGACAGAAGGCAACTGAGAAGGAACTGAGGGAGGTTCACATGTGAACCCCTATATAGGCTGAAGCTGGGACACAAAAATGTGTAAGGTACAGCTACCAAAAATCTCTGATCAAGAGCACAGGGACATATGTCCACGTAAAGTGGAATGCTCACAGGGACATTACTCAAAGAACATATATTTTGTCATTTTGCCTGTGCAATTTAATGGAAGGGTTCAGTATTCCTTGTAAGCTGTGCACTTCTGTGGCTGCCCAGGAGAGATTCAGATGCCACCCAGCTCATCTGCAGAGTGCCCATAGCAAATTATTTTGTTTCTACTGGTGGGCACATTCGCACATGCCTTGGTGCACAGAACATAATTTATTCTGCACATGGATGGAAAAAATCCACACATGGATCCCAATATTTTGCTAACTGTCCTACCAGAAAATTTACAAGGAATGGAAGAAAGGAAGGATCAACAAGAAAAGCTACTTCCTGAAGGTCAGCAAGTATAGGAATGAAGTGAGAAGTTCTAAAAATCAGTGTGGGACCTTGTAAAAGATATTAAAACCAATAGTATAAGGTTCTACAGCCCTATACATTTAAAAACAAAAAAACAAGGAAAGAGGAAATGGGACCAGTAATCACTGAGGATGGGTTGGAGATTAAAAATAAACTGCTTAATACCTAAACAAATACTTTACATAAATTTTTACTAAAGGTAATGAAGCGATTAGAAGTAGTGACAGAGTGGCTAATGGGAATGATCATATGTAATTAGAAATTACCACGTCCAAAGTGGAAGTCAAACTCAAGCAGCTTAATGCGACTAAACTGGGGGAGCTTGATAATTTTCATCCAAGAATATTAAAGGAACTGGTATATGAAATTGCAAGATCAATAGCCAGGATACTTATTTAGACCAAATAAAAGCGGGTTAATATGGTTAGTGATATTTAATGTATTGTAGGAGTAAAGCAGAATAAGAATGCTCACAGTTTAAAATTAATTAATACAATAATGCAAGAAAACAAAAGAAAACTAGTGTTTGTCAGTATTCCTCTAAAATGTTCCACTAATTTAAGTAAACAGCATGTGAGAAAACAGCAATATGAAAGTTATACTATGATTCCACTGTATCTGAATAATACTAAGTGTAGCTGTATTCAGTTCTTGTCTACTACTCTCTATCATTTATGCCAGATTTTATAGGATTTGAGAAGTACACAGAAAAGGTCAACAATACTCATTGGAAGGACAAAACCACTGTAAATAAAACAGGAGGATATGCTAAAAAAATCTATATTTTCATTGAAAAAATACTATTCAAAATAAATGTGGATGATTTCATTTGATTAGTAAACAGAAATTGCAACCGTAGTATGTTCTGCCTTCCACAAATAATAGAAGGCAATATGAGAGAAAGTAAAAGAAAAAGAAATCATCAAATGTCAGCAAGTTCTTAAAAGGAGAAAATAAATGATATACTCAAGGGGAATATCTGACTACAGGTTGGACGTTCCTGGTCCAGCACCCTCAGAACCTGACCAATCTGAAGGAGTTTGCTGGTCAGCCTCTCTGCTGATAGGTTCTGAGCTCTCTTAGATTCTGCCAGCAAATCGCCAGGCTCCCCTGTCTCTGGGCCACCAGGCTCCCAGCTCCTCGGCCAGCCCCCACTGGCCCGAAGCTCCGCTGTCCCAGGGCCCCTGGAGGTCTGCTGTCCTGGGTCCCATGGAGCTCTGCTGTCCTGAGGCTGCTGGGGCTCTGCTGCCCAAAGGCTGCCAGACTCAGCTGCTCTGGGGCCACCAGGGCTCCACTGCCCCAGGGTTGCTAGGGCTCTGCTGTCCCAGGGCTGCTGGAGCTCCATAGCCAGCTGCAGGCCACTGGCACTCGGCAGCCCTGAGGCTGCTCCGGGGCACCAGGACTCTGCTGCACTGAGGCAGAGTTCTTTGATCCAGGGGCTCTCTGGTCCGGCAACATCCTACTGGACCACGGATGTTGCTGGACCAGAGAGCCCCTTGACCAGAGACGTTCAACCTGTAGTAAAGGTTCTTGAGGCATCATTTTGGAAACATTCAGAAAACCGGTTATATTATTGGAGAATAGGTCCTTCAAATCAATGCTACTTCATGGGAAGAATCCACTATCTTCACCAATGTCACTAATATTTAAAAGTTCTCCTTGAAAACACTAGTGCATTAATCTAGGATATTTTTTAAATGGAAATGAGTGGAAATGAGTAATGTCATGTATTTTTGTTCCTCGGCCACCCTGTGTATAGTCATTAAAGTTAAATTCATTTGCTAGGCCTTTAACTAAGACCATCATTTTCTATCTACATGCAAGTGCAAGCATAGAAGCTCAAGGTGTTATGGGAAATATGGAAACACTACCTACTCCCCCAAAAACAGTTCATGAAATGGTGCATCATGAAAGTCGAGTAGATGGGGTGCAGCCTTCCGGTCATTCACAAATGAAAGTGAGTATATTTTGCTGCCACTGCTATTTGTGTATCCAGACGCAGAGAGTCTGCAAACCAGGGCTACAGAACAACTGAACAATATGAAGGCAGGTGCCTTCAGGTTATTGGGTGTGGGAGGTTGTAGAAATGGCAAGTTCTTTGGAGCAGTCCTTTCCCACCTGTTCCACCTTAGTCTTGTCTGGGTTCAACTTTTTGCTGCTTTTGATTAGGAACTGAGCAATCTGAGAAACAGTACTATTTACATGATTGGAAGATATACAACTTGATCCTGCAGTAGATTAGTCTCTGCCAATCCAAAAGGGAAACTCCCAGTTTGAACTAGCACCCAAGTCTAGGTTCTGGCAAGTGCTTCCAAAGTGCATAGCATTCTGAGCTATATATTTTTCCTTGTTGTTTTGGATGGATGCAGTGGTTACTGACGTGCTTTTAGAAGTTCTTTCCAATTCTGATACTAGTGATCATGTAAGGGGATTAATTGTGCAACAAACTATTCTGGACATAGACACTGACTCTATGGATGCACCATGGCTAAAGCACCAACATAAAAATAATAAGGGGTGCTCAGCACCCACTAGCCACAGCTAATCAGTAGTACTATCAAACAGCTGTTTGGTAGCTGGGGGAGAGGTTTGGGGAAGAATGGAGAATAGGTGAGTGGGAGGGAGTGGAGCCTTCAGGAAGGGGGAGGAGTAGAGTAGGAAGAGGCAGAGCAAAGGGGGCTTGGTTGCAGGGGCAGAGTGGGGCTGGGGCCTTGGGCAGAGGAGTGGTGGAGCAAACCTGGGAAAAAATAAAAGCTAGCACTTATGCTGGATGAAGAAGTAGGATATTTTCACACCATTATTAATCAGTCAGTCACCAATCTCTTATAGATTGACGACATCTTGAGATGTGGTAAGTGGAATTAGACAGGTTAAACATATTGTTCTTATCAAGATGTAGCATGGAAATAGCAGTGCTGATGCTTTATGCAATTTCCAGGTGGACTGGTTTTCAGAGGTGATATTGGTAGCAGCCAAGAAACTTTCAGCAGTGTTGCAATATCTGTGGAGTCTTGGCACATATTGGCTGAAGGTTTCCTAGAGGAATAATTTGCTTCAGAAACACAAAGTCTTTTTTTTTTCAATTTCATTTCAAGGTGGTTTTGGACCAGTTGATACACTAGGGATCGAACAGGAATTATATTTAACCTATCATAGGCAAATCTGGCTTTTATTTCTACGCAATCTAGGGTGGGCTGGATGGAAAGTTGGCCAGGGTCCATGATTGAGAGCTGCTATGCACAGAAGCTCATATAATGAAGTTCTGTATGTCTTTCAGTCACTGGTTTTGAAAGTTCAAATGAAACAAAGTGCTTTTTCATCATGTATTTGTAGCTAGTGTCTTTGGGCATTTTGGAAGAATGAGCTACTAACCAGATCAGTGCATGGCATTTTTGAATAATCATTGTTCCATAACGGTAGGGCATGTGGGATTAAAAGTCTCAAAACAAACCATATGGGATGGGGCCATTTGTATCTCTGGAAATGTGCTGTTCAATGTGAGTCAGTTAGAAATATTGATGTGGTTGATAGGCCTGTACTGAACAAATTTTAATACTCCATTAAAAGCAATGGTTCATAAGCTTTTTTTGCTGGAGTCTTTCTAATGTGGATTATGAACAGATGAGAAACAAGCAAAAGATTTACTTGGTAGTAGTTATCTCATTGCTTTGTTTCATTATTGGCTCTTCGTGTAATTTATTGCCATCTAAAAACAATTAACATATATTTACAAAATCCTTCTCGGTTATCTGGATCAAACAAACAGTTTTTCCCCAAACACATTTTTGGGTAATATAATGATCAACTCTCATTTCCTGCTAAATGCTTCAATCTCTCTCCATGTTTTTGCTTTCTAAAGCTAACTGGCAGCACAATACACTGTGAGCAGGCAACTTTGTCTCCTACTGAAACTGACGCCTTGTCTACACTACGAAATAAGTTTGAATCTCTTAAGGTCGATTTCTGGTCACCCAGTTTTGCAGAGTTGAAGGTCCATGTCCCCACTGTGTGCAAGAATTCCACGTAGCTCAAAATAGCACGTCCTCCTTAGGGAGACTGCTGTCAACTTTGAGAGCAATACATTGTGGGTAGCTGTCCCACAGTGCCTGCGCCACTTTGCATTCTGCTATGCTCCCGGTGCACTCTGGGACTCAAACTGTGCAGCGGGTGGTTATGAGTTCCATGTCCTGGGACCCCTGGGGGTTGGGGCTATGAAATTGGGTGAGGAGGGAAAGTTGTTCTGCATGAGGTGGGGGGAGAGGGTCTCTCTCCAGGCTCTCTGCCAGGTGCTCCATCACAGCCGTCATAAACAAAGATATTCTCCTGTTGCCTCTCTTGCACTTCCCTGCAAGCTTTCCTGTCCTAACGCACTGCTATCTTGTCCTACTGATCCACTATCCCATCCTGCCACTCTACTATCCTCTCCTGCTGCTGCACCTGCATCTCCTTCAGGAACATATTCCTCCACTACATTTGATCCTTAAATATGTCTTCTCTTGTCCATTTTAGCCTGCAGATTTGTGTGAGATGGCTAGCTCCTCCAGAGGGAAGATGCAGCAAGCTGTTCCTACTGTAACAAAAAGTTACAAGGGCACATATTACAGGAGATACATTGTGGAGCCTAAGACCTAAACTGTTAACATACAGTAAAGGTCTCTGTAAACCAATGGAAATGTGTTCTGTGCAAGGCCAAAGTTATGCTTTAAAGTGCCCACTGTACAGCGGGTACACAACAGAGTTCTCAAGGGAATGTCTGGAAAACTCACATAGTTTGGAGGCAGGAATGATAAGGGGCCTCCCTGGACTCAATCCTGTGGGCAGTAGGGGGGACAGAGGGAGCAGGGTGGCGTATCATGCAGCTTCCCTCCTCTGTATCCACCAAACCCTGGTTCCTGGGACTGTACTCTCCCATCCCCTAGAAGTCTACAGGCAGGAGGAAGGGAGGGGTTGCCAGAAACTGAAGGAAGCCAAGCTAGCAGCAGAGGCAGCAGCTAATAGCTTCCCCTCCTCTTTCATTCAGATTGCCACATGAGATATCAGTCTTCTCTGAATCACACAGAGTGATAGGGAGCTGATGTTGACTGAATGTGGCCAGAAACCTGGGCTTTATGCTGCAGTGTTTTGTGCTGCAATGATGCCAGACCGCTTACTGCTGGTTTGTCTTGTCAAGGTATCCTGTCGTGGAGGACAGAATAAGGCAGGCCTCCCTAGAAACCTTATGAGAAGGATCAAAGAGTTCCTATCTGAGAGTTTCATAGAGATATTCAGGGAGGATTCCCACTCCATCTTCAGGAACATTAACAAGCTGTTCCAGGCACCCCATGCTGTGTAAGCACAGAGTACACCACACATCTCACTCAATTGTCTTAACCCGGTTGGAGAAAAAAACAACAAACAAACCTGTGAACTCACCAGAAGTGCCCTCCCCGGGATCAGTGCTCGACTGTGAGACATTTTAGGATGAGGGGATTGGCTCCAATGTGATGAAAAGTTCTTGATTCTCACCACTCACCAGCTGGCCATTCTCTCATCCTCCTTCTCCTCCCCCTCCACCACCACACTGTCCTTCATGCTGCTGCCCTGCGGGTCTTGGGTGAATTCTATGGTCTGGCTTGGGAAGCTGGTCGGGTCCCCACTCAAGATCGCATGCTGCTGATTGTAGAAATGGCATGTTTGCAGTGATGCACCAGACTGCTTGCCTCTTATTTTCTGATAGGATTGCCCCAGTTCCTTTATTTTAACATGGCATTGCTGGGAGTCCCTGGGGTATCCTTTCTCTACCATGTACTTTGCTATCTTTGCATAGATATCGGCATGTTTTTTTCCCCCTGTTTTGGAGCACCAAGTTTGTCCAGATCATTTTGAATTATGATCCTATCCTCCTTTGCAACCCCTCTCAGCTTGGTATCATCTGCAAACTTAATAAACATACTTTCTATGTCAATATCTAAATTGTTGATGAAGATATGGAACAGAACCAGTCCCCAAGCTGACCTCTGTGGAACTCTACTTGTTATGTGCTTCCAGCATGACTGTGAACCATTAATTAACGACTCTCTGAGAATGGTTATTCAGACAATTATGCACCCACCTTATAGTAGCCCCATCTAGGTTGTATTTCCCTAGTTTACTGATAAGAAGGTCACGCAAGTCCATATCAAATGCTTTGCTAAAGTCTAGGTAGACCATGTCCACTGCTTCCCCCTTATCCACAAGACTTGTTATGCTATCAAAGAAAGCTATCAAATTGGTTTGACATCATTTCTTCTTTACAAATCCATACTGGGTGTTACTTTACACCTTATCTTCCCGGGTTTGTTTATATACCCCGGGTTTGTTTATACTAGAAAGCCTGTAACTTTTTAACTATTTTGGCATAGTTAACATGGTATAACTCACTTTAGGGTGGATACAACTAGATTTTGTATAAAGGTGTTCCTATATGGGAATAAGGTGTTCCTATATGGGTATCACTGTCCCTATATGGGAATAAGAATACTAGTATGTGTCACCTTTTTATCAGTTACTTGTGCCTACACTAGGGTTTTTCCTGATATATAACTATTTTGTTTTTAAAAATCACCATACCTAAAATTGTAAGCCATAACCCTTTTAAGACTAGACCAGGCCCAATTTTCATTACTGCAGAACACAGAGTTAGGGTGTGACCTTTAAAAAAAATTCTACTTTTGAAACGAATTGTCCAACTCAACTTCCCTTTGCTATGAAATATAGACTAACAGGATAAAATGTTACTATTGGCCTAAATAGTCTTGAGATTTTACAGTGTGGACTTTTTAAAGTGTTTAACATGGCATTTAGCACACTAGTAAAATGTAGCATATTTACATTTTCTCACACAAGGCAATCAACATCCTTTACTGGTACTGTAGTCTCCTGTTAATTGATTTTTATATAAAACTGGCAAACTCTACATCACTGCAGGTGCCTGGTAGTTACTATTTTAGCCACACAATTATCCAGTGTCTAAGGCAGGGGTGGGGAACCTTTTTTGGGTCAGGGGCTGCTGACCCACAGAAAAATCATTCGGGGGCCACACACAAGTGAGAAGTAAAAAACCAAAAAGAAAACAAACCCTCACTGACTTGGCTCCTGATTAAGAAGGAGAAAGATACTCCCCACATTCCCCTCATACACCAGAACCTAGGGGAGCCCTGGCTAGTAAATGTTGTGTGCTCCAGCCCTGTGGTGGGGTGGCAGGGGGGAGGGAGGGTGGAGTGCCAGGACGGGCTGCCCAATGCTGGGGGGAGCCCTGAGCCTCAGAGGCCAGATCCAGGCAAACTGGGGGCAGCATCCGGCCCCCGGGCCTAAGGTTCCCCACCCCTGGCCTAAGAGTTATTTCAAAATAACTCCCCTTATGTCGAAATAACAAACAGAGCATCCACGCTACCAAGCCCATTATTTCAAAATAACGGGCTAGTTATTTTGAAATACTAAGTCCAGCTTTCCATGAAAAATAATGCTTATTTCAAAATAGTTATTTTGGGACTTATTTCAAAATAATTTCCTAGTGTAGACATTCCCGTAGAGATGATTGATTTTTTTTTAAACACACATTTTAAAAGGATGATGGATTTGTTGCTAAAAGTTCACAAAGCTTGACTACAGTCTTTAGATCAGGAAAATATTAATGTCCGCTTTATGAACTATTATGCTTTTATGATTCTATGAGGGAGTATATCACATACTGTCTTATCTATAAAAAGATCCATGTAAGTAAATTAAAATGCCTAATAAAAGTGTCAAGTACAGGAAAGAAGCCAAAACAGGTGGATCAGATTAACCTTTTTGATCTGTTATAAGACAGACATGTGAATTGCCAACTAACAGAAAATTTCCTGGAACAATTCTATTTTAAAACTTTGTTTTGTATAGAACGTCCCCTCAATCCAAAGTCGCAAAATTATCTTTAGAAAAATTAATGAATACTTCAGAACACTGCTGTGAAAAAGATTAGTACTGTCCATTTCAGATGTGGGAAAGCCGTGTCAGACAGAGGTTAAGTCATTCAGCAAGCCTGTTGCAGAGTCAAGAACAGAACACATTGTGGGAGCTATGAGAGGACTTAGATTTTGCAATGCTGAGCATCACATTATATAATTTTAAGCACCTAGAAAATCATTGGAAGAAAACT
Source organism: Rafetus swinhoei (assembly GCA_019425775.1). NCBI lineage: Eukaryota > Metazoa > Chordata > Testudines > Trionychidae > Rafetus > Rafetus swinhoei. The sequence goes on along the minus strand of CM033437.1, from coordinate 264,881,174 downwards.
GTGATCCACAAAACCAAGCTAGGCATCTGGGCTCCCTATGCAATGAAAGGGGAGAGATAGGCACGTAAGAATGAGAGCCACAAAAGCCAGCACAGTAGGTGCTAAACCATCTAAGTTAGCCAGTGAGAGATGATGTCAAAGAGATGTGCTAAATCTCACCCCTCCTTGGAGATAGACACCAACATCAGGACTACAGTGAAATGCTTATCTCTGTTTAGCAATCCACAAATAGACGTCAGCTATCCCATGGGAGTCCAGAGGCTTAGGTACCTAAAGTTGTTTCTTGTAGGAATAAGTTAGTGCCTGCCTTACTGCACACAGAATAGGGAAGGAAAAGGTGTCCACTTGTAGCCTAGAGAACTCACCTGGGTTGTGGGGCTCCCTCCATCTCACCTGTTGAAGCTGTACCACTGTGGATAAATAACAAAAGAGTAATTGGAACATGGGGACAGGACCCAGTGTCTTCCACTGGATGACTAAATTGTTTTCTCTCTCAGTTTCAGGCCTGATAACTGTTCCACTGTGGATAATTACAAAAAGGTGAGCAAATAAAGTCCAGTGGCTAGGGCACCCAGTTAGGAGGTGGAAGACTGACAGGAGCAGATAGACTGGATCCTCATTCTCAAATTATTTATCCACAGTGGAATAGCAGGGAAAACAAGGAGCTGCCCCTTTTCCTCAGAGTAGATAATTAACTCATAATCTAGCCCTTAATAATCCGACATTCATACGTATTTCCAAAATTATGATTCATAAACAAGATTATGGTGATCAAAAAGTCAATGGTGTTGTTCCCAATGTTTCCATATACTGTTGTGATTTTTCACTTGTCAAAATATGCTCTGATTCCAATTATTTGTAGTTAGAAGATTATACCTTGCAAATGTGATATAAATGGGTGACTCAGGAAAAGTCAAAACAAGAGCAACAAGGAGATGTATGTACTTTTGGAAAATGTAAACAGAGTCCTTGTTTATAATATTATTCATATGACTCAGTATAATTGTTATTATCTTGTAAACATAACTCACTGCTGTTCAGAACTGTGTAATCCACATACTAATTTGTCAAATTAAAAATATTTTAGACAGTCATTTCATGTCTCTTCCAGTTTTTATTCACTGCATCCATATGAAATCAGAGCTTTTTGCTTTTGTATACATATATATTAATTCAAAGGTACTTTCTTTAATTTTATTTTCTGGTGTTTATTTTGCTAATTGTCAAGTAGTCAGAGATTCAGGACTTTTTTATTTATTTTGTTGTTTGTATTACAGACTACTGGTAACACCTGGTAAAAATGGGATGTTGATGAGGTTAAGGCACATGCCTGGGACTCTAGAAATTTGGCCTTGGCTTTTCCACATACTTCCATATGAATCTAGAAAGTCATTTAACCCTTGCCTCAGCTTTACTTTTACAAAATATGGATAATATATTTACCTCCCCTCACAGAAGTTCATTAATGGTATAAATCATACTTAGATACTTGGATGGAAGGCAATACAATATTGAAAAATATTATAAGCCAACACTATAATATTATACATATCATCAGAATATAACATTGATAAGGTAAGCGAATAGTGGTGACTTACCTGTTCTTGAAGAAGGTACTCTTGCTATTTCTAAAGAACAAGGTTTCTTCGTAACTGCTATGTCCATGAAATCACAGAGGTTATTTTCATTTTCTGAAGAATGAGCATCAAGAGAAGCTGAAGGTACTACTTCCAGTGTATAGCTCCTTTTCTTTGGGTAAACATCCTGAAAAGTAGAAATGTAACTACATGATGAAAATAGCCTTGGCGGATGCAGTAAAACTGGAAAAGAGAACTTAATTCAATAACTCTGTCAAAAATAGAGTTTAAACTTCAACAAATTAAATAAATCACTTCCTACTGAAACCGTAAATTTAGTGACTGGAAGAGGTTACTTATATTCTATCATAAATCTCACTACTGAATATTAAATTTTATTTCATTATTTGCAGGCTCGACAAATCACTGAATCTACTTGCCCGTGGCGAGTAGATTTCAGCCGGTCACCCCGTTCACCGGCGGCGCGCGCATGTGCAATGCAGGTCTTGCGCATGCGCAGTGCGGGGCTGGTGAGTAGGTTTCGCCGCCATTTGTCAAGCCCTGATTATTTGTGATTGTGATTGTGTATGAATTTCTTCAACTCTTCATTTGGCATATTGCAAATGCTTTAATGGTGCAGTTGCTTTTACTGTACTTTTTTGCTAAGTATAGGTATATATCCTGATTAGATTTTAAAAGTATATTTTAAGAAAGAAACAGAATTATATAGAGTTAATAAATGGAATTTCTTTGTTTAAAGGGTTTTTGAGAGTTTGTTCATACTATACATATAGATAACTGATCTATTGTTTGATGGCAAAACCCAGAAGAGATTACTTTCCTCTTAATATCTTGAATGGCTAGCATTATAGGCACTAGGGCTCTCTTTGGTTATTCTTTTTACCTATGCCTTTTTGGCCATGTCTACACCTAGAAACTATTTCAAAATTACTAAATTGGAAGTAAGAACTCCCAATTTAACAAATTCGAACTAGCGTGTCATCGCTACGGGGAAGCCTTGAAATTAGTCTGAATTAGTCCAAAATAGCGCATGCACATTTAACGGACCCTGCATGGGACTTAGAGCCCCTGGAAAAACTCTGGTGAGGGCACCAGAAGGGCGGATACTTCCTGTGGCTGCTTGGTCCAGCATGCTTTCAGGGGCTCTTCTCTATGGCCACATCTCACAAGTCACTCCTCCACTGACTCCCTCCTCACAGGACAGAAAAGGCACACAGTGGGCACGTGCCTTCTTGTGATCTGATTGCCCACATGGATGCCACCGCGCTGACGCCATGAAGCCAGAGCTGCTGCAAAGCAGTGCAAAGCTCATGGTCCTTCTGCTGTGCCTCATGGTGCAGTAGTTCCAAAGTGCCTACATAGAATCATAGAACCATAGAGCTGGAAGAGACCTCAGAAGGTCATCAAGTCCAGCCCCCTGCTCTAGGCAGGACCAATCCCAATTAAATCAACCCAGCCAGGGCTCTGTCAAGCTGAGACTTAAACCCCTCTAGGGATGGAAACTCCACTACTTCCCTAGGTAACCCACTTCAGTGCTTCACCACCCTCCTAGTGAAATAGTTTTTCCTAATATCCAACCTGGACCTCTCCCACCGCAACTTGAGACCATTGTTCCTTGTTCTGCCATCTGTCACTACTGAGAACAGCCCTTCTCCAGCCTCTTTGGAACCTCCCTTCAGGAAGTTGAAGGCTGCTATCAAATCCCCCCTCACTCTTCGCTTCTGCAGACTAAACAGACCCAACTCCTTCAACCTCTCCTCATAGGTCATATGCTCCAGCCCCCTCATCATTTTCGTTGCCCTCCGCTGGACCCTCTCCAATGCGTCCACATCCTTTTTGTAGTGGGGGGCCCAGAAATGGACACAGTACTCCAGATGGGGCCTCACAAGAGCCGAATAAAGGGGAATAATGACATCTCTGGATCTGCTGGCAATGCTCCTCTTAATGCAACCTAATATGCCATTAGCCTTCTTGGCTACAAGGGCACACTGTTGATTCATATCCAGCTTCTCATCCACTGTAACCCCAGGTCCTTTTCTGCAGAACTACTACTTAGCTGGTTGGTCCCCAGCCTGTAACAATGCTTGGGATTCTTCCGTCCCAAGTGCAGGACTCTGCACTTGTCCTTGTTGAAACTCATCAGATTTCTTGTGGCCCAATCCTCTACTTTGTCTAGGTCACTCTGAACCCTATCCCTGCCCTCAAGCGTATCTACCTCTCCCCCAAGCTTAGTGTCATCTGCAAACCTGCTGAGGGTGCAATCCATCCCCTCATCCAGGTCATTAATAAAGATATTGAACAAAACCGGTCCTAGAACCGAACCTTGGGGCACTCCGCTAGAAACTGACCGTCATCCTGACATCGAGCCGTTGATCACTACTCGCTGGGCCCGGCCTTCTGGCCAGCTTTCTATCCATCTTACCGTCCATTTATCCAATCCACATTCCCTTAACTTGCTGGCAAGAATATTGTGGGAGACCGTATCAAAAGCCTTGCTAAAGTCCACTGACTTTCCCATGTCCACAGAGCCAGTTACCTCATCATAGAAGCTAATCAGATTGGTCAGGCATGACTTGCCCTTTGTGAATCCGTGCTGACTATTCTGATCACTTTCCTCTCTTCCAAGTGCATGTTGCTACAGAGGGACCAGTACGAGGAGGACGAACCCCAGCCTGCCTCGCAGACCCTGCTTATCCAGGTCCTGGTGCTCCTACTGCTGCATACACTCTCTCCCTTGGATACCATGGAACACCACTTCTGGCAACGGGACACAAGTTGGGACCGCATTGTCCTGCAGGAATGGGATGATCAGGAGTGGCTGCAGAACTTCTGGAGCTCTGCGAGTGGCTCACCCCTGCCTTCAGGCTACAGGACACCCAACTGAGACCCGCAATCCCCATGCAGAAGTATGTGGCCATCACCCTGTGGAAGCTTGCCACACTGGACAGCTACCACTCAGCCAGGAACCAGTTCAACATGGTGAAATCCACAGTCAGGGCCATGTTCCTGCAGGTAGCCAAGGCCATCAGCTACGTGCTGCTACAGATGGTCATCACTCTGGGCAACATGGACAGCATCATGAACAGCTTTGCTGTCATGGGCTTCTCCAACTGTGGGGAAGCCATAGACAGCACACACATCACTATCCTGGCCCCCCACTACTGTGCCTCAGATTTCATCAACAGGAAGGGGTACTTCTCCATGGTGCTGCAGGTCCTCATGGATCACAAGGGATGCTTCACTGACATCAGTGTTGGAAGGTCGGGAAAGGCGCACAAGGCCCGCATCTTTCGAAACTCCTGCCGCTTCTGAATGATGCACGCCGGCACTTTTTCCCCAGACCACACCATCAGAGTAAGGAAGGCAGACATGGCCATCATGATCATGGGTGATGCAATCTACTCTTTACTCCTCTGACTCATGAAGCCTTACACGAGGAGTCTGTACTGCATCAAGGAGCAGTTTAACAGCAGGCTGGGCAGGTGCCGAATGATGATGGAATATGCATTCAGCTGTTCAAAGGAAAGGTTCAGGAGTCTCCTCACCTTCCCGTTCCCCCACACATCCTCCACCCACACTCACCCCCCGTGCGCAGAGCAAATCAGACATTGTTTATTAAAAAATGGGAGTCTTTATTCAGGAGACATACAACATGGGAGGGAATGGGAAAAGAACCTGGAATGGGGGAGGTGGGCTCAGTGACGGGGCTGGGAGTGACACCTGCCTCTGGACACCAAATTCGGTATACTGCTTCCTTTTCTCATAACTTAAAGAAAGGTAAGGGTTTGGTTGTGCCAGAAAAATGGGATGTGCCTGGAATGGGATTGATTCTCATAAAACCATACAGAAAAGAGGCAGAATCACCAGGCACGTGAAAGGTGCTGGCTGTGGGCACAATCCCCAATCTGAGACTGCCCCAACCTTGAGCCTCACACCCTTTAGAGAGAGTGGGAAAGTTTGAAGCTCCTTCCTGCTCTCCCAATTAATACAGGAACATTGCTGGCTGTTCCCTGTCATCATGGAGCAATGGGAAAGTGCACAGTTTGCTGCATTCCCCACTCTGGTTGGGGAGCGCAGGGGAGTAGATGAAGTTGGCCCTGCCCCAGCTGGGGGACATGCATCTCCCCCAGCTGTGTGTGTGTGTTGGAGCTGCAGAGGCCACAGAGAGGTGCTTCTCACATGGTCCCAAGCTGTTGCAGTTAGACAGGGCTAGAGTAGTCCTCCATGGACAGCCTGCATACTTAACCCTTCATTTGCAGCCCCACACCAGAGCAATGATTTAAAATGAAGCATGTACATTTCATTTTATTTTCCAAAGAACAAAAATGAACTGAGTTAATGGCCCTAACAATGCTAGAAATATCTTTTAGAATTTAAATATTATTGGTGGATTTTGAGTGTATGAGTTTCCTACATTTGCTAATGCTAGAAAGAAGCAAACAGACAGAAGATATGACATGTTCACACTGCCAAATCATGAGATTGGTATCAGTATTCAAAACCACTAAATTAAGTAGGGGCAGGCTAGCTCAGAACATGAATGAAAATAGCACAGTCTGGTACAGGAATTTCTCTAAATTTGTGGTTGCAATCCAGAAAAATATGACAAAATATGCAAAGACAATATCTCACAGGAACACAGTGTTTGGCTACTCTGTATCAACCATATGAAAGCATATAGAAATCAGACCCCATATAATCTGATATGACAAGAAATTATCTAATGGGCCAGAAACCACCATGTGTTCATAAGAGTCGCACAAAAGCAAAGTATTTCCCAGCAAACAGTAGAAGAACGTGCCGCCCAGAGGAGATTAAGGCATATCCATTTTCCCACAGACTGACGGTTGGCAAACTTTCATTCTTAACCCACTAGGGTAATTTGCTAGCAGACAGTAAGACATTTTGCTGATATTGACCGTCCATTGGCACACACACACACACCCCTCCCAGTGGCTGTGGTTCACCATGTAAACTGAATCCCGGAAATGGTCTTCACACTATATGCAAGAGAAAAAACTGGCTAGCTTTAATAATTAAAAATTAACAATTTCCATTGAGAAAAGCAAACAGGGTTCAAAATAAAATTCAGAAAAAGAAATAATGAAAGGAAAGGGAAAAAACCTATTGCATCTTTTACCCTTCCATCCTTTGTCTGTATGTTTGTCCATTCATAGTGTAGGCTCTGTAGAATAGCATCCTTGTTTGTTTATAACAGTGCCCTAAAGTGCACTAGGTACTATAAAGAAAGATAAAGAATGGGCAAGTTTTGCAATTGGGCCTCCTGAATTATCATGTATGTAGGGTTACCAACCATCCAGGATTGGATTGGAGTCTCTGGGAATTACAGATTATCCTTTAATTAAAGATTTTGTCATGTGGTAAAATATCCAGGAATATATCCAACCCAAATTGGCAACAGTACAAATATGAATTTATAAACTCAAAATGGTCTCATTAGCCAGATGAAAAAAAAATACAAAATGGGGCCTTTGGTACCAATCCTGCAAAGACTTGAAAATGTGCTCAGCTCTACACATGGCAAAACGTCCAATTGAAGACAATAGGATTATTCACGGTGAGAAAATATAGTACATAGGCAAGTCTTTGCAAGATTGGTGCCTTAGAATGGGTTCACACAGGACCCTGCAAAATCCTGCATTTTTTACAAGATGGAAATGATAGCACTGTACTAATAAAGTGTTTCCTTTCTTTCAATTGGGACAAAAGCAGAATACTTCTTCCACCTACACTAATTCCCATTCTAATGGATTATCGGAATCCATGAATTAATTATTGGCTTGTTTTGTGTATATGAAATAAATGAATGGGCAAAAGAGAAGATATCGTTCAAATTAGCGTAGGGATGCAAACAACATCGTTTCTTCTGAATTTAGAAATAACAGCTGTCTCGACTTTCAGATAAAGCTTGTACTCTTTCTCCTTTCCCTACACAGAGATGCACAGTCCCCCAACACAGCAGAGCCAGCGTGGTTACACTTTACTGAAAGGTAGAGATTTTGAGAGCCCATTCCAAGTGCATCCCCTGGCACTCTGTTCCACAGAGGTTCCCTGCAAGCAGTTTCACAGAACAACTTGAAGGAGGGGAGAGGGTACTGCTGGTTTTGATACATTGCAGATCTAGTGGCACTGCTCCTTCAGAGGGTTGTCAAGCACTGCTACTCCATAGCAAAGGAAAGCATTGTCTGGGGAAGGATATGCCCTATGTGTTTATGACTGTAACTTATAATGGCATACCGCACAAATTTAATTTCCATGGCAACTAAATACAATAGCATAACTCAATTCAGTCATTGTACACGACATCTTCTGCTGACATAATACAGAGGCAGGGCGTGTGGTGATGGCAAATCTGCAAAGAGTGGATTACAGCACAAGCCATCTAGGAACCCACTAGCACCAGCACTGTTCTAAAAGTCTAAGGTACTGATTGAAGAGAGGCATGCTCAAGGTACCTGGGGGTAGCCCAGGATGTCCACTTCTAGTTTGCGAATTCTTCTATCAGGAGAAAAGCAAGCAACTCATGTTGCAAAATTACTATAAAGTGCCAGGCGAAAAATGTTAAATGTGAAAGGGTTGTTGGTAACGTTGGTGGAAGCAGAGTTACCAACAAGTAAACTAATATTCTAATAGCAAAAATAATGGCAATAAAATGGCCAGTGTAAGTTATACATGCCAAAGGCAAAAATTCATCTTTCACCAACATGCAAAGGCATCTGGAAAAGTATCAGATGAGCAATTCAGTCTAAAAATTAAGCTTCAACTCAATAAAAAAATATATAGATAGAAAATGCAAATATACAATTAATTTATTCTGAAACAACAAGTCAATAGAAAGACTCCATGGTAGGTATCATATGTTCCTTTCTGTATGTGCCAAAGTCCATTGCACAGTTATATATAATTTAATTTAAATAGCCAGATGTTAGTAAATCACATACCTGAGTTTTCAAAATAATTGTAAAAAACAATTTAATCCTCGCTTCTTTCTAAAATGGAAAACTGTGCAATAATCTTTTCAGTATTAGAAGCTTTCGTTTCCCTTTTCCCCGCCCCTTCTCCATGCAGTTATAGTATGCAGTAAGTCCACACCAGTCCCAAATATATCCAAAATGTACAAATGCACATAAAAGTCCCATTAAAATGATAGTTGTAATATTACTCTTGAATAATCTTTAACACAGAATCAAAATCTCACTTGTATTTGGGGTTAATTTTAACCAGTTAGCGATGATTCAATTTTGAATCTCTAAAAACTAATCTGAAATGTCAGAGCTGTCTAGGATATGATAGAAAAACTATATATATATATATATATATAACTGAGTATCAGATACCTAGTAGCTAACTGCTGTCAGAATTAGTTCTAATTTGGAATAAGGATTTCAGAATATTTTAAAGTATGCTATGTTAGCTGGCAACACTTTGTCGTTAGTAGTTTAGTAGAGAGGATGAACTTGTATAAACAACATAAAAGGAAAAACATATTGCCACCAATTGAAAAAGCATTAGCAAAAGTGCAGTGCAGCAGGTGAAGCAAACATACTGAGCCTTTTCTATTCTTAATAACAGCAGTGTTCTGGGATGCAGTTGCTGTAAGACTGCCAATGGCATACCAGTCCCCTGATTGGAAGACATCCAGATAATTTGCACAATTGTGAGCATCAACTGATTAGCTGTTTCATTTTTTTCAGCTACATGATTTAAGTGTCATATCTGGGCCAAGAGTGCAAGATGGGTGGAGAGCAGAAAGAGAAAAAATGATTGAGATTGCAGTTAAGCAGGAGTATATTCCTAGACAGAAATTAAAAAATGAAAAACAACAACAAAAAACACTAGGAAAGCCACCAAGAAGGAGAAAGTCTTCTAATTTACATCACTATATGCTATTGGAAAAAAGAGAACAGAACAATCAAATATTACATTAAGAGAATCGGTCAGTTGGAAGATTATGGCCCAAATTCTGCTCTTGTAAATAAAAATGCTTCATAAGATCACATCAACATCCAAACCAAACCTCTGTTGCTAGATACTGTAGTACACACATCCTAAGTTTCAGAACTCTGTCTTCTCCTGAGTCTCCTTCCGCAATTAGGCTACATCTATACTGCACTCTCTTGAGCAAGAAAATATGCAAATGAGGTGAAGCGGTGAATATTGCCATGCCCCATTTGCATACTTAATGAACCGCCATTTTTGCACAAGGGGCTTTTGTGCAAAAGAGGAGCCGTCTACATGGCTCCTTTTTGCACAAAACCCCCCCTCTCGTGCAAGAACCGTTTGCCTGAAAAAAAGCAGCAGAACGGCTCTTGCGCAAGAGGGGGTTTTTGTGCAAGAAGGAGCCATGTAGATGGCTCCTTTTTGCACAAAATCCCCCCTTGCACAAAAATAACATCTCATTAAGTATGCAAATGAGGCACAGCAATATTTACCACTTCACCTTATTTGCATATTTTCTTGCGCAAGAGAGCACAGTATAGATGTAGTCTCAGAGTTTAAAGATATGATGTTAGCATATGCTAGCTTAATACATACTGACATTTTAAAAGTCTACTGTAAACAAGGCACACTTGTAAGCTAATTGAGTTAAAGGCTAGCCTTCCTGCTATATTTTATCTTAACTAGGTTAGTATTTGCTAAAGCTCAACTTTCCTCATCTGGACTAGAGATTTAAAAGACAGAGCAAGATAATAATGTACCTAGAGTTATCAAGTGATTTAAAAAATTAATTGTGATTAATCACGATTTAAAAATTGATTGTGATTAATAGAGCAATTTATCACACTCTTAATAACAAAATACCATTTTTGCATGTTTTCACATTTTCAGATATATTGTTTTCAATTATAACACAGAATCTAAAGTGTATGTGTGGCGGAGTCCTCGCTCAGGCCCCTTGGTCTGGGACACCTTCTGGTCCACAAATCAGACAGAGACGCTTCTGGTGCAGTCACCCGTGCTTTTATTATTAGTTCCCACCACCTTCTATTTACAAAGCTTACAGTCCATTCAGTCAGCTCCTCCATCTGCCTGGGAGCACACTCAACTACACCCTTCCTCCTTGCCCCCTCCTGGCTTCCTTCCTCTGCCTTATATAGCCCTCTCCCAGTGAGGCCCACAGCTGTTTCTAATAGCCCTTCAGGCCTGGGCTTGCTCAGCTGTGGCCATCAGCCACTTCGGGCAGGCTACAATGGCAGAGCTCTGGCTTAGCCAGCAGTCTGTCACAGTATGGTACTCACTTTAGATTTGTACTGTAAAAATAAAAAGTAATATTTTTCAATTCACTTAATACAAGTATTGTAGTGCAATCTCTTTATCATGAAAGATGAACTTACAAAGGTAGACTTACGTACACAAATAACTGCACTCAAATATAAAATAATGTAAAACTTTAGAGCCTACAGGTCCACTCAGTCCTACTTCTTATTCCACCAATTGCTCAGACAAACAAGTTTGTTTATATTTGCAGGAGGTAATGATGGCCATTTCTTGTTTACAACAGCAACTGAAAGTGAATATAGGTATTCTCATGGCACTGTTCTAGTCGATATGGCAAGATATTTATTTACCAGATGCATTAAAGATTCACATGTTCTTTCATGCTTCAGCCACCATTCCAGTGGATGTGCGTCCATGCTGATGATTGGTTCTGCTCAATAATTATCCAAAGCAGTGAAGACCAAAGCATATTAATTTTTGTTGTCTGAGTCAGATGACACCAGCGGAAGGTTGATTTTCTATTTTTTAGTTTCTGCATTGGAGTGTTACTGTTTTAAGAATTCTAAAAGCATGTGCCACATTGTATCCCTCTCAGATTTTGGAAGGCATTTCAGATTTTTAAATCTTGGGTCAAGTACTATAGCTATCTTTAGAAATCTCATGTTTTGTCAAATCTGCAGTGAAAGTATTCTTAAAATGAACAACATATGCTGGGTCATCATCCAAAACTTCTAAAAAAAGAAATATATGGCAGAATGTGGGAGCAGGAGACATACAATTCTCTCTCAAGGACTCACAAATTACTTTTTTAATTAGCATCTTCAGCATGGAATCATGCCCTCCGGAATGGTGGCCAAAGTATGAACATATGAACATTTAGCATATGTGGCACATAAATACCTTGCAATGCTGCCTACAAAAGTATCATATGAACACCTGTTTTTACTTTCAGGTGATGTTGTAAATAAGAAGCGGGCAACATTAACTCCAGTAAATGTAAATAAACTTGTTTTTCTTAGTGATTGTTTGAACAAAAAGTAGGAATGAGTGGACTTATAGGCTCTAAAGTTTATTTTGTTTGGTTGGTTTTGAGTGTAGTTATGAATAAAAAATCAATTTTACATTGCAAATATTTGTAATAGTAATAATATAAAGTGAGCACTGTAAACTTTGTATTCTGTGATGCAATTTAAATTAGTGTATTTGAAAATACAGAAAAACATCCACAATATTTAATAGGTGTCAATTAGTATTCTATTGTTTAGCAGTGCAATTAAAACTGCTATTAATTGTAATTTTTTAAATCATAATTAATTTTTGAGTTAATTGTGAGAGTTAACTGTGATCAACAGCCCTAAATCTAATATTACACATTTACACATTTAAATCCTAGACAAAAGGAGGTGTTAGTGGATCCACCTCACTTCTCCATCATGTTGGTATGTCCAACCGACTCAAACTTTGAATCCTTTTTCCTCTTTTAAACTTTCTGTCTGGGTGATCTCATCCATTCACACAGTTTCAGCTATTCTCTTGATGATGATTCACAAATCTACCATTTCACTCTTGATCTGTCTCTCACCATCTAAACATTCATTTCATACAGTCTCTTCAGCATCTCTTCTTTGATCCCACCTGGTTATCTTAAAATTAACATGGTCAAAACCCTACCCATACCCTACATTCTCTGGCGCTCTTGATATCTCCCCTAGCACTCAGGCTAACAAGCTGGAGTCATCTTTCACTCCTCCCTCTTTCTGTACATCTAGATTGCATCCAAATTTGTCACTTCAGCCTCCCTACAAATTTCTCAAATCCAACCTTTCTTTCTACCCACACTTCAAAAACCACTTCAGAAGATTATTTCCTATTCTTATTATGGCATCGTTTCTGGCTTCTTTCATACCCACATAACTTCCTATAACCTATACACCTGCCAAGATAAGCTTTTATAACTATAAATCTAAACACAGTACCTCTTCTCTTTTTGTGCCTCCACTGACTAACCTTTTCTTTGCTGTTTCCAGGTCATACTTCTTGTTTCACTTTCCAGGCCCTCTACAACTAAGCCTCTCACAGTTAATATAAAAAAACATATAGTATACAGTAATTCCTCACTTAAACACGTGACTGCTTAACACGTTTTCGCGATAGCATGATTTTTTTTTTAAGGGACATTTTTCAAACAACACGACCCCGTCCCCGCAATAACATGATTTCCCCTAGGGCTGGCCGGTGGATGGCAGCTGCACAAGGCTTCCCCTGCCTCCCCGCAAAGCAGCAGAGGTTTGCCGCTCGCAGCGCCGTTCCCCAGTGAACCCCCTCTGGCCAGACGCAAGGCAACTGGCCAGAGGGGGTCACCGGGGAACTGTGCGGCGAGCGGCAAACCTCCGCCGCTTTGTAAGGAGGAAGAGGAAGCCCCGCGCAGCTGCCGGTGACCAGCCATCTGGGGAAACCCAGCCGCTGGCTGCAAGCCCCCTCCCTCCCCTGTCCTTCCCTTCTCTTCTCCAGAGCCAAACACCTCCTCTCCCTGCTATAACCCAGTCCCCTTTCTCCCCCAACCTTATGTCCCGGTCCCAGCTGCTAACAAGTGCAGGCTGGAGCTGCGAGCGCACATGTGCTTGAAATGCAACCCCCACCTTTTCCATTATTTTCAATGGGAAAATTGACCCCCGCATAACACGTTTTCACTTAGCACAATCATTTTCTGAAACGTATCTACCGTGTTAAATGAGGAATTACTGTACTCACAAGTAATATACTTATCCACTTAACTCTTATCATGTTGGCTCAATGTCCCTACCCTCTGTCAATGATGCCAGACTTAATTGCCAGCTTCTCTGCGTATACCACAACACCCTTGTGCTTTCTACCATGCTGCCCCTTATATATAGAACTCCCTCCATATATTGATCTATAAAGGTAGTACCCTTCTATATAGCTTACTGCATACTCATCACTTTATTTGACTAGATCTGAGAATGGAAATCCACTAGTGTAAATTCAAAGCATGATACACAAAATGTTTCTCTCTTAACTGCCCTTTTTTCTTTCCATTTTGCTTCTTTATGGCTCAATTGTTTGTAGTCACTCTAATTTCTACCTATAATATTACCTTCATGTATATGCACTATATTTGGGTGTGTGATATTACAGCATCTTTAGCTCATAATCATCATTCCTAGTGGTAACATCTTCCAGAGATGGCATTACACCAATGAGAAGGCTGACTGCATGACCTTCTGCTTAGCATTAAAGAGTCAAATTGCTGTTGCAGTTGTGATCACTTATATAAATTTGGTTCAAGAACTAAAAGTCAGAAGCAACTGTGGCTCAGATCTAACTTGAACCACTGTTTGTTTGAACTTACTTAAGACTGCTTTTACAAACACAGCTGACAGGCTGGAGAAAAGGGAAACTTGTTGAAAGTTTATTCTCTCTTCACATGACATGAACAGACCTTGCTGAAATCAACTGGAGTTACTTACACCTGAGTGGGAAGAATAGTGCTGCAGATATGTGATCTTAAATACTATGTAAGTAAAATCATAATCTATCCTCTAGAGGGGAAAAATCCTAAATCCAGTGATATCCCAGTAGGCTTAATTTCAGTTTGACTAGGAAATACTGAGGTGTCAGGAAACCATAATACCAGTTTTTTGTTTACACACAGATTAACAAAAAATTAGTGGCCAAGATTTCCATTATTTTGATTTAAAGGGCCCTTGGATTTCCATATATCACTGAAACCTAGAAAAGAACCTGGCAGGGTATAAGACATGAAAGTATCTAGTTAAATAAGGAAATGGTTACTTTCCTTCCATAACAGTTGTTATTTAAGCCGTGTTGCACATGCAATATCCGGTATTTTCTGTTTTTCTTGGACAGAAGGCCGCTTGGGACATTCTTCCCCTGCAGCATCTGGTGGGGGTAGGGAGTATGGGATTTAAAGGCACCATCACTTGTTTCCCCCCCATACTTTTTTTTTTGCTCAACCAATTTTTTCCCCGACATGTTCGGTATCTTTTGTGAAGCTATCTGGCAACCCTAGGGATGGGAGGAGCAGCGAGCGTGCTTCTCCACAAGCCAGATCAGGCACAGAGTCTCAGGGCTTCCTCCTCTCCCTTCTCCCCCAACAGGAAGCTGGCACTGGTGCTGTAATCTTGTGGGGGGAGGGAGGCGAGGCTGGAGCACCAAGCAGGCAGTGGCCCGCGCACCTGGCCCGAGGCAGCTGGAGGCAGTGGTTTCCCGCTGAGTCCCAGAATGTTGGGGCCCTGAATGCACTGGCACCAACCTCTACCCCTCCTGCAGGAAAGCCAGGGGCCAGCAGGGCACCCAGGGCATCCCCTGAGGAGGGGGGGGAACCTGGAGCCATGGCTGCCTCTTCCTTCTCTGGGGACTCTGCTAAGGCTAGGGGGCAGGGCGATGCAGAGAGACATGATGATCTCACTCTGTCGCCCCGCAGGAAAATTATTTTTATATTTTCGGCACATCTAGACTATGTTCTAATTTCAAAAGAGGATATGCAAATTCCGAGGGAATTTTTCCAATCGCTTTTTCGAAAGAGGGTGATTCAAAAGTGAAAGTGTAGTCTGGACACTTTTTTCAGAAAACCCTTTTGAAAAAACGCCTAAAAAAAAAAAAAAAAAAAAAAAAAAAGCAGGTTTACATGGTTTTTCGAAAAAGGGTATTTTTTTCCTAAAAAAACTGTGTCCAGACTACTTTCACTTTTGAAACACCCCCCTTCGAAAAAGGGATTGGAAGAAGATATGCAAATTTCCGCAGAATTTACATATCCTCTTTTGAAATTAGAACGTAGTCTAGACGTGCCCTATATAGAGAGAAAACCTCTGTCAGGAGAAGTGGCTCAAAAAAGGTCTAGGGATTATCAATGCCACAATATAGTTTCTGGTTACTGCAGAAATAAGGAGAAAGATTTATTTTTCTATAAGGAGCTGATAGAATCTCCCTCATTATCTTTTTACCTTGGAAATGAATTAAATAACTTGTGGAGATAGTAGCAGTTGCAAACAATACGGCTACGTCTAGACTGGCGCGCTTTTGCGCCAGAACTATGCAAATGAGGCTCAGCGTTGGAATATCGCCAAGCCTCATTTGCATAGCTAATGAACCGCCATTTTCGCGGAAGAGGCTCTTGCGCAAGACGGGGCTGTCTACACTGCCCCTTCTTGTGCAAGAAAAACCCTTTTGCGCAAAGCTGTTATGCCGATTATTTTCAGGCATAACGGCTTTGCGCAAATGGGTTTTTCTTACGCAAGAAGGGGCAGTGTAGACAGCCCCGTCTTGCGCAAGAGCCTCTTCCGCGAAAATGGCGGTTCATTAGTTATGCAAATGAGGCTCGGCGATATTCCAACGCTGAGCCTCATTTGCATAGCTCTGACGCAAAAGCGCGCCAGTCTAGACGTAGCCTACTAGTGCATGATGATATTCTTATCTGGTGCGGGATGTCTTTGTAATAGAATGGGAAAGCAGGTACCAGTGAGGAATTTTACTAAATTTAGATTATATTCTCAGATAATTAAGACTGCATAATAGTAGAGATAAGGTTGTAAATATTGATTTCTTCTAGACAATATAATTAGAAGTAGAGCTGAATTTTCATCAGAGAAAGATTCTGATTTTTCTGGTGTTAAAAGTTTCCTGCATGCACATGCTAGTGTAACTCCTGCTCTACGGAGACAAGATTTCGGAGTGGGAATCTATTCTATATGAGATCTTTAAAAGATGCATTTTGTAGTTACAGTGATGTTCTAGAAGAATATGTCCTAAGCCTGAAATGGTTATAACAATAGAAGTAAAAATTATATAAAATATTTCCAATTTCAAAAAAATCCCAATGAACATAAGAACATAAATTCATGATAAGTGTCTCTCCATTCATCTGAAAGTAGTAGTGTTGCTGTAATTTTATGGCTAGTAAAAACAAGACTTTTTCTATCTACTGTTAATAATTTCACACAAGTCATTTTTGTAATATCGTAATTAGAACCATTTTACAAGACTGAGTCAAACTATGTTAGATGTACTGCGTTATGACAGCTAGCTACATAAATATGCAATTTGTCACAGAATGGATAATAAGGTTCATTTCCAGCCACATAACAGAATTTGAGAGAACCCCTGTGGCGATATGGTATCAGTCAGGGGCAATCACTTGGACTGCAGGATTTGCTTCTATCTTGCACCAAGAATTCATAGCACTGGTTTGAAAAGGGGTTGTCATACCTTGTTTAGGAAGGGCATTAGGGCTGAAACACTGGATTTGTTGTGGCATTGTCATCGGGTGTATGTACCCAATGGTTGGCCAGCAATCAAGGGGTTAATGCAGGTACTGCTCGCCAAAACTGATTGGCATCCTCACAAAAACAACAAGGAGAATGAAAGACCTGGGAAGGAGAGGGATAAGGTGGAGGCACAGGTGATGGGAGCTGCCCAGCAGCCTGTTCTGCCCCACCGTGCTGTCCTCTGCCAGCCTAATGCATGTGGCTTCTCAGCGGTGGCGGGAAGCAGAGCACCCTGTCCCAGGATGCTTTGGTTCCTGATGCCCAGGGATCAGCAAGGCACTGAGGGCCAAGAGGGCAGAACAGTGGGGCAGAGCAGGGACCTTGGCACCCACCACCGACGTGGTGAGTGGGGGGGAAGGCAAACCCGGCTGCCACCACGCCACGCCCCCATAATTCCTTGAGCCATGTTGCTCAAGAGAGGGGCAATAGTGCAGGGCAGGGGCAGGGCTTGGGGGGGGATGAGGGGCAGAGGAGGTGTGGGGCCTGCAACAGGGTGTTGCCCCAGGCTCTGTGCCCCCTTGGGACAGCCCTGTGTTCAGGGTACAGGAAGAATTGTTGAGCCCCAATTCTACATGTCTGGCTTCAGACCCTGACCTTGAACCCAGTGTTTCTCCTACAACCCCCTGAGACATTTAAGTACTGAGGGAGTTTCCAGACCCCCTGGGCACCGGGACCCACCAGGAATAAGGAGAAAAAACAAACCCCAGCAGGACTCTGAAAAGAGGAACTGGGTGACTGTCCTGCCAGGCTGAGCAAACGCTGGTACAAAGTTCCATTTGGCCAGAGAGAGCTGCTCTGTTGCACTTCCACACCAGCCCTCAGGCAGCAATATGAATACATGCTCAAAGATTTATCTGAAATGAATTTTCTTCCTCTTCAACACTTGCAATTGGCTTTGTAAATATACATTGTCATCTAATGAGCTGAGAGAAATGTGAGCAACAAAACTCTAAACAAAGATTACTCATCTTGCTTCAGATAGTTATCCATTTGAAATTCAGGTCATGTTCTTAGGTGTGTTCATAAATTAGTCACATGAAGTTGGTTAATGCATAACTTTGCATTTTCAAAAATTAAAGATTATTCATAAGAACATAAGAATGGCAGTACTGGGTCAGACCATAGGTCCATCTAGCCCGGTAGCCTGTCTGCAGACAGGGGCCAGCACCTGGTGCCCCAGAGGGGGTGGACAGAAGACAATGATCAAGCGATTTGTCTCCTGCCATCCGTCTCCAGGCTCTGACAAACAGAGTCCAGGGACACCATTTCTATCCCCTGGCTAATAGCCTTTTATGGACCTAACCTCCATGAAATTATCTAGCTTCTCTTTAAACTCTGTTATAGTCCTAGCCTTCACAGCCTCCTCTGGCAAGGAGTTCCACAGGTTGACTACGCGCTGTGTGAAGAAGAACTTTCTTTTATTAGTTTTAAACCTGCTACTCATTAATCTCATTTGGTGTCCTCTAGTTCTTCTATTATGGGAACTAATAAATAACTTTTTTTTATTCACCCTCTCCACACCACTCATGATTTTATACACCTCTATCATATCCCCCCTCAGTCTCCTCTTTTCTAAACTGAAAAGTCCCAGTCACTTTAGCCTCTCTTCATATGGGATCCGTTCCAAACCCCTAATCATTTTAGTTGCCCTTTTCTGAACCCTTTCCAAGGCCAAAATATCTTTTTTGAGGTGAGGAGACCACATCTGTACACAGTATTCAAGATGTGGGCGTACCATAGTTTTATACAGGGGCGGTAAGATATTCTGGGTCTTATTTTCTATCCCTTTCTTAATAATTCCTAGCATCCTATTTGCCTTTTTGACCGACGCTGCACACTGTGTGGAAGTTTTCAGAGAACTATCCACGATAACTCCAAGATCTCTTTCCTGATTTGTCGTAGCCAAATTAGCCCCCATCATACTGTATGTATAGTTGGGGTTATTTTTTCCAATGTGCATTACTTTACACTTATCCACATTAAATTTCATTTGCCATTTTATTGCCCAATCACTCAGTTTGGTGAGATCTTTTTGAAGTTCTTCACAGTCTGCTTCTGTTTTGACTATCTTAAACAGCTTAGTGTCATCTGCAAACTTTACCACCTCACTACTTACCCCTTTCTCCAGATCATTTATGAATAAGTTGAACAGGATTGGTCCCAGGACTGACCCTTGGGGGACACCACTAGTTACCCCTCTCCATTCTGAAAATTTACCATTTATTCCTACCCTTTGTTTCCTGTCTTTTAACCAGTTCTCAATCCATGAAAGGACCTTCCCTCTTATCCCATGACAATGTAATTTACACAAGAGCCTTTGGTGAGGGACCTTGTCAAAGGCTTTCTGAAAATCTAAGGGTATGTCTACACTACAAAGTTAATTGGAACTAACAGCCGTTAGTTCGAATTAACTTTAATAGGGGCTACACATACAAACCGCTAGTTCGAATTTAAATCAAACTAGCGGAGCGCTTAATTTGAACTAGGTAAACCTCATTCTACGAGGAGTAACGCCTAGTTCGAATTAAGTAGTTCGAATAAAGGGCTGTGTAGCCACTTCATTCGAACTAGTTGGAGGCTAGCCCTTCCCAGGTTGCCCTGGTGACCACTCTGGGCCAAACCAGGGAAACTCTTCTGCCTCCCTCCCGGCCCCGGAGCCCTTAAAGGGGCACGGTCTGGCTACACTGCTTGTGCCAGTTGCAAGCCTGCCAGCACCCAGCCAGCAGACCCTGCACCTGGCACGGCATGAGCCAGCCACCCGCTGCCACCCAGCCCTCCGCCTCTTCCCAGGACCAGGCTGGCAGCTCCCAGGAGCCTGCCCGGGGCTGCAAGAGGCGGGCGCCCGCCTGGTCTAGTGCGGAGATCGTGGACCTCATCGAGGTTTGGGGGGAGGCCTCCAACATCCACGATCTCCTCACTAGGCACAGGAATGCGGCCGTCTAAGGCGGGATAGCTGCCAGCCTGGCCACCAAAGGCCACATGCGAACCCAGGAGCAGGTTTGCATGAAAATCAAGTTGGTCCAGTGAGACCCCCGACCCTGAGCCCTGAGCTTAGAACATAAGAACATAAGAATGGCCATACTGGGTCAGACGAAAGGTCCATCTAGCCCAGTAGCCTGTCTGCTGACAGCAGCCAGCACCAGGTACCCCGGAAGGGATGGACCGAAGACAATGACCAAGTGATTTGTCTCGTGCCATCCATCTCCAGCCTTCCACAAACAGAGGCCAGGGACACCATTCCTACCCCCTGGCTAATAGCACTCCATGGACCCAACCTCCATGAATTTATCTAACTTCTCTTTAAACTCTGTTATAGTCCTAGCCTTCACAGCCTCCTCTGGCAAGGAGTTCCACAGGTTGACTACGCGCTGTGTGAAGAAGAACTTTCTGTTATTAGTTTTAAACTAATTTTATTCTTTACTATTGTTTCGGCTAATTTGCCCGGTACTGAAGTTAGACTTACCGGTCTGTAATTGCCAGGATCGCCTCTAGAGTCCTTTTTAAATATTGGTGTCACATTAGCTATCTTCCAGTCATTAGGTACGGAAGCCGATTTAAAGGATAGGTTACAAACCACAGATAATAGTTCAGCAATTTCCCATTTGAGTTCTTTTAGAACCCTTGGATGAATTCCATCCGGTCCCGGTGATTTGTTAACGTTAAGTTTTTCTATTTGTTCCTAAACCTTCTCTAATGACACTTCAATCCAGGACAGCTCCTCAGATTCATCACCCACAAAGGACGGTGCAGATTTGGGAATCTCCCTGACATCCTCAGCCATGAAGACTGAAGCAAAGAAATAATTTAGTTTCTCCGCAATGGCTTTATTGTCCTTGATTGCTCCTTTTATATCTCGATCGTCTAGGGGACCCATTGGTTTTTTAGCAGGCTTCCTGCTTCTAATGTACTTAAAAAACATTATGTTATTTCTTTTTGAGTTTTTGGCTAGCTCTTCCTCAAAATCTTTTTTTGCTTTTCTTATTACATTTTTACACTTGATTTGACAGTGTTTATGTTCCTTTCTATTTATCTCACTAGGATTGGACTTCCACTTCTTGAAAGATGCCTTTTTGTCCTCACTGCTTCTTTTACATGGTGGTTAAGCCACGATGACTCTTTTAGGTCTCTTACTATGTTTTTTAATTTGGGGTATACATTTAAGTTGGGCCTTTATTATGGTGTCTTTAAAAAGTTTCCATGCAGCTTGCAGGGATTTGGCTCTAGTCACTGTGCCTTTTAGTTTCTGTTTAACTAACCTCCTCATTTTTTGTGTGTAACCCCCTTTTCCCTCCCCAGGTTACTGGGGAGCAGGTCACACTCACAGGTGTGCCTGGGTGCCTGATGTTTTAACCCAAAAGAGATCCTGAGCACCCCAGTGGTGATGGTGTTTAGTTGGGGAAAGCCCTATCCACCCCCCTTGCTGCAGTCCCTTGCTGGTAATGAATGTAAAGTGGCGGTGCCTCCACCTGGCTGGCCTTGTACACACTCACTGGTGTGCCTTGAGAGCCTCCAGGAACATACTCATTCCAACATAAACCTGGATCTAATTCCAGAACAACTACAAATCATATACATCTAATAGAATACTTTAAAATAAACAATCTTTACTTAACTTAAATAAACAGGGATTAACAGATTTAGCAATGAATAGCATTACAAAACACATAACAATAATTGAAGCTTATATAGCTAACATTTGTACTACCAGTGACCTCACCCCAGAGTGTGCACACCCCTGGACTCACAGTCCCAGACACTTGCTTGTGTTGGCACGCTGATGTTGCAGCTGTAGTGGAGGTTTGGTCCAGGCTAGACAGCAGCTCTGTCCCAGGCAGCACTTTTTCAACAAGGCCCAAAACTTACTGCCTCATGCTGTGCCTATTGGAAGCAGCCTGCTAAATCCCAGTTCCAACAGGCATCTAGTCCCGGTCTGTAGCTGCACTCCAACAGCCCCTGGACTGGATCAATGTCCTTGGCAGCAGCCTGGCTCCCCCTTCGGTTCCAAACTCCAAGGCAGAGTCCCAGACTGCTAGGCCTCTTTTCTTCAGGCACATGGAGAGAGAGAGTCCTCTCTCCCCAAGACTCCTTCCTTCCTGTTTTTCCCAAGGGCTCATGGGAATTGTAGTCTGTAGCACACAGGGTCTTTCCAGAAAAAACAGAGGCCCTTTTAGTAAGGGGACTACACGTGTAATTCCCCTTTTTGAAATTAAATGCCAGAGTGCTGGACTGCTAAGGTGTTCTTCCCATCACAGGAATGTTAAATGTTATTATATTATGGTCACTATTCCCAAATGGTCCTGTAATGGTTATCTCCTGGACCTGACCCTGTGCTCCACTCAGGACTAAATCGAGAATTGCCTCTCCCCTTGTGGGTTCCTGTACCAGCTGCTCCAAGAAGCAGTCATTTAAGCCATTGAGAAATTTTATCTCTGCTTCTCTTCCTGAGGTGACATGTACCCAGTCAATATGGGGATAATTAAAATACCCCATTATTATAGAGTTTTTTATTTTGGTAGCCTCTATAATCTTCCTTAGCATTTCAATGTCAGTATCACTGTCCTGGTCAGGTAGTCGATAATATATCCCTACTGCTAAATTCTTATTATTGGAGCATGGAATTACTATCCATTCAAATAGCACTCAAACATGCTTGCACATGTCTTCTATGCCACAACATGTATGTTACCATGTCAAGTTTTCTTAGAGGTTTTACGTTCATTCAGACCTAAAATCTCAAAGCAAAACTGTATGAATATGAATTCCCACAAATTGAAAACAAAGAATGTTTTCACAAACCTCTGCAAAACAAAACTATCCAGTAGCATAGCTCTAGTTAAAAGTATCTGAAAACAGGAGTGGGTTGTGAAAATGTCAATACAATTTTAAATACAGCAGAAGAGTGATCTCTATAGATCATTTTGAGAGTAGAGATTTCATAATTCTAACTGATAAATATTTGCAGTATAAAATTCAGTTAGATTGCTTGTAGACTTCCTACATACCACCACATGCATGGAGACAATAAAAAAGCACTTTCTGCAATAACTCACTGTTACAAATAACATATTAAAACTCTATGAATAATTTGTCTCATGTAAATGCTAATGATTACCATAGAATCATAGAACCATAGAGCTGGAAGAGACCTCAGAAGGTCATCAAGTCCAGCCCCCTGCTCTAGGCAGGACCAATCCCAATTAAATCAACCAAGCCAGGGCTTTGTCAAGCCGAGACTTAAAAATCTCTAGGGATGGAGACTCCACTACTTCCCTAGGTAACCCATTCCAGTACTTTACCACTCTCCTAGTGAAATAGTTTTTCCTAATATCCAACCTGGACCTCTCCCACCGCAACTTGAGACCACTGTTCCTTGTTCTGCCATCCGTCACTACTGAGAACAGCCTTTCTCCAGCCTCTTTGAAACCTCCCTTCAGGAAGTTGAAGGCTGCTATCAAATCCCCCCTCACTCTTTGCTTCTGCAAACTAAATAGACCCAACTCCCTCAGCCTCTCCTCATACGTCATATGCTCCAGCCCCCTCATCATTTTCGTTGCCCTCCGCTGGACCCTCTCCAATGCGTCCACATCCTTTTTGTAGTGGGAGGCCCAGAAATGGACACAGTACTCCAGATGGGGCCTCACAATAGCCGAATAAAGGGGAATCATGACATCTCTGGATCTGTTGGCAATGCTCCTCCTAATGCAACCTAATATGCCATTAGCCTTCTTGGCTACAAGGGCACACTGTTGACTCATGTCCAGCTTCTCATCCACTGTAACCCCCAGGTCCTTTTCTGTAGAACTACTACTTAGTTGGTTGGTCCCCAGACTGTAACAATGCTTGGGATTCTTCCGTCCCAAGTGCAGGACTCTGCACTTGTCTTTGTTGAACCTCATCAAATTTCTTGTGGCCCAATCCTCCAATTTGTCTAAGTCACTCTGGACCCTATCTCTGCCCTCGAGTGTATCTACCTCTCCCCCTAGCTTAGTGTCATCTGCAAACTTATGTATGTTATTATGTATGTTAATGTAGCAAAATACGGTAACTGACTTCAAACAATATTTTTAAATTTAGGCTATGAAAAATACTTAATGATTTCCAAAGTAAGCATTTGCACATTTTTGGATTTGTTTTCATAAGCTGATGTTAAACAAAAGGAGGGTCACTCTGTAGAGAAGTGCATGAAAAGATATTGAGTATGACCTTGAAAAGATAAAATTGGCTAAAATATTAGTTCCATGGAAATGCATAAGTGTCTATTTCAGATAGCTGTTTATTCTTCTGTAATCTTTAAACCAGCCATATTTGCACTAAAAGAAGATATAAATAAAATAAACTCATCAGTGTACAGAGTACATATCACCATGTTAAAGAAAGGTTCAGTATGAAAAGATTTTGAATAAAATAATGAAATCCTGCATATTACTTTTTATTTAAATACTAGACGATTTATCCAGTGTTGCTTAGGTCTTAACTCAAATAAGTTTTGATTTTCTCCATTTAAATCATTGCTTTGGGTGGGGCTCAGGATGAGGGATTCAGTATGCAGGCTACCTTGGGGAGAAAGGACAACCCAACCCTCTGTCACTGTAACAACTTGGAGTCAGGCGAGAAGCACCTGTCTATGGTTGCTACAGCTGCAGCAGGCACAGATGGTGAAGGGATGCTTGTCCCCCACCTGAGGAACAGACAGACACACAGAGAAGAAGACACACAAACAAGACATCAATAAGGACCCCTATAAACAGGGTGGCTGCATGAACCAATTTTGCTAGAAAAAGAAGATACATCTGTTTGGGAGTTTAGGAAGTAAGGTCCAGAGGAATCTTCTCCCCACCCCCACCCCTCATATCCGAAAAAGGTTAAAGGGCAATTGCACCTAACTTTCAAAAGCACATATACGGAGGGAAGGCTGCTGTTGCCAAGAGAAAAATCTACTCCATTTCCTGAGGAACTACTACAAACATATGTGCTTTTCTTTAAACATTTTTGGGTTCTGAGCCCTATTTGGATAAGCAGTCCGGAAATGCAGAGGGCTTCTGTGAAGGGCAGATGACCTCAATAGTGAGGGACTACTGAGGCACTACCCTCTTCCTTCCAGCATTCTGCAACAAAAGTTTGTTACTCCATTATTTAGTACTCTATTTAAATGTCTGCATTTCTAGAGATTCTCCAGCATCCACTCTAGAATTATTAGAAAATTGTGTGGGGAAACAATACAGCTTGTTCTCAACTAACCTTAATATTTTGTAAGTTCTTAAGCTCTCAGCAATGAATAAAAGGATGCTATGATCATTGGATTTAAAAGTTGCAAATAAAAACTATTTTTTCAGAAAGAGGGATTCCCCATCTTTTATTACATTTCCAGTTTGATTTGAGGGAAGATTTCATTCACCTCAATACTCTGTTGAATCTGAAACTTTAAGGATGACTATATATATTAACACAGTTAAAATATTTCACTGCTTGTAATTGAACCTGCCGAGGGGAGGAAGTCCCAGTAGCTCTCTCTCCAGCAAGTGGCCTCTGCCCCACACACACACACACACACACACACACACACCCTCTCTCCTCCAGCGGACAGGGATAAAAGTTCTCCTTCTGCAGGATGCCGCCAGTGCCAGACCTGGTGTTTGCAGAACACAGAAGGAAGCCGAGCCACTCCATCAAATTGTCAGGTACGTAGAAGAACATAATTTATTGGACAAAAGTCAACATGGTTTCTGTAAAGGGAAATCATGTCTTACTAATCTATTAGGGTATTTCCTGTGCCCCTGCAGGAAAGTGCCCGCTTTATAGGCAACATATGGCCTTGCTCGAAGCACATCGCCATCATCTGAACTGAGATCTTTGGTGTTGGCTCAGAGATTAGAGCTAGGCTCCATGCAGTGTGTCTCCTAGGAGAACTTTTCTTCACAGCTGGTCCAGCTGTGAGAGTGGCACATCCACCACCTCCCATGCCATCCTCCCGACTCCATGGGATCCGCCAGAGGAAGAGAACCTGAGAAGACCTGCTTAGTGAGCAGATAGCCTGCCTCCAGTCCCTCATCCAGGGGCTTGATAAGGAGCACCAGGAGCAGGCTGCTGACTGCGAGGAGCGCTGAGCTGACCAGGAGCAGTGGAAGGCCACCTGGGATCAGCTGGCAAGCCAGCAGGAGTCCACGGGCTCCTTCCTCACCTTGGTGGTTGAGCACTGGGCCTCATGCATGGAGTGGGCCACCAGCTATGCCCCCACCAGCTTCCTCTCCTAGCTGCCGGGGCCCCCAAACATGGGGCAGTGGGACCTCCAGGGCAGCTGAAGCCTCACAAGCTGAATGGGGCAGGCGTCACTCACAGCCCCAGCCCTGAGACCCTCTATCCCTTCTTCCCCCCTCTCCCATTCCAGGTTCTTTCCCCAGTCCCTCCTCAGTTTTGAAACATGTTAAAAAACATGCTTGAGTTTTTTAGAGGGCTTTTTAATTTGCTCTCCAGGGAAGAGGGGAAGGTGGGAAGGGAGGACAGGGGAATGGAGGGGTGGAGGAGGAAAGGCACACAGAGGGAATGCAGGGTCCCCTTGTGAAGTGGCACAGGGTAGAGTCTCACAGGTGGCGTTGGCTGAAACTCTCCCTGAAGGCCTCCTGGATGAGCATAGTCCCTTTATGTGCTCATCGAATGGCACTGGTGTCCGGCTGCTCATAAGCCCTGGCCAACCATTCAGCCTCTGCACCCAACCATGGCAGGAAAGTCTCCCCCTCGCATTTGCATAGATTGTGGAGCACACAGCAGACGGCCACCACAAAGGAGATGTTGCACTTGCTGAGGTCCAGGCGACTGAGGAAACTCCTAAACCTCCCCTTCAAGTGGACGAACACACACCACCTCCAGGCAGCACCTGAACTGCCTGGAATTGAAGTTCTCCTTGGTGGGGTCCAGGCTGCCTGTGTAAGGCTTCATGAACCAGGAGAGCAAGGGGAGGCTGCATCACCCAGGATGCAGATGGGCATTTCCACATCCTCGACTCTGATGATATAGTCAGGGAAAAAAGTGCTGGTGTGCATCTTCTGGAATAGGCAGGAGTTCTGGAAGACTGTGCACCTTCCCTGACCACCCAACACTGCTGTCTGTGAAGCACCCCTTGTGGTCCACTAGGAGAAGTATCGCTTCCTGTTTGTGTAGTCTGAAGCACGATGGTCAGGGGCCAGGATGGGGATGTCAGTGACATCTGTTTCCCCCCACCTGCAGTTGGGGAAGCCCCTGTCAGCAAAGCCATCCACGACAATGTTGACATTGCCCAGAGTGATGACCCTCCATAGCAAGATGTTGTTGATGCCCTTGCCTACCTGCAGGAGCATGTCCCTGATTATGGATTTCCCCATGCCAAAATGGTTCCCAATGGAGCAGTAGCCTCCCCTGACCTTCCACAGGGAGATGGCGATGTGCTTCTGCAGTGGGATGGTGACGCGTTTCTGCAGGGGGGATGGCCGTTCATAATAGGGTGTCCTGTCACCTGAGGGCAGGAGCGAGCCATTCACAGAGCTCCAGGATGGTGGCCTACCACATGTGGAAGTTCTGGAGCAACTGCTGGTCATCCCATCATTGCGTGATGATGCGGTTCCATCAGTTGGAACTGGTTTTCCACCACCAGAAGTGGTGTTTGAGTGTCCAGAGGATGTAGGGGTATTTGCAGCAGCAGGAGCACTAGGACCCGGATGAAGAGGTCATCCAGGTTGGGCTGGTCATCATCCTGCTGGAGCAGTATGTGGGCAGTTTGGACGAACTACGCTATGAGGCACAGCATGAGGCCTGTGAGCCTGGCACTACTTTGCAGCAGCTCCAGCTCCATGTTGGAAGTGCTATGGTGTCTGCAAGGGCAACCACAGCACACTGCATCCATTTGGAGTCCCACGAGGGGGTAGGTAGTCGAGGAGTGGCATGTGAGACGCAGCCATACAGAGGAGCCGCCGAAAGCGCACGTCGCAGCTTGCCTGATCAAAGAGTCACAGGAAGTATCCACCTACCCGGTGCCCTCCCCAGAGTGCTTCCAGGGGATCTAAATCCAAGGCAGGCTCCAATCAATGTGGACATGCTATTTTGAAACAGTTCTGAGCAATTTTAATGTTCCCCTATAGTGTGGATGTGCTATTTCGATTTTTGGTTTTTGGGGAATTATTTCAATGTTACTTATTTCGTAGTGTAGACATGCCCTTAGAGGACAGTTCATTTTGTACAGTAGAACAGGATGTATAGGAAGTTCAAAAATACAAAGCTGTCCTCTTTAAACATCAATATTGATTACAACTAAATAATTATCAACCAACTCCTGTTAGTTTTTGTACTTCTCTGGGGATTTTATTCTTATTGCTGTTTGGAGCCAGGATCCCTCAACAGCTAACAATTCCTGAAAATATAAAAATAAACTATCCAAAAGTTTACAATATTTCTTCATAATGGTTCTCAAATATATTTGCAAAGAAAGAAAGAAAAGGGTTTTGTTGCCAGACCAAAAAAAGAGACACACAAAAGTGTTCAAAAGTCCAAAAACTCCAATGATGATTAACCAGGAGCTGCTCAACAGCTTCAACCATTGCTAGCAACTCCAATAGGCCGACAAGGACCAGAAACTAATTATTAGTACCTTCAGTAACCTCGGTGCTACTTCTGTCTGGGTACCAGCAATTCCTACCATCTCTCAATTCCAGCTACCCAGAATGCTAGTCTCTTGAAAAATAACTCTTCACTCACTTCAGGTTATGTAGTCAGCAGCAATGACTACAAGGTACTTCTATCCTAAATTAAATAATTAGCCAAAAGTGGGCAGCTGAACTAGGAAATCTCTAAGGAAATTCAGTGCTCCAATTGACTGTTTGGATTAACAGCCCCAAATCTGAACTGCTAGGGTTCAAACATAAGTGTTAAGTACAATGTGGAAGTGGTATGCATACAAAGCTATTTGCTATCCAGTGCTCTAGCTTTCAATATTAAAATGTAATGTAGATTTTTCACATTACTTGCCAAGCAAATAACTGTACAGAAAGCAAAGACATTCAATGAAAATAGTTCATTCTGTTTAATACAAAATTGCAAAATATACAGTACCATAATAAAATATATTTTTACTATAGTGAATACTCTCATAGTTGAGTGCTGTACCATATTTCAGTTATAAACATGACAATTTGTGTTTCAGAATTGATGTGGGGTTGAAATTTGGCTACATTACAAGATTTATACTTCTACAACCTAATTTTAAAAGTGCAGCAACCAGTATAAAGACAACTACCAACACATGTAAATAGCCATTTAAAGTATAATTTCACATCGGCCCCCCCATCTACCATTATAGTGTATATCATACCATACCATGCCATGTCAGTATCTCGATTCAGATTTAATATATGCTAAATGCAGACCATTATTCTTTGACACTCCATAATTCACAAAGAAGAGAAAGAATTAAGAGATTCATCACATTCTAATTTTAGTGTATATGCTTGACCTACTTGATAGTTCACAGTCCTAAGTGATTTTCTTCACTTGGCTTTTTATACCTAAAATCAGACAGTTTTAGAGTTTAATTTAGGGTTTAAACTTAGGGTTTTTTTAGTCATAGGTATATTCTCATATTAAATTATCTTCATGAGATTGACCTCATCGTCCATGTACTGAAACTTTTTGTTTAGTTTTAACTATTGATATTGCATTAGTATAGTGATCATATTGTGAATCAAATCAAGTGCTTGGATTTGAGACCTTTATATTCAAGTTGAGAGTGTGATCACCCACTGTGTACATAAGGAGAGGGCACAATGAGCCTTCCAGCCCCTGTGTATGAGTGTAAAAGTGTGGGGGGTGTAGGGAGTTCACAGGCTGTTCTAGCACTTTTCTAAGTGCTACAGTTAAATGCATATATTAGAGAAATCATAAAATCATACAACTGGAA
Organism: Rafetus swinhoei; assembly: GCA_019425775.1. Classification (NCBI taxonomy): domain Eukaryota; kingdom Metazoa; phylum Chordata; order Testudines; family Trionychidae; genus Rafetus; species Rafetus swinhoei. Next base: position 264,851,112 of record CM033437.1, on the reverse strand, counting down.
ATTTTTATTTAAATCAAGAAGCCAATGATTAGCTTCATTTTTTTTTTTTTTTTATTAAGTAAACCCCTTGTAATATAGTGTTAAAATAAGCCACAACTTTTTTTTCAATATGCTGATTTTACATCACTGTTCAGCAGGGTATAATCATCACCTGCTGATTCTTTCTGAACAGAACCCATATTGCACTTTTCAGTAGCTGCTTCAGTGTGTGGATGGAATGGTCTTGAAATTATAAATAAACCTTCAGTTTAATTAAAACTTCAGAAGAAACACTATTAAGGCATTAAATGAAAAATTAAGGTTGAATGAAAAATAATCTTAACTTTTTATGAATATTGCAGGTTCCCAGTTGAAATTAGTTTAAATGAAATCATCATCTAATTTTATAAAATTGCAAAGATAACAAAATTAGTTTAGCAATAATTTTCACATGGCTAATGGAGAACCAGATGAGTTGCAGGGAGATTAAGCGCATGGTAAAAAGATTGTTCAACTTGCTTCTAGCAAATCTTAAAACCATTAGGTAGGAGAGTTTCTTGCACTAGTCCCACCACTTTCTGTCACCTGTTTTCCATTACTTACCTTGATAAGTAGCTCAGGCTACTTACATGATCTGGCAGATACAATACTAGTGTAACAGGTGTAATTATCTTAATAAGCTGTAACCAGCAATTTAACAGAGAAAGAAGACGAAGAAGTTACTCACTCTGTGCAGTAACGATGGTTCTTTGAGATGCGTGTCCCGTGGGTGCTCCACTGTAGGTGTCGGGCTTGTCCCGGGCGCCGCAGATCGGAGAACTTTTCCAGCCGTAGTCTGCCGGACCACGCATGCGCGAAGCGCGGCTCGTGCCTTTTCGCGCCGTTTGTGTGCGTGCGGTCCGGCTCCCGCCAGTTCCTCCTGATCCTCTTGGTCTGAAAGACATAAATGAGAATTCCGAAGAGGGGAGGAGGGCGGGTCGTGGAGCACCCACGGGACACGCATCTCGAAGAACCATCGTTACTGCACAGAGTGAGTAACTTCTTCTTCTTCTTCGAGCAGTGTCCCGTGGGTGCTCCACTGTAGGTGAATTCGCAGCAGTAGCCCCTGAAAGGAGGAGGGTTTGGAGCTATCGTGCTGCGGGCCGTGGACAGCACCGCTGCTGCCACTGCCCCATCTGGCAGGTGAAGGTTGGGAATGGCATAATGTTTGGCAAAGGTGAAGTTTGAAGACCATGTAGCAGCCCTGCAAATGTCTTTTAGCGGAACGCCTTTCAAGAATGCAGCTGATGCAGCGACTGCACGCGTTGAATGGGCTGTCGGTTTTTGTAATAGTGGTCTATTATGTAGCGCATAGCATTCCTTTATGCAGTTCACTATGATCGACGAAATGCGCTTTGTTGATAATGGGTGGCCCTTAGAACGCTCGACTGTAGACACTAGAAGCGTGTTTGTCTTTCTGATGGATCTAGTCCTGTCTATGTAGAAGGCCAAGGTACGTCTGACGTCAAGGGTGTGTAGACGAGCTTGCTCTGCAGAGATATGGGGCTTAGGGTAGAAAGTTGGAAGTACTATCGGTTCATTGATGTGCAACCGTGAGTTCACTTTCGGAAGGAAAGTGGGTTGAGAGCGTAAGATGACTCCCTGATTGGTAAACACTGTGTATGGGGGTATAGCCGATAAGGCAGCCAACTCACCAACCCTTCTTGCAGAGGTTATGGCAATCAGAAAGATAACTTTCATTGTGAGGATGCGCAAATCACATGTGGCTAGTGGCTCAAAGGGCTTGTGCGTTAGCGCGTTAAGAACTAGCTCTAAGTCCCATGGCTGCACTGGTTGTGTGCGGTGTGGAAAAAGATTAATCATGCCTTTCATGAAGCGCCGCATCATTGGGTGAGAGAAAACGGAATAACCCTCCACAGAGTGGTGGAAAGCGATGATTGCGGCAATGTGCACTTTAATGGAAGCACAACTGAGAGAAGAGTCCTTGAGATGCACGAGGTAGTCCAGAATCTGGTGAATGGGAGTGGAGTAAGGATCCAAACATGCCATCAAGCACCATGCAGAAAACCGTGCCCGTTTGTGAAGGTAAGTGGATCTTGTGGATAATTTTCTGCTGTGTAGAAGGATGTGTTTGACCTCTTGTGAGCAAATCATCTCTGTTTGTTGGAACCAACTAGGAACCAGGCTGTCAATGCCAGAAGATCGATCTGGGGGTGAAACAAACGCTGGTTGTTCTGGGAAAGAAGGTCGTGTCTCTTGGGCAAAGGAAACGGACAATGCGTCAACATTTGATGAAGGTAAGGAAGCCACGTTTGTCTTGGCCAAAAAGGAGCTATCAAGATTACCGTGGCTTTGTCCATGAGTATCTTTTCTAGTACTCTGGGAATTAGAGGTGTGGGAGGGAACGCATATAGTAGATGATGGCTCCAATCGCATGGGAATGTGTCCCCCTTGGAACCCTGTCCAATTCCCCGCTCTTGAACAGTATTGGGGACATTTGGCGTTCATGCATGTCGCAAACAAGTCCACTGCTGGAAATCCCCAGGAACGGAATATGGTTGAGAGCACGTCCAGGTGAAGCTCCCATTCGTGCGTCATGGAAAAATGCCTGCTCGGTGCATCGGCCATAGTGTTCTGTTGACCGGGTAGGTATTCTGCAATGAGGGAGATTTTGTGGTGGATGCACCAACTCCATAAAGTGATCGCCTCGGCACAAAGTGACCAGGATCGGGCTCCGCCCTGCCTGTTTATATAATATACTGTAGTCATGTTGTCGGTAAGAATTCGGATGGTTTGACCACGAATCTTTGGGAGAAAGTGTCGACAGGCATTGCGCACCACCCGCAATTCTAGGAAATTGATATGCATCATCGACTCCGCAAGGGACCAAAGCCCCTGAGCCTGACTGTGCTCCAGATGCGCACCCCACCCCAGCAACGATGCATCGGTGGTTAGTTGTCTTGTCAGTTGTTGGCGATGAAAGGGGACACCCGACATTAGGTTTTTGGAAACCGTCCACCAAGCTAGAGAGTTTCTGACATGAGGGGGAATTGATACCCGTCTGTGGACATCTCGAGCATTTGGAGTGTAAACAGTAGCTATCCAGTGCTGGAGACAACGAAAGTGTAGTCTCGCGTGTTCGACGACGTACGTCGTGGCCACCATGTGTCCCATAAGCTGAAGACATTGGAGTATAGATGGCTTGGGACTGATGGTAATGGCTTGTATGAGGTCTTGCATTGCTTGAAATCTGGTCATTGGTAAGAAAGCACGAGCGCTGGTTGAGTCGAGGTGTGCCCCTATGAACTGTATCGATTGGTGAGGCGTCATGGCCAATTTCGGGACATTGAGGATCAAGCCCAAGGCCTCGAAAACTGTTCTTGTGAGGTGCGTCGCGTGCAGCGCCTCTGCGGCTGAAGGAGCTCTGATTAGGCAGTCGTCCAGGTAAGGGAATATCATTATGCCGAGATGACACAGGTAAGCTGTAACTACTGCCAGAGTCTTGGAGAAAACCCTGGGAGCCGATGAGAGACCGAAGGGCAAGACCCTGTATTGGAAATGGTCTGCGCCTAATTGGAACCGTAGAAATCGTCTGTGGGCCGGGTGTATCGCCACATGGAAATAGGCATCCTGTAGATCGAGGGACGTGTACCAATCTCCGCTGTGAAGAGCTGGAATGATGGTGGCTAGGGTAACCATCCTGAAATGGTACTTCTGTAGATACCGATTTAGTCCTCTGAGGTCGAGAATTGGCCTCCACCCCCCTGATTTTTTCTCCGTCAGAAAATATCGGGAATAAAACCCCCTTCCCCGGAACTCGATTGGTACTGCCTCTATTGCTCCAATGGCGAGGAGGCGATTGACCTCTTGTTGTAACAGAGGCTCGTGAGATGGGTCCCTGAAAAGGGACGGGGTGGGGGAGTAGGGAGGGGGTAGAATGGTGAATGGAATGGTATGTCCTAGCATAATCGTTTGCAGCACCCATCTGTCGGTGGTGATGCGAGACCACCCATCTTGGAAGGGTCTCAGGCGATGATGGAACAATGCCTGTGCAGGATTGGGATGGCTGCTTAGCGGAATGGTGCACAGTCCCTCGGGGCGTCAAACTTGCTGTTTGGTAGTTAGGCGGCCAGATGTTTTTGGTTGAGGTCTTCTTCTTTGCTGGCGCTGCGGTGCGTTGCTGGTCCTGCTGTCTGTATTGGGATGGCTGAAAGGTAAGCGGTCTTTGTTTCTGATAGGAGTATACCTCTTTCGACGAAAAGGTGGTGTATACATCCCTAGGGTCTTGAGTGGTTCTTGAATCTTTACGGAATGAAGAACCTGATCAGTTTTGTCAGAGAAAAGATTTTGCCTATCGAAGGGTAGATCCTGGACTTTGGAAAGAAGGTCTTTGGGAACTGCTGCCTGGTGCAGCAAGGATGCCCTGCGCATGACCACGGATGTGGCTGTGGTATGCGCTGCAGTGTCCGCCGTGTCCAAAGCTATGTGGAGAGCTGTTCTGGAAGCTTCATAGCCTTCTTGGACTACCGCTTTAAGGACCTCCCTTTTGCTCTCGGATAGATGTTCCAGCAGGGGCACTAACTTCGAATAGTTGTCAAAGCTATGATTAGCTAATAATGCGGAATAGTTTGCCATGCAGAGCATAAGAGTAGCAGACGAGTAAACCTTTCGCCCAAAGAGGTCTAGCTGCTTCATGTCTCTGTCCGGCACGTTAGGCCTCTGTTGCGAGCCCTTCGTTCTTTGTTGGGCTGCATCGGCAACCAGAGAATTCGGTTGGGGATGGGAGAAAACTCCATCCCTTTCGCCAGGACAAAATATTTTTGTCTGCTTTTTGTTAGTGGCTGGTGCAGAAGCTGGCAGCTGCCATATATCGTCCACAATCTCAAGGATGGCATCATCCAGTGGGAGAGCCACCTTGGCCTGATGTGAAGGGTGTAGATTTCTGAGCAGATGGTGGGACTTCTGCTGGACTTCTGCAATCTGCATGTTTTGTGAGTCCGCCACTCTCCTGAAAAGGTCCTGGAATTGTCGGAGATCATCCGATGGTGACGTGTCTCCCTGTAATACTGCATCATCAGGCGAGGAAGAGGATTGATCGGTGGGGGACCGATCCTGAGGCTCATCCTGAATGGAATGTTGTTGTAGGACCTGTGGCTCAGGTGGTTGGGGAGGTGGGATACCTGACGGAGTTGGTGGTCTGGTTGCTGGTGGTAAGGACTGATGTTCCCTGCTGGATGATATGTGAGACCGATGTGGAGAATCAGATATTGACGTATGCCAGGTAGAAGAATGAGAATAGTGCCTATAGTAACGGTGATGTTGAGGCGACCTGTGATAATAGCGGGAGCAGTGCGGTGATCTGCTGTAATAATGGCATCTATGGGAACCATAGTACCCAGAGTGACCCGAGCCTGATGGGGACCTAGGAGATCGGGATCGTCCCCTGGACCTCGGGGTTGGAGAAGGTGACCGGTGGTAATGGCGTTTTGGAGAGATGTGTGGAGAGCGGTAGACTCTTCGTGGATGTCTCAAGGATTGAGCTGAATGCACCGATGAAGGAGAATGTGGCTCCAGTGAGAATTGGGTATGATCCGGGGTAGGAGATGGTGTCATGATTCTCTGAGATCTTCGATGTGTGGCTACAGTAGTCTGCTCTGGTGAAGAAGTAATCAGGGTAGAGGGTCGTACATACTTTTCACCTTCCCCCTCGGCACCGGGGGCGGTGCCGCGTCGGGAGGCACTGGTGAACGTTGTGGAGGAACATCCTGCAGAGCCGGGATGAATTCCTGTACGAAGCTTGCTCGGTGCGGCGAGTCACTCGGTGCTGGTGAACGGCACGGTGCCCGGGAATCTGTTGGCGCCGAGGGGCGCCCCGGTGCCGGCGGCTTGTTCGGTGCCGAGGTGGCAATCGGTGCGGCGAGGGCCGTCTGTGCAGAGATTGCTTCTGGTGCCGCACTCATAGATGGTACGGGGAGTGCTCTTGGTGCTGTGTGTGGCACCGGTACCGGGGAAGGCTTCGGTGCCAATGGTATCTTAGGCACCGGAAGAGTCGAGGATGCGGAGCCGAAGTGCTGCGGCGCCGAAGTGCTGCGGCTGTGCTTCGCCTTAGGCGGGCCACGCATAGGTGGCGAGCCGGAGGTGCCCGGTTTGTCCCCCACGCTAACACGCGTCGGGGGAAGAGAACGAGAAGGCGATGGTCTTTTCTTCGCCTTCTTCAGAGACAGTTTGGCGAGGGATCCACTGACGATACAGCAGCTGCCGTATCTTGCAGCTGTAATGCCCTATCAAAGAGGAGCATTTTAAGCCTCATGTCCCTGTCTCTCCTTGCTCTCGCGGTGAGTTTGGAGCAGTGAGGACACTTCTGAGGTATGTGTCCCTCACCGAGGCACCTAATACAAAGAGCGTGGCTGTCAGAGGCAGGCATTGCTTCCTGGCATGAGCTGCACTTTTTAAAACCAGGCGAACCCGGCATAGTTGCCTCTTTCTTCCTCTGACGACTGATTGGAAAAACTATTTACAGATTTTTTTTTTTTAAACTAGAATGACTACGACTAATAACTAACTTATAAGAAACTACTAAGAACTAATTAAGAACTAATCTAACTAAATTCTTTGAGTTCTTCCTTTCTCTCACTCTGACAGAGTCTGAGGAGAAAGCGTTAGTCCGTCCGCGGCCGAGGACGGTCAGGAGGAACTGGCAGGAGCCGGACCGCGCACACACAAACAGCGCGAAAAGGCACGAGCCGCGCTTGCATGCGCGGTCCGGCCGACTACGGCTGGAAAAGTTCTCCGATCTGCGGCGCCGGGACAAGCCCGACACCTACAGTGGAGCACCCACGGGACACTGCTCGAAGAAGAAAGTGAAGAATTATACACCTATAAATATCTTCCTATCTTGTTTGATCTCTCTGAATTAGTTAGCCCAGCAGCCATTCATTCATTTTATCTTGTGAGCTGGATAAATTTTTATAATCCATGGCATCAAATTGAAAACAAGAGTAATAGTTTAAGATTATATCTTGAACTTCTTAGGGCCAGATCTTTTGCCTAGTTTATAACAGCCTGGCTCCAAATTCAATTTATGTCAGTGTAAGATTTGACCTCATCACATCTTTGATATAAACTGTATCCCAAAATGCTAAAATACAACATGGCTGACAACACATTAGCAACTGCAGAAAAAAGAAGCAAAGATTTTGAGCAAAATTTGACTCTGGGACAAATGGGCACAAAGTCAGATAAGCTAACAAGGTTCCATCTTCTTTGGCCAAGGCTGAAAAAGATGGATATTATTGAGACTCATTTATAATACAGTTACTGCTAGAAAAGTGACTTGGCAAAAACATTTACTACCGGGGTAATTTATATTACAGAAATGCCTACAGCAGGGCACCATTGTGTTACGTGGCATGGGCATATATAGTGAAAGGATAGTGTGAACTCTTTGGGGCAGGAATTCAGAAGAGAAAACAGAATGAATACAAGGAAACTGTTAGGTAAATATGACTATGTAATAAGCAGTGGTCAGAACACACTGGCTCCTTATCCATTATAATAATTTTGCAAATATCATGGCGGAGGTGTTTTAAGGAGAGATTTGAGAATTTTTATAGGAATCCCTTTTTTCCATAATGGCAGTATGCAAGAAAGTCAAAAGTTGTTGGGAACTTTTACAAATGGATAATCAAGGATAGTATTATTGGCAGAGCTGAGACAGGAGGTTAGTAGCTTACTAGCATATAAGGCAGGGTGGGCAATAAAAAGGCAGTAGTTCACCAGGTTTTAGCTCCGGTGGGCTGCCACTGCTATATTTACCTGCACCACCGCAGATATGGGTGTTTGTAGTTCCCATTGGCCATTGGATTTTCTAGCCAATGGGAGCTGAGGGAAGCAGTGTGGACAAGGATACCACTTCCCATAACTCCCATTGGCTGGTAACAGCCATCAGCAGCCAACGGGAGCTGCAATCGCCAGTACCTATGCAGGCGCAGGTAAATATAGTGGCAGCCTGCAGGGGCTAACCTTGGGGAACTGGATCCAGCCTGCGGGCTGGTATTTCCCCACCTCTGATATAAAGGATGCTTGTGAGGGAGGACAGAGGCCATGAAAAGCTTTCAAAATGAAGACAGTTTGTGCTAAATGAAATGGAAAAGGGTAAATCAGGGGATGGTGCAAAAGAGATAGCAATATGGTTAACAAAGTAAGTCAGGAAGATTATTTTTGCAGTAGTATTCTGAACAAATGTATGCAAGTAAGATTGAATTTGTCAACACCAGAAAGGAAGAAGCTGCAGTGAGTCAAGACATCAGGTAATGTCAACTTGAAGGACTAATTTTAACTAGTGGATGGAGAGGAAAAACTTGATCTTTGAGATGTTTTGCAGGAAAAATCCTCAAAATTTTGGATACGACTTGAATGTGTGGAACTAGAGAAAGGAAAGGGCAGAGTCAAAGATGACATATAGTTTATAAGCTTAGGTGACTGGTGGTGGTGTCCACCATGACTAAGAAAGGAAAAAGTGTTTGTGGAGAGATGAAGCAGGGGAGATCAAAACTTCACTTCTGATCACGTTGAGCTGAATTTGATGGCTGGACTGAGATGTCCAAAAGACAACTTGACCAGGGATGGGCAACCTAGGCTAGTGAGTGGGCTGCATGAGTGGCCTTCCTTCATTTCAATGGACCACAAGATTGTCATAAACACATAGAACCCCAATGGGCCACATGCATCACTGCCACAGGCTCAACACAGGTTTGAGCTGGTGAACTGGATTCTCTTCTCACACAACAGAATGGGTGTATTCAGACTGTAGAATTTTTATTACTATTGATGCAGCAACAAGCTAACAACCTGAGAAACTCAGTCATAATATTCAACTTTGATTAGTGAATTAGATATGAACCACTTTTTCCCCTTTTCTGCGGATCAATAGTGACCTCTCCTCATACCTCAAATAAAAAAGCAAACATTCTGGCAACTGATTAGATTAATGATAAACACAGAATGAAATCCTTTTATTCTGTTGCATGTGCAAGATATGGCTGAGAGAGAGTGTCACTGCAATTCTAGGTAGACATTCAAAGTTGAGAAACACCCATGAAAGCCTTTTTCGAAAGATCCTGTACTACTCAAAAAAATGAGGTTTACAGGATCTTTTGAAAAAGGCTTTTTTTTTTTTTTTTTTTTTTTTGAAAGAACCATGTCTAGACTGTGGTTTCACTTTCGAAATATCATTTTTTGAAAAAAACACCATGACACGATTATGCAAATGAAGCACAGGAAATTCAAATCCCGGCTTCATTTGCAAATTTCAATATGTCTAATTTACATCCCTCTTTTGAAAGAGGGATGTAGTTTAGACGTACCCATAGAGTATTGAGACTCTTCAAAACACTCTAAGAACTGAGGACAGGCAGAAAGGGAGTATCTAGTATTGAAAATGAGTATGTCCAGACGTGAATATCAGGAAGTTGCAACTGACATTCTCTGATATAGCTCAACCAGAGCTATTATGCTTAGGAGGGAATAGCTGTGAATGCTGTAGAAAGCGATTACATTCAGAACTTTGGTTTTCACATGCTTAGTTGTGACTTCAAAATTCAGCAGCTCTGGAGATTGTCTTCACTGAGAATATACCATGCCAGCACTGCTCTTAGAGGCTACCAGACTCTGCATGTGTCATCTCCACAGGATAACTGAATATGTTCTGACCCAGGGCTAAGGTGTAAAGGCAGACTTTCCCTTGCTGCTCCAAGTTTTCAAGGCTGTGGTGGGAACAGGTGCTCTTCTGTGCTCTCAATTACCTCCGCCCCGCCCTGCAGGCACCCAGAAAATGTGGACAAAGAAGCCACCTCACAAATGCTGAGGGAACAAAAGCCAGAATGAAGTGGGTAGGGATGGGAGAAGTGTGGGTGTGTAGGCCAAGGTGAAGGGGGGTGAGAAATTGACTGAGATATGGGAAGGACTAAGAATAGTGGGGCAAGGAGACAGAGCTGGACAGAGGAGACTGAGACCAACTGGGCAATGAAACAAGGGCTTGAATGAGAGGTAGCAGAAGCTTGGATTGTTTGGGCAATGCAATGGGGAACTGGTAAGGGGTTAGATGGGCCTGGGGATTGTGGCATGGCGATCTTACAAAGAGCTGAGATCGGGGTAGAAAACTGGGACTAAATGGGCAAAAAAACAGTGTGAAATTTGGACTCAGATAGCAAGCGGGGAGATTAGTACTCTCTGGGCAAAGGAACTGGGTCAAAAAGCCTGAGGAATGGAGACTGGCACTGTGCAGACAAGAAGAATGTGTTAAGGAAAACAAGCCAGGGGTGAGGAAGAGTCAGGGTTGGGACAAGGACAGTTTGGAGGGCACAGAGTAAAAGGGGTCAAATTTGGGGTAAGTGCAGGCAAAAGGATCTGTAATCACTTGCACATTTTCAGTTCCATAGCTTGGAATGGAACACAAGATTGCATTCCTCTGCTGTCAGTAAATAGCTGTGACAATGACTGGCAAAAGGGCCCTCCCCTCCAGGGCTGGCTGACAGTCATAGTAAGCTGTCATTCTGGAAATCTTTTGCCTCAGTGATACTATTGGGACAGCTCTATTTTCTGCTACTGTCAAGCCAACCCTAATTCCTTCTTTCTGATGCAGAAAGGTAGGAGGTCAGCTTGGGGAATATACATAAGCAACACATCTCAAAGAACAACATGTATGAAAGGTTAGTAACCATTTTTTCTTCTTTGAGTGATTGTATATGATTGCACTCCCAAGCAGTTAAATAGGTGCTGGGATCAAAGCTCATGTATACACAGACTGCAGTACAGCTTGACCAAATTTGGCATCATCTCTTGAGTACTGAGTGATAGCATAATGGGAGGAGAAAGTGTGCACTGATGGCCATGTTGCTGCTTTGCAAGTGTTCCGTGTAGGAATGTCATTGAAGATGCCTGCAGTGTTGTGGACTGATCAGTCAGTTTGTCTGGAGGGGAGAGGTCTACCAGATTATAACATGTTCAGATACAAGAAAATATCCAAAATGAAATTTTCTGTGCAGTGACTGGATTCATTTATTGATTTATTTTGTCTGATATGGTCATGAACAGTTGGATCGACTGCTAAAATTGTTTGTTCCTGTCTGTGCAGAACCCCAGTGTTCATCTACCATCCGATGTTTACAGCTGTTGCTCGTTCCTTTTTGAGTGTGGTTTGGGGTAAAATACAGATAAGTAAACTGACTGATTGCTATGAAAATTTGAAACTACCCTAGAACAAAAAAATTACATGAAAAAGACTGTACACAGTCATTCAAATGTGAAAGCACAGTTTGGAGAGCTTTTTGGTCAAAGTGGTAACAATGGGTACATCTACACAGCAGGGCTAAAGTTGGAATAAGCTACACAACTTCAGCTACGTCAATTGCATAGCTTAAGTTGAAATAGCTTATTTCGGCTTTTGGTGCTGTCTACACAGCAGAGGTTGACCACTCTTCCTTTGACTTCCCTTACTCCTCGTAAAACGAGGGTTAATATGAGTCAGAGTAAGAAGTCCTCCAGCTTGACATTATTTTGAAATAAAAGGCTTGTAATGTAAACACACACTATGTTATTTCGGAATAACATCCCACCAATCAAATACAAATGTTAATCTAGCTATGAAAGGGGACTTTGGAGGTCTATATGTGGAAAGTGTTCAGCCATAAATATTTTCACACTTTGGACACATTTATGTACAAGATCTTGACTCCCTGTTTTAGCTAGCTACTTAGTTCTCAACTGTACAAAATACATCATTAACAGAAATGGTTCTTTGATTAGGGTTTTCTTTCAGTGTCCTCTCCTTCATGCAGTGGAATGAGATTTCTCCAGACAGTGAAAAATAAAATTTCTTTACTCATTTTCCACTTTTGAACCAATTTTAACAGAGAACTGTATGTGCAGTACCTTTCTCCTTGAGCCTGACTCTTGGGACAGGCAGAATTTTCATTAGTGCCATACTTTGTTTGAAGGCTAGATAGAGCCAGTAACAGTTTCAGTCACGAAAATGTTAAGAGTTATTTTAGAATGTACTCTAATTACAGGCGTTCCATACTAGCAGCAGGAAGAGATGCTAACAGTGCTGCACCTGTAAAAAGGCTTTTACAAACACAGCAAAAGGAAGGGGAAGAGTATCTCTGGGTACAGCCTGACTATGGCTATGGCTACCCTACAAAGAAAAGTTGGAAAAAGATACGCAAATTGCAGTTCACAATTTGCATATCTTTTTCCACTTTTCTTCCGAAAGAGGCTTTTGCAACATTTGGCCCATCTACATGGGCCATAAGGATTTATTATACACAAACTAATTTGGAATAAGAAAAGGTAAATGACACTTTTTAAACAACAAAATCACCCAAAACCACAGGACTTAGTGGTAATGGGGGACTACATCCACCCTTACATTTGTTGGGAAATACAGCAGGGTACAGGTTATCCAACAAGCTCTTGAAATGCAATGTTCACAAATACAAATTGGGAAATGACTATCTAGGAAGGAGGTCTGCAGAAAAGGATCTGAGGATTATAGTATATCACAAACTAAATAAGGGTCAACAATGTAATATTGCTGCAAAAAAGGAAACATTCTCAGATTTATTAGCAGGAATGTTGTAAACAAGATAAGAAAAATAATACTTCACCTCTACTCAGCATTGATATGATCTCAACTGGAGTACTGTTTCCAGTACTGGGCATGACACCTCACAAAATGCAGAGAAGAGCAACAAAAATGATTAAAAGTCTGGTTTGTTCAGTCTCGATAACAGAAGACTGAAGGAGGGAGATGGTATGATAAAAGTTTTCAAATACATAAAAGGTTGTTACAAAGAGGAGGGAGAAAAATTGTTTGCCTGGTTCACAGGAGCAACCTACCCTGTAGCCTAAGGATAGGAAAAGAAGTTCTGGGCTTAAATTGCAGCAAGGGTGGTTTAGGTTAGACATAAGGAAAAGCTTCCTGACAATAGAGGTAGTTAATTACCTCAGGAAGGGGTGGAATCTCCATCACTGTTAAGAACAGAGATCAGAGATTGTCTAGATAATACTTAGTTCTGCCTCAGTGCAAGGGACTGGCTTACATGATCTAATGAGATCACTTCCAGTCCTACTTTTCTATGATTCACACATGCTCACCATAGGAAGATTAAGTAATTAATCAATAAATGGCATATCTCTGGAGCAGAAAAGTACCATCATTAAAACCAATGTATTAAAAATTAGGAGGTGATAACAACTAAGAACCTTAAATACTTGCATATCTTTTGCCAATCTGATAACACTGAACCTTACCACAAATCAAAAATGCTAAAGATGCCTGAAAATTATAAAAACCAGGAAGTAGAAAGCAACTGTTGAAATGCTGAAGAAACATATAGGCAGCTCACAAAAAGCTGATAGAGTGACTAAATCTTGCTCCTCACTATTCAAGTTCATTAACTAACTGATTCCACTTCACTGGTCTGTAGAAGCTTTATCAATTACTTCAAACAGGTAAAAGATCAAGTCCCAGGACACCAACAGGTATTTAAAAAAAATCCAGTCAATAGAAGCAATCAACAAAGCACACAGGGCAGTGAGCATGGAAGATGTTATCCTATTCCAGTACACTAGATTTAGGGTACATCTAGACTACAGGCTTTTGTTGACAGAGGCTTTGTCGACAGATACTGTCGACAAAGCTTCTGTTGACAAAGAGTGGCTAGTCTACATCCATTTCTGTCGACAAAGCAAGCCATTTTGTCGACAGGAGAGTATAGACGCAAAGGACAGTGTAGATGCAATAACACCTTCTGTTGACAGAACTCTGTCAACAAAAGGCTTTATTCCTCATAGAATGAGGTTTACCGCCGTCGACAAAACTGCCGAGTTCTGTCGACGTTATCTCGACAGAACTGGGCAGTAGTGTAGACGCAGGTATAGTTTTGTCGACAAAAGGTCACTTTTGTCGACAAAACCTTGTAGTCTAGACACACCCTTAGTGTCAAGTAAGGGCACAACTAAGAAAACAGGTATAGCAAAAGGTCATGGCAATAAAAAATTGAACAAGCCCACAAGCAGTAGCACAACATATGTTCAAGACATAACAGAAGTGAGAAAGCTGCACCATGAGGGAAAAAAACCCAACAATATCAAATGCTTTGATGTACTGGATAGTCCTTCAGTGCCATCCTGCTCTGTTGCAGTTTAATTCACCTTGCATAGGCCTCAGTATATGCACTGTTCAGTCTTTTAGATGAATAGGCAGATTTAGCCCCTGCATTTCTTAGCCATTGTCCTTTATCCTTCTCTAGAATATCAAGAGTGTTACTGATTACTTGACAAATATCAGGATTTAAGTGAAAGATATTTTGGGGAAGCTATACAAGCTACAAAGGATGAGTCTTGGGATATACTATTATATACACTTAATATGTATTAAGTACCGAAACTATTCTAGAAGGAAAGAACTGTAGTGCCATTATACTATCAAAAGCTATTCCAATAAAAATAAAAATAAAAAAAGGAGTTTCCCAAACTGGAAAGAAAAACTTAAATCTTGGAATTTTAATTGAATGTTTTTTCTTTATCATATTAATTATGATATCCTAATTTATAATATAACAAAAGTTCAAACAAATATTTCAGTTTCATTGAATCAGTATTTTCCAATGGAAAACTGTTCCGTTTGAATATTTTCAACTAGCTCCAAAATTAACAAATGTTAAATATTTTGATTCTATTTTAAAATATTTTCTTATTCTGTGTGTGGGAGAGGACAAAAGCAGTTGCCCTTTCATACAGTATAATTCATGCTCTAAAACTCCCCAAAACCCAGATAACTTGTTACTGAAATCGTGGTGTAATTGAAAGACAGCCACCTATTTTAGCTTATCTAAAATGATATATGTAAATACGCTCTCCAAGAAAGTTTACGATGTTAGCTCAGGATGTACTTTTGTCTAAAATATTCAGGTATATACAGCCAAATTTTCCTGTATTACAAAACTGAGAGAAAAATGTGTCCTAAGTATATGCAATTGTAGCCAAAATGTACTATTTTAGTATTGGTATAAGAATATCAGTATGATGTATAATGATTTGATGTATAATGTCTTGCTTATAAGTTCTATGTGCTTCATGATTAAACAATGTTTACTGTAAGGTCTTGCTTCCTGTTAGCATTACAAATTAAGTTTTACCCCTTGTCTGTATAACAAACTAAGTTGTGGAAGATCCCTTTCTTTTTGTTATTCCTTTAGTAACTATTAATCTTGTCTGAAACTCTGCAAAACTTTTTGGTGTGAGTTCAGGATGTGTGTGTAAATGTGAAAGCCATGACAAATGCCCAGGTGGTCAAGAAAAAGTGGAAACTTCGAAGATAACCAGAAAACATCCATTGTGCCTCAGGCTGAATAAAATTAGTAGCACTGACGAACCCTGGAAACAGGCAGACACCCCCAAGAGTGAGACACAAACAAGAGACAACAATAGGAAACCTGACAATAACCATCAAAGGATAACTGTGGAAAAACCTGAGATTAACACCATTTAAGGATAAATGATTGTAGCATGACACTGCAATACCCATAGACTCAAATGGGAACTTACATGTATAAGAAGGCAAGCTCTGGCCAGGGGCGGACTGGCCCGGCGGGATACCAGGAATTTCCCGGTGGGCCGTCGTCAGAAGGGCCGCCGCTCCTGGGAGCAGGGCCAGCACATTTCTAGGGGGCCGGGCGGCATTCCGGCCCACAGGAGGAGCAGGTGGTGAGCCCTGCGGAGGCCGCCCCGAGCTGGGAGCCCCGCACCCGGCTGCTCGGAGCCTGCACCTGGCCCCAGGGCGCTGGGAGCTGTGCGCGGGCCTGGGGCTCTGCCGCCGGGGGCACTGGGCTCACACGTCTGGCCACGGCGCCTGGGGCAGGAGAGGCTGGCTGCGGGGGGAGTGGAGAGCAAAGTAAGCCCTGAGTCGCCTGTGGGGGGAGGAGGGGAGACGGCAGCAGGGGACCGATGATGGGAGATAATAAAGACGCGGGTCCCACACTGGGCTCACTCCTCCTCCTCGTTTCCTTGCAGGGGCTCATCAGCACTGGCCAGAGGGTCGGCGTGAGTCCCAGCTTACTGGGCTCGTGCCGCTCCAGAGAGTCGCCCTGCCTGGGGAGCTCCCCATGGCCCGGGAGGTGCTGCCAGCTCCTGCTCGGGGAGTCCAGGAGCAGTGCGGCCCTGTTGCAGCTCGCCTGCCCCATGGCCCAGGCTCCTGTGCGTCCGGGCGCAGGCCCCAAACGGCTCCGCCATCGTCGGCAGGGCTGGAGTCGGCTCGCTCCCCTGGCAGGGCCCAGCTGCACCTTCGAGTGAGTTTGGGGGCCACTCCCCCCGCCCATGTGCCCCCTCCGGCCGGCCACCCCTCCTCCTGTGCGCCCCTCCGCAACTCCCCCTCTCGTGTTCCCCCCCCCGCCTGTGTTCTCTCCCCCGCAACTCCCCTGCCTGTGAACCCCTCTTGCCCGGCTGTCCCCCGGCTTGTGTGCCCCTGCTCACTGTCCCACGACCCCACCTCACCCCTCTTCTCCTCCCGGCTCGGCCTCTGCCCAGCAACCCCTCACCCTACCTCCTGGCCCACTGCAACCCTGCTGGGACCCCATCTCCTCTTCTCCCCGCCCCTCTCCTCCCTGCCACCCACCTGGATCTCCATCTCCTGTCTGGCTCTCTAAACAATCCCCCTCCCCTACTCTCAGGGCCCTGAACCCTCCCCCACCCACACACACACACACCTGCCCAGGAACCCAGCCCCCTTGTGCTGTGTCCTGACACCCTCGAAGGTGGGGGGGGGAAGCGCGGCCAAAATTTTTTTTGCTTGGGGCGGCAAAAAACCTAGAGCCTGCCCTGGATGCAGGGAAAGGGGGAAGGGCACGCAGGGGTGACGTCATGGGGAGGGCTGTTCTCAACCCATTTCCTGGGCCTATTTTGATTGCCAGTCCGCCTCTGGCTCTGGCCATTAAACTCTGGGTTCAGTCCTGCAAGCCAAGCCTTAGAGGATCCTTGAATCATGATTGAAAGACCCCCCGCCCCCAACTAGTCACTCAGTCAGTCTTACCTGGCCAGTAAGATGGATTTGTGCCATGACAGACTGATAACTATACACCATCTGCTGGACTTGTGTGTGTGTGAATGCATATGCTACTTTTCATTTTGTATTTTCAATAAATATGGAGTATTGCGTTTTCCCCTGAAAAAGACCCTGTGTGCTTCTTACAAGCATAACACAGTAGCAGCTGGACAATGGTGTAATGACCTTATGTGGCCTTGAAGAAATTAGTCTTCCTGGCCCCCACAGTTGCCTTATGAAAAGCTTGTGAATTTCCCAAGAAGAACGACATAATTTGTCTAAAACTGGGGTAAACAAACATCTAAAAGTGCCTTGAACCCTAAGATAAACTAAGATGCGTGTTACAGTATGATGCTCATCTCTTTTAAATTACATTTTGAAGATTATTTCTGAAGTTAAAAGATTGAAGATAAAATTTTCAGACGTGTCTATGTGACAGACTAATTCCCATTTTCAAATTAATTTAGGCATTTCTGAGTTTGTCTCATTTGATTACAAGTTTTTTAGGTACTTTTGCTCTGTGCCTTTTTAAAGTGTGTTTAGGAAACTTGAATTTTGCTACTTCTACAGGTATAGGATGTCCATTATCCATGACATTTTGAGAGGAAAGCATAGGAAAAATATTATTATTTTGTGCAGATAAAAATGTGTAGCAGATACTTTTGTGTCACAGATTATGTCTGTCTGTAGGTCTTCCTGGGAGTACATCAACTCATCTAATATTTGCCTAGTTGTACAACAGGCTACATAAAAAGCATTAATAATGTCAGTATAAACTAAAATTTCAAACAATGATTTGTTTCTATTACTGTATATACTATACACTGAAATGTAAGTACAATATTTATATTCCAATTGATTTATTTTATAATAATATAGTAACACAAAAGTAAGCAATTTTTCAGTATTAGTGTGCTTTGTATTTTTATGTCTGAATTAGCAAGTAAGTAATTTTTAAGTGGTCATGGGATAAGAGGGAAGGTCCTTTCATGGATTGATAACTGGTTAAAAGACAGGCAACAAAGGGTAAGAATAAATGGTAAATTTTCAGAGTGGAGAGAGGTAACTAGTGGGATCCCACAAGGGTCTGTCCTGGGACCAATCTTATTAAAAAAAACAACAACAAATGGTCTGGTAGCACTTTATAGACTAACAAAACATGTAGATGGTATCATGAGCTTTTGTGGGCACAGCCCACTTCTTCAGATGACCGGAGTTATGAGTAGGGGATATGAA
Source organism: Rafetus swinhoei (assembly GCA_019425775.1). Classification (NCBI taxonomy): domain Eukaryota; kingdom Metazoa; phylum Chordata; order Testudines; family Trionychidae; genus Rafetus; species Rafetus swinhoei. The sequence continues at coordinate 264,832,796 of CM033437.1, read as the reverse complement.
AACTGGAAATAAATAGGAGAGGGGAAGAGAAAGGAAAAAGGAAGGGGAAGAGGCATCATTATGTATCTGGAGAATGGGTATTTAAACCTAAGCAGATAAAGATCAAAGTCAATAGATAGATTGCTGAGACAGGAAGGATACCGCTCAGAAAGGGGTTATAAATGAGCTAGAGAAAGAGGTAAACAGTGAGGTGGTGAAATTTGCAGATGATACCAAACTGCTCAAGATAGTTAAGATCAAAGCAGACTGTGAAGAGCTTCAAAAAGATCTCACCAAACTCAGTGTGTGTCTACCCAGCAGGGCTTAACTGGAAATAAGGTATGCAAATTGAGCTACGTCAATTGCACAGTTTATTTCAAAATAGCTTATTTTGAAATTGGGAGCAACTACACAGCACTTATTTTGAAATAGAGCACTCTTCCTCTGACTTCTCTTACTCCTCAAACAATAGGAAAAACTATGTAGCACTTTAAAGACTAACAAGATGGTTTAATAGGTGATAAGCTTTCATGGGCCAGACCCACTTCCTCAGATCATATTCTGGAAGAGAATTGGCATGACCATATATACCAAAGGAATACAATGAAAAAAGTGAACACATTATTAAGCTGACAAATCAGATTTAGTACAGAAGGTGGGGTGAGGGGGAAGGGGTTACGGAAGTCAGAGTAAGAAGTCCTCCAGTTTGACAGTATTTTGACATTATTTTCAAATAACTGCCAGCTGTGTAGATGCAGACTAAGTTATTTTGAAATAATGTTGCCGTGTAGACCTACCCTAAGTGATTGGGCAGCAAAATGGCAAATGAAATTTAATGTTGATAAATGTAAAGTAATGCATTTGTAATGCAAATGTAAAGTAAGAAAAAAATAATCCCAACTATACATATGAGGGGGACTAATTTAGCTACAATTACAAGAGAGAGATCTTGGAGTCATTGTGGATAGTTCTCTGAAAACATCCACTCCGTGTGCAGCGGCAGTCAAAAAAGCAAATAGAATGTTAGCGATAATTAAAAAAAGGGATAGAGAGTAAGACAGAGAATATTTTATTGCCTCTATATAAAACCATGGTATGCTTACATCTTGAATACTACTTATAGATGCAGTCACCTCATCTCAAAAAAGATATATTGGCATTGGAAAAGATTCAGAAAAGGGCAACAAAAATGATAAGGGACTTGGAATGGGTACCATATGAAGAGAGATTAAAAGTGAATAAGAAAAAGTTATTTACTTACTCCCACAATATTAGAACTCAGGGTCACCAAATGAAATTAATAGGCAGCAGGTTTAATACAAACAAAAGGAAGTTTTCTTTACTCAGCACACAGTCAACCTGTGGAACTCCTTGTCAGAGGATGTGGTGAAGGTTAGGACTTTAACAGGGTTAAAAAAAAGAGCTAGATAGATTCATGGAGGTTAGGTGCATGAATGGCTATTAGCCAGGATGGGTAGGAATGGTGTCCCTACCCTCTGTTTGTCTGGATATGGATGACAGGAAAGGGATCATGTGAGGATTACCTGTTATGTTCCCTTCCTCTGGGACTTCTGGTATTGGCCACTGTCAGCAGATAGGATCCGAGGCTAGATGGACCTTTGGTATGACCCGGTATGGCCATTCTTATGTTTAAGTGAGGTGCAACTTGGGGGTATGCAAGACATATCAAAGTGGTTCAATAGTCTGGAAAGCTTGAGAACCACTGATATAAATCACACTGCATTGCATTCCTGTGGATTTAGGAACACGATAATAGATACAAAAGGTCTGTCAGACCTGATAATAGATAGTTGCAAAAGGTCTGTCAGAGAGAAAGACTGTAAGTATACTCCATAGTTTACAAATTTTAAAATGGAAAGATAAATACCTGTGTAAGAATGGGGAATCCGAGGTTCCTACATCCATTGCAGGGTGTTAATGCCTCCCATAAACCTGCAGGACCACAGCTGTTTTCCCGAGTATCTTCTTCTTCCTCCTCCCCTAGAGAGAGGTTTGTTGATGAAGGCCTCTGTGGAAAAACAAGTTTATTGGAACATTAAACAGAAATATTTTGCTTCATTTTACCATAGTTCAAAACACTAAAATAGAAATTTCACATTTCTAGAAACTGATAAATATACTTAATTTTCAGCTTAATATGTGTATCTATTCAATCAATATTCAGTAAAACATATTTCCTAAAGAAAAGAGATATGTGATAAGCTATGCTAAGTTATATTTTAAATAGGATTCCACATAGACATTCAGACACACAATTAATCACCTTCAATCTACAAATAATATTCAGATTATGTATAATGCACAGCACCAGACACTCTGTAACTTTTCAACTGAAAAATAAAATCAGCTTATATTAATTCAAACTTCAAATTTTACATTACTATTTTCCACTATAGCTTTCAAAGAATGAAAACTATCATTATTAAATGTTTATTGCTCTTAGAAATTGTACAATAAGTAGAAAATTACAGAAACACCACAAGACAATGCGATCTTGTTTCCATAGTCATATATTTTTAATTAAAATAATACTTAATTACAACAATTTTAGCTTGGATTGGCTAGTGGCTTTTGCAGAGAAGTAGTAGAAATTTAATTACAATTTAGGATTTCGTTTTTAGTTTGATGTTTGCCAATGATGAAAAAGGTAATTTGTTATGTATGGTGAACAATATTTAATATTTTGTATAAAAAAACCCTGCTATGTTTGTTGGCTAGTTTTTCTTCAGGGGAAGAGTAGGAGGGCTTTTAAGGGTGCATGTTTGTTTACTTTACATTTTAAGATTAATTTTCTAAACATATTATTTTATGACTTTATTTTGACAATCAAGTAGTGCTATGGAATGTGTTGCTATAACAACAACATTCTTGCATGGATTATTTAAGGGTTGGGTGAAGTATGCAGGGTTTGGGTCATGAAAGTATTCTATTGTTATATATTTGTGTAGGACCAGAAGCAGCCCCCAGGGCCAGGCAATCTAGAATTATGTGATTCTATCATATATCATTTTTATTCTACATGTTTGCATTGGAAATATATAAACTTTAACCATTATGACAAAGAAAAAAGCACTCTCTTAACAAAAAAAAAACCCAAAACAAATAAACAAAAAACCTACAAGCCTGCTCTTTGTTCCCCAACAAAGGTGACTTCTACTATCAAAAAGTATTTAGATTTATAAAATAAACAATGCATATCCTATGCTTTGGCATACTTGCTTATTTTATTTTGATAACTTTGTCAGATTGCTTATGCCACTCCATAAATATAGACATATTCTTTAGAAGACACATAAAAAATCTTCTGCCACTGTCAGCATAATAAAATAATTCTCCAATTCTAGTCTTCTAGTTCTAGCCTGTTCATTGACCACAGACAATACAAGTGGCAAATACCTGCAGGTTTGTGTAAAGATCTAAGTTCAGGAAACTTGAACCTATGAGGTGAACATTGTGCAACACTCTCCCCCTCCTTATCTTCACTCACTCACACTTTTCCCAGGTGCCCCTCTAAATTAGAAAAGTGTTCACTGAGTGAACTCATTAATGACTTGACCTCTGAGTCTTAGATTGGGAAATGAAGGCATCAACAGTGCAACTGATGATCCCAGAGCTATATTGTTCACATACAAAGAAAGAATGAAAACCAAGATTGATAGTGTGGAGTAAAGAAGATGGGAGAGTGAATTTGCAGCAAAACTGGTCAACTTGTATTGTTAAAAGGATTATATATCTTTCACTGAGCTGTAAGATCAGTGGCAGTCTAAGCCCACCTATGGGCCCAATTATCTGCACTACTAAAATAACTGTGGTTTGCTACATGCAAAGGGGGATAAGTAGTTATAAGTATTCCCTGCCCAAAAATCAAAAGCAAAGAAGCCCCTTTTAGTAAGTGTCAAAGAACTGCAACAGCGTCTGGCGAGAAAGAATGTAACAAAGTAGTCTGGGCAAGTGAAAGTAATTCAATAAAAACTATATAAAATGAGAGGCTCCCTTAATATAACTGCAATGAAGACGCATAATAAACTAAATGAATTAGAATTATGCTAGAGAAAGAATACAATCATTTAGCCATTACAGAAATATAGTGGGACAAACAGATGAAATGCTAATGAACAGCGGATGAATATCAACTGTTCATAAATGACAGAGGAAGGAGAGGATGATTTACTTTATGTAAAACATACAAATATGAAATTGAGATAAGTCAGGCTTATGGCAGTGTGAATTAAATGCTATGAATAAAAAAGTAAGAGGAAAGGGAAAATATTTTCTTGGCTATTTCTGCCCCATCAAACAGTAAATAAGGACATAAAGGGTTTAAGGGACATTAGAAAAAATGAATTAGTGCTCTTGGGTGACTCCAACTACCTAGATAGTTGTTGGGGAAAAACTTTAGTGAAGCAGAAGTCCTCCTTAAATGTTTGCCATTTCATAAACAATGGTTTTGAATCACAAAAGATTAGAATAGAAACTGAAAAGAGACTCTTATGCATAGCAGTCACCACCAGAAAAGCGTTAGTAATACATACAAGGAGGTAGAAGCTATTAGGTTAAGGATCCTAAATTAATTGAGTTTAGCATATTAACAATAGATTGCACCCTAATAGAAATGCTGAAATCCCAGAAGACCAATAGCCCTAACCTATAAGGTTCATCGGGATCAAAAGAGCATATATGCTTTTAAAAAAAAAGAGAACAAAAAAACCTTGAGAAATTATACAAAATGTCTAAAATGGAATATCCAGAAAGAAAACCACAAGAGTTGAATGGCTAAAGAGATTTAATAAAAGACTCAAAGAAGCCAGCTGCTTTGATTACTAATTCAGGAAATAAGTATTAGATGTTTGTAACAGTGAAAGTTTTAGAGCGAACTCCTGTCCATACTGAAATAAATGTCAAAACGCCTATTGGTCCATCTATCCAGTATTCTGTCTTCTGACAGTGGCCAACACCAGGTGCCCCAGAGGACATGAAGAGAACAGGTAAACATCAAGTGATCCATTCCCTGTTGCTCATTCTCAGCGTCTGGCAAACAGAGACTAGCGACACCATCCGCAACCATCCAAGCTAATATTCATTGGAATTTATCTATTTCTTTTTTGAACTTTGCAGTAGTCTTGATCCTCACAACATCCTCTGACAGAGTTCCACAGGTTGACTGCACATTGTGTAAAGAAATACTTCAGTTTGTTTGTTTTAAACTTAATTCTTATTAATTTCATTTAGCGATCCCCTAGTTCTTGTGTATGAGAAGGAGTATATAGCACTTCCTTCCTTACTTTCTCCACATCAGTCACGGTTTTACAGACCTCAATCATAATCCCCCCTTAGTTGTCTAGTTTCCAAGCTAAAAACTCCCAGTCTTACTATTCTCTCCTCATACAGAAGCCATTCCATACCTCCCATAATTTTTGTTGCACTTTTCTGAACTTTTTCCAATTCCAATGTATTTTTGAGAAGGAGCAGCCACATCTGTACACAATATTTACATATTTACATAGAGGCAATGATATTTTAGGTTTTATTATCTATCCCTTTCTTAATGATTCCCAATATTCTGTTCACTTTTTTGACTGATGCTGCAAACTGAGTGGATGTTTTCAGATAACTAACCACAATGACGCTGAGATATCTTTCTTAAGTAGTAACAGCTAATTTAGACCCCGTCATTTTATATGTACAGTCGGGATCAGTGTTTCCTTTAATGTTTATGCCTGTATACAGAATGATTTTCGTTATGTGCACCACTATGAAGAGGATATATCACATAACAAAAGTAATTCTGCACACGGACAGTGTGCAGCAGGAAGGGGACGCAGGTATAGGGCAGAACAGCTATGAGGCAACTCAGGGTTGGAAGAGAGGCTTACTCCTCCAGCCTCAGCAGAGAGCTGCTGCAGCTGAGGGGGTGCCTCTCCTGCAGCCCCAGCAGAGAGCTGCCATAGCCAAGGGAGCGGCATCCCTTCCCCCAGCCCCAGCACGGAGCTGCTGTGGCCCAGAGGGAGGCACTTGCACCTGATGGCTTTCTCTCCACTCCTTAGTTTAAAAATTACTTTATGACCTTTTTAATTCTGAGTGCCAGTAATAGGATTCCATTTTGGGGCCAGAATTTGACTCCTGATCATCTCAGATATTGAGCATACAGAATTATTCCTCCAGAAGGTATGCGTGTAATGTCCATCTACCTGTGAAGCACATCTGCAACTCTCTCCAATACACTTCTGGTTAGAAGAGCCATATACATGCATATACAGGTGTCTTTAGATGAAAGCATAGTTTTCTGTCTCCAGGAGAGGTTTGTTTTTTTTGTTTTTTTTTTAATATTGGCCAGCGTGTGCACAACATGCATAGTGATCATCATATCACTGATCATCTAGAATCCAAGAGCAAAAATCAGCAGCAAAGGTTAGTGAGAGGAAAAAGGAAGGAAAAAGCCTCTTTACATAACCAAACTTCTGCACCTTTGGACTCTACAAAACAGTTTCTTTACTTCTCTCAACTATAGTTTACAGTCAGTCCAAATAAAAATAAAAACATTCCCTTCCATTCAAAGCCCAGAGAAGCCTCTACAGTCTGTGCTTCTAATGTTGTATAATAACATTCCAAAGTCTGGATCTTCTCTAACATTAGTAAGAGGCATTGTAAATATACTTCACTATCTAGACAGCCCTTCTCCAAAGATAAATATCTGTTATCCATAAGCCTGCTTTATTTCTTTTTATTTGCTGTCTTTCCCTCAATTAATAACTACAGCTGGAGGTCCCTCCCTTTTAGGTTGATAATTGTGGCAGATATTGGTGGGCAGACCTGATTTAATTCCCTTGCTCCAAGGCATTCCATTAACTCCTTGTCCCAGTCCAGCATTCATTCTATCACATTGTTAAACTTCCTATAATAAAGATTGGTTTTCTGTCACTTACCTCAAAATAGTTAGCATGAAATTTTGATCTTTGACCATCCTGTATCTAAAAAATTCTGCTACTGTGCACCCAACAGAGATACAACAATGTATACCACACAGCTAAGATCTAAAACCAAACAGTAAACTATCTCTTTGCTTATATTATCTCTATTTTGGCATAATTACCTTCAGGCTGCAGAAATATGGCTAATATGTTGAATTTAAATCCGTATCCATTGTAATAATTCAGTGTCAGCAAAAATGTTTGATTTTATAATACAGCTTTTTAGCATTTTTTGTCACATAATTCTGAAGCCTACTTAACTTATATTCGCAACAAATGCCATGTTAGGAACCACGATTGAATACTCAGTCATAATAAAAGTTTCAGAGCTGGAGGTCTAGGCTGCAGGAGACACGCAGCTGTAAAATATTTGTCCTCTAACTCTATTCTCCTCCTCCCCATGCCAGTTGCCAGTCATTTAAAATTATTTTATTAAACCACTTGGAAGCTACAGAACATTGATTCAAAGGTCCCTGCCTCTTGAAGACTACACTATTCGGCTACGTCTACATTGCGCTTTCTTGCACAAGAACATATGCAAATGAGGCACGGCAATTAATATCGATGCACCTCATTTGCATACTTAATGAGCCACCATTTTTGTGCAAGGGGCTTTTGCGCAAGAAGGAGCAGTCCACTGCTCCTTCTTGCACAAAAACCCCGTCTTGCCCAAGAGCCGTCTGCCTGAAAATAAGCGGCAGAATGGCTCTTGCGCAAGAGGGGGGTTTTACGCAAGAAGGAGTGATGTAGACTGCTCCTTCTTGCACAAAATGGCAGCTCATTAAGTATGTTAATATAAACAAATATTCATCGCCATGCCTCATTTGCATATGTTCTTGCACAAGAAAGCACAATGTAGACGTAGCCTTCCTGTTCTCTGGCTGTTTAGAAGAAGCAAAATATATCAAAGGCCAAACAACATCACCAGTGGTGTGTTTTCAACTGATAATGAAGTCAGTGGGGGTTGTATGAATCTAACAAAATAATGTATAATATTTTATTTTAATATTTCCTGTATGTATAATTTAGAAACTACCATGCAATTGGTCTACCACCCCAATCTGGTTCTACTATACTTTGTGCAACACATTTATTTATTTGTTTGTTATATTTTTACCCCGCCTCTCAATTTAAAATATTTGAAGTGGCTTACAAAATTTTTAACACACAATAAATAAATATATATAAAAGTAAAATACAAGACCCCAAAGTGGGGGACATAAAACCTGCTAAAATACCTCAAGAGGAGGGACACACACACACACACACACACACCCCCCCTAAACACCAATAAATCACGGGTAAAAAGGGTGGCTTTCTCCTGGCACCAAAACAGTGCCAAAGTTGACGCCAGGCGAATGTCCCAGGGGAGAGATTTCCATAGCCTAGGGGCAAAGGCTGACAAGGCCCTGCTCCACATAGATGTCAACCTTATCTCCATCAGTGCAGAAACACGGAGCAAAGCCTCCTCAGCTGATTTCAATCCCCAGGCAGATTAGTATGGGAGAATACAGTCTTTCAAATACCCTGGTCCCAATCCATTTAGGGCTTTATAAGTCATAATCAAGTCCTTGAATTGTGCCCGGAAACATACTGGAAGCCAGTACAGCTGCAGGAGCACTGACATAATGTGCTCAGTATAACGAGTGCTAGTTAAAACTTAAGCAACTGCATTCTGGACCAGTTGAAGCTTCTAAAGACTCTTCAAAGGCAGCCACACGTATACAATAATCCAATCAGGATGTGACAAGAGCATGAATCACTGTAGCCAAGTCATTCTTATTCAGGAAGGGTCTCAGCTGGTAGATCAGCCGAAGCTGCCAAAAAGCATTCCTGGCCACCGAAGAAATCGGATTTTCAAATGCTAGAAAAGGGCGCAGGAGGACTGCCAAGCTGCATATCTATTCTTTCAGGGGAAGTATGACCCCATCCAGAACAGGTAACAACACCACATTCCCAGACAGATGGCTTTTTGATCCACAGGGCCTTGGTCTTATCTGGAGTCAGCTTCAGCCTATTTGCCCTCATCTAGTTCATCCCCAGATCTAAAAGACGCATTAATAATCCCCTGGATCCAACCAGTCATCCCTTCTCAGCTTGATTTAATAAGTCATAAAGGACATGGGCCTGAGAGAGCACATGGTTGGTCTCACTCCTCCAAGCACCTTGCCCACATCCTCAGTCTGCAAAAGCTGATACTGATCCAAAGAAAAATGAGTAGGCAGTGCACCCAACACATTCCATACCCTGCTTACATGACAGCCACAGTCCAAATCAGACCAGATCTGAGTAATCTTATTTGCAAAGTGCTTTGCAAACAAGTCACAGTGGATTGCTGAGGACTTCTCCATTTCATCACGAGGGCCAGGCTGCAAGAGGCCCTGCACCACTTGAAACAATTCCACCAGATGGCACCATGCAGATGTGATGCGAATGGAGTAGTAACTCTTCTTCGCCATCAGCACTGCCACAGAACAGACTCACAATTCAACTCTAACCCGCAATTGATCAGACTCAGTTCAAGTTCTCCTCCAGAGGTGCTCTAGCCATCCCACGGACCATTTCTCCGCCTGCAACTCCCCAGAAAGCCAGGGGGCAAACTTGGTTCAATTAGCCTGAAAAGGGCACTTAGGGGCAATAGTGTCCACCACCCAGGCTACCTCGATGTTCCATATATCAACCAGGGCATCAACAGGACCACTAGCCTGTTGACCGAACAATCCCTCAGAGATCTCAGGAAACCTTCTGGATCCATCAGCCTCTGAGGGCAGACCATCTTAATCAGTCCCCTGTCTCTGTGGAGGCAAAGGTCAGCAAATAGTCTAAACTTGACCAGGTATTGATCGGTTCATGACACAGGGAGCACAACCACATCCCTTATCTCAAAATTTCTATCATCCTTAGTCCAAAAGACTACATCGATCGTATGACCTGCCGGGGGGCAGTTATTTCTTGGGATAGTCTTAAAATCATCATGGTGGCCAAAAAGTCTCAAGCAGGACCAGATAGGTCTGAGACCACCTCAGCCAGCTTAAGCAAAGCATCTGTCATGCAGCAAAGCATCTGTCATGCAGCAAGGCAGGCAGTACACAAGCAGAACACCCAACTTATCCTGGCCACTCAACACCAGGTACAGACACTCAAAACTAGTGCTTTGTTAAGACTGGAGCCCTGGCCAGTGAGATGGTATCCTGATAGACAATCATCTTCTTCCCCCCCCCCCAACGGTCAAGTCAAGGCTGGTGCTTAACTGAGAACCCAGCCAGGTACAATTTGGGAGAGATCAATGCCTCCCTCCACTCCCAGCCAGGTCTCAGTGATACAGGCCAGACTGGCCTTGTGGGATACCAACCTTGCATTCAACAACAGCACCATCAGGCCAGCTGTTAAGATTCCCAAGGTCACTGAAATGGGCAACAGGACCGGAACAAGGAATAGCCTGTAGCGGTCTAAACCTGTTACCCTCCAAAAATATTCCCACTGGAGACCACCCAGGGTTACACTAGCATGGGTTTATTGTTTGAGGGAATTAGCACTCCCCTGTATGCACTACAGACATAGAGCTGCCACCAAAGGTTTAAACTAAAGAAGACAGAATTGCCATCAAAGGTTTAAACTACAGAGGGAACCAGCTCTCTCTCTCTCATACACACACATAAGCCCACACACCCATCCATTCATTCACACACATTCATTCCTGCCCTCAGGCACTCACACACTTACACAGGCATATGGGTTGCAGAAGGAGCCACGGCATGTAGATCCTGGAGGGTCTGTCTGCTCATCATGGCTAGGGAGCTGGTCAGGAAAGACACTGGTTGTAGAGAGGAGTTTCTCAGGAGCAGGGGAAGAAAGAGACAGGAGTCTCACATGTGCTCCCTCTCCTTTTATTGTGTCTGAATGGCCCCTGTGACTCATCTGCCTCATCATCAGGGAACATGCCCAGACTTCCCTTTATCCAGCAAAGCAGCAGTCTCTGATGACTCATCACCATGTTCTCCAGCCTCAACCTTGTAACTCCTACTAAACACAAACACACACTTACACACCCTTACAAAGTTGCAGCTTACGGTAAGTTTCTGAACTTATAAAGCACAGTTGCTGAGAGTTACCAAGCTGCAAAGTTTGACAAAGATTTCAATGAGTTGCAGTTTAAAACCTTAGACATTACAGTTTAGTGTATTTCCAGAAAATGCATGTGTAAAATCAAGTAAGCTCAGGCAAAGGCTTTTTATGCAACAAAACCTTGTTCCCCTCAGCTGGTCGGTGCTGATCTTACTGCCCCATCTCCCCCTACCCTCACAATTCCCACTATGCCATCTGACCCCTCCCTCTTAACCACCCCATCCATGTCTCAACACATAACCGGGGAAGGGGTTTCAATACCCGCCCCCCCATCCTTGACCTTCAGTACGGGCAGGTAGGGGGAACCTTCTCTCACCAAGAACCCTCCCCTACCCTTCCTGCTCTCACCAGGCACTGAATAGGCCACCAAACAAATAACAAATGTTCTATTCTCACCAGCACAAAATAATAAGCTATACCACACACACACATACATACACAAACCATCACCACAGTACAACACACACCCTCAGTTTGCCCCAAAGGACTGCACCAAAGGGTGGCCCCCTTTGGCATGACCCACCAGCAGAAGCCTCCTGGGTTTAAGCTTGCTCCTGGTAATGGCTGCAGGACACATCTGCAGCAAATGATCTTAGTCTTAAAGGCACAGGCCTCTCACCCAAGCAATGGGGCAGCAGCAACAGTGGCAGCAGCAGCAACAGCCAGGCAAAGGTTTTATTATTTTATTTATTGCATTTTCATAATAGGCTACTTAGATGAAGCTTTATAATTCTGTGGAAATTTGTTATATAAAATTTAGTAGATTAAATTTACTTCAAGATGTATCAATGAGAACACAGATGCACAGAGATGCTTATGTACAAAGCCCTCACCTCCAAACACCATTTAGTATGGGGTCAGTTGTCCAGTCTAACTGAGCTCAGAACTTAGTCAGAGGTTTTTTTTTCAATTGCATATGTTGCACTATATCTGTATGTTACAGTGAAATGTCGACATGCTAAAGACAAGTAGTGTTAAGAACACATAATAATCAGTGTTCAGAAGGACAGGATACACAGGCAGCTAGTAGATCTGGAATTGGTTACGCAATAAGAAAAATTTAGGAACCTCTGCTCTAAATTATGCCTAGCTGTCCAGGTCCAAAAGAGGTCATTCTGGTAGCTAGGGCATAAGGACACCTTAGCCATAACCTCTATAATAGGAAGAATATTGTTGTGGATCGGGCTGTCGTAAATATAGATCTTGTTGTTGTTATAGTAACTGAGTTAGGTCATTAGGGGTCAATCCAGCCAGTTTTGACTGGTTCTAGTTAGTTCTGTGTTATGAAATAAAATGGAAACTTGCAACCACTGCAGCTCTCTGTGTTTCAAATGATTTCTTCCTAAACTCTGTAACTCCAATGATATAATAAAGTGGTGACGAGAATGGGACACCTGTGCTGCCTTCAACAACAGCAGAACTAGAAGTTAACTTAAGAAAACAAACCTTTTTTACTGTTCTAGAAGGTCGGGGTAAGAGCTGACTGTTACACTGACAGTGCAAAATGACACTAAAACCAGGGTCTGCTTTGTTCTGACCAGAGTGAAGCCCAGTGCCTGGGAGATCTTAAAAAAAAGAGAGCGAGAGAGAGAGAAGGAAAGGGAGGAGGTGCAGCAGCCATAATTACACTTATGGGGCCACTGGGACCTCTTGAGGAGACTATAGAGAAATGGTGTGTATATACTGAGCGTTCTGAGCTTTTTGTTATTGCAAATGATATTAAGGAAGAGAAGAAGGTGCCAATATTCTTAAGTGTTATAGAGGCTAAGACCTACTCTCTGGGTACGTCTACACTAGCCCCCTAGATCGATCTAGGGAGGCTAATGAGGGTGACCAAAATTGCAAATCATGCCCGGGATTTAAATATCCAGCACTTGATTTGCATGTTCTGACGATCGCCATTTTAGAAATTGACTAGCCGAGTAACTGCCGCATCTACTGCGCGGCAGTGAAGCGGGATTCTGATTTAAAGCCCTAACTCGAATTGGCTGGAATTCCTCCTGCAATGAGGTTTACCACCTAATTCGATTTAGGGCTTTAAATCGAATCGTTCACTGCGCGTGTGAATGAGCAGTTACTCGGCTAATCAATTTCTAAAATGGCGACTAGAACATGCAAATCAAGTGCTGGATATTTAAATCCCGGGCTTGATTTGCAATTTTGGTTACCCTCATTAGCCTCCCTAGATCGATCTAGGGGGCTAGTGTAGACATACCCTCTGCTATGCAGTTTGCTGCTCCCTGTTACACCAGAAACCAAATCTTACAGTGACATTGTGAAAATCCTGTGGTCACATTATGGTCCAAAACCACTGGTAATTGCAGAAAGGTATAGGTTCCATGAAAGAGACCAAAAAGAAAGTGAAACAGTTGTACAATTTATAGCAACATTGAAAAGCTTGTGGTACACTGTGAATTTAAGGAGATGTTAAATGACGCCATATGTGACAGGTTAGTGTGTGGCCTGGACAGTGAAGCTGTACAGAAGCATCTATTAACAGAAGCACAGCTCACCTATAGAAGGCTGTTGATATTGCTGTTGATATTGCGGTCTCCATGGAACTGGCCACACAGGACACTCAATACCTCAGTGCACCTGTTATGGTGCATAAAATGTCCCAAGAACCTACCCCAAAATAGTGGGGAACCAGGAATGTTACTGGTGTAGTAATCTGGGTCACCATGCATCAGAATCCTGGTGTAAGGACCTAGTGTATCAACAGTGTGGAAAAAAGGGACACATTGAGAGTGCCTGCAAACAAAAGGAAAAAAGGTCTGTGGTTTGGTGGACCAAAAAGGAAAATCTGCGTATCATCGAGCAGAGTCAGGATGATCAAAGTGACACCCTGTCCGAAGACGATGTGCCACACTACGTTTTGTCTTTGGCAGCGGGCTCATATGAATACTGGGTAACCCCATTGCTCGACAGCAAACATATGCGGGTGGGGTGAGGAAAGTAGGGAGCCTGCCTGGGGCTCCCCTCAGTATCCACGGGCCAGATCCAGTGGCTTGGCAGGCCGGATCCAGGCTGTCGGCCGTATTTTGCACAGCCCTGGCTTAAGGCAACAAAGATTGTTCTGAAGACATATACAGGAGAAGTGGTACCTTTGGGCATTAATGATGTTAAGATGGAGCTCAATGGACAGACTGCTGAATTGCCACTGTTTGTGGTGAAAGGCCATTACCCAGTCTTAATGGGTATATCATGGCTTAGGAAGATCCAGATGAACTGGGCAGAAGTGCACCAGATGACTAAAGAAGAAACAGGTCTGACCAATGTATTAAAGAAAAATGCTGCTGTTTTTGAAGAGGATCTGGAATGTATGAGGAGAATCACGTGAAACTGAACATTAAACCTGACAACCAAGCAAAATATCTGAAGGCCAGAACTGTGCCATATGCCATCAGGCCAAAAGTTGAAGCAGACCTGGAGTACCTAGTCAAAAATGGAGTCCTAATACCAGTTACCCATAGACCATGGGCAACTCCAATTGTTCCAATATTGAAGAAAGATGGTTCCATTTGGATTTGCAGAGATTTTAAGGTCACCATTAACCCAGTGTTGTGTGCAGAGCAATACCCTCTTACCCATATCAATGACCTCTTTGTGGGCCTAGCTGGGGGACAAAAGTTCAGCAACATTGATCTGAGGCAAGTGTATTTACAGATGCACATCAAGGAGAAGTCCCAAGAGCAGTCGACTATTGTGACACATAAATGGCTGTATCGTTACTGTCGCTTACCCTTTGGAATAACTTCTGCCCCAAGTTTGTTCCAGAGGGCTATGAACCAGGTCTTGTGTGATCTGCCAGGAGTCCAGTGCTATCTTGATGACATCCTGGTCACTAGTAGGAATGAGGAGGATCACCTTAAAACTTAGATGCTACTCTACAAAGACTGGAAGAGTATGGCCTAAGAGTCCACATAGACAAGTGTGCATTCTATTTCAGCCTTCTGCTGAATATTTAGGACACATCATTGATGCTACTGGCCTTCGTAAGGCCCCTTCAAAAGTTAAGGCTATTGTGGAGGCTCCACGCCCTCAAAATGTTAGTCAACTTTGCTCGATTCTAGGGCTATTGAACTATTATGGAAAGTTTATCTCACAGTCAGCCACACTGTTAAAACCACTTCATGAACTCCTTGGCCAGGACAAAGCCTGGAAGTGGACTGAAGCCTGTGATGTTGCATTTAACAAGGATAAATGTGCATTACTAAACTCAGAGGTCCTGATGCATTTTGATCCATCCTTACCTTTACAGTTGGCCTGTGATGCCTCCCCATGTGGCGTGGGAGGAGTCTTGTCACACATTATGCCTTCGGGAGAAGAGAGACCAATTGGTTTTGCTTCATGCACCTTAAGCAAGGCAGAAATTGACTATGCACAAATCCAGCGTGAAGCATTGGGAATCATTTTCAGGATTTGGAAATTTCATCAGTACCTGTTTTGATGGAAGTTTACACTTCTCACTGGCCATCGACCTCTGACTGCAATTTTTGATCCACACACAGGCATTCCACCAATGGCTGCTAGTAGTATGTAACAATGGGCATGGTGGCTTTCTGGACACACGTATGAGATCAGATATCAAATCCACTCTGCATCTCAATGCAGATGGTCTCTCAAGGCTGTCTTTGCCAGTCAAACATCAAGATAGTGGCGAGAAGGAAATCTTCTACTTTGAACAGGTAGAGAACACACCGATCACTGCTACGCAAGTTAAGAGAGCAACTTGTGTTTACCCAATACTGTCCCAAGTTATGGATCCAGTGATGCTTGGACATCTCTATGGGACTCTCAGGTCTCACCCAACCTTGTTCCTACATGTACAGGAGGACGGAGTTATCAATCCATTCTGTGTGCTTGCTGTAGGGAATGTGTGTCATTATTCCAGTGCTACTGAGATGACAGATGTTAGAACAGCTACATTCAGGGCACTGTGGAATGGTGGGCATGAAAGAAATTGCACAAAGCTATTTTTGGTGGCCTGGCTTGGACTGTGCCATTGAAGAGAAGGCAAGAGCTTCTATTTCATGCCAGGGTGTGAGGAATACACCTCAGTTGGCACCTCTACACCCATGGGACTGGCCTGAAAAACCATGGCAATGTATTCGTGTGGATTTTGCTGGCCCATCTGAAGAAACCATGTTCTTGGTAGTGGTGGATGCCCATTCCAAATGGCCAGAAATCTCTATAATGCTGTCCACTACTGTTGAGAGTACTATTCAAAAAGTATGCATTATCTTTAGTCAGTTTGGTCTGCCAGAATAATTTGTGAGAAACAACAGTCTGCAGTTCATCTCTCAGGAGTTTGGAAATTTTATGAAAGCAAATGGGATTCATCACATCACTTCAGCACCATATCACCATTCATCAATGGATTAGCTGAAAGGTTTGTATAGATAATGAAACAAGCTTTGAAAATGGCTAGAGGACATTCACTCATGCAAAAGCATCTGGACACCTTCTTATTATCCTACAGAAACACACCTCATGCTACAATCGAAATATCTCCAGCTTTTCTACATCAGCTGCGCACTTGATCTACTGAAATCTTCTGAACTCTGCTACTGTTACCTTTACCACTGTCATCGCTCAAATAGGACCTATTTTCTACACTGTCTGGATGGTAGAGGATCTCATGTAAATCAGTTGTTGCCAGGTTATGCCTACCCCCAGGACACATCTCCAGAGTTGCCTGACCTCACCACTACCTGTGAGCTACTGAGTCAAGAGTCACTGTTCCTGACTCTCCTCCTCCATCACCACCTGTGGTGAACACAAACCCTCTCCCTGAGTGGACTGATACAACAGCCTCACCTGTTCATGCTTCAAGTCCTGAGCTCATTGTCAGGCCCGCACCCATAACACCTTCGGGGTGCAAGAACACCAGACATCCGCCATAATCTACCTAGAGAAAGATGGCCTCCTTAATGGCAGGATCTTTAGTTAAAATTAACCCATGGTTACAGGGCAAAATAATCCCTGGAGTTAGCCGGGAACTGAGGCAGTCCACCCTCATTTCCTAGTTTAGTATTCATTTTATTAAAGGGACATTCTTATTGGGGGGGGGGGGGGGGGGGGGGAGAGAATATGCTGTGTATTGGGTTGTCGTAGATATAGATCTTGTTGTTATAGTAACTGAATTAGGTCATTGGGGGTCAGCCCAGCTGGTTTGGGCTGGTTCTAGTTAGTTCTGTGTGATGGAATAAAATGGAAACTTGCAACCACTGCAGCTCTCAGTATTTAAAACAATTTCTTCCTAAACTCTGTTAACTCCTAACGATATAACAAATACCCTGTGCCCTATCTGGAGGACTAAACCCAGGCTGGATGTATCCCACAATACGCTGCAGGAACTATGATAACTAGAGATCTTGAGATTCATTACTTTATTTTCTAATTCTGAACTAAATGGTATAGTTACTGATGCTATGAAAGAAAATAGGATACATCTTTGGAATTAGATGAACAAGATAAAAGATAATGAATCTGGAATATAAATTCAGTTGGAACTCTGAAGAGAGTGAAAATAAGGAATAGAAAGACCTTTTTACTGCTCTAATCTCACATATTATTGAGATAGGTTCTAATAATGAGAATAATAGTTTCCTAATATTAGTTCTAAATACACCGGTTTGTTTATTTTGGTTTAAATGATTACCTGTTCTGTTTATTCTCTCTGGGCAACCTGGCACTGGTTACTGTCAGAAGACAGGATACCTAGTCTGATCCTGTATGACTGTTCTTATGGTAACTGTTATATGTAACTCAGATATTTTAATTCTGTTGGAAAAGAAAAACTGACAATGTATTCAGTGACATCTTCTGTAAAGATCCTCATGGGAAGAGGTGCAGCTAAGGCCTATGCTTAGGGTTGCACCATGCTTTCCATTATAAGACCACAAATTCAGTTGATTAAAATTTTGACAAAAATGTAAGCAGGATGAAATGTATCATGCTGGGTCTCTTCCCCAGAATTTTTTTAAAGTTTTAGCAAAAATAGTTTAGCTGTTTTTAAGAACAAGATTAAGAAAAAAATTAATTGTTTTATCCATGTTAAAAAAGCTGTTAGAGCATTTTAGTTGAGACACTCTAGTGCCTTAATACTTTAGAAAAACACTTGAAATTTGACAGAGGAGTCACCCTGCTGTCACGGATGTCCCTTTTTCTGTTCCCATCAAAAACTGCCCAAGATTGACCAAGATGTAATCCCTTGAAAAAAATCTTAGTAGAGATTTGCTATAGTCTGGTAACAAACTCTCTGAAGATTCCAGCTATAGTGAGCATGCTCCATCACAGGGCTGCAGGGGTTAAGTATAGTGTACTTAAAACTGCTGGCTGCATCTTTAAATGTTAAGGTATTTTTCCTGTGGTCCTGCTTGCAAACTAGGAGGCTCTATAAGGAAGTGTGCAATCTATGTCTTGCTGCAGTCAATTTACAGACAGCCATCTGAGAGCAGAATAGGTGAGTTGTGCCTCTATTTTAGGGAACAGCCTGATTTGTTTTGCCCGTTCTGGTGTTCTTATATGTTGTTCTGAAATCTAAGATATAAAGTAGCACAACATTACAGTTCACCAGCAAGAATATTTGTTTTAAATCCAACTTCTCTCTGTGTATGCTGTGAACACAACATTGAGCAGGAGTTCTCTGCAATTGCTGTTTTCAGCTTTTGTGGGTTGCTGTGGCACTGGGCACAGGAACTGAGAGCATGGAAATGGTTTCTCCTGTGATCTCAATGCTCCTCCTACTGGTACCCCAGTAACAAGCCTGACTCAAATACAGAGAGGAGAAAAGCTGGATTGGGGAAAATAGAAGACTGTGTAGAAGGGAAGGGAGGGAGTAGACTAAAACAAGACCCTTGAGGGTACACTAAGACTGGCTTGGAAAAGAAACTAAAACTGTAGTAGTGGGGAGACTGAGGTCAAATAAAGAGCCAGGGGAGACTTGGATTGGTAGGGTAATGACATTGGGGAGAGGGAGACCAGAAGGTGTGGCAACTGGAACTGTCTTCTGGAGTACCCAGGATTAGGATGAGGAGCTGGGAAGGGTGTGTGGGGGACAGGACTGGAAAAGACTGAAGGGACAAGGACAAAAGTGTCTATAATCACTAGCTCCAGTCCTTTCAGAAACTGTATTAGAATACGGCATTCCTAAAACTCAGCATTCCTCTGCTCTCAGCAAACATCAATGATACTCACTGGCCAATTGTGTGTGTCATCTCCCTTTAGTGACTGGCTCTCAGAGAATGACAAGTGACCACTATATAATGTATTCTGATAGCTCAAGTGGCAGAGATTGGTACTATGAGTTTAAAATTCCAGCCCTGCTTATGACCTACGACTGTTAATTCCATACGATGGAATTTGACTTTTTAGTTTGCTTTTTTAAAAAGCTAGGAAATTATAACCCCAAATTTAAAACCTACATGGAAAACAACATTAAAGTTGCAAAATCTTCCCACTTCAGCAGCAGAGTGGTTTGTGTTTCCTGCAGGAAGATCACAGAGTACCTCTCCACTTGAAGAAAAAGAGTATGTGGAACCTGGAAACTCATCCTGTAGCAGGTAGGGTTCAATAATGCAAAGGTGGTGGAGTGTGGTCTTCACTCAACAGAACAATACAGCAATCCATAGGTGATCTCAAAAGCAATCATGAAAGCTGCACCTGTTGGTAGGCTGTAATGCCCTGGCCCTCATGACCTAGAGCATGAATTTAAAATCCCCCCACCACAGGAAAGCAATCTGTGTCTTCCCCCTGGAGCCACACATTTCTGTTCAGAACCATACAGCTTGTTCCACAGTGCGACAGGGACTGAGAGCAATACAGACTCAGTTGTCCCCATGGACTCCCAGTCATCCTCCAGCTAGACTCCATTAATAGCTCCAGGGCCTTCAGGTAGGTGTCTATGTGCTGATCCCTGAATGGTACTGGAACACTGGCACAGCACCACCCATACTGCTTTGTCCCCCAACACAGGAATAAGCAGCAGAATAGAAGCCCATCATCGTGGAACAATGAAAAGGAATAAAATAACCATCTTTCCTGAAAAGGGGAACACAAGCTCATGGGCAACAACAACATAGGAGGTGGAAGGAAAAGTGTTGTAAGTGGGATTGAGATCCGCAGTGAATAAGTCCCAGGATGCAACTCCACCTCACCAGACACAGGTGTCAACAGGGAAGGTGTGAAGTGCCTCTCCATGACCGTGGGCTCAGGTACCATGATAGGTTCAGCACCTGTAACCTGACAATCAAAGCCCTTGGATCAGAATCAAAGCCCCTGAGTTGCTTTGGGAATAGCTGCCCTACTGCTGGAGGGGGTGCCCTGGAAGAATCTAAGCCCAGCTGCTTGCCACTGGTTATTACAGGTAATCCCCACATTTACGACCTAATTGGTTCCTGGAGAACCATTGTAAGTCAAACCGTCGTAAGTCAAACCCTTATTTCCCATACACTCAATTTATAAATGGCGGTTCCATTCCTGGAAACCCATTTCATACCCTAAAAATACCAAAATTGACTACAGAAATAGAGGAAAACTAAACTAAATAGTTCAAATAATGCACAAAAATAACTAAAAAGTGAAGACCGATGTGGTGGAGATGCGCGCAGGTCAAGCAGCAGCTGCAAACTGGTGAGTCTGACTGACTTGTGCGTTTGGGATGACATGTGGAGTCTGTGTCGTTCACCGTCATAAATACGAGCTGGAGACGTAAATGGGGGGGGGGGTTCGGCGCTATCTTGCATGAAAAAAATGGTTGCAAATGTGGGGGGCTGTAAGTCGGGCGGCTATAAGTCGGGGGTCGCCTGTACTTCAACAGGCTTGGTGGCTACAATCTCTGTGCCTTTTATGGTGAGGCAGATGGAAAGGGAAGGGACACACTCAGCACCAGACAAAGATCCACTAGCAAAGTGTCCTCCTACCCTTGGGCTAGTGGGGTCAGACCTAGGGCTTTGATCCCCTTAAAGATCACGTGGAGACCGTCACCATTCAAAATGGGGGCCTTCTTCTCAGCATCCACTGGGAGTTCCATCTCTCCACCAAGGTGGAGGGATGGATGACAGAGTGGTGGGGGACTCCCTCTGAGTCCTCATGCATAAGAGACTCCATGGGGGGATGCCATCATGTCTTTTTTGTCCAAGACTCCTCAACCAGCTCTACCCACTAGATTTCTGAGGAGAAAGTGGGTGAAAGCAGGTCAGGTGGTGAGCCCATAGGTGTTTTTCAGGATGCGTACTCCCATAGCTCAAGGGAAGAGCTGGTTCCATGACTTACGTTTGCCACCTCTTCCCCCTATAACTAGTACCCATCCATCAGTAGTGGTTTAGTTAGAGGGCTGGCCAGCAAGAATGGATCCTGGGGTGAGGACAATGGGATTGAGGTTGGGGGGTGCAGAGATGAGGTAAAAGAAAGAGGCATGCTCTGTTACTGAGATGGGCCCTCTCCATGGCTCCAAGATGTTACAGCAATCCCTTCCTTCATAGCTCTTGCCCCATGGTTTTTATTTGCAGCAGATTTCCTGTTAAACTGGATGAGACAAGGCGGGGGGCAGCCTGTGGTGTGTGAGTAGTATTGTTGGTTGATACTGGAGAAGGCGAGAGAAATGAGTGGGTATGGTCACTGGTAGTGGCAGGTTCGGAATTCTCCTGGATTTGGGGAGCACTCAGAATCCCTCCTTGCCAGGCTGAGAGAGTTCTTCCATCCTTGTATCAGTGCCCAGAGGAGGAAGCATTGCACCTTCCCTGAGGAGACTGGACCAAGCACAAGACACCATGGTTGAGCATTAGCAAGAGCCTCTCCAAGCTTCCTTCCACTATGCACCACCACCAGCAGCTAGATGGCAACTTGCTCGCAAAACAAGCGAACATGGTGGAGGGTAGGGTTCTTACAGCCTAGCATGAGACTGATGGTGGGGACCAACTTGCCAAGGTGGAGAAGGGAAGCAGAAGGCCAACACTGGAGAGAAAGGATGGGATGGAGATAAAGACCATCTGTACTCCCAGTTCCTCCAGACTCTCAAGAGGGACAAAGACCCCTTCCTCAGGAAGTCTTTCTCCACTGTCCCTTGCCTCACATGTCAGGAAAAAAAATTACCTTCCTCTACATCTTGGAAGTTACCACTGTGGCTGAGGGCCCCACCATCTGTGTCAATGCCCACACATAGGTTTCAACAGTGTGCCTCCAGTTCAGGTTGGAGAAGGGGCACTAGTTGATGATAGAAATGGTAGCAGCAGTAGAAATAGCAGCGGGGTTCAGCAGAAGGACCATAATAGATAGTGATGGTGTGGCAACCATGGCCACAGCAACCTAAGGATATGCCCTGAAGGTTGAACAAGTGCCCCACAACTGGTGAAAAGGATGGCAGAGGAAAGGAGAATCATGGCTGATGGTGTGATCACCACTGTAGCCTCCATCAGTGCAAAAGGAAACTTCTGGGCAGGGTTCTTTCCCTTTTCCTTCCCCCTGACCATGGATGCTGATTAAGTGGCTGCCCTGGTGGTGATGTTGGGAGGTTTGACAGTGGAGACCCCACCACTGACAGCAGGATAAGTGGTGATTTCTGTGAGAATAGGTGGGGGAAAAACCTGAAGTGGGCAAATAACTGTGGTCATGAATCCCCCTTGCTCAGTCTACACCCTCCCACCATGGATGAAGCAACTGGAGCAGTTGGGCTTCTGCAGCAGAAGCAAAGAGGAAGTGGATGGATGTAATTCTACACAGCTCCCGTGCCCCGCACCTAAGCAGCAAAGGAAAGGTAGCTAAGTTGCAGCAGCAGCAGCCTCCTCCTCCAGCAACAATCACAGCAGCAATGGTAAGCCCCACACAGAGCCATAAGCATGTATAGAATGAGGCGAGGGATTGCAAAAAGAGAAAGGATGCTTTTATGGTTAAGTGAGCTGAATATTGTTCTGGAGAACTTTTGATTCTGTCCCTGTCTCTGCTTCAGAGTTCCTCTAAGATGCTAGACAAATCACTTAAACCAAGTTTTCAAAGGAACTATGGAACAAAGGAACTAACTGTGTGTTCTTCATTTTGTGGATGCCCAACTTGAAACCTTGGGAGCTCTGAACATGTATGGTGTACAGTATAATGCTAAGTACTCTGAAAAATCAGGTCCTAGGCATTTCCAATTTAGTACATAAAATTTAGTGGACACTTTTTACCTTAATCTCACTGTGCCTTAGCTCTCCTGTAAAATGATTATATTAATAAATAGGGCTAATAGCTAATCACAGTTAGCTAATGCAATTAACTCAATAAAAATTGTGATTAATCACACTGCTAACAATAGAATACTAACAGAAATGTATTAAATATTTGTGGATAATTTTCTACATTTTCAATATTAATTTCAAATACAACACACAATACAAACTGTACAGTTCTCACTTTATATTATTATTTTTCATTACAAATATATGCACTGTAAAAATTATAAAAGAAATAGTATTTTTCAATTCACCTCATATGAGTACTGTAGTGCAATCTCTTTGGCATAAAAGCATAACTTACAAATGCATTTTATTTTTTTTGGTTTTATAACTGCACTCAAAACCAAACAATATAAAACGTTAGCGCCTACAAGTCTACTCAGTCCTACTTCTTGTTCTGCCAGTCACTGAGACAAGTTTGTTTACATTGATGGGAAGTTATACTGCCTGTTTCTTATTTACAATGTCTCCAGAAAGTGAGAACTGGTATTTCCATGGTACTATTGTAGCTGGTATTGCAAGATATTTACTGCCAGATATTCTAAACATTGATATGCCCCTTCATGCTTCATCCACCACTCCAGAGGACAAGTTTCCATGCTGATGATACTCTTTAATAAATAATACATTAATTAAATGTATGACTGAACTCCTAGAGGGAGAATTGTATGTATCCCGTTCTGTTTTACCTCCTTTCTGCCATATATTTCTTGTTGTAGCAGTTTCTGATGATGACATGTTCATTTTAAAATGATTTCACAACAGATTTGACAAAATGCAAAGAAGGAACCAATGTGAGATTTCTAAAGATAGCTACAGTGCTCAAACAAGGTTAAGAATCTGAAGTGCCATCCAAAATCTAAAATGGATTAGGAGTAGAGCATGCTTGCAGAAGTCTTAAAAGAGCAACTCTCTGATGTGGAAACTACAGACCCTGAACAACTAAAAAGGAAAATCAACCTTCTGTTGGTGGCTTCTGACTCAGATAATGAAAATGAGCATACATCAGTCTGCACTGCTTTGGATCATTATCAAGCAAAATCATCAGAAACATAGATGCATGTCCTCTGGAATGGTGGCTGAAGCATGAAGGGACTTTAATATATGAATCTTTCATGTATCTGGCATGCAAATGTTTTCTAACACCCACTACAACAGTGCAATGTGAATACCTGTTGTCATGTTCAGGTGATATTGTGAACAAAATGTAAACAGCATTATGAACAGCATTGTCTCCTATAAATTTTAACCAAACTTTTGTATCTGAATGATTGGGTGAACCAGAAGTAGGACTGAATGGACTTGTAAGCTCTAAAGTTTTACATTGTTTTATTTTTGAACGTAGGTTTTTTTTTGTACCTAATTCTATATTTGTAAATTCAACTTTCATGATAGATTGCCCTACAATATTTGTATGAGATTAACTGAAAAATATTATATAATTCTTTACATTTAAAATATTTGTAATAAAAATAAAGTGAGCACTGTGCTCTCTGTATTATGTATTGTAATTAAAATCAATATATTTGAAAATATTTAAAGTAAATGGTATTATATTATTGTTTAGTAATATGATTAATCCTGATTCATTTTTAAGTGCACAAATAATCATGATTAATTTTAATAGCTTGACAGCCCTATTAATAATCCCTCCCTTCACAGGGGTATTGTGAAAATAAATTCACTAATATAAAGTATTCAGATACTGCAGTGGAATAAATTACCAGTTTTGTATTCAGAGCAGAATTTGAATAGTGCTCTGTAAAGAAGGTCAAACTCTAAACAATGAGGGAAAACAAAACTGCTGAATAGGTGCTCGCTATACAAGCACCATCCACTTGTGTTCTGAATGAGGCCCAGTCAATATGGAAAAACTAGTACGCGATGATGTAATTAAAGATTGTACTGTATTATAATGCATACACACAAAAAGGATGGATAAAAGTTGTATAAGTATCTTTGATTCTGGTATTTCCTAACTTTGAGTGCTTGACTTTGCAACCTTAACCTAATGTTTTAATGTAGTTTGTGTAATATATAGTGAAAGCAAAAACATTTCTAGATCTGTTTACTGAAACCATGAAAGGACATGTTCAAGGTGACAAGATCTTCATCTGTTAAAAAATCTAATGGACAAACTGTTAATGAATCACTGCGGGGAAATGTCAAGCGTAAAAATGCAAGTGTTTCCTTTTCTTAACTGCAAATCAATTACCACATTCACAAGAGGAGAACAACTTTTCATTTGTTAAAAAATAAATGAAGGAACAAATTTGCAGATCTAACACCATTGAAGTCAAAGAGCCATGTATTTACAACACAGCTGAATTTGGCCCATGGACCTTCCTCTTGAGGTGACATAGTATAAATGTAGTACAACTAGCTTTGATATAAAGCACTATTTCTTCTCTTATCATAGAATCACAGGGTTAGAAGAAACCTCAGAAGGTCATCAAGTCAACCCCATGCTAAAAGCAGGACCAATCCCAGGTAAATTATTCCAGATGGTTTTATCAAGCCAGGATTTAAAAACCTCTAGGGATAGAGATTCCACCACCTCCTTAGATAACCCATTCCAGTGCTTCACCACCCTTCTAGTGAAATAGTTTTTCCTAAAATCCAGCCTAGCTGTCCCCCATTGCAACTTGAAACCAATGCTGCTCATCCTGTCATCTGTCACCACTGAGAACAGTCTCTCTCCATCTTCTTTGGTGCCCCGCTTCAGGTGGTAGAAGGCTGCTATCAAATCCCCCCTTACTTTTCTCTTCTGTATACTAAATAAGTCCAAATTCCTCAGTCTCTTCTCATAAGTCATGTGCTCCAGCCCCCTAATCATTTTTGTGGCCCTCCACTGGACTCTCTCCAATGCATCCACATTCTTTCTGTAAGGGGGGGGGAGGGCAGCAAAATTGGACACAGTACTCCAGATGTGGCCTCACCACTGCCAAATAAAGAGGAATAATCACTTCCCTAGATCTGCTGGCAATGCTCCTACTAATGCACTCCAATATGCTATTAGCCTTCTTGCTACAAGGGCACACTATTGACTCATATCCAGCTTCTCATCCACTGTAATCCCCAGGTCCTTTTCAGCAGAACTGCTGCTTAGCCAATCCGTCCCCAGTCTGTAGCAGTGCTTGGGATTCTTCCATCACAACTTCAGGATTCTGCACTTGTCCTTGTTAAACCTTATCAGATTTCTTTTGGCCCCAATCTCTAATTTGTCTAGGTCACTCTGGACCCTATCCTTACCTTCTAGTTTAGTGTCATGTGCAAACTTGCTGAGGGTGCAATCCTTCCCCTCATACAGGTCATTAATAAAGAACTGAACAAAACCGGGACCTTAACTGACCCTTGGGGTGCTCCACTTCATAGTAACCACCAACCAGTCATCGAGGCACTGATCACTATCCATTGAGCCCAACAATCTAGCCAGTTTTCTATCCACTTTACAGTCCATTTATCCAATCCATACTTCTTTAACTTCCTGGCAAGAATACTGTGGGAGACTGTAATAAAAACTTTGCTGAAGTTTATGTCCACTGCCTTCCCCATATCCACAGAGATCATACAGTAAGAAATTTGCAGTGGTACCAAAGCTGAAGGACAGATGATAAACTGTTTAAGGTATTTATCCATAATAACTTATTTACATTTTCTAGGTTTTGTAAACCTACACAGAATATTTTCAGTTGTATGGTGTGACGGGGCGCAGTGGCCCCGCACTTTAAACCCCCCCAGCACCAGCCATGTATGGGACACAGCAGAGCGCGGAGGGAGTGTGTGCAGCATGCATGCAGGCTGCAAAACAGCTGGGAGGGGAGGCACCTGGGCGTGACGGGACGCCATGGTGCTGTGGTTTAAAAGCCGCTGGAGTCCGTTCTGGAGGGGGGTGGGTGGTGAGGGGGAGTAGGCGCAGCGGCGGCGCACTCCCGGGCTACCCAAGAGCCACTCTGGGCAAGACCCAGGGGTAGGACAGAAAGGGGCGGGGGGAGCGAGACGTAAAGGAAGGAGGCGGGGCTTGGTGAGAGAGAGAGGAAGCAGACAGCCGGTGGAGGAGAGGCAGGACGCTGAACCCACCGGCGGGGGATCCGAAAAGGGAAACGGAGGACCGACAGTGGTGGGCAAACGGCTGAGTGCTGAGAAGTCAGTGATCTAGGTAAGGGGAGAGGAAGCAGCCCAGGGCAGGGCATTCATTGGAGCCCGTGGACTGGCGTTTTACGGCGGGAAGCCCCGCCAGCCAGACAGGACCAAAGCAGGTCTGCGTCCTTAAGGCCCTGGGCTGGGTTCCTTAAGTGAGGGCGGGCCTGGACCCCTCTCTCCCCGCTGCCCAAGGCAGCACTAGTAGTCCCAGGCAGGTTTGGGCCAGACCGGTCCCCGAAGTGAAATTGGGAGAAAAGGGACTAATACAGGAAGGACTCAACGCATGTCAGACTCTTGTACTCACCGGGTGAGGGTGTGTTGGGGTGTAAATAAAGACACGGGGTGACTAGCCTTGGTGTACACTGGTACATATGGTATAAAAGAATTTTAAACAGAAGTTTCTGAATTCTTGATGTGGGTAACCTAATACTTTACTTTAGATTTTCAGCTGCTAAAAGAATTTAAGAAGGATAATAATAAACAATGTGAAATTTTATATCTCGATGGCATATTGAAGTGCTATTAGTAAAGTAATTATATTTTTATTATATTAACAAGGTATTGGTTAAAGATGACATAGTGAATGAAGTCAGTGGAATTTCCTTATATGAGTATATGTGGATTAGGAAAGATATTTCATTTGTGCTCAGATCTGAAGAAAGAGGATAAAATATTAAGGGTTTGATCCTGTTATGTTCTGAGTACTGGCTCCCAGTACAACAAAATACCTAACCAAGCACTTGACTTTCAGTATGTGAGTAGTCCCATTCTAGTCAATGGGACTAGTCACATGCTTAATGTTAGCACAGATTTAAATTTACTGAATCTATGACAGAGTGGTCAGCAACTTGCAGGATCAAGCCCTATGGATTAAATTCTGCTAGCAAGCATAAGCATAATGTAAGTGCTACACACAGAGCAGAAAAGGAGTATTTACAGAGGTCTCTGCATTCCCAGTCATACAGTGGATTTGAGCATTAGATTAGCCATACCGTAGGCCAAAATAAAGGGAGACTTTGAGGTACTGTAGGCTCAGTGAATAGCATAGATATGGCATATTATATTTTGAGTCAAAGATTCAGTAAGGTACTCCAGCATATCCCAAAGTTCAAGTACATGACTAGTTCCAACCAATGGGACTTTCTCATGTGCTTGAAGTAAAGCACAAGCTTAAGCATCTCACTGTATCAAGGCCTGAGTGTTCACACTAAATGAATCATGTCAAAATTTAACTCATTGTGTGGAAACAGTGTAATATTTTCCATAAAATAGATTGTCAATTAAGGATATCAAGGCCCATAAAAAAAATGAAATCAAGGGTTAATATTTGTAGAAATATCAATCCAGTGTGAAGAAAAAACTGAAGCTCATTTAGTATCAGTAGATACAAGAAAAAGTAATTCAGGGTCAACACAATAATAATATTTTTGTAATACACTTACCCAGCAAAAAACCAAAACATTTAATGAAAAACACCTAAGAATATAGCTATATGCCTACAACCACTATTCTATCTGAGTGTTATCTTCATACAAACATTTGTAAAGCTCAACACAGTTTAAAAGCAAATTAGCTGGAAAATATATATTTTTCTTTGCTTTAAGTTGTGAAAGAAAGGATGGATGGGTGGGTGGCAGAATGATGGAGCTTATAGAAAATGCATTATTGTTCATGAAATATGGCAGCAGGGAACAGAAATTAAAGAAGCAGGGGAAAATTATGTCATAAGTGAGTGGGCAGCAGTCACCATTTTATTATCCTCCTACCAGCTAGCATTTTTTGGATTAAAATACATATTCTCAACACAAGTGTGTTTCTGAAAGTGCAATTGTTTTTGATTAGGAAGTCCTTGTTCTAATAAAGGTCTCAGAGAAATTCTATCTGAATGGGCAAAGCCATTCAAAGAGTCACAGGTTAGTCATCTGAAGATGAAGGCTGGATAGAATGGACAGTCAAAAAAGACTTTGAAGAATACTTATGCTGAATTAGCTCTGATTCCATTAACTACAAGCTGGTTGAGATTTACTGTGTTGTATCTCACATGATAAACATGACTTTATAAAACTGGTGCATGGGAAAAAATTGAGAATCAGTTGAATGAGAGCTCTCACTATTTGCCCTGCACAGTGACATAGCTGAAAGTATAACACGCATAAGGTCACAGCGGATTTGGGTTACTGATGTTACCAGTCCTAGGCAGAGGAGAAGCTCTGGGGTAGCAGGTGATACCATCTTGAACCAGGGCCAGCCACAACTTTCTACAATTTCTCTTCCCTTACTGCCTGCTGCACAACTTGCTCTCTGCTAAGGCAAATACATACAGGAAGGCAGTCATATCCTTAGCCCTGAGGGTCTTGCACAGGGTTCTCCTTGCATACCTACTCCTGAACATTATTGGAACAGAAGAGTTTCTTGCATCATCATGAGAGTCCTTTTTGAAGGCTCCAAAATTCCTACATCTCACAATCAATTTGTAAGAAGCGGCAATACAACATAATGTTTAAATAAAAATAATTTAGGTGCTAAATGCAAGCTCTCTTGACCTTAATAAGAACAACAGAGAGAGCTGGATTTGCCCTTTAGACTATATAAGATTTTACAGTAATTTTGATTGTCATGGATTCAGGCCCAGCCAAAGAGTTTGCAGGGCTCGAGGCAGCACGCTGTGGTTGGCTGAGCCACACGGCCACATGGCTCCCAGTCAGGGCAGTGAGTGAGTGGCCAGGTGGGCGGGGCTGGATAGCGCAGGGCCCTGAACACGCAGGGCCACAGAGCCCTGAATGCACAGGGCCCCAGGCAACCGCCTGACTCGCTTTGCCCAAAGGCTGGGCCTGCATGGATTCTTGGGAAGTTGGAGGGGTTAATACTCAAAGTACTGCCCCCATCCATATAACACAGGATCTGCAAAATATCCATTAATTTCCTTAGATTGTAAATTCTTTGGGTATATGTACACTGAAATGTAGGACTGGAATTAGTACAACTCTGATTAGCAGTACCTGGATTTGTTAATATAAGGCTTGAGCATCTACACTAGGGGTGGGCAATAATTTTTGATGGGGGGGGGCACTCCAAGAATTTGGAAAGTGGTTGAGGGCTGCACTCTTCCATTATATTAATGGAGGCAGTACGGTGTCTGGGATGGAGATTGGGTACAGAAGGGAACTCGGGGTAAGGGAGGGGAGTTTGGGTGAAGGAGGCAGTTGTGACCTGGGGCACTGGACTGGGGTGAAAGGGGCTGGATTGTGACTGAGGGCAGGGAATTGCGGTAGAGGAGGAGGTGCAGGGATTTGGGTTTTGAGCTAGGGCAGCAGGGGACTGTGATCTGGGACAAGAGATTGGGGTGCTGGATCTGGGAAGGGATATGGATGCAGGAGTGGGTCAGAGTATTTGGGCATGTGGAGTACGGGGCAGGAGTGGGGGGGCAGAGGGCTGGGGAAGGGAGGGGACGGGGTGTCAGAAGCATGGTCTGGCCAGGAGACTTACCAGTCAGCAGCCCGTTCCTGAATCAGCCTCTCTGCCAGCCAGTGTTCTCTCTACCAGTCAGTCAGCGCATGGAGTCCTGAGCCTCTGACAGGGCAGGGATGATTAATCACCTGTAAAGCTGTGCTGCCCCACAGCTTAGAGGGAACACTGCATGCCTGCTTCGCCCCTGCACAGGCAGCAGTCATGTGCTCTGGAGCCCCTTGGGTATTGTGGCTGTCTGTTATTGAAACAGGAAGCTCCCAATGGTCAGTTTCTGGCCAGAAACTGGCCAATGGGATTGTGCTGTGGGCAGGAGCAGCTCCTAAAGCTTCCCCCCTATCTTTGGAATCACAGTTTTTAAAGAAAAACCGCCCCGCAGCCACGTTTCTGAGCGGTGTGCGGGTGGAACGAGGTAAGTGGGGAGCCTGTCTAGGGCTCCTCGCAGTATCCATGGGCTGGATCCGGTGGCAAGGTGGGCTGGATCCATCCCGTCGGCCGTATTTTACCCAGGCCTGATCTACACTCATCTATAACTCCAGGTTATGAATTGTTGATCCCAGGGTCCCAACTTGGCACCCTACAGTCTATGAAATGCCTACAGACCCCAGAGCAGAATCAAACCTGGTACATCTGGAGCTTAATTTATGAGCCTCTACTGAATGAGCTAAAAGCCAGTTGGCTTGTAGCTAAGGCTGTCAAGCAGACTCATTAGTCTCTGCAAAAGGTCTCAGTGCCACTAGATGGGACAGTACACCACAGCCAGTTGGTGTGTGGGTTGTATCTACACTGCATTATGTAGGCCCAAGTTCCACCCCACATGTCCTAGACATCCTGGCACCCTCCCAAAATGTGACTACTTTAACCCTTTCTTTGTGATGAAGTGTGGAAAAACTTGACTATCCACCAAACATAGCTATCTAGAAGACAAAGAAAGTTGGCTGTGGCATTGTTGGACATTTTTGGCAGTCTCCCCAGAGCTCAAATCCACTGGGGCTGGATTGTGTTTGAACTTTGGGTCTTGGATTGATTCCAGTTCAGATCCTCCACCCTTATGGGGCCCTGGGTCCAAGTACTTGGCTAGCACAAATTGTGTGTAGAAGGAAGAGGAATAAAATTTGAGACTGAGTTTGAAACCTAGGCTTATACTGCAGTGCAGACATTTTCTTTTGACAGGGCAGTGCCTTGCAAAATGGCTTTCTAGATGCTACAAGAATGTAAGTAAATGACTGTTAATAGGAAATAACTGAGAGACTAGAGTTAGGAATAAAATACTATTGACTTTTAGTATTATGATACTTTCCCCTAAGACTGGCAATCAGCATTGACACTGCTTTTTTACAGGCTGTTACTAGATGGTATCTCATAGAAGAGCATTAATACCAACTGGGAAGAGCATCAATACCAACAGAAATAACAGCAGGGGTAATGTGGCACCATATGCACTCCCCAGCAATGTGGTGACCATATTTCAGGGTGCAGACGCTGCCTCCTCAGCCACAAGGGAGTTGGCCGTCTCCATAATCCGCAAAACTTCACCAGTCGCCGGGCAGCTTGGCCCAATGGCCAGAGTCAATATATATCCCTCAGTTCAGAGATGTATGGCTACTAGCCACATTCAGTAAATGGCCACCAGTCCAGGGCAGTATGGCCCACTAGCCAGAGTCAGTAAATAGTAGCCCTCAGTCTAGGGCAGTATGGCCTACTGATCAGAGTCAGTAAATAGTAGCCCTCAGTCCTGGGCAGTTTGGCCTAATAACCAGGGTCAGTGCGGTTGGGGGCTAGCGCCCTGGTAGGGGGACCTGAGCCCACCCTGCTCCACCAGATCCCAACCCAGGGCTCTGTGAGAAGCTGCGCGATCTGTCACTCCCTCGGTGGGGAATCCAGCCGAAACATGCCGAGGATACCTGGGTGGGAGAGGCTGCTCCTACACCCTCCCTGGGTTACGTCCTACAACTTTGTTTGGATCAATGTTCCACGTGGTAGCTGGGTCTTCCAGCTCTCTGGCAGCCGCTTCTCCCTGGAATTCCATGGGGGTTGCATTGTCTCCAGTTCTCACT
This sequence comes from Rafetus swinhoei, assembly GCA_019425775.1. Classification (NCBI taxonomy): domain Eukaryota; kingdom Metazoa; phylum Chordata; order Testudines; family Trionychidae; genus Rafetus; species Rafetus swinhoei. The sequence continues at coordinate 264,799,823 of CM033437.1, read as the reverse complement.
GCCAGGGTGGCTGGCTGCAGCAGTTCAGGAGCTCCGGCAGGAGGTCCTTCTCTTTTGCTGGCCCGCCCAAACTGAGCTGCTCTGCTGCCTTTTATACTGCTCCTGCTCTTCACCCAGTCTGGGTGAAGGGGTGGGACATCCTCTGCCCACAGAGTCTTAGCCCCCCTCCACCTCCCCACACACACACTTCAGTGCAGCATATGCTTTCCCTGTCACAGGTAGTATTCACAGAACCTCCTCAATCTCAGATGACTAATAAACCAGACAAGACTGCAAGATATGTGAGAGTGAGAACCTCAGAGTAGCTTCTAGACAACTCATCCACACACCCCCATGACAAGAGGACTAAGACATGTACCAGGCAATAAGCATGTTGAAGTTAGCTGGAAGGAGGAGGTTTCAGAGACAGATAACAGATACAGATAGTAGCATGAAAAATTCAATTTACATACATTTTAGGAGTGATAGCATCTTGGGAGGTAAAGAAAGTGGTATCAAATTGGGAGTGTATATTAGAGGAAGTTCAGATAAATCCAGAACCAGATTCTGATCTCAGTTACACCAATATAAACTGTAAGTAATTCCACTGAAGTCAGGAAGTATTCCCACCGTTTGAGATCAGAATCTTTCTCTCTACTATTCATTTTTACCAGCTAAATTTTCTAACAAAAGATTAAAATATTGCAAGCAAAATGCAGTGACACTCAATGACAAAAAGTATCCAATTGTTCAAAGGGCCTAACACTGGATACTACAAAACTAGTTATTTTCTCTGTTTGCTGCCAGTACAATGGAATGAAAATAAAATACAAGGTAGATTGGACCATTGTGCACACTTGCACTGTGTGCTTGCCTGAAATACTGCAAAATTTTTCAAAGACATGTTCTCTTTGTTAACTTTTCATTGGTGACAATTGTGCCACATGATTACCACGGAAAAAACAGCCTGGATTACTTTTTTGAGTTGCTCTCCCTTTCAAATGGGGAGTTCCCTATTGCAGTTACAGATCGGCTGTGTCTACACTGCACCCCTTTTCCGGAAAAGGGATGCAGATGAGACAAGTCGGAATTGCAAATGCAGCGGGGATTTAAATTTTCCCCGCTTCATTTGTATAAACATGGCTGCCGCTTTTTTCCGGCTCGGGGCTTTGCCGGAAAAAAGCGCCAGTCTAGACGGGGATCTTTCGGAAAATAAAGCCTTTTCCGAAAGGTCCTTATTCCTAATTTTAAGTAGGATGATGATGATGATCATGATTGATGATGATGAAAAACCAGGAAAAAGAAAAAAAAAATCTTTAACTACACATTTAACTACAGTATAATAGAATCTTTTTATGTATTTTTTGTCTTCAGAGCTAATAGTTTTTCCAGAAATTCTGATTTGTGTATGCTCACATAATTTTCTTCAAAGTATTCTCACTCATGTTGAGCCTCTTGATGTCTTGGAAGTAGTCCAACTTTGAAAAAAAGTGTTATGCATCAATAGATCCAGGAGCTATACTCAAGGCTTGCTGTGTCTTTGCTGAAGCTGAGAACCGTGTTTTGATGATTGTTCCAAAAAGCCATCACACTCAGTTTCACATTGTCAGGGTTAGGCACGTAAGTAATAAATTCTCAATTCAGATATGAAATTTTGTTTTCAGTGACAAATGGTTGCAACATTCCGGCATAGTGGGCACAGTCTGCTGCAACATTCACATTGAGGAAGGGATGCAACACCTGGAAGCAATTTGAAAAAAAAAATGGCACCAAACACTTTGGGGCCAGAGTTGTCTCCCATTTGTTGCTGAGCATTGTATAGCAGGTTTTGAATGCTTTTTTTGGTTTTCTTGTGTTGTGGGATCAAAAGGATTTCCAGAAACAGTTAAGTTTTCTTGCCATATGTTCCTCCTGTATCGTTTGTGGTCATTTCAGCTGAGATTTTGAATGTCAGGGTCTGGTAAACATCTGTATTGGCAAACATGTGGCAGTAGTCAGAGAAAATGTCAGTGTTTTCTATCTGTCAAAAGGTGATTCCAAGTTTTCAACACTGAACATTATCTTGGTGAGTAAAATCTGGTGGTTATTTGGGTTATTTGCTAGTCTAGTTAGAGTTTAGAACCAACATACTCTGGATGACCTAGGAGATGCACTAGCACAGTCCACACATTATTTACATGACAAGAAGCAAAGTATAAACTCATCCTCTGAAGTGGCACAACAGGGTTAGGTAATCAACAGTTGGCTCAGCACTCATCTCACAGGGTGCATCTGGACTGCAGGTTTTTTTTTTTTTTGAAAAATGGCGATTTTTCCAAAAAAACTTCACTTATGTCCACAATGCTATTGCGTTCTTTCGAAAGAAAATCGAAAGAACGCAAGGGTTTTTCCGACATTGGCAAACCTCATTCTACGAGGAAGAACATCTTTTCCAAAAGAGCCCTTTAGGAAAAAGGTGTGTGTGGACACAGAAGAGGGAGTTTTTTTCTAAAGAAGAGGGCTCCAGGAAAAAGCACAGGTGCCCTGGTGGCCACACCATCCATAGCAATCACAGCTTAAATGTGAGATAGAGTCCATTTAGTGTGGACGCTATCTTTCAAAAAAGCAGATTGCTTTTTTGATGCACTTTGGCAGTGTGGACGCTCTCTTCCGAAAAAGCTTCTTTCGAAAGAAGCTTGCAGTCTAGACGTACACACACTGTATAAAGACTTCATCTTGTTTGCATGCTTGAAAATGGCCTTGAAACCAATTACACAACATTCAATGTCTAAGCAGTTGCTGCTTGTAGCTCAACATTAATCAGGTGAGCAGGATAGGTAATATTTAGCAGCTCTGGGTTCTAATTAAGTTTAATTTCCTAGCAAAGTTAGACATGTAAGAAGCAACTTCTGTGTTAACTGTGGCCAAATTTCCCTACCTTACTGGGTAAGACTCAAATGTGTAATTCATTGCTATGCCAATATAAGAGATGTCAGCAAAGGGGATGACTGTCACAGTAAAAACAAAGCAGATTCATTCTATTTGAAATCAAGAAACAAAAACAAAAGACCAAGAATTGGATGGTCCAAAGCATCAGAAGACTTATCAAAATTTAGAAGAGACACCATCTTTCCATCACTTCATTCCATCAGTTTAGATACTAAAGCACTCTCATTTTTTCAGGTATTTACAACTGAAGTTGTCTGCATTAGGACAAATTCACAAGATCATTGCCACAATCATGCCATTTCCTCTCTTTCATTAAAGCCCTGCTGGAAGCTCATGACACAGACTGATTATCCTAAAGCTCACTTTCTTCTTTACACTTCTTATGTCACTTCTTTTCAATGTGCTCCTTTACTGTGTCAGCACAACGCTGACCCCAAAGTTGCAGTATTTGCAATGGGATGCATCCTCTTAATTTCTGCCTTTACTTTGCTTGACTTTCTAAGCACGGATTTTCTTGTTGGTATTCAGGCACAGATTTGTATTTTTCCCACTTTTAGTTTATCTTTATCTGTAGAGCATTTATTGTTTAAATTTCAGCACCACACTAAACACATGTAAAATTAGGCAAACAGCATCTCCTTGTGAGCAATCATAATGCAATATTAACATTCGATTCCCTGACTTCCGCCATCTGTGTGTTCTGTGTTTCACACTGCAGAACTGCTTCAATCTCGGAGCTCTAGTACACAAGAGTTGTGTAAAGCATTACTTTAACAAAAATAATTAAGTGGAAAAAATACTGAGCGGATTGATAAACAGATGTAAATCAGTAAGAACCAAACTCCTTTAATAAAAAAACCTGGCAAATAGTGAAAACTGATAGAAACTGAAAACATGGAACACTATTCATGGTGTAGGCATAGCCATAAACATCTGAGTTAACTTTGATCTAGCTAGCTCTGAGTGGGAGAGGTTACTCACTTTGTTCAGTAACTAGAATTCTTTGAGATGTGTCTTCTTCTTGTGGGTGCTCCATTTCTGGTGTACATGTACCCTACATCTGTGATCAGAGATTTCTGGAAGCAGTGCGGTGCCCATTTGGCACATGAATGCATATTCTCATGCCCATATCAAACCTATATAGGGCTGCTTAAGTGAATTGCTCTCAGTTCCTTCTCTATTCCAAAGGCTCACCGAGGAAATTCCAAAGCAAAAGGGAGGAGAACAGGTAGCAGAGTATTCACTGGAACACCCATATCAAAGAACTTGTTACTGCACAATGTGAGCAGCCCCTCCTTCTTCTTCAAGTATCATCTCTGTGGATGCTCCACTTCAGGTGACTTCTTTGCAGTAACTTCTTAGGAGGTTGAGGTTTTAGAACAGAATCGATCAAAGAAAGAACTACATAGACTTTTATGGCATCTGATCTTGCAGGATGAACCAAAGCATAATAGGTGGGAAGTATATACACCAAGGACCATGTGGCAGCCTGGCAAATTACAGCTATTGCAACATTCTTGAGGAGATCTATAGATGTAGATTGTGGTCTAGCAGAATGTGCAGTCACTTTCAGAGGAAGTGGAACCTCAGCAAACCCCAAACAGGAAATAATGCATCCAGAGATCCATTTAGAAAGTCTCTGTGTGGAAACAAAGGCTCCCCCTCACCGATATGCAATAAAAACAGACTTTAGGGTCTTCCTGAATGGCCTAATGCTATCCAAGTAAAAGGCTAATGACCTCTTAAGATGGAGAGCAGATTCCTGTGTACGCTGTCACGGCTTAGGAAAGAAAACTGGAAGGTGAATAGTTTTAGTAACATGAAACTCAGAAGAACCTTAGATAAAATTTTTGGATCATAGTGATTTCTTCTACAGAACACAGTAAATGGAAATCCCACCATGAGTGCCTCCATCTCCTCAACCCAACTTGGAAATGGCAGAGGTGCTTAATGACTTCTTTGTTTTAGTTTTCATCAAGAACATGGATGGTGACAGGATGCCTAGCATAGCGAAAGCTAGTGGAAATGGGGTAAGTTTAGAAGTTAAAATAAAAGAACAAGTTAAAAATTACTTAGAAAAGTTAGATGTCTGCAAGTCACCAGGGCCTGATGATATGTATCCTAGAATACTCAAAGAGCTGATAGAGGAGGTATCTGAGCCTTTAGCTATCATCCTTGAAAAATCATGGAAGTCGGGAGAGATTCCAGAAGACTGGAAAAGGGCAAATATAGTGCCCATCTATAAAAAGGGAAATAAGAACAACCCAGGAAACTACAGACCAGTCAGTTTAACTTCTGTGCCAGGGAAGATAATGGAGCAAGTAATTAAGGAATCCATCAGCAAACATCTGGAAGATAAGGTGATAGGTAACAGCCAGCATGGATTTGTAAAGAACAAATCATGTCAAGCCAATTTGATAGCTTTCTTTGATAGGATATCAAGCCTTATGGATAAGGGAGAAGTGGTGGATGTGGTATACCTAGACTTCAGTAAGGCATCTGACATGGTCTCGCATGACCTTCTTATCAATAAACTAGGGAAATGTAACCTAGATGGGACTACTATAAGGTGGGTGCATAACTGGCTGGACAACCATTCTAAGAGAGTAGTTATTAACGGTTCACAATCCTGGTGGAAGGGCATAAAAATTGGGGTTCCGCAGGGGTCTGTTTTGGGACTGATTCTGTTCAGTATCTTCAACAATGATTTAGATGATGGCATAGAGAGTATGATTATTAAGTTTGCAGATGATACCAAGCTGGGAGTGTTTGCAAGTGCTTTGTAGGATAGGGTCAAAATTCAAAAATGATCTGGACAAACTAGAGAAATGGTCTGAGGTAAACAGGATGAAGTTTAATAAGGACAAATGCAAAGTACTCCACTTAGGAAGGAACAATCAGTTTCACACATACAGAATGGGAAGCGATTGTCTAGGAAGGAGTACTGCATAAAGAGATCTAGGGGTCATAGTGGATGACAAGTAAAACATGAGTCAACAGTGTGACACTTGCAAAAAAAGCAAACATGATTCTAGGATGCATTAACAGAAGTGTTGTGAGTAAGAGAGGAGAAGTCATTCTTCTGCTCTACTCTGCACTGATTAGGCCTCAATTGGAGTCATTTCAAAAAAGATGTAGAAAAATTGGAAAAGGTCCAGAGAAGAGCAACAAAAATTATTAAAGGTCTATAAAACATGTCCTATGAGGGAAGACTGAAAGAACTGAGCTTGTTTAGTTTAGAAAAGAGAAGACTGAGAGAGGACATGATCACGGTTTCCAAGTATCTAAAACAGTGTTACAAGAAGGAGGGAAAAAATTGTTCTCTTTGGCTTCTGAGGACAGGGCAAGAAGCAATGGGCTTAAATTGCAGCAAGGGAAGTTTACATTGGACATTAGAAAAAAACTTCCTAACTGTCAGGGTGGTTAAACACTGGAATAAATTGCCTAAGGAGGTTGTGGAATCTCCATCACTGGAGATATTTAAGAGCAGATTAGACAGATACCTGTCAGGGATGGTCTAGACCAGTGGTTCCCAAACTTTTCGGCATCACGCCCCCCTTTTTGATTTTTGAGAAACCCTCACGTCCTCCCTCCCCCAAATAGCAGCAAAACTTGTTGAGCAAAAAAAAAAAAAGGAACTGACCGGGGACAAAAAACAAAAATAGCAGCACAACTTGGGAGAGGGGGGAACTGACGGGGGGGAGGGGGCTGGGTTGTCTCGCACCCCCCCTGGAATTTCTTCACGCCCCCCCCAGGGGGGCACGCCCCCCAGTTTGGGAACCCATGGTCTAGACAGTACTGGGTTCTGCTGTGAGGGCAGGGACTGGACTCAATGACCTCCTGAGGTCCCTTCCAGTTCTATGATTCTATACTTCTATGAAATGTCCCTGAAATTCCAATATTTCGGCAAATATTTCAGTGGGGGGGGGTAGAGAAAGCCCCGAGGCTCCCTGCCAGATCTGGCTTGTGAGGAACAAGCACAGACAGAAATGGCTGTGTGCACTGCTGCTCCCCCTCCCCTGGCTGGGGGAACAGCATCGTAGGAACGTGATTCCTGGAGGTTTTTCCCACTACTCTGGAATCCAGCCAATAGGAGCAGTGGGAGGCGGTGCGTGGGGCACGGTGTTGCGAGCTGCGTGAAAGCAAGTAAGTGGTCCCCCTCCCCTTATGCTCAGACCCTGCACCCCCAGCCCATTCACTCACCCCCTGCCAAGACCCTACACCCCCAGCCTGCTCACACACTACCTCCTCCGAGACTCTGCACCCCAGCCTGCTCACTCATCACTTCCACCAACACCCCACACCTCCAGTCCACTCACTCACCACCCTGCCAAGACCCCATGCTCCCAGACTGCTCACTCACTGCCCTGTGATTTAATTTTTATACTTTTGTGAGAGACTTTTCATATAAATAAACTCACAAATCAGAAAAAAAAATCCTTTGTCAGGTCATGTGTCCTGATTTTTGGTTCAGAAAATATGCCCACTGTAGCTATATATTAGAGTTTGAGGAAAGAGAAATCTAAGCTGGAGCAATATACTTAATGAGGGGGTGGAAGAAGGTGTAAGAAAGTGTTGTTTATGTGCAAATCTATGTTTACCTCCCTGTATTAGGTTTCTTGTTACATCTCTTTCTTCTGGCTCCCTGGAATACAAGTGAATATCCTTAGCTTTCCTTGGATTCATTTAGGTTCTTTTAGCATCCACTTACTGACATGTAAGTTACCTTACACAACACCCCTAGACATGTCCCTGAGATTTTATCTTGCTTCTTAAATACTTATGCAATCCATTTTACTACATTAATATTTTCTCCTTATAAGAAATAAGGATTTTTTTTATTTCTAAGCGATTTATCCAGTAAAGATAGTAGATTTTTAAATAGAATTTACACAGTAATGACAAAAAATTATAAGTTGAAAAATTCTTATATAAGATGGCTGCTTTTGTTCTTTAAAGTACTGAGCCAGACTGCCATCTATTGGAAAATAAAGATTTTTAAAATTATACTGTTTCTAAGGAAAAAAAATCAGAAACTGGGAAAACTCATTGTTAAAGGCTGTCATTGACATGTATCTATTCAATCATGCTTAAAATAGCCTTTTCTCCAAAAGCAATGTTTGTACATGCTAACCCTGTTTACTTAAGCTGAGAATACTGTAAAATATTTGCTCTATGTTGAGAAGGATTTTTCTTCTCAAATTTCCATTATACATTTTCAGACAAGTATCTGTATCAGAATCCAGGGTTCCTTTCATTCCTTGTTGCTTAGTGAATCTCAATTGTTCTTTGAGCAATTACTTCTGATACAAACACTAGTATCTGAAACCAGTGACATGGACTAAGGTGCCACCATAGGGCACTACGGGAGTATAAAGCCCTTCCAACTCACCTGCACAGATATCCACAGTTTATCTAGATCAGGAGACTATGTGGAGTTTCAGGGGGAGAATATATTCAACAAAGCTGCCATGCCCAAGTGTGAACAAATGGGCAGAAAGTGGTGTGGAATAAGTATAGCTATGACTTCACCCATCACAGCACACAGAAAAAGGAGTATACTATGGATGGCTATAGGACAACTCAACATATTCCCTCTCCCTTGAGCAACATCCCACACTCAGGATTTCAAATAAAGCTCAAGTAGGCCATTAACTAGGTTAAGAGTGCTAGCAAGGAATTATTGATCAACAATTTATACTATTGTGGTAAGATGAATTTAGATCAGGGGTTCTTAACCTTTTTACCTTCACACTTCCCCCTGAAAGTGAACTTCATGTTCACACCCCCCTGGGAGCCATTTTGTGTACAGCCTAGCCCCGCCCCCTCACCTGACAGGAAGCTAAGGTGCGTGGCTAGGACTATAAGAACTCTGCCAGGGAGCTCAGTCGGGGCCCAGCCTCTGAGGGAGACAGAGGCCTGTCCAGAGCTCCTGGCTGAGACCTGGCCCAGGGCCTCCTACAGCCGCCTTCCCTCAGGCCAGCAAAGGCTTCCCTGCCTGGGCCGCCGAGGCCTGGCCAAGCCGGCCAGCAGGGCTACCCTCTGACCTAGAGGAACCCAAGGCTCTACTGGTGCCTGGCGATTCGGAGGACCAGCCTGAGCTGAAGGCCCGGCTCGAACCCCAAGGCCTGCCTGAACCCTGGGACCTGGTGAACCAGCTGGACGCTGGATGCAGCCATCCGAGCTAATTCCCAAGTCCGATGGCTGGTGGCACTGTGGGGTGAGTGAACCCCATTACAATGCCTAAATGAATAATATGAGCTTTTTACTTTGAACCTTTTCCTAACAAATTTATGTAATATTTGAAGATGAAAGTCGGCAATGCTTGCGTACTGTTATTGTAGTGTGTCGTCACATAGGCCTGATTGATTTGCACTGCTATTGTAGTGTGCCGATCTCTAGACGTTAATAAGAAATTAATGTTTATAATTTTAATTCATAATATTAATTATGAAGAAATCTAAACTTTAGAATTTTATCCAGTGAGAAGGCAATTGCGATAAATTTTCTGGGAGGCACCTCACACCTCCCCTGTATCCCCTTCACACCTCCCCTGGGGAGGCGCACCTCACTGGTTAAGAACCCCTGATTTAGATTAACAAATCAGTTATTTTAGTATTTATTTTATCTAATATTAAATCCAAAGCACGGCATTAAAAGAAAATTAAGAGTGCAAAGTAAGAACAAAATTAATCAAAGACCCAAAAGGACATGAAGAGAAGAAATTCTTTAATAGCACATACCAATTCTAGGAGCCTAGGTAACAACCAAAAGGAATTGGAATTGCTCATTTATGAGTATAAATTCTATCTAGTTGGTATTACTGAAACCTGATGGGATGATTAGTCAAGTGGACTATTAAAATGAATGGTTATAACCTGATTAGGAAGGAGTGAGTGGGCAAAAAGGGAAGGAGGAATGGCATTACTTGTTTCCAACATTTATAACTCAAAAAAATTATCTTGAATGTTTATGGAGCAATGCCTTAACAAATAAAGCAGAAGATTACTAATTGGTATCTACATAACACCAAATCAACTAGGGAACAGAATGACTGTTTCCTTACACACTTATATACATTGTATAGGCAAAAAAGCTGTGTGATCATGGGGAATTCAATTTGAGTGGCATATGGTGGAGGTCTCATACTGCCAGCACTAAAATATCACAGGAATTTCTAAACATAAGAGAGAACAACTTCCTAACTCAAAAAGCATTGTAACAAAAATTCTATATTAGAGCTTGTTCTAACAAATAGAGTAACTGATTGCAGAACTAAAAATTAATGGTAACTCAGGTACAAAAGATCATTACTTGATCACATTTATAATATAATATAATATAATATAACATTATATTATATTGTATCAACCCCATGCTGCGCCAGCAGAGTGGATCAATCATTGTGAGCCCAAAAGGCCAAGTCCTCTTTTCCCTAATGCACATGCTCCAAATGGAGAACCCAGATAAAAGGAAGCAGACCATCTTATTTGGGGTGGGTGATGGAGGAGGAAGGATGTACCCTGCTGGTGCCTGTGATACTCCTGGCAATAGATCTTGAAGACCGGTACTACACTCCATGAAACTGGACAACTACAGAGATTGCTGGGGAAGACTAGCCACTGCTTGCTGAGGAAGCTGCTGACTGCTTTATATCCCAGTACAAAGGGAAATGAGGCCTGTTGAGTGTTTGTTTGTTTGTTTACCCCACGTAGGGGCCATAGACTGATTGATAGTTTGCCCTGCCCCTAGGGCTAATTTCACAGTGTAACTGCCTGACTGAACGAGGAGGTTGTGAACTTGTTTGTTTTGCTGCCCCAGCCATGAGGCTGCACAGCTACAAACTGTTTGCTTACTTTGCCCTGCCAAGGGACAGCAGTTTGACTGCTGTTAAGAGCTATTGCTGCCCCACCCATGAAACCATAAGCCCCCAGACTGTGTAATTGGTTTGCCATCCAGAGCCCACAGTATACCAGTGACTGGTCCTATACTGGACTGATGGGGGCACCCCAGCTCAACCCCCATTACAGATGCTTTAAGAGGGCCATTTTCACAAAGCTGAAAATACCTATCAACCAAATCATTTGTGAGGAAAAATTTATTCAGAAAAATAAGAATGATAATTTGGAGCTCAATTTGTATAACTAAATTGAAATTTTTTTTATATGAGTATACAAATTTGGTTGATAAAAATAACAGTGGTGACATAATATACATAGACTTCTCTAAGGCATTTGACTTTGTAAGGCATAACATTTTGTCTAAAAATCTAGAAAAATATAAAATTAAAATTACATACATTACAAGAGTTTAAAACTGGCTAATTAATAGGTCTCAAAATGTAGTTGTGAACAGGGAATAATCACTGAAGGGAGCTGTTTATAGTGGCATCCCACAGAGATCAGTTCTTTTTCCTATGCCATTCAACCTTTAAACTAGGTGAGTGGTAAACAATGAAGAGGACAGATCACTGATTCAGAGTGATCTGGCTCACTTTGTAAACTGGAAGCAAGCAAACAATATGCATTTTAATATGGTTAAATCTATGAAAATAGGAAAAAAGAATGTAGGCCATACTTCCAGGATGAGGGATTATATCTTAGGAAGAGGTAACTCTGAAAAAGTCTTGAGAATCACGATGGACAATCAGGTGAACATGAGCTTCCACTGTGATGCTGTGGCCAGAAGGGCTAATGTGATCCTCCAGTAGGAATACATAGGTTATTTTACCTCTGTATTTGGCATTGTGATGACTGTGTTGGAATATTGCCCACAATTCAGGAAGGATGTTGATAAAGTGGAAAGGTTCAGAGAAGAGCCACAAGGATGAGTAAAGGATTAGAAAACATGTCTTATACTCACAGACTCAACAAGCTTAATCTATTTATCTTAACAAAGAGTAAAGAGTGACTTGATTACAGTCTATAAGTACCTACAGGGAGAAGAGAGGGTTACTCAACTTGTGCAGTAATGGAGGTTCCTCAAGATGGTTGTCCCTGTGGGTACTCCACCTTGGTGTCTGGGCACTGCTGTATTCCTACTCGTAGATTTTTGGTAGCAATGCCCTCCGGTAGGCTGAGCACGTGGAGCAGAAAGCATGTGCTGTGCCACTACCACGAATGTGCAGCCAACCATCCCTTCAGTTTCTTCTCTGCCCCAGAAGGAGAAACAAGTATGTCTGAAGCAGAGGGGAGTAAGGATGGGTGCTGGAGCACCCACAGGAACAACCATCTCAAAGAATCTCCATTACTGTACAAGGTGAGTAACCTTCTCTTCTTCGAGAAGTGTCCCTGTGGATGCTCCACCTTAGGTGACTATGGAGCAGTACCCATGATTGGAGGTGGGTGCTTTGGCTGGTTAGTATCCTGCACGGTAGCTAGAACAGTGTGCCTAAACTGAGTACCCTGGGACAGGTAAGTATCAAGAGCATAATGTCTAGCAAAAGTGTGAGCGGAGGACCATGTTGCAGATCTACAGATGTCCATGAGAGAAATGCTAGGCCGTAGAATTAGCAGGCTGTAGAAGCCGCCACTACATAGAGTGGCGAGGAGTCCTGTGGCACCTTATAGACTAACCTAAGTGTTGGAGCATAAGCTTTTGTGGGCAAAGACCCACTTTGTCACATGCATGTAGTAGAAATTTCCAGAGGCAGGTATAAATATGCAGGCCAGAATCAGGCTGGAGATGACGAGGTGGATCCAATCAGGGAGGATGAGGCATTGTTGGCACATGATGGCATATATTACGTTAGTAGATGTGCAGGATAATGAACCAGTGACAGTATGGCTGATCTGGTTAGGTCCTGTGATGGTGTTGCTGGTGTATATATGTGGGCAGAGTTGGCACCGAGGTTTGTTGCATGGATTGGTTCCTGAGTTAGAGTTATTATGGTGCAGTGTGTAGTTGCTGGTGAGAATATGCTTCAGGTTGGCAGGTTGTCTGTGGGCAAGGACTGGCCTGCCTCCCAAGGCCTGTGAAAGCAAGGGATAATTGTCCAGGATGGGTTGTAGATCACTAATGATGCGTTAGAGAGGTTTTAGCTGAGGACTGTAGGTGATGGCCAGTGGTGTTCTGTTGGTTTCTTTCTTGGGCTTGTCCTGCAGCAGGAGGCTTCTGGGTACACGTCTGGCTCTGTCAATCTGTCTCTCACTTCCTCGTGTGGGTATCGTAGTTTACAGAATGCTTGTTGAAGATCTTGTAGGTGTAGGTCTCTGTCCGAGGGGTTGGAGCATATGCGGTTGTACCTCAGTGCTTGGCTGTAAACAATGGATCATGTGGTGTGTCCAGGATGGAAGCTGGAGGCATGCAGGTATGCATAGCGGTCGGTAGGCTTTCGGTATAGGGTGGTGTTTATGTGACCGTCACTTATTTGCACCGTGGTGTCCAGGAAATGGACCTCCCGTGTAGACTGGTCCATGCCGAGTCTACACGGGAGACTCAACAATGCCCCACTGCTATATACATCGGCCAAACTGGACAGTCCCTACGTAAAAGAATCAATGGACACAAATCAGATATTAGGAATGGCAACATACAAAAACCTGTAGGGGAACACTTCAATCTCCCTGGACACACAATTGCAGATCTAAAGGTAGCCATCCTGCAGCAAAAAAACTTCAGGACCAGACTTCAAAGAGAAACTGCTAAGCTACAGTTCATCTTCAAGTTTGACACAATCAACTCAGGATTAAACAAAGACTGTGAATGGCTAGCTAACTGCAAAAGCAGCTTCTCCTCTCTTGGAATTCACACTCCAGATCAGCTACTAGAAGTGGGCCTCATCCTCCCTGATTGGATGCACCTCGTCATCTCCAGCCTGATTCTGGCCTGCATATTTATACCTGCCTCTGGAAATTTCTACTACATGCATCTGACGAAGTGGGTCTTTGCCCACGGACGCTTATGCTCCAACACTTCGGTTAGTCTATAAGGTGCCACAGGACTCCTCGCCGCTTTTGCAGATTCAGACTAACACGGCTACCCCTCTGATACTTCACTACATAGAGTGTGCTCGTAGATGTAACGGAGGATCTTGGCCAAAGATGAAGTAGGCTAGTCTGATACTGCCCACTATCCACCTGAATAGCCTCTGGTAAGAGATTGGCATGCCCAACGATCTCTCTGTGGTAGAGAACCTATTTGACTTGCGGATCTGTTTAGTTCTGTCCAAATAAAAGGCAATCACCCTGTGGACATCAAGCGTATGTCACACAGCCTCTTTATTATCAGCATGAAGCTTTGGAAAGAAGACAGGTAAGTTTATGGGTTCATTACAGTGAAATGCAGTGGGGCCCTTCGGGAGGAACTTTGGATGAGGACAGAGAACAACTTTGTCTTTATGGAATACAGTGAAAAGGGGGTCTGCCATGAGAGCACTGATTTCACTCACCCACCTGGCTGATGTCACGGTCACCAGTTATACCACCTTCATAGAGAGGTGGAGCACGGAGCATGTTGCCATGGGCTCAGATGGCTTACGAGTGAGAGCCCGAGGCACTAAATTGAGGTCCCAGGCTGGAACAGGGATAGGCGAATAAGTGTTTTGTCTGCCTCCAAGGAAGCACTTGGGAGTTGGGTGAGTGTAAACAGACTTGTTGTCGATGGGTTGATGAAGGGCCATGATGGTTGCCAGGTGGACCTTTAGAGAGCTAAAAGAGAGGCCCAACTCCTTTAGTTCTAGGAGGTATTCTAAAATGCCAGACAGTGGTACAGTGGATGGGTTTAAGTGTTTTGTTTTGACCACAGTGAGTATCTTCACCACTTATAGAGGTAAGAGTTTGTGGTTGTTATTCCGTGACTGTTCAATAAGATTTGTTTTACCTGATCAGTGAATGTTGTTTCTACTGAGGTGAACCATTGAGAAACCAGGCCTGGAGCTGAAGTGTTTGCAATCATGGATGATGGACTTGTCCTCCAGGTAGTGCGTGCCAATACCCGCATGGGAACAATATTGCGGACACTTCTTGTTGGCATTGGTTACAAACTAGTCCACTGTGGGAAAGCCCCAGTGACTGAATTGCTGGTGGAAGATTCTGTAGTCCATTTCCCATTCACGTTTGGAGTTGAAATTCCTGCTGAGGTCGTCAGCAGTGAGGTTGTGTTTGCCCAGTAGATAAGAGGCTTGTAGGTAGATAACATGAGCTATGCACCAAGTCCAAAGGTAGATAGCCTTCCTGCACAGACGGTAGGATCTAGCCCCACCCTGTTTGTTGAAGTAAAACATTGCTGCTTGATTGTCCATAAAAATCTGCACCTTGTTGCTGCATATGAGGTGTAGGAAATGCTGGGCATGCATAGAATACCACCCTAAGTTCTAATATGTTTGTGTGCAGGTTGCATTCCTGTAGGGACCATCTTCCTTGAGTCATGAGAGAACCTGTCTGTGCTCTCCAGCCCAGGAGAGGCATCCGTTGTGATGGTCAAGGATGGGGGACATTTGAGAAAAGGTACCCCAATGCACATGTTTTTGGGGTTTGCCCACCAATCTAGAGAACGTTTGATTCTGGTTGGGACTGATACTAATTTGTTGATGTTGTTGTAGTATGGTTTGTATACTGTCCTCAACCACTGCTGCATGGGTCTCATATATAGTCTGGCATGCATCACCACTGAAATCCATATGTCCTAGTAACTGTAGGCAAGTTCTGACTGGGACTTGTGGACTGGCTTAGGCGAGGCCCTGTATAGTCTGGAATCTTTGTTGTGGGAGAGAAGCTATGGCCTCCATGCAATCGAGATTAGCCCCGATAAACTCCATTCTCGGAGATGGGCGGAGTTTGCACTTGGACAGATTTATCTGTAAACCAAAGCCTTGAAATAGAGTCCTGGTCTAGGAGACCAAATTGTGCACCTCTTGACTTGTGCTTGCTCTTATCAGGTAGTCATTGAGATAAGGAAATATCGAGAGGCCTTGTCTGTGGAGATGCGCAGCGATGACCACAAGCACATTTGAGAAGTCCCTCGGAGCTGTGGAGAGTCCGAATGGGAGCATTGTGTATTGGAAGTGTGCGTTGCCAACTGCAAATCTGAGGTACTTGTGATGCGTTCAGTGAATGGATACATGAAAATACACATCCTGGAGGTCAAGAGTCAACAACCAATCCTCTTTGTTTAAAGCGGGAATTATAGTGGCTAGGGTGACTATCTCAAATTGTTGTGGTCGTATGTATCTGTTGAGCTTCCTGAGACTGAGAATTGGTCTCCATGCCACTGACTTCTTCGATGTGAGGAAGTAGTGGGAGTAAAACTCTTTTCCCTTGTAGCATTGTGGGACAGGTTCTATAGCCCCCGGATGGAGAAGGTGGTCGATCTCCTGAAGGAATATGCTCTGGTGAGATGGGACCCTGAAGAGGGATGGGAAAGGTGGGTGGGAAGGGGGGGTAGAAGAAAAGGAGATAGAGTATCTGCTCTTTATAATGTCCAGTACCCATCTGTCAGTCGTGATGGAGGACCATTAATGGCAAAAAAGTGCTAGACATTGACGGAATAGTTGGTAGGACTGAGGTTGCCTTAAGAAGACAGGTGTTACCAGACTCTTGACCTGACCTTCAAAACTTTTGTCTCAAAGTTGATGTTTGAGAGAGAGAAGGCGGGTTATCGGGGGCTGAGAGGTAGAAGGCGGGTCATGACAGGTTTGTATCCATCTGGTTTGGCCTTGCCTTCTTCTATTGTCAAAGTACCACTGTACCTGACTAAAAAGCATGGCTCTGTATCTGAGTAAAAAATCTTCCCTGTTTTCATTTTGTTGCAGGGACATGAATACCGAGCATCTTTAGTGTGACCCGGGAATCCTTAAGTTAGTCAAGAGACACATCGGTGGTGTCAGCGAAGAGCTTGGATTTCTGAAAAGGAAGATCCTCCACCATGGCCTGTACCTCACGGGGAAACCCAGACAGGTGAAGCCATGAAGACCTCCTCATCCCCACTGTCATCACAATGGAATGAGATACAGTGTTGGAGACATCTAAGGCAGCTTGTAGATCTGTGTGGGAAATCATGGTGCCCTTGTTTATGTTGGCCCTGAACTCCTTTCTCTTGTCCTCCAGAAGGGTATCAATAAAATGTGATAGTTGCTCAAAAATATGGTATGTGTATTTTGCGAGCATCATGCTGTAGTTTGATATGCAGAGTTGCAGAGATGCAGGAGATTATGATTTCCTCCTAATGAGGTTAAAGTATTTCCACTCCTTATCGTAAGGCGTGATCCTAGCCACACTCTGTTTTCCCCTCTTTTTAATGAGGTCTACCACTAAGGAGTTAGGAGACAGGTGGGAGAACAAGAAGTCAGCCCCCTGTGGTGCAACATAATATTTATGGTCCAACCTCTTGCAAGCCAGTAAAATTGTTGCTGACGCCTGCCAGAGCATCTTAGCAGGTTCCATGAAGGCTCTATCCATGGGTAGGGACAGTTTAGCAGACAGGGAGGCATGCAGAATGCTGGTCAATTTATGCTGAATCTCAGGTGCTGATGGTGCCGAATGCAACCTAGGTTTCTTCAGTACCGGCAGTGCATCTGAAGAAGCTGACTTAGCTCTTGCCTTTGTCAGCACTGAGGCTAAGTCAGACCGTGCCGGTGGTGTTAGTTTTGACTTGGGCTTTTCCAGTGCTTTAGCACCTGCCTTAGTGAGGTCCTTGGACCTTCGGGAACCATTGGTGCCACCTCCCTTTCCGATGCCCTATATACAGTCGGTGCAGGGGTATTTTGGGTGTTTGCACCCGTGGTGTTTTTTTTTTTTTTTTTTTTTTTTTTTTTTGAAAGGGTCACCCTTACTTGAAGAGTGGATCTCTTCCTATGCTGGTTGGAGGAAGAATCCCTGGCTCTGGAACCTGAGGGAGCAGTCTTTTCAGACATGGCCAATGGAGAAGGCCGTTGAGGTGGAGTGGAGTTCCCCGGGTCCAAGGCCGGCCTCACAGTGTTTTCCAGGGAGGAAAGCTTCAATTGTAGCTCCCTGGCTTTATGTGTGTGGGCCATTAACTACTTTCAGTACAAAAATGGCCTTAACAGCAAAAAATAATTTTTTAACTAACAATACATTATTTAAATATTAAAACTGTGAAAAACTATCCTAAACTACACCAACAATAACAATGAACTATTAAGTTTTTGAAAAAGGCTGGAGAGCAACTGTGATTCTGACGAATGCTGGCAGTGGCAGAGAAGGTATTGAAGGGATGGTTGGCTGTGCATGCGTAGTAGCAGCACCACATGTGTTGTCTGCTCTGCGTGTGCAGTCTACTGGAGGGCACTGCTACCAAAAATCTCTTAATAGGGCGCAGCAGTGCCCAGACACCTAAGGTGGAGCACCCACAGGGACACTCCTCGAAGAAGAACAAATTTTTAATAAAGGATACTTCGATCTAAGCAAGTAAGCAGTCATTGGATAAGAGGGTCTTCTAATGGATCAGTAATTGGTTAAAAAACAAGAAACAAAGGTAAAAATAAGTGATTGGTTTCTACACTAGAGAGTGGCAGGATCCCCAAGGACTGATACAGGGACCTGTGCTGTGCAACATATTTACAAATGATCTGGAAAGAGGGCTAATAGTGAGATGGCAACATCTGTAGATTATACTACACTACTCAAAATAGTTATGTCCAAAGCTGACTGCAAGGAGTTACAAAGGGATCTCACAAAACTGAATGACTAGGCAACAAAATGACAGATAAAATTCAATGCTGATAAATGAAAAATAATGAATATTGGAAAACATAATCCCAACTATGCATAAAAAATGACGTGGTCTAAATTAGCTGTTACCTGTCAAAAAAGAGACACTGTAGTCATTATGGTTAGTTTCCTGGAAACATCTGTTTAATGTGCAGCAGCACTTAAAAAAGCTAAGAGAGAGTTAGGAAGCATTAGGAAAGTGATAAATAATAAGACAGAAAATACCATATTGCCATTATATTAATCCATGGTATGCCCATACCTTGAATACTATGTGCAGTTCTGGCTACCCCATCTCAAAGAAAATATATTAGAATTGGAAAAATATAGATAAGAGCAACAAAACTGATTATGGATATGGATCAGATTCCAGATGAGTTGAAATTGCAAAGTTTGGGATTGTTCATTTTAGAAAAGAGAGAACTAAGAGGGAATATGATAGAGGTCTATACAATCATGAATGGTGTGGAGAAAGTAGAGAGGGAAAGCATGGTCACCAAATGAGATTAACAGGCAGCAGGTTTAAAACAAATAAAAGTAAATACGACTTCACACAATGCACAGTCAACCTATGGAATTAATTGCAGGGCATATTGTAAAAGCCAAAAATATAATGGGGCTCAAAAAAGGATTTGGTAAATTCATGGAGGACTGGTCCATCAATGGCTATTAGCCATGATGATCAGGGACACAAACTCATGCTCTGAGTGTTCTTAAACATCTGACTGCTGAAGCTGGGCATGAATAGAAAGGGATGGATCTCCTGAAAACCGCCCTGTTCTATTCATTTCTTCTGAGGCATCTGGCACTTGGAACTGTTGGAAGTCAGGAAACTATGCTAGATGATGTTTGGTCAGATCCAATATGACCATACTTATGCTGTTATGAACCTGAAATGGAGCTGTCAGCTCAAGAGAGGAAAGCAGGCCATATCGGGTAAAGAGACACTAGCCCACACACAGGAAACTAAAGCAGGGCAGTATGATAGAACAGTCCCTACCTCCTCCGAAGCCACTTGCCTCCAAGATATGATATTATTTATCAAACTACCCCCTCAAAGGAATACCATTGCCTAGTAAAGTGAAAAAAATCGGTTTCCGTATATTTTGTTTTTCTTTCCTTTGTATTTACCATGGCAGTTAAAATTCCTATATTATACTAGCACTAGCACATTTATCCAGCATTACTTGGGTCCTTAAAGAGGGGCACAGGGCAGGGAACTAAGGGTGTGGGGGTGTGTGTGCAGGAGTCAGAGTTAGGTGTAAGGAGAGGCGGGGTGTGTGTGTGTGTGTACCATGGCTGCTTGCTCTTTCCCTGATTGTCCCTATCAGGGAACAAGAACACAGCTTGTCTGCTCCCTGAGCTTCCCAGCCAGAATGAAGAATGCAGCAAACAGTGGACTTTCCCCTCACTCTCTGACAAAGGGCAACAGCCAGCAATCTCCCCATATGAATCTGGGGGAGAGCTTCAACCCCCTCTGCACTCCTTAAAGGGCACATGGGGTGGGGCACTCCAAGATGTGGGGACATGCCCCCAGTCAGCCCCTTTCCACTGCCTGGTGATTCTGTCTCTTTTCTGTATGATTTTATGAGACGCAATCCCATTCCAGGAACACCCCATTTTCTTGGCACAAAGAGAAGTTACTCACTTGGTGCAGTAATGACTGTTCTTTGAGATGTGTATCTTTGTGGGTGCTCCACAGTTGGTGTCAGGCTCATCCTGGCACCACAGATCGGAGACTTTGAGAGCAGTTATCGGGTGGGCTGTGCACGCGTGAGCAGCGCTCCCGCCTTTGAAGTAGCGCACGCAGGCCGCTTCTCCTCTCTTTCTTCTTTCACGCCCTCGTGGGCTGCTATTATTGCCCGAAGAAGTGGGGAGGAGGGTGGGTAGTGGAGCACCCATGGGGATACACATCTCGAAGAACAATTGTTACTGCATGAAGTGAGTAACTTCTCTTTCTTCTTCGAGTGATGTCCCCATGGGTGCTCCACAGTTGGTGACTGAGAAGCAGTGCCAATTGAGATGGATGGTGGGTTTCGATCAATTGCTACACATTGTGGAGAGAACCGTGTTGGCTACTGCAGTATCTGTTGTGAAGCATGGTGGAATGGCGTAATGCTTTATGAAGGTGTGATTAGATGACCATGTCACTGCTCTGCATATTTCCTGGAGTGAGACTCCCTGTAGGAAAGCAGCAGATGTTGCCATAGCTCTGTTAGAGCGGACCTTTGGATTCATTGGTAATGCCTTATTCTGGAGTGATTAGCATGTAGTAATGCATGATGTTATGAGCTTTGATATGCGCTGGAAAGACAGTGGTTTTCCCTTGGACTGCTTGGCCAGGGAAACCATCAATTTCTGGGATGATAGAAAGGATTCAGTCCTATTGAGATAAAAGGCAATTTCCCTTCTGACATCCAGGGTGTGTAATATGGCTTCTTCCCTGGAATGATGTGGCTTTGGGTAGAAAGTGGGCAGGATTATCGGTTCATTGATATGGAATTCTGAGTTCACTTTGGGTAAGAAGGACAGGTGTGGCCGCAGGATGACCTTGTGCTTGTGAAAGGTCATGTATAGAGGTGAGGCCATGGGAGCTGCGAGTTCGCTGACCCACCTTGCAGAAGTGATCATCAGAAGGAACACCGTTTTCATAGTAAGAAAGGTAAGTGGTCTGGTTGCCATTGGTGGTCTTGTGAGTGAGTGTAGGACCAGTTCTAAGTCCCATGTGGGGGGAATGGGTTTTTGAGTTGGGTGAAGGTTCTGCGGGCCCTTCCAGAATCTTTTTGAGATGGGGTGTGCAAATATGGAGAACCCATCAATGGGAGGGTGGAAGGCCGTAATGACAAATTTTGTTGTTTCAGGTGCATGATGTACTTCAGTACTTGGTGGAGCGGCACCCTGGGGATGGTTTGAGTGCCCTCTGTGCGCACCACTGTGTAAACCAGTGCCACTTGTATAGGTAAGTCTTGCATATTGTTTGTCTCCTGCTATGCAGCAGAACATTTTTCACTTGTTGAGAACGCTGTTGCTCCGCTTCCGAGAACTAGATAGGTACCATGCCATCAGGTGCAGCGTGTCTGTCGGGGCCAGGCTGGGACTATCAAGATCACTCGGGCCCCATCCATCTGTATCTTCTGGAGGACTCTGGGAATGAGAGGAATGGGTGGGAAGGCGTATAATAGGTGCCCCCCCCCAAAAAGTGAGAAGCATGGCATTGCCCAGGGAGCCCTATGCCCTCTCGGGAGCAGTATTGGGAGCATTTGGAGTTCTGCATGGTGGCAAAGAGCTCTATCTGTGGTTACCCCCATTGGTGGAACAGCTTGTGGGTGATCTGATTGTGTAGTTCACACTCGTATTCTGTGAGGAAATTGCAGCTGAGGGTATCTGCCATAATGTTCTTGTCTCCAGGCAGGTATTCTGCCAAAATGGTAATACTATGGTGGATACACCAATTCCAAAGCCTGATCGCCTCTGCGCGTAGCGACTGGGATCTCGCACCCCCTCGGCGGTTGATGTAAAACATAGTTGTCATATTGTCAGTGAGGAACCACACAGAAGAGCCTTGGACGTAAGGGAGGAAATGCTTGCATGAGTTGTCGACTGCTCGAAGCTCGAGCAGGTTTATGTGCAGTCTTGACTCGTCTTTGGATCATTTCCCTTGTGCAAACTGTTGTTGGAAGTGTGCCCCCCCATCCCATCAGTGAGGCGTCCATTGTAATTTGTTTGGACGGCTGGTCCCAGTGGAAAGGCATCCCGTTACAGAGGTTTTGTTCCTGTGTCCACCATTGTAGGGAGGTGAGGACTTCGGGAGAGGGGAAGCATGCCTGTGGATCTGTCGGCTGGTTGGTGCATACACTGAAGAGATCCAGTGTTGGAAACAACGGAAGCACAGATTGGCATGCAGGACCACATATGTGGTAGCCATCATGTGCCCCATAAGTTATGATGGGAACCGTTGGGCTGGTGGTAATGGTCATAACGAGATTTCTTATATTGTTAAACCGGTGATTGGGAGATAGGCCCAAGCTGTTGTGGAGTCTATACGAGCCCCTATGAACTCCAAAGATTCTGTGGGGCGTAGTATGGATTTCTGCTAGTTGATAATGAAGCCCAGCAACTGAAGTCTGGTCTTCATGAATGTGATCATGTCTTTGATGGTCCGTTGTGAGGGATATCGGATAAGACAATCGTCTAGATAGGGGAATATTGTGATCCCATTGCGTCTTAGATATGCCACAGCTACCACAAGGGTCTTGGAAAAGATCTGGGGGCAGATGAAAGTCCGAACGGAAGGACTCTGTATTGAAAGTGGTCTGAGGCTACCGTGAATCATAGGAAGCGCCTGTGTGCAGGATGTATTGTAATGTGAAAATACGCATCTTGAAGGTCGAGGGCTGCAAACCAGTCCCCCTTGTCTAGTGCTGGAATTATAGTGGCGAGCATGACCATTTTGAAGCATTGCCTGCGAAGATATTTGTTTAATTGGAGCAGGTCCAAAAATAGGTCCCCAACTTCTTGTTCTCTTTTTGGTGAGAAAGTAGTTTGAATAAAACTCCCTTCCTTTGTCTTTTTCGGGGACCTGCTCTATGGCTCCTATTTTGAGAAGGTGTAAAACCTCCTGGCAGAGCAGAGTAATGTGAGAGGGGTCCCTGAAGAGGGAAGGAAAGGGTGCAGAGGTTGGAGGAATTGCTGTGAAGGGGATAGAATAACCATGGCTGATGATTTCTAGGACCCACCGGTCTGTAGTGATTGCTGCCCACTGATGGTAGAAGGGGTGCAAGCGGTGGTGGAATATATTGTGCTCACCTGGTACTATAATTGGGGGGAGGTTGGGCAGACCCTTGACCAAATTTTCAAACTTGCCGCCTCGAGGCCTGGATCACAGAAGAGCGGTTGTTTGGGGCTCTCTTTCATTGGTTTCGAGGTCTGAAGTTGTTTTGCTGAAAGGCTTGGTATTGATGTTGTCTAGTGAAGGTTGTGTCCCTGTGTCTTTGATAGGGTGTGTAGCGCTTTCTTTGGTAAGGGGGAGTATACATCCCCTATGTGAGAAGGGTAGTGCGCAGATCTTTGCTGGAATGTAGTGCTTCATCGGTACCTGCAGCGAATAATTTTCCTTTGTCAAATGGCAGGTCCTCTACTTTGGTCTGGAGTTCCTTAGGGACTCCTGCTTGCAGCCAAGATGAACGTCTCATCACCACGGATGTCACGGTGGACCTAGCCACAGTATGTTTTGTGTTGTAGTTCTTGGACCTTTGTTTGGCAGCATTAATCACTAAGGAGTTTGATTGAGGGTGCAGGTAGAGAATTCCAACCTTTTAGATGGCACAAAATACTTCCTACCAGCCCTTTTATTAATTGGAGGGGCCATGGCAGGTGTTTGCCAGACTTCATCAGCTGCCTCAAGGATTGATTCATCTAGAGGCAGTGCGATTTTGGGCTTCTCAGAGGGCTATAGATTCTTTAGGAATTTGTGCTGTTTGTCCTGGACCTCTGATAAAACTACCTCCTGACTGGTAGCCACCCTTTTAAATGGGTCCTGGAATTGCTTGATATCATCAGCGGGTGTTGGGTCATTTGAAATAACTGCTTCATCAGGAGTGGAGGATGAATGATCATTCAGTGCTATATCAGATCAGTGGACGGTTGGGTCATCCTTGATCTGTCCTTCCTCAGATAGGGAATGTGATGCATTTGAGTGCATGGAGGGCAGTGACCTTTGTGTGGGTATAGGCGGTGCAATTGAGGTGTGTCGTGGTGCCCAGTAATGATAGGGGGACCATTATTATGATGAGTGTCATAATAATGCCAAACACTGTGCCACGGGGGATGTTGGTAATGCGGTGGTCTGTATGCCCCATAACGTGCGTGTGCCCTATCTGGGGAAGAGTGTTGTGAGAACATGCTCCCTGTATCCCCGTGGTAGGCACTGAGTTGGGAAAAGGACGGTGAACCTCTTGTTCGTAGGGGGGATCGTGAACGGTGTCGTGGTGAGGGCTCAACAGGGCACACGGTCCTAGGCCCCCTTGTCATGTCCTGGTGGAGCTTGTGTTTTGCAGCCTGGGGAACAGCAATGGGATACAGGCTTGTGACCCTGCTGCAATGGTCAGCACCTGTGGTGGTGGCATGGGAGTAGCCATGACCCCAGGGGATCTAGAATTTATATGGGGCACTAGGGGCGGCTGGAGCTAGCCCTATCGGTTTTCTGTGCCACAGGCGAATGTTGTGCCGTAGGTTGGCAATGTGCTGAGGATCTTGAGGGTGCCCGTAGCGAGCCATGTGCCCTTAATGCCAGTGGTACCTCTGTCATCACAGGGCCCTTGCTAGGTGCCCTTTTTGTGGTAGCTCATTTTGAGGGCTGTTTTGAGTGTGACTTTAAGCCCATTATTGAGGAGGCTCAAGACTTTGCCGTGCCTGAAGTGCCTGGCTCATCTCCTTTGCTAATTCTTGAGGGGAGAGAGCAGGCTGGTGAGGGTCTAGTTTCTGAGCCTGTTCTCTGAGAAGGGCTTGGATGTTTGCCCTGAGGAGAAGTTGAGCTCGAGCCCCTATTGCCCCTTTGATAATTATGGGGGGTCCAGGGCTCTATCCATAGACTGTGTGCGCACTGTGAGCGCCCTTTCTTTGTGAGCTCTGGTTGTGAGGCTACGGCAACAGATACATTTTGAGGTACATGTGTGTCCCCCAAACAGCGTATACATTCGTTGTGGGCATCAGGGGCTGGCATGATTTCTCGGCATTTGCCACATCTTTTCTCCTTAGGAGAGTCTGGCATGTCTCACGGAAGCTATCTGTAGCTGTTCAAGCAGCTAAGACTGCTTGTGGGTTGCTGGTTTCTGTTTCCTTTTTCTTTTGTTTGCTTGCCACAGCTTGCCACTGCGCATCGGTAAAAGCTGGCGTTGGTGGCTTTTTTTTTGTTTTCTGTGTAAAAAGAAGGTAGTCCTGAGTGCCTCTGGACTATCTAAACTGATAAGGCAGTTTTGCTTTGTCCTGCAGAGCGTGCTGAGGAGGAGAGAACTGAGCTCCATCTGAGGGCAGCGAAGAAGGAACTGAGGAGAAGCAGGCTGCGCACACTACTTCAAAGGCGGGAGCAGGGGTGGCCCGTGAGCCTAGGTGAGCTAGGCAGCTGCCTAGGGTGCTGCTGGCCCGGGCGCCCGATGATGATGTCATGGCCATTGACTGCCGTGCAGGCAGGGGCGCCGATTGCACCGCCCCGCCTAGGGCGCCAGCTGCTGCAGCCGGCCTTGGGCCGCTCCTGTGTGGGAGCGCCGTTCTCTGCTCGTGCATGCAGCCCACCCAATCGCTGCTCTCAAAGGGTATGTCTACACTTGCCCCCTAGTTCGAACTAGGGGGCAAGTGTAGACATACCCTTTATCTCTGATCTGTGGTGCCAGGACGAGCCTGACACCAACTGTGGAGCACCCACAGGGACATCACTCGAAGAAGAACCAAACCCTTACATTGCTTTAGGTTCTGATAAGAGGAAGCAGTATACTGAATTTGATAGTCCTAGCTCTTACCATTTAAGAGTGTTTCTTGAACAAATAGACAAAAAACAGACAAACTCTCTCATATACATAGTAGATTTGAAAACTTCAAACCCTGCAGTCTTTAGTCCTTGCTCAATAGCATTCCCATTGATTTCAACAATAATTTTGCTTGAGTAAAGATTGGAAAAAGGCTAGAGGATTTCTTCCACAATTGTTAGTAATGAATTACAATTTTTAAAGATAAAATTTTGTTGCAAGTTTAAAATACAGGTTATCTTGTTTAGATTTATTTCAGTAAATATATTTATCTGATTTACCATTGTGTTTGCCTGCTGCATGAAAAGAACAGATTTTAAAGTTTGCAGGAATTTCCAACTCACATTCTCTTTAAATTTTTATAGTTTGGAACGGGTCCCATATGAAGAGAGGTTAAAGCAACTGGGACTTTTCAGTTTAGAAAAGAGGAGACTGAGCGGGGATATGATAGAGGTATATAAAATCATGAGTGGTGTGGAGAGGGAGGATAAAGAAAAGTTATTTATTAGTTCCCTAAATAGAAGAACTAGAGGACACCAAATGAAATTAATGGGTAGCAGGTTTAAAACTAAAAAAAGAAAGTTCTTCTTCACACAGCGTGTAGTCAACCTGTGGAACTCCTTGCCAGAGGAGGCTGTGAAGGCTAGGACTATAACAGAGTTTAAAGAGAAGCTAGATAAATTCATGGAGGTTAGGTCCATAAAAGGCTATTAGCCAGGGGATAAAATGGTGTCCCTGGCCTCTGTTTGTCAGAGGCTGGAGAAGGATGGCAGGAGACAAATCACTTGATCATTGTCTTCGGTCCACCCTCTCTGGGGCACCTAGTGCTGGCCACTGTCGGCAGACAGGTTATTGGGCTAGATGGACCTTTGGTCTGACCCAGTACGGCCGTTCTTATGTTCTTATGTAGTTTTAGAAGACTTTCAGTTTTATATTAGAGGATTATATTGATTATATTTCCTACAAGATGGTAACTGAGGGCCAGATTTCCAAAGGTTTTTAGGTTTTGAATTAGATTTATGATGTATCTAAATAGGGTGGTAGGCAAATAACTCACATTGACTTCAGCGTGGGAATTAGATCCCTGACCTGCCTAAACACTTTCGTAAATCCCACCAGGTGTATATATATGCATCTTTAGGCACCTAAATACCTTTGTAAATGTATAATACAGATAATAGCACAGAAGATTCAACTGGCAGTTTGTTTTCCCCATATCTATACTATATAGTGTTCTGTTCTTTTAGAACTGTATTATCTGAAGGTAGCAGTTAGCTTTGTTTCCTTTAAGAACACAAATAACTCAATTCAATCACCTTATTCCATGAGTAGTTCCACTGATTTTACTCAGCAAGTAGGGTACAACTCAGCATAAATAACCATTCCAGAATCAGGTTAAAAAGAAGCAGTCTTGTTAATGTACCATAAGAAATTAATCCTGGAAACCTTTATTCATGGGAATAATCTTATTTAAATCAAATTTTTATCTAAGATCATTGACTAATTTCATTAAAAAGTTATAGTACCAGGTCCTATTCCGTTAATGCCATGAATCCCTTTGCATGCCTATACATTTTCAATCCTGTATGAGGAGCTGAAGCTGTTCAGCATCTTACAGGATTGAGCACTTTGTGCATGGTCCTGTGAACACTTAGTGCTAGGTGTTATAGTTGAAAACTTGAGTAGTCCCACTGACTTCAGTGATATTGTTTTCAATAAAAAGCTCTAAACTGTTTTAACTATTTGTACAATGCAGCCTTATGGATTAGCTAGACTATAAATCCTCTACTGCATTGGTGAGCAATTTCTCACCAAAATGGTGCCATAGAAGTCATTGTAGGTATGTCTACACTATGCGACAAGATCGAATTAAGATACGCAACTTCAGCTACGTTAATTGCGTAGCTGAAGTCGAAGTAGCTTAACCCAACTTTTGGTGCTGTCCACACTCCAGGAAGCTGAAGGGAGCACACTCTTCCTTCAACTTCCCTTATTCCTCATGGAAGCAGGACTACTGGCATTGACCGGAGTGCCCCTCTCAGTTCGAATTAGCGTGTCTTAGCTAGACACGCTAATTCAAACCTCTGGAAGATCAACAGAAGCAGCTTTGATCTTTTCTATAGTGTAGACGTACCCTGTGTGAATAACTGCTCACCAATATAAGTATGGGGTTCATAATCTGGTCGTATATTTATAAGAGAGACACACTATATACTTTTACAGATTCTTGGAGTTCTTATATCAGTCTTCTTTATATTATTTCCTTTCTTTAATTCTTGAATGTACAATAAGTAATGTAAATATAAATGAAAAAGTTCACTTGATATCCCATCTTACTTACTATATTAAGTTTAGTTTGGATTCCATTGCTCATAAATTCTTCTTCTGATATCTTACTAAAATTTTCCAGATAGTGGTCTGATATTGTATGACACAGATCTTCAAAAGAATATTCCTTTTCTCGACACAGTTTGATTTCATCTAAGAGTTTTGATAACTCTCCAGTCACAGCTTCACCTTTTAAAAAACAGATATAATTAGTCAGAATAATTAGAATTTAAGGGGGATTTCTGTTGCTGATAAGTAATGCAAAACTTTTAAATCTTGGGTATTCCTTACATTGCATGCCTTATAGACTACATCTTGACTCTTACATACAACCCCAAATAAAGAATAGTGTAGTGGAGCCACCACCCCAAGGCTACGATTAGACTACACCTCTCTGTCAACAGAGAGATGTACATTAGGCACGTAGAAATTGCTAATGAAGCAGGGATTTAAATATCCCATGCTTCACTAGCATAAACATGACCGCCGCTTTTTTTCGAAATGAAGCTTTTTCGAAAAAAAACCCCCGGCAGTCTAGACACGGATCTGTCGAAAATAAACCCTTTTTCGACAGATCCTGTATTCCTCAAAAAATGAGGTTTACAGGATCTGTTGAAAAAGGGTTTATTTTCGACAGATCTGCGTCTAGACTGCCATTTTTTTTTCCAAAAAGCTCCATTTCGAAAAAAAGCGGCAGCCATGTTTATGCTAATGAAGCACAGGATATTTAAATCCCTGCTTCATTAGCAATTTCGACATGCCTAATCTACAGCTCTCTGTCGACAGAGAGGTGTAGTCTAGAGACAGCACAAGAGAAGCACTGAGAGGCATTCTACATTGTCTGCTTTCCCCTGTAAACTGTGTGCCATGGTAGATGAGGCATTGGCTGTACACCTTCTCTCTGCCCTCAGGGCATGTCTACACCATGTCTTCCTTTATTTCGAAATAACAAGGCAAGCATCCACACTACCAAGCCTGTTATTTTGAAATAAAGGGCTTGTTATTTTGAAATAATAACTCCTGCTTGTGAAGAGGAATAATGTTATTTTGAAATTGTTATTTCAGGAGTTATTATTTCAAAATGCAGTAAAACTCCAATAGTTCAGCATCCAACTGTACGGCACTCCCGATAGTCCGGCATCAAAGTGGCAAGAGCCTAGTAAGTGAGCTTCGGCAAAAAATGAGTCACAAGGCAGCAGCGGCAGCAGCTGAACCGAGCGAAACTGGACGGGACCGAGTCAGTCTGTCACTGGCATTGTGTGACGCTGGACAGTGCTTGTGCTACAATAAAAAGGGTTAAAAACACTTTATATACAGTATATATATAAAACCATCTTATTGTACCTCCTGATAGTGGCATATTTGATAATCTGGCACCACCTAGGTCCCAAAGGTTCTGGATTATCAGAAGTCTACTGTAATTTATTTCAAAATAACTCCCTAGTGTAGACATGCCCGAAGGGTGAAA
This sequence comes from Rafetus swinhoei, assembly GCA_019425775.1. Classification (NCBI taxonomy): domain Eukaryota; kingdom Metazoa; phylum Chordata; order Testudines; family Trionychidae; genus Rafetus; species Rafetus swinhoei. The sequence goes on along the minus strand of CM033437.1, from coordinate 264,769,932 downwards.
AACTTCAGTCAAGGAAGAATGCCAACATTCATCTTTATAATGGGAATCTGCTATAACACACAAAATGCTTTGCATTGGCAACCCCTTTATTTCTGTGGGTAATTAAGGGCTGGCTAGGTTTTAGAAGACTATAGCGATCTGTACCTTGGATCAAACTCTCTGGGGTTTGCAACAAGATGTTTTTAGTAAAAAACAAATAGTACTAGAATCTGCTCCCTATAACAGTCTACTAACAATACAAGTTTGGTGAGTTTCAGAGTACTGCAGGATTAAAAATCCAGTTATTAAATTCTTTACTTTGATGATGTTATTCCTTTGTTAATAGCTGCCTTTAGTGATGCAAGGTTCAAAGCTGATGAGGTAATGGGGACAATGCATTCATTAGGGCCAAAGAAGACTCTAATACTCTTACTCACACTGAGTAGCACTTTATTCTGAAAGTAGTCCATTGATATCAGTAGGACCTCTTATGGAGTAAGATGCTATTCAGTATGAACAGTAGTATCAAAATCTGGCCCTAAACAAATGTCTGTTGCACAACAGGAAGGACAAGATTGTAAAAGACCCTGGTAAGAGGCCACACAAGAAGTCCCCTTCACTTTCCCAAGTACACAAGGGTTTCCCTCAGCAGAAGGCCCTTCACTCCCTGTGCTCTAGCTCATAGCCAGCGCTACGTATAAGCAGACTAAGCAATTTCTTAGGACCCTGAGCAGCTCAAGGTGGCCCCTATTCACTTTTTTAGTATGTGTTGTGTGGCGACCCAAAAAATATTCCTGCTTAGGAACACCAATAGGCAAGCACAACCTCTGCTTTAGCTAGTACAAGGACTGCTCCATTCTGCTACATTTTGGGGGATAAGAGGCTGAAAAAGAGGGACATTTTCACTTTCCCATAAATTCACATTGTGGTGCCAGTGCACTGAAGCAGAACACTCTAATCCCTTTTAATGGATGGAGCAGCTTGTACAATGTGCATGTGCTTAAAGAAGCCTCAGGCAGATTGTGCCTTGCCTGAGACAGAGTTTCCTTGGTGTGCTTCCTGGTACAGCTCTGCACTACCCCCCTGTGCAGGATAGAACATAGCATGATCTAGCTCTCAAGATAATTTTTAAAAATATAACTAAGGCCAAAATTATGGCTGAGATTTTCAAAGCCACCAAGAGGAGCTGTAAAATTCTCCTGTTTGGCTTTGAAAATCCATGGGCTTTCTATACTCAAACTCCCATTAATTACAATGGGATTTTTGCACAAAAATTATGAGTAGAACATGTCTCAGAATCAGGAATTTTAAGCCTTCATATTTTGCTTTCTGGTTAGCACCATTAAAAACATTTTAAAACCATGTCTCTGTGGATTTTCTTAAAGAAAGTTCAGTTAAAGAAAACCAAAAAACCAAAATTTAATATTTTCTTACATTATTCACATCCTGAATGTGGAAACAAGAAATGTATAACCAAGAACTTGCTATTAACAAGAAATGAAACTTGATGCTTCATTTTTTATTAATTAATTTTAGGCCAGATTCTAATACTCTTTATGTTGACTAGAACCTTACTCTAGGAATGATCCCACTGAAATCAAAGGGGCTACTTGTGGAGTAAGGTACTACTCAACATGACTAAGAATATCAGAATCTAGCCCTCAGGAGCAAGTTGAGTTTTCTAAAGGGTGTAGATCTTCCATGCAGGAGAAGCAGTAAAAGAGAAAAGATATGGCTTTATTGCCAGAAAGTAGTTTGGAATTTCACATAAGGGGATGTTTCTTTTTGTAGAGAAGAACCAGTGCTTAGGGTTGCTTTGCCACAGTTATGGGGAACATCTACAGGAGGGGTATTTCTGTATTGCAAATGGGAGCACATCATATACAAGAGAGCTCTTAACTATGGAAGGGCATGAGACACAGGAAAGTAGGAAACTGGTCCTGTGTAGTGTGTGGGAATGCATAACCTGAGGGAAAAGCACCCAGGGACCACAAAGATGATTGTGGTACAAGAAAATCATGGTGTAAGAGGTTCTAGATGGAGAATGGGAGTGCAGCATAGACAGGTGAACTTTACAGGAGGAGTGGCAGGGTAATGAAAGGGAAACTACTTGTATGGGGAAGCAAGAATAAGTGTGGGGCACTTAAAGGGGAAATGCCAGCAGAGCCACGTGGCACATAGAGCATGTTTTTATTTTGCTTCAGTGTGAAAGTAGTACCTTAACTTTAAACATACAGTAAAACCTGTGTTATCTAGCACGCCCGGGGATTAGGGCATGCTGGTAACCTAAAAATTCTGGTTATCGGGGAGCTGTGAATGGCCTAATGGGGGGATGGGATCCGGGATGTGGCATGCTAGGGCGCGGGATTCGGCCTGGGGGGTGGGGAGGCGGAGATGGCGGGGGTGGCCTGCTGGGGGCACGCAGGAGTCACGAGGGGGCACTGGCCTGCCAGGGGTGCCAGGAGCTGCAGGGGGAGCTGAGATGCTTGCTTCCAGCTGCAATTCGCCCTTTCCCCAGATATGTGCTGCATGCTCATCTGAGGAGCACTTAAAGGGCCAGTTTCCCTTTTTTTTTTGGCTTTTCCCGGTGTCAAAAATTTGCCGGTTTCTACAGTTTTCCGGTTGCTTAAGTTCCAGATAGCGCAGGTTTTACTGTATTTTAAAAGAGATAAGACAAACTCATTATAATGTATTGTGGCTCATTAGTAGTTCATTAGTCTTCCTGAGAAATAAAATTTCTTAATGTCAGTATCTTCCTTTAGTTCCCCTCTCTCTCATGTATATTAGTATAAAATAAATTGTCTTTCATTGTATAAAATGTATTACTAGAAAGATAACCTTTGGCATGGGTTGTGCAGTCATAAAACAGAAATATTTACTTTTAGTCGTTTGTGATGGAGAAACTTCTGGGGATAATATGCAAGACTGATGTTCTCGCACTGGGTATTCCTGTTCAGGTTCCTCCAAAATGGTTGCATTTCCTGTTTTTATGTATTCTGTAATTAAAAAGACACATACACACACACACCACAAGTCTTAAATTCATCATTTTTCCAACCAAAAGTATGTCTCCTTTTTTTCCTCATGAAAAGGCATTTCCATTTTTCAAATTCCCGTGCACAATCATTCACAAATTATTACTCTGCAGTGTTATTTATTTTAAATATTATAGAGCATCATAATGGCCAGTAAGTCATCTTATTTAATTTACTGAAAATATTAAAACCTCATTTTAAAATTAATCAGTTTGGCATCTGCAATGATTTTTTTCTCTATATTTAAGAATGCACACACCAATTCCTCTATTCTATTATTGTTGAAAGACATATTATTGTTATAAGACATTTTTCAATGTTTGTTTTTTAACTTAGTATTTAGTTTTATTAAAATAAGATAATGAATGTAAAATGTTAATATTGCTTATTAATATGTTGGAAATAAAATATGGCATGTTACATGCACGTGCACACACAACATCCTCCTAAACTTTGTTGTCACTGGCAGTGTAGAAAATGCAGTATTCTAAAAGTTAACTCCTTGATTTGATCCAAACCCTTTCCTCCTTGAAAGGTTTCCTGAAGACTCAACTCCAATGCTTATGAGAGATCAGCCAGTTTATTATAGCTAGAATGATGATCAAATGAAGCTAGATTTCATTTATTATAACAATAGTTCCTGCAAATGCACATACTATATATATTTGATTGCCTTACTACTTATCTGCACACTGCCTAGCACAATGAGATACTGATCCTGAATAGCCTCTCTGTGCTATTATAATGCAAACCTTAAATAAGAATACATAAAAAGTTAACTTATTGTAAATGACTTCATTTTTCTAACAGTGACTCAGTTTAGACAAAGATATTTTGACTCCTCGCCCTTTTTATTTGTTTATGCGGACACTAACAACAGGGGGTGATAACAGAACATGATGTAACATTCAGAAGAGAACCACAACAACTTAATTCACTGGTATCCCATTAGTAGTGTGGGCAGTTATTCTAGAAATCAATAAATTGCTTACTTCCTTGACAATTAAATCTTCCCAAGTTGTTTAATAGCTATGGTCAGTAACACATGAATTTAGCTTGGTTATAAAGTTTAGAAACAGACAATCACAAGAACAACAACACCCTACCTGAAAAATAATCCTCTGAGGCAAAGATTGGGATTAGAAAGGAAATAAAATATGACAAGTAACACAACTTTAGAATTCATTTACAATTTTTACAACTGTATGTTTCCTGGGTGACATTTATAAACCCTCTGGACTGGCAATTGTCTCCTGGTTGGACTGTGGTATATTAGGGATGTTGATAGCATGGAATTGAATAGTTGTGTAACTGAATTAAATTTTAGCAGTTACACGACTATTTGATAGTCTCACTCCCAGGAAGCCTCCTGCCACCCTGCACTGCTGCCTCTCCATCAGCTCCCGGCACAAACCTGCTCCCTCCTGCCATCCCACGCTGCTGCCTCGGATACAGAGGCAGCAGAGTGAGGTGGCAGCAGCCCTGTCTGAGGGGGGTCTGAGCTCCCCGTGGACAAAGATTGCTCCACAGCAGCAGCCCCTGTCTGTGGGGAGCTCAGACCCCCATGGACAGGGGCTGTTGCCATGGAGCAGCCTCTGCAGCAAGCCCAGGCAGCTGCGGACAGAGGCTGCTTCAGGGCAGCTTCCCCTGCCTCTATCAGAGGCAGCAGCACAGGGGAGGGGGACCAAGTGGCACTGCGGAGCTGGTGCTGGGGGGGAACCAGCTTTTAATCTGGTTTCTCCCAGCACTGGCTCCTGCCTGCCCTCCTCCCCCCACTGCCTCTATAGGAGGCAGCAAGGGGGAGCAGGCGGGTCTGCGGAGCTGGGCACGCACAAGGAGCCTGCTTGAAAGCCAGCTCCCCACATGTATCAGTTCCCACCTGCCCCCTTACCCTCCACTCTATCAAAGGCACCAGTGTGGGAGTGGGGGGGAACAGTCAGATCCAGTGCTCATGGGGAGCCAGCTTTTAAGTCTGATACAGAGGCGGCGGGGGTGGGAGGGGACGGGAGAAGGGAATGCATGTAGTCAACAAGATTAACTGATAAACCCAGGCTTATTGGTTAATTGTGTAGTCATCTACTCACTGACATTTCTGTTGTATGTTCCCGTTTCTTTATAGAATGAGAGTGTGGTGAGGTATACAATTCTCAGAGCAGGCAACAAGAAATTAATGATTTGCTCTGGACTCAGCCAACCCTGCCCTGCCACACTTACAAGAGATGGAGAAACTATAGGAGGAATTAAGAGGGAGTAGAAAAGCTCACCTGTGGTCACACCAGGGAAGAGAAAGGACAGCTACCTTGCAGCTCATGAGAAAAGGGCTGAGCAAAGATGAAAGCTCTTTTCTGCGTTATGTCCAGAGAGGGGTGCATTTCCTTCCTCTCATCTACTAACCAAGTTTGGGTCAGCTTCCTGTGTTTTGTTTATGGGCTATCCCAAAAGAGGAGTGTACTGTGCACTGTCTGGATGGAGGCCAAGCTGCCTCACTACATTGTCTGACTACCAGTTACGAGACCAACAGAGCCCTGACACAGTCTAGGAGTTCTGGCCCATAGTAGCCTGGCTAAACAGTAGTCCTAACTTTCAGGCCTCTAATTCAGGGTGAGGCTATCAAAGGTCCAGGGGCTCAGGCCAATGTGCTGGCCAAGCTGAAGTACAAAGCCCCAGCTCTGGCTCAGGGCAGGGCAAACAGCAAAGTAAAGGTTAAGACCCTCTTCAGCTCAAGCAGAGCTTTTTTTGTGATGGTACGCACCAGTACGGCATACCGGCACCTTTTTTTGTGAGCACTCATGCTGTGTTGCTTTCCCCTGACACAGCCCCTGGCTCTGGCAGCACTCGTGCTGACTCGTTTTCCCCCAGGCACAGCCCCCAGCTGGCCCTGGGAGCACTCATGCTTCAGTGTGCAGCTTAGCTGGGCCAGCAGGGGGGCTGAAAAGCAGCATGCGGCTCCACTGTTGGGGCAGAAAAGTAGCACACGGCTCAGCTGGGCTATGTGGGTGGAAAAGTGGTGCATGGCTCAGCTGGGCTGGGGGGTGCGGAAAAGAGGCACGTGGCTCAGCTGGGCTGGGGGGGGCGGAAAAGTGGCAGGCGGATCAGCTGGGTTGGGGGGGCTCAGTGAACCAACACTAGAGGCATAGCAAGGGGGGGCAGTTGCCCCCGGGCCCAATGCTAGTTGGGATGGGACCGGAGCGCACGCCGCATAGGCCCACGTGACACACAGAGCAGAGAGCTGGGAGTTGGGCCACATGCTGCCTCCCCTGTACACACTGCGAGCTGAGGCAGCCGGGACAGCGGCAGGAGCAGCCACTTTAAAGGCAGGAACAACAAGAAGTCCTGTGGCACCTTATAGACTAACAGATATATTGGAGCATAAGCTTTTGTGGGCAAAGACCCACTTCGTCAGATGCATCTGAAATGAATGGCATTCCCCTCAGGCATACCGGCACCTATTGGCATTTATTTTCCTGGGGCAGCTTGGCTCCCGACGGAAGTCTGTTCAAGATACGTGGGTATTAAAGGGGCCCGTGAGCGCATTTCTGTTCCCAGTGCGGCTTTTTTTTTTTCTTTTGCTTAACAACTTTCCCCTGGAAAAAAAAAAAGCAGCACTGAGCCCAAAGGGTAGTTAAAAAACCCAGCCCTTGTTCAGGGTGGGGCAGCAAGCAGTTAAGAGTTCAGGCCTGTTTGTGGGCTAAGCAACAGTTCATAAAGCCAAACTCTGGGTCAGGGCGAGGCAGTAAACAAACAGTATTAACAGTTAAACATTTTAAAGCTCAGGTCTGTCTGCAAGCTGAGCCGAGGGTCGAGCCTCCTTGTTTGGCAGAGAGCTGACAAGCGCAGGGGGGTTTGCCCCAGCAGGGGGAAACCTGCCACCCAAGGTGAGGAGTGGTGGGGGGGACGCAGGCCCACCCACTCCGCTGCATCCTAGGGCCCTAACAGTGGCAGCAGAGACTGCCACTGGATCAGCAAGGATCCTGGCCACAACACACCAACCAGGTCGCTAGGTCAGCAGGGATCCTGACCGCAACACACTGCCCAGTTGATCTCCATGTCTTCAGCTGACCCAGTGTCAGCTGTCCCTGAGCCGCTTCCCAGCTCCCTCTGTGGCTCAGCCTCTGCTCCTCGGGGTCCACCTGGGACAATGGTGCTGGCAGAGTGTCCATGGGCTCTGGGTCGGGGTCAAGCAGCAGTCCAGGTGGCGCAGCCCAATCTCCTGGACCTGGCAGGGGCCCTGGCCATCCAGGCCAGTCTTTGGGGTCTGGCAATGATCGTGGTGGTCCTGGCCAGTCTTTGGGGCCCGGCAGCAGCCCTGGCGGCCCAGCCCAGTCTTCCTTCCTAGGGTGGGGAAGCCACACCTTCCTCCTTGGGAGCGTGGGCAGAGCGTCTGGCTTGTTCTGCCGCTGGGCTTCAACTGAGCTCTCAGGCCCTGCTCTTATACTTCCAGCCCTACCTTTCTGCTTCCTGTGGATGGGGCTGGGTTGCTCTGGCACTGCCCACCAGGGACTTTTAAGAAGAGTTTCCCCTTCCAGGTTAGCATGAAGCTAAGTTGACTCACTACAGGAAAAGACTTGGAATTGATCTGGCAATAGACCCAAAGCACAAGAGGAGGCATCCACCACCCCAAAAAGTAGAGCGATTTTATGCTCTGAAATCCATCTTGATAGTCTCTGTATAGAAACAGTGGATCCCTTATGTCTGTCCACAATAGAGATAGTCTAGAAGACTCCCAAAATGATTTAGTCCTATTTAGATGGAAAGCCAATGCTCTTCTGACATATAAGGTACAGAAAGAAACTTCCGGTCCTGAGCTATGTGAGTTTTCTTTTGGGGGGCTGAGGGGAAATGAGTCTGGTCTAAAAGAAATTCAAATGTTTCCTTAGATAGAAATTCAGGGTGTGGACATAGGGAAACCTTGTCCCTGAAGAACAACGTAAGTGTCAGCCATCATCACCCTGATTTCTCCAACTCTGAGAGCTGATGGTAATCTTCCTGGACAGGTTTAGTTAGGAACAGATTGCCATTGGTTCAAATGGGGGACTTGTGAGACCTCAGAACTAGATTAAGATCCCAAACTGGAGTGGGAGTCTTTATTTGAGGGAAGAGGTTCCCTACTTCTCTATCTAACGTAACAGTTGTAGGGTGAGAAAACACCAAGAATCCTTCCACTAAAGAATGAAAAGCTTTTATCGCAGCCAAATGAACTTTGATCAACCTACTTGATAAACCTGTTATCTTCAGTTATAGCAGATAATCCAGATTTGGTGAAAGTGAAGACAATTCAGGTGCAAGTCGCTGATTTTCACACCAATAATTAAGTTGTTTCCACTTCTGATAGTAATTATTAAATTTACAGGTAACTTTTTTTCTGCTGTTTAAAAATACCTGCTGTGCCTCTTCAGAAGAGGTAGATTCTATCTCAGTGAACCACTGAAGAGCCACACCTAGAAACAGAGAACTTTTAGGTTGGGATGAAGTATTTGGCTGGTGTCTTGGTAGAGGAGACAAGGGATCACAGAAGATTGATTGCTAGACAAGGAGGCAGTTGAAACAAGTAAGGATATCATGTTTGTCTTGACCACATTGTGACTATTAGGATAAACTGGGTTCAAAAAATGGAGGCCTCAGAACACATGGCACTTCCTGTTTATGGCAGTGGCTAAAAGGTCCACTTCCAGGAGTCCCTATGTTCAAAATATTTAATCTAGTATTCATTGAACCAATTCCCATTTGTAATCCTGGGAGAAGTGCCGGCTGAGAGCATTGGCTAGCGTGTGATGAACTTTGCACTAATTCCATATCTTTACTGCTTCTACACACAGAAAGGGCTCTTGTTTTGCTTTGCCTGTTAATATAAAACATGCAGGCTACATTGTCTGTCATGATTTTTGATAGCTACTCATCTGATGAGAAGCTGAAAATGAAGACAGGGACTCCTGATCATTCTTTGTGCCAACAGGCTGATGTGAAGGCTGGCCTCTTGAGGTGATCAGATTCACCAGATTGCATGCAGATTGAGATGTGTCCCCCCTCCATCCCAGCAGTGATGCATCTATCATCACAGTTACTGTCAGAGAAATGAAATGGTGACACTTAGTTCAGTCTAAGAAATCTGTCAACTGGCAAGGAATGGAATCTTGTTTGTCTAAGCCAGAAGTTCTGGAACAATTTTGATTGTGGGGGAGCTGAAAGTCATTAAACCAAACTGTAAATTCTGTATATAATGGAATTCATTTCAAGCCAGGAGACACAGCAGCATTCCCAGCAACTATTGTCTAAGCTGTGTTTCAGGTGGACTGTTCTGATCCCCCTGAAAATAGCTAAGGTGTAATCTTGCATGATCTGTGATGAAAGTTGCAAGCTGCATGTGAGCCAAGAGCTGGAGGCAGTTCCTCCCTGAGGTTTGAGGGCACACTTGAATAGTTCTGACAAGGTTTGATAGGGTAATGAATCTGTCCATGGGGGGAGATGGGCCCTGGCACTCATCAAATCCAAGGATGTCCTCTTATGAAATGTATTTTCTTTACTGGGGTCAATATGAATTTCTCTATAATGAGTTGGAGTCCTAACTGTGGAAGCAAAGAAAAGGCCTTCTGGGTGGCTGGCTCACTCATTGCCTCAACCACCTGAGAATTGGGTGGAAGTGGGAGAACGGAAATTCAGTCTTTGGTGGGGACATATTTTTTGTCAGGTCTCTTCCAAGTTGGTTGTATTGTTGCTGGGATCTGCCCGACCATGTTAGCTGGAGCCAGAAGTACCTCAATGATCAGGCAGGCAACCCTGGTAGGTGATTCTTACTAGAAAATATCAAATTAAAAAAAACAATTACTGATCTGTTCTGTAACTGTTGTTCTTTGAGATGTGTTGCACATGTCTTTTCCACTCTTTAAATGTGTGCCCAGAGCATGACCATTGGAAACTTTTCCCCTCAGCAGTGCCTGTTAAATAAGTTCTCCTTGCTGATCTGCACCACTACATGCAGGCATAAAGCACATTACTCTAGCCCCTCTCAGTTCCTTTTTGGCACAGCTATGCTATAGATGGGTTAGGGGCTAGGTTGTGGAATGGACACAAGTAACACATCTCAAAGAACAACACTTAAGGAACAGGTTAGTAATTTTTTCTTCTTCTTTGATTTCACATGTGCATTCTTCTTTTGGTGGAGAGCAGACTTTCAATAAAGACTGGAGAACAACTCATCCCTCTCTAGTGTCATTTCTGAAGTTTTGAGTCAAAGCATAGTGGGAGGTAAATGTATGGACTGATTGTCAGATTGCTGCTTTAAAAATATCTGCAATTGGAATTTATGCTAGACTAGCCACCTCAATTAACTGTAACCTAATCAAATGAACTATGACTGATAGGCAGAGCAACATTAGCCAAATCACAGCACAAGATGTGATTCAGGAAGAAATTCTGAGTGGAGATTGATTGACCGCTGTCAACCATTGATAAGATTTATGAAAATGTCTGGTTCTATCCAGGTAAAATATCAAGGCTCTTCTGATATGCAAGGTATGCAAACATTCTCCCTCCCTGTTCATATGTGGTTTTAGGCAGGAACTAGCAAATATATTGGCTACTTGATGAAACCACATTTGGGAGGAACTTCAGATAAGAATGTAGGCAAACCTTGTCCTTAAAGATTGAATATGGAAGTCCCAACATTAATGTACACAGCTCCTCCACACTTCTGGCTCAAGTAATGGCTAACAGAAAAGCCACCTTCATTGGTAGAAGCATCACAGAGCAGGTATCCAACAGTTCAAATGGGGGACTCGTTAACCATGACAATATTGAATTTAAATTCCACAGGGGATTGCGGTCTTGTACTTGAGTGTACAATTTGACTAAGCCCTTTAAAAACCTTATGGACATGCCATTGGATAAAATAAAGCAATTGTTCACCATAGGATACAATGCTGAAATAGCAGCCAGATGTATTTGGAGGGCAGGGATAGGGTCCAGAGTGACCTAGATAGCTTAGAGGATTGGGCCAAAAAAAATCTGATGAGGTTCAACAAGGACAAGTGTAGAGTCCTGCACTTGGGATGGAAGAATCCCAAGCATTGTTATAGGTTGGGGACCAAATGGCTAAGTAGCAGTTCAGCAGAAAAGGACCTGGGGATTACAGTGGATGAGAAGCTGGATATGAGTCAACAGTGTGACCCATGTAACCAAGAAGGTGAATGGAATATTAGGTTGCATTAGGAGGAGCATTGCCAGTAGATCTAGAGAAGTTATTATTCCCCTTTATTCAGCTCTGGTGAGGCCTCAGCTGGAGTATTGCATCCAGTTCTGGGCCCCCCACTATAGAAAGGATGTGGACGCATTGGAGAGGGTCCAGTGGAGGGCAACCAAAAGGTTTAGAAGGCGGGAGCACATGACCTACGAGGAGAGGCTGAGGGATCTGGGCTTATTTAGTCTGCAGAAGAGATGAGTTGGGGGGATTTGATAGCAGCCTTCAACTTCCTGAAGGGAGGTTCCAAAGAGGACGGAGAGAGGCTGTTCTCAGTAGTGGATGGCAGAACAAGAAGCAATGGTCTCAAGTTACAGTGGGGGAGGTCTAGGTTGGATATTAGGAAAAACTATTTCACTAGGAGGGTGGTGAAGTACTGGAATGGGTTACTTAGGGAGGTGGTGGAATCTCCATCCCTAGAGGTTTTTAAGTCTTGGCTTGACAAAGCCCTGGCTAGATTGATTTATTTGGGATTGGTCCTGCTTTGGGCAGGGGACTAGACTCAATGACCTCCTGAGGTCTCTCCAGCCCTGTGATTTTATGATTCTATGATTCTACCTGGATAGAACTAATTGCCAAATGTTGGTATTTCAGGTATTACAAGTAATACAGAATATGTTGAACTGAAGAACTAGATGTTAATACCCCATCTTGATGAGACAGAGTGAAGAAATGCTCCATTTAGCAAGATAAGTTTCTCTTATAGATAGCTTTCTACTGTTTAGCAGGATCTGTGGAATAATTTGCAAACAAACTTTGCTTTCTACTGTCTAGCCATGGGACATCTATGTTGTTCACTGAAGGGATTTCAGGATTGAGTGGAGAAGGCAATCATGATACTGTGAGATACCATCTAAGTTCAGCAGAAGTGATTGGAAGTTTGACTGTCAGCAACAGGAGAATGGAGAACCAGTGTTTATGGGGCCCTGTGAGGGGTTCAAGTCTGACTCTAGCCTGGTCCTGTCTTATTTTTAGCAATACTCTGTGAACAAGTGGGATTGGTGGAAAAGCTTAGAGGACCATGCCTGATCACACCAGTAAAAAATCAACTGTCATGGAACCCAGACAGAGGCCCTGTAGGGAACAGAACTCCTGACACTTTCTGTTGTGCTTTGCCTGCCTGGGGAAAAAACATAGCTGGAAGATCTGGCTACATCAAGCTGAAGCGTGCACTCATGGTAACTCATAAACAATATGCACAAGCAGTCTGCTAGGTAATTCTATATGCCTTGGCATGTAAGATGTTTCTAGATATATTGAGTTGGCAATACAAAGCTCCTAGAGTAGAGTTGACAGAATGGAGAAGAATAGGCTCTCCCCGACTTGTCAAGCTAAAACATTTCCACCATATGGTCTGTAAGGACTAACAGTTTTCCTGATCTGTGATAGAAGTATCTGGCAAGACAGTCTGACATCTCACAGTTCTCTGACAATGATTTAGAAAGCTTAGTTATCTGAGGACCATAGAACCTGCATCTCTAGAGAACTGAGGTGGACTCCTCATCCTATGGCTAAAGCATCTGCCATTAGCATGAGAGTTGGTGGAGGAGGGGGGCCAACGGAATGTCTATATATACATTGGGTTGATCTGTCCACAAATCCAGGGAGAGGAGAACATGAAAGGCCACTCTTACCACAGAGTCCAATTGATGGCAGCTTGGTGAGTAATCTGATGCCAACCAGCCTTGCAGAACTCTGAGTTGTAGTCTGGTGTATTGGAACATGTACATTCAGGAAACCATTTGACACAGAAGTCTCAAAGAGTTACATTGCTGTTACGACCAAGTAAGCCTTCAAACGTAAGACAAATAAATTCTCTGGAAACTGGGGTCCAAAAAAAAGGCCCTGACTTAAACTGAATCCTGTACAGCTCCTACATCTCTACCCTATGGATTGGGGAGAGAAGAAACTTTTCTGTGTCGATTAACAGTACCAGAGCAAGGATGCTGGCAGGATCAGAACAACACTATTCTGCACTTGCCCTTTGAACTGGCCCTTGACAAGTCAGTCATCTAGGTAGAGGTAAACCTGCACTCTTTATCTTCAAAGCAATGAAGCTACTACTGCCATGACCTTTGTAAAAACCCTGGGAACTGCAAACACATCAAAAAGTAGTATGCTGAACTGGTAATGGTTTTGATTTGCCAGAAATCAGTGGTACTTCCTGTGAACTTCATTAGCTGCAATATGAAAACAGGCATTTTTAAGTCAAGAGCAGCATACCTGATTCCACAATCCAGGGAAGGGATAATAGAATCTAGAGCACCTCGGCATGTTCCCACTTCATCTTTAGTAGCACTTTGTATAGAGTGGGATTGTAGGAAAGCCTAGTAAAGCTTTCCTGTCTAGAATAACAGGAAGGCATCTCTGATGAACTCTGCATTCTAGCCATTCAGGGAGTAGAACTGATGGTATTTTATGTTGTACTTGTTCATAAATAGGTCTGTTTAGGGGAAAATGCATCTGCCTGCATTAGGATCAAAAGACCATTTATCATGACCGGCAGTCTGCTAGCTTGTTCTGCACCCTGGGAGATAAAAACTTCCAAGTTGACTATGCAAAATTCCCACAAGTTAATTGCTTCCTGCCACAAGAGGAATGAATGATTGCTCTCTATGTCCATTGAGATAAAGCATTGCTGAGATGTTGCCTGTAAAGACAAACAGATTTCTCCCCCCGGGGACAAGGAAGAAAAGCCAGACAGGTAAGATGAATTGCCCTGAGTTCTCTGAAGTTGATATGAAGGGCAAGTTGTGTCAAGTATCAAAGACCCTGATTTTGGAGTGGCTCCAGATAAGCTCCCTGCTCTAGAGACAACACATATGAGACAAGTGTAGTTGAGAGTGGAGGAAAGGAATGCCCACAAACTTTGAAACAATCCAATCTCCAATTGAGTGAAATTAGAACCTTCAGAGATACCATGAGCACAGTCTCCACCTGAATATGGATTGGAGAGTACATTAAGGCTAGTTGTGCCTGAAGGGGTCTGAGATGCAGCCATGCTTATTGTAGTACATATATGCACAAAGCCATATGTCTTAGGACCCAGCGATGGGGTGTACAAGCCCAACACTGGACAAGAGATTAAGAAATTGCTCTCAGCTCAGCCAGTCCTGCTCTACCACACTGGTAGAGCCCTCCTTATCTGCAAAAATGAACTTTGGATATGCACATCTACATCTGTGGATGAGCATACACCCAGATAAAAGCAGATATCTGTGAATTCACAGGGTTCTAGATACAAAGTTTGTATCCTCATCCATATCTGCAAAAATGAGTCGCAGATATCCACAACTATGAATGTAAAGTGGATATCCACAGATTTGCAGGGCTCTACACACTTGTAGGAAATGCACCAACTAGAGGATGAGTTAAAAGAGCGGGGAGCAACTTAGTTGGCAGACCAGGGAAGAAGACTGCAGACCTGCAATGCCAGCAGAGAACAGCTGAGGAAAGGCAGAATTTCTTCCTAAGACAACTCCCCAAAGGTCCCACACAGAGGCTATGTCTAGACTACAATGATCTATAGGAAAAAGGTACGCAAAATGCACTCCGCAATTTGCGTACCTTTTTCCGATAGTTTTTTTGGAAGAGGTTTTCCCAAAATTTGGCCTGTCTACACTAGGCCAAATTTCAGAAAATCCTCCTCTTTCAGAAGAGCCCTTTTTCCTCGTGGAAAGAGGAAGACAGGGCTTCCGAAAGAGCACGTCGGCTCTTCCGCAAAAAAAAAAGCAGAAGAGCAGACATGTTCCCTGGATGCAGCTGAGTTTTTCAAACCTCATAGTCTAGACATAGCCTGAGGGAAGAGAAAGGACCTAGTACAGAAAAAGCCCAGAGGGAAACATTCCCTTGTCCCTCTCAGAGGAATCCAGACTTTATTAATGCCTTTTATTTTATCTGAATTACCTCTATGGGGGAAAGCCTTAGGATTGATCTTGCTCAGGAGGATGGGGCATACTGTGAGAGAAAGTAGTGCCATCCAAGAGAAAAGAAGAACTTATTTTGAAATTTGGCACCGTCTACACAGCACTTATTTCAAAATAAATTGCTATTCCGAAACGTCCCTTACTCCTCAGAATGAGATTTACAAGGATGTCAGAATAGCGAGTCTGTCATATTTTGAAATAATTAGCGTGTTCAAAAGACGCGGAATAGCTCCGATATCCTGAAATAGCGCTACAGTGTAGACATAGCCTTATTGTTTACAATCAGAGTAAAAAGTAAGAGCAGGGGGTCTCAAACTCATGGCCCGCAGGAAGTGTTCCCAGTAAGCTGTGCACTTGTGCAGCCACCCAGAAGAGATACAAATGCTGCCCAGATGATTAGCAGAGTGCCCATAGCTAGGTTTTTGTTTCTAGTGGTGGTACACATTTGCACATGTCTGGGTACAGACAGAAAAATTATTCCACACACGGGTGTAAAAAGTTAGAGGGAACATTGCACATTGGTCATCTACAGCAGTGTTTCTCAACCAGTGGTACAAGTACCCTCAGGGGTACTCAAGAGAAGTCTAGGGGGTATGTCAACACAACTGAAATTTGGAGAAAACTGAATTTTTGGTTTAAGTTTTACTGTACTTTATTATTTTTGTACTTTTTACACCCCAAAATTTCATTGCCTGCCCAGCTACGATTAAGTTGTTTAAACAAATGTGTTGCAACGGTAGAAAACAATTTTGTGTCTGAAAACTGTAGTTACTGCGGGTACATATAATTTTTTTTTAAAGGGGTACTTTATTTTTTTTAAAAAAGGTTGAGAAACGCTGATCTACAGCCCAAGCATTTTTGCAATCTGGCCCAGGGCCGGCCCGAGACATTCGTGCGCCCCAGGCCCCGGGAGCACAGCGCCGCCCCCGGGAGTGTGGCGCGTGCGCAGCCCTGCCCCCACCCGGTCCGGCAGCCCCGCGAGGCACCCCCTACAATGGGGCGCCCCAGGCGGTAGCCTGGTCAGACTGTAGCTTGGGCCGGCTCTGATCTGGCCTAGGCGTCCCTGAAGCCCAGGGTGTGTGTCCCCCTCCCCATCCTCCAAGCTCCTCCCTTCCCACCACTGCTCTTACCCTTTCTCCACATTGCACCTTTTCCCCCAAAGAATACAGCCTTGGGGATTGTTGGGGGAACATGGCACAGGGTGGAGTTTTTTGCATTTGTTACAAAAAACGTATTTTTCTTGTCATTTTTCTGAACTGCTTACTTACTGTCTCCTTTTTTCATAATAGCAAAAATCCTGTTGCCTGAATTAGAGAGAGAGAAGGGTTCTAATATAGAAAAGAGCAGGCTGCAGAGAAGAATTAAAAGATGGTCCAACATGCACCTGCGTCATATTAGCATGTGCTAAAACTAAAACACAGCTGGTTGGTTTAATTTTAGGTCTCCCAGCCTTGGCAGAATTCCTTTCATCTTCAAAGCCTAATTATAATTCCCTAAATGCCAACACTGTTAACTGCTTCAATATTTAATGATATCATTTTGCTATATCCACTGAATAAATATCCAGTAAACTGGTCTTACTTGGCAAATCCTGATATCTTATAGTTTGAATGGAGGATATAATAACCATTTAAACTTTAAAATATCAGCCACTTGTTCAGCAGCTAAACTGCAAAAAGGAGTTCCAATTTTTGTTTTAATTCTAAAGTTTTCTGCAACTCACATCCACACAAATCACAGAAAATGACTCCATCCAGCATATGGGAGATATTAAAAAACTGAACTGCCATTTCTAATCAGTCCTTCTAGGATGAATAACTACAACACAATACATAAACAGGTGTATAGTTAGGCCATTTTGTATGTGATCGCTTTTGCAAGTGATTACATCAGTGTTTTGCAAAAATCTGCCATATTTTTTGGCAAAAAACAGGCAGACTTTTTTACAGATATGGGAAGAGTCCTCTACCCAAGCCTCGAAAAGGGAACACAGAATAAAGACCCCAAGGGCATGTCTAAACTACATCCTTCTTTTGAAAGAGGGATGTAAATAAGACAGATCGAAATTGCAAATGAAGCCGAGATTTGAATTTCCCGTGCTTCATTTGCATAACGGCAGCCATGCGTTCTTTTGAAAACGGGTATTTCGAAAGTGAAACCACTGTCTAGACGCGGTTCTTTCAGAAAAAAAACCCTTTTTCGAAAGAACTGTTATGCCTGAAAAAATGAGGTTTACCGGTTCTTTTGAAAAAGGGGTTTTTTTTTTCGAAAGAACCACATCTAGACAGCGGTTTTACTGTTGAAAAGCTCTATTTCGAAAGAATGTGCGGCCGCCATGATGCAAATGAAGCATGGGAAATTCAAATCCAGGCTTCATTTGCAACTTCAATCTGCCTAATTTATTGTCCTCTTTCAAAGGAGGGGTGTAGTCTAGACATAGCCCAAATGAAGGACACAATAAAACTATTACTGAAAGAGCTTGAGTTAAACAAGATGTTGGGAAAGACTGTGTGGTAAAAAAAAATTGCAACCACTTCTAGAATCTCTTCTAAATTATTTATATGCAATATCTTTTTCATCTTTTAAACACAGAGATTCTCAAAAGCCACTTTGGGGATGGCTGCGTGATAACTAAGTCCACAATGGCCATAGAAACTTTCATCTTTGATTTTCAAATATTGGAGACCTTGTTGCAGAGTACTAAGATCTTGTAAAAAATGATAGGCCTTTTCTTTATTTTCCCCATCTCATGTACACATACTCACATTGGCTAAAATACAAAGCAGTGTAGCCTTGGTAGCACAGGAAGCAGCAGCAGGAGCATGGCTAAGCTGTGCCAAGTATATACTCACTGGCTTCAGGTGGGTTTGTACATGGCTCGGCTATGCCTTGCCACTTCTCCTGCTACCTGTGCTATTGTGGCTTAGATGTTATTAACTCTGACACTAGTACAATGAGGCCTAGCCTTGAGTATGTGTATTCAAATGAGGGGAATCACACCTGTGATGGAGTATCTGCCCCATACAAGAGTGGAAGGATGAAGGGAGTCCTTGGAGTCCTACTATACTTTGCACCAGAAAGGAGCAGTGGAAGTGAATCCTCCAAGCGGCATAGAAAGTTTGTGTGGAGCACAGCCAAACAGAGAATGTCTGCACAAAGCAGTTAATCCAGGGTCAATGGGCTCATTTAAGAAAAGCTAAAGTGCAGAAAGGGTCAGTCACTGCTGGCAGTTGAAGACGTGAGGATTATGCCTCTTGTAGCCCGAGCACCTTGGACAGAACTACTACTGGCAGGGACTTGGGGAGCAAGAAGGAGTTCCTTGCTGGCTCCTTGGACTGGGAAGTTGAACGACCTGAGGCAATGGCAAAGAAGGTACTGAGCCCATTGGAAAGTGGTCCAGGGAGACACAGCAGCATTAGGAGAAGTTAAAGCATCAAAACTAGCGGCTGCACCCTAGAGGTTTGCGGGGTCAGGACCCTGAATATTGGCAGGCCTGGTACTCAGCACTCACCACTGAGGAAGTGGCTAGACTATAACAGTTACACTCCCTCACCCTGGAAGGGGGAAACACAGAGCAATATAGCCAGAGGCCTGGTCATGAGGAGGATGCAGCAGTTCCTGAAGATAAAAGAGGGGCTGTGGGTCAGAAGGAGAGCCAGAGCCATGGCAAGGATGGGGGCACTGGCCTCAAGCTAATCTCTAGAGTAATCAGAAGGAGGAGTCAGCAGAGCAGCGAGGAATAGACTCCATGACAACACCTGTTGCTTCTAATGTAGACTCAGCTTAAAAGACACATGGGTGTAGCTGATTTCCGAGCATATTTTTTTAAATGTTCAAATAAGCACCTTTGCATTTTGTACAAGGTTTCCCTTCAGGCTTGCAGGCATGCCTTGCAGATATCTGTAAAACTAATGTGTCATCTTTATTTAAAACCCTCCTTTAAACTCTTTTTCTATAATGCCTACAAAACATTTGACAATTGCTACATTGGTGATGTGCTGAGAACACTGCCTACTATGCTGACCAACGTTGTTTCGTTGTTTCCTGGTACTCCCGCATCTGTCTGTCTATAGGCATCTGTTGTCTCTTGTTATATACTTAAATCTGATCCTACGTGGATTGTCTTTTTGTTTGGTATTCATTCAATGTGGTCCTGGTCCATAATTGGGCTTCTAGGTAATATTAATAATAATAGAATCCTTATAACGAGAATTTTTGCTGCTATATTTTCAAGTGTTATTCTGCATGTTCCTTCAACAGCATAACAGGTAATGGTCCCAGAATGATAAGACAATGTAAAATGATGAATTTGATTTTTAAATATATGCCTCAAAGAAAAAAATCAAAACACAGAGCAAGAATCAAAACAGCTGAAAAGTAAGATAAACACCAGACTCTGAAGGATGGTGGATGGGTATGTGAGAATCCTTCAAGATTATGTTCTTTGAGAAGGATTGTTATAAATAAACAATTTTCCCTTCTTGGGAGAACATTTTGTAAAACTTTCACTCCTGGAGAGAAACAGTTATTTACTGAAACTGTGGTTCTTTGAAATGTGATGCAGAGTGTTTCCCAAGTAGGTGTGTTCACACCTAGCACACTGGTGGTGCAGACTTAAATAGCACCTGTAGAGGGGTGGCACTCATATCTCATACCAGTATACTCTCCCCTGATTATATGAGGGGCTGCTACCCCAACTATCTCTCATTTACTTTGCACCAAATGCCAAGTGGAAGATTCTGATGCAGAGGGGATGAAGGGCAATGGTGCAACATGGTGAGTTGGACCACCTGGGTGCAAGCAGACAGGAGACCTAATAGGCTCAGACACACACAGACTGTTGTAGACCATTGTGATTGCAAACTGAGGCACAGCTGTCAAATCACCTGGAAGCAGCTGGTCAACAGGAAAACCCTTTACTTCTCAGAATCTAAGAGGATGCCAGTGAACTCTATTTGCTGAGTGGGGGCAAAAGTCAACTTCTTGGTGTTTAGAATGATTCCCAAATGGTCAAGTAAGCATAGCATAATGTCAACATGAATGAGAATGTCATCTCCAGAGCCTTTTTTCAGCAACCATTTGTCAGGCCTTCACACCTTGTGAAAAAGAATCCTTGGTCCCATTTCACTCCATGAGGCACAAGCTTCATGCCACCTAAGTCCTGTTTTTGAATTATCTACATTTTTCTTTTCATTTTTATTGAAATTTCAATTTTCAGCCTCTCTAATTAGCAGCAAATTTTGTAATTGTGCTGATGACAGTGATATAATAATTTTTAAAGATACCATCCAGGAAAGAGTCTTGTTCTTGTATCTTAGGGAGTGCCTACACTGCATCCTTAGCTCGAAATATGATATGCAATGTGCACTATGCAAATTGCATATCTTATTTCAATTCTATTTTGAAATAGGCTATTTCAAAATTTGGTGCGTCTATACAGCACCAAATTTTGAAATAACACACTATTTCAAGACATCCCTTATCCCTCCTAGAACGAGGTTTACAGGGATGCCGAAATAGTGCATCCACTATATTTCGCAATAGCAGACGCATTCAAAGACGCAGGGTATCCTGAAATAGCCTTGCAGTGTAGATGTACCCTTAGATCCTTAGAAAAAGACTGATAGAACTCCTTCAATTATTTAAGTTTTTGACCCTAGAGGATGGCTGTAGAAAGGCTGAATATGCGCCTGACCCTAAAACTGAATGTTGTAGACCAAAATTTGCCAAGTTTAAGTATTCTATTCATTTCTTGATTGTAATTGGCAAAGAAGTTCCCTTTTGGAAAATTCATTTCTTTATTGCTCCAACTGCATTACTGAAGATCATTATATTCTTTTCATTTTTATCCCTACATGCTCAGTACAGTATGATTGGCTATATTTTTTTGTTAAGTGGTTGCCTCGGGAACTTCAGCATGGGTTTTAGCATCCTAGTGCATACCATGACACATCCACTCTGTTGGTTTTCTCTGGTACTTTGGTGTCAAACCTGGTGCTTGTCTCATCTCTTCAGAACCATATTCTTGTAACCTCAGCTCAGTGCATAAGGTAGTTCTCTTCAAAGTGCTCCTGACCTATGAAACCTTGTTTTAGTTGGTATATCAGCCCATGAACAAAGGCATTCCAGTGTCTCGTGTATTTTTGGCCCATCTATGGTTTCTCTGAATTTTAAATACCAAAAAGAATGTAATCAGTTTCAATGCTTTTTTGCTACTCTGCTGTCCAAACTTTTCTTGCAAGCATGTCTTCAAAGGAACAAAAAAGGCTCCTCAGAGGCTTCAAACTTTCCTGGTGTGAAGCAGCTACACCCATAATGACAGTTATGTTCATTGCTTTGTCTGCCTTAGGTTCAACAGTGATGTTCAGGGATGCCAAATTTGCCTGCAGATGTCTCCCCGTGTATGGAGAAAAAGTGAGGCACACATTCAGAACCTTCTTATGGCATCCCATTAAGACTCCTCAGCATCCCACATAAAGTCAAGCAGGAATCCTATGAAGCACAAACTCTCAGAGATAAAACTTAAGTTGGTGAAGACTGCTGATTGCCCTGATTTAGTGCTATCATTGTGTACACAGGCATGGGACTGGCTTGCCTCTAATAAGCCAGTGGAGCAGCTTCCTCATCCTTCAATTAGTTTTACTGTAGAGTACTGACCAACCAGTTCTACCGTACTTAAGGTTAGTGAGTTAATATATTTTATTGAACCAAATTCTGTGGGGAAAATGACATGCTTTCAAGCTCCACAGAGCTCTTTTCAGGTCTGTGGAACTCTAAAGCTTCTCTGTTTCACCAGCAGAAGTTGGTCTAATAAAAGATATTACCCCATCTTATCTATCTTTCATCCTGGGAGCAACATGGCTACAACACTGCAAACAATGAAACTGAATTGAGATATTACCAAAAGTTAATTTTACAAATAGCAATGTAATATGAAGTGCAAATGACACATCAAATAAGTGTGACTTCTTACATTTTGTTATTAGAAAGAGAAAGGAGTAAAATTTTAAATGTGGTAAAACAAAATGAGACCATTGAACTCTGTATGCTTTCCAAATAACAACCATGTACTGCAGTATTTTTACTCGAAGAAGAATCATGAAATAGCACAAGAGGAAAATAGTATACATTTTAATTTACCTGTAATTTTATTCTAATTTATCTCTCATTTGATTAGAATATGATTTAATATGACTTACCTTGAAGTAATGTAGCAATTTGTAGTGACTGCTGGGAGGGATGTTCTTTAAGGATATCAAAAACAGTTCTACCTAAACTGTCCTTTATGTTGGCATCAATTCCTGAAAGAGAGAAAGAGAGAAAGAAATATTTAACCCAAAAATCTCCCATTATAAATGTAGTACATCAAGCGTCACAAATTGGATGCTGATGCCTGTGTCTCCCCATTGAGGAGCGCTGAGAAGGGAAAATCAAGCTATGCTGGATAAGAAGAGAGAGAAACAATAAGGTGATAATGCAGGAAGAATGATCGTATAAATATGAAACTACTGTACACTATGGCCAAAGTAACTGTTGCCAAGTAGTAGAGGTAGTGGAGAAAGAGTTGAGCTGTAGTACATTTGGCAATTGGGAAACTATTTTTGTTTAACCCCCAACACTGCACATACACACATACACATACACATACACATACACATACACACACACACACATATATTAAATATCCAAAAAATGTTGTTAATGCAAAGTTAAGCTTGCCCAATGGTGCCTTGTACTCTTCCAGAATGTGGAGAGTTAATAAACTTAAATGTCTGAAAACCAAGATGTAAAGAGTTATGGTATATAGGGCTACATTGTGTATATCTTATCTCTGGTCTCTTTGAATGATGCCCCAACATATGAACAACAAACATGCTAGCATTCTATCCACATAGAAACTACAAAACACTTTGAGGGCAAGCACATTAGCACTAGAACAAAGTCTAACAGCGTGGTGTCCCACACGCTAGCCACTAGCCACATGTAGCTATTTGGCCAGTTAAGTGTGGTTAGTTGGCTTGAACAATGTGGCTCTTTGGCTGGTTGAGTGTGGCTAGTTCACTATAGCAGTAGCCACTATAGTGGTTGGACACCATGGGACTCTAAAACATTCTGTTGGCTAAAACAGTACTTGTGTTTTACATGGTGTAGCAAAATACAGCTACCTATACCAGGGCTATATTCAAACCATGAGCCTATTCCACAAAAAGCACCCCAGATTTCAAATCATTAGAGGGTCTTGTGGATGGAGAGGGATGGGGGGGACTTGCTGATGCCCTTTTGTGTGTGGGTGCATGTGTCTATACAGCACAGTTATTTCAAAATAACTGATGTTATTTTGAAATAACAATGCGAGTGTCTACACAGCAATTCCGTTATTTCAAAATAAATTCAAAATAATGCATGGCTTATTCCAACTTCTGTAAGGAGAAGTTACTCACCTTCGTGCAGTAACGATGGTTCTTCGAGGTGTGTCCCCGTGGGTGCTCCACGTCTGGTGTCGGGCTGGTCCCGGCGCCGCAAATCGGAGCTTGCCAGAGCTGTGTTCGGCCAGACCGCGCGTGCGCGAGCCTGTTTCGCGCCTTTCATCTGCCGCGCGCGGTCTGGCGCCCGCCAGTTCCTCTCACCGCCTATCTGCAAGACAGAAAAAGACGAGATTCGGCGGGAGGAGGAGGGAGGGTCGTGGAGCACCCACGGACACACCTCGAAGAACCATCATTACTGCACGAAGGTGAGTAACTTCTCCTTCTTCTTCGGGTAGTCCCCGTGGGTGCTCCACGTCTGGTGACTCTGAAGCAGTAATCCCAGTTAGACGTGGGCTTCGGAATCACGATTCTGATAACTAGGCAGTACTGCTAAAGCCACCGCTGAATCGGAGGCGAGGTGCTGCACGATTGCATAATGTCTTGAAAAGGTGGTACTAGAAGACCAAGTCGCCGCCCGGCAGATGTCACGCAGAGGGACTCCTCTCACGAAGGCTGCTGACGCAGCAACTGCTCGTGTCGAGTGGGCCCTAGGCTGTGATGGGAGCGGCTTCTTACAAATAGCGTAACAAGTCGTGATACAAGAGACAACGAGTTTAGAAATACGCTGAGCCGATAGGGGTTCACCCCTAGAAGGCCCCGATGTTGAAACAATGAGGCGATCCGTCTTTTGAAGAGTGTGGGTTCTATCTATATAGAATGCCAAGGCTCGGCGTACATCCAGAGTATGCAGGAGAGCATCACGCTGAGAGGCATGAGGTTTTGGATAGAAACATGGTAAAACGATTGGCTCATTTATATGAAATTCTGTGCAAACTTTAGGTAGAAAGGCTGGATGAGATCTCAAGATTACGGATTCATTATTAAAGACTGTATAGGGGGGCATTGACATCAATGCCGCTAATTCGCTTACCCTATGTGCTGATGTTACGGCAAGGAGGAAGAGTACTTTCATTGTAAGCATCGGCATGGGTACCGTAGCTAACGGTTCAAGCGGTGGCGAGTTAGGACATCCAACACCAGGTCAAGACTCCATGTAGGTGGCGGAGGCCTACGTGGTGGGTTAAGGTTAGCCAGGCCTTTGAGGAATCTAGTCATCGTGGGATGGGAAAACCGACCTCCTTCGACGGGTAGTGAAAAGCAGCAATCGCTGCCACATGGACTTTAAGTGATGACACGGAGAGTCCAGTCGCCTGCAGCTGGAGGACATAATCCAGTAAAACATGTAGTGGTGAAATAACGGGATCTAGGTGCTTAGGAGCGCACCAGCGTGTGAATCTAGACCACTTGGACAGGTAGGTTTTCCTGGTGGAGTCCTTCCTGCTGTGTAGCAGGACACGCTTCACCTGGTCCGAGCAAAGATTCTTGGTCGTGCTGAACCATCTACATCCACGCGGTTAGGTGCAGAGTGTCCAGCTTCGGATGAAGAAGGGAGCCGTTCTGTTGTGTCAGCAAGTCTGGTAGGTAAGGAAATCGGTATGGTGCTCGGATGGAGAGCTGCAGGAGAGTTGAGTACCATGGCTGTCTGGGCCACGCTGGGGCTATGAGTATCACTCGTGCCTTGTCCATCACGATCTTCTCGAGTACTCTGGGAATGAGCACAACAGAGGGGAATGCATACAACAGTGATGTCCCCCATTGGAGGAGAAATGCATCTCCCAGGAGTGACCGCCCACTCCTGCTCTGGAACAGTAAGCTCTGCATTTCGCATTGGCACGTGTGGCGAACAGATCTATCGCGGACGACCCCACCGCTGGAAGAGAGGTAAGAGGACATCCGTGCGGATCACCCACTCGTGGTCCTGATGAAAATGTCTGCTCAGCGCATCCGCAATGGTATTGTTCACACCGGTAAGTATGACACGACTATAAAAATGTCGTTTGAATGCACCAGGTCCAAAGGCGGATCGCTTCTGTACAAAGGGAGCGGGATCGGGCACCTCCTGCCTGTTCACATAATACATCGCCACGATGTTGTCGGTGAGAATTCTGGTGACAGTGCCTCTTATGTGCAACTTGAAGTGTTTGCAGGCATGAAAAACAGCTCGGAGCTCAAGAAGATTGATATGGAGCGTCATTTCCGTCGTGGACCAACGGCCTTGGACTGTTTCTGCGCCCATATGGGCACCCCAGCCGATGAGAGAAGCGTCTGTGGTAATTTCCCTTGATGGCTGCGGCGCATGGAAGGGGACTCCTGACAGCATGTTGTTGGGGTTGGTCCACCAATGCAGGGAGTCCTTGACATGTGCGGGTAGCACCATGGTTTTGCGGATGCTGTGCCTGACGGGATTGCATACTGTGCTCAGCCAATGCTGCAGGCACCGCAGGTGTAACCTTGTAGCGCACTATGATTGTAGTCGTCGCCATATGACCCAAGAGCTGCAGGCATACTCGTACTGGGAGCGTTGGAGATTGCAAGACCGTTTTTATCAAGTCCTGTATGAGTTGAAAACGCTCGGCTGGCAGATGAACTCTCTCTGACCGAGAGTCGAGGCGCGCTCCTATGAAGGTTAGGATTTGTGTCGGTTGCGGACGTGATTTTCGCATGTTTACAATAAGGCCGAGGAAGTCGAATAGATCTTGGGCTGCAACTACCATGCGCTGAATCTCTGACTGAGTGTGGCCCTTGATGAGGCAGTCGTCGAGATAGGGGAAGATTGAGACCCCTGTTCTGCGTAGATGGGCAGCCACTACCGCCAGCGTTTTGGAGAACACTCTTGGGGCCGAGATAAGGCCGAACGGAAGTACCTTGTACTGAAAATGGTCGTCCCCCACTACGAACCGCAGAAATCGTCTGTGAGCTATGTGTATTGTCACATGAAAGTATGCGTCTTGTAAATCTAGGACTGCGAACCAGTCTCCTCTGTTTAGCGCTGGTATGATTTTGACCAGCGTGGTCATTTTGAAGCGCTGCTTCCGGATGAAACGATTTAGACCTCTCAGATCGAGGATAGGTCTCCACCCCCCGGACTTTTTGGGGACTAGGAAATACCTGGAGTAAAAACCTTTCCCCCGGAATTCCGCAGGTACTCGCTCTATGGCTCCGATCTCTAGGAGGTGGAGGACTTCTCCTTGAAGAGCGGCCCGTGAGATGGGTCCCTGAGAAGGGACGGGGTGGGAGGGGTAGTGGGAGGGACTGAGGTAAATGGGATTGTTAGGCCTGATGATATGACCTCCAGGACCCATCGGTCCGAGGTAATGCTGGCCCACTGATGAAGATATGGCCTCAGCCGGTGATGGAACAGACCGGTGGCAGGCTTTTGTGTGTTGACCACTGGAGACGTGTTTGAGTCCTTCGCACAGAAGTCAAACCTGCTGTTTCTGAGCAGGCCGAGCTGCTGGGCGATTCTGCTGCTGACGTTTGCATTGAGGACGCTGTCTAAACCTAGATTGGTCAGGTCCGCGTTGCTGTTGCTGCTTATAGGATGAGTAATCATATCTCCTTTGAAAGGGGTAGTATTGCCTGCGTTTGAAAGGCGGCATGTACATCCCTAGAGTCCGGAGGGTAGTACGAGAGTCCTTCCCAGAATGGAGAATTTCATCGGTAGTGGAGGCAAACAGCTTTTGACGGTCAAAGGGTAAATTTTCAACTTTAGACTGCAACTCCTTAGGGGCTCCCGCCGACAATAGCCAGGAGGCTCTTCGCAATACCTGTTGCCATGGCCCGTGCGGCCGTGTCCGCAACGTCAGCGGCGATTTGAAGTGATGTTCTGCATGCCGTGAACCCCTCTTGGACAACTGCTTTAAGAAGAGGTCTCTTGTTGTTGGGAAGGTGTTGCATAAGTTCCGGAAGCTTGGCATAATTGTCAAAGTTATGGTTTGACAAAAGGGCAGCATAATTGGCAATTCGTAGGAGCAAGGTTGAGGAAGAGTAAATCTTACGCCCAAAAAGGTCTAATTTCTTAGTATCCCTATCCGGTAGGGAGTTTTTGAAGTGGGGTGTCTTACTCTTATGGCGAACCGCATCCACTATCAGGGAGTTAGGCTGTGGGTGATTAAAAAGAAAGTCCAACCCCTTGGACGGAACGAAATACTTCTTATCCGCTTTTTTGTTGGTAGGCGGTATTGATGTTGGCGTTTGAAAGATTTCCTCCGCTACCTCCATGATAGCATCATCTATCGGGAGGGCAATCTTTCGCTGCTGTTTAGGGTGTAAATTCTTGAACAGCTTATGTTGTTTCACCTGGGCCTCAGTAAGTTGTACCTCCTGGGACTGTGCGACACGTTTAAAGAGATCTTGAAATTCTTTGAGGTCGTCGGGAGGTGAAGTCTCGGCCAGGGTTACTGGTTCATCCATCGAGGGGACAGACGAGCGGGCATTGGGAGAAATGTCTGGGTCGGTTTCTGAGAGTTGCCCTTCCTCTAGGTCTGACATTTGTGATTGAGGGACCGGAGAACGTGGAGGTAGCGTATCCCGGAGCGGAGACTGCTTCTGAAGCTCTGAGTGTACGGAGCGTGGGCTGATCGACCGACAGCAACATGGTGATCTGCGGTGAGATCGACAGTGACTGTGATGAGATGATTCAGTGTAGTAGGGTCTGTGATAGTGCAAATAACGTCGGTCAGAACCTGCAGGTGACGAACGTCTAGAAGACCTAACACTGCTATGCTTGACATAGTAAGTGCTCCGTGGCGAACGGATCGGTGAGCGTGAGCGTCTTGAAGGAGAACGAGATCTAGAGCATCTGTGGTGTGAGCAGCTGCGCTCCCTATAATAGTGGTGGCGAGATGACATGCTTCGCCGATGATATTCCCTCTGAGCCCTTGTATGGTGTTCAGAAGTAGAAGGGCGAGAGGATGGTTCCGGAGAGAAAACCGGGGAGGGAGAAGGAGAGATCTCCTGGACATTTGATTTAGGTGCTGCTTTAGTAGAGGCTGCTGGCAGCTGCTCAGAGCATGCAGGCTGATCAGCTGGCTGCAATGAAGGAGGCACGTGGGCAGCAGCATGCCCCTCCGGTGCCGGTGCTGAGGAGGAATGACTGTAGGGATCTCAGAGGCCGGTGCGGAGAGTCCCGGTGCCGCTGTAACTGTCCCTTTAAGAAGCCCTGCTGTAGGCTGCGGTGCCGAGGGCTGCCGGGACCGGGAAGTGCCAGCCGGCTTTTTTGAAGTAGGTGCACGGGTCATCCTCGAGCCTGAGGTACCCGGCTTATCACCTGCGCTCACCCGCGATTGTGGGGCAACTGGCAGGGAACGAGCAGGAGAGGCTCTCTTCCTTTTAGGAGAAGGCGCAGCTGGGGAAGGAGCTCTCCGCTTTTCTGGCGTGGGGTCCGAGGCAGAGGAGCCTGTTACATTAGAAGACATGAGAGCCTTATTAAACAGGATCTCCTTTAGACGTCGCTCCCGCTCCTTGCGAGCGCTCGTCGTCAGCCTGGCACAATGTGTGCACTTTTGGGGAATATGTGCCTCCCCCAGGCAACGGACACAAGCAGAGTGCCCGTCGGAGACCGGCATTGGCTCCCCGCACATGCAACATTTTTTAAAACCGGGGGAGCCCGGCATTTTGGCACCTTGAGCGGAGTCTGAGTTCGCGCCTCCTATGTGCCGCCACTTTTGACTCTGAACGGTTTTTTTTTTTTTTTTGTTCTAACAGTGAAACTACTAAGTTGAACAGTAACAGTAACCTAGAGAAACAGTGTATGCAAACATAACATGAGAATAAACGTCTCTCTTCCTTCCGTTTGTTTGATGTTTCGGGTTTTTGTTTTTGTTTTTTTTGTTTTTTTTTTAAAAGGAAAAAAGGGCCGTGAAGCAGGGGTGAAAGAACAGCAACAGTAGCTAAAAAGATACTATTACTACATAGAAATAGAAACTGTTTCTCTTCTTCTCCTTTTTTAAGAAACGGGATATAAGATTTCTAAACTTCCACTGAGGTAACCGACTGAGGAGAAAGGGGGAGCTCCGTGTGCGACACAAGGCGGATGAGAGGAAACTGGCGGGCGCCAGACCGCGCGCGGCAGATGAAAGGCGCGAAACCGGCTCGCGCGCGCGGTCTGGCCGAACACAGCTCTGGCAAGCTCCGATTTGCGGCGCCGGGACCAGCCCGACACCAGACGTGGAGCACCCACGGGGACTACCCGAAGAAGAAACCTCATTCCATGAGGAATAACACCTATTCCAAAATAGCTATTTCAAAATAGCTGTAGTGTGGACACTCCACTGTTGCTATTTAGAAATAGCTTCTCCCCAGGGCCATTCAAACTAATTACTCTCCACTGCCTCCTGGGGCTCTAAATTGAGGTAGCACATCCACATTAGGGAAACCTGTCTCAGACTAATTTTGAGGCTTCCCTGTAGTATAGATGTGCTATTTCAAAATAAGCTATTTCAGAGTATGTCTTCCAGAATAGCTTATTTTGAAATAAGTGTGCAGTGTAGACGTACCCTGTGTGTTGAACTGATAAATTTTGAGCTCTCTTCTTGTGTGTACAGCAGAACAGACATTTTGTTTACAATTTTATCTCTAGTTTGATATAAACGAGTCACACAAACACTGAATCCTTGAGTGGAGATCTTACTTCTGTTCCTTCTTGTCCATAGGGCCCTTCTTGTCTATATTATTTGCTTAATCTAAAATAAAGTTAATTTAAACTGTCATTCATGTAGAAAGCAGTTCTGAGCTTTAGGGACAGAGGTAGTGTTGCTTTAAGTGGGGGCCTGAGTCTTGGAGTCTGAGTTTCTCTAGATTGCATAAGGGTCTTCTCTAGGTTGCATATGGGGCTTTCTCAGACACCGAGGGACTTGTAGGATGATCTGGAATCCCTGGGACAGGTAGGGCGCCAGGGTAAGTGGTCCTTGAAAAAATCAGGGAGACACTCTTTAACAATCCATCTAAAGGAAGCATGAATCCTTTATGGGGAGAGATTCGCTCTGATGTGCCTTACAGTTGAGGGGATCTCAGGAATTTGCACTTCCTGCGATTCCTTTACAAAGGAGAGGTTCTTATAGTAAAGATGGTCTCAGCCTAGCTTTGTACCTGTTTTACCTCTTGGTCTACTACCCATTTGGATGGGTGAAGAACCTGACTTAGAGTCTATGTTGTATGTGGAAAACAGATAGAATTGTCACTTTCCGGCCCTGAAGCAGGAGGGCTGGCTCACTGAATGAGTAGGCTGTCAGTTCATCATACAGTGATGCAGCGGCACTTGCACACCAATGTGTAGCTAGAAACTTTCTAGACCTCAGTGATATCCATGTTCTCTGGAAGCTGATAAGCTCCTAACATGAAAGGTTGATATCAACAAAAAGTTTCAACATACATAACATTTTTCTACCTGCTGGCAGAGAAAAACTATATCCAAGTATCTAGGCTAGATCAGAAGATAAAAAAAAAACACTTTTTGAAATCAGAAATATGAAGGACATTTGTTAGTTTAAAAATCACATGAGAAATGTTGTATACCTGTTTCTAGCAAAATGCGTACTACATCCACCTTTCCAAATAAGGCTGCTTCATGAAGTGCACTCCCCTTTTCTGTCTAGAATAGAACAGATTTGATGCATTAAAAACACTAAAGTACCAAGAAATTTGTTCAAAAACTAATGAATTTAGATAAAGAACATTTAATATAGTTAAGAGAGTAAAAAGTAAAAGACTGTTGTCTGGGCAAGAATAATTACCAATAATATCTATTACAAATCATTTATACAGGGCTGCAACATACAGAAGTAGAGAAAGTTCTATGATAAAAGAATTTAATTATCATAAAAGCAAGATACATTAAATAAACATGGCCATGATTTTACAGTTATTAGGCAAAATTCCTAGTGAAATCATTGCAAGTTTTGACTGAGTAAATATTGCAGCTCTTACAACAAAATTTAGGGTAAGTAAATACATTTATCTTAGGATTTCATAGTGCTGCCCATTACCAAAGTATCTGGGTATCTTCCATGTAAAATTAATAGCAATAATTTGAAATTCCAATACTGAAATCCCTAGTGGACACACCTGGAAATTTCTGGCCTTTCTCCATTTTCAGGGTAAAAACTTGGGGAATGATTTGTTTGTGTGTATCTGAAATTTTTTGTTGATGTTGCTTGTCTTTTACTTTTCTTGTGGAGTGTACTTGAGTATAAGGGCATATCAGTATTTGACTGTCCGTTTTGCTATGGTGGAAAGACTCTCAATAAAAAAATTCTTATTTTCTATGCATTAAATTAAACCACTGATTTTTGTTATTGTTATGCTCTATAAGAATGTACCAGTTTTATGACAAACCATATTCCTTTCTGGTGCAACACTGAGTGTTACACAGATTTGCAGTAGCAAGAAGCTTAGTTCCACATAAAAAGATAAAAACTGGAAATATCTCCTGCTACTGCATTATTCTGAAATAAAACAGAATTAGTAAAGTGTCAAATGTGAAGACCTTTTTTCATTTACGGCTTATAATGCAAATATAGTAGCACACTTTTATTCTCAATTTTGAAGCAAGTAAAGTCAAAACTTATAGTCAGGTTTTTCTTATTCTCTGTAGGCTTTTATGTCCTTTTGAAGCATATATTTCCCAAAAAGTGAGTGCTATTAGTGTGGCCAGAAATCTTCCTAAAGTGGCATGTAGTGCAAAGGATGGCAATCATATTTCATAAGCACAATGGGTCAAATTCTGCTCTCATTTACATTATTCAAATTTTCAGTTTTCTATGCAGTAAATACAGAGGCCCTAATATGAATTGAGACCCAACTGTATTAGGCATATAATAGAAGATAGTACCTGCACCAAGTAGCTTATAACTAAACAGAGACCCTAAATAACAGGTGAGCATGGAAAACAATGTGGGAACAAGGGAAAAGAAAAGGTAAAAGCAATAGACACCATGATACAAAGATAATCTAAAATGTACAATTTGCAGGCTCACTTGTGAGCTGCAAGGTTGTTGTTTTTTTATTAGTGTTTTTAACATCTACGTAATAGGTAACCTGCCCAGTCCTTATCATTAAGCAGTTCATGATAGATGTAGATTGGAGGAGATGATTTAAAGTACAGGGAGCCAGCTTTGTGAGTTGATTCAAGAAGTGTGTTCCATGTACTGGTGGCAGCAAGAAGGATGGGCCATAGGTATTTGTGGGAGAAATGGACAGACAGGCAATGGAGGTTGCCATCATTAATGAAATAGGGTGGGAAGGTGGTAACAAGATAAAAGATTGGATAAAAAGAGGTAGCTAAAGTGTGAAGGGCCTTCACAGCTATGCAAATAATCCTTGCATGGAACACATTGTACTGTGCAATGTCATTTAAGACTAAGGGCCCAAAGTCTATCACTCACCAAAACCTGTGTATTTTTCATATGTTTCAATTAAAATGAAAACTTCAAAGCATAAACAGTTGAAGCAGTTTTGTATTGCCCACTTCTAAATAATTTCAGACTGAAGGACATTGGAAACACCTGGGAAATGAATAAAATGTGTGATTAATTCAATCCAAAATTAAAAGCTGTCTATTATTAGTGCAAATATTTGTTAAGATTAAAAATGGTCAGGGAATACAGTAGAGATTAATAAAGCAGTGAACGTAAAGCCTCCATTTACATAAATAAATGTTTACAAACACAGGCGATTGTAGATACTTCTATAATAGTATCTCTATATTCTGAGAATTTTTTAATGCTGGTATAGCTGAATTTGTTTAAAGGATATGAAAATGTACAATTTAATTTACCACATGGGGTTACACTTTTTACACTGTTCTCTTCCAATTAGTGATGCAGAGCATTTTAATGAATAATAAATCAACTGAGTTCAGTATTAGGTAACACACTACTATAATACATTCTGTTCAGTTTAATGAACTGATAGAAATTATCAACAAAAAAGTATTCAGAGGTTACAGAAGTAATGAGTTAAGAATATAGAAAGAGACAATTTGGCAATATACCAAGATGCGGTATGAAGGGAATTTGTTGACAAAGAAGATGGATTTGCTGGGAAAATAAATAAATTCTTCACCATGGTTAGAAAAGCAAACATAGCAGAAAGAGAAATTGACCCAGAACACTAAATAAAAAGTGAAACAAAGGGTAGTATCAAAACTGGTTAAGAAAAATGAGAGCAACTGAAAATAAAGGCAATTGTAAGATTCTAACATATATGGCAAAAAAATGGCACTAAAAAGTAGGGAATATATTTCCTTCCTCACTAAAAACAGGGGAGTTATTGTACAAAAGCTAGCAAGAAACTGAAGTAAAACTTATAATTAATAGAATCAGCATCAAAGCTAAGAAACTAAAGTCTTTTAAAGACTGTCTGTTAGTATACCTAGCAGACATCATGTAGAACACTGCAACCTCTGCAAAATGCTCAAAACTAGCACTGACTTAAAATGAGAGGTGACATATAAGAAATTTTATTAACTTTTTCTTTCAATTAAGTATTTTATACATTACAAATAGCTATTTATATGAAAGTTAATAAGTATTCTATTCATAGTAAAACTGTAGAAAATTGGCTTAGGAGAACTTAAAACGGGTGAAATTATACCGATAATACACAAGGAGCATATATTTTATTTTGTAGAAATATTGGATAAAAACGTATCCTTGACATAACTCTGTTGATTTATATGGCTCTACAACAGAGATGATTTTCAGAGTAAAATACACATAGGACATCTCATATCCGGCACCCTCAGGACCTGACTGGTCTGAACCAAGGAATTTGCCGGACTAGAGATGGTTCTCTGCCACAGCACCCAGCCACTGACTCTGCCAGCTGGAGGGGGGGGAGAAGCGGAGGGGCTCCCTCCAGCCTCTGCTGGGCTGCCTGGTGGGTTGCTGACCCTGCTGCTGCTGCCCCAGCCTGGGCTCCAACATGCTACCACAGGCTGCCAGGGATTGGCTCTGGTCCTGGTTGAGCTGCCAGGGGGTTCGGGCTCTGGTCCCAGGCACACGGCAGCCTGTAGGCTCTGGCCCCACTTCCACAGGCTGTCTGGGGCTCTGGCCCCATGCTGCTGTGGGCTGTTGGGGCTTTCTTCAGCCCCAGATCCAGACCCTCTGCTGTGGGCTGCAGAGAGCATGGGCTCCTGCCCCACGGCAGCCCACAGGTTCTGGTCCTGCTTCTGTGGGCTGTCTAGGGCTCCAGCCCCATGCTGCTGGGGGCTACCACCAGCCCCAAACTTAGTCCCACTTCCATGGGCTGCCTGGGGCTCTGGCCCCAACCCCACACTGCCACGGGCTGTCACCATCCCGATCCTGCACTGCTGAGGGCTGCTCTGACCCAGTTCCAGTGCCACAGGCTGTTGGGGGCTGCCACCAACTCTTGCCCCATCCCGCTGCTTCAACCTGGCTCCTCTTGGATTGCCCTCCTGTCCCTAGGCTACCAGGATTCTCTGATCAAGGAACATCCGTACCAGATAATTCCCATTTTGGGAGGTGTAACCTGTACTATTTTTTATGCAAACCAGCATTAATGCAGTTTAGTCTGTTTCTTTTCTTTTCTGGAGATGTAAAAGGAGATATATAACCAGATATATAATCAGAAATAATTTTTGGAGGGATGCATTACTCCTTGCTCTAAGTTTCTTACTTTCAAAAGCCTGGTCTGCACTACAGTGGAAGGTCGAATTAAGATATGTAACTCCAGTTATGCTAATTATGTAGCTGGAGTCAACGTGTCTTAAATCATATTTCTGTGCTGACCACACAGTGGAAGGCTGACAGGAACAAATAATTTTGCAAAAAGTTTTCAAAATTTCAAAGTTGCTATTGTTTTGAAGAATTTGAAACAGATCCATTTTTGGGTTTTTTTGTGATTTAAAATATTTTTCAATATTTTTCCAGGTTTTGTTCCTTTTTTTTGTTTTTGCCCTCTTTTATTTTCCTCTTTCTTTCCTTTCCCCCTCTTTCCTTTTTTCCTTCCAATCGTTTTTAAAAAACATGTTCTTAATGGAAGAGTCCATAAACAGAAAAAATAATTTGGTGCCTGGAAAATAGGTATAAGTATGTAATACTTATATTCCAAGCTGTTAATTAAAATGAATATAATGCTAGAAAATTAAACTGGCTTATCTATCAGGTTTATGGATACACCTATTATTAAAAAATTCCCAGCCCTGCTTTTATTCATGGGAAAGATTATGGTATTTATTTTTAAAATGGATGTAAAGAAGGAATCACCATATGTGGTAGAACATTACTACAAAACCAGCAAGTAATTTTATATTTGAAGTAAAAACATTATTTTTTATACCAAACATAGTCCAGCCGTGCAAAACAAGAAAAATAACATAATTAGGTAAGGCATTCTTATTTCCTAATCTATAACTTAGAAGCCATTTCATTTCCCTGCATTGGAGAGTGGATATACGTGATATATTGCTACAGTACTGTATATATTATACTTCCCTATTTTTTTTTATTTAAAACTGACACCCTGTGCAGCTGAAAATAATTATGTTGAATCAGAAGTTATGGGAATCTGCTGCAGAGCAATTTTGGTGCAGTGAATATTGTTTTGTGCTAGGCTTATGTAATAAGACCAAAAAGAATCAGAAAATTTAATTCCTGAGCATCCATATCTCAATTTAGAACTGGGTTGACCATTGAAAAATGAAGCTATCTGGCTCTAACCATTGCTACAAAACAAAACTGCTTCAACAGCAAAATTCACCTTATTGGTGGAGTTACAAACATGTGACAACCAAAGAGATCTAGTGAAGCAGGCACATCAGTGGGTGCAGTTGAACAATTTTGTTTTGGCATTCTTATACATTCTTCAAGTCTGTGTATTGAACAAACTGATTATCTGTATATCTATAACAAAATCTCAGACAAACTTATATTCTAGCTTCCATGTTCTGTTTAGCAGAAAAGGCCCACAGTAGATGTAAATCAGCACAGTGCCACTGAGGCCAAGAGAGAGGTAATAGTATATCAATTTACACCAGCCGAAGATGGGGCTATGCCAATTTACATCAGATGTGGACCTTACTCAGTGTCATAGGCCATGGTTCAGGGAAGCATTTAAACACAAAGTTTAACTTTAAAATAATGGGATTTAAGCAAGGGACACTTTTGAATCAGGGCTATAGTATCCGGTTAAGTACACTTCATAAACTGGAACTATTAGTCTATTATACATCACCTTGAAGAATTTCATGATTTCTTATAAAAATGCCACATAAATGTATTTTAAAACAGATAAATGAAAAGAAGCTTCATGTATATACATATATAAACTGGAAGAAAATTGGACACTAACTTGGCAGCTGACATCCATTCCAGCCTCTAGTAGCACCTGTACAACAGCTTTGTGGCCATTACGTGCAGCCAGATGCAAAGGTGTGTGTTTCCTAGTATTGCAGCTCATCAGGTTTGGATATGCATTGATGATCATCTTCACTACCTGTAGACGTCCATATAGTGCTGCAAGATCCAAAGGAGTTTCCAATTTATTGTTTCTTATTGTAGGATCTGTTAGTTCTTCCAGTAAAACAGCAACTACTTCTGAATGTCCATATTGAGCTGCACAGTGCAAAGCCGTTTCATTTTCATTGTTCTGTTAAAAAAGAGAATCTTAAGAATTTTCTAACTCTGCCTTTAGTAACACATTGTAAATAAAAGATATGAAATATGATGCAATTTAAATCCATCAAAGTGTAACTAATTTAATAAGAATGTCTCTAAACAAGCTTGGTGACCCTCCAGCAATTCAGCTCTGTCCACACTAGCCCTAGCCAGCCTCCTTACTATACTGCAGTGGAAGGAATTTCAAAGCCTACTGCTCCTTACCATCTACTGAGACCTGTTATCTCTCTCTTGACCAAGCTTCCTTTAAAATTACAGTTCAAAATCTTTTTCTCGGAAATCTTACACCCTAGCTTAACAGTCTGCCCTGCCAATACAGGTCATTTTAATAAAAGCAAAGTCTTTTAAAGTAGAGAAAATAGAGACAACTTGGAAAATGAAAATTGTTTAAATAACATTTTAATCATTAGTATATCATTATAAATATTGCTGGTAAAGACAACTATAAATTTTGTGGCAATATATGTGTGTGATAATTAGAGTTCAGACACTCCAAGGGGAGAAAAGGGGGTCTGAGCCCCAAAGAATAAGTAACTGAATCAACTGATTATATGCAATGTTATTGTGCTATAAAATATATTGAACAAGGTCTTTTATGAAAGCTTTTTAATGTTCTAAACTCAACTGTGATTATGATTTATGGATTTCTGTTTATAGAAAAACATTCTCATAATCTGTTATGCAGCTTCACCACTGTCTCACAAGGGGGTGGTGGGCGGTTAGGCAGGGAAGGACAGCCTTCCCAATGAGAGGAGATTTGCTCCAAGCCTCTAGAATTGTACCATTCAGAAAAAGAAAAATGAGGGGCCACTAGAGTTAATGGAAAGATATTGAGACAACTGGGAATTCTCCCCAATTTAAATAACCACAAGTCACCCTGCCAAGAGAGAGAGAGATTGAGAGGGACGGGGGAGAATCCTTTCAAAAAGGAAAATAGAAACTGAAGCTTTTATCCAGAAACTGTCTGTGAAACACTGGATCCCCTTTACTGTTAGAGGGTATGTTGGCAAACAGTGCAAAGGCAATACGTAACTTGTATTGGAAAAGGGATTTTATCTAATATAGAAGTGAAAATCCTGGGGCTCTGTCTTTATGCTTATTCACTGTGAAACTTGTATATGTTAACTCATCTTCACAACCAGTTTGGCTCAAACACCTCCTTGGACCTACCTCCTAATCAATGTAAAGAATAAGCAATATGCTCTTTGTCTTGCAGACAAACCACAATGATTGAGATTTCTGAGATCCTTTGCATGCTATAATGACTTCCAGTGCATCTTTGGTGATATAAGTCTCAGTTAAGATAACCTTTGTAAACAGTTTGTCCCCAAAAGCATACTCCAAATCACAAGTATGAGTTGTTCATACAGGCCTAAATTTTCAAAATGTTGTGAACAAAACTGCAGTAAAATAAATTGGCAATTGCAGCCTAATTTTCATAAACACTTATTGCAATTATGTATGTGCATAAGATAATTGCAGTAAAATGGCCAATTATATAGTATAATGCGCATGCAATTCCTTTATTTGCATATGTAATTAAGGTAGTTTCACCTAAAAATTAGATGTGTAGTTGCATCCATGTTTTGTATAGATAATATTAAAAATGTAGGCCTTCAAAATTTTATAAAGGTTCAGAAGCTTAATATAAAATTATGAATCAGATATAGCTACCCATCAAATATATGAATGAATGTTTAATCTGAAGGGTTTTAACTTTTTTAGTCATTCATGGATGATGTATAAAAGCATCTGGAATCCATTTCAATATTTTGATATATTTATCTGAAAACAACTCAATTCCATTTTCATTAATCATATGCAGTTCACATATCCCTCATGATCTGGCTATTTATATATTCCTATGAATGATGTAAACAAAATGTGTTCAATTGCAAACATATAGGTGCCTAAAAGATACTAATTGGTCCAAAATCCTAATTCTGTATGAGAGAAAGAAAATCACCTCCTTTTGCATAATGAATACCTGACCTAAATATGAGAATATATTTAAAATAGAATTTTTGAATAAGTGTGTCAGTAGATTACATTTCTCTGAAAACTATTGTTCTACATTTTTTGCATAAACCCCCATTTTCCCATTTGGTAAGAGTAAAAGTATACTTGGATTAAAAATAAGACAAACTAATTCTGAAATTTTTAAAAAATAGGCAATGCTGAACTAGAAAGGGAAAGATCCAATTTGGAAAAGTCCTGTTATTATTTAAACTATATATATATATATATATATATATATATGCTGACAAAACAAACAATGTATATACTGTGTTATCACACTATTAATTAAATCTTAATAATAGAAAATAACCCCTTCTCCCCCACAAAAATATAAATGGATGGAGTCATTGATCTACATAATTTGACAAACTGTCAATATTCATCTAAAATATTCTATCTCATAAGCAAGTACTGAGACTAGTGGGGAACATTAAGTGGCTTCTTACACAATTAACATATTCTGAATCCAGGAGGGGTTGGAGAGGTTCTCTGGAGAGAAGCTAGGATTTGTATGGAGTAGTTCCACCCAACTTGTCTGCCCATCCTGGAGATAAAATCTAAGCTGAATGTAATGTATTTTTTCATTTCTGTGTTAATAAAATCAGGTCCCATGAAGGAAGGAGTTTGGACACTACATAAAGAATGGACTGTATATGAAAATGTGCTGGTGATGGCATGCTTATTGAATCATCCCACCAGATCTGTGCACTGAAGAAAAAAAGTGTGTGTGTGTGGGGAGGGGGTTTACCACTTCCATTGCACTGTTACTGTGCCCAATGGACCTCACAAAATGCAGTCTGCAAGGTACTATTGGGGAGGATACAGAGACTGGTCAGAAGGAAGGGGGATACACTTACTGTATCCAGGTCCATGGAAAAAATAATATAGCCTGGTTCTGTATTATCTTTTCCCCGGAGGATCCCGAGAACAGCCTTGTCAGGATGTGGTTGAAGGGGGAACCAGGAGCTAGAGCCAGTGAAGAGACCTTCTGTGACACATGCCAAATTCTTGAGATCCATCAGGCATAGGTGGGACAAACCTTGCTCTCCACTTAAATGACAAGAAGGAATTCTGCAAGGGGATCCTTACATACTTCCTGCCTCAGAGGTCACTCATGTTTATTTTTACCATACGAGTGGATGATCTTGACCTATGGTAAGTAAAAATTTAACATGGCAAGTTAACAGCTTTTACTTGTGTTGAACACATTTTCTTTTGTTTTCCTATTTTAAGACCTCTAGATATTTAATAATCTCAACAATGCTGTTGTTACTGACTTGCCTAAATAGTGTGGGCAAAGTTTATTCCTAAAGTAACTCCATTGACTTTAGTAGAATTTCACAAGTATTACATTTGGCCTTGTATCTCTAAAACTATTTGCATTTTGAAATAATCTAATGGGTAACATAGAAGTCATTGTTGACCAAACGGGTAATCAGTTTAATCAGAGCATATTGGACTAAATTTTCAGCCATAAGCACTGTCAGCACAAACTATGCCAGCATAACAGGGAGATGCACAACTGCCTGGTATGAAAATACAAAAGTCTGCATCCAAATATGTGTGTACCTTTTGTGGTGCCAACAGATATAGCAACAGATGAGAATTTGGCACAGTCTGATATCCATGGGATAACCAATGCAGCTAGTCCAGAAGAAATAGAGTAGCATATTGAAACAAAATTTCACAAGCACATTACCTGTGGCTCCAGTTGCAGATTGAAAATGACTAAGTCTATTTGAGCCCAGTCAATTTCAATCTAGAGTCAGTGTCATTGATAAAGAACTTTTATTGCAGTTCTATTGATATTGTTGGGTTGATCCTAAAAAAGAAGGGAAAAAATAGGAAGGGAAAGCAAAGAGAGAAAGAGAAATAAGGAAGTTGGGAAATACAGACAAACACAGAGTAAGAAACCAAAAGAATGAGAAGAAAGGGGCCAGGTAAGTATTGGGGGTGACAAGGTACAAAAAAGTGCCTTATCTTTCCTATTCAATGTCATTTTTGAAACAAGTAGTTATACCTCACTCCCAAATTATCTATTTCAGAAACCTGAAAGGTATCCTGTAACACATCCTTCACGCTTCTGTAATCACATTTTAGCTTACTTTTAGACTCATATCTTCTTGATGATAAGCTAAAGACTGATATGATCACCTGTGATTTAGATATGTCAGCACTGAAATTTCTGAACCAGTATTTAGCTGCTAAAGAATAACATGGCCAAACATGAGCCTAAGTCTGAAGCTCTAGTCATAATACAGCACTGATATATTTATACATTGTGAAAAGGCAAAGTTACAACTGTATTATATTAGAGATATAGCTGACAACTTGCTAGTGGGATTGCTGAAAGGTACAGGACAAAATTTAGGGAAATTAATGTCTGGCATGGATATGATATGGGTTTTTATTAAAAACCTTTACCACTAACAAATAGCCTGGGTAAATTAGAGAGTTTCACTGTATAGCCGCACAAGAAGTGTTGACTATTAGGTGGAGTTGGACTTTCCAAGAACTCCTTTATTATCTAAGCATTTGATGAACTTGAAAAGGAAAAATTACCAATTCAGTGAGCCATTTCTTGATCACATTAATCCCAGTGTCATTATCTAGAAAAGAGGTTTTTTTAATGACAAGCTCTGCTCTCTCAGTTGTGTTGCTCAGAGGATGGGATGGGACTGCCCATACTTACTGCCAGGAAGCAGAGCAATGTGGCCAATGTGAGCTGGGGCCGCACGGCTCTGCTTTACTCCACTGCTGCCGGTGAGTGTGCAGGACTTGACCCCCACTGCCTGCACTAGCCCCCTGGGCCACTTAGGTTAGGGAAAGAGGCAGAGCAAGGGCAGAAAAGAGGAGGGGAGAAGGTGGAGCAAGGGTAGGGAGGGATGAAGCAGCAGTGGGGAAAGGTTTAGAGGGGATTTGTCCCGACCCTTCCCCGAGCTGGGGTGAGGTCACATGGCCAGTGATCCCCATGGTCCCCCTCACCTGTCAGCCCTGCAAACAACTCACCTCCATCCAAAAACAAACAGAAATTAGATCTCTTTCCATGTCCAATACAGTCAAGTCTTTTTTAAAAAAAATAAAAATCTAAAGTACTTTAAGACACATGGAAGATCCAATCTTCTCCCCACTCTTCCAATAACCATCATTCTCAGAAGAAAAATACATGATTTCAACCTAGCACAAACATAAAGAGTTGTAAAACAGGAACCTTGAGAGCTTGCTTATTTGAGCTAATATGAGGTCTGCCTTTTTTCAGATTTATGTGCTTCTTTCAGTTTTGGGGTTTCCATAGCTGTTTTAATTTTCTGCTGACTAGCACTCCTTATCAAGGAGTAGGGTTCCATAACCTGCTCAGGCCTGATCTGCCCGAAAACTACAAATATATTATGACAGATTAAGCACTGGGTTTTTTAAACACAGAGGGTACGTCTATACTTCACAGTTATTTCTGGATACCGGAGGTATCCTGAAAGAGCTACCCCACGTCTACACAAGCTGCCCAATATTTCAAAATATTTTTCAAAATAACGGGCACGCTATTTCAACCATCCCAGTAAACCTCATTGCATGAGGGTTAAGGGATGGCTCGAAATAGCGCGTTACTTCGAAATGTGGGGCTGTGTAGATGCACCAAATTTCAAAATAAGCTAAGATACAAATTGTGCATCTTTTTTCGAGTTTAGAGTGCTGTATAGATGCACCCTAAGGGTGCATCTACACTGCACTGTTATTTCGAGATAACTATTTTGTTATTTTGAAATAATTTGGAATAATAATAATTTGGAATAATTTAAGCTTATTCTGAAATCTGTAAACCTCATTCTATAAGGAATAACACCTATTCCGAAATAGCTATTTTGAAATAAGGCATGTGCAGACGCTCCACTGCTGCTATTTCGAAATAGCCCCTCACCAAGGCCAGTTTAAATTATTCCTCCCCAGTGCCCCTTGGGGCTCTAAATCAAGATAGCATGTCTACATTAGGGAAGCCTACCTTGGCCTAATTGTGAGGCATCCCTGCAGAGTAGATGTGCTATTTCAAAATAAGCTATTTTGTAATAACTATTCTGAAATAGCTTATTTTGAAATAAGTGTAGACGTATCCAGATATGAGAATAATTTAAAACTTCAATGAAGAAATTGTCGGTATTTCAACAACCATTTTCTGCTCTTGGATGTATATATGTGACTTCCATTAACTTATCATATTTTTCTGAAAAACATAATTGGGGGGGGGAGGGATGATTTGGTCTATCTGGAGATCATGAGAGAATGGTGAAAGTTTGTTCTCAATAAACTAGCTTTCAACTGTTCCCAGTAAGAAACCTAAATCCAGTGGTGAGCTGGTCAGAAGATCAAACAAACCAGCACAAAAACATTTAAGATAAATATGTATCTGTAGAATAAGAAAGTTTATAACAGAAATGTAGAAAAACTGCAAAACAATCTACCAAATGCTTCAAATGTCAGTAGCAAAAAGGTATTTTTAGATAATCATTTAATTAAGAGTTGAGGGCCATTCACTTTTCCTGTTGCAAGATTTTGTTTCTCTTCATTTCTCCCTTTTTGGGCAGCAGTTATCCCATATTAAGGTATTAAGCTTTCTTAATCAACGACACTCAGTGCCATTCCCAATTACTTTTCTTGTAAGTGCAGCTCAAATTCCTTCATGCACACCCTGAATGCAGCAGAAGTCATGGTTTGGAGAAGACAGCCCACATACTCGCTTAAAAATGGAGGGTGGGGAGAATAGTAATATTTTTGCATTAAATGACATCACTAACAGCATTTAATATCTAAACCTCATCCTGATGATTCAGGGGCTCCAATAAATGAAGTTAATTATTAACATGTTATTACAGCAATAAGGGCAGAGAAAAGGGCACAGATAATTACAAACTGTAGAGAGGAAAACTATCTAGAAACATCATTAGTGTCTACATCATTTCTTTAAATTTGT
This sequence comes from Rafetus swinhoei, assembly GCA_019425775.1. Classification (NCBI taxonomy): domain Eukaryota; kingdom Metazoa; phylum Chordata; order Testudines; family Trionychidae; genus Rafetus; species Rafetus swinhoei. Next base: position 264,725,774 of record CM033437.1, on the reverse strand, counting down.
TAATGATCATATTTTGTCAAAAATGTAAAAAAAAACCAAAAACCCACAATTTTGAACCAGGCATTCATCCCCCTTATCTTCTAGCTTTTTGTGCCTGGTTATGTTTTCGTGCTTTTCTTCCACTACTGACATATTGAGCCATCTAGTGCTCGTCCTTTGGTGCATATTGACTTTTTAAAATATATATTATGGCTTCTTAATATACACACATATTTTGATGAGAACTGTTATTATAATCTCCATAAGAAATGCTTGACTAGATGGTAGGGATGTAAATACCTTTTAAAACCATTAACCAGTTAACCAATTAAAATTATAGGCTGTGTCTACACTGGGCCACTGCATTGACTACCCAAACACTACCCAAACACTGAGATTCTACCATGCAGGCTGGAGGCCAGACATATCCATACACCTCACAGGTTCCAGAAGCAAGCACAAGCAGCCAGATCCCAGATGAAGGAGGGGAGCTGCAGATCCATCTGGCAACTGTAGCAGGAAGCAGCCCAGGGAAGGTGACAGCTACATCATGAGTGAGCTAACACCGGGGAGTCAGCAAGTTTCAGATGGAGCTTTTCCCTGCTGACTCAGTGGCAAGAGAAAGCCACTAACAGGGTCCTGGGCTGGGGTCCAGTGGAGTGCAAGGGCCTGAACCTCCCCCTGCTGGGGGATGTAATCCTTTCCCCTATCTACTGTCCCTTGAGGGGGATCGCATTCCCCCAAAAGGAGGAATGAGTTATAGATGGGGACTATTGAACTGTGCTGCCCTGCAAATAGGGGCAAGTTAGAAACTCTGACCTTTGGGACAGCCTGCCCCGGGAACTAAGGGGTGTGGGGATTTATAGACTTTGGTGGGTAGAGTTAGAGACACGGACTGGGGAACAAAGGTGGAGAAGAAAGAGTTACTCACCTTGTGCAGTAATGGTGGTTCTTCGAGATGTGTCCCCGTGGGTGCTCCACTCTGGGTGCGGGTGCATCCTCATGCCGGCAACTTTTCTAGCAGTTTCCACCGTGCCATGCACATGGTGCAGCGCCCCCTTGTGCCGTTGGAATCTGTTAGGTGCGCACGCAGTGCGGCTCCTCCATTCCTTCTCTACCCGTTAGAGCATAAGGCTCCAAGCAGGGGAAGGAGGGAGGGTAGTGGAGCACCCACGGGGACACATCTCGAAGAACCACCGTTACTGCACAAGGAGAGTAACTCTTTCTTCTCCTTCGAGTGGTCCCCGTGAGTGCTCCACTCTGGGTGACTACAGAGCAGTTGTCGGCTCACGGAGGTGGGTTTGGAGCCATGTGGTAGTGACTGTGGATAGTACAGCTTGTCCCACCACCATGGAAGATGCAATCGAAGAGGAGAGAGGGTAATGTTGCGCGAATGTGTGGTCAGATGACTAGGTGGCAGCGTTGCAGATGTCCCGAAGAGGAACATTGCTAAGGAAGGCAGTTGTGGAAGACATCGCTCTGGTGGAATGAGCTGTGATAGTTTCAGGTAAGTCTTTGTCATATCATGTATAACATGTTCGAATACAGGAGGTGATCCATTTCGAAATTCTCTGAGATGAAACTGCTAGTCCTTTGGATCGTTCAGCGTAGGAAAAGAAAAGCCTAGGGGAGACTCACCAGGGTCTGGTTCGGTCCACATAGAATGCCAGTGCTCTCCGGACATCGAGAGTGTGCCATGTGACCTCAACTGGATCGGCATGCGGCTTGGGAAAAAAGGCAGGTAAGTGAATGGGTTCGTTGATGTGGAAGGGAGAAGAGACTTTGGGAAGGAACTTCGGGTGGGGTCACAGTATCACTCTGTCCTTCATGAACACCATGTATGGGGGTTCAGCCATCAAGGCGGCGAGTTTGCTCACCCGCCTACTGGAGGTTATTGCAACCAGGAAGGACATCTGCATGGAAAGATAAGGCCAAGAGCAGGTAGCTAAAGGCTCAAATGGTGGCTTTGTCAGGCTTTTTAGAACGTGGTTCAGATCCCAGACAGGGACTGGAGGGCGGACAGGTGGGAAAGTGTTTTGCAGACCCTTAAGGAACCATTTTGTTATCGGATTAGCAAGGAAGGAGACCTGATCGGTGGAATGATGAAAAACTGCTATGGCAGCAGCGTGGACCTTGATGGTGCTGAGAGTGAGGCCTGACTGTTTCAGGGATAATAGGTAGTCCAACAAAATAGGGAGGGAGGCGGACTCCGGACATGTTGTGTGTGAACGGTTAAACCAGTGAGCAAATCTATTCCATTTATATAGGTATGTTCTCCTAGTAGATTGTCTTGTACTGTTGATCAGTATCTCTTTTCACCGGCTCTGAACAAGTATTTGGCATCTTGAAGCCATGAAGGAGCCAGGCGTGGAGGTGAAACTTGTGGAGGTCTGGATGGAGAGTCCTCCCATAATCTTGTGACAGGAGATCATGACGGAGTGGGAAGGGATATGGGTCCGTCATCACCATCTTGTGAAGGTAAAGGTACCACGTCTGTCTGGGCCACGCCGGTGCCACTAATATGACCCGAGCTTGTTCTGTCCTGATCTTGGTGAGGACTTTGTGAAGGAGGGGAAAGGGAGGAAAGGCGTAAAGAAGAGGAGCGTCCCATCTGATGGAAAAGGTGTCTCCGAGGGAGTGTTTCCCTAAGGCTGCTCTGGAGCAGTAGAGGTGGCACTTCCTGTTGTTTTTCGTGGCAAAGAGGTCTATGTGCGGTTGGCCACACTGATAGAATAGTGGAGCGAGAGCATGCCTGTTTATTTCCCATTCGTGCTGATCGTGAAATATGTGGCTTAGGGCATCCACTGTGACGTTGAGTACCCCAGGAAGGTAAAAAGCTATTGGGGTGATCTGATGTGCTAGGCACCAGTTCCATAATTTGATGGCTTCCATGCAGAGGGATGGGGACCATGCACCTCCCCTGCTGGTTGATGTAGTACATGCAGGTAGTGTTGTCTGTCATGATGGTAATGGACTTGTGGGCTATGTGCGGTTCGAAGTGTTGGCATGCATATCTGACTGCACGTAATACAAGGAGGTTGATATGAAAGGTTTGTTCCATGAAGGACCATTTGCCTTGGGCTGTGATGTTCCCTAAATGGGCTCCCCAAACCATAAGTGAGGCATCTGTCATAATTGTGAGCGTGGGGGGAGGACGGTGGAAAGGTACGCTGTCTAGCATATTTTGCAGGTTTGTCCACCACTGTAGGGAATTGAGAATGTGTGCTGGAATAGACACAGTTTTGGAGAGTTGGTCCCTGGAAGGCTTGTAGTTTGTGGCCAACCACGACTGCAGGCCCCTCATGTTGAGTCTGGCCAGCTTGACGACGTACGTCGTAGAGGCCATATGCCCAAGGATTCTGAGACATTCGCGTACCGTTACGGTGGGAGCTGACTGTGCACTCATGATAAGATCGCGAATGGTGATGAATCTGTGTTTGGGTACAGTAGCTTTTGCTGCTACCGCATCGATGAGGGCTCCTATAAACTCTAATTTTTGAGTTAGAAGTAGCGTAGATTTTGTGTGGTTTATATGAATGCCCAGGTTGACCAGAAGGTGCATAGTGATGTCGGTCATAGTTTTGGTTTCCTGAAGGGACGACCCTTTTATGACGCAGTCGTCTAAATATGGGAATATTATGACCCCTTGACGTCGAGGCGAGGCTATTACGACTGCCAGAGTTTTGGAAAACACCCTGGGGGCCGTTGAGAGGCCAAAGGGGAGCACTCGATACTGGTAGTGTAGGATGTCCACCGTAAAGCGTCAGAAACGTCTGAGTGCAGGATGGACCGTGATGTGGAAGTAGGCATCCTGGAGGTTGAGAGCCGAAAGCCAGTCCCCTTGATCCAATGCGGGGATGATTGTTGCTAAGGTCACCATTTTGAACCGGTGATAGGCAACATACTTGTTGAGTCTCCTCAAATCCAATATGGGTCGCCACCCTCCACTTTTTTTCTGGGTTAGGAAGTAAGTTGAATAGAAGCCTCGACCTTGGACTTCTGGTGGAACTTGTTCTATGGCACCCAATTGTAGAAGGTGCAAAACTTCTTGTTGGAGAAGGGTTTCGTGAGATGGGTCCCTGAAGAGGGACGGGATGGGAGGGTGGGTAGGAGGCAAGGAAGTGAAAGGGATGGCATAGCCTTGTTGAATCAGTTCCAGGACCCATTTGTCTGATGTAATTTGGGTCCATTGATGGAAAAAGGTTCGGAGAGGGTGGTTAAATTGAGAAAGAGTGGTTGCAAGTGGTAGTGGAATGGCTTTCTGGCTCTCAACCTGTTTTTCAAAACTGCTGTTTGTTTGCAGGTGGGTGAGTTGAGGAGGAGTGTTGCTGGGGTCTGCGACATTGGGGTCTTTGTTTTTGACGGAAGTCATATCTTGTCTGTTGTCTGAAGGGCTCTCTGGGCCTCTGGTAAGTTGAGTACCTGGTTCTTTTAAAGGGGGGAGTGTACATTCCCAGGGTCCTGAGGGTGGTACATAAGACCTTCATAGAATGTAACACTTGGTCCGTCTTGGCTGCAAAGAGGTCGGTTTTGTCAAAGGGTAAGTCTTCAACTTTTTGCTGCAAGTCTCTCAATGCCTGAAGCCAGGAGATCCTTCGGCGTACAATTGCAGATGCTGTAATATGGGCCACGGTGTCTGCTACGTCCATTGCGGACTGCAGGGCAGTATGGGAGATGGTGTGACCCTCCTGCATGATATTGAGTAAAGTTGGTCTCTTGTGTTCTGGAAGGTGTTGAGCCAGATCTTGTAATTTAGAGTAGTTGTCGTGGTCATAGTCCACTAGCATTGCCGTATAATTAGCTGCTCTAAGGAGCAAGATGGTGGAAGAATAGACCTTGCGGCCCATGATGTTGACCTTTTTGTGGTCTCTGTCTTGTGGAGTGGTCCTGAGATTAGGCTGTCTGCCCTTATGCTGAACGGAGTCCATGACTAAAGAGTTTGGAGAGGGATGAGTGAAAAGGAAGTCCATGTCTTTAGGGGCGATAAGATATTTGAGGTTGGCCCTTTTGTTTGTCGGGGTAATGGACGCAGGAGTCTGCCAGATATAGTCAGCAGGGTCCATAATAGCCTCGTCCATTGGGAGTGCTATTCTGGAGTTAGTGAGAGGTTGCAGTGTGCGTAAAAGTCGATGCTGCTTCACTTGTACCTCTTGAAGGTCTCGCTCCTGCGCCAAGGCTACTCGTTTAAAGAGGTCTTGGAATTTTCTCGTGTCGTTGCCAGATGGTGGAGCTTCGGCTGTGACTGCCTCATCGGGAGTTGATGAGGAATTGTGTAAGGGGGATCTCTCCTCCCCTTCTGAAAGAGAGTCCTGTATTTCGGAGTGAGCTGGAGAATTTGGCTCAGACACCAAAGTAGTGATAGGAGGCGAGACCGGTGGTGCTCTAGAGGTGGTAGAAGAGGCACGATGGCGGCTCTTCTTAGGATGTGGCTCCCATTGCTGCCACTGAATGGTATATGGTGGTGGCGGGTAGGCATACTGCTGAGAATACCATGGTGGTGGAGGAGGAGGGCATGTGTATTGTACTGAGCCTGGCTGCCGAGAAGGAGGTCTGTGGGCCGGACTGGACTGTTGGGAAGAAAACCTACTCCTTATTTCTGTGCCCACCTCGCTGGGAGACCAGGAAACAATGGATGACCTGCGGGACCACATTGTATGGAAGAGCCCGGTGAAATCGGTGCCATTGGTGTGTGACTTCGCACTGGGGATCGGTAATGCTCTTGTCCTTCCATTGGTGCCGAGGCATGAGGCTTGGTCGATGCCGGCGGCGGCACCGGTGCCGAGCGATCCAGGGGAGGCATGTTGGTGTGGGGCTTTTTTGGCACGGATACCGGTGCTGTTTTGGTATGGTACTTCGGTGCCGAGCGGTCCTTATGTTGGCCCGCCGGTGCCGTAGGATCCGGTGCCATAGTTGTGGGCGGTGCTGATGGTCTCTGTTTCTGCTCTGAGTGAGCTCTCTTGAGCGGTGCCGCCATACCAGAGGTGCCGGGCCTATCCTCTGTGCTGACCCATGCGGCAGTCGGTGCCGAGGGTAGCAAACGGGCTGGGGAAAGGCCTGTTTTCGATGCCACGAGGCCGGAGTGGGTAGAGGGACACGTCTTATCCATACCCTTACTCTGGGAGGCTGATTTTGGAGCCGCGCCTGAATCCTCTTGCGTTGGTTGAAGGGATTTCTCATAGAGGAGTGTCTTTAGCCTATTTGCGCGATCACGGCACACTCTTGCCGTGAGTTTTGAACAGTGGGGGCACTTTTGTGTCTGAGGTGACTCCCCCAGACACTTTATGCACTCTGAATGCCCGTCAGAAACGGGCATAGCATCACAGCACGTCTCGCACCTCTTAAAACCGGGAGAACCAGGCATGAGGCGTGGGGGGAAAAGCGGCAAGCTGCAACAAAACGCTTTTTTTTTTTTTAACTTGACTGGGATGGAGAATGGGGTTGAAAAACTTGGACGATGAGGTAACTGTAGGGATTAACTGGGTATTTATCTATTATTTGACAGAAGTCGAAGAGAAAAGAGAGGCTCTGTCTGCTGCCGAGGATGGTAGAAAAGGAACTGAGGAGCCGCGCCACGCGCACGCCTATCAGATACCAGTGGCACAAGGGGGTGCTGCAGCGCGTGCACGGCGTGGTGGAAACTGCTAGAAAAGTCTCCGGTCGCCGGCATGAGGACACACCAGCACCCAGAGTTGAGCACTCACGGGGACCACTCGAAGGAGAATCCGAGAGTGACAGGACCCCATACTTGGTGAGGGGATCCTTTTTCTCCATGTTACAAAGACAGACAGACAGACAGAGTGTGAGCTGGCTACTGAAGAAATCTTAGGTACAGTGCAGTTTTTTAAAAAGCATTCATCTCGGTCACCACACATCTCAGACTGAAGCAGCTCTCCTTTGTGTCCCTCTCCCTGCTCCTTCTCTGCAGGGTCTGGGGGACACCCTGACATCAGCACTTCCATATCTCTGTCTCCCTCCACCCTTCTGCACAGCTAGCAGGAGGGTCCTGGAAGCAGTTTGACTGCAGGACAGAGGAAGGAGGAGGGAGTGGGAGCTGAACATACACTACCAACGCTGGCTGTAAGTATGCATTCTCTGCTAATCAGCAGGAGAGGGGGGCTGGATAGAAATGCTGGGTGGGCCAGATCCAGCCTGCAAGCCATATTTTGCCCACCCCTGGATTAAACATTTGCCCAGTAAGCATTCCAGTTAATCATTTACATCCCTAATAGATGGAACTTATATTTATGAAAGTATTAGCCTAAAGAAATATTGACATAATATATATGATTGTAGTACCTATAATTTTATATGGCATATGATGCGTTATTTTATTTAATATTTAATGAATCCCTATTTTTCATTTTCCAATCCAATATACAGACAAATTATAGTTTAAACATTTTTAGCATTTTACATCTGTTTGCTTTAAACATTTTTTTCCATTTTGCAGTATCAACCCTCTGACTTCTTGTAACTCAGCCTACTTACGTTTTACATTAGCTAAAATATATCTATGTGACAAATGCCTTCGCTAATCTCAATTATATATTTGCCCTACATTAACTGATCTATATTTATTTTGGAGAAGTGTCAGTCTACATTTCCCTCTCCCTCATGATTGTCATGCAATTGTTGGCCTCCTTACCTGTTTTAAGACACAGTTTTACATAATTGGAACAGTAGGGGGCATTCAGAGCCTAAAATGCTGGATATGTTTCTATGATACTAGCAGGTAATATTTTAAATCTGTAGCAAATACTTTTGCTTATTTACAATACCACAAATTAAATCCATTAATTGATATGTTTTGTGTATGTAATACTATTGTGTAGGACATGTTGCTCTCATTTGCTGTACATCTTGGATTCTTGCTCTGTTCTTTAACAGTGTTTTCTTTTCAAAAAACCTCTATTTTATATAACATTACAATAAACTATGTGACAAGGGAATATTACAAAAGTAATGTTAACAATTTTTATCATGGGCGAAATTACTCCTTTGTGCAGAAAAACCCAGAGAAGAGAAAATATTAATGCAAACCATGCAAAAAACTAACCTAACGTGTGTGTAAGAGATATGTGATGGCCAGGAAGTGGCAAAGAGCATGACTAAAAAACAAGGAAGAGCCTGAGGATGTGTGGAGAATTATATATTCAACTCCACAGATCTTAAGATGTTCGTGTGGAATATCATCCTCTCTGTGCTTCACTTAGACCCCTACCTTTCTGACAGCATAGCCAGATCAGTTGCCTTGCCATACTGACATTGGCTACCTGCTATGGCTGTTCATTACTTCTCCCTTGAAGGGAAGAAAAAGCTGCAGAGCTAGACTTAATGCTGTATGGTTTATTAAATAATATGGCAATTTGCCATAGAAATCCATAGACTCAGAGAAATTTGAGTTGGAAAAGATCTACAATATATGGTCATCAAGTCTAATCTGCTGACATTGAGGGCTTATTTCTACAATAAATTATCTAGTACTCTTTCCAATCAGTTTTAAAATCTGTAAAACCATAGGCTGTGTCTACACTGGACCCCTTTTCCGGAAAAGGGATGCAGATGAGACAAGTCGGAATTGCAAATGCAGCGGGGATTTAAATTTTCCCCGCTCCATTTGCATGAACATGGCTGCCGCTTTTTTCCGGCTCGGGGCTTTGCGGAAAAAGCGCCAGTCAGACAGGATCTTCGGAAAATAAAGCCTTTTCCGAAGGTCCCTTATTCCTCTTAAAATCAGGAATAAGGGACCTTTCGGAAAGGCTTTATTCCGAAAGATCCTGTCTAGACTGGCGCTTTCGGCAAAGCCCTGAGCCGGAAAAGCGCAGCCATGTTCATGCAAATAGAGTGGGGAAAATTTAAATCCCTGCTGCATTTGCATTCCGACTTGTCTCATCTGCATCCCTTTTCCGGAAAAGTCCAGTGTAGACACAGCCATAGTGTTTCCACTTCTTTCCTTGGGGGAGTGTGAACAAATCTCACCAACATTACTTTTTCTTATTTTCACTTGATTACTTCTACTTACATTCCTCTGTACCACATTAAAAATTTGTCTCTCCTTGTTACTTCCCAAAAGAATTTCTAAACAGATATTATGTATCCCACTCAACATTTTAGTTTTCAAAATCTTTTTTCTCCACAAGCCTAGCTAAGGGTGTGTCTACACTGCAGGGCTTAACTCGAAATAAGCTACGCAAATGAGCTATATAAATTGTGTATCTTATTTCTAAATAGCTTATTTCAAAATAGGGAGCATCTACACAGCACTTATTTCGAAATAGAGCACTCTTCCTCCGACTTTCCTTATTCCTCGTACAATGAGGCTGTGTCTACACTGCACCCCTTTTCCGGAAAAGGGATGCAGATGAGACAAGTCGGAATTGCAAATGCAGCGAGGATTTAAATTTTCCCGCTCCATTTGCATGAACATAACTGCGCTTTTTCCGGCTCAGGGCTTTGCCAGAAAAAGCGCCAGTCTAGACAGGATCTTCGGAAAATAAAGCCTTTTCCGAAGGTCCCTTATTCCTGATTTTAAGAGGAATAAGGGACCTTTCGGAAAAGGTTTTATTTTCGAAAGATCACCGTCTAGACTGGCGCTTTCGACAAAGCTCCGAGCTGGAAAAAGCAGACTATGTTTAAATGAAGCGGGGAAAATTTTAATCCCCGCTTCATTTGCAATTCCGACTTGTCTCATCTGCATCCCTTTTCCAGAAAAGGGGTGCAGTGTAGACACAGCCTGAGGGTTTAAGGAGTCAGAGTAAGAAGTCCTCCAGCTTGCCAGTATTTTGACACTAATTTGAAATAACTGCCTGCTGTATAGACGTGGACTAAGTTATTCCAGAATAGCGCTAGTTATTTTGAAATAGTGTTGCTATATAGACGTACTCTAAGTATCCTTACTTGGTTACTACATTTCGTTTGCAACAGAATTATATTTAATCTCATTTCATATGCTTGAGCATTAATTTCTAAGGCCTAATAGCTATTTGAATCCCACTTACCTGTAAATTAGTTTTATGTAATTTGGCCAAGACAGAATGTGATTCCCCTTATTAGTAGGTATAGATAAAATAATGAAAAACTGAATTAGAGGATTTGTTTCACTCTCTAGCCCTCCCCTTTCCTGCGCAGTTTGATTTCTCTCAATCTGAAAGAAATACTGGTAGCCTACTTTTGCTAATGGTGAGTGTCTGCTGCAATAAATGTTCCTTAGGGAGGGTTTCTGTGAAGACCCAGACCGAACACACACCACCCACAAAAATAATCAGCTAAATGGGCTTAAAATTCATTTCCCTGTAATCAATAGCACAAGCCATGAGTTCCAAATAGCAGCATACCAAATCCAATGGGAGGGCCAGCCACAACACCTAAAACTAATCTAAACAGAAGTTATAGGGAAAGGGAAGGGACTCAGAATAGACTGATTTTCCATCCCATTCCATTCTGAAAGAGCTGAATGCATAGCTTTAAGGACTCTGACTGATGTGATAAAATGCTGGTACTGCTTCATAAAGTTATAGAGAGAGAATGCCCAGTTGCTGCTTCGCACATCTCATCAACTATCATTTCTCCTCCTTCTGGCCAGGAGATGGCAACAACCCAAATGGAATAGGCTACTGCATAGGCTTCTTGAAAACAGGATCTGATTCACTTGACTATGACATGGCATAACACCCTCTCTCCCTCTTTACACAGCTAGTAAAAGACCAGTGAGTCCACACTGTGGAAGTATTAATTTCTAGCTAAAGAAAACTTAAGCATGATTCTCAAATCTTAGTTGTGCCACATTTTTTCTTTGCCTGGAGACACGGTCAGAAATTTAGGAAGGAAATGTCAAATGGAAAGGGGACAAAACTCAAGAAACAAAACTAGAGTAAGTCTTCACTAATACTTATCCTTACGAAAAGTTAACTGTAATGAATGGCATTATAAGGCCACAGTTTCAGCAATATTCGTAGCTGATCAGGGTCCAAAGGCACTATAGTAACCTACACATTTATTTAAATGGCACAAGAAGTAAAAAAATGTTGGTCTGTTGCACTGAATGGCTTAAAGTGATGGTTTACCTAGCTGCTATAGCACAAGATAGAAAAACAAAGGACCAAATAGGACTCTCAATAAATGAATGTTTCAGACTGCTAGACACTAGAAAGGAAGTGCCTGTTGTCCCATTGTCTACTGTGTCATTTACAGTACTAAGGGACAAGATAGTCACCTCCAGGAAACTGAAAGTTAATCCCTTGCCCATACTAGGAGAAATCTAACATGACATGGATTTTGGCTAGTGTAAATGAAACCCACTTGGTCACATCTCAGACACTGAAGGTAAACCAAGCCCTGTAGCACACAGAACTACTCTTCTTCCAAGTTTATAACAAGACTGGGTAAGCCTGTCTAAGTGTCTTGATCTTTCCCTGGTCAGTGCATAGATGAACCAATCATTCAGGTATGAGGATCACAAAATCTGTCCTTGTTCAGCACCAAAGCTACAATGGTCCTAATTTTTGTGAAAGACCTAGGTACAGATGCAAGGCAAATTAGGTAAGTACAATACTGGATATGTCACTTGTTCCAGGATAGAAAAGTAGTAACCCTTAGAGTAAAATCCAGAAGGTTTGAGTTTTCTGACATGGGAGGGAAATCTTATTTTCTGAGATGGTAAAATCCAGTGTTTTGCTGCAAAAGTGGATTTTTTTTGAATACCATGATTCCAGAAGGAAAGATCTCCCACCTATAGGCTTCTCGTGCCATCAGGAATGAGCTTAATGTGTTAGCTGTTTCAGGAGAACAAACGATTAATTGCAAGAAAAATCTCTGAGAGATTTCTCATCATTTTTATGGTGAGTGGCACAAAATTCTAAATTCTGCTTGATCTCAACCACTAGGTAGATGGAAGATCTGAATAGATAGGAAGAATACCAACCTGGAGTATAAGCTTGTCTGTAAAATGTTGAGGAGAAAGATGATAGAAGATTATGAGCAGTATTACCTTGCAAAACAGCAAAAAGCAGTTGAAGAGAAAGCAAGTTTGCAGGGCTCGGCATGAAATCCAGCTAAGCCAAACTCTTCCAAGCCCATCTGTGGATGAAGGTGGTAAAAGAACGACAAACTGATGTGAACTGGAACAGATTTGCTGGCGCTTTTACAACAAACTATTTTCGTCAGCAACAACAATGGAGCCATTGTACCTGGGCTCCATCACTCCTGAACCTGAAGTGCTCCGTGACGAAGTGGCAGCGGCCCTTCAGAAGTTGGGAAGAGCGGCACGTTTAGACCAAGTATATGTAGAAGAACTTTGTGTGGGAGGTGATACATTCCTAAAAGCATTTAGTGAGAGATTCTCAAGATACATTAAAGAGGGGAGAATTCCGAAAGATTAGAAAAGATTGCGAAGTGTTCTTCTACCAAAAAAAGGTGATCGAGAAGACATTCGCAATTATCAACCCATCTGCCTGCTTTCTCATCTTCATAAGGTCTTTATGAGAATTATCTATGCCCATATTAAGGGTGTCCTTGAGGAAAACAGGAAGGCTTTTGTAGGGGATTCTCCACAGTGGACCACATTATTGTCATCAGGCACATGACTGAAAAGTGTAAAGAGTACAAGATCCCATTATGCCAGTTGTTCATTGACTTTAAAAAAGCCTTTGACTCGGTGGAACAAAATGCAGCTCTAGACACTCTCCTTTCACAGGGCATCTCCCCTGTTTATTTTAGAAACTTACAAGACTCCATGATGGATGCAACTATGGAAATCATGCTGTTTGATGTCCTTTGTCATCGAAGTTAAGGGAGGTGTAAAGCAGGAGGACATTTGTTGACCAAAGTTGTTTGCCAGCATCCTGGAAGATGTCCTGCAGAGTATTGAAGTGAAAGATGGATTTCTGATTGACAGCAAGGTTCTTCTGATGTTCCTTTTCACAAATGACATTGTTCTAATTGCATCAAAACTTGAAACATTACAAATCCTTCTCAAATGACATCAGTAAGAATGCAAAGGAGATTGGCCTGACCATCCACATTGGAAAAACAAAGTGGATGAAAAACGCATATTGTTCAGAGTAGATCATGCAGCTGGATAGACAGTCTGTCAAGCTGGTGGATCTATGTGTGTATCTTGGACAAGTGTTGCAGATGGACAATGAGTTGGGCCCGGAGTTGAGCAGGAAGAGGAGGGCAGGTTGGATTGCCTTTGGGAATCTGTGCAGTATTTTTGTTGATTCCAAACTCTCTACCACCATGAAAGCCCATCTCTAAAACTTCTGGTAATGCTGTACAACTGTGAAATCTGGAATACGACACATACAGAAGAATCAAAGCTGCAAACCACCCAAAGAGCAATGGAAAGATGCATAGTAGTTGTCAGTAGGCTTTAGCATGTTACCACTGATGATTTGCATGCAAGAAGAGATGTCAACGATATCAACCAAGTTATGTATGACCGGAAAAGGAGATGGGCCGGCCATGTAGCGAGACTGAAAGACAACAGATGGACAGTGCGTATACTCCATTGGTATCCATGAGACATGAAAAGAACAAGAGGAAGGCCTCCAACACGTTGGGTGGATCCTTTATGGAGTATTTGTGGAAGGACATGGATGAGAATCATGCAAAACAGGACAGTGTGGAAAAGTTGTGATCTATATCAGTGGTGAGACTATCTGCATTGATGAAATTATGGTTCTTCCAAGTATTGTAAGAGGAACTTATGGAAAGCAAACAGACTTTACATCTCTGCATCATTTGGACTACAACCCTCATTCCACTGTAATGTAGTTTATCCACTTTAACCACTCAATAACTCTCTTTTTTTCTTAGCTAATAAATCTATAGTTTAGTAACTAAAAGATTGGCTACAGCATTGTCTTTGAGAAGACTCACAGTATACCTTTACCTGGAGGCACAAGACCTAACCAGGCACACTTTTTCTTACTTTTCCACCCCCAGGAAAAGGGCGGCTCTGAAGGATCCAGTTTTCCTCTGGCTCTCCAAGTCTCTTACGTTCAAACAATCCTCAAACCATTTTCCTAGTCTTCATTCGAGATTCCTTGCTAAATCAGCAGACTGTACCTCAGACCCAATCTAACACATCACCTTCCAAAAAAGGAAACTGGGGAGGCTGGTGGCACAATAAAACAACAAGAATCAGGAAATGCCAATGCCTGGGCACTTATACTCACAGATTTCGTTTTAGGGGCGGAGGCAAATCATTATCTTGACAAAGTCACACAAGTTTCCAAGGAAGGTCTTAGCCAGACTTTTAGGATTTTTCTTTGGAGGACAAAAAAGCCTAAGCCTTCATGAAGTATGTATTATTCAATCTAATGACTGTGGGGTAGGGACATAGACTGAAAGCAGCTGTCAACCCTTACCCATCTTCTGATTCATCTATTCTTTAATGGGAGGCGACTTCTTTATCAAGTGAATTTTTCTGTCTTTTGAGCGGGCTGACAGGTATGGTTTGCCCTATGGCAGGGATATGCACACCCTCAGAAAGGCCAGCAGCTGCTCATTATTCCTGTGTGCATTGGCAGCAGCTCCTGGCAAATGATTACTTCAGGAAACAGAAACTATGTTTTTCTTTAAATTTAGTGCACAGTTGGTCAAAACTCTTCTGGGATGAAAAATGTTCATTTGGTTTGGGGGGAGAGTTTTAATGAAAAATGTACTGAATTAAAGGCAAGAAAAGGAGATAACTCCTACTCCTTCTCCTCCCCCCCACCATACATAATTTTTCAGTTTGAAGCAAAATTAATTTTTTCATTTAGTTAATTTTGAATGTTTTTCATAAACATGAAAAACCCAAAATGTCTGAACAAAAAGTTTCCATTTCTTTCTAATTGTTTTTATAAAAAAAATCTTTTCCAGCCAGCCCTACTTCTCAAAGTGTAGCCTTGCTTATTTCTTGCATAAAGGCTGCATTCCGTAAACGAGTGCATTACTTTGACAGTGTGATAACCCTGTAACTCAGCTGGTCTCATACTTGTCAAGTGCTGGTTCCGTCTAATCAGGCCTTGTGGTTGGAGCAGAGATTGAAGTCAGATATAGGTGGTCAGGACTGGGACAAAGTCAGTGCTGGCACCAAAGTCCAGGCACAGGCTGGGGTCAAAACTGAAATCAAGAATTTATAGATAAAGCCAAATCAGTATCACAGATGAAATCCAAACGCAGGCCAAAAGTCAAAGATGGATGGTCAGAGTCTGGGAATCAGGAAGCAGGGCTGAAGTGTGTGTTATAACTAATTTGGAGCCTAATCAGTATAAGTGCATGGCCAAGGTTGGAATGAGGCCTATGAAAGGGTGGGATAGGAGTAGAAACCACCTCCAGAGCAGGCGGGGAGTCTAGTGAATCTTTTCCATTGCAAGAAACTGAGAGGATTCCTAGGCAGCAGTGCAACTACACAGGCTAATTTACAGCTCTGTGTTGATTAGGGAAATACCTGACCTTGGAGGTCAGTTGAGATGGGCTTTGCTCAAGGATTGGCTGTTGTCTGGGCACTAATCCCACAAGTACAACTATTATGAGACATGCATGACAGCCACAGAGGGTGTTTGCATTTATATCATCAGTTAATAGCTCGTTGAATAGACCCTGTCCTTTAACAGCTATGAGATTTTTTTTTTTGCCAGCATTTGCCATGCAGCAGAAGGGATGATCATTTAGCCCCTGTTATTCACAGATATATGCATACCATGTTTGTAATATATGTTTGCACAATACATTTGTGTTATATTACATTGCAAATATTCCAAATAGACAGGAACATATTACAATTTACTTCATAAAAGTTACTTTAAGAAAGTGAATATGTAAGTATGCTGCTTATTCTTGAGTGTACTAAGAATATATGGTAAAAGCTAAAGTTATGCCTTTAGAAGAACTCTAGAAACAAATAGCAGTCTCTGAATCGTCTTTAAATAGTTTCTTTATTAAAATCTTCCACAAATATAATTTCCTAATTCAATGGAAAAATGTTCTGCACGTGTAACATGGAAGGCTTTATCAAACCCAAAAATAAATTTCTACAGATTTAAGATGCATGGAAAGCAGACATATTTTGCTGAATCTGGATATAACTTTGCCATACCTAAACAATACTCATTTTTATGTTCTGATGCCATAAACAAAGATTTTTAATCACTTCACCTGTTCATTCACTCTGGAGTGTGATGGTCCATGATGGATGAGAATCTTCACAATATCTACATCTCCTTTCCAAGCAGCCAAGTGTATAGGAAAATAACCTTTGTTATCTGCCACGTTAGTTGATGCTTCATACTGAAGTAATTTGATAACTATATCCCTGGAAAACAGGGGGAGGAAGGGGAAAATGCTAAAAATTGAGAGGACAGCTTGTTTTATAGAGTTTGTACACATTGTCAAAATGTTTATTCTTAATAACAGATGAGCCAAATCCCACAGTCATTCATTCAAAACCTACTGAAATTAATTTGCCTAAAAACTGACTACAGACTGCAAAACAAGCTCAAAATGTTATGATTGAATGTTATGTTTGTTCTTTATTTTAATGACTGAATAAAGGGGTTATTTACTGACAGTAACTCTGGAGGCAATGCATTAAAAGAACCACAGAGACACTCTGTAGGACACATGACCCCATCCATGTTGGCTGCAGAACCTTTTTAAACAATAGCTGACAGTAAGGCTGATATGCATCCTACCTCCTTAGTTCCTCTCCCCTTCAGAAGTCTTGCTATAAGTTGAGCTCCAAAGCACAGAGCAAGAGGGAGCGTCAGTTTGAAAAGAAGTTTCTTTGGTGTGCAAGAGTAACTGTTGGTAAGTAAAAGTGACAAGGAGTCCTGTGGCACCTTATAGACTAACAGATGTATTGGAGCATAAGCTTTCGTGGGCAAAGACGCAGATGCATGTCATGTTGGTAAGTAAGCCCTTTTTCTTCTTCGTGACATTGCCTCCACAGAGTCCCATAGCAAGAGATCATCGAACGACAACATACTTAGGTGTTTACTAATCTCTCTGAAAATCCTGATTTCATTTTTAGTTTCTTATTTTTCATCTACCAAGATCAATGAGTGATGACACAACTTCATTATTTTTCATCTGTAGCTGATTTCTATTAACATGTTTAAATTGTATTTTATAGGATTTTCCATACTTTGTAAATAGAAGGTGCTCAATATAGCCGTTAATTTTTAAGTAAAATTCCATATTGATTTCAACAGGATGCTCTGCTTAAAAACAATAAGGTCTGAACTACAGTTAGCAAGTATGCTAGAAAATAAATCAGTTTTTACTGATTACCTGTACATTTATCTTCTCATAGAATGAACTTCTGATAGCCCTAAATACATTAACTACACTCATCAGCTAATACAGTAGAGGCAGTTCTGGACAAGCAAACACTGGCTCTTTAAGAGCTGGCATGAACCAAAAAAATTGAGGAGTACTCTGAAAGCAGATTACAAGAAACTTTATTTCATACGTTAAGAACTTAGGCCTTGACTAAAAAGATAGGCAAAACTAAAACCTGTGGTCCCTAAATCTGTCCCAAATACTGCAAATAAGGACAATGATATAATGTTAAATCTGGACAAAGGAAGGAGAAGGCCTACAAGATGCACCCCCATATTGTCACTGAAAGATCACTTCTGGATTCAGAAGACATGACAAATCTGATACAGGGAGGCCAAGTCAAGGTTTCAGTCCAATGGTCCATTTACCTACCACTGAGAAGGTCAAACTGTGTGGGGTGGGGTGGGGAGGAAAGGCCACATGCACCAAGGGTAGTCCTGCTAGCTTCTTTGCTCCAAAAGGAGTGGACCCAAGAACCGAGTCCAATGACTGCTGTGTGTTAACTCTTTCCTGGTAGAAGAAAATAATAGAGGTTTGGCATGATGTGGGCTCTTAGGCCTGGTCTACATTACATGGGAAGATCAAAGTAAGATACACAACTGCAGCTAGATAAATTATGTAGCTAGAGTCAATGTATCTTAAATCCCCATCCACACAGCAGGAGGTTGATGGAAGCAAATGCTCCCATCGGCTTTCCTTACTCTTCATGAGGAGTAGGAGTACTGGCACAGACAGGGGCACTCTTTCAGTTCAATCTAGCAGGTCTATATTGCACCCACTGAATCGAACCCCAGAAGATTGACCTTGGCAGCACTGATCTTCCATGTATTGTAGACATGCCCTTAGGTAGCCAACACTTTGACATCCAACAAAAACGTGCCTTGAATTGCCCCAAGTGGCTGATGGGCATAGTTAACCTAGGAATTGTGTTTCAGGACCACAGTAAAGGTACTCAGTTGAGAAAATATAATACAAACTACACTGTTTAAAGGATAGCAGACTATACTAGTAAAAACTTAAGAAACAGAAGATAACAAATGGAGTACTGCAGCAACTTGGATTAGGTCCAATATTTATTCTATAAACAAAATATTTTGCTCTAAATAAACTAAGATGGAGTAGTAAACAAATGAATATTTTATACTTTTGTTGTCACCAAATCAGACGTACCAGCTAAAATTCAGGGAAAGCTAAAGTATTTATGAGCGTGGATCGTCCAGGCGTTGCAGTTTGGGCAGAAACAAATTAATGAGGTCTTGGGGATAAAAGTTGCCTAAAGAATATACGTTTAACTGAACACTAAGCAAAAAAAAGACTTGGGAGTTATAACAAACATATCAAAGAATGGTTTTGAACATACCATAGAAAAACTGGATAGCCATAAGGGACATATTAAAGGAATGCATTATATCATCCTCTAAATGACATATTAAAATACTAATATCTTTTAGTACACAATGATGAACATTGGCAACAAAAAAGGATCATTGGTGAGATATAAAAGGTACAGAAGACAACAATGATATAAGTGGTAGAATTAACTGATAAAAAAGTATAATTAGAATAGTTCTGATTTTGATATGTTTTTCATACTCTAGGTACCCCACAACACTTTACAAAGCACTGTTTGCTACTGATAGGGCAGTGATTGGAAGGTCAAACATAGCTCCCATTTATGTATTCAGTGGTACATAATCACTATATCCTGACCAACATTTTTTCTTTTACTAAATTAAGACTTTGATATTCAAGGTTGTTTGTTATCTTCTCTTTCAAAAAGTGCCAAGGTAACATTAACTTCCTATTGACATTTATCAAAAATGTAAAAAACCAAAAACGGATGTCTTTTTAACAGCTCATTTAGAAAGTATGTACTATGGATGCCATGAAACTGATAGGATAAAAGCTGTTTTGACAGGACACAAGAATCAGTGGTCATGGACCTCTAAAAATAAGTTAAAATAGCTTTAAAGGAGTTTAAGAGAAATGCTCTATTTGAATGTGAATAGTCACATTAAAGCAATGTTAAAGGTGCATTCGAAATCAGAAACAAACATAATCAGAAAAATGCCAAAATTAAGACTCCAGTAACAATGTTGATTAGGCTCCACTGTGCATCCTGTATATTTTATAGTAACCTACAAACTTAACCAGAAAAAGGCAGAAATAAACAATGCAATATATCTGCAATACAGCCAAATTATGTTGCTATAGAAAATGTCATTTTTATTTTATTTTTATTTTTATTTGCCTAACATTTAAGCCCTAAATAATAGCATTTGCCTAAACCCTAATATTTTCATGTACCTTTTGTAATTTAATTTCGTTTGCTATTTAAAATGAAAAGGGAAAACATCATTGTCTATGGTTAATGTTACTGTAAATTCTTTTCATTACCATGTGAAAATCACATAGGTTAATGAGAGGAGGGGGAAGGTTAATTTCCACACTGGTAGGTGGCTGTTTTTTGTTTGGCTGGAGACTAACAGGTTTACATTGTGACAACTTTTGTTACAAGACAGAGAGATATTTCCTTTTTTTAAAATAAAAGTAAAAGCTGAATATTTGGAAAATACTACAGAATGTAACGAATATGCAGATACCCTACAATAACAGGATCTTTAGAAATACTGCACTCTTATTTTGCTTTCTGTCCCTGATGACAAGGCAAGCAGTATTTCTGGACTATTTTGAAACCTTTGTGTTTCAGTATGATATTTAGAATTTCCCTCATGGTTTTTTCGCCCCCAGCAGACATTCCTTCTTTGCTCATCCCTTTGCTCAGGGAAGTAGCTCTCCACTTGCCTGTCAAAATAGGTAGGATAAATATTCATTGTGATCGCTCAAGAGTGGTGATGGGGAGACTAAGGTTTCATTAGATGTTTCTAAATCTTACTAAATTATAATGAGCATGCTCAGCAATGTGAAGTCAGTTGGAATTAAAGTTGCTCTGAAACTGTCAGGAAGTACTTGTACCCTGGATTGTGTCCTATGTCCGTACCGACTTCCATCTTTCAAATTCTAGCCATTTTTACTGTAAATCTGCCTTTGACTTCAATGGAAGCAGAGTTAAGCCAACAATGAATGTGTCTGAAAATAATATCTTAAGCTCTTAAAAAAAAACAGCATAAGATATAAAAACGCTAACTAAATAGATAATGTAAATAGACCTAAAGAGGCCACATATCCTTCTTATCTTCCAGAATGCTAATATGTTACTATGATTAGCCTGAAGTCTATCGCTGGATCTGGATATCGAAACATTATGCTTCTGCCCAGTTTTTCACTTTTTAAAGTACAAAGTGACAGTTCAATACTCAGACTGAAATATTCAGTCAGACTAAAAAAAATGAACATTTTTTTGCAAGCTACCTTGGTCTTCTGACAACTGGGAATGCATACTTGCACAAGAAATAAATTATAAAAAGGCCCATGATGTTTCCGTTTTTTCAAAGAGATAGGCTAAATCTCAGTCTTGCGCAAGAACATATGCAAATGAGGTGCGGTGATGAATATTGCCATGCCTCATTTGCATACTTAATGAGCTGCAATTGTTGCACAAGGGGCTTTTGCGCAAGAAGGAGCAATCTATACTGAAAATAAGCGGCAGAACGGGTCTTGTGCAAAAGCCCCTTGCACAAAAATGGTGGCTCATTAAGTATGCAAATGAGGTGTGGCAATATTCATCGCTGCACCTCATTTGCATATGTTCTTGTGCAAGACTTGGCAGTGTAAATGTAGCCATAGAGTTTAGTAGACTACATTAATGACTTTGGGCTAATTCTAGGGAGATAAATTACAGTGACAGACTATTCTGAATCTAGTTTAGGAGTAAAACTTGGAGGATTCACATTATTTGCTCTTGTGTTCATTTAGAAATAAAATTAGTACTTATAGACTGTAAGAAAAATGTGGTCTACAGTAATATTAGAAAAATGGCAGGCTTGTGTAAAACAAATAACAACACATAATACATAACCAGCCATTCCTATACTACCATTCCTGTCTACATCCAACAGTGTAACAATTTGTGACTAAATAGACTAGGAATACAATTATTGTGGGTCTATGTTATTTTATTTAGATCTGACCCAAAAGCCCTTTGAAGCCAATACAAGTCTTTCCGTTAATTTCAGTAAACTTTGGGTCAAGCCCTTATCTCCAATCCAGATGCCCAAATTGTCTTCAAACTATGAGAAGACATGGCAGTACTAATATCCACAATAAAAATGGGGTATCCAAAACAGAGATGATACCAAACTTGGTCACAGTCGAACAAGAGCCAGTGGAAGAATCAAAACAGAATCTAGAACTCTGATTCGGACTCTCATTTCCCTGTTCCGATTGTTAGATCATGATACTGTCTCTTTAGAACCAATTACATAGACTCAGAAATTTTTCTGTAAATATGCCTCTTGAGAAAGGAGTTTAATATAAATATTTTGTTAAGTCAATTTATTGGACTGTTTTCACCCATGTTGAGATGAAGAGGTTACTTACCTTGGACATTAACTGGAGTTCTTTGAGAAAGACTGCTCCACTCATATGTAAATGTGTCTTTGATTTGAGACTTTTGGTAGTAGTGCCCATTCAGTCTACACATGTGCCCTCACTATTTTTGTGCCCCATACCAAGGGTATATACGGCAGTGTCAGATGAACTGTCCTCAGTTCTTTGTTTACTGCAATGTCCACAACGCCAAGACACTGAAGCAGAGGGAATGAAAGTTAGGTGGTGGAGCATCCATAGGGATAAACAACTCAAAGAATTCCAATTACTGCACTAGGTAAATAATCTCTTATTCTTAAGTATTGTCTCTGCTTGTACTCTAGCTCAGAGAACTCCCAAATAATACCTTCTAAGGGTACATCTATACTTACCATAAGATTGAAACTCCGGAGATCAATCGTCTGGCGTTCGATTTAGCGGGTCTAATATAGACCCCTAAATTGAATGCAGAGGGCAGCTCCCACCGGCATCCCGTACTGGACGTCTCCAAGGCTCAGCTTTAGGTAAGCCAACTCTAGCTATGCATTTTGCATAACTGGAGTTGCGTACCTTAAGTCTACCTTCCTGGTCTAGTGTAGACTAGGCCTAAGGAGATGGATACTTCAGAGCCAGATCTAAGACTGACTGGAAACTGTGGAACCACAGGAGACAGATACCCTAGAAGTGTAAACTAGACCATATAATTTAGAAAAGGTGTGAACCAAAACACATGTGGCAGATTTTAATGTTTCTGCAATAGCCTGAGGGCTCTGCAACACAGGGGAGAGGAGTGAGCATCAATGTGTTTGTTTATATAAAACATTGTGGTGGTATTTTCTGTTAGAACTGAGGCACACTTACCCTGGAGGTGAAAGGCACACCACTCACAGCTCCTTTACACTGATATACAGTGGAATCTCTGCATGAAACCAAAGGTTATAAGGTCTCATAGACTTTAAGGTCAGAAGGGACCATTATGATCATCTAGTCTGACCCCCTGCACAATGCAGGCCAAAGAATCTCACCAACCCACTCCTGGAATAATCCTCTCACCTATATCTCAGATATTGAAGTCTTCAAATAGTTTAAAGACCCCAAGATGCAGAGAATCCTCCAGCTGTGATCTGTGCCCCATGCTACAGAGGAAGGCAAAAAACCTCCAGGGCCTCTGCCAATCTACTCTGGAGGAAAATTCCTTCCCGACGCCAAATATGGCAATCAGCTGAACCCTGAGCATGTGGGCAAGACTCACCAGCCAGACACCCAGGAAAAGTTCTCTATAGTAACTCCTATCATCCCTTCATTGGCCTATTTACCACTGATAATGAAAGGTCAATTAGTTACCAAGCTCATGTTATCTAAGTGTGCTTCCCACCGCATCACCAATGCATCCATGACTAGGGTGAGTGCTGGCTGTGGTTTGGGAAAGGAAATTCCCACACAAATTGCCTGTGGGTCTAGCTGGAATGGATAAAAGCAAGGCAGTAGCTTAAAAGGCTTCCTTCGCAAGGTTGGTGTATGGAGGCCTAGGTGTCCTTGTGTCCCTCAGGACATGGAGGCTACAACCGATTTGTTTAGCCAAGAGCCCCAAGCATTCAGTGGGAGGCAAGAGACCTAAAGCCATGAACTCCTGTGCATCATAATGCCTGTGGACATCGCATTGGTGGCAGAATCTGTTGAGCCCAATGAGGCTTATAATGAGCAAAAAGGCACAGCTGTTTTGCGTTTTTCAAATTGGGGTGAGATCTTATTGCCCCGTCTCTCCTTAGCATTGGCCACATCCACAGCTAGGGATATTAAAAATCGTGTAATAGGGTAACCATGTAACTGCTGAAAACCGCAGCGGTTACACGATTACACATGCTGTAGGCTCTGAGCCTGCAGCGAAGCCTCCCCAGGAGCAGGGCTGCCAGCCCTTGTTGGCCCAGCTCCCAGGGATATGGCTTCACTGCTGCAACAAAGCCACCTCCCCGGGAGCCGAGCAGGCAGCTTTTGTCCACTGGGCTCCTGTGGAGGGGACTTCACTGCCCTTCCACAGTGAAGCTGTCTCCCTAGGAGGCTGAGTGTAACCGACACCATTAACCGATAAGCATCCGCTTATCCATTAAATGGTTAGTCATTAACACTCTAACATCCCCAACCCCACTGTGCCCAGTTGAAGGTGAGTGAAGGTGAGTGAATAAGTACTCATAGCCTTAGAGGACACAAGGAAGATGACGATGCTGCAACAGGCCCTGACCTTTCAGCTCCCAGGTAGCCTCCCTGAGGATGATAGCAGTGATAGAATCATCATGCATGTGGTGGCAGTCCTTTCTTCCACCTGGACGTGGACATCTATCGAGGTGCCGGACGTGATGCTAATCATGGTGCCAGGCTGGGTGCTGAGCACAGTGCTCATTGCGGTGCTGGGTATGGTGCTGGAGCCCATTCTGACCCTCTTGAGGGTTTCCTGGACAGAAAGGAAGATCAGAGGCCTCTCCTCCTGTCAGAGGCTACTGATACAGACCAGGAACCTGGGCTTGACAGTACCCTCAGAGTGTCCAAAAGGGCCACTGTACTGGGGTTTTCCACCAAGCGCCTGATGTGATTGCTCCCAGTGAGATCATTGCAATCAATGCTGATTTCTTTTAGATATGTAGGAGTCTGGCTCTGAGACAGAGGTCAAGCCTTTGAAGACCAAGACAGCACAGTACCAGATGGTGCTGAAGTGTAGTGCTGGGGGGAATGGTCCCAGGAGGAGCAATGCCAGGGAGATTGGTCCTTGGATGACCAGTGTCGAGGCAAGATGGATTGTTGGTGAAGCATGGACTGTATGCCTCTGGACAATGTGGGCATTCTAGTGGGTGCTGGGTCTGGCTCCTGTGACAGCCTGTGCATTAGCGATGATGGAGAGTGTTAGGCTGTCATTTCAATAAAGTCCCTTCTGCCTGAAATGGGTGGGTGGTATTTCCAAATCTCCTATCTGGCTCTCCCACATCAGGCAGTCCACAAGAACCAAACTCAACAGCTCTGTGCGTGGTGCTAGAATCAACAGTACCCATTGTTCACAAGGCACTGTGGGGTGTCCTTCATGAGCCTCATCACCTTTGGTTGTTGGTGATGACCCTCTCTCTGGCTGCTTCTGTCTCTTATATTGCACTGGAGAATATGAATGATGTTGATAGGTTACTGCACCAGCAATACACAATGGAGACTGGGTGTGCCAGGAAGTCTTGAGCACCAGGGCATTTGGTAGTGCCATGCTACCCTGCACTAAGGATAATGTTCTGTGCATTGATGTAGTCGGTTTTGGTGGTGGGCCATGCTGCACCTGTAGAAGGTGCATAGTTGACTCCATAAGGAGTTTGAGCCTAAAGTCTTTTTCCTTTTTCATGCAAGGTTGGAAACCCCTGCAGATCTTGCATTTGTTTGTTTGGTGTGCTTCATTCAAGCACAAGGCAAGATTTGTGAGGGCCTTACCAATAGGCTTCTGGCACAAAGCACAGGGTTTGAAGACCTGGGACTGAGGCATGCCCCAGTGCCTATGGGGATAATGAGAAGGGAGTTGACAACCCCAACTAATCTAACCAATGTTTACTATAACTTAACACTTACTCTAATCACTGAGCTAATGATAACTATTTACAAGAAAGCAATTAAACACTGGGGATTTGCTTGCCAGAGGCAAGGGAAGAAAGCTCCAATGACCATTACTGGCAGTAAGAAGGAACTGAGCCAGCGGCAGGTCAGCAGGGACGTATATACACTGCCATAAGTGGGGGTGACTCCAGGAGGCTCTGCTTGGAATCGACATGAGCAATCGCTCAAAGAAGTATACCAAGTTACTGGGCTCGTGCTGATGGAATTTTTTCTAGCTTGGGATGAACTCAGCCATGCAGTAGTGGCTGCCCTCCCTCCCTTTGGCACCACCCATCCATTCTGCAGGTTCTATTTCAGTTGCTTGAGGTTACTGGTAGTCTTATGTCCAAGCCCAATCAATTTGCTCCCCTGGATTGCCTATGGTCTAGAGGTCAGTCTGACCATCTTGGGGGACTTTCCTGGGGTTGGCCCCTTAGAGTGCATGTTATGACTTGATGTTACCCTCCCAGATCTTGCTCAGGTCCAACCTATATGATGTCAAGGCCCTGGGAAATTCCACCACTAGCAACCCCTCAGCCTCCATAAGCTCATCATTAACCACACTGCATCCGAGAAGGTCAATAAATGTAGTGCTGTATATACACACTCCTGGCAACTTAGGGAGTGCTTCAAACTTGTAATCTTCACCCCACCCAAAAACTTCTTTCCAAAGAAGAAGTAGAAGCCCCACAGGAAGCTGGAAGTGAAGACCTCAAACATTGGAAGCTGTGGGTGAAGAAGGGAGATGAAAGGTATCTGTATTGAGGGGGAGCGGCCGCCCACTGGGGGAAGTCCCCCTCCGCAAGCCTTCTGGGGCAGAGTCTGGCCCCAACTGATCACGTGACCAGAAATCAAGGGGTGTGGCTAGCAGGATAAAAAGCCAGTTTAGAAATTCAGTCAGGCCCCAGCTGCCAGAGGAACCAGACGCCTGACCTGTGCTCTTGCACTGGGAGGCTGCTGAGGGCTTGCAGGAGGCTGAAGACTGGCCCAGACCACTGGGACCTAAGACTCGGAGGAATTACCAGTGATGTGAGAACTGTTTACCCCAACATCCCAGAAGGCCTGTTATAGGATGGGTAGGTGCAGATGGAAAAACGGGAAGTAGCCTAGGAATAGCCAACGTTAGTCTGGCCAAACTAGAGCTGATGTCAGCACGTTGTGGTGAGGATCCCCGCTGATCCAGCAGCAGGCTGATCTGCTGTTGTTAGGGTCCTGGGCTGGGGGACAGTGGAGCGGGTGGACCTGCATTCCTCCCTGTCATGCAACCCCTAGGTGGCAGTCTTCCACCTCTGCTACTCCAGGCCAATAGCCTGTGCTTGTCGAATCTCCACTAGAATGAGAAGACCTGATTGTTTGAGTTTCCTGACTTTCACTACTGATTATTTGTTGCCCCGCCCAGAACCAGGGCCTGGGCCACTTTACTAACTGTGTGTTTGTTGTCCCTCCCATGTGTCGACCCGAGTCCCAGGACTAGCTTTGCCAGCCCTGAAGTGGGCAATTGACCTACTAACTGTTGCTTTGGTCTGACCACAGGCCTGAGAGTAAGGATTATTGGAACTCAGTGGAGTGAGGCAGAGTGGCCGCCCCCGACCATCCCCTCAAACATTAACAAAAAATAAAACTAAGGAGGCCTCTATCTAATGACTAAATTAAAAAACAGCTCTAAAAGCAGACTTGTAAAGAAGTGCTAATTGCTCCATCTGAGGCTGAGGCTATTGAGAAGGAACTGAGGGCAGTTTGTTTTATACTCCCTATAAACACTCAATATGGGGCATGAGGATAGTTAGGGTCCAGGTGCAAACAAAATGGGCACTGCTACAAAAATTCTCTAATCAAGGTCATATGGGGTGCATGAACACCTGAAATGGAATCCATAAGGACAATAATACTCAAAGAAGTCAGTGTTATGCGACATTCATTAAGTATACCCAGAGAAATATGGCCATAAATATGAGGCAAATGGAACTT
This sequence comes from Rafetus swinhoei, assembly GCA_019425775.1. NCBI lineage: Eukaryota > Metazoa > Chordata > Testudines > Trionychidae > Rafetus > Rafetus swinhoei. The sequence goes on along the minus strand of CM033437.1, from coordinate 264,698,393 downwards.
ACTTGTGTCCATTTAAAGCTGCATGGTGTAAAGCAGTGTAACCCGAACTGTCTGTGCAGTTTATATTTGGACCTCGCCAGATACTGCAAATAAAACACAATTGTAAAATTATTGTTTGTAATGGCAAACAAAAATGTTTGATGAATGATGAAATTATAATATGAATGTAAAGGTTCCTGCAATAGAAATAGCTAATATATCAGGCACAAATTATTTAGAAATGCCTTCTATGTGGAAATCGACATACTGAAGTTCAAGTAATTTATTTATAAAAATCATTTAACATATGTTCATCTTACAGCAATCTTGAACTTCATGTAGGATAGTTCTTAAAGATTAAATAACTATTCTGTAATTTCAGTCAGATCTCTTCTTCCAGTAATAACATTCTGCTACCTGGAATTTTCTACTAAATATGCTGAAATACACTGTGATTCCTTTCACACTAGTTTTTCACCAATATAACTTTGTTGACATGAGTTCAGTCACTCCTGATTTAAAGTAGTGTAAGAATAATTGTTGCCAATAACATCCTTTAAAGAGATACAGTCAATTTAAAATAACACACTGCCTGTTTTGAAAAGTTACTCCTAAGATTATATAACTGAAAGAGCAGTAAAAACTATTTACCCTATTTATTCAGTTTGATAACTTTGTGAATTTAATAGTAATTTGTGTATAGTCCACTTTATTATTTTTCCTTTGTAGTCAGTTTTCCTATTGATTGCCTCCATTGTTCACAAAACAATATGGGAATATTTTTTAAAGTAGAAAAATTATTGCAAAACTTCAAAGTCAATGCAGTACCTGAAAATATTTTCTGTTCATTTTAATTGATTAAATTTCATGCCATGTCCCTTTAAATTGTAAAAGCACTTTAGTATTGTATTACTGTATGCAATGTAGCCTTTTCAGTACATGAAATTATGAGATTTGAGCAGCAATCATGGTTCATACCAAGTATGAAAATACTCTTCAGCCTTCATAGACAAACAATATTTTGCTTTTACTTCCTTAGGAAATTACATGCTGAGTTTTCAAAGAAAATGGTCTGAAGCAATTCAGTTAAAAAAATTCAGCATTTACTGTAGTTTTCTATGATCAAAGTCACCAAACTTGGCCGTGAAATGGCTAGACATGTCTAAAAGATTTTTTTAACACTCTTAGGGTATGTCTACACTAGCTCGTTAATTCGAGCTAGGTAGGCAAATCAGGGAACCGGAGTTGCAAATGAAGCCCGGGATTTAAATATCCCGGGCTTTATTTGCATGTTCCCGTCCGGCCGCCATTTTTAAATCCCCCTTAGTCCGAACGAACTGCCCGCGGCTACACGCAGCAGTTTAAAGTTAATCCGAACTAAATCCTTAGTTCGGATTAACTGTTATTCCTCATTCCACGATTTAATTATTTAAATCGCCGCTTCATTTTCCTATGTCTAGTAAACTCATCTACATGGCTCCGTCGACAGAGACATGTAGTCTAGACATACCCTCAGGGTGCATCTACACTGCGGTGCTAGCTTGAAATAAGCTATGCAATTTGAGCTATGCAAATTCGAGATAGTCTATTTCAAAATATGGCGCTGTCTACAGAGTGCCAAATTTCAAAATAGACCACTATTCCAACAAGTCCCTTAATCCTTGTGGAATGAGGTTTACTGGGATATCGGAATAGCATGCCCATTATTTTGATTGCTTTTCGAAATAACAGGCATGCTGTCAAGATGCAGAAAACGCTATTTTGGAATACCAGATGTATCCGGAAATAGCGCCGCAATCTAGACGTACCCTCAGACCTTTGCAGGTTCAGGCTTTAATTGTCTTCTTGGAAGTTAATACAAAGAAAAATCTATTTCTTTGTGTCCTTCAAGAAGTATAAAGCTGTTTTTCAATTTTCCTATCTTCTAACATTAGACATACAAAACACTACATCTATACTTTTCTTACTCAGTCTCACTGTGTGTCCAATAATAGGATCTCCAGTCACTTTGAAAATGTTACTTCATATGTCATGTGAGCAACTTGCAGCTATAAAAGTCACCTTTATCTCTGGATCCTTCAATTAAAACAGTTAATTTCAGCTTCCTGAAGAAGGAAGAATTGAAAGGCATTTTGGCATATCAAAAAATTGACAAAAGAAACATTATTAGATGCTAATTCCTTTCTTCTAAAGCTGACACATCCACTAATTTGTCACTGATAATTGTATTTAGGCTTAGCCTCCAGACAAATCTGTCAAAGAACAAAATTTATTTTCATTCAATAGGAAAAATGAGGGAGTATTTCTAATTCGGTGCTATGTAGAAAAGACCAGAACAAAATTTGTTTTCATCTCATCCTATCTGATTCCTTATTTTTAAGGTGTCAATTCATAATACTTGTTGAAAAGATACTAACTTTTCCTCTTTTCTTTATTATTTTCCCTAAAAGTTATCTTTCACTGCTTATTATTTTTCTTTAGAGACAACTGATGAATGATAGAATGATTTATAAACAAATTCTTGCTATTCAATTTCTCTTCTCTGAAATCAACACATTTGTTAGGCTAAATATATCCTTTAAAAGGGAGGGCAGAGTAAATATATTTGTATAGCTGTGAATATAGTATTTAAAATTTTACTGTTTTAGGGGTTTTTTACACAACACATTCAAAATATAGCTGAATTTAGTATTATTATTATTTAGAAAACACTTAAACACATGCACAGATGTAAGTATATGCATATTTTAAGTGCCTGAAATACATAACTATTGTACAAACTATGTACTTTAAGTACAAAATTATTGACACCAATAGGACTACTTACATACTTAAAATAAAGCACATGCTTGTTTGTAGGCTCAGGGCCTATATCGTTAAGCTCAGACTGTACCAATGCCTTGGCTAAAATTTTCAAAAGTATAGTTACCCAGAGGATAATAATTCCATTTTGCAATGGTTTCAAAGCTTCATATTTTGTTTTAGCTCTGGATTTGAATCAAAACAAAACCTTTGAAACATTTTTGTGAAATGAAATTGTATCACAAAAGTCTACTATTGCATTGAAAAGGTCAGGTTTTCAAGTCAGGTCTCAGACACTCTCTCTCTCGCTACAAGTGCCTTCAGAGCTGGGAAACAAAAGAGAAGCTAGCATTGCTGCCAGGAAAAGCAGAGAATTGAGGGTGTCATAGTATAGTATCGCTATTCTTATTATCAGCTATTTCTGTGCTGTCTTCAGAGCTGAGTGCCCAGACAGCCACCACCACTCTCTTCTCTGCCTTCAGAGCTAGGTAGCTCTATTTGTACTTGTGTGGCAGCAGCAGGGTAGAACGTAAACAACTACAGTCACAAGGAGTGGGAACACGATCAGGTAAATTTGAGAACCGCTGTACTAGACTATGTGGCGAAAACCTTCCTTTAAATACATTTTCAGCAGTAAATTATTCAGATAATATATATGTCAGAGATGTCAACCTTGCTCTGAGACTTTTAGGATTGCTTAAGAAAAAATTAGGGAGGCAGCTTGGATCTCCCCCCTTTTCCCTTGAAGAAACCAGGAAACTCTATTTCCCAGTCTCCTCCTCCATTGTGCCCCAACCCTGACTCCCCAAAAACAGAGAAGAAAAGAACTGGCCCTGGGAAAGCATCACTTCGATACCACCAAGGCACCTTAATTACCTTAACCAGTTCTCGGCCTCAGCCACTTTCCTGGGTTGATCCAAATTTTCTTCTCCCTCATCTGTCATCTCCCCATTGTCCTCCTTTGCCACTTTCTCCTCCTGCCCCTCTGGCTTCTCCTCCCCTGAAGATTGCTGCTCATTGAGGGTCTGACAGGAAGTAAGTCATGGGAGGGATCTGGGATGCTGGCTTCACTGACCAAGCCTCAGGATGTGTGTTGTACTCTGCCCCTTGTGGCTCTCCGAGGTATACTCTAGGTACTCAGATAATATTAATGTAGTCCAACAAGGTTCACATAGAACAGTTACTGAGCAATGCACAATCTGTGGCTTGAGCAGGAATCCAGCAGTGCCCCAATCCTAGGGTTGCCAGATGGTTTAACCAAAAATACCAAACACCCTCCCCGCTCCGGGCCAGATGGCCAGTGGCCATCTTACCTCCCTCCCTGCTCCGGGCCAGACAGCTCCCCTGCAGAACCAGGCAAGTGGCGGGGGGAGGGCTGGGCCCAATTGCTGAGTGTGTCGTAGGGTTGCCAGGTGCCCGGTATTGACCCAGACAGTCTGGTATTTTTGCCCGCTGGCCGGAAAAAAATATCAGAAAATACCAGACATTTTAAGTGTCCGGTATTTTCTGAATTTTTTTACCAGACAGGAGCCGAAAATACCGGACTGTCCGGGTCAATACCGGACACCTGGTAACCCTACCCAATCCATTCAAAATTGTTACAGCTTGCCTCCTTTCAGACCCTCAGAAGGCAAGCCATAGTGCTATTTGCTTTGTTCATCAGACCCTAATGGTAGTAACTAACCCAGGGTATGTCTATACCACAGAGTCTTCTCAGAAAAAATGGTGTTTTTTCTGAAAAAAACCTTCAATTATGTCCACACTACAAAGGGAAAAACAAGTAGGCAGAACTATAAGCACCTAAAAATTGCATAGGTAAAAGCAGCAGATAAGGATCATATGATAGCAATAGATATTTGCTTTTAATAAATAAAAAAAATTTACAGGGTTTTATAAACATTAGCAGTCTGGAAAATCCTGCTGTTAGGTAATTTAAAATTGAGTTTATGAAATGTATTGAGCCTGTCCTAATACTTTAAAAATTATAATGAAATTGTAGTTTTGTTTTGTGAAGCAAGTGTCCTTGTTGAAGACTTTACTATTTTCAAGAAAGTAACACTTTAATAGATGTTGAATAAAAAATGTGTAATTGAGTCCAGAAATGAATTTATCCTATTAACTATTTCCTGAAGGGAAGCACAAAGGAATTTAATTGTATTTCCTGTGCTGCTTCAGTTGCATTGGCAGAAACATGAAAACTCTGATGGCTTTTACACTCAGTATTGACAAAGATGATCTTTCCAATACGTAAAATATTAACCTAGCATTTCTACAATGTGAAAATTGTAATAAAAGCATTTGAGAGAGGAAATACCAAAATGTAAAGTTGGCCATACTGGGTTAGACAAAAGGTCCATTTAGCCCAGGATCCTGTCTGCCAACAGTGACCAATACCAGTTGCCCCAGAGGAAAGAAACACAATCCTCACATGATCCCTTTCCTGTCATCCATTTCCAGTCAAACAGAGGCTAGGGACACCATTCCTACCCATCGTGGCTAATAGCCATTGATGGCCCTAAACTCCATGAATCTATCTAGCTCTTTTTTGAACCCTGTTAAAGTGCTAGTCTTCACCACATCTTCTGGCAAGGAGTTCCAGAGGTTGACTATGCACTGAGTGAAGAAAAACTTCCCTTTGTTTTTTTTAAACCTGCAGCCTATCAATTTCATTTGGTGACCCCTAGTTCTTATATTGTGGGAATATGTAAATAATTTTTCCTTATTCACTTTTTCCATACCAGTGATGATTTTATAGACCTCTATGATATCCTGCCTTAGTCTCCTGTTTTCTAAGCTGAAAAGTCCAAGTCCGTTCTAAAATCCTAATCATTTTTGTTGCCCTTTTCTGAACCTTTTTCAATGCCAATATATCTTTTTTGAGATGAGGCGACCACATCTGTATGCAGTATTCAAAACGTGGGCATACCATGGTGTTATATATATGGCAAATGAAATTTAATGTTGATAAATGTAAAGTAATGCACACTGGAAAAAGTAATCCCAATTATACATACAATCTGATGGGGACTAATTTAGCTACAACTACTCAAGAGAGACATCTTGGAGTAATTGTGGATAGTTCTCTGCAAACATCCACGCAGTGCAATCAAAATAGCAAATAGAATGTTAGGAATCATTTTAAAAGGGACAGAGAAGAAGACAGAGAATATCTTATTGACTCTATATAAAACCATGGTACACCCACCCTCCTTGCCAGAGGATGTGGTGAAGGCTAGGACTTGAACAGGGTTCAAAAAAGAGCTAGATAGATTCATGGAGATTAGGTCCATCGATGGCTACTAGCCAGGATGGGTAGGAATGGTGTCCCTAGCCTGTGTTTGTCTGGAAATGGATGACAGGAGAGGGATCATGTGTGGATTATCTGTTGTGTTCCCTTCCTCTGGGGCAACTGGTATTGGCCACTGTTGGCAGACAGGATACTGGGCTAGATGGACCTTTGATCTGACCCAGCATGGCCATTCTTATGTTCTTCATGCACCGGGCTCTCATTGCCATGCTATGTAACCCTGCTGCCTCTGCACGCTGGGTTCCCGTTTCAGAGCCTTGCTCCTGCTGTCACTCCAGGCAGCCCCGCATCCTCTACACTGGATTCCTGCTGTCACGCTTGGGGCTCCCACAACCCTGCCGAGAAGCCCCACTGCCGTACATGGGGTCCAGCAGCTGTATGTAGGGCTCCTGCTGCCCTGGCGCTAGCCCGTCCACTGGGACTCTCTGGTCCTGGAACATCCATGCTCTTGCCGGACCACAGATGTTGCCGGACCAGAATTTCAACTCTAGGCCTCATCCTGATCCTACTAGTGAAAACCCATCAACTTCAAAGTTTAAGACCTTTAATTTGTTTATTTTTTCACAGAGCAAAAGATACACGGATTTATTCTACTGCTAAAATTATGATCCATATTTCCAAATGTGCATGTTCACTTTTACCTACATCTGATGTGCACACCCAAATTAGAATCACATGAGTGCAGTTATGTACCTGCACAAATTCCTGATTTGCATATGCTCATTTGGTATTAGTGTTCATACAAGTTGGGCACAAGTAAATATGTGCACACTTTTGCAAGTGCACTTTAAAATGTGGGCCTTTCTGCACATTAAACACACCACCGAACTGTTAAAATGCAAAACAGTCATTTTGACTCATTGTGAACAGATGAAATAGCTCCCATCTCTCTTTTAGATATCACTTTTTCATTTTTAGTCCATTATATATGACTCTTTTCTAAGTTTCTTTTTATGAACTGTTACCAAAGTGCTCAAAAATGTTTCAGTATTTTTTAAATTTTTCACAGTTCCCCATTGAGTGGTAGCTTTGAGGGATACATTATTAAATACAATTTATTCTTCTTCATAAAGAATGGTTAATTTCTTTTTCTCATAAGTCTCTATATAATTCAAACTACTTCACTTAATTTTAAGGATGTATTTTTCAAATTGCTTCTCAAGAAAGTAGGTTTAAAAGCTTTAATGCATACCATTAGTGAATGAAATTGGACAAGCTACAATTTTCACATACAATATAGTCCAATAAACATGTTTTGGACACAATACAGAGCATTCAAAAGTTGTGCATGCAAAGAGACAAAAAAAGTGCAGTGCAATTTTTTGTGGACAAGCTCAACTGTAAGTTTTGAATTGACAAAAGCAGAAGATATCCTTAATCACGCATTTTAAATCTTCACTGAAATATTGAAAAGGGCTATTGCACACAGAGTATTAAAAAGCCAAATCAATCAAAGAAAGAGCTGTAACTTAAAATTAAAAAAACAGTCCAAAAGATAAATGTTAGAAGTTTTTCTTATTTCATTAGATACCATTATCAAACCAAAATATAGACTGACAAAGGGACTTTTTGAAATTGAAACACCACTCTATCCTCTTCTTGTGATGTTTTTACTTACTAAAATCTAAAATAACACTTTTATTATTACTTTATGGTTTTATATTTTTAAAATTATTTCTTTCAGGTTCAATGATGCCTTTAGGCACTATGCTGAGAGTAGTAGTGAGCAAAATGTGAGCACAGTAGGAAGGTTTCTCATCCCACAAGAATTTTTTATTTTGAAAAAAAAAATCCTGTCCTGAATAAGAACAAAAAGTTAATCTCAATAAAAGATTGGGAACTGACAAACAAAAATATTTTTCTGTTTGGGTCAATTGCAACATTTTGTTTTCATAGTTTTGACAGATTTCATTTAGATTTAAACCTTTTTTCCCTTTTTAGACTTTTTTTAAGGAAAGTTCAGAGAGCAGTTGTACACTCTTCTAGTTCGAACTAGGATGCAAATGTAGGCATTCAGTAGTCAGTGAGCGGGGATTTAAATATCCTGCGCTTCATTAGCATGATCTCGCCGGCACGTTACTCCAATCAACAGCTGTTTTGAAAGTGAAAGTGCGCGCCAGGACGTGTTAGTTCGAACCAAACCCCTTGGCTCGAACTAACGCTACTCCTCAAAAATTGAGGAGTATGTTAGTTAGAGCCAAGGGGTTTGGTTCGAACTAACACGTCCTGGCGCACACTTTCACTTTCCAAACAGCTGTTGATTGGAGTAACGTGGCGAGATCATGCTAATGAAGCACGGGATATTTAAATCCTCGATTCATTGACTACTTCGAATGCCTACATTTGCATCCCTAGTTCGAACTAGGGTGCAAGTATAGAGATATCCTTAGGGAGAGATAATCCCTCAGAGTTAATATTTTGTCCCTGTTGGAATTATGCTTTCTTCTTTATTTTCCTCTTTTGGAACATTTTTCAATGAAAATCCTGCAGGCAATAAGTAAAAGAAATCACTGGAACAAAGTATTGATTGTAATATCACAGCCTTTCTATTAGGAAATACTGAGTCAGATGCACCATTCAATCTATACTAGGAGAAAGAAAGCAAAGTTTGCATATCTGGCCTTTCAAATCCACCTGGGAAATAATACTGTTTGCAGCGACAATTTTACTCAGAAGCAAGATGATTGTATCCACATATAGGAGAGCCAATAATCAAAGGTTGTGCTACCAATGGTCAAAGAGAGCACTAGAAAGTGTCAGAGGGGTAAGCCATGTTAGGCTGTATTTGACAAAAATGCAAGGAGTCCTGTGGCACCTTAAAGACTAACAAATGTATTTGTGCATAAGCTTTGGTGGGTAAAAACCACTTTGCAGATGCATGGAGTGGAAATCACAGAAGTAGGGAGATATATATATATATATATATATACCTAATCTGTGATAGTACCCACAAAAGTTTATGTCCAAATAAATCTGTTAGGATATGTTGACACAGCAAAGTTCTTTCGAAATAACTTTCCTAGCGTCTAAACAGCCAAACCGCTATTTCGAAATTAATTCGAAATAGCGGAGCACTTATTTCGAATTTGGTAAACCTCATTCCATAAGGAATAACGCCAAATTCAAAATAGCTAAATCGAAATAAGCGCTGTGTAGATGCTTCTTTCAAAATAGGAGGCCTCCAGCCCTTCCCAGGGTGCCCTGGTGGCCACTCTGGGCCAAACCAGGAAAACTCTTCTGCTCCCTGCCCCAGCCCTGGAGCCCTTAAAGGGATAGACTCTGGCCACAGTGCCTGTGCCAGTTGCAAGCCTGCCAGCACAGAGCCAGCAGTCCGTGCACCTGACCCAGCATGAGCCAGCAACTCACTGGCACCCGGCCCTCCACCGCTCCCCAGGAGCAGGCTGGCAGCTCCCAGGAGCCTGCCAGGGGCCGCAAAAGGCGGGTGCCTTCCTGGTCTAGTGCGGAGATCGTGGACCTCATTGGGGGGAGGCCTCCAATGTTCACGATCTCCACACTAGACGCAGGAATGCGGCCGTCTACAGGCGGATGGCTGACAGCCTGGCCACCAAAGGCCACATGCGCACCCAGGAGCAGGTGTGCATGAAAATCAAAGAGCTGCGGCAGGCCTATGCAAGGGCCTCGGGGGTAGCTCCCAACCCGGGGCTGACCCAGACTCCTTCCCCTATTATGATGCCCTGGACCGAATCCTGGGGGGGTCAGACAGTCCGTGCCCCCCAGGTGGTCATCGACCCTGGGGCCAGGGCCGGATTAAGGCATGGGCTAGCCGGGCAGCTGCCTGCGGCTCCAACCTATGGGGAGCGCCTGATGGCAGCTGTAAGGGGCGCACAGTGCCTCTTATAGGTGCCATCAGGCGCCACGCGCCCAGCTCCCGGATCGCGGACTGCAGCAGCTCCCAGCGGCCACCCTGCAGCAGCCGTCCGGGGCGTGGGCCGCGTTAACTCCCGCACAGCCGGCCAGCAGCGCCCTTCCCCTGTGGCCACGGGGTCCTCAATGGCCAGGCTCGGCCCGCCCTGGGCGGCCCCGGGCTGCGCGCCAGCGGCGGTAGCCGGGCTGGGCCGGGCCAGGCACATGCATCCTGCCACCACCAGCGCCACGCGCCCTCCCCAACGCGCCAGCGAGGGGCCGGAGCCACACATGCGCACTCCCCCTCGCGCCGGCGGCGGGCACGCATGCGCCGTCCCCCAACCCGGGGCACAATTAAACTGTCTGCCCGGGGCACTGGAATGGCTCAGTCTGGCCCTGCCTGTGGCAGAGGGCCCTGCCCATGACACTGAGGAGGAGGAGGAGGGGGACGGCCAGGAGCCACAGGAGCCTGGAGGGAGCGTGCCCCGCACCCAGGACCCCCGAGCCATCACAGCAAGCCTGTTGCTGGTGTCATCCGAGGCCGGGGAGGCTTGGACATGTGAGTGCCATCACTGTCCCCTTATGCGGAGCGGGGTGGGGGGAGAGAGGGAGACCAGAGACCGCGTGTGTGGGCCTTGCTGACCATGAAGCACGCAGCAACCTGGGCATGTGCCGTGCCACCTGGGCATGTGGCCCCGGCTGGCTGCCACACGGGGCCCTGGCCTGTTACCCATACGCGTGTATGTATGAAGGCACACGACGTGCTCCAGACCCCGGGGTGTGACCCTCCACAATACCCTTCCTCCACGAGCCCCCTCTACGCAGAAGCAGGGCACATATCCCCTCTCCCCCACCCCACATTAGATACAGCACAGGGGCACAGGTGCAGTCCCGGGCCAGCTCACACTCCCGGGGATAGCAGGACATGCCAAACATGGCCTGTGTGCAAGCACATCGGCTCCGATGGTGCGGGGAACTGCCGTCCTCACCATGCAGACCAGGGCTGGGCTTCATCCACTGTGTCCCCAGGGATAACTGACCACTTCTCTTGTTTCTCCACAGCCGCAGCAGCTGTGAGTGCAGGGCGCACCACCCAGCCCAGGACAGCCACCCGCACCCGGGCCAGCAGTCTGACCCGTAACCAGGAGTACCAGCGGCAGCACCTGGGGATCCTGCGAGACCAGCACCGCACCCTCGACCACTGGGTGCATGAAGACCTGCAGCTGTGGAGGGAGAGCTGGTGGGAGCTGCTTAACCAGGGCCGTGCCATCTCCAACCACCTGCAGACCCTGGTGCAGAGATTGCTGCCTCCTGCTGTTCCAGGCCCAGCTGCTGCCCCAGCTACCGCTGCTCCCCCTCCAGCTTCTTCCTCCCCCCGCTCTACCTGCCCCACCCTCAATACCCACTCCCCCCTGGGAACGCCGAGGCCCCCGCAACCACAGTGCTGGGAGACAGATGGGCCAGCAAGACTCCCAACTCTGAGCTTCTCCTCCCCCTTCCTCCCCTTGCCTCCCCCTTCCAGCTCCCTCCTCCCAGGTTTCCCCCGCCCCTCTCCCACCCTCTCGCCTCCCCTCTCCCGCCCTCATTCCTCCCCACCCCAGTTACGTCCAAATAAACAGAGTTTGTTTTTGTCAACACATGTGTCTCTATTTAATGGGAAGGGGCGGTAGGAAGGGGTCAGTGAAAGGATGTGAGGGTGAAATGAGGCACAAGCCCCCAGTGGGGCACACCAGGGAGACTTTAGTCCTTCTCCGGGTGGAAGCTATCCTGCAGGGCCTCCCGGACATAGCCTCCCGATGGGCCTCCCGGCTGGCAGCCGTGCGGGGCTGTGCGTACAGGCCAGCCAAGTGGTCGGCCTCTGCCATCCAGCCCGGCAGGAAAGCCTCCCCCTTCCTCTCGCACAAATTATGCAGCACACAACACGCTGCCACCATGTGCAGAATATTCCGCTCAGATAGGTCCAGGCGGGTGAGGAGGCATCTAAAATGGGCCTTCAACCAGCCAAATGCCCCCTCCACCACGATGCAGGCCCTGCTGAGTTTGGCATTAAAGGCCTGTCGGGAGGGGTTGAGGTGTCCCATGTAGGGCTTCATCAGACAGGGTTTTAGGGGATAGGCGCATCCTCCACCAGGCACACAGGCACATCCACATGCCCGACCCTGATGTGGTGGTCGGGGAAGAAAGTCCCAGCGTGAAGCCTTTGGCACACGGAGGAGCTGCGGTAAACCCGTGCGTTGTGTGCTTTGCCGGACCAGCCCACGTTAATGTCCACGAACTGGCCCCAGTGGTCAGACACAGCCTGCAGGATGACCAAGAAGTATCCCTTCTGGTTGATGTACAGGGAGGCCTGGTGGTCTGGGGCATGGATGGGGATGTGCGTCCCGTCGATTGCCCCTCTGCAGTTGGGGAAGCCCAGGGCGCAAAACCCCTCGATCGCTGCGTCCACATCAGTGAGGTGGATGACTCTGCGGAGCAGCACTCTGTTGATGGCCTTGACCACCTGCAGAGGGATACACAAAACCACCGAGAGTCACTGGGGTGCCAGGGTGGCTGAGAGTGCACCTTCCCCACGCCCCCACTCTCAGAAGCAACACCCCCTGCAATCCTGGCCACCACAGGCAGTCCATAGTGCGGGTGGGACAGAACAAACCCTCCTGCGGAGGGGACTTGCACCACCTCCCCCCCTTTTCCCTAGGGCAGCCCATCCCCTCCTCTCACCCCCACTCCTGGCACAGTGGCCGGAGATTGCCATACCTGCATAAGCACTGCTCTGAAGGTGGATCTCCCCACGCCAAACTGGTTCGCCATGGATCGGTAGCTATCCGGAGTGGGGAGTTTCCAGAGGGCAATGGCCATACGCTTGTGGAGGGGAATGGCGGGCCTCATATGCGTGTCCCGTTGCCGCAGAGCAGGGGCGAGCCACTCACAGAGCTCGAGGAAGGTGTCCTTCTTCATCCTGAAGTTCTGGGTCCATTGTTGGTCTCTCCAGCGCTCCAGGACAATGTGGTCCCACCAGTCGCAGCCGGTGTCCAGATGCCAGATGCAGCAGGGCACGCTGGTGTCCAGGAGCTGCAGCTGCTCCTCCCCATCCCCCAGGAGTGTCTCGAGGACGGCGTTGAGATCGGGCTGCAGCAGATGCTGCGAGGCAGCCTGCAGAAAGTGCAGCCAAGCTTGCAGCAACACGTCCAAAAGAAGCACCAGAGTGCCCGGGGCAGCTCCGACTCCATGGAGCCAAGTGCTGTGGTGTCCCGAGTCAGGGCAACCAAAGCAGGCAGAAACAAAAATGCTTTGCTGTCCCTCAGCGAGGTAGGCAAGCAAGCAGGGAAACCTGAGAAACGGCTGTCCAGGGGGGTTCCTTTAAGCACATGCCTCAGATAGCCTCAGGCAGCAGCCACACAAAGTAACTCCTGACCTGATGCCCTGCTGGAACCGGTTTCAGCTGGCCTTAAATGCGATTCAGCATCCAATCAGTGTGGACGCGCTATTTCGAAATAACAGAACGCTATTTCAAAATGCATTCCGTGTGTAGACACGTTATTTCAAAATATCTTATTTCGAATTAACTATTTCGAAATGAGATATTTCAAAATAATACTGTAGTGTAGACATACCCTTAGTCTTTAAGGTGCCACAGGACTCCTTGTTGTTTTGAGTAAAAAGTGGTCATCTCTCTGTGCCAAACGCATGGGATCATTCAGGTTATAATCTGATTTCCCTAGGAACCTAGAGACTAGAAGGCTTTTACTCAACACTAGTAAAAGGTTAAAATTTGCCTGCTTTTCTATGTAGAATGGGAAGAAAATTCAGTGAGGTGAATCTCACAGACTGTCCAGCAGTTTCTTGCTGCTCATTGCCCTGGGTTTTTTCCAAGGGAGGTCATTATTGATCCAATTAATATTGTATTTTAAAATGCATAATTGTACATATAGTTCCACTATTTAAGTGCTACTTTATATGCATGGAAATGTGGCTCATCAGTATATCTCTGGAAGTTCACTGTTTAATGTATGCCCTGTTTAGTCTTTTTTAATTTCTGTTTTCTGGCTCTATCAGTAAAATAATACCAAAAAGAAAATCTGACTGCAAATAAATTACCGGATTAAAGATAACAATCAAAGCCAGGTCACAAAATAGTATTCCGATTAAACTACACGTTGTATCTCCCTTTACCGTGACTCTCTGGTATGGCAACATCCCAGGTCCAGCGGGACCATGGATGTTCCTGGATCACAGAGCCCAGGTATAGGGAGATCTGGCCGCAGGGCAAGAGCGCAGCATTAGGGGCCGGCGACTCAGCTAGGAAGCCAGTGTTGGGGGACGGGCAGGCAGTAGTTGGGGGCTGGCCTTGTCAGGAGAGCTCTGGCCACGGCAGCAGCCAGGGAGCTCCAGCCCTGGCAGTGGAGCTCCAGCCCAAGCCACGGAGCTCTAGTCCCAAGAGCCAGGGCTGATCAGGCAGCAGTGGGGCCAGGCTAGAGTCCTAGCTGGGGGCAGCAGTTCAGAATGGGCCATGTGGGGAGGGACCTCCCCTGGTCCGACAAATCCCCTCGCTCGGGACCAGTCAGGTATGGACGGTGCTGAACCAGCGAGGTCCAGCCTCTACTTTCCTCTAATCTGGATTTGTTTACAACCCTTAGTTATATGTGTTTTAAGAGTGGGACATCAGAAGACAGCATTGAGCATGATGTTATTTTATGAGGGATGTCTGATTGATTGCTAAAGAAATTCTGTTTAATATAATCCTAAGGATCCTAAATATAAGAGTTTTAAAAATGCAAGGTCATCTTCTGAGTGATCCTAATGCAGGGACAGTGCTGGAAATTGGGTGTTTTCATGGAAGCCACCAATCCCCTCTTTATGAAGCCTCTGTAAAAGCCTGTCATAACCGTGACGAACTCTGAGCACTTGGATCCAGAGATTGTTCCCTTGATGCACCCTAAATGGGTGAATGTCTTGGATGAATTTAATCATACATGTATACTGGCTGTGATGAAGACATAAAAGTGCAACAAGTATATATTTTGTAGATTGTATTTTCTGTCTATACAGATATGGTCAGATAAGTTAACTCCTGCAAGGCTTACTTGGACAAAACTCCTACTGAAGACAATAGGAGTTTGTCTGAATAAAGATAATGTAAGGAATGCAGATTTTGCCTGGAAGGAGCAAAACACTGTCCTTATAGAAAACTGATTCTGGAATAATTCTTCAGTTAATTTATATTGGGGTAGGAGAGAGTTAACCTAGAGTGTTAACTTTATAAAGTGCTTCATTTTGATAAGTTTCTGCAGCTCATAGAGTATCTTTTTGTGAATATTTAGTTTTACATATTTCCAAGATTTATTAAAAATAGATGGTGATATGGCCACATATTTCCTGCACCAAAATCTGCTTTCAGATACACTAGTGTTTCTTAATCGATATCAATGAAATTACTGGTATAAATGAGAACAGAAAAAACGGTTACTCACCTTGTAACTGTTGTTCTTCGAGATGTGTTGCTTAGGTCTATTCCACCTAGGTGTGCGTGTGCCGCATGCATGAGTTCTGGAAGCTTTTTATCTTTAGCAGTACCTGTTAGGTCAGCCAGGGAGACCCCTGGAGTGGAGCCACTATTACACCGTATATACATCTCTGCTGGCCCATCACCTCCTCAGTTTCTTCTTGCTGGACGTTCCAAAGAAGGGGAGGTGAACGGGATTTGGAATGGACATAAGCAACGTATCTTGAAGAACAACAATTACAAGGTGAGTAAGGGTATGTCTACACTGCCATCCTAGTTCGAAGTAGGGTGGCTAATGTAGGCATTCGAACTTGCAAATGAAGCCCGGGATTTAAATATCCCGGGCTTTATTTGCATGTTCCTAGCGCCGCCATTTTTAAATGTCCGTAGTTGAACTACCTGACGCGGCTACCGCGCACGGACTAGGTAGTTGAATTAAAGCTCTCTAATTCGAACTACCGTTACTTCTCAGGAGGAGTAACGGTAGTTCAAATTAGGAGCTTTAATTCCAACTACCTAGTCCATGCCGCATGTAGCCGTGGGCAGGTAGTTCAAACTACGGGGCATTTAAAAATGGCGGCGCCCAGGAACATGCAAATAAAGCCCGGGATATTTAAATCCCGGGCTTCATTTGCAAGTTCGAATGACTACATTAGCCACCCTACTTCGAACTAGGATGGCAGTGTAGACATACCCTAACTGTTTTTTCTTCGAGAGCTTGCTTATGTCCATTCCACCTACATGATTCCCAAGCTGTACCCACAGAGGGGGGATCAGAACCTAGGAGGAAATGGATTGTAACACAGCCCTTCTAACGGCTGCATCTTCTCTTGCCTGCTGAATGATTATATAATGATTAGCAAAGGTATGAACGGAAGACCAGATAGCCACCCTGCAGATATCCAGAATCAGCACCCCCACTAAAAAAGGCCATAGTGGAGGCCTTGGCTCTAGTGGAATGGGCAGTGATGGGGGGGGCTGGTAGCAGTGTCCCTGCCAGGTCATAGCACACCTTAATACAAGCCATGATCCAAGATGAGAGACACTGAGCCGACACTGGAAGGCCCTTCATTTTGTCTGCGGTGGAAATAAACAAGTGTGGCCCTGTGGAAAGGCTTTGTTCTGTCTAAATAAAATGCAAGGGCTCTTCTCATGTCTAATGAGTGCAATGCCTGTTCTTTCCAGTCCACATGGGGCTTAGGGATTGGAAGGAAAATGTCCTGCCATGTGTAGAATGAGGACACCACCTTAGGCAGAAAGGCAGAGCATGACCTTGTCCTTGGAAAATACTATTTAAGGGGGCTCCAACATAAGGGCTCGTAGTTCAGAGACCCTTCTGGCCAATGTGATAGCCACCAGGAAAGCTACCTTCCACAAGAGGTGGGGCAGGGAACACTTGACTAATGGCTCGAATGGGAGGCACATGAGGCCTTTGAGCAGTAAATTTAGATCCCACTGAGGAATGGGCTGTCTATCCTGAGGGTAGAACCTATCCAGACCATTTAGGAAACATTTAACTATAGGGTTAACAAAGACGGAGCTCCTTTCCCCTGGGTAGAAAGCAGTAATAGCTACCAGGTGCACTCTCACCGAGGAGGTGGATAAACCCTGTTGCCTAAGCTCAAGAAGATAGTCGAAGATTAGCAGGTAGAGGCTTGGTGGGTCCAAGTTGAGAACTGCTTCCATTTGGCCCTCTAGGTCGCCCTGGTGGAGGATTTCCTACTTTCCATTAACACCCGCCTGACCTGGTCCGAACCAAACAGCATGCCACCCCTCAGCCACGGATCTTCCAGGTCGTGAGGTGGAGAGACTGCAGGCTTGGGTGGCACAGATGACCTTGGTCCAGCCTCTGAGTCAACAGGTTGGGGAGCAATAGTAGAGTGATGGGGTCCTTCACCGACAGCGATACCAAAATGGTGTACCAGTGCTGCCATGGCCACACCAGGGCCACCAGGATCACTGACATGTTGTACCTCCTCTCCCTCCAGAGGACCTCGTGTATGAGCGCAAATACAGAGAAGGCATATAGGAGATAAGGGGGCTACCGCACTATCATGGCATCTCCCTTCAACCCCGGGCACTGACTGAGGTACAAGCAGAACCTGACACTTCTTGCTGGCCTGGGAAGCAAACAGGTCCCGGAGAGGAGTCCCCCACTTGCGGAAGAGGTGGGGTACCACATCCTCCGTGAGGGACCACTCGAGGGTAGAGAATGCCCTGCAGAGTCTGTCTGCTAGAGTGTTGTGAGTTCCCAGCAGGTAGGTGGCCTAGAGGAGGAAGTCCTGTGTGATGCAGAGGTCCCAGAGGGCTAGAGCCTCCTGACACAGGAGAGAGGATTGAGCACCACCCTGTCAATTGATATAAAACATCACTGCCTGTGTTGTCCGTCAGGACAGAGACACAATTGCCCCTGAGCTGGGGTAGAAATGCTTGGCATCCAAGGCACACTGCCCTCAGCTCCTGGACGTTTAGTTGCAGCTACTGTTCTGCCTGAGACCACATACCTTGCATCCTGAGCTCATCTAGGTAGGCTCCCCATCCCATATCTGAGGCATCCATCACCAACTGCACCGAGGGGAGCTGCAGATGAAGGGGACTCCTCCTCACACCTTGTCCTCCTGCAGCCACCACTCCAGTATGCTCAAGACCTCTGGTGGGACAGTCACCACCATGAGCGTGGGTTGGGTTGTAAACCTTTGCCAGCCACACCTGCAGTAGGTGTAGGTATAGCCTGGCATGTTGCACAACATTCATGCATGCTGCCATGTGACCCAGCAGTCTCATGCAGTTTCTTGCAGTTGTCAAGGACACAGCCTCTAGCCTCAAAATAATATCCCTCATTACTATAAGCCTAGCATTTGGGAGGGATGCATACCCTGTCATGGAATCCAGTGTTGCCCCTACAAATTCTATCTCTTGCATAGGGACGAGAGTAGATCTTGCTTCATTCACCAGAAGCCCCAGACAGGAAAAGATCTGTTTGGCCAGATCTATATGGCTCAACACCTGCCTCCTGGAACAACCTCTGATGAGCTAGTTGTTTAGGTAAGGGAAGACTTGTACTCTCCTCCTCCTGAGGAAGCCTGCCACGGCTGCCATACAATTGGTAAACACCCTGGGGGCGGTGGACAGGCCAAATGGCATGACTGTGAACTGGTAGTGGTCTGTGCCAACCATAAAATGGAGAAACCTCCTGTGGGAAGGGATAATGGAAATATGGAAGTATGCGTCCTTCAAGTCGAGAGTGGTGTACCAGTCCCCTAGACTGAGGGAGGGAATGATAGAGGCCAGAGTCACCATCATGAACCTCAACTTCCTTATAAAGGCATTTAGCCCCCCGAGAGCTAGGACGGGGTGAAGGCCCCCTTTGGACTTTGGGATTAAGAACTATTGGGAATAAAATCCCCTCCCTCAAAATTCATGTGGAACCTCTTCCACCACCCCCAGTAACAGAAGCAAGGTAACCTCCTGACGTAAGAGATGCTTGTAAGAGGGATCCCTGAAGAGGGACAGGAAAGGGAAGTATGGAAGGGTGGGAGGGACAGGAAAGGGATAGAGTATTATTTTGAGGACCAGCAGTCCATAGAGACCAAGAACAGTGTTCACAAAAGGACGATCTATTCTGGGAACTGCTGCTCCAGCCTTGGGTATAACTTCAAAATCTTGACCTTGGGCCGTGGGTCTAGTTAGAGGACCCCGGGGCCTGGTTGGGGATCGACCTTGACCTTCTTCTGCCTGCCCTATCATTGTTGCTCCTGTTACGCTGCCTACCACCCTCGTCTCTGGGTCCCTTCTGGTAAGGCCTCTGTGGCCTTGGATTCAAGAGGCGATGTTACGGGGTGGGAGTATGTATGCCCAAGGATTTCAAAGTTGCCCTCAAGTCCTTAAGGCTGTGCAGTTGACTGTCCATCTGCTCTGAAAAGAGCCCCAACCCCTCAAAGAGCAGGTCTTGCAGTATTGTTTGAACTTTGGGCGGGATGCCCGACACCTGCAGCCACGAGTTTCGCCACATCAAAATTCCTATGGCCATTGACCGGGCCACTGAATCAGCAGCTTCCAATGCAACTTGGAGGGCCGTACAGGACGCCACCCTGCCTTCTTTGGTGAGGGCCCCAAACTCCTGCAGCCACTCCCTAGGGAGTTGGTCCTTAAACTTATTGATGGCCACTTAGGAGTTATAGGCATACCTGCTGAGAATTGACTGTTGGTTGGTAATCCTCAGCTATAAGCCCACAGTGGTATAGGCCTTCCTCCCCAATGGGTCTAGCTTTTTAGGCTCCTTGCTCTTGGGGGTAGGCCTAGGCTGGCCCTATCTCTCTCTGGCATGCGGCCTGCACCACAATGGAGCCAGCCGGGGGCAGGTGTGAAAAGGGATGTTCATGCACCTACTGCAGCACAAAGTACCGCCTCTCCACACCCTTCCGCATCAGTGGGATAGACGCTGATATCTGCCAGAGAGTTTTAGTAATTTTAGTTACTGTCTTTTTAAGCAGCAGGGCAGTTCTGGCCGAGGCATCTGCCATCAGAATGTCCACCATAGGCTCTGACTCCTCTGGCACCTCCTCAACTGGCACCCCTAGGTTCTGAGCAAGTCTTTTAAGGAGCTCCAGGTGGGAGCACATGACTGGCAGGCGTGGCCGGGGACGGGTCAGCCAGCACCTCGTTAGGAGAAGATGATGATGAGTCTCTGGCCATCCCTAAATCTTCCATAGGTGCCCCTTGCTGGGGCTGAGTAGGGTGGTGGTGATGAAGGCCCCCTGCAGGCAATATAGGGGCAGGTGGCTTTAGTGGGGCACCTGATGCCCTCATGAGACTTGCCCTGGTGAGCGGGATAGTGGACGGGGTGCCTCTATGCCCAGAGCACACCGAGACTGAGGCAGAAGCCGAGGCTGACCTCGACATCCACTGCCCCTGGGCCTGGTGATATGCCCAGGGAGTCCAAAAGGGCCATTGTGCTGGAGGTTGCCATTGTGGCAGCCATGTATAAGCGGTCAATGGGCTGGGATGGCCAGAGTGGTGCCATGAGTGTGACCAGTGCGGGCAGTGGGACCGCCAGGCCTGACTGCGATGAAGATGCTCTTGATATCATTGACTCTACGTCCAACTCCGAGGAGTATTCCGACACCGACCAAGATGGTGCAGCTGGCAACGAAGTGACTCGATACCAGCTGTGACATGCCATTGCTGTCAGCTTCCCCCCCTGTGGTGCCAGCAGTGCTGGTGGTGGCATGATGTTATATGCCAGTATCAGCCCCAACACACAAGGTCCAGACAGAGCCAAAAGCTGTCCTATCAGGGCTGGTGCTGCTGGAGGTGCTGGTGCCAGTGCCAGGCCCGTTATCATGGCCAGCGGTGGCAGAGAGCCTCTCGACATTGTAGTCTTTGGTGCTGGTTGTCACTCTGCATGGCTCAGATGGGAGTATGCACCTGCCAGTGCCAAGCCCAGTGAAGCCATGAGCCCAATCAGCTCCCAGGCCTCAACAAACGTGTCCAGGGTTCACAGACCCTCTCCAAGGACAGGTCCTGGACCTCTGGACTACTTGCCAGCGTGGAGCTCGACCTACGCCTATGCAGCACTGTAGCAACATCACATCCAGGCGGGGACGGAGCTTTCTGGTGTCCCTCCTGTGGATGCACTTCAAGCACGCTTCTTGATGGGGACCTTCCTCTCTGCATCTTCTTTGGTCTCAGTGTCAGGGACTGGGACTGGTGCCACGGTGCCGTAGATTGCCCCCCCCCCGACCGCATGTCTCAGAGTAGCGCTTGTCTTGTACACCGACACTGGTGCACTTCTTACAGATGGTGCCGGGCCTGGTGCCACTGGCTGGAGCACTGATTTCATGAGGATCAGTTTCAGTCTCGAGTCATGATCCTGTTTTGTTGTAGGCTTAAAGGACCAACAGATTTTACAAGAGTCAGTCAAGTCTCCTTCTCCTAGGCACTAAAAGCACTCCTTGTGGAGGTACTTCAAGGGCATAGGCTTTTGGCACCTTATACAAGGCTTAAAGCCGTGAGATCCCAGCATTCCCCCCTGGAGGAGGAATGGAGTACAAATTAATACTACTCTAAGAGAACACTAACTTGATAGCTATTAAGCAACTAACTATTTACAAGACTGAACTATTTACAGACAAAGTAACAAATGCTAAGGGCACACTTGCAAAGAGCAAGCCAAGCATTCCAGCAGCCGTCACAGGCAGTAAGAAGGCACCGAAGGGGTGGAGAGTCAGCAGGGATATATATGCGCTGTTATAGCAGTGCCACTCCAGGGGTCTCTCTGGCTGGCCCAACAGGTACTGCTAAGGGTAAAAAGATTCTAGAACTTGTGCACATGGTGCGCGCACACCCCAGTGGAATGCAAGCACTCGAAGAACTGGACACCCTGACTCTAAAGATTAAAAGACAAATCTTGCTTCCCATTTCTTTGGCCATGGAGGTCACTGATGCCACAGGAAATTATCCAGCTTCACTGGGCAGTGGATAGACAAGATATCCTAATACTGGTGAGGGGTCTGCACCCCTTCCCAACATGGCTCTGAGTTTAATGGAATTTACTTCATTCCAACATGTAGCAGGAACACAGAGGAGGAAAAGGGACAGGTTAGGAAAGGAAAAAGAACGGAATCATTATGCAGATACAATAAACATTCCCTCAGAGGAGATGTGCCTTCCTCCTAGCTTCCATAGAAATCGCCAGCACACAACATTCTTACTTGAACTGTTCATTAGGGACAGAAGAGTGTAGAGAGAGAGACAAATGAAATAGATAGAGCCAGATCTAGAGCTGTGCAAATAACTGATTTTTTTCATTTGCTGGTCGTTCTTAAAAATAGTAAAAAAAAATTTCAACTGAACAAAATGCTTCATTTTTGAGCTTTTGTAAAATGCTTAAAAATAAAATTAAGTAAGTTTCAAAATGTAAAACTGTTTCAAAGTGAAAAATTAAAAGGTTTTGTTTTGAAAATGTCAAAATGAAATATTTAAGTTTTTTAGGATTTTAAGAGGTTTTTTTCAATGAAACAATTCAGTAAATTTGAAATGAATTTACAAAATATGTTGGTCAACTGGAACCTGCATTTTTTGGTGAAAAATAGCTTAGGATGAAAAATGTTGCCCAAGCCCAAACAATCAAAGCTGTCATTCTTACAGGCAAGCAAAATTGATTTATATAAGTCAAAAGATAGTTACAGTATATGATGGGTCGATCAAGAATCAGTTGCCTCTATCAGCATGAATGTTAACCTTTGACGTCTAAAAAAACCATATAATACACTGCTGCAGAGCAAGGGCGGAAGTTCAGGAGGGTGGGGAGGCAGCAGCCATGTGCTCCAGAATGCAGCTTGCTTTTCATCCAGTTCCCTGGACACTAAGGCTATGTCTACACTATAGTCTCTTGTGCAAAAACATATTCAAATGAGGCAAAGTGTGGAATATCGCTGTGCCTTATTTGCATAATTAATGAGGCTCCATTTTCTGCAAAAACCACCTCTTGTGCAAGAGCCATTCTTCCTGAAAAAAATGCGGAAGAACGGCTCTTGGGCAAGAGGGGGGTTTTGCACAAAAAGGAGCTGTGTAGATGGCTCCTTTTTGCTCAAAAGCCTCTTGCGCAAAAACGGAGCCTCATTAATTATGCAAATAGGGTGTGGAGATATTCCATGCTTTACCTCATTTGCATATGTTTTTGCAGAAGAGGCTATAATGTAGACATAGCCTAAGGGAGCAAGCGGAAAGTACTTGTATTCCGCACATGCCTCTCACACCTGGCTGAATCTTATGACTGATTCTGAACTATAGCTATGTCCCCAACCAATGCTCATTCCCTCATTTCCTTTCATTAACACCAAACCACCATTCCTAAGCAAAGACCTTTGAAAAAAGATACAGTAAGTGACCAAACAACAATAATGGAAATTAATGCTGAATAAATGACAATTCAGGAGATATGATTCACAGGGATAGCTGTGTTACTTTGTTTCAGCAAAACCAACAAGGAGTCCAGTGGTACTTTAAAGATTCACAAATGGATTAGGACATTAGGGTGTAAGCTTTCATGAGATATAATTCAGTAGATATAATTGTACCTGTACTTCAGTTCTGCATTCAAGTTATGATTCTTGCATAAAATAGCAAATACCACCTAATCAAGCACCATTAATTTAATAATTTGTTGTTCATTTCTTTTAATTTAAGCAGCATTATGTGAAATTAGTTGTTACAATCCAAGTAATTGACCACATTTTCTAAGAGACTTGAATATCAGATTACAAACTTCCAGCTATAAATATATCAGACCCAGTACATAAGCTAAAATGTCATATTTACAATCTTCACAAAATGTAATTTCTTAATATGTGAAACTGTCATAATTTGGTAAATTTAAAGTGGTACCACAAAAGTAATCACTATACCAGGCATGAAATGAAATAAACTATGGAAATTTGGGGCCAGATGCTACACTCCATACTCAAACTGAAAATGGTGTAAAAATGAAGAGTTTTCTCTTCCCATCTCTCCTCTGAGTCATATCCCATATAGGGATGTAAGCAACTAGTGATAAGACTAGTTGCTTCCCCACCCCTCTGCTGCCTCTATCAGCACCGTCTCTGTGGGGGAGGAAGGGGAGGTAGAGGCACAGCAGGAAACAGTGCAAGCGGGGACTAAAGTAGTTGTCACTCATGCCGGTTCTGCTGCAATTCTGCTTCTGAAATGTACAAGGGGCTTCCACTTTTGAACTGTAGCAAAAGTCCGTCAGAGTCTTTGTACAGTTCAAAGGCAGAGGTGCCCTTATCAACTAAATGAATAATTGATGGAAATCCCATCAACTATTCAATTAGTTAATTAATCTAAATTTAACATCCCTAATCCGAAATCTGGAACATTGCTGAGGCAAAAGGATGATATAGAGCACATGTTTGCTCTGCTTTTGCATCATCCACAAGAGCCAGAGAAAGCTCAGTAGCACCCAGAGTCTCATGTTCCTTACAGTGAGAACAAATTGGATAATCCTACCAACGGAAAATGTTATTTAAGAACACATTTTAGTATTATAACTTAGAAGGAAAATCTAAAGGTTTCAAAACTATAGATGTCACTAGGTTTGTTTGGTGTATTTTGGGTGGCTTACAAGATTCACACAAATGTTTCATAACTTATTCCTTAAAATAATAACACAATAATGTTTAATGAAAGATTCATATATCAAAGCTGTCAAATCACTAATATAATGTTGTGTTTAAAATGCTTGTAACCATTTGAAAGACCCAGAAAAAGACAAATGTAGATCATGTCTTTTATTAAAACTAACAAATAATTTATAAGCTTCAGAGGGGTAGCCAAGTTAGTCTGTAACAGGAAAAACTTTAAAAACAGCAAATAGTCTAGTAGCACCTTAGAGACTAACAAAACATGTAGATGAGCTTTCGTGGGCACAACCCATTTCTTCAGATGACAGGAGTGTTGGAAGTCCAGATCCAAGAATAAATAAGGGAAGGAGGGAGGGCGGAGAAGGAAAAAAAAGGAAGAGAGGAAGAAAAAAGAGAGACAGTGAGTAGATAAGCTTCAGAGGGATAGCTGAGTTAGTTTGTAACAGGAAAAACTTAAAAAATAACAAATAGTCTAGTAGCACCTTAAAGACTAAATAGTTACAAAAGGTTGATAAGAACCATTAGTTTGCACTTGGAAAGGAAGATGACCAACACCAGATTCTACAAAATTTATATAAACTAGATTTATACAACAACTTGCAAGGTAAAATGTTGTAATTACTGTAGGAAACATTTACTGACTGCTTTACAGTCAGTTTATGTTCAATTTTCTCATTCAGATCCATCTGGATTATTGTTTCTTTTCTATTAAAAGTCGTTTATCAAAAGTAATCATGAAAACCAAGACTCATATGTTCAAATGGTACAGCAGTATGTACTACAAGAGTGGGATCTGGCTGGTGTTAAGAGAATATCCCAGACTGAAACAAAGTTTACAAATGGCTTATTACTAAATGTATCTAAAAAGAACATAACACTTTTGGGGTCTACAAAAATTTATATACTAATGCTGAACTTAAAATTACTGAATAAATGTATCTAAAATAAACACCCTGCTTTTGGGTCTACAAAAATTATTAACTACAAATGCTGAACTCATAATTATTGCATATGTCCAAATAGTAGTGCAAGAATATCAAGCCCATGACTACTGTAAGTGCTCTTTTAGATTGTAGTCTTATTGACCATGACCATATCACCAATCCAGCAGAAGATACATGCTATATTTGGTTATACAAAAATTTAGATTGTGGCTAATCAATTAATCAGAAAAACCGTTAGTGTTCTTATTACCTTGTATCCATGCTCTCATATGCAGCAGAACTGGTAGGACAGTTTACAAGCCTGTCTGTATCAGACACCCATCTATGAAAAAAATCTATGGGAATCAGCCAGCAAAGGAGGAATATCACAGTATCCTTTCTGAAGGAGGAGTTTTGGGGACTGGAATTTGGAAGCAAATCTCCCTTCCTATCCCACTGATTTTAAGGAACCATAGAGAAAGGAACCCACTAACACAATGAAACAGAAGCCATCCTGGAGAGACTGTTGACTACTTTCCAATCTCCACTCTTGGCCCCACAGCTCCTGCAAGAGTCAAGAAGCCCTTATTACTATTGGTACTTAATGTTTGTATGTAGTCCCATTGGGGATCATAGCACTTTACATTATGGCAGCCTCATTGGTGCTGATCAAAATGTTTATCGTAGCTGAAGTTGCATATCTTAAATTGACTTTATCCTGTATTGTAGATATACCCTAAATGCGTGGTAGAGAAACTTGGAATGACAATGACTAAGGATGAAGCAGTGAGGTATCTGAAACCCTCCTCGGTAAATACTCTTTTTTTCACCAGCACAACATCTAAAAACACAATGGCTACTTCTCCACAGCAGTGTTATTTTGGAATAACTGACATTATTCCAAAATAACTAAATGCACTTCTAAACTACAAGCCTTTCTTCCAAAATAAAGTCGACCTGGAGGACTTCTTACTCGGACTCATGGTAACCCTCATTTCATGAGGAGTAAGGCAAGTCGAAGGAAGAGTGTTCTTCCTTTCACTTCCTGCTGTGTAGACAGCGTCAAAAGATAAATTATGCTATTTTGACTTAAGCTACATAATTGATGTAGCTCAGCGGTTCCCAACCTTTTCCAGATGGGGACCCATTTTGACAATTCAGGAAGACTTGGTGACCCAGGGCAATTCAAAAAATGTATGAATAGCTCCTTAAGAGCCACCTGGGGAGACACCTGGCGACCCTTTTGAAATGTAATGGCGGCCCATATTTGGGTCCCAACCCAAAGGTTGGGAAACCCTGATGTAGCTGAAGTTGCATAGCTTCATTCAACTTTAGCCCTGCTGTGTAGACATACCCAACATCCAGAAACAATGTAGAAACAAGCAAACAAACAAAACCAGCTTAGTAGATGAAGTGCTGGGTAAGCTTCTTGATAAATTAATGTGACCTAGTTGACATTCAGATTTTGTAGAAACTAAGCTGTCATTAAAAAAAATATATATATCTAGCCCTGATGGTTAGGAAGAAAACCTTCCATACTCATATCAAATGTAAACAGATGGTGTGTTGGCTTCCCTGAGCACAAATGCTCTGAGGAGGGTGAATTCATAATTCAACTCAATACAATTTAATGCCACAAAATGAATGACATTATGTAGTCAATAGTTAATACATTATTGCTCATTTGAGCACATGGAATGAAGAATACAGTGGGATTGGACATAGGAGAAGGGAGACATACAAAGATAAGGAAAGGAGAGACAAACTGAGAAAGATGGAAAAGGAAAAGAAACAATAAACTAATAGAGCAGTGGTCCTACTGAATGTAACTATAAGGCACTTAAATAATAAAAGATAATGTTCAGGGAAGTATGTAATCTTAAATTAACACCCCAGACCATGATCAGAGTTAAAAAGAAAAACAAAACTGCAACTCATTACATACTTCACATCTCTGGTAAAAAGCTGCAAATACCAGAGGTATCCCAAAATAGCTACCCCGCATCTTTTAAATGTGCCCATTATTTCAAAATATTTTTCAAAATAACAGGTGCGCTATTTTGGTTTCACAAAGGATAAGGAATGTGCCAAAAAAGCATCGGGGGTAGCCGAGTTAGTCTGTACAGGAAAAAACAATAAATGGTCTGGTAGCACTTTATAGACTAACAAAACATGTAGACGGTATCATGAGCTTCCGTGAGCCTAAACTCAAAACTCTGGTCATCTGAAGAAGTGGGCTGTGCCCACGAAAGCTCATGATACCAACTACATGTTTTGTTAGTCTATAAAGTGCTACCAGACCATTTGTTGTTTTTTCAAAAAAGCGTGTTATTTCAAAATTTGGCCCTATGTAGATGAGCCACGTTTCAAATAAGCTATTTCGAAAAACAATCAAAATAAGACACACAATTTGCATAGCACAAATTGCATATCTTATTTTGTGTTTAGGATGCTGTGTAGACGCACCCTGAGAGAGATATTAACAGGATATAAATAGCTCAAACCTTCCACCAATGAGAACAAATTTAAAGGTTAATATATCTGCTATAGAAAAAAAAACATTTCAAGATTTCAGTATGAAGATTATACTACAAAGGCTTTCATTTGCCTTTACTATAGCATTTGGTACAATCTTACCAGATGTAAATTATATACATTATTGAAGTTGAATCAGATAATTCACTTTGGCTGTGTCTACATTGGCACCCTTTTTCGGAAAAGGGATGCTAATGAGACACAGCGCAATTGCAAATCCGTGGGGGATTTAAATATCCCCAGCGGTATTTCCATTACATAACTGCGCTTTTTCCAGCTCGGGGCTTTGCGGAAAAAGCGCCAGTCTAGACGGGGATCTTGCGGAAAATAAACCCTCTTCCGCAAGATCTCTTATGCCTACTTGAAAGTTTATTTTCTGCAAGATCCCCATCTAGACTGGCGCTTTTTCCGCAAAGCCCCGAGCCGGAAAAAAGCAGCAGCCATGTAAATGTAAATACCGCGGGGGATATTTAAATCCCCCGCGGATTTGCAATTGCGCTGTGTCTCATTAGCATCCCTTTTCCGAAAAAGGGTGCCAATGTAGACACAGCCTTTGTGTATTGCTCAAGATAATTCAAGAACACAAGATGCTACTCTAGATACAAGACCAGTCTGTCTAAATAATGTTTTGCTTTGTTTGTTTGTTTTCCCCTTTTTCTGACATAAACATATAAATAATCTGAGGATTAATAATAACTCAGAAATAACCAACACAATGAAGATGTCTTTTTTACATAATAGGGAAAAGGCCCTTTAAACAAATAATTTTTAGAGGAAAAAGGGAACTCCAATGTATAAGTTTTGCAACTTTAAATAACTCTCTCTATATATAAAACAGTTTTTCCTGAAGGGTGACAGAATGATCTCATCACGCTCTCACACTGTCTGGACGTCATCATGTGCTCGTGCTCTCTGGCCGTGAAAGCCATTGGAGAAGGACGCTGGCGAGTGTAGAGAGCACAGGATGCAGCCTGCTAGTATCTAAAAAAATTAACTTTGTTACTTCCAAAATTCTGAGAGAAAACTTTCACTCATCTGTACTGCTAACTGAATTTTATAGAAACAAATACAGTGTATATACTGTATCTTTCTAAGAAACCTATTAGATTGTTTTAAAATAGGGAAGTTTTCAAGATTCACAAGCTTGTCAAGCTATTAAAATAGATTTTGAAGTTGCACTGTACAGTCTCTTTCTTTCTCTTTCCAGTATAAGGAATAAGTGGAAATTCCAATACCTCTTCCTTCCAAACCTTCCTTTTCAAACAGAATCTATGCTTCCCCCTCTTGTCTTTGGTTGTCATTTGGGGGAAGAACTAGTGACCAATACCCCATCCAGTCCATCATTTTCCGGTGTAATTATTTGCCTCATTTATTTCATTACCCTAAAACAGGGATGGGCAAAAGGGCCTCCATGGGCCGGATGTGGCCCACCAAGTGGGTTGATCTGGCCAACGGAGGCCCTGCCATTCCCAGGCCAATTAAGACCTGGAGGGAAGCATACAAAGTTTCCTCCACCCTGCCAAGAGCACCCTGCCAATCATGGTCTGTGGGTGGGGAGCCAGGGAAGTATCCTGGCCCCGCACCTTCTGCTTGAGGCCCCTCCCCTTCCGGTGCAGCCTGGGGCCACTTCAAAAATTTCTGAAGTGGTCCACAGCAAAAAATAATTGCCCACTCCTGCCCTAAAATATGGCTAAAAGTTTGGGGAAGCATAAAGGACGCTTCTGTTATATCACCCTACTGGCTGTAGTTGGGATCCTATATGGATATATGAATCATATTGACTCATTGTGACAGGCTTTGCTCATTAATTCCATCCTGGAAATAAGAGAGATATGAGTGACCTTTGGGGGAAATAATTTAGGTTGAGTTTTAAGTTTTGGTTGTCATTATTATGAGAGTTATCACTGAAGCCAAAGCATAGCAATGGGTTAAGTTGGGACTAAACATAGTAGGACAGATTTTTCATCTGCTGTAAATAGTTGTGAGGATTTGCTCCAGTGTGAATAGCTCTGTTAAGAGTAGCTCAATAATTCCATCTGTTCACATTCCCCCTTTCTATTTTCACTAGCCAATTAGCCCGTCATAAGACGGGATTTTCAGGTCTTGTCTCCTGAGCGCTCTCGCTCTGTCTCTCTCTCTCTCTTCCTACTGCTTCCCCCCCTCTCTCTCAGCTCTCCTCCGCCTCCTGCCTCTCTCTCCATCTCCTTCTTTCTCTTCTACCCTCCTGCCTCTCACTCTCCTTTCTCTTCTCCTCCTCCTCCTGCTTCTCTCTCCCCTCCGTCTCTCCCCGCTCCCCTTCCCCTTCCCTCCCGCCGTGGCGCTTGGCTGAGTGCTGCCTGCTCAGCCGGGCTGCTGCAAGGGAGGGGGGCAGGGCGGTGACATACACGGCTGGGGCTGGGGCTGGGGCTGGGGCTGGGGCCGTGTACATCACCGCCCTCTCTTCCCCTCCCACCCCGGGGAAGCCCAAACAGCCCCTTGCGCTGCTGGCTCCCCCGGCAGCCCGGCTGAGGGGCACAGCTCTCAGCCGAGTGCCACAGCTGTGAAGTACACAGCCCCGCCCCCTGGCTGTATACATCACCGCCCCGCCCCCTTCCCCTCCCTCCGTGGCAGCTCGGCTGAGTGTTGCGCGCTCAGGCAGGCCGCCGCGGGGGAGGAGGGGGCAGGGCAGTGACGTACATGGCCAGGGGGCGGGGCTGTCTACGTCACCGCCCCCCCTCCCCTCTCCCGCAGCGGCCCGGCTGAGGGGCGCACCACTCAGCGCCACGGTGGGAGGAGGAAGGGGGGGCAGTGACATACACGGCCCCGCCCTCTGGCCGTGTACATCACCGCCCCGGCCCCCTTCCTGTCCCACCGGGCCCACCTGAGCGGCACTCAGCTGGGCCCCGCCAGGGGAGAAAGCGGCAGCAAGCGGCCCTTTGGGGTCCAGCTGCGGCCAGTGGTTGCACCCCCCCACCTCGCCAGGTCTGCTTCCTGCCCCCTCCTCCCGTCCAGCCCCACGGCTCCCGATCCCCAGCCCCAGCTCTGCTTCCCACCCCTCTTCCTGCCGGCCAGCCCCACGGCCCCCGGACACCCCCGCCAGCGCTGCTTCCCTCCGCCTTCCTCCAGGCCCCCCATCCTCCCCTCAGCCCCACAGCCCCCAGCTCTGCTTCCCACCCCCTTCTGGCCAGCCCCGCCCCTTTCTCTCCCTCCCCATGGCGCGATGCGCTCCCAGCTGAGCGCTCCGCCGCTCCGGCGGGGAGCAAGCGGCAGCAGCGGCCCTTTGGGGTCCGCGCTCCCCCACGCGTGGGAGCGCAGACCCCAAACAGCCGCTGCCGCCCGGCCCAGCTGACCGCCGCTCCGCCGGGCCCATCTGAGCGGCGCTCAGGCCGGCCCCGGCGGGGAGCAGCGGCAAGCGGCCCTTTGGGTCCGCGCTCCCGCGCAGACCCCAAAGGGCCGCTTGCCGCGCTTGCTCCCCACCGGGCCGGTGGGAGCGCCGCTCAGTTGGGAGCGGCAGCGCCACAGCGCGCACCACGCAGGGGAAGGGGATGGGGCTGGCTGGAAGGGGGTGGAAAGCAGAGCTGGGGGAATCGGGGCTGCAGGGCTGGAGGGAAGGATGGGGGCTGGAGGAAGGCGGGAGGGAAGCAGCGCTGGCGGGGATGTCCGGGGGCCGTGGGGCCCGAACAGCCAGGGAGCGAGGGGAAGGGGGGCGGGGCACTGATGTACACAGCCAGGGGGCGTGGCTGTGTACGTCAGCGTTACAGACACACAGACACTGGGCTACTATATATATGATGGATGGATGCATGATGTGAGGAGTCATGAACTTGTGTGTGATTGCATGTTCAGAGTCAGATTTTTTTCTTGCAGTCCATGTTTGGTTGGAAAGGAGATGAAATGTCTGCAAAACTTTCAACAGAGGCCAGAAATTATGTTACGTTACTTCTGAACTTCCAAGAGATAAAAGTTCTGTTTCTCTGTTTATTCCAATAATATTCAACAGGGTTCAAAATAAGGCCTTGCTGCATCCCATCCCAGTGACAGGAGCAGAGAAGAGGAGGTCCTCCAGGCATGATAAAGTGGCTATTTCTCTGGCAGCCAATCAGGACCCAGCAGATGGGTATAAAAGAAGCTGCAGGGCTAGGGCCTGGCAGTTCCTTTTAGGAGCTCGATCCAGTCAGATCTATATACTGACTGGAAGATCAGCAGCACAATGGACAGCTCCCAGTGCAAGCTAAACTTAAATCTGGGCAAGGCCCAGGTCCAGTGGCCAAAGACTGGCCACAAGCCTAATACAAAGAACCAATAGCACCGTGGACAGAGCTAGTCAGATCCTAGTCTCAGGGCCTTGAAGACAACCATCCTGTGGCCACAGAGGGGCACTCACAAGCAGGTGGATCCCATTTCAGTGATACCAGGAGTGAGGTCTCGAGCTACCCCTGTATCCAAGGGGTAATGGATGAGCTAGTGAGGCTGCTGGCCCAGCAGCAACATAGCACCGCAGAGGCACAGAGGACCCTGCAGGAAGCCCAGCAAGAGGCTCAGCAAGCGGCCCAACAGCAACAGAATGTACTCCTGGAGGTGCTCCAGCTCCAGCAGCAGAGGCAAGAACAAGAACACCAGTCTCAGGAGCCAGTACTTCAAAGACTGGTGATGCCAGTTCCTGCTAATCCGGTAAGCTCAGGACTTGGGATATAGCTAGCCAAGCTTGGGCCAAACGATGATCCAGAAGTTTACCTAGTAACCTTTGAACTCGTAGCCACAACTGCTGGTTGGGACCGAACCAGCTTCTGTGTGGATTTCAGAGCATTGAATGCCATATCCCAGTTCGATGCTTATCCCATGCCCCGGGTAGATGAACTCTTGGACTGGCCGGGGAAAGCACGCTACATCACCACGTTGGACCAAACTAAAGGCTACTGGCAAATACCGCTCACAAAGGACTCCAGGGGAAAAAACAGCATTCACCACCCCTCTAGGACTCTTCCAATTTGTAACTATGCCCTTTGGGCTCCATGGGGCACCGGCCACCTTCCAGCGCCTAATGGACCAGGTGCTGCAACACTATGGCCAATACTATGCGGCCTACCTAGATGATGTAATAGTCTTTAGTGAGGACTGGAAATCACATCTGACCCAGGTCACATCTGTTCTGCAAGCCCTGAGGGAAGCTGGGCTCACAGCAAACCCTAAGAAATGGAAATTTGGGATGCAAGAGACGAGATATTTGGGATATCTGGTAGGGAATGGGAAGATACAACCCCTACAAGATAAAACCAAAGCCCTAAACAAAACCCCAGTCCCTACGACGAAAAAGCAAGTGTGGGCCTTCTTGGGGCTGGCCAGTTACTATCACCGGTTTATTCCTAACTTTGCAACTCTGGCAGCCTCATTGTTGGACCTAACCAAGACCTCGCCTGCAAATACGGTAATTTGGACGCCAGATTGCCAAAAGGCATTCCAAAATATAAAAGACATTTTGGGAAGGCAACCAGTACTTCAACACCCTGATTTTTTCTTTACCATTTATTTTACAGATAGATGCTTCCACCGTAGCCTATGGGGCTGTACTCTCCCAGAACTTCCAGGGGGTAGAACACCCCATCCTCTAGTTAAGCAAAAAATTACACCCACGAGAGACCAGGTACTTCACCATAGAGCAAGAATGTTTAGCCATCCACTGGGCGGTGGTAACCCTATGCTACTACCTAGTAGGAGCCCAATTCCTGCTCATTACAGATCATGAACTTTTGAAGTGACTGCAAGAAATGAAGGACACCAATCCCCGGATCACACGGTGGTACCTAGCATTGCAGCTTTATGCCTTCACAGTTGGACACTGCCCAGGGTCCCAACATGGCAATGCAGATTTCTTCTCCTGGGCAGGGGCAGCTATCGATTTCGGAGATACTCCTGACAAACTTTTCTCTGGGAGGGAGGAGTGTGATGGGCTGGACTAGGCCCCAACGCCCCTACAGGAGGCCGGTGACCTTGCTGCACCCCATCTGAGCAACAGGAGCAGAGAAGAGGTTCTCCAGGCATAATAGAGTGGCTGTTTCTCCAGCAGCCAATCAGGACCCAGCAGATGAGTATAAAAGAAGCTGTGGGGGTAGGGCCTGGCAGTTCCTTATAGGAGCTCGACCCAGCCAGGTCTATATACTGACTAGAAGATCAGCAGCACTATGGACAGCTCCCAGTACAAGCTGAACTTAGATTTGGGCAAGGCCCAGGGCCAGTGGCTGAAGACTGGCCACAAGCCTAATACAAAGAGCCAATAGCACTGTGGACAGAGCTAGTCAGATCCTAGTCTCAGGGCCTCGAAGACAACCAGGAAAAGATTTTGCGGGGCACCCCTTGGCTGAAGAGGCGCGCTCACAAGTGGATGAAGCCCGTTACACTGCTCCACTCCTGTGAGCCCAGCTCCCCACTGCATCACTCAGGGGAATGGAGCAGGCTGGGGATGAGTCACTCTGCTTCCCGTGAGTCTTGCCGCCACTGGTGAGTGTGGAAGTGGGCCCAACCCCTGCTGGTGGTGTCAGGTCCCCAGTAAACCCCAGGCCACCCTGGGCCCCCCAAAGTGCAGGGCCCAGGGTAGCTGCCCCAAACCGTCCTATGGACAGGAGGGTTCTGCTTGAGATCTAATGAAAGAGCGCCATCCTGGAAGAAAACCAAAACAACTCAAAGTTCATTTTTCATAGAATACAAGTTAGTCCCAAAATATTTTGACTCTCTCACTATTATTATTTGTATTATCATGCTGCCTAGATTGTCCTAGTGTCAGGAATCAGGGCTTGCAGCACAGCTAACCTCCAGACAACCTCATAAGTACAGCTGCAGCATACTTCCTGATTGGCCATGCCACCTTATTGGCTATAAGAGCCAGCAGGCTGGCTCTTAAGACAACATTAACAGAAGCTTGCTGGCTGCTCAATGCTCATGCCCTCCACTGTCCCTGCTCCTGCCTTGTTTCTGTTTTACCCATACTTTGAACCTCTTCCTTGCCTGCTACCCTGCTTGCTCCAGTTGTCGCCCTCTGGTTTGACCCCTGACTTTGGCTCCTAACTACTGATTCTCGCTTGATGCTTAGCTCTGGTATTCAGTTCCTGTTCTCTGATATGACACTGAGCTTTGGTTCCTATCTCCTGACCTTGGCCATGTCTTCACTCCAGGGAAGACTGATGCTACAGCGATTAATCTTTCAGAGTTCGATTTACCAGATCTAGCAAAGACCTGTTAAATTTAACTCAAAGGGTGC
The DNA here is from genome assembly GCA_019425775.1 of Rafetus swinhoei. NCBI lineage: Eukaryota > Metazoa > Chordata > Testudines > Trionychidae > Rafetus > Rafetus swinhoei. The sequence continues at coordinate 264,663,109 of CM033437.1, read as the reverse complement.
CTTCTGCTCCTGTGAGAAGTAAAAGAAGCCAACAAAAGACAGGCAATTCTAAAAGTCTGCAAGGAAGATGAGGCAGAATAGTCAGAGTCCAAAGTACCTCTGCATGATATAGTTCAGCCATCAGAAGAGTGAAGGAAAGTGAGGAGCAGGTTCATCTCCTCCTGCCTTTTTTGATTCCTGCTGCAGGAAGTAATTTACTTAAGCAGTAAGCAACTCTTTAAAAAAGAAAGGAGATTAAGAGAAGAATAAGATTAGTATGTGAGAGAAAATTGATTAAATGGGGTGGGAGCTATATTTAGTGTAAAATTCCAAGAACAGATACACTTGTCCTTTGGGATTTAAGGGTTAAAGAAACAGACATCACTGCTGTCAGACTTCAAATCTAGCAATTATCCTGAAGCCAGCTGTCCTTAAAATTCCATTCTAAATTTAATATCCTCTAGAAATGTTATCTTTCATAATTAAAATTAGTTGCAAAAGACATGGGTAAAACACAACCAACTAATACATCCAAACACCCACAAAAAAACCTCCATTTTTATTGCATCATATCATGCATTAGCCCTCACAGACTATTAACAAATGTATTGAAGTTACCATTTTCTTTTCTCTCAAACACTTTTTCATTCTCTTTCCCTTTTTAAATCAAGTCTCATCTAAGGGTACCTCTACACTGCAACAGTATTTTGAAATCACTAGTGCTATTCTGAAACAACATAGGGCACATCTAGACTACGTTTTACTTTTGAAAGAAGATATGCAAATTTGGTGGGAATTTGCATATCTTCTTCCGACTGCTTTTTTGAAAGTTTTTTTTTTTTTTTCGAAAAAGCAAGCAGTCTAGATGCGGTTCTTTCGAAAGAACCTTCTTCCTCAAAAATAGAGATTTAAGGTTCTTTCGGAAAAAGGGGGGGTTTCGAAAGAACTGTGTCTAGACTGCTTGCTTTTTTGAAAAAATCTTTTGAAAAAGTGATCGGAAGAAGATATGGAAATTCCCGTCAAATTTGCATATCTTTCTAAAGTAAAACGTAGTCTAGACATGCCTTTAGTCCACATTTACACAGCAGGCAGTTATTTCAAAATAGTGTCAAAATACTGTCAAGCTGGAGGACTTCTTACTCTGACTCTTGTAACCCTCATTGTATGAGGAATAAGGGAAGTCGGAGGAAGAGTGCTCTGTTTCGAAAGAAGTGCTGTGTAGATGCACAAAATTGCAAAATAAGATTTCAAAATAAGATACACAATTGATATAGCTCAATTTGCATAGCCTATTTCAAGTTAAGCCCTGCAATATAGATGCACCCTATGTCTCAACCCTACAAGAACTGGGCATATGCTTAACTTTATGCATGTGACTAGTCCCATAGACTTAAATTACATCACTCACATACATATCTACTACATATCTGAGACAGCGTGTGTGTCTGTCAGTCTATCCTTCTGCCTTTGAGTCTGTTTTTTCATGAACTCCTAAATAACAAGCTGTAGGGCTACTAAATTTGGCATGCAGCTTCCTCTTATCATAACTTAAAACAAGGTAAGGGTTTGGGTATGCCAGGACAACAGGATGTTCCTGGAATTCAATAGTTTCTCATAAAGTGGAAAGGGAGAGGTCTGGCAGGAGGGACAGTTAAGCTGTAAAATGATCACAGTGGGTAGCATGGGGCCAGAGATGGGGACTAGGACAGCTATAGCCCCACTGAGCCAGGAGGGGGTAGAGGTGGAGAAAGGGACAGCTATCTACTATATATTTCAGAGGGTTTGTCTGTCTGTCTGTCTGTCTGTGTTTGTCTTTGTGTCGTTCCCCAGCTAGGGGACATGCACTCCTCCCCCAGCTATGCCTACTGCGGCTACAATGGCCATGGACTCACCTGGCGCCAAGCTGCTGCAGTGACATAAGGCTGGGGTTGTCCTTCCTCCCTGGGGCAGTCTGAATACTGAACTCCTCATCCCCAGACCCACCCGAAAGGGTGCAGATTGCGGTGGGAAAGGGCAGGAAGAGATGGAGTGGGAATCTGGGGGAGGGATGGGAGCAGGGCCTGAGGCAGAGCAGGGATCAGGCACCACCCAGGAACTCGGGAAGTTGGCATCTCTGCACAAACAACTATCAAGAGTGCTGTGATTCAGCCAGTCATTAGTAGTACTTCTCGGGCTATGGCTACACTATAGAGCAGGGGTGGGAAATAATTTTTGACTGGGGGCCACTCCAAGATTTTGGAAAGTGGTCGAGGGCTGCACTCTTCCATGATATCAATGGAGGAGATGTGGGGTCTGGGATGGAGGCTGGGTGCAGAAAGGAGGGAGACTGAAGTCTGGGAGGGAGTTGGGATGAAGGAGGTGATTGTGACCAAGGGCAGGGGACTGGAATGTAGGGGTTTGGGATGTGACCTAGGGTAGGAGGGCATTGTGATCTAGGGCAGGAGATTGGGGTGCCAGATCTGGGAGGGATTATAGGTGTAAGTGGGGGACAGAGGGTTGGGGCAGGAAAGGGCTGGGGTGCCAAAAGCAGGTTGTGGCCAAGAAACTTACCTGCCAGCTGCTAAACTAGCCGGCTTGCAGAGCTTAAAATGTTTCCCAGCCAGCCAGCCTGCCTGGTCATGTGCTTCATTAAATAACAGAGCCGAGGAGAGGGTGTGTGGTTCTAGTGGCTGCCTGTTATTCCAACAAGCAGCTCTTGTTGGCTGGTTTCTGGCCAGAAACTGGCCATTGGGATTGTGCTGGGCATGGGGCAGTTCCTGAAACTTCCCCCTTCGCCTCCAGTGTTAAAACAGAAACGGAGCCCTACAGCTACATTTCTGTATGGCACATGGGGCTAGCATGGGAGCCTGCCTGGGGCTCCCTGCTGCCTCTGCAGGCCAGATCCAGTGGGTTGACGAGCCGGATCTGGCCTACAGAGCCTACAGCAGTGCTGTGGTAGCGCTGCTAGTTCAGATGCTCTAAGCCAAAGGAAAAGAGCTCTTCCATCAATTTCATTATTGCAGATCCTATCAGTGGTAGTCACTATGTCTGTGGGAGAAGCTCTCCTGATGATATAACACTGTCTACACAGACACTCTCTTTGGAATCATTTGAGCCAAGAATTTCAAATATGGGTCACTACCCCCACTCTGTTCCCCCCTGAGGAAGAGCAAGTTTCAAGGAAATCTAACTATGAATGTCAACTTTAGAGGACTTAGGTTGACCTTGAAACTGCTGTGCTGCAACGTTAAGCATAGTGCAACTTCTGCACCAATACAGTTAAAATCCAAATATATCTACTGTGTTCTCTTCCTCCTCTAATTTTATAATTATCTCCAAACACGCACCCAAATTTGGCACAATTTTCTTTATAAATCACTGCTGCTAATTGCTCAACTTGTAGAAAATTAGTAATTATTTGTCTTATAATCCCAGTCATAATTAATCTAATTGAATATTTATTCTTTGGACAGCAACTTCTAGGATCTCTTTGCCCATTTACAAATTGGTATAATCTTTGCTGCTCTCATCTTTCAGTATCTTCCCAGTTCTTGTTATATAAAATATAAGTGTCAGGGTAGGTTTCCTAGCTAAATCCTTAATACTATCAGATGCTTATCCTTCAGAATAAACAAAAATTAAAATATTGTATTCTGTTACACCACCTTTTTCAATATTTAGTTCTACTTTGTCTTCTTTCTTTATCAGTTGCTCAACGACTGTTAAATACCTATTTCCTTAAATAAAGACTGATTTAATAAAGGAATTCTATATCTGAGCCATTCTGAGTCAACATTAATTAAATTCTCTTTTTTAATTGATGGATTTGCTATCTCCGTACTATCTTCTTTGCTTCCCTCCTAACACATGTTTAAGTGTCCTCTTATCCCTCCTTACATCCTTTTGGGTACCATCATCTTATTGTTTTTACTCTTCACTTTCTCCCACTAGCCTTTATTGGCTAAGGAGACTTCAAAAGGTTCTTCACATTCTCTATTATAACACTTCCGTTTAAGACCCTGTTTTCTATATTGGGTGTCTGTCTTTTTGGAAAAAGTGTGGAAAAAAGACTGTCAAATCAATGTAAGAGAATAAGGGAAATACATTTTTGCTCATATTAAAAAATTCTGGAAACCTTTTCTGGGAAACGTTAGTGCCAAAATGCCTGGGACCTCAAATTGGCCTTTTGATTTCCCCATAAAAATGTGGCACAAATTTGCCAAGTTAAAACCTTCTGAGAAAGGTCAGTTACTCACCTTATGCAGTAATGACAGTTCTTTGAGATGTGTGTCCCCGGAGGTGTTCCACTGTTGTTGTTGGGCTCATCCCATGCCACAGATTGAAGACTTTTTCTAGCAGTTTCTAGTTGGGGCATGCATGCACGAGGGGGCGCATGCCATTTGTGCTTTTAGAGTTCATGTGCGCTGCTCAACTCCCCTCAGTTTCTTCATGAATGCCTCTTGTGTGTGTGTCAAACTGAAGAAGAGGGGAGCAGGGTGGGTTGTGGAGCACCCACAAGGACACACATCTGGAAGAACTGTCATTACCGCACAAGGTGAGTAACTTCCCTTTCTTCTTTGAGTGATGTCCCCATCACTGTCTATTGTTGGTCTCTAACTAGCAGTACCCAAAGATGGTAGGCGGGCTTCGGCTAGATTTTATACACAGATGAAAGGACTGCACTGGCTTCCACAGAACTTGTGTCCATTCATGGAAAAATTGCATAGTGCCTCATGAAAGTATGGTTAGAGGCCCATGTAGCCGCATGACAAATGTCTTTAAGCGGAGCTTCCTTCAGGAAGGCTGTTGATGCTGCCGCTGCTCAAGTAGAGTGCACTCTAGGGAGCATTGGGAGAAGTGTGCCTTGGATGGAGTAACATTGAAGGATGCAGGACGTTATCAGTTTTGAGACACACTGCAATGGAAGTGGCATTCCCCTGGAACACTCTGTCAATGAAACAAATAGAATCTGTGATTTCCGGATGGATCATGTATGATCTATATAGAATGATAATGCCCTTCAAACATCCAGGATGTGTAGAATGGCCTCCTCTTGGGAAGCATGAGGCTTTGGACAGAAGGGCTACATCTCAACTACGACCCTCTGTCAGCAGAGGGATGTAAGTTAGACGTATCGAAAGTGCAAATGAAGCCAGGATTTAAATATCCTGCGCTTCATTTGCATAATGGTGGCTGCCACTTTTTTTCCAAAACGGGGCTTTTCAAAAAAACCCCAGCAGTTTAGACGGGGCATTTTCAACAGAAATGCCCCATTTTGAAAGATCCTGTACTCCTCATTTTTTGTACAGGATCTTTCGAAACAGGGCATTTCTGTCGAAAATGCCCCATCTAAACTGCCGGGGTTTTTTTTTTTTTAGCCCCGTTTAAAAAAAAAAGCGGTGTCTGCCATTATGCAAATGAAGTGCGGGATATTTAAATCCTGGCTTCATTTGCACTTTTGATACGTCTAATTTACATCCCTCTGCTGACAGAAGGGTGTAGTTTAGACGTAGCCAAGGCCTGGAGGCCAATAGGTTCATTGACATGGAAATCGGAGTAAACTTTAGGCAGGAAGGAGGGCTCGGGTCAAAAAACAACCTTGTCTTTGTGGAAAATAGTGTAGGGCGGTGATGCTGTGAGAGTAGTAATCTCACTAACTCACCTTGCTGATGTGATGGCTGTTAAAAACCACCCTCTTTAGTGTTAACAGGTGTAGGGAGAATTTGGCCATGGGCTCAAATAGTGGTCTGGACAGTACATTAGGAACCAATTCCAAATCCCACATGGCCGGTATAGTTAGTTTGACATCTGTAGTATGCAAGATCTTGGGAAAAATTTTGAAGGAGAAAGTAGTTAGGGACATTGAGGTTAATGGCAATTGGGACAAATTACAACATGGTTTTACAAAAGGTAGATCGTGCCAAACCAACCTGATCTCCTTTTTTGAGAAAGTAACAGATTTTTTTAGATAAAGGAAATGCAGTGGATCTAATCTACCTCAATTTTAGTAAGGCATTTGATACAGTACCACATGGGGAATTATTGGTTAAATTGGAAAAAATGGGGATCAATATGAAAATTGAGAGGTGGATAAGCAACTGGTTAAAGGGGAGACTACAGCGGGTCATACTGAAAGGTGAACTGTCAGGTTGGAGAAAGATTACTAGCGGAGTTCCTCAGGGATCAGTTTTGGGGCCAATTTTATTTAATCTTTTTATTACTGACCATGGCACCAAAAGTGGGAGTGTCCTGATAAAATTTGCGGATGACACAAAGTTGGGAGGTATTGCCAATTCAGAAAAGGATAGGGATATCATACAGGAAGATCTGGATGACCTTGTAAATTGGAATGATAGCAGTAGGATGAAATTTAATAGTGAGAAGTGTAAGGTTATGCATTTAGGGATTAATAACAAGAATTTTAGTTATAAGCTGGGGACACATCAGTTGGAAGTAACGGAGGAGGAGAAGGACCTCGGAGTCCTGGTTGATTACACTGGTCTACAATTTGTTAGAAGTCGTCTGCTTCAGAGATAAAATGTGCTATTTGTTATGTATTTTGATGTGCTGAATTCAAATATGACAATTAAAACAACTGATTGGCTACTGTTTCCAAGATATTTAAGTTTTTACATTTTACGTCTATGTATATTGTGTAGATAGTAGAGCTTTAATCATAAATTGTAAACCTAGGTCTTTTCATGTGTTTATGGTTGCTTTACATGATAATATTTCACCTGTCCTGTTTATCTAACACTTTAAAAATCAGCAAAAGGGTTATATAAATAAAATTGATTATGAAACAAAAGGCAAAAAACTATTATGTACATAGTTTAGTCCTATTCAGTGTCTGCTCGGCTTCTTGGCTTGTCTCTTGTATTCATTAAATGGAGCATCTCTTGTCACTGTCAGCAATAGTCTGCAAGCATTGATGGGCTCCATTTGCCCTGATAGTGTTTCTCCATTGTTGCAATGTCCTGGTGAAATCGCTCGCCGTGCTTCGCTCACTGCTCCGCAGTTCGGTGGAAAAAATCTAGATGAGAGTGCAGAAAATGTATCTTTAGTGACATGTTGCAACCAAGGCTTTGTATGCCTTGAGGAGGTTTTCCACCAACAACCTGTAGTTGTCTGCCTTGTTGTTTCGAGAAAATTTATTGCCACTAACTGGAAGGCTTTCCATGCCGTCTTTTCCTTGTCACGCAGTGCATGGTCAAATGCATCATCTCGAAGAAGTTCACAAATCTGAGGACCAACAAAGACACCTTCCTTTATCTTAGCTTCACTTAACCTTGGAAATTTTCCACGGAGGTACTTGAAAGCTGCTTGTGTTTTGTCCATGGCCTTGACAAAGTTCTTCATCAGACCCAGCTTGATGTGTAAGGGTGGTAACAAAATCTTCCTTGATTCAACAAGTGGTGGATGCTGAACACTTTTCCTCCCAGGCTCCAATGACTGTCAGAGTGGCCAATCTATCTTGATGTAGTGGGAATCTCTTGCACGACTATCCCATTCGCAGAGAAAACAGCAGTACTTTGTGTATCCAGTCTGCAGACCAAGCAAGAGAGCAACAACCTTCAAATCGCCACAAAGCTGCCACTGATGTTGGTCATAGTTTATGCATCTCAAAAGTTGTTTCATGTTGTCATAGGTTTCCTTCATATGGACTGCATGACCAACTGGAATTGATGGCAAAACATTGCCATTATGCAGCAAAACAGCTTTAAGACTCGTCTTCGATGAATCAATGAACAGTCTCCACTCATCTGGATCGTGAACGATGTTGAGGGCTGCCATCACACCGTCGATGTTGTTGCAGGCTACAAGATCACCTTCCATGAAGAAGAATGGGACAAGATCCTTTTGACGGTCACGGAACATGGAAACCCTAACATCACCTGCCAGGAGATTCCACTGCTGTAGTCTGGAGCCCAACAGCTCTGCCTTACTCTTGGGTAGTTCCAAATCCTGACAAGGTCATTCAGTTCACCTTGTGTTATGAGGTGTGGTTCAGAGGAGGAGGATGGGAGAAAATGTGGGTCCTGTGACATTGATGGTTCAGGACCAGAAGTTTCATCCTCTTCCTCTTCCGTCTGACTCAAGTGAGAATGATTCTGGTGCATCAGGAACCGGCAGTCCTTCTCCGTGGGGTACTGGGCGTATAGCTGATGGAATGTTTGGATAATGCACAGTCCACTTTTTCTTCTTTGACACACCTTTCCCAACTGGAGGCACCATGCAGAAGTAACAATTGCTGGTATGATCTGTTGGCTCTCTCCAAATCATTGGCACTGCAAAGGCATAGATTTCCTTTTCCTGTTCAACCACTGGCGAAGATTTGTTGCACAAGTGTTGCAGCATATGTGTGGGGCCCACCTCTTGTCCTGATCTCAATTTTGCAGCCAAAATAAAGGTGATAGGCTTTCTTAACCATAGTGGTTATACTGCGCTTTTGTGATGCAAAAGTCACTTCACCACAAACATAGCAGAAGTTATCTGCACTGTTCACACAATCTGAGGCATCTCTGCTCACTTTGGCTAAACAGAAATGTGTCCTTTGCAAAATCAAACACTGACAAATAAGAGAACGACACTGTATGATTTCTAGAGCTGATATAGGGCAATTTGTTCAGCAGAGTGATGTAAGCTTCGTTATGATTGCATCATCCATGATTTCTAGGGATAACATGATGCAATTCATATCATGTATGATGCAATACCAGCTTCAGATTGCAACATTCATTGTTTTGCCTAAAAAGCAAGTACTGTCCAAACCCAGTCATAGATTTATTCATAGATCCAGTCAAAGATGTATTTTAGTCATTTCTGGTTTAAACTGAGATCCCTTCCCTTTATAACTCACTTATCCTGCGCCATTCCCAAGTCAAGGGTCGTATATACTGACCCAATAGCATATCTTGAAAACTAGAGCCAATCAACAATTTTAAGCATCATTTTCGTTCTCAGTGACCCAGAATTAGTAAAGTTTGACTACATTTATTTCAGAAGCATTTTGGCTGTAGAGCAGTGATTATAGGATGACTATGAGCCGCCATTGTGACATGGCTGTGAAAAGGGCTAATACGGTCTTAGGATGCATTAGGCGAGGTATTTCCAGTAGGGATAAGGAAGTGTTAGTGCCATTATACAAGGCATTAGTGAGACCTCATTTGTGTACAGTTCTGGTCTCCCATGTTTAAGAAGGATGAATTCAAACTGGAACAGGTACAAAGAAGGGCCACTAGGATGATCCGAGGAATGGAAAACCTGTCTTATGAAAGGACACTCGAGCTTGGCTTGTTTACCTTAACTAAAAGAAGGCTGAGGGGAGACATGATTGCTCTTTTTAAATATATGAGGGTATGTCTACACTACAGCACTAATTCGAACTAACTTAATTCGAATTAGTTAATTCGAAATAAGATAATTCGAATTAGTGCATCTAGACCTAAAAACTAATTCGAATTAGCGTTTTGCTAATTCGAAATAGCATGTCCACATTGAGTGGACCCTGAACCAAAGTTAAGGCTGACCGGAACCAGTGCCGGCAGGGCATCAGGTTAGGGCTTAGAGTGTGGAGCTGCTGCCTCAGGCTAGCCGAGGGCTGTGCTTAAAGGGACCCGACCCGGACAGACAGTTCTCAGAGTTCCCCGCTTGCTTGTCTAACTTGAGGAGGGACAGCAAAGCAGTCCTGTCTTGGAGTGCCCTGAGTGCCCACACTCAGCACATCACAGCACTCGGCCATCAGCCCGGCTGCACTTGCCGCAGGCTGCCGTCCGGTGGAGTCAATCGGGGGGCTGTCAGGATCCAGGAGGCCCTGCAGGAGAGCTTCCACCCCAAGGAGCCCGCAGAGCCACCCCAGTCCTCCCCATCGGGGGCTCATGCCCCATTCCTCCCTCATCTCCTTCCACTTACCTCTCCCTAGCCCCCCTTCCTGATGTAAAAAATAAAGGACACGTGTGTTCAAAAATAGAAACTCTCTTTATTTAACAAAACTGGGAATTAACCTCTGAGGAGACTGGGAAAAGGAGGTGGGAGAGGGGAAGAGAGAGGGTGGGAGAGGGAGGGGGAAACCTGGGAGGAGGGAGCTGGAAGAGGGAAGCCAGGGGAAGAAGGAGGAGGGGAAGTATAAAGCTATGGTACGCCATATCTTCAGTATTGTGTACAGATGTGGTCTCCTCACCTCAAAAAAGATATTTTGGCCTGGGAAAGGGTTCAGAAAAGGACAACTAAAATGATTAGGGGCTTGGAACAGGTCCCATATGAAGAGAGGCTAAAGAGACTGGGACTTTTCAGCTTAGAAAAGAGGAGACTGAGGGTGGATATGATAGAGGTATATAAAATCATGAGTGGTGTGGAGAGGGTGAATAAAGAAAAGTTCTTCATTAGTTCCCATAATATAAGGACTAGAGGACACCAAATGAAATTAATGGGGAGCAGGTTTAAAACTAATAAGCCAAAGTTCTTCTTCACACAGCACATAGTCAACCTGTGGAACCCCTTGCCACAGGAGGCTGTGAAGGCTAGAACTATAACAGAGTTTAAAGAGAAGTTAGATAAATTCATGGAGGTTGGGTCCATGGAGTGCTATTAGCCAAGGGGTAGGAACGGTGTCCCTGGCCTCTGTTTGTGGAAGGCTGGAGATGGATGGCACGAGACAAATCACTTGGTCATTGTTCGGTCCATCCTCCGGGTACCTGGTGCTGGCCGCTGTCGGCAGACAGGCTACTGGGCTAGATGGACCTTTGGTCTGACCCAGTATGGCCATTCTTATGTTCTTATGTTCTAAGCTCAGGGCTCAGGGTCGGGGGTCTCACTGGACCAACTTGATTTTCATGCAAACCTGCTCCTGGGTTCGCATGTGGCCTTTGGTGGCCAGGCTGGAAGCTATCCAGCCCTAGACGGCCGCATTCCTGTGCCTAGTGCAGAGATCATGGACGTTGGAGGCCTCCCCCCAAACCTCGATGAGGTCCATAATCTCCGCACTAGACCAGGCGGGCGCCCGCCTCTTGCAGCCCCAGGCAGGCTCCTGGGAGCTGCGAGCCTGGTCCTGGGTAGAGGCGGAGGGCTGGGTGGCAGTGGGTGGCTGGCTCATGCCGTGCTAGGTGCAGGGTCTGCTGGCTGGGTGCTGGCAGGCTTGCAACTGGCACAAGCACTGTAGCCAGCCCGTGCCCCTTTAAGGGCTCCGGGTTCGGGAGGGGGGCAGAAGAGTTTCCCTGGTTTGGCCTAGAGTGGCCACCAGGGCAACCTGGGAAGGGCTAGCCTCCAACTAGTTCGAATGAAGTGGCTACACAGCCCTTAATTCGAACTACTTAATTCGAACTAGGCGTTACTCCTCGTAGAATGAGGTTCACCTAGTTCGAATTAAGTGCTCTGCTAGTTCGATTTAAATTTGAACTAGCGGTTTGTATGTGTAGCCCCTATTAAAGTTAATTCGAACTAACAGCTGTTAGTTCGAATTAACTTTGTAATGTAGACATACCCTTAGAGGGATAAATACCAGGGAAGGAGAGGAATTATTTAAGCTTAATACCAATGTGGACACAAGAACAAATGGATATAAGCTGGCTAGTAGGAAGTTTAGACTTGAAATTAGACGAAGGTTTCTAACCATCAGAGGAGTGAAGTTCTGGAACAGCCTTCCAAGGGAAGTAGTGGGGGCCAAAGACCTATCTGGCTTCAAGATTAAGCTAGATGGGTTTATGAAGGGGATGGTTTGATGGGATAACATGATCTTGGTAACTAATTGATCTTTCATTATCAGTGGTAAATAGGCCAATGGAAGGATGATAGGAGTTACTATAGAGAACTTTTCCTGGGTATCTGGCTGGTGAGTCTTGCCCACATGCTCAGGGTTCAGCTGATCGCCATATTTGGGGTCGGGAAGCAATTTTCCTCCAGGGTAGATTGGCAGAGGCCCTGGAGGTTTTTCGCCTTCCTCTGTAGCATGGGGCACAGATCACAGCTGGAGGATTCTCTGCATCTTGGGGTCTTTAAACTATTTGAAGGCTTCAATATCTGAGATATAGGTGAGAGGATTATTCCAGGAGTGGGTGGGTGAGATTCTGTGGCCTGCATTATGCAGGGGGTCAGACTAGATGATCATAATGGTCCCTTCTGACCTTAAAGTCTATGAGTTCTATGTGGTAGATTAAGATTATGTAGCCCTTTAAGTAATTTTAGGAATAAGGTGAGCCAATATGGAGAGTCCATCAACTGGAGGGTGAAATGCTGTAAGCACAGCTAGATGCACCCTGAATGATGAAACTGACAGACCTTATTGTTTCAGGAACATAATATAGTTGAGGACCGTATGAAGAGGTGCAATCGAGGGTTGGATGTCACTGGTTGCACAACAGGCCATAAAACGTCTCCACTTATAGAAGAAAGTATTGAGAGTGGTCTGTCACCTGCTGTGAAGTAAGACATTCCTCACTTGTTGTAAACACCTCTATTCTGACTCTGAGAATCAGAGAGGAGCCATGCCATCAGATGTAGCATTTGTAGTTGTGGGTGGCAAAAGGTGCCCCTATTCTGTGAAAAGAGATCTGGGCGGGTTGGAAGTGGGTAAGGAGGTCAGAGACACATCAAATAGAGATAGGGAAACCAGATCTGCCTCGCCCATGCAGGGGTTATGAGTTTGACTAGGGCATTTTCTGACTATCTTGCGGAGGATGAGTGGAATGGGAGGACAGGAGTAGAGAGGTGACTATTCTATGTGGAGCAATATTGAGGGCACTTGGTGTTGTGGCATATCGCGAAGAGGTCTACCAACAGCCAACCCCATTGGCAGAAGATGCCATGCCGGACCCCAGTATGGATTTCCCACTCATGTTCTATTGCAACCTGGTGGCTTAGGGTATCCACAATAACATTTTTGACTGTAGGCAGGCAAGTTGCAGTGATGGTAATATTGTTGTGGATTCACCAGTTCCACAAGTGAACTGCTTCCACACAGAGAGAGCGGGAACATGCACCCCTGTCAATTAATGTAAAACATCGTAGTTACATTGTCTCTAAGGATGGCTACTGTAGAACCCTGGATGTGCTGAAGGAAGTGTTTGCAGGCATTGTCCATAGCCCGAAGTTCCAGGGGATTGATATGGAGCCTGGACTCATGAACAGACCACTTGCCCTGAACAAAGTGATGTTGGAAATGGGCGCCCCAGTTGAGAAGGGATGCATCCGTAGTGATGTGGCTGGATTTTGTGCCTGATGAAATGGGACACCAGTAAGGAGGTTCCCTAGGTCGGTTCACCTGCATAGTGATGAGAGGACACTCGGGGAAACAAAAACATGTTTGTGCACCCAGTGTTTGGATGGTTGGACAGCATGTAGACTGAGGCAAGCCAGTGCCAAAGGCAGCTGAAGTGCAAGCGTGCTTGTTAGACGACATATGTTGTAGCAGCCATGTGCCCGATAAGCTGAAGGCAGGTACATATTGAAACAGTGGAGCTCAACGTCATAGTTGAAACCAAGCTTTTTATTGCCTCGAAGTGTTGATTTGGTAGGTATGCTTGTGCTGTGGTGGAAACGAGATGAGCGCCTATACATTCTAAGGATTGGGTAGGGGGGAGACTAGACTTCTGTTTGTTGAAGATGAGGCCAAGAGATTGGAAAAACCCCTTGATGAAGAAGAGCATCTCTTGGTGAAGAAGAGCATCTCTCTTGTGGTTTGCTGTGCAGGGCCTTAAATGAGGCAATCATCTAGGTATAGAAATATGATGATGCCTTTGAGATGTAGGTATGTCGAGGCTACAGCCAGGATCTTGGAAAAGACTCTGGGAGCAAACAAAAGTCTGATAGGAAAAACTCTGTGCTAGAAATGATGTGAAGCAACCGTAAAGCGGAGGAAGCGTCTGTGTGCTGCATGTAGGGTTATGTGAAAGTACATGTCTTGGAGGTTGAGGGCTGCAAACCAGTCTCCCTTGACCAGTGCAGGAATAGTTGGGGCAAGTGTGACCATGGAGGTATTTGTTTAGATGGCGGAAGTCAAGAATGGTTCTCCAACCGCCTGTTCTTTTTACTTTGAGGAAGTAATTTGAGTAAAATCCCCTGCCCTGATAATGCTTGGATACCCTCTCTAGAGCTCCTATGCTTAGGAGGTGATGCACCTCTTGATGGAGCAACATTTCATGAGAGGGGTCCCTGAAGAGGGATGGGGAGGGTGGGGAGGTTGAGGGAACTGAAATCAGGTGAATGGAATATCCACACTTCATGATCTCCAGGACCCAGTGGGCCATGGTAATTGCTGCCCACTGGTTGCAGAAAAGGTGGAAACGGTGATGGAATATAGCATCTTTGGAAGACACTGGTGGAGTGGAAAGGTCATGCAAGCGCTCAACCAAAGCTTCAGACTTGCTGCTTAGAGGCTTGGTGAATGGACGAATGAGTGTTGTTGGGTCGCCAGCACTGGTTCCTCGTCCTGGAGCGATTCTGGTCAAATGGCCTTTGGTGTTGCTGTTTACCAAATGTAAGGTGTCTCTGTCTCTGGTCGAGAGTATACCGTCTCCTACAGTATGGGGGTATATACATCCTCAAAGTGCATTAGGTGGTCCACACATCTTTGCTGGAATGAAGGACTTTGTCCATTTTCACAGCAAATAGTTTGTCTTTTTGTCAAATGGTAAGTCCTACACTTTGGTATGAAGGTTTTTGGGAACACCCGCTGCTTGCAACCATGATGCGTCTCATCACAATAGATGTTGCAGTTGCTCTCATGGCTCTCGACTCTGCCGACACAGCCATTTGCAGCTGTGTGAGATGTAGTGTAGCCTTCCTGCACTACAGATTTTAGTATAGGTCTTTTGTCATCAGGAAGATGTTGCATTAATTCTGTCAATTTCGTGTAGTTGTCAAAGTCATGGTTGGCTAATAGTGCCGTATAGTTGGCTATCTGAAGCTGCAGCTACCAAATAGATCTAACCGTTTATGATCCTTGTCCTGAATGGCAGATCTATATTGTGGGCTTTTGGATCAGTGCTGTGCCACATTTACCACTAGAGAATTCGGTTGTGGGTGAAGAAATAAAAAGTCCATGCCTTTAGATGGGGTGAAATATTTTCTGTCTGCCCTTTTGTTGATTGGAGGAGCTGTGGACAGGGCCTGTCAGACCTCATCCGCTGTTTCCATGATTGCTTCATCTATAGGCAGTGCAATCCTTGATTTAGTGGACAGTTGAAGGTTCTTCAAGAGCTTATGTTGCTTTTTTTGCACCTTTGATGGTACCACCTCTGGCTGGTAGCAATTCTTTTAAATAAGTCCTGATATTGCTTCAGGTCATCATTTGGTGGCACGTCATCAGGGTCATCGATAATCTGTACCTCTTCTGTGTCTAGATCCACCATTGGGGAGGGAGCAGTATGAGGGTGAATGGGGGGTATTGACTTCTGGGCAGGTGTTGATGATGCCGTATTCTGGCGCCCAGTGCCGCTATGGAGACCAGTGTGGTGGATAATGTGGGTGATAGGGCCAGTCAGGGTATCAGGAACAATAGTGAGAGTAACATGGCTGGTATCTGTCATAAGCGTAACCAGTCAGACACGACTCCCCCCAACCTCCTACTGGCATCTAGCTGACTGGACATATTCCTCTTTCCCCTTGACCCTACCTCTCTTAGTTATAATTTATGTTAAGCTCTGTATCATGCTTTTGGGATGTTAACCCATATTATTTACATTAGGTCCTTTTAGTATGTCAGGTAATCCGATTTATGGTAGGTTTCTGGTTACTTAAGGCCATAAAGCTGAATTTTACCTAGAAACCAAATTGCTTATGAATATGTATAACCTGTGGAATGTGCGTTAGGTGTGAATGAGAAATACCCAATCAAAGGCAGTTTAGGATCTGTGACCTTTTAAGCCAGACAAAGACCCTGCAAATAGATAAATTAACTAAGAAGCAGCCAGAAAATATCTCTCTCTCAGACAAAAATGTAACATCACAGCAGAAACCTGGGATTGGCCCAGAGAAAGTAAAGCCTCCTGCAGATCTGAAGGGATCTCCTAAGGAACATCATGGTCGAGTCTCTGGGAAGCTAACGCGTGGCCAGTACTCCAGCCACCAGCAAATCAAAAGTAATCTACACCACTCTTGCAGCCTGCCTCCAAACTGCCAGCATGAATGTGATGTATGTGTGTGAATACTCTTAAGAATCTGTACCAATAAAAAACTCAAAAAGCAATACTTCTCCAGCCTACCCTTTGTCCGGGTTTGTTCTTCAGCAGGTCTGAGTAAGTGCAACAGTAAGATGAATAAGCTCTGGTTGGAGAGGAGTGTTGGGAGGAGAATACGTTCAGACAATCCCCTTCATAGTCGCTATACTGGTGATTGTGGTGATCAAGGAGATCCATAAACTGATAAAGGGGGATCGAGATCGGTGCCTGAAGGAGGAAGCATACAGAGATCTAGGTCTCGGTTCCGTATCTCGCACTGGTGCATTGTATTGTTGTGAGTGACTGGAAGGAGGATGATGGCTGAATGCAGATTTCTGTGGTGCCAGGGAACGCAGTATCGATGCCAATGGTGATGGTATCAACTCCGGTCTCGGCATACGAGGCACAGGATTGGCGGATTTAGCCCTAGCCTTTGTCAGCACTGGTGGTGCTGAAGCATTGTCATGTTCCCCGGCAACAGATTTTTTCAGTGCTGGAGTAGCCTGTGCCATGGTCTGTTCAGAACGTGACTTCAGGCCTGTCACCGATGCGGTATGGGGGCGTGCGGTGCCCGAGGTGCCCAGCTTGTCTCCCATACTAACCCTTGACAGTAGGGAGAAGGCTGGAGAAGCCCTTCTTTCAGTCGAAGGCTTGGGTGAGGTAGAGCTCGAGGTTTCATGTTTGGTGGCAGTCTCAGACTGATTATTGATGTCTGTTTGTCTGCAGTTCAAGTGCTTTATCCAATAGCAGCATGTGTAGCCTCAGCTCTGTTTTTATGAGCTCTGGCTATGAGGCCACAGCAATGGACACACTTCTGGGGTACACGTCTCCCCCAGGCAACGAATGCAGGACCCGTGGCCATCGGAATTGGGCATAGGGTCACAGCATTTCTCACACTTTTTAAAACCTGGGGGTGCCTGGCTTTTTTTTTTTTTCCAGTGAATGTGTCCAGCAGCTGTTATTGTCTGACTTTCTTTCAACTAAAAACAGCTAATTCTGTTTGTCTGCTTCGGTTTGTTTTCTTTAAAAAACAAAAACAAAAAAAAACAAAGTAGAAGCTTGAGGGCCACAGCCCCAGAGGCTGGCGGTGCACTGTCCCTAAGGAGCTGTGCCTTAACTATTTACAGCAACTATAAAGATAATTTTTTTTATCTAACTACAACTAATTATAACAAAGAAACAACTGCTAAAACTAGTTAGACTTCAATTTCTATCTACAGACAACTGAAGAGGAGGAGCGGGATAAAGCTCTTTCTGCAACCAAGGGTGGTCGGGAAGGAACTGAGGGGAGTTGGGCCGTGTGTGCAAACTGCAAAGGCACGAACGGCATGGACCCCCTCACGTATGTGCAGCCCAACTAGATACTGCTAGAAAAAGTCTCTGATCTGCAGCACAGGATGAGCCTGACACCAACAGTCAAGCACCCATGGGGACATCCCTCGAAGAAGAATTATAGATTGCACATTCTCAGTAGAGATTTCTTAGATTTTAGTGCCTAAATTTCCTGAAGATTCTGTCGATATTGAACATGCTCCTGCCTGAGACTGAACAGGATTTTCCCTACAATTGCAGCTCTTGGTTGCTGTGAATCATGTCACGTCCAGATATCTCAATTAAGAGCAGAAAGTAAGTCTCTTCTGTGCTCTCAATTATTCCCCAGGTGGGCCAGGCAGAGCAGAGGAGAAAGCTGTCTCATTTGTCTGCAGAGAGGGTAAGACCTACATCTTTCTGTGGTGAAGGGGAGGAGGCAAGGAGGAGCATGGCTGGATGGGCAGGCAAAAACTTGTATTGAAGGCTGGCATAGGAGTGGGAAATTAAGACTTGATTTGGGATAGAGGGGGAAGACTGGGACTGGCTGGTCAAAGGGACTGGGATTGGGGAAGGGAAACAGGAAAAACAGGGAGCCAACACATTAGGAGCAAATAAATGGGCTACAAAAGGAAATCAAGAACAAGGAGCCTCTATAAGTTTAATGTGCCCTCCATGCGTATGTATTATATGGTGTATTACATGGGTGGTGACTTGGGAATTCATGCAAACTCAGTTATATTTTGTGGCTGCCATTTTGATTGTATCCTTCACAGTAATTTTCACTTTGTGTTATAACCTCCATGTTGGGTTAAAATATACAGGTAGTGTGGAAAACCAATCTCGATAAGGTTTATTCTGTGGCCACATTGCCTGTCCCATACTTTGAGGGGAACTGCTTGGAATTAGCTCAATTGAGTAGAAGAATTGGACACAGGGAGACTTGCAGTCCACAGCTCTCGCCGAGCTGAGCCTAAAGGCACTGACACAGCTGCCCCAAGGGGCTCACCCTGAGGGAAGGGAGGACCTACCCCAAAGACAATCAGCAAGGGCAGTATCCCCCTCTCCCCACCAGTGTGGACATTGGTAACCCCTTCTTATTATGGTTTGGACTTCCCCGACAGGGGAAAGCCCTGGACTATACTGACAGAGTATAGTATAGTATGGAAGGAGAAGCAAAGGCCCAAGGACGACAGACTTGGTTACCATGGCTTGGAGCCTGTTAGAGTGAGAGGCTTCAACTTCCTCACAATGCTCAGGGCAGTCAAGGGTTGTGATTGTGACCACTAGGCCATGCTTCCCAAGTAAAACCTAAAGGAGGATGATTACACCCTTGCATAAAGCTTTTTGGGGGTATAAATGTTCTATGAATTTATCTAATTTCACATTCTAGCTATCAGAATCACCATACCAAGTTTTTTATAGCTCACTAGATTATAATTGCCATCATTGTTCTTCTTTGTGCTCTTTGCACTTCCCTTTAGTACATTAATATGCTTCATGTTATGGAACAAAACTACTTCATCTTCCTGCTTGCATTATAAATTCAAAGTCCATACCACATCATTTCAGTGAAGGATCTTCTTGCCTTTGTCTTTACCAAGAAAAGGCTTCCCAGTTCTGAACCCAAATAGTGCTTATGTAATGTAAGCAAGCTTATGTGACAAAAGACATTCTAGTGCTTATATACCAAAAACCTTCCTCTTCCTATCTTGATTTGCAACTGTCATCAGATGTATTTCTGAAAAGAGATACTTCCTCAATTTGTTCTGAAATATTTTATGTTCCTAAAAGACCTTTCTTAATTGGTTTTTGTTCCCTCATGAACTTTAGTATAAGGATGAAAAATTCCTGGGATTTTCCACTGACTGAGGTAATAGCAGCACTGGTCCCCAGAGGACAGCATAATATCCAAATATATTTCTTTTGTCTCCATTCAAACTCAACACTGTGAAGTTGCCAGTAAGTATTACTTGCCCCTTCTTTCTTTCTTTCATTTCACTCTGTTCTTCTTGGTTACTGGTAGGGTTAATATCTGGCTTTGACCTATTTTCAATCTGATGATAGGTCTGTTTTCTCAAGGTCAGAACACCAGTCTTTTTGTAACTAGACAAAGGCTTCACCTTCTCTTATTACTGCTTGTTGCTATATTCTTCCTCTTGTTTACTTGATCATCTATTCTTTCAATTGACTATGTTATTTGCTTTTTTTCCTCCTCTGATTTTGTTTCATAGGATTATCTTTGTGACTGCAGCTGCAAATGTTGTGTTTATATTTTTATCTCAAGTAATTGTGCTTAACATAAGGATTTCCAAATATATTGAGAACTCATTCCAAGAAAGAAAAACAATGTCATCCATAAAGAAGCTGACTTAAAGTAGCACTATTGCTCCCTTTGAGGAGAGGGGGTCTGCTACAATGAAATTAGAAAAATGGCGATAAGCTGTATACAAGTCTTATGCTACTGGATGCTAATGCTGAAATATTGATGAAATAAAACAAGAGTGGTGAGATTGTGAAAAGAGAAAATTGGAGCTGGAAATACTTAACAGGCTATTCTATGCTGTAATGCTTCATTAAGCTGTTTTGGTGAAACAAATACTTTTCTCCTGACTATTAAGTAGCACACACACTGTGACAAGTCATTTAAGCTGATGAAAATATAAAAATGTCTTATGAACAAGAATGGACTGATAGAATGATCCCATCTCAGCATTACCTCAAGTGTTATTCATTGCCAGGCCAACTAAAGCCTATTGGCTACTGCATTTAATATTGTGGCGTTCTTGATTAATCCATAAGGATGTAGTAATACCTTAGATATATAGACCAGTTATGGGTCACATATTTCCCTCCTTTCCATGCTGCAGAAGGGAGGTGGTGAACAAAGTGGAAAACTGTTAAAATTGAAGAAGATTCTGAAACATGATTGGTTCCTGGGAGCCCACAAAAGCCTGTATGCACAAACATCATGTAGTTGAAAAAGAAATAGTTACTTACCTTACAGCAACCATGGCTCTTTGAGATGGTTATTGTAAGGTAAGTAATCATTTCTTCTTTGATCATCCATATATAACCCACTCTTGGACATTCAGTGAACCTCTGGTGGTAAAATGCTGATCATCCAGCCTGATGTAGGCTTTACTTGCTTCCTTCTTGAAGGCAGTGTGTGTATATATGCTTCAAGAGAATAAAATATGACCCAGGAATCCCTGAATGAATGAATGAATGAATGAATGAATGAATGAATGAATGAAAAGCCTCATACATCTTTGGCACTAAAAGAGATCCAGGTTCATAAATGGAAGATCTTACTCAATTGACTGTACCTCTTATCTCAGGTTACTGGAAGAATGGAAACATGATTATCTTCTCATAATAATGCAAGTTGTCATAGAATGGGGTGTGGTGTTAAAGGAATCCAGAACTGCCTAAATGGGTTTTAGCTATCAACTCTGTCTAAAAACAGATTTAAATTCCTTTAACAAAATCCAAGAATTCATGATCATTCATATAACCATATCTTGGTAACAGTGTCTGATATACAGAGATCTTAAATTGCAGGTAGCTTTTTCTAACACAAATTGAGTCACTTTTTCTGTTTTTGGTATCATTCTTGGTGGTTGCTGCTTTCTTTCATTAGCCACTGCAACCCATCAGCAAGACAGGTATTAGATGAATGTATAGGTACTTATAAACAGTACTAGATACCACTAATCTGCCTTCTTAGCTGTAGGTGTCACTGATGCTGGAGTCTGTCAGAAACTATGCTAGCTCTACCAAGGTTTCATTTATGGATAATGCCAGGCAACTAGGTAAAGAGGTATGAAGTATGTCCAAAAGTCTGAGAGAACTCTAGTCTACCTGCTCCACTGCAATTTCTAGAGAATCAGCTATATCTGAGCAAATTTTGAAAGTTCTCATAATCACTGGGATAAGATTGGAACTACAACTTTGTCCAGAGATGAAGATGCAGCAGCTATCCTGGTTTGTTCTTCCACCTGGGAGTGTTCATTTGCTGACAATTAGGGTACGTCTACACAGCAACATTATTTCAAAATAATGTTGAGATATTGTCAAGCTGGAGGACGTCTTACTCCAGCTCCTGTAACAATCATTGAATGAGGAGCAAGGGAAGACGGAGGAAGTGTGCTCGATTTCAAAAGAAGTGCTGTGTAGATGCTCCCAATTTTGAAATAAGCTATTTCGAAATAAGCTACACAATTGACATAGCTCAATTTGCATAGCTTATTTCAAGTTATGCCCTGCTGCATAGACGCACCCTTACTGGTTGATCACATTGGGTGTCTCAAATGGCAACCTGTCTGGGCAGGTGAAGGGTAGCAAATTCTCAAATTAGAAGGTACAATTAGGGGGAGCCATTTAAATGGGCAAGGGTGCTCCAGCCCTCCCCCCTGAATTTTGTACCAGGGGTCTACTCATCCTAGCCCCAGATAGAGCTCTTAACTGCCACAGAATCTGATATGCGATGCAATTTGGATGCAACACATCGTGATATGCGATGAATTTGAAAGCAGGAGCAGCACAGTCTTTGCAGCAGGGAGTTTGTTTATAAACAGAGGCAGGGTGATTAAAATAACAAAAGGCTTGTCATTAAAGAAAAACTAAGGATTATTAGATGACACATTGTCAGGCACTCCAGTTAAAAGATGGAAAACAAAGGCTGGGAATAAATTGTGAGAATGGAGAAAAGTAAATAGTGGTGTCCCCCAAGGGGTGCGTACTAAGACCAATGCTGTTCAAAATATTCATAAATGGTCGGGGGAGGAGAAAGGAAGGGTAAACAGTGAGTTGGCAAAATCTGCAAATGATTCAAAATTTATTCAATATAGTTAGGACCAAATCAGACCGCAAAGAGTTACAAAGGGATTTCACAGAACTGTGTGTCTGGGCACCAGTGGCAGATGAAATTCAATAAATGTAAAGTAACGCACAAGGCAAAATATAATCCCAGATATACATACATGGGATCTAAATTAGCTGAACCCATCAATAAAGAGAGATTGGAGTCATTGTGGATAGTATTCTGAAAATACATGCTCCATGTATAGTGGCAGTAAAAAACCTAACAAAATATTGGGATTCATTAGGAAAGGGAGAGATAATAAGAGAGAAAATATTATATTTCCGCTCTATAAATCCATGGTCTCCTCACATACTGAATACTGTATGCTGATTTGGTCACCCTGTCTCAAAAGATATATTGGATTTGGAAAAGGTACAGAGAAAGGCAACAGAAATTAGGAGTACTAAATACATTCCATATAAGGAAAGATTAAAAAGACAAGGACTTTTCAGTCTGGAAAAGAGATAATTAAGAAGATATGACAGAGGTCTATAAAATCATGAATGGTGTAGAAAAATTGAATAAGGAGGTGTTTATCCCTTCAAATAACTCAAGAATTAGGAGTCGCTCATTGAAATTAATAGGCAGCAGATTTAAAACAAACAAAAATGTACTTCTTCACAGTCAACCAGTGGAACTCTTTAGCAGATGTTGTGAATACCAAGACTAACACAGGGTAAAAAAAGAGCTAGATAAGTTCATGTAGAATAGGTCCCTCAATGATTATTAGCCAGTGTAAACAGGAATCCAACACCCTATCCTGCATGTGCCTTTCCTCTGTTGGCCAGAAGCTGGGAATGGGTGCCAGGATGAATCCCGCAGGCTACGTCTACACTGCAGGTATTTGTTGGCAGAGAGTATGCTAATGAAGCGCTCATTAGCATTTGTTGTGCTGTCATTTGCATATTCTCTGACAATGCTTTTCGTGCAAGAGATTTTTGCGCAAAAACAAGCAGTGTAGATGGGTCCGTTTTGCACAAAAAACCCTTTTGCACAAGCTCCCATATGCCTCAAAAAAGGAGGTATATGGGATCTTGTACAAAAGGAGGTTTTGCGCAAAACAGACCTATCTACACTGCTTATTTTTGCACAAAAACCTCTTGCGCAAAAAGCATTGTCAGAGAATATGCAAATGACAGCACAACAAATGCTAATGAGCGCTTCATTAGCATACTCTCTAGACAAATACTTGCAGTGTAGATGTAGCCTCAGTGATTACCTGTTATGTTCATTCTCTGAAGCACATAGCATTGGCTACTGTTAGAAGGTAGGATACTGGGCTAGATGAACCATTCGTCTGACCCAGTATGGCCATTCTAATGTTCTTATATAGAATCCAGATGTATCTGCCCCCTGCTACAGCTCACTAGATCTTACTCCCCCTTCCAGAGAGGAGGTAGTACCTAGAAGTTCTGATGGGGTCTCTCTCTCTCTCTCTCTCTCTCTGAAGAGTTAGTATCAAAGTAAGAATATATATTAAAATTCTAAACCTAACAGTGTACCTTAAGTGACTTACCACAAGATGTCAGAAAAAAAATGGTTACTTACCTGTAACTGTTCTTCTTCAAGATGTGTTGCTCATGTCCATTTGTCACGTTATTGGATTCTAAAGATCACTGTTGCACCCATGGGGGGGAGGTGTTTGCCCCCAAAAGTCTGTACAAAGGGGGTCATGTGAGATGTTGAATGAAAGCTTATGTTCTACTAATTCTGTCTATGCTCTTCATGTACTTGTATAATATCTGTATGTGGAGTTATAAACATGTACTCTGTGTTGATGCTGGAAAATTCTCTGTCTGAGCAATGGTCAAAGAATGTTCAGCCAGTGGCTATGCTAATTAGCAAGGAGACAATTAATCTCTAGGTGCCAATACACACCTGAGGAATATGACTGATACCTGCAAACCAGCCAGGGAATAATGACTGCCAGCATGGGACACAGGGATAAGTCACTGGACCATGTGACCTACTCTGGCCAGGAAGATGCCAGGAGAGGTATCTCAGGGTATGTCTAGACTACATGGCTCCGTCGACAGAGCGTTTCACGAGGCATACCGGAGCGGTTGACAAAGGCTTCCCTTGTCAACTGCGGCGCGTCTAGACTGCTCCGCTCTGCCGATCAGCTGATCGTCGGCACAGCGCAGCGGCCATTTTGCTATGTCTAGTAAACTCATCTACATGGCTCCGTCAACGGAGCCATGTAGTCTAGACATACCCTAAGTGCCATGTGGCACCCTCCATCTGGTCTTTAGTTCAGCTCCTGATCCCAGATGCAGCCTTGCAGGGAACAACGAGCCGGGAAGAACCGTGGACCCATCCTGACATAGGACGTACACCAGAGACTTTTAAGATAGCAGTTTATAACATCTCTGCTAAGAGCCTGCATTGAGAACTTGGTGATTTGATGCATGTAATGTATTCTCCTTAACAACCTTACTCTCATGCTTTTCCTTCTTTTAGTAATAAACCTTTAGATTTTAGATTCTAAAGGATTGGCTCAGCATGGTCTTGTGGGTAAGATCCAGAGTGTAAATTTATTGGGACCTGTGGCCGGTTTCTTGCGACCGGAAGAACCTGTTTGGGGAAGGTGAGATTGGGTTCTATAACCCCTCACCTGTGTGCAGGCCCAGGGCTGATTGGGGCACAGGGACAGCTGGGGTGCCAGAGGGGTTTTGCTCATGAGGCTTCTTGTTGGCCAGATTGGCAGTTGAAGTGCTCTGTGTGACTGGTTTGTGGCCTATTTGGTTAGGGCCTCCAGTCAGGGGCTGTAAGGAGCTCCGAGTTTTGAGCAATTCACCCTGAGCGGATGCCCTCAGCTGTGCTCAGACCCGGCCCAGTCCATCACACTATTCAAATTAAGTGCGCACACGCCGTGTGCACAGATTCCGGTGCCTTTTTTCCCCAGCGGTATCCGTCGGGCCAGCTGGGAGCCCCCTAGAGCAGCGCCAGCATAATGGTAAGTAAGTACCCTTGCTGGCCCTCCACACTCTCAGTTCCTTCTTGCCAGAGAACTCCAAAGTTGGGGGGAGTGTCGAATGAACATGAGCAACATATCTCGAAGAACAGTTACAGGTAACCGTTTTTTCTTCTTTGAGTGCTTGCTCATGTGCATTCAAACTAGGTGACTCCCTAGCCAAGACTATTGGAGGCAGGATTGGAGATCAGTATAGGTTAAACCAGGACCAATTGCAACACTGCAGTGCCCACAGCTGCATCCTCCCTAGCTTGTTGGGCAATTGCATAATGCGCTGTGAACGTGTGCACAGATGACCATATGGCTGCCCTACAGATATCCAATATGGGAACCTGCGCCAGGAAGGCTGCTGATGAAGCATGTGCATGAGTGGAGTGAGCTGTGATGCGTGGCAGCATCTTACCCGCCAGGTTGTAACGTTCTCTGATACATGAAGTAATCCAGGATGACAAACGCTGGGCCGACACCTGTATGCCCTTCATCCTTTCTGCTATTAAAATAAAGAGCTGTGGTGATCTGCAAAACTCTCTTGCCCTGTCTGTGTAAAATGCCAGAGCGCGCGTTTCGCGTCTAGCAAGTGTAGGGCCTGTTCCCTAGGGGCGCATGGAGCTTCAGGAAGAACATCGGTAGATAAATGTCTTGCAACATATGTAATGCAGAGACCACCTTAGGGAGGAAGGCTGGGTGGGGATACAAACAAACCTTGTCCGCTGAAAAGACCATATAGGGAGGGTCAACCATCAGTGCCCTCAGCTCCAAAATCCTCCTAGCCGATGTGTTCACCACTATAAAGGCCACCTTGAATGACAGGTGCTTAAGACTGCATGTGGCCAACAGCTCAAAGGGAGGGCACATAAGTTTGGTGAGCATGAGATTGAGGTCCCACAGCTGCATAGGCTGCCTGACATGAGAGAACAGCCTGTCCACCCCTTTGAGGAACCTGTTGACAATGGGGCTTGCAAACACGGATCTACCCCCTTCCCCTGGTGAAAGGCCGCTATAGCTACCAGGTGTACCTTAAGGGAGGACATAGAAAGGCCCGGCTGCCGTAAGTGCAGGAAGTAGTCTAGGATCAATGGGATGGGTGTCCATAAGGGATGCACTGCCTTCTATAATGCCCATTCGGAAAAAGTCTCTATTTGGCCAAGTAAGCAGACCTAGCGGAGGGCTTCCTGCTTCCCAACAGTACTCTACTTCCCAACAGTACATGCCTGCTCCACTTCCATCAGCGATGGATATACCACACCTCCAAGTGGAGATATACCTATCTCATAGAATTGGAAGGGACCTTGAGAGATCATCAAGTCCAGTCCCCTCACAGCAGTACCAAGTACCATCCCTGACAGATTTGCCCCACATCCCTAAATGGCCCCCTCAAGGACTTGAACTCACAACCCTAGGTTTAGCAAGCCAATGCTCAAACCACTGAGCAGGACCTGGGTGGCATAACTGTCTTACTCCCAGGTCCTAGGTGATTAGATCTGGCACCCCGGGTAGGGCTATGGGTCCCCCCCAGTGTCATGTCGAGAAGGATAGGGAATCATTGTTGCCTGGGCCACTTAGGCACTATCAGGATGACCTTGTGTATCAGGGGAAATGGGGGGGGGAATGCATAGTGGAGGTCTGGGGGTCAATCGATCATGAATGCATCCCCTCTGGACCCTGGCCCAGGTAAGAACAGTAGCCCTGACACTTCCTGTTCCTGTGTGAGACAAAAAGATCCAACTGGGGACGACCCCACTTCTGGAAGATCTCCTTCAGTATTTTGCCCTTGAGGGACTGATCGTGTGTCTTGAAAGTGTGGCTGAGAGTGTTCCCAGGTAGGTATGCAGGAATAGACATTCCTGTTCCCCGGTAGGTATGCAGCCTCCAACTGAATGTTGTGAGCTATACAGAACTCCCAAAGGAGTAGGGCTTCTAGACACAGGGGAGAGGAGCGAGTTCCACCCTGTCTGTTGATATAAAACATTGCTGCCGTGTTGTCCGTCAGGACAAAGAACACTTTGTGCCTCAGGTCAAACAAGAACATGCGGCAGGCCAGCCTGACCACCCTGAGCTCCCTGATATTTATGTGGAGCCCCCACTCCCTGAGGGACCACATACCTTGGGTCCAATGTTCGCCCACATGCGCTCCCCACCCTGTGTCTGATGCATCAGTGATAAGTCACACCATTGGGCTCTGGCTACGCAAGGCACTCCCACACACACCACGTCCTCCCACATCCACCATTTGAGGGACTGAATGATCTCTTGGGGAACTGTGAGGAGTGAGTCCCATGGCGCCCATGCCTGATTGAATGCCCAAGCTAACCAAGGCTGTACGGGCCTGAGCCTCAGCCTGGCATGTTGGACCATATGGGTACAAGCCGCCATGTGACCAAGTAGCTTCATACAATTTCTTGCCGTCATGATCGGGGAGCCTATGAGGCTCTGTATGATGAGGCTCATGGCTAGGAACCTGGCCATGGGAAGGGGAGGCCGTGGCTGTAGTCGAGTCTAAGCGGGCTCCCACAAATTCTAGGACTTAAGTGGTTACCAGGATAGATTTCTCCTCATTTATTAGGAGACCCAGCCAGCAGAACAGACTTCTGATGAGGTCTATGTGTTGCAACACCTGTTTCTTCGAGCAGCCCCTGATGAGCCAATCATCCAGATAGGGGAATACCTGGACTCTGTGCCTCCTCAGGAAAGCAGCTACAGTGGCCATGTACTTTGTGAAAACCCTTGGTGCTGTGGACAGCCCAAAGGGGAGGACAGAACTGGAAATGTTCCTGCCCCACAGTAAACCTGAGAAACCTCCTGTGGGCAGTCCTTATTGAAATATGAAAATACACGTCCTTCAAAATCGAGGGCAGTGTACCAGTCCCATTTCCAGGGAGGGAATAATAGATTCTAGCGTGATCATTCTGAACTTTGCCTTCATTATGAAGGCACTGAGCTCCCTTATTTCCAAAATAGATCTGAGGCTTCCCGTTGCTTTGAGGATGAGGAATTAACAGGAGTAGAACCCCCTTCCCTTGAAGTCTTGAGGAACCCTTTCCACCACCCCTCACCAGAGGAGCAAAATCACCTCTTGATTCAAAGGATGCTCATGAGAGGGATACGTGAAGAGGGACAGGGATTGGGGGGTGAGAGGGTGGCAAAGAGCAGAAGGGGATAGAATACCCCACTGCCACCAGGCCAAGAACCCATCTGTCGGTTGTAATCTGGGCCCAGGCCTAGTAAAAATGGGAGAGCCTGTCCACAAAGGGGTGGTTTAACACTGGAGCTGGTACTCTGTGCTTGAGCATACCTTCAAAACAAGAACTTGGGCTGCTGAGGAGGGGGCGGCCCTCCTCTCCTTTCCAAGTCTCAGTGAGACCTGCATCTCCCGTTATGCCATTGGCCAGTGTTTCGAGGCTTGCGCCTCGCTTGGTCAGGTGGCCTCCTGTGAGGCCTAGGATTATAAATCACCTCTGCGGGGTAGGGGTATGAATCCCCAGAGACCTAAGCGTGGCCCTAGAGTCCTTCAGACTATGTAGTCTGGCTTCTGTTTGCTGAGAAAATAAATCCTTCCCCTCAAACAGCAAGTCCTGCAGTGTATTCTGCACTTCAGGAGGTATGCCAGAGACCTGCAACCAGGCCCCACGGCGCATCACAACACCCGTGGCCATTGTGCATGCTGCCGAGTCTGCTGCACCCAGTGCGGCCTGCAACACTGTGCAGGAGATGACCCTACCCTCTTCCATCAGGACTGTGAACTCCTGGCTGGAGTCTTGTGGCAGGAGTTCTTTAAACTTATCCACTGCCATCCAGGTATTATATGCATACCTGCTTAACACTGCCTGTTGGTTGGCAATGTGCAGGTGAAGGCCTCCTATGGCGTACACCTTCCTGCCCAGAAGGGCCAATTTTTTCGGTTCCCTGCTTTTAGGGGTAGGTCCTGGTTGACCCTGCCTCTCCTTCTGCCCTGCCGCCTGGACCACCAGAGACCCCAGGGCCAGGTGAGAGTATAAATGCTCATGCCTGGTCTGGGGGACAAAATAACACCTCTCCACTCCTTTCTGAGTAGGTGGGATTGATGCCGGCATCTGCCACAAATTACTGATAATCTTAGACACCATTTTATTAAGTGGCAAGGCCAGCCTCGGTGGTGCATCAATAGACAAAATGTCCACCATGGGATCTGAGTCCTCATTGACGATCTCCGCCTGTACTCCCAAATTGGCTGCCAATCTGCACAGCAGTTCCTGGTGGGTCCTAGCGTCCATGGACGGAGCAAGGTCAGCCAGGGCCTCATGGGGAAAGGACGATGAGGACTCCCTTATTGCAGGCTGGTCCTGGAGTGGCTCTGCCACCTGGGAGGTTGACAGGGACTGGGGCTGGTCTTGAGATCCTGAGCCCTCACCCTCTGCCTGGGGACATGGCAAGTCCCTCTGTGGGCTGCCTTTATATTCTGAGGCGGGATCCCTGGACAAAGGTGTCACCAATGGTGTACGCTTGGAACGTGACAATCCAGAGCCCTGGGTGGATGGCATTGGGCCCTGCATTTGGTGATAGGCCCAGGGGGTCCAAAAGGGCCATTGTGGTTGCATTGGAGGCAGCCACGTATGATGAGGCTGGTATCTGATGCCAGGATTGTTGCCAGGAGCGGGAATGGTGCTGCGGGGAGGATCTGCGTGAAGACGCACCGGACTGCACTGATTCCACATCTGACTCTGACGAGTAATCCAGCGCTGACCATGGAGGTGCAGACAAAGGTGCCTGAGAGAGGTACCAGAGCCGGTGCCGTGCCACCTACTCAGGTTTGCCTTGATGAACCAGAGCAGGAGGTCTCATTGGCACCGGGGGCAAAGCATCCGATGCACTCTGATAAGGTGCTGTTGACGTCGGCCCGATCCTCCCATCTCCCGGTACTGACCACCCCGGTGCCAAAGAGGTCGATCCTGCCAGCATCAACGCTGACATTGGTGCCAACGAGGCCCCCGGTGCCAGAGAAGTTTCCAGTGTTGACGAGGGCAGATGACTTGCCTGACACGGCACTGGATCCAATGCTGGGGGAGAAACTGGCGAGCTCTATAAGCTCCCTCACAGAGTCGAAGGTCTCAGGGGTTGACGGCCTGACCACTTGGAGGGTCCTCTCGAACAGCACTCCTTGGCTGCAGTGAGCTCAACCAGTGCCTGGAGGACCGAAAGCCCTCCGCCAGGGTATGCTCTTGATGTCGTTTGCCCGTGCCCCCGCTTCCCCAGGGATCTTCCCCTGTGCTGCCTCTTCTTCGGTACTGGAGATTGAGAGCAGTGCCTCGGAGCCGCAGTCTTTTGCGGAGCTGAGGTGTGTACTGGTGCCATGGAGGATTCACACACCGACGCTGGTGCGCTCCTTACCGCCAGTGCCCATTCCAATGCCAGCTGAAACATGGACTTCATAAGGAGCAGCTTTAGATGGGAATCACGTTCCCTCTTCGTGCGGGGCTTAAACCCCCTGCAGATTTTACAGGAGCCTGCAAGGTGGCCCTCCCCCAGACACTTTAGACGCGAGTCATGGGGGTCCCCGCAGGGCATAGGTTTAGCACAAGTTGAGCAAGGCTTGAAACCCTGCGGACTTGGCATCCCCTGCCCCTGGAGGGGGGAGATAATGATAAAAACAATCTAACTGCTAACTATTTACACTTCAAACAACTAGCTAAAAAGACAACTATGTACATGCTGGGTGCAAAGTCAGAATGACGAAGACGCTCCAGCTACCATCACGGGTGGTAAGAAGGAACTGAGGGAGGGGAGAGCCATCAGGGGTACTTATTCACCATTATGCCAGCGCCACTCTAGGGGGCTCCCTGCTGGCCCGACGGATACCGCTGGGGGAAAAAGGCTCCGGAATCTGTGCACGCGGCACATGCACACCTATTTTGAATGCACATGAGCAAGCACTCAAAGAAGAACATGTTAGTAGAGCTGAGTGGGTTGAATATTTGTCTTTCTTTTATATAGAAATTAGATACAAGGGTCCTGTCAGCTAACTGCTACATTATCTGCCAGAAAACTAAAGTTTTCAAAGTGCCCAATTAGTCCCCAGAATCATGATTAAAGTTGCTCCCCAACCAAAATCTGAAATGATGCCTCTGGGTGCCGTGTAATTTGTCTCACGTGGTTCAAATCATAAAAATTTGAATAGGGCCATGATTTAATAGTGTATACAAAGGGTCAGGGAGGATGTTAGCAAGACACATGCACATTCTATTACCCCCTGTAACTGGGAGAGACAGGAATCCTTTGACCATCAAATCAAACCATAAATATAGAATGAAATTTATAGGGGATCCCTCCCCACTCTGTTCAGAATCAGATGAGAAGGAACACATCCTCCAAAGGATGGGCAATCCTAGGAGGCTTAATTGTGCCATGCCAGGAGTCTTAGTGCCAGAGAGGCAACTGGTAGTTATAGCTTTGGGCAAAATATTCATCACCGTGAAGAGTAACAGAGACTTTGCTTTCTTCATCACATGTAGCTCTCCTGGTACTTCAAAGTAGGGATGTTAGATATAGTGTAATTGAATAGTCGTGTAACTGCCTGAAATTTTATCAGTTACACAATTATTCAGTAGTCACCGGAGGTGAGGCCAGCAGCCAATGTGCTTATGCCCACTCCTGGGGAGCCCCCTGCCACCTCACACTGTTGCCTCTGTATCAGAGGCAGTAACACAGGGTGGCAGGCAGGAACCAGTCCACGAGGGGAGCCAGTTTAA
Source organism: Rafetus swinhoei (assembly GCA_019425775.1). Taxonomy (NCBI): domain Eukaryota; kingdom Metazoa; phylum Chordata; order Testudines; family Trionychidae; genus Rafetus; species Rafetus swinhoei. Next base: position 264,631,129 of record CM033437.1, on the reverse strand, counting down.
AAACCAGCTCCATCCACAGACCAGCTGCCTGCCGCCCCACACTTCTGCCTCTGATACAGCCCCTATCCACACTGTCAACTGTGAAACAATTGCCAGAAGGCAGGCTACTCTAACTTCTAAAGGTATTAACACTACTAATATACAAATATCTACACTAAAGCACAGAAAAGAAGGTGAGATGCAAATACAGGGTTCAATCTCACAAATACTGGTGTTAAGAAAAAACAGAGGGGAACTGCTCTGTCTTTTATGCTTTTGGTACAGAGCACAAGGACACTCAAGACACCTCCTCAGATACAAGTGACATTGCTGACCAAAATGTCCCAGTCTGAAGAAGCTGGGGTGTATGTGCACAGAGACTGGAATACATAAGGACAATCACTGCAAGAAAAACTGAAAGCTTGAGCAGGAGGGCTGGAGCCAGAAAACACCTTTGTAGTATAGTGTCCTGGCAGAAGGGAATACTGGTTAGACCAGAATTAACTCCCTCGTTAGGGCCTTAAACACACATGTATGCACACCCTTTGACAGAAGACTAGGCCTATGGCTATCAGGAGGAACATATGGCATCATGGAGTTGGAGGAAGTTATGCTTTTGGAGGAGGGATTGCCTCTCTTCACTAATGTTCCAGAATCCACAAGAGGGACATTTGAATTTCAGGGTCATGTTCTCACCCCTTCCCAAAGGTCACATGGTTTCTGCTACAAGAAACCTATTCAAGTTCATTTGCAATGTTTTCTGAGTACTTTTTACTCTTACTCTGAAGGAGGGACATTTAGCCCTAAATCATGAGTACATGTAAGTGATATCAGTGTTTTCAACAGAAATGGGTAGATCAGTAAATGCTACACATTTTTAACTGAAGTTTTATAAGGAACTCTAATTGTAGTGGAAAATCTATGTTATCAAAGAACTGACAGGACAGTTGACTACTAACTACGAAGTGTTGAATACATGAGGGAACTGGCATAGCTCTTTTTCTAAGGAAAGAAAGATCTTAATGATCAAAGGAAGGAATAAAAAAATTTATAAGTGACATTTAGCACAAATGGACGGAGTAACAGTGTCATTATTCAATATCTTCAAAAGATTGCTAGCTTTCTCTGAAAGTGCTTCAAGTAGTGTAAGAGCTAATATTAAAAGTTTCTTAATACGTTAATACTAATACTCTGAGAGAAGTTGGCCCATGTATATGAAAAAAAATCAGAAAATTCTTACAAAGTTTCTTAGAGGATTAGAAGGTGTATAAAGCAAAAGTATAATGAGCAAATGGAATAGGGAAGTCAAATCCCATTTAATTGGTTAACCAGTTAACCAAGTAAAGGGGGGTAGGTGGAGGGACCACTCCAGCCCTCCTAGAGTTGCAGGCTAGGGCTGTTCCAGACCGACCCTGTCCATGGACGACCAGAGCAGTCTCTGCCTGTGTTGACCCCAACCTGCCACGTAGAGGGGCTGCTCCCGATAACCAGAGCAGCACCTGTCTGTGGCGGATCCCCCACAGGACTGAAGCAGCCCCTTGTTGTGCATCCCTAAAAAAAGAGTACACAAAAATATATTCTAAGCGTACTGTAACGCTGGCACATCAGGTGCCAGCCTGTGCCATGGCCCATAAGCCTCACTGAACAGTGACAAATGCACAGTCTAGCTCATCTGTGTTTTAGCACTGTTAGAGGTGTTAAGTTTCTAAGAAAGTTTTGGTTTTGGACTTAATGAAATGCTTGTAGTTTGATGCATACATTATCCTCGCTTATAATACCTGTATCCCATGGTATAAGTTAAATATTTAAGTATTTGCTTTTTAAATATATAAATATTTTCTATGAAACTGGAAACCCCCACTATCTTACTAAGTGTGAAATACCACAAGTGGTATAATCTCATCTCCAACAACAACAGTCTATAAACACTAGACAAGCCATTGTGGAACATCAGACACAAAAGACTTTGTTAATTGCTCCCCTTCATCGGTGAAGAGATTTATGCGAACCTTCATCTCATCACAACTTGAACTCTGGGGGAAAAGAATAAAAATCGATGACCAGATGGAACTGTATCACTATGCTGTTTGGAATATGGAGATGGCAATATTTCTAAGCATAAGTAATCTTAGCCTGGATTAGCCCTAAGGACATATAGAGCTTGCATTTTACAAGCTTCCATTATTTTTTGCAACCTAAGACTGTAGCTCATTTCTGTATGTATATTACTTGCTTTGCCCTTGTAAATAACTCATTTATTTTTTCTGGTTAATAAATATTTAATTTATTACAGGACTGGCCAAGTCTTTGGTGAGATATCTAAGGTACAAGTGATCCTGGGTCGTGACAGGTCCTTTTGGAATATTATTATGATTTTTGATGTAAGGGACTATCACAAAGACAGGCATGCATAGGTGGCAAGATAGACTGGAGTGCCCAAGGGTACTCTGTGACTCCATACTAAGACTATCATAGTGCCTGAGAAATTCACACTTGATATTTGGTTGGTGAAATCTAATTATAGAACACAGTCAATTTGGGGTGTGGGCCCTGTTTTATAACAATCTTCCCTAAGGTCAGCACACATATTTGTGAGCCACACCACAAAGTGGACAAGTACAATAGATATGAATTAAACCTGCATTGTTTAATAGTGCCTTACTGCTCAGATGCTGTGCTAAAGAAACACAGTGGTAGCTAAAACCTGACAGCCAATTTTAAATGGTACATACTAGATCTACAGTCAGCATAATTCTGCTAGGCTAGCTAGTAGGTATTAAGGAATCACTTAGCCATAAGGAAAGCAGACAGCATATTATGTATAGCCAATGTCAGCATTGCGATGCAAGACTAGTTGAACCAGTAGATATACAGTCTCTCAGGAGATAAGTTGAAATTGGGCCATTTAAAGATCAGTGTTCTTGATCAGTAATGTGGACAAGTCTATTTTATTTTTTCTGAGATTTTAATAACTAGTTGAACACTCCTGTGCACTATGATAAAATAAATTAAAGATAACTTTGAGGAAATGCTTTCTTTTAAATTAACTGAATTTAATTCACTGAGAGCCAATTTCAAATGAATGATGAAACATAAATACAGTAAAATTCATTTTCTTTAAGAGAAGCAAGAATACTAAAACTACCAAGTTCTGTCTGAGCAGAAGTGTAAAATTTTGAAGAAAGAGGAAGATGAGTATATTCTTTCAAACACAGAAGCATTCAAGTCACAGTGCTAACAGTATCTGACTATGCACAGGAGAAGAGAACCTAATGTATTCATGAAGATACTATAGTGAGGAAAAGCTAGTTTACTCACTTCAGCATTTCTAGATCTTCTTTTCAGAAGTCAATGCTCCAGAAATCTTCCTCAAATTCTAAGCAATATTGGTATCTTGTAGCTGATAGTACTTTCAGTATAGTAAAGTAAGATACAGCTCTTCCTACTTACAAAGGTCTAGGTTGTTTTAAATTATCAGTTTTCAATAAATGAGGCCTAAAAGAAAATATGTATCATAACTGCTATAAAATAAGCATTTCCTTTTTTAAATACACTCACTTATAAATTATACTATTTTGGCCAGTATTAATCACTCACTTTAAAGTTTTTTACAGGGGAATTAAGTTAAGTTTGCTCAAGGCATTTCCTCATTACTATACAAATATTAACAGGCAAGTGTAGGTAAACCCAACCCAGTTCCAATTTGTAAGGGTACGTCAACATAGCACCATTATTTGATCTAATCAAACCACAAGGTACAAGATGAAGGGTGGTATCTAAAGTAGCATCAGAAGTTGGTAACCTGATAACGTCAGAGGGTGGCAATCTGACAACGTCAGTAGTGAGGTGTGATTTGTTTGTACCTGTATATAAGGTGATGTCTTGGGGGGACAGACTTTGTATGACCGGGGGGGCAGTGGACATTAGGGTTGCCAGATGGTTTATCCCCAAAAAAAAAAAAGACACCAGGAAAAGAATTCTGTTGAAGAAAAAAAAGGGGGACCAAAGCTGTTGAGGGGGAAAAAAAAAAAAAACCCGACATCAGTAAAGCAAAAAAAATTAAAAATAAAAAATCAGCATGGCCCCTTTCAGAAGAGGCTTTTTTGCCAGTGGCCATTTTGTTTTTCTGTTCCAGCCACAAGACAAGCCCCTGCGGAACCAGGTAAGCGGGGGGGGAGGGGCAGCGCATCTGGGGGACCCAGTGGGGGGGCCGGGGGGCTGGGCCCAGTTGCTGAGTGTGTCGTAGAGTTGCCAGGTGTCTGGTATTTTTGCCTCCTAGCAGGAAAAAAAAAAAATCAGAAAATACCAGACATTTTAGGTGTCCGGTATTTTCTGAATTTTTTTTACCGGACAGGAGGCGAAAATACCAGACTGTCCGGGTCAATACTGGACACTTGGGAACCCTAGTGAACATTTCCCTCTGAGTCATTCCATTGTAACAAGTACATGTGCATAGTGGTTCAGTAGAGTCTACTGTCAACTGTTACTGTACTTTGCTCTACAATAAACCTGGCCTGGCACCTTCGATAATTATTTGGTTTGTGGTCTTTGGGGGCCCACTCGGAGTCTGCTGTGGTCATTGGGCCCACATCATTGAGCACACACGCCAGCAGCCTTCTGGTTACTCATCGACAGAGCCAGAGACCTGTGAGGACACCACGGCAGTAAATCCACCTAACTACACCTACACTACAAATTACTTTGGCATGATTTGCGGCATTCAGTATAATCCACACTGCTGAGAAATGTAATTTATACTGACCTAAGCACTGTGTTGTTGGGAGAGCTTCTGCCAACATATCTACCACTGTGTTAGTCTACACTACCAAGCCTGTTATTTCAAAAAAAGTTCTATAAGTGTATTTGTTCATCTGTTCTATTGAATTGCCCGCTGTTTTACTAGATAAGAATACGATACTGGTTTAATTTACATTTACTTCTTCACCCTAAATGGCAGAGTGCTGTAACTTTGCTAATATAATTACTGAGCCAGAGACAGAAATATGTTGCAACATATTAAAATCTTTGTTCTTAGCTTATTATTTCAGGATAAAAGAGTATATCAAATTGTGCTAATTAACTCAGGCTGAGTAGCATTAATATCTGTTCATGTCATAACTCTACCTCCTTTCCTTACTGAAATGGCAGAAAGGAACAAATTTATGGACATTGGTTTCTGTGATTCTGTTTCATTCTCCCATTGCCCTTATGACAGAGTTACACAGAGATTTTATCAAGGAAACTAGTTGCAACCGTAACTATGAAGAGGTTACTGTATCTTCATAAAAGTGCCTTTGTAAAAATGAGTAAGTATTACCAGAATAGACTATATTTTCCTAATGTTATATAATTGATAAATACATTTTCAAATAAGGAAATGACTATAAATACATGCAAGTGTTAATATTAATTTCAAAACATATCATACATTTCTTTAAGGTACATGCTGTAGTTATAAAGTTAGCTGTATCACTGACCCATCTCAATATATATCCCTTATAGGTGTGGCAGGGCGTTACCTGTATTGGCCCTTTAAAGGGGCTGAGACCTGGAGTCAGGGGGAAGCCCAGCTGAGGCAGTTAAGGAGGGCCCAGCTGGAGTCTCTAAGAGCAGCTCCTGGGAGCAGGCCTAACAAACCCAGGCTACCCGGCCTGAGGCCTAGGGCTGTAAGGAGGCAGTCAGAGGGCAGGGCTCACATGGAGGCAGCCCTAAAAAGCCAGGCTGCAAGGAGGCAGCCGCGGCAGGCTGGGGGAGTTTGAGCCAGGGAAGCCTCAGGCCATAAGACCACAAGGCAGGGTTGCAGGCAGCAACCAGGCAGGCACAGGCGTGCCTTTGGCCAGGGAGGAATGGCCGGGAGAGACTGCAGTCCGCCCTGAGACAGGGCTAGAGAGGGACTGGCAGTGGTCCACTGAGGCCTGGAGGGCGCTGAGGAACTATGTGTTCCAGGAGGGAGCTGGGTGTTCCCAGGAAGAACTAGGGGTCCTAGGGAGTAGGGAGGACCCTGGAAGGAGGACTGAAGGAAGAACAATGACCCGCCCCCCACCCCCTGGAAGGGGGCTGGGACCAAGACCAGAGTGGACACTGCCAGAGGGCAGTGCCCTGAAGAGTAACACCTCACCCAAAGGGGGCGCGTCGGTGTCGGAGCCACCAGTTACTTCCCCAAAGCCACCCTGAGGGAAGAGCCGTGCAGAAAGTGAGTCCAACCCATTACATAGGTTTTAGACCTCATGTCTTTACCTAAGCTGGAGTGTAAAAGATGGTTGCTACCCTTTTTTGTAAATTTACATTCCACTCTTGGTGTGTGCACATACTGTGTATAGCTGTTGGAAATTTTTCCGTTAGTGGTATCTGTCAGTGTGGCTCAAGCGCTCTCTGCTACTATGCCCAACTATGTACAATTATAAAGTACCCAGCCACCCCCGAGTTCCCACAGTTCCTTCTTCCCAGACAGCTCTGATGCAGAAGGGTATAAGGCCAGGTCATAGAATGATAAGTGCGACAACTCAAAGAACAGTTATAAAAGGTTAGTATCTGGTTTTTTTCCCTTCAAATGATTGCATATATGCAATCCAATCTTGGTGACTCATAAGCCATAACACAGAAGGAGAGATCAGAGTTCATGTATCCAGAGACTGGAGTACAACTCACCGAAATTTAGCATCATTTCTGAGTACTGAGTAATGGCAAAATGAGATGCAAAGGTGTGAAAAAGATTTAACTCTGTGTCTCATTTATTTATATATAATTGCATATAAATATATTAAACATCAGAATGGCCCAGTCAATATACCGTATTTATAAATCTTTACAGGCAGCAACAAATTCACCACATATTTTCCCCCTTTGTATCAGATTGGATGGGTATGCTTCTAGGTATACATGGGATGTTTTTATGTACCCTAGCATGCCAGCATTACCCTAACATTTCTGACTCTCCAACTAGGACCTGAACTGGCCACTTCCTCTTTCCTGTCACCTGCCAGAGATCACGTATGCTTTAATGTGCTAACTACTGAAACTATATGCTGGGGTTTTGCTCCCTTTTGTCAGGATAGGCCAAATCCCCAGTAAAGCTGGTCTTTACCAAGCCGTAATTCCTAGTCTCCCCATTCTCCATCTTTGGCATGCCTCTGAGTGTCTGTCCCTGGTGGACATAGAACCATAGAGCTGGAAGAGACCTCAGAAGGCCATCAAGTCCAGCCACTTGCCCAAGGCAGGACCAATCCCAATTAAATCAACCCAGCCAGAGCTTTGTCAAGCCGAGACTTAAACACCTTTAGGGATGGAGACTCCACTACTTCCCTAGGTAACCCATTCCAGTGCTTCACCACCCTCCTACTGAAATAGTTTTTCCTAATATCCAACCTGGACCTCTCCCACCACAACTTGAGACCATTGTTCCTTGTTCTGCCATCCGTCACTACTGAGAACAGCCTCTCTCCATCCTCTTTGGAACCGCCCTTAAGGAAGTTGAAGGCTGCTATCAAATCCCCCCTCACTCTTCTCTTCCGCAGACTAAATAGACCCAAATCCCTCAGCCTCTCCTCATTGGGCATATGCTCCAGCCCCCTAATCATTTTGGTCGCCCTCCGCTGGACCCTCTTCAATGCATCCACATCCTTCCTGTAATGGGGGCCCAGAACTGGACACAATACTCCAGATGTGGCCTCATCAGAGCCAAATAAAGAGGAATAATCACATCTCTGGATCTGATTGCATCTGCCCTTCATGAAACAGAGGGGTGGGGCAGGAACCAGAAATATAAAAGGTGGGTCCTCCACCTCTGTGGGAGAGCAGCCAACAGAGGAGAAGAATGTCTCCCACTTGCTGCTGGACTCTGACCCAATGGTGGCTGTTACAGTGCCTGAGATCTGGATGGACTGCTAGAGCTGCTGGTTGTCAGAGACACCCAAGACCTGTTGAGGTTGCCCTTAGTTATTTACCCCAATGAGATGAACAACAAGCTCAGGACCAAGGTACCTGCCTAAACAGGTGTTTACTTAATATAGTTTAGCTGCAATGCTGACTGATAGCTGACCAATATGTGGAAGCCTGATTCCCTGCTCCATAGGCAGACCACTCCACCACTATTAAGGCCCTGGGCTGGGACCCAGTGGAGCGGGGTGGGCCCAGATTCCCCTTACCCTCTGCCACCCACTCTAGGCCAAGGGCCTATATTTGTCAGTGGTCCACCAGAGCCAGGACCAATGTTCCCTGTAAGCTGAGGACTTGGGCGGCCACCCAGGAGAGATTCAAGTGCCACCCAGATCATTAGCAGAGTTCCCACAGCAGCCCACAGCCAGTTGCATGTGTTTCTATTCATGGTGCACATCTGTACTTGCCCTGGTGTACATAACAAAATTTATTCTGCACATTGATAGAAAAATTAGAAGGAACACTAGCTAGGACTCCCAGCTGGTTGGTGCCCTCCCTCAGGGCCTAGGCTTTACTGACAATGTTTTGTCCTGAATACAGACCACAGACTCTTAACTGTTTGCTGCCCCACCCTGCCTGAGGACCTAGGAATCTAGACACATTACTGCTCTGATCTGACTGTAGGCCAGAGCCTTTGGTGCCCTGCCCTGTCTGAAGAACTGGGCTGAGGTTACTGATTGTTCTACCCTGCCAAGTGGTGGCCACCCCAGTGCTAATTCCCCCAAATTGTGCCCCTGCACAGGCATTGTAGCAAGGGGGCATGGCCTATCTCCCAGACAGATGGAGTAACAGCTGCAGCCACCCTATGGTGGACTAAAAGTAGCAGTGGAAATGCATTGGCATGGAACTTGGCATGGGCTAAGAACATGAATATACATAGCCTTCTACTGCAGCTTCTATAACCAATTCTGAAGCCTGCAGTACTGAGTGATCACTGCTATTTTTTGCCACAGTAGCTGGAGTAGAGCTAGCCTCAATATAATCACACCTTTGATTGCAGTGTTTATATATTCTCAGTACAGGTTGCACCTCGCAAAACCAGAATTCTCTGGTCCGGCAACATCCATGATCCAGAAAGGCCATGGATGTTCCTTGATCAGAGAACCCCAGTAGCTTACTGGCAGGAGGGCAATCCAGAAGGGGCTGCAGTGAAACAGTGGGAGGGGGCTGGGACTTGTGGCAGCTTCCAGCAGTCGGGCTTGAGCCGGCAGCAGCCCTGAGCAGCCCCGATAGCGGGATTGGGTCAGGGCAGGCCACGGCACCGCAGGATTGGGCCGGCAACAGCCCATGGCAGTGCAGAGCTGGAGCCAGAGCCCTGGGCAGCCTGTGGATGTGGGGCCAGAGTCTGCAGGCTGCCGCGGGGCAGAAGCCTGTGCTCTCAGCAGCCTGCAACAGAAAGACCGGGGTCAGGGCTGGCAGCAGCCCCAGCAGCGTGGTGCCCAAGTCCTGGGCAGCCTGCAAAAGCGGGGCAAGAGCCCAGAGGCTGATGCAGAGCTGGGACCAGAGCCTGAGTCCTCGGCAGCCCCTAGCAAGCTGACAAGGACCAGAGCCGCTGGCAACATGGGCTGCTGAAGTCCAGCAGGCATTCTGGCTGGGGCAGCAGCAGTGAGGCCAGCAACCTAGCAGACAGCCCAGAAGGGACTGGAGGTAGTCCCCCCGGTCTCATCCCCTGCCTAGCTGGCAGTGTCAGTGGCTGGGTGACTGGCAAAGAACCTTAGCTGGTCTGGCAAATTGCCTGGTTCGGGACCAGTTAGGTCCCGAGGGTGCCGGATAAGAGACGTCCAACCTTCTCAAACTCTGGTTGCTTGTCCTGTCTCTTTGCCTAGACAATCCCACATCTTTCCCAGCCTCACTCTCACTCATCAGATCTGTCTTCCTCTCCCTACTCTACTGATTCTCAGGCCCAATCTGCTTGCTCAGCAAGTTCCAGTCTCCCTTCCAGTTCCCCATCTCAGCCCATCCTTCAGTCCCATACTTCATGTCTTGCCAATTTGATTCTGCACCTCATCTCCCAGTCTCACTCCTTCACCCCAACTCCAAATCAGTTTCCCGCCTCAGACTCATTGTCCCAATTGACTGCCTCCCATCCACACATCTGGCTCTTCTCCACTCTGCATCCATCTCAGGAAGCCTCTTTTTTCATGTTGCTTGGATTCAGCCATGTGGGCACTGAGCGCATAGGAAGGACACACTCCCCATTCAGATTCCCAGATCCAACACATCCTATAACAGCATACTGAAGGGAAAAATTCTGCTCAGCTTGATGCTGGAGCATGCCCAGAGCAAGCATAATTTGGGGGGAAATTTAATTGATGAGATTTAAAGAGTCTCAATTGAGCATGTGCAAATTGATTTTTTTTTTTTTTTTTTTAAGATTTTGAATTTGGCCAAATTTAGGCAGATTTTTTACAAAAATGGCAAACTGCACATTGATACAAAGGCCACTCCCTGGCATGTTTCAGGTCACTGATCCAAAGCATTTCCTGAGAGCTTCTCAAAGAAAAGGTTACCAGAATGTTTTAATTTGGGCAAAACAATTTATTTTTCCCTGACTTCATTAGTGGAAATGGCTGACCTCTACCAGTTGAAATTTTTCAGAAACAGGCAGACACCCAGCATGGAAAATTTCAGCCCAAATGGTCAAAGTTTAGCAAAGTTAACAGCAACTGAAAACAGTATCTTTATCACAGAAAATATCAGGGAATCTTAATAATAGGTGGTTCCCCCAGCCATAAGCAAGAGTTAGTGCATAAGTGGCAACCACCAAGTAGTAGCCCCAGATGTTAGTGGGACTCAGAGACACAAACTTTGAGTCACAACTTTTCCTATGCTTCATTCTTGCTTCAGGAAGGTAATAACTTAGGGTGTGTCTAGACTACATCCCTCTTTTGACAGAGGGATGTAAATTAGGCACTTGGAAATTGCAAATGAAGCTGGGAATTGACTTTCCCATGCTTCACTTGCATAATTGCATCATGGCGCTCTTTCGAAAAAGCGCTATTTTGAAACTGAAACTGCAGTCTAGACGCGGTTCTTTCGAAAACGGGGCGCTTTTTCGAAAGATCCTGTAAACCTCAGAGCCCCATTTTCGAAATAACCGCGTCTAGACTGCAGTTTCAATTTCAAAAAAGCGCTTTTTTGAAAGAGCGCCATGACGCGATTATGCAAATGAAGCACGGGATATTCAAATCCCCACTTCATTTGCACTTTTGAAGTACTTCATTTACATCCCTCTGCCAACAGAGGGATGTAGTCTAGACGTAGCCAAAGTGTTGGTCTATACCAGGAGTAAATTACTACTTGAACCAACAACTGCTTCTTCCCCTTTCCTCATCCCATAACCTCGCTCAACCCCATCACAAATGCTGGTTGAACTATTCTGGAAAGAGATTTGGGAAAAGGAGCACGACTGTAGATTACACAACTATCCCTTGCCTCCCAAATACTGTATACCCACTTGTTCCATGGAGGAAGTAAGTGGGTGAGTAACGTCACTTACTCCTACACTCCTTGACCCAATATCCATGGGGCACACAAGTGTAAGCGTTGGGGCTACTTACTTCCTTACACAAGCACATAATCCAATATGCAACCTACCTCATAATGAAAACCTTCTCATAATAGGCGAGAAGGTTGATTGATAACATACATAAATTAATTAATTTATGTATAAATTTATATTTGGTACACTGAAATGTTACTTATCCCCATTATGCAAGAAGGCCCCTGAGTGATCACTTGGCCACATATGATATTACGCTGCAGTATATGTGTACAATACAGGAAGCCAAGTGATTGCAAATTATTTATGTGAATAATTTCACAAATTAGCTACAGGGATGCCAAGCAGGATATGGAAATGGATAAATAATTACTTGGGAAAATAGAACACTAAAAATAAATGGCAGTGATGTTATTGAGAAAACCAGAACAGAGATTTAATTGGGATCCTGGGGTCAGTACTTCCAATGTTGGGGGAGGAGGGCTACTTTCAGAAATAACCTAGATATAAAGATCAACTAGTCACCTTTTGTGGTATCTTGAAATGGACACAAATGAACATTGCCAATGCAGCAATTACATTTAAAAGAATTTTAATCATAATGTCTTACCCTTCAGAACTGTAATTCATCTGTAGAGTACAGTCTAATTTCCTATATATTGGTAGCCTGTATGGTTGTACAATAAATGCATATAGAGAAAAGTCATAAAATACTTGGAAATAAGAAAAAAAAAAAGGGACTTTTATCTATACTGTCTCTTTATATATAAAACTTGGACACTTTCTTTAATAAAGTACTTCCTTCTTTATTATATAGATATAGATAAATTAAACAAATAGTATTCCCTTGTTTTCCAGCTTCTGAATTCAAAATATAAATGACTCTAGTCCAGGGGTTCCCAAACTTTTTGACACAGGGACCAGTAAATCCATTCACGAGCTTTTGGAGGACCAGTAACATTCATTTCCATATTTGCATATTCATTAAGCAAATGATGAATATTCAAATATGTTGTTTCTGGTCCTCCTAAAGCCCCCAGTGCCAGCTTTAGCAAAACTTTTGATATGGTCAGCCACAATATTCTTGCCAGCAAGTTAAAGGAATATGGATTGGATAAATGGACTGCAAGATGGATAGAAAGCTGGCTAGACCAGGGTTTCCCAAACTTTTTACTTTAGTTGGAACCCGGTTTTTTTTCAGTACTGTTTTTTGCAGCCCCAAAATATAAACATATATTAAAAAAAAGAATGAAAAATGAATAAATTTTCACTGTTTCACCCGGCTGCATCCTCCACCCAGCCCAGGCCAGGGCTTGGGGACCCAGCACCACACAGGTACTCCGGGAGGCAGGAGCAGATTGGAGGTAGGGTATCTGGCTAGGAGGGACGGTGCAAGGAGGGGTAGGGTTGCCAGGTGTCCGGTTTTTCACCAGACAGTCCGGTATTTGAGGCTTCTGTCCGGGAAACGAATTGAGAAAATACCAGACATCATAAATGTCTGGTATTTTCTCATTAGGTAAGTTTTATTATTATTAGGTGTATCAGTTTGTAGTTGCAAACTGCCTGGCTAGTAGATGCGCTCATGCTGCGTGAGTGTGTCTATCAGCCAGACAGTTTGCAACTACTCGAGGGGTGTGTGTGGGGGGGGAGCCCCGATTCGCACTCCCCCCCACCCACTGCCCCTCCGGCCAGCCCCACTTCCCCCAACCCCCTCCCGATCTCCCCTGGCTAGCCCCACTGCCTGCGTCCAGCCCTGCTTCCGGCGGCTGGTTCTCCCCCCATCTTCCCTGGCCAGCCCTGCTAGCCCCGACCTCGCGCCCCCGGCAGCCCTGATTCCCCTGACCCTCTCCCAGCCAGTGGGTTCTTCCCCGCTTCTATTCCTGATCTCCCCAGGGCAGCGCAGCTGCCCCAGTCCAGCCTTGCTTCCGGCAGTCAGTTCTCCCCTCCCCACGCCCCTTCCGCCGCCGCCCCTCCCAATCTCCTGGCCAGCCCCATTGCCCCGTCCAGCGCTGCTTCCAGTGGCAGGTTCCCTCCTTCTCCTCCTCCCAACCTCCCCCGGCCAGCCCCACTGCTCCCAAGCCTCCCTTCCCCAGCCCTGCTTCCTGGTGGCTAGTTCCCCACCCACACACACTTCCTGCCAGCCCGGCCCTCTCCACTCCACTCCACTCCCCTCCCCTCCTGGCCAGTCCTCCCACCCCCATCTGAGATCAAGAGTTCATTTTTTTTAAACTCACCCTGTAACCCTGGCTATGCCTCTGCCGGGAGCCCGGAATATCTGGCTGCAGACTCTGCCCAGCCTGGCCGAGGGCTTGGGGGAACCGGTGCCACATGGGCACTCCGGAAGCCTGGAACACCCCGGCAGCCATGCTGAGGCCCGATATTTTTTTTCCTGTGGCCCAGTACCGGGCTGTGGCCCATAGTTTGGGAAACGCTGCTCTAGTGTATAGTAAAATTATGGAGGCACTGACAGTAGTTCCATAGTTAGGGTTGCATTAGGCTTTGAAGGATCCCAAAAATTCCCTGATCCCAAAATAGGGTTACTCACTGTCAAGGGGCAACAGGCCCTCAGAGGCCCCTCAAACTCATTCTCTGGACTGAGTGCCCTAACAGCCACCGAGTCTATTCAGTGAACAGCCCAATGGCCTCAGTCAATATACACCACTCTATCTAGGGCAGGGTCAGAACCCTTTGGAACCAAAGAGCCAAACTTCAGAACAAGTAGTCAGCAAAGAGCCATATAAGAATGCCCATTTGTGTGACTGAAAATATACAACTTATTATTGATAACTGACATGATTATTAATAATAGCATAAACGAATCACTGTACTCATAGACTTAATTTAAGGAGACTTTTGCTACTGCTGGGGTGCAGTTTGCAGATGTGGGATGCAGGAGTCAGGGCTGGGGTGTATGAATGGCTCAGGGCAGGGGGTTGGGACTTGTGTGAGGTGCAGGAGGCAGGGCAGAATGCTAGGGGTGGGAAACAGAGTATGTAAGGGGGTCCTGGGGCTGGATTACCATACCTGGCAGGGCCCAGCCAGATCTTGGCCTCCCCTTCTATTTGTGCCTATGCAGGAGGGGAGCCGCCCTCACTCCTTCCTACAGCCAGATGGGCGTGGACTGCAGGGCCTACCCCATGATAGGATGTTATGCCTTGATGGGGGCTGGGCCCTTATTGGCGCCTTGTTGGCCAGGCTTCATTTTAAATAAAGTAAAATATTATGTCCAACACAAAAAGTTTCAACATTGTCTTTATTTATGGTGGATGTGGGAAACCTTTTTTGGGTCAGGGGCTGCTGGCCCACAGGAAAAAAAAAAATCAGCCAGGGACCATGATGGGGTGAGGTAACAGACGACCCCTTGGGGGTGCTTCCTGGGATGCTGACAAGGCTACTGCCACTTGCCTTCCTGCTCTCTGGGGCTTCTCACTGCTCTGTCCTGCTGGGCCAGCTCACTGGTCTCCCCGAGCCACAGCACAGAGCTGAGATTAATTCCCCCCAGGAAGCAGTACAGACACAAACTCTTCAGGTCCAAGGAAAATGGAATTTTGGGCCCAGCTTCCTGGGATACCACTCCCCAAATGGGATCAGAACCCCAAATGAATTATTTAGGTAAGTCCCCTTTAACAATGAAAGGGGGAATGTACACACTGGTTGCTCCCCCAAACAACAATTATTTACAGTGGGCTTGACAGTAAATAAACGTGATTTTATTAAGTACAAGCAGTAGGATTTAAGTGGTAATAAGTGAGAACAGGCAGAGCAAAGCAGACTACAAACTTAAAATAACAAAACATTCAGCTAATTCTAATACTTAAACCTCAGTACAGACTTATTACAAACTCATTACAAACTCATCCTAAAACTGTTCCCTTCAAACCAGGGACCTTCCTTCCCCCTAACGTCTTTAGTTCATTCCCCTGGGTGTACCATGCCAGCCAGACAAAGACAAAGACCTGCTAGTTTCCTGTTGTTTTAAAGATTGCAGTTTAGGCGGGAATTCTGTTTCTACATTCCACCCTTCCATTGCTTGGTCAGCTCCTACCAGTTGGGGAGGACACGTGACTTCCTCAGACCAATTACTGCCAAGGACCAAGGAGACTGTTCACAGATGGTCATCTAGACATTGAGGGTAACGCTCTTGATGTCTTTCATTTGCACATTTAAAACCATAACCCATTCCACACTCCATATGTTTAACTTTACACACAAGAATGATATACAGACCAAAATAAGATATACAGACCCAGCAGATTAAGACATTAAGATTGATAGGTTACATGAAGCAATTTGTCAAAAGCATCTTTGAGTTATGCATATTTGTATCCATAAATCCATTTCATTAAGCAGGGGAGAGGGTCCACCAAAGGTACCACACAAGTGAGAAGCAAATAACCCTCCAAAACCCCCCAAACCTCTCTGATGTGGCCCCCAACTGAAACACCTCACTCCCCTGGTCCTTCAGCCCCATGGTGGAGGGAAGGGCAGAGAGGACTGAGGTTCAAGGCCTCAGGCCAGATTAACTCTTCTGGGGTTCTAGGGTTATTAGATTTTGCATCGACTATTCGATTAGTTGATAGGGTGCCTCTGCCTTTGAAGCGCTGTGTGGAACCCGGAGTCAGCTGGGGACTGCTGACCCTGGACTCCATGTGGCACTGTCACTTTGAAATGCTGCAGGGAGCCCTGCGTCAGGCTCCTCATGGCATTTCAAAGTGGCAGCAGCCCATGGAGCCTGGGATCAGATGGAGACTCACCCGCTGACCCTGGGCTCCATGCGGCGCTGCTGCTTTGAAACACTGCGTGCAGCTTGGGGACACCCCAGCTGGCCCCGGGCTGCACATGGTGTTTCAAAGTGACAGTGCTACGTGGAGCCCAAGGTCTGGTACCAGGCTCCACATGGTGCAGCCGCTTTGAAGTACCCCTTTTTCTTCCCCCCACCCTTGCTGCCTCTTTCTGACAAAGGCTGCAAGGGTGGGGGGAAGCAACTAGTCACTAGGCTATACTATAAGTATGTGCTTATTGGATAGTTGACTAGTCTTTCACATCCCTAGTGAGACTAATAATAGTAATCCAGGCAGGGCCATCCCTAGGGGGTGCAGGGCCTGGGACAATCCCCCTCTATGTCCCAGGCCCCACCTCCACTCCATCCCATCTCCCAAGTCCTGACCCCCACCCTGCCTCTTCCAGCCCATCCCCCCATTACATCTCTTTCACCAAGCCTCTACTCTCTCCTTTCCTGAACACCACCAGAAGCCAGCAAGGTGGAAAGGAGCAAAGTGGAGTAGAGCGGGGCCAGTAGCATTACTGACAGCCCCTATGCTGCCCAGGCCCCATGTTCCCCTGAGGTGGGAGGCAAAGCAAAATGGAGCAGGGACAGTTGTTCTGCAGCAGCTCCCGTGCCACCCAGGTCTCGTGTAACCCTGAGGTGGGATGGAGCAGAGTGTGTCTGGTAGGACTGACACTGGGCCCAGGTCTTCCTGAGGCACAGCAGGGTGTAGTGGGGCCAGGTGTGATGCCACCAGCACCATGTCCCCCTGAAGTAAGAGCAGAGAGGAGTGGGGCCAGTGGCATTGCTGCTGGCCCCCGCATTACCCAGGTCCCACATTCCTATGAAGCGTGGGGTCCCCCAAAGCATAAGGCCTGGAGCAACTGCCCTGAACCATCTCATGGATGTTACATCTCTGGATCCAGGAATGCACATTTGTTACTGGCTTGATGAAATCTAATTATAGAATATACCCCCAGTTTTAGGATTATACTCTGTTTTCTGACAAGATGGCACTCACACTTGTGAGCCGCTTCAGACAGTGTGACATTTCCTGTTACCAAAAAGGTGACATTGTGATATCCACAGCAAGGACCAAAACCTTGGCCTACTCTATTGCAAGATGGCAGAAGAGTAGGAGCTATTGCTAGAAGATTTTTGAAGCAGAATGGCACTCTGAACAGGGGAAAGCTCTTATAATCCTCTCTGAGGGTGCACAAATGCCTGTAGACTTCCTCTCTGACCTTCAATCCAACCAATCAGCTAAGAAATCCGCTTCTCCACCATCCCTCCACCCTAAATCTAGGAAGAAGCTGAGCTCCCACAAGGAAGAGGGAGAAAGAATGAATCCTTAAAGGGTTAAGGAACCTGAGACAGTGAAGTGATTAGTGCTAAGTTATGTGTACTGTTACCATTAGTTAAGTTCTAAAAGTATGGAATGAGAACTATGTCACCTAAGAATCTCTTAATACAGTTTAGTGAGAGTAGAGGGTTTATGGGAAATTCCTGGGTCTAGTACAGGGGAGGGCAAATACCAGCCTGTGGACTAGTTCCAGTTCCCCTGAATTGCCCCTGGCAGGCTGCTATATTTACCTGCACCTCTGCAGGTATGGGTGATTGCAGCTCCCTTTGGCTGTGGATCACTGTTTCTGCCCAATGGGAACTGCAGGAAGTGATGTCCTGATCTGTTCTGCTTCCTGCAGCTCGCACTGGCCTGAAACAGCAGTCTGCAGCCAACAGGACCTGCAATTGCTAGTATTTGTGGAGGAACAGATAAATATAGTGGCAGCAGCCAGCCAGGGGCTAACCCTGGTGAACCACCACCATTTTATTGCCCACCCGAGTCTAGTATATACATTCTAGTTCACTAAAGAGTGTCATGTGAGTCTCAAATAAAAGCTAGTGTTATTCTAGTCATCAATATCATTGCAAAATGCATATATGGATATTGTATAAGGAGTTATGTATCTACATGAAAATTATATTCTCAACATCTGTGTCTAGGGACTGATCATCAACAAATCAGAAAAGAAATTTTATCTGGCTGCTTACATATAAATTAAGTATTGTATGTGCCTCTTCTGCTGTTTGAACTGAATACCAACAGAGGACTGTAAAAACTTCAGAAAGAGAAAAATAAGAAGAAAACAAGCAGTGCGGGGTGAATCTACCTTGAGTATATTTGTGGGATAAAGAAGAACCTTGGCACCCTTCACCTAGAAAGCATATGGATAACTTTACTCCCTGATAGAGGAGTCTCAACCAGGCTCAGTAGAAAACTTTGGAGATAACTTTGAGTGAAATAACTTTCCTTAGACAGGAAGGTAGCTTTATCTCTGGAAAGTACATGATGTTTTTGTTTTATTTATTTATCTACTTATATCTAGGGCTACCAGGTGGCTTAAAAAAAAATACCGGACACTTGATCTCCGATGGGGAGGGGACACCAGCTGGGAGGGAAGCAGGGCTGGCTGGGAGAATGGGAGGTTGGGGTTGGGGGAGGGTCAGGGGCAGCGGGCTAGGAGATCAGGTGGAGGAGGGAGGGAGGGAAAACCGGCCCGCGGGAAGCAGGGCTGGTTGGGGGGAGCGGGGCTGGCCGGGGGAAGGAGCGGGGGGAGAGAATCAGCCAGCAGGGAGTGGGACTGACCCGGGCGCTCGCAGATCCCAGGGTGCTGCCCGTCCCGCGCACAGTCCCGGTGAAGCACGAGCGAGCGTGTCTACCAGCCAGGCAGTATGCAACTAGGTACTGATACTCCTAATAATAAAACTTACCTAATAAGAAAATACTGGACATTTTATAGGTCCAGTATATTCTTAATTTTTTTCCCCCCAGACAGAACTCTCAAATACTGGACTGTCCAGTTCAAAACTGGACACCTGGCAACCCTATCTATATCTACATAGAGATAATGCTCCACTTTAGGCGGATCTGCATTACTGCTCCTGCAATCAGAGAATTTCACTAGTGATGCCCATTTGGGTCACACATGCACTGTCCCCATCTTGCACCACCTCTGACAGTTACATACCGCTGTGACACCTCTCCTCCGCATATACACTCAGTCCTTCTCTAACAAAAAAACTCCAAATTACAGGGGAACTCGGGTGGGTAATGGAGCACCCCCAGGAACAACCATTTTTAAGGACCTCAGTTACTGCCCAAGGTGAGTAATCGTCTCTTCTTGTTTGAGAAGTGTCACTGTGGGTGCTCCATTTTAGGTGACTGCAGAGCAGTGTTCCTTGTTGGAAGAAAGGACTTCAGAGTTGAATTTGTGAAGGATAAGACAAGACAGTTCCAGCAGAGCATCTGATGTTGAGTCCTCTGTGAATGTGTGGGCTGATACCCAGGTTGCTGCTTTGCAGATATCCCTGATGGATTCATTGCTGAGGAAAGTTATCTGGTGGAGTATGTGCACTCCTGTTGGAGTTCTTGGTGATGGTAGTAAAGGTCAATGCATCCAGAGATCCACTTGTTTGAATATGGCAGCTCCTTTAGATCTTTCACGTAATAAAAAGGAATAGCTCTGATGACTTTCTGATGAGTTTCAATATACAGTGCTAGTGCCTTTCTGATGTCCGGGGTATGGAACATCGATTCTCATTTTTACCATGAGGCATAGTAAAGAACAATGAAGGAGGTATTTTAGGTAAACATTTAAGAAGTAGTTTTAGTGTCACTTTGTATTAGGGTGTGCCATGAAAGCCCCAAGTTCTCCACTTGTTATGCTGTTGTGATGGTGATGAGATAAGCCATTCTGATCAAGATATGCTGAAGTGAGCTTGTCACCAAGGGTTCAAATGGGGATCTAGTAGAGCAACATAGCAGTAGATGAAGATCTATATTTTGGGACAGAAGTTGAGTTCCCTTGAGGAATTGTTTAGTGATAGGGTGAATGCGGATCAAGTACTTGTCAACTTCGTAATGGAAAGCTATGATTCCCACGTAGTGTATTCTAATTGATTTCATTCATAGGCCTCATTTCTTGAGGTCCAGTATATAATCTAAGGAGAAGTAAATAGCCACTGTTTATCTATTCTGGCACAATATGTAGAATCTCTTCCATTTGTATAGGTAAGTATATAATGTAGTAGTCCTTCTGCTGTTTAATAGTATGACCCTTACCACTTTCAAACAGCTCATGTCACTGCCCTGGAACAATGGAGTAACCATGTCTTCAGGTTCCAGTGGTGGACCCGACCTGCATCCTGACACAGGATATGTGGAAGAAGGGGAAGAATGTATGGTGAGCATACTACCATCTTCAATATGTAAGAGAACCATGTTTGTGTGGACCATGTGAGGACTATCAAGGTGACTCTAGATTGGTTGATCTTTATCTTGTGTATGACCCTGGATAGGAGAGAGGTAGGAGAGGATGTGTATAGTACAGTCACATCCTGTTTGAGGAGAAAGCATCACCCAGAGCACAGTGTCCCAATCCTACAGCAGGTTGGTATTCTTCTAGCAAAAATATTTATAGCTGGGAAACCCCAGCATTTGAATATCTTCTATGGTACCTATGCTACTTTTCCATGGTGCTTATTTCCTGCTCATGGTCCTGAGAATTTTCTGCTCAACATATCATCAGTGGTGTTCTGGTTTACTAACTAGGAAGCTGACATATTGATGTTGTGGTGGATTCATCAGTTCCATAATTCTATTGCTTCTGTGCATAGGGAATGTGATCATGCCCCCTCCCCCCGCTTTGCTGGTTTATATGAAACATACAAGCAATATTTTCCATCAATATTTTTACAGTCTTGTCACTGATCATGGGCAGAAATTGTGAACATGCATTGTTGACTGCTTGTTCCGTAGGTTGATGTGCAATGTTGACTCTGAAAGGGATCACCTGCCCTGAATTGTGTGGTAATACAAGTGTGCCTCCTACCCTAGTAGAGAAACTTGTGTTGTATCATTGATGGAAGGGTTTGTGGTAACTCCTGCACAAACATTTTGGGGTCAAGTCCACCAGTGTAGAGCATTTTTTTACTTTGATTTGCATTATAAGGCACTTGTTTAGAATGTGGATCTGTGTGGAATATATGCAGTCTTGATCCAGCCATAAAAAGGAAATGCATGTTAAACCTGGTATGTTTCACACCCAATGTTGCTGTTGACATATGGCCTCATAAGGTCCTAGCCAATGTCTGTGGATTGATGTGTGTTGTAGTGATCAAATTGACAAGCTTGAGAAATCTGTGTCCTGGTAGAGAGGTTGTGGCCTCCAGTGAATCGAACTCGACCCCACTGAATTTTAGTCTCTGTATGGGTGTCAGCATTGATTTGTTTATAGACTTACTTGTGTGAAGGGAGCTACTGTCTTTTGGGTTCTTTCTAAGGCATCTTGGCAGGTGGAAGTGTTAAGTAAGCAGCCATCCAGGCACAAACTTTGAAGAACACCGAGGAAGCCACAGACAGACACAAAGGAAGTACTTTATAATGATTTGGACCCAGAACAAATCTGAGAAAACTCTTGTGTGATGGGTATATCATAATGTGAAAATATGCATGCTGGAGTTTGAAAGCCAAGAATCACATCCTGTGTTCTAGTGCTGGGACTACTGTTGCTAGTATGACCATTCTGAACCATTGAGTCTTCATGAATTTGTTGAGTTTCCTTAAGTCAAAATGAGCCTCCATCCTTCATTTTTCTTCTAGGTTAAGAAATAATGGAAATAAAATTCCTTCCCTCTGTTGTGTTGGTACTGGTTCTATGATACTCTAGTACAGCAGATGGTTTCAGCCAATCTAGTGGTTCTTTGGATAGGTGAGGAGTGAGGTGATGAGTAAATCTGGACGGTGGTGGTGGTGTAACTTGGCATGGTACTTAGTATGGTGGAGTAACATCAGTCCTAAAAAGGGGAGATTAAATTGCTGAAGAGACTAGCAGCTCTTTGTGCTAGAGAAACTGTTCTGTGAGAACATCAGTACCCAGAGAAAATTGTTGGTGGTGCCAATGAAACTGCAGCTCTTGTCAATACCAATGATTGACTGCTATGAGCAACAGAGGCAGAAGGCTATAGAGAGCAGTGCTGTTGAGCTATTCAGTGCTGCATAATTGAGCAGCTCCAGTGATATCATGAAAGGAAGGGTAAGGTTTCTCTTGCTGTTCCTCTCCAAGTCTGCTCACTTGGGTCTTTGTCATGGTGCCAGAGGGCCCTAGTCAGTAAGAAGCATGTTTGATGAGGTGAGGATTGTCTCTTTTTAGCTGATTTCCAGAAAAAGAGACATTTTGGACCATTTTTGTCTACTTTTTTAGAGGAGTGTTGTTTTGTCTATGAGTGTGATAAGGAATGTCCATCAGAAGTTGTCAATAAAGACCAGTGCCCAACAGAAATCCACATCCCTGGATTAGAAGTCGGGCATAGACTCTTGTCCATCAAAAGAAGCTTCTGCACATGTTCCACAAGTGCATCGCTGAGACATCGGACATACTGAGAGTGTCCACTGGAGACTGGGATTGACTCCTGGCAAGTTAGGCAACACTTAAAAAAAAAAAAATCTAGAAATCCAACCATTGTCAGAATAATATTGTGATGTTCACTCCATAGTCTTCATAGAAATATTATTATATGATTATGGCATAACTAAGATATGCTTTATGTAAGATAACTCATGCAAGGTATCACTGGAAAGGTTATGGTTTACAGAACATGATTATCTTACTTGCATGCATGTATCATTTTTTATCTGAAGTTAAGAATATTGACTATGTACCTGTATTTTCACCATGATACTTTGGGTGACACCCACTGCTAACATTTTAGATAGAACAATGAAAAAGCCAGACAGTGCTGAAGGCCGTTCAGCAAGGACAATGGACTATGGAAAAGCTTAGCCTTACTGTGCATACTGCACGGACTCAAAGACATTGGGATACTACAGAATCAGGGGACCTGGTCTCCTGATATTAAATTCCATCAGACTGCTGAACTTTTCTATTGGGAGATGGGGGAAATCAAACAAAGGATCTCTGCCTTATGGAAATCCTATATAAGGTAGGAGAGGAAAACAATTGAGGTCTTCCTTTTGCTTCTCCTCTAACCTCCCCACCCAAGCAGATACTTGAAAACTCCTGGAAACCAAAGTACTGGAACTGAGGGGCATGGGAGAACTGCTTGACCCAGGCTGGAAAGATACCTGGCTTGTGTAGAAAGCTACCTAAAACAATATTTAGGGTGAGGAACTATTTGTAACCAATTTCTTTAGTGAATCTAGCTTAGTTTGCATGCTTCATTTTATTTTCTTGGTAATCTGCTTTGTTTTGTTTGCTACCTCTTTAACCACTTTTGTCATTAAAATAAACTTATGTCTTACTTATAATATAACCCAGTTTATGTAATTTCTAACTGGGGAGCAAGAAGTTGTATATACCTTCCTCTACATTTAAGAAGGAGGTGAATTTTATATAATGTTGTGTTGTCCACCTCCCTTGGAGTGCAAACTGGGTGCTGTGGCAAGTACTTTAACTGAGCCTTCCCAGAGCTGACCTCAGTGTCTATATCATTCTGCAGTTAGGTGTGGCTCTTCTTGTGC
The DNA here is from genome assembly GCA_019425775.1 of Rafetus swinhoei. NCBI lineage: Eukaryota > Metazoa > Chordata > Testudines > Trionychidae > Rafetus > Rafetus swinhoei. The sequence continues at coordinate 264,607,408 of CM033437.1, read as the reverse complement.
GTGTGTGTATGATGGAGGAGGCTTAAGACCCTAGCTCAGTAAGAATGGGCTAAAGGTTACCCAGGCTAGCAGAAAAGGTCAGCTCAGTGGTATCTCAGCACATCAGGTGATATCCCAAGAAGTCCAACCCATCACAAATGTTTACCCCATGAGGTGGGGTACTACACTATGCTAAGGGGGTAACTGGGAATAATAAAGAAATAATATTTAATCCACTAAAAAAAGTTTAAAAGAAAAAACAAACGAGAGAGGACAGTAGCTAAACTGAACAAATGGGCTCTAAAACTATTAAAGCTAAATCTAATTATAAGATAAAGGCAAACTTAGGGGCACTGCTCTAACTTCCATCTCAATCCAAGGCTATGTCTACACTGGCAGGTTGTTGCGCCAGAAATATGCAAACGAGGCTAAGCGTGGAATATCGCCAAGCCTCATTTGCATATTTCTGGCACAACAACCCACCAGTGTAGACATAGCCCAAGTGTGGTAGAGGCAGAACTGAGGAGGTTTGATTGCACTGTGCTATGTAACTGCCAGAGGCTGCACAAGAGAGGAACAGCATGTGTGACACAAACGAGCACTGCAACTGAAATTCTTCAATTGCAGGTGCAGAATCACAAAAGTGAAGCACCAACAAGGATGCTTCTTGAAGAACCACCTTTTGTTTCCAATACATGTTGGACCTCCCTGGTCCATCCCCCTCAGGACCTGACAAGTCCTGAACGAGGAAATTTGCCAGATCAGGGGAGGTCCCTTGCCACTGGCTCCCCAGGCTGCTTCTCCCTGCTGCCAGCTCCACTTCCAGCCCCAGCTAGCCCACTGCTTCAAGCCAGCTATGCTGCTGGCCCTGGCTGGGCTTGCTGGACAGCACCCTGCCTACCCCACTGTGGGGCTTCTAGCCATGCTGCCAGCTCCCTCCCCCCTACCACAGGGCTCCTAGCTACACCACAGGTATCCCAACTGTGCCATGGAGCTCCCAGACTCAGAGCTCCTGGTCTTGCCACTGGCCCCTCAGCCATGAGGCTCCCATCCATGCTGCCAGAGCCCCCTACTCCTGGGCATTCTGTTCCAAAAACATGGACCAGAGTCCCAGTTTATAGAGGTACAACCTGTATTCTCACTATCACTTGTATCTGTTATTTGAAAATAAACATTCTTGTTTTCATTATACATATATCTAAATGCTGTGGCATTAAGTAAAATGGTGATCCTAAGTTGATTATTACATGCTGGTGGGTACTATCATTTCAGGAACAGCAGGGTTGCTAAGTTTGTGAGCATTTAGTGGATAAGGGGTGTGGCAAGGTCCTTGCCCAGGCCCCTTGCCTCAGGACCCCTTCTTGGGTCACAAATCAACAAGAGACCCTTTCTGGTGCAGTCACCTGTGCCTTTTATTGTCAGTGCCTATTTCCCACCACCTTCTACTTACAGAGCTTTCGTTCACAGCAAACTCAGCCAGCCTCTCCTTCTGGCTTGGGAGCACACTCAGCTGGATTCTGGCTCCTCTGGTTGTCTTATATAGCACTCTGGCTAATGAGGCCCACAGCTGCTTCCATTAGCCCTTCAGACATGGGCTTGCTCAGCTGGTTTCCATTTGGCCTTTTCAGCCAGGCTGTAGTGACAGAGCTCTGGCTTAGCCAGCAGTCTGTCACAGGGACTGTACGTGACAGGGAACACTCTTAGGATTTGGGGGTTGCCATATGCCTTTGCTAACCTGCACGAAGAGAGTGAGGACTGGTAGATAGTGTTTTTTGCTCACAGCAGATCAATAGCAGACACAAAAAAGATTTCCTCATGCTAAGGGTTGGTGCTGTTAAGGTGCCTTGCAACACTGAGTACACCTAATGGAGTGTCACAGTGGCATAGTTAGCATGATCTTACACCCACTTTGCAGATTAGGTAAGGATCATAACTCCAAGCACTTGTATATTAGATTGTAAGAGATTCACAAATAAAATGATTGGAATCAGGCAATAAAAAAGCTAGGTATTTTTTATTTGTTTATGTTGAGTAAGGGAAATAGAACACAGAAAAACCACAAAATCAGCAGACCAGAAATATAATCCAAACTGAATAAGCTTCAGCTATAGATGCAATGCCCAGCTCAGGGATTAGTCACTGCAGGGAAAAACACTGAGGAATTGAGATGTTTCCCTCATGAAGCAAGATACAATGAATGTAGGCACTGCCCCCAGCATAACTGCTCCACAGATAAAGCTGAGCAGCTAGGAGATGGCTAAAGGCAATCAGCAAAGAACTGGGAATACTAGATGTGGATGACCTCAGAGAAACAGGCAGTAATGGAAAGAGCACAGTCAGCAGCAGGCAGAGAATAGGGAGCAGAGATAGCTGCACATCAGAGAACCTTGAAGCTAGAAGACAGAAAGTGCAAAGCCCAAGAAGTAGAAGCCTCAGAAAGGAGAGACTGTATGCCATGAGCATACTGGAAAAAGGACAGAATCCCTCAGGCACCGGGTACTTCTCTGCTCCAAAGACCACATCACTGGGACAAATTATGCCCAAATTACAGGAAGACAGATTGCACTGAAAAATATTTAAGCACTTCAAAAGGTTCTACAGTGTACATAATATCCCTGCTGACTGAAGAATGACTGTTTTGATCTCCAAGCTAACTGCAAACTTTACAGGTGTTTAATAAGGCTGTAAATGAGGCTATGGGCTTGTCTAGACTACGCTGAAGTTTCGAAAGAGGCTATGCAAATTCTGCAGGAATTTGCATATTTTCTTCCAATCTCACTTTCAAAAGCAGAGCTCATTTTTTGAGGAAGAGCAGCTTTTCAAAAAAAGGGGGGAGGGCTGCCAAAAAAACCACATCCCAACTACTTTCACTTTCGAAAGCTCTGCTTTCAAAAGTGACATCGGAAGAAGATATGCAGTCTAGACATAGCCTATGAGATATAACGTTTCTATTAAAAATTAAGGATGGCAATGTGTACTCATCTATATGATTAACCGATAAGCCTAGGTTTATCGGTTAATCTTGTCAACTACATGCATTTTCCCCACACCTTGGTGCCTCTGAGTCAGAGGCAGCAAGGGGGAGGAGCAGGAGCCAATGCTGGAGGAAGCCAGCTTAAAAGCTAGTTTCCCCCAGCACCAGCTCCATGGTGCTGCCTGCCCCCACTACCACGCTGCTGCCTCTGTCTATGAGGGGGTCTGAGCTCCCCGCAGACAGAGACATCCTGGGCCTGCTGTAAGCAGAGGCTGCTTCGTGGCAGCAATTCCTGTCCGCAGGGGGTCCGAGCTCCCTGCAGAGCAGCCTCTGTCCATGGAGAGCTCAGACATCCCACAGACAGGGGCTGCTGCCACCCCATGCTGCTGCCTCTATATCAAAGGCAGCAGTGCACGGTGACAGGCAGCCAGTCGCGAGGGGAGTTGGTTTTTAAACTGGCTCCCCTAGCAGACCAGCTCCTGCCTGCCACCACACACTGCTGCCTCTGATACAGCTGCTGGCCCCGCCCCCAGGGAGGATTGAATAGTTGTGTAACCGATAATATTTTATGCAGTTACACAACTATTCAATTATACAACAGCTAACATCCCGATTAACATTTTTCAAATCACACTAGAGGAGCATCACCTCAAATTCAAGAACCTCAAGGCTGGTAAATAGGTCCTGTGGAACATGTGCATAAAATAGTGGATTGTTTGAAAAAATATAGAGAGAGTAAAGGGATAAACACCTCTGATCAGCTGCTTGATTTAATTGCTCAGGAGCAGTTCAGAGACAGTCTGCCCTCAGTGAGAGCAAGAATCAGGTTTAGTGGGCAAAGCAGATATCCTGGGTGGGGAATGAAGTTGAGTGTCAGCACCAGAGTCATATGCCGATTACCCTAGCCAGGGTCAAATGAGAGTCAAATCCAGGAATTAAACTGAGGATTAGAGTCAGGCTCAAATACCAAATGCCAGATCCAAGAGACAAGGTAGAGTCAGACCCAGGGGTTTGAAGGCTGCAATCAAATCCCCCCTCGTTCTCCTGTTCTGAAGACTAAATAAGCCCAGTTCCCTCAGCCTCTACTCGTAAGTCATGTGCTCCAGCCTCCTAATCATTTTCATTGCCCTCCTAATCATTTTCATTGCCCACAATTGCTATCTAGCCATTTAGTCCCCAACCTGTAGCAATTTATGGTGGGATTCTTCCAGCCTAAGTATAGGACTCTGTGCTTGTCCTTGTTGACCTCATCAGATTTCATTTGGCCCAATCATCCAAATTGTTTAGGTCACTCTGAATTCTATCCCTACCCTTCAGTATGCCTACCTCTCCCCATAGCTTAGAGTCATCCACAAATTTTCTGTGTGTGTAAACCAACTCATCATCCAGATCATTAATGAAGATGTTGAACAAAACTGGCCCCAGGACCAACTCCTAGGGCACTCCACTTGATGCCAGCTGCCATTTAGACATTGAACCATTGATTTCCAAACCTGTTGAGCATGACCATCTAGCCAAGTTTCTATCCCCTTTGTGGTCCATTAATCCAGGCTATACATCTTTAACTTGCCAGCAAGAATACTATGGGAGACTATCTCAAAAGCTTTGCTAAAGTCAAATTATATCATATCCACTGCTTTCCCCATATCCACAGAGCCAGTTATTTCATCATAGAAGGTAATCAGGTTGCTCAGGCATGACTTGCCCTTGGTGAATCCATCTTGATTGTTCCTGATCACTTTCCTCTCCTCCAAGTGGTTCAAAATTGATTCCTTGAGGAGCTACTCCATGATTTTTCCAAATACTGAGGTAAGGCTCACTGATCTCTAGGGGTATGTCTACACAGCAAAGTTATTTCGAAATAACAGCCATTATTATTTCGTGCCCCCACGTCTATGATCTCCGCACTAGACGGAGGAACGCAGCCTTCTATGGCTGGATAGCTACCAGCCTGGCCACCAAAGGCCACATGCGAACCCAGGAGCAGGTTTGCATGAAAATCAAGTTGGTTCGGCGAGACCCCCAACCCTGAGCCCTGAGCTTCCCCTTCCCCTTATTCGCTTGCTTCCCTCTTCCAGCTCCCTCCTCCCAGGTTTCCCCTCCCTCTCCCACCCTCTCTTCTCTCCTCTCCCGCCTCCTTTCCCCAGTTTCACCAGTTTCATTCCCCATCCCCCCAATTTTGTTAAATAAAGAGAGTTTGTGTTCATGAAAATACGTGTATTTTATTTGACATCAGGAAAGGGGGTTAGGGAGGGGTAAGTGGAAGGGTGTGAGGGAGGAATGAGGCACAAGCCCCCAGTGGGGCAGATCAGGGAGGCTCTTAGCGCTTCTCAGGGTGGAAGCTCTCCTGCAGGGCCTCCTGGATACTGACAGTCCCCTGATGGACCTCCCAGATGGCAGCCTGCAGAAAGTGCAGCCAGGCTCGCAGCAACGTGTCCATGAGAAGCACCAGAGTGCCCAGGGGCAGCTCTGGCTCTGTGTTGCACACTGCTGTGGTGTCCCGAGTGAGGGCAACCAGAGCACGCAGAGACAAAATGCTTTGCTGTCCCTCATCGAGGTAGGCAAGCAAGCAGGGAAACCTGAGAACTGGCTGTCCGCGGGGGGAGGGGGGGTTCCTTTAAGCACAGGCTTCAGATAGCCTCAGGCAGCAGCCACACAAAGGAACTCCTCACCTGATACTCTGCCAGACCTGGTTCCGGATGGCCTTAAATGCGATTCAGCGTCCACTCAGTGTGGACGTGCTATTTCAAAATAGCCAAATGCTATTTTGAAATGCTTTTTGTGTGTAGATGTGTTATTTTGAAATAACTTATTTCGAATTAACTATTTTGAAATAAGATATTTTGAAATAACGCTGTAGTTTAGACATACCCTAATTCCCCAGATTCCTTTCTTCCCCTTTTTTGAAGATGGGCACTACATTTGCCTTTTTCCAATTGTTTGGGATCTCCCCCGATCTCTAAGAGTTTTCAGAGATAATGGCCAATGGCTCTGCAATCACATCAGCCAACTCTCTCTCATGTCCACCTTTCTAAATAGTCCTTAACCTGTTCTTTCACTATTGAGAGTTGCATATCTCCTTCACATCAATGTTCCCTCTAACATTTTCCATCATTTGGGTGGACTGAATTTTCTTTTGGGTGGTTTGAAATTTATTATGTGCAACACCAATATTAAGGTCGTGTGTGGGTGTGCAAAGAAAAAACCTAGATATAAGTATATATTTTAAACAGTTCATAGGTGTGGAAGAAGAAAAAAATATTAAAACAAGGGATAATTAACAAGGAGCACTGCTTAAGAGGTGTATTTAATATGAAATTAAATAAAAAGAAAATTAACACTACCATGTATTATCATCCTTTCTAACAACTCAAGCTAGGAAACTCACCAAAATGAGGCATACTGAAAACAGCTATATAAATAAATCAAAGATATGGGCATTAAGTACAAGCATAAAAAATATGCACCTTAGCCCCAATTAAAAACCTGCTCCCATAGACTACTAAATCTTCAGAATCTCCACTAAAGCTGCTCTCAAAAAAATGAAGCATCTGCCAAACTACTAGCATGCTACAGACTTTCGTAGTTCACAAAACTATCCCTCTTGCATGCATAGTATCTCTACATAGCTCAGCTTTAATATGATAAATAAATCTATGAGTCAAATAGAAATAGTCATGCTGTCCTTGCAAATATTAATACAATATTTACTGACCCTGGAAAGAAAGTAAAAGGCATTCACTCAGGTGTATACAGTTTCTCTGGGATGTCAACTCTTAATTTGATTAATAGTGCACAAACATAGAACAGTAAAAATAAGTAATAAAGCAACATACACAGCAAACAAAGCCACAAACAACAGACAACACTGAAAATAGAGAGGGAAGTAAAACATCAGGTGGTTGGTTATGGGTATTTTAAATGAATGTTTAGGATCTATGCTATGTAAATGAAACAGAGACCTATAAAAACAGATAAAAGTTCTGGTTTGAAACTTTCACATTGTATGTCACCAACTCAAAGAGTAGAAGCCCCAGAGCACATTAACACATGGCTTCAGAATTGGTAGACAGATCCATGCTTCAGAGAGCTTTCAAATAAAGTCTTCATCTTATAAAAGACCTAGCTTCACACCTAGTGCATGCCACTTCTGAGTTCGCCCATTGACTCGTAAGAGCCAGAACTATACCAGGCACCAAAGTTCTGGCCTTAATGCCAATACCCCTTCCAAAACAAATTCTAAAACTTAATGAAAATCACTTGTCAGGAATCCAATTCTAACTGAAAGGTCAAACAAATGAACAGGATCCATGATAAAGTTCTTTCCGTTTCAACAGTTTACCATATATGATTTAGTAACACAGGATTTAAAAAAAAAACATTAAGATCAGAGTTGTCAAATATCTACAATGCTCAAAAAAATTCTGTGAAAAGAATCTTTTTCTTTCTTACCTTAAGCCATTAACACCTATGTAAACTTTGTTTGAAATGTAATCAAGCAAATGTCATGAACTAGGCCTTTTGCTCCAGTATTCATTCACTAAACCCCAAATTCTTATCTACAAAAGTAGCCTAAACGTTTTACAATAAAAAAAACTCCAATACAATTGAAGTCAGATCTGCAATAAGATCTGCTAATGCAGACTCTTGGACTACATCTACACTGCAGCGCTATTTCGGGATACCAGAAGTATCCCGAAATAGCTATTCCAAGTCTTTTGAGCTCACCCGTTATTTTGAAATATAAAGGGGCTCACTATTCCGACGTCCCTGTAAACCTCATTCCACAAGGAGTAAGGGACGTTTCAGAATAGTGATTTATTTTGAAATAAGTACTGTGTAGACAGCGCCAAATTTTGAAATAAGGTATTTCAAAATTAAATTGAAATATGCTACACAATTTGCTTAGATCAAATTGCATAGTTTATTTTGAGCTCTGGGTACATTGTAGACACACCCTCTCAGTCCTCTTTACTTCTCTGTTCTGGATCTGTCTCCCTCCAAACAAATTCAATTTTAGCCCAGGCTTTCTAACATCGCAGGGCAGATGGTTACCTATTAACAAACTCGACACTGCCAAAATCAAGCTCTTTATCTTTCCCTCCTGATACTAGGTGAAAAATATTGTGATCTAAAAATGCAGAGGATTCACTGATTTGTGTTTGCTCTATAAGTCTAACAGTAGAATATAGCAGGCTGTTACAATATTCTTCACCCCATCGTATTATTCCTGGCATATTTCAGATCTTGTAACAGTTGGTAATTAATACCAACTCCTCCTCACTCCAGCCTCAACAAGAAAGGGAAGATGTACTTGGACTAAGCTCCCTCTGTTGCATTGAGACAACAGAGATTCCCTGGCAGCACCACATCTCCCATGAAGCCCAGCATTCCAGCATAACCCACCTAATATTTTTGCACCCCTCATGCAGCCTTCTCCCCCCACCCCAGCACAGGAGAGAGTCCTGTTTCTCTCCCCCGTACCAGATGGGAGTCATGATGCCCCAAACAAACTCCCCACCCCTACCTCACCACACAGACGCTGGCAACCATCCATCCCTTCTTTAACCCACCTACCATTGTGCAATCTGCTCCCTTTGGTCCCAGCCCAAATGGGGGCTGCGAGAGTCCTGCCTCTCAGAGTTGCAGGCACCAGCAGCTGCAACCCAGCTGGGAGTCAGAGGACATACTACAAACAAAGTCCCCACCCCCATCGCACCAATGCCAGCACCCACCCATCCCCTCTTTCCCACACCTATCCCATGCAGCCTGCTCCTCTTGCCCCAGAGCTGGGGGCTGGGAGAGAGTCCTGAATTTCTAGCTAGCTGCTGTAATCAGAGTAGTTTCTCTCCTCTCCTCTCCCGGCTGCCACAGTCCATCTGACAGACGGAATGTCCTAACTCCTCTCCCCGTCCTAGCAAATCCCCCCAGCCACTTATTTCCTTTCTCCTCCTTATGTCCCCTGCCTACCATATAGGAGAGGCACGCTCCTCCATCCCCAGTAGGGTGCTGCTACTGAAGGAGAAATGCAAAGGGTGGGAGATGTAGGCATCAGGGCAGGGAGTGAGGATGCAGGAGTCAGGGCAGGGGAGGGGGAAGGAGTGAGGGGGCTCAGGGCAGGGCATGGGGGCAACTAGTGGCTGCTCCCCGAGGCCGACCCAGGGCAACAGAGGCCATTGCAGCCTGCCTGCCGGTTTCTCCCCAGGGCCAGCCCATGGCAGCTGGGGCCACATGGCCTGCCTACTGGCTGCTCTCCAGGGCAGCACAGAGTGGTGGGGGCCATGCGATTCAGCCAGTGGCTGCTCTCCACGGCCACGGCTGGCCAGGTTGGCAGGGGCCATGATGTTGGCCAGTGGCTGCTCTGCGGGGCTGGAGCACTTGCTGTCCTCCTTTGGTCATTCTGGAGTATTTGTCCCTGTGTTTGCTGCCCCAGTGTAGTCATTTCCTTTTGATGAGAAACAATCACATATCATGCACATCCCATTGTCCTGGCACAACCAAACCCTGACTTTGCTTTAAGTTATGATAAGAGGAAGTTGCATACCAAAGTTGCTGGTCCTAGCTCTTACCATTTACGAGTTCTTGAACAAATGGACTCACAGACAGATGGAGACACAGGGGGCTGAAATCAGCCGCTTTTCCGGAAAAACTTGCCAGCTGTCTACACTGGCCGCTTGAATTTCCGCAAGAACACTGACGATCTCATGTAAGATTGTCAGTGTTCTTGCGAAATACTATGCTGCTCCCGTTCGGGCAAAAGTCCTTTTGCGCAAAAGCGTTTGCGCAAAAGGGCCAGTGTAGAAGGCGCAGTATTGTTTTGCGCAAAAAAGCCCAGATCGCGAAAATGGCGATCGGGGCTTTTTTAGCGCCTAGATTGGCATGGACGCTTTTCACAAAAAGTGCTTTTGCGGAAAAGCGTCCGTGCCAATCTAGACGCTCTTTTCTGCAAATGCTTTTAACGGAAAACTTTTCTGTTAAAAGCATTTGTGGAAAATCATGCCAGTCTAGACGTAGCCAGGGAGACAGACAGATGCACAAACTCTCTTAAACATATAGCAGACTAAACTCAGTGGCTACGTCTATATTGGCAAGATTTTGCGCAAATACTTTTAACGCAAGAGTTTTTGTGTTAGAGTATTTGAGTAAGAGAGCGTCTACACTGGCATGTGCCATTGCGCAAAAGATGTGCTTTTGCACAAAAGCATCCGTGCCAGTGTAGACGCTCTCTTGCGCAAGAAAGCTCCGATGGCCATTTTAGCCATCGGGCTTTCTTGCGCAAGAAATTCATGTTGCCTGTCTACACTGGCCTCTTGCGCAAGAACAGTTGCGTAAGAGGGCTTATTCCTGAGCGGGAGCATCATAGTTCTTGCGCAAGAAGCACTGATTTCACACATTAGAACGTCAGTGTTCTTGCACAAGAACTCCCCGCCAGTGTAGACAGGCAGCATGTTTTTGCGCAAAAGTGGCTGCTTTTGCGCAAAATCTTGCCAATGTAGACACAGCCAGTGTAAATAATTTTTAGCTGTGGGGGACAACAACTGTACATCTCTCTCTTTCATTGATAAAGGGAGCAAATTTATGAGCTTGGTCTGTATAAAACTAAGAAGGATTTATCTGGCGTTCTGAACCCATTGGGGCTGTGCACCTGAGGCCATGTCAAGTCTCTGTGGCTGAGCTTTCCCAGAGCTGAGCTGCTCTCAGTGCCTCTGTTGCAGGCTGTAACCCCAACTCTGTGCCTTTGCTGAGAGAGAGCAGAGCTTCTGCTTCAGCAGAACAGGGTGGTGCAGCATCCCAGAGGGCAGGTAGGCAGGCTCAATGGTATGATCGGGCCCATCAGGTGATGGCCTCAAGGATTGTTGAAGATTGCTGACATTCACTGCTGGATGGCATCCCAACTGGTTAGTCCTGAGCTGTTTCCCTCTAATAGTGGGATACTTAATCCAGTGCTTCCCCTTTTAGGAGGCTGGCAACAGGCCTACTTTGGCCTGGTCAGAAGAGTACACTTGCAGCTGAACTAGGAACTGGAGACAACAATGCTTCACAAACCCACAGAACTTCATGCTATGCCCATTGAAACTTCACAGTAACAGTCACAGGTCCCTGCATGAGGAGTGCCACAGCAACTTAAGTGTGGAGGCCAGCTTTATGTTCAGAGAGTTGCCCAGCCTACTGGTGTACTGCCTGATTTTCTGGGTCAACTGGGTAAAATGGGCCTGTGTTGCCTGGCATTCCACCTGGAGGAGGGCTACCACCTTTGTGTTTTCAGGTTCCCTTTGGAAAGAATGCTGGTTACATTCTGCAGGGCTCTCCCCAACAGGAGTGGCCCAAGGAAAGTGTTATGGAGGCAATGGGACATATGTGTTGTAGTAGTCAGAGCAGGCGTCAGGTTTAGTGGACAGAGCAGGTGTCTAGGTAGGGAAAAGAAGCATATGGTCAGTATCAAGCCAGAGTCAGAGCCAGGAATTGAATCTGAGAGTCAGAACCAGGGTCAGCTACCAAATGTCAAAGTCAAGGGTCAAGCCATAGTCAGAAATTGGAGCCAGAGGTCAGAAGCAAGAGTGGTAACTAATGATTGGAAGCAAGGCATTAAAATACAGGAATTGGAGAAGAGGAAAGGATCATGTGTAATACTCTGACCCTTTCATGAGTGCCTACAGCATCTGTGATGCAGTGGCAAAGAATGCTTTGTCCTGAAGAGAGAGATGGCCAATGAAAGGACAGCCTGAGCTGGATAGGGGACTGCGAATCCAACCGAAGGAGACAGATGGAAAAAGCTGTTAGGGAAGGAGAACAAACTAGATGCTAAGCTGGCTGATGAACCAGAGCTGGAATACAAGCTGAGGTGATAAAATAGAAGTACAGGAGAATAAAAGTAGGGGACTGTGAAGTGAGCAGAAGGAAAGAAGGAAAATGGGAAAGGTTTCGTGTGAGAAGATTAAAAAAATAGACCTGGGTATGTGAGCAAACACTATTAAAGAAGTGGAGCAAAGGGAAATAAAATCCACAGACATACTGAGAGCATATCAAGAGGGAAAAAATTAAAGGAAATATAATTGGTGAAAAGGCAAATTGCTCAAAAAGCTGGTAGATAAAAACAAATCCTGAAAGCAACAAACAAGATGACCCAACAAAGTACCTAAAATAAACAAATAGAGAAAATGACTGTATGAACATCTATTGAAAGAGCACAGGTCAAAGTTGTTTAATAGGACAAATGAAGGCAACTATGTAAAGAAACTCTGTTTGTGGATAAACTTGTGCAGAGATACAGCCACAGAAACTCTGAATCTGACCACTTCAAACTGAAGAGAAGCAAAGAACTGGACAGCAAGCGTAGAGCTGGACTTACAATAAAAGTGAGGAAAAGCTCATGCTGCACAGTATACTGTTGAGTAATTTCTTTGTTCTTGTTAATATTAGCATATTTGGTATTAACTGCACAGAGTAACTAGGAAGCCTGAACAAACTCATAAAGGTTACTGTGATTGTAACCTATAGTTTATTAATATACGTAGCAAGTTGGTACATGGTAGTGTTCTATTTATTTAACATATTGATGCAACTTTTGGGTTTTCCCTATAAAGTTCTAAATGTTTAAAATTATCCTTTTTTGTTTTGGCTTGCCTCTGTCTCTCCTCACAGTTACCAGAGTCTAGCCTAGCTGGATCACTGAACAGCCACAGAGCAGGAGCACTGTGGGAACCAGAGGCTGCAAAGGCGTGAGCAGGAGCCAGTGCTTGGGAGAGCCAGCTTAAAAGCCGGTTCCCCCCAGCACCATCTCCACGGAGCAGGCAGGGGAGGCAGAGGCGCAGTGGGGGACCCAATGCGAGTCGGGACTGCTCAGTCCCAACTTGTACCGGGTCCCAGACCGCTGCAGCTCTACTTTTTAAATGTAGTAAGAGCCACCAGGCTCACACTGGGTCCCTCACTGTGGGTCTGCCTTTTAAATGTAGTAAGAGCCAGGCGGCTGCTGGATCTTACAACATTTAAAAAGCAGAGCCGCAGTGGTACCTGAGCTGGCGCGAGCCAGGACTGCTCAGTCCGGGCTCATGCTGCCCCTGGGAGATAACCCCCTTATTGACTAATCAAGTCGATTAGCTTATTTACTGCTACTTAACAACCCTATCATAGATTTTCCACATGGTCAATTATGAGGCTTTTGTCCCTCTTCTATTGCTAAAACAATATTATGATCTTCCTTCCTCAGTGGACTTGCAGTACTTATAACTTAAGACACCTGATAACTTATCCATTTTTTCCAGATACCCTAGAGTTGCCAGAGACCTCAGAACTATTGGGAACTTTAGAAATGCTTTATAAACTTCCCAGACCCATGTTCACTATGTGTATTTTGTTAATAAAGGGAAATGTCATTAGTCTGGACTTCTTTGTGAACTCATGGGAAGGAGCTTTATCACAGCCCTGAAAAGTATCTCAGTGCTACAGAGTATTATATTTAGAAAAGCCTCTGTGGATTGAAATATTCAGTGCAATGAAGTTTGAGAACTACTGATTTAGGGAACTAACATCACACTATTCTCCAGGCCAGCTGAGCAGGGAGCTGGCAGGAGATCAGGGAGCTTGTGGGGAAATCTGAGAGGGGGCTAAGCAAGAAGACCTGGATGGGGATCTGATCCTTGGCTATATCTTGACCAAAAATGTGGACCTTGACAAAAAATAATGGATTATCCTGGCTTAAAGAATTCCAGGCCCTCCCCCACTCCACTCACCTCTTCTCCTCCTCTTTTCTCCCTATTCATGTACATCTTCTCCTATTTTATTACTGTTACCCCAACATAATATGTTATTGCTATATAGTTTCTGCTCTTGCAGCACTGACGAGTTGTAAAACTGCATAATTCTATTGAAGACTACATGAAGTATTTGAAAATATATACAAGCTGAAAAGTCATTTATCTTTTTGTTTCTTTATGAAAAAAAATCAATAAAAAGTTAATCATACACACACACAGAGCCATACACACGTCCACCTCTCAACCACTTATTGCTCAAACTTGTAAAATAGTCACCTCAAGACAGAAATGGAAAAAAAAATTAGAGTTGAACCAAAAATAACATTTTTTTAAACTTCTGGAAAATTTGAAAAGCTAAAAAATCATTTTGTGTCCAACAAAACATTTAATTTTACCTGAAATATTTATTTTGATTTGGAGCATTTTTACACTTTGATTTTTTTTCTAAAATAAAAAATATAAAAAAAAATGCTACTTAGAATTAAAAACTGACATTTCTTTTTTAAAAAGTTGAAAAAAAAATTGGGTTTTTTTTTTAATGAAAACATTCTGGCAAAATTGACGTAAATTCACAAAATATTTTGTTGCCAAATCTGCATTTTTTACCAAAAATGTTTTAGTTGAAAAATTTTGTTCAGCTCTATATACTACTGTGACTAGTCCTGGTGAAAAACGTAGAAAGCGCTACATCCAGTAGTAAGTGGAGATATACCTATCTCATAGAGCTGGAAGGGACCTTGAGAGATCATTGAGTCCAATCCCCTATCCTGATGGCAGGATGAAGTACCAACTCTAACAGATTTGCCCCAGATCCCTAAATAGCCCCTCGCAAGGATTGAACTCACAGTGCTGGGTTTAGGAGGCCACAGCTCAAACCACTGAGCTATCCCTTCCTCCCCACAAGTGATTGCAGGACAGAGTCCACAGATTCACACTTTTACCTATCAGCTCAACTTTTAATTCTTTCTTTTTTTTAAATTGTTGTATGTTGTATTTTTATTTCTGAAATTGCTCAAAGTTTCCTGTTTACATTTCTTTATTTTTAAAATGACTGAAAAATGTATCCATCTTGTTTTGAAACATAACATTAAAAGTTTCACAGTCACAATAATATGCTAGTTTTCCTGCATTACAGTTAAACAAACCAAAGTGCCTACTGTAGAAAAATAACATTACCTGACTTTATACTGTATGAAATGTTTGCTTTGCCACTAATAATCAATGACTACCATAACCCATTAACCGGTTTTCTGTTATACCCTTTTGTACATTATACAAACCACATTATAAATGCACCTAATTATGCCAATCATTTATAATCAGAAAAACACAAGCAAACACACTTTCCTGCAGAGATTTATAGGACTTGTAATTTACAATAAGAAAGTAACTGTGCAAGAGCAGAGCATAGGGGACAGCTTTAAAAAAATTTAACATCATAAATATATCCAGTTGAAGTAGTACATAATTAATCATTGCACTGAAATGAACTTCATTCTGGTAAAATTATGTTGTTACAAAGAAATATCAATCACATTTTAATAAGTGATGCTTATCATCTAGATTCAAGCAATTATCTAACATCTTTCTTGCTAAGCGTGCTATTCAATTATGGTACCAAAGGCAATTGTACAAATGTATTTTAACTATAGCCAACATAGCAATAATTAAATAAAAGTTAATTGTTGCTGTGACCACTATGGCATCACTGAACTTTGATAAACTGTGTGGATATTTAAACTATTGTTTACTGCCGAGAAATTTTTTAAATAAAAAATAAAAGTTAAATTGGTATAATTTTGACAGGAATATTACTATTTCTACAATGGAAAATATCATATGCAATATAAATAAAGTGGCCTGGGTCTTGGAAAATAGAGATGCATTGGCAGTAGAATCTCAAATGAGTTAACCCTTCTTGCCTTTCATTTAAAGAATTTCCATTAATCTGGGTCTGCTTCTTTTCTTCCAGTAGAACACATTTAATGATTAGTTCAAGTTTTAGGTCAATAGTGTTTCAATTCATTCTACCTTGCTGTGCTGGGTCTAGTATGTCTGGCAGCAGATTGTGTGCTGCAGACCTTTTCTTATTTGAAAAATGTCAAATGTCATAAGTGCTTGTGATAATGCACTTCTCGCTTGCAACATGATGAAACTTAACATCAAAAGCACTGTTACATACTGCATGACATATGACTAAAGTCTAAAGTTGATTCCTTTCACTCAGACATGACCAGTATGCCAATTTTACTCAACTAAATCCAGATACTTTTAAAATACCACTGCTATTACCTAACCTGCTCCATAAGTTTTACACCTAACTCTATGCTGATGAACCTCTCCATGAGAGGTTCACTTTCTTCATTGTACAGACTCATTGCCATGGCATGGTTAATTTCTTCTGCAAGCAAGGGTAATTACTGTGGGTGAGAGTGTGAGAAGTTGTGGCTTTTTCCATATAACTACAAACACAATAGCTTCCCTGTCATTAACAACACACATATTTAAAAAAATAATTGAAATAAGATACGATTATAAAAGAAACATGAGAGTGATCGCACCATTGGGCAAAGCAATCCACCCAATAAATTGCATAAATTCAGCATGAATGCTAGTAATACAGCAGAAACAAGTAGTACCCTGCTGACACACTGAAGGCAAGAAATTCAAAATTCTTATGTATTAATATAACGAATGGCAGTGACTTTACACACTGACACACTGTACTTGTGACAGTTAACAATTTATGGTTGCTATGAAGAATACCAGCATGAGGATGAGGATGGTGATGAGGCTGATGGTGATGCTGAGGAGGAGGTTAATATCCCTAGATGCTGCTGGGGAATCATGTCCCTACCTCAGTAAGCTGGATAGGGGAATAGCTCCAGATCCACTGCCCAGGATCCCTCCTTTCCTCCCCGACAGGAGTTTCTCCACGAGAGCCACATTCCCAGTGCGAGCAGCTTCCAGCAGTTCCTGGTCCTTCCCCATGGTCAGTGGCCAACCACTCCCTCCCCCTCACAAAATACTGTAGATATAGGTTAGCCCCTTCAAAAAATTCCTCTCCCTCGATCAAATAATCTTCTCCTTGCCTACAAGCTCTGCCTGAAATCTGGGCAGAGAGGAGATGCCTGCAGCCCCTACAGAGCAGCAGCAGAAGGGAGCAGGAGAATCACCTCCTTCTAGTTACACTAGCTCAATTCTGGGTGGAGTGTGGCAGGAAAGCGGGGTTTGAAGGGGAGGAAATGAGGCCAATAAAGGACCTTCCCACACACACCCTCCCCAAATCCCAGCCTGCAGGGTGGGCGAGGGGGGCTGGCTCAGCCCCAGAGCTTGGCGGGGGGAAGGAGGGGAGGAGAGATAATGACCAGCAGGGAGGGAAGGAGGGAGGAGGCTCAGCCCTGGCCAGCCAGGCCCGTTGCTGGGGAGACACAGCTCTCTCCCTCTGAGTGGCTGGCTGGCTCGGTTTGGTCCCACCCCCTCCTCCCAGGATCCCAGTCCCAGGGCCTCGCCTTGCTGCTGCTGCTGCTGCTAGCGCTGCGCTGGGGGGTGGTGCCCCTCCGCCGCCCTGCCCGGCCCGGCCAGCAGCAAAAGCTGGAGGCTCCACCGCGGGGCGCGCGCGGCGGGACCGTTAACGGCTGCTGAAGACAAGTCGCTGCGCGTGCCTGGCGGGGAAGGGGGAGGGTCACACACGGCGCGAGGCAGGGGCTCTGTATGGTGCCCGCTACCGGGGGTGATGGAAGCAGGTGTTCCCGGTGCAGCTCAGTCAGGGGCAGGGGCGGTGAGTCTTGCTGTGGCCTCGGAATAGCTGCAGCCGAGTGACTCCTGGATCCTGGAGAGCGCGGGACGGGCACAGGACAGGAGCCTCACACTGGGAGGGATCCGAGGACAATGTGACACACACACACCCAGCGGCGGGGCCAGGCTGCCTCGCTTGTGTGGGGAGAGGGCGAGAGCAAGGGGCTCCGGGTTGTACCGGTGAACGCAGGAGTTGGGGGGGGGGGAAGGGCAACACCCCGCTCCCTGCCCTGCACCGTGGAGCTCCACACAAGCTGAGGGGCGAGGGAATGGTCGCTGAGAGTCAGACATGAGCCCATAGGGGCGGAGGGAGCTACTGCTCCGAGCCACACTCACACCTGCACATGGGGGTGTGTAAATAATCAATGGCAAACCTCCCACTGGCTTCACTCGCTGGGGTCAGGCTCACTCCTTGGATCAGAAAGGGTGAATGCTGCCAGTTGGGGCTGACTGTATTTCTGGAGGTTTCATCACGTGGCATTGGCGTAGTCTTTAATTAAAACTCGTCTTCACTTCCTGGAGACTCCAGGGCAGTCCTGCAAGGTTGGCAACTCTGTCAGGGCTCCACTGAGTTTGCAGGACCGTGCCTCACCTTTGTTAAAGGAGGGAGAATACTGAGGGAACTAGACCCTCTTTAGATGTGATCTCCCCCTGTCCTGGTGCTAGTGGTGCTGACAGTGAGCGCTTTTAACGTGAGGTTTCCTCCATCATGATGATGATTTTCACTTGCCTTGGCAGCTGGATAATTTTTCTTCACACTTCCAGTAGGTTTTATGAACTATGTGGAAAATTTGCTCTTTTACCCAACTCATTAGCTCATCTTTGTCTAATGCTTTATTTGATACTGTTTATATATGGAAAGCCAACTAACAGCCTTTTCACACCCAACTGATTTAGTAAATTACCTTTAGTATTTATTATTTCTGTAGCAACACATGTCTTAACAGGCAATTTATAAGACAACACCCCTTAAAAGTGCTTCCTCATGGAAGGCAATCACAAAGCACCCATTAAGAATGGGTGCAGGATCACATAATAAATTCGGCCTGGATTCAGTAAACTCACATGAATAAATGTTTGCATGTAAATGTTTGCAAGATCAAGGCTTTAGTTAACATCAACAAAAACACACGGGCTCTGTCTACATTGGCGCAATCTTGAGCAAAGCGGCCGCTTTTGCGCCAAAACTTGCTGCCTGTCTACACTGGCCGCGAGTTCTTGCACAAGAACACTGACGTTCTAATGTATGAAATCAGTGCTTCTTGTGCAAGAACTATGATGCTCCCGCTCAGGAAGAAGCCCTCTTGCACAACTGTTCTTGCGCAAGAGGCCAGTGTAGACAGGCAACATGAATTTCTTGCACAAGAAAGCCCTATGGTTAAAATGGCCATCAGAGCTTTCTTGCGCAAGAGAGCATCTACACTGGCATGGATGCTCTTGCGCAAAAGCACATCTTTTGCGCAAAAGCACATGCCAGTGTAGACGCTCTCTTCTGGAAGAGTTTTTGCACAAGAACTCTTCCGCAAAAGAGTTTTTGCACAAAATCATGCCAATGTAGACGTAGCGTGGTGAACCTGAGCTTAGAGAAGTATGTTGAGGGAGACCATATTAAATACTGATGACCTTATCCAGTTTCTGTTAAAGTCAAAGGAAGTGTACCCGGTTGACTTCAGAATGAATTGAATTAAGTCCTTGGTAGAGAATACTGCTCTTTTAGGGAGCTATGCTTTTCCCCCATATATAGCAGATCATATGACTATTTTATATGTTTTAGTTAGTTACGTTGTCACTTTTTTAAAAATGAATTTAAATACATAACTTTGCTTAACTCTGTTTCTGTAAAAATATACTATTTGGAATCACTGCCCACCCATTATGCTGAAAATACAGCTGTTCACAGCATATTTAAATAAAATCCACTTTATATCCAGAAAATTAATCTTACATATTTTAAATTGAGATGTGAAATGATGAATGATTTTTTCCCCAGAATGTCAGCAGAATGGGGCATCTGATTATTAGGTATGAAGCCTCTGTATAGCTCTTGCCTTCCTGATTGAAATACATACATTGTTTGATATAAATAACAAATATTAGGACCTGATTCTGCAAGCTTTTACTCATGTCAGTGTTTACATTATTATTATTATTTATAAATAAATACATGAATTAAGATTTACAGTTTGAGCTCTAAGTCACAACTGATCTAGGTCACATTTAAACCATCAATCTAGAATAGAAATAATAAAATATAAAGCTTATTACCAAATATATGAGTCATCTTGTTCCAACATTGAAAGTCGCTATCAATGGTGTAAACCCCCATCTCTCATATTCCAGAATCTGAATCTAGACTTGTTGTCCATTATATGGCTGGCCAAGTGTAGCCCTTACTTCCATCAGAGAGTGGGATTGCATCATCTGAGTCTCATGTGGCACAATGTGTATAAAGGTACTGAAAACAAAGGCTCTGACACTGCAGTAAACTCTGCACTAGAAGGCTCCTGTACCTGTGCTGAGTTCTCTCAAAGTCAATGTGGCTCCACACAGACTCAGAGGTCTGTCTGTGTGGTGCTCATTGGAGTTTTGGGGCCAAAATCTGCATGGGTGCAGATAATGATATGGATTGGAAGCCGAACAAATGCTAAGGAACAACCAGATTTTAAGAATTTGGATTGTTTAGGTGATTGAACCAGCAGATGGCAAACATGACTCAGTGTAAACAAATGTTACATAATTAGTCTGGAGAAAATAAAATCTAAGGATGATGTGCTAAGTGAAAATATCATCCAGGAGACTGATCAGGAAAAACATAGAGGATCAGTGTGCACTTGTTAACACTGACAAATTCAGTAGGGATTCTTGGATGTAGCTGATTTCAGAATATGCCCCACTGAAGCCATCAGCCCAGTGTAATAGAAGTGTTACTCATGGGATAAGTGACTAGAGCAGCTGTACAGAGAATTAAAGACACAACTTTCTCTTTCTAGGGATGACACTGATAGAAGAGTGTAGTGAAAAAAGCAGAATGGTGGGATTAAATTGAATCAAAAGTGTGGGTAGATTGGACCAGATGGCCTCCCAATTCCTAAAAGTTTTTATATTCTTAATTATTTATGGTATAAGCACAGCATTGTGGGCAGTGTTGAAAATTACATGCACTATGAACAGGTTAAAGAGACTTAAAATGTAGTACAGCTTTGTGATACTACAAAATAAGGATAATTTGTAAAACAACCCAAGTATGTTTCAATACATTTATGATTTTAGAATAATATTACTGTTCCATATCTGAGCAGAATTTTGATTATGTGATTTTAGTATTTGGCATTTTTCATTGTGTCCATCCATGACAGCATTCATAGAGTTCCAAAATTTCTCAATAGCAGAAACAAATACCTTCGTTTCTATTTTTTTATTTGTCAAAAAAGCAAAGACAGAGCAGTTAGCATAACTAAAAACTTCTCAATGTGTTTGTCACTTCAGAATATTGAATATTACTGTTACAAATATGTTGGGGCATATTTTTGATTAATTGTTTTTTGACTAACACCATCACATTTCATTAGGACAGAATATAATTCCTTTACTTCCCTTTCTGCCTTTATTTTTCTCTGACACTCCCTCATTTTTCCCTTTTATATATAAGCAAAGTTACACAGATAGCATAAAATCAAACAGTTGCATGAAATACAAAATCATAGTACTAAAACTAACGATTCTAAATGTAAGCTTTCATCAGTTCTCCAATACAAGATCACATAAACCAATGCAGAGAACTCAATCAATAGTGCTGGCAGCCATTATGAGAGACAACCTATCAAGTTAATTTTGGCGATCAAAAAAAAATTCTTGTTGTCCCTTTCCCCAAATTTGCATATCTTAAGAGATGTCAAGGACAATTGTGCTCTTCTGCTTTAGCTCTTAAAGGTGCTACTCCCCACATACTCCTAAGGCAGTGCACATCATCTCAAAGCTTTTCAAAAAAGTGAGTTACTCACTTCATGCAGTAGCAATTGCTCCACTGTTGATGACAGGTCGCCCAGTGCCATAGATCAGAGCATTGCAAAACAGTTCCTCCCCCTTCCTCCCCATTGGGCCATGCATGCACAGGAGGCATCTTGTGCTGCTGCCTCCTGAGCACCTGACACGTGAGGCCCAGTCCCTCCCTTTCAGCTCCTCATCTACATCTGAGTAACTAAGACTCTGAGTAGAAGGGAGGAAGGGTAGGTCATGGAGCACCCACAGGGGGACACATCTCAAAGAACAGTCGTTACTGCACAAAGTGAGTAACTTCCTTTTTTTCTTCGAGTGATGTCCCCGTAGGTGCTCCACTGTTGGTGACTATAGAGCAGTATTCAAGTTGTATGGAGGGAGTCGGAGTCATTATTTGGCGGTGGTGGACAAGACTGCAGGGAGTCAGATGCTAGTTGAAGTAGTATTGCGTAGTATTTTGCAAAAGTGTGGTCTGAGGACCATGTTGCAGCTCTATAAATGTCTCTTAGGGGGACATTGTTCAGGAAGGCTGTGGAGGCAGCTGTAAGCTTGAGTGGAATGCGCCTGTGGTGGATGCTGTAAGGGTCTGTTAGCCATAGTATGGCATCTGAGTATGCACATTGATATCCACTTTGAGATTAGCTGAGATGAAATAGGTGTGCCTCTCGATCGCTCGGCAATGGAAATAAAAAGTCTTTGAGATTTTCGAAAGAGGCTGATTTTGTCTAAAAAGAAGGCCAATGCCTGTCAAATATCGAGGGTACGCATCATAGCATTCCTTGGTGAAACATGTGGCTTTGGAAAGAAGGTAGGTAATACGATGGTTTTATTGAGGTGGAATGCTGTACATACTTTCAGGACAAATGCTGGATGAAGCCTCAATGTAACTGTGTCTTTTGCAAAAATAGTATAGGGGAGCTCTGCCATAAGGGCCCCAAGCTCTCCAACCCTCCTCACTGAGGTAATGGCCAATAGAAAGCAGACCTTCATATATAGAAAGGGAAACGCAACTGTGGCCAGGGGCTCGGATGGAGGCGTAGTTAAACAGTCCAAAACAAGGTTCAAGTCCCATGCTGAGGTGGAGGTCTGTGGGGTGGGTATATATTAGGGATGTTAAATTTTGAGTAATTGACTATTTGGTTAGTCGATACGGTGCCTCTATCTTTGAAGTGTAGCAACAACCCTAGGGCTGTTGCTTCACTTCAAAGGTGAAAGCGCCGTGTGGAGCCCGGGGTCAGCTAGGGACTCCCTCACTGACCCTAGGCTCCATGCGACACTGCCACTTTGAAATGCCACGGGGAGCCAGGCGTCAGGGTCCACACGGTGTTTCAAAGCAGCAGCGCCGCACTGAGCCCAGGGTCAGCGGGGGAGTCCCCATCTGATCCCGGACTCCACGTGGTGCTGCTGCTTTGAAATACCGTGTGCAGCCTGGGGACACCCCCAGCTGGCCTCAGCATTTCAAAGCGGTAGCACCATGTGGAGTCCAGGATCTGGCCCCAGGCTCCATGCGGCACTGCCACTTTTAAGTACCCCCTCCACTTCCCCCCTCCTCCTTCCTGCCTCTTTCTGATAGAGGCAGCAAGGGGTGGAAGTGACTAGTCGACTAGCCTGTCGTCTATCCGATAAGCATTTGCTTATCAGATAGGGATGTGAACAACTAGTCCACTAGTATATATTCTGGAGACCCTTAAGGAATCCTTTTGTGACCGAGTGAGCAAAAATGGAGAGGCCGTCCACCAGGGTATGGAAAGCGGTTATAGCCGAAAGGTGAACTCTTAGGCTACGTCTAAACTACACCCCTCTGTCAGCAGAGGGATGTAAATGAAGCACTTCAAAAGTGCAAATGAAACAGGGATTTAAATATCCCATGCTTCATTTGCATAATCGTGTCATGGCGCTGTTTCGAACAAGTGCCATTTCGAAACTGAAACCGCAGTTTTGACGCAGTTTTGCCGACAACAGGGCAATTTTTCAAAAGAGAGTACAGGATCTTTCAAAAAATTGCCCCGTTGTCAGAAAAACACGTCTAAACTGCGGTTTCAGTTTCAAAAATGGCACTTGTTCAAAACAGCACCATGACGCGATTATGCAAATGAAGCGCGGGATATTTAAATCCCCGCTTCATTTGCACTTTCGAAGTGCTTCATTTACATCCCTCTGCTGACAGAGGGGTGTAGTTTAGACACACCCTTAGGGAAGAAAGTGAAAGTCCAGATGTCTTAAGTTCTATTATGTAGTCGAGGATGACATTCAGTGGGGACATATGAGGGTCCCTCATCGTTCTTTGACACCAGTGAGAGAAATGAGTCCATTTTTGCAGGTAAGTATTTTGAGTAGAAGATCTCCTACTGTGAAGGAGAACATCCTTCACCTGTTGAGAGCATCGGGTCTCTAGTTCCCCAAACCAGATAGGAGCCATGCATGGAGGTGAAGGGTGTGTGGCTGAGGATGCAGCGTCGTCCCATGATTCTGGAAGAGAAGGTCACATTGACATGGTAATGGGTAGGGAGTTTGAGTCAACAGCCTGTGCAGGAATGGAAACCATATTTGGTGTAACCAGGATGGAGCTATCAGAATGATTTGAGCCCCTTCTGCACAGATCTTGTGGAGTACTCTAGGAATGAGTGGTATGGGGGGGAAGGCATAGTGTAAAGGGGCCATCCATTGGATCAAGAATGCATCCCCGAGCAAGCCCTTGCTGAGTCCCGCTCTGGAGCAGAATGGGGGCATTTGGAGTTGTGGGGAGAGGCAAAAAGGTCTATTTTTGTACAAATCCATCGAGAGAAGATCAAGTTCATGACCTCGGGATGCAGCTCCCATTCGTGGTCTGCAGAAAAACTGCAGCTCAGATAGTCCATAGTGGTGTTGATGGTTTGATGTTATGAGTGTACCCTGGTTGCGGACGTACCAGTTCCATAAGCGGATGGCCTCCGAGCACAGGGAACAGGACAGGGCGCTACCTTGTCTATGTAAAACGTGGAGATATTGTCCGAGAGGACTCAAACTACAATTGGCAATTTGGGGTGTGAAGTGTGCGCAAGCATTTCTCATTGCTCTGAGTTCTAACAGATTGATGTGCAGGGACGTCGCATATGGATACCACTTGCCCTGAACTACCTGGTCTTGAAGATGGGCTCCCCAACCCATCAGGGATGCGTCTGTTGTGATTTGCGCTGTGGGCTGGGGTTGGTGAAAGGGGACGCCTGCCTTGAGATGTCCACTGATGTCCATCAGTGTAGGGATGTCTGTTGGTACAGTAACCCTCTTGTGCAACGAGTGGCATGAGGGAGTGTACACAGAGGCTATCCATAGTTGAAAGCACTGGAAATGCAAGCGTGCATAACGGATGACGTATGTAGTTGCTGAAAAGGGAAAGGTGCTATCCCCTGTGCCTTTTGGCCTGGTGGTGCAAGGGCAGAAGCATGAGGCTATGTCTAGACTACATTCCTCTTTCGAAAGAGGAATGTAAATGAAGCAAATCAAAAGTGTAAATGAAGTGCGGATTTAAATATCCCATGCTTCATTTGCATATTCATGTCTGAGCGCTTTTTCGAGAGTGAAAGCTCAGTCTAGACGGGGTTCTTTTGAAAAAATCCTCTGTATATGCTATTCATGTACTTGTATAATATCTGTATGTGGAGTTATAAATATGTACTCTGTGTTGATGCTAGAAAATTCTCTGTCTGAGACAGAGCAATGTGCCAGTAATGTTCGTTCAGTGGCTATGCTAATTAGCGAGGCTCCAGGGATAATAGATCTCTAGGTGCCAAAGACACACCTGAGGAATGAATCTGGATGCCTGCAGATCAGTCAGAATGATGATTGCTAGCTTGGGACACAAGGATAGGTCCCTGGGCCATGTGACCCACTCCAGCTTGGAAGAGACCAGGGATGGATATAAAATGCCATGTGGCAGACTCCATTTGGTCTTGAGCTCAGCTCCTGATCCCAGATGCAGCCTTAAAGGGAACAACAAGCCGGGAAGAACCGTGGACCCATCCTGACATAGGATGTACACCAGAGACTTTTAAGATAGCAGTTTATAAGATCTCTGCTAAGAACCTGTATCAAGAACTGGGTGATTCGATGCGTTTAATGTATTTTCTTTAACAACCTTACTCTCATGCTTTTCTTTCCTTTAGTAATAAACCTTTAGATTATAGATTCTAAAGGATTGGCTCAGCGTGATCTTGTGGGTAAGATCCAGAGTGTAAATTGACTGGGACCTGTGGCTGGTTTCTTGGGACCAGAAGAACCCGTTCGGGGTATGTGAGAGTGGGTTCTAAAACCCCTCACCTGTGTGTTAGGCCCGGGGCTGATTGGGGCATAGGAAGAGCTGGGGTGTCAGAGGGGTTTTGCTCGTGAGGCTTCTTGCTGGCCAGATTGGCAGCTGAAGCATTTGGTGTAACTGGTTTGTGACCTATATGGAAGGTCTCCAGTCTGGGGCTGTAAGGAGTTTTGAGCAATTCGCCCTAAATGGACGCCCTCAGCTGTGCCCAGACCCGGCCCGGTCCGTCACACCCACAAACAGTACTGGGAGCAAGTGGCAGTCCTACTAAAGGGTAGAAAAGGAGACATGTATGTAACATGTGAGAGCAAATCAAAAACCAGGGAGCGAGGAAGGATTTTAGAATAACAGGGCAGTTGCTTTAACCAAACAAGGGGCCCTGTTAACACAAAGTGAGGAGGAGGCAATCAGTGTAGTAACCAGAGCACAAAAGCAGGTGACAAGTCCAGACACCGCATCTACAAGCCCTACAGGAAGGGGATGAAGAAACTGAACAATTACTGAGACAAAGACTAATCAGAAGGAAATGGCATGTACACAAAGACTCCGAAGGGGTAGTATGGGTCACTAAACATGTCTCAGACCTTGGAGAACAGTCTAAAAGGTGGTTGGTGCCGAAAAGAGTCAGAACTGAACTGGTTCAATATGTTCATGAGCAAGGGCATTTTGGGGTGGATAAAACTGTGGAAATTTGGTGGAAAGAATATGGGCAGCTTAAGGTCGTTTGGACCAAACTGATCTATCTGCAGCCAGACTAAAGAGCAGCAGCTATTAGGTGTAAAGCTTGGAGTAACATACTCACAGTCCATCTAAATTGCATTAAAATAGTGTCTCACCAGGCTTTGAGAAGAAGATCCTGTCCTAATGGCAGGATAAAGAAATAGATATCAAGATGGGTAGAGAAAACTTAGTTAACAGCATTTAGTCTGAAAATAAACTGTTTATCAATAGTTGAGGTTGTGGAATCCTCATTCTATGATTATTGTTCTCACTTTCCTATTGTTTGTGTAATCTCTGTCTGGTTTGTAACTGTTTCTCTCTGCTGTATAATTAATTTTTCTAGATGTAAGTTAACTAAGGTGGTGGGGTATGATTGCTTAGGTAATTCTATTATAGCATGTTATGATTGGTTAGTAAAATTATACTAAAATAATTGGTTAAAGTATAGATAAGCAGGATTCAAGTTTCACTATATAAACTGGGGGTCCAAGAAGGAAAAAGAGGAGAAAAGGGAAAAGAAGGAAAGGAAGAAAGGAACACCAAGAAGAATGAGGGAAGACCTGGAAGAAGAACTCATCTCCAAGACACAGCCTAAGACCAGAGCTGCTAGAACTTCTCTGCACAACTGTGACATGCAGCAGCTAAGATCCAGAGAGACTGCTCTTGTCTGGTCAACAGGGGAAGTCTGCCAGCTTTTATCAGGATTGGTGAGCATGACACCATATGCTTAACATGTATATTCTACTTGCTTGGTAATTGTCAATAAATAGAGAATAAGAATATTACTGTGTAAGGCTCTTTCAGTGGCAAAAGATCCTGCAAACCTGCAGGAAGTTATGCCCTGAGCCCTAGGAATTGGGTAAGAGTGTGTGTTTAAATTAACAAGGTTGCACCTTGAGCCCTAGAATTAGTTAAAGGTGTGTGTCCCTAAAGTGTGGAAGGGATAGAGAAATTTGTGCGGGAAACAATATGGCCCATCAATTGACGGCAGGTAAGTATTATGGTGGAAGAGCTCATGGATATGACCATGATGAGATCTTGGATGACTGCGAATCGCTGTGGAGGTAAATAAGCGTGGGCTGAAAGTGAGGCGAGTCTACCACCGATGAACTCTGTCTTAGATTGGCTCTAGCTTCGACTTTTGTACATTTATTAGAAGATCAAGACGAGTGAGGAGGGCTTTGGTCTTGTTCACCATGGAGGCAGTCTCGTCTCTTGACCTTCCTTTTATCAAGCAGTCATCTAGGTGTGGGAAGATGACTACGTGTAGCTGTTGTTGGTGTGCAGTGGCTATGGCTAGGACCTTTGAAAACACTCGGGGAGCCGAGGAGAGGCCAAAAGGCAGAACCTTGTATTGGTAGTGGTCTGCTCCTAGAGTGAAATGAAGATAATGACGATGAACTGGGTAAATGGCATTGTAAAAGTATGTGTCCTGTAGGTCAAGGGCTGCGAACCAGTCCCCCTGATCCAATGCTGGAATAATTGTGGTTAGCATGACCATCTTGAAGCACTGCTTTCTGAGAAATGTGTTCAGTTTGCAGAGACAGAGAATCGGGCTTTCATGAAAGGGGTCCCTGAAGAGGGACAGGGTAGGAGGTAGGGTAGGGGGATAGAAGTAAAGGGGATAGTGTATCCCATATGGATTATCGCCAGCACCCAGTGGTCCGATGTTATGGAATCCCAGTGTGGTAGGAAGGGGCACAAATGGTGGGTAAAAAGATGGCACTGCTGTGTTGGCATTAGATCGTGGGGGAGGTCATGCAGACCCTCAGCCACACCCTCAAACCTGCTGTTTTGAGGCCTGAGTTGTAGCGGGGTAACGCTGGTTGGAATGCCTCCTCTGAGGACGTTGTCAATATCAAGTATCCTCGTAAGATCTTTGAGGGGGCCGATTATATTGGCCATATTTGTTACGGTTTTATGGAGTATAGCGCTTGCACTGGTAAGGTGGAGTATGCAAGCCCAATGTGCTCAGTGTGGTTCTTGAGTCTTTGCTACTATGAAGGACCTCATCTGTGTTGGATGCAAATGGGAGGTCCTCCACCTTAGACTGGAGCTCATGAGGAACACCCTGAAGCTTGTAACCAGAATGCCCTTTGCATCACGACTGTTGTGGCTGTTGTCCTGGCTGCAGTATCAGCCACATCTAGAGCTGTTTGTAGGGTAGTACGTGTGATAGTGTAGCCCTCATGGACCATCACTTTCAAGATAGGCCTCTTTGATTTGAGGAGGCGTTCCATGAGCTCTCCCAGTTTCGAGTAATTATCAAAATCTTGATCTGCCAAGAGGACAGTGTAAGCTGAAGTGCAGAAGAAGAGTATACCTTTCTACTGAGAAGGCCTAACTTCTTGTGGTCCCTGTCTTGGTTAGCCATTGTGTACTGGGGCAGGTTAGATCTGTGCTGCAGCAACTCTACAACCAAAGAGTTTGGCTGCGGGTGTGTGAATACAAATTCAGTGTCTTTGGGGGGGAACAAAGTATTTTCTGTCCGCCCTTTTACAGGTAGATTGAATAGATGCGGGAGTTTGCCACAGCTGGTCAGATGTCTCCATAATTGCCTCATCTATAGACAAGACAATTTCCCCCTGCAACGTGGGGTTCAGATTCTTCAGCAAACAGTGTTGCTTTTCCTGCACTTCTTGAAGTGGAACCTGCTGACTTGTTGCTACTCTTTTGAATAACTCCTGGAATTGTTTAAGATCATTGGCTAGGCATGAGTCAGATGTTATGACCATCATCTGGCCATGATGAGGAGTTATCTGTGAGCGAGATATCCAGTGTATGAGGGTCTGGATCCCTGTCATCTATCTGTCCCTACTCTGAATCTTCAGGTGAGTTACCTAGGGAAGTAGTGGAGTCTCCATCCCTAGAGGTGTGTAAGTCTCGGCTTGACAAAGCCCTGGCTGGGTTGATTTAGTTGGGATTGGTCCTGCCTAGAGCAGGGGGCTGGACTTGATGACCTTCTGAGGTCTCTTCCAGCTCTGTGGTTCTATGATTCTAGGTGGGGGAAGGGATTGGGATGGAGGCAAGCGTCTTTTTGTTGGTGTAGAGTGGGTTGATGAGTGCTGCCTATATAGATCTCAATGATCCCAAGATGCCCACTGTGGTAGGTAAGATGGAAGGGGGTAAGCCCAGTGTGGGCACCACGCAGGCTGATGAGGTCTTTCTCTGCAATACTGTGAGCATGAGCCAGTCGGTGGTGAGTGCTGGGATGAGAATGCACTGATTTAGTCATTATGAGCCAAGGGACTACTGTGAGAGAGTACTGAGACCTAATCCCACGTGGGGACATGTGAGTTGGAGATACTGCAGGTGACAGACCTGTAGAAGTAGGGTGTGACTGAGGGTGCTTGGCTTGACTGTCAGGTAATGAGTTAGATCTGCCAGATATTGCCTGAGTTAACTGCAGGTCTATATCAAGCGCCGGTGCAGCTAGTGCTGAGGGCAGTGGCATTGAAGGCAGTACCAGCTGGTTAGAGCATGTCGCTTTTGCCTGCAGCGCCGCGGCTTTTTGTGGTGCCGAGCTCTTAAGCGTCATCGGGAGAGTAGGGCGCACTGGTGCTTCTCTCAGCACCAAGGAGGTGCATATCGGTATAGATGCTGCAGTATGGGCTCTGCCTGCTGATTTTGTGGCGGTGGCCTCAGATGTTCCAGGTCTCTCTTCCCTGCTAATTCTTGGGGAGGAGGAAGGAAAGAGGGAGCAAGCTGAAGAAGCTCTCTTCTTTGTGGCTTTCTGGGGGGGTGGGGAGGCAGCCCTTTTCTTTGGAGAGCTGTCCTGGTTAGAGGAAGTGTCTTGCACCTCAGCAGGTTGTATAGCCTTATCAAACAGTATCTGGTGGAGCTCTCTATCTTTTCTCACTCTTGCGGTCAGGCTTGACTAGTGCTCACATTTTTGCGGGTTGTGGGCTTCCCCCAAACAGTGTATACAGAGAGGATGGCCATCAGATACTGGCAGGGCCAGCTCTAGGCACCAGCAAATCAAGCACATGCTTGGGGTGGCACATTTCCAGGGGCGGCATTTCCAGATAAGCAGCCACCCCCTGGAATGCCCGGCCCCGCCCCGACAATTTTAAAGGGCCGCGGGAGCTCGGCTCTGGCTGCGTGTCCCCGGGAGCTGGCTGCGGAGCGTGGCATGGCCAGGCTCCGCTCCGCCGGCTTCAGGCCTGGCGCGGCCCCAGCCCCCTTCACCTGCAAGAGACCGCTCCCTGCTGGCCGCCCGGCTTGCTGCGCCCACTCCGCCAATTTTAAAGGGCCACGGGAGCTCGGCTCTGGCTGAGTGTCCCCGGGAGCTGGCTGCGGAGTGCGGCGCGGCCAGGCTCCACCCGGCCCTGCCGGATCCAGTCCTGCTGCGGCCCCAGCCCCCTTCGCCTGCGAGAGACCGCTCCCTGCTGGCCGCCCGGCTCGCTGCGCCTGCCCCACCCCGCGCTCATCTGGCTCCGCACCGCCCATTCCCCGCGCTGCCCCTGTGCCCCGCACCCTGCTCCCCTGCACCCCGGTCCCCCTGCTCTCCCTGTTCCCTGCAACTCTCTGGCTCTGCACCGCCCCTGCTCCCCCGATCCCTGCGCCCCTCTGGCTCTGTGCCTCCCGTTCCCTGCACCACCCCTGTACCTCCCACACTGTTCCCCACACCCCTCTGGCTCTGCGCACCCCAGTCCCTCTGCTTCCCCCGGTCCCTGCGCCCCTCTGGCTCTGCACCTCCCATTCCCCATGGTGAACCCTGCTCCCCCTGTTCTCCATGCCCCTCTGGCTCTGTGCTGTCCCTGCACCCTGCTCCTCCTGTGGGTCGGGAGTAAGGGGTGCTTGTCCATAGGGAGGGGCTGGACAGGGCAGGGAAAAGGCTGTTGTGACCCAGCAGCAAGTGAAAAGGGGAGGGGGAGTTTATTTGAAGCACCTTTGCCTTTATGGAAAAAAAATAATTAAAATTATATTTGCTATTTATAGGGCTAAAATGCCGGGACAAAAACGAAAACAAAAACAAACAAAAAAAATTGCAAAGTGCAAACGTGTAAAAGCCAACAAAAAGGGGGGGGGCAAAAATTTTTTTGCTTGGGGGTGGCAAAAAACCTAGAGCCAGCCCTGGATACTGGCATGGGCTTTCGGCAGTCAGTACATTTCTTAAAGCCTTAGGAGGCAAATATATTAGTTAATATTTGTTGATTCGACTCCATTCCTTTTTTTTTTCCTTTTCCCCCCAGAGAAGCAAGGAACTGAGAGATGCCCAGTTCACTGCGCTTGAGTGCTTTAACATCACGTTCAAATCCCCAAAGGGGAAAAAAAAAATTTTTTTAGGTAAAAATGGAGGGAAACTATTTACACAAATTTCTAATGCTAACTCTATAAAAGGAACTGTCCAAACACTAAACGACTATCTGAGATAATAAGAGTGAGACAGCGTGTTGAAGCTCTGTCCGCAGCCGAGGGTGGTTGAAGAGGAACTGAAAGCGAGATGCCGGGCCATGCATGTCAGGCACTCTGGAGGCAGAGGCGCAAGATGGCTCCTGTGCATGTGCGGCCCGATGGGAGGTGGGAAGCTGCTTTGCAATGCTCCCATTTGCAGCTCCGGGCAACCCATCACCAACAGTGGAGCACCCACGGGGGCATCACTCGAAGAAGTGTTGTTATTGTTTTGGTCTTTATGCAACAAACATAATAGAAACCAAAGAGGCACAGTGAAGTCCAAATGATCATACAGAATGTGCAAAGCCTGGCTTCATACATAACCTGCTCTTCTGGAAGGTTTTGAAACCGAACATAGAAAGCATCAAGAGAGGACTGATTTGTCTTCCATACAGGAAATAAATGGAAATGGTCAGCACCTCTTAGGAGAAGACACCTAGCACTTAGATGGATCTGACCTCTACAGAAATTAAATATGATGACCAGTAAGTACTACAATGAAATTAAAATCAGACAAATGTAAATAATACAGGTAGAAAAAAAATACACCATTTTTGGAAGGGAGACTCTTGGAAAGCAATATTTTTAAGAGACCTGCCACGCAGGTAGCTAAGTGCAACTGATTTATGTAAGTGTGTGGGGGGGAGGGGAGACAAGGTCTCCCCAAAGTCCCCTCTAGCCCCTGCTTCCAGTTATGTTTAATATTCTTTTTCAGTTTGTAGCACATGAGGGTTCTCTCCCTTCTCTTTCCTTTATGAGGGAAGGGACTTTGTATGAGAGCAGAGAAAGACAAAGCTGGCTTGCCTATCAAGTTTTCTTCCTGGATTCCCACCTTTTGGGCTTAGTCTGCCAGTGGGTTTATTGTCTTTTAATGGGGTCTACTTCCAGCCCCTCCTCTTGGGTTGTACTATGATGCAGCTGCATCATGTGGCTTTGGGAGTGGTGAGGCTTGCTGATGTTGCCCTCTTGGCTGGCATGTGTCTGCTGTTAGTAGTCTCTAAGGAAGAGCAGCTCTCCTCCCATTCACTTCCCCTTCCTATGGCAGGGTTTCTGCTTTTAAGCCCACTCTTTCCAAGCTGAACAAGTCTTGCAGATGGTGCCTTGTTAGAGCTGAACAGGCCCAGAAGATCTCATTAGTATCCCACCAAAGCGAGGGCATTTCCCTTAATATATTACACCCCTTAAGCCGGAAAGAGCATTCCGTGGTGGCTTGTCTCCATCCGTGATCTCCCATGAAAAGAAATTGGTATTGGCATGGTCCTTTCCTGCCCTGTGTTATACTCTGAAATTGTAAGTTTGTAGTGCAATGTACCACTGCATTCTATGTTTGTTTGTCTTTCATGGTGTGAATCCAGCATAGGAGAGCATGATCCGTGTTGAGGGAGAAGAGGCTATCAAACAGATAATACTTGAGGGAAACCAAAGTTCGTTTAATTGCTAATTCTCTTTTTCAATTATTGAGTAAACCTTTCCTCTAGAAAATAGAAACAGCTTCCTACTCAAGTATAGGACAGAGTGCTCTACTCCTCAAAAATCGTGTCAGAGTACAACAGTAAGTCCAATGTCCAACACAACTACGTGCAGTATGAGCTCCCAGGAAAAACTGGGGCTCAGGAGCACATACTTTTAATTTATTAAAAGCTTCTTTATTTTTCTCATCTCATTGGATCTTCTTAGAGTTGTTGCCTTTTAGGAAGTTCATTAGAGATGTTAAAATTTCGGTTAATTGAACAGTCAATTAACTTCATGAATTCTTATCAGTTAGTCGACAATTCTATAGTTCCTTGGGGTGGGGCCAGCAGCCAGTGCAGTCTGGCCCCACTCTTGAGTAGCCCCCAGCCACTCCGCGCGCTGCCTCTGTATCAGAGGTGGGAGCTGGTCCATAACGGGAGCCAGTTTAAAAACCAGCTCCCCTCACGGACTGGCTGCCTATCGCCCTGCACTACTACCTCTGATACAGAGGCAGCAGTGCAGGGTGGCAGCAGCACCTGTCCAGGGGAGGGGCTGAGCTCCCGGACCCGGCACGAGCCAGAACTGAGCTAGGCTGCCTATCTACCTGGCTCCCAATACACTTTAAATGCAGAGCCCAGGGTAGATCCTGGATCCGGAGCGAGCCAGGAGTGAGCCGGGCTGCTGGCCAGCCTTCTGAAAAATTTACTGGCAAGGAAGAGAGGGGAATGTGTGTAGTCTATAGCACTAACTTATAAGCTTTTGCTTAATCAACTACACTATTAATCCCTAAGGTTTATAAGGGGGACCTGTTATTGAGATGACACTTGGGATAAATCTCCATCAATATTCTGCAAGGCCATGAAAACTCATCACTTGTATCTTGTGGGGAATGTACTCTAAGGCCTGTACCTTGTCAACCACTGGTTTCATAAGGATGCCTCCTACACAGTTCCCCATAGGTTACTTCCTCGATTGCTAACTTATATTTTGTGGAACTGGCCATTAGTTCCACTTCCTGAAGGACTTTTAACACCACCTTTACCTACTGCATGTGGTCTTTCCAGGTAGAAATATAGATGACAGTGTTGCCCACATAGGCATATTGATGATGGGGGCTCAGGGTCCTATTCATGAGCTGTTGAAAAGTCTCAGCAGTTCCATGCAGGTTGAAAAGCATACTATTCAACTGGAAGTGCCTGAAAGGAGTGAAGAAAGCTGTTTTCTTTTTCAACAGTAGAATACAGTGTTCTGCCAATAACCTTTTGTTAAGTTGACAGTGCTCAGGCATTTTGCTGGTCTCAGCCACTCTAGAAAACTCACCTACCATTGGCATTGGATGTGAGTCAAATTTCAAGATGGAATTAACCTTCCTAAAGCTAAAGCAGAAACAAAACATTTGGTGGGGCTTTTCCATTCATGTTTGGATTTACAATTACCCCCATCTCCAGCATCACTCACACTTCTTCTTAGACTGTTTCCCACATTCTCTGTGGCAATGGTCTAGGGCAGTGGTTCCCAACCTTTTTGAGCATGCGGACTCCTTTTCAATCTATTAAAATTTCATGGACCCCCCTCTCTGGGAGAGGAAAAAGAAAAGAAAAGTAAGGAAAGAAAAAGAAAAGGATCGGACCCACTGCTGTCCGCAGACCACAGGTCGGGAACTACTAGTCTAGGGTTCTCCCTCACTAGCTGGCATGTGATGGTTTCTAAGTGATGCTGGATCAATTGTGTTCTCCCTGAGCAGGTGAAGAATACTGCTGCAACGTCCTTGATCAACTGGAGAAGCTGCTTCCTTTGTGGAGGGAGAGCCACTCATGCCCTGGTACTGTTGTTTCTTGGCTGCTGGTTACTTGGGCCCCTAATTTAGGGCCTGTTGGAGAGGGAGTTGTCAGCAGAGTTTCCCATATCTTCCAAGGTTTGAGAAGATTCACATGATAGATCTTGTTTTCCTTTCTCCTCCAAGATAGTCTTATAGTCCACGTGCTCTACCCATTTGACCACTTCAGATGGACCTTGCCATTGAGCCATTAATTTAGACTCATCTGAGAGTAGTAGCTGAAGGATGTGGTCAACCAGGTGGAATGTCTATAGTCATGTTCCTCTATTATAATTTATTTCCTCTGTGTGTTGGGGCTCTCAAATTCTTGCTGGCAAATAGTCCTGTGTTTGTGAATTGTTCCCTAAATTGTAAGACATACTGGGTCACATTTATGGTCCCTTTGTCTTGTTCATCCTACCCTTCTTGCAGCATGTTAAAGATTATTCATGGCTGTCACCACGAAGCAACTCAAATGGAAAGAACCCTGTAGAGGCTTGTGGGACCTTCCTTATGGCAAACAGGAGTGAAGGAGTAGCTGGTCCCATTGTTAGGATTGTTACTGACAAAGTGTCTCAACATTCTATTAACTGCTCAACAAGGCAGTCGGTGAGCAGGTGATACACTGAGTTTTTCAGGGGCTTAATCTTCAGAAGAGAGCATAATTCACTTACCAGCTGGGAGAAGAAATTAGTCCCTTGAGCTATTAATATTCTGCAGGAAAATCTCACATATGGGAAGAGCTTCAAGAACTCTGGAGCTTTTGCAAGGAGCAGAGGGACAGCCTCCAGGTTGGTTGCATAGTCAACAATCACTAATATGTACTGATGCCCCGATGTAGGGGACCAGCCATGTCCACCCTGATTCTCATGAAGGGTATCTCAGTCAAGGGCAGAAAGACCAAGGATGCCTTAGGGATAACTTTGCTTCTGGCTAACTGACAGTATTCTCTCACCTTATGATGCACACCTGGCCAGGAGAATCGAGCTATTACCCAAGATGATGTCGTCTTTCTCCCCAGGTGTCCAGCACATGAGATGTCATGTGCAAGCTGCAATACAGCCTTAGGATGTAAAAGAGTAGTCGATTAGGCTTATCGGGTAGTCGAGTCAACTACTTGCTTCCTACATCCCTGCTGGATGGAGCTGGCTTAAAAGCCGGTTCCCCCTAGCACCATCTTTATAGTTTAGGAGGAGGGGCAGGAGAAGCAGAAACACAGTGGTCAGGGACCAGGCCCAAGCCGGGATGTCCCGGACCTACCCCCCTGCAGCTCTCTCTTTTAAATGTAGTAAGAGCTGCTTGGACCTACTCCACCCGGTTCTTACTACATTTAAAAGGCAGAGGTGCAGTGGTCAGGGACCCAGAATGAGCTGGGACTGCTGAGTCCCAGCTCACTCCAGGTCCTGGACCTACCCCCGCTACGGCTCTGCAGTTTGCATGTAGTAGGAGTCAGGCTGCCTGCACGCCTGGCTCCTACTACATTTAAACAGAGCCACAGCATGGTCCCTTATTGAGTAATCATGTACTCGATACAAATTGTATCGCATACACGATTAGTCAATTACCCACTGCTTAACATCCTTAACACAGCCCAGTTAACTCAGGTCACACCAGCAACTTAGCCCTCACCACCCAAGGGTTTTTATCTCTTTCTATTTGATACAAGTGCTCTTTCTTGAGTGCACATACTGCTCATCCTGCTATGGCTCTGTTACCTTGTCTTTTATGGAGGCCAACTGTTCATATGCACAGCTCGGTGTAGGGTTGTTGCACTGTTCTTTGACAAAATTCCCACTCCGCAGGTGGGTTTCCAAGTCCTGATTGGTTGCCTCTCTTTTTTCCCTGTAGGAGTCAGTGGTCACATTTTTCAGGACATTCCTTCCTCAGGATTATTGGCTTCCCCAAGGCTCACTAAGTAGTTACACACTGGCTGTATAATGAGCCTGCATTCTCGCTCACTATCCAGGTTTGTACATTAATGGCTTGCCAGAAAAAGGGCCAGTCCTGGCCTATGGTTATGGGCTAGGCCAATTTTTCAGCTAGGACTACCATTATCGATGCAGCACAGGCTGCCACTGTCAGTTGTAGACATTGGCTGGGATATTTTTTGATATCATCGTGTATATATTTCAGATGGGTCATATTCTTCGGAATAGAATCATCACATACAATGGAGGCCTGAACCACTGTTTGACTGCAGCCAGAGTCCAGGAACCATCTTCCACTCATGAGTACCATCAACTGAGGGAAAGTCTTTTCTCATGCCCAGGTTTCTGCTATCCAACCCTGAGCATATTCACATTCCATAAAAGGGCATTCTCACTTTGTGTGACCTATCTGTCCACAAGAATCGTATGTTAATGGTTTGGTGCCACTGGCATCTTTCTTAGGGGCGGGTAAGCTGGACCCTGGTCTGTGAGTCCTGCTCCCTTTGAGGTACCTGGACATCACACTGACAGTATTGTGTCTGAGCCCAGCTGTCTTGCCTGCCTTACCCAGGGGTTGTCTAATGCCATTTAGAAGGACTCCTTCAGTGGATCAGAGAGATTGTTACTGATTATGGCTTATCTGCTAAGGTCACTTTCCATTCTGTCCCCTACTGATGCTTGGGTGATTCTGCCTTTAGTGATCCTTTGGCTTCTGCAAAATACTCCATTAGCCTTACTGCGTCAGATAACAATCTTGGGTGCTTCCATAGTACCCACTGCTTTTTTTGTGGCTGATATCTTTACAAATTGTTCTGATACAATAGCCTGGGCCCTTACAAACCTGATTGTTACTCTAAATTCAGCCACAGTGTTCTCTCAAGAGTTGTGCTATGAAGAGGTCTTGCACTCTTTTGTGGTAGATCTCAGGCCTAAACTATTGATGGCAAGTCCCTTCAGAAATATCCAACTAGTCCAAAATGTCAGACTTTACTTGTTTGTAGTTGTTTGCTGTAATGAGTCTAGGACAACAACATGGCCTCCCTCTGACCCAGAAGAGGAAGGGCCCTCTAAGACATCTTGGTGAGTGGGTTCAGCCTCACCTAGTCCCATCCACAGGAAGCAGAAAGGTGTGACTAGGAGTATAAGAGCTCAGTTGGAGCCTGGAGGCCGAACAGGCCAGATGCTTGGCCCCAGCAGCGAAGGGTCTGTCATGGCTCCTTCCCCACTCTGGCATGATAAATGCAGAAGTGGGGGCCAGCAAGTGTACCCCAAAGCCTTATCTACCAGGCTTTGGTATAAAACTTCTTCGTCGAGTAGTGTCCCCGAGGGTGCTCCACTCGAGGTGCTGGGCTCATCCCGGCGCCGCAAACGGAGAATTTTTCTTAGCAGTAGCCCTGCCGGCCCGCACATGCGCTCCTGCCGTCTCGCGCCGTTCGCGCTGTTCCAGCTGAGCGCAGGCCGGCTCGTCAGTTTCCTTCAACCGTCCGCAGCCGCAGACGGACTTTACATACGCTCTCCCTTCTGTCAGGAGAAAGGGAGATTAGTGTTAGATAGTTACTTGTTCTTCTTAGTTTGTTAGTGTTAGAGTAGTTAGTAGTATAGTCCTGTTTGTTTAAAAAAAAAAAAAAAAAGCTTTTTTTCCTTGAGTTGTTCACCAAGTCTGAACGAACAGTTATGCCGGGATCACCCGGTTTTAAAAGGTGCACCCAGTGCCAGGATGCCATGCCAGCATCAGACGGACACTCGCGGTGCATTAAATGTCTCGGGGACGGACACGTCCCTCTCAAGTGCATTCATTGCACGAAATTGACTGCGCGCGCTAGGCGCGACCGGGAGCTGAGGCTGAGGGGTCCTGTTGTTTAATAAAGCCCTCCAGACCTCCGACATGCCTGAGCCACTCTCTGCTGTTTCAGGGACGCATGAGACTCTTCCTACAGAGACTCCCCACAGAGCCGTTAAACCCCTTCCAAGGGTTAGTGTGGGCGACCGGGAACCTCTGGCGTTCTGCGAGGCATTCCACGGAGAAAG
Source organism: Rafetus swinhoei (assembly GCA_019425775.1). Classification (NCBI taxonomy): domain Eukaryota; kingdom Metazoa; phylum Chordata; order Testudines; family Trionychidae; genus Rafetus; species Rafetus swinhoei. The sequence continues at coordinate 264,568,278 of CM033437.1, read as the reverse complement.
GGCAGGAGCCGTAGCTCTTCTGCCCCTACCCTAGTCCACACTAAGGACCCAATACGGGCTTCTCCAAAGGGATCCAGGGCTGAGTCGGCACCGACAACGGCTCCAACGGTCGGTGCGAAGCCGGCAATGGCTGCCCCGGCACCGGGTTTCTCAGCGCATGCGCGAACGAGCGCAGCTGTGCCGGCACCCACAGCAGCGGTGCCAGCGGCTTTATCTCTGCTCCCTTCTGGGTTGGATGCCCCGGCACCGGCCTCGGTACCGCAGGAGGGCACCGTCAACTCGCAGCCCTCAGCACCGGCATTACCTCCCTCGGCCCCGCAATCCGCTGAGCCAGCGGCACCGGCTCTTCATTCAAACTGCGGCCAGGCTATGCAGGTTGCTTCACTGCCTGCTAGCCCATTGCAGACGGCACCGTCCTCTCCTCTGAATTGCTCGGTGCCGTCCAACGCACAACACAAGTCGAGAAGGGTTCGGACACCATCTCTTACCCCAGACCGCGCTGTGTTTTCTCCTCCACCTTTGTCACCTCGCCTCGTCCTATGCGGGCAGCCATCACCATGCCCATCGCCCGGCCAGGGACCATCATTACAGATCGCCTCGTCATTCACCACAGTGTTACAGAGCGCATTATTCTAGATCTCCCTCCCCGCTACTCCACAAGGTCTATTTCACCATGCTCTTCAAGACCTTCACGATATTCACGTTGGTATGGAACACCGAGGCGCTATTCTCCGAAATATTGACCGGGGTCATACCGTCATAGTAGGTACTATGACCATTACTATGATGATCGTTATTACTCTCCCCGTCGAAGGTACCCGCGCTCACGGTCTCCGCACTCCAGCGGACCAGTGTCTCCACGTCTTGCACCATTGCAACCCCACCCTCCGGCAGCATCACCAACCCCTGTAGAGGACACGACTTCAATCCAGACCCATGAGGGACAGCAGGACAACCACACTCCAACTCGGGAACTTCAGAGTCCTGATTCTCCTGCTAACCACTCGTCTTCATCACCAGATGACGCAGTTTTCCCCGGGGATCTATCTCCATCAGAAGACCATAATCAGTTTCAAGAACTTTTTAAAAGGGTTGCTCAGTCTCAGAGTATTCAGACTACGGATATTCAACAAAAACATCATCCGTTACTTAAGAACTTGCAACAGTCGCAAAAATCGAAGTTGGCACTCCCCTTTGACGACACCATTTTGGAAATTGCTGATGACATCTGGCAGACTCCAGCTACTTCCTTGCCGACCAACAAGCAATCTGACAAGAAATACTTTATAAACCAGAAGGGCATGGAGTTCTTGTTTACTCACCCTCTGCCTAATTCCCTTGTCATGGATGCCGCACAACAACGGTCCAAGACAGCACAAACTAAAAATATCGTAAATGACAAGGAGGCCAAATGCCTCGACATTTTAGGCAGAAAGGTGTATTCCTCTGCCACTTCAGCTTTGAGAATGTGCAATTACGCGGCTCCCCTGGCGAATCATGATTTCGATAATTACTCAAAATTAATTCCTCTTTTAGAACATCTGCCGGACTCAAAACGCCAAATTCTGAAGGCGGTAATACAGGAGGGCTATGCAACAGCCCGAACAGCATTGCAGATCGCTCTGGACACTGCTGATGCAGCAGCTCGAGCCACAGCAACTGCTGTAGTCATGCGTTGTGCGTCCTGGTTGCATCAAGCTGCTGCCCCCGAAAGATTTGCTGAATAAGGTAGAGGACTTGTCCTTTGATCGTCAGTCAGTCTTCGCTCAATCCACGGATCAGGTGTTCCACTCAGGCAAGGACTCCCATACGACGTTGAGAATGCTGGGGATGTATACACCTCCGTATAAGCGTAAGAGATTTATGCCCTATAACAAGCAAAGACCTTTCTCTTATGCGTCATTCCGTGCCAAACCATACGAGCAGCAAAGGCCAAGACAGCGCCAACAGAAACGGAGACAACAACCTAACAAGGCGCCCGGCCACCAGCAGGGACGGCAACAGGTTTGATGTGTCGGTCGAGGACTGCATGACCCGACAGAGGCTCCATACAATCCAAGCTTTATTCCATCATTGGTTGAGACCTTATCAACACCGTTGGTCTTTGATTTCCACCGACCGTTGGGTCAACGACATAGTCGCTGCAGGATATGCCATTCCTTTCATCTCAATCCCCCCCCTTCTCCACCCTCCCCGTCCCTTTTCAGGGACCCCTCTCACGAGACTCTTCTGCAGCAAGAGGTTTATCGTCTACTGACAATAGGAGCAGTGGAGAGGGTACCTTCTCAGTTCTGGGGGAGAGGGTTTTACTCTCGGTACTTCCTCACCCAGAAGAAGTCAGGGGGTTGGAGACCTATCCTGGACCTGCGTCAACTCAACCGTCACTTGCGGAAACAAAAATTCAAGATGGTTACGTTGGCCTCTATCATCCCTGCTCTTGACAAAGGGGATTGGTTCACGTCCCTCGACCTGAAGGACGCTTATTTCCATATAACGATCCATCCGGCCCACAGGCGCTTCCTTCGTTTTGTAGTGGGCGCAGAACATTACCAGTATCGCGTGTTACCCTTTGGCCTCTCAGCAGCTCCGCGGGTGTTCTCCAAGACCCTAGCAGTGGTGGCTGCTTTCCTTCGGCGTCTCGATATTACGATTTTCCCATATCTCAACGACTGCCTGTTAAAGGCCCCTACCTTCGGCGAAGCTGCCCAAGCAGTTGCCACTACCACGACGGTATTCAACACTTTGGGTCTCATAATCAATTTCAACAAGTCGTCCCTGACGCCGAGTCACGACCTGGAATTTATCGGCGCAAGGCTCGATGCACGGAGCGCAAGGGTATACTTACCCACAGCAAGATTCGAGCTGATTCAGGATTTGCTTCGGACTGTATCAATTGCTCCCAGATCCCGCATACTTACCTGCCTGCAGCTGCTCGGGCATATGGCCGCCACCACATATGTGGTGTCACATGCGAGAGACTCCACCTGCGCAGTCTCCAGCACTGGCTTTTCACTGTTTACACACCGGGTGTACACAGCATAAACAAAACAGTGTCTATTCCCAAGCACATCAGGGCTTCGCTAACATGGTGGGACAGCCCCAAAAATCTTCTAGCAGGGGTCCCCTTCCACGGGCAAAAGCCCTCAGTACAGATCACAACGGATGCTTCCTTAATTGGTTGGGGTGCCCATCTGCAAGAACATCGAGTTCAAGGGCTCTGGACGCCCCCAGGAATCCCTACAGCACATAAATTTCCTCGAGTTGTGAGCTGTATTCAACGCCTGCAGGCACTTCCTCCACATGATTCGAGGTCTTACGGTTCACATTCTCACCGACAATATATGCACAGTGTACTATATCAACAGGCAAGGCGGTGCACGCTCACGCCCCCTTTGTGCAGAGGCTATACGACTGTGGAACTGGGCAATTCGGCACGGTATAACCCTTACCGCATCATACCTTCCCGGCAAAGACAATGTCATCGCCGATGCCCTCAGCAGGCACTTCCTTCCCCAACACGAGTGGGAGTTACACAACAAAGTTGTGCGCAGTCTTTTCCATCTCTGGGGGTTCCCGAGTATAGACCTCTTTGCCTCTCGCCACAACAAAAAGTGCCATCATTACTGTTCGCGGGCGGGCGTCGGCATGAACTCCTTGGGAGATGCTTTCCTACTCAATTGGAGTCATCACCAATTACTCTACGCTTTTCCTCCTCTTCCTCTTATTCCGAGGGCGCTGGAGAAGATAGCAATGGAGGGCGCAACAGTGATTTTCATAGCACCCTTTTGGCCCCGACAGATTTGGCTGACGAATTGTCGAGAATGTCAGTCGCTCAGCCACGGCAACTACCACTGCTGCCCAATTTGCTGTCTCAACAGCACGGTACGATGGTGCATCCGAGCATCGATCGCATGCACCTCACGGCGTGGCTCCTAACTGGCTCCAACCGCCAGAAATGACCTGCTCTCAGGCAGTGAGACGTGCTGATAAACAGCAGACGCCGGACCACTCGCAAAACCTACCTCTACAAGTGGTATCGGTTCCAATCGTGGTGTGTGGAGAGGAATCTTGACCCTTTCTCTTTGCTGGTGCAGCAAGTCCTGGACTACATCCTCCACCTAAAGACGGGGGGGTTGGCGATTGCTTCGCTGAAAGTTCACCTGGCAGCAATCTCGGCCTTCCGTCTTCCGATTGACGGTCATTCGCTGTTCGCTCATCCGCTCACCAAGAGATTCCTAAAGGGGCTTGGGAACCTGTACCCGACCTACCCAATTCCACCAGAGCCGTGGGATTTGGCCTTAGTACTGGACACATTAACTCGTCCCCCCTTTGAGCCGTTAGCAACTTGCGACTTGCGCATGCTCACGATGAAGGTGTCATTCCTGCTGGCAATCACTTCAGCACGTCGAGTTAGTGAATTGGCAGCTCTATCTGCTGATCCACCGTACACGTTATTTTCTGAGCAGGGGGTACTGCTTCGTGTCCATCCTCCCTTCCTCCCGAAGGTGAACTCTCCTTTCCATATAAACGAGCCCATAAGTCTGCCAACATTCTATCCAAAACCTCACTCTTCACCAGAAGATTCACGTCTACATATGCTTGACATCAGACGAGCGCTGGCCTTCTACCTTGAGAGAACACGGGCTTTCAGGAAGTCTCGGCGTCTTTTTATAGCTACGGCCGAGCGTTCGAAAGGCCAACAGCTCTCCGCACAACATATTTCTAATTTAATCGCCTCTTGCATCACACGTTGTTATGCCCTACGGCATAAACCTTTACCGGGACAGCTTCGCGCTCACTCCACCAGGGGCATGGCCGCATCCACCGCTTACCTTAGAGGTGTGCCCTTGCAGGACATATGCCGTGCAGCAACTTGGTCATCTGCTCTTACATTTTCCAGGCACTATGCCCTCGCGAAAATATTGAAGAATGATTCAGCGGTGGCGCTAGCTGTTTTGGCCACAGCAGAGAGCATAAGTCCGAAGCACACCAATAGTGTTGGACCACTGCTGTGTACTCACCTCGAGTGGAGCACCCTCGGGGACACTACTCGACAAAGAAGAGAGAGTTACTCACCCTGTGCAGTAACGTCTGTTCTTCGAGATGTGTGTCCCCGTGGGTGGTCCACGACCCACCCTCCTCCCTGCTTCGGAGCTTCTGTTTTATTTTTCAGACGCTTCCGGTTGGGAGGAAACTGATGAGCCGGCCCGCGCTCAGCTGGGACAGCGCGAACGGCGCAAGACGGCAGGAGCGCATGCGCGGGCCGGCAGGGCTACTGCTAAGAAAGATTCTCCATTTGCGGTGCCGGGATGAGCCCAGCACCTCGAGTGGAGCACCCACGGGGGACACATATCTCGAAGAACAGACGTTACTGCACAGGGTGAGTAACTCTCTCTTCCCCCAAAATCTTAAAAACCTAGATTTTGGGAATAAAACTTCCGCTGCCACCACCCAAATATTAATAACGAGATTAGGGGGAAAGATCATTTGGGAAATCTCACCCCTATTATAAAAATCAGGACACACAAGTAACCAATGCCAGGTTAATAAAAAGAAAAGAGAAAACTTTTATTACAACAATATTCCTGTTGCAAGCATAAGGATCAGATGGAAAGGTAACAAAATATACTCATGGAGGAATTACATCATGGGCTAGAACTTAGTTAAAAAGAAAAGCCAAACATCTCTTAAGCAGTGCCAGATATCAAATCCCATACCCAACCTTTAAAACAATAAAGCCTTACGAAACTACCTAAACTTTACCCTACTTACAGAAAGTGAAGAATTGTTTCTTGGAGAGAGAGAGACATGCTTGTCCCTCTCTGTAGCTGCAGAGGACTCACCCAGAGAGACAAAAGGAGAAAGGAAAAAGACCCAAATTCCTTTGTCCCAGTTTGAAAGTCCCACCTACATTCCTACTGGTCACTCCACCTGGCTAGGTGCAGTCAACTCCTTAATCCCCAGGCTGCTGCCTAACCCTCATAATCATGACAGGGTCCACCTGCACTGCACCCAATGGGAAGACTGGGTTGGGCCATCAAGACCCCTGCTGGCCCCCGATGAATGGCCCAAAGACATGATGAGACCTCCGGGACTCTCGCCGGTCCCCGATGACTGGACCGATCCACCTGGGCCCCTGCTGGAGCTGGAACCTACAGACACACTGCCAGCACCTCAGTCCGCAGCTTACCCCGAGCAGTGCCCAAACCAGGTAGGCCCCCAAGGAGAACTGGGAAGCGGCCCAGGGACAGCCAACCCCAGGGTGGCTGAGGAGATGATCAGTATGTTGCGGTCCAGATTCCCACTGACCCAGTGGCTGCCCTGTTGCCACTGTCAGAGTCCTGGGCTAGGATGCAGTGGAGTGGGTGGGCCTGCGTCCCATCCCACCATCTCCTCTCGGGTGGCAAGCTTCCCCCTGTGTAGGCAAACCACCCCTGTGCTTGTGGACTCTCTGCCAGCAAGAAGACCCGACCCCTGCCCAGCTAGGACCCAGCTGGAGCTTTAAACTTGTTGAACCACTTGTATTAAATGTTTATTTGTCTGCCCTGCCCTGCCCCGCCCCAGGGCTGGGCCTTATAAACTGCTTGCCCAGGCTGCGCCTTATAAACTGTTGCTTGACCTGTAGCTAGGCCGAGACGTGCCGAGTAAATTGTGTGGAGACAGTGGCACTGCAACTGCCTTCTTGCTGGACAGTCTAGGGAGTCAGCATGGCCTCCCGCTTACCTGGACACTTTACATTTGTCCTCTCCAAGTCTAGATTACAAAGCACTGGCCCCATGAAATATGGTACTGAATCAAATCCCACTGCTTTGAGGGCCCCCCAAACCTGCTACTGACACCCTCTCAAATGTAACTAAGAAGGATTCAGAGTCATTATCTCCATCTTGGTTAGCTTCACTGGCACTGGTGGGAGAAGCCCCTTTGAGGAAGCATGACACCCTGGGCAACCCAGCACTATCTACTGTAGTATTTCCTTATGAAACTACTGCTGCCGGGCCAGCAGCTGTTGTTGTTGTTTTATGGTCTGAATTTAATGCTAAGTGTTCCACTATTGCAGCAATTGCTATTGTTACTACTGTTGCAGATGAGCTTGGTGCTGCTGCCTCTTCAGTGTCCACTTATCAGTACTCCAGTTCCATCTTGCATAGAGCAGTTGAGCTCTGGAACTTTTTTTAAAACCCCTTGTATCAAGCATAGTTATATTGGCATTCTCTGCCTTTTGTGGGGGCCAGAGGTTTCCTGAGTTCCCTCCAGACCCTGCTTTCAGTTCTTAATAATACCTCCCTCCCCCCCCCCCCCCAAAAAATACACTTTTGTGGCACAAGGGCTTCTCTGAATTAAATAAAGAGGAGTCTTCACCTCTTTCCCTTATGAGAGAGGGGACTCAATATGAAAAAAAAAAGGAAGTCAAAGATGGCCTGCCTATCAGGCAGTCTTCCTGGATTCCACCCTTTGGATTTAGTCAGTGAGGTTTATCATCTTTTAATGGGGTCTACCTCCAGTCCCTTCTCTTGGGGGAGTACTTCAGTACAGTTCTGCCATTTGTCTGCAGGCCTGTTTGTCTCCCTTTCAACTGAAAGATGTTCTCCTCTTAAAGTCATACCCCCCCTTTCAGGCAGAACAAGCCTTGCAGGTGTGCCCTCTTAAAGCTGCACAGGCCCAGAAGAGCTCATTAGTCTCCTCTCTGCCAAAGTGATGGCATGTCACTTCACAATTTGCAATACCATATTGGGACAAAGCAATGCCATTTTGATGGTATACCCACGAGTATTATATAATAGAGCATGGAAATAATAGTTTGTTTATACAGCTCTGATTAGACTATGCCTTGAATTCACATTGAGTTCTGGGCATCTCATCAGAATGATGGAGGGAATTCAACAAACAGCAAAATGGGTCAAATTATGCCTTCCTCCAGTTGTATCCCCCTTCCCTTGTGAACCCACACAGCAGCAGGATGCAATTGTAAAATGTTCTTTGTGTCTTCACTGTAGCTCAAGACACCACAAAGGGAAGAGTCTGGGACCAATTTTCTCAGGTACTGGCTAGCAGAACTGGCTAAACATACAGTGGGGAGCATTCCTTATAATGTTCTATTAAAAGTGAGTTTTCTGTTTCTGCATGTCCTGGAACTGTATTGCTGTGCTTACACTAGAGAACTGAACCTCTGGGAAATGAATTGATGGGGTAACATTGACATAAGTAGTAGTGGTGGCTCCATCAGCCATGCTGTGCCTGGTGCAATTTTGCTCAAATAATAAGAGCTAAAATTAACGAGCATATTCATTAAATTTCTTTACATGCATTTGGTGTATTGCAGCAAGCTGAATGAGCAGTATAATTATTCTCACAGCTCCTATTTACTGTGCTAGTTTTACATCACTTTGCTCACAGAATATGCTTGACTGTTGTTCATGCATTAAATGGAAATGCAGAATGAAATGCCATCACTGTTAGGTAAGAGTTGCATGCTGATTAAGTGCTTCAGTCCTGCACATGGGCAGACATACAGTATACTGTAAAAACTTTGGCTGTACTACCCCATATGTATCTTAATGCAATACAAATCTCCTATATTTTAGTCAGTACATTGCAGTTTCTAGGTGACTTAAAAACATTTGGTCTCCCACTTATTTTTCATTTTAAATCTTTGCACCCATGCCACACATCAGCTTTTTGCCCCTCTGGAGGCATATCCAGGGGAAAGCCTCCTCTGAAACATGCTAGCAGTGAATGGCATAGAACAGAGCTGAAGAAATAGATTACCATCAACACAGAGCACAAATGAGATTTTTGGTGTGTGCAGCACTATTCATACAAATACATTCGTACAAACATGATACTTGCATAGCAGAGTAGTCAGGAGACCAGACAAACCACCTACGAAATAACTGGTGCACTATGGACTTGTAGTAGGGCTCTTTGCACAGCTACGGCTATCTTGCCAAAAGTTTCCATTCTCCCTGTCTCTCCACTGGTGGAGACTAGATAGTGGAAAAGTACAAGGTGATTAACCTTGCTCAAATCAAGTCTAATTCAGAGGGTGGAGTAATAGATAACCTATGCATCCATTGGGTGCTCTTGAAGATCTGGATATGTGGTTGGATGACCAAATAGTGGTTAATGAAGCAAATTTATCTATAAAAGCCCTTGATGCAATCTTTATAAAGACCTCGTGCGGAGGCAGGGGGAGGGTGCTTCATAGCTCACCTCATGTAAGACTGTGCCTTATGGGCATCACCTGACCCAAAATGAGCCAGGAACTAGGAGCAAGGCTATGTCTAGACTACAGTCTATTTTCAAAAGAGGATATGCAAATTCTGCGGGAATTTGCATATCTTCTTTCAATTTCACTTTTGAAAGTGGATCTTTTGAAAGTGGTAGTAGTCTGGACACTGGTTTTTTTTGGGGGGGGGGGAACCCCTTTTAAAAAAAACCACTCTTCCTTAAAAAATTAGGTTTATGTCATTTTTTTGAAAAGGGTTTTTTTCCCCTGAAAAAAGCATCCAGACTACTTTCGCTTTCAAAAGTGAGATCGGAAGAAGATCTGCAAATTCCTGGGGAATTTGCATATCTTTTTTCGAAAATAGAACGTAGTTTAGACGTACCCTAAGGGAACTGTTGATTTATGAGGAAAGATTTTAAAATGTGTGCTTTGGTTAATCTTGATTAAGAGAGGGACTGACTCTATATGGTATAATTGGGAATAATGAGAAAACATCTGAAAGAGGAAAAATGCAAAATAAGATCAGGAAAACTTCCAAATGGTTTGTCAGTGAGATCTGGGAATAGTCTTTCAGTGAAAACAGTAGAAATCTCATCACCTGAAATACTCAAAACTAGCATGGGCAAAAGGAAAAGACAGTTACCTACCTTCTTGTAACTAGTGTTCTTTAAGACGTGTTGTTTACGTCTACTCCAATCAGGTGTGTGTGCATGATGCACACAAGTGTTGGAAATGTTTTTCCCTAGCAGCTCCCATCGGGGTTGGCCGTGGAGCCCTTTGAAGTCGTGCCGCTATGGCAGCCTTTATATGCCACTGCCACCCCAATATCCCTCCTCATTCTGGTTTTTTTTGCTTGCTGCCTCAACAGAGGGGAAGGAAGGAGGGTATTGTAATGGACATGAACACTACATCTCGAAGGATACCAATTACGAGAAGGTAGGTAACTCTCTCTTCTTCTTCGCGTACTTGTTCACATCAATTTGAATGAGGTGATTTCCATGCAGTTACACCCCCGAACTGGGGCCAGAGTTAGGAATTGCTGATTGGGGCACCATTCTTCCAGCAGACCTGGAACTGGACCAGAGGTTGAAGCCAGAGCTGGAGATCAAAACAGCATAGGATCAAGTGAAATACTCAGATCTACCCCCTCAGTCCTTGAAGCTGAAGCTGGTCCAGGTCTCAGAGCCAGAACTATAGAGACCCTGTCAGAATTGGACACAGATGACAAATCTGACATGCAGGATCTGGCACTGTTAACAGTGGCCATCTTCTCCCTTGCCATTTTCATCAAAATTGACACAGCTGGAACCAACAACGTGGTTCTCAGTTCCATAGCTGTCTGTCCTCCTCCAACCACAGTGATTTCAAAGCCGTGTGTGCTTGAGAAACAGGATCTGGAGCTGGACTTGACAAAAGTTTTTATTTCCTGGAGCTTTTAAGCTCTTCAATGTGCTGGTGGAAGGCACAGGCGCCAGGACTGGCCTCTTAGACCTTGGATATGAAGCATGCTCAAAACCAGAAGGTTTAGCCTCATAGACCTTCTGGAGGAGAAGTGCCTATAATATGTTCTGTTTTTTTCCTTGTGAACTCTGGGTATGAAAGTCTAAAAGATGAGACACCCACAAGGATAATGGCTCTCTTCCCAGTACCTCAGGCATATAACTTGGTTGTCCAAAACCAGAAAGACAGCTGAGCATGAAGCACGTCCCTTGAATCTTGGTGGCAGGAACTAGGGCTTGTAGCTGAGCCTGGTACCAGCTGGCTTTACCCCACTAGTGAAAAAAGAGGACTCCCAGCTGAATCACAGGGGGTCTTGTGTGATTGGCCAGATCACTTGATTAGCTGGAGGAACCAACAGACATGCTTTTAAATCCAGCAACAGCATTGTTAGCAACTGTTCAATAATTATGCCATAGTTGCAATCACTCGTGTCTGCTTGTTTTACCAATCTTGCTCTAATCCTGCTCCTGCTTTATTCCCAGACTTACTCCAACTCTGTTCCTACCTTGCTGCTGTCCCTGTTTGGTTCCTGACTCTGGGTTTGACCCTTGACTCTGACTCCTCTTTCCTTATTGCAATCTCTGATCCATGGCTTAGATTCCGGTTTCCTAACTTTGGCTCCGTCCACAAGACCTGACTGTCCACTATTTCATCCATTAGGCATGGCCACCCACTGCTTTGTCCGTTAGGCTCATCTGCCTACACCCAATTCTTTTCCTTCTGTTCTGCCATAACCCAGAACCCACTAAGTTAACTAGATTATACTTATCACTAAACTATAACTATACTAAAATAATTATAAAGACACTAAGAACTGGAGAAAACCACAGATTTGAAGGGACCAAAACAGTTCAGTTCCTTCCAACTGCTCTGCCAGAAAGAAGTGAGCTGGCAGGAAGTTCTGCACCCCTTTATAAAGCCTACTGGTCAAAACATTTGGACATGCAGAGGGGAGAAATGCACAGGTGGTTTAATGGACACCGGGGAAGACTCTACCCTGAGGTCCCACAAAGCAGTATAGTAGCCATAACTGGGAATATGCAGAGCAACTGGAAGAACTTCAAATCCTTCTTTTCTATGTTTTCCACCTATGTCCCTTACTGAGGGCATTAAATCCTCTTTAAGCGCAGAATATATAGCATGTTATGGTGTAAAATTCAAAGGCAATGAGATTAACTTCCTGTTGCCTTTGTCCATTGGAACAGTTTCTCAACTCCGATTTCAAGGAGTCTCTACAATTCTTGTTAACATTATAATTTTGAAGGACACCTTTTCTGTCATATAAACTAAAATGCCTTTGATAATTGCAAGAGGAAAGTTTCACATCACTTTTTAGGTCATCACTCCTATAAGAGATTTCTTCAGATCGAAATGGTTTGGAAGCTTTTGACTTAGGTCCTCATTTGAATTTCTAAAGCTTCAGATGTTAGTGAAAAGGTTTGAATATGGCCACTAGGATCAAAGATTAAATTAAGGTTCCACAGATGGATTACTAGGTTTTAATATGCTGCTTTGACGGTGTTCACATCAATTATTTGTCAGCATTTGTTGTACGCAGCATTTACACACAGAAAAGCTGGAGATTACACTTTTAGAGACTTGGTAACTAAGCCCTTGTCTAGGTCATCTTTAAAAAAAAAAAATCAAGAATTCTCTAAATAGACTTTTTCTGGTGAATTCTTTTTCCATTTATCACCAAGAAGTATTTCATAAGATGTTGCATGTGTATTTTGTTTTAGATGTAACAGATTTTTCTGGATTGTCATCATTATTATGCATTTTGCATGAAATGCCTGATTTCTCTAGCAAATTCTACTCTAATTATGTCAACAGATGCAGCTGTGTTGGTGTTCAATGTATTATCAGATTTTATAATATATTCCAAGATATCAGAAATATCTACAAGATGTTTCTCCATTTACTATGAATTTGAACATTATTATGCAGACAATTACTGGTGTATTTCTTCACTTGAGATTTCTGTTATTAGAGATTAGAGGGAAGGAACTACCAAATTAAGTATTAACCTGGATGAAAATGCATCTGCTTTTTATGCTCTTTCCTCCAGCTTCTTGCATAGGATTGTGGTGGTGTGGAAATTATTTGTATCTGAAATATCATTTCTTTGGTAAGTTTCATGGAGACTGCTTTTGACTCTTACTGCAGGTTCGTGAGACACCACACACAATCTAGAAAGGAATGAATGCCCAGATAACTTTCCATTCTCAGTTAAATTAGCAGTAATATACCTTGTTATAGTGCCATCTAGTGGAAGTGAAGGCAGTCTGTTAGAATGTTAATGTATCTGACATATTCAAAGTAGCTTTGTGGTTTAGATGCATACCTTCCACTAAAATTGAATAGATTGAAAAACAAAGATTTTTCTCGCTAGCTACAATGCTATACAAAGAAACTGACGTTGTACAAGCAAAGTGGCTTATCTATGTAATGAGAAAGGAAATAGAACAAGTTTCCAAGACTTTGCATTTCAACAGCAAAGATGATTAAGCTCTGCAAATATGAATATTTTATTGTAAAAAGGGATATGATGTTTAAGATAATATATTTTAACCAACTCTAGGCAAAGGAGTTTTTTTCTTTCTTTAAAAAATTAATTGGCAAAATATTTTAGAGAAGAGAAAAATGGCATGTCAGAAAGAAAGAAATAAAAAAATCTGACAGTCATTATCTTAAATATTGCTATGAAAATTAATCATTGCAACAAGATAAAAACTCAACATTTGCATACTGAGATTTTCATGGGTTAATAAGACTGCTCATGGGACAAAGAAATCAAGCAGTGACAATATATGGTAACTCTAGGGAAATGAAGCAGTAATACAACATTACTTCTTGTACTACCATCTAGTAGAGGTTTCAGATAGGATATCTTATAGGTTATGGTACTTACTTTTTTGGGGGGTGTTCTGTGAAGAGGAGAATACCTTAATACTGTTACTACTTCTGAGAATTAGTTGGTCTAGCTGTATTTTTCCCATTTAAGTATCCAGGTTTTTGCACGATAATTCTAGTTTCACTAGTGCATTCCAATGCTGTGAAACATTCTTGACCAGTACAATATCATCATACTGTGATGTTGCTTCACAACAGTAATCCTGGACCACTGCATGATAACATTGTATTGAGATATGATGCAAGTTTGTTTTCCAAGATAAATTGTTAAAGGCAGCATTCCCTATTTAGTACTTTAATCAGAGTAACATTTTTCCTTTAGTAGGCCTCCCAGTGAATTTCTGAGATTATTTGATTAAATCAAGTTATGGGGGGGGATTCAACAAAACTTTGTGCTGGGTGAACATATGAACCAACCAGTTCTCATTTACTCTTTTCCAGCCAAAACCATTTCTCTACTATCCTCTATGAACTTCAACCATTTTAAAATGTCTCTTTATTAAGTGGGATTTCACTTTTTTGCTTCCAAAATGATACTGTGACCAACACAATATTTAGCACTGAAGTTAGTGCTGAATAAAGATTTGGTAGTGTATGCTTTAATGTTTCCAAGAGTGAGACATACATTTAGATATAAAAATGAGTGAAAGCAAAGGTAGAGGATATGGAAAGATGGGGATAAAATTATGTTGTTGCCCAGGTATGTTGTGAATAGATCAAGTTGGGAATGTTTTGGAGTATCTTAGTTGTTCCCTATAAAACATCCTTTCTACAATCTGATATCACACACCTGTTTGTGGCCTTATTTGGGTGACAGACTCTGCACTCGCTGTCAGAAGAATATTTTTGGACGAGTTAGCTCTGCCAATTTTTTTCCCCCCAAAAAAGAACACTATGGCACAATCCTGAAACTTGCATTAAGAAATTGGGGGAATCTGAAAGTTGAAAAAAAAATTATCTTCACATTTAACATTTAAAAAAAATATATTTTTAACAAATTATCGTGAACTTTTCCCATAATATCTGGCAAATAATTTATCCTTTGCGCAGCCAGAGGAATTTTTAAAAAGTGCGTGTGTGGGTTTTTTTTTTAAACTTACACTACTTTTCCTCTTCAGTAACTCCACTGCCCTCAATAGCATTACTACTGATTTTTTTACTAGTTTAGAGAGAGGAAATTCATTTCCAATGAAAAAGAAACCACCTTTTAAGTGCAATAAAGAAAATTTCAAAGAAAAAGTTTTAAAAATTGAATATAAGGATATGTATAGTATATAGCTCAAACTTAACCATATTTCCTCATTAATTCCAAGATCAACATTCAAAAAGACATTATTTAATTAGCCTTGATTCATTATGTTCCACTTTTTTGCTGAAACTCAAAACAATTTCCTTAGCCTTTGGCTACACATTTCTTTATGAATACAGCACTCATTTAAATGAATTTCTCTGTCGCCACTTTAGCACTGCACAGGTCTACTAAGAAGTCCATGATTCTGTGGCTATAGGGGTAATAACTGATGTAAAAGACCTCAGGGACTGCTATTCCAACTCATATATTGTAAAGTTAGGGGCCGGAAAGGACAAAGCTGTTTTCTGGTACAGTCCCACACCATGGTCTCAGGTCGAGGTAGATGGATTTACAGATTTCAGCAAATACTTAGAGCTGATTGATTGCTCTTTGATGTTCATTGACATGTTACTGAGACCATTTTTCAGCTTGTACAATAAGAGAGACAAAAGAGGGAGTTATAGCATTAGCACCTGGATGTAAATGAACTTAAACATGGGTAGCAGGTATCGTAGGCCAGGGGAGGCTCAGCCTTCCCAACACCTAGGCATGGCTCTGCCCACAATCCAACCGAGGCTCCCTCCTGCTTCCCATCACTTCCCCTGTGGTCCCAGCCCAGACAGGCTGCTCATCTTCCCTGAAGTGGGCAGGGGCTAGAACAGCTGACCCTGGGACTTAGGGTAGCTGGGTCTGATATGGAGCTGCAGGCACTGGAGTTGCCTGCCCAGCGCTCCAGGGCTGGAAGTGCTAGGACCACGCATCAGGTGCTCTAGGGATGGAGGTCCTGGGGCTACCTGCAAGGCACTCCAGAGCTGGGGATCACTGAGGGATCCCTCTGGGACTGGAAGCACTTGGGTGGGAAGGGGCAGGCAGACATGAGGCCTCGGGATGCTGGCAGTGAAGGGGAGGTGGAAGGGGTGGGGCCTTAGGCAGAAAGGGGATGGAGGACGCTAACCTCCACAAATGGGCAGCTTACCATGTCATCCATGAACTTAATTATTTAGCATTCTGTGCTAAATGTCTCAACAACTAGGCTGAGGATATTCACTTTGGTTCCCACCAAATACAGTCACATTGTGGCTTGCTTGCTTTTGATTCCTGTAATGTCTTCAAATGAAATAAAAATATTAAATGAATCAACATGTTCAATAGAATCGCTATGGATAGTAATTCCATGCTCCAATAATAAGAAATTAGCAGTAGGGATATATTACCGACCACCTGGCCAGGACAGGGATACTGACATTGAAATGCTGAGGGAGATTAGAGAGGCTACCAAAACAAAGAACTCTATAATAATGGGGGATTTTAATTACCCCCATATTGACTGGATACATGTCACCTCAGGAAGAGAAGCGGAGATAAAATTTCTCAATGGCTTAAATGACTGCTTCTTGGAGCAGCTGGTGCAGGAACCCACAAGGAGAGGCAATTCTCGATTTAGTCCTGAGTGGAGCGCAGGATCAGGTTCAGGAAATAACCGTTACAGGACCGCTTGGGAATAGTGACCATAATATAATAACATTCAACATTCCTGTGGTGGGAAGAACACCTCAGCAGACCAGCACCCTGGCATTTAATTTCAAAAGGGAATTACACAAAATGAGGAGGTTAGTTAAACAGAAATTAAAGGCACAGTGACTAGAGCCAAATCCTGCAAGCTGCATGGAAACTTTTAAAGACACCATAATAGAGGCCCAACTTAAATGTATACCCCAAATTAAAAAACATAGCAAGAGACCTAAAAGAGTCAACGTGGCTTAACCACCATGTAAAAGAAGCAGTGAGGGACAAAAAGGCATCTTTTAAGAAGTGGAAGTCCAATCCTAGTGAGATAAATAGAAAGGAACATAAACACTGTCAAATCAAGTGTAAAAATGTAATAAGAAAAGCAAAAAAGATTTTGAGGAACAGCTAGCCAAAAACTCAAAAGAAATAACAAAATGTTTTTAAGTACATTAGAAGCAGGAAGCCTGCTAAAAAACCTGTGGGTCCCCTAGACGATCGAACTATAAAGGCGCAATCAAGGGCGATAAAGCCATTGCGGAGAAACTAAATGATTTCTTTGCTTCAGTCTTCACGGCTGAGGACGTTGGGAGATTCCCAAATCTGCACCGTCCTTTGTGGGTAATGAATCTGAGGAACTGTCCCGGATTGAAGTGTCATTAGAGGAGGTTTTGGAACAAATAGAAAAACTTAATGTTAACAAATCTCCGGGACCGGATGGCATTCATCCAAGGGTTCTAAAAGAACTCAAATGGGAAATTGCTGAACTATTATCTGTGGTTTGTAACCTATCCCTTAAATCGGCTTCCGTACCTAATGACTGGAAGGTAGCCAACGTGACACCAATATTTAAAAAGGGCTCTAGAGGCGATCCGGGCAATTACAGACCGGTAAGTCTAACTTCAGTACCTGGCAAATTAGTCGAAACAATAGTAAAGAATAAAATTGTGAAGCATGTAGAAGAACATAATTTGTTGGACAAAAGTCAACATGGTTTCTGTAAAGGGAAATCCTGTCTTACTAATCTATTAGAGTTCTTTGAAGGGGTTAACAAACATGCGGACAAGGGGATCCAGTAGATATAGTATACTTAGATTTCCAGAAAGCCTTTGACAAGGTCCCTCACCAAAGGCTCTTGTGTAAATTACATGGCCATGGGATAAGAGGGAAGGTCCTTTCTTGGATTGAGAACTGGTTAAAAGACAGGAAACAAAGGGTAGGAATAAATGGTAAATTTTCAGAATCGAGAGGGGTAACTAGTGGTGTCCCCCAAGGGTCAGTCCTAGGACCAATCCTGTTCAACTTATTCATAAATGATCTGGAGAAAGGGGTAAGCAGTGAGGTGGTAAAGTTTGCGGATGATACCAAACTGTTTAGGATAGTCAAGACAGAAGCAGACTGTAAGGGACTCCAAGAAGATCTCACCAAACTGAGTGATTGGGCAACAAAATGGCAAATGAAATTTAATGTGGATAAGTGTAAAGTAATGCACATTGGGGAAAAATAACCCCAACTATACGTACAGTATGATGGGGGCTAATTTAGCTACGACAAATCAGGAAAGAGATCTTGGAGTTATCGTGGACAGTTCTCTGAAAACTTCCACACAGTGTGCAGCGGTCAAAAGGCAAATAGGATGCTAGGTATTATTAAGAAAGGGATAGAAAATAAGACCCAGAATATCTTACTGCCCCTGTATAAAACTATGGTACGCCCACATCTTGAATACTGTGTACAGATGTGGTCTCTTCACCTCAAAAAGATATTTTGGCCTTGGAAAGGGTTCAGAAAAGGGCAACTAAAATGATTAGGGGTTTGGAACGGGTCCCATATGAGGAGAGGTTAAAGCGACTGGGACTTTTCAGTTTAGAAAAGAGGAGACTGAGGGGATATGATAGAGGTGTATAAAATCATGAGTGGTGTGGAGAGGGCCGATAAAGAAAAGTTATTTATTAGTTCCCTAAATAGAAGAACTAGAGGACACCAAATGAAATTAATGGGTAGCAGGTTTAAAACTAATAAAAGAAAGTTGTTTTTCACACAGCGTGTAGTCAGCCTGTGGAACTCCTTGCCAGATGAGGCTGTGAAGTCTAGGAATATAACAGAGTTTAAAGAGAAGCTAGATAATTTCATGGAGGTTAGGTCCATAAAAGGCTATTAGCCAGGGGATAAAATGGTGTCCTTGGCCTCTGTTTGACAGAGGCTGGAGAGGGATGGCAGGAGACAAATCGCTGATCATTGTCTTCGGTCCACCCCTCTGGGGCACCTGGTGCTGGCCACTGTCGGCAGACAGGATACTGGGCTAGATGGACCTTTGGTCTGACCCGGTACGGCCGTTCTTATGTTCTTGTGTATGTTCTTATGTGCTATGCCCCCAACACTGAAAATAGTTGATATGTTTAATTTTATCATTGACTTCAATGTTACTAATCATGAATAAATTTAAAGACATGACACATCAGCCATAGAAAACTAGCTTTCACCTGGAATTAGCCAATTGAGGTCAAATATGTGATTATAAGAGAAGAAAGAGGCCCTTAGAAGCTAGCCTACCAGTTAGAACTCCAAATTTAGCAAAGCATGGAAAAGCAAACAGTAGGTTTGGATTAAGGAACAGGGTCAAGTACCCAGGATTTATGGGGAGAGTCATGGAAGTTATTAGGATTCATTAGGGAGGACTGGAAGAGCCATAAGATTTGGGCGGCAGGGCAGGCTGAAAGTAGAGAATGAAAGACGTTATCTTGGAGTGCTATAGGGCAGTGGAAGGACTCAGGAAGCAGTATTCCTGGTGTGCCTCTTTGCAAGAAATTTTGCATGACTTTTTTTTTTTTCTTTTAAAGTGCTGCTCACCAATGGTCTGCCAACATGGTTGGTATACATTCTGGGAGGGTTCTTTGAGCTAGCATGGGATCTAAGTGAGTTACAGGTTAACTCTTAATCTTAGCATTCAACATTATTTCTAAAGATGGTGGATTAGCATTAAATTTCGTTGAGGCCTATTTAAATTCACCTGAAAAACAGCAAATACAGTCGTGGCAATATTTCAGCCATGAGCCCTCCGGAATCAAAGTTCAGTGTGAATTTCAGTCCCCCTTCCATCAAAGATAATAGATTGTTCTTCAATGAATAAAAGGCTCAAGAGGCTCTTCTTCTGATACAAATGTTAAGACTAGAATTTGAGTGGTTTATGAATGGTAGCAGAGCTCTGAGCATGAATTATAATTCTGTACTTAACCTGAAGCCATCAATTGCCGTTTGTAATTTAACATATTGAGGCTTCATTTTTAAACTTTGTCATATCAAAAATTAACATGCTAACTTTTCCTTTACATGTTTTCAGTAGAGAACATGGATTTAAATGGCAGGATGTTATCCTTCTCAGTAACATCAAGTACACTGTACAACTCAGCACAAAAAATGCTACCTGTATCTTTTAAACTGTTCCCAAACACTGCCTATTACTGTAAAGTAGCTCTAAGCATTCAGTACTGGAATGTAAATGAAGCAGGGCCAGAATCCCAAGATTCAGAATTGCCACAAGCAGCTTTTTAAAGTGAAAGAGAAATTCCCTTATGCTAATAAAGATAAGTTTGGTATTGTTGTTTTCTTTCTTACTCAATGATAAACCTATCCTCCATGAACTTATCTATTTCTTTTTAAACCTAATTATAGTTTTGGTCTTCACAACATCCCCTGGCAATAAGTTCCACACAGGTTGACTCTGCATTGTGTGAAGTAGTGTTTGCTTTTGTTTGTTATAAACCTGCTGCCTGTTAATGTCATTGGGTGATGACCACTGGTTCTTGTGTATGTGGAGGGGTAAATAGCACTTCCTTATTCACCTTCTCTGCACTATTCAGAATTTGATAGACATCTATTAATTCCCCCCCCCTTCCCCGGTCCATGGGCTGGGGGGGAGGAGATGGCAATCTTAACCTCTTCTCATATGGAAACTGCCTAATACCTCTAATCATTTTTATTGCCTCTCTCTGTACCTTTTCCAATTCTAATGTATCTTTTTTCAAGACAGGGTAACCAGAACTGCACACAGTAGTCAAGATGTGGACAAACCATGGATTTATATAGTGGCACTATATTTGGTTTCTTATTAGCGACCTCTTTCCTAATGGTTCTGAACATTCTGCTAGCTTTTTTGACTGCCACTGCACACTAAGCAGATGTTTTTAGTGAACTATCCACAGTGACTCCAAGATATCTCACATAAAACTTTAATTAAACAGTTTGATAGTCTAAATATGCAAAGTCAAACCATAAGATATTAAAGACTTTGACAGATTTGTTTGCATATCCTCAAACAAAATTCCCCTCAAATATCCTATGGTGCAGAAACAACAAGTGTAATATCAATTAAAATGTCTTCAGTTGCCAGATGCAACAAGGTCACTAGTCAAATTATTCAGTGAATTACTTCTAGCAAAATCAAGGTCTTAAATGAATGTACAACTTTTCATTTGTTATTAAAATTGATTAGAAGCACACACTAAAAATCTGGATTTTGTGCTTTTTTATTGATATATATATGTATCAGTTCTTTTAGCTGAAAAGTATAGTTCTGTTTGTACAAATCACCCACAGTTTAAACTGCAAAAGTACACTTCCTTGTAACTTCACAAGTTCAACAGGGTAATTAATGATTCTCTAAAGTTTTTTTTTCCAATCACAGCGGTATACAATTTATAAATTCTAGGTTTTTTTTTAATAAACAAATGAACAGTATATTGGCCATGGCTGATCCATGCAGCATATGGATCAGGGGTGTGTAAAAATGGCTAAGAGCTCATCTTTGCACATACCACTGATTCCATTGCTGTCTCTTTGCACAGCAAGTCCTTCTGCAGGGTATACAATAGTTTAAGGGATGATCTAAATTGCACCAGTCTGCAATACCCACTTTGAAGCATAGGACTGGTCTTGCAGAAGTAATCCACTGCTACAATTTTTGTTATAAGGTCCCAATCCATTACCCAGGTATACAGTGCTCTCTTCCAATGCTAGTAAGTCTCTATGCCACAGGAAGATTATTCAAACTTAGTGATCCTGCCTGGGCCAGTTACACTGACTTTGAGGCCAATTATGTTAACTTCTAATGGCCAGCGAATGAGACCCATTCAGTTTATAGTGCAAATGTAATCTTCTTTAAAGTATTTATTTGTTAACAGTAAAATCATTTAATCTTAGCAAATAAAGATACAATATATCAGTGATGCATGGTATGCACTTTACTCAATTACTCATGTAAACATCTTCTCTGGCCCATTGAACCATCTCAATATCAGATCTGTCCCCCAGATGATATTTCTTCCAAGATTATTAAAATTAGATGCTCAGATCCTTTTTGTTAGGGAAATTAGTAAAGTACAGTATAAATTGATTTTTCCTGTATCACTTCTGTTTAAAAGGGATAAACAGAAATAACACATGGCAGTTTCTAATCCTGTTCCTTCATAAATTCTCAGAATAGTATTTATTCCACAAACCTATTGTTCTATGCTCATGTCAAAAGATGGTCTTTCACTAATTCACAAACAATATTTAAATACAGCCCTTCTTACTCCAGTGTAATCTTTGAAACACAATATCCACTACTGTTGATGTTCAATGGTCATCCTCTTTATTTGATGAAGCAGAGTATCTTTTTCCATGTGGATCTCTGCCAGAGCCATTTTAGCTCTGGCTAGTTCCTGTTTAAGACATTCATTTTCTTCAATAAGCTGAAATGATCAAATTGAAAAAGAAAGATGTTAGTATTTCGTGTACTTCCAACTTTCTCCTGTCAGAATAACATTTTAAAAGGCTGGGCCCAGATGCTTGCCCTCTTAGCTAGGGTGCAGCTGTGATGGGGTAGGACACAGTGGAGACATATTCTGGAGCTGGGTGATTGGCTCACATTTGGTGATACAGGTTGCACTTCTATAAAGCAGAACTCTCCAGTCCAGCAACATCTGGGGGGCCCGGGAGCCCTGTGAGATGTGGGGGGGGGAAGGAGTGGCACGCAGCCCTGCTGAGCTGGGAGGTAGGGATGGGCGGGATCCATGTGGAGGGAGAGGAACAAGCATGCAGCTCAGCTGGTTTGCAGGCTCCAAAAGTGCGCAGCTCAGCTGGGCTGGAGGCACAGGCCGGGAAGCCCAGCATGTGGTTCAGCTGTGCTAGGGGAGGCTAGGAGATAGCACAAACTCAGCCGGGCTGCAGGAGGGGAGGGGTAAGCTCTGTGGGACAGAAGGGGGAGAGCCAGTAGCAGAGGGGCCAGAAATGACTTTTCCTGGTCCAGCAAAATCCCTCATCCAGGACCAGTCAGGACCCGAGGGTGACAGACCAGTGAGGTCCTGTGAAGCAGCATGAAGAGCATCGATGTAATGATCTGCTGCAGTTGATGGCTAAATCTCATTTTAACTCTGGTGTGAAAGAGGTGAGAAGGAAGGATCTCTGGGCAGGCTTGAGAGTATACGAGAAACATGGCCTTTACACTCCCTCTGAGGTTTGTGGCATACTGGCGTCAGTGATACCAGCTGAGATCTACGTTGGAACAACTCCTCCTGTTATTTTGGGGTGAGTACCCTAATTAGACAACAGTTTAAATAAAGTTGCATCCTCTTCATTTAACCATAGTATGGTGCCTGTTCCTTGCTGTTTCTATGCTTAACCAAAATCAAGTTTCTCAACAAAAATGATATCTTAACAGTCAAAATATATAATCTGTAATAGTTCTGATTGCTTACTACTACTACGCAATTTAGTAAAATTAAAATGGTAACTGAGATTTATTACTACCTCCTCTCTGAGGAAATCAGCTGTAGCCCGTCTTGATGTAGAAGGACTGGGGATTTCTGGAGATGTCTGTGTGGCTTGAGAGACACAATTCTGTGTCTTGTGTCTGGTATCTCCACCCACTTGCTGCACTGTAGCACTCGATTTCTTGTAGTTCAACACATCATTGCTTAATGTTTGATTATCTGTTTCACAGACATAGCAGAAAGTTTCAAGTGTTTATTTTTTACGACTCGTTAATATTGAATTAAAACTTCCAAGTACAATTTAACATTAAGTATTAGTATACCTATATCTTTATTAACATATTAAAATAAAAGGTGTATATCTTAGAAGAGAGGAAAAAAGGCTGTGCGCGTGTGTTGCTTTCACGCTTCTAGAAATAGTAAATATGAACTATCAAAAATCATAACTGAAAAATTATTTTATATGACCAGTTAGCTAAACGTAAGAAGGAAACTATTCAAAAAGTATATCTAAATAATATTTTAGACTGGGATTGTCACATGCATGTAACTTGCACTGAATGGGACTTGTGTGTTATTATTATTAATATATGTATTGCAATAGTGCCTAAGAGTATATCTACGCTGCAGTTAAACACCCGCCACTAGCCTCTGTCAACTGACTTGGGCTCATGGGGCTTGGGCGGTGTGGCTTTACAGTTGTGGTGTAGACATTCGGGCTTGGAGTGGAGTCTGGGCTCTGAGATCCTCCTGCCTTGTGATGTCCGAGAGCTCAGGCTCCACGGGTGTAGACATACCCCAAGGTTTACAGTCAAAATGGGGCCTGTACTTACATATGAAGACATGGTGTAAAAAGCCTTCTGGACCCAGCCCTGAAGATGATAATTTTAAATATTTCCAAGTTTAATGGTAAAGAAACTTTCTTCTATTTATTATTAAAGATGCACTCTCATATTTAATGTACTTGCAGGTATGGCAAAATGTTCTTTTAATAATCTAAATCTTAAACTTTTTTAAAAACATTTCTCTCTAAACTACAGGAATTTGCCATTGTATTAAAAATATATTCAGATTCACAACTATGTCTATAGATACACATCATTTCAAATTTGACCTCCACCATGACTTCCACTGCAACTGAGGTTTCTACACTGAAGGAATAGGGAAACATTTGAAAACTTTATAACATACTTTTTACCCACTGGAGAGAAGAATACAAATGATTGAAAGAGACCTTAGAATTGTATATTTGCACAATAATTAAACACTCATTTTTCAGTTTTGAAACATCTAACATAACTAAGAAGAATTCCAAAGTACCAGACAACGTGTAACAAAAAAAACAAAATACAAGCTATCCTCAATTTGCGTACATGGATTCATTAACTATCTGCACGGTAAGTGGTGAAAACCCATCTTCTATGTAAGTCTTTACTGCCATCTTGTAATGCATTATGATTTGTGTGTATACAGTGTATTTGCACACACCCAGCCACACTGTGGGTATGTCTCATTCCACGAGGCATAACGGAGCGGTCGACAAAGGCTTCCGTTGTCAACCACAGCGCGTCCAGACTGCCCCGCTGTGCCACCAAACAGCTGATCGGCACAGCACGGTGGCCATTTTGATGTAAATGAAGCGGCGATTATTTAAATCGCTGCTTCATTTTCCTATGTTTAGTAAACTCATCTACATGGCTCCGTTGACGGAGCCATGTAGTCTAGACATACCCTCAGTGTGCAGTCAAATGTGTATATGTACACATATTTTTATATGAAGCAAAGAGGTTAAATCCCAGTTTGAAATGCAAATCTCAAAGTAGTCCTTCCTATGGAGATGCTCTAGTCTCCGTAATACCCATAATCACAAACAGATACTTGTCCTAGCCAGATATTTTTTGTTTGTTTTAAATTACATGTAATATGGTATCTACTTCTCCTGTCCACTTTGCTTCACAAAGATTGCTCAGAGGTCTTCCCTCATGGAGATGCCATCATGCAGTTTATTTACAATGTTTCACTACACCACTTTCTACATTCAAGTAGTCACAGTATTTATAATGTCATGTAGTCCTACTATGCTTTCTCCAAAAGGGAAGAAAAGCGTCTCCTCCCAGAGAATTCCATTTGAACCCTTATCAGACTCTCTTTTCTCTTTCTCCCACTTCCCTCCCGTGCTCTTTTATCAGCTCTCCTTGTTAATGGGCTAATTAATTTGCAAGCTCCAAACTGATTTGGTAATCAGGGACTCCACTCCAGAGGCCTAATTGATTAATCAGTGATGAGAGTGCTGATGCAGTATCCTGTCATACAGTGCTTTACCTTATTTCCTTAATAGAAGACTTACCCTGCATTGCTCATGTCTTTCCAGGCAGGGGACTGCTGGTTGGGGGAAAGTGTGTGCTGGAGTCAGGTCAGGAGCTTGGGTGTGGGGGAGGGCAGGGTGTAGGAGTCAGGGCAGGGGGCTGAGGGGGTTCAGGGCTGGAAATGGGGATGCAGGAGTCAGGGAAGGGAGTGAGGGACTCAGGAAAGGGGGGTGGGGCCATAGGGCAGGGTCATTTACCAGGTCCATCCACAGCAGGGAGGATGGTGCTGCAGTTACTGCCTCTGCCCCAGCTCCTGTTGGGGAGATGGCGTTGTGTGTCCTGGCCACAGCAGGTCCTCATGGGAGGGGAGGAATGAGGGGGACTGCACAGAGGAGGCGGCGGGAGGGGAGCTGTGCTGACCAGTGGCGCTCCCCTTCCCCATCCTGTACTGGGGCTGAAGGTGGAAGGCATTTACCAGTGGCCAGCAATACAAGGAGCTCTGGCCCCAGCTGGCCACTCTCTTCCTCACACCCCATTCTGGTCACTCTGCAGTATATCTGTCCCAAGTTCACTACCCCCAGTGGTGATTGCGGAGCATAGCTGTCCCTACTCTCAGCTCTCTCCCTTTCTCTGTTATGGAAAATGATCAGATTCCCGGTACATCCTGTTTTCCTGGGAAACCAAAGCCTGACCTTGTTTTAAGAGGAAGCTGCCTACCAAATTTGGTGGTCCTAGCTCTTACTGTTTAAGAGGTGTTCTTGAACAAAAAGACTCTCAGACGGACAGACTCATTACACACACATACACACACACACACACACACACACAAAGAATCTAGCACAATTGGGCAGTGGAGTCTAGGTTTTACTTCAAGGATGGGGAACCTTTTCTGGGCTGGGGGCCACCAGAGGAGCCGACAAGATTGCTGGGCCCCCTAGCAATGTGGGGGGGGAGGGTTTCCCCATTTCAGGAAGGCTTGGGGCCTTGTGTAGAAGGGGTGGGCTGGGAAGCTAAGCTCCAGCAGCACCCAGGTGGCACAACACCCCCTCGCCAGCCCTCAAAGCTGGCTGGAGAATGCCACATAGCATTCCCACAGTGATTCTGAAGGGCCCAGGGCTCCAACCATCACTGCTGTTACATTAGCAGCTGCAATCCTGGAAACTTTAGAATTGCCATCCCTCTTCCCCCCAGCCCGTCGGTGGGCCTGGGGGCTGCTGACCCACACAAAATCAGTTGAGGGCCACACACTAGTGAGAATCAATACATCGTAATAAATAACTAATTCATTATGTAGTTACCCGTAATATATATGCATAAGAAATAGCTAAGACAACGGGTCACCATTTTTCTGCAACATTTAGACACTTAAATTGTGCTTAGTCATCTCTGAAAATGTTGTACTGAATACATGTACTATGAAGTGATATGAACCACTATGCAACCATTGGTTTAACTGCAGGACCAGGTCCACAGTCAAAACACTGCTACAGGGACTGCTTTCCCTGACTAAACTGTATTTAAGTTTCAGTTCACAATGAACACTGTGGCTACAGCAACACTATAAACTACAGGAATGATTCCTCCTATGCTCATACTAGGTTCTGAGCTAGTATAAACGTGTGCACACAAATGGAATCACAGCCCTAGCTAATGGTGTAGACCTAGTCACCATGCAGTTAGCAATTCTGTGGGGGAAATTCACTTTTTGATTACTAGCTACATGTCCAAAATAATGTTCCAACAAAGTAGAAATGCATAAATACAGTAGCATATACATACTTTCAATTGTTATTAGATTTTGGGGAGAATGTATCAATACACACCTCTGATGCAAAAAGAACCATCATCATTCCTCTCTAACAAAAGTAGGTCAATATGCAGTGTTACAGGAGCTGGTTCAGGAGCTGAGAGATTATCACGTGAGCTGTCGTCCTACATAATAAAAGTAACAAAAATAGGACATTTAATGTTGTGTTTCTATTAATGGCTGGAAATCAAAACAGCTAATTCAAAACTTCAATTAAACATAGTTGAACAGATTAATGAAACCACAAAACCCCAGTTATTAGATGTGCATTCAGACAGAATTTTATAATGAGATATCTGCAAAACTTCAGTGTTATTAAAATTAGTTTGACCTACGGCAAAACAAAGGGTCCGATTTATCTCTGATGAAGGCAGCATATATAATTTGGCTAGAATACTTCAATGAGACCAGAGCAAGACATTCTTTAATATAGAAACCCTCACCAGAAATGGTGTTAAGAAATCAGTGCTATATAATCGCTCATCTGATTTTCCCTTGAACTATTTAAAGACAGTAGGGCTGTGCCTAACCTTCTTTGGGGAAGGGTTTTATTTTTAAGAATTTACATTGTGATAATAGCTATCATAGTTCATGGCCCAAAGACAAAAAACCTCACAAAACTGCTTATGGTGATTTCTCCTCAATTATGACTCACTATTTCTGACAAACAGAGCAATGTGTCTAATGTCAGCAGAAAGAAAACATATTAACAGAATTATTAGCATCAGCAGGAAAATAACAAAAACAAATTATTAAAGTGTGAGAGGCAAGGCATCTCATCTTCAAAGAGCAAAGACTGCAATATGAATAAACAACCCTCAAAACTGACCCAGGAAACAGTGTACCAACTTCAATACAAAGAAAATACCCACTAAATGGTGTTTGAAAACCTTCTGTAAGTGCTCTTTGTGTAGTTTCAATGGCACAAATGACACTTCATTGCCAAAGCAAGCTGTTGAAAATTTCCCTAGCAGACAATCCTCAGATGATATAAATCCAGCATACAAGGAGCTGTTGGGGGGAGTAAGGGACTGAGAACTCCGCTGGTTCTTGAGTTGGCAAAACAGAGACTGCCTTGACGGTGCAACTTAAAGCAGCCTTAAATTTAAGAATGATCATGGCCCAAATGCAGAGTGAGGGTGCTTCTACACCAATGTTTCCTCAACCTTTTTTTATAAAGTACCCCTTTAAAAAAAAAAATTGAGTACCCCTTAAAAAAATAGAAGTATCCCCAGTACCTACAGTTTTCAGACATACAAAAAAATTTTCTACCATTGCAATACATTTGTCTGAACAACTTAATCATAGCCAGGCGAGTGATGAAATTTTTGGGTGTAAAAAGTACAAAAATAATAAAGCACTGTAAAACTTAACAGAAAAATTCAGTTTTCTCCAAATTTCAGTTGTGTTGACTTACCTCCCAGACTTCTCCCACATATCCCTAAGGGTACTCATACCACTGGTTGAGAAACACTGGTCTACACTGCAAGGCTTAACTTGAAATAAGCTACGCAAATTAAGCTACATCAATTGCGTATCTTATTTCGAAATAGCTTATTTTGAAATAGGACACTCTTCCTCCAACTTCCCTTATTCCTCGCACAATGAGGGTTACAGGAGTCGCAGTAAAAAGTCCTTCAGCTTGACGGTATTTTTACACTATTTCGAAATAACTGCCTGCTGTGTAGACATGGACTAAGTTATTCTGGAATAGTGCTAGTTATTTTGAAATAGTGTTGCAGTGTAGACGTACCCTTAGTTAGGCACACCCTATCTCGGAAAGTGTGTCCCTTGTATCTCTCACTGTTTTGAAATTTTTCAAGGTTATTTCTGTTTGAGGGCTTTTTTTAAAAAAAAATAGGCATCAATGACTTTATAACCTTAAATCTCTTAAAAAAAAAAAAAAAAAAAAAAGTCAGTGAAACCACTGGCTGCTTTAAATCTTTTAAGGAATAGACTATGAGACTACTGCAGTGGCCTCAATGTTGCTATTTTAAGCCACACTCATGTGAAAGGCTTGTATTATTTAGTAACTGTTTCTAGGTAGGTTAGAACATAAAATCTGGGCTCTAATTAGTAGGCAAGGTGAATTGAATTTAAGTCCTCATAACCTCTTTCCTTGCTCTATGCACAGCTTTTATCACCACAGCTGTCCTCAAAGGGTATGTCTAGATTACATCCCTTTTCTCGAAAAAGGGATGTAAATTAGACACTTAGAAATTGCAAATGAAGCCGGGGATTTAAATTTCCCATGCTTCATTTGCATAATGGCAGCTGCTTTTTTTCCTCAAAAAGGGGCTTTTCGAAAGAAAAACAGCTGTTTAGACGGGGATCATTCGAAAATAAAACCCTTTATTGAAAGATCCTGTACTCCTGAAAAAATGAGTAAATGAGTGTCTAAACAGCTGTTTTTCTTTCGAAAAGCCCCTTTTCGGGAAAAAACCTGCAGCCACCATTATGCAAATGCAGCGCGGGTAATTTAAATCCCGGCTTCATTTGCAATTTCAAAGTGTCTAATTTACATCCCTTTTTTCGAGAAAAGGGATGTAGTTTAGACACAGCCAAAGAAAGAGGGCTAATGAGCCTATAGGGTACTTCTCTGATTATGTTTATTTTTATGGGAAAGCAGATGTTACTGCAAAGCAACAAAAAGGCTCACTCTACCCTTGAGAACTTGGAACACCTTATCGAATACATTCCCAGTAGCTGCTATTCTGTAGACCAGGACTTGTTAAAGGAAAAAAAAGATACAAAGTATAAAACATTAATTCATATAACCAGTTTGGTCATGCACCAAATTTACCTTTAGGCAGGCCACTGAGCTAACCCCATTTATGGATTTATAAATTGTTTTAGTGTTATCTAAACCTAAATATCCAATTAAGACTTTAAAGACTATATGAGTTTCTTTGAAGTTAACTATATCCAGATTACTAACTTATCAGCAAAGAAACAAGAACATACAATCTAAACAGCTAAGAGAAGCAAAATGGCTCCTAGTTAACATACTTTTAAATTAATCCTTGTATTAGAAACTTTTATCTTCATAGGCATTACTGCTGCAACAGTTTCATCTTCTAGAAAATGCTGAATGTTCATGAGGGAAGATGTTAGGAATTCAGCACTAAAATTCTCTACATGACATTGCAGAAAGCCATTTTTTACAGCCAGCAGAGAGTGTACTACAGCACTTGGCCCATTTTCCCATCTCAAGTTAATTTCAGGTGATGACTTAATTGGTCCAGCCACAGATTTATTATCTGAACCTAGTGTAGAAGAAAACAAAATTAGGATTAAAATGTATTGTAATATTTAAAATTTATTGCAATTATTTCTATCTGCTTTGTAGTTCTGTAATCACAAGAGAGCAGTGGAAACAACTAGTTTTTCAACAAATTAACCAATGTCTTTCTTTTACTCAGAAAAACCCATACCTGAGATGAATCAGAATTACAATACTGCATATGCATAATGTATTCCAAGTAATTTTTATCACTTTTTCAAAGTTCTGCTCTCTTAATTTATCATTTAAAAGTTGTACAACGAGCAATAAATTGTACATACAAGTAGCTTGTAACAGAGACAAGACAGTATACATACACTCTTATTTTATTTATATATATATATATATATATATATATACACACACACACACGAGAGTGTATCTGTCTGTGAGTCCGTTTGTTCAAGAACTCTTTCTAAATGGTAGGAGCTAGGGCCACCGAATTTGGTAGGCAGCTTCTTCTTCTAACTTAAAGCAAGGTCAGGGTTTGGTTATGCCAAGATAACCAGAAGTCCCAGGGAAAGGACTGTTTTCTGTAATATGCAATGGGGAGGGGCTGCTGTTTGAAGGGACGTGATGCGAGAGCGGCTACTGAGGGCAGCGAGCCCACAGGGGCCAGTTATTCTGCAGAGTATCCACTAGGAGTAGCCATACCAGCAAGGGAATGACCAGCAGGGCTGAGGCTCCACCATCTTTCCTGTCAACACAGCAAGTAAAAAGCCCTCCTGCCCCAAACCCTTTCCCTAGCTCCCAGCCCTTGGCTGCATCTCTGGGAGGTGAGGAGGGAGAGAAAAAAAAAAAGGCCCTTGGCAGATGGTGAGAACTGGGGGGAGAGAAAAGGCCCATGTCAGATGGTACTTTGCCCGGCCCTGAGCCCTTCCTCACACCCAACCCTCACTCTTGCACACTCTTGCCTCCCAGATTCCTGCATTCTCCCCCACATCCCTAAAGCCCTGTCCTGACTCCTGCACCCCCCACACCACTAGTCCCCTGCCCTAACAGACACAGGCAACGCCAAGTAAGTCTGCCAGTGTATATATAAGGATATTGCATTTTTTCCTGCATGCAAAACTTGTGTTGTCTTCAGTGGGAGATTTGCATGCACGGGAAATTCAAAGTTAGGTCCTTCACAAACTTTTTTTTTCCCTAATAAATTACTTAAGACTATGATTCAGGAAAGCACTTAAGTCTATCCACATTCAGGAGAGTGCTTAAGAACACATTTTACTTTAAGTGCTCTCCTGAGCAAACCATTACTTGCCTGTATTGTAACTGTTGTTCTATATGTGGTTCACATGTGCATTCCACTTAGGCATGTGCACATCCAGCACACTGGAATCTGAGAGATTTCTGTAGCAGTGTCATCCCAATCTCCTCAATTCCTTTGCATCAGAGTATGTGGGCTCAGTACTCCAATGCAGAGGGAGAGAGGGCAGTTGTGAAATACATGTGCAAACCATATCTTAAAGAACAGTCACAATAAAGGTAAATAACTGGGTTTTTTTCTTCCTCAAGTGGTTGCACGCATGTATTTCACTCAGTTGACTCATGAGCACCGGTCATTCTGTGCATACCTCCATGTATCATTATGCCATCAAGACTGCTCCAAGATCTGATGTGAACTTTGGGAAAGCAATTTTGCCATCACTGTTTAAGTAGACTCTATTAAAATGTTGGGTTCAGAATCTACTTAAACAGTGATGCATGCCATCAGGGAAGTAATCCATGTAGAATCTGTGCTGAAACTGCCTGATCTTTCTTACTGTCAGCTCTATTTTGGGATGGGGAACCTTTTTTAGGTAAGGGGCCACTGAGCCACAGAAAAATAAGTCAGGGGCGACACACAGGTGAGAAGCAAAAAGCCCCCAAACCCTCACTAACGTGGCCCCTGACTGAGAAGGAGAAAGACACTCCTCACATTCCCCTCCCACAGACTTGGGGGGCCTAGCCTAGTCGATTTTGTGTGCTCCAGCCCCATTGTGGGGCAGCGGGGGTGGGGCTGGAGCACCAGCGCAGGCTCCCAGTGCTTGAGGGGGGCAGGGGGGCGCTGTGTCTCAGGAGCCAGATCCAGGCAAACCAGGGGCTACATCTGTCCTCCAGGCCTGAGGTTCCCCATCCCTGTCCTATTTATTTTGATGTAAACAGTTTCAGATATAGGGACATATTTGGATCTACTGCAAAAGTGTTTCTGGACCAGGTGGACATACTGATTACAAAAAGCATGATTAATGTGCTGTTAACTGGCACTGTGGTGCTATAAGAAACATTCACAGCTGCAGGATTTAAGCATGAGAATCTTATCAAGCATTTAGAAAAAATCGTAATTGCACCTCGCCCCTCTGGGTACAGGCTAGATAGTAACTTCCCTTACATAAGAAAGCTAAAATTAACAAAGTGTAGGTGTTGAGATGTATTTCCATAGATTAGAATTTTAAAGTTAAAGTTATTTTGAAGTAAAGAATAATCTGCTCTCACTGAAGGCTCACCAGACCACAAAATTTTAAAATTAAGAAAAGTTAGAGTGTGATAATAATGAAGTTCCAGCTTTGTAAAATATCAACAACAATCTAATGCAGGATATTTGATTAAAAAACAAGTGAATTGGCAGAATTTAATGTAATTCATTAGGTTTCTTTTTTCCTTTTTACTCACCATCCTCAGCAGTTCTATTTTTATTCCCCTCCCACTCACTGCTTGATAATTAGAAAAGAAAGTACTTGGAATAGTGATTCTAAATTGATTGATAAAAGAATAACAAGGCTTCTTTGGTATTTTGAATTTGAGAGTAATATTTATATGATTACATATTAGAGGGAAGACAACCATAAAACTTAACATAACTCCTTCATAGTAAAATAAACGCTTTCCCAACTCAAATTCTTACCCACAGTTCTGTTGCAAAGATAATGTCGAACACTGATATTGCCCAACTGGCTTGGTATCACCTGATTCACCTGAAGGCATACTTCTGTGTCTTCACCTTTGATGTCAATTTCACCATTAACGCCAAAGATTTTAAAAACCACAACAGATATCTATCAACAAGATACAACTGCAATTGTAAACTATTTTAATTACAACTTTCAATTATTAGTGTGCAAATATCAACAATACTATACAGTACAATAGGAAACTTGTATCAGTGCAATTCAAACGAACAATTTGGAATTGAAGCTCTTTATTCACCCTTTTCTCCCCCCTCCTCACTCACCAGAGAGGTACTCAGAGTGCCAAAGAACAGTTATTTGTCTCTTTTTTTATTTCCCCTTCAAACCTATAATGAACTAATCAATGTACAGTAAACTTCCGATAATCCGGCACCTTTAGGACCCAGGGGGTGCTGGATTATCAGATATGCCGGACTATTGGAAGGGGGAGACTATGAAGGGTCTGGGGTGGAGTGGGGGGGATGCGCCCCTCGGTGCTGCAGGACCAACCCGGCAGCACCCCAGCTGCTCTGCCCCAGACTTCGCCAAGTCAGCCGCTGCTGAAACTGACCAGCGGCTGACTCCAGGAAGCCCAGGGCAGAGCTGCTGGGGTGCTCTGCCCTAGGCTTCCCCGATTCAGCCGCTGCTGAAACTGACCAGCGGCTGACTCCAGGAAGCCCAGGGCAGAGCTGCTGGGGTGCTCTGCCCTAGGCTTCCCCGATTCAGCCGCTGCTGAAACTGACCAGCGGCTGACTCCGGGAAGCCCGGGCAGAGCACCCCAGCTGCTCTGCCCCGGGGTTCCCGGAGTCAGCCGCTGGTCCGCTTTCAGCAGCGGCTGAATCGGGGAAGCCGGGGGCAGAGCAGCTCCAATTGTCCAGCACTTCTGGGTTCCAGATGGTGCCGGACCATCAGGAGTGCCGGACCATTGGATGGCAGACCACTGGAGTTTTACTGTACAATGAAAAGCAGATGCAATTCCCCCTGAAGTCCATCAATACAGATTTGAAATGGCAAGAAGGGTCACAATATGAGATGGTTCCCCCAAGACAATGAATATGCTGGCTTGTTCATAATCATAGTAACTTAAGCATGTGTTTTATATTAAGTATGTGAGTAGCTGAAATCATTCAAGCGCTGAATCAAAGCCAGAGAGAAATCCTAGCTAGAGTCTCTTAACTCAGACTCTGCACAATAAGGCACTCTGCTTCTACTAGTTTGCACTTTCCTCTTATTTTATTAAATTTTAATACCTCGTTGTCAGGCAACAAGAGCTTCAAAACGTCAAGTGCTGGTGCCACTTTTTGAAATATAAGCTAAATGTATTATTATTATTATTAGCAGCCAAGTTTTCTACATTAAACCACATTAAAATGGAATCTGTACTAAGGCTGTGAAATCGTGTTTAATTGGTTAACCAGAGGCAGGGGCCACTCTGGACTCCGAAGTAGCCTCTGCCTGCAGGGCACCCAGGGCTACCACGGACAAGGGCTGCTCTAGACAATGAGAGCAGTCCCTGTCCATGGAGGACCAAGAGGTCGGAGCAGCTTCCTGCCCGCAGCAAGTGTGGAACTGATCCAGCCTCTACAGGTTAACCTTAACTGGACAAACAAACATTCACATCCCTCATCTGCTCACAATTAATTTGCATCCACAGCTTCTGTTTTCACACATTGTATATTACTTACATGCAGAAAAGTAGATTATTATTGAAAACTAACCCAAAAGGATACTTATTCATAAGTAAATATATATCTATATATAGATATGTATAGATATATAGATATCTATATAGGTATCTATATCTAATCATTTGTTAAATAAGGTTTTCTTTAAAAAGGTATTTTGTAAGTGTTTTTTAAAAATACTTAGCATCTGTAGAGTTATATGCTGAATGTCTCCAGTAGGGAACATAGAAGGGCAGTTTGCAAATAGCTGATTTCAAAAGCATGGGGTTTTTTTTAGGTGCCCTGTAGCCTCATTTTACCACTCTGAATTATAATACTAATTTACAATGCAAGAAACTCAGATTACAATAGTGATTAGCATAATATAAATGGATAGCTAAATATTAAGAGGAGATGCAACCACTATAGAACTCTATCAGTGCACGGAGATTGTCTTAGGAGGGGAGATGGTCAGAAAAATGGCTTTTTCTTTTAACTAAAGGGCATGGTAACACAAAGATTACAGTATATATTATGTTCTACACCTTGGGTTATATATACATGAATATTATTTTTAAAAACTTCACAAAACCATGCCATATATTTTTAAAAAAGCCACTTAGCTGACCTTTTAAGAGGACAACTCTGTACTCCAGCAGGTCTCTAAAGTGGATGTAATATCACCAGCACAGTACATACTGAGCATTATTTGGAGCAGAGGTAGTTAACCTTCAACTTTAGAGACTCTAAAAAGAAAATAAATCTAAAATCAATTCTGTATTTAAATTCACTCTTGTTACTGGAGTATTCAGAATATGAATATACATAGCTAATAAATTTAAAAAAAATATATTTTCTTAAAGAGAAAAACGTAAGTGTTTTAGCACCACTTTAATGTCAGTTATTTTTTAATTTACTAAACATGCTCCTTTAATTAATTTCAATAACATTACCATTTCTTCATTAGTTTCTTGAACACTCTCTGAAGCTGCACTGATGGCATCTGGAGATGACCCACCACAATTGTCAACTCCTGTGACTTCATCTTGCACATTTTCTGCTGGCCTTTTGTCATTCATGGCTGTGATATGCATATCACCAGAAAAATATAAAACGTCAATATAATACCATCAGAATTATTTATGCATTAATATGAAGACATTATCTTAACTTTTATAAAAGGGTTAAATATTTTATTTGGATAATTTAGTAATAAACAAACCTTTACATTTAATTAAATAAACTAGCCAAATAATAGGCATACTGATTTTTGTCCTATCACTCAGATCATGTGGGAAACTGCTTGTTAGCGCTGGCAACAAAGAAGTAAATTTCTTAATTTGTCTTTGTTCTCGTTAATCTATCTATACATATAATCTCTCTCAAATATTCTCTTTGGATGAAATCCACTTCATCTACATAGGGCCCAACTATTCAAATTGTGTGAATGTGGAGCAATTAAGGAGATGAATTACACCCCTTTGAGCCATGCAGTCATGGTGTTGAGTGCTTGCTATGCTAGCCTGTAAGACGGACTTAATACCTGTAACTCTTCCATGTCTTTTATATAAGGTACTGGGTCCACAGACACATGAACATGCAGCCCCTTTCCTGCCTAACACAGCCAGTTCATCATAGCTTCCATGCCAGTATATATATGCTGGCATAGAGACATTTCACATTGCAGAGGGGATGCACAAGCACCCCAATGAGGCCATTTCACACACTTTTAGAGAAGTGAGAAGGGCCCTGCTCTTGTCTTCCACAAGAGAAGTAAATTTCACTCTATGAGGAGTTTGTTAAAGTCTTTCAAAAGTCAATGATCTGCCAAATATGCATAGATATATTTTCCAAGACTTTACTGTAAGTGGCTACAGTTCTTCTGTTCACAGAAATTTTCAGTCAGTTTATATTACTTTATTTAGTTAAAGCTATAAAAACATATGGGCTGAGAATTCAGATGGAAAATAGGAGTACAAAAGAAATTGATCTTTTAGGGTCTTGCTACTGTACTTGTTACTTTTTAACAAAATTATTTCATCAGCCTTCTCTTAGAAACTCATCATAATGTACATAACCCCAAAGTAGGGATGTAAAATCCCGTGTAATCGGTTAACTGTTTAAATGTACAGCACCCCGCCTCCCCACTTCTGCCATGGCCAAGATGGAGCTGCCCACTGCTGCAGGCAGGGGCTATTCCGAACAATTGGAAATGGTAAGCATTGCCTGTTAAGGGTAATGCTTACCGGTTAACCTTTCACATTCCTACCCAACAGAATTACAAATTATCTAAAACTAACGGATATTCAACATCAGGCCAATTTCTCCCTCAGATATCCACAAATGGCTCCCACTGACGTAATCAGAAGTTGGACATGCATCTGATAACAGTATTCAGCTAATAAGTACCATGAGGAGAGAGTCAAATCTGTTTGGTTATTAGCACTGCTAGTACTAATGCAAAAGGAAAACACTTATCTATTCCCACATTTTTAAAACCAAAAATCTTGATACACATTTTCAATGGTAAAACAACACTATAATTTAAAGTCCAATCCTGCAAACAGGTACTGCTGGCCAATGGCAGTAGTTGCAATTAATTCCTGGTCCTACAACAACACTATAATTTGGTTCCCTTCTTCAAAAAAAATTCCTCAACCTCCACCCTTGAAAGAAAGAATAATCGAGACAGCTGTCAGTTTATTTTTAAATTATATCTTTCATCTAGGTAGGAAAATATTTGTTGCAATCAACTGGTGCAGTAAATACAACCGCTTGAGTAAACCACTTTAGCACACTATAAGGTAATATATATTGTATGCAACCATTTTGTTAAATTTGTTTACCTTTCTCCATAAAGATTTGGCTGTCACTTCCATCACTCTCTAGCAAATGTTCTTCTAACATCATACTCTCAGTAGAAATGGTATCCAAAGAAACTTGTGATGGACTTCTCTTCATATTCTTATAAGAAACAGAGAATGCAGGGAGGTTGGACGGGCAGCGTTCCTTAGGCTTTCCACTTTTTAATATAAAGATATTAGGAAATTATTACTGAAAACGAAAGGAATTCTAGAAAAGAAAATCAAAATCCTCCAAACCAGGAACAAAATTAAAGAAATACTGATATGTAATATAAAATAATTCTGTAATCCTTAGGGGGGGGAAATAGAGATAAACGAAGCAAAGCATTCATTCTCCACAGTTTAAAAATTACACTGAAGACGTGTGTCAATTATTTTGGTTTTTTACAACTATTTTAGAATATGAAAATTCAATATTCTGTAAACAATTTAAAGTTTATTTAACAGAATGTTCAATTTTTAAACCTTGTTGATTGTGGGATTCCACTATCACTGCATATCTACAGAATTTATTAATGCTTAAAATGATATCTATTTTGAACTACTAAACTTTCAGTTTTATTATCAATGACAATTCTGAATTGCATTTGGCTTGTACTATCAACTAACTTTTCCTAGAACATAAAGAGTAAACTCACTAATTGAAACAAAATCTTTTATACCTTAATGTAGACTGGGATGCAAGCATTCTAACTGTAGACACTTTGTTGATTTCAAGTTCTTCAGATTGTACGGTGATTTCTGGTTCTAACTCTGCAACTTTAACAGGAGAGCCTTCAGTTCCACTTTTTTGATTACTTAGCTTATTTGAAAAAATATTTTTATCATCCCCTTTATCAGTGAGTAACTCAATAGAATCTTCTCTGTTGTTTAAAACATTCAACAAATCCCTAGAGTACAAGCTGCTTTTGTCATTCAATTCCACACAGACTTCATCTGAATCACTTCTACTGAAAAGTCCACTATAGACATCTTCATTTGTTTTTCCCAAACATTTATCTGATGTATCGTCTAAAAACAATATTCCCGCCTGAAAATCCATATCACTATCTGATTTATAAAGAAGGGGGTCCATCAAAATGACTTTGTTAACCTCAGTGCTCTCAGATTTACACTCAGTTACATAATTCATACCCACACTCTGGGTTGTATCATTAGTTATTAATTTACTCTCTGATACAAGAGTTTCTTCCTTTACCAAAGGGGAAAGAGCTTCTGCTGTGATACTTTCATCTTCCAAAACTGGAGACTTACAGGGTTTTGCCTGAGCCACTGGATGGAGCAATAGAGCTACTTCTGCACTTTCAAGTAAGAGCCCAATGCAGATATCTGTCTGTTGTGCAGGTTTGCCTGTGACTGCTTCTACATCTTTCCTTAGGTTTTCCAAGAGCAATACAAGCCAGTCATGGAGCAACAGTAAGAAATGGTACTGGTAATGATTGATTTGCATGCTAACGTGTTTTTTAATATGAACAAGGACATGTACATCTGCATCAGAGGAAGAACT
Organism: Rafetus swinhoei; assembly: GCA_019425775.1. Taxonomy (NCBI): domain Eukaryota; kingdom Metazoa; phylum Chordata; order Testudines; family Trionychidae; genus Rafetus; species Rafetus swinhoei. The sequence goes on along the minus strand of CM033437.1, from coordinate 264,528,732 downwards.
TGCAGACAGAACTCCTGAAGTGTCTGAAGGATGACGATTTTGAATCCCATTGGTCAAGGGCTCTGTCTCAGTGCTATAATATTCCCTTAAAAGCTTTTTGCGCTGAAGTCTATTAGCTAGGTCACTAGAATCACTTCTTGGAATGTTAAAAGCTGTTTGATAAGAAAAGAGCTCCTTTTGTGACTGTACAAATCTTGTTGGCTGGCAAACCCAAAGGGAGAGTGGAAATGAGTCCACAAAGTTTATTGGTCGGCCTTTCCCACTTTTCATTCCTTCATAATCTATCCAAAATTGGGAAAAATGCACAGCCCAGACATCAGTGGCAGCAGATGTTTTTAGTGCATATTTATTTAGCTTTGGAGTAATATAGCCTTTATAAACATCATGCATTTTAGTATCTTGTTCATGAGCATGTCTCTGGAAGATTGGATGCAGAAGATTAAAATTGTTATGGGATTTTGGAAAGTTGGTGAAAGTTCTACTGAAAAATTCACAATCTTTGAAGTTCTGGAACAAGGCTTCCAGGTCAGAGTGTCTACAGTTTGGTGAATGCCTTGTATTTGTAGCAATCATTTCAGAACTCTGAATAGAAATTGCACGTGGCTGATCTTTATGGATTTCAGCTTTCTTTTCATATGGAATGATAAACTGCAATAGAAAAATACATTAGTTACAAAGTAGATTAAAAAGGTACTAAGTTTTCAAGAAAATAATAGTCATGTGAAGTAAAATAACGAATGAAATTAAAGTTCTGAAGGATGATATATATACTAATTTAGAACAGGAAAGGCCAGGCTCCTGGTTCTGCAGCTTTTCACTTGGATTCTACAAAGTTTGATCAAGGCCACTATTAGTGCACAAACTTGTTCATAAGAAAATTGCCATGAACCTCAATGGAGAAGCAAAGATGACGAGGCTTCCAGCTTTTTTTACATGAAATATGCAAGATGGATATGCTGTTTAGGTCAGCTCGGAAGTGATTTTGTAGACAGTTTAATGAAAATGTTGTTCATTTGTTTTAAAGTTATCTGAACGTGAAATCTGAACTCTGCTTCCTTGTGCATACAGAAGAATCTTTCATAATTGATGCTCAGCATTGTGAAATAACAGTTTATGCATATAATAATCATCAAAACAACCAATAAAATGCAACAATATAATTAATATATTTTTAGGAAACATTATAGAATACATGATAAATGTTTTGTAATCTAATCATGTAATGAAAACTCACATGCCATATCTATTGGCAAGATGATGTGTTAGAATCCACTCTGTGAATGTGTGTGTGTGATTAAAATCTCAGTCTAATGTTGTAATCACATTTTTTTCTTGCTATGTTAAAAGTAAAATTTTTAGAATGATTAAAACAGAAGTATTCCAGTGTGCTGGATTACTCTCAAATTGCACATCTTTACCCTCCAAGTGTCAAAAAAGTAAATAATATTTTACACCCTGATCTTATACGAGGCTCTGCTAACACAGATTCCTGAACCCATATATAATATCAGTGGGATCAATAGGATACCATTCAAGTATAAGGATCTTCATGGCTTAATCCATTTGCAATGTTAGGGCTTAGAGTACCTGATCCTGCAAACTTCGGAGCACACAAGTAACATAATTACTTGTGTTATAATTAGCCTATCATCTTAAATGGAATTACTTGTGTGAATAAAGTATCTTATGTAATTAATTAGATGCGAGGTTACGTCCTAAATTTGTAAGTAAGTATTCATTACACCACAAATACATTTTCATAATCAGTATTTGTGTAGTTTACAATATTATTACATATAGATATCAAATGCATATTTACAAAGTTTCATTTAAAGCAGGGCTACTCATCATGTGGCCCATGGTGCAGTTTGGGTTTACGTGGGGGTCAACATGTGGACAGAAGCCAAAACAAAAAAGTAGTCAATGGTCTTCTGTTGATATGCGTTATAATAGTTACATTCCTGGACTGTCATTGCTCATTAAAAATGCTGTCATATGGGTGGAAATCGGGTAAATATTGCATTTTATTAAAATCAGCAGAACTGACTTAAATGGGGCCTGCATGTTGTGTAGTCTTGCCTTAATTTTTGTATTCATGCTCGTCACTATGAAATAAGCTATTTGCATATATATTTGCATGTATATGCAATCACACTTAAGTTGAAGCCCTCAGCATGTGCTGTGAGTATCATTGTGGCCCCTGGAGCTTCCAAAGTTGAGTAGGATCACACTTCCAAAGTTGAAAGGATCACACTTTCATACCAAGAGCTTGTCTAGATGGTGTGATAACATGATTTATGGGGGAGTTTGATTTCTAAACCTCATTCAAGTGTTGCACATTAATTGGTCTTTGTAGCTCCTGCTAGGGTGCACTTTAATGTAGAACTGTTTCAAACAGCATTAGCTGTGCCTACACAGAACACCTGATGCTTTAGAAATCACATCCTGATAAAAGCATATTACATATAATTCTTATAAGCATAACAACCACCCCACACAGAGAAATCTTAAATATTGCAACATGTGCAAAAATGGTATGTATGAAGCGTGTTTCCTCCTTTCTTTGAGTGTTCCTTACCATTCACAAGGATAAACTTATTACGCAATGCCATTTTTATGACAATTGCATTTGGTAATTTTGTTTGCCAAACTAAAATGAATTTCAAAAGCTCACATCAAACTAATAACTGATCAGATCTTTACTTCTCAGCAGTTCAGCTCTCTAGTGTATCAATTTCATAAGACCTATATAGCTTCATGATGCAGAATGAAGTACAATCTGTAGTATCTTACTACAATAAAAGAAAAATTCTCATTGTGCATAATAAAACTGCTTAAGCTGTACTCTCCCCTCAAGATCCACAATACTAAAGGATCACAACCAAATAGCTCCAGTTCTACAAAGAGCAGGAAAAAGGCATGGTCAGCTGGTGCCATGACCATACTCTTATTACATATCACACCACCCAAAAAGCTGAAGATCTCATAGCTGACAATTTATGGCATGTTACTACTGTTCTGTGCACATTAAAGGTTCAATTGCACACACAGAGAACTAAACTGTAAATATGCTATCCAGGCATACTTTCCACTCTCAGCTATGCCAGAATGGCCTGTTAACAGTGAGACTTTTAGCCTAACCTACTGACTGCTCTGTAGCAAGGAGCTGTCTAGAAGAGATGGTCTGCTACAGGATATCCTGTTCTGCCTCACATGTCTTTCCTTACATCATCATACTCTTAGTGTATTCTCCTTTTTTCAATACTTGCCTAATAACGCTTTTCAGAGATAAAAGAGAGAGTATTTTGCTCCAACCCCCCAAATACTCCTTCCATACCATACCTTTAACATAAGTCCATCAACTCTAACATCAACATGCTCATCAGATTTTGAATTGTCGTTTAATTTATACATGGCCATAAACTGACTGAGACTTTGCTTCAAATCCAACACAAATTGATTTAGCCAAAGAATACTTCTCTCATCCAGAGTGAACTGCAGAGCATTCAGCTGCACATAAAGGTTCGGACATGGAACTAAGGAAGAGACAAAACAAAATTAAAGCAAATTATAACATTTATTTTGACTTAATAATGCAGAGCCATATCGCCTCTATTTTATACCATGGAAGAAATGGAAAACCCACTCCATTGGCCATGGGAAGAATAGGCTGAGTGCATCACTCCCCACTCTCTCTGATGTTCACTGCATGAAAATCTTAAATTAAAATAGAATAAAAAGGAGATGAGCACCACAGTTGAAGGAAAATGGCAGGGCCAGAGAAGAGCCTCTATCATGAGCGTGATCCCCAGGAAGCCTACTGGGATTTCCTTACATAAGAGATTGCTGACACCTGTCACATGTTACTAAAATAACTCTAGCACATCTTTTGTTACATGTTTGGTAGTACTGCAACACCTTGATTTCTTTTGTACAACAGAGGAGTGCCAATATTCAAAAAATGTATATATACACTATACAAACAGTATTTCTTGATGAAAATGTCATGCACCGCTGAGACTTAAAAATTAATGTTTACAAAAATCAATACTTTTTAAAATGTGTTGATAGGAGCAAAGATGAGGGATCATGGTGAAGTGTTAGGTTCACAAAAATAATCTTAAGTAATGTTCACAAAAATAAATCTTACAATTAATTCAGTGCAATAAGCTTTTCACCATTTTTGAACACAAGCTTGAATCAGTATTTCCATCAGGTCTCAAGCTACCATTAGGCTTTGCAAAAAGCAAAATAATGGAAGAGCAAAGGTTCTTCAGAACAAAAATCTTACTAGGATAATCTTTTCCGTCTGGATAGTAGTATTCAGTGAATTCAATATGGATAGCTGACATTTCAGGTGGAAGGTAAAGTGACTTTTTATTGCATGAAATCAGAGTTTTAGGGGAAGAACGACATTGGTCTGCTGTAGAGACCTGAAAAAGACAAATACTCAGTTTTATCAATATGTAACTATTTTCTGAGAGTCATTAAATGTGTTGCAATTTAAAATGCAACACACTGGTACAGTAACCCCACGGATATAGATTCCCTATTGCACACTTTGCAGGGAGCAATGCCTATGTGACTGTCATGTTGTAGAGGCAGTTTGCATGCACTTATCTCTAAGGGAGGATAGAACCGGGACATTGTGATGGCACTACAGTCCCCATGTATGTGTTTATGGGAAGAAGCAGGTGTATGCAGCAGACACCCCCTCTACCAAATTCTCCTCTGCTTTCTACCTGCAAGCTTTGGGGATAGCCACACAGGCAAGAACCAGGCAAGGACCTGGTCAACAGAAAAGTGAGGGGGTATTTGGTAGCAGCCTTTAACTATCTGAAGGGGGGTTCCAAAGAGGATGGAGAGAGGCTGTTCTCAGTAGTGACAGATGGCAGAACAAGGAGCAATGGTCTCAAGTCACAGTGGGGGAGGTTTAGGTTGGGTATTAGGAAAAACTATTTCACTAGGAGGGTGGTGAAGTACTGGAAGGGGTTACCTAGGGAGGTGGTGGAATCTCCATTCCTAGAGGTTTTTAAGTCCTGGGTTGACAAAGCCCTCGCTGGGATGATTTAGTTGGGGTTGATCCTGCTTTGGTCAGGGGGTTGGACTCGACCTCCAGAGGTCTCGTCCAACCCTAGGATTCTATGACCTGGAGTGACGTAGCAGCTGCACTATGAACACCCAGGAATCAAAATACAGAAAGCTCTGCAGAAGAAGGGGTGTGCCTGAAAGATAGCCGGACCATGGTATTCCCAGTTCAGCCAGCTGGAGAAGTGACTACAGACAAAATTCTCCACTCTCTGCACTGTTCTGGAACCATATGTACTTCAGCTTGTGCAACACCTCTCCAAGGGGAAGCTTTGGATCACATGCTGTTCTGCAGGGCGCTCAGCACACTACTGCAGGATTCTTTGGGCTCATGACACCTTGAGGTCCACTCAGCAGCAGAAACAAGTGCTAGTAGAAAAACATCTCCCCAAACTTGTACTTGTAACAATATAAATGTTATACAAACTTTACATTAATTGTCTCAAGAGTAAATTATGCAACAATAAAAAGTGTTACTTTTGGTACATAACTTCTCTGGCTCTCTGATCACTTAAGATTTCTTTGAGTGTGGATTAATTTATTTCTGCCAAATCAAAAATGTTTTCATCCAGAGCTTTTGTTTGACAGTTCTGACCTTCAAAATAGCTAAACTTTTTAATATACAATCTTTGTTGGATTCTGTTATATTTTTGCAGAAGTATAAACCTCTTCCACCCAATTCAGATATCTTACATTTCATACATAGCTTCATTAATACTTGTAATAATTCTAAATAATACAATGCAAAATATAATTTCAAAAAGTATAACATAAGAACAATGACAAGCAGTAATACAAAGAGGGCAAAAAGGGAGAGTAAAGCATCTGAAAAGAAGCAAATTAAATGTAAAATTTCTATCAAACTACAAAGCAAATATTTCATAAAATATGATACAATTACTTAAGTGTATAAAAAAAACCTAAATCCAAATGTGAGCTTCTGTTAGCAAGCTGTAATCTCTGCTCCAACAGGGAGACTAGAGCTGGCAATAGCCTGGGAAGGGTCAAGATTAGGATGGCTGAAAAAGGCATTGACTGAACACACATCTCTGGCACCCTCTGCTGGCAGTTACTGTGGGACTTCAGCTGAAATTTTAAGCTGCCTTTCCCAGCAAAATGTCACCCCAGTGCCACTGGCATTATCTCCGGGAGGCAAGTACTCCTCTGGTATAGCTGCTCCCTCACTATGCAAGTGAAAATGAACCTGCACCAGAGACAGTAAATAAAACAGCAGCAAATAACAAAAAAAATAAATGTCAAAAAGTCGATTAAAAATCACTTGAAGTAAAATATTAATAATGAAATGTTAAATCAGTTTAAACATTAGTCTGAAATAAATTCAGTATATATTTAAACATGGAATGTGAAACGGTAAAAATTAAAAAAAAACCCTAAGGCCTGGTCTACATTATGAGTTTAGATGGAATACTGATCGGAGAAGACTGTATCAGAGGCAGCAAGTGGGGGAAGCAGGAGCCGGTGCTGGGAGGAGCCAGCTCGCCCTAGGTTGGGGACCTACCCCCGCTGTGGCTCTGCAGTTTAAATGTAGTAGGAGTCAGGCTGCCTGCCTGACTGTCTCTTGTTACATTTAAACTGCAGAATCATAGTGGAGGGTAGCTCCCGGAGACTTTCTCCCTTATCGACTAATCGTGTAGTTGATAGAAATTCTATTGACTACATGATTAGCCGATTACTTGCTTCCTAACATCCCTAGTATAAGATACACAGTAGGCTGTGAGAGCCCCTGCTGCCACAACCTCCCCCTCTCCTAGCAGAGCCCCTTGCAATCATGGCTCTCCTTTGCAATCACACACTGAGGATGTAATAGTGTAGTCAATTAACTGATTAACCGACAAGCAAAAGCTTATAGGTTAATGCTATAGACTACACGCATTTCTCCCGCCCTTCACCCCCACCCCCCCAGTAAATTTTTTAGCAGGCTGGCCAGCATCAACAGGGCACCATTAAATGCATGGAGGAGAACAATACTGCAGGAAATATGAATGGAGTGTGAGGAAAGGAGAATATGCAGGGAACACAAAACCAAGATCCAGGAGAAGATCTTGAGGCTTGTGGGGCAGCCAACAGAGATGCTGAAGTTCCTGATAGAGGCACAAAGCATATGTTGCACAGAGCCTTCCTGTACCCCATGCTGAACCACCTGCCCTCCTCACTAAGTTCCATAGTCTCCCTTTCCAGGCGACCTACAATGCAAGGTCAGGGGAACAGTCAAAGACAGCCTTCCACTCTACTCTCAGGCATAGGCGTGCGCAGCACGTTTCATCAGGGTGTGCACCCAAATAATTTTTTTAAAATGTACTTTGACCCCCATTAGCCACACCCCTGACTCGTTAACTACGCCCCTGACCCCCATTGGCCACACCTCTGGAGGTAACAGTCTGGGGGCAAGATGGGCACATAACCAGATGTAAAAGGTGTCATGTGACCCCCCTCTAAGGACTTTTCCCACCATCCTCCTACCAACAGGGATTAATTTGGCCCCCACCAAACCCCCCTCATGCAACTATCCTGCAATTGCATTAACCCAATGTGTGTGACATTAACTTGGGGGGCGGAGAGGCTGGGGGAAGTGTTCCCTCAGTTTCCTCCCGTGAGCAGAATGAATTTTGTGTTGTGCACCAGTACTGAGTTCATGCTTGTTTGGATGTGCCACTCAAGTTATTAATAAATATCTCATAAACCTTTACCTTTTCCCTCTGCTGCCATGTCTCCTCCCCTTGCTCCATCAGCTCCCCTGGTGCCTGCTGCCCCCCAACCCCTCATCCTCCTCTGTCCTGACTCCTGCACTTCTCACTGCCCTCAGCCCTCCTGAGACCTGCCCCCTCCACCAGCCCTTCTCTCCCCTGTGCCCCTCCTCCAGTAGCCCCACTCTGATCATGAGCTACCCCTCCTCATCCCCTCTCTTAACACCTCCCTCTACACACCTGCCCTGCCTCTCTCCTCTGGTGCTGGTCCCTCCCCTGCAGGTGTCTGCCCTACTGCTTCACCCTCAGAATCCCCTGGCACCTGCACCTTCCATTAGTCCTGCACCCTCCTGGTGCTTCCCCCTTCCCTCACTGCCCCACCCCTTTTCCCTGGTGCCCACCCCTCACCACCCTCTGCCCCCATTCCCCTCATGCCCGTGCCCTCACACATGCCTTGCTCCTCCCGCCTTCCTCATGCCCACCCCTTCTTTCAAGCCTTCTCCCAGCACCTCTCCTTCCCCCTCTAACCCCCGATGCCTTTACCTCTCCTCTCCCAGCATCACCCTGTCCCCCTCCCACTGACACCTCCCCTCCTGCCCTTTTCCTCATTGTCTGCACTTGGCCCCGGCATTTGTCTCTCCTGCACCCTGCCCCTTGGTGTCTTCCCTTTCTTCTCTGACCTGCCCCTCCCCTCAGCACAAGTCCTTCCTCTCCCATCCCTTCCTCTTTTTTTCCCCCCTTCCACTCCCATCCCCTCCCTTACCTTACCTTCAGCTTCTGCCTTCCTATTTGCGGGGCTGGAGCCAGAGCCGGCCCAAGCTACAGGCCGGCTGGGCCCTAGCCTGGGGCACCGCGCCGTGCTGCCGGGCGGGGGTGCTCCTGGGTGCCTCAGGGGTGCCGCGCCATGCTGCCGGGCCGGGCGGGGGCGCTCCCAGGCGCCTCAGGGGCGCTGCGCCATGCTGCCAGGCTGGGCAGGGGCGCTCCCGCGTGCCTCAAGGGTGCCGCGCCGTGCTGCCGGGCCGGGCGGGGGCGCCCCCAGACGCCACAGCGGTGCTGCGCAGTGCTGCCGTGCTGGGCGGGAGTGCTCACGGGTGCCTCAAGGGCACCACGCCATGCTGCCGTGCTGGGCGGGGGTGTTCCCGGGCGCCTCAGGGCCGCCTCAGGGGTGCTGCACCGTGCGGCTGGGCCGCGTGGTGCTGCCGGGCCGGGTGGGGCCCAGGGCGCAAAAATGGCTCGGACTAGCCGGCCCGAGACATTAGGGTGTGCCTGGGCACACCTGGCACACCCCGTGCGCACACCAATGCTCTCAGGCATGTCTCCTGGAACAGAAGGCTGTCATTCCCACAACTGTGATTGCTGAACCAGGCGATTGTAATATGCCACTTGTTCTTGTTTCTGCCCCCCCTCCCCCCCATCCCTGAGCTCATGCTCTAAACTAATTGTTTTTCTCTCTTCCTTGGTTTCCCTAAATAAAAACATGCATAATTTCTCAACAACAGGATCTTTATTGTGTTATTGGGGGGGGAGGGGAGGAAAGCTGTTTACAGGACAGCACACTTAATGCAGGGGGCACCTTGTTAACAGCAACATACATGACTAGAATATTGCTATTTGGTCTTTCACAAAACTGGTTTTCAAAGCCTCCAATTTGCCCTCCTTATTACCCTGGTGTTTGGCTGCTCATCAACAGTGGCTAAGCGATCTGCCTTGGCTCCCCATCCCAGCTGTCCTGTGCCCTCTTACTTTCACAGATATTATGGAGCGCACAGCAGGCTGACACAATGATGAGAATAACAAGAAGTCCTGTGGCACCTTATAGACTAACAGATATATTGGAGCATAAGCTTTCATGGGCAAAGACCCACTTTGTCAGATGCATGTAGTGAACATTCTTGAGGCAGGTATAAATATACAGGCAACAATGAGAATGTTGCTTTCACTGAGATCTATCCTAGTCAATAAACTGCAAAGTCTTCCCTTTAAACATCCAAATGCACATTCTACCACCATTCTGCACTTGCTCAGCCTGTAGCTGAAATGCTCCTTACTGCTGGCCAGGCTGCCTGTGCATGGCTTCATGAGCTGTGGGAGCAAGGGGTAGGCTGGCTTTCTGAAGAGACAGGAGTTCCTAAAGATGTGTGCATCGTGCACGTGTCCCAACCATCCCACGATGATGTCGGTGAAACTGCCTTTGTGATCCACCAGCGCCTGCAACACTATAAAGACGTAACCCCTGCAGTTAATGTATTCTTTGGCAAGGAGGTCAGGTGCCAACATAGGGATATGAGTTCCATCTATTGCCCCCCCACAGTTAGAGAACTCCATTGCAGCAAAGCCATCTACTATGTCCTGCATGTTTCCCAGAGCCACTAACCTTCGTAGCAGAGGGTATTGATTGCCTGGGCTACTTGGATCACAGCAGCCCCCACTATAGATTTACCCATTCCGAATTGATTCCCAACTGACGGGTAGCTGTTTGGCATTGCAAGCTTCCACAGGGGTATTGCTACTTGCTTTTCAACTGTCAGAGCAGGTCTCATTCTGGTATTTCTGTATGTCAGGCCACGGGAAAGCAATTCATAAAGTTCCACGAAAGTGGCCTTACGCATTCAAAAGTTTTGCAGCCACCACTCATTGTCCCTTAGCTGCATAACTATGCAGCTCCACCAGTCTGGGCTCGTCTCACAGGACCAAAACTGGCGTTCCACTTTGTCAACAGGATCAACTGCTGCCAGCATCTGCCAATTGCTCTACTCAATGGTTTCATACATGTCTGTATTCATGCCCTCCTCACATTCTTCCTGGCTCCTGCGGCTCCTGTCTATGCTCTGGACATATCACAGTATAATGCCTGAGGTATTTGCAATGATTGCAAGAGCAGTTTGAAGCTGAATGGGGTCCATGCTTGCCCTGCTATGACATCTGCACATATAATGAGGGGGAAAAGTGTGTGAAAACATTGTTTGCCGTTGCTCTCAAGAGGAGGGGAAGGAGGAGATAAGTGCACTATGAGAGGCTGACAACATGTACTCAGAACCACCCGTTGCACCATTTTTCCCCATCAGGCACTGGGAGCCTAAGTCAGAAAGCAAAGGGGTGTCAGGAACTGTGGGATAGCTACCCATGATGGATCGCTGTAGAGTCAAAGGTAGCCACCCTACTGAGGACACACTACATCATATTCTTACGCACAGTGGGGACATGCACCTTTGACTTTACAAAATCAGGTGCTAAAAAAAATCGACCTTAATAAATTTGACCTAATCTCTTAGTGAAGACATGGCCTATATTCATGCTATAACAATGAATCCTTGAGTGCTCCACATGACACAAGGAAAGGGATCTGCAGGTGATGTCTCTATTACAGCAGATCCCTTGCAGATCCAAGTCTTGCTCTCATTAAATCAATGACAAAAATTCCATTGAAATTATTTTTTTAAAATATCAAGCAAGAGCAAGCTATAAGAGTCCAATCCAATAACTAATACAGTCAATAGAAAGAGTCCTGCTGACTTCAATGGACTTTAGATCAGGCCCTTAAAAATTATGGCTAAGTATACATCAGAGGTATAGTAGTCAAGGGACAAAGTGACCTCAAATTCACCAATTGGAAAAAAAACCTACCTGGTATATATTGAAATCTGCAAGTCTAACAACAACAGGACTAGACATGAGTTTACCCTTTGGATTTCCTTTATGTAGCTGTTGTTCCTTGCCTGTAAGAAACAAGAATGGCAGTCTTTTAAAAGAACAACCTAATTTAGGATACACTGCTGCCTCCAGTGAATATAAATGTAAGCAATAAAACTTATGAACAGAGAAAGTACCTGTTTGTATGTTTTGAGGAGAACCATGAGGTGGGGATTTAGTTGGAGAATCTATATTCTGATCCTTCACAGCCTGTTTAAGCAATTCAACATTGCTTTTGAACTCATGTAATAATTCTTGGGCCCATAGGCTTCTGGTTTTGGTGGCATCACTATAATACATCCAGTGACTGCAGCTGTCTCCTACAAGACACACACATATGTGGCCCAAAACTAATACAAAGTTTCCATTTGAAATATATTTCTAACTGATTGAAAAAATTGTAAACTTTTCAGATTTTCTTCAAAATGTGACCGTACTAAATCTTGTGACTATACAGTAATATAAATGGCAAGTATATCACTAATTGGCAAACTCCTCACAGATCTCAAAAATATAATTGTTCTTTGGCTAGAGTTGTTAGACTACATTCAGGGCCTTGCTAGCCTATATTCATTAAGAGAAGAGATTGCTAATATGAGTCAGGCATTTTTTTAGAGCAATCTACAAAGAATGTATACAAAGTGCTATTTCCTTCATCACAAAAGAAGGCAGTGTCCTTGCTCATAATTTCCAGCAAGTCCTGTGAACCAAGGAATTTTGTTGATGCTCCTTCTCAGGGACATGGACAATGACAGAAACAGTTGAGACTGTTCACTCTCTCTTGGCTTCAGGTCCCTTTCTACCTCTCATATACAGCTGTAACCAATCAACTGACCCAGCCTTTGGCTTAGCAGCTGCTCAGACCTTGCCATATTGTCTCTTACTGTTTCAACTATTACTACACACAGGGTTATTTAACTATTCTTTCATCTAGCCTGAACAAAAGATGCTTACTGTTTGTTTAGTCTGCAGAAGAGAAGAGTGGGGGGGGGGGGATTTGATGGCAGCCTTCAACTTCCTGAAGGGAAGTTCCAAAGAGGATGGAGAAAGGCTGTTCACAGTAGTGACGGATGGCAGAACAAGGAGCAATGGTCTCAAGTTACAGTGGGGGAGGTTTAGGTTGGATATTAGGAAAAACTATTTCACTAGAAGTACTGGAATGGGTTACCTAGGGAGGTGGTGGAATCTCCATCCCTAGAGGTTTTTAAGTCTCAGCTTGACAAAGCCCTGGCTGGGTTGATTTAGTTGGGATTGGTCCTGCCTTGGGCAGGGGGGCTGGACTTAATGACTTCCTGAGGTCTCGTCCAGCTCTATGGTTCTATGACTATACTCATTGACTTTAAGCAGGTCTCTGACTGATGGCAGTCATTAATCCCTTCCAACACAATATCAACTCTTATCCAGCAGCTTGTACTGAATTTCTGTTTTAATAAACCATTGGACAGAAGTTTCTCAGTTTCTCCTCCTCCAAGCAGAACAATAGAAAAGAACTGCTTGCTCTAGTCCATATAAGAAGTCCATATACAGCCCATCACTATATTGGGCTGTAGCTAATCCCAAATTCAAAAGTAGTTTTTTGCCATAATTTAACAACAGGCATTAAAAAAAATGATTTTTAATGTTTAGATTTTTGTAAAAATCTATTAGCCAAAAATGATCTGCAACAAATGCCTAGTATGAAATTTATTATTAGTAATACAAGCTTCAACTTTGGTATCAATCAATTCTTCCGTGACTTCATATGATGGCTGTATGGCGAACTCTTTGCATTTCCATAGTACCACAATAACGTAGTAAAGTGCACTAAAGGAATTCTAGGGAATCTCTGTAACACATTTGTAGAATTACATGTGGAAACAACACAAAGTTTGAGAACTGCTTATCTGGTACTTTGCTCTCTGTTAAATTTCAGATTAATACATTGACAACCTGGTGTCCTTTCTCTTGAAACTGATTACAATGTTCCAACGCAATTGTATTTATGTCCAAAGTACATTGCTTGAAATAGCTAATGATATGTATATATTTCAAATACATATATGTAGAAATATTGCCCAAGTCTTCTGTACACACAACTAATTTTTAATCTTTAAAACCAAAATAAAATTCATAAATATATTAATAAATATGCAGTTACATACCTGCTTTGTGAAAAGGATAGTAGTCCACAGTTAAATGGCTAAAAGAAAGCTGCATAGCTCCTCCTGTAATACGTCTGTCTGAGCCTGTAAAAGAAGGCAATATTTAGCAACATAGATACCTGATCTACACCAGTAAGTTTTCATTAAAGTGCATCACCATAGCCAAAAATAATGGACCAAAAAATGAGGTATCACAAAAATAACTTTTATAGCAGGTGGAGGAGAACCTCAGGCCTGGGGGCTGGATGCGGCCCTCGGCTTGCCTGGATGTGGCCTCCGAGGGTCAGGGCCCCTCCCCAGCATTGGGGAGCCTGCACTGGTGCTCCCGCCCTCCCCCTGCCTGGTGCCCCATCACGAGGCTGGAGCACACAAAATCTACTAGGTTGGGCCTCCCTAAGCTCTGGTGTGGAGAGTGTCTCTCTCTTTCTCAGTCAGGGACCAAGTCAGTGAGGATGTTTTTTTGTTTGGGTTTTTTTCCCCTCACTTGTGTGCAGCCCCGATTTTTCTGTGGGTCAGTGCCCCCCGACCTAAAACAAAGTTCCCCATCCCTGCTTTATAGTAATGTAGCCTGGCCTAACTGGCCTAGATGGGTTCCCAATGTGTAAGATAAGACCAATAAATTTGTTGCTGGTGCAATTATCAAGGAAATATTTTTGAAAAATTCTGATTCTTTAATTATTAATCTCTTCTATATCCATCAACTATAAAAGTAGCATGCTAAACAATAGAAAAATTACCATGAGGCTCTTTGCATGTACATTTGTACATACCGTAAAATCTCAAGTATAATGCGTACTTTTTTCCCCGATTTTTGGGGGTCAAAGTCGGGGTGTGCATTGTACATAGGAGTTATTTTTTTAAGTTTTAAGCCGACGAACCTGTAAGTAGCCCTGGGCTGGGGAACTCCCCCGCTCTCCTCCGCACAGAAACTTTCCCGCTGCAGCGCAGTGCAGGGGCCGCCGCCCCGCCAGGCTCACGGACAAGGCGAGGAGCTGGCGGCGCCACCAGGCTGCGGCAGGCACGAGCTCAGCACGACGCGCGGGCAGCTGTCAGGAGGGGCGGGGGGCAGGTTTCAAACTCTGCTGCTGGCTCCCCAGGCTGCGCGCGTGTTTCCCGGGCAAGCCTGTAGGTGGGAGCGGCGTGTCCTGCCCTCCCGCTCTCCTGCAGCCCAGGGCCAGCGGCTCCGGGAAGCCGGCGAGGCTGGGCTTGGTGCTGGCGGGTTGGCTGCTGGCTGTGGGCCGCGCACAAGCTATATAGGAGTATAGATACATAGGTGCAGTGTAAGTGCGCATTATATATAGGAGTTCAGATTTTTTCATTATGCTAAGATTCAAAAGTCAGGGTGCGCATTATACATCGGTGCGCATTATGCTCAAGATTTTACAGTAGTTTTTTCAGGTCATCTAAGAGAGACTATAGAAACCTCAGAAGACTTCTCAATCTCTCCTCTAATTTACAATAAATTTGGAGATATAAAACTATTTTGGAAAAGGAAATTTTTGTTACCTTTTTCTTTAGCATGAATATCATCACATATATGCAGGTCCAAGTGAGAAATTACTAAGTGATGAGAAGTTTCCTTAACATCAAAATCATTGAACAGTTTTACAATTGCATCATTTTGATCAGGTGTTACTGAGGCCTGATGTGTTTTCACTTGCTGAGAGGTGGGTACAGAGGTTGAACTCTGAAAAGATTAAAAGTCACATAACTTTGCAGAAACTTTTCCTTAAAGCATTAACTTCAAACATTTTAAGACTGAAATGTAAAAGCAATTCTAGGGGGAGATTTTCACAGGTACAAGTGCAGTTAGGTTTCCAATTTCCACAGAAAACCAGTGGGAGATAGATGCCCAATTGTTGTATGTGCCTTGGATAAACTAACCCCTAATCACTGATTGAAGCATTGGGTGTCCTGCAGGTACTCAACAGCAGCAGTTTCATTTAATCAGCCTTCATATAAACATCTTTTCATGTCTTTTTTTCTTATCACATCAGTCTGCTATATATCCATGCAGTAATGGATGGAAGGGTGTGGACTGAATTTGCCAGTATGTGGATTCACTGGTCATTATTCTTCATGGATGATTCCGGATCGACTCTGGCTACAACACCCTCAGACTCCAATAGGGGCATTAGAGAAGTATCTCTGCTTCTTTGTGGACAGCAAAAGGAGGGAGAAAAAAGACTCAAAAGCCCAGCTAGTCTGTCCTGCTGCGTATGTTAGCAGAAGTTCAGGTTTTCAACATAATATGATATTCTATTTGTGAAATCATTATCACCTCCATGGCAACAGATTATGGTATCAAATACTGACATATGATTTCATTCCCAATTCAAATGAGAGACGCTAGGTTGATAGAGGAAAAGTTCTTATTAAAACATAATTTGTCAGTACCACTACAGGGAAATGAAACTGTACCAGTACTTTCAAAGTTTGTGTATCTTCCTTCTCTCTCAAAATTTGCTCTAGCATGTAAGTCTCTCTTCTACTATATATTTGAGAGTTTGTCTGTCTGTCTGTTCATACACGAACTCCTCCTAAGTGGTAAGAGGTAGGACTACCAAATTTGATATACAGCTGCCTCTTGTCATAACTTAAAGCAATGTATGGGTTTGGTTGTGCCAGGAAAACGGGATGTGCCTGGAATGGGATTGCTTATCATAAAACCATACAGAAAAGAGACAGAATCACCAGGCGCATCAACGAAGCTGTCTGGGGACACACACACCCCTCCAGTCTGGCACTGCCCCAGGCCCAACCCTCCCACTCACACACCCCTGGGTCCTTTAGCGAGGGTGGGGGGACTGAAGCTTCCCCCCTCCCAGATTCACATGGGAACATTGCTAGTTGTTCCCCTTCTTCAGGGAGCAAGGGGAAGAGGAGGTTACTTACCGCCTGTAACGGACGTTCTCGGAGATGAGCGTCCCTTGGGGTGCTCCACATCAGGTGTAGAGCGTCCCAGCGCCTCTGGACGGAGTTCTGCTAGCAGTGTCTCAGTGGGGGCCGTGCATGCGCGGCACGCGGAGCGCGCGCAAATTCTCTGCCTAGCTATGCACATGCGCAGCCCCCGGCTTCCTTCAGTTCCTTCTCTCTCCGGAACCTGGCGGAGGAGCGTGACTAACATGATTACTCCTAATTTGATTTTATTTCAAGGTTTCCGAAGTAGAGGGGAGGAAGGGAGGGTAGTGGAGCACCCCCAGGGACACTCATCTCGGAGAACGTCAGTTACAAGAGGTAAGTAACCTCTTCTTCTCCATCGAGAGGCGTCCCCTGGGGGTGCTCCACATCAGGTGACTACAAGCAGTCTATCTTATGGAGGTAGGGACTTTGGATCAGGTAAGTATGCCTTCTGCAGGGCAGCTTTCGCTAATTTAGTGTGGCGTAAAAGATCCAAGATAAGTGAGTAGTGGCTCGCGAAAGTGTGATCCGTGGACCATGGTGCTACTGCACAGATATCCTCAAGTGGAATTTCTCTGAGGTATGCAATCAAGATTGCAAGTGTCCTGGTGGAGTGTGCTTGGATTGGAGCAGGCGGAGATAAGTTATTACATGAGTAGTAGGTATTAATATATGTCAATATCCAATGGGGTAGACTTTGGGATGATATTTTCTTCCCCATGTTATGGTTAGCAATGGAAACCAACAGCTTTAGGAAGAACACAGGTTGGTGTGTTGATTGATTTATGTGAAAGGCTGTGTGGATCTTAGGTAAAAAAATGTGGGTGTGGCCGTGATTTCGTTAAAGTTGCCGGAATCAGCCCAAGGTTCCTGTGGGGGTGACACATCAGGGAAAGGAGCTTGTAGGCCCTTCAGAAACTGTTTTTAGTCCTGGGGTGGAATATTGTTATAGGAGGTAAGTGCACTCTGAGGCTAATGAGAGATTAGATCGCTTCAGGTGCAATAATTATTGAAATATTGCCCGGACCGTGTGTTTGCAGTGATATATTGCACTCGTGGGCCCAGTGTGTAAATCGTGCCCATTTACTGATATATGATTTTGTAGTTGCAAGCACTCTGCTGTGCAGAAGAACTACATGGACTTGTTGGGAGCACTGGAGCCCTATGTTAGTGAACCATTGAGGAGCCACGCTTTTAGATGGAGCATCGCTAGCTGAGGGTTAGGCGTGCTGATTTGCGGATGATAGAGGAGGTAGGAGACTTGTGGTAAATGTGATTGGATGGCTCTGTCATCCGGCGTAACAGAGGGAACCAAGGTTATCATGGCCAGCACAGGACTATGAGAATAATTTTTCCTTTGTCCCTCCTTATCTTTATGATGACCTTGTTCAGGAGGAGAAATGGAGGGAATGCGTATAGCAGGGGCGCATTCCATGAGAAAGTCAGAGCATCTCCTAGGGAGTGTTTGCCCATGCCCGCTCTGGAGCAATACATCCTGCACTTTCTGTTGGATCTGGTGGCAAACAGGGTGGCCCCAATGCAGGGGTGGCCCCATTGGCTAATTATTTCTTGCAAGATTGAATGGTTCAACTCCTACTTGTGTTGTTGGGGAAGGGCCGTGCTTAGGGCGTCTGCTGTTATGTTGAGAGCCCCAGGTATATGGCATGCAGATCATTGGATATGCCGTGCTATTGCCCAGTTCCAAAGGGGTATGGCTTCTCTGCACAGGTGCTGTGACCATGCTCTGCCTTGTCGGTTTACATAAAACATGCACGCTGTGTTGTCTGTGAAGACACGGACATGTATCCCCATCGCCTGAGGGAGCAGCTTTTCGCACGCTAGACGGACAGCCCTAAGTTCTAATATATTTATGTGCAAGGCACGTTCCACAGTCCCTGAACTGTTTTACCTTCTATGTGAGCGCCCCAGCCTGTGAGTGAGGTGTCCATGGTAATGACCACTGACGGCTCTAAGGATTGGAAACGTATACCTGTGGTTAGATTAGATACTTTTGTCCACCATTTAAGAGATGCTTTAACTGATGGAGGCATAGTTAGCCTCTGTCAGTGAGTGAATATTTGATCTGTACTGCATTAGGAGCCAGCCTTGGAGACATCTCATAAATAGTCTCGCATTGGGAACCACAGGGTTGCAGGAAGCCATACGGCCTAACAGTTGGAGGCAGTCAAGAGCGGTGACTGTGGGCATGCCTTGGAGGGATAATGCCCGGTTCCTGATGTGAGTGGCCCTGTCGGGGGGAAGCGAGGCTCTGGCTGTGACAGAATTGAGATTTGCCCCGATAAATTGGATGGTCTGCAAGGGAGAAAGCATTGATTTAGGGTGGTTCACTAGGAGCCCTAAAGAGTGGAAGCAGTCTAGTACGATGTGAGTATGTCGGGGGCACTCCTGTCTGCACCTTATTTTTACAAGGCAATCGTCCAGGTAGGGATATATAGTGATCCCTTGTCTCCTTAGGTGGGCAGTGACTGCTGCTAGAATTTTGGAAAAGGCTCTCTGAGCTGTAGAAAGTCCGAAGGGTAGGACCGTGTACTGAAAAAGACGTGTACCTAAAGCAAAACTAAGGAAACGTCTGTGAGAAGGTCTAATAGAAACATGAAAATAGGCATCTTGCAAGTCGAGAGAGGAGAACCAATCACCTGGCTCCAGAGCAGGAATGATTGTGTTTAGGGTAACCATCTTAAACCTGTGTTTCTTAATGAAGCTATTTAGGTATCTGAGGTCCAGGATGGGTCTCCAGCCACCAGACTTCTTCTGGATTAGAAAATAGGGTGAATAGAACCCTGTTCTGTGGAATTGAGAAGGGACAGATTCTATGGCTCCTATATGTAGCAGGTGATCTATCTCTTGTTGTAAGAAGATCTCGTGAGATGGGTCCCTAAAAAAAGGGATGGGGATGGAGGTGGGAGGGGGGGAGGGAAAGAAAGGAGATGGTGTATCCCCTGGGAGATTGTTTGAAGAATCCATTTATCTGAGGTAATAAGCTCCCATTGGTGGAAGAAAGGGAGTAAACCAAAGTGGAAAAGATTGTAAGGGTTCTGATTTGCTGGAGATGGTGATCTGGTTCTTGATCTCTTGACTGTAATCTCAGATTTGCTTGATGGATTGCCCTTGGTGGTTGGGGGTGTTGGATTGAGACCACCGCCTCTGCTGCCTGTTCCGACCACGGTTTCGTTGGTATGGAGGTTGTTCCCGTCTGTGGTACTGGAAGGGAGGCTGCTGGTATCTTGGCCTGTGATAAGGCTGATATCTATATTGTCTGGATCTCGTTGTAGGGTCCTGGATATCCAAGGATCACAGGATGGCCCTGGAGTATTTCATGGACTGAAGAAGCTCATTGGTTTTTGAGGAGAAGAGACTGTTACCCTCGAAGGACAGATCCTCTACAGCTGCCTGAAGGTGCCTCGGGAAGGCCGAGGAATTGTACCAAGCGGCCCTGCACATGGTAACAGCTGTAGCCAAAGCTCTAGTGGCTGTGTCTGCTGCATCAAGTGCTGCCTGGAGTGCTGTGCGCAAAATTGCTTGGCCCTCAGAGACAATGGCCTTAAAGTGACCTTTTTTACTGTCTGGCAAATCGTCAATAAATGTGTTCATTTTTATATAATTGTTGTAATTGTATTTACTGAGAAGGGCTGAATAGTTTGCCACCCTCAGTTGGAGTGTAGCAGATGCGTACACTCTCTTTCCAAAGGCGTCTAGCCTTTTGTTGTCTTTATCTGATGGGGTTGAACGATTTTGTTGTTTGTTTCTCTGGTGTGCAGAGTCCACCACCAGAGAGTTAGGCGTGGGATGTGTAAAGAGAAACTCAGAGTCTTTGGGTGGCACAAAGTATTTTCAATCCGCCTTTCTGCTAGTAGGGGGAATCGAGGGAGGTGTTTGCCATAAAGTTTTTGCAGGTTGGAGAATGGCTGGATTGATAGGGAGAGCAATTTTTGAAAAAGGGCTGGACTGTAAGATGTTAGTGAGGTCATGAGGAGCGTCTTGTACCTCCTCCACCAATATGTTTAGATCTTGTGCTACACGTTTAAATAGATCTTGGAAAGAGGCTACGTCTTCTGAGGTATTGCCAGTGGGAGGCAGCATCGCTTCTCCCATGTTTGCTAATGATGAGGCGTGAGCCAGAGATGCTGTGGCTGCCCTGGGGGAGTATTGGCTGTCATTATCACTCTCCATGCCTCTGTGAGGCGATTCAGTGAAGCGAGGGAGTGGCTTCTCTATGTGTTTCGTTTTACACAATCTCTTTTTGTGCTGATGTGGATGATGGCTCCACAGTTGCCACTGTGGGGGGTATGCCAGCGGAGGGGCCATCCAGAGATATGGAGCCCACGGGGCCATCTGCGCTCTGAGGAGGTCTGATGTCATATACCCGTATGTCCCTATTGCGGGGACTGTGGATATGAGTCATTAGAGAGCAATGAACATATCTATCTTCACTCAGAATAGGAGAGTGAAGGTTGAGTCGATTTACAAATCTTTACTCTCCCTGTACGTGACGAGAGGAGTTTGCGACCTGGAGGGCTGCGCTAACTGGGAGGAGCCCATATTTACCTCAGAGGTGAGAGGGAGAGCTGTAACCCCTAACTGTTGAGAAAAGGGGGCAGCGTTTAGAGAGTGCTCTAATCCCTTCACAGTTCACTGGGTGCCATCGTGAGTGGCTGAGGTACCGGTGTAGCTGTCATTGGGGTCAGCATTACGGGGTTTACTGAGGCTGGCACAGAATGGCACTTTGCTTCTATTGGTGCAGCGTTTGAAGTGCTTTCAGGCTTACTACGCTGTTCGCCTGAGGTGCCTGGGCAGTCAAATGTGCTGAGGCAGCTCTTGTCTGAGTAGCTGGACTTTTTTCCCCTCAGACTGTGTTTTAGTAGGTTGCGGAGGTAAAGAACTTGCCCTCCTTTTAGGGGGCTTAGAGATTTCCTTATTAGATGATGATGAGCCCTGCCCAGAACCTGGGTCAGAGGCATGATTTTGGTTGCTGTCCATGTGGAGCAATTTAGCTTTAATCTCTTTAACTCTGAGAGTGCCCGGTTTCCTTTTGGTACTGTGGAGGCAGTCTCTGCGAACATGAGAGCCCCCCAAGCATTTTGGGCAAGACTCATGCCCATCGGAGGCAGACATTGTGCCGCTGCAGAGTGTGCAGCATTTGAAGCCGGGAGAATTACCGGCTTGAACACTGAAGCGGTGGTTCAAACCCTGCACCGCCTTTTTTTTTTTTTTTTTTAAAATAACAATTGAACAGTAGTTAAAAAGGAAAGACTAACACTAACTAAGTAGAACTAACTATCTAACTAAACTAAGTTTGCTCTGAGGTGAGAGAGCACTGCCGCATTCCGTCCGCAGCCGGGGATGGGAGAAAGGAACTGAAGGGAGCCGGAGGCCGTGCATGCGCATAGCAAGGCAGGGAATTTGCGCACTCCGCACATGCGCGGCCCCCGCTGAAACACTACTAGCAGAACTCCGTCCAGAGGCGCTGAGATGCTCTACACCTGATGTGGAGCACCCCCAAGGACGCCACTCGATGGAGAAGTGCACAGTTTGCTGCATTCCTCACTCTGGCGGAGGGGTGGAGACGACAGACAAACCTGGACCTGCCCCAACCAAGGGACATGCACATCTCCCCTCGGCTATGCCCGCTGGAGCTGCAGCAGCCATGGAGAGGTGCGTCTCACCTGGTCCCAAGCTGCTGAGGTGAGAGAGGGCTGGGGTAGTCCTCTTCCCCTAGGGCAGCCTCATCCTCAGTCCCACCTCAGAATAATGATTTAAATGAAGCAAGTACATTTTCATTATATTTTCCCAAAAAACAAAAATTAATTGAGTTAAAGACCTGAGCAACACCAGGTAAATCTTCCAGTTAAATATATTTTGGAATTCAAAAGCAGAAAATGATTTTCATTGTAAATGCAACCCTAGACAGACCACATTTAGTCAACTATTAGACACAGACGTCTAAATAGTCCATATTCGTGATTTAATATAATTTACTTCCTTGTCACAATATTCAAAGTGACAGATCTTACGATAATTTTTAGCATGATTTAAGATGCAAAATCTAATACTCTTGATCAAAAAATGAATAACTGAAGAGCTCTCCACAATAAATTCAACCAACTAATTGTTTATTAGGCTGTGTTAGATTATCTGTATTCACTAAAGCTTTACGATGACAATCAATTAGCTTACCTGTGTGGGTTCAGAAGCCAAGTTTTTTCTTTGTTCAGTTGATTTCTCTATTGCTTCACTAAGAGATTTGGCATACTGTACCATAGCTTTCAACTGGGAATCAGTTAAAACCCATAGCAAATCATCTAGTATTAGAACAAGTTTTGATGCCACTACATTGCAATCCTTCAACTGTTGAATAAATTTAAAAAAATAAAAATTAAATGGGAATATTGCATTTGTTGTAAGAAATTAATATCTGAAAAGAAAGAGTTACTCACCTTGTGCAGTAACGGTGGTTCTTCGAGATGTGTACCCGTGGGTGCTCCACTCTGGGTGCTGGTGCGTCCTCGTGCCAGCGACCAGAGACTTTTTCCAGCAGTTACTGTCGCGCCGCGCAGGCACTCCAGCGCTCCCTATTGCCCTTTGGATCCTGAGGCGCCTGCACGGCGCAGCTCCTCCGTTCCTTCTCTACCTGCCATAGAGCGAGGCTCCAAAGCAGGGGAAGAAGGGAGGGTAGTGGACCACCCACGGGGACACATCTCGAAGAACCACCGTTACTGCACAAGGTGAGTAACTCTTCCTTCTTCTTCGAGTGGTCCCCGTGGGTGCTCCACTCTGGGTGACTACAGAGCGGTTGTCAGCTCGTGGAGGTGGGTTTGGAGCCGTCTAGTAGTCACTGTGGATAGCACTGCATGCCCCTCCGCCATGGAGGAGGCAACTGAAGATGAGAGCGCATACTGTTGAGCAAAAGTGTGTTCGGACGACCACGTGGTGGCGTTACAGACGTCACGAAGAGGAACATTGCTGAGGAAGGCGGTCGTAGACGCAACCGCTCTAGTGGAGTGAGCGGTTATAGTTTCAGGTAAGTGTTTATCATATAACGTATAGCAAGTTCGGATACAAGATGTGATCCATTTCGAAATCCTCTGAGATGAGACTGCTTGCCCTCTAGATCGTTCGGCATAAGACAAGAATAGCCTAGGAGATAGACGCCAGGGTTTGGTGCGATCTACGTAGAAAGCCAATGCTCTTCGAACGTCGAGTGTATGCCAAGCAGCCTGGATGGGATCTGTGTGCGGCTTCAGAAAAACGGCAGGTAAGTGAATCGGTTCGTTAACATGAAAAGGCAAGGGCACTTTCGGGAGGAACTTCAGGTGGGTTCGGCGTATTACTCTGTCCTTTGTGAATACAGCGTATGGAGGGTCAGCCATCAAGGCCGCCAGTTCGCTTACTCTCCTACTGGAGGTTATTGCCACCAAGAAGGATACCTTCATGGACAGGTAGAACCAGGAACAGGTAGCCATGGGTTCAAAGGGAGGTTTCGTTAAACTTTTCAGAACGTGGTTCAGATCCCAGATAGGGACCGGTGGGCGGACAACTGGGAAGGTGTTGGATAAGCCCTTAAGAAAACACTTAGTCAATGGATTAGCAAAAAAATCCATCAATAGTGCCATCAATAGAACGATGAAAGGCTGCAATGGCAGCTGTATGGACCTTAATTGTGCTGATGGCCAGGCCTGATTCCTCACAACCAGAATCCGCCCCCATTCCTATCCTCCTAGACTACTTACTTTCATTGAGGCAATGTGAGGTGCTGTACCAATGGCAAAATCTCTTCCATTTGTATAGGTATGTTTTCCTAGTAGAATGTCGTCTACTGTTGATCAGTACATTTTTTACCGGCTCCGAACAGGAAGTCTCGGCATTTTGGAGCCATGAAGGAGCCAGGCATGGAGATCGAGCTTGTGAAGATCGAGATTGAGCGTCCTCCTGTGGTTTTGTGATAAAAGATCGTGATAGAGCAGGAGTGGGAGTGGATCTGTCACCGCCATCCTGTGCAGGTAAGGGTACCATGTCTGTCTGGGCCATGTGGGAGCCACCAAAATGACGTGCGCCTGATCTGCCCTGATTTTGTTGAGGACCCTGTGTAGCAGAGGGAAAGGCGGGAAGGCATAGAGGAGGTGCGTGTTCCATGGGATGGAAAAGGCGTCCCCAAGGGAATGTCTGCCGAAGGCCCCTCTGGAACAGTAGAGGTGACATTTCCTGTTGATCTTTGTGGCGAAGAGATCTATGTGTGGGTGCCCTCAGTGGAGGAAGACTGGGGTGAGAGCACGTCTGCTTATTTCCCATTCGAGCTGGTCGTGGAACGTGCGGCTTAACATGTCGGCTGTAACGTTCAATTCGCCCGGGAGATATTGAGCTGTTGGGGTCACTTGGTGCATGAGACACCAATTCCAGAACTTGATGGCCTCTGCGCATAGGGATGGGGATCTTGCTCCGCCCTGGCGGTTGATGTAATACATGCACGTGGTGTTGTCTGTCATGATTGTGATTGACTTGTGCGTTATGCATTGTTTGAAACGTTGACAGGCGTATCAGACTGCTCGTAACTCTAGGAAATTGATATGAAATGTTTGTTCCGTGAGCGACCATTTGCCCTGTGCTGTAATATTGCCCAAGTGGGCTCCCCAGCCCATAAGGGAGGCATCTGTGGCCAGCGTAAGAGTAGGTGGCGAAGCCTGGAAGGGAACTCCCTCTAACATGTTTCGTGGGTCTGTCCACCAAACGAGGGATTTGAGGATACGAGGTGGGATAGCCACTACCTTGGAAAGAGGATCCCTGGAAGGCCTGTAGGATGTTGCTAGCCATGACTGGAGAGCCCTCATGTGGAGTCTGGCCATTTTGACTACGTACGTGGTGGACGCCATGTGTCCGAGAATTTTGAGACATTGGCGCACAGTCGTCGTGGGAGTTAAGCATGCGGCATTGATCAGATCGCGAATGTTTACGAATCTGTGTTCGGGCAAAGTGGCCTTTGCTGCTAGCGTATCGAGGTGAGCGCCTATGAATTCTAACTTCTGCGTTGGCAGTAGCAAGGATTTTGCGTGATTTATGTGGAACCCCCAGTTGACAAGAAGGTGCATTGTGGTGTCGGTCATGAGCTTGGTTTCTTGAAAGGAAGAACCCTTTATGAGGCAGTCGTCCAAGTATGGGTATATTATCACCCCTTGGCGTCGAAGTGCTGCCATTACCACTGCCAGGGTTTTGGAGAAGACCCTTGGGGCAGTTGAGAGGCCAAAGGGGAGCACTTTGTATTGGTAGTGTCGAGTGCCTACTGTGAAGCGTAGGAACCGTCTGTGTGCAGGATGGATCATAACATGAAAGTAGGCATCCTGCAGGTCGAGAGCCAAAAGCCAATCGCCTTGATCGAGTGCTGGGATTATTGTCGCTAGAGTACCATCTTGAAGCATTGGTAGGCAATGTACTTGTTGAGTCGTCTTAGGTCCAAGATGGGGCGCCATCCCCCGTTCTTTTTCTGGGTTAGGAAGTAGGTTGAATAGAATCCCCAACCGTGGAACTGTGGTGGCACTGGTTCTATGGCGCCCAGTTGTAGAAGATGCGACACCTCCTGGTTGAGAAGGGTTACGTGAGAGGGATCCCTAAAGAGGTATGAGGAAGGGGGATGGGTAGGTGGTAGGGAAATGAATGGGATAACATAACCGAATTGGATCAACTCCAGTACCCATTTGTCCGATGTAATGAGAACCCATTGACGGTAGAAGGTCCGAAGAGGGTGGTGGAATTGAAGAACATCGGTTATTGGTGTTGCAGGAGTGGCTTTCTGGCTCTCGACATGAACTTCAAATTTGTTGCTTGGCCACTGGTTGGTGGGTAGCCGAACGCTGCTGTTGTTGGCGTTGAGGCCTACGCCGCTGTGGTCTTTGTCTCTGACGGAAATCCTGTCTTGGCTGTTGCCGGAAGGGTTCTCTAGGGCGTTGGTACAGTTGGTATCTGGTCCTCTTGAAGTGGGGAGTGTACATCCCCAAAGTTCTGAGGGTCGTACGAGAATCTTCCATGGAATGTAATATTTCGTCTGTTTTCACCGAGAACAAGGTGGTCTTATCAAAAGGTAGGTCTTCTATCTTGTGTTGAAGATCCTTAGGGATGCCGGATGCTTGCAACCACGAGAGTCTGCGCAGGACTATGGCAGATGCTGTGACTTGGGCCGCCGTGTATGCCACATCCATGGTGGATTGCAGAGCCGTACGGGCGACATTATGGCCCTCATGCATAATGTTCACCAGGGTCGGGCGGTGTTGTTCAGGTAGGAATTGGAGAAGGTCTTGTAGTTTAGAGCAGTTTGCGTGATCATAATCTGCAAGCATGGCAGTGTAGTTGGATGCCCTGAGGAGCAAAGTAGCAGAGGTGTAAATCTTACGACCCACAATGTCGACACTCTTATGATCCTTGTCCTGGGGAGTATTCTTGAAATTCGGTTGTTTCCCTTTGTGGCAAGCAGAGTCCACCACTAGTGAGTTTGGAGGAGGGTGAGTAAAGAGAAAATCCGCATCCTTGGGAGTGATGAAATATTTACAGTCGACCCTTTTGCTGGTTGGGGCTATAGAAGCTGGAGTTTGCCAAATGACCTCAGAAGGGTCCATAATAGCCTCATCCATAGGGATAGCCATGCGAGAGGCGGTTGGAGGTTGCAGAGTACGCAGAAGTGGGTAATGCTTTACTTGGACCTCCTGGAGGTCTCGTTGCTGTGCCAGGGCCACTCTCTTAAACAACTCTTGAAACTTTTTAACGTCATCACTGGTGGTGGAGTTTCAGATGTGACGGCATCATCTGGGGATGATGAAGAGTTGTGGAGTGGGGATCTCTCGTCTCCCTCAGAAAGGGAGTCCTGTACATACGAGTGGACCGGAGAAGGCGGCTCGATAGTGGGAGCAGTGTCGGATGGTGAAACGGGCGGAGGGCGAGACACTGTGGAGGAAGCGCGACGGTGGGGCTTCTTATGGTGCGGTTCCCACTGTTGCCATTGAGTGGCATAGGGTGGTGGTGGATAAACATATTGCTGTGCATACCATGGTGGTGGAGGGGGGTATGCATATTGCACCGTGGTAGGTTGCCAGGATGACGGCCTAGGCGCCGGGCTGGAGTGATGTGAAGAAAATCTGCTCCTAGACCCCGGTGCCTGTTACACTTGGTGAGCGAGAGGGTGATCGTCGGGACCGTGCGGACCTAGTGGAGGAAGCCGGTGAGAGCGGTGCCGCAGGGGTAATACTGCGTGTTGGGGATCGGTGCTGAGTATGGCCCTCCCTCGGTGCGGAGCGCCTGGATGATAACAGTGGCGATCTCGGTGCCGTGGAGGTTGTGGGTGGCAGCGGAGACCTCAGTGCCGGGGGTGGTCGCAGCGACCTCGGTGCCGGGGATGTTTGCGGCAACCTCGGTGCCGGGGATGGTACCGGCACCAGGTGATCAGTTGGAATGTCGGTGCGGTGTCTCTTCGGTGCCGGCTCCAGAACTGATTGGCTGTGTCTACACTGGCACCCTTTTTCCGAAAAGGGATGCTAATGAGACACAGCGCAATTGCGCGGGGATTTAAATATCCCCGCGGTATTTGAACATAACTGCCGCTTTTTCGGCTCGGGGTTTTGCGGAGCGCCAGTCAAACGCGATCTTGCGGAAAATAAACCCTTTTCCGCAAGATCTCTTATTCCTACTTGAATTCCTTGAAAGTAGGAATAAGAGATCTGCGGAAAAGGGTTTATTTTCCGCAAGATCGCCTAGACTGGCGCCTCGGCAAAACCCGAGCGGCACATGTTCATGCAAATACCGGCGGGGATATTTAAATCCCCCGCGGATTTGCAATTGCGCTGTGTCTCATTAGCATCCCTTTTCCGAAAAAGGGTGCCAGTGTAGACAGCCATTTAGTGTGACATCTTGGTGCCGTCCGATCCGTACCGTGGCTTATAGGCACCGAGGGAGGATCAGGCACCTCCGGTGCTGTAATCTGCGGTGCTGTCGGAGTTAGCTTCGGCTCTGAGAGGGCTCTCTTATGAGACGGCCCCGGTTTGCACGCCATCGCGCCTGAAGACCCTGGTCTGTCTGCAGAGCTAGCCCGTACGGCCGTGGAAGCCGAGGGAAGCGAGGGAGTCGGGGAATGGCCCAACTTAGACATCGTATGGCTGGGAGGGGCAGAGGGACGATTCTTATCCGTACCCTTGTCCCGTGAAGCCAATTGCGGAGCTGCTGGAGAGTCCTCAGTAGATGGTTGCAGGGATCTCTCGTATAAGAGCGTTTTAAGTCTATTCGCTCTGTCGCGCCGCGCTCTCGCCGTGAGCTTTAGGCAATGAGAGCACTTGTGGGTCTGATGAGTCTCCCCGAGTCACTTGATGCACTTCATGCGGCCGTCAGACACAGGCATCGCGTCACGGCATGCCTCACAACGTTTGAAGCCCGGGGAGCCGGGCATGAGGCGTCCGTGGGGAAAAGCGGCAAGCCACAATGAAATTTTTGGGGGTTTTTTGTTTTAACCAACTGGGTAAGGAGAGGGGTACTAATAAACTTGGATTCTGAGGAAACTAGGGAATTAAACTGGGAAATTGTCTATTTTTTAACAGAAAAAGGAGAGAACTCGGAGGCTCCGTCAACTGCCGAGGATGGTAGAGAAGGAACTGAGGAGCCGTGCCGCACAGGCGCCTCAGGATCCCAATGGCAATAGGGGGCGCTGGGGCGCCTGCGTGGTGTGACAGTAACTGCTGGAAAAAGTCTCCGGTCGCTGGCACGAGGACGCACCAGCACCCAGAGTGGAGCACCCACGGGGACCACTCGAAGAAGAAGTTAAAATACACAGGGCACAGTACGCAAGAAATGTGACACTATTCCATAAGGTTAAATTAATATTTCTTTTAAAGTGTGATCTGCCTACTAAGCAAATAAGACCATAAGTAATATGAGGTTCTATGTGTGTGTCTCAAGGATTTTTATATTAAATATGCTCAATATACAAATACAAAGATGCTGTTTTCTAATGGACAACCCTGTATACTCAATCTAAACCCTGAGAAATAAAGCTGAGTTCTTTCTTCACATCACAAATAATCACAAATAAAGGCAATACAGGCCAAATTAGACGACTCACTAAACTTGTAACACATCTTGGTCTTCACATTTTGCCTGCTCTATTCCTTGTTCATTGCATCAGTCTATTATAATCAGAGCTTGATAAATTATTCTGATAATGTTTCCTCAGAAGTACAACAAACATAAGATGAAATATCTTAAATGAACAGAGTGCATATATTACATAGTTCATGGGCATAACTTCTGCCGTATACCTATCTATACAGACTGCTTTGTAAAAATAAACATCAAACACACACAAAAAATGAAAAAATGTATAAACATCATAGATTCACAAGTTTTCAGATGTACCCTTCTTTTAAGTGTAATTCTGATTTTTGATTGGTTAGTAATCAGTCGAACTGGAGCACTCATGATTTCATGCTGCGAACTTTGGATTGCATCTGCTTCTATTCTGATCATTTGCCAGTTGATCTCTTTAAAAGTTAATACCTAAAACAAAACAAAGCCTGTTAATTTAATATGCAATTTATTTGCCAGTAACAATAAGAATAATATGGAGTTCTAGCAGCAACAGAAAAGGCATGTTCTATTTGCATATTCTGACTAAAACTGTTAGTAATTAAAGCTCTGATCCTTCAAGTGACTGCAGAGGTGCTCTCAAGGATTATTTTTCACACTGAATTTAATTATGAAGTCTACTCATTCACTTGTATAGCATTTAGTTTTTTTAAAAGATATTATGATAATTTCTGCTGTGGATTGGACTTCTCAAGCCCTGGTCTACACTAGGGAATTATTTCAAAATGACTCCCCTTATTTCGAAATAAAACAAGTTGAGTGTCCACACTACCAAGCCCATTATTTTGAAATAAGGAGCTGGTTATTTCTAAATAATAACTCCTGCTTTTCACAAAGAATAATGCTTATTTCGAAATAGTTACTTCAAAATAGCAGTGGTGTGGACGCTCCGGTGTCACTATGTTGAAATAACTACGCCCCAGAGTCATTCAAAGTAATTACTCCCCAGTGCTTCCTCAGACTTTAAGCTGAGGCAGCACGTCCACAGTAAGTTACCTTGGACTAATTTTGAGGCTTTCCTGTCACGTGGAAAATGCTATTTCAAAATAGTTATTTAGGGAGTTATTTCAAAATAAGTTATTTCAAAATAATTTTCTAGTGTAGACATGCCCAAAATATTCAATTCTAGTGTTCATATTTTGGGGGATGGGGGAGGTTTAATAGTCTTTTTTTAATTAAAAAAATTTTCTACATACATTATGGATCCCACTGAGGATATGTCTAGACTACTTGGCTCCGTCGACGGAGCCAGGTAGATGAGTTTACTAGACATAGGAAAATGAAGTGGCGATTTAAATAATCGCCGCTTCATTTACATCAAAATGGCCACCGCGCTGTGCCGATCAGCTGTTTGGCGGCACAGCGGGGCAGTCTGGACGCTCCACGGTCGACAACGGAAGCCTTTGTCGACCGCTTCGTTATGCCTCGAATGAGGTTTACCGGAGTGGTCGACAAAGGCTTCCCTTGTCGACCGTGGCGTGTCTAGACTGCCCCGCTGTGCCGCCAAACAGCTGATCAGCACAGCACGGCAGCCATTTTGATGTAAATGAAGCGGCGATTATTTAAATGGTTAACGGAGCCATGTAGTCTAGACCTACCCTGAGTGTACAACTCTGAGCTGATGAGGGACAAGCAGGCAAGGAGTCAGATGAAGATGGAGAAAACTATTCCTGCCTTCTTTAAGATCACATAGAGAAAATAGAATAGATAGGCATTTTCATTGGTTAAATACAAGTAACTTTGTTTATACCAATCCTCTGTAAGTATAAGCTATTTTAAGTGTAAAAGTGCTTGTTGTCCTACTAGACATAGGAATGACACATTCAAAACCTACTCAGGGTTATAAATCCCTTAATGTCTGAACTAAAAATTAGGTACTTTACAATCTCGGATTATAAAGTAGCGTAAATAAGGTTAATATACAATCAAAGGCACATTCTAAAGAATTCCTCATTTAACAAAAATAACACGGCTTTCAAAATACATTTAAGCAAGTAACGTGACTTTCAAATATCTAGTCATAGACTAAGCTTCCACTAGGGTGAGTGCCTGCACGGATGCGCAAAAAGAATTCTAATCCCACTCACCGCCTCAGCAAAGCCATGCACTCACCTTCCTTGCATGTGGACGGTGAGCTGCTGCTGGTGGAGTTGGGCTTGGTGGAAGAGTAGGGGTCAGGGCTGCGACTCTGGCTCCAGCTCCAGCATGCGGGACAGCCGCCCGCCACACAGCCCCGCTCCAGGAGCAGCTCGGCAGCCACCACACAGCCCTGGCCGCAGCTTCAGACCTTTGCCTTGGCTGGAGTTGCAGCCAGGGCTGCATGGTGACTGCACAGCTGCTCTGGGGTCTGGGGCCTGGACTGTGGCTGTTGCCATGGCTGGAGGCCAGAACCAGGGCCAAGGGCCACGGCCTGACCTTTGGTGTGGCGTGGCTGGGGCCACTCTGGTGGCCAGGTTCAGCCCTTCCCCAGGGCTGGAGCTGCAGCTAGGGCTGTGTGGCAGCTGCCTGGCTGCCCCTGGGCCACATGGCGGGCAGGTCCCAGAGCTGGAGAGGACTGTGGTGCAGTTCCTCCTGGGGCCATAGCCCCCTGCATCCTTCTTCCCCCCTCACTGCCCTCTCCCGGCTCTCCACATGTCACTGCCCCATCCCCAGCACCCCACTCTCTGAAAACCCTAGGCTCTGGCTGCAGCTTCCCTCTGCCCCAGGCAGGACTTGCAGCCACCCTACAGGGAGCAGCCTGGGGCAGCCCCTGCCCTGCACACAGGCTGCCGCAGAAATAGCGGTCCCTGGAGGGAGGCAAGTCTCACCTTCTCCCCACCAGGTGATGGGCTCGGGGTCACAGCAGGGAAGGGGAGGTGGCTGGGGTCTCTATGCTGGGAGAGTCTCTCGGGGAGCAGTGCCACTGATGGGTGCCACAGTGGCACACATCCAAACAGGCGCACATGACCTCAATATTGGTGCACAAGACAAAACTCACTCTGCTCATGGATGGAAAATCTTAGAGGGAACACTGGTCCCAGATACAAGCTCTTATTAACATGCCATTAATTTACATATGAGCTACGAGAAGGTACACTGGGAAAAAAGTAAAAAGGGGAGTTAAGATTTGTATCAGTGACTAATTTTGAACTCAGATAATATTTGTAGCTTTTTTAAAGACCATTACTATGTTCTCACTGGGTTTCTGCTCTTACATAAATGATAGACGTCAGTCACTTTAACTCTGGCTGAAACTTTCTTACTCGGGGCAATGAAGTGGCAGGGTAGACTTAGCCTAAGATATCTTTCTTAAGCACGCCCCTATATCTCATCTTGTAAGCACTACAGCCATAACCTTGCACATTCCTCTGATGGTTTAAAATAATACGGTCACAATTTAATTATCTTCCTTATTACAAAGTTAATAGAAGCAAATAGCAAAAGGTATTCCTTACCTCTCCACGCTGTGATTCCTGTATTCGAGTAAATCGTAGATCACCATGTTCCCAGTTTGCATTTACACTATATATTCTCAACTGGGAAAGTTCAAACGAAGCATTAAAAGCTTTCGCTCCAATCCGGATTATAATGGAGTTTACAGAAACAGAAATTCCTTCCACCACTTTTTCAGCAAAGCCATATTCACTGGAAAGTGAAATGCCAATATTTAAATTAGAGATCTAATGTTAGTGCATAAAGTGATATTTATTAAGCAATAAGACATGAAACAAACCATACAATATAAAATCTCTAGTGCATCCAATCCCATTTGTAAATTTGCATTAGATATATGTAACTCTGAAAAATTTGTAAGAAATATAGTACAGGTTAGACCTCTATAATCTGGACCCCCTTGTCTGGCAACATCTGTGGTCCAGCACTGGTGGGTGCTTTGGGGCTAGAGCATTCATAGGGAAAACTTGAGAGCTCCATGCTCAGCAAATCCTCGCCTGCCCTCCCAGAGCTTCTGAAGGGCTGCAAATAGCCCATTTGCGGCATTCAAGCTGAGGGAAGAGGATGGGGGGGAAGGAAAGAGACACCACAAGTGTAGAAGGGTACTTGAGGGAAGATGCCAAACAGATACAGAGCTCCATGACTGAGGGTGAGGAGGGCAGCCCAGTGGGGGCCGGGAACATAGTCCTGCAGCTGGGATCCCATGGTTGGCAGCCAGGGGCTAGGAGTGCAGCTTGGAGGCTGCAAGGCTCCACAATCTGCCTCTTCCCCCAAACACACCCCCTTATCCCTGCTTTGTCCATGCTTGCCCCTCTGCTACTGCCGAAATGGAGCCCTGCAGCCAGCGACAACAGAGGGGCCAGCACTGACTTTCTCTGGTCCAGCAAATTCCCTGTAACAGAGGGTTTGCCTACATCAATCTGGTGGCAGGGTTGGAACCTACATCAAGTGAAACACATGCAACTTTCCATTTCAAATGTTAACAGCATTATTCACTGACCTTGTATCTACTTATGTATATTTAAGGAAAAATTAATGTAAAATGAATTAAACTATTCCACCATTCCAGCATATTAGCTAATATTTATCTATACAATAAAGCTTAAAGCAATAATAACTTCGGGGTGCCAAAGAGATGGAGATGCTTAAACCAGGGCCTCCCTAGTAAGAAAACAGTCATGCAGGACTACAGGCAAAGCACAAATAGAAGCTGACACCAATTTCGAAACCCACAAAATTAGTCACAAACACCATTATACTTGTTAGATAGGGGGACCCTGGCCCTGTGAGGAGGAAATGTCAGAGCAAAAGGATCTATGCCTTAAGCTTGCAGGACTGCATTCTGTGTCTGCAGACCCAAGTTGCTGCCCTACAACATCTATAGGGCTCCCACTATCTCCACCACAGACTTACGGGTCTTTGAAGAATCCACACACACTTTATCAGTTCCAGTTCTCATATTGTCTGTGTTGGGGCTGCTCAAACTATCAATGATCAGGACATAGTGGTCATGCCTAGTGGTTAGTATAGGCATTAATAGCCAGGAATCAGAATCCAGGGTCAGGACTCTGAAGTCAGGATCAGAAGCAGAGTCAAAGCTGAAGCTGAGGTCAGGATTACAGCCAAAGATCAGTACTAGATCACCTGGAATGAGGCATGCCTGGATCCAAGGCAGGAGCATGAGTGCAAACAAGGCAGGAGCAGGAGATCCCCCAGCCATGGGAAAAGGCTTTGAACAGCTGCTGCTGTTGGGCTTAAAACCCATACTGATGACTCTTCCAACCAATCGGGTGTTACAGCCACTTAGGCAGCCTACTATAGCCCATCTACTCTCATTAGATTGTCCAAAGACTATACCGTAGTATAGACTTTGCTTGCAGACTGATTCTGCTACAGATACTGATTCTTGACAATGATATTTTATTTACTGAACAGATGGGAAGCACATAGGATGTCCCAAAAGATGTGTTTCCCCTTTTGAAGTCCCATGAAGTTGCCAAGTTAAAATCTGTGGATCCCACATTTTCATATATGAAGAACTTTTTCATCTTTCCCAGCTTATTCCTAATTATGACATTTTATGGCTTGTGGGATACATGAGGTCAGTGTAGATGATCATAATGGAACCTTCTGGCCTTAAAATCTATGGATCTGTGTGGATAATTGCATCCATGTTGTATTAAATTAATATTCTGTTGCTTTCAAAATGTAGGTCTCTTTTCCTGTCAGCTGCAACATTTCTGTCATAGATGTTGAACAGTCACAATTAAGTTCCGGCCTGTCCACTATTAGCCAGTCCTCCTTTTTTGAATGGACTGAATCTTCAATGTCAAAATCAAGTAGGCTGTGTTCACAGATAATTATTCAAATGTCTCTTTATTTCAGTGGTCACCAACCAGTAGATCAGGATCTTACCGGTAGATATTGGCACCTTTGACAGGTGATCCTGTCTGGTTTGGCCAGGAAGCTGTCAAGTGCTGGGACTTCAGTTGCCCCTCCTCCCACTGTCATGCTGCTCCTGCCCTCTGCCTTGGAGCTGCCCCCCGGGAGCCTCCTGCTTGCTGTGCAGGGTGTGGGAGGGAGAAGGGGGGGCGCTGATGTCAGGGTATCCCTCCTTCCCCAACTTCTGTACCCTATCTCCACACAGGGAGAATGGGATGGAGGGTGCTTGGCAA
The DNA here is from genome assembly GCA_019425775.1 of Rafetus swinhoei. Taxonomy (NCBI): domain Eukaryota; kingdom Metazoa; phylum Chordata; order Testudines; family Trionychidae; genus Rafetus; species Rafetus swinhoei. The sequence goes on along the minus strand of CM033437.1, from coordinate 264,492,972 downwards.
TGCAACTCTCTGTCACTCTCACCCACTGTGTGTATCTCAGTCACTCGCAAACACACACTGTCCTTCACTCATCTCCTGACCCAGCACATATGTGGGGGGTTGTTGTTACTTCTTTTACTGCTTGCAAAGTATGTTATTTTTGCTTTCTGACTGGTCTGTGCATTTCATAATTTTCATTTCTCTCTTACGCTTAAATTTCTTCTAATAGTGAGTTCTAACATGCCTAACCTGTCATGGCTGGAGTCATTATCCCTATCATAATTGCTGCTCCTGGAAGTGGCTGTCATGTCCCTGCAGCCCCTGAGAAAGGCAGAGCAGGGGGTCTCCACAGGCTGTCTTTGCCTGGAGCCACCGCTCCTGCAGCTCCCATTGATTAGCAATGGGGAACCGTGGCCAGAAGAAGCTGTGGGCTCAGTGCCTATAGATTAGGGGCACCACGTGGCGCCATGGAGCCGTTGCTGTACATGCCAGCTGCTTTCAGGAGTGGTGCAAGGCCAGGGCAGGAGTAAGCCTGTCTTAACCCCACTGTTCCACCACCCAGAAGCCATCTCAGTTAAACGGTGCCCAGCCAGAGCCTGCTTCCTGAACCCTTGTCCCAGCCCTGAACCCCCTCCTGCACCCAACCTCCTGCCCCAGACATGAGTCCCCCGCACCCAGAGCTTGCACCCTGAAACCCCTCCTGGACACCAATCCCCGACCCTGGGCTAAGTCCCAAACCTCTCCCACACTACAAACCCCTTAGCTCAAGACCAGAGCTTGCACCCCAACCCCCTACCCCAGCCTGGTGAAAGTGAGTGAGGCTGGGGGAGGAAGGAGAATGGAGTGAGCAGGGTGAGGCCTCGGAGAAGGGGTAGAGCAGGGGCAGTGCCTCAAAGAAGGGGCGGGAAGGATATTTGGGTTTGAGGTAGATCTTACATTGCACTGAAATTGAAAAAGTGATCTTGTGGTTAAAAAGGTTAGAGACCACTGCTTTATTTGAACGTACTATCATGATCTAATTAGTTCTATTTCTTAATTGATTTTCTAACACTTTCACCTTGTTGACCCTTTTCATATCATGTAGGACAATCAGAACATTTTCAAATTAGACCCAGTACTAATCCCTTGTGTAGTTAAGACACTTCTGCTTAATATACTTGCCTATGCAGTTTAATAACCACAAACATTCCACCATCTAATGGTACCATATTAACATGAAGACTATAAAGGAATAATTCCATGTGCTCCACTAGAGTCTCCTCTTTCAGGCAGCTTTAGAAAGTATGAGATTACAAGCTTGGGGCTCCCTGTTGCACTGATATTTCAGTCAGATTGGGTTACATGTCAAATCTCTTAGGACAGATTCACCTGATATATTCACTGAAGAAAACAGAACTATGAACATTCATACAAGCTGAGAATCTGGATGCTATCTGTTGGACAAAAGTTAATATTTTGAGAGCAGCATATTTTTTCTCCATACAATTCAAGTTATTTTTCCTTGAACCTATCCAAAGTATGTTGTTCTTATGGTGCTTGAGCTTTATTCCTCCACCCTAAGATGCATTAAACAATCTTATGAATTAGAACATGCAATATATACTTAGGATAAATTTTCAAGCTTGGATGCCTAACATTATTCACCTAAATCTGAGCAACCAGACTCTGACCGTGTATTTTTAAAGGTTATCATATTTCACCTTTAAATTAGTGGCTCTAACCTGCTTCTGGATGCACATAAATACTCCAACCTTCTCTGCTTCATGAAAACTGATCTGATCATTTTAACTGTTTTGTATCAAATGCTTGTCAAATATTTTAAAACTACAACTGACCTCTGTCCTGATGCAGTTGCTATAGGTGATGGCCCATTAGGGGGACGTGGTTCTTCACAAGTGCTCATTTCCATTATTACCTTATCCAGGGACTTGAAAAATACACAAAGTAACGTGGTTATAAATTTTAATCTACCGCAGTAGATTAAAAGATCATTTAGATAATGTTCTTACTATTCTTAATTATGAAGTAAGTAAAAAATCTTTTCATAAACATCCTGTAGCCATAGCATTTTACTAGAAAACCTTTAATAGAATATATTATCATGTATGTGTCTAGACTTTTGTTTATACAGTGCTTATATCAGATACCATATTCTTCCATCTCTGTTAGACTTTCATGGTCATATATAAATTTTGTCTACATCTTGGTTTCTAGTCAATGAAATATGTTTTTCATCACACTGCAGTACATTTCTCAAAGGCTAAATTCTGAATGGGTATATGATGAGGAAGACATTTGATTTTCTCTACACAGTCCATCAGTGTAAAGGCTACATAATTTTAGCTTTTATGTCCTTTGAATGTTCTCTATAGTGGGTTTTTCGGTTCAGACTTTTTTATTACAAAGTGTTCGAAACTGGTCTATTGTTGACATTTATCAGTGACAGCAAAACGTTTTGTTGATATCTTCCAAACATTTTGTATCTATAACAAAATTGGTAAAGGTGGATATTCAACAGATTTGCTATAGTGGGTAGTTTTTGAGAAAAAATATTGAAGAGTAAAACATCTTTGCCATTTTTTTCATTATTGAGGCTGCACTTTTCAAAAGGGTCCAAAAGGAGTGAAGCACTCAAATCCCATTGATATTGAAGAATATAATTAAATAACACATCTGCACCTTGACAAATAATTTAACAAGTGACAAAAAGGAAAATAACAATGTATTATTCCCAAGAAGAGACAATCTAAATGCAGAAGCAGACCCTTTGCCTGCTGATCTTAAACACAGTCACGGTTAAAATTCATAATGGCTAAGGAGAATCCCTATTTCTAAAACTCAGCTCCAGCAACCTGTTTCCCTCTGGTCTGTGCTACGGCAACGTTGTCTCCTTTCAAGTCCATTGAAAACTTTCTTGCTAATATTATCTTCTTGGCCCATCTTTCTGACATTACCACACCCATTATGAGTCTCTTCACTTGCTCACCATGTCCCCCACAAATATAAATATCTTGCCCTTATCCTTCAGGTTCCTTCACAGTTTTGTCTTGTCGTACCTATTGGTTCAATTATCTCAATCAGCCATTGCCTTCACGCTTCTTACGATGCTAGCTTCTACCTCCTACTTGTCCAGTTCTCCCACAAACACACCTTTGCATTTTTCTTCTGTGCTGCCCATTATACATAAAATGCACTGTCTCCTCCCCAAAAACTCATAACCTGATTCATCCTTAGGACTCATTCTACTGTGTTAGTGCAATAGTGCCCCTCCAGGCCAAGTAAGGCATAGACCCAGCTCACATAGCTCAGCGGGGCTGTCAGTCTATTCTGGCTATTCCAGAATTTGAAAAATGCTCATCAATGGGTCAGTTGGAGAACCAAGGCCAATCCACTCCACTGGGTTTCAGCTCAGGGATCTCAAACCAGACAAGCAGGATCAGTGCTCACAGACTCTACTAGGGTCCTGAACTCCTTTCTACCTTCCTCTGGGCCTTTGTTCATGCCTTATTGGGATGATGTCACTGGGCAATCTTAACTGTTTGTTGACAGGAGTTCCTTTCTCCAGTCTGCTTGCTACTCTGAGCAGCCCTGCCCTTCTGCTTCCCAGCCCTTTATAGCCTTCCAGTTGCTGTGAGGCTGCCAATCAGCACTGGCCGGCAGTAACTGTGTTCACCCTTTGGGGTACAGCCACCACACGATGGGTGTTATTTGTAAAGTTGCGTAAAAAAGCCAAAAACCACTGAAAACTTAAAAACTGGATTGTAAGACCACATCATTTATGACTGGTTAGATACCAAAGAAAGGGAGTTCTTAACCATGCTTCTAGCTGTTTCCATCACTTCATACTGACTCAACAAACATTCTAGACTTTAGAGTAACATCTCTCATATTGTGCATGCTGAGTCTGTTATTCTGTAGGTAGCTGTGTTTATTTGTGTATGAGTTGTGTTATGTTGGGAGAGGCTGAGAACTAAAAAAAATGGGACAGAAAAAGAGCACAAAACCTAGTGATGATTCAACCTGGTGTTATGCCAAACAAAAGTATGATTGTAGCTGTTTCCATCACTTCATAATTACTCAGTCAGTCAGTTTAGGCTTCAGAGGACATACTGAAGGTAATTCCTGGAAACTTACTTTATATGTATCTACTTTTTGGTTGATTTCAGAACTTACCAGACATATTGGATGAGTTTTCAATTTTGTCCATGGTATCTGAAAAATAAAATATTATGCTAAAGCAAATCAAACAAACATCAAAGCAAATATGTAGTAATCAAGATTAGGGATGTAAGCAACTAGTCAACTATCAGATAAACAAATGCTTATCGAATACTCGACTAGTGACTCAACTAGTCGCTTCCCCCCCACCTTGCTGCCTCCATCAGAGAAAGGCAGCAGGGTGGGGGAGCAGGATCCAGTACTGGGGGAGCTGGCTTAAAAGCCATTCCCCCCAGCACCATCTCCATGGGGAGAAGGGCAGAAGCTCAGCGGGGAACTGGCGGTGCTTCTGCCTTCGAAATGTAGCGTGAGCAGGGCTCTTGTACATTTCAAAAGCAAAGCGCCACTAGTAGCACGGGGCCAGCGGGGGACTGTTTGAGTACATTTTAAGAGCAGGGAAAGCAGGACCAGTGGGGGATGCTCCCTACGGCACTTCCGCCTTTGAAATGTAGCAAGAGCCAATAGGGCTCTTGCTACATTTCAAAGGTGGAAGCGCCCTTATCAACTAATCGTATAGTCGATACAAATTACATTGACTATTCAATTAGTTGATTAATCTAAATTTAACATCTTTAATCAAGATATGTTGATCACATTTATTTTCTAGAAATAAAAATAAAATTTACTTTGAATTTGTGTACCTTTTTCCGATAGCTTTTTCGGAAGAGGCTTTTCCAAAATTTGGCCCATCTACACTGGGCCAAATTTCGGGAAAAACCTCTTTTGGAAGAGCCCTTCTTCTTCATGGGAGAAGGAAGACATCTGCTCTTCTGCTCCCCTTCCCCCCCCCCAAAAAAAACAAAAAAAAGCGGTATCCTAGAAAAAAAGCCATAGTGTAGACATAGCCATATTAGCTTGTGGTCCACTATGACTCCTAGATCCCTTTCTGCAGTACTACTTCCTAGACAATCACTTCCAATTCTGTATATGTGAAACTGTTTTTTCCTTCCTAAGTAGAGTACTTTGCATTTGTCCTTATTAAACTTCATCCTATTTACTTCAGACCATTTCTCTAGTTTGTCCAGATCATTTTGAATTAAGACCCTATCCCTCAAAGCACTTTCAACCCCTCCCAGTTTGGTATCATCTGCAAACTTAATAATCATACTCTCTATGCCATCATCTAAATCGTTGATGAAGACATTGAACAGAACCAGTCCCAAAACAGACCCTTGCGGAACCACAGTTGTTATGCCCTTCCAGAATGATTGTGAACCGTTAATAACTACTCTCTGAGAATGGTTATCCAGCCAGTTATGCATCCACCTTATAGTAGTCCCATCTACGTTGTATTTCCCTAATTAATTATAAGAAAATCATGCCAGACTGTATCAAATGCTTTACTAAATAAACAACATTGTGTGAGAGTAATAAACATCATATAACACACTAAGTAATGCAGTCTCAAGGAAAGGTAGCTTAGGAGCTACTGGTGATAAAAACAGGAGTTACAAACTGAATGCTCAACAACATGCCTTATATGGAACCCAAAGTATGTAATAAAAAGCAAATACTATACAGAATATTACTGTGTTAAAGTACTAAAAGTAAAGGGATGTTTTAAAAAAGATTTGACAAAATAAAGAAACGGTGTTTAATTTAAATGAAAATGGTTAAAAGCAGTATTTTTCTTTGTTATAGAAAATTTTAAGCTATACTGAGTCAATATTCAGTTGTAAACTTTTGAAAGAACCACCATAACATTTTGTTCAGAGTTGCCAACATTTCAGAGTTATGAACAATCTCCATTCCCAAAGTATTCGTAACTGAGGTTCTTCTGTAACACACAAAAGAACAAAGAAATAATTAAAGCTGCTGATATGACATAGCCAAAGGAAATGCCAATATCTTCCTCCACAAAAATATGCAATCCCTCACTCCGTTTCAAAGTGCATATGAGAAAAATTCCACTTGGATAAAGAAAAAAATAAATTAAATCACTTTCATTTTCATTGCGTCTTAGTCTTACAAGAGATAATATCTACTGCCTTCACCTTTTAATGAAACTATTAAATATTTACAAGAAATGTTTAACATAATGAAATTCAGAATTAGCAATTTTCAGACTTCTTGAAAATAAGTTCTAAGGCAGCAGAAAAGAGAAAAAAGGTAGAAAGTCTTGCTTAATTACTGTTACAATATAATAAAATGCTCACCCTTATAGCTGCTTTATTGCAAAAGACCTTGTTTATAGCAAGCCATGTTGGAAGATCCAGCATGTTCTGAAGCACCTCTTCATCCAGCTCCAAGTTTGTTAGCTGACCTTCCCCTTTCAGTGTGCTCAGATTGATCTTGTCAGGTGACAGGTTTTTGGTGAACCTAAAGAAGAATAGGCATTAAAGCTTAAGTTAATGTTACATAGAACAATTAAAAACAACAAATGGTCTGGTAGCACTTTATAGACTAACAAAAACATGGAGTTGTAGATGGTATCATTAGCTTTCGTGGGCACAGCCCACTTCTTCAGATGACCAGAGTTATGAGTTTAGGATGTGCACACCCAAAATAAATAGGAGAGGGGTAGGGGAGAGAGGGAGGGAAGAAAAAGGAAGGGGGGTGGGAGGCAGAGAGCAGAGGGAATCAGTAAGTATCTGAAGATTGTAGTTAAAATAAGCAGATAAGATTCAAAGTTAATAGACAGTATCCTTCCTGGCATGGGAGTATACACAAAAAGCTGTTTGCACCTTCAATGGCTGTTAAGTTGGTAGTGTCCCAACCAACTTTCATCACAATTAAGTCCATTAGCATGTGAATTGAATTTGCGGATGAACTCTAATTCCAATGCTTCCCTGTGGATCTGGCTTGTAGAACTGGTTTGTGACAAGACAGCTCCTGGAGATCTTTTAAAGAGTGATGTGGAAGACTGAAGTGCTCCCCAATAGGTTTCTGTATGTGTCCTTTATGTATATCTGATTTGTGTCCATTGATTCTTTCCTGCAGAGACTGTCCAGTTGTACTATATATATATATATATATATATATATATATATATATATATATATATATGGCAGTGGGGCACTGCTGGCATTCGATGGCATAGATCAAATTACTGGATGTGCAGTCAAACAACAATTAGTTATCCATGTCATATCTCACAATATATAAATCAGCAAAGTAATAATCTGGAAAGAAAAGACTTCAAAGTATAGTTTGACTCTAAAAAAATGTAGTAATAATGGCCCTGAGGGGTTTCACTGTTATTTGTCCCTCAATGACTTCCATATCAAATCTGTTCTATTTCCAAGTAAACAAACGGATTCTAACAATAAAGATGTGTTCTTTCTGACTTGTCAATCATAAGAAATAAAGATTCTGTACTTAGAATTTAGTTAACAATTCTTTTGATGTGTTTGAGTAAGAACAGAATCCAGCTCATTCTCCTCAGAACTGATTTGACTCTGTAAGGTTGATAGGAGAAAAAAAAAAGGGTGAAATGTACTTATTTAAAGAAAAAGCAGAAAGGACTATGAATATTCAGGGAGCAGATACTTTGATTAAGATTTTTACGAAGTAATGTTTTCTGATTTTATTCACACTTGAAGATGGACAAAATCTTGTACAAATTATACTTAAAACATTCACTAGGATTTAATTTCAGAATTTATCAAGAACATATGGTAGAAATTGTTTTATTAGATAGGATTCAAGTATATTTACAATGTAGCAATTCAAAGACAGGATTATAAATCCCTACCATAAATGCTTTTTTAACAGAGTATTCTTCAAAGTGTCATGATCTGACTACATTGCAATGTCTTCTGTATATTTTTAAAATTAAGAAATCTCAAAGATGACATATACACAGTACATATTACTAGTTTATTAAAAGGCATCAATTTACTTAAATCAACATAACAGCCCACATGATTGTGCCAATCAATGCACAGCCTAGTGATGTACAAGGCAAAGTCAAGGAGTGCTTTGCTAAACTTACCTATCTACCTAAATTGTTACATCACACCAAGCACATGGTTTATCTGCTTTGCTGGCTTAGTGCCTGAGTGCCTAACTTCCTTGGGTTTGGTTCACAATTTGGACTCTCATTTTATAGCTTCAGATAGTAAAAAACATCACCATGTCCACTGAATGCGTTTTGGATCTTTTCAGCAGCAGATTGATACTTGTCAGTTTTTGCCAGAAGGAAGGGAAAATATTCCAGGAATCACAACTGTGCTGCCATGTCCATGCCAGGTGCAGCTCATATGTTCTCTCTGAACTGTGAGAGACTGGTTCCTAAGAAAACTGTCAGGTTTCCTCTTAATTTAGGTTTCTTTTCGCCCCTTCCCCAGTCCCCAATTACTGCTGAAAATATATAGCAGTAACTTTCCCAGTTTGGCTGTTACATCAAGTTCTGGGGCTACCAACATTTATAAGCACATTACCCTGCTTAAAAACCAAAATGCCCAACACACATTCAATAGTATAATATTCTTGTCAGGGAAATGGGTATCATGTCACTCAGTAAGACATCAGAGCTACACAGAATTCCACCACTGCCTACCAATTTAAGCACAACTTGAAAATATAAAAAGACTATGCAAAATGCAAGAAACAGTTTTAGATTCGCTGATTTCAATGCCAAAGGGGACCATTGTGATCATTAAGTCTGTTCTTCTGTAGAATGTTCCCCTCAAATAATTCCTAAAGTGTATCTTCCAGAAGAACAGACAATCATGATTTAAAACATTGTTAGCAATTAAGAATTCACACGACTCTTGCCATATTATTCCAATGGTTAATTACTCTCGCTGTTAAAATGTACCCCTTATTTCCAGTCTAAATTTGTCTAGCTTTCAACTTCCAGCCACGGGATCATGTTACACCTCTCTCTGCTGGACTGAAGAGCCCACTATTGAATATTTGTTCCCCAAATACAGACTTGCGGACTGTAAGCAAGTCACCCCCAAATCTTCTCATTGTAAAGCTAAACAGAGTAAGTTTCTTGAGGGTATCACTATATGGCATATTTTCATTTTCACGGCTCTTCTCTGAACCCACCTCTGTTTAACAACATATTTTTAAATTGTGGACACCAGAATTGAACACAGCATTCCGGAAGGAGTCACACCAGTGCTAAATGCAGAGGTAAAAGAACCTCTGTATTTCTACTTAAGATTCCCTTGTTTACACATCCCAGATCATATTAGCTCCTTTGGTCATAGAATCACACTATCAATATGTTATTCTAGTTTTTTAGCCAAAATGTTTTGTGGTACCAACTGAAATGCCTTCCGGATGTCAATGTATATTACATCTATGCTATTATCTTTACAAACCAAACCTATAATCTAAAAAAGATCTCAAATTAGTTTGACAGTATTCATTTTCTATAAACCCATGCTGATTTATCTTAATAAAGAATTAAAGAGGAGTTCCATATCAGCCATTCCATTATCTTGCCCAGGAAGGATATCAGGCTGACGTGACTAATTACATTGGTCATTTCATTTACACTTTTTAAAAATTGGAACAGTTTTTTTCTAGTCTTCTAGAACTTCCCCAGTGCTCAAAGGTAAACCAAATTAAAATGTTTTGATTTTTTTTTCCTTTTTAAATAAAGAGACTGTTCATTCCTCAAAGATTGTTTAAAGAGATTTCTTTTCTGAATACGTCAAGTGTGTGTTGAAAATAAACTTGGGCAACTTGCTTCTGATTGAATTATATTTTTTTCAATTACCTATCATTCAGAAACAAACACTGGCACAAATGAGGGACTACTGTAAAAGTGACCAAAATTAATTTTCAAGATTATGAAGAAAGAGTAACTCATTCTTTGCAGTAACTATGGTTCTTCAAGATGTGTCCTTATGAGTGCTCCATCTAGGCATGCTTGCACCCCAAGTGCCTCAGACTAAATATTTTAGGCAGCAGTGTCCATTTGGCCACACATACACTCTCCCCATTTCATGCCCTGTACCATGGCTATACTGCGTTTTGCAGACAAACCACTCTCAGTTCCTTCTCCACTGTATACAGCTCATTGGAAAACACTCCAAAGTAGAGGAGAGGCGGACAGGTAATGGAGCAACAGTTACTGCATAGGGTGAGTAATCACCTCTTCTTCGAGTACTGTCCTATCAACACTCTCCTCGCGAGCCACATGTGGCTCTTTGTGATGCAGCGTCCAGCTCTTTAAAGCTCCCTCCTGGAGCACCATGAACAGCTAGTTAGCAGCGCTCCTGGAAGGAGCGGGGTCAGATTAATGCAGCGGCTTTAATTTTGTAACCAGTTAGCAGTTAAGTTCTTACATCCCTATTGGTGATGATGGTATCTGAGGAGCCTGCAGCCTTGTGGATACTGAGCAGAAGATTGATGGGTGCCAAGGTAGTTGACCTGGCCAGGGATTGTCTCCATGATAGATTATCTTGAAGCCCACTTTCTAGAGGCTCTCTGAGAGGATTCTATAGATTTCCTATTCCTCAGCCTCATCTGAGGATCAATGTACAAAGGAGAGTGTCCCTGAGCTGAGCTTGTCAGAGTGAACTTTCCATTGTAAGCAGACACTGTTTTAGCTTGCAATTTTTTCTGGACTTCAACTATGATTTGAGGCAGAAATTATGCCTTTGAGGGACATGGAACTAAACAGCGGGAGACAAGTACAGTAAAACTCCAATAGTCCGGTACCCAATTGTCTGGCACTCCCGATAGTCCAGCATCAAAATGGCAAGCGCTCCTGATGGAACCGGGACGGAACCCAGAACCGCTCAGGTCAGCCGCTCTCACGTGGGTTACAGCAGGGAGAGGAGGTGTTTGGCTCCGGGGAAAGGGAAGGAGAGGTGGATTAGGTTACGCACAGCATCCCGGCCAGCTCATTGAAAAGCTGGCTGCTCAGCGCACGTGCCCCAGTGCCTGGAGGGAGACGTGCGGCTGTACCAGCGGCTCCAGGACCCAAGCATAAGGTTTGGGGGAGGGAAGGGGGATTGGGTTGGGAGTATGCAGTACCTCCTGATACTCCGGCATATCTGATAATCCAGCATCACCTAGTTCCCAAAGGTGCCGGATTATCGGAAGTCTACTGTATATACAGCAGGAATGTTCATCACTGACTGAGAAAGCCTCTTTGCAGGAAAAGCAACATTTAAAACCTGGGGAAGACAGATATATCTTTTCCACAATTCACTTCCCTAGAGGAAGAAACAAGAAAACATATCCACGGACAAATAGACACTGCTACCTAAAATCCACAATCTGAGGTGCAAGGGGAGCAAGTGCACCTATAGTGGAGCACCCAACAAGGACACTACCTCAAGAATTCAAAATTTTGCAAAATATTAAAATACATGTTATGTAGTCTCAATGTTCTGCATGGGATTAAAGCATATTACCCACTTTTTAAACTTCTCACATTTTGCTTACTAGATCTTGCTCCTCTAGGACTCTCTAGAACATCTGTCACATCACAATCACCAAAGGAACCAACTGATGCATGGAATTAGAAGACGGCCCAATAGACTCTTGAAAATGCATGTTTATTTAGGGCAATGTGGGGGGTTTTTTTTTCAGTATATAAATTTGAGACCCTATCTAAATAATATTTTCAACAAAAAGCTGAAGATATCACAACCCTTTCATTGCTAAATTATATAATTGTTCAGAATCGTATGAATTCACCATTGTATAGCTTGGATTGACAAACAATGTCTCATTAAACTAAAATGAGGGAAATCCAAACTAACAATACAAGTTCAGAAGAAAGAAGTACATACAAAAACAGAACTGGAATGAAACATAAAGAAGCAAAAAAAAGTTGAAAAGAAAATCTGAATACAGGGATTTTAGAATGTAAAGCCTTACCTTTGGTCAGAGATTACATCATCAAATTAAACTTTTGGCTTAAAAAAAATAAATCAAGATTCTGGAACTATACAGTAGACATTAATTATTTCAGCCTGTAGTGGGGTGGGTGCCCCACGCAAGTAGATAGATGGCTAAAGCAGTGCTTAAGGAAGCTGCACAAAACCCAGCCAATGGAAGAAAGGCTTGTAGCAAGCCCATCAGGAGAAGGCTTGTTGGAGCAGCCAATCGAGGCCAAGGAGGGCCATATAAGAATGGCTGCTCAACAGATCAGGGTTGGTTTCTCCCTGGAGTACAAGGGAGAAAGGACTGACTACCTTAAAGGAGTATCTTAGATAGAGCGGTGCTGGGCAGGATCGGGGAACAACAGGAGTTCCAACCTGAGGACTGCCAGACTGAGACCTCTAATATAAAGGGCCATGGGTAAGTGACCCAGGGAAACAGGCAATAATATATGGCCACCAGAGACAGCATGATTTTGGTAAGCTCAGAAAGCTGATAGGTAAGGTCCCATGGGAATCAAGACTGAGGGGAAAAACAACTGAGGAGAGCTGGCAGTTTTTCAAAGGGACATTATTAAGGGCCCAAAAGCAAGCTATTCCGCTGCGTCGGAAAGATAGAAAATATGGCAAAAGACCGCGTTGGCTTAACCAGGAGATCTTGCATGATCTAAAAATAAAAAGGAGTCATATAAAAAATGGAAAGTAGAACAAATTACAAAGGATGAATATAGGCAAACAACACAGGAATGCAGGGGCAAGATTAGAAAGGCAAAGGCACAAAATGAGCTCAAACTAGCTACGGGAATAAAGGGAAACAAGAAGACTTTTTATAAATACATTAGAAGCAAGAGGAAGACCAAGGGCAGGGTAGGCCCACTGGTCAGTGAGGAGGGAGAAATAGTAACAGGAAACTTGGCAGAGATGCTTAATGACTTCTTTGTTTTGGTCTTCACCAAGAAGTCTGAAAGAATGCGTAACATAGTGAATGCTAATGGGAAGGGTGTAGGTTTAGAAGATAAAATAAAAAAAGAACAAGTTAAAAGTCACCTAGAAAAGTTAGATGTCAGCAAGTCACCAGGGCCTAATGAAATGCATCCTAGAATACTCAAGGAGCTGATAGAGGAGGTATCTGCGCCTCTATCTATCGTCTTTGGAAAATCATGGGAGACAGGAGAGATTCCAGAAGACTGGAAAAGGGCAAATATAGTGCCCATTTATAAAAAGGGAAATAAGAACAACCCAGGAAACTACAGACCAGTTAGTTTAACTTCTGTGCCAGGGAAGATAATGGAGCAAGTAATTAAGGAAATCATCTGTAAACACCTGGAATGTGGCAAGGTGATAGGGAACAGCCAGCATGGATTTGTAAAGAACAAATCATGTCAAAACAATCTGAAAGCTTTCTTTGATAGGATAACCAGTCTTGTGGATAAGGGAGAAGCGGTGGATGGGGTATACCTAGACTTTAGTAAGGCACTTGATACGGTCTCGCATGATATTCTTATCAATAAACTAGGCAAATACAACTTAGATGGGGCTACTATAAGGTGGGTGCATAACTGGCTGGATAACCGTACTCAGAGTAGTTATTAATGGTTCACAATCCTGCTGGAAAGGTATAACAAGTGGGGTTCCGCAGGGGTCTGTTTTGGGACCGGCTCTGTTCAATATATTCATCAACTATTTAGATATTGGCATAGAAAGTACGCTTATTACGTTTGCAGATGATACCAAGCTGGGAGGGGTTGCAACTGCTCTGGAGGATAGGGTCATAATTCAAAATGATCTGGACAAATTGGAGAAATGGTCTGAGGTAAACAGGATGAAGTTTAATAAAGACAAATGCAAAGTGCTCCACTTAGGAAGGAACAATCAGTTTCACACATACAGAATGGGAAGCGACTGTCTAGGAAGGAGTACGGCAGAAAGGGATCTAGGGGTTATAGTGGACCACAAGCTGAATATGAGTCAGCAGTGTGATGCTGTGGCAAAAAAAGCAAACATGATTCTGGGATGCATTAACAGGTGTGTTGTGAGCAAGACGAGAAGTCATTCTTCCGCTCTACTCTGCGCTGGTTAGGCCTCAGTTGGAGTATTGTGTCCAGTTCTGGGCACCGCATTTCAAGAAAGATGTGGAGAAATTGGAGAGGGTCAGAGAAGAGCAACAAGAATGATTAAAGGTCTAGAGAACATGACCTATGAAGGAAGGCTGAAAGAATTGGGTTTGTTTAGTTTAGAAAAGAGAAGATTGAGGGGGGACATGATAGCAGTTTTCAGGTATCTCAAAGGGTGTCATAAAGAGGAGGGAGAAAACTTGTTCATCTTGGCCTCTGAGGATAGAACAAGAAGCAATGGGCTTAAACTGTAGCAAGGGAGGTTTAGGTTGGACATTAGGAAAAAGTTCCTGTCAGGGTAGTCAAACACTAGAATAAATTGCCCAGGGAGGTTGTAGAATCTCCATCTCTGGAGATATTTAAGAGTAGGTTAGATAAATGTCTATCAGGGATGGTCTAGACCAGCGTTTCCCAAACTATGGGCCGCGGCCCGGAAAAAAATACCGGGCCTCAGCATGGCTGCTGGGAGGGGAGCAGAGTGGAGCAGGCTGGGAGGAGGGGGGGGGAGAGAGAGGAACCGGCTGCTGGGAAGCAGGGTTGGGGGCAGCAGGGCTGTTGCGTGGAGATCCGGGCGGGTGGCGGAAGCAGAGTTAGGGGTAGCGGGGCTCTCCGGCGGAGATCCGGGCCGGTGGGTGGCGGAAGGAGGGCTGAACAGGGGGCGGGAGGGCTGGACGGGGGAGATCTGGAGTTGGAGGACTGGAGAACCACCCTCTGGAAGCACGGCTGGACAGGGGCAGTGGGCTGGCCAGGGGATGGGGAGAGGGGAGGGCTGGACACGGGAGACTGGGAGGAGGAGGACGGGAGAATCAGCTGCTGGAAGCAGGGCTGGACGGGGCAGCGGGGCTGGTGGGGGAGGTCTTTGGGAGTGGGGCTGACCGGGAGGTCGGTAGGGGCGGGGAGAACTGGTCGCCGGAAGCAGGGCTGGACGGGGGCAACAGGGCTGGAGTGGGGAGATCGGGAGGAGAAGGGGGCGGGGGGGAGCGGGACTGACCAGGGCACATGAGTGAGTCCAGCCCCGGGGATTCCATTCCCCTCCCCCCCATACCCTCCCTCGAGTAGTTGCAAACTGCCTGGCTGGTAGACACACTCACGCAGCCTGAGCACATCTACCAGCCAGGCAGTTTGCAGCTAAGGACTGATATACCTAAAAATAATAAAACTTACCTAATTAGAAAATACTGGACATTTTATATGTCTGGTAATTTCTCAATTTGTTTCCTGGACAGAAGCCTCAAATACCGGACTGTCGGGTACAAAACTGGACACCTGGCAACCCTCCCCCTCCTTGCACCCTCCCTCTTACCCAGATACCCTACCCCCAATCTGCTCCTGCTCCTGCTCCTGCCTCCTGGAGTGCCCATGAGGCGCCAGGTCCCCCAAGCCCTGGCCCAGGCTGGGCGGAGGATGCAGCCGGGTGAAACACTGAAAATGTATTCATTTTTAATTCTTTTTTATATGCGTTTATATTTTTCGGCTGCAAAAAACAGTACTGAAAAAAAACCGGGTTCCAACTAAAGTAAAAAGTTTGGGAAACCCTGATCTAGCCAGCTTTCTATCCATCTTGCAGTCCATTTATCCAATCCATATTCCCTCAACTTGCTGGCAAGAATATTGTGGGTGACTGTATCAAAAGCTTTACTAAAGCTGGCACTGGGGGCTTTGGGAGGACCAGAAACAACTTAGTTGAATATTTATCAGTTGCTTAATGAATATGCAAATATGCAAATGACTGTTACCCGTCCTCCAAAAGCTCATGAATGGATTTACTGGTCCCCATGTCAAAAAGTTTGGGAACCCTTGGTCTAGACAGTATTTGGTCCTGCCATGAGGGTGGGGGACTGGACTTGATGACCTCTCGAGGTCCCTTCCAGTCCTAGTATTCTATGATTCTATGTTTAGGTTGGGGCCTGGAGTAGAAAGCAGGCCTATTCCCCACCACCACCCTTTCCCCCCAACCCTCCCGCACTTGCTACAGAAAGAGGTGGCCAGTATTCAGATAGCAGTTTGCCCCTGAGGTAAGGGGCCAGACTGAAGGCTGCAGGAGGCCACAGCACCAAGTGGATGGACTAGAAACTGCCAGTTCCTCCAGAAGGGGGGAGGAGGAGGAGGGAAGTGCAGCTATAAGGCCATGCCAAGAAGAGGATGCTGTGAACCGTGGAGCTGTTCGGGTCCAAGAGGTAGATCAGAAGTGATGGCGGGTGAGATACCACCACTACTAAAGGAAGACTCATTGTTGGACTGAGCTAATTCCCAGGACAGACAGCAGGAGGTGACATGATGGGGAGGTCCTGCCCTGTTACACAACCACAACAGGAACATCAAATATTTTTAACATACAGCATTAAAAAGTAGTATCGCAAGGTATTTTAAAAATAGGAAACCTCCAGAGAACCTATTTGTATTCATCACCGACCCCCACATTTTGCACCCAAAAATTCAAACTATTTTTCTAAGATGTTTTGCAAAAACCTGCCAGTACATCTGAAGGTCTCTTTCCAAATCTCACATCAACTAGAAAAAGAACAGATATCCTGAAAATACTGATGCACAAGTAATTTTTGTAAATTAACAGTCTGGTTAGTTTCGTTACTGCAACTCAGTGGCGGTCAGTAGTGAGATTGAAATTGACATGCTTATTGTCAATCAGCAGCTGCTAGGGCAGTGGTCTCCAACCTTTTTATACCCAAGATCATTTTTTAAATGTTGGGGCAAACCAAGATCTACCCCATCCCTTCCCCAAGACCCCACCCCTTCTTTGAGGTCCTGCCCTCTCCATTCTCCTCCTCTCCATCACTTGCTCTCCCCAGACCTTACTCACTCTCACTGGGTTGAGACAGGAATTGTGGGCTCTGGGGTAGAAATGAGGGATTTGGGTGTGGGAAGGGGTGAGAGGTGCAAGCTCTGGGAGGGAATTCGCGTGTAGGAGGAGGTGGAGAAGGAGATGCTGGCTCAGGGAGGGGGCTCCAGGCTGGAGAGTGTTGGGGTCAAGTAGAGGCTTGGGGTACTGGAGCAAGCCACAGGTTTGTGGATGTGGGGGTGCAGGAGTTTGGGTTGGGCTATATGATGGGCTCAGGGCACAGATTTGCAGTGTGTGGATGGTGCATGAGTGTTGTGGCACAAGACTGGGGATGTGGATGGTGCAGGAGTTTGGAGATGTGAGGGGCTCAGGGCATTCAGGTGTATGATAGGCTCAGGGTTGGGGTCTGTGGGGTTACAGGAGTGTTATGATGCTGTGGCCAGATGTGGGCTTGGTCCCAATTAGGGGCTTGTTGGCCAGGCTTCATTTTTAAATAAAGTATTATGTCCAACACAAAACATTTCAGCATTGTCTTTATTTATGGGAGGGGCCGGAAACCTGTTTTGTGTCAGGGGCCACTGACCCACATAAAAATCAGTCAGAGTGAGATGCAAAAAACCCCCCAAGCCTCACTGATGTGGCCCCAACTGAGACACCTCATTCCCCTGGCACTCCAGCCCATGGTGGGGAGAGAAGGGTAGGTAGGACAAAGATTCAAGGCCTCAGGCCAGATTAACTCTTCTGGGTTCCAGGGTTAGTGGAATTTGTGGGCCCCTCTACACTCTGAGATGGGGCCAAAAATGAGGGATCCAATGTGCAGAATAGGGCTGACAGTGAGTGGAATAGGGATGGGGGTGCAGAATCTGGGTGGAAAATAGGGTACAGGAGCAAGCTGCGGGTAGGTGTCTGGCCAGGAGGGAGGGAACAGGGTGATGGTGGGAGTCTGGCCAGGGAGGAAGGAGCAGAGTGCTGGTGGGGGTCTGGCCACGGGCAGCTGGTCGGGGCGGCTACCCCTCTTTGTTCCACCCCAGCTAGAGTGCAGCGCAGCCTTCAGGGGCAGAATGCAATGGCCAGCTGGCCGGGCAGCCACTCCTCTTTTTTTTCAGCCCAGCTGGAGCGCGGAATAGCCTAGCTGGAACAGAGAGGGGCCGCTGCCCAGCCAACTGGCCGCGGCGTTCAGCCCGCAGATGCTGCGCTGTGCTCCAGCTGGAGTGGAACAAAGAGGGGCAGCATCCCCACCATCTGGAGCACGGCACAGCCTCAGCAGGCTGAACACCACGGCCAGCTTGCCAGGTGGCTGTCCCTTTTTGCTCCAGCCCAGCTGGAGCGCAGCACAACTGGGCTGGAGCAAAGAGGAGCGGTTGCCCGAGCAGCTGGAGCACGGAGCAGCCTCAGCAGGCTCAACGCCATGGTCAGCTAGCTGCCCTTCTTTGATCCAGCTCTGCTGGCCAGGGAGTTCAGCCCTCTGATGTTGGCACAGCAGTTCCCACCAAGGGGAACTGAAGATCGACATACGGAGACTCCAAGATCAACCGGTTGGTGACCATCGTGCTAGGGCTTCCAGGGTCCCTGAATCCCCAGCAGCCTGTTGAAGTGTCAGAAGCCTTGCTCTGGAGAAAGCATAGCCAGAAGGGCTGGCTCCTAAAGTTCCAAGCCTTCAGGCTTAGCTGGAGTTTTGATTCGCAGTTCTTCTTTAACCTACCTGGCACCTGGAAGTCCTACGAGTGCTGGCTCTTCCACAGTCTGCCTGGTATGCTGCTGAAGAGGTGTGAGATTGAGCTCCCTTAGGTAACCAGTACCTCAGGCTGGCTGACTCCCACAGCAATGAGTTTCTCAACCTCCCTCACTGATTCCATCAGAAGTTCACCAAAATCTGTTTCCACTGAATTGCAAACTTCTAATAAAAAAAGTTTCACTGGAATTTTTCCAACCAGCTCTAGTTGTTAATACTTCAGATTTAATCTTTTAAAATTATCTAATCTGTTTTTCACAGTTTGTGATGTTTGTTCAACTCTTTGACTTTGCACAATGCGAACAGCCTACTCATCCTCACTTTTGTCAGTTGTTGATTTCACTCTTTGTCTTCATGCATAAAACAGGTTGGCCCTGTAGGCCACAGGTCAGGAGAGTAGGGTCATAGCGCTGGGCAATACCATAAAAACTGCTGACCAATAACTCTTATCTTAGGAGAGAGGCTGTTAGTGAATTTCCAATGCTTACTACAAACACTAGGTTTGGCTGGCATGCAGCTGGACAGGGAGCAAAAAGGACATTACTGGGTCTATACAGGCATCACCCTCCCCACAATGCTCTCATAAAATCCCACATTCTCTCCTTCCTCTTCCACACCTTCCATGAGATTACTAGTGCTGAGGGCATAACTTTCATGTCACTTGTCTTTCTGTTTATGTTTACTGTATATTGAATGAGGCAAGGTATCGCATATTCTGGGGTTTAGGCACACCTGGACTCTCAAGTGGATGCATAATTACACAGAATATATATATATATTTTAAACTTAGGAGACTGTAGCTTTAAGAATTTGGTTTTAGCAGCACAGGTGAGATTCCCCTAACCTGGAATAGTTAATTATAATATATTGTTGGTACTTCCAACTCCACAGAGGTTGGAAATAAATTACCCGTTTTCAGGAAAATGGGCATCAATTCTCCTTCATGGAGAAGGGGATTGGATTGCAAAGCGGTCCAGGCACTTGTACTAGGTCTAATGATTGCCTCATGCAGTGATCTGCACTTGGTAATGCCCAGGGCTCGACAAATAATGTAATCTACTCGCCCATGGCGAGTAGATTACAACCTGAAGAGCCGGTGCAGAGCGATCTGCTCATGCGCACAACACAGAATGGCGTGAAACCGCGCGGCTGGCGAGCGGGGCTCGCCGACGCTTGGCAAGCCCTGGTAATGCCTATGGTCTGACAGTGGAAAACTTGGAATTTTATCAGTGAAAATGGGAGTAAGTTGATAACTAGTTGGGTCAACTAAGGCCTTCCCTTTTTTTTTTTTTACTGCTGCCAGGGCTAGCTGTTTTTAGGATATAAATTAGTTGTGTTAAAGATTTAATAAAGCTGTTGCAGTTACTTGGCCAAAAAATAAATCTGACCTATGTCCTCATTGCCCCCCTTGCCTTGTGCAACATCAAAAGTTACAGGTATTTGGTTTGCTAGTACTACAGGAGAATTCAAACACAAAAATGTTTACATTGATTTATTTTCATATTTCTTGAAAGCTTTTGTTTTTGCCAAACCTCTCTTTATCCCTCAAAACCTACATTTTAGGTCTGAACTACTACATTTGAGAGTCACTTTAATTCAGGTCTAATATGCAGTTCAAAGAGCTATGGCAATGCTATAACAATATTTGAGAATTTCAATACATAAAAGTCAAGACACCACAGCCACAACCTGGTTCCTATGTGTATATGTAATGTTACGTATTATTATACCATTATATTTATAGTTTAATTTGTATGTACAATGTGGTAATAACTTTAGTAAAAAGTCTTGCTAATGGGCATATACATTACTTTAAACAAAGCATTTATACAGTAATTTGTTTCTAAACCAAATATTTTCAGATCTAGCAAAAACATTTTCATGATCTGCTCATGTAATGGTTTTCAACCTGTGGTCCACAGGCCCCTGGGAGTCCACAGGCTGTATTTAAGAGATCCATAAACGTTTGGTATTACTATAGAACAGTAGCTTTCACTTTTGGGCTCCGCAGGCTGTCAAGATTTCCCAAGGGGTCCACACCACCATTGGAAATTTTGCAAGGGTCTGCAAATTTAGTCCACACTGGGCTAACACAACATAACCAACTGGAAATTTTCAAACATTTTATATAATATAGAAGTGTGTGTTTGTATAATAAATTTACATTTGTAACAGAGGAGGCAATAATAATCCAGAGGATAGTTTTTCAAAAGATTAAGAATAAAAATAAAGGGTATATAGACAGAATTTTTAATCACACTTACCCAACCTTTATAGTCTGCAATTTGGTCTGTGACAATCCTGGATTCTGAACAGCAGTACTCCAAATCAATTGTGGAAAAGACAACTGATTGGCCAAGAAACACAAAGCTATCTTGAACACAGGTTGGTGAAGGATGGGTTAGAGGACAAATGAATCTTGCCTATATAAACATTTAATTCATGGCAAAGGTGGGGGTAAAACCCAACTGTCTGTGTAGATCAGGGATGGGCAATAATTTTTGATGGGGGGGTCACTCCCAAGACTTTGGAAAGTGGTCAAGGGCCACACTCTTCCATGGTATTAATGGAGGTGGTATGGGGTCTGGGATGGAGGTTGATGCAGAAGGGAGCTTGAAGTAAAGGATTGGGGTGCAGGAGGGAGAATGGAGTCTAGGAGGGAGTTTGAGCAAAGGAAGTATTTTTGACCTAGGGCAGGGAACTGAGGTGCAGGATTTTGGCATGTGACTTAGGCTAGGAGGGGATTGTGATCTCAGGCAGGAGACTGGGGTGCCAGATCTGGGAGGAGGTATGGGTGCATGTGGAATAGCGGGGCAAAGGGTTTGGAAAGGGAGGGGCTGAGGTGCCAGAGGCAGGTTCTCGCCAGGAGATTTACCAGCCTGCCTGCCTGCAAGGGTAAAGGCTTGCAGAGCTTAAAAAGTTTTTGCCTGCTCAGCCCTGTGCTTGAGTGAGTGAGCAGGAAGGTTGTGCTTTGTGGCTGCCTGTTATTCAAACAGGCAGCTCCCACTGGCCAGTGTCTGTCCTGAAACCAGCCAATGGGATTATGCTAGGCGCGGGAGCAGTGTCTGAATCTTCCTTCCTCCCCTCTAGACTTAAAGAGAAAGTGCTCCGGAGATGCCTTTCTAAGCAGCATGCGGGGCAAGCAGGGTAGCCTGCCTAGGGCTCCCCACTGCCTCCGCGGACCAGATCCAGTGGCTTGGCAGGCCAGATCCTGCCCATGGACTGTATTGTGCCCAGGCCTGGTGTAGATCCTACTGCTACTCACTAAAAGTTCTATACTGTACTTTTTATCTGCTCCTTAGGGTTAATTAAACTCACTAAGACAGTAGTTTTCAAACTTTTTTTCCTCATAACTCAGTTGAAGAAAATTATTGATGGCCAAGACCCAACATAATTTGACAAGAGCGTGGGCTCTGGGATGGGGCTGAGGATGACAGCTTTGGGGTGTAAGAGGGGGCTCTGGCTGGGGGTCAGGGGTTAAGCAGAAGGGGCTTACCTTGAGTGGCTCCCAGTCAGCAGTGCAGTGGGGTTGCTAAGGCAGGCTTCCTGCCTGTCCTAGCGCCACAGACCATGCTGCACCCCAGAAGCAACCAGCAGCAGGTTCCCAGCCAATGGGAGTGTGGAGCTAGTGCTCAGGACAGGGCAATATGCAGAGCCTTATACACTCTTCCCCCATACTCCAGGAGCCGGACCTGCTGCCAGCCACTTCTGGGGCGCAGCACAGTCTGTGGTGGCAGGAAGCTGCCTTAACACCCCCACTGATCATTCTGCAGCAACAAGACCCAGTACCTGACATTCCACAACTCAGTACTGAGTCACAACCCATAGTTTAAAAACCACCGCACTAAGGAACTTTTAATGCATGGCAGCAGGGTCCACATGGACACCTAGAGTGTGTCTAGACTACAGGGTTTTGTCAACAAAAGTGGACTTTTGTTGACAAAACTATACCTGCGTCTACACTACCGCCGAGTTCTGTCGACATAACGTCAATAGAACTCGGCAGTTTTGTCGATGGCGGTGAACATTCTACGAGGAATAACGCCTTTTGTCAACAGAGTTCTGTCGACAGAAGGCGTTATTGCATCTACACTGTCCTTTGCGTCTACACTCTAATGTCGACAAAGTGGCTTGCTTTGTCGACAGAACTGGATGTAGTCAAGATGTTCTTTGTCAACAGAAGCCTGTAGTCTAGACGTACCCCTAGTACTCAGCAGGCTAGGGTGGAGTACATTTACATGCCCACTCTCAGTAGACTAAGTATTTGAACAGACAGCCTCAGAAGGAGTGCTAACTCCCCTCTTCCCTCCTAAAGAAAGACACTCTTGTGGAAGTACGGGCTTAAGCACTGTATGACCAAAATTTGCACCAGGTGATGTAAGGAAATTCAGATTTTGGTGGTTAGTGAAGCTTTGGAGAGAATGTCTGATGCCTTGCATAATTCATCAATTTGAGGCTACGTTTAGACTACAAAGATAAGTCAGAAAAAGATACGTAAATTGCCAACTGCAATTTGCATATCTTTTTCTGCTTTTCTGTCGAAAGAGGATTTTCCGAATTTTGGCATGTCTACACGGCACCAAATTTCAGAAAAACTTGCTCTTTCGACACATCCCTTCTTCCTTGTAGAACGAGGTTTACAGGGATGGTGAAAGAGCGTGTCTGCTTTTCCGAACATTTTTTTCGGAAAAGTGGATGCGTACTTTGGACACGGCATAGCTTTACCGGGATTCTTCTGGTATCCCAGAAAAGCACTGCAGTCTAGATGTAGCCTAAACGTCACCATGCAGACTGAATAAGGAGACTGCCCAAGTAGAATGAGCCTGGATTACATCTGGGCATCAGAGTCTCATCTACTCTGAAGACCTGCTGAAAGATCCATTTGGCCAGACAGATCAAGTCAGATGGCCTTTTCTAAATTCCTCAGAGAACAAATGACAAGTCCACTCTATACAAATGCTCAGTACTGTCTAAGTAAATGTTAAGTCCCTATATCAAAAGATGTGCCACACTTTTCCTTCTTACCTTGTGACTCTGTACTGAAACTCTATTGAGGTCCAAGGATGCTGGAACGATTTGTATAGTGGGGGTGCTGAGAGCCTTTGAACCAAACTGTAAATCCTGTATATAATGGAAACTGCTCAAGCTACACCCCTCATTCCAGCATCTATGGAGAGGTCCTTGTTCAAATGAACATGACCTTAGGAAGGAAACTATGGTAAATCCTAACAGTCACCTACCATATTTTTGTGAAAATAAAGTGGGGATAGTGGAACAAGGTTATTTTTCAAGTTCTCCCCTCCTGCTTGAGCAGATGTGCTCTAGAATACCACTTTTTAAATGAGAAAACATAACTGCAGTATGCTCAGAGATTCAAAGGGAAGTTTTACACAGAAGCACCCAGGGGAAATTACAGACCTGATAATTGGAGTTATGAAAAAGTAAATGTTTTCATGTTTCCAGACGCTAAAGGGAAAGAGTTCACCATCATCCCATTAACTATGTCCTGTGGAACCATAAGCCTTGTGAACTGAAACCACAGGAGATTAGGGACTAATTCTTTGTGTTTCTTCCAAGATATATTCAACAAGGTAACCTTTTACAAAAACAAAGGCCTGAGTGACCCTTTTTGAAATCCCAAGTTATTTTAGATAGCAGGAAGTAGGGGAAAAGACACAGATTACAGCATGAAAAAGATTGAATTGCTAGGGAGCAAAGGGATCAATTAGGGAAGACAAGAACATTGCATAAGTGCTAAATGATTTCCTTGCATCAATCTTAACCCCCAGGGGACAACAGCAGATACCTACAGGAAGGCTATTCACCCTGTGCAGTAACTGGAGTTCTTCAAGATGGTTGTCCTCGTGGGTGCTCCACCTTTAAGTGCGCAAGCACCGCTGCGCCCACCAGTCAGAGATTCTTGGTAGCAGTGCCCCCCACCTGGCCACTCAGGATCTTCTCTGATCCGGACCCTGAACAGAATCCGAAGCAGAGGGGAGGAGGGTGGGTGGTGGAGCACCCACGGGGACAACCATCTCAAAGAACTCCAGTTACTGCACAGGGTGAGTAACCTTCCCTTCTTCTTCGAGGAGTGTCCCCGTGGGTGCTCCATCTTTAGGTGACTACAAAGCAGTATCAGTGTTTGGGGGTGGGAACTTCGGAAGGCTTGTTTCAGCTACTGAAAGTACTGAGCAGCCAAATCAAGTATGAGTGTCTGCATACGATTGGATGGCATAGTGACAAGTAAAAGTGTGAGCGGAAGCCCATGTGGCTTCTTTGCAGATCTCATCTGTGGGGATACTGCAGAGGAATGCTGTGGAGGCGGCCACTGCCCTCATAGAATGGGTACATATGAACAAAGGAGGCTGTTCGCTGAATACAGCATAAGCCATCCTTACACAGTCTGAGTTCCACTTGGAAAGTCTCTGTTTGGAGATCAGTTGTCCCTGAGATCTTTCTGTGGAGGAGATGAACAAGCGAGGTGTTTTGCGGAACGGGCGTGTTCAGTGCAGGTAGAAAGCCACTGCCCTATGGACATCGAAGGTATGGAGAGTCTGTTTCCTGTTCTTGCTATAAGGCTTGGGGAAGAAGACAAGTAAATTGCTTTGTTACAGTGGAATGAGTTAAGTACTTCGGGAAGGAATTTAGGGTGGGTCTATAGGACCACCTTGTCCTTGTGGAAGACCATATAGGTCAGCACCCAACTCTCCCACTCTTCGTGCTGAGGTAATAGCAACGAGAAAGGCCACCTTTATGGACAGATGAAGAAGGGAGCACGTAGCTAGTGGTTCAAATGGTTTGCCTGTTAATGCCCTTAGCACAAGATTAAGGTCCCATGCAGGGACTGGTTCTTTAGTTGGTGGGAATGTATTGTGTAGACCCTGCAAAAACCTCTTGATTGATGGATGAGTGAAAATGGAATGGTCCTGTATAGGCAGGTGGAATGCAGATATGGCATCAGCTTGCGAACAGGAGCAGCTAACAGGGAGTTCTCCAGGTAAAAGAGGAGTAAATACGAGACCCTTGTGGTAAGTGGCTGTGTGTTTGTGTGTGTGTGTGGGGGGAGGGGGGGGTTATTTGCTGTGTGCTGAGCTTGTGTTTGTCTGTTTGGTTTGTTTGTTTGTTTGTTTGAAGGAGCTTCTAAAAGGTTTGAAATCTAGAAGACTCTGCTAATTGGCTGAGCCTCAGTCAGGGGGAGGGGCTACCAGAGCTTTATAAGCCTGTGAGTCAGCGACCAGGGAGCTTGCGAACAGGAGCAGCTAACAGGGAGTTTGGAGAGGGCGTTTAGAGGGGGAGGTTAGAGGGCACTAGTGACTTCTGACCTTCTTTAAACATAACTTTTATAATCTATATTCTAGACATTTAATAAGCCCAGTTTAGACAAACTTATTCATAAGAAAAATGGAGACAGAAGCCCAGCAGCAGAGTGGGGGCTATCCTGTTTATTGTGTCGAGTGTCGCATATATGATTACCTGCCCTGTGGGCGGGTGGCGTATGTGTGCACCCGTTGCAAGGAGCTCCTGGCCCTCAGAGACCGAGTTTGGGCTTTGGAGGCCAGGGTGGCTGAACTGGAGGAGCTAAGGGAGATAGAGAGATATGTTGATGAGACTTTCCGGGACACTGTAGTACTGTCCCACCTCCAGTCTGAGAGCCCCAGTGCGCTTAAAGAGGATGAAAGTCTCAAGGGAACAGAGCATTCAATGGGAACAGAGGAAACCATCCCGTAGTTGGGACCCTCCTTCCAGAGGATGTTGCGGTATCCTCTCGCACTGAGGGTTTGTTGGGTTTGTGATGACCGGGAGAACCGTATGGTCACTTGCCTGCCTGGTGCGAAGGTTGCAGATCTCTCGAGGCATCTAGATAGACTTATGTGTAGTGCTGGGGAGGAGCTGGTGGTCGTGGTACATGTAGGTACCAATGATGTAGGGAAGGGTAGGAGAGATGTCCTGAAGGCCAAATTTAGGTTGCTAGGAAAGAGACTGAAATCCAGGACCTCTATGGTGGTGTTCTCGGAAATGCTTCCAGTTCCACGCACAGGGCCGGGTAGGCAGGCAGAGCTTCAGAGTCTCAATGCGTGGATGAGACGATGGTGTAGGGAAGAGGGGTTTGGATTTATTAGGAACTGGGGACACTTTTGGGAGAGGGGAGCCTATACAGGAAGGATGGGCTCCACCTAAACCAGGAGTGGAACCAGACTGCTGGCACTAAACATTAAAAGGCCGTAGAGCAGTTTTTAAACTAAGAGATGGGGAAAGCCGATTGGTGCGGAGATGCACGTAAATCGGATGGAGACTTCTCTTAGAGGAGAATCCATTGATAGAGATTCTCTAAGCTGTAGTCAGAAAGAGAGGAGGGAGAGGACAAACCATGGGCCAGAGCAGACAAACAACCTCATATAAAGGAATCCAATGCATCAGGGAAGGGCAGACAAATAAGCAGTGGCAAATTTTTAAAGTGCTTCTACACAAATGCTAGGAGTCTGACTAATAAGATAGGTGAACTAGAGTACCTCGTATTAAAGGAGGAGATTGACATAATAGGCATCACTGAAACCTGGTAGAATGAGGAAAATCTGTGGGACACAATCATACCGGGATATAAAATATATCGGAAGGATGGAGCAGGCCGGGTGGGTGGTGGAGTGGCACTGTATGTGAAAGATAATGTAGAATCAAATGAAATAAAAATATTAAATGAATCAACATGTTCAATAGAATCGCTATGGATAGTAATTCCATGCTCCAATAATAAGAAATTAGCAGTAGGGATATATACTCTGAACCTCCTTAGGAAAACCGGACAGTTGGAGCCAAGATGCTCATCTCATCACCACTGCGGATGCCAGAGATCTTGAAACTGTATCTGCAGTCAAGAGCAGACTGAAGTGCGGTTCTGGAGATCAAGGAACCTGCCTTCATCAAGGCCTTGTATTGCTTTTTTCCTGTTGCCTGGTATAATTTCAATAAAAGTTGACAGTTGGTCGAAGATGTGGTGTGTATATTTGGAAAGAAGCGCCACGCAGTTGGCAATGCGGAATTGGAGGCTGGCAGAGGAATATGAGCTCTTGCCCATGCTATTGAGCTTCTTCCAATCCTTGTCATATGGGGTTGATTGCATAATCTGATGCTTACCCCTCTGGTTAGCAGCCTCTACTACTAGAAAGTCTGGCGAACAGTGAATGAAGAGAAATTCTGCACCCTTTGAGGCGACGTAGTATTTTCGGTCAAGCCTCTTTGATGTAGGTGGGATGGTTGCTGGGGTCTTCCAAAGGAGCTTAGCTGGATCCATCAATGCTTCCTTCATGGGCATTGAGAGCCTCATTTGCGCTGAGGCATTAAGAATATTAGTTAGTTTGTGTTGTGTGTCAGGAGGTGTGGAGAGGGATATTTCCAGTTTGTCTGTTACTCTGTTGAATCGTTCTTGAAAGGTCTTGAAATCGTCCCCGGAACTCATAAGCAATGGGGGCATGATTGTGTCTGCCATTGAGGATGGAGAAGATTGCATAGGTAGGGGGAAGCGTGAGGGTTGCTCCATCCCTGCTGTATCCATATTGTCTTCCCTTTCAGAAAATTCGGACCTGACGAGTGTAGGCGGGGAGGACGAGGTCTGGCAGACGAAAGGTATTGGTTGGGGAGGGAGCTGCTGTCTGAACAGAGCCCACAGGTCCCAGTATGGCCAATTTGGCAGCATGAATGGCGGTATCCACAGCTGTTGCCACTGTTGCGTCTGTATCGGTTTAGGTGAGGAGGTCTTGGACACTCGAGGTTGAGGAAGATCTTCCTCCTCAGAGTCACTAAATTGTGCTTGCATAGTTGCAGGAGTACCTGAGAAAGAAATTTTTGATCTGTCAGGGGTGCCATCGCTGCCGAAGAGTGGGGTTTCCGGCACCAAACTACTGAGAGCTCAGCTGTTGTTGTGAACTGAGGCATAAAGGGAGGTGGAGCTATCGGCAGCGCAGAGCGGTGAGGGGCCAGTGCCGATAGCAGGTAGGGCACCGGGAGCACGGCCAGCCCTTTTGATCAATTAGCCGGTACTGGCTGCTCTGCGAGCGGCGCACATGCCACTAACGGTGCCAGCATGGAACGCAATGCTGACAGTGGCCATTTGTTTCCTGTCGCCTTTCTAGCCAGTGCCAGAGTGACAGCTTGATCAATTGGCCTCGCTCTGCAGCTCTCTGAGGAAGCGCACTTCCTGTGCTTGTGCTCCCAACTTTTATGGGAGTTGGCACTAGAGCTTTTAATTGCCCCTCCTGGTAGCATGGAGGCAGCAGCAGTATTGGGCTTTGTACTCATCTGTTTCATCGTCGGGTACGTAGACCCTGACAAATTATGAGCCCTCTTCCTTGCTGAGGGAGATTTTCCCTTGGTGTATGGGCTAATAGTAGGAATAGCCCTTTTACCAGCATCTGTCCCCTGTGGACTACACCTGAGGGGCGAGTTTGAAGTAGAATTAGAGGGGGGGTTTAATGCTTTCTCCATTTGTATGAAGCTGAAGCTGTCTAGCTCTCCTTGTGCGCTTAGCTTCCTGCAGTGCTGACAGTGCTCAATATCGTGGTCTTTACCCAGGCAGCAGACACAGAGAGAATGTCTGTCTGCTATGGATATGGACAGATTGCAGTCCAAGCACCTTTTAAACCCATGCGAGGTGGGCATGTCCCGAGTAATATGCCACAACAAGGGCTGCCGTTGTAAAAGCGGAGCCGCGGGATTTGGCAAAGAACGCCACCTGACAGATTTTTTTTTTTTTTTTTTTAAGAAAAATAAAGAAAATAACTGAAAAACTTCAATAATAGGAAGAAAGTGGCTGAATAAGAGTAAGAAATTAGGCTAGTGGAAGAGAGGGATGAGTGTGCGAGGGCAGCTGCTGAACAGCAACCGGAGCCAGCGACGGTCAGAGAAGAACTGAGGAGCTGGCTGGCCACACATGCGCATTACACACTCCAGGCACCTCAGCCTCGCTTGCGTGACCAGCCAGGGGGGCACTGCTACCAAGAATCTCTGACTGGTGGTGCAGCGGCGCTGGCGCACCTAAAGGTGGAGCACCCACGGGGATGCTCCTCAAAGAAGAACGTATACCTACTATTTTCAGGTAACAAAGCTGAGACACTGTCAGAGATTGAAATGTCAGAAATAGTACTGGCACAAAGTGAATAGTAAAAAGCCACAAAGACCAGACCATAATCCTTCAAGAGTTGTGAAGGATTTCAAGTAAGAAGTAGACGAGCTGCAAACAGAAGTATGCAATCTCTTATTAAAATTAGCCACTTTATAGGTAGACTGGAAGGATTTTATACTTCTCATCTGAGAAGGTACATGGAGTGATGCTGGGAATTAAGAATGTAAATTTTATTTTGGCACCTGGTAGAACAGTTGCAACAATAATTAAAGGAGAGAGTTACAAAACACTTACATGACAGGACCAGCAGCAGTGCTGAGGGGAAGTCGAGAAGCTGCAAAAGGTATACCAGAAGGCCAGAAAGGCCAACAATCAATCTGGTGCCAAGCAATACAAGTAGGTGCTTTTACAAAGAGCTATATGCCATACACAACAGAGACACTCCCCCAACCCACAGCACCATTAATACTTCTGAGGAGCGCAAGTCACAAGCCCCTACTATGAACAGCCAGGAGGAGGTAGTGAACAATGAAGAGAAGGCATCTGTGGGAGGCAAATAACTGGTGAATCCAGCTGTGCAGTGATCCAGGACCTGTTTCTGACACCAGTCAGCTCTGCCAGTCAAGAATGGGCAAGCCTAGTGCATAGCAAGGAACCTCAGGTAAGTGAGTAGATACATTTTCACAGAGTTCCTATATTTTTCACTTCCCTCTAGAGATAGGTCAGGGGGCATTCCGAGCAGTTTGTGCAATACTCTAGACAAGTACCTCCCACATTACACATTTGGGTTCCTCATTTACATTTAATTTCAGTCATTATAATTGGAAAAGAGTTTGTGTTGTTTGCCTCCATATCCCTTTTCCTCTGAGACTGTTTCCCCTCACAGTCCTCCTTTTTACATATGCCACTTTTTAAACTAATTTTTCACTCCTTTTTCCTCTGATCTCTACAGGTTCCTCACAATCATCTGTGGAAAATTCTTGTCAGTGTGTCCCTCATAATTCCTTCTCTCGATGTGAAGGTCAATGGGAGTTTTAACATTTACTTCAATGGCCTCCAAGCATAGAAGGGAAAATAATTAAGACTAGTCTTTTCCCCTCTACAACAAACTTCTATATTTTAGACCTGTTGGAATTCTGTAATTTTACTATGGCTCCAAATGCAACAACTGCAGAATACATTTGGAGCCCACTGATTAGAGCAGTGGTGCTCAACCTTTTTTACTTCGCAACCCCCAGGGCCAGGAACATTTTTTGTTGAGGGGGGGGAAAAAAAAAAAAAAAGGCCCCTTTAATTTAAAGCGCCAAGGCGCCAGTCCACTCCCCCCACCCCGCTGCGTGTAAGTCGAGCGCCGAGCCGGGAAGACAAAATGGCGGCCAGTACAGCGCTGTGATCCCCCCCCAGGATTAGAGAAGGAAAAGGTTTGGGACACAGGGACTATTTACTTGGTGTGCTGGCAGGCAAGATGGCAGAGCCCCAGCCCAGCTGGCCACTCCATTGGTGGTGCAGCTGCCCTCAGTGGACACACTGCAGAATAGCTCTCCCCTATGGGCTCGCTGTCCTAACCAGCTGTTTTCATATTGCGTCGCACCAAAAAGCAGCTCCTCCCTTTGCATGTTATGGAAAACAGTCCTTTTCCCAGGACTTCCAGTTGTCCTGGAATAAACCAACTCTGGTCTTGTTTTAAGTTAGGAGAAGAAAAGAAGCTGCATGCCAAATTTAATGGCACTAACTCTTACTGTTTAAGAAGAAATCTTGAACAAATGGACTCACAGATAGACACGCTCTAAAATCTATATATAGATAAGGGGCAACATTCATTGGACTAGACAGAAAAAAAAAATAACCCTATAACCTGGTGGGTAGCCCCTGGGGTCCAGCCCCTGCTCCCATGCACATTTAATTTATACAAAGTGGAATAGCTTTAACAGAACAGACTGAGAGCCCTAACCCAGAATTACACAAACCCCAGTGGTTAGTGCACTCACCAGCAACATGAAACCCTCATACTCAAACTCCTGCTCCATGTTATGCACATGAATTATATAACTCACATTCCAAGTGTCAAACCTTTGGGTTACAGGGTGTAATGGGACACCACCATCGCCCGCTTTCCCCATTTTTAGGAAGTCACCTAAATACACTAGTGATGACTCTAGCATGGGGGGTTGGGAATGAAATGGTAAGAGAGAGGTATCCACAATTATGAACCAAATTTGTGTCAAAATTCACAAATACTTTTCATGGATCCAATGCTGCATTTTTGAGTGAATGAATTATTTGGCTAAAAGTTTTGACCAGCTATATTCCAGATACGTCTCCTCTTCTTTTTCACTGATGAAAAATTCTAGTTTCTTGTGCTTTAGACTGAAAAATAAACGGAATGATTTTGAGTGTGGCTTGTGTTCTGACTAAACTGCTACCACTGTTTCACAATAATTAAACAAACTATAACTATCTGTTTCACTGTGGTTTTCATTATAAATTCCCTTTAAGTCTTTAAAACATGACAATAGCAAATAAGTTCATTTTTGGAGGAAGTAGAGAGGCAGTTTCTCTGTGTATGCCACTACACGGATATCTAATTAATGCTAACTTATTAATGAACTAATTCTCTTGAACAGACAATTACATCTATACTTAAGATTTAACTTACATTTCTTTAACAGAATTAAACAGATCCAGTGTTGATTCATTTTCAATATAGTTAATGCGACCCTATCATCAACTACAGGAAGTCTAAGAGCATTAAGTAATACACAGGACACAAGCAGGTGAAAGGCTAAATTAGAAAGTAATCCAAAATACCATTAAAGTGTGGGGAAATCTGAAAAAAATAGGTTGAGAAAGTAGGCACAGAAAACCTATTTTCTATGTGGTTTAGTTCACAAGCAGATTTACCTTTGGATATTTCTTTGAAATCTTCTAAACAGATAAACCACTGTTTTTCACAGAATTATAGGTACCAGACAAAAGGTACCTAACTAGTGACTTACAGTTTTCTCCCCAAAACAGACTATATAAAAATGTATAACCACTTCTAATGTTTATTTTAAAAAGGTGGGGGAAGAGGGTATTACCTGAGGGCAAGAAATTGAGGCAAAAGGCCCCTATTCCTGGTGAAAGCAAGTGGTCAGTTCCCATGGTTTCTTAGAAGCTTCTGGTACTCATTTTGGTAGTAAGGATATTCACAGCAAATCAATATCCACCACAGCCAGCAGGAATCGCTGCAGGGAATGGGACATGGGGGACACACAAGGGAGCAAGTTTAAGGGGAAAAGGAATGATACAATGAAACCATTTTAAATAAAGAACTACAATTACGATGTTATACATTATGACATTCTGCAAAACAATGGCAAATTTGTATAAAGTGTCAAGGGAGGATGCTCACGAGAAGATCCATCACTGTACCAATGCCACACACTTATATTTTTTTAAAACCCACAGCTGATACAGAATTTTAAAAATGCAGACACACTATCTGTGACATTACCCAGGGTACAATCTGTACTGCTGATCAGCTGTGTCCCCTCAATTCTCTAAGCCTTGCACACTGCTTCACTGGGAAAGCAGCCACTCCTGGTCTGCCACACCAGCAAAGTAAATCACCCCAGCAATGCTGCATGAGTGCTACAGCTAGCTAGCCACCCAACCATGGATTATATTGCAGAGTGACACCAGCAAGTTCCAGAATTGTCCTCAGAAACGTGCATCTTGTACTGGCCAGTACCCTCCTGGACTATACAAGCTCATAGAAAGTTCATCATTTTATTAATAGAAAATGATATGCATAAATCCGGTCATCTCAAGTCAAGTTTCCCTAACATTTTAATCCAAACACACACTGATTTAGATAAAACAATAAAACAACTTTATTAACAACAGAAAGATCTATTTTAAGTGTTTACAAGAGTCATAAAGGTCAGAATTGGTTACAAAGAAAGAAAAGGCAAAACACAAACAAGTCCCTAACTTAATAAAATAAGTGAATTTAAAGCAAAAAGGTTTCTCTCAAAACATGCTTATAGTAGTCTAGTTGAATTATTTCACCCAGGAGCTCTTCCCTAGTTCAATGATGCCTCCTTTGTTTTTCAAGTGGTGTTGATGCCATGAATAGAGATGAGGAGATAGAGGTAATTTCAGACATTTGCTCCCCTTTTTTATAGTATTTTCTAATCTTTGAGAATCATCTTGAGCTGGAGTACAGGTGACAGCAAATCTATAAGATGAGAACTTCCAACGGTTTCTTTGTCAACATATTAATTTCTTACTCACACTCTTCTTCCTGCAAAAACCACTTGATTTTGATGACACCTGGCTGAGGTATCAGTTTGCCTTTTGTCACTGAGGAATTGGTTTGGGCTTGCTTTTCCAAACTTTGAACATGCTACTATCTTGCCACATATATTTTACCAGATCAATAATAAACAGCAGATTAAGAGTTTTCAAATGATTCCTTACATTTGGTACGAAGTATGCCTTGTATCAGTTTCATGGAAAGGGTGAACATAAGGATACAGATTGTCACACTATGTATTAATTAATATAGTTAATTTCTTAAAGATTTTTTAAGGTAGACTTAAATATATGTTTGCAGTGTAAGGAGTGTAGAATTGTGTGTTGCATTTCTCAGGCTACATCTCTACTTGCCGGAGGATCGAAGCTCTGGCGATTGATCCTCCAAGACGCGATTTAGCAGGTTCAGTATTCCTCACCATCGCAAGAAGTAAGGGGAGTTGATGGAAGCATTTCTCCCATCGACCTCACACTGTGGGGCTGCCCCAGACAATCAATGCAAGATACTTAGACTCCAGCTACGCAATTCACATAGCTACAGTTGTGTATCTTGCATCTATTTTCTCTGCCAGCGTACACCTGGTTTCAGATAGGGTAAACGGCATTTTCACACAGTTTAACATGAAACATGTCTGTTTTTTCAGTTTTGTTTTGCTGGGCCTGAGACTTCTTGACCCTCCCTGGACATTGGTTCCCACTCCATATTAAGTCACAGCATGCTTCATTTTGAAATGACACTCTAAGGGGTGGGCAAAATCAGGCCCAGAGGCCAAATCCAGCCTGTGAAGCATTTCTCTCCAGCCTTCCCAAGTGCATAGGTAAAGCCAGCAGCATGTGATCAGATGCCTCTTCCCCTACCTTGCTCCGTCCTATAGCCGAGCTGCTCTCTGGATTCTCCTGCTAGCTGGGCAGAGGTGAGTAAAGAGCAGAGTGCTGAAGTCAGGGTACTGGTACCCCCATCTCTGCAGAGCAGGGGATGGAGAGAGGAAGACATAGCAGAGCTGCTCCAATCTGAAGCTCCAATCTGAATGACTCAGATGAGTGCCTATCTTAAGAGGCAGTGCACTATTTCTAAGATTTCAGTGCTCATGCTCTCTCTCTCAGACACACAAACACACTTTCCCCCCATACCCCATCGCTGCAGAGCAGGGGAAGGAGAGACAACAGAGCAGGACAGCTTTCTTTGTCTTAAAGAAGCAGCATGTGGGTGTGAGAGAGAGAGACTCTGTGTATGATAGCATGTGGCTTCTCTCAGAAATTTACCCAGCAGCAGCCAGCACACGAACCATGTCGCTGTCACACACACCCAGTCTGTGTCACACAGTCTCTGTGCTACACACACTCAATCTGTGTCACAAAGTCTGTGTCACACACCGAGTGTCTCTCTTTCACACTAGGGATGTTAAATTTGTCTTTACTCCTTTGAGCTCCTGTAAAGTTCTGTGGTTCATGTGATGCCACCAGCACACAGCATGCTGGGCTACCAGAGTGAAAGACAAGAGATCCATAGCAGACCTGAATGTCACAGAACCTGCAAACTAAAACAAAAATGTTTACATTAAAAACACGCTGAATGCCTTTATAATGAGGTATGAAACATACAATTCTACATTTTCCTTGCAAATATGGGTGTGTGTGTGTGTGTGTGTTGGTCACTTAATGTCAAAACCTTAGTATTAAAGTACATTTGCTAAAACTGTGTATTGTATAAAGATAAACATTTAATTATTTGAATATAATGCATTATTTGATTTCTGGCGTATGTATTTTGTGCAAAATAGCCGGCTGTAATTTTCATTTCAGATATTCTCACCTTGTCATCACTGTTGAGCCACATCAACCTTGATTTAATTAGCACTTATGTTACCCTCCCATCTCTGTATCCCTATCTTTATTTAGTTTCAAGTTCCTGAGAAAGGGAGTTGTATTTCAAGAAAGCTTATGCCCTAATAAATATGTTAGTGTCTTTAAGGTGTCAAGGGACTCCTTAATTCTATACAAGAGTCATGGAAGGATGAAATCTTTCTTGCCAGACTTCCATTCCACAGGTGATTCGTTAACATTGTAAAGCATGGTTTACAATTACATTTACCTTAGCTTACATAGGCACAGAGGTTTAGTCCGTACTGTGACGGGTGCCTATTGTGACCTTTAACATAAATTTACCCATATATTAAAGTTTAAGATGTAAACTAACAGAGTAGCTCACTCCTTTAATAATATTTTAGTTCCATTCCTTTAAAAATAAAGGAATACTAGCAAACCTAGGTTTCACATCAAGATTCCCTTCAAATGATATTAAAAATTGAAAGCTCTAATTTAATGTAACTATGACAGACCTTTTAAGACCAGTCACAAAATCGTCTACAATTAGATTTACTTGCAGCAAATAATTCCAAACAAAAATAAAGTTTTGAGAAACAAAAAAGTAGAAATACATCTCACGTGGAGTTATCTGTGATAATTTATTAATATTGTGTTTTGATTGAGTTATTGTGATGTTACCATAGGCATACACTGAATTAATGCAACAGCAGTATTTTCAGGAAATGCACCCTGGAATAGGGAAATGGATTAAGATATACCCTTCTCAGCAATATCTGACACACAATGTAAATACCATTTGCTTCAGTGCCCTGGCTCAATTTGTTGCAGAGGTCATCAAACTGGTTTTGGGAAGGAGATCCCAGAATGTGAGCTAAGAGAACAAAAACAATTTTGGCTGGATTTCAAAACAATCTGTCACATGCACAGAAAATGAGAGCCAAGGTGAACACTGACTCCAGAGCCTGAGTTATCTGGGAAATTTGACTTCAGGACTCCATTTCCAGGACAGTAGCACTTAGGAAATATAGACATGCACACAGGCCTTTTGTTCTAAAAATTAGGACTGTCAATCACAGTTAACTAACATCATTAACTCAAAACAAATTAATTTGGTTTTGAAGTTAATGGTGACTGATCCAGTTTTATTGCACTGTTAAACAATAATGGAGTATAATAGAATACCAACTGAAAATTATAAATTTTTGGATGTTTTCTACATTTTCAACTATATGGATTTCATTTACAATACAGAATACAAAATGCTCGCTTTATATTTTTCTTACAAATATCCGCACTGTGTAAAAGAAACAAAAGAGGATGTTCTTTAAAAACATATTAATTAAGTTTGTGACTGAATTCCTGGGGAGGAGAACTGAATGACTCCTGCTCTGTCATTTTACCAAATTTTGACATATATTTTGTGTTATGGTCGTCTCGGATGATGACCCAGCACATTTTTCATTTTAAGAACACTTTCACTGCATATTTCACAAAATGCAAACATGATACCAATATGAGATTTCTGAAGATAGTAACACACTAGACCCAAGATTTAAGAATCAGAAGTGCCTCCAAAAACTGAAAGGGATGAGGTATGGAACATGCTGACTAGGGATGTTAGCTAACAGTTAACTGAATAGTCAACTAACTGCATGAATTCTTAGCAGTTACACGACTATTTGATAGTCACCAGGGGCAGGGCTGGCAGCCATTGTACTCCGGGTCCACTCCCAGAGAGCCCCATGCCACCCCACGCTGCTGCCTCTGTATCAGAGGCAGCAGCACATGGTGGCAGGCAGGAGCCATGCCAAAAACCAACTTCCCTCGCTGACCAGCTGCCTGCTCCCCTGCACTGTTGCCTCTGTCTGCACTGCTGAGATGACAGCAATCCTTGTCTGTGGGGGGAGCGGGGCGGTCCAAGCTCCTCCCCATGGACAGAGGATATGGAGGGAGGCAGTGTGGGAGGCTGTCCCAAAGCAGCCTCTGTCCGTGGCAGCCCGGGCTGGCCATGGACAGAAGCTGCTCCGGCGGCAACCCCTGTCCACGGAAAACTAGGACCCCCTGCTGGAGCAGCCTCTGTCCACAGCCAGCACCAGCACCACCTTGGACAGACGCTGCTTTGCGGCAGCAGCCCTGCAATGGACAAGGGCTGCTGCCAGAGCAGCCTCTGTCCATGGCCAACCTGGGACACAACAGAGGCTGCTTCATGGCAGCAGCCTCTGCCCGCAGCAGGCCTTGGCTTACCTCAGGCAGAAGCTGCTTTGCAGCAGTCTCCCCTGCACCCACCCCCACACACTGCTGTCTCTTATAGATGCAGCAGCACAGGAGGGAGGCAGACAGCACTGTGGAGCCAGTACTGGGGGAAACCCGCTTTTAAGCCAGCTACCCCCAGCTCTGGCTCCTGCTCCTCCTGACCACTGCCTGTGATACAAAAGCAGTAAGGGGAAGGGGAAATGCAAGTAGTCGACCAGATTAACCGATAAGCCTAGGCTTATCGGTTAATCGACTAGTAGACTACTTGTACACATCTCTAATGCTGACAGAAGTCTTTAAAAGAACAACCACCTGATGCAGAAGCTACAGAATCCAGACCTCCAAAAAACAGAAAAATCAAGCTTCTGCTGGTGGCATCTGATTTACATGATGAAAATGAACATACATCAGTCCGCAGAGCTTTGGATCACTATTGAGCAGAACTTGTCAGCAGCATGAAACCATGTCTTCTGGAATAGTGGTTGAAACATGGAAGGGGCATATGAATGTTTAGCATATGTAGCGCATAAATACCTTGTAACACTGGTAACGAAAGTGCAAAGTGACCACCTAGTCACATTTTTAGGTTACACTGTAAATAAGAAGCAGGTAGCATTGTCACCCATAAACGTAATCAACTTGTTTGCCTTAGAGATTGGCTGAACAAGAATTAGGACTGAGTGGACTTGTAGGCTCTAACATTTTACTTTTTTTTAGTGCTGTTAATTAAAAAATAATTCTACATTTGTAAATTGTACATTAGTGATAAAGATATTCAACTAAAGTATTTGTATGAGATTAATTGAAAAATATTTTTGTTTCTTTTTCTTACAGTGCAAATATATGTAATAAAAATAATATACAGTGAATACAGTATACTTTGTAGTCTGGGTTGTAGTTGAAATCAGTATATTTGAAAATATAGAAAACAACCAAAATATTTAAATGGCATTCTATTGTTTTTAATCTTGTGATGAATCACAATTTTTTAAATCATTTGACAGCTCTACTAAAATACTTTTTCCTCTCGTGTTATGCTTTGTGCTGTTCAAATTGAACACCACTTTGTTTTAAGGTGGCTGCCTGGCCACTCTATTCATCATTGGCCACAAGCTCTCAAGGGAAAAGATCTGTGGGTACAAATACAGCTGAAACTGCTTGCATTAACACTGTCAGTACACAGGGTACTGTACCCCAAGATACAGTCTAAGTGAAAAAATTGTGTGGTTTCAACATAGCAAGATAAAGGTATGAGATATGAGGGGTGCATATAGAAACCTTAAAAGGATCAGAGGTGCACCTACCTTTAAATCACAGAGGGGTAGCTGTGTTAGTCTGATATTGGTAAAACAAAAAAAGCAGTCATGTAGCACTTTAAAGACTAATAAGATAGTTTATTAGGTGATGAGCTTTCATGGGGCAGACCCACTTCTTCAGATCATATTCTGAAAGCGAATTGGCATGACCATTATATAACAGAGGGATACAATGAAAAAAAGACAACTGACAAATCAGCTACATAGAACAGAAGGTGGGGGCGAGGGAGGGGAAGTGATAAGGAAGAAGGAAATTGCTTACTGTAAGAGTAAATTAAGTGGTTAATCTGGGGTCACTATGAATATCAAAAGGTGGGGAGGCTGTCTTTGTAATGTGTTAAGATAATTATCTCGATTAATGCCCATTCGCAAAGTGCTGAATTTTAGCATAAATATAAGTTCTGAGGTCGGTCTCTGTAATCTGGTGTTAAAGTCTCTTTGTTGTAAGACCCATGTCGTCAGGTCTTTACCGGAACAACCAATTTTATTGAAATGCTGGCTGACAAGTTTGTGTGTGTGTGTAGATTTCTGATGTCTGATTTGTGAACCTCACATCAATGCAAGCAAGGGCTCCCCAAAGAGCCAGCACTTCCCCACCCCCTCTTAAAGAGACAGAGCCGTGGTGAGGCTTTTTTTTTTTTTTTTTTTTGGTGCTCAGTGAAATGCGGCAGGGGCCTTTCTTTTTTAAGGCAACCCTAGGGGTTCCATGGCCAAATAAAATTGGGAAACACTGCCTTACAGTGTTGCACAGGTATTGGTCTCAGGATATTAGAAATAAGGTGAGAGAGATATCATCTTTCAATAAACCAACTTCTGGATGGGACTTCTTTCACAAAAGAGATACATCGCTGGCATTAATATACACTTGATGCTCAACTCAAATATTTCTGTAGCGCACAATAGAATTAGGCCTGTGCCTCATGTACTCTCTGATACACTAGACTTACAGTCTCCCTGATTAATGGCACTCTACCAGCTGTGAGTAAATTCTAAAACTGAGGTATTTATTGAATTAAATATGACAACAATAAAGCAAAAATGATAATACAGCTAGTATATTACTTTTTATTTGTTTTGATTAAAATGCAATACAAATCTGTTTCAGAATACTTTTCAAATTATGATGCCACAGATTTTTTCCATTCTAAGTGTGCTACAGAATTGTGAATCAGCAATGTATGCATCTAAACAGCTGCTGTCACAGATAAGCAAGAATGAGAAAGGTAAAGCTGGAGATTTGAAAGTCATTTCAAAGGAAGATGGGGCTTTTGGCAACAGATGAAAATGGCTTGGATATTTGTCTTGCTGAAAGCAGTAATCCTTGTAGATCAATGGTTACCAACCAGTAGATCCTGGAGCCTCTGACAG
Organism: Rafetus swinhoei; assembly: GCA_019425775.1. NCBI lineage: Eukaryota > Metazoa > Chordata > Testudines > Trionychidae > Rafetus > Rafetus swinhoei. The sequence goes on along the minus strand of CM033437.1, from coordinate 264,452,157 downwards.
GTGATCCTGACTGGTTTGGCCAAGAGGCTATCAAGTGCTGGCACTTCGGTTGCCCCTCCCCACCACTGCTGCGCATCTCCTGCCCCTTGCCTTGGAGCTGCATCCCTTCCCCAGGAGCCTCCTAATTTCTGTGCAGGGCAGGGAAGGAAGAGGAGGGGGTGCTGATGTCAGCATACAAAGTGGGAGAGGGGGCACCCTATCTCCACAGAACGGGATGGGAGGCACAACAGGACCTGAGATAGAGTTTGCTGGCTGCTTTTGAGAGTGGTGCAGGGCCAAGGCAGGGGTGAGCCTGCCTTAGCCCCTGTGCACCACTACATAGGAGTCACCTGAGGTAAGCAGTGTCCAGCTTGAGCCAGCTTCAAACCCCTGCCCCAGTCATGAAGCCCTTCCTACAATCCAAGCTCCAGTCCTAGCCCTGAGCCCCCTGGACCCAAACACCCTTACAGAGACTACACCTTGAACCCCCTCCTGCACCCCAACTTCCTGCCCCAGGCTCAGCTCAGAACCCCTCTGACACTCCAAATCCCTTAGCCCAGGACTAGAGCCTGCCCTCAACCCTCTGCCCCACCTGGTGAAAGGGAGGGAGGATGTGGGAACGGAAGGAGGACGGAGTGAGCAAGGGCAGGGCCTCGGAGAAGAAGCACAAAGGATGCGGGGCAAGGGTATTTGGGTTTGAGGTAGATCCTGGATTGCACTTAAATTCAAAAGGTGATCTTGTGCTTAAAAAGATTGGAGACCACTGCTGTAGATGTTATTTGTAAAAATCTAATATATAAAGGAGAATATTTGTATGTTTCTGCACTAATAACCTGGACACTATAGGAGCTACCGCAACCAAACTTTGCATGGGATAACCTTTCCTCCAAGAGAAGGTTTTAAGGTACTTTTGGACCTGATCGGGCCCAATCTCAACCTGTAAAAATAAAAAAATAAACCACCGCGCTGCGCTGCAGGGGCAGCCCCACCCACCCTAGGTCACGTGCCCGCTGCCTGCGGCCCCCAGTGCCATCCAGGACTGATGCTCTTAAACCTACTGCCAGCCTTTGACCCCAATGATCTGTGGACTCACAAAGAGACGTAGAAAAGGAAGGAGCACTAAGTATATTTTTCTGATTCCTCTAGACTGGTCCCCAGAAGATCGTGATGAACTATTTTTCCTTCCTGTGAGCTCTGTTACTTATGGAATCACATTAAGATCAAGTTTTTCTCCACATATAGAATAAGTATTTCAAACCAATAGGGGAAGACTGAAAGAGGATATGGTCTTTGATGCCAGCAGTATGTAGATGACAGTAAGCTCTCCATCTCAGTATTATCAAGTGTGGATAAAGGCATTACTCAGATGTCAAAGTGACCTAATAGGTAAGTACATTAAAGAAAATGTGATGGATCAAGCAGATGGTTCTATGCAGGTAAAATAAAAGTGACAGTGGTAGAAAGAGAACACCACTGAAAAATTAGCAAAGCCTAAGCTAATGAGCATAAATGTTATGTTTAACCAGTTAAACACCTTAGCCGGGATCCTGCAGGTGGGGGGTGGGCAGGCTGAAGTGTGACTGGGTCTGAAGGGCGGCTTTCGAAAAAAGGTGGGGGGCTGGCCAGATCAGCTCTCCTCCCAACATGGAGGGTTGAGATCACTCCACACCCATATGGTGCCCAGCCCTCCTCCACTACCGCTTCTCCAGCAGCTCCCAGGCATTCCCAACAGTGTATGTTGCTAAGAGGCAGCAGCATGGTCCAACATGTGTTTTCATTCAGTTTTTTATTGTTGCATTCTGCCAACCTTGGCTTGAGGAACACAAATGAAAGAAGGCAAATGGCAGCCTTCAAATATATATCACAGCAAATGCTGAATAGAATGTTATGGGTCAAAAAAGGCATTTGTGGGCTATTCTCCTAGGTTGCATCTAGACAGAGGCGCTATTTTGGGATACGTCCAGTATCCCAAAATAGCTACTCTGCATCTTGACAGTGCACCCATTATTTCAAAATAACGGGCACTCTATTCTGACACCCCTGTACACTTTGTTCCACGAGGATTAAGGGAAGTCTCAAAATAGCGCTCTATTTCAAAATTACGAAATAAGCTATTTCGAAATTAACTCAAAATAAGCAACACAATTTGCGTTGCTCAGATTGAGTAGCTTATTTTGACCTAAGGGTACAGTGTAGACGCACCCCTACTGAATATTGAAAGTTTGCTGTAAACAAAGAGGTGCAAAAGCTTCTAGAACAGGGGTCTGCATCTATGGCTCAGTATGGAACCAAATATGGCTCTTTTGTCATTTCCAAAATGCATGCACCTGCATGAAAATGAAAAATGAAAATTTTTTTAAAAACGTAATTACTCATGTAGCTGAAATGCGTGCATGCAACTGAATTTGACCAGTTATGATGTAAACTTCAAAGAAATGTGCAAAAAGATGCAACAGCAGAAGTCCCATTAAATAAAATCTGTGAGTACGTTTCATTTATGCTATTATTAATCATCATATCAATAATCAATAATATTAAGTTGTACGTTTACATTCATGCAAATGGGTATTCTTATACAGCTCTCTGTTGACCATTTGTTCTGAATTTTGATGTAGTTTGGCTCTTTGGTTTAAAAAGATTGCTGACCCCTGTTCTAGAAGAAAAGCTCATAATAACTTTCTTTCCTTGAGTGCTAATCCCCATCGATTCCTATCAGGTGTGCGTGTGCCGCATAAATGATTGCTGGAAGGTTTTTCCCCTTAGCAGTACCCACTGGTCAGCTGTGGAGCCCCCTTGAGTGGTGCCTCCATGGCGCTCAATATACGATTAGGGATGACAGTGATTAATTGGTCAGCGAGTAACCATCACCCTTACTGGATGATGCTTACCAGTTACTGGTTAGCCAGCGGGCCCAGCCAGGTTGGAGTAGCTCCCTGCCCACCTGTTTAAGCAATTAACTAGTTAAATCTAATGTTTTACCCATTAATTGATTAAACGGAATTTTACATCCCTATATATGACCCTACTAACCCTTCCCCCATTTGTTTCCTTCTTACCACCTGTGATGGTCATTAGTTCAACTAGCCTAGCAAGTGCTCCCTTAGCTCGTTAGTTAGTTCCATAGTTGTTTAAAGTTTCAGGTAGTTTGTTCTGCCCTTTTGCTTTCTTCCCCTTGGATCTGTGGCATACCTCAGGACCAGGCATTTAAGTTGGGTTCTGCTCTGCCTAGAATGGCACATGACTGAGCATGCCAACCTCAGGGCAGATACCCCAAACCATTTGTATGTTCTGTAATTAGATTCCACTTACCCAGGACCAAAATGTGTATTCCCAAAATACTGCAGTAATTTTATAGTGGAGTCCCAGACAGTCCCTAGATGCTCTATATCTTCCCACCCAGGCTAGCCAGACTATGTGATGAAATGGTCACATACATCACAGATGGAAAATATTCAGGTTCTCCCAGTCCCAATAAACTAATCACTCACTCCTTGTACCTTAGATATCTTACCAAAGCAATGCCCGTAGACAATTCTGTAATAAAAGTGTTTACTAACTAGGAAAAAGAAATAAGAGTTATGTACAGGTCAAAGCAGGCAACATACATGCACTTTCAGTATGTACTTTAAAAGGTGACAAGCCTATGCCTACGAGGGACCCACACAAATAATGATGGAAGTGGCTTGGAGAAGAGGTGTAAAATTTTGACCAAGGACAAAGAAAGAGAGGGACTCAGATCAAAATTAATCTTAATGGAGTATGCTCTCCGACCCTAAATTCCGGGTCTGAGTGAATCAGTGTGCAACATGGTACTGAATAAACAACATCGTTATCCTCAGAATCACAACCTTTCCGGCACCACTTCCATTCACCAATGACACATAAGTGGAAGAAGGTATCTGAGAGGGGCCATTTTCCAAACAAGGCACCTCAGCTTTCCAGGACAACAGTAGCATGCCCCAGCAGGAGCACTCAGCTCCCAAGACTCAGGGACAAGGGCCATCGACTTTAGTTTCCACTGTGGTTCTGTCAAGTTTGGCACCTAGTCTCCCCCCTGAGAACCAATGTCAGGTAGAAAAGTTGGACTTTCCATCCACCCTGACACTTTCAATGCTGCCAGGGTCCTCACTGAGATGATGGTGCCACAAACCCAGGCAACCCAGGACAAGCCTTCAATGCTGCCATACCCAGCACTGTCAACAAAGAAGCCATCCATGCAATGCCATTCTCCCTCACCTGATGGCACCATTCTCTTAGGCACCACTCCCACTCACCATCATGCTCCCTGGTACAGCCGGTATCCCTGCCACAGCATCGGTGCTGGTCTCCAGCATAAGCAGAGTATCAGCGCCAGAACCCATCAGAGCAGCATTCACTCATCTAGCAGAGGTCAGCGCCTCTGTGGTCTTCCAGATCCAGATCAGGGTCATCAGGATCAGAAATGAAATCCATTTGAAGCATAAACTTATCAGGTAGTCAACTGGAGTATCAACTACTTGCTTTCCTCCCTCCCCTTGCTGCCTCTATGAAAGGCAGCAGGAAGGAGGGGGAACGAGGGGGGAAAACAGGAGCTGGTGCTGGGGAGAGCCAGCTTAAAAGCCGGTTCCCTGAGCACCTTTTCTGAAGTGCCACCTGTTCCGTGGGGGATAGGGAAGGCTGCTGCGAAGCAGCCTCTGCCTGCAGCAAGCCGAGGCTCACTGTGGATAGAGGCTGCTCTGGCAGCAGCCCCTGTCCACCGGGGTCCTGCTGGGCTCCCCCACAGACAGAGGCTGCTAGGCTCAGCATACTTGTGCTGGTCCAAGACGCTGCGCCTCGGTATTTTAAACATAGTAAGAGCCTGGCAGCTTTTACTCTATTTAAAATGCAGAGGCGCAGCGCGGGTGGCTCCCAGAACGGACAGGAGCCAGGACTGCTCAGTCCCGTCTCAAGTCCGCTCCTCTGGAGCTACTCCCACTGAGGCTCTGCAGAACAGCCCTTATCAACACACAATTATTCCAATAACCGCAATTTAACGTCCCTAATCCATTTACTCTCATCACTATGAGCCCTGGTCTCACAGGCACAAGAATGAGATGCCTGTAACTTGGCCACCTCTCCAGCAACCCCAGACACAATGGCCCTTCTGGATTCCCTGGGCATACCATCAGAGCCAAGGACTGCTCTCCAGGGGCTCACAATCAGTAGTCTTGGAATCCAGAGTCTCCCACACACAGAAGAAGCGACAGGGCTGTAGGGGGTCAAAGACAGCCCCATCCCACACAATCACAGAGGTGTCTTCTTCAGCAGCCCAGAAGCCAGTCCAAACAGGTCACTGCCACAACAGTAGAGAGCCCATATGCACAGTCAGGACACCAGAGAGATTAGGGCCAAGAGGACCTTATCCCACTGCGGGGGGGAAATCATCATTGTCACCAAAGCTGTAGCAGGAACCTTGCCTTTGGGGCCCCCCTTCAATAGATCATGTGATATTCTCTACAGTTCTACTCCTTCCCTCCCTTCCACCCCCTTCTTCATCCCTATTAAGGGACCTTTATCATGAGCAACTTCTTATTCGGGAGATGCAATCACTCCTTGATGTAGGGCAGTGGAGGTGGTTTCTCGGGAGCAAAGGATTCTACTGCCTTTATTTCCTAATCCCCAAGGCATAGGCTGGTCTCAGGCCCATCTTGGACCTGTGCGAACTCAAATACATGCTAATGCTGAAGTTCTACATGGTCTCTCTGAGCACAATTATCCCTTTCCTTGATTCAGAGGATTGGTGTGCCGCCCTTGACATGAAAAATGTGTACTTCCATATATTCATTCTTCCTCAGCACAAATGCTTCCTAAGATTTGTTATCAATAGGGAACATAACCAGTTTACAATTCTACCATTTGGCCTGTCCAGCACACCTCGGGTGTTTAGCAAATGCGTGTCCATGGCAGCAGCCTTCTTTTGCAGGAGGCTCATGCAGGTATTCCCTTACCTAGATGACTGGCTAATATGGGGAGGTTCAGGAGGATAGATACATCCACCTAGTCAAATCCACATTTCAGAGACTAGGATTTCTCCTCAGTGTGAGCAAATCCTCCCTGTCCCAGACTCAGAGAACAGAGTTCACAGGGATAGTGTTGGACTCAGTACAAGCAAAAGTGTTTCTTTTAGAGACATGATTCCAAGCCATAGCAGGCATCATTCAAGGCCTCACTTTATACCCAACCATGACAGCAAAGGGTTCCATGTCCTACTCGGCCATATGGCTGCTTGTACTTACATGGTCAGGCACACCAGGCTGACTCAGGCCGCTTCAAATGTGGCTGGCTTCAGTCTACCGCCCCGCCCCCCCACCCTACCCCCCCAGTGCAACAGGCTGGATTAGGTACTTACGCTCCCACAAGTTCGACAGTAACTCCAGTGGTGGCTAGACCCCAGTACAGTGTGGCAAGAAGTCCCATTCAGCAACCTTTAGTCCACCTTGACTCTTGTGATGTATGCATAAGCATTTGGTTGGGAGGCACACCTGGGGGGACAACCGAACACATGGGTTGTTGTCATCAGAGGAGCTCTACCTTCATATCAACGTCAGAAAGCTCAGAGCAGGCCAGCAGGTGTGCCAAACAATCCAACCAGTACTACAGGGCCAATGTGGGACAGTGTGACAATATTACAGCGATGTTCTACATCAACAAGCATGGCAGGATTTGTTCCTCTCCCCTATGTCAAGAAGCCTTGTATCTTGGGAATTCTACATAGCTCCCTCTATTCACCTGCAGGCTTCTTATCACCCGGGAGCACAGAATCATCTGGCAGACCACCTCAGACTTCCTCACAGTCAGTCAGTCCACCCAGATGTCATACTTTCCATCTTCTGAAGGTGGGGATTTCCCCAAGTCAATCTCTTTGCCACCATTCAAATGCCCAACATACTGCTCCTTTCAGAACCACAGTTGAAGCTCTCTCATGGATACCTTAAACCTGCTCTAGAAAGACCACTTCATGTGCACTTCCCACTGGTTCCCCTCATACACAGGGTACTTCACAAAAGTACAGAAAAGGGATGATATAGCCCTCATTGCTCCAGAGTGACCCCGCCAACATTGATATATCACACTCCCAGAACTGTCAGTGGACACACCACTCACAGTACCACTGTACCCCAACCTAATCACACAGAATTGTGGTGACCTCTACCACCAGACCTCCAGTCCCTCCACCTCAAATTCTGAAAGCTGCATGGTTAAACTCAAATGAGCTCCTGTGCATGAGCCCAGTCAGGAACATTCTCCTCAGCAGTAGAAAACCAGCCACTAGGACCACTTATCTAGCCAGTTGAATGAGGTTCACTTGCTGGTGCACAGAACATCAGACACCGCCCTTGCAGGCCCCTCAGATCTTAGATTATCAGCAAGGCTTAGCACAGTGTTCTATTAAGGTACATCTGGCAGCTATTTCAGCAATCCACCCTGGAGTTTCAGGTTGTTCAATATTCATTAGTCCTATAGTGGGACCCTTCATCAGGAAGGTCTGGAAAGATTATACAGTCACACATGACAGCCAACAGTTGCTTGGAATTTAAACCTGGTATTAGTTAGAGTGACTTACGAGACCCCCTTTTGAACCATTAGCTACTTGCTCTTTACTCTATTTGCCCCTCCTGATTGCTATCACATCAGCCAGGAGGGTGTCCAAGCTGAAAGTGCTAACTTCGGAGCCCTCTTACATGGTTTTCCATAAGTCCAAAGTGCAACTCGGGAAATTGAACTGTGTGTGGCAGTAGTGGATAGGAAGCAATGGCACCCAGTCTCTTCTCAGCGTATCTCCTCATGGATTACTGAATACATCTGAATGTGCTATTAGCTGGCCAAGGTCCCAGCTCCCCCTGTTACAGCACATTCTGGAGAACCCAAGTCTTCTGCAAATTTCCTGAATTGGAACCTGAGCTAGGAAGGCTGCTGAGAACTGCCACATGGTCATCAGTAGAGGTGTGAAGGTTTAATTGGTTAACCAGTAAGCCTCACCTTTAATGGGTGAGGCTTACCAATTAAGGTTAAAGGCAGGAGGTGGAGCAGCTCCCCGCCTGCCACAGACAGGAGGCTGCTCAAGCTCAGGCACCCCGCAGGCAGGAGCTGCTCCAGCCAGGACATCAAAGTAGACTCTGAGTGCAGGGCACCCTAGCCCACTGCAGGCAGGAGCTGCTCCAGCTGGGACACCAGAGCAGACCCTGCGTGTGGGGCACCCTGGCCCACTGCAGGCAGGGGCTGCTTCAGCATCCCAGCCAGTGCAGGGGTGTAGGCAGAGGCTGCTCTGGGTGGGCTGCAGCAGCCCCTTCCTAAGGTGGGGGCAGTGCTCCTGCTGGGCTGGAACACACTTCCTCACCCCGCTTGCTCCCCTTTAATCTGTTAACTGGTTAATCAATATATTGAACCAGTTAGCCAATTAAAAGGGATTTTACATCCCGGATTGTCAGTGCCTATGTTTACTTCTCACTACACCGTCAACCTCCATGTCAGCAATGATGCTACTTTTGGAAAAGCAATCCTTCAGGCTGTGATTCCTTAACTGCAACCCTACCTCTGGGGGAAGGTTGGATGTTCCTGATGGGAACTGATGTGAACAAGCACGTGAAGAAAAAAAAAAACAGTTACTCATCTTCTTGTAATTTCAAGATGTGTTATTCATGTCCATTCCAATACCCACCCTCCCCTCCACTGTAGTAGCCGACAGGAAGGAACTGAATTGGAGAAATGTTGGCAGCAATGTTTCCTGTAAACTGTGCACTTGTGTGGCTAGCCAGGAGAGATTCAAATGACACCCATCTGATTAGCAAAGCGCTCACAGCTAGATTTTATTTCTACTGGTGGTGCACATCGACACATGCCTCAGTGCACATAACATTATTCTGTACATGAATGGAAAAATCCACACATGGCTGTAAAAGTTTAGAAGAAACATTCGTCGATAGGATCATATACTGAGTACCAAAGAGATGCCACTCCAGGGGGCTCCACAGCTGATCCAGTAGGTGCTTCTATGGGAAAAACTTTCTGACAATAGTGCACGTGCACTACATAATAGACATGAACAACATAATAGAAAACCCTCCCGCCAATGGCTCGGTGCGGGCAGGAGCCTGCTCCGGCCACGGGCCAGTTAACAGTAAGCATCAGCTGGTAAGAGTTATGCTTACCAGATAACCAGTTAATCATTTACATCCATACCTAACAAATGTGGCTGGGGACTTATATTATAAAACCAACTACTGTGCGCAAACAGCTGATTTTAGGCATGCCCATGTATCAAATACAAATAAGAACTTAATGTAAAATAAAAAGATTGTGGTTCTATTTATCCCTCCACGGTGCTTACAATTTATTAACACATTGATTAATTAGGAAATATGTTGTATTATGAAAGAATATCTCTCTACTATATATGTAAACTTAGAAACTTCGATCTACAAACTCCTTGATTTTTACATATTAAACAACCATTTGTTAAGGGAAATTATGGACTTCAACACATTGTAAGATCAATTCCATCAACTCCTGTTGACTTCACTGGAAGTTGAAAAAGGTAAGTGTAACCACCACTAGACAGATTTGAACCTAGGACCTCTGAAGTTTAACAAAGTAGCCTCTAAAGCTTGAGCTATACAGCCAGCTGGCTCTCAGCTGAGGTTGTAGAGCTCCCTTGTTCTTATCTCTTGCTGTAAGTGGTCTAAGTGCCACTACATGAGACAGTGAACCATACTAGGTATGTGGGTTACACAAGCATCACAGAGGCTCAGGGTCTAAATGAAGGCCTGCAATTTCATATATGCTCATGCTTAAAATAATTCAATACAAATGATACCATGGTATTCCATTTTCAGTGTTCTATTATGTTCAGGTCATAACAAGGTTTTTCAAACAATCAGGAATGCAACTATAAAATCAGAAAAAAAGAGCCAAGACTTTGCACCAGAATTTAGCTAACAAATCTGTTGTTGATGCATGTGGCAGAAGAGAATTCAGCTGTCTTCCACAGCTATATTTGGTTTTCTTCTATTTGCTATTTATTCCTACTGGCACCAGTAAAAGCATATTCTGTAAATCATATATGACTTGAAAGACACATACGGAACAGCTAAGAAGAGTGAAAGTGCTAGCTTTCCTGAGCAGTTTTTCTGATCATGAAGACAAACCCTAAAAGCTGCCAATGTTGTGATGTCACCACAGAGTCTGACTACTAAGTGGTTTCTTGGTTTCCCTTTTTAAAAACACTGAAACCAAATAATGTAACTGAATTTTTAAAAGCCTCCCATTAATCAGATCATCTCACTACATTCTATAACAGCTGGTGTCTGGTTACAGTTTTTATCTTTTACACACAAGTTTATTTACATATGTACACATCCAGGACTGAGTGCATGTTTTACAACAGCGTTGGCCTTTAGCATGAAGTGAATGACAAAGCAATCAGAGTCAGTACAAAAGTTGTTAGTCCAACTGCCAGAGACAAGAGTGCATGAACTGTTACACAGCATCTTCTTGTACTGTGCATATGTGCAAAAGAATTCAGATTTCACACCCATATGGGGCAATACATGTATTGCTTTGATCGCGTTAGTCAAGGTTCCAACAGACCAGAAAGCTGTTCTGCATCCTAACTACATCAGATTTCAAAATGCTCTTTTGTTCACCCAACCAGCTCCCTAGTATAGTCATCCTTCCTTAATCAGAGATTTTCTTATCCCAGACTACTCATTTGCCCCATGAGATGCAGCACCTGCTACAATTTTACTACTGTTCTGGATTCCTTGTCATCCCAGACAAATGTGATGTGTCTCTGGAGCTGTCTTGACTCTGCACACTGGGCTCCATGACATCAGCCATGCTATTGCTTGCTCCTCCTACATACAACGTGTCAAGTCCGATTTACAACTTACCCGCTGATACACCCTCTTTTTCTGGCCAGTGACTGTAGCTCAGCTCTCACACATCTCAGTTAGTCGCCTTCCTAACTACATCACAGTGAATAGTCTTTCAAAATACCTGATAACTATCTATGCATATCCATCTGCCCCACCTTGTATTTAGCTGTGATACTCTGAGGACATTTCCCAGACCTGAAAAAAAGCTCAATGTAAACTCAACAGCTTGTCTCTCTCAGCAGCAGAAGTTGGTCCAATTGAAGCTATTACCTCACCCACTGTCTACCTTTCCCACTGCACACTGCTGCTGGAGCAGAGGGGCACAAACTGAGCTTTGTCCTCTGCCACGGCCGCTTTGTACCCGGCGGCACTTAGGGGGGACGGGGATGCTTCAGGAGTCTGAGGGTGGCTGAAGGGGAACCAACCCCGCCGCCGTGACTCATCCCCTGACTCTCCTACGCCAGCCGAAGCGAATCCCTCTCCCCCCCCGCCAGCTATCCTCTCTCACGGGGCTTTCCAAGGATCCCGCACCTTAGCTCTCAAGCAGGGGAATTTTTTCTTACCCTGTAACTTCAAGACCGCCCTACACAAGAGCTGCCAGCTCCCCACGGCTTCCCCCGCGCCTCCCCCGTGGGGGGTCATGGGACCCCTTCTCCACCAGGAGCGGAGCCCCCTTCTGGTCCCAGAAAAGCGGGTGTCGAGTGGGAGCCCCGCGGGCCTGGCACAGCCCGGACCCCCCGCACTCACCTGGAGAGGTGCTTGAGGATCTGCTTCTTGATAATCCCCGCCATGGCCCGGCCGCCGCCCGCCCGCTGCGAGCCTCACGGGAACCCACCGGGGCCGCAAGCGCGGCTCATCCCCCGCGCTGCCTCCTCCCGCGGTCAGGGAGCGGAGCCGCCTCCACTCACGCTCCCGCCGCCATCTTGGCTGCAGCATCGCCTAGTGACAGAGAGCGGGGGGCGGGGCGAGGGGGCGGCGCCGCGCAGAGACATCTCCCCCGGGGTGCTAGCCCCCCCCCCTTTCCCGCCGCCACCGCTGCCTCTGCGGGACTCGGGGAGCCCAAACCCGGCTCGCACCTCGCTGCTTGTGGCAGGCGCTGGGGGGCTCCCGGAGACAGGGAGTCACCCCATCTGGTCTCCCACCCGCGCCCGCCTCATCCGCAGTCAGCCGCCTCCCCCTCGCCCACTGCAGCCAGCCTGGCTCCCCGCTCCCCAGCCAGCTTCCTCTTCACGCCCCTCTCGCTGCGCCTCAGCCTGCCCCTGCCCCTGCCCCTGCCCCTCCTTCCCTCAGGTCTGAAGCTGGGCTGGAAAAAAGCGTGAGCAGCAGTTTGTTAGAGCAGAGAGTAAAGGGCGCCCTGCAGTGACCCAGCTCGAATTGTATTTGTTATATTTTTGCCGACCCCTTGCGACTTCTATTTGAAGCTCAGCCTTCCCTGTGCGTCCCTCACTGCCCCCAGGTCTGCCTCCTGCCTGCCTCCTCCTTCACCTGTATTGCCCTGCCACCCTTCACTGGGTCATCCGATCTAGTCGTGCCTCCACCCCACCCCCGCTTCCTTCGCAGCCCCTATTTCCATCATTCGACCTTGAAGGGAAAAACTATAAATCATGATCTAATTTTTCCTGTTACTTTCGTTGAAAAGAAGGAATACAAACAATACATTCATACAGATGTAATATATGAGCTATATAATAAGGAAGCATGGAGTCCATTTCTTTCGCATTTTTAATCAAGACACAAGTCTGTTATCGAGTGTAGGCAACTGTATTTTATTTATTAAGAGTTAGAAGATAACTGTTGACTAACACTTGAATCAGTAGTTTTGTACCATGACTAAATTTGTCTTCTTTTAATGACAAATTAACTTCTGTTACAACCTCAGATTTTCGTTACCTGAAATCTCTAACTTTTGGGGTGGGGGGGCAATGGAGGACGGGGCTTGGGCTTTAACAGCCCTCCCCCAGCCTCTAATTGTCTATGCCCATAATTTTTATATACACACCACAAATGTCCTCCTAATTGTTGGTCATATATGGAGTTGGAAAACTTTCTTTTATTTCATTTACACTAGCAATACACAGTTTGCTACAATATTACAAGGCAAAATGGAATTTGCTCCTCCTCCAGTTTTAAAGGTTTATCTCTCTAATAGACCAAAATGAAGCTTTTAGACTCATTATTTACCAACGGTACTCCTTTCCACATGGAAACATATATATAAAAAAAATCTTCACCAGGAACAGCAGGCCAAAAGAATACATACAAGGCCCAAAGAAAGCTAGCATAGTTATAACCTGTAAATTTCACCCTAATAAGAACTACTAAGGAGAAACCTCTTCAATAGTTCAGCACTTAGATTACTTGGGCCTTTGATAACCTTGAATTTCCTAACATTTACTCAGGTACCAGACTTTTAAGATAAGTTATTTTAAAATTTTACTGAGGCTCTACTTGGATTAAATACACAGATTACTTCCTTTCTTTGGAAACCTATTCACCTAAAACTACAGTTAATCTCTAGGTGATCTCTAACAGCTTTATTTCCTCTATCAACAAGCCATCTGTCAACAACCCATATGACCTGAAGAAGAGCTCTGTGTAAATTTTAAAGCATGTAGCTTTCACCAACAGAAGTTGGTGTAATAAAAGATACTAGTTCACTTACCTTGACTGTCCAACAAGCCATCTATTCATTCTAGGTCCTCCCACGACGAGCAAAAAAACCACACACACAAAGAAGCATCCTGTTGATGACCTTTGGAAATACCTTAGTTAACTAAGTAAGAGTTGTCCAAGGCAAAACGGGCAAGTTTGCAAAGTGCAACAGTTGATGGCACTTCTAGAATATATTCTAGGAATGCAGAGATCAGTTTTGTCACATCTCATACTACAGTTTGGACCTTCCTGGTCTGGCACCCTCGGGACCTGACCAGTCCCAAATGAGGGAATTTGGATCAGAGGAGATCCCCTGCCACCAGCCTCCCAGGACACTGCCTCTCCCTCTGGCTGGCTCCACCAACTCAATTAAAACCTTACATTTGCTCAGTGGTTTCTGCTGGTGTAAGCAAAGTAGGTGTATAAATTATTGTTATGGTGCAGCCATTTGAGGGTTTTATTTATTTTCTCAATTATGTGTGTATTCTTGCTAGATTTCTTTGTCTCTAGTAGGTACTCTAAAATAACTAGCTTATCATAAATGTCATGTCATGTATAGTGTCTTTATTTAGCAATAGTAAAAATATATCACATTCTCTTAGCACCTAGAAATTTAGGTAATCTAGATAGAACAACATGTGTAAGCGTAGGGCTGATGCTAAAATTGAAATTTTTGTAGAGCTTAAAAAAGAATGAAAATATAAATTTTCATTCAATAAAACACTACCAAATAAGCATACGATATTATTAGGTAGTGACTGAGTTGGCTGAGGAAGGAAATGGAAACATTAGCATATCCATTGTGACATTTTGCCCCTCCACCACAAGTCTAAGTATTGGGTGTTGTCACTAAGATGTAATAAGGACAAAGCTGACTGGGGGATGATAACTTGCATACCTGCTGTCTGTTAAGAACTCTAATGGGTAGCTCTTGGACTGTTGCATAAGAATGCTAATTACCTAAAATATGTCAAAATTAAAACTTAAAAATGTTTGTGTGCTTGTTTTCTGGATTTTTTAGAAATTAATTAATTTTGAAGCACATATTAGTTTGGCAGTTGAGAGGCAAGCTAGGAAAACAGCCTATATTTTAGAGGGGCTTTTATTTAATGTTAAGAGGAAACCAGAAACTGCTGAACTGGAAAACAGACTTCTGATAATTCCAGTGACCTCCCTTCAAGAACAAAAAAATAGATCTATTCGAGCAAGGATTAAGGATGCTGTCATTTAAGTCACTGACATAGAACATATAAAGAGGATTGGTCTAAAGCCAGAATGTCTTGCATTCTGCTGCCAATGCTGGCTTGAGAGATCTCTGTGAATCATACAAAAACATTTTATATCAATCATTTTCTACACCCAGTAGTTGCAAGAAAGTTAGCTATATTAAACTTAGATGATAATATTATAATGCTCTTCTTACATTACTGGATAATAACAAAAATGCAAACAGTTAAACTAAAGAAAACATAAATAAAATCCATCATACTGGAATTGTACTCACTGGAAGTTTGACATGGACTTCAGCGAAATAAGATCTGGTCAACCACCAATTACAAGAAAAAGCATTACCATTGTTCTTACAGTATTTGGGATAGACGTTTGCTTGTAGGCACTGAAAAGGTTAATAGATAGAGCTCTGTCTACCTGTGTCACTTTGGGGTTACCAAGAACAAAGCACTTACCTGTTAGATCTAGACATACCTCTATCTGTTCCTGCTCACATTTGCATAACAGAACAAAAAAGGGAAAAAGAATTAAAAATTGAATTTATGTTTTTGTCTAAATGTTTATTTCTATATATATATAATGTAGTATTGCTACTTCAAAGCTATAAAGGTGCACAGCTTTCCTTCACATTTCCCAATTTACAACTACAGTTAGACACTACAGGCTAGACTCACTATGACACAGAACCAGAAGGGATTAAGCAACTGCAGACTAAATGACCCCAATTCAAAATATGTTGAAGAAGTATATAAATGGTAATTGGGCTATTCCTTGCCAATAGCTAATATAGCCATTAGAGATGTGAAAGTGTGACTGTGTAGATGGTTAACCCATGAGCCTGGGCTTATTGGTTAACCTTCACAGTTACGTGCAGGCTCCCAGTATGTGTGGGGAGCCATCTTTTAATCCGGCCCTGGGGGAGCCACCTGCCCCCTCCCCCACAAACACACACACACACACTGCTGCCTCTGTATAAGAAGCAGCAATATGGGGGCAGAACAGGTGGGAGCTAGTGCACATGAGGAGTCGGATTAAAAGCCAGCTCCCCACACACACCAGCCCCTGGAGAGCTGCCTGCCCCGTCCCCCATGTAACCCCTGAAATTTTCAGGGGTTGCATGTTTATTTGATAAAACACATTTTAACATCCCTTATAGCATAAGAACATAAGAAAGGCCATACTGGGTCAGATCAAAGATCCACATAGCCCAGTATCCTGTCTTCCAACAATGGCCAATGCCAGATGACTCAGAGGGAGTGAACAAAACAGGAAATCATCAAGTGATCTCTCTCCTGCCATCCATTTCCAGTCTGACAAACAGAGGCTAGGAACACTATTCCTACTCAACTTGGCTAATAGCTAACCTCCATGAATTTATCTAGTTCTTTTTTTAACCCTGTTAAAGTCCTGGTCCTCACAACATCCTCTGGCAAGGAGTTCTACAGGTTGACTGTGTGCTGTTTGAAGAAAAATTTCCTTTTGTTTGTTTTAAACTTGCTACCTATTAATTTCATTTGTGACCCCTAGTTCTTATGTTATGGGAACAAGTAAATAACTTTTCCTTATTCACTTTCTTGATACCTGTCATGATTTTATAGACCTCTATCATATGCCCCTTAGTCTTCTCTTTTCTAAGCTGAAAAGTCTTTTTAATTTCTCTTCATATGGAACTCTTTCCAAACCCTTAGTCATTTTTATTGTCCTTTTCTGAACCTTTTTCAATGCCAATATTTCTTTTTTGAGATGAGGTGACTGCATCTGTACGCAGTATTCAAGATGAGGGCGTACCATGGATTTATAGAGCGGCAATGCGATATTCTCTATGCCTTTATAAATTATTCCTAACATTGTTTGCTTTTTTGACTGCTGCTGCACATTGAGTTCTCACATTTTCAGAGAACTATCCACAATGACTCTAAGGTCTCTCTCTTGAGTAGTTACAGCTAAATTAGTCCCCATTATTTTGTGTGTGTAGCTGGGATTATTTTTTCCAATGTGCATTACTTTACATTTATCAACATTAAATTGCATTTGCCATTTTGTTGCCCAAAATTTCTGAGACCCTTTTGCAGCTCTTCACAGTCTGCCATATTCTTAACAGTCTTCACAAAATTAGTATCAACTTCAAATTTTGCCATCTCACTGTTTACCCCTTTCTCCAGCTCATTTATAAATAGGTTAAATAGTATTGGTCCCAGTATGGACTCTTGGGGCACACCTCTGTCTATTCTGAAAACTTACCATCCCTACCCTTTGTTTCCTGTTCTTTAACCAGTTATCTGTCCATGAGAGGACCATCCCTTTTATCCTATGACAACTAATTTTACTTAAAAGACTTTGCTGAGGGACATTGTCAAAGGCTTTCTGGAAATCTAAGTACACTATATCCA
This sequence comes from Rafetus swinhoei, assembly GCA_019425775.1. Lineage (NCBI taxonomy): Eukaryota > Metazoa > Chordata > Testudines > Trionychidae > Rafetus > Rafetus swinhoei. Next base: position 264,435,014 of record CM033437.1, on the reverse strand, counting down.
CTGGATCCCCTTGTCCCCATGTGTGTTGACCCCCTCAAAGAACTCTAGTAGACTAGTAAGGCATGATTTCCCTTTCCAAAATCCACATTGACTTTTCCCCAACAAATGGTGTTCATCTATGTGTCTGAATTCTATTCTTTACTATAGTTTCAACCAGTGCTTTTTTTGTGACGGTACGCACCAGTACGGCGTACTGGCACCTTTTTTTGGGAGCACTCACACCAGCCGCTTTCCCCTGGCACAGTCCCCTGCCGGGCCTGGGAGCACTCGAATCGTGCCACTCTCCCCCGGCACAGCCCTTGCCATCCCTGGGAGCACTCGCGCTACGCCGCTTTCCCCCCGGCACAGCCCCCAGCCGGCCCTGGGAGCACTCGTGCCATGCCGCTTTCCTCCGACATAGCCCCCAGCCTGACTGACTCCTTGTGCGGGAACAGCAAGATGAAACTCAATTTAGTATGTTTTCATGTATTAATTCTTTAAAATCAAAGTAATAAACGGCATATACTGTACAAATGTTTTATTTTGATTTTTTTATTTCAACAATATTTATTTATTTCAACATGATTATAAAAGTCTATCACAAATTCAGTAGAAAAGGGTTTAGGGGACTCTGTAAGCAGAAGGGTGGGAAAGGCATTTTTCAAATTTACTTTCCTCAAGAAATGAGAACCGGCTCTTTTTTTTTTTTTTTTTTTTTAAACAAATAAAGCACTGGTTTCAACTAATTTTGCTGGTACTGACATTAGGTGTACCGGTCTGTAATTGCCAGGGTCACCTCTAGAGCCCTTTTTAAATATTGGCATAACATTAACTATCTTCCAGTCATTAGGTACAGAAGCTGATTTAAATAATAGGTTACAAACCACAGTCAATAGTTCTGCAATTTCATGTTGGAGTTCTTTCAGATGTGAAAGAGGTCCCTTCCCCTTAGTGGGTTCGTCCATGCTTTGTTGGTGGGACTGGCTAGACTGACAGAGTCTAGAACAGGTCCTGACTCATGACATTTGGACCTTTCTGTTGTGTCTCCCATCAGCTCCTCCTCACTGATCATAGCAGAGGTCTCTGTCTCAGGCTTCTCCTAGGTGATTTTTGCAGTGCTGGTGGACTCTCCACCAAGTATGGATGCAGCTCATTGTAATAGCAGCAGGTCAGCACTAGAGCTGTTGTTGGCCAACCTGGCCTTGTAGTATACCTGTTAAAATTTCTTCGCTGTCATGTGGCATTGTTACTGATCCCTATTGTACCTCTTTACTTAAAGTTGTCATGCAATATACTTGCACATAACCAAATGCATAAATAGATTGATGTGAACTGACTCATGTCAACCTAATAGTGTAGTGCAGACCAGACCACAGTTCCAGGCTGTAGAAAGGTGTTTTCTTCTGCCCTTGGAGTTAGATACCTATGCTATTTTTTAAGTCAAGTTAGGAAGAAAGTAGACAACCTCTAGTGTTCCCATTAAGCTGTGCACTTGTGCAGCCACTCAGGAGAGATTCAAATGCTGCCAGCTGATTAGCAGAGTACCCACAGATTTGTTGTTTCTACTGGTGGTGCACATTTGCACATGCCTCAGTGCAGATAAAATTTGTTCCACACATAGATAGGAAAAATCCACACATACATGGAAGAAATTAAAAGGAACATTTACCACTTCCCTTGTAACTTTTAGCCCAGTGGTTTGGGCACTCACTTGGAATAAGGGAAACCCACAGTCTGCCCTTCACCCCGAGGGGGAGATAGGCTATAAACAGTCATCTGCTGCCTTATATACGAGAGCACTAACCACTGGCCTATAGGATATTCTGATGTGAGGTTCCCTCCATATCGTCTGTGGAAGGTGTTCCACTATGAATAAACCATTTTAAAAAGTCACTGGCTCAGAGAGAGAGAGAGAGAGAGAGAGAGAGAAAGACTGCGAACATGAGACTGATACTGTAGCCTGAAGTGCTTCCCCTCCCATTAGATATCAGAGTCCAAGGTGCAATGTCAAAGCACTGTCTATACAGCTTTTTTAAAGCACTAGCAGAAGCCTTACTAGCCTAAGTCTGTCATGAACCCCAGCTGGTAGGCTTGCTCCCCACTCAGTCAAAAGTGCCCCATAGACATACCCTCATAGGTGCTAGAAGAAGTTAATATTGCATATCTGATTGCTGACTGTTGTGCCATTTGTGTTATCAGCATCATATGAATTCCCTCTGTAGAAACTAGGGCTGTCAACTGATGTGTGTTAACGCCTGCGATTAACGCAGGGAAGGATTAACGTGTTAATTTTTTTAATGCATTAATCGCAGGTGTTAACGCTGCACTGCCCTTTTGAAGTGCCGCTCTGGCACTCCAGCTAATCCCCAGCTCCACTTGTGCTGCCCCTTTGAAGTGCCAGCCCCGGCGCTTCAAAGGGGCAGCACAACGTGGAGCCCAGGATCAGCTGGGGACAGTGCTGCATGGAGCCCGGGTCAGCTGGGGATTCCAGCTGACCCCAGGCTCCCGTGGTGCTGCCCGTTGGAAATGCCGGGGCTGCCTTTCCAAGGGGCAGCGCTGTATAGAGCCAGCGTCAGGGGACTCTAGCTGATCCCAGGCTCCCACGATGCTGCCCCTTTGAAACGCCCCCGCAACGTTTCAAAGGGGCAGTGCATGCAATTAATCGCGATTAATTTTTTTAATTGCTTGACAGCCCTAGTTGAAATCACTTTCCTTTTTGTGCTCCTTGCTTCTATCTGCACTGTAACATGGCATCACCCTTAATGGGTTTCCTTGGGGTTATTACTTTTAGAAATATGAATTGTAAGACAAGAAACTAATTATTAAACATAGTCAAATTGAAAACAAAATGAAGTAGATGTGTATATAAAACACATTTTGCTTTGTAGCCTGCTAAGATATATCTTTTCTATCCTATCCTTTTCCTTGACTTATTTTAATAGCATGCCAGTAATGCAAGGCCTACAGGACCTAATTTATCCTGTATGAATTAGCTTTAGCAAGAGTATTGTGATAAAATATAGGGTTAAAATTATTTCTTCTATTTTTCTTGTTATTTTTGAGATGTGTATTATGTAAGAATTATGAAAGGCCTTTGCAATCAAACTTACAGTTGGTTTGGACACAGATGGACCATTACTCAATATTGCACGGGTAAAGATAAGTACAAATCTGCAAATTCCAGCAAAATTTAAGAGACCAGATTTCCTGGTACCTAAACACAAGATTTCCCGCCTTTTCTTTGTTCCGGAAATCAGTCCAAGGAGACATCAAGTGTTCTATACATATTCATAGACCTCCCTCATTTCTCTTTCAATCAGCTGTAGGTAACCACAGAAATCTTAGGGTGCCAGGTCCAACTTTGGTTAGGAGGTTAAACATCCAGGTGCCAAAAAGAGGATAAAAGCCTAGAAATTAAGGAAGTTGGGGATGTTGCAGCTGCTGTGCTAAGCCCACTCCAGAGTGTCCACTGTTTTCTCGAGGTCAGATACAAGCTCTATTCTCTTTTCAATCTCTATATCTCTGTCTTGCTTCATTTATTCTGTCTAACTCTTACTTCTAAGTATTTCATACTCCACCTGCACCAAGGTCTCTCAGGCAGAGGGAAGCTGGTTCTTCCAGCTCGGCCTTTGGGGAGAAGATTCTGTGACTATGAAATTCTAGTAGGTAATCAAATCTATATAGATAAGTCCAGTGTTATAACATAGATTGTGTTAATGTTATCCACAGTAGGGATGTTAAATATAGATGAATTAACTAATCAAATAGTCAATGGGATTTCCATCGACTATTCAATTAGTCGATAAGGACTAGCGCGCGTTCCGCCTTTGAAATGTACAAGAACCCCCGCTGCGGTTCTTGTATATTTCAAAGCGGAAGCACCTGTATAGAGCCTGGGGTCAGTGTGGGACTCCCCGCTGGCCCTGGGCTCCACATAGCGTTCCAAATTTGAAATGTACAAGAGTCTCTGCTTGGGCTCTTGAACATTTCAAAGTGGAAGTGCCACATGGAGCCCAGGGTCAGCGGGGGGGACTCTTCCCTGATCCCAGGCTCCACACAGTGTTCCAACTTTGAAATTGGGGCCCCGCTGGGGCTTTTGTACATTTCAAAGAGGAAGCGCCACTGCTGCGCCCTTGCCCCATCCCACAGAACTGGAGCTAGGGGGAACTGGCTTTTAAGCCGGCTCCCCCCAGCACCCCTTCATCTTTTGCCCTTGCTGCCTCTTTCTGATAGAGGTAGCAAGTCGGGGGGTGGGGGGGAGCAACCAATGTGTCGACTATCTGATAAGCTTTTGCTTATCGGATAGTTGACTAGTTGCTTACATCCCTAATCCACAGAGGAGATTCAATTAATCTGTATACTCAGTGCTATATTCTTTGTTGTATTTGCCACAGTAATCCCTGTAATAATAAAGCTTGTTTTAATTGCATATCTGGACTGTAAGTGTGACTGTTGTTCTGGGCCAGCAGACCCTCCTGAGGTGGAACTGTACTGTTACATCAGCTTGTCACCTGGGATATGGAGGACGAATTTAGAATCTCTGATCAGACTGGCGAGCCTTTCCCACCTACATTTCACTATAAATCCTTCTCAGGCTACAGCTTCAAACTAAAATTGTCATTTTTGCAACCTGCAACTCACCTAAGATCATGTATATTGTGTGTCAAGGGTCATATTACTGCACAGTATATATTTACCTTTTGGTATTCTCTTACTTTTGCCACTCTGTGTTGAATGTTAATCAAGCTGAGATATTATTCCATGACAGAAAAGTTCTAAGATAACAACTGTACACATTAAGCACTAATAGAGCAAAACCTGCGTGATGTTAGCAGATCAAGTGCCAGCTCATGCTAAGGCTTCTAGCACTCAAATGACCACTGACAAACATAAGTGGAACCAATATGGTACACCTGTGCGTTAGTATTGTTAAAAGAGGTATTGTATTGTTAAAATAGGTATAAAAGTGTATTTAGTGTTTAGACCAGGGGTGGGCAATAATTTTTAATGGGGGGGGGCACTCTAAAAATTGTTAAGTGGTCAAGGGCTGCACTCTTCCATGATATTAATGGAGGAGATGTGGGGTTTGGGATGGAGATTGGGAGCAGAAGGGAGCTTGGGGTAAAGGATTAGGGTGCAGGAGGGAGAGTGGGGTCTGGGAGGGAGTTTGGGTGAAGGAGGTGGTTGTGATCTGGGGTACTGGACTGGGATGCAGGGGTTTGGGTTGTGACCTAGGGCAGGAAGCGATTGTGATCTGGGACAGAGGATTGGGGTGCCAAATCTGGGAGGGGGTATGGGTGCAGGAGGAAGGCAGAGGGTCTGGATATGTGGAGTAGGGAGGCAGGATTGGAGGGCAGAGGGTTGGTGAAGGAAGGGCCTGGGGTGCCAGAGGCAGGTTTTGGCCGGGAGACTTACCTGGGTGACTCCCAGACTGCACCTGTAAACCTCGTTCCATGAGGCATAAGGGAGCGGTCGACAAAGGCTTACCCGTCGACCAATCCGTGTCTTGACTCGCACGCTCTGCCGACGATCAGCACAGAGCGGTGGCCATTTTTATTTTAATGAAGCCGGGGATATTTAAATCCCCGCTTCATTGACTATGTCGGGTAGCCTATTTTACATGCCTCTGTTGGCAGAGGCATGTAGTCTAGACATACCCTGAAAGGCCAGGATTACTAACAATAAGCAAAAAATCCCAGTGGTTGGCCTGGATTAGCCCTAAAGGACATATATACCTTGCCTTTTATAGAAACCTTTTTTACATTTTAAAACTCATTTGTGTTTATAGGTTTACCTTTTTTAACCTTGTAAATAACTGTCTTATTCCCTTTTTCTAGTTAATAAACCTTCAGTTTGTTACAGAACTGGCTACAAGCCTTGTCTTTGATGAGATCTGAGATACAATTGATTTAGAGTAAATGACTAGTTGTTTGGGACTGGGAATAACCTCAGTTATTATTTTTGATGCAGTGATCCATATATCACAAAGGCAAGGTTACTCGAGTGACAGGATCAGAGTACCCCAGGGGGACTGTCTGACTCCATGAAAGGCTGTTATAGTGATTAAGAAGTTTACACTTGATAACTGGTTAGTGGAATCGCAGTATAGCACTCACAATTATTTGGTGTGTCTCTCTTATTTTCTTAACAGTTTGCCCTAAAGTTGGAATCCATGCTCTAGAGCAGTGGTTTCCAACCTTTTTAACCACAAGTTCACGTTTTCAATTTATGTGCAATGTAAGTTCTACCTCAAACTCAAATACACTTGCCCCACTTCCTTCCTACAACATCTTTAAGGCCCTGCCACTACTCCACCCCTTCTTAGAGGCCTCCCACAGCTCACTCCATCCCTCTTCCTCCCCCATTCACTCACTTTCACCAGACTAGGGTGCAGGCTTTGCTTTAGGGCCTAGGAGTTTGGTTTGGAGTGTGGCTTAGCCCAGGGTGGGGGACTGAGGTCCAGGAAGGGTTTTAGGATGCAAGCTCTGGGAAGAAGTTTGAGTGTAAGGGGACTCATGTTTGGGGCAGGAGGATGTGCAGGAGGCGGCTCAGGAGGCCTATTCTGTTTGGTCACCATTTAACTGAGATAGCTTCCGGGTGGTGGAGCAGTGGGATTAAGGCAGATTTATTCCTGCTCTGGCCCTGCACCACTTTTGAAAGCAGCTGGCTTGTACAGCAATGGCTCCATGGCGCTATGTGCTGCCTCTCATCTACAGGCACTGAGCCCACAGCTTCTACTGGCCACGGTTCCCCATTATTGATCACTGGGAGCTGCAGGAGTAGTGTCTGCAGGCAAGGACAGCATGTGGAGACTCCCTACTCTGCCTTTCTCAAGGGCTCCAGGGACATGCCAGCCCCATCCAGGAGCAGCAATTACCATAGGGATAATTACTCCAGCCAAGATAAGTTAGGCATTTTAGAACTCACTACTCAAAGAATTACATTTTAAGCGTAAGAGAGAAATGAAAATTATGAAATGCACAGACCAGTCACAAATAACCCACTTTGCAAGTAGTAAGAAGTGGGCTGTGCCCACAAAAGCTCATGATACCATCTACATGTTTTCTTAGTCTATAAAGTACTACCAGACCATTTGCTTGCTGTTTTTTAAAAACAAGCCGTGTATGTGTTGGGTCAGGAGATGAGAATGAAGTTTGTTTTTGTGAGAATGACAGACACACACACAGTGTGTGAGAGTGACAGAGATTTGCATTGCCAAGCTCCCTCTATCCCCTTCTGTCTGTGTGGAGATAGGGTAAAGGAGTGGGGGGGAAGGGACACCATGACATCAGTGGGCCCCCCCCTTTTCTTTCCCACACCCTGCACAGCAAGCAGGAGGCTCCCAGGAGGGCAGCTCCAAGGCAGAGAGCAGGAACAGCATGACAGGAGGTGGAGGGGCAACTGAAGTGCCAGCGCTTGACAGCTTCCTGGCCAAACCAGACAGGATCACCTGTCAGAGGCTCCAAGATCTACTGGTAGATCCTGATCTACTGGTTGGTGAACACTGCTCTAGAACCATTGCAGGATAGCTTGATAGACTGGATGTCTTTAAAACCCAGATCCTCAAAGGCATTTAGGCTCCTAGCTTCTGCTAAAATGAATGTTGCTTGGAGTATTGTTTTATCCCTGTTGGTCCTAGGATACTAGAGCAACAAGGTGGGTGAAATAATATCTTTTATTACATCAATTTCTAGTCCAATAAAAGATTACCAGGAATAAATCCTAATCTCATTGTAGTAAATGGCAAAATTCTCACTGACTTTAATAGTCAAGAAACCGAAAAGAGAAGAGTTTCATAGGACAGCAATAGTAAGATTTCCACTCAAATGAAAGAAGTCACATAAAGGTTTTTTTTAATGGAGTCTTTCAAAACCCAGAAAGCCAACACTGATCTTCCCTGGTTTTCCTTGATATTTCCTTTGATCAAAGAAATTATGACAATAATACCTTAATTAAAAACACAAAGATATTGCTTTCCCTCATACGTTCCTAAGTACAGGAATTAAACAGTTGTTAAAAACCAATATGAAACAAAATTTTCAACAGAATCCAAGTTACTCTCTCTTTCTATTGCTCTGTTCCTTTTCTCTTGAGATGTCAATTTCAATATGGCTCCAATAGCCAGATTCTTCCAGAAGAAGGTCTGATTTCTCTTGTAAAAAACAAGCCAGAAGGAAAATTAATAAATTTAATTCTTTTTCATTAAAAGAGAACAAAACTCACTATATCTGTACTGATCTCATTTAAAGCTATTCTAGTTTGCAAGTTTAACAACTAATATTGCTTACCTTGGGGTTAGAGATAACAGTAGTTTAAGATATTAAAATCTATCATGTATCTAAACTGCTGCAGAAGCAATTCTTATTTCTCAAGTTCCTGTTATCTTACTCGCCCCAGCTCTTGCTCAAGTTACTCCACAGGGTCTTAGATACTCTACCACAAAGCAGTGAGTCTCAGTTGTTTTCTTCTTAATGCAACAGATGTGGTTATTTGGTGGTGTTTTCCTAGCCCAAGCTGTTTTGTGGTTGGTTATTATTTCCTCTTCGGCTGGGGAGTAAGGATGTTAAATTACAGTTACCTAGCTAATTGTGTGGTAGATACAATTTGTATTGACTATACAATTAGTTGATATGACTGCTCTGCAGAGCCACAGCACAGGGTAGCATCAGGAGCGGGCTCAAGCCAGGACTTAGTATTCCTGGCTCCTGTTGGCTCTGGGAGCCACCCATGCTGCAACTCTTACTACATTTAAAATGCAGAGGTGCAGCATCCTGACCACCAGGAGCCAAGACTGCTTGGTCTGGGCTCTTGCAAAGTCCAGCATTCCCTGTTTGCAGCATACAGCCCTATCCACCACAAACAGGGGCTGCTTCGCAGCAGCCTCCCCTGGCTATTCCCCCAACCCCCACTTGCTGTCACGGGAGGCAGGGGCACAGCAGGTAAACTGCTCATGGGAGGCAGGGGCACAGCAGGTAAACTGCATGAGTGTGGACTGCTTTAGTCCCCACTCACCCCATTCTCCTGCTGTGCCTCTGCCTCCCCTTCCCCATATGCTGGGAGGAAGTGGCTTTTAAGCTGGCTCCCCCCAGCACTGGCTGTTTCCCCCCACTGCCTCTCTCTGATAGAGGCAGCAATGGGGGAGGGAGAAGCAACTAGTCCAGTCACTACTCAACTAGCTGATAAGCTTATCAGGTACTGGACTAGTCACTTACAGCCCTGCTGCAAAGAAGGATTTAGTATCAGGACAGTTTCCAACCTAGCTCCTCGCAGAGATCCTATCGCGCCCCCCCAAGGAGGGACCAGCCGCGGAGGGGAGACACGGGGCTGCTCTCGCGGTGACTGGAAACAGCAGAACGAAGCCCCCGGACATGCAGCAGGCGGCGCCGCAGCTCGCAAACCCCACCTGCCGGGTGCGGCTCGGCTAGCGAGACCCAGCGGGGCCTGGCGGGGGCGGGTGTCTCTGCCCCTCCTCACCCTGTGCTGAGCCGCCGCGGGGTCCTAGCGCCTGACAGAGGCAGGGCCTCGCGCCCACACGCACCGGAGTCGGTGGGAGGGGAGAGACTCTTCCCCCACCACAGAGAATTCGACCCCTCCCAAACTTTGGCTCTGGTGTCACAGTAGAAAGCTGAGGGCGGGACTGAAAGTCACGTGAGACACCCCCCCTCCCCCCCCGGTCAGGGATACGCACACTGCGCCGAAGAGCGACGCAGCCTTAAAGCTATGGCAAGCGCTCGCCCGGAGTCTTCCTGCTGCCCATCATGCAGTGCGGCCCCGTTCCGCTCACACTCTATGGTGAGCAGGGTCGGCCGAGGCTCAAGGCGGGGAGGGGGGGGGCGGGAGGAAGATGGCGACGCTGGTGCTGGATAACGGCGCCTATAACGCCAAGATCGGCTACATCCACGAACACGTCAGGTGAACGTCCCCGCCCCCGCCGGAACCCGGTGCCCATGCGGCTTCCCGGCCGCGCTCGGCGCCACGGGCTGTAGGGGAGCCGCCGCCGCGTCGCTGCTCCCGAGAGACCCCGGGAGGGCGGCCCGGGCTTCTCACGCTCCGTTGGTTTATCGGCTCGAGCTCCAAAGGTGCCGGGGCAGTCCCCGCTGCAGGCCCTGGCCTGGCTCCGCACCAGGCATCTGAGGCCCCGTTATCCTGCCCCGGGGGTGGGGGGGGAGAGCGGATGTGCCGACTCCTCGCTAAGACGGGGTTGTCTCGCTGCTGGGAGAATTGCTGAAAGGCTCGGCCCTTACTTCGGTGTCCGACTTTTATCCGCTTGCTGGTGGGTGGGCTGCCCCGCCCCAAAGCCCTGTCCTGTTCCGCCCCTATCTGCTGTTCCTTGCTCTCTCCCAAACCCGTCCCACAGCTGCCAAACAGCTGTGGCTGGTGGGTTCTGAGCATTCCCTGGTTTTTTTTCCCCATGGGAGCTTGAGCCCTGGAACACTCACGGAGGCAGGGTCTTTGCCTCAGATCATTAGTCAGGGTTAACTTTACCTAGAAAGTGCTGTGACATCCTAGCTTCTGCTATTTGCTAGCCCTGGTGATTCAGCTGTTAGGTCTGGTGGCCAGACCCCCATTTGTCCCTCATCCGGACAGTAGGCCACAGCCACTTGTAGTTGATTGTGAGAGTTCTTCCTCTTGGAGTCCCTGTGAGGGGAGGTGCCCACCAACAGCCTGTCCCCAACAGGGCAGGCTGACAATGGGAGCCTCAGAGTCCAGAGGCTCCTGCTGTCAGCTAGCCCTGGTCAGGGCTTCTGCTGCCTGCTTGCCAACCGACAATGACAGTGGATGCTACAGGCACCTGGGGTGCCCTGCTGTCAGCCTCATCCCCAGTGTCAACCTGGGAAGTGGGAGGAGGAACCCCCTGTAGCTGTCTTAGGGCTGAGGAGGGTGAAGAACCCTAAGAGAAACAGAGGTGAGACTTTGAGGGTTGATTTATGCCCTGAGGATTTCAGGGGGGTTACATGGAGGAGGGTGGGGGCTTAATGAGGTAGGTAGGCTGTATTAATGGTGCTGTTCTGAGCACATGGGCTGATTGCTAGGAGGGTGAATTTAAAGGCAGTGAGAGTTGATGTGGGAGCAGGACTGATCTGATAGGCCATGATCATGGTGGGGGGGGGGCACTAAATTGAGGTAGATTGGGTGGGGACAGCACTAACTGCCAGGTGGGAGATGGGCAGATGTGGGAGGTGAGAGCTCCTGCAGCAGGGGCTAAAAGCACCTTATCTGATGCATGCGGAAGAGAGGGCAACACTAATTGTCACACACACTTTGGGGATGGGTAGGGAGAGTTTAAAAGTGAAGAGATTGACCTAAACGTACAATGTAATTTTTAGGGTGGGGAAACCTTTATGATTTAGGGGCCAGTCTCTTTATTTTTCAGGATCTGATTTAAGATTATTTTTATCTTGTGAATTTGCTAGTGTTGCTGCCTTTATTGCAGAGGGAGCAAGGGCTGTGGCTTGGACAGTCCGGGAGTGGGCAGGCTGAGGGGATTTTCAAAGTGGGGGGAGGCACCCGTATGTTAATTTTCACTCGGAGTGTACCAACAGCATTCCTACATCATTATCGGATAGCCATATTGGTAAAGCTTCAGTTTTACAAAAATGAGGAATTTGTTAATCAGAAATTAAAAGGTACAATGACTAAAGTAAAATCCCTGCAGTCAGCATGAAAACTTTCAAAGACACCATAATAAAGGCCCATCTTAAAGGTATGCCCCAAATTAAAAAATACAGTAAGAAAACCAAAAAAGTACCACGGGGATTAACAACCAAATAAAAGGAGTGAGAGTTAAAGACATCATTTAACATATAGAAATTAAATCCTAGTGAGGAAAATAGAAAGGAGCATAAACTGTCAAATCAAATGTAAAAATATAATAAGAAAAGTTAAAAAGGAGTTTGAAGAGCAGCTAGCCAAAAAGTAATAGCAAAATGTGTTTTACTTACGTCAGAAGCAGGAAGCCTGCTAAACAACCAGTGGGGCCTCTAGACAATTGAGATGCTAAAGGAGCACTCAAAGATGATAGTCATTGAGGAGAAACGAAATGAATTCTTTGCTTTAGTCTTCATGCTGAGGATGTTAGGGAGATTCCCAAACCTGAGCCATTCTTTTTAGGTGACAAAACTGAGGAGTTGACACCTCAATCTGAGACATTAGAGGAGCTTTTGGAACAAACTGTTAATTTAACAGTAACAAGTCACCGGGACCAGATGGCATTGACCCAAGTGTTCTGAAAGAACTTAAATATGAAATTGCAGAACTATGAACTGTGGTTTGTAACCTATCCTTTAAATCCGCTTCTGTACCCAATGGCTGGAAGATGGCTAATGTGACACCAAAATTTAAAAAGGGTTCTAGAAGTGATACTGGCAATTAGAGTGGTAAGTCTAATATCAGTACTGGGCACATTAGTTGAAACTATAGTAGAGAATAAAATTATCAGATATGTAAATAAACATAAATTTGTTGAGGAAAAGTCAACATGGTTTCTGTAAAGGGAAATCATGCCTTACTAGTCTACTAGAGTTCTTTGAGGGGATCAACAAACATGTGGCCAAGGGGAAATCTAGTGGCTATAGTGTACTTAGATTTCCAGAAAGCCTTTACGAGGTCCCTCATCAAAGCTTCTTAAGTAAAGTTGTTTGTCATGGGATAAGAGGGAAAGTCCTTTCATGGATTAATAACTAGTTAAGACAGGAAACAAAGGGAAGGAATAAATGGTAAGTTTTTAAAATGGAGACAGGTAACTAGTGGTGTCCCTCAAGGGTCCATACTAGGACCAATCCTTTCCAACCTATTTATAAATGATCTGGAAAAAGGGGTGAATAGTGAGGTGGCAAAATTTGCTGATGGTACTAAACTGCTCAAGATAGTTAAGACCAAAGCAGACTGTGAAGAGCTTCAAAAAGATCTTACCAAACTAAGTATCAGAGAGGTAGCCATGTTAGTCTGAAGCCGCATAAACAAGAGAAGTCCTGTGGCACCTTATAGACTAACAGATTTATTGAAGCATAAGCTTTCGTGGGCAAAGGTGCATCTGACAAAGTGGGTCTTTGCTCACGAAAGCTTATGCTCCAATAAATCTGTTAGTCTATAAGGTGTCACCAAACTAAGTGATTGGGCGACAAAATGGGAAAATGAAATTCAATGTTGATAAATGTAAAGTAATGTAGTTTGGGAAAAAATAATCCCAACTATACATACAATATGATGGGGACTAATTTAGCTAGAACTACTCAGAGAGAGATCTTGGAGTCATTGTGGATAGTTCTCTGAAAATGTGAGAACTCAATGTGCAGCAGCACTCGAAAAAGCAAACGGAATATTAGGAATAATTAAAAAAGGGATAGAAAATAAGATGGAGGATATCTTTATTGCCTCTTTATAAAACCATGCTACACCACATCTTGAATACTGCATGCAGATGTGGTCACTTTATCTCAAAAAAGATATTGGCTTTAGAAAAGGTTCAGAAAAGGGCAACAAAAATGATTAGGGGCTTGGAATGGGTCCTACATGAAGAGAGATTTAAAAGACTGGGACTTTTCCTCTTAAAAAGATATGGGAGGATATGATGGAGGTCTCTAAAATCATGACTGAAGTGGACAAAGTGAATAAGGAAAATTTATTTATAGTACTTATTCCCATAACATAAGAACTAGAGGTCACCAAATGAAATTAGTATGTAACAGGTTTAAAACAAAAAAGTTTTTCTTCACGTAGTGCACAGTCAACCTGTAGAACTCCTTGCCAGAGGATGTTGTGAAGACTAGGAGGACTTGAATAGGGTTAAAAAAAGAACTAGATAAATTCATGGAGGTTAGGTCCATCAATGGCTATTAGCTAGGATGCGTAGGAATTGTCCCTAACCTCTGTTTGTCTGGAAATGGATGACAGGAGAGGGATCATGTGGTGATTATCTGTTTACTCCCTCTGAGGCATCTGGCATTTGCCTTTGTTGGAAGACAGGATAGTGGGTTAGATGGACCTTTGGTCTGATGCAGTATGGCTGTTTTTATGTTATGTTCTTGTTAACATTGAACTTTGCCACCTAAAACATATCTTCCAGAAAAAGGCATCAGTGTTGAAGACATCATGAGATGGTGGATTCTCCATTTCCTTGCAGTTTATATTAATTGTTAATCACTCACACTTTGAATTAAAAAAGAAAGTGAAGAATTTTTTCCAATTTGTAGAACCCTAATCTGTATTGCAAAAATGATTCGCAGCTCTTTGCATTGACATTCAAAGATGTAGATACCCACGGATATAAAGGAGGGATGCTAAGAAAAAGGGGCCCAGACCATTGAGTATTGGGCAACTGCCTCAGTTGGGCTAGTTCAAAACCAAAAAGATGTGATCGTTAAGGAAGGAAAATGTTTTTAGCTTCTTGTTGAAAGTTTGTGTAACTTTTTTTGTTTTTTGGTTTTTTTGTTTAGCACTTCCCATTTCTCTAACTCTGTATGTTGAGTCATGTGGTTTTGCAGTAAACAGGGTAACTGCTTCTTTCTAAAAAATGCAGTCACAGAAATATTTATGGAATTTATGTTAAAACGTACAATATGATTTTTACATCCTATGGGATGTGTAGGAAAATAATCTTAACTTTTTTTTCAGTGTTATTCCCAACTGCCAGTTTAGATCAAAGACCGCACGTTTGAAAACTTTTACAGCAAATCAACTGGATGAAATTAAAGATCCCTCTGGACTCTTCTACATTCTCCCTTTTCAGAAGGTAATTAAAATACTTTGCAGTTTTAACAATGCAGTCTATTACAGCCCATTGATTAAGGAATATTTATTTTTAATATATGCAATATGCTACAAGTGCAGAGCCATAAACAGTATTTAAAAAAGCATTAGATACAACAGTGTAGCTTCAGTATCAGGCATGAAGTGTGGCTTGCAAAACCTGCCACTAGATACTAATTTAGGTAGGAAGCACAATTCATATTATGGTATCCTAAGTCATAGGGAGCAGTAGAGGCACAGTATCACTTATCTTTGTATCTTCTTGTTTGTAGCTGGATAACATTTACTCCCTTTTAATAGATTTGGAAGGGCTTCCATAATCTTAAAGAAGCTCTTATTTGTAATTTTTGTTGGTCTCCAAATCCATCTAGCAATCACTGTTGGAAGCCTGAAATTCTGCAGATGTTAGTGATTATTTGTAAAAGAGCATTGCATATTTATTAATGTCTTTTTTTTTTTCCCCAAACTTCCATAGGGTTACTTGGTGAATTGGGATGTTCAGAGACAGGTTTGGGATTATCTTTTTGGAAAGGAAATGTATCAGGTAACTAAAACACAGATTTTTGTATCTTAAATAAAGACTCAAAAGAATTAATAGAAGTAATACAAAAATATTCCAAATCATGGATATATTGGTTAATTCACTAATTTATGAATTTTGCAGAGAATTCAACAACACTCATACCTAAAATTTAGAAAATTGAGTTACCTATGATTTTGAGCTCAGTTTGTTCAGGCCATGACCTTGCAAGCTAGAACCCTTTTTTAACTTTACTCTCACAAGTAACTGGGTGACTTGAGTAGGGCTAGTCACCTGTGTAAAGTTAAACGTGTGTTTGCAAGATTAGGGCTTCAGCTAGTAAAAGTTACTAGATGGTTGCTTTTTTACTATTTAAATCTATGACTTATTTAAAGAGCGAGATTTTTGTTGCAGGGATGGGAGTTGAAGGAGACCGTTACAGAAGTGGAAGAAGTACCAAGATTTATGTTGTAACAGTTTTTTAGAATCAAATAGCCTTTTTCTGTGCATGTATTTATCATTCTTAGGAAGAATAAGCTGAATTTATAACGTGTATTATTAGAATATTATTTTGCTCACCTTACCAACATGGTTTAGCATGAAAAGAGCATTGGTGATTAAAGCCATAATTTTTCTCACAAAAATAAGATGTTAACTTATAAAATTGGTCTTTGCAGCACCTAAAGGGGAAGATGTTGAGAGCCAAAATAACTCCTCAGAACATTTTTTGTGTGTATTTGGATGGAGAAATTGGGCTGGTTAAAGATTTTAAACTATTGGGTTTATTAAGGATACTCATTGCTGTGGGTTTGGTACTGACTTGGAGAGTGAGCAGTAAAGAAGGAACTCAATTTATGTGCTCCAATTACCATTGAGCCCATTATGATGAAAGTAGCTTAGTGAAGGACTGTTTTAGACTGTCTGAGAACAGAGTAACTGCAGAAAGACCGAGGTGAAATCCTGGCCTTACTGAAGTCACTGTGAGTTTGGCCGTTGATTTCAGTGGGACCAGGATATAGCCCACATTACTAAAGGAAGCACACTTTTATACAAATAGCAGAGTACAGTACTGAAGGGAAATTCTCGTTTGTTAGTAGGAGTAGGGTAAAGTTTCTTGTATACACTTTTATCTTTCTTTACACTTAATGGGTGATGATTAAAAGAATACTTTAAAAGGATAGGTTATTCTTAAGTGTCATAATGTTTAAAATAGGGGCATAGGACATGGAAATGGAGGAATTCCATTCTGTCCTGAAAAATTTTAACACCTTGTGTGATGAAGCAGTGAAAGTGCACGTACTATTTCTTGTTTTAAAAAACAAACAAACTTCCAAAATCTGTATGAAACAAGCAGCTGGCTACTGATGTCCATAATTGGCCAGGGAGCAGTTTTAAATAGCATGGTGGTTGTAACACGCCACAAAATGTAAGATGGATAGTGGTTTGTAAAATGTTGTTTGGGAACACAACTTTATTCTTCTCCATAGGTGGACTTTGTAGATACAAATATTATTATTACTGAACCTTATTTTAACTTCAGTTCAATACAAGACTCTATGAATGAAATTTTATTTGAAGAATATCAGTTTCAAGCAGTTCTTAGAGTAAATGGTGAGTATATATTTTGTTGCTCTGCATTAGTGTGCTCCAAGTTAACTTCCCTCTTTAAAAATAGTGTGCCAAAGAAATTATTTCATTTGTTTCCCTGATTCTATAGTATACGTGCCTATTTAGTTCTCTAATCTGTGTTAAATTGTGCGTGTTTGTCTAATATTTCTTCTATATTCTTCTGTATTTATAATATTTTAGTGAGAATTTTAGTATGCAACAGCGAGAAACAAAGTGAAAGCAAGGGGAGTATCAGTGTATGCAGATAGGAGATTCAAGACAGAAGTAACTTTCTGTCAAGTTTCCATTTTTAAGTTGGCTTCTGATAATAGGGATGTTGAGATGGGGAAGTATGTGAAAGAGACTGTATTGCTACTTCTTTCTTAGTTAGATTTGTATGGAATTTCTGACAGTTTTCATTCACCTTTTGAAGTGGCCCATGAAATACAATGCTACAATCATATAATACATTCTATCCCACAGAACACAAGAAATTGGTGGCATGATTCATCTTACAGTGCCCTTTCTGATATTGTTGTAAAGGTATGGGAGGAATGAGTTGGCAGTGCATGTGGGGAGGGTCTTTGCAAGCTATTTTGTCACTTTTTAGACAAATTCTAAACACAATTAAGTATTGGTAGTGTTATGCTGAAATTACAGGAAAGATATGTTGGTTTCTTTTTAAAAAACTGGCCTTGAAATTAGTCACTGATCTTAGACTTGAATATATTAAATAGGTTTTTTTTGTTCCTTTTTTCTGGGAATGTCTTATCTGTTTTCTTTGTTTCTGGAAACTATTTCAGAAATTCAAGAGTTACCGAACATAGACTTATAAACTTCATGTGCATTTTTCATTACACATTGGACACTGCACCTGATCATGCTTTTATTGACATAAATGGAAGCCGAATAAATAAATAGGGCCTTTCATGTTTCCTCTTTGGAAGTACAGTAGAACCTCAGAGTTATGAACAACCTCCATTCTTGAGGTTTTCATAACTCTGAACGAAATGTTACGGTCGTTCAAGCTGAACACTGACACAATAAATTTTTGAAACTTTACTATGCAGAAGAAAAAATGCTGCTTTTAATTTAAATGAAAACCAGTTTACTTAAATTACCCCTCTTTTTTTTTTTTTTTTTTTTTTTTTAGTTCTGGCTGAACCTCTCTAGTTCAGCACACTCTCTGGTCTGGCATGATTTTAGTCATGGGTGTGGCCAAATTTCTCAGTCCCATAAAACTTGTTTACAGCCACCAGTCCTGGATCTCTGTTCTGTGCTGTTTTTTTAGCTCTAGTTTGCCCTTAAAGGCCTTCTAAGTTTGATCAGTAAGCAGTGGAAATACTGGTAATGCTGTTAGACAATATTGACCTCCTGCATTTCAGCAAATTCTCTGGTTCGGCACTGGTCAGGTCTCAAGGGTACCAGACTAGAGAGGTTAACCCTGTAATTTCAGTTTAACACAATGTTCTGTGTTGGGTTTTTTTTTTTGTGGGGGGGGGGTGGTCTTTGCTGCTCTCTGATTGCACACTTCTGGTTCCAAATAAGTTGTGTGCTTGACGGATCAGTTGATAACTACGGTGTTTGTAACTCTGTGGTTCTACTGTACTTTTAAAGGGTGTGTGTGTGTACACTAAAGGAGATGATTCAAAGACAGTCTTTCTCATAAAGATAACTGCAGGTTATGATGTACTGTCTTTCAAAATTCTCTTTAATCCATTTGTAAGTTTTAAAGTTTTTGCCTCTAGTGTTCTAAAGAATACCCAGCATAATTAGAATTAGAGTGGATTCTTTCTTTTCAGGCATATTGTGTCTGGTGCAGAGTGAGTTTTATAGCCAAAACTAAGAAATCATATAGCTATAATTTATAATTAAAGGGACATTTTAATTTTCACACTACTGTAATTAGAAAGCTGGTGAAGAACTATTTCCATTCTTCCGGTTCATTTTACTCAGTAATTAAATTCCTCTGTCTGAGCTTATAAAATCACAAACACCCAATTGAGAATTATGGGGCAATGTGGTTCCCCAAACCACTTTTAATCCTCTTTTTGAAAATATCATCTTGTGATTGTCAGGTCTCTTTTGCATGTTGCTCAAATGGATTTCTTTTCAGATATTTTAACAAGGGAATGCAATGGAGCTGCTAAAAGCTTTAAACAACATCTCAAAATCCCAAATGTAATATTACATTTAAAAGATGGGATAGAGATGTATTTTCTTATCTTGATGCTTTTTAGTTTAAATACAAAGGAGAACCTTTTTGTATACATAGTGAAGGGTGCTTGTAATCTCACTTTTTTTTAAGAATATTTTTAGTCGGGATGTCAATGTGTAGATGACTACACAATTAACCAATAAGCCTGGGTTTATCGGTTCATCCTGTCGACTATATGCATTTTCCCCCCCCACCTTGCTGTCTCTGTATCAGAGGCAGCATGGGGTGGGAGCCAGTCCCCTCCACCCCCTGTCTCCTGGGGGAAGGAAGAGGGAGGCAGGAGCCAGCTCTGCAGTTCTGCCTCTCCCCCTCCCCCTTCTGCCTGTATCAGAGGCAGTGCGGTGGGGAGGCGAGAAGAGCCTGCTGCCAAGCTGCCTCTGTCCATGGCAGGCCCTGGCATGCCATGGACAGAGGCTGCTCCGCAGTGGTAGCCCCTGTCTGCAGGGAGCTCCGAGCCCTGGTAGTTGGGCCAGGAGCACACTGGCTGCCAGCCCTGCCTCCAGGATTATCGAATAGTCGTGTAACCACTAAAATTTGATGTGGTTACACAACTATTCAATTACATGTTATCGAACATCCCTGATTTTTAGATAAATGTGGTAAATAATTAGAATACTCAAATATTATGTCTAATTGACAATGTAGTTTTCTGGTCAAGGAGTATCTGTAAAGAGCTGCATAGTTGTGGTAGAATAAATATTTTAAAAGGTACGCTTCCCTTCGAACCTCCCCCCATCCCCATTGAGTGTCGTGTTGTCTAAAAATTGTCACATTCCATCCCAACAAATACTGTATTTCAGTGCCTGATTAAGTTACTCCTTTTATATAAAACTGGGAATGAAAGATGTTTTATAACTAGTCAAAAATAACTTGAGTTGATAGACAAATTTGAGATGAAAAATGTGTTGTATTTTTAACAGTGAATAATTATCCATTAGAACTCTTACCAAAAGTAGTGTTAGATTCTCCATCATGGATAACCTTTATATCAAAGTTTGTTTCTAAAAGATGAGCTCTAGGAATTATTTTGGGGAAGTTCTGACAGGAAGTGATGACTAGATAGTCAAAATGGTCCTTTTTGGCTGTAGAATCTATCAATCACCTGGGCACACTGCAAATTCATCTACTTGGGCTTTTGGAAGGATAGAGCTGGATAAAGTCTGATGTTTTTGTGAGAAGAGGGGGTATTATGTTTAATTTTGGCTGTGGATGAAATTATGCTGCTGGAGCTATTTTGTATTCAGTTACCAAAGATCTACCCAAGACACCTAAATATGGGGTTAGTACTATATCTGTTTAGATACATTTTATATGTAAATATGTGTTGGCATATTTTTGTTTCAGCTGGAGCTCTCAGTGCGCACAGGTATTTCCGGGACAATCCATCTGAGCTGTGTTGTATCATTGTGGATAGTGGCTACTCCTTTACACACATTGTACCTTACTGCAGAAGTAAAAAGAAGAAAGAGGCAATTATTAGGTAAATTGCTTTATTTCCTTCCAGGTGACTTTTTGGTTATGTCTGAAGTGAATAATGACAGAAAATGATATATATTTTTTTCTAGGATCAATGTTGGAGGAAAGCTCTTAACCAATCACCTAAAGGAGATAATCTCTTACAGGTAAAATGTGCTAATTGTACACACGTGAGGCCTGGTCAGAAGCCAATTAAAGTCAATGGACATTTTTAATTCATATAATTAAGGGGTTTGCATTAAGCCTTTTTTGAGGAAGAGAAAGGCCTGTGTAAGATGACATCTTGAGTTTCAGCTATCATTTTAAACACCTTGCTGACATGACTCTGGTACAGCAAAGTGCTTAAAGCAGTTGCACAATTTTAAGGATGTCAGTACTTCTATTCAGTTGGATTACTTGAGTGCTTCAAATTATACATATGCTTAAATATCTTACAGAATCAGGCTGTGACACTTTTTTTGGGGAGATGTCATAATGATAGAAACGCTGTAATCCGATTTTCACCTGGCGGATAAGAAGGTACCCCATTTAGAAATGGACCGTTTAATTCCAGTGAACAGAGCTCACTAAGGCAGTGTTTGCAGGAAGGTTCTAAATTTGTTGGGGGCCCTAGGTAAACACACACTTGCCCAACCCAATGTGGAGGAAGAGGTGCAGTCAGAGTGAGCCTAGCCTGCCTTGTAGTCATCCTATAGCAATGGCTTTTGTCCTATTGGTGTGGATCTGTCTCATTCTGGGTGCTGCAACCAGGTGCATGGGATTTCAGTGCCACTCAGATGTCCCTCATCCAACTCACATATGAATTGGCTTAGCCATTCAGAGTATTTCCCAGTTTGCTAGGGCAGCAGCTGCTGCTGCAAAGTGAGTGTGTGGCAAGCTCATTGTCCAACCTCTCCTCTTTTGGAGTCTCTCCTCCACACGGGGTAAGAATTAGGATGATGGTGCTGGGGCGGAGATGAGCATATGTAATGGTGAATTGCAAAAAAAGATAAAAGGCATTGGTAAGTCACCTTAATAAAAAGTTTGGGAACTGCTGCACTAATCCTGGCATCCTGTACTGCAGGGGTGGGGAACTTTTCTTGGGTCAGGGGGCACCACACAAGCAAAAAACCTTACTGTGGCCCCTGACTGAGAAGGAGAAAGATACTCCCCAGCATAGTAGATTTTGTGTGCTTCAGCCCCGCGGAGGGCAGCCGGGGACGTAGGGCATGAGTGCCACTGTGGGCTCCCCAATGCTGGGGAGGAAGGGGCCTCAGCCTTGGCGGCTGGATCTGGGCAAGCTGGGGGCTGCATCTGGTCCCTGGGCCTGTGGTTCGTCACTCCTGCTGTATTGGGATCTTCTGTGATGGAACCGTATGCCTGTCCAGGGATCTTTGCTAGAAGACTTAGATGCAAGATCAAGGCTGCAGTTCTTAGTGCTGATGCTTTGTTTTTTGATGAATCGTAAGGTCTCTAATATATCCAACAGCAGACATATTACTTTTGTAGTTTTGCATGTATTTAAGTGCACTGCAGCTGATTTATTAGAATATATATAAATCTTATATAATTAAAAACTTTAATAAAAATACCCTTTTATTTCCACATGTAAAAACTGCTTACGTGTAAGTTAATGTAAACCTCCACATGTTGAAATGTCAAGTAGTTGCAATTTGAAAACTGAACAATAGTGAAAACTCTAACTTTTTTTTTTTTTATAGGCAGCTACACGTTATGGATGAAACACATGTAATAAATCAAGTTAAAGAAGATGTATGTTATGTGTCTCAGGATTTTTATAAAGACATGGAGATCGCTAAGTATGTTGACTATATTGCTAAATTTGAAAGGAGATACTTCCAAATCTAATTGTGTAGAGCCAAATACTACTATCCGTGTTCAGGCAACCTCCCCCAGCTTGTCAAAGAGGTTTTTACCTAAATAAGGCTACAGGATTTGGTACACTCTGCTATGTTACATTATATGTTCATTGTCTTTTCCAGGTTGAAAGGAGAAGAAAACACAGTGATGATAGATTATGTTTTGCCAGACTTCAGCACAATCAAAAAAGGATTTTGTAAGGTAAATATGACTGTCAGTGATTTCTAGAATACTCTCTTTTCCTCTTCAAACACTTTGGTAGTGAGGGAAGAAGGATGGATATTTTTTTTTTTATTTGTGTGATCCTGACTTGTAATATTTTCTGCATTAGGAGTTAATCGGTAAGTTTTTTTTTCAAAAAAGTACGATGTAATGATCTGAGTTTAACTAATTTGCAAAGTGACGTAGATTAAAAGTGACTTTGATTTTCAGATTTTAGAAATTTGAATCTGTTATAATATCATAGGCTCAGGCCTTGTCTACACTGAGAGATAAGGTCAAATTTATTAAGGTTGATTTTCTAGCAGTCTATTTTGTTAAGTGGAAGGTGCATGTCCCCACTGTGCACAAGAGTTGGAGGTAGTTTGATGTAGTACATTCCCAGTAGGATGGCTACTGTCAATATTGAGAGCAATGCACTGGTGGTAACTATCCTTCAATTCCTGCTGTTCCAAAATTGTGTAGCAGGTGGTTCTGGGTACATGTTGCCAGCATCCCAAAATGTGCTCATTTCCTCCCTTTCTGCTTTAAAGCAATGACAGTCTTTTCGTGTCCTTCCCCCTGCCCTCCTCCCCCCCCTCCCCCGCCCGTTATCTATGCAGATGCAATAGGAGGGTAAGCGTATTAACAATCATATTAACAGCAACAATCATATTTAATCATTGTGCACCTTATGCTGGAGTATATTCAGAACATATCCAGAGCCTACTAGAATGATAAAGAATCTCAGGAGGCCATTAATATACTCTTCTGTGAAGCACTTGAGTTGAGACACTGGCATATGCCAGCTGCATTTGAACCTCTTGACACAGTGGAATGCCAGATCTGGTGCAGCAAGACAAGCACAGACAGCAGGGATTGCATAGTTATGCAGCTATGGGATGATTAGCAGTGGCTGTAAAACTTTCACATGCATAAGGCTACTTTCATGGAAACTTGTGAATTGCTTCTCTTTTCCCCCCACCCCAAGCACAAGAATACCAGAATGAGACCTACTTTGATGGTTGAGAAGTGAGTGGAAATAGCCCTGTGGAAACTTGCAATACCAGACAGCTACCAGTCAGTTGAGAGTTCAGAGTGGTGAAATCTAGAGTTCGGGCTTTTGTGATTCAAGTAGCCAAGGCAATCCGTATCCTTCTGTTACAAAGAATACCGACTCTGGGAAATGTCCAGTGCATAATGGAGGGCTTGTGCCATAATGGGGTTCCCTAACTCTGTTTCTTCAGAAAGCTGAATCTTTCTTCCCAGATCAGAAAATGAACTTTGGAGGTGTTGAAATGCTTATAGTTATCGTTGGTGACCTAGCCTGTCCCTTGATCCTGTGACTCATGAAGCTGTACACAAGCAGGTTGTACAGCAGTAAGGAGCGTTTCAATTACAGGCTGAGCAAGTGCAGAATGCTGCTTTTGGATGTTTAAAAGGAAGGTTTTGCAGTCCGTTGACTAGGTTAGATCTCAGCGAAAGCAATATTCCCATTGTGGTAGCCTGCTGTGTACTCCATAGTTTTTGTGAAAGAAAGGGGGAGTTTTATGCCAGGGTGGGTGGCCAAGGCACAGTGCCTAGCCAGTAATTATGAGCAGCCAAACACCAGGGCATTAATGAGAGCACAGTGAAGAGCACTGGAAATCAGAGAGGCTTTGAAAAACAACTTTGTGAATGGCCAGACAGTGATATGATAGTCAAGCATGTTGCTCCTAATGTGCCCCCGTGTTAAGTGTGCTTGTCTGTAAACCCCCACCCCTTTTCAACACAAGCAATAAAGAGACTGTCATTGAGAAATCATGTTTTTATTGAGGGAACACTGGGGAGCAGGGACAGAAAAGGAGCTCAGGGCAGAAGCGTTGGGGGAGGATGTGGAGAGATGGGAAAGCAGCATATTAGTCCCCCTGTGCATCAGTCACAGGTGTGAGAAGGACAGCCTGTTGCTCCAGGTCACATCCCTGGGGGTTGAGTGTGCGGCTGCCCTTGACTCCCCCTTATCCCCTTTCTCCTGTGTTCTAGGACGCCTGGGTAAGGGGTTATGGAACTGGGTAAGGTGGGAACATGAGTCCACAAGGACTGAAGGGAGTGCCTGTGCATGTGGCTGTCCCAAACTGTCTACACTACTTTTTTTTTTTTTTTTTTTTTTTTTTGCGGAAGGGCAATGCAAATGAAGCGCTGATTAGCATTTTCTCGCACTTCATTTGGATAATCTATTCTGATCCGTTTTTGCACAAGAGGTTTTTGCACAAAAACATGCAGTGTGGACCTTTTCGTTTTGCACAAAAAGGGTTTTTTGCACAAAACGGACACGTCCACACTGTTTTTGTGCAAAAACCTCTTGTGCAAAAACGGATCAGAATAGATTATCCAAATGAAGCGTGAGAAAATGCCAATCAGTGCTTCATTTGCATTGCTTCTTCTGACAAAACACATAGTGTAGACACAGCCTCAGAGTCCACCATGCACATCATCACATCTGCCATGACCGTCAAGACTTTCTCCTGGTTCTTCCCTTTGAGTTTCCCTGCATTCTCTCCTGTGCTCTCACTCCACTCATCTCATGCATCACTTTTCTCCACTCAGTCATTCCCTGTCCAAGTGGGCTGATTGCATTTTTGTTCCTTGAACATGTCATCCCTAGTACATTTTCACCTTCAGACTTGTGCTAGTGGGACAGCTGGAGGAGCAGGAGTAGGGGACAGCAGCGAACATGTTTGCTGCTGCACCCACTGTAAGGAAAAATGGAAAGGCAGGCATTACAGGAGATAAATTGTCGAGCATAAAATCTAATATCTTAAGTATAAAGGAAGGCCTGCCCAAAGAAAATAGGATTGTGTTATGTCCAAGGCCACAGTTACACTTTTAAGCATTCACTATGCAGCAGGTACCCCATAGAGATCTTAGGGGAGCAGCTGGACTCAGTTTGATGGCAAGCATAAGGGACAGGCCAGGGCTCAAGCCTGCAGGGGGTCCAGGCATGGCGGCAAGGCAGGGCAGGAGCTCACATGGTGACTGTGTTGGGGTGGGAGAGTGCAGTTTTTCCCTTCTGCAGGAGCATGGGAGTGGGAGGGGACCTGGGTGAGCAAGGGCTCACGTGGACACAGAAGTTGCTGACTAAAATGTGGCTACAAAACTAGACTTTGTGCTGCAATGATGACAGACCACTTACTACAGGCTTGGCGGGAGAGGGTGTCCTACCATGGCGGACGGAACAAGACATGCCTCCCCAGAAACCCTGTAAGAAGGATGAAAGAGTGCCTCTGTTTTATGGAGATGTGCAGAGAGGATTCCTGCTGCTTCTACAGACACATTAACAAGCTGTTTTAGGGAGCCACCACTGTGTAGGCACAGTGGCTGCCACAGATCACACCAAATTGCCTTAAGCCACTTGTAGCATGATTAAAAAATGTGAACTTACCACAAGTGTCCTCCCTGCTTTATCATGGCCCCACAGCAAAATATCCCAGAAGGAGGGGGTTGTTTCCAAAGTGATAAAGGCCCTGACTGTTGTTGAGAGCTGATGTTCCATTCACTTGCTGACGGTCCTCTTCCTTTTTCATCCACACTGTACTCCACATGGCTGCCTGAGGAGTATCTTGGGAGGAATCTATAGAAAGGTGCAGTTCCCACCTAGTATCCCATGAAGCTGTGCAGAGAAGCAGCATGTTTGTGGAGATGACCCAGACCGTCCGTTGGCCTCCTTTGCCATCTCATACGCCGGCCTCAGCTCTTTATTTTCATGCAACACTGCTGGGCGTCCCAGGCACATCCTTTCTCCACCAGACCCTGTGATCTTAGAATCATAGAATACTAGGACTGGAAGGGACCTCGAGAGGTTATCGAGTCCAGTCCCCTGCCCTCATGGCAGGACCAAATACTGTCTAGACCATCCCTGATAGACATTTGTCTAACCTACTCTTGAATATCTCCAGAGATGGGGATTCCACAACCTCCTGGGCAATTTATTCCAGTGTTTGACTACCCTGACAGTTAGGAACTTTTTCCTAATGTCCAACCTAAACCTCCCTTGCTGCAGTTTAAGCCCATTGCTTCTTGTTCTATCCTCAGAGGCCAAGATGAACAAGTTTTCTCCCTCCTCCTTATGACACCCTTTTAGATATCTAAAAATTGCTATCATGTCCCCCCTCAATCTTCTCTTTTCCAAACTAAACAAACCCAATTCTTTCAGCCTTCCTTCATAGGTCATGTTCTCTAGACCTTTAATCATTCTTGTTGCTCTTCTCTGGACCCTCTCCATTTTCTCCACATCTTTCTTGAAATGCAGTGCCCAGAACTGGACACAGTACTCCAACTGAGGCCTAACCAGCGCAGAGTAGAGCGGAAGAATGACTTCTCGTGTCTTGCTCACAACACACCTGTTAATGCATCCCAGAATCATGTTTGCTTTTTTTGCCACAGCATCACACTGCTGACTCATACTCAGCTTGTGGTCCACTATAACCCCTAGATCCCTTTCTGCTGTACTCCTTCCTAGACAGTCGCTTCCCATTCTGTATGTGTGAAACTGATTGTTCCTTCCTAAGTGGAGCACTTTGCATTTGTCTTTATTAAACTTCATCCTGTTTACCTCAGACCATTTCTCCAATTTGTCCAGATCATTTTGAATTATGACCCTATCATCCAGAGCAGTTGCAACCCCACCCAGCTTGGTATCATCTGCAAACTTAATAAGCGTACTTTCTATGCCAATATCTAAATCGTTGATAGATATTGGCATAGAATTGTTGTATTAGAAAAAAAAATACAATAGTTGATCTTGGCATAGATATCTGTGTTCTTGCTGGTTCATAGTTCTGCAAGAACTGATTCCTCCCCCCACACAGCAGTGAGGTCCAAGATCTCTTACAGGCTCCATCCTGGAGCTCATTTGCAACCCTGAGCAGTCATAGTCAAGTGTGCTGCTGAGGTGTGCTGCCTGTTCTGAGATCTACTCACTATGCTGGCCACACAGGAAATGGCCACAGGGCAAGTGGCAGCCAACCTTTGCAAGCATCACAACTGTGACTAATTTTTTGTTTGTTTGTTTGTTTGTTTTTGTTATCAGCGTGTCAAATTTTCCTGGGTCTTTTCCTGAGCACCTGGAGAGCAGCAGAGTTGAAAGTCCTGGCCAGAGCAGTCACAGTTAGGGCACTGTGGGACACATCCTGGAGGCCACGAATGTTGACTTTAACAGTGCTGCATCTGTTCTACTCTAAAGTCACCTATGCAAGGTTAAATTTCACTGCTCCTTGTGAAAAGCAGGAGCACTAAAATGGATTTTAACAGCCCTTGAAGCTGTTGGACTGGGCTTGGTGGTGTAGGCACATTATTTAGAAAATTAACCTAATGCAAATCAAGCCTAATGTTTGATATAAACTACCAGTGTAGACCAGGCCTCAGTATCTCAATCTCGCCCTGTATTCCTCATTCTAATAGAAAATGTGAAGTACATTATGATTTAATATTGATCACCTTCTCAAGAATGACTTATCTGTTGCTTGTGTGGTTATGATTAGGCTTGGCAAAATTTGTTTCTTATTTTTTCTAATACAATGATTTTCATTGATATCTTTCAATTTTTAACTTTTTTATTTTTGCATTTGAGAATAGGTTAGGGCAATGCCGATGGTGGGGCTGTAGGGGGCTCCCTGTGCAAGGTACAGGGTAGACTGTGACTGGCCGAGCGTGGCCTGGAGGAGCAGGGACCCTTACCCATAACTGTAAGCAGGCTGAGGCTCTGGCTGCAAGGGAGGACACCCCACTGCTGAGCAGTTTTACTGGTGAGTGAGCAAGTAGGACTATGACTTCAGAGCTCACTGCACAGCTTTGGAGCAGGTGACATTGGATCCCTGCTGGTACATTGTGTGAGGAGGGCTGGGTTCCCAATGGGGCATAGCAGAGACCCCTGCATGGGACTGCCAGAAGGATGACATCTGCTAGTCTCCGGGAAGGCCATCTACTACTGAATGGCTTCTGCCTGGGAAGGGAGCCATTCAGTATCAGGGAGGCTTCCCCTGTGGCTGGGAACAGCTCTTCCTCTTTGCACTCCTGGCTGGGCATCTCTGCTTTGTGGAGCCAGAACCAGTTTTCCCTTCACCTTGTGCTCACAGGGATCCCATTTCCCTAGCTCCACTCTCTCACCAGGTAGGAACCGTTTACTATTGGATAGTGTCCCCCACAGCTGCTAGCTAATCTTACTCCTTGCAGTCGTAGCTGGTATAAGGCAGGACAACTACAGTGTGTCTCATCTTGAGCCTGCTGGGGTTGGATCTTACGGGTCCCACTGCTGTGCAAGGAACCATCTGCAGCTCTGCTCTCCTGGTCCTCCCTCACTCTTGATAGTGGAGTTGCTGAGGGCTCCCTGCATAATTGCTGGGCTATTGATACCCGATCTTTGCAATATATGGGGAAGGCTGCAGTCCTGGCAGAGCAGACTCCCAGCTTGTGTGAGAGTAGGTCCAAGCCATCAGGGCTGCAGAGGGCTCCCTTCACTGTGCAAGCAGCCACTCAGCAGCTGTGGCCTCCCACACGGTGGGCTTGGCTTCCTCTGCTGTCATTTGTGGTTAGGAGTTTCTGCCTTGCCTTGACAGGATTGCAGCCTCGCCACTACACTTTGTGCCTGCAGGGATCAGGCATCACCATCCCTGGGACAACACAAGGAACCCACTCACTCTGTGACAGCTGGAATGTAGAAAGCTCCCTACATGACTACAGGGCAGGTGGCAACTGACCTTTGCAGGCATCCCAACTGTGACTATATTTTGTTGATTTCAGCGTGTCAGCTGAAATGTTGTTTGCAGACAGTTATCAGATTTAAAACTAAATGCTGCCAAGCCTACTTACATTTTAACTTCCTGTGCCTAGTTTAATAGTTCTATAGTAAAGTGTAGTCCTAAGGCACAGATCTGATTTTGGTATCTTTCAGCTATTTTTCACATGCTATCCTGAGAAGTTGTGCTATTTTCTGGAACTTCAGACCTGCTTTAGACAATAAGTATTGTGGATGAATTTTATTAACATGACTACTAGTAGAAATTGATAATTAAGAATGGGATACTGTCTTCCATTATAGTGTCCTGTTTCTTTTGTTCCTATCTCACCTTTTAGAGCTGACATTTTTCATGTCTGTATTCCAGTCTAAGGCCATATGTTTTTTGCAAAGATCACATTTTTTTTTTTTTTTTTTTAATTAATGAAGATGAAAAGTTCTCCTGCTAGACTACTCAAGTCTAATATTCAGACTTGGCGAAACTGGTAGTGTAAGTTAGAGAAGTAAGGTAAAAGTTTGAAAAGTACCAAATAGGGATATCAACGTGTAGTCAAGTACATGATTAATCAATAAGCCTAGGCTTATTGATTAATCTTGACTAAAAGCATCCCCCCCCTTGCTGCCTCTATCAGAGGCAGCAAGAGGGTCTGTAGAGAGGCAGGAGCCGGTGCCCATGAGGAGCCAGCTCTGATAGAGGCAGCAGCGTGAAGGGTTAGGGGGACAGGTGGGAATTGGTACACATCGGAAGCTGCTTGCTCCTCCTCCCTCTCCCCGGCCCTGCTGCTTCTCTTTCAGGAGAAGGGAGGCCCACCAGAAGCTGCCATGGAGCAGCCTCTGTCCGCGGCGGGCCCCCACGCAGAGGCTGCTGCCACCCCACAGTGAGGTGGTAGAGCTCCCTGGGAGTGGGGCTGGGAGTGCACTGGATGCTGGCTCTGCCCCTGGGGAACTATCAAATAATCATGTAACCAAGAACATATTGTGTGGTTACATGACTATTCATTTAATCACTATCTAACATCCCTAGTACCAAAGTGCGCACTAGTCTTGCTTAAGGGAAACTGCAGGTGTCAGTGCAGAGGCTGGAATGGATGCCTTCAGAAATGCAGCACCAAAATGCTTTCATATGCTATTCAAGTAGACACCACTGTCTGATCAATATGGCAGAAAAAGTAAACATTGGACACAATTCTCATGCTTAAGTCTATAATAAGGGATTACAAAGTGTTCTGCAATAGATGTCAGCCCCCAAAGACTTGTGCATGTTATGTGACTCAATAGATAGAAGATACTACCTTCAAAACATCCCATAGCAGGGGAATAATATGTAAATAATGATCTGATAAAGTTGTTACTTTTGTGTGTGTGTGTGCTTCCTTTTTTTAAGAAGTCGTTATCATTCATGTCTGCCTAATTTAGCCAAGGGAAGAAATGGTGTTAAGTGGAAAATACAAGACTGGGGAACAAATACTTCGTCTGGCAAATGAGAGATTTGCTGTTCCAGAAATTCTCTTTCATCCTTCAGATATTGGTATTCAAGAAATGGGAATTCCTGAAGCCATTGTTTATTCAATTCAGAACTTGCCTGAAGGTATAGTGGTAGCAATGTTTTGAAATGTATTCTTGAAGTCTGAAGATTTTTGTTAAATCCAAAGTGTATTAGAAGGCTAGTAAACTTGATGCATCAGGCATTAAGGAACTTAAAATTGATGTAAAATGTGACAGTTTTAACTCCTTGTGAATGTCAGTTACTCCAGAGCTCTTTTGCAGTTTCCTTAATGTTTCCTGTTGCAGAAATGCATTCTCATTCTGGTAAAATGCTTGGTTTCTATTTGTGCTTAGTATGGCAGTATGAATGGAAACCTTATGAGTTCATTTTCCACTTCAAAACGCACCAGAATTGTATTTCCTCTGAGGATGGAAGCCTCATGGCTAAATTAAATGTAGTTTCATTTTTATTTTAAAATTACTTTGGGCATTGGAAAAGTAGGGAGTTCCTGCTGGCCAATATATGCGGACAAATGAGGCCACCGAATCTTAAAAATGAAAACTAATCCCCTTTCTAGCTATGTTGTTCTACTTCTTGCTTCCATTGAATACATGTGAATTGTCATAGTATTCGGTAGATTGGCCATTTTCATTAGAAGTGTATCTAACTTCTGCAGCAAAAACGTTTCATCACTTAACAACTATAGCATCAAAGCCACAAAACTACATTCATTCTAAAATAATTAAGACAGTGATACTGTTTCTTGAGTCTAAACTGAGCTATTAGTTGGATTTCAGGAATGCTCTCATCTTTTAATAATACATTTCTAAAAGACAAATTTTGAAAGCCACATAAAGTAGAGAGACATTAATGAAAGTTCTTACTTTAAAAGGGTGCAGTTAATAAATTCATATTATACAAGAAAACTAGTTTCACATCTGTTATCAGATTTAGTGGAGTCTCTTGAAATGTGCATAACGCGTGGCCTAAATATAATCTGTATGTATTTAATATATTTAGAACATTATTTAAAATGTAATTAAAATTAGTTTTAATTATTGTCCACTTTAACTTAATATTCATGAAGAAATTGGAGAAGCCAAGTCTGTTGTTAATACATATATGTTGGCTTTGTTTAAAGAAATGCAGCCTCACTTCTTCAAGAATATTGTTCTGACTGGGGGAAATAGCCTCTTTCCAGGCTTCAGGGATCGAGTCTACTCTGAAGTTCGATGCCTCACTCCAACAGATTACGATGTTTCTGTTGTTCTGCCAGAAAAGTAAGTCCAAAACAATATAAATAAAAAGGCATCTATTTTATTATTTATTTTTTTCCTAACAAAATAGAAATTGTGCAGTAGAATTCCTTTTGTGGATTAAAGATGCTTATCTGTGTTTATATTCCATCCTTTAATTTAATCTGTTCAGGTGGCCCAAAACAGAAGGATGCTATAACTCATTACTGAAAGTGCATTTGCAGAGCTATATTTAAGATTCAGGACCACCTGCCACTCTTTTGTCTGCTCCAATGCTGCAGACACTTACACATGCTTAACTTTACTTCTGTGAGTAGCTCCATTGAAATGACTAAAACCATTCACAGAGGCAAAGTTAACCAGTTACATATGTGTTTGCAAGATCGGGGGATTATTTTCATGTCTTATTCTAAAGAATTCCTGAGTGTTATAAACATTATTCATGCCATATCATTGATACATGCAGCATTTTTAGGATTTGGAAAGTAGCAGCTGGGTGGATGGCTAAAGATGTCAGGAGAAATAGTTTTGGACAAGAACACTGAGACAGATATTCACCTCTTAAAATCATTATGGAATCATCACTGTCTAGACAGAGTAGCCAGAACGTAGGTTTAAAGTCTCATCCAAAAGACTTCTCCACCAAATAAATGCATTGTATGGAAACGTTATCTATGTTGGAAGACTGAGTCAGTCCAGCTAGAATGTGAACCATAGGTTTGAAACATTCCTTTGAACTAAATGCTTAGATCACTATATCATATCCACTGGCTCCAAACCAGTTTTGTTAGTGCTAGTTTGAAGAATAACAGGTTTTTTTTTAGTTAGCCTTGTACATCTGAAGTTCTGTTTTTTTTTGTTTTTTTGTTGTTTTTGTTTTTAAAGAGGAAAACATAATTTCTATCAGAATTAAAAGTTATTTGGCCTCTTTGAGGAACCTTAAAACATGATGATCAAATAACTGGTACAAATAGTACATGCCTGATGTATTAAACACAGTTTTAAATGGAGGCCTTTGTATTTGTGGTAAATATGTGATGAATCTGTTGTATAGATTTGTGATCTAGCTTTATAAAGGTTCTTTATATGGCTGTCACTTCATGAGTGCTGTGACAGCATCCACTTAAGGTTGTGAATTGGTAATTTTGAAAATATTACTTGGGTGAGGTATACCACTCAAAAGTTTTTCATCAAATAATTTTGCATCAAGCAGCAAATAACTTACCGTTCCTAAAATACATGGTTACCAATTTAGAACTTTATATACACACCAAAATGATCTGAAATACTCTGAGCCAGACCCCCACTGCATCTTTCTAATGGTGCAGTTTTTCAGCAGATTGCCTCTGATGTATAGGCATAATCTCTCCTGGTTTTAAATGTAGTAATGGATGTGGCTCACTTCTAAATAAATGCCTACAATGATTTTTTTTTTTTTCAAATTACTACATAATTTGAAGTATTTAAAAGTAACTCGTATAACTCTCTCTCTTCTCCCCTCAGCCCTATTACGTATTCTTGGGAAGGTGGAAAATTGATTTCTGAAAATGATGATTTTGAGGATATGGTAGTAACTAGAGAAGATTATGAAGAAAATGGACACTGTATTTGTGAAGAGAAATTTGATATTTAATATGATACTTATTTGAACTACAAACTATTTTATGTAAATTACAACAGTTCTCTTTTTTTATTAGGAATGTGTACAATTAATTTTAAATTACCACTTAATTTTTATATATTACCCTTTGTCATTTTCACATTACATTCCATCCTTATTAACATTTTAATACATTGTGGTGTTTTTGATGCAAAAAGTGAATTAAACTATTGACATGAAACCTATTTGAAGATTAGTGTTAAAACAAGTGTATAGAAACGAAGTTTTAATCTAAACTTCAGAATTCATGTTGGAAGAGAAAATATCTTGTACTGAAATAGTAATGCAGAATCATCTGCATCAAATACTCTTTAACCTGGGCTCATTTTAACATATCCTGGAGGGAAAAACATCCTGTAAAAGGTTTACTCTGACTAGCTGTAATTTTCAGTGAATGGTTAAACTCAAAATGTACATTCCACAATGGAATAGTTACACCAACTTTCTGAACACTATTCTTTTTTATAAGTTCAGGATAATGCTATACAAGAAATAACCCCTTTGCATATCTCTCACGTGTAGTTAAGAAAAAACAATTCAGTCTCCAGATTAACTTCTTTGTTAGCCTTCCAGCAGTAACTCACATTTTAATATGAAATTATACCAATTGCTGAGTTGCATATCATACATAAACATCTCAGGTCTCTATTTTAATCCTTGTCCTTCCATATCTATACCTTTTGGTTCTCCCATGTTGAATTTAGCTTAGGAAACTTTTAGATATAGACCCATCAACTGTGTTCATTGCCATGAATATCTTCAATACCTGTGTTAAAATTAAATGTACTTCCAGCTGGCCTTTGCAAGACATTTTTAATCTAACTTTCTCACAAATTCCTTAATTTGAAATATATATCCTGTTTTCCCTTTTTCCTTGCCCCCTCTCTCGAGTATTATATGTACCAGACAGGAAGAAGATCCTTTCTTGGTTGCTGAACAAAGTGTGTTGACTGACTTTAAAAAATAAATTACAACAAAATACAATAAGTAACTTTTGGAACAATACAGTACTGATAGAATTAGTAAGTTAGTGAGATCTACTAATTTAAATTGTGTAAAGAACATATGTCACTAAACTGGGAGGATTCTGATATTTAGAGATATATGTTTCCTTTAAGGTGGTGCAAGGCTGTTAATAGAAATGAAGTGGCAGTTTTAAGACTGTAGTAGAGGGGAAAGAAGGAGATAAGGTACAGTTGATGAGCTGGTAAAAGGAAGTAACCAAATGAGCCAAGAGAGCTCTGAGTAGCATTACTGTGATTAATGAAGTGGTAAGGCACTATGAGGTATTATCCAGTGAGGCTAGCTCAGCTAGCAAAAATAAATAAAAAAATCAAATGGCTAGGAATCACAGATGGTCATATATCAGAGGGGTAGCCGTGTTAGTCTGAATCTGCAAAAGCGGCGAGGAGTCCTGTGGCACCTTATAGAGAAGTGTTGGAGCATAAGCTTGTGGGCAAAGACCCACTTCGTCAGATGCATGTCATGCATCTGACGAAGTGGGTCTTTGCCCACGAAAGCTTATGCTCCAACACTTCGGTTAGTCTATAAGGTGCCACAGGACTCCTCGCCGCTTTTGCAGATGGTCATATAAGCACTCAAAAATTAGAGTAGCTTAATTACAAAGAAAGATATTGTTACACTCAATAACAGGCAATTGGTTGGTTAACAAGGCAAGTCCAGGAGAGTCAGCCAAGAACTAGAACAGGGAGAGGAGCTGTAGTTAATTGACAGTGATTGGTCAGTTTTGACATGACAGGAAATCTTAAAATATTGATTCAAAAACAAGAATTTATTGTATTTGGTGCACTGTCTTTGGATGGCAAAATAGTTTTTGGCTCTTGACTCTTTAAAGGGAAGGATGGAGGGCTCTGCAGAGCATGGAAATTACTGGACAGAGTAACTCATGGGCTACTAGTTTGATCTGAAGATCTGGGTTAGGCATCTACAGGATAGCTGCTATGATCTGCAGGTGCAAGTTGATAATTTCAGGAGTGGCAGAAATGAGGCTTAGCTGAGACTTGAATGTCGGCGTACTGTTGAAATTATAACCGAGGAGTGAATAACTGGGAGTGTAGTAACTAACCAAACTTATTTTTGCCTTGCTCCCCTCCCCCAATAACTCACCTTCTTACATAATTTAGATGAAAGCCTCTTAGACTTTTTCCTTCCCCCATTTCCCCCCTGCAGAGGATATGGCTCAAGTACTCTAGGATGCTGAGTACCTAATTGGGTAAGGGCCTGATTTTTCACAGGCCGAACACTAAAACTGTACTATAAAAAAAGGGTTGCCTGGTGTCAGTTTTCAAACAGAACACTTAGTCAAAAAGGGTCCATAGCCAATGGAGGCTGCAGGAGCAGCACTTGCAAACAAAACAGCATGCAGAGCCACTTCACTGCCCCTCTGTGTAAGAGCCAGAGGGGTACATGCCACTGCTTCCAGGAGCTACTTGAGGCATGTACTGCCCAGGGCCTACATCCCCTGTCCTAGCCTCCTGTTCTCCTTACCCTTTGATGCCAGCCCAGAGCCCACGCCAGAGTCTTTCCACCCTGTTGCACCACAACTCATACTCTAGCTCAGAGCCCCCTTCCATGCTCTACTCCCTAACCTAGAGCCCCTTCAACTTCATTTCTGGCCTCTGAGCAAGCGTGGTGAAAATAGGCCAGTGAATGAGAGTAGCAAAAGCAAGTGACAGAGGGAGGGGCAGCACAAGAATGTAGGTTTTGTGCAAGAAGACAGTTGGCAACCCTATATAAAAGTGAACAAGTTGTAGAAGCTCAATACCTCTGGAAAAAAATGAAGCTCCACCAATGTTACATAAGATTAGTTGACCCTGCTGCTTTCTAGAAACAGTCAGATTCTACCAAGGTAGAGCAGACACTTGGGATTAAGTGTCAAAGCAAAGCCTCTGCAATAGTTGTAGGAAAGAGATTTATTCTATGGAGTTTTACTGAATTAGTAAACTATAGCCCTTCAGAAACAATAAGTGCGAGTTTCTAATGTTGAGAGCTTTTCCTTGATTTTGTTTGTTTGTTATATAGAATGCTGATAAAATGGTTGCTTAGTTTTTTTGTGATAGTATGGCATAATCTCTGGCTGTAATCCGTGGGATATGTAGATTGTAGTGGGTTTTTCATCCTTACTCCCTTAGGTATGATATCCATCTGTTTGCACTTGGAAAGAAAGATGTCAGTTTGGATCTGTGCAAGTTTCTTTGTGAAGTTGATGGATTTCCATTCCATATGGCTGAATACAGTGCCTTTCACATTCAGAAGCTTCAGGGGGTATAAGTGCAAGGTTATCACTGTAAATGAATTATGTAAATGACATCTTACATAACCCAATCCCCTCTTAAAGTGGCTTAATTTGCTTTTGGAATTTGCAATGTCTGTTGTGTCCTGGAAATAATGTAATTGAGCAGCTCTGGCAGTTCTTCCTAGATTTTCTCACTGCAGAAAGTGTAGTGTACTGTAGTATGTCCACCTACTTAAATATGTGATAATTCATCTTAAACGTACAGATGCTATTCTTTGGTTTGGATTTGAGTCAACTGCCAGTGTAAACTTTTTCCAATATCACTTTGTTTTGTAATAGTCATCCAAAGACTTGAACTAAATATTAAGTACATACATGAACTTGTTTAATGTGAAACTTCTCATAACACTGATTTTTTTTCCAATCTTGTAAAGAATTGCATAACAGTGATAAGTTGAGTTTTAAAATTCCCATTGCAAGATTGTTCTAATAGATCAACCAATGCAAAGATAATCTTAAAAAAATGCACATGTACAATCTACTCAAGTTTCAAAAATTTCCTCAAAGACACCAATGGTGCAGCTCAAGAAGTTAGGTTGCCTCTTTGTAAAATTTAGCCCCTGCTCTGTATACTTCCAGATTGATATGTCTAAATCCTACTTTTTCCAAAAACTGAGAGGGGAAAAAATAAAGAACTGAAGCTATTTCTCACAGTCTCTCTCCACCCCCACTACTTCTAAGGTCATCATAAAAAAAGTAATCTCCTCTTTTATTCAACATTATGCAAGCTGTGTGTAAAAGGTATTTCTCAAAGTGTTTGCTGCTGCAAAAACAGCAAGTAGGTACCATAACCAAAACTAGAATCACCAACGGCAGTTACTGATGAAAAATTTGAGGTAACAGGAATCTAACACTAAAGGGCTGTGTCTAGACTGGCAAGTTTTTCTGCCAAAGTAGCCGCTTTTGCAGAAAAACTTGCCAGCTGTCTACACTGGCCGCTTGAATTTGCGCAAGAACACTGACGATCTAATGTATGATCGTCAGTGTTCTTGCGCAAATACAATGACTCTCCCGCTCGGGAAAAAGCCCTCTTGCGCAAATGCTGTTGCGCAAGAGTGCCAGTGTAGACAACTGAGAACCGTTTTGCGCAAAAAAGCCCGATGGCGAAAATGGCGACCGGGGCTTTTTTGCAAGAAAACTGTCTAGATTGGCCACGGATGCTTTTGCGCAAAAGCATCCGTGCCAATCTAGACGCTCTTTTCCGCAAATGATTTTAACGGAAAACTTTTCCGTTAAAAGCATTTGCGGAAAATCATGCCAGTCTAGACGCAGCCAAGCTGTGTAAGATATTTCCACAAGTAAGAGTTATTGCCCCATACTAAAATGTTTAACTAGTACATGTATACTTCAAATATTAGCTAAAAAATTGCCTTAAGTCAGGTGTGAGGAACCTAGGCCCCAGATGCAGCCCTAGGCTTGCCTAGCTCCAGCTCTTCCCCTCCTCTCCCCCCTCCCTCCCAGCGGCTCAGGGATCTCCTCAGCATTGGGGAGCCTATGCTGGTGCTCCCCCCGCGCAAGCCTAGAGCACACAATCTACTAGCCTGGGCCTGCTTAGGCTCTGGTGTGCAAAAGAAAATGGGGAGATGCTTCTCATTCAGGGGCCAAATCAGAGAGGATGTAGGGTTTTTTTGCTTCTCACTTGTGTGCAGCCCTCACCTGATTTTTCTGTCGATCAGCAGCCCCCACCCCTGACTTAAGTCTTATATTGTCCTACTAATTTAAGAATTACATATATAGCTATAATCAGCAGTAAAATGTGAGACACATTTACTACACAAGCCTGCCCATCCCTGTGGCTATGGTGTAGACCAGAGCCCTCCAGTGGGACAGGGATATCATGGCTCCCCTTACCATAATAGAAGAAGTGGATAAAATGTATTTTGGGTGTGGAATAAAAAAGCTACACCACAGTGGTAATTTGCTGGTAAAGTGTTAACTTTTACTGCTTACATTTTACCACTACTTAAATTTAAGTGAATGACTGAAAGACTTGATCTCTGTTCTACCAGGAGTTAAAGTATTTTTACATAGTTTAAGCAAAATTTGTTTTATTGTGGCAGTAAACTTTGAATTCCATATTGTTTTATAACATATTTGACAGCCGGCTTCTTCGCTCTAGCTTGGAGAAATGCGTGTCTTGTGGTTCTGAGAGGGTGAGAGTGGGATAAAGTGCAACAAACAGTGTGGGAGCAGGTAAGTGGGAATTGCTGGCTGAGATGGGAGCAGAATTATAACAATAGTCCCATGCAAGGTTCTAGTGTACACTGACATAAGTCAGTTTTCTGCAGCACAAGATTACTTGCCATTATATCTGTGTCCTATAGATCTATGAGCCTTGTCCACATGGCAAGCTCAGATGTGAACATACGATATGTTAGACTTTTGCATGCTAAATTTTTCAGGTGGACCCTGCTCTGGTGCTTTTAAGGTTCCACAGTGCACTCTGACATACTCCCCAATGAGTGTACTGTATACACAGTGAGTTGATGTGTATATAAGTGAAATTTAGTAACAAACTCAGATCAGAGTAAAAATGCTTTTGAATGCAGACTGTAAAACCCAGAATAATTTTCACAATAGAAATACCACCAGACTCTAAACTTAGAGCAGCAATGGAGGCCCACTATGCTTATCTATTATAAAGAAATAATGTGCAAGAGAACGGTGTTTTTAAGCAACCCCAACAATTAATGGTGAAAAGGAGTCATCTTCATTAGGTATTATGTTAGCATTCCAAAAGTGATAATTGACACTCTTTAAACATTCCACTACAATCAGTTTCAAAATCATTACAACAATGTCACAGAATGATCCTTTTGGAATTCTTTAAATAGCTTCTTTCTCTGCTTAAGAGGAATGGTGGGATTTTTGTCCATCTCTTGGCTCAGTTCTTGAAGATGGTGAGTTGTTTGCTGCTTTTGGTCTTTAAAATTCTTCAGGAGTCAAATGCTGACAAAAGGTGAAGTCTTAACAGGAAAAAAGGCTGGGCTTATTTTACTAACATTACACACGCATCTTTTATTTTTTAGGGGCAACAAGGAACCTCGATCATTTAATCAACGGGTGGGCAATAATTTTCGGCCGGCCCCCAAAAATTTTTGAAGTGGCCTCGGAGCACCCTGGAAGGGGCGGGGCCTAAACCAGAAGGGGGCAGGGCCAGGGCGCTTCTGAGTTACCCCACTCAGAGACCATGATTGGTCTGGGGGTTGGGGAGCCCCTTTGCGCCCCCTTCCCACTAGGCACCCATGCCCCTGGCAGGGTGGGAAGAGGCTTCGCACACTCCCCCAACCCCAGACCCATCAGGACCTGAGGGCGGGGGAGCTGTGCGAAGCTTCCTTCGCCCTGCCCCTGCCCTGTGCGAGTGTACAGCACTTTGAAGGGCTGTGCACTCCTCACATGGCAGAGGAAACTTCACATGTTCCTCCCGTCCCCAGGCCAATCAGGGCTCGGAGGCAGGGGAGCACATGACGTCTCCTCCCGCCCTGCGAGGAGTGCATGGTGCTTCAAAGCGCTGCATGGAACTGCCAGGGCGGGAGGAAGTTTCGCGCCTGCCCCCAGACCCTAATTGGCCTGGGGCTGGGGAGCGGCAAGGCCTGCGGAGGCCCTTTTGCCCACCCCTGATCTAATCCAACTACTGGTGCATGGCAGGATTAAGTATACAGTAAGTTTATGGTTAACCAATTCTTAAAAACTTCCAGTGACCGGAAATCCACAACCTTCCTATATGTTCCAGTGCTTAATTATAGTTAAAAAGTATTTAATATAAAACCTGAAACCACCCTGGCTGCAAACTAAGCTAATTACTACTTATCATATCCTTGGCAAATATAGAGAACAACTGATCAGCATCCTCTTTATAACCACCATTGTGTATTTGAAGATTTATGTTCATGTCCCCCCTGCCATATTCTTTCAGACATTCCTTATAGATTTGGTTATTGTTCCTCTGCTCTAGAGGCTTTCCAATTTGACATCTTTCTTGAAGTATGGTGGCCCGAACTGGACACAGTATTCCATCTGAGGCCTCACCCAGTGCCATGCAGAACTATTACCTTCTATCTCTTACATATAACCCTCCTGTTAACACAACCCAAAATAACATTTGCCTCCCCGCCTTCCCAACAGTACCACTGTTCACTTATATTGAACTTGTGATCCTCTATAACCCCCAGATCCTTGTCTGGATCACTGCTGCTAAGCCAGTTATTCCTCGTTTTGTATTTGTACTAGGGGTGTCAAGCGATTAAAAAATTTAATCGCGTGCACTGCCCCCTTTGAAACGCTGTGGCAGCATTTGCAAGGGGCAGCGCTGCAGAAGCCCGGGATCAGCTGGAGTCCCCAGCTGACCCCGGCTCGTTGCAGCACTGCCCCTTGGAAAGGCTGCTGCAGTGCTTCAGCTGACCCCAGGCTCCCGCAGTACTGCCACTTTGGAGTCCCCAGCTGGCCCCGG
The DNA here is from genome assembly GCA_019425775.1 of Rafetus swinhoei. Classification (NCBI taxonomy): domain Eukaryota; kingdom Metazoa; phylum Chordata; order Testudines; family Trionychidae; genus Rafetus; species Rafetus swinhoei. The sequence goes on along the minus strand of CM033437.1, from coordinate 264,393,467 downwards.
GCTCCTTGCAGCGCTGCCCCTTTGAAGCACCACGGCAGCGCTTCCAGGGGGCAGCACATTCGGAGCCGGGCATCAGCTGGAATACCCAGCTGATCCTCGGCTCCACATTGTGCTGCCCCTTTGAAGTGTTGGACAGGCGCTTTAAAGGGGCAGCGCTGCACTGAGGCTGGGGTCAGCTGTGGACTCTAGCTGATCCAAGGCTCCTAATGCGCTGCCCCTTTGAAGGGCCGGAACGGCGCTTCAAACGGGCAGCACAGCATTAACGCCTGCAATTAATGCGTTAAACTAATGCATTCATCCTTCCCTGTGTTAATTGCAGGCATTAACACACATCAATTGACAGCCCTAATTTGTACAGAGTTAAATAGTTTTACAGAACCGTAACTCCTCACTTTGGCATAGTGTAGAGTGCTACTCTGCATGGTCTCTGGCCCCACCACTAGGCAGGAGTCTGGCACAGGATAAAGCCAGTGGTCATCTGTTTCAAGATACTGGTTATCCATGATTTGAGGTAAAGACTAGATCTGACAAGTGGACTCAGTGGCCTAAGGCCCATAGAAAGGAGAGTTCCTTTTGTTTTCCCTACACAAAATGCATTTAATTACAGCTTCATACAGGATAAGAGGATTTGCTTTGTAGTGTAAGTACAAGAGTTTAATTAAATAACTAACAAATGTAAAGAACAAGATAGGGCCACTTAGTGCTACCCAGGCCCATAATTTGTTTCTGTTTAAGGCACTGTAGGTATTGCACCAATTTTCAATAAAAAGAATGCAAGTAAAGAGAGGCAAAAGTAGCAGCTATTAACCAGATGCTAGAAATGTCAAAGTGGTTATAAGACAATTCTGGGAGGCCAGTTTTAGAAGCCGGGAAAGAAGCAAAGGAATTAACTGAAAAAAATCTATTACCGAATATTGATTAAAATTAAATATTATACATACTCTAGTCTAAGTTATGCTCAGGAATTTAAGGAGCTCTTTGCTTCCTGTTCATCAAGAAATTGAAGGATAATGTTCTTGCAAGCAAAAAGGAATCAACTGGTCTATGCAGGAGACATCTACAGGTGCATACAGTAAAAAAACCTTTGAGTGCTAGGATAATTAGTACATGCCTCATGGTAGAAGCACAATAGGAACATAGTCAAATGAAATCTTCAGAGAAAACAAATTACAGCTATGTAAGTTTTCTTTTAATAATGTATGCCAAGTAGAAAAGTGAACAAAATTTTTTACCAAAGTAATAGTTTGTCGTTAGCCAAATCTTATTTTACACTATTCTGAATTTAACTTTGTGAAGGAAACTACATAATTAATTACAGGCTTAAAAAGAAATTAGAGAAAATTATTTTGGTCTCCATTTAATTCTATGCTTTATTTTATGTGGGTTATTTAATAAGTTAATGAATTAAACCACTTAAAGCGCTACTGTCAGTATAACAGAATGAGGAAATTAAAAAAAAGTATTTTACCATAATTTGATATGTAGCGCACTAAACTACTCCCATAAAAATGCACAATATTAGACTTTCTACCTGAACTGGCATCAGGATTTTGTCCTTCCTGCAAGCTCTTAAGTTTCTTGCTAATAAGTTTCAATAGAATTAAAGGGGTCTGCACAAGAACAGAATTTTCAGATGTTGTTGTAAAAATAGTTGTAAAACTGCTTGTGTTTGTACTATTCATTCTAAAACACATACTTACACAATAGGCAAAACCCCTTATAGATGGGAGTTAAAGCCAACTATGCAAATAGACACTCCTGGTACATATTTTTAAAAAGATGAAGTAAATTGTTAGGCTACAAGTTAGATTGCTAGTTACCAACACCAGAGTTACTAATTGACCAGTCAACCACCAATCTCATTTGGAACCAGAATTATGCAATCAGGCAGGAGAGACCAAAAAAAATAAATAATGTACAACAGTGCTTCTCCACCAGGGTGGGGGCCACAAACATGTTGCAGAGGGTCCTCCAAGCCTGTACATTGAGTGGATGTTTTCAGACAACTATCCACAATGACTCCAAGATCTCTCTTGAGTAGTTGTTGCTAAATTAGTCTCCATCATATTGTATGTATAGTTGGGATTTTTTCCAATGCACATTACTTTGTTTCTCAACATTAAATTTCATTTGCCATTTTGTTGCCCAATCACTTACTTCATTGAGATCTTTTTGAAGCTCTTTACTGTCTGCTTGGTCTTAACTAACTTGAGTAGTGATGTAATAGTGTAGTCGATTAATCGCTAAGCAAAAGCTTATCTGTTAATGCTATAGACTACATGCATTTCCCCCCTTGCCAGTAAATTTTTTAGCAAGCTGGTCAGCAGCCTGGCTCAGTCCTTGCTTGTGCTGGGTCCAGGGCCTAGCCCCTCTGCTGCTTTGCATTTAAAGTGTATTAGGAGCCAGGCAGGCAGCCTGGCTCAGTTGTGGCTCTCACAGGAACTGTATCAGAGGCAGCAGTGCGGGACGACGGGCAGCCAATCTGTGAGGGGAGCTGGTTTTTAAATTGGCTCCCACTCAAGGACCAGATCCTGCCTGGCACCCCATGCTGCTGCCTCTGATACAGAGGCAGCAGCACGGAGTGGCAGGGGGCTTCTTGGGAGTGGGGGTGGAGCACACTGGCTGCTGGCTCCACCCCCAGGGATGACAGAATAGTTGAGTAACCGATAAGAATTCAGGAAGTTACTTGACTATTCAATTAAGTATTGAATGTGGGGAAGGATAGTTCAGTGGTTTGAGCATTGGCCTGCTAAACTCAGGGTTGTGAGTTCAATCCTTGCAGAGACCATTTGGGGCAAAAATTTGTCAGGGATGGTACTTGGTCCTGCTGTGAAGGTAGGGGACTGGATGGTCCCTTCCAGTTCTAGGAGATAGGCAATCTCCATTAATTTATTTTATTTTAATTTAACTAATATTTAACATCCCTAATCTTGAACAGTTTAGTATCAGCTGCAAATTTTGCCTCCTCACTGTTCACTCCTTTCTCCAGATCATTTATAAATAGGTTGAAAAGGATTGGTCCTAGTATGGACCCTTGAGGGACATCACTGTCTCCATTTTGAAAACTTACCATTTACTCCTACCCTTTGTTTCCTGTCTTAACCAGTTATCAATCCATGAAAGGACCTTCCCTCTTATCCCATGACAAACAACTTTACTTAGGAAGCTTTGACGAGAGACCTCATTAAAGGCTTTCTAGAAATCTAAATACACTTATAGCCACTGGATTACCCTTGTCCACATGTGTGTTGACTCCCTCAAAGAACTCTAGTAGACTAGTAAGGCATGATTTCCCTTTACAGAAACCATGTTGACTTTCCCCCAACAAATTATGTTCATCTACATGCCTGACCGTTTTATTTTGTACTATACTTTCAACTAATTTGCCCAGTACTGATGTTAGACTTACCGGTCTGTAATTGTCAGGATCACCTCTAGAGTCCTTTTAAAATATTGGTGTCACATTAACAATCTTCCAGTCACTGGGTACAGAAGCTGATTTAAAGGATTTTAATCACAGTTAATAATTCCGCAATTTCACTCAAGAGTTCTGAAAGAACTAAAATGTGAATGCTGTCTGGTCCCAGTGACTTGTTACTGGTACATTTACCACTTTGTTCTAAAGCCTCCTCTGATACCTCAATCTGGGACAATTCCTCATATATGTCACCTAAAAAGAATGGTTCAGGTTTGAGAATCTCCCTAACATCCTCAGCTGTGATGACTGAAGCAAAGAATTCATTTGGTTTTCCTCAATGACTATCATTTCTGAGTGCTCCTTTAGCATCTCCATCGTCCAAGGGCCCCATTGGTTGTTTAACGGGCTTCCTGCTTCTAATGTACTTAAACATTTTGCCATTGCTTTTTGAGTTTTTGGCTAGCTGCTCTTCAAACTCCGTTTTGGCTTTTCTTATATTTTTACACTTAATTTGACAAAGTTTATGCTCCTTTCTATTTTCCTCACTAGGATTTGACTTCCACTTTTTAAACGATGCCTTTTTACCTCTCACCACTTCTTTTACTTGGTTAAATCAAGTCATGGTGGCACTCTTTTGTTTTCTTACTGTGTTTTTTAATTTGGAGTATACATTTAAGATGGGCCTCTACTATGGTGAGCTATTAAGAGAGGCTGTTAATTTGACTAAAACCAGAGGTCAGTATTAAGAGTCTACGTCAGAATATAAGAGTCCAGGTAAAAAACCCTAGCCCACTGCCCCAACTCCCTTGTACATTACTGAACTGCCCCACTATCAGATGGCATATTGGCTGCTCAGAAGAAAAGACTGAAGTAGGCAGCCAGCAGGGAGGGAGCTTGAAGTGGCTTTAGTATCACCAGTAAAATTCCCAGTAGTATTATGGTGAATTAAGTGTGGAGTATCTCATGAAGCACCTCTTGCCATTCAGCATTGTGTAAGATGGCATTTCTGTTGTATTAACTGGGCCTACATATTAAAGACGCTTTTAAATGGGTATATTTGCATTACTAACCATCAGAGCTGGACTAAGGGGGGTCTAGCCGGGCAGCTGACCAGGGCGCCAACCTATGGGGGGGCGCCTGATTGAAGTGGTAAGGGGTGCTGTGCACCCGGGGGCGGGGCCACGCATGCGCCGTGCGCCCGCTGCCCGGGGCGCAACTATGGCTCGGTCCGGCACTGCTAACCATGAAAGGTTTTTTTTTGCCTCAAGTTCAAGTATTTCCTCGGGACAAATTGTCAACATCTCTATTCTGTTTCAGTAAAAGAGGAAAAAGATGACTGTCCAGAAATCTATAAAGACTATTACTTGTGTCTTCAAACTCTAGCTCTAGATATTGGCTGCTCAGAAGAAAAGACTGAAATAGGGAAAGCTGGAATGTAACAGGAAAAACAAATAGTCTATAAGTACCTAAGACTGGATAGTCAAAAGAGGCAGATAAAGACCATTAATTAGCAAACAACAAATAGTCTGGTAGCACTTAAAGACTAACATATGTCCATAGGGGCCAGGATGGTATTTTCAGGTAGATTACTGATGTTTTGAAGTTTTCTCAGGAAGTCAGTGGTGTCGCGGAGGTATCTAGGAGTGCTGGTAGCATAGGGTCTGAGGAGGGAGTCGATATAGCCAGATAATCCTGTAGTAAGTGTGCCAATGCTTAAGATGATGGGTCATCTGGGACTTCCAGACAAGATATTTTTGTGTATCTTGGGTAGCAGATAGAAAGTTCCTGGTTGGGGATTAGGGGGGATGTTAGTGTAAATTTGTTCCTGAGCAGCATCAGGGAGCTTCATGAGCAGTTTTAATTAATTAGCAAACCAGACTATTTGTTGTTTGGTAATTAATGGTCTTTATCTGCCTCTTTTGACTAGGTACTTATAGACTATGGCTACGTCTACACTGGCATGATCTTGCGCGCAAAAACTCTTTTGGCGAAGAGTTCGTCTGCAAAAACTCTTCCAGAAGAGAGTGTCTACACTGGCACGTGCTTTTCCGCACGAGATGTGCTTTTGCGCAAGAGCATCCATGCCAGTGTAGACGCTCTCTTGCGCAAGAAAGCTCTGATGGCCATTTTAACAATAGGGCTTTCTTGCGCAAGAAATTCATGGTGCCTGTCTACACTGGCCTCTTGCGCAAGAACAGTTGCGCAAAAGGGCTTATTCCTGAGCGGGAGCGTCAGAGTTCTTGCGCAAGAAGCCCTGATTTCATACATTAGAACGTCAGTTTACTTGCGCAAGAACACGCGGCCAGTGTAGACAGGCAGAAAGTTTTTGCACAAGAGCGGCCGCTTTTGCGCAAGATCGCGCCAGTGTAGACACAGCCTATTTGTTTTTCCTATTACATTCCAGCTTGGCTTTCCCCATGATATCTTTTACCCACTGCCTCTTCTTGTTCTCCCCCCCCTCCCATTTTTTCCTCTCCCCCTCATTCACCTTCTCCCCTATTTATTTTGGTCCTGGACATCCAACACTCTGGTCATCTAAGAAGTGGGTTGTGCCCACAAAAGCTCATGATACCATCTACATCAGTGTTTCTCAACCAATGGTATGAGTACCATTAGGGGGTACTGGAGAGAAGTCTGAAGGGTACTTCAACACAACTGCCATTTGGAGAAAACTAAATTTTTGTTTTAATTTTTACAGCACTTTATTTTTGTACTTTTTATACCCAAACATTTCATCACCTGCCCAGCTACGATTAAGTTGTTTAAACAAATGTGTTGCAATGGTAGAAAAATATTGTGTGTGTGTCTCAAAACTGTAGGTACTAGGGGTACTTCTAATTTTATTTGTAAAGGGGGTACCTACAATTTTTTTTAAAAGGGGTACTTTACAAAAAAAGTTGAGAAACACTGATCTACATGTTTTGTTACTCTTTAAAGTGCTACCAGACTATTTGTTTATCCTGTACAGACTAACTCAGCTACCTCCTGAAGCTTCTAAATATTCTTAAAGTATTTGATCAAGAAAGAATTACACATATGGGTGCTTTAGACACATTAGTTGGTTCAACTGAGCTAGGCCTATATTAGCAATGAACCTTTCAAAGACCTTTCTGCAACTAACAGTGCCACCTACAGAAATTTTCTTTTTTCAAAACTTTAATCCTTTCTATCCACTACAGTATGGCTGTGTCTACACTGGCTGCGAGTTCTTGCGCAAGAACATTGAGGTTCTAATGTGTGAAATCAGTGCTTCTTGCGCCAGAACTATGTTGTTCCCGCTCAGGAATAAGCCCTCTTGCGCAACTGTTCTTGCACAAGAGGCCAGTGTAGACAGGCAACATGAATTTCTTGCGCAAGAAAGCCCTGTGGTTAAAATGGCCATCAGAGCTTTCTTGCGCAAGAGAGCGTCTACACTGGCAAGGATGCTCTTGCGCAAAAGCACATCTCTTGCACAAAGGCACATGCCAGCGTAGGCGCTCTCTTCTGGAAGAGTTTTTGCACAAGAACTCTTCCACAAAAGAGTTCTTATGCAAAATCATGACAGTGTAGATGTAGCCTATCAATACACGAGGTACTGACATCGCAAAAGCAGGCAGCTGCACCAAGTGTTACCAAGGGAGCCCACAGCGCAGCAGGTCGTTCCCCGCAGGAGAGGGTGCTGGAAGTTTTTATAGTGGAGATGCTGACGGCGAAAAGCCCCTATTTCGTTGTTATTGCTCCCTCAAGCCAGGAGGGCTGCCTGGCGTCCCGCGCTCCAGCACTTTGCCCCAGAGAGGAGGGCGGTGCCGAAGACGCTGCCATTCCCGCCCCCTCCCATATTGCCGAATGCAGCGAGTGACGCGGGCCGAGGCTGGGCGAGGATAACAAAACCCGGGCGGGTTCGCAGGGGACCATCCTATTCTCCGGGGGGGGGGAGCGCGCTGGCGGCTCCGGCACGAGACAGGACAACAGGCGGCGGGAAGCCCCTGCCCAGGACCGGGCGCCGCCACCGCGCGCCCTGCTCGCTCTGGCTGTGGAGCAGCCGGAACCGCGGAATCAAATGCCCCGCGAGCGCCAACGCCACCCTTCTGCCCCCGCCTCCCATAGCGTCACTTCCGGCCCCGCCTTGCCCCCTGGCGGAAGTGAGGGAGCGCAGAGTGGGGGTGCCGGTGGCCAGAGCGCTGGTTCGATCGCCATGGAGTAGTCGCCGGGGGAACGGGGCTGAGCCGCGGCGGCAGCGCGCGACGCGGGCGGACAGACAGACAGACAGACAGACGCAGCCCCCGCCGCTTCCCTGTGGCGCAGGTGAGAGGCGGGCCAGGGCGGGAGAGGCAGCGGCTGCCTGTGGCCTAGCGACACCGGGACCTGCTCGCCCACAAGCCGCTCCCGGGCAGGGCCGCCAGGCGGGGCGGTGTTTTGTGCCGGGCCGGGCGGAGAGTCACTGGCTGTATAAGGCCGTGGGGGGTGCGGAGCTGCCCTCCCCTGCGCCCCTTCCCCGGGGCTGGAGGAGGTGGGGGTGGCGCAGGCGGAGCAGATCAAAGCTCTGTCGGGGCGCCCGGTGGGTTGGGAGGAGCTGGGAGGGGGCGTTGGTGCTGCCCGCTCCTGCGCACCGCGGTACGTGGCTTTGTTGGCAGGACACGGCAGTGACTAGCCCGTGACCTGTTAAGGGTGTTAATTTATTCCCTCCCAACACCTGTCGGGGCTTTTTGTGTGCCCGTGTGGCTCGTGTCACACGTCAGGTGGTTCCCGCACTCTCCCAGCCCCCTGCTGGGAACCTGTGATAAATAACTAGATGTCTGTTGTCTGTCCAGTGGGTAGCTTGCAGTGCTTCGGGTTTTCAACCTTGTCCTATACAGAACTCCCGAAATAAGGATTTGCTTTGTCCTCTTGTACTATACATGATCCATCCTATTTATGCCTTTCCAAAATGTGATTAGAATTGTTTTTACAAATAAAGAAAGACTTGATTGCCAGGAGAATACAGGGAACCACTTGGTATAAAAAATATCCCACTAAGGCCCAATTACTCCTATGCTCTACTGTTGGGCTGGTGAGGAGTAAGCTGCATTTTTGCTGGTGTCTTGCCAGCTCTGGAACAGTACTTAAGGGTGGGTTGGAGTTAGGTCTTCCTGCAGTCAGATGTGCCGCCATTGCCAGCCATCCACTTGTTCACAAGTGGAGTATTAACCTTGCTGTGGTGGTGCTTGTGCATGTGTGTGCTTGTGCTTGTGCGTGTGTGTGTGTGTGTGGGGGAGGCGGGTTACACAGTCCAGACTGAGCATTGATGCAGCCGAGTGGGATGGGTGGCAGTTTCACACAAACTCCTCCACCCCACATGACCACATTAGAAAAGAGAACAAACTAACTCAAAAGTGATTACAGCAATTCCTCATTTAACGCATGCCCGCTTAACATGTTTTTGCGATAACACGATTTTTTTTTTTTTTTTAGGGAACGTTTTTTGAATTACACAACTGTCCCTGGAATAACACGATTTCCCCAGCCAGCCCATTGCCGGCGACTGTGCGGGGCTTCCCCCGCCTCCCTTCAAAGTGGCGGAGGGTTCGCCTCTTGCCACGCCGTTCCCCGCTGACTCTCCCTCGCCAGACGCCTTGCCCCCTCTCCTCCGCCCCCGCTGGCAGGCCGGCGGCTGGGTTTCCTCAGTCGGCCCGTCACCGGTGGCTGCGCGGGGCTTCCCCCGCCTCCCTGCAAAGCGGCGGAGGGTTTGCCGCTCGCCATGCCATTTCCCGGCAACCCCCCCTCACTGGACGCAGTGCGGGTCCCGGCAGACCCGTCACAGGGGCATACTCCCAACCCAATCTCCCTCCCCTCTCCTCCCCTTTCTTTCCCCAGAGCCAAACACCTCCCCTCCCTGCTGTAACTCAGTCCCCTTTCTCCCCCAACCTTATGTCCCGGTCCCAACAGACACCACTGCTTGAAACGCAACCCCCACCTTTTCCATTAGGTGGGTGCACATAAATGCCCTGGCGGGCGCCATGGCGCCCACGGGCACCACGTTGGGGATCACTGGTCTAGATGGTACTGGGTCTTACTATGAGGGCAGGGGACTGGACTCGATGACCTCTTGAGGTCCCTTCCAGTCCTAGTATTCTATGATAAACCTCCACTGCTGCAAAGTAAGTCCATAACTTTTGGTGAAAGAACAAGAAGCAAAAGAGAATATTTTTTCTCCATCTTGTAACACCCTTTTAAGTACTTGAAAGTTGCTATCATGTCCCTTCTGAGTCTTGTTTTTTCCAAACTAAACAAACCCAGTTGTTTCAGTCTTCTCTCAAAGGTGATGTTTTCTAGACCGTTAATCATTTTTGTTGCTCTTCTCTGGACCCTCTCCAATTTGTCCACTTCTTTCCTGAAATGTGGTGCCCAGAACTGGACACTCGAGTTGAGGCTTAATGAGTGCGGAATAGATCGGAAGCATTACTTCTCATGTCTCGCTTACAACACTCCTATTAATGCATCACAAAATAATGTTTGCTTTTTGAGGGGGGAGAGTGTTTGTTTTTTGATTGTTTGCTTTTTTTCAGCAGTGTAACACTTGACTCATATTTAGCTTGTGGTCCACTATGAGCTCCTTGAGTATTCTAGGATGCATTTCATCAAGCCCTAGTGACTTGAAGACATCTAACTTTTCTAAGTAATTTTTAACTTGTTCTTTTCCTGTTTTAATTTCTGAATCAACTTCCTTTTCTCCAGCATTCACTACTGTAAGCATCTCATCATCATCAGCCTTCTTGGTGAAAACTGAAACAAAGAAGTCATTAAGCACTTTTGCCTTTTCCACATTTTCTGTTATTGTTTTTCCTTCTTCATTGAGCAGTTACTTCATTATCTTGTCATTATTACTTTTGCTATGTATAATAGTTTAATTTTAGTCTTGAAAATACTGCTGAAGAAGCTGATGTTAGTATGGTTTACTTAGACTTTCTTATTTTTAAATACAGCTATTTTGACCTTAATTTTTGTTATTGAAATTGTCACTCCCCAAGTTAAAATTGTTTTTATACTTGATCCACATGGATTGTCTCTCCAGATACTACAACTGACATTTAATATGGGATAATTCAAACTAGGGATGTCAATGAATAGTCGACTACATGATTAACCAGTAAGCCTGAGTTTATTGGTTAATCCTATCGACTGCACACACTTTTTCCCTTTTACTGCCTCTGTATCAGAAGCAGCAATGGGGGGAGGGGGCGGCGAGGGAGGGGAGGCAAGAGCTTGCTTTTAAGCAGGCTCCCCATGAGCACCAGATCCCGCGGAGCTGCCTGCCCCCCTCCCACTCCTGTGCTGCTGTCTGTATTAGAGAGGCAGCAACATGGAAAGTGAGGGGGGGCAGGCGGGAGCTGGTACATGTGGGAACTTGTCTTTCCACACATGCTGGCTCCGCCAAGCCACTTGCTGCCTCCCATGCCTCTTACTACATGAGAAGTCATTCTTCTGATCTATTCAGCAGTGTGGGGTGTGGGCAGAGGAGGCTGCCACAGAACAGTCTCAGTCTGTGGTGGGCCAAGGCATGCCGTGGACAGAGGGTGCTCCATGGCATGCCGGTGCAGACCGTCCACAAGAAGCTCAGGCCCCCCCGTATCAGAAGCAGCAGCACAGGGGGCTGCCAGGTAGTGAGGCTGGGAGTGTACTGGCTGCTGCCCCCACCCACCGGGGACTATTGAATAATTGTGTAACTGCTAAGATTCTGTGGGGTTGCATGATTATTAAATTAATCAGTAGCTAATATCCCTAGTTGAAACTGGTAATAAAGGAGCTGTTTTTATAAAAACAAAACTCATCTTTGATTTCACTCATATTGTCAACACAAGGATTTATCAAAATATACTGGCAGTATTACCAGACATTAATTTATAAAAACAGTCTGCATGCTAAGAGATTAAATTGGCTCATTATCTCTTTCCTCTGCTGAAATAGTGGTTTACATTTGTACAGTGCCAAGTTGGGAATGAGCATATTTGATCTTGCATACTAGGCCTATTTGTAAATTCTCGCACTTTTTGTTGTTATTTTTTTGTTAGTATCCTCCCTTACTGCCTTCTCCAATCTTTTTAATACAATTACCATGTGGATCTGTCTCCTCTAGCAGAGAATACTTCCTCCAGTATAACTGGAACCAATGTCATTCGTTCTACCATCTCTCAGCAGAGAGTCTTCAAACTTGAGTATACATAAGGAATTTGAATACATAAAAGAATATGAACAGGAACTTGTTCATGTCATACTTTCAGTGTAATAAGGATTATGAACATGCTCCTCCCATGTTGTGACTTCAAGTACAAAGAACCAATGTTAGTAGGTGATAAAAAGAAACTGATCTAGTTTCATTGTCCATGCTGAATAAAATACAAAAGTAAGTAATATAAACAGCAAAAAGTAAAATAGATCTAAATTATTTTAACAAGCTTGAGGTAACTAATTTATTTGTTTAATATTTAATCCCACTGTCATAGACCTGTTTTACCTTAGTTCTTTGCCCACTGTGCCTATTCTGTACTCTAAGATTCTGTGTTGCATATCCTTGATAGATATAGTTACTCTGCTTTTGAGCCAAAATCAGTGAATCAGAGGGGGTACGGGAGGACAGTACCACCTGATAATGGCAGCAGGGCGGGGGGAGGCAGTGGAGACTGCCACGAAGCAGCCCCTGTTTGCGAGGGGTCTGAGCATCCCTTGGACAGAGTCTGCTTCGTGGCAGCAGCCCCTGTCCACAGGGGGTCAGAGCTCACTGCGGTCAGAAACAGCTGGTGTGTCTGGGGAGCTGGTTTTTAAACTGGCTCCCCCTGCCACCCTGCACTGCTGCCTCTGATACAGATGCAGCAATGCGGGATGGCAGGGGGCTCCCTGGGAGTGGGGCTGGGAGCACACCAGGTGCTAGCCCGGACCACCCGGGGACTATTGAATAGTCGTATAACCAATAACCTTTTGTGCAGTTGCACGACTATTCAGTTACATGGTATCTAAGATCCTTAATAGTTCTTACAATATTACTGTCTTAGTAAAGAGACATTCAGTGGGGTAGTGAGCACTGCCCTCCTGTTGACCCCAACAGGGATAGAGAGCGCTCAAGACCTTGCATGATTGGGCCCAAATTTACCTGAAGATTATTTTCAGAAATGGACAGTCACTTAGAAGGAATTCAACTAGAATATGTTGTTTCTGCATATCTAAATGAAAGTTAGTTACAGGAAAAAGCAATATCAGGAAATCATATAGTACAGGTTAAACCTCTCTAATCTGGCACTCTTGGAACCTGACCAGTGCCGAACAAGAGAGTTTGTCCATCCATGGGAGGTCAATATTGTCTAGCAGCATTAGCAGCACTTCCACTGCTTACTGGGCTCTTAGAAGACATTCAGGGGTAAATTAGAGCTAGATAGCAGCGCAAATCACTGAGAGCCAGGACTGGCGTCTGTAAACAAACTTTGAGACCATGGGAAACTTGGCCACATCCATAATAAGCAAGTTTCTGGCAAACAAAAATCATTCCGGACTACGGATGTTGCCAGACCAGAGTGTACCAGACTAGAGAGTTTCAACCTGTATATATTTTTTATCTTGGTATCTTTTTGGTTCTTGATTTGTGTAGTCCAACGGTGGGGAGCCTGCAGCCCCTGGCTTGCCTAGATCTGACCCCCGAGGCTCAGAGCTCCTCCCCCTCCCATCCTTGAGGAGCCTATGCTGTCATTCCAGCTCCTCGCTCCCTGCCATCCCACCGTGGGGCTGGAGTACATAAAATCTACTTGCCTGGGGGTCAGCAACCCCTGCCCAGAAAAGGTTTCCCACCCTGATGTATTCATTTTGCATGTTGAGCAAGTATCTTTCTCTAACTTATTTTCACTCACCCTTCCAACAAAGCATTAACACTCTACAATTAAATACATAATTACTCTGAAATAAATTTCATTCCTTGATCTGTATTCCTGTTAAGTAGCTGGTTGAACAGGAAACTTCTGCATTGGTGTGGTTCTGTATCATGAAGTTCAGTTGCTTCAGATCAAATGTATTTGTCAATACTTAACTCTTCATAACTACATAATTAAGGCCCTGATCCTGTAAATAATTATTTGCCTAATTTTATGCATGTGAGTAATCCTATTGAAGCCACACAAGCTACTCATGAGCTTAAAGTTAAATGTTTGTAGGACTGGAAGAAAAGTGGGCTACTGCCTTCCTTTCTGCACCACGTTTTCTCCACCTAGCATAAGTGGGATGAAGCATCCAGCAGAAATTAAAAAAACTGAAAAGGGTTACTAATATAACGATTCTAAATGTAGGGAGTATTGTCACCCAGTAGGTTCCCCCCTCCCATAGTACTCTCACCCACAATTCTCTTAAAACAAATTACTTAAACTCACTTACCTGCGGGTGATTGAAATGAAATATAACTTGCATTAAACAGTTACAATCATTATTAAATATTGTGTCTCCCACTTACTTCTATCACTTGTTTTTCATGATTTTTGAAAGCATCTGCTGTATCTCCCCAAAATATTCTCTCTCCCATTTGTAAAACACAATGGCACTCTTTAGGGTGAAGGGATGAAATCATACTCTGAATCCATATAGATAATGTCTTGTATGTCAAAAAAAGGATATAAACTAAGTGTACTAAACCAGCTCATGAGGTAAGCCAAAAGGTAATGACTTCGTTATGATAAGAAATATATTTTGGTGACCTAGGTTTGTGACTAAGAAGGTTATAAATTTTAACTCCATGTCTGCGCCCACTTATATACTCCCTGGTGCACTATTTCTCAACTTTTTCACCTTTGTCTGGGGAAGAAATGAGTATTCCTCCATACTCGGTCTATGAGATGAAGTTGGAGGCTGTCTTAAATTAGAATTTGTTTTTGGGTGTTGTAGCAATTAACTTCCTCTTGTATTCCATCTTTACTCCATTTATTACTGCAGGTAGGGAGCAAGACATGAGAGTGTCTCTTTTGCAGTTTCAGTAAAAGTTACTACTTTTATTCCTTCAATAGCACACCCAGCAGCGGAAATAAATTTATATTCATGGTTTGAGCTGCTGGACAATAGTGTTTTCCTGCTGTTACTGGCAGCAATTGTTTATAGTTAAATACTTCAATTAAGTGAGGAAATTATTAATATATAATACAGGTGAAAATGAAATTTATTCTAAACCATATTCTTGCATCTCTTAAATTGCATAATCATGTAGAAGCACAGAACCCCACACACAACAGGTAGAAGCACTAATTCTAAAGCAAAGCAAAGAAAAAGCAGCTCTTCCACTTTCTCTGCATCAGCTGATGGACTCATTAACACATCACAACAGAAAATGTTAGTAACATCAGCAGTTGTTTCAGACAAAACTCTGAATTTCAAGCACGAGTTTTGGCAGGTACAATGAGAGAGGACTTATTTTTAAAATGTATTCAGTGTGACTACACCTTTTACTGTTAATTATTAGCGATATTAAGCATAAAGCTTTACACTTCCCTTTTAAAATATAGATTTTCCACAGCTGTCTTTGTGTTCTGTTTTTTTAATAGTATGAACTAATGTATACTAACGATTTGCAGGACCCTCCCTTAACAGAAATGGAAACAATTGTGATTTTCCCCCCCTTCCCCTCCTCTGTTTCTAGGCAAACGTGATAGCATACAGTTGGAACAATGGAGTCTATGCTGAATAAGTTGAAAAGTACTGTTACAAAGGTAACAGCTGATGTCACCAGTGCAGTGATGGGAAATCCTGTTACCAGGGAATTTGATGTTGGCCGACATATTGCCAGTGGTGGCAATGGGCTTGCTTGGAAGATCTTTAATGGAACTAAAAAATCAACAAAACAGGTGAGATCTCAGTGAAGGCCTCTAGTTACATTATGCGTATGGTAGATCATACTTGAGGAACGATAACAATTTTGTTAGGAATTTCGAAGAACATTTTGTTCTATAAACTGATGCTAGTGCTACAACTTGTGTAATAAAATGAAGACAGAAAAGGGATATTAACAAATTAGGGATATTAACGGGTAACCAGTTACCTGGTACCCAGGCATAGAGCTGCTCCAGCCCTGCCAGGCCCCTGTGCAGGGCTGCTGCTTTCAGCCCGTGGGAGACCAGAAGCACTTGGACTGGAGCAGCCCATGCCTACAGCGGCGGGGGGCTGTTTCAACCTCCCGCCCACTCCCATTTAATCAGTTAACCAGTTAACGTTTAACAAGTAAACTTATTAAATAGGGTTTTACATCCCTAGTTCAGATATGTTAATTGATTTAAGGTTCCCATTGCTCATTTAATCACCGCAGACTGACACTGTTTACTTGCTGATCAATTGAGATGCAGAAATTGAGCAGTAAGTAACGTTACACGTGAGGTCTGTTAACCAAAAGTATGCGGGGGAAGGCTTCCTATGCTAAATGCCTTCACGATAACTGTTTCAGGTCATTGTTAATCTCATTCCTGTAAATACTATATTCACAATTACCATTTAAAATATATTAACATTTTTAATTCATAAAATATATAAGTATTCTTTAGATACCCAAAGTTAATTTTAACTGTATCAGTGATTTTCCTTATAATCTTATTATTCACAGCATGCTGTGAACTACAGTACAGATGAGAAATGTATCATCTTAGTCTTGGAAGTGCCTGAGAATTTTTAGCATGCAGTAGAAGGGGTAAAAAGTAATATAATTTAGTTAAATAGATGCTCATTATCAGTGTTTCTTGTAAATTGGGGTGGCCACCTAGGAGAGATTCAGTGCCACTCATCCAATTAGCATAGAACCCACAGCTGGCAGCGTATGTTTCAACTGGTGGGGCACATGTGCACATTCCTCAACTCAGGTTACAAAGTTTATTCTGCACATGGATAGAAAACATTAGAGAGAACATTAACATTGTTCAGTAGTTAACCAACCATTCTCAACTGGGGGTTCGTGAGCCAGTTTCAGGGGATCTACAAATTAGTTTTAGGGGGTCTGCGAGGCCTGGAACCTTTTCCTGAGCCAATGTGAGGAGTTTGGGGGAGGTACGTGGGGACATTGTTGTCCACTCCCCTCCTTCCCCAACTGCAGTGCTGTAATCAGACAGAGGTAGCCCCGGGGGCAGCTCTGCACACACACACACACACACCATCTCTTCTCCTCCCGCACCCTGAGGCCAGGTCAGAGGTGGGAAGTCAGACCCAGACAGTGCAGGGTAGTTGCTGTTCTGGCTGGTGCCATGGAGCGGTCAACTGTGGCGCTTCCCCATCTCTTCCTCCCGCTGCTGGTATTTACAGCTGCATTCCATCTGATGCCACGAAACTACTTGGTGTGGCAAGTACAAAGTATCACTTGATGGGTGTGTTTTCCCAGATGTTTGTGAGGAGTTAAGATTTTTGGTAGACTCCTTCCAAATATTGCTAAGATATGCAGAAAAGTGTAAGATATATTGCAGTTATTGTATTGTTGCTTAGTATTTATCTTCTGCCATTCCAGCCTTCTGGCAGCTTGTGAGTGGCTGTCAGTGATGTCACTGGCAGAGATCACAAACTTCCCCAAGTGATCCATAAGTGTTCTGTGTTTCAAACACTGCTGAAAAAAGAACTGGAGTTATCAGCATTCGATTCTTTCCACTACAAATAGGTATTCAGTATTCAAATATAGATTATTTGGCCATCTGGGTATAGATTCTAAACCTGTATTTCAGCAATACACATCTTTTAAAAACTCTTATAAAAACCCAGCAGTTCTGTGCTAGGTAGAAACAGAACTGATCTTAAGTCTCTTGTTCCCTGGATAAGTGGAGATCAGGTATATTGTGGGATTGGGTGAGAATATTGTGCTTTGAATTATGTTGGCCTGTCTCAGCTGTCAGTTTAAGGTAGTGGGAGTGTATCTCTAAACACTAAGCACCCTTTATTGTGAATTTTCCTATGTAGGTGTGCGCGCGCACATACATACATTAAAAATATCAGCTAAGTATCTGCACTTTGTTCAGTCCATTGTGGAATTTTGTTGATTGTTTACTTCATATTGCTATGAACATTTTTTTTATTTGTTCATTTCCTGGCCTAAAGAGGCATTAGTGTCCTTCCCTCTTCTTAAATGTAGCTGCAAAGACACAGTTAGGGATGGGGGCACTTGAGAGCTTTCTAATCGAACCATCTTCTCCATCTCAAAGATTAGCAGAATGCATAAGCAGATGATCATCTGTGCCTTAGAATTCTTGCTACCCATGGTTTTCTGTTTCTTATTCAGAAAATCAGTTAACTCACACAATCTTATTAGGATCAATATATATTTATTTACTAGTTAAGTCAGGAAAGGAGATTAGTTTCAAAATAACCACAATTGAATGAGGCTACTACTAAAACAGCCTGGTAAGAAATGTGATTTTTTTTTTTAAAAAGACTCCAACTTTAAAAAAAACCTATGAAGAAATAGATGGCTGGGGAGTCTCTTTTGGAAAAAGAAGAGATGCCTATTAGAATAATAACATATGTCTTAAAGAGAATTCTCTAGTTAAGCTTCCAGAAAATTGTAGTAGTGCATCATGTAGTCAAATGCTGGGTATCTATTCAGTTACAGAATAGAATGATTTTCCAGATTATATGTATAATACTCCCTCCCCAAATATGTACAGGTTGAACCTCTCTAGTTTGACACCCTTGGGACCTAACCAAACCAGGTGCAGAACCAGAGAATCACCAGATCACAGGAGATCATTATTGTCTAGCAGCATTACCATCACTTCCACTGCTTACTGGGCTCTTAGAAGACATTTAGGGATAAATTAGAGCTAAATAACAGCATAGAACACTTAAGCGAGGACTGGTGGCTGTAAACAAACTTTATGGGACCATGAGAAACTTGGCCACATGCATGATAAGTAGACATCTAGCTAACAAAAATCATGACTGGTCCCAGATGTTGCCAGACCGGAGAAATTCAACCTGTACACTGATTAAAAGAATATTAGTAAAGTTGCAAAGTCAAGCACTTAATTCTGGCATTTCCTAACTTTAAAGGTTGCCTGTACAAGTGAAGTCTAGTCAATAAATATTTTTTCTCATTGTCCAATGTGTGGCCCTACCCTTATTTACTGCCTGATACTCAAACCCTTCTCTGAAGACAGAATTATCAGTTTCCTTGTTGTAGACTTTATTTTCACAGCTCCCCTCTGAGGTGAGGCTACAGTATAATTATCACCATTTACAGATGAAGAACGAAGACAGTGAGAATAAGGTCAAAAGTATCCAGATGGGAAAGGGCTGATCAATGGGTAGGAGGCAAGGGCTTCTCTCTCTGCTCCCGGAGAGGAAGCCACCTCCCCAGGAGCTGCAGAGGTTACACAGTTATCCTGTCACACGATACTTAACATCCCTAATTAATGCTAGTACAGGCTGAACCTCCCAAATCTGGGAGAGACTGTTCCGGCAAAATATGTGGGAGCCAGCCGAGAGAACGCAGGGTTTGCGGAGTTCCACCTGGCCCAGCAGAGGCTAGGCAGGGGAGCCTCCCCCAGCAGCTGGGAGCCTCCCCCGGCAGGGAAACCCCAGTGTCAGTGGGGTCAGGAGAGCCCCTGGCATGAAGCTAGTGACAACCAGGGAACCTCAGGAAACCCCTGATGGCCAGGCAGCACTGACGGCAGCGGAGCTGGGATGGCCAGGCAGCACTGACTGGGAACCCCCCAGCAGCAGCAGGGCCAGGCAGCAGCTCGGGAGCTCCAGCTGGAGAACCCCAGCAGCGGGGCCAGGCGGCAGCCAGGGAATCCCGTCCCCAGCAGGGGAACCCCAGCAACAGTGAGGCTAGATGACATTGGGGAGCTTCCACCCTGACCAGGGAACCCCTGGTGTCAGTGGGTCAGGAGGCCAGAGATCCCCTGGCAAGGGGGCTGGCGATGGCTGGGGAACCCTGGGAAACCCTCAGCGGCAGCGGGGCCAGGCCACAGCAGCACAGCGGTAGCAGCCAGGTGGCCCGGGCTGGGAAACCCCGAGGAACAACTGGAGGTAGTGGGGCTGGTGGTGGCCAGGTGGCCCTAGTTGGGGAACCCCTGGTAACCCCAGGCACAGCCAGCGGGCAAGCAGGGTAGGAGCCTAGGCCAGGGCAATAGCAGGGCAGGGACTCCAGCCTTAGGAGCCGTCAAGGGAGAAGCCTTGAACTTCCCAGCTCTGACAGATTCCCTGGTCCGGGACGGCTGGGGTCCCGAGGGTGCTGGACCAGGGAGTTAAACCTGTATTTACAATTTGTTAAAGTGAAGTCCTTTGCAAACACTTTTAACAGTTTTCAAGACAATTACTTGACAAATTTCAGTGAAACGTTGCAGAAGAAGAGTATCTGGCATAGAAGCTGAATTTTTATGAAGCAGATCTACCGTGCTAAGAAAAAAATCTCAGAAATTATTTTAATGTGTTGAACTTGGTTTTCCCCCCCCAACCTATTTATTGCTTGTCTCTTAAAACTTAAGTCGTCATGCAACTACTGTAGGAGATTGAACTTGAAATGGCCCTTATAAAATACGTGGCAACTACATTGTAGCTCTCCTGTGGGAACTGAAAATATGTATGTTTTTGTTTTTGCTGCATCACTTTCTAGCCTGTAGGCTGTTTTATTATTTTTCTTAATATTGTTATAAGAATAAAAAAGCCAGATTGCCAGTTTTGCTTGACAGTTAATTCTTTAATGATTCTTTCTCTGGAGGCTGTCTGGGAAAAGTTAGTCATCTTCCTGGATTATCATCCGTTTCATTAGTTCATTTTTTCTCCTTTCTTTAAACATCCATTTCCCAAGCATCTAAACTGATTACCGTCTCTTGTGGTTTGCGTTCTAGATTAGATAGATATCTTAGGCCAAGTCTACATTGGTAAATTACTGCTCAGTAAATCAGCCCCCGGTGCTGTAACTTTCACAGTATCCATACTGGTAAAGCACTTATCGTGCACCAGCTCTGCAATTAGTGTGTTCTAGGTAACCCACCTCCGCAGGAAGCGTAGAGCTTGCTTCGCTCTGGATAATGCGCTGGGGTACCAGTGTGGACACAGTGGTGTAGTACTGCATTCTCACTGGCCATGACTTGAACATACTGCAGTGTAAGGTCAAAGTGAAGGAGCTGTGAAATGCCTACCAGAAGGGGCAGGAAGTAAACAGCCGCTCTGGTGCTGCGCCCATGACTTGCAGGTACTACAAAGCGCTGGATGATATACTTGGAGGTGACCACACCTCCACTCTGAAGAGCCCCGTGGATACCCCAGAGGCTAAGGGGGCATCCAGCACTGGGCCGGGACAAGAGAAGGAAGTTGTGGCCGAGTGTGCCAAAGGGAAGGGAGACCCAGTGCCAGAGGACTCAGCATCTATAGAGATTTGCAGTCAACTGTTTTGTTACCTGCAAAGAGGCGAATCACTCACAGCCCTCGGAGGCTATGGATGATAAAACTGGTAAGTGGGTTGGGAAAGCACTCAAGCAACTTGCTGGGAGTGGGCAGGTTTCAGAAAGAAGGTTGGGTTCTGTGTGAGGCTGCTACAAGTCAAATGGCAAACAGACCATAGATGCATTTTCTTACATGTTGGTAATATACCTCACAGACCTCATCGGCGATTCATGCAGCTGCTATGCCACCCTTCTCCTCCGCTTAGCTGGCAAAGCAAACATGGTGTTTGATCCCTGAAGGCTGACATTCCCTCGCCACTGTGCCGTCATTTGGGAGTGGAGGAGAAGACCATCGCTGCCCAAAGACAAGCCACATATATGATCCCGGAGCGAACCTGCAGTCGAGTAAAGGACCCTCATTTGCTTCCCTGCTCACCCTAAGCAGCGAAATGTTCGCTCCCTCTTTCATTGCTCTCCCTAGTTTTCACCTACCCAGATCACAGTACAGCCGTACGTGAATGGTAACCCCTGCCCTGCCCGGCGCCCTGCCCATCTTCATAAAAGGATTCTGCAACAAAGGGTTTCCCTGCCTGTGCCACTACAGCAAGGGTTTTCCCAGCCTTTTCCCTGCCCCACTGCACCTGGGGTTTCCCGTGTTGCCCTCAGTCAGGGCTACTCAACTTTGGAAGCCCCCGGGGCCACAATGATACAGCACATGCTGAGGGCCGCAACTTAAGTGTGGCTGCAAATATATGCAAATAGTTTCTTTCACACTGACAGGCTTGAATACAAAGATTAAGCCTTAAACTGTGGTGTTGGACCCAAACGTGGCCAGTGTGAGCCAGTCAGCACCTCTCAGGCTCTGCCCACAAGACTAAGTAGCCAGCACTTCCCACAGTGCCTCGGCGCTCCCAGCACCTCCTCCCTGGGGGCTAGAAACACCAACACCCCGTACTTGTCTGTTCCAGCCAGCCCATTTGCTTGTGTCTTTCAGTGCTCACTCCATCGGGGAGATGCCTTGCCATGGTGTAGCATGTTCCCAGTAGAAGCCATGTTCAAAGGATCCCACCCGCGGACCCCATTCGGCAATAACAATAGGGATTTTATTGACAAAGTCCAGCTTCCCTTCCAAGGCTCAATGACAATGTTTGTAACAGCCAAAAGCACATTCCACAATCGTTTTGCATCTGCTCAGCCTGTTGTTGATCCACTCCCTGCTGCTGTCCCCATGTATGGCTTTATGAGCCACAGCATAAAGGGATAGCTAGGGTCTTCAAGAATCACAATGAGCATTTCCTCTCCCCTTACCTCCCCACGGTGATTTGGTCTGGGAAGAAAGTCTCTGGTTGCAGCTTTCTGAATAGGCCAGCATTCCGAAAGATGCTTGTACCTTGCACCTTTCTGGGCCAGTCGGCATTAATGTCTGTGAAACCTCCACGGTCATCCACAAGCACCTGCAGAACCCTAGAGAAATACCCCATGCAGTTAATATACTCAGAGGCTAGATCGCCTGGTGCTAGAATTGGAAAGCGTGTGCCATCCTGCAGTTTGGGAAGCCCATATGTGCAAGGCCTTGGGATTGGCGCTAGCGACAGCCTGGCCATGCAGGCAGTAAGGGAGGGTTGCAGGGGCCAGAGTGGAGCCGGGAGTTGGGAGGGGAGGTGGCTGGATACCTCCCTGGTCCAGCATATTCCCTGGTTCGGGACCATTTCCTGACAGTGCCAGACCAAGGAGGTCCAACCTGTAGTATTGATTTAATGTACCATAGAGGGCTTCTGCTATGTAAAAATTAAAGGGGCAAATCATGTGGAAATTACTTTAAATTTGTTAAATCTTGAGCCATTCGTGACGTTGAGGATTGCTTTCTAGTGAAGGATAGCGTTCAAATTGAGAGGACATTACTAAAAGATTTAGTTAGAAAGTTATCATTCCAACAAATAAAATAAGCGTATTTTCAAACTAAATTACCAATACGTAAACTGACTTTGAGGTGCTAAGTATCCAAAGCTTCCATTTATTTAAAATCAGGCCAGCTGCTGTCTTCAGATGAACTACTTAGTCATTGCATAAGAGTGCTGGTACCACTAACACAAGCTTGTGGTTAACAGTTCATTATTGTTTATAAAGTATGTAGCACTATTTTATTGGCTCAGGAAAACATATATTCTTATGAGAGAAAAAAATCATGTTGATTGTAACTGAAGTAAACTAGTATAGCGTTGGGCTATGGATGTATAATGAACTGCTTTAGTAAATCCTGTCGTAGTAATTTTACTGTGTGGCTTTGGTAATACCAATTAAATTTTGTTGCTAATTTTTAGGAAGTTGCTGTTTTCGTCTTTGATAAAAAGTTAATAGACAAATATCAGAAATTTGAAAAGGATCAGATTATTGATTCATTAAAGCGAGGCGTTCAACAGCTAACAAGGCTTCGACACCCTCGGCTAGTTACTGTCCAACATCCCTTAGAAGAATCCAGGTAAACTTTAGTAAAATTATAAGTTTGAATTTTTTGCTGGACATGAAAGTCTGGGGCATTTAAAAAATGTGCAGAAATAATAACATGATATGGAGGGGTAGCAGTGTTAGTCTGTAACTTTAAAAATGAGTAGTCTTATGGCATCTTAGAGACTAACACATAATATATATATGTAATATTTGTTTCTAAGGTGCCACAGGATTACTCATTGTTTTTTAAAAGATAGGGACTTGCAATTAGAGTAAATAATAAAAGTAGGTCATATATTACCATGTCCTAGTTACAGTATTGCCCAAAATATTGCTTTTTCTGACATTACTCACAGAGCTGTTGAAGATACATTATGTGGCTGACTTCAACTGCTAAAATATTCATTTATACAAAACCTTACATTGTCAAGTTATATTGTTACTTGAAAGAGTGCTGAAATCTCTGTAACTGCCAATACAAAAAGGTTTTTTTTGGCTTTGGTTTCTTTTGTTTAGGCTACTACTTGGTAAAAATTCATGAATAATACTCTGTTTTCCTTAGATCCTTCGGTCTTTTCCCTTCTTTGCCTAAACTTATAGCAGCAGAGCTCACCCATAATTTAAAAAATTAAAATTATTGGTGTGTATCAGCTCCCTGACTAGTTAAGACTGAGAGAACTTTGTTTTGAGGTCAATTCTTGTAAGTGTTCTTGTATCTGCATAGTTACTCAGAGTCTCTTGAAAGTTCATGTACCTCATGGTGGGGTGGACTAGTCATACACATTTGGGGTTGTTTCACCAAAAATGTTTTGCACATACCTGTTGGGTCAAACCATGGTTCTGACTGCTCCAGCAGGTCTCAGTTGCTTGACATTTACTTCAACTGATGCTTGGCATCCACTACCCGTTGGTTAAATAACATTTTCGGTACTGCTTCCCCAAAGCTAATCTTTACAGATGGTTTTAGCTTAACACTCATCACAAAACTGATATAATGTGTGTGAGTATGGTACCCACGTGGGTTACTAGTCAGCCAGTTTTCATATTATCTGGATCATTGAATGGGACATGCTATGGCTATTGAATATGAGCAACATCTAGTCATTTTAATTTGGAACCCATCCTTAGTAGTTACATGACTATATTTCATTTCCAGATAGCTCCAGTTTGCCTTTCTTAAAGAGATATTTTTTATTTTAGGGAAATGTCCTCTGAGCACAACAGAAAATGTAGAAGGTACTCAGACTATTTTTGAAAAGAAAATAAATTATATATGGAAATGTTTGTTGGGTTGGAAAATTAGGGAGCAGAGGAACAGAGAAGGAATGGGAAAAGAGACTTGGGTTTGTGGCAAAGGGAAGGAGGGATAATTTGGGGTGAGTGTGAGGAGAGAGGGGATGAGAGATTCTGGGAGAGATGAGGGATGGAACAGTGGAACACTTGGTACAGATCTCAGATTGACAGAGCCAGAAGAGTACCCAGACATGAACTACTTCAAGACAGACCAAGAAGAGAAAACAGAATTCCACTTGTCATCACCTACAGACCACAACTTAAACCTCTCCAATGCATTATCAACAATCTACAACCCATCCTGGAAAATGACCCTTCGCTCTCACAGGCCTTGGGGGACAGGCCAGTCCTCACCAACAGACAGCCCCCTAATCTCAAACAAATTCTTTCCAGTAATCACATGGCACAACTTCATCATTCATCCAGGAACCCACCCCAGCAATCAGCCCTGGTGCCAATGCTGTCCACACATCTACACAAGTGATTTCATCACTGGACCCAACCACATCAGCCACCACATCAGAGGCTCATTTAACTGCACATCCATCAATGTGATCTATGCTATCAAATACCAGCAATGCCCCTGTGCTACGTATATTGGCCAAACTGGACAGTCTCTGTGGGAAAGAATTAATGGACACAAATCAGATATCTGAAAAGGCAACACACAGAAACCTGTTGGAGAACACTTTAAAGTCACTGTGTTGTTTCAGGCCAGTTCCAAAAGCCAAATACACAGAGAAGCCTTGGAATTTAACTTCATTTACAGGTTTGGGACCCATCACAAAGGTGTGAATAAAGACATTACCTGGCTAGCACACTATGTTCCACATCTTAATGACTTAAAAAAGCAAACAGTGGGTACTTAAGAACAATGTGCACCTTCTCCGTCAGCTTCATGTAACAGGAACACTCTCGTTGACTGTTTTTCCCCCTTTTCCCTTCTCCTCCTCTCACCCCCTATTTATTTTGGAACTGGACCTTTAATAACTCCATTCCACTGAAGAAGAGGGTTGTGCCCACAAAAGCTCATGATACCATCTACTTGTTTTGTTAGTCTTTAAGGTGCTGCTAGTCTATTTGTCGTTTGTTTTTCCAGTTACAGACTAACTTGACTACCCCTCTGAAGCTAAGTAATATTGATTATTTTGTTGATACATTGTTAAAATTATTTTCTATAAGTCAAAATCATGATCAAAATCAAAATGCTTATTAAATGCATTTTTCTCTTTTTAGAGATTGCCTGGCATTTTGTACAGAACCAGTCTTTGCAAGTTTAGCTAATGTTCTTGGCAACTGGGACAATCTACCCTCTCCTTTACCTTCTGACATTAAGGAATACAAACTTTATGATGTGGAAACCAAATATGGCTTGCTTCAGGTATGTTAATACATTTTATATATTATATATATAGATTGTAAATCTGTTTCCTGGAAGAGAAATGTGAGGTGAGGGCACAGAACCCTATGTTAGTTTCAGACATAATGTATTATAGCGGTGCTGCTTATCATTGAGATATTCAAGGATTTCTTGTCAGTTTCACTGCATACAGTTTTCATGGGATTGTATATTTTTATAATAATAGATTTTAGGTTAAATACTGTCCTACAAAGCTTTAGCTTGGAGTTACCCTTTTGAAATCATCTGTGGGCCATAACTTTTGACAATCTGAAGACCAATGATGGTGATCATGGAAAATTAATTATATAAACCAACTTTGCTGTAATATTTGAGAGAGGTAAAAGATGGACCAAAGAAACCACAGAGCAAACAGCATTCATGGCTATTTTGTGGTATGGCAGATCTTAGTTTTAAAAGAGCACATAGTATATAAAATTATTATGAGGAGAGAGAATGCAGTGCTTTGAAGATGCTTCATAAACAGGAGAAAAGGGTGAATGCTTGATAGAATGCTCTGGGTTGCTACTATTTCTGCCCAGTCTCGCTAGACTATTTTGAATTGTTCGTTTTTCCATTTTCCATTTCATTCCCTCCCTACCCCACACACCCCATTGAACAGTGATGCCAGTTGCTATTTTTTAGAGCTTTAGCTTTGTGGCCTCTTAGCTTTTGAACATAAATTTGAAACTTGTGGCAAACTTCAATTTGCCTTTTTCTTTCTCCTAGTCATACCACTCTGACTGAATTTTGTGGATCGGTGATCTGTCTTTGAGTAGATTATCCCCTAAGCTGTTACTGCTCTGAATACTACCTTGATAGATGCTTAGGAGGTCTTCTGTCTATGAGAACTCTATTGCTAGAGCCCTGCAAGCCCACGGATATCCACTTTATATCTGTGCCTTGTTTTTGTGGAAATGGTTGTGGATATTGCTATCTCCCTTTCCTCTTGTATATGAGCAGTGGCACAGAAGTCGTTAGTTTTTGCTTCATCCTTCCATTCTGTTTTTGTTTTTTTTTTATTTTAAAAAAGCAGCCTTCAGCCATGCTGCTCTTTCACTTTGCCTTCACACGCAGCTCCTCCCCATTCTGTGAAAAGAACAAAGCCAACAGCTTTTTTCCCTCTTCTCCTTAAAAGTAGTTATGCGTAGGCAGTTTTGTTCCTGCCTTCACATCTGCTAAAGGAGCACCAGCACATGGGCTGCTTTGCATCTTTTCTATTCCTTCTCTTCTAAAGAAGGATCCCATGGCTCCCTAGTACCATTCAGCCAACTCATCTGGTGAACATTCTGTTTGTTCTGGGCAAGTGGGGTTTTCAAGCCCTGTGACAGTAACCTCATGAGCAAACTCTCTACCTGAATTTGGTTTGCTTGATATATGTTTCATTTTTCAAAGATTTTAGTATGCAATTTTTTCTTCCCTTGTGGGAGATTGCCTTGACTTTTTCTTAGCTAACACATGCTAGTTGAGCATAGGAGGCCAGATTTTGCTGTGGAAAAAAGACATATCATAATTGATGTAAATATTTTGCAAGTGTTTTGAAAGAATATTATCTAAAACATGAAATAATCTTTCATTGTTAACAGGTTTCTGAAGGTTTGTCCTTTCTGCACAGCAGTGTGAAAATGGTCCATGGAAACATTACTCCTGAAAATATAATTTTGAATAAAAGTGGAGCATGGAAAATTATGGGATTTGATTTTTGTATTCAGTCAACAAATCCATCTGAGCAAGAGGTAATAAGGCTTTATTTTTGTCTGCTTTTTACTTTAAATGTGATAGTGTCTGAAAGCATGCTGCATAATCTACACATTCTAGTTCTGTATCACCTATTAAGTTCTCTTCCCCCTTTATTAAAATAGAGGGGGGAAGCTATATGGTATAATAGTTCATCAGCCCTTTATTTCTGGAGGTTTGAGTTTAAGTTCTGTCTTGGGTCACAACTGAAAATTAATTTGAGCTGACTCCATAGAATAGGGATTATGGTGCTAGGAGGCTCTGGGTTTTACTCCTACAGGTTCGAGTTCCCTGGTCTGGCACCCTCAGGACCAGACTGGTTCCAGATGAGAGATTTTTGCCATATCAGGGGGACCAGAAATGACCTCCCCTACAACCAACCCCCACCCCAGCCCTGGCCTAGCCTGCTGGCCTCCTGGCCAACTGCTCACCTGCTGCTGTGGCTCTGGGATCTGCCAGCCTACTGCAGTGCACAGAGCAGCCCACTGTCCCCTGCTGCTAGCCCTCCACCAGGACTCTCTGGTCCTGCAACATCCGTGCCAGACCACAGATGTTGCTGGACAGGAGAGTCCTGGTTTAGAGAGTTTCAACCTGTAGTATAGTGGCTAGTGAAAAATTCCTTGTACTTTGAAAACAAGTCTGGTTTTATCCTTGAGCCATCTGCTCATTTGTTGCAGAACTACTACACAATTAATAGTTGTTGCTCAAAAGAAATTTAAGAGTGGATTAACAGGGGACTAAATAGTTCAGGGAATTGGTAATGGGATGTGAGTTTCTGTGCCAAGTACAGCATGTATATATATCTAGTGATAGGGCAGTACTCTAGGATGCTATCTTGTCCCGTAGCTCTACTTTTTTGAGGCAGCAAGGCACCAAGGTAAACCAGTGACATCCCAATAGATAGTGCTACTCTTGCGCCACACAGTGCAGTGCTTCTGGGATTACTAACGACCCTTATCCAGAAATGCATTTAATTTCCTAAAGTAAAATGAAGTTGTACATATTCCAGAGATTAATTGTGCCTACTTTGAAATTCTCATAATTCTAAATCACCTTGGTGTGATATCTGCAACAGTCAGAGCATACCCATTTAGCTTATATAGCCAGTTAATTTTGCTTCACTGCATCTCTGTTGTTTTACTCGTGAATTGGAAGGAATTTGACTATTGGCTGCTTGAGTAATTTCAATTTCAAATCTTCAACCACTATGTTTTCTTCCACTATTTTTTTTTTTGCAGCTGAAGTTCCTATGTAAAGAATGGGACCCAAACTTACCATCTTTGTGTCTTCCCAATCCTGAGTATTTGGCACCAGAATACATCCTTTCAGTGAGCTGTGAGACTGCCAGTGACATGTACTCTCTAGGAGCTGTCATGTATGCAGTATTTAATAAAGGGAAGCCTATTTTTGAGGTCAACAAGCAAGATATTTATAAAAGTTTCAGTAGACAGCTGGATCAGGTATCTGATATACTTAGCAATGTGTTCTGAATTTGATTATCACTTTTTAAATGTCTCAATGTGTAAAAGTAATTATTACTTAAAAATAAGAAAATTAAATGGATATCTCAGTGAAGAACACAACATTGAGAGCTGCAATATAAATTTACCATATATACTTGTTCATAAGCAGACTTTTTTGGAAAATATCTTGCTGTGAAGAGCAGGGGTTGGCTTATGAACGGGTTCTTCATATATTTTCCATTGGGGTGAAGGGTTGGCAAACTTCTCATGTCTTCCATTGACTATTGGGCCCGTGCCCACTGGTCTGCTACCTGGGCTGCATGTAGCTCAGCCATACAGTCTGCCCTGCCTGCCTGCCACTGCGATCCTAGTGGTGGCTGCAGGCATGGAGCCTCTCAGCTCCTACCCAATGGGAGCTGAGACCCAATGGGAGCTGAGACGCTCTGTGTGGGCAACCAGCACATCCTTCAGCCGGTGCTGCCTTTGGAACCGCAGGAAGCAACGTGGTTTGAAGAATGTGCTGGCTGCCCCCTCACAGAGCCTCTCAGCTCCCATTGGCTGGGAGCTGAGAGGCTCCGTGCCTGAAGCCACCACAGGGATCACAGTGGCAGGCGGGCAGAGCAGACTGTACGGCTGAGCTACAGCCAGCCAAGGTAGCAGTCCAGTGAGCAGGGGCCCATTAGTCCATGGGAGTCGTGGGAAGCAGTGAGGGGATGTTCTGGCTACAGGCACGGAGCCTCTCCGTTTCCATTGACTAGAAACAGTGAACAGCAGCCGATGGGAGCTTGGTGCCTGCAGCCAGCCCATCCCTTAGCCCTCACTGACACCGACAAGCTGGACTGGAAGTCTGTGCCCTGGAGTTGGCTTATAAACGGGTCATTGACTTTTTAACATTTTTTTTTCCTGTAATTTTGGGAGTTTGGCTTATGAACAAATGGGCTTATGTTCGAGTATGTAGTAGTTATAATAACAAGTTGCATCATGCATGCTACCTCTTTGAAATGAGTCTTTACAAAATTCTTAAAAGTAAATGCGTAATTGAAATTGCCTGAAAAAACTACTAGTGCTGACATTCTACCTGGGGCTCCTTATGGCTCCATATGCTGCTCAAATGGGATAGAGATTTGATGTGCTACTCTGACTGTGAGTAGAATGACCAGGATATCGACCCAAGGACAATGAGGAACTGGTGTTAGCCAGGTGGGAATTGCTGAGTTTAAATAAAAGGTTATGAAACTTGTGGGTGTTTCCTTCCTTAGTCACATGTAATGCTCTCCTGTGACATGCAGATCACAGATAGGGATAGAATCATAGAACACTAGAAATGGAAGGGACCTCGAGAGGTCATCGAGTCCAGTCCCCTGCCCTCACAGCAGGACCCAAATAGTAATAGCGTAGTCAATTAACTGATAAGCAAAGCTTATAAGTTAATGCTATAGACTACATTCCCTTCTCCCCCCCACTAGTAAATATTCTGGCAGGCTGGCCAGCAGTATGTCTTAGTCCCGGCTTACACTGGGTCTAGGACCTAACCCTGCTGAGGCGGTGCATTTAAAATATATTAGGAGCCAGGTGGGCAGGCAGCCCGGCTCAGTTCCAGCTCATGCTGGGTCTGGAGCTCAGCCCCCCCGCACAGGGGTTGCTGCCACCCTGCGTTGCTGCTTCTGTATTAGAGGCAGCAGCACGGGGTGACAGGCAGCCGGTCTGTGAGGAGAGCTGGGTTTTAAACTGGCTCCCCTTGCGGACCAGCTCCCACCTGGCAACCCACGCCCGATACAGAGGCAGCAGTGCAGAGTGGCGGGGGGGCTCCTCGGAAGTGGGGCTGGAGCACACTGGCTACCAGCCCCACACCCTAGGGACTATAGAATAGTCGAGTAACCGATAAGAATTCACGAGGTTAATTGACTATTCAGTTAACTGATATTTAACATCCCTAATCACAATGCACAATCATTAAAGAGCCAGGGAGCCATGTAGTTGAGTTCAGCATCTCCACAGAATTAAGCAATGTCTATACTACCACTTAGGCTGTTCTACCCCCATGAATATTCTACCCCCATGAACAACATAAGTTACATATGAGTTCTATAATTACATATGTAATGTTACATATGAGTTCTAGGATATAGTGTGCCTAGCACTGTATCAGTGGGAGAACTCCCAACAAAGTAGCTTTTTTTGCACGCAGTGTTGGTTTCATTATGCTGATAGGAGACCTCTCTCTGATTGGCATAGGGCGTCTTCCCAACACATGCTGCAGTGGCACAGCTGTATCAGTACAGCTGTGGTGCTACAGCACTGTATGTGTAGACAAGGCCTTAGTAAACTCAGGATTTAAACCAGTGCCAGCATGCAGTGTCACTGTAAGAAGAAAAAAATAACAATGGCCACAGCTGAAGTTTGTGCTTGCATTATAAAATTTGCCTAATTAAAGTAGAACAAAAAGTCCATCAAATCAGTTGTCTTAAAATAACAAATGTACAGAATTTTCAGTATTCATGGTTCACGTGCTTGAATTATTTGTGCAGCTGAGTCGCTTAGGCTCCAATACACTTCAGAATATACCAGAGGAAGTACGTGAACATGTAAAACTACTATTAAATGTGGCTCCTGCAGTCAGACCAGATGCAGATCAAATGACAAAGGTGAGTGCCTAGAAAATACTGGAAATAGCAAGAAACCGGGCTAATAATATTTGATTTGTAGAAGCAAACAACATATGCACTTTCTTTAGCTGTTTCTCTTTTCCATTGAAATTGTAAAATGTTTTCTATTTGTTAGTTGCCCTCAAAGTTACTACTTTTCCTTTTGTTTTATAATGACTATCACATTTGCTTTGTGTTTTGAGGCAGGGCTATAAATTCCCAGGGAGGGTACCAAAGACTGGGTAGTCTGAGGTAGCCCAATAATTAGTGTACTTCTTGGTAACGTTGTTCTTTTAATAAAACTTGTATTAATTCTTAGAGCTTTTGTATTGCAGACAATAATTCCCTTCCATATAAAATCAAGTTAGAGAGGTCATATCAACCATACAAATACTATTTGTTTCTTTTAAAAAGATAGTCTAATGCAGTTAATTTTTCTAATGGTGAAGTTACTTGGCCCTCATGATACTACTAAATGTGTAAACAGGTATTTTATTTGTCATATATTGCCACATAACTATAAAAGTTTGTTGATATAATGCATTTGAGAAGATAAAATTTAATTATATATATATATATATATATATATATATATATATATATATATATATATATATATATATGGAGAGTATATACTGTATAGTGATTTCCTTCAAAGATTACACTTTTTTATCCTTTTATTTTTAGATACCAT
The DNA here is from genome assembly GCA_019425775.1 of Rafetus swinhoei. Lineage (NCBI taxonomy): Eukaryota > Metazoa > Chordata > Testudines > Trionychidae > Rafetus > Rafetus swinhoei. The sequence goes on along the minus strand of CM033437.1, from coordinate 264,361,040 downwards.
TCTTTGATGATGTTGGAGCAGTGACACTCCAATATTTTGATTCTTTATTCCAAAGGGATAATCTTCAGAAATCACAGTTTTTTAAAGGGCTACCAAAGGTTCTGCCAAAACTACCTAAGGTTGGTTTTCCTTTAACTTTTAATATTCTTAAATGAAGAGAATTGGAGTGCACCTCTGTTCTATAATGGGTTGCAGTCGGATTGGTAGAACATAGAATGGAAAAAGAGTATGATAAATTTGTTTTAGATGGGAATACCCTGCAGCTCCTGATACTTCTGGAGATATGAAAAAATGGCAGTCTTGAACTCCTATGGTAGCCAAATTTGCTCTTTCCTCCTCTGGATTCCTTCTACTTGGAGCAGAAGATCTCTTCCCCCAGATGCTCCCCTTTCCCATTGCGTTACAATCCCTTTCAAGGCTCTATGAACTATCCTCATCCTTCCAGCACAATATGACTGACTGTTCTCTTTATATAAAGCCAGTCATTGCTTCTCTATTGCTGAGTGATGTAGAAAGCTTTCTTCCCCCATGGGAATTTTGTCCCGTTGTGCTTTTACTGCTCATAGAAAATCTCTAGTTTTCCATGTTATCAGTCCAAATTTCTTCTCCTGTATGGTAGTGCAAATGATATAACAACTCTGGCCGCCTGCTCCTTCCCTTTTTTATTGATCTCTCATTTTCTTTGGGATTACAAAAACTAAGAAGAAAGAAATACTTGTTTACCACATAATAGAAATAATGACATTTGTGACCCCATGTGATTAAATTTCTTCATCTTTAATTACATTTTCTTTTTTAACTATTTTGTATAAAATCTTATTGCAGGAAGATCTGGTGTAGAGCATTGTCTTTTACACTTAGCATTTTTTCCATTGATTAATTATTTTTGTGAGGTTTTGGAGTTGGACAAAGTTTCCAAGAGTTATAAAAAAAAAGGTAGGAAGACACAGGGAAACTGTTCAGTCTTAATGTTTTTTTCCCTCCAGTTCCATTGGTGGTAGTATATCAATGTTAAATACATCTCAATGAATAGGCTTCTAGAATCATTGCTATTAGGGCCACGTATTATATGCTTATGTAAGATAGATATGTCTTCAGATTTCTTGCAAACAGAAGTAGAGCCAAAGGTTGAAGGTGGAGGTTGGCTGTGAGCAGAAAAGTACTTTTCTTTTGTATTTGGATTTCAGATTTCAAAGATAGTGAACCCTGGAGTCCTGCAAAAGCTGACTTTTATGCTAATTCTTCATCTAGTCTGTAAAAAGACTGTATCATATGTTGCTACCTTAATTTGTATGCATGATTTTAAATCTTTTATAGAGCCTCATTAAGTTATAATAATAGCTTTTAAGTAGCATTAAAATGAGATGTTTGAGGGTCCATTTGGACAGACAGGGTCTTAAATACATACAGAAAAGAAAGCATAGTAGTAGATTTATACAAAACTCAAGTTGACTCAAAGTAAGGTTCAGAACTGATTGTTTCATTTGTCTACTATTGTATAAACCTGATTTTTATGAAAAAAATCATTGCTGAAATAAATTTAGAAAATGATATTTTATGGCAGTGCAAACAACACCACTTTTTTTTTCTTTCTCAGCGTGTTATAGTGCAGCGAATTTTGCCTTGCTTGACCTCAGAGTTTGTGAACCCTGATATGGTACCCTTTGTTTTGCCTAATGTTCTGCTGATTGCTGAGGAGTGCACCAAAGAAGAATACATCAAGCTAATTCTGCCTGATCTTGGCCCTGTTTTTAAACAACAAGAACCAATCCAGGTAGATAAATGCTGTTTTAAAAGTAAATCTCATTTTTTCTCATCAAGGTTTTCCTTAGCAAAATCCTAATCAATCTTCTCTTTATTTCCATGTTCCAATCCAGCACAAACTTCCAAACCTCCAGATTGCCTTTATAGCACACCTGTCCTTGATTGGTTTGGAATGCAATTTTAGCATGACAGACCATTCCCCCTCTAAAAGGGCATTAGACCTTTAATTGTATAATTGTACTGATATGCTGCATCTAGAATAGCAAAAATCAGACTTGTAATTTATCACATAGCTCAACAAAGTCCACAAGCCTTACCTTTTTTTTTATAAGTTCAGTATAAAACATACTTGTTATCTTTTATTTGCTGTTTCAAAAATGCATTAAATGTCCAAGTGTCTTTTTTTTTTTATCTTCCATGCCTTCAGGCTAGCAACATGGTGAGTATAAATACCATTGATTCTGTTATAAGAAAACTTTGTTAGTGTTCAAAATTTTTATTGCGATAATAAACTTCAAAATGGAAGTATTATGTTCAAAATTAAACCTGTTCAGAATTAAAACCTGTGGCATTCTTAACATTTTGTTTTGTTTTATAGATTTTGTTGATTTTCTTACAAAAAATGGACTTACTCCTAACCAAAACTCCATCAGATGAAATAAAGAATAGTGTTCTTCCAATGGTTTATAGAGCCTTAGAAGCACCTTCCATACAGATTCAGGTGTGGTAACTACTTTGTTTTTCGTTAATAGTATATAAAATTTTCCTTTTTGATGTGAAGAGATACTGTCAAATTATGTATACCCTACAACTTTTCTCTCCTTACAAGTTTAAAACTTGTGCAACATACCTGAAGGATTATGCATTAATTCCAGAGTATATTGTTGGACTCTCTCCCTACCGGATTAGAAAGAGATCAGTTAATAAAATGTGGATGTTTGCTTAATAATGCCAAATGTTGATTTACTGTTTTCCATGTCTGAGAAACTTTGTTACAAGTCCCTTTTTATCAGAGGCAGCAGCGTGGTGGGGAAGGGCAGGTAGGAGCTTGTCCTTGTGGGGAGCTGGCTTAAAAAACATATCAGAGTGATAATTTCTGTCCTGGCCTGTTGCCTAAATAAAGTATTTAATGTTTCTCTTAATGTATTGTTGTCTTTCTATCTTTTTGCCTTTGGGAATTTACTTTTTATGCCCCTCCCCCAAAAACAAACCCCTCCAATTATCCAGAAGCCTCCACAAATTGTGTAAAGTTCAGATAAATGGGGGCTGCTAGGCTTTGCAGGGGTGACATTATGGAGGAATGTAGCTGACCTGTGGTTTAACTAGAATTTTAGATAACTAGAGTGTAATGAACCAGATTTTACCTGAATCTGTTTTTTAGGTTAATTTTACTGTTCATAATTTCATCTAAGTAATTGCTTTAATTAGGTACTTCTTTACTGGTAAGACACTTTTGTAGTAGTCAGGTGGCCTTTGAGGGGCTGTCGTATGTTGTTGATGTAAAAATCAAATGAAATATCTATTTAAATTCTGTGATCTTTCTGTGATTAAATATAACTTTCTATAAACTGTTTCTTTGTGGAAATATAAGACATTTTTTATCCAGATGTTCTGTAGTTATGATACTAATGTAGCTCTTTTAATTCAAAGCACTTTCTAACCATGAATCTACAATTATGTTTCAGTAGTAGTAGCATTAGTATGGTTTTTAGTTAATATAGCATGTAGTAATAGTAACTGAGTGGTGTATCATTTAATATAAAATACACTTGAATCTCTTTTATGGAATTATGGATTCATATTTTCCAGACCTTGGGTGTTCGCCATTATAAAGTATTGGGGGTGAGTGCGAGGTCTGGAAGGGAGGGTGCAAGAACACAATGGGGAAGGGGGTCTGAGAAGGAGGGTGTCTGAGGGGGATGGGATGTAGCGCTTACCTGGTGCCTTGCTCCTTGGGGCACACATGGCTTTGCACCACTCGCTTCTCCCAGGCACTGCCTCCCACCGCTAGGGGAGGGGAGTGGGGAAAAGTTTCCACACCAGCACTTTGCTGTGCTACCGTTCCCCCAGCTTGTAGGGAAGAAGGGAATGGCAGTGAGAAGAGCTGCTTCCTCTTCCCCCCTGCCTGCCAGGGTCTGAATCATGGAGGTGGGGGGGGGGGTGGGTGGAGAAGAGAGAGAGAGAGAGAGAGTTTAGTAAATCAAACTATTTAAGTTCAAACTTTAAAAAAAAAATTGTTAGGGATCAATTAGGTGACCATGTTTGTTACTTGCTTTAGAGGATGGAATGAGAACTTAACTAATATTTTTGCTCTTACAATATATATAGATTTTAAAGTGAAGTATTTAAAAACTCCTGTGGTTGTTTCTTTACAGGAACTTTGCCTTAACATAATTCCTACGTTTGCCAACCTAATAGACTATCCATCAATGAAAAATGCATTAATACCAAGAATTAAAAATGCATGTTTGCAAACTTCCTCTCTTGCTGTAAGTAAACTAATGTTCTTGATCTCTCCATCCTCTATCTCCAAAACATTAAAATAGTGCTCACATAATTTTGATTTCTCTGTTGTTGCTTTAATTATTATCAACATGCTGCTGGAAAGTAAGAACTTTGTGCAGAAGACAGATCAACACCTACCGTAATACTGTGCATTCACTTCAGCTTTTTTGTATCACTGTTTGTTCAGCAATCACTTGTGCTTCATTGATGCAAAACTTTCTTATGTTTTTTCAAAAACAGTTCTGGATTTTCATTTCTATACTAATTTTTGTTATATGAAAATGCTAGCTAACGTGAAAAGTAATTATCTAGTGCTCCTTGATATGAATTGTATAAATTTTTAAAGTAGTTTTCTGGATTCCCTCTTCTCCCCCTTCCACACGCACACTCCACGTTTTAGATATGTACTGTCAAAAATGTGAATAATTGGAGTGGTTAAGTATTCTTGCATTCAGAGTTGAGTCTTGTTGTTAAAGCAGTTGGCCATTTCATTTAAGTATATTTCATACATATTTTTTTTTATTGAAAATCAGATGAAAACTGTATTGTCTTATTTGATTCTCTCATTAGAATAGAGAGATTTTTCAAAATAATGCACCCATCAAGTTCCAAAATGAAGTAACTTGGGTATCTAAGCATGCACTTAGGATCCTAACGTTTATGCCCCCATTTTAAAAAATCCTAAAATTATTAATATTTGAGCCTTATTTATGTTCAGAAAAGATTTTTGAAGCAAAGCAGCAGTGTTGAAATCATCTTAGCAACCATGGGATAGCTCTTATTTGCTGAAGAAATCCAAGACAACCTGTGATGTGTGGGAAGGAGTCCTGCAGGATACTGTAGGTTCCTCCAGTTTCTGTATTGAGTTGCACCACTTACTAAGTTATGGTTCTGTATCATTCTACTAAATTAAGCAGATAACACTTGTACTACAACAAAAATGTATTGTGCATGATCAGTGCAAAGGCAATATTACAGCAGAACACGAAATTCTATCATAGTTTGTCTAGGGCATAGTATCAAGTGTGCAGTTAGTTTAATTCTAATACAGTTTCTGTTGGAGGACTGTATCAAATACAAGTAAATGAACTGTACTGAATAGTACAGTCTTTATTCTTCCCCCTCTACATTTTTGATAACAGAAAAGAGTTAACATTAGAATCCATGTCTTGCCAAATGGAATATTTTCAATGTGGTGTTTTCCCCATGCAAGTTATATGTAATACTGGAAATTAAAATAAACTTGTTTTGATATTTTAGCAAAACAGATGGGTTGTAGGAGATACACACTGCATGAAACGTGGAAATATTCAAAACATAAGATCTGGTAGTGATAGGGGACTTCAGTCATGCATCTGTTGGAAAAATAATAAGGCAAAACACAATTTCCAATAAGCTACTGGAATATATTGGGGACAACTTTCTGTTTCAGAAAGTAGACCTAATGAGGGGAATAACCATATTAGACTTTGTGACCAACAAGAAGGAAATGGGTGAAAAGCGATTTTGGTGCAAATGATCATGAAATGATTGATTTCAAGATTCTGTAAGAGCAAGAGAATAAGAACAATGGACTTCAAAGAAGTAAATTTCAGTGAACTCAGAGAATTGGTAGTTACGGTCCCAAGGGAAGAAAGTCTAAGGGAGATAGAAGTTCAGAAGAATTGACAGTTTCTCAAGGAGACTTTATTAAAGGCACAACTGCACATTATTCCAATACAAAGGAAAGATTGGAAGAATTGTAAGAGGCAGTATGGCTCCATTAGGAGCTCTTCAGGACTTGAAAATCAAAATGGAATTCCACAAAAAGTGGAAAATGGATGAATTGATAAGGAGTAGTATAAAATAATAGCATAAGTATGTAGGAACAAAATCAGAAAGGCAGCACAAAATGAGTTGCATGAAGCAGAGGGAAAAAAGGCAATAAGAGTTTCTTTAAATACATTAGGAGCAAGAAAAAGATGAAGGAAAACTTAAGTCCTCTGCTTAGCGGGAAAGGAGAGTTAATAACAGATGACATAAAAATAACTGAGGTATTTAATGCCTATTTTAATGCTGACTGGATACACAGTTAATCCTAACAACAAGGAGGAAGGAATACATGCCAAAATAGGGACTCAACAGGTAAAAGATTATTTAAATAAATTTAGATGTATTCAAGTTGGCACAGTCTGATGAAATTCATCTTGGGGTACTTGAAGAGCTAGCGGAAAAAAATCTCTGAACCATTACAGGTTGGACCTCCCTTGTCCAGCACCCTCGGGACCTGACCAGTCCCGAACAAGGGGATTTGCCGGACTATGGAAGTTTCCTTCCAACATGACCCATGCTGAACTCCTGCCACCTGCTACGGCTCTAGCCTAGGTCCGTTGCTGCCTGCCCAGCTGTGGCTCCTTAGCAGCTACTGCTGCTGGACCCCGAGCTCTGCAGCTGCTGCCAGACCTGGGAGCTCCATGGCTAGGGCTGGAGGTCCCTGGCTGCAGCTGGGGCTGGTGCTGGTGCTGGGGCCAGAGCTCTGTGGCCACTGCCGACCACTGCTACCTCCCAGCCACAGGGAGCAGACTCTCCGCTGTGCTGCCTGTCCCTTTGCACATCCCCCGACATGGGGCTCCCATGTGAGTCGCTCCTGCCCCACAGTCTGACCTCCCTGTACCTGGGCTCTGTGGACCACAGATGTTGCCAGATTAGAGAGTCCCAGTTAAGGGTATCACCTGTAGTAATTACCTTTGAACATTCATGGAGGATGGGTGAGGTCCTAGAAGACTGGAGAAAGGCAAGCATATAGTGGTTTTTTTTGGTTTTTTTGTTTTTTTTTAAGGGAGCAAAGAGGACTTGGGGAATCCAGTCAGCTGAACTCTGATACCTAGAAATATACTGAAACAAATTATTAAACAATCAGTTTGTAAGCAACTAGAGTATAGTAAGATGGGTGGATGAATGTATTTGTCAAAACCAAGTCATGCTAAAAATCTAATTGCCTTCTTTGACATGGTAACTGGCCTAGTAAATAGGGTGAGGTGCAGGGGAGAAGCAGTAGACACGATGTCTCTTGGTTTTAGGAAGACTTTTAACACAAATAACATTTTTATACGTAAACTTGGAAATGTGGCCTAAATGAAATTACTCTTAAGGTGCATACACAACTCTTTGAAAGACTGCTCAGAGTCGTTATCAGTGATTCACTGTCAAACTCTGAGGGCATATCTAGTGGAGTCCCATTGGAGTCAGTCCTGGGTTCCAGTACTATTCAGTGTTTTTTATTAATGACTTGGATAATGGAAGGGAGTGTGCTTATAAAATGCAACCTGGACAAATTAGAGAATTGGTCAGAAATCTAGAAAATGAAATTCAATAAATACAAGTACAGAGTATTTCACTTACGAAAGAAAAATCAAACTTGCAAACTACAAAATGGGGAATAATTTGTGAGGTGATGACTGCTGAAAAGGATGTGGAGGTTATAGTGGAGCACAAATTGTCCATTCGTCAACAATATGATGCAACTGAGTGGGGAATATAACATGTGACATCTAATATTTTGGGTTATATTAACAGAACTGTTGTATGCAAGACATGGAGGTGTAACGGTTCCATTCTACATGGTACTGTTGAGGCCTCAGCTGGCATACAGAGTCCCGTTCTGGTCACCACACTTTAGGAAAGATCTGGACAAATTGGATGGAGAACAATTAAATGATAAAAGGTTATTCCTTATCAGTTTATCCATAGAAAACCTCACCTATGAGGAAAGGATTGTTTAAAAAAAAAGACATGTTTAGTCTTGAGAAAACAAGACTGAATTGGAGACCTTGACGCTATGTCTAGACTGCAAGCCTCTTTCAAAAGAGGCTTGTAATCTAGACTAAAACCAGTACTTTGAAAAAGCAAGCAGCTTTTTTGAAAGAGAGCACCCAGGCAGTCTGGATGCTCTCTTTTGAAAAAGCACGGTTTGCATTACATAGCGCCTTTTTTCCAAAAAGCACTTTTGAAGAGCACTTTCAAAAAAAGGCGTTCTTCCTCGTAAAACAAGGTTTTCTGCGGTCGAAAAAACTACCATTTTCTTTCGATTTACTTTTGAAAGAACGTAGCAGCAGTCTAGATACAAGGGAAGTTTTTTCAAAAAAAGGCCACTTTTTTCGGAAAAAAACCCAAAACAACAACCCTGTAGTCTAGACACACTCTGACTGTCTTCAGACATGTTAAGGGCTGCTATAAAGGAGGACTGTGATGAATTGTTCTCCATGTTCACTGAAGGGAGGACAAGAAGTGATGAGTTGATGGGGGTTAATCTGCAGCAAGGGACATTTAGCATAGATATTAAGAAAACTACTACTACTACTACTACTGTAAAAGTAGTTAAGCAATGGAATAGGCTTCCAAGGGAGGTTATAGAATCCCCATTACTGAAAGCTTTTAAGAACAGGTTGGACAAACTCCTGTCACGGGTGGTCTGAGTTTACTTTGACTTGGTTTGGCACTGGAGCTGTACTTGATAACCTCTCAAGATCCCTGCTAACCCTTCATGTCTGTGGTTCAAGATGTCATTTTTATAGTAATGTGTAATCATAACTGTATATCAGAGAACTTTGGGTTCTGTCTATTTCAGTCTTGTAAAAATGTAGTATGTTGAGTTATTTTATTTAGTCTGTTAACACTTTCGTTAAAATAAAAGTTGATTTTTGTGTTTAATCTGTTTATATAAAGATTTAAACTTTGTCTTTTAAAAAATGTTTTAAATAGAAACTAGAGATGTTGCTCAACTTCTGTTACATATTTAATAGGTCCGCGTAAACTCCTTAGTGTGCTTGGGAAAGATTTTGGAATATTTGGATAAGTGGTTTGTACTTGATGACATTCTGCCCTTTCTGCAACAAATTCCATCTAAGGAACCTGCAGTGCTTATGGGAATTTTAGGTAATGAATATTTAATGTCCCTCCTTGTTACGGTTTTTGTTATAATCTCTGTGGTATATTGATGGTTCTGCATATGTTCCTTAGCTAACAATTTATGTAAAAGCCTTCTAGCTGTTTCTGACTTCTCAGAGATGGCCTTTTATTCCAAATTTTATTCCCAAATCTCCTCTGTTCTGTATGAGATGTATTTGTAGCCAAAGGGCTCAGATCAGTCACAATTGTCCTCCTTGTCTGTGGACCAATAGAGCTTCTGTGGCTTCTTTGGTCTCCACAGCTGCAGGGCCGATCTGAATCTGCCTGAGAGCATTATAAATCCCTGTTACCTCCTGTTTCCTCTTCAGCAGTTGAATTGTAAAATCTGGCTTTCCAAATAGCTTTTCTGTCCAGCACAGAATCCCTTTACATTGCCTAGTTGCATTTCTCTTATGCAGTTTCTTTCTGGACTCTAATGAGCTGGGTTCTCTGATCCTCCAAGTTTACTTGTGATACTTAAGTTGCATAAAATGAGTTCAAAACAACTAGAACATGTTGTGAAACCTTTCTTTTTGTAACCAAGTTACATTGGAGTTCAATACTTAAGTCTTTCACCTTTGTGTTTTTTTATTTTATGTTTAGTTGCAAATGAATTAGTTTTTTCCCTGGTATTCTGGTCTTTGAGTTCTTTGTTCAGTTTTACTATCAGTACATAAAGTATGTGTAGCTTTCTTGGAGCTTGTTCACAATATTAACCACTAAACTACCAATCTTGCTATTTTAATGTTCAATATCAGGAATTTACAAATGTACATTTACTCATAAGAAGCTGGGAATGACCAAAGAACAGCTTGCAGGAAAAGTATTGCCCCATCTAATTCCACTTAGTATTGAGAACAATCTTAATCTCAATCAGGTATGAACAGTTTTAATTGTGTTTGTATGCTTTTACTTAATGAACTGGTCTTGAAGTAGATACAAAATCAAGAGTTCTCAGACAAAATGCTGTATATGTTAGCACATTTCAATGTGAGACTATAATCCGTGATAAATGCTTCTAGTGATAGTATCAGAATTCATGGCCTTAAAGAGCAGTGCTTATATAGTAGATCTGGTCAGTAGTTTTATTTTAAGATTCTAAATGTGATGTTTTCATGTTTATACCTGTTATATCCGTTAGTTATTGCTAGATCTTCAGTTTTCAAACTCCTTCTTAAATTAATGCTTCTTCTAGAATATTTTTGGCAATGAAATCCAGTTTAGCTCGGTAACTGAAATACATACCTTCAAATGTAAGAAATTGTCAGCCAACAGGCTTGACTTATGGTTAATAGAAGCTTGAGAGAGTTACATACTTCAGAAAATCATCTAACAGACCCGTGTTTACTTTCTGGCATTTTAAAGCATTTCTGGTTTTCTAGCCAGGATGTTAGCATTCAAAAAGTAAGTAAATATTTCTAACTGAAATCACTCCCCGACACATACTCCTTCTACTCGTCTGTTGTTTTTACACTATATAGACAGTGATCCAATCAAGAGACTGACTACAAACTTGTCTGAGTTTGCAGATGATGGATGTAGAATATAAACACTGGAAAAAAATTAAACGAGAACTTCATAAGGCTGATGGGAAATTTCCCATTAGCAAACATATAGTCCCATTCAAATATGCCACAAAAGTATTCACTACAAAATTTATTGGGATTTAATCAAAGCATCAGAAACAAAGGGGCTTTGGAGTTATAATGCAATGCCTTCTAAATGTAATTAACCAACTAACATTAATACAGTGTACAGATCATCAAAAGCTAGAATGCATTCTTAAAGATTTCTTTACAAGTGTTGCCAATAGTGTAACAGTGCAATTATATTGCTGTAATAAATTTAGAAGGAAAGTGAATTCCTAAGAGGAAATTTTTAGAAAGTAAATTGGCTAAATAACACCCCCACCACATTACTCTGCTCACAGTTGACTACATTATGCAAAAACAGATACATTTCTTGCTCATGTCCATTCTACTTAGGTGTGCATGTGCCACGTGCACAGATTGTCGGTGAGTTTTCCCGTCAGGCCAGGAGGAGAGCCCCCTGGAGCGGCATTGCTACAGCAGCGCGCATATACCCCTTCTGGCCCTCCACACCCTTGTTCAACCAGGGCCCAAGCGTCTTCCACTGCCTTCATTGCTCAGGTGCCCATTGTGGAAATCTATAGGGCGGCCACCTAGTCATATGTGCACGCCTTTGCAAGTAGCGCAGCAGGCCAGGGAGGATGCGGCAGTGGGCAGGGCTGTGTTGCAAAAATGGAATGGACATGAGCAAGCACTCAAAGGAAAAAATGGTTACTTACCTTCGTAATTGTTATTCTTTGATGTGGTCATGTCCATTCCACATCCCACCTACCTCCCCTGTGTCGGAGGATTCCGTCAAGAAGAAACTGAGAGGTTGGAGGGCCAGCAGGGGTATATATGCGCTGCTATAGTGGTGCCACTCCAGGGGCCTCCCCTGATGGCCTGACGGGTACTGCTAAAGGAAAACTCTCCGACAATCTGTGCGTGCGCCGCATGCAGACCTAAGTGGAATGGACATTAGCAACACATCTCAAAGAACAACAGTTATGATGGTAAGTAACTGTGTTTTCTTACTATATCTGTGAATACCTAATACAGATTTTATAAATCTACTGAACAGTTGTTGAAAGTTGTATGTTACTGGATTTCTAGCAATAAATTGTTAGAACACAATGCATCTCTATATATATTTATCATCACAATGCAAAATCTTAACTTTTCACCCATTTCCTTTATAGTTCAATTCCTTCATTTCTGTCATAAAAGATATGCTTAGTAGATTGGAGGTTGAACATAAGACCAAACTTGAACAACTTCATATTATGCAAGAACAGCAAAAGTAAGTGTGGGTGTGTTATAATGAATTTCAGTTCCACCTGAATGAGCAAAAGTGAAACACCTCTACTTGTTGCTGCGCATGTTGTAGAGCAGGGGTTGGTAACCTTTCAGAAGTGGCATGCCAAGATTTAACGTATTCACTTTTATTTACGGATCTGCGTGCCGGGGCGGGAGGAGGGGGAAGTAGCAAGCTGGGTATGGTGACCATATTTTCTGAACCAGATGCTGCTAGGGAGAACGGTTTAATTTACATTAATAAGCAGAATAAGCATTTTAACTTTCTCATGTTAGTTTCTCAAACTTCGTTCTAAATAAAGTAAAATACTAATTTATGTCCAACACAAAAGGTTTCAGTGTTTTCTTTCTTTATGGCAAGTGTGGGGAACCTTTTGTGGGTCAGAGGCCAGTTACCCACAGAAAAATCAGTTGGGGACCACACAAGTGAGAAGCAAAAAAACTCCCCAAACCCCCAATTCTTATTGATGTGGCCCCCACTCTTCTGACACCTCACTTGTCTGACACTCCAGCCTCACGGGGTGAGGGAAAGGGATAGGGAGGACCGAGGTTCAGCATTTCCCATTGGCCAGATTTACTTTTCTGGGGTTCCGGAGTTAGTGGATGTTATGGACCACCTTAGGCTCTGGAGTAGGGACAAAAATGAGGGGTTCAGTGTGCGAGACAGGGCTGCCAGTGAGTGAGATAGGGATGGAGTGCAGGATCTGGGAGGGACATGGAGTGCAAGAGTGGGTGAGAATGCGAGATCTGTGAGGAAGGTAGGGTGTCTGGCCAGGGGGAAGGAGCAGGAGCAAGGGAGGATGCAGTGTGTGGCCAGGAGAGAGGGTGCAAGAGCAACGGTGGATGCAGGAGCAGGGTGAGGTTAGGTGTCTCGCCAGGCCAGCAGGGAGGGTGCAGAAGCAGGATGGAGGTAGGGTGTCTGGCGAGGAGTGGGGAGGGTACAGGAACAACGGAGGGTGTCAGAGCAAGCTACAGGTGTGGGGGTCTTGGCAGGGGAACAGGAGTAAGTGAGGGGGATTGGAGTGGGGGATTGGGCGTGAGGGGTGATGCTTACCTAGCTTCACCCCCTTGCAGCAACTGCCATGGCCACGTGGTCTCAGGCCAGCCCCGGAGGCGCCACTACCACAGTCACGTGGTCCTAGACCAGCCCCTGAAGCCGCAGGTGCCGCTGAGGAGCCTTATCCGCAGGGCTGCATGGGGGAGGAGGGGCGGGGCTGAGCTCCTGCCACACATGCCACTGAAAATCAGAAGTGGCAGGTGTGTAGGTTGCCAATCCCTGCTGTAGAGCCTTGCTAGTTTCTAATTCAGTTACTGATCACACTCATAAATGGGTGACTTTCTTCTACCACCACCACTTTCTCAGCAAAGATTTGACTCAAAATTGAATATTGTACACTTACTGCAAAGTATTGTAATAAAATTAAACTACATTTGTCAGTGTTTTTTAGTTTCCTAACAAATTTACTAATATGGTAATGCTCTATACATCTACATCTTTTAGTACAGTTCTACACTATGAAAATATATTTAAACGGTTGGTTTTCATTAGTTATTGAGGACCGAAAAATTACACTGGAGAAAATTTGGGTCCTTTCAAAAACAAAACTCATCACTCTAGGTACATTTCACAAAATTTAGCATGGGTTTAAATCAAATCACTCTAAACTAGCTTTACATATCTACCTACTCTTGTTTAGGAGAGAAACTGAGTATTTGAAATTTCGCATTAAATAGCTAATTCCAATTTAAAATACCATCTTTTTAATTTCATACATGCATGCGAACACAAAATACAGCTGTGCCGTGATAAAAAAAGTTACCTTTTATGTTAACTTTCAGAATTATTAACTTTGGATAAAGATTGTGACTGTATTTTTACTCTGTACTACAGATCTTTGGATATAAGTAATCAAATGAACGTATCTGAAGAAACAAAATCTAATAGTACAGGTAATCAGGTAAGAGACAATATTTTGCATTCGTTACACAGAGGCATTTCATTTGAAAATAGCTCTGCAATGTTTGTTTTATATTTATTGTGAATTACAAAAATTAAAATTGTTCATGGATAAATCTTTTTCAATTTGAACAGATTGACAAGGTGTTCAGCAGTACTGGAAGAGACATTCCAGCTAGTGGATCAGATAGTAAAGAGAATGGGCTATTATCAAAACAGAAAAAGGTAAGCTATTTTTCTGTAGTGTTTTGTTATGCAGCTGCCTTGTGTAAAAGGCATATATGCTGGAAACAAAAGGCCTGAATTGTGCCAAAAAAATGCATATAAATACATATGATACTTTAATGTTTAAAGAGAATGAGGGTATGTCTACACTGCCACCCTAGTTCAAACTAGGGTGGCTAATGTAGGCATTTGAACTTGCAAATGAAGTCCGGGATTTAAATATCCCGGGCTTCATTTACATGTTCAATGGCGCCATTTTTAAATGTCCGTAGTTGAACTACCTGCCCGTGGCTACACGCGCACGGACTAAGTAGTTCGAATTAAAGCTCCTAATTCAAACTACTGTTAAACCTCCTTGCAGGAGGAATAACGGTAGTTCGAATTAGAGCTTTAGTCGAACTACCTGAGTCCGTGCCGCATGTAACGAACGGTTAACACCGGCACGACAAAAATGGCGCCACTCCAGAGTATCACAAATGAAGCCCGGGATATTTAAATCCCGGACTTCATTTGCAAGTTCAAATGCCTACATTAGCCACCCTAGTTCGAACTAGGGTGGCAGTGTAGACATACCCTAACTGACTTGTTTTGCTCAGCAGATCACTCTGAATGTCCACAAGGTGAAGAGTAGTGACAAGTGTTTAAATTCTTCATTATGTTTCTGAATCTCTTTGAAACAGTTTTACTGAAAACTGACACCAGCAGTACAGGCAGCAAGTAATATTATCAATTAGACTTTTCCCCTACTGTGCCACCAACAAAACTGTATAGCAGAATGTTGGTAGTTTGGTTTGCATTTTCTGTTTACGGTATCTCATGCAGCCTTAAGCTAAGGATACCAAAGGGAATATAGAGGAAAAACAATTGCTGGGTTAGGAGGCAGAGGCAAACTTAAAAAATTGAGACAGCAACCATGATAGCAAAAAGCTAAAGGAGGCAAAATATGAAAGAAAACAGACTGCTTACTTTTAGAGTTGATAATCTATCTGAGGCCCTTACCGCTACTAAATAAATCAACTATTCTAGTTTATAGTAGTAGCCAAAAGAAATTCAGAAATACTATCTTCCCTCTTATATTCCTAATTATCTCCTTCTTTTAAAATAGATTACAAAGGCAATTCCCCTTCCATCATCAACAAAAATTAAATTCAAATACTCAAAACTTTCTTCAGCAATCTCAAAATATAAATACAAAACCCCTTTGAAAAAATATATACGTGTTATAATTTTATTAATGTGTTTGCAGTGTTGTTGCAACCATGTTGGTCTGAGATGAGATGTAAAAACATAAAAACTAGAGAGTTCTTTTTCAGGTCTGATGAAAGAAATTGGAATGTCGGAATTAAGTTTAAATTTAATTTAAACTTAACACTCTAATTTCTTAGCCTCAGACACTCTGGTTTCTTTTATCCGACGTAAAGAACTCTGTGTAGTTCTTTGAGTGATGTCTCTGTGGGTGCTCCACAGTTGGTGTCAGGCACCACAGATTGGAGACTTTGAGAGCAGCGATTGGGCGGGCTGTGCATGCTTGAGCAGAAAGTGGCGCTTCTGCTTTGAAGTAGTGTGCGCAGCCCGCTTCTCCTCAGTTCCTTCTTCGCTACCCTTGGCCACAGACAGAGCTCACTTCTCTCCTCCTCAGCATGCTCTGCAGGACAAAGCAGAACTACCTTATTAGTTTAGATAGTCCTAAGACACTCAGGACTACCTTCTTTTTACACAGAAAACACACACAAAACCCCCCCAAAAGCCGCCACTGCCAGCTTTTACCGCCACGCAGCAGCAAGTCGCAGCAAGCAAACGAAAGAGAGATCAGCAACCCACAAGCAGTCTTAGCTGCTTGTACATCTACAGAGAGCTTCTGGGAGACATGCCAGACTCTCCTAAGGAGAAAAGATGCAGCAAATGCCAAGAAATCATGTCAGTCTCTGATGCCCACAGCAAATGTATACGCTGTTTGTGGGACACACGTGTACCTCAAAATGTGTCCATTGCCATAGCCTCACAACCAGAGCTCACAAAGAAAGGGAGCTCACAGTCTATAGATAGTGTCCTGGAGCCCCATAATTATCAAGGGGAAATAGGGGCTTGGGCGCAACTTCTCCTCAGGGCAAACATCCAAGCCCTTTTCAGAGAATACGCTCAGAACCTAGACCCTCACCAGCCCGCTCTCTCCCCAGCCTGGCCCCAACAGGCATGGTTCACATGTCTTTATCACCTGTCTTTACGACCTCCTTACCCGCTTCCAAACTGCTCAGGTCTGCTCTCTCAGAACCAGGGGTCGATACTTCACCCCCAACCACAAACGCTGTACCTGATGACATGGTACCGATCTAGTTCTCGGAAGCGGAGCAACAGTGCTCCCAACAAGTGAAAAATGTTCTTCTGCATAGCAAGAAACAAATGACACACAAGACTTACCTATATAAGTGGCACCTGTTTACACAGTGGTGCTCACAGAGGGCACTCAAGCCATCCCCAGGGTACTGCTCCACCAAGTACTGGAGTACATCATGCACCTGAAACAACAACATTTGTCAGTTTCATCGTTCTGGGTGCACATAGCCACCATTATGGCCTTCCACCCTCCCATCGATGGGTTCTCCATATTTGAACATCCCATCTCAAAGAGATTCTGGAAGGGCCTGCAGAACCTTCACCCAACTCAAAAACCCATTCCCCTCATGTGGGACTTAAAACTGGTCCTACGCTCACTCACAAGACCACCCTTCGAACCAATGGCAACTGCACCACTTATCTTTCTTGCCATGAAAACGTTGTTCCTTCTGGCGATCACTTCTGCAAGGAGGATCAGCGAACTCGCAGCTCTCATGGCCTCGCCTCACAAGCACAAGGTCATCCTGTGGCCACACCCATCCTTCTTACTCAAAGTGAACCCAGAATTCCATATCAATTAACTGATAATCCTGCCTACTTTCTACCCAAAACCACATCATTCCAGGGAAGAAGCCATATTACACACCCTGGATGTCAGAAGTGCAATTGCCTTTTATCTCAGTAGGACTGAATCCTTTCGATCATCCCAGAGATTGATGGTTTCCCTGCCCAAGAGTTCCAAGGGAAACACTGTCTTCCCAGTGCATATCAAAGCTCATAACATCATGCATTACTACATGCTACTCGCTCCAGAATAAGGCATTACCAACTAATCCAAAGGCCCACTCTACCAGAGCTATGGCGACATCTGCTGCTTTCCTAAAGGGAATCTCCAGGAAATACACAGATCAACGACATGGTCGTCTAATCACACCTTCATAAAGCATTATGCTATTCCACCATGTTCCACAACAGATATCGCAGTAGCCAATGCTGTTTTCTCCACAATGTGTAGCAATTGATTGAAGCCCACTGTCCATTTCAATGGGCACTGCTACACAGTCACCAACTGAGGAGCACCCACGGGGACATCACTCGAAAAAGAAAGAGAAGTTACTCACTTCGTGCAATAATGATTGTTCTTCGAGTTGTGTCCCCCCGTGGGTGTCCCACTACCCGCCCTCCTCCCCACTTCTTTGGGCAATAATAGTAACCCACGAGGGTGTCAAAGAAGAAACCAAGGAGAAGCGGGCTGCACGCGCTACTTCAGAGGTGGGAGCGCCACTCTCCGCTTGTGCATGCGCAGCCTGCCCTATGACTGCTCTCAAAGTCTCCGATCTGTGGTGCCAGGACGAGCCTGACACTAACTGAGGAGTACCCACGGGGGGACACATCTTGAAGAACAATTGTTACTGTATGAAGTGAGTAACTTTTTTCAAGAACTTGTACCTTCCGCCAACAGAAGTTGGTCTAGTAAAAGATATTCCTTTACCTACCTTGTTTCTGTTTTATGATACACTGATGAGCCTCAAATGACAATCCACAGATAAATTGGTAGCTTAGATTTTTCTGTCAAATTAAACCTACATTATTCTTGAGACAAACCAATTCTAACAAACATCAATTATGACATCATGCACGAAAGTCAGCTACGTGTTAACTGATCTTTTCATGTATTCCTCCAAATAAAATATGAACCTAACATATGTTGTTTTTCTTTAAACCCCAGCAAATTGTGGGTCAGAGGTATTGTCATTTAAAATAGTAATTTCTTCATATTCAAGAAACTATGTGGGTAGTGTTAGTTTTATGATATCCTTAACAATTCATTTTCTTTTAAATTACTTGTGTTTTCTAAAAGTGATAGGTATTTGTGATAAGTTTTGAAATGACGTTTATTTTTAGAATGGAAAGTGTGTACCGTATCATTAAATAACTAGCACTGTCATTTATATTTAATGTATTATAAATTAGGTAGTCATGGATAAGGCTGCAGATTTGTCAAAGAGGTCATGGAAGTCATGGATTCTGTAACTTTCGGGACCACATTGTTTTCTGCAGTGGCTGATGCAGCTGGCCTACGAGCCACCTGAGCAGGGGCAATCTTGGAGTGCAGGAGGGGTTGTGGGCTCAGGTCAGCATTTACGATGGGTGTGGGGAAGGGGTTCCTGAGAAGCAGTGACATGTTCCTCTTTTTGCTCCTAGAGCTCCCATTGGTTGCAGTTCCTGGCCAAATCAGAGCTTCAGAATTGGTGCTCAGGGTGGAGGCAGCACGCACAGTCCCCTGGCTGCGCCTCCTCCTAGGAGCTGAAAGAGGGATAAGTTGTCTCTTCCATGGAGCCACAAGGAACTAAGTAGAGATCCTGCCAGGCTCACCCAAACCCCCTCCTTCTCACTGAGTACCAACTGAGGTTACAGGCCGTGTGTTTTTATTTTCTGCCTATGACTTGTCCTTGACTTTTTCTATCAATACCCATGACCAGGGCTCGACAATCTATGTAATCTGCTTGCCTATGGCGAGTAGCTTACATCCCAGAAGAGCCGGGTTCGGGCGATATGCACATGCACAGAACGTCGGACAGCGTGGCAGGCGAGCGAGGCTCGCCGCGGCTCGGCGAGCCCTGCCCATAACTATAGCATGAGATCTTCTATCCAATGTTAATGCTAATGCTCTGTATTTTAAAGGTATCACTTACACTTGAGGAGAAGCAAAAATTAGCAAAAGAACAGGAACAGGCACAAAAGTTGAAAAACCAGCAACCACTTAAGCCTCAACAACATACAGTCACAGCTCCACTGAAACAGGTGAGAAAAGATCTCCGCTGAACAGTTTCCATGGTAACTTTATCACTACCTCCTTGCAAGCACTCTATGGGTTATAGAAATTACTATTTTCTATGTCTTACCTTCTCAGTTTATTGACATTCCCTGCTCCCTGTTTTTCAGTTATAGTGATACTGTGGAGTCATTGTAGCTAAACAAGAACAAACTGTTCTGTTCTGCTCAGTGCATCAATTGCAGTATTACTAAGATTTAAGATACAGTCATGTCCAAAAGCAACATCATGATTTGGAGCCCCGTTGTTCTAGATACAATACAAGCTTACAAGAAGATAATCTTTGCCCCAAAGAGCTTACAGCCTAAGTTGATAAAGGGAGGAAGGAGGGTAGGAATGCAGCACATAAGGAAAGTGAGGTTGGCATGCTATGTTGATTACAATTTTTTTAAAGGTGTGTGTAAAGTAGCAGGAAATGGGCTAGCAACAGTGCTCCCTGTTATGTTTTCCGTCCATGTGTGCACTGAATTTTCTTATGTGCAACACCAATACTGAGGTAATGTGTGGATGTGCACCACTAGTACAAACAAAAACCATAGATAGAACATGTATTTTTAAACAATTCATAGATATGGAAGAAGAAAAAAATATTTAAAAAGAAATAACTAACAAAGTGCACTGGTAAGCGGTGGATGTGGTATACCTAGACTTTAGTAAGGCATTTGACACTGTCTTGCATGACCTTCTTATCAATAAACTAGGGAAATACAGCCTAGATGGGGCTACTATAAGGTGGGCGCATAACTGGCAAGATAACCGTTCTCTGAGATGTATCAGAGGGGTAGCCGTGTTAGTCTGAATCTGCAAAAGCGGCGAGGAGTCCTGTGGCACCTTATACGTTCTCTGAGAGTAGTTAATAACGGTTCACAATCATGCTGGAAGGGCATAACAAGTGGGGTCCTGCAGAGGTCTGTTTTGGGACTGGTTCTGTTCAATATCTTCATCAATGATTTAGATGATGGCACAGAGAGTACGATTATTAAGTTTGCAGATGATGCCAGGCTGGGAGGGGTTGCAACTGCTTTGGAGGATAGGGTCAAAATTCAAAATTATCTGGACAAACTAGAGAAAAGGTTTAAGTTTAATGGTTGAAGGATGAATTTTAATAAGGACAAATGCAAAGTACTCCACTTAGGAAGGAACAATCAATTTCACGCACATACAGAATGGGAAGTGATTGTCTAGGAAGGAGTACTGCTGAAAGGGATTTAGAGGTCATAGTGGACCATAAGTTAAACTGGAGACAACAGTAATAGAGATGTAGCTGTGTTAGTCTAGTCTAGCTGAAACAAAAAACAGGACTATGTAGCACTTTAAAGACTAACAAGATGGTTTATTAGGTTTTGAGCTTTCGTGGTCCAGACCCACTTCCTCAGATCAAATTGTGGAAGAAAATTGGCATGACCATATATACCAAAGGGATACAATTAAAAAAAAGTGAACGCATATAAAAAGGACAAATCAAATTTCAGAACTGAGGGGGGGAGGTTAATGTCTGTGAGCTAATGATATTAGAGGTGATAATTGGGGGAGCTATTTTTGTAATGGGTAAGGTAATTAGCATCTTTGTTGAGACCCAGGCATAAAGTGTCAAATTTAAATATGAATGACAGTTCAGAAGTTTCTCTTTCAAGTCTGGTGTTAAAATGTCTTTGAAGCAGGATGCAGGTAATGAAGTCGTTGAGACAATGCCCTTTCTGGTTGAAATGGCAAGAAACTTTTTTCTTTGTGATACTGTCTGGTATCTGTTTTGTGTGCATTGATTCTTTGGCGAAGTGTCTGAGACGTTTGTCCAATGTACATAGCAGATGGACACTGTCGGCACATGATGGCATAAATTATATTTCTGGATGAGCAGGAATATGTGTGACGCTGTTGGGGGGAGAAAAGCAAACAAGATTCTAGGATGCATTAACAGGTGTGTTGTGAGCAAGACACGAGAAGTCATTCTTCCTCTCTACTCTGTGCTGATTAGGCCTCAGTTGGAGTATTGTGTCCCAGTTCTGGGTACCACATTTCAAGAAAGATGTAGAGAAATTGGAGAAGGTCCAGAGAAGAGCATAAAAAATTATTAAAGGTCTAGAAAACATGACCTATGAGGGAAGACTGAAAGAATTGTGCTTGTTTAGTTTAGAAAAGAGAGGACTGAGAAGGGACGTGATGGTAGTTTTCAAGTATCTAAAAGGGTGTTACAATAAGGAGGGAGAACAATTGTTCTCCATGGCCTCTGATGGTAGGACAGGAAGCAATGGGCTTAAATTGTAGCAAGGGAGGTTTAGGTTGGGCATTAGGAAAAACTTCCTAACTTTCAGAGTGGTTAAACACTGGAATAAATTGCCTAGGGAGGTTGTAGAATCTCCATCACTGGACATTTTAAGAATAGATTGGATAGACATCTATCAGGGATGATCTAGACAGTGCTTGGTCCTGGGGCAGGGGACTGGACTTGATGACCTCTCAAGGTCCCTTCCAGTTCTAGTATTCTATGTTTCTATGAAAGAAAATAAAAAGAAAATGTACACTACCATTGGAGTACATGTATTTTATCATCCTTTATAACAGCTCAAGTTAGCAAACACAGCCAAATGGGGCATAATGAAAACAGCTGTATAAATAAGTCATAGCCATTAAGTAAAATCATAAAAATATGTACCAGAGGCCCAATTAATCAACTACTTCTATCATAAAGTCTGACTACTAAATCTTCAGGGGAAACAAGCTCTCAAAACATCTGCCAAAACAATAGCGTTCTATGGACTTGTGCATGCAAGAGGAATAGTTTTATGAACTGCAAATCTGCACCTATTGTCCAGCTTTAAAATTCTAAGAAATAGTCATGCGCTCATCACAAATATTAATACAATATTTACTGACACTGGAGAGTAAAAGGCATTCAATCAGGTTTATACAGTTTCTCTGGGATATCAATTCTGTGCATTGTAAATCAAATTTAAGAACAGTAAAAGTAAGGAAGCAACACAATAGCAGACAAAGCCACAGACAGCTGATAACACTGAAAATACAAAGGGAAGTAAAATATCTGGAAGTTGATTATGGGTTTAATTGTTTAGTATCCATGCTATGCAAGTGCAGCAGGACCTGTAAAAGCAGGTAGAGTTTTCCTGGTTTTGAAACATTCACATTTTGTGTGTCATCAACTCAAATAATAGATGCCCCAGAGTATAACAACACACAGCTTTTGAGTTTGCAGAAAGATTCCTGATTCAAAGAGCTTGCAAATAAGGTCTTCAATCTACATAACACTTAGCACTACAATTCTAATGCTTGCTACTTATGGGGAAGAAAGCAGAACAAAGAGGGAAAAAGAAGGGAGGGGGAGACTTTCCTTCCACACACTTTCTTGCAAGTGGGGAGGAAAGTGAGAAGGGGAGAGTGATTTTTTTTTTTCCACCCTTCCATTACAAAATAAAAATATTGTCGAAAACCTTTCTGTGCTGCACTAAACTAGGATGTACTTTATTATTTTTTTTTTACACCCTTTGATCAGCATATGCCCACTTTGCTGATCAGTGAATGTCTCCCATATTTACAGCCTATAGTTAAAGACCAGAAAAGCACATCTTAGTTATTCTTCATATTTATAATCTGTAAGTAACTTTTATGATATCAGACCAATATACAGTTGCAGCCCAATACATTTGTCTTCAGAGAGAAGTATGCAACTTTAACTGACCTCAAGTAAGAGTTGTACATATAATTAAAGGCTAAATTTAGACCCATATATGTAGAAAATGAGTAATTTATAGTATAGAATATTGATTTACTGAACATCTGCTTAGTGCATCTTTTTCAAAACATCAGAGGATTTCAGTGCACATATTTCATAGGGTTGGTTTTTTTTAGCATGGAACTGTATATGAGCATTTAGCCATGTGAATCACTTTGACTTTAATTGAAACAATTGTGTTCAGTTCCCCTCAAGCTGTGCTGAAAATTCTCCTCCAGCAATTTCAAAGTGTTAGTTCAGAAAAACATAGTTTGCCAGTCTCAGATGCTAAATATGTGCAACAACTCAAACACCTGATTACAGCCTCTTCTCTCCCCCCCAAACCCCCCCTCCCACCAAATTATGCTTGTATAAGGTAAAGAAGCTAACTTTTATGCCAAGTTTGAGGGGAAACATAGAATAGAATTAATTTCAGCTTCTGAAAATTATGGTTTAAAATAATTCTACCTGTACCTTAACTGCAGAAGCAGTGCAAAAGCAATCTAATAAAGTGTTGCTAGTGTGTTTGTAAGCAGAAAAAGCATGTAACTACATTTGTATGTTTTGCAGACGAAGGACTTGACAGATACCTTGATAGATAATATGTCATCCTTGACCAGCCATTCCATCAGCAAACCGAAAGTTGCTTCTTCAAGTAGCTTCTCTTCTGTCCCATCGATGGGTGTTGGAATGGGATTTTTATCACCTGTTGACAGCACAAAGCGAAACGTAACAAACGGACTAAATACTAACATGGGATTTCAGCCTTCTGGATTCAGCCTAGGGGCAGGTACTACAAACCAGAACTTCTTCAGTAGTCCAAGTGCAACTGGAATGGCCATGATGAACATGGTACCAACTGCCAATATGCCAAACTACAGCCCTGTTAGTGCTACTTCTGGAATCTCACAGTCAACACCACACAATAGACCCCCAGACATGTCTGCTTTAGATAGTCTTTTTGGTCCTCAAAAACCCAAAGTTAGTATGAATCAGTTATCACAACAGAAACCAAACCAGTGGCTTACTCAATTTGTGCCCCCTCAAGGTTCCCCGGGTGCAAGCAGTTCTGTTTTGGGACCACAGATGAATGTTCTAGGACAACCTGGCTTTGGTATGCAGGGTAATCCTTTCTTTAACCCTCAGAACTTTGCACAGCCAACAAACACTATGACAAGCAGCAACTTAGCTAGCAATGACTTAAAAGATCTTTTTGGGTAAAATATCTTGCATTCTTTTTCAAAGATTGATAACATTTGAATGATGGGTAAGCTGATTAACATCTTTGTATGATTGGTAAAAATTTTACTTGGGGAAAATTTTCACCTAGCAAAATAAAAACTTGCACAGGAAAAAGATATTGTTTTCAGGCTCCATGCAGGAGAATCTCATAATTGTCAGGTTGCTTTTGTGCGATAATCTTGGTCCATTTCCCCCAACTTCAGGGCTTTAAGTCAGGATACATCAATCTGCATACATTCATTCATAAAAGCAGAAGCTAAATATTTTATAATCATTCAGAGATTTGTTCCACATAGCTTTTGGATTTGTGTGCAATTTTACTCCATAAATTGAACAAAAATGGTTAAGTTGTAAGAAGCTAATTTATATTGTTTAGTACCCCCACAATATGCAAGTTTCTGTTCAGTGTGTACTAAATCCTGATGTGGTGATTTAAATTTAGTATGACACTGAGTTGTAATGTGACATACCGTGGACAGACTTAATTGTTGCACTGCATCCAGTTGTCTGGTTTTTTTAAGACACATTGAATGAAAATATCTCTAATGATATATAAGAGATGAAGGTTTTGAAGGGAAATGTTTGGCTTTCACTTTCTTTTGTTAGAGCAGAAGAAGGACTAAACAGCAGAATGTTCAACAAGAGCAAAGTGATAATGGTGATCAGGGCTTACAAGGAGGAGGGTTGTGGGGGGAGAGAGCTCAGCGCCACACCCCTCCAAAAGGGGCAGGGCCTCAAGAGGAAGGGGCACGGCAAGGGGCTAGCCCTACCTCCATGCGGCCTCAGCACTGCCTGGACCTCACCAAGCAGGAATCTGGCAGTGATTTAAAGGGGCCAGAGCTCCAACCGTTCTTGCTGCAATGGTAGCAACCCAGAGCCCCAGGCTCATTTAAATTGCTGGGCTCCAGGGCAGCTGCCTCTTTTACCCCCTGCCCTCTGGACCTCCAGCCAGCAGCTTTGATGGTTGTCATTCTAATTCTCACTAAAACGGAATGGAGATTTTGGGTGTGAAGTTGTGGTATTAACTCTAAGCAATATCCAGTTGACCCGGAAAACCACTACTCCAATAGTCATGCTAAATTATAACTTACTTTGTGATTTGTGATTTACAATTTTCAGCACCAGAGCACGAGCCATGCACCATTAATGCTAAGACTTTCTAAATCCTAGTGGGTAACTTAGTCGTTTATATATATTGTAAGTGAAATATTTCTGGCTTTTTAGTGGCAAAGACGATCTGCCTCAAAATTGGATATAGTTACATAGTTCATAGTTACATGGGAATATTTTGGATCATTTAATGTTTTCCATCTATATTAAAGGAGACTGAAGAGAGCGACACAAAACTAGTGCTGTGTGTAGTTATGTGAAAAAGCAGTCTGCCACAATTGCCTTGACTTAAAATGCACAATTATGCTCAGTTTTTTTTTTTTCTGTCAAACTCTTATGAAGGACAAATATATATGAAGTAAATTCTCAAAAGCAAGACTGTAAGCAGTAGAATATATTTGGTGACTAGATAACTATTTTAAATCCTTTTAATGCATTGCTCCAAAATTAATAAATTTGTCCAGAAAACTAAGCAGTAGTTTCTTCTGCTTCCAAACAGGTAGATGTTTAGATTGTCCATGATAGATTGTCCTCTGCTCTGTCAGTTACTGCTGTTTGGTTTTAACTCTTTCTTTCCTAGGACCTTCAGGAACTTTCTTACATAATATTTTGAGGACTATAGCTGGCTATTTGGACAAGGAAAGAACTAGTTAACTTTTTAAAACAGAAAACTTGAACTTTATTTTTCAAAGCCTTTCACTGATGAAATTGTTATTTTATTTGCTGCTTAAGAAACCAAAGGGCCTTATGCTGTAAATGTGACTTGTATTTTGTTATTATATTTCCACAGTTTTAAGCTGTAAAAATATTAACTGTACCTTTTAAAAAACAACTGTGTATTATAGCTACTGCCTTAGTCCTTTTTTTTTTTTTAAATATCTGGGACCACTGAATTTTTTTTAATGCACATTGTATGTGCTGTTGATATTCTTGGTGGATGCTGTAGGTTAAATTGAACTAGTGGCATAATTTAAACCCGATACGAAGACTGCTGAACATTTTAGTTGCATATATGGTTAATGACATTCTATACTGTAGGTGATTCTGATGTCTTTTTTATATAAATCACCTTTTGCACATCTGATTTTTGAGATGTACTTTGTTGAAGAATTACCTAAGTATGTATTCTCCTGACAATGTTAAAAATGACCACTATTCATATATAGTTTATTGTAAAATTTCATATGCATGGTAGAGATGGACTCAAGCCAAAAAAATCTGTTCTGGATTTTGACTACTCCCATTTTCTTGACCTTCCTGCACATAGAGTTTGTAAACAGTCAGATTTAGGATTTTGCTTAAACCTATTAGAGAGAGGGGACAAATGCAACATTTGGAACTTTGGGTCCGTGGTTTAATTTTTGGTCTGTAATTTAGATTGGGCTAATCTCCAATTCAAACTTCAGGGTTGTTCTTTGTAAACTGTTTTTATGCCCTGACTTAAATAATTTGGAATTTCTTTTTCTGTGCAGTACTTTGATGCAGAATTTCTGTTTTCTCTGTGACACAAGGCATAGTTTCCAAAATCCAGATCTGTGTGCCTTCACAGTGCTGCTTGGGTTGTGGCATCAGGGCTTGTTTATGAAGCTGACTATGGTATCTTCAGCTGCCGTTGCTCATCCCTAAGCCACAATGAGTGGTTGAACTGCAGACCGTAGTATACCATGTGGTCTAAGTTAATATAACTAGATCAGCAATAACATGTATATCTGGAATCCATAAGAAGTGTTAGGGAAAGGATAGGGGAGAGAAACAGAGACAAATGTTACAGAAGATGGCCATGACCCAGGCCTGCCATTTTCCTAGGAATGATGAAGGACTTCCATGAGTTCACAGGTAAGTCAGGAAGATGGGTCACACCTACACTACCTCTTTATTTTTGGTATCTGCTATTTTTTTTCTGTCTGTGTATTTAATCCTCAAACAGAATGGAAGTTGCCTTGAACAATTAATGCAGATTTTATATTTCTGCCCTTCTCACTCAAATAAAATTAAAAAATATGTGCCAACATTGCATGCATCATGTACAGTTGTTCATGTAACTCCCTGATACTGCACTTACACTTCTGTGGGCAGGCCTCTGTTGACCACAATAGAGTTCTGTATGGGCTTGTTTCTTTTTACTGGAGGGCTGCAGTCCAGGTGTGTGATTCTCATTTGTTAGAACTGAAAACTGGAGCAGAAAAGGGGTGAAGGGAGCAAGTTCCCTTTTGATCCATTTCAGTGCTGCTTTTTTAGTGTAAAAGAACAAATATAGCCACTGGGGAAATATTCATTTCCTCTGCGTGGGTGTCAGTTGTCGTCATTGTCGTCCTGTTCTGGCATGCAGTATACATTAGTGACTATAAGCCCAGTCTTAGGCTTCTTGTTCAGACCCTGTTGCACTCTAAAGTAGTGTTTCTCAACCAGTGGTACGAATACCCTTAGGGGTACTTGAAAGAAGTCTGGGGTACGTCAACACAACTGAAATTTGGAGAAAACTGAATTTTTGTTTTAAGTTTTATAGCACTTAATTATTTTTGTACTTTTTACACTGAAAAATTTAATTGCCTGCCCAGCTACAATTAAGTTGTTTAAACAAATGTGTTGCAATAGTAGAACAAATTTTGTGCATCTGAAAACTGTAGGTACTGGGGGTACTTATTTTTTTTTTTTTTTTTTTTTTTAAAGGGATACTTTATAAAAAAGAGATTGAGAAACACTGCTCTAAAGCATGGGTTCGCAAACTTCATCGCACCATGACCCCCTTCTGACAATAAAAATTACTAACAACTCCTGAAAGGGGGACTGAAGCCTGAGCCAATGTCTGAGCCCCCACAAGGCTGGGAGAAGGGGCAAAGCCAAAATGCCACTGCCTCAAGCAGGGAGGCCGAAGGCTTTGGCTTCAGTGGGGGCCTGTAACCTGAACACCCTACCCCTGCCCAAAGCTGAAGCCCTCAGTCTTCAGTCCCAGGCAGTGAGGCTCAGGCTTCAGTGCTGGCCCCAGGCCTCAGCACATCTATGCCAACCCTGGCAACTCCATTAAAATGGGGTCGCAAGCCACTTTGGTGTCCTGACCCTCAGTTTGAAAACCTCTGTTCTAAGGTCTTTGGAGAACTATGTGAAAAATAAACAAAATCAGTAAAACAAAAGAGCCTTTTAAATGGGACCCCAATATTTAATGGGGCTTGAAGAATGTGCTTGGTTAGGGCTGGTAGAAAGTTGGCCTGGGCAAGTGTGCTGAGTGGGGACTATCGAACTGCTGACCCCTTTTCTAGGAGGGAGGGGGGAGAGGGAGTACCTCCTGAATGGTATCTTTTTCAGGGAACTCAAGAGTGAAGGGAGGGAACAGAGCAGCTACTGCTACTGCTTGTCCCATAAGGGTGGAGGATATGGAGCAGGGCAGCCTATGTGGAAGACCAAGGAAGTCTTGCATATGCAGAAGGATAGCATCCTCAAAGGAGCCTTGCAAAAAGGTGCTGAGCATCCATTATTATTGAAAAGAAGGGCAAATTTTATCTGGGGGTGGGTGGGTAGGGTATCAATTGGCTATTGGCAGCACAGTTGGCTGTTGTGAAGGAGGGAAGATGTGGTAATGTCAACAAAACGTGTGACCTTGTAGTATCATAGTCTTGAGGGGTTTGACAGTACAGGTACTTTACACTGAGAC
This sequence comes from Rafetus swinhoei, assembly GCA_019425775.1. Lineage (NCBI taxonomy): Eukaryota > Metazoa > Chordata > Testudines > Trionychidae > Rafetus > Rafetus swinhoei. The sequence continues at coordinate 264,331,883 of CM033437.1, read as the reverse complement.
TGAGCAGGCTTGGTCTTGGGACAAGTAGGTGTCCAATATTTCATGCTCTGTATTGAAACGCTTTAATGTCTTCCTAGCAACCTATGCTTTTGTGACATTACTGTGTTGGAGCTTTCTTAAATACTACATTTATCGTTTAAAGTAAAACAAGCATATGATGAGAGATGCATTTGCTAATGATTTTGTATCCTGTTTTGTACGTACATGTATTTAGATGCCATGATGCCACTTGTTGTGGTTACATTTCCCAGTGAGAACAAAAATGAAATGTGAGAGTTTTTAGATTGAAGTCAAATTTCACCCATCTTCCATGTAGAAAAGGAATGATTTTCTCTCTCTCTATTATGATTTGTGTGTGTAACTGTGTTTAGTAGGCTTATATCTTCCTGAATTACCGTAGAAACGGAAGAGGGTTTTTTCCTAAAGTAAGTTCATGAATACTTGACCTGTCTTGGACTTGAAGTGGTTTTTTTTTAGTTGATTGGCTTGTGCAGTTCAAGGTTAAAGAAATGCCCTGTAAAAATGTTTAATTATGTGCATAACTCTTGTCCATTTTATGTTTGTTCTCTGCAGTATGAGATGGTGCATTGTATTTCTGACAAATCTCTGTTTTGAAACAGCTTTCTGGATAAACTCTCCAAACTATCTGGTTTGGAATGAGATTCTGCTTTTTACCTCTCTTTCCAGTAAGATTTGACTGGACATGGAAGTCACATGAAGCATTAGAGACTAAGATTAGTACCCCCAAGCTCCCTTGTTGTTCTAGTCCTTGCATCATATTCAACAGATTAAAGGGTCCATACATAAGTGCTAAAATTCAGGCAGTTCTAACCACTGTACAGATCTTCAGGCTTGAAGTTGTAAATCAAAACTGCTTTAATGTGGTATAGTGAACTCAAGCCTTGTGCAAGATATTTAATACAGTATTTAAGTTTATTTGTCTAATTGTACAGTGTATTTGAGAGTTTTATGTTTAGACTGTAAAGCATTACAATTTTCATAAAGTGTGTAAAATGTTACTATAGTGTCAGCTGTGGTTCATGATCAGCAGAACTGTCATAGCATGATATTATTGCATTTTGGTTTATTGGACATCACAGTTCTGGAACAATAACTTTTATTCTTGTATCAACTTTTAGACCAGTAATCTTAAAAACGTAAAATGTACAATGAGAGTTTAAAGAAATTCATACCACTTTGTACTGTGAATGAAAATGTAGTTTTTGAAATCTGAATGAGGTTGCTTATTAAAATTAATGATTTTTTTTCATATTTTCATGTTGGAAGTGAAAGTGAGTGTTTTTATTCCCAGCATTTTATAAAAGCAAGCAATGCTAACCTGCGTGGAGAGCTTTAATTGTCACACTTTATTGTTTGCACTGCCATTTGTCCAATAAGAAGGGCATAATACAACCACAAAATGAAGATTTGTCCTGGATTTGGTTTTCCTTCAAGTGGCTGCTTGCTGGGGCATCTGTGGATTTGAAGCACATGTTGCACACGTGCTCATATGGACATCATGAAATACAGCAAAGCATCAAGAAGTTTGAAGAATCACAGTCAATCTTTGGAAAACATTCTTGAATATTTAAAATTGGCATTTAATTCTTCTGTGTTTCCTTCCCTTCATGGCACAATAATAAAGGCCATATTCGGTCTTCCAAATGCAAAATTTCTATTGATATTATTGCCCCTTTTGACCTGAGTAGTTAGACAGTATTTGGGTCCTTGGGGATTCTTTCTGTTACCAGGAAAAGTTAATGAAAGTCAGGTATTTGCGTATATTCGTTACAAATAACAGGATTGCACCAACCAAGTCTTTTTTTTTCTGAATGCATTCAGAAACAAAAAGAGACCACTTGCTTGCTTACAGTTCTACGCCTCTTTCCAGCCAGCACATAGTCCAATAAACTCTCACACTGTGGCTTCCTCCCAGGGTTTCCTCTAGATGTCTCCTGGGTTTTTTTGGTGGCTTTTTACTTCTTATATATGCAATCCCTGGCTTTGCAGTCAGCTGTTTGGAAAAACCTCTTCACCTGTTGCTTAGGGCTTGTCTACACATATAGCTGCAACCACTGACCGTATATTGTTTTCAACTCCCATTAGATTGGATTAGAAAATATGCTTTATAGAAAGATTGTTAATCTCAAGGAGGAGAAAGCTTAAGGTATGAATTTACTACAGGCTATAGGTATGTACATGGGGAAAACTAACTGACAATGGTCTATGCCAATGTTTCTCAACCTTTTTTTTTTTTTTAAATAAAGTACCCCTTTTTCTCTCACACACAAAAAATACCCCCAGTATCTACAATTTTCTCTCTCAAATTTTTTTTCTACCATTGCATCACATTTATTTAAACAACTTAATCATAGTGGTGCGGGCAATGACATTTTTGGGTGTAAAAAGTACAAAAATAAAACAATGTAAAACTTAAAAACAAAAATTCAGTTTTCTCCAAATTTCAGTTGTTGACGTACCCCCCAGACTTCTCTTGAGTAGCCCTAAGGGTACTCGTACCACTGATTGAGAAACACTGGTTTATGCTACACAATTTCAGTCTATAATAATGCCATGGCTGAAAGTTGAAACCAGAGAAATTCAGATGGGAAATCAGCTGTAAATGTTTAAGTGAGAGTAATTAACTACAGCCGCTCCCCGAGTTACGAACAAGTTACGGACCAACACTTGGTCCGTAACTCGAAGTGTTCGTAACTCGGATCCCATAGAGTTACATGGCGACCGCGCTGTTCGTAAGCACAGATCGCCATTCGTAACTCGGATCCACATTTATGACCGCTTTGGTCGTAAGTGCAGATGGTCGTAAGTGGAGGTGTTTGTAACTCAGGGAGCGGCTGTATTGCAACAATTTACCATGGTGGACTCTCCATCACGTACAGTTTTTAAATTGAGATGAGATGCTTCTCTAAAGGATATGCTCTAGGAAATGTTTTGAGGGAGTTCTATGCCCAGTTATGCAGGCAGTCAGTCTACTCAGCAGTTTTCAACCTGTGGGTTGTGATCCCATTTTAGTGGGGTTGCCAAGCCTGGTGGTAGACTTGCCAGAGCCTGGCACTAAAACCCAAGGGCTTCAGCCCTGGGAAGAGGGTCTCAGGTTGTATGCCTTCCCCCCACCTCAAAGAGTCAAAGCCAAAGGTCTTCAGCTCCATCTGGAAAAGTGGGGCTCAGGCTTGGAACCTCATTTGGGCAGCAGCACTCAGGTGGGCTTCAGTTTCACACACCCCCACATGCACTTTTGGGGTTTGTGTAGTAATTTTCATTGTCAGAAGGGGGGGTCATATGCAATGAAGCCCCACTAGGGCTCCATTTTTGTCTTTGACACCACCCCCACCCAGGACAGCAGAGTTTGGGCTGGATCAGGCTGTGGTTCTCCCTCCCGGGGTTGTTAACCGACCTATCCACCAGTGTAGACAGTGCTAAAATAACAGGATAATTCTTCCTTCAATCTAGCTACTGCCTCTCAAGGGAGGTGGGTTACCTAGGCTTTCAGGAGCTAGTCTCTCATTGACTTAGTGCCTTCATTGAAGTGCTACAGCTGTGCCGCAGCATTTTAAGCATACAGAAGCCTAGAGCCGGAAAATAAATTCATTAAGGCTTGGCTGGTGAATTGTGACTTGACTGAAATGGACTGTACTTAAATCTTTATTACTCCAGGCTAAACCTAAGGTCTTCCAGGCTGTGTTCGACTTGACTGATAAATCCTATTGTTACGAAAATGCAGTTTGGATTGTCGCTGCAAATACATTCTGTGGAGTATTAATCCCTGAAGAATGTACAAGTCTCTACCAGGAGATACTCATTTGGACTTGCTGAGGAAAGTTCATGGTATGAAGCAGGAGTGCTCGAGCCCAGTAGCTCAATGTAAGTGACAAGTGAGGCTATGTGGCCTACATTTAAGGAAGAGCAAGACCCCTTGGGGGGGGGGGCCAGCACACTAAAAGGGTTCCTCCAAGAGACTGTTCAAATGCTGGAGCATAGCCCAGATCCTGTGTCTCTGTGACACTTGAATGTTAGCTTTTCTGTTTAATTCAAATGTTTTTGATAGACTATAGTAAGTTTAGACCTTCAGATAGGTTGTCAAATTTTGAAATTTAATTTTAAATAGTTTAATTTTAAAAAATAAAGTTGTATTTAATTTAAATAAAAAAGTACTTTATAATTTTTTGATCTACCCTCATCCTGTGTTATTGTGAACTCCCTTAACAGAAAAGAACTAGTTTAAAACTTCTTTTGAAGGAATAGCTTCTGAGCAGCACAAACAGAAGGCTCTGCAATGACTCCTAGATGCTTAAGGCTCTAGTCTGATTGCCTGCACAACCCAGACTACAGAATTTCATCCAGTGATTGTTGTATCAATTTTAATTTTGGGGTGACCTACAGCATATTTGTTAGCAAGACACTGAGTTTTAATCCTCCAATATAAACCATCTTTTTATGCCAGTTTAGGACTCAAACCACAGTTTCTCCCTGCAATGAAAATTCCTAACACTGGGACTACCCATACTTCCTTATGCAATAGCAGGTTTGGAGATTGTACTTGTGGATCGCAGGTTTTCTTTTCTCTAGCATTCTAAGCACATGGATGCTTTACAAGAGCTGTTGCAATGATATATACTTTAAAAGACCCAGATCTGGGATTGAAGTAATACAGTGAGTGAACTAAAGTAAAGGGTGGCGGTGAAACATTCCGTTGACTTCCTGTATTTTCAAGTAGCAGCTATGGGTAGGTTTGACTTGAGTACTACACTTGCATTAGACAGGTCTAAACTATGAAGGATGGTCAGCTTAAGGTACACAATTCCAGGTACGTAAATAATGTAGCCAAAGTCAATGTACCTTTAGCCAAGTTAGGGCACATGGTCCCCGGGCAAGGTTGAGGAAAGAAATGCTCTTGTTGATTTCCCTTATTCCTCATGACAGCAAGGAATACCAGTGTAAATGGGGGTGTCCTTAGTGTTTGATTTACCATGTACCTACTAGACCCGCTAAATGGAACACCAGAAGATTGACCGCCATAGCATCAATCTTCCTGGCAATATAGACATACCCTTAACATAACTTTTCTAATAATCATGGGCAGTTTTCAGTATAGAAGACTATTTTCCCTTTGATATAGAAACTGTAGGCAATTTTGAAGGTGCCAGAATAAGGCTACATTTTGGGTCACCTGAAAAGAAAAGCTTTTAAAAAATGCCAAGATATGTTGCTTAATGATAGTTATTTAATCAGGGAAACAATGACAAGTTCTTTTTCAGAATGTTCTGTGACTTCAATAAAGAACAATAAAACTACCATAAGATGTCACTATAACCTAAACAATTAAGTGAGGGTGCCGAACCTAATGCAGAATAGATTTTTTTAAATCATATTCAGTGACTTTGTAGAAATTATTTTATCCAATCACTGTGGGTACGGCTACACTACACAGTTTTTCCGGTATCCTGGAAGAACTGTTCTGCATCCAGGAAACATATTTGCTCTTCTGCTTTTTTTGCAGAAGAGCGAATGCACTCTTTCAGAAGCCCCTGTATTCCTCATTCTATGAGGAATAAGGGGGCTTTTGAAAGAGGGGTTTTTTTCCCCGACATTTGGCCCAGTCTAGACAGGCCAAATGTCGGAAAAGCCTCTTCCGACAAAAAAATTGAAAAAAGTGTCAGTGTAGCCATACCCTAAGTCTTGTCCATTGGACTGAAAAAGGCCATGTTTTAAAATGTCATAGGAGAAAGGGTATGTGTATATTCATATGGAAAATGTCAATCTGAATTTACAAACTTTTTTGGCCTGCTATATCATCACTGTCCAGCTAACCTACTGTCTTGTAGGGAGTTGCCAAACAAATGCAACTTACAGAATTGCACAGACGATATATCTACAATGCATAGTTCTCTTGGCAGCACATGGAGGAACACGTACACGGGCAGCCACCCTAGCATAAGTATAAATAGCAACATAGAAGGTAAGGCATAGTTTAGAGGAGTACCATAAAGACATTCATGAAGCCTGTGAGTATATACCTGTGTGTATATCTTACACTTAGCCAAGCAGTGCCTCCATCTACACTGCTACTTTTAGCAGAGCTGTGTTTTGCTACCTCCCCACTCCAGGAGCCTTTTCTATGGCAGGAAAAGACTTCAGCAGTAGAGAGAGGCTCTGGTAAGCAGAACTATTGAAGGCTTTCCCTGCTGCCTCACCCTACCTCAGCCCTTCAGTGATGTAAGTAGTTGCAAGCTGTAGTGTGGATACGTTTTGCTTTTCACCAGACCATGTAGCTAAACATACTCTACATGCTGCCACTACTGCTGGTGTGCAGTGTAGACATAGCCAGGTTCTCAGATGCTAGTGTGTAGGGGTTTACATTTTCAAGAGTGATTAATGATTTTGGATACTGAACTTGCCAGACCTTAAAGATGGCTTGATTTTTTGGAAATGTTGAATTATCACCGTCTAAAAATGAGTGACCTTTTAACGTGTGTTAGATTGAACAAAAAATTGAGGAACTTCTGAATCACTCATCTCATGAAAATGTAGGCCTTTTTTAGCAGTTTTACAGTATTTGCTCTGTATACTTGATCAAATGATAATGTCTTAAAATGGCTATAAAGCAACACAGAATATGTCTTTCTAGCATATATGTATAGCGTCTGTACATGTGATTGCAGGATGTCTGCTTTGATAAACAGAATAGGAGCTTTTTTCTATGTTTGAGAAAGTTAAGGTCCTCCATGTAATCACATTCCCATAATGTTGGGGATACTACTAAAAACAGTGGACACCTCACCTTATATGGTGCAAGGAACTTAGCATTACATTAGTAGTTTCAGCCAATTAGGTTAAATATTAAATGTTCTATTTATACTATATTTTTAATTATTATGGCTCTGTGTTTTCTTGGATAACTATGGCTACATCTCTTGGTCAGGAAGCAGATGCTAGAATCTAGGGTTGAAATCTGAGGGGCTGGCAATTCATCCAAAATCATCATTTAGGTTGATCCCGTGCAGGAAGTGTTCATCAAGATGTAAATATAAAAGATCTAGATTCTAGTGAGAGTCACTAGAGTAACGTAGAAATAAGAATTCCAATTAAAATGTGTCTTCAGATATCATGCATTTGTTCCAAGAGACCAGACTCTGTAGATTTCAAAGTCAGAAGGGACTATCTTGATCAATTGTCTGAACTGTATAGCATTGACCCCAGAATTTCACTCAGTAACTTTTGCATCAAGCTCAATAACTTCTGAATTCATTGTGTATATGATTATTTATCAATGTTGTGACTGAAATTAGAAAGCTCCTGACTTAGGTAGGAGCCCTTAGCGTCCTGGGTGCTGTACATGTACATAGTAAGAGTTTGTTCCTGCCCCAAAGAGCTTACACTGTAATAATAAAAACATTTAGCACGTAAGTAGAACTTTATTTATTTTAGCCTTTTGAAGATTTAATCTAATCCTCATACAACTCCTCAAAGGGAGGGAAAAATTATCTCCATATTACATATCGCCATGCAGCTGACAAAGTGGTTTTTACCCATGAAAGTTTATGCCTAAATAAATCTATTAGTCTTTAAGGTGCCACAGGACTGTTTGTTGTTTTTGCAGATACAGATTAACACAGCTACCCCTCTAAGAATTGATATTACAGTTGTAGAAATTGAGATATAAACTGTGATCCTAGACGCTAATGTCCAAGAACAATATTACTATTAATTCTGGTTGTATTGCTTGTGTTAAAATGGCTCATTTGCTGATGCGAGCCCCAGCAGGCAGAGGCCATGATATCGTTTTTGACGTTAGAAATATTTTCACTTAAGCTTGACTGTCGAAACTCAGAGGCAGTGGGGCCTGACAAATGCAAGTGTTTCTCATCATGCTACCTTTATGAAACAGGTTCTAGTGCAGTAGGTCTGAGCGTGAGCTCTTTCTCATGTGGTGTCCATCTCCTCTCTTTGGTATTTCATTTAATATCTTTACTCCTGTTCTCTCTCTTGATGGCCCAGTAGAGAGTTCTGCTGTTGAAGCGTTGGAATTTCTCCCTTGGAACTGATGGTTACCATTTCCAAGTATTTCCTTTGTTGAGTACATGGTTAGAGAACAAAAATAAGGCTGATAAATACTCATATCTACAAGGATGCTCTGGTGGGTTTTAATTCCCCATCACTCACAAGGCAAAGGAAAGAACCCACTTAGTTGTGCTTTGCACCCGAGGGGCGACTAACCAATTGTCTCTTGGCCAGAGAATATACAGTTAAATCTTTTAAGTGGACTGTAGTCAGCAGGGTCGGCCACTCACTGACCCAAAGGAGGAGGAACTCCTCTCTGAGCCTAGGTGGGCGGAGCCCGGTCCTGCCCGGAAGCCAAGGGGCGGGGCAAATAGTATAAAAGCCTAGGCCCCCAGAGAATGCAGAGGCTTGCCTAAGCTCCTGAGTAGGGAGGTCGCTGTTGACCTTGCTGAGGCTGAGGACTGGCTGGACCACCAGGCCCCCACACAGAAGAAGAGACCCTTGTTACCCTGCTGGAGAGTACAGACTCAGATGGCACTAAGAACCTGCAGCCCGGGCTGCCACTGCTAGGGCCCTGGGCCGGGACACAGTGGAGTAAGAAGGGCCTGTGTCTTCCCTGTCCCCCGACATACTGGGTGGCAATCTCCCCCAATCTTGCCAGTGATCTGTGTGTTTGTCTGACCTGCCCTGCACCAGGACCTGGGCCTACCGAGACTGTGAACTGCTATTTGTTTGTCAGGGCTTGGGCTTAATGAGGACCATGGCATTAATTTATGGGCCTGAGCACCGGGCTGGGGCCCAGGACTGACCCAGGTGGCTTACATAGACCAAGAGAGCTAAGTGTGGGGAGATTCCATGTTTATCCTTTTTTCCCCCAAAATAATTTGCTTTCTTCCTTTATCATTCCTTCAATTGTTTTTCTACTTTTTCTCTTCCTGCTTCCCTCAAATCTTTCACATTTTACTGTATTTCCCATTGTTTGACATTTTCCCTTTGCTTCTCAGTTCCATCCATATATATACTAGTATCCATCATTTTCCTTCCTTCCACAGAGCCCAGAGTGATGCCTCTGTGCTGAGCAGGCAATGTGGAGCTGTGCTCTGGCTGAGCAAAACACGTGCAGCAGTGCAGTGTGCTGCAAAAAGTGTACATGCACCATTCCTTAGGAATAGCTCTCCTGGCTCAGAAGGTGCTATTTATATGTAGGAACTCCCCAACCAAGAACCTCATGTTAAGACCGAAGATGCTCCTTGCTCTCTATGGCTACGTCTAGACTACAAGCTTCTTTCGAAAGAGATCGTCTAGACAGCCACAAGACTTTCGAAAAAGTGATCCCCTTTTTCGAAAGAGAGCACCCAGGCAATCTGGACGCACTCTTTTGAAAAAGCCCTGTTTGCATTCAAGAATGCCTTTTTTTGAAAGATCTCTTTCGAAAAAAGGTGTTCTTCCTCTTAAAAGCAGGTTTATCGCTGTTGCAAAAACTGCAACATTCTTTCGATTTAATTTCGAAAGAACGTGACAGCAGTCTAGACTCAGGTGAAGTTTTTTTTTCCAAAAAAGACCACTTTTTTCGAAAAAACTCTGTAGTCTAGACATAGCCTATGTGTGCCCAATTCCCTCATTCTCATGTATCTCTGTATATTGTACAGTGTATAGGCCATCAGTACTCCCTCAAAAGGACAGCAGAGCAATCCAATAAGCAGCCATCTCACTGCAGGTACCAGTGATGTCACCACACGCTTGGTCCCAGCATTCAGAGAAAAACAATCGATAGCTAGGTTATTTTGTTCTTAATTTAAATGTTCATGTTAACAGTGTAAATAACATTTAGCACTTTCAACCGGAGGGCCTCAAACCCTTTTATATACATTAATAAGACTCAGCATGCCCTATGAAGTGGATCCATATTACCTCCATTTTACTGATGGAGAAACAAAGGCACAGAAAAGTTAAAGTAACTTTTGCAAGGTCTCACGGTGAGTCAGCATCAATGCTTGGGTTGATATTACAGTTGTTTATAAAATGCTATAATTGTGTATATTTTAAAGAGATTAAGAAGTGCCTGCCTTCAAGAACTCCAGGTGATGCACTCTGGCTGGTGCTAAAGGGCTGGATGGGGGAAGCTAGCCTCAGTCCCATTCCTTCCACCCTGGGGACACAGAGTTGGGACCCCCCCACTTTGCTCAGGGGCCCAGCAATTCTGTCCACTATCCTGTCTCCTATCCACTCCCGGCTTCTGTCAGTTAGAGTATAGAGACACCTAGAGCATTGGTTGCATCCCTGACTATCTTGGATAATTGATGGACCTATCTTCACAAACTTATCACATTCTTTTTTTGTACTTTTATACTTTTGGCCTTCACAACACCCTATGTGTTGTGTGTTTCCTTCTGTTGTGTACTTCCTTCTGATTGTTTTAAATCTGCTGCCTATTAATTTCATTGAGGGACCCCGGGTACTTGTCTGATGTAAACAGTAAATCACTTAAAATCCATCTTTCTGTAGTTAAACTTTTTTATTGTTTTACATGCTTGGATTGAAATGTTTGGGAAACATTTATGCGTATTAAAGAAATGACAGACTTTATATGAGCCTGTATTCATTGTCCAGGAGGGCACTGGACAACAAAAGATGTACATTTCTGGGGGAAAGTCTCAACCTGGGAATTTGCTTGTGTGGCTTTGCAGTATAATGCATGAATGGCTGGCCCTCAGACAATATAGCAAGGAGTGACTTACAGACTGGAGGCTGTGTGTGTGTGTGTGTGTACAGACCAGGAATGGTATTCTCATAGTGAAGCAGTGTGAGAGGCACACAAGGCTGCTAAATTGAGGGAACAGAGTTGTTCATCAGTTCAGATTGTATCCTGGGAAATGTCACAGCATTACCTTGCTTTTATGGCTCCAGGGGGGGGTAGCCAAGTTAGTCTGTACAGGATAAACTTAAAAAACAAAAACTGGTCTGGTAGCACTTTATAGACTAACAAAACATGTAGATGGTATCATGAGCTTTTGTGGGCACAGCCCACTTCTTCAGATGACCGGAGTTTTGAGTTTAGGATGTGCAGACCCAAAATAAATATGGGAGAAGGGGGGAGAGAAGGAAAAAAAGGAAGGGGGGAGGACAAGGAACAGAGGTTATGAACTTCCTGTTTTTCCCTTTGATTTTTTCATAACCTCTGCTCCTTGTTCTCCCCCCCCTTCCTTTTTTTTTTTCCTCCTTCCCCCCCCTTCTCCCATATTTATTTTGGGTCTGCACATCCTAAACTCAAAACTCCGGTCATCTGAAGAAGTGGACTGTTCCCACGAAAGCTCATGGTACCATCTACATGTTTTGTTAGTCTATAAAGTGCTACCAGACCAGTTTTTATTTTTTAAGTTTACCTTGCTTTTATCAACATTGAATTTCATTTTCCATTTTGTTGCCCAGTCACCCACTTTTGTGAGATCTTTTGGAAATCTTCACAGTCTGCTTTGGACTTAACTATCTTGAGTAGTTTTGCATCTGCAGATTTTACCAACTCAATGATTACCCCTTTTTTCAGATCTATTATAAATCTGTATTTGTCCTAGTACAGATCCCTGAGGACCTTACTATTTAACTCTCTCCACTGTGAAAACTGACCATTTATTCTTACTCTTTGGGTGCATCTAGACTACGTTTCTCTTTCGAAAGAGGAATGCAAATGAGGGAAATCGAAAATGCAAATGAAGCGCTGATTTACAAATCTTGCGCTTCATTTGCATAATCTCTTCTGATCACTTTTTTGGAAGAGATTTTTTTTTTAAAAAAAAAGCAATCTAGACAGGTTTTTTTTCCCCACAAGAACCCCTTTTCAAAAGAACCGTGTAAACCTCATTTTTTCAGGAATAAGTGTTCTTTCAGAAAAGGGTTTTTTTTCCCAAAAGAACCCCGTCTACATTGCTTTTTTTTTTTCCCAAAAAAATCTCTTCCAACAAAGCAATCAGAAGAGATTATGCAAATGAAGCACGAGATTAGTAAATCAGCGATTCATTTGCATTTTCAATTTCCCTCATTTGCATTCCTCTTCTGAATGAGGAACGTAGTCTAGACACACCTTTGGTTTCCTCTCTTTTAACCAGTTATCTGTCCTTGAAAGGACCTTACCTCTTATCCCATGACAGCTTACTTTGCTTAAGAGCCTTTGATGAAGCACTTTGTCAATGGTTTTCTGAAGGTCCAAATACACTGTATCAACTGGAGCAATATTGTTCATCTGTTTGTTGACAGTCTCGAAGAATTTGGATAGATTGGTGGAGCATGATTTCCCTTTACAAACAAAATACTGAATATGTGTATAGCTATGGAGTGTTTGATTATTGGTGGTTTTCCACTCTCATACCCAACATTTTAAGGGGTTCTTGCCATCCTGAAATTTAGTTGATTTTATTAAATGTTAGGCATTATTTCAGCATTAAACCAGGTCCTGAATCCCTGAGACAAATTTTGTGGTTTTACAAAGATTAGTAAAAAATGTCTGGAGGAAATAGTTGAAATTTGGAAGGACCTGTATGGATTTAGGCTGAGAATTTTAGCTATGGTGGATGTTCATTTGCTGTGTGGTTCTACCTATAGTTTGTCAGTCTAGGGGCTTGCTTTGCTGCTTCCCCTACAGCACATGTATCTGGAATGTGTTGGGGGATGGCTGACTACTAGGCCTCTCCTACATTGCATTTTTGCTGGGACCTGATTAACTGCATACTATTCTACAATATGTAGGTAGCTACATGCTGAGCCTGTGGTTTCCTGTCATTGATCTAGAAGCAGGAAAACAATTATTGAATGGGAAAAAGGAGACTATAACTAGAAAGTGAAGCAATTAGTTCTGAAGAAAAAAAAAAAGCCTTTCAGCCAACAATTTCTTCTTCCTAAGGCTTTATTTTATTTTATTTTTGTAGGTTAAAGATGTCTCATTGATGGTAAAGGAAGCAAATACCTTATATGAACACAAAGGATAAAACAGCTCATCTCAGCCTACTGACTGGCCTTTTAACAACTGAATGAGAATATGTCTTCACAGAGGCATCTCCTCCACGACAGCAGATTTGGAGGCATTCCATGACTTGCCTTGGAGATTCTGGGCCTTTAGTCCTAGAGGCTTTAATGGAAATCAGGGTCCCATCATTGTGGTAGTTCTTGGGGAGAGAGAGAGAGAGAGAGAGAGAGGAAGTGTCCTGCTCCAAAGAGACAAGACAGACATAGGATGGGAAGGGAAACTGAGCTACAAAGTAGCAAGGTCCCTGACAAAGGTGGAAACTGAAACTAAACCTGGTTCTCCTGAGTCCCAGTCCACTGTCCTGTCTGTCTGATCACATGGCCTTTGTGCTACTCTTATACCTGGGTGAGACTGAATCTGGAAATTAATTCACTGTCTGCTGATCATCTATCAGGCACAAAGGTTGCTCACTACAAAAATTAATTTCCCCCTTTTGGTCTGGGCCACATCCACCCTGGTTGAACTGGCCTTGTTAGCACTTGTCTTCCACATAGTAATGTAACATTCCTATCTGTGCATTGGAGTATATATCCCTGCCAAACTGACATTTCCACTTCATGCCTCTGATGAAATGGGGTCCATTTATTTATGAAAGCTTATGCCCAAATAAAATTTAGTCTTTAAGGTGCCACAGAACTAACAGACTAACACAGCTCCCTCTCTGAAATGTTTGTTTTTGTTGCCATAAGCAAAGCTTGCCAGCTGAGGTTTTGCTAAAAGCCAGGCTGCCTGAGATTACCCCAGCTCCATCGCAGGTGTAGCTGCATTTTTACAAGAGCTTTTGTTAAAACTCTGAACCCAGTTTGAGAAAAGACATGTTGTCACAGCAAAGCTAAGCTGAGTGGGGAAGGGTCATCTCCCTCATTCTTTGTGTGTTGAAATAAAAATAATGAATTAACCCAATTTACAGCCAATTTTTTATTGCCTGTTCAAAGAGTGGCACTTTAGAGCACTTCTGTGTCTGTCTGCCTGTTTAAGGCCCTAGTGATATCTATAATGAATGACATGTCTTGGGATAAAGTCTCAGAGGAGTGGCTATGTTAGTCTATAACTGTAAAAAAAACAATGAGCAGTCTGGTGGCACCTTGGAGACTAACAAGTTTATTAGGTCATGAGCTTTTGTGGGTAAGGTACCCCAGATTCTGTAATTTCCACTCCAATTCATCTGATGAAGTGGGTTTTACCCACGAAAGCTCATGACCTAATAAATTTGTTAGTCTCTAAGATGCCACAGGACTACTTGTTTTTATACATCTTGGGAAGACATTTCTGAGTTCAGATTAGGTAGGTACATGTAAGAAGTGGGCTTATACAGACAGGGGAGATAAATAGTGACTGGGAACAGTAGCCAGTAAGTCCCAGCCTGCATCCGAGAGAACTTGTAAATGTTTAATAAACTTTGCTTCTTCCTTCTGCTTTGGATGAGAGCCTATTAATAAACTCAAGGGGCTTGAGGACAGGTTTTGTGTCTGTTACTATAGCATCACCTTACTATAGCACAGGATCTCAGCATGAGAGGGGCAGCAGGAGGAAGGAGGGAGAATGAGACTGAACAAGCCAGCATGAGGTGCAGGCAGCAGCATCAGGACCAGGAAAACTAACCTCAGCATCTCTAGCTACAGCCCTTTGGACGAGCCTCCTTCTTGCCAGGTGCCAGCCCCTATAGCACATGCACAGCAGAGCTGCAGCAGTTGTGCTGCTGAGCCTTTATCACTACTTAGGAGATTTCACACTGGAGCTCTGCCTGCCTGACTTTCTTGTCCTAGAGGATCTGCATTGAATCTTTCCTTCTGGGCTACTTTCTAGAGCAACTGGTGGTTGTCCCAGAGGTCAACAAGGTGACCAACAGGGCCCCCCGAGTTTGAAAACAGCAAATATGACTGCAGCAGTGAAGAACTGCTAACCAAAAGGATTTATTTAGAAGACAGACAAGATGCCTTTTGACGGGTTTAGTACATTGAAAGAGAGATTTTTGAAACCAAGGAAGGAAGAGGTGAAGACCACTGTTAGTGACTCTCTGGGGAATCTGCAAAGGTAAAATCAGATGGGAACATCTCAGAAAGATCTATATTTTGTTGTAGTAAAAGGAATTTCAGGGTTATGTTTATTAAAAGGAAAGAAGTGAAGAAAAATCTGTTAATAAAAATAGGAGTTAAGGTTGCAGAAGAGAAGATGAGAAGATACAAAAGTTAGCACGTAAAAATAATGTTACAGCATTGACTCAATAGTCTATACAGTACGTTCTGCTGAACAGGGCGTTGAAAATAAATTATGAAATATTACTCTAGAGTTATGTAGAGCATGAAAAAGGACTGCAATTAAACACAGTTTTAAATATTTAATGAAAGTGATTTCTGCTTTTGGCTTGCATGGAGAAATGATGATCACTGTGCAAATTACAAAATGCAATTTTTGGGGGTACATGTTTTATAAAAAATATAGGGTAAAATTTTCAGACATGGCCAATTGACTTAGAAGCCTAGTGACTGTCAATGGGATTTAGGCTCCTAAATTGCTTCAGTACTTCTGAAAATTTTACTCTTGATCAATAACAGAAAAGCCATCCAGTGAAAATCTTATATGCGTTTTAGCAAGGGCAAACAGCAGTTTGAAAGAAAGAAAAGAGAATCGGGGGTTTATTATGGGCAGGAAAAAATTCACCTTTTCACCTTAATTAGGAAGGTTGAAATAAAAGCTTGAACATTTTTACTTTTGAATAATAAGAATAAGAATAATAACTATACACACAAAGGAATCAAATTGATGTACAAAATAGTAATATTATCAGTAAAGGCCTCTATCCTGCAAGCCTTTACATACATGCTAACTTTAAAGACATGGATAGATCCATTGACTTCATCTATTTATATGTTTTACGGATAATAAAGTAAGTACCAAAAATGTCAGCAGTACTATTCACATGCTTAATGTTAAACGCATGCTTAAATGTTTGTAAGATCAGGCCATGGATCTTTGCAATTTAATTTATTTTTAATTTATTTTATTCTCTTCAAATTATATATGTTTTTAAATATAGAGATAAAATTTCTGCTTTTTCTGCTGAGAGTGCTGGTCCAGGTATAATCCTCAGGGTACCTGAGCTTATCTTTTGTTCAGAGAGAGGAAAAAAATTAATTTGTTTATATATTATATTGTGGTACATATATGCAAATGAATGGGAGAATGCTTTTTAAAAAAAGGAGTCACTGAGGTGAAATAATAGATCTCCTGCTATGGTGAGTACTTTTACACCTTGTAAACACATTGCAGCATACTCAGAGTATTTATTCCCTGCATAGCTTCTCCTTAACTTTTCTCCATTTAGTCTTTTATGTAAATCCAAGCACTTGCTTTTTGACTTGTAAAATACACACTCATGCATGCACATCCCCCCTTCAAGGAGCATGCTTATACAACTAAACCGCAAGTCACGTTGCTGTGACTCTTGCTGACCCACATGAACAAATGTACTTATGGTTTATTGCCTAACATTCAAGTGTCATATGCATGTGGCTTGTTGGCACTTCTTTTGGTTGCCATGTGGAAAACTCATACAAGCTTTGAATTGTCTTTGTTACCCAGATGTCACTGAACTATAACAAGAGCTGGCATATTGGTTCAAAGACCCACCAGGTCTCATGTTTTGCCCAAAACTTATAGTCAGCCAACCCAAACCCTGTTTGAGGTTGAGAAAGTCTCTTAAACTTCTTATAAAATGTTCATGTGCTTCTGTCCTTCTCAATTTTAGTTCCAAGGGGAAAAGAGGAAATAGCAAAATATAATGCAAGGCTATTCTCACCATCTCTACAACCAAGCCAAAATCAAGAAACATTGGAAGTTTAATGACAAAACCTATTCTTGGGAGATCTGGAGCTCAGATTGGCTTGTATATATTTGGAAAACAACTATAAAACATGTCGCTGTTTAGCTTGAGGTTCATCCAATTTAGAATTAGTTTAAAGTGCAATAAGAATACATTCCTGATTAGCCCAATATATGGGCACCTGAAATTCATTCAGCTGATTCTAGGTTTGGATTAGTGGGTGGTGGGGTCAGGAGTCTGCAGGCTTTTCTACATTTCACAGGAAAATAGGCTTTCTTCTGCAAAGCATCTAAACTCTGCAGACATACACCCTTAAGAACTCCAGTGTATTGCATTTTCCATGTAGAAAAGTTTAAACACTACAGCACTATGTCAGGCCTTGTCTGCCACAAGAATCTCCGCTATCTTTGACCAGTCACTGCTGTAGCTGAACTCCCATTTTAGACAACCAAATCTATTACAGTGACACTTAATGTCATTTATCTCTGCTTGAAACAGGGGTAAGTGGCTGTGGTGCAAATAACAGTTTACAGTGGGTTTACCTGTCTATACTAAAGTTTTTGCACTGGTGCTGCTATGCCAAGAGTTGACCATCAATTATTAGAACCTGGGCAAATCCTAAGTGCAGGGCCGACCCGAGCCATTTTGGTGCCCCGGGCGCATGGCGCATGTGCGGGCCCACCCCTGGGGTGCGGGCCTGCCCCCCCAAGGTGCACGGGCCCGCCCCTGGGGCGCACAGCGCATGCGCGGCCTGGTCACAGCCACTTGAGTGCAGCCTGGGGCCCGCTCCCGGGGCGCACGGCGCATGTGCTGCCCGGCCCGGCCACCGCTGCTGGCTCGCAGCCCGGGATGGGCTGCGCCTGGCTGTGCAGGGCCCCGCAGCCGTGGGGGGAAGGGTGCTGCTCGCCGGCACTGCGGGGATGGGGGGGCCGGCGCTGCGGGAGACGGCGCGCGGCACCTGATGGCAGCTATAAGGGGCGTCGCGCTCCCCTTACAGCTGCCATCAGGCGCCCCCCATTGGTTGGCGCCCCGGGCAGCTGCCCGGCTCGCCCACCCCTTAGTCTGGCCCTGCCTAAGGGTATGTCTACACTAGCCCCCTAGTTCGAACTAGGGTGGCTAACGTAGGCATTTGAACTTGCAAATGAAGCTCGGGATTTAAATATCCCGGCTTCATTTATGTTCTGGCGGCGACATTTTTAAGTCCCCTTAGTTCGAACTGACTGCCTGCGGCTACACGCAGCAGTCAGAAGTTAATCCGAACTAAGTCCTTTGTTCGGATTAACTGTTACACCTCATTGCAGGAAGAGTAACAGTTAATCCGAACTAAGGACTTAGTTCGGATTAACTTCTGACTGCCGCGTGTAGACGTGGGCAGTCAGCTCGAACTAAGGGGATTTAAAAATGACGCCCGCCCGTGAACATGCAAATGAAGCCCGGGATATTTAAATTCCGGGCTTCATTTGCAAGTTCGAATGCCTACATTAGCCACCCTAGTTCGAACTAGGGGGCTAGTGTAGACATACCCTAAGTGATTGGACAAGACTTCTGAAGGTGTATTCAACCTGGGATAGATGAGGATTTAGTTAACTAGTGTTTGAATGCTTGAGCTTATACTGCATCTGCTAATTCTTGCTGCCATGATGAAACTGATGAGTGTGTTCAGAATGGTGAATGATGTTAAAGATGTAATATTTGAATGTTGTGATATTGTCCCAGGTGGCTAGAGCCCCCTTGTATCATGTAAAGGTTATTTTGAAATGGATCAGTCCAATCTAATTTATTGTTGGTGTTTATAATTTTCCCATCACTGTAACAGCTATGTAATTTTAACTAATTAAACTATTTAAATTCTGCTTCATCTTTGCCAAACTCGTTTAGTTTCTACACTAAAATAAACAAATACAGCAAGGTATAGGTGCACTATTTCTAAAAAATATTTTTTCTTACTAGTTTTGAGACTTTTTAAAAGTTAGTTCAAGCTGTTTACTCAACACTACTGTGATTATGAAAACTCCAAAGATCTAGTTAAAGATGGAAGAAAATTACTAGAGATAGAGTCCAAGATAAATGAGTACAGTGTCTATAAACACTAAATATTGGCACTATACCAACCTTCTCTTTTGAATATTTAGTGTATGAATGTTAATGATGGGATACATATATCCTTAAAGCTCCCAGGTATATTGTGTCCAAATGTTTTGATGGCTATCTAGGGCATAGATAAATTTGAAAGTCTCTCGCTGATGCCCCTGGGAAGTAGGGCATGCTAAAAAGGGACATTTCCGAGCACCTGAAAACAATCCTTCATAAATTACAAAAATCAGTCTTTCAGAAGGCCTGTAGGAAACTCCAGGAGACTTTTGTATAGTACGTATGACCTATCCTAGAAAATGCATCCAAGAATGCAGAATTAAGCCCTCTTTATGTGCAGCTCCATTTGAGAGGAGTCTAACATTCCTACAGGAGGGGAAGAGGTGGAGTCTTCTCA
This sequence comes from Rafetus swinhoei, assembly GCA_019425775.1. Taxonomy (NCBI): domain Eukaryota; kingdom Metazoa; phylum Chordata; order Testudines; family Trionychidae; genus Rafetus; species Rafetus swinhoei. Next base: position 264,312,536 of record CM033437.1, on the reverse strand, counting down.
GCTTCACCTCTCCCCATATGGGATTACCTACCTGTTTGGAAGGAGTGAAGCCTATAGCCAAAGGCTCTGTCTGGGAGAACGTAAGGTAAAAGACAAGGCAAGATAAAACTGTTGAAAGGGTGAAAGCTTGACAGTCCCTTAAGAAGAAACATGATCAGATTCAAAGATGAATAATTTACAGTGCACAACTGAAAATAGCGTTCAAATCCAGGGGCAGTGGAGAGAGAGGTCTTGGAATCCGTAAGTGTTTTTTAAATAAAGCCTTATTTTAAATTATTGTCATAGCCACCACCTCATTTTTTTGTTCCTGAATATTAGGAAGTGGTGCTTGAAAAGGGTTATGAAGTGTGTGAGGCCATGCGGTGTGGAGTTATGCCCATCCATGTTTGATGTCCAAATGCTCATTCTCATATTTTATTTTTCAGAATTTAATACCAAAAAGAAAAAAAAAGTAGTGGGGTGTATGTGAAGAAATGGAGTGATATATAGGATAACGAGTCTTGTGGATAAGGGAGAAGCGGTGGATGTGGTATACCTAGACTTTAGTAAGGTGTTTGATACGGTCTTGCATGATATTCTTATCAATAAACTAGGTAAATACAACTTAGATGGGGCTACTATAAGGTGGGTGCATAACTGGCTGGATAACCGTGCTCAGAGAGTAGTTATTAATGGTTCACAATCCTGCTGGAAAGGCATAACAAGTGGGGTTCCGTAGGGTCTGTTTTGGGACTGCTCTGTTCAATATCTTCATCAACGATTTAGATATTGGTATAGAAAGTACGCTTATTAAGTTTGCAGATGATACCAAGCTGGGAGGTTGCGACTAATCTGGAGGATAGGGTCATAATTCAAAATGACCTGGACAAATTGGAGAAATGGTCTGAGGTAAATAGGATGAAGTTTAATAAAGACAAATGCAAAGTGCTCCACTTAGGAAGGAACAATCAGTTTCATACATACAGAATGGGAAGCGACTGTCTAGGAAGGAGTAAGGCAGAAAGGGATCTAGGGGTTATAGTGGACCACAAGTTGAATATGAGTCAGCAGTGTGATGCTGTTGCAAAGAAAGCAAACATGATTCTGGGATGCATTAACAGGTGTGTTGTGAGCAAGACACGAGAAGTCATTCTTCCGCTCTCTGCGCTGGTTAGGCCTCAGTTGGAGTATTGTGTCCAGTTCTGGGCACCATTTCAAGAAAGATGTGGAGAAATTGGAGAGGGTCCAGAGAAGAGCAATGAGAATGATTAAAGGTCTAGAGAGCATGACTTATGAGGGAAGGCTGAAAGAATTGGGTTTGTTTAGTTTAGAAAAGAGAAGATTGAGGGGGGACATGATAGCAGTTTTTAGATATCTAAAAGGGTGTCATAAGGAGGAGGGAGAAAACTTGTTCATCTTGGCCTCTGAGGATAGAACAAGAAGCAATGGGCTTAAACTGCAGCAAGGGAGGTTTAGGTTGGACATTAGGAAAAAGTTCCTAACTGTCAGGGTAGTCAGACACTGGAATAAATTGCCCAGGGAGGTTGTGGAATCTCCATCTCTGGAGATATTTAAGAGTAGGTTAGATAAATGTCTATCAGGGATGGTCTAGACAGTATTTGGTCCTGCCATGAGGGCAGGGGACTGGACTCGATGACCTCTTGAGGTCCCTTCCAGTCCTAGTATTCTATGATTCTATGATTCTATGATAGGACAATCATGGCCAGGATGAGCACAGGTGGAATTATTTGCTACTGCAATCTGTTCAGATTAAACTAGACAAAATAGAGCATTGCTTGTATTCTGACGCAGCTTGCAATATGCCTCAGATGTAAGGCATACAAATATTTTAAAATAAGGCTACTGTGTATAAATGTGTTCTGAATATTCCACCTATATCTTCTTAGGGCCCAATCTTGCTCTCATTGAAATCCACAGTAAAATTACAACTCAGTGGAAGCAATACTCTGTCCAAGGTACTAGTTTTCTTGGTTCAGTTAGTATCACCGGGGTTAATGGGGGTGCCTCTGAGTTTGATTTAGTGGGTCTTTACTAGACCAGCTAAATCAAGCCCCGGAAGATTGACCATGGCAGCATGATCTTCCACATAGTCAAGCCATGTCCTGAGTCTTGGGTCTGAAGAATGTTTTCATGTCTATGTGAATTGCCAGTCAGCTGACAGTGTATGGGTGTGAACAGATGTTTCAGTTTTGCACAATATATCTTGTCTATGCCAGATGCCCCAAAATTCAGCTGTTACTTAAAATCTTGCCTTTCTCTAGAAAGTAGAGTGAGAGGCAGGTAAAGGTAAGTCAAAGAACAGGTTTTTGAAATATTTACTTTGAATCAATAATGTCTGACTTAGATTGGCAAAGGAAGATAAAACAATTACTTATTTTGGCTAATAATTACTTTTACATCACAGCAGTCTTAATAATCTGACCTTTTCACTTTCTATGTTGTTTACTTCTGGCATTTCACTGAACTTGTACAATGAAACCAGATTAATCAATTTTACTAATTTTATTTTTACATATAAATCCCCAAAAGAAAAACAAGTAGCTTAAGGGCAAACCCACCCACATAAACCCTTAAAGGCAAGGAACTGTTTGCTGAATATTTCCTCCTTTAATATATCTTAATTTGCACACATTGCTTTCACTGACACTCTGATTCCGTGCCTATAAGTACTAAACAACTCCAGCATTTACATACATCACATACTTTGTGATAGCTCTGTAACACTAAATTTTAACTCCAACCTCAGCAAGATCTGCTAGAAATCCACACAGTGGTGGATGGCATGGTGTATTATTTCTGTTGTGGGGAAGATTAAGGCCAGAGTTAAACTGTGAACATGAGACATACAGTGTGTGATGTATCAGTTGGCTGTGTCATTGCAAAGTGTAGAGAATTGTGAGTTTTTAAATGATATTTCATGTTTGAAAGGATATGGTAAAATCAATAGGAAACCCCTAAATCTTCTATTTTTGCATTCAGGCTTTGTAGGCTTTTGCATGGAACATGACCTGCTGATTAGGGATGGTAGGTTAAAGTTACAGCAATCAGGGAAGATATTATTCTTAAGGCATTATAGTCCTCCCAGAATGCTTCATCTATCTACAGGTAGGTTAGCTAGAGACAGCCCACCTCCAGTGTCCTGGCAAAATGTCTCTGTATCTGATTTCAGTGTGGTAACTGGAATCGAATCCGTCAGTACTGTTGCAGCTACAGGGCTGTTCAAGCTTTGGCAAGACTGATGGCTCAAAAGCGGCCTTGAATTTCTTCCAAGTTTTAAATATATTATCCCTGGAACCATTTCTTTGCTACACACACAGCTGAGACACACCATGGAGGTTCCCCTGGCAGAGAGCTACATTTTAATGCTGAATATTAAAAAAGCAACTTCATATTGTCCATATAAGCGACAAATCTATTTTTTTCCATGAGCCTAAAATAATCAGGAAATATCACTTACATACAAAATATGTGAAATCTGCAAAGGCTTTGTTAAAAGAACTCCATTCTTGAAAACTCTTGTGTCTATTCTACTCTTGTGTCTACTGAAAATAGGGGTAAAAACCTAATTCTGATGGGCAAGTTTAGTTACTGGGGAGAAGAAAGGAGACTACAGTTTAAACGTCTCTAGTCCAGTATTCTTTGATCTGGCAATATCCATGGTCTGGCATAATTTTAGTTAGCTGGATATCCACTTACCAAGGGTGCAGCCCATAAAGTTTGTGTACACTCACCAGTCCTGGCACCCAGTGTTCTGTGCTGTTATTTAGCTCTAATTAACCCCAAAATGTCTTCTAAGAGCCCAGCAAGCAGTGGAAGTGCTGGAAATGCTGCTAGATTATATTGACCTCCCGTGGTTCTGCAAATTCTCTGGTTTGGCACTGGTCAGGTCCCAGGGCTGCTGGACTAGAGAGGTTCAAACTGTGGTTAAAAAGCATAGCAAGCTACAGTTTAGTTAAAGTTGCCTTGGGCCCTCAGGATGCAGTGGACACTGTTTGTGTGTGAAATTATTTCTGTTTTAATCTTATCCCATAATTAAAATGGTTACTTGGACTGTGAGTAAACAGTTCAGACAAGCACCTAAAGGGTAAGGAATGATGTAGATTAGCCATTTCTTAAGCAACCAGACCGACATTACTATGACATCTTGTAAGAGAATTAAATGAATATCAAATAATTTATTTTACTGCTTTATATGAAAGTACATCAGCCAAAAGTGAGTGTGGCTATAGAGATAGTAACAAGGGAAAACAGAAGAGAGGGGTACTGCAAATACGTTACAGGCCAGGTACCTGGAAGAAGGAAATAAGTAGTTCTTATCAGGAGTTAAACCATTTCATAACCTTATAAAGCAGTTCAGTCTTTCTGGCAATTTCTAAGTAATTCTGTTCATCATGTCGCAGCGATAAAATCCTTCGATAGTAGTAACTCTTCAGCAGATGCAAAGAAAGTCACATTCTGAGTCTGTCATTTCAGAGCTGATTTCCAGGTGGTGAATAACATGAACGAAAAGGCTTTGTAAAGCAAGTTCTGTCCAGGGGCTCAAGGCTTCACTGGATTAAACATGTGCTTAAGCATATGACTTGACCATTGATTTCAATTTATATTGAAGCCAAGTCTGGGAGATTAAATTATTTTCTCACCCTTCAAAGCATGCTCAAGGCATGATATAAGAACAATGTGGGGGAGTTTGCCTTTTCATTGCAAACATGGGATCTTTTGTGTGGATAAGCAGAGGGCTTGGGATCTTCAGGACTGCCAGTTTGGCATTTTATATCAGCACTGAGTTCACAGGAAGTGGGGAAGTCCTTCAGAAACTGTTACTCTTTTCTAGTACATACAGTACTGAAGAACCCAGAGCCTCCATCAAAATGGGGGCCTCAGGGTTTTAAGTCCCATATGCAGGGGCAGTCACTGTCTAGAAGAACTAGTGCTTAAGATAGCTGTGAAGTAATTAAGGAGACACCATTGCACTAAATAAAAAGAAGCTTAGATAAGAGGAGACTAAGGGGGGATATGATAGAGGTCTATAAAATCATGACTGGTATGGAAAAAGTGAATAAGGAAAAGTTATTTACTTATTCACACAATATAATAACTAGGGGTCACCAAATGAAATTAATAGGCAGCAGGTTTAAAACCAACAAAAGGAAGTTTTTCTTCACTCAGCACACAGTCAATCTGTGGAACTCCTTGCCAGAGGATGCGGTGAAGGCTAGAAGTTTGACAGGGTTCAAAAAAGAGCTAGACTGATTCATGGAGATTAGGTCCATCAATGGCTATTAGCCACAATGGGTAGGAATGGTATCCCTAGCCTCTGTTTCTCTGGAGGTGGGTGACAGGGGAGGTATCACGTGAGGATTACCTGTTGTGATCCCTCCCTCCTGGGCATCTGGTATTGGCCACTGTCAGCAGACAGGGTACGGGGCTAGATGGACCTTTGGTCTGACCCAGTATGGCTGTTCTTATGTTCTTAAGTTGCTTTTACCTGAACAAATAGAGGTATAAGAATTTATTAGAGCAGCATCTCTCACTGTTTGGTCATGATCCCCAGCGGGGTATGGAAGTATTGAAAACTGTATTACAGTTGAAAGCAAAGAAGAGCTTGCTTCCCGCTCCCTGCATGTGCGCACGGATACATACCCACAATTATATAGGGTTATGATTAGTATTGATACACTTTTTTACTCTTATTTTTACAATAAGTGTAAGGGTGTCATAAACTTTTTTGATATTGAATATGGGCTTGCCCACTTGAAAATGCTGAGAGACGCTGCATTAGAGAGTACCCAGAAAGGTCATTAATAAGAGATATTATAATATTTTTGCATTAGACAAATTGTGTTCCACCTGTGTTGGGATGTTTTTATAATTGGTGTCCAGAGATTTGTGTAATAGTGTTAGCTGAATACTCTGAATGACATCCTTCAAAAAAATAAAATTATTTGAAAGTAAAACAGGCAAGAGATCTGTATGCCTCTCTGAGACTGTCAACTGAGGGCAGACTGTCAGAAAACAGGGTGGTGTGTTCTCAGACCCGCTGATGGGGTGGACAAAAACGGTAGTTGCCAGTGTTTCAAAAGGATCCAGGGTTCCCAGCTGCTGCCTCTACTGCAGCAGCAGCAGCAACCAGATTTCCAGGCCCTTTAAATTGTCACCAGAGTAGCACACGACATGCTCAAGGCAGTGCTAAGGGTTGGCACCGGGGAAGGGGGCACGGTGCCCTCCGGGTGGTGCTGAGGGCTGGCTGCCCCACCCTGTCCCTGCCGAAAGCACAGAACTGCCACCCTCCCACATCTTGCCCAGGGGCCTGGCAAAGCTGTAGGCCCTCCTGTATGTTTTATAATTAGATTTCACTACCAAGCCAACGACAAATGTGAATTCCAGAGTCACCAGCACACAGGCCCTGGCTTTGAAGTTGCCTTTTTTGTTAAAGTCCTTAAATCCTTCACTAGCATTTCACAAGTTTTCTTTGATGGGTTATGTAGTTACAGGGTTGTACACAAATGTAAATGTTTGCTGTTGCTTTATAGCAGGAATAGATAAGTGAGAACAATATAAGTAACAACCCATTAGTTTTCATGAAGTTTAAACATCTGGACACACAGTTGTGTGTTAACAATCACTCTGGTCTACACGAGCACACAGGAATAGGCATGTGGCCCTGATTTGACATGGTTTGCCAGCATCACACCATCTAAGGAATGTTGAAGAAAATATGCAAACTTCAGCAAATTCTGTACCATGTCTTGCAAGCTACCTTAGCAAAATGCTGAAGAAACCAGTGCGTGGAGAAAACTTATTTCACCCGTAAGAACAAGATTAAATCAGTGATAAGGTATGGAGCTGGGAGTCAGAAGACCTGGGTTCTGTTTGTGACTATGCTGCTGATTGTGACTGCAGAGCAGTCAGAGCAAGTTCATCCCTCAGGTCTGGTCTACACAGTCTTTGCATCAGTATAATCATTTAGTTAAGGTGTTTTACCTAGTTAGAGTTGTACAGCCTGTAATATGGATGCAGCTCTACTGGTAAAAATGTGCTTTACAGTGGTCTAGTTTATTCCCTCTCCCATGTAGAAATGAGTTATACTAGCATAAAGTCTCTCATATTGGTATGACTGGCTCCACACTGGAATTGTTAAAGCAGTTCAACTTACTTGTCTATCTGTAAAATGGGGCTAATAATACTCTCCTTTTGCATAGCACAGTGTTCCCCAAACTATGGGCCACGGCCTGGTACCGGGCCGTGGGAAAAAAATACCGGGCCTCAGCGTGGCTGCCGGGAGAGGAGCAGAGAGGGGCGGGCTGGGAGGAGGTGTGTTTGTGTGGGGAAATCGGCCGCCGGGAAGCAGGGTTGGGGGCAGCAGGGCTGTTCCGTGGAGATCCAGGTGGGCGGGCGGCAGAAGCAGGGTTGAAGGCAGCGGGGCTGTCCCGCGGAGATCCGGGCAGGCGGCGGAAGCAGGCTTGGGGGTAGCGGGGCTGTCCTGCGGAGATTGGGGCTGGCTGGCGGGCGGCGGAATCAGGGTTGGAGGTAGCGGGGCTGTCCCGCAGAGATTCGGGCGGGTGGGCGGGTGGCGAAGCAGGGTTGTGGGTAGCAGGACTGTACCGCAGAGATGGGGGTGCGGGTGGGTGGCGGAAACAGGGTTGGGGACAGTGGGGCTGTCTGGCGGAGATCGGGGAGGGCAGGCGGTAGAACCAGGGCTGGCCGGGGGTTGGGAGGCTGGCTGGGGGAGATCAGGAGGAGGAGGACCAGCTGCCGGAAGCAGGGCTGGATGGGGCAGCAGGGCTGGTCGGGGAGGTCGTTGCTGGAGCGGGGCTGACCGGGGAGATTGGTGGGGGGAGGAGGGAACCAGCCACCGGAAACAGGGCTGGATGGGGGCAGCAGGGCTGGACTGGGGAGATCAGGAGGAGAAGCAGGGGGGAGCGGGACTGACCTGGGCACATGCAGACCCTGGCAGACGAGTGAGTCCGGCTGGGGATTCCATTTTGGCCCCTTCCCCCCATACCCTCCCTCGAGTAGTTGCGAACTGCCTGGCAGGTAGACACACTCAGGTAGCGTGAGCACATCTACCAGCCAGGCAGTTCGCAGCTAAGGACTGATACACCTAATTATAATAAAACTTACCTAATTAGAAAATACCGGACATTTTATATGTCTGGTAATTTCTCAATTTGTTTCCCGGACAAAACCCTCAAATACCAGACTGTGGACACCTGGCAACCCTACCCTTCCTTGCACCCTCCCTCCTAGCCAGATTACCCTACCCCCAATCTGCTCCTGCTCCCACCTCCTGGAGTGCCCATGCAGCGCCAGGTCCCCCAAGCCCTGGCCCAGGCTGGGCAGAGGATGCAGCCGGGTGGTGAAACACTGAAAATTTATTCATTTTTCATTCTTTTTTTCTATGCGTTTATATTTTTGGGCTGCAAAAAACAGTACTGAAAAGTACGGGTTCCAACTAAAGTAAAAAATTTGGGAAACCCTGGTCTAGCCAGCTTTCTATCCATCTTACCGTCCATTTAGCCAATCCATATTCCCTTAACTTGCTGGCAAGAATATTGTGGGTGACTGTATCAAAAGCTTTGCTAATGCTGGCACTGGGGGCTTTGGGATGACCAGAAACAACTTATTTGAATATTCATCATTTGCTTAATGAATATGCAAATATGCAAATGAATGTTACCGGTCCTCCAAAAGCTCATGAATGGATTTACTGGTCCCCGTGTCAAAAAGTTTGGGAACCCCTGGTATAGCACTTTGAGATCTACAAATTAAAGAGCTTTTATGTGCTTTCAGTGTAGCTAGAATACATGGTAATTATGGTTAACATAGAGAGCATTAGCAATGTGTTTTGTCTTCATTTGTGGAGTTCATTGTCATTTCTGGTGACCTCAACACAGCTTCCATATTTGTGCCTACAAACAGCATTTGCACAAACTGTTGGTCAGATATCTATCCAACTACTTGTCATGGGTCTGTGGACTTAGAAGGGTGAACAATCAAACATTTCAGTTAGCTTTTGAAGATCTAGCCCTTTAAAAGTATAATTGGTTTTAATTCTCTGCATTATAGCAAGAGCTAAATCTCTTATAAGCATATAGCTTTAGTGACTGAGTAGAGGAGGGGTGAAGAACCGCAGTCCTGGGGGCCAGATGTAGCCCTTGGCTTGCCTGGATCCAACCCCAAAGCTCAGGGTCCCCCCCTTGCATTGGGGAGCCTGTGCTGGTGCTCCAGCATCACCCACAGAGCTGCCAGCACACAAAATCTACTAGCCTGGGCCTCCTTTGTCTCTGGTGTGCAAAGATAATGTGTGAAGTGTCTTTCTCCTTCTCAGTCAGGGGCTTCTCACTTGTGAGCGGCCCCGACCCACTCCTGGAGCCGAATGTGTTGCCACCAGGCACATATGAAAGAGCGTTAGTAGCTGAATAATACATTTTCCTTTTCTCCTTCATTCCCCTTTAGGAAAATTGATGGAACCAACATAGAAGAAGACCACATTGAATTGACTGAAGAGGGAAGGCCTGTGCAGGCGACCACTCACAAACCTCCCCTATGTGACTGCTATTGCTGTGGACTACCCAAGCGCTACATCATTGCCATAATGAGTGGTCTGGGCTTTTGCATTTCTTTTGGCATTAGGTGCAATCTGGGTGTTGCTATAGTGGAAATGGTTAACAACAGCACAGTCTATGTTGACGGAAAACCAGAGCTTCAGGTAAAGAAGCATCTATTTGTCTTTGTTATTATCTGGTCCACAGCAGCAAAGTATCTCACAAATACCTTCTCTTCACAACATCCCAGTGAGGGTATGTCTAAACTACACCCCTCTTTTGAAAGAGAGATGTAAATTAGATGGATCTAAATTGCAAATGAAGCCGAGATTTGAATTTCCCGGGCTTCATTTGCATAATGGCAGCCACATGGTCTTTCGAAAAAGGGCTTTTTGAAAGTAAAACAACCATCTAGAAGAGGTTCTTTCAAACCCCCCCTTCCTTTTTCGAAAGATCCCATACTCCTCAAAAAATGAGGCGTACAGGATCTTTTGAAAAAGGGGGCTTTTTTCGAAAGAACCACATCTAGACAGTGGTTTCACTTTCAAAATACCCTTTTTTGAAAGAACACATGGCTGCCATTGTGCAAATGAAGAGTGGGAAATTCAAATCCCGGCTTCATTTGCAATTTCGATCTGTCTAATTTACATCTCTCTTTCCAAAGAGGGAAGTAGTTTAGACATAGCCTGAGATAGGGAAGTGCTATGACAGATGGAAAAACTGAGATACAGAAAAACTAGTCCCAGATCACCCAGGAAGTCTGTGGCAGAGCCATGCACTAAATTTGGGTCTTGTGTGTCTCAATCCAATATCGTAACCAGAAGATGGGCGAACTTACAGAGATTTACTTCATCCATACAAAACCATGGGCATGCGCTGCTCCCAGGAAGATGCCGAGCACCCTCTACTTATAATGACTTCCCTCAGAAATTGCCTTTCAGTCCCAGAGGTGGTCCCCTGTGGCTCAGTTTTTCCATCTGTCATAGCACTTCCCTATCTCAGGCTATGTCTAAACTACTTCCCTCTTTCGAAAGAGGGCACCATAGAGTTGCCTGGCGGGGGCCAGAACAGTGATTGTTCTGAGCACAGTGGTCTAGTTCTGAGTTCCAAATGGCTTTTTCCAGCATTAGATGAAGTCAAGACACTGGCACGCATTGATTTTTATAGTTTCTGTGCAAGATACTATTAACATTTTTGAGTGTTGTTTCATGACCTATGTTTTATTTAGGCTTGGGCATTTTACTGTTTAATACTAATTTATTTGTTCTCTTAATTACTCCTGATGGCATTCTGCACCAAAAAATTCTACACATATTTTAAAATTCTGCAAATTTTATTTGTCAAATCAATGCAGAGGCTCCAGCATGACATTGGGGTGCAAAGGCCACTAGCTGAATGGAGATGGGAAATCACTGTGCAGCCCCCCCTTATCTCAGAAACACCCCCAGGACCCTGCCCCTCCAACCCAGGTGCACCAGGTATGAATGAGTAGGCTGGCTTGACAAGGCAGGATCCAAGTGTGAAGGGGTTTAGTGTGTGTGTGTGTATGTGGGGAATCCAGGTGTGGGTTGAAAGGGTTTTGGGGATCTTGGGGCAGGTGGCTCAGTGGGGGATCCGGATGTGGGGAGATCTGGATGCCCAGAGGCTCGTTGGGGGGTTCTGTGTGAAGTGGTAAAGGGTCTCTGCAGTGGGGTCCAGGTGAAGGTGTTGGCGCTCAGTGGGGGAGTGGTAGAGTTGGGGGGTTCAGTGAGGATTCCAGATGCTGGAGGGTGGAGATCCAGGTGCAGCTGGTTGGGGGGTGGGGATCTGGGTGCAGGTGACTCATTGGGATGGTCCTAGTGACGGGCTAGCAGGGCTCACCAGGGGCTCAGGGTGTGGAGGATGAGGCTTGGTGGGAGGGTCTGGGTAGGAGAGGATCTGGATACATGGAGGTTGGCTGGATGGGAGGTAGCTCCCTGTACAGTGACCCCTTTTCCTGCAGCTGAGGAGCATGGGTACAGGAAGCACGGAAGGATGGTGGGTGGAAGTGGGGCAAGGGGAAGAGTTTGCAAAGCTTCTTACAGCTAGGAAGAAATCTGGGGGGTGGGTCTGAACTGGCCATGGATGTCATGCAAGGGAAGAGGAAGTCCCATCCTTCCCAGCCCAGCAAGGACTAACAGCTGAGGCCAGTGCACTGTAGTAGCCACCAAACAGGTCTTCCCAATCTCACCCTATGCTCCAGAGTGATTTACCTCTCTGCTGGCTGCCCTGGGCACCCAAAACATGCTGCTAGGGAGGGTCACATGATTGCTCGTGACTTCCTTTTGCGTTCCTGTCAAACAGTCATTTTTCTGCGGGGGAGCAACGGAATCTGCAGGGGCCTTCAATTCTGCGCATGTGCAATGCCACAGAATTCCACCAGGAGTATTTTATAGATAGGCTGACTGGACAGCAAGTATGAAAAATTGGGGTGGGGATGAAGTATAAGAGGCACCTATATAAGACAAAGCCCCAAATATTGGGATTGTCCCTAGAAAAATTGGGCCCTCCAGTCACCCTACATATAGATCTAAGTATATTGTCAGATAAATGCCTGTGCCTTTTTCGTGGAAAGCCATTGCAGTGAAGGTAGAGAAGACAAATCTAATACCATTACTTCTAAGCTTCTCCCATCATCCTTTAAAAGACTGTTTTTGGAGCAATCCCTTCCAAATGAAGGGTGTGCTGAAGCCAGATTGGGCAGTGGGGAAGCAACAGAGAAGGGAAACGGAGTGTACAAAACCTAATAACTGTCGGGGGATAGGGAGCTACTTGTACACAAGGAGTAGGAGCTTATTCCACTGGTTTTCGCTCTTCATCCCTTTTGCAGAAATATCCCAGAATTAAAAAGGGAAGAAGCATGAGGGTTTTCATGACCAGAGCAGTATCCTGACTCTCATAGCAGCCAATACTAGATATGTTTGAGTAAGGTATAAGACCCTCCATACTAAACAATTATCAAGAATATACTTGTGCTGTGTATGATCTTCTTATGCATATAGAGCCAAAGTTTTAAAAAAATATAGGTGCCTAAAGATAGGCTCCTACATCCTAATATTGGAAAATCAGGTCATTGCATTCAGAGCTGAGAACCCAGCAAAGGGAGGCAATAGGGTGCCCAGTATACTTGAGGATCAGGCCGCTGCTTCAGTTTGGATTTAGGTGCCCTGACTTTACAAAAACCTCATTTTGAAAAAATGGATTTAAAAAAATCCTATAATGATTCTTTACTTTTGTTGTTTTCCATTATTCCACCTGTGCCTGGGTCTGTCACTTAACTGCGGGGCTGGCGGGGGGGGGGAATTTGTTGTCATCAAGTGCCCCAGCATCGAAGTTGCTGGTCCCACAACCAGTGTGACAAATGTGAGGTCTTAAAGGAATGCCTTAGGGGTTCTTTTCCCATTTAAACTCTTTCAGGTATGTCCTGTTGCTTTATGGGAAAAATTGTGAAGTCCAGTAGTCAGGGTCTGACTCTGCACCATTAACATCAATGACTCACTGCCAGCCCCAACCTTGGCTCCTGGTCCTGATCCCAGTCCTGGCCCCAGCCTCATTTCTGGACCCAACTGTGGCCAACTCTCAGCCACAGCTCTGGTCCTGTCTGTGGCCCTGCCCCTAGCTGTACAAGAATAAGGGAGAGTGCAACAAAAAAAAAAAGTTTGAGTACCACTGACCTAGGTACCTTGAAAATCTCAACAGGTGCCTAAAATTACTTTAAAAATGTTGTGGTAAGACTTTTAAGTCCTGTGCCTGGCTCTGCTCCTGACTCATTGTGAACTTGGCTGTGTTACTCATCTTTTCTGTGTCTTTATGACTGATTTCCTAAAATAGAGAGGATAATCCACTTCATAGGCGTACTGAGCCTTCACTTACATTTTTCATGTGCTTTGAGCTCCTTGGATGAAGGCCATTCATTATGGAAGTGGAAAGTATCATATTACTCCCAGCCACAGCAGGGGAGCATAGCCTTACCTGCTTGCCTATGCATAGCATTTGTGTTGCCAAGTCATCAGCTCAGCTCTAATGGGAAGCGGGCACTTCCTGGCTGTTATCCAGTAGTTTGTTATCAAAGCTGCTTGGAAAAAAGTCTAAATCGTCATGAACTTTGTTTTCAAAATTTTTGCCAGTGTGTAGAAATTTTAAAAAGGACCCAAGGCATTTTTCAAGACTAAAAATTGCTGGTCAGTTCTCTTGTGATCACAAGGGACTTTTCCATCCCTGCAGCAATAAAAGAAAAGAAGTTTTGTGGAAAATGGGAGCTGGGTAAATCCTCCTCCATCATGCTGTGGCTTCACAACCTCTCTTGTTCTTCTCTTCTCATCTGCTAAATGAACTGTCCCTGATCAGACTTGGCAAGCACCAAATTGTCCCCAGACATGGATGGTAAACCTTCTTCTTCTTCCTGACCTGTAGTCACCGTCGGCCAATCCCCGAGCATGGAACTGCATGTCAGCTCTGTTTGACTATTTCCTAGTTCTAGAATTTCCCCACTCTGTGCTGCTTCTCATGATGAGGCAAGACTTGGTAAGAAGCAGAATACATCTCCCACACAGGCTGGGGAGAGTGGGAGCTCCCTCATGAGAAGAGACAGGTTGAAATGGGACCACATGTGCCCGTAAGTCTTGATTTAGTCCCTACTTTGCTCTGGCCATAAATCCTTCCTTCTTCCTGACAAGATTCCCCTTTTGTAGGTCTTCCAAACACCAGGACACTGGTCAGTCCTTTATCCTTTCAGAACTGACCATTATTTTGAGTTTTAAACTAGAAATCATGACTAGAAAAGGGGGACATTCTGCAAAGTTAATGCACTTGGAAAAAACACCACAAATAATATCCCAGCAAAGTTGCATGAGCTCATCTGAGTTTTATATTGGTGGGTGACAGTAAGGTTTCCAACTCTTTGTTTGCTGGATAACTAAAGTGTCTGGTCTATTCCAGACCAAAATGAGATATTCTTTTCCAAGTGTTGTGTGGGTTTTTTTTTGTTTGTTTTTGAGAAAAAATCTCCCACTGAGTCTGGCATGTAGCATACAGAAAGGTACAAACATAACCCTAAATGTCAGACTTCCCCTGGGTTCAGCAAATAAAGGATGTCACTCAGGCACATTAAAGCATGCTTACAAAGAACAATAACAGCCTCATGCAGGGAGAGCTTTGAGTGGCAGACTGAAAATATTTCCTAATGTAATGACATTAAATAGGGACAGATGCCCATAGTTCAGGCATGTGTCTGTTCGTTAGACATTTGTAGGCTGTGGATCATCTGTAATCATCTGGTTTGATTCCACTGGTATCCTTATTTAAAAAGAATATAATTCTTATCACATTTAATCGAATATCAAATTCCCATCTAGCTAATTTTATCTAGGTTTGTTTTAAGGGGCCATCTCTCCCCACTGGTCATAAGAGTATCTCCTCTCTGGGTTACATTCCCATCTTCCCTTCTCATCCAACCGTCATCCCACCTCCCCCCCACATCACTGAACACAAGTAGTTGATGCTAGGAATCTAAGGGTTCAACAATAAAAAAAAACACTGCAATCAAATCAAAGGGTCCAAATATGCAGCGCTCCCAAAACAAAGGACGTGGAACAAGAGTAAACCTGGACTAAGTGACCTAAATCAAAAGATGAAAGAGATCAGTTCCCTATGAATGCAAACAATAGGAATGAAAGAAGGGGATTGCAAATAGGTCTTCGAAAATGGTCAAGGCAGATCAGCTCCAGGAAGCAGTTGCACAAAGTCTCAACTAAGAAAGGTCTGGGCTTGGCTTTATCCTGGTTGAACGCGAGGATCAAAACTTGACAGTTAGGCCTGGTCTACACTTAGGCCTTATTCCTATACTAGGGAATAAGGTTGAATTAAGATGCACAACTTGAGCTACGTTAATTATGTAGCTGGAATCGAAGAATCTTAACTTGACTTTTGGCGCTGTCTGCACTGCAGGAAGACGAAGGGAGCACACACTCCCTTCGAGTTTATTTATTTGTACTTATTTAAAATATTTTTACCCTGCCTCTCTATTTAAAATATTCAAGGCGGCTTACAAAATTTTAAAAACACAATACAAATAAATATAAACATTTAAAATATGAGATCCCAGAGGGACATAAAACCTGCTAAAAGCATCTCGAGAGGAGGAACGCACACGTACAAACTCAAACACCAATAAAAGCACGAGCCAAAAGGGCAGCTTTAGCTTGATGCCGAAACAATGCTAACGTCGGTGCCATGCGAATATCCCGAGGAAGAGAATTCCACAGCCTGGGAGCAAAAGCTGAGAAGGCACTGTTCTGAGTAGATGTTAATCTTATCTCCATAAGTGGGGGCACACTGAGCAGAGCCTCCCCAGCTGACCTCAATTGCTGGGCAGGTTTGTATAGGAGAAGACGTTCCTTCAGATACCCCTGACCCAACCCGTTCAAGGCTTTATAGGTCATAACCAAGACCTTCCGGAAACATACTGGAAGCCAGTGCAG
This sequence comes from Rafetus swinhoei, assembly GCA_019425775.1. Classification (NCBI taxonomy): domain Eukaryota; kingdom Metazoa; phylum Chordata; order Testudines; family Trionychidae; genus Rafetus; species Rafetus swinhoei. The sequence goes on along the minus strand of CM033437.1, from coordinate 264,296,494 downwards.
CTGCCGGAGCACTGGTATAATGTGCTCCGTATAACAAGTATTAGTTAAAACCCGAGCAGCTGCGTGCTGGACCAGTTAAAGTTTCCGAAGGTTCCCTTACTCCTCGTGGAAGCAGGACTACTGGCATCGATGGGAGGGCCCTCTCAGTTTGAATTAGTATGTCTTCACTAGACCCGCTAATTCGAACCCCAAAAGATTGACTGCGGCTACTTCAATCTTATCTGTAGTGTAGACATGGCCTTAAAGAGATTATCTTAAATGTGTTTCAAGGCACTGTTTGATGAACTGGTTGTCATACCCCTGCTGTAATTGGTTGAGAAGTAGTCTGACCAATTCCAGTGTATGGTATTCATAGTACAGTACTATGGAAAGTGTGGCTCAAATGGTGCCTTTTAAACAACTTCCAAATAGGATTTATGCTGAGCTCAATGTGTTAAATATTCACCTTATAATTCAAATGTTTCATTTGCAGAAAGCTCAGTTCAGCTGGGATCCAGAGACAGTAGGACTTATACATGGCTCATTTTTCTGGGGTTACATTGTGACACAAATTCCAGGAGGGTTTATCTCAAACAAACTAGCTGCCAACAGGTAAGATAAAATAATGGGGCATGTACATAATTTGTCATGCTCTTGGTTGTATTATTTATATAATATTTATGGGCAGAAAGCAATATGTGGTTATTTATGTCTATTATGGAGTGGTGCCGCCCCCTTTGTAGCGAACTTCCACACAGTCTAAGCTTGATTTCCAACAGTGTTCTATACAGGTTCCTACATTGTGCTCATCACCATTTTACCTGTGTGCATTCCCATAGTACATGTGAGTAACATCTCTGCCATGCTATTTGTTCTCTCATCCTCTCCCCAGGGGACAGAAATGTGTATGCCTTGAAGTGTCTTATGTTGGTACGATTTTTTTGTTTTGGGGGGTTTGAGGTGTTTTTTTAAATATACATGGTGCTTTGTATTTGCATTAGAGTAGACAAAGTAAAAGAAATGCACTCCTAAAATAATGTAAAGCACTTGTTTTCTGAAAAGTTTTGGGCAAATTACACAAGGAGATTTAAACATGTCCTTGTTGTTTGCTTTTCACAGATTTTCCTTATTCTATTTTGTCTCATCCTATTGCTGAAATAGATTCACAATAAAACGTCAGCATTTTCTTTTCAAGGGTCCCTAGTGCAGAAAAAGGCATTTTCATGGTTTTGAAGGAGTTGCATGTAGGAATTATGGAGCTATTTAAATATGCTATTCTGAAAGCACACATAAAAATATGGATAGACACTCATTGAAGTACCCGTATTATGGGCTGAGCTAGCAGTAACATCTATGGCTAAGGCAGCCTAGCAATTTACATTAAAGCCTCTGTTTTCAGTTTCTTTTAACTTCCTCAGACTTCATGCATTTATGCAGACTTTTTTCTGAGCTTGCTGAATTTTTAAAAATTTAAGTAAATAAATCCACTCAGTTTTCAGAACAAGCTTAATGAAAAATAACTATGTTTGTTAAAGTATAAAATATCTTTTAATATCTCTTTGATGAGTCTCCAGGATTTGGAGAATGACCATAGGTGATGGATGGATAAGATTATCTCAAAAGGTCTGGATGTTTTCCAGGTGCCACTATGAGGCTCTGTCTGTTGTTGTTAACTAGGATTTTTAAACTCTCTCTGTCTCTCTGTCTCTCTGTTGTGAAATTACAGATAGAAAATAGCCGTTTGCTCATTTAACCTATTCCTTCTCAGTGTAAGGCAGTTGTTTACTTACTAGTACTTCTGTACCATCTAATTATAAATGTCTCCACAAATTGAAATGGTTTTCTTTATTTGTATGGTAAGAAAGGAAAGAAACAGTACAACTGACTTCATTGTGCTGTCTTACTGGAAATCAAAGTCCCTTGCCCTATGCATTTTGCAAATAGATATAACGAGTCACATACGGCACAAGTCCACTGCATGGCAGTTCTTCATCAAAGCATAGAGTCCCTCCCATACATAGATTCAGCTATAATGACTGCAGGACTTTTAACTGCCTTTATTATATCCATGATTCTAGTCCCTATGCCCTATTGATGCACACAGTGCAATACTTCTGGGGCCAGATGACTTTCATAGGTTTCATCTAGGCAGAATGCTGTGATCTCAAGAACTTGACCAGCATAAGTGTGTTTAGAACTCAGGATTTTTTGAGACAGACAAGGTCCCTGAAGCACCTCTACAAGGGAATTTCTATTTGCAATAGCAGTATTAGGGCTGATGTCTAGCGATACTCCCAGATCCCTTGTTTTCACTTCTATGTTCATGCAACCATTTTCTCCCGATTCAGTCCTGGTTGTTTCATCCCCCCTCCCATCCTAAGTTTCCCTTTTAATTAAAGACCTGAATGAGGACGTAGGAGATCTGGTCTCAGTTCCTGACTCTGCTACAGACTCGCTTTGCAAACTTAGAGAGGTTGCTTGAGCTCCCTGTGCCCATTCTATCAAAAGATGATGATGCTATTGGTTTCTTTTTCTCTATCCTTTGCTGGTCATGTCTGTTTAGACTCTAAGCTCTTTGAGGGGATAGGACTGTCTCATCACATGTTTGTACTGTGCTGAACACCCAGAACACCATATCTGCTGAATTCTCTAAGGATGCATCTACACAGCAGGGCTTAACTTGAAATAAGCTATGCAAATTGAGCTACGTCAATTGAGTAACTTATTTAGAAATTGGGAGCGTCTACACAGCACTTATTTCGAAATAGAGCACCTCTTCCTCCAACTTCCTTTACTCCTTGTGCAACGAGGATTACAGGAGTCGGAGTAAGAAGTCCTCCAGCTTGACAGTATTTCAACATTATTTCAAAATAACTAGAATGATTTCGAAATAACTTAGTCTGAATCTACACAGCAAGCAGATCTTTTGAAATAGTGTTGCTGTGTAGATGTACCCTAAGTCCTACTGTTCTACAAACAATTTATAATACAAATTTAAATGATCAGTGCAAAATTTGGCTCAACACACACTGGATAACCTGGCTTTGCACTCCAAACTATTTACATGCACTAATCTCCCTTCATTATGATTTGAAATAATAAATTACCCAACATTTCCACAGGTCTACATTGGCTTGAAAGCTTCAGCAGTCATTTAACAACAGGGTCCCCCTAACTTACTGCTCATCATTGCAAAATATGTCTGACTACTGTAGAGAACCAATTTTAACTCATCCATTGTTGTTTGCTAATAAAGAGATGCTGAACCTGAGGCACATCCTGATATTGGTTTTCAGGAACAGAACACCGTTGGTCAGCACAGTCCATCATTTAAGAACTCTGCTGTTTCCACAGTGGCAGCTTGCCAGGGACAAGAATGGCAAGGAGAAAAGAATAAATGAATGAATTAGAATCACTGGGCTATTTTTAGCCAAGGCAGAGACCAGTTTATCTTAGATAAATGCAGTGCACTGTTGGCAAGATGATGGCTGTTTTGAAAACACTCCTCACCCTCATAAAGAGTAGCAAAATACTAGTTAATTCTAGCTCAGCCACTCTTATTTATATCTTTGGCATATAAAGAAACCCTGTGGACTATAACAATGCAAAATGTGAATTCAGTTATTAAACTGTGCAAGTGGAAAATAAATCCTACTCTTTCCCTGTGGATAATTATTCCCCTTGCTTTTTAACCTGCATTCCTATGTAATGCACTGTAATTCCCTGAAGTGTGAGGATTCCTACAGCATTACATTAAAGAATACAGTTCTCTTGATGGCAAGGTGTGGCCACTGCAGCCAATTCCCTCACGGATGTAGGACAACTAAATATTCACTCCACTTTGAAAATGGAGCCTTGAATGTCCGTGGGTGACCATTTGCTTCCTCCTCCATTTTGAGACATTCTGATTCTCAGAACACTTTTTAGACTGATTCTGTTCATTTGATTGTGACTCTGCCCTCCCAGCCCATTTGCCTGTTAGATCCCTCAGCTGAGTCCTGCTCAGCACTAAAGTGGCCGAAGGCAGAGACTGTCTTCTTTGCTGATGTCTGTACAGTAGGGACCTTGGGTTGGTAGGCACCACTGTGATTGTGGAGAATGGGGGGAGTTATGTGTGCAACTTTTGAACTATCAAGTGCACCGCGGTTTGCTTGTTATCATGCCAGACTGCAAGCAGCTAAATGAAGTGAGATGGTTCGGAGACAAATAGGAAACAAAACAATGGCAAATATAAGGTAAAGTCCAGGTAATATCAAAGGCCCATGAGGAAACAATGGGGAACTTATTAATTGGGCAATACCCACTGCATGGTTACTGCTAGGCTGGCAAGGTTTATTGTGCCCAGACCTGAATTTAGGATCAGACGAGATGCTGAAACCTTAATGATGCAGGTCTGGCAAAGAAGGGGAGGAGGGTTAAATGGGTTTTTAGCAGCTGCCCAGAGACAGCACCTGAGAGACACTGAGGGACAGGGAGAAATGGCAGCAAGCAAGCTGCTTTTCCTGGACAGAGAGGGGTTGACTGGGCTGAGGGGAATTTTCCAAAGTTGGTAAGGAAACATTGCAGTGTAGGTAAGACCCCAGTAATATAACACTTTTGTTTGTTTTATCCCTTTGCTTTGTGTGACCCATACAGTTGGGTGAAGAAATACTGCTTTGTTTGAAGAAGTTTTTGAGCTACTTTAATCAGCTGCTGTCACAGGATGAAAAGGGCTGACAGGTGCCAAACACAGCTGGAACTGTCAGATTAACATGGTTGGTAAACCCGGGGGAAATGCATTTAGAGAGCCAGTCTGAGAGTGGTAAAACTTGTGGTTTACCTAGCATGTGGTGAAGGCATGCTTGGTATGCATCTAGCTTTGGCATGAGTGGGGATGTTAGAGGGCCTCTCGAGGTCCCTTCCAGTGTCACCTTTCTGTGATTCTAAGATAGCAAAGCCTGTGAGGCTGCTTTAATGTCTGCCAGCTGGCTAGGGCCCCTGTGTGCAAGGGCCACATATGTGCATGAATCTATAGCATCAAGGGGACCTGATGCTTCAACTCTGTACCACATGAGAGCTCTCCCAGACCAGGATAATTATTAGTAAGCTGGATCTGACTGACTAGAGACTCAGGCAGTGCTAAGGGGACAGAACACAACCAAAAATCTGGCTCATTAAACTTAAAGAGGTAGTTTGCAAATTTCCTCTTACTACTGTAGACATCTTATCAGGTATCACTACTGTGATATGATTATTAAGCGCTGGTTCTGGGTGATATCAAGTTTAATAATTTCCAGACTCATTGGCTTAGTGAGCCTAGGAGATGCATAGCATATGTAACGAAACCAACAGAACTGATTTGTTGTATAGAAATGAAATTCTTAGATTTTAATCAACCAGGTATGAAAATATAAGAAATTCAGAACATTTTAGTTAATCCTTATATTAATAATGTTCACTAAATACAATTTCCCCTTTTTTGGCAGACACTTTCTTTACACCTGATTATTCCCATCCTATTTGTTTCGGTTTTCTTTTTTGTGGCACAGTGGGTCCAGTTTTTAAATTCTTTCTTTCAGAGGGCATCCAAATGCCACATATGAGGACTTATGCCATGGCCCTGGCAAGCAGTGCTTAATTTGTGCCAGGGCTGAGACCTGGCACCTCCAGGGTCGGCAGTTCAGAGCCCCGGCTCCTTGAGGCTTGTCGAATCAGGTATAAAAGTAAAAAAAATTGCTTGAACCTCAGCACCTTTTTCATTATAAATTAAGCTTTGCTGGCAAGAATCCAGTTTATTCCAGATAAACTGATTCATATGACAATTATTTTCTAAGACACTTCATCTATTTTTTTACTGTTTTTATGGTGCAGTAAATGCTGTGCTGCTCTCTACTAACACTCCTAAAATCCCAGGCTCCCCTGCCAAGAGGATTCACAGTCAGACTCATGTGTACTAAGTAAACCTGCCCTGGAAAGCTGGGTTGTCCTGTCCTTCAACTCCAACTATACTGGGCACCCAAGAATGTATGCTTTGTCTGTAGTCGTGCCACAGACATATCTGCTACTCTTTACTTTGTGTCTGAAATAGAATATATAGGTTGGGTGACTGCAGACAACATAATTTCCAGAGCTCATCTAGCCCTATGTGAATGAGATTCTTGATTAACTTGAACCCAGCCATTCCCTGCCTTATTAAGAATTCAAGAATAGGGTTTCTTTTCTTTTTTTTTTTTTTTTTGGTAGGGTGCACCATATCTTAATAAAGATGCTTCCTTTTAAACACCTCCCCTCCCAGTCACTTTCACACAAAATCTTTATGGCAATTGCCGATATGGAAAGGTAATATTAGTAAACTAATGTCTTTGAAACTGTTTTCTACTATAGTTTAGCCACTGCAAGCTAGCAAAGCCAGAAACATGGACTTGATTCAGGAAACCACTTGAACAAGTGTTTCACATTAAGCACGTGCTTAGATTTCCTTGAATTCAACAGGGTATAAGCCTGGGCTTAAGCACTTTCCTGAACAGGGATGCTTTCCTGAGCAAGGACTCATGGACTGAATCAGTTCATCAAGTGCTCTAAGGACGGCAGTTCGAGATGAAGAAAAACCAGTAGTCTTTTCTGCCCCAGCACTTAAGTTTATGCAAAACTCTTGTTTTAGCTAGCACAAGGGTTCTCAGACTTCATGGCACCGTCACCCCCTTCTGACAGCAAAATTACAACACAAGCCCAGGAGGGAGGACAGAAGGCTCAGCATGCCTGAGTCCTGCCACTCTGGGGAATGAGGGGAGACAAAGCTGAAGCCCAAGGCCTTCAACCCCAGGTGTGTGTGTGTGTGGGGGGGGACTCTAGGGTTGTCAGGTGTCTGGTTTTGAACCAGACAGTCCAGTATTTGAGCTTTCTGTTTGGGAAACAAATTGAGAAAATACAAGTGTCCGGTATTTTCTAAATAAGATGTAGTGTAATGTCAAGTGTGTCCGGTATTTTTGTTGAAACCATCTGGTAACCTTAGGGGGCTATAACCTGCACCTTGCCACCCAGGGCTGAAACTCTCATCCCTGTGCCCCAGCAAGTCTCGAACCAGTTCTGGTGACCCCATTAAAATGGGGTTGCGACCCACTTTGTGGTCCCAACCCATAATTTGAGAATCATTGAGATAGAGGACTCATTCCAGGGATGGATTTAGTTCAGGTGCTTGTATCTACGACTCGGTTAATTTCATATTCAGATTGGCGGACTCATTGAGCAAGGTCTTTTACAGTTGGAATGGCACAAAGTATAGGCCAATGTCCTTTCTGCCCAGTGAGCAATGACTATATCCACTTTTATACTGTTTCTTTCCACAGGGTATTTGGAGCAGCTATTTTCTTAACATCTATGCTGAATATGATGATCCCATCTGCTGCAAGAGTGCATTATGGCTGTGTTATGTTTGTAAGAATTTTGCAAGGTCTTGTGGAGGTAGGAGCACTCAACATTTTGGCTTGATTGTATTTCACTCATGTTTGAGTGTTCAGTTTTATAAACTCAGAAAAAAGATTTGTTCAGGTTTTTTAAATAATCCATGTTGCTCCTTAAGCTTCTTTCTTATTCAGTGATAATTGGGGTTTTTTTACTCCTGCTGAGTATTATTATTGGGGGAAAGCCCCATTTTTATGACATTTTTATACTTTTTAAGATTGCTTTTAAATTACACCCATTTACAATTTTCAATTAGTTTGAAATATAAAGTTAAAATACCAGGTTTATGGAACAGAAAGTAGATCTACCACATTTTAATACTATCATTCACTGCATATGCTCTGTATGTAAACATCACATGACTCACATCACTTTACATCATCACATCACTTTAATCACTTAAATTCTTGTTCAGAGCAATTCACAATCTTCATATGCAACCAAGAAAGTTCTTCATAGCTCTCCTCAGTGCCTCCCTTATGGCTTAATATTAAAGAGCAACTATATCAGTTGAAAATAACAGCAACTGTATACAGTAAAAGCAAAATTATATGATGTGTGCGTGTGAAATATTTGCTAGGGTGTGACCTATCCAGCATGCCATGGGATGTGGAGTAAATGGGCTCCTCCACTGGAGAGAAGCAGGCTAGCAACTACATCCTTTTGTGGTAAGTTTAATGATTTATAGATTTTCTGATCTTGTCTTTCTAATGTGTTGGTGTTTCCTATCAGAAATGCTTTACTGTATTTAGTCACATTGGTTTGCAGTTGAAATATGACCCTCATCAATAAGGGAGTGATGATCTTGATGGAGAAGAGAGAGGGCCAAGAAGATGTAGAAATGGTGGGTCAGTAAGTGGGGAAGAGAATGCTATACAAGAACAAGCGAAACAGAGATCTGTAAAAACAGATACAAGTTTGACACTTTCACCTTGTGTGTGTCACCAACTCAAAGAATAGAAGCCCAGAGCAAATTCATGTTTCAGACCATGCAAATAAGATTTCATCCTACAAAACAACTAGCATCACACCTAATACTTGCTACTTCTGGCTCATAAGAGCTAGAACTCTACCACATAGCAAAAATCTGGCCTTAATGCAATACAATATACCATGTATTAATTAGTAACACAGGATTTAAAAAAATCATTAAGATCAGACTTTTAGATATCTGCAACACTCAAAAAAAAATCTCTTTAAAGAATCTTTTTCTCTTTTACGTTAAACCATTAAAACCTATGTAAACTTTGTTTGAAATGTAATCATACAAATGTCTTGGCACACCATCTCTCCTCATGAAACCTGCTCTCCCCCTCCAACACAGCCAGACAGAGAGGACTGTAGCAAGTGAGTCAGGACACCCCAAACAAACGCCCCCCTGCCTCCACCTCAGTGCAGATGCCAGTACCCACCCACCCTCTTTCCCCCACCTACCCTTATGCAGTCTACTCTCCCCAGCCCAGCGGGGGGCTGAGATAAGATCCTACTTCTCAAACTTGTGGGCACTAAGGCTATGTCTACACTGGCAGGTTGTTGCGCCAGAAGTATGCAAATGAGGCTAAGCGTGGAATAGTGCCGAGCCTCATTTGCATACCTAATGAGCTGCCATTTTTGTGGAAGAGGCTCTTGCGCTAGAAGGAGCTGTCTACACTACCCCTTCTTGCGCAAGAAAAACCCTCTTGCGCAATGCCGTTATTCCTGAAAATAATCAACGTAGCGGCATTGCGCAAGAGGGTTTTTCCAGCTTGGTCTGACCAGTGGAAAGACCAGCTTGGTTACAGGTAGAGGACCAAGAAATTACATTTACATATAGAGTAAACAAAGCTGCCAAGCAGCAGTTTAGTGAGCACACTGGGGGACAGAGTGTGCACCCCTGGAATCTTTCCTGGCTCTTGAGGCAGAAACAATGGATTTCTGAATACAAGGGAAGCAAAGAGCCACCACTTAGGCAACAGTACCTTTTCTCTGATGCTCCTAGTGCTGACCAGCCAATCTGGGCTGGAGCTGCGGCTAACATGATGTGAATAACAAAACTGCTTAGGCAAAAATTGTAACTTGTGAGGATTAAGTATTTTTGGTCACTAGAAATCATGTTTTGTTTTGTTTGTAACCATACCTGTCTCTCTTGTTCTTGCTTCGTGTCACTTAAATATCTGGTCTTCGTTAATAAACTTATTCTTGCTTTGTTACAAAACCATCTTAGTGCTGTGTATTACAGACCAGCACAGGACTTCAGCTAAACTTCCAGATGGGTGTGTACTTAGTCTCTTTGGAGGCAGCAACCATAATAATTTCTATGAGGGTCCAGTAAAAGGGACTGGACACTGTAAGGAGACATGTCTGGGGAACTGGGTTTTGCTGATTGTTATCTGCAAGGCAAGATTTAAACTGGCAGGGACCTGAAAATTTGCTGGTGAGGCAGAGAGGCTGGCATGTCAGAATGCTGACATACAGTTTAGCAGCAGCAAAGCTTTCAGTCTGACTAAGGCAGAGGGCTAACACAGTGGTTCACAGTTCTGGGTGTCCGGACCAGGACCTATCAGATCCCCACTTCTCAATGCTAAAATAGAGTTTTCTCTCTGGTCTACAGAAGTCCTCAGTGAAAATTCCTTTTTCGAACATTGAAATGTTCACGTCCTTTTCCAGATCCTTCACAAATATACCACACATCTCTCCTTGTCTGGAAGACTTGTTAACCTGTTGCTGTTTTGAAAATTGACTGTTTCTTCAGACAGTTGCTATAATCAACACATTGTTAAGCATTCCCATACCAGGTCTAGATGAGCCCTCCATTGTTGCTAGCATTGGTGGAGTTTCACAAGTGCTAGTATAACGATGGGAGATTTTATTTAAGTTCTCAGTGTTGAACTGGTTTTGCTCAGTAATTCTGAAAATCAAGCTATTAACTTTCAGTAGCTGAGTTCATCCATATGTATAATACAGATAATATCGCGTCCCTACCTCAGCATATGTTGCTTCATGATAAAGGCATCTCTTGGACTTTGTGATCAGGGTCTTAAATGCATGCTGTAGTTGCACAGAGGCTGGAACTAGAGGTGCTGACTTGAACTGATTTCCATCATATAAAAGGGTTACTGTTTGGTTCAGTGGCTTTCAGTACCCCCTTTATACACATTGTCCCAGCACCTTTGTGTAGCTGTTTTAATTCATACAGGAGTTGGAGGAGTTCTGTAACATAGCTGACATGTTTTCCCAATCCTTTTGATCTTCAGGTTCTTACGCTGGGGCAGTGGTGGCCATGCCCTTGGCAGGGCTACTGGTACAATATATAGGATGGTCATCAGTCTTTTATATTTATGGTGAGTAGGCTATTGTGAAATTCCACACGGTTGGGGCACCATTGTTAGACAGTGCAGTATAAATCTATTTTAAAAGAGTACTGATCAGAATTGTTTTGCGTTCAGTCTTATTGTCCGCTTTCTGTGCAGTGTTATCAGATACTATGGTAACATATTGTACAATGCTTTCAAAACTGTAATGATTTCAACATGTTGGGCAGGGTTAACAGCCCTTGTGAAAGCCCACTTAACCACCAAAAGATGCCCCAAGCATGCTGATACCGCCTTGAGGCTGCATCTTATATGCACCTAAACACTTTCCCCTTCACAAAAACATACCCCCACACGGTGGGGAAGCTCACCCGTGCACGTTTGGGCGTCTGTTTTTCAGAAGTGGGTTAGTTTTCTTTGATCCTTTGCACAGTGTGTGCCTCAAGGCTTGCCAGTCAGGTTCTGCTTACTATGTCATTAAATAGACCATACCAATTTCTTTTGGATTAACCATGAATCTTTTCCCCACTCCCCCCATCCCATGCTGATATGTGCTTCTGCCTTTTCCCCCTGCCAGGCACATAAATGCAGCGTGCTGAATAAGGTGCTCAGATACCACTCTGGTGGGCACAATGTAAATACGCAGCTATCATTTTTCCATGTGAATCTGTGCAGATTTCCTGTCAGACTTGGATTTGATCGTCGGATAAATAACTGACACATTAGGCCTTAGAGATGCTTTACCATTACATACTGGCATTTGAAACCAATCTGTTCTCCTGGTCGACAGGAATGTTTGGAATTATTTGGTACATTTTCTGGCTGTTTCATGCCTACGAGAGCCCTGCTGCACATCCAACAATAACCAATGAAGAAAGAACATACATAGAAACAAGTATAGGAGAAGGAGGCAGCCTCGTTAATGCAAGCGTAAGTATAATTTAATGGTCATAGACAGAAAATACCTGGGTTTTGGTGGCCATTGTCATTTATGGCAAACAAATATATTAAAACAAAAAACAGGACTATGTAGCACTTTAAAGACTAACAAGATGGTTTATTAGGTGATGAGCTTTCGTGGGCCAGACCCACTTCCTCAGATCAAAATGATTTTGATCTGAGGAAGTGGGTCTGGCCCACGAAAGCTCATCACCTAATAAACCATCTTGTTAGTCTTTAAAGTGCTACATAGTCCTGTTTTTTGTTTCAGCTACACCAGACTAACATGGCTACATTTCTATCACTATTCTACATGCAAGGCACTACAAATATATTAAGACATTGCATGATACCAGTGTGTGGCTAGGAGATACAATATAGAACTTTAGCCTATCCAGGGCTAAAGGGTACAGAATCTAGCCCATGCACTCAAATATAACAGTCTAATCAATACATATGTAAAGAGTCCACGTCAGCGGGAGGCCACACTGACTCCCTATACTGACCAATTAAAGGACAATTGTCGTGTCACTGTCTGTAAATAGGGACTCAAGCCTTTCAGTAAGCTGAGAGGCAGTTTATCAGGCCTAGCCTTCAGTTCAGGCAGAGCCACAGGTCAACAGTTAAGGGCCCAGCCAGGGCCAGATTAAGGGGGGGGGGCTAGCCAGGCAGCTGCCAGGGGTGCCAACCTGATTGAAGTGGTAAGGGGCACCGCGCGCCCGAGGGCGGGGCCATGCATGCGCCACGCGCCCGCTGCCCAGGACGCAACTATGGCTCGGTCTGGCACTGGGTCCAGCCTGGGGCACAGCTTCGGCAAGCAGCTTATTAAGGCCCAGCCCTGGGTCAGGGCGGGGTGGACAGACAAAAGCTTAACACAAGTGGTTCAATAACAGTTTAAAGCTCCTGCCAGGTCCCAGCTTGGAGGGGGTTCGGTCTCCTGGCTGGTGGAGAGCCAACATGCGCAGGGGTTTTGCCCCTACAAGGGGAAGCTTGCAACCTGAGGGGAGGAGTGGCAGGGGGGACGCTGGCCCACCTGCTCCACTGTGTCCTAGCCCAGGGCCCTGATTATGGCAGCCACTGGGCTGGCGGGGATCCGGACTGCAACACACCAACGAGGTCTGTGGGTCAGTGGGGATCCAAACCGCAACACACTGCTCACCCGACTTCCATCTCCTCAGCCACCCCAAGGTCAGCTGTCCCTGGGCCGCTTCCTAATTCCCCCGGGGGCCTACCTGGCTTGGGCACTGCTCCTCGGGGTCAGCTGGGGACAGAGGTGCTGGCAGTGTATCCACAGGTTCTGGCTCCAGCAGGGATCCGGTCCAGTCATCGGGACCCAGTGAGTGTCCTGGAGGTCTCAACAAATCTTTGGGCCATGGCAGTGGTCTCAGCAGCCCAGGCAAGACGTTGGGGCCGGCAGGGGTCCTGGCGGCCCAACCCAGTCCTCCCATCAGGCGCTGCATAGCTGGGCCCTTCGCTGCAGGAGCTGGGGCTGAATGTCTGGTCTGTTTGGGCACCGGGCTCCACCTGAGCTCCTACTCTCCTGGTCCTGCCTTCCTGCTTCCTGTGGGAGGGGCTGGATGAGGCTGGACCTACCCACCAGAGGGTCTTAGAGGGCCCTTTCTCTTTTGGGTTGGAGAGAGGCCATGTTGCTGTCCTAGACTCATTACAACACACAACTCAATGTCCTTTCAGCTCAAGGGTTCTACACCTGTGTAAACTTAAGGGACCTGATTCTCATCTTGCTTATGAGTCATCCTACTGAGTTAAAAAAATGAAGTCACTTTTGCTGCATAGCTCAGAAGCTACCCTCACCTTTTGCCAGTAGAACTTCTTCATGGATGCACTCAGGGTTCTCTGTCACTCTGCGTCTTGAAACAGCCTGCATTTTTTGTTTTTGTTCCCTCTCTTCCCTCCACTCTTCATCTTTTTTCTTAGTTTTGTTACCAGTAACTTACTGGAAAACTAATCCAAAAATATATTTTCCAATCAAATCTGTCTTCCTCCATTTATGTAACGTGGTTTTGCTATTGTTTGTAAAAACAAAACTTGTTTCTTAACAACCTATTCCTGCCTGACTTACACACAGTCGAAGAATGTAACAAAATAACCCAGATCTTCTTTTGATTCTTGATTATCATGGTGATTGGATAATGTGGCAGGGTCAGTCCAGAGAGCTGCTACAGAGTGGGAGAAAGGCAGCCAAAAGGCATAAAAGACCTGTTAAATAGAAGCAGCCCACTTCAGGCCTGCTGGAGGCCTTTAAAAGCCTCTCCAGTTCGAAGGTGGGAAGAAGAGTGAGAGGATGGAAGGAGAGGTAGAGGAGAGACAGAAAGCAAGAGTCTGAGGGCTCATCTAGACTACGGGGAAGATTTGAAAGAGGATATACAAATTCTGCGGGAATTTGCATATCTTCTTCCGATCTCACTTTCGAAAGCAGAGCTTTTGAAAGTGAAAGTAATCAAAAAGCTTTTTTTTCGGCAACCCCCCACCCTTTTTCGAAAAGCCGCTTAAACCTCATTTTTTGAGGAAAAGTGTCTTTTTGAAAAAGGGGGGTTTGCCGAAAAAACACATCTTGATTACTTTCACTTTCGAAGCTCTGCTTTTGAAAGTGAGCTTGGAAGAAGATATGCACATTCCCGTGGAATTTTCATATCCTCTTTCGAATCTTCTGCATAGTCTAGATGAGCCCTGAGAGTAAGCCCTAACAGCTTTAGAGCAGAAATAGCAGGAGAGGGAGTCCCAGAAGGACTGGCTGGGCTCCCTACCCCAGAAACCACTTGCAAGCCCCAGCCCCTGGGGAAAGGGGCAAGCTGCCAGCCCAGGCAGTGGCCTGAGAAAGAGGGGCCTTTGCCACGATAATGTGTCAAATTCTAACATTGGATGTTCAGCTGATGCATTTACTGAATTCAATCACACCTTGGCTGGAGACTCACATGCACATCCAATGTCACAATTGTACCATTAATATTATTTAGATCAGCATAAATACATCCAGGTGGAGTTCATATCACACTGGGTACATGATAGATCCATTTTAAAAAGAAGAAAAATATAAATCTTTTACCATCATTACAGACGGTTTAAGAGTTCTATCGTAAATAAGTGTGGTTCTGAAATAATTTTCTTCCTGCTGTAGGGATTACTGAAGCATAAATGGAAACTCAAAGTGAGAAGAGTGAATTGCATAAATTCCATTTGATCCCAAGGCCTTTAGTTCAAGACCCAATTCAGACTAAAAATGTTATATCTGCCTGTCAGTTGGCTACTGCATACTTACAATATGGAATTTATCAGATTGAATCACACCACAAGAAAGTGAGGAACACAGAAAAGCTTTCACACAATTTGCTTTATAATTCTTCTTACCCACTCTTGGTCTACACCGTATCTCAAAAGCCTTAACTCTGCAAAGAAGGAAGCTCTTTCTTGCTCTCAACCACAAGCCTAGAGTGGATTCTCCACTTGCTTGCACTAGTGTAATTCAGGAGAAGCTGTTTGGAAATCAATAAAGTTGCACTGGGACACAATTCATATGAAAGGAAAATCTGTCTTTGTCCTATCCTTTACCTGTACAAAAAGCCTTGAGTTTATTTTTTCTAGAAATTTAGCACCCCTTGGAAGAGGTTTTTCACTTCAATGCCAGTGTACGCAATCATCGTGGCAAACTTTTGTAGAAGCTGGACCTTCTATTTGCTGCTTATAAGTCAGCCTGCTTACTTTGAAGAGGTCTTTGGCTTTGCAATAAGTAAGGTAAGTGTCTTAATTCCAGCTCTTGCCCTTTGGGCCTGATCCTGCAAGGTACTGAGAGGTCTCACCTCCCTCCAAAGCCAATTACAGCTGAGGGCTCCCAGCAGCTGGTAGAAGTGGGCCGTTTATTTGCTGCCAGTGTTCTTGAACTATGAGAATAAGTGCTTGATAGCAAACGTCAGGTCACTAGCATAAAATTACTAACTAAACCAAAGAAATGGAATAGACAATCTAGTTTAAGAAAGAGACCATCAGTAAAAATAAAATCAGGGCACTGACAACATATCAATAAAACAAATCCAGTGTGCATTTGGATTAGTACTAGAAGCTTTGCTATGTATTCAGATAATTTTCACCCAAATTCTCCTTTTTCTAATTGTACATCAAGTAACCTATTCCAAAGGGAAGCATACAGCCTCCTTCCCAAGGAAAGATGAAAGGAGTTGATCATCAGTTCATAGTCATAAGCCCTAATCCTGCAAGAATTTAAGCAAATGTGCTTATAAAAGTAATGTATTTGCAATACTGAGGTCTTGTTGGTTAATGATTTCCTTTGTTTCATTGTAAATTGATTGTCTGTCTGAAAAACATGCAGGCACTCCCTTGACAGGCACAACGCTCAGCATTTAGTAAGCAAAAGAAAGCTTCTTATGAATATGGGAGGTAAAAACCATGTAAAGCAATTGGAAGTCATGGTGCTGTAATATAATATCAGAAAGCATGTCATGCCAGTAAGTTTGTAATTAGACTTGGCAAATGTGATTTTTTTTTTTATAATTCTGATGGATAATATCAATGTTTATTTTTGAGCTTTTTCTCCTTTTATCTGTTACATTTTCACAGTTGTGAGAAATTATGGGGGCTAGACAATAATTACTGAATGACAGCAGGCATCCAGAGTGAAAAAGTTAAAGCTTTTATAACTATTAAACATATAAATTGTCAACATAACATGTCAAACTATACAAAGTAAATATCCTTAACTCAAACTCTTAATACATTCTCAAATACAGGTAGCATTTTTCTTTCTCTACCTGTTGTAAATTTCAATGATTATAGAGGGAATCTTTTTTGCTTCTGTGTATATGGTGAAATCAACATTTAGTGACATCTAGCAATAAAAAGCTAATGCTTCCAGCTCTGTTTATAACATGAGCAGGGGTAAGCGAAGTTTTAACTGTCTTTTAATTAACTCCTTGGCAAGAGTAACTATAAGAACCAGAAGAAATGGATGAAAATTCTATGGTGAGATTCCCAACCTATCTCTGGTTCCTTTAAGCTAAAAGGGAGGGAAAGAGTAGCATAAAAGGGCTCTAAAAGCCCCATTTCAGGCTGAGGAAGAATTCCCCTGATGCAGAAGTGATGGAGTGAGCCATAAAGCTGCCACCCAAAGACCTTCTCATAAAGCTCTGGTCTAAGGGAGTCCTAAGGGCAGGATGGATGTGGTAGATTTCTGGCAGTGCTGTGGCCTACTGGCCAGCCAAAGGAGGCTGCCATAACTTAGGGCTCCCAGGGCTGTCTAAATTATGCCAGAGCCTCTCTGGCTTCTAGAACAAAGATGTCTCAAAGATGGCTTAAAGATACCATAACTGCCTTCCCCCTAGGCTGAAAATTCTGTAAGAGGTGCATCCCAGAATCACCTGAGTTAGTCTCTATTTAAATAAATGAATTCCAGAAAAAAATATTGCTCAACAAAAGATCAAAATGGAATGAGAGAAGACATTAACTTATATATAGTTTGTTTAATTTCAGGTTGGCCTTTTGTCTGCAGTTCCACATATGGTCATGACAATTATTGTACCTATTGGTGGGCAATTAGCTGACTTTTTACGAAGCAGAAAGATTTTAACCACTACCACTGTAAGAAAAATCATGAATTGTGGAGGTACTGTTGGATTTTCCAGATAAAACATACAGTCCTGTGTTGCAATTTCTGCTAGGGTTGCCAGGTGTCTGGTTTTCAACCAGACAGACCAGTATTTAAAGCTTTCTGTTTGGGAAACAAATTGAGACAATATAAATGAGAAAATATAAATGTCCAGTATTGTCTAAATAAGATATAATGTAGCTTGTGATGTAATGTCAAGTGTGTCCAGTATTTTTGTTGAAACCATCTGGCAACCCTAATTTCTGCACAAATCACAGCTTCTCTCTCTCTGGGTTTCCTACATTTCCCTCTCTAAGCCCAGGTAGTGACTGCCAGCTCTCTCACTGCAGCCCCTTTCGGTTGCAAACTTCCTGGCTCTATATTTATATTTTCCCCACCCTGCCAGAGTTATCTGAAGGGGGGCTCTGTCCCTCTCCTGCTGTGTCTACTGACCTCTCCCCCGGCATGTTCGGCTGCTCACCCTGGCAGCCTGGGTGGGCAGTAGGATGGAACCACTTCACACTGGCTGAAGCTGGCCCTTCTAGCTCACTGCTCTGTGCGGTGCAGCAGCTGCCTGAGACTGAAAGAGTCTGGCTGGGGAGGCAGCAGTAGCTCCACCCCCTCTGTTCCCTGGCTGGGCCTGGTTGCTGGGGTCAGTGGCTAGCAAGCCAGAACTATGCTGAAATGGAAAGGGGTTGCTCTGGAAGGGGTCAAATATACCAGGAGAGAGGCATGATGGAAAAAGGCAGAGCCCCTCTCTTCCTCCTTCCCCTGCAGGCAGAGCAGAAACGGGGGAAGGGGATACTTGACCCTGCATGCCCCCTATGTAGTGCCTATGGTGTGGGGGGAACATCCCATCTCAGATATGTTATTGCTATGGATACAGTTTTGTCATAGTAAAATTAGGCAAAATTTATGGAACAGTCATCATAAAACCATACAAAATCAGAGTATAGTCATGGCAACCAAAACATGTAACAATTTATCAGTAAAGTATTACAATGTAACACAGAGGCATTGATACTGACCCAGAGGCTGAGCAGCCCACTGGGGCGAGTCAGGGGTCGAAGATGGTGCTTCCTCCCTGAGGGATTTGTGGGAACCTCTTAAAGTCACAGAATCCATTATTTCTGGGACAGAATCGTAGCCTTAGCTTAGGTGTAATTGTTCATCTAAGGGTTTATACCTTTAATTGAAACATCGGAAGCTGATCGCAGTCATAGAGAAGTTACTAAGTTAGATGGACACTGGAATGGCTCTACTTTGTCAGTTCCTTTGTTCTTATGTCCTTATATATGGCACAGGATGGAGGAAGTAATCAAGAGTTGCACCTTCTTAGAGCAGGTCTGAATTTGACCCTAAATCATCAAAGAACATTGTCAAATTAACTGACTAGTGGACTGCAATTATGTCATCCATACTTGATGCAGCTGGAAGAATGGTCATGTGACAAGTTAGAAAACACTACTTTTTAATAAAGACAGAAGTTCGTTTCTAGAAGTTCCATGTAAATCTTGACCATGGTTTATTATAATAATGTCACACTGCTGTTTGAAAAAATCTTCATTCATTATTGTTACAAAGGCCATCTCAGATCACTAACACTTAAATGAGTTAGAGGAGATAAATAGTTCTCTCTTTTTTTTTCCAAGTTAGTTTACTTTATATGCAAGGTGCTTTTAAATGCCAATTCACTCTCACTGTTTCTCTTGTATAGCCAGTGAGTTAGTTTCTCTTCTTGTTTTGTTTGGGTCACCTCACAAAGTGACAGGGAAAAGAATTATTAAAATAAAAACCCACACAAATAGTAAAATATTATTGTGAACCCACAAAAATTGGCAACTGTATTGCCCTAAAATACGTTAACTCACATTTAGAAAACTCATTAGATTGATTTGTCCTTATTGGTGTCTTTTTAACCGGTATAGTTTACAGAATTTAGTCCCATGTTTCATCTGCAGGTTTTGGCATGGAAGCAACTTTGCTTTTGGTGGTTGGTTACTCTCATACAAGAGGGGTAGCTATCTCCTTCTTGGTGCTGGCAGTGGGATTTAGTGGATTTGCTATTTCAGGTAAAATTTCTTCTTTTTAATCAGCAGATTAACTTCTTACATGGCTGTTTATAGGGCCACCTTGTTTCCTCTTGCAATATATATATATATATATATGTGTGTGTGTGTGTGTATGGGAGGTGAAGTTTGAGAGAATCTGAGACTTTATCACTGTAGGTTTACAATAGCTTCATGCTCTTCAGATTGCAACACACACTTACCTCAGAATATTATGCTGTTATCACTCAAAATAGGAGTGACATGGGGGTGCATGAGCGGTTATGTGTCCCAAATGCCCATGGGCAGGAGGGCAAGGGGCTGGCCAGCTGCCAGGGAGGGACTAGTGGGGGGCGTGGCACAAGCAGCAAGGGTCTGGGCCCCCACACGCAGTGTCAGGGGAAGTGGAAGACCTCAGCACCCGCTCACTCTCCTACTCTGGCTGCATCGCTTGGGGGACTGCTCCCACACTCACGGGCGAGAAGCAGAGCGATGCAGCTGGAGGAACAGAGTATGAAGGGGTCGTGTGGTTTCACTTCACCCACCAGTGCAGGTGCTGGCCCCCCTGGCCCTGCTATTCCCTGGGTCACATTGGTTGGAGGAAGAGGCAGGGTAGGGTCAGAACGAGGGTGGGGAAGAGGCGGGGAGAGGGTGGAACAAAGGCCTGGGGCAAAGGGTGTTTGTTCTAGCCCTTCCTAGGGCTGGGGGTCATGTAGTGGTGTCCCCTGGGTTCCCTCTTATCAGTTGCTCCTGACTCAAAACATGAACACTATTAGGATATAGAGCTAACAGGTCTGAAACTCACATGCAAGATGAGAAGGTTTGAAATGTGGTTGAAATAGTCAGTATTAACTCTCAAACTGTAATCATGCTGGTTCTGTCTGTTTGCCTCTCTAACAGCCTCCTTCAGTCCTCCTGTAACTCTGACATTTACAGAAAGTGTATGAATTACCGCTCCACTGCCTGTTCTGTGTTGTCAGTTTGCCTTTCCTCTGCTAGCCACACCTGCTGGGTGTCCTATAACTATCTCTGCCCCTGTGCAGGGAGTTCCTTTCAACTCCATGGGCTTAGCCGAACAACCTGCTGGGCTCTGCAATTCCTAGGATATAAAATGGTGACTTCTGTTATCAGAAATTCATGTTAATGAGCATGAGAGGCTGGCAACAGAGATATCCTGATAAGGAGGAATCTTGTGTTCCACTGTGGAAAGATCTGCCATCAGAGATGCAGGATTTTGCTCATTGAGGAGGAGTTTTTATTTCTAATTTCGGTTTTACCAATGCTCAGCCTAGTGCTTTCAGTTGCCTTGAACTCTTGAGAAAATACAATTTGGAATGTACATGGCTTTTCTTTGCTGTTTCCCACAACTGATATGCGCAGCTTTTGTTACTCACAGTATTACCCTCTTGACAATCACTTAAATTGCTTTTTATCTTGAGTTTTCTTTTCTAATAAAATATTTATCCACCAGAAATCTACAGGAAAGGTAATTAAACTTTCCACTATATATTCTGGCTGTCTAGTATTTGGACAAATTGTCACTAAAACTACAGGGAAAAATGTTTCTGAAAATGCTCCCTAAATCAAAGCACGAAACTCAATTAAAGAATTCAAATAACTCAAACTTATGAGTTCTTAATTCTTTAATTAAAAATCCAATGATGGGTGCATCGTGTCAGATGCCAAATGATTGCAGCACTGAAGCCAGAAAGTTCCAAATTGTCAAAAAAAGCAATATCTCCTCTACTGTGTTGTCCCAAAGATGAAAAGAAAGGAGACGCAGGATAAAGGTATGCCGCTCCCCTTCCTTTGCTAAAATCAGAGGGCTAGCTTCCTATTCTCCCTGGTTAAAGCAGTGTGGCTTCCCTCTCCTTTCCCAATCACCTTTAACCACAGTGACCCAGATCAGATGAGCCCTGTGGTGTGAAATTGATTGTGGCTGCTGTTGTTACAGGATTTAATGTCAACCACTTGGATATTGCCCCCCGGTATGCCAGCATTCTGATGGGGCTCTCCAATGGCGTAGGGACGCTCTCAGGAATGGTGTGCCCGCTCATTGTTGGCGCAATGACTAAACACAAGGTAAGGCTTCCTCACTTGTTTCTGCCACAAGGGTTACATGACATGCAAGATGAAGATAATTTCAAAGGTTGTTGGAGCCTTAATTTTTTTTTCTGTGGTGTTTGTCGTGTGGTTCGGTTTATTTTAGATCCAAGGGAAACCGGGACACTTCAGGGCTACTTAACCACTTTCTTATTTATTGCAAGCTTTAAGCGGTTAATACATTGTTTAAGTTTTACAAGCCTTAAAAACAATTACTATATAATTTAAACCTTAAATACTATACAGTCTAAAGCAATTAATACAGCGCAAAGCAGTGCAAAAGCAATTACTAGAAAATCTACTATAATACAATAATAAAGCCTAATTCACTTGCACTTCACCCGTATGCTACCTACAGTACCAGGGAATAGGTCGTGGTTCCATTTCTTCCCACGCAATGGAATGCCACGCACTGGGTCGCTAGTGTGAAGGGCCTATTTACTTCTAGTTACATTGAGCAGGATGTGTGGGTCAATCCTGCCCATTCCCTCCCATCGATTGTTCTTACTAAGCCCATTTTTATAGCAAAGCGAGACTTGGTCGTTCTAATAATATTTACCAATTGATTACATATTGTGTAGGATATGTAAAATGCCCAATGCCCCTATTTAGAGTATATCCTGTCACTCAGGATGTTGCTGCTATGTGCATAGTTGATAGTTGTATGGCTGCATCTGTACTTTTTTGCTTATCAGAAACAGAAGTACCAGTACAAGGTTGCTTGTTCTGTGTTCTTGACATGGTCTCACGTACCATGCTTAATCTGCATTGTTATTCAAAACAATTCCTGACTCTCAGGCCTTGCCTGCATACTTTGGCGCACCAGACTTGAGACAGGCCAGAAATCCGCACTTTAGACAAAGCAGACATCACCATTTATTGCCAAGGCGGGCGGGGTAATCCAGGTTCCCCATCAGTGTTACTTTTCCCTACCAAACTACCAGGTACTGGTATCAATGAAAGAGGGCTACCTGGAAAAGTTAAACACCTAAGCATCTTGAGCTGAAATGTCACTAGGGGACTGTTTTAGGGTGGTATCCTGCCCTCCTGCAGAAAAACTGGCAAGAGCTACTTGGAAAACTGCAGTGTAATAGTGCTGAAGTTCCTAAGCAATCATCCCTTTGAGATGGGATTTGCCTCCTCACTTTTAGTAAAGACCATGGCTTTCTAATTAACTTTGGCCATGTCTACATTAGGTGATTATTTCAGATTTACTAAGTTTGACTTCTGGGCACCCCATTTTACAACTTCGAAGTTCTGTCTTCTCATTATGGGGAAGAATCAAATGTAGACTGAGGTAGTTCATCACATTAATGGAGCCTGTTTTGGACTCAGAGCCCCAGGAAGAAGCCTGGGGAGCTGAGGAAGGCCTCCTGGAGGCCAATTTGTTTGAATTAGCGGTACTGGAGTGTCTACACTAATGTTATTTCAGACTTACACGTGTGGGAATAGCGTTACTCCTTGTGAAAAACAGGACTACAGAGCTTAAATTGTGTGGCCCCTTATTCTGGAACAACAGGCTTGGTAGCGTGGATGCATCGCTTAGAAAATTAATCTTGGGGGGCTAATTTCATGCTAAAGTCCTAGTGAGGACCAGACCTTCATGAGTCTCCTACAGTGCTCAAGGAAACCCCTTTAGTATTTTAGTTGCTATCATTATGGAAGAAAAAGAAATTATTCTTTACAATTATTTTCTTCAAATGTTTTATCTATAAAATTAGGAATCAGATGATAAATCAATGTACAAATTGTGAGGATTTCTGGTCTAATCCAACTCTTAGTATTTCCTCTTACTGCAAACCTAATGATTCCTATTTCATTCTTTCAGACCCGGGAAGAGTGGCAAAACGTCTTTCTGATAGCAGCTCTTGTGCACTACAGTGGAGTGATATTCTATGCTATCTTTGCTTCTGGTGAGAAGCAAGAATGGGCTGACCCTGAAAACCTCAGTGAAGAGAAATGTGGCATAATTGACCAAGATGAACTGGCTGAAGAAACAGAACTGAATAGTGATACTTTTGTTAGTCCAAAGAAAACATACGGCGCTACCATTCAGAACGACATGAGGAAAAAGGCATGGAGGAAGCAAAAGGGAGTCACACAAGACATAGAGGAACAGACTTCCTACCATTATGAAAATGGAAATTTTCAAGATACGTCATAAGATCTGAAAATGTGTGATGCGTGTGGCAAGTGCCCCCATTCTCCTGCCCAACAACTTCCTAGTCAGACAGTATCCATATGTATTTGCTTATTCACTCACGGAAAATCTTGCCAAATGGCTAGATCATGTAAGATGCAGTAACTCTCTCCTTGTAGCACAGAGAAAGAGCGAATAGAAATATAACTGGCAAACCTAGGACTGGCTTTCTATTAGCTCTGTGTGGGAAGGACTGAGGGCTCCCTACATAGACCTACTGAATTTAGCAGAGTTCCACACTGGTGTAGTAGGTCTGTATGTCTCTGATTGTAGGAACAAGGCTTCATTCATCTAATTTAAGTAAGAAAAAGGCCATAATGGGTTGGGATTCATAGTAATTTAATAACATTCCCCCTAACACCATGTGTGTTCAGTCACAAAGTCTATGGATATAGATATCTGGCATGGTTGTCCAGACAGAGGGTTTTTCAAATGGGAGGGGGGGTTGTGACCCCTCAGGGGCTGCGAGATTATTACATGTGGGTCAAAAGCTGTCAACCTGCCCCCCAAACCTCATCTGGCCTGCAGCATTTATAACAGTGTTAAATATAAAAATATGTTTTAAATTTATAAGGGAGTTTGCACTCTGAGGCTTGCTGTGTGAAAGGGGTCACCAGTACAAAAGTTTGGTCAATTTTATGTTCCTACTGAGAGATGAGAGTGAAGAAGAAGCAAAATTATTAAATTAAAATATAGTCAAAAGTCATCACACAGCAGGAAGGGAGTGTGTAACCAAGACAGTGGAAACTGTTATCCTAACAATCTTTTCATTCAAGGGGAGAATCACTTTTTTCAGTATACACGATAAGTCCACGTGGGATAAAGCAATATAATGGATTCTGTAGAGATTATTTCCCTCAAATCTTCTCACCCCCCCATTTTGTGTTGGCATGCAAAAAATAATTTTGAAACAAAAATTAAGTTCCCATTCATCATTAGTGAGATAATATTTATTTCTACTTATGAAAGGAGATCATAGTCCCACAAAGATAAGATTTTTCACTCTGTTCATTATTGTAAAGTGCTTTAAATATATTTTTCTAGAATAAAATTTGGGGAAAATTATAGACCTCAGCCTAGCAGCTCTTGGTTACATGAATGAGATCACTTAGGTAAGTAAATATATAGTTTTGGGCCTATACCTCTTTCCTTTTGCATATTGCTTCAGTCTCTCCATTGCTGTGAATAAGGTATAGTATATTGTTTTGGGGGAAAGGATTTCTATTTAAAGAAATAACCTGATTCTCAGATATTCTAATCTTACTCTCTCTGCCATCAGTATATGTTCAATACCATAAAATGGCTTTAGACTTTTTCTACCATCTTCAGAAGCTACTTAGATTACAATGCCGTGTGCTATATCACCTTAAACCTTTAGCTGCACTCAAAAGCTCATTGTGGCAATAATGTTTTCTTAATGAAGAATTTCAGTAAACTGTTTGTTTTACATTATGATAAATGTCTCAGTAAAATCAAGTAAAATGACCCTGTTTACTTTGTAATGTTTAATGTCATAACTCAATCTTACGTGGGATTGTGATGCATCATATGTAGCCAGCGTAAAGTGCATAAGATTAGAAATGTAAAACATGTTAGATACTAATTTGGCTATGTGACTGAAGTGCAATTGGGAGCTGTGGGTAGAACCATCCTATGGATATGCATGTGCTGAAGCTGGAGGTATGAATTTCAGGTAAATTAGACATACCCATGGCTAAAATAGCAGTGGTAGGGGCAGAGCAGGACAGGATAGCTGACTAAGTGCAGACCTAAGATCTCATATTGGCTAGCTGCCCTGCCATTCATGCTGCTGCAGCTGCACTTCTAGTTTTAGTGTACTAGCTAGATCAGAGCTAGTGCAGATATGTCTCAGTAGGGTGACTAAGTGTTCCAATTGTATAGGGACAGTCCCAATATTCTGACCTTTATATTTTATAGGTGATTAATTTATTGTCCTCCATCCCCTGTTCTGATTTTTCACACTTGCTATCCAGTCACCCTATCTCAGTGAGCTGGAGTTACACCTTTTAGCGCCAATGTAGATGTACCCTAAGGCATAATCATCTGAATCCCAAGATGGCTTATCATCTGCACACACATAATTAAACAAGTGAGACAAGGAAGGCAGCCAATTCTCTTTCCCTGTCTACAGTATCCAGCAAAATCCATAACACAATAGCATAATAGAATGGGCGACATTCTCTGCTGACATAAATAAATGCAGAGAAATTGATACAGTATCTTTACTGCTACAGCAAAAATATAGTCCTCCTTTTACCCAATATGGTCCATTAAAAAACAATGTTCAAATATTAATTTTGTAATAAATTAATTATTCAAATCATACAAACCCCTTCTCAAAAATTCCTATGCATTTAATAATGTCACAAGTAATTCCTATTTTATTAGAACAAAAGAAAACTCAAAACATTTTTTTCTTTTTGAAAGTCCTTTCAGATAAATTCTAAAAGGGTTAGCTGGCTACTTATTTGAGTAAATTTGGAATAGCTATAAGAAAAAGCTTTTTCCTGTGGTATAGAGTCAACCTTTGGGATCTAGCATCACAGGAAGTAGAGTCTAATATTGCAACTAGAATTTGAGAATGGTTGGTGCAATCCATTTTATAATCTTTTTTTGCATCCATCATACCTTACTTGAGAGAGAGGGAGCATTATCTCCCTTCATATTCACAACTGCACAGATAACCTCCCTTCCCATTTACAATAGGGATGTTTGCATATAGTCAAGTAAACAAGTAACCGATAAGCCTGGGCTTATCAGTTAATCCTATCAACTAAATGCACTACCCACCCCTTGTATCAGAGGCAGCAAGGGAGGTGGGGGGAGTGGGAACAGGTGCCTGTGAGAAGCTGGCTTTAAGCAGGCTCCCTATGAGCACTGGAGCCACCTGATCCCCATGCTCGTGCTGCTGTCTCTGATAGAGAGGCAGCACCGTGGAGGGCAAGGGGAACAGGTAGGAGTCAATACACAAGCAGAGTCTGGCTTTCAAGACAGCAACCCATGGATATCAGCTCCCACGGAGCTGCCTGCCCCCCCTTGCTGCCTCCTGCAGAAGCAGCTCGGGGGGGAGAGGGGACGGGTCAGGCAGAAGCCAATGCTGGGGGTCAACAAGGCCTTAACTAAAAAAAGAATAAGACTGAACTCCTTAAAGACCATTTGGTTATAGAGAGGGGTGTATGTGTGTGTGTGTGTGAGTGAAGCAATCCATCTGCGGGAGTCTGAGCTTCCTGCAGACAGAGACTGTCCCATGGAGCAGCCTCTGTTTGTGGGGAGCTCAGACCCCTGCACAGACAGGGGCTGCTGCCACCCCGTGTTGCTGCCTCTGTATCAGAGGCAGCAGCATAGGGTGGCAGGCAGCTGGTCTGTGAGGGGAGCTGTTTTTTAAACTGGCTCCTCTCAAGGACCAACTCCCATCTGCCACCCTGCACTGCTGCCTCTGATAGAACAGTCCCCAAATTCAGCAGTTTAATCATATCAAAAATCATATATTGCAGCTGGAAAGCAAAATTTCCGAAGAAGGCAAAAAACTTTTGGCATCTGGTGAAGTTTCTACCTCAAGCAATACCGTTTTATAGTAGTGGAGAGGGAGTCAAAGAAATCCTAAGCACTGGCATGGACATCTGACCTCTTCTTTATTCCTACGAAGACACTGTTGACCAGCACAGACAAAGAAGTCTCTGTATGAGTGAATGCCCAAGACTAAAACCAAACGCACTGGGACAGAGCAGTCTTGAGGACTCCATAGCTATTTGGACACAACCTTTCAACTATCTTATCACAAGATTCAAGATAGGGAACTAATTGCAGAGATTCAGTGTAAAGAGCGATTTTTCTAACAATTGCTTCTTTAATGGAAGTTAGCTTTTGATGCATTTACAACAAAGTCTAAGAACAGCCCCAAAAGAGGCATGGCTCTAACTCATAGGTCAAAGTCAATTACTCCCTTAATACCTCTAGAATACTGACAAGGCATGGTTCTGGCACATTGGCTTTAGTCTGTAAGTATCTTGAGTTGGCTCTAAGCAAAATTATTCAGAAATTCCTCATGGTGAGGCATAGCCTACTCAGTCACTAGATGCAAATGAATCAAATTAGGCATGTTCTTCATTACTTAAAACTACCTTTATGAAATCAATTTTCTTAGAACAGTGATTTTAGACAGTCATTTTCACAAAATAAAAACCTGACACTCTATAGCCTGTGACTGTAAATGTTATTGAAAACTCACATTTAAAGCGTTTTTCTTTCATACTTTTTTCTGAAGTGATTCAGTTAGTTTTTCTTCCCTTTAGCACAGCACGCATTAAATCATGCCCATCTGAGGCAGAGTATAAATGTGAAACATTATGTTTAGCTCAATGAATTTTAGAATATAATTAACAGATTTAATTAGCTGTAGAAACCATATACCTATTCACTGAATCTTGGCAATAAGATCATCTCTTCAGGTGGGTTTGCAATCCAATTTCTTATCAGTAGAAGAGGTAGGCTGATCTTTAGTCCCTATCCACTCTATAACTTATAACTAAATTTGTGTAATTAGTTACCAGGAGGATTGGATCTCAGCACAGACACATACCACACCGATAAAATCATTTAGTAATTGTGGTAGCTAGCAGTATTTCATGCCTGCCAGAGGCACATGTTTTCTGTAATCAATTCAGCACCTGGGGAGGAAATTAGACATTTTTCTTCTATCTACCTGCATGCTACCACATTAAACAACCAAACTTCCAATGTGGGGCAGATGTTTTTTTCCAGGAACTTATTTCTGCCTTAGCACCAAGAAATGCCTGCAAGAGACTCTTCCCACACTGGGCTACTGATAAGGACTTCACTTCGCCAGGGAAGCTACTTTGGCTCAGGTACTCACGAAGGGGCAGAAACGGTTTCTCCCAGGGATACTGCTGGTCTAGCCTAAAGAAACTAAACAGAACTAGCTGAGGGAGAGTTCACTAGGATGAAGATTTCTCTGGTGCTTTTGTTCTGTTTGTTGGCTGTAATTTTTCCTAATGCATAAAAAATCACTTGACAGACCTCCCTAACAACAGGTTTCCATTTAGAAACTGATTTGCATTTCCTATATCCATTAGGAAAAGAGCTACAGATTTCATCTCAAAACTGGTCCTGTGTCGGCTGGGGTTCCACTGGAGACTGTAGCTAGCTGAGGTCCAATCCAGGGTGGTTTGAGTGGCCTTAGGATGCTTAGCTGCTACATCCACTCTGCTATTTTTGCACACTAACTTAAGCCTCATTAGTAGGAATGTATCCACCTAGGTCAGGAGGCTCGCTCCTAGCTGTTGGGCAGACATAATGAGGACTTTTGAATCAAGTGCTGGGAAGCTTCTAGTATAAGTTGGTTTTGAGCTAAAATGTGAGTAAACAACCAACCAATCACGAAAAGAATTTTCAAGATGAGACCAAAACACAAACTTGGTTGTAAACTCATTTATGTTTTTCTGAAGGAAAAAAAACCCCCCCAGACATTCTTATGAAGGGAAATTTTGAAACCAAATGTTACAAAATTTACTTTTAGTTTTCCTTCAAATGAAAATATTCATTTTGAGTCCTATTGAATGTTTCACTTTGATTCTAAATGAAGTGTGTTTCAATTTTTGAAAACTAAAAAAGAAATGAAAATTTCACCTCAAAGTGAAATAACACGGAAATGTTCATTTCACTTCAAAATTTCCCACTGAAAATTTACCCAAACAACTTTTTCCAGTGAAAAGGTTTATTTTTGATGAAATCTCATTTTTCCGCATTTTTGTCCCCATCTCAAGAATAGCTTTTCAGAATGTCTTCACTTTTGGCAAACAAGTGACTGTCAGCCACACATACAGAATCTGAACTGGAATGTTAAGTTAGTGTGCAAAAAATAGCATTGTTGTTGAAAATTTTTTAAGAGAAAGTGGGAACCCAAACAAGTTTATATTGGAAAGCAATTCTTAAACTTAGCTATGTCTGACTATCATCTCTCCATAGTGAAAACTACTGAGAGGGATAATTATATGTTATCTCACGCATGCACAGGTTAATGAATTCGAGGGGTGGAGAGGAAAAGAGACTTATTGACTTGAGGTTGCAATTAATTTTATTTTTTCCTTGTGATGTCTTTGCAAAAAGACAAGGTTCTTCTTTGGGTGGGAAGGTGGGGTGGGGGAAAGTGAGAATAAAAGAGAAGAGCAAGGTGCTGGACAGAGCTGGGGGCAGAGAATGGCCAAATTTCTACTTGCAAATCCTGGAAACGGAGATTAACCTTTCACAGATTTTGGATATAAAATTTATAAAATGGAGCTGGATTAGGTATTCTGTACATTCCAAAAGTTCAGGAGAGTTTGAATCTGGAGTCCCACTTTGGTAGTATTTCTAAACAGCAGACACTGGAAAATAAAAATGGAAAAAATTAAACCTCCCCCAAAGGTAGCACTAACTACATAAAGCATGCCTTTGCTATTTAAACCATAAGGTCAGTCTATGACCAAGTAGCAAAAAGTCCAGCTAAACTTTTCCTTTATAAAGTGGTCCAAAATTACTTACATACTGAAACTATTTCTTGACTTTTATCTGATAATGATACTTAGACACGTCAAAAACTTCATTCTGGGTTTTATTAATTACAACATTTTTCACAACATGTTCTCTGGAGTGTTTATGTTATTTAGCATATGGTATTTTGAAAGCTTCTGTATCTGCTAGATTACATAACTAAAGAAATAGTTTCACATGTTACTGTTAGAAATGCAGTAATATGTGATTGACTGGTTTATCAGTACAAAGTTGCCTTCCAAATTAAAGAGCCAATTTGGAACATTTTTTCCCCAAGAACTTAAATTGCAGGCATTTTAATTTTCCAACATGATAAAATGTGGCATGTGAACTGTCAGCTCAGCTGAATTGTTTGCAAATGGCTTTCATTCATGGATGGAATATTTGGAACAGTCAATAGACTACATAGTGTATAATTATTGGTATTTTTAACCCATTGAGTTAAAAAAATGTACAGATTCTTACTATACAACACACCTAGCTAGTGCTGGCAGCTGTACTGCTATATGTGTTTGACATGGTTTTGAATATCTACACTATAGACTACAAGCTTCTCAGAGCAAATGTAAGTTCTATTCAATATGTTTGAATAGTGCTGAGCAAACTGTTGAAACTCAATTTTGGGAACAGAAATATTGCTAGATATGTTTTCTACCTCTGTTCTTCAGAGTTGATGTAGGAGTGAGGTAAGAATGGGAAATATTTAATATTTTATAAATTGTTTTCAGGTGATTCGGCCATTTAAAAATTCTTGTGTGTCTGCAATTCTATATGCAGGGTTGCCTGATTAAGTGAAAATTGGTGTGGAATTTAGTTCATAATGTATCTACTATATATTTGAGAGAGGTTTTTCTGTCAGTCTAAGTTTGGTTGTACCAGGAAAATGGGATGTGCCTGGAATGGGATTGCTTCTCATAAAACCATACAGAAAAACGACAGAACAACCAGGAAAGTGGAAGGAGCCGGCTGGGGGCACACTGCCCTCCCCCCAGGCTAGGACTGCCCCAGTTCCAAGCCTCCCACATCCTAGGTGCCCTTTTGGGGGGGGGGGGAATGAAGCTCCCCTCCCCTTTCCCCCAATTCCTATGGGGACATTGCTGGCTGTTTGCCTTTGTCAGGGAGCAAGGGGAAAGTGCACAGTTTGCTACAGTCTTCACTTTGCCTGGAGAACACAGGTGGCAGACAAACTTGGACCTGCACCAGCTGGCGAACATGTGCCCCTCTCCCGGCCATGCCCACTCGAGCTGCAGCGGCCATTGAGAGGTGTGTTTCACCTGGCCCCAAGCTGCTGCGGAAGAGAGGGCTGGAGTAGTCCTCTCCCCCGGGGCAGCCAGCATATTGAACCCATCATCCCCAGAGCAATGATTTAAATGAAGCTTGTACATTTTCATTTTATTTTCCAAAAAACAAAATGTAATTGGGTTAAAGACCAGAGCAAAACAAGGTAATTCATCTAGTAATTAAATATATGACACTGGAAATAAGGCAAATGAAACCAACTGAAACTATCTGGTGTTTAGAATGTGTAATAGCTTCATCTGAGCGGAAAGGGCCAAATGCTCAAGGACCTGCTCATATAATCAAGGACACATTTGTCAGCAAAATCATCTAAAGAACTGACACTTTTTTATCACAGCATGTAACTTTATTTTTATATGGTCCTTAATAAAACTCCACTGTCAACATGAGACTCGCCATGATCAATAACTTTTAGGGCTCATGATAATTCAGTAAATGCCCAACTGTATTTTGTTGTTGTAAGGC
This sequence comes from Rafetus swinhoei, assembly GCA_019425775.1. Taxonomy (NCBI): domain Eukaryota; kingdom Metazoa; phylum Chordata; order Testudines; family Trionychidae; genus Rafetus; species Rafetus swinhoei. The sequence continues at coordinate 264,264,547 of CM033437.1, read as the reverse complement.
ACCTAGACTATTGCTGATGAATAAATAGGCGCCCAAGGAATATATTTATGGGCAAGGTTTTCTGAAATGTCTAATGATTTTAAGTGCTCAACTTAAGACAACTCAGAGGGACCTGATTGTCAGAGAGTGCTGCGCATCCACCCTCTGAAAAGAAAGCCCTTTTAAAGTGTTTCAGGTTGGAACCTCAAATCACCAGACACTTTTGAAGATTTGGGCCATGATGAATATTGATAAACACAGCCAAATTGTAACATTAGGAAGGTGGCTAGACGGGTCTGGGGACTGACTGGTCAGGGAGGGTAGAGCTTATCACAACTCCAATGTGAAGTAATTTAAGATTAGCTGTGTGATCCAATGTAGAAGGGTGTCCAGTTGGCTAAGCAGCCTCATTTCATTTTAGTGCCTTTTTGACAGGCATCCATTTTACAACCCACATTCCTCCAGTGTGGACTCTTCCTGGTAATCTCAGCAGAGAAGCCTTGGGAACATACCCCGTCCCTTCCAAAATGAAAACCAGAAATAGAGCTGACCTACCACATCATCAAGTTTTGTCAATTGAAGAACTGAAGGATGGCATTATTTACATCATAAACACATAAAACAGCCAAGAGGCTTAAAGTGTTCAGTTAACTACTGTTAAATTCCTGGAATAAATTGACAGCATTCCAAACAAGACATTATTTGCTCCTTTGCAATACAGTACATTTTACTGGCATGCTGTTCAAAGGTTTCTGTTGCAATTCATTTTTAGGACAGTTACGTAAAACCTGATGTAGCCGGGAGTGACAAAGGTTTTATTTATTTCACGTTATTATCTGTTGACTTTAAAAAGGCCTAAGTACTAGGGAGAGATTAAGCAACAGCTAGTCAATGATTAAGCTGATACAATAAATATGAACAGTAAAGACCTTTTTATGCTACTACTATAAAAAATTATAAATCTCTGTTGCGAGGAGGCTGAGCCAGTAAGATTTGCTGTTGAAATATTGGTTTTGAGTTCCTAATATTTGACTCCGGTGTCTCTAAACTGCTATTTTTCCCCAGGCAACTATTACTTGTAAGAACTAGTTCTAGATTTTAATGAAATAGAAATGTAACACCTATAGGTGGAATCAAACTGGGACATCTGGAACTTAGTGCTTTAGCCTCTACAGCTTGAACTAAAACCAGCTGGCTCTCAGCTAAGGCTATAAAGCAAACTCATTCTTTCTCCCTATAAGTGGTCTAAGTGTCACTACATTAGACAGTGACTCACACCCAGTAGGTGTGTGGGTTACAGAAACTTATGCTTCATATATTTCATTTAAGATAATTTTTTCAGCAGAGGTGGGTAGCCTTTTGGCAAACTTACCTAAAATAATTGAGGTGTTGTGTTTGAATTTTTTGTTTAACTCTCATCTATATCGCTATCTCAAAGTTACGTTACTTAAGTATTTAATCAACACTCTAATCAGGCTTTTCTGAGTTTCTTATCCTCTCTCCTTGATTAAATTGAAAGTGCTAAGAACTAGTTAATATTTTTAACTGTTAAATGAGTCAGATGTGTAGAAAACAGAATGCAATTACATGGTTTACATGCATTTTTAAGTCAATATTCTGTATTTGGTAGGGGATGGATTCTGTTTTCCAATAACTGTTTTCTGAATTCTTTTTTTTATTCATAAATTTTCTGTTTGGCAGGATGTGTATTTGTTGGCTTCACATCATTCAGTAGATAGTCTATCTAAAATACAGAGCCCTATGCTAATGTCTGTATAGGGTTATTTCAGGGCAGGCACGAGGAAATAAATCCCCTTCCTTGTGTTTGGGGTTATGTCTACACTGCAATTAAAAACCTGTGGCTGGTCCATGCCAGCTTACTTGGGATTGTGGAACTCAGGCAAAGGAGCTGCTTAGTTGCTTTCTAGACTTCCAGGCTCAGGCTGGAGACCAAGTGCTATGAACCTGTGAAGTGGGAGGGTCTCAGACCTTGGGCTGCAATCTGAGCCCAAATGTGTATATAGCGATTAAACAGCCCCTTAGTGTGAGCCTTGCCACAGTCATGGGCCAGCTGCTGAAATGGTTGTATCCCTTATGCAAACCAGGCTAACCCTCAAGCTCTCTTTGCTCAGGTGGCACAGAGCTGCTGCAGGAGGGCCTAAACTTGGAGAGTGACAGTTGCTCAGGTAGCTGGGCCTACTTCTGTGGAGGCTTTGAAGACAAGGATTGAGGCCTGGATCCTCAGCAGTGCCTAGCTCCCACTGAATTCAATAAATAACTCTGAGGATCTGAGCCTGGAACCATTAGCTTGACTGTATATTAAGGGGAGTCAGGGCAGACAATGGAGCAATGTTATGCTGCTGAGCAGGTGAATGGCAGCATTTTGAACAAAATTGAGCTTTTTCAGGGTGACTCACATCTAAATATATAGGCACTATATTAGCTAGACTCTGGAGGTCATGAATTTGTAAACTGGCAGGTTTGAATGCAGAGTTGGTAGGATGGGTCACAGTCTCTGGTCAAGCAAAGGGTTATTTATTTAAGGATTATTATAAGGATTATTTATTTATCTGTATTTATATGGGATCCAATAGGTTTTTATTTATATGGGGTCTCCATGCTAAAACTGTCTTGATGACTTGGGTGCAGACACTTCAGATGCTGTGCAATGTTTTCATAACACGATTTCTTACAAGTGCTTCTGTCTCCTGACAATTTATTTCTGTCTTGCCTGGATTTAGCTGCTGATGTCCTCTAACCACTGCATAAGCTTGGAGATGGATCTTGGAGGGTTGCCATTGTGCAGTGTAGTTAATCAGTGTGAGAAGCTCAGGTTGATCTGCCCTGCTTCGGAGGCAGGTAGCCACATGTAGGACTAAGGATAGTTTTTGTGTGGCCTTTAGGGTCAAGGTGGAGCATGCTGGAATAATCTATACTTGAGGTGATGTAAGCATGGATTGCTGTGTTGAAGCTATATAATAATTATGGTGTTCAGTTATAGTTACCCTATCTCAGAAGAGAGACCAAAAACAGATGTTCAGAGATTGGGCACAGGAGTGATCAAAGTCATGGAAAACCTTTCATATGGAGAGGGAGAGTGAAAAGAATGGGACTGTTCACCATAAGGAGGAGAAATGCAAAAAAAGCAAATGGCATGGAGAATACAGATAAGGCATTTCTACTAATCCTTTCTCACAATACAAGAATTAGGTTGTGGGTGTTCAAGAAGTTGAAAGGCAGCACATTTAAATTGATCATAGGAAATATTTTTCCACACATTATACCATTAGTCTGTGTGATTTATTGCCATAAAATATCATCATTGAAGCCAAGAGTTTAGCAGGGTTCAACAAGGACTAGATAGAGCATGCTCAGAGTTACAATTCTAAGGATTAAAACACAGTATTTTGGAAAGGATGTGAGGCCTCATGCTTCAGGATGTCAACCAACTTCTAGTTGCTGGAAATTTTCATATGGGCTGATTATTTGGTAACTTCCCACCGTGCGATTTCTTGATCTTCCTGTGAAGCAGCTGGTCCTGACAACTTTCACAGACAGGATACTTTTATTTTCTATTGACCTAACTATTCTTGCCTCCATTCTTTGAACCACCTCTGTTTCTGATAAATCCTTTCTGCAATAGGACAAGATAGAGATAAATGAGGTCTGAGATAAATGAGGGATTTGCCAATGCAAATGAGGCATATTTTAGGCTATGGCCCAATTTTGTACAATAAGGATTTTGAGATAAGAGGGTTCTTCATCATGGCCAAGTTAATAATACTGTGAGATAATTAACCTCTGCATTTCCGGACTTGTTTTGATGAAATATAATAAGTTTGATATTGCATTGACTGCCTTTCTTTTTTAAAGGGAAGTAATTTGTTCTTGAGAAGGAAAATTGTAAAAAAAAAAAAAAAAAAAAAAAGCTGAGGAGAGAAAGAAAAAGTAAACAGAAGAAATTTAATCATCTCAGTCCCCTCATTTATTCTTCCTTCATGCCCTTCCATTCTCAGCTGTTGTTGCTGGTCTGTTCTAGAAAGGGGCTGCTGTGTTGGAGCCTTTACTGGAATGTCCACGTACATCCATCACGCTGGCCCTGGGAACAGTTACACTAACAAGATTGCTCATACAGAAGATGGCAGGTCAATACTATTAAATTAGCAGCTGTGATGGGGCATACAATTAGGGCAAAGGCTTTCTAAAAAAGTTGTGATTTATTTTCTTATTTTTCTGTGTCATGGCACTGCCTTGACACAAGAATCATCATTGTCCCATTCACCAGCCTCATTCTGTCTTCTCAGCTCTGAAAGTGCTGGTTTAATTCATAGTTTGACTCTGCGGCCATTTTCCGAACAAGCTGATTAGATATGCACCCCAATGCAGTGGCTGAGGGAAGTCTGCGTGAGCCCTTAGTAGAAGATTCCGGTTCTAATCCTGCTGCTGCAACTCCTGCGCATCTCAGGCAGGGATGAGAAATACATTCCCTCCTTGCTGACCCTCTGAAAAAGAACAAAGACAGAGCCACTAGGTGTTTACAGAAGCATGATTAAGAGTTTTATACATGTGCTTTGAAGAAGGAAAAGTCCAATACTGCCCATAGGCACCGAATCAAACCTCAGGGCTGTGAAATGACACCCTTTGCAGCTAAATCTCCCACCCTTTCCTGGACATCCACGTCCAGGCCTCCTGGTCACACTGGGCATGGGTGGACAGCATTTAATTTGTAATGAAAGATATGCTGGGGCTCAAGCAATTTTTGTTACATTCCTAACTGCTGCAGCACGCCAAAGAGAGATGCCAGGGCCGTGAACTGCTGAGCCTAAGCCAAGCCCTGTCACAAATTAAGGACTGTCATTGGGCATCAGTCACAGTTGTCAGATGAATTGCACCTTTTACCTCTCCTCTCTCTGAGTGCCATCCCTCTTCAGGTCCCAGGCAGTCACTTTGTGCAAGATGGAATCACGTGGTTCTCCCATTTTCAGATGGGGTCTTGTGTTGAAGTCCCCTGTGTGTCAACAGTGATTACCTCAACAGGTCTGAATCTGCAAGTCTGTTCCTTCTGGGAGCAATGAGCCTGGTGACCACCCAACCTCTGTAAAGCAAAATATTATTGATTTAGAACAAAAGCATTTCAGAAAAAAACCCCTTGGTTTTAAACTAATAAGACTCTAAACGTGTCTGTCTTCTCAGGAGTCAACCCATCTTCCAACTGGGAATCCCGTCAGTCTAAACTTCCTACAGAGGTTTAATTCATAGACACTCTTCAGTTTGACTCTGCTGTCATTATTTTCCGCATAAGCTGATTAGATGTGCACCCCAATGCAATGGTCAACGGAAGTCTGTGTGAACCCTAAGTAGGAGGTTTCACTTCTAATCCTGCTGCTGCAATCTAATCCTGGTGTCATCTGTTTCCTTTATTCACAAACTATTTTTTTCTCCCAACCTCATTGAAAGAAAAAAATGCCACTTAGTCATTTTGATCACCGCACTGTCCCCTAAAGCCAAGTTACTTTTTAACAGTTTATATCCCTGTGATTTCTTATTTCCCAGCATTGGCTGAACAAGGGTTGCCAACTATTGGAGATTTAATGTAAGGTCCACAAAACTGGCAGCTTTACTCATTTTCTTTCATGTATGTGAAAGGATGATCTTTTCTGGGACCATTGTCTTCTTCCTGTTTGTTCATCCAATAGGCCACTATTAAGAGAAATCAGCACATTCATATAGGAAAGCCTTATCACCCAATATACAATAACTTCCCCTGACTGATTAGGTAGCATACAGTATTAATAATATTATTACCACACTGTATCCTTAGGTTATTACATAATAGTTCCATAATAGTCACAATTACTGCCCCATATGGGAGCAGCAAGAATGAGTGTTAGAAGATCAAAACATCTTTGGATATTTCTTAATGAGAATTGTTAAACTTTCATCATGTTAATTGTTTTTCAGTCCAACTGGTTGTTACTGTAGACTCAGCAAATTTGAGGGACACAATTCTTCAGATGTTAATGGAGCCAAAAAGTCTCTATTTTCAACAGGAAAATTACTAACTTTCTACTCCTCTCATCAATAATCCATAGTTGTCTCCCTCTCACTGATCTCACTTTCTCACTCCCAGAGGAAGAATGCATCTGACTGGCAATGAGGAAAGCTAGTCAGAAATTTTCTGATGGGAATAATTTCTCTCAGGACATGTGACTTTCAACTGATCTTCCCACAGAACAGAGGCAGCCTTTTGATGGAACCCTGCCTGTCAGGCTGTTTTCTAAACTTGTCTGATGGGTCAATGAAATCTGCCTAGTTTCCTGCCAGCTTGCCCGTCTGGCTCTTCAGCAGCCTGCGGAGTCAGCCCAAATGGGAGCCATCAAGCCCTGGGAGTCCTGCCTCCCAGGCTTCAAGATCAGCTGTGGCCCCTAGGGATTCTAAACTCTCAGCAGCCCATCAGCGTGAGCCCTGGCTGAGATAGGAGCCTCTGAGATTGGACTCCTGGAAGAAATAGTGTTTTGAAATTTTTGAGACAAACTATTTTGATTATTTCTAAATGAACTTTTTTGGAATATTCCTTTTGCTGGGAGATTTTGAACTTGCTATCTTTTATTCCAAAATGCAATTATTTATTTTAAAATTCAGGACTTGTAGGGGAACAGGTATTCCTATTTTTGACCAGCTCCAGCAGTAAGTGCTCTGTCCAGTTCCATGATCATGTATGTACATCCTTCAATCCTCATTGACGAGTAAAGACTTCAGGATGTGGCTTACAATTTTTCACCACCACCATACTACCTATATTACATGTTCATATTCACCCAAAGACCCCATTTAATCATTGAGGCTTAGGTACATGATTTGAGTTAAGCACATACTTAAGTGCTTTGCTGAAATGAATCCTGAATTTGGAAATTTTAACCATCGATTCAAAATCTATCTAAAAATATCCTATGATTATTTATAGTAGAACTTCTGAGTTACAAACACTTTTGACATTTAGTTTAAAAGAGCTATTTGTTAAATAAAAGGACAGCAAATTAATTTACTGGAAATACAACATTTCACAATATTTGTAGCTGTCCAAATATTTATATATACTAAGGATAACCTTTATTGAACTCATTCACTACAAAGCTGTCTAACATCAAAATGTCAGTGGGGAAAATGTGAAAGAGTTAAATATATATTTACATTGAGGACTCTGGCATAACTGTTTATCAGTAATATAGTGATAACATATTTAGCTCAAAGCAATTATTCCTCCAAGAGCTTGTAAACTTGTAACCTTCACATACAAAATAATTTCCTGAGCATGTAATTCCAGAGAATTAAAATCTAAAAGAATAATACTTAAATGGGACATAGTATGTAACACTCCCATCTCTGTAACCTTACTATGGTTTTTTTCCTCATGCATTTGATGAAGTGAGTTGAAGTTCAGGAAGGCTTATGCCATAATAAAATTGTTAGTCTTTAAGGTGCCACCAGATTCCTTGATTTTTTTTTTTAATAATTAGGAAGAAATTTCTACTTTGGGCAGATTATTCCATAATTGACCATTATAAGATTTCTTAACCTTTTCTCTGCAAAATCTGAACTGGACACTCTCAGAGTAGAAAAAAAAAATTGTTGGATGCATTCTGTCAACCAACAATCCTCTTTTCTTCTTTGCAGTGAGCCAATATCCCATCTCTGAGAGAGGATAAATCTAAGCAATCAAGTTATGAGAAAAAATCAGTTTATCAACTATTATACAGATATTATGGCATGGCTTAATGAAAACATTGTTAATTGAGGTAAATAAATCTTAAAAATTGAGTTTGTCATCTACTCTCCACTTCCAAAATTCAGGGCAGCAAAGACAGGCAGAATTAAAAGGGATGCCTGCTGGAATAAGCTGGTTGCTACTTTGCACGTCGGTCTTTTATTTCTACAGAAGCAGCCTTATCTATGAAGATTACTTGACTATCTTAGCTTGATAAAATTTATTGTAAGTTGGTGATAATTTTGGCCATAATTCAATTTTTCCCCCTTTCTTCATTAAAGTGGTAGATAATGGGTGCCTGTCACAAACTGGGACATGTGCGATCTGGCCTAATGGTCAGAGCAGAGGCTGTCTTGCCTAATGGTTGGGGCTAGAATCAAAGGCCAAGAACAATGACAAAGGTCAGCACAAGAATCAGAGACCAGACAGAGCCAATGGTCAAGGGCAGCATAAGGGACTGCAAGTCAGAGCTGAGACTCAGCCGGAGTCAAGAACTGAGCAGGCTCGAGTGGATTGGGCAGGCCAGGAACAAGACAGGATCAGGGTTGGTGCAAGACTAGGAGCAGATCAGGCACCTGAGAGATCAAAGCTGCAAGTATCGACCAGCCAGAGATCAGTTGTTGTTGAGATTAAAAGCAGACTTGCAGTCTTCCTTGGCTAATCAGATGGGATGGTCAATCAGGCAACCCTACAGTGACTCAGCTGTGCTCACAGGCCACCTGCAGACTGAGCAGGCATGGCTGCAAGTCTTCAGCTCTGACATCCTGAGATTCAAGGAAGATCAGTTTAAGGCACTAATCAGGAAACTTCAAAAGGTTTGGTTTGGACAGACACCCACACATCTACACTATCCATAACTTTTGGGACTACAGAATTGGGTGGAAGTGCTCCTTGAACAAAGAAATGTTCATTGAAGTCTGAAAGATTCCCTCAGTCTGTCACTAGAGTCCAGCTTCATGTTGGTGTCTATCAGGGACTGGTTTGTAATTTGTCGAGGATTGTGCTAGTGCTCCAAACCTCAATTCATAAAGTTTTCAGAAGGCTGCACATTGAAATGTGAATGGCACAAAGTGATGTTGATACACAGGGAGAAATATAATTGGTCTGCCGGGAGTTGGGCAGCTGTTATGGTATGCATTACAAATGACAGTGTTGTAAAGAAGAGAAACACAGTTCAATACTGAGAGTGTTGAATCTTTCTCTTTCCCCTTCTTGTACTTGGTTGTCCTGCTCATATTTGGATTGAAAAAAATATTTCTGATGCCATGATTTGCCTTCTGCCTCATCATGGCTAAGCAATGACTATTGTGAATCCTACATTTAACACCACAGAGATTTGGAGCTCCATGACATGTCTTATCCCACATAGAACACATTGCACATATAGGGGAAGCTCTGAGGACCAGGAATGTCAGATTGCCAAGCTACCCGTGGCAAGGTATATACTGCAATGTAAGCCCTTGTTCACACTCAGGTTTGAGGCTAACCCCCACTTCTGTCTACACATAGATCTCTCAGGCTCTGGCTCAGACCCAAGGTCCTAGGCCCCTGTATGGGTTAAGGTTTTGTGCCTGAGTTAAGCCTGAACCCAGGCTTCAAGCCCTATTGCTTTGCAGCATAGATGCAGCTCATCTTGGGAGTCCACCAAAAGTATCCCACAATCTCATGGGCCAACAAGAATGATTGACTGGGTATTGGGCTAAGGAGGATGAGAAAGCACATATCACAGCTAATTTTGTCCTCCTCCTTTTATGGAGTGTGAGTTTTATGAAGCAGTATTTTCTATACGTGCTGATTTTAAGCATCGACTGTTACTTATTTTCAAGTATTATACATATATATCCACATATTATACTGTGACGGGGGCACCAACGCCCCGCACTCCGAGTTGACTGAAAGCAGCTATGTATGCGGCAGCGGGGGCTAGATAGGCAGCATGCGCGGGGTGCTCCTGCGCCGCGAACCAACTCCGCCACTCCGGGACCGCAGGAACCATGAGCTGCAGCAGCGGCACAGCCGCGGCGGAAGTGAGGAAGGGGCGGGGGGCGGGGCCTTAGAGATGGCGCAGGGATGAGGTCAAGGGGAGACAGGGGAGGGTGGGGATGGAAGGTGGACAATTCAAAAAGGGGAACAACAGGCAGGAAGGGGGAGGAAAACATGAGAAGGGAGCGCACGGGGGTGAAGTAGACGTGGCAGGTATTGGGAAGCTGGGAGGGGAGACTCATGAGTAGTGGAACGCTGCTGGAAGGAGGGGGACTCCCGAGCAGTGGAACGCCGCTGTAAGGAGGGAGAATGGGCAGCTCGCCATCGGGAACCAAAGGGGAGAGGAAGCAGCCCAGGGCAGGGCATGTAATTGAAGCCTGCGGGCTGGTGCATTTCAGCGGGAAGCCCCGCCAGCTGGACAGAGACCAAAGACAGTCATTGTCCTCAGGGCCCTGGGCTGGGGCCCGTAAGTGAGGGTGGGTCCGGGCCCCCCTCTCCTCGTCGCCTAAGGCAAGAGTGCTGTACCCATCGACACATTGACGAGGTCTGTATGGACGGTCTCGAGCATCAATAGAACAGTACAACCAAGACATGAGCTGGACTCGGGGATTCTCGAATCTACATTAAGGAAAAGGAGGGCATGAGCGCACTAGTCCCCGAGGGGGGAATAAACGTGCCTGTTAACATGTACACATATATCCACATATTCACATGTATCATATTGAAAACTTTTTATAGGATATCTGTATTCTTTATCTTCTGTGGACCAGTGAGATATGATCCCAAAAAATCTCAGAGTAAAATCATAAAGAGCTGGGATGAATTCTGACCCCAAGGGAGGATTCACCCGATAACTTTTTTTAAAGCACATTTGTAAAGCATTAGCCATTTAAATCATCATAGTTAGAGCTAGACACAAGTCACTAATTCTCTACTTTTCTAGGGTTCTTAAACTGACATATTGGAGTCTTATATTGGGGAAAGCATATGAGAACAGGACAAAGTTAGTCCTATTTTGTATTTTGCTTCACTTAACTCTTTAAAGGGCTAACCTTTTCCTAAGATGACTCTTTTCATAGACATTACATCTCTGCATGTCTGAACTGTTGTCTCTTAACTTGTCTTATTTTATACAAGAACTTACAATTACAAAGAGAGATTAAAATCTCATCTTTCCTTCGTGGACTTGTTTACAAAGTCTTCCTCATTTCTGCCCTTGATTTTGCTTGTTGAAAACAAACTTGAGAGAGGAGGTCAGTATCTCAGTTAATATTTGAGAGTCAATATTCATCATCTGGATGCCTTTCAGATGTATTCTCACTGCTAATGATCTAAGGAGACTTTTAGAACAGACACTATCTTCAGTTATACATCTATTTCTAACATTGTTTAGTAAAGTATGTTTTATTAGTGCAAAATATTATTTTAATGAAGCTATCCTATTGGTGAATAGATGGACTTGAATTTGCTCCCCTGGCATTTTATAAAGAGCCTCCTATCTCATTATAGATGATTAGCTTGATTTGATTTAATTCTCTTTTCTGTTTGATTTTTCATTTGCACATCTAGTCACAATAAAATATGAACACCTGGCTTGGGGAACTAGTAATTCCACATATTGTTGCTATAGGCAACAATCTCTTCCTTTGATCCCATAGATGCTTGCATTGTTCTCCTCAATAATACTATATAAATAATGATTGGTTGGGGAAGCAAACTTTGCCATTGGCCTCTTTATTATTCAAGAGAGAGCAAAGATAAGTTAATGAAACATTAATTCCATGTCCTTGTTATTGTAGTAAAACAGCTTCCAGCAGTGGTGCTGGAACTATTTTTGGGATGGGGTACTGAGCTGCACCCTCCCGTTCGACCTCTTGAGGTTGGGTTGCCATCTCTTCTGGACTGGACAGACTGAACTCCACTGTTGCAAATGGTGCCTGGTCAGTCCTGTCCAGGTGAGTTGGCAACCCTCACTACCCCAGGCTGGAGCCACAGCTGGGGGCAGCTGCAGAGCACTGGGCCAGTGGCAGGACGGTGGGGCTGGCAAAGCCAGCAGGCTGCAGAGGCCGCGGTATGGCCAGTGAGCAGCAGGAGCCCAAGAGCCAGAGGACCCCAGCAGGTGGGACCCCAGCAGGCTGGCAAAGTCAATAATGGCAGGACCTTGTGGGGGAGGCAGGACCCCACAGGAGAATGCCTGGAGGCTGGGACCTGGGGCTAGAGGAGCCAGCTCCTAGGTGCGGACAAACCAGGTGCAAAACCTGGGGGTGCTAGAGCACCCCCACACCCCAACTTCCTGTGCCTATGGCTTCCAGCACATAAAGAGGTAGCTGCTCTCTATCTCTAAATTATGACATTGTGTGAACAAGACATTTGGGCCCAATTCTGCGGGGTTAAGGCTATAAGAGGGTGTGTGTGGGTGGGTGGGGTGAGGGGTGGAGGGCTCCAGATCTTGCACTGAAGTATGAGGCCTCACAAAGTAAAAGTTGGATCTGTGAGCATAGCCTTCTGAAGTATCTATGGCTTCCTGCAGCAGCACTATGGTGCCTCCTGCTGGAGTGGGGGACAAATTCCACCCCCTATGCTATACTCTTTCACAAAATTTTGAGGGGATCCTTGTGGCATATCCGTCTCTGAAGGCCCCCTTGAGTGGCTGTTTCATTGGGACGTGTCTGTTTGGGCCACTGGCTTATCCTGAGTAAGATACTAGAGGAAATGAGTGTCCTTTCTGGGGAAAGATTGTGGGAAGAACTGTTTTCTTAAAAAGCAAGAGATCAGTTTTGTTAAATTAATAATTTTAGAGATGCATTCAGCATTTTATAAAGGCACCAGTCACAAAGACTGTGGTGGAGATATGGTTTAGAAAGTGAGCGATGAATATCTAAATATAAGCCAGTTTTAAAATATACTTAATGTACAAGAAGCGCATGCTGGAGTGAGTCTTGGGCATAACACAGAGAGAGCTATAATCAGACTCACATTGGCTTCAGTCCATCATTTGTTGCTCACCTGGGGCTTATTGGCTGCAGGGTCAGAAATGCCAAGGTTCATTATTAGCCTCATGACATTGTTCCATTATTGAGCTTCCTACAAGTTTCTACCTCTTCTGTACATAGTTTGATGTTTGGTGCATTTTCTAGGAAATACAAACAATGCTGATTGGATATTATTATTTACGGTCATCAGAAGCTCAGATTTCCATAAAATTAAGGGCTAGGGTGAATAAAAGATTTGTTTTCTCTTTTAATGGTTATTTGAGGCTAGGTCTAGACTACACTCTTTTATCGGAAAAAGCTATGCAAATTGCACTCCACAATTTGCATAGCTTTCTCTGATTGCTTTTTTGGAAGAGGCTTTTCCACCATTTGGCCCTGTCTAGATGGGGCCAAATGGTGGAAAAGCCTCCTCTTTCAGTGGAGCCCTTATTCCTCATAGAATGAGATATACAGGGCTCCCCGAAAGAGCGCGTTTTGCTCTTCCACAAAAAAAGGGGAAGAGCAATGGCATTCTCTGGACATGGCAGAGTTTTTCCGGGATACCTCTGGTATCCCAGAAAAACCCGCAAGTTGGGACGTATCCTGAGAGTCTAGGGAAATCTGGGGGGAAGGAGGGGACTAAGGCCCTGCTACCTGCCCCTCCCAGCCTCATCCCCTGCTGAGCATTTCTATCCATGTCATCTATAGTCAGCTTGGCCACCAACAACACCAGGGAGAGCAGCAGAAGGTGCCTGAGCAGGTAACACAGAAGGTCACTTCTGCAGCTTCAGATATACTTGGAGAGTGATGGCGGGAAGGAACTCCTGTCTCCTTCTCTGCAACAGGCAGTATCTGATAGCTAGCAAGGCAGGGGAGAAGAACGTCCTTCTCCCTCCATTAAATAAATAGCTTAACTGGTGAGGGGGCCAGCTGAGTCACTGAATTCAAGGCCAGCTCCTTCACGTAGCAAATCTCCTTTTCAGAAAGAAACTTGCCTTGTGAATCTCTGCCCATCCTGCCCATTGCTTCCTACAGTGGACTGGACAGAAGAAATACTGTAAGGAGGAGGACAGAGGAAGCAAGTCAAAGTGAGATCACTTCTCAGGGCTGACAGCCGCTTGCTGTCTCTTCTATCTAAGAGCTGATATGGCCCCCACTGTGGCCAAAATGTCTGAACTCTCACAGACCTAAAAGACTGATAGTGTCATCTCAGAGTAGGAATGTATTATCCCCATTTTACAGAAGGGGAACTGAGGCACAGAGCATTTGAGTGAAGTGTTCAAGGCCATCAAGGAATTCTTTGGCAGACCTGGGAACTAGACCCAGATTGCTTGAGTCTCAGTCCAGGGTGTAACCACTGGACCCCACAACCTCTCCATAAAGTGCACTCAGAAATGTTCTTTTGTTCATATATATAGATATAGATTAGATATATAAGAGAGAGTTTGTGCATCTGTCTGTCTGTGAGTCTGTTTGTTCAAGAACGCCTTCCTAAACGGTAAGAGCCAGGACCGCCAAATTTGGTGTGCAGCTTCCTCTTATAACTTAAAGCAAAATCAGGGTTTGGTTGTGCCTGAATAATGGGATGTGCCTGGAATTCCATTATTTCTCATAAAATGGAAAGGGAAGGGTCTGGCAGGAGGAAGTTTTACTGCAGAATGACCACAGGGGGCAGCAAGGGGTCAAAGATGGGGACCAGGACAGCTTTAACCCCATTGGGCCAGCAAGGGGCAGAGGTGGAGAAAGGGACAGCTATCTACTATATATTTCAAAGAGTTTTTCTGTTTGTGTGTGTATCTGTCTATGTGTCTGTTTGTCCCCCAGCTGGGGGGCATGCACCTATCCCCTGGTTGTGCCTGCTGCAGCTGCAGCAGCCATGGAGAGGTGATTCTCACCTGGCCACAAGCTGCTGTGGTGAGAAAGGGCTGGGGTTGTCCTCTCTTCTCAGGGCAGCCTGCATACTGAACTCTTCATCCCCAGCCTCACCACAGAGCAATGATTTAAATGGAGAAAAACAAAACTTATTTGAGTTAAGGACCTCAGCAACACTCGGTAATTCTTGTAGTGTAGAAATAACTGAGGTACTGAGGGAAAGTCGCAGAGCTGTCTTGGAACACCATTCTCCATGAGAAACACGCAAGGGTCCCCTCAGCTATGTAAGGCCAATGTGTTTGGACTCCTATTTATGTGTAGGAGAACTGTGAAATGGTCTACCTCCACACCATGCTTTTTTTTTTACAGCTGCCCCAATGTGCATGCTGGTTTAGAGCTAGGCCACTCCCAGAGTGCCCTAATCAACCAAACGTTCTGATTTGGCTGACTTTCTGGGTTTACAAAGTTTTAATACTAGAAATATATGTTAAAATAGGTTAGCAAAGAAAGAATTGTTAATAAGTAATCTTTATCCATTAGGGCACTGAGCCAACGAAGAGATGAGTCTGAGTCTAAGCCCAGAGTCAGCCGGTTATCACTACAGGCTTCTGTTAAACGTAAAAAAGCAAAACAAAAATGTTCCTGTTTGAAACGTATTAGGATTTTTAACTGCGTGCAGAGCCTCTCCACGCACAGCCATTCTCAAGACTCTGGAAAAGGACAGTAAGTAACAATTGCTTAGCGGTTATAAAGCTTGCTGTTTGGTCATATTTAGTCATGGAGTAAATTTTTTTCTCACATATGTTATTTAATTAGCATAAATGCATCTTGAGGAGTTAGAAAAATCAATGGTCTGGAGGCCAAGATCTCTAAATGTTAATGCGGTGAAGGAAAAGTATAACATATTCTATATGATAAAATTAAATGTAATTTCATCATTTATTATAGTTTGTGTGACAACAGATATTTTCTTTGAGAAAATTGAATTGAATTGATGAAAAAGTAATGTCAATTAGAGTATTTATTTTTGCATTGGCAAATATGGCATAACTATAATAAGTGGCCAATTCTGCTTTCTTAATTTGGAGGGGTCATCTTTATAGCAGCAGAAGGCATCTTAGAAACTGAGTGCATTTTAAATGTGTTTAATGAGAGAAAAGTAGATTGTTCTTCAGGAAAAAATTACTATTGTTTTATGTACTTCTCTTTTGTTTGCAAGTTTCAAGTACAGGCAGTAGTGTGTCAAAATAAAGCCTCTTTTAAAGTTCAGCACTTTAACACTTGTTTCATATAATCATCAGTAATGTTACACAGCGCTGCGTTGGAAGCATCTACTGACTAATGCCATTCACAGCTTTTAGAAAAATATCAGTTTGTCCTGATTTGTTCTACTAAATACTTATGTTAAAAAAATCCTAGGTCAGACACTCTTGCTCTGAATCTATTGTTTATTATTATTATATGCATTTCAGTAGCCCTCTGAGGCTCCAACCATTTGGATTTCAGTGTGTTAGGCTCTATATAAACACATAAGAAAAAGCCCCTGCTCCAGCATTGATAGTCTAAATAGTCAAGACAATAACAGAGTATTAGAGGGGGAAAGAGACGTGAAATGATTAGCTGAGAGGTCATGTACTAGTACAGTCAGGATTAGCACCCAGGTCTCCCGAGTCAAATTCCGGTGCCACTTCCACTGAACCGCACAACTACAACTGAAAGGTTGCTTTCATTGCTTTATGTTATATGTTGTATTGTTTACCACCATGCCATGCAACTCAAAATTACCTGGTGACATAGGCTAGAAATAAAAAACTCCAAACTTGTTCATATTTCTCAAATATTTTAAAAGAATTTAAGAATACCTTAATTTTTAAAAAAATTAAGATACTACATTAATCATCCCAGAAGAGATGTAAGAGCCTGATTCAAAGCCCATTGAACTCTAGGGGGAATTCTTCTGCTGATTTCAGTAGCATTTGGGTCAGGCTGTAAATCTATGTTGTTATTAAAATTTCTTATGGGGTATTTTGTAGTTCAGGTATGTGACAAAGGGAACACTCATTTTGTCTTTTGGAAAAATATAGCTTACTAATCTTTTTGTATGAAAAATTCTGCCAGTTCTTTGGTATCTTTTTCTTCTCTCACTAAATAAGATAACAGATATTACTAGACTAAGATAACGAATATTACTAGATTTTCATGGAGCTTTTATGATAATCAAATTTATATTGCTACTTTACCTGAAAATATGTGGTTATGGTGCTTTTGCCTTTCAATAAACCTAGATACTTTTGAAATGAATTGCTTTAACAGAGGCCTAGTCTTGCTTAAACTGAAGCCAAAAGCAGTTTTGGTGGCTTTAAGTCTAGTAGGACAAGAAGTGGACTTCTAATAAGGAATATATGATAAAGCTGGGCCCTTTTAAATCACCATGCCGTGGGGCAGCTGCCCGCTTTACTTCTGCCCCCCAAACCCCATCAGGCCTATGTTTTTTTAAAGAGTTTTTTAAGTTAACTGAGCCAACTTAAATTGGAGTGGAGTGGAGCTGAATCCAGGGAAGGACTCAAAGCAAAGTATAAAACTGTATTAAATGCAGGCCCGAGGGGTGGGAGGTGAGGCGCTACTAAAAAGTATAACAGCAACGCTGCTTGAGGTAGAAAATGTCGCACCTAAATTTTTTTAGAGTAATTCAATAAGTTTGTTGTAGAGTTCAGAGAACCATCTACACCACCATTAGAATATGTAGAGACCGAAAAGTCATTGCAAAATTTTAATATGTCTGTAAGTCGGTCAATATCTGTCTCCTAATCTTTAAAACTAAATGGTAGGAGAGGTGTAAGCAGATGTGTTCCCAGCATATTGAGAGGTGGCATTACAGAAAAATTCAACCAGATTCCCTACTATGAACAAAAGACTATTTAGGTCTAACAAGTTTACAACATGATAGTCAATTCACCTGCAGCATTTCATAATGGATCAGATACTTCAGGGGTGAAACAGTGGTAGTTGATATATGTGTGACACATTGATAAATGGGAAAGACTCAAAGCAACATGAAAGAAGTCTCTACAAGGTCTGAAAAGATTGTAAAATTATAATTGTAGTTTTAGTCTATCTCAGAGGGCTAGTTGTGTTAGTTTGTAACTTTAAAACCAATGCATGGGCCTGTGGCACCTTAGACACTAATTAAAACATATAGAATCATAAGCTTTTATGGGCAAAACCCACTTCATCAGATGAATTGTAATACTAGAGTTTAAAAAGTGCTTTTCCTGAACCTGCTACTTTGTCTGCAGCACAGGACAGATGCAGACAGCATACATACTTTATAAATTAATATGCTAGCCAGTGAAAAGGTAGTTAAATGCCAATTCAAAGATGACTTTGTTTTTGACTATTGTTAATATTTGAATATGTATTGTAGAAGCACCAGGATCAGCCCTTTGTGTGCTAGGCACTGCACAGTCACATGGACAGTCCCTGTCCTAAAGACCTTGCAGTGTGTGCTATTCAATGGTAAACTATTATGCTTATCACTAAAAAGGAAATATGAAAAGAACTAAATATTTATAGCTCCTAATTGCCAGTTCAGTTTCATGAAATTCAGATGGGTGGTAAGCCCTTAGTCCTGTATATGTCTTAGGGACTGTTGAGTCAAATTTGCAGAGGTGAAAAGGGGCTCCTACAGTTGTTCTCCACGAGCAAGGTGTAGAAAACCTCCCCAGATGCCCTGAACAATGGAGTTTCGTATCACCCCAGAGCAGCTGCAGCTACAGCAGAGAAGCTGCTGGAGGAGAGTTCAGAAGCACAGACAGGAAGACCTACAACTGGAGATTAGCAGGGGACTTGAGGGAGTTCATGAGAAAGCTTCTGGTCTATAATTCCATGCTTTGCCTGAGGCGGGGGAAACTGTCACAATGGGAGAGAATCAATTTTACTAGAAAGGTGGTGAAGCACTGGAATGGGTTACCTAAGGAGGTGGTGAAATCTCCATCCTTAGAGGTTTTTAAGTACCGGCTTGACAAAGCCCTGGCTGGGATGATTTAGTTGGGATTGGTCCTGCTTTGGGCAGAGTGTTGGACTGAATGACTGCCTGAGGTCTCTTCCAGCCCTAGGATTCTATGATAGGAAATTTATTTTGACAGCTCAGCCCATTCTGTCCTTTCCCAGCTGCTCCTTTTATTGGGACATGGGAAGGCCACTGCTTTCCCTGATAGCACCCCACACTGATATGCATCACAGTCAGGGAACAGAGTGGGGAGGGGCTTGGAGATGGCCATGTTGAGCAGTAGGGGATGAGCTTACTACTCCCATTCCAAGATACTGAGAGGCAGTCATGAATCATGAGTCTCTGCTGGTGATTGGCTTACATGTTTTCCACAGAAACATTGTCTGGTCTATGATACAAGCACTATCTGACATTTCTGTGTAAACTGTTTATTGCTGAATGCCTGATTTTAAAAAAGCGCCCTTCTAATTAGAAGACCTTGGTTTATATTAGAAAAGAGCTTAATAGATCTCTATGTACAAATCTGAAAAATATATGTATACACTTATTGTACTTGTTCCTAACATTAATTGTTTGCCAGTTGACTCAGCTCTGAAGTTTCTTGATACACTATGACTTCATCAGACTCTTCCACTTTGGGTATGGAAGCTTTCTATAGTCTTCATTAGTTTACAAATACTGGGTTCAATTTTTAAAAGCAACTAAGTCCAATGGAAATAAATTAGGTGCTTTTGAAATGTTACTCATTGACTTCATTTACCACAGGAAGCCTGAAACCTACACTATAATTTCCAAATAAAGGAATGCTTCATTTAATAAAAAACTTTGAATACTGGGTCATAATAATAAAACAGAACAGAAAAGACAAAGCAAAAAAATCATGGTTTTTACGTGTGTTCAGTGACAATTCAGCAATTAGATTATTATTCAGTTTTAAATTGCTTGAATTAAGGAAACACTTTTTTACAAAGAGGAAAACCATGCACACATGCAAATAGCCTCCCTTTTTAATATGATTGGTTTTGTCATAGTCTTTCTCTCTGTTTAATCAAAAGCTCTTTGTGTATTAAAAGGCAGCATGTATATTGATTCCTAATGCACATTGTCTTCCTCCTTGAGCCATGATACTCTGTAGTGAAAACTGTAATCTTGAATTTGTGAATAAAACTGGGAATATATTTGTTTTGAGAACTTTGTTACCTTTTTCAATATATGGAAAGGCCAAGATTTTTAAGGACAGGAGCCTAAATTTAGGCTTTTCATATTTAGGCAAGTGGTAGATTTTCAGATATGGTGAGCACACAACAGCTCCTATTGAAGCCCAATACTGTATGTGCAACACATTAAAAAATTCAGGCCAATTATTTAGGAAACTATGAAATAATCATGTGACAACATAATCCCCATCAGTTTTGGTGGAAAGCAGAATGATCACGTATACAATATGTCACTGCAAGGAAAAAGAGTAGGTGCAGCATTTTTTTTTTTTTAACAACTTCACATCAGGTTTGTTATTGTAAATATTGAAACAACCTTCAGAATTCTGGCCTGTAATAAGTACACAAAATTGAGTTATCTTGTTTTAGTTATCCTTGTTTCTTTATCTTTCAGGGTTTCCTTTCAGCCTGTGCCCTGACTGTCACGTTGTTCTTCAATTAAAGACTAGATGGGATCTGAAATGAATCTAATAGGACATTCCCAGCTACCTAGTGCTGATGGATTTTCACTTCCTGAAAGTCCTCATTTATTTGGTAAGTTATTAGAATAGATTAAAATATCATGATAACTGAACCAATAGCCTGAAGTCAAAATATTGAAGTTCTACAGTCAGTCCGTAGTGTGTAATCAGTTTTTATGCAGAACTCCCTATTTAAATGAGTGGCAAAATAAGGCACAGTTATCTGTAATGTACCAGAGTTTAGCTTGTAGTACTATTATAGCACTATTCTGCTGCCATAAGTCATTTATGAAGGATAGTCTATTATCGATAGAAAGGAAATGATCTTCAGGTTAGTCATTTATGTCAAGCAGAGCAGATATAAATTGACCAAAATATTTTGTAACTAAACAATACTATAAAATATATATATTGCCTTCTTATATACATTTTTGAAAATTATTTCATTGGTATTAAAACCATTACTATATTTTATAGAGATAATTAAAATGATCACTGTGGCCTGTGCTATTATCTTTGGTGGGTAATACAAGTTACAATGAAGGCTGCAAAATTCTACATAGCTGAGACTCCACTGCATTTTTCCATTGTGAAACATGGGCTTGTTGATGGATGAAGAACACTCTGACTATATTTTATGAGTACAGGGAAGCTGTCTTCTACTATATGAGTTACTGGGAAATAAGAAAATAATTAAGATTGCTGCCCTTTCTTCTGACACCAGTGTTACTCCTCTTCTGAGCATGTGTCTGTGGCCTTGCGCATTGGCTTCCCAGAGGAGGAAAAAATAGTGACAAGAAGTTTCGGGGTACTCTCTGTATAGCATGCTTTTATTTATACAACTGCATCCACTCTAAAATGTAATGGTCAAACAGCATATTCCAGGAATCTCAACCCAACACCAACATCTGGTTTGCAGAGAGAAACTCTGCCACAAGAATTAACTAATCTGAGTCCAAGGCAGAAAGCAAACTCTTGCTGTTCACATAACTTTCTTTCTCCCACAGCAGCCTCTATCTAAAACTTTGCATGACCCCAAACTAACCACAACACAGCATGTCTTCCAATGCTACGTCTACACTAGGTGTGTTTTGCTGCTATAGGAATACCAGTATACTGCACTGACAAAGAGCTTCTAGTGTGGATACAGCTATCCCGGCAAAGCTATGCTTGGTACCAGTATTGTAGAACCTTCCCTCATAAGCAAAACAAACTATACTGATACAAGAACAGCTTTAGGAGTATAATTTCATCTACACCATGGACTTCTGCCAGCAGCACTGTGTCAGTCAGGCCTTGTCTCCACTACGTGGCAGATTATAGTGATCTATCTACCCGTGGTTGATTTAGTGCATCTGCTTAGACACGGTGAATTGACCTCTGAGTGCTCTCCCGTTGACTCCGATACTACACTAGGACGAGAAGAGTAGGCTGTTGATGGGAGAGCATCAGCTGCAGACCTTACTGCATGGAAGGCACTATGGTAAGTAGGTCTAAGTACATTGATTTCAGCTGTGCTATTTGTGTAGCTGAAATTGCATATCTTAGATTGACGGGGAGCAGAGCAGAGTAGGCCTCAGAGAGCACACCTGCTTTGCCAGCAGATGTCTATAGTGTAGACCTAGCCAAAAAGTCAAAACTTGCTCATGTGCTAAAGAAAATATTCTTGTTGGACTATGTGTAACCATGTCACCTGATGACACCTGCCCTGACAAAAACTGCAAAGGGCCATCTTGGTGATCTGATCCATTTGCTGTATTAATTATTGTTGCTGTTATTTATTTGCATTACATTGACTGTTTAGAAGACACAAACTAGATAAGGACTCCACTGCTGTATTCACTGTACCATCCCTGCATTGGAAAGCTAGCAGTTACAAGCCCTGGTACTGCAGTTTGCTGCATGTGGAGGGACTGCTATGCCTGTGTGCAGACCCACTGAAGTTAGTGGGACTCTGCAGGCACAGAAGTCTGCCTGTGCATGAAGAAATACAGGCCTAGAAAAACAGACAAGACTAACAATGGTGGGATTAAGATTATTATTACTGTCCCTCTTGTATAGCTGGGAAACTTACCCAAAGTCACACAGAAAATCTGTGGAAGGGCCAGGAGTTGAATCCAGATCTGCTCAGGGGCAGGATAGTGCCTTCACAAGAAAACTATTTTTCCTCTTTATATCATGTTAAAATTGTCAGTTCTTTGGGGGCAAGGCTTGTACTGTCCAATAGGACATGCATGAGGCAATAAATCTGTATTTCTCAAAGTGGGCCCACTTTGAGAAAGCTGCTACCAGGTCGCTCCAGTTTGTTTACTTAACGGCAAACCACGGCCAATGGAAGCCACGAGGCTCCATGGCTGCAGAGCTGTTAAGTAAACAAACTGGAATGGCCCATTAGCAGCTTTCTCAAAATGGGCCCAAAGCCCACTTTGAGTAACACTGCAATAAATAATGACATAGTGGCCAGAAACTGTGATACAGGGATTTAGGAGACCTAAATTCTAGTCCTGGGTCTGCTAGTGGCCTACTAAGAGACCTTAGGGAATCATTTCATCTCTCTGTGGTTCAGTTTCTCCATGTGTAAAATGGGATTATGACACTTACCTCCTTTATAAGGTACTGTAAGAGTGAGAGATTATGTATGTGCAGTGCCCAGCAAAATGGAATCTTGCTCTAAATTGGGGTATTACTGTAATATAAATAATTAATGTAGAGTGGAATTGAATTAGGCTTTAAATTAGGAAGGGCATATTTCAACTGTCTCTCTTTCAGAAGGTTGTCACTCAATTTAGTTCTAAAGGTACTCTGTTTTGTTTAAATTTGGCATCCCCACACTTTTATTGTTAAAATTTATTTGCATCAGAAATACAGAATCATGAAACCAAGATGAGAGAGCATTATTTATACTAAGGAAATTACTGAGTGCATTTCAAATGTTGTGCATGAATACTTCTTTGTGTCCTCAGTTTGGTCTCTGTGACACATTCTGTTTCAGATTTGAGCCTTGGGAGATTGAGACTCATACACAAAAGGGGAATTTTATATTTTGAAGACACTTAGATCAATTACATTTTTCATGCAATGCCTCACATATTATGGCTTTGATATAACAGGTGAGGCCTTTAGGCTGTCAAAATTGATTTCTCTACAAAATATTCTCCACTCTTTCAAAGATCTAAACACATTTTTCTATTATTTTGCTTTAAAGTGTTGGCTTTGCTTTCTAGTTCATTCAGGCTAAAACTTCCAGGAAGGCATTGTTAGAACCATGAGTGTATGTCTAAGTGTCCCTTTGAATGCACAGTTCTGAGTGTTGGGGGGTCTAGTTATTTAGTAAAGTCATGCTGTCATTGTGAATGTTTACACTGTGAAGCTGATCACCATGGTAATCCTAAGGTAGCTCTCAAGTTTTATCAGCACTCAAGATTTATGGTTTCAAGTGTGTCTTTCAGGCTAAACTTTTTCATTTTTGGTGGCTAGAGACTGCAAATTGCTGTTTTAACAATATATTCCTAGGGTAATGTATTTATTGTAGTTAATGTCTATTTAGTCTCTCAGTTTTTGACTGACATTTGTTTGTGGAGTTATGAACTCCCGAAAAGAGGTTCTCCCTTTGGAAATGAAAAAGTGACTTAACTAGAGTGGCCCATGTGAGAGTCACTAAAATGTAAACATTTCTTTATTGTTGTGTCTTCTCTAACTGGAAAAAAACAAGCTCCATTTATCTACCTTGCATTCTGATGGTTTGAAGCAAAGCAGATGTCTAATATATCTGCACAGAAAGCATCTCTTGTTTTGAAGAAGACAAACAAATACACTGAACTGCCCATCTATACCACATTATTTTAAGGAGAATGGGGACCTCCTATGGAGAGAAAGTACCTCTTCTTCCCTCCGCCCTCATTCATTCACTGCTATAAGAACTGTCCCCAAGTAAGGGAAAGAGATCTGCCCCTGAGGAGGGACTCCAGAGGATTATGAGATTTTGTAAGCGATCACCTCTATGGAAGGCAGAAGCAGGAAGTACTGCAGGAAGGAGCAGTGGGAGTAAGTCATAAAAAAGCAAAACCAGGCAATGAAGGTCAGTCAGCTAGCCCGTGCCTTGAAGCTGCTGGAAGATGTATCTTTTAAAAAGGACAGAGCGTATTTTCTTATAAAAACATATGGAATTGGATGTAAATACAGCTGGGATTTTTTTTTTATGTGGCAAAATTTTGGGAGACCCAGCAAGGGGTCAACCATTCCTCTTTTGATTCTGATGAGGGTAAAAATGTGGTAGGCACCATTAGTAACGGCAGTTAGGTCCCTCATACTAGATGGATTGCACCACTTGAGCACGCTTGTGTGCTGTAGAGCTTACTGAGAAATTTCAAAATTCCAAACATTTCAATAAAATTAGGGTCAATTTTTTCTCAAAAATGCTTGTTGAAAATGTGTTCCTTTTTTTCCCCTGGCCAGGTCTTCTGTTTCCTGTGTTTTGTTTTTTTATCCTTGTTTCCTGTTTTGCTCATTTTATTGGTAAATAGAAATGAGAGAAAAAAGGGATAGCCTTTCAAACTGGAGTTAAAAATGAACTGAATTAGATTCCTAGCCTTTTCTCTCACTCCCATTATGTCCTCACTGGCCAAATGCAATTTATTTTATCTACACAACAAAGTTCCATTAAACTGAATGGGGACCAGTTGTGTAAAGGAACCAGGATATGGCCCAGTATCACACCTTGAGCCTATTGAACAGCAACAGAACACAACTTGCCAAACTGAGTTTTCAAATACTTCTAACTTATGGGTGAAGTCCTGACTTTAGTGAAGTCAATGGGAGTTTTGATAATTAATTCTATGGGGTCAGGATTTCACTATGTTTATGCTTACTCATACTGAGTAAAACTCTTCTTCTGGAATACACACATTGGAATAATGGTAATTGAAATCATGAGATCATTAGTTTTACTTGAGGAACAACTTACTATTCAACATGAGTAATGGTTGGCTGAGTCCAGTGATTTCTTGGATGGTTCTTATTAGTGTAAATATCACTTGGAAATAGCAAGGAAATTCAGTTATTTATGAACTACTAGCAGATGAACTAGGCATTGCTTGGGTTTTTAACCAAAGTAATTTTTGTTTTTGAAAAAGAAATGAAAAATGTACATGCTTTATGTCAACGAATGTATTTTTTTTAAAATGAAGGAAAATGAAGGCTGGAGTGAGAGTTTGGGGGTGAGGTGGGTGGGGTGGTGGCTTAGGGCACAGGATTCGGGGGCTCAAGGCAGGGGATGGGGGCTCAGGGTAGGGGGAGAGGGTGCATAAGTCAAGGAAAGTAGGAGGTGCAGGACTCAGAACAGGGGGCTAGGAGGTGGGGAGGGCTTACTGGGGCTGCCCATAGTGGTGAGGGTGGCGATGCTCTGGCAGTGACTCCTTCCAGGGGGCTGGGCAGCACTCCCCTGCTAGAAGGCCTCCCCAAAGTAGCCCTCCATGACCTGCAGGCTATCTGGGGAGGGGTGAGGCTCTCGGGGCTGACCTTCCAGTGACCCCGTACAGCGTGCAGGATGTATGGGGGGGACCAGGCTCCAGGGACTGCCCCTTCTTCAGTGTCCCCCTTTCTAGCTACCCACCTGCAGCCTGCAGGCTGCTGGGGGGGGGCAGTCTCTGAGGGCTGCCCCTGGCCTCTAGTGCCCCCCCGGCCTACAAGTGACAGCTTGTAGGGGTGAAACTCTGGGGGCTGATCCTGGTCTCCAGCTGTCCCATTACAGCTTGCAGGATGTCGGGGGGGGGGAGGGAGCATCTGGTGGCTGCCCCCCACTACAGCGACTCTCCACGGGGGGGCAGGCTCGGAGGGCTGCCCCCCCTTCAGCATCCCGCACACAACCTGAAGGCTCTCTAAGGCGGGGGGAGGCAGGCTCCAGGTTTGGTCCCAGCAGGCTCCTTACTGGTGCACTAGTGGGCAAGATGGCGCAGGCACACCGCCTCTTCTGGCCACTCTCTTGGTGCTGCAGCAGCCCCCAGGGGCCACTCTCAGTGTCGGGTCCCTCCTGTCTGTACTCCTCCCTTCTTTGCCCCCTCCCTTTCCATGTTATGGAAAACAGTCCCATTTCGGCACTTTGCTTTTTCCAGGCACGACCAAACTCTGACCTTGGTTTAAGTTAGGGTAAGAGGAAGCTGCATACCAAATTTGGTGGTCCTAGCTCTTACAATTTAGGAAGAGTTCTTGAACAAATGGACTCACAGATGCACAGACACACAGACGGAGTCTAAAAGATATATATAGATTTATTATGATTTATTATAGGTATTTCCATCATCAGTATTTCCCAGATATTCCTCCGGTGTAAGCAAAGTGCATTATCTCATACACAGGCTCTTAATCTAGTATGTTTTAAAGACTGTTGGTTTTTCAATGGAAATTCCAATCAAAAGATGTCGAGGTCCATTGCTAAATTGCAGTTGGTAATAGATTTAATTTAGTTAATAAAATTATCTCACCTTAGGACTGTTCTAATAATTGGGCCTTTGAATTTACCCTAATTGCAAATTCAGTGGTAAAAAGTGAGTGGAAGTTCCTGTATCAAATGTTGGTGGGAAAAGGTATGACAGACACACTGAATTACTACTAACAAGAAGGCCTGCTGATACATTTAAAGGGTTGTATGAAGGTCATTTTGAGAAACAAGACAAGTTTGGAACCATAGATCAGAATGCAAACTAATGAGAGGATGAGCTACTTTGCCCATCACTCTTCTTTCTGGCCCTTAAAGAGAGAGAATTTGGGGGGAAAATGAATAGTGGATTGAGTTTCGCCATTATGGCTGCTACCCCTGCTGTCTCCTGAGATGACAGGCCTTTGTCCCCCTAATCCTGAAAGATGTCCTGATCTGATTGGGGCCAATGACATTGCCACCTCTACTGACTCTGAATCCTGTACATCACCTGGGATGTGAGACTCCATTTCCCTTCCTCCCATGTGGCTGTGTGACGGTGAGTCGGGGTTCCCCCTGATCATGCAGCCCTGTAGCAGCAAGAACAGATGCCAGCCAGCCAGTAGAATAGAGAGGGTTTATTACTTCTCTAGGATACAGCACAGCACAGACGTGATGTGGCTACAGGAGTCTGGGCCAGGATGCCTCAGACCCCTTGAGATGGGGTGCCTCGGCCCTTAGACTCCCAGCCCCCCTCCTTAGTCTATTTCCTTCATGATAACAGCCAGAAACTGATCCTTCCCCCAACACTCACTTCCTTTGTTCCATCCCTTCCCTTAACCAGTAGAACCGGTTCGGTCACTGTCATGGGGGCCCTCAGGCACCCCCCGCTGGGCAGTGTTTACAGACAGAGGCCAGTAGGGATCGCCCACAGCCCAAGCACAGCAACTGGCAAGGTACTGACACTACATCACAGGCCTCTTCTCTCTGTACCTTATTTCTTCTCTTTCCTATCCCTCTCCTTTTGTCTTCTGCCTAATCAGAATCTGGATAAACTGGCCAAGATTGTATATTTTGCAACACTGCTGTAAGCCTCTAACCAGAAAGAGGTATCTAAATTCAGTTCCCTACATAGCCCAATGCTGGTACAAGATTGTTGGATCTCAGGGTGGCTGACAAGATGTGTTGTACTTGTGTTTCTTCAGAAGTCAGGGTGTAAGAGAGACTCAGCACGAGAAACAGAAGCTGGATTTTCTATCTTTGCTGTACTTTTCTTTTCCTTTGCCTATGTTTGTCTTCTTTTGTCATCTAGAAAGTGGGATTGGACTTTAAAAACAACCAGCAATGCTGACAGGGCCAGTGGATCTCAGCTAACCTCTTCATCCTCCCCCCACACACCAAAAAGACAATTATTACCATCTTCAATACAATCTAAGGGACTGACAAACAAGAGTATGTTTTCCTTCTAATAACTGTCTCCAGCTAAAGAGAAAGGGAATGAAGGATAGTGTTAAAATGGAAGCCTTTTTTAAATACTTTACTTTTCACTTTTCCCCCTTTTTTGTATCTTTATTAAAAAGATGGGGTTTTAAAGGATTATTAATGGTACTTTTGCCATGGTAGTAAGCAGACTGAGGTCTCGATGCCAAATCCTGGGTATTGTTTAAAACTGTTTCATGCTGTGTGGTGACTGGGTTATGTTAAAACTTTTGGCCATATATTCCATCTACATGAATATAACAGGACATTGTCACCTAATAGTGTGAAATCCCCTTGCTCACAACATTTTCTTCAACAGTTATCCCTTGTTCTTTTTACAAGGTATAGGTCTTCAGACATGAAACAATGTCATAGATTATGTGCTTAACATTTTACAGATACACAAATGTGCACAAAATATGTAATTTGGGTGCCAAATGGGTTGCAATGCTTTGAATACATAGCTCATTACAGCTTTCTTTTGAAATTTCTTGTACTGGTTTTGTTAATTTGTATGATGTTAAAAGTGCAGTTTTAGATACTGCGAAGATGGAAGAGTTTAGATAGGAACTTTTTAGAGACAGGCAAATAGAATGATATAATCAGTTCAAATAAAGAGAGCCAGTTGAAAAAAATTGTAAGTTGGAGACTAAACTCTTTAAGTTTTTGGAGGAGACAATAGTATGATGAGGTTGCCTACAATGTCATAAGGCCTTACTCTGCTATTGCTCTCAGTATGGTCATTTGCTGGTTTGAATTAGAATACATGGTGGATTTTCTGCAACTTGATGTCTTTAAATCAAGATTTGAAAACTTTATTGACTCAGCTAGAGATTATAAGCCTATTTCAGGAGTGGGTGGGTGAAATTCTGCAGAACTATGATTAAAAAAACCCCTTAAAAATCAACAAGTGGTCCTTTAGCACTATAGCCCTAGTCTACAGTAGCACCTTGTTCCAAAATAGCCCCCCCAAGTTTGAATTTGTAAGCGATGCATCCACACTACCAAGCCCGTTACTTTGAAATAACAGGCTGCGGAATTTCAACTCTGTACTCCTGCTTTTCACTGGGGCTACAGCTACACTACAAGCTTTGCTGGAAGAGGCAATGCAAATGAAGCACAGATTAGCATTTTCTCGTGCTTCATTTGCATATTCTTTTCCAATCCGTTTTTGCGCACGGGGTTTTTGCGCAAAAACAAGCAGTATCCCGAGAGGCATAAGGATCTTGCACAAAAATGGGGTTTTGTGCAAAAGGGAAACATCCACACTGCTTGTTTTTTCACAAAAACCCCTTGCGCAAAAACGAATTGGAAGAGAATATGCAAATGAAGTGCGAGAAAATGCTAATCCATGCTTCATTTACATTGCCTCTTCCAGCAAAGCTTGTAATGTGGACAAAGCCTGGGAGTAACACTAATTCCGAAATAGTGATTTTGAAATAACATCAGTGTGGATGCTTCGGTGCTGCTAATTTGAACTTTTTGGCCTCTGGGAGGCCTCCCACAGCTCCCCAGAGTGCTTCCTGGGGCTCTAAGTCTGAGGTAGCATGTCCACATTAATGGAGCATGCCTCGGACTACATTCAATGCTTCCCCATAATGAGGACATGCTAGTTCAAATTTGTTAAATTGGGAGTCTTTAAGTCAAATTTAGTAATTTCGAAATAGTTTCCTAGTGTAGACATGGTCTTAGAGACTAACAAAAAATATATATATTGCATCATGGGCTTTTGTGGGCACAGCCCACTTCTTCAGATGAGTGGAACAAGAGGCACAGAAACCCCAAAATTGCCTCTGATGTGTAGGCAGTCAGACTAGATGTTCACAATGGTCCCTTCTGGCGTTAAAGTCCATGAGTTGGTGCTGATTTCCAGCAATATCTCCCCAAAATGTAACACAACCCAATGTAGGAAATAACTGAATATGTGAAACTCATTGTACATGTGACTGTAAATGTGACAAGTTGAGGGAGACTGGGAAAAAAAGATTACTAGTATTTTAGATGGGATTAGTATTTTTTATGGAGTTAATTAAAAGACCCCATCGAGTAGATAGTGAAAACAAGAATAAATTCATGGAAGAAGCAAAAAACAAAGCAATGTATTTAGGCATCCCTTAATGACCAGAAAATTAAAAAAAAACACTCAAAAGGAAATGCTATATAATAGCTGTATCTGTGACATGGCACCATAATGAATTGAAGAGACTGGATCCATTTGATAGCTTGTGTTTGGGGGTTTTTTGTGTTTTTTTTTAAACTCTAAAATCAACTGTCAGAAACTATTTAACAACCAAAAGATCATAAGATGAAGTAGCTAACTATTTGTATCCAACACCATCTGGCAGATGGTGTAACATCTGGCATTATCATCATAGCAGAGATGATAAATAGGCAAGTGGTCAACCTCCAAGTCAAAGAGACACTAAGCAGCAAAAACAAAAACAGAAATGTATGTATGTGTAATAATTATAGACAACAAATGACCCAGTGGAGCAGAAGTAACTTGAAAGATGTTCTAAAATAATGAAAAATATCTCAACTAAATCTGAAGGAGATAAATGAATAGAGCCATGTGGCACAAGTTCATTTGATAGGACAGGACAACAGAGATTCACTTGTATGCTCAGTTCTTCTTATGCGGGTTTTTAGCTTTCAAAGCTGCATATTTTGTGAAATAATAAAGGGAATGATGTTCCTCTGGAGCTTGATTCTACACAGACTTACTACCAAGTATCATGGATACTTTCCTGGGCAATTTTATTGACCAAGAATTTTCTAGAACTCATGAATCTTATCTGGGTAAAGATGACCACATTTGGACCTTTTAAAATAGCATAGTTTTCTCTGTGTCTATGAAACACATACTACATCAGCCTGTCAAAATGATTTTTTAAAAGTTCTTGTATTCAGATTAGTCATCTAAAAAAGTGGTCGATTTTTATTCATACAAAATACTAATGTGAATGAAACCAAAATTTACAAAACTGCAATGGAGGAGCTATTTGGAAGGGCCCTCTTGAATCCACTAACCCAGAGAAAGATATCCAGATATTAGAAAAGGACATTTAAGCTGTAATTTGGCATAGCTATTGTCTCAAGCATTTATAAATAGGTTTCACTGTAGTGAAGTTAATCAGTAAACTATACAACCTCTGGCCTGTATCATTCCTTAGCTAGTCTTAAAGGAAGTTCTAGTTTTCAGTTGTGAATAAAGCAACAAGATGTTAAGGAAGCAGTACTAAGGAAGGGTAGTTGATAGGTACTGACTAGAAAAAGTAAAGAGAACAACACATTAAATAACTCCAGTTTTTCAGAAATTGTCATGGAAATGATTGGAATGAAGGCTGCTAAAGGTAAGATATTGCTGAAGTGCATGTTTGATTTATTACATTATACAATATATCTGTTAAATTTGATGAATCAGCTTGATGGCAGAGGTTGTTTAACACAGGCCCTTAGACACCTGATAATAGTTATCCCCCAGTATTTAAACCAAGTGATTAGTTTATGTTTCCATTTGTAGTTTATCTTGAATCATAGGACATGCACTTTCTTCTTTTTGGTTTAAGGTTCTTTGCTGTATGTGACTTTTATGTCTCATTAACTTTATGAGCAAGCTCAGGCCCTTAAGTTTTTGATTGTTTACCGTTCTTTTTCTTATAATTTTAGATTGTCAATATTTGTTGTGCTCAATGTGCTACCACTGTAACTTCTGCAATATTTTGGATACAAATTCTACAGCCTGTATATGATTTCAAGTATAATACTGAGAATAAAAGATAAGATTTTAAAATACACTCGGTGATAGCTGAACTCTTTTTGGTAAAACTTCCTTTGTGCTTGATGGACGTTCACTTGAGCAAATGCTGAGAATCCTACCCAAATCCTACCCAAAATATTCACACGTAAAATCAGAAGAAAAACATCAACAAACCTCAGCCACCAGTTACATAATGTGAACATATGCACAAAATGATGCCCAGATTCTAGAAATAAAATTTCACTCTAACAACTTTAGTAAAATTTGAGACATTTTGTGAAATGTTCTAATTGCGACTTTTTGCAAAGCGTAATGCACAAGTTTTGGGGCCTCATTAATATTTATTTCAATTATACTTCAAAAATGACTGCATGTGTGTTTCTGATAGTGTAGTGGAACAGCAAGAACATATGAACATAATACATTACTGGAGACAATGAGCCTATTGCTGATCTCACTTACACAGACTTACACTGCTGTTACTCCATTGATGTCAGTAGAGTAACTCTTGCTTCACAGTATTGTAAGCAACGTCAGAATCTGGTCTATATTTTCCATGAATACATTAATAAAATCCTATTCACCTTCCAGATGGCAAGATAAGATGAATGTCTTGTATTATTAGAAGCTAATTGTTCTAGTAAGCCTCTTCAAGAAGGCCTTGCATATAGAACTGAGTGAGAAATGGCTTACCTATCCCATGAGAGTTTTTGAGATTTTGACATTTTTTCCAGTCATGAAAAGGGACCCCTCCCCCCAATAAAATAAAAATCCTGATAATTTTCACAAACCGATCATTCAAAAAATTCAGGTTGGGTCAATTGGACTATTTTGTTTTGACAATTTCTAAACATTTCATTTTGATTACAGCTTTTTAAAATATTTACATTTAAAGTATAAATTAAATAAAATATTGAAATAAAATTAATTTTGAACCAAGAAATTAAATTTTTCATTTTAAAAGTGTTAAAAGGGGACATTTTTACATTTGGAAACTTTTTTAAAAATTCTAATTTTCTCATGAGAAGTTTTGGTTTCAACAAACTGACATTTTCGCACAAAAATGTATTTCACTGGAAACTTCCTGACAAATTACCTGGGTATACAAGAAAGTTGCACTACTTGACTTAAATCAGAGCTAATCAACACGCAGCCTGTGGGCCGCATGCGGCCCGCAGCCCATTTGTTTGCGGCTCACGGGTGGGAGCCAAAACAAAAAAGTAGTCAATATAATGGTCTTCTGTTGATATGCATTTTAGTAGTTAAATTCCTGGACTATCATTGCTCATTAAAAGTACTGTCATATGGGTGGAAATCGGGTAAATATTGCATTTTATTAATATCCACACAACTGATTTAAATGGGGCCTGCGTGTTGTGTAGTCTTGCCTTAATCTTTGTATTTACGCCTGTCAGTGTGAAATAAGCTATTTGCATATATTTGCATATATATTTGCATGTACATGCAACCACACTTAAGTTGCGGCCCTCGGCATGTGCTGTGAGTATCATTGTGGCCCCCAGGACTTCCAAAGTTGAGTAGCTCTGACTTAAATAATATTTAAGACGATTTTGTTAAATCAATGCAAGCCTATGTGGACCCTCTGATTTCAGTGTAGTTTAATTAAATTGACTTCTGATGGCCTTAAATTAAACCAAAATAAGCTTGGCTTAAAGCAAACCAGAAGTATCTACACAGCCATGTGCACCATTTTAACTAAATCAGATTTAAACTATGCCATAAATTGAACTTGGGCAACTTTTTTATGTAAACAAGACCTAGGATAAGTTTCCTTGAAAATCAATGCAGGTCCCCATCACTGTGATGTCTTAATGTATCTCTACATTGCAGTTAAAAAAAGGGATACTGGCCCATCAGGGTAATTTGCTGAGGAGCCATGAGACATTTTGCTGATGTTGATCATCTGCAAGCATGCCTCTGCTGCAATTCCCAGTAGTCACAGTTCACTATTCCCAGCCAATGGCAGCTGTGGAAAGCGGTGGCCAGCATGTCCCTGCAGTTCCTTCGCCTGCAGGAGCTGCTTCCCACAGCTCCCATTGGCTGGAAATTGTGAAGCCTGGCTACTGGGAGCTGAGGGGGACATGCTTATTGATTGTCAACCAAAGCAAAATGCCTCATGGCTCACCAATGGATTACCCTGATAGACCGTTGGCCACAGGGTCGCCCACCAATGTGCTAGCCTGTGCCAGCTAACTTGCGCTAAGAACTGTTTAACCAGGCCTGCACAACTCAGAAAGCAGCGAGGGCCATATTACTCCAAATAAAACAGCTGTTATGGGATAGATTTTAACTATGGGATAGATTTTTTCAGCTTAGGATGAATCTTGCAAGATGGGAGGCTCCCAAACCGTGGGTTGCAACCTGAGCCAGAACGTCTATATAACAATTAAATAGCCTCTTAGCCTGAGCCTTGTGAGCCTGAATCAGCTGGCATGGGCCAGCTGCAGGAGTCTAACTGCAGTGTAGAAATATCCTGAGTGCCTACCAGCACTTTAAAGTGTAGACGTGAAGCGCTCTCTCTTGCTCTCTCTCTCTCTCTCACCCCCTTCTCTTCAATGAGCAGGGACTATATGTAATTAATAATTTTTTAATGGGGTGTTATTG
The DNA here is from genome assembly GCA_019425775.1 of Rafetus swinhoei. Classification (NCBI taxonomy): domain Eukaryota; kingdom Metazoa; phylum Chordata; order Testudines; family Trionychidae; genus Rafetus; species Rafetus swinhoei. Next base: position 264,230,013 of record CM033437.1, on the reverse strand, counting down.
TGGGAAGGCTACTAGTTCAGAGAATTAAAGCTGCATAGGCTATTCAGAGTTAGCTGAATACATTTGGTTTCTTCTGAAAACAAATGTACAGCTCTAATAACTATGAGGGTTCTGTATGTCTACACAAGTCTAACTAAACTCTCACAATTCTGTCCCAAGGTTGTAATGAACCCACTGTAAAACCCTGGGCTGATTTTTTTTTTCTTTTTGGGTGGAATGCTGAAGTCTCTCCTATTTCAAAGAGCAGATCAGGAAAGTTGTTTAAAGCTTCTCTTTCATTTCTTGGAAATTACCTAAAGGTAAAAATCAATAATTCATTAAAATTAGCAAATGGCATGTTATATACCCATAATTAAAAGCTGTTTCCACAAAAGTTGTCCCTATCATCTGCTGAGAATGGGCAACAGGTGATGGATCGCTTGATAATTGCCTGTTCTGTTTCTTCCCTCTGGGGCGCTAGGCATTGGCCAGTGTCAGAAGACATACTGGGCTAGATGGACCTTTGGTCTGACTCAGCATGGCTGTTCCTATGTTCAAAAGAGATACTAAAAATGTGCGTAATGGCTGTATAGTTGGAAACAAAAATAACCCTTGTTTTTCTACACATAGAATTTTGACTTATCTTAATATATAACAGTACAATAAATTGAAAATATAATTAACAGATGTAGGCCAAATATTTATTAACAGTGTGCCCACAATTACCCAGGACATCATTTTAGTCTTATGATTAAGGCATGAGATTGTGATTAGGAGACCTTGATACAATTTTAAGCTTTTCCAAATACAGTGAAAGCTTTATCTGGCACGCTGTTAAGTAGAAATCTTTAACTGGCATTGCCCCCAGCTACAATACTGCTGTGTCTTCAGGCACATGCGCCCAACTCCCACTTGCCCAGCTGGCTGTTGTGGATTTTCTGTCGGGTGGCAGTGCTGGCTGATGTCATCAGTAGGTGTCTCCTTCCCCTTAGCCTGCATCAAGCTGCTAGGAGCTTGATCTGCCAGTAGGGGGTGGGAACAGATAAATAAGCTTTGATATCTGGCACATTCAATTAACTGGCAGCCCCCAGTCACCGTGAGTACTGGATAGCAAAGCTTTCACTGTACTTCTTGTGTGACCTCAGCAGGCTTTCCAATGGAGGAGGGGCAAAGGGCGCCCTGGAGCCCAGCAATTCAAAAGGGCTGAGTGTTTCTGACCGCCACCACTGCAATTGTGGCAGTGGAGCCCTGATCCCTTTAAATAGCCACTGGAGCCACAGGAGGACATACTGCAGGCAGCGCTAAGGGCTGGCTGGGCAGGCGATGCAGTCCAGTCAGCAGTGAGGGCTGGCTGCTTCCAGTCCTACCCTTTCTTTCCAAGTCCCTGCCCCTTCTGGAACTGCAGAGCTTCCCTCTCCCCACCTTGCCCAAGGTCCTGGCAATTCTGTCAGCCCCCTTGAACCTCAGACAAGTCACAAAGTTTTGCCTTGGTTCTCCATTGGTAAGAAGGGGATAAATACTTGTCCCTTTGTTCTAGTCTATTTAGGGTGGAAGCTTTCCAGAGCAGGGATCATCTCTTACGGTATATAAGTATCCTGATATTATTTGGGAACGCTAAGTGCTACTGTAATTTAAATAATTATTAACAGTCAATAGCACCATTATCCTCCTTTGGCTTTGTGCCACAGCGTTGGGATCTTGATACACATGATTTGTTGCACAAAATGCCTCGTGTGATCATGGATTAATGGTGTTACCTTATTGCAGAAATGTCGAAAACTGAGCTGCCAATTGTCATTATGATATAGTGGACTTTGCAGACTTTACTGAGATCTCAAGCTTTCCTCCAAGCCCAATCAACATTAAACACAGAGAGAAAAGGAGCTATCTGATGCTGGATTGAATAACTTCTTGTAAATACTGTTACTTTTCAGAGGGTCAATGGGAATTTTGCCACTCCCTTCAATAGCACCAAGATCTGGCCTTTCTTGAATAGAAAGTGTATTGTAATTTGTAAATCACTTTCCGCTTTGCTGTCCTACTTACTGATATGTTTCTCAATTTAAACTACGTCACTGAGGGAATACTGAATATTGCTGAACTGGTTATAATTTATAATAGTGAGATTTCATTTTAGTTTCTTTTCAGTTTGAAAGTGACTAATACAGTTTTAACAAGTACATAAGGTACAAGGCTAAGGGAGCCTCTTGTTGTCAGTATTTATCTCTAGGGCTTCATTGTTGTATGCTACTTTTACCGTAACTGCTCCAATTCTTTATCACATTTGGTTAGCTGTGGCCATAACTTGTTATTATCTTAAGAGGTGAATGCTGCAATCCTTATTTGGGAAAAAAACTCCCTTGTCTTCAACAGGCATTTCACCAAATCTAGCCCTTAATCTGTATTTTATGATATTGGTTCCCAGACTTTTTCCCCTGAGGCCTACCAGTGTAGATGAAATAAGCACCGTGGCCCACTATTAATACTTCACACTGCTTTCTGGCAGAGGAAAGTGAGGGTAAGGGAGGCGAGAACTGCCATGACTTGAACCTTTCCAGGGGTGGGGGTGGATGAACTTTTAAATTATGCCCTCCCCATCAGTGTATACCCAGTTTGATAGTGTCCCTTCCCACCTTGTCTACTGGGTAGGCGAGTCATTGTTCACTCAGGCTGATCAAATGGGAAATCAGGCAAAGGGCTGCCAAGCACTCAGGCTGGCTTTGTTAGGCCTCTATGTGTCCTTCATGCAGGGGCAGATGACCGTTTTGTGGGGCCCAGGGCAGCACAATTTTGCGGGGCCCCCTTTTGCCACGGCGCATGCGCGGTGGCGCCACGGCGCATGCGCGGGGCTTTTTGAAGCGCGGGGCTTGGGGCGGCCGCCCCGCTCGCCCTGCCCTATATCCGCCCCTGCCTTCATGGAAGGGACATTGCAGGGCATATGCAACCCCTCACCTCAACAGAGACCAGGCCAGCAAGAGAGCGAAGGGGCCAGCACATTTCACACCCAGCCCCCGCCAACACCATCCACTTCAGCAGTCCCCCTGAGTGCTTTCAGCTTGTCTCCTGGCAGCCCTGTCCCAGTCACCCACACAGCACCCCGGTGTGCCTCATAAGCACCCCTTGCTCAGGACCGAGGGATGGGCGTGGGGGTTGCCAGTGCTGGGCAGAGGCAGGTGCTCAGGCTGGGCCTGGCCATTTCCTATAACAGTCCTGATGATGGCATTATCCAGAAGGAAACAGAGCAGCAGCATCGACCCTTAGTTGTTGAGTGTGGTGGCATGGGGCTGATACTCAGAGGGGCCAGCAGCCATGAATCACAGGGTGCAGTGGCTCAGAGTGGGAACAGCCGTAAACTCTCTAGCCTCCTTCAGCTGTCCTGAGAGCTGCCATGTCAGGGAGTTGGACTCTTCTCTTTGCCCTCTGCCTGCTGGGAGCATTGGGCTCACCTGCCCCTTGGGGGCTATTGCCGGCTGCTACTCTATCACTGTCCACTTTACAATACACCTCCCATACCACCACCAAACTTCACCTGTGGCTGTGCCAGTGAACCAACCACCCAGGATTGTGTTGCGGCCCACCTTTGAGCTATAGACTACAGTCTGGGAACCACTCCTGCATCTCACATCACCTTGTATGTCTGGAATGGCTTCCCTGATCCTGTGTGTCTTGTAACTTCTCTCTCCCCCTTCAGAGCGCTCCTGAGGACTCATTTATTTTGGTTAGCCTTCCAACTCTTGCTAAACCCCACCTTTGTCTTTTCCCCAAGCTGCGTTCCCTCATGCTGTGGCATTCAAATTCCAAATAGAACAGAAATGAACAAGATGCATATCCCCATCTTAATATTGTAGCCTTCATCCTTCCCATAGACCCCTTGCCTTCTGTTTGGATTTCTTTGCTGTATTTTTGGGACTAATTCAGACTGACCTCTTCTTTGTAGCATGGATTATTTTCCTTTAATTGTCCATTAGAACATCATGAACATTTTTACTTCTGTAGAAATGATGATCTTTCAAGATTTTCCAAGGAAATAGCAACAAAAAATATTTTCATTGATTCTAATAAAGTAGCTAAGAATGTTAATTTATCCTGAGAGTGTCTTTCTAGGAACAGACTTAATGTATAGGGGGGTACTATGACTGGGGCTGTCAAGAGAATATTTTAGAGTCTTTTATGTTTAGTCAATATAAGATCTGGGATTAGTAAAAAAATTCTTTCCAGTAGCTGAGACTGATATATTTAGGAATGGAAACTATTCCAATGATTGTTATTTGCTGGTACTAATGTATATTGTTTCTGCATTATTACATAGGTGTTCTTACAGAGGCAATGAGTTCTCCAGTGCAAGAACCAGATGTGTCACCTTATACACAGTACAGCAATATGCCGTTCCCACCAGTTCAACCTCAGATTTCATCACCACCTTATTATTCCAACCTTGGCTTTTACCCCCAGCAGCCTGAAGAATGGTATTCCCCTGGAATGTACGAACTCAGGAGGATCCCCTGTGAGAATTTTTTCACAAGAGAGACAGAACTAGGGGATATACCTGTAGCCAAGAAGTCTAGAATGGGCCACTCCACAGGAAGAGTGAAAGGAGAAGAGCTGTGTGTCGTCTGTGGTGACAAAGCCTCCGGATACCACTATAATGCTCTTACTTGTGAGGGATGCAAAGGTAGGGCAAAACATTAATTAATCTGTCACAAAATGAGATTGGGGGGAAATGAATATTTCGGAAATTTCATTTTGTCTTCACTTGAAGAGCTCATTCAAATGCTTACCCTTTGTAGATCTTTGCATTTGGCTCCAATGTAACTGGCTAGGTAGTAGAACTGTTGAAAAGCATCTGGGAGGTCTCACACATTGAATAGGGGTCACCAATGTGATGCCTTTGCTAAAAAGAGCAATATCATTCTGGTTGGTTTTAGCAGGAGTGTTGTCTGTAAGGGTATGTCTACACTACATGCCTCTGTCGCCAGAGGCATGTAGATTTGTTTACTCGGCATAGGGAAATGAAGCGGCAATTTAAATAATCGCCGCTTCATTTAAATTTAAATAGCTGCCGTGCTGTGCCGATAAGCTGTTCGTCGGCTCAGCGCGCTAGTCTGGACGCTCCGCAGTCGACATCAAAGGCATTTGTCGACCTCCCTGGTATGCCTTGTGGGATGAGGTTTACCGGGGAGGTTGACAAATGCCTTTGATGTCGACCGCGGAACGTCCAGACTAGCGCACTGAGCCGACAAACAGCTGATCGGCACAGCGCGGCAGCCATTTAAATTTAAATGAAGCGGCGATTATTTAAATCGCCGCTTCATTTCCCTATGCCGAGTAGCCTAATCTACATGCCTCTGTTGCCAGAGGCATGTAGTCTAGACACACGCTAAGACACAGGAGGTAACAGTACACTCTACTTGGCATTGGGGAGACCTCAGCTGGAGAAATGTGTCTGGTTCTAGGGCACCATGCTTCAGGAAAGATGTGGGCAGAGCACAGAGGAGAGTAACAAAATTAACAAAAAATTTGAAAACTTGACCTATGAGAAAAGGTTAAAAATTAAGCATGTTTAATCTTGAGAAAAGAAGACTCGGGGGAGATCTGATAATAACCTTCAAATATGCTAACAGCTATTATAAAGAGGACGGGGGTGGGAGGTGGGTGATTGTTGTCCACATCCACTGAAAATAGGACAAAAAATGGGTGTAATCTGCAGCAAGGGAGATTTAAGTTAAATAGTAGGAAAATCTCTCTAACTACAAAGATAGTTAAGCTCTGGAATAGGCTTTCAAAGGAGGCTGTGGAATCCCTATAACTGGAGGTTTTTAAGAACAGTTTAAATAAATACTTGTCGGGGATAGTCTAGGTTTATTTGGTTCTGCCTCAGCACAAGGGATTGGACTTGAGGACCACTCAAGGTCTCTTTGAGTTGTATATTTCTATGATTCTATGACTGTTTTCCCTGGGACACAGTGGTAGTTTCATTCATTTGTGAATATAGAATATATATTGCCTTGAAGCAGTGTAGAGGCCCAACTTAAATGTATACCCCAAATTAAAAAACATAGCAAGAGACCTGAAAAAGAGTCACCGTGGCTTAACCACCATGTAAAAGAAGCAGAGAGGGACAAAAAGGCATCTTTTAAGAAGTGGAAGTCCAATCCTAGTGAGATAAATAGAAAGGAACATAAACACTGTCAAATCAAGTGTAAAAATGTAATAAGAAAAGCAAAAAAAGATTTTGAGGAAGAGCTAGCCAAAAACTCAAAAAGAAATAACATAATGTTTTTTAAGTAAATTAGAAGCAGGAAGCCTGCTAAAAAACCTGTGGGTCCCCTAGACGATCGAACTATAAAAGGCGCAATCAAGGACGATAAAGACATTGCGGAGAAACTAAATGATTTCTTTGCTTCAGTCTTCACGGCTGAGGACGTTGGGGAGATTCCCAAATCTGCACCGGCCCTTTGTGGGTAATGAATCTGAGGAACTGTCCCGGATTGAAGTGTCATTACAGGAGGTTTTGGAACAAATAGAAAAACTTAATGTTAACAAATCTCCGGGACCGGATGGCATTCATCCAAGGGTTCTAAAAGAACTCAAATGGGAAATTGCTGAACTATTATCTGTGGTTTGTAACCTATCCCTTAAATCAGCTTCCGTACCTAATGACTGGAAGGTAGCCGACGTGACACCAATATTTAAAAAGGGATTTAGAGGCGATCTGGGCAATTACAGACCGGTAAGTCTAACTTCAGTACCGGGCAAATTAGTCGAAACAATAGTAAAGAATAAAATTGTGAACCATGTAGAAGAACATAATTTGTTGGACAAAAGTCAACATGGTTTCTGTAAAGGGAAATCCTGTCTTACTAATCTATTAGAGTTCTTTGAAGGGGTTAACAAACATGCAGACAAGGGAGATCCAGTAGATATAGTATACTTAGATTTCCAGAAAGCCTTTGACAAGGTCCCTCACCAAAGGCTCTTGTGTAAATTACATGGCCATGGGATAAGAGGGAAGGTCCTTTCTTGGATTGAGAACTGGTTAAAAGACAGGAAACAAAGGGTAGGAATAAATGGTAAATTTTCAGAATGGAGAGGGGTAATTAGTGGTGTCCCCCAAGGTCAGTCCTAGGACCAATCCTGTTCAACTTATTCATAAATGATCTGGAGAAAGGGGTAAGCAGTGAGGTGGTAAAGTTTGCAGATGATCCCAAACTGTTTAGGATAGTCAAGACAGAAGCAGACTGTGAGGGACTCCAAGAAGATCTCACCAAACTGAGTGACTGGGCAACAAAATGGCAAATGAAATTTAATGTGGATAAGTGTAAAGTAATGCACATTGGGGAAAAATAACCCCAACTATACGTACAGTATGATGGGGGCTAATTTGGCTATGACAAATCAGGAAAGAGATCTTGGAGTTATCGTGACAGTTCTCTGAAAACTTCCACACATGTGCAGCGCGGTCAAAAAGGCAAATAGGATGCTAGGAATTATTAAGAAAGGGATAGAAAATAAGACCCAGAATATCTTACTGCCCTGTATAAAACTATGGTACGCCCACATCTTGAATACTGTGTACAGATGTGGTCTCTCACCTCAAAAAAGATATTTTGGCCTTGGAAAGGGTTCAGAAAAGGGCAACTAAAATGATTAGGGGTTTGGAACGGGTCGCATATGAGGAGAGGTTAAAGCGACTGTGACTTTTCAGTTTAGAAAAGAGGAGACTGAGGGGGGATATGATAGAGGTATATAAAATCATGAGTGGTGTGGAGAGGGCCGATAAAGAAAAGTTATTTATTAGTTCCCTAAATAGAAGAACTAGAGGACACCAAATGAAATTAATGGGTAGCAGGTTTAAAACTAATAAAAGAAAGTTCTTCTTCACACAGCGTGTAGTCAGCCTGTGGAACTCCTTGCCAGAGGAGGCTGTGAAGGCTAGGACTATAATAGAGTTTAAAGAGAAGCTAGATAATTTCATGGAGGTTAGGTCCATAAAAGACTATTAGCCAGGGGATAAAATAGTGTCCTTGGCCACTGTTTGTCAGAGGCTGGAGAGGGATGGCAGGAGACAAATCGCTTGATCATTGTCTTCGGTCCGCCCTCTTTGGGGCACCTGGTGCTGGCCACTGTCGGCAGACAGGATACTGGGCTAGATGGACCTTTGGTCTGACCCAGTACGGCCATTCTTATGTTCTTATGACTGTCAAACTTAAAGCAAAAGTGTTTGTCCATCAGAAGTGTTTGTCTTCCTCTTCCTCATCATCATTACAAACAGCTGATTTAAAATAAGCACTATTCCTGGTCAACTCTACAGAATGTATGAGTTCTGATCAGCAAATATTCTTTAAAATCCCCATTCCCACAAAAAGTTCCACCTGTAGAGTATTACATTTCATGTCTTTCTTAAGAAGTCAGCATGAGGGTACAATGAGCAGTGGAACGGACTGGTAATAGCAGAAGAGCTTTTCACTTTTAAGTTATGAGTTCAGCATCTAATCCAAGTAGGTAGTGACTGAAAGTGGTCACCATCTGATGGCTTGTTGGTGGCCTATGGGAAATGCATGGGTACTATTAAAAAATTCTTTCCTGTGTTAGAGTTTTGAGCAGGACTAATAACAGTCACCATTTTAATATTATTTTATAAGGAATACCTCTGAAATTAACAATATCTGTAAAATTAGAATTAACATTTTAACTGTGCCTACTGTATTAGACTGGTTTCCAGTGAACAGTGGCCGAACATGGGAACCCTCCCCCCCCCCCAAAAAAAACAACCAAAACCACAACCGAAAACCAAAACCCTCCCCATTATTAGCAATCAAGTTGTTAGTGTCAACAGAGAGGACAAGGACATAGCAGCTCTTATTCCAAGAAGTAGCTCTTCCAGGGCACCTTAGTAGGTAATTGCATCAAATAAGGGAATTATTCTTCCCTCTACCCAAGTCAACATTCTTGAGTCCAATAACTTGTAGATCGAAATATATGTATAATTCAGAAAAATATTCAGTCTTGATTTAAAGATTCCAAGTGATAAGTTTACCACTTCCCTTTGTAAGCTGTTCCAGGGGTTAATTGCCCTCACTATTAAATGGCTTTTATGACATTAAGGGAATGCGGATTGGATAAATGGACAGTAAGATGGATAGAAAGATGGCTAGAAGGCCGGGCCCAGTGGGTAGTGATCAACGGCTCGATGTCAGAATGGCGGTCGGTTTCTAGCGGAGTGCCCCAAGGTTCGGTTCTAGGACCGGTTTTGTTCAATATCTTTATTAATGACCTGGATGAGGGGATGGATTGCACCCACAGCAAGTTTGCGGATGACACTAAGCTAGGGGGAGAGGTAGATACGCTTGAGGGCAGACAGAGGGTCCAGAGTGACTTAGACAAATTGGAGGATTGGGCCAAAAGAAATCTGATGAAGTTCAACAAGGACAAGTGCAGAGTCCTGCACTTGGGACGGAAGAATCCCAAGCACAGTTACAAGCTGTGGACCAACCAGTTAAGTAGTAGTTCTGCAGAAAAGGACCTGGGGGTTACAGTGGATGAGAAGCTGGATATGAGTCAACAGTGTGCCCTTGTAGCCAAGAAGGCTAATGGCATATTAGGTTGCATTAAGAGGAGCATTGCCAGCAGATCCAGAGATGTCATTATTCCCCTTTGTTCAGCTCTGGTGAGGCCACATCTGGAGTATTGTGTCCAGTTCTGGGCCCCCCACTACAAAAAGGATGTGGACGCATTGGAGAGCGTCCAGTGGAGGGCAACCAAAATGATTAGGGGGCTGGAGCATATGACTTATGAGGAGAGGCTGAGGGAGTTGGGTCTGTTTAGTCTGCAGAAGAGAAGAGTGAGGGGGGATTTGATAGCAGCCTTCAACTTCCTGAAGGGAGGTTCCAAAGAGGATGGAGAGAGGCTGTTCTCAGTAGTGACAGATGGCAGAACAAGGAGCAATGGTCTCAAGTTGTGGTGGGAGAGGTCCAGGTTGGATATTAGGAAAAACTATTTCACTAGGAGGGTAGTGAAGCACTGGAATGGGTTACCTAGGGAAGTAGTGGAGTCTCCATCCCTGGAGGTGTTTAAGTCTCGGCTTGACCAAGCCCTGGCTGGGTTGATTTAGTTGGGATTGGTCCTGCCTAGAGCAGGGGGCTGGACTTGATGACCTTCTGAGGTCTCTTCCAGCTCTATGGTTCTATGATTCTATGACATTACATTTAGAATTCTTTTAAAAGCAGCTATAACTAGAGATTTTGGAAACACCATTGTAAAAACTAAAAACATTTTGGGCCAAAGTAATTCCTGATGAAAGCAAGTTCAGCTCCCATGTAAACGTTGGGTTCAGTGGTGACAGCGTAGGTCTCCTTGTTCATTTAACTTACTGTTTTATATTATATTATATTACTGTTTTATTGGGATAATTCATTTTGTGTTTTCACAACCCTTGATCAAAATCATAAAACTTGAATTATTTAAAGTTGATGTATTATGTTTCTGCAATAAACCTTAGAGTGGCTTAAAGCAATAGTAAGATGATGTGTTGAGGGGGACATGAGAACAATTCTATTTGAAAAGTTTGATAGGCAATTGTAATGGTCTTAGCATTCTGGTGTCCATCACCCCAGAGATGGCTGCATTTCAGTGATGTTAACTGTGTGGTGTTGGAAACTTTGGGCTAATTGAAGATGAAAGGCTCCATATAAAAGAAAGACATTACTATCAACATTAATCTATCATTTGAGTAGAGAGCCAGTGCTAAGTGTGATAGAGCCTATTAAATATATCTCTGATATCTGAATACAAATCAATATATTTATATTCAAAATTTAGAAGATAATTTTGTGACCCTTGAGTGGTTTACTTATAAATGGAAAAGGTTGCGCTCTCTCCTTTTTTTGTGGGGAAAATACATGTTTTATTGGTTTGCAAGAGATTTGTATTCGGGAGCTGTGTGTACATTTAGTCTTTCTGTGATTATATTATTATGCACACGCAAATACGTGAATATTGCTCCACACTTAGCAAGAAAAAAATGTTTAAAAATCTAATTTTTTACTCATTCCTTTCCCAAAATATCAATCAAAAGGCAACTAAACAGGATGCACTCCTCTTAGATCTAGGCTTATGCTAGATTTTTAAAAAAATACTTTAAAAATAGAAAATTTCTGTGGGACTTTTCTCATCCCTATTTGTGAAGTTATAAAATATTATATTATTCTACAATAATGGCATAATGGTCCATAAGTTACAAAACAGTTTATATGTGTTATTACAATATTTGAAGCATTACATATTACAATATTTTCTATAGTCTATTCCATTGTAATACCTGTCCTGATTAGGCACTATAACTCCTTCCATGGGAGTTGAATTGAAAATTGGCAGCTGGTCCATTCCAACTGATTTGGGCTTGGGCTGAGGGGTTGTTTAATTGCAATGTAGACGTAGGCTTGGGCTGGAGACCAGGCTCTAGAATCCTGCGAGCTTGGTCTAGGATTACTTGAGCTTGAACATCTGCACCGCAGTTAAACAGCCTCTTAGCCTGAGCCCAAGAGCCCCAGTGAGTAGGCACGGGCCAACTGCAGATGTCTAATTACAGTCTATACCCTGTGAGGTGGCATTAGAGCACATTTGGGCCCTAACTGTAATCTAGAGACCCCCCAGAAAGGAGTGGTATACAAGTCACATGAACTGAGTGGGGCAGGCTATAGCATCATGTTCATCTGTTGAAATCACAGTATCATTTACATTGACACAAAAGTGGATTATGTATTCTGTCCCCTACAAAAAGGCAGAACTGATTTTTATTACCCCCAACTCTTCCTGATAATCCTTGGTGATTCCACATTCATCTTCTCCTTCTCTCTAGAAAGTCAGGGCAGTTTGTTTGGTGGTGAAACTCAGCAGCATTCTTTGAAGTGTCAATAGTCTGACAGTTCAAATTAGTCAGGCATTGCTTGTTCATTGGATAGCATTTAGATGACTTGATTAGGAAATAGTCAAGTAAATGGAGTTACATCAAGGTGCAGTTTAGCTCATTGTGTCTTATCACCAGTTCTCAGCAGGCATTCTCTTTGTGACCTGACTCAGCTTTGTTCAGCTCTCATGGTTCTGAACTCTGTGGAACTGTGCTGGTATAGTAAACATACCCTTTTGGTCGATTCCATAGTAGTGCACTTTTCATAAGAGGAAGAGCGAGAATCAGACTGTGTCCTTTTCAGTTGAAGAGACAATTCTCCTTTTTCTTTAAAGTCTTATACAGTATCTGAAACATACAATTCAGCATTTGGAGACTATAGAGCTAGTCAATTTCCTTTCAAATTAATTTTGTAGGAGAGCGATTGACCACCAACTTGTGCTTGTTCATTTTCATGCACCAGATGCCCTCTACCTGATGCAAAACTAAACACTTCAACAGGGAACAGGTTGGAAGAGCAGCGTCCCAGTACTGCAGATTGTTCAATGTATCTGTATAAAGGCCAGTTAAAGTCTGTGATGTTCTGCCCATGCAGAACAACTTTCAGGCTGGGGGCCTGAGAAAGGGAGTTCTATGCCTACACACTGTTGAGGCTAACAGAACAAACACAGTCGTAGTTTCTAACTGAAGCCAGTTGTTGCGATTTTGCAAGACCAGCTAGAGTTGGGCAATATCAAAATGTAAAAACCACCTTATTTTTAACCCCCTCAGACACCGTCTCCTCCAATCCTTTCTCTGATTTGCCTCAGATTGTCCCAAAAAATTCTCTCTTAGGAAAAGATCAGACATATGCCATTTCCATAGGTTAGATGCAACTCTGGAGTTGTTATTAAGAAATATGTGTCAAAAAAGGGGTTTATAATAGAGAATTAATGTTGACATTACTAGGGAGAAGACTATCTAGAAAGAAACTGCTAACACTGTCATCACTCCATAATAAAAATGGAATGAGAGTAAGGTTGAAAATTATGCTTTCTCAGAGCAGAAAAATTTTTTGGCTTTTAAAAATGGTTTGTTTCAATAGGAAACTCACAGTTCTAAGTTTTATGGGTTTATAAATCTCACTGATTTGGCATCACCACATGTTTACAAGATGAGATGCATTTGCTAACGCTTTTGCAATTATTTACATACAAATAATAGCTAATAAAGTATTGCCTGGAATTTGTTTATTATAGCCATAAAAACAGCAATCTGACTTATAATTATCATAAACATATTTACATGTAGCTTTTGAATATAACTATAATAAATTATTTTCTTCATGAATTGCAGCCTTTAAATGAGTTGTTTAAAATAAAATTGGAATATGATCTGAAACAAATGCAAATGCCATTTTACTTGCATTGAAAATCTACAGCTTAAACCTAGACCTTTTCTTCCTTCCCTGACCAGTATATGGAAATGTATTATTCTCCATGTGAATGGCAAAGAAAAATAATGTCTGGGTCTGACTGAAAGTTCCAAATAATCTGCATTTCAAAAGAGGTTAGTGTCAGTCAAGTACATTTGAATGGGAAAAGAAAACTATTCACAACACACAGGAGACAGGACTCGGAGAAGTATCAGGTTTCTTGTTGCTAAATAGAATTTTATTGTTTTTGTAACAAATTTTAGGACTGGGATGGATTATTTAAATTAAAGATGGGCCTGAGCCATGACATTGTAATTTGAATTCACAGTTAACTTATCCAAAATTCAGGGATGCCTGGAGGCGTGTGGGCCCTAATCCAATGCCTCCTTCAGAGAGAAAAGGAAGCAGAGAGCCAGATCTGAACTTCCCCGAAAGTTGAGTGTGGGGTGACTGTGTTTTTGTTCAATCCCACTTTTAGTGAATGGAAGTGTCTGGTAGAGTACTACTAGAGCTGAGATTAGGGTTAGCCTCAACGGTAAATCAGCCATGTGCCAGCAGGACTTCCAGGAATCCCTTTTTAAAATTCTGTCACCAACGTGATGAAAGAGTTGAGGTTATTTCCCATGCCTGACAGAGTTCACTCCCTCTTTGAATGCTGCTAAATCATCCCATATAAAACCCGTATAAAACCCTGAATTAGAAAAAAGCTATGCTTGGAAAGTGAAGCACTATAAGTTCAGAAAATGTTAAAGCAAAGGCTGCCTGCACAACTTTATTTTTGCCCCCAGTGAGTGGTATTATGACAGTATTTCATTGAATAGAATTTCATTACATACACCCATACTGTATTTTCCACAGGAGCTCACTCAGGCTATATCTACACTGGGTGTTTTTTCTGGAAAAAGATACGCAATTTGCGAACCTTTTTCCGCTTGTTTTTTCCGAAGAGGCTTTTCCGACATTTGGCCCATCTACACAGGGCCAAATGTGGGAAATACGGTTACCTCCTCTTTCGGAAGATCCCTTATTCCTCATAAAATAAGGAATACAGGGATGCCGAAAGAAAGCGCCCGGTTTTTCGGAAACTGTTCTGAAGAAGCGGATGCATTCCCTGGACATGGCAGAGTTTTTCTGGGATACCAGAGGTGTCCCAAAAAAACTCTGCAGTCTAGACATAGCCTTGGAGTACAGGTGGGAGAGTGAATGAGGGAAGGGGTTTGTACTGAACTAGAAAGGGGTCTGGGTAGGACTGGATTAAGAAAGGAGCATTAGGGGCTGCAGCCCAGGGCTCCAGGCTAAGGGGAGCCCTACAAAAAGATCTCTGGGCCCCCAGAGTGCAAATCTTTTAGCATGGTCCACTAAGCCCAGGGCCTTGAACTGCAGCCACTAAAGCCCCTGTATTCTGGCCATGTCTGGGGGACTAAGGGGAGGACACAGCTCCTCACACTGCTGCCCTCCCCCCTGGGCTGTAGCTGCAAGCACCTGGAAGCTCCCTGCATGCACTTCCTTTACCTTCACGCTCCACTCCCACAGCTCCCATTGACTGCTACAGGCGATCACAAGGGAGCGCATAAAGCCACCTGCCCTCTTCCCTCCTCAGGGCCTGTGCTACCAAAGGGGAGCTGCTTTAGGTAGGTGCCTTGCACCCTAAGCTCCTACCTCAATCCTGAGCCCCCTCCCACACCCTAACTTCCTCCCAGACACTGCACTCCAGCCCAGCCTCCTGCCCTAAACCCCCTCCTGCACTTTTACTCCCAACCAAACCTTGCATCCCCACCCCAACCTCCTGCCTTGGGCCCCCTCTTGCACACCAAATGCCTTGGCCCCAACCTGGAGCTCCCTCCTGCATTCCAAACACTTCATCTCCAGCCCCACCTGAGATCTGGCACACTCAGCTGGAGCCCTCACACCCTCCTGCCTCCACCCTCCTGCCTCAACCCACAGCCCTGTCCCATACTCTGAATTCCTCATTTTTTATCCCACCTTCGAACCTAGAGGGCCCCACAAAATCTAATAGCCCCATGTCCCCAGAAGAGTTAATCTGGCCCTGGGTTTGGGGGATCCATAATTTTCTTTGGGCCAATTTCTCTTTGCAGTTCTCTACCCCAATATAAACCTGGAAAGAATCCAGAAAAACTAAATTCCATGAATTTTGACTTCAGTGGAACTGCTTGTGTGGTTAAAGTTAGAAAAGTGCATAGGTACCTTGCTGAATCAGGACCTCAGTATGCCAGATGGTCAGAGTTTAATGAAGGAGGCAGTGGGTTGTTGCAAATGAGGGAGGAATCCTCTAATTTTAACAGGGAAGATAAAAATAAATAGAGTTCAGCAGCTTTGTTCTGGACGGGCAGGTAGCCCGTGTGACCCTACTTATATGTGTTTGAAGGTACTCTAATTTTTGGTAACTGAGATAATGGGAATTCACTCAAATTGGTTTGCTGGCTGCACTCCCATGGACTGTCCTGTCTTCAGAGTCCTTCAAGTGAATTGCAACCTCATAGGCATTCACTAGCTATTATTATAGTATTTAATCCTGGTATTTGAACCACAGTTGTAGGTTCGAAGTTTGGATATGAACCTTCTCAGGGATCCCAGATATTTGGATGTGGGCCAATGTTCAGGCCAATGTCTATTGTATAGACCCACATTATATACTAACTGGTTCTAAATGACATTGCGTAGATTACTTAGGCGCAAGTAACTTTTAATGTAGCAGATAATGTAGCCATCACTATGTTCAGGTACCAAAAGAAACTTGAGATCTTGCAGCATTTGTTAAGCAGGTAAGCCATCTCTTTTCAAGCTAATCAGTTTCTCACTGTGTAGGGCCTTCTTACGCATGTCACTGTTGTTTGCACAGGCTTCTTCAGAAGAAGTATCACTAAAAATGCTGTCTACAAGTGTAAAAACGGAGGCAATTGTGAGATGGACATGTACATGAGAAGAAAGTGCCAGGAGTGCCGCCTGCGGAAATGCAAACAAATGGGGATGTTGGCTGAATGTATGTATACAGGTATTTGCATCAGGCAATCAGTCCTTTGAAAATATATTAAACCCTACATTTGTCTAACTGGACTGAGTCTAATATGCTGAAGCCTCCCTACATATACAAAGATGGGTGAAACTATCAAAGATCTAGCCAAACAAATCTGAGGGCCTGCACTGTAGCATTAAGGGCATTGCAGTCTGTGATCAACAAATCTTACTGAACAGGCCGGAACTACCCATGAATGATGAGATTTGGTTAATGACAGGGGACACCAGAGCGTCACGTGCGTGATGATCTGGTGGTAAGGAAAGGACTGTCCTTTCTGGAGTGCACTGACATAGTGAAAGGCGAGAGTCAAAGGGGCTGCGCACATATGAGGAAAAGCCACTCCAGAGGCTATGGGAAAAGGGTGCAGGTGGGGGAAGATATCAGTCGGAATAGAAGAGGAATACAAAGAAGTTGAGAGTTTTCAGTGCTATGCAGGACAGAGAAGGAATAAACCTAGACCTATCCACACCCTCCTTTTAATAGACTGCCTCCCTGCGCTTGCCAGCAAATGCTAATGCTTGTATGAAGTGCTGGCAATCAATGGCAGAGCTTCTAAAATAGGAGGGCTACCATTGGTTGGAGGGTGCCATGTGTCCACCCCTTGCAAAAGGGCCAGCCCTTTTCTCAATAGTCTAATTAGTTCTGCTAATGGAGGGATGAGCTATAAATAGAATCACCTCCAAGGAACTTGGCTTATAGATTTATATAAGGGGTTTATATTAAAACAAAACCCCCCTGAATTTAGCTGACAGACACGTTACCAAGCTCCAGGCCAATGTACTTTAAACATCTGTGACTCAGAACTATGCTCCAAAATGAAGAGTTGAAATTCAATTTCTGGTAGAACTTTAACTACAGCAGTAATAGTCATACCATATTTGAAGGCTCACGCCTAGAAATTCAATGCACACCTTTGCACATGCTGCCTTCAGTGAATAGGGCTGCAGTTTATTCTGTTTTTTTGATGGCTCCAATTTAAACACACGACAGTGTTAAACCAATTTAGGTTCATACAGGAAATTAATCTACTCTGAGTTTTTAATATACTTCTCTCTTTTAATCTGATCATGAGATGCTATATTAACTGTTGGCTTTGTGAGAAACAATAACCTCCATCGACTTTTGGAATTCATGCAAATATAATATAATTAATATTTCATTCTGTAAATTGAACAGCCTACAAAGATCCTGAGATATGACATATTCTTGTACAATGCATAAATGCACAAACAAATGCCACCCAAGTGATGATAGCACTCAGTGAGTCAGTAAGTGTCAGAGAAAAATAAAAACCTATGCAGATGGACTCAGATTCATTGTTCCACAAATTCAAGAGTTCAGGATACCCCGCCTGACTCATAGCAGGAGAAAAAGCAGCATATCACAGAAAAAATAGGTTAGTGTAAATAATACTGACTGAGGATACATGAAACTTTTAAACTAGCTGATCATTTTCTCAAGTTGGTGTCTGTGAAACAAAGACTGACAATAGGTGCTGCCATTTGAATCTTTCTCTGCAATGGAAACACTTACTTTGTTACTGGGTATCTCATGTTACTCATAATTTAAACATACGTTCTAGTGCACTTCAGTGAGGATATTTTGTAAGCCACCATTTAACAAGTTTCAAAGGAAAACTGAAATGTATACAGTTGTTTTTAGATCAAGGCTTGACAAGGTGGTAAAACTTAAAGCTTCTATTTGGTCATAGGGTTAAGCTGAAGAAGTTCCTTTGAAATAAAAGGTTACCTTGAACTTTGTTTCAATTTTGCTATAGCAAAAAGTGATGTAGAGTCTTGTAAACATTTATGGCCCTGCTCACTAAACATTCCCATGTCCTTTGCACATAAACTGCAGACATGGTCAAATTATTTAACCATCAGCTTCAAATATATTTTTGTACTTACAGTTGCAGTGCTTTAGCCTGAATTGTGTATCTAATTAAAGGCCAAATTCTGCCACTCTTATTCAGGCTAAGTATTACTTCCAGTTTCATCCAAATGGAGCTATTTATGGAATTAGAGAAAAATGCTGGCTGCATTGAAGTCAATAGGAGGTTTGTGATTATCTCAGTGGGGCTAGAATTTCACCCTCCAGGTATTACTCAGCATAAGTAAGGATAGCAGAATCTCGCCTTAGCGTACAAGACACAATGCAAACTGAATTTTCCCCACAAAAGTAATAGGCCAGATCCTTAGCTGGTATGAATCAGTGTAAATCCACTGACTGCACCAGTTTACATCAACTAAGGATCTGGCCCAGTGGTTTTATGCTTTACTTGTATTCTTTAGAGAAATAAACTAGTATATTGTAAAAATGAGGCAGCACAATCACATACCTTGATGTCAATAATGCTCTGCCACTTTTCTGTCATTAATGTTCTTATTTTGAGGTACCATATGTAGGTCTTATTTTAATCATGTAAATGTCCTCTTTTCTCAGTGGTGCAGATAGGTTATTTTATATAGTGCTTAAACAGGAAATTAAAACCATTCACAACTGAATTCAGTATTTTCATGATATCTTCCCCCACCATCATATACCTTCTGAATGAGTCTCTTTTCCTACTCTGCATTTTCAAGATTGGAAAGCCAGACACATTCCTTGAAAGAAACTCTAAATTGAAGTTCTGTGATGATTATATTCTTAGATCCATATACACCTGCTTGTCTGTTTGCTGGGGTCTCTCTCTCTCTCTCTCTCTCTCTTTTTTGGGAAGACGGGGGTGGGAGGGATTGTTTCTGTTAATTGTTATTAGTATTTGTTAAGCACAGACAGTGTGT
Source organism: Rafetus swinhoei (assembly GCA_019425775.1). Lineage (NCBI taxonomy): Eukaryota > Metazoa > Chordata > Testudines > Trionychidae > Rafetus > Rafetus swinhoei. Next base: position 264,210,895 of record CM033437.1, on the reverse strand, counting down.
TGATTGCTGTACATAATGCACATAAAGGTAGCCCCCACTCCAAATGGTTTACAGTTTATATGAAAAAATACATAAAGAGACAAATATTTGATTTAAGGACATCATAGACTTTAAACAATAATGAAGCCTGAGCTTGATTCAACCTGCTAGTGCAAGGAGGTACATATGGTGGAAGTTGACCAGATCAGTGCATCTCCCAGACACTTTGGCCATATCTTCTTCTTGTGTGGGTTGTACCAGCAACATTAGATCTGTTGGCAGAGTGGCAGTGCAGATGCCAGTGCCCTGTCTAAATGGATGTTTGCAAGGGGAGCTGCACCCTGGTCTGCACTAGTAGAAGTTGGAATAGCCTAAAGATGCCTTCAGAACATCCATAGCCTTTCATCTATGGATCTGAGTGGCCTAAGTACTTGTATCTAAGGAGAATGCTGCCTTCAGGGAATTCATCCGCTGGTAAGTAGTTTACTGGAGTTCTAGGGCAGTAGGTGGGCGTGCATCTGTTCTTACTTCATTCCACATGGGTTTGTGAGAATTAACCTACACTAAATTGTCTTTTGGTGTGCAAATCTTATGAACATGTTATTTGCTATGCGGCAGGTTTGTTAACAGAAATACAATGCAAGTCAAAACGTCTAAGAAAAAACGTGAAACAGACGCCTGATCAGCCAGCCAATGAGGATACCGAGGGAACGGACCTGAAACAAGTGACATCTACAACCAAAATATATAGGGTAATAAAATTGATGTAAAATAGTTTGTACAATAATTAGGATGTTTGAGCTACATGCAACTAACACAGTATACAATGAAGCAGCGGGTTGTGCCCAGGAAAGCTCATGATACTATCTACATTTTTTGTCAGTCTCTAAGGTGTTGCAGAACCATTCATTGTTTTTAAGTTTTTACAGTATACAATGGTTACAATTAAGAAATCTAGAGAATTGCTTTAGTCAGTCAGACATATTTCTCTCAGTATTTGTAGTGTTTTCCTATAATAAATGAGATAACTTTATTTAATGATCTAAGGCAGTGGTTCCCAAACTTTTCAGCATCACGCCCCCTTTTTGACTTTGAAAAACCCTCATGCCCCCCCAACAGCAAAAAAAAAAAAAAAGGAATTGACCGGGGCAGCAAAACTTGATTGGGGGGTGGGGGGGAGGCTGGGTTGCCTTGTGCCCCCCCTGGAATTTCTTCATGCCCCCCCAGAGGGGCACGCCCCCCAGTTTGGAAACCCATAATCTAAGGCATCAGTCTACATCAATAACATGTAAAATGATAACTTCTCTTATGGCTGGGGGTCTTCTCCCTAACACATTATTTATGGATGTGTGTGCAGGTGCAAACATACACATATTAGCATATCCATTCCACACAGAGATTAGATATATGGGGTGGAAATATCTATGGGATAAACTGCAGAGACAGGCACGTGATGAATTACATATGAAGTAAGATTTATCACATGGCCGTGCAAATTATCACTGGATATTTTTAAATACACATTTACAGATCTAATTTCTGTATGGGATGTGTATATTGAATGATTGCAGGGGTCTCAGACGCCTGGCCTGCAGGCCATCCCAGGCTGGAGCAGTCATGCAATCCAGCCGCAAAGTCCTGGCAGGCCATGGGAACCTGTCCATTACTGTTCCCTAAGCTTTGCCCCTTCCCACCACCACATCACTCTCCCCCCATGGCACCCCAAGATGTGGCTTCAGGGATTATCAGAGGGACCGGGCAGGGGGGCAACAGTAGTCTGGCCCCCATGAACTCCCTGAGGCAGCAGGAGTCGTGGGGAAGCGGAATGACCGTGCTCGCCAAGTGCGCTTTGCTTCCCTGCACCTCCTGCCACTGCAGGGACAGTGGGTGGAGCTCTGACCACTGCTGCCACCCTGTACCAGGCCCCCCATAATTCCTGAAGCCACATTCTCAGAAAACAGGGATAGGGAGGGAGGGTGGCAGGAAGGGGTAGAGCTCAGGGAACAGACAGCTTCTCCCCTTCACCCCGGCCTGCGAGGACTCCGCAATGGCTCCAGCTCTGGATGGGCTATGGCCAGGAGTTTGAAACTCCTAGATTAAGGTTTTATAAATTTTTGTGCACCTTTGACCACTCATCCTCATGCTGTCATGAATTCACTTCCCTCAGGATTACTATTAATATGCCACATCTCTAAGTACCTGCAAACGGTTACCATAAAAAAAATCAGTCTCATAGATGGAAATCTTGCTTTTTCTCCCCAAATGTGAAATTCCAATCTGCCAACATTGCGTCTAGATCTGGAATGTGCTGAGATATTAGACCTTAAAAATAATGATATTCTTAGGTATAGATAAGCAATATTGAGTTACTTTAGAATCTTGCAGTGCTTCTTTTGAGCCTACCCAGTTGGGGGGGCACAGTAATTATGAGATACAAAACAACTTTTAAAAAAACAACAAGGAGTCCTATTGCACCTTAGAAACTAACAAAAATATATGTATAGTATCATGAGATTTCATGGGCAAAACCCACAAACCTCCCCCCGGTTTTTCCACTTGAGATCGTCTCAGCTGAAGAAGTGGGCTTTGCCCATGAAAGCTCATGATACTATGCATAAATTTTTGTTAGTCTCTAAGGCTACGTCTAGACTGCATCCCTCTGTCAACAGAGGGATGCAAATCAAGCACATCGAAATTGCTAATGAAGCAGGGATTTAAATATTCCTCAAAAAATGAGGTTTACAGGATCTGTCGAAAAAGGGTTTATTTTCGACAGATCAGTGTCTAGACTGCCATTTTTTTTTAAAAAGCTCAGTTTTGGAAAAAAGCGGTGGCCATGTTTATGCTAATGAAGTGCGGGATATTTAAATCCCTGCTTCATTAGCAATTTCTATGTGCCTAATCTACATCTCTCTGTCGACACACCCTAAGGTGCCACAGGACTACTTGATGTTTTTTAAAAGTTGTTTTTAAAGTTACAAACTAACATAGCTTCCCCTCTGAGACTTGAGATACCAAAATAGTCCAAATAATGCTTTTTCCACATTATTTAACGTCAATAAAATATTTTTTCTGTTACATAAGTGTAATGTACAGAATATACAAGGTAGTGATATTGATGTTTTGGGATGTCCGTGTAACTCACTAATTACTAATATCTGCATAACTCACTAATCACCAAACTTGGTAATACTTCCACCCCAAACTCATGCTGGTGAAACATTTATACCACTTAATCATGGATCATTTGTATATCTCTGCAGTCTCCAAGGGATAAGTCAGACATCTTGTTGACATCCAAATGAAAGATGTGGATCTACACAGTCTGACTGAAATGTGAATTGCTAGATCACTTCCTGTTACTGAAATGTATGGGTTTTTTTCTGCCAGTATAGGAGAAGGTAGAACTTACCCCAGAGCAGCAGAACCTTCTTCATTACATCATGGATTCATACACTAAGCATCGAATTCCTCAAGAGGTATCAAAAAAACTTGTAAGTACACAAATGAATTAGTCTTTTGAAAGCTACCATTTGGGTTGTGTGAAGAGACTATAGGGCTAAATTATTATTATTATTAACGTTAGTTAATGTTGGGTACTGAGGCCTAGATGTCACTTTAAGAGTGGGTGGGTTTCCTCATCCTGTTTGCAGGTTAGGGGCTCTGTTACCTCTGGGCCCTGGTCTACACTAGGGAGTTATTTCAAAATAATCCCCCCATTTCGAAAAAATAAGCAGAGCATCCAAACTACCAAGCCCATTATTTTGAAATAATGGGCTGGTTATTTTGAAATCTGTATTCCTGCTTTCCCCATGGAATAAGCTTATTTCAAAATACTTATTTTGGGAGTTATTTCAAATTTAGGTATTTCGAAATAATTTCCTAGTGTAGACATGCCCAGGGAGCAGCAGTTAGTACGGATAGAGCTCACTTAAAGCAAACTCAGGTAAGTTTTGTCTCTCTCTGTTTTTGTTTATAAACATTTTGAATTCTAAGCAATAAAGCAGCCTTCCCGCAACGATATTTATGTTTTTATCTAATATTTCTGGGTGTATGCTGTGAACATAACATTTATATGGAAATAGCACTTAGAGCTCTCAATAAATTGGATCATGATTATGAGCGCACTGTATAGACCTATAGTAAATTGCAGTCCTTGGCTGCAAGGACTCCTTGCCCAAAGAGCTTATAGCCTAAAAGAAGAATTTACAATCTGAAAGTGTACAATCATTCTTTTGTCATTACAATCCGATCATTTCTTTGTTCATTGAACCCAAATATTGAGGAGAAATGTATATCTTGGGAAAAGTGACTAACACACTCAAATCTGATCATTCACGGAAGAGTTTCAAATAAGCAGTGTAATATGATGCTATGATGAACATTTCTTAACTGAAATCTACATTTGCTAGTAGAACCTAAATTTGTGTGAATAAAGTACAGCCTCCAGCCTTTTTTAAAAGGGGTGAAGAAAAAATAAAGAGATGGAAAGAAAGGGATGGAAAAAGGGGGGAAATATATTTTGGTTTCCAGTTTTGAAAACTAAAAAATTTCAATTGTGTTTTTTCTGTGAAAAAAAATGGAAAATGTCAATAAACAAAACAACCGTAACAAAGGCGTTTTGAACAACAAATTTGTCCAGCTCTCCTCAGGGCTCAATCCCCTTAACTTTCCACTGCACAGGGGATTTATGTGACATGTGTGGCAAGCAGGCTAAACGAGCTGTATGTTGCTCAGGTATTATAACCACATCATTTGTCTAGTTACTAGCTCAACTGTCCCTTTGCATTGCTGGAGCAATTATTTTTAATGGCATTTTTTTCCAGTGGTCGTAGTGAATTAACGTAATAATGGGCCTAAAGTTATGCTATGCTATCTTTTGCTGCAATTCCATCAGATCTTACCAGCACTTAGGGTTGGGCCAAGTAAATACTCAGATGGGTGATCTTCAATGAACATTGTGGGTGCTTCAGGCAGTGATGTTGCTTGAGTAGTTGGCATCTTTCCTCTTCAATCAATATGAACGAGTATTCCAATACAGTACTGCCTGAGATGCTGTTACACACATGAGATGTAAAAGCAAGGTTCTGACTGCATGGGGACAGTAAAGGTTTTATGCACTTTTCATAAGTGTAGGACTGTTAATACAGATGACCTGCCCAAATACTAATATGGAGATGATATTCTGCCTTCTAAATTCCCAGTGAAGTTGCAACTGAATACGGTGTCTTTCCTCACTCCTTAATCTAAACTGCTGGTTAACGTTGCTATGTAAGCAACTGCTGTAATCCACCTAAACTTCTAAACCCCCCAAACTCCGGTTTTATTGCTTATTATATTATAGAAATGTTGTGAGGATTAATTAGTAAATATTTATATTGTGTTTTGAGATATTCTCACAAAAGTAACGACAGAAGTCCAAAGAGTCAGCTATTATTAACCATTGTTTTCTAAAATTTGTTAATCCTAGTTACAAGAGGAATTCACTGCCGAAGAAAATTTTCTCATCTTGACAGAAATGGCTACTAGTCACGTTCAGGTTCTTGTGGAATTCACCAAAAAGTTACCAGGTATGTCACAATGGGCCAAATTTTGCTTCCATGGAAATTATTGGCAAACCTCCAACTGATTTCATTTGCAGCTTAATTGCTATGTATCTTTAAGTATATATAGACGAGAGGAAGTATAAAAGTACATTCCATTGTCCCTGCCAATACACACATATCTCAAATGCTGTTTTAAAAAATGATGCTTTGTAGTCCAGGAGACTGCTTTGAAAGATTCAAACTTTCTTTACATCTATTCAAGGACAAAATGTGCTGGGTTTTTTAGTCTTTGATGGTTTGTTATTTAAAAATCACCTTGCAATGCAAAATATTTCTCTTTAGAATTGACTCTAACACTTTAGAATCTTTATTTTATTCCCTGTGCCCCCTTTTTTGTGAAAGCCCTTTGGGTCAGTGTCATCCACTGAAGTCTGTGTGCTTAGAACATTGGCTTTAAGTGTGGGTGGGATGTTTGTTCATCGTTGTTTAGACTCCTTGAATAATGAATCACAGAAAATGAGATTTCAGTTTTCAAACTCACAAGTGGAAAAGGAACTATACAAATCTGTCATCATCCTACCTCGAGAGGCCAAACATGTCACAGCTCTACTAGGTTCTTTCTGGACCACATCCTGCCCCATCCTATGGGACTTCAGGCACAGCACAATAGGCAGAGCTTTTCTCCTTGGGGAGGAAGGATGCAGAGTATGTGCAGGGCATCCATCTCTACTCATGTCTCACGGAACCCGTCTCTATGTGAGTCGTGCCACACCTTCCTGTGCAGTGTGGCTTGGTGTTAAGAAGAGTGGAGGTACGATGGGTCATTGATCCTGTTACAGTGATTTCTTGAGCCCTAAGTTCGGTGCCCCTCCACAAGACCAGGGGTTCTCAACCTTTTTCTTTCTGAGGCCCCTCCCTACAAGTTATAAAACCTTCCCCAGCCCAGTGTGAGGGATAGGGGCAGAAATGGAAGGGTTCTGGGCCAGGTGAGGGGACTCGCATAGAAGTTGGACTTCTATATTTGAGGAGATAGAGATGGGCAGGTCTTGGGCCATCTTTGCACAGCAGGGCCCAGGGAGGGAGAACCATCTCCAACCCCTCACTCACTTCAGCAGACCAGGATTGTGGGGGCAACCAACAATTATAACTCAAAGGGAAAGGTCAGCTCAAAAATATGAAAAGCATTCAGGGTGCAGGCAGAAGGTAGCTAGAGGCTGTGCACAGAGAGCTGGTAGTATAGAAGACATGTGGCGGGGGGCTAGCAGCCAGAGGGCCAGTGAGAGCAGCAGGAGTCCCATTGTGCCCCACACACTCGCTGGCAGCAGTGGTGGGGAAGGCACAGGAAGGCAGCTCCAGCCACGCCACTCTGGGGGAGGTGCTACTCTGTCCCAGCACTCCCTGGAACTGGAAATGGCACAGCTGGAGATGCCTTTCTGCTCCTTCCCACCGCCGCTGCTGGGGAGTGTGGGGTGGGAGCGCAGCACGGACTTGCAGGGGGATTACAGGGGCTGCGTCAGTAGCAGAAGGCTGCTTCCCCACCCCCTACACTTATCAATAGTGTCAATGGGGAAGGCAGAGGAAGGCATCTCCGGTTGTACCACTTCAGCTTCCAGGGAGTAGCCCTTTTCCAGGCTGGGCTGGGCGGGGAGGGGAGGGGAGGGCATATGGCCGGTGCTCCCATCCTTCCCCTGTCACCAGTCATCTCTGGGGGTAGCTAAGGATGCAGGGATGAGGTAGCTAGGAGTTGTGTGCAGGGGGTAAGCTCAGGGTTCAGGGAGCACCAGCCAGAGGAGCTGCCACCTTTTACTACCCGGCTTGGGCTTCCTGCCTCTGACCTGGCTAGGGGCATGGCCTAGGTATGATAGGGAAGAGGAAGAAGTGAGCAGCCGGGAATGTGTGGAACTGTCTGGACCTGCCTCACTCTGATTAAGGCACTAAAGTTTTTGGGGTGAGGGAACTCTGCCTAAGGACTTGGGATTTCTCTGCTGTGGGACACCGGGGCTATGTTCATGGATCTCTTGAAATCAGCTTGTGGTCCACCAATGGGCTACGGACCGTGGGGCTACGTCTAAACTACACCCCCCTGTCAGCAGAGGGATGTAAATTAGACGTTTCAAAAGTGCAAATGAAGCGGGGATTTAAATATCCCGAGCTTCATTTGCATAATGGCGTTCTGGCGCTGTTTCGAAAAATCGCCCCTAAACCGTGGTTTCAATTTCGAAATGGCGTTTGTTTGAAACAGTGCCAGAACGCCATTATGCAAATGAAGCATGGGATATTTAAATCCCTGCTTCATTTGCACTTTCGATGTGTCTAATTTACATCCCTCTGCCTACAGAGGGGTGTAGTTTAGATACACCCTGGCTGAGAACCACTGCAGTAGACCATACTACATGTCACCTTCATAATGCACACATATGTTTTTGTATACAAATGTGTTAAATTTTCATTTTTTTTCCTAGCATTGCCCTTTTCCTCCCCTCTGTTAGGGGATTGTTTTAAAGCCTCTATTTCAATTCCAATTGTGTTTTGTTTTGCAAACCAATGGGCACAGGTTCACAGGAAATAAATGAAAAAATATAGTGAATGAGTTTGGAATGGATTCGGTTCAGCACTGAAAGATGATAATGCTACCAATTCTTTATTAACACTAAAGCAGGAATTTAATTTGTTATATGCTAATCAAGTTGAAGGCACTCTTACCTGATCCAGAACAAGATTACATACACGTACATGTGTGAGTGAGAGAGAAGGGCTGGAGAAGAGAGACTTGGAAGGATGTTTGCTTGGCAGTTTGAAAAAAGAAATGGGGTAAAACTAACCAGATTTCTGTAATACAGATGGTCTGTTGGTCTCAAGTCAAGAACAAACTAAGAGGCCCAAATCTTCAAACATTTCCACTAATTTTGGTTGCTTCATTTTGCACACCCAACTTGAGCCTGATTTTCACAGTTGCTGAGAACCTGTGGCTCCGGCTGATTTCAACTGGAGGGGTGGATGGATCCTCAGCGTCTAAGAAAATCAGGCAAAAGACTTCCCCTGAACTCCTGGGCTCCTGAAATTAGTGGATTCTCTTCAAAATATTGAGATTGGAGTTTTATTAGATTAAAATAAGTTTGAGGTGGAACTGCAGAAAAAAGCTCTTTTCTGAGTTATGTTAATCAATGTTTACTGAGGAAGAAGGGGAGAGCGGCTTCTAGATTAAATAAAACTGGTCTTTGAAAATTTAAAGTAATGGAGATTTAGCACAGTTTGACTATTGTGACTTTAAATCTGTGACTTTATTTCATTCTCTGCATTATCTTTCCTTGCTTGTGTGCTGCTTCATGGACTGGGTATGGGCTAATTGTAGTGGCAGGCGGCATGAACTGGGCTTTTCATAACCCTCGGTCCCACTCTCTTGTCAGAAGCTCCATTCTGCACTCATTGATGTATGTGGGAATTTGACAATATACTTCAATGGGAGAAGAGCCCAGGCCCACAAAAAGGATAAATTCCTATCCAATATACAGGGGGAAATCTCTATTCGAAATAACAAAGCTTAAAAATTGTGAAAGGGAGGCATGACTTTTGATTACCAGTCCCTTCTTTTCACATATCCCTATACAGCAGAACCTCAAAGATATGAACACTGGAGTTACAGACTTACCAGTCAACTGGACATCCTGTGAAACAGGATGTTATCAATCAGGCAGCAGTGGAGAAAACCCCAGCAAATACTATAATGCCTTGGGCCTTTAGCACTGGGGCTCACAGTGTTAGCCATGGGTGTGTATGAAGCAGGTGTGCCGACAGCTTCCATGGACCCCTAGGCAAGAAGTGTTGGGGGTCCTGGCTCTGCACCCCTAGAAGGGGCAAGGACTCGGGTGGAAGAGGCAGGGCCAGGGCAACCAGCCCTCAGCACTGCCTGGACCATGGTTCTGGACCTCCTTCCCCCTAGCCCTCAGAGTCATGCAGAGTATGCTGTACAGTGCTCCAGTGGCAATTTAAAGGGGCCCAGGGCTCTAGCTGCTGCAGCTGAAGCTGGGAATGGACCCACAGGATTAAAGCATCAAGTCCCAGAGACCCCACCCAGGTCTAAAGTCCTGAGTCCTGGTGCTCCCGGAAGGTAGAAGCCCTGAGTGCCCTCCCATTGCCCCCGCAGTCCCTCACCCCCACCCCACTGGGAGTGCTGGTGGCCCCTAGGGTCATGAGCCCTGACCCAGCTACCTGCCCACAGCCCAGACTCCCCCAGTCCATGGCTGTAGCCCCATCTCCCCCATGGCTAAAGTCCATTACATCTTGTTCAGAATTACGGCCCATTTCAGAATGATCATCATCATCATCAACAACAACCATGGGCTCAACGCCCGTTGGCGTCCAATGCCTCCCTCACTATTTCCTTTCATCTTTCCCTATTCAGTGCTGAGTGGCTTAGTTTCTGCAGACTAGCTCCGCACCAATCTACTATATCATCTACCCATTCTCTGTGGGGTCTGCCTCTCTTATTTGGACCATCCATTATGCCGAATACCAGGGTCTTAACTTTTCACTCATCGTTCATTCTGCAGATATGCCCGAATAGCTGTAACTTCCGTTGTATAACCTTCTGCAGTAGATTCTCTTTCAGCGGTATCTTCCTATATAATTCCTCATTGGTGAACTTCTGCATTCATCCTATTCTCAGGATCTTTCTATAACAACTCCTCTTGAATGCCAATATCCTTCTCTTTGAATCTTTCGTTATCACCCATGTCTCACATCCATACAACATGCTGCTAAATACACACTTTTCAAGACGCTCCACTTCGTTCCTAAGCTAATTGCTTTACTTTTCCAGATCTTATCCATTGCCTTCAAACTCACTCTTGCTTTTGCTATTCTAGTTGCTATTTCCTTCTTACAGTCTCATACATCATGTTGCTCCCCAGATACGTGAACTTCTCTATGTTCTCTAGTTCGATCCCATCTACACTGATCTTCCTTCCTATTTCCTTATCTCAGAACTATGGACAATGTCTAATCCCAAGGTGTCTCTAACTTTGAGGTTCTACTATATTGACATATGTAAAATCGTCTTAGGGTATGTCTACATTACAATTATACACCCATGGCTAGCCCATGCCAGCAGACCCCGGCTTGCAGGACATGGGCTTGTGGGGTTGTATAATTGCAGCATGGACATTTTCCACTTGGCTGGGCTCCTAGTGCATGGGTTCCAGCTGTGGATTCTTAACTGCAGTGTAGACACACTAATAGGGAGGAGAAGAGCCTGCAAAATACTACACCAATTTCAGGTGGGAAGAAAGCAAACCAAGGTGTCATGGATGCAGGAGGATTTGAGCCATCTGATGTGAAAATTGGTTCTTGAGTCACATCACCAGGGGTGCTGTCTAGTTGTTATACTTTTTAAAAAACATTATCCAATAATGAATGACCCTTCTTTCTCTGAAACTATTATGCCTGCTGTTCATTAGGTCTCAGCTCTAAAAATCTAAAGCTATGTCTACACTGCTGACTATGTCAGCAAAATGTATCTGAATATTCCATTCTCCTGAGTGACCTAGTTACATGAACATAAAGGTTACAGTGCACAGTGCTATGTTGGCAGGTGAATTTCTCCCACTGATATCACTTATGCTGCTCACAGGGGTGGTTTCTTTATACTGACAGATCTCTCTCGGGTCGACATACAGTGTCTTTACCACATGCGCTGAAGTTGCTGCAGCAATGTACATGTGGACATAGCTTATGTGACTGGTGTCATAACTTCAGACTGGATGAAAGCAAAATGATTTGAAATAAATCATTTACACCTTGATTAAATCTATATATTCCCACAGCAAAATGAACCTTTATTATTGTAATAAGTGAATGTGTAATAATTTCTTTAGTAATCTATTTGATGAATAGATGAACTAATTCAATAGAACTTTAGTTTGTAATAATAAAGACACCCATAAATAGTCCTCAGGATGTCTGTTTTATTTAAACACAGTTACTATATAAAATTGTTGTCTTAATTATTACTTAACCTTTTCCTGAACCAAAAACTCATTATCAATTCAACCTTAGAGCTTTTACCACTTAAATTAGTGGAAACCAGAAAAGGCATTAGTTGTGCTGTATTCATCTGAGGAGCAGAATATGGGCAGTTATATATCGAACACTATTGAGAACAAGGTAGAAAATACTGAAGAGTTGTGTAGGGTTAGAGAAATGCCTACATAGTTTGTAGTCCACATTTAAAGGTCAGAATCTAGCAAAGCAAATAAGTGACTGCTTATATCCAATTGAAATAAATGGGAATCTAGAATGTGTTTAAGTGCTTTGCTGAATCCAGGTTTAAATATACATAAGATTGAGTAGTCTGGAGAAGGATGCAATTAGCTCTTACACAGACGCATGCCATGCCTGCTAACCATATTCACGTGTGGGCTCTGTGAATGCCACTTGGCCACTAAGAGCACTGTTGGTTGGCTCAGAGAATGTGCAAAAGCTAAATAAAACAAATGAGATCTGATGGTCAAGAACTCGAGGATCGAAAATATTGATGGACTTTTATGTCAATTGCCAGTTTCTTATGTCTAATATCCTTCCAGGCTTTCAAACTCTCGATCATGAAGATCAAATTGCTTTGCTGAAGGGTTCAGCAGTAGAAGCCATGTTCCTTCGTTCAGCTGAGATCTTTAATAAGAAACTTCCTTCAGGACATACTGATCTCTTAGAAGAAAGAATTCGCAGAAGCGGTAAGTGCTTTATTTAGTGGAGAAAAGACCAGCTTTCGTCAGCATTTGGTCAGCATTTGCCCTTGAAATGTTAGTACAGAAAGCTTGTAATTGGTAATGAAATAGTTATCTGAATGCTATTTTTCTCAGTCAGCCTCTAGTACAAAGGTCATGAGGTAAATGTTTAATCATAATTTCATTGTAAACATTATGCATTAAGCTATATCAAAGAACCCTAATATATTTCTTCAAGGCTGAGTATAAAGGAACTGTGACAATAAAATGCCATTCTATCATGTTATTTAAATAAAGTATCAGTTTATATGTTCATAAATGTCATTAATATTATAACAATTATAGCTGAAACAAAAAACAGGACTATGTAGCACTTTAAAGACTAACAAGATGGTTTATTAGGTGATGAGCTTTCGTGGGCCAGACCCACTTCCTCAGATCAAATAGTGGAAGAAAATTGTCACAACCATATATACCAAAGGATACAATTAAAAAAAATGAACACATCTGAAAAGGACAAATCAAATTTCAGAACAGAAGGGGGATGGGGAGGTAAATGTCTGTGAGCTAATGATATTAGAGGTGATAATTGGGGAAGCTATCTTTGTAATGGGTAAGATAATTAGAGTCTTTATTCAAACTTAAGTGTAAAGTGTCGAATTTAAGCATGAATGACAGTTCAGAGGATTCTCTTTCAAGTGTAGTCTTAAAAGGCCTTTGAAGCAGGATGCAGGTAATCAAGTCGTTGAGACAATGTCCTTTCTGGTTGAAATGGCAAGAAACTGTTTTTTCTTTGTGATCCTGTCTAATATCTGTTTTGTGGGCATTGATCCTTTGGCGAAGTGTCTGAGACGTTTGTCCAATGTACATAGCAGACGGACACTTTTGGCACATGATAGCATTAATTATATTTCTGGATGCGCAGGAATATGTGTTCTTGATCTTATAACTCACTTGGTTAGGTCCAATAATGGTATCAGCAGAGTGAATATGTGGACAAAGCTGGCAACGGGGTTTGTTGCAAGGGAAGGTACCAGGGTTGGTATTAGTGTGGTATGTCCTGTGGTTGTTGGTAAGAATCATCTTGAGGTTAGGTGGTTGTCTATAGGAGACTATGGGTCTGTCTCCCAGAGCCTCTTGGAGTTTAGTATCCTGTTCCAGTATAGGCTGTAGTTTATTGATAATGTGTTGGACAGGTATAAGTTGGGGCTGTAGGTGATGACAAGTGGTGTTCTATTGTTGGTTTTCTTGGGTCTGTCTTGAAGTAGATGGTTTCTAGGTATTCGTCTGGCTCTTTCAATTTGCTTTTTTATTTCTCCGGGTGGGTAGTTGAGGTTTATAAATGCTTGGTAGAGATCCTGAAGTTTCTGGTCTCTGTCAGTGGGATTAGAGCAGATGCAGTTGTATCGAAGGGCTTGGCTATAGACGATGGATCATATGGTGTGTTCTGGATGGGAGCTGGAGGCATGTAGGTAACTGTATGAGTCAGTGGGTTTTCTGTAGAGACCACTCTCTAGACAACCTCTCTAGGTTTTCTGTAGACAACCACCTAACCTCAAGATGATTCTTACCAACAACCACAGGACACACCACACTAATACCAACCCTGGTACCTTCCCTTGCAACAAACCTCGTTGCCAGCTTTGTCTACATATTCACTCTGCTGATACCATTATTGGACCTAACCAAGTGAGTTATAAGATCAAGAACACATATTCCTGCGCATCCAGAAATATAATTAATGCTATCATGTGCCAAAAGTGTCCGTCTGCTATGTACATTGGACAAACGTCTCAGACACTTTGCCAAAGGATCAATGCCCACAAAACAGATATTAGACAGGATCACAAAGAAAAAACAGTTTCTTGCCATTTCAACCAGAAAGGACATTGTCTCAACGACTTGATTACCTGCATCCTGCTTCAAAGGCCTTTTAAGACTACACTTGAAAGAGAATCCTCTGAACTGTCATTCATGCTTAAATTCGACACTTTACACTTAAGTTTGAATAAAGACTCTAATTATCTTACCCATTACAAAGATAGCTTCCCAATTATCACCTCTAATATCATTAGCTCACAGACATTTACCTCCCCATCCCCTTCTGTTCTGAAATTTGATTTGTCCTTTTCAGATGTGTTCATTTTTTTAAATTGTATCCTTTGGTATATATGGTTGTGACAATTTTCTTCCACTATTTGATCTGAGGAAGTGGGTCTGGCCCACGAAAGCTCATCACCTAATAAACCATCTTGTTAGTCTTTAAAGTGCTACATAGTCCTGTTTTTTGTTTCAGCTACACCAGACTAACACGGCTACATTTCTATCACTATATAACAATTATAGGTTATTATTGTGTGTGACAGAAAGGAAAAATGCTTCTCTCTCTGGGTCATTTGGTAAGAAGGATCACAAAGAATAAAGAGCACTGAACAAAGATTCTTGTAGTATATTTTCAGTACATATTCAGCTTCGTAAGGGCTCTCAAAGGTCTGCATGATGAGTTTTACAGTGTCTGAACACAGTTCTCAACAATTGAGAACAACGGTTCAACAACAGCTGAACAGGCACTGAACACAGATTAGGGAGTTATTGTAGACTAGGAAAATTTCTTTGTGTCAGGTCACTGTACTCACATTTCAGTGATAGTACATAGAAAAGTATAAAGTCATTGTCTGTATGAAATTTTAGTTTGTACTGACTTTGCTAGTGCTTTTTATGTTGTTTGTTGGCTGTTCCCGGCCAATGGGAGCTGCAGGAAGCAGTGCAAGTCTGTGTTCCACAGCTCCCATTGGCCAGGAACAATGAACCATGGCCAATGGGAGCTGCAGATGGCCGTACCTGCAGAAGCAAGGTAAGCTACCTTTTGGGTATGTCTACACAGCAACATTATTTTGAAATAACTAGTGTTATTTTGAAATAACTTAGTCTACGTCTATACAGCAGGCAGTTATTTTGAAATAATGTTGAAATACTGTCAAGCTGGAGGACTTCTTACTCCAACTCCTGCAACTCTCATTGTACAAGAAGTAAGGGAAGTTGGAGGAAGAGTGCTCTATTTCGAATAAGTGCTGTGTTGACCAGGAGTGGACAATAATTTGTAATGGGGGGGCCACTCCAAGATTTTGACAAGTGGTCAGAGGCCGCATTGCTACCAAGGAGTTTTGGGATCTGGGACAGAGGTTGGGTGCAGAAGGGAGCTTGTGGTAGGAGACTGGGTGCAGGAAAGGGTGTGGAGTCGGAGAGGGAGTTTGAGTGAAGGAGGGGGTTGTGATCTGGGGCAGAGGCTTGGGGTGCAGCGTTCTGGAGGGAGTATGGATACAGGAGAGGAATCTATCCTGAGGGAGGAACTCTAGGAGGTGGTGTAGGGTCTGGGAGGGAGTTGTGACCTGGGTGAAGGGGGTGAAGAGGGTTTGGGTGATGACTTGGGACAGCGGAATGGGGTGCAGGGTCAGGGAGGGTGTATGGGTGCAGGAGAGGATTTTGGCCTGGGGGTGAGATTCTAGAAGGGGGTGCAGGTCAGAGAGGGAGTTGTGACCTGGGGGAAAGGAGTACAGAGAGTTTGGGTGGTGGTCTGGGGAAGGTAGTTGAGTGGGGGACAGAGGGTGGGGATGTCAGAAGCAAGCTCTGGCTGGGAGGCGCTTACCTAGGCAGCTCCCAAACAGCTGCCCTACAGGAAACTGTTCCACGTGGCTCTGCTCTGGCAGAGTGAAGGGTAGGGGGGAAGGAGGGAGGAGGCTTCATTGGCTGCCCCTGCCACCAGTAAAATATCTCAGCTGCTATTGGTCGGAAACTGGCCGATGGGAGCTGAGAGATTCTGATGAGGGGCAGGGCAGAGCACAAAGCCTCCTCCTTGCTCCTGGAATTGAGCAGCCACATTCAAAGTGGCTGCTGCTGTGCTTTGCTTAAGAGTCCCAGAGAGGCAGCTGCGGGCTGGACCCAATGGCTTGGCAGGCCAGTTCTGGCCTGCTAGCAGCTTTTTGCCCACCTCTGATGTAGACACTCCCAGTTTCAAAATAAGCTATGCAAGTGACGTAACTCAATTTGCGTAGCTTATTTTGAGTTAAGCCCTGCTGTGTAGACGCACCCTTTCTGCCAGCCTACCCTAATGAGCTACTAGCTGCTCACCACTGGTGTAACACATTCTTATTGAATTCAGATCCAATCCTAGATTCATCTAAGCAAGCTCCTAATTCTAACATCTTCCAATCCTTGATCTCTCATTACACATACATTGTGATCCAGAGCTCCATTATTGGTTAATGTTCAGGTGCAAAGTCTCAGTAGTGGAACTCCTTGGGATTCCTGCTTCCGACATGAACAACAACAACAACAACAAAATACAGTGATTTCTCCAGATTCTTGTTATTAAGTAAAATTTACCATTTTCCACCAGGCCTGCAACTCTTTCTCAGGCTATGTCTAGACTATGGGGGCTCCACCACATCCAGGGAATGCGTCTGCTCTTCTGCTTTTTTTTGTGGAAGAGCAGACGTGCTGTTTCGGAAGCCCTGTCTTCCTCCTCCCACAAGGAAGAAGGGCTCTTCCAAAAGAGGGTTTTTTTCCAAAATTTGGCCCATTGTAGACGGGCTAAATTTTGGAAAAGTCTCTTCAGAAAAAACTATCAGAAAAAGGTACGCAAATTGTGGAGCACAATTTATGTACCTTTTTCCGATAAAGCCCTGTAGTGTAGACATAGCCTCAGTCTGGGTGGACTTTTTCCAAATAATGTTCCTAACCTCTAATGAGAGAATCTACTCATGCCATCTTGAATCATATCCTTTACTGTATCAATGATTCAATTTGCATGCATGCCAAAGCAAAAGAATCTTTGGTCTGGAGGACACCAAGAGCTTGCAAGAGGTGGAAATTGTTCTTTTTTGAGATTGTTCCCACTCCTCTGAGACCTATGCCACACTATCTTGTATGGAGCTTAGCTGATCGAAGGATACCCTTAGGGCATTGTGAAATCCTTTAGGTGTTACTCTACTGCATTAATTTTATTTTCTATTACCTGCTCATTTATGCTCTTGAGGACTTCAACCCGAGTGCCAATTGTTCCTCATATCCCTTTTCATTCTGGCCATGCAGGGTCTGGGGACATCAGAAAGATTTATTCAATGTTACCAGCCCTTATATAACGGCTGGACCAACTTTTGACAGTGAGGTTCTGTAACTGTTATGTTTGCTAATGTGAGATCTACAATAACCTTTTCTTTCATACTTGTTTCATTGTCTTTACTGTACATCCACACATTTACCATAATTTGACTTACTCTTTACTTTGTCTCTACATGTTTTGTCTTTTACCATCTGATTCATAATAAATAGTTCTTTAAGGCTATGTCTACACTGCAGGCTTTTTGCGCAAGAACGGCCATTCATGCGCAAAAACTTGCGGAGTGTCTACACTGCACGTGCATTCTTGCACAAGTAAATTTACAGTAAGGCGTCAGAACAGAGGGTTTCTTGCGCAAGAGTTATTCCTTTCCCCAGGAAGAATAAGCCCTCTTGCGCAAGAAGGCAGTGTGGACGGGCAACAGGGGTTTCTTGCGCAAGAAAAACCTATGGCTAAAATGGCCATCAGAGCTTTCTTGCACAAGAGAGCGTCTATACTGGCATGGACACTCCTATGCAAAAGCACATCTCTTGTGAAAAAGCAAAGGGCAGTGTGGATGCTCTCTTGCGCAAGAATTTTTTAGCAGAAACTCTTGTGCAAAACAGTTCTTGTGCAAGAAGCCTGCAGTGTAGACATAGCCTAAATGTTTTCCCTCTTATATTAGTTGGCTTAAACAGTCTGTCGAATGGGTAAATAGTGGGCTAGCATATTTACCCATTTGACTTAATACCAACATTTTTATTTTTCTACTTCATGATTTATATTCTCCCCTAACCTTATTTTCCAAAAATGAAGCTTCCTCCAGGTATTAATTACCTAGGTCAGGCCTGGCCTTTGCTACATTCCCCTAATTCTTTTTATATCAACATTTTTTGCATTATATTTTTATCTTTCTGTGCTTTCCCACATTCCCAAAATTGCAGCAGTGGTAATGATTCAAACTACCATTAAAATAGGCTTAAAATACAAGCCAGAGGGTGCCAGTTTACCTCCTTTTTATGCTATTAAAAATTCCTAAAATATGTCTATTAGCAAATTTCTTGAGGACCCAGGGCCTCCAAAATGCAGGGCAAAATAACCTTCCATTTCTCTCCTGCTTTCACTATCTGTAGTCTTGCCTCCCCATATTTTTCTGCCCAGTGATGGGGTTAAAAGTGTGTGTTTGCAGGACGAGGCTTGCACTCTGACCAAAATAAAGCCAAAACAGTCATCATTTTGTGGCTGATTCTGATACTTTTACTAATGTTGAATAGGACCTTGCTCCGTGAGTAGTCTCAGTGATTTTGAAATTAATTAGATTATTCATGGACTCAGGTACTATTATGCATGAGGGGGTATCAGGATCAGGCCCTTGAATATTTTCAATGTATATAGTATAAGTTAGTATAAAGAACAAAAAAGCATCATCAGTACAATTCTCACCTCAAAAAAATTCTAAACATTGGGCTTGAACATACAGTTCAATATGCAAATATGCAAAGAATACTTAAGTTTACTTCCTCTGTATTTTGTTGAACTTATACCAGTTACTTAGAAAGCTTCAAAAGTGCAAAGCTTGGCTGCAAATTTTCTCTGCTTTAGAGAGGGACAGTTATTATGAAATGCAAAAGGATACCTTTGTCTGTCGCACAAATGCACTTTGTTTAGCTCAACAAATATTTCTTTCATACACCATCTGCCACTGACTTTGTTACATGATGCTTCTAGAATCTTAAAATATTGTAGGAATTTAATTGAATATGTAATCCAGAGCCAACCAAATTAACATAATAATATGTGAAGGAATAGAAAAGATGAGTTTTGAAGACTAAGGTATGGATACATGAACTATTCTAGCATGCCAAGCAGTTTGTTAGTTTACCAACCAACTTTTGAGTAAAAATGCTTGTCCTGAAACTCACTACAGCACAACATTTTATATGTTTGTTTGGGTTGTTTGTTTAAAATGAATCATTAGTGAGAGATAAATAGATCCATATTGGAAAGTAATCTAGCTGCAGCACACACAAGAAATGACATTTTAAGTAAGTACAGGTTGCACCTCCCTCGCCCAGTACCCTCTGGGCCTGACTTGTCCTGAACCAGGGAATTTGCTGGGCCAGTGGAGATCAAAACTGAAGCCCAGGGTTCCACTCTACCCCAGTGGTCCCAGACTCTACTGCTGTCTGGAGTTCCACTCCACTAAAAGCTTCAGCCATTATTTTGTGTTGCAAAAATGCTAAACAAATAATTCAGCAAAGAAATTAAAACTAACCTAGGCAAAAAGGCAAAATCCAAGAGCAGTGAAGATGTAATGCAGAGGGAAGAACAGTGCAAAACAAGCAGCAAACAAGCATGTAAGACAAAAGAAAAAACACAAACTGAAAAAAGAACCACTGAGGAAACACAAATATAGCTGAGCAAAATTCAAAGCAGGAAAGCATATCGTATGACAGGGCATGGATGAGAGCAGAGGGAAACAGTAACGTATCAGAAATATTCAGAAAAGCACCAAAGAATGGCTCTCTTTTAAAAAAAAGTATATTGTTGAATTTAATCCTTAGTCAGAGTTTATATCCATATAAGATATTTTTTAGATGTCAGGAGAGTGTCAGCTAGGTCCTATTGTCAGGCTTTGATATATGTACCCATGAAAATGGGAAAAAAATGCCTGAAAGTCGCAAGCTGTCCAATGTTTTGTTATCTGCCATGATATTCTCTTAAAATGGCTTTCATCTATTAATATTTATGCTTTTTCCCCTCTCCAATTGTATTGAATTTAAAATTGTTCTGATAAAGAAACCATAGAGATCTGGTGGTGATGACCTTTCAGCATTAGCAGCTTTCATTTGATTCTTATGCAGAGGCAGTACATTTTTATTTATTAGTGTGACTATTCTGGCTAAATAGCAGCACATCTCACCAGCTGCTTTGTTTGTGCCCTCGGGGCCTTTTACAGTTTACATAATACAAAAGTTTTTTCTTTAAATGTTGCTGAAACTGAATTCCTCTCCTACATGAGCTACCAGTGAAACCTATGTAACGTTAAAGAGAGCCTATCCCTTTTTTTAATGTTAATTAATGCTTTAGAATGTATACCACATTGCAATTAACTGGTTAATTCTGTGAAAGGCTAACATCTCAGTAATACACACAGTTTACTTCTGTAATTTATAAAGGTGATTTGAAGATTCTACTTATTGATAGTGCAATATTACTAAAACATTTAGAAAGTGCTAAATATTTTCTCAGTGAGCATTTATACACTGTAACTATTCTTCTGGCAGTCGTGAAGGGCCAGATTCTGCTATTTTTACTCTATCATATCATTCCACAAATAATTCTATCAAAATCAGCATTAAGAAATAAAATTCTACTTTGCATCCGTAAGTGCGGTAAAATCTGGCTGTAAATGTTCGGTGAATAAAATACTTATGTTAGTGTGAAATGCATTGTTGTCTTCATTGATGGGTTTCATGTGCTAAAGTGCAATCAGATATATTCAAGAAGGGAAATAACCACAGTTCTAAAATATTGCTAAGGGACACATTCTGTTCTTCAATGTGAATACATGGTTCTCATTGACTTCAATGAGAGATCCACAAAGCAAAATTTGGCTCAGAAATAATATATAATAATTTCCATTATTATCATTATTATTATTTATTTGTATTACTGTGGTATGTAATAGTGCTAATCATGTCCAGGTGCTATAAGGCACAGGACAAGAAGACAGTCCCAGCTCCCAAGAGTTTACAATCTTAGTTTCAGACAAGAGATAACAGATAGGGGAGTACAAAGAAACAATGAGGTGATTTTGGTCAGCAGGACATGCTGTGGTTTCAACATATCAGCAGCCTACCCACTGTCAAGATTTTTGTAAGCATCATAGTAAAGGAGAGTTTTAAGGAAGGATCTGAAGGGAGCTAAGGACTTAGTTTTGCAGGTGTTTATGAGGCGCTGCATGCAGGTGGGAGGGGCAGCATGGAACAGTTACATTTTCCAACCAGCACCTGCCTACCAAGTAGTCAATGGAGACTGGCATCGTGGGCCAATCGGAGATGAGAGCTGACATCTTGCTAGTGAATGTGAGAGGATAGGAAGGAATAGGGCTTTGAAAGTGAAGACTGACAGCTTAAGTCTGATGAGATAAGGAAGGAGGAACCTGTGCAGGGATCCCAAGAAGGAGTGAAATGATTGAAGTGATGGGCTAGGAAAATGATCTTTGCAGTAGTGTTCTAAATAGATACAAAGAGGGGCAAGATTGTATTTGTCAAGGTGAGAACACAGGGTGTTGCAATAATTGAGACATGAGATGAGAGCCAGGAGGAGAGAGTTAGCTATGTGGATGGCTAAGAAAAGTTGTATCTCAGGGTATATCTACACTACAGAGTTTTGTTGGAGAAACAGCTGTTTTTCTGACAAAACTTGAGGAACATCTACACTGCAATTGTGTTCTTCCGCAAGAAAATCGAAAGAACAGAGGGGTTTTTCCGGCATTGGTAATCCTCATTCTATGAGGAAGAAGCATTTTTGTGAAAGAGCTCTTTCACAAAAAGGCATGTTTGGAGGGGGAAGAGGAAGTTCTTTCAGAAGAAGAGGGAAGAGGAAAAAGCACAGGTGCCCTGGTGGCCATTCTGTCCTTAGCAATCACAGCTTATATGCAAGAGAGCGTCCATTCAGTCTGGATGCTCTCTTTTGGAAAAGCAGATTGCTTTTTTGATGCACTTTTGCAATGTGGACACTCTCTTTCGGAAGAAGTTTTTTTGGAAGATCTCTTCCGAAAAACGCTTCTTCTGAAGGAAGTCTGTAGTCTAGACGTAGTCTCAGAGATGTTTTCAAGAAAGACTTAGACATAGCCTGGAAATAAGGATTTAGAATTGAGTTCTAAGCAAAAGATACTCAACTTATAGTCCTGAGTATCAGATAGGATGGTGGTGGTATCCACAGTGATACAATTTTTAAAACACATTCAAATTGAAATTCCTGAAAAAGAAGAGAAAAGCGAGTAAATGAACAAAACCTTTTAAAATAGGATGATTTACCATCTTCAGTAATATTTTACTGCATTGTAATACACACAGCCATGAGTATATACCACATGGGAAAATTGTGTTTATGAATATTTCAGAGCCATCTGCCACATGAAGTAGCCAATTCGATATCCCTGCATGGTGAGTGTTTAATTCATGTCTGTAGAGGCAGCGGAATACAGCATCCTCATTACAATGTGCAGGGAATTTCTACTGTATTTGCACATTGAGATGAGACTAGAACACAATGTCTATATTAATATATTTCCCAAACTGACTATTACTCTGTTTTATATAAATAGACGAAAGTCACCAAAACTATAAGGGTATGTCTACACTACAGAGTTTTGTCAGAAAAACACCCGTTTTTCTGACAAAACTTGAGTTACGTCCACACTGCAATCACATTCTTTCAAAAGTAAATTGAAAGAACAGAGGGGTCTTTCCGACAGTGGTGCTCCTCTTTGTATGAGGAAGAATGCCTTTTTCCAAAGAGCTCTTTCGGAAAAAGGCGTGTGTGGACAGGGAGGAGGGTTTTCTTTCAAAAGAAGAGGCCTCCAGGAAATAACACAGATGCCCTGGTGGACACTCCATCCACACTAATCACAACTCTATAGTTCCTGTCTCCTGCCAGCTCTTAAAGCTGCGGGCACCCAGGACAAGCCTTGTGGCAGGAAGCCGGCCCAGAGAGCTGCACTTGACCGTGCAGCTCTCCCTGCCACACAACTTGGAGTTGTGGCCGAGCAACAAGCCCCCCGAGACCCGCCTGACTTTCACAGAGAGCAGCCCCAGGAACGATTCAGGGGCAGCAAATGCCATGCGCCCTCCTGGTCTGGGGCGGAGATCCTGTCCCTCTTGGAGCTGTCGGGGGAGGAGGCCACCCTGCAGGATCCCCGCTCCCAGAGGCAGAATGCTGACATTTATGGCTGGATGGCCGAGGCTCTAGCCGAGAGGGGACACCACCCCCGCACCTTGGACCAAGTCAGGAGCAAGGTCAAGGAGCTGCGCCAAGGATACGCCAGGGCCAGGGAGTGCAGCTCTCACTCGGGAGCAGGACCACACTTGTGCCCATATTATGAGGAGCTGCGCTGAATCCTGGGGGGTGGTGAAGCCCTTTCCCCACCCATAACAGTGGACTCAGGACTTGAGACACCCGTGGTCACCCAGCCGGAGCTCCTTGATGTTGAGGAGGAGGAGGATGAACAGCAGCTGCAGAAGGAGGAGGACACGGCCAGTACGGTTACCCTCACCCCGGTGCCAGTACCCCAGGCCCTGGACATCTCCCAGGTATCTTCTGACACTGGGGAGGGATCATCAGGTGAGTGATGTCAGTTTTACACACACACACAGGGCAAGGGAGGAGGGTGCAGACGGGATGGGGAGTGATCATCACTCGGCCTGCTTGGCCTGGACAGCGTGCTGCACTCCGTGCACGTGCAAGCATGTGTAGCAGCAGTGTGCACTACGTGGCCTCAGGAGCTAGTCCTGGAGCACCCACAGGCTCGTGCTCACAGCCCCACACACGTCTGACCCCTGGGGGGATGCCCTCCCACCACCAGACACCACTGAAAGCAGGCTGGGCACAAGGGTGCACACATGACCCCAAGCATTCCAAGGAGTGCTGCACACAGCTCACAGCCATGCCTGCATGCTCGAGGAACCACCTGCTCTTGTGGACAGCGCTGCCAGGCGCAGGTGTGTGTGCAGCTCCCATGGAAGGCTAGGCTGCTCCAGGCCCCTGTCCCGCTCATGGGATCCCACTGTGGCCGGACACTACCCTTGCCTGCTTGTCTGTGGGACAGGGGTGGGGAGTAGCGGGAAGCGTGATTCCCTGGGCACCTCGGGGCCTCTGTGAGGCAGGTCCTGCTGTGCAGGCCACACATGGCCTAGCTCATGAGACATCACTGTCCTCTGGCCTGAGGACTGTTGGTCACTGCTCACACAGGAGAGCACGGCCGCATGCACAGTGTCTGCATGGATGACTGACTCCTGGTCTTTTCCTCCACAGCTGGACCAGCCCTCGCTGAGGGGCGATCCACACCATCAGAGGTAGCCACCTGACCCCAGGGGGAGCCGCAAGCACAGGAGGGTCCACGAGGACCTCATGAGGGAGCACATGGATGTCCTGCATGACATGCAGTGAACCCTGGTCCAAAAGGTCCAGGATGATGCCGAGTGATGCAACCGAATGTGGGACCAGCTTGTGCCACCATCTGGGAAGTGATGGCACACTTGGCCCCTGTCCCCACTCTAGCCTCTGTCCCCACTCCAGCTCCCGCTGCCATGGCTATACCCCCTTCCCCGGCCCCCCCAGCCATCCCTGACCCCACTCCAGCCCCCCATCCTGCCCATCGCCCTGTGGTCCCAGTCCCCAGCCATCCCCAAGTTTGCCAAGGTCCCTGGATCTGAGGTGGCTCCACCAGCCACCCCACATGCCACACCCAGCTCTGAACCTCCGTCCTCCCTCCCCCCTCCAGGTTCTCAGCCCCCCCCTTCCCAGTTACTGTTATTTTACAAAAAATACAACGTTTTTGTGGTTCCACTCAAAACTGGCGTATTTATTGGGAGTACAGGGAAAGGGAGAAGGGAGGGGTAGTGGTTGGAAAGGTATAGGGAGGCAAGGCAGAGGCCCCTAGTGGGGAGGCCCTGGGGAGAGTTACTGGGGTCCTTCAGAGAGACTCTCCCTCAGGGTCTCCCAGATGTGTACCCTGGCCTGATGTGCCTGGCAGATGGCAGCTCTCCATGGCTGCTCGAAGGTCCTCCCTTCATGGCCGGCCTCTGCTTCCCACCCCGGGAGGAAGGCCTCCCCCTTGCTCTCCACAATGTTGTGGAGAACACAACATGCCGTGACCACCTTGGGGATGCTGTGCTCCCCCATGTTGTGGCGGGTCAGGAGGCACCTGAACTGTACCTTTAGGCACCCAAAGGCGCATTCCATCTCCATGTAGGCCCGGTTGAGGTGCACATTGAATTGTTCCCTGCTGGGGTCCAGGTGACCAGTGTAGGGCTCCATGAGCCACAGCATGAGTGGGTGAGCCGCGTCCCAGATGATGCACGGTGGCATCTGGACATTCCCTATGCGAAAGTCCCGCTGGGGGAAGAATGTGTCAGCTTTCAGCTTGTGGTAGAGGCTGGAGTTTCAGAATATGCAGGCATCATGTGCCTTGCCCAACCACCCAATGAAAATGTCCAAAAACTCCACGGTGGTCGACCAGGGCCGCAGCACCATGGAGAAATAGCCCTTCCTGTTGATGTATTGGGCTGCTCGATGATATGGTGCACGGATTGGGATGTGGTTTCCATCTGTGGCTCCCCTGCAGTTGTGGAACCCCATGGAGGTGAATCCTGCAACGATGGGGTCCAGGTCTCCGAGGTGGATGACCCTGCGTAGCATGATGGAGTTTATGGCCCTCACAACCTGCAGAAGGAGACAAAGATACAAACAAAACAGAGAATGAGAGAGAGTGCTTGAACCCTTGGCAGGTGGCCACTCCCCCTCCATCCTCCCCTCAAACACCCTAGGAGCCACTCCCTATGAGACTGCCCCCACCCCCAGCAGAAGGGCTGTGTGAAGGTGGGATGGCACAACCCCCGGGGATGGGGCTTCCTCCCACCCCCAGCCCACACCCTACACCCTCCCTTTTCATGAGGGTCCCTTTTTTCTAGTACTTCCCCCTCCCCCCCCAGGGACTGCAGCCCAAGAATGCCTTACCTCCATGAGGTGGGCCCCGAGGGTGGACTTCCCCATGCTGAACTGGTTGCCCACTGACCTGCAGCTATCTGGGGTGGCAAGGTTTCAGACGGCGATGGCAACCCACTTCTCCGGGGGGTGGCGGGCTACAGGTGGGTGTCATGTTGTCAGAGGACAGGGGTGAGCCAGACACATAGCTCCATAAAGGTGGCCTTCCTCATCCTGAAGTTGTTGAGCCACTGCTGGTCGTCCCACCGATCCATCACCAGCCAGTCCCACCGGTCGGAACTGGTGTCCAGCCTCCAGAATCGTGTCTCTACCGTGGGGTGCGGGTGCAAGGGCATTGCTCCCGCATCAGGCAGAGGGACTCACAGATGAGCTTGGAGTTGAGCTGAGGCAGGACTGTCAAGATGGTCTGCACAAACTGCTGCAGAACCTGCAGCATGGTAGTGTGGGGCCATTGCATGCCCAGAGGCAGCTCCGGCTCCATAGCAAAAAGAATGCTGTGGTGTCCAAAAGCTGGGCAACCAAAACATGCACTGCACAAGCTTTGCTGTTTCTTGGAGAGGTAGGCAAGCACACAGCAGAACCTGAGAAACGGCTTTCCGGGGGAGTCCCTTTAAACATGCGTCTCAGATAGCCTTAGGCAACAGCACCCAGAACCAACTGCTGATCTAAAGCCCTGGCTGAAGTGGTTCCAGGTGGCCTTTTATGCGAGAAAGCATCCAATCAGTCTGGATGCGCTCTTTCAAAAAAGCAAATCACTTTTTCGATTCGCTTTTGTGCGTAGACGCTCTCTTTCGGAAGAAGTTTTTTCGGAAGATCTCTTCCAAAAAAAAATTCTTCCGAAAGAAGCCTGCAGTCTAGATGTAGCATTTGAGAGGTGTAAATTATACCTCTCTATCAACCAGGCTTTCTTCCCTACCTGCAGGTAATCCCACAAAGGAGGTATGATATTTCCACAATCTCTTTCTTTCAGGATCTTCTGCTGGGGTAGCACTAACTGGTCTGGGTTGTAAAACAAGTCTAGGGAGACTAGATATCCTAATAAGATCGGAACTGTCCTGATATTTAGCTCTTTGCCCTGCATCCCAACCAATGCACAATTGGGATGCCATTTGTCCTGCTGTAGTAGAGTTGCCAAGCATCCGGTTAGTGCGGGGCTGACAGGTTTCCTATCTGGCTCTGTTCAACTCTAAGGAAGTGGTGACATCTCCCTTAACACCTACGTGCAGGGACAGCTAGGGGAGCTCTGCATGCTGCTCCCATCACAAGCGCTCACTCCGCAGGTCCCATTGCCTAAGGGGCATCATTTTTTATTGCATGGAGGGAACAGCTGTTTCTCCCTAACTTTGATTTTCCCCTCCCCAGACCTTTCCTAGCTCCTTGCCAGCTGGCACAGTGTTGTCTCCCCAGGGCTGCTGTGGGGAGGGGCTGCCTGGGCTAGGACTCCTAATCTGCATGTTATCAGTGCTGCTCCTTCTGCTCACTGGCTGGACAGGAAGCAGCAGTGGCAGCCTGGGCTGGAGCTGACTGAGCAGAGCAAGACTGCCCCCTTCCCCATTATCCTTGCTCCAAGCTAGCCACTGTTGAGACTCCATCTCCTGGCTTGCCCCCCAACCATCAGGATAGGGTGGCCATGCTATGCCACCACCTTACTCCCATCCAGGATGGGATCACCCTTCCAGGCCTCGTGAGCAGCTGTGGCCTCAACAGTGGAAGGGGGGATGTTGAAGTGATGCTGCTGGGAGGAAGGAGCTAAAGAGCCCAGCAATCATCTGACAGAGGAGAGGTCATGTGTCCACTTTTCTGGTGCTGCAACCTGTCTACTAAATCAACTATGCCATGCCAAGGTCTATATACCACATGCCACCCAGCAGAGACCCTGAGTACCTGTGGCCCAGTGATTATAAAGTTGTGTCATGATGACATCTGTGAACATTCAAATAAAATAAAAGTCAAAGTTGCTAATGAATGCTTCTGAGTCTGGAAAACAATTTCGATAGATGAAAGATAAGTTATAATTTAGTGAGTAATTAATACATTTTGTTTTCCATAAAACAACAGTCACTTATGGCTACAATTAATATCCACTGGCGTGTTTATACTTATCCAGATGAAAGATCTTTTCATCCATATTAAGAACATAGTCTTGATCATTGTTAATTAGCACAAAACATTCTCCTGGTAGAAGTTAAAAAAAACCCCTACATGTCATAAACCTTTCTCTTAAGCTCACCTTCAGGCAGATCTGTTTAATTTCTGTTATTGAAAAGAGGCAACTGAAATAGACACATTGAGAAAATGTTGCTTCAACAACAGTGGTAAATACTGACTGTCTGTATATTTTAACCGGCTAACTACTTAAGGCCTGAAGCTGCAGACCCTGTATGTCCTTCATTTGCATTGCCTTCAAGGAATGGTTTGCCAATGTAAGAACTGCAGGACTAAACTCTTAAAAAGCAAGATAAAAAAATCATACATATGAAACCATAAATATTAAAGAAGTTGTACAATAGATAAAATGGGCTGGACAAATAAGAGCCTCTGCTTTGAAGAGCTTTCATGAATATCTCCCATTGACTTCTCTGGAAATGTCATCAAGTCATTAGACTCCTCAGGGCAGAGACTCTTATTTGTTTAAAACATTTTACTCATATTCTGAAGGCAAAGAAATTTCATAGAAGATGGATCAACCCTTGTATGCCCAGTATGATACATGACATTACAAAACAGAACACAGAGTGGCGCATATTCTTTGTAGCTGGAATGGTTCATGGAACAAACGGGACTAACAGAAGATTTTTGAAAGAGGGAAGAAAGGGTGGCTGGTGAATATTAATCAGAAAGATATATCTATGGGTAGGGTTGCCAGATGGTTTCAACAAAAATACCGGACACACTTGACATTACATCACAATCTACATTACATCTTATTTAGAAAATACTGGACATTTATATTTTCTCATTTATATTTTCTCAATTTGTTTCCCGAACAGAAAGCTCAAATACTGGACTGTCCGTTTCAAAACCGGACACCTGGCAATCCTATCTATGGGACAACATGTAGTAGGCATCTCATTGTATAGATTTTTTAAAATCTCATTGTATAGATTGTATAGATTTTACATCATACATCTCATTGTATAGATTTTTTAAAAATAAACAAAAGTAATAACTAGCTTATTTTTTCTCTTCTCAGTGAGGCCAGAAAGACTTCTAAAAGTCAAATTAAAAATTTAGAATAAAAGTACAAACACAATTGTCTTGGCATCTCAGAGGGATAGCCATGTTAGTCTGTAACTAAAACAACTTAAAAAACAACTCAAAAAGCCTTTAAAAACTTCAAAAAATTGCCTTGGTCCACTTCTAAACTGCAAACTGCAGCAGTGATTTTGAACAATGTCCCATAACACCCCCTAGTTACTACCCAAAAGCCATTTTTATTCTGCTTCTTAAGCACCTAAGGAACATGAGACCACCTCTACATATTTCATAATATTTATTTAAAAAACACAATTAGGCATTTTAAACATTTCTCTCTTCTTTTTTCTGATGGGGTTTATTGAGTTCAAACTGAAATATTTTCAGTCATATAAGAAAACAGCTCCCTCTTGTGATGAAACAGCAGTTAGTGCATAATGAAATAGTGCAGAAGAGGTCTGTAGAGAGATGAATAGAACAAAAGCAGAAAAGCCTCTCCCACTGGGGCTTAGCACGTTACATTTTTTTAGCTTACAATAACCTCTTGCTTCATTTAACTATTGAAATACTTCAAAATTCTATTCTTGTTGGTATCAATGCATGCAAACTCTCTAACACTCTTCATTCTTTCCTCTGTTATCATTTATTGTATGTATTATTTGTATCACAGTGGGGCTGAGGTCAGGGCCTCATTGTGCAAAGCACTGCACAGACATATAGCACTTGTCTACTCTTAAAATGCTACAGTGAGACATCATAGACATTACCTACACCAGGAGTGGGCAATAATTTTTTTTTGGAAGGGGCACTCCAAGATTTTGGAAAGTGGTCAACGGCCACACTTTTCTGTGGAGGGTATGCAGGGTCTAGGATGGAGGCTGGGTACCGAAGGGCACATAGGGTAAGGAACTGGGGTGCAAGAGACAGCGTAAGGTCTCAGAGGGAGTTTGGGTGCAGGAGAGGATTCTGGCCTGGGGGTGGAGTGTAGGAGGGGTTACAGAACCTGGGAAGGAGTTGTGACCTGGGGCAGAGGTGTGCAGAGGGTTTGGATGGTGACCTGGGTGAGGGAGTTGGGGTGCAGGACGGGCAGGGGTGCCAGAGGCAGCCTCTGGCTGGGAGGCTCTTTCCTAAGTGTCTCCTGGCCAGCACCCCCGAGGCAGGCTGGGCTCCCTGCCTGCTGCAGCCCCAGATCACTTAGAGCTGCAGGCTGTTCCCTCCATGTGGTTCTCATCTCTGGGAGGGGGAAGAGGATTGTGCTGCCCCCATTCCCTAGGCCAATCTCACAGCTCCTATTGTCTGGTTGTTTCTAGCCAATAGGACCTGAGAGATTTGCTGGAGTCAATTCCTATTGGCCAGTTGTTTCTGGCCAATAGGAGCTGAGGATTGGGCTGGAGGCAGGGAGATTACATGAAGCTTCCCCATCCCTCCAGAGCAGAGAGCCACTGGGCTGTGCTTTAAACCCACAGCAGCTATGTGCCTGAGGGTCCCTGCAGGGTGGTCCATGGGCTGGATCTGGTGGCTTTGCGGACCGGATCCAGGCCCCAGACTGTATTTTGCCCTGCTCTGACCTACACCAATAGGTGGGGTTCTTCTATCAGCATAAGTAATCCACTTCTCTGACAGATGATAACAGGTCAATGGAAGAATTCTATAGACCTGGCACTGTCTATATAGGAAATGAGATCAGTTTAACAACGTTGCTCGGGGCGTGGATTTTTCACACTTCTGACCGACATAGTTAAACCAATCTAATTTTGTAGTATAGATGACTCTGTAGGACAGTTGTGCCTACACTACATTTTATGTCTGCATAATTTATATTGCTCAGGGAGGGTGAATAAACCATGCAGACATCTACCCCAGAAGAAGAGCTGTATAAAATGCTACCAGATCTGAATGGTGGTATTGTCTACCCACTTTGCACTGTTATAAATGACTACACATTGTGGTGGGCAAAAGAGAAATGAGTCGAAGGAGTGCACAGCGCAGCACCAGAGATGAGGAAGGGGTTAAGCAAAGGTGACGCTAGGGCTACCATAGATCTGGGCTATTATATGTATGACTGGTCTCCTGCTGCTCTACGTCATGCCCAAACTGTCAGTGGCAGGCAAGGACAGATCAGGCAGCCATGGATCAGAGAAGGTGCAGGAAAATCCCAGCCATAGAGCCATTGAAGAATCTCTCTGCCATAGGATGATACTGCCATGGCTGTCTATCGCTGCTTTAGAGCCAGATTCCACTGCTGGCATGGTGCCAAGTGACTACACACTTCCCCAGAATTGGTACTTCCAATATCATTTTTACTTTGCGAGGGGAACACTGTGTATCAGAGAAGCTGAAGAAAACAGTGCAGCAACTTATCCCTGCCAATGCCAATCATTCAGAGTTCAAGTCAGCACCCCAAAAACCATGAGATTGGCTACAAAATCATGAGATTTTACAATAAAATACATTTGGGGTTCCTTTCGTTTGCATTCTAACTTTTGAGACATTGGGGTACCCCCTGGTCATGCTTTCAAGCTTTGCTCTACAGCCATAAGGGCTAGAAACTTTTTGGGGAAAAAAGTTGGGATTCTGGTGTAATCACTAGACTGCAGGGCCCGAAGAACCAAATGTCATGTGATGATCAGGAGAAGTAAAACAATGGAAAGTGGGGAAGAGGAATAAGCCAGGAGTAGGAAGGAGGGAGTCTTGCTAAGATTTTCCCATTCCTTTCTTATTTTCCATGCTTTCAGGCAAGAAGATGCTGGTAATCCAATGGACATGTTTTCTTTACTCCTAGTCCTTCATGCAGTCATTTCTGTGTCATTCATTTCCAATGGGGAGTTCCTTCTGGCAAACTCCAACGCTAAATTGTACAGATCTTTTACATTTTTCAGTTTTCATATGAGCTTTGGCATTTAACTTTATGATATTTAATCATAGTGGTACTTTTTAAAAGTCTTCTATTTCTAAAGGGATAGATTGGCCTGAAAGCTTAGAGAAAACAGCTGTTCAACATTCTAAATAGTTAACTTTGATAATTACAAGAAAAATCACAGTGGAAAATTAGAGGCTCTGGCTCTGTTCATTGTTTTTGAAGCCCCAAGAGCACAATTAACTAACATATGACAAGTGGACGCTCATCATACATTTCTGCTTAATTGATTCTGACCCTTCTCCAAAGGGCCTGATTATGTGAAAATTTGTGAGAAGAGCTCCAGTATTGCTGTTTGTAACCTGAAATTAACACAGGTGCTTAATGTTATGTTTAATTACAGCGTGCAACATGGGCTAGATTTACTCTCCAAAGAGTGTTTGCTTTTGCTAGTTTTTTCCAAACAGTAGAAATGTTTATTTCTATAGCAGCAGAAAGTGACTAATCATAGTTTACTAAAGTGACCTCTCAGTTTTTCTATTTTGCTTCCTGTAGATTTGCATCCATTAAGTTTCACTTTGAGTTTTCTGGACTGAACAGTTGCCAAACCTCAAAGCAAAATGTGACTAAAACTACCAAGTTTAGCTTCTTTTTTGTGTAAATCATGCAAAACCACTATGGTCTCCACTCAAAACCATAACTTTTAGCCAAGATTAGCTTAAAACTCAGAAATAGGTTTCCTCTTGGGGGTTGGGATAATTAAATATCAAGTCACAAAGCTTGCACTTATGAGTAGGGTTCTGTCCTTCAAACCTATGGGGTTAACAGACCTGGCATTGCTACTGCACACCCCAGAAGTTCACTGCACACATCCTAAACACACCCCAGATGTTCACCATCAGACAGCTTCAGGCTGCTGTATTAAGCAATCTTGAAACAGACCTATTTTAATATGAAAGTTATAATGTACCTCACTCTTCTATTTTTAAAAAAAGGCATGAATTCATTGGATCTGATTCTAAGGTACACTAAGGCACAGTGTAAAGGAGATAAAGTGGGTGTGAATATAATTTAAGGCCAGAGTGCTATAAAGCAATGGTGGGCAATCTGCGTCCCAGTGGCCGCATGTGGCTCATCAGGGTTCTATGTGTGGCCTGTGAGACATTTTGTTTACTGTTGCTTATATGCAGGCTTGCCAGGTTCTGCTGGTTTCCATCCACATCATTTTTTTCCTACTGGCATAACTAAAGTGACACATACACACCAAGTGAGGTATTTGCTGATTGCACACAACATTGACTGTGAGAGCTATGTGCTCTCTCTGCATCCAAATGGTTGCTTCGGTTCAATCAGCACAACCCGCAAATTCTAGGTACACAAGTGCGATTAGCAAAACTACCCTATCCTGGGAGACTGCTTTGGTTATTATAATCTTGTGGCCCAGTGAGATGAAGGAAGACCACTTGTGTGACCCACTCACTAGCCTAGGTTGCCCGTTGCTGCTGTAACAGGTTCTGAGCATAAATAAGAATCAAGCCCATGGTCTCTAGATCCAAGAGTCATATACAAACATACCATACTTGCTTTAAAAGAAGAGGCAGGAATAGAGTGTGGAATTCTATTTTTTTTTTCCCCTGGGAGAACATCAGACTCTTAGATTAATAGACCAGTGGAATTTGTAACAGCCAAGAATTCCAAGGGGTTTGAAAAGCTAACAGCAACTACATCGCCTTCTTTCCCTACCAGCTGTCCAGGATTCTCCTGTTTGGCCCAAATAATTATCAAAGAGACAGAAAATATCATTGTTCCTTGATCCCAGTCCCTTACACATGTAAGTATCACATTGCAAAATGCTCTTGGCTCTGACCCCAAGGGTAATCTCAGTGTATGTTTACACTGCAATAGAACACCCATTGATGGCCCATGTCAGCTAACTCAGACGAACAGCTTTGGGCTGTGGGGTATAAATTGCAGTGGAGATGTTCAAGCTCAGGCTGAAACCTGGGTTCTGGGATCCTCCCTTGTTCTAGGATCCTAGAACCAGGATTCCAGCCTGAGTGTCTATACCACAATTAAATAGTCCCTTATCCTGAGCCCAAGTCTTCTGACACAAGCCAACCGTGGGGTTTTTATTGCATCGTGATTGCAAATGCAGGGGCCACGGGATTACTTGGCAACTGTGTGTACTGGATGCAGAAAACCAGCAGACAGAGACATAGGCCGTCAGGAGTGTGGCCCTAACAGAGAGCAGTGGGACAGAGCTGTTAGGGGCATAGGACTCACTGGAAAGGCATACTTGGAAACCATGAGCAAGAAACTGTCTCCTGTTTGTTTCGCCTGTGTTCACAGAAATAGGACTTCGTGTACATTCTTTGGGAGTCAACAGGATTGTACTAAAGAAATACTATCACCAGTCTCTCCTTTAATTGAAACAAGCTGGCAAAGGCCCAAATATTTGGCTAAAAGAACAATGAATACAACTTTTTTATTTTAGTATATTTTTTAAAAGTCTTTGATTATATCACTTTATTTTTAAATAGGTATCTCTGATGACTTCATAACCCCCATGTTTGGTTTTTATAAAAGCATTGGAGAACTGAAGATGACAGAAGAAGAGTATGCTCTCCTTACAGCAATAGTTATCCTATCTCCAGGTAATTCCTATTTCTGAATTTAAAATTAAACAATAATTTTTACCTACAGGAAATCATAAAAATGACTTTCCTGTAGCAATTGAATAAACTGTAAGATATTGTTGCTTATTAGAAAGGGGGTTTCTTTCCTGTTGTATGAGAAACTCCTAAATGTTGCTGATATACAGTAGCAAATATGTCCTAACATTTCATGGTGAATTCAGTGGAACATCAGAACTTTGAAAGGAAGCTGCCTCATCATGCATACTGTGCTAAAGAACCAGCAGCAAAGGCATTAAGCCGTGAGCAAACTCTGGCTGGCATCTCATAAGTACACGGTAGAAAACCTGAAGACCATAGCAGGGGAAGGAAAAGTAGCATGTTTTTATGTTGTAAACCCCATCAGGACCAAGATTTTCTTTTTTCTGTGTTTTTATAGCACCAGCAAAATGATGCCCTTTGACAGGGTGGATTAGGTCCAAAGCCCCTACTGGAGGCTTGTGGCCTTGCCACACCCCACCCCAGGGAAAAGAGCAGAGGAGAAGTCCTCCAGGCAAGTTAGAGTGGCTGCTTCTGCTACAGCCAATAAGGGCTCAACAGGCCTGTATAAAGAAGCTGTTGGGTCAGGCCCTGGCAGTTCCTCTCTGGAACTCAAGCCAGGTGGACCTAGGAACTGATAGAGGGGGAAGCGTGGATCGCAGGCCCAGCTGAAACCCAGATCTGACAGCTGAAGACCAAGTGTGGTGGGCTAAGGCAAATTGCAGAACTCTGGACAGCGTGCTGTGAGGACTTTGAGACAAAGCCCAGAAATAGGGCAAGGATGGAGCAGATTCTTGGGGAAGTAGCCTAGGGAGCATGTAGCAGTGGACAGTAAGGACTGACACTTAGTGGGCATCTGTTATTTACAGGGTCCCTGGGCTGGAACCCAGAGGAGTGGGTGGGTTTGGGGTGCTCTCCAGTCCTCCAGTAGGGGGCAGGAAATAATCTTGGACCCAGGCAACTGAGAAGAAAGGGCATCTGGGATAATTTCCACTCCCAGAGCCAGTCAGAGGAGTGGAAGCTTGTGGACACATGTCTTCAGCCAGAAGGGGGCACTCAAGAGAGGGTGAACCCTTTACATGCCCCAATCCCGAAGAAGGCCTTTCAATCCTACCACAATATATTTGCTATTATTAGTAGGAGTTCCTATTTCAGCTTTCAATAATATGTACAAAGAAGTTGTATGATACCAAAGGCCTTCCATCACAGGAGTGGTACAGGAGAATTCTGGGACAAGTCCTAGAGGTCATAAGATGGCCGAAATAGGGACCACTTGCTTATTCACATAACTTGACAGTCACTCCTACTCCAACATTCAATATGGCAAAAACCAAGCTCTAAGTAGAGTACTTAGTGGTGCCCATGTGCAGCAGTTATAATAAGCCAAGAAAACCTAGGCCTTTCCTGGTGCAGCCACCACTGGTCCTGCTGCCAGAATCCTGGACTGTAGAGAGAGGAGAAGAGGGACGACCATGGCAAGTAGGGAAGGTGCCCAGAGGGGTAAGGGGCAGGGCCTGGGGCAGAGCGGGGGCATGGACTGCGGTGGAGTGAGGGTGAAGTGTAGGTGGAGCCATGGGGAGAAGAGGCAGAATAGGGAGCTAGATTCCCAGAGTGGAAGCTTCCTGTGCCACCCATGGTAGTGCCAGAAGACAGCTAGGAAAAGAGTCCTTCTTTCCCCCACAAATAAATAGAAAAAGAAAAACAATTGAAAAACCATCAAATTTTAATCAAAATCTTTTAGCTGAAAACCAAAAATCTTGATTTGTAAATCGCCGCTGTATTGCCGCATGAAGTATTGTAGCTGGAGTGATTCATGCCCTCATTCTCTTTTATGGGGCTAGTTTACCTGGCTGGCCTACATCTCTCGTGATACACGACTTCTTCCCTTCTTGGTGAACCATCACAATGCATCATGAGAGATGTAGTCCAGGTGGGAAGCTCAGACCATGGAGGAACACAAGACACCTTAGTGACAATACACTGGAGGTACGTTGACAACATTTTCTAATACAAAGTTTTTAGTGTTTGAAGTCAAAATGATGCACAGAAACTTGTCACACACAAAAAAAGATAATGTATTGATCCAATAAAGATATTACCTCACCCACCTTGTGTATAATATCCTGAGACCAATACAGTTACAAACGCTGCATCATCTGGAAGAGTCACTGAATTCAGTGGAGTTATGTCAAGTTACATCTTCATCACTGGGTATATTTGAATGCAGGTTAGACAAACACCTGGCAGGGATGGTCTAGATGGTGCTTGGTCCTGCCATAAGTTCAGGGGACTGGACTCGATGACCTCTCGAGGTTCCTCCCAGTCCTAGTATTCTATGATTCTTTATTTGTTTAGTGAAAAACCCCATTTTAGCTAGAAAAACAGTTTTGATGGAAAAATTTTGACCATCCTTACTTAGAGCTTTGTGCAGGTACTCTGTATTGGGGTGTATTTCATACTAAATGAGTAAAAGTGAAGGATCAGCTTTGTTTCATTATTTCATTTGCATATGTATTTTCCTGTCATGAAAAGAAGCGAACTAAAAAGAGGCCAAATTATTGTTCCAAAATGACCAACCATTAGCATGAGAAGCTTCTTTCTAAAAAAATATTTTTTGGCTAGTTAATGATTGGTTGCAAGTAGGGAGTATGTATTTAAAAAAGCAGTCTCAATTATAATTGCAGACATTAGGGCTTGCCTGCATACTGCATTAGTGTACACCAGTTGGGGTATAAATTCTAGACTACAACACACACTGATGAACTTTATTGTGCAACAGTAGGATCCACAGGAACTATTAGTGCATGACACAGTAATAATACATACTAGAATCCACACCCCTGCTGAGAATGTATGCATAATATATACAAGTCCTGTGGTCCTTATGCTTCATTTTGCCTTAAAAACATTCTTTTTGCAGTAGTTTAAGACTACACGCAGTAGAATGCAGTCAATCCATTTCTCATAAGTGATCCGGATAAGTGCTTGCAATCTACAAAAATGCACACTTGCTAATTATTTTTTCCTTTTTTCAAAACAAATCAGATCGACAATACATAAAGGACAGAGAGTCTGTGGAAAGGCTTCAAGAACCACTGCTTGAAGTTCTACAAAAACTCTGCAAGCTTCACCACACTGATAACCCTCAACATTTTGCATGTCTTCTGGGCCGTCTTACAGAATTACGGACATTTAACCATCATCATGCAGAGATGCTGATGTCATGGAGAGTAAATGATCATAAATTTACTCCTCTTCTCTGTGAAATCTGGGATGTGCAGTGATAAATATTTTTAAAGGACCAAGTAGCATTTATTTTCATAGAACTATTCAACAATTATTTCTTTAACTTTTCTTCATTTCTTTTTTTAAAGAAAACACAAAAGATTTCATACAGAAACTTTGTTCATAATGTACTGAATGTTGTATAACTATCAGCCTTTCTGATGTGAATATAGAACAACTTTCCCTATATTTATACTTTCAGATCAAAAGGATTATCTACAGCTTATCGTTGAGATACCCTATTAGTTCCTTCTGAAATGAATGATTATATGTTTCAGTTCTTTCTTTTCAAATGGATGATGCATTTGTTCATCACAGTACTATTATCCTTGACTTTTTGTATTAAAGGACATTGCTCAAATATTTACTGTAATAAACCAATGGAAATGATTTATGCCACAATATGCTTTTATCTTTTAACCATGAAATGTGTTAATTTGAGATAGCCAACCTCTAATTTGCTCAAATGGTAAACAGCCAGTTGGCTCTAGCAAATGGAAAGAGCTTCAAAACAGTCTATCCAATTATTTCTTTCATGCCATAAATATGTAACTTCTTGTTCTGTTTGCATGATCAATATTCACAAGTAAAACTGAGATAACATATATTTTGTGGAATTCCATCACAGACTATCCTATTTTATAATAGGGACATAATTGAAATAGCAAAGGTTACACGGAAAATAAGTATTTTTCTCTACTTTCTCCAATTTATTTACTTTGCAGATCTGGTAGCGCTTTCTGCTCAGTAACTTCCACGTCTTCACTGTTTAGTTAGTTTCACTTCCTATTTCTGCAGGTCTTCTACACAGCAGACAAGGGAAAGAAAAACCTTCTTATAATAGGAAAATGCAGTTAGAAAACCATGAAAATTGCCAAGATGAGGCTATGGGGTAGGTGTAGTAACAGAAAGTAATTTAATTTTTTTTAACTGAGTAGATTTAAAATTTTTCATATCATTTTAAATAGTTTAGGCCTCAAATGTTATGCCCTGATCCTGCACTGTGGTATTTATGGCATGATTCCTGTGTCCATGAAGAGCTTTCTTAATATCAGTAGGGCTCCATGCAGGCAAAGAGTATCATATTGCAGGATCAATTCAAGACCTCAAATTGTTGGGCATATTATTGTCACAACATAAGAACATAAGAACGGCCGTACCGGGTCAGACCAAAGGTCCATCTAGCCCAGTATCCTGTCTGCCGACAGTGGCCAGCACCAGGTGCCCCAGAGGGTGGACCAAGACAATGATCAAGCGCTTTGTCTCCTGCCATCCTCTCCAGCCTCTGTCAAACAGAAGGACACTCATTTTATCCCCTGGCTAATAGCCTTTTATGGACCTAACCTCCATGAAATTATCTAGCTTCTCTTTAAACTCTGTTATAGTCCTAGCCTTCACAGCCTCCTCTGGGAGTTCCACATGCTGACTACACTGTGTGAAGAAGAACTTTCTTTTATTAGTTTTAAAACCTGCTACCCATTAATTTCATTTTGAGTGTCCTCTAGTTCTTCTATTTAGGAACTAATAAATAACTTTTCTTTATCGGCCCTCTCCACACCACTCATGATTTTATACACCTCTATCATATCCCCTCAGTCTCCTCTTTTCTAAACTGAAAAGTCCCAGTCGCTTTAACCTCTCCTCATATGGGACCCGTTCCAAACCCCTAATCATTTTAGTTGCCCTTTTCTGAACCCTTTCCAAGGCCAAAAATCTTTTGAGGTGAGGAGACCACATCTGTACACAGTATTCAAGATGTGGGCGTACCATAGTTTTATACAGGGGCAGTAAGATATTCCGGGTCTTATTTTCTATCCCTTTCTTAATAATACCTAGCATCCTATTTGCCTTTTTGACCGCGCTGCACACTGTGTGGAAGTTTTCAGAGAACTGTCCACGATAACTCCAAGATCTCTTTCCTGATTTGTCGTAGCCAAATTAGCCCCCATCATACTGTACGTATAGTTGGGGTTATTTTTCCCAATGTGCATTACTTTACACTTCTCCACATTAAATTTCATTTGCCATTTTGTTGCCCAATCACTCAGTTTGGTGAGATCTTCTTGGAGTCCCTTACAGTCTGCTTCTGTCTTGACTATCCTAAACAGTTTGGTATCATCCGCATAAACTTTACCACCTCACTGCTTACCCCTTTCTCCAGATCATTTATGAATAAGTTGAACAGGATTGGTCCTAGGACTGACCCTTGGGGACACCACTAGTTACCCCTCTCCACTCTGAAAATTTACCATTTATTCCTACCCTTTGTTTCCTGTCTTTTAACCAGTTCTCAATCCAAGAAAGGACCTTCCCTCTTATCCCATGGCCATGTAATTTACACAAGAGCCTTTGGTGAGGACCTTGTCAAAGGCTTTCTGGAAATCTAAGTATACTATATCTACTGGATCCCCTTGTCCGCATGTTTGTTAACCCTTCAAAGAACTCTAATAGATTAGTGAGACAGGATTTCCCTTTACAGAACCCATGTTGACTTTTGTCCAACAAATTATGTTCTTCTACATGCTTCACAATTTTATTCTTTACTATTGTTTCGACTAATTTGCCCGGTACGAAGTTAGACTTACGGTCTGTAATTGCCCGGATCGCCTCTAGAGCCCTTTTTAAATATTGGTGTCACGTTGGCTACCTTCCAGTCATTAGGTACGGAAGCCGATTTAAGGGATAGGTTACAAACCACAGATAATAGTTCAGCAATTTCCCATTTGAGTTCTTTTAGAACCCTTGGATGAATGCCATCCGGTCCCGGAGATTTGTTAACATTAAGTTTTTCTATTTGTTCCAAAACCTCCTCTAATGACACTTCAATCCGGGACAGTTCCTCAGATTCATTACCCACAAAGGACGGTGCAGATTTGGGAAAAAAGCTAACATAAATTTTTAAAGAGTCATTATTTTCAGAAGAACAAGCAAACAATCCAGAATATTTCGATAAATTCCTTTCTGCTTAGGGCTGCCAACTTTCTAATTGCAAAAACCCAAACACCTCCTCCCTGCCTCAAGGCCCCACCCATACCTTGTCCATTCGCTAAGGCCCTGCCATCCACTTGCTCCATTTCCTCTTCCTCCATCACTTGCTATTCCCCGACCTCACTCATGGGCTGGGGCAGGGTGTTAATATATGTGTGTGGGGGGAGGGCTCTGGCTGGGGGTGCCAGCTCTGGGGTGGGGCTGGAGTTGAGGGGTTTGAAGTGCAAGAAGGGGCTCCAACTTGGGGTTGAAGGGTTCAGAGAGTGGGCGGGGGTGTGGGCTCTGATAGTGCTGGGGATGAGGTTTTGGGGTGCAGGAGAGGACTCAGAGCTGGGACAGGGTGCAGGAGCATGTGGGGTCCCTGAGGTGCATACTATGGCTCCAAAGAAGCAGTTGCCAGGTCCCTGCAGCCTCTAGGCACATGGTGGTGGCCAGGAAAGCTCCACATGCTGTCCTCGTGGATGCAGATGCTGCCCCCTACAGCTCCCATTGGTCATGGATCCAGCATGCAGACCCTCCCTCTCCATCCCTGACCACCCAGCTCCTAGGGGCCACAGAAACCTGGGAACCACTTCTGGGACAGCATGGAGCCAGGCAGGTAGGGAGCTGCAATGGTGAAAGAGGAAGAAATATGGGAGACACTGTCTCTAATTACTTCTCACCATGACTCTGAGGCCATGTCTACACTATGAAATTATTTCAAACTAAATTTGACTTAACTTCTGATTTTCCAAAATCGAAATAGTGTGTCCCCACTACGGAAAACCTTGAAATTAGTCTGAGGCAGGCTCCATTAATGTGGACACACTACCTTGTCTTAGAGCCCCAGGAAGCACTGGGGAGTAATTAGTTAAAATTACTGGGTAGTAGTTATTTTGAAATAGCGACACCAGAGTATCCACACCAACGCTATTTTAAAATAACTATTTCTAAATTAGCGTTATTCCCCAAGGAAAGCCGGAGTACAGATTTCAAAATAATGGGCTTGGTGAGGTGGATGCTCTGCTTATAAATTTGACTGAAGGCGGCGGGGCGGGGTATTTAAAAATAAAGCCCTAGTGTAGACTAGGATAGAATGGAAAAGCAAATCTTCTGAAATGTAAATATTTGACTGCACCGGTATTTCCCTTAAACACTGTACAGTGGGTATCCTACTTGGAGAACATATGACAAAATCAGTTGCTACTAGCCTAGGGAACAAGCATTGCTTTCAAACATAATTTGAATCTTAGATTATAAGGCTGTGACATTCTGCTCAGCTCACCCAGAACTTTTAAGTCATCACTTTACCACATTGTCTCAGCAGCTTTGTTGCTGCTAAGCTGGGCGTCAGCCCGGCAGCCTTGCCAGCAAACTGCTTGAGATCTGCCAGGCTAAACCTTGCCTTGTGGTAGCAGTCAGTGAATCCCAGTTCTCAAGTTCCCAAAGATGTCTCCTGGCAATATTCAGTTCATCTTACTGTGGTGCTGCCAAAAATGATTGAATTTGCTGCTTCTAAGGAGACAGAGCGCACACCAGCTTCACAGCATGTTAGGTTTGCTTCACTTTAATACAGTGTTGAGATGGTTTTATCATAAATCAAGAATACATTTATTATCAAAGACCAGAGACTTAAGTGATACAAAACAGGAACAAAAGAGGCCGGGTATGACTATAAACAAAACAAAACTTCTGGCTAAAATTTAATTTTAGCAAGTTACATTCTTTTGTTGGTACAGTTTTTTTTTATTTATATAAGCATCTCTAGCCTCCCAGATTAGGGGATTCTCCCTGTAGAATTACATTTGGAGACCTGTTGGTCAGTTTTTACTCCATTTAATGTGTGCCATGTTAATTTTTATTGTTCTAGTTTTTTTAAATCAAAATATCATGTAGCACCAAGTCAAATACCTTATGGAAATCTAAGTCTATTCCATCAACGTTGTTACCTTTATCAACCGAGTTTGCAATTTCATTAAAAATTATCAGGTTACTCTGATGGTATCTATTTTCCATAATGTTGTTTTCCTCCTTTAATGCTTTATTAAGTGAGCCCTATATGAATTGTTCCATTATTTTGCCCAATATTGATGTCAGGCCTATAATTACCCAAGTCATCCTGTTTATCCTTCTAAAACAGGGGTGGGGAACCTTTTTTGGGTTGGGGGGTCACTGACCCACAGGAAAAGCAGTCTGGGGCTGCACAAAGGTGAGAATAAAAAAACCTCACCCTCATTGATGTGGCCCCTGACT
Source organism: Rafetus swinhoei (assembly GCA_019425775.1). Classification (NCBI taxonomy): domain Eukaryota; kingdom Metazoa; phylum Chordata; order Testudines; family Trionychidae; genus Rafetus; species Rafetus swinhoei. The sequence goes on along the minus strand of CM033437.1, from coordinate 264,167,588 downwards.
GAGAAGAAGAATGACACTCCCCACATCCTCCTGACACATCAGAGCTTAGCGGGGGGCAAGATAGTACATTTTGTGTGCTCCAGCCCCATGGGGGGACTGCGGACTGCAGGGAGGCTGGAGCGCCAGCGTGGGCTCTCTAACACTGGGGGAGAGTCCCAAGCCTCAGGGGCCAGATCCAGACAAGCCAAGGACTGCACCCAGTCCCCTGTTCTAAAATATTAGCACAACATTAGCTTTCCTTCAATCTTCTGGAACTTCCTCAGTGTTCCAAGACTTATTGAAAATCAACATTAACATTCCAGTAAGCACCTGAGCCAGCTCTTTTAAAACTCTTGGAAGTAAGTCACCAGGACCTGTTCATTTAAAAATATCTCATTTTAGTTCCTGTTTGTAACATCTTTCTGAGTTAATGTTAGAATAGGAAGTGTTTCATCATAATCATATGATATGACTACATCATTTGGATGTGTCCCAAAAGAGTAATGAAACATCTATTTAATGCTTCTGCTTTTTCTGAATATGGACAGTTTTAGCATTTCCATTGAATAATGGGCTAATACCATCCAACATGCATACACTAGTATTTATTAACTACTATTAATTAATTCTCTTCTCTTACCAGTTATAACAAATAAGGCTGGGAAATGTTTTTGGGCAATGAAAGTAAAATCCACAGCAAAATTCCCTTATTTTATAGTGACTAGAGTTTGCATAGCACGCACAGAAATTTTTTGCCCACCCTAATGATGGAAAGAGACTGTAAGCAAAGTCACAGTTTACTCCAAAGTAACTGTCTGTGACTTAAACTTTCAGCAAGACCCCTGTATTCTTTGGTACGCCAGGGCAATAGATTCTGCTACTGCTTCAGCAGAATTCAAAAGCTCAGGTTTGTAGCAAATTTGCAAATGATCACTACAGGATTCCGGTCTCACACTTTTATATTCAACTTATTTTATAGTGTCTTTACATTTTTATTCTTGATTATGATGAATCTTTTTAACAATGCAGAGCTGCACTGTAAAGTTAGCAGAGGGAAGCAGAAGGCTGGAGTGACTGAGTTGGGACTTTGACACTGGGAAAGAGTAGGAGACAACTGTTGGCTGGAAAAGGGGATATTAGGTGGATGTTAAAACGATCCATCTGATACTGTTAACAATCAAGTTGACACTGCAATTTGTGAAACCAGATATAAAAGTGAATGGAGCTAGATGGTGGCAACATCCCTTCTGGGAGTGGGACATTGTTTCTGGTGTGTGCAGACCATAGGCGTGCGCAGGGGATGTGCCGGGTGTGCCCAGGCACACCCTAATGTCTCAAAAAAAAAGTGGCTTTGTGTTTTAATTTAATCGCATGATACGCTCTTTTAAGCAAAGTTTAGTTGTTAATTTAAAAAAAATTAAGTTGAGTTAAGTTTTAGTTTCTTTAGTTTGTTTGATGAATAAAAATTATGTCCTTTATGACTGAGTATTCAATAAATGTTTGCCTTTAAATAAAAAAAAATAAAATTCCCTGGGTGCACACTATAATGAAATGTGCTGTGCACGCCTATGGTGCAGACCACAGGTGAAAGTAAAGGGGTGTGCCCTGCTCTGGTAAGAGCTGGCAGTGCTCTAGCAAGAGCTGGCTGGGGTGCTTACGGTGGCCAGGGCGCTCTACTCTGCTGCACTGGGTGTTCACGATTTCCGCCCCTCCTCCAGCAGGGTCTGGCTTCCCCTTGGGGTCTTCCCTACTGGCTCCACCCTGCACCACATGTACGGCCGCTTCCCAACGGCCCGGGGCACCGCAGCCAACAGCACTGGTCAGAGTTGTGAGGGGGGAGCCGGGCTCCCTGACTCAAATCAGCAGGTGTCAGGGGGGCTAGTACAGCCTGTCAGGTGGGTGCTGTGAGCCCCGGACGCACTCGGGATAAGTGACCCTGCGCCTCTAGGCCCCGACTGTTAACAGCCTGGGGAGGAACTTTCGAGACACCAGAAATGTGCGCCTGCCCGTCACTTGTGCCACAGACACCGCTGATCCCGTGCACGTGTTGGGGGCTGGACTGTTGCCAGGCCTGGCAGAGCAGCGGGGTGGGGGGGTGGGGAGGAAGGAAGCTTCTTCCCGGCCATGGAAGAGTGCTTCACTGTGAGATGGAAGGGCAGTCTTAGAACAGCCGTGACCCAGGTAGCAGTGCTCAGCTGGCAGCTGGGAGGCAGCGCAGGGCTAGGTGAGGGGGGCAGGGCAGGCACCGGGGACTCCAGGGATGGGGATAGTGCTGGGGGAACCCTGAGGGTAGGGGGCTCTAAGAGGTGGGGGCTTGCACTGCGGGCTCTGGAGGCAGGGCTAATATTGGGGGTTGGGAGAAGCTCTGGGGGTTGGGTGCAGTGGAACTCTGGAAACAGGAGGCTGGCACTGGGGGGGGGGTCTGAGGGCAGAAGGCTGGCACTGGGGGGGATTGGGTGCAGGAGACTCTGGCATCAGTGGCTGGCACTGGGTGGTAGTGGAGACGGGGCTCTTGGAGTTAGGGCTGGCACTGGGCGACTCTGGAGGCTGAGGCTTTTGGCAGGTCAGTAACATTTTATTTGCATATTCATGATTTGCATGGTTCGCCATATGTTTGTGAATGGTTTTGCCAGTCGCTGGTATCAAAAAGGTTGGGAACCTCTGCTGTAGGGGATGCACATGCTCTTAGACAGGTTACTGGAAGGGGCTGGCAGCAGCCCACATCTAGCTCTGGCAGCCCGGCCCTGACCTCGCTCCTGCTGTGGGTGGGGAAGAGAGGCTGGAATCAGCCCTTGTCTGGGCCACCCAGCCCCAGTCCCAGGGCAGGCTGCATGGTCTGGCCCCCAATCCACTGCCTTGAGCCCCTCATACAACCCCACCCTGACTCCTGCAGCTTCCTCCACACGCCCACCCCCCATACACACCTACCCTGACTCCTGTATCCCCATTACCAGCCTCCTGCCCTGACTCCTGCACCCCTCTGCCCTGAGGCCCCCCTCTCCGCACTCCACCCCTCACGTCATTTCTTACAGGCACTGTTGTATTGCAACCCCCCTGCCCCCCCAAAGGGGGCGAGTTATCATAGGGCAGTGCACCGTACAGGTAAGACATTTAAGTTACTTTCAGCCCTGGTGCAGGCCCAGGCAGCTAGCACTGCAGGGGCGGGGTGCTCTGGGGAGGTTCCCCTCCCGGGCCCATAGAACTTAGCCCCTGGATGAAGTGTGGAGTCTGAAGCACAGTTCTGGGCGGGAGCGAGGGGAGGATTCTGCAGCACGTTTGGGGCGCACAAGGCAGGGGACATACAGGCCACTAGTCCTGTGCCTGCCTGCCGTGGGAGCCCCTGCCGTAACACCCTCCCCCTCCCAGCACACAGCCAGCGCGGGGAGACACCAGGGCTGCCATCAGGTGATGCTGTTGCAGCCGCCCCGGGCCAGGGAGCGGCTGGGCTTGGAGTCCGCGCCGGGCACAGACAGCAGAGGGGCGGGGCTGGCTGCGAGAAGCGAGCCCGGCCCCTCCTCGCTCCCCCTGATTGGGCCTTTCGAACGGTGCGGGCGGGCGGAGGCGAATGAATCAGGGCAGGGAGCCGCCGGCCGGGATGCCCCAGCTGGAAGGGCTCTGCCTGAGTCCGCAGCGTGCTCCGGGGAGCGGGCGTCCTGCAGCCGCTGCCTGTGAGTATCTTACCCCCAGCCCGGCACGCGGGAGCCGCGCTGCGTCCTCGGCCCTAGGCAGCCCTCAGGTCAGTCCGCTGTAGCCCCCGCACGCCCGCCTCCAGAGTGAGCCCATAGCCACCGTGACACGTGGGGTGGGAGATGGTCTAGGCACCTAGAATGAGAAAAGGCTCCGAATACTGGGACTGTCTCTAAAATGGAGACAACAGCTTGTCACCTTACACATCTCTCTTTCCCCCTCCCCCAGCGCTCAGGGGTGGGGAGGAGGGAAAGAAGGGCGATTTGTAAAGCTCTGTGCATACGCGTCCCTTTCCATGGCAAACCGGGGGGAAGATTTATTTTAGTGCGTGAAAAAGCAGGAAGGATGCTTTTGACGAGTGAGTTTCAGATGCATAGATTACCCCAGCAGCAGGATCTCATGACAGCTCGTAGTGAACAGGTCTTCTTCCCACGAGGAGTCTTCCTGTCATTGAAAACAAAACTAATCTTCCAACTAAGACAAGTGCTACTAACAGTGACGATGATTATTGTGATCCAGATGTGGAGATAATGTGACTTGGAACCTGTTCCAGCCGAGAGTCTTTAAACGTTCTTGATTCGATCAATACACTCTACAGTTCCTGTTGCTAGAAATCTTTGCCCCGCCCTCTGATAGTGGAAAGAGAGCTACAGTGCTTGAAGCACAGTATAAAAAAACTACACAAGATGAAGTGAACTTTAGGGCTGACTGCAGTTTTACTAATCAAGTGCTTGAAAGTCAGGCAAAGGAAAAGCTAGGGGAATCATTTTAGCTCTAACTTGCCTATTTTAACCATATTGCATGTTCAGATGTATATTAAATAGCATAACTATTCTCTACAATTATGTTTTTTTCAGTTTTATCTGTTTGAGAGGTGAGAGGAAATTACCATGAACGCTTTTTTCCATTTCTTGATTTTTGAATGTTTAAAATTACAATTTTAATGTTTTATTAACATCTTTGTATGTTATAGGTTTGTTCAGAGAAGCAGATTATAAAACACTAGTCTCTCTCTGAAGCTATATAGAACTATGGAACTCAGAATGAAATGATAGCCCCATACAATGTAACTAGTCTGGGGATGCTAACTACCATGTTTTTGTGTAAACGAGTAACCACTTGAACTATTAGCAGTTACATGTTTACATGCATGGTGTAGGCAACTCCCTATGAGCATTGGCTCCTTCTTGCCCTTCCCCCGCTGCCTCTGAGAAAGAGGCAGCAGCACAGGGGGCAGGCAGATGTGGGGAGCCAGCCTGAAAGCAGGGTCACCTGCCCCCTACTCCCTGCACTGCTGCCTCTGCGCACCGGCTCCCACCTGTACCCACCTCCCCCTGCTGCCTCTGTGGGAGGTGGCTCTGTAGAACCAGCATGTGTGGCGAGCTGGCTCAAATGTTGGCTCCCGGCTGCCACCCCACCCCGCCCCTGCACTGCTGCCTCTAATAGAGAGGCAGCTGTGTGTGTTTGTGCGTGCATGTGTGTAGTTCTGTAGAAGCTGATACACGCGGGGAGCCGGGTTGAAAGCCGGCTTGCCATGTGTACTGTTTCCTGCCTGTTCTCCTCACCCCCTGCGTTGCTGCATCTGAGGGGGAGTAGCACAAGGGGGCAGAGAGGGGGAACAGGCAGCTCCATGGGATCATCTGGTGCTCGCAAGGAGCTGGCTTTTAAACTGGCTCCCCACCGAGCACCAGCTCCCACCTGCCCCTCAGTGCTCCTGCCACCTCTGTGGGAGATAGCAGAGGGGAAGGTGGCTCTGTATGAGCTGACACACGTGGGGAGCTGGCTTAAAAGCCAGTTGCTCACAGGCAGTGGCTCCCACTTCCTCCCTCCTTGCTGCCTCTGATACAGAGGAAGCAAGGTAGGTGTGTGTGTGTGTGTGTGTGTGTGTGGGGTTAGGATTAACCAATAAGCCCAAGCTTATTGGTTAATCATTTAAACAACTACACGCTAACATCCCGGCTGCATCTAGACTGGCATGATTTTGCGGAAGTACTTTTAACGGAAAAGTTTTTCTGTTAAAAGTATTTCCGCAAAAGAGCGTTTAGATTGGCAAGTGCCTTTGCGCAAAAGATTTGCTTTTGTGCAAAAGCATCTGTGCCCAGTATAGACGCGGTTTTGCGCAAGAAAGCTCTGGCGGCCATTTTCACCATCGGGGCTTTCTTACGCAAAAAATTCCTGTCCCTGTCTACACTGGCCCTCTTGTGCAAGAACACTTGCGCAGAGGGCTTTCAGCCGGGAGTGTCAGAGTTCTTGCGCAAGAACACTGACAATCTTACATTAGATCGTCAGTGTTCTTGCGCAAATTCTCACGGCCAGTTTAGACAGCTGGCAATATTTTGCGCAAAAGCGGCCGCTTTTGCACAAAATCTGGCCAGTCTAGAAGCATCCCCCTAGTATCTACAAAACTTAAATAACTTGTGGATCTGAGGTGCAGTGAAGACTGATAACTTGGCTTAATCAAAGAAACAACTATATTGGGTTAGACTAATGGTCCATTTAGCCCAGTATCCTATCTTCTGACAGTGGCTTTTGGCCTTCTCAATATCCCCTAGCAATGAGTTCCACAGGTTGACTCTGCCCTGTGTAAGGAAATATTCCTTTTGTTTGTTTTAAACCTGTTGCCTAATAATTTCATTCGGTGAACCTTGGTTTATGTGTTTATATGAAGGGGTAAATAATACTTCCTTATTCATTTTCTATATGCTATTCATATTTTTTTTATAGATTTATATCCTTCCTTTAGTCATCTCTTTTCTAAGATACCAGTCCTAATCTTTTTTTAAAACTCTCTTTATATGGAGCTGTTACATATCCCTACTCATTTTGTTTCCTTTCTCTGTACTTTTGCTAATATATATATCTATTCTGAGATGGGAGACCAGAACTATATTCAGTATTTATAGGTGTAGGCCTGCCACAGATTTATATAGTAGCATTATGATATTTACTGTCTTATTTTCCCTCCTCTTCCTAGTTGTTCCTTATTGCCCGCTGATCCCCATGCTGGAGCTGGCTGCCAGCTCCTGACTCCTGGCCCCCACGCTGGGCCTCGTTCTGGGTCTGGCTCCGGCTCCCCCGGCTCATGGCCCTCATGCTGGACTTGGGGCTGGCTACCGGCTATCAGCACCTGCGGTGGGCCTGGGGTTGGCTGCTGGCTCCTGCGGCTGGCTGTTGGCTCCTGGTCCGAGCCATCAGCTATGTGGGGCTGGCTGCTGGGGCTAGAGCAGCCCTCCACCTGTAGCAGGCTGCGGATGGGGGGTTGCTCCCGGGGAACTGGTTAACCATTGCTCATCACGTCCCTAGTTCCCAGTTCCTGCCTTGCCGGGTAAAAACAGTGGTTTTTGTCAGTTAGTTACATCATAGTGATTTAAAAGCACTGTTGAGATGTGCTGTTGCGGTGCGTTTTTCTCGTTTTTAAAAAAGGTGCCTGGTTTACCTCGAGGTAACTGATGTGCATGAGCATTCTGAGGTGAAACACCAGTGAAGACCAGGCGCTTGAGTTTTGTAGCAAGGTAAATACCCTGAGGTCAACTAATGGATGGTCTATAGAAATGTTAACTTCACGGTAAAATAGAAGTGTGTTTTTGTTTTGTTTTTTTAACTTCAGGCTAGCCCATGTGCAGTAGTTAGCCTGAGGTTTCCCCCTCCATTTTTAGTAATGAAGTCCAGGCTTAAATATCTGAAACCCTGTTAGCTGGCTCTGACTGTTTTATAGACAAGGCTCCTCAGATGACACCCATTCTTACCAAGTGAACCATCTACACCTCTGCGGCTTGCTGAGATGAATGCTCCTTGAGTGAACTTCTGTGTCATGCAGAGACTTTATGAATTCAAGAGCTTCACCTTTGTATTAAAGTGGGGAATTGTAGGATGTTGTATAAATCCATTGTTTAGTGCTCCACGGTTGCTGTGCACCCTGATGGAAAGAGGTGGTTTCTAGGTGTTTGAGCCCTGGTGACTAATATGGTTTTTTATTCCATGCCTTTGAGGCCCCCTATCCACGGAAATCAATTTGAAAATAAGTAAAAGGTTTGTGTTTTATGATGTAACTGGGGGGGCATACAGTAGTTACTGTAGTGGAATATGAAATAGCACTCTCTAGACATCATATCTGTTCTGATACATTTAAGAATCTAACAAAATGATCAATATGCTTGCTGGTATATTAAATCTGCACCAGTTACATTATAAAAGGAAAGAATCTGTGTTTTTATTTAAAAATACAACTGTTTTTTCATGGATGTGGGTTCCAACAGTACTGTCAGAACTAATATAAAACTTTTATCCATTTCAGAATGTTCAGTTTGTGACTGTTGGAGGTTGCAATCATCACACCCAGCATGTTTTATATTTAAATCTTCAACCTATAGTTAGAGATACAAAGTCTTGCATACAAACATTTTGAGTTGATAAATGTGTTTGGGTTCTAGCTTCATCTAAATTAGTTATCGCCTTTATATTTGTTGAGTTTACTTTTTAGTTGTATTGCTAAATGTCTGAACTGTTTGGGTCACTCTAATTACAAGATGTGTAACTTTGGACTGACTTGGAAACTTGTATTACAGAATAGCTTGTATCTAATGTAACGTCTGTTGCAATATAGTGACTTACAGTGCTAATGAGTATAAACTGCCTATCTTAATTAATGCATCTAGTTATCTTTGAAACAATACACTCCTAGCTTGTCTTCACTGCATTGTTAGCTTGAGCTGTATCTTGAGGTTTTTCCCCTAACTCCTGTCAACTTGAGTTAGAGATTTCTGCGTGTGAAGTGATGGTCTAGCTGTAGTTCGTTGGCCTGACAAAAGGGTGGGTGGAAGGTGGAGCGTGGCTAACTGGAGTTCATAATGCCGTGGGGATGCAGCAGCTCAGGTTCTGTTTCCCTGGATCCGCTGTGCATCAGGTGGTAGTACTGTGGAGAGGGAATGAACCACCATAAAAGGGCATGGTGAAAGTGTGTGTGTGTGTGTGTGTGTGTGTGTGTGTGTGTGTGTTTGGGGACCGTGGTCACTTGGCATAGCTGAGCCCGGGTTCCATGTGGGATCAGCTGTGAGCGCTGCCCCTTTGAAATACCCTCTCTTCTCCCTCCCCCCGCCCTTTGCTGCCTCTATCTGATAGAGGCAGCAAGGGGGTGGGAATCAACTAGTTGACTGACTATCCGATAAGTAAAAGCTTATCAGATAGTCAACTAGTTTTTAACATCCTTAGTGGTGACAGAAATCCACTGTTCCTCTCCTCTCTTCTTCCCCGCCTCCCCCCTTCCCCTCCCAATGCACACACAGTTCTCCCGCCTTGATGGTGGCAAGAGTCCCCATACATGCAGAGCTTGGGCTGTTGTGCCCCATGCTTTGGGGGAGAGGATGGAGCCTTGCCACTGCTTTCGCCTTCAGGGGATGAAGGAAGAATGCAGCCCTGCAAGGCACTGTACTCTTACTAGTGGCAGCTGACTCATCATGTGATCCAGAATGGCCGGACTGGAGCCACTTCTGTAGATTTATTGACTGCCTTGGTTACAGGGTTCTGAAGGCTTCTGCTAAAAAAATTAGCACTAGAGACTTAATCTTTTTTTTTTTTTTTTTTTTTTTTTTTAAAGAAGGCAACTTGTTTAGAATGGAGAATGGCAGTTGTCCATCATAGGTTCCTGTTTGCCCCGAGGGAGTAGATTTTTCGAGCTCTGGTTGTGTGATAGTTAAGACTGCACATAACGATCAGTTACACTTTAAACCAAACACTCCAGCAAAACAATTTTATTTTGAGAAACTTGTACATCTGGAAATGAACAAGATTCCAGCACCATCTTTAATTCTGACATTCACCCATCTCGTATTCCAAAGAACTCCATTATCCCAGCGGGGGAGAAGACTTGTTTGTTAACCTACATAGTTATGAATCAAACCCTCGCTGGGCTGTAGAATCTCACATACCTCTACACACATCACTTGAAACCCAGTTCCATACTCACCAACCCATTAGGGGTGATATGTTCCAATCCCCTCATTCACCTTCCCTATATTGGACCAAAGGCCAATTCCCCTGACACAGGCCATTACCTGGCTTTTACCATAACTGCTGTACATGGACTGGTTGTAGTAACCTATATTTCTCTGGTATGAACTCGGGATCTGCCTGTAACTGGTAGTTTAAGAAAGAAATTAGGTTAGCAGCCAGTAATCCAAATCTGAGTTCATAAGAGTTTGTCCTTGCTCTGATTAGTCAAATGTTTACTGTATAAATGCAGAGCTTTAGTTTCTTAGGGAGTCCTTCCCTGATAGCTAAGATTGCAAAATAACTTGTGTAAAAAGAAGTGCATGAAGTTCAAGTGTCACAGTCCCTTTTATTTATTCTTTTTAAAAGACCAGTTTTGTTAGGCCTTCCCCAAAAGTGCAGATGCTGAACATTCTTGTAATGGCTGCTCTGTGAATATTTTACTGTGTTCGTGTTTTGAGCATTCCCTGTGAATTAGGCCGCCTTTTGTTCGTGTATTGACAGTTACCATGTTAAGGCTCTTGTTTGATTATGTGGGACTCCTTAGTTTAATGAGAGCAGCTTCTCTACTGGCTAGTCTATCCATATTTAAAAAAAAAAAAAACAGTCAATGAAGCCTCTTACTGGGGCTTTCTTGGGACAAAGGATTTTTTATGCTAAAGGAAAATATATTCTCTTGGATGAACTCGTGGGAAGCCATAACATGCTCATTTGTAATGCCTGCTATGTACTCTGCCCTTTTCCCCTAATGTGTAGGAAGGAAAATGACTTCAGGGATAAGACAATCCCACTATTTATTTTGTTTTCCTGCAAATAAAAAAAAGATGTAGTTCTTGCATGTTTAGCTATAACCAACTCCGGGCATCTATGGTACCTTTTTTTTTTTTTTTTTTTTTTTTTAAATCCGCATGAGCAAGTTTGGTACAAAGAAAAGGCTCCTGTCTGAAAATAAACTGATTGTACAGTAACTACATGGTCTTAAGGTAAGTATTGTAAAGTTTATTAAAGGTTGTTGCAGTATGTGGCATGCCAAGACCAGCTGAGTGGGGAGTATAGATGGGAAATAAGTTTGTTTCTATTTTTTGTTTTGTTCAAATCGTTTCTCCTAGTATCCCCTCCCTCTCTCGATCTCTGTCAAAATTTCAGAAATGTGTTTTTATCCCACTGTGACTGTGTGATGATACTATGTAATTTTTTTCCTGTTGTCATCACGCAAGTCTTCCTTTTTTTTTTTTTTTTTTTTTTTTTTTTTTTCAAATAAATGTTTGAGAGATGTCTTTTCCTAACACGTGGTATTTACTCAAGCGTCATTGATTTGACAAATTATGGAAGATAAATGTCTCCTTGGAAGTGACATGTGAATCCTTGTTAAACACTGACTGTAGCTAAATAGAAATGAAGAAACTTGCCATTTTGTCCTGTAACATTTATAATTTTCTTATAGTATAGAATAGTAAAATAGCATGTAAAAATTATAACTGTCACAAAAGTCAATCTGACACTTTTCACCCAATTTTTTTAACTTTTGTATGAAATTAGGAGTGATTCCATTAAAAATAATTCCCTGTTTTCTCTTTCTTCCCATATTTCCAGGGAAAGACTCTCATGTAAATACAGATGACCATGCAGCATGCAGTTCGGGTAAGTCACAATAATAATAAAAATGCATGAAATTGTATATGGCATCTTTTCTTTCTGTGAGGATCACAGAGCATTTCCAAAAAAAAAAAAAAAAATTACTGCAAGGCAATTGCCCCTGTGAGATTTACCACCCCCATTTTACAGATGGGCAAACTTCATCATGGGCTAAATGAGTTGTCTTAGGTTCACACAGGGAATCAGTGGCAGGACTAATATAACCCAGAAGTACTGAAGCCCAGCCTTCTGTTTCAACTGCTCGATCACAACTCTTCTTACATGTTGTTACGTTAGAACCGAGGTGGGGAACCTTTTTTGGTCGGGGGCTGCTGACTGACAGAAAAAATCAGTTGGGGGCTGCCCACAAGTGAGAAGCAAAAAAAGAAAAACAAATCCTCACTGACATGGGCCCCCAAATGAGAAGCAGAAAGACACTCCCCACATTCCCCTCGCACACCAGAGCCTAGGAGAGCCCAGGCTAATAGATTTTGTGTGCTACAACTCCACAGTGGGGCAGCAGGGCGGCTGGAGTGCCAGCATGGGTTCCCCAATGTTGCGGGGGAGAGCAGGGAACCCTGAGTCCTGGGGGCCAGATCCCAGGCAAGCCAGGGGTCACATCCAGCCCCGGGCCTTAGGTTCCCCACTCTTGCCTTAGAAAGTTTCTTCTCATAGTCTCCTATTCTTCAGACTTTGTTTTCTGCTTTACTTTGTGGGCAAGTCCTTCTTAACTGTTTCTCACCCTTTTCCAGTCCCAAGGAATTTGCAGTCCAAGGTAACATTTTCCTCTTGGGCATGCCAGTGGAACTCCATTGAAAACAGTGGAGTTCTATCTATGTCATGGTGATTAGAATTTGCGTCTAAAGGTACAGGTGGATACAATTCAGAACAAATTTTCATCTGCTCCTGATTCTCTTTTCTGTTTCGTTTTTTCCTGCCAGCCACATGGCACAGTGGAGTTCCATGTAGAGTTTTTGTAAGGCTAATTGTTATGGTTCACATCAGAATTTTATATTTCTTTGCTAATGTGAAACAGGTGTTGACACGGGAAAAATGAAGTTCTAAAACTGGGATCGATATCTTTTTCATTGATGATATATCAAGCAAATGAAGTCGTCTTTCCTGATGCAAAGCGAGGAAAACATTTTCAGTGTCACTGCATGTTGCTTTAGAATGCTTGAATACAAGAAGTGAAGACTATTGTCTAAAAAGTGTATGTTCTTGTATGAAGCAAGTCTGAACAGTAGAATTTTTCTACCATTGCATCATAATGTGAACGTTCCTCCCTCCTCCCCCCTCACAAATAAAAGCTTCCTGTGAATTCTTTGATCAAAGAGAGAGAACAGCAGCAAATTTAGTTTTAGGCTGCAAATTTTTCTTTTTATATTGTGGATTTTGCCCAGGTCCGGACCGAGCCATTCCGGGGCCCTGGGCAGACAGTTTAATTGTGCCCCAGGTTGGGGAGGCGTGCGGAGCTGGCGGCAGCAGGACGCACGTGCCCAGCCCGGCTACCACCGCTGGCGTGCAGCCTGGGGCCACCTGGGGCGGGCTGAGCCTGGCCGTGCAGGGCCCCACGGCCGCAGGGGGAAGGGCGCTGCTGGCCGGTGCTGCGGGGGTTAATGCGGCCCCCGCCCCGGGCGGCCGCTGGGAGCTGCTGCAGCCCGTGAACCAGGTGCGCGGCGCCTGATGGCAGCTATAAGGGGTGCTACGTGCCCATTACAGCTGCCATCAGGCGCCCCACATAGGTTGGCGCCCCGGGTAGCTGCCCTGCTAGCCCATGCCTTAATCCGGCCCTGATTTTGCCCAGTACTAACTTTCTTACAAATTTTACAAATTAATTCTTGATTGATAAAGCAGTTAAAATAGACTTTTTGAGAGAATTTTTTTATGTAACTAAGGGATAACTGTAAATCAGAAAGTGATGTTGTAGTGTCTGAACCTAAGAATCAAGACTGAAAGCTGCAATAGATCTTTGTAGGAGTGAGGAGTGGCTTAAAAAATTAGATACTTTCTATCATTACCTGATTACTATTAGTGAGGAAATTATCAGCTTCCATTACTGGAGGTTGCAGCTGCTAGAGCCACATGTTTTCACTTACTGAAATCTTCTTTTAGGTGTGGTTTGGAGATGATAGTCCTCTAACTCCACGAAGTCCTCTGACTCCCAGACATGGCCCAGGCTTGGCAGATGTTTGCCTGTATGATCAGTGGATATCTGTGCGGCATGAAGCCACTCTGGTGCCTATGCAGGAAGATCTATCCATTTGGCTATCTGGACTGCTGGGTAATGCTAAAATATGTCATTGTCTAATGAATTTGAAAGATCCATTATCCTGGTCAATGTTGACCTTTCATATTCACTCACTTGGAGCATTTTCATGAATGTGGCTGGGCTTGTGTCAGAAAGTCGTATTAAAATGCATGTTCTTGTTTCAGATTTTATGAGCTGACAACTGTCTATGCTGGCTTAATTCCTCTCATTTATATTTCCTGTTCAATAACTACTCTGTCTGGTCTAATTAAATAATGACTATTTGATTTGATTTTTTTATCTGAGTTTTAATAGAAGCAGTTTTTATAAATAAACCTATTTAATTTTAAATGTATGCTCATTCTCTTTTTAGAATCTAAAGCTATAGGGTATAACTAACACAGGCTGAAACAATGCATGTCAAGAAGGGGGAAACATATGGTACAAATACTGATTTAGAGTTGTATCTCTGTTTTGTAGACTTAATAAAAGCTTACACTTACATTGTTATTACAGTGGCAGATTTCCATGATGAACAAGTAAGATAGCAGAAATGTTAAAGTTTACGCCAGTTATCGTTTTTAGTTGAATAGAATAAAAACTTGTGCTCAAACTACTGGTGATCTCACTTCTCTTGTAGACTACAGCTTAACTTTGTCTTTTTTTTTTAATGATGGAGTGCCATGTCTGAGTTGTCTGCATATAGTCTGTGTTAAATTTATTCCAGAGGAAGGCAAGCTAATATTTTTCCACATTTTATTTTCAGGGGTAGAAGTTGCAGCAGAACGGTTGCTGGAAGAACTTGATAATGGCGTACTACTCTGTCAGTTGATTGGTGTCCTTCAAAACACAATTAAAAAATGCTGTAGCTCAAAGGACTTGCGGGTAAATCGTCTATTACAGTAATTGATAAATGTCATTGAGTTGTGTGCAATCCCCCTTTAACTGAATTTAACAAAATGGCACTCTGCATGAATTGTACCTGGAAATAAGAAACATGAAATCTTGACAGATCAAATAACTACCTACAGTTGAGATGTTGGCTATTCATTGGGGGGGAAATCCTACTGTCATCACTTCAATAAGAGGTATGCTGGTGGAAGGTCTGACTTAAGGACCTTAGGATCTGCCCTCTCAATGCTCTGATTCCTATTGTGGGCGTGGGAGGGCTAACAGGATAGAGGAAACAAAACCTGTTGACACTTTATGCAAATTTTGTATCAAAATTGATCACTAGGCTAGAGCCACTAAAATACCTAAAATAAAATGTGTATAGGAGACCTGTTCAGGCACCACTGTTGGGAATAAAGAAATGTGGCAGAAATGGATGAAACTCACAATTTATATAAACTAGAAGATTGAAGTCTTTATGATATAACTGCACCCTGACCCACATGTGCAAACATTCACACATGCAATGTGTGATTGAGATATACAAAAGATAGAATAGTGCTTTCAATGTATCATAAATATGCTGAATCATTGATTCCACAACTTAATTTTTTCGTGGGGTGGGTGGATGCTCCACAAGAAACTTGGGCTACACCTTTCTTGACCTCCTTAATCTGGCAACCCTAGGAAACAGGGTATACTGGATTAAAGATTTTGCTGCTCCAGGGAGGGTGGTCTGGGTGTGCGGGGGTTGGGCGTTTACCTTCTGCCTTGCTCACGGAGGCGCACATGGCTCTACACTTCCCGCCACTCTCAGGCACCGCCCCTTGCTGCTGTGGGATTGACAGGAAAAAAGCCTCAGGAGAAGCGGCTCTGCGTGCTGCCATTCCCCCCAGTTTGGAGAAGGGAGACTGACAGCGCACAGGACTGCTTCATCTTCCATAACAAGGATGTACCTGGATTAGGGACCCCGGGAGGATGGAGGTTCAAGTGTATTACATAACTGACACAAACAACTCCTGATATCAATGTCCAGCCCTGGCAGAAAAATGGGTATAAGGGAAATAACTTGGAAGGAATTAGAATAAAGAATAACCTCCAGCATAAAGGATCTCTTGTAATCCAGATAGCCCTAGAGCTGTTTTTGCTATAACTACATAAAAATAGGAGTCAGTGTTGTTGGTTGTGTGTGGGATAGCCCTAGAGCTGTTTTTGCTATAACTACATAAAAATAGGAGTCAGTGTTGTTGGTTGTGTGGGGTTTTTTTTTTTTTTTTTTTTTTTTTAAATAGATGCAAGCTAATCATGTGATGGCAGCAATAGTTAGCATCTACCAGTTGATAGAAAACACTTACACTACTGTTCCCTTTATCCAAACTCACTTTCTTTTTTTTAGATTATTACTCTGTGTTGTAGAAGCTGACAAGGAGACCGTTATTTTTTAAATTGCTAAATATAGTAAGGCTAAAAATCAATAACTAACTGCTAGAATTCTTTGTGAGAGAGTTGCTTGATAGTAAAAAGGGAGCGATTTCCACAGCGCACCATATTGTATGGATAAGCTAGGGGCCTACTGAATTCACTGACCATTTTAGTAAATTTCATGGTCATAGCATTTTTAAGTAATTCTCCCCAGTTCGGTATTCTCATCAATCTTTTCAACAACTATTGGAAGTGGCCCACATCCACCCTGATTGAATTAACCTCGTTAGCACTGGTCCTCCGAATAGTAATATAACACTCCCACCTTTACTTGTGTGTGTATATCCCTGCCAAACTGAAGTTTCCAGTTCATGCATCTGGTGAAGTGGGTTCCAGCCTACACAATCTTATGCCCAAATAAATTTTTTAGTCTTTAAAGTGCCAGAGGACTCCTCGTCGTTCATACATAAACTATCTTCTTAAACTGTGTACAAGAATGACGACTTGCCCCTTGTAGGCCTATATCTGACATGACTTTTCCCCATCTGACAGCAAATGGGGGAGAATCTTTGCATTCCAGATATGCATATAGGTTACATCAGCTATAAAAACTAATACAATAGTTATTAGCCAGCCATCAATGTTGTATTTTAAATGTGACCTTCTTATTTCATCTTATGGAAATGTGTTTCAAAATGTCACTTGTATCTGTGTGCACAGCATATGTACATTATTTTTTTATTTTACATTTTTTGTCAGAATTTTCCTATGAGACGTGTCCCATGTAAGAAGAATGCACCGTCAGGATCCTTCTTTGCAAGAGATAATACAGCCAACTTCCTTAACTGGTGTAGATGCATTGGAGTTGATGAGACTTATCTCTTTGAATCTGAAGGTTTAGGTAATTTATCCCTTTTTGTAAAGTTATTCTGGGGGCATAGAACTCTTTATGGGCCCACTCTTTAGCTTACTGTGACATTTTCTTAGGGTGCCCAGGATTGTGACTCTTCTCTCTTCCTCAGCTACAGAGAAGACTTACTGGTGTTAAACTGCCAGTTTCCTGACATTCAGATAGGACTTATTTTGCCTTGCAGACTAATGTTTAATGTACCCCCATGCCTGACCTTCACAAAAGCATCCCCCTGTAGCATCCAGCCCCTGGCACAGGACACTCACAGTAATTACCAACATCTGCTGTCTCCAAAGAGACACTGTACGCATAGCTGGAAGGTTACACCTCAGGATCAGGTCCCCTATAATAATGCTGAATTGCAATCGGTTTATGGTGAAAATGACTAAGTTTATTAACCAAAAACAGAGATTCACAGATTCAAAAGAGTAGTGAGTAAGACTAATGGAAACTAATAGTTACAAATGTAACACATTTCCTGGAGAGTAAAGTCTAGCAGGCTATAATCCTTCTCCAAAACCATCCCTCACTTAAGACTTTCTGCAGGGCTTGCTAGTTTTCCATTCTAACCGGGACTTAGATTTTATCCCTACATGCTTTGAAATGTCGTCTTCTGACGTGCATCCCCAGAGAAGATTCTTTTTCTCTGACATGCTGATACCATGTTGTATTCACATTTCCCATCAACCTATTGTTCCTCTTCACTTTACATGTAAAATGGAGTGCCTTTGTATTGACTTTACCGTGCTTAATTTACATTTCACTAGGCCCCACAAAGGGTGGGGCAAAAGGGACAGTCGCCCCAGAGCTTGGTGATTCAAAGGGGCACTGAGCCCTTTAAATTGCTGACGGAGAACTGTACAGCATGCTTCGGGCAACTCTTCGGGCTGCCTGGGAAGGCTCTCTGCCTCACTCCTTATGCCAGCACAGAACCTGGCCCCCTGCACCTTCACCAGGGGCCTGATGTGGCTGTTGACTCCCATGCATTTCATAGAGAGCATTATCTTCCCTCCTGTTTGGAATAAACCATGTTCTCCCTTTGTTTGGTTACAGACTTCAAAGCGTTATATCTGTACATATACATCCTTTCTCATATAATCTTCAGACATCCATTTATAACAATCATGATCAGCATGTCACTAGCATTCATTTGATACCTCACAAGATACTTTTGGATAAATACTATGAACATAGTGTTAGGTGTAAGTGAGCTTGTCAAGCCTGATGGGAGTTGGTGACAGAACAGTCAACCCTTTTCCAGTTGCCAGTGAGGCACTGTTAAAGCCATACTTGAGAGATAGGAATAATCGTATAAGTAGTGATAGGGACTTTGATAGACTGTTCATGTGAGAGAACCTTTGGAGGGTCAGTTGCTTATGGCTGCATTGAGTTCTCTGACTGAATAGTGCTTTTGAAGCCTCTGAAAAGTTGCGCTGTGGGAGGGAAAAAATTAAAAATAGTGCCATGAAATGTCAAATTTTCTGCATAATCCTCTCCTGCCCCAAATCCAAACTAATTGAAAGACAGATGGTTTTGTTTTTTTTTTTTTTTTTAAGTGGCAAGATACTGCCTGGACATTGTTAAAACACACACATATCCTTTGTTCTGTATTAGAAAGCTTTCTTACTGTATAAAGGGCTCAGAATAGCACACACATGATGGCTACATTAGAGAGCTACATTGAGAGATTGTGCCTGAAGTTAGAACAGACTCTTAGTAATTAATATTTACCTCAGGATCTACCCTATATGACTCAATGCCTTACTTTTCCTCCTCTAACTAGATGGTTATGAAAACCAAGATTGTCAATTGAGTTTATGCCTCTAGTGTTCAGCTTGTACCTGGTAACCAGCAGCTTCTGGACTGATCTTCCAGATGGCATGAAATCTGTTACTGCTCCTTAAGAAATGTTGTATATTTATTGTAAGATAATTAATTAAATGTTTTTGCATCACCTACTTTTATATGGAGACAAACAAGCATAAGCCTTTCTGTGGCAACTCAAGTATTCTTTAAATATTGCAAAATTATTTACCTGTCAAAAGAACACAAAAAAATTACCCATATCTGCAGTGTGCATTAAAACTTTCAATAGTGACCAAAAATGTAGTTTGCAAATACAGTAAAGGAATAAAAGGTTTTATATATTTAATTTAAAAAAACACCCCTGTTATTACACACTGCTAATGCTTATGACACTTTAATGGCATCTGTCACTGCTTGCTTATTTTAATGGCTTATTTTAATTCATTCCTACCAGTTCTTTACTAGACTGTTTTTCTTCTAAATTAGAATGAAATAGCTAGAAATCCCATTATATATATATATATAAATAAAATAATTTAACTTTATAGTCATAAATTTATTGTTGTATTTCAGTCTTCAGAGGTGTAAGTAGAAGGAAGAAAATGCTATAATGGAGTTAGATTGTATATATCCTTGGTTCTCTCTCTGTATAAACTGAAGAGCCTGAACTCATTAACTGCACTCAGACACAAGTACTTAAAATATGTTTAACTTCCTTGGGATCAGCAGTCAGGATTCCCTAATGCTGTATTATTTTGTTTGTAGCTACAAGTATTTTGAAGTCTGTTTATTGCTATTTTCAGAAATTGGCTTTGTGGCATAAATGCCAACTTTGTGGGCCTTTGGCAATGAGTCTCTTTAAAGAGACTGCAAATCTCGCCCCAGTTCCCTTCCTGCCCAGGCAAGCTTTCAAGCTCTTGTTAAAGGGTGGAATGGGAATGCTTTTCTGATTTGGCAGTTACCCATTCCTGTAGAAGAGATGTGTGGTAGCAACAACTCTTAAAATAGACGGGAGGTTATGGAAGTAGCAAACTAAGGGTGCATCTACACTGCACAGTAGCTCGAAATAAGATACGCAATTTGAGCTATACGAATTGTGTATCTTATTTAGAACTTATTTCGAAATAGCTTATTTGGTAATTTGGCGCTGTGTACACAGTGCCAAATTTTGAAATAACCCGCTATTCCGAAATGTCCCTTACTCCTCCTGGAATGAGGTTTACAGGGACGTCGGAATAGTGAGCCCATTATATTTCGAAATAATGGGCATGCTGTGGAGACCCAGGATAGCTATTTCAGGATACTCTGGTATCCTGAAATATAGCATTACAGTGTAGACATAGTCTAAATGACCCCAGAATAGCATTCACATGGGCAGTAGTCTGCTTCTACATGCTCTGTCCATCTAACCCACTCTGATACCAAGCCAAAAATCTTGATTGCAGGTGAGCACCATCTATAAACTTGAGACTTCTGTTTGTGATCTAGGCATAAAGCTGCTTGGCTTCACAGCCTATCCCACCCTACCCATCTTCTCTCGTTCACTATTGAGATGTCAGCTCCCAACTCTGATTTGTTCTTTGTCAGATTCCATCACCCACCTGTTAAATTATCAGGCAGGCACCTTCTGTCTTGTTGAAGGTGTTTGTAATATCACACACTTGAAAACTTTGTCTTGTGTATTTACACCCTGAAAACAAGATATAGAAAGATGACTCTTAGGCAGGGGTGGGCAATAATTTTTGCCATGGGACCTAAACGGGAAGGGGCGGGGCTGCCCCACCCCCAGATGATGATTGGTCTGGTGGTGGGGGAGCCTTTGCCCCCCCCCCTTCCCTATAGGCACCCATGCCCTGGAAGAGGCTTGGCATGCTCCTTCACCCCCAGGCCAATCAGGGCTTGGGGGCCGGGGAGCGCGTGAAGCCTCCTCCTGCCCTGCGAGGAGCATGTGGCGCTTTGAAGCACTGCTTTCAGGGCGGGGGGGGGGAGAGCAGAGGAGGCTTCATGTGCTCCCCTGCCCCCAGGCCAATCAGGGCCTGGGGGTTGGGGAGCTGTTTGAAACTTCCTTCTCTCTTCTTCCCTCCCCTCCCCGCCCTGCGAGCAGCCTGAGGTGTTTCAAAGTACCACGTGCTCCTCCCAGGACGGGAGGAGGCTTTGCGCGCTCCCCCGGCCCCAGGCCAATTAGTGCCTGGGGGGCCGGGGAGCGCCCGAAGCCTTCTCTGCTCTGCCCCCGCGACTTCAAAGCGCCACACGCTTAATTGGCCTGGGGGGCCGGGGAGCAGCAGGGTCTCCGCGGGCTGGATCTACCCACTTGGTGGGCTGGATGTGGCCTGCAGAGGCCCTTTTGCCCACCCCTGCTCTTAGGGAATGGATGAGAACCGTGACTACCTTCTCTCTGTACTTAGTTCACAGTTCACTCCCTTATCTGGTAAAGCTTTCCAGATCTGAAGCCTGACTTATTTTTTCCTCTGTAGTTTTGCACAAGGATCCAAGACAGGTGTATCTCTGTCTATTGGAAATTGGTCGCATCGTATCAAGGTATGCATTCCATGTAGTTTTCCAATGAGAAGCTAAAAATTGTATTCTGTTAAACATAAGTTTTAGTGTTGAGTTGCATACAGTATTTTGCATATTGCTGTCTTTTAATACAATGAAAATAGATTCTGTTTTGGTTCAGAGATTGACAGCCCTGCTGTTATGTACAGCCTGTCCGTAGTGTACTCTTCAAAACCTTCCCATTATTGCTCGTACCTGCCTGAATGAATGTTTTCTGGAGATGTACAGCTTCACACTGCTTCTTAATATGGGCTGTGCCTAAATGTCACAATCAAGCACATAGTCACGAACAAGTTGTCTACATTTGTAAGGTGGGGTGGTCATGTATGGGAAACCTAAGTGGCCTCAAAAGAAGAACTTTAAATCCTTGTTCTTAAAACTTAAGTTTGAAAAATGCCTCAATTGTTGCAGCAATTTGTTAACTTTGAAAACCTCTAAGGCTTCTTAGTCTCCTGGTTTTTTTTTCCATCGGTAATAAGAACAATAACTGGACCCAGACAGCAACAAAATGATTCTATCCAATTTAAAGCATATCTGAGAGAAATTCTAACCTTAATGTTGTTTGACTTGTTAGATCACTAATCCTCTGACTGATAGATCAGGCTTTTCTTATCTGAACTGCTTTTCTCTGTTCACTTATTCAGCACTTTGCATACATTTTCTTTATTGACTCCTTTATTTTTGTTTAGTTTCATAAGGTCTCCTCTTACCTCATTCACATCTTTGTATTTATGTTCAGATATGGAGTTGAACCTCCTGTGCTAGTAAAACTGGAGAATGAAATTGAGTTAGAAGAGACATTGTTAATGACATCTGGGCCTGTAACATCTGTCAGCACCCCACAGTCATGTTGCCACCATGGGGAACTTCATGAAGCAGTAAGTATTCTGCATATGTTATACAGTGTTGGCTTTGAATTACTCCAGTTCCTAATTTTGCATATGTGCTATTTAGATCATTAAATGCAAGGATTTTCTGTGTAGCATATGTGTACCCTCTTGCACTGAAAGGGCAACAATATGCCTCCTCCAATGGACGTAATGTACATAGTACGTCGTCTTATGTATAAGTGGTCATGTTACCTGAGTACAGAACAGACCTCTCAGCATAGGGAAAGCTTGTACTGAAATCTCTCCATCCTTCTTTCCTATACTGATGGAAGACAGGAAAACACTGACTGGTAAAAAAATAAATTGGAAACTCAATGTAGCATATTAGATGGGTAAGTCTTAACTGGTATTATTTAATGGTGTTTGACCAAACTATCTAATATGAAAAGAATAGGCTTTTTTAAACATACATTACAAAACAAAAGGCTTTTTATATGAAAACTTGCTGATGAAACAAATATGCTAAAATATCTTGGCGCAATCTGTGAACAAATTTCTGCAGTTGCACTCTTAAGGAAACAGACTTTTGTGCAGAAAGGAAATGAATCACTTAGCTTGTGAACAGGCCATAAGGGACTGATACACAGCTTCTCTAAATTACTTAAAAAGGAGTATTTAAGCCTAAAGTTTTAAAAATAACTTCCTTCGTGGTCTGTGACTTCATAGTATGACAAAATTCATCATGACATGCACTTCAAGTTGTGAAAATAATACATAAACAAATCACACCTGCATCTCATTTTGACTGCTCTGTTAAATTTTTCTTCTCTGGAATGCTCCTACTCTGTCTGTCTTTTTCTATTGAAGGGTGAGTAATTCTGTAGCTCAGCAGCATTGTTGCATTTCTATTTTGTACCCATTCTTTGAATCCCTTTCTCTACTTTTTAAAATGAACATTATTCTTCAATTCTAAGGGAAGCCACCCGCAACTTATCTCTTTTTTTATTGTCTAGGTGTTTCTCTGTTGGTCTCTTTCTGGATATGTTTTTCCTTTGTAAGATTACAAAAGATTTCCATCTGTCTTGGAGAATACTAGTGCTTTTGAACCAAGTACAGATTCTTCACCAATTTGTTCATCTGATGAAATAGGTCAGACTAGGCCTACTAAAAACCATTTCAAGAATTCAAGAAAGGCCTAGTCATCTGGTAAAGAAAAGGAAGGGAATTTAAGTAGAAAAAAGTGTTTTATTAAAATGAGTAATTAGAAGAACCAGATGTGAGCTACTCAATAAATTAATCTTGTGCGTGTGCATATGTGCTCATGTGTTCCTTTTTATGACATTTTTTATATTCCATCTAGGAGTTTTATCTGTCAGTCTTGTAAGGAGGGAAAGTATTTTGACAGGGACATATTTAAACTTTTGTCATGATTAAATGACCTATGAATGGTTAATCCACCAAAACAACAAAACAAAAATGTTACACATGTAATCTTAAAAAAAATCCTTTCACTTTTCTAACAGTTACTTCTCTTTTTGAAATCTAGGTTAAGCACATAGCAGAAGATCCTCCCTGTAGCTGTTCCCATAGATTTTCAATTGAATACTTATCTGAAGGACGTTACAGATTGGGAGATAAAATACTCTTCATACGAGTAAGTGCAGTTCTTCAATGTTTCCTCACCTTATCTGTTAGCTTTGCCTCTGTCCTATCCGGCATGTGGTCTGAGCTTTTTCACTTGTGCTGTATAGACATATGAACGCAATAGGAATGCACAATCTGCACGTATCTTGTGTCTGGATTCATCCCTGGACCATTGGCAGTGGCCTCCAGTCTTCTTTCCCTTGGGTAAACTATAGTGACTTAGGAGCATAACAGGGAGGGAATAAAATGTAGACACACGCATACTGAGAGTCAAGGCTAGTAGATTGTTGTAATGGCCTATTAGAATATTCATACACCTGTCTGAAATCATGATCGTTTTATATCTTTAAAACCTTTAAAAGGACCAAAATTTGAGGGTAGTCCATCAAAATCTACTCACTGCCAGGCTGGCAGAATGGCTTTGACCTCAACTTGGAAGGGGTGGTAATTGGGCTCACTCTGCAAATAAAGCTGTGAAGCAGAACCAGCAGGAACTTTAGTTTGGTCACGAGGCAAGATTTTTTTTTTTTTTAAATTTTATTAAACCTGGCTTAGAAGCTGATATGTGGAGAGACTGGGCGGGAGCATTACAGCGATCTCCTGTACTTGACCGTTGATCGTGTAGTGTGTGTAGCAGCCAGGACACTTTGGAGTAGGGAGAAAGAGGCAAAAAATTTTTTTTACCATCTAATAGTAGAGGGTGGTTGGTTACCAGAACACTGCAGATATTGGGGTCAGATATGATAGAGGTCTATAAAAGCATGACTGGTGTGGAAAAAACGTTTCCTTATTCACTATTTACTTGTTCCCATGACATAATTTCATTTGGTGACTCCTAGTTCTTAACAGGTAGCAGGTTTAAAACAAACAAAAGGAAGTTTTTCTTCACACTGCGCACAGCCAGCCTGTGGAACTCCTTGCCAGAGGAGGTTGTGAAGATCAGGATATTAATAGGATTCAAGAAAGAACTAGATAAATTCATGGAGGTTATGTCCATCAGCCTAACCTATTAGCTGGATGGTTAGGAATGGTGTTCCTAGCCTCTGTCAGAAGCTGGGAATGCGTGACTGGAGAGGGATTGCTTGATGATTCCCTGTTCTGTTCACTCCCACTGGGGCATCTGGCATTGGCCACTGATAAAAGACAGGATGCTGGGCTAAATGGACCTTTGGTCTGACCCAATATGGCTGTTCTTGTGTTCTAAGGGACAGAAGGCAGAGATGGAGACAGACAACTTATTTTCTAACTAATAGGCTTAATCTTCTAGTGTCTGGGTGTCTAGTTCTTTTTTTTCCTTTTTCTTTTCTTTTTTTTCTCTCCCCTCCCCCTCCCCCCCCAAGTCCTGGCTGTTGGCGCTTTGGTCTGTACATACTAATTTGAAAATATTATTTAACAAGGAAACAAGCATTGAAGTCATGAAATAGTCACTACACAGGAAACCGATCTTTGTATATTCGTCATGACTTTCATATTAGATTTGTATAAAATTCTTGTTTTCATAAAGAAGCTCTCTAAAGGGGTGACAAGTCTCAGAGAGTAGCCATTCTAGTCTGTATCTGCAAAATCCAAAAGGAGTCCTGTGGTATTTAAAGACTAAGGGTACGTCTAGTCTACAGGCTTTTGTCCACAGAAGTTTTGTCGACAGATATTGTCGACAAAGCTTCTGTCATCAAAGCGTCTAGACTACATCCAGTTCTGTCGACAAAGTGTCTTGCTTTGTCGACATGACAGCGTAGATGCAATAACGCCGTCTGTCGACAGAACTCTGACAAAAGGCGTTATTCCTCGTAGAATGAGGTTTACGGCCGTCGACAAAACCGCTGAGTTATGTCAACAGAACTCAGCGGCAGTGTAGACGTCGGTATAGTTTTGTCGACAAAAGTCCACTTTTGTCGACAAAACCCTGCAGTCTAGACACACCCAAACAGATTTATTTGAGCATTACCTACCATAAGTATAAATAAGCTTTTGTGAGCAAAGCGGGGAACACAGGAAATCACTAATCTCGGTATCTCTTACACTCCAGGAATACAAGAGCTATAGATCCCTGGGAAAAATAACAAAAGCTCATATGCCCTCTTTGATGAGTGTATGTTGACCCATCTTGGGAGTCCTAGACTAGTCAGTAAGTCAAGTGAACATTCTGCCCTCCTGCTATCTGGTGATGGATGGTTGGTGAGAGAGGTGAAGCCTAGAGCATATTCTGCCCTTAAATAAGATTTTCTGTTTCTGTCAGATGGCCATCTGATCAGCTTCAGAACCACAGTTTGGTGGTTAAGTGGGATAGCCCAAGGAACCAATGTCTACACTGCATGCTTATTTTGAAGTAACTCATGTTATTTGAAGTAACAGAGTGCGTGTCTACGCAGCAAGTCCATTATTTCAAGATGGCAGACTTCTTACTCTGACTTCTGTAACCCTCATTTCATGAGGAGTAAGGGAAGTCGAAGGAAGAGTGTTCTTCCTTTGTCTTACTGCTGTGCAAGCAGCACCAAAAGTTGAGTTAAGCTACTTCGACTTCAGCTACACAATGAACATAGCTGAAGTTGCGTATCTTAACTCGACATGAGCCTGCTGTGTAGCTATACCCTTGGGCTATGTCTACACTGCCCCCTCTTGTGCAAAAAATATGCAAATGAGGTGAAGTGTGGAATAGCGCCATGCCTCATTTGTATAATTAATGAGGCTGCTTTTTGCACAAAACCCCCTTCTTGCGCAAGAGCCGTTCTTCTTTTTTTTTTCCAGGAAGAACAGCTCTTGTGCAAGAGGGGGTTTTTGCGCAAAAATGGAGCCTAATTATGCAAATGAGGCATGGCGATATTCCATGCTTCCCCTCATTCGCATATTGTTTTGCGCAAGAGGGGGCAGTGTAGACATAGCCTCCAAGTCTAAATTGGGAAAGCCAGTTTTCTTCTGCCTGGTCACACTCTGTAAGTTGGACTCCTTTGGTTGGAAAACAATCATGGTTGTTGGTTCCAATTTTGGTCTCTTCAGGGAGATGTCAGGCATTATAATAAGCTGCCCTGCATCTGTCTATGACAGCTGTGGGGAGTTCCTGCTACATGCACAAAAGGTAGGTCAAATTCTTTAAAATGGCAATTAGAGTCAACTGAAAGTCACAATTTGGAAAAAAAGGTGGATGAGGTAATATCTTACCTTGTATGGGGATGTAATTAGGATGCTGTGGCGGAGAACACATCACAGCCCAACACGGTAGCATATAATTTCAGAAAAGGGAACTACACAAAATGAGAAAGTTAGTTAAACAGAAAGGGCATGTCTACACAGCAGAGCTAAATCTGAAATAAGCTATGCAACTTGAGCTATGTCAATTGCGTAGTTAAGTTGAAAGCTTATTTTGGCTTTTGGTGCTGTCTATACAGCAGGAAGTCTGAGAGAGCACTCTTCCTCTGACTTCCCTTAATCCTCATAAAATGAGGGTTTCAGGAGTCGGAGTAAGAAATCCTCTGACTGCGCATTATTTCAACATTTATGTTGAAATAACTGCTTGTGTGTAGATGCAAACTATATTATTTCAGAATAACACTGCTGTGTAGGCATACCCAAATTAAAAGGTACAGTGCCAAAAGTAAAATCCCTGCAAGCTGCATGGAAACTTTTTAAAGTGGCTCAACTTAAATGTATACCCCAAATTCAAAAATACAATAAGAATCAAACAAGTGCCACTGTGGCTAAACAAAAAAATAAAAGAAGCAGTGAGACAAAAAAGTATCCTTTAAAAAGTGGAAGTAAAATCTTAGTGACGAAAATAGAGCATAAACTCTGGCAAATGAAGGGTAAAGATATAATTAGGAAGGCCAAAAAAGCATTTGAAAAACATCTAGCCAAAGGCTCAAAAAAGCAATAGCAATTTTAAGTACATCAGAAGCAGGAAGCTAGCTAAATAACTGTAGAGGCCTCTGGACGATCAAGATGCTAAACAAGCACTCAAGGCAATAAGGCCATTGCAGAGAAACTAAATGAATTTGCATTGGTCTTCATGGCTGAGGATGAGGGAGATTCCCAAACCTGAGTCATTCTTTTTAGGTGACAAATCTAACAAACTGTCCCAGATTGAGGTGTCATTAAAAGAGGTTCGGGAACAAACTGATAAACTAAACAGCAATGAATCACCAATAATTGCTGAACTACTAATTGTGATATGTAAGTTATCATTTAAATCACCTTATGCTCTGGATGATTGGAGGATAGCTAATGTGACATCAATTTATAAAAAAGGCTCCAGAGCAGATCTTCACAATTACAGGTTGGTAAGCCTAATGTCAGTACCAGGCAAACTGGTTGAAACAATAGTAAAGAACAGAATAGTCAGACAAATGAACATAATATGTTGGAAGAGTCCACACAATTTTTGTAAAGGGAAATCACGCCCCACCAATCCATTACAATTCTTTGAGGCTATCAACAAGCATTGGACATGGGTGATCTAGTGAATATAGTATATTTACATTTTCAGAAAGTCTTTGACAAAGTCCCTAACCACAGGTTCTAAGGAAAGTACGTCGTCATGGAATGAGAGGGAAGACCCTCTCATTGGTTAAAAGATAGAAACAAAGGGTAGAAATAAATTATCAGTTTTCAGAATGGAGAAAGGCAAGTAGTGGTGTCCCTCATGGGTCTATACAGGGACCAGTCCTATTGAACATATTCATAAATGATCTGGAAAAAAGAATAAAACAGTGAGGTAGCAAAATTTGCAGATGATATACAAACTACTCAAGATAGTAAAATCCAAAAGCAGACCGCAAAGAGTTAGAGAAGTGTCACAAAACTGGGTGACTGGGCTACAAAATGGCAGATGAAATTCAGTGTTGATAAATGAAAAGTAATGCACACTGGAAAACAGTCCCAACTATGCGTATGAAATGATGGGAACTAAATTAGCTATTACCACTCAAGAAAGAGATCTTAGAGTCCTTGTGGATAGTTCTCTGAAAACATCCACTTAATATGCAGAGGCAGTCAAAAAAGCTAACACAGCATTGCGAATCATTAAAAAAGGACAAGATGATAAAACAGAAAAGATAATATTGCTTCTATGTAAATCTATGGTATTGCCACATTTTGAAAACAGCGTGAAGATGTGTTTGCCCCATCCTACAAAAAGGTATAATGGAATTGGAAAAGGGCAACAAAAATGACTTTGGGTATGAAGCAGTTTCTATACAGGGTGTGATTAATAAGACTGGGACTTCTCATCTAGGAAAGAGATGACTAAGGTAGGATATGAGTAAAGCTTATAAAATCATGGCTGGTAGGGAGAAAGTAAATAAGGAAAATTATTTACTCCTTCTCCTAACACAGGAATTAGGGTGTCACCAAATGAAATTAATAGGCAACAGGTTTAAAACAAACAGAAGGAAGTACTTCTTCCCACAACTTATAGTCAACCTTGCCAGAGCTCCTTGCCAGAGGACTTCTTTAATCCTTGTGCAATGAGGTTTACAGGATGTCGGAGTAAGAAGCCCGTTACTTCAAGTTTATTTTGAAATAATGGGCTTCATGTGCAAACAGCGCATAACGTTATTTTGGAATAACGGATGTTATTCCAAAATAACTCTGCTGTGTAGATGTACTTTACCAGGGTTCAATAAAGAACTAGATAAATTCATGGAGGATAGATCCATCAATGACAATTAGCCAAAATGGGCAGGTATTATGTCCCTAGCCTCTGTCTGTCAGAGCTTGGGAGTGGGTAGCAGAGGATGGATCACTTGATAATTTCCTGTTCTTTTCATTCCCTCTGGGACATCTGACTTTGGCTGCTCCCAGAAGACAAGATACTGAATGGATCTTTGGCCATGCTGGGTCAGGCCATTCTTACGTTTTTATGACCAATTTCTGTTGGAGAGACAGATGAACTTTTGAGTTACATAGAGCTCTTCTTCAGGTCTGGGAAAAGTACCCTGGCTACAGCAGCATTGCATGCAACAATCTGATACATACATATATTTGTTTTATTACAGTATAATTCCAGTTATCTGTTTCCTTTTTCTGCAAATCCTACTTCTCCAAATCCAGTTTTCCTCTTCTCCAGCACCCTATGTTAGTTGTTAATTGTTTTTGTTTTATTCTAATGCCCAGTTATCTGAAAGTTTCAGGTGTCCCCCAGACCACTGTACTGTTTGTATTTTTTGTATTATTATATTATTTGTATAACACCTTGTAGCCCATAGACACTTAGCCTGTTGCCCCTGCATAGTCAGTCAGTGTCTCAGTTCCTGGAGGGGTGGGGGGAAAACCCTTATTAATGTCAGGAGGGGAGCAGAAAAACCCTGAAATTCTTTCCTTTTTAAAAAAGGAATTTAAAACAAGGGGAAATTCAGGCTAATCTATAAAAAGAGTGTGTTTCAATACATTCAAATTGATAGTGCCTTACATTTCCTATGTTACAACTAGTAATAAATTGTGTATTAACATAGATATGAATGTAGAGTTCTGTTATCGGTTTCTTCCCTCTTCTCAGATGCTGCATGGAAAACATGTGATGGTACGCGTTGGTGGAGGGTGGGACACTCTTCAAGGTTTTCTGCTCAAATATGATCCATGTCGAGTGTTGCAGTTTGCAACTCTGGAGCAAAAAATCCTGGCATTTCAGAAAGGTGGCCCCAATGAAGTCATCCCCGATTCATCATTAAGAACTCTGCAGCCTCCTTTCATGAGTCCCATATCGGCTGTTAATATGTTTCAGAAACAAAATTCGAAACCACCCACTCCTGTTTCAGTTCGAAAAGCTGCCCAGGTGGCCAGTGGTAAGCAGGCATTATCTAAACATCTGCAGTCACCTGGCCTGTCATCCCCAAAAGCAGCAACCAAGTCCATATCTGCTCATTCCAGATTACCAGGATCT
The DNA here is from genome assembly GCA_019425775.1 of Rafetus swinhoei. NCBI lineage: Eukaryota > Metazoa > Chordata > Testudines > Trionychidae > Rafetus > Rafetus swinhoei. Next base: position 264,137,121 of record CM033437.1, on the reverse strand, counting down.
CCAGCAAAGGGTGCCCAATCTCCTTTCAGAGCCTTAACAGGTGCTTCAAAGAAATTAGATTCTTCTGCACGTAACGTACCAACTTCTGCTCTTTCAAAACTTGCACAACCTGTAAACAAAAGTTCTTCAGCTGCATTAAGTACTGCTCCTGGTTGTTCAGGGCCACTGCGCAAACGCATCAGGTCCCCTGATGCTCCTAATGTCAAACTTGCTCCATCCCAGAATTCTCCAGTAGCAATTTTACATCCTGCCCTCTCTTACTCTACAAGTCAGCTTTCAGAGTTACCTGGGACAAGAGAAATGGTGGCTTTGAAACAAAAATATGCTCCTTCTAAATGCAAAACTGTATCTAACTCCACGACCAAACCTAATTCCGTTGCTTCAAAATCCTCCTCAAAGTCTGCTGCTAGGCCACCTAAGGCAAATCTGCCTGTTGTTTCTAAGCCTATGCATTCTTATCAGTCTCTTGCAAAAGTAGCAAAACCCACTTCCGAAAGTAATGATGAAGCATCAGGAATAGGGTCCCAGCCTCCCAGAAGACTGCCACAAACAGGACTTGGCCCAGGGAGGAACCTCAGAACCACTCCAGTCATAAAACAGTCACATTCTGCATCCTCACTTGCAGTTGGCAAAACATCAGGGTTAATGCCTCCACTGATCTCTCCAAGCAAGAATATATCTTCAGTTACAAATAAACAACCTGCAGTAAAATGCATACAGGGACAAGATAGCAGTAGAAACCAACAGATGGAATCCAATTTATCAAAACATCCTGAACGCACACCCTTATCTGTTGTACGACTTCCCCAAACTTCGGCCAAAATACAAATGACAAAGAAGACTGTACAGCCTTCCTCAGCAAGTCAATCTTTAATCAAAACCTCCAAAAAAAGTGGTGAAACCCTGGCTTCAACAGCTAAGAAGCCCATCTCAAAAGGAAAGACTACAACTGCATATCGCAAAGAGACCCCTGGTATGTTGAAAGATCCTATTCTGAAGTCTAAACAAGATGATCACTATTTTGTTATGACAGGCAGTAAGAAACCCAGAAAGTAAGCATAAATATGGTGCTTTCCACTTATGTAACACTAATCACAGTGGTAACACTATGTCTCAGACATGTGTGGTGTGTGGTTTGTTTTTTTGTTTTGTTTTTTTTTTTTAAATGAGGATTATTTACTATATAGGGAACTCTTGCCATTCGCAGTGGATGCATTCCCACATCCTCTGCAAATGACAAAATTTGTAAATACTACAAGCTGTGGCTCCTGGCCCGCCCCTCTCCCCGGTCCAGTGAGCTCCCAAACTCACTGCAGGGGCTGGCAGCCATGTGGAATTCACCGTAGCTTCCAGGAGATGCAGGAACTCTTGATTGCACCCCTCCCCACTCCCAGCCCCTGTTACACCCCACCCCACCCCAGGCCAGGCGATCCGTGAACATGCAGAACTGCAAATAGTGATTTCGCAAATCACGAGGGTCTCCTGTGTATTTTGTCCATACTTTGTAGTTAAATATCTTTCCACTTTTGTTGACACATGAAAACTACATTTACTTGCTATTCAACATATAGTATTAACAGAGTATGCCTGTTTGTTGCTGGCATGCTGCTTTAAGGCTGTTTTGGTTTTGGAGAGGAGAACTGTTGCTGCTCTTAAAATGATTTTAGCTTATTCTAGATATTTCTCCCAAGCAGGATCCAGATGATATTCAGAACGCTCTGGTACGTCGGTGTCAAGTACCTGCTGACGCTAGTTATGTTCCATATGCTGTACATGTATTATTGATATCTGTAAAAGCCAACTTATTACAACACAGATAATAGGTTTAACACTTACATGAGTTTGCTGAATTAGCATAATGAATCAGATTTTGAATGGATAGTTGATACATAGAAGAGGAATTAGGACTTTAGGCCAAGATTTTCAAATGGCTGAATTTTTGGGTCCCCGCTGTGAGATGCAATAGAGTGGCCTGATATTTCAGAACATGCTAAGCATCCATACTCTGACAATCTGTCTTCCTAAGGTATCTCAAGCTGGGCATAAGTCACTTTTGAAAATCTTGATTTTTGGCATTCATCTTTTTTTTGTGCCTTTAGTATGTTGAGTGCTCAGTAATGCACACCCTGAACCTCATGGTTGAATGTCACTCTGTTTTATTATTATTGTTATGACAAGATGCATTAAAAGGAAAGAGGATGGTGCTGTTGACAATTTTATTAAGTTGCCATTGGTGTTTTTAAAGTGTCTCTTCCCCTTCCCCCTCAGGCAATGTTTTTTGTTTAGATCTGCTATAGTAACTTTACATAGTCATTCCATTTTGGAGCCAAGAAACTGTTTCCCAAAGTGCTAAGTGTTCAACTCTCTGCAGAGGGCTCCATGAGGCTTCTCGCTTCTGTACTACTTGCAGAACACTTAAACCCTTAAAATAGGGTTTAGAAGAACTAGTATGGTGCCTCAACCTTTACACAAGTATGAAATTCCCTGAATGAATTAGTGCAAGTGACCATTGTTTTAATTACCACCTCTGGGTCAGTGTTATCGTAAGTCAGGATATTTTACAAGTTTAAGGAACAGCAGTGCAAGCATTTTAAAGGAATCTTGTCTTAAATTTCATAAATGGACTATGATTGCATGATTTATAAACTGAGAGAATATTTTTCTCCTCTTAAGGAATTTACCTAGGGGCATATGGAAGGGATACGTTATAGTCTGTTTTAATTCTCAGAACTGGAGTCAAACTGCAGCTTATAAATTAATCATGTTTTTTAATTGGCAGCAGCAGCCTCATAGATGTGTCATTATCAGGACCTTGTTAATTCTCTGTTATTTATGGCTATATTTAAAGTATGCATACATACTGTAGAGTACTGGTTAGTCTGCTGAAAGTGAATATAGCGTACTGTAACCAGTCTACTAGCTAATACTTTGGAATATTAAACACACCAGCTATGATAACTGATACAACATGTCCAAGAAGCTAGTTTAGCTACAAAATTCGGGGTAGAAAAAGTCTGTTGCTAAACCGCTTTGCCTACACAATGGTGAGTTTGGCCTAGTGTAAATGGGAAAACTCTAGTGGCTGCAGTGGAATGAATCTCATGCTAGTAATGAATTTGGATTTCTGACTCATGAACTGAAAAATTCATCTTCACAATGACAGAACTGCTTAAGAGTAGACTTCCAAATATCCTGTAGTTATGATTCAGTACATCTGCTTGGGTAGACTAATGGCAGAACTCTTGGGTTTCTTTGTTATGAACTATTTGTTTTTAAATTGCTATGAAATAACAATTTCTCTAAGTACATACTAAGTCTGTCATACTTTGAAATATGACATCATGGTTTCAAAGAGGAAATTGGATGATTTCATCTTTGACTTGTAAAAGTTCATGTTTTAAAGGAGATAGAATCACAAAGTAAAGCTTGAATTTCAAACAAACTTCTGAGCTGGGAAAGTGTGGCACTGCAGGGGATAAAATGTGCCTTATATCTGAAATCCGTGCAATAAGCTCTTAAAAGGTTAAGCAATGCACATTATGTTCCACTTTTGCATTTACAGAGGTCAACCTGAGTATTGCATTGAACAAATGTAATAGTTATAAAATGTTGACCTACATTCAATCTTTAACACAAGTTGCATAACTTGATTAAGGCTTACATCCTGTAACTTGGCACGGAGTGAACTCAAAAAGGATAGCAGTTGTCAGATTTAACAAAACCACTCTTGTCATTCTGAAGGACTCTGATGGGAAATCTGTAAATTTTTGCAATGTTTACATTGGCAAAAGGTATGTCTAATCTCCTGCTGGTACCAGTTTTGTGTGAAAGAAGTTGAAGCAAGTCACTGCATTCTTGACCCTTCTTCTGTACTAATACCGGTTATTTTAAATAAACTTTTTATACCGCACTCTGATTTTAGTCAGTGATTGATTTAAAATGCACAAACTTGTTTTGCATTTTGGTGTATACAATATTGCACTTCAAAAGATGGATTGGTCTTAAAGGTTTATGCTATTGTAGGACAGTGGTGGGCAACCTGAGGCCTGTGGGCAGCAAGCAGCCCATCAGGGTTCTCAGTGTGGCCCACAAAATATTTTGTTTACTACCATTATTACTAGTGTGACATGCATGTGCACTGAGGTGCATGCTGGTTGCATGCAACATTGACCGTGAGAGTGGTGTGCTCCTTTTGCATTCCATCAAACCACTGCTACAGTTCAATCAACACCCCCTGCAAATTCTAGGTACATAAGCACAGTTAGTAGAATACCCTATCCCGGGAAACCATATTGGTTCTGACAATCTTGTGACCCACTGAGATGGAGGGCCATTCATGTGGCTCCATTCGCTAGCCTGGGTTGTCCATTGCCGTTGTAGGACAAAACATGAAGAAAATTCTGTCAAGCCAATACTAAGACACAAAGGTCTGTGCCCAATTACTTGCTTTGGATCGGATTCCAAAATTTTAATTCCATGAGTTCATTTCAGTGAGGCTATTCACAGCACAGAGATCTGACTTTTAGACTAGTCACAAATCTTTTTGCACTTCAATTACTTGTTGCCTCATACTAAAATAGTGTGTAGAGGGTGGGGTGGTTTGGTGCTTCAGTTACACACACATTACCTTCTGGATGCAGTCCTGCTTCCATTTAAGCCAATGAGACTCTGCTATTGACTGGAATGGGGGAAGGATTGGGGGCTGTCTGGGGAAAAAATAGCTAGGGTGGTAGTTTTGGGGTTGTTTTGTTTTAATTGCAAAGGGAAATCGATGCTGGGGAAGATTGGGGCATATTTTGTTGAAGTCAACAATGGGCAGGTCAAACAAGGAGCTCTAAATAAAATACTAGACAGTGTATAGAAACAACCACTTTATGTAATGGAACTACTTCCCTGTGCAGTGAAAGAGTGAACTCTGCCTCTGGTAGTAGCAGAACCTGTTTGTTGTCACAGTTGGTTCTGCTGGAGTAATTTCTCTTGACCAAGGTGGGTAAGATTCAAGAAAATGGGGGTTTGAGGGGAAGGAAGCACATAGATTTTATATGTGCAATTCCCAGTACCACCAACAGGAGAAACACAGCAAAGTTTCCTTGCACTTTGTTAAAAATGTGTCCATCAGGGCAACAGAAATATTGTTCATAAGGTTCTGTCAGCAGCCAAGGATATGCACTGGGCAAAGTCCTAGTTTGAAAAGCCTGGGTTGGGCCTTGATGTGGGCTGCAGCAGCTTAAATTAAATCAGTGAAAAGACAGAGACCCAAATGAGTCCCAAAGTTCTTGGTTCACAGTACTTCTATCTCCAGCTTCCTTTTAAATTAATCACTTGTAGTCCAGGAGCCTGAGAGACAGCTGATGTGAGCTCTTCATCAGTGACACTTCTCACAGATGCATGCACGGGAGGGACAGGGGCTCATTTTGCTGTCTGAAGGCAGGATGGATTTTCAACCTCTGACGGTCTGTATTTTTATTGGGGTTGGGGGGGAGTATGTAGACCTCATTACCTGTGTGTATACAGCTTGCTATATAGCTTATTAATGTTTAATAATGAGCCATTTTACTATAGAAGTCCTCTAAAGTCCTATTTTTGGATTGAGGTGCCATTAAGGGGTTGCTGTTAAAACATGAGATTACTTGTATTGTGATTCCTCACAATACAACATTTTATTAAGAAAAGGGCAGCTATCTTGTCAACTAGTTTATTTTCCTTGTTATGATACCTCCCCACTACAATCTTCTGCATAGGTTACAGTAAAAAGTAAAAATTTACTGATTTGAAGAAATTGCTGAAATTAGTGTTACATAGAGGCAAAACCTTTCCTTCCTCATTGATAAAATGGATATTGGTAGAACAGTTTTATTTATTTATTTATTTATTTATTTTAAATCAAACTCAGTGACACTTTCCTTCATCATTCAAATTAATGGATTACATACATGGAAGAATGAGAAATGTGCACATTAGCACAGTAGTTGCTGGTTTGCAATTAAGTCAATCAGATCCCAGCTTTACACTATAATGAGCCACATTCAAGCCTGGCAAGCATCATTCATCTCCCCTGAGCTCAAGAAATGCAAGTATTGGTGTTGGGTAGAAGGAGGGAAATGTTGCAAGACACTTAAAATGGCAACTGAATGGAATTTTGTAAATTTACAATCTTCTTTCCCAGCTCTGTGAATGTGTTTATAATAAAAAGGAGACCGCTAGTGTTAGTCCTTCTGAAGCTATTGAGACAGTTGCTGTCCTTGCTGGCTAGTGTAGGAGACTTATAATTATAAGCAAATGCTGGAAGAAAATTGGTTCAAATCTACTTACAATTAAGTGCTAAAAATTGTTGAGACATATGGGCTACGTCTACACAGCTTCCTTCTTATGCAAAAGCCTATGCAAATGAAGCATAGATTAGATATTCCTGCGCTTCATTTCCATAATTAATTGGGAGATGTTTTTGCGCAAGAGGTTTTTGCACAAGAGCCGTTCTTCCTTTAAAAAAATGAGGAAGAATGGCTCTTGCTCGAGGGGATTTTTGCACAAAAAGGCACTGCAGATGGCACGTTTTTGCACAAAAACCGCTTGTGAAAAACTAGCTCCAAATTAATTATGCAAATGAAGCATGGCAATTTGCTAATCTGCACTTCATTTGCATAGGCTTTTGTGGAAGAGGGAAGCTGTGTAGGCATAGCCATGCATTATAAACATGTGGACAAGTGTCTGTCTATACAAATTTATTCAAGCATTAGTGCCTTACATGGCTGTGTCTACACTGCAGGGCTTAACTCGAAATAAGCTACGCAAATTGAGCTACAGAAATTGCGTATCTTATTTTGAAATGGCTTATTTCAAAACAGGGAGCGTCTACACAGCACTTATTTCAAAACAGAGCACTCTTCCTCCGCCTTCCCTTACGCCTCATGCAATGAGGGTTACAGGAGTTGGAGTAAAAAGTCCTCCAGCTTGACAGTATTTTGACACTATTTCAAAATAACTACCTGCTGTATAGACGCAGACTAAGTTACTTTGGAATAGTGCTGGTTACTTAAAAATAGTGTGGCAGTGTAGACGTACCCAGGCACGTGAATATTGGCTGTTCCCCTTTGGAAAGGAATATCTTTTCTGTCTCATGGTTTTCTTTTCACTAAGGGCTTGTCTACACTCCTACTCATGTCAATGTAATTTATGGTGCTCAGCAGGATGAAAAAGCTGCCCTCCCTAAGCAAGATCAGTTGCATGAATTTATCTACACTGCACTATGTTGGCTGGAGATGCTTTCCTGGCAATACATATCTTCCACCTACATGAGAGGTGGAAGATTTATGCCAACAGACAAGCACTCCTGTTGGCATAACGTGTCTTCACCAGCCTTGACTCAGCAGTGCAGCTGCATTTGCGTAGCTCCACCAATGTAGCACAGTAATGTAGACTTTGCCCATATGTTAAACCTGGAATACTTGGATTTGTATTTACATTAAAAAGCGTCTCTGCTCCAGATACCCTTTATTTTTATCTTGAGATTCGTTTGTCTAACATAAATGTGATGCACAGCTGCAGCAGATCCCAATTTTGGAGCAGTGAAGTAATCCAAAGGTTCAAAAATTCCACATATAATTAAATTCACACTAGTCTGTGATTTATCTCCCAACAAATGATGGGAGGATATGACTCCAATGTTTAGAAATGACTACTGAAAAGTATTCTGTACACACTGAGGCTGCGTCTACACTGGCAAGTTTTTCCCCAAAAGCGCCTGCTTTTGCGGAAAAACTTGTCAGCTGTTCAGACTGGCCGCTTGAATTTGCGCAAGAACACTGACGATCTAATGTAAGATTGTCAGTGTTCTTGCGCAAATACTATGATGCTCCCGCTCAGAGATAAGCCCTCTTGCGCAAATGTATTTGCGCAAGAGGGCCAGTGTAGACAGAGGAGGACTGTTTTGCGCAAAAAAGCCCTGATGGCGAAAATGGCGATCGGGGATTTCTTGCGCAAAACCGCGTCTAGATTGGCACGGATGCTTTTCCGCAGAAAGTGCTTTTGCACAAAAGCATCCGTGCCAATCTAGATGCTTTTTTCCGCAAATGCTTTTAACGGAAAAACGTTTCCGTTAAAAGCATTTGCGGAAAATCATGCCAGTCTAGACGTAGCCCAATAGGCTAAAGACAACAGAAAGTGGTCAAGAATAAGGAAACTCATACATGATGTTATATATAAATATGCTAAAATTCACATTATAATATACCATTTGTAAGGCCACACAGATGATAAGCTGTAGTCAGTCAGGTAAAAAAGGAAATTTGAGTATTCCAGAGAGACTGCCAGATAACTCTGTGGCTACGTCTAGACTGGCATGATTTTCCGCAAATGCTTTTAACGGAAAAGTTTTTCCGTTAAAAGCATTTATGAAAGAGCGTCTAGATTGACACGGATGCTTTGCGCAAAAGCACTTTTGCGGAAAAGCATCCGTGCAATCTAGACGCGGTTTTGCGCAAGAAATCCCGATCGCCATTTTCGCCATCGGGCTTTTTGTGCAAAACAGTCCTCCCCTGTCTACACTGGCCCTCTTGCGCAAATACATTTGCGCAAGAGGGCTTATCCTGAGCGGGAGCATCATAGTATTTATAAGAAGAACACTGACAATCTTACATTAGATCGTCAGTGTTCTTGAGCAAATTCAAGCGGCCAGTCTAGACAGCTGACAAGTTTTTCCGCAAAAGCAGGCGCTTTTGCGGGAAAACTTGCCAGTCTAGACGCAGCCTGTGTGTATATCCACCTGATAATAGACATGTGGTATAGTTGGGTTTATGAAAAAGGAAATGGCAATGGAGATTGCTCGGGCTACTTACCAAAATGTGTGCGCTGCCTCCTGAAGAAACTATTAATTGTGAATCCATTGCTGCAGAATTGGTTTTATAATGGCTGAAACCAAAGCTTAAGCCACAACAGTGTAGATAGATAAATACTCCTTTCAGAAAGCATTCGGGTAACTTCTTTCTATTTCTCCATGTGCCCTCAGAAGTCACACATGAACAGGGGCAAAGGAAAGACTGACATTCAAAGCAAGGTGGGACAAAGGCTGATTAGACTGTGGGGACAAAAGAAAGGACAGAATGCTGAGCAGATTATCTCTGGGTATCAGACTATTCCTAGATTTTAAATGCCAACATGAACATTCCATTCATGTAGTTGTTCTAAGAAAAATATTCCATCCAGTGTTGTTACAGTTTTGTGTGTCAGAAAAAATTCTACAGCTTCAAATTATAACATATTATAATTGGCATGCAAAACCAATGTCCTTAAACATAAATCCTGAATATCTAGATGTAGTATTTTCCTGATGTAACTTTAAGATAATATTTCCCTTCTCTATTCTAGTGATTATTCATATATTTATCATTTCTGCAATCTATACTTAGGAACAGGATGCCAATGTTGGTAGTGTTCTTTCCTTTATACCACTACCTTCTTCCCCTTGTGATTCACTGAACTGTCAATAAGGTAAATGTTAATGGCTTTGTGGGGGAAGTTGATGACACATGATGACGGGATTTTTTTGTTGGGTTTAAATGGCACCCACCATGAGCTTTCTCAAGTATGGAGCGGGCACCAGTCACACACACAATTCCTGAACTGGTTACTTTTTTGCATTATGAATGGAAAACTAAAGGCTTGTTCCTTCCCTTTAAAATCTGATGAAATGATAGAGCAGTTTTCTGTTCAAATTGTTTCAAAAGGACTGTTGCAGAACAGACAATAACAAACTTTCTTTATTTTCACGGGGAGGAGAACATACATATTTTGGAACAAAAATGAAACTCTGCTGGTCAACGAGTATTATGGGGACCTCTAGTGGTTAACAAAACTGCTAGCAGCTACCCAGTTTGTAATTACATTAAAGTTACTAGTAACCCTTTCTTATTGTAAAACTCAATGGACAAAATTTTCGTCTTGGATCCATGCTGTACCTTTTAAATGGCTCATGCCCAATGTAGGGTGTGAGGAAGTCACAAAATGATTCCAGAAATCTAAAAAGCTGTGGGATTCCTTCATTTAGTGAAACTAACTTTATATAAGTCCACTTCATAAATATTTTGATGTAAATACTGAAAGGGGAGAGAGCAAATTTATGTGGAATGTAAGTAACTTGGGGACAAAAATGTGTTAAGTCCCTTTTTAAAAAAAGGAACACTTGAGAGGCTTGGTCCACACAATGGATCTCTTACACTTGCTGTGCTTCCCCTTGACTTGTAACCAGTCTTGTAGCTCAGCTACAAGTGCAGAATACAGACCAAAGAGTGATGGACACACTGTGGATGAAAAACTTATCAGAGAGGTAGATTTATGCCCTACCAATAAAAGCTGGTTGGATGACTGGGCACTGTGCCTGGTGGAACTGCAGGGGTGGTGCCTTGTGAGTGCAGACAGCTCTCAGCACCCCTGACCCCTGCATCTCCAAGCAGGACATGCCAGGATCTATACAGAGCCAGAATAGGCAGGGAGCCTGCCTTAGCCCTGCTGGGCCACTGCCTGGGAGCCACTTAAGGTAAGTGCCACCCAACTGAGGCCTGTAATCCAGACCCCCTTCCACACCCCAACCTCTGTCCCCACAAATCAGAATTCCCTCCCAGACCCAAACTCCCTCCGAGCCCACACACTCGCCCACACCCCAACCCCTGCCTCAACCCTCAGCTCCCTCCCACACTCCAACTCTCTGCCCCAAGCTCACTCCCTGCACCCCTACCCCAACCCTGAACCCCTTCATCCCCAGCCCCACCTCAAGCCTGCACCCTTAGCCAGAGCCCTCACTGCCTCCCATACCCTAACCCCATGCCTCAGTCCTAAGCCCTCTCTCGCACTGCAAACCCCTCAGGCCTGGCCCCACCCTAGAGCCACACCCCCCAGTCAAAGCACTCACCCACTCTCACCCCTGAACTCATTTTCTGCCCCACCCTGGAGTCCACACTCCTAGACTGAGCCCTCACTCCATCCCCCCGCACCACAACCTCCTGCCATGGCCCAGTGAAAGTGAGGGAGGGCGAGGGACAGAGGGAGGGAAGATGGAGTGAGCAGTGTGGGGCCCTTCAGAGAAGAGGGGGGACAGAAGGTTGGGCCTCAGGGAAGAGATGAAGCAGGGGCAGGGCTAGGGTGTAGGGTTTCATGTGTTTAGAAAGTTTGCAAACCTAGCTTCCAATTATTTGAAAATTAAATGTAATAGCAATTCAGGTTTTGATTTTATGTAATTCGCTGTCCCCTCACACCTTTCACCCCATGCTCCAGGTAAACATTTTTTTTTTTTTAAGTTTGATGTAACTGCTGGAACAGAGACCTTCCTGTACTGGCACCTGTGGTCCCAAAAGAACCTAGATAATTACCATAGTGCGTCATCTTGATGTACAATATGTCTATTAGCACCAATTTATTTGCTGAGTATAGCATTCTATGGACATCTGTGAAATAGGATCATAATAAATTATTTGTATTGTGCACACACTGCTGCAGTGACCCTGGCAGTCCCTTGAAGGTATTTATTACTGCTTTAAAAACTAAGATGAGCAGAGTGAGTTTGTTTAAAACAAACAAAAATTCCATAAATATTCGGGGCCTATTATAATCTCTTGGACTTAAACTTGTTTAAAATATCTAAACTAGTAGTCCTGTGTGAATGCAAAGGTGAGTGATTTGTCTTTTGGTACATTGTTAGCAGTAGCAAAGATGTGTGATCTGTGTTCTTGTGCATCCTTAGCCATAGCAAGATACCCAGCTATAATTATTACTTAGTCCTGCCTTGAGGGCAAGGGACTGAATTAGATGACCTTTTGAGGTTCCTTCCAGGCTTACACTTCTGTGGTTTTCTGTATAAAAACTATAACAGAATAAATATTTTATGGTGTAGTAGATATGGGCTATAAGGCAATCTGTTCTAAACAGTGCTTTACTTTTCAATGTTTACCAGTGTAAAAATCAAAGTTTATGCAAGTTCTTGTTGAAAAAGCACTGGCTTTCAAAGGGTACATCCACACAGCAGGGCTAATGTCGAATTAAGCTACACAACTTCAGCTACGTCAATCGCGTTGCTGAAGTCAAAATAGCTTAATTCAGCTTTTGGTGCTGTCTACACAGCAGGAAGCTGAAGGAAGAACACACTTCCTTTGACTTCCCTTACTCCTTATTAAATGAGGGTTACCATGAGTCAGAGTAAGAAGTCCTCCAGCTTGACATTATTTTGAAATAAAGTCTGTTATTTTGGAATAACATAAGTTATTCCAAAATAACGCTGCTGTGTAGATGGACCCAAAGGGACTTGTGCACCTATGTCACAGGACTTATCTATGCTAGCCAACAAAAGATATAAATTCTAACATGTATTTTACCATGTTAGCTTTTTCTTGTGTGTAGATGTGAGATACTTTTGAAACCCCTACCTAGTTTCTCACCTGACAAAATTTCCCATCATACTGTTCTGACTAAACAAAAATCTTGTCCGACGCCTTGTAAATGCACACACTATTCCTGTTACTGCTTCACATCTAAATGCTGCTGTTGTACTGAGAGCCTTTTTATATCCTCTTCTGCTGGCATGACCCCTACCACACCATATAGAATGACTTCAGAGAAATGAAAATCTGTTGATTTTAAATGTCCACTGTATTTTCAGCTCTACAAACTGTTTTTCATTTTTCTCCCTAAATTACTGTAAGTGTGCCTTTGTACTGCTAAACGTTTGCTGCCTTTCATCCTATAGTGGCTGAAATGATTCCTTCATATATTATAAGATGTCGGTGGAGCCCCATGGGCTGTGTTATACAGGAAGTCATTTGAGCACTATAATCTATGATATGATTTAGAGCTGAGTGAATAATTCATAGCAAACGATTTTACTGGATGAATGTAGTTTCCATTAACTAACTGTTAGTGAGCAGTTTAGCTTTTTAAAGCTTATTTGCCAAAACTAGATGGATGATTCGTTATCTGCAGATCATTCAAGCAATTCATTTTAATAATTTAATAGTATTTGAGCAGTAGTTAGTTTTGTTTGGGCAGAGAAATCATAAGATTTTATTCTGTTCCCTGGTTGGTTTAACATAAATGTTAGTATCGGGCTTCCTGTGTAAAACTCATATTTGCTTGTCTTCCTCAAATTTTCTAATATTCATTTAAGCTTTGATGCTATGCAGGTCTGATGAATCTGTACTTTTGCATACAGTTTCATCTTCTTTCAGCTCCACCCTTTGTATATACCTTCACATTTTTAGCAGTTCCTTCATTGATGTGGCTGTTAAACCAGAGTGCATGATGCCAGAGTATTCACTGAAACTTGTGGGACTAGGAGGGAGACTTGGGAATGTGTGAACGTGGAGGAGCCAAAAGGGAAATGTGCAGGAAGGAGGAGGTTGAGGAGATTGCAAAGACACGTGATCATGCAAAGACATGATGATCAGCTGGGAGACTGAAGAGGTGCAGCACACTGGGAAGATTTGAGGGGTAGGATACTGTGAAAGGAAAGGGATGTAAATATAGGGGTAAGAATATAGAAGGTGGAGACAGAATGGGATACAAAGGCTATGTCTATGCTTGCTGCTTCTTGTGCAAGAAATATGCAAATGAGGCTAATTATGAATATCGCCAAGCCTAATTTGCATACCTAATGAGCCACCATTTTTGCAGAAGAGGCTCTTGTGCCAGAAGGAGCTGTCTACACTGCCCGTTCTGCAAGAAAAACCCTCTTGCGCAATGCTGTTATTCCTGAAAATAATCGGCGTAATGGCATTGCGCAAGAGGGTTTTTCTTGCGCAAGGGGCAGCATAAACAGCTCCTTCTGGTGCAAGAGCCTCTTCTGCAAAAATGGCAGCTCATTAGATATGCAAATGAGGCTTGGCGATATTCCACACTTAGCCTCATTTGCAAATTTCTCGTACAAGAAGCTGCAAGTAGACCTAGCCTAAGTGTGGTAGCGAAGAGGATAAGGGAAGTGGAGGGGGAGAGAGACAGCCCTTCACATTCTGGTGCTTAGGAAAGGATAAGAGGAGTATGTAATGTAACAGGTTTCTGCAGCAGAACTTAGAGGTCAAATCAGGGTGAATTGCTTAGACGCAGGGCTACTTATAGCGCAAGACTGGGGGTTGTTCTCCCTGGAAGGCAGGAGTGATCTTTGACTGTTTGGTCTATTTGCCACACTGGCCAGCAAGAAGCAATCCCTCAGCCATGCCAGCTGCTCCTGTGCTAAAACTAGTACCATACCTTACACAGATGGGCTACGTCTCAACTGGCAAGATTTAGCACAAATAATCTAAACGCAAGAGTTTTTGCATTAGAGTATTTGAGTAAGAGGGCGTCTATACTGGCATGTGCCTTTGCGCAAAATATTTGCTTTTGCACAAAAGCCTCCGTGCCAGCGTAGACACTCTCTTGTGCAAGAAAGCTCCAATGGCCATTTTAGCCATCGGGCTTTCTTGCACAAGAAATTGATGTTACCTGTCTACACTGGCCTCTTGCGCAAGAACACTTGCGCAAGAGGACTTATCCCTGAGCGGGAGCATCAGAGTATTTGCGCAAGAAGCACTGATTTCATACAGTAGAACGTCAGTGTTCTTGCGCAAATACTCACGGCCAGTGTAGACAGGTGGCAAGATTTTGCGAAAAGCAGCTGCTTTTGCACTAAATCTTGCCAATGTAGACACAACCTCATGGCTATGAAAACCGATCTCATGAAATCCAAACAGGTACTTCCATTCCCAGAGGACCAGCCCCATTCCCAGGTCAATTTATGCCTCCGATTTTACCCAAAAGAGCATGCTGTGCTAATCCTTAAAAGACAAAAATCTAAAGGCTTATTAATAAAAGAAAGGAAAAGGTTGAGAGGTTAAAGGAAACAAATTGCATGCACCAATTAAAGTTCCCAGTCCAGGCTTGTAGCAGAGATGAATAATCTGATGTTTTATAAGTTTTTGGAATACATCCTTTATTAAGATGAGTCATCAATCCTTTGGGGGTTAGTCCATAGCAAAGATGCTCCTGAAGTGATGAACTGGAGAAAAGACAAATGGAGGCACTTCTAGGGCCTTTTTTATAACCTTGCCCAGCTGGAGGGAATTCCATTGTTTTCCTTGTGTGAAAGTCAGCCCCATCACATGAGCAAATCACCTGTCCATGCATGACTTAGTCCTTAGCAGCAATTGCCTACATGCTGGTCTGCAGGTTCACAGTAAAATTCCTTGGATATGGATTGGTACCACTTAAGGGCCATTGTTAGTCAATCATTCCGATTCACTTGGACTATCCACCCTTTTACAATAGGTGAGCAAAGCCTATATCTTCTAGAAGAAAATACTTTGAATACCACGACATAGCCACTAATTACTTTAAATACAGAAATCATGCATGGCTATGACTAGTATAAACAGAAACAGCAAAGCATAAGATTTTAATAGACACCTCAGTTGGCCCATTTTGTACAAAATTCGGGGCAAACATACAAGAGTAAACACAACAGTGTTCTGCATGTTCACAAAAAAATCCAATAACATTCCAATAACATTTCCAATAACAACGGAAAACATAGTACATATGAAACCCCTGTTAAAGACACTGTGATGGGTCAGGACCCCCTTGGGATTGTTACTACTGTTGTGGCTGAGACCTCATTGAGCCTGTTGTCCCTGTTTGGCCCCCAGTGCCCTATCTTGTTCAGTTTGGCACACTAGCCTGCTGCACTGCAGACGCAGGGTCCAGGTCATGCCCCAAAAGCTGAAGGCCTTAATTAAAAACAGCACAGTGAGATACCTGTCTCCAGCACTCAGATACTCAAACCCTCTGGGAGCTGAACCCTAGATAAATCTGTCTTATGCTGTATAAAGATCTGTACTGTTTAAGCTGTTGAAATTCGCCCTCTTTCTCAATATAAAGAGAGACGCACAGACTCCTTGCCCCCAGGTAACAATTAGTTACACTGGGTTTCTTAATAAACATAAGTGATTTTGTTAGGTATAAAAGCTAGGATTTAAGTGGCCATACGAGACAGCACACAAATGTAGGTTACTTGTAGGGCTAATGCCACCCCTCGGCATCGTGGCTGAAGGGGTCTATGCCTCCTCGCTGCAGTGTTCCGGAATCTGGCCTACAAAAGGGGAATTAGTCATCTCAGCTGGGGTGGGAGTTTAAAAGTGAAGGTTCCCAGGCTTTCAAGTGGGGGAAGGTTAGTTAGCGATAAGAGGCTCTGTCCTCACAACCACCCAGAGACAGTTTCAGTAGCAGTCCAGCTTCCCTGGCCTCTAAGCTGGACAGAGTAATTAGCAATCAGAGGCTCTGCTCTGGCAGTCAAAGCCACTTTGGCTGCATTCAGGGTCTCCTGGCCTCTAAGCAGGACTATCGGGGGCTCTGCTCTTAACATCAGTTGCAGTCAGGGTTTCCTGGCTTTTAATCTTGATGCGAATGAATATCACCTGCTCAGGTAAGGGGTCATGCACCATAGTGCAGGCCTCCTGGCTTATAGAGGGGGAGTACTGTCACCGCAGGATTGGGGTGGTGGTGGGGCGAGGGGAACGTGGGCCTGCCCAACTCCACTGCATCCCAAACCAGGGCTCTATCAGTGGTGAGGCAGTCTACCACTGGACCAGGAGGGATCGGCCTGTAACACACTGACACTGGTGCACCATCTACCAGACTGTTGCCTAGTTCCCCATGGTTACTTCCACCATGCCCCCTCCAGTGTACCTGGACCCACGGGTTTGCTTCCAGCTCCTCCATGTACACTGCCAAGAGCATAGGCAACACCTCTGCCGTGTCAGCAATCTCTGGCTGCTTGGGCTGATCTCTGGGGTAATAGTGGCTCTCCCTAGAGATTGCCTCCAGCCATTTCTCCCCACCCCCCCGCAGCCAACTGAGCAGCTAGGCAAACCTTTTATGCTTCCCCTTCTTGTTCTGCCTTTCACTTTGGGGGTGGAGCCCTGCTCCACAATCAGATCAATCCACCAGGTGGCTTGGGGCATCTCCCTAGTGTCTGTGGCTGAGGAAGGCCATGCCTCCACATTACATTATTAAAAAAAATAAAACAGAACGTGCAAGATAAGTTAATACATTAGGAAACTACAGGTTGACCCTCTCTAGTCTGGCACCCTGGGAACCTGACTATTGCCAAACCAGAGAATTTGCCAGACTGTGGGAGGTCGGTGTTGTCTAGCAGCATTACCAACACTTCCATTGCTTACTGGGCTCTTAGAAGGCATTTAGGGGTGAATTAGAGCTAAATAACATCACAGAACACTGAGCCTACATCTAGACTACAGGCTTCTTGCTCAAGAAGCTTTTTTCTGAAGAGAGCGTCCACACTGCAAAAGCGCATCAAAAAAGTGATGCGCTTTTCCGAAAGATAGCGTCCAGACTGCCTGGATGCTATCTCACATGTAAGCAGTGATTGCTATGGACAGAATGGCCACCTGTGCTTTTTCCTCTTCCCCCATTCTCTCCCTTCCCTGTCTACACACCCCTTTTTGCAAAAGAGCTCTTTTGCAAAAAGGCATTCTTCCTCGTAGAATGAGGATTACCAATTGTGGAAAAAGCCCTCTGTTCTTTCAATTTACTTGCGAAAGCACATGCTTGCAGTGTGGGTGTAACTCAAGTTGTGTCAGAAAAACCACCGTTTTTCCAACAAAACTCTGTAGTCTAGACATACCCCGAGAGTCAGGACTAGTGTCTGTAAATAAACTTTATGGGATCACAGGAAACGCAGCCAACTCCATGATAAGTGGACATCCAGGTAACTAAAATCGTGCCGGAACATGGATGTTGCAAGATCAGAGAGTGCCACACTAGAGAGGTTCGACCTGTAGTTGCATGTAATATCTCACCCTCAAAGTTGTTCTAATGAGCTTCTATCACAGCTGGAAAGCCTTCCAGCCTGGCCCAGTCCTTCCCCCAGATCAGTGTCCATACTTCAAGGTCTGACCCACATATTGGCAGGAAGCTTAAACCCCATTGCCTCTTGCTAAGGGGACATTAGCTCTGGTTCTGGATTCTTCATTGTTGTACCTGATTGTCTGGTAATAGGCTTTTCCCAACATGAACATTCTGATGATAAATCTACAATCAATATTTCCAACTTTAGATACAGAAATGATACATGCATACAAATAGGATAATCATATTCAGTAGATCACAAACTTTCCAATGATAGCTCACATGAAGTATCTTGCCTAAAGCATATTCAAGTTATGTCATATTCATATTATGCATATTCCCATAAAGAATACAGAATGCCCCATCACATGCACCTCTAACGCACTGGGCACCCTTGACTGTCTGTTAAATTACACTGAAATAAACAGACCCATGAATTCCTCCAGATCAAATGAAATACTCCAGCAAAAACATAAATAGAATAGAAATTAATTATCACCATGTCCCAGGCTGTCTTGCTATCAGTACCAGCCCTATCCAACACCCATGAGGAGGTTTTCCTTGTGTAGATTTGTCCCAGACGTTTCTGCTGAACTGTTCTCTCTCTTTTTCTCCCTAGGACAGGTGGTGAAACTGGTCACCAAATGCTTATTGGGAAGGAGGAGACTTTTTTGGGGGAGAGGTGGCAGATACTCTGATCCTGTCCACTGGCAGTATAGCTCTAATAAAACTACATTGCCAGGGATTCAATCCTGTCACTATGCAAGACACCACTGGAAAAGTCATATATCCTTAGACTGTGTTACTTTGCACTTTGAGCTCCATGGGAATGCTATGCATCCTCCTTCCTCCATTTATGGCCCACCCACTTCCCCTCTTGGAGCACTCTGGGTGAGGAATTAAAAATACCATAGAGGAGACTGGCACCACTCTTTCATGCAGGAGTGAGAGAACTGCTTGCAGAGATCTTGGGCCCTTGTGTGAAATAATCGAGCAAGGGCCTTGCCTTATAGAACAGACATTTTGTTCACATGCCATAGTTTAGTTTTAATTATTTATGATAATTCATAAGTTTGTATTGCTACTAATAGGAGTTTTCATGACAGCATTTGCGGAGAGGTTTTTTTTTTCTGATTATTTGCATGAGGTGTAGGAAGGTTCTACTGCGTCTCTTTTTTAGCAAAGACCTGTAGATGAAGCTAAATTCTGTCCTTGGTTGTTCATGTAGGATTTTTGCTCAAGTAATAGAAAGCTGCTCGCACATCAAGAAGCAGAATGTGTCCCCTGTAACTTCTCCTAAGGCAGTGTTTCTCAAAGTGGTCCCCAGAACCACTCTGAGAGAGCTGCTACCAGGCTGCTCTGGTTTGTTTACTTACTGGCTCTGCAGCCACAGAACCTCACAGCTCCCGTTGGCTGCGGTTCATTGTTTGCTGCTTCCCATGGCTCCCCTTGGTTGCAAATGGTGAACCGCAGCCAGTGGGAGCCACAAGGCTCTGTGGCTGTGGAACCGGTAAGTAAACAAACCAGAGCAGCCCGGTAGCAGCTTTCTCAGAGTGGGTCCACAGACCACTTTGAGAAACACCGTCCTAAGGTAAAAGCACACCTCATAGTTGTACCTCTTAATCTCTGATTTATGAAGAGATGGCCCTCAGTGATGCATAGAAGTTGTTAGTGCAGGAAAAGTGAAATGCTATGAGATTTATTTACCAAACATTTCTGTAACTTCAGTTCATGACTAATCTATGTGTGAGGCAAATAATTATAAACCAGGGGATTATCAAATTCATATTGTGTGAAGAACATCTGACTATTCAGTGGGGCATCCTTCTTATTAAGACACGGCAGAAAGTTATGGCACACTTCCCACATAAATTGGAGAGGAGGAACACATTGATTGCCAAAGATGGAAAATAAATGACTGAATTGAACCTCTCTGCCATCAAAGACCAGATGGTCAAATTAGCTTTACATCACCTTTGGTGTCAAACTCTCAGTGACTAATGTCAGGATTTGGATGTTAGGAGGAGAGAGATTACAAAAGCCTGAGCAAATACACGTACAAATAGTGCTATGGTGAAAACTGGATTCCTATTCAATCTGGATGTTAAAAAAGCCAGAAGCACATCATTTCAATATTCTGCAGTTATGAAAGAAAATCATGCTGTGTAAGAGCAGAATCTATATCTATCAATTCTATTTCTTACGATTGTGTTTGAATAAATATATATAAACATGCATGTACACACCTAGCAGGTGTTTGTAGGATTAAAAAGAGCTGATGTAGATTTCAGCTTTTTCTTGCCCAGTAACAGGCTGTGAGTGCAATTTGTTATTACATTTTGTATGGCACTGTGCACCTGTAGGTCATCTATTCCCAAAATGTATTTGTCCAATAGTGAGAATGTAGAAGATGCAATAAGAACATATGACTGTGGAGAAGCAAACTAAATTAATCTTATTGTCCTGCTTGAAAAATACTCCAGGTAAGACTAATTAGCTCTTTGTATTCAGGTTATCTACCATCTGCTTCTTATAAAATAATGCATTTCTTTAGGAGACCTTACAAAAAGTAAAATGTGGAACCATGTTTTCTTGATAATTCTCCTCACAACATAAAAACAAAAGCAAATACCCAAAACAATCTTAATTTTTCTTTGCCCTGTTCCTGGACATGTGTGTTTAATTGTGTGCAGGAAAGTACACCAGAGGAAGAAAGATAACAATCAAAGTCAACCTTTTTGATGCATGAATCCACAACTCCATAATCTTATTGCTGTAGCCTATATACAGTACTTGCTTCATCCCTCTGGTATCTGTACATTTTATCTTAATTTTGGTTGTAAAATCCTTAAAGCACAGAGATAATCTCTTATTTGTCTGTAAAGCAGGGGTAAGGAACCTAAGGCCCCAGGGCCGGATGAGGCCCCCAGGTTGCCTGGATCTGGCTCCTGAGGCTCATGGCTCACTGCCAGCATTGGGAAATCAGTGCTGGTGCTCTAGCCCCTCACTGCCCCACCATGGGGCTGGAGCACACACAATCTACTAGCTTGGGCCCC
The DNA here is from genome assembly GCA_019425775.1 of Rafetus swinhoei. Classification (NCBI taxonomy): domain Eukaryota; kingdom Metazoa; phylum Chordata; order Testudines; family Trionychidae; genus Rafetus; species Rafetus swinhoei. The sequence continues at coordinate 264,116,185 of CM033437.1, read as the reverse complement.
CAGGTTCTGGTACGTGAGAGGAATGTGGGGAGTGTCTTTATTCTTTTCAGTTGGAGGCCATGTCAGTGAGGGTTGTTTTTCTTTTTTTGCTTCTTACTTTTGTGTGGCTCCCAACTGATTTTTCTGTGGGTCAGCAGCCCCTGACCCAAAAAAGGTTCCCCACCCCTGCTGTAAAGCCTCATGCAAGTTTACTGTATTATTACAGATGCTATTAAAACTGTTAGGCACAAGGAAAATCCGTATTATTTTTATGAATACTACGTGTACCTCTGTCATGGCGAAGGTCTATTGGGAAGTGTTGAGGAGCTCTTTCCACATCCCAGGAGAAAGTGTGCAATGTCTTTACCCAACCTTCCATCTGCCCACCCCCAACATGTAACAATGTGCTCTTTGATGGTCCACCTCCGTCCTCTCTAGGCTCTCCAGAAAACTTTGCTAATGGAAATGGGGCACTAGTGTGTGGACATGCAGAGCAAAGAGGTTTGCCTGGTTTTTTAAAAGGGAATCTCAGGAGAGGCCAGGAGCACAGAAGTAGTTTTCAGGGAAGGAAAGTGAATTTAATACCCAGAGGCAAGAGTAACCTGGAAGAAGTTGAGGCTGCTGCCTAAGCTTGGGGGGAAATGATAAACTTAGGTAAGAAATGTACTTACGCTTTTGTTGTTTTAACCCTTGTCTTTGGATACTTTGTTTCTCTGAATAAATAAGTATTTTGTTCTGAGTCACTGCATTCACCTACTGATCAGAGCTTCCAAAGGGAAATCTCTTGCAGATCAAACGCAATTGGACCTGCTGAGGAAACGTGACTGGAACCCAGAGGGCTACAGCCCACTGACCAAGTCTGAGAATGGGAGAATCACTGGTTTCCACGCTGGGAGGAGTGAATTGCAGGGCTTGTCACTTGAAACAGATGTTCTTGAGAGGACAGAAGAGTAGTCACATGTACAGGTAACCCCACACCTTTAACTGTAGCAACAGTTTGTTCCATTGATATTTTCAAAAAGTCCTAATCTAGAACTATTATGGCTGTATTTATATATGTATTTATATATTTGTATTTATTGTATAATTTAATTATAGCTGTATTAAAGGGGCTAACCTTTGGACTCAACCTCTGAGCCGCTAGTTGCGCAATGCTGCTAATTTGCCATAGTCACCTAGAGTTTGTTTTTATGTTGTCAAAACTGTAAGACAGGGGCAGGGAACCTTTTTCTGTTTGAGCCACAGAATAATCAGTTGGGGGCTGCACAAAAGTGAAAAGGAAAACAAAATCCCACCTCACTCACATGGCCCCTGAATGAGAAGCACATTCCTTTCACACAGCAGAGCCTAGAACAGGGGTGAGCAAAAGGGCCTCCATGGGCTGGATTCGGCCCACCAAGTGGGTGGATCCGGCCAGCAGAGGCCCTGTCGCGTCCCCGCTCCCAGGCCAATTAGGGCCTGGGGGCAGGGGGGCAGCGTGCAAAGTTTCCTCCACCCTGCCAGGAGCATGCAGTGCTTGAAAGCACAAGGCGCTCCTGGCAGGGCTGGAGGAGGCTTCGCACATTCCCCCGGCCCCAGGCCAATCAGGGCCTGGGGGGTGGAGGAGCGTGCAAAGTTTCCTCTGCCCTGGCCCCGCCCTGTGAGGAGCATGCAGTACTTCTAAGTGCCGCGTGCTCCTGGCAGGGTGGGAGGAGACTTTGCGCAAAGCAAAGCCAGGAGCATGTGGCACTTTTAAGCGCTGCTCACAGGGCAGGGACAGAGCAAAAGAAACTTTGCATGCTCCTCCGCCCCCAGGCCCTGATTAGCCTGGGGGCGGGGGAGAGTGGGAAGTCTCCTCCCAGCCAGGGGCATGGGCACCTAAGGAGAAAGGGGGCCGCCAGGCAAAGGCGCTTTCCCACCCCCAGACCAATAATGGCCTGGAGGGTGGGGAACCGGGAAGTATCCCGGGCCCGCCCCTTCCAGAGCAGCTCGGGGCCACTTCAGAAATTTTTGAAGTGACCCCTGGCAAAAAATTATTGCCCACCTCTGACCTAGATTTGTGGAGGAAAAGCCTCCAGGCAGCACTCTTCTGCACCAGCTGAGGGGAGAGGGACCAGTTTTACGAGGCATAAGGGATCTATCGGAAAAGGCTTTCTTTAGCGAAAGATCAGCCTCTAGACTGCCGCTTTTCTCCAACAAAGCTCCATGCTGAAAAAAGCGGTGGCCATTTTTATGCTAATGAAGCGTGGGATATTTAAATCCCCACTTCATTAGCAATTTCGATACGTCTAATTTATATCCCTTTTCCGAAAAGGGATGTAGTTTAGACGTACCCTTTGACTATGTCTACACTACATTCCTCTTTCGAAAAAGGAATGTAAATGAAGCCAATTGTAAATCCACACTTCATTTGAATTTTCAATCGGCTTCATTTACATTCCTCTTTCGAAAGAGGAATGTAGTTTAGACGTGCCCACTAATGCCTCTTTAGCTTTGTTATTTGAACAGTAGGATGGGGAGGGGGAAAGGAGAGGAGGAGGAGGAGTGGAAGGTCAAACCAGTCCAGGCAGGTGAGGTCATATAACCTCCTGACTGAAGTAACCTTCCCTCACCTCTCTCTTCTCAAAGAGCTCTGAAAGTCAAGCCCCTATGAAACAAGGTTCTCTCTGCTAAATGGGAGCCCTTCCCTTTGGAACAGATTAAGCACAGTCCTGCTTTTCTGTATTCCCACAAAATTACAAACATTGGTAACCATATTTCAGCTATCCCTGCATTTAATACAAACATAACTCATCTTGGCTCACAAATTAAGTTGATTATAATGAGAAAAATACTACTCCATCTGCTGAATATCTAACAAATCTAAGCAAAGTAGGAGCAAACTCTATTTACATAGATACACCCCGGGTCTCTCCCCACTTCCAGCTAGCTGTCAGGGAAGTATTCCTCCAGATCCTGCTTACACAAAGATGATTTCAAACTGGAACAGGTTCAGAGAAGGGTTGCTGGGATAATCAGAGGAATAGAGAAACTGCCTTACAGAAGGAGACTTAAGGATCTTTGCTTAGTTAGTCAACAAAATGAAGGCTGAGGGAACTATAATTGCTCTCTATAAATATGTCAGAGGAATAAACATGAGGGAGAGAGAGGTGCTGTTTTAGGTTATGGACCCATGATAGCATAAGAACAGATTGATATAAATTGGCCATGGGGTCAAGTATAGGCTTGAAGTAAGATTAAAATGTTTAACCATCAGAGAAGTGAAGTTCTGGAACAACCTTCCAAGAGGAGGTGCCAGTGGTGAATGGGCAAAAAAACCAAACTTGTTTTGAGAGTGAGCTTGATAAGCAGGGCTGTCAAGCAACTAAAAAAATTCGTAACGATTAATTACAGTTTTATTTGCACTGAGTATGTGTACAGAATGTCAGGATCTCTACAAGCCCATGGACCAACAAAGTACAACAGTTTAACCAATGCTATTGTAAAATGGATAGATATAGATCACAGACCAACGCAGCTTGTAAACAACAAAGGATTAAGATGTTATTCAAATTGCATCTTCCAATCAGTCATATACCTTGCCCTCCCGAGAAACCACTGCCTCACAAATACAGGGCCTATATCACAATGTGAAGACTACAAGGTTGGAGCTTCTGAAACATGCACTGGCTGTTGCTTTGACTGGTGATTATTGGTCAGCCCTAAGCAATCACAGCTATCCTGGAGTCACAGCACACATGACGCTGCATGTACGCTGCAGTCGTTTGCTTTACCTGTGATGTACCCCGAAGAGAGACACTGTGCTGAAACATGCATAGAGCATTTCTAGGATGTTGCAAAAGAATAGAATATTCAAGAAAAGGTAAAAACAATTACTATCCATCAATCAAAACTGATTAATCACAATTATTTTTAATTGTGATTGTTTTGAGCTAATTGCTGTCTTAACTGAGACTAATTGACAGCCCTAATTTCTTTGGTGTATTATCTCAAAAGCAGTCTTTTTTTCCCCTTTGTTCTTTTCTGTCTGGGGTATGAACCTGTAGGTTAATTGGGAATTATCTCACTGTACTAGTAAAAGAGCAGCATCATTAAAAGTTCAAGGGGGATGGGATGGGAGATAAACAATTGATTTCAATAACATTTACATTTTATGGGTTTTTTTGTTTTTTACTTTCATTTATCCACTGGATCATACCCTTAATAGACTTCAGAACAGGGCCGTATTTACCCATATGCTGAACACACCTGAAAATTTGGGGCACCATTGGGTCTTAATGACCACCATCCATATCTTCCTATCCCTGTTCTGTGGCTCTGCTTCCTCCGGAGAGGATCTAGTTGACTTAAAAGTGAAAAGGCCTGCCAGAGCTATTAGCAGAACACTGAACCTGTGGAAGAGCCACTCAAGTGGTAATGAAGCCATTTAGCAGGCATTTGCCAACCCCAGGTATATACTGTCACTTTCTGAATTTACTATGTTACTCGACAAGAGCTTAGTTTAACATTTTCTTTCAAAATATTTCATTAGTGTGTTGCTGAAGATTATAACAAAGGGGCACCTATTTAATAGTACTGCATAGAGCCCCATAAATCCTAAGGATGGCCCTACTTCAGAGGTTGTTACATGTGTGTTTAACTTGCATTCCTTAAGTAGAGCAAGCTGGGATTGGACAGTAACACTTATAAACCCTTATCCTGCAAATGCTTGGCATGGGGCCATTTACATACATGAGTAACGTTATACTTGTTTGTGAGTAATCCCATAGTGGAATGTTCATATGCTTAAAATTACGTATGTAAGTATTTGCACTACTGCAGTCTTATGTTTGGACAAAGGCTATAAAAGGGCTAATACGTCTTTGTACATATTTTGTCGATTTTCTGGTACATCAACTCAAAGGTCAGAGCATATGGAGCAAAATGTTCTGCTTTGACATTCAAACATCATTCTGCCCTGTGGTTAACTTTATAGTTCTCCAAAAAGAGGAATCCAAAAAAATAAATCATGTCTACTAGGGATTTAAAAGAAACAGCCTTTTTTCTTAATACTAATGTACGTATTTTGATATTCGTGTTGGTGGTTTATCAGGCCTTTTATATAGATTGCTTTGCTTCCAAATTTTAAAGTCTTCAGAATCATTTCCAGCTTTTATAGAAGGAGCCTGAAATTCTATTACCATTGTGAATCACACAGCACATCAAAATATTGTTTTAAGGAGTTTTTGAGCAGGATAAGGGAAAATAATAATTTCAGAAGTTATTTCACTGATAATTTCTGGAAGAGAAATAAAGAGAACAAGCTATTTTATGTACCACTAATATTTATTTCTTTCATTCTTTGCAAGATTATTCACTCACATCTGCACTACCGAATCAAATACTGATATGTTCAGAACAACAATGTCTATACATTAGATTTTAAATTTCACTGTGTTCTCTTGTAGCAAAAAGTATAGGTCATTCAAAACAAATATTACAACATTTGTTTCCATTAAGAAGTTTAGCGTTTTGGGGTTTTGGTCTCTTTCTGCTCCTGTGATCTTGCTCCTCCTTCATATTGGCTCATTTGAAGGTGCTGTACCTTCACCCTTTACCCCTTGTAAAACAGGTATCTGAAAAAAATTCCCCATTCATAGAGTCTCACTCAATGAACTTTAGATTATGTCTGGTGTAAAAGAAAACGGTGCCTTTATAACTATCTCAAGGTAAAAACACAGTAAGGACAAGGCATTTTAGTTAAATCACAAGGTAAATTCTGTAAGTTCAACCATGGGGGAGGGGTGGTTAATATTGACCTTATCTTTATCTTGGAGTAAAACAAAAAGCCTCGAAAGGGTGAAAAATAAGGCAGATTTTGTGCAGTATAAAATCTAAAAAAAATTCCCTGGCTCTATTACTTCCTTGTTTCTCTCCCCCCACCCCGCCGACTCTCTCCCAAGCACCAGTTGGTCAGCTGGCTATCCATTGGAAAGTCCCTAAGCCATAACACTGTAAGGTAAACAACAGATTTCTACTTGCAAGATCTGTCATGAACAAATTATAGAGCCTTTGATAGGTAGTAAAATGGATCAAATTAAAAACTGTTGTAATGCCATTGAAGTCAAGGGACTTAGAGCAGGGATTGATTAAACCCTAAATATCTGAAGGGGGAGCGAAGTAGGCTATGTAGAAGTGAGGCTCTTAGCAAAATTTCCTGTATGTAGATTTTATTTGTAAGAGAAGTTATTACTAAGTGAATATCTCTCAACACACACACTCCTTTTCTTAGCGACTTCTGTGAGGATGCAGGTTGCACATCCTACGTCTGCCTTGTCTTGCCAAGCTAGACAGCTGCACCTGGCTCACACTGAATGACCTTGCTTTGGGTGTCACTCATTATACGGACCATGGTGAGAGGATTTTGCACTCTGTGGATTGTGAGGAAGAATAACATGCACGTTTGATTGTTTGTCCCTTTGCAAATTGACTTTTGCTAGTTGATTTTCTTTTCTTGCAAAAATTCAATTCCCTCTGGAGATCTACAACAGAGTAACCTTTCTGGAGCAGCAGCAGCAGCATCAGTCATCCGTACCACGTGAAGGGAAAGCAGCTCACACACTACCTCATTTGTCAGAAGAGCAAGGTGTATCTTATTGCTGGGACGAGGACTCCTAGGCAGAAATCTTTAAGTGGTGAGATTGTGTGCGTAGCATGTGGCCAGCATATACTTTGCAGGCTGCAGGCTGTGGCTGGAGCCCACCTAGAAGACTCCAGCTGGGTAGAAGCACTGGGGAGAGAAAGTGCTGCAAGATGGGGGCTGCTCAGAAGCCAGCAAATAAGGGTGAACTGCAAAAAACCAGAACAGACCTGGCTGCTTTCTGTAGCCCTGCTAGCAGCCCAGCCCAGCACCGAGGCAGGATGGCTTCCCTGGCTGCACATGGTAAAGGTGTTTGCTTATTATTGGGGTAGGATAGTCTCTGATTACTGTGTCTTCAGAACACTCTTATTTTGGGGAGGGGGGTGAAGTCAGGGGTGGCACGTCACCAAGTAACATGCCTGGGGATCCCTGTTGGGGGGCATAAGGGGCTGATGTAAGTGATCACTGTTTGTCTCAGGGCTATGGGGTAAGGTAAGGGACCCTGCAGCTAGGGGATTTTAGGACATGACACTATAGTTCAGCATATCTGAGAACTCTTGTCCCACAAAACTATGGGATGAATCAAATGGAGTTTCTTCCTATGCAAAGTAGAGCCAAACAAGTCAAAGAGGCAAGCCAAAGCACTTCTCAGAAAAATTTAGAGAGAGCGCTAGTTTCAGATCCTCACCATGTAAGGTGCGAAGATAGTGGTTAAGAAGCGGCTATCCAGTAAGAAGGTTTGAGGCTCTTAAAAGGTGATGGAAACAAGAATTTCTTGCATCCATTTCACAGATTGACAGTATATTTTAGGGATTACATATGGGAACACTGCACCTAAAAAAAATTTGCAGCATTTTTCAGGACTGTTATAGTTAATCTTCAGTGGTGGAAATATTCCTCATGACACTAGCAGTTTTATTTTATTTATTTGTAATGTCGGATGTGTTTATCTGCTTTAATGAAAAGCAGGACAATATTTATTACCTGCAGTCATATTTCTGAACGAACTTGTAGTGTGAACATAGCTTGAAAATTTGTAAGCACAATGAAACCTGCTGTGCTTCCAGTCACCAATTTTACTAGGCTGGAAAGCAATCTCCTAGTTATTTTTCAGCAACTCTGTTCACTGCCTTGAAGTTAAGAAGCTGCATTAGTAGCTAGACTTTTATAATTATTGTTAAAATCTAGATAAAGATTTTTAAAAGTCAGTGTCATATTTTTTACTGTAATTATGCATTTACTTCTATCACCATCTTATAATGGAACTGTGGGTTACTGTCTGTTGGCAGAGTGAAGCAGAAAAATCAGTGTATGCTTTATATTATTACGGAGAATGTATCCCTCCATTACTACCACAAGGTTATGCGGTTCCCTGCCATTTGCAAGGATCTGTAGCCTTGTGCTTAGTTTGAAAGATCAAGTCTTATTTCTGAACGCTTACAATATTTTAAAGTTAACCTTTACTAGTAGGTTTTATAAATTGCATGTTTATACAGGCTATTTTCATGAAGGTTTCTCACGACTCCTTGGAACTCAATTTTGATTTCTATTGTGACTTTGTGATTTAATAGTTTTAAATATTGTATTTCATCTTCATGGAGCCCATGGCACCTTACAACTCTGTAGTTGCAGGAATCACTTCACCAACTGATGAAATTCAGCCACATATAAATAAGGTGAAATACTGTAGCTGTTTTAACAGTCCTCAGCAACAGTACAAAACCATGCAGGAGAGGAGTAGTACTGTATCCAACTGAAAATGCACAAAAAGTGCATAAACATTATTTTTTATCAGATAATCAACTCTATGTTGCTAGGTTATTGCCAGAATTGGGCCTAGTGGATATTACTGCTTAAGCTGTAGGATTAGCTTCATTAAGATAAATTACTGATGATTTTTGTGTGTGTCTTGTAAGATCTGTCTTCACAGCAGCTAACTCTGTAATGTATGACCAACTGACTTATTTTATATGTTTCCAGTGTGGTACATAAGACTTTTCAATTTCAAATAGTCTGTGCATGATCCCTTTCAGTTAAATTTCCCTGTGAAGTCAGTGTTCTGTATCTTGGGAACAGCCCTGTATTGGGAAGGGAACTGGCAAACCAATCTAATGACTCGTTCCATTCCTAATGTTTATGATTTTGTTAGGAACCTGCCAGTTGGGCAATAGGGAGAAAATAAGAGGAAGCTGTAAATAGTATTGAAGAAAGCAAGCACAAGGAAAAGTATGAAGTCAGACTAAGATAAAAAACTGTTTATAAATGTTTGGATGGCTTTCTGTGTATCTCTCTTCACTCTACCTGAAGACTATCCACATGAAAACAGCATGATATGTACTTGTGTGTCCAGGTGTTATTGATGTAGAATGTTTTCTTCACTCGTGATATTTGGGCCACACAGGATACATTCAGCCAAATTCAGTCTGTAAGTAAGAGGGTGCCAATGCCTCAGAAATCTCTGGGACTAAGTCAGTATTCATGCAAACGATGATTTAAACTGTAAATGAGAAATGGGCTTAAGTGGGGAAAGTAGCAGAACTTGCATTGACTTAGACTCATAGACTTTAAGGTCAGAAGGGACCATTATGATCATCTAGTCTGACCCCCTGCACAATGCAGGCCACAGAATCTCACCCACCCACTCCTGGAATAATCCTCTCACCTATATCTCAGATATTGAAGTCCTCAAATGATGGTCTGAAGACCCCAAGATGCAGAGAATCCTCCAGCAAGTGATCCGTGCCCCTTGCTACAGAGGAAGGCGAAAAACCTCCAGGGCCTCAGCCAATCTACCCTGGAGGAAAATTCCTTCCCGACCCCAAATATGGTGATCAGCTGAACCCTGAGCATGTGGGCAAGACTCACCAGCCAGACACCCAGGAAAAAATTCTCTATAGTAACTCCTATCATCCCACCATTGGACTATTTACCACCGATAGTGAAAGGTCAATTAGTTGCCAAGATCATGTTATCCCATCAAACCATCCCCTTCATAAACCCATCTAGCTTAATCTTGAAGCCAGATAGGTCTTTTGCCCCCACTACTTCCCTTGGAAGGCTGTTCCAGAACTTCACTCCTCTAATGGTTAGAAACCTTCATCTAATTTCGAATCTAAACTTCCTGATAGCCAGTTTATATCCATTTGTTCTTGTGTCCACATTGATATTGAGCTTAAATAATTCCTCTCCCTCCCTGGTATTTATCCCTCTAATATATTTAAAGAGAGCAATCATGTCTCCTCTCAGCCTTCTTTTCAAGACTTGACATTGTAGGTGTAAAAATTGAGTGGAACTTACATATTGTGGTAGGAAGGAGGTGCTGTAGCAGGGGAAACAGCTACCAGGAGCTAAAAACAGGTTCAATCTGCCATTTCAATTTGTGCTGCAACTAGCCCCCCAGATCCTGCTAATTCAGCCTTGGTGTAAGTGGGCACTGTCACAATTTAGGGCAACTGCACCTGTATCTTCCCTTAGTGGTTCTGCAAGGGCAGGGCACCCAGTGTCAGGCCTCCAGCTCCCTAGCTGTAACCTTTCTTGGGTGGAGAACAGTGTATGTCATTCCTGACTCATTCCCAGGCTGAACAATTCCCTACCTCCAGAAGGCAGCAGACCAGCTTGCTTTCTCTTCAGACTGACAACAGGGTAAAACTGCCCACACAGCACTTCCTATGCAAGCATATTTATTTTTAGGATATAAATATTACGGTGAAAACATGAAATTCAATAAAAGAATGTACACACAGATACTAGTGAACTTACTGGAGATTCCCCTCACCTATCTCCAGCAGGAGCATTGGCAGGTTAGTCCTTCACATTTCCTTAAAGGGTTATCTCTTGTGGTCAGAGGTTCATAATAGCCTCAGCTCAAAACCGGGTTTCAAAATATGCCAAATGCTTCCAACCCCTCCCTAAGGATTGAGATGGACTTTGTGTGGATGAGAGGTCCTGTCTGCTTATGGATCAGGAAAAAGGCTTTGAGCTTGTTTGGATAAATAGCCAATCAGGCTATTTGTCCCAAAATCCTTTATTTATCTGTTGGTCCTTGGAGAATCCAGTGGGGCCTTTGAACTGTCCTCTGGTAACAGATAATCAGCAGGGAACAGATACCCCCTCCTCCACACAAAACAGAGTCTGTGGATTGGGGGACGGGGGTTGCAAGCCCGTCCTCCCCCAGAGCTTTGTAGTAATCCCATTTCACACACGTTGTCTGAAACATCAATCATGTCTGCTATATTAGATTTTAGAGAGAAAAGGCGTCAGAGCTAATATCATTTATTAGACCAACAACTTTGGTGAAAGAGACACTTTTGAGCTACACGGAGCTCTTCTAGAACTTAAGAACAACCTTGTTAGAATTTAGGAATGGCCCTATTGGGTCAGAACAATGGTCCATCTAACTTGGTATCCTGTCTTCTGACAGTGACTAGTGCCAAAGGCTACAGAGACAATGAACGGAGCAGGGCAATTAAGTGATCAATCTCTCCCATCTAGCTCTTACTTCAGGAAGTTAGAGGTATAGGATTACACAGAGCATGCAGTTGTGTTCCTGACCATTTTGGCTATTAGTTATCTCTGGTCCTATCCTCTATGAATGAATCTATTTCTTTTTTGAAACTACTTATATTTGAGGCCTTCACAATATCCTTTAGCAACAAGTTCAACAGGTTGACTATGCATTGTGTGAAGAAGTACTCCCTTTTTGTTTGTTTTCAACTTGCTGCTTATTAGTTTTATTGTATGACCCTTGGTTCTTGTGTAATGTGAAGGTGTAAATAGCATTACATTATTCATTTTCTCCACATCAATCATGATTTTATAGACCTCTATCATATCCCTCCTCAGCTGTGTCTTTTCCAAGCTGAATAATCCTTACATTTTTAATCTCTTCCTATAAGGAAGTTGTTGCACACCATTAATAATTTTTGTTGCCCTTCTCTGTACTTTTTCCAATGCTAATATAACTCTTTCAAGTTGGGCTGACCAGAACAACCCACAATATTCAATGATATTTTCTGTCATATTATCTATCCTTCTTCTAATGGTTCCTAACTTTGTTAGCATTTTTTACTATTACTACACGAGTGGGTGTTTTCAGAGAACTATCCACAATGACTCCAAGATCTTTTTCTTGACTGATAGCAGCTAATTTAGACTCCATCATTATATATATATATAGTTGGGATTATGTTTTCCAGTGTACATTACTTTGCATTTATCATCATAGAATTTCATCTGCCATTTTCTTCCCCAGTTATCCAGTTTTGTGAGATCCCTTCATGACTCTTTACAGTCTTCTTTTGACAAACTATCTTTAATAACGTTATATTGTCTGCAAACTTTGCCATATCACTGTTTACCCTTTTTCAGATAACTTATGAATTTGTTGAACAACACTGGTGTCAGTATACATATTTGGGGGAACCTGATATTTGCCTCTCTTTTTTATCTTTTAACCGGTTACTGAGCTATGAAAGGACCTTCCCTTATCCCATGACTGCTTACTTTGCTTAAGAGCCTTTGCTGAAGGACTTTGTTAAACTCTTTCTAAAAGTTCAAGTACGCTATATCCACTGGATCATCCTTGACTACATGTTTGTTGACAACCTCTGAGAATTCCAGTAGATTGGAGAGGCATGATTTCACTTTACAAAATGTGTGTTGACTCTTCCCTAACATAATGTGTTCATATATGTATCTGATAATTCTATTCTTCACTATAATTTCAACCAGTTAGGCTTACTAACCTGTAATTGTGAAGATTAGTTCTCAAGCTTTTTTTTTTTTTTTTTTTAAGTCAGCATTATGTTAGCTATCCTCCAGACATCTGGTATAGATATTGATTTAAGATGTAGGTTATGTAATTGTTCTGCAGTTTCATACTAGAGTAAATTTAGAGCTCTTGGGCAAATATTTTCTAGTTTTGGTGACTTATTACTGTTTAATTTATCAATTTGTTCCAAAACCTCCTCTACTGACACCTCAGTCTGGGACGTTTCCTCACCCATATTGTCTTTCTAATATCTTGGGACCAACATGTCTACAATACTATAAACAGTATTGTTCACGCTTTCTCCTAGAGAATGCATTAATCTTTCTTCCTTCTAACCAAGTTCAATATAATAACACTAACATTTGCCTTTTCAATGGACCAAAATATATTAAATATAATTCAATAATGTTTAATTTAATTCCCTAAGGTTTGCCCAGGATATTGCAGATATGTTACTGTCATATCTATCAGAGGCAAAAGCTCCATATAGCTGTTCCTGCTTATGCAAGAACTGATGATGTTTAAATAATTACATATTAGCCATTTATTTAATCTCTACTGACCTTTTAAGGAAAAGTTCTATAAAACCAAATAGGAAATGATAGCCTTTCTCTAGATATTTTTCAGCCATCTTATCCAACTCTGTAACAGGAAAATTTTTCTATTAAATTCCATAGGGTGGTTGAGAAAACAGAGAGGCATTATCATTCTCTGTTTAAACTCAATAGATTACCTTCAGAGTAGTTTATTTAGAACACTTATTGGCAGGAGCGGTCCAAGGCTGGCTGCAGCAGCTGGCGCCCAAGGCAGAACGCGCGATTGGCGCCCCCGCCTGCAGGGCTGTCAATGGATTGACGTCGTCATTGGGCGCCTCGGGCATCCTGTGATGTCATCATCGGGCGCCCCGGGCAGTGGTGCCCTAGGCGGCGTCCGAGTCCACCTATAGAATCATAGAATCATAGAGCTGGAAGAGACCTCAGAAGGTCATCAAGTCCAGCCCCCTACTCTAGGCAGGACCAATCCCAACTAAATCAACCCAGCCACGGCTTGGTCAAGCCGAGACTTAAACACCTCTAGGGATGGAGACTCCACTACTTCCCTAGGTAACCCATTCCAGTGCTTCACTACCCTCCTAGTGAAATAGTTTTTCCTAATATCCAACCTGGACCTCTCCCACCACAACTTGAGACCATTGCTCCTTGTTCTGCCATCTGTCACTACTGAGAACAGCCTCTCTCCATCCTCTTTGGAACCTCCTTCAGGAAGTTGAAGGCTGCTATCAAATCCCCCTCACTCTTCGCTTCTGCAGACTAAACAGACCCAACTCCTCAGCCTCTCCTCATAAGTCATATGCTCCAGCCCCTAATCATTTTGGTTGCCCTCCGCTGACCTCTCCAATGCGTCCACATCCTTTTTGTAGTGGGGGCCCCAGAACTGGACACAATACTCCAGATGTGGCCTCACCAAAGCCGAATAAAGGGAATAATGACATCTCTGGATCTGCTGGCAATGCTCCTCTTAATGCAACCTAATATGCCATTAGCCTTCTTGGCTACAAGGGCACACTGTTGACTCATATCCAGCTTCTCATCCACTGTAACCCCAGGTCCTTTTCTGCAGAACTACTACTTAACTGGTTGGTCCCCAGCTTGTAACTATGCTTGGGATTCTTCCGTCCCAAGTGCAGGACTCTGCACTTGTCCTTGTTGAACTTCATCAGATTTCTTTGGCCCAATCCTCCAATTTGTCTAAGTCACTCTGGACCCTATCTCTGCCCTCAAGTGTATCTACCTCTCCCTAGCTTAGTGTCATCCGAAACTTGCTGAGGGTGCAATCCATCCTCATCCAGGTCATTAATAAAGATATTGAACAAAACCGGTCCTAGAACCGAACCTTGGGGCACTCCGCTAGAAACCGACCGCCATCCTGACATCAAGCCGTTGATCACTACCCACTGGGCCCGGCCTTCTAGCCATCTTTCTATCCATCTTACTGTCCATTTATCCAATCCACATTCCCTTAACTTGCTGGAAAGAATATTGTGGGAGACCTTATCAAAAGCCTTGCTAAAGTCAAGGTATATCACATCCACTGACTTTCCCACATCCACAGAGCCAGTTACCTCATCATAGAAGCTAATCATATTGGTCAGGCACGACTTGCCCTTTGTGAATCCATGCTGACTATTCCTAATCACTATCCTCTCTTCCAAGTGCCTCAAAATGGATTCCTTAAGGATCCCTTCCATGATTTTTCCAGGAACCAAGGTAAGACTGACCGGCCTATAGTTCCCTGGATCGTCCTTCTTCCCTTTTTTGAAGAAGGGCCGCCCCTGCTTATTAGTTTAACCCCAATTAGAGTCTATAGCACTTTTCCACAAGGAAATGGATACATATACAAATATGAAACACAGAATTTCCTCATCTCTTAAATTTTGTCTTCTGATGTATTGTCTCACATCTGTTGTGTATGCCATTTCTTGTCTGCAGTCTGTAGTAAATTAGTTATGCGGTACAGTCAGGGCTGGATTACCCAATAGGCAGACTAAGCATGTGCTTAGGGCACCAGCAAAGAGGGGCACCAAAAAAAAAAGAGATTTTACGGTATAGTATTGTTTTTATTTTGAATTACATGGTGCGGGGGGGGGGCGCACCATAATCTTTTCAGTGCTTAGGGCCTCTAAAGGTCTTAATCCGGCCCTGAGTACAGTGTATAAAGATATGGTAGTATAATTGCCACTCTGACCATTTCCTCTACTCTTTGCATTCTTTTGCTGGTTCCCTCTTTCTACCTGTGGCAGAAGTAAACTTCATGTCTTTGCTTTTAAGGCCACTACATCCTTCTTCTTCAAATCGGTCTTGGAAATTTGGCTCTACAGTGATGTCTACAAAATGCTTGACAGGTAGATAGATGGTGTGCTGTGGCTGTTGCTTATTGTGCTAATCCTAATTGTTTCACTATTTTGTCCTCCCATCCCCACCTTGTCTCCCTATCTCTTGTCTCTCATCTTGTATTTCAGTTGTAAGCTCTTTAGGCTAGGGAAATGTGTGTGCGCATTTGTGGAGAGGGCAATACAAATCACTGTCATCCTAAGCAGAGACATTTCTTTTCGAAGAAGTAGTAACATCCTCCACCTTTTCCCCATTTGATGAAGGAAAAGAAATCTCTCTCTCCTTCATGATGACTTTTGGCTACTTAAATGGTTGATTGTATAATTAACCTTTTTGAATTTTGAATCTTCTGTTTTAGCAAACCAAGAGACTAAAAGTGGCAGTTACAATCTTTCAGCTGGAAGTAGTTACTACAGTTGTGTCAGCCAGATCACAGTAGGTAAGTAGACATGTGAAATCACTTTTAATTTTGTGCAAAAAAATAAATCTGACACAATATTTAGTTTTGTGTATAACAGGAAACATGGATGAATTAGCCTTATGTCTCTAGGTGCAAATTCAACCTGAAGGTTGTTACCTTCTGACAAGTTTGGTGATCAGGGAATTTAGTGGTCTTCATTTGCCAATGGAGAGGAACCAGCATAATCTGAGCTGTAATTATCAGTAGTCTCATCATGAGTGATAAAGATGGGATGGGTGTGAAGCTAAACTAATTCATAGAGATCCCCCTCCCCTCCCCCCGAGAAGTAGGGGGGGGTTATTGGGCAGAGTGATGTGCAACAGTGGGTGCCTCTGTAGCCTGTGGTGAGATATTAAGATTTCATTTTAGTTTCCATTGGCTGGGTGGGCACCTTTCACATTTTACTTGAGTTCAGGAAGGATAGAGGGATTGAATGTTACCCTGTCTGACAGCAATAATACTATTTAGTTTGTAGCAAACTTTTGTTATTGGTCATGGCTCTGCTTGCTGGGATCCCTGTGCTTTTATGGTGGCTACATTTTAGAACGTAGAAATATATATGACTAGTTCAAATTCCTTCCTGTAGGCATTACCCTGGATGCGTGAACAAACAATGCATTTTATCTCCCATGGTGCTCCTCATGCACCTGTTTTGTATAAGTCTCTCTTTGAAACCTCAGTCTTCTGTAATCTTGATTTATGCCAAAACAAAAAAACAAAAAAACAACTGTCTGCAAATGATGCCATCTCAGTGTTCAGATCATGGCTTAATGACTATATTAAACAGCTCTGTCTCTATTACAGTTCATGTTCCTCAGTTAAATTTTAGCCATGTGGAAAATTGATTTTACAATCTAAAATGACAACAGATGAAGGATAAACCCTATTTTCACAAATCTGTTACTTTGCAGTTAACCAGAACACAACATCCATCTAATTAAATATCCCAATCTCAAAAAGTAAAAGTGAAATAAAGTAAAAGCCCATATTATGAGAGCATTGACTTGGGCAGCTTTTGCGAGGATTATGATTAGGGAGTCTCAGAGGGGTAGCTGTGTTAGTTTGTAACTTTAAAAATGAGTAGTCCTGTGGCACCTTAGACTGACAAAAATATATATACAGCCTCATGCCCTTTCGTTGGCAAACCCCACTTTAGCCCAGCTCATCTGGAGAAGTGGGTTTTGCCCACAAAAGCTCATGATACTATATGTATGGTATCATATATAAAGGTGCCACAGGACTACTTGTTTTTATCAATACAGTTGGTCCTGTAGCAAAGATGACTAAGCAATCCTGGTATAAGGCATCTATATATAGGTATAATTTCATCCATACTAGGGTTGTACTGATTTTGTTATTTTGATAGAAAAATTACACTCAGAATCCAAATAGTTAAACTGGTATTAAAATGTGTAGATGGGACTAGAGAAGTATATGCAAAAAGAAAGAGGAGTGCAGGCTCCATGTTGGACATCTGATTGGGCTCACTCTGTGGAATGGCTTAACTGTGTTTTATGTAAGAATAGGAGGAAAAGATGTATTGAAAGGATACATCAGCCTGTGTTATAGCTGTTGATTTTGCAGAATTATGCCACAGGAGAATCTGGCCCAGTATCATTAATATTTTTGATGTGGCCCTTCCTCAGAAGAGGAGAGGTTATTTAAGAGTTAAAATTAAAAAACTATAACAAAACACAAATCCTGTGGCTTAGATTTTGTTTGTTTGTTTTATTTTATTTTATTTGCTATGAAACAGACCAAAGCGTATGCTTTAAATCTAAATACTGTTGCCAGGTTACGCTGCTGCTGGACCATTTGCAATAGGTTTCTCTCACTGGAAAAATCCGTATGCACATGGTGGCCCTCATCTTCCTTTCTACGTCTCTGAAGAAGCTGGCATTCCTGTATATCGATCTTTTGAACCACAGGTTGATTTATCAACTCCTTTATCCTGCCCAGCTTCACTGTCTATCACTCCAGTGCCTTCCTGCAGCAGCAGCAGCCAGGAAACTCTGAGTCAAGATTCCACAGGTAAGATTTTTTTTTTTCAGACGCTCACTCTTCAGGGCCTAGTCTAATCAGTAGTTTGAGTGTAAAAATTAATGGATTGTTTCTGCTGTCACAGAATCATTGCCAAAACTACTGTTGACTTCAGGGAGCAGGATTTGGCCATATGGACTGACTTTATTCTGAAACCCTTGCTTATTATCTCATAGACTTTATTCCAGCAAGTAGTTTCATTGACTTAAATGCATCAAAAATAATGGGCACTGAATTTAAAACAACATCAAGGTAAACAGCTGGTGTCTGCATTAGTCTAAGTCAAGGATTCTCAGCCTCGGGAGTTGAAAACAGACATAAGGAGGTTGCAACCACCCTGTCCTTTCTAGCTTGCTAAGAGGGAGGGTTGAGGGTCCTGCATAGATACCCGTTAGATGGAAGCAGGGACTAGTGTGGTCCCAGTTTCAAAAAAGTGATTATGATATGGAAAAGCATCACTAATGCTGAGCATAGTGTGCACCCAGGCTTGAAGCTCTTATTAATTTTTTTTATTTACTTTTAAAAGGTCCTAAAACGTCTTGAACCATTAACTGAAATAAGTCTCTTTATAATAAACATACATCAGATATACTATGCCATTATTTGGGTTATGCTAGTTCAGTTTTAATCTCATAATACATAACTAACAATATGTCTACAGTGACTTATGGGAATATTAAAAAGTGCAGTCAATGAATAATGTGCGCTGAAATTCCAAGGAATTACTGAAATCAAAGAAAACATACATTATTACCTCCTAGAACCTTATACTCTAGCTCTCATTAATGATTTAATCTCCTGCAACTGATTGAACTGTCATACCATTTTATTTCTTGCAAATAAAAATTCCAGTTTCAAGTTTTTCCATCACTGCTCCTAATGACTGATATTCTCCAGTTAGGACAGTGGCAAATCAAGTGTGATTAGGTACCAGTGAAGCAGTTAGCAAAAGGCAAATGTCATAATTTTCAGTAGCTGTTTTGCTTATCTGATACCAAATATCAGGGTACATTCAGCGAAACCCCCGTTCTCAGGTCAATATGATGTTAGATGTATGAGTTCTGTGACTGTGTCTTGGAAGCTTAACTGATGACAGAGCTCACCTTACTCCTTTACTTTGTGATAGAAATACCACTTCTTCTTAGATAAATAGCAGTCTCACCAGACATTGAATAGTGATTCTTGTGCTTAGCTGTAATTGTTTGTGCTAATGGGTCAAAAAGTCCCAATTGTTACTCTAACAATTAAAAAAATACTGCCATCTAGCTAATAAAATTAACTAAATTTTCAAAATGTAGCTAGGTCCAGTGGGGAATTGCTAGTGCAGTGGTGGGTAGCCTGCGGTCCATCAGGATTCTATATGTGGCCCATGAGGACATTTTGTTTACCACTGCCCCTGTGCAGGGTTGCCAGATTCTGCTGGTTTCCATCTACATAGGTTTTTTTCCTACCGGTATTATTAAACTAAGAAATATGTAATGGAAGGGTACCTGAAGTGAGGTGCACGTTGATTACACACAAAATTGACTGAGAGCCATGCGCTGCCTCTGTGGCCAATCAAAGCACTGCTATGGTTCAGTCGGCACACCCTGAAAATTCCAGGTACGCAAGTGCAGTTAGTCAAACTACCCTATTTTGGGAGATGGTCTTGATTATGAAAACCTTGCCCCGTTTAACTTTCAAAGTGTATCTATTGTATTTGTAACTGATTTTTAGATTACTAGTCTTCTCTATTGTTATTGACCATGCTAATGGTTAACTTTCCATTCACTTGTCAAGAAAATGTCAAACAGAAAATAACTTCTTGATTTCTGTCTAAAATTTTAATAGGTTATGGAAGGATAGTGAGGAATATTCTCTAGAAAATCTTATTAGTTAGTCCTGTGTATCTGACTTGCTGTTTATAAGGATGCACCAGCATGTTCTTCTTGATTAAAGGACTGCAACACTTTTCTTCTTCCAGTGCTTGGTAGGCCAGCCCTGCTTCTCCTATTCTTCTACACTACCTGGCCATAGTCCCAGATCAGCCTCTGTGCCTCATGACAGCTTCCCCTAATGAGTGTTAGCAAAGTGTCCAACATACTAAATGACCATATTTACACCTTCAGCAAGAATTGCATGAGTAGAAAACCCTGTGTCTTTCCAGTGGAAGCCAAGAATGTGGTATTTCATTGGTTGTCTATATCACTGTGCCTACAACTGCTAACTGGTGTCCCTCCAACTCAAGGGAGTCAGACTATGACCTCATGTCCAATTCAGTATTGCCTTCTTCACACAGTACATAAAGGTGCTTGCTCTTTGGACTCTCTCCCTTTGTGAAGCACTTGCAGCAGCAGTAAAATGGAGACATTTGTGACAACCTCTGGTTTCACCATGGTTAAAGAAGTAAAGTAAACATAATCCCTAGGCAGTCTTTCCAGCTCTAGCCTACTGACCCAATACATCAGATCCCTTCAAATCTCTCCCCTCCAGCAACCTTCCACCCACCTCCATCTGACTCTCTCTCTCTCTCTCTGGCCTCCCCATAGTGCCTCAACTTGATGCTTTGCACCTTAAGTTTGCAGCCCTCTTTTTTCTGCACTGCTCCCATTCTTCTTGCTCCTCCTCCTTCCTCACACCCTCTGCTCTGTACTTGTGTTCCTCCCATCGCAGGGTTTTGCTGCTTTCCCCTGCTCCTCCACACTTCAGAGGGGCTAAGAAATCCCCAGGGATGTAGTCTGCCTTGTTAGGTAATGAAGCAGCATACACAAATCATCCAGAGGAGTTAAATCTAAATTAAGTTTATGTACAAAATGATTTTAAAAATTGGAGTTTGCCTGTTTTTTAGTTCTGTGTTTGTATAACATCTAGCATAGCAGGGTGTTGGTTTGTCCCTCGGGCTCCTGGATGCTACAGCTATACAAATGCCAAAAATGAATAATACAAAATAAAAAGCTGAAATGGACAGACAGTTAAATTATTGCTTCCTACATATGAGGTGTATGTCCTGTTGCAGGCTACTCATATTGTCCAGATGCATTGTTTTTTGCAGACTGTACATCCGATAATCTTATTTCAATGCTAGAAAACGAGCATTTTAGATTGTGGAATGTGTGCTATATTGCCTTCAATATAATAGCATCAAAAAGTGTGAGCTGTAGGCAAAGCAAGCCTTGTTGTAGATTGGTTGATTAAGTCTCCTCCCCTCCAGTTTGTTCTTTATATTTTAAAAACCAGAATCTGATTTCAGAAGTCTCAGCAGACAGTAGGAAACATCTGAAAAATGATAGTTTGCATTGTAGGCAAGCTAGCCTAGTTGGTTATAAAGAGTAGTGAATCATATAATATACTTAGTGAGTATGATAAATTACAGCAAGCGTGGCATGTGATGATGGTACAGTACAACCTAGGTCATTTCTTTATTTCTTTAACCCTGGTCAAAACAGAGATGGTTTGAACTCAGAAGAGGAAAGGGGCTGGGATGAGGAACCAAGGAGGAGTAATTAATGGACTGGGGTAATGGAAGGGAAGGGGAATGCAGAGGAGAACAGAATAGGCAGAAGGAAGGTGGTTGGAGAAGGACACGGGAAATGGAAGAGGACATGGGAAGAGATGAAGGGGCAGAATGGAACAAGACAGGAGAGGAGAGATCCCTTTGCTTTTATGCATGATGAGTTGGCAGGCACCTTTCCCACTCTGTATCCCCACCATCATGGGGGAAGGATATATTGGTGAATGGGAGGAGGGAAGAGGGGAGAATGGAAGGAAAAATGATTGTGGGTGGTCAGGAGAGAGAAAGAAGGAAGCTTTAGATGGCAAAAGAGGAAAAAAGATTAATCAAGGTAAAATGGGAAAAGCTAAATTCTGAGGAAAAGGGACACGTAGCCAGAAGAGAACTATGAATGTGGAATGAATTAAGGAATGAAGAGAGAGAACAGAAAACCTGGGAGATATAAGTAAAAAATGTTTAAAAGTCTAGTCTTTCCATGTATTACAATGGCATATACACTAATGTTTGATTTGGGCTTCAGGGGACAGGAGGTGAAGAAGCAGGAATTAACTAATTGTGGGACAGAGGAGCCCTCAAAAATGCAAAGTAAATTACATGAGACCCTAGTATTTTTCTGTAGGAGCTGGGAAGGTGTAGAAGAAGGTGAGAGTAGTGGACTCCAGTCCATCATCACAGAGTGGAAAGCTCTTTTTTCATTCCAGTGGCTAGAGAGAGGACAGTTTCAATTTTATCAAACTCCTGATAACCAGAGGCTGATAGGAAAGATTGAGTCTCTGAGCAGGATGCAGCAAAAGCAGGCTAGTAGGAATCCTACCACCTGTTCTTCTACAGGCAGCTTGAGGCTTCTAGATGTTCTCACTAGACTGTTACTCCAGACCTGTCTCTTGTAGCTGCCTCTGTCTGGTAGCTAACTGGTTACTTTCCCCCCGACCCACAGCTCACTGGAATGTTCTGAGTAAAACTGGCTGGACATTTTTTTGATGAATCATTTTTAGTCAAAGAATGCCAATTTGTTGAAAGTTAAATTCTTCATAGAACAAGTTGAATTTCTCAACTTGAAAAATTGTCGAAGAGGTGAAATTGTTGAAATATTTTGTTTCAACATTTTCAAAATGAAAAATTCTGGTTCTCTAGTTTGAAACATCTTTTTGTTTCAAAATGTAAACTAATTAGACTGGAGGGAAAGTTTAAAAAAGGAAAAAGCTCAACGTCTAAATAAAACAAACCTGGGAAAAAGAGCTTTTTATTTTGTGAATATATTTGATAATTTGATTTTTTTTTGTCCTGATTTCACACAGGAAAATTGTTTAAACATTTGAAAATGTTCATGGAATGTGTAAATCATTTCCCTCCCAGCTCTAGTTCTGAAGCTTAATTTTTTTATTTGCTATTGACTTTGAGGGAGAAAGAAGACGAAACCACGATGACTTATTTTACAGAGAATAGGACATGTAAGCACAAAAGTTACTGTTTGACTTCCAACTACAGATATGAATAACATGGGTTTTGGACAAAAGAAATTTAAAAAAGGGGGAAGAAGCCCCTCTTCAAATGTCCTATGTAGTTTACAAATGAACTTTAACTTCAGAAAAATTATACAACTATTCAGATGTCTCTTTCCATTTTGTTGCGTGCTTCACCTGCCCGTGATGAAATATGAATTTTAAAATAAAGAATTGTGATGTTAAGGCAGAGTACAAAACAGTAGCTGCCCAGCCCAACAGTAATGTCTTTTGGATTTGCTTAGAAACTTGGGGCATGTCTACACTATGGAGATGATCAACCCTCTGAAGGCTGATCTTCTAATGTTAGATTTAATGGGTCTAGTGTAGACCCCCAAATCAACCACTGAGGGTAGCCCCACTGGAGTCCGATATTCCTCATTCTGCGAGGAGTAAGGAAAGTTGACGGGAGCATGTGCTTCCGTTGGCCTCCCGCAGTGTAGATGCTGTGACAGTTTGGCTCAAGGTGAGCCCAATACAGCTACACATTTTCTGTAGCTGGACGGTGTACCTTAAGCCAGCCTGCCTGGCCTAGTGTGGACCAGGCCTTAGAGTGCAGAAAAGAAAGAATTCCCAAGACACAGGTTGTTCCCCATGACACAGGAATAAATAAGAAATATATAAGATCTACATCTAAGAATTTTCTAGGTGCTCTTTCAATTTGTTTGAAACTTGGCAACAACCAGAGCCTTCTGTTTAACGTATGTTCTCTGCTTCATACTTATTTTATTTTGTTGCTGTGATTTTTAAATTCAAACCTTTTTCACTTGTTACTAAATTGCAAGATGTATTTACACAGTAATATTGTCATCTGACGTGTATGCTGGATCTTAAATGAACAAAACTCTAACTGAATATTCTTAAATTCCCTGTAAGATGAAAATCTGCATTTATTGAGTCACCAGTTTCTCTTCTTGTCCTGATCTCTGGCTTTGACCGGGGTTTTGGCCAGTTACACTCATGAAAATACATGCAGTCCCCGGCTCAGATTCCCTAATGTGTTCTAATTTCAAGTCAGGACCTGTGCTTTCTGTCTACTACTGTTAGCTGGCAACTGCATAAATGTTTGGGTAAGTCAAGCACCACAAGGTGGTGCTGATGCCTTCTAATGACTGGCTCAGTGGAAGTTTAGCTCAAGACATTATTTGACTGGGATTGAAAATCTGAGCAGATTTGGGGACTACATGTATTTTCATGAGTGTAACTGGACAAACCCCTGTCAAGTCCAGAGATCTGGAAAAGAAGAGAAATGGGTGACTCAGCTGGAACTATAACTTAAGTACTAATACTAAACACTCTACGTAGAGAGGGGAAGGAAGATATCAGTCAGTATATGTCCTGTTTAAATGTGTAACAGGAAGCCATATGGAAAGAAGGCTGGAAAAGATGCTAAATTATGAAGCAGAGAGACAGAATAATTTTAGGGACAATACTGATTTTCCTTTTTTTTTTTTTTTTTTTTTTTTTTCTGATTAAGATCAGCATTTTAAATCCCAGATACTAAGCCATCTCTCATGTGTTCTCCCCCCATTGATTCCAAATCACAGTCTGTCAGGCTGGCCAATATTGTCTCATTGTTTCTGTAAATTGTACTCACTAATCTGTCTGTATCCATCTGTTTCCTGTTTTATAGCTTGATTAAAAGCTCTTTGGTATAGGAGCCATGTTTTTGTAATTGCCACCAGGCGGATTTCAACCTGGGATTTCTTGAGTTGGTATAGGAGCCTCTACACCTTGAGCTATAAAGCCAGCTGGCTTTCAGCTTAGGCTGTAGAGCTCCCTTGTTCTTATCGCTCACTTTATGTGGTCTAAGTCAGTGTTTCTCAACCATAGATACAAGTACCCTTTGGGGGTACTCGAGAGAAGTCTGGGGGGTACGTCAACACAACTGAAATTTGGAGAAAACTGAATTTTTGTTTTTAAGTTTTACATTGTTTTATTTTTGTACTTTTTACACCCAAAAATTTCATCGCTCACCCAGCTATGATTAAGTTGTTTAAGCAAATGTGTTGCAATGGTAGAAAAAAAATGTTGTGTGTCTGAAAACTGTAGGTACTGGGGGTACTTATAATTTTTTTTAAAAGGGGTACTTTATTAAAAAAAAAAAAGGTTGAGAAACACTGCTCTAAGTGCCACTACATGGGACAGTGAACCACACTAGGTGTGTAGATTACATTTGAAGAGCACCTAGCACAACAGGGTCTGGATCCCTGATAATGCAAATAATAAATAATACAGTAGACTTCCGATAATCCGGAACCTATGGGACCTAGGTGGTGCCGGATTATCAAATATGCCGGACTATCAGGAGGTACTATAAACTGGTTATATATATACTGTATACATTATATACTGTATATAAAGTGTTCTTAACCCTTTTATTGTACATACTGTATACAGTATACTGTAATGTTTTAGTTTTTAAGCCTTTTTACCCTTTTGCTCAGTTCAGCTGCCGCTGTTACCTTGTGACTCATTTTTTGCTGAAGCTCACTCACTAGGCTCTTGCCATTTTGATGCCGGACTATCAGGAGTGCCGGACTATTGGATGACGGACTATTGGAGTTTTACTGTAATAACTATGTTATCCTTGTTGATCTGGTGCCTTTATAAAGGTTTCCCCACCTTTTCTGGGAATCTGCACACAGTAGTGAAAGCATGTGTGCTTCA
Organism: Rafetus swinhoei; assembly: GCA_019425775.1. Classification (NCBI taxonomy): domain Eukaryota; kingdom Metazoa; phylum Chordata; order Testudines; family Trionychidae; genus Rafetus; species Rafetus swinhoei. The sequence continues at coordinate 264,090,785 of CM033437.1, read as the reverse complement.
TTATTTTTTTTGGAGTAAAACATTCACCTGACTTTTAGAAGGACTTGCTGGTTAGTGGGCTGGGGAGCAACATCACTAATCCATGCTTAAGGCCTCCACTGCACTCAGTCACCTCACAGTCCTTCTGCAAGCAGGGTCTGAATGAGCTCCCCCCAGTCATCTAGTAGTGAGCAAGGGGAGAAAACGTTAGGAATGAACCATATTTGCATAAGCACACCTGCAGCTGCTTTGCCACAATGATCAATTTTGGCTGGTGTTGGCTTACATATCTCTTTAGTATTGAGTAAAGAAATGTTGGGATCCTTACTGCATGAGTAAAAGGCAGCAAAACGGTACTTAGCCTGGATGAGGGGTGCCCCTAAACTGGCCCTTACTTGCAGAGCCCTGCAAATCTGCAGATATCTGCTTTAAATCCACAGGTATCTGCATCCACAGATGTGCATATCTGTGGCTGAGTTTTGTGGATACAGATGCAGATACAAAATTTTGTATCGGAGCAGGGCTCTACTTATTTGCTAAGCAGGGGGTTGGGATGCCTGTGAAAGAGAGAAGGGGTGGGAGTAAGTGTTCCTACCTGGTGGTGTGGGTTCTGCTTAACCCTTGATGCCATTTGACTCTCTTCTCTCCACTGGTATCCTGATCCACACCGCTTCCCGCAATCCCATTGGCCAGGAATGTGCCCAACTGGAGCTGCAATTACCTGTACCTGCTGAGGCGCAGGTAAATATAGTGGCACCACCATTTTATTGCCCACCCCAGCATTGAGAGACTAGGGTCCCGTTCTGCTAGACATTGTATAGAGCAGGGGTGGCCTACCACAATGGGACCCTAGTCTTTCAATGCTGCTGTAATTACAAGTATATAAAAATGCTCTCTCCTTGACTTGCTTTCTGCTCTGCAAGGAAATCAGTTGAATAGTTGAGTGCACTTAAAACGTGTCTGTAAACTTTCTGAATTTTTGATTTCTTAACCTTAACATTTAATTTGTAGTATGTTTTTGCATTTCATTTTATATTTACATGAATTCCCATAATTATTGCAGATTCCTGTCCTCGGGTACATATTTACCCTTTTGTTGTTCCTGTAGCTCATGGGTTCCTGAACTGGGGGGCGTGAAGAAATTCCGGGGGTGCAAGGCGATCTAACCCCCCCTTGTCGATTACCACCCCCCCCCCCAAGTTTTGCTGCTATCTTTGTTTTTTGGCCCTGGTCAGTTCCTTTTTTTTTTTTTTTTTTTTTCCTCAACAACTTTTGCTGCTATTTTGGGGGGGTGGGTATGAGAGTTTCTCAAAAATCGAAAAGGGGGCGTGATGCCGAAAAGTTTGGGAACCACTGGTAGCTAATGCTACAACACCTCATTAGGAGAAATACAATGTGGTTTTAAAATTATACTGTTGCTTATTCTGAAGTGATGGGCATTAATGTGATTCAACTTATTTATAAATAATCTAGAGAAAGGGGTAAACAGTGAGGTGGCAAAATTTGCAGATGATACCAAACTGCTCAAGATAGTTAAGACCAAAGCAGACTGTGAAGAGCTTCTAAAAGTCCTGCTGCCTGTGGTATCTGCCTGCCTGCCTGCCTGCCTGCCTGTAACTGGATCCAGAGCAATCTAGAGGTGGCAGAGGAGAGGGAAAAAAAGGCCTGTGTCCCTTTCAAGTAGTACGTAAAGTATTCCAGTTGGTCTTTGAAGTTGATGCTTACACTGAAGGAATAGGGTGGAAGAAAGGGCCTACCTAAACTACTGCAGTTTCTCTGGAACTAGTGACAAGATTTGTGATGGCCCTGTCTGAGCAAAAGAAAAAGTTAGAAACCCAAATAAGCTGATTGGGGGAGATTTTCAAAGACACACGAGACATCTAGGAGTCCAACTCCCATTGAAAGTCAAGAGCAATAGGGTTTCTAATTCTTCTTTGTGCCTTTGAAAATCTCTCTGTTAGGTTACGTCTACACAACAACTTGATTTCGAAATAACTAGTGTTATTTAGAAATAACTTAGTCCGCAGCAGGCAGTTATTTTGAAATAATGTCGAAATACTGTCAAGCTGGAGGACTTCTTAGTCCAACTCCTGTGACCCTCATTGTACGAGGAGTAAGGGAAGTCAGAGGAAGAGTGCTGTATTTCAAAATAAGTGCTGTGTAGACACTCTCAATTTTGAAATAAGCTATTTCGAAATAAGCTACTCAATTGATGTAGCTCAATTTGCATAGGTTATTTTGAGTTAAGCCCGGCTGTGTAGACCCACCCTTAGACAATGCCACATAATCTAATCAAAGAACTGGCATTATATTGCACAGTGCAATGGAGTTTCTCAGTCTGTGCAATTCAGTTTCTTTCTCTTACGTCCCTCCAAGGTTTCTCCCTTCTCTGACCATGTTTGTATGGGCAAAATTCTGAGTCATAATTCCTCACTGGTGGTAGCAACTATATTCTAGAAAGAGCGCTAGTACTTTTAGTGCCATGCCGTTTAGCCCAACTCTAAGTAATGTGGAACTGCACCATTGATGAATAACACGATCTAATGTCAACTAGGTTCCTGATTATGATTACAGTGTGTCCATACCAGTTTCCCAACTCCAGCCATTTTTGCTGTAGTCTTGTTTTGTTTTATTTTGGTTTTTTCTTGTCACAAAATGAAAACTATTTCCCATATGTCTTCTACTGAAGAGCTATTGAAACTTTCAAGAAAAAAATTCTCTCTGTTTTAGGCACAGAACATGCATGGCAAACTAGCTCAAAATGAATGAATGTTTGGAAGTTAGAACTTTGTGAAGATGGAAATGTGTTTTGCAACTCTAATAGGAGTATTCACAACCAAGGATGGCTATAATCAGGAATATTGTGCTGCTATTGCTGCTAATGCATTTTGATATCTGTACTTCTAATCAGTGAGTGTGTGAAGAAGCGAGACAATCCCTTTAATTCTTTCACCCACCTTTCCATAGAATGTCCTTACGTTGTGAATGGCAACTGTTAATTACCTCCAGCATAAATGCTGACAGACATTACTCTCTGTACAAGAGTTGCTTGGTTGGAGTGCTGACCGCAGTTTTGCTCCTGAAATGCAGACAGTGCATTTTTCCTGAATAAAATGCTGCAGAAATGTATTTAAATCTAAACAACCTGAAACTGCTAAAAAGCATACGGCAGTCAATCAATGATTTTAAAAGGACTGTTGACTATTTCAGTCATTAATAGCTTCTTTGCTGACTCTTGGGACATAAAATACCATTAAGTCAATACCTTTAAACAGCTGACTATATGCACCTTCATAATTTCAGGATTCTGGACACCTCATAAGCAGATAATATTCTTTACTCAAAGACTGTTTGGCTTACTTAATCAAAAATGTACAATCAACAAAAAAGCTTCACATTTAATGAGAGGGAAGGAAACCGCTTACACTCATTATTTGCTATTGTATTCTGTGCCTTCATCATGGGCTCAAACTAGAAGGTGCTGAATGCTCTGGCTGTGGTCCTGCAAAGCACTTAAACAGGTGAGTAATAACACTGAACTCAGTCTGACTAGGTCTCATTCCAGTTTCATGACCTGCAAATGGTATCATCACATGGAATCATGAATCAATCATGTTTTCTGTAAAAGAGGTTCAGCATGGGCAGTGGCAATGTAGACTATCCCACCATGCCCTGCCAATGTGCCTACATTGTTCTACAGAGAGCACCACTACCATTGGTCCATGGCCTAGTCAAATCTAGCTTTCCTGCTGAAACTGCCAATAAAGTCTGTGGTGTTTTCTTTTTTGTCTTTTTGGGGGGTTGTGGGTTTTTTTGGAAGGGGATGGGTAGGGTTGGTTCAGTTTTTAATGGAATAAGAACACTTGTCCTCCAGGAACTGATCTGACACCACCAACAGATAAGAAAGCAATCTTTAAAACTGGGTACAAGATTCATTTTCTTTTAAATCTGGTAGGGATTTCTGTTGAGAGATGTAATGGAGAATTCCCCTTCTACTTTGGCTTGTATTAACTAGTCAAGTTGTAATGTATGAATTAATTAATAGCTTTGTTAAATGTTTTCTGAATGGAAAAAAATAGCTAAAAAGATTATAGTAACCCAATTATGTATTTCAGCTCTGATAAGTAATTGAACAAGAATGGGATACCTCCAATATACATCTCCTCCAAAATGTTTCTACAGACATCAGGCACCCTGGTATAGATTAGGTTTTTTTACCTAGTTATTCATTAATGATATTATCCAGGTTAAAATTGTGATAGTATGATATCTCTAAGGTTATGTCTACACAGCAGCATTATTTTGGAATAACTAATGTTATTCCGAAATAATATGGTCCGTGTCTACATGCAAGCAGTTATTTTGCCGTAATATTGAAATAATGTCCAGCCGAAGGACTTCTTCTTCCAACTCCTGTAACCCTCATTTTTCGAGGATTAAGGGAAGTAAGAGGGAAAGTTCTCTTTCTAGGACTTCCTGCTACGTAGACAGCACCGAAAGCCAAAATAAGCTATTTTGACTTAAGCTATGCAGTTGACGTAGCTCAAGTAGCATAGCTTATTTTGGATTTAGCCTGCTGTGTAAATGTGCCCTAAGTGAAAGAAAAATGTTTGTGATAGAAAGACTTATTAAAAAACATAAAATGGCCATACTAGGTCTATGTAGACCAGTATCCTGTCTGCTGACAGTGGCCAATAGCAGATGCCCCAGAGAGAGGGAACAGGTAATCATCATGTGATCCCTCTCCTGTCATCCATTTCCAGAGAAACAGAGGCTAGGGACACCGTTCCTACCCATCCTGGCTAATAGCCATTGATGGGCCCAACCTCCATGAATCTATCTAGCTCCTTTTTGAACCCTGTTCAAGTCCTAGTCTTCACCACATCATCTGGCAAGGAGTTCCACAGGTTGACTGTGCTCTGAGTAAAGAAAAACTTCCTTTTGTTTGTTTTAAACTTGCTGCCTATTTATTTTATTTGGTGACCCCTAGTTCTTATATTATGGAAATAAATAAGTAACTTTTCCTTATTCACTTTTTCCACACCACTCATGATTTTATAGACCTCTATCATATCCTCCCTTAGTCTCCTCTTTTCTAAGATGAAAAGTCCAAATCTTTTTAATCTCTCTTCATATGGGACCAGTTCCAAACCCCTAATTATTTTTGTTGTCCTTTTCTGAACTTTTTCCAATGCCAATATATCTTTTTTTAGATGAGGCAACCACATTTGTACGCAACATTCAAGATGTGGGCGTACCATGGTTTTATATAGAGGCAGTAAGATGTTCTCTGTCTTATTCTCTATCCCTTTTTAAAATTATTCCTAATATTATGTTTGCTTTTTTGACTGCCGCTGCACACTGAGTGGATGTTTTCAGAGTACTATCCACAATGACTGCAAGATCTCTCTCATAAGTAGTTGTAGCTCAGTTAGTCCCCATCATATTGTATGTATAGTTGGGATTATTTTTTCCAATGTGCATTACTTTACATTTATCAACACTAAATTTCCTCTGGTAAATCTCCTATAACAGTATTTAAAGAGAATAGATGATGGTCAGGGCAGTAGAGTTGTTTAATGTAGTTAAACGGAATAAAGAGGATTTTTGTTTTGCTGCTTTTTTGTATGGCTTTCCCCCTCGCTTATTATCTCCGTGGCATAATTTATTTTTCAGTGATATGGGCATTCTTATGGCTGAAAGAGAAACTCACACAATAGGTTTTGTCAATGAAGCAGTGTGTTGTGGAAACATAATTAAAAACAAATAGTTCCCCTCCACATACACACAAGAAAGAAAAACTCACTCAATGAGATTTCCCAGTATTTTCAGTTTATTTTATTCTGAGGCAGGTAGGAAAAAAGATTTATCTATAGCTCAGAGTGGGATGAGGGATGGGTGGAGAAGAGGAGGGAAACGTGCAATAATGTCATGCACATCTGAGACATAGATCAAGGATTATATAATGAACAGGGAACAAACGATACATAATAGTTCAATTAGGCCGTTGGTTTAACTGTTCTCTCTCTTCAGAGCTCAGCTTCAAGAAGGCCTGTTGGCCCTTGTAACTAGGAAAACCTCACTGCAAAAAGTTTGGAGAGAGCTTGAGATGAATTTAAAATTCAGAGAGCTGTTTCCTTTTCCACCTATTTCTTCTTTCCTTTTACTTATTTTCTATTTCTTTCCTTTGCCCCATTTTATTTTTTCGTTCTTTACCACAACTATTACTGCCCCACATCTCTTCACTCTTTCCTCTACCCCAACCCCCGAAAAATTTCCTTTAACTTATTAGTCCTCCTATCCCAACCATTTATCCCAGGTCTTCTATGAATTTTCCTCTCCTCCTCCAACCCCCAGATTAAATTATCTTCAGCTATTTCAGTTTCTGGGCTAATCCAGGATAGTAGCTGAGCACCATCTCCTGCAGCTGTTTATGGCCTCTAAGCCCTGCTGCAAGGAGGTGCTGCTCTAAACTCAAGTGGGGTTCTTATGTGGTTTTCTTCAGGTTGACCGCCTGAAAATCTTTCATACTCCCTGAGAGCATGTGTGAGAGCAGACAAAACCTCTGGAGACGAAGAACCACTCTGAGATGGAGTTACTCTCTGGCCAGCTTGCCAATTGTTTATATAGTAGGCCGGTGAGGGGATTATATGGCATTTGCTGACCTAGTTACCCCTTTTTCCTACTTATTTCTGGTGTTTCATAAGTTTTAATGTTTGCATGACTCTGCTGTGGTCATGTGATACTTCTCGTCCAGAAGGCAACAGAAACATTTGTTATAATTTAAAAACTTCAGGCAATATTTTAATTCCACAGAACGTTGAGTAGTTGGTTTCAGATGTCAGTGTCAGAGCTCTACTTCTATTGCCTCTGATGGTTAGGATCTGATCCAAAGCCCTGTGAAGTCAATGGAAAGATGGACATTGGTTTCAAAAGACATTTAGTTGGGCTCAGGGTAAACAAATCCAGTTCTCAGACATGAGTAATTTAAAAAATATTCTATTGCAACTGCTGATTCTTGCAAGTCATCCTATTTGCATTTATATGACTGTACTATACTGGAATAGAAAAAGCTTTCCTTTGCAATTGCTTGCTGTTGGCTCAGTTAATACTTCAGACTAATGCTCCATCTGCTTATAAAATGTGCAACTCTGCTTGGTTTTATAAATCTAACAATCTGAATACGAAGGCATAAGTCATTAATACTGTATGCTGTGTATTCATCCCTCATTTTAGATAGCTATCACTAGCATTGTGCAATGATTATCAGTAAGACCTGAATGGTTTGAATTCTCAATCATTTGTATATTAATATTTGTTTTATTGTCTTTAGGAACAAAATGGTCCAAAGGGTTTTCCAAATTGCACTCCTGGGTGTTCCTTCTTAGTTTCCTTGAGAGATTTTATTAAATAAGCTTAATGCTCATTCAAACTGTGGGATTTGATGACTGACAGAAATTCAGTATTTAACCACAGAAGAGGCACAGCTGTGTCAGTTTACATACTGTCCCATCAGTGTATCTCAACCCTAACCTGAACAGAGTGTGAGAAGACACAATGGTGCAGGCCCAATCAATACGTTGTGCAAAACTATATTTTTGCATTTTGAAAAGAAGTATTTAAAGTATTTTTGGCCCATCACACTCTGATTCCCTGTGCTGCTGTGACTGCACTGCAGTAAGTGGCCTTCAATCCTTTCTTTTCTAGGAACATAGTAAAAGGTATCCCAGCATCAGTGTGTGATGGTCAGCTCACAGTTACCCTACTTATTTCCTATTCTGTGCATAGGAGGAATTTGGAAATATGTCAAAAATAATTGTGTGGCTGTTGTGGACAAAAACTGCCCTTTAAAATGGTAAACACTGTAAGACCTCCACAATTCTTCAAAAAACATATTTTTTCTTCTTATTTTATTGATTTTAATACTTTTTTGATGCTTCTCTAGTGCAGTTCGTTGCTTTCTTAGCTGCCAAATATACTATCATGGCTGGGTCTGGAAAGTTACAGTCAGTAAGGTGAAAATTCTAGAAATTCTGAAAATAAGGTATTAGAGGAAGTGCTTAAGCAACTTTAACAAGAAGTATAACTACTGCTCCACTCAAAAATTGTAATAATCTGCAGCTATTCATCTGTAGGGTTACAGGATCCTTTGCAAAAGTGCACAAGCATTACCCCCATTTTATAGATTGGAAAACTGAGGCATGAACAGATTATTGTGACTCTCACAATATCCTAAAGTGAGCCTTTAGTCAAGTCAGGATTCTGGCTCATACTTGGCCTATTAAACTATCTATGGAGCAAAAATTAAAATTTGCTAGTGTATTAGCATTATGCTATTTTAGAATCTGCACTAACACTACTGATTAAAATTGCAAAAAGTACCCGTGTCTTCAATTGTGAGAGGGAAATGAGGCTGTGACATCAAAAATCGTAAGAATATGTTTTGTCAGGCTGAGTTATATAATGTTCCTGAATAGAGGCACCAAGAGAGTGAGGAAGAAATTGAATGAGTCATTGCTAAACAAAGGAGTTGGATCCACATTAGATGTCAAGTGAGCTGGGCATCTGAAAAAAGGCAAGTAATTTGCTGTAAGGAACAGACAGTGATGTCGCTGCCATGAACTCTGAATACTGTGATACATTCAGGATGATTAAGGTGGTTAATGCATGAACTGTTTTGTTTGGCCATTGAGGGCTGAAGGAGTGCCTATATCCTCTGAGATTAAACCACAAGTACTAATTTATTAGCTAGAGAAAAAGAAATCAGAGTGTATTTATAGGTTAAAAGCAAGCAAGCATATATGCACAAATGAGTTTTGGTCTGTGATTCAACAGGTGGCAGTTGTAGTAATCTGTCAATCCAAAATGTCTTTCAGGACATGGGGAGCACTTGCTTATGTTTAGGAATATTTGCCCCGCAGAGTCCAGACAGCATAAGAGAGTCCATTTCTCCGGTTCAGGGTTTTTATCCCTCCACTTCAGCGTCAAAACTGATGGGATGAGTTCCTGTGTGGATCTCTTCTTCCTTGAGGGGATTAGGAATGCAGTCAACAGGGCCTCTCTCCTTTGGTGCTACACAGTACCTCATTTGTCTGCAATGTGCCATCTTCTATGCAGGCCAAGCCTGTTACCTTAATTAACACTGCTTTTCCTGTTTGCATTGTAAGTGTGTAACTCAAACACTCAATATCACTTTACATCATGGGCTCCAGAGTTTATAAATAAGATCAATACTTAGAGCATCCTACAAGCAGTCTAAACACATTCTTATCAACTTAACATTGAATATCTATTTTGATGATGCTAACACACAGGTAAGCAAGACTGCTCTCCAGCTATGCATTTGTAAGTGTTCAGTGGGGCCTTGGCATGAGCTGGCACCTGGTCTACCATCATCACATAATGTAAATGATGACACCCCCCTTCTTCCACACCCTCTCTTCACTTTTTTTGCCAAAGCTGAGGCCATAATTCAGTCTTTGCAGAAGATGGCAGACCAGGTGCCAGCTCATCAAGGCCCCACTGAACACTTATTGTAAGTGTAAGTGTGTCAGGGATTGGGACCCAGCCTTCACAGTAGATATATCTCTTGGTGTCTATGCCAGTCAGTCAGAGTCAACAAGGATGTCTTTAAATCCTATATTTATAATCCATCCCTCCCCCGTATACTCTGATTGGGAGAAACCAAGCAAATGCTACACTATAAGGTATGTGAGTTACACTAATATCACATGCGTAATGGCACAAAATGAATGGATCACTTAGAACATCCCAAGAATTAAACAGTCTGTAGAAGGAGTGTAGGCTATTCACTCACCCTCTGAAGAAAAAAACATTGTGGAAGGTGTAGGGATTCCGACTCCCCCTACAGCGTCGCCTGTTGTCGATTTTGGGGAATTGGCTCCGACGGCGGCTGCGCTATTCTATTCGGGTCGCTGTCCTCCGACAGTGCCCACACAGCCTGGGCTTTACCCCTTCCGGGGTTAGTTTGGGGCGTCCGAGTGCGGGCGGACTAGTCTGGTGTCCCCTTGTTCCGCGCCCTTATCGTCGCCCCCTGCGGAGCACCTTTCTCGCCGGTCCCCAGCGACACATGTCCAAAACGCCCCTCGGCCACTCCCTTGGGCGTTTCCCTTTTAGCCACTTTGAGAGAGGGAAAGGGGTAGAGAGTGGAGAGGGGGGCCCGGGCCCACCCTCACTCCCGGGCCCCAGCCCAGGGTCTTAAAGGACATGGACCGGTTTTGGTCCGGGTCCGGCTGACAGGGGCATCCTGCCGAAACCTGCCAATCTACGGGGTTCTTATATGACCCCGCCCTGGGCTACTTCCTCTCCATTCCGGTTCCCCTCCCCTGCTGCTGGCTTACCCGGCCCGCCGTGGGCCAGTCGCTCGTCGCTCCGGACGGCCTCCTGGACCCCATTGCTCCACGGGTGTCTGCAACGTCCTGCCTTCTGCGGCCACGGGCTCGTGCCCTCGCCTGTCCTCCGGGGTCGAAGGCTCCGATCTCCGGCGTTTTTCTTCATGCCGCATCCCCCCTCCTCTACACAGCTTGGGGGTGGCGTTTAAAAACTCCCACCGTGCCCGGCGCCAGAGGGGGACGTCATGCTGATGTCACCTGCTTGCCCCACCCCTCCCGCAGCGTCCGTGCCGCGGCCACTGCGCCTGAGTCTGCCAGCTGGTCCACGGCGCACGTACACTCGGCACAATGCCGGTACGCGCCTCCCCGCCGCCCGAATAGGGCGCTTGCCGCGGGGGCTTTAGTGCGGTGTTGCGGGGTCCCATCACAGAAGGGTTTCCCCAACTGGAGAAGAACACATCAGTAATGCAGTAGATGCTCCTCCAAATGGAACCTGAACGCTGACATTTTTTAAGTTTGCTTATAAACAGCTGTGATATTGACAAATGGCCATGCGCTCTTCTAGTAAGTTCTCTTATTGTCTCCAGAAATAAATGGTACCAGTGCTTTTAAGGGAAGGAGGGAATCTCTCTTTGGGGCTAAATGTGAGGAAGTGACTATGTAAAGAGGAATCTCTTCCATGGTGTCTTTCATGGAAGGCTACTGAAAGAAATAAGACATATGGCAACATTTGAGGACCCCTCCTACTTCTGTATTAGGTTTGCCAATTTATTGATAAAATGCAATATCGTTATGTGACACTTAAAAATTTGCAGTGGGAGTTGTTACAAATGCATTCTCTCCATGATTTCCCATATTGCATTGAACTCGCTCACTTTACATGTCAGAGGACTATTTTCTAATAGCATGTGCTGCAAACTCAACTTTGGAATGTGTTCTGACTTTTTCCCCTCCATGTGCAATACAAATTCTGCAGTTGGATCGTAGCTGACAATTTTGTTTAAAATGCCTGAGGGAGAACAGAATCCATTTCTCCCGTTTAGGTATCTGTCGAGTCTGCAGTGTCGTAATTCTGTGGTTACACTTTTCTTCATCAGTCAGATAAGTAGGTATGACTCAAAGGGAACCAGGCAGCAGGTATTTGAGAATAACTGTCATTTAAAGTATCAGAGGGGTAGCCGTGTTAGTCTGAATCTGCAAAAGCGGCGAGGAGTCCTGTGGCACCTTATAGACTAACCGAAGTGTTGGAGCATAAGCTTTCGTGGGCAAAAACCCACTTCGTCAGATGCATGGAAGCATTCTATGTAGAGGTCCAGACTGTCATTTCGACCCTCAGGAGGAGTCCATGTGGAGTTCTTCTTCTTGTGCTGTTGGTGGGAAGGTATCTGTGTGTCAGTGCACTGTTCAGTGTTGTGTTGGAAGTATTCCTTGAGACAGGAATGCATCTGACGAAGTGGGTTTTTGCCCAAGAAAGCTTATGCTCCAACACTTCGGTTAGTCTATAAGGTGCCACAGGACTCCTCGCCGCTTGTCATTTAAAGTTACTTTTCTGATTATACTGTAATCACGCTTGAAGTTTCCATTGATCTGACTAACTTTTAATTTAGCCAATCTCTTTTCAAGTCTGTGACTTGGAGCCTGCTGTGCTGCTGCACGAAAGTCTAACACATTTCTTTCTATCCCAGCCCCAGGCACTAATGTTTAGTAAAGTAGATTATAGAGGAAGACACACTGGAAGGAAAATAAAAACAAAGTATTATATGAATTTTTATAGTAACATATACAGTCATTCTTGTGCAATTTATTTTCTGCATGTCTTAGATGATTTTAAATGATAATCCTGGCTAATATTTAGTATGTTGGTGCTCTAGACAAATACATTTTTCTGGGTGCTTTGTCCTTAATTTTCTCACTGAAGCAACAAGCCATTTCTTTTCCTGTCCATTCCCAGGCCCCATTATATCTTTCCCTTTCCACTTCTCCATGTTACTTCTTTCCCTTTCTGTCTCTGGTGTCTCCCCATTTATTGTCCTTGCTAGAATTAGACACGTGTTGTAACAGGGCATCACTGGCCCTGCCTCTATTCTTCCCCTGCTGTGCACACAAACCAGGCAGAGACCTCTGAATGCTCTTTATTTACAGTTTACTTTCCCACCGCCTTCTAGCTACAAATAGCGTCAGTGTCACAACCCCAGGGACTGTGAACTCCTGCAGCCAGCAGGGAAGAGCTCCCACTCCCGCCAAATCACTGGCTTCTCTTATTCCTGCTGCCCCTGGCTTCTTTCCTGCCAACCTTTATGTAGCCCCTGGCAAACAAGGCTGGCAGCTGTTCCCGATTTGCCACTCAGGGGCCTGGGGTTACTCAGCCAGCTCCAATTTCCCTTGATTGGAGTGGGTATGACAGAGGCCTGGCTCAGAATTTCTTAGCCAACACCTTCCACACACCTTCCTACCTATGACATACCAGGTTGTCCTTCCTTGTCCTTTCCACCCACTACCAGCGGGATTTGTCTGGGGGAGTCTCTTTCCTTCTTTTTGGGGATCTCTGGAATCATTTCCGGAGGGTCCCTTCACACTCCCCCCCAACCCCCAATCTACAGAAAGTATTCCTGTGGGTGGAGCGGATACCCCCAGAGCTCTGCTGCCACTCACAGGTCCTCACACCTGTTGCCCCCAGTGGGTATCTCTTCTCCTTTATCCCTTTTCTTCCAGTAGGGGGTTCAGGCCAATTCTAACTTTCTGCAGGACACTCTGGGCCTCATGTTTCCCCAAGTCACTCTCATAGAATCACAAAATCCTAGGGCTGGAAGAGACCTCAGGAGGTCATTGAGTCCAGCCCCCTGCCAAATCAGGACCAACCCAGACTAAATCATCCCAGCCAGGGCTTTGTCAAGCCGAGACTTAAAAACCTCCAAGGATGGAGATTCCACCACCTCCCTAGGTAACCCCTTCCAGTACTTCACCACCCTCCTAGAGAAATAGTTTTTCCTAATTTCCAACTGAGACCTCCTCCACTGTAACTTGAGACCAGTGTTCCTTGTTCTGACATCTGTCACTACTGTGAACAGCCTCTCTCCATCCTCTTTGGAACCTCCCTTCAGGAAGTTGAAGGCTGCTATAAAATCCCCCCTCACTCTTCTCTTCTGCCAACTAAATAAGCCCAAATCCCTCAGCCTCTCCTCATAGGTCATGTGCTCCACCTCCCTAATCATTTTGGTTGCCCTCCGCTGGACCCTCTCCAATGCATTCACATCCTGTCTGTAGTGTGGAGCCCAGAATTGGATGCAATACTCCAGATGTGGTCTCATCAGTGCCAAATAAAGGGGAATAATAACTTCTCTAGATCTGCTGGCAATGCTCCTCCTAATGCACACTGTTGACTCTAATATTCCATTAGCCTTCTTGGCTACAAGGGCACACTGTTGACTCATCCATCTTCTCATCCACTGTAACCCCCAGGTCCTTTTCTGCAGAACTGCTACTTAGCCAGTCGGTCCCCAGCCTGTAACAATGCTTGGGATTCTTCTGTCCCAAGTGTGGGACTCTGCACTTGTACTTGTTGAATCTCATCAGATTTCTTTTGGCCCAATCCTCTACTTTGTCTAGGTCACTCTGAATCCTATCCCTGCCCTCTGACATACCTATCTCTCCCCCTAGCTTAGTGCCATCTGCAAACTTGTGGAGGGTGCAATCCATACCCTCATCCAGGTCATTCATAAAGATGTTGAACAAAACCAGCCCTAGAACTGATCCTTGGGGCACTCCACTTGAAACTGACTGCCAACCAGACATCAAGCCATTGATCACTACCAGTTGGGCCTGACAATCTAGCTGGATTTCTATCCACCTTACAGTCCATTTATCCAATCTATACGTCCTTAACTTGCTTGCAAGAATATTGTGGGAGACCATATCAAAAGCTTTGCTAAAGTCAAGGTATATCACACCCACTGACTTCTCCATGTCCACAGAGCCAGTTACCTCATCATAGAAGCTAATCAGACATTAGTCAGGCATGACTTTCCCTTGGTGAATCCATTTTGACTATTCCTGATCACTTTCTCCTCTTCCAAGTTCTTCAAAATGAATTCCTTGAGGATCCCCTCTATGATTTTTCTGGGAACTGAGGTAAGGCTGACTGGTCTGTAGTTCCCTGGATTGTCCATCCCTTTTTTAAAGATGGGCACTACATTTGGCTTTTTCCAATCATCTGGGACCTCTCCCAATCTCCACGAGTTTTCAAAGATAATGGCCAATGGCTCTGCAATGACATTTGCCAACTCCCTCAGTACCCTTGGATGCATTAAATCCGGACCCATGGATTTGTGTATGTCTAGCTTTTCTAAATAGTTCTTAACCTGTTCTTTCTCCACTGAGGGCTGCCCACCTCCTTCCCATTTTGTGTTGCCTAGTGCGGTAGTCTGGGAGCTGACCTTGTCTGTGAAGACAGAGGCAAAAAAAAGCATGGAGTACTTGAGCTTTTCCCACATCATCTGTCACTAGGCTACCTCCCTCATCCTGTAAGGGCCCCACACCCTTTCTGATTACTCTCTTATTGCTAACATGCCTGTAGAAGCCTTTCTTGTTACCCTTTGCATCTGTTGCTAGCTGCAATTCCAATTGTGCTTTCACCTTCCTGATTACTCCCTTGCATTCCTGAGCAATATATTTATACTGCTCCCTAGTCATCTGTCCAAGTTTCTACTTCGTCTAAGCTCCCTTTTTGTTTTTAAGCTCACCAAGGATTTCCCTGGTAAGCCAATATGGTTGCCTACCATATTCGTTTTTCTAACTGTGTATCGGGTTGGTTTCTTCCTGTGCCTTCAATAAGTCTTCTTTAAAATACTGCTAGCTCTCTTGGACTCCTTTGCCCTTCATGTTAGCATCCCAAGGGATCTTGCCCATCAGTTCTCTGAGGGAGTCAAAGTCTGCTTTTCTGAAGTCCAGGGTGTGTATTTTGCTGCGCTCCTCCTCGCAGCTGCATTGTGGATTGCTTAAGTTGCCCCTTTTCTCCCACTTAAGAGGCTTGATCTGGCCATCTCCCATATATCTTTTCCCTCTCTTTCCTCCCCATCTAGGCTCTGTTGCTGAGGTTTTCTGTCCTTGCTTTCCTGAGGACCTTGCTCCTCTTTTTCTCTGGTGCTTCTCAGTCTAGGGATCTCTACCCCCTTCTTTGGGGAACCTTTTCTTTTTCCCTCTGGGGAGAGGACCCACCACAATAGGGTATGGTAATCCATCTATTACCCTGACCCCCTTTGATTTAAATGTGCCCTACACTTTAGGGGCAGCTGGGTCATGAGGCAGTATTTCCTGTGGATACATTCCAGAGTCATCCGTGCACTAGGAATTAGCCAGTGTGGTTTTATCAGCCCCCTCTGGACAAGTGAGTAGGTTGAAGCTGTATACACCAGGCCCTTCTGGGGTTATTCCCCCTCCTCACTGGTGTGGAGAAAGTGAATAAGGAAACGTTATTTACTTGTTCCCATAATATAAGAACTAGGGGCCACCAAATGAAACTAATGGGCAGCAGGTTTAAAACAAATAAAAGGAAGTTCTTCTTCACACAGCGCATAGTCAATCTGTGGAACTCCTTGCCTGAGGAGGTTGTGAAGGGTAGGACTATAACAGGGTTTAAAAGAGAGCTAGATAAATTCATGGAGGTTAAGTCCATAAATGGCTATTAGCCAGTCTGCATAAGGAATGGTGTCCCTAGCCTCTGTTTGTCAGAGGGTGGAGATGGATGGCAGGAGAGATATCGCTTGATCATTACCTGTTCGATTCACTCCCTCTGGGACACCTGGCATTGGCCACTGTCAGCAGACAGGGTACTCGGCAGGATGGATCTTTGGTCTGACCTGTATGGCCGTTCTTATGTTCTTATGTTGATGTTAGTCAGCCTGAGCCTCTTTTCTTGCCTTCCAGCATTAGTCCAGCTGCAAAATTCAGCCCAATCACATTCCATATCTGGCCACTTTCCCTTTTTAGGTCCTGGCTGAGGGCACTGCTAGCAAATGATCACGCCGGCTTTACCATGAACTCCCTGGGGTTCCTCCTTCTGCCTCTCTGGGCTTTTCCTGAGGAAGGATTTCCATGGTTTCTTCCCCCATTCTATGTCCTTGTAGGGTTGGCCCTCCCTTCGGGGAAATGTCTGCCTTCATAAATTCCTCAGTCAGCTTGACAGTCTGCCTCAACTGTACTTATCTGATGTCAACTGACTCAGCCTTGGATATTCTCAGGGGGCCCCTGTAGCAATTGTTCCAGGACTAGAATGTCCATTATTTCCCTCATCGTTTGTATCTTGGGCCTCAGTCAGTGGGTGGCCTAGTTTATGAGTCTCTGGGTGAATGCCCGGGGCTGCACGGCCCTCATCCATATGGCCCTCTGGAACTTTTGATGGTATTTTTTTGCTGACAGCCCCACCTGAATTAAAATGGCCACCCTCACCACCTCATAGTTCCAGGCCTTTTTGATACTCAGTGCCATGTAGGCTGCTTGAGCTTAATTCACTAGATAAGGAACCAGCCGTAGGGTTCAGGTGGCCCCATTCCATCTGGTACCAATGGCTACCTGCTCAAATGTGTTGAGAAATGCTTCTGGGTCATGCACCGGGCCTATTTTACAGTGTCTCAGGATCGAAGGCTGGGTGCTATCTGTTACCCCAAAAATATTCTCACTGGAGACCACCCAGGGTTACACTAGTATGGATTTATTTCCACTAGATAAAACTAAAGAGGAGAAAGCAGCCACCAAAGGTTTAAACTAAAGAAGATAGATCTCTCTCTCTCTCTGTCTCACTCACACACACACAGGCAAGCAAGCAAGCACACACCCCTCCATTCATTCACTCATTCACACCCATTCATTCCTGCCCTCAGGCACGCACACACTTACACAGACATATGGGTTGCAGAAGGAGCCAAGGCATGTGGATCCTGGAGGGTCTGTCTGCTCATCATGGCTGGGGAAGCTGGTCAGAAGGGGAGAGACTGGAGAGGAGCTTCTCAGGAGCAGGGGAAGGAAAAAGAGAGTCTCACATGTGCTCCCTCTCTTTATATAGTATCTGAATGGCTCCTGTGACTCATTCACCTCGTCATCAGGGAGCATGCCCGGACTTCCCTTTATCCAGCAAGGAGCATGCCCATACTGCGATGACTCATTGAAATGTGCTCCATTGTTCCAAGCCTTCTTCAAACACACTCTCACACTCTTTCTCCATTCACTCAGGGGAGAATGCAGTTTAGGGAAAGTTACAAGCAAGGTGGGTGAGAGTTACAAAGATTACAAAGTTGCAGCTTACAGTAAATTTCTGAGAGTTACACAGATTACAAAGTTTGACAAAGATCACAATAAGTTGCAGTTTAAAACCTTAGCCCTTACAGTTTGGTGTAGTTTCAGAAAATCCATGCATATAAATCAAGTAAGCTCAGGCGGAGGCTTTTTTATGCAACACTATCTCCTATCACAGGACTCACCATTTGTTCCAGGAGTTGCTGCTGCACTCTGATCTGCTCTCTTATAAAGTCCTATAAGCTTTTGTGCTGTTCTGCCTGCCAGGTTAGCAAGACCCTGTCTCTTGGCCTGGTGGGACTGCTGGAATAAGCTGGAATAACGAGCTACTTTAACAGACACGGAATAGCTATTTCAGGATATTTCCCAAAATAGCTTTGAAGTGTAGACGTACCCTTAGTTAGTAGTTCTGCAATTTCATATTTGAGTTCCTTCAGAACTCTTGGGTGAATGCCATTCGGTCCTGATGACTTATTACTGTTTAATTTACCAGTTTGTTCCAAAACATCCTCTACTAACAGCTCAATCTGGTCTGTTCCTCAGATTTGTCACCTAAATGAATGGCTCAGTTGTGGGAATCACCCTTGCATTCTCTGCAGTGAAGACTGATGCAAATAATTCATTTAGCTTCTATGCAAAGACCTTGTCTTCCTTGAGTGCTCCTTTAGCACCTCAATCATGTAGTGGCCCTTCCGATTGTTTGGCAAGCAGCCTGCTTTTGTCGTATTTAATTTTTTTTTTTACTGTTAATTTTTGAATTTTTTGCTTCAGAGCTCAGGATGCATTCTAGTCAATTTAGTTACTTAATCCACTCATGGTAACAGGAGAGTACAAGAACCAGAGAAAGAGCTGGTCCTGTAAAAGTCTCAGAGGAGTAGCTGTGTTAGTCTGTAACTTTATAAACAATGAGTAGTCCCATGGCACCTTAGAGACTAACAAATATACGTATAGTATCATGAGCTTTCGTGGGCAAAACCCACTTGGTTTTTCCCACGAAAGCTCATGATACTAATATATATATATATATTTGTTAGTATCTAAGGCCATGTCTGCACTACGAGGAAGATAAACGCTGCCACACTCGATCTTCCAGGATTCTAATTAGTGGGTGTAGTGAAGACCCGCAAATTCAAACTGAGAGGACTCCCTCATTGGCACCAGTAGGCCTGCCCCTCTTGAGGAGTAAGAGAAGCTAATGGGAGCAAATGCCTCCCGTTGTGTGGATGATGTGAAAATCCAATTTAAGATACATCAACTCCAGTTATGTCAGGGTGGGCAATAATTTTTGTTGAGAGGCCACTTCACCAATGTTGATGATGGTCTCGGGCTGGTTCCCTTTAGACACCATGTGTGGGGGGAGGAGACTTCGCGCACTCCCCCACCTGTAAGCCCCGAATTTCCTGGGGGCGAAGAAGTGCATGAAGTCTCCTGCCCCAGCCTTGCCAGGGCGCGCAACATCTAGGGAAACTGCCAGCTGTTTTGAACAGCTGGAGGTTCCCTCTGGTGCATGCCCCCGGTGGGGACAGGAGACATTGTGCTCTCTCCTGCCTCCTGGGTCTCAATTGGCTTGGGGATAGGGTGCAGCAGGGTGGGCTGCAGGCTGGATGAAATCGCTTGGTGGGCTGGATGCAGCCCACAGGCCATATCTTGCCCACCCCCGAGCTACATAATTAACGTAGTTGTGTATCTTAAATCGACCTTCCCCTTTAGTGTAGACCAGTCTAAGGTGCCACAGGACTACTCATTGGTTCTGTAGAGACATGCTTGTCTGATCTGTGTGGGAAATTTTTGGATGCTGGTCTCTCCTTTGTACTCCAATTGCAAGGCTTCTCTGAATGTTGTGGGATGACCAAGTGTATCCCCAGCCACAAAAAGGATAGGGAAAGCATGGGTATTTATGGTGCTATTACAACATGAGCCTATCGCAAAACCTAGGTATAATCTCTCTCCCATGTTTTCCAGTCTGCCACAGAAATACACACAGTACATCCTATGCACATTACATCCTTTAGGATGGAATAGCATGCTGCCTTTTTAATAATCAACCAGCTCTGCCCTTATCTGTCCCTTGGAGCCAGGATGCATGGCACAAACTGTTCTTATCTTACTTGGAGCACAGGGATTGCAGTTTTTCCTGACCCTTATGAGAGACATGCAGTGAATAAAGGTTGTGTGTGCATGGTCACCACCCATACGTTCACCAGAGCCAGAGAAAATCTAATCCCTTAAGGCAGGGGTGAGGAACCTGTGGCCCCTGGCTTGCCTTAATCTGGCCCCTGAGGCTCAGAGTCCCCCCACTGCATTGAAGAGCCTGTGCTGACACTCTAGGCCCCCTTCTATCCCACCACAGTGCTGGAGCACACAAAATCTACTAGTTTGGACCTTCCTAGGCTCTGGTGTGGGAGGGAAATGTGGGGAGTGTCTTTCTCCTTCTCAGTCAGGTGCCACATTAGTGAGGGGGTTTTTGTGTGCGGCCCTCAACTGATTTTTCTGTGGGGCAGTGGCCCCCAACCCAAAAGAGGTTCCTCACCCCTACCTTAAGGAAACCTTTTGCATCTGTTTTTCCCCCCTCGAGTCAGGTGTACTGGAATAATTTGTATAGTGGAAGTGCCGAGAGCTATTGATGCAAACCAAAAACCTTGGATATGATGGAAACCACTTCCAGCCAGGAGGTGTGGCAGCACCCCTATACCCAGCACCTCTGCATGGAGTATCGAAGACACTGGTAAAGTCTCAAGAGGAAAAGTCAAACACAAACATCCAGCTTCCCCTTGGAAAAATTGCTTGGGTGAGGAGGAGAAGTTTGAGAACTTTACTCCTGGAAGCGTAAGACACAGGGTATGGCTGTCAGGGAAGGGAGATGATGATGTCTTTCCGTGACCCCTCAATGCACACTCTCTACTCCTTCTGGCATATCCGTGTGGGAAATCTCTTCTGGGAGCTGCCAAGTTGGGAAATATTAACTGGGTCACACAGTGTGTGATGGTGACCTCTTTGTACCTCTTGGTTTACGGCATCATTTCTCCTCTTTCAGTATTTATTAAAAAGCTAACACACATTTCATAAAAGGTTTTTTTCCCCTCCCACATTTCATCCATTATTTTAAAACCAGTCATTGGCCTCAGCTGGTTTATAGAAAATCTAGGCTAAAAAATAGGTCATGTTTCAAAAGTTAGCTAATGTGTTTTAACCAAATTTTTAAATATTAATGTTGATCAGATTTAACACTTTTTAAAAAGTGTGTGTTTATCATGATCAGCTTTGGTTGGGCACTTGGGATGGACCACAACATGTTAATCGTTACCTGTTTTCCTACTCTAGATATGGCCAATGTCTCATTCAGTCATTGTCTTCAACACCTCTGATCTAATATTCCAGTATTATTGTTGCCTACCCAGTCTAGTCTTGCTGTGTCTGGTACAGGTCACAGCAATGCAATTTGTAGAACTTCCACTCTCACCAAAGGTAGGTATTAGCTCTCCCCTTTTATAGCCTCAGGGTCATAGGGTTTTAAAAATAATAGATGTCATGACTTTCAGCTATTTAAATCTGAATTTTCAGGGTGTTGTGGGCAGGTTGCAAGGTTATTGGAAGGGTGTTGCCATACTGGTACCCTTACTTCTGTGCTGCTTCTGGTGGTGGCGCTGCCTTCAGAGTTGGGTAGCTGGAGGGTGGAGGCTGTTGCCTGGGATCCCAGCTCTGAAGGCAGAGCAGCAGAAGTGCAGGCATAAGGATGGCATGGTAGGCTATTGCCACCTTTACTTCTATGCTGCTGCCTGCAGAGCTGGGGCCTCAGTCAGCAGCTGCCTCTCTCTGGCTGCCCAGCTCTGAAGGCAGTGCAGATGCAAGGTGGGCAATACCATACCATGGCATCCTTACTTCTCCTCTTGTGATCTCCTGCAAATAGCTGTGGGTCAGGACCTGCAATTTGAGAAACTGTGGTCTGCCCCATGAAATCTGTAGTTTAGTCTCCTGATGGCTGTAATACTTTGGGCTAATTCAGGTGGTCAGACTAGATGAACTGGCTGTGAACTCTGACTTTCTATCACTTCCATCCTGCAGACCCCTGCAGCATCACTGCTAATCTGCATTTTGCATCTTAAGTGTAGAGAAATGTTTCTGTTAAAAAAATTTTTTTTTCTCTCCGCCTCTACCTGGAGCTCTTCTTCAAATCTAGGTAGACCTGAAGAAGAGTTTCATGTGGCTTGAAAACTTGTCTCTTTCACGAATAGAAGTTGGTCCTATGAAAGATACTATTTCATCCTCCTGATCTCTCTCATATTTTGGAACCAACATAGCTGCAACAATACTGCAAACATTTCATATTGATACATTTTTTTGTATAACTTAGAATTTGCTACGGACAAAGAAATGGTCAGAATTAAAAAAAACAAACCAAGCCTTATAAACAAGAGAGATTTTCGTCTACGCTAGCTGCTAAGGAACATGTTACATCACTCTCTTTTGAAGTCAAGACAGTTAATTTGAATTCTTTTCACAAAGATCTCTCACAATGCTGTGCAAACTCCTACAAGCAAGCTTTATTTATGGTCTGTGTTAGGGTTTGTCTATACATGTAATTGTTCCTTAACAACTTTTTCTGATTAACTGTACCTTATCTGCCCCCTAGGGTTTGTCTACACTATGTGGAAGACCCACTAGTGAAGACCTGCTAATTTGAACTGAGAGGGCACTCCTGTCAGTGCTGGTAGTCCTGCTTCTCACAAGGAGTAAGGGAAATCGATGGGCGCGTTTGCTCCTGTCAACCTCCCATTGTTTGCACAGTGTGAAAACACTATTTAAAATAATTTGACTCCAGCTACGTAATAAATGCAGCTGGAGTTGCATATCTTAAGCTGACTTCCCCCTTTATTGTAGACCAGGCCTTACATGCACATTCTTATGCTGGAATATGAGTGCCCTGTTTGGGCTCGTCTACACAGCAGGGCAAAAGTCAAATTAAGATATGCAACTTCTGCTATGTCAATTGCATAGCTAAAGCTGAAATAGTTTAATTTGGCTTTTTGCACTGTCTACACGGGAGGAAGTCAAAGGAAGAACACTCTTCCTTCAACTTCCCTTACTCCTCACGAAATGAGGGTTACAGGAGTCAGAGTAAGCAGTCCTCCATCCTGACATTATTTTGAAATAATGGCTTGCTGTGTAGATGCACACTTTTTTATTTCGAAATAATGTCAGTTATTCCAAAATAACATTGCTGTGTAGATGTGCCCTTCCTGTTTATCTTGGTGTATTACATTAAACAGGATCAAGGCACTCTTATTTTGGAACACATGGGCTGTGTCTACACTGGGCCACTTATTCCGGAAAAGCAGCCGCTTTTCCGGAATAAGCTGTGAGCTGTCTACACTGGCCCCTTGAATTTCCGGAAAAGCACTGACGATCTACAGTAAGAAATCAGCCGCTTTTCGGAAAAACTATTCTGCTCGCTCGGGCAAAAGTCCTTTTTCGGAAAAGCTTTTCGGAAAAGGGCCAGTGTAGACAGCTTTTCGGAAAAGCAGAAGAAAGCGGAAAAAGCGCTTTGGGCGGCGCGAGACCCGTAGGAGCCCTGGACTTCCTGGTAGGGAGGCTGCTGGGCACACGTGGCAGGACCGTGCCACAGACCCTGCTGCCTGAGCTCTGCCACGTGCCCCTGTGCTGCCCAGCCACCCATCTCACCTTACCATGGCAGCTCCAGCCGGTGAGCCCCCTGTACCGCCAGCGGAGGAGGCCCCCAGGGGCTGCAAAAGGCGGGCTCCCTCCTGGACCCCCAGGGAGCTGGAGACCCTCCTGGACCTATGGCAGGAGGAGGAGGGTCTCCATGATACCAGGTCCCGGCGCCGCAATGCGGACATTTTCGGCCGCATGGCCGAGGCTCTGGCCCACCAGGGACACCCTGCCCGGAACACTGACCAAGTCCGGGCAAAGGTGAAGGAGCTCGGCTGGGGTACATGCGTGCCAGCGAGGGCAGGGGCAGGACCAGACACCTGCCCCACTACGACCGGCTGCATGCAATCCTTGGCAGCCAGCCCTGCAAGCCCCGGGTGTCCCTGTGGACACGTGCCAGCGCCCCCCCATCATCCGACCCACCAAGCCGGGGGAAGGAGAGGACAGTGGCAGCGCGTCTGGTGGAGAGGAGGCCAGCGTTGCCACCACCCAGCAGGCCCCTCCAGCAGCTCCTCCGAGGCCGAGGCCGGGAGGAACCCACTGGTGAGTCTTTGCAGTTTGCACTCCCAAAGGGCAGAGGGCGGGGAGCCAGGTGCCCAGAGGAGGAGGGGAGAGCATGTCACTCAGGCCACGTGAGCTGCGCTGCGTTGCATGAGGCAGCAAGCAGCACGTGCAACCTCGTGCAGCCTGGTGACCGAGCAGCACGTGGCCGCAGCAGGCAGCTGCAGGGCATGCCTGGGACCATGCTGCTCACACACATTCAGCGGGACCAGGGGGAAGGGTGGATGCCGGCTGGAACCGGCCAGGGCCCCAGGGACTCAGCCCAGAGCCCCGCACCTCCGCCAAGGGTGCAGCACGGAGAAACGGCACACTGTCCCATGCCTGGCTGTGAGGCACAGCCAGCTGCTCCTGGGAAAACCGCAGCGTCACAGTCCTGTGACCGTGGCCCCTACCGAGCCCCTCGCCTGCTCCCAGTGCCTTGGCTGGTTCCCGAGGAAGTCCCCACTGTGGCCACACATGTCCCTGGGCTACCAGCCTTGCGGAAGGGATAGTGGGAGGACAAGGGCCCCTGAGTTTTGCTGCAAGGATGGGACACCCCACCCAGTCACTCTTCTGGTTCCGTCCAGGAGATATCCCACGCGAGGATCTGAGAGCCCAGACCGCCTCTGCCAGATGTGCTCCCAGGCACTGTGTGGGGATGCATCTCGCTCCTGTCAAACACCAGTGATTAGCCCAAAGCTTTTCACAGTCTCCACCGGCAGGGAGTTCCACAGGTGAATGCAGCACAAGCACCCTCCGCCCTCCACGGGCCAGGATACAGACCGGTGCTTACAATACTGGAGGAGGACCCTACTCCAGGGGCGGTCCTCCTTGCCAACATACAACACGGGGCAGGAGGGGGAACCGAGTGGGCCCAAGCCACACAACTGTGGGGTCACCTGGGCTCAGGGGTGGAGGGCATGAGGTGTGGGGACAGTGGGCCTGCCTGACTGACCCATCCTTTCTTCTCTTCCCTGCAGCGGGACCCAGCACCAGACCTCCACTGCGGCAGCAGTGGCACCCCAGCTGGCCAACCCGGAGGCGCAGGCTGCGTCAGAGGACCAGCTTCTGCGCCGCCATGTGAATGCCGTGGAGGCCATCCAGGCCTCCATTGCTGAGCGGGTGCAGGGGGACCTGCAGTGGCGGCAGGAGGGCTGGGCTGCCTTCCTAAGAGAGTGCAGAGGGATGCGCACCTCTATGGACATGCTCACGGCACATGTAGTGCACGCCATCCATTATGGCATGGCCGGACCACATGCCCCCGCCATCCCTCCCGGAGCACAGCCCATGCCCCCTCCTATCCCTGCTCCTATCCCAGCTCCTGCCCCTGTTCCTGCCCCTGCTCCTATCCCAGCTCCTGCTCCTGCTCCTGCCCCTGCTCCTATCCCAGCCCCTGCCCCTGCCCCTGCCCCTGCCCCAGCTCCTGCTCCTGCTCCTGCTCCTGCTCCTGCCCACCTCCCCGTGCAGCCTGCCTGGACACGGTCTGCCCAGCGTGTGCAGGTCCAGCGCCGGAGGAGCGCTCGCAGGGGCCGCCCGTTGCAGTAACTGTCCCCCCTCCCTGTCCCAGTTGAAGGTCCCCCCCCCGTCCCAGTTGAAGGTCTCCCCCCCCCTTGTAAATAAAAAGCTTTCTATTTTTCTGTTCATTCTTGTGTTGGTTATTGTGTTACAGTAGTAACTGTAAGAAATGATTTGAGATGCCAATTAGCCACTTAAATTTAACAGGGTTACAAACTGTGGACAACAAATTCTTTACTCTATCACCGGGGGGGGGGCCCTTTGTAAGTGGTCATTGGTTTGTGGCGCATAAAGAAATACTGAGACTTTTCAGTAAAATGTAAACCACAAACTATATTTACATAGCTAACAAACAAGCAAGAACGGTTAGAAGATGCACACTACAGATTATTAAACATAGTCTAGGCTCAGGGAGGACAATGGGTAGTGTTGCTGGCCACCTCAATCCTTTGGTCCTTCCGGGCCTCGGGAGGAACAGCCAGGAGATCCTCGACGGAAGATGGACGGCGGCTGGCCACCTCAATCCTTTGGTCCTTCCGGGCCTCAGGAGAGGAACAGCCAGGAGATCCTCAAGACGACTGGAATCAGGTACGCTGACTTGAGCCTTCCGCACGACCCCGAATCCTCTTCTCTGTTCTTGGGACAGGCGATGGTGGCCTAAACCTAGCCTAAACTAAAAGAAAAACCCTAACTACGCCCGGCGCACCCGGCGAACAGTCACGATGATGGCCGATGTGCTTTAACCCGACGCTTTACAATTAGGGGAGGCAAGGGGAGGGTGGGGAAGGGTAAGGGATGGGAGGGAGTAGTCTGGGGAGACCCAGGCGACCCTACTACGGGGCTTGGGCAAACATGTCCACCAGGGCCTCTCTGATGCGCACCGCATCCTGGCGCGCCTGGCGGACGGCAGCTGTGTCGGGCTGTTCCCACGTCTGTGCCTCGGCTGCCATCCATGCAGGGAGGAAGGCCTCCCCACTGCGCTCCACAATGTTGTGGAGCACACAGCACGCGGCCAGTACCTCCACTGCATTCTGCTCACCCATCTCGAGACGGGTGAGCAAACAACGGAAGCGGGCTTTTAAACGTCCAAAGGCGAGCTCCACTGGGTTTCAGGCCCGGTTGAGGCGGTCGTTGAACCGGGCCCGGTTCTGGTCCGGCTGCCCCGTGTAAGGCCGCATTAGCCAGGGCATCAGGGGGTAAGCCGCGTCCCCGACCACGCAGATGGGCATAGGCACATCCCTGACAATCAAGTCCCGCCGGGGGAAGTAGGTGCCCGCCTCCAACCTGCGAAACAGTCCAGAGTTGCGGAGGATGCGGGCGTCGTGTGCCCGGCCGGACCAGCCCCCGTAAATGTCCAGGAAGCGGCCCCGGTGGTCCACGAGGGCCTGCAGAACAATGGAGCAGTACCCCTTGCGGTTCATGAAATGGGCCGCTCGATGCTCCGGGGCCCAGATGGGGATGTGGGTGGCGTCCAGGGCTCCCCCGCAGTTGGGGAACCCGAGGGCAGCGAAGCCGGCCATGGTATCATCCACGTCGCGCAGGCAGATGACTCTTGGGAGCAGGACGTCGTTGATGGCGTGGACGACCTGCAGAAGGGTGCAGAGAAACACAAGGGAACACATCACATACGGCAGGGGTGAGTGTGCGCTCCCTTGGGCCCCCCCCCTTGATTCCCT
The DNA here is from genome assembly GCA_019425775.1 of Rafetus swinhoei. Lineage (NCBI taxonomy): Eukaryota > Metazoa > Chordata > Testudines > Trionychidae > Rafetus > Rafetus swinhoei. The sequence continues at coordinate 264,063,769 of CM033437.1, read as the reverse complement.
CTGTCCTCACACACGCACACACACACACACCAGGGCCCCCCCCCACCACCACCACCGGGCCTGTGCAAGGGGGGGACGGCTCAAACCCCTGGGCGACCCAGCCTGGAGTCTTGGCTGTCCCTGGGCCTGGAGTGCAGCACCCTCCCCCCATTCCACTCACCCTGGGACTTACCTCCACGACGATCACTCCGACGGTTGATCTTCCCACCCCGAACTGCTGTGCCACCGAGCGGTAGCTATCCGGTGTGGCCAGCTTCCACAGCACGATGGCGACCCTCTTCTTGATGGGGATGGGTGCCCGCAGCCGGGTGGTGGCTCTCTGCAGCGTGGGGGTGAGCCAGGTGCACAGCTGCAGGAAGATCCGCTTTCTCATCCGGAAATTCCTGATCCATTGCTGGTCGTCCCATAGTCCGAGGACCAGCCGCTCCCACCAGTCAGTGCTGCTCTCGAAACTCCAGGCGGGCCTCACCACGGTGGGGTGCTGATGCCACAGGGTTGCCAGGGCCTCCTGGTGAGGGAGTCCAATGCGATCTCTGCCTCCTGGTCCATGAACAGCAGGGCACCGGCCTGCAGCACGAGCTGCAGGCACTTGTACAGCTGCAACAGGGGCCCGAGCAGGCACACGGCCACCCACGGCTCCATGGCAGACAGAGCAGGGCAGAAAAACAAAACTCAGGAAAAGCAGTTGGGGGCCAAAGGGTGGTGTCCTCAAAACTCAGAGGGCAACCAGCGAACCTGCTAAGGGTGCCAGTCCCTGGCAGAGGTCCCAAGGCACGGAGCAGGAGACCAACGGCTGTCCGGAGAGACCCTTTAAGCACGTGTCTGAATGGCGCTCTGGCCCGCCCGGAAAGGTCTGGTGGCCTTTGCCCTCTTCAAAATGGCTCCGGGCTTCTGCTTTTCCGGAAAAGCGCGCCGCCAATGTAGACGCGCTTTTCCGGAAAAGCGCATCGTTATAACGGTAACTCCGGGACCAATGTAGACGCTCCTTTTCCAGAAATACTTAAAACGGAAAACTGTTCCGTTTTAAGCATTTCCAGAAAATCATGCCAGTGTAGACACAGCCATGGAGTTAATCTGGAACAACTCCAAATGTAGACAAGGTGGCAAATGACATTGCTTATGGTAGTTACCTAGAACAGTTCATTATAATAGCTATGTAAAGCTATACACCGAATTTTGGAACTTCTGTTTTTCTTCATGATTTTTAGTTTATGGTACTGTGTGAATCCAAAATGATTAGTAATAGTGTAATTTCTTTAAAAAAAATCTACTGTGGGCTCTCACACCAATCTTGGTTCTGGTATATTTGTCTGTTGTACTCCCAACACATGAAAGGTTAATACCTTCAAAAATGGAGATCCTCAAAGTGGCTACATGTCATATATTTTTGAATGACCTGAAGTAACAGATCAATTAAGTGAGCAGCAGGATGAATTTAAAGAAATGTTCTTCCTTTCTTGGAAAAACATTTGAACTCTCTTTATCATTACCTTGTATACGATTTTTGTCTCTTATATGTAATACTCATTTAGGTTGTGCTTTGAAAATACATTTTGAAAGAACAATAAAAAGACTAGGACAATGGGGGCCAATCGAATTCTGCAAGATGCCAAAAATTTGGTCAATATTAAACTTCACTAGATGGAGTCCATTTCAACAGCGTTTGATCTGGGAGCTAGAGGCCAGAACACGAGTCTCTTGCTAGGACTGTCCTAAACTTAAATTAAATATTATACAAAATAGAACAAGGGCCTAGAATTTTTATATTTTTTAACAAAAAAAATCAGGCTTTTTGCATTGATCACAGTGATTCAATGTCTAAAAGCCTTTAGGTTTATATTCTCACATTTGGGGGATGATCTAGCTGCTAAGAAACATTCTTGTTGACGGAGAACTGCAAATAAAATATCAACATTCTGTCCATGCTACTGGAGAATAGGTGCTGAGGAGTTCTCACCTTCTGCCAGGCTAAATTTTTGACTCTTTGTTTGGAATATACCTTTAACATTTCCACTGAGCACCATGATGAGGGTAACTTCCCCACCCCCTATTTTACAATGAACATTGCTCCATTTTTCAACTTTCACCAATATTTCCATCTTTGAGTCAACCTGTGTAGTCTGTGGAGGTCTTCTTTTCCTTGCCTTTTAAGTTATCTAACCATTTTGAAAGTTACATATTTGAAAGGCTTAGCATTAAATTCAATAGGCTCATGATACGCATCATTAAAAGCCTGATGTCCTTACGTGATACTGCATGTGATTTTGTTTAATTTGTTTACCCTCATTTAGATGTCATCAGTCCCTGTTGCTGGTACTTCAGTGATGGTAAGTTAAAGTGACAGCTATTATGTGTTCAGGAGTAGCTTACTCAGACTATAGCATAATGACCTGCTCCATTAAGAAAGCTATCATTTTCTGTTATGAAAAATATTGTGGAGTCTTTAACTTTCTCAAGAAAAGGGTAGCCTTCAGTTTGACATCTAAGCAAAAGGACAGCATCCCTGCAGTGCAGCAGTTGTCTGCTGTAGGTACTCACCTATATGTTTGGCAGTGACTGATTGTGCCACTTTCTGGTTGTAAACTGAACTATGAGGGAAAGTTGGGCCTTTTTTCACTTTGAAAAAATACACAAACATTTGTTTGCACTTATTTAGTAAAAGTAAAAATCAAATCTGGGTCTTTAAGGAAAAAAAAACGGATTATCTCCTGTGCATCTGCTCTAGGTTTAATGCCGATATGAGGATAACAGCTTTATAAAGCAGGCAGGAAAATAATTTTATGGCCTATCAGGGGATTTATTTTACTAGCAAAGCTCTTAATTAGGTATGTTTTTGGAATAAAGTAGAATTTCTGTTTCATTAATTGATGATCTTTTAAGAAGTGCAATTGCTAGCAATTTGTATTCCTATATTGTTGGCAATAATTTGCTTTGGTTTGTTGTATAATGAAGTCTTTCTTAATATAGCATTATATGTAACCAAGAGAGTTCAGTGGTTCACAAAAAATATCCTTAATAGTCACTAAGGGCATGTCTACACAGCAACATTATTTTGAAAAAATTAATGTCATTTCAAAGTAACAGAGTGTGTATCTAGATACCAAACCTGTTATTTCGAAATAATTTCAAATAACAGGCTTCTTACTCTGACTTCTGTAACCCTCATTTCATGAGGAGTAAGGGAAGTTGAAGGAAGAATTTTCTTCCTTCGACTTCCTGCAGTGTAAACAGCGCCAAAAGCCATGTTAAAGTACTTTGACTTCAGCTACTCAATTGACGTAGCTGAACTTGCGTATCTTAATACAGCATTAGCCCACAGTGTAGTCATATCTTAAATGATCAACTTTCCAATTTAACATGTAATATTAAATTAAGACTTTTTTTATTTTTAGCAATAAGTCAATCAAAAAATTGAATCTGAGCTATGGAAACATAGGAAATGAAGGGTACAGGGCTAGAGATCAAACAAAATAAATGATTTTTGATAAGACATGGTAAGTGCACTATACATGTGAAGCATGGTGTAAACCCTGAAAGGGATGCCACTCCTGAAAACTAGTGTGATTATCAATATATAGTTTCCTTAAAACACCTGAATTATGGGGAAACTGGCTTATCCTTAGAGCTTGCAAGTTTTATTTTATTCAAATCTTGCATGCCCAAGTTTTTTTCATTGGAAACAAGTAATATTCTTTGAACCACCTCTGGTAGGTAACCCTCAATAGAACTGAAATTTGGAATTTTTTGAGGAGCCTCAAGATGGAGTCTTTAGAAGTTGTGGAAAGATCTGCTTGTGCCATCCCTTAATTTACTAACAAAGATTACTTAAAGAAAAACAACAACCCTCAAAGACTCCATTTAAAAAAACCCCAGGGAACTAACAAGACATACTCAAGTCCTACCCTTCAGTTGCCCTCCTTTCTGTTATTTTTGTCTGCTTTTTCTGTACATTGCCTATCTAGAAGGCAAGCTCTGTGGGGAGTTTTGTCTACATACACCGTTAAAGAACCTAGTCCTGTGTTGCTGCTACACTAAAAATAAAGCATAATCATAGAATCATAGAGCTGGAAGAGACCTCAGGAGGTCATCAAGACCAGCCTCCTGCCCAAGGCAGGACCAACCCCAATAAATCATCTCAGCCAGGGTTTTGTCAAGCCGAGACTTAAAAACCTCTAGGGATGGAGATTCCACAACCTCCCTAGGTAACCCATTCCAGTACTTCACCACCCCCCTGGTGAAATAGTTTTTCCTAATATCCAACCTACACCTCCCTCACTGTAACTTGAGACCATTGCTCCTTGTTCTACCATCCGTCACTACTGTGAACAGCCTCTCTCCATCCTCTTTGGAACCTCCCTTCAGGAAGTTGAAGTCTGCTATCAAATCCCCCCTCACTCTTCTCTTTTGCAGACTAAACAAACCCAAATCCCTCAGTCACTCCTCATAGGTCATGTGCTCCAGTCATATCCAGTCATGTTGACTATTCTTGATCACTTTCCCCTCTTCCAAGTGCTTCAAAATGGATTCCTTGAGGATCCCCTCCATGATTTTTCTGGGGATTGAGTTAAGGCTGACTGGTCTGTAGTTCCCTGGATTGTCCTTCTTCCCTTTTTAAAAGATGGGCACTACATTTGGCATTTTCCAATCATCCGGGATCTCTCCCAATCTCCACGAGTTTTCAAAAATAACAGCCAATGGCTCTGCAATGACATTTGCCAACTCCCTCAGTACCCTCGGATGCATTAAATCTGGACCCATGGATTTGTGTATGTTCAGCTTTTCTAAACAGTTTCTAACCTGTTCTTTCCCCACCAAGGGCTGTCCACCTCCTTCCCAAACTGCATTGCCTAGTGCATTAGTCTGGGAGCTGATCTTGTCTGTGAAGACAAAGGCAAAGTAGGAAATAAATAAATTAGGTAAACTCATAGGTTGCCTTTACTTTTTATTACTAACATCACAGAGTTAAAACACAAAAGTTGTATTTTGTAATGCAGCCTATGCAGGGGAATACTTTTGCAGGGCTGGAAGAAGGTGCATAACGAACATAGGTACATATTAGCATAAACTTATACATTGTGTTCACAAAGGGCAACTTCTGAAATACTGTAATTTTAAAACTTTTTCCTTTTTGGGATTTTTTTAAACTGAACATATCAAGACACTTATTAGCTGGATGGCCATTACAATCAAACAATTAAGACTATATTAGCCAGTTGTTTAAAAAAAAAAGAAAGAAAAGAAAGACAAGTAACAAGACATTTTTAAGAACAGTATACTTCACGTGGTGAAGCTATGCTATACTGAATACCTGCACCACTGCAAGGGTAAGTCTACACTTACACCCTAGTTCGAACTAGGGATGCAAACGTAGGCATTTGAAATAGTCAATGAAGCGGGGATTTAAATATCCCGCGCTTCGTTATCATGATCTCGCTGGCGCGTTACTCCGATCAACAGCTCTTTCGAAAGTGAAAGTGCGCGCCAAGACGTGTTAGTTTGAGCCAAACCCCTTGGTTCGAACTAACGTTACTCCTCATTTTTGAGGAGCAACGTTAATTCGAACCAAGGGGTTTGGTTCGAATTAATGTGTCCTGGCACGCACTTTCACTTTCGAAACAGCTGTTGATGGGAGTAACGTGCCGGCGAGATCATGCTAATGAAGTGCGGGATATTTAAATCCCCGCTTCACTGACTATTTTGAATGCCTACATTTGCATCCCTAGTTCGAACTAGGGTGCAAGTGTAGACATACCCTCAAGAGAATAACACAGTCACCCACAGACTGCTATCTTCCAGGCAAACAGTTCCACCAGACAGCACTCTGGCCATGTGTATACTACAAATAAGATCGATAAGTCAATCTTTCAGGGTCTTTCTTTGAATTAGCAAGTCTAGTGAAGACACGCTAACTTGAACTGAGAGGGTGCTCCCGTCAATGCCGGTAGTCCTGCTTCTACAAGGAGTAAGGGAAGTCGAAGGGGGAGTGTGCTCCCTTTGACTTCCCGCAGTGTGGACAGCGCCAAAAGTAGAGTTAAGATACTTCAACTTAAGCGATGCAATTAATGTAGCTAAAGTTGCATATCTTAATTCAAACTTATCCCCTAGTGTAGACCAGGTCTCTGAAACAAGCAATTTCCCTTAGCTGCTGAAGCAACAACCCACGGTGAGTCTGTTCAAAAACTCTTGAGGTCCAGCCTAATTAAATTGGCTGCTGGTCTCTAATCTATTTAAAAAAAAAAAAAAAAACCCTTGAGGAGATTATTCATGACCTAACCAAGAGTAATATTCACTCCAAAAGAACACTGAAACATAGACTGGAACCTATTTCCCCAACCCTGCATATCTCTGATATATACACTTCAGTGCTGTGTGGGATTGGAGCCTAATCAATCATTGGCAGCTAAATGTTCTTGGAAATGAATAATTACCCTCTTCTTAGACATGTTCATTTTGATCAGTGGTTATTGGCAAGTACTCCAACATCAAGAAATAGGTTATTTAGGAAGAGGCATGTTTGTAGGGCCAAACAAGATGTACCCTACAGATAATGTACTTTTAAGCCTAAATGGTAGGAGTTGTGCTCACAATTAAATGCAGCTGCAAAATTGTGCCCCATCTCTTAAAAGAAGCCTCTCATTATGATCCTTAAATAAAGAACATACCTAGAAAATCAGGAACTAATAGAAACAACCCCCATTAGAAATATCTTTTCTTGGAAAAGCTTCTTAAAATGACACTACTATTATGTTTATATAGCTCACGAAGACCTTTCCAGTGATATGTTGGAAAATCCTCTTTGTAGGTGTTTTGTAGTTTTTCATTTTCTTTTAACTCTTGGATTTTTTTGAATGAATTGAATTCTTGGAAAAGAGCCTAGTTTGACACTGGAGATCAATGTCTGCCGAATTAGGTTTGTCACAATCAGCAACAGTACAAGTTTTGCCATCATTGTTCTTGCTAATTACTATTGATCTCCCCACCACCCCCCAGCCTAGACTGGATTTAAACCCAGGACTCAGAAGTGAAAGTCTATTGCCAAGTCCTCTTCTACATCTCCTCTTACTCTTTTACTCCTCTTCTACTTTTTAGATCTTCAGCAGTGTCTATAAAGTGTTCCTTATGAGGAAGAAATTCAAGATGGCAGTACAAATTGGCAATTTTGATTGTTAAATATGATGTTTTTTCCTGGAATTCCACTAATCTTTTCAGTTCTCCATTTTCCCTACCTCATACACAATTCCAAACTCATTTCACGCTCTTAAGGTACATCTACACTGCAACACACTTTTGAAATAATTAGCACTATTCTGAAATAACTTAGTCTGCGTTTACACAGCAGGCAGTTATTTTGAAATAGTGTCAAAATACTGTCAAGCTGGAGGACTTTCTTACTCCAACTCCTATGACCCTCATTGTATGAGGAGTAAGGGAAGTTGGAGGAAGAGAATATGTCAGCAATTTCACAAACTATTTCTATGTCACAAAAGTGGGCAAAACCTCAATTTTCACTAGTCTGGAGTCCAAAGACTATTTAAGTCTCATGTTGAATCAAACCTTCTTGTGTCATGCCTAATAGGTCTGAAAAAAATGGAAGCACTTTCCATAATTGAGAACTGTTTTGGTAACTGAGAATGTTTAAGAACATTTTACTACAAGCCCCAAAACCCACAATCCCACAATTTGAAAAAGGCTACGTTGGTTTTTTAAAAAAGTCTGGCTTGGAGGGGAAATGAAAACAACTATGAATCAAACTGCTTTGTAAATTCACTTTATAAATTGTAATATCAATTAATATAATTTTAAAAGTGACTTTCATAAACTAAACTTATTTAAACCAGTAACAAAACAATGATTTTAAAATTTATTAAGAAATCCAGCAGTGAATTACTATTACTGAATGCCCAAATGAGGCACAGAAACACATGCTCTATATCTCTATCTTTATATCTCTGTATATGTATATCTCTGTGATCGCATATACCTTCTGAAAGTAATTGTATAAGCAAATGCTCAATTATATCAATATAAAATACAAGTCTCTATCTCTTTCATACATTCCCTCTCCTCAAGGGAACATCCCAGAATGGGAGGGAGTCAAAAAGTAGAATACAAGAAAGAAAAAGCTTCATAAGAGAGGAAGAGGAGAAAAGATGACAGTGTTGCTAGATTAGGTAAAAGAAATGTAGGGAGTGTTTGGCAAAGCTGTGGCACACAGCAATGGAGAAGTAAAGATGTCAAAACCCACCATACCAAGTCACCCTTACTTTTGCACTGCTTTTGGCAGCAGCGCTGCCTTCAGAGCTGAGCACTCAGCCACTGAACACAGAGGACAGCTATTGGCTGGTCATCCAGCTCTGAAGGAAATAATAAATATGGTTGCTCTTCAGTTTCTTTAGTCAAATTATAGGGGAAAATGTTCCATGTCCTCTGCAAGCAGTTGCTCATAAGAGTTGGTCTCTCTTCAGAGGTGGTTACTAAGGCAGACTTACTCATTCCTAGTTGCCCTGAGGGCCTTATTTATTTCTTCTGTAGTATATAGAAAGGATAGCATTGAAGTGGCAGGGCTTTCTTGGACATTCAGAGCACTTTGTGAAAATTCTGTCTAATCAGCTGGTTGGTTTTGGATCTTTGGATTACATAGAAGGTATGAGGTGACAGCACTGGCAGCCACTTTTCAGTTGCTGGGTTTTACCGAGTGTGGCTCCAGACTTATGGTGAAACGCCCAGGCTTTGCTTCTGGAATGAGTGAAGTCAAGACCTCTACTGTCTTGTTCTGCTTCTTCAGACACCAGAGATCAATAACTATCTGTGCTTTTGCTGCATCTGGATCACCACTCTCCTCATAGTCATTGAAGAGTGCCTTTGTCTTCAGCTGCTCAGATGGAGTATGGACCTTCCGATAGTCGTGGGGAATGTATTTTGTGGCAGCTTTAATAAGAAGGTGAACAAAGCATAGTGACATTTTTCTGGGATTGGTGAGATATGGTTTATCCTGGTGTGATTGATGTATCTTATCTTCAGCTTCTCTGTGTATGCAACCTAGTTTGCTTTGCTGAAATTCCCGTGTGGTTCAGCATTCAGTCAATTGATGGAATGCCAAAGCCAATGTGCAGTATAACGGGACAATGCCGGCTGCAAGGAACATTTCCAAGCACTGTTTATGTAGCTTTCAGGGGAACATAGCTATTGTCTTTCTTTCTTCTTCTGGATTGCTTTCAGTGTTCATTCTGCCAAGAACTCATAGCTTAATCCTGCTCCTTTCAGCCCAAGGCAGTAGCCTGGCTTGCTTTTTGTTTTCCTCCTTTTCATCCTCCTGAGCTCTGACTTCCTCTGCTGGGTAGCTGCAGCACTGCACTCTGAATCCAGTTTATTTTGCCTCCACATGAAAATGCAGCTTTATGTTCACGGGCCTCCCTTATGGAAAACTTTAGAATGTGAGCATTTCTACTGTGAGACTGTGGAGAACTTCAGATAAATTAGGTTTGCATTGTTGTTAAGGTCTGGGCCATAGGTGGTCTTGACTTTAAGGGTCAAGACAGAAGGCTGGTCTAGTGCTTGAAGCAGAACTGACCAAGCCTAGTGGCCAGAGCCCCAATCAGAAGCCTAGTTATTAAGTCCAGGGAGCAAGCCAGAGCCAAAAACCAGGAATCAGGAACCAAGGACCAGAGCCATGGTCAGAAACCAAATACCAAATCCAGGAAGCAAACTGGAGGTGAGATCCAGTAGTCAGAAGGCAAGAGTCAAAACCAGAGTTGAAACCAGGAACTGGAAGTGAGGGAGAGAGGAGGAGGAGCAAGGGCTTGCGTCAAGGAAAGAGCTGAGAGAAGCAGGGGGCAGGACCAAAAACACAGCTGTTGGCTGCTGAGCACCCAGGGACCCTGGCCTGCTGCAGAGCTTAAGAATGTTTCTGTTGGCATCTCCAGCCTATCAAGAGGCCAGATTAATTACTGACTCACCTGAGGGCAATAAGGTATGGGTCCCTTTCTTTCAGGACAGCCTCTGGGTACAGTGTGTTGCACCTGCATCAATTTTGGTTCCCTCAGAGTGTGTGGGCTTTCTTCTCCTCACTACCCTGTGTGCCTAACCCATAAACAATCTCTTCACCCTTTGAAATTATTCTAAGTCATTTCATGGCATGGCCAAAATCCATCCTTGACCATTTTTTAAAGGACATTAAAATCTAGAATAATTTTTAATTACAAGCTATGTTATTTGGGGAGTATTCAGATTTATGTTTCCCATTCAGGTCCATATAGAATCCAAGAGTCAGCCCCCAGCGTGAACTGAACTGTGCAGTAGGATTAGGAACAGTTTCTCCTGCTGGTGGAATATTTACATCCACAGATAGGGTAGGCTATCAATTTTTTAAATAAATTCCGTAAAAGTGCATGTTTCCAAACTTGTACCTCTCTACTACAAATTTCCTAGTCTTTCTGTCATAGGATATGCACCATATTCTTCAAAAATATATAATCCAACAATAATTTTAGTTGATGAAACTTTTGCATATGTATGCCATGTGGATCTACTACTATGTAGGTCCAATAATATCATGTTGAAAACAGTATTGAGTTTCACAAGAATAATTGCCAGCAACAAAATTCCTGCTGTTAAGTCTTTAGTATGCTTTCCTCTTTAGGGTAAAATAAAATACATCTTTTGATGAGGTGACAAATTTCAGTGCTTCCCCCGTATACCTAATAGATCATAGTAAACAGACTTTGGGTTAACAATACTAATCTCAAAATCTGTTGTTCTTGTTTGTTGTTTGTTAGTTAGTTGATTTGGCTTTTGCATGACTGCAGGGACACATAAGCCAGTGTATCTGAACAGCAATGTGAAGACCTCATTTTGGGTACTTTTCATGCTTTATCCTTTGACGGGAAGCCACAGCATGTTCAGTCAATTTATTTGTGTAGGTGAAAATAAAACTCTTCTGAGCTTAAAAAAGCAGATTACCCTATGAGTGTTCTGGTATGAGCAGCGGAATGTGAGGTTTGCTGTCAGTGCTTTGGTCAACTGTCATGCTGACACAGCTCAGGCTCTTCTGATTGGTTGTTTGCAATGACTGATTAAGAATATTGATGCGGTCTCTCGGTTCCTTTCCGTTTGGAAGAGAATTCTGTTTTCCCCACCCCCATCCCACCTCTAGGATGCAAGTAATTGCGAGACTATGAAGATGAAAACAGAGCAGCCTGAGTGACTGAGAAAATACAACAGTCTGTTTGAGCTGCAGAGCTATGTAGTAATTTTCTTCAGACTTCTTACCATAGATTTTACAGAACAAACTGCTTACAGGGTTTGGAAGGCTGTGAAAGGACTTACCACTTGTGTATTAGTATTTTATGTACATCATCACACTACTTGCCTGTGTCTGGACAGCTGTGGTCGGAGCTTCATTTGGATATCTTTCTATTGAAGATATATAAAAAGAACCCTAAATCTGATTCTCTTTGGATCTTTCTATTTTTATGGTAAGTGCCAGCATGCACTGGCTGAGCATAGCTTCTTTGCTGCAGTGCTCTCTCCCTCTCTCCCTCCCCTTGTATTCTCAGCTAAACCTAGTGACCTTCATTCAGTATCTTAATGCTCATTTTCATCCGTTTCACATTGCCGTACATTTAGCCAATTAAAATCAAACTTTTTTCTTTATTTTTCTCCTGAAAGTCAGAGCTTTAAAATACTGGTTGATATCTGAGCCCCATCTCTTTGTCCTTGAAACACAAGGCATGGGAGCGTGTTCATGATTGTAAGCAGCAGCAATGTTACAGGCATTATGTGTAACTGAATGAAATAACATGTTTGATAAGGTGACTCATGCCTAAAGGTCTCCACCACAATACGGGAAGGACCAAAAACCCCACACTTGAGAAGCCATCTAGAAAATGCTTTAATTCTTCAGCTTTAAGTGTGGTGCTGACATGTGGATTTTTCTGATGTTTGCTTTCATTATTTTCAGTATAAACCCTTCTCTTCTGGCATCTGCAAGTTGGGCATTAAAATTCACTCTAAACTGAATCCTACAAACCTACTCTGGCTGGGCTGAAGGGGGAATTGATTAAATGATCTATCAGGTCTTTCCATCTGTGTGATTCTAAATTCTTCATCTTTTTTAAATGTTTTATAACTCTGCAGGGAAGGGGGGGGGGGGGGGGGTGAAATGCCTTTAAGTTACAGTAAAAGAAACCATATGCTTGCTTCATTGATGCTTCATGCTATATTACCAACTTTGATTTAAAAAAAAAAAAAGAATAGGAAGGTTGTTATTTAGTCTATAGCAGAAAATATATCCTGTAGGTATTTGTTTCTAAAATGAGGTTGACCCACTGAGCAATTAAATGACTAGAGCACAAAGGCAAACTGGTACCTTTTAAAAAGAACATTTTTACAGCATATTTGGTCTCAAGAAGCCATAGTATGAATACTTCTTATGTCTAAATGTACTTCATAATGTGGATTATTTATACATTTCCATTATACAGTGTAAGAATTGTAAACACATTGCTAAATCTTTGGGAGTCCTCTGATGGGATGGGATGCAAACTACAGTCCAAGCTTGTTACAGGGTGATATTCAACCTTGCACAGCTGCCTACATGTAAGGCAACATATAAATATGCTGCAACCCTTTTGGTTCACTGAGACAGAATAAGGATAGAGTTTCTTTTAACTTGGAATTTTCTTTTATTAATGTAAGCTAGAGAATGCTGCTGCCTAGAAATCGTTTTTCATTGTTGAATGTGAATACATTATGGATTTCTTAGAAAAGAAATCTTTTGTTAGTATGTAGCCTGTGATCAAGAGTATGTGTTTTATTTGGTTAAACTGTAGATGTTAAACTTTCTCCTCCAAAGTGAGTGAAGACTTTACATGTAATCACCTGGATCTCTTTTCAACACTTTGGGCCCAATCTGGCTTTTATTTATAGGATTAGGCAGGGCTGGCTGTTTGCTAGGTAGTTGCAGGAAGCATTGCGATACTGTGATGATGGAGCCATATACGTACCTCTGTCTCAGTAGATACACTGCTTCTCCTCTGAAACAGCAACGTGCACCAACAGTTAGCATGTGTTGCAGAGGACACCACACAGACTGCTGAGATCTGGGCATGCTTCCTAGTCTGCAGACCTATAACATCTTGAGAGGGGGATGCACTAGTGGAGGCAACACTATTACCTGTCCCCCTCCTTCGAGTTCTGTTGAGTGCTGGAGTTCTGCTGAGTACTAGGTCTGGAAGCCTGCCCTGCTGCTGTATCTGTGAGAAGGTAAAGATGTATGTTATCTTAGGTCCTTTTAGCAATGTTTTAGCAAAACATTGCTGAAGTGCTTTGGTGCTGTATGGTACCCAACACATTCTGTGCTTTCAAATGCATGGGGATTATTGTGCTTTCTGACATAGGTAATAGAGGCCATTTGGTTTGTTTTCTTTCTATTTTATTAATTGCTGATGTAATTAAAATGCAGAAGTAACTTTGTGTTGTTGAAACCAGCAGGAATCTTCCCAATGCACAAATGGAACTATTGTCTCAAGAGTTAGCAAGTACTGACGTCATTTTGCTAGACTAGATTCAGTTCTCTGTTGACATACATTACTGATTCAATATAACAAATAATTCCTTTGCGTGTGTGTGTAAAATGATATCCATGCACATTCTTTTGTTCCCTGTAATATTTCTGTAAACTTTATTTAAAATATATACATAAGCATTTTTTACAAATTATTACACAAGTCTGGGTAATTGACTCAAGGCAGTTGAATTTGAGAATTTTGAAAGATTAGCATTAAATAACTTTATATAATATGTACTTTTAAAAAAGAGTATTACAAAGCCACATTTTTCCCGCTTTGCAGAACAACTTCTTCCAGCAAACAGTTAATCAGGCCTTTCCTCAAAAATGGCACATAGTTTGAAAAATGAATTTCTTCCAAAAGTTATTTTTATTATTTCTTAAACTAGACACAAAACCATGTCTTATCAGTGCAGTGAAAAGTAGTTGAAAACTATGTTCTTTCCCACTGAAATCAACAAACTGTGTGTTTGTCAGTAGTCTGTGCTAGCAAATCCCGCTGTAGGATTGGAGCATAAATTATAATGACAGAAAAAATTGGGGCTAAGGAAGAGGGGAAATTGCTAAAATAACATTTTAGGTATGAATGCTTTTTAATGATCAGAAATCCTCTAAGAGGAGTACCCTGATTTGGGGCTGCATAACCCTCTCTCACAGCATGGTGTCATGTTAATTCCTTTGCAGAGTGTCTGAAGTCTGCATAGAAAACAACTGCAGGAAGGGGAAAAAAAAAAAAAACCCCGAACCTGTTCCTTAGTGAGCTAAAACCGCCCATTGGTCTGATGAAGTCTCAGTGAGCTAAACGACCCATTGGTCTAATGAAGTGTGTGTGTGTGTGTGTGTGTGTCTGTGTGTGTGAGAATTCATTTTTCATCTTGATTTTACCATGGAACCAGGTTCTTTAAAGCTTTATACTCACATTAGACTATACAACTACTCAGTTCTAAACATTTATAGCAAATATTTAACATACAGAAGAATTTCATTTACAAATAAATCACTTGATTTCCATGTAACTTTTTCCATTTTCTTGCTATGTATTTAATCACATCCTTTTTCTGTTATACATAGTACTGGCTTTTCTCTTCTATGAGCCATAAACATTTCAGTATATAAATGATGTAAAACAATTATATAAATTATGTAAAAAATTGCCCTATCTTATGATCCTGTCCGGTAGCAGACATTCATGGGCTTTAAGTTACTCTCTATAATTTCTTAGGCAAACCCAACCACAAACCAAATTCATGTTTCAGTTGCACTTATGTAAATCTGAAGTAACTCTATACAAGCCAATGGAGTTACTCCAAATTTATATTAGTGAAGCAGAGCAAAATTTGGCCCCCTGCCTGTTACGCTAGGTCAAACTATTAAAGCAATCTCTTTATAGGTATATTTGTTTTGGGTTTGTGAACTTGGAACTCTATCGGAAATATAAATAGAGTCACTTTCCCTTTTAAATTAATGCAGAAATACTTTTACTGTGAGTGGCACCATTTCTCTCTTCAAAATTGAGTCAAGCAAATTTTATTTAAGTGGTACATTTCTGGTAATTCTAGATTAAGGGCTTTACATAGTTAACTCATTTAAAATAACATCCAAATCAAGTTGTTTTAAATTATAAGTTTTAAGCTGGGACTCAATGGATAGTTCTTCATCAAGTGGGAAGGATTCTAGTATCACAATACATATGGTCTTCAAGGGTCTGCAGTGTAAGTCCTACAAGATTTGTGCACCAGTGAGTGATGCATAAGCACATGGATGAATTTTGTCCCAAGAAAACACAAGAAGTTGTGACATTATGCCTCTCTTCCATGTAAAAGGGAAAACACAGATATATCCTAAAAGATGCAATGTAGGTGAGGTGTCTGGGAATTGCTAGGTAACTACCTAAGGCAGGAGCAGAGCAGGCTTGGGCAGGAGACAGTGGATAGCTAATGAGTGCAGGTTGGAAGCCCATGGTAGGAACAGGGGCAAGTTGAAAGCCTAGTTAGGCCATAATATCATGAGGGAGAGTTTCCAGCCAAGTGATGACATTGTGTAGACTGGCTTGCTGCTCTTCCTGTGGGATTTAATAGCTATCCCTGAGGGTCATCTGACCCAGTTCTTGCTCATGATTTGGCTGCTGCAGCACACCTGAAGGATGAGTCATTGTACGCTTTGCTAAGGGTTATCATTGCAGCCTGTAGTTGAGAGTTTACCTCATATTACTCCCCCTTTCAAGTGCATTTCCCAGGTATCTTTGGACCAGGCTTGTTAAGACTAAACAAATTAAATTCACGGAGCTGGTCAGGACTTTGGATGTTGGTAGTTAGTTCCCACCAGCATTCCTCTGGGCCACACCCTTCCCTCCCTATAGGTCAGATATAGGACCTTTTCTGAAAGATCTTGGACTCAAGAATTTGCCTTATGAGATACTCCTCTTTTCTCTGCACCGTGGCTGGCAGGTGTGGAGAATGGGCCCATGTTCATCCAGGAAGGGAACTGGATGAAAGGGAGACATGAAGCAACACCACCACTAGGGATGTTAATGGTTAACTGGTAAGCTTCACTTTTAATGAGTGAGACTAACCGGTTATTGTTAACCAGTGGGGGCTGAAGCAGCCCTCTGTGGGCAGGAGGCTGCTCCAGCCCCATGGAGCCCGCCACAAATGGGGAGCACTCCAGCCCAGCTGCAGCAGCCCTTGTCTGCGGCATACCCGGCCCTTCTGCCACGTATATTGGCCAAACTGGACGGTCTCTGTGCCAAAGGATAAATGGACACAAATCGGACATCAAGAGGGTTAACATACTAAAACCTGTCAGAAAACATTTTAATGTCCCTGAACACAGTAACAGATTTAAAAGTAGCCATCCTTTTACCAAAAAAACAAAACTAAACTAAACTAAACCTTTAAAACTAGACTACAAAGAGAAATAGACTGAATAAGGACTTAGAATTTACTACAAAGGCACTTTTCCCTGTCTTGGTATTCACACCTCCCCATCAACTACTGGGAGTGAGCACATCCACCTTGACTGAATTAGCCTCATTAACACTGGTCATATACTTGAGAAGTTACTCCCTTCTTTTGATATGCTAGTACAGGTTGGACCTACCTAGTCTGGCACCCTCAGGACCTCATCGATCCCGAATGAGGGAATTTGCTGGATGAGGGGAAGTTTTCTGCCACCAGCCTCCTAGGACTCTGCCTGTGCCCGGCTTCGCTCCAGCCCTGCTGCCACTGGGCTCCAGCTCTGCTGCTACAGGGCTTGGGCTTGGCATGCTGCTGTCTACCAGCTGGGGCTCTCTGGAGACGGAGCTCCCACTGCTGCTACACCCCGCCAGGGCTCCCCTGGGATAGGGCTCCGTGACTGCCTTACTGCCCTGCCCGGCCGGGGCTCCCCAGAGATGGGGCTCCATGGCTGCCCCACTGCTACTGTGCCAGGACGGGCTCCATAGGGCAGGGCTTGCTGGTCCCACTGTTCTCTGCCTGGTCAGGGCTCTCCGGAGATGGGGCTCACCAGTCTGAAGGTGGGGCTCCCCTCTGCAGGGCTCCTTGATTGGCTTGGATTCCTGGGCACCTGGGTTCTCTGGTCCAGCAACATCCATGATCCTGCCGGACCAGAGAGTCCCAGATATATAACCTCTGTGATTTCTACTCCATGCATCTGACAAAGTGTTTTTTATGCACAAAAGCTTATGCCCAAATACATGTTAGTCTTGAAGGTGCTACAGGACTCCTTGTTGTTTTTGCAAATACAGACCAACATGCCTACCCCTCTGAAACATGAAACACAGGGTTCACCTGCATCATGGGGGCGCAACTAGAGACAGAAAGTGACCAGGTTCATTTGTTGCATGAACAGAAAGGGACCATGATACCAGCAGTCAAATTTGCAGAAGTATTGGGAAGTGCCCATATATTCTGTGGACAGCTAGATTTTTTGTCTCCTACAGTAACTGGAGGGGCAGCTGAATGATGACAGGTGGTGAAGTGTCCTACTGTGCAGCATCCAACTGGAATTTCAGTCCCTCCAGAATATGGCAGAGGTGTTTAACCAGGTCAGAGGCAGCAGGGATGATAGGGATGGTTGGAATCAGAGGTGGTAGCCATCATTGGAAAAGAAAGGGCTTTGATCAGTGGATTTGTGTTCAGAGTTGTTACAAGCAAATTCTGTAAAAAAAAATCTGTCATTCTGGTGGAAATGTAATAAAATAATGGAGATACTGCTTCAAAATTAATTCATCCATTAAGATTGTCCATCCATGTAGGGGTCATATGCTGTGAAGAAGTGCAGGTTGACGTTCAAGGGATGGAATACCTCTTGCCAGAATTGACAGACAAATTGTGGTCCATGGTCAGACATGATATTGGAGGATAATCTGTGTGTCTTAAAGACAGGATCAAGGAATAAAATAGTTGTCATTTGAACTGTAGGGATCTTTCAAGGGCACATGAGGTAGGATATCTTAGGGTATGTCTACACTTGCACCCTAGTTCGAACTAGGGATGCAAATATAAACATTCGAAATAGTCAATGAAGTGGGGATTTAAATATCCCACGCTTCATTAGCATGATCTCGCCGGCGCGTTATTCCGATCAACAGCTGTTTCAAAAGTGAAGCGGACCAGCGAAATCATGCTAATGAAGCACGGGATATTTAAATCCCTGCTTCCTTGACTATTTCGAATGCCTACATTTGCATCCCTAGTTCGAACTAGGGTGCAAGTGTAGACATACCCTTAGACAGGAGATCAATTACTATTAGTATGGCTGTGTGGCCCTAAAAAGTAGGGAGGTCTATAATGAAGTCTTAAGTATGGACTCCTAGAGTTGGGAAAAGCTAAGTAGTGGGACCATTGTGTGCTGATATTTAGCACAGGGGACCTTTACTTGGGGAGCATTTACCTTACAAGAGTCAGTGTAGAATCTAATGGAGACAGCCAATCATGGCCATCAAAAATACTGCAAAATCACTGTCAGCTGTTTATTTAAAATTTCCTGTTTGTTCTTCTATTGCATGCTGTAAAAGGCTATTAAGATTTTAAGACAATCTAAAATTCTTGTTTTCACTCTGTTATAGGGCATGCTGAGCTAAATGAATCAGAATTCAAATAGAATGTTTTGTTTAATTATGGCAAAACAAGGCACCTTATCAGTGCATAGACTTAGGGCACTATGCTTAGAACTTAAGTCTTCTGAGCAGCATACACACATACAAAATGGGAAATGAGAAATTGCTGCCTAGGAAGGAGTATTGCAGAAGGGGATATAGGAGTCATAATGGACCGCAGGCTAAATATGAGTCAACAGTGTAACACTGTTTCAAAAAAAAAAAAAAAAAAAAAGCAAACATCATTATGCATTAGCAGGAGTATTATAGGAAAGACACAAGAATTAATTCTTCCACTCTTCTCTGCACTGATTAGGCCTCAGTTGGAGTATTGTGTCCAGTTCTGAGCACCACATTTCAGGAAAGTTTTGGAGAAGGTCCAGAGAAGAGCAACAAAAATGATTAAAGGTCTAGAAAACATGACCTATGAGGGAAGATTGAAAGAACTGGATTTATGTAGTCTGGAAAAGAGAATACTGAGAAGGAACATAACAGCTTTCAAGTATCTAAAAACAATGAGTAGTTCTGTGGCATGTCCACACTAGGAAATTATTTTGAAATAACTTATTTTGAAATAATAACTCCCAAAATAACTACAGGCAGTCCCTGACTTACGAACAGGTTATGTTCCGAACACCTGGTCGTAACTCAATTTGGTCGTATGTTGGAAATACCCTTAAAAGCGCTGCTCGAAAAACTTGACATACGTGGTTCTCAACGCGAAAATATTATAATGGGGTTAATGGGAGGTTGGTCATAAGTACGGATAGTCGTAAGTAGGTGTGTTCATAAATCGGGGAGTGGCTGTATTTTGAAATAAGCTTATTCCTCAAGGAAAGCAGGTGTACAGTTTTCAAAATAATCAGACTGTTATTTTGAAATAACGGACTTGGTAGTGTGGATGCTCCGCTTATTATTTCGAAATAAGCGGGAGGGGGGAGAGGAGCAGGTGTATTTCGAAATAACTCATAGTGTAGGCCAGGTCTTAGAGACTAACAAATATATATATAGTATCTTCAGCTTTCATGGGCAAAACCCAAAAAGTTGTTACAAGGAGAGGGGAGAAAAATTATTCTCCTTAACCTCTAAGGATAGGACAGTAAGCAATGGGCTTAAACTGCAGGAAGGGGAGGTTTAGGTTGGACATTAGGAAAAACGTCCTAAAAGTCAGGGTGGTTAAGCACTAAAATAAATTGCCTTGGGAGGTTGTGGAATCTCCATCATTGGAGAATTGTAAGAGCAGGTTAGAAGAGCTATTGCCATGGATGGTCTAGATCAGTGGTTCCCAACTTGTGGGGGCCATCGTGGTGGGGCCCGATCCTTACTTTCCTTTTCCTTTTCTTCTCCCCTGCCCCCCCCCCCCCCCAACATGCCTGGCTGATGTGTGAGAGGCATGCAAGCACTTTCCTCTCGCTCCCTTAATGTCTGGTGAACAGGATCAAAAGTAAGCCACATCCTAGTATGCACGGCTGCTGCCTCCTCTCCCCTCTCCCTCCCCCTCCCCCGCCCCTACCCTCCCAATGTTCCACCCTTGAACTTCATGAACTATTATACATTTCAAAAGATTATCAAGTAATGGAATGTTTGAAAACAGCTATATTGTTTGGGGGGGGGGGGTCTGTGAAATTTTAATAGATTGAAAAGGGGTCCATATTCTTGAAAAGGTTGGGAACCACTGGTCTAGATGATGCTTGGTCTTGCCATGAGTGCCAGGGACTGGATATGATGACCCCCTAGAGGTCTTTTCCAGTGTTACAATTCTATAAGTCTATGATTTATAGAAATAACTGCGACAAGAGAATTTTATGCATCATGACTACTACATTGAATTCTTATATATATTCCATACAAAAATCATTACATTGGAAGAATGTTAAGGGTGCAAACTCAAACATTCATGAGTTAGGAAATGGCAGTATTAAGGTTGCCTTAATTTGGGCCCCTTATGAATGCCCATTATGATACAGTCTTTAATTTTATGATCATATAGTATGTTTTCCATGTGATCCCTGCCTCATTCAGTGCACAAGATGGATGGTTCTCCCTGAAGGGGTGGGTTGCTCAATATTTCTTTTTATCTTCATCATTCAGTCTGTCCCCTTGTTTACTGCTTACCTTTCAGCCCCTGCTCTGAATAATTACATATTTCTTCATGGCCTTTTTTTATGGTATTCAGCACTATGGTATCTGAGAGTTTGTCATATGTTAATGAATCTATCTCCACACTTTACAAGGTAAGATGGCATTATTATTCCATTCAGGGCTGACAACAGACATCACCAGGCAATGGCCTTGTGAATCTCTGGGCCCTGTGGCAACTGTCCCTGCCCCCCTTTGGCAGCCCCGATTCTCTTTTTTCATTGTGGTATTTTATTATTGCTGGAGATGTGAAGCCTAGCGAGATTAAGGTTCAAAGGGTCCACTAATTTTGGGTGCTGAATTTCAAATGCCTAGCACCTGATTTTTTGATAATATTTAACATTTTCTAGCATTTTTATAAGAAGGAGAGCAGAGCTTGAGTTGACTTTAGTAGCAGGGGTGAGTGTCCAGCACTGCTGTTAATCTGGCCTGCAGTGTCTCAAATTGGGCACTCAGAAAATGAGGAACACATAATTTGTGGCCCCATATGAAAAGTTTGCTTTACGTAGTTTGCCCAGAATCCTGTAGGAACTCTGGCAGAGTCAGTGATTGATTCCAGTTCTCCAGGGCAGTATTGAAATGCCTCAACCCTGAGATTATCCTTTCTTTTCCTGCAATCCCCTATCTCATTCACAACACACCTTCCATCTTCTGCTACCAATGAGATGGAGCCCTACCAGGGGCAATTGGAAGATATGCAGAGAGGGCCACCGTGAGGAGGTGAGGGGGCATATGAGGGCACCCCATTTAGCAATTAACATTTTGGCGGGGGCATAGAGGAGCCGTGCACTTCCCGAGTGCTACCATGAGTCATCTATGCACCCTACAAACAGCAGCCTCCTTCACAGCATGACCTTGATTTGTTCCCTGAACAGCTTCCATCTTGTACAATCAATGAGGCAAAGGTCTTGTGGAAAACTAGTAAGGGCATAGCGGAAAAATTTCTCTCCAGGCAAAAGCAGGGAGGCATTTCATAGCTCCGGATGTGGTTATTACTGAATATACAGGGAGCCCCCACAAGTAGCTGTTATACTGGAAAGTATGATTTAAGTGTTTTTATATGTAATTTTGTTTAAAAATATCTCCTCTCGAAGAAATTCAGAGACGTTGAGGCAGCCATGTTGTGTGGAACACTGATCACGAATGCTGGATAGATTACTGAACATTGGTCGTTATCAGGTAGCAGGAGTTTCTTATCTTGTTTCACTGAAGA
Source organism: Rafetus swinhoei (assembly GCA_019425775.1). NCBI lineage: Eukaryota > Metazoa > Chordata > Testudines > Trionychidae > Rafetus > Rafetus swinhoei. Next base: position 264,041,752 of record CM033437.1, on the reverse strand, counting down.
AAAGAAGAGTTTTCAATTGAAGCAGGAATGGGCCTTGCATGTATGGCATCCATGTCCTCCAGCTGAAACCATTTCATTGTTAAGGAACTCTTAATTCATCCATGAAAACTGCTATGTTATAATTTGTGATACATATGGAAGGGGTCATGTTCTGTGCAAGCCTAGAAAAGAAAGTTTTCCTGTTAGCTGGCAATGTGACACATTGATGGAATTCTACTCCAACAGGTGCCATATGCTCCCCGCATTTTGCAATTTTAATCTTTGTGGTGTTAGTGTTTCAGTTTTGCTGAGTATATTCAGACACCAAGTGAGATGAGATAATTCAGAGGCAGGTTCTTCAATTAATGAGGGAATGAAAGAGACATTGAAGATCCTCTGATCTCCTATAAAGAATATCACTAGAAATTGGAGTAATGGAAAATTCTTAATGAAAGAGCGGAACAGAATCTAGTGCTGTAATTTGTCAGGAAATCAGTTATGAGTAAAAATGTATGTGGTCTCCACCATGCCCCTACTTCAGGGCATTTTCCAGTTTAGGCAGAAGCAGAGGTTAGATTTAATGAATAAAATCTCTGCAACTAGCATTTTCAACACTATAAACTATCTCCCTGATTGACTTTAGAATAATTGTTCAAAGAAGTTAAAAAAGGTGTCTAGCTTTGATGTAGAATAAATTTATCATATCTTCAGAAGATCAATTATATTTTTTGTGTGAAATTCAATGTAGTATTGAATAGTGTTGATTATGTAACTGTCTTGCAAAGTGCACAATAATAAGTAATAAATTGGTGAGGACAAGAGACAATGAGTTATGCAGCTAGTGAGATGTTATCACTGCTTATTATACTAAACGTGACTGTAATGGACAAGAGGAGTGCTGACCAGCACCCGGTGACTAAGGGGTTAAACTCGGGTAGCTAGCAAAAGTGTTGGCCAGGGAGCCAGGAGAACCAATCGAGATAGAGGGATGAGATTTGAATTGTATAAGATTCCTTGCCTGCTTTCTCTGTGGGGGAAAGTTAAACCAGGAGTTGAGAGACACGGAATGATTTAAACCCAGGCAGGACTACCATACCTCTAAGGAATTTGGGGCATGGAAGTGGACTGAATAAAGAAAAGATTCAAAGTAAGTAAAGGGAAAAAATGAATCTAGTCATGTTCAGGGTATTTTTTCATAAGAACATAAGAACGGCCATACTGGGTCAGACCAAAGGTCCATCTAGTCCAGTGTCTTGTCTGCCAACAGTGGCCAATACCAGATGTCCCTGAGGCAGGGATCGCAACAGGTAATACTCAAGTGATCCCTCCCCTGTCACGCACCTCCAGAGAAACAGAGGCTAGGGGCACCATTCCTACCCATCCTGGCTAATAGATTTATGGAGGGTAGGTCCATCAATGGCTATCTAGCCCTTTTTTGAACCCTGTTAAAGTTCTAGCTTTCACTGCATCCTCTGGCAAGGAGTTCCACAGGTTGACTGTGTGCTGAGTGAAGAAAAACTTCCTTTTGTTGATTTTTAAACCTGCTGCCTACTAATTTCATTTGGTGACCTCTAGTTCTTATACTGTGGGAATAAGTAAATAACTTTTCCTTATTCACTTTTTCCATACCAGTCATGATTTTATACACCTCTATCATATCTCTCCTTAGTCTCCTCTTTTCTAAGCTGAAAAGTCCAAGTCTTTTTAATTTCTTTTCATATGGGACCCGTTCCAAACACCTAATAATTTTTTTTGCCCTTTTCTGAACCTTTTCCAATGCCAATATATCTTTTTTTTAGATGAGGTGACCACATCTGTACGCAGTATTCAAGATGTGGGCGTACCATGGTTTTATATAGAGGCAATAGGATATTTTCTGTCTTATTCTCTATCCCTTTTTAATGACTTCTAACAGTCTATTTGCCTTTTTGACTGCCACTGCACACTGAGTGGATGTTTTCAGAGAACTATCCACAATGACTCCAAGATGTCTCTCTTGAGTACTTGTAACCAAATTAGTCCCCATCATATTGTGTATATATATGGTTGGGATTATCTTTTCCAATGTACTTTACATTTATCAACATTAAATTTTATTTGCCATTTTGTTGCCCAATCACTTAGTTTGGTGAGATCTTTTTAAGCTCTTCACATTCTGCTTTGGTCTTAACTATCTTGAGCAGTTTGGTATCATCTGCAAATTTTGCCACCTCATTGTTTACCCCTTTCTCTAGATCATTTATAAATAAGTTGAATAGGATGGGTCCCAGCACAGGCCCTTCGGGGACCCCACTAGTTACCTCTCTCCACTCGGAAAACTTACCATTTATTCCTACCCTTTGTTTCCTGTCTTTTAACCAGTTATCAATCCACGAAAAGACCTTCCCACTTAATCCATGACAACTTACTTTACTTAAGAGCCTTTGGTGAGAGACCTTGTCAAAGGCTTTCTGGAAATCTAAGTACACTATCTCCACTAGATCCCCCTTGTCCACATGTTTGTTCACCCCCTCAAAGAACTCTAGCAGATTAGTAAGGCATGATTTCCCTTACTGAAACCATGTTGACTTTCCCCCAACAAATTATATTCATCCAAGTGTCTGACAATTTTATTCTTTAGTATAGTTTCAACTAATTTTCCCAGTACTGTCATTAAACTTACCGGTCTGTAATTGCCAGGATCACCTCTAGAGCCCTTTTTAAATATTGGCATCTTGTTAGCTGTCTTCCAGTCGTTAGGTAGAAGCTGATTTAAAGGATAGGTTACCAACCACAGTTAATAGTTCTGCAATTTCCCATTTGAGTTCTTTCAGAACTCTTGGGTGAATGCCATCTGGTCCCAGTTACTTGTTACCATTAAGTTTATCAATTTGTTCTAGAACCTTCTCTAATGATACCTCAATGTGGGACAATTCCTCAGATTTGTCCCCTAAAAAGAATGGCTCAGGTTTGGGAATCTCCCCAATATCTTCAGCCATGAAGACCAAAGCAAAGAATTCATTTAGCTTCTCCGCTATGACTATCATCTTTGAGTGCTCCTTTAGCATCTCGATCATCCAAGGACCCCAATGGTTGTTTAGCTGGCTTCCTGCTTCTGATTGTACTTAAAAAACGTTTTACTATTACTTTTTGAGTTTTTGGCTAGCTGTTCCTCAAACTCCTTTTTGGCTTTTCTTATTATATTTTTACACTTAACTTGACACAGTTTATGGTCCTTTCTATTTTCCTCACTAGGATTTGACTTCCACTTTTTAACAGATATCTTTTTATCTATCACTGCTTCTTTTACCTGATTGTTAAGCCACGGTGGCACTTTTTGGTTCTCTTACTTTGTTTTATAATTGGGGGGGGGGGTATACATTTAAGTTAGGCCTCTATTATGGCCTCTATTCCTTTATTTTGTGGTTTGGTTTGAACTGCTCTGTGTGAATCTATGTCTCCCCTTCCCATTTACCATCTAGCTCTGTGCCCAGAGACTTTTCTCTGTGTTTTTAATTTGTTTTCCTTAGTTGCTCTGTAACATCTAGCAACCAAATATGCTTTATCAAGTTTATCTTTTGTTTTGCAATAAAAATCACCTTTTTTAAGGGGATGATTTGATTCTTGTGTCCTGGAAGGTACTGGATCAGCTACTAGAGAATGCAGCTTTTTTCCCCTTTTCTTTTTCCAAGCTCTTTTAGGGTGAAAGAGATTGGGGTACCCCTGGGGGGGAAGGGGGGTTCAAGTGTTCACCCCCAGTTTTTTCAAAGATAAAAATCACTTGATGGTGGCAGTGATCCCCCAAAGTCTGTGTGTTGTGATTCAAGGGAGGAGGTGTGTGGTGTGGTGTGTTTGTTTAGTTGTGTGGGTTGTTTTTTTTAACCAGTGCCTATAGAAGCAAAGGTTTTGTGTGGTTTTTTTTTCCTTTTGAGCTGTTTGCGGGTCCCCATCTTCTGCACTCTGAGTGCAGAAGTGGGGAACAGCCCTGACAATAACTGTCTCACCTTGTGCTCCCTTCTTCTACTTGTTCTAGCCACCTGTGTCTTGTACTCAGGCTGTACACTCTTTGGGGGGCAGGGACTGTCTTTTTGTTATGGGTGTACCATTGTGCCAGGCACAGTGGGACCATGATCCTTGATTGGGACCTTGAGCTATTACTGCAGGATAAATGAATAATGACAATGAGATGAAGTATAAAGGAGTGGTAACAGCAAATTGGAATGTGCTCAACAGTTCACTGGTTGTAGACAACACTGATGAAGTGAGGTTTCAGTGGTGTTTTAGGACAAGACTGGAGAATCAGTTAGAGGAAATCATAGCAGGCAGGCAGATTGTTCCATATTTTTCTTTCACCCTTATTTAAAAGGATAATTTATCGCTGCTGACAGTATATGAAGGCTATTTTCTGATACCCTTTCACGTTTTGCCTTATTGCATAAATAGTACCACTGAAGACAATGGGGGCCACTAATGGAATAAAGTGCAACTAAATTGGAGTAAATGTATCACAGTCTGGCCTTTAGCTCAGTTCTGTACAGTGCACAAAAGGACAGGCTACACACTGAAGGGTTTATGGTCTGAAAGATACAGAAAACTGGGAGATTGTGAGCTGGTGATTTTTTTAAATTACATATTTCCTTTCTGTGGGTATTTTGAAAGAAGTGAGTTTTCAAGAGGCGTTTGAATGAAGAGAGGTTTGTGATTTGATGAACTGGGATGGGCAAGGAATCTTATTCATAGTGTCTTCAAGGAAAATCACAGAGAAAAGAGCAGGAGGAGAAAATAACCAGGGCAATGAAATGTGTATCATTCACTGCTATGAATCTTACCAGTGATCTTTTAAATGTATCTTATTTTCACTCTGAAGGGAGCATACTTTTTCTTAATCTAGATTGAGAATAATACAATGTCTAAACCCCACCGTTAAAGGATTATATTCTCTTATACAGATTGCATTGTTATATTGTCCTTCAAATAAATGATTAAAGGTTAATAACACTATGCTTAAATGTTACTGAGTGGTGAGATAATAAAGGCTTGTTGTACTAAAGAATTTATATTTAAGAGCCAGAGTAAGGACCTTGAACAAATAAAAAGATTAATCTGTCAATGAAAGCTGGTCATACATCCACAGGCATAAAGTACCCCAAGAAATTAGATATCTGATTTCAAATACAGATTCAGGAGTCATGTAGCTTATGTGATACTTTTATTAGTGGATTAGCATGGGGCAAAATAAATCCTATCAAAGAGCTACTCAAAATTTATGTGAGGACTCAATTTTAGTAATTTCTAAACTAATGAGCTACGATATATCTTTGCTATCTGGATTACTACCAGGAAATTGCCGAAGAATTCTTACTAAAATTATAGTCTTAGTGAAATTACAAACAAACAAAACACCGGGGGATCAGATCAATAATTATTATTGCTTTTGAGCCTTCCACTTCTGAGACATTGGCTAGAATCCAGCTTAAGTGAGAAGCTGTTCTATCTTTTAGCAAATTAGTTTCATGTAAGTGAAAGATGCCTAGTGAACTCAAGTCCACATCACAAAAAACAGTATACCCAACTAGGAATCTTGTTATCTGAGCGTCTTAGCAGAGAGGACAAACACTGAATAGGCACAGTGTAAAATGCAGAAGGTCCATGTGGAAACATTTTATTCTACTGAGATCTATTTCTCATGGGCAAAGTGTCAATATTATTCACGGCAAGGCTTGCACTTAATAGCCAGGTGAGCTGTTTCAGTTTTTCAAGGCTGACTGAAATGTTGTTTCAGTCAGCCTTGAAAGTAAAAGATTTATGCCAACCAATAGGAAAAGAGAGTGATTAACAGCCAACAGTCCTTCCTCAGTATAGCCTTCAAAGTAGCTGGAAAGTGTTGTTATTAAATCTATCTAGGGCATCAGAGCCTTCATTAAGTAAAACTGCGGGCCAAATGTGGAAGAAGATAAGGCAAAGTTTAAAAACCATCACAGCTGCCACACACAGTCAAAACAGTCACAAAAGTCACAACAAAATCATGACCAGGAGCTATTATAAAGAAATGAAAGCAAAGGCTCGGGACTGGCCCCAAACTTGTGACTTAATGAAAGAAACATTGTTGGAGTTCTGGACTAGAGAGGTTCAACCTGTACTTCCATTCTCCCCATCTTATCTTTTCTCCCAAAGCATCTCACTTGGGCCATAAGAAATACTGAGGCACTGTTTTAATTGTAAAATAAATACATATATCTTAATTGTTGGTGATGACCAGTGGCTGCCAGTTAGTAAGGAGCAGCAAAATGCAATAATGATACTCGAGCAGGGAATCACGTGCTTTAATTACACCAGTTTCCTCACTGAACTGTTTATTAAAAATCCTAGAGAGCGGTATTTAGACAATCAAAGTGTGAAAAATTTTAACCAGACTCCTACTAGCCAGAGGTTGATTTTAAAAAAAGTCAAGATCCCATGGCAGCACTATGTTGAATAATCGAGCCCTTAGTTTGGGAGCTCTTATTCATAGGATGTTTGCCTGGCAAATTTGAAGTGTCAGCTACTTCCACTTGTTTAACAAAAAGAAGCACATTCTGTCTTCTCCCTGCTCTCTGGTGCCTCCTGAGGGCTACAACAAAGGTCTTCAATCTCTTCTACCTTCCAAGGGGTGGAGACTGTCTCTTCTACTCTATCTTTGTGCTGGCTGATGTTTCTGGATCCTTTTCTCCCATGAATAATTCCAAATCTGGCCTTTACTGCTATTCATAGTTTTTCTTCCAAGCACTAACAGTGAGTGGCAGGAAATTGATCTGATTTGGGTCAGTTTCACTGCTGCCTATAGGATTCTGAATAGCTGCAGTGACAGCTGAACAGAAATCTTCACTCTGCCGCTGCATGGCAAAGCTAAGAGCAGCTGCCGGAGGTACAGAAGCTTTCTGTTTTCAGACTCAGTGAAGACAGTACTGAGTTGGTTTACAGCCAGCTTACCTTTGTATCATTTTTTTTTACCATTATAAGGTCTTTGTCTGTCTTTGTTTTTATGGAAACTTGGACTTTGCAGAAATCAGTGACTTAGGCCCTCACATTAGCCATAATACATCCCACTTCTGGATATTTCTAAGTCTGTGCTAAATTCACTGCTGAAATAACTTAGTGCAATTGTACTGAACAAAGTGGAGTGGTGCCTGTTTCAGTCAGTGCTGCAGGTGGCCAGATCTGTCTCAAAGCATGGAAAAGGATTCTCTTTTAAAATGCTGTTGACTGGGAAAAAATGTTTTCAGCAAAATGAGCTGGAAATGTTCTTTGAGCTGGCTGTGGCATCACAGTGAAAGTCAGGGCAAGATAAATCAAAAGAACAACAGAGGAATTTATTTGTTTTAAAAACTGTAAATGAGTAGATGGTGGGTTTTATAACTATTTAACTCCTTTTGAACATCATCTGTTTGCTTGAAAGAGAGATATGGAGCAATGGCCTGAGCACTGCAATTAGAGGTAAGGATCCTAAGTTCTGATTAAGCTCACTTAATGGGTTTTCTGCAGAATAAAACATTTGATTTCTGGTGAAAATTACTCTCAATATAGAAATTAAGTAAAATAATTTACTTCAATTATCTGGCTGTATGCTTGGCTTTATGTAATTAGGTTAACTAATTTGAATATACCGCTTGTGGTGAAATGTAGGCGTGAGGTTCAGAAGAGGGACTGTCATGACGAACCAGTGTTTAATAAACAGGGTCGATCCTAAAACGCTGTTAATTTAAAAATCCCGAATATTTAAAATCTAACTGCAGATATTTTTTCTTTTCCCAAAGACCCTTTACTTATATTTGAAAGTGAGTTAGAGAAATATCTCTGTACCTCTATCATACCAATTCAACCAAAAGCTTATTGAGCTCAAGATTATTTTTTTTTAGAGTGAGTTCTGCAGATCAGCATGTTTATGTGAAATTCCCTACAGTAAACTATATTAAGAGTGTGTTTTGTATCAGCAGCGTGGGGTTGATTCAGCTATGCAGCCTTATCCGCTGCTGAGTCAATACACAGTTTAGAAAAAGAATCAGGGATGTCCACAAGATTTAAACCATATCTTGAGTCTGATGAGCCTCCAGTAGAAACAGGTTTGGTTTTGCTTTTCAGCTTCATTTTATAATGTCAGATGTTCTCTTTAAATCCATTCAAACATTGATTGTATGTATGGCACTGCTGGCACTGTAATCTTCTTCAGTGCACAATAGCACAATAGCTATTGAGAAAAATATTGTAGGTATTGCATGAAGATTACATTAGGCATGACGTTCCCTATATGAATGGACCCTAATGCTAAGGCGCACACTGAGCCCTGCTGTCTATATAGGATATAAAATTGATTTCATTGGGTATATCAATATATAGTCCTTGTGACTAATTTAAAATACGGAGGCAGATTTTCTCTTGCACCAGAATGGAGGGTAAGGGTATGTGACAAGGAGTCTGCCCCACAATGGCCCTTTAAGGATAAAATCCAGCCCAGAGAAAGGGCTGAGAGAGCAAAGCCCCACAGATGAGGTAGATGTTACTTCCAATTAGGGCCCAGCTGGGGCTGCATAAATAAGGGGTCCTGGAAAGGGTCTTGCTCTAGGTGGAGAGCAGAAGGGACCTGGCTGCCAGGGAAGCTAGGGGCTTCCTGACTTAGAGCAGGGCTGGGGAAAGGCAGGCAGAGCTGAGGAAGCTCTGGCCAGGGGAGCTCCCAGGCTGCAAGGCCTGGAGCAAGGCCTCAAGGTACTAGGGCTGCACTAAGTGATTGGGCAACAAAATGGCAAATGAAATTTAATGTTGATAAATGTAAAGTAATGGACATTGGGAAAAATAATCCCAACTATACATACAACATGATGGGGACTAATTTGGTTACAACTACTCAAGTAGGGTTGCCAGGTGTCCAGTTTTGAACCGGACAGTCCGGTATTTGAGCTTTCTGTCCGGAAAACAAATTGAGAAAATACCGGACACACAAATGTCCGGTATTTTCTAATAAAGTTTTAGTGTTATCATGAGTATCGGTACGTAGTTGCATATTGCCTGGCTGGTAGACACGCTCACACTGCGTGAGTGTGTCTACCAGCCAGGCAGTACGCAGCTACGCAGTAGAGAGAAGGAGGGTGGGGCCAGGACGGGGTGGAATCCCTGGGGCCAGTCTCGCCCATGCGCCCTGCTGGGACCGTGCATGGGACGGGCAGCTCCCTGCTGGCCGGTTCCCCCGCTTCCCCCAACCCCCTCCCGGCCAGCCCTGCTTCCCGCCAGCCGGTTCCTTCCCCCGATCAGCCCCGCTCCCCCCGAACCCCTCCTGACCAGCCCCGCTCCCCTCCCGGCCAGTGCCCCCTCCTCCCGTTGTGAGATCATGTGTGTGTGGTATTTTTTTGAAAGCCATCTGGTAACCCTATACTCAAGAGAGCGATCTTATGAGTCATTGTGGATAGTTCTCTGAAAACATCCACTCAGTGTGCAGTGGCAGTCAAAAAAGCAAACAGAATATTAGGAATAATTTAAAAACAGATAGAGAATAAGACAGAAAACATCTTATTGCCTCTATATAAAACCATGGTACACCCACATCTTGAATACTGCATACAAATGTGGTCTCTTCATCTCAAAGAAGATATATTGGCATTGGAAAAGGTTCAGAAAAGGGCAACAAAAATTATTAGGGGGTTGGAACGGTTCCCATATGAAGAAAGATTAAAAAGACGTGGACTTTTCAGCTTAGAAAAGAAGAGACTAAGGAGAGGGATATGATAGAGGTCTATAAAATCATGACTAGTGTAGAAAAAGTGAATAAAGAAAAGTTATTTACTTGTTCCCATGACATAAGAACTGGGGGGTCACCAAGTGAAATTAATAGGTAGCAGGTTTAAAACAGACAAAGGGAAGTTTTTCTTCACACAGTGCATGGTTGGCCCATGAAACTCCTTGCTAGAGGAGGTTGTGAAGACCAAGACTTTAACAGGGTTCAAGAAAGAGCTAGATAAATTCATGGAGGTTAGGTCCATCAATGGCTATTAGCCAGGATGGGTGGGAATGGTGTCCCTAGCCTCTGTCAGAGGCTGGGAATGTGTGACTGGAGAGGGATTGCTTGAAGATTCCCTGTTCTGTTCACTCCCTCTGGGGCATCTGGCATTGGCCACTGTTGGCAGACAGGATACTGGGCTAGATGGACCTTTGATCTGACCTAGTATGGCCATTCTTATGTAGGGAGGCAGCCAGGGTAGGCAAAGGCTACAGGTCCACACCCCATTACTGATGATGAGTGGCCATTTCAGACTGCAATTTGCCCCTGAAGTAAGGGGCTAGATGATGACTGGCAGTGGATCACTGAGGCAAGGTGGAGATAGTGGGATTGGAGGGTTCCCTGGGAGAGGAGGACCCCAGAGTACAGAGACACAGGACTGCTGATAAACCCCTGAAAGGTGGACAAGAGACAATGGGGAGTGGGTGCTGCTGGAGGGCAGTGTCCTGAAGAAGACGCCATGGTCCAGGTGTGATGTGGGTCCTGAGTCCAACCTAAAACAGAGTGGAGAGACGCAGGAGACACCAGCCAGAGGGAGGCGCCCTGCTGGCGAGCTAATTCTGAGGGCAGCCAGCAGGCGGCACAGTGGTGGTGAGTTCTGCCCCATGATGGGGTAATGGATGTGGTTATAATCCCCTGATTCTCAAAGGGTACATCTATGCAGTAGCATGTATCTCTAAATAAGCTACACAATTTGAGCTACACAAATTGTGTAGCTTATTTCAAAATAGCTTATTTCAAAATTTGGTGCTGTCTGTACAGCGCTAATTTTGAAATAAATTTGTATTCCAGCATCTTCCTTAATCCTCATGCAATGAGGTTTACAGGAAGCCGGAATAAGAAGCCCGCTATTTCAAATTTATTTAAGACACGCAGAATGCTATTTCAGGATAACAAATGTTATCCCGAAATAGTGCTGCTGTGTAGACGTATCCAAACTGCGCTGACCTTGTTTCTGACATAAATAAAGTCCAAACCAGCTGAGACTGGTTGTAGGAGAGTTCTGTTCTGCCCCTTTTCACCCACCACACTTCTCCCCTTCCCTCAACACACCTCTGTGCTGGGGTGGAGCAGGTGTGGCTGACACAGCCAGCTCGAAAAGGCTTCGCACCAGATGAGAATTCCCCTCCGGAAGAGGAGTTCTCGGTTTGATAGCTGTGGCCAGGTTACATCCCCTTTGCACTGCTCACTTACACAAAGAGGACAGACCTGGGGTGGATAATTGAGGCCAAGGTGCCCCAACTGAGATTCATTGTGCTCGACACGTGGTGAGGCATACGAAGCACTGTCTAGTGAGCTGCCCTATCACGTCTTTTTATATTAGTAAATGGCTGATAAAAACAAAAGAGTACATTCCAGGATCTGGCAGAGTGTATTACAATAAGATGTTTTAGTTTTGGATTGTGGTTAGTGGCTGCTTCACTCAAATTGCTGAAGCTGGGCTGTTCAGTAAATGGGCACTGCCCCAGGTTTCTGAAGAGGTATATTCATGTGGTTATCAGTCTAACTGTGGTGAATGTAAAAAATGGGAAAAGAAAATTACAATTGGCTTAACAATAAAAAGGAGAATTTGACAGAGCTGCTCTTCAAATATTTTTTTTACTGAAGTTTTACTGAAGTTTAGCAAAATACTGTTTTGAACCTGCAGGAGCATCTAAAAATCACTTGGTGCTTCTTTTTGATTTACATTAGCTGCTTTGTATGTTGTAACATGTTGCCATGGAGAAATTGACACCTCATAGTATTTGGGACCCAAATCAGCATCTCTGAAGATGTTCATAAATTAAGGCTTCAGTCCCGTAAGCTGATCCTTATAGGTGGCCCTCCTTCTTACAGATCAAGCCCAAAAGAATAGCTAGGGGAGTCAGAGAATTGGCAACTGATTGGGATCATTCTATCTGTACATCATAAGCTAGAACTTGATCCAGGCTGGCAGTGGCCTTGTGTTGATTGCCAGGTGGTCTGCATGAAATGACTTGATCATTTGCATCCTGTGCCGGGAAGATGTCCACATCCCAGAAACAATCATTACAATTGGCAGTCAATACAGTCCAAGCAGAGAGTTTAAGAAGCGACAATCGTAAGGACAAACTTGAGCTATAATCATTCCTGCTTAAGTTGAGGCACACTCTGTGAATGCTTTATAACACGGGTGGCCAACCCGTTACAGATGAAGAGCCAAAATAATGGTGGATACAGCGCAAAGAGCTGAGGGAAAGAAGTTGTTGAGAAAAAAAAAAAAAAAAACCCCACCCACTGCCCCTTTAAGAGCTGCGTGTGGCCCAAGCAGGCTTCCGTTGGCCACAGCATCAGATCTCGCTGCGCCAAGCAGCACCCTGCCCATACAAGGAAAAAAAGGTCAGAGCAGGGGACAGTGAGAAGAGCCGCAGGTACGGGAGCTGCAATTTTTCCTTTGGCCACCCCGGCTTTAGACCATCCTGAAATTGTAGGCAGGAACGAAGGACAGCTCAGAAAGCTCTGAGGAACGTTGGAACCATGGCCAGATACACAGGGTAGATCTACCCTGCAGCAGGCAGCTAGGATTCCGAGGAAGTGTACACGCACTAGCTAGTGTGCTAAAATTAGGAGTGTGGCTGCGATAGCATCGGTAATGGCTTGGGCTAGCTCCTCAGGTGTGTTCCTAGCGACTCAGGCAGGATTGTACTCAGCTGCTGCAGCCACACAACTGTTTTTAGAGGGATAGCACCTGTATGCCTGCCTAAGCCAGGAATGACACTTCTTAGCTGCTGTGCAGACAGACCCATAGATAAACTTAAGTAGCTATTGTGGAGCTCTCCAGAGTCCGGCTGTGTACTGATGGCATTCTTCGAAAGGGATGCTAATGAGACCAGTCGCAAAATCCGGGGATTTAAATATCCTCGCGGTATTTACCATGAGCGCTCCGGCTCGGGGCTTTGCCGAAAGCGCCAGCCTAGACGGGATCTTGCGGAAAATAAACCCTTTCCGCAAGATCTCTTATGCCTGCTTGGAAGTAGGAATAAGAGATCTTGCGGAAAAGGGTTTATTTTCCGCAAGATCCTCGTTTGACTGGCGCTTTTTCCGCAAAGCCCCGAGCCGAAAAAAGCGGCAGTTATGTAATAAAATACCGCGGGGATATTTAAATCCCCCGCGGATTTGCAATTGCGACTGGTCTCATTAGCATCCCTTTTTCGAAAAAGGGTGCCAATGTAGACACAGCCACAGAGTTTGACTGGGCAGCTTTAACTCATGCTGATGAGCACTTACAAATGCAGACAGTCTCATTGACTTTAGTGGGACATCTGAAAGTGCTCAGCCACATGAGTTAGAGTAGCAGTGTGTAACAGTTGCTGTCTGAGTGTGACTAGCTCTGCCCACAGCAGGCTCATTTCTTGTCATAAATATTGCTGGAAAAAATGCTTATTTTCACCCCTGGTTTATTGTACTTGCATTACTTTATTATCTGAGCATCAGTAGTGTGCTTAGAGCAGTAAAAATAAGATATTCCTATCTTGAGATAGTGACAGTCTAATTTAGACACATAACGCAAATCATACACTGAATGGTGATATAAACTCAAAGTGATGGTAGTGGCTGGAAAAATCATTGCTTCAGGGCAATCTACTCTTACTGGCAAGTTGCCAGCCCAAATAAAATAGTGATGAAGAAGTCCTTTGTGGCTCTGCTGGTGGCTTCTGCAGATCTTGAAAAAGCCACATAACCTCCCACTGTGTGTATCCTCTTCTGTAAAATGGAAATAATAATACTTACTTCCCTCCCAGAGTCTTTTGAAGAATGGCTGGTTAGGGTTTGTGCAATGGTTAGAAAATGTAAAGCACTATGTAGCTAAAATTCCAAGTTTTAGTCTGTACACTCCATGGACAGTAGGGTCAGGGCAAAATTAGAAGCTCTTGCAGTTGTGCAGGAAGCAGTGGTGAAATACTCCTTTGGACTGGACTTTCTCACCGTCCTTCCCATCTCATTTAAACTTTTCTTGAGGTAGCTGATTTGGTGCCATCTGTGGTTCTCCTTTTTTAAGAAAGTAGTTAAACATTTCTGAGGCTCACCGTGTAGCCTTTGAGTTCCTAAATGTGCATCTTTATGCATTTGAGCCATTAAAAACATACATCATCATTGATGACAGTAAAAGAGCTTTAAAATAAATTGTCATGTACAGAACTCACAACAAACATCAGTTTTACATTGTTGTTATCAGTGATGTATCCTCTAACTACTGCAGTGGGTGTTTGTGACTGGGGAGAGTACTGGGAATTGGGAACATTATTCAGAGGTGTTCAGAAGAAGCACAAGTATTGTCTGAGGCAGCATTTTTCAATAGGCTGAACATGGAATTAGGTGTGGAATTCAGGAGTCCCAGGTGTGACACTGACCTGACCTGTGACCTTCTGTCAGCCATTTAACTTCTGTCTGTGTGTCTTCCCTTTTGTAACCTGTGGATAGTAAGACGTATGTACTTCATACCGGAACAGGGCGGATTAACTCATGAATTTTTGGTAAAGGCTCTGTAAGTAAGTGTGGAAGGATTAGGATTTCAGATTTATAGGACCCTAAGGGGGACGCAATAATGAAACAGCCCCACAGCCCAAGTTCCATGAACATGGGTTGGCTGGCATGCAGGGGCGGCCCGTGACAATAGGCCGACTCGGCCGTCGCCTAAGGCGCCACCTTCAACAGGGTGCCCGATGATGACGTCACGGGGCGCCCGATGATGATGTCACTCCATTGATGGCCATGCAGGCGGGGGCGCCGATCGCGCATTCCGCCTGGGGCGCCAGCTGCCGCAGCCCGCCTTGGGCCGCTCCTGGGCAGCCATGGGTTTTTCTTTGTTGTGTGGACCTACTCTCTGTGCCTCATGTCCCTCTCTTTAAAATGAGGAGGATCTATGCTGCCTGACCTCAACTGGATGCTGTGAGGAGAGGTTCAATAAAAAAATTTCCGTGCTCAGTTTCTATCTAGGCCAAATAAAAACCTATGGATAGATGGAATACTCATTCACTTTACACTGGATCAGGCACACAAAGAGTATAGATCTCATTCACTATGGCATAACTTTGAGGTTGCTGTCACTTCTTTTACAGTTTACAGTTGTTAGGGTGACCATCCATCTCGTTTTTAAGCCCTTTTCAGGCGTCCTGCCTTTTATTAAAAAACAGGCAAATTGTCCAGTATTTTCCACTCCCCCTGCTGGTTTAGTCAGGCTGCAGTTAGCACAGCTGAAGTCCCAATCCTCAGCATCCCTACTCTGTGGGGCTGAAGCTGTGATTGTCAGCACCCTCCCACACCCAGGGGGTTAAGCCCTAATTGCCAACACATCCACCTTGGGGAACATGGAAGTCTGAATCTCTGCTGCAGGGCTGAATTCCCAGCAAGCCCCTCCCCGAGGCTGAAGCTCTGATTCGCAGTGCCAAACCTGGAGCAAAACCTTTGTGTGGGCCCCCAAGGGGCAGTGGAGAATGGCACAGAGAGGTCAGTCCCCAGAGCAAGGGGCCAGCTAGAGGCAAAGGGGTATGGAATGGCAGGGGTAAACAAGTTTGAGCAGCGTGGGACATCTGTGCAAACAACAATTCTTGAAGAGATACGATGTGCATAGTACTTTTCAATTATTATTGATGCAATTCCAGACGGTTCTCATAAAGAACAGACTACTTTGGTTGCTTGATGTTTGCAGGAAGTTTGATATGTTTGCAGGAAGGAAAATTTCAGGAAGTTCAAAGGTTTCAATTGAAGAATTATTCATTTTGTTTGATACTTTTACGGAAAAAAACTGGAAAAGAAATCGCTGCTTGTGTACTAGAAATTCTGGAAGACTTCAAATTAAATTTTCAAGACTGCCTTGGCCAAGCTTATGACAATGGATCCAATATGACTGGGGAGTGCAAGCAGGCCTTCTTGAGTAAAATCCAAACTGTATTTTCTCCAGCTGTGGCAACCACACATTAAATCTTGTCGGCATTGATTGCACTGAATCAGGCAAGGAAGCAATCTCATACTTTGGAAAAATCCAACAAATGTAAAACCTCTTCAGTAGCAGTCCTCAAAAGTGGGAAATTCTGAAGCAGCATCTGCCGGTTTCCCTTCATGGCATGTTGACAACGAGATGATCAGCACAAATTGATGGCGTTAAACCAGTTCCACAGCATTTGAACTCTGTGGCTACGTCTAGATTACATCCCTCTGTTAACAGAGGGATGTAAATGAGGCACTTCGAAAGTGCAAATGAAGTGGGGATTTAAATATCCCACGCTTCATTTGCATAATCGCGTCATGGCACTCTTTCAAACAAGCACCATTTCGAAAGTAAAACCACGGTCTAGACATGGTTCTTTCGAAAATGGCAGGCTTTTTCGAAAGATCCTGTAAACCTCAAAAAATGATGAGAGGGATAACATTGAACAATTGTTAAAGATATTCAAAAGATTTGTGATCAATGGGATGCAATCCTTTGAGTCCATATCAGTAGCACAGGGAGTATGGCTACACTGACTTTTTTTTTTTTTCAGAAGAGATTTGCAAATAGTGCTTGTATTTGCATACCTTCTTCTGTTTTTTCCTGGAAGAGGCTTTTCTGCCATTTGGCCCCGTCTACATGGGGCCAAATGTTGGAAAAGCCCCCTGTAAACCTCGTTGTATGAGGAAGAAGGGGGCTTTCGAAAGAGGGTTTTTTCCCGACATTTAGCCCCATGTAGACGGGGCCAAATGGTGGAAAAGTCTCTTCTGAAAAAAAAAAAAAGACTGTATAGTCATAGCTAGGGAATTGACATTTCATCTGAGTTTTCCACCAATCATAGCCTAACATCTCAATCTGATGCAGAAAGGCGCTATCATGTCAATGTTGGGGTTTTTTCTTTTGTTATTATTGACTCCACCAAATCTGGTGTTATACGTCGATTTGAATCACTGCAACAAATTTGTATCCTTTTTGGATTCCTTTAGGAATTCAGAGAACTAAGTGATGAAGCTCTATATTCAGTGGCTGAATAGTTTCAAAAGGTACAACAATGACATTTCAAGAGATCTCTGTGACACAACAGTCTTCCTGAAATGTATACATTCTGCCAACTTTAAAATCAGACTGCAAGCCAAAAGAACTACTTCAAGAAATATTCAATCTCGGCATCAGCGGCTTTAGGTGAATGCACATTCAACGTCTTAAACAAGTAAAGAACTATCATCCTTCTACAATGGGACAAGAGCATTTGAATGGGCTCGCAATGCTTAATATTAACAGTGTTGTTGCACATAAATCAGATTTTTCTTCAATTATAAACGAGTTTGCACACCACAAAGCCAGAAAAGCATTCCTAAAACGAAGAGTTTTGCCTGCAGTGGAAACTCATAATTAAAGTTATACTTTTAATATACATGCCATAGGTATAATGACTTAATTGTTAATAAATACATGTCTGAAGTGTTCATTTTCATATATTCTTTTGGTTTTAGTATGACCCTGTGGATGAGAAGTTAGATACGTCGGGGTCTTGGGGCTGGGCAGCGGCCTCTAAACTCAGTGGCCCAGGCTTCTGTCATTCTCTGAAAGGGCCTGCTTGAGGCATTATGTTTGCTAATATTTTCTTAGGTCCACTTGGCCATTTATAAGTTGTCAGTAGAACACTTCCCTGTCTCTACTAAGTATTATGATTGTGGGGACCACAAATGCAGGGGGAAGTACTGGTCAATTATAAGTAAGGGTACGTCTACACTGCAACACTATTTCGAAATAACTAGCGCTAGTCCAAAATAACTTATTTCGCATCTACACAGCAGGCAGTTATTTTGAAATAGTGTCAAAATACTGTCAAGCTGGAGGACTTCTTACTCTGACTCCTGTAACCCTCATTGTATGAGGTGTAAGGGAAGTTGGAGGAAGAGTGCTCTATTTTGATAAGTGCCGTTAAGATGCTCCCTATTTCAGAATAAGATACACAATTGGCCTAGCTCAATTTGTGTAGTTTATTTCGAGTTAAGATCTGCAGTGTCCCAAATCTGAAGTGGCTATTTTTTTTTCCTTTTAAAATTGAGTTGTGGCCTCTTGTCTCCTGTCAAAATTATCTCTGTGGCATTCGGTCCTGGAAGGTTATGTACCACTCATCCCAGTCTAACTTACTATCCTTATACATGCCAGGATTCCATTGTCTACAGCGAAAGTAACATGGGTATGGCAAGGGAGCAGCTTTAGCCACCAGTAAGATGGTTTACAGCAGGGGTTCCCAAACTTTTTAACACGGGGACCAGTAAATCCATTCACGAACTTTTGGAGGACCAGTAATGGTCTTTTGCATATTTGCATATTCATTAATCAAATGATGAATATTCAAATACGTTGTTTCTGGTCCTCCCAAAACCCCCAGTGCCAGCTTTAGCAAAGCTTTTGATATGGTCACCCACAATATTCTTGCCAGCAAGTTAAGGAATATGGATTGGATAAATGGACTGTAAGACAGACAGAAAGCTGGTTAGACCAGGGTTTCCCAAACTTTTTACTTTAGTTGGAACCCTTTTTTCAGTACTGCTTTTTGCAGCCCAAAAATATAAACACATAAAATAAACTGAGAAAATACCAGACATATCACATGTCTGGTATTTTCTCATTAGGTAAGTTGTATTATTACTAGATGTATCAGTTTGTAGTTTCGAACTGCCTGGCTGGTAAATGTGCTCAGGCTGCATGAGTGTGTCTACCAGCCAGACAGTTCGCAACTACTCAAGGGTGTGTGTGGGGGGACAATAGAATCCCCGGGCCGGACTAACTCATGCTTTGTGCCGGGGAGGGAGGAACGGGGGCAGCGCCCCAAGATCTACATATGGCCGGGTCAGTCCCACTCCCCGCAGGCCGATTCATTCCTCCCCCCGGCTCCCCCCGCTGCACCTCTGGCCAGCCCCACTTCCCCCAACCCCCTCCCGGGCAGCCAGTTCTCCTCCGCTTCTCCTCCCAATCTCCCTTGGCCAGCCTCTCTGCCCACGTCCAGCCCTCCTTCCGGCGGCCGCTTCTCCCCATCTTCCCCGGCCAGCTCCCTGCCCCCAACCTTGCAGCCCCCGGCAGCCCTGCTTCCACCGGCTCCCCAATCTCCCCAGCCTGCCCCGATTCCCCCGTCCAGTGCTGCTTCCGGTGGCCAGCTCTCCCCTCCTCCTCACCCCAGAATCCCTGGCACCTGCACTTTCCTTAGCCCTGCACCCTCCTGGTGCCTCCCCTTCCTTACTGCCCCTGCCCCGTTTGCCCTCTTTTCCCTAATACCCACCCCTCACCACTCTCTGCCCCATTCCCCTCCTGTCCCTCTGTGCCCTCACACATGACTTGCTCCATCCTGGCCTTCCTCATGCCCACCCCTTCTTTCAAGCCTTCTCCCAGCACCTCCTCCTCCAGCCCCCAATGCCCTTCCCTCTCCTCTCCTCTCCCAGCATCACCCTGTCCCCTCCCACTGACACCTCCTCCTCCTGCCCTTTTCCTCATTGTCTGCACTTGGCCCCCTGGCATTTGTGTCTCTCTCCTGCACCCTGTCCCTTGGTGCCTTCCCCTCCCCCCACGCAAGCCCCTTCTCCTTCCACCCCTTCCCCTCCACCCAAGCCTGCCGCCACCTCTCCTCTCCGTCCCGCCCCGCCGCCGCCGCCGCCGCCACCCATTCCCTACCTTCTGCCTTCCACATTGCGGGGCCGGAGGCCTCGCTCAGGCCCCGGAGGCCGGCCCCAGAGCCAGCGTGGCCCTGCCACATGCCTCCGAAGAGTTTAAAAACCTTGGGCTGTGACATCACGTCACGCCTGGGCATGGGCAGCAGCAGGCAGTGAGGAGGAGCCGCGCATGGCGGGGATGCTCTGGGGGTGGGGTGGGAGGACGCGCGGGGTGGGGGCCGGGCCCGCTCCAGGCAGAGCTGGGGGAGAGACCCAGCTCCACGTATTGGTGGAGCAGGGCCCCCGGCTCTGTAACTCGCCGGCACTTCCGGGTTCAGGGGCGCGGGGCCTGAATCGGCCTAAGGCCGGCCCTGCCAGCAGCCACCAGGCATACTGAGGCCCGGTATTTTTTTCCCGCGGCCTGGTACCGGGCCGCGGCCCATAGTTTGGGAAACGCTGGTTTACAGCATGTGTGAAAACTACAGTATTTGATACTCATTTTTCAGATTTGGTGCCTTCTGAATATATTTTTCAGAACATTTTGCAGTTTGTATGTGCATTTCAGGGTGCTATGTTGCAAATGTTTGTATACATTGTCCAAGCTATATGTTTAGAAAGTGCTGAATTATTCCCCACCTAGGATTGCAAATGCAGAGCAAATTAAAATAATATAGTGCAGGTATATTGCACATATAGGTGGTTGTACCAGCTCTAAGATTTCACAGCCCTAGGCAAAACTAGAAAATGCCCATCACTTTCACACAAAACATTTATTAGACGTTTTGCTGAGTTAGGCCCCATCTAGCCTAGCAAATTGACTCATTGCTGACAAGAGTTCCCCATGGATTGGTGCTGAAAGAGATTTAATCTCTGACATAACCTGGGGAAAAAAATGTCAGCATCATTACAGGAAGTATTCTTAAAGCCACTTCCAGTAACAGTTTTGTCCCAGCTGCACTAGTGGGTAAAGCATTTTCAAACACTGGTTTGGGAAATCCATCTATGGCAAGCATTATCGGCAACAGATCCGTTTCTTAATCACCTATAGCACAGACCCACCTGTTGTGGTAGAACTTGCCTTGTCAATAGCAGATTAGTCACAGTTAAGAACAATGGGGCTTGACCACAGAGGTGCTAAGTGCTAAGGGTTCCCAGGCATTCAGTTTTTGACTGGAAGGTCCTGTTGAAAACAGACCCTGGCAGCTCCAGTCAGCACCGCCAACCAGGCTGTTAAATGTCTGGTTGGAGGTGCAGTGCAGGCCCAGTGCTAAGGCAGTCTCCTGCCATGGTCCTATGCAGCTCTTGGAACAGCTGCCAGGTCCCTGTGGCCCTTAAGCACAGAGAGTTTCTGTGCACTGCCCCTGCCCTGAGTGCTGGTTCTGCAACTCCCAGTGGCCAGGAACTGCAACCAATGGGAACTGCGCGGGGGCAGTGACTTTGGGTGCGGGGATAGTGTGTGGAGCCTTCTTGGCACATAGGGGGCTGCATGGGCCTGACGGCCACTTCCAACAAGTGAAATAAGTGACACTGGGACCCTCTCCTGCACCCCAATCCCAGCCGTGAACCTCCTTTTACCCCGCAAACCCCTCATCTCCAGCCCTACCCCAGAGCCCACATTCCCAGCCAGAACACTCACTCCTTGTACTCCAAAACCCAGCAAAGAGCCCTCTCTCATACCCTGAACCCCCCTCACGCCCCCAGCCAGAGCCCTCACACCTTCTTCCCACCTCAATCCCTGCACCAGCCTGGGGAAAGTGAGTGAGGGTGGGGGAGAAAGAGCAATGGAGGGAGGTGACTGGAGCCAGTGGGAGCAGTGCCTCAAAGGAAGGGTTGGAGCAGGGATGGGGCCTCTGGGCAGGGATGGGACAAGAGTATTTGGTTTTGTGGGATTAGAAAGTTAGCAACCCTACGAGCACCCACTGCTCTCATGTACATCAGTCGGGGCATTCAGCTCTTCTGAAAATCCACCCTTGTTAAGTGTGAATTATGCTGCTGTTTGTCTAACGCAATATGGCAGGCTGTCATTTTTGCATCTTTACCTGTGTTTTGGTTTGCTTGCAGTGTTTTTATTTGCTGCACATATATAGTATTTCTGTAACTATAAATACTATCAGTAATTCAGATACACAGAAGCATCATTCATTTTCTCCTAGTAGCTGGTAGTATTGTTCTGAAGTGATAAATCTAATTTTAGCTTTCTGTATTCATAAGCTTGCAGGGAGAATTATATATGGCAGGTTTGATGCATCACTCTGTAATATTTTATAAGGCTTGCTTATAGTCCTTGATGAATATCCTTAAGTATGTCGAAACTTCATAAAACAATGATCTTTCATTTAATCTTTTTTGCTGAAATTGGATTTTAAATGCTAGGTTTAAGTGACTTGTCAATATCTAAGCTCTGAAAAGGACATGGATTTAGTATTTTGGTGCATTAAAACTACATTATTGTAGATCTGGAGACTTGTTCAACATGGAGAAGATTTGCTGGGAAACTGTATTTTCATAAAGATCTGGACAGGGAGATGGACAATTTCCTATAAAATATTACTCAGAAAAATCTCTTACTTCCATCAGGTGAAATATTTTTCATACACTGGAATGGGGAGGGGAGGGATTTTTTTGGTGATGGCAATAAGGACATAAAACTGCATTCTAGCCCCTCATCCATCCAAACTCTTCTAGAAATTTGTTTTACTTTATCTTCTAATATCACTTGGGAAATAACAGCCAGTGCAAATAAAGAAGAAAGGGGAGAAAGAAAAATACCATATTTGGCAACAAAGAAATCCCTACAGTAGATGGTAGATTGTTTTAAATCAAAGCAATTTAAATCACTGATTTAAATCAGCAAGTAAGAAACCTTGAGTTAAATAACCAATTTTAAAGCTTGTTTTGCATTTGTACTTTTTAGTTATTTTCCTTTAAAAAAAAAAAAAAAAAAAAAAAAAGTTGAATCTCATTAATGGGCAACTAAAACATAGATAGTATCATGAGCTTTCATGGGAAAAACCTACTTCTTTAGATGAGCTTTACAGATGATGCAGATGTGTCAAGTGCATCTGAGGAAGTGGGTATTGCCTACAAAAGCTCATGATACTATGTATTTTTGTTAGGTGACACAGAACTACTCATTATTTTTAAAAGTTACAGACTAACATGGCTACCTAGCTGAGACTTTTCAACAAAAACATGTTTTTAAGTAAACCTGGTACTTCTTTAGGATGATACATTATATCTACAGGCATTTATTTAAGCAGTTATATGGTTTAATTTATCTTTGTTTGGATTCTTAATATTTTATATTTTTATTGTATTAGAAAATGGTGAATGATGCATTTCTCATTTACTGGGTGATTAATTTTTTACTTGTAATTTATGTCAGGTAAAAATCACAAGTAATTTTCATGTGGATGGAAATTAAAGTGCAGTTAAAATACACAAAAAGAACATTATTAATAATTGTATGTATTATCATTATTAAATAAAATGACCTGAAAAGTGCTGAATATATAAAGTTTATCAAAGTTTATCAAAACACAGTTTGCATTTAAAATTAACTGTTACTAAACAAAATAACTATTATGTGTAGTTAATTGCTTTGATTGCTTCCAGACACAATGCTTTTCAAGATCTCAGAACTAGTAGAGGGCATTCTTTCATGCTTAATTTTTAATTAATAGATTGGAAGAGAAAATCAAGCTTTGCTGATTTTTTTTTAAACTGCCAATTAATGTCTTAACACTCGTCATTAACTGAACCAGTTGAATGAACTGAGATGAAGATAATATTGTCTTTGTACGTTCAGAAGAGGCTACTGCTATGAAAGCTGGTTTAGCATTTCAACAAACTGGTTCCTGGTGCTTAGGTAGTGAGTTCTATCAATTCACTGGTATGGCTTTATTTAAAACTTGGCAGCAAACATGTGTGCTTAATATTATTGTTTGTATTTTTTAATTTATTACTAGAAGATTTACCTGGTATTGCTTGGTTCCTTCACACAATTGATTTTTCTTTTGTTGTTTTTGTTTGGTTGTTTTTTTGGAAAAATAAAATGAAAATGTACAAGCTTCATTTAAATAATTACTCTGGGTTGGGGCAGCTTAGGGCCAGGTGAGAAGCATCTCTCCATGGCCACTGCAGATCCAGTGGGCACAGCATGCAGAGGGGTGCATATCTCCTGGAAGGGGCAGGTCTACATTCATCTGCCTCCTGCCCTCCCCAGCCAGAGTGAGGAATGCAGCAAACTGCATTTTCCCTCACTTCCTGACAAAGGGGAACAGCCAGTAATGTTCCCATATGAATTGGAGGGGAGGGGGAGTCTCAGCCTCCTTGCCTCCCTAAAGGGTGCCTGGGTGGTAGGAGGATGAGGGCAGGGGCAGTTCCAGAAGGAGGGGAGGGGCACCCCCAGCAAGCCCGTTTCATGTGCCTGGTGATTCTGTCTCTTTTCTGTTTTATGAGAAGCAATCCCATTCTAGGCACATCCCATTTTTCTGGCACAACCAAACCCTTCCCTTGCTTTAAGTTTATGATAAGAGGAAACTGTATACCAAATTTGGTGGTCCTAGCCCTTACTGTTTAGGAGGAATTCTTGAACGAGCAGACAGATGCACAGACAAATCCTCTCAAATATATAATAGATTATTTTAATAAGTTATACTAAGTCTGGACCCTAACACTGCATCTAAATTTCAAATTTAATTTTGAATAGGTTTATTTTTTTAAAATTAACCTTTATTGAAATAAAAGAATCTAAATTAAATGTTAAAAAATCTGATTTTTAAGTCATTAAATTTTATTCATCCTGCTAGGTTGTGACTCAGTGTGAATGAGGTTTGAAAATAAATCTATATGGCAATCAAGCAAATATTTGAAGTAACGTGACTTTTTTTCACTGTCTTACTCTCAGACAAGGGAGACTGCCATTTAATCCTAATACAGTGGCAGTTCTCAGGTTTTGATGCTTCTTAAATCCATTTCAGTTTAGACTGTTAGATCCTTTGTGATCCCGTATGGTGTAAGTAGCACATTTTTGTGATAAAAAATGGAAGAATGGGACTTGCATGTATAGCATCCATGTCCTCCAGCTGAAACCATTTCATTGTTAAGGCACTCTTAATTCATCCATGAAAACTGCTATGATATAACTTGTGATACATATGGAAAGGGTCAAATTCTGTGCAAACCTAGAAAAGAGAGTTTTCCTGTTAGCTGGCAATGTGACACATTGACAGAATTCTACTCGAACAGGTGCCATATGCTCCCCACATTTTGCAATTTTAATCTTTGTGGTGTTAGTGTTTCAGTTTTGCTGAGTATGTTCAGACACCAAGTGAGATGAGATAATTCAGAGGCAGGTTCTTCAATTAATGAGGGAATGAAAGAGACATTGAAGATCCTCTGATCTCCTATAAAGAATATCACTAGAAATTGGAGTAATTGAAAATTCTTAATGAAAGAGCGGAACAGAATCCAGTGCTGCAGTTTGTCAGGAAATCACTTATGAGTAAAAATGCATGTTGTCTGTCATCTTCATGCCCCTAATTCAGGGCATTTTCCAGTTTAGGCAGAAACAGAGATTAGATATAATGAACAAAATCTGCAACTAGAATTTTCCTTGGTTGACTTTAGAATAATTGTTCAAAGAAGTTTAAAAAGATGTCGAGCTTTGATGTAGCATAAACTTATCATATCTTCAGAAGATCAATTATATTTTTTGTGTGAAATTCAATGTAGTATTGAATAGTGTTGATTATGTAACTGTCTTGCAAAGTTCCCAATAATAAGTAATAAATTGGTGAGGACAGGAAACAATGAGTTAGGCAGCTAGTGAGATGTGATCACTGCTTATTATACTAAATGTGACTGTAATGGACAGGAGGAGTGCTGACCAGCACCCGGTGACTAAGGGGTTAAACTCAGGTAGCTAGCAAAGGTGTTGGCCAGGGAGCTAGGAGAACCCATCAACACAGAGGGATGAAATTTGAATTGTATGATTCCTTACCTGCTTTCTTTGTGGGGGAAAAGTTAAACCAGGAGTTGAGAGACACGGAATGATTTAAACCCAGGCAGGACTACCATACCTCTAAGGAATTCAGGGCATGATTCCCTCTAGTTAGTCTCTCTTTCTCTCATGGTTTTTTTTTCCTTCACTAAAAAGTTTTAAAAGTCTCATTGTCATTCTAATGTAGAATGAAGCCAATTTCAGAACCTTGAAATTGTTTGCAAAATGGAAATCTTGCTTTCCTGCCAGTCCTAATGTTGCATGAACAGAGCCATGCTTTAATGGAAAGAAGTGAAGCTTGATTGGCATGTTCCCTTTTCTTCCTCCTCTTATCTCAAAATCTGAGGTCCCAGCAGCCTCTTTGATCTCTATACAGTGGGGGTCTCCAAGCTTTGAAGGAATCATTATCTGAAGGGCTAGCGCTAGGGTGCAGCCACTCTAAGCACCAGACTTGCAATAGGAACCTCAGATTAACTCAGAGAAAATCTTTGGAGGCTAATGCTGCTGATAGCATCTGCATTAGCATTCATGCCATCTGCTTTTTAATTTTCTTCTTGATTTATCAAAGCTTTTTTTGGTGATTTAGTAAGTTCTGAGGGTACACTATTAACTGGTTTAAATAGTCTCGATTCAATTGCCAGCCAAGCTTTCAAATTAGTAGATACTTTAAACAGTCTATAAAGTTATCAGTTGGATTTTACTGAAGTTTAGATGTGTGTACTCTACTGATCTTTTTTTTCCTCTCTTTGCTCAACACACGCAAAGAGCTTATGCGAGTTATACTCTACCCTAAGCTATCACAATTGTTCATCACATTTCCATAAAATGAAATCCACGTTCTTTCTTTCAACCTCCTTCCAAAGGTGTTCTATAAGCCTATTCACAGCGTATACTTCTTCCACATAGAGGGACAATGGAGTTTTATTCTACTCCCTGGCTTTCCTCCCCTGACTCTGTAGCCATTACATAAATTAGAAATCATTGTCTGACTATTCTCCATTGTTTGGCAAATTTACCTGTGAAGATTAACTTCATAGGAACATTCAGTTTTTCCCTTTTGTTTGAGTTTTAGTCCACTCTGATTGAATGATGTACTAGGGAAAGATCCATGTTGTGATCCAATGTATTGAACTATGCACATAGTTACCTAATAAGAAAATCATATTGTCACCACTAGATGAAGATCTTGTACAAAAAAACCTGGATATTGCATTAGATTACCCTTATCCTGTGAGAGCACTTTATATTTTTTTGTTTATAAAAATCTTTGTAAAGTGGGAATGAGGGATTTGTGCTCCCACAGGATGTCCTACAAAAACTGCAGGGGACTATTAGCGCTGGTTGAATTATTTGGCAATAAATTATCCAGACAATTTAATTCTTTTTTACAGCCATAATTTTTAATGAACCAATCCTGATAACTCTTAATGTAGTAGATACAAACACACATTTCCCATGAGTTGTTTGTTTATTATTCATTTTGACCATTCATGGTCTTTGATCACTAAAATGAAATGGAACTATCTGTGGTCCCTGACTGGATAACTGAAACTTTTTATAGATGAAAATAACGAATAGCCCAGTGGTAACATGAATTTTCAGATGAATAATCATGTGTACAAATAATTGGTGAACTCTTGAAATGTACAAATATTTTCTCAAATAAGCAGATGGTGCATTACAGTGTGCTTGAGAATATAATGTGTATGAATATACATGCACTGTAGCACATTTTGCATATTGAGTAGGGCCATTAGAACCATCTTTTTAAAAAAAGTGTAATGATAATTTATGGTTAAAAGTTCAATTTATTTGCTATTTCTTTTATTGATTATTATCTAGCTTTAACAATTGTCCTATTAGTTTCACTGTGAAACCTCGCTGAAATGTCACCAAAATCCTTTTATGGGCACTGAAACTTGTGGTGTTGGTGCAAAATGACATACATCCTTCTGATCTCTGCAGTACTACAATGAGAGAGTTACGGTATGAGCAAATCCCACAGAAGTACTATACTCCAGAGGTGAGGGTTGAACTTTAGAAAGAGATAGAATATTAATGTTGACCATGCTACATACATGACTCACTCATGCAAACAGTCAGGGAAGTCAAATTCACAGTAAATAGTAAAAACAGCAAGGAGTCCTGTAGCATCTTAAACACCAACAAATTTATTTGAGCATAAGCTTCCTTAGGCTGGAGCCCATTTTGTCAGATGTATCACTTCATGCATCTGACAAAGTGGGCTCCAGCCTACAAAAGCTTATGCCCAAATAAATGTGTTAGTTTTTAAGGTGTTTCCGGACTCCGCATTGGTTTTGCTGAAACAGACTAACCTGGCTACCCCTCTTCAAAACAAGGTGCGACTTCTGTTTCAATTAAACATAACTTCACCAATGTATAGTGCATATACGTATCCTGGAGGAGGAGCCATAAAGGCTACGTCTAGACTGCAGCTCTTTTCTGGGATACTGGAGGTATCCCGGAAAAGTTATGCCACGTCCAAGGAACATGTCCGTTTTTCCAAAAAAATTTTGGAAAAGTGGCTGCACTCTTTCGCCATCCCTGTGAACCTTGTTTTATGAGGAAGAAGGGATATGTCGAAAGAGGAAGTTTTTCTGAAATTTGGTGCCGGGTAAATGCGCCAAATTTCAGAAAAGGCTCTTTCAAAAGAAAAGCGGAAAAAGATATGCAAATTGTGGCTCTCAATTTGCGTATCTTTTTCCGACTTTTCTTTGTAGTGTAGACCAAGCAAAACTGCTCCCACAGATACTACAAATTGAAATAAATATCAACTTATCTTTAATTTAAAGGCGAGACAAAGAGGCTCTTGTTTAAATCACTGACAAGTACAAAAGTTTAAAAAACACTAGAGAACACTGCACTTTTTGCAGTTTGTTTTAATGTGCAGTGAGGAGAAAAATGGGTTTGAGGAGAAGGATGTATTTGGAGTATAGAAACTGTGCAAAGCCAGAAGATTCCAGAGCACAGCATTAAAACGCTTTATGAAAAAGATTAACACAAAGCATCTGAGCCAGTCCAGTGTTTACTGGGAAAATTCAGGTCAAACCTTGGATTAATGCTTTGTGTGTTTCACTGATAACCTTGATATTTTCCTACTTATCTGTCTCATACTCTTATGGTTATTTAAGACCCATATTTTTTCTATGAAGGAATAAAAAAATGTCACAACTGCTCCAGTGCCATCCATCTTTCAGGTAAAGTGACACTAGCACAGTATCTTTGATTTTCAATAAATTAAAAACTCATTTAGATGAGTAATTAGCAGACCTAGCATTAAACATCTGTGTCTTTGGGTAAAATTGTTTGTACAAAGCTTAAGCAATTAAGGTTTATGTCAAGAGTCCATTAAAGCATGGTAGGAATTGGGGGAGGAGGATGTAGATAACATTTACATGGGCGGTAGGGCTCATATGCAGGCTGTCTGTGCTCTCCCTTCAGTACCTGGGCTGCAGTAACCACTGCAGATTATCCACCTACTTTGTGCTGGTGTTTTGGGACTCTCAAGCGGGATCCTGTGAGTGCATATCCTAGTTTTTGTGTGTCGTGTGCTGAATTGGCCTAGTGAGGGCCACAAGGAATCCCCCTGCAGCATGCCATAGCTGTATAGGTTCCAATGCAAATATGCTTTGCCTGTGCTCACCATCTTCCCTCCAGAACAGAGTGAATTTTAACTCTCTCAGTATAGTCTATAAAGTGCTAGCAGACCATTTGTTGTTTTTTCAGTATAGACAGGAATGCATATGGTCAGAGGTACCTATATTATCACAGGAACATCCATGGCATGTTCAAGTACCTTTTTAAAAACACAATTTTATTGCCCTTTTAATAATCACTGTCCTGTCATTGCAATGGCTGCCCAGACATTTTTACTTGTGTGAGAGAGTTTCTGTTAACTTTGATTATGGAATTGAACACAGTAACCATGAATGATGACACAATATAATAGGCTGAAGATCTAACACTATGGTCCAGATCCATAGCTGGTAGAAATCAGCCTAGCTCATGTCTATTATGAAAACTTTCGTGTGGGGGGGGGGGGGGGGAGAATTAACCATTGGAACAATTCTTCATCACTAGCAATTTTTAAATCAAAATCAGGTGTTGATTTTCTAAATGATCTGCTCCAGGCTTTAATTTAGAGAAGTTCTGTGGCCTGTATTATATAGGAGGTCAGACTTGGTGACCACAATGGTTCTTTTTGGTCTTGGTGTCTAGTAGAACGTCTGTCCCTTTGTGTTCTCATGTTGTAAACATTACAGTGAGCCTTTCACTCCATGTGTTTGTGGAGCTTATGTAGAACAAAGTGAGGATGATTTTTAGGAAGCGTAGGAAAGCTGAACCCAGGTCGCCATTCTCCTTTTAATTAAAATTGATACATTTAAACCTTCCCTGGCAACCAGTCTTTGGATATAACAAGCTGACCATTGATGCAGTGTTATTGGAATACAAGGGTTTGTTGTGCAGCTCCTACCTACTTCTGACACCTGTGTAAATGTTGCTTCAGTGTTAAACAGTAATTTTCCATGCTAACTGGCTCAGACTTTTAACTGAGACCAATCCACTCATTTACACTGGAGGAGTTAAGATAACACCTTCCTTGCCTTATAAAACCCATTACTTACCTGATGTGGAAAGTGGTCATTATTTGTGCTAAAGATCTCATCCCTGCCTTTCCATTTCTCCATTTGCCTAAATCCACCCCCGCAACATGTTTACATGTGTAGTCAGCCTAGTTGATTATTGCTGCTGTTTCTTTCTCTTGAGTCCAGCACTTCCTTCAGATGGGGGAAAAACACTGCACCATATAGTACTTCCTCTTCCCCGTCCTCCCCTGCATTCCCATGCATGCAGCACTGTGTGCAAGAGAGATGGATTAGCTCTGCTCCTTGACCCCTGATTTGCTTGCACTCTGAGTGCAGCCACAGGGCAGCAGAAGGTGAGGGAGAGAGCCCTGGAGATAAGTGGGGGTGACCAGCGGGTCTTTGGAAAAAGGGAAAAGTGACAGCACTGTTGCAGGGAAAATAACTTTGGGATTCAATACACAAAGTGCTCGTGCAACTAGCAACTAAAAGGGGCTACAGCATGGAAGCGAGAGGGAGAATGGTGGTCGCAATATAGATAAAAGGAGAGGTCGTCTTAGAAAAGGTACTTCTGTAAAGAAGAGAGGGAAAGGATAAAAGAAGCAGAATCTGTGTGTTTCTTTGTGATTTACACCAGCTGAAGATCTGGTCCACTGATCCCAAGCAAGTCATCAGGATCTAAGTGAAGTGCCTTTAACATGCCTCCTTACGTAAATGTGGTTTTGGTGATTTTCTGTGTCTGCATTGAGGGCTTAAGATTTGAAGTCCTTGTAATGTTTTGGATTTACATGGCTGTATGTCAGACTTGTTTAAGAGGACTCTCTCAACATAATGCATGAAAAGAGCCCCAATTCTTGGTAAGTAACCTCATTTGATATAACGATGTTTGCCATTTTTTGCATTTCATCTTTTAACTGTTTCTCACTAGGCGCGATGATAGATCTGAACTTTGCAATTATTTCTTCCCACTTTATTATAATCTGGTGTTTGAGAGAGAGAGGCCTCAGTTGAATCATTGATCGCTGATGCCAGGACAGCTGAATAATTTTATAACACTACTGCATTGGTTGGGCAAAATGTGACTCTCTTGTATTTCAAAATAGCTTGTATTGTTTTGATTGAACATATATTAAGTGTTCATTTTAATAGACTCTAGTTATATACCACAACCACAGTGAATACTCAAGAAAATTGAATTACTTTAAGCAAAATCATTTGTAAAACTCATGTGCTTTAAAAACAGGGAAAAATGGATATTAAAGGCATCAGACTGCAAATGAAATAAAATGTAATGCAATGAATTTGTGATAAAGTGAAGTTTGTGCTGGTAAGCTCACTTGTCATTGTCATTCTGCCTTCAACTCCCATATGAATCGATAGCTGTTATTAACTGTCTCGTATTGTGTCTCCATAGGAACTTTTAAAACACATTTAAAATAAAATAAGTAGCAAAGTGACACTTTATCATTATCATTATATATTTCTTTAAAGGGAAAAATTTTCTAGAAGCAATACAGCTTGTAATTACATAGTCAAAATTCATTGTATGCAGTCAAGTTACA
This sequence comes from Rafetus swinhoei, assembly GCA_019425775.1. Classification (NCBI taxonomy): domain Eukaryota; kingdom Metazoa; phylum Chordata; order Testudines; family Trionychidae; genus Rafetus; species Rafetus swinhoei. The sequence goes on along the minus strand of CM033437.1, from coordinate 264,009,997 downwards.
ATGCACGTGCCTCCCTCAAGAAGAATTACCCAGTGTCGTGGAGTGTTCAAATGCTCCCCACACATGGCTGCCCTTGTTGATGGGGCTATATACTATAAATAGAACGCAGTACCATTTTCATAGGGCAAAACAGAACAATCCATGAGATAATAAATTATAAACCAACTATGTTCACCATCTGAATTAGAGGGGAGATGAGGAAACCAGGCATCCATGAAACTGACACTCTCTGTGACTAGCTATAGCCGTCTTAAATTATTGTGCTACACCTTTGAACTTTTTAAATTCACACATCAGAATGGTATGTATACCCCTTCCCTCTATTCCTGTAGATAAAGCAGTTTACTCTTGTAATGGACAAGACATTTCCAAGTCTCTAAAGCAGAATGAGAAATTCATAATGTGTAAAAAATACAATAGCAGCAAATGGTTAGTATATTTCAGTTATTTATTACCCACCCCAAAAATTCAATAATCTATCTGCCTTGCCTTCCCCCTCAAAGGCTATGTCTAAACTACAGAATTTTTCCGGGATACCAGAGGTATCCCGGAAAAACTCTGCTGCATCCAGGGAATGCGTTTGCCTTTCTGATTTTTTTTTTTTCGGAAGAGCAGATGCTATTTTCTGGCATCCCTGTAAACCTTGCTTTATGAGGAAGAAGGGATGTTCCAAAAAAGGGTTTTTTTCTGACAATTGGCCCTGTGTAGACGGGCCGAATGTCAGAAAAGCCTTTTCCAAAAAAAGAAGCGGAAAAAGCTACGCAAATTGTGGTTCGCAATTTGCGTAGTTTTTTTCGGAAGAACAGTGTCATGTAGTTATAGCCAAAGAAAACAAACATTTGGAGTCAACATCATATTCTCTTGTCTGGCCGCAGACATCAGCTGATTTCTTTAATCTTCTATAGCAAGTGACTTGTTGACCATGAGAAAAACAGAAAATAAATGTTTACATTTAGAGAAAACCAGTAATTTAACAAAAACCTATAGAGTGACACTCCCCTGAACTGTAGCTTTTGGTGGATTGGATGATGTTCATCTACATGACCTGTAGTCAAGGCCATTCCTGCCTATGCCTCCTTGGAGTCTATTTTTGACTACTCAAAAATAGGCATTTCTTGAATCCCTGTTGGAGCAGAACACTGTTGTGATGAATTTTATGGGAGAAGACTTTTCAGTCTGTGCTCTTTTGACAGAGTGCTGAGATGGGGTAAATCTCCAAACATTGTCCTTCCATTGCCTCCTTTAACAGACTGAAAGTTTTTTCTCTCCTGGACAGTCTGTGTGAAATTGCTAAATAAATCTAAAATGAAGTGCTATGATTTTAAAGTAACTTTTATTTAGAAAAGAGAGAACTGATCAAAACAAAAGAAACCATCTGAATAATGTAATCTAGACACTTGGCAAAACTCATCTAAATAGATTCATCTTAGGCTCACTTCCAACACAAAGACTTACATTTTGTAGAGGACACCGTTTTCTTTTCAGCCCTCAGCCTGTCACAAATACATTTTTTACCATGTACCATGATAATTCCATCTCTCTTGTTTCTGAAGAACTCTCCCTGTTTCAAGTCCCTTTTTCAGTTAGTCTGTGATTCTTTTGCTATTCCACTTCTTACAGGGTTCAGGGTGAAATTACCTCAGTATTGTAACTATGTAATGGTTGGCTAGCAGTATCATCTGCCAAAATCATCTTAAAAAACCCCCAAAGATACCGAATTTATTTGCTTGTCACTGTTCCTTGCTACATGTGACGAGTTCCTTGGAGTATACTAGAATTTTGCAAATTTTAAAACATCTGATTTAAAGATCACTGATGCAAGCAGTGAAGATGAAGCCTTTCAGATGGTTATAAGATATTTAAATGATTCTTTTTATAATGCCATAAACATATATAGCACTTCATTGATTGGTGCAAGAAGGTACAGCCTTAGCTCCAAGGAACTTAAAATCTAAATTAGACAAGGCAGACACATGTGAGAAAGAGTTGATGTAAAATTGAATCCATTAAAAGGTACATTATTGAGGTTTGGTTCTTGTCTAGTGGTTCCAGGATTATTTTTCCAAGAGGGAAAGTGAGGGAACATAGTTAGCAGTGAAAAGGTAAGTGAAAGATAAAAGTTCCATAGAGAGATGTGGTCTACTTAGTTGTACTGGACTTGGGGGCTGTTTCAAGCACAGGGCCTACCATAAAAGAAGGTGTAAGGGATTCATTTGGGAGAAGAAAATGAAGTGCTTAGTATGGGGAGAACAATGAAACAGCAACATGTAATTATTGAAGTATTGGAGAGTCAGTTGGACCTAACAAAGCAATGTGAAAGGGCAGCATAATGGCAGATCAAATACAGTGTAGATAAATCTAAAGGTAATGCCTCTTGGGAGAAATCATTTGAATTGTTCACAGATAGCTAGTCTCTGAACCAACTATAATTACAGAGTGTCATTGTGAACAATCTTTTGTTCTATGTGCAGTGGTGATCAAAGAAGCAAACAATGTATTAGGATGTATAATGAATGAAAACATAGATATTGCTACATTGGATCAGACCAGTCCAGTGTCTTGTTCAGTATTATGTCTCCAACAGTGGCTAATACTACTATAGGGCATCACCGTTATAAGCTGCCCCAGTATACATCCGTTCTGCACTAAGGTTGTTGACGCTTGTAGGAACTGATGCGTTATAAGTCCTCCTGCTCTTAAGTCTGCAAAAAGAAAAAACAATTTGCACAAATGGAAATGAGCCATGGAAAAAAATTCCCCGTTTTAAGTAGTTTCACTGTAAGTCCAAGTTTTTTGGAACGTATCTTAGACTTACAGCGAGGACAGCCTGTATACGAAAAACTGTTTCTGGAAACATTTATTGGAAGAACCCAAAAGATGTTCAGATTTTAATGGCATTAGGGAGTTCAAAGTAGTGTCCATTTCCAGGGTACAGGGAAGATAATTCATCTCAGAGTTCAGTAGATACTTCTGACTTCAGTAGGTATTCCCATAGCTAGTAGGGTTTTAAGGTGTGTCTTGATTAGGTGAGGATTTCCCTTCAGCAGGGATGCTGTTCAGAGTTAGTCATAGGGACAAAACTCACCCAGGATGCAAGGATCAGTGTATTATCTCCGCAGAAGCCAACAGAAGGCTAAATATTGTGGTTAATGTACTTGTTGTTGCTTATGTGAATTCTTGCCTTTCAGTAAAGCTTCAGCCTTTTCTCAACATTATTGCTCAACTGTCTTGGGGCAAGGAGTTTGATTAACTAGTACAGAGTATAAAGTATCTGCCCCACTCATCAGTGCACTACTTGACATTGTAGGAAGGAAAAAATATTTGACAAACATGAAAAAAAACCCTCATTGAAACCCACTATAATGGGATTAACAGAGCACAGGTCAACTTTGTGTACACCCCAGAGAGAAAAACCTTGTTGGTGTTTTAGTTGTATTAATTAGCTTTGCAAAGGTGATAATGTGTGATAACTTAAACACAAATTGCATTGTGTGTTAGCAACAGTAGAATTTTCACATCTGGACTCGCTCTAGGTAATGAGTGATAATCAGAATGCTAAATTAAGCACACCAGCTATTTTTGCATATAAAATGTCCATGAACAATCAGGAAATTAGGCAGCTAAAAACTCCATTTAAATATAAAGACCTATTTTTCCTCTGGGTTTTAAATTATGTCAAAGTACTATTAGCTCAGAATGATGGGTTAATTTTAAATACTGTTACAGTGAGTGCACCTAGAGAACCCTCATCATAAGGCATCATGAAAGTGGAAGTTGACATTTTAAATAAGAATTCTGCTTCTATTCTCATCAGGCAATTAATTCCAGAAAGCAGGTCTATTAAAATAATTAATGCCGGACCATGGATGTTGCCGGACCAGAGAATCCCAGTTAAGAGATTTTCAACCTGTATTTATTCCTGAACACAAAATTAGTGGAGCGTTCCCAGCCATGTCTGCCTCTTTTTTCCCCTATCATTAGCACATTTTAATTGCCAGAGGTAATATTCGGCATTCTGCTTGTTTCTGAACAAAAAAGATATTGGTCTGATGCCTCAAACAACTTAAGTGATCGTAGGTATATAGTGTTTTTCACATCTGGAATATCAGTTTCCCAGTGTGTAAATAAAGACCAAATGAAGGACACTGAGGTAAGTTTTCTGCAGTTCTGAATAATTAGGCTCTGAGCTATGAAAAATATGAGTTTTAATCCTTTAATATCTTTCTGTGTTCAGCCTGCTTGTAGGAATTGCCTACTGAGGAGGAGTGTTTGGTATAAACAGAACTTTCAAAGTGTGGTAATTTGTGACGCTGGTAAACTAGGGGTGTCGGCTCTTGTCAAGTCTGTAGGCCTCAGCTGAACACTGACAAATTCTAACCAGTACTGCTCAGACAGGTGTTGAACTTGTGAACATGAGTTTAGTGTTTACACTCTGTGACGTGCTTGCAGGAGTGTGCACAGAAATTTAACTTTGACCCCTTTCGGGGGGGAGGAGGGGAAACGCATTCTGTGCCCCAGCGCCAGCAGAAGCTTTCTTTTCCCCCTGTCTCCTCTTTGCCTGGGCTCTGTCAGAAGCTCACTTTCTTCCCCACAGGCCTGAGGCCAGGAGGAGCTTGCTCCGTCTGCCACGGCAGCCCTAGGGCTGGAGGAATTTTGTGCCTCTGACAACCATGGTGGGGGCCCAGGCCCCTGTTTGGCTGCCCCCCTTCTGATCACCCCTGTAAGCATGTAAGTTACTACATACATACTCTTAGGCCAGGATTACACTACGGCTTTATGTTGGTATTACTGCATAGTTATTCTGACCTAATCCTACCATGTAGACAGCACTATATCAGTAGTAGGGCTCTCCTGTTGACATAGCTACTTCTTCTTGTGGAGGTGACTTAACCATGCCAATGGGAGAAGCTCTCCCATCAGTGCAGGAGCATCTTCACTTAAGCACTATAGTGGCGCAGCTGCATTGGTAAAACTGTGTCAATACAGCATTTTAAATGTAGACCTACCCTTACTTGTAATATCAGTATCTTGTGCTAGATGGCAACATGTAAATTTTGCTTTATAATTGTAAAAATACCTGCTCTGAACTTGTGAACCTAGGCTGGAAAAGTGCCCCCTAACCTGCCCAATCATAAGAACTATCAGTACTGAGTGGGTCATTTTGAAACATCACAACACACAGGCTGGTTTAATGGCCCCTGTACACCCATGAAAGGTGTTAAGTGACAGAAAGCACATCCCATCAGCTTGAATTCTGGAAGAGGGAAATGAAGATAGATGGCATGAAGATATTTCAGCCCTTTGCTATCTGGATTCTAACAAGGACTGGAGCTAAGAAACAAACAAACAATAAAAAGCACACAAATGGTCTGGTAGCACTTTCTAAACTAACAAAACATGTAGATGGTATCATGAGCTTTCGTAGGCACAGCCCACTTCTTCAGATTACCGGTCATCTGAAGAAGTGGGCTGTGCCCACGAAAACTCATTATACCATCTACATGTTTTGTTAGTCTAGAAAGTGCAACCAGACCATTTGTTGTTTTTTTTCTGTACAGATTAACTCAGCTACCCCCTGAAGCACTAAAAAGCATATATTCCTAGGGTCAAACTGGGTTAGCCCTAAGAAGACATTCGGTGCAGACGGATTACTATATCTCTATTACTTTTCGGAACCATAGATTGAATATATTTGTGTATATATGCTGCCTGCATTAACCTATAAATCATTATTTTCCTGGTTAATAAATCTTTACATAGATTAGTATAGGATTGGCTACCAATTTTAGAATGATAGAATTGTCTTTGGTGTGAGATCTAAGGTACAATTTGATTTGGGGTAAGAGACTGGGAGCACACTGAGGCTATGTCTACACTGCATGCTTAATTTGAAATAACTCACGTTATTTCAAAATAGCAGAGTGTGAATCTACACCGCAAGCCCATTATTGCAAAATAATTTTGAAATAATGGGCTTATTCTGATTTCTGTAGCCCTCATTTCACAAGGAGTGAAGGAAGTCGAAGGAAGAATCTTCTTCCTTTGATGTCCTGCTGTGTAGACAGTGCCTAATGCCAAGTTAAGCTACTTCGATTTCAGCTATGAGATTGACGCAGCTGAAGTTGCGTATCTTAACTCGACTTTAGCCTGCATTGTAGATGTACCCTGAATGTTTTGTGATTTTTGGTGTAAGTGACAATTTATCACCATGTGGACCATTTAAATCCAGCTTGCCTGGGTAGCAAGATAGACTGGAATGCCCAAAGGGACTGTCTGACTCTATGGGAAGACTGTAATAGCAATCCAGAATTTCACAAGTGTTAGTGGGTTGGTGCAATCTAATTACAGGCAGTCCTTGACTTCACAGCATTCAGTTTATGATGAACAGTACTTACGATGTTTCTGAATCAACACCCCGATTCAACTTATGATGCTGGTTTCGACTTTACAGTACTCGGTCCTGCAGTGGAGTGGATTACAGTTCAGAGTTGCAATGTTTTGACTTACAATGTAGTTTTCATGAACCTATTGCATTGTAAGTCTGAGGACTGTCTGTATAGAACATACCATCAGTTTGGGTTCTCTGCTCTGCTTTTTGCAGTCTGCCCTGAAGCTGGAGCTCTCTGCCATGAGCCATTCCAAACAGTGACAATAATTTTCAAGAATCATTGCTTTTAAACAGAGTTACAATTAGTGTGGTATTGGATCTGTTTCTCTGATGATCTTTCCAGAATCTGTTCTGTGGGAGTCCTCTCACAGCAAAGCAGGTCTTCATTAAGACTTAAATCCAAAAGCTGAGCAATGTGCTTTTTCTGAAAAGCAGTGATGGCTGATGAATAATTGCCTCCCGGTATCCGAAGGGGATGGATGTTTCATAGTTTTATTTAGTCTTCACAGATCTCTCCATGGCAGGTTGCAGCCATTAGAAGTTGTTTTCCATTTATGTCTCTAGTTCCACTTCTGTAGCATGTATGTGCTCTCTATTATGGCATTTTGTCCTTGCTGTCATTTCTTCACTCTCTGAACTGGAGATTAAGTACATGATTTCTTTAGCAGCAAGCCAGGCTTGGAGATGATTCTAGGTAGAATCTCTGAAGTGAAACACACAAAGAGAAAAATCTAGCACTAGGGATTTTACTCCCCCTTTTATTTCCACTTAACTTTCTTGTTCATTGTTTGGAAAAAAAGCTTTTTGTCTTCTGTGTTTCTTTTTTCATTGTCAGATGACCCTGTAGACATCTAGCTTTCTTTCCACAAACATAACAATTGCGGAATCCATCAGTGTCTCTAAAAAGGAGACTGCTAGACCTGATCTTTCTTAGACTGGGACTTCCCCCAGAAACTCAGGGAAGGACTGCTTCCCTTTTGCCGGAGGCCGATTTGCACAGTATAATTGGCTATTTCGTCTTTCTGTACCAAGTCTTAACTATGCAGTGTTGTTTCAGGAGTGGAGGGTTAAGGATGCACAGAACTTATACACATAATCAACTACCCCTGTGCACTACAGCATACAATCCTGTAGGGACTCCCTGTGCACTAGTAGACAATTTTTTGAGGGGGAGGCACTTAATATATTGCAGTGAATTTTTAATGATTCTGCTCCTCTCCCTCCTACATAGGAATAGTGCAGCAGCTGCACGAGCTACTGAAGTAATAGCTAAAGAGTTGCAGCGCTCTGGACTTGGGGCAGAGCAGAGGACTTTTCCACTAGAGCTGACTGGAAACTTTCCAATCAACCATTTTTCATTAATCAAAACTGAAACTCATTGCAGGAGAGAGAAGTTTATGACCACTCTCTGAATTTTAATAAAGTTTTTAACAAGTTTTAAAATGGTTGGTAATGGCACATTGACTTTTTTTTAAAAAAAGACTTAATTTGAAATTTTAGTGAGTTCATATCATTTAAAAGCTTTAAATATTGAAATAAAACATTGAAATTATTAAAATATAACACTTTACTCAATCTGACATTTATTTTGGATTATCAGTTCACAATAATTTCAAAGATTTTGACAAAAAAACCAATGGTTTTAAATTGCAGCAAGGGAGGTTTAGGTTTGATATTAGGAAAAACTTCCTGTCAGGGAGGTTAAATGCTGGAATAAATTGTGTAGGGAACTTGTGGAATCTCCATCATTGGAGATATTTAAGAGCAGGCTAGATAGGCATCTGTCAGAGATGATCTAGATGGTGCTTGGTCCTGCCATAAGGGCAGAGGACTGGACTTGATGACCTCTTGAGGTCCCTTCCAGTTCTAGGATTCTACGATTCTATAATTTTATCCTGATTCCAGACTGAGGAAAAAATAGAAAATCTCAAACTCTTGTGGGATGGAAACAACCATCTCCCGCTCAGTTCTATTTTTTCATCTTATTCTCATCTGACTCTTGTAGTTTGTTCAGGATTTGTGCAGGGAACATGATTTGCCTCAGAAGTGTTTAGTATAAATACGCTGCATATGGCCTTATGAAAAATTAATTTTAAAAAGGGAGAAAACACAGTTACAGTAGAAACTACTTTTAACCACATTTTCATGCTTCCGTTGATTGCTGTTATTATTTATAGGAATGTAATACTTTTAGCATGGCATGCTTACCTTTAAATAATCAAATACTTGCTATTAGATAATATAGTGTATTTTACCATAATCTGGGCTAATGTGGTTACTAGATAAAATAAAAAGCCTTGAATATTACAACCTTTTCCTGGGCAATCATGAACATAAAAAAAAAATCTTGAAAAAAATATTGACATTGCATGGTATTTCAATGTATTTTTTCTTGCATTTAAAAACCATGCATGCATATCTGGCCCTGAAGCTTTAAGGTGAGACAAGTATCTTAAAAACAGCTTCCTGGGTGGTATTAAAATCAATTTGATCTGCATCAAACATTTAGTTACATATCTACAACCAGTTCTGTCAGGAGAACTAAAATATTAAATATGTGATGAATAATGCAAATGTCTTGGAGTTTAGTGATCTTTATATGATTAGGAAAGTAATAAATGGCTGGGTTATTTAATGGGCACAAAAACTACTATTATTTCTACAGAGATAGCACATACAATGATGAAAATAACCTCATGCTATTCATTATACATCTCTTAAGGGGTGAAGTTCTGTTCCTCATATGTGAGCAGAGCTTTCCCTTCATCTGCTGCAGAAAGAAGAAAGAGTGATGGGGAAATTCAAGGGTTAGGGTTTTGGAAAACGTATAATATTGTACAAAAAGATGTAGATTTGGAAAGCTAATACAGTGAGAGAGATTCAATTAAAATTAAATCCTGTGGCTCAAAAGGAGATTTGAAAGTCTTAAGCATAGAGCCATTCTTTGGTGTTCTCTGACCTCCCAAATGAGGCCACCTCTCTCTCCTTCTCCATCCCATTGCTTTGGTTGTGCTATTTAAAATGCTACCAACAGCACTGTTGCTTGGTCAGGCTGCTGCAGTTCTCCAAACACCATCATCACACCCTTCCTACTTTCTCTCACTATTTTTTGATGGTGCTGCTTGATACATTTGCTACAACTTGACTGTCTGACTAATTGGGACAGAGGAGTGATATCCCTTCCCATACCCCCAATATTTTTCTCCCTTTACATGCCAAAACCAGTTATTTACCATTTCCTTCTATATTTTTCTTAATATCTCACATTTTGGAAATATTCAGGTCTTGATTCCCATTTTTGCTAAAGTCTTGCTTTGTTGATGAAGATGGCCGTTAGTATAAATAAGGATCAGTCTCACTCCTCTTTAATGTCAATGGATTTACATTATTACACTTGATTCATGAAGACTTAAGACTTAAGTTACAAAGCTATAGAAAAGACATTTCTTTCAAAAAGAAGGGGAACAAAAAGTGTCAGTTGTGAAAATTAATTACTATGGCAACCTCCACAGTGTATTTCCTAATGTAGGAATTTGCTTCTGAGAAGTACCCTTCTCAAAGAGTAAAGTGAGTTCTTAAAGCTTACAATAATGCTGTAAGAACCAGCAAATTCCAGAGTCTTTACAGATTTTACTGACGTTATTCTGAAATAACATAGTCTGCGTCTACACACAAGCAGTTATTTCGACATAATGTCAAAAGAATGTTGAGCTGGAGGACGGCTGACTCCAACTTCTGTAATCCTCATTGTACAAGGAGTAAGGGAAGTCGGAAGAAGAGACTATTTCGAAATAAGTGTTGTGTAGACAGCGCCAAAAGTTGAACTAAGCTAATTCAATTTAAGGTACGCGATTAGCGTAGCTCAAGTTGCATAGCTTTGTTTCAAGTTTAGCCCTGCTATGTAGACGTGCCTTCAGATGAGGAGTTTCAAATGCAGCTAGATTTTCATAAGGGAAAATTATTGGAACTTGGTGTACTGCATGCTAGCTAACCTAACTACCTACCACACATACTTATATCTGTAAGGACTGGGTAAAGTTTCCCAGCAAATAATCTGGCCAGTTCATTTCCTGAATTTACAGTGACAATTTATATATATATTTCTCTGATTTTTACCACATCATGTCCTTTTCATTATTAGTGCTGCTTTTTTATGTGCTTGACATTTTATCAGCAGTTACCTCAGGGGGAAAAGGGAGAGGGTCAAAAAATAAGGGAATCTGGTCCATTATTTGATAGTTTTAATGAAACCGCTTTAGAAGCTGGTTCTGAAGCTTTACTGCTGGCTTCCATCTTCTCTAATGCACCTTTTAATATCCTAATATCCCTTTAGGCCAAAGCAGCCTTAAGAATATGTGTACCCGTATGCCTGTGCCATAGCACTTAGCAGAGGGGAAAGGGAAGAGGACACCTCTCCCCACTATATCATTTTCATAGAATCATAGAAGACTAGAACTGGAAGGGACCTCAAGAGATCATCAAGTCTAGTCCCCTGCCCTCACAGCAGGACCAAGCACCGTCTAGATCATCCCTGATAAATGTCTATCCAATCTGCTCTTAAATAACTCCAGTGATGGAGATTCCACAACCTCCCTACGCAATTTATTTCAGTGTTTAACCACCCTGACAGTTAGGAAGTTTTTCCTAATGTCCAACCTAAACCCCCCTTGCTGCACTTTAAGCCCATTGCTTCTTGTCCTATCAGCAGAGGCCAAGGAGAACATTTCCCCCCGCCTCCTCCCTGTGACATTTTGTTCATGTAACTATTGTAATTTGTATGAGTATAAATCTTTAGTATCCACATTTTTGCATACTCCTATATCCCCCTACAGCCTTTTTTTTTTTTACCATGGCTTATTGGCTTTCCAAAAACTATGTTGTGCTTTGAAAAGATACTGGCCCATTTTCATGAACATTGGCTGCTTCTCATCAGTGATAGATATGTCATTAATTCACTGATAGCGGTCTCCAAGTTCTTGATGAGCAAGCATTTACATGTTTACAGGCTAGGCTCAGTACCGGGCAAATTAGTTGAAATAATGGTAAAGAATAAAATTGTCAGACACATACAAGAACATAATTTGTTGGGCAAAAGTCAACATGGTTTTTGTAAAGGGAAATCAGGTTTTACTAATCTATTAGAGTTCTTTGAAGGGGTCAACAAACATGTGGACAAGGGGGATCCAGTAGATATAGTGTACTTAGATTTCCAGAAAGCCTTTGACAAAGTCCCTCACCAAAGGCTCTTATGTAAATTAAGTTGTCATGGGATAAGAGGGAAGATCCTTTCATGGACTGAGAACTGGTTAAAAGACAGGAAACAAAGGGTAGGAATAAATGGTAAATTTTCAGAATGGAGAAGGGTAACTAGTGGTGCTCCTAGGACCAATCCTATTCAATTTATTCATAAATGATCTGGAGACAGGGGTAAACAGTGAGGTGGCAAAGTTTGCAGACGATACTAAACTGCTCAAGGTAGTTAAGACCAAAGCAGACAGTGAAGAACTTCAAAAAAGATCTCTCAAAACTAAGTGATTGGGCAACAAAATGGCAAATGAAATTTAATGTGGATAAATGTGAAGTAATGCACAATGGAAAAAAATAACCCCAACTATACATATAATATGATGGGGGCAAATTTAGCTACATCTAATCAGGAAAGAGATCTTGGAGTCATTGTGGATAGTTCTTTGAAGACGTCCACGCAGTGTGCAGCGGCAGTCAAAAAAGCAAACAGGATGTTAGGAATCATTAAAAAAGGGATAGAGAATAAGACAGAGAATGTCTTATTGCCCTTATATAAATCCATGGTACGCCCACATCTTGAATACTGCGTACAGATGTAGTCTCCTCATCTCAAAAAAGATATACTGGCATTAGAAAAGGTTCAGAGAAGGGCAACTAAAATGATTAGAGGTTTGAAACGGGTCCCATTTGAGGAGAGATTAAAGAGACTGGGACTTTTCAGCTTAGAAAAGAGGAGACTAAGGGGGGATATGATAGAGGTATATAAAATCATGAGTGGTGTGGAGAAAATGAATAAGGAAAAGTTATTTACTTGTTCCCATAATATAAGAACTAGGGGCCACCAAATGAAACTAATGGGCAGCAGGTTTAAAACAAATAAAAGGAAGTTTTTCTTCACACAGCGCATAGTCAATCTGTGGAACTCCTTGCCTGAGGAGGTTGTGAAGGCTAGGACTATAACAGGGTTTAAAAGAAAACTAGATAAATTCATGGAGGTTAAGTCCATTAATGGCTATTAGACAGTATGGGTAAGGAATGGTGTCCCTAGCCTCTGTTTGTCAGAGGGTGGAGCGGGATGGCAGGAGAGAGATTGCTTGATCATTACCTGTTCAATTCACTCCCTCTGGGACACCTGGCATTGGCCACTGTCGGCAGACCCCTGGGCTGGATGGACCTTTGGTCTGACCCAGTATGGCCATTCTTATGTTCTAAAATTCAGCACCTCAGATTCATGTGTGAAGCTGAATTGAACCTCCAAATATTTTGCATTAACTATACACTCGCAACAGGATTGGTAGGTGACCAAATTCCTTCTCCAAAGCAAGGCTCAGCTTCCGTCCCTATAAGCAGCCAAAAAACTTGCCCAAATGCCCATATCCTTGTCTACCTCTTTCTACTCTCAACTTTCTTACATGCACAAATATGGCAGCTTCACAAAGTAGCCTGGGTTATAACTTACTTCACACTTTGACCTCTTGATTCTGATTAGCATCAGAAACTCCCAGGTCACATGAGATTGAGCGCTTTTGACTATACTTCTTTCCTCTCACAACCTTGTTTTCTCTTCCCACTTTTTTAAGCCCTGTCTGCCCTTTTGCCTATGGGTGTCTCAGCTATCCCATGGTGTAATTAGTAAAGTTATTTGAAACAATAGAGATCTAAGATCAATGTGTTTGGGCTCTAACTGGATGTCTACCTACAGTTTTTGTTTAGTATCTGTATTGTTAGGATTCATTTATATTTCAGTTGTGTTGGCTCTCATTTGAAAAGTCATCTTATCCTGCTGGAATGATAAATATGGCTTTTGATTTCGGTTTTCAAAGATAAATACCAGTTAAACACCCCTGTTATGGGGGAAGGGAAGAAAAAATTAAATTGGTGTTAAACTAATAAACACCAGCAATGGTTACCCGTATCTAAGGGGTCTAGACTAAACAACAATGCAGGCAACAGCAGTGAGAATTCTGAAGTGCATGAACATGTCATGCATTTGTTGGTCTGTGTTCACCCTGCTGGTATGCATTAGGGAACACTACAAAGACATTATTCATTACATTTTATATTTACTATACAGACTGAATCTCTCTAAACTGGGGCTGTCTGGTCCGGCAACATCTGTGGTCTGGTAGGACGACGGATATTCCAAGACCAGAGAGCCTTGGTGCTTGGGAGCCCGTGGGGCTAGAAGCCTGGCCATGAAGGGGCCAGCAGTAGGGGGAAAGCTGTCCGAGAAGCCAGCAGTTGGGCCCGGGCTGATGGCAGGGAGGCCAGAAATGACCTCCCTGGTCCAGCAAAATCCCTCATCCAGGAATGGTCAGGCCCCAAAGAAGCCGGACCAGGGAGGTCCAACCTGTAACAAATAATGTATATATTATTCATTAGAGTATATACAAAGAAAGCACCCCCCCCCAAACATCCTGATTTTTGGACATCTACATAAAACTCAAATTGCTAAAAATATTCTCCCCCAAATGAAATGAATAACTTCCCCTACCCCCAAAAATAAGGTCTAATTATAAACAACAGATTCCCTTGGTATTCCCTGTGGGTCTCTTGATGTAATTTTCTATCACGCAGTACTGGTTGCATAATACCTTTTAGTTACAGAACGTTTGGATAGGGGGTTTTGATTTTTACATTCAAAGCTAATTAAGAAGTTATTTAAAGGAGACAATCATAAATTCTACACTTATAACTTATTTTTACTTATAAAGTAAAAAGTAGTTAAAACAGGTTCTGTGACTAAGTCATTCATATTATGTAATATCTTTAGGAAACCTTTAGTGTTTTCTTTTAGTCCAAAGTTAGCAACACTTATCTAATGCTTGCATTCCTTTAAAGCACCCCCGCAATGTAATAATGCCATGACATTTTGATTTCACATAAATGCTATGAGAATGGAGTTAAGTATAACAGATTAGCTGTACTTTTTTGCCTTAATAGTAACAAAATAAACATTGCCATAGATTGGAAAATAGAATCAATACAGGGATTTTTGTCTTTGTGAAGGAACTTGATTTTAAAATTCCAAGCAAATTGAAAGGTGAAGGCACTGTCTGATTGATAAGCAGATCAGCAGCACGTTTGCAGAGTGCCATCATTGAAGCATATGCTGTGTCTGTGAGAATGCTGGCACCAGGTCATATCACATCAACATGGGCTGAAAGAGCTCTTTCAAGTAGAAGCAAATATTATGATTTTTACATGCCCTGGATTCTGCAAAACTTGGCATGACAGTTGAAATTATGTTCCCTGTCAGAGACATTCCTCCCACCCTTCACCTCTTTCTGTGATAAGTCACTACTGCTAGGAGAGAACTGCTCTTCATCTCATCAGTGTGCATTCAAGAAAACCCAGTCCATATGCCATTTACAAAATAAATAGATTCTGGGAGCAAAGCTAATACAGGCACAATCTGGTTCTCATGCTTTTGATGGTGGATGATGTTTGCTTCCATAGAAGCAGAAAGATTATTTTTTGGCAATGTCTAAGGGAAGGCAGTAAAAGTATTACAGTGCTATTTATAAAATTAAGTGAAAGAGATGGTCTGCCATGTAGTGCAGAAAGAGACTTGGACTGTTTCTGACATTCACAGGTATTTTTACTATAAATCAGACATCAAGAAGTTAATGAAAATTGTCACTTTGCATAACTTAACATTTATGGCTGTATATGCACAGCATAAAATTGAATGTGAAATTAGTGTCAAAGAAAATGATCACTGTATTTGAAAAGGTGCCTGTCCATGGTGATTTGATTAAGGAAGCTGTAGCAGGGCTGACTCATCACTGCAGCATCTCCTGCTGGTCATGCAAGGAGTTGGCTTGGTTTACGGAGTGCACAACCTTCTGATTGTGTCTTACTTATTGTCGCTCTGCTCTCCACCGTGTCTCCATGGATCCGCGTCTCGCCCTGGACTGCAGTGTTCACGACTCCATTCTCCCCCGTTCTGGGTGGTGGCAGCCATCCTCAGTCACATCTGACACTCTGGCCAACTGCAGCCCCAAAGTCTAGGCCTGCGCCTCAGGGGCAAGCTGCAGTGTATAAAGGGCACGATTCAGTGCGACGAGGTGCAGTGCAAGATGGAAAGAAGGGACCCAGGTTCCCCCGCTACTCTTGGTCCTAACCCAGGGACCCTGTGGCAGCAGCATTGTCCTGCCCGCCTTTGACCCCCTTAACTGCCCTAAATATTTCCTGGGCCACTTCCCTAGCACCTTTTCCACCCTTGTATCAAGGCCACAGCCTGGCAGGTATCAGTCTGGAGCCTTTCTCTAGGGCTACACAACATGTGGCCTGTGGGCCATGTGCTGCCCGCAGCCTGTTTGTTTGCGGCCTGGGAGCCAAAACAAAAAAGTAGTCAATATAATGGTCTTCTGTTGATGTGCGTTTTAGTAGTTAAATTCCTGGACTGTTGTTGCTCATTAAAAGTGCTGTCATATGGGTGGAAATTGTGTAAATATTGCATTTTATTAGTATCAGCAGAACTGACTTACATGGGGCCTGCGTGTTGGTCTTGCCTTAATCTTTGTATTCATGCCCGTCAGTGTGAAAGAAGGTATTTGCATATATTTGCATATATATTTGCATGTCTATGCAACCACACTTAAGTTGTGGCCCTCGGCCTGTGCTGTGAGTTCATTGTGGCCCCCGGGGCTTCCAAAGTTGAGTAGCCCTACTAGCTCCTCCTAGCCTGCCCAACACTGCTCTGTCCAAGGTGCTACACCTTCCCTGGCAATCAGTCCTGCACTGTTGCTGATCAGAACTCAACTGCCTTTTGCTCTGCTGAGCAGCTCCTTGTATCAGAGCTACCCCAAGTAAGCCGCTCTTTCATTGACTCCTTATGAGCCTCTCTCTGATTGGGATATTTTTGGTTTTATTTTGAAAGGGCCCAGGCAAGATGCTAGATATAAAAGTACATACTGTCATGAATAAATTTTGTGCATTGCAGGGATGAAAGGAAAATACATAATCAAAGAAGCTGTGGTTTAGGGAAAAGGGAGCATGTAATAGTCATTTTCTTCTAGTGGTTGAATCCTTTACAGATTTATCAATCAATGGTGCTAGTAATAATACCTAATGTAGACTCAACTTTATTCTCACCAGGTACAGCTGCCAGTTGGGTAGTCCGAAAACCCCAGATCAAATCTGAACAGGAATGGAATGCTCAGAGTGAAACAAGGGGAAATGATATCAAATGTGGAATATATTCTCCATTTGCTGTTCATTTTCTTGCAAACGGTAATACCTTCAGTACAGTTTCAGTTCACCTATTTTAGTCACTCCAGAATGCACTTAGGTATATGTTATGTTAGTTTAGGTGTTGAAACATATAATACTGAAGTTGGAAGAATGAGTACATATGGAGGGTTACTGTTGCTGCACAAGCATATGAGTTCTGCACAGCAGGAGAATGGCTTTCAGTCTGGCTGTATGGTGATGTATATAACTAAAATTGGGGAATCACTAGAAGAATCTTGGCCCTAAAACCCCTTAGTTTCACTAGGTTGTAAATAATGTAATGCACTAATAATACCAGCTGATTACTGAGATTCCAACATAGAGAAGTCAGGAAATACAAAAAATGAGCTTTTCTTCTTCTCTCTCTCCTTCATTGTTCTGCAGCCTTCTCTCCCTTCTCTTTTCATGTCAGTGGTTTTAGCTATTTTTGAAAGGGAATTTATGGATCGTGAACGTTATTAGATCATCAGCAATACACTGAAGTCAACTATTTACCTACATTGAGAAGTGTAAGCAGCAGATCAACAGGCTTCAATCTTGACTTGAAAGGGTCCCTGCCAGTAGTGACAAATGTACTTCAGTTTCCATTTAAAATAACCATTAGCCTTAGCTGAGGCAACTAGTACAGTTGTAATTGTGGCTTTTGTGATGACAGCTTTCTTGGGCTCCTGGGCAAATCGGGGATTTGGAGGGGGCCTGCTCCTCACCCCCCAGAAGGGGCAGACTCTAGAACGGAAGCGGTGAGGCTGGGGATAGCTAGTCCTCAGAGCCACCCAGAGAGTGCTGCCCTCCTTCAGCAGCCCTCAGTGCTGCCCAGAGCATGTGGCATGATACTCCAGCAAAAGGATCTGGTGTTCAGGGCTGGTTCTAACCAACTGGCAGCCCCGGGCAACTGCCCAGCTCGCCCGTAGGGTTGCCAGATAGTTTAAAAAAAAAATACTGGGCAAAAATTTGACAAGGAAAAAATAAAGCCTGCCCGGGGATGGGGAAGGTTCGGGGAATAACCAGGGAAACCTGGGGGGAGGATTCAGGAGGTCGGACCAAAATGCAGTTGCGGCCCGCCCCTAAGACCGGCTCTGCTGTGGTTACAGCCACCATTGCTGTCACAGTAGCAGCTGCAGTGGCCCAGAGATCTGGGCCCTTTTATATCGCTGGACTCTGGGACACTTGCCATCTTTGCCCCTCCCTCCCCCTGTTGTGGGCCTGCTGATGTATCAGTACCCTCTCATAAGCATGTCCTTAATTTCATCTAGGGTAGAATGTATATTCTCAGTGGAGGATATGAGGCCAATCCTGCATTCAGGTTTAACAGGAGTCTTGGGGTATGTCTACACTGCACGGCTATTTTGAAATAAACTATTCTGGAATAGTTAATCCGTAATAGCTTATTTCAAAGTAGCATGTCTACACTACAGGGAAGCCTCAAAATGAGTCCAAGGCAGGCTTCCCTAATGTAGACGTGCTGTCTTGATTTAGAGCCCCAGGAGGCACTGGGGAGGAATAACTTAGAATGGCCTTGGTAAGGGGCTATTTTGAAATAGCAGCAGTGGAGCATCTACAGACGCCTTAAATCAAAATAGCTGTTTTGGAATAGATGTTATTCCTCGTAGAATGAGGCTTACCGATTTCAGAATAAGCCATACATTATTTCAAAATAACGGAATGGTTGTGTAGACGCTCACATTATGCTAGTTATCTCAAAATAACGGTGCAGTGTAGATGCACCCATATAGTTAAAACCAACTCTTTGAAAACTTAGCTCTTAATAATTCTAGCATTAACAGTAACATGAAGTTGTGTCTTTCTGGAGAGAAGATGCCATTGTCTGTTGCCAGCTATTCACATGAGGCTGAGGGAAAGAGTTATCTTTTTTGAAAGGACTTTGCCTTAGGGAGAATTTGCTGTAACTCTTATTCCATTACCGAGGATGCCATTCAATCTATATTCATTCAGCTATATTCAATATTAAGTGTCCAGTTAATGGACTTGGTTCTTATGTTGCTTTCCGAACACACTACTGCTCCTGCACCTGCTCTCCTACTTTGCCGAAGACACCATTATACTGGCACAGAATGCAGCCACCTGCATACCTTTTATTGCTGTGTGTTAATTAGAGCTAGATGAAATACCATTTATTTAGCTCTTTCTTCTCAGCTTTATCTACTGATAAATTGTGATTTTTACTGATTTCTTTATTATTAGTTCTGTTTATTTACTATCTGTGGTAATATATAGTGCTATTTTAAAAAAAAGTTTTCCAAATTGCCATCAAAGCAGATTTGGGATGCAAATGATTTTGCACATAAAGTTTATACATATTTATATTATGAGGTTTTCTTTTATGTAACTGTTCTTGGAAAAATCAGAAAGGGGGAAAAGATTTGTCAGCGATACAAGCAAAAGAATAAGGAAGGAGTTATTTGCAAGAATTTAGTGAATGCAAGTTTACTTTAATTACCCAGCACTAATATAAAATGAGTGGTGGACAAAATGCAGCATCATTTTTTTTTCTATGCACTTGGTATGTCCTCTCTGGACAACGAATGCATTTATGAAATATTGATATTTGAAAGAACGAAGAGTGCTATCATTGCACAAAAGTTGTAGGCAGCATTGTTCTTTAGTTGAATGATTAAAGAATGGACTCTGGGACAAATTGGGAGAGTAAATTTACCATACGTTCTTACAGAAGAGACTGTTTACTGTAGATGCAACATATCTTTGATCATGGACAGTTATTTTAAAGAAGTTTTTGGTTCTTTGGCTAAATATCACTTTAATGACACCTTTTGGCCTCGAGTTAAATACCAACCAATAAGAATTCAAGGTTTTGAAATCTGTGGTGACCAAAGTTTCATGCTGTTCTAGAACATACAAGCATTTGAGTCTGCTGCCAAGGGGAAATAAAGGGGAAGAAACCAATAGAATATTTCTCCCCATTTCCATGAACCACTTCACCAAATTCAGATGGATCAAAAACTCATTACCAGACTATTATTTTCTTTTAGAGTTTATTATTTTTCTTCCAGGATGATGGTTTAGTCCTAAATTGGGTTTGTGATTTATTCCCTTAACCTTATAAGCACAAGTTCAGAATGGAGAGTCAGTTGGGTTTCTCCTGAATAGAAATCCTCCTGTGCATGGACAAGAAAAGTAGATCTATCCTTTTAGATTCCATTGTGTTATTGCCAGTTTGCTGGACTCTTGCCAAAAAAGTTTAGGTAACCAACGAGTATGGATTTTTACTAGCAGCTACATAAACACAGCCATCTCCTCTGGAAGTCACTCCTCACTTTATTTCCATTCTGAAGTATGGGCAGTGGCACCACATGCTGTGTTGAACCTGTCACTTACCTGTCAAGAAAAAATAGTATAGTACCTGGGTAATGGACTAAAGAAAATCCTAGTACACATGGACTTTGGACCCTGCCCACATGGCAGACTGGGTTGCAGCAGATTATTTTAAAAAATGAGCATAAGAATTTTGAATGCAAGAGACTGAAAATGGGGATTTAACTGTATAGTGTAGGAATTCTGAGTGAATGTGGGTTCCCAGCAGGCAGTAGTTCTAATGGATGAATTAAAATGTTAATGAGTGAACTTGATTCAGCCTATGACACTTTTACTTTAACCTAAAATGTGGGACCTGAGTAAACTTCACTGACTGTAGAGAATAACTTCCTGTATGGCTTTTCTGTAAGGGAAATGCAAGAAAGACTTTGATCATTTAGCTTCTGTCTTCCAATGATCATTGGACATAGTTAAAGGTGTGAAAAATAAACCATGGACAGAAACCATTATGAATTAGAGCCTCTAATGGTTGCATTGTGAAGATAAAAGAAAATAGAAGGGAAGAAATATATACTTGTTTTCTCCTGTAACTGATTAGCTTTGAGGATTTACCAGTCTGTCTCTAAGATCCCATTTCTATTATCATTATCTATGTTCTCAGTGACAATGCTCATGTAGGTTTGATTCTGCCACCTTTACATTGAGCAGTACCTATGTTCAATGGAACTATTTGTGTGAGTACCACTCCGTATTTTTGACAAATGGTCCCATTAAAAGTGACATGTACAAGCAAAATGAAAGTTGAGGCAAGCAAGGTTTCTGTGCTAATGCAATCACTATGCAAGTACAGTACCCCTTAACTTAAAAGTTCAAACGTACATTTTTTATGTCCATGTGGTGGGCCACTCCCGCCTGGCCCTCCCGCCGGACCTCTTAAGTCCAAGGCCCTCCGGCCTGAGTCCAAAACACAGTTTAAGTCTTGGCCCTTTAAGGCAAGGCCAAGGCCCTCCAGCCTGAGTCCCCAAACACAGTTCAGGGTTGTAGCAGGGACATACCCCAGGTAGGGGGACCTGGGCCCACCCTACTCCACTGGGTCCCGGCCCAGGGCCCTGTGAGTGACCGGATAGCGGGTCACTCCCTCGGCGGGGCAATCCAGCCAAAAAGCGCCGAGGTTCTTGGGGCAGGAGAGGCGCTTCCCGCTCCTGCCCTGGGCTACTTCCTACCTGGTTCACTGGGGTTCCTTCCCATGAACTCGTCCAGCTTGCTGCGGCCTCCGGGCTGGCGTCTCCTCGGCGGGCAGTCTCTGGGATGCACCAGCTCGCCTCTGCATCCTCACTGGCCTCTTCTGGAGACAGCTGTGCAGGAGCTCCCTTCCCAGGTCCTTCCCCTCCAGCTGCCACCCCTGACTGAGTCCTTCCCCAGGCTTTTATAATGGAGCTACAGCCCAGGCATGCTCGGTAGGGCTGTGCGGGAGGGGCCTCTGCAGCCAGGTAACCCTGGCTGGGCCCTGCACGCTCAGTGCGGGGCTGCCTCACCCTGTCACAGTCCATCTGTGAAATGTCATGTTTTTTCCTAGTTCACAGAAGATAATCCAAGATTACACTGTCCAGTGAAATTGAAAATATCAGCTTGTTTAAGATTAAATGAGACTCAAAGAATTTGAGAAGCTGCATTGGTTATACTGCAATGGCAGTAAAGTAAAGTTAAAACTTACTTTCAGTGCTGGATGCCCCACCACATACTGGTCAGTTGGGGGCATTGAGGACTTAACTTGATGCTGTCTTTCATTTTGGCATTGAAATTTGCCTTGAAGTCAGTACTGTGTAATATCATCAAAGTTCAGCGATTTACCTTGTAGCTGAAAGCTTAGCCTAGAAAATCACAGAAATTCCTGTGCAGTGAAAATCCTGGTTCTCCACTTCTCTGCCAAGTGTGTGTGTGCGCGCGCGTGCGCGCGCACATAATATTATAAAAAGGCTCTTTTAAAATGTCTTGTGCTCATGGAAAGCTCCACTGATCATTGTTTTGTTCACTATACAACCAAAAAAAAATCACCTAGTTTACCTAGCTAAAGTACTCTGCATAGTGAGAATGCCTCATATTTATTGCATCCACATTAAGCATTGGATTCAAAATTATTCTTTAGTGTACAAAGTATCTCTTCTAGAAATAATTTATGTTGTAAATAATTACATCTATTACAGATCATCATTGATGAATACTCACAAAACACTCAGAAAAGTAAATAACCTTTGAATACTAAGAGGTGGAAAATATTATTTAAATATATTATACATGAATTATGGCAGTGGTTCTCAACCAGGAGTACATGTATCACTAGGGGTATGCAGAGGTCTTCTGGGGGCATCATCTAGATATTTGCCTAGTTTTACAAGAACCCACATAAAAAGCACGAGTAAAGTACTATCTACAATTTCATACAATGACTTGTTTATATTGCTCTATATAATGTATACTGAAATTGAAGTAAAGAGTTTATCTTCCATTTGATTTATTTTATAATTATATGGTAACCATTAGAAGGGAGCAATTTTTCAGTAATAGTGTGCTGGGACACCTGTATTTTTATGTCTGATTTTGTGAGCAGGAAGCTTTTAAATGAGGTGAAACTTGGGGGTACCTAAGACAAATCAGACTCTTGAAAGGGGTACAGTAGTCTGGAAAGGTTGAGAGCCACTGAATTATAGCATAATTTGTTGCAGAATAGCTACAAATCATTAGATAACATAGAATATACTGGATAATTAAAAAAACAGGTTTAATCTGAAAAGTATGACTTGAAAAATGGAGGCATTGCCCCCAAACAAATAGGAAACTTTAGGCACATGCTATCCCACTAAGGAGAGGGCTGAGATAGAGGGCCTCATCCAGCATTCCATTGGAATCCCATTGATTTCAGAGGGAATCTGCATGATCATAGCAGTCTGCCTGTATCCTCTGATTGCAGTATCCAGGTTATCATTCTTATTGCCATTCCTGCTCTATGGCAAACAAGGGAACTCTCTCTCTCTCTCTCTCTCTTGAATAACTATTCAGAATACATATTGTTCTAGTAGTATTAAAAACCAATCCAAACTACATTTGCTAGTTAAAATGACATAGTAAATGGTGAATAACAAAACAAAATATGCTGCCACCATCAGCACATCATGGTAGATTAAAAAAATTAAAAAGGGGGCAGACAATCCTGATAAGAATTTAGTCATCTGAAATGGTAAGAAATGACATTGATTGCAGCATGCTGAGAGTATGGAAAAGGAACATATTTTACTCACAAATTGTGAGGCTTTTTCGCTTATCAGGCTTCCAAAAGGAACAGCATGAACATACTCTGTATTCCATTTTCTTTTTGTGTATAACAGAGGTAAAAATAGCGAGCTGTTACAACAGACAGCCAGGAAGATAAATACATGTGCCTTAAATGCATGGAATGGGCTGCCTGAAAAAAAAACCATTAATTTATTTAGGTTTATACTCACATCCATTAAAAATACATGTATCCCTTACTGAAGGAGCTCGTAGACCATGCAGAAAGTCATTCCTGCAACCTCCCTTCAACAGTTAATCAATATATCTGCAGCAACCAACAATAGTACACCAGCAAACAGCAAAAAACAAAACACAAAGCTTGAAATCTTTAAAAATCTCAGCAGAACCCTTCATTCATAGCTAGGGAAAACATGTGTGCCTTTCAGCATGTCTTGCAGATAATTAAACAAACTGGGGATATGTTTACACTACAAAATGAGGTTGACTTAAGTTATGTTGATGTATAGCAACTGCAGAAGTTAAATGGCTTTTGCATGTCCACAATATGTTCCTCATGTTAGCAGTGTGGGCCCTCACTTGAAGCACTTGTGCTGATTTATCAGTCAGTGTGAGGAACTGTGGTATGGCCTCTGAAAGGCAGCAAATGTCAATGTAAGCAATGCAGTGTCTGCACTGTCACTGCATCAACCTAATTACATTGACCTACGCGCTGTGCCTCTTGCAGAGGTGAAGTTAATAAAATGGCCTAGGGGACGAGTTACGTCAATGGGAGCAACATTTTAGTGTAGATGCTTATGAAGATGGCACGAGGCAGCTTATGTCAACTTAACTTAATTCTGTAGTGTGGGCCAGCGCTAGGACTATTATGGCTCCTCCCAAGCTAAGACATGACCTGCAAACATCACTTCTAAGGTGTTACCTTGAATATATGTCAGGGTGGGCAATAAAACAGTGGCGGTTCCCCAGAGTTAGCCCCTGGTGGGCTGCCACCACTATATTTACCTGCGCTTCTGCACGTATGGGCAATTGCAGCTCCCCTTGGCCACGGATCACAGTTCCTAGCCAATGGAAGTGGTGGGAAGTGGGGCAGACTGGGACACTGTTTCCTGCAGCTCCTGTTAGCCAAGAACAGTGACCTGCAGCCAACAGGAGCTGCAATTGCCTGTATCTGTGCAGGTAAATATAGGGTCTCCAGACATTTGTATTCTCATAGTAAGATGTGGGGTGAAAAAAGAGAACTGCCTTTAGGTAATGTTTTCAGGGC
Source organism: Rafetus swinhoei (assembly GCA_019425775.1). Taxonomy (NCBI): domain Eukaryota; kingdom Metazoa; phylum Chordata; order Testudines; family Trionychidae; genus Rafetus; species Rafetus swinhoei. The sequence continues at coordinate 263,985,278 of CM033437.1, read as the reverse complement.
TGTAGAGAGGGGGACAGCAGGTTATTTGTTGTTGTTGTTTGTTATTGTTCAGCCATTCCCACCCTGTTACCCTAGCAAGCAGAAGAGTCCATAGACCCTTCTAGCTGCACTCTCTGCCGAATTGGTAGTGAAAATGATTTAGCATGAAAGACATTCATCTAATTGGCCTTTTCCCTAGGGAGGTTATCCTCACTGTTTGAGAAGTGAGGCCGCCAGCATAGCACCATTGACTAATGAAGGCCTGGCAGTTGCCACGAGCTGAGAATCTGGCTCTTCGAGTTTAAAGCTAAACAAACCATTTGCTTTTACTTTTTTCCATTTAGAAATCAACAGCACCCAGAAGTCTGATTTACCCATTCATGTGACATACTTAAACAATCCCATTTTTCTTTGCCCATACTGCCCAAGTCTTCATTCAGGCCATCAGATCCTTGTGCCTTGACTACAGCAAGCTCTTCCAGTCTGGCTTCCTCCTTACAAGTTCTTCTCCTTTTTCTTGACTATTGGCTCTATGTCGCCTCCCTCTTAGCAACCCTCTGTTTGCTCTGTTTGGAAAGGGGGCTTCAAGCGTAAATACATTTGTACCCAATTTAAGGCCCCTTTTCACTGCTAAAGCAGAGTAAAGGAGCCTTAATATAACTGATAATCAGGCTCTGTGTCATAATATAACCCCCAAAGGAAAAAGTTATGGCTCTATCTCATTTAAGGATTTACCATCTACTGCCCTCATCACTGTAACATGTGAACATCTAACTAAAATATCATAGCACAAAACCCTGTGATCTTCAAACCTTTGGCAAACCCTGGAATTTTCCTTTTTTATTCAGTTCCTCCTTTCTTCTTCAACTTTGTCATATCGTGGCTTTAAATTATTTAACTGTACAAATGTAATGTGCTCTTTGTGCCATTTTTACAATGGAATGTGATTACATGTCTAGCACCATGAGTTTGCATGCCACTTAAAAAGAAACGAAATATGTTAAACGTAAAATGAAATTGCCACCTTGGAACACTTACAGTATAAAGACACAAAGCGGTACTCTGCACTTAGAAAACTAAGAGCGGCATATAGTCTGAACTTTCTTATTGGTGAGCTGCATAGCAGAGATGGATTTTTTGAAGTGATTGAAAGGAGGAAGAAGAGTGCTTAGCTTACATGAATCTGTATTATTCACTGTGGATGGGGCAGGAAACAAGTCTCCAATACAGCAGTGGGAGAAGAAAGCTGTAAAGAGAGCAATTCCTTAGGCAATGGAACTACTTGTATGAGGAAACGAGGGCAGAGATACGGGCAAGAATAGAGTTATGTGGGGTTTTGAAAACAAGGAGAATTCCCGCCCCCGCCCGAGGACAGGAGTGGAAAACCATTACAGGCTAATGTGGTTCTGGAAGGTTCAAATTGTGTGCAATTTCATAAAATAAAACATTAAGTTTCTGATTCTCACAGGCAGATGACAAAGTCTCAGAAATATTGTTCAGAGGTAGCTAGCATGAACACAGCTAATGTAATGCAATGGCAAATGTGTCACTCCTATGCTGAAGGGCTTGTCCTCTAGTAGAGGAGAACAGCTTGCTGAAGCTACCAGCCACAGTTGCCCAAGCAGTAGTAGTCTGTTCCTGTAGTGCTGGAAGAGTGTTGGTTCAAATCCTACTTTTTACTCCTGCGGTAGCTTGGTCCACTAGAGCTGGAGAAAACTGAGCCAAGCAGCATAAGCCTTCATCTTTATCTATGGTGGTGGTGGTATGGTCTTGCGGCATTGCAATTTTGCCACATCTCATGAATTTTCAGCTGCAACTTAAGTTCCTTGTACAGTAAAGTGCCTTATACAAATACTGTATTTGCAGTGCAAACCCAAGAAATTATGGTGAGTTCCAATATCTATTGAACCTATCAATGGCATTTCTGCAGTACCCATCACCATTAGGTTTTACATATTCCCAAGAAACAATCTGAAATTTCTGATAAAAAGAGTAAGTTGTTGTCAGAAAGTGTTATGTTCTACAGAGCGTACAACTTATCTGCAAGAAGAAACAAAAGGTTATACACAGACTATAAGTTTATGGGAATGGTACCTACGATGCATGTATATGAAGTGCAATTTTGATACTACTAGAGAAATCACTCTTCTGGGTGTTTTATATTGATCACTGGACTGCACAAGCAGTTTGGAAAGCTGAGTCGTGGCTGTAGTTACGTGTGGAAGGATTAGATTTTTCTTGGCAAATTTTAGTAAACATTGTTTTCTCTGTGCATACAAACCAACAAAAATATTTCCAACTATCATAATCAAAATCTACAAACAGGTAAAGTAAGAAAAATGCTGCTTGAGAACTTATTAGAATTTGATGTAAAGATATTTACTTTTATATATTTTGATATGTGATTGTGATGTCTTGTGTTTTTAATGGTTTGCCGTTTCCAGCCAAGGGAAGCTGTGGGAAGCGACGTGCTGGTCTGTGCCACTTCCCGCAGATCCCCTTGGGTGGAAACGTCAAACTGCAACCAATGGAAGTTGCAAAACTCCGTGACTGTAAAGCTTTAGAGTAAACAAAATGTTACAGGCCCACCAGGGGCTTTCTCTGGTGGGTCCGTGACCAAAGTTTGAAAACTCTTTTAAAGAAAATGGTTTATGTTGTTCTAGTCAGGAGTGGAGTATTATTTGATAAGCTGATTTATTATTTAATAAGTTAGATAACTGATTGATAGTGCCCTTCATGAAGTGTATCCCCTTTTTGTAGGAACTCCAGTTAATTCCCCTGCATGGCAATAATACATTAGACTGGGGCTGCCTATTAATTTAAATACCTATTATTGTTCTGGCCCTGTCATCACCTGCACAGCAACAGTAAAAAGGCTAACTTTTTTATTTTAATACAAAATTCATGCCTTTGTACTTTTCTCAAGAGGGCTGTTACTGTTCTATTTTAAACTGTGCTGAATGATATATATGTTTTAGTGATTATGAGCTGGTCTCTTACATCTAACAGTGCTATTTCTCATTCCCATCAGGTATAAGTTTATCTATTCATGGGGCTGAAAAGCGTGTTCAAATCTATCAGAGGAGAAGTGCAGGAAGTCATCCACTGTCACAGCGTCTGCCTGTGGTTAGGCATTCTTCACTCCCACAAGTCAGAAGGTCAATAAAAATGGAAGCTTCATCTTCTGGATCTAATATACCAGCAGTTACTAATGGAAAAGCAAAAATCCATCATGCAGGTAACAAATACGGCTTGACAACACTTGTCAGCTTGGTCTACAGACTGGCATATGCTATGAATTTTGTATTCATAATATCAGCTCATGCTTGCATGGAAATCAATAGATTGATCCAAGGGTCAATAGATTGATGTTCATTCTGCTGATTTTTGGTATGCTTCTCCACAGCACTTGTGGGTTCTATTAGAGGAAGCAAGAGTTAGATCAGCTGGCTCATTCATGAGGAATGGGAAATAACAAATCAAGTGTCCTTTTTGGAAAAAACCCAACAATTACAATATTCCATATTAATGTCTAGCCATTGCCACTTACAGTGCTTTGAACTATTTTTATATAATACTGGTGCATTTTATATTGGACTAACTTAAAAAACAATGAGCTAGATTCAATCCTCTGAATTCTGTATGTATCATTATGTAACTCAACCATCCAATTTCTTGATTTAATGATCAGACCATGTCATAAATCAGAATATAGACTATGGTTTGATTCCTATACCAGATTGGAAAAATCTCCAGGACCACAGGAGTAATTTACAGTGTTGATTAGCTATATAGTAAAATTAACCTTTTTATTTTTTTTAAGAGGACAGTGTCTCCCAGGCACCATAAAAACATAACTGACATCTTGAATACACTCATTGTTAAGCAAATTTTCAGCACTACTTCTAATGTATTTTTTTTTCCTTATTCCAATGGAGTACATTTGGAAAGGCCATGTTCAAACATGCTTTTGCAATGCAAATGAAACTTTAGATCTGAATGAATTTAAGAGTATGACTGAGAAATAATGTGGTTAGATTGTGTGGCTTACACAGTGCAGAATCTCACAGGACTTTCAGCTTTGCTGCACTTAAAAAGGTCATCACTGCACTATATATATACATAGGATTGATGTGGGAAATAAGGAAGTTCCACATGCAAATCTTTGTATGCTGCATTTATATAAGCTTGCACATTATTTACTAAATGCACTACATTTATTTTTTTATAAATTACGGTGAAGTTAAATATAAAATATGTGTTGAGATTTGCTATACAAGTTGTATTGGCTCAAATTTTGGATTACCGTATTATTCACAACAGCACAAGTTATGCATATCTTACTAAACATGAGCTAATTAAAATGTCGTAGCATTCCAATCAAGTGTGCACATACATTTGTGCAGTAGCCAGAAGATTTCTGCCTTAGCATAGGGTCTGCCTGGGTGCCCCTCTAGAGTGGTGCTGAAATAAGGCCCAATATAGGGCCCTGCCAACCCACCCCATCTTCAGTTCCTTCTTACCGCCAGTGATGGTAGCTGGAACTTCCCTTTGCTTATCTCTTGCTTTGCAAGTAGATACACGCTTTTTCATTCAGGCTACGTCTAAACTACACCCCTCTGTCGGCAGAGGGATGTAAATTAGACGTATTGAAAGTGCAAATGAAGCCGGGATTTAAATATCCCGTTCTTCATTTGCATAATGGTGGCCGCCACTTTTTTTTGAAACAGGACTTTTCGAAAAAAACCCGGCAGTTTAGATGGGGCATTTTTGACAGAAATGCCCCCTTTCGACAGATCCTGTACTCCTCATTTTTTGAGGAGTACAGGATCTGCTGAAACGGGGCATTTCTGTCGAAAATGCCCCGTCTAACTTGCTGGTTTTTTTTTTAAGCCCGCTTGAAAAAGAAGTGGCCGCCATTATGCAAATGAAGCCCGGGATATTTAAATCCCGGCTTCATTTGCACTTTCGATACATCTAATTTACATCCCTCTGCCAACAGAGGGGTGTAGTTTAGACATAGCCTCAGTGTGTATAGTAGTAGACAGTTATCTTGATTGTAGTTAGCTTTTAGTTAGCAGTTAATTGAGTTAGGATGGGTTAGGGGTACTTCCTCATATGCTCTCCAAGCCATTATGAGGCATTCCTCATTCCCCAGGTTTCAAGGCTTGTCAGCCATGTTCTAAGCGCATGCAGAAGAGTGCTTGGGTGAGGGTCAACAAAAAGATGGCTGCAAAATCTGCAGAGAGTTCAAACCGAGGATGATAAGAAAGAAGGAGCAACAACTCCGCTTTACATTCCCAGTTGGACCCAGGTGCCATGGAGATGCTCATAGCAACTTGTCCTCAGTCTGGAGTGCTCCAGAACCAGTTTCAAAGGAGACAGTGCCTAGGAAGGATGTGGGGAGGGACTGGCACTGACATGCCACCTCTTGGCACCACCCTCAATCACTGAGCCAGAGAAGATGAAAGTCCAAGGTTGGTCCCAAAACTTGAGACTCGCTGACTGCTTAGTGCCAGTGCCTCAGTCAGGCTGGGATGCCAAAACCCATGCGAAGGCCATGTTAACTCCTGCTCAACCCAGGCAGTCGAGTCCAGGCCAACACCATTCACTGGTGCCCTCACAGCACCTGCTATGCCATCAATGCCAGAGGTAATTCATGCCACACAGGACTTAATACGCCTCATGGCGCCATTTTCGCCACCTAAGCAGGACTCTGCACCAGCCACACAGGCACCATCAAGACTTCTAGTGCAGTCTAAGGGAAGCCGGTGATGATGCCACTGAGGTCTCCCTCCTCACGTTAGACCAGAGACCACAGTTGGTCTCCTGCCTCCATTAGATTTGCATCGAGGAGCACAGCCCCCCCTTGGTCTTTGTACTGAGTTGGAGTTGGGATCCTACAGGTCAGCAGGCAGTCATTGTCCCAGCACTGAAGGAGGCCTCATCCTACAGTGGCCACTCCAAGGGAAGAATCCTCTGCAGTGGCTCTTTTGGACCTCCCTGGGCCTTCCACCAAGCTCAGGACAGGAGCCAGGCTTCACGGTACAGAGGGGCATCCACATTGTCCTTGACCTTCGTGCCACCACAGTCAGCAAAGCAGTGGTTGCAAGCTGTGGCCCCAGAACCAAGTATGGCACTGGTCCATACCACATCAGCACTAGAGTAGGTCACAGCCACAGCAGTTACTGGGGGCCCAGAAACTCAGATGACTCTGGTGCTGGTCCCAATGACAACACCAGCATCGATATCAGATTCACAAATGGCACCAGCACTGGCATTAGCACTGATGTCAACAATGGACTTCTGGTGCACTGAGGTTCCCGCACTGACTGGGCAGTCTGAATTGGCACTGTCCAACTTACCTGCTCTGGCACCGATCCCTTCCTCACTTCTGGTTCTGCTACTTTACAGAGATCCTGTGGGAGGAGATGGGAGGGAGTTACTCCCTCCTTTTGTTGCGTTGTCCTCTTCTTCACCCGACGAACCAATAGTGGGCTCATCTGTGGCTCCAGCCCTTAAGGATCCATCCTCAGGTCCTGCAAAAGTTGTTGTGTAGAGTAGCCCAGGGCTTGGGTATCTAAGGTGAGGACGTAGAGGATGAGGCTGAACTGATAGCATAGTAGCGCCCTCAGGTCCACCCAGAATCACTCTGTCACTTATTAGACAGCTGCAGATTGCCACAAGGTCTTTGTCATAACTCCACCATCGTTGCTGTCTACTGCCAAATGAAATAACACCCTGCCAAAGGGTTTGAGGTTTACATTCACCCACAGCTGGACTCCCTGATGGTACATGTGGCCAATCAAAGGGAGAGACAGGGGTTTCGGGGGGACCTCCCCTATGAGCAAGGAGGCAAAGTGCCTAGACTTATATGGTCAAAAAGTCTATTCAACAGGAGGGCTACAATTGCATATTGCGAATCAGCAAGCCCTGGTCAGTAGATATGCCTACAACACCTATTTGACCCTCATGAAATACATGGAGCTTCTTCGATCAGACTCCAGAGCCAAATTTTCAACACTGGTTGAAGGAAGGGAGGCTTATTTCTAGGACATGCCTGCAGGCTGTGTTGGATCTGTGGATGTGACCACAGGGGTGATGACTTCAGGGATCACTATGCGAAAAAGTTCTTGCTTACAGGTCTCAGGCAAGATAGAACAGACTATCCAAGACCTGCCTTTTGAAGGGAGCTTGTTGTTCTTGGATAATTAGACAAAAGGCTTAGCAGTCTTAGAGATTCTAGAAGAAATTTAAGGTTGTTAGGCTTTTACATCACTTCTACCCAGCAAAGGCACTTTTGCCTGCAGCCTCAGCAATGGTTTTCGCAACAAAGCTGCCAGGATGGCTCTGGGAGGAGAAATCACAGAGGTAGGAGGTGGCCTCATCAACCTTCTGGTCAATCCTTGGACCACCCTAACACACTTTCAGGGCCTAATCCAGCCTTTTGAAGGTATAGTCGAGGACAGCACACCATATCAACCAACAGATACACCCTGCTTATCTTCTCCTCCAAACTATCCCCTTTCTACCATGCTTGGTCCCATATCACTATAAAGTATTGGGCACTCAACATGGCAGACAGGAGATATTCCATCCAGGTTACTTCCCTCCCACCATCCCATCCTCCCTACCCTGTCCTTCTTCAGGGACCCTTCTCACAAGCAACTCCTTATTCAGGAGGTACAGTTGGACGTACGAGTAGGGGCAGTGGAAGACCTCCCTTGGGAGCACCTGGGGCAAAGGGTTTTACTCTCAGTATTCCTAATGCTGAAACTCAAAGGAGGGGGGAGGGTCTCAGAATCATTCTAGAACTGCAGGAGCTCAAAAAATTCATAGAGAAATTCAAGTTCTGCCTGGTCTCTCTAGCTTCCATTATTCTCTCTCTCGATCTGATGGACTGGTATGCCACCCTCAATTTAAAGGATGCTTACTTTCATGTAGCAATCATCAGTCACATAGAAAATATCTGAGGTTCGCGGTGAACTGGATTCACTACCAATTTGCAGTTCTTCCATTCAGCCTGTCAACGGCTCCTGTGTTTATCAACTGCATGGCAGTGATGGCTGCTTTCCTTCACAGACCTCACATACAAGTGTTTCTGTATGTAGTTGACTAGCTGATCAAATCCCAGTCCAGCACTGAGCTAGTGGCCCAGCTGGCATTCATCAGGCCACATTTGATGACCAAGGTCTCCTTGTGAATGAAGAGAAATCTACTCTGTTCCCAGTTCAGAAAATAGAGTTTATAGAGCAGTCCTGGATTTGACACAAGCCTGGGCCTTCCTCCAATTCCCGAGGTTCAAAATCCTGGGAGATATTATTCAAAAACTTTGCCAGTTCCCCACTACCACAGCAAGGAACTGTCTCAAACTACTAGGCCATAAGTCCACATGTACATACGTGGTGCAATATGCCAGACTCAGACTCAGGTCACTGCAGTCATGGCTCACATCTGTATATTGTCCAGCCAGGGATGCTTTAGACATGTTAGTGACCCTGCCTCATCCAGTTCTTGATTTCCTGACATGGTGGTTAAACCTTCAGGAGGTTTGCTCGGGATTTCCCTTTACAACACCACAACCAGCAATGTTGCTAGTTATAGAACACATCAGACTTTGGATAGGGCACCCATCTGGTGGACCTCAAGACTCAGGGCCTTTGGTTCCAGAAGATGTGACCCTGAACATCAATGTCAAGGGAGCTAAGGGCCTATCTTGTCAGGGAGCTAAGGGCCTATCTTGCACAGGGGAGAGGAGTGTGTACCCCTGTTTGTTGATATAATAGGACATTGTGGTCATAATGATGGACAACGCAAACACAATCTTCTATTATAATCAACAAATGGGGGTGCACGCTCCTCTTCCCTGTGCAGGAAGCCCTCCTCCTTGGGGACTTTTGTGTACAGCATTTGCTACAAGCCTTGTATCTCCAAGGAGTGCTGAACAAACCAGCTCACCTCAGCAGATTGTTTGGGGCTACAAGTGGTCTCTCTCCATCCAGATGTCAAATTAATTTTCCAGTGTTGGAGTTTTCCCCAGTTAGACTTGTTCACCACAAGGCACAACAGGAAATACCATCAGTTCTGCTCTTTTCAGAATAAAAATCAAGAGGGGTCAGGGCCCACATGAGTCTGATCTCACTGGCCTAGGCTCATCAGCACTGGTACCCCTCAATTATGTCTGTACAGGCCCCAAAAACCCTATACCTCTAACCAGACCTTTTGACGCAAGATTACAGGCACCTCTGCCACCCAGACCTGCAGTCACTACACCTTTCAGCAGCAGGAAGCCCTCCACGAGAGCCACATATCTTGCCAAGTGGAAGAGGTTCTCCATCTGGTCAGTTCAACAAAATGTGTCACCAACAGTGGCACCCATATCTTTCATATTGGACTATTTGCTCCATTTTAAGCAGCAAGGGATGTCTGTATCCTCTTTAAAGGTCAGCTTAGTGGCCATATCAGTGTTTCACATAGGGACACTCAGCCATTCTGTATTCACCAACTCACTAGTTACCCAGTTTCTCAAGGGCCTCAATAGACCCTACCCACAGGTTTGGCAACCCTGTGCCTCCCTGGGACTTTAATTTAGTTTTATCCAAAGTTATGAGACCTCTGTTCAGACTACTGGCCACATGTTTCCTACTCCACCTTTCTTATAGGGTGTTTTTTCTGTTAGCGATAACCTCTGCAGGGAAAGTCTCTGAGCTGAGCTCCTTCACATTGGAGTCCCCTTACACAATTTTTTATAAGAACAAGGTGCAACTCCACTCACACCCAGTTTTTTTGCCAAAGGTAGCCTCTAGTTTCCATATGAATCAAGACATCTTTCTACTGGTGTTTTACCCTATGCCACATTATAGTACTAGAGAACAGAGCTTCTACTCTCTTGATGTGCATAGAGTGCTAGCTCTCTATATTGACAAAACAAAGCCTTTTAAGAAGTTACCACAATTATTTGTGGCAGTTGCAGACAGAATGAAGGGGTAGCTAGTTCCTGTCAACACATTTCTCCATGGATAGTTTCTTATATCTCAGAGTGTTATGGTCTCATGGGCATACCTCTGCCATGGCTTACACTCTTGACCAGGGCCCAAGCATCCTCCACAGTGTTCCTCACCCAGGTCCCCATTCAGGAGATCTGTAGAGCTACGTCCTGGTGCTCAATACATACCTTTTCTACACACGATGCAATCACGCAACAGTCTAGAGATGATGTGGCCTTTAGATGTGCAGTGCTCCAATCAGTGAAGGACTCCAACCCCACCTCCTGCTTGGGCTCTGGAGTCACCTTATTGGTATGCACATGAACAAGCACTCAAAGAAGAAAAAATGGTTATATACCTTCTTGTAACTATTCTTCGAGTTGTGTTGTTCATATCCATTCCAATACCCACCCTCCTTCCCCTCTTGTTGGAGTAGCCAGCAAGAAGGAACTGAGGAGGGGGTGAGTAGGCAGGACTCTATGTAGGGTGCCATTTCAGCACCACTCCAAGGAGAATCCAGGCCAACCCTATGGCAACTAGGCCAACCCTACGTGTGCAAACATACACCTGATTGGAATGGACATAAACAACGTCTCGAAAAACAACAGTTATGAGAAGGTATATAACTGTTTTTTACTATTGAAACAATGTAAAATGACCTCCACCTGAAGTATAATGTCAACTGACTGCATTTGAAAAATATAAAATCATGTTTTGTCAAATACAAGTTTGTACATGATTATCATAATTATCATAACCATGTACATCATTTTATAGTAAGAATATTCATTTTGTAGAGAGACACATTATCTTTCTATTCAGTAATGAATATGGTTTATAGCTTAATGCTAAATAATACATACAAAACAAAACCAACAAATATTAACTCCAATTTATGAAAGTGTTCCAATTGGGATGGCTTTAAACATGTTCCCACATACTTTCCTGAATTGGAGCCATTTATAGGTGTCAGAATGGTTTTTGGATGACCATTTTCTGCAAAAGTTAGCATCCTATAAAATCATGTAGAGTTAGTTCATCTCTACTTATTTATTGTATATATGTTACTTTTTAGAAGAATTAACAGCTTGTGTGGGATAACCCAATTGTAGGGCCTGAATCCATTTGGTTCTTGAGTGCCCTAAATTTCATTTGAAATTAACTTCTGCTGCAGCTATTGGGCCAATATTATTAAATTGTTTTGTTGTTACAGCTCTAACTAATATAAATAGAAATAATATATAATCTTAAAATATCATACTTCATTTGGTATTTCAGTAAAACGTGATTTAGGGCCTTGAATATGATTATATATCAGAAATCAGTTTGTTTCCCTTCCTAAGTTAAATAACAAAAATGCCACATATATGCAACATAATTCTAAGAAATATTGTGCTGGGATATCTTCAGTAGCAAATATTCCTTCCTTAGAGAGAAGATTAATTTAAATGTAAAGCATATTTTATTAATTCATATTGAATGACAAATTAACTGTTAATGTCTTTAGTTCTTAAACACCACTTAAACACTTTTTTTTTTAAACCCTCACTTTACTCAAAGACAGGTCAGAAATGGGGCAGTGGTGGAGAATCATAGAAAGTTATTGAAGAATGGGATTTTACAGTATTTTGTTCTCTGATCATCCCCCTGCCATTGCAGGGTTGTTGTCTACATTATTTTCTTGAATAATTTATTAAATCTAATTTTAAATAGCTCAAGCAATTGACTTTCTTGCTCCCCTCAGAGATAATATTCACCCAGTCATATAGATCTCACCATTAGGGAAGTTAACTTTATATTCAGCCTGAATTTTCTCTTGCTCAGCTAACAAATATTCAGAACATGAAAAGATTCTGATTAAACTGGAAAACTAGACTAGGGCTATAAGAACTTGAAACAGTGGTTCTCACTCTCATTAATCATAGAAATGAGAGCTGAGGTAAAAATCGGACTCTCTTTTATAAAGCAATAGATCAAAAAGGAATTTGGTTTTCTTCCTCTGATAGTGTCCTGCTGCTGTTTTCTACACACAAATATGTTTATCTTTGTCATATCTCTTCCTGCCCAGAATGGGACTGTTTAATGATTTATCAATAATTATTTTCAGCTTTAGTCAAAATAAATAACCTAAGCTGTAGTGAAGGCAGTGATGGATTTGTATATGTTATCTAGTGGCTGCCTTAACAGACAGCACTTCTTTTTTGGTTCTCCCCACCTCTCCCCATAGGTACAATTTCATTTGCTAGTGGATAGTACTGCAGCTGTAATCTGATGGTGACAGGAATGAGAACCTATGGCCAGGCCTGGGACCAGCTAGTTAAGGGCAGCTGACTGGCTGAGTGGCATCACCAGGACTGTTCTTAAGCCCAACAGTAGCACTTGGCCACTGGCTGCTCAACACTTTTGCTTGATGCTCTGACTGCACCATTTTCCTAGGTTAGTTCCAGTTCTGCTCCTGGTTTCCAACTCCATCTCTAACCGTTGGCTCAGACTCCTGGATCTTGACTCTGGCCCTGGCCAATAGGTTTGATGCTTCTCCCTCCCCACATGCACACCTGAGCCCATGACAGATAGCTTATACTGTTGCTCTGTGTGTTGCCCACACCACTGAGGTGGCAATATAACAGTTTTCTGTAGTATGTCTTGCTTTGTAAAAAGCCATTTCTCCAGTGTGAGGCTGAATAGAGTTACTGCAACAGCTGTGAGCCTAACAGCAATTTTTCAACTCAGCACTGAACCGGAATTAGAAAGGCAGATTTGCTGAGGACAGTGGCAATGAATTATTTTAGTAATTTCCCTTAAGCCTAAATTCTCCCCAATAGTTTCTTTTATATAATTAAAAATTACATTCCTTCCAGCTGAGAGATTCTCTGTATAAAATTTCCTTTCCCTCTCTATGGCTGTCATTGAGGTCTCTTCTCACATTCTGCTTCTGCTTCTTCTTGATCACATGTGGAGACATGATGTGACATCGGAGACCATTGTTGGGTTCACTGTTAGTTGGCTTTTCTGTTCTTGCTTCCTCCACATGTGCTAATACTGAGAGACTTGGTGTGGCAGGGTCAGGCCAGGGAGCTGCTGCAGAGAGGGGAAAAGGCAGCCCAAAAGGGTAAAAAAAAAAAAAAAAAAACCCTGTAAGTAGAAGCAGAAAACTGCAGGCCAATTAGATGCAGCTGAGAGGGAGCTGGCTCAGGCAGATTGGGGCCAGCTGACTGCTCTGCTAGCTGACTGAGGGCCTTTAAAAGCCTCAGCCATTGGAAGCTGGGGAGGGGTGTGAGAGGACAGAAGGGAGATGGTGGAGAGACAGGGAGGAAGAAGTTTGAGAGAACAATCTGTAACAGCGTTAGGTGGAGGCAGCTAGGGAGGGAGTCTGATGAGGTGTGGCCGGGCTCCCTACCACAGAGACCTGCTGCAAAACCCAAACTCTGGGGTTAGGAGTGAGAGGCTTGACCAGTGGTGGCTTGGATAAGAATCAAGTAACCTTGCCACACTTGGGTTACACAAAACATTTTCTCTGGTTAACTAAAGGAGGGAAGTGATGTTGCTCCAGTTTAAACTGGTGCAAAATCCACACCTTTATTTAAACTGGGGCAATTTATACATATAAACAAATCCAGAGTGTAGTTTTGTACAGACTGAGCAACAACAATGGAATAGCCATGCTACAAAGTACTACAGGTTAAACCTCTCTAGTCCAGCACCTTCTGATTTGGCAACATCTGTGGTCCAACATGATTTTAGTTAGCTGGATGACCACTTACCAGGGGTGGCCAAGTTTCCTGCAGTTCCGTAAAGTGTGTTTACGGCCACCAGTCCTGGCTCTCAGTGTTCTGTGCTGTTATTTAACTCTAATTTACCCCTAAATGTCTTTAAGGGCCTAGTAAGCAGTGGAAGTGTTGTTAATGCTGGTAGACAATATTGACCTTCTGTGGTTTGGCAAAGTCTCTGGTTCAGCACCAGTCAGGTCCCAAGGATGCTGGACTAGAGAGATTCAACTTATATATGCAAACTTAGTCATGACTTCTGATGTTACTGCATGGCTCCATGTGAGCTCAAGAAGCAAACTCTGTTTGAAAAAAGAAATAAAGGGAATACCCTAGATCATAATGATCATGAGCATTCATGTTGATCTAAATCTTCTTTCCCACACTGGACCTGGGATGGATTGAAGTTCTGATTTCTGGCAGAACCAAACCTCACCATTTTTATTCTGCAGTAACATTCTTCTCAGTTATAGGAAGTGTTGTGTTGTGGTTAATAAGACATTGCCTTATGTATCAGAACACATGGGGGGGGGTAGATTCTCAGCTGGCATAAATTGTCATAGTTACAGATCTGCCCCCGGGGTTCTATTCCCAAGATTGCTGTTGGTTTTCTATGTGATGTTGGTTTTAAACCATTTTATGCTTCTGTTTTTTCCATATGCAAAATCATGAAAATAATTTGTATGCACCTTTGTAAAGTGTTTTGATACTTATGAAAAATACTAAGTGAGTTCTAAACATTGTTATTATGAATCTACTTTGAATTTATATTTCTGTTATTTTAACACCCATTTTCTTTCAAGTATCAAGAGGAATACAGAACTCTTTAAAGAACAGTGAGCTTTCCCCATGGCTCTAGAATTATGTTAGTCATCAACTGCGCACTTGTTCTGTCTCTATTTTTAGGTGTTGTTAGTTCCTAGGTTTTTCTGTTTTGCTTTTCAGTGTATAATGTGACTCTAAAGAAAAAAGAGCAATACTTAAATAACACATTATTTGGGGAACTGGAAATCAGATGGCTTTCAGATGCTTTTTCATTGTTTTGCTCTCATTCTTATTTAAGTGTCTCTCTCTGTGTAGGGGACTTAAGTGGAAATGAAGGGATACATATTTCCTCAAGGTGCGGTTTTGAGAACACTATAATGATGAGCAAGGATCGGGAAGTCATTGTATATTTAAGAAATAATATTGATGAATTCATCGATTCTTACTCTACTTAAATCAAATATAGGAGATGGACAAAAGAGATTCAGAAAAATGTAAGGACCTATCATTCTGGAAAACAAAAAACTGTGGATGTTTCACTAGATATTAATTCTTCAGATCAGAGTGGGAGTTACCACATTTTTGTATAGATAGATATATTAGAAAATAATGGTAGGAAACACAGATGATCAAAGCTTATTTTTAGTGATGGATGGACCTAAAATCTTCTGATTCAGTTGGGGAAATGGATCCAACATTACTGTACTTAATATGTACATCCAACAAAACAGAACTGGGAATATTTTCTCTGAGAGCGTTTCTGGATTTCTTGGGAAGGGGGTTAGTCAGTGCAAAAGTCAGTAACCACTTGTAGGCTGTGTCTATACTGGCGCGATCTTGCGCCAGAGCTATGCAAATGAGGCTCAGCGTGGAATATCGCCAAGCCTCATTTGAATAACTAATGAGCCGCCATTTTTGCGGAAGAGGCTCTTGCACAAGACGCTGTCTACACTGCCCCTTCTTGCGCAAGAAAAACCCTCTTGCGCAAAGCTGTTACGCCTGAAAATAATCAGCATAACGGCTTTGCTTCTTTTTTGCGCAAGAAGGCAGTGTAGACAGCTCCGTCTTGCGTAAGAGCCTCTTCTGCAAAAATGGCAGCTCATTAGTTATGCAAATGAGGCTCGGCGATATTCCACGCTGAGCCTCATTTGCATAGCTCTGGCACAAGATCTTAGGGTTACTACATTTCTATTTGCACTCCTAGATGGAATTCAGTAGTGAAGAGGCTCTTGAAAATGAGTGTGGGGAAATATGGGAGATAGAAGAGTTATCTAGTCTTCCAGTTTTGTTCAGGCTTGTTCTTTTTCCTGAATCAGATGTTGCATCTTTAAACGTTTTGTAAAACATCAAGAACTGTAAGAGATCCTTTGAAAGACACAACATTTAAAAAGGAAATTTCTCTTCCTTTCTCCTGGAACACACTTTGAAATTTTGAAAAAAAAATGTAAATTATGCTGTCTGAGTTATCCTGTCTTTGGGCAGCTGAAACACAGAAGTTGCAGTCAGGAGAGTTTCTGCAGAGTCACATACAAAGCTCTGTATTCACATTTCATTGCTGCTTTTCTTTTATTCAGTCTCCTCTGAGATGCAGACTATTATGCAACAGGCCTACTTAAGCAATGCCAGTCTGGGAAATGTGCGTGCCACTCATGAAAGTTGTTGGTCAGTGAATTGTTCCAAGGTAATGAAGGGACTACAGGAGTGGCCCTGTCTGCCATCAGATGGAAAATCCGCTAGTATGTCTAGGAAAGAAAAGTAATTTGTTGAAAGAACTGATGGTCTCAGTCTCATTTCTAGTTGCTGTAGCCATATTACATGCAGAAAATGTATCCCAGTGGTGCTAAGCAGTACCCATTTGGCTGTCTCAGCAGAAGGATCAAGCGCTAAACAGGCCCAGAGACTAAATTGTCTTTTTATTCCATGGTGGTCCCTCTAAGTCAGGATTAAAGCAATTGTTTGGCAAAATCGCTCACGCTACTATTGGTCATGCTTTAGCCTTTTCAATGAATAAATAGGGCTTGCATTTCCAATCTGTTAATGGGACACATTCCACAGGTACTGCATCTGCCTGTTGAAAAATTTATTTTATTGAGGATGTACATAAGAGTCCAATAAACAGGTAAGAAGCCCTTAGTCCAACAGATTCTCTAAGAATATTCTGCACACTTTTTGCTTAGTATCCTGTTCATTATTTGAAAATAAGAAAACCTTCACAAACCCAAAGAAAAGTAAGTTGTGGATTGGAATTTACTTGGTATCCCAAGTAGGTAGTATGGATACACCCACAAAATTCAGAATGGTCTGGACAAACTGCAGGATGCTCTGAAGGATGGAATTAAATGCAAAGTACTCCACTTAGAAAGGAACAATCAGTTTCACGCATACAAAATGGGGAATGACTGCCTAGGAAGGAGTACTGCAGAATGAAGTATGGGGGTGATAGTGGATCACGACCAGTTTCCAGTTCTGCGTGCCACATTCCAGGAAAGACATGGACAAATTGGAGAAAGTCCAGAGAAAAGCAATAAATATGATTAAAGGCCTAGAAAGCATGACCTTTAAGGGTAGATTGGAAAAAGTGGGTTTGTTTAGTCTGGAGAAAAAAAAGACTGAGGGAGGACGTAACAGTTTTCAAGGACATAAGAGATTGCTGCAAAGAGGAGGAAGGTAAATTGTTCTTGTTAAACTCTGATGACAAGACAAGAAACAATGGGCTTCAATTCTAACAAGGTTGAGGTTAGACCTTAGGAAAAAAACTTCCCATCAGGGTAGTTTAAGCACTGGAATAAATTGCCTAGGGAAGTTGTGGAATCCCCATCACAGGAGATTTTTAAGAGCATGATAAACACCTGCTAGGGAATGGTCTAGATCAGGGGTGGACAAATACCAGCCTGCGAGCCAGATCCAGTTTTCCAGGGTTAGCCTTTGGAGGGCTACCACTGTTGTATTTACCTGTGTCTCTACAGGTACAGGCAATTGCAGGTCCCAGTGGCTGCAGATTGCCATTCCCAGAAAATGAGAGTTGCGGGAAGCTTTGTCCCAGTTTGTGCCTCTTTCCACAGCTCCCATTGGCCAGGAACGACAATCAGCGGCCAATAGGAGTGGCAGTCACCTGTATCCGCGGAGGTGCAGATGAATATAGCAGCAGTGGCCCGCCAAAGGTTAACTCTGGCAAACCACAGCAATCTTATTTCCCATCCTTCATCTAGACCTGCCTTGAGTGCAGGGAACAGGACTAGATGATGTTTCAAGATCTCTTCCAGTCCTATGATTCTATGATAACATTTAAATAAGCTTTATATTCAAATACAATGAAACACCTACTGAAATCACTAGTTTCTTGTATTCAAATAGATGTCTAGCATGCTTATAAGAATTCACAGAATCTTTTTTGTAAAACTCTTGCCATATATCACAAATAATAGAAGCCACATGTTAGAGAAACTGGGGGGGGGGGAGGGAAGCATGCTACATTTGTCATGCTTTTTCTGATTTTTTTTAGAAGCTGTTCTTTTGTGAGTATGGTTCACTTTTATTAGTTTACTTAATCACAAGGCATGAAATAAAAAGCAGGGGTGGGAATGTAATGGTATTATATAGTAGAACCATTCATTTCAAAGGCTCTGAAAATGTGCAATTTTTGCAGCTGTGGGAGTAAGAACTAAAGTTTAAAAAAAGGGACTGTAATTTATCAGCTCAACTGAAAGTTTCTTTAGTTGTAGCCATCTTCTTGGAATTCAGAGCTGAGCAAGTATTGAATAATTTTCAATGTATTCCACAAACCTAGCTCTTTTTCTAGTCATGACATGTCCATTAACAGGTTGTGATTTCCTCAGATTTATCAGTTATTCAAATTGTATCATGAATATTCACTATTCAGGCTGTGTTGCTTAGTGGTGATTGGTTGGAAACTGATTATATTTGTGTTTCTGTTGGGAAGAGTGCTTCTGGTGCAAAGTCAAGCATCTGTAAATTCAAAATTTGGTTTCTTTGGGTATTCGTGCTGGTAAAACACTATCACTCAAATAGTCCCATGAAGCAACTTGTACAAGAGGCAGAGCTGAAGTTAGTTCATCTCAACATTCATCTTAGTACTCACAGAAATATTTTTACATTTACCCAACCATACTAGAGTCTTAATTTTAAAAATACCATTGTGCAGGGCATATGTAGAGTTTGTCTGTGAGGAGAGGTGCCATAGAAACTCAAACGCAAACTCTTTCTATCTCCTTTATGAAACTAACTTGCATGTTACAGTGAGAAATAATGTCACAAATAAAAATGTTTTATCACCGGGGAACTATGTCTTTCTGAAAAATGCTGAAGTGAAAGCCGTACAGACTGAATTTTTTTCTTTATCTGCAATAAAGATACAGAACAGTGCATGTTTTATGCACTGTCTTGGCAATATGAACCAACTCTGAGCTGGAAAGACAACATTACCTCTCCAGATAAAGACAGAGTTCAGGCTGTCCCAGTCCATTCATTCCTCCTTCATTGCTCAAACTGCCAGCAATGAGAGCAGTTAATGTCTGGCAGCCCGTCAACTAGGGACTGGACAGAGACTGTGGTTATATCTACTCACTCACCTTTTTGATGTGGAGAGCTCCAGATCTGTTGCTAGTGCATTCTGATACCCAGCCCATTCCAGTATCCCTGTTGTCATTGTTTGGTTCATAGCTGCTATTAACTATTTGAGGGAGAGGTGTAATTCTTTCAGAATTCCTGTTCAGAATTAATCTCACTTTAATGAGTTGGTGGTCTGGCACCATTGAACTACCAGTATTTGCTGTAGGCATGAAGCTGATGACTTAGTGTGTTTACTTATTATTGCCATCATAATCCAAAGCTAAAATTTTGTCTCACATTTTTAGTAACAGTCACAGACAGGTCATGGGCAAGTGGGCAACAACAACAAAAATTCACAGAAGCCCGTGACCTGTCTGTGACTTTTACTAAAAATATGCAAGACAAAATGGGGAGCTGCGGTATCTCCACACCACTTCTGAGGGCCCCAGCTCAGAGCTGCAGAGTCCCCCCAATGCTTGTGGCTCAGAGCTGTAGCTAGGAGTTGAGGGATCCCCAGCCATATGCAGCTAGGAGCTGTAGGGCACCACTGCTGCCAATGCTAGCGCCAATATTTGTGGCACGCCCACCAACTGCAGCAGCCCCAACCTGCCAGGGTCCCGCCACCCACAGCAATGAGGATACCCCACAGTTCCCTGCTGATGCATGTGATGGGTGACCTTGCAGCTCCCAGGCACTGCAGGCTGCAGTCACAGAGGTCTCTGGAAGTCAGAGATAATAAGCTATTATATAGATGTATTTTGTTTAATTGCCTGTAACACTAGAATCCATTTGGAAGGATAGCACAGAATCTCATTAAGGTTCTCTGATGCAACATTCTATAAAATCACTCATGGCCTGGGGGAGGTCTGTTAGGTCACACTACTCATTCCTGATGCATTTCTGATTCACCCATCAGCCTATAGCTAGCAGTAGACCTCAGCAAGCTCTTTGAAATGAGTAATTTATTCCACAGATCTTTGCTTCTTCTAGTCCTTATTTATCTACAATCAGTTCATGAAATTTTATAACATAAAATGACAACTACACTGATCTTTCATTTATAAAAATCATCACAATATGAAATACAGATGCGTTTTTGATCTTACATGCTAGCTAAAGAAAATGGAGACTGCATATGCTTTAACAAGTGAACTGACAATGTAACAAGAAAGAAGCAGAACCAAAAGCATAATCAATCCTTCTGTCACTTTTATGTAAATAAGAGTTAGAGGAAACTGACTGAATTTTCTGGACTATCTTCCAGATTTTCCCAATTGCATGTAAGAGTGGAAAATGAACAGTTACTCACACTATCACTGTTGCCCCTTTTCAACCCAATCAGCTAGTCAAAGATAATAAAGATGTTCCTGATGGAAATAGAAATTGATGGAGTCTGGTGCTGAGGGGGGTTCTTTGCATAAAACTGACAAATCATGTTTGTTTACAAGGAATGTACAAAGTTCTGCTTCTCCAAATGCAGGAGGAACCACATACAAAAAGAGAAGTTTCGTAGCTTACAGCCCCAAGCCTCTCTAGCCAACATCCCCAAAAACTCTCTAGCTCTTTTCAAGCACTGTGCTTGCAGACAGCTGCTTGGCTCTTTCCCTTTTACCTCTGCCTCTCTCTGGGTACATCTAGACTGCACTCTAAAATCGAAATAAGATTCACAATTTCGTATCTTATTTCGATTTTATTTCAAAATATGCTATTTCAAAATTTGGCACGTCTATACATAAATAAAGCACTATTTCAAGATATTTCTTATTCCTCATGGAATGAGGTTTACAGGGATGTCGAAATAGCGTGTCCGTTATTTTGAAAATTATTTTGAAATAGCGGATGTGTTTCTTGGATGCGGGGGTAGCTATTTTGGGATACATCCGGTATCCTGAAATAGCCTTGCAGTCTAGACATACCCTCTGTTCTGTATATCATGCCCACACTCCACCTCTTTTACACACACCTCAGCAAAAACATCTGGGGGGGTTCACATACTCCTTTGTTCTACATGGGGCGCTTAGCTTTAGTTACGCTAATTAAATGGTCCCCTCATACGTATCAATCTTAATTAAGTTTTAACTCAATCCATAACAAGTTTTCACCCAGCTTAAAAAGTTAAGGTATCATCACCATTATCCAACCGATCTCTTATAAGGCTCATTTCTGCAGTGAACACCCACATGTACATTGGAGCTTTCACTTTGTTCCAAAACGTGATGATCTTAGCTATTTCTGCA
Organism: Rafetus swinhoei; assembly: GCA_019425775.1. NCBI lineage: Eukaryota > Metazoa > Chordata > Testudines > Trionychidae > Rafetus > Rafetus swinhoei. Next base: position 263,963,978 of record CM033437.1, on the reverse strand, counting down.
ACCACACAAAGGTTTTTCTAGCTGATGAGTTCTGCACTTTCCCTGTTTCTCTGTTGGTACTTTTGTGATGGCTCAATTACTGTCACTAGAACTTAATGTATGAAATGCTGTCTTAATTCTTTTGGGAAAGCGGAAGACAAATACTTTTCAAAATGAAACTGGATTGTTTTATCTATTTAAAGAGACTATAAATTAGCTTTATTTAGAAGTCGCATTTATTATACCAATTGTGTGTTTTATACATTAATTATACATACAATTGACCAGCTTCTTAACTCAGTTCATCTAGGCTTGCCACCATTGAGGGACCAAAAAAAAAAAAAAAAGAGACATCTGGGATGACCTTGAGCCCATAAAACTGGACAGCTGACAGTGTGTACTGAGCACCCTTACAGATTTACCAAACAGCTACCTCAAAAAGGAGATGATCCTGGGAAGATGTGGGCAGACAACCCTAATTATATCAGCATAAATCCAGAGTAAGCCTTATTTCATTGGCATTTCCCTGGTTTTACATCTGTATCACTGAGAACAGAAACAGACTATACTATAATTAGGCCCAGAGTCTCCTGTATGATTTTTTCATTTTGTGCTACTTAGGAGGTACAAAATAGCTGGATTACAGCCAGAAATAGTCAGCAAGAATCCTCCTTCCCAAGGGTAATTCCTCACAAGTGTAAAGCCAATATGGGTATCAGAGACAGCACCTATACCAGTTGCTAACCCTCCCTTCCACCCAATCCTCAGCATAAGGGAGGTTTCTAGAGATAGGGGAGGACTATGTGTGGAAGAATGAGTTCCATCCTGCTAATCCTCCACTGATGTAAAATCCCTTAAAATGTTATGCTAATGGCATAAAAAAAGAAGCTTTTCAACTGATTTAACTAATGCCAGATTCAAGCATCATGAAGCTGTAACCAGCTGCCTCAGAGGCCTCATCCTCCCCTTGGCCAAGCAGAGTTCAGACGTGGTGGAGAATTGAGCCCATAGTGTTTACAAGTATCTTTATTCACAGTAAAATTGTCTCGGGGGGTAGTCGTGTTAGTCTGTAACTTTAAAAACAACGAGTAGTCCTGTGGCACCTTAGGGACTATCAAAAATATATAGTATCATGAACTTTCATGGGTAAAGCACATCTGACAAAGTGGGTTTTATCCTCAAAAGCTCATGATACTATGTATTGTTTAGTCTGTAAAGTGCCACAGGACTACTCATTATTTTCACAGTAAAATAATTCATCATACATGAAAACTTAAGCAAAGTCTGTTATGATACAAATAAAAACATTTACAGATCTTTTCTAAAATAATTAGTATGATTATTGCATTGAAATTCTTGATTTAGCCTTCCACCAAAAGCCACTTGTGAAACAGTTGTCGTTTTTATAAAAAGACAGAATGATTTGGCTTTGGAATCTTGTTTTTCTATTGAAAAATGGTATAGAATCATAGAATACTAGGACTGGAACGGACCTTGAGAGGTCATCGAGTCCAGTCCCCTGCCCTCATGGCAGGACCCAGTACTGTCTATACCATCCCTGATACACATTTATCTAACCTACTCTTAAATATCTCCAGAGATGGAGATTCTACAACCTCTCGAGGCTAATTCCAGTGTTTAACCACACTGACAGTTAGGAACTTTTTCCTAATGTCCAACCTACACCTCCCTTGCTGCAGTTTAAGCCCATTGCTTCTTGTTCTATCCTCAGAGGCCAGGAAGAACAATTTTTCTCCCTCCTCCTTGTGACACCCTTTTAGATACCTGAAAACTGCTATCATGTCCCCTCTCAATCTTCTCTTTTCCGAGCTAAACAAGCCCCATTCTTTCAGTCTTCTTTCATAGGTCATGTTCTCTAGACCTTTAATCATTCTTGTTGCTCTTCTCTGGACCTTCTCCAATTTCTCCACATCTTTCTTGAAATGCGGTGCCCAGAACTGGACACAGTACTCCAACTGAGGCCTAATCAGTGCAGAGAAGAGCGGAAGAATGACTTCTCGTGTCTTGCTCACAACACACCTGTTAATACATCCCAGAATCATATTTGCTCTTTTTGCAACAGCGTCACACTGTTGACTCATATTTAGCTTGTGGTCCACTATAACCCCTAGATCCCTTTCTGCCGTACTCCTTCCTAGACAGTCGGTTCTTATTCTGTATGTGTGAAATGGATTGTTCCTTCCTAAGTGGAGCACTCTGCATTTGTCCTTATTAAACTTCATTCTGTTTACCTCAGACCATTTCTCCAATTTGTCCAGATCATTTTGAATTATGACTCTGTCCTCCAAAGCAGTTGCAACCCCTCCCAGCTTGGTATCTGCAAACTTAATAAGCGTACTCTCTATGCCGATAGCTAAATTGTCGATGAAGATATTGAACAGAACCGGTCCCAAAACAGACCCCTGCGGAGCCCCACTTGTTATACCTTTCCAGAAGGATTGTGAACCATTAATAACTACTCTCTGAGAACGGTTATCCAGCCAGTTATGCACTCACCTTATAGCAGCCCCATCTAAGTTGTATTTGCCTAGTTTATTGATAAGAATATCATGCAAGACTGTATCAAATGCTTTACTAAAGTCTAGGTATACCACATCCACCACCTCTCCCCCATCCAGAAGACTCGTTATCCTATCAAAGACATTTATAAGATTGGTTTGACATGATTTGTCCTTTACAAATCCATGCTGGCTGTTCCCTATCACCTTATTATCTTCCAAGTGTTTGCAGATGATTTCCTTAATTACTTGCTCCATTATCTTTCCTGGCACAGAAGTTAAACTGACTGGTCTGTAGTTTCCCGGATTGTTCTTATTTCCCTTTTTATAGATGGGCACTATATTTGCCCTTTTCCAGTCTTCTGGAATCTCTCCTGTCTTCCATTATTTTCCAAACATGATAGCTAAAGGCTCAGATACCTCCTCTATCAGCTCCTTGAGTATTCTGGGATGCATTTCATCAGACCCTGGTGACTTGCAGACATCTGTCTTTTCTAAGTGATTTTTAACTTGTTCTTTTTTTATTTTATCTTCTAAAGCTACTCCCTTTCCACTGGCATTCACTATGTTAGGCATTCCTTCATCAGACTTCTCGGTGAAGACCAAAACAAAGAAGTCATTAAGCACCTCTGCCATTTCCAAGTTTCCTGTTACTGTTTCTCCCTCCTCACTGAGCAATGGACCTACCCTGTCCTTGGTCTTCCTCTTGCTTCTAATATATTTATAGAATGTTTTCTTGTTTCCTTTTATGCCTGTAGCTAGTTTGAGCTCGTTTTGTGCCTTTGCCTTTCTAATCTCGCCCCTGCATTCCTGTATTGTTTGCCTATATTCATCCTTTGTAATTTGTCCTACTTTCCATTTTTTATATTATTCCTTTTTGATTTTTAGATCATGCAAGATTTCCTGGTTAAGCCAAGGTGGTCTTTTGCCGTATTTTCTATCTTTCCTACACAGCAGAATAGCTTGCTTTTGGGCCTTAATAATGTCCCTTTCAAAAACTGCCAGCTCTCTTCAGTTGTTTTTCCCCTCAGTCTTGCCTCTCTGAGCTTACCAAAATCTGCCTTCCTGAAATCCATTGTCTCTAATTTGCTGTTCTCCCTTCTACCATACCTTAGCATCACAAACTCTATGATTTCATGATCACTTTCACCCAAGCTGCCTTCCACTTTCAAATTCTCAACCAGTTCCTCCCTATTTGTTAAAATCAAATCTAGTACAGCTTCCCCCCTAGTAGCTTTTTCAACCTTCTGAAATAAAAAGTTGTCTTCAATGCAGTCCAAGAACTTATTGGATAGTCTGTGCCCTGCTGTGTTAGTTTCCCAACATATATCTGGATAGTTGAAATCCCCCATCACCACCAAATCCTGCGCTTTGGATGATTTTGTTAGTTGTTTATAAAAAAAGCCTCATCCATCTCTTCCACCTGGGTAGGTGGCCTGTAGTAGACCCCTAGCATGGCATCACCCTTGTTTTTACCCCTTTTAGCCTAACCCAGAGACTCTCAACATGTCCGTCTCCTATGTCCATCTCCACCTCAGTCCAAGTGTGTACATTTTTAATATATAAGGCATCACCTCCCTTTTCCCCCCGCCTGTTCTTCCTGAATAAGCTGTACCCTTCAATGCCAATATTCCAATCATGTGTATTATCCCACAAAGTCTCTGTGATGCCAACGATGTCATAGTTGTATTTATTTATTAGCACTTCCAGTTCTTCCTGCTTATTACCCATACTTCTTGCATTTGTATATAGGCATCTAAGATACTGATTTGATCTTGCCTCCCAGTTCTGCCTTGTCCCTCCTTTCGCTCTGCTATTATAGCCCATACTCCCTCCCATTTCCGACCCATCTCCCCAGTCTCCATGTTCTTCACTTACCCATGGGCTTTGGTAACCTGTCCCCATTGAACCTAGTTTAAAGCCTCCTCACTAGGTTAGCCAGTCTGTATCCAAATATGGTCTTCCCCTTCCTTGAAAGGGGAACGCCATCCCTGCTTAGCAGTCCTTCCTGGAATAGCATCCCATGGTCGAGTAAGCTCAAGTCCTTCTGGCAACACCATCTTTGCAGCCAGGCATTCATCTCCAGGATGCACCTGTCTCTGCCTGGGCCCCTACCTTTGACAGGAAGGATCGAAGAAAATACCACCTGTGCTCCAAACTCCTTCACCCGTACTCCCAGAGCCCTGTAGTCACTCTTGATCCACTCAGTGTCACACCTTGCAGTATCATTAGTGCCCACATGGATAAGTAGCATGGGGTAGTAGTCAGAGGGCCAGATAATCCTCGACAATGCCTCTGTAACGTCTCAGATACGGGCCCCCGGCAGGCAGCATACCTTTGTTTCAAATTTAAATAACTTCTTGTATTCACTTGAATCACTTTTGAAATATTGTTAAAATCAGCCTGGAACTTTTGTACTTTTTCACCAGTTGTTGAATCTCTACAACTTCTATTACAGACAGATGCTACTCAACCAATAAACAGAGAGAGGATGTTGTGAACAGTAGTAATGTTCTTCATAGAAACAAAGGCCTTGATTTTTATCTCTGAACCATGACAAACAATGGCTGGTCTTAAGAAGTATTGTTGTAACTATGCTCATCCCAGATTATGAGAGAGAAAGTGAAGGGAAGTATCTCTTATTGGACCAAATTTTGTCAAGAGAAGAGACAAGCTTTTGAGAAAAGTTTGTCTCACCAACAGAAGTTCATCCAATAAGAGATTCATTCAATACAGCCTCTCCCCGACTTACAAACGAGTTACGGACCAAACACTTGGCCGTAACTCGATCCGTTCGTAACTTGGACCCCATTGAGTTACACGTGACCGCGCTGTTCGTAAGCGCGGGTCGCGTTCGTAGCTCGGGGACCACCTTTACGACCGCTCCATGGGAGCTTTGGTCATAAGTGCAAACGGCCGCAACTCGACCATTCGCAACTCGGGGGAGCGGCTGTACCTCATTCACCTTGTCTCTCATAGGCCAGGTCTTCACTCCACAGATAATTGTCACTGCCACGATCAATCTTTGGGAGTCTAGTTAAGGCTTGCTAAATCCAACTCAGAGGGCACCACCACTGGCATCCAGTACTCCTGTTCTTGCCAGGCACAAGAGAAGCTGACAAGAATCTTTACTCCCATTGGCCTCCCATTGTGTGGACACCACCAAACTTGGCTTAAGGTAAGCCAACTCTAGCTATGTATTCTGTGTAGCTGGAATTGCATACCTTAAGCCAAACTGCTGGGTCTAGTGTAGACCTGGCCATAGTCTATAAGGGTGCATCTGCCATTTTTCCAGAAAAACAATACTTGCATCCACACTGCCACTGAGTTCTTTCGACAGAAAGTCTAAAGAAGGGAGGGGTTTTTCCAACGGTGGTTGGAGGTTTTTTTTCCTTCTACGAGGAAGAAGCCTTTTTCTGAAAAAGCTTTTTTGGAAAAAAGCGTGTGTGGACACAGAAAAGAGAATTCTTTCGAAAGAAAAGGCCTCCAGGAAATAAGAGGTGCCCTGGTGACCACTTCGTCCATACTAATCACAACTTAAATGTGAGAGAGCATCCAATGAATGTGGACGCTATCTTTCGAAAAACCACATCACTTTTTTGTTGAGCTTTTGCTGTGTGGACCCTCTCTTTTGTAATAAGCTTTTCCGGAAGACCTCTTCCGGAAAAGCTTCTTTCGAAAGAAGCTTGCAGTCTAGATGTAGCCTAAGGTAATTGCTAAAACACTAATGATCATTGAGGCCTACACTATAGTAATAATTAAAGTTGGCAGTCTACCAGGTCAAATTCTTGCTAAAGGTCTAGAAACATCACTTCAATGTATGGTACTCACCCAATTTCTATCACATCATGCTGTAATGTAGATATGATAGAATTCTATGGCTTAAATCTAAGATCTATAAAGGCAATTGCTTGAAGAGATATCCAAAAAAGTTCAGAAACAAGGTGGGACAAATTCTGTACTCTGTTATTCCAGAAGTCAATGGAGATTGAATTGAGCAAAATTTGACCTGACAGATTGGTTTGTTTTAATTGTGCAAGCAAACAACCCCCACCCCCAAAATAATAAAATTCAGGAAGGCCTGAAATGCATAAAAATATGTACCTCTATAGAAAAACGAATAGAATATAATAGCTGGTATTGTAGTAAATAGGGGTTTGGTTCCTCTTTGGACAAAAATGCAGGAATCTTCTTGGCTCCTTATCTCTAGCTCCCAAGAGAAACTAACCCCATGAGAAACTACCATGCAACCTGGAACCACCGAGACCACTGCCGAAGGATAGGGAAGTCTGCTCTACATCCTTAACTGAGAGCCAGTTGGCTCAAGCAGTAGAGGCTCATGCATGAAGCTCTAGAGATCCCAGGTTCAGTTCCACCTATCAGCATTACAATTGTTTAAGAGCAATTAAAAAAATTAATCATGCTCAACAGCCCTAATGTATAATTTTCACAGTAAATAAGCTAATAATCATATAAGTAGATAACTTAATTGATTAATAACATAGTAAAAGTTCCCTGATGGGTTAATACAGTAATTTGCACTGGTTAATAATTACATCAAACAGTGTTTTAATATCATGTGCTTCAAAGAGCCACAGGAGACTTATTAAAGAGCCACTTGCAGCTCATAAGCCTCAATCTGAGTATCACTGCCCTGGACAAATTAATGTGAAAGAAACTCTGCAAGGGGAATTGCAGATTTTTTTTCTCCTTTGTCTCTTTGTGTTTTCCTGCAAAAGGTCGTGATCTGAGGAGGATGACCAAGAGAAGCTGAAATCTTATGACCAATTTAAAGCTGGTCTGTATGAAATCGAATGATCCCAGTGTGCTCAAATTTTGGACTTTATTAACTACAATCTAAGAAAATGCAAATTCCTATATTTGTAAGGGTTACTGTCCACACATGTAATGCACCTCTGGATGCTTTTTCCTGTAACTTTCAGTAGTCCATGTTTTACTCCTTTTTACTTACTTGAATGATATAGTACTAGCCTATGTTGTCAACAGGTTCTACATGCTGGAGCACTTTACACTATAAAAAAACAAGACTAACAAATGTATTAGGGCATAACCTTCATGAGTTGCAACTCACAAAGGCTTATACTCTCATAAATTGTGCCCCCAGACTCCTTGTTGTTTTTTGCTGAAACAGACTAACACAGCTACCCCGCTGGAACATTATACTGCGTTATGCTACCATGTTAACAAATGCATGTGCATGTTCAAATAGTTTTATATTAGTTAAAAATGAAATCACCCTACTTTAAGTGCATTGTTATACCATAGCAATCCTGGCTCCCACTTTCCTCTGGTGGGACAAGAAACAAACAGACAGTCTGCTACAGAACATTGGAATTTAATTCTGCTGTGTTCACAACTAATGAGGCTATGGCATAGGCATTCTGGTGGCAAGAACAGCTGTGAAGCTTGCAATTCACAGGTATATCTCCACTTTCAAAGCAGCTGCAGAAGCAGCTATGTTTAAAAAACCTATGCTAGCAGCAGCATTCTCTCTCACTCTGCTTCTCCCCCAATACACTAAAACCCCTTTGTAAGGACAACTGATTAGCTTTCACTCACTGTCACTACTGCCAGCTCAGCAAAATTCTACCCCATCTGGCATTATCTTGCAAACAAAATCAAAGCCATTATAATCTATCAGCGCGATAGCTGTGTTAGTCTGTATTTGCAAAAACAGACTATCTGATGAAGTGGGCTTTTGCCCACGAAAGCTTAGTCCCAAATAAATCTGGGTATGTCTACACTAGCTCGTTAGTTCGAGCTAGGTAGGCAAATGAGGGCAACCCGGTTGCCCTCATTTGCCTACCTAGCTCGAACTAACGAGCTAGTGTAGACATACCCTCTGTTAGTCTTTAAGGGCATGTCTATGATACCAAGAAGATCGACCAAGGAGGTTGATCTTCTAGCATTCTATTTAGCGGGTCTAGTGTAGACCCCCAAATCAAATGCTGAGGGCAGCTCTCACCAGCGTCCTGTATTCCTCATTCTGTGAGGAGTAAGGGAAGCTGCTTGGGAGTATGTGCTCCTGTCAGTCTCCCACAGTGTAGATGTTGTGGCAGCTTGGCTTACAATAAACCAAATCCAGCTACACAAAATGCGTACCTTAAGTTGACCTGCTTGGTTTAGTGTAGACCTAGACTAAGATTCACAGGACTCCTCATTATTATAATCTCTGGCTTCTGCTTTTAACGTGATTGGTGGGCCGGTAAATACAATGCAGGTAAATACAGTTATTGATTTCATATTGGTACCATTCTTGCTAACTATCTGGATTTTACACAACACCTTTACAGTATTCAAGTGATCTACCCAGCTGTGTGTAATAGGAATTTACAGGAAGTTTTGCGTGCACTGAGATTACCCAGTCCTGAAATGTGCTCATCTCTGGTGAAATACAGCAACTAGTGTGTGTCAGTAAAATGTACAACAGATTTGGGCCAATAGGAGGGGAAGTAGAGAAGAGATTCTCCAACTAAAACTACAGTGGGTATTTTAGTATATTTCAATATTTTTGCTAAATGTTGTCCATCTAAAAAGAGAGAGATGCTCTAAGAGAAGCATCTACTATGTAGCATACCAATCATTCACTAATCATAATCCATATCAAGTTTGGAGATCAACCATTACATAATTACATGTTCAATGCCAAAGTGATAAAGAAACTTAAACCACTGAACTGATACAAGTCCCTGTGCAGCTACCTCTATGGCAGAAGTCTTTAAAGCAATAAACCTTTTCTCTGCAAAAGCCTCTTCTACTGGTACAGAGGAAACCTTTTCTTCATTTGGATTAATTCACTATAGACTATAGTCTAACTAAATACTATAATTAGAGAAAGCAGGATAACTAACCTTCCTATTCCAAACAATGGTCAGAAGTCAAGTAGCAAAAGATATATTGTTCTTGAAAAACCTAGCTGGCCCAGTGACTTACAAAGATCAGTTCAGTTCTCCTGCATGCATTATTGAGATTTCAGAAATGTCAATGCTCACTTTATGATCCTATTTATAAAAATGTTCTCTTTGTTTCTGCAGCAGATTGTGAAAAGTGTGCACATGTTTTTCTGTATTCCTGAGCTTAGATGCTCATCTAGAGTGCGTCTACATTGCACTGTTATTTTGAGATAACTAACATTATTTTGAAATAACAATGAGAGCGTCTACACAGCCATTCAAAATAATTTTGAAATAACGTACAGCTTAGTCCGAAATCTTAAACCTCATTCTACGAGGAATAATGCCTATTCTGAAATAGCTATTTCGAAATAAGCCATGTGTGGACGGTCCACTTCAGCTATTTCAGAATAGCCCCTCACCAAGGCCATTCCAAGTTATTCTTCCCCAGTGCATCCTGGGTCTCTAAATCGAGATAACACATCTACATTAAGGAAGCCTGCCTTGGACTAATTTTGAGTCTTTCCTGCAGTACCTGGGTAGATGTGCTATTTCAGAATAACTATTCCGGAATAGCTAATTTTGAAATAAATTTGCAGTGTAGACGTACCCTAAACCCTAATATGCCTCCATCCACACACAAATCAAGAGGTGTGAACGTCAGAGTTTGAAAGCATTAAAAAATGCACAGACTTTTGAAAATCTGTCCCAACTATGACAGTGTGGCATTAAGGTGGGCTTTTGAATTAAATGGCACACCTCCTAAACGTTGCTTATGATAATAGTTTAGATGATATATACAACATGGCCCCAATCCAGCAAAACACTTAAGCAGATGCTTAATTTAAGAGACCATGCATGCTTACCAGTAGACATCTGTTTAGGTGTTTTCCTGGAACTGGGCCTAAATAACACTTTGTTTTAACATATTGATCTAATATGTTTTCAGTTTATTTTATGAATACTGTAAAGACTGAGCAAGATAGTTGTAAAATAAAATTTTAATTTAATACCAAACCTAAATGTTAACATGAAAATAATTTTTAATCTGCTTATTAATTCTGGGTAGAAAAATACTGTATTCAGAACAAACAAATGGAAGTACTGGTGTACTTTTTGAGACCTGCTCAGCCACAATGATGAGAAATGCTGTGGCTGCATTTTAAGTGTAAATGCCAAGTCTGTGCTCTTTTATCTCACTTAAATTGAACTAGTGTATCAAATTGAACTAAAAACAAATCTTAGCTTTATCTTTTAAAACACATTTTAAAATTTAATTTCGTATTTGCTCCATTTCTACTTTTTTGCATTTATTTTATGTTGCAGAGAGAAGACTGTGTCCCTACTAACAACCCAGAAAGAATCCCTTATAGTTACCTATAGGAGGATCTGCCAGTTGGCAGTAGTGGAGTAGCAATTAACAGCTGGCACAAAGTAGAGATACTAAACTTAGTCTGGTGATGCCTCAAATAGGGAATGATCTGGGGGAAATGCAGCTGGTTTGAAGTGTGGGAAACCAGCATCTCTAGCATGCCAAGGAGATCTGCCAGCCTGGCAACCATTTCTTCTAAGACTCTCTGGAGGCAGGGAAAAGATACTCAACAGCTGCCTAGAGAATTCTGCCATTGTAGCAGACTGGGAGCCGTACACATGGTCAACTAAAGAGATCTGGTGGGTTGTGCCAAAAAAGAACATTTGTTCCTCCATGCATATTTGATTGCCTTAGAGCACCCAAACCAGGTGGGAGATATGGTCTGTGGAGCTCTGTCAAACCAATTTCATTATTAACTCCCAAACAATGAAAGCTTCCAGTGCCCACTTTCAGTTTCTTTATGCTCCTGGGAAAGGGAGAATATACACGTTTGGCTAGTAACTCAGCCATTCTTTCTCTCAAAAAATTATATTCAGAAGCCTCTTCCATGAAAGAGGCTAGGAGAGAGATACTGCCAAGATTCCACTTCTTTTTCTTTTTCCCCTCCTTCCTGCTGCATGAAAGATATGGGAGAAGGAAGGCTTTCTAGTCATTTCACCTGGAAGGCGAGTGTGTTTGCCTGTTTTGTTAATGTGGAATGAATACAATCTTATTCTTAAATTCGTACTGGTGAATGCAAGATTATGGTTAACAATATATTAAATCATAGATGATTGACAAAGGATGAGGCCTCCAGTTTGGTGTGTTTTACAGAAACCCAGATGGGCAATACTGTTGGTCTGGTTTTCATGTCGTCTAGCCAGGTATTAGGGCAGTTGAAAGGAAGTGAAGTGGTGACGTGGCTGTACTGTTTGCATACAGACTGAACTTTGGGGAGATTCCCATACCAAAAATGGATCAAATACCAGGCATGATATCTTGGCCCGGTTGAAAGAAATGGCAAAATTCCTGTTGACTTTAGTGGCTACTGTTTTGCCCAGGATTCCATCTAGCAAGCAAACCCTGACATGGAATTAAAATGGGGATACTTTTAGTGTTCTTATTTTCCTGGTATTCTGAAAGTCCCTTCATGAACTCAGGAAGTTCCAAGCCATGGTGGTGATAGTGGAACTGAAGCTGGCAATGCTTTAGTGGCATTAACCAATTTAGATGATGAGTCTTCTGAGTCTATGCATGACTTTCCTCCTGACCATGAGATTGTGCCAAATGGTTGTTAGTTCAGTCCTGAATGTAGTGTCTATGTTGAAATTAGAGACTGGACAGCTGGAAATTTTGCTCATGGTAGAGACTGACCATTGTTTTACATGTTCTGATAGGGGAACACCTTTTCTGAAGAGCCAAGGAAGCAGTTTTGATGTTTTATCCATGCAGTTTAACAGAGCTTGAGGGAGAATATTGGTCCTTGGATGTACCAGTCTTTTATTGCATGAACCTTTGATCTCAATACTTAATTCCTGTCCATTTTATTAAAAAAACAACACCCTCTCTCTTTCTATGCCAGATTGTGAAAAGGGTGCACATTTTTCTGTGTATCTGGGCTGTTTAGAGTAGTACTCAGGAAATCTTTTTGCTGGCTTCATCCTCAAAGATCACCTGGGTTTGCAGATGACCTGCAACAGCCGACACAGAGGGAAGATAACTAGTGTAAAAATCATGGAAGAACTCCTTTGTCTTTGCTAAAGAAACTGCATAGTTCTGATTAGAGGATTTGTTGTGGCTGGTGAGTTCCTGATCCAATTGAGCTGTCTCCTCTGGGAGGCTGATTTATGTCCCTACTGCTGGGAGGAAATTGTAGTTCTTCATTGCTTAGTGATTCCTATGTGGTTAATGTGGAATGAACTGTCTGCATCCATTAAGCAACCAAAGCTAGTGTAGCTTGCACTAGCCATATCTTAGAAGGCTTGTCTCACTGAGAAGTATGACACAAGTGCTTAAGATAAGCATTGGTTGCATTTTGGTTTTGGAGCAAGATTAAGATATTCTAGGCCTGCAGTGCCCTTAAATGGCTTGGGAATGGCCCGTTCAACAGAGTGCCTGTCCCTCCCCATGTTATGCTGCTATAGTCACGTTCAGCAGACATACTCCAGCCAGAGCTCTCTTGTTTTTGAAGGGACAGGAGGTTGCTGGCTAGATGTTCTCTGAAAGGGTCTTGGGGCTTTGGAACTTGTTGGGGGGTGCTGTAGAACTCATCTGTTTTCTTGATCTTTATGGCCATGACTACACTACGTGGAGGATCGACGCTACCACAGTCGATCTCCCAGGCTTTGATTTAGCGGGTCTAGTGAATACCAGCTAATTTGAACTGAGAGTGCCCCTCCATCAGTGTCAGTACTCCTGCTCCTCACAAGGAGTAAGGGAAGCTGATGGGAGCATTTGCTTCCATCGTCCTGCCACTGTGTGGACGGTGATTTAAGATATGTCGTAATTTATGTTCTGGAGTTATGGATCTTAAGTTGACCTTCCCCTTTAGTATAGACCAGGCCTATGATGTGAGGAAGTTGGTGTCTTAGGAAGGTGGAATATTTTTTATTTGTTGGTTTTAGAGTTGGTTAGTTCTAGCTCAAGGGTGAGGCTGGTTTTGAGGATATTAACAAGAATATTAAATTTTTAAATTTGCCAAACTTGAGGGTTTTTTACCCATTACACCAACTAAAATAAATCAATGACAGAAAAACCACTTAAGTCAATCCTTACTTCTTTACTCTCCATCCCAGTTATTTATAAATCTCTCTCAGAGACTGCAATGACTTCCTCTGGCCTGTAGGTCATCCATTCTCCTTTCTGGGGCAGAGCTTGGTCCTTAGCCCCTTAGGCCCCCTACAGTTATCATGAGGTTGCAGTTATTTTAAATATCAGCTGTCTTATGTTAGAAACTCTTTATTCTTGTCAGTAAATGGAGTCTCCTGTGTCACAATGACAGGTTACCTTATAGAGTCTACAAAGGAAACTGCCTCTGATGTTAGTAATGGAATCTTCTCTCTCATGCAAAGAAATAAAGTAGAGCATATATTGAGATAGTTTAGACGTATCATCTGTTTCCTATTGAATAATGACCAATTTGATTCTCATATTTCCAAAGAGTGAGGTAACAGTATGGCACTCTTGAAAATGGGGCTGGATAACTTGGTCAACAAAAATCACATTTATTGCTATGCAAACTAAAATAATGAATGATGGGGTAATTGACTCTCATGCCTCGTGGAGGAACCATCTCCCCTTCCCTCCATTGCTGCACAGGTTAGGGAGGAATTTCTCCAGCATTTTCACAGCTAGTGCACAACTGGCTTGATGCATGACAAAGAATGGGGGAAGGAAATCATCACAATAAGAAGTATGAATAATTGGCACTAATGGAAGCAGGGTACTGGATTAAATGGTCTGATACAGTATGGCAAACTGCATATTCCAAAGTCCTATGATAAGTGATATTTTGCTGATCATTTTAATTCTATGGTATATGTGTTTTACTTGTCACAAGTGCATCTGTAATTCTCTGCTGCTCTTCTTTGAAAACCTGTTATATGCTCAATACCCATGTCTCAAGTCTTTTGCTGAGCTACAGTAGTCTGCAGACCAAGGCCTATATGTACAGTGCATCATCAAACCTCCAAAATACTTTTGCCTTCCTCTTGGAACACAGCTGTATCACTATACATTGGCAGGTCAGTTTTTCAAAACTGCCTGTCTAATTTGCACAGGCAAAAGGGCATTTTGGCTTGAAAAATGGATAAATTGTGTCTGATTACATGTCCAACTGGATTTGAAAAATTGAACACTTGCCTGAATCAGTCTATAAAGTGTTGCAGAAGTGTGAAATGCACTAGAATTCACACTATGACCACCACAAAACTTCAAGGTGTGAATCCCGCAAACCTCTTCAAAATGCATGGCAGTATTGCAACACTTCAGCAGATGGACTGCCTCAGCCTGAGAAGTAGGCAGTCTTGTGGTGTTATCTGAGTGGCGTGCTGTCCTTGCTCTTCCCTTGCTGATGTAGTCTTGAGATTTTATTTGGCTTAGTGGGGTTTTTATTTGCTTCTTTTATTTTAGTTTAGCTAGGGTGACCATATTTCCCTATGTTGAATGTGGAATACCTGGAAGAATTACTCATATTCAAGAAAGTTCAATGGCAATCAGTCAGAACTATGCAGTACAAATGTTCAAATTTAACATCAAATTGACTGAGTCCTTGTTAAAAAAACACTGAGTAGTTGGATTCTTATCTTTAAGGCTTTAAGGTTTACATGGGGAAAAGTGACACACACACATTCCTGTACACCTCTCTCACATAGAGATGACTGACCTGACCTTCTCTGTGCAGAACTCTCTGTCCTTCATGCCCAGTTGGGTCTCCAAGACAGACCGGTACCTGGTGCCATGTCTGCCCTGAATTTCTTCCAGGATTCACAGCAGAATGTGGACAGTAGCAGCCTTTTGGCACTGTGTGGGAGGTTAGGGATGGGAGCAGTGTTCCTTCTAAGATTTTCCATTCATGAGCGGAGTGAGTTTTGTCTTGTGTGCCAACAATGAGGATGTGTGTCACTGTGGCACCCACCAGTGGTGCTGCTCCCCAAGAGACTCTCCCAGGTAGCACCCCTCCACCTTGTGGGGAGAAAGTGAGATGTCCACCCCCCCCCAGGAGCGCTGCTCCCTGGGCAGCCTATGTGCAGGGGCTGCTCCTTGTGGGGCTGGCTGTGAGTCCCAACCTGGGGTGCAGGGAAGCTGCTGCCAGCGCCCAAGGTTTGCAGGGAGTGAAGTGCTGGGGGTGGAGGAGTGACATGTGGGAAGCAGGAGGGGGACAGAGGGTTGGGGGGCCAGGAGCTCTGAGGGGTTAAAGAGAGATGTGGGAGGGGAGAAAGAGAGATGCAGGGGGCCCAAGCCCCAGGACCACATCGGCACCACAGCCCAGCTCCAGCTTTGGGCCCTGGCCACTGAAGCAAGTCCTGACCCCCCATCACACGGCTGTGGCCGCCGGAGCAAGTTCTGTCTCCCTTTTCCCCCTGCGACATGGCCATGGCAGACCCTGGCTGCCAGAGCAGGTCCCGATCCCCCGCCATGCGGCAGGCCCCACCTGCTGGAACAGGCCCCAGCTGCCAGCCACGCAGTCCCAGCCAGCCGCTGGAGCAGGCCCTTCCCACTGGAACAGCCTCCCCTCCCCACCACCATGAGGCCTCAGCCAGCCCCCTGAGTGACCTCACCTGGCCCCACCCACTGGAGCAGCCACCTGCCACGCCACTCACCTTTCCAGCAGGAAAGTAAGCACTGCTGCATAACTTTGCCAAGGAGGTGGGCAGCTGGAGAATTTTTCGTGCACTGTGTGCATCTTAGAAGGAATTATGGATGGCAGCCGCTTCTAGCTGCAAGAGAGGGGAGAGGGAAGGGATGATCTGGCCTGTTCTTCACAGAGGTCACCTATTCTCCCCTTTTCCCCATCCCGCTTTCCTATGGCTGGAAGCAGCTTGTCCCTGCCTGCCTGCACAGTGTCAAAAGGCAGCTAACACCGCTAGGCTGCTGCTGGCCATTGACATAACCCAGTCGCCTTCGGTCCCCTGGCTGAAGGCAGGAAGGGGTTAAGCCCTAAGAATGCAGTGTGCACTAGGGCCCAGCAGGGGAGGTGCCTTGGGGCCAGAGAAGGGGGGCAGAGACTCAAACAGGAGGGAGGATAAAGAGGATATTCAGCCGCTACCCAGGCTGCTGTTGTGGAGTGTGCAGGGTCAGGGCAGTAACAGGCTGGAAACTCCTTCTCTCTCCCTCTCCCCCTCTGCCACTCCAGAGCTTAGCTGAGGGGCAGAGAGGCTTCCCTGTGCCAGCAGCTGGGGCTTTGGCATATTCAGGGCTTGGCTCCTCCTGGCCAGTGCCCCAGCCTAGAGGGTCTTGGGCTTTTCTCGGGTGCCAGCCCAGTCACAGGCAGTGGGGAAAGAAAGGACCCTGCCGGCGAGCCTGTTAGTGAGCTCAATGCTCTGACCAGGGGTAGGTTCTCCACACATGACTGGGGGGATACGGAGCAGCAGCAGGGATGCGGGGGAGGAGGAAGAGACAAAGCAGAGAGAGAACAGTAAGAAGGGAAACATCTAAGGGGCTGATGGGTGGGTAGTAGAGGCAGCATGTAACAGGCTGCTGCCTGGCACCTGCCTGCACTCACCAGCCCCTGAAGCTCACAGCATGCAGCCAATGGCAGCCAGAAATGGGATGAGAGGGGGACCTTGATAGCTGAAAGTTGGCACTCAGCATAGGCTGTGTTGATGGACCAGCAAGGGGACTGGTTGGCCCCTGTGTGCTGCAATTTTGCTATCAGCCTTGCATACCCACCTGCGTCTTTAGCTATTGGACTCCTGCACTCACCACTGGTGGGCCTGCAACTGACCACCAGGAATCCGGCCAGTAGCAGAACCCGGCCGTGCTGATGTGGGGGAGACAGAAAATATGGGACAATTTTCCCGTTCTTAAAAAGTCAGGACACCTGCAGGAGAACTTAAATATGGAAGTGTCCCTTTAAAAATGGGACACCTGGTCACCCTAAGCTTAATTGCTGTTATGTCATGGATATGTCCCATATGCTTCTCCCCTTTGGTTTAACATAGTATACTTGGTTTTGTGGTTGCTGTGGTGAGGAAAATCCACCACAGAGAATGATGGGAGGTGTCTGCACGACCAAGGAATTCGCAGTGGTATGAATGGGTAGTTGACAGTAGAGGATTTTGTTGATGTTCTGTGTTGTCTTAGCTCAGGAGAGAAACAGCCAATAGATTCCAACTTATCTAACAATGCTTGCCTGGCCTGTAGGAAAATTGGCTCGGGTGGGGGAAAAAAGACTAGCTAGTCATTGTGACAGTTGCTTCTCCTCAAAGCCCCTTGCTGGATTTTCTGCTGCACTGTCACAAATTCCATCAATCTCTTCGATTTCTTCAGAAGGAACGGAGGACTTACAAAGTAACCAGTTGGAAGCGCAAATTTGGACAAAGCCAGACATCCAGAAGAGAGACGTGGACTTTTCAGAAATTCTTAATGCAATACAAGAAAGTAAGTTACTACTTGGATCTAAAATTGTTGTATTGTACAAGAGCTGACTGAGATTAATCAAATAAGGTAATACTTGAAGAAATGGTTAAACTTGGAGAACTGAATAATAATGTGAATAAATTGGAAACTTATGAGAGAGTTCAATGGATAACTGAAATTCAAAAATAGAGAAAACTATAGTGGCTAAGAATCAAAGCTTATGTCCCAATGTTCCTGCTGCTTTATTGACTCCCTTATCACCCTTATTCAAGGTTTTATTTTAAACTGGTTGTCTTCTCTGATTTTTCTGTTGAGGAAAAACAG
This sequence comes from Rafetus swinhoei, assembly GCA_019425775.1. Lineage (NCBI taxonomy): Eukaryota > Metazoa > Chordata > Testudines > Trionychidae > Rafetus > Rafetus swinhoei. Next base: position 263,945,811 of record CM033437.1, on the reverse strand, counting down.
CTCCTTAAATCTTCAAATGCTACAAGATGTACAAGCAGGTGTTTTAAAAAAACTGTGTTCCTCTTGAGTTTGGTCAGAAATGCCAGGTATCATGCACCTGATCTTCCATTTGAGTGATTGCATCATTAGTTCTTGGAGAGACCTGAGAGAGGGTTAGTTGTTTGATTAAAATCAGTATCTTCTTGCTTACTCTTTCTACACTATAGATTTGCACTGAATGCTGCGTTCTTTCTAAACTGAGGGAGCATTTTCCATGAGGAATTCTTCACTATAGAACTTGCTTCTTATCCTCTTTGTCCATCACAACCCCAGTATGTTCTTTATCAAGACATGCTGTAAACATAATCCCTTTTTGTATGTGTGTTTGGGGAGGGGTGGATTGGAGAATTCAGTGACTCAATTGCAGGCTGACTTCTGGGGGAAGCATTAGAATATTGAGGCAGGTCTCTCTTTTGATTAACTGTGTGTCCGGTATCTTAATTTTTCGTACAAGTGCCTCGATTGAGGGCTCTGTTTAGTTCTGAATATATATGACTAAATAGCACAAAGCTGAAATGTTTGTGTTGCAAACGTTCCTGGGAAATGTTTTCCTCCACTGCTCCTGCTTTGTCAAATGAGTATTTTTAAAATCACAAACATTTTCTCAGGGTCGGCCCACAACATTTTGGCACCTGAGGCGGGGGAGCTCAAATGATGACCCCATGCCCCCTCGCTTGGGCCAAAACTTTGAAAGGTCTCAATTCTCTGGGTCCTAGTGGCGCCCCCCTCTTCCCCCCCCCCCACATACACAGTCTGGCATCTGAGGCGGTCGCCTCAGTTCACTTCATGGTAAGGCCAGCCCTGCATTTTCTTCTTCAATTAGTTTTAGCAAAACATTTTTTATAAAAAACAAATTGGATTTTGAGACTAGACATGCTGATAAGAGTCCATTGCCTGTGTCACTCTGTAAGACTGCTTTATGAGGTTATGTGCTTACAATGGGCAATCCAAAGTGTCACTGAATAGTCTGTGTTGGTTATCCAAGAAACTTGTTAAAACATTTTTAAAACTGCTGTAAAAGATACCCTCCCTTCCTTAAGAAAAGAGATGATGGTTTGGTAGGGGCATTAGTAACAAAATATTTGTAAATAATGAATGCATCTAACCTGCATTTAGTTAGTCTTCAATAGCTAATGACTAGTTCATCAGTTCCAATAGTTGAAAGAACAACACCATGCACCTAACCACTACATTTGAATTCTCTTTTAGAGAGATCACATTTCACTTCAGAGTGAGAATAGTTCAGTTTCTAGGCCTACAGTTCTTGGTGCCACCTGTCTGTTGTACAATCCAATGTGAAAATGCAGGCAACACATCTGAGGATTTTCTAACTAAGTGCTGTCAGATGAGAGATGCAAATAGTTAGGATACAGCCAAGGCTGGATTTACACTTTTCCCATAGGTATACCATCTTCAGCATCCCTGTTCCCCCGTAGCCCTGCTTATTGCTGACTTTTCTGTAAAAAATGGCATGAAATGAAATGAATAATTTAAGTATTTGTTCAATACAATAACAAAAATGCATGTAATTAATGCAATCACATGGGAAACAGGTAGGTACTACTTTACTTCAGGTGTGCATCTTTCTTCCTTGATTTCTGCTCTGTGAATGTACTAATGATATCTCACAATCCATATCTTTTAAAAGTTCTCTTACAACAGTTAGAAGAGTCCAGGTTTCTGACCCATGGAAGTATCAGGCTCAGGGCTGTAGCCACTTTGCTGCATTCCTAGTATAAACCTCAAGGGGGTGGAAGACACCAGGTCTCGGGGCTTTAGCCCTGTGGTTCTGTTCCTGGCTTCAGTCCTGGGAGAGGTGCTGGGGCTCAGGGCTTTAGCTACAAGGGGAGTGCTGGTTTCTGCTAAAGCCCAGAGCCTTGGCATGCCTCTCCCCTGCTGAAACCTGGAGTAGAGCCATGGGGAGCCCTGAGCCACCCTTCCCTCCCCCCCAGATCTAAAGTCCAGAGCCCTCTACCCCAACCTGGAGTCCTGACTCCTGCTGCCTCCTCTTCCCAATGGCTGGAAGTCAATGACATCTTATTTGGGGTTATGGACATTTCAGAGTTATGGACAACCTCCATTCCTGAGGTGTGTATACCTCTGAGGTTATACCTTGCCACTGGATTGTTTATGATTCCTAAAATACAGTTACAGGATCCAGTTTTAACTGCATGTGTATTAACTTTTTAATTTTAAACCACTTTTAACTTTTAGGTGCCCTCAGAATGCCGGCGCCCCTAGGCACATGCCTACTATACCCTGTATATACAGCACAGTTACAACATTCTGGCTAGGTTGCCTGCCTGATAGGTGTTTGTTTGCTACTTTTATTTAGCAGGCTATGCAACAGAAGTAGCATGAAAATAGCTGTCACTGCTTTTAGCAACAACATTTTTGGCCATTAACATAAGTTTCCTGGGCATTTTCTTTCATTCTGTTTAACTTTTATGAGCTGGGACATCACTGTTTGCTGGATTGCCAAGTTTGATTGTTGAGCATCAGTTTTCAATGTTTACTTCATGTTAGACTTCAGTGTAAGGCTGCTCTGTCTTTATTTTCCATCACTGAACTTGTGCTGCTAATCTCCTTTAGAGTGTAAAGCAAGAAAAAATTATAAATACGTATATACGGCATGTGAAAATATAAACGTATAAAAGATATTAAAGACTTACAAACCATTTCTAATGTTTCCAGTCAGAATTCTGCACTTATGAATTCCAGCTCAACATCCTTTTAATAGGCAAGATTTCAGCTTATTCTGCCTTTAACCTATTTATTTCCCATCTGCTCTTGTCCACAATATACTCAGAATCTCTCTCTGAAATTGCCCTTTGTCGGTCAGACACAATCCAGAGATAACTACATATGATGAACCCAGTACTGCTAAAATGACACTTTGCAAAATTGGGCAGTCATGCTGTCTGGAGTGGCTCACAACCATGTTTGCCAACCTCAGGGCACATTGTTAAGAAGCAGGGCACAAACCCAGCAATGGTTGTGAGGTCTATAATTAGATTTTACCATCAAGTATCTAGTGTAAACTCAAGCACTATAATAGCCTTAATATGGAGTCACACACACTCCGCTTGGTCATTCCAGGCTATCTTGCCAACCAGACAAGCCTACCTTTTTGAGAGCTAGTCCCTTACACCAAAAATGACAACTGTATTCAGGTTACACCTAGTCCCAAAAGACCAGTCAGTTATTCCAGGTCATTTGTGCCTTGGTGGGTCATTGTGCCTTAGTGGGTCTCTCACTAAATACAATGCTTGTAGTCAATCCCTTTAATAAACTATCTAAAGATTTAATAACTCAGGGAAAGACATGAGTTACTTACAAGGTTAAAGCAAGTAAACATACATACAAAATGAGTTTGTCTTAGGTACCAAAAAGTTATAGAACCTTCTGTAATGTGCAAGCTCCATATGTCTTTTAGGGCTAACCTAAGGTAAGTGGCTTTTGGAGCCCTTGCTGATGCTTAAAAATATTGTCCTCTCCACATTTCAAGCAGCATAGTGGTAAAATTTGTTCTTGACAGTGATTTTGATTCCATTGCCCCAGAGTTTGAGCCATGATGAGATGAAAGTTTGTGCACATAACCTCTTCATGGGTATGGAGAAAGCAATCAACAAAGTCATTTGTCCATTGATGTTCCACAATGGTTTGTTAAGTCTTCTTTTGCTTGACAAGAGATGATACCTTTTTGTGGTAAACTGGCGTTTCATACTTGGTAATGCTCCTCTCCCCACAGTAGGGGGTTTCTAAGTTTCATAACAAACACTTCTAGAATTAGAGGTAAAATGTAAATATTACCTTATAACATGGTATACAGTTATTATAAGTGAGGTTAATGTATTGAGCAACTCACATGCATTTCATAAGTCTGAATGCAAAAAAAATTCCCCTCTCACTGCTGCAAAAGAAAAAGTCTAGAAAAATCTGTTGCTCTTCAGAATATTTCATATATGATGAAAGTATGGAAGTTGGGGAAGCATCTGATGTGATGGATTTCCAGTGTATTTTTAAATTATTTTGATTTATTCGTTGTTCCTATCTCAGGTGGAAGTATTTTCTAATATTCAGATAGGTTTCTAAGAGAGCCTTATTTAATTTAAAAACTTAAGAATGCAGACCAAAGGTACATTTATCCAAGTATCCTGTCTTCCAACAGTGGCCAATGGCAAGTGCCCCAGAGGGAATGAACAAAACAGGTCTCATCAAGTGATCCATCCCCTGTTGCACATTCCCAGCTTCAGGCACACAGAGGCTAGGATCATCATCCTTACCCATCCTGGCTAATACCCATGGATGCCCTATCTTCCAGGAACCTATCTAGTTCTTTTTTGAAACCTGTTATAGTTTTGGCCTTCACAACATCCTCTGACAAGAAGTTCCACAGGCTATAACTATATAGTAACAATTACTTCTTGCTAATTCACAATATATTCTATATTAACAAAACAAATACAAATATTACTTCTTCAATACTATCTAAACATTCATGACAGGTACTTGTCTAACCTGCTCTTAAAAATTGCCAATGATGGAAATTCCACAACCTCCCTTGATAATTTATTCCAGTGTTTAACCATCCTGACAGATGGGAGGCTTTTCCTAATGTCCAACCTAAACCTCCCTTGCTGCAATTTAAGCCCATTTCTTGGGCTACGTCTACACTGCAGGGTTTTTGTGCAAGAAGTCTTTTGCGGAAGAGTTCTTGTGCAAAAACTTATTGCACAAAAGCACGTCCACACCTCAAAGCACACTTCATGGACACTCTTGCACAAGAAAGCTCTGATGGCCATTCGCAGAATGGCCATCAGAGCACCTGTGCTTTTTTGGATAGGCTCTTTTTGTGCAAGAAACCCCACATGCATCCACACATGCCTTTTTGCACAAGAGCTGTAGCGCAAAAAGGAGTTATGCCTTATAGAAGGAGGTATACCTACATCCCAAAAAGCCCTCTGTTCTGTCAATTGACTGTAGATTTTCTTGCACAAAAACATGCTTGAGGTGTGGACGCTCCGTGGGTTTTTGCACAAAACTGGCCATTTTTATGCAAAAACCTTGTGGTGTAGACGTAGCCTTTGTGTCCTATCCTCACAGATTAAGGAGAATCATTTTTCTTCAGATTTGTCATTAAAAAGAATGGCTCGGGTTTGGGAATCTCCCTCACATCTTCAGCTGTAAACATCAACACAAAGAATTCATTTAGTTTCACCACAGTGGTCTTATCATGCTGGAATGCGCCTTTAGTATCTTGATTGTCCAGTGGTCCCAGGGGTTGTTTAGCAAGCTGCTTGCTTTTGATGTACTTAAAAAATATTTGCTATTACTTTTTTTGAGTCTTCTTTTTTGTCCTTCTGAATTATATTTTTACACTTCATTTTCCAGAGTTTCCTTTCCTTTCTATTTTGCTCACTACAATTTTATTTCCACTTTGTAAAGGATGCCTTTTTTTTTCTCTTGCTGCTTCTTTTATTCTGTTGTTTAGTCATAGTGGCATTTTTTTGTTTCTCCTACTATGTTATTTTTTAAAATTTGGGGTCTACATTGGAGCTGAGCCTCTGTGAGGGTGTCTTTAAAAATGTCTGCATGCATCTTGCAGGGATTTCTCTTTTGGCCCTGTGTCTTTTAATTTCTGTTTAAATAGCCTCCCAGTTTTTGTGAAGTCCCCCTTTCTGAAATTAAATGCTACAGTTTGGGCTGCTGTAGTGTTTTTCCCAGTCACAGGGATGTTAAACCTAATTATGTTATGGCCACTATAACCAAGCGGTCCAGTTATATTCATTTCTTGGATCAGATTTTATGTTCCATTTAGGATTAAATTAAGAATTGCATTATGTCCTAAGATGACATGTACCCAGTCAATGTGGTGATAGTTGAAATCCCCCATTATTATTTAATTTTTTATTTTTATAATCTCTCTAATCTCCTTGAGCATTTCATAGTCCTTATCACCATCCTTGTCTGAAGACGGGTAATATATCCCTACTGGCTATATTCTTATTGTTAGAGCATGGAATTACTATCCATAGAGATTTTGTGGTAGTTTGGATGATTTAAGATTTTGACTTCATTTGATTCTACACTTTTTTTCACATATAATGCCTCTCCCCTACCAACATGGACTGTTCTGTCCTTCCAATATATTTTGTACCCTGGTACTACTGTGTCCCATTGATTATCCTCATTCCACCAAGTTTCTGTGATGCCTATTGTGATGTAGTGTGGTTACCTTGCTGGTTGCTAGGCATGGGCTGTGGGTGACCCCCACTGGCTGCTGTCTGTACCACGGCCCAGCCAAGTAGCTGATGGGACAGGGAGGTAACCTGTTCTACCGGTTACCTCCCAGGGAGCAGAACAAAGGAAGGAAGGCAGAGTGGAGCCCCTGGCTGGAGGGCAGGGCTGGAAGTTGGGCAGTTTCTGTCTGGTATGATGGAGGAAGCAGCCTAAGCAATGGGCTGGGATTTAGGGGCCCAGTCTCCCCCATCTCAAGGGGGGCTGAGGCATCCTAGGCCTGCCCTGTAACCAGATTACATCTATGCTGTGCTGTATCCTGGCGAAGCAATAAACTCCCTCTATTCTACTGGCTGGTAGAGTCTGTTCGTGCCACTACGGGGGTGCAGGAGACGGGGAAACCCCAACGCGCCGTCACACCTATTATATCGATATCCTTCTTTAATATGAGGCACTCTAGTTCACTGATCTTCTTATTTAGCAGACTTCTAGTGTTTGTATGTAAGCACTTTAAAAAGTGTAACTTTTTAGCTGTTTGCCATTAAATGGTATAATTGAATGTGACTCTTTTTCATTTGACTGTTTATCATCAGATCCTACCCATATTTTATCATCTTCCATCCTCTCCTCCATACTAGGACATGCACTACACATAAGTCTATCTAGATGTCTCGAGAGATCTAAAACCCTTGCACCAAGCAGGCAAGTCACCATGTAGTTCTCCTGGTCATCTTAAACCCAGCTATCTATGTTTCTGATGATCGAATCCACCATAACTAATGCCTGTCTCTTCCCAATAACTGGAGTTCCCGCCCCCAGAGAGGTATCATCAGTGCAAGAGGATATCACAACATCATCTGGGAAGAGGGTCCCAACTATGGGATTGTTTCCTTCTGCTTCAAGTGGATATTTTTTTTCCCTGAGACTTCCATCCTCTTTCATAGCACAAAGGCTGTCAGACTGGAGATGGGACTATTCTACTATGTTCTAGAAAGTCTCATCTATGTACCTCTCTATCTCCGTTAGCTCCTCTGCTTCAGCCACTCCAGTTCAGTCCATACATAGTTTCTGAGGGCCAGGAGCTCCTTGCACCAAAGGCGCAGATATGCCACCATAAGGTAATGGTAGAGCAATACATGCTGCACTGGGTGCAATAAACTGGATAGCTTCCACCCTGTTGCTGGGCTTCAGCCTGCAATTCTCTTTTTACTTCTGAAGCTCATTCCTTTGTCAATGTTTTGTTTTTATCAGGGGGGTGTTTGGGATTGCACATTTAAAGAATGCTAAGTGTATCTAGCCCTCCTCTCCCTCTCCCTCTCACCTCCCTTGCAAAACTCCCCTGTTAGCTGCTCCTGTTCTCTACCTCCTCTGGTCACTTAGGAGTGGGTTTTTTAAAGCCTTGGCCTTCCTGAGTACCCCCCACCCCTTGATTAAGGGTTGATGGGTGCTAAGGAATTTAAGGATCTTTGGTTAGATGCCCTCAGCCTTGCCTAGACTCAGCACAATTTATGATTATTTAACTGAAAATTAATCATGAAAAAAATGGTCCGTATTGTGAACATTGTAGATTGCTCTCTTTAAAGAAAGCTGATTATAAAATTGTATCCAACACACTAGTTCAGAGCTTGAATCTTTCCTTTTCACAATGGGGTCCTTAGTATTTAGTAGGGCTCCTAAATACTTTGGTAAAGTAAATACAAAATAATTAATAATAATTGTCAATGATGAGTAACACACCAAAATATGAGGAGTCACAATCAGCCAGAGTAAAACATCATCATCTGGTCACAACAACAAGTGGTGGCTCCCATAAAGAAAAGGAGAAGTAAAACCACCAAAGAAAGATTTATGCAGAAATCAATGAGTGGATGTCAGATAGTGGTGTAAAGAGATGGAATGCATCAGTGATCAAAGATTAACTTCTGGTTTTAGAAGGGTGCCTCAAAAGAGACAGAAGGCTTCATTATGAGTGCACAAAAGCAGTCCTTAAGCTTAATTACCTTTGAAACAGAATTGACCAATAGAACTGCTCTCCAAATTACAGAACATGTTCCAAAGAGGAAGTTGGTGGAGCATGCGTTGAACACTGGCAGCAGCCTAGTTGGGAGAGAATTCATGAAGGAACGGACACAATGAGATTGCTTTAAAGCCTCTGTAGCAACTATGGACTTAACATTCTGATAAATGTGGTCCAGAAGACAGCACACTTAGGCATTGAAAGAATGTTAAGGAATGTCAAAGGCGATAGAGTACATTTGAGCAGCTAAAATGCAGGAAATCTGCCGAGGATTGAACAAAAACCCTGACTTCCCAGACCTACAGAGCTGGTATGTGGTCAAGATTTATGGGTGGCTCACAGAAATTATAGATAGTAGCTTTCTCTTTAGTCTTTTATATGCTCAATATCTTGTATGTTATGAAGGCTGTTTTTTAAAATCCCCATGTTGTAATATTGTGGTAAAATAAAATAATGACTACAAATAGGTGATATTGTGATTGCTCAAAAAGACCATATAGATGCTACAAAAAAAGTTTAGCAATTGTGCAAACAATGTCCTAGTAGTAATGCAGGACCTACAAAGAGATTTAGCTGCAAATATTTGAACTTGTCTGATTTGCAGTGGTGCTTAGGGTAAATTGGCACAAATTAGAATTTATACCCAGGGATTTTCTGTCAAGCACTTTTTTTTTAATGTGGTGTATGTGCATATAAGATTTTTCAATACAGGCATAAGAAGAGAGAAACAGCCATGTGTAGACTTAGAAACGTGGTAGATTTTGTAAGCATCACCATGTAGACTATTAAAGGAATTACTATTTCAGAGGTGAAATCAGCTTATTTAGGATGTCTAGCAGCTTCCAAAGAGCAATCATTTGAATTTTGATACCTAGAATATCTCAAGCTGGAATGCACTCAATTTTGTGCTCAGATAACTAATAATATAAGGGATATTAATGAGAAGAAACGAAATCTGGTTATGACAGGGCTGTGCTTTCATTTTGCCAGTATATAAAAGGATACCCATTTTCAAAAGTAGCCTCTAATTTTTGATGCCTTGGTTTTTGGGTGTCCAGCTTCAGAACCCTAGGGAGAAATCCTGGCTCTGTGTAAGTCGGGAAGATTTGCCATTAACTTCACTGGGGCCAGGATTTCACTCCTAGACCCTAATTTTCAGTTGTGCTGAGCACCCAGAACTCCCTCTGATGTCAGTCATAGCTGCTTGAGTGCTTAGGGCTACTGTAAGTCAGTCCCTAGTCTAAAGTTAGCCATCTCAAATTGTAGGCACCCAAAATTAGAGGCCACATTTGAAAGTTTGGATCATGCTATACAGCAGGGGTGGGGAACCATTTTTGGGTCAGGGACTGTTGACCCACAGAAAAATCAATCGGGGCTGCACACAAGTGAGAAGCCAAAAACCCACCAAATCCCTCACTGACATGACAACTAACTGAGAAGCAAAAAGACACTCCCTATGTTCTTCTCCCACACCAGAGCCTGGGGCAGCGAGGGGTGGAGGAAGGCAGCCTAGTAGATTTTCTGTGCTCCAGTCCCGTCGTGGGGCAGCAGGGGTCTGGAGTGTCAGTGCAGGATCCCTAATGCTGCGGGAGGGGGCCTGATCCTTGGGAACCAGACCCAGGAAAGCTGGAGGCCACATCTGGCCCCCAGGCCTAAGGTTCCCCATCCCTGCTATACAGGGTCATGTGCTTTATTAGTTACACTCAGATAATCTGTTTAGAGATGTTGATAAATATTAGATCTTCATCCTCTGTAGGAATCATGGGAACAGATCTATTTTCAGGAGTCTGGGCAATATTTTATTAATTCAGTTCCACTAAGAGTGAGTGGATCTACTTCCAATTAGTTACAATTTTTAATTTCATTCAGAAATCCATAAGCTTCTCAGAATTTGATTCCAATACATTTGGAATATTATTAGCATTTCTGTCCTTGTTCCTTCGTGACTCTCAGATTTTGACTAGAATAGTGATGAAAGAGGGACAGAGAATGAAATTTGGAGAGTAAGAAGAATTTCTACAATTCATTTGTTCTATACTATTAAAGATTGAGCTCTTGATCGCTCCTCTATCCATACATAGGTCTTTGCCATTCTTAGGCAGGTCACAGAAATCATAAACTTCTGCAACCTTCATGACTTCTGCAGTGGCCAGTGTGGCTGGCCTCAGGGCCACCCAAGTAGTGGGCTCCAGTCACTGCAAGTGAGGAAAGATGGCAACTTAATCTGCACGGGGAATGGATACTGCACCCCCAGGAAGCCTTCTTGTCACTTTAAGCAGGGCCAATGAAGTTATAAGAAAGGGAAGTTATAAGAAGAAAGATATTTTGGCATCCTTCACCTGAAGGGACGAAGGAACCGAGCACTTTGAGATCTGTGAAAGGACCAGAGAGTCTGGTCAGCCATGCTGGAAAGACGACTTGGTGAGAAACACTTCTTGGAACAAGAGAGAGTCTAGTTTGTTAAACCAGGTTTTAGTCTTAGGCTATATCTGCACTACTGCTACAGCTTCAGGAATCAATATACCAGGAGTCAATTTAGTGGGTCTAATGAAGATCTGCCAAATTGACCGCAGATCACTCTTCAGTCAATCCCAGTACTCTACCCTGAATGAGCAGAGTAAGCTAAGTCACAGGAGAGTCTCCCATCAACCTAGCACAGTATGGACACCGCAGCTAGTTGACCCAATCTACGTTCAACTCTAACTATGTAATTCACGTAGCTGGAGTTGTGTCACTTAGGTCAACTTACCACAGTAGTGCAGACTTAGCAGAAGGCATGTATTTCACTTGTTTGCTTATAACACTTTCTACTTTAATTTCTTATACTTGGTATCATTTAGCCCTATGACTTTTTGTTTAATATATAAGTGCTACCTTTAATGATATACTAATTCAGTGTTTTGAATAAAACAGTGTTTGTCAGCTCAGTTAAATTAATGTGCTACTGCTTACTGTTTCTTTAAAAGGAACAGCAAACTTAACCTCTGTGAATGTTCCAGGAAGGGGCTGGAAGTGAGGGTGTGGCCTGAATGCATGTAGGCTGGCTGATGGCCTTAGGGCTATGAGCCACAGCAGAACAGCATTTAAAGAGTTTTGGGGCAGGCAGTAACACAACCCCTTCATGGGCTGGGTTGAACCCCAAAGCGTCACATTGGGTGTACCCATGATTGGCTCTGTTGACTTGCATCTCACAGAGGGTTTATTGCTTTTTTGTGTAGGGCAGGGTTTGGCACTTGAAGCTTGGATGGGATATGTTGTGTGACCAACCATGTGCCTAGTTGGTCAGTAAGCAGCTGTTTAAGGTATTAAGCTAGAAGAGAAGATGGAAACATTTGGGATGTGTGTTAAGTGTGAAATTAGGATTTCTCCTATGCCGGTTCTGCCATGGGCAGCTGGAGGAATCTGTGAAAGGGGCTGGCTGAAAGAATGCCTTGGTATTTAGAGGCAAAAAACTCATGTCTTCACAATGCAGAGGACAGGAAGAGAGAGGCGCAAGAAAAACAGAAACGATGGGACCTTGTTTGTACCCTGAGGAATGTTTGTTGGTGCAGGAAGGATGCACATACTGTGCAGTAGAACGGATGAACTAGTTACTACTATCAGCAGAGCTCAGAGTACAAAAGAAGACTTTAAAATACCACAAACATTATTAAAATTGAGGAGCAGGGAGAGGAAATAACCCACTTTTTTTGTGAAACATTCTTTTGAGAAATTCCATTTTCATATTCTACAAAACTTAAGAAAAAATGTTGTAAGAAATGTTAGAACCACTTATTCATCACTGGAGACTAAAACTCAGTTAATCCAGAGAATAGAAACACCATGGCAATAGCAGCATAAGGATCTCTATGTTCTCTCAGTCAGCAGGATTATACCCTAACCTGAAAAGAGACACAGACACCTCTAGAGAAGACAAAGTATTTATAGCTATTCTGCATTTAGCCCATTTGCTTAGGTTGTTAACCAGGATACCAGTTATTTTTGCTTCTTTGTGATAGAGAATATTCTACTGAAGACTGTTTTGAAAGACATTGCAGACCAATATCCCGCAGGTCACTGAAGTACTGCTCACTGATTGTGACTGTTGAGATTTCAAAGTGACCTCAGAATAGGATTGTGTTTCATTACAAGTCCTCTGAATCATCCAGTCTGTTTTAAACCAGTCTTTTTTAAAAAGCAGCTAACTGTCTAAAACCAACTGTGTACCAGCTTGGAAACCATCCAAGATGCAACTCTGTACATTGCTGGCACTTTTGAAGCAGATTATTCAATGTCCCAGTGACCTCTTCAGCATTAGAGAAACAGTCTTCACGGAAGGATGAACAGTTAGTTCATGAGCAAATTCTCTAGGGTGCTACACTCCAAGAAGCTCGCCTTCAAAATCAGTCATGCATGTTTTCTTACATTTCCTTTTATTTTGGAGAAGACATAGAAAGCCTCACTATCTCAGTCTTGTATTCCTCTGAGACAGTACACTGAGGAGTTGATAAAGTACAGGCTAGCTTGGACTGTCTTTAAGAGCTCTTCTTCAAGATTCCAGGACAGTGGAGCTACTGGTAATTCAGGATGCTTGTCTGCTCCCCACCCAGTCTTATATTTAAGTACTGTGATGGACACTACTCAACTTAACATGAGCAAAGACAAGTTGTGATGAACATGAACATTTTTACTGAATGAGGCAGAACTTTTTCAGGCAGCCTGCTTGAAACAGAAAAAATAGCATCATGAATATGAATAACCTGCATTATCTTGCCTCAGTACTGTGACCCTTCCTCAGAAACTCCACCACTATGATTGTTACAGATACAAGGGGAGAAGCTTTTATGTTGCTGACTATTTAGATTGTGGTGAGGCAGTGGGCAACTTTTCTGCTAAATCTGCATTGAACTAGTGCCTCAGTAAGTTGCTTTGGTGCACTTTGTTGGTAGAAGACACCCTCTTTTGGATGAAATGGAAATCTACATCCCTAACCACTTGTCACGAAAGATGCCCCATCAGATTTCACAGAAAGTAGGATACATAAAATAAATGTGTAATAAAAAATAACTATCATGGGACGAGAAAGAAGAGAAATTGTTAATATGTATGATTGTAAAAATGTTTTCATTTTGTAAGGTGTTCAGAATAGTGGTGATAAAAGGATATATAGGGAGGGTAAGAAAGATAGCTCAGTAAGACTACTACTCTCTGATCCAGCAATATCCATGGTCCAGCATGATTTTAGTTAGCTGGATGGCCACTTGTCATGGTTGTGGCCAAATTTCCTGCAGTCCCATAAAGTTTGTTTACAGCCACCAACCCTGTCTCTCAGTGTATGTCTACACTACAGAGTTTTTTTCGGAAAAAGGTCCGGTTTTCCAAAAAAACTTCAATTACGTCCACACTGCAGTCACGTTCTTCTGAAAGAAAATCAAAAGAACGGAGGAGTTTTTCTGACACTGGTAATCCTCATTCTACAAGGAAGAAGCCTTTTTCCGAAAGAGTTCTTTCGGAAAAAGGCGTGTGTGAAGGGGGAAGAGGGAGTTCTTTTGAAAGAAGAGGAAAAAGCACAGGTGCCCTGGAGGCCACTCTGTCCATAGTAATCACAGCTGAAATGCAAGATAGCATCCATTCAGCGTGGACTCTATCTTTCAAAAAAGCAGATCGCTTTTTCAATGCGCTTTCGCAGTGTGGATGCTCTGTTTTGGAAGAAGTTTTTTTTGGAAGATCTCTTCCGGAGAAGCTTCTTCCAAAATAAGCATGCAGTCTAGACGTGTCTTTTAAGAGCCCAGTAAACAATGGAAGTATGGGTAATGCTGCTAAACAATACTGATCTCCTGTGGTCTGGCAAATTCTATGGTTCAGCATCGGTCAGGTCCTGAGGGTGCCGAACTAGGGAGGTTTAACCTATATTAAATCCAATATCCTTGGTAAAGGTCTTTGGGATCTATCAGATTGGAGGGTCTATGTAAAACTAAAGGATTACAGGACAAAGTGCTCAGTGTGGAGTACGCATAAGAAGTATGGCTGAATAATGCAATATTTTACCTAATTGGTTAAACCATAAGCCTGGTTCACCAGACTGCAGCTACCAATCAGGCATAGACTGCCATAATTTCCTGATCGCAAAGTTTTATTATTATGTCTTCAAAATGGGAAGAGCAGTTGAAGACTTTAAAAGCTATGATTTTTCAAATAAAAATGAGGCAGTTTATCTTGATTTATTATTCTAGTTTCCATAGTGGTTCATTCTGATGTGAAGAAAAGATGGTGGGATTTTTTTGGTGGGGAGAGGGGGGCTTCATTTTTAAAAAATGGCTTTATATGTAAAGGTGTTACAGTATGAAATGAAGCATTTATCCTTTAAACCTACTTGTCCTCATGCTATACTCGCAAAAAAAGAGCATAAATCTTTAACCTTTTGGAAGGTTTTGAATGAAATCTCCTTATCCACATAAAGCCATTAGATATTAGATGAGCATAAACATGGATCCTTTGCTTCCTCTCCTTTCTTATCCTTCCCTTCCCAACTGTGCCTTTTAGGACACCCTGGTGCGCAATAGTCTTGCACAACCACTCAGCCAAAGACCACCCAGCACAACTTTAAGTAGTTAGTCTTTAGTGTTACTAGACTATTTGTTGTTTTTTAGGATTTGGCTAGCATAAGATATTTCACCTTTATTAGTACATCTATAGCTAGTTCTTTGTGTCCTTGTTTTACCGTAGATTATCATGAAAAGTGCATGTAGGTGGTGTATAATTTACTGTGCGGTTCTTGGTAGGAGGTTGTCCAGCTAGCAGAAGGAGGACAGGAGACACTTGATATGGATTTTTAATCAGGCCACAACTTTATTATTAGGTGTCTGGAACTACCCAGTGGATAAAAGCATACAATGCAGGCAAATCAATGTTCATTCAAATAACAACCCCCGTTTTCCACTAGCCCCCTTCATTTTCCCTCCAGGTCCCCCAGCCAAGCCATGGCTTGACCTTACCATCTACCCCACTTCATAGGAGAATGAAAGTGAGTCGTAAGAATTACCTACCCCATTCCATTATCTAGCATCTCCTTTTCAAGTCCATTACCAACCAGATCATTTAGCAGGTCGCTGAATACCTTCTGTATGGAGTACCTGCACTCAAGCTCTGCCCCACACTTACAAAACAAGATGTGACATAGAAACTAGCTACTTCTCTTTGCTGACACCCGCTGTGGGGATGGCAACAAAAAAAATCCACGGAAGCCAATTAGCCAATTTTGGTGGTAAGGGAAAAATTCCTTCCCTTACCACACTACAAAGGAGCAATTAGCGCAATTCTCACCACAAGTCCTAACCCCATGCTAAAGGTTACACCTCTTAAAGCAATGGTCACCAACTGGTAGATTGGGATCTACTGGTAGATCTTGGAGCCTCTGACAGGTGATCCTGACTGGTTTGGCCAGGAAGCTATCAAGCTCTGGCACTTCAGTTGCCCTTCCACCCACTGTCATACTGCTCCTGCCTTCTGCCTTTGAGCTGCCCCTTGAGAGCCTCCTGCTTGCTGTGGAGGGAGTGGGAGGGAGGAGTGGGAGGGAGAAGAGGGGGAGCACTGATGTCAGGGTGTCCCTCCTCCCCCCACTTCTGTACCCTATCTCCACACAGAGAGAAGGGGATAGCGGGAGCTTGGCAATGCAAATCTCTGTCACTCTTACACGCTGTGTATCTCTGTCATTCTCACAAACACAAACTGTCCTTCACTCTCATCTCCAGCCCCAACACACACATGAGGGGTTGTTGTTACTTCTTTTACTGCTTGCCCCTGCAGCCCCTGAGAGAGGCAGAGCACATGCCGTCCTTGCCTGCAGACACCACTCCTGCAGCTCCCATTGATCAATAATGGGGAACTGTTGCCAGCAGAAGCTGTGGGCTCAGTGCCTGTAGATGAGGGGCAGCACATGGCACCCTGGAGCCATTGCTGTGCATGCCAGCTACTTTCAGGAGTGGTGCAGGGCCAGGGCAGGAATAAACCTGTCTTAACTCCACTACTGCACCACCTAGAAGCCATCTCAATTAATGGTGCCCAGCCAGAGCCTGCTTCCTGAACCCCTGTCCCAGCCCTGAACCTCCTCCTACACCCAACCTCCTGACCCAGACGTGAGCCCCCCTGCACCCAAACTGCTTCCCAGAGCTTGCATCCTGAAACCCCTCCTGGACCCCAATCGCCCACCCTGTGCTAAGCTCGGAGTCCCTCCCACTTTCCAAACTCTTTGGCCTAAGACCAGAGCCTGCACCTCAACCCCCTATCCCAGCCTGGTGAAAGTGAGTGAGGATGGGGGAGGAAGGGAGATGGAGTGAGCAGAGTGAGGCCTTGGAGAAGGGTGGCGTGGGGTAGGGCCTCAAAGAAGGGGTGGGAAGGAAGTGGGGTAAGGGTATTTGGGTTTGAGGTAGATCTTACATTGCACTTAAATTAAAAAAGTGATCTTGTGGTTAAAAAGGTTGGAGACCACTGTCTTAAAGCCTCCTGCCCTCACATTCCCAGGGAGTGCGTCAACACTGCAAAGCTAACCACCACACACCTTTTTGCAGCACTTTCTTGCCTCCTTCTCCATCCCTCCTCTTCTATAAAGCACTAATGCCTTCCCCTGGCAAATCCGGAAAAGGTCCCCCCTAGAATCATTGAGTCATAGAACTGGAAGGGACCTCGAAAGATCATGAAGGCCAGTCCCCTGCAGGACCAAGCATGTTCTAGATCATCCCTGATAGATGTCTGTCTAACCTGCTCTTAAATATCTCTAGAGATGGAGATTCCACAACCTCCCTAGACAATTTATTCCAGTGTTTAACTACCCTGACAGTTAGGAAGTTTGTCCTAATGTCCAACCTAAACCTCCCTTACTTCAGTTTAAGCCCATTGCCTCTTGTCCTATCCTCAGAGGCCAAGGAGAACAATTTCCCCCTCCTCCCTGTAGCAGCCTTTTAGATACCTGAAAGCCATTATCATGACCCGCTCTCAGTCTTCTCCTTTCTAAACTAAATAAACCCGATTCCTTCAGCCTTGCCTCATGGCTCATGTTCTCTAGACCTTTAATCATTTTTGTGGGTCTTCTCTGGACCTTCTCCAATTTCTCCACATCTTTCTTGAAATGTAGTGCCCAGAACTGAACACAATACTCCAGTTGAGGCCTGATCAGCACAGAGTAGAGCAGAAGAATGACTTCCTGTGTCTTGCTCACAACATCCCAGAATCATGTTTGCTTTTATTGCAACCCCTCTACTTTGGCTGAGGTGCAATCAGTCATTTTTAGCAAGAGTCTTGATGACACACAGCACAGTAATGCAAATAGAATGGCTTCCTGACATCTCTTCAGACTGGATAGAATAGCATGTGGATTTTAACCATTGCTTCTCACAATCCTCTGTGGCATCAGGCAGACCAATGTATGGTGAGACAAGGTGAATGAGACAGTATATTTTATTGGGCCAACTTCTGTTGGTGAGCGAGACAAGCTTTTGAGCTTACACAGAGCTTCTTTTTTTTTAGGTTTAGGCAACATACTTAATGTCACAGCTAAATATGCAGTGAAAGAGACTGCACTGTGGCCATTCTGAACCCTCTGGCTGTGATACCTATGTGAATCTATGCAACATGTAAAAGGACTCTTCAGAGAATATTTTAAAAAATTGTCTTTTTATTATATTACATTTTCAGAGGTCACTGTAATCCCAAAGGCAAGCCTGTAAACCAGTTATCCCAAGAGAAGCCCAGAAATTAACTAGCATGTCTTTTATGTGATTTGTATTTTATTTGCATCATAAAAGTATTAATTTTCCTAACGCTTTGCTGCCTGCTAATGAAGATATCATCGTGCTATTATACAAATGCTGATAACCCCAATTTTAAACCAAAAGGTGCTTATCTCAGAGCAAGCAAAATTACAGTATTTGGTTATTATAATGTATTCTATTCAGTATCTTTTTTCAGCATTAGTTTGAAACTCTATTTTTGGTTTTGTTTTTGCTTTTAGTAGCTAAGGATGTGAACATTTTTTTTGATGAGTTAGAAGGAGTAAACAGCCCTTCCAAAGATGATGACTCTCTGCTTCACCATGGTAATTTGACCAGTACTTCAGATGATGCCAGCAGATTGGAAACAGTTGGAGAGGTAAGAGCCCATAGACTAAGCCGTACAGAGAATAAATGGCATTTGTTTGAAAGGCTTATTGAGTGGAGGCCCGCTCTTCTCTATTGCTGTAATGGTATGTGTGGGCTCTTAAAAATGGCCTTTGCAGTAAAGTTAGTAGAAATATAAAGTCTTTAGGATTCAGAATCCTTTCACCATTCTTGGGGCTCTTCTGTGAACCCTTTGCAATTCATCAACATCCTTCGTGAATGGCTGACACTAGAATGGGAGACAGTATTCGAGCAGTGATTGCCCCAGTGTTTTATTGGTTCATGTGGCCCATCGGTGTGTCCCTGCATTAACCCTCATGGAGTGGAATGACCTAATGCATCTGTGATAGACAGCACTGGTTATCAGGTATGGGACATATGTCACCATCCACTGTGTAGTGTGTGAAAGAGCAAATGCGATCATACAAAATGGTGGTAATATGTACAGAGATGGGAGTTGTGGCTTTGCAGCATACAACTTCCCCCCCTCTTCATGCACACTTTGCAACATTAACTTCCTCTTAGGGTATGTCTACACCGCAGGGCAAAATTCGAATTAAGCGATGCAACTTCAGCTACATCAATTGCGTAGCTGAAGCCAAAATAGCTTAACTCGGCTTTTGGCACTGTCTACACAGCAGGAAGTTGAAGGAAGAACACTCTTCCTTCTACTTCCCTTACTCCTTGTGAAATGAGAGTTACAGGAGTCAGAGTAAGAAGTCCTCCAGCTTGCCATTATTTCAAAATAAAGGCTTGTAGTGTAGATGTTTACTATGTTATTTCAGAATAATGTTAGTTACTCCGAACTAATGCTGTTATGTAGACATAGCCTTAGTGACTTTTTGCTTCCTCAGAGCTGGGGTCCACTAGAAAGAGTGCTGAGGATCAATTAGTTCGTGCATTAGGGCACAATCCACTGGGCTGAGCAACTCTGCTCCCAGGGATCATCACTGTCTTACTTGCTGTTTTTAACTCATACCACCAATGCTGTGGCCAGTAGGGGAGGACTAGTTGGATTTTCAGTGGACAAGGAACCATAGAATAAGTAAGGCCAAAATTATTCAAAGCGGGAGTACTAAGTTTAGATCCTTAAATTCATATTTAGACATCAGAAAAAAGTGGCCTGACTTTTAAATGATCTAAGTCCCTACAACTCCTAGTGGTTGCCCGTTCAATTTTAATTCACACCTGCTTCGACACACACACTCCCTGCCTTATGCATTATTTTTTAATTACATGATTAGAAACTTTTTTCCACAGTATCCATGTCTTATTCAATGTACAAAATGAGCATGAAAGGAATTTCACTATGGTTACACAGACAACTATAGATTTGGCATTTCCTAAATCTTTGCTTTATTTTGCAGATTAAATAGTTTTTAACATTCAGAAAAACCCATGCTATTATTTATACTACTGTACAACCAAAGCATGGTAGGGCTCTGTACAGACACATAGGAAGTTGCAGCTCTTGCCCTGAAGAATTTACAACCTAAAAAGAGGTGAAGGAAAACCACATACATGCAAAACACAGTCACTTTTCAGACCATAATTGTAGTTTTAAGAATTCACCTATTCCTGAGTGTTCTTGCCTATAGTCATGATCTTTAGTGGCAATATAAATATTTCTTCAGCTACCAAGCATGAAGTCACATACAGAGGACTGTGATTTCAGGTGGGAATAAGCAACAGGAACAGATGCGTTCTTTAGATCAGAGGATCCTATTTTCATACAAATGAGCCTTGTAATAAAAACAAGGGATCAAAAGTTCTGGGAAATATGAAAGCAGATAAGCAGTTGAAAATTCTCTAGTCTTCCTACTTCTATATTTCTATGAGAGTCCTATTTAACTTTCTACTGTGATTACAACTATGAAATGTATTCTGAGACTGGCGAGCCATAGATTTTGAACATACATTTGATACACACCTTTATAGACTCTGTGTGTTTGTCTCTATGTGTTTCTGGAACCCAACAGTGGGTGATGCAAACATGCAGTACGAATGCAATCTCAGCAGACAGAGTTGCACCTATATATATGTGTAGGCTATAAATGAAGCTGACAAGACAGCAAGAAACAACAGCAGGAAGTGCTAGTCTTTTTTAAAAGCAAAACTGGCCTGATTTGGATGGGACAGTTTCACAATTCCATGGGAATGCTGATGTCATGGGCAGGCATATTACAGGTTGTACTTTCCTCAACTGGGACTCTCTGGTCCAGCAACATACGTGGTTTGGCAGGACCACAGATGTTCCTGGACCATGAGGCCAGAAACAAAGAGGTCTGGTGGCGGAGCTGGGAGCGCAGCACGGGGGGCTGGGAGCCCTGTGGCAGAGGGGGCGGGGCGAGCAGTGTGGCCAGGGATCTCTGGCTAGTGCAGGGGCAGCGGGGCCACAATGAGCGGACAGCAGGGAGAGGTGGTGTGGCAAATTTCCTCATTTGGGACTGGCCAGGTTTTGAGGGTGCCAGTGTAAGAAGGTCCAACCTATAGCAGAAGGAGAGGAGATATATTTCAAGTAGCTAGGGCCAGTCTCAGGGAGGGGTGTTTAATATCAGAACAGAGACTTTGACTTGAACTCCATATTCATTGCTTAGGCAGTGCAGTGACTGGAGCTCTGGAGTGATGCAAGCTCTGACAATGCATGCCCGTGTAGCTCAGCAAATGGCTGCTGCACTGGTTTTGCCCTCCCTCCCCCCAATATAAAAGCAATAACTTTCTGTTTCATTTTAAGATTTCAGAAAAAGACCTAAGTCAAAGATGTTACCAGAATGTGTGCATGTGCGCACAGGCAATTTGGAGTGTGTGTACCTGAGGTTAAGTAACCAGAAGAATCCAAAGCTACATCAGGGAAAATTAGGCAAAATACTTTGCTTAAGAAACATTTAAAGAAAAAGCAATTGTACTCTGAGGGTATGTCTAGACTACATGGCTCCGTCAACGGAGCCATGTAGATGAGTTTACTAGACATAGGGAAATGAAGCGGCGATTTAAATAATCGCCGCTTCATTTATCAAAATAGTCGCGCTGTGCCGATCAGCTGTTTGGCGGCACAGCGCGGTAGTCTGGGCGCGCGTGATCGACAAGGAAGCCTTTGTCGACGCCCGGTATGCCTCGTGAAATGAGGTTTGCAGGCGGTCAACAAAGGCTTCCTTGTCGACCGCGCTGCGTCAGACTACCGCTGTGCCGCCAAACAGCTGATCGGCTGCACAGCGCTATTTGATGTAAATGAAGCGGCGATTATTTAAATCGCCGCTTCATTTCCCTATGTCTAGTAAACTCATCTACATGGCTCCGTCAACGGAACCATGTAGTCCAGACATACCCTGAGGCGTTATGTCTGGGTTAGAGACTCAATTCAATCATTACAATGGGAAGCAAAGGGAGCTTCAGTTTAGCTTGAAATGCAAATCTGAATTCAGTCTGTACTATGGAGACACTATCAACATCACCGTAATAAATGTTAGATCAGCAGGGGCAGATCCTGTGTTGCAGCTGCTGGGACACAGATCTCAGAACCCACAGCCCAAGGGGAAAGGGCACAAAGGTGGCTTTGAGTCACTTGTGGGACCTCTGTATTCCAGGCCCTACTTTAATTTACAGTAGTTTCCCAAGGGCTGTGTATAGACACAGAAAGGGGACAATCAGTCCCATTGTTTTAAAAGATTTCACCCTAACCTTTGTTTACTTAAATATCCCTTTGCTTTTTTTCTGTCCCCTCCCAAAAGGGCAGTTTTATAGGGGAAGTTAGGCACTCTGTTTTTCTGAATTATTTTCATATTTATTGCTTTGCAAAATCTTTCCCTAGTG
The DNA here is from genome assembly GCA_019425775.1 of Rafetus swinhoei. Lineage (NCBI taxonomy): Eukaryota > Metazoa > Chordata > Testudines > Trionychidae > Rafetus > Rafetus swinhoei. Next base: position 263,923,575 of record CM033437.1, on the reverse strand, counting down.
AATTTCTGATGTCATTTATAGTACTATATGCAATATAAATGAAAATGCTCAGATCATTTCCTAAAGCTTTCAAGCTTTGTTTTTGCCTTCCTTTGTTACTTGACAGACCTTCCATACCATAGCAACTCTGCACTAGGGATGTAAGAAACTAGTCGACTAGTCTACTATCTGATAAGCAGAAGTTTATCGGATAGTCGACTAGTGATGAGACTAGTTGCTCCCCCTCCCCCTTTGCTGCCTCTATCAGAGAGAGGCTGCAAGGGGGAGGAGCAGGAGCCGGTACTGAGGGGAGTCGGCTTAAAAGCCAGTTCCCCCCAGCACCATCTCTGCAGGGGCAGGGAAGGTAGAGGCACAGCAGAAATGGCGCAAGCGGGGACTGAAGCAGTCTCTGCTTGCACCACTTCTGCTGCAATTCTGCTTTTGAAATTTACAAGAGTCCCCGCTGGTCCCCCGCTCCCTGTGGGGCTTCCTTTTAAAATGTACAAGAGCCCAGAAGCCCAGAATCTCAGCAGAAGCGGTGCAAGCTCAGGCACCCAAGGGAACATGGGGCCAGTGGGTAAACTCCCTGCAGGGCTTCTGCTTTTGAAAGACCCAGGGATCTTGTACATTTCAAAGGCTCAGGCACCAGAGGGAGCGTGGAACCAAAGGGGTTCCCCACTGGTCCCACGCTCCCTGCGGCACCTCAGCCTTTGAAATGTACAATTCCCACACATTGAGGAACATACCCCACTTACACAAAAGCTTAAGACTGCCAGTTGATAGGGGGTGGTGCTGGGGGGAAAGAGAGAGGGAGAGAGAGAGAGAATGTGTATGTTATAGATAAAGGTGTTGGTAAAATGGGTGAGGAATAAAAGACATACTTCAACTCCACAGCTCAACTGACTCTTTAAAAGAGACTGGTTTGCCAGTTCTTTAGATTTTTGGGAAGGAATCAGCTTCTGCTGATCTGTTTACTAAAGAAAAAAAAAGATAAATCTGTTTGCTTGTTGCAAAGGTGGCAAATGCTTTAACACCGTCTATTGTTTACAGGTAGCAGTTGAGAAGTTGTGTTTTCTTTGTCCATCACTAAGGATAGCTTGTGAGTTATCTCCTCCTACTAGCTGGTCTATTCAATAGATCCGTAGTGTTCTAAAATTAATCTGGGGGACTGTGCTGGGGTGGAAACAGAACTTGTGTCCTTTGTCATTTGTGAGGACTGCTGAAGCCACTGCTGCCACACAAGGGACCTGCTCACTGGGGTTTAGTTACGCTCAATACAGGAGGTCATAATCACCATCACTTTGAAATGCTTCCAATTTTTTTACTTTGTAGACAACCATTTTAGTACATTAAGCTCTTAAGTCGTCTACTTTTGTTTCAGAATAACTCCATCTTCTACTTAATTGTATATGTTGAAAGTTCCTTCCAAACTTTGATTGACATAAAATCTCCCTTTCCTACCAAGCTTAAAGCTTGCCTAACCAGGCATCCAAGTTTTGAGTCTGGAAGGTCAGTCCCCTTTTGCTTAAGTAGAGTCCATCAAATCCAGAAGATTTGTATGGGATGCTAGACAAAGCTACCAATTCTATGAAACATCACACACAAACCATTTAAAGACTTGGCCTGCTTCTCCTGATTTCTTACCAGTCAAGCCTTTTATATTGAAACACACTGAAATGTGTAGCTCCTTTGGTTCACATGGTGACAGTCAAATATGCTTTGGTAATTGTTTTTGCTCTTCACAGGGAGTACCTGATAAGAACAAATCCAATGGGCTATATTTTAGGGATGGAAAAAGCCGGATTGACTACATTCTGGTGTACAGAAAATCTAGCCCACAAGCAGAGAAGAGGGAGGTATTTGAAAGAAATATCAGAGCAGAAGGAGTGCAGATGGAGAAAGAGGTAAGAGAGCTGTTCTGATGAAAATTTTAAAATAGTGCTATATAGATTTGTAGGGCCTAATTCTGATTTACTCTAAGTCAGTGAGAGTCAATCTGAGACATTGGAGCTGAAAGTAGCTCTAATGTGTTTCCAGTGACTTTTTGCAGAATATGATATTAAAACACTGTGATTTAATTATTAACCAACCCTCTGTTATTAACTAACTGCAGAATACTTGGTCCATCATTTTGCTGTGAGAATAATACACAGATAGTAAATGAAACAAAGACTTCACACTACTGTGGTTCTTTTGGGTAATGTTGATCTCTAATTTGGCTCTTAAACCATTGAGGTCAGAGTATCACTGCTTCAAGGCCTCCTTACGTTGCCCTGTTAGAGAAGGGGGGTCTGAAAGTGTGCATCAGTGTACAGAGCCATGTAAGAGGATCCGAGTGTAAATGAGAATCAGGCCTATAGATTTTAAGGCCAGAATGAATCACTAAAATCATCTTGTCTGCTCTCTAGCATTACATAGGCCATAGAATTTCATCCAGTGACTCTTGCAGTGGAGGGAATACTTTTTTCTCTACCACCTAAGTGATCAAGCCCTCAACCACCCCAAAAATTGAGATTAGTAGGCAATATAAATGTCATTGAACTAGTGATATTTCTGATACCACAATGTCTACCACCCATAATATGAAAAACTAACATGAATTATGCTGTCAAATGTATTTTTGACCCTTATGTAGCATGGGTAAAACTTATAAAAGTCATACATGGGTAAGGGGCTTAATAACATGAGGAACATGCTTAAACATGTCTCTTTCCCCCCACTCCTTTTTACACTTATGAATAAGATAGTGTACATAAAGGGGTGCTTCAGACTCCCTGCCAGTCAATGTGGAGGGCTATGACTAGTATTTAACCTTACTTGTGCCTCATGTACTCTCACATGTATTGAAGTAATACCTGCTATATCTCACCATGCAAGGATTTGTAGATTCAAGGCCTTCTTGACCTACCATGTGTCTGTTTATCTACCTGTCTTTATACACTGTCCAGCTGATTTTAAAATACATGTTATCAGCCACACACCAGTAGTTTATCTGCACATGCCCTTGCACAGCACACTTCCTGTCTGAATGCTAACTGGGGGAAAATGTCAGGCCTTTTTCTTTGAAAGGAAAGAAAATGCTATGCATAGCTGCCTTCCTTTTAACTTTTTTTTTTCTGATTGAACATGGATATTGTATAGTGGTTAGTATTAAATCATCAACATTTACCAGTAGCTGGTACATCAAGGTATCCGGGAAATAATCTTCATGTCACAATAGTAGTTTAATGACAGTGTATTTATTACATAGGTTTCTTGCTTGTACTCGCAATGACCTGTTTCACAGAAGAAATTCAACATCATGTTAACTTGTTATTAGTTAATACTTGTTATTAGCTAATTCATAATATTAGGAGTATGTGTCTATTCAGGCCGAGATCACAAAATCTGATCATCTTTCTTGACATAAAGTCAAGAGCAAACATGGGAAAATCTTTTTTGTGGCTTATTAAGTTTTATCAAAGCAGAAGATGAACATGGAATGGATCCTGCCTGTTGAGCTGTCTGTCAAATAATTCTGTTTTAAAGAACTGTTTTATTTTGAGAAGTCTGAAACAGGCTTTTGGTTTATTATAGTACTGAAATCAATAGTAACTTTGGAAATATTTGCCTTTAAGATACTTGGTATCTACTTCTGGGGTTCTCTCTTTGGTGACTATGTAGTTGTCTTCTTTCAAATCAATGTACCTTCATAGGCATTTGTTCTTTACTGTCTACCATACACTTTTTCTCTGAATGTTCTGCCATCTCACTATTCATTTCAATATCTCCATTAGGCCATTGACATGAAGATACATTTCTCATTAATGCTGTTTGACCCAATGTGACTTCTTGCTAGAATTAATAATTGAACATCTCTAAATTTTGTTTTACTCAGGCTATGTCTACACTGCAGGTTTTTTGAGGAAGAGGAAATGCAAATGGAGCGCTTATTTGCATATCTCGCGCTCTCATTTGCGTATCGTCTTCCAATCCTTTTTTGCTGAAGACGTTTTTGCGATAAAAAGCCCTGTGTAGATGGGACCGTTTGTTGGAAAAGAACCCTTTTGCACAAGAGCCTGTAAACCTCATTTTTTGAGGAATAAGGGATCTTGCACAAAAGAGTTTTTTTCCGATAAATGGCCCCATCTACACAGGGCTTTTTATTGCAAAAACCTCTTCCGCAAAAACAATTGGAAGAAGATATGCAAATGAGAGCGCAAGATGTACAAATGAGCGCTCTATTTGCATTTCCTCTTCCGCAAAAAACCCGCAATGTAGATGTAGCCTCAGAAAGATCTAAATGAGGGTTTACATATAGCTTTAGTAAATACTTTTAACATCAAAATTTGTAGTCTTTTAGAACATATGACTTTGACTTTAAATTAAACCCTAAGGTGCATATTTTATAATAATTTTAATTCAATTGCAATCAGAGGAAATGAGTAGAATTCAGTAACTTTAGATAACATCTAAATTTGAACTCAGTGGAATGACTGGTTTATGCCTAGATTGTGTCTTGATTCAATTGCATGGGCCTATCCTTTGGTGACAGTTCCCAATCAATCTGGGTTTCAGTGCTGGAGTGTGTAAGTAGCAGCTTTGTCTGGTACTCATTGCTGTTACATAATGAACCTTCTTCCAGTAGGAAGAGAGCAAAATTTACAGCTGGAGAAGATGTGTAAGACAGCTGTCTCCAGTTCTGACTGCTGAATATCAGCAGATACATCAGTTATGCATCTTGGAGTAAGGTGAACATTTGTTATTCGATACTTTTCTGTTTGGCTCTCGATTGTTTTTCATCTGGCTATTTGACTGTTTGAGATGTTGCTTTGAGATTTTGACATTTGTCCTGTCTGCTTTAACCTGTTTAATTTGTGATGAAGTATTGAAAAGGAGACTTTGCGGGCTATTCACACTACAACTTTGAAACCAAATTCACCAGAAACACTGCAATGAAAGGATGAGATGATACTGGCTACCCTGACAAATGCAAATGACTCAAGAGCTTGTGGAGGTAGTTTTTTAACCAGTAAGACAAATAGCATAAAATGCAAAAGTTAAACCACAAATGCAGAGAGAAGGAGAGGCATAGTGTACTGTCAGAAAACTTTTTCATGGCCACATAATATTGGCAGCTCATAGTCTTTCTGTGATCAACCAATACACTCAGGTCTTTCTTCAGTCATTTCTAACTGACACGTCCCCAGATTTCAGCCAAATTTCTTGTTGACCTAAATACATGACTTCATACTATTGCATCTTGTTTCTATTACTCCCATTTTCAAGGTTACCCTGATCTTCTTGTTTAATATTTTAGTCTTTCCTGGATGAAATTGTAATTATTCCATAAGATTTTTTTGTGGCTGAATGTATTGTATAGTAGAGTATTTGTCTACTGCAGACTCTATGAACTTGTTAGACTCAATAGTCTGTGGCTACTTGGAGCATAGGGAGAGCTTTCAAAGGCCAAGGACTGCAAGACTGAGCCCTTACGGAACAGTTGTGCTGATTTGGTGGACAGAGCTCTAACATTGCCTTAGTTAAAGAAAAGCAAGCCTCCCTGGAAATGCAAGCAAAATGCCTACTAGAATCCTTTGAATTCTCTAGGCTTTAACATTGAGTCACTCTGAAAATGGCATCCTTCTTACAATATTTCTGAACCTGTGGGTGGACAGGAGCAGCAGACTCAGAGAGCTGGTCAAATTGCACTGAAGCCAAAACTTTTTGACAAGGCTTTCGTTGGGAAGGAATTTTGGTTCCTGAGCGTGCCAGTCAGCAGAGACCAAATGTGCTACATTCATCCTGTATAGCAGGGTTTCCCAACCTATGGGTCGGGACCCAAATATGGGTCACCATTACATTTCAAAAGGGTCGCCAAGTGTCCCCCCAGGTGGCTCTGTTCCCTCTCCTCCCCCCAATTTTTAATTGCCTTGGGTCACCAAGTCTTCCTGAGTTGTTAAAATGGGTCCCCATCTGGAAAAGGTTGGGAACCGCTGCTCTATAGTCTGGTCGTTGGCATGTGAGTCCCAAGTTCAAGTTTCTGATCTTCCCCCTTCAGAGTGTCCTGGATTGGAAAATTTTACTCATCAGGCAGAGCAAAGGCTTGAACATGGTTCTTCTACATCCCAGTGCCCTTAACCATCAGACGATAGCACGTGAGTCTTGTGCTCAACAAGCTCAAGTTTTGATTAGAAAGCAAGGACTCTGCCTCTGTTTTGTTTTCACTAAAACGTTCTAAAGGTTTGTTTTGGTTCCACTGCCGAGCTAAAACCAATATCAAAAGCTGCCACAAAATTGAATTATCATCCTCTAAACAACTCTCCTGATAGGGTTCCTCTATTACTCCACCCCCTGTGCAGACAGATGATGCAACAGAGCATGGGTCGCCTTATTTTCTCTTATTCCCCTGCATAAAGCAAGTAACAGTCTCCCCCTTTGAGAGTTATTTACCCACCACCAGATACACTCTTACTGGTGAGGCCTAGGATGTGATCATAGTTATCTGCAACAATATTCACCTGTAGCTGTATTTGATTCTTCCCCTTTCATGGATGCAATGAAGTGACAATGTGAATGAGGTTTAACAAAGCCTGAACTGGGGGAAGCATGCTGCTGAGAGAGCCATAAAGAATGAAATCCTTTGCCAGCCAGCTAGACATGTGCTTGTATGTAAGCTATTTCCTAAATGACAAAACCCCATTCTGCTCATGTAAACCTTTTATATTCAAACATAAAAGCTTTTCAAATAATCCTCAGTATGCCTTGTAGGCAAAACAGTTTAAAGTAACATTCCTTTGGCAATTTTAGAACCACAGTATTTATTAAGTCTGTCAGACATCATTTGTAAATTGTATTAATAAGTTTACATAGAGCTTTCAATGTAGAAGGAACAGCACTGACTCCTTGTGAAATATTCATTGTTGAGCACTAATATTAAAACATTGCACTTATCTTTTGAAGTTACCATCTCTCTACTTTTCTTATCCCTGTTTAAAATTTGACACTGTCTACCAAGAAGGCCTTCAGAGCTAAATAAAGATAACAGACTAAAATGGGGAACTGTTAGTTTCGGGATCTTGATCCTTCAGTAGTTCAGTGTGCAGAATTCCTGCTGGTTTTGATGAGAATTCTGTGTATGGCAAGCTGATGACCTATGGTTCTGTTATTGACTTTGAACCTTTGTGTTTTAAAATTTGGCTTGCTGACCTTTGCCTTGAATTTCATATATGAATGTCATGTTTTGAAATACTGCAACTGAAGGATGTTAATTATAGCACAGTGCCGAGGTATATTTTCATTAGAATAAATATGCCCACATATACATTTTTAAGAAATACAGTTGTTATAATTTTTTCCCCTCTAGAACCTTGTGTATTTTATGTCTGTTTAATAGCTGATGTCTAAAATGGAAAGTAAAACATTCAAGTATTTAGAAAATAAACATTTTGAATCTGGCAGAAATAGGGTTGAAGTCAAATCTGTCAGAAAATTAGTTTCTATCCCAAACAGTTAAAGTCCATCAAATTTTAGCAAATTGTTTTGCATATATTTTACTTTACCATACTAACTCTCAGAACTCAGAATGTCAGATGTCAATTAATTGAATAATTGTGTAACTGCATCAAATTTTAGTGGTTACACAGCTATTTGATAGTCCCCGGGGACGGTAGCCAGTGCGCTCCCAGTCCCACTCCAGGAGAGCCCTCTGCCACCTTGAACTGCTGCCTCTGGTAGAAAGGCAGCAGCACAGGGGGGCTGAGCCCCCCGTGGACAGAGACTGTGCCAGTATCCCTTAGAGCAGCCTCTGTCCGCCTGGGCCCCCTCAGACAGAAGCTGTTCCACAGCAGCAGCCCCATATCACAGGGGGCCCAAGCTCCCCATGGACAAAGGCTGTGCTGGCCTCCCCTGCATCTGTAGAAGACAGCTGGGGGTGGGGGAGGCGGCGGGGGGAGGCTGCAGTTGGCTCTGTAGAGCTGGCACATGCAGGGAGCCAGCTTAAAAGCTGGCTCCCCACATGTATTGGCTCCTGCCTACCCCCCTCCCCATGCTGCTGCCTTTGATAGAGCGGCACCAGTGCGGGGGTGGGGGAGGAGTGACTCCACGTGAGCCGATACACATGGGGAGCTGGCTTAAAAGCCGGCTAGCCACGTGTACTAGCTCCCACCTGCCCCCCTCACCCTCCACTCTGCTGCCTCTCTGTCAGATGCAGCAGTGTAGGGGGGCAAGTGGCTCCGGAGATCCACTGCTTGTGGGGAGCTAGCTTAAAACCCAGCTCTCCATGGGCACCGGCTCCCACCTCCCCCAATGCCAGAGCCAGCAAGTTGGAGAGTGCGTGTAGTCAATAAATGATTAACCGATAAACGTAGGCTTATTGGTTAATCCTAGTCAACTACACGTTGACATCCCTACTCAGAACTAGAAATGGTTTCTGAAACACACATCAGTGAGTTCCATTGCTCTGTTTCCTAATAGCCTGATTTTTAGTATGTCGCTCTTATTTGTTGCCATTCTTTATACAGACTTATAAAATGGTTTTGCATGTAAGCTGCAATCAGATGGGCTGAAGAATCTTAGAACCCATTTAATTATCTCTCAGTGAATGCACTGTTGAGATTTACAGCCCTTTCACCAACCATATTATTATGCCATTTCCAAGCATTTTTTAATCAAATATTTTAAAAGTATAGAAAATGTTTAAAATGTATATAGTTTTTATAGTTTGTAGTTCAATCAAATATATACACTAAGGTGTGCTTTGATATTCCCTAGCATTTTACCCCTTCCCATCATTGTAAGTGAAATGCCAAGTTTCTGAGTGACTCAGTAGAATTTAGTGGCAATCTTCCATCACTGTTGCTGAGACTCCTCTCGGCAATCCTCCTTCCTCTATAGTATTTCAAGATTAGACTTTCTTTTTCTTGAGCAGGCCTTTTATTATCTGCCATCTTGTTTACTGAAACCTCTTCTCTGACCCTCACAGACTATCACTTGAGGATCTCTCAACCTGAGGGGATAATTGGAGGACACTTGTAGCATACATATAGCAAAGCCATATCCTCAGTGCCTGTGTAGAGCTGTAGTCCTGATCCCACAAGTCTGACCCCAGCAGCCTGTCAGCAACATACCAGCCATGCTCAGGCATCCAGCAATCTTGATTACTTCTTGCAGGGTGCTCCCAACACAATCCCTATCCCAAATTTTCTCCAGAATATGTGTTCTGCATTGTTCTATCTTGTCCTGGACAGTTCAGATAGTATAGATCCATTGCCCCTGAAAGGGTCAACATTTAGCAGTTTGGTACTTTAAACAGTTTGCTATTTTGAAATACGAAATAGCTTAGTTTAAACACAATACTGGATTAGTTTTGATTAAAAATGCAACAAGTTTATTTAACTATATAGAGTGATTTTAGGTGAGTCAGATATTAAAGTCAGAAATGGTTACAAGAGAAATCAAGATAAAATGCTTTCTAGTAGATAAGTTAACAAACTAAACTCAGTTCAAGGTAAAATCCTTATCTTGGGTTCGCAGCAATATTTCTGACCAAAAGTGTCAGGTCAGGATGTCCTTCCCCACCCTCACAAGTCCTTTGTTGTCTTATGTAAAAGAGAGAGTGAAAACCAAAACTTTTCTCAGAAATTTCTCTCTCTGTCTCTTATTGGAGCTGTTCTACATTATCTAAATAAGTAAATATGCTTTGGGCTATCAAGAAAGACACTGAGTCTATAGTGTGGTGGTTAGAGTACTCAAGTTCATTGTGATAAAATCAGGTTCAATTCTCCCACCTCCTAGGTGAGAGCCCTAACTACTGTACTTGGCTATTCTGGGGCAGGAATCTCTCTCACTCTTCCACACACTCCTGGAATTTTTTGAAATGTCTCAGTGTTGTTCTGATGCAGAATGAAAATACATGTAACACTGGATTGTTTTTCAAAATGGAATTCTTGTTTTTTGACAAGCCTACTGCTGACTGTTAAAGGCAATTATGTATGCTTTACATACAACATAGCTTAACACAACAGAATAGAGTTCCCAGACCCCTCACAATTGGCCTGGTACAAAGCCAGAAATGAACGAGACACAGTCGTTGTGTGTGTGCGCATGCGCGCACACACACACACACACACATTTGGCAAAGTAAAATTAGATTGAAACTCTACAACTTGTAGTGTCAAGGACTGTGATTGTATCCAGCCTGTATGTGAGTTTGTAAGAAACTGGGTAGGTTATGTGTATATTTCTTCCCCCTCTTGCTTAAAGACAGGTACAGTCTAGTCCTAAATATTTACCATTTGATGCTGGGTACATTGTAGATATTCTTCAGTATTGATAGTTTGTATTTGACTGCAAAGTACAGGTAAGCATTCACAAAGAAATTATGTTTCTAAAGGCACTTAATAATTGCATAGTATTAAATTGACTGTTTTATATTATTTGAGAATTTTGATTGTATCTTTTTATAAACTCAGTAATATGTCCTGATCATTTTATCTCTGGAAATCATGCCAAATGCAGCTTTAACAGTGCATTGTGTCCCTGTTGGAACATATTCTACCTAATTACGTCAGTAGATGCAGTTCTCAGGAACAACGATAACAATTTAATTCCAACATGCAAAAGCATAAATCTATTACACTAATTATACTCCTCGGTACTCAGCCACCTGGTAAATTGGATTGTGCCTTTATGAAAAAAATTGATGGCTTTCTCAAATAAGAGGATTTCTTGTCACACTTTTGTACATTTGACTTCAAAAACAGTTAATTCTTGAAACATAAGAATCAGCTTCTACTTTAGCTAGTAATAAGCATATATTGATAATAAAATATCCTGCCCTAAATAATACTTACTTAATTTCTTTTGAAAGTATCGTAAAATTACCTGAGCAAGAAAGAGATAGTTTTGGGAACACTCACTGCCAAAATACAGGTTGGATGTCCCTGGTCCAGCACACTCGGGACCTGATTGGTCCCAGATGAGTGATTTTGCTTCACCAAGGGGTGTCATATCTGGCCCCCTCCTGCTGCACTCCCCAGCCCTGAACCAGCCACTGGCATCCCAGCCAGGTCCCAGCCTCTCCCATCCTACCGCCAGCCCTGCTGCCCGGCCAGTTTCCTCCTCCCTTCCCTGCTAAACCAGGCAGCCCAGCTGACACGCACCAGGCTCCCGGTCCCACTGGGCAGCCCGGCTGGGGTGCGCCTAGCAGCCCAGCTGTGAGGAGCCCAAACGCCAGCCCTCCACTGGACTCTCTGGTCCTGGAACATCCATGGTCCTTCTGGACCATGAATGTTGCTGGACCAGTGAGTTCCAGTTTATGGAGGTTCAACTTGTAGTACTGTGACCTGAATATTTTTTTTATTTTAAAAATTCTTCATTTCTCTATTTATTTTTGACAGCAAAATCACATTATACGTAAGAGGAACAAAAAAATATCAACAAGAAATAAAAATCAGATAAACACTTTAGAAAACTAATATTCTGGACTGCTTCTTCACCTTACCTTGATATCACCTTCCTAACTTTTTTTTTTTTTTTTAAGGAAAGACTTTCTCAATGGAATAACTGAATTTTTCCTCAGTCAGTTGTAATCAAATATCATCCAAATAAGTCAAGCCTATTTTTACCATTTAATTTAGAATCATCTCACTATATCCTGAGTGCTCCCAAAGATTGCCATTTACTTCTGCGGATCTGAGTGTTTCTCTCCTGATTTGTATCAATCAAGTCTATAGACTCCTGAAGTTCATCAAAATGTTTGGCGCCATTGTTTAGTAGTCTGTGGGTACTTCTACACAGCAACATTATTTCGAAATAACTTAAGCCATGTCTACACAGCAGGCAGTTATTTTGAAATAATGTTGAAATATCGTCAAGCTGGAGGACTTCTTACTCCGACTCCTGTAACCCTCATTGTATGAGGAGTAAGGGAAGTCAGAGGAAGAGTGCTCTATTTCGAAATAAGTGCTGTGTAGACTCTCCCTATTTTGAAACAAGCTATTCTGAAATAAGCTATGCAATTGATATAGCTCAATTTGTGTAGCTTATTTTGAGTTAAGCCCTGCTGTGTTCACGCACCCTGTGTGTCACAGCTGCTTGTAAATCTGCTAGGCTATGTCTACACTTGCAGCTTATTGCGCAGGTACAGCCGTTCTTGTGCAAGAATCTGCAGAGCGTCCACACTGCCCGCCTGCTCTTGCGCAAGGAAATTTACAGTAAGGCGTGGTAAGAGAGGGCTTCTTGCGCAAGCACTACGCTCTTTTTTATCAGGTGTAAGCCCCCGTGCGCATGAGCTCTTGCGCAAGAGGGCAGTGTGGATGCTCGGCAGGGATTTCTTGCACAAGAAAGCCCTATGGCTAAAATGGCCGTCAGAACTTTCTTGCGCAAGAGAGCGTCCACGCTGCCATGGGCGCTCTTGCGCAAAAGCACAGCTCGCACATGGCAGTGTGGACGTCTTCTTGCGCAAGACTTCTTGCACAAGAACCCTTGCGCAAGATGTTCTTGCGCAAGAAGCCGCCAGTGTAGACATAGCCCTATGGTAGTCTTTTTAAAGAAGCATGTCCTGCTGTTGCCATTGGGTAGACTTCACAAAAGGTGCCTAACTCTCATTGAAATCAATGGGATCTGGGTTCCTAAAAACCTTTGTGAATTCCAGCTGTCCTGGAGAAGAAGAGAGGGAGGAGGAGAGGGAAGATGGCTGGCTACCAACTGCAAAAGACTGAAAGGGTCTTTGCATAGATTTGGAACAAAGCGAGTTAAACCATTTAAAATTAATTGTCAAAGACAGCTCCTCAGAGTATTACCAGGACCAGCAATCCCAAGGATAGCACAGCTGCTAAAAGTCCTCAGTCAAAAAAAAAAAAAAAAAAAAAGGAGGGGGCAGAAAAGACACGTGAGACAACCAACCCATCCTCGCAGAATCTTTGTGCAGACCACAGTTCGTGGCTGTGTAGGTGGGAGGGATTCTTCATAGCCATCTTTCCTCCCATCTAGACATAGCTCCACCTCTTGTGTTTCTTTGGTAGTTTTACGCTTCTCTGCATCATGCTTCCTTTTCGGGCTGCCTCCCCTTGGGACCCTGCCAAGAAAAAGAACATTCTCTCTTATCTTCCCCTCCCCCTCTCCCATTTTTCATTCTATTTTTTTCTTCATTCTCCTCTTATAACTAATAGGAGGCAAATGAAAATAAAGTGAGATGCCTTGAGTGGGGCAGGAGGTTGGGGTGCAGGAGGAGGCTCTGGGAGGAAGTTTGGGTGTGGGCTGGGGGTTAGTGTGCAGGATTGGGTTGGGGACAGCACTTCCCTTGAGTGGCATTGCTCCCAATGTGACTGGCACACCCCTGTGGTGCTGTCCCCCCAGCTTCCATTGACTGCAGTTCTCAGCCAATAGGAGCTGCAGAGTCGGTGCTTGGGGTGGGGGCAGTGTGTGGAGATACCCTCCCCAGGGGCTGGATGCTTCTAGGAGCGGCACAGCACATAGGCAGGGAGGCAGGAAGTAGCCTTAGCTCTGCTGCACTGCTGCTGTCAAGTCTCTGTCCCTTGGGGAGAGGAGGGCAGCAAGAGATATTGGTCTTTGTGCACTGCCTGGTGCGGGGAGCAGCACGGGTAACTGCCTCCCCCCCTTGCCAGGGTTGCACGGAAACATGACAACAGCTGTCTGCTTCCGGGAGAGGCGTGGGGCCAACGGCCGTGGTAAGCCGGCAGCCTTTCCATCAGAGCTCCGCGGTACCATCTGACGGGAGTTGGAGGCAGGTTGTCAGTTGAGATTTGGCCTGTATTTTGCAGTACCCCTGTTGTTTCATAGTAAATCTGTTCCTGCTTGCAAGCTGTTTTGTGTTGCTTTTGCTCATGCACAGCCCTGTTAACTTTAATGGGGTTCTCCCTATAAGAAGCAGCTTTGGACAATCAAGGTCTCAATGACTAGTGTAGCAAGGCCCTCACTCAGGCATCTCGCCCTGGGACACCACCTCTGTCTCCAGATCAACTGGAGACCCTTTCCGGGCAGTCACCCATGTCTTTTATTGTCAGTGCCAATTTCCCACCACCTTCTATTTACAGAGTTTGGTTTTCCACAGCAACTAACTCTCCTGCCTGGGGGGTGCATACACAGCAACTCTCTAGCTTCTCACTCCTCCCCTTTCAGTGCCCCCTCGGCTGCCTTATATAACCCTCTGGCTAATGAGGCCCACAGCTGCTTCCATTAGCCCTTCAGGCCTGGGCTTGCTCAGCTGGCTGCAATTGGCCTTTTCAACCAGGCTATAGTAGCAGAGCTCTGGCTAGCTAGCTGTCTGTCACCCTAAGCTTCTGCTGTCTGTTGGTATATCCCTTTCTGTCATAAGTGGAGCTGTAATGATTCTGTCTGAAATCTTTGTGTTTTTTGTTAAATTTGTAAGAATAATTGTTGGAGAGAAAATAAATTGCCTTTTTCAATGTCAAAGCAATGTTTCTTCAATACCATCTGCAATGCCTCTAAAAGCAAATATGAATATTTACCAGGCAATTCATTAGGCGTATTTCCTCCTTCAAAACTGACTAATGTGAAATAAGTCTGAAGTGGTGATGAGTTGTTTTCATTCTCTACATTTGCTGCATATCACAGAGAAAGTCCTTTGGTAAAATCTGCTACACCCATAGAAAACCTGTCTGCAGTGCTAAAAGTAGAATAGGGCACTTGAGACATTTAGCTCTTAGCAGTGTCAAACAAGATTTGGATGCTTTCAGCTCCCACTGTACAAAATGAAAAGTTAATGTTTTGACATATATTGTTTCCTCATATGCAACAGTGTAGTTTGATATCAGTGGGATGCAGAGACCTCTTCATGCCAACTAGCAGAGGGCATTAGGTATGTAAAAGGATTACAGGGATCCCCTGTGTCTGGTATTTACATCTAGTTTACCAGACTGTTGTAGGAGCAGACACTCTAATAAGAGCCAGAGTCACACTGGTCACCCATATCATTGTGAAATGCATGTATGAACATTGTGTAGGGAGTTATGTGTGCACACTGAAAATTGTGTTCTTAAGATTTGTGTGTAGGGACTAGTCAACAACAAAGGTGAAAACAAGTTCTCTTTCACATAAGGAATGCTTATCTCCCTGTTTACATGAAAATTAAATATTGTACGGTTCATAATGGCTTCCACTCTGAAGTTGCCAGGTGTCTGGTTTTCGCCTGGACAGTCCGGTAATTGCGTCTTCTGTTTGGTAAAAAAACCCAGAAAATACCAGACATGTAAAATGTCTGGTATTTTCTGTTTTCTTGGACGGAAGGCCGGCGGGGACATTTTTTTTTTGCTCAACCGTGTCCCGCCATGTTCGGGATTTTTGGTGAAAGTATCTGGCAACCCTATTCTACTCCAGAAGTCTGGGCTGAAGGACAATGAAGGATTGTGGACACTTCAGAGATAAGAAATTAACAGGAAAAGGTAAACAGCAGGAGTTATTCTGTTGGGGTAATGCAAGGTACTTTTGAAACTGTAAATTTGAGGTAGATAAACCCCTGAAGATTCCTTAAATCTCTGATGGCAAACTGTCAATGGAATTGGTCCTATGAGAAGAAAGCGATTGACAGCCCTGGACAAAGAACTTGGGGTAAGCTATCTTGTAGGAGATAGAGGAATGCCTTGGTAGTTAAATGTACTCTATAGAACCTATAGGTTTTATATGTAACGATTTGTTTCCAATATTCTTACTATCACTTGAATCTCTCTTCTTTGATAAAGTAGTTATTGTTTTCACGCTACGTCTGTCTAAGCACTAAGTGTTAAGAAGAATTGTGTTTTAAGATCTAGTAAGCTGTTGAGAGTCTCTGGGTTAGGCTAAAAGGGATTAAAAACAAAGGTGATGTCATGCTAGGAGTCTACTACAGGCCACCTACCCAGGTGGAAGAAGTGGATGAGGCTTTTTTCAAACAACTAACAAAATCATCCAAAGCCCAAGATTTGGTGGTGATGGGAGACTTCAACTATCCAGATATATGTTGGGAAAACAACACTGCGGGGCACAGACTATCCAATAAGTTCTTGGACTGCATTGGAGACAACTTTGTATTTCAGAAGGTTGAAAAAGCTACCGGGGGGAAGCTGTTCTAGATTTGATCCTAACAAATAGGGAGGAACTGGTTGAGAATTTGAAAGTGGAAGGCAGCTTGGGTGAAAGTGATCATGAAATCATAGAGTTCACAATTCTAAGGAAGGGTAGAAGGGAGAACAGCAAAATAGAGACAATGGATTTTGGGAAGGCAGATTTTGGGAAGCTCAGAGAGCTGATAGGTAAGGTCCCATGGGAATCGAGACTGAGGGGAAAAACAACTGAGGAGAGTTGGCAGTTTTTCAAAGGGACATTAAGGGCCCAAAAGCAAGCTATTCCGATGTGTCGGAAAGATAGAAAATACGGCAAAAGACCGCCTTGGCTTAACCACGAGATCTTGCATGATCTAAAAATAAAAAAGGAGTCATATAAAAAATGGAAAGTAGGACAAATTACAAAGGATGAATATAGGCAAACAGCACAGGAATGCAGGGGCAAGATTAGAAAGGCAAAGGCACAGAATGAGCTCAAACTAGCTACGGGAATAAAGGGAAACAAGAAGACTTTTTATAAATACATTAGAAGCAAGAGGAAGACCAAGGAGAGGGTAGGCCCACTGGTCAGTGAGGAGGGAGAAACAGTAACAGGAAACTTGGAAATGGCAGAGATGCTCAATGACTTCTTTGTTTCAGTCTTCACCGAGAAGTCTGTAGGAATGCCTAACATAGTAAATGCTAGTGGGAAGGGGGTAGTTTTAGAAGGTAAAATAAAAAAAGAACAAGTCAAAAATCACCTAGAAATGTTAGATGCCTGCAAGTCACCAGGGCCTGATGAAATGCATCCTAGAATACTCAAGGAGCTGATAGAGGAGGTATCTGAGCCTCTAGCTATCATCTTTGGAAAATCGTGGAGACAGGAGAGATTCCAGAAGACTGGAAAAGGGCAAATATAGTGCCCATTTATAAAAAGGGAAATAAGAACAACCCAGGAAACTACAGACCAGTTAGTTTAACTTCTGTGCCAGGAAGATAATGGAGCAAGTAATTAAGGAAGTCATCTGTAAACACTTGGAATGTGGCAAGGTGATAGGGAACAGCCAGCATGGATTTGTAAAGAACAAATCGTGTCAAACTAATCTGATAGCTTTCTTTAATAGGATAACGAGTCTTGTGGATAAGGGAGAAGCGGTGGATGTGGTATACCTAGACTTTAGTAAGGCGTTTGATACGGTCTCGCATGATATTCTTATCAATAAACTAGGTAAATACAACTTAGATGGGGCTACTATAAGGTGGGTGCATAACTGGCTGGATAACCGTACTCAGAGAGTAGTTATTAATGGTTCACAATCCTGCTGGAAAGGCATAACAAGTGGGGTTCCGCAGGGGTCTGTTTTGGGACCGGCTCTGTTCAATATCTTCATCAACGATTTAGATATTGGTGTAGAAAGTACGCTTATTAAGTTTGCAGATGATACCAAGCTGGGAGGGGTTTTGACTAATCTGGAGGATAGGGTAATAATTCAAAATGACCTGGACAAATTGGAGAAATGGTCTGAGGTAAATAGGATGAAGTTTAATAAAGACAAATGCAAAGTGCTCCACTTAGGAAGGAACAATCAGTTTCATACATACAGAATGGGAAGCGACTGTCTAGGAAGGAGTATGGCAGAAAGGGATCTAGGGGTTATAGTGGACCACAAGTTGAATATGAGTCAGCAGTGTGATGCTGTTGCAAAGAAAGCAAACATGATTCTGGGATGCATTAACAGGTGTGTTGTGAGCAAGACACGAGAAGTCATTCTTCCGCTCTACTCTGCGCTGGTTAGGCCTCAGTTGGAGTATTGTGTCCAGTTCTGGGCACCGCATTTCAAGAAAGATGTGGAGAAATTGGAGACGGTCCAGAGAAGAGCAACGAGAATGATTAAAGGTCTAGAGAACATGACCTATGAGGGAAAGCTGAAGGAATTGGGTTTGTTTAGTTTAGAAAAGAGAAGATTGAGGGGGACATGATAGCAGTTTTTAGATATCTAAAAGGGTGTCATAAGGAGGAGGGAGAAAACTTGTTCATCTTGGCCTCTGAGGATAGAACAAGAAGCAATGGGCTTAAACTGCAGCAAGGAGGTTTAGGTTGGACATTAGGAAAAGTTCCTAACTGTCAGGGTAGTCAGACACTGGAATAAATTGCCCAGGGAGGTTGTGGAATCTCCATCTCTGGAGATATTTAAGAGTAGGTTAGATAAATGTCTATCAGGGATGGTCTAGACAGTATTTGGTCCTGCCATGAGGGCAGGGGACTGGACTCGATGACCTCTCAAGGTCCCTTCCAGTCCTAGTTTTCTGTGATTCTATGATTCTATGTTTAGTCCCTTGGTGAACAGCAGGCCTGGGTAATTCTCTGAATGTTTGGTGGCCAAGGGAATTTCAGGGAATGTAAGATTCCCTTTGCTAACCTGCGCAGAGAGAGTGAGGCCTATTGAAACCTAAAAGGCAATGCTTGGGTTGCCAAAGGCTGGTGGAGTCAGGATGCACACCAGTCACGGACAAGACAACTTCACACTATGGGCAGGTGATGGTGAGGCACAACCATGGTTACCCCTAGGAAGTGTCCTGATCAGGTAAATGTATTTGCAAGTGTGTAAAAAGCCATCCTCTTGTTCATGTCCGTTTGGATTTTAGGCATATGCTTTTGTAAACCTTCACATAATTAATATTTCACATTCCTTTAGTGCCTTTCACTTGGGAAGAAACCCTAACTCTGTTACACTCATATAAAGACATTGAAATCAAGAAAAAAATAAATATTTTGTTGCAGGTTTCTGTCCCAGATTCATCAAATCCATATTCATTCAATGCTGGCTGTTATGGTGTCTCTTGAAACCTCTGAAATTAGACCATAGCCATACAAAACTCTCCCATGGGACTATTTATGCATCATCTGCCTCTATGTTGTGTTATCCCAGTCAGAGGATGTTGTTTCAGTTTCATTGATAATAATTCTGAATGATCTCACTGCAATTTCTACTTTTTTCATGGCAAGTGCATTTGAAGTGATGTTAAGCAGATTTAAAGGGCTCTCTTGTTGTTCCTTGAGTCTAAGGAACTTTTGATCCTTTGTTTCATGCTATAAATTGAATTGCTGTACATAGACTTAGGTATGGAGATCTTATTCACACTTTGCTTGTGGGCAAACAACCTGGCTTAACGTTTTTCTCAAATCATCCTCCTCAAGCTTTGTCTACGCTAGGGCAAGTTTTCAACACCTGTCCTTATCGCTAACAACATACTTTCACTAGTGTTAGCAATGTTGTGCGTTAGTCAGCCATTGACAATATTTAAGCACTGTGTCAATTAGATCTGCACTAAGAAGGATTAGATGACTCATTTCTTATATACTAGCAAAAAGACAGCAGCCTGTCCATGCAATAATTTTCGGTGTTGCTGACATCACTGGAGCTGAACTGGTGGAAAAGTTGTACAAAGGTAAAGTTTAACTTTATGTCCCCATTCCATAACAGTGTTTCACACTCTCAATAAATTATTGTGCAGTGTAGTGTTGTGGCTGAATTTCTTCATTTCAAAGTTACTCCATGAATAACTGCCTATTTCTTTTGTTGGAAAATGTTTTTTTTTTAAATAATCCTATTTATATCTTTATCCAGATAATGATACAACTTCTTTTTCTGTACAGCTTTCCTACAAGTCAAAGCCATTACTCCGACAATGTACACTTATTCCTCTTGCTCTCCAAACCCGTACATTTATTGAAAATATTTATCATGCTCTATGTCTTAAAGAAGACATTGTCCATTGTTTCTTGAATTTCTGTAATCTATCTGCCTTTCATATTAATGTAATATTTTGCCTGCAGCTGAAGGCACGTTGACAGGACAGTAACATTTTAGAGAATTTTGGCACTAGGTTATCCTTCCTGCAATTTTAGGATATCACATCTGTGAAATTTACTGCAGATTTGCAGAACAGTTCTGTTAATATAATATGAGTGCTTGTTCTCCTTGAGGGTTTTTCTTTTTTGTGTAGTCCACTCTTCGGTTCTTATTAGTTATTCTATGCTGTGGATGTAACATTGTAGCTCTTAATGATTTTGTACTTACTGTACTACTTTCCGTGTATTCTCATTAGCTTGTTAATTTATAAACTGACCTTCCCCCGCCCCCCAGATGAATAGGTAAATATAGGAAAACACTATGACCCTTTCATAAGCTGACCCTATATTTCAACGCTTGGCAAATTTTGGTTCCCTGCTCGTCAGGATAAGCTGCTGGTGCATCATTGGGATACTTTGTTTACCTGGAATATCTCCAGATTTGGAGCCCTGCCGCTCCTAGTGTCTGCAATTTGCTGTTCCTGGCCAACAGGAGCGGCAGTCTCCCTCTGCCCATGCCATTTCCCACAGCTTCCATTGTCTGGGAATGGTGAATCACAGCCTCTGAGCATTGAGGGGCTGCATGCCTGCAGATGTTTCATGTAAACAAACCTTCTGGTACGCCAGCAGCTTACCCTGACAGGCTGGGAGCCAAAGTTTGCTGACCCCTGTTGTAGATCACTGATGATGGAATCTCAGTTCTGGACTCACCTCTTTAAAGAATGTGCTAAAATTTTATTTTTATTTAAATTGTATCTGTGTAATTTGAGCTCTTCATGCATGTTGACCCCTGGACCTCCTAACTCTCTAGCCAATCTGAAAATATAATATGCAGAATTGATGAAATCTGTAATACAATTTAAACAGCCTGTTATCACTGCAATAGAGATGTAGCCATGTTAGTCTGGTCTAGCTGAAACAGACATCTATATATATAAATGGGTTTATGCTTCATATTTCTAACTTCAAATACAGGAATGATACTTGCACAAAAATTGAATGTGCATATTCAGTGGATTGCAGCTTTTCAATGAAAAGTTACGTGCCACATTTTGCATAAAGCATATTCTAGTTAGACATATTCATATTCAAAAGCCTATTTCCATAGGGTACATCTACACAGCACCATCATTTCGGAATAGCTGACGTTATTTTGAAATAACAAAGTGTGTGTCCACACACAAGCAGTTATTTCAACATAATGTTGAAATAATGTCCAGCCAGAGGACAGCTGACTCCGACTCCTGTAACTCTCATTTTACGAGGAGTAAAGGAAGTTGGAGGAAAAGTGCTCTATTTCCAAATAAGTGCTGTGTAGATGCGCCCAAATTCAAAATAAGCTATTTTTATTTAAGCTACGCAATTAGCGTAGCACAAGTTGCATAGCTTATTTAAAGTTTAGCCCTGCTGTGTAGACGTACCCATAAAGAATATGGGGGTGCCACATCACAGGGAGCAAATGCCATAGCCTTTCGCATTTACTTAGTGCATAATGGTCTTATCAGGAGCTGTCTTTCTGTCATTATCTAGGGTGCCTATCACTGTGATAACCCAGCACCATTCATATCAGTTTATTTAGATCTGGTCTACACATAAAGTTTACAAGCATAGTCAGTTGTGGGGGGGGAGAAGGGGGAGGAAGGTGGCTTTTTTTATACCAATGCTGTTAAAAGCTCTACTGTGATGCAGTTATAAGTTGAATAATTGGGCTTCTACCAGTATATTATATGCAGTTCAGGGAAAGCACGGTAAGTTATTATCGTGTAAATGCTTTTATCACTTAGAGCAGTGTTTATGCTACAGGGTTTTGCCTTTTCAACTCCTCCAGTATAACTATACCAGCAAAATGCTCATACTGTAGAAAAAGCCTTAGATTGATAATAAATAATTGAGAGCACCACACATGCTGTGGAAACTATGTGAGGCTATTTTCAAACATTTTTCTAAGTTTTGCTTTCAAGGATAAAATAATCTGATTGTTCTAAGCCAGTTCTTTTTTCTATGGAAAATTGGATTTTCAGTGAGACAAAAAATTTAGTGTCTGCTTGCAACTTAAATTTCTGAGGTTTATGAAAAAACATGTTGCCCCCCAAATTTTGAGTTTTCATCCAAAAACATGGGTTGTTTTTTATTTGTGGGGCACTTTATTTTTGTTGTTTTGTTATTTTTAAATTAAAAGGCCATTTTTCTTCTCCTAATTGCACTAATTAAGTCCCCCTGGTCTCTCAGTCTGGGCCCACCTGAAGACTGCCAACAATGGTACAAAGAGAAATATATTTTTACTCTTCTCTGAGGATTGGATTGGGAGTGCCAACTCATTTTAACACTGACCTCCAGAGAGTTATCATCTGGTGACAACTTTCAGTCTCAAGTGCCAATGCATTGATCAAAGCGAGTGATATATGCTCCCTATCTCTTTCCTATTCCCGTGAGTTTCATTGCCCAGGTTTGTATTTGTTCATTGTCTTCCCATTAGTTTCCCGCTGACTGGTCCTTTTGCTAAATTTGGATTCATTATATCAGAGGAGCATTGTTGCATAAATTTGGCAGCATGTAATTTGAAAATTTGACTTTACCA
Organism: Rafetus swinhoei; assembly: GCA_019425775.1. Classification (NCBI taxonomy): domain Eukaryota; kingdom Metazoa; phylum Chordata; order Testudines; family Trionychidae; genus Rafetus; species Rafetus swinhoei. The sequence goes on along the minus strand of CM033437.1, from coordinate 263,901,125 downwards.
GCTGCAAACTTTTTAATGAGCAAAGTCCTAATTGTCAACTGGAAGAGTTGGGAATGTTCTTTCTTTCGGTTTTTTTGTTTGTTTGGTTTTTAATAATATTTTGGTTCTAGTTGTAATGCGCTCTTTCAAGAAGTAGCTTGCAAGAGTCTTGATTTTGGGGTTGGGGTGATTTGAGTACTTCATATTTTCATGCTAATAAAGATAATCTATTTTCAGTAATAAAGGGAAAGAGCTAAGTTCACCCTGCTTTACCATGGCTTCCACGGGAATGATTGAGGCACACAGCTCCTAGAGATAGAAAGGCCAATGTGAAAAGCAGCTGCCAACTTCCTTCCCCTTTAATAGGGAGCACATGGAGAGTCAGCATGGCCTGAAAATTGGGTGGGGCTGTGTGACCAGTGCAGCCAGGAAGTCCATTGATTCAAGACATAATGTCCTGGTGGGAACAAAAGTTGCCCTCTCCAGGCAGCAGAAACCTGAGGGAGAAGGCAGTGAAAATACCAACTCTCCTCCCTGGAGGCTGCCTCCCCCCAACCCCGAGGTGCAGAAGGTGCAAATTACCACCTCTTTGCAACAGTAAAAGTGAATCCAGCCCAGTACATTTACGAAAAATGCAGGTGTAGGTGTTAAACATCTCTTTCCAAGGGCCACATGGCCAAAACCTCAGGAAGCCTGGGGTGAGTTTTTGCTTCCTCCCAATGGCAGTCTAGAAATTCCCTTTTTATGTAGAAACATCAGGGGGTAGCTGAGTTAGTCCGTACAGCATAAACTTAAACAACAACAAATGGTCTGGTAGCACTTTATAGACTAACAAAACATGTAGATGGTATCATGAGCTTTCGTGGGCACAACCCTGCAGTGGGCTGTGCCCATGAAAGCTCATGATACCATCTATATGTTCTGTTAGTCTGTAAAGTGCTACCAGACTTTCTATATAGCTTTCTCAATAGTTGTACATGTGGGGGTTAGGGTTGCAGGGAAGACTGAGGTATGCTTCTGGACATTCTGCTGTACGCTTTCTTAACATGCTGTATTGAATTAGGCAACAGGTGGCTCAATTCAGCTTTCAAATGTGGGCCTCAGTGAATGACACACTAATCCTGCATTTGGATGCACATTTCAATATTTAGATATGTAAATGCCCATTCTACATGTCAAAATGTCAGTTTTTGCATCAGGGTGCAAGACTTTGCTATCCTGTTAAGAGCCCCAGGTTTGGAAACAGATCCTCAGTAAACTTGGCTGGACCAGTCAGAAAGAAAGGTTTGATTGCAGAGAAGGTTTGGGGAGGAGAAATGTATTTATGGTACAAGCCTCCATAGGTTTAGTCATCAGAAAGATGTGACCTGTGGGTTATTCCTGAAAATTATAATCAATAAATGCTTTGGGTTTTCATAAACATTGGAGACCTACATTGACAGCAGTTCACCATTATTTGTTGCTTCTCTGTAACTGTGTAAAAATGGTTCTAAGTATATATTCCACCTACACACTAATAATATACTAGAGAAGAAAGAAATAGATGATGCACAGAAAAAGCACTTAGTAGCAGAGGTACAGCATTTCTTTACTAATCTAATGAAGAAAAGATTAACAGAAGCTGTCCATTGAAATATTTTTGTAACTAAGATGGTTCACTGAATACTTTCTGTCAGGTATTTTTGGGACCCATTTTCTCTCTTCAGCAAAGAAGAAAACTTCATTTCATTTACTTCCCAGTTGAATCTTGTTTTACATCCACTTTTCTTTCTTTTTTTTAGAATTTCTAACATTTTCCCTCATGAGTTTTAACTATTCATAACCACCGTGAGAATATGAATTTTATATCAATTCCCACTCATCATCTTCCCCAGAAGAAGCTTGAAACCCTCTCAAATGTGTTTTGTTTAGATTTTCTTCAGATAGAAAACTGATGCAATCACATTGCAGGGTATTAGTGAAACAAACCACATCCGATAAAGGAAACATTTTATTTATCTTGACTACTTCCACATTTATGAGGCTCCCATGTGAAAGGAAATGTTTAACATCTGGGAGATCAAATTCAGATAATTGCGGAATATCCATCCACCCGTATCATCGGCCTCATCCTGGGCAGTGAAGAGGCCCCTTCTAACTCCAGTCATGTTTGCAGATTATGCGTAGGTGGGTTTTGATGGCTAACAGGGAACTGATGTGGCTATCAAAAATTACAGTACAAGTAATCCTGTGGCAATTTCACATATTTTTAATAAGTATGTGAACAACTAACCTTGTTGATTCAGGGACAGCTTTATGCCCTCCCAATGGCAGAGCCCCAGCAATCCCAGAGTCCCACAGACCTCTTATGTTTCCAATGTCCTCTCTATACAGAGCCTCACTTTCCTACTGGGCTATCAGCAGAGCTAAATTCCTCCCCTCACTGCTCCCTATACACAACTGTACATTATTCTGTTAGACTGGCAGTCCCTCTGACTCTCAGGGTATGTCTACACTACAGAGTTTTGTCAGAAAAATGGCCATTTTTCTGACAAAACCTGAGTTACGTTCATACTGCAATCGCATTCTTTCGAAAGTAAATTGAAAGAACAGAGGGGGTTTTCCGGCATTGGCACTCCTCTTTCTACAAGGAAGAAGCCTTTTTCCAAAAGAGCTCTTTCAGAAAAAGGTGTGTGTGGACGGGGAAGAGGGTTTTCTTTAGGAAGAAGAGGCCTCCAGGAAATAACAAAGGTGCCCTGGTGAACCCTCCATCCACACTAATCACAACTCTATAGTTCCTGTCTCCTGCCAGATCTTAAACTGCAGGCACCCTGGACAAGCCTTGTGGAAAGAAGCCGGCCTGAGAGCAGCACCCTGACTGCATGGCTCTCCCTGCCACAGGCCTTGCCACCCGTGGCCCAGCCTCAAGCCCACCGAGACCTGCCTGACCCTTGCAGGGAGAAGCCCCAGGGGTCCCAGGACCCACCCAGGGGGGTCAAGAGGCGGGCACCCTCCTGGTTCGGAGCAGAGATCCTGCCCCTCCTTGAGCTGTGGGGCGAGGAGGAGACATTGCAGGATCTCCGCTCCAAGCAGCGGAATACCGATATATTTGAGTGCATGGCTGAGTCCCAGGTGGAGCGCAGACACCCACCCCGGACCTTGGAACAGGTCCGGAGTAAGGTAAAGGAGCTCCGCCAGGGATACATCAAGGCCAAAGAGCGTAGCTCGCGCTCAGGGGCAGGACCCCACACCTGACCCTATTACCAGGAGTTCCACCAGATCCGGGGGAGGGGGGGAAATCCATTTCCCCATCCATTGTGGTGGACTCCAACCTCGAGACCCCTGTTGTCGCCTAGCCAGAGGTTACGGCAGAGGAGGAGGAGGACCAGGGGCAGCAGGAGGAGGAGGAGGAGACGGACAGCATCACCCTGTCCCTGGAGCTGGTGCCTGTCAGCCAGGACATCTCCCAGGCCTCGTCAGACACCGGGGAGGGATCTTCAGGTGGGTGCTCTCAGTTTGTCACACACACAGGACGGGGGAGGCGTGCGCAGAGGGGGCGGGGTGTGAGCGTCGCTGTGGCTGCTCAGGCTGGACATTGTGTTGCAGTCTGTGCATGTGGAACCCCGTGCAGCGTTAGTGTTCCCCACACGGACTCAGCAAGCAGCCCGAGAGCATGGGTGAGATCCTGCTGCCAGTCTCAGGGGAGGCAACACACACGTCCGGCCCCAGGGGAGGCCCTACCAGCACCTGCCATGGCTGGAAGCAGGCTAGCCACAAGGGGGCAGGCATGACCTCAGACACCCAGAGGAGTGATGCACACAGCACATGGGCATGCCTGCATGTGCAAGGCACCACCCGCTCCCGCAGGCAGCACTGCAAGCCGCAGGTGTGTGTGCAGATACCAGGGAGGGCCAGGCTGCTCCCGGCTCCTCTGCCGCCCATGTGATCCCACTGTGGCCGGGCACTTCCCTTGCCTGCTTGTCCGTGAGCTTGTGGGGGGGGAAGGGGAGGACCGGGCATCATGGTCCCCTGGGCACCTTGGGGCCTCTGTGAGGCGGGACCTACTGTGCAAGCCGCACACAGCCTTTCTCCTGGGATATCCCCCTCCTCTGGCCTGAGGACTGTTGGTCGCTGCTCACAGAGGAGGGCATGGCCTCAGGGACAGTGTCTGCATGGATGACTGACCGCCTCTCCCTCTTTGTGTTCTCTACAGCTGGACCAGTCGGGACTAAGGGGTAAGCCACACCACCCATGCCAGCTACCTCAGCCTGGGGGACCCAAAAGCACGCCAGGGTCCAGGAAGACCTCATGCACCAGCATGTCAGCATCCTGCACAACATGCAGCAGACCCTGGCACAGAAGATTCATGAGCACACTGAGTGGCGGAACCATGCCTGGGACCAGCTCACGTAGCGGTGCAATAGCATGTGTGCCGTCATGAGAGAAATGATGGCACACCCACCTGTTGTCACTGCTCCTGCCTACTACCCTCCTGTCCCCCTGTTATGCCTAGTCCCCCTCCCCTGCTCCCCCGCAATGCCTCTGACCCCTCCCCAAGCAATGCCCATGACCCCTCCCCACGTGATGCCTATGCCTCCTCCCCCTGCGTCCCCTGCCATCCCTGAACCCGCTCCAGCCCCCCACCCCTACCCTCACACCCTTGTGGTCCTTGCACCCACCCAAACCCAACTTGAACGAGGTTCCCACACCCAAGGTGGCACATCTAGCTGCCCCACACACCACTCCGAGCCCCCCTTCCCCTGCCCACCTTTTCTTAATGTAAGATAAATACAGACTTCATTTTGTTGGAAACCAAACAAGTGTTTTTATTGAGAGGTCAGGGAAGGGGCGAAGGGAGGGGTTGTGGTGGGGAAGGGATAGGACAGCAAGCCAGAGGCCCTCGTTGAGGAGGCCCTGGGGAGAATTACTGGGGTGCTTGAGAGAACTTCTCCCTCAGGGCCTCCCGGATGTGCACCCCGGCCTGATGGGCCTGGCGGATGGCAGCTGTCCTTGGCTGCTGGAAGACTCGCCCCTCACAGCTGGCGTCTGCCCTGCACCCCATGAGAAAGGCCTCCCCCTTCCTCTCCACAATGTTGTGGAGTTCACAACATGCTGCGATCACCTCGGGGATGTTGTGCTCCCCCATGTCGAGGCAGGTCAGCAGACACTTGAACCGCACCTTGAGGCGACCGAAGGCGCACTTGACCTGGATCCTGGTCCAGTTCAGACGATCCTTAAATTGGTCCCTGCTTGGGTCCAGGTGTCCAGTATAAGGCTTCATAAAACCATGGCATCAGGGGGTAAGCCCCCACGATGCACAATGGCATCTGCATGTCCCCAATGGCAAATTCATGGTAGGGGAAGAATGTGTCCGCCTCCAGTTTTCCATACAAGCTAGAGTTCCGAAACATGTGGGCATCGTGTGCCCTGCCTGACCACCCGACAAAAATGTCCATGAAGTGTCCAAGGTGGTCAACCAGAGCCTTCAGCACCATAGAAATGTAGCCCTTGCAATTTATGTATTGGGCTGCTTGATGCTCCAGTGTGCGGATTGGAATATGGGTTCCATCAATGGCACCAGTGCAGTTCAGGAACCCCAGGGCAGTAAATCCGGCCTCGATGGGGTCCAGGTCTCCCAGGCGGATGACCCTGCACAGCAGGATGGAGTTGATGGCCCTCACAACCTGCAGAAGGAGACAAACACACAAAACAGAGAGTGAGAGAGGGAGTGCCTGGGCACTTGGGGAGTGCCCGACCCTCTCCCATCCCCTCCCCCCCTCAAACACCGCTATGAGGCCAGCCCCTTCCCCCCAGCAGCAGGGCTGTGTGAGGGTGGGACTGCAGAACCCCAGGGACAAGGCTTACCCCCACCCCCACTCCACCCTCCCATCTCCCAACCCCCCTTTCCTGAGGGTCCCCCTTTTCCAGGACTCTCCCCCCCATGCAGGGACTACAGCCCAAGAGTGCCTTACTTCCATAAGGAGGGCCCCGACGGTGGACTTCCCCATGCCAAACGGTTGCCCACTGAATGGTAGCTGTCTGGGGTGGCGAGCTTCCAGACGGCGATTGTGATCTGCTTCTCCTCTGGAGGGCAGGGGTGAGCCAGGCACACAGCTCCAAAAAGGTGGCCTTATGCATGCGGAAGTTTTGGAGTCCCTGCTGGTCATCCCACCACTCCATGACCAGCCAGTCCCACCAGTCCGAACTGGTGCTGAGCCTCCAGAAATGCCTCTCCACTGTGGGATGTAGTTGCCAGAGTGTAGCTCCTGCACCTACAGAAGGTCCCAAGAATGAGCTCAGGGTCAAGCTCAGTCAGGACCAGGAAGGCAGCCGGCACAAAGTGCTGCAGAAACTGCAGGATGGCTGAGTGGGGCCATCGCATGCTCAGGGGCAGCTCCGGCTCCATGGCACCAAGAGAAAAGCTGTGGCGTCCAAAAAAGCAGGGCAACCACAGCAGGCACTGCGAGAGCTTTGCTGTCCCTCGAAGAGGTAGGCAAGCATGCAGCAGAAGCAGAGAAACGGCTGTCCAGGGGGGTCCCTGTAAGCACGTGTCTCTGCAAGGCTCTAGCACCAGCATTCAAAAGCAACTGGTGACCTGAAGCCCTGGCTGAAGTGGTTCCAGGTGGCCTCTTATGCGAGAGAGTGTCCAATCAGTCTGAATGCTCTCTTTCAAAAAAGCAGATTGCTTTTTCAATGCGCTTTTGTGTGTGGGCGCGCTCTTTCAGAAGAAGTTTCTTCGGAAGAGATCTTCCAAAAGAAGCCTGCAGTCTGGACGTAGCCTCACATGCCACAGTGGGGTGAAAAGGAAAAAGGGATTGCAAGGGGTGGGAGGGATGTTTTCTCACCCCCAACAGACTGTAATTTCCCCAGGTGGGAGAATGCAGATAGCCCAGGGTTATGCTGATAAAACCACATCATTGTGTATTGTTTTTCTTTCATGAAAACATATTCACATGCACACATGGTAATATCTGCTGCAGTATAACATACCTGGAAAAGAGACCCTGGGTTGGGAGGTCTTTGTATCTTGTAGAGGAAAGGAGAAATCAGGTCTCTTGTATGCTATTAGTGGTAGGATCCAATCCAAGACTCAACCTCAATCTCTCTCACTCTGGCAGGAGCTAGGAGTGCATGTGAAGCAGAGCATGCTAACCTGAGGTTCCACTGAGTATTTTTTGCATTGCTTCCTCACCATCCCCTGGAATTGACACACTTTTCTAGCGGAAGACAGCCCATTGGAAGGAAACCATCAGAGCAATGTCAACGATGAAGTTTGTGTGTGTGTGTGTGTACGTACGTACGTATGCACGTACGTGCATGTCCATGTGCATTTCTGGAAAGAGGAAATTTTTACTATTTGGAGACATATATCTGGGTGGGTGGTAATTGACCAGTGTTAAAAGTTCTTTGATCTTTAGACCTCACTGGGCCTGGTGGCTCTTCTGTTTTTTCTCTTGCAGTCATCTTTAACAAACAGTGACATCATCTTTGTGAAGTTGCATGCACCATGGGAGGTCCTGGGCAGATATGCAGAGCTAATGAATGTAAGAATGCCTTTCAGGTAGGTTTAGTTACATTTTGTGCTACAGTCCTGCTCAGGCTTTACAGTAAAGAGAGAGTAAAACTGAAATTCATAAAGAAAAGCTGTTCTATGAAATATCTCACATCTTTAGAAAATATAAGTGACATAGATACCATATTCATTGATATTTCTTGATAATTTGCCTGCAATTTTAGTACAATAGCAGTTTGAAATTAAGGCAACCTATAGCAGCGCAGCTATTTTCATGGGGTATTCTGTCCTTAGGCCCTTTAACCCCTTCACTGCTGGAGCCCCCTGCATACTCGTGCGCTGCTGTTTTTTAAATGGACATGTCATTGAAATCAATGGGCAGTCGAGACGATCCAGGTACGTACGGCAGCACAGAAGGTGTATGTCCGTTGGACGTATCTGGCATGTTCGGCACCTGTAAATTGTCTGTCTGTATAGTGTGTAGTTGGGGAAATAGAGAATATATATAAGTATTCAATCTTCTAGAAGACTGGAATTCAGACAGAAGATTTTCTTTTGAAACCTAGAGTTTCTCTTTGAAAGAATAGAAATTGTATTCTGTGCTACTGATGGCCAAATCCAATTCCAAATGGTCATTCAGACCAATTTTTTCCCTCTTGTCAAATATGATTGGTATGATGGGTTTCAATCCTGACATTAAGAAAATCTGTTTTATTCTACTGGTTACAAAAACTGTGTTAAAATAACATGAAGCATTTGGCTTAAATGGACTAAACCCAAAACTTCAGAGGTTCTATTTTTCCTTTCACTTCACTAAGATTATATCACTGTATCTCCATTGATTTAATGGAGTTATTCTGATACAAGCAAGAGAAGAGAGTCCAGAATCGCAAATCTTGTTTGATCCCAGATTAAGGCCCCCCCTCCCCCAAACTTCTGTGGATGTCTCTTCCCCATTTTGAAATAAAAATGTGCCTTTTATGTAAACTACATCCTCTTGTATTGTCACATTCCTAGTTATTAGGGAAATGAAAGATTAATTAAGGACAGGTTTTCAGGCTCAATCTACACTTAAGAGGATTTTCATTTTAAGACAAACTTCAGAATTCTTTCACCTTGTTTAACTTTCCCTTCTGTGTGTTTTTAACATTAAAAAGGAAAAACAATGTAAATTGTATCATGAATGACTACAAGGGATATGTACACTTTTATAAAGGGCCCTATAAATATTAAGACAATGGGCCAACTTCACCCAATGTAACTCCATTGAGGGCATTGGCATATAACAGTGAGATGAATTTGGCCCATTAAACTATAATAGCTCATGCGAGTCAGGTGGGAGAATAATCCAGCAAATAGTAAAATGTTGGGTCAAGAACCTAAGCCTTCCTGATTTGGGTTGCAACATATGTTTAGATTCTATTTAAAATTGAAAAATGATAGTTAGTGGTTCTTTGATACACTCCCCGTTCTTGGCTCCATTCTTTGTACAGCCATTGCCAAGGTCTCATGCCAGTAATCCATAACACAAAGTGACTGCAATGTTACTTCAAAAATGTGTATTAGACAAAGTTATTGCTTAAAAGTTTTATGCCCAGTATTTGAACAATAATTGTTATATTGTAAAAACAAAGGCAAACATTTGGCTGACTTGGTTTTTATTTTGAGTGCCTATTTTGAGACACTTGTGCCATGATTTTTAGAGCCCCTGAGAACATGGTGTTCTTCATAACTTAGGTCTCAGCATTTCTGTAAACTAGGTCTTTTGTGTCTCAAACAGGGGATCCAACATTAATAGTCACTTCTGAAAATTTTGGGCAAGACTAGTCAGCATTTTCAAAACATTCAGCATTGGCTTAATTGTGCTCCCACTGAATGCAGTGGGAGAATTAACGTTGACTTCACTAGGGATAGAGTTAGGGCAACACAGAGTGCTTCTGAACATCTACTCCACAATTTGGGCTTTAATGATCTGCAAAATATCTTGTATTATTTAAATTCTAAATGCTGAAAGTAACCAAAATTGATAACTAAACCTCTAGGCTGTGTCTACACTGGCACCCTTTTGCGGAAAAGGGATGCTAATTTTTGCATGAACATGGTTTTTACGCTTTTTCTGGCTCGGTTTTGCCGAGAAAGCGCAGTCTAGACGCGATCTTGCGAAAATAAACCCTTTTCCGCAAGATCTCTTATTCCTACTTAGAGGAATAAGAGATCTTGCGAAAAGGGCTTTATTTTCCGCAAGATCGCGTTTAGACTGGCGCTTTTCTCCGCAAAACCCCGAGCCGGAAAAAGCGCAGCATGTTCATGCAAATGCCGTGGGCATATTTAAATCCCCGCTGATTTGAATGCGCTGTGTCTCATTAGCATCCCTTTTCCGAAAAAGGGTGCCAGTGTAGACACAGCCCTATAGTTTAAAGCAGCCATACAGCTTTTATTTTCAAAACTTGCCAAACATAATTGCTTCTAAGGCACTAATGGGTGTTGCAATGGTATTTTAAAATATGTCCAAAGATGCAGAATGAACTGTGCAGTGTGAACCCTTCATTTTCCAGAACTGATATAGATTAGCATTAAATGATGGAACAATTCAGAATATATAGAAAGTGCCTTGGGTTAACAATGACTTCCAGTGGATGACAGAGTCAACCCAAGAAGCAGGAGCCTGGAGTTCAATAAGCCGTCCAAATCTTGCAGTAAGGAAGATTAAGACACCCACAGTTGAACTGCCCTTGACTTTTTAAAAATGTTTTAAGATGTTGACAGCAATGGGCCTAATTCTGACAGGCACTGTGCACAGGAGTATACTGATAGAGCAGCTACCAGCAGCAGGGATGGAACCTGGACACTTCATTCTGGCTTCCCCCGATCTGATAGGGATGTTTCTCTATAGGCCCTCTGTGACAGGCACCATGAAGGGGCAACATGGGGTTCGGCCAGAGGAGTGAGGGGGTGTGTTCATCATGCTTATACTTGTGCACTCCTCACTCACCCCATGCATGTATCTCTCCTCCACCCCTGCCCATACAAATATTCACAAGCTTATTCCATTTACAGTAGGAACTAGCTACACCTGATATGAGAGGTGTGGGGAGGGGCTCCACATGGGGCATGTGCCAAGTACATATAAATTTTGTTTGTGCAGACTATATGTTCATCTGTTTGGGGGGATTATTTCCCATAGAGCTATCATTTGTCCTGATAAATACCGCACGTGTAATGGTATAGTTTAGTGCCATACTTCATTTTCCACTTGCCTGGATTTTTTAACATTCCCCTATTTAAACATGTAATTTATCCAATGCTATATTTAATGATTCAATTATTGATGTTAAAAGCATAGATTAATTTATTCACACTTGTATTTACCTCATAAAAAGCAGACATTCATTTGCTGAATCTTTTGAAACCAAAATGCTTCTGAATCCCGGCCCTCCATGCATTATACACAGCAAAAAGGAAAAAAAAAAGTAACGACTAAAACAATTACTTTCTTGCAGTTCAAACAGTGCCAGAATTTGTTTTGGGCTCCAGTGACAGTTCTGTTAATCTCTCTTTTTAGTCTCTTCCTCCACCTCTTACAGGCTTCTATCTTCAATTTCCTTCCTTGCTAGTTCATACTGTAACTGACGATGGGTTTTCTTCTCGACTGGCTTCATTTTTGCTGTTCTTCCAGGAGAAAAATCTATTACCTGCACCGCCGGCACAAGTTCATGAACAGGTTGGTAAATTACTCAAAAGTGGTGTATTTCTTTGGTAGGTCAGACTTAATAGTCAAACTCATTATTATTAACATATATTCAAGTCTACCATTCCTTCAAATACAGTGATTGAACCTTCAAAGTTTCTGCCATTTCAATGAGATTATCAGTTTTACCAGTTTTTGCCATTTTAAGTAAATGGTGGAGCCTTTTAAAATAGAAGAAAATTTTTTCAGTGCAACAATTGTAGCTGTTTCTCTTCCCATGTAGCCCAGTAAGGAATTTCTGGTAGGAAACAACATCATTATAATCTTTTTTTTCATTTTCAGGAATACACCCTTCTTTTCTGGTGGTGATGTCGGTGTTATTTATGTATTATACCATCAGTGTGTACAGTGCTTTACAGTAATAGACTAACCAAATCCATCTCTGGTGTAACACCATTGAAATCAATTCAGTAACATGAGAGATTAATCTTTTCCAAGATCTCTGCCTTGAAATGCTTCTTGCTCAGTTGCCAAATCACTTAAAACATGTTGGATGAATGCTTTGTATCTACCTTGTAAAATAATCAGAGGTTTTCAGTCACCATCATTTTCACCCGTTTTGCATTTCCTTGACTAACTAAGTAAAAATATCTCCAGAATTCCCAGCGAAATGTGCCAGGTTAGCAAGGCTCAGTCTGTGTAAAAGTGTTTAGTTTCTGCATGAGATTGGTGGGATTTTCACAAATGCTCCCCACTGGTCATATCCTTCTCTCTCGGAAGTCAGTAGTGAAACTGCCATTGACATTGCACTGGTATGGCTGCCTGTTGCCTTTTAAGCACCCTTTCATGGACAGAGGTCACTGTATGGCACCCATCTATTCAGGGCCCTTTAAGAAGTCCAAGTTCACAAAGTAATTCAAACAATCCCCAGAAGGGACTCCTGGGAGCTGTCTGGGGCACACGGCTGACCCCACCCTCTCCCTGACTCCCAAATCCAGTTCAGTGTCCCTCTCCCAGCAGCCCAACTCAGACTCTTTCAGAACAAAATACAAACTGGCTCAGTCTTCACCCCAGCTTCAGCAGCCCCCTCCTCCCTGAGCCTCAGTTTCTTCCCAGCTTCTCAGGCAGGCTCTCTCCCAACTAGAGAGCTTTATCTTGCTTCTTGCAGTCTCAGTCATTCTCTCAGCTCCTCACTACACACAGCTTCCTGCTTCCTCTTATTTTGGGGTCCACCTGATTCCACTCAGGCTTTGTAATCACAGGTGGCTTAGACCTGGGTGTGGGCAAACCAACCACTTAGGCCTGTTAGGCCAACACCAGGGCATTTTTGAAAACTCCTGCTCTAAGGCAATAGGTACTTAGTGCAGATTTGATAGAAGGTAGCTATTTTCCAGGTAAAGATAATTTACTGTAGATTGACAAGTTTATATGGGATGGGACTTATTAAAAATTCAATCTCTTTACTTTATTATGCAATTTTAAATCCCATTGTTTCCTGCTGGTGTTATGGTGGTATCAACATTGTTCTAAATTATAGTACGCACATGGTTTCATAGGTAGATGGCATATGATCTTTCCAGGAATACAAACCTTTTGCTTGTGGACAGATGCTATAAACACAGTGAGTGCCTCTAAAGCTTGTTAATTCCCCAGATAGATGCTGTAGGGTTTGGTAATTTTAAAATATCAAAAGGTCAGCAATTTTTTCTAAGGCAATGTCAAGTTTGAGGGGATAAGTGAGTTGTATCAACCAGAAATTAATGCAGCCACAAAGTGCTTTAAAAAAATCATTCACAGGCACCTGCACTATAAAAAATGGACAGATATTGCATACCTGATGCAACATATTGTTTTTCAGTTAGACCAGGGGGTGGGCAATAATTTTTTATGGGGGGACACGCCAAGATTTTGGTAATTGGAGAAGGGCCACACTTTTCTATGAAGGGGGCGTGGAGCTTGGGGTTAGAGCTTGGGGTGCAGAAGAGTGTGTGGGGCCTGAGAGGGAGTTTTAGTGAAGGAAGAGATTTTGACCTGGGACAGGGGATTGGGGTGCAGGGTTGGAAAGGGGGTATGACCTGGGGAGGGGGAGAGTGCAGAGGGTATGGATGATGACCAGGGGCAGGGGAGGTGAGATGCAGGAAGTGGTAGGGTGGCAGAGGAAGCCTCTAGCCAGGAGGCACTTACCTAGTTGGTTCCCAGCCAGAAGACCAGTGGGACCCTCAGGCAGGCTCCCTGCCTGCCTCAGCCGCTGGCTACTTCTTTCATGTGCCTCTCTTTTTCTGCACACCGCAGAAGGGGTAGGGGGAGGTTTCGTGCACTGCCCTTGTGCCCAGCACAATCTCTCAGCTTCCATTGGCTGCAACCAGCCAATGGGAGCTGAGAGATTGTGCTGGGGGTGGGCAAGTGCATGAAGTCTCCTGCCCTTCAGGTGTGCCGCACAGAGAGGCATATGAAGGAAGTAGGCAGCCACTTTGAGTGGCCGGGAGCTGCGGCAGGCAGGGGAACCTGCCTGAGGGTCCCAGAGGGTGGGCCATTAAAGCTTCCTAACCACTTGTACTGAGTGTGAAAACATTCCTTCTCCACAACTGACGCAGGGCTTGAATGGAGTCACTACACTCCATCTCTCTCCTGCCACCCCAATCTTCACAACTGAATGGCTTTGAGTTTCTTTGGATTTTAATTAAAGGCACATAGTTGGTTTGACCAAAATAATGGCTTACATAGGAGCATGCAAGGGTTCGTGTGTGGGCATGTATTCTATTTTTTTGTTTTCATTTGCTTGCTTAATGAATCAGTGTGCCATTCAAGCCCAGAATAATACATGATCTGGTCTTTTTATAGTATTTAAGTTCCTGGATGATAAAAATACCTGTCTAAATCTAGCTCTCATGTAATTTCAGCCCTACAAATAGTTCCTGGGGATAAAAATACCAAAGTAACACAAATGTCAGAGAAAAACAAGCACAAATATCATGGTGTTAAGATTTATTTCCTATTCTATAACACGTTAATATACAACTCCGGTATGAGGCAGTTAAAATGTGAAATTACTTCAACATTTGTCCATTTCTTGAGCTAAACACAAGGCTTTTTTGAAGTGTGGGCAGTTTTGACAAAGGATGTGTTTCAGGGTGCAGTCTGCTGCGGGCCACCCTGAAGCATGGCACAACAATCATCCTGCCCTTAGTTTCCTCCTCAGGCAAATGTAGATGCACGCAGGCATTTTAAATAGTGTTCTCCCTCTTATAGTCTGTTACATTACCATCACACAAAATAAACTTTAGAGATGATTTTAAAAAATGGAATGTCTGTACTACAAGAAATTCTAATATTTTTGTCCATTTGTTTTCATTCTGAATTGAAATTAAAAATGTTGATATTTCTTGGAACAAAATTTCAAAAATTTGATTTGGAAACTCTGGATTTCTTTTTATTGAATTTTGTTGACATCATTAACATCATGGGAGTCCCAGGTGGCTCAGCCACAGGGAGAAACTGCAGTGCATCATGAGAAATGTAGGGGAGAACAAGGAAAAAGAAAGATCTGAAACTACAACTCCCATGAAGCACTGTGGCAGCTCAGACAGACACTGAGATTAACGCCAATCCAAAATGAAACAGTTTGATTTTCCCAAGTGAACATTGGGCCAAAATCAATCTATGCCCATAGAAAATTTTGATTTTGACATTCCCCTAAACCAATGTGAAAGTGTTCTGTTTGAAATTTTTTGACACGCCCAAAGAAACATAAAGTATTTGTGGCTCTGCTACACTTATACCATTCCTCTCCTACTCAGTGGAGTTCTCTCAGGGTATGTCTACACTGCAAAGTTAATTCGAAATAACAGCCGTTATTTTGAATTAACTTCAATAGTGTCTATACATGCAAACCGTTATTTCGAAATTAATTTGAAATAGCGGAGCGCTTAATTCAAATTTGGTAAAGCTCATTCTACGAGGAGTAACACCAAATTCAAAATAGCTATTTCGAATTAAGTGCTGTGTAGACACTTAATTCAAAATAAGGGGCCTCCAGCCCTTCCCAGGGAGCCCTGGCAGCCACTCTGGACACAACCAGGAAAACTTACTCTCCTCTCCCCCAGCCCCGGGTAGACCCTGGCCACAGTGCCTGTGCCACAGTGCCTGTGCCAGCACTGTGCCTGTGCCAGCTCCAAGCCTGCCAGCCCAGAGCCAGCAGTGGCCACCGGGGTCCCTGACCCAGTGGTCCCAAAGCATGAGCCAGCAAGCCACTGGCAGCCAGCCCTCCACCACTCCCCAGGAGCAGTCTGCCAGCTCCCAGGAGCCTGCCAGGGGCTGGAGAAGGTGGGCACCTTCCTGGTCCAGGGTGGAGATCATGGACCTTATTCAGGTTTGGGGGGGATGCCCCCAACGTCCATGATCTCCGCACTAGATGGAGGAATGCAGCCGTCTATGGCAGAATAGCTGCCAGCCTGGACACCAAAGGCCACATGCGAACCCAGGAGCAGGTTTTAATGAAAATCAAGTTGGTCCGGCAAGACCCCCAACCCTGAGCCCTGAGTTTCCCCTCTCCCTTCTTCCCCTTGTTTCCCCCTTCCAGCTCCCTCCTCCCAGGTTTCCCCCTCCCCTCTCCCACCCTCTTTCTTCCCCTCTTCCACCTCCTTTTCCCAGTCTCCCCAGAAGTTCATCCCCCTTCCCCAGTTTTGTTCAATAAACCCAGTTTCTATTTTTGAACATACATGTCTTTTGTTTGTCATCAGGAAGGGGGGTTAGGGAGGGATAAGTGGAAGGACGTGAGGGAGGAATGGGGCACGAGCCCCCGGTGAGGAGGACCGGGGTGGCTCTGAGGGCTCCTCGAGGTGGACGTTCTCTCACAGGGCCTCCTGGATCCTGACAGCCCCCCGATGGACCCCGGATGGCAGCCTGCAGCAAGTGCAGCCGGGCTGATGGCAACGACCCCACGAGACACACTGGCGTGCCCAGGGGCAGCTCTGGCTCCATGTGGCCGAGTGCTGTGGTGTCCCGAGTGTGGGCGCTCAGGGCACTCCAAGACAGGACTGCTTTGCTGTCCCTCATCGAGGTAGACAAGCAAGCGGGGAACCCTTAGAACTGTCTGTCCGGGGTGGGAGTAGGGTCCCTTTAAGCATGGAGCTCAGTTAGCCTCAGGCAGCAGCCCCACAAACTGAGTCCTAACCTGATGCCCTGCCAGCACTGGTTCTGGCCAGCCTTAACTTCGGTTCATGGTCCACTCAGTGTGGACGCGCTATTTCGAAATAGCAAAACGCTATTTTGAAATAGGTTTTGTGTGTAGATGCGTTAATTCAAATTCACTTAATTCGAATTAACTATTTCGAATTAAGTTAACTCGAATTAACGCTGTAGTGTAGACATACCCTCAAACACAGGCCAGAGCTTGAGTGTTTCAGCCCTTACAGGCACAGCTCACATTGTTACAGGACCCCAATGAAGGGATCCCAACACTCTAGCCCCCTCACTGCTCTCCCCCCGCTCCTCAGCAGGGATGGAGCACACAAAATAATACTAGCCTGGGACCTCCTAGGCTCTAATGTGCAAGGGGAATGTGGGAAATGTCTTTCTACTTCTCAGTTGGGGGCCCTGTCAGTGAAGGTTTGTTTTTTTGCTTCTCACTTGTATGCAGCTCCTGACTAATTTTTCTGTGAGTCAGTGGCCCCCAACCCATAAAAGGTTCCCACCCCTGCTTTAGATAGCAGACTTACAGGTGACTATGTTTCTGAGAGAGGAGCTCAGGAGAGCGCTGTCAATTAATTTTTCTTACGTGATTTTTCACCGCCTTTCTTCATTACGGTTTGCATAGCTCTAAAAGGCACAATAATCCTCACCTAACTAGCTAGAATGAATTCTGCCTGCGTAAGTAGCTTTGTATGCTTCTGTTTTCCCATTCCAAATGCTGTCCACTTAGGGCTCATTGCAGCAAAGCGCTTAAGTACCTACTTAAAGTTAATCGTTTGCTTATACCTTTGCTGTGGACTTCAGTCCTTCAGTGTCCCCACATCTGAAACTCAAGCCATAGTGAACAGATTTCTGGTGAAGAATCCTAGAAATTAGAAATGTGCAAAGTTCTGTTGTATGATTTCATCTAGTCCATTTCCCTGCCAATGACAGATACATGTCAAAAAGAGCCTTTCTTTGGTCATGCTAGCATGACCACAGCTAGTCTCAGCTGGAGTGTATCCATTGCATACCTTACCTCTCTTCCTCTAAAAACTGCTTTAACTTTATGTATTGTTTTAAATGTGTGGTTTCCCACTGTCTCATGGTATGTCAACACTAGAGCTGAAAGTGTAAATTCCAGTGTTAGCAGACATACCCGCACTTGCTGCAATAAAAACAGACATGTAGCTTCAGTGACGTGAGCTGTGAGATAATCTACTCACCTCGAATATGTACCTGTGGTCTTGAATGGAATCATACTCAGGATGGGTGGCCCCTTTCACTGCTCATGCTTCCCCTTCTATTATTAGCATATTAGCTCAACCAGAGCTAGCGTGGGTGTGTTGGCTCAAGCAGGAATGAATAGCTTCCAACCCTAGTGTATCCCCGCCCTTAGACTCTCCAGAGCCTCGACATCCCATTTTGGGAGAGGATTATTACTATATTCTCAGTGTAATCTGCTGTTCCATATGCCATGTAGTGAGAACTACCCCTTTGATATGTGTAATGATAATGAACCACAGATTAGCTTCAAAGCAGCAATGAAACACAATACATCTTAACTCCTCGTCTGCGTGTTGAATGAAGGGCAGTGTTTTGGGGTCAACACTTTGCCTCTGCCTGCTTTTTTGAGGGGGAGAGAGAGCAGCATGAAGTAAAATCCTGCCTCAGTGGCTGGTGGCCATGCTAACGCAGCATGAAGGCATCTTCTAAACATCTGATTCTTTTGAGTGTCGGAGGAGAGAGAGATTTTGTGGCATTCTATATTCTAGACCTGTTGGAGCATGCATCCCCCTGAGAGCTCTGTGTCAGCAGGCAAGGAATGAGTCCACTGAACATGCCAAGGAATTGGAACCTTGTGAATGACAAACCAATCAAATTCCAATAGTGCTCAGTGTGACGTTAACATGAATAATGTATTGTTCTTAAATTAGCCCTGTGTGTACTGAGATAAACCTACAGCAAACATATCTCAAATGTGCACATTGTCTTACAAGATGAATGGGGAGAGGATTGCAGATTAATAAGCTTTCTAAGTAGTCTTGAAAATCCAGATGATTTTACCCAATTTTTAAGCATGAAACTGGGTGTTTGAAGTCATTTGTGTGTCCTCTTTCTCTCACACACACCCCACCCCCATTGTCATCAATCTAACACAAAATGTAGTAATATATATTGGGTCCAGTTTCCCCTGACAGGAAAAACTGCAGGGCAAAGGAGATTAAATCCTGTGAGGGAAAACTGCATTTCTCCGCTGTTCTGTTAGAATATCCTTCTAACTTCACACATAATGTGCATGAAGTACAAGGCCTTCTGAGCAGAGATATGGTTCCTACAGCTCTGACCCTACTTCTTGGCAGTGTGGTGCCAATGTATACCCAACATGGAGGAGGGGGGTGACAGAAAAATAAGTTATCCTCTGAAAAATCCCTGACAAATTCCTGTTTAAGACTCAGATACTTCTCTATTTCAATTCTGGGTCAGCAAGTAAAAAAACTGGTCACCCTAAGTAAGGGTTAGGTTGGTTTGGAATAAAACCGCTATCCCTGCAGGCGAACCCCATCAATTTAGAAGAATGATTAAAAAAGATAAATTAGTCTGCTAAAATTTGGTGGGTACACTAAAGCTGGGGATGTTATTTTCAAAATCAATTTAAATATTTAATTTATCCCTTTCTCCCATTTTGAAACTTGTGTCTAAACAGATTCTAATTTCCCCACATTGATTTGTTTGTTTAAGGTTATTCAATGAAAGTTTTGTAGGAATGTATCTCAGCTTGTGTTCCAGGCTTAATTTGTGCTGGCGCTTGGCAAGTCTGACCCCTGCCAACTCTAGGCGTGGCAGCTCATAGGCCCAGCACCTCTTGGCTATTGGCCAGCAGCCACCGCTTTCTGCCCGCCCAGCTCTCAAGGCAGCGGCACTGCCAGCTGCAGTGCAGAGGTGGTAGCAATACAATATCATGCCAGCTTTCCTCCTGCGCTGCTGCTGGCATTGGTGCTGCCTTCAGAACTGGGCCTCTGGCCAGCGGCTGCCAGTCTCTCTTCACCCATGTTGGCACCTGTTTTGTTGTTGTGTTTTGTTCATGAATGAGTCACTGCAAGTATTGCTTTGAGTATTTGAGATTCACCATCTGAGCTCTTTGAATGGCCACACAGGTCACATGGTAGTGTTACTGTATCCTCATTGGTGAGTGTAGTTCTTAGGGTATGCCTGTGCTGGAGCTGGAAGGTGTAAATTCCAGCTCGAGTTGACATGTCTGTGTTGGCTCTGATCAAGTTAGCACACTAAGAATAGACATGTAACCATGGCAGTACAAGGGCAGTATGCCCTTATCGTCCCAAGTATGATCACAGCTGAGACCAAAGGTATGTACTCGGATGGACGGCCAATCTCGCTGCTCTTCCTGCTGCAGGTACACCTTTATTTTTAGTGTCTAGCTTAGTCAGAGCTCAAGTGGGCACAACAGCTCCAGCTGGAAATCACATCGTCCAGATTCATTGTAGATTCAAGATTTCTGTGCAAACAGGCATGATTAAGAATTTAAAATTCATTTTGTGTGACTATTCTGCTATGTTCACTTAAAATTTCCTGTTTTGGCAAGCAGTCCTAATAACTTGTTCATGAGAATATCCACAGGAAGAGAACACGCAAGATGTACAAACACAGGCAGAGGGAATGTGTTTAAATATTAGAACCAGTGCTTGTGAACAACAGTTTGCAGCACTTACCTGCCTTTAGAGAAGACACAAAAGTGACAGCTAGTTACTAAATTGTAGAGGGGAGGATGAAAATTTCTATTCTTAAAAATTTCAAATAGGATTTTGGAGTAATTTTCTCACACCCTCAGATGCTTCAGTAGGAATATCAAAAACTCTTCTGACCACAGATGACATAAGAAAAATCTCAATAACATGTGTTTGAGTTGTGAAGTTATTTAGCTGATGTTTGAAGGGAGAAGAAGAGGCAGATATATTTCCAAACTATGGGCTTAAACCAATATTCACTGAAGCAACTGGAAGGACTCCTGTGACTTCGGCTGGTGTTGGACCAGGTCCTCTGCCCTTGTCTTGCAGACTTAACCAGTTCTTAACATGAAGCATACAAATAGTTCCATAAATAGGATTAGTCACATGCTTAAACCTGGGCATGTGGGTTAGTCTTTGCAGGACTGGGGCCATGTCTTTCACCCACAGGAGGTAATAGTGCAGATGATGTTGAGTGCTCTCAAGAAAGCAAAACATGTTTTACAAAGCAAATTTCTTATCTGTGTTTTCTCTGTAGCATTTTTGTTTGGAGTTGGCTTTACTTTAGGATGTTACTCCTAATCATCCGCAATTCGTCCCCTGGGTGACTGACAATGTGTATTTTTGTACAAGTGCATAGCAAATAAACATGCTCTTCTTAACCTGCTTGGCCTCCATTTGTTTTCACCAGCTAACGCAAGATTGTTAAATATGAGAACTTACTTTGCTGTCACAAAAGCTCTCAAACCTTGTGCTTTGATCTGTGAGATTTGATAACGTGTGTAGTACCACAAGATGTTGCAAATGAAACAAATTAATAAAGTGGTTTGTTTTGATAGCCTCCTATATGATTATGAGTCTGTGGTAAATAGCAATGAATGTGTTTTTTATTTTCCTTGGGTTCAGCTACTAAAGCTTTCTGTCATGGTCTCTGCAATCCTAATGTTAATTGTCCTTAATGTAGTGTGTCAGTTAATTCCCACATATAAATGTAGCTTTCTGAAAACCCAGGAAATGAAACTTAGAGTTGCCAAGAGCTTTACTAAGATTTTCAGCATCATATACTCTATGTTCTGCAGTTCTCTTAGACACAAATAAGAAGACACTGCTCTAACAAACTCTGGTTATTCATAATCTGAGGACTCTGTGACTCAAAAATGTTATATTTGGCTTCTTAGTAACCATTAATTCTGAAGTCTCCGTGTGGGTGGGTGTGGTAGTGGGGAGAGAAAGGGATTGTTGTAAGTAAAATCTCTCTGTGGCTGATTATAATGTAATTGATAAGCAAGCACTGCTTGTTCTCTGTCTCATTTGATGTTACCGTTTTGTACTATAGGATCGAGAGACATATCAGCAGGTTTCGAGGATGGTTGCCTAGAAAGCCTATGAGACTGGACAAGGAGACACTGCCAGACCTGGAGGAGAATGACTGCTACACTGCCCCTTTCAGTCAGCAAAGGATCCATCAGTGAGTATTTTGTGATCTAGTTTCAATGTAAGACAACACTCTATTATCAGATTAATCCTGACAAAGCCAATGTTCAGAATATATGTTAAGGAATAGAGCCGTGCAGTTTCTCTCCATATCATGAGGGTCCATACAGACCATTGAAACAGCAGGAAGTCTGTCTGCCTTTTGGAGGGTTTGTCTAAATGAACGCTTAGTTTATGACAAGCTAGGGTATAAATCTACCTTGCATTGATAACCTGCACACTAAAGCCTGGTCTACACTAAAGGGGAAGGTCAATTTAAGATAAGCACTTCCATGTAGCTGAGGTCACCGTATCTTAAATTGTGGTTTTGGGCCACCCACATAGTGGGAGGTTGATGGGACCAAACAGTCTTGTTGACGTCCTTTACTCCTCATGGCGAGCAGAACTACTGGCACTAATGGGGGCATCCTCTCAGTTCGAATTAGTGGGTCTTCAGAAGACCCACTAATTCGAACGCTAGAAGATCGACCTCTGGAGGGTTGATCTTCGTAGTGTGGACAAGCCCTACGTGTCCTTGTAGACTAAGGATGTTAAATTGAGATTAATCAACTAATCGAATAGTCAATGCAATTTGCATCAACTATTCGATTAGTCAATAAGGGCACCTCCGCCTTTAAAATGTATTAAGAGCCCGGCCAGCTCTTTGAAATGTAGCAAGAGCCCTGCTGACTCATGCAGTCCCACGCTCCCTTTTTGAAATGTACAAAAAACTATGTAAGCTTGCAGTATAGACCTCACAAGGTCCTAGAGCCCAGATGTCTACATTACAGTTAAACATCACCATAGCCCGAGTTGGCTGGCCTAAACCATCCATGATTGTAAGAGTCCCCCACTCCCCACAGTGCTTCTGCCTCTGAGGCTCTTGTATATTCTGCCTCTGAGTCCCCCGCTCACTCCCTACTCCCATGGTGCTTCTGCTTTTGAAATGTAGCAAGAGCCCCACTTTTAAGCTGGTACCCCCCAGCACCGGCCCCTGCTCCTCCTCTCTGATAGAGGCAGCAAGTTAGGGGGAAGCAACTAGTCGAGTCAACTATCCGATAAGTATATGTTTATCGGATAGTTGACTAGTCGCTTACTTCCGTACTGTAGACCCTGAGTATGTTTTGCAGTTAGACACTCATGGCTGGTTTGTGCCAGCTGACATGGGCTTTGGTGATGTTTAACTGCAATGTAGACATCTGGACTCTAGGACCTTGTAAGGTCTATACTGCAATTAAATAGCTCCTCGGTCTAAGGCCCGTTGAGAGCACTAGAGAACTTGTAGTGCAGGACAGCAGGGTGTACATGGTCACTTAGTGCATGCAAGTTAGTGTGGGGTAGATTTACCCCCCAGTATGCTGCATCCAATTCAAAGTCCATGGAAATCAAGCCCCTATGTAAGTAACTAACTACTCATGACAGTTCCTATAATAACATCTAGGGCCAGATTTACAAAGGTATCTAGGTGCCTAAAAATGCAGGTAGATGCCTGTTAGGGTTTATAAAAGCACCCAATTCCCATTGAAGTCACTAGGAGATGGACACAGCCTAATTTTCTATACCTCTTCAAAGAGTACCAAAAATATCTGTTACAGACTATAGTAACTGAGCTTGCATAGGAAACATTAAAACAATTTTCATCTGTTTGTTTAATGCCAAGTAAAGGGTAAAGTTCAGCTGTGCTCTGAAAAGTGACCCTGTAGAATATTGTCCCTTCTTACACAGCAGATCTATGCCCTGTACAGACTGGAAGTCAGAGCTGCTTACATCAGTGACCCAAACATTTGTATTGCTTTTTATTTCTGTTATCACTGCAAAATGAACACAGCTCTGGAAGAGAGCTGAGTTTTCTTTGTTGGTTTGTTTCCATTATGTACCAGCAATAGAATTATTCGCTAAATTCCAGTTCCACAGCCAATCAGTTATACCTGTGCAAATGCATGAAAAGCCACAGGATTGCAGAGATGCCTCTCAGGACATAGGCTGGTGTGTGAAATGATATATAAGAGAGAACGAACCAAGGGGTTGATTTTCAGATGCCCATTTGAATTTTCAGGGCTGACAGAAACCCAAATTTTTTTATGCTTGTCAATTTAGTGGACTTAGTACCGTCCCATATTTATGCAGTCACTTTTCAAACAGAATCACGCTTTAAGTAACAGTTACTGAAACAAATTATGAAGGATAGGAGAGCCCTTCATGGTCAATTTCAATATGTTCTGTATGGAAGACAGTACCCAGGAATTGAAGGAAAAAACACAAAGAATAGGCAATACAGACCAAGATACTAACAGAAAGGTAACTCTGTAATGATGAAGCTAAGACTGAGAGCCTGCAACATCTGATTCTAGGGGTTCCTGTGGCAGAGAGACGCCTGACCAATTGTCTTTGCTAAACAGCTCACGGTGACTATACCATTAATTAATTAAGATTTATATCAATGTGTAAAATAGACCCATCTGCTATACTGGATGCCTTTTGCATGATTTTGAATGACCATACTACAAAAAAACAAATGCAGCAGCAAGCCTCCAGGGAAAATTGAGCTAAAATTCCACTCCTAATAGAAATCAAAAAGCAGGACTTTCTCCGCCAAATTTCTACCCCATAAACAGTGACCATAGTCAGTCCCCTACCTCTTCAGACACCTGGGCAAAAAGTTGGCCTTGCACCATGTCCTGAAAGACAAGGACTACATGATGTGCTCCTGTAAAATTCCACGAAGAATGAAAACTAGAAGTCGTTCTTACATTTGGAAGTCGTTCTTACATTAGTACCTGTAATAACTTTGCTTGAATTCAGGGCCTGAAAGAAAGCTTTGTAGGAGGTCAGAGAGAGAAGAGATTTGAAGTATAAGCAAACACATTCTTTCTTCCCTGACACAAGTCTTGCTCATCTTTGAGTTTCTAATGTATGCATTTGATCAAATGCTGTTTTAGGTTCATTAACGTGCCCATTGTTGCTTGACACCACATTTATATCACTGTGTGCTTTGAAGCTTTTTTCCCAGTAGACCTGACTTTGTTTTTTCCCCTTGCTCTTTATTTAATCTTATGTTTTAACTTGTTACCAATGTAATACTGAGTCAACCTGCCCTCCTTTCCCCTATGCGTGCTGTGGCCTGATGAGATTCTTGTACTTCCCCTTGTTCTATCTTCTTTGCTGTTCAAGTCGATTCTCTCTCTTTAGGAACTTCCAGGAATTGGATGAGTTGCTACTATTAAATATTCTCTTGGTGAAACATGTGCTGGCTTTTTAATTGTTGTGGGAGTTTCATGCCATGTAGGTGACCAGGTGTTTTAAATGCTTTTAAATAATTTTCTCATTGGCTGTAGAAAACAAGTGTTGACTAATTGGAAGTGTAAAGCTGAAAGAAAATACTCAGTAGTGTAAACTAAAAGACAAGGCTTTGTATACAATAGAATAGTGTAAGATGCTGTCAGATTAAAAATTACAGTGTAATAGCAGGTTTCAGAGGTAGCCGCTTTAGTCTGTTTTAGGAAAAGCAGCAAGGAGTCTGGTGGTAGCTTAAACACTAACAATTTTATTATGGCATAAGCTAGTGTTATACTGCGAATACTATAATACTGTGTAATACTAGAACATGCTTCTCACAGGATGGTGCTTTTGGAGATTTTCCTGGATTTAGGTCTAATCTCAATGGGAAAATGTATTGGAATAATTATGACAGAATAAAAGTCCACATGGGGAGTTATGCTGATATAACTAGCGGTCTAGAATTATACTGGGATATTATGCCAGTAAATTTTCCAAGTTACTTAGCTCACACATAGATGGCTGTGCACTGGCCAATACTTCTAGAAGCCCCTGCCCATGATCTAACAATGCACTTTCCTATGTCCACACTGGCAATAAGTTGTATGATAATGTGTTGGAGCCTCTCATGGCACCCGCTGGATGCACAGGAGGCTGGAGATGTGTGGAAGGGGAGAGGTGAAATTGATATACTGGGTAAAGAAAAGAACATGTCAGATTCCAGACTGACTGTTTCAACACCTCCCCTTTTAGCTTAAGGAGGATTCACAGCTGGTGTGCATGTGGGCTGTCACTCCTTAATGGGAGCTGTTCCCGAATTAGCTGGTTTATAGGCTAGGAAGTATTTTGTTTAGCATAGTGCTGAGGCTTCTCTAGGTATCATGACTGTAACACCTAGGATTTGCTGGGAATCACAAGGGCAAAAAAGAAAGTCCCTGCCCCAGAGAGCTTACATTCTAGGTGCCAGTCAGAATGCAATGCAACAGAAGGACAAAATGGGCAAATGGGCTGGGGGAGGAGGTAACAATAAATCAGTATTTAGCAGTAAAGAGGAAGTCTTAGCGCACCACTTGGCAAATTAAGACTTCTGCTGTTCCACTAAGCCCTGTTTTATTGTTTCATCCTCCCAACCCATCCCAGCCTATTGATCTATTTCATTCACCGCTAGGTCTCATGAGGCACCTAAACTGTATACTTCCTGGGCAGGGAGCTCATTGTTGGTACCCAAGAGATAAAAATATTACTTTGTTTATTTTTGGCTGGTTTATTTATCTGCCAACACCTAAATTCCAGAATCTGTGATGTCAGTGCTAAAACTGATGATATAATTAACACCTAAAGCAGTGTAAACGGGAAAGGGACTGTACTAATAGCTCTTGACAATGCGGCCATTGATGTCAGCTGCTACAGGAGAGACATGGAACCCTGAACTCATATCTTCACTTAAAAAGATGTACAGTTTCCTAGTAAATGCATTAGTTTATTATTTTTTAGTGGAGCCACGTTCTGTATTTAGGCTATCAGGCATTTTCTAAAGAAAGCATTTCAGTTCACTTTTAAATTATGTGGATCATTACCCACCTTTCACAGGAAAACTAATCCAAAAGTTACTTACAAAATTTCAAGTTTGAGCACTAGAACTACGAGTGTTGGTGTACTTCATCCATAAACCACTTTTTTAACTTTTTGTTTGTTTGAATCAAATGACTCCTTGAATTAATTATGTGGAGTACGGGAGCAGTTTAGCCAGAGTTCAGTGGATTCTCCATCACTGACAATTTTTAAATTGAGATTGGATGTTTTTCTAAAAGATACGTTCTAGGAATTATTTGGAAGAAGTTCTATGGACTGTGTTGTAGAGGCGGTCAGATTAGACAATCACAATGGTCCTTTCTGGTCTTGGAATCTATGAATGCATGAATATGCACTGCAGAGCTGAGGAGGGAGAAGCAAAACAGATTTGGTGAGTTGAGGGGCAAATTTAACACTCACACACATACACACACATGCATCACAACATTGATAATGATATATTCTGAGGTCAGCAATGACCTAGGAAGCAGATCAAAGCTGAATTAATGTTTAATTAGAATATTGTGTGGCATACTGATATCATACCCTTCCATATCAGACTGGCAACGCTTCAGCTGTCAATGTTATCAGCATTTAGACCCAGTGTGGCAGTTCACCAGACACACTTTTTAGAAGTCTGGGAAGGAAAAGGGAAACTATTGAAAATAATAATCTGGCCACTAGGGCCATGTCTACACTAGGAAATTATTTTGAAATCACTAAATTCGACTTAACTCCCAATTTAACAAATTCAAACTAGCATGTCCACACTATGGGGAAGCCTTGAAATTAGTCCGAGGCAGGCTCTGTTAATGTGGACGCGCTATCTTGGACTTAAAGCCCCAGGAAGGACTGGGGAGTAACTAGTTTGAAATAGCAGCACTGGAACATCGAAATAACTATTTCGGAATTAGCGTTACTCCTGATAAAAAGCAGGAGTACAGATTTCAAATTCCGCGGCCCATTATTTCGAAATAACGGGCTTAGTAGTGTGACTGTTCCACTTACAAATTTGACCTGGGTGGGGGGTAATTTCAAAATGAAGTCCTAGTTTAGACCAGGACTAGGTGTTCCTGTCCTGCCATGGCTGTGGCTCATTAAGGATCTTTTTATACAGGCAATAATTTTTCTAAAGGTTGTCGATTATAGGAATGTTCACTGTACAAAATCTAAAATAACTTTTTCCTTCAGAGATCACAGTAATTCATCATTATTACACTGCATCTTAGTTATGTTGTAAAATGAACAGCAGCTCAGCTGGGAATGGAAACTGTAGTAATTAGCTGTGAATTTCTAACTCTCTACCTCCTCATTAGGAAAATTCTCTGAATTGGTGTATAGAGATTTCAAGCTGAGTGTCGGGATTTGTTTTTCCTTTCCCTTTCCCTTTCTTTCAAAGGAAAATGTGAAAAATAATTCTTCTCCTTGTTAAAGATTTAGCTACCATATAATTGGATAAAACACTAAGATAGTAAATGGAAAATAGTCCTATGTGCAATCATGCCACCTCAAGCTGAGGAGGGCTATTCTAGGACAATGTCAGGATAGATTAAAAAATTGTAGTTATTTGAAGTGTGTATTAGAGGTGTAGGTCTTAGGATATAAAAGAAACAAGATAGGTGTAGTAATATCTCTTATTGGACCAATTTCTATTAGTGGAAGAGAGAAGTTTTCAGGCTTCACAAAGCTCTTTTTCAGGTTTGGGGAACGTAACCAGATTGTCTTAGCTCAACACGAGTTGGGACAGACAGTTAAGCACAAGGAGGTTACACATGCTGTGGACTATTTGAAATGAAGTATGTAATTAAGGATTAGCAGGCAGTGGGGTGTATTACAAATTGTTGCAATGCGCCATAAAACCAGTGACTGTTAAGTCCATATATTTTGGTGTCTGGAATATTTATGACCTTAAGTTCCTAGGCTCGTCTTCTGAAGGTGCTATGCAGGTTTATTTTGAGGACCGAGAGGTCAGATATGGAGTGAAAAGTATTCACCTGCGTGCGGGCCCGCTGATGGGGGGAGGAGCAGGCAAAGGGGGCAGTTTCCCCAAGGCCTGGAGTTTCAAAGAGACCAGGGGTTCCCAGCTGCCACTGCTGCTACTTTGACAGCGGCGGTAGCCTGAGCCCCGGCCCCTTTAAACCGCTGTCCAGAGTATTGCGCTGTGCACTCCGGGCAGATCTGAGGTCTGGGAAGGGGAGGTATGCTGCGCTGAGTTCATTCAGATGCATAGTGATATTGGGTTTCACCTACATGGGCAATGTGGGGAATTTGATACACTGGTTGGGGTACACCACAGGTTGCTCCTTATGATAAGCTCAATGAAGTTGGGAGGTTGTTTGAAGGCCAGAAGCGGGAATTCAGGAAAGATTTATCTCAGGATGTGGTCCCCATCAAGTCTGGGTTGTAACTGTTTGATGACACCCCATATGGATTCCAGTATGAATTGGTAGGTAACAACTAGGGGTGTTGGGGGGAGGTTGAGTGGGATTTTTTTCTGTATAGAAGGAGGTTCTCCCAGGCTATCTGGATTACTCATTTCATGATGTTATGTATTTCTCAGTTGGAGTGTGTTTATTTACTGAAGGTGTGTGGGTATGTATCCCACACTCTCTGTTCTGTGATAGCTGAGTGCCTGTGGGTGAAGATGAAATGGATGAATTTGGGGATGTGGTTAGGGCAGATTTCTGAGGGCTGTATGTTATCTTGTAGGTTACTGAGGAAGGCAGCAATACCATCGCAATGAGAGATGGTGTACAGAGAGGTGACATCCATGGTGGCAGGAATGGTGTTATAGGGGAAGTTAATGTGTGAAATATCTTGGAGGAAACTGGTTCCTATGAGTCCTAATATTCTTTCAGTAAGAGTGTGTGTCCAGACGTGATAGGTCTGCCTGGGTTTCCTTGTTTGTGTATCTTAGGAAGCATGCAGAAGGTCACAGTCATAGGTTCATGGAAAGGGGTGCGGGTTGAGGTGGTAGAATTTTTCTTTTAGTTATTTGTGGAAGGATTTGTTGGTATTTTTAAAATTCCTGTGTGGTGAGGAGGGCTTTTGAATTCTGAATTGTGGGTGGTGTCAGAGAGCTGTCTTGGTCTTATTGAAGTAGTCATCATGATGATTAAGAACTATGATGGTACCCTGTTTGTCTGCTTGTTTGAACACTGTCTGATGACTGGATGTCAGAGACTGGATGTCCTCTAGATGGCACCAGGATTGTGGTGGATGTAATGTGTGTTGAAGATCTCACAATTTTTTCCCCTGAGGAAATTAATGGAACAGTCCTGTGTGTGGTTTCATCTGCTGGGAGGTATCTAGTCGGAGTATTCTTTTTTTTTTTTTTTTTTTTTTTTTAATGACTGTCAGTGGGAATGTGATGGTTGTGAAATAATTCCTTGAGATGGAGTTGGTGAAAGGATTATTTTAGTTCTCCATGTTAATATGGAATCAGGTTCTAAGGAGGGTCAGCAGTACTGTCCCTGGAAGAGGTTCTGGTTAGGGGTAGTCTTGATCAATGATGATGTTGGGATGTCGTGTAGCTTCTATCTGGTATCATGGCTTCTCCTAGAGATGGTATTCTGTTGGTTGTAGAGGTGTTGTACTTGGATTCATTTTTTGTTTTGATGTCAGATGACTTTCAGCAAGTGGTTGGTTCTTTGTTTTGTTTTGATAAGTGTTTTGGGTTTCTGGCATGTTCTGCCAGATAGATTTCCTGATTTTTTTTTTTTTTCCTTCCAGTGTGTGAGGGAATATGATGATTTCTTGTTTGAGGTGGTCTAGAATATATAAGGTGTAGGAGGTTGTCAGCTTTTCAGAGATTCTTTTCCAGAGCTGTTCAGCATCATTGGAGTCGTATGTAGAGGACAGAGGGTTCTAAATGGTGAGTTCTCTGGGGATGATGTTTTGTTTCCTGCATTTGATCAGGAAGTAGATGTTGCTGTTCAGTCTGGCTTCCTTCTTTGTGTTGTGAAGTGTCCATTTTAAACAGCAATATTCACTATCTTCCGTGGTTGTTTGCAATGTTGTTGTAGCCATGTTGGTTCCAAGGTACGAAAGAGAGAAGGTAGATGAAGTAATATCTTTTATTGGACCAACTTCTGTTAGGGTTTGGGACGAGCCTTCAAGGCTTCACAGAGCTATCTCATACCTGGCTGGATGACAGTTCAGTGGTGTTTGCATATCGTGTATCAGAGCTGGTGGTGTCAGTACAACTAATGCCTCCCATGCCAGCAGGAGCTGTAATTCAATGTGGTTTGACAAAATTGCTCTTGGGGGTCACGGGAACAATTTGTACCATGGGGTGCTGAGAATCAGTGAACCAAACTGTAAACCAGGATTGAGCAAACTATGGCTAGTGGCCCGCATCTGGCTCATAGGGTCTTTTAATCTAGTCCTTGATCTCCTGCTGGGAAGCAGGGTCAGGCGCTTAGCCTGTTCTGATGCTCCAGCTGGGAAATGGGGTCCATGGCTTGTCTAGCCCTGCTCCACGTGGCTCCTGGATGCAGGGGCAGCCAGGGGGCTCTGTGTGCTGCTCCTGCCCAAATCACTGGCTCTGTAGCTCCATTCGCTGGGAACCATGGCCAATGGGAACTGCACCGGTGTGCCTGAAGATGTGGTAGCATGTAGAGCCATGTGGCCCCACTTCCATGAGGGAGCCAAATGGGGGACAGGCTGCTGCTTCCAGGAGTCATTTCAGATAAGCACCACCTGGATCCTACACCCCTGTTCCTTCCTCCACCCTCCGTGTCCCAACAGCCTGCCCCCAGCTCTGATCCTCCAAACCTTTTGATCCCAAAGCGGAGCACCCTCCTGAAACCCAAGCCCCTTATCCCCAGCCCCCACCTTAGAGTCTGCACTTCCAATTGTAGCCCTCTACCCTCACATGCATCCTGCCCTAGCTGAGAGCTGCTCCTGCCCTCCGAACTCCTCAGTCCCAGCCTGGAGCACCCTCCTGAACCCTGGACTCCTCTTTTCTGGCCCCACCCCAGAGCCTGCATCCTCAGCTGGTGCCCTCAACCCCTCCTGTACCCCAGCCTCAAATTTTGTGAGCATTCATGGCCCTCCGTACAATTTCCATACCAAGATATGGCCTTAAGGCCAAAAAAGATTACCCACCCCTGCTATAAAAGCCTATATATGATGGAAACTACTTCACGCTTAATTCCAGCACCTTTGATTGCTGTGACGAGTTCCTTGCCTTTCTTTGGGCAGTGGGCATTCTGTAGTTACATCTGGTGAGGCCTTTGTATGTGATGACAGGGCACATTCTCACTGTAGGGTCCGAATTGAGTTAAATTTTAATCGTGAGGCATTGTGTGCATCACTTTGTCCTACCATCTCGCTAAACCATAGGAGGAGAGCAGGGCACTAGGATTCAAAATCCCTCTTGTCATTTGTTTGGGCAGCCATCTTTTCTTCCTCCTGGCGTTTTATAAGGTTGATCCCATTTCCCCCTGGGATGTTCCTGTTCAAAATCTTTGTGCACCCAAAGCTGTAAACACTGCTTAATCATTTCATTGAATCCTTTCCAGTTCTGGCAGTTTTAATAAGCTGATAAACTGTGCAGAAGCAGCAGATTTCCCTGAAAACAGATAAACCACAACTCTGGTGAATGTTCCTGGGCAAACCAATTTAAAGTCACAAGGGAGAGGGAGCCTTATTACTTTCAAGAAGATGTGCTGCTGCACCTGTGATACTTTGCAGTGATGTGCCTGCTTTGAAATAGGTAAAGAAATGAACGGATGCCCCAAAATAATCCAGCCCCATTCTGCCCACAGCTGGGAGTTGTCAAAGGGGACATTTTCTTATAGATAAATGTATAAGGCCTCTGATTTGTCATATTCTGCACAAAATGGAAATGCATAGGTGGAAGCAATGAAATACCCACTTGGAAATGGGAAAATACGTTGCATATTGAAATTCTCACTTTATACTTATAGAGCAGTGGTTCTTAACCTTACTGCACCCCTTTGGTTCTCAAAATATGTTCTTGCACCCCTTATTAAAAATCATTGAAGTAGGTCAGTTTTAAACCTAAGATATAGCATAAAAATCTGGCATGTCTCGCACCCCAGAAATGGCATCTCGCATACCCAGGGGGTGCGTGCACACCAGGTTAAGAACCACTGTTATAGAGTTATGTTGCTTATGATGATAATATTTCTGCCTCTGCTGGTTTAGTAGTAACGGCTTCCATTGCCACACCCCAAAAGTAATTGCAAGAAACTAGTTAGCAGGGGGTATATTTTCAGGGATAGTGGAGGAAAGCTCTTTCCCCATAATAAGAAAATCTTGCCCTCTTTCTATACAGCTTCCATAGCTCTTATGATTACTAACTCTCAGCCTAAGTGCTGAATGTCTGCAACTTCTATTGCCTTTAACGGGAACTGTGGGTGTTCAGCTTCTCTTAGGTTCAGGCCATCTGACTAGAACTTCTAGCCCTTAACTACTAATAGAACAGCCATGCACCACCCCCAAACGGCCCTTGCCCACTTTCTCCCCTCCCCGCCCTGTTTCCCTGTGCTTACCGGGTTGGAGCTGCGGGGTTTTAAAAATGGCGCCCAAGATGGCAGTCATCTTAAAGGGGCAGCCTCCTTTTTACTTTTTTTTTTTTAATTTTTTTGCTCGACAATTCTGTTCTGGGGGTTTTTTTTTTTTTGCTTGACAATTCTGGTGCAGCTCTCTGCATTTTTTCTGCTGCTGTTTTGGCTCTCTTTGTTAAATGGGTTGGCCACCCGTGTAATAGAATGTTTTAGATTCCATTCTTGTTAGCATCAGTGGTTTGACTTGGACACCTGATGCTTGGGGTGCCATGCCAAAGAAGAGCTGGTAAAGGCAAGCACTACAACTCGGCCTCCAGGTCATGGGGTGATTAAATTTTAAATTGTCTCTTTGTTAATGGAAGATATCCTGCCCTTTGTTTCCCCAAGTAAGTTTAAAACTAAAAAAGGGACAAAATCTGCCCCCAGGCATATGCACAGAACTTCTATTGAGAGAGTTAAACACACTCATCTGACAGCAGAATTTGGCCCCAAAGTATTTGTATAATGGAAGTTTACAACCTGGAAAATTCCCCAGATAGATTTTATCAAAAGGAATTAATCGGGTCTTTTGTTCTTCATTGCCTTTGCATAGTTTGAGATCATTCTTTAGATGACAGTTTGTGTTATTGCCTTTATTCTGCCTTGTTAGCTGTGGCAAGATAGTTTGTTTTCTCCAGTTTGAAGCCTAATTAAGGAAGCTACCAACTTCATTTCAAAGCAATTAACCTTCTTTTGTGCCATATAGTGTAACAAACACAAGAGCAATACATTTCAGCTGTATGACATTTTCAAAAATGAGCTATAATTAAGTACTGAACCTGGAATCTTTGCTCATCTGGGTAGTTAGCATCAGTTGGAGCCTGTATATGAGCAAGGACTGCACATGGCGTATGGTATGGGTTGTAGGCTCAAGCTAATGGATTGAAGCTCTATGGGGCAGAAACCTTGTTCTATGCTCCAGGCATGTCTGTAAAGTGCCTAGCACACTACACAAATATTGTTAATTTTTAAATATATATATTATACTATACATGAGCTAATCAGTTTGCTAAAATAAGAAGTGACTCAGATTTATCCAAATGTACCCTAAAGTTTTACTAAAGATAAAAATGATTATTTTTATGTTTAATAATCATAGTCCAAATTTCAGAAACAGAAGTACTGAACAAAAGCTGTTCCCTAGGCAAGGAAAATGCACAAACCTCTTTGTTGTCTTATCTGGGTAACAGGTAGGATGAACCCAGATAAGGAATGTAAGCTGCTGAGTGTGTATGTCTCAAAAGTAGCTGCAAGAGTCACTTGTATTTACTGCTACCCAGAAGGGGAGACCTTGCGGAGGGAAATCAGGTGGACATCAACTGAAAAAAATGCTGAAATATTTTTTTAAAAGCCAAATCTGCTTTATACATGTCTTTGAGTTGATGCCTGTTATAGAACATGACAAGTTAGCTGTGGCAAGATGCCAGAGTTTAGGATGATACTGCAGTCAGAAGCAGAACGATTCTGCTGACTCATGGTGGTTTATGCTAGAAGCCAGATCAGGTAGGGATCATTAGCTCCAATCTAGGCTGTAAAGGGTTTGTGTATCCCTTAGAGGAGGGGCAGAAAGAGCTGCCACCTGAGGTCAGGAAGGAGAAATAAGCTTGGGTTGAGACTGAAGTTTCTTAGATCATTTGACAATAAATGCAAACCCAAGGAAGTGGTAAACTTCAACAATAAGAGCTGCAAAAGCGACGAGGAGTCCTGTGGCACCTTATAGACTAACAGATTTATTGGAGCATAAGCTTGCATGGGCAAAGACCCACTTCATCAGATGCATGTAGTGGAAATTCCAGAGGCAGGTATAAATATACAGGCATAAGAAAAGAGTTCCAATCAAGAGTAAGGCTAGAGATAATGAGGTCAATTCAGTCAGGGAAGATGAGGCCCACTTCTAGCAGCTGATGTGGAGGTGTGAAAACCAAGAGAGGAGAAACTGCTTTTGTAGTTGGCTAGCCATTCACAGTCTTTGTTTAATCCTAAAGTGATGGTGTCAAATTTGCAGATGAAGTGTAGCTCAGCAGTTTCTCTTTGAAGTCTGTTCTTGAAGTTTTTTTGTTGCAGGATGGCTACCTTTAATCCTGCTACTGTGTGTCCAGGCAGATTGAAGTGTTCTCCTACAGGTCTTTGCCCATGAAAGCTTATGCTTCAATAAATCTGTTAGTCTATAAGGTGCCACAGGACTCCTTGTCACTTTTGCAGATTCAGACTAACACAGCTACCCCTCTAATAAGAGTTGCTTATCTTCACTGCTTGTGGGGTTTGTGCTATAGCACTAAAAATAGCAATGTAGAAGTTACAGCTCAGGCTGGAGCTCCAGCTCTCATGCCTATCCCCATCCTAGCCCCAGCCTGAAGGTTTTAGCTGTTTTTTAGCTCTGTAGTGTGAGCCCAACTGGTCTGTGGATTCAGGCTCTGAGATTCGCAGCTGCTGGTTTTAAAATGCAGTTGGCCTGCCCACTCATGCTAGGCTAACTTGAGAGGAGTTAAATTGAGGGTAAATAACTCTGTAGCGAAGACATATCCTTTCCAGTTCCAAAACCTGTGTGAGGATATGTGCGCACTTATGGTGTGGAAAGAGCAGTGTAAGAACTTTCCCTATTCTTAGATCACATTATGTTGCAGAAAATAGAAAGGAAATTTTGTTTTAGTGGTTCCATTTGGATATGAACCCAAAAATGTAGCTGTGTATCCAAACCTCTCAGAATGAGATCTTACACAAGCTTTCTCAGGAGATTTCAGGACTCTTTGTTTTTGTTGGGACGAGCAGTACTGTGAGGACAGCTTTTTTCATGATGTTCTAACATTTCTGCTTCTGGTCCCCGTTGAAGGAGCAAAGAGACTACTGCCCAGCATAGCAGGGCTTAAAGAAAGCTTGTGAGTTCAGCTAGCCTACCCCATATACCTGCAACCAATCCCAAGCCTGGGGAAGGGGGAGAAAAGAAGAGAGTCTGGCTCAGTCAGTGGCTGACTGGCAAAGAAGCAGGAGTTCTCTGTGTGCCTGCCTGAAGCAGAGATGCAGCCTGCCTGGCAGCACAGCCACTGGAGGCAAGTAAGTCTTACCCTGGCAAGGGGAGTGTGCAGACAATCCCCAACTGTGGGAAAACTAGACTAGCAGGGCTATGCCCCAAACTAGCTCCTGAAGCCCCCTGACAGCTGGGAAGACTCAGGACTCTGGGAGGACTCGGGACACTGGGCCAGGACCTGAGGGAAAAGGAGAGATCAGGTCCCACTACAGCCCTGACCCAGGGATGGGCAATAATGACCCATGGGTCAGATGCAGTTCATCTTAGTTAGCCACTGGCGGGTCGCCAGATG
Source organism: Rafetus swinhoei (assembly GCA_019425775.1). Lineage (NCBI taxonomy): Eukaryota > Metazoa > Chordata > Testudines > Trionychidae > Rafetus > Rafetus swinhoei. The sequence continues at coordinate 263,864,838 of CM033437.1, read as the reverse complement.
CTTTATTTGCCTGCACATCCACAGGTCCATGGCCACACACAGCTCCCATTGGCTGCGGCTAACCCTGGTGACCTGCATCCAGGCCACTTATTGGCCACCGCTGCCTTAACCAATGATCTAGCCACAAGGCTGCCTGGCCACTGAAGGCCCAATCACAGGCCCAAGCAGAACCTGGAAGTAAAAAAGGGCAAGTGAATAAAAATGAAATATAATGGAGGGCAAAATTAACCAAACTTCTTTTGATTTTGGTTCAATTCAACTTGAGGAAAAAAGATCAGGGAAAGTCTCTGTACTCTCTGATAATTTTCTCCCATCCCTATAAATTAGTACTGTAGTTGTACACAGTGTGGGAGAGAAAGGAAAAATGCAGTTTGCCCAGGATACAGAAGAGGGGAAGAGGCATCAGTCCCATTAAAGGAAGAATGAAAAATATCAAAAACTGCTATGTTAGCTCCATAAAAGGCAAGAAGGGCAGGCAGTATTAAGTCGTGCCTAAAGAAATTCCACAGAAATCTCACATTAGTGAGATTGCTAGCTGAGGAAAAGTTAATAGCACTCCCGCACTGAAAAAGCAAACAGCTTTCCCTCCCCATCAATGAAGTGAAGTAAGTCAGAAACACCACATGTGGGGGGCTGGACTTATACACATTCAACTGCTGGTAGAAACACAATTGAGGCAGGGGAAAAAAAGATAATTTTAAAAGCCACCAGGACTAGTCATGCTATAAGAGCATTAAATGGGATCTGATGAATATCCTGGGTGAAATACTGCCCCTGTTGAAGGCAGTGTGAGTTTAGGAATTGCCTTCAGTGGGACCAGGATTTCATCAACTGTATATTGTTAAATAAGTTGAAAGTAAAGTGTTGAATTTTTTTTTAAGGTGGCAGCAAACACCACAAAGGGAAATACCTGACGCCAAACATAGGAAACTTCTATAAACAGAGATACAGGCTGGTGTGCTACTCCACGTCTGACAAAGTGGTTTTGACCCACAAAAGCTTATGCCCAAATAAATCTGTTGGTCTTTAAAGTGCACCGGGACTCCTTGTTAATCTGATCTGTGTTTTGTAGAGCAGCACTTTTAAATCTCATTTCTTTGCAAATGGTGTGCCTGCATTATGCAATTTTTAAACATTTTTAAACATAAGACTTGTGAAAGTAAAGACTAAGTAGCAAGATCTTCTGCAAACATCTCCTCTAGTCTTGTCTTAAAACCCCCATAAGGAACAGAAATTTCCTATTGTGCTGAACTGAATCACTGTGTCAGTTCCTTTATCGGGTATTCCTTGTACTTCACTCATATGCTGTAGATTCTTTATGTGCTGTAAAAATTAATAAAACTTAACATTTATTTCAAAAATTATATTTATACTTGAAGTATTGTCTTTATTCATGGGCCAATCTTGTTTGCTTTTTATTCAGCTTCATCATACACAACAAAGACACTTTCTTCAACAATGCTACAAGAAGTAGAATAGTACATCATATTTTACAAAGAGTGAAATACGAAGAAGGAAAAAACAAAATTGGTAAGTGCTCAACAAGATGCTTTTTAATTTGGTGTAAATATCACTAAAGCCTGGGCATGCTCATTATAGGTCAGCTTTGGGTTTTTTTAAATCTCTTCACTTGGTACATAGCTCACACATGTCCATGGCAGTAACTTTTCCTTGGTATGCTCAGTCATTTTGAAGATGAGACAATAAAATGCCGGGCTGCTTTTTCATGAAGACTGATACAAGGTAAACAAGAGACATGCAAGGCCCATTGCAAAATGAAAACTTGCCACTCTCCTTGGACCAAAGCATGGAGGAGCCTGGAGGGATGGGAAACTCATGCAGCCCCTAGTTTCAGACTCCAACAATCCTCCATGAATCCCTGTTTCTATTCCTTTGCACACTGAGGTCATAGAGGTTATTGCAGTTCCCCACTTCCTTTCCATAGTGGGAGAGGGAGACAAGATTGAGTTCTCCACTTGTTTTCTCAGCATAAAATGGTGTCTTGACACACGTATGTGTTTGCTTCCCCCCCCCCTTTTTTTGGTTGCCATGAGGAAGAATGTTCTTCATTCCTGTAGGCCTTGTGCTGCTCCTGGTGCACGCCATGTCTGAACTCTCAGCTGGGGGAGCCTTGCTGGGGTAGCAAAGCCCATTCAGTTTCCAAGCTGTCATCAAGCTAGGGAGGAACCTTTTTATTCCTGTTCCCAGAATTAGGGAAGCAGCACACATGCTCTGTGCCTCCCTGACACCATCCTCAGCACTGTGGTTGGAATCAGATCCCTCCACCCTGGGCAATGGGAAGAGTTGGGGGGGCTGCAAATGCCACCTGCAGTCACTGCCTGGACCACTGTGTTCTCCTATTTACCTCAGGATCCCAGTTTCTATCTCTCCATTCATGGCCCCACCACTGTAGTATCAGAGTATCTTCTGTGTAGGCTTTGGAAGTGTGGGAACCTAGCCAGGCTAAACAGCTCTGATGAGCTTCACACAGTAGACACACCAGGGACCAAGATGTGACCCATAGCAGAGATCAGCAAAACAGTACAAGCAAAAATGATATTTATGGTAAACCAATGCTTCTCTCAGAGGAGTAAACATGTTTGTCTGTATCTGGAAAAACAACAAGGAGTCCTGTGGCATCTTAAAGACTAACAGATTTATTTGTGTATAAGCTTTCATGGGTAAACACCACTCTGACAGATGATTCTCACTGGAGTCATCTTAAAAGATTTTCTCAACAGATTACGAATAGAATATGGAGTCTTTTGCCTCTGGGTCACTAGTGTGAACATCCCCAAAGTTACCAGCAAATTCTGTACTGTTGGATAGCTGTGCAGTGACCTTTCAGTAAATTTCCAAGTCTACAGCTCAGCTGGTACCAACTACTTCACTTGTCAGTTTTGGCTGAGAGGCCAAAGCTTTAATGGACAGAGAGAATGAACTGTCATTCCCTTTGGGTCAGAGATGCGGTATGTTGTTGGGTCTCGTGCTGCTACTACCTGTCTTGTGGCTGTGCTGTCCATAGATAGCTTCAGTCTTCTCAGGGGTGGGGAACCTTTTTTGGGTTGGGGGCTGCTGACCACCAGGCTAATAGATTTTGTGTGCTCCAGCCCCATGGTGCAATAGTGGGGATGGAGGGCTGGAGTGCCAGTGCAGACTCCACAACGCTGGGGGGGGAACCCCAGCCTCAGAGGTCAGATCCAGGCAAGCCAGGGACCATATGTTCCCCACCCCTGCTCTAGACCATTGATCCAACAGCTTTCAGACCACTAAGTTAAATATATGTAATGATGTTATTTTTCATATAAAAATCAAGGTTTTTAGCTGGTTAGTTACTGTATGGTACAAAAATTCAAACCTTTTGTCTGAAATGTGCAGACTGCCAAGAAATGTGGCATCTCATCTAAACAAAGGTTCCAAATATATCCTCACACAGGCTTTAATATATTATTATTAGACCAAAATATTTGGGGTGAAAGTCATCCCCAGTGTAGCTCCATTGACTTCATTGCAGTAAATCTCCCCGTCAAAGCCTTAAATTCAAAGCATGACAAGTTGCAAGTTGTGAATAGTAAGATAAAATATGGTAGCAAGTACCTGAATGTTGTATTCATCCGTGTGCTCCACGGATAACCCTACAAAAGAAGTCTTTACTTGTGCCTTTCACTGCACTTCATTTACCAATCTCATCATGAAAATGTGTTTTGCCCTCGTCATTTTACAGTTATTTTATCCCCTCCTCCCCTGCTCCCCGCTTAAAATTAACTTAATATTTTTGGCTTTTAGGTCTGAATCGATTGCTTACTAATGGCTCCTATGAAGCTGCATTTCCTCTTCATGAGGTACTTTTCTAACATTTCTTTGTGGCTCTTAATTCAACTTTAATACCAATGTCGGTGAACTTGAATCTCCTCCTTTTCTAGTTTTACACTGTTGCAGGGGTGGCCATCCCGTGGCTCTTCAAAGGAAAAATTGCAGCTCCCACACCCGCAGCTCGGCTCCCACACTCACGGCTGTTCTGCTTTCCCCTGCTCTGACCTTTTTTCCTTGTCTGGTCAGGGTGCCGCTTGGGGCAGCGAGATCTGATGCTGTGGCTGACAGAAGCCTGCTTGGGCCACACACGGCTCTTAAAGGGGCAGATTTTTTTATTTTTATTTTTTTCTCAATAACTTCTTTCCCTTGGTTCTTTGTCTGTAATGGGTTGGCCACCCTTGCACTATTGTATCCCTACTGGCTTCTGTGGAGAGTTACTCCTTACTTACACACATGGTGTGAGCATTTTCTCTGCTTTCTTTCATTTAATGATGGCTCTTCCTGAAAATTCTTGTGCTTCGCACTCACATACTGTCCTCCATTGGTGGCTACGAATAATGTGATAGTAACAATTTGTGTATTACAGGAATTTTCAAACATTTTCATAGTGTGGACCATATCCAAATAGAGAGCAAATCTGAGGGCACCACTTCCCTCCCATTTGCAATCACACAGCTCATTCCCACTCTTTCACTAGTAATCCCTGTGGCAACTACCAAAATTGTTTTGTATGAAAAAGCAACAGTGGGGGAGGGGAGGTTAATGTGCTTTTAACTCCTTTGAACACTGTGTAGCAGCTAGAAACAAAGAGGAGCCAGTATTAGGTCACCAGCTGGCTCTTCACAACACACAATCCGACTGGTTTCATGAATCACTTTGACAGTTACTCTTACATTGTATATCAAAGTGCAAAACTGTTTATTTGAACACTTGAGACCACCTTGTAAGCTAATAAAATCTATTAAAACAGAATTATGCAGAAGCTCACCTATTGCATGTTTGTTCTTTTATTGTCCACATTAGGGATGTTAATTGAATAGTCGATTAACCTCATGAATTCTTATTGGTTAGTTGACTGTTCTATAGTCCCTGGGCAGCCGCTGTCGGGGGAGGGAAATCTGAGCTCCCGGGCCTGGCACGAGCCGGAACTGAGCCAGGCTGCCTACCCGCCTGGTTCCTAATACACTTTAAATGCAGAGCCTCAGCAGGAGTAGGTCCTGGACCTGGCACAAGCTGGGACTGAGCTGGGCTGCTGGCCAGCCTGCTAAAAAATTTACTGGCAGAGGGTGGGGGGGAAGTGCGTGTAGTCTATAGCATTAACCTAAAAGCTTTTGTTTATCGGTTAATCGACTACACCGTTACATCCCTAGTTCACATCACTGAGGCATCTCATCACCTTGGAACTGTGTATGAGACAGTAAAATACCCTCTTTTGTTTTTAGAAAGCAACAATCTGAATCCTTTACTCCCTTCAGGAGTTTACTCCTCCTCTTGCTATCCCCACAACCTCTTCATCTGAAATACTCCCAGCATCAGCAGCATGTTAAATAGACCTCTCTCAAAGTGAGCAGCCTCCTTCAGAGCTATGGCTAGTACCACTTTGAAGATGGTTATTTCACACACACTAATGGATTATACCTTACAACACCAGTGTGAGGCAAGGGTGGCATAAATGGAAATGTTGACATGACCAAGCTCATGCTATTGAGTTAATGGCAGAATACAGGCAGTGGAACTCAGGATTCCTGATTTCCAGTCTTAAGGTGTGTCTACACAGCAACTGGAAATCTGATTGCAGCTTGGGTACTCAAACCCATGCTAATGTTAATCTATGCCCACCTGAACTGCCACTACACTTCTCATTTCAGTGTAAACATTGTGAACCCACCTTTATGTTCTTATTGCACCACACACTATGCTGTGCATGCACCGCCCTTGAATGAAGATTTGATAGCGGGACTTATTAGTTCTTAACCTTTTGCAAGCTGCAACCCACTTTTCCATATCAGGACTGCTTTGGGAACACCCTCCTATTTACCAGAATGGAAGGACAGGATGGTCATGACATCTGTTTGCAACCTCTGACCTGAATAGTGGCAGTTACCAAATACAGGTCTAAGAAAAATTAACCTGTAAGGCAAACTAGTTCATCCAAACCAATGCTAAATTTGTCTTTCTGTTTTTCTGCAAGGATTTTGTATAAACTGTTCAATTAAAAGTTCTTAGCAGTGAGTATATTTTGTTTAATATTTACATTTGTATTTCAGGGAAGCTACCGTAGTAAAAATTCCATAAGAACCCATGGAGCAGAAAACCACAGACATCTGCTTTATGAATGCTGGGCCTCGTGGGGAGTGTGGTATAAATACCAGCCCTTGGATCTTGTTCGGTAAAACTTTTTATGTGCTTTTCAAATGTTGCCCTGTGTGTAGTGGGATACAGAGTGGGCTGTGATGGTAGGGAAATCTAACAGGAATATAAAGGGCTCCGTTAATTCCTCTGAGAAATGAGCCCAAACACTCAACCAGCCAGGGGGAGCTGGCACCAGTACATTCAAGGGCACAATTGGATGTTGAGGCCCAGATTATTTTGTGTCTGTGGAAAGACTTGTAAGAAGGGGGACCAGAGGAAAGAGAACTGCTTTCCTTGCAGAGTTTCCTGACAACATAACCTGTAATGGGAGGGATTTTAGAATGGGACAATATCTCCCAACCTTCCAAGTCCTGGAGAAAGGATCTCCCAGATTTCTGAAGGCAGGAGATACGTGAAAGGGTAGCTATTGATTGTACTAGTCCCCCTTGCCCCTCAGAACAAGGCTTCAATAAGAACCAGCTGCAACTGGCTAGGCCCTACTGCTGTGCTCCAGTACCAACCATAGGAGGATCCCAGAGTAAATAAATACAGTTCACTGCTGGACTAGCTCTCAGCCAGGGTGCTGTAGAAGGCAAAAGGCCACTTGGCCTCATCCCTACCACCTACCAAGCCTCTTCCACATGGTGCCATAGTGCAGGTGCAGCTGATGGGAAGAAAAGGGGTGACTCTAAGTCACCTTTGTATCCTGGGACTGAGTAGGGCCCGAACTAGCCCCCAGTGCAAATTAGAACAGACACAGCTGCTTTAACTATTGCCAGCTATAATGCCCCTCCTAAGGATCATTTTGATGGTCTGGGATAACTAAGTACATTTTCATAGCACTTGTCACAACAGGATGTAGGCAGAGATTTAGTGGCTAGGATACATTTGTAGAATGAAAATACTGAACTAGGGATCAGCCCATGTCAAACATGGGCCTGATTCTGGTCTTGCTTTCATTGCAGTATGTGGAGTTATCACAGTGTAACAGGAGTGTGACAAGAAAGATGCCATTTCTCCATCTCTCAATCAGTGTGTACTGACCCAATGGCTGTGCTGAGTGCTCCATAAGAATAATGGTTCCCGAGTGGCTTCAGTTGTTTCCATCCTACATTGCAAAAGTTGAGAGAGTCAGTGGCAGCACCTCTTCTTTCTGCCATGTAATGCTCAGACTAAAACTGAGATCAGCCTCAGTATCAGAAGAAGCTGTTGGCTTGATGTCTAGATCACAAGTGGAGCACTGCCATTTTGCAACTGGCAGGCATAAAGGATTCCAGCAGGGAAAAGACATTGTTTGTCAGGAATGGTTTTCATTTGTGGGGTGGAGCATAATACAAGAGAAAGCTCATATGAAGGGGTCACAGTTGCTAAGTGAGCCATGACTCAGACCTCTTTTGGTCACTCCCAAAGAGCACCCTTCAAGTGACTGGCTTGGCTTCTGCACCTCTCACTGGGTGGAACCCCCACGTAGTTTAATCACTCCCACCTTGGATCTCTGAGCTGTAAACTCCTCCCCCCCCCCACCCCCCACACACAATTTGCTGCTATTTACCAACCATGCTAACCTACCAGGCTAACTGCATTTAGCACCTGTCATCCCTTTTTCTCAGTGAACCCACAACTGATGAAAGTGACTCAAAAGCAGCTTCACAAAAAAAGTCAGTACTTAATTGCCATAGGAAACATAGCATTTAGAAAAAGTGGTTATCATAGCAAAGCATCCTAAATGCATGTTTCCTACCTAAGCTTAATCTATCCATAGCTCAGGTAGGGCCAGCATATTCCCATCTCTGGGTTGGGAGGGACAGCCTCCTTGCTGCACTCCCCATGTTTGGGGTGCCAGACTCTGTGTGCTGGCAACTCACTTAGTCCTCTCTTCTTTCCTGAGGCCAGCATCTTTAAGGGTTAGGAGCCACTTTGAGCCTTGGTTTTGGTCTGGGAGGAATACACCTCACCAGACTAGCTGGCGGCAGGCAGGGGGTATCCCTAATTTATGGCTTTCCCATTGTTTCCCCATGGAGTCTTATCTTTGTCATTGCTGATTTCCTGTTGGTCTGTCCCTTAGCAGTGTCCTGTGACTTAACTCCTGGCAGTCACACAGATTAATATTGGTCAAATAACCTGAGGAACATTAAAATAAGACACATAACTCCCTCATTGACCACCAAAGACTTTCTTTAACACTTTGCTTCACTACTTTGAATTATATACATTGGTAAAAATAGGTGCTGATGCAAATAATCTCATAAAATGTCAATTTTCTCTCTCAGTGGAGCAGACACGGATTGTCAGCCAAAAAATTGGGCCACAGGGTTCATGCAGCTGAGTCAGGCATCTGAAACAGTTGTCAGTGTGCCTTGATACAGCTAGACTTGCTACCCTTATGAAAACTGGCCCTGTTATTATCATGTTTCTGTCTCTTCGGCCAGAAGAATTGTGGGTTCTCTTGAATGACAGAGGAATAAAAGCAATATGACAACATTTGGCCTTTGGTATAGTGAAGCCAAGTTTCAATGATGATAATCAGTGTCATTGAATCTTCACCTTCCTTTCAAAATACAAAATATAAAATTAATTCAGACAAAAATGGAAACTTTGACATGCACTTTAAAATTGATGATTTTGTCCATTACAGGCCAAAAGTTGCTTGCTCTCTTTCTCTCTCCTCCACTGCGTCTATCCCAACAAAACAATTGGGTATATTTTTCCTTACTATAAAATGACCACGAATATTTTTCAGGTAGTCTAAAGGCCACAACACTGGTGGGTTTCACTCTTTGACCTTGGCAGTCAGATGCTTCAATATTAACATAACAAATTGTGTTGATGTAAAACATATTTAAACTGACTTGATACCCAGCTGTGATTCACCCTAACGTTTCTGAAGTTCAGGGTGATTACGTTTCTTCATTCTTTAAAATGAATCTGGAGAATGTTTTTTTTAAACTGTTCATTATCATTATGTAACACCAACAGACCTGGGTTGTCCACAGACAGAACTGAACCTGAGAACTTAGCGACTAAAGCCTCTACTGCCTCAGCAAAAAGCTAACTGGCCCTTAGCGAAGGCTGATTATTATAATTATTTAGTGATTGATAAAGCACCCAACATCATGATCAGAGCACGGCATGCTTTCATGCCATTTTGGAATTGTGAGATGACATTTTCTAGACACTCTGGTAAGAGAAGTTCAAAACAAAACAAAATGAAAGTGAAGTAGAAGAGGGTTTTCTGATTCATTAATTCTTCTTTGGGAAGAAGAAGAAGAATTTGAGTGATTGCACATGTCATTCTACTCTTGCTGTCAATGCATCTAGCACCTGACCATTGGAGATGGTGCCTGTTGGCTGGTTCAAGCTCCCCTTACTGCCAGGTGCCACTGTATTTAGGAATAAAGGGAAGAGCTGCCCTAATCTCCCTCAGTTCTTTTTTACCACCTGTGATGGTCATTGGAACGCTATATACCAGAACAATTCTTTCTCTCAGCCTTGGTGAACATGGGGTGTGTGGCGATAGATAGATTAATCGATAGTCTATTTGTCAGTGTTAGGATAGTAAGTTTTAGATGTATTATATAAAAGATTGGACTTGTTGTTTTCCCCATTTGGGACTCTTACCATTCACAGGGCCAATGTATGTGCCAGGCACAGGATTTCAAGCCATGTGCTTTCTGCTCCAAATGTGTGCCAGTGAACAACCTGTGCAATAGTTGCCAGAAATACTTAGGGGAAGCACATGTGAAGGAGCAGTGCCAGATTTGCAGGGAGTTCAAACCTAGCACAAAGGGTAGGAAGGCTAGGCTGAGGGTATGTCTACACTACATGGCTCCGTGGACGGAGCCATGTAGATGAGCTTTGTGTAGACATAGCAAAATGAAGCGGTGATTTAAATAATCGCCACTTCATTTACATCAAAATGGCTGCCGCACTGTGCCAATCAGCTGTTTGTCAGCTCAGAGCGGTAGTCTGGACGCTCGGCGGTCGACATCAAAAGCCTTTGTCAACTGCCCCATTATGCCTCGTGGGATGAGGTTTACCGGGGTGGTCGACAAAGGCTTTTGATGTCGACCGCCAAGCATCCAGACTACCGCGCTGAGCCGACAAACAGCTGGTCGGCACAGTGCGGCAGCAGCCATTTTGATGTAAATGAAGTGGCGATTATTTAAATTGCTACTTCATTTTGCTAGGTCTACAAAGCTCATCTACATGGCTCCATCGATGGAGCCATGTAGTATAGACATACCCTGAAACTCCTGAACTAGAGGAGGTGCTAACGCCACCTTTGGAGCCAGCCCAGTCTGGCTTGATACCGAGTGCTACAGCTTCAGTGAGAAATGCCAGAGTTATCTTCCTTACTGGAGTCTCATCCCTCAGCACCACTACCACTTCTGCTGGTCTCTGCATGGATCCCATCTTCCCAACCTTGACATACAGGGTCAATTACCACATTTTCTAAAAAGTTTAAAATCCATCACTGCTGCCCTCCATGGAAGTTGTTGTCAGTGCAGCATTATTGAGGGTGAGACATGTACCTAAGTGTAGATTTCGGCTCCTGTTTTAGAAAATCTTAGCCCCAATTTCTCCCCTCCAATATAACTTAAATCTAGTTTTTCAGTAAGAAAACAATACTAAATGACACCAACATAAACTAACAGGTAACTTTGCTTTGTTGTTGTTTTAAACAGACGGTATTTTGGTGAAAAAATTGGCTTGTATTTTGCCTGGTTAGGCTGGTACACAGGAATGCTCTTCCCAGCTGCCTTCATTGGATTGTTTGTCTTTTTATATGGAGTCACAACATTGAACCACTGCCAAGTCAGGTAAAGTGAGCACTTTTATAAGTGACATTACCCCTATTTGTACATATCCATGGTTTTTGTGCATGATTTGGTTCTGTTTCATTTCTTATGTTAACATTCACCATACCTTATCAAGTCTCTAACAAAAACAACATAAACTGGGCATGATTGTGCCCAACTTTAACCACTTAGTGGAGAAAATGCATCAAGTCTCCCTTGTCTTGTACTCCAGCACCTGGACTGGATATTATATGGTCCTGGGTGCATGTACCATAAAGCTAGCGGACCTGCCAAATCTAGCTTCTCACAGTGATACGGAGATGGTAGAGCCATGGCTTTCTGACTGGCAGGCAAAGGAGAGAGAAAATGTCACTCTCCTTAAGGGTGGCTCAGCAGCTGTGCTTCCCAAAGCTCCAGATATTCTGAGGTTGTTTCACCTGGAGCTCCTCCGCAGGTGCCACACCTCCACACTGCTTGTCAGCCTGAGGCAGTGCCTGAAAGAGTCCTCTGACATTAACAAAATTCCCTTCAATCTGTACTCACCCTATTCCTGTCTCCTTCTGTCAAAGACCTCTCTTGGCTCAGGGACAATTTAGAAATAGTAAAGATCTAATAACTCATCCTGTTTATCCTTCCAGCCACTGCAAGACTATTCTCTACAACATATTTTCTAGCCTTTTGGGATTTTGCTACTTACTTTTTAAACAAAAGGCCATGCCATCTACTGATTTCAAAGTACACATGTTATCTTAACAAAGGCATTATTCATTTATCAAGCTGAGGAGATCTACCCAGTCATAATGCATGTATCCCAAGACCATGGGAATATATTGACATCACAAACAGAAGTATAATAAGAGAAATTTAATTCACCAGTGATGACTTCAGAGAAATACATTGGTTCATTTTAAGAATCATAGTTGTGTATGAAAGTATCAACCCTTATCTTTTCTCTTTTTCCAGTAAAGAAGTCTGCCAAGCTACAGATATTATAATGTGTCCTATATGTGATAAATACTGTCCCTTCATGAGGTTGTCAGACAGCTGTGTTTATGCCAAGGTACATTTAAACTATGCACATAGAAAATGTTTATTCTTTCTCAGTATATTGTGAATATCTTTAATAAACTTGGTTAAATAAAAAATTCCTAGTGATGGATCAAATTTAGCCCCTTCACTTCAAGGAACTCACTTAAACTATGAATTTGGTTGTTAGAATTTATTAGAATTTACAATTGTGCTTAGAATTTATTTATGTGCAATTGCACTTGATATATTTATCAGTAACAAAAATTATTTTCCTAGCACTTGGAACAACACTTATGTACCATCTTTTGCACATAGCTTCTCAAAACAAATTACCTCAGGCTGAAAGTCTGAACTACCCCAGGACTTATAAATCTATGCAAGAGATATCTGTTCAGCTGATAGGGACCTTGATCCCAACTCAGTGCTGAGTACCGTAACTTTCATGTCCAGCACAATTCAAAGTAAGGCTCATAGAGAGGATGTTAGTCTTCAGGACAGTCAGTCAGAGATTATCATGAGCACCAATTATTTTTGTCTTTATCTTTTAATAAAACAGAATAAATTGTGAATGGAATCTTCAAATAATGAATGCATCATGTTATTGGTGTCATTCACAGGTAACTCACCTTTTTGACAATGGAGCTACTGTCTTTTTTGCTGTTTTCATGGCAGTGTGGGGTAAGTTTTTCTATGGATTTGTTTAATGTAGGATGTGAGCTAGTTCCCTTTAAACTCCAGAATGCCTTGTTTCAGATGCTGAAATGCAGAATATTGGCTTGACTCTTCCTAATCAAGTCTTTTCTAGTTCAGTGAAAATGTGGAGGTAAAGGATAAGAATTTATATTTTAAAATGATCAGTTTCTGGACATTTTAATTTAAAAATGGATCAAATAAGCAGTATCCAGTTGGATAGTTGTATCTAGGTTGAAAAAACTAGAATTTTGAAACGTATTGATATTGAGTTCTAGAGTCATTCCTCAGGTCTTGTCTCTTCTGGGGGGAAACATCATGTTATATCCAAGAAAAATTCACAGAACTATGGAATGCTATCCTGGAAGTATGTGAATGATCCTATTGAATGCATGGGCCTTCCCTTGCTTCCCCCACCTCTCTACTCATGTCTGTCCCTCCCCATCTCTAGCCCCTTCTTTTGACCTTTGATTGTATTCTTTCTTACACAATTTACAATCAAAATTTGTTTATAATACAAATGATTTCTCTTTTAACCTTTCCCATATATATATATATATATATATATATATATATATATATATATATATATATATATATGCACACACATAAAGAATGTTAAGTTCAGGTTAGGTAGCAAATAATCAATATATTATAAGTTTATGTATAGTTATGGTTTTTTTCTCTCTCTGTATCTACTTAAAAACTTAAAATTAATAAAACGTTAGTAGAAAAAGAAAATAAATAATGGTCTCTTCTGGCCTTGGAATCCTTGAATCCTTAATAATCTTCTTGTAGCTCTTCACTAAAGGCTATAAGGAGGTATGTCCCTAGCTTTGCCCCTTCTGGCTGCTTTTTTCTTATGCCCATCATTCACAGAACAATAGTTCAAGAGCAAACACTGCAGTAAATAAGTTCAAAGAATGCTTTCACAGTGCATAACTGATTTGCCTTCCTCTGAGAACTCTACATCTGCACTCAGAGCTCTGTTTTCATTTGGAGCACCCACTCAGATTGCCACACTACATAGAGGCGCAATCTCTTGACTGGTGGGGAAGAGGTTAAAATGCACTCAGTTATATAATTGAACTGGCCCTTCCTGAAATGACTATAAAAGATTATCACATGTGTCTAGGGAGATTTTTGAACACAATCCCTCTATCTAACATGTCTCCTTAACAGTCTTTGAAACATACCCCAAATAGGCCAAATCTGTTGACTTTCAACCCATACTGCAAGCCCCATTTATTTATCCAGGCATTTAAAGAGGAAGAGGCATATTAAAGGCAGGCATTTGTGGGGGGACCTGAGATATTAGATACTTTTGACTTTATTTCTAGTTGGTTATGGGGTAATTTTGAGGTGAAAAGAAACAGCTGTTTTAACTTTTTATGTAAGCATATTTTTAACTTTTGGAAAAGCTCCCAGAGCCTAAGGACTGGGTACTTCATTTTTATATGTAAATTAAAAGAACTAAACTACATCTCCACATTGATGATTAATCTGCTGTGACCAGGATAGAGAACTGCACTTGTAGTATCTATTTCCTTTGGGCTATTTATTTTGGCAGCCCCATTAGCCACTCTTGCTCCAGGATTCTGAAGCCCAGTATCTGTCTCATCTTTTTCCATAATGTGTGGGGTTAGTTAAATGGGTGGCACTCAGTTAAGGCTGGGATTTTCGAAGCAGCCTAGGGGATTTGTGCCTCTCATTCCCTTTGAAAATTCCTACCTAAAACTTTCACATTTCAGATGATGGTTTTACAGTCACATACATAGTTCAGTCTTTGGTTATCAAATTAAAATACAACAGCTGTGCCTTTAGGTGTGCAACAGTTTTGAATGAAGTCTTGACTCTAGACAGATAAACATGAGTAGATTATGAATACCTAGGGTTGCCAGATGGTTTCAACAAAAATACCGGACACACTTGACATTACATCACAATCTACATTACATCTTATTTAGAAAATACCGGACATTTATATTTTCTCATTTATATTTTCTCAATTTGTTTCCAGAACAGAAAGCTCAAATACTGGACTGTCCAGTTCAAACTGGACACCTGGCAACCCTATGAATACCATGGATCTCTCAAACTAATACATGACACCAATAAGCAGACAGAGTCAATCTTAAATGTAGTTGCACTACCAGGAATGAAAGATGGACCTGAGTCTTTAAACCCAGATATGAATCTAGGGATAGCTAGATCTGAGATTTTGATTTGACCATTATAAAGACAGCAGCAAGCTGAAAATGTAGATCCCCAAAGTTCTGGGGTGTTCAGATCTGGAGTTATGATTTGAGCCTGGTTTTATCAGGCTTTGTTTCACACCATAGGACAATTCCAGTTGTCAGATGCTCTGAGATAACTTTTACTCTTCAGGACAAGGATAATCTGACCCAGTGTTTATACAACTAACACAATGGGGCCTCAATCTTCATGGGGGGCTTTAGGTGCTACAGTAGTGCAAAGAAGTACACTTTGCACCAGGGACTATACTTTCCATAAGCTGCTCGATCATTTAATTTGCTGTGTTTTTGCCCTTCCTAAGCAAAGTACTGGCTAACTAGTGAGGATAACTGATGTATTGTAACTGGCCTCTCTAGGAAAAAAAAATGAAACTGGTATACATTTACCCTGGAAGATTATAGGCCCGAGATAATCTTTATTACAAATTGCTGTGTTCAAAGGCTTAGTAACAGTCTTTTTTTGGTAAACTGAAGGAATTTTCTGTTAATTGGTCTCCAGTTGGAGAAAAGGTCTTGTGTGATAGTGGTTCTGTCCTAAGGAGGCATGCTTTTAAAAATGTCTAAGCTAATTGAAGTCCAACGTTCAGTGCCCAGGAGGACTTGCCGGTGGGGAGGTCTCTAAAGGTATCTCTACATTTTGAGCTAGAGCATAATTCCCATCTTAACGAAACATACCTGTGTTAGCTCTGATAAGACTAGCACCAGGCATCCCTCTAAGCTGCATGGCCACACAGCTATCTAAGAACCCCATTTAACGCAACACTGCCACGCACAGAGCTGCCACTGCTGGGGTAGAGCCCTGCTGGGGCCGGTGGAATGCATCTCTCCCTCAGCCACAGTAGCTCCTTGGGAATCATGGCCAATGGGACCTGCGGGGAGGGGTGCCTCCAGGTGAGCATGGGGCGGGGCAAAGTCATCTGTTCTCGCCACCAAATAGGAGCTCTCCCAGGTAAGCGCCCTGCACCCCAATCCAGAGCCCCAGCCCTGAGCCTCCTCCTGCACTCTAACTCACTTCCAGAAACTTGCACCCCAGCCCAGAGCAAGAGCCCTGAGCCTGCTCCACCATCCTAGGTTCCTCCTAGACCCCACACTTCTGAGCCCTCGCCTGCACCCTAACTCCTGCTCAGACACTGCACCCCTACCCAACCTCCTGCCCTGAGCTCACTCCTGCACTCCAAACCCCTTCCTCCCAGCCCCATTCCAGAGCCTGCACCCTTAACCAGAGCCCTCATCCCCCCAACCCTGGGTCCCCTCCCACACTCTGAACCCCTCAGCCACATCCCTGCCACAGATCAGCCATATGCAGAATGAATTTTGTTATGTGTACCTATGATGTAGTGGGGGCTGCATTCACTCTTGTAGCCAAGGTGTTCACTCTGTTGTGGCATTCGCTGTTTGCTTTGTTGTACTGTGTATGATTCCTGCTGTCCTGTGCTGTTCTGTAGTGACTCTGTGTGTGTGTGTGTGTGTGTGTGTGTGTGTGTGGTGCCCAGTGGGGATGGGATCTTTGGGTGAGAACTCCTGAGGGGAGGCACCTAGGCAATGGCCCAGGTAGGCCTGACACCCAAGCTAGGTGGATGATTCAGTCAAGTGACACTTTGGCGAAAGAACGCATCTGCTCTTTCAGAAATTGTTCTGAAAAAGCGGATCCATTCCTTGGACATGGCATAGATGCCTGCCTGCAGAGATGGACATTGCAAGATGCCTGCCTACAGAGATGGACCCTCAAACAACAGCTGTCCCTCTCCAGCTGCCCAGCTCTGAAGGCAGCAGTGCAGAAGTAAGTGTGGCATGGTGTGCTATGGTATTTCTGGCAGGGTCCTGCCTTCAGAGCTGGGTGCAGTCTAGGCATAGCCTAGCAAGCAAAACCATCCCATGTGTGCATCACGAAAAAACACCATAATAATTGGCATTCTTGTTGGCAGTAGGCAGCATGGAGAATGGACTGAATTCTTGCACGCTAAAGTGATCCCTCTGAGACAAGACTTGAGACACATTGTCAGGGGCTGTTAGGTATGCTAGCTGTCACTGCTGGGAGTATCCCTGGTGTGGGAATAAACAAAGGTTTTCTGTTTCCAGGGCTATCCGTCTGGCACCTCTCATGAGCATTAAGGGCCAGATCCAAAGCACACTGAAGTCATTGAATGACTGCCATGGATTTCAGTGGGCTTAAGTGTAAATAAATTAATAAATGTGTTTATAA
This sequence comes from Rafetus swinhoei, assembly GCA_019425775.1. Lineage (NCBI taxonomy): Eukaryota > Metazoa > Chordata > Testudines > Trionychidae > Rafetus > Rafetus swinhoei. The sequence continues at coordinate 263,847,697 of CM033437.1, read as the reverse complement.
ACAGTGCCAGTTTGGTTCTCCTAGACATGGATTATGAGTAGGGCCCTATCAAATTCATGGCCCATTTTGGTCAATTTCATGGTGACAGGATTTTAAAAAATAGTAAATTTCATTATTTCAGATATTTAAATCTGAAATTTCATGGTGTTATAATTGTAGGTGTTGGTGGGAAAGGGGTTGCAAGTTTATTATAGGGGGCAGTGGTGGATATAGGGCAGGGCAAGTGGGGCGGCCGCCCCGGGCCCCGCGCTTCAAGAAGCCCCGCGCATGCGCTGTGTCAAAGGGGGGGCCCCGCGAAATTGTGCTGCCCTGGGCCCCGCAAAATCCTCATCCGCCCCGATAGGGGGAGGTTGCGCTATTGAAACCCTTACTACTGCTGACAGTGGCACTGCCTTCAGAGCTAGGTGGCCAGAAAGTGGCTGCTGACCAGGAATCCAACTCTGAAGGCAGAGCTGCCACCAGCAGCAGCGCAGAGGTAAGGATGGCATGGTATGGTATTGCCACCCTTACTTCTGCACTGCTGCCTGCAGAGATGGACCCTCAAACAGCAGCTGTCCCTCTCCAGCCGCTCAGCTCTGAAGGCAGCAGTGCAGAAGTAAGTGTGGCATGGTGTGCTATGGTATTTCTGGCAGGGTCCTGCCTTCAGAGCTGGGTGCAGTCTAGGCATAGCCTAGCAAGCAAAACCATCCCATGTGTGCATCACGAAAAAACACCATAATAATTGGCATTCTTGTTGGCAGTAGGCAGCATGGAGAATGGACTGAATTCTTGCACGCTAAAGTGATCCCTCTGAGACAAGACTTGAGACACATTGTCGGGGGCTGTTAGGTATGCTAGCTGTCACTGCTGGGAGTATCCCTGGTGTGGGAATAAACAAAGGTTTTCTGTTTCCAGGGCTATCCGTCTGGCACCTCTCATGAGCATTAAGGGCCAGATCCAAAGCACACTGAAGTCATTGAATGACTGCCATGGATTTCAGTGGGCTTAAGTGTAAATAAATTAATAAATGTGTTTATAAACAGTGCCAGTTTGGTTCTCCTAGACATGGATTATGAGTAGGGCCCTATCAAATTCATGGCCCATTTTGGTCAATTTCATGGTGACAGGATTTTAAAAATAGTAAATTTCATTATTTCATATATTTAAATCTGAAATTTCATGGTGTTATAATTGTAGGAGTTGGCGGGAAAGGGGTTGCAAGTTTATTATAGGGGGCAGTGGTGGATATAGGGCAGGGCAAGTGGGGCGGCCGCCCCGGGCCCCGCGCTTCAAGAAGCCCCGCGCATGCGCTGTGTCAAAGGGGGGGCCCCGCGAAATTGTGCTGCCCTGGGCCCCGCAAAATCCTCATCCGCCCCGTTAGCGGGAGGTTGCGCTATTGAAACCCTTACTACTGCTGACAGCGGCACTGCCTTCAGAGCTAGGTGGCCAGAAAGTGGTTGCTGACCAGGAATCCAACTCTGAAGGCAGAGCTGCCACCAGCAGCAGCGCAGAGGTAAGGATGGCATGGTATGGTATTGCCACCCTTACTTCTGCACTGCTGCCTGCAGAGATGGACCCTCAAACAGCAGCTGTCCCTCTCCAGCCGCCCAGCTCTGAAGGCAGCAGTGCAGAAGTAAGTGTGGCATGGTGTGCTATGGTATTTCTGGCAGGGTCCTGCCTTCAGAGCTGGGTGCCCAGCCAACAGCTGCTGCTCTCTGGTCTCCCCCATGAAATCACTATAGTACAGAAAAAGGCACATGAAAGGCCAGATTTCATGGCGGGGAGGCCAAATTTCACAGTCCCTGATATGTTTTTCATGGTCGTGAATTTGGTAGAACCCTAATTATGATCAATTGGCTGAACACTTATTGATCTTTCTTGCCAATATAAACCACTGTGGCAAACACAACCACTTTTCTGCTTGCTGTAGTGCAATGAGTCTATACTCATGCCATACTCCAGTGAGTTATGTAATTGTGCTTCATTAAAAAATTAATCCATTTATCAGTGCCAGAAATATGTGTTCCTGTATTTTAAAGGCAATGCCTTGGATCAGAAAGGCAAGGCTCCAGTTCCAGTGTCCTCAGCAGTTCTATATTGAATTACATGTGCACTAGAATCTGATTAGAAACTTGTTTGCTTCCTCTGGATACAGATTCCTGTATATTTTAAATAATCGTGTGATAAGACAAGCTACTTTTTTCATCTACGTTGTCCCCAAGAAACCTTTGTCTTTGTCATTGGCCTATCTAATTTAGCTAAGATGACTCACAGGAACCTTTTTATTCTTTTCAAGCTGTAGCTCATTTGATTGCAAATTAAACATGTTCAATTAGCACTAAATGAAATCTCCAAAGCTTCAGTCATGTCTGGCACAAGCCAAAGTAGAAAGCAATACCTTGTGAATGCAGTTTTGATCATCAGAAAGATTTTCTGTTCGAATAAGTCCATTTATGAAAACATGTGAAAATAATGTATCAGCTTCATTCAACAATAATGCTACTAGTTAACACATTTTCTTCATTTGAAAATGATCTTGTAATTTCTTTTTTCTATTTGCTCCAGCAACTGTTTTTCTGGAATTTTGGAAAAGGCGACGAGCAGTGATTGCTTATGACTGGGACTTGATAGACTGGGAAGAAGAAGAGGTTTGTACAGATAATTTACTTCTTTAATCTTGTGTATAAAAGTATGGCTAAAAATCAGCAACCACTTTTTCCTTTTAGTTTTATTATCAGTTTCTATCTCAGATCAAAAGCTGAAAAATAAACATTATAATTTATCTTTAGGCAAAAATGAGCATTTTCTCCCAATATGAATCATCTACAACTGTGAAGAAACTCGCTGCGGGCTAAATTGTGCTCTTATTTTTCACACTGTAAATACAAACTAGCATCACTGAAGTGATTGGGCATTCTCTGGGTTTATGCCTCTAGGTTTGAGCAGAATTTGGCCTCCGTAGTGGTGGAACTATCACTAATCATTTATAAATCATGATTTAATTTTTTAACCAAATACTTGGCTAAAAAGAAGAAATTCAGATTTAAAAAAGCAAAAGTTTGACCTTCCTGTTTCCCTTAACTAACTCTACATCAGCCATGAACCTCAAGATCAGCTTCTAGGAGTTGCTTTAAATAACTGTTAAGAATACCGAGCGGGGAAACTCAAAATTCTTGTCACAGCTTCCAACAGTCTGGCTGCTCATTGTTTTCACATCACAGTAGGTGTAACACAGTTATGTACAGATGTCATGCTTATAAAAAGCACATGGAATCTTTTTAGGAGAAAAGGCAATATACCATGTTTTTAAGAATACAAAGGAAAAAGCATATGCATTCACAGCCTCACCCACCCACAAGTCCTGCCAATGTAGTTCTAGTTTCCAGTCTGTTGTTCACGTCAATTTAGTGGCCATTTAGGCTGAGTGCAAGAAGGGAGCCGGGCTCTGTCAGTCCGGACCAATGCTCCAGATCTTGGTAGTTGGAACCCAAACAACCATGCAAGACACCCCATCTTTTATAGGAGACCCTTCTCATGCAGATTTATGGATTTTGCTGCATCATGTTGAAATCACCACTTTGCAACATGTGTTTATCTGGAGATTGTTTTCATTGTTGTTTAATATCAGTCTTTTGACGACTTTTCTGATTGTTGCCCCACACTGGTTTTGATGGGATTTGTTATCTTCACCCATTGGGAGTGCTTGCTTCTAATTTCAGAGTCACCAATCTACCCCTCATCTATCACCAAATACTATGGACACTTTCAAGAGTTCCTTTGCATCCTCAAGTCTCCAGCCCCTCCTCTGACCAGCTGGATGTGGGGCTGGCCTTCAGACAAATCTCTTTTCAGACACACACATTCTTCCCTCACACTAACAAAAATGACATAGTTACTTTCATAAAAACAGATCCAGTACAAAATATTCTAAGATTAATGTAACTATTACTCTTACAAATTCCTCCATAATACACAAAACATTCTTACACTCTTAAATTAAAGAAGAAAACAATCCTAAGGGTTAATGGATGGCCGTGGTGAGTCACAAGGACCCTTCTGGTCTGTTCCTGCCTTAACATTAATAACAATGCGAACAGCTTGCTTGATGCATCTTTACCAACAGCACTAAGCTGTTCCTTTCTGCTAGTCAGAATGGAGGACCAGCAAGGTACACTTATGCACATTATATTGCATAAGGCTACACTTTAGCTACATGGCTATTCAGATGCTGATTGGGTAATAGTATTATTGCCCAAAAGGGTTGCAGTCAAGTGGCTAGATTCACTCAAAACCCAATGGAGGAAAATACACGAGGAGAAGAAGTGAAAAATAGCTACAGTCTCCCTTCTGCAGCCCTCCTGTCACACAGGCATGGAAGGCTCTGATGGCAATAGCACCAGGAGGGTTCACAAACAGGGAAAGGACAGGATGCTTTGGACCTGCTAGGTGAATCTGGAACCCCTGCATGGCTTGGAGCATTGCTGCTCAGGTTTTCTTGCTCCCTGGCATGTAGGATTTTTTTGTGGTCACAGTGAGAGAATGGCAGAGGGATCTATTTCTTTCCCCTGCAAGGGGTTCGTTTCCATTGTAGGAGGGCTACAATGGTCGTCAGGCTGCAGTAGTGCCCACTATGGCTTGGCTGCTATTTTGTAGTCTGTGGGAAAGAATTATTTCCTCTAAGTCACTGTAGATTATCCCAATGAAGAATGAGATTCCTCAGCCTAGGGACAGCATTTCTCTCTTTGGGAAGAGGCCACACAATGCTGCACTTGCTTCTCTGCTGATAAGCTGGGGAGGAGGAAATAAATGAAAAACACAAAACAAACACAAATGGCTGCTCTGGGCCAAGTGGAGAATCCCTGTGGAATCCCAGGGTATAAAAGAGCTGCTAATGAACCTAAAACTGACTCCAGTGCAGTGAAGTGCTTCACTGATAGTGCCCACATGCATTCAGACCAGTCAGTGAGGTCCTAGATCTGCTGGAGCGTACCAGTCACTCACTAATGAAAGGGGATCTGTCACAGTGAGAGTGGCCTCAAATGGTTTAAAACAAATAAAAGGAAGTTCTTCTTCACACAGCTCACAGTCAACCTGTGGAACTCCTTGCCTGAGGAGGTTGTGAAGGCTAGGACTATAACAGGGTTTAGAAGAGAACTGGATAAATTCATGGAGGTTAAGTCCATTAACGGCTATTAGCCAGGATGGATAAGGAATGGTGTCCCTACCCTCTGTTTGTCAGAGGGTGGAGATGGATGGCAGGAGAGAGATCGCTTGATCATTACCTGTTCGGTTCACTCCCTCTGGGGCACCTGGCATTGGCCACTGTTGGCCGACAGGATACTGGGCTGGATGGACCTTTGGTCTGACCCAGTATGGCCATTCTTATGTTCTTATGGTGCTAAAATTGTGCAGGTACACAAATATCTAGCAAGCAGTTTTATTTAGAAGTGAGCCTGGAAAAAGGACCAAGTGAAATTTTATTCCTGCTTTGCTGAATTTCTACCATCTGCTGACAGAATCATAGAGAATTTCCTGGTGTCATCTTTGAAACAATATTGTTTACAGATACACATTTTTAAACACTCTTGTTTATGATGGTAACTGACTAGGGAGTTTGTTAAATTTTATGAATGTAATTCTGTGAATTTAGATGTCTTTTTCTCACAGTGATCTGTTTTCTTCTTTAAGACCTGCAGATTTCCCAACAGCCAAGCTTTTACAATATTTATGCCTGGCTCTTAACTTCACCGATGTTTTGCTAGAAATAATTTTATGAAAAAAATGATCTAAAGTTTAAGCTTGCCTAACTATATTGCACATATAATTGCTCATCTGTTTTTTTAGGAAGAAATACGTCCCCAGTTTGAAGCCAAGTACTCCAAGAAAGAACGGATGAATCCCATATCTGGAAAGCCAGAGCCTTATCAAGCATTTGCAGATAAATGCAGCAGACTTATTGTTTCTGCATCTGGAATATTTTTTATGGTTTGAGAACTTTAATTTCTTTACGAGTTGCACGCAATATAAAATCCCATGTTGCTCTTGAGAGAAAGTGGAGATAAAGAATGTGGTAGTTTAGCACATCTGAGGGCTTTACTTGTTTTTACTAAAAGGCAGCCCTTGTGAGAGACCCAGATTTGAGTGCTCTTAGGACTTGTGGTGATTCTGCTACAGACACTGTTACAGTGCATGAAAAATGTTATCCTCAGTGTTAATGCAATGTGGGAAGTTAAACCCCTCCCTAGGTTTGCCAGGTGTCTGGTATTGACCTGGACAGTCCCGTATTTTCGCCTCCTGTCTGGTAAAAAAATTCAGAAAATACCGGACACCTAAAATGTCTGGTATTTTCTGGGGGCTTTTCCCTGCCAGGAGGCGAAAATACCGGACACCTGGCAACCCTCCACACACTCAGCAACCGGGCCCGGACACCTCCTCCCCCACCCCTTCCACCCTCCCACCCCCGGATCTCCCTGCTTACCTGGTTCTGCAGGGAAGCTGCCTTCTGGCTCAATGAAGAAAACAAGATGGCCACCAGCAAAAAGCCTAAAGACCTGAAGCAAGCATCTTTCTCTTAAAGCATATTATCACATAGTTTTGATGATAACCCCTAAACACTGTACAGAGTATTGCTTAGTGATAGGCAGTCATTGGGTAGGAGAGAGAGAGAAAGAAGGAAAGGTTTAGTTTAAAAATGGCAGAGTAATAATTCTGGAAAACAGATAATTTGTTAGCATGAATGCAGAGGGTGGAAATGAGTTTATACTTTTGTTTAGAGATTGTGCTGTCTGCTACAGCTGTGGTTGAGGATGGTTACCTTTGTGGGGCTATGTCTACACTGCGCTAGTTTTGCGCAAGAAATGTGCAAATGAGGCTAAGTGTGGAATATCGCCAAGCCTCATTTGCTCATTAATGAGCGGCCGCTTTTTGCTCAAGAGGCTTTTGCACAAAAAGGAGCCGTCTACACGGCTCCTTCTTGTGCAAAAACCCCCTCTTGTGCAAGAGCTGTTCTTCCACATTTTTTTCAGGAATGGCTCTTGCGCAAGAGGGGGGTTTTGCGCAAGAAGGAGCTGTGTAGACAGCTCCTTTTTTTGCAAAAGCCTCTTGCACAAAAAGCGGCCGCTCATTAATTATGCAAATGAGGCTTGGCGATATTCCACGCTTAGCCTCATTTGCATATTTCTTGTGCAAAACCAGCACAGTATAGACATAGCCTGGGAGGTTACCTGTCTGTTGTATTAAACACAAGCTTTGGATCCCATGTGCTTCTAGCCATCTGGATCTGGACAAAGTCCAAGCACCGGTTCCAGACTCAAATTTTCAGGGTTTATAAATGATTATCACTGTCATGTCTAAACTCTGTACGTACATTGATTAAAAAGAAGACAGAAAAGGAAGCCTGCCTCAGGCTAGTAAGTGAGTTCTACATATGTTTTCAGTTTTGTGATGTAGTTGGGTTATATTTAGCTAATAGAGGAACATAAATAAACATCTGCACAAATACCCAAAGTGAACCATCATAAAGTCTTTTAATCTGAAAATGTTCTGAAATTTTGAACAATTTAAATACTAATTCTTATAGTTAATTAGACTTATCGTTCACCTTTTGGCCCTTTTTTAAGGAAAGTACTTAAGCACATGCCTAAAGATGAGCACATAGGTAAGGGCCTTCCTTATTTGAGATGCTGTCTTAAAATTGTGGGGTGAGAATCTCTCTCTCTTTATTAATTAGTTAGTTTTACAATTTTACGCTGGTGAAAAGTGCTACAAAAATGTAGCAAGTATCAGGCCCAAGGCTGGAATCCAAGTATCTTGGCTCTGGAACTTGTGTCTAACTCACTCAGAATAAGACCTCCCCAGCTAAATCACGGACTCAGTTTGTGCATTAGTCACCTCATTTTGACATGGTGGCTAATAAAATGCTTTGCATTGACATAGTATTTTTATATATGTAGAAGATAAAGCATTTTATAAAGTTAGATAAATATTAATAACCTGGATTTGTAGTTGGAGTTAAGGCTTGTCTACACAGGAAAGTTATTGCCCAGTAAACCAGGGCGTGCATTTACTGCATACTAGCTATTTTTGTACTAACATCCACTGTTGACACCCTTACTGCACACTGAAAGTGTCCACAGCTGTTCAACTTAATATACTTTAAAATGTCTGGTTGCACTTCCATTGAAGGTTGTGGCAAAAACATTCCCTGATATTGATGGGGCCATAACTCCCAGTGATACCAGTTTCAGAGGGGTAGCCAAGTTAGTCTGTAACTGGAAAAACTTAAAAAACAATGAATAATCTAGCATCACCTTAAGGACTAACAAAACATGTAGATGGTATCATGAGCTTTCGTGAGTACAACTTACTTCTTCAGATGACTGGAGTATTAGAAGTCCAGCTCCAAGAATAAAGAAAGAAAGGCGGGGGGGGGGCAGGAAATAGTGAATTGGATTGTTCAAGTTACAAGGGGCTCATAAGAACAATTTTCACCTCTTTAAGTACCCGTTGTTTGGTTGGTCGATTAAGTCATTAGGATGTGGAAGATAGTTTGTGAGCCAGCCCATTGCTTTATTCATTCCTTTCTGATAAGAATCAAACTTGTAAATGAAGTAAAGTTCTGACCCTTTCCTGTGTATTTGGCTTGTGGAATTGGCCTGAAACAAAACTGTGACTTTGAGATCCATTAATGAGTGTCCCGGCAGGTTAAACTGTTCTCCAACAGGTTTCTGTGTGTTGCCTTTTCGGATATCTGATTTGTGTCCATTAATTTTTTTCTATTGAGTCTGTCCAGTTTGGCCAATATACATTGTAGTGGGGCATTGCTGGCATTCGATGGCCTAGATCACATTAATGGAAGTGCAGTTAAATGAGCCCCTGATGTAGTGGCTGATGTGGTTAGGTCCAGTGATGAAATCACTTGTGTAGATGTGTGGACAGAGTTGGCACCAGGGCTGATTGCAGGAGTGGGTTCCTGGATGATTATGATGTAGGTGTGTTGCTTGGTTAGTGGAAATAATTTGTTTGAGATTAGCAGATTTGGGCCAAAGCTATCACTAAGCTTTCTTAATTACAGCGTATTGTCTTCAGATATTGCTGACATAGGATTTCAAGTAGCTTTTATTATCTGGAAAATCTGAAAGAGTAATGAAAGCTGAGCCAAAGGGAAAGAAAAATTACACCAGTCAAACTTTCAAATTAGGATAGCTTTAGAATGACTTTTAACTCAAAACTCAGATCGTTATTTTAAAGAAAAACTCTGAGGAAATATTCTCCTTTGCTTTTGAAAGAAATCTGTCAATTGTTAAAGTAAATCAGTTTTCCAATACAAAGCTATAGGAAGGCTAACTGAGTAGTGGAGGCTGGCTGTCACTTCTCCATAATAAATTAGATGCAATATTATCATCAAATTCAGGATCTTTCTACTGATCTAATTTTCAGAATTCAGCACTTGCATAAATAACAAAACAAACCCAAGAATCCCTTTGCTGCCTCCTTTCTGAGCCAACTTGCACTAATTCCCATCCAAAATTATCAGCATTTTTTAGGGTTTTTGTCACCAGCTGTTTCTTGCCTTCTTCACTATTGATAATCAGTAAAAATTCATTTATAGTGTATTAATTATTCTCTTTTTCAAACCAAGTGCTTATGCTTTACCTTAGTGAAAAGTGCTTGAAATGATCACTTGGGATGCTTCTTTTGCCAAAGTCAGAGATGATTTGAAAAATAATGAGGTTTAGATTTAAGTCAGAATTGGGAAGCCTGTTTACTGAAGTATTATTTGGCTTTGTTAAAATTAATTCTGGACTGTACAATTTCAGTATTCCTCCCTCCACCTTGTTAGTCTTAGAAACAAACCAAGAATTATTTTCAAAATTGATGTTATTATTATTTGCATAGCACAGGCTTCCACTGAGTTAGAAATACATGCATTTTTACATATGAAATATCCTTGAAAAACAGTAGCTTAACATAAGAGAAAAGGTTGTTTTGCAAAACTTACAGTAAAAGTAGTACTATTTGTTTTAGTAAACCCAGATGCCACCAGGGTCTGCCTGGACCTTCATTCACATCCTTAAAAAGAATTAGTTGAACCACAGAGCTAATGGGGCTGTAGCCCTCTCCACCTTCCAACTGCCACCCTGAAATTGTATTTACTTTGATATCTGAATGCCTTAATACAGTATGGGTATTTTGGAGCTGCCCCCTGCAAATCCAACTGCATTCTGTTGTTACCAACAGAACTGTCAATTATAAACACACTGAGGGCTCCTTAGAACATTACTGCATTAAAATAAGAGTTTTGTCTAATCACCCCACCTGCTGGCGAAGACCATATTATATTTTTTCTTAAAATATGGTCTGGTTAGATTTCCAGTGAGTAATAAAATATCTCCTTCACATCAAAAGTAAGTCTGTGCAGTCAATTTAAAATCCAGAAATGAAATAGTATCAAAGTTGTGCTGACTCAAAATAGTCATATGGATTATTGTATTGTGTTTGCCAAAGTAAAGTGTTAGCAGATATCCTGGATAATTTGAGGTAAAATGCTAGGGACGGGAGCTGTGTGTGAATACTTAGGTGATTATATATATGGGGGGGGTGTTGGATGACATAAAAATCTTTCAGTTGTGCTGCCACATTTAGTTGTGCTGTTCTAGAATTCCCTATTAGTTTTGCATTAGAAGCAGAAAGTTTGCCAGTAGGGGGCCACTGGATGAATGAGATGCTAAAAGAACACACAAGGAAGACAAGCTTTTTTGCATCAGCCTTCACTGCAAAGGATGTGAGAGAGGTTCTCAAACCTGAGCCATTCTCTTTGCAGGGCCCGCTCGAGCTATTCCTGTGCCCCCCGGCAGCGGGCGCGCGATGCATGCGCAGCTCTGCCCCGGGCGCACGGCGCATGTGTGGCCCCACCCCCCCAGCGCACTGCGCACCTTACAGCTGCAATCGGGTGCGCGGTGCCTGATGGCAGCTCTAAGGGGCGACGTGTGGCCCCCGGCCCCGGGCGCTCAGCGCCTGATGGCAGCTCTAAGGGGCGCCGCGCAGCCAGCCGCACGACGCCCCTTACAGCTGCCATCAGGCGCCCCCCATAGGTTGGCGCCCCGGGTAGCTGCCCGGCTAGCCCCCCCCCCCTTAATCCGGTCCTGTCTTTAGGTCACAAATCAGAGGAACAGTCCAGATTGAGGCATCAATAGTGGAGATTTTAGAACAAATTGATAGACAGTAAACAAATCATGAGGACCAAGAATTCAGAGGGAACTCAAATATCAGATTACACTACTACTAACTCGTATGTAACCTAGCACTTAAAACAGCTTCTGTACCAGATGATTGGTGAATTGGTTGAAACTGTACTAAAGAACAGAATTATTGGGCACGTAGATGTATATGATATATTGGAAACAATCTAGCACAATTTTTGTAAAGGGAAATCATGCTTCACCAATCTATTAGAATTCTTTGAAGGAAGCAACAAACATATGGACAAGGGTGATTCAGTGGATATAGTCAACTTTGACTTTCAGAAAGCCTTTGTCAAGATCCCACACCAAAGGTTCTTAAAGTAAGCAGTCATGGATATGAGGGAAGGCCCTTTTATGAATCAGTAACTGGTTAAAATACAGAAAAGAAAAGGATAGGAATAAATGTCAGTTTTAAAAAAGAAGAAAGATAAATAGCAGGATCACTAAGGAGCTGTGCTGGGACCAATGTTGTTCCACATATTCATAAATGATCTGGAAAAAAGAGGGTAAACAATGAGATGGCAAAGTTTGCAGATGATTCAAAATCATTCAAGATAAGTAAGTCCAAAGGAGACTGTGAAGAGTTACAAAGGGATCTCACAAAACTTGAGTGACTGGGAAACAAGATGGCTGATGAAATTCAGTGTTAATAAACGCAAACTAGTTCAGACTGGAAAACATAGACCCAGCTACACATACAGAATAAGGGGATCTAAATTAGCTGTCACCACTTGAGAAAGATCTTGAAGTCATTGTGGATGGTTCTCTGGAAACATCCACTCCATATGCAACAGCAGTGATAAAAGTGAACAATGTTAGGTACCTTTAGGAAAGAATAGATAATCATAATGCTGCTGTATAAATGCATGGTAAATATAAATGCACACCTTAAATGTTGCTTGCAGTTTTGGTTATTGTGTCTCAAAAAAAAAGTTAGAATTAGAAAAGGTACAGAGAAGGGCAACAAAAATGATTAAGGGTTTAGAACAGCTTCCCCAAGAGGAGAGATTGAAAAGATGGACTGTTCAGCTTGGAAAAGAGATGAGTAATGGGGTATGTACTAGAAGACTATAAAATCATAACTGGTGTGGAGAAAATGCGTAAGAAAGTGTTATTTACCCTTTTACATAACACAAAAATCAGGGGTCACCAGATGAAATTAATAGGCAACAGGTTTTAAACAAACAAAAGGAAGTTCTGCACACAACAAGCAGACAACCCGTGGAACTCACTGTCAGGGAATGTTGTGAAGGCCCAAACTGGCCCACTGAATAATTGCCTTGTTCTGTACCTTTCCTTTGAAGCATCTGGCCTTGGCCTCTATCCAAAGACAGGATACTGGGCTAGACAAACCATTGCTCTGACCCAATCTGGCCAGTCTTATGTTCTTATTGGTCCTAATAATGAAACTGACAAAGTATAAAGGTGAGGAGCAGCATGAAACTTGTCTCTAGCTAGTCTCTAACTTTTTTTTTTTAATTCTGCAATTTTTTAAAAATGGAGAAATCAGATATTTAAGACCTCTTCCTAACATTCTGATTGTGCAAATTGACATCTAAGCCCTTACTGTACTGGAGTAATTGGTGATTGATCCAGCCCCAATGGGTTATTCTTGAAGAAGTTAAAACAGCTTTAATATGGCTTATATTGTTAAATCCCTGAATCTCTGAACATGAGACACATTTCTTCATATTTAGTATCATGTGGTTACAATCTTCCCTGGAAGTAATTTACAAAGCCTGAATTTAACAATGGGAATCTTAAACCAGAAATAATCATTTGTATCTGTGACACTGGTATCCATATCAGAATCCTTGTGTCTCAGTGTGAGCAAAATAGAAGAGATTCCACTCAAATTTTTAAAATTATTGGGCACCTCAGTTGTTTTACTGTCGAACTAATGATTTTCTCATTCATATATTAATGACTGACCAAATGCTTCTCTGAACATTAATGCTAAAATATGAAGCCCCTGAAGAAGAAGTGTTGGAAAATCTATCCCCTAAACCCAGAGATGATCAACAAAAAGCCATTCCCCCTAGTGAAAATTGATAGCAGCCTCAGGACTGCTGTATTGTACTCTGACTGCCTATCCATTCCAACAGGTAGGGACAAAACAGACAGGGATTCCCTAGCCACACCTGGGTCAAAAGAAAGGGTGAGAGTAGAAGTTTCTAAGGCCTCTCTAAACCACCTAGAGATCCCCCTTCTTCGTATGGAATCAGCCTGTAGCTCACTAATCAGGTAACTTTGTGATTGCTTTGTGCTTCCAGAGTGACTAAGGGTAGCTTTAACAGATCAGATGAACTGGTCCTACATGTTCACAAACACTTTAATCTTCTCCTTCTCACCTTTCGCTACATATGGATTGTGCCAACCTCTATTAAATCCATTCTGTAAATAAAAGAATGGGAAAATGGCTAGAAATCCTGGGGAGAAGGGGAAGTGTTGAACTGTTTTTTTTTTCCTAATTAGCTATGATGTATCAAATTTTTTCAGGTTCTAAGAATGCACTCAGGTTATAGTAACACATGTGGATAGACCAAACATGATTGGTTTCTATTCAAGAAAATTTAATACATGATAAACATAGCTAAGATATAATATAAAATGAAGACTGAATAAGGTGAGTCACCGATGCTAATAACAAAATGTTTGATTGCTGGGTGACTGGCTGAAATGAGACACAAGTTGGTCATGACTGAAAACAGTTGCTATTTAATGCCCAACTGTTTTGTATGGTATGTCACAGCTGGCTTAGTGATCCCAGTTCAAAAGCAAAATTTTCTTTATTAAGTGTCATCCAAGATATAAGGGATGAAATCAAAGAGATTGAATTTACCATCCCTAGATATAATCCCTTCAAAGTAGTACAATGAAACAGCTCACTAAGGGTACCTCTAGACTGCGGCACTATTTTGGGATACTGGAAGTATCCCGAAATAGCTATTCTGCGTCTTTTGAACCATCCTGTTATTTCAAAATAGATTTCAAAATCATGGGCTCGCTATTCCGACGTCCACGAGAGTTAAGGGACGTTTCGGAATAGCGATTTATTTCAAAATTTGGTGCTGGGTAGACAGCGCCAAATTTTGAAATAAGCTATTTTGAAATTAGATCAAAATAAGATATGCAATTTGCATAGCTCAGATTGTGTATCTTATTTTGACCTACAGGTGCAGTGTAGATGCACCCTAAGGAGGTGTGGCAAAACTCTCTCAGTTGCTTCCTGTGCAGTATTTAACACAGGTTGAAATTCACCCCAGGCAAAGGGGCAGCAGAAAAGCCTACGCACCAGTCTTCCCTGTAAGATGAGCACTTGGGCAGCCACCCAGGAGAGGTACAAATGCCGCCCAGCTGCTTAGCAGAGCTCCCACAGCCAGCAGCATGTGTTCCTACAGGTGGTGTACATCTGCACATGCCTTGGTACACATAACAAAAACGTATTCCATACATGGATGGGAAAAATGAGAGCAAACATTGCTAGGCACCACTTAAATATTCAAAGTATGACTTATGTAGTCCATAAACCATGTACTGACCCTCTCCACAGTGGTGAATTTTAGCCAGCATAAGTAAGGTGAAGCTTGAATTTCCAGGGCTAGAAATCAAGCACCATTCACTAACACTGGAATACAGAAAACAATTGTATTTTTCAAGAGAATGATGGATTAAATGTAGCTATGATTTTAATTAGATATCAAGTGTATTTTATATTACAGGAAATGGAGAGAAAATTAGATATTAATTCAGATTAAACCCCTCTCAGGAAAAAAATTATGTATGTTTCAGGACTTGATTTTTTTTTTTAAAGATAGGTTTATTTTTATAGTGGAGAATCTCAGGAAGAAATCAATTCCAATTCTGAGGGATTTCAGGCTTTTCTCTCTTTCTCCCTTTTAGATCTGTGTGGTGATTGCTGCTGTTTTTGGCATTGTTATTTACCGTGTTGTGACTGTCAGCACTTTTGCTGCCTTTAAGTGGGCTTTAATCAGGAATAACTCTCAGGTTGCAACTACAGGGACTGCAGTGTGCATCAACTTTTGCATCATCATGCTACTGAATGTGGTAAGTGGAGAGAACAAGGATCCATAAGCAATAAGTAAAATAAGCCAGGGAAGGCTAAACTTTCCCCACCAAAGCTGCTGCTGCTGGAAGCTGGTTTGCAAGTTTAGTGGTTTGACCAGGCTAGGCTTCTGCTGGATGGAAGAAGTTTTGCTTATTATGCATCATGCAGGTTGCAGAGCACGTGAGGAGGTGATATCTGCTACTCTGCTTCAATTCATCAGCAATCTCCTTGGACTTCAGAAAGATTACTGATGAACCTGGAAAGCTGAGTAGCAGATACCACCTCTTCTGCTGCCCCTGAACCCGTGTGGCACATATAAAAAGCTCAGGTTCTATGGGAAGAGTTTTTCCTTCTCCCACCAGGTCCCTTGGGGTTCTGGGAGGGGAGACACAGCATGGCTGAGGTCAGCTAGGGGGTCCTCTGGCTATGTGAGGGAGGCTCAGAGCTCCTCTGGCCATGGGGGCAGGGAAGAGTTGGATCTTCCCTAGCCATGGGGAGAGGAGGAGTTGTGCCTCTGGCAGGCAGGGGGTAGGGTCTCAAGTGGAACGAGTCGGGGCAGGGGCTAGCCTCCCTGAAGGGGGGGGGTCCTCCCGCTGCCCATATGAGGATCTAAAGCAAACTATATTCAAGCACTTTATATGTGTCCCAGTCTGCATGGTGTTGAATGCCCTCATTTGCTAGGTACTTTAATGGGAGTTGAGGAGCCTCATCACCTGGTTATAACTGGCTCCAAAATTCTCTTTAAATGCAATACATGTTTGAAAAAGTCTAAACATTATATTACATTAAAGGGACGTTGTCAACACCTTATTTCTCCTATTTGTTTGCAAATTGCACGCAGTTCTTTAAATATGCTTTTTTTAAACAAAATGACTCAGGGTTCTTTTTTAATAGAGAGGTGCTCCTCACTTTATTCACACCAGAATTTTCCCCTTAGTGACAGTTATCTACAGACTCTCTTTCTACACACTTCACAGAAAAGTGACATTGAGTGGCAGTGATTTCATCAGTTACTTCTAATCTCATGAGGGTGTGGTTAAAATCATGCCAGTCACTGCATTCTAGGAAAGAATTCTGTGAGGGTGGATTGAATCTGGCTTGTGAATCTGGTTTGACTTTGGGCCTGGGATAAAAGGATTCCTAGGCCATCTGTTCCTTGGTGGTTAAAGTTCCAGTGGGGTAGATCATAATGGGTTGGGTGGGTAAAAAATGAATTTACACCTCCTCCAAAGTGAGGGAGTTCTGTTGGTTTCCCAGGTGCTTCTGAATGTCCATGCAGCAGTGATCATCAGATGTGCTTTTCTGTCCCCTGCTTTTGGCAAGAAGGTTGCGTCCTTTTCTTTCAGATGCACATGTTGCCACTTACCTATGTCTTTGTCACCTTGAGATTATGGCTTTGCAAACACTTTACAGAGGGTTGCATCTTCAAACCATGCAGAAATTGCAGCTAATGCAGAATGCCTTGTCCCACTTAGTAAGTGGAATTTCTTGCTGTACGCATATTACTCCTTGGCTCCATGAGCTACATTGGTTTGTTTCCATGTAACTTATCAGGTGTTGATTCCAGCCGTTATGTGTATAAATGTGCCCACTTGAGAGACCACTTCACTTCTATGTGATAATGAAACATCTGCAGTCAGTGAGCTAGTGAGACTAACAGCTATGGTATATAAGCAAAGGGGCTGTGGGAGACCCTCACCCCAGGAACTCACTTTTCTTCCTTTGCACACTCAAGGCTGCATTTGGTGACCTTTTCAACAAGCTGTAAGATGTCTGTTTTCCCATGTGTTTCCTGAGGGAGAGCAAGGGAAGATTTGATTGAGAAATTGGAAGGAGGAGGATGGGCTAGAGGCCAATGCAAAACAAAGCAGTTGGTTTGAGGGCTCTGTTTTAGTATTGCAAGGAAAATGCAATATTGAGTATTTCCTTGAGTATTGCAAGGACAATGTCTTAAACCTCTAAGCTACTAATAGTCTGTGAACTGGACAATAAAGTGAGGCCCAGGGAAAATGAGATCCCATATGTATAATGAAGCATGATCTGCAACATCTTTTAAGGAGGTGGCGAGGTTTCAAACTTAACTTTTTGCTTTCCATACTGAGTTAATGTGGGTTACAATAGGTGAATGATGGAGAACATCTAAAATACTAACAGATTCTGGCTCCCATGAGCAATCAGACAGTTGAGTCCCGCACAAGCTGTGAGAATAGAAAAAATAGCAGGGAGCAAGCCAAGAGAAATGAATAAAACCAGAACTTGAGGTGAGAAGAGACAAGAGGAGTTTATTGCAGTCTTGGAATCCCTGTAAGATAACGTGGACTGCAGACAGATTCTAATATTACTTCACAACCTGTCTGAAAAAAGCATCAGGGAACGCTCTGGGTCAATCAACATCTAGGTTGTATGCTTTTGAGAACTGGATGGATAATATAGTTACATATTCATCCTGACAAGATTTGATGACACTGAAGCTGACGTTCTCCCAGTTAATCGTGCATTCTGCACTGAGAGCAATCATTAGCTTCACCTTGGGTAGTAAAGCCTGTTCATACCAATAATATCACCCAAAGAGTACAGAATACTGAATAAAATAGGATCCTAAATGAAACCCTTTGAAATTTGGTGTGATGAACTGCAGTTGCAGAAAAACAGATCCAAGCATCATTAACAGAATCACAAAAGCTGTCTGTCAGGTGCAGAAGGAATAACAAAAAACCATAATATTCACATGCAGCCATGCAGGTCATTGTAGACCTGTAAATAGATACCATGATCCTAGTATGGAGAGTATCAACTGCACCACCATTTAGCGCTATTATTGTCTCCATAGGGAGATACTATTAAAGCTGGCAAGAGACCACTTTTTCAAATTATATTCTTTGAAACAAAAATAGGATTAAAATAACCACGGTTTATTTCAGACAAGGCAGAAAGCTCTGTAGGAGGAATGCTGTTGATAGCTATGATAGAATTTTTAAATTACTTGAGTTCTTAAGCAACTGGTTTAATATGTAGCCTGGGTAGCACTCGCTAAACCTTAGCAGCAGTTTGTAATGTAAATTGTAGAAAAAGGAACTGGGAGGGGTGCGCATTGGAAATTAAGGACCCAATCCTAAAAGATGGTGACTCTTTAAAGAGATTTTGTGTCCCTTTGACTCCCATTAATATCAACACGAACTGAGGACACTCAAGACCTTGCAGGATCTGGCCCCAGATTCCTAGAAGGGGTATAACCATTTGTAGCAAATGGATACAGTGTTTTAATTTTATAATAAAAATGAATACTGTGCATTTACATAGTGCACGTATAGTCACCACTGTATAAATACTAACTCATGTCAAAGTTACTCTATTAAATACATTATGAGTCATTGAGAGGAATTTTAAACCATGATCCTGCTCTCATAGACAAGTGCTAGTAAAGATTTAGAAGAACATCCAGTAGTTCTAAATAAACACATTTGGTTACAGTGATATAATAAATAATGTTCTTTGAGCTCCGATGTCTCTTTCCCAAAGAGAGTCAAAGTCTGTTTTCATTAGGTCTGATTTGCTTGTTAAATTTTCCACAATTTCCCTGGCATTTACAGAATTAAATGACTTTTTACAGATGGAGCGCAGTGCTAAATTTTTCATTAAAGTCCACACACTTTTCAGTTCCAATGGTAAAGACTTTCAAGGTGAAAATTAGTGATTTCACTTAAGTGTAGGAGAGACCATGATGCAGTGAATATGGCATTGGTCTGGGAATGAAGAAACCTGGGTTTTAGTCCTGGGTCTACCAATTATCTGGTTTGTGACGTGTATTAATTTAGATGGAATAAAGGGCCCAAAGAATCAAAGATATTACCAAGACCCTCTTACTTTCTGACATTAAACAGTGTTAAATGGGGTTTGGGGTTTACAGACCTCTGCCTGCTTAGTACCATGGCAAATGAACCATTAAAAATCCTTTTACTAAACATACAGTAAAAGAAGGAAAAGCAGTTATTAGAAGTTTTTGAAATTTAAAGCGCTAAGTGAGACTGTGATTGTAACAACACCCCTTTTCCCCTTTAGCTGTAGGGAGTCTTTAGAAGGAAGAAAAATAAAACTTGTTTGACAAGCTGTTAGCTGGTTGAGTAGCGGTCCTTTTGGGGAAAGGAGAAGTTAGCTGAGATGGCTGGAGGCTCTGGAGCTGTTGTTACTGTTGCTGATCACGTTTCCTAGAAGGCAAATGGGAAAAACACACGGGGGGGAAAAAGGAAAACAAAGGTAGAAAATGTTTCTGGTGTTAACTCTCACTTGCAGCTTCAGTGTTGGGAAAACACAGGCACAGGGCACAGTTTTGTATGCCACTTCAAGACCTACAATCTCATGTCCATGTGGGCTGTTTAGGGCATTGCATTTAGCTATATTACTGGCCACTGGCTTACAGGAGTGCTGCAAAATATATAGTCTTGGCTAGCTAAGCCAAAGCCTTATGAGACCAAAGGTAGAAGGGGAGGGGTAGGAAAGGAAGAAATAAGTTAAAGGGTACGTCTAGACTACACCTCTCTGTCGACAGAGAGATGTAGATTAGGCACGTCGAAATTGCTAACGAAGCAGGGATTTAAATATCCCGTGCTTCATTAGCATAAACATGGCGGCCGCTTTTTTTTTAAACGGAGCTTTTTTGAAAATACGGCAGTCTAGACAGGGATCTTTCGAAAAATAAACCCTTTTTCGAACAATCCTGTAAACCTCATTTTTGGAGGAATATAGGATCTTTCAAAAAAGGGTTTATTTTTCGAAAGATCCCAGTCTAGACTGCTGTTTCTTTTCAAAAAAGCTCTGTGGAATTGGCCTGAAACAACACTGTGACTTTGAGATTCATTAATGAGTGTACCGGCAGGTTAAACTCTCCTCCTCTGTATAGCACTTCTGTGGGTGAAAAGCACAACATAAGAACTATGTTACTGTTATCACAATGCCAACACATTTTACCAAAGAATGATTACCAGAATCTCTGTTTTAAAATGTAAGTAATTCTTGTTCATCCTAGAAAACAGATCTATATTGTTAATGATGGTAAACTTTGTTTCTTATTTGTTACAGTTGTATGAAAAAGTTGCTCTTCTTCTGACAAATTTAGGTAAGTGGTAAATGTAAAACTGAGATGATATTTTATTTATTTTGTTTATACTTGAGTGCCACTTCAGTCTAAATATTGAATGTGAAATCTTAATTCTGTTAAAGCCAGCCGGAGTTTTGCCATTGATTTCACTAGGTACAGGATTTCTCCCTGAATCAGTATCCCCGTTATATTTGCAAAATGCTGCTTAGGTTAATCGAATGTATATTTTTAAAATATTGCACTGCATTTATAACTGTGTTTATAATTATAACAGTCTTTATAGTTTTTCAAAATATCTATCAATATGACAGTAATGTCTACACAGCAACATTTAATGACAAGGCCCACCTTAAAACCTGACTGTTGCCTATTAACAAGTAAACTGCTCTCTCTCCCCTCTCCTCTCTCACCTGCCTCCTGCCTGATTCCTGTCTGAGCTTTCATTTATAGATATGAAGCTCTGATCTGAGATGCTACAGATGGGAGAGGAAAAGGGAAATCTCCATTTTTAGTATTAACTATTTTTTTTTTTTAATCTAGTGGTACGTCTACACAGCAATATTATTTCAAAATAACTTAATCCGTGTCTACACAGCAGGTAGTTATTTCAGAATAATGTTGAAATGCTGTCAAACTGGAGAACTTCTTACTCTGACAGGCTATGTCTAGACTGCAGGCTTCTTTCGGAAGAAGCTTTTCCAGAAGAGATCTTCCGGAAAAACTTCTTTTGAAAGAGAACATCCACACAGTAAAAGCACATCAAAAAAGCGATCTGATTTTTCGAAAGATAGCATCCACATTGATTGGACGCTATCTCGTATTTAAGTTGTGATTACTATGGACGGAGTGGCCACTGGGGCACCTATGCTTTTTCCTGGAGGCCTTTTCTTCCCCCGCCCAAAAAAAAACCCTCTTCCCCGTCCACACACACCTTTTTCCAAAAGAGCTCTTTTGGAAAAAGGCTTCTTCCTCATAGAAAGAGGTTTATGGCTGTTGGAAAAACCCATGTTCTTTCGACTTTCTATCCAAAGAATGCACTTGCAGTATGGACATAAGTCTAGTTTTTCTGGAAAAACGGCTGTTTTTCTGGAAAAACTCTGTGGTGTAGACATACCCTGACTCCTGTAACCCTCATTGGATTAAGGGAGGTCAGAAGAAGAATACTCTATTTTGAAATAAGTGCTGTGTAGACTCTCCCAATTTTGAAATAATCTACGCTTATTCAAAATAAGCTCAATTTGCGTAGCTTATTTTGAGTTAAACCCTGCTATGTAGACACCCCCTAACTGTGCATTGTGCTTTGCAGACAAATTAAAGTCATGGGGGCAGATCCTTAACTTGTGTAACCTGTTGTAGCTCAGTTGAAGCCCATAGAGCACTGACAGTTTAAACTTGCTGAAGATCTGGTCCATGAGTCCTGTCCAAAATATCTTAAATGCTAAGGACTCAGCTAAGCAGATGTTTACTATAGGACTTGATTTTCAGAGGTGTTGCCCACCCTCAGTTTCCATCAGCTTCAGTTAGTGTTGTGGGCACTCCACACATCTGAAAATGTGGCCCATGGTGCTTATTATTGTGCATACTCCTGTTAAAGTCTATGGAGCTACTCACAATGGCAAATACCATGCCCATTGTTGGTGAGCATTTGCAGGACTGAGCTATGTATGCAGACACCATGCAACAAGTGTCTTAAATCTGTTTTAAATATAGTCTTCTGCTCAGAATGGGAATCAAGGGTCAGGATATTGTGGGCTACAACTTCTCTCTCATGCCTTATTTATCTACCTGTTTCAATGCATTTTGTCTAAATCCTAGATTATGAGCTCTCTGGAGAAGGCATTGTGTTTGTGTTGTTTGTATAGTATCTAGAACAGTGGTATCTTGAGGCCTATAGAGGTTCCCTGCATGCTACAGCAGTTGAAATAATGCTCAGAATGGGAATCAAGGGTCAGGATATTGTGGGCTACAACTTCTCTCTCATGCCTTATTTATCTACCTGTTTCAATGCATTTTGTCTAAATCCTAGATTATGAGCTCTCTGGAGAAGGCATTGTGTTTGTGTTGTTTGTATAGTATCTAGAACAGTGGCATCTTGAGGCCTATAGAGGTTCCCTGCATGCTACAGCAGTTGAAATAATAAAAAATATCCGCAAAGAAAGCATTTGTTTCAGTTATGTGTGAAGTCTGCTGCAGCCTGAGAATATATTGTGCTGCATACTAGTGTGCATTCTGCTAACTTAATTGTAGTAGACTGCAGAAATGAGAACAATAGAAGAGAAGCTGAGTTTAAAGTACATGGAAGAATGCAGGAGTTGTCTATTTTGTGTCCAAATTAAGGAAATGGAATGTTATCTCTAGCAAACTAGCAAATCAATTCTTATAATTTCCTGTGATCTTGAAAAGCCAGCTATAAAACATCAAATAAGATTTGTAGGAGATTTTTACAAGCCATCTTGTTGTGAATTATATTTTTTTATACAAATTATGCTGTTGTGTTATCATTTGAGACCAGCAGGCAAGTTTGCCAGCCTGGAAAAAGTGCATGCAGTCCCTCAATATGGTAATATTAGTGATCTCAGGGCTTGTCTCCACTACATGGTGGATTGATGCAGTAGCGATCAAACCGCCAGCAATCTATTTATTTCATCTGCTGAGTGCTCTCCCATCGACTCTGGTACTCCACCAGGATGAGAAGAGTAGGCGGAGTTGATGGGAGAGCATCAGTCGCTGACCTTACCACATGGAAGACATTGTGGTAAGTAAGTCTAAGTACATCGACTTCAGCTGTGTGGCAGCATATCTTAGATTGACCAGTGGGGGTGTAGTGTAGACCATGCCTAATTAAACCTCTCAAACTCTGTTTTCTTTATTCACAGAGCAGCCTCGGACTGAGTCTGAGTGGGAGAACAGCTTCACTTTGAAAATGTTTCTTTTTCAGTTTGTTAATCTGAACAGCTCTACCTTTTATATAGCATTCTTCTTGGGAAGGTAAGAATCGGTATCTGCTCACTGTTTGTGCTTGGGATAGAGAGCAAAGAAAAAATTATATTCATCATGTTTGCCCTTCAAAATGGACCCATATGATCATAATTGTGAAGTCCAGGTTAAATTTAGGAGAAAAGGTTAAATTTAGATTTTCCTTCTAAAAGGTTAGAAATGGAATATGCAGTTCCCATTCTCAGACATTTCCTTAATCCTCAGCGGAGCGCCACGGCGGGAGGGGAAGGAGGGTGGGGCGCTAACGTACACAGCCAGGGGGCATGGCCGTGTACGTCAGCGTTACAGACTCACAGACACTGGGCTACTATATATATGATTTATACGGATAAGAGAAGAACTTAACGTTTTGATATTTCGTCTCTAGTCCCTGAAATCTAAGTCATTTTTGTTTTACATGATGTATACTTTGGCCAGTTTGCAGCAAATTCATAGTTATTATAAGCAATGGAATTTGCTTTTTCTGCAGAAAATAAGAAAAACCTTATATGTGTTCCTATTTTCTCCCTGCAGAAATCAAATCAGCAGATTTGAATTACCTTTTAGTATGAATTGTTGGAATTGAGATATCTGAGCAAATCTTATGAGTGAATCACACAGTATAATTGTGAAAAATGTGCACTGTTGGTTAAAACTTGTGTTTTCACTGGATTTGCAGAAACTGTCACACCAAATTTTTCATTATGTCAAAAGGAAGTGGAGTAGGCATTTGCATTTCATGGACTCTTTCCAGCCAGTAATAGCACATACTGAAATAGTTCATAACAGAGCTTAGAAATAAAATTCTCTTGATAGTTTTACTTCGTCTTGACATTCTGCTCTCCTTATCCGCTGAACATCAGAGAATGGAATATCAAGTACTAGAATGAAGCGTTTAGCAAAAGCACAGATGAAAATTTGCTTAGTTCTTAATATATATTATATTAGAAATCCTTCAAATCATTCTACATAATTACATCTTTGATATTTAAATCAATCCTGTTTGGGCAAATGTTGAGCTTTTCTTTAAGATTCTGATCAGTAAAGAAATAGCTGATGTTTGTTCTTATGTTGAAGATTTACTGGACACCCTGGTGCCTACTTGAGGCTGATAAACAGGTGGAGACTGGAAGAGGTGAGTATTCTGTAACTCTTAAGCTTTCAGGGGCAAATCCTATACAGTCTGATTGAAGTCCATGGCTGGCGCAGGATATGAGCAAGGGCAGACTCTGGCCCCTGGCTTAGGTTATGTTGAATGTATCACTGAGGGACTGTATCACAAACTGACATGGTCTACTTGTTGCATTGCTGACCTGCAGCCTCAAATTTTAAAGAAAACAAAATCCATGTAAAACTAAATAAAAAAACTGAGCAAGCTTCCCAGTAGAGCTGGTAGAATAGTGATCAGGGCTTATAGAATGTAACAGTTACACATGAGGAGGACTCACTTTGCAATTCACCCAATAGCCAGTCTCATTTTTATAATTATATTCAGAATTCAAAAGTAGCTGATGGATATTGTAAATGAACAATTGTCAGCCTGTGAATAAATGAGTGTCCAGTGTTAATATTTGGTTACCAAAGTCACATGATTTTGTCCTTGATCAATCAGGGGAATCAAAACTGAACCAAGGACAAAATCATGTGACTTCGGTAACCAAATATTAACACTGGACACTCATTTATGATCCCTAGGAGAATCAGTGGTACAAAATACTGGTCTGGGGACAGTAAGATACAATCAGTGCAGTGAGTTCTTGGATAGGATCTCCACTTATTATATTGGTTAAAGTATATTAAACTACACCAATTTACAACTGATGAGCATGCAGCCCAAGTGGAACCCCCACCTCCCAATCTCTCCAGATTGAAGCAGGCACTCAGTAAGAAAAACTAACAAGCAATCATTTGCTGTCCTGAGTCTTAAGTATCTCATAATGAGGCAATAAGAACGGCCATACTGGGTCAAACCAAAGGTCCGTCTAGCCCAGTATCCTGTCTGCAGACAGTGCCCAATACCAGATGCCCCAGAGGGAGGGATCACAACAGGTAATTCTCACGTGATTCCTCCCCTGTCTCCCACTTGCAGAGAAACAGAGGCTAGGGACACCATTCCTACCCATCCTGGTTAATAGCCATTGATGAACCTAACCTCCATTAATCTATCTAGTTCTTTTTTGAACCCTGTTAAAGTCCTAGCCTTCACCGCATCCTCTGGCAAGGAGTTCCACAGTTTGACTGTGCTGAGTGAAGAAAAACTTCTTTTTGTTGGTTTTAAACCTGCTGCCTACTAATTTCATTTGGTGACTCCTAATTCTTATCTTGTGGGAATAAGTAAATAACTTTTCCTTATTTACTTTTTCCATACCAGTCATGAGTTTTTAGACCTCTATCATATCCCCCCTTAGTCTCCTCTTTTATAAACTGAAAAGTCCAAGTCTTTTTAATCTCTCTTCATATGGGACCCATTCCAAACCCCTAAGCATTTTTGTTGCCCTTGTCTGAACCTTTTCCAATGCCACTATATCTTTTTTGAGATGAGGCGACCACATCTGTATGCAGTATTCAAGATGTGGGCGTACCATCATTTTATATAGAGGCAATACAATATTTTCTGTCTCTCTATCCTTTTTTTAATGACTCCTAACATTCTATTGGCTTTTTTCACTGCTGCTGCACACTGAGTGGATGTTTTCAGAGAACTGTCCACAATGACTCCAAGATCTCTCTCCTGAGTAGTTCTAGCCAAATTAGTCCCCATCATATTGTGTATATATAGTTGGGATTATGTTTTCCAATGTGCAATAACTTTAAGGAATGCAAGGCTCCATTAAATCAAATACTAAATAATAATAATAATATGGTGTTGTATTATCATTATATATACACACATAGAAATACTGCATTTTAGGCAAAAACTAATTGCCTTAGGTGTCAGCAAGAATTTTCTCCCCATTCCGCCTGATCCCAAGCCTACTATTGAAGTCCATAGAAAGACTCCTATTCTCTTTAGTAAGTAGAGCCCTGCAGAGTTACAAAATTTTGTATTCACATTTGTATCTGCAAAAGTGAGCCATGGACATTCGCATCCCATCTGCGGATGCAGATAGCCACAGTTATTGCAGTTTTGCAGGGCTCTGTTAATAAGCTTTCCATCAGATCTGTGCAGAATTACACAGTGGACCAGCTGCTTTTATCATGAAGACTGAGTTGCCTTCATCCTAAGCATCTGCTTCTGGCCACGGCAGGATGCTAGAGAGTGGATTTAAAGTTATAGTGATTTTACTTACGTGCTTCTTTGGGTTTACATTAAAATAACAAAAACAAAAGCTTCTTTAAAAGTTTTATAAATTGCTATCCGTTGATTTCTGCAAATCTGAAAGGATTAAACGAGTCAGAATTATTTTTTAAGACACTCATTTTTCCTTTACTCTGCAGTGCCACCCTAGCGGATGCCTTATTGATCTCTGTATGCAAATGGGTATTATAATGGTGCTAAAGCAGACCTGGAATAATTTCATGGAGCTGGGCTACCCGTAAGTAAATCTACTGCCTTTGTTTATAGAGGAAACAGAAAATACTATTTTCTTTATTGCCTTCAGATTTTCTTAAATGGGAGAAAACCACCACAGTAATTATAGTGTCACACTGAGACACAGTGGATAACTCTGCTGAGATTTTCAGATGCATGGTGATATTTTCATAAGTCTATCAAAATGAAATCACACAAATATAAATAATATTTTATTAGAAAATATTTCATTTCCGGAAGTTGTAGTATTTTCCAATTTTAAAAAAAAGTTTCTATACCATACTGCTCTTCACTACACTGATATGTTAGATTCATGCTTTTTAGTCTATACCAATCAGTTCTAATTCGATTTCTCCTTGCTGGGTGACACAGGATACCTAAAAGGTATGAGCCAGAAAAAGTGCACTGCTGGTAGGCAGTCAAAAATGTGCAATTAGACACATTTACTGACCTGGTCACATTTACTGACAATGTACATGCTAACATGAGGCTTTGTTCTAGCTAACAGGGACTGCTGTTATTTCATTTAACAATGCATGGAATTCATATTTAATGGATTGCTATCGGCAATTGCTATCGGCAATTAGGAACACAGATCAGTGGAGTGGAGAGCCACAGTTGGGAAATGAGCAAGTAAAAGAGAAATTAGCACCGTACATTTTTGTACCCTTGCAGAGGGCCAATGTTCACATCAGTTTGCCTTGCTGCAGAACCCACAGCAGAGCCAGTGCCATGGAAAGGAGATTTCAGGCTCCAGAGCTGCAGTAGCCACATCACAGCAGTTCTGTTAAGCTGCTTTAGCTCTTGCTGAACAAAGTCATAAACTTTAGAGTAAATTGCCCCAATCACTACCTGCTAGGCAAGCAAGGTGTTGAGTATGCTCTACTTTCCTTATGTTTCACAGTTCTCTCCTCCTCAGCATGCCATGATTCTGTAGCAGTCACATGCTGCTCCAGTTTGAGGAATTCGTTAGAAAAAGCAGCAGCAAAATTGTTGCTGCTTTGCCTCTTCTGTCAGTTTTTGACCGTCTAGTTCCAGCTCTCTGCCAGCCATTAATGAGCACATTGAAAGCTAATGAAAAGCAAAGAGGGAGATTAAAGAAGAGCTGAACGGGAGCTAGGAAAAGATCAGTATAAAGGATGGGAGATTTAATAGAAGTAATGTCTGTTTCACACAAAGTTGGGGACTCCACTGTAGAGTTCCAGCACAAAGCTGAAGCCGGATGAGGAGTTTGCACAGCATCTGGTACCAGGGACAGAGGTGCTCAGACTCCCTCCCTTTTAGCCTGTGAATCCTCAGCAGGCAGGAACCTCTCCTTTTTCTGCCAAACAGCCTCACTAGGAGGTTTCTAATCTTCTAGAAAAACACCACAATTTGCTTGGGTGTCCAATGGATTCAGGGAGGATCCTTTATAATATACCTTCATTATG
Source organism: Rafetus swinhoei (assembly GCA_019425775.1). NCBI lineage: Eukaryota > Metazoa > Chordata > Testudines > Trionychidae > Rafetus > Rafetus swinhoei. The sequence continues at coordinate 263,819,373 of CM033437.1, read as the reverse complement.
GCCTTTGTACAGAGGCCAGCTACTGTCTGTGCAGTCCCTGGTCAGTGTAGCCATTGCGTTGTACTAGGGCCAATGGTGGTGGAAGCTTCCCCAAGGGGTGCACACCAATGAGAGAAGTCAGACCAGCCTGCCATAGAGCTCCCCCTCCAACCATGTGCTCCCCAGAGCCTCTGGAGGAATCTGAGAGAGTCAGGGCCTTGTCCAAAGACTCCTGTTTCTATGAGTTTTATAGTGGGATCCTAAAAGAAGCCTGTCATGTCTCACCTGAGGTGTGTGATGTTAACTTGGGTTTAGAAATTTCTGCTATGAAAATGCCCAGAGAGCTTTAAAAAATCAGTTGTGGGAGCCAGACACCAGAAAGTGACACATGACATGCTGCAGAATTCTAGGGGCTGGATGAGAACCAGTCTATGCTGTAATGGTTACAGGCTTTGACACACATGTGTAAGGCAAAGGCATGGAGCTCAAATGATGCTTCAGTGCAAGCTGAAATTCACCATCTGCAGAAGCGGAGCCTCAGAGCTTGATGTCTAAGATCCCTGTGGAGTTTTCCAAACAATATCAGCAATGTGTGGTGGGATGGAGAGGGAGAGACAGCACAAGGAAGTGGTGGAAATGGCCAAAATAGTTTGGGGAACTATTAGTGAAGTGACAGAGAAAATGCCACATTCAAAACCGAAGTCACATTTTCAGGTGAAGATTTCTCATCTGAAAGTGTAAATCAGTTCTGTTCCCATATCTTGCACCCAGCCCAAATGTACTGGTGAAGGTCATATGTCAGAATAAATGTGCAAATAATTAGGAAATTATGTATAAATTGTTGTACGGTTTGGGGGTGAGAACTTACTTCTAAGGAGAAAATATAGTACATGTAGACATGCAAGCCACACTACCTGGTTTTAACTTTTTACATCAATTGCTAATCTGATGACAACAGTATGTCCACAATCATTAGCCTGCCGACTTGTTATATTACTAAACATTCAGTTCCAGAGGACACATTTCCATTCAGAGAGAACCGTCCATCGCCCTTCTTAGCTCTGATTGACTCAAGTTATTTGCTATTCTAGGCTGGGAATAAGAAGGAAGTTCAATAAGAAATGGTCTTTTCTTAGTTAAGAACATCTGTATCCGAAGGACAGTTCAGGAACTTTTTCCCCATCTTAGAGAAAATAAAGGAGAATGTTCTGTGCTACCAGCCACATCTGTTACTAATATCAAGCTCTCCCACACACTGATACATTCAGTTTACAAAATATATTGTCTAGTCCAGCCCAGTCTCTTTCTCATGACTAATAAGTAATCAAACTAAGCTTGCCACTCAGTCCTCCAACAAAGCTAACCCTCAGAGAATGGCACAGAGAAAGGAGTCTTCAGAATCTCACATCTCAGTGTTGGTAACTGGGAAGTAGTAGCCAATAATATCAGACTTTCTGGTCCGGCAAGATCCGTGGTCTGGCAGGACCATGGATGTTCCAGGACCAAAGTCCCAGTGGAGGGCTTGTGGCTAGAAGCCCTACAGCAGGGCTGCCTTGTGGCAGCAAAACTGCCCAGTGGGACTTGGAGGCAGCAGCAGTGGGGCAGGGGCCAGGAGTCTTGCAGCTGCCCAGCAGGACTAGGAGGCAGTGGGGCTGGCCCACAGAACCAGGAGCCCAATCACAGGGCTGCCTGGCTGCGGAGCCAGCAGCTCAGGAGTGGAGCTGCTGCCCAGTGGCACAACTCATCAAGGCCAGAAGGCAGCAGAGGCTGCCTAGAAGAGCTGGACCCCAGCAGCAGCTGCCCCACAGGGCTGGAAGCCCAGCGGTGGGAATGTCCGGTGGCAGGGTTGCCATGGTGGGGCCATGGGTCCTGTGCACAGAGGGGCCAGAGGTAGTGGGGAGCCAGCTAGGAGGCTGACAGCCAAGCATGCTGGGGGGGCAGTGTCAGGGGGAAGCAGAATGACCTCCCCTGGTCTAGCAAAATCCCCAAGGGTGCTGGACCAAGGAGGTCCAACCTGTAGTAAGATTCTTCCACTTGCAGTTTATACATGCATATTTGCCTAAAATGCTGAATAACAAATACATGAGTGTTTGCACTTTATTTGAAATATGCAGGTTAATTCAGAACTGGTGGACCAGGAGGAAATTACGACAGGAACATGGTACACAGAGAAAAGCAAGCTTCCCACAGTGGGAAAAGGACTACAATCTTCAGCCTATGAATGCTTATGGACTCTTTGATGAATACCTAGAAATGAGTATGAAAATGTTCTGACTTCATTTTTTTATGCTAGATTTTAATGTTGTTACCTTTTTTTAAAGCCCAGAGGGCTGAACTGTTTAATTAAAAATTTTAAAGTACTGTTGTATGAAACTAGAGACTGCAGAACGATTTCCATTATTACAAGTTAGGTAAGGAATAGGCATGAATTGTTAAGAGCCAAACCAGGGCAATATTTCTAACGTGATGTAGCAAACTCCCATTTGTGAAACGTTTTACCTGATAAGTTGCTTTCATGAGCAGAAGTATATTCCCTAAATTTCAGCCTCAAAATTTTTACTCCCTAAACTGCATGGTTTCTTGTGTCATTTTTCTTACACAGCAAATTCCACTGAACTCGGATAAAGTCTGCCCTATTTGAGGTGAAACGTGTGGCAATTGCTGTGTGGTTGCTGGTGACTTGAGACTGGTACTGATTGGTTGCAGATCAATTTGGAGTCGGGAAATCAATTGTTTGGACTGTCTCAATGCCAGTGTGCAGGGCAGTGAATTGCGTTGTGCTACAAAGGCCTGTGCCTCTGGGAAACGTGCATGAAATAGCATGCAGTTGTGCAGAAATGGGTTTCTCTAACTGTGGAGGGGCGGTAGCTGGCACACCTATTCCAATTTTGGTATTAGACCACCTTTTGACAGAGGTGCACCATGCAGGCACTTGTGGGTCATCCTGGGCATTTCATAACACACACGTCTCCAGAAACATGGCCTGTATAGAAAGCTACAAGCAGGGACTTGGTTTCCAGAATAGAAGATTATAGTGGGGTGGGACACTGAAATGCCCATAGTGATCCCAGAAGACCCAGCAAACCCCTGACAGCTGTGACTCTTGAAACCTTACACAGAAAACCACACTGCAATAAGGAGCATTTCAACAACAGGCTGAGTAGGTGCCAGATGACAGTGGAATGTGTCTTTGGCAGATGAAAGGTGTGCTGGCAATGTCTTTGGGGCATGTTAGACTTCAGTGAGGATAATATTCCCGTGGTCATAGCTGTGTGTTGTATGGTGCTTAATCTTTGTGAAGCTAAAGATGCAAGGTTTGCTCAGGATGGAAAGTTGAGGCAGACCACTTGGCTGCCAATTTTCAGCAGCCAGATATCAAGGCTAAGCGAGGGGCCCAAAGGTAGGCAGTTTGAATCAGAGAGGTGCTGAGGCAACGCAGCAAATGAAAACCAGCAATGTGTATCTCTGTGAGTTGCAATGTTACATTATGTCTAGTTTGCCTAGGAAGCGATCATGATCTCTATGGCCTTACATCCAGGAAGCAAATGATTAAACTGCCTGTGCATATACTGGTAGTGTCTGCTATCTGAATCTGTAGGAAACAAATAAAGATGAGTTACTGTTGCAAAGCTTTGCTTTTATTAAACAAGAAACAACACACACAGAGACACTTGGTGGCAAAGGAGGTCCCAGGGAAAGGCAGACTTACATAGCTATGTGTGTGCCCAGCTATCATTTTGAAAGTTGTCCAAGGGGATGGAGTGAAGGATTCCCAGAAAGCTAAAGGAGTTGTGTGGGCAGAGTTTGGCAAAAGGGGGAGGAGGGAGGCATGTAAAAGTGTTCTGAATGTGCTGTAGGGATGGGTGGGCATGCATCTGTTAAGTCTACAGCAATATTAAAGATTTCAGCATCTGTGTTTGCTCCTCCATGACTTTCCTCATCTGCTCAGTAGCGTCTTTATAAACTCCTGATTTTCTTTTCTGTCCAGCCTTTCTGTTTCTGTCCACCAGGCCCACCAACGGGTGGGAGGGCAGCAAAGGGGGCAGTTGCCTCAGGGCCTGGAGAGTCAAAGGGGTCCAGAGCTCCTGGCTGCCCCGGCCCCTTTGAATTGCTGCTGAAGTGCACCTTCACGTGGCTCTGAGGACTCGGGGAGGTTGCACCGCACTCTGGGTAGCGCTAAGAACCAATTGCTCTTGGCCCCACCCTCTTCTGCCCTTGGCCCTGCCCCTTCCAAGAGCATGGAGACAGCCTTCCCCCCCACACACACACACCTTGCCCTGAGGCTTGTGGTGGCTGTTGGCCCTACTGCCTTCCACTCCTTGTGTTCCCTTTTCTCTGTATTGGAGAAGCACAGCCTTCTTTGCTCCATCTTGGGCATTTTCTTATTTGGCAGAAACACTCAGCTGGTGTGTGGGGAGAGGGAAAGTTCTAAAGGCCACATCTGCCACAGTATAGAACAGATTGGGTGTCTCAGCTCTCAGGAAATTCCAGCATTTGTTCTCTCACCCTGGTGCTGACCTTTTGGGAAAAGAATTGACACATTGGTGCCACTAGGACAGTGATTTTTCAACCTTTTTTTCTCATGACCCAGTTAAGAAAATTGTTGATACCTGTGATCCAACATAATTTGACTAGAGTGTGGGCTCCGGGGTGAGGCTGAGGATGAAAGCTTTGGGATGTAGGAGGGGGCTCTGGCTTTGGGGTGGGGTCAGAGCTGTGGCAGGAGGAATTTACCTTGAACAGCTTCTGGTCAGTGGTGCAGCGGGAGTGCTAAGGCAGGCTGCCTGCCTCTGCAGACCATGCTGCACCCCAGAAACAATCAGTAGCAGGTTCCCAGCCAATGGGAGTGTGGAACTAGTGCTCAGAGCAGGGGCAGTGCTTTCCCTCCTTCCACCTAGGAGCTGGGCCTGCTGCTGGCAGTTCTGGGGCACAGCAGAGTCTGAGGTGTCAGGAGAGGCAGGTGGCTGCCTTAGCTCCCCCACTGGTCACCTGATCATCCAACTGCAACGAGACCCAGTGCCTGACATTCCACGACCCAGTACTGGGTCGCAACCCCTTGTTTGAAAAACACTGCACTAGTATATAGTGATAATACGGTACTTCATAAGGAGCAAGTTTACTAGCTATTTGACATCTCAGTAGCCTAGCATTTTGGATAAGGTCTTGAAAGTGAATATTGAAAACACTAACCTTTTATTTCCTCTCCCAGTTCTTCAGTTTGGATTCACAACCATCTTTGTGGCAGCTTTTCCACTGGCACCACTGCTGGCCTTACTTAACAATATTATAGAAATCCGGCTTGATGCATACAAATTTGTCACACAGTGGAGGAGGCCATTAGCCTCAAGAGCCAAAGATATAGGTGAGCTGTTTATATGTATCTTTTTAAAGAAAGAGCATTGATCACTTGATGAAATCAATGATTTTAAATTAAAGTTACAAATCTTTACTGGCTTAAGCTTTGATTCCTGACCTCTTCCTCTTTATATAAAATAATGCACAATTTTGGCTCCTAAAAAAAGCTGTAAATATTCAATGTCAGTTTATTTGTGTTACCTACTAATCCAAATTGGAAAATAGGTTTTAATGACTGGGTGCATGAATTATCAGTCCAGATTTTTAAACTAAGTGTTCTGTGCTCTCTGCTGGGTTTTCCTTTGGTGGATGCACTTTCTTAGTATCACATGCTTATTTTTTTGTATATAAAGTAAATTAAAGACATTTTACAATGATGCAAATTGAAGTAATTTCCATCTCTGAGAAGCTTTGCACACTTTCTAGTCACTCAGCCAAAAGTAGGTTTACCTTTGACTGGTTGAGAAAACTAAACAGCTGTCTGCAAAGGTCTTTGAAGTGCTGAGACTTTCCAGGATTGACTAAAAAAGGGGCAACTCTACTTACTGGTTCAATCTCCTCAGAGGGGTAATCTCTAGCTGGCTGGTAATAATAAAAAGTAACAATGAAATAATGAAAAATAATCTTTTCACTATCTTATCATTCAATTGTGTTTATAATTTTAAAATGTAATTTGAAGAATGATTTAAGAAGATGGAAACATCCATTTAGGATCAGATTCTGATCCCCTTAATCACAGTGAATACCACCTTTCTCCAGTCCCAGTTCCACAAAATATTTACATGTGCTCATGTGCTTTGCTGAATCAGGCCCTGTGAGCAGTTGGCTTCAGTGGGATTGCTAGCAGGGTAATATGTAACTCAGCATGGGTAAAGGTATGGGATTCTGGCTATTTAAGCATTCAATCTTCAGTGTGAAAAATTGTGATACCTCTTCTAAGTGACTGTGCAAAGGACTGTCAGTCACCAGCAAGGCCATCCCTAGGAGGTTATGGGGCCTGGGGCAATGCTGTACATACTACCAGGCACGGTAGTCAAAACAAAGCACCACAAACTATAACCCAGAACACTACATTGCAGACGCAATTCTCCCTCTGTGGTGAGGATGAGAGCCCAAACCACATTGGACAGCTTCTGGTTAAAACTGGTTGAAGTTTTTCAATCAAAACTGTTTGGAGACCCCCAGAAAAATGGATTTTTGACTAACTTTTCATGAAAAATTTAACTATCTTTTTATGTAGCAAATTTCAATTTTTCAAGGAAAAAAAATGAACACTCAAAAACCTTAGTTTTCATTTTCTCCTGAAATCAAGAATTTTCAAACAAAAAAACCAAAACATTTTGTTTAAGAAATGCATGACAGTGCTTCATTGTAGTTGTGGTTTGGCTGCTTCAAGCTCTGTTCCCTAGCCAAACTACATTTTCCATGATACTCTGTTACATCATGGGTGATGTAGTCCAGCCAAAGGGCCTGTCCCATAGAGAATAGGTGCATAAGCACCAAAAGTGCTACTTCCATGTAAGGTTGCCAGGTGTCCGGTATTGACCCGGACAGTCCGGTATTTTCGCCTCCTGTCTGGTAAAAAAATTCAGAAAATACCGGACACCTAAAATGTCCTGGTATTTTCTGATTTTTTTTCCCCTGACAGACACCTGGCAACCCTACAACACACTCAGCAACCAGGCCCAGCCCCTGGATTCCCACTGGGCCCCCCAGATGTCCCTGCCCCCCGTTTACTTGGTTCCACAGGGGCTTGTCTTGTGGCTGGAGCAGAAAAACAAAATGACCTCTGGCAAAAAAGCCTTTTCTTAAAGGGCCCAGGCTTTTTTTTTTTTTTTTTTTTTTTTTTTTTTTTTTTTTTCAACAACTTTTGGTCTCCCCCCTTTTTTTTTTCTCAACAGAATTTTTTTCCCAGTGTTTTTTTTTGGGGGGGGGGCGTGGCGGGGAGTTTGGTATTTTTGGTTAAACCATCTGGCAACCCTACTTCCATGAGACATGTCATCACCATCTCTGAATTGAAGTGTTTGGTTTTAAGCCAAACATTTCCAGCAGAAATGTTCAGTTTTCAATTTTTTGCAGAAAAGTCAGATTTCTCTGCAGAGAAAAAGCCCTGGCTTTCTAGACATGTCTAGTGTTAGATATATCACTCCAAGGCAGTTCTAGAAGACATTCAGATACTGCCATAATAAGGGGAGTAATGTGGAATAGAATAAATCATGTTTTCTAAATAAAATAAGTATTTTTAAATGGCCTTAATTTTTAAAAATACTTATTGATTTTTATGCAAAATCACTAAGTTAAAAAATGGTGTAGCAAATACCAGTCATAAGTGTTAAGCACAGGTCAGCTCCTTACATTATACACTTTTCTTCTTTGATTCCCATCTGTCAGCTTAACAGCAACAATGGGGCTGAATGAAATTGTTCTACCTCTTTCTTGTACCAACTTTATAGCCTTGGTCAACTTTCATACACATAATGTATTAATTACCTTAATGAAGACTCCTGCCCAAAGATGAGACGCGTCTTTTGCAATATAATGGATCAAACATTTTTAAAAACATGATGAAACCTTCAGTCTTGCTTTATTAAGTTCCTTTGAAGTTCTCCTAATGATTTTCACTATGTGCACAGCTCTAGTAATGATGCTACAAACAATTCTAGAAGATTAAAAAGAACTTGCAGTGTAGGAGTGCTTTGCTGCTGCTTAAAAGTATTTTAGAGCTGGATAAGCAAAAATGGGCACCAACTTATCACCCACTGGCAGTCAGCTCCCTCTCTTTCCCCTCCTCCAGTGCCTTCGGTCCTTTCCCTTCCTCCAAGCATCTCCTGCACACTGTGTAAACAGCTATTCCACAATATGCAGGAGGTGCTGGGAGGGAAGGGAAGGAGCAAGGGTGAGAAGAGGGAAGACAGGGATGGGACCTTAGGGAAAGGGTGGATTGGAGCAGGAGCAGGGAGTAGAAAGAGGAGGGAAGGGGATGAGGTGGAGGCTTGGGGAAAGCCGATGGCCTGTGGTCGGTCCTGCAGCAGGCAGGGTGTCTATTACCCTCTGGATAGAGAGGAAGTTAGCGCCTATGTAAGCAATGACACCTTTCTTCCATAATAGGCATGGAAACTCAAAAAGAACAGCTATGTCAATGGTCTTGGCTAAGATTCATGCTCTCACCATCCAAGCATGATGAATGAACATGGTGTCTTGGCTGGCTATCATCATGCTCATTTGTTGTGATGGCATTTTGCCTAGTCTCCAGTTGGAAGACCTCACTCTAGTGCCAGGAGTGCTTTTGGGCAGCTTTGGCTGATCTGCCAGCTGCGACCCTTCCTGAATAAGAACGACTTGGGTACAGTGATTCATGCTCTTGTTGCATCCTGATCGGATTATTTTAATGCGCTCTATGTGGGGTGCCTTTGAAGAGTCTTTGGAAGCTTCAACTGGTCCAGAATGCGGCTGCTTGAGTTTTAACTAACACTCATTATATGGAGCACATTATGCTGGTGTTCCGGCAGCTGCACTGGCTTCTGGTATGTTTCCAGGCACAATTCAAGGTCTTGGTTATGACTTATAAATCCCTAAATGGGTTGGGATCGGGGTATTTGAAGTACCGTCTCCTCCTATACGCACCTGCCTGGGGATTGAGTCAGCTAGGGAGGCTCTGCTCCATGTTCCTCCACTTATGGAGATAAGGTTGACATCTACGCGGATTAGGGCCTTCTCAGCCTTTGTCCCTAGGCTATGGAATTCTCTCCCCCAGGACATTCGCCTGGCACCAACGTTGTCACTGTTTCAGCACCAGGCCAAGGCCACCTGTAGGGAATAATTCTGGACACACTGGGTGCAGGTGAGAACAAGCTGAGGATTTATTGAACACCAGCGCTGGTGGAGTACCAACCAGGGGTTAACCTGGAGAGCACTAGCTAAATCAAAACATACATTAGATTATATAGGCAGCAGATGGGCGGAGGGGAAGTGATTTGATAGGTCTAGTGGCGGAAATTAGATGAGCACATAAGCCAATGAACTATGAAGGTTACACAGTATCTCCGCCCATTACCAATTAAACATGTTATCACTAATACAGGTAATTATTTCTAACAAGCTAAATGACCCAACATAAACAAAATGGACATGTTGATGTGAACTTGTTTTGCTGAAATTGTGATATGTCTACTGCAAGATGACTACTTCCTTGCGTTGGCACAGTCCTTGGGATCCAAGCTGATTAATCTGAAATTACAGGAGACAGTGAGAAAAACCGCGCACCTTATCAGAGTGAGGCCCCTTTGGAATGTAGTTGCCAGGGGAACCAGGGTCACAGTAACTGCCTGTCTGTATGCTTCCCAGGCCTGGCCCAATGATTTATGATTTGCAAGTTCTCAGCAAGATACCATGGACTGCCTCAGTTTACCCCTACACCACCCTTTTTACCCATACTTTTATTTGTGTTTAGGTATATGTGTGTGTCCCTCCTCTTGATGTGTTTTAACATGTTTAATGTTCCCCCTTCTTTGGGGTCTTGTATTTTACTTTATATACATTTATTTATTGTGTTTTTAAAAAATGTTGTAAGCCACCTCAAATATTTTAAATAGAAAGGCGGGGTAAAATATTTTAAATAAATAAATAAAGACAAACAGACAGATGGATTTATACTGGCAACCTGCATATCATTACAAGCACCATTGCTTCTTCAGGAAATAATCCAGCATTATCTAGTGCTAGACCCACATGTCACTTTGATAATTGTCTTCCCTGGAACTAATGCAACATTTTCTTTTTTTGAAAGGAATCTGGTATGGAATTCTGGAAGGTATTGGAATTCTCTCTGTTATTACAAATGCATTTGTAGTAGCTGTGACTTCAGATTTCATCCCTCGACTTGTTTATGCTTACAAATATGGACCTTGTGCAGGGCAAGGAGAAGCTGGACAAAAGTAAGGTTTCTTTAGGAAAGTATAACTGTGCATGAAAATCTCTATTTCCTTGAAATACAAATAGCATTACTGTCTCCATATTGACAGATTCCACTAATCAGAATGTTCTCCAAATTTCACTGCCATAGTAATTAATACTTTTGGTATCAACAATACAGTCTTTGAGTAGCTAGGATTTATTATCTTAGGGGAAAAGTTCTGGATCGGTTATAGAAACTTCAGGGGCTATAATCACAAGCTATTGTCATAATCAATATATTGGCCCAGAACACCATGTGACGTGTAGTTAAAGAAGCTATACTGATTTTCACCATCTGAAGAGCTGGCCCATCACATTTAGCTTATTTACTAAACCTCTTTCTGCTGAGATAGGATTTTACAGGTATTAATCAAAGAATCATAGAACTGGAAGGAATCTCGAGAGGTTATCATATCCACGCATGGCACAACCAAGTACCATCTAGACCAACCCTGACAGGTGTTTGTCTAACCTGCTCTTAAAAAATCTCCAAATGATGGAGATTCCACAACCTCCCTAGGCAATTCATTCCAGTGCTTAATCACCCTGACAGGAAGGTTTTTCTAATGTCCAAACTAAAGCTTCCTTGCTGCAATTTAAGCCCATTGTTTGTTGTCCTAGCCTCAGAGGTTAAAGAGAATAATTTTTCTCCCTCCTATTTATAACAATATTTTATAAACTTGAAAACTGTTATGTCCCCTCTGTCATCTCTTTTCCAGACTAAACAAACCTAATTCTTTCAATCTTCTGTCATTGGTCATGTTTTCCAAACCTTTAATCATTTTTGTTGCTTTTCTCTGCACTTTTTCCAATTTGTCTTTCCTGAAGTGCAGTGCCCAGAACTGGAGACAATACTCTAGTTGAGGCCTAATCAGTGTGGAGTAGAACAGAAGAATTATTTCTCATGTCCTCTTTACAACACTCTTGCTAATACATCTGAGACTTATGTTTGCTTTTTTTGCATTGGTTTCAAAATGGTTATTTCACTGTTGACTCTTATTTAGCTTGTGGTGTGCTATGACCCCTAGATTCCTTTCTGCAGTTCTCATTCCTATGCAGTCAATTCCCATTCTGTATGTGTGAAACAGATTGTTCCTTCCTAAGTGCTTTGCATTTGTCCTTATTGAATTTCATCCTATTTACCTCCAACCATTTCTCCAGTTTGTCCAGATCATTTTGAATTACAATTCTATCCTCCAAAGCAATTGCAAACTCTCCCAGGGTGGTATAATCTGCAAACTTTATGTGTGTACTCTGTATGCCTAAATCATTGATGAAGATATTGAACAGAACTGGACCCAGAACTGTTCCCTGCAGAATCCCACTCATTTTGCCCTTCCAGCATGACTGGGAAACACTGATTACTTACTACTCTCTGGGAACAGTTATCCAACCAATTATGCACCCACCTTATAGTAGCACCATCTAATCCAAGAAAAATGCAGATTCCGATCAGAAGAGGCAACTTCAGCTTTATCAGGCAAGCTATAATTACTGAGCAAAATAACATCTGTGATCCTTTTAAAAAGACTGAGCTTTTACATTAGGACTTTTGAAAGGCAGTCCTGCATTGAGTCTGTGCAGTTGTCGTGTACTTTTATTCTGGTGCTGATAAATTCCTAATTACAATAGTGCATGCACTATTGCCATGCAACTTGGCATCATTTAAATCAAAGGGTCCACTTCGGGAAAGTTGCTAGCAGGCCCATGCCACTTTGTTTGCCTAAAGGGTCCATAGTCATGGAGCCTCACAGCTCCCATTGGCTCCAGTTCGCTGTTTCCAGCCAAGGGGAGCAGTGTGGCCTGGACTGCCACTTCCCGATGCTTCCCTTAGCTGGAAACAGTAAACCAGAGCCAATGGGAACTGCGTGGCTCTGTGACTGCGGAGACAGTAAGTAAACAAACTGGAGCGGCTCATTAGCAGCTTTCTGAGAGTGGGTCTGCAGACCACTTTGAGAAACACTACTTTAGGTAAATAAAGTGGCATGGACCCACTAGCAGCTTTCCCAAAGCAGGCCTGCAGAACACTTTGAGAAACACTGTTCTAAAATACAGTGTGCTACTGTAGGAATTGTGAAGGCACCCTGAATGAAATCACTGGTTTCACCCAACCCAATTCAACCTCAAATGTTCAAAACTTGCAAATAAGCTCCTAACCACTCTGGCATTAAGTGTTGTATTACACTAAAAGCATTAAGCTCAGGAATACATAGCAATAGTTAGCTTGCATCCTGCTATCAGATATAAATATATCACTTTGTAGCTTTATTTTTCCTCACTGATACAGAGAAGGTGATTCTTTGTTGTTGTTTTAGCTGTATTTTGTATGCCAGTGCAGGTTAGTCATACCAATGGAGACAGTTCATAGTACTTGACTCATTATCCTGTCAAGGATGTGGTATTTCCATACATGCTGGAAAAAATGTTCTGCCTATATTCCCATAAAGAGTTGTAGAAAATCTTTGAGTCAGTAAGGTGTTAGTTCTGATGCCAATCATTGGTAAGCATAGGCATCCCCTTGCTGCCCATTGTGATCACCCTTAGGGAATTTAAGTGGTACTAGCTTTTTCTGCTTTATTAAGTTATTTCATACCACAGTCCCAGAAAATGTATTTTGAAATGACATTTTATAAGGAAGATATTTTAGTGTACTTCCTTTCAAGCTATTTCTGCTTAGAGACATTGACTGGGCTTAATGCAAGAGATCTTAAACTGTTGTGTTTTAAAAACTTTCACACAGTTTTCCAGCAATATGCTAAACAACTCACTCACATAAGCAACTAAATCTAATCCCTCAGAAGAGACCAACTTGGTTAAATTCTTTCTATTTTAATAGTTTTGGGAGGAGAGACATCAGAAAAATTGTGCAAGATACTAAAGAAAATATTGCAATTAATTTCAGCTCTGTAGCTACTCTAACTGTAGGTCTTGAACCATAGCCAGCTGGAACATCATTTAAGTACTAATCTGGTGAACCTACAGTTTCCCACACAATTTAAGCTTACTTTTTAAAAAAATCCAGTTTTACTGGTTGTGGAAAAACCTACAAATGAGAACCAGTGGAATTCTCTCTTTACTCTGTTGCCAAACAATCAAAAAAAATACTTAGATCACTCTTATTAGGTTTTAGAATTATCCAACAAGTCAGTTCACATCTCTCTAAGGTACAGCCTACACTAGGAAATTGGCCACATTCCAAGGGAGGAAGCAATCTTGTAAAACAGTTCAGATTACACAAGCGTGCTGGTTGCAGCCTGCCAACTTCAGTAGAACATGAAACAGTGGTTGAAAACCAATTTAAAAAGATTCTCAAGCCCTGGGTAGCCAGGCTAGGAGGCCACCAGACTCACTTTAGACAAGCTACTGACTAGCTATTGGATGGCCACTATCAGTTTGTGGTTTCTGTCAACCTGGACTGGATTCGGTTCACTGAATTAAGTTCCTTAATCTTGAGAGTGGCTTTCTTTCATCTGTTGTTTTAAACAAATTAATCCACACAGTCGCTAAGGTGCCACTGGATTCCTCTTAGTTTCTATGACAGGGATGGGCAATAATTTTTGATGGGGGTAGGGGACACAGCCTTCTCAAGCAGACTCCCTGCCTGCCCCGCCCCTGCACTGGCTGCAGCGGCCATGTAGTTTTTGAACAGCTCTGAGCCTGAGAGGAGGGGAGATGTGCTTTGCAAGCTGTCTGTTGATAATAGGCAGCTCCCATTGGCCAGAAACTGTGTGAGGCCATGTGGGAAGCCTCTCCCCCTTCCCCCAGGCTCACAGCTGTTCAAACAGAGCCCTGCAGTAGCTTTTCTCAGCAGCATATGGGGAGCAGGCAGGAGTCTGCCTGAGGCAGATCTAGGGACTTGATGAGCTGGATTTGGCCTACGGAGGATATTTTGTCCAGGCCTGGATTAAGATTTAGAGACCATGGGAAGGAGGCCCTTGAAGAATTCCACCAGGATTTCAACAATTTCCACCCCACTGTCAACCTCAGCCTGGAACAATCCACACAAGAGAACCTTTTCCTGGACCGTACAGTACAAATAAATGATGGTTACATAAACACCACCCGATATGAGAAAACCTACTGATCGCTATTTCTAACCTACAAGCCTCCATCCAGGAAACATTACACAATCCATTGCTACTCTTTAGGTGCCACAGGACTCCTTGTTGTTTTTGCAGATATAGATTAACACAGGTGCCCCTCTGAGACTAATCCACAAAGGTCAGCGCTGGCTGACACATCAATACTACCCAAGTAGTTTTCTAGATGGGTGCCTGAAAAACATTTCAAAACAGAATCCATTTTGTAATGTAGAGAGAGAAAAAAAGTCTCAATATTGTTAATTATTTCATTGCTGATTACCTCTGAAGAAACATCCAACAAATATGCTGATTGGGTGTCACTGAAGTTAGAGATGGAAAAGGCATGGTACTTCAGTCTGTGGAAGAGGAACAGCAATGTTGTAGCACTCCTTTCGCTTCAGGTTGAATTTGGGAGCAGTTATGCAAATATGGCTGAGAATTCTCTGAGCAGCCATGATTGTCTCTCTCAGCCAGTGATTGTCTTTCTCAGCCTTTGGCACCATTGCTCTGCCCCATGCTGCATAATGTGGCTGGACTTCTACACATGTGGTCAATGCAGAGCAGGGATGGCATGACACCCTTAGCCAGCTTCATCCTTAATAAACCAATGAATTTGAACAAGGGAAGTGACATCTCCCAGACCTCATTACCATTGACCAACAACGAGGTGTCAGTGTCTCTGAGCCATAATGGAACACAGGAATTGCCACACTGGCTCAGATTAGTGGCCCATGTAGTGGTATCTTGTATCTGCAACTGGCCAGGACCAGCTTTAGGGGAAGGTGCATGAAACCATAATGGACAGTTATGAAAGAACTTGCCCACAGGGAGATGTTTCTTTCTAACGTCTGTCAGCTAGAGGTTAACTTATGCCTGAAAACATGGGGGTTTATATTCCTTGTTAAAATTATTATCATTTCTATTATAACTGTGAGTGCTCTCAATATTCAACAAATGTTTAATCTTTCTTTGAATTCTATTCTTGGCCACAATGATGTTTTGTGGCAATGAGTTCCACAGGTTAATCATGATGCATGTAAAATGGCATTTCCTTTATCGGTGTTAAATCTATAGCCTTTCAATGTCATTGAATGTCCTTTTATTCTTGTATTATGAGAGAGTTTAAATAGGAGCATCCAATTTATCTCCCCTATATCATTCATCATTTTGTGTGCCTCTGTTGTGTCACATCTTGTTATTTGTCTAGCTAAACCGTCTCCATCTTTGTAATCTCTCCTAATACAGAAGCCTTTCAATGCCTCAAATCATTTTTGCTCCCCATCTGTGAACCCTTCTATTTCTGTTACATACATAACTTTTTAGATAGGATGACCAGAACGGAACACAGTGTTCCAGATTCATATGTAATGTCTGAGTGCAAGTAGGGGAGAGGGTAAATCTAAATACTTTAAAGAAATCTAATGTGAATACAGGGGCAATCTAACTTTGTGCAGCATATGCATGGTTTGGGGAGAGAGGGAGAAGGTATAAATTACACTAACTAAGACTTAATTTATCTCTGCCTTCTGTCTTCTGGGTTTTTAAGCACACAAGGGGATTTTGTTGTGAATTTGACAATTTTTTGAAAAGTAATGTATGAAACAGAGCAGATTTGGGTTGGGAGAGACAGAAATTACCACCACAGGCTTTTCACATATTTCACTGTGTAGGTATAGATTTAGGAAGCCAGGGAGAGAAATATCATCTGAGCTGAGATTATTACTAGAATGGGCTGTGTGCTAACTTCAGGGTTTCTTGTTCTCCAGGTGTATGGTAGGCTATGTCAATGCCAGTCTATCTGTGTTTTTGGTGTCTGACTTTGAAAACCGTTCGGAACCAACATCTAATGGAAGTGAATTCTCTGGCTCACCATTAAAATATTGCAGGTAAAAATCTCACCAAAATATCCTTCTCTTATTAAAAAATCACCAGTGGAAGCAATCATGATAGAGTTTCTTTCTGGATTTGTTTTCAAAGTTTAAAAAATGAGATGAAAAATATATTTGTACATGGGAAAGGAGTAAACAAGACAGGACACTACTGTGCTGTGCTTGTGAGTAGGGAGGTGCCAAATCTTTGGAGAAAGGAAAACTGCCCTGGCAACTAGCCATGTGCTTGAAGGACACTTGCAATTTGCATATAGAATTAGGTTTTCTTTTTTTTTTTTAAGAACTAAAAGAAATGCCCACAAGCATAGTATTTACTTATCCTTCAGTAACCACTGACAGATTGTGGAGGAGACTTAGTCTGATCTTGGGTTTTGATCTTGGTTCTAAACACTGACTTTCTTGCTCACTGTACATGCAAGGTAAAATTCCACTTTCTTCAGCAAGTCTGCATAGGGCTATGCACCATGTAAGCCCCACCTAAGCACTATTTTGATGGCTTATGTCAGGGCTGGGCAAAATACGGCCTGGGGGCTGGATCCAGCCCACAAATCCACCAGATCCAGCCCATGGACACCCTCCCCCCCACCAGGACCCTCAGGCACACAGCTGCCGTGGTTTAAAGCGCAATCCGTGTGGCTCTCTGCTCTGCAGGAAGGGGGGGAGGCTCTTTGAGATCTCCCTGCCCCCAGCCCAATCCTCAGCTCCTATTGGCTGGAAACAACTGGCCAATAGGACCTGACCCCCAGCCAATCTCTCAGCTCATATTGGCTGGAAACAACCAGCCCATAGGAACTGAGAGATTGGCCTGGGAGATGGGGACAGTGCGAGCCTGTTCCCCCTCTTGGAGCTGAGAGCGATGTGGAGGGAACAGCTTGCAGCTCTAAGTGATCTGGGGCTTCAGCAGGCAGGGAGCCCAGCCTGCCTTGGGGGTGCTGCAGGGCTGCTGGCCAGGGGATACTTAGGTAAGCATCTCCCAGCCAGAGTCTGCCTCTGGAACCCCAGCCCCTCGCACACTCCAACTCCCTCCCCCAGGTCACCATCCAAACCCTCTGTACCCCCTGACCCAGGTCACAACTCTCTCCCAGAATCTGTACCTCTTTCTACACCCCTTCCCCAGGCCAGAATACTCTCCTGCACTCATACCCCCTCCCAGACCCTGTACCCCATTTCCCCTGCCCCAGGTCACCACCTAAACCCTCTGCAGTCTGCACCCCCTTTTCTCCTTCTCCCAGGTCACAATTCCCTCCCAGACTTTGCACTTCCTCCTAGAACCCCTCCCCCAGGCCGGAATCCTCTCTTGCACCCATAATCCCTACCTGACCCTGCACCGCAATCCCCGAACCCAGATCACAACCCCCTCCTTTGCCCAAACTCCTTCTCAGACCTCACAGCATCTACTGCACACCAGTCCCTTACTCCGTGTGCCCTTCTGCACCTAACCTCCATCCTAGACCCTGTGTCTCCTCCACAGAAAAGTGCAGCCCTTGACCTCTTTCCAAAATCTTGGAGTGGCTCCCCACCAAAAATTATTGCCCACCCCTGGCTTATGTGATGCCAACAGGCTCTATGAATTTCACCCTAAGTGAAAAAACATTACAAGGAACAGTTTGTGCTTGCAATACTTGTACAACATGTTGTGTCCACATACTGTAATTGTCACACGCCTACTGTAGGAGCCAGTTGTAATGGTTGGTTACAACACTTCAGATAGCTTTTCGCTCAAATCAAGATGAACTAGCAGAAACTCCATTGTTTCTCTCCACTGCACTGGTTCAACTAGTCCTAACTCCATCCCACAGCTGAGTGTGCCATGTACAGAAATTCCCCACTACTCCCTGCTCCCAGCAACCGTGTTTGTCATTGGCACTATGGGAATAAGTCCCAGAAAACATCAGTGCAACAGTGCTGTGAAGAGCTGCTCTGTGTGGATGCACACACATTGTTTTAATCAAACCAATGTTGCAAAGACCTGCTGCATGCATACATGTGCTGTGCACCTGGATTGCCTTTCTTGCTTTGTCCTGAGTAAGTCTCCCGGCCTCCCTGCTTTTGTTTCTCCATCTCTAAGTGATGCTAGTATTTAGTTACCCCACAAAAGTAGTAGAAGAATTAATTAGTTAATGTTTTGAAGCTCTATTAAAAGTGCCATATAAGCACTAAGTATTATTATTAAGGGGGCTTTCTAATTGCAGGACATTCCAATATTTCAACATTTTATTTTCCTTCCATATTCAAATGAAAAATTGGAACTATAGTTTTTTTTACACAGAACAGAAACTCAATGTCATTTTGATAATGTTGGAACTTTTTTTTTTTTTGGACCAAAATATAATTTTTGACACCCATTAAATCAAAACGCTCCTTTCATTTTGTTGGAATAACCTAAAATGTTTTGTTTCAAGGGAGAACTCAAGCAGAACAGCTGTGTAATGTCGTTATTTTATAATATAGCATGGGTGTGTGAACATGAGTTCAAATGATTGCAAAGACTCTTTTCTAATATGAAACAATAAAATATAATTTGGTGGGTCTCTAGAGCCCAAGGGCACGTCGGTGTCCAGTGAAAAGACTCCTGATGTTTGATAAAAATAATATTACTTGCACTTAGATAGCATACTGAGTTATATTCTTCTGAAGTTAATGCTTTCGTTTAGGGAGATGAAACAGTTATGATATTTTGCTATGCATCATTTGACAGGAAATAACCCTAAAATAGGCTAGACCAGTACATAGCCCATTCTGTGGTATAAAGCTGCTTATCTTGGACCATCCACCACTTAATGTTAATGAGGTTGAGGATTAAAATAATGTTTGCTTTTGATATCTTAAAGAACTAGGAATTAAGTGATGTCACTCTCCTTCAGAGAGGTCCAAGTTTTGAAGCTCTGGCTTAGCTGGTCAGATTTCTTGTTGACTTTAGTGGGAGATTTCTGGGTAAGCACTAAATACAGACTTCAGAATTTGGCCTGGAAATGCATTGCTACTAACATCTGTAGGATAGTTATTATCATAATAATATTCATATAGATGAAATATATATGCTTAACCTTTCTTGCCATAGGGATTGCTGCATTGTAGTTTCTAGGGCTCTGCCACAGTATTAATAATAAATTCATCTCCATCATCCAAAAATAAACTAACTCTTACTTGTAACAAAGGCCCTTTTTCCAAGAAAAGACTTGGTCTATCACGAAGAAAAGGGAGAAGGGGTGAAACTCCATCAATTTAGACCAACAATTAAACAAAATTTTCACCAATACCACTAAAAAGAAGATAGTCTTAAACCTCTTTCTCAGTCGCTGGCATTTGTTACAGAGTGTCTAACTGGCCTTAATTGACTTCAACTAAAGCAGGATTTAGCGCTTTGATTCTTCTTCCACTTCTGAGCTACAGCTGTGTTCCTTGGCGAGTATCATTACTTATTAAACATATATGCCCCTACCTGGAGAATGGAGAGAGTGACTAGCTTTCTTTTAATCTGTTTACAAGATATTTAATCAACCTGAATTCTACTGATATTTCTTGGTATTTTCCATTGCACTTTAAAGCCACATATTGATAGGAAATAAAATTAGTTTAATCATTTATCTGCAAAGAAATTACAGGAATGTATTCCACATGGAAATTGTGTCATGGGTAGGAGTCCTTTAGTTTTTAAGCAGACAGTTTATGCAGACAAGATACGTTAATAATTTACCTTCACCAATATAGAGCCCATATTTTCCCTTCCCATTTGAGACATGAAACAATCGGTCAGACTTTCCCCTTTCCTAGGCTGCCATGTTTATTACAAGTATAAAAATCACAAGATTACTCCATAAAAGATCCCTCTCTATCTAAGGTTCCCAGCCAGGTGCTTCTATTACAGTCCTTAAACAGCCTCGAACATTCTTCTTTTGTAAAACATTTCATGCATAGGAGCCAGTGTTTTGGCTGCAGAAGGGATAAGTAGCTAAAACAATTTGCACTTAAGATGCTGAAATGTAAGAAGAATTCAGTGCTGACTGAAGTCCCAAAACACATTATATTCCATTGTATATACCTCCCTCTCTAATCTGAGAGATCTATTGGTCAGAGAAAAAAATGCTTTTGTTTATTTCTTCTTTCTCCTGTGGGTTGGGATTATTTCTGTTTTTAAATTAGTTTAGAGCTGAAAGCTTCAGTATATTACTTAATATGTTATGTTCAGATATTGTTCGCACCCAGTTTTCAATCCTGTGTAATATAAGGCAAATTTTCCCTCACTTTTACATT
Organism: Rafetus swinhoei; assembly: GCA_019425775.1. Classification (NCBI taxonomy): domain Eukaryota; kingdom Metazoa; phylum Chordata; order Testudines; family Trionychidae; genus Rafetus; species Rafetus swinhoei. Next base: position 263,798,861 of record CM033437.1, on the reverse strand, counting down.
AGCTTTCTGTGATATTATTTTTCTGGATTAAGTTTCTGTGGAATTACCTCTTTGACAATAAAACCAAATCTATATGAATGTTATTTTATTGAGAGCTTAATTCTTCTGAAGACAGTTTTTTAAACCAAGAGACCTGAATCTCCTCTCTTACTGATTTTATCCTGTCATTGAAAACAATGACAAAACTCCCATTGACTTCTGTGCATCCAGGATTTCACCCATTTTCTTCAGAGGCACTATTCATGATTAACATTGATGGAAGTGAGCAAAGAATCAAAATATTTTAGTAACTTGTATTATTTTTGCTTGAGAGCCCTATTGTTGCAAGGAGGATATAGCTAAAGAATAGCGTTCTAATACATCCTCTGTCAAGAGTAGCAGTTTATATCTCTACTGAAATGCAACATTCTATTTGGTTTTCAGGTACAGAGACTATCGAGACCCTCCTCATTCCCCGGTGCCCTATGGCTACACGTTGCAATTCTGGCATGTCTTAGCAGCACGGTTGGCTTTTATTATTGTATTTGAGGTGAGTTTTCATATAAAGGGCTAGTTGATGTAATTAATAATTAAGTAATCAGTTTGCAAACACCTAGAAGATAATAAGGTGATAAGTAACAGCATGGATTTGTCAAGAAGAAATTGTGTCAAACCAACCTGATAGTTTCCTTTGACAGGGCAACAAGCCTTGTGTTTGGGAAGTGGTAGATGTAGTATATTTTGACTTTAGTAAGGCTTTTGATACTGTCTCACATGACCGTCTCAGAAACAAACTAGGGAAAAACAACCTAGATGGAGCTAATATAAGATGGGTGTATAACTAGCTGGAAAATCACTCTCAGAGAGTAGTTATCAATGGTTCACAGTCATGCTGGAAGGACATAATGGGGGGGAGGGTCCCAAAGGCATCAGTTCTGGGTCTGGTTCTGTTCAATATTTTCATCAATGACTTAGATAATGGCATAGAGAACATGCCTATAAAGTCTGCAAAGAGTGCCAAGCTGGGAGAACCTGCAAGTGCTTTGGAGGATAGGATTAAAATTCCAAATAATCTGGACTAACAGGGTATGATTTTCCAGCCAGCTTTGCACCTACCTTACAGTAACTCCACCTAGGTTTTGTTTCCCTACTTTGTTTGTGAGAAGGTTAGGTTGTGGACTTGGGTGAAGTAAATGGTGCAAAAAAAGACAGAAAGGAAAGTAAAAAGTGTGGAGATGCATCCAATGAAAATCCTTGGATTATTTGCTGGGTTGGAAGAGCCTGACATAAAACAAGCTCTGTGAGACAGAGGACCCGGCCTCTCTTTCTGTTTGGAAAACACCTACCACACTGTAGGTGCTACTGGAAAGAAAGAACAAATAATATACAAGATTTAGCTAAGAGATAAATAATTGAGGGAAGCTTTCTCATTGAGTTTGGAGATATATATCAATGTAAATAACTACTGCAACTACAGCATGCCACCTGGATCTAGAGTTAACATAGAAGAGCTTAAGGTGTGGCTACTTTGCTGATAGATCAAGCTCAAAATACAAGAAAAGATAGATACTAGGAAGTTTTAAAAAGTTATTCATCTTGCAATGTGCCAAGGCTAAAGGATCATTGTCCGTCAGACATAGTGATACATACCAATTTAGATATTGCATCTTTCTGCTGCTGAAGAGAAAATTCATAGGAAAAAATGCTACAGCTTCTATTCTGAACCCTCAAAATAAAAGAGCCCAAACTAGAGTAGAAAATATTTTTTTCATCTCCAATTTGTAGTAAATAACTTACTTGAGAAGGAACAGTGCTCTAATTCCCCAGATTGCTCATCAGACTTTATAGAACTCCAAACAAACATTTTGATTAAACAAAATGGAAAAAAGAAGAGAGTAGAACAACTCTTCTTGTCCCCACCAATCTTTATTTTAATATGCCTAAGTGATTAGGGCCAAAATGATCGATAAAAGCACTGGATATGTAAGTGGGACATTTTAGATAGATTGTAGTGTGAGTGATAAATTAGAGATACAGAACATCAAAAAACAGCATTATTTTCCATGAATAATGACTTGGGTCAGAAATTACGGGGAGTTTTTCCAAAATAAAAAAAGGAGTAGATCATTTGTCCCAGTTCCTACAGTATGATCCACTAGCATTGGCCCCTAGTTCTAGAGAGAGTCCACCTGAGTACAGGCCACAGACTCCAGAGTCTGAAATAAAAGATCACACAGGAGGTTTGGGACCTTCATTTGTATACTGAATTTTGCTACAGAGAAGTTGAGCCAACTCAAGCAGTGATTTAGCAATTCTCAGGCATAAGCTTCCACTGGTTTTGGCAGGAGTTCTGCTTGAAGAGGGTCTGCAGGATGTGGCTCCTTAATATTTCAGTTTTTATAGAAGTTTGAATTCTAGATCTATATCTTTTTGTTAACAAGGAGATTGTACTCCCCTTTGAAAAACAAGTCAAGCTGGAAACTGTAGTAAGAAGAATACTTTTCATTCACCTTAAATCCTTTTGCTTCCACAGCACCTTGTCTTTTGCATAAAGCACCTGATTTCATATTTAATCCCAGACCTTCCAAAAGATCTGAGGGATCGGATGAGGAGAGAAAAGTACTTGATTCAGGAAATGATGTATGAAGCAGAACTGGAGCGTCTGCAGAAAGAACGGAAGGAGAGGAAGAAAAATGGAAAATCTCATCACAATGAATGGCCATGACTCGGTGAGAGAGAAGTCATTTAGGAGAAGCCATTAATGCTAATTAGTTATTCAATAATCCAGTTGTTTTCACGCGGGGTTGGAAGTAGTCAGAAACGAGTAAGAATGACTTAAAACTACATTACTTGCCATGAATATGCCCCTATTCCAAACACACACATCACCCAAGTCTCTCCACTGGACCCCAGACTGGCTTCCAAGGCCATTGTAAAGTCTTGGTCCTCACCTTCAAAGCAATTTATAGATCAAGCTGAAGCCACATTAAAGGCCCGGTTTCAATCTATGAACCACCTCAACAGTTATGTTTATTTGGGATGATACAAAGCCACTGACAAAGCACGTGAGAGCTGGGGGCAAGCACTCTCAGTCAAGGGGGTCTAGCTATGGATCATACTTCCAGAGACTGGGCAAATCCAGAGTCTCACCATCTTCAGGAAGTACTGCAAAGTCTTCCTTTTCCAAAAAAAAAAAAAAAAGTATTTTCACCAAACCAAGAATGATACAACATTAACACCCCCACCTACTCTATAAAAACAACAGAGAAAATTAATAACATGAAAAAAAACCAAACATAGATTTTACCCTAAAAAAGGAGAAGTAACAGGGACTCCAGGAAATCCATTAGAGGTTTCACTATTGCTATTGATTTTATGTGGAAGGCACTGAGATATTACATGATAGGCAGCCATATACACCATGAAGATAGATTGATTTATATTTCTGTTGCATTTTCTGTCCAAGTATCTCAAAGTGCATCACAAACATTCATGAATTGAGTCTTCCAATACTGCTGTGTATTTGCAAAGCAAAGTTGTACCTTTTTTACTGGGTGGGAAATGAAAAGCCCAGTGGAGGAGTTGACTGTGCCTCTCTTCTAAAGAATAGGCAGAGGCCCAATTATGGATTTAGTAATAGGTGCGCTTGAAAACTTTATTCAGAATAGTGGTCTGATTTTCAGAGGTGCTGAACAGCTGCAGCTCCCATTGAGGTACATAGGACTGACCAGCATTCAGCACCTCACTCTGTAGGTGACTGTGACAGGGTGGACCAGGCCCTAAGGTCCCCTACCTTGCGGTCCTGCCATATACACTTCAAAAAAAGGCAATAGAAGAGGTCCTCCCAGGAGGCTAGAGTGGCTACAGGAGAAGCATCCAATCAGGGACCAGGAAGGCCCTATAAAAGGAGCTGCAAAGCAGAGCAACAGTTAGTTGCAGCGTGGAGCTCAAGGGATGCAGTCTGGGTGAGAGGCCTGGCTGAGAGAGCAACAGCACCATGGACAGCTCATTAAGGTGAGCTTTATTGAAGACTGGACTATGATGGTACTCTGAGATAAAACCCGGAGGTAAGGGTGAAGACGCTGTCTCCAGACAGGGAAGCGCTGGGGGCACTGCTCTCTGCCAGAGTGGAGAACAGACTTGGAGGGACACTACAGAGGGCACCAAGATGGGCCCGTGTTAGCCGTTTGTTTGATTTGCACGCAGGGTGTGTGTGACTCGACTGGAGAGCTGAGTCATTGAAGAGCCTTGAACAGACAAGAGAGTGAGGGCACATGCACTTGGCCACAGGGGGTGCCCATGAGAAGTGAGTGCCACCCCATTACAGTGACTCACCTAAAGTCACATACAGGAAGTTTGTAGGAGAACTATAATCTGGATTTGGTTATATTGATGGCCTTCATTGTGGGTTAGGGGATAGTGTACACACACATCATAAACAGACAGTCTATGTCCCAAAGAGCTTGTAGTCAAAAGATGAAATGACCGGGGGATAAAATTAACAGATGGGGAGCATGCCTCCATCCAAGAGTTCCTGACTGATGATTGTTCTTTATTCATGCAACCATCCCTCCAGAAATGTGCTAAGTGGTTTAAAAGGTACATTAAAATATTAAATTACATTAAATTCCACATACAGACTAATAAGGTGATGATTCTGGGCAAGTAATGGAAAAATAATTGGTTATTACTAACATTGGCCAAAAACTGATATGACTAAAAGGACTCAGGGATAAACAATTTAGGTCTAAATTCTTTTGCAAAGTGTTCAGCTTTCTATTTTTAAACATTTCAGAAGTCACTCACCCAAATTAGATGAAATCTTGGGAATCAGAGTGTCAGATACGATGATGCATGTTGGCTAGATGTTAAGTCTGCGAGGTCTCACTCCTCAGTAATAACACTGAAATGCCTGAAGAATATAAAGTGGTACCATCCACATAAACACGATTCAAGGCACTCAGAAATCAGCTCTATATGAATACAAATGGACACAGAGATCAGAGTAAACATAGACATGGTGGGATTCCCTTAGAAACAAAATAGGAATATGAGTCAAACAATTTGATTTAACACTCTTGAGTCAATGGAGTTTCACTACATTAACACTTCAAAATATTTTCTATGAAACAATTTAACCAAGTCAGTGAAGATGGCTGCACAGACATGTTACTTCTCTGGAGCTTTAATAGTCATGGGCTTGGCCACACTCACCTGTACATGGGAGTTCAGGGAAAGGAAGTTCGCCATGGGACCTCACAGATCCTCTCACACCCACCCATCAGTAGTCTGGAATTTTCCTCTCTACAGAACAGGCCATGGGTTGACATACCTTAGGTTGAATTACCACAGGGTCTCCACTGCAGAGTCCCTTACACTTCTCATTCCAATGCAGTATCACAGTTGATGAGGAGTGATTGGTGGTTGATTAAGCAGGTCTTTATTAGACCTGATAAATTGAAACCCCCCCCCCAAGGGATTGATTGCCACAGTGCCCATCTCCTAGTAAGTATAGACGTGCCCTTATATGATCTTCCAAAAGCACAAAGCTTTGCTGAGGTTACACTGCAAATTCATCCTAAAAATAATCTCGGAATTTAATCTAAACCAGGTCATCCATTTATATGTCTCCTCTCTGAAGCAACGTCACCAGAGAGAACAGGAAACTACACCCTGATTACTATGGGCAGAATGGCCAACAGGGCACTTGTACTTTTTCCTCTTTCCTCTTCTTTCGAAAGAACTCCCTCTTCCCCATCCACACTCACCTTCTTCCGAAAGAGCTCTTTTGGAAACAGGCTTCTTCCTCATAGAAAGAGGTTTACCAATGTCGGGAAAACTCCTCTGTTCTTTTGATTTTTTTTCTCAAAAGAATGTGATTGCAGTGTGGACATAAGTGACTTTTGTTGGAAAAATGGCCATTTTTCTGAAAAAAACTCTGCAGTGTAGACATAGCCTCAGAGAAGCAAAGTCACAAGCAAGGTCACTTCGATAACTGGCTTTCTTTGCAATATGTGGTCCCTGTCTGTATTCCACTACCTGCCCTCCTTTCCCTTTGCTGAAAAGCCTTATCGTAGGGTTATTCCTAATTAAAAGGAATCCAGAAAAGCAGTCAGCCCATGCCACTGCTTATGCCCTCAGTCTAGAGCAGGGGTCCCCAATGCGGTGCCTGCAGGCACCATGGCGCCCACCACGGCATTTATGTGCGCCCACCTAGCCCTGCCCCCGGGAGCGCGGCGCCTGCCACCCAAAAAAGTTGGGGACCACTGGTCTAGAGCATGAGGAAGAGAAGGGTACTAGGTGCAGACTAATGGTGACTGCTAGCATGAACCTTGCAGGCACATGGAGCACATGCACATCTCAAGTGAATTAAAGATAGAGATCGCATATCCTGAAGAACTCCATTCTTGTGTAAGTGACTTTCTTTATGCAATATAAGGTGCCAGAAAATACACACATGGTGAATGGCTGCATATATCCCACTCTCCATTTCACAGACTATGTGACTTACACAGCAATGGAAATCACTGCATCCAAAGACATTAAAACATGTGCAAAGCATGTTAAGGCCAAATTTGTATAAGCAAGTAGATTAAATAGATGGTGATTAATTTGTTTGCACAATCTGCATAAGCTATTTTAAATTCACAGATGACCTCTTACCTGTCTGTTTTAAGCTTTGCAGACCTTCTGAAATGAGCTATTGCTTGCTCTGATCATTTAGAGCTGAGACATTCCTAACTGTGAACTGAGCCATATAACAATCTGATTTTCACTACAGCAAACCCACAGCAGTTTAACTTGACAAAACAAATAAAGGGAAGCAAAGATACAATCTGCAGCTGATTGCTTTTGAGACCAGTTTTCAACACTGTTATGTTTTGTTGATTTTTCATTACTTTAAATTGCTAAGAAGTGCTTTGGGTATGCTGAAAAAGAGACCATGAGCTAGCACTGGAAGTTGTCAAAGTTGGCTCACCTTGAGCCTGATCCTGCAAGATCCTGAGACCTTCCAGAAAATTGCTGAACTGCCTCCAATTTCATTCATTTGTCCACTCAGCACCTCACAGGATTGAACCCTGTCATTCTGCACAACAGAGTTTCACTTTGTCATTCATTGTTATACAACACTTCAAACAAGCAAAAAATAAAAACAAACATTCACTCGTGTGGAGGGGGTTAATTCAAAAGAAAAAGGTATAATAAACATTGTAGCATTCTAATGACAAACTGAATTGTCCAGTTTTCTAGGCAGCAAATGCACACCTGTACTGTGATTCTGATCTGTTATTGTTTTTGTTTATGGCTCCAGATGATGGACCTGTGTTCTGTTTACTTATCCCAGCTCAACAAGAGCACTACCTTGAAGAGAATGAAAAATGCAACCTCAATGCATGCCACAGACATTTTACATAACAAGCAGGACAGCACATGTCAAAGGATTTACTGTGAAATCATTTTGCAATCCAGCATATGACTGACATCCATAGACCACTCGCAACAGAGCTAGCATGTATTTCATGGGCAGTTGTTCTCAAATTTTTAAAACCAAGGAAAAATTGTATACTGGGACTGTTTTTTCAACCTGTTTGGTACGTTTTTTGCATTCTGTCCCATGCGCGTTTTACACAACTTAGAATAATAAATATAAATTTAAAACAAAATACTCTAACAAAAAAAATGCCCAGTATTACAATACCATCAATTTTCAAGAAACCAAATAATACAACTACAATCCTGTTTACAAATGAGTTCTTTTTTTAATTTCAGATCTTTGTGAGGGGACTTATGTTATATACCATATATATAATATATATAAAGTATATAGATTGTTTATTTGTAAATAGCAACAACAAAACCAACCAGCCCAATGGAGAAGAATGTCAAATTTTCGGACCTATAAAAACATCATCAACATAAAGCCATGTTTAACGCTTGTATAATGTGATGCAATAACTTTAAAATAAATTATGCATATGAAATCTTTGCTGTTGAGCTTTTGTAAGTCCTTGTATGCTTATCTAATTTTGAACAGGGTGACAAACCTGAGACAAAATACAAATGCAAAATTACCAAGAATTTGTCTTAATGCTTTCTCTCTGGCTGTGTCTAGACTGCATCCCTCTGCTGACAGAGGGATGCAAATCAAGCACTTCGGAAGTGCAAATGAGCCCGGGCTTCATTTGCATACTTCATTTGCATACAAAAATGAGGCGTACAGGATCTGCCAAAAAAGCTCCCCGCTGTCAGCAGAACTGCGGCTACACTTTACTTTCACTTTCGAAAGGGTGCGTGATTGGCACAGCGCCCAAATGTGAGTATGCAAATGAAGCCTGGGATATTTAAATCCCGGGCTCATTTGCACTTCCGAAGTGCTTGATTTGCATCCCTCTGTCGGCAGAGGGATGCAGTCTAGATGTAGCCTCTAAGTCCACTGAGTATTGATTTATGCTGATCGATTAAGTTCTCCCCAGTCATTTGTATAGAAGGACTCTATCCCATGAAGTGCTGGTTGGCCTCTGGAAAGCACTGAGCGTACTCAATTCCCATGGATTTTATAGATGTTGAGGGCATTCAGCACCTTGATCCCAAACCAGAACAGATAAAAGTGGGGATTTTTCAGGCAAAATTCCCTGGCTGTGGATACCCTTAAGAGCGAACAAGACAAGATTCTGGAGAAAAAAATTGGTCTCAGAATCACAAATGTATTTGATGGACCAGGCAGTTAAAACAATCAGACAAAAAAAAGCAAGGGGATCAGAAATCACTCCATTGATCAGAAGCAACTCCTTGAACCTAACTAGTAAGGAACCCAGTAGCTCAATGGCCCCCACCATCCTCTGCAAAGTCCGAAGAGTGTTTGCCTATAAGCAAATACGGCCAAGGCATCAAAGCAGAATACTAACAGTCACCTCAGAGACACAGACTCTCTACCAGCCCACCCATCCTCTCCTCTAGTGGGTTTCTCAGCCTGCTCTGGTTTAAATAACGATCCCTGTTCTCCCACCCAGACAAACTGGGGGAGATAACGTAATAGCACTTCCACACCCTAGCCTCCAATAGCTAGCCTAACCTTAATAATTTGTCTCCCTAGATGGACTCTCCCAAACTAGTTACATGAGAACCGAAATGAGTAAGTGCCTCCTGCTCACGTAAATTAGCCATCCTGCCACATAAAATGGATGGTTAGCGTAATATATATGTTAACATAGACATGGACAGCAGTTTGGTGACAAGGACAGATGACAGCAGGCTTACGTGTACATTGCTCAAGAATGGTCTGGGTTAATGCAGGGGAATTAGTATTCTGTGTCATGTTCCATGCACACTTTACCACACAAAACTAAAAAGACAAGGGGGAACAGCAGTGCTGGGAGATCAAGGCATCCAACAGCAAGTAGACAGCGGGTTGGTTGACATCCAATTGAGCTTGAGCATTTGACCAGCATTGACAGCTAGTATTCAAAGAGCAAGCAACTTTCCACTGTGAAAATTACCCTTGTTGCTTGAATAGCTAGAACTGGGCTCCCAAAGACTCTGCTGCATATTGTAAGGAGACCCCTAACAGTGTCCATGTATCCCCTCCGGACACTACATAGTCCTGTCTTCTGTTTCAGCTAGACCAGACTAACACGGCTACATCTCTATTACTATTCTCCGGTGAAAAGAGATTTCTCACTTTGGCTCTAGGTAGCTGTTCACCATACTTAAGCTCTCACTTCTCCACTAATCATTTCTCACTGTGGAATTGCAGCAGAGCAAGAAGCGACTTAATTTGTCTGCCTTCCCGAACATATGTCAGCAGTTGCCCTTTATGTGTAACATGTTCAAATATATCCTCTTGCTGATATTCACATCATCTCTGCATGGCTAAGGGGCCCGAAATGTGGACAGGAGGAGGTTCATGTCATTCAAAAGTCTTACTTCATGGCGCAGGTCGAGTTAAAGCCCAAGAAAGGACTTCAAATAATGTTCAGACCATGGGATTATTTCCTTGGGTTGTTTTTAATAAATTACTTTAATTCACAATATTTAAGGGCAAGTCTGTGACATTACAATTTTTTAAATACAGGATTATGGAAAACATTGGTTTGATTAAATATGGCTTGATGAAAAAAGGATGAAGACAAAGGAAACCTAAACAGTTTGATCAAGTGTCAGATAAAATGTACATAGTACTCTAGAGTAAAATACAATGACATACAAACAGATGATATTTCGTAATAATCACTTGCAAACTGCTAGCCTGAGAAACACATTCAAATATAGGTTTATCAATACAGCAAACTTCCTATATAGCTTGTGCAGTACTGTGCAGCAATATGGTCAGTGAAGCAAGTACAGAAGACTTAGCATCTGATCCCAGCCCTTCCACTGATTTGCTACATGATTTTGAACATGTCACTTAATTTCATCATGCTTCAGGTCTCTCTGTAAAACGGGGATCCTGCTACTTACCTGTGTTGAGCTCCATGGGTGACAAGTACCACCGAAGATTTGATTGTTATGATTTAGTACCTCAGCAGTGCTTTTAAACTGAGATGCAGCATTTCTTTTTGGATCAGTGGACACAGCAGAAGCAGAACAACTAGCTCCTCTATTGGGTATGTCTACCCTACAGCATTATTTTGAAATAGTTAATTCGAAATAAGTTATTTCGAAATAACGCGTCTACACACAAAATGCATTTCAAAATAGCGTTTTCCTATTTCGCTATAGCGCGTCCACACTGAGTGGACACTCAACTGCATTTAAGGCCGGCTGGAACCAGGTCCGGCAGGGCATCAGGTCAGGAGTTACTTTGTGTGGCTGCTGCCTGAGGCTATCTGAGGCCTGTGCTTAAATGGCCCCCCCCCTTCCCCGGACAGTCGGTTCTCAGGTTTCCCTGCTTGCTTGCCTACCTCGATGAGGGACAGCAAAGCATTTTGTCTCTGCGTGCTCTGATTGCCCTGACTTGGGACATCACAGCACTCTGCAGCATGGAGCCAGAACTGCCCCTGGGCACTCTGGTGCTTCTCTTGGATGTATTGCTGAGAGCCTGGCTGCACTTTCTGCAGGCTGCCATCCGGGAGGTCCATCGGGGGGCTGTCAGTATCCAGGAGGCACTGCGGGAGAGCTTCCACCCTGAGGAGCACTACGAGCCTCCCTGATCTGCCCCACTGCTTGTGCCTCATTCCTCCCTCACGTCCTTCCACTTACCCCTCCCTAACCCCCCTTCCTGATGTCAAATAAAATACACGTATTTTCATGAACACAAACTCTCTTTACTTAACAAAACTGGGGGGGGAGGGAATGAAACTCTGGTGAGACTGGGGAAAGGAGGTGGGAGAGGGGTGAAGAGAGGGTGGGAGAGGGGAGGAGGAAACCTGGGAGGAGGGAGCTAGAAGGGGAAAGAAGGGGGAGGGGAAGTTCAAGGCTCAGGGTTGGGGGTCTCGCCGGACCAACTTGATTTTCATGCAAACCTGCTCCTGGGTTCGCATGTGGCCTTTGGTGGCCAGGCTGGCAGCTATCCTGCCATCGATGGTTGCGTTCCTCCGTCTAGTGCAGAGATCATTGACGTTGGGGGTATCCTCCCCAAACCTGAATAAGGTCCATGATCTCCACCCTGGACCAGGAAGGCACCCTGGCAGACTCCTGGGAGCTGGCAGACTGCTCCTGGGGAGCAGTGGAGGGCTGGCTGCTAGTGGCTTGCTGGCTCATGTTTTAGGGCCACTGGGTCAGGGGCAGTGACTGCTGGCTCTGGGATGGCAGCCTTGGAGCTGGCACAGGCACTGTGGCCAGAGTCAACCCCTTTAAGAGCTCCAGGGAAGGGGGAGGGAGAGGAGTTTTCTTGGTTGAGGCTGGAGTGGCCACCAGGGCACCCTGGGAAGGCTGGAGGCCCCCTATTTCAATATAAGTGTGTACACAGCACTTAGTTTGAAATAGTTATTTTGAATTTGGCATTACTCCTCTTGGAATGAAGTTTACCAAATTCAAAATAAGTGATCCGCTATTTTGAATTAATTTCGAAATAGCGGTTTGGCTGTGTAGATGCTAGTAAAGTTATTTTGAAATAACAGCTGTTATTTCGAAATAACTTTGCTGTGTAGACATACCCTTATTTAGCATCATCATGTTATCAAGCCTTTTCTGCTGTTGATGTGTAGACTAAATTCATGTGTAGACTAATCCAACTTTGCTGGAACTATGTTGACTATAAGGATCTGGTCCAAATGCTCACCATTTTTGTTTCAGCCATCACTGGGATTTTTCAGTAAGTATTTTAGATAAGTTCCAGTAAGTATTTTAGTTCAATCTACTCTGCAGACACTTTTATAGGCTATACAGAGAGGACTTGCTGCAAACACTTACTTTCCAAAATGATGTAGATGCTGAAGAGTATTTTTAAAAGTAATCTATAATACAAATGTTGTAGGTGTAAACAGCTGAATGGCTAAAAACACTGGGAGACAGATTCAGATCAATCATTTTACCCAGAAGTTCAGCAGCCAACAGCAATTATCAACTATTTTTGAAACCTTCTACTACATAATCTCAGGCTACGTCTACACTGGTGCGTTCTCACGCAAAAACTCTTTTGCGGGAGAGTTCTTCTGCAAAAACTCTTCCAGAAGAGAGCGTCTACACTGGCATATGCTTTTGTGCAAGAGATGTGCTTTTGCGCAAGAGCATCCATGCCAGTGTAGACGCTCTCTTGCCTTGCGCAAGAAAGCTCTGATGGCCATTTTAACCATAGTGCTTTCTTGCGCAAGAAATTCATGTTGCCTGTCTACACTAGCCTCTTGCGCAAGAACATTTGTGCAAAAGGGCTTATTCCTGAGCAGGAGTGTCAGAGTTCTGGCGCAAGAAGCCCTGATTTCATACATTAGAACGTCAGTTTACTTGCACAAGAACACGTGGCCAGGCAGCAAGTTTTTGCGCAAGAGTGACCGCTTTTTCACAAGATCGTGCCAGTGTAGACCCAGCCTTTGAGTATAAAGGAGTACAAAGTAGAGCTGAGCAAAAAATGGCTTTTTTTATGTTGTTTACAGGCAATTCTGAAAAATGCATTATGCAACAAATCACAAATGAAATTTTTGGCAAATCGAAAAGTCACAAAAATTTAGTTTCAGGTCAAACAAAAAATTTTGTTTCAACAAAATCTAAACATTTCATTTTTTACTCGTTTTTTTCCATAAATTTAAAGGAAACTTGGAAGCTAAAATTCATTGGAACCAAAAAATAAAAATATTTCATTTCAAAATGCTGAAACAAACCATCTTGATTTTTTGGGGGAAGGGGACAAAAATCAACATGAATTAATAAAACATTTCCATGTCACCAAATTTATGTTTTTCACCAGAAAAAGTGTTTTGGTCAGAAAATGTTGTCCAGCTCCAGTACAGAGTTTGCTTGTTCCATGATCACCTAGCCAAAAACAATTTTATCCACAAAACTTTCATTTTTGGTTGACTTTCCATTGAAAATAGGTTTTGATGAAAAAATGTCACTTAGTTCAACCAAACAGACATTGTTGCTACCAGAAGAGATTGGATGAAGAGTGTGGAGGCTACAGTAGTGGCAGCAGAGCAGCTCTGGTGATGCTTCAAGGCCTGAGAAGTAGAGCCCTGAGCGGATACACAATTTGTATCTGCATCTGTATCCACCAAAATGAGTCACAAATATCTGCCTCCATATCCGTGGATGTTCATATCCATGGATATAAAGCAGATATCTGCAGATTTTCAGGGCTCTAGTGTTGAGGAGACCCTTCTTCCCACCCAGCTCCCAAAGGAACTCTTCTATCTTACCTGGTCAGACTTTGAACTGAGAAGGAACTGGAGGGTACGCATGTTACCAATCCATTCACTGTTGAATTCCCTGTTTGCAATGCCTTCAGATACCACCATGAGAGATGACATTATAAAAACTTAAATAGCAGGAGCTCAGAGTCAGCACTTCTACAGAGAAACATTATACTAGATAATACCTCTTTCATTATAAAAACCCAATAACCTTTTGACATTGCAAGAGTGCAAAACACTGACCTCTCAGTAGAATCCATTTGAAATTGACCTGGAAAGAAAACTAGCATATAGTTTTCAGACATGGCTCTTTAAAAAAAAAAATAATAAAGCTAAAAACTGAGTTTGAACATACATATTTTTATAGGAGACCAATCCAATACTGAATAACGTCATATAGAAACATTGCCTTTAGTGTGCTGTATATAGGTTCCCCTATAGATGGTAGGGACCTGATTCTGTTTTCACTTTCATCAATGTAAAATAGGAGCAGCTCCATGGCAGTCACTGGAATTTTTCTGGTGAGAAAAGGATCAGGCTTTATACCTTAGAACTGAATGTGTCATTCAGTGGGTGAGAAAAGTGCTTGTTTACCAAGCCAATTATGTTTATTTCTTGCTGTGCTCAGTAGGTAAAACCATTGGAGGTAACACAAAACGTTGTCCAGATTTGAGTATGCTTTAAAGCCTTCTTGCCCCTAGTTCTTGTTCACTTTTGTCACAAACACTTGCCTTTTGGCAAGAGGCCCAAAATAAGTGGAGATATATGTTGTGAAGTAACCACTAACTGCCTTTTTCTTCGGGCCAATATGCTATGATTCCTTTGTGGGCATCAGTCTTAATGGTAAGGTCATTCCAAGGTGGTGATGGCATGAAGTTTAGTAGGGATTACTGCACATAGCCAGAGGTAGGGTGGGTAACTAACTCTTCACAGGAAAGCCGGCAATGTCTTTAACAAAATACCTACACTGTCCTCTTAAGTCATATATGGGCACCGCTGTCTTTTTTATTTTCTGTGATGTTCATTTCCATGTGGTTGAAAACAGGATTGTCGGTTCCTTCATCTGCCATGGTGTAAGGTTTCCAGTTCAAAACTTCCACTTTTTCATTCTAAAAAAGAGTGTATATTGTGAGGCATGGAATCACACAGATGTATATGTTCATGCTCATGCTCCTACTTACACACCCGGACTATTGCTCTTGTCTACTGCTGGATCCTTCCTCACAGCTAACTCTCACTCCCTGATGTTCTTGCTTCACAAGCAACATATACACAGGCTCAGTAGAGGGAGGCATGAAAACATATCTCACACAACAAACAATTACATATTTTCAAAGGAAATGGGTAAAACTGAGACCCAAGGAAGGGGAGAAGGGAGCAAAAAGTTGAATGGGAATTATAATATTTCTCACTTATTCTGAGGGAGAACAAGATTAAATAAATAGTTATTTACAATAGGTAAGGGCAAATGCTTAGTGGCTGAGGTTTTCACACCTGTCCAAATGAATTATGCGCAGAAATCCCATTGACTTTGAATGGGGCTTAGGTGGGTTTAAAGATACTGCCCATTTACACTATGGCCCCTTTACATCATGCTGACAGGGGACCTTACTCCTGAGGTAAATTTCATATTTAAATGTACAGGAGGTAAGAGTCACTACGTTCTTTTTTTTTTTAAACTGCTGTTTCAACATTTTCAATTTATTTTAAAAAATCCTTTCTCAATGCTGAGCAAGGAGAGTTTCCTATCAAGCTTTTCAAATAGGAAACAACAATTAAAAAGCAACCAGAGGAACTATTCAAACAGAAGACCAGCATCAATTTTTCTCAATATTGATTTAAAATTTTCAGGGAGGGGGTAATAGAGACATTTAGACTGTAGCAAAGAGAAAATATACTAACCAACAAAGTTTGCACAGAGCAATACAAGGATGAGATTTTTTTTTCTGGGTTATGAGAATGAAAATGGAGAATCTGATTCTCCTCTGAAGGCCTGTTCCATCCAATGCCCATTGTAGTCTATGGGAGTCTTTCCATTGATCTTTTGATGCTCTGGACTAGGACTATAGCACAGTGATTCCCAACCTTTTTTATACCACGGACCAGCAAAGCCATTCACAAATTTTGGTGGACTGGTAACATTTGATTTGCATATCTGCATATTCATTATGCAAATAATGAATATGCAAATAAAAGGTTACCAGTCCGCCAAGGGGCTGTTGCAAACAGCCCGCATCAGCTGTGGCAGCACCTCACCACGTGGCAGCTGCTGGAGCTGAAGCTGGCTGCTGTGCAGCAGCTTAGGTGGCCAGGGTTTACCCCAGCCCTATCCCCTACAGTCGCCACGAACAGCCAGCTTCAGCTCTGGCAGCCGCCGTGGTCCAGCAGCCATCAGTTCATGACCCGGCATCGGTCCGTAGACAGGAAGTTGAGAACTGCTGCTATAACACACTGGTGTTAATGAGGAGTCACTCCATTGAAGCTAAGAGAGTTTTACTGGTATGAGAGGGAGAAGAATCAAACCTGTAGTTGGGAATTTTAACCAGTAGGACAGAGCAGGTGGATGCATGTATATAGAAGGGAAAAAATAACCTAATATTCATTGTAACAGCCAGAATTTCTCTGGGTACATGAGGAGGATGTGTGGGTTTAATCACATACTTTGTTGTTGTCACTGAAAAATGTACTTAACACTTGTTCCTGTCATCATCAACTCCACCATGAGCTAGTGTTCTCCTAATCCTGCTGCCTGCCTGCATTTCATCAGTGAAAACGAGAGTTTACTGACACCCCTGCTTCTGATAATGCATCTTTCTTACGTCTAACTACACTTAAACTGAAATCTCCATATGCCTAACCTGGCTCAGCCAGAATGGAAGGTGCCCACAATACACTGCCACAATAATTAGACGTTCATTAATAGTAATCATTTCACCCACTCTCCAGCCAGTTTTTGAGCTCCGTAACAAGGATCCAAGGAGAAAGTACTATGGCCACCTAATCTGTGAGTATCTGCTTTCATGTGTACTTGCATGTTTAGTTTATGGCATTATGTCCTCATTTGGTATAAAGAGGAGGAGCTCTCTTGCAGTCAGAAGAGCTATGCTGATTTATACCTGATATGGGGCTGGTCCAGTTTCTACATAGACAAATAGCATGTGATGTATCAATGAAACCTACCTTGACAGTGTATAGTTAATAGCACAAGGGATTCTGACAACTTGGATCATCTTTAAAAGATCTCAGTACTGGCACACTGCACTATCCAATCACTGCCTTAGCCATTCTTTTTAGAGTGTGCTGAACATACAGACTCTCAAAGGTGACCTGCAGTTCATATTTTTTAAATATACTGCTAATTGCCATATCATGAGCCTGCTCTTCCCAGTGATGAGCAGTTACTTTCACTGAGACAACTCATGGGAGTGAGCGATCCCCTAATTCAGCGTTTCCCAAACTATGGGCCACGGCCCAGTACTGGGCCACGGGAAAAAAATACCGGGCCTCAGCGTGGCTGCCGATAGGGGAGCAGGGCGGGCTGGGAGGAGGTGTGTGTGTGTGGGAAACCGGCCACCGGGAAGCAGGGTTGGGGGCAGTAGGGCTGTCCAGTGGAGATCGGAGGGGCGGGGGGAACGGGCGGCCAGCCGGCGGAAGCAGGGCTGGATGGGGAGGGGGCTGGACAGGGGAGATCGGGAGGAGGAGGACGGGAGAACCAGCCACCGGAAGCAGGGCTGGACGGGGGCAGAGGGGCTGGCCAGGAGATCGGGAGGAGAAGTGGGGGGAGAATAGGCCAGCTGGGAGGAGGTCGGGGGAGTGGGGCTGGTTGGGGGAGTCGTCGGGGGAGTGGGGCTGGCCGGGAGATCGGGAGGCGGGGGGGAACTGGCTGCCAGAAGCAGGGCTGGACAGAGGAGATCGGGAGGAGAAGTGGGGAGGCAGGGGCAGGGCGGAGCGAATCTGCTGGCGGAAAGCGGGACTGACCCAGGCACACGCAGACCTGGGCACACGAGTGAGTCCGGCCCCGGAGATTCCATTTTGTCCCCTCTCCCCCATACCCTCCCTCGAGTAGTTGCGAACTGCCTGGCTGGTAGACACACTCATGCAGTGTGAGGACATCTACCAGCCAGGCAGTTTGCAGCTACGGACTGATGCACCTAATAATAATAAAACTTACCTAATTAGAAAATATCGGACATTTTATATGTCCGGTATTTTCTCAATTTGTTTCTTGGACAGAACCCTCAAATACCGGACTGTCCAGTACAAAACTGGACACCTGGCAACCCTCCCCCTCCTTGCACTCTCCCTCCTAGCCAGATACCCTATGCCCAATCTGCTCCTGCTCCCGCCTCCTGGAGTGCCCATGCGGTGCCAGGTCCCCGAAGCCCTGGCCCAGGCTGGGCGGAGGATGCAGCCGGGTGAAACACTGAAAATTTATTCATTTTTAATTTTTTTTATATGCATTTATATTCTTGGGCTGCAGAAAACAGTACTGAAAAAAAACCCGGGTTCCAGCTAAAGTAAAAAGTTTGGGAAACCCTGATCTAGCCAGCGTTCTATCCATCTTACAGTCCATTTATCCAATCCATATTCCCTTAACTTGCTGGCAAGAATATTGTGGGTGACCATATCAAAAGCTTTGCTAAAGCTGGCACTGGGGGCTTTGGGAGGACCAGAAACAACTTAGTTGAATATTCATCATTTGCTTAATGAATATGCAAATATGCAAATGAATGTTACCAGTCCTCTAAAAGCTCGTGAATGGATTTACTGGCGCCTGTGTCAAAAAGTTTGGGAACCCCTGCCCTAATTAGATAAGGGCTCCAGGCTGGATCCTCAGCTTGTAGCTTGTGGTGGTGTAGTTTCGCTCTAGTCAATGGAGTTATGACCGTGCTGTGGTAGATCTGGCCCTCCATGGTTAGGGGAATGCTGCTCCCTGACTGCTGAAACTTTTTCTGGTTTATTTTAACACCAGGGGTGGACTATTGCCAAGGGCAGCAGCCAACGAGCTATATTTCTCCTCTAAGAAGTGTTGGTATTTATTAATCTCGCTGCATTTTTGTCTCCAATCTACTCAATACTTTTTTCTGCCATTTCCCCCAAGAAGAGGTGTGTGCAATGTGGCTCCACAGGCTGGGAAATTTTCCTCCTCAAATGGTAGCTGGTCTAATGACCACTATCAGAAATAAGCTAGTGAACAGATTTACAGACCAAGAAAGTTGGAATTCAACGGCACCCCTGGCCATCTTTTTACAAAACTAGTTAGGGAGCGTTCTGGCAGAACCATGTGCTTCTGAGAACAGGTATTCTCTCTAATCTGCTACCTTGAAGCCCACTACCACCCGCTGCTGTAGCCATGTATAGCTGCCATGTATTTGCCATCTGCCTTATCCCAATACCACCTCATGCACAGCTGCTGCCTTGAATGAAGACGTCACATCAGAAAGCATAAGTGTCTTTTTAATGGGATGGACTAGGCCCTGAGACCTGTCTTGTGGCCCTGCCACATCCCACACCAGGAAAGGGCAGCAGAGATGTCCTCCAAGCTGCCTAGAGTGGCTGTCTGGGAAGCAACCAATCAGGGCCCAGCAAGCTAGTATAACTGCTGCTGGACCAGGATTAGTTCCTTGCTAGAGCTGGAGGAAGGTGGATGGTGTACCAGGCTGGCTGCTGGGACTCCACCAGGACAAGGCCCTGAGGTAAAGGTAGAGAATGTACTGGAACCACAAGGATATGGCCCAGGGCATTGTAGCAGCAATGCAGTTTATTTAAAGGGACCCACATAGTATAGTTTCTATCTACAGTCTGGGACCCAGAACAAAGGGTGAGCCTGGGTATCCCCACCAGCCACTGGGAAAGTAGCCTGGATTTTGCACCCCAAAAGGGGAACTGAACTCTTTTAGTGGCCCAGCTGCACTGCTGTGTCCAGAAAGGCAAAGTGTCTCCAGGGAGGGAGCCCTGGGGAATGTGCCCCATACCTCAGCCAGCACTGCTTGAAGAGCAGGGACAATTTCAGAGATCTCAGAATGGGCTGAGACAGTTCAAACCAGGGTATTGTAATAGGTCCTGCTGGACTGATTGAGGAGATAGACCAAAAATAGGGCTGCAGATCAAGAGATTTACTGAGGCTTATATCCCAGAAGGGCTTTGCTCTGCTTTTTCGCTTTGCCCTTATCACAGTGTGTGGCTCAGCTGGAGATGCTAGAGACAGGTGCAAGCAGATACACTTGGCCAGGGGGCACTCATGCGAGGTGAGTGTACGCTGTTACTGTGTCCTACATGGTCAGCCATTCATATAGGTTGGAGAAGGAAAAAAAAAATTAGCCTCCTGGGGGAAGCACTTGCTTCTGACTCCTACTCTGGAACATGATTGGAGTGTGCATTACCTCATGAGGCCAGAAAGGACTGCACATCTACCAGGCTAACTGACTCAGATTCAACCTTTAGACCTGGTCTATAGTAGGCCAGGCTGGCTTACGGTACGCAACTCCAGCTATGCAAAATACGTAGTTGGAGTCATCTTACCTTAAGCTGAGATATGGTGGTGTCCACACTGTGGGAGGCCGACGGGAGCACACACTCCCATTGGCTTCCCTTACTCCTCAGGGAAGGAGGAGTATTGGGCGCTGGCAGGGGCTGCCCTCAGCATTTGATTTAGGGCATCTATTCTAGACCCGCTAAATTGAAGGCTAGAAGATTGACCTCCAGAATGTCAATCTTCTCGTAAGTGTAGACATGCCCTTAGAGACATATAGGTAGATAACAATTGTGCATTTTGTGTATTTACATATACACTGTTAGAAGTTAACAATGTAATGAAACAATTCCTGTCTATCACTGAATTGTTATTTCAAGGATCAAAAAGAAGTTAACGTTTAAATGAACTGTATCTGTAGTGATATCATGGTCTTAATTTCTCACACGTTTGTAATAAGTCACATGTAAATGGCTAGAGATAGGCAAATGCCTTATGTTAATCCAAGTAACTAGTTACAGGATACTTTTAGGAAATAGGAGGCTACTTCAAAGATACTAGTCACCCAAGGACTGCATGATGTCAAGAGGCTTTCCCAGGAACTGTATAAAAGTCAGTGGAGACCTGATCCTTTCCATATCAAATCTGCTTATGCTTCATCTGAGGAAGCTTGAGTCACAAGATTGTCTCCTGTCCATTCTGGATCACCCTGATATTACAAATTGTACTGAATTTATGGACTAATTCTGAAAGAATTCTTTGCAGCTCGAAAGCTCCCCATATGTACTGTGAAACTGACCTAGAAGAACTCCTTTCATAGCTGTATATATAATGATCTTTTAACCAATGCTCTCTTCTTTCTTTAAATAAATCTTAGTTTAGTTAATAAGAATTGGCTATAAATGTGTATTTGGGTAAGACTTGAAATCTTTAACTTGGTGAGATAATATGTCTGACTCTTTGGGACCGGCAGAACTTTTTTAGATGATGAACAAGATTTTTAGTAATCCTCCTCATATTTGACTGGGCTGTCTGGGTGGGAGCCCAAGGCTGGGTTGCTTTAAGGGAGCTGTGTTTTTAGCTTCTGGGTAACCAGTAAGGTATTGTAGAAGCTGTTTTGTTGCTAGGTTGGAAAATCTAGGTATTAGACAATCCCAGATTGGTGGTTATTTTGCCTTATTTTTTGCCATTTGCCTTAACTGAGCTATCGCAGCATTCCCTGATTTCAGTTGCATCTTGTATGTTTTGAACAGTGGTGCAAGTAAAATCCTTCTTACTGATGGGGGGAGGAGCACACACTAAGGGGGGCATGTGACCCTCTACCCTTCCACGCGGCCACACCAGAGAGGAGCAGCCAGTATTCTGCTCCTTTCCCTGCCACGGTTCCCGAGCAAGCCTGGCACTTCTAGCTCGCCCAGGAACTGCAGCGAGGAAAGGAACAGAACCCGCAGCCCTGCCTTTCCATGGAACTGCATCTCCATGTACAGCGGGACGGAGGGAGAATGAGGCAGTACAGAGCAACTCCTCCGGTATCATTGCAGCACGCTATACTGGCTATAAATAACTTGCTGGTACAGTGTATCAGCGCGTATTGCTGCTTATCGTGATGGTTTTGAGTAACCTATACTGAATTTTACAGAAAAGAAACTGAAAAGGACAGGATCTGGATCAAAGAGCAAATCAACACTGAATCAGTCTATTTAGAAAATGTAACGCCCCCTGCCCTGGTGTCCTTGTCTCTGTTACCCATGAGGACAGAAGGAGGCAAATTAGAACGATTCACATCACAATACTTACTATCTGGGGTTTAGAAAATGAGAAGTTGGACACAAAGTCCTCTTTGGTCAGCAAAAATCTGCGATTGATGTTCTGCTTTATTCCTCCTGCAAAATGTCCACAGGGTTAAATTCTTATTTATTTTTTAACAAGGTAACCCTAGTCAACTGGTCAGAGTGCATCAGACTCCAGCTACCTGCTTCTATCCAGTTCAGACCGCCTGTGCAGAGTCAGACAGCAAAGGGTTACAGAATATACAGCATGTAATTGCCCAAATGTTGTTTTCCTTAGGTTGTGTCAGTTATGCATTGGTACATGACAGATATGAGTGCCACGTCCGAAGGGAAGCACTCTGGGGCTTGTTGGCCCTCTCCAGGATTTTTGTTTCTTAGGACCGTACTCTGATTCTGTGCACGTGGTGTCACAGAGAAGCAGAAACGCAAGCTGCTAACCAATCCAATCCAATCCAATCCAAAGGGGACTATTTCTAAGCAACCTTAACAATATCTGGGCCCAGCAGTCATCCACTGGGCTACCATGTGAAGGATCTGAGTTTGAGGTTCAGGCTCAGTTCTAGGCTTCCCAGACTGCAGCCCCCCAATCCATTGGGCAGGTGTTGTCTCATGTCATGCTGCAGTGATTTCTAGTGCCAATGAATCAAGAGCAGCCTTGATGGGCTCAGCTGGGAGTTGTGTCCAGCCTTCCCACGTGCTGTGCCTTAAAGCACGGGTGTCAGGATGTGAAGCACAGAGGACGAAGCAGGGGAAGGAAAAGAGAGCTCCCAGGGGTTCCAGAAAGAGATTGAAGAATTTTAGGGTAAAGAAACCCATGACAATGCACCTTGCTCTTCTCTTCTGCTACATGCAGAGTCTAATGGAAACCATCCTGGTCACTGTGGGTACATCTACACAGCAGCATTATTTCGGAATAACTATGCGAGCGTCTACACAGCTAGCCCATTAGTTTGCAATAATTTTGAAATAACCAATGGCTTATTTTGAAACCTGTAAACCTCATTCCACGAGGAATAATACCTCTTCCGAAATAGCTATTTCAGAATATCAGTAGTGTGGACGCTCCATTGCTGCTATTTTGAAATAGCTCCTCCCCAGGCCATTCAAAGTAATTATACCCCAGTGCTTCCTGGGGTTCTAAATCGAGGTAGCGTGTCCACATTAGGGGAGCCTGCCTTGGATGAATTTCCAGGCTTCCCTGTAGTGTAGATGTGCTATTTCAAAATAAGCTATTTTGGCATATTTCTTCTGGAATAGCTTATTGTGAAATAACCGTGCAGTGTAGACATAGCCCGTGTTCTAGTGTGTGGCCTCAGTGGTAAGCTTAGAATGCAGGATTTAGGTCTAGATGAGCTTTAGGTAAGGAGATAGATTGAATCTGGTCTACGATCCAACTGCACCCAAACCTTGTGAGCTGCTATAAAATGCTGTGAGATGGTCTGTGCTTTTTTATTTATTTATTTATTTATTTATTTGTATTAACTGCATCCAAACGAGATAATATCCTCATTTTGGATTTTTCCTGGTACCAAAATCAGAGGGTTGGGTTGGGCTCTTGGGGTTCAGATCCCAACTGTCTTGCCTACTAAGAGGGTACTAATAATTGGCAGCAATCTATTTCAATGCACTTTTCCTTGGGCGCTAATGTGACTTTACACTGGGAATCCTTCCTTAGGTGCATGGTTTGGCAAGTGTCATGAAAACAGGCTCTGTGGGTGCTCAGTAAGCACACATCAAATGCTTTAAACTCACTCAAAGCAAAACCACTATTAACCTCTGGGAGAAGGAAAGATGCTTCTCTTCAGGCAGGGCTAGCTCCCTGCTGGATGTCAGCTCTTAAACCTCAGCCCCTGCTCAGGTTTAACTCAATGGGGAAATGGATTCCCTCTCCCCTCCCACCGCATCTCCTCAGCTTCAAAAACTTCACAATTCAAAGGAGAAAGCAGTGGCCCCCTTGGACAGAGACTATGTCTGAAAAGTTTCAGGCCATAAGACAAAGATTCTAGAAAGCTGTGAGTGAATGAAACCAGAGTGCAGGCTCAACCATAGCAGTCACTGAAATATCTCATAGGAGGGACATTAATGTGGAAAACAACTTACACTTGTGTTAAACCAAAACTCTGGAAAAGGTACCTGTTAGGAGGCTGACAATCATTCCCAAAACTATTGTGACCAGGGTCCCAAGTGTGCTGAAGTACAGATATGACAAGGAATACCAATAATCGGCCAGGACAGGTCTAAGAAAAGGGGAAGGAAACACTCTGTTATAGTCTACTTCAAAATTCAGACAACCTGAAAATGTATAAAACTATTAAATAAAAGTAAATATTGTAAGAAATGTTCTGTGCTAAAAAATAATGAGCCACCTGCTACTCACCTGCAGAGCCATCCACCTGGGGCAAAATATGCACTCAAACTCTGAGGTAAAACTGGCAGTGGCAGGTCAGTAGGATGGGCAAACAGGCCATGGCCAGTAAAACCAAAAGAGCCCATGCCTCCATTTTGTCTTAAAGCACAGTTGTCATGATGTGAAGCATTGAGGAGGAAGCAGGGGAAGGAACATGAGAGCTCCCTTGGGAATGCTGGGCAGAAGTGAAGAGGGGGTAGTCTCTCTGTGGGAGTCACTGGAAGCCCTGGAGCCATGCTGCCACACTGTCTGCACCTTTCACCCCTCTTAATGAGCTGCAATGGGGGATTATGACAGAGAAGAGCATGCCACATCCAACAGCCATTGTTGCTCAGTTATCTCCATGCACCACCAAGGGAATGTCAGACCTACAGCGCTCTTGTGGGGGCGGGGTGTTCCCTGGTCTTTGAGGCACAGACTGTGCCATCACTTCCACAGATCTCTTTTTAATAGTGGTGCTGTGCATTAAATCTCAGTTAACTAGGGTTGCCAGGTGTCCGGTTCTGAACTGGACAGTCCAGTATTTGAGCTTTCTGTTCGGGAAACAAACTGAGAAAATATAAATGAGAAAATATAAATATCTGGTATTTTCTAAATAAGATGTAATGTAGATTGTGATGTAATGTCAAGTGTGTCCAGTATTTTTGTTTAAACCATCTGGCAATCCTATAGTTAACTGGCATCCAGTCAACTAGGTTTCAGCTCGCTTTGCTTTTGAGGCTTTATGTTACAAAGCAGCATAAAAAAGCATCAAATCACCATTTGCAACACACCACAGAGAGTAGTAGATGGACCAACATCTTAAACCAGATATGTATTAATTTTGATGGCCTCAGAAACATGACTACATTTACTTGGCTCTTTACACGGATTACTATTTGAATTTGCTAAAACTTTGGGTTTCATTTAAGAAATGGTAACTAATTATCCACTGTTAACGCTAAGTAATGACTTGAAGCAGAACAGATATCCTGCAGAACCTACTAAACACAAGTGCTTTGGGGTTTAAGAGTTGTTTGATCTTATATGTAACATCCCACTTGTTATGCTGGTGAAACTGCATGTAGACACAGGCACTCCAGAGCAGTGATCCATCCAGTCAGAGATCCAGCTGCTTCAGAGGAAGGCCTAAAGAATCTCACAATTCACTTAACAATGCAATATTCACCACCTAGATTACACTTTTTCCCTAAGGATAGCAAGCTGCTGACGCAGTTACATCTGGAGACATCAGAATTAACAACGCTTGGATTTTTTTAATCTAAACATTATCTTTTCATCTAATTTAATCAAGATGCCATTCCTTGTTCTCCTATTGATATCACTATTTGGTCTTTGGGGTGGAGTGGTTTTGCCTGTATCACGTGATAGATGTATGACTATCGCAGAGAAAAAACCCCAGCATTTCACCCAGATGTACTTGATTCTGTGGTTCTGCAGAATGTGGCTAGCTACTGATCTAATGTTGTTGGATAAACTCTTGGTGGAAAATGCACTGAGTACGCTTAGGGTACATCTAACAGCAGGGCAAAAGTTGAATTAAGCTATGCAACTTCAGCTACATCAATTGCACAGCTGAAGTTGAAATAATTTAATTTGGCTTTTGGCACTGTCTACACAGCAGGAAGTCGAAGGAAGAGCACTCTTCCTTTGAACACTCTTCCTTCGACTCCCCTTACTCCTCACAATGACTGTTACAGAAGTTGGAATAAGAAGTCCTCCATCTCAACATTACTTTGAGATAATGGCTTGCTGTGTAGATGCACATTTTGTTATTTCCAAATAATGTCAGTTATTCTGAAATAACGCTGCTGTGTAAACGTACCCCTGGTCACCCTCAAGGTTTAACTTGCTTAGATAGGAAAACAGCAGCAGTCCTGTTTGTAAGACATAAACACAAGTCCCCTTTGCCTATCCATGCTATGGAAACAAAACTACTTCCCAGTATGGCACACATGACTGCAGAACTCAACAGTACTGATCTAAAGCCCACTAACTTCTAGGGGGTTTCAATAAGTGGACCCCATAGGCCAGTGGGTCCCAAACTTTTCGGCATCACACCCCCTTTTTGATTTTTGAGAAACCCTCATGCCCCCCCTCCCAAAAAAATAGCAGCAAAACTTGGGGTGGGATTGACAGAGGTGTGTGTGGCTGGGTCGCCTCGCGCCCCCTCCCCCCCCCAGTTTGGGAACCCATGCCATAGGCAAAACCACACAGTTCTGTTCCCTTTCAATTCATCAGGTAACTAAAATAGTGAAGATGTTTATAACAATCCAACTACCACAGGCATCCATATCACTGTAAATCAAGCAACAATGCAACATGTGGCTGATTTGTTATATACCTTTCAGCGGCTTGCAGGGGTATGAGGGTTGTTAAAGTTGGCATTACAGTTGTTGCAGTCCAATTGCTGCCTGTGTCACAGCCCATAGTTGAGAGGTTTAATGGCATAGTTCTCTCAGGGAGTGGAGGGTAAATCTGAGCCCCAATGCCAACCCAGAGTGAAACAGTAAAGCCCCCAATGAGACCTACAAATGCGCCCTGTAAAACAAAGTAAATATTGGATTGAAATCAAAAGCAAAAACTCCAAGAGGGTTGACAAGGAATAACACCATGATTTTTCAGTACTGAGTGGCTATTCTCAAAACTGACTACAATGGGGGCTGTTGAAAAGTGCTCAACACTTGAAAACCAGGCCACTTAATTAGATGGCTAAATATGGGCTTGAGTCCAATTTTAGGCACAAATGTCTGAAATTCTTGGCCTATAATACCATTGAACAGATGCATAAAATTCACAATTTATGTCCTCCCCCCCCCCAGTATTCTGTCTGTTAACAGACAAAAAGCAGTCCCGTGGTATCTTATATATACTCTAGATTCTGTAATTTTTACTCCAACTCATCTGATGAATTGGGTTTTCCCCACAGAAGCTCATGAAGTAATACATTTGTTAGTCTCTTAGTGCTACAGGACTGCTTGTTGTTTTTAAAGATACAGACTGACATGGCTGCACCTCTGAGTGTTAACTGACAGTTAACGATGTTTGATATTAGACTGTGGACAACTGGGAGTTGATAAGAGAACTAAGTTTCACTTCTCTACTGCTCTTAAGGCTTCTTGCTACAAGCACCAAAATGTTAGACTTTATGAACTCTAGAGAACATATCTGTTTTTAGGATGTCATAATTTAGGAATGTCTTGTGCAATTCAGTTTGATTCACAGATAATATATACTTTGGCCTTAGATCTAAGATTGTGTGTGTGTTTTAGATTAGAGTGACCAAAATCAAAACTGAAAATTAAATTTGCAACCATCACTTTGTACTTTGTAACGCCACAAAGTAACAACAGACTTCTCCTTTTAGGCTGTTTACGGCACAACAGTACTGATTCTGCAGCACTGTGCAAAGACGAATCACGGTGTTAGTCATAGAGAACAAGCAGAAAATAAGTGACAAGTGAATCTTACCATTTTAACCATCTTTTTCAGACTAAACTACTAGCCTTGTTGTCTAACTATTGCAGTAAGGGTTTGTGGAGTGGGGAAGAAGGTAGGTATGGGAAAATGCCAATCTAAAACCTCTTCTCTAATGTCTAAAACAAAATTATTGGGGGTGGGGATGATCCCTAATATGACTAGTGTATTTTCAATCAGCAAGACTCACAACTTGTACTTACGATGGGGTTCGCAAAAGGGGAGAGGATTCCCAAAGTAAACAGTCCTAGAAGAGGGCCACCAACCATGCCAAAAATACTGAGAGCTGCCTGAGGAAGAAAATAAAGTTGTATATCAAGTATCACACAGCAAAGCTAAAAGGTGTCACATGATACCACTGGGGTGGGGAGGGGAGAAGGGGATTAAATGAAATACAGTAGACTTCCGATAATCCGGAACCTATGGGACCTAGGTGGTGACGGATTATCAGATATGCCGGACTATCAGGAGGTACTATAAAATGGTTATATATATACTGTATACATTATATACTGTATATAAAGTGTTCTTAACCCTTTTATTGTACATACTGTATACAGTATACTGTAATGTTTTAGTTTTTAAGCCTTTTTACCCTTTTGCTCAGTTCAGCTGCTGCCGCTGTTACCTTGTGACTCATTTTTTGCCGAAGCTCACTCACTACGCTCTTGCCATTTTGATGCCGGACTATCAGGAGTGCCAGACTATTGGATGCCGGACTATTGGAGTTTTACTGTATCTGCAATCAGGGGTTGAAGCTGGCTCTGAGTCAGATCCTTGATGGTGTAAGGTGGTGAAACTCCACATCAAATTACACCTGCTGAGGATTGAGTCCTAAGAATTTCCAAGGTAAATACTCATGAAGGGATGAAATTTAATCACTGTGCAGTAGCCAATGATTGTTCTTTTGAATCATTTCTTCTAGTTATTGAAACAGAGGGGAAAAGCAGTTAAACATGCACCTGTAACAAGCCGCCCATAAGGGATGCCAGAGCAGCCATGGCAATGCATATGCCTCCATAAAAAAGACCTAAATGGGTGAGAGAGACAAATATATACATTTAAAATTCTACAGTAAAGTTTCCTTCTAGTCCAATACTACTACTAGTAAATACAAAAATACATGGCAGTTGGGATGGTCTCTGAGGATGGCCAAACCAACAAAAGGCCAGGCTCTCCATTACCTCAGGTGGGGATCACGGAAACAACAAATCCTATGAGATTATGTGGTCACTGACGATTAGTTGAAGATTAGATTTTAAAAAGAAATTGAGACTAGTACTGGGAATAATAAACACAGCAAGAATCACCTACATTCCTCCTCTAATCCTCTGCACAAACACTTTTTATTTGAAGAGCGGATCTTCTTTCCACTTGAGTTTTGTACCAGAGAAAACACGTTTAGATTATTGGAGTGCCATGGCTAAGTATATCCCATACAGCCCGGAGATAGACAGCCTAAGCAAATGAAGTCTCTTCATCCCAGGTTCCCTAATGCTGGATTGCTGCTTTATTTACATTCATCACCCACAAAGCTCTAATACCAAAGGGGAGGCATTTATCAGAGTTCAGACCTGTGAGCCTCCATTCCCATAGCAAACAAAAGTTGGCATCAAAAGTTGTTGTTAATGCTTAAGAAACCACATTCTGTTGCAATACTGATTGTTGCACCGGTATGCTCACTGGCACAGCATGTTCTGTCATTCGGGATACAGCGAAGTACTGACTGTATTCTTCTACCCTTTACTAAGCTAATTACAGGAAAGACGTGTTAGCTTTTTTCCAGCAAACTAACTGGGGCACTGTGGGCCATATTTTCCTCTGATGCCAACTGAGGTAGCCAGCAAAGAAATGGATAGAGCATCACAGATTTAAACCAGTAGAAGATCTAGCCCTGTATGTTCAACCCAAAATTCTGAGATCGAGGGCTTCAGGCAATATGGTA
Source organism: Rafetus swinhoei (assembly GCA_019425775.1). Lineage (NCBI taxonomy): Eukaryota > Metazoa > Chordata > Testudines > Trionychidae > Rafetus > Rafetus swinhoei. The sequence continues at coordinate 263,769,007 of CM033437.1, read as the reverse complement.
GTGGTAGTGAAGCCTCACGTTTTCTAGCAGGAGAGTGCAATGTGGTACATTTCCCCACCCATGTACCCTGCCAAATAATTCCACATTCGTTACAAAATTCCATCCCATGCACCTGCCTTCTGACTGATGGAATGAAAAATAACACCTATTTCAACCCAAACCCTTTGGTTCTTTTGTATTAGGATTCTAGACTGAACAAGGCTACAATATATATATATATATATATATATATATCAGATTATTTTACCTGTACTACAGGTTGAACCTCTCTAGTTGGGCACTCTCTAATCCGGCAACATCTGTGCTCAGGCATAATTTTAGTTAGCTGGATCTCCACTCATCATGAGTGTGGCCAAGTTTCCTGTGGTTCCTTAAAGTTTGTTTATAGCCACCAGTTCCGGCTCTCAGAGTTCTGTGCTATAATTCAGCTTTAATTTACTCCTAAATGACTTCTGAGAGCCCAGGAAGCAGTGGAAGCGTTGGTCAATACTGTCTAGCAGCATTAGACAGTATGGAGAAATTGGAGAGGGTCCAGAGAAGAGCAACAAGAATGATTAAAGGTCTAGAGAGCATGACCTATGAGGGAAGGCTGAAGGAATTGGGTTTGTTTAGTTTAGAAAAGAGAAGATTGAGGAGGGACATGATAGCAGTTTTTAGATATCTAAAAGGGAGTCATAAGGAGGAGGGAGAAAACTTGTTCATCTTGGCCTCTGGGGATAGAACAAGAAGCAATGGGCTTAAACTGCAGCAAGGGAGGTTCAGGTTGGACATTAGGAAAAAGTTCCTAACTGTCAGGGTAGTCAGACACTGGAATAAATTGCCCAGGGAGGTTGTGGAATCTCCATCTCTGGAGATATTTAAGAGTAGGTTAGATAAATGTCTATCAGGGATGGTCTAGACAGTATTTGGTCCTGCCATGAGGGCAGGGGACTGGACTCGATGACCTCGCGAGGTCCCTTCCAATCCTAGTATTCTATGATTCTATGATTCCCTTCCCTGGTTTGGCAGATTCTCTGGTTCAGCACTGGTCAGGTCCCGAGGGTACTGGATGAGAGAGGTTCAACCTGTACCTAAAGATCAAACAGGATGCCCTTTCCCATGCTCACTTTAAATAGCTGCTCACCCTCTCTCCCATATCCGAAAACTCTTGGCCCAATTCTGATTTCACACAGGTTTTATACTGATGTAATTCCATTGACTTTAATTCAATTACTCCTGATTTACACCCTTATAAGTGATATCTGAACCAAGCCATTTTTCTTTATGGTGAAAGTGGAAAATATCCCTTGCAAACTTACTCATCCCCTTGGAAATCCAAGATAGTTTCTTTTCAGAGAGGGAGCTGAAGTAAGGTTTAATGAGATCCTCAACGGTTACAGCTGCTAAAGCATTGATGCTGGAGGACACTGTGCTACAGATGACAAAATATTAAACATTTTTGAATGTTAGGATCTGAGATTTACCAACATTTAACAGAGATCATGGCAGAGAGACCTTATGTGGCTGTAACTACTATAGAGGTTGAAATTATTATTACTAATGGAAATAAACTTGAGAAAGTGAACTGTTGCATTTTGCGATTGCTTAAAATAGTTGTTCTCAGAGGATAATGCATGTTTTAAGAAAAAAGCAATCAGCTAAATGAGTGAAAGGAAAGTTTACATATATAGTGCTATAGAAGGATGTTGTGCAAAAGATGAGTAGTATTTTAAAACCTTTTTTGAATTCATTAATATGTTTAGCATACTTTGGGTGAGGTACATGTAAGCTAATGGATGTACATTGTGTGGCATTTCATTGACTATTTTGGATGTGTTCTATAGGCCAAAAATTGATGCCTAAAGCTAGAGATCTAAATCCATATTCAAAGAAGTGGGCTGGTTTTCAAATGCAAGGTACCTGCCATTTCTGAAAATTAGATACTTTTCCAAGTGCCTAAATATGGATTTGGGAGTCTAATTTTGGGCTCCTATTTCTGCAAATCTTGGCCTAAATCTTAAAAAAAGGCATGCTTATATTGTGGTTGGAACATGATATGCCCTGGTGCAGATCACATGACACAGAAAATATGCAGCTCTGTGCACTCAATGATTAATTATGAGCTCCAGTGAGCATTCAATAGACCTGGAGAGAACCACTTGTTCAAAACACTTAAAATATCAATCCCCTCTCCTGAGAGCTGATCGAGCTACTGTTGAATAAGTACGACCTTCCTAGATCACATGAAATAGTATCATATTTCCCTTACAAAGAAACATGCCCCACTGCCTACTTTTTCCCTTCTCTTTTAGATTCTGGTGGTACCATCAGTGGCCAAAGTCAGACAAGATGAACTAATTAACAGAATTCAAGTGCAACACTGGAGATACAATAATAATTTGCATTTCTGCAACCTCTTCCATTGAAGGATCTTAAAGCACTTTGCAAACAGGAATCTATTAAGGTGCAAAAGTATTATTTTATTTTTCCCCAGCTAGTCCAGTACCTAGCCTCTTGCAGTGGTGCAACCACTGTGCTTCTCAGGACTAGCAACATGCCAATCACCTACAATCCACAGATTGTGCAATGTTGGACATTTTTATACATTACTCTACCAAGCAATCAGCTTGACCCCCCAAAGTATTGCAATTTTCATCATGTTGACTTACATAGCTACATATAAGAGTCAAAAAATTATCCAGCCACAGCATTATAGCAGTTGCTCTGGGTGTGACTACCATAGCTGAGGTTGTTAATAGTTCCCAGTCTAACCTCTGATTTTTTGCATACTCAGGATTTTCCAAAACATTCATATTAAGGGCTGACATTTTCCACGGTTGGTCTCTGCCAAAAATTATACAGCTTTGCAAAGCTGAAACAAAACTCTTTTCAGTTGTTTTCAATTATCAGGAGTTGGAGAAAAAAAAATTTACTATCACCATTTGAAAAAAAATATTCTGACCATTTTCGCAGGATTGACTCAAAATCCTGTATTTCTAAACTGCAAACACTACTTTGTAAAAAGCCCTTAACAAGCAGAATGGGCTTCTTACGATGTAGGAAGGGACATGGCTTTAAAATACAGTTCTGAAGGTTTGGAAAGGAAGGATGAGCAACAGACCATTCCATTAAACTGCAGCTGCATTGTGTCCGTATATGGCTTCAGGAATTTACAAGTGCAGCTAGTAAAGTGGACAGAATGCAATAGCTTTGAAGCAAGCTGAGGCTTTGTCTACACTTCTAAAATTAAAGCACAGCCATGGCAGCACTTTAAAGTGAACATATGGCTCTCCCAGTGCTCCATTTACTCTACAGCGCTATAACGTGCTGCGCTCGGAGGGTTGGGTATTTAGTGGGAGCCCCTTTACACTGGTGCTTTACAACTTGCTGAGCTCAGGAGGGTGTTTTTCACTCCTGAGTGAGAAAGTTGCAGCGCAGCAAAGTGGCTGTGTAGACTTAGCCAGAATGGAGTTGTCAGTTACAAGCTCTGCTCAGTCTTAGTCTACACTGACACTTTAAAGTGCCGGTTTTTGCTCATGACATTTGCTTATAATGCTAAGGCTAAGACTAGCTCTGTTGGTGGAGTTTGTTAGCAGAGGAGACCCAATTGCGTCAATACAAGGAAATGTGAAACTTCACTGGTGAAGTCTGAAAAAGCTTTTAAGCTGCTCCCATCAAGCAGCTTCTAATTGTTCCCTGTTTAAAGAACAGCAGCATATGCATGCAGGGAAATTCAATGCAAAGGATCTTGGATAATTGCAATTTATGCTCTAATAAATAAGCATGCATAAAAATGGCCACTGAATGCCACCGAGGATGATTATATTACCTTAATGTTCCACTGTAGGCACTAGCCACGAAAAGCCCTGGTACCCCTGGAAAATCTCGTAGAATATCCAATACCAGATATGGCATGAGCTGAAAAAAATGCATAGATTGAGAAATAGTATAATTAAAATCTCCCCTCCCTGCCTCTTTGTAGTGACTCCCTGCTTCAGTAATCCTAACTCACTGGATGCTATCTGAGGTGCTTCCCCCCTGACCCTCCTAGACAGGGGCACATCCTCTGAATGGGGGTTCAGGCCCAAGCCAGAGAAGGCAAAGGCACAGAGCCTCCATGCAGACCACCCATGTCACTCTGCATCTCTCTTAAGGCATGTGGACCTCAGGGGGAAGAAAGAGCCACAGATTTTGGACCTTTTGGCTGTAGCACAGGGGAGCACCCCCGCCAAAAAAAATTCAGTTTCCCACAGAGGGTTGTCATCCTTGGTCTTCCTTGTTCTGTGCATCACTAGGGAATAAGAGGATTTCTGGTTTCTTATTTTATTATCCATGCGTCCTCCTTAATTACAAATAAAATATACTCCCTGGTTTCAAGTGTCCCAAAATGTTGTTCCTTAATGTATCTTTCCTAAGGGACAGATCCTAAGAGCACCCATGACGCTGGAGATATGTGTGCTCAGTCTCACACTTTAGGAACAGCCCCTAAGGGCAGCAATCCTAATTCATCCCCAACTATTAAACCATCGATATGCTTAGTATCAAACCTGGTCTAGTGCTGACACATTCTTTGCTGTCCATGGGTCACAATCGCGGTATATTGAGTACATTGCTAATCCACAAAACATTGCACAAACAAGAATCGCCCAAAGTCCTACAAGATTTATATACAGAGATCTGCACAAACATGAAAGAAAACAACAACAGTAAAGAGTTAGCCATAGTTCTTCTTGGAATCTTGAGCAAACAGCATCATACTGGAACGTTAGTAAAGGTAAACAGATCCTACTGTACCTGCATTTGCTTCCTCGTTGGCAGCCAAAGAAAAGAGAAACCTTGTTAACTGAACGCTTCTTAGTCTAGTTACACGCTGTGATCTGACTGGCTACCAGAGCAGTGCAAAGCTCTTAACACCCCTGGAATTGCTGAAAACCATGATTAGCCAGAGAGTAACTCAGAGACTAGGACTCACATTGTGACCCCCCTTCCCGACCTGGTGAGCTGTTATTCACACAAGCAGCCACATGGTCAGCCCATGAGATTATTTATGGGAATAACTGGCACTAGCAATGGATCCACAATATAATCGCAGAGGTGCATCCTATAATGGAATCTATCCTGAGGTCATGTAACATCTGTAGTTATTTTGCATGTCTCACTGTGTTTTCTTCATTCATGGGAAGCTAGCAGGAAGGGAGCCACACATTCCCCTGTATGTTCAGGCCTCAAAGGCAGTTTCAGGGATGGGGACTCTCGAGTCAGTCATAATAAGATGTACGGGCTTCCCTTATTCAGCAGCGGCATTCCTGTGCCTTTGGTCACAAACTCCGGGCTCACGCACCCATAGGGGGGAAGGGAATAGAGGGTGATCAGCGCCCACAAGCTAGAGCTTCAGTGTGAAATGTGATGAGTTCTGTGCTGCTAACAGCATGTGCCCTTAGGGCAAGGAGTTTGTTTGAAAACAGAGGCAGGGTGTTTAAGGCTTGCCATTAAGTTAATGCTCATTAGACAATCCGGAAAGATTTCCCAAGCTCTCTAGTTAAAATATAGAAAACAAAGGGTAGGAATAAATGGCCCATTTTCAGAATGTAGAGAAGTAAATAGCAGTGTCCACAGAGGGGGCTTGTACTAGTCTAGGACTCGTGCTGTGCAACATGTTCATAACTGATCTGAAAAAAAGGGGTCAAAAGGGAGGTAGCAAAGTTTGCAGTTGATACAAAATTACTTAAGATAGTTTAGTCCAAAACAGACTGGGATGAATTACAAAGGGATTTCACAAAACTGGCTGTCTTGGCAACAAGAAGATGAAATGCAATGTTAACGCAAGTGGCATAATATAAACCCAACTATACACACAAAACGATGGTGCCTAAATTAGCAGTTATCCATCAAGAAAGAGGGCTTGGAGTCATTTGCAGTACTCTGGAAATACTATGTTTCCAGAGTACTGCAAATGCATCAGAATCCTTCTCACTGTACCTCTATCATTTTCCATCTTTAGAAGACCTAAAAATTCTCTCCAGTCATCAATGGGATAGACTCAGCTGAATAATGTAGATGCCTTTAACGTGCATCAAAATGATACCAGGGAGCCAAGATGTAAATAAGATTTTCTGACAGTTTCATCCAGAAAACTTCAGTGAGACATAATATCTTTAAACTAGAATGTTAGTGAAGATAGCTTGTAGGTGAGTGCAATGATTTTAATGTACTGTAGTTCATGATAATGTAATTATGTAGTTCAGAACAACTGAATCACTATTAAAATAGTAAAGATACAGCAGTGTATAAATATACTGCAAATAGCTTCCCCTCAGCACTGGCAGAGTACAGTACCTCCCTAACCACTCACAGCTCTTCAAAACCATACACCGGCAAAACCAAAAGTCAGTGCCTACATCTTTGGTGTCTTGCACTATGCTGCTCTGCTGTGCTTATATAGAGCCAGGGTCCGCACGGGGAGGCAATGGGGAAGGACTTTGTAAATGTCCCCTAACAAAGACTGCACACCTTTGAAGTCTGCCATGGTACAATACCCTTCTATTGGCATGGCGTCCCTTAGAGCTGTTGCTTCTAGGAGGAAATTAATTGCCCACAGACTATAAGCAGCCCTTCTTAGTGCCTAGCTAATCTTGGAGACTTGATGTACTAAACCTGTGGTGTCCAACATGCTAGCCACTAGCCACATGTGGCTATTTGGCCGGTTGAGTGTGGCTAGTTTGCTATAGCAGTAGCCACTATAGTGGCTACTACTTAAGAACTGTTTGGGCACCAATGTAACTGACGCCATCTCCTGCAGAGGGTTAGAGAACAGGCAGCACTAGCCCACAGCTAGAGACAAAGGCTCCAGCTTCAAGAATGAATGTAACTCCGGCTACCCTAGGTCTCCATTCAATGTTGGCTATTCAAAATGCTCAAGCCTTCCTATCCACTCTGGCTTCCCTCTCCACAGAGATGGAGCTCCTTCAGATGTACCACACCCCACAATGCCCACAGGTGTGTGGTCTTCGATTGGGTGCACTGGTGTAATGCGCATGCAGAAGAAGGCTATACAGAATTTAACAAATTTAACAAACTGATATACTTAAATACTGGAGATACCAGTGCACCACTGATGGCCTGGCACAGCTGTTGCGCATCACTGGCAATCAGTAGGCCTCAGGCAATTAAATTGCTACTGGTGGTTGGAATACAATTAATTTTAGAGAAGTACAGAGAAGGAGCCATGTTCTTGAAGACTATGCTCCTGTAGGCGGTGTGGGTTGCAGGAGGGCAAGGAGGGTGAGGCAGAGGCCAATGAACTTTATAAAGCTAGGAACAGTCTAGAGCTAGAAGCACCCAGACACCTCCAGTGATTAGATCTAAAGGAGTGCCACCTCTGTGGAGAAAAAAGCTGAAGAGGACAACAAGGCTTGAGCATTTTGGACGCACAAGGTAGCAGAGGTTGCATTAATGCTTGAAGCGGGAGCTTTTTTTCTGTAGCTGCGGGCTAGTGTTGTCTGTGCTCTAACCCTCTGCAGGAGATGGAGTTTGTTTAGTATGTTTGTTAAATTAGAACTACTCTCATGGGTAGACATGGCTTCAAATAGCAGGTTTTAGCCTAGGCCATTTCAGTTGAAATTAAACAAAATTGCTATTAATTGAGTGAATAATGGCAGAAAAATATGACCATGCCCAGATAACCTACAACATTTTCAGATCTTGCTTTTAAACCATGGTGGTGGTTGGGGGGAGTTTCAAATGCCAATATTTGATTTTGTCCTGATTAAATACTATTTCAGAGTGACGCCCTCTGACTTAAAATGAATTGTTCTCACTAATTCTGAATGAGTAATGCTGGGTGGAATACTTTTCAGCAAAACTGGCATTATGTCTGGAAAGATGATAGAAGGGTTTCTTTTGTAATAAGAACTGAAGATTTCAACACTCAAACCACTACGTGTTGCCTTTGAAGAGCACTTTGAATAAGAGATCTCTCTGAGATCTCCCTTGAGATTTCCAGAAGTGTTCCCTAATAAGGGGCAAGACTCCCCCATTAATATGGGGAGGTTTCAGGACTCACTCACAGATTCCTGGGAGGCTCAGGCCTTCTACATGGGAACCACTGTATGTTCACAGCAGCTCCGGCCAAGTGACTCCAATGGTGCCACACTCCCAAACTCCTCTGGCCACAATTGAACTGCTTGTAGGATGCTTTTAAAGGATCCCAGTGCAGAGGCGGTGCAAACAAGTAATATAGCTTCCGATGGAAGAGATGCTTTCATACATTTCTCACTTAAGGATTGCTGGCAAATTTGTAAGTTTCCTCTATAGATTTACTTAAGTCCTAACCTCTGACCTAGAAGTGAAGGTAGGCCACAGTTTTATTCAGAAAAAACTACAGCTCCAAATGCATGGAAAACAGAACTGATCACCAGTATCAAGCTGCTTACAGCTTCAGGACTGGTCACTAACAATTCTGAACATGATTCTTCAGCAATTTCATCATTGGGCCCTCCATTTCAGTGGCTTTATGATCGAATCCTTTACTGTTTATTCTGGTACAACTCCCAGTCACTGATTCAGGTTTAATATAGTACCAAGCCAAGATCTGAGGTGAATAGAAGCTTTGCACAAATAACAACCATACAGTTTGGTCTCTAGGTTGCAAATGAACTTAATACAGCTATCTGTACACACGAAGACCAGCATCATAAAACAGATGGACACAAAACTGAATGGTGCCATAACTTATAAATCCTGGCATTTATTCTTCCACTTTGCTTTTGTTCTTGTTCACAAAGCAGAACATACAGGTTGTTGCTACCTTTTGTGAGCAAGTTTTATATACATTTAAAGCAGTCATTTGAAAATATCCCTTTATGAAGAACAGATATTGGCTAAAGGCAGGCACTGAGGAGTTACATTTATTGCATGCGGACTTACAGTTTTGCTTGGAACCTGGTTTTGCAGGCAATATATCTCTGCACTTGAGATTGGTTGACCCCATATATACCAGTCCAGGTGAAGGTCCCGCCTATGACAATTGTCCAGAAGGTATGCCTTTGCAAAGGACTTGGATTAAAGCTAAATGGAAGAAAAAAATAACAAACTCAGAATGTCCACGGATATACATGGACAAAGATGGGGATGCAGTTTAACATCTTCAAGATTGTTGAAGCTGGTCACGTTTTAGCTAAGGATTTATAAACTTACTCCCAGAAATTTAATCTTCCTCCATGGTAGGAATCATTTAGAATGCGTCCGATTCCCCCTTGAACCACCACAGCACGTATAATCACGGATGAAAATCCAGCTACCATGATTCCAACCTGGAAAACATCTGTCCAGACTACTGCCTTTAGGCCACCCTGTGTGAGGAACAGCAGATTCAATGTATAGTAGGAGCATGAAATTAAGATGAAATTCAAATGTACGGGCCAGCTTATCCCCACCTCTGGAAAATGGCATGGGAAGGGCAGAGTGAGGTGATCAGTTTCTTTCAGCCTAATCCACTTCTGCTCCCAGTGCTATCAAGATGGATTCTGCCTTTTTTATGTGGTTATGTAGAGCCCTGCACACATACAAAATTTGTATCCGCATCTGTATCCGCAAAAATGAGCCGCGGATATCTACATGCACATCTGAAGATGCGGGTACCCACGGATATACACTGGATATCCACAGATTTGCAGGGGTCTATGGGAGTGGGCAGATCCACAGAGGATATTTTCCATGTGCAGTCTGGAGCAGGGGAGAAGATGGCCTGACCTTCTGCCTTCATTCAAGTTTAAACTCAATCTTTGTGTGCTACTTTCCAGTGGAAGGTTGTTCTGTATTTTAACTGACCCGTTAAAGGAAGGGGTGAGGGTTTCTGTAAAATGAACTGTCAACATACCAGTGTGCAATAGAATGTACAGACAACTCCAGTGGCAACCACTGCACCCCATAAGTCAAATCCTGTGACTGAAAAAGAGAGAGAAAATGTACAACAGCAAAGACTGTTTATGAAGTAAATCTCTTAACAGCCAACAAGATTTCGGGAGGGGGGGGGGGAGTCTGGTTGTCTGAAAAAAAATAGAATAATTTTAAATGGAAAAGTGGAAAATAATGGTAGCACTGAAATTATTTGTGTGCGCTAAAGCCCAGTGACTTTGACAGACAAAGAATAAAACCGACTCATAACCATTATTGTGATAGACTTTACAAACTGCTGAGCTATTAGAAATATTTTTGAATCTAAGGACTAATTTCCCTTTAATTAAAATTTCAACAACTAAGACTATATGCTAACTTTTTAAGCCCATGAATTACCTCATTGACTTCAGCACAAAGGGATTCATGCAGGTAGACAGTAAGGGTGTTTCTAGACTACATGGCTCCGTCGACAGAGCCATGTAGATTAGGCAGGACGGCAAAGGGAAATGAAGCTGCGATTTAAATAATCGCCGCTTCATTTAAATCAAAATGGGCGCCACGCTGGGCCGATCAGCTGATTGTTGGCACAGCGCGGCAGTCTAGACGGGGATCTGTTGACCCCAGAACCCTTCGTCGGCAGATCCTGTAAGCCTCGTTTCATGAGGCATAAAGGACCTGCCAACAAAGGGTTCTGGGGTCGGCAGATCCGTCTAGCGACGCGCTGTGCCGACCATCAGCTGATCGGCACAGCGCGGTGGCCATTTTGATTTAAATGAAGCGGCGATTATTTAAATCGCCACTTCATTTCCCTTTTTCGTGTAAACTAATCTACATGGCTCTGTCGACGGAGCCATGTAGTTTAGATGTACCCTAAGGGAGTCCCATTCAAGTCAGGGTAACAAGTCTTCATTCAGGCAAAAAGACAATGGAAGCTTTGGAAGACTTCTTAATTGGGCACGCAGTTACTTATCTTGATGTCTATCTTAAAAACCTAATAGTTTTATGTATTGCAAAAAAAAAATTAACTACCTTGTAAAATGTAATATAATTAGGATTTTTTCCTTTTACCTTGATTCAGTGCCAAAGCTGGAGCATAAATAACAATTCCAGTGTATAAAATCTAAAATGGATAAAGGACACACTAAGTAAAATGAAAAGAAACTTGTTCTATACCTTCTTAAATTAATTTACCTGTAGTATACACAGGGAAATTTATCTATAGGTATTCACAGAGTCTATATCACCAGAACTATGCAGTATTAAGTAATAATTCCTAGAATATTCTGTTTCTAGAATGAACGCTACAATGGTTCTTAAATACACAGACCCTCTTCAACTTTTCCTGGCTTTTTTATCAAAGTATTGAATTGTATTGTTAAAAAAGTGCAGTAATGCCATACAATGCCATGCTGCTGAAACTCGTGGAAAGAGAAAAAATGCTGAGGCTGGCAAGTACTTTTCCAAGAAATCTCTTGTTACCTTGCTGGCACTCAATATGCAAACATAACTCAGATTAACCAGAGCTAGAGCTATGCTATTCAGTAGTAATTCTGGTTTATTAGGGTTTAGAGACACTGTAGGCTGCCTACATTGGAGAGTGACACGCACATAGGGGGTTGCGTGCAGGTCCGATTTTCCATCCCTTACCAAAGCTTTTCTCTTATGATCATCATCCTAATGTGACAACAAGTATCGATACTGCCTATAGTTGTTTGATTTATTCCTTTTTAAATCCTGTTTGCCTTTTAATTTCTTGGAGCAAATTCAGACTTGGTCTTAAAGTCACAGATGGTGGGGAGCAAAGGGGCAATTGCCCCAGGGCTCCCGGCGCCTCTGCCATGACCTCAGCAGTAGCAGCAGACACCGCCCCAGGCCCTTTAAATCGCCTAGGGAGCACCTCACTCTGGGCGGCTCTGAGGGCTGACAGGAGGCTAAGGGGGGAGGAGCATGGTGCACTTCCAGCAGCGCAGAGGGCTAGCTGCCCCCAGCCCCACTCCTTCCTCAAGCACCCCCACTTTCCCAAGGACTCGGCAAGTCTGTTGCTACCCTCCCCCCACCCCGCCCACGCAGGCATTACCCAGAACCTGCCTGCTAAACGCAACAACTGAGATTAGGTCAAAGTATTTCAGCCCATGGGAGACTAGACTGTGATATACGAAAGGCAGAGAATAAGAGGGACCCAGCTGCATCAGAGAGAGCTACCGGGACTCTTGGCAAGTGACCTGCTCCCACATGCTGCAGGGGAAAGTAAAAAAAAAAAAAAATCAAGATCACTGCCAACCCCACATCTGACAATCAGCTAGACCCTGACCACATGAGCAAGAACCAAGCACCTGAGAGAGAGAATGCTCAGAGCCACCTCAGAGCCCTGGCCATCCCCACCACAACAAGCAAGGAAAATAAAGCCATGCCCCTGCTCCTTTAACTTGTACCATCATAGATCCGGCCTTCCAATGGTTTACTCAGGTGATATTCCTATTGACCTCGGTGGAGACAGCGCCTTGTTATTATCATCAGCTGAATTTGCTTTTCCCCCCACAGAATTCCAAACTGGTGCCATTTACAAGTGTTTTGCATACTTTGGGCCAAATCTTTGGCCAAGCTAAGGCTGCTTCACACTGTTCCTGTAGCACAAAGCCATAAACTCAGCAAAGCCAGGGCTGCTGAGGATTCCCTCTATGTTGGGGAATCTTCTGGTGACCATAGGACTGCCATAGTAACTCCTATGTCATCCCTGTTCCACTGTCATCTCTATCAACGCCCCCGTCCCATGGTGAAAGGGGCCTGGCTAGGGCATCCTTGCACAGAAAGGCCCCTTAAAACTGTGGGCATTCATGTTTAATGTACAGGCTGCTCCACATCATGTTAAGAGTCAGACTCGATTCCCAGACTGGCGAAACATAAAGTTAGTTTAAAGCCACCTTTCCCCTCCACTCTCTTCTCAGGTATGCTGAGTGTATTCCCCTCACAGATAAAGATCTAGCCTCATAGAGCTCAAGCTGTGCTGTTTTGTCACCTACACCTGTTTTCTGACCAACCTACACCTAACTTGTAGGCTTCACAAACTGTAGAGTACCTGGCTGACTATGAGCTCGGCATGGTACACCAAGCTTTTTGGGTGAATCAGCATCGAAAAGTAGGTTTCTAATAAGCAGTGAGTGTTTTCCCATCTGCTTTTTGGCATCCCAGACAAAATGTGTTCTTGCCACATCCATTATCAAATTTTGTATGAATTAAAAGAATCAAGATCTAATCTTTCATCTTCTTCATTATCTTTAGATTGTGTTCCTATATAAAGAAAAAAATGACACACTGATGGTTATAGGACCAATAAAATTATGCCAGCAAAATGGTAAAATACTATTTTTTAAACATCTTCCTTTTTAATGATCCAGACAAGATATAAGTGTTAACACAACGAAGCACATATTTTTCTTGGACATGTTTCTAATATGTACTGAATTATTTTTCTCTGAGCTTTATGACTAGCTTGTCTCACTTTTAGCCTTCTGTCTCTTCATGAATATTATTTTATGGTGAGATGACATCTGTATTCAAATATAACAGTATTCCACTATTCTCTTAGTGCTCCCTATATCTCTCATGGGTTTGTATTGCTTTACAGGGAGGGACAGGTATCAGTGCCAAGTAGCAAGCAGCCAGCTAGCATTGCAATGTGTGTTTTAGTTCAATGTTCCCTAGATACTCAGGTTACTCAAGGATCCTCCGGGCAGGGAACAAAGAGCAGCGCGGGAGAGCTTATGTTCTCAAACTCATTATTAGGTAGTATTAAGAATTTCCTTGTCTCTTTCTTTCATGTTAATTTCTCATATTTCACAATAAGCTCAGCAACCACTTACAGGCAACTACCAGTTACACCACATTAAGTAAAGCAAAAGTTTATTAAAGATCAAAGAACCTGCTTGAGGTTTACTTGCCGTTTGTATAATGAAGAGGATTGTCCCACAAAGACGCAGATATTTATTAAATCGAAGCTCTAAATACTGCAAAAGAGATGAATAAACAACTTTTACGTAAAAATTTTACATTTAGAGAAATAGTATTAAGAACTCACCTGAAAGAAAATATACTACTGTACAGAAGGTCACAGTTTTGATATTGACATGGATGGCTGTTAGCTCTCATGGTCACCCTGAACTTGTTTAATGCAGACATCACAGTCATTTAGTTTAACCTGAGAGAAGCTAAATATTTATCCAGTCAGTACAAGATGGAGTACACAGAACAGATTGTGGTCATATGTATATACATATGTAGAAACTTCTACCATAAGTGTCTTAAAGCAGTTTTTAGACACTAGTTGTGCATTATGACTGGACAAAATCCAGAAGTTGTTATGCCTTTAGCTACGATGCTAGCTAGTTATGAGTAAATATAACTTTTTTTTATAGTGAGGAAAAAGGAAAAGTTATCTCTATCCTCTTGGAAAACTGCCAAGATTTTAATTTGCACCTGAACAGCTGCCTGAGATGTGCAGAAGGCTTTCAGTTTAACTGAGTCATCTAAAGCTGGATCTCCTGCTACTGTTGCACCACAAGCAGCACTGCAGCACTTGCCCAAAAACATTCACTGTCTGTTAGCATTGTATATAAACCCAGCTTCTTGCATGGTATAGAACAGGGGGAGTCAACAAGTGAACTGCAGATTGCCAGATGCTTTTGAATGGACACTGCGGCTATGTCTACTCAGCAGAGCTATTCTGCAGAGCTATTCTGAGTAGAATAGCTATTCTGTGTCTTTAAACACGCCCATTATTTTGAAATAGATTTCGAAATAACAGGCACGCTATTCTGGCATCCCTGTAACCCTCGTTCCACGAGGGTTAAGGGATTTGTCAAAATTGCACTTTATTTGAAAACATATTTGTTAGTCTTTAAGGTGCTGCAAGACTATTCATTTTTTTTTAAGGTTTTCCAAAATATAGAGAATGATGAGCTTTCATAGGCAAAACCCACTTCATCAGATGAAGTCCAATTCATCTGAAGAAGTGGGTTTTGCACACAAAAGCTCGTGATTCCATATATTTTTGTTAGTCTCTAAGTGTCATAGGACCACTTGTTTTTAAAGTTACAGATGAACATAGCTACCCCTCTGAGATTTTTGAACGGACACTGACATTTTTTATTTACATCTTCTTCTTAGTGTTAGTATTGGTATTATTTTTTCTGAAATCTGGTTCTTCACTATATCTTGACCAAGAAATTTTGACTTTGATAAAAAATAATTAACTAGATCATAGAATATTATTAATTAATTAATTAATTAATTAATATCCAGATTTTTATACAGCATGAGCCACAACCTTCTTCCTACAGTGTCAGCTGAGACTCAAGATCCTCAAGTGACAGTTAATCTTGGCTTCATTTTACTTTTTTGCCCTGAAATTTCATTCCCTTGATTTAAGAGAAACATCCATGTACAGTTGGCCAAAGGAGCTCTCCATTACCTGTCAATCTGATCAATCAGAGCAGATTCAAATATCTAATTATTTCAAAGAGCAGGCATTTGTCTTTGAGTCTTTTCAGTTGTTTAAACATTACTTGAATTTTGAATGGATACACAGCGAGAGGCAAAGTTTAACTGAACAAAAAGAAGTGTTTGCCCTATAGTAATCTAGTCATACTAGCAGTGCAGGGAATGAATTTAATGGCTGCACTTACAATAATGCTGCATTTTTTTACTGGTCTTTTTCAGAAGTTGGCTTCTAGGTAAAATTAAGGGCCCAAACTTACATGGTGCAAAGTTAGCTTGAGACAGTTAGATCTATACTGGAGAATTCCCCCTATACGGGAGAGAATGTAATGGAGGCTGTTCTTCCACCTCCTCCGTGGGTCTTCATTGCTTGGTGTAAGACTAGGCAAGAGGTGGGAAGAGTGAGGGGGCAATTTCATTAAGGCTCCCAGTTCCCCATGGAGGCTAGTTCCCGCAGGGAGGAACTTTATTCCAGAGGCCTTTGTTAAAATTGCCCATGTGCAGCTTCACCTCACTTGGCTGGAGTGCACTGGAAATCAAGCCCCAATTTTCTAAAGCCATATTTTGGCACTTGGGTAGAAGTGGCCTGAATGTTACATTTGCTGAGAACTTGCAGATCTCATTTTGTAAGTACTGTGGAAAATCCAGCCCCTGCTATTTAGAGCCCTGATCCAGAGACCTATTTATCTTTAAGAACAAGAGGAAGTCCCAGTGAAAAACAGGACTGCTCATATGCTTGACTTTAAGACTATTGCCACTGCCCCCTCATGATTTATGAAAATTGGCATATTAATATGCATAACTCAAAGATGATTTATGCAAAATGCATTATGTAGCATTGATTTTTAAGTTACAATCTGTTGAATCTGTATATCCTATTTTTGTGTATGTATTATTCTTATATGTGAAGTTAGAAATATAAAGTGTAGATATAATGTGCTAATGAGGGCCCTTAGTGATATTTTAGGAATAAATGTGACCATGCCAACTGGTACTGGAGTCCATCTTGAATCTTATATTTTTCCATGGGGATAGGGAGCCTGAACAAAGGGTTCCCGCCTTGGGGGAAAATCTATTCAAGGAATGGAAAACAATCAGGTCTTTGACTTCAGCTGGCCTTTGAACTGCCTGGCCCACCCTAATAGGATACACATGAAGAAACCTGAAAGTAAAGAACTGTGGAAAAACCTGTAGACCCAGGCCACAGTAAAGATCAACTTCAGACCTTCAAGCATTTTCACAACTGTTTAGAGTAAGAATTTGCATGTAAGAAGGTTCTGAGTATATTAGTATTATTTTAACTTAGTAACTTACTTTCATCTGTTTTCACTTGCAATCACTTAAATCCTACTTTTGTTTATTATCAAGCCTATTGTAAATAACTGTTTACCAGGGGAAAGCAACCACTGTGCATATCTGTCTCTCATTGATAATGGGAGTGGTAACCCTAACTCTGTGCATTGGCTGGGGGAGACCAGAGTTTCTGGCCCAGCAGGACAGGGTGGTGGGGTGCCCCAGAAGGCAGGAAGGTGGGCATCAATGGCTTGATCAGCACAGGGGTGTAAACCCCAAGGAAATTTCTGTGATCCACCCCACCACACACATGATATGCTCAATCAGGCTATAGGAATTTCAGTTGAGGCACTCAGAATTGGGAACTTGGCTTCTATTTTAACGGGCTTCTCTGTGTGTTTGAATATTTAGTTCAAGTCATCAACCAATCTGTACATAAATAAATCCACAGGTTGACTTCAAAATCTTAAAGGGTGACAATCTCGAGGACAAATCCAGAAGGCTGGTGACCATATTTTCTGAACCAAAATTAGGGACACAGCCATGCCCCTGACCCCAGCTAGCCACGGCCCCTGACCCCAGCTAGACACGCCCCCTGCCACAAGAAGTCCCACCCCTGGAGATAGTACTCCTGGGGTCAAGATGGACACATGACCAAAAGTAAAGGGTGTCGTGTGACCCCTCTAAGAACTCCTCCCACCATCCTCTAACAATAGGGGTGAGTTTGGTCCCAACAGGACCCCCCCCCATGCAACTATCTTGCAATTGCATTAACTCAACTTGCATTGCGTTAACTCTGGGGGAAAGGCTGAGGACAGTGTTCCCTCTAAGATTTTCCTCCCATGAGCAGAGTGAGTTTTTTCTTATGCACCAGTATTGAATTCATGTGTACTTGTTTGATGTGTGCCACTGTGGCAACCAAGTTATTAATAAATATCTTATAAACCTCTTCCTTTTCCCTCTGCTGCCATGTCTCCTACCCTCCCCTCGCCCCATCTGCTTCCCTGGTGCCTGCTGCCCCCATCCTCACCTCTGCTGTCCTGGCTCCTGCCTTTCTCACTCCTCTCAGCCTTTTGGGGACCTGCCCCCCTCCCCTGCACCAGCTCGTCTCTTCCCCCTGTGTCCACTCTCTTCTAGCCCCACTCCGATCATCTGTAGCTACCCCTCTCCATCCTCTCTCCTAACACCTCCCTCTACCCACCTGCCCTGCCTCTGTCCTCTGGTGCCCATCCCCCCCTTCCCCATGTGTCTGCCCTTCTGCTTCACCCTACAATCCCCAGGCACCTGCACCTTCCCTTACCCCTGCACCTTCCTGGTTCCTCCCCCTTCCCTTACTGCCCCTGCCCTCCTTGCCCTCTTTCTCCCTGGTGCCCACCCCCTCACCACCCTCTGCCCAAGTTCTCCTCACGCCCTCTGTGCCCTCACACATGACTTGCCCCATCCCCTGCTTTCCTCATGCCCACCCTCCTTTCAACCCCTCTTCTCTCGGCACCCACTCCTCCCCTCTCCTCTTCCTCCCTCTTGTCCCCATTGTCCCTCCCCTCTCCTCTCCCAGCATCACCTTGTCCTCTCCCCACTCCCATCTGCACTGAAACCTCCCCGCCTTCCTCCTGCCCTTTTCCTCATTGTCTCCTCTTGGCCCCCTGGCATTTGTCTCTCCTCCCCCCTGCCCTTTGGTGTCTTCCCCTTTCTTCTCCTGCCCTGCTCCTCCTCCCCTCAGCACAAGCCCCTTCCTCTCCTCACCTCCCTTCCTCTTAGCTTTCCCCTGCCCCTTCCCTCACCTCCTGCCTTCCAGTTTGGGGGGCTGGAGCCCATGGTCCGGCCCCAGCTGCTTCTGGGGCGAGTCCGCTTGCCAGGACTGGAGCGGAGGCTCCCATGGTGCTGTTTTTAGTGCCACAGTCTGGGTCCTTGTGGGTGGCCCCGGCTCCAGCTGGAGTCAAGTAGCAACCGCATGAGGCTGCCCAGGCTGAAACACGCCTTGCGTGGCTGCTGCTTGACTCCAACTGGAGCCGGGGCTGCTTGTGAGGACCTGGACTGCGGCATTAAAATTAGCTCCTCAGGGGCCTCTGCTCCTGTCCCGGCACCTGCCGAATCCGAGTGCACCCCGCCCCGCAGTGCCCCAGCCGGGCTCCTGCCTGGGTTCCAATGCAGCCTGAAGGAGAAGGAGGCGGGGCCACCTGACCAGGAGCCTGCATGGCAGAGGCAGTCCTGTGGGGGAGAGTAAGCAAGGAGGAGAGAGGGGGGCTGCACACCACTGGAAGCTGGTCCAGCTGCCCTACACAACCTGCTGGGGGGGAGGAGGCTGCTGCACCATGCCAGTTTCCCCCTCAAGTAATGAAATGTCCAGCAGGGCTTTCCGGGACATTTCACTACTTGATGGGGCACCAGGACAGAGCATTTGAATTCAGGACAGTCCCAGAAAAATCGGGACGTATGGTCAGTGTAAATCTAGTACAAAGTCCTCTACTGCTATCCAAAATACTGAAGCTGCCTAATTGTAGCATGAGGGCTGCAGGCTGTGATGCTTGGGGCTCCCTCCCTTCAGGAGGGTGAGCCAGTGCAGGTGCTCCAGCCATTGGGTGGTGGAGTGCCAAGGCTTGCTGTGTCCCCCTCCCCATTGTGGCACCAGTTTGCCCTGCTGTGCAGAGAGGAGGAGCACCTCTAAGCCTCATGAGCTGGACCTATGTTAGCCACAGGTTGCATCCAGCCCCTGGGTGCTGCCTGGCAAGCGGAGGCCGTGGCTCTTTGAACAGCAGTGCAGGCAATCTCTAACTCTATGCTATATCTACATTCACTTTTAGGCTACACTCCAGTTGCTTCCAGTGGCTAGGAACTGCAGAGAGTGGAAGCATGGGGGCCGGGGGCAGTTGCCTGCAAGCGCATAGTTACGTGGAGCCACCTGAGCCCCACACCGATCTGCGCTAGGTAATTGCCCCCATCCCCTGTCCCCTCCTCCTGCCCAGAACATGCACCCTTAGCCCCCTCACTCATCCCCAGCCTTCCCACAAAATCTACTCCCCTCCCACACAACCCAGGTGGACCTCACGTTGACTGCACTCCCCCTGCTCGCTGCTCCCCCCCCCAGCTGGCCCTTGCACCGATCGCACTCCTCCCCCGCAGCCCAGCTGGCCCTTGCACCGACCCCTCGCAACCCAGCTGGCCCTTGCACCGATCGCACTCCCCCCAGCCCCGGCAACTTAGCTGAACGAGGAGACGGGTCCCTGCCTTCCCCTCCCCCAGCTGCTTTCTTGCTTTCCAGGGCTCCCACAGGAAACGCCTCCCCCTGCTCCTATTGGCTGGATTTCCAGCAGCAGGGAAAGGCTTTAGGAGTGTCCCTCAGGCTCCTTTGCCCCCGTCCGAGGCGGGGGGGTTAGCAGCGCGCAGCAGCTTTTCCCGGGACTTTTAAGAGCTGCGAGGGGCACCGGGAGAGCACATTAAAAATCGGGACTGTCCCAGGAAAATGACAGCATACGGTCAGCATGTCTACTGAGACAGACGCCATAGGGGCATGGGCGGGACCTGCTATTGGCTCTGTAAGGGGGCAATATCCCGGGAAGGGACGGATTAGTAGCGGCAAGGCCACGTGGGGAATGCGCGGGAGAGATAGGGTGGATGGGGGGGGGTGGGATACAGAGAGCACAGAGAGGCTGCTGACTGGGGTTAGGGGGCCCCAAAGGGAGGAGAGGGGGCAGCCCCACTTACCTCGTAGGTGCTGGTGATGCCCAGGCGGTAGAAGACAGGCAGGAAGACCTCGGCGCTGATCACCACCACCAGGAGGTAGGTGATGGCGAAGATGCAGAAAATGGCCCCATAGCGGTAGATCTCCGCCGGGGTGCCCAGCACGGTGACCGCCGACATGAAGCTGGCTGTGAGGGACAGCGCCACGGGCAGGGCGCTCATGCTGCGGCCACCCATCAGGAAGTCCTTGGAGGTCTGCTGGCCACCGCCCGCGAAGGCGTAGTACACGCCGATGACCGCGGAGATCAGCAGCATGGCCCCGAACACCACGTAGTCCCACACGGAGAAGTGCCCGATGCCCATGGCCCAGCCGCACGGGAGCTCGCAGTGGCGTTGGAGAGGGTCAGCTTTCGGGGTAGAGGGGGGTCGCTACACTGGGCTACGGCCACCAGCCAGAGAGCCTGGCTCTCCGCACTCAGTGCAGGGCTTTTCCCCACACCCTGCGCACCCCGTGCCTGGCTCTGCGCCCTTGCTCTCAGTGCGCCCCGGACTGGCTCTGCGCGCCTTATACTTAGCTCTGTGAGCCCCGCTCTTTTTGTTCTCCTGCGCTGTTGAGTGCCACAGACCCCGCTGAGAGCTCAGTCCCAGGGAATCTTGTTTGCTCCCCTTCTCGGTTCTGGTCCCTCGGTGTACGTGGCACGGCTTTTGCTGGGAACACCAAGAGCAGTGACTAAATAAAGTCCCGGGTGAGTGGTTGACAGGAACCAGCTCAGCAGAGGAGCAGGAGGTTCATGGCCAAGATCCACCCACCTGCTCCCAGGCAGGGAGATTAGCTGCTAAATGTCTCAACTCTTGCGCCAGGAATAGTGGGGCTGGCCTTTATCTAGTGGGAGGGAGCTGTTAGACGATGCTAATATGACCTCAGACCTATCCTGGTGGCACAATGTCACTCATTTCAACACACTTATCCCTCCCATCCTTATGATTAAGAAGCTTGTTGGTGGGTGGAAATTAGTTTGCCCTTAAAACACTCATTCACCTTCCTCTCAACACTTCCCAGGACTTATTCCCCGCCCTGCCAGATACCCAAAAGGTCTGGTGAAATTCTGCCTGGCTACTTGTATGGTATGGTATGGTATGGTATGGACTGATACAGAGATGTGTGGTTTTCAATCTGTGGTCCCCTGACCCTTAGGGGTCCTCAAACTATGTCTAAGATTTCCAAAGGGGTTTGCACCTCCATTTGAAATTTGCTAGGAGTCTGCAAATGAAAAAAAAAAAACGGTAGAAAACATGTTCTAGCATGTACCTATTACCTATAAGCCTGTATTTTAAAAATACTACTGCATAGGTGTTGTCTCCCAACAGCAAGGCAAACTCCTTCATAGCCAGAATCCCATTTAATACACCTCCTCTGTAAAGACCTTCCCTTCTTCCCTTCTCCCCCTCCTCCCCCCCACTCTGGTAACCTCATGATCAACACTACCACTAGGGATGTGAAGGAGTAGTAGACTACCCGATAAGCAGGAGTTTATCGGGTAGCACTAGCCACTACTCAATCACTCTCTGCCCCCCCACCCACACTCTTAAAGGGACAGAGAGGAGCCGGTGTGCAAAGACGCCGGCTCATTCTCTGTTCCCCCGCCGGCTTTCAGACAACCCTTACCCTGCCACTCTGCATTTTTAAGTGGCAGCCGCAAGTCCGCTTCTCTGTTTCAGCACAGGAGGCTCACCCTCCCACCCCTCCCCCTGCTGCCACTCTGCATGTTTAAAAGGACGTCCCTCTAAAATTGGCCTGAAGTGCGGGTGGGAGGGAGCCTGCCTGCCACCCGTCCCTGACCACCAGGCCAGAGCGCTTGACCCAGTTGACCCGGGCGGAGAAGGCCACCGAGCAGACGGCTTGGCAGACCTCCACCCACACCAGGTCGCCCGGGTCCTGGACTGCGAGGAGCACGTCATCGGCGTACACGACAGGACCAGCCGCAGCTCTGGGTCTTGGAGCACCAACCCCATCAACCTCCAATGAAGGAGACAGAGGAAGGGCTCAATCACCAGAGCGTACATCTGGCCCGACAGCGGACACCCCTGACATACTCCCCGCTCAAAGCTGACTGGTTTGGTCAGGGCCCAGTTGAGCCTGACCAAATGCTCCGCAAAGGTGTACAGCACCCGGAGAAAACCCACACAACAGGGCCTGAAGCCAAAGGCCTGCAGAGTACCCAGGAGATACCTGTGGTCCACCCTGTCAAACGTCTTCTCCTGGTCCAGGGACAGGAGGGTGAACGACAGACCATCCCTACACCCGAGCTCCAAGAGATCCTGGATCAGATACAGATTATCAAAGATGCTGTGGCCCAGGATGGTGTAGGTCTGGTCGGGATGGACCATGTCCGCCAGCACGGACCGCCGTTGCAGCAAGATGGCTTTTGCTATGACTTTGTAGTCTGTGCTGAGGAATGAGATGAGACGCCAATTCCAAAGGTCGCGCAGGTCCCCCTTCTTTGGCAGCAAGGTGAGCACCACTCGCCTGCATGACAGAGGGAGGACTCCGCTCTCAAAGGACTTGGCCCAAACGGTGACGAGGTCTGGGCCAAGGACGTCCCAAAACATGCGGTAGAACTCCACAGTCAGCCCGTCCATGCCTGGGGTTTTGTTGGTGGGCATGAGACGGAGGGCTTCCGAGAACTCGGTCAGAGTGAGAGGCAGCTCCAGCCAGTCCTGGTTGCCCGCGCTGACCGTCGGGAGTTTGGTCCAGAGCACCCTGCAGGCGTTGGTGTCGGTTGGATCTGGGGAGAATAAACTGGCGTAGAAGGCCCTGACTCTTCCACGCATCTCCTCCAGATCTGTGAGGGGGGTTCCGTCCTCTACCAGGAGGCAGGTACCGTGATTTTTGGCCCCCCACTTTTTCTCCAGGGTGTAGAAGAAGCAGGAGCCGTGATCCATCTCCCAAAGGAGACGGATGCGATAGTGAACAAAGGCATGCCAGGCCTGGTGGTCCTCGAGGGTCTGGAGCTCCTCCTGCTTCTCCCAGTACGCGTCGCAGAGGGGTGGATCCTTTGGGTTGGATGCCAGGTGCAGCTCAAGCTTCAAAACCTCTTGTTACAGCTGCTCTATCGCCATATCCCTCCGCCAGCTGGCGCCCTGGTAGTAGTCGTGGCAAAAGAGCCGGGCACGCACATTCCCCACGTCCCACCATCGCCACGCTGAGGGAAAGGTGGGCCGCTGCCCCCGCCAGGCCAACCAGAACTCCCGGAAGGACGCCACGAAGCCCACGTCCTCCAGCAAACTACTTTTAAAGTGCCAGTAGGCCAGCCCCAGCCTCTCTGCACTCAGTGAGGCTTTCACGGCCACCAAATGGTGGTCCGTAAATGGGGCTGGCCAGACGCTGGAGGAGTGGGCCCATGCTAGGTGGAAATGTGATAAATAGATATGGTCCAACTGGGTGTGGAGCTTGCAATGGGGGCAAAGGGACAGTCCTCCAGGTCTGGGCCACCGGGCTGTAGCACCTCCCAAATAGGGTTGGGGACCGAGGGAACGGAGGTGGGGAGGGGGCCCGTACCAACGCCGGGCTTGGATGGCTGGGAGGAGCTTTTGTCCAAAGCCACAGCGTCGGTTACAATAATCTCAATTGCTGGGCTCCCCGCAGGGAAGGAGGGCGACCGCTCTGCCTCAAGGATGGAGGGGGCGTCCACAAGCCCGGGACGCGGTTGCTCGGCACCGGCTGTCACCCCTAAGGGCTCGGTGGCCTCAGATGAGGCATCTACGATGGCCAGGCTGTCGGGCAATATTAGGGGCGCCCTGAGGGTGAGAGCAGAGATGGCTGCCTGGGGTATGGGGAAGGTAGGAGGAGGAAGCGGTAGTGCAACTGAGTTGCTGCCCAGACCATGGCCTGTTGGCACGGGGTCGTCCTCTCCCTGGGCAAGCGGGGTCAGACCCAGGGTCTCGATCTCCTTAAAGATTGAGCTGAAGTCCATCCCCACGGCCCCAGAGTCCTCCCCGCTGGCCGCCGAGGCAGCAATTGCCGGTGACGACGAGGGTTATGGATGGTAAAGGGGCCGGGGGAGCTCCATCTGAGGCCTCCTCAGGGATAGGCTCCATGAGGGGGACAGCGCCTTCCCCCCCCCCACTGCCATGGCATTCTCGGCCAGCGCCTCCTGCTGACGGTCATCGGGGGCAGTGTTGGCAGCGGTGGCCCCCCCTTAGTATTTTGCGGGGGCTTTCCTGCCCTCCTCATCGGAGGGGTGAGATTGAGCCTGTGGACCATGGGCTCTGCGCTTCCCCCGAATGAGCATCCAGCCCTCTGAGTTGGAGGTGAAGGGCTGGTCAGCAGGGCCAGGGCCTGGGGGGTGCTAGTGGTTCTTGGGGGGGAGGGTCTGGAAGGCAGGGGAGGAACATCGGGGGGCAGGGAAACTTCCTTCTGGGGTGATCCCTCTCCCTCGCCCGACGGCAACCACACCACCCTCTCCTCCATGGGCCCCGCCGAATCAGGTTGGATGGAGGTGGGGCCCACCTGCTCGCCAGGGCACACTGGGTGGGGCACCCCTGGCACCCAACCAGAGCCATTGGCAGTGGGAGGAGGAGCAGCTGCAGAGGCTGGACTACCAGGGGGTCGGCGGTGTTGGGGCCGGCATTCTCCTGGGCCCCTGCCCGGATGCCTCCTCAAACCTGGCCACAAGGCAGGCCCTCCAGACATGCCCCAACACCCCACAGAGGAAGCACCGGGTCTTCCCTGAGGAGTAGTGAACTTGGTACAGGGTCCCCTGATAGGGCACCCAGAAGGACCTCTCCAGTGCCTCCCTGCCACACGATGCCAGTGGGATTTGCAGCTGGAAGGACAGGACGTGGCAGAGGGCGAGGTCCTTGCAGCCCAATAGGAGAGGGCTGATGGTGGAAATAGGTTTCCCCGGGGTGGAGAGGGCTGGCAACAGGGCAGCATTAGGAAGGAAGGGCGGGACAGAGGGAAGGACCATCCGTACACCCAGGTCCTCTAGTGGCTCGAGGGACACGTGCACACCCTCCACCGCCAGGCCCCTCTGCACCACCTCTAGGGCGGCGGCCTCCGAGGCAGGAAGAACACCACTTTGCCATACATCTTAGAGGCCGCCACCACGGCCGAGGACCCCACCACCCTCACCAGCACCCACACGTATGTTTCCATGTGGGGCGAGGCAGGGACCAGGAGGCAGCAGACACCATGCTTCCTGCTCAAGGTGGGGAAGGGGCCTCGGCCACCAGGGATGGAGCTGGAGGCAGCGGTCGGGGCAGAGGGTGCAACGGTGGGGGAACAGCAGGGGAAGAAGGGGTCGTGACAGGCATCAGGGCCGCGGCTGGCAGGGCAGCCTCAGCCATGGGGGTTTTGGCCTTCCAGGCCGGGCCTTTGCCCTTTTTCTTCCCCTGGCCCTTTTTACCAGCCGAAGTGGAGGCTCCTCCCAAATCGGGGGGAGCGTTGGCCATGGCAGCAGTGGAGCCCGGGCCGGGTGTTGGGAGGTCAGCCACACCTGTCTTTGGGATCAGTGGCACCAGGGGAACCTTGAGGTCAATGGGGATTGGAGAAGGGGCAGGGATCTCCTCCATCACAGCGGGTGGGGTTGGAGGAGGCAAAGATAGTGGGGAAGGATAGGGCAAAGGTCAACCACTCCTCCCCCGCAAGCAATAGGAAGGGGTGTCAGTGGAAGGGAGCAGTAAGGGTGGGGGGGAACTCAGGCTAACCACTCCTCCTCTCGGAGACAGCAGCAGGGGAGGAGAGCGCCAAATTAGGGGGGAAATGAGAGGGAGGGGTGATTGCTGCCCCGATCTCGACCAGCGGAAGCAAGCATGATGCTTCGTGGAGGCCTTCCAGAAAATTTTCACCACACTCCCCGGCTGAACTACTATTATAGTGCATAATACCCTGACCACTCCAGGCTGAGTAGTCCATGAGAATAATCACCCTCTGCCCCACTGGATGTGGGAGGTAGTTGAAAAGGAGGTCCAAACCAGGCTGGAGTTGGGGGTTGTGGAACAGTCCAAGAGCAAGTGGCGGAGACTGTTGGTACTAGTCCTGAAGCCTGATGGTAGCCTACGGTTCTGCATTGATTTTAGAAAGGTAAATGCTATCTCTAAGTTTGATGCGTATCCAATGCCTAGGACCGACAACCTTTTACACCGCCTGGGAATGGCACATTTTATAACAACCCTTGACCTCACAAAAAGATACTGGCAGAGCCCCTTGGAGCTAGAGTCATGAGAGAAGATGGCTGTTACTACCCCCTTGGGACTGTTTCATTTTGTTAGAATGCCTTTTGGCCTCCATGGAGCTTCCACGACCTTTCAGCGGATGATGGACCACCTGCTCTCTCCTCATATGGATTATGCCGCGGCTTATCTCAATGAGGTGGTCATCTATAGTTGGGTTTGGGAAGAACATCTACTTCAAATAGCTGCCATCATGCAGACCCTTCGGGACGCCAGCCTTATGGCTAACCCAAAGAAGCATAAGATTGGATGGTGGGACACCACTTACGTTGGCTATTGTCTAGGACGGGGCCTGGTCTGCCCACTAGTGGGGAAAGTCGAAGCCATCCAAAATTATCCGGTACCGACCACCAAGAGGAAAGTGTGGCAGTTCCTGGGACTAGCGGGGTATTACCGCTGCTTTCTCTTCCAATTCGCAATCCTCGTGGCACCCCTTACCTCCCTCCTCACCAAGGAAAGCCCACAAAGGGTGAGGTGGAGTGCTGAGTGTAAGACCGCATTCCAGAACCTTAAGGACGCCTTGTGTAGCGAGCCTGTTTTATTCAGCCTTGACTTGTATCGACCATTCATGGTTCAGACTGATGCTTCAGAGAGTGGGTTGGGAGCTGTACTATCTCAGGAGATCAAGGGAGAAGAACACCCCATCCTGTACATCAGCCAGAAATTGTTTCCCCGGGAACTTAAGTACTCAGTGATCAAGAAGGCCATCAAATGGGCCATCAAATGGGCCATCGAGGCACGGCGGTATTACCTCCTCCGGGACTCTTTTATCTGGTTACAGACCATGCCCCTTTAAAGTGGCTACATACAATGGGGAATGCCAATGACCATCTAAAGCTGTGGTACTTAACACTACAACTGTATGGCTACATCTAGACTGGCATGATTTTCCGGAAATGCTTTTAACGGAAAAGTTTTCCGTTAAAAGCATTTTCGGAAAAGAGCCTCTAGATTGGCACGGACGCTTTTCCGCAAAAGCACTTTTTGCGGAAAAGCGTCCGTGCCAATCTAGACACGCTTTTGCGCAAAAAAGCCCTGATCGCCATTTTCGCGATCGGGGCTTTTTTGAGGAAAACAAATCTCAGCTGTCTACACTGGCCCTTTTGCGCAAAGTTTTGTGCAAAGGGACTTTGCCGAATGGGAGCAGCATAGTATTTCCAAAAGCACTGATTTCTTACAGTAGGAAGTCAGTGCTTTTGCGGAAATTCAAGCGGCCAGTGTAGACAGCTGGCAAGTTTTTCCGGAAAAGCGGCTGATTTTCCGGAAAAACTGGCCAGTCTAGACACAGCCTTATGTGTTTACCATCCAACACAAAGCAGGGAAGGAAAATGCAAATGCTGATGCACTGTCCCGCATAGGGGAGGACCAAGGGCCCAGTCCCAGAAACTGGGAACTGGACTTAAGCAGGGAGGTATAGTGGGGCATAGTGGCTGCCCACTGACCTGGAGGGGGAGGAACCTAACCCCACCCAGTCCCCTGACCAGAAGCCAGAAGGCATGGCCAGGACTATAAAAGCCCAGCCTGACAGCTCTGTCTGGGCCCAGCCTCCAGAGGTACCAGAGGACTGCCTGGAATTCCCTGCCTCGGAGGCTGAGATCTGGCCTGGACCATCAGCTGTGCCTGACCTGGAAGGCCTGGGCTGGCCTGTATATGAGGGCTGACCAGGACTGCTGGACCTGCAAGGGGCTGAGGACTGGCATGGACCACCCGGACACCAGCTGGACCTGTCAGCCCTCCACCCCCTGAGGGTATGTCTACACTAACCCCCTAGTTTGAACTAGGGAGGCTAATGTAGGCATTCGAAGTTGCAAATGAAGCCCGGGATTTAAATATCCCGGGCTTTATTTGCATCTTCTCATCCGGGCGCCATTTTTAAATCCCCTTAGTCCAAACTAACTGCCCGCAGCTACACGCGGCAGTCAAACGTTAACTCGAACTAACTCCTTAGTTCGAGTTAACTGTTACCCTCATGGAATTTAAATCCCGGGCTTCACCCTGAACTGGGCTCTGAACTGTTTCCTTGTCGCCCTGCTCTAAACAGAGACTGGGGTTATTGGACTACTGATTTGCCTCACTTTGTTATTGCCCCTCCTGAGACCTGGGCCTGGGCTTCTGAAATGGGGGTTTGTTGAGTGCCCGCAGTAGTGGGCGGAGTGGCCGCCCACTGACCTGGAGGGGGAGGATCCCCTTCAGAAGCCCTAACCGGCTACAGTGCCATTTTCATTCTCAAGATATTTTCTAGCATTTCATATTCATTTAAAGATATTGGTATAACGTTTCAGAGAAGAGAAGAGAAACTTGTTAAATAACTGTAGTCCTGCAAATTAAATCTTTAATATGGCCAGATTATATGAGGATCTTTCTTTATAGTGGTACTAGAAGATTTAAATGGTGTTGTTCAAGACCTTAGCTCAATTAATTTTTGGTTTTTGGAAAATAAAATGAAAATGTACATGCCTCATTTAAATCATTGCTCTGGGGTGGAGCTGGGGATGAGGGTTCAGTATACAGGCGGCCATGGGGAAAGAGGACTACGTTAGCCCTCCCTCTGCAGCAGCTTGGCTGCTTCAGCTCCAGTGGGCACAGCTGAGGAGGGGTGCATGTCCCCCAGCTGGGGCAAGTCCAGGTTCATCTGCTCCCTGCACTCCCCAGCCAAAGTGAGGAATGCAACAAACTGTGCACTTTCCCCTCGCTCCCTGAATAAGGGAAATAACCAGCAATATTAGGGAGGGGGCTTCATCCCCCCTTCCCACTCTCCCTAAAGGTTGCGTGGGGGGTGGGAGCTGGGGCAGTCTTGGAGAGAGGACGCACCCTGAGCCAGCCACTTTTACCTGCCTGGTGATTCTGTCTCTTTTCTATACGGTTTTAGGTATCTCTGTACACATGGTGTTACGCTTAAACGAAGCACACAAGATCTTTTACAGGGGAAAAGGCAGTACGCCGCATTTATTGAGAATACAACAGTTGCATATGCTTTTCAATCACACACACACAAAACATCATGCATACACAGTTCTGCCAGATGATATAGTTACCAGTCCAGAGTCTGTGTCAATCTAGTGGCCAGCTAGATCGAGCACAGGGGGGAGCAGCACCTTGTCAGTCAATCGATCCGATACTTCTCTCAAGACGGTGGCAGACAAACCCAAAGTTCCATAGCAAAGCACCTTGCTTTTATAATCCTTTTCTCTTGTTGAAATCCATGGATTCTGCCCTGTCAGCTTGTGACTGGAATGTTATCTTGTTGATGTCAATCGTTCCCAAACATCTTCCAAGGCTTATTCTGTAATAAATTGTCCTTTCAGGGTGCTCACGCCGCTTTAAGGTCGTCAATCTGCCAATTATGCAATCTTCTTGTGAGTAGGGGGTATACATCGATGGTTATAGATGGCTCTTCTGCAGTCAGGTTGTTTCGTCCTCTGGCTTTCGCCCACGCTTGCTCAACCCCCTTCTTTGGCCATCTGGTTCTAAGCCATATAACTTTGCATCTTATCTCAACACATTCACACGCTTTTTACACACATGAGCAATGTTACAAGAACTCTGGAGGTTACAGATCTGCAATTGTAAATCAAGCAATTAAGGTTTCTCTAGCAGCAATCAGAATTTCTCTAATTTTATTAATACAGCCACAATACCCAGAACTGTTTTTCTACTTTAGGACATTTACTAAACTTCAGAACAAAGAAAATAGACCTTCAACTGAAAGGACTTAATTTGTCTTGTATTAAATGTATGTTAGTATATATGCCTTATATTGCTATATTATTGCTACATTACTACTATATTACTATCTTGCTAAACCTAAAATACAAATATAAAAAGAATAGAGCTGTCAGCCCTAACATATCCCTCTCTTGACGCCTCAAGAACCATTCTTGAGTGGGTCATATCTTATATAATTGTTTCATGGCTATGTACTGGGAGGCAATCTGAGCCTGTGGTTGCAATTTAACAAACATTTTTTTTTGTCCAGCAACACATGAATATTATTCCAATTAGGCAAATGCAACACAATATCAGTACAGTCATCAGTGGGTGAAGCATAAATGACAATATACTTTTAGATGTGGGAGACCAGTCTATAAAAATATCATACCAATGGTAAGCAGTAAGTTCTTTTTCAGCACCAGCAATTTTAATCATATTCCCATTTGCATGTATTATTTGGAGAACTCGCCCTTTCCACATTCTGCTGAGTTCCTTGTAAGAACTGTGTGACTTTTGCTTCTAAAAGCAAATGATCAACGAACTCTCCCCAATTTAAACCGAGGCAGATGGAGAAGTTAACAAAGGGGACAATCAGGGTGATCTGGGTTAGGAAGATAATAAGTGTGATTCTTAGAGTATAAGATGCTTGCATTGCATCTACATTCATCTACTGGTGGCTGGCTAATGCTGTCATCCTCCCAAAATATTATTTCCCAGGATACAACACATACACATTGCCCATTATACATTACATGGGTTACATTTTTTAGTTCATCCCAGACACATGTGCCTAGCGTTGCATCCCTACTGCATGGTTCTGTGGTGGCAGGCAGGGAGAGGCATACCCATCTGCGAGGGTCCCACTCTGTACACTGACGTGTGTCCAATAATTTTTTTTTCCAGCCCACTGACCCATAATGCGGGGTAACCAGAACGATGTCATGGCCAATTTCGGTAGTGGACTGACTTTCCATAGCTCTGCCTCCACAGATTGCTGACGAGCCATTTTAACAATAATTTTTTTTTAGTAACAACTCAGGTTTAACTTTGCTGGAAACATACTGTATCCATTCATGTTTATAAGTATCAAACAAAGATTTTTTTCGTTGTTTTAAAAGATGTTCCAGTACTTTAACATTGCCTGATATTACCCAGAACATTTCATGTTCAAGAACTTGCATTTCGGTGCATCCCATAGCTAAGGCAATTTTATTTATTTTTAATTACCTTTAAAGTTACTGTATTCATAATCCCTGTTCCAACACCAACCCCTTCTATTATGGTGTCTGCTAAATCTCACTTGGTCTGACCCTGGGGGCTTTGGTGTGTCTTTATAAATCCATTCATTTTCCTTTATTTCAAAAAGGAGCAGCCTGACATGCCCAATAAAAAGGAGATACCATGCCTGTAGAATTCAGGGGAATCCAGAGGGTGGGTGAAATTCCCATCCAATGCCCCTTCTGCATATTGGTTCCTGTAAATACAGTTAAAAATGCTTATTAATCCTTTTCTGTCTAATGCACTATTTTCCCTTTCCAAACACAATTATTAACAATGCTAGCATTAAGACAGACATCACAAGACAACACAAAAACACAAAACACAATTTTTGTCATGACAATAAGTCCATGTTGTTTTAGTTGCTCTTCAGCTGCTTTTCAGCTGGCACCAGCTTTTCTGATGTTCTGAAAGACAAAAGAAAACACTTTCTACCCCGTGGGGGTGGTACATTCTATCTTAAAATGCTTTTCTCTATTACAAGGATTCTTGCTGATTTTCTTATCAGCCTGCTGTTATCCAATAATTGCTTATGCTTTTGTTTTGTAAATCAGAAAAGCCTCAGTAACGTCCACTCTCTGTAGGTTCCAGGTAAATTATTCCACTGCTCATTTATTAAATTAATGGGGTAACATGCCTCAGTTTCCCTCTTATACAGCAGACCAGGTAGGTCTTTAATAGTTTGTATCTGGTAAAGCTTCAAATTATTTATGGATGGTAACTAAGAAGCTTTACTCTTATAGTGATTTTTCTTTACTTAGCACTAAGAATTTGCCAATTACCATTTCAGCAAACCCAAAAAGTTTTTCTTTTCTGAAAGAGAATCATATATATATGTTGCAGGGTTACTTACTAACACTAAATTTATTCTCATATTAAACAGTAACATTGACATTAAATCTTTTACAAGTAGGTGCTTATGAATATCTGGTTATATACCATGCCTTTTATTTGGATAGTGATTTACTTTAGAGGACGGTGTGTGTTATACTCTCTTAAAATCTGTGAATAGCAGACTTCTTCTACAACAGCCAGGCCTGTATTTACACACAACTTTTTCGCTTGCTGTCAGATTCAAAGTTACCAGCAATCCAGAGACTCAGCCTTGAAAAGGGACACAGTGAAATTTGATTCTTTTCACTTTCAAGTTCTGCTTTTAAAGCACACAACAAAAACACATTGGGTCTGATTTGTTACCCAAAAAATAAGAAATTCAGAATCCATCCTCATTTTGGGGGTTTTGGCTGTCCCAAATATTAATTACAATTTGGCCTGTAACAAAATTTTGAACCTTATAAAGCACTGAGCTACCTGCTTGTCAGTTTGTAACTTTAAATGAAAGGGCATCATTTAAAACAAAACCAAATTAATGTATTTGAAACCTACAAAACAGATTTACAAATTTACAATGCATTCCCTGTTATGCACTTGACCAGTTAAATTCCAGTATAATCCCTTATTTCCCATTTAGCAAATTTAACAAAAGTGTCCATAGCCAACTATTTAAATTAGATTGTTTCTTTACACATTGCTTAGGAGAGAGGCTGCAAAGACACAAGGAGTCTTTTTTTAAAGCAGGTTTTCTTTTAACACATCACAGCAATTGAATTCCTTCCACACTCCCACAAAATTAACTTTTCACCTTTAATACCCTTAATTACTTGCTTTGCTCCTCAAATGAAAACTTTCCTCATTCCCAGTAATTTAACTTTCCAATGCCTACACTACTGCTTTCCCTTATTCCTTTTACTATGCCCACACAGGGCTCCAAAATCTTTAACCCACTTTTCATATCTTTCCTTCTTATCTGTTTGTACCTGATTCCGCTTTTCCTGCTAAATGGCTCCTTTCCAGGGGCACAGATTTGTCCATTACTAATTTAGTAAGAAGGGTGGGGTTTTCAGTTAGGCCCCACACCTTCTGGTTCCTTTACTTGGGTAAATCCAAACGTTCATTTTTACAATCAGCTAATAATAAATTTTAAACTCCTCAGTACAGGTTTTTCATAACAGCCAAACAACAGCAGTATTTCTTTTGACTAAGATTAAGGGTTTGTAAACCAATAAATATTTCACCAATGTTAGTCTTATTTGTCATGTACTCTTAAGATTCTATATGAGGGAAGAACAGAAACACTAACATTAATTATTTTGGGCTTGCCCCTCATATGATTGTGGTTGCAATGCAGTGGACCCCATTTCATCTTTTAAATTTGCCACGGCCACTTTTTCTATTTCTGCCCCCACTCTTCAGGCAAACTGAACATGCTTGCAGTCTGTTGTTTACAACAGGGGACGGCACTTTATTTCTTTTTAAATCTCCTCTGGATCCCCATCCCACTCAAGGATGTTGTCCCACTCCCCAGAAACAACTGCAGCCACTTGCTTATCGGTGAACTCTAACTTTTGCCATGGGTTCTCAATAATTAAATCACAATAGCTATGATCCAGAGGGGCTCTACCTTACTTCAGGGTTAATCTTTTTATCATGCCCTGTAAAACTTGGTTTTTCTTTTTTTTAGTTTTCCCCTCACTTTCTCCAATCGTCCAGCAGCTACACTTAGATAACTCTTTTTTATCTCAAACTTTTGTTTATATGGTCCCAAATTAACCTGCTGCAGCTTACGCAAGTGAGACTGCCACTGCCAAACTATCCTTCTGCATTTGTTCATACTTGTTAAAGGTGTCTTTCCTTTACTTTTTAAGATCTCGCATTTGCCCATGCCAGCGCCGGGGCTTACAAATTTCTCTTCTCACTCCTGCTGCTGAATTTAACACTTTCTGGGCCAGAGGGAGAGACGCTAAGCTTCCCTCTATATAACTCGGCACTACTACCACCAAGGGTACATACACCAGGTGACTCGGGGTATTTCCCTAGGCAGACAGCCCCCCGTAATCACATGTAAATCCCTTCCAGGGTCAGAGAGAGAAACGCTAAGTTCTCCTCTTGTGCTCAGCCTTACTACAACCGAGCGTGTATGCACCTAAAGTTACTCCGGTTTGGAGATGAGGATCACTAAGTCCTCCTGCTGTTGCCTGACCCTACTACGACCGGGGGTATACATACCTGATTTAGGGTATTTTCCTAGGCAGACAGCCCCCTGTAATCAAATTCCCCCCAGCAATCTGGGGTGGAGAGAGGGATACTAAACCTCTCCCCTATTTCTCACCCCTGCTACAACCGAGGGTATGTATACCAATTATGCAAACAATGCATACAATAGTGATCACAATTAGTTCTTTCTTATTAGCCGGTATCTCCTGACCGGGGTTTGCACACCTTTTTAGTAATATTGTCAATAATTACAGCGTACTTATTCCCCTTCGCATTCTCCACCAAAAATGTTATGCTTAAACGAAGCACACAAGATCTTTTATAGGGGAAAAGGCAGTGCACCGCATTTATTGAGAATACAACAGTTGCATAGGCTTTTCAATCACACACACACACACACACACACACACACACACACACACGATCATGCATACACAGTTCTGCCAGATGATATAGTTACCAGTCCAGAGTTTGTGTCAATCTAGTGGCCAGCTAGATCGAGCACAGGGGGGAGCAGGGCCTTGTCGGTCGAGCGATCCGATACTTCTCTCAAGACAGTGGCAGACGAACCCAATTATCCAATCTTCTTGTGAGCAGGGGGTATACATCGATGGTTATAGATGGCTCCTCTGCAGTCAGGTTGTTCTTTTACGCACATGTTACAAGAACTCTCGAGGTTACAGATTGCAATTGTAAATCAAGCAATTAAGGCTTTGGCCTTGCACATTAGCAGAAATCTCTAATTTTATTAATACAGCCACAATACCCAGAACTGTTTTTCTACTTTAGGACACTTACTAAACTTCAGAACAAAGAAAATAGACCTTCAACTGAAAGGACTTAATTTGTCTTGTATTAAATGTATGTTAATATATATGCCTTATATTGCTATATTATTGCTACATTACTACTATATTACTATATTGCTAAACCTAAAATACAAATATAAAAAGAATAGAGCTGTCAGCCCTTACAATGGGGGGGAGCTGCAGTTCCACTCTGCCCTCCCTAAATGGTGGATTGAGGGTAGGAGGCTCAGAGCTGGGGTAGTCCCAAATGTTTCACCTGTTTGTTGATTCTGTCTCTTTTCTGTATGGTTTTATGAGAAGCAATCCCATTCTGGGCACATCCCATTTTCCTGGCACAACCAAACCTTTACCTTGGTTTAAGTTAAGATAAGAGGAAGCTGTATAACAAATTTGGTGGTCCTAGCTCTTACTGTTTAGGAGGAATTATTGAACAAACAGACTCACGCACAGACACACAAACGGGCAAATGCCCTCAAATATATAGTAGATGAAGTCCCAAAGTGGTTGGTTGACTGTTCTAATGGCTTATCTGGCAGTGGACTGGATTTCCTTATATCGGCACATTAGGATTTCTTTGAACTGTTCAAAATTGTGTCAGCCAATGGTCCATTCCTTTGAACTGTTTGCACAGGCAATCTTCAAATAAATGAGTGTCTCACCTGTGGAAAGGATTCACTAGCAATAGATGGAGCTTTCTACTTCATCCCCTGATAGAAGATATTATCAACAGGTTACATTTTCAACAATACCTATGAGACCCATAGTTTACTTTCAATGAGTCTGTAGAATTCTAAAAAGACAAGGGGGGGGGCAAGGTAATATCTTTTATTGGAACAACTTCTGTTAGTGAGAAGGACAAACATTTGAGCTTACATAAGACCTCTTACGATTGCTCTACAGTACTGCAGTAAATTGATCTAACTTACACCACTTCAGTTATATGAATAATGTAACTGAAGTCAACATTGCTAGATCCCCTTAACGTGGTGGCTACACTGCACTGTGTTGATACTTCCTTTATGCTTCTCAAGGTGGTGGAGTACACAAATCCATGGGTGAGTGCTCTCTCATTGATTTAGCGTGTCTTCCCCGGACCCGCTAAATTGATACTCGTGGCATTGAGTGGTATACTGACATCTCGGCTGTGTCTACATTGGCGCGATCTTGTGCAAAAGCGGCCACTTTTGCGCAAAAACTTGCTGTCTGTCTACATTGGCCGTGAGTTCTTGCGCAAGAACACTGACGTTCTAATGTATGAAATCAGTGGTTCTTGCACAAGAACTCTGACGCTCCCGCTCAGGAAGAAGCTGCTCTTGCGCAACTGTTCTTGCGCAAGAGGCCAATGTAGACAGGCAGCCAAGAGATTTTGCGCAAGAGCCGTCCAAATGGAAAAAAAGCCCTAGTGGCCGCTTGGACGCTCCGTATGCACAGGCAGCTCCGGACTTCCTGGTAACCCGAGCCCCCTTAAAGGCAGACGCAGCCTGCAGAGGCCACGAGGCAGAAGCCCTTCTGCCACCTCTGTCACGCCGCTCTGCCGCGCAGCTCTCCTCCCTCCCCAAACAGCCACCTGACCACCAGGATGGCCGCTCCGGGGGGGGAACAACCCGCACCCCCAGCACAGGAGGTCCCAAGGGGGACAAAGCGGCACACCCCGTCCTGGTCCCCAGGGGAGATCGAGGACCTCCTGGACCTCTGGGCTGATGAGGAGGCCCTCCACGACACCCGCTCCCGTCGGCGCAATGCGGACATCTTCCGCCGCATGGCCCAGGCGCTCTCTGACCAGGGTCATCCAGCCCAGACCCTCGAGCAGGTCCGGGCTAAGGTTAAAGAGCTGTGCCTGGGCTATGTCCAGGCCAGCGAGGGCCAGGGGGCAGGAGCCGACACCTGCCCCCACTACCAGCGGCTCCACAGCATCCTGGGCCAGGCACCACCCCAGGGACCCTCGGTTCCCGTGGACACCAGCAGGCGCCGCCCCCCGTCACCAGGCCCAGTGAAGCAGGGGAGGAAGAACAGCTGCCCAGTGGGTCGGAGGACGAGAAGGACCAGGGGAGCAGCGGGACCCTCCAGGTGGAGGTCCTCTCCGGCAGCCCCGACATCTCCCGTGCATCCTGGGAGGCTGGGGAAGGATCCACTGGTGAGTGTTGCACTTTTCACTCACAAGGGCGGGGGGGGGAGCCAGGCGCCCGGGGGGGGAAGGGGAAGGAGCGTAACTCAGGCCGCGTGAACTGCACGCTGTGTAGCATTAGGCAGTATGCAGCATGTGCAACCATGTGCAGCCTGGTGACCGAGCAGCATGTGGCTGCAGAAGGGAGCTCCAGGGCACGCCTGGCACCGTGCTACTCGCAGACATCCGGGGGACCAGGTGGGAAGGGTGGATGCCGGCTGGAACCAGCCAGGGCCCCAGGGGCTCAGGCCAGAGCCCACACCTCCCGGGAAAGGGTGCAGTACACAGAACAGCACACTGTTCCATGCCTGGCTGTGCAGCACAGCCAGCTGCTCCTGGGAAAACCGCAGCGACACAGCCCTGTGAGCGTGACCCCCACTGAGCCCCTCACCTGCTCCCAGTGCCTTGGCTGGCCCCCCGAGGGAAGTCCCCACTGTGGCCACACATGTCCCTGGGCTACGTGTGTGAGGGCTAGCGGGAGGGGGAGGGGGGAAGTGCTCGGGCCGGCCCTAGGGCCACCTGAGTTTCACTGCAAGGATGGTTCACTCCCCAGTCACTCCCTGGTTCCATCCAGGAGACATCCACGTGATGGGGATCTGAGAGCCCAGACCACATCTGCCATATGTGCTCCCAGGCACTGTGTGGGGATTCATCTTGCTCCCTGTCAAACACCATTGATTAGCCCAAAGCCTCACCGCCTCCACCGGCAGGGAGTTCCACAGGTTAACACAACACACCACCTCCTTCTCCTCCTCCTCCTCCTCCCCCTCCCCCAAGGGGCCAGGACACAGACCAGTGGTTACAATACATGGAGGAGGACCCTACTCCGGGGGCGGTCCTGTATGCAAACATACAACATGGGGGGGGGGACTGAGTGGGCCCAAGCCACAGTACTGTGGTGTCACCTGGGCTCAGGGGCAGAGGGCATAGGGTGCAGGGACGGCGGCCGGGCTTCCTGACTGACCCATCCTTTCCTCTGTTCCCTGCAGCGGGACCAAGCAGGAGCGGGGGACCCTCCAGCCCTGCGGCAGCGGCAGCAACCCCAACCACCCAGGCACCAAGCCGGTGGGTCCGGAAGCGGGACCAACTCCTTTGGCGGCATGTCCAGGCCGTCAAACGGATTGAAGCAACCATCACACGCTGGGTGGAGGCGGACCTGGAGTGGCGCCAGCAGACCTGGGGCTGCTTCCAGGCCCAGTGTGAGCGCCGGTGATGCTATCACCGCCCTCACCGCACACATTGGGCACACGGTGCATTACGGCATGGCATTGCCCCATGCACCCGCCATCACTCCCATGGCAATGCCCGTGCCCCCTCCTGCTGCTGCCCCTCCTGCTCCCGCAATGCCCCCTCCTGCTGCTGCCCCTCCTGCTCCTGCAATGCCCCCTCCTGCTGCTGCCCCTCCTGCTCCCGCAATGCCCCCTCCTGCTGCTGCCCCTCCTGCCCACCTCCCCGTGCTGCCTGCCCCGATGCGGCCTGACCCCCATGTCCAGGTCTGCCCCCGCAGAGGCAGTCGCAGGGGCTGCCCCTCCCAGCACTAGCTCCCCCCTCCCAGTTCAGAGCCTCCTCCCCCTCCCAGTTCAGAGCTTCCTCCCCCCTCCCAGTTCAGAGCCTCCTCCCCCACTCCCACCCTTGTAAATAAAAAGTTGCAAACGTGTTCCAAAAAAACCCGTGTTGGTTGTTTATTGGGAGGTAAGGGGGGGGGGATGGGAGGGAGATGTCAAGGGAGACAGAGGTGACCCTTCTGTGGGGCCTGGGAGAACATCTCCGTCAGGGCCTCCTGGATGTGCACCCCATCACTGTGCGCCTGGCAGCTGGCAGCTGTGCGGGGCTGTTGAAAGGCCTGGCCCTCGCCTGCCATCCATGCCGGGAGGAAGGCCTCCCCCTTCCGCTCCATGATATTGTGGAGCACGCAGCCACTACCTCGGGGACATTCTGCTCACCCATCTTCAGACGGGTGAGCAAACAGCGAAACCGGGCTTTCAGACGGCCGAAGGCGCACTCGACCTGGTTGCAGGCCCGGTTGAGGCGGTCGTTGAACCGTGCCCAGTTGTGGTCTATCTGCCCCATGTAGGGCTGCATTAACCAGGGCAGCAGGGGGTAGGCCGCGTCCCCCACAACACACGTGGGCATGGGCACGTCTCTGACAGTAAATTCCCGCTGGGGGAAGAAAGTGCCCGCCTCCAGCCTGCCAAACAGGCCAGAGTTTCTTAGGATGCGGGCGTCGTGTGCCCTGCCAGACCAGCCCGCATAAATGTCCAGGAAGCGGCCACAGTGGTCCACGAGGGCCTGGAGTACAATGGAGAAGTACCCCTTGTGGTTTATAAAATGGTCCGCTCGATGCTCCGGGGCACGGACAGGGATGTGGGTTGCATCCAGGGCTCCCCCGCAGTTGGGGAACCCCACGGCAGCGAAGCCGGCCACCGTAGCCTCCACGTCCCGCAGGCAGATGACTCGCTGGAGCAGGACGTCGTTGATGGCACGGACAACCTGCAGAAGGGTGCACAGAAACACAGGGGAACGCGACACATAAGGCAGGATGAGTGCGTGCTCCCTTTGGGGGTTCCCACCCCCCCCCGTGATGCCCTCTGTCCTCACACTCACACACACCAAGGCCCCCTCGCCCCACAGGCCACCCCACCAGCAGGCCTGTGTAAGGGAGGGACGCCCCAAACTCCTGGGTGACGGGGCATGCCCCATCGCCCCAGCCTGGAGTCTTGCCTGCCCCTGGGCATGGAGTGCAGCACCCTCCTCCCACCAACCCTCCCAGGACTTACCTGCATGACGACGGCACTGACGGTCGATCTGCCCACCCCGAACTGGTGTGCCACCGATCGGTAGCTGGCCGGGGTGGCCAGCTTCCACAGTGCGATGGCGACCCTCTTGTCCACGGGGATGGGCGCCCGCAGCCGGGTGGTGGCTCTCTGGAGCTCGGGGGTGAGCCAGGCACACAGCTCCAGGAACGTCCGCTTTCGCATCCGAAAGTTCCGGAGCCATTGCTGGTCGTCCCATTGCCCCAGGACCAGCTGGTCCCACCAGTCGGTACTGCTGTCCAGTCTCCACAAGGGCCTCTCCACGGTGGGGTGGGGCTGCCACAGGGACGCCTTGGCCTCCCTGGTGAGGGAGTCCAGAGCAACCTGCGCCTCAAGGTCCTGGACGAGGAGTGCAGCAGCATGGAGCAGCAGCTGCAGGCACTCCAAAATGGCTGGAAGGGGACAGAGCAGGCACAAGGCCTCCCCTGGCTCCATGGCACAAAAAGAGAGCTGAGGTCAAAAAATCAGCTAATGGCACTAAGGCACAAGGCTGTGGTGTCCAACAAGGCAGAGGGCAACCACAAGTAGAACTGCTACGGCTGTCAGTCCCTGCAAGAGGTCCTAAAGCTCGCAGCAGGAGAGAAACGGCTGTCTGGGGAGATCCCTTTAAGCACGTGTCTCAAAGGAGCTCCAGTCCCCACCCCCGGAAAGGGCTGGTGCCCTTTTGCCCTCTCCAATGCTTTTGCGCAAGAGCGTCCCGCCAATGTAGACGCTCTTTTGCACAAAAGCGCATCGTTCTTACGATGAGTCCCGGCCAATATAGACGCTCTCTTGCACAAATACTTTAACGCAAGAACTCTTGCGTTAAAGAGTGTGCAAGATCGTGCCAATGTAGACGTAGCCCTCTAGTCCCAATCCTCCTTTTGCAGGACACTGAAATGTCTGATTGAATACAATTCTCTACACTATTTCCCCTCATCTGATTACTAGCATGTTGACTGGTCAAACATCTGGCACAATATCATGTTACAGAATCTTCACCTTTTCTCTGTTTACTACCAAATAATATCCTGAATACATAATACTGCATATAGACAAGATTTTTTTAAAATCCAAACAAACTTTCATTGGCTGCTGAGCATTTGTGATATCTTGGAAGTGCTTTCAGAGTATGTGTGTAGGGATATCAATATCCATCCATAAAAATAGGGTTTTCTTTTTTTAAAAAAACCCTCAACCCTTTAAAAGACTTTTTTTCACAGAAATTGATTCTAAACTGATATGCCAGTAGGCAAAGTGCTGTCAGAGAGCATGCATTAGCGCAGTGGTGGACAACCTGCAGCCAGAGGGCCACATGCGGCCCATCAGGGGTCTATGTGTGGCCTATGATTCATTTTGTTTACTGTTGCCCATGTGCAGGGTTGCCAGATCCCACTGGTTTCTGTCCGCATAGTATTTTTCCTACCAGTATTACTAAAGTGACACATACTTAAAGCAAGAGCATGTGAAGTGAGGTGCATGCAGATTTCATACATTGAGTATAAGAGTCATGTACTCCTGCTGCATCCAATCAAAGTGCTGTTATGGTTCTTACTGGCACAAGTTTACAACTTATCTTGGTTAAGACAAACTTGTGGCCCACTGAGATGAAGGAAGGCCATTCCCTAGCCTAGGTTGCCCATCACTGCATTAGAGCTTTGCTTGGGCCTAATTTTAAGGCATGACCTTCCATGAGTGGAATCCAAGCTGAGCACAGAAAACCGGATCCCAACCCGAGCATGTTTAGTCATTTTTAGAAATGACCTAACCCAAAACTAACACTGCCCCCTTCCTCATAAAAATGGGGGTTGTGGTTTCAGCCTGCTGGGGTTTTCCAACTCTCCACACCTTGTGCCCTTGATCTGTCTCCAGCTTCCTCCTGCTCATGTGGTTGATGCAGTGGTAGCTGCACGCCCCTCTCCTGGCAGCTGTCGCTGTCTGATTGCACTCTGTATACTGGGAAGTGCTGGCCTGCTTGGTCCTCAGCACAGAGAGTGCAGCAAGATGGCAGCAGCTGGCAGAAGCAGGGCATGTAGCCAGGCTGACCCCATGGACAAAAGGAAGTGATCAAAGATAACCCTTGCCCAAGAAAGTTGGGTTGTTTTCAGACCTGACCCCACCCAAACCTGGCATTTGTAGTCTGGTTCTATCGGGTTGGGGTCGGGTTGAAACTGGCTCTACTATGCATGCAGATAAGTCAACTAAACTTGGGATTAGAGCTGGATGGAAAACAAGGATTCCACTTGGCACAAAATTGGGAGGTTTTGAAAATTGTTTTTATTTTGCATTGGAACAAATCCAGATCTTTTGAATTTTATGAAAAAAGTGAGCATGGGAGCAGCCAGATAGCCACATAGCCAATGGATTAAGCCACTTAACCGAGGTGTGAGAGCCCTGTTTTCAAGACCCCGTTCTACCTGATTTAGAGCATGGACTTGAATCTGTGTCTCTTATATCCCCACTGGATGTCCTAAACACCAAGCTAAGGAGTGAGTCTTTCTCTCTTTCCCCCTCCCCCACTGGTGTCAATGAATATTTAAGTATTTATGCAAAGTGGGAACAGCTCCAACTAGATGAGGGGGTGTGAGTGAGAGTGGGAGGCTGACCAGATCCATAGCCCCTAACCCCCGGACTAGAGGCTATTCTGGGGTCTCTCTTGCTTTGTAAATATCCCGGACCTGTCAAAACTGTTACGTTACTGATGGAAGTTTTTGTTTCAATGAACGGTCCTTTTCTGATGGGGAAAAAACCCAATACTTGTGTCCACACTGCCATTGAGTTCTTTTGACAAAGTCAAAAGAATGGAGGGGTTTTTCCAACGGCAGTAAACCTCATTCTACGAGGAAGAAGCCTTTCGAAAGAAGAGGCCTCCAGGAAATAACACAGGTGTCCTGGTGGCCACTCCGTCCAGACTAATCACAACTTAAATGCAAGATAGCATCCAGTCAATGTGGACACTCTCTTTCAAAAAAGCATATTGGGTTTTTGGTTGCGCTTTTGCTGTGTGGACGCTCTCTTTCAAAATAAGCTTTTCCAGAAGAGATCTTCCGGGAAAGCGTCTTCCAAAAGAAGCTTGCAGTCTAGATGTAGCCTTGGAAATTTCCAAACCATCTTGTAAGAGAGAGCTGGGATTTAGCAACAGAACCCTAGCTCTGATCACTCACTGGTTAACCAATTAGGCCCCAAGGGAGGGCCTGATTAATGAGAGGAGTTCCTGATTACTACATCAGATTGGGGTTGGGAAGCTAATGAGCAAATTAGCCCATTAAAAAGGAGAGAGGATAGAAGCATACAGGAAGGAAGTGACAGAGGGAGAAGCGGTAGCTAGCCCAGACCCCAGCCTCACCCAAATGACAAAGTGGAGTTCCCTTAAAGGAAACAACTTTCTATTCCATCTGGCCTCTGGAAAAGAGGTAGTAAAGCTGGCTGACATTGCACATATGTGACTACACTCGAACGCAAAATATGGTGGCATGAAACACTGGCCTCTGAGCGGTCTGTGTGAAGCAAAAAAGGGGCAGGAGCAAGGGGATCCATCATCATCACCTGGAAATATTCAGGATGGATATAAACAACCATCTTTCTCATAGATGCACCTCTGTGTGCTCTGCTCATACTGCTGTGTTTGTCGTACTCTCATTAGCATATTATAAGCCATACAAATGATAGCCCAGAAAAACAAAGCACCAGCTGTCCCCTATTTAGGCATAGCTATAAATCTACTTGGTTATGCTTTACTGCACACTGTCGTATCAACATAAATAGTATAAGTCAAACCATTGTTGTGAAACTCAAGGTGGCCTATGAGGAAATCTCTTACAACATTCAACTGTTGTAGGTGTGGTTTATTTTTGTGAGGGTTTCATACAAGCTGATTTTCAGATAGCATCATAAAGGTTCAGAAGGAGAATCACAAATCCTCCTTCTTGGCTAGTTCTGCCTTTTTGAAATATTGGCAGTAAATGGCTAT
Organism: Rafetus swinhoei; assembly: GCA_019425775.1. Classification (NCBI taxonomy): domain Eukaryota; kingdom Metazoa; phylum Chordata; order Testudines; family Trionychidae; genus Rafetus; species Rafetus swinhoei. The sequence continues at coordinate 263,724,655 of CM033437.1, read as the reverse complement.
CCTATCAATATCCTGAATCAGAGTAAATCAATCAGAGCAGTGCTATTCAATTCCATGACACTGATTTTTGTCACACAGACCAATGCAAACCGAGAGGAACTCCATGGGAGACAATGAAGTTCAGGCCCATAGGCAGGGGGTGTGCGTGTGAAGAGTGTCGAACCCCTCATTTTTGTCCTCAACCCAGAGCCTGGGGTGGGTCCACAAAGTCCACTAACCCTGAAACCCAAGAAGAGTAAATCCAGTCCATGGAAAGCCCTGAACCTCAGTCCTCCCTGTCCCTCCCCCTCATCCCATGGGGCTGGAGCACCAGAGGAGTAAGGTGTCTCAGTTGAGGCTACATCAGTGAGGGCTAGCAGGGGGTTGGATAATTTATTTATTTATTTATTTTGCTTTTCACTTGTGGGGTCCCCAACTGATTTTTGTGGGTCAGTAGCCCCGATCCAAAAAAGGTTCCCCACCCCTGCCATAAATAAAGAAAACATTGAAACTTTTTGTGTTGGACATAAATTAATATTTTACTTTGTTTAAAATGAAGTTTGATAAACTGACATGAAAAAAGTAAAGCACTTAATCTGTTTAATAATTTAATATTTCTTTCTTACTGGTTAAATTATACCGTTCTCCCTAGCTGCAGCATTAGCAAAATGGCTCGTAATTAACAGCGAGTTTTCACTAGCACCTGGTGGTCCATGGAAAGGTTTGCATTGAGCCAGCTGGTCCACAGGCCAAAAAGTTTGAGAACCACTGTGTTATAGGAATGGGAGAGCAGTGTGTTGTAGGGGGATGGGCAGGTGGGACTGCTGGCACCGTGGCAGGGCTGAGGGAATGGTGCCCTCCACCCGCGAGGAGTAGCCCGGGCCCAATCTGGCTGACCGGAAGCTCCTCCTGCACTCACCCAGGGCTTACCTCACTGAGCAAATAGAGCAGCAGCAGGTAGAGGTGGCTGAGGGAGCGGGTCACCATGGTGTCTGTGCTGCCCGCCGTGTTCCCAGAAGGTAATTTCTCTAAAACCTTTATTACTATATACATTTTTAGTATGATATAACAAAATAATTTTACCAATCACTGTTTCCACTCAATTTTTTCATTAACTTATCTTACGCACACTCATTGCATGACTATTTTGAACTCCTTTATATTTAAAAAAATTGTGGTCCACGTTTCCAGAAAAACACCGCCCCCCCCCCAGCTCCCCAGAAATTCCAGCGTATTGTCCTGGAGTTACACTCATGTAAATGGAGGCTCAAATCCTTTTGCACTTTCTCATTGCTACCATGTAAACATAACTGGTTGTCAAGCAGAGAGACCCATTTCATAGCTGTCTTATGGCCACTTTGCGTCTCCTACAGTGGTGCCCTTCACACCCTCCCCACTACACCTGATATAGGAGACTTGACTCTGTGATATCTCATCTTGAAGAGCCCATGGCATGGGGGCATTCCAGAATGGGTCAGGGGCAGGAGGGCATTGAGTCTTGTGCCCCATCTATTTCCCTGGGCCCAAGTTAAGGCCATCTTCAGGCTAGCTCTACTGAGGGCCAGATCCCAAACTGATCCTTGGCAGGATTGGGGTCACAAACCAGCTCCATGCCTGCCTCAGGTTCTGCATCCCCACAGGGCTTACTTCCGTGTTCAGACACTACAGTGATGGCCATAAGTATCAAGACTCATTGGCTAAACCACCCTTTCCCTAGTCTTGTGAATGAGGCGTTGACAGTGGGATTAGTGACATGAGTTTTCTACCACAATACAAATCAGACTGAGGGAGATTCTGCATTGCTGTCTATATGCCTGATAGCTATTTGAATAGTACGTTATTTCTTTGATACTTTTTTCTAGATCAGAGCAGCTTTCCACATATACCTCAGTTTATTGAGAGTGGAAATGGTATTGGCAAAGGCTGTTGTCTTAAAATCCTCAAAATGGAGAGCAATAGAAACTACAGAAGGGCAGCTTGCCGGCGACGTGATAGCATTCATGGTTAGCACTGACCGATCAGAAGCTAACAAAACTTAAATTAGGGTTTTGTTCTGAAAAATGACTCAAAAGTACGTGTCTGTCATTTCCAGATCAAGTTTGCTCAGTTCACAGATAAAGAAACCTTTGTTCTAACTGCTAGCTCTGCAAATACTGAACTGGGAACGTGCAAGTCTCGCTGTGTTCTTTTCTGTTTTAGAAAATACCAATTCATCAAAAGTGAAACATTTTGTGGAAATACATCACCTTGGATGGAAATTCATTTTGAAATGAAATTTGTAAAAAAGCATCTTGATAAGGTCAAAATGTTCCATTTAAAGCTTTTCAGAATGGCATGTTTTGATTTTTCATTTGGAAACAACTTTTCACTTTCTTATTTTATATTATAGACCATAAAATGAAAAAAAAATGCATTATGTAAAATAGTCAAAAATCAGAACAAATATTTTTATTATTATTTTTGTCAAAACACATTTGGGCCTGTATTTTTTCTGCAGAATTTTGGATCATGTGAGATTTCAAAATATGTTTTTATTCCATTCTGGAATGGAAGAAATTTTGAAATCATGGAACACCCCTTGAATCAAAATATCTGGTTCCTACACATTTTACTTACACTTCAGTGATAGCAACCCTGATTCTGACGTAGTTAAGGACCAGGTGAACAAGAAGATCCCTGAAGGTCAATGATGATCATGTTTTTGTGTCCCTGAACATTATTTGTTGTTTGGTTCTGCTTTGATCTATCCTGTTAGCTATGTTTGGCCACACACTGTTCTTTGAATGACTAAACACAGTATCCAGTTATCTACACTCCATTAAGGTAAGCAGTGCCAAGGTAAGCTAGTGGGTTGGCGATACCAATGGGTGACTGCTAAGCTCCGCCTTTCTCTCAGAGACAAGCATCTAAGTTTGGTTTGCAGGGAGGCAGTGGGTATGTTAGCAGTTGGCTGTTAGCCACCCACAAACTGGGGAAGATGGGTAATCAGCTGCCTACATTGTAGGCAGGATCCCAATCCTGTAGGTAGCCTTGAGCATGGCTACTGGCTTGAATGCCTCAGGTGAGTTCATACAAAACATTTATGGTGGGGTTGGATGAGGCAAATATGAGGAATATTCCATAGTTGATCAAATCCCTTCTCCCCTCAGGAAGTGGTGGGGTGGGAAGATTTAAACCAGAGCCCCTCCTGTTCTGTGTGAGTACTGTATCCATGAGGATAAAGATTATAGGTGCCCAGAGGCTGCCTACTAGATCAGGCTTCCCCAGACAGTTTAGGTAGCCAAATATCTACCTATCCAAGCTTGTGACCCACTCTGGGGCTTAGCTGGATGATAGGGGTATCCCTATGCCTGGTGTGGAGTGAGTTTAGGAACCTATGGAGTTAGGCAGTTGCAGAGCAAGAGTTTTGTGGATTGCGGTGGTGCTTCTCAGGACATAGGCAGCAAAGTATCTCTATGGATTGCATGTTAGGAGCTTAAATACCTTCATGGATATTGGCCAGACTGACTTGTATAAGACCACAAAGGGGAAATTAGCACTAAAGCTGAGCAATACTGCAGGAAAGGGAGTGGAAATCAAATATTAAATTAATTCACTTTGTTTGCTTTTCTGTTTTGTTTTCCACAGATATTTTGGAAAATAAGTTTTGCTAGCAAATGGACATTAAGCTCAATTGCTTGAATAGTCTCAGAAAACGTATTTCAAATTGCATAATCAGCCAACAAAAATGCATATTCTAGAATCAAAATGTGCCCTGTTGTTGGTTAATTAAATAAATTATCCAGTGAGAGAACAGAGATAGTACTACATGATGTATGTAAGTCAGTAACACAGCTCAAAGGTTAAATATTTGTACTGACCTTTTTATGAAAGATCTGCAATGCAAGAATTATTCACTGGAGAAATCAGCGATTGATTTAAAATAACGAAACATGAGAAATTTACAGTTTGTTCATGGCCTATTCACAAATGGATAAGGAGGCAAAATGCATAGTTATTTCAGTTACTCACACTCTAATTAAAAGTGGGTCAGTGTACTGTGCAGCTCACCCTCACCTCTCTTATCTTACACTGAAGTGATGAATTAGTTACACGTTTGAACTTTATCCTCTTGGCTTTGGGATCCCTTGTTTATTTAAGGTTTTTAATTTTATAGAGACAGATTTACAATTCAACCAGTGTGTTAACTTGAAGTTAATGAACGAGAAAGAGCTGACAAATGTTCACCAGAAAGATACATGAAAAAGTGAGTCTCAAGGCAGCATTGCTCTTGGTTTCCTCTTCTATTTTACCCACTTTTTCTCCTGCTATCCAGTCATTTGTCACTGAATCTGTCTCTTATCTATGGGTATAAAATTGGCACTAACTACTCTCTTGCTTCTGGCTCCTTTCCTTCTGCTTAAATAAACTTCCTCCCAACACCCATCTTGAAAAACATTTTCTCAAGCATGTTTTTCCTTTCTAACTGGCACCATCCTTCCTCCCAGAGGCATATTAGGAGTTTGAGGGACCCTGGGCCAGAGCAAGTGGGGGCCCCTCGCCACCCTTTCTACCTGCTGTCCCTCTTTGCCCCTTTCCCCTTGGTGCTCCTACTAAGGAAATGAGGTCAGGGCAAGGGGACTGAGTGAGGGAAGCTCCTGTGCCCAGACCCCACACCCTGGCAGAAACACCAGGTGGGCGAGGTGATGTGGGGGCATCCCAATTGGCCAGGGCCCCTGGGCATAGGTCTTTTTGGCCCAGTGGCCAATCCATCACTGCGTCCTCCTTTCATTTCCCAAACCTTTGAGTGAAATATCTACTCCCACTGACTATGTTCCCTCTCCTCCAACCCAATTCTTGATCCTCATCATTCTGACTGCTACTCTCCCCCAACCCCCGACCTTCCCAAGAACACTGCTGGTTGGTATACATGGGTGCATATTGCTTGAGAAGGTGCATATGTGATTATATATTTGCAAATCTTTTAGATACTTAGGTGTATCCACGCTGTCCAGGGGTGAATCAGAGCCCCTTCCTTCCAACATACACAAAAGAGTCTGAACGAAGGAGCTAGGACCCGGGAGCTTCTCTTTAGTGTTCTGTTCATCAGTTAAAAAAAATCCACAGGATGGTCTCCCAAGATATTCAGTTATGGGAAGTGATTTCATAATGTCAGCCGCAGTTGGGAAAGTGTAAGCAAGAAGAGGGAAGGAGAGGGGAGGAAGAAGGAAAATTAAGAAGCAAGAATCAGCAGATTAAGAAAGGTAGAGCGAAACAGTAGAAATAAGAGAAAAAGCAAGAAGAATAGAGATAAAGCCAGAGAAAAATAAGAAAGGGGTAAAATAGGGAGTAATTAATAAGGTAATAGAGAATTAAAAATGAAAACTAAGGAAAAGAAAGATAGAACTAAAATAGAAGTCAAGTGGGCCCATCTCCCAGCTGATGGTACAGATTCCCAGTGATGCTAATTTACAATTGGAACAACTAGGTTTGGTGGGGCAAAAGTGGCTTTATGCTGCTTTTTACGCACATGGATTGTCTTGGATCTACTCATAAACCAGTCAGATGGGGGAAATTGAGAGTAGCCTCAAGAGTCATTCCAGTAGCTGGGTGATAGACTGACAATAAGTTGTAATATCCTGCCCAGACTTTTCGGAATTAAACTAAACTTTATTGAATTAGGGTTAATACCTTTGGAATGCATCTTGTTACAAATGCAAATGTTACTGTACTATTGTGAGCCTGAATGGAACTTCTCTGAATTTGCATATCTTCTTTTGAAATCCAGATGAAGTCTAGACATATCCTAGCAGTCAAAATCAGTGCACTCTTTGGAAGGTATGAGGAAGTTCTTTTTTTCTTCTTCTTCTTTCTTCCCCACCCTCTTCCTGACATGGATTTCCTTAGAAAATACCTTAAGAAGAAAGGAATGCAAATTCTCTCACTCTGAAGCCAAACTTTTGAGGGTACATAGAGGCAAGAGAGACCTGCTTCTGGTATCTCCAGTAAGACCTTCTGATATATATTAAAGGGTGAACTGAACTTGTCATGGGTGTGCTTGTTCTGAACTGAAGTTGTTAAAGATTCCCTTAAGAGGTGGAATGATTAATCCTGCCAGAACCCCTGTTAGAGTTGGGATGGGGTCCGGTAAGCGTGCAAGTAGGTTATTTTATTGTTTATGACGTGTTTTCTCAAATGCTTTGTGTACCTTAAGAATAAAGGAAACATACTTAGGGAGGCCTGTGTGATAATTTACAGCTGCAGCAGTATGTTGTCAGTCTCTGAAGAGAAAATAAGCAGGTCTGTGTTTGCTGGGAAACACGGTTAAGGCAGAGGACTGGCCAGTCTGGAAATACCCCAGTTAGAAGGAACATGTCTAAGAGAGGCAACAGCTAGTGAGCTGGGAACCCGAGAGTGGGTACCCTTACTAGACCACCAAGGGGAAGTGCAGTAGCTCTGAAATGTAACAGTACCACCAGAGAATAGGGCAGTAGGCAACCCCTCTCACAGATTGTCCTAGATTATTGAAGTCATATACTGTAGGCGCTCAACCCCATCACCTCCAGTTAGTTGTGGTCTGCACTGTGGGGATGGCTGATTAACTAATTGCCCCTTAGCCAGAGGAGGCGGAGCTGGTAGACTGTGGGAGATCAGTAGTGGAGGGAAGGCTGGGTGAGGAAACACTTGGTGGCCGACTCGTCAGTTGATCATTCGTTTGGTCGGTCGGTCTATCTGTCTATCTGGGTGGGCCCTGGGGAAAACGGGGTAAGATCTAGGGCAGTGGTCACCAACCAGTAGATCGGGCTCTACCAGTAGATCTTGGAGCCTCTGATGGGTGATCCTGACTGGTTTGGCTGAGAGGCTGTCAAGCACTGGCACTTCAGCTGCCCCTACCCGCACTGCCATGCTGCTCCTGCCCAGAGCCTCAGAGCTGCCCCTGGGAGCCTCCTGCTTGTTGTGCAGGGTGGGGGAGACAGAGGCAGGGGGGCACTGATGTCTCTCTGTCCCCCTCTCCTGTACCCCACCTTCACAGAGTGAGGAGGGTGAGGCCTCAGCGAAGGGGTGGAGCAGGGGTATTTGGGTTTGAAGTAGATCCTGGACTGACTTAAATTCAAAAACTGATCTAGTGCTTAAAAGGGTTGGAGACCACTGATCTAGGGAGAGACTGCAGGGAAAGCAGGACCCTCCTATGGAGGGAAACTCAGAGCAAGCATAGTAGGGAGCCTGATGTAGGGGTTATATGTAAAGAAGACATCAGTAGCACAAGAGAGCAGAAAAGTTAGTTCAGTTGGGACTCATTTATGATAGCTTGGAAGGGGTCTGAACATAGATGACTTGACAAGAGGCTGGAGCCACAGAGGTCCTGGGACCTACAAGAGGAGCTAGAGATAAAGTAGCAGCCACATTCCATGGCACTGCAAAAAGGGGGCAGGGAGCTTTAAGGGTGAGTGAGCACTGCCACATAAACTAAAACTAAAAGCTTCAAGCACACAAAAATCTTGGCACAGACATACAGTCATCTACTGTAGCACCAACTCTTATGGGAAAAAGCCCTGAGAAGTCATGCTACCATAATGAGTTTTCAAAGATTACCCCAAATAAAGAACATTAGACAAGTGCCTCCCAGATGCCATGAAGGGACAGATTGCTGGGAATAGGCCCTCCCGCCCCGCCTCCCCCCATCATCTGACTATTTCCAAGATGAAAAAGCATTCCTTGCCGCTGAAACCAGAGCTTCTATACACCAGTTTGTGGCCAAAAATTACCAATAAGATGTAAAACCTTAGCCGCAGTTAGGAAAGACACCATCAATAGAGAGACCCATCAAGAGGAACCAAGCCAGTATTGTATTTCATCCGTGGGCTGAGTGCCTTTGTGAATCTTTGCACTCCATGCATAGCAGAAAAGCTATCCCAGGGAGAAGATTCCACTACTTTTGCTGTTTTGTTTTTCAGAAATCTTTTTGACTGAGCATTATGGCTGTGTAATCTTGCAGGGTTTCTACCTGTGAGATAGGGCAAAGAGCCAGCTAAATGCTCAGACAGAATCTGGCAAGAAAAATATTAATTGTCTCCAAGGGGCTCTCCAGTGTTAAGTGAAAAAATCAGTTACCTTCAGATGAATGTTGAAATAGCTTAGTAAGATAACATCCTGGAACCTGGGTAACCTAACCTTAGGCATGCTGTAGTTTAACCCCTTCACTGCTACCTTCAACTGTAGTGGGACACATAGGTGCTGATTCCGTGGGGGTATTGGGGCTGGAGCACCCATGGGGAAAATTTAGTGAGTGTGGAGCACCTACTGGTTCCAATCTCCCCTTCCCGTAACCTTTTCCCCCCACATCTCTCATGCGCCAATGGCTCAGGTGACTAACTCCTCCTCTACCATCCCCCCACGTTTCTAGAGTGGCTTAAACATCTGATTCATGGCATTCATGTTTTAGGAGCAGCACTTCAAAGGGGCAGAGCAGCATTAATGCCTGCGATTAACGCGTTAAAAAATTAACACGTTAATCCTGTCCTGCGTTAATCGTAGGCATTAACGCAGGTCAATAGACAGCCCTAGTATTTTTACAGCGCTAATTGGATTGGATTGTCCTTCAGATTATAAGCACATTGTGGAAGGGACCATGTCTTGAGCATGTACTATGTTAGTGACCAACATGAAATAAATAAGACAACAAAGGAACTTTGAATGCCACAGGCAGTGTGTGACAGAAGTGGAGCTTATGTGATGGAAGCGGGGCTGCTTTGAAATTTTTTGCATGTTGTGCATTGACCTGGTTACTGAGCAGTGCAGTTGACTATGCTAGTGTAACACTGGGAATTTTACTGCATGATTAAGTGTTAATCAAGAGGGGTGTTGGGAAATAAGTGGGAAGATGAAACAATGACTCAAGGTAAGATTTCCCCCTCAGCAAACACTTGAGCACAGAACCATGTGAGAGCCATTGGCCCTGAGGAGACTGACTTGTCTTTTCCCAGCGCCCAACATACTGTTTTTGGACAATGGAGCCAAAGACTGCAAGAACTCAGAAGACAAAGGAACTCAGGCAGGATAAAAAGGACTCAATAAGGAAGAGGTGGTGATTGTTGGGGGTGCTGCTGAGGCTGCACCCAGGACTTGCTATAGTGAAGACACTGGGTCTGCCTGGGCCGCCATCATCGATAGTAGGGCTCTACATGAGACAGACATACCCACAGGCTGTTGTTTTAAAATCCTCTTTTTCAAGTGCTTTGTTCCCATTGTTAAAATTAATCAGTTGTTTGGTTTAAGAAGGTAGCTTGGTTACTGTGTTTACCAGTGGTCACCAGGCCCCCTGACGGGGAAAGGGCCAATTATCCTGGGACACAGCGATTTAAAGGGGCCCGGTGCTCTGGACCCCTTTGAATTGCTGCTGGAGCACCACTCCGTGCAGCTCTGAGGGTTTGGAGGCGGGGGAGCGGGGTGCCGCAGTCCAGAAAGCACCTGTTCCTTCCACTCAAGGTCCTGCCCCTTCTGGGGGCATGGAGCCGTCCCTCCCTCCTCCTCACACACACCTTGCCCCAGGGATGCAATGGCTGTCGGCCCTGCTGGTGGAAGATTTGTGGGTGCTGAATACAATTGGATCTGCATGGTTGAAATACAGGTATTGTACACCAGGGCTTGGTGTACCAGTGGGGCAATATTATGATTCCATTTCAGGAGAGGTAAATGCACAAGGCTTAAGACCTGAGAGGGCGACATTCAGGAAGGGGACAGAAATTCAGTTAGCCTGCAACCTGCAGCAAAGAGTTCCTGTGAAAGAAACCTCATTATTGTTGACCCACATACTCAGAATCTAAGGGTACGTCTATACTGCAGAGCTTTTCCGGGATACCGGAGGAATGCATCCGCTTTTCCAAAAAAAAAGTTGGAAAAGCTAATGCGTTTTGTTGGCATCCCTGTAAACCTCATTTTACGAGGAAGAAGGGATGTTCCGAAAGAGGGTTTTTTTCTGAAATTTCGCCATGTGTAGACGGGCCAAATTTCGGAAAAGCCTCTTTCATTAGTAAATCAGAAAAGATATGCAATTTGCGTAGTGCAAATTGTGTTTCTTTTTCCGATTTATCTTTGTAGTCTAGACATAGCCTAACTGATTGCCATATTTGAAGTCAGGAAGGAAATTTCCTCTGGCATAGATGGATAGAGACTAGTGGGGGTTTTTTTGTTTTTTTGTTTTTACCTACTACAGATGAGGCAAAAGTCACTTGCAGGTTTAAACTACTGTAAATGGTGGATTCTCTGTAACTTGAGGTCTTTAAATCATAATTTAAGGACTTCAGTAACTTGGCCAGAGATCAGGGATCTATTACAGGACAGGATGGGTAAAGTTCTGTGGTCTACAATAGGCAGATCAGACTAGATGATCATGATAGTCCCTTCTGACCTTAAAGTCTATGACCCTTTCCTGTTAATATCTGACATGTGCCCAGCAGTGCTCCATATAAGCTTTTCCACTCATGTGCAAAATACATTTTATCATGTGCACCAAGGCATGTGCAGATGTACACCACCAGTAGAAACACATGCTTCTGGCTTTGGGCTCTGTAGGTGCTCTGCTAATCAGCTGGGCAGCATTTGAATCTCTCCTGGGTGCCCACACAAGTGCTCAGCTTTCAGGGAACACTGATGCCCAGTTATCATCTTTAGCATTAATCAAAGCAGTGTTCCCTGTAAGCTGTGGGCTTATGTGGCCGCTCAGGAGAGATTCAGATGCCACCCAGCTGATTAGCAGAGCACCCACAGCTAAGCTTTGTGTTTCTATTGGTAGTACACATTTGCACATGCCTTGGTGTGCATCACAAAATGTATTCCACACATGGGTGGAAAAAATTAGAGGGACCATTGAATCAGAGTCTCAGTTTACAAAGTGAGCTGGTTATGTGTAAAAATGTTAAATAGGGTTTGTGATTTTAGAAAAGTCATTGGAGTTAGGTATGTAGCTCCTTTAAGGATTTGGGCCTTATACAAGGACGTCCCTAATGAATGTAAATAGCAAAAGTCCTAATTACACAATAAGAGACTCAAATAAGAAATAAAATAAAAAATAGAAATAAAAAGTTATTGTGATCTACAAGTAAATATAATCATCCTCTTTTTACATATCTCTTTCTCAGTTACTTATATGGCCCCTTTAGCACAGTATCTGAGCTCCCTTGCTTAGTGTCTTTGTCCTCACAACAGGGCAAGATTGTATGCTCATTGAGACAGGGATTCTTTATACAGTGCCTAGCACCATGGGCTCCATTTTGGCTGGCCCATAGTGTACATCTACATGACAAACTAGGGATGTGATTCTCCTGCTGGTGTACACATATTCATTCTGGCTCTCACTATGGTAGCACAAGTTTAAATAGCAGTATAGATACTATAGATTAGGCCTGGGCTAAATATGGCCCGCGGGCCATATATGGCCCGCCAACCCACTGGATCCGGCCCACGGAGGCAGCGGGGAGCCCCAGGCAGGCTCCCCAGCTTGCCACACATTCCCAGCTGTAGGGCTCTTTTTCTGTTTTAAAAATGGAGGGGGGGGGAAGTGTTAGGAGCTGCCTTGCCCCTAGCACATTCCCATTGGCTGGTTTCTGCCAGAAACCAGCCAATGGGAGCTGCTTGTTAGAATAACAGGCAGCTAAGAAGAATCACCCTCCCTCTCCTGGGCTCAGTTATTCATGAAGCACATGGCCAGGCAAGCAGGCTGGCTGGCTGGGAAACATTTTAAGCTTTGCAGGCAGGCAGGCTAGTTTGGCAGCTGACAAGTAAGTCTCTTGGCCGCAGCCTGCTTCTGGCACCCCAGCCCTTTTCTGCCCCAACTCTCCCCCCACGCTCAACATAACCAAACCCTCTGTCCCCCTCTTACAACCATACCCCCTCCCAGCTCTGGCACCCCAATCTCCTGCCCCAAATCACAATCCCCTCCTACCCTAGGCCACATCCCAAACCCCTGCACTGCAGTCCCCTGCCCTAGATCACAACCACCTGCTTCATCCCAACTCCCTCCCAGACTCCAGACTCCCTCCTATACCCCAGACCCTTACCCCAAGCTCCCTTCTGCACCCAACCTCCATCCCAGACCCCACATCTCCATTAATATCATGGAAGAGTGCGGCCCTCGACCACTTTCCAAAATCTTGGAGTGTCCCCCCCATCAAAAATTATTGCCCACCCCTGCTATAGATAGTCATCATGCTAGCTTGAAGAGAGCTAGAGTGAGTAGGTGTAGACAGACAGAGGAATCACATCCGGTACATAATATAAATTCAATCTTAATCTTTACTGTAATAAATATTATTCATAGTAATAAACCCAACTTTATTTCCTGGGTCTCAAGCACACAGGAAGCGTGTGGGAATGGACCCCAGATCTTTCAAATCTCAGGCTGACAGTCTAACAACTCACTGAGGGTGCATCTACACTACAGCGAAGATCCACACTTGCAATTGACCTTCCAAGGTTTGATTTAGCAGGTTGAGTGAAGACACGTTAAAGCGAACTCAGAGGATGCCACCATCAGTGCCAGTACTCCTGCTCCTCACGAGGAGTAAGGGAAGCCGAGAGGAGCACCTCCTACTCTGTGGACAGCGATTTAAGATACATGGACTCCAGCTACGCAATTAACATAGCTGGAGTTGTGTATCTTAGGTCAACCTTCCGCTCCAGTGTAGACCAGGCCTGAGATATTTTTCTGGCTCATTGGAGAGAGAAGAGAAGGAAACAGTTGTACAAAGAGGCAACACAACTTGGGCAGTTGCACAGCAAGCCAATGTTCAAACTGGGACTAGAACACAGGTTCCAGTGCATTATCTGCAGGACCCAATTGCCTTCCTAAATGAGTATATTGTGTGTGTGCATGGAGGAGGGGGAGGATTGTTAGGTTTGGAGAGATGGGGAGTTTTAACATTTAGCACATCTGTCTCAGCAATTTCCAGAAATTTACTAGCATGGCACAGTTTACAAGTGCAGCCCAACTTGACACCCAAGTATCTAGATCTACAAAAGGTTTCACCCTGAAACCATGTGTGGGAGGAATGCAACATTTAATGCGTCAATCGCATATTGTACATTTCTGATTCAGTGGCAGGCTGCCATGTACTGGGAGTGTCTCAGCATGGTCTTTCTTTCGATGATACCTATAACTTTGCTCTTTATTGGGAAGCAAAAATGCAATGTAAATGCTATTATGCAAATAGCACAATAACAGTGTCAAACATGGGATACATGCACATACAAAGAGTCTTCCATTGAAACACCTATTTTTATTTGAGAACTATTTTTAGCAGTGCCATTATGTTATTTCAGATAATCATTCACTATATTTACATAGAGAGGGCCAGTGATGAGGGCATTAGTCTTGTGGAGGAGGGACTTAACTTAAATCTCCCTCACAGGCTTCCTCTGCAACCTTGGGTGAGACTTTTAACCTATCTGTTCCTCAGCTCCCCATCTGGAAAATCAGCATAATAGCACTTCACTACTTCACAGAAATGCTGGAAGGATTAGTATGTTAAAGATTGTGAGGTATAAAAATACTTGTAATTATAAGGGCCTTATAAGTACCTAAGATGGACAGAAATAAACATAACTGTAAAGTAATTTATTTTCACTAAGACTTTACAAACTAAATATCATAGGTATGCATACCAACTAATTACCCCACTAATACTTGTTTAGTAGTGGTGTATGCATTCAGTGCTTGAAATACCAACCTGCCCAAAATGAATATGAAGGTCTCTCAAGTAAGTATGTTAATTTTATTTAAAACAAAACAGAAAACCCTCAGGTTTCTATAACTTATTAATTACAAAGTAGACCTTTTATAACCAAGGGTAAGCCTGTGCTATACAATAGAACCTCAGAGTTACAAACACCAGAGTTAGGAACTGGCCAGTCAACAGACACACCTCATTTGGAACCAGAAATAAAAACAGTACTGTGTTAAACATAAACTACTAAAAGGGGGAAAAGGGAAAGCAGCATTTTTCTTCATCATAGTAAGTTTACTGTATGCAATCGAGCTGTATTAAGTCAATGTTCAATTGTAAACTCTTGAAAGAACAACCATCATGCTTTGTTCAGGGGTATGAACATTTCAGAGTTAGGAAAAACCTCCACTGGTGTTTGTAAAACAGGTTCACTGTATTTGGCTAAGGCTTGGTGTACAAACATTCACTTGACCCTGCTACGTTGCTCGGGGCTGTAAACAATTTATGTGCCCTGAAGTTAGGTCAACATATCCACCTGATGTAGATGCCACTAGGTGGCCTGAAGAATCCTGTTGAGCTCGCTCTTGCCTCAATGGTCAATTTGCACGGCAGCTCTTATTAGAGCACTTGCAGGGCCCAAGAGATACCAAGCAGGAGCCGGGAAAGCCCTGCGCACCACGCACGGGCCAGCTGGGGTGCGAGCCGGAGGCAAGCACAAGTCCGGCCACCAGCTGCCCGCTCAACTCCAGCGGCTCCCGCCCAGAGGGGCTCCTGGGGCAGGACGCCCCGCGGGCCGGCGAAGCAGCTTGGCGCGGTGGAGGCGGGGCGGCAGGCGGGCTCCCCACCCCCGGCCCGCCCCTAGCGCTCCCGCCCGGCCCCCCAGCGGCAGCAGCGCCCCGCCCATTCCCCGCCTCCCTCCCTCCCTCCCCCGGCTCAGGCAAGATGGCGGCGCCCAGGTGCTAGGCCCGCACGTGTGTCGGGGTCCCGGCTGCTGCGCCCGCGCGGGGCCATGAAGCCCAAACGCCCCTCGCACAAGGCCGAGAACACGCACAGGGTGAGTGGCCGCCCCCGGCAGCACCGCGCCCGCTCACCGGCCGCCGCCCGGGGCGTGGGACTCCCCCGGAGCGCGGCCCTGGCTGCAGGCGGCGCGGTGTAGCACAGGGCGGGCTAGCGAGCTGCGCCCGGCGAGGGGAGGGACACGCGTGTCTTTCCCAAGCTGTTGCCCCCTGCCCTGGTCATTGCTGTTGGGGGGGCTTGTTGTTGCGAGGCCCGCATGCTGTGCTGGGCCCTGAAGACGCAGCCCTAGCTGTGATTTTATAGGGTTGCCAGATGGTTTCAGCAAAAATACCGGACACACTTGAGATGACATCACAATCGACATTGCATCTGATTGAGAAAATACCGGACATTTATATTTTCTCAATTTGTTTCCCGAACAGAAAGCTCAAATACTGGACTGTCTGGTTCAAAACCCGACACCTGGCAACCATAGCTGTGAAGAGGTTGCAATCTAATCGCACTGATTTTCTTGTTCACTTATTACCCCAATACTGCTGGGTATTTCCTATGTAGGGAGGTTAGAAATAGTTTATTTTAGTAATTGTGTAACTGCACATCGGGAAAAATAACCCCAACTATATGTACAGTATGATGGGGGCTAATTTGGCTACGACAAATCAGGAAAGAGATCTTGGAGTTATTGTGGACAGTTCTCTGAAAACTTCCACACAGTGTGCAGCGGCGGTCAAAAAGGCAAATAGGATGCTAGGTATTATTAAGAAAGGGATAGAAAATAAGACCCAGAATATCTTACTGCCCCTGTATAAAACTATGGTACGCCCACATCTTGAATACTGTGTACAGATGTGGTCTCTCACCTCAAAAAGATATTTTGGCCTTGGAAAGGGTTCAGAAAAGGGCAACTAAAATGATTAGGGGTTTGGAACGGGTCCCATATGAGGAGAGGTTAAGCGACTGGGACTTTTCAGTTTAGAAAAGAAGAGACTGAGGGGGATATGATAGAGGTGTATAAAATCATGAGTGGTGTGGAGAGGAGGATAAAGAAAAGTTATTTATTAGTTCCTAAATAGAAGAACTAGAGGACACCAAATGAAATTAATGGGTAGCAGGTTTAAAACTAATAAAAGAAAGTTCTTCTTCACACAGCGTGTAGTCAGCATGTGGAACTCCTTGCCAGAGGAGGCTGTGAAGGC
Source organism: Rafetus swinhoei (assembly GCA_019425775.1). Classification (NCBI taxonomy): domain Eukaryota; kingdom Metazoa; phylum Chordata; order Testudines; family Trionychidae; genus Rafetus; species Rafetus swinhoei. The sequence continues at coordinate 263,708,763 of CM033437.1, read as the reverse complement.
TAGGACTATAATAGAGTTTAAAGAGAAGCTAGATAATTTCATGGAGGTTAGGTCCATAAAAGGCTATTAGCCAGGGGATAAAATGGTGTCCTTGGCCTCTGTTTGTCAGAGGCTGGAGAGGGATGGCAGGAGACAAATCGCTTGATCATTGTCTTCGGTCCACCCCCTCTGGGGCACCTGGTGCTGGCCACTGTCGGCAGACAGGATACTGGGCTAGATGGACCTTTGGTCTGACCCGGTACGGCCGTTCTTATGTTCTTATGCACCAATTTTTAGTTACATAGTTACTAAAATACTTCCCCTCCCAGGGGGTGGGGCCAGCAGTTAGTGCGCCCTGACCACACTCATAGGGAGCCCCCTGTCACCCAGCACTGCTGCTTCTGTATCAGAGGCAGCAGCAGGGAGGCAGTAGGCGGAACTGGCTCCCTGCACAAATTGGTTCCTACCTGCTGCCAGGCGCTGCTGCCTCTGATACAGAGGCAGCAGTGCCAGGTGGCAGGGTGCTCCCCTCTGTGCGTTTCATTTAAAACTCCGACCTTAGAACAGGATCTGAGCCAACCTGTCCATACGAGTTTTAAATGCAGAGCACGCATGGGAGGGGGATGTTGCGGGGAACCGGGATTATTAACTGATAAGCAATTGCTAGTTATCTGACTAGCTGCTAACATCCCTTTTTTTTTTAATTGTATCCCTTTGGTATATATGGTCATGCCAATTTTCTTCCACAATTTGATCTGAGGAAGTGGGTCTGGCCCACGAAAGCTCATCACCTAATAAACCATCTTGTTAGTCTTTAAAGTGCCACACAGTCCTGTCTTTTGTTTCAGCAAGACCAGACTAACACAGCTACATCTCTATTACTATCCCTTTTCCTGTTAGACTGCATTTCATTTCATTTGTCCCTCTGCTATTTACAACTGGCTTTATTGGAATTCTTCCTCCCCCCACCTCACTTTGTGGAGTAGAGGGAACAAAAAGCAGCAATTTTGCCTTGGGGGTCTTTTAGAGAATAGGAGAGCAAAAGCAGTAGGTTCTTCCTGGTCTCTGAGTTCATGGATGCTTCTTCATGTGAGCACCATTTTGCCTACACTAGGGAAAAGTGAATACAGGTTGAACCTCCCAAATCTGGAAGGCAAGGCCAAGGATGTTGTTGGACTACAGAGCCCTGGGAGAGCAGAGTCTGCAGAGTCCCAGCTGGACCAGCAGTGGCTAAGCAAGGGAACCTTGGTGTCTGCCAGGATAGATGGCATCTGGGAGTCTCCACCCCAGCCGGGAAACCCCCAGCATCAGTGGGAGGCTGAGCGGGGGAGCCCTGAGAACTCCTGGCAGCAGTGGGGCCATGCAGCAGCCCAAGAGCTCCGGACAGGGAACCCTGGTGGCGGGGCCAGGTGGCAGCTGGGAGTCCCCAGTTGACAGCAGGCCGGCCTGGTGGTGCCAGCCAGAAAACCCTGGGAACCTCCCAGTGGCAGTCATTTGGGTGGTGGCCGAACCCCCTGGGGGCAACAGAACCAAGCTGCAGCAGCAGGGCAGGCAGTGGCCAGGCAGCCTCGAGGTTGGGAAACCCTAAGGAACCCTTGGAGGTTCCGGGGCCAGCAGTGGCTGAATGGGGCTTGCGGTGGATAGGCGGCCCTGGCTGAAGAATCCCCAGCGGCAGCAGGCAGGGAGCCTTGTCAGGCCAGAGTTCCCAGGGCAGCAGCAGGATGGGGAACCCCAACCCTGAGAGCCCCAGGGAGAGAAGCCAGCAATAGGAAGCCAGTAGTGCCTCTGGTCTGGCAAATTCCCTGGTCTGGGGTGACTCAGGTCCCCAGCATGCCGGACCAGGGAGGTTCAACCTGTACCACTTTTCCTAGCATGGATGTACCACATGTTGTTGGAAATCTGCAGATTCACCAATGCTAGAGAAATTTTTGTAAAAAAAAAAAAATAATAATAATAATTGCCAATATCAGTTTGGCTCCACTAGTTCTAGTGAGGTTGAATAGTCCAGATGGTTGCTGGGAGCTTTTGAGTTAATTCCTAGAGACTTCAGGACAATCCTGGAGGGTTGGCATGGCAACTCTGTCTTTTGGTTCAGGGGTAGGCAGGCTGCTACCTTGAGCATTATGTTATCTCTGTGCTTGAGCACCTAATGGTATTGCTACCAGTGGAGCAGAACTGGTGTGAGCAAATTTTTGCCAAACTTCTCTAGCGTAGAGAAGGCTTATTATTGTGAAAGTGTGAGGTTCACAAAGGTTGGAGACAACATCCTTTGGCAAATCCACAGGGAAACTTCCAAAGGATTTACTGTAAGCCCTGTCACCACAAAATTGTAAATGCTTGATTTTGTTCCTTTTGTGTGGTGTGGGAGGTGGACACGGAATCTATAGTAACCAAAGTAGAGGGTCTCATGGTGCTTGGGTATGGCTGGAGGGATTCCCAGTCTCTCTATTCTGATGTTCTAAAGATTTCCTTCAAAGTTTGAAGATATCTGCATTATTAGAGCGTCATGCCTAGATAACATATAGAACACTACGTGTGCCATTAACATTTTTCTCTCCTAAGTTTTCCTGTTATAGGACATGATTTAGTCCCAGGAAACCTTTTGGATACATCTTTCTGAGTTGGTCTCACAAACTTTGTATTTTGTGTAGGTTTTTTCAGGAATATGTAACAGCCCTTATAATCTCTTTAATGTAAATAGCCTAAAATGTGTTTGTAAGTGATGTAACTGATGTTTAAAGAGACGGCATCAACTTATTTTTTGTCTGAAGGCTTTATATCTAGCACTGGTATAACTGAACGGAGATACCAAAATAAACCAAATTCTACTAATTTTCTAGTTTTATTATATTCAACAACATTCCACATATAGTCATTTTCACTGTTTCCCAAGTCGGTCAGTGTGCTTCTCTTGCTGAAAAAAAGCCAGGAAAACCCATTTACAGAATAGGATGAGAAAACCCACAATAAAATATTTTAGGAAGGCATTTACCAAAAATGTCAGAAATTGTGTTTTAAAATAGTGTCTATTTAAAATAGTGTTTAGTTGAATTATGCAAAATACTTGCTGTAACTCTTTGTTTTGGACAGATTCCTTACACTGAAATATAACTAGTCCATTAATGTTTTTATAGACTGATGTAGATGAGTACATAAGAACATAAGAACGGCCGTACCGGGTCAGACCAAAGGTCCATCTAGCCCAGTATCCTGTCTGCCGACAGTGGCCAGCACCAGGTGCCCCAGAGGGGGTGGACCGAAGACAATGATCAAGCGATTTGTCTCCTGCCATCCCTCTCCAGCCTCTGTCAAACAGAGGCCAAGGACACCATTTTATCCCCTGGCTAATAGCCTTTTATGGACCTAACCTCCATGAAATTATCTAGCTTCTCTTTAAACTGATACAGTTCTGATAACTGAAGAAAATTATGAACATGATAATGTAACTTTTTAAAAAGTTTGTGTATTACTAATAAAATCTTACACTGTATTAATAGGGATGTTAAATTTCGAGTAATTGACTAATCGAATAGTCGATACATTTTGCATCGACTATTCAATAGGGTGCCTCCACCTTTGAGCTGTTGCTACACTTCAAAGGCGAAAGCGCTACCTGGAGCCCAGGGTCAGCTGGGGGCTCCCCAGCTGACCCAGGGCTCCATGCGGTGCTGCCACTTTGAAACACTGTGCCTGGGGACTCCTTCAGCTGCATACAGTAATCTAAAGAGGTTCAAGAGCTGGGTGTACCTGCCAGGGCTCGAAGCATCTTCCCTGCAGTAGGATGGTGAGGCGACAGGTTTCAGCCCCATGCGAGATGCCTGACGGGCAGAAGCCTCTAGCACCACCACCTCACTGCAGGGGAGAAGGCCTAAGTTCCCTCCCTCCAGTCACGGGTGAGGGGGCAATGGAGGTCTTAAATGTGCTGCACTTCAACTGCAAAAGAGCTGTGTGTTGCTCAGGAGCCGAGGTTTGGTCGTTCCCTCTCCCCTCCCCAGCTCTGTGGTATATCTTAGAACAGGGGACTTGGAAATGCATGTAATTGTGTAACCATGTAGCCACTGAAAGCTTCAGCAGTTACACATGGGGTGGAAACCAGCTTGCTGGAAGTCGGTGCGCACTGGGAACTGCCTTCCCGGGAGCTGGACTGGGAGCTATGTGTAGCCATTTGAAAAACAGCATGAGTTTATCAGTTGCCTGTGTAAATGGCTACACTCTTACATCCCTGCTTAGAACAGCGCTATACAGGAAACTGTACTGATTTAAAACCGCTAATGTTTACCTTCCTCCCCACCCTACATTTATGGCCTTAGCTTGCTTAAGTGTGCTCCACCCCACTTAGAAAATGAAACATAAATGTCTTGCTTTTAGTCTTTGTTTTTGTTTTACCTTATTAAGAGGTACTTTATTGTTTGGCTGTAAACACCTCAGGCAAATATTTCTATCCGTTTCCCCTATTAAACAAACAAAATGACTGATTTCATTGACATAAAACTTTGTCTGTCTCTGTGTGTATGTGTGTATATATATATAAACAGTTGTATTTACATAACCTGAATTTCTAGCCTACACTGTTTGCTTTTAAAGGAAACATTGTCAATATTTTCAGTTATATAGTGCACATCACTGAGACTAATTTAAAAGGGATAATTCTGAAATAAACAGAGCAAAGGAAACATTTGACTTTAGTTTTTGTTTTGCAGTTTCTCACCTTCTCTGAACGCTTAGGCAATGTTAATATCGATATTATTCATCGGATTGACAGGACGGGGAGTTATGCTGAGGTGAGAAGAATATAATAATTTGGCAATTCTGTAACATCTTTTGACCGAGGCCCTAAGAGCACTTTAGAAATGTATATTCCCCAAATTTCAGATTTTCTAGAGGTATTTAGGCATTGCTCTATTTAGACAGCTAAGTGCCATTTTCAAAAATGTCTTAAGCATTTAGGAGCTTTTATTAGGGAAGAAAAATAATGGGTCAAGTAAGGTCCAGATCCCTCAAAGACATATACATATGCTTAACTTTATGCATGGTGGATAGCCCCATTGATTTTAATGGGATTAACTCACAGTGTTTACTAGGGATATTAGTTTATAGCCATTTAAATGGTTAATCCATTAAGTACGTGCAACCCCCTCCTCCACCTCTGTATCAGAGGCAGCAAAGCCGGGGAGGTGAGAGCTGGTGTCCATGGAGAGCCAGCTCCCATGGAGCCACCTGTCCCCCCTGCTGCCTCCCTTAGAGGCAGCATTGCAGGGGGCAAGTGGGAGCTGGTGCTTGGGGTGAGCCAGCTCAAAAGCTGGCTCCCCATGAGCACCAGAGCCCGCAAAACCGCCTGCCCCCCATCCCTGCGCTGCTGCCTCTGTTATAGAATCAGCAGCGCAGGGGGGCGGGGACAGGTGGGATGCTGGCACAGCCTATATCCATGGGGAGTGCAGCCTCTGTCCATGGGGAGCTCATGGACAGGGGCAGCAGGCAGAAGCTGGTCTGCATGTGGAGCTGATTTTTAAACCGGCTCCCCTTGTAAACTGACTCTGCCTGCCACTCCAGGCTGCTACCTCTAATACAGAGGCAGCAGCACAGGGTGGCAGGGGGTTCCTTGGGAGTGGTGCCAAGAGTGCACTGGCTGCTAGCCTTGCCCCTGGGGAGTAGTTTAGTAACTATGCAACTGCTAAAAATTGTTGCGGCTACAAGATTACTAAAATACATGGTATTTAACATTCCTAGTAAGCGCTTGTGTAAGTCTGTGTAGGATGAGGGATTTAATTAATATATTGTGAAATTATAGTAAAATCTCAAAGTATGTTTTGCACACATCAATAGTGTTAGTTTTAAAAGATCTCTCTGGGATAATAAAACATTCAGGAGCTTATTTGGTTTTGTATCATCTGGCCATATATTTGAAGCATTAATTGTGTTTTAGTAATTGATGCTGTTCTGAAGCAAAGTCATCAACATTTCTATATCTCTCAAATGAATACTTAAAGCACAATCAAATGCCTCATCTATTGAGTTGTCTTTCTAATCTTATATTAAAAGCATCGTTTTTATTTAGGGCTGTTTGGCTAATGCATGATCTTGATTTCTGACAGGAGGTTGAAACCTACTTTTATGAAGGACTACAGAAATGGAGAGAACTGAACCTCACACAGCATTTTGGTATCTCTTCATAGCAATTGTTTATAATTCATTGTCTCTGTTCCTGTCTCGCTCCAGAAAGTCCCCCAGAGATCCTGGATTCAGTAACCTCTGTTGCAGTTTATTTATAAACATGTTCCTACCAATGCTTCACCATGTATCCCACTGCCGAAAGCATGAGGGAGCAGAGAGCTATCTCCCTGCTTCTACTCCCTGCCTTTCTCCTTTTTCCCTGTCCTCCTCTGGGGCTTTTATGCAGCCCCACGTTATTGAGGCAGTAGCTGTCCCTGCTTCCTAAATTAGGGCCAGGTTATCTCCATCCTGCTCTCATTTGCTCTTCTAATGAGGAGCAGGCACGACAGAGGGCTGAATCTGCAACCCTTTGCCCAGCATCCTGTCCCAGGCACTCTTTGCATAATGAGGTCATACTTTTCAAGGTGGTTGCTTACCTAAAATATCTATATCTTAACACACAGGTATTAGGATCCTGATTCAAAGCTCATTGAAATCACCGGGAGTCTTTCTATCAAATCCAGTGGTTTTTGGATGGGAAGGTGTTACTTTATTTCAAGTCCTTTATGTTTACCATTACCTAGGGGAAATTTCTTAAGTGTTCCTTTGTATTTTGCACAGTGAAATTCTACAGAGAAGTGGCCAACAAATGTCAGTCATTCAACCAGCTGGTGTATTATCAGGGTGCCATAGTGCAGAGCTTGAAGACTCATCTGCAAGTCAAAAACAGTCTTGCGTATCAGCCCCTTTTGGAGTAAGTACACATTGTAAAATAAATTCAGTGCCTTTCTGTTGAAAAAGCTTGTAAATCAAACCCAAAACATTGTGTACGTGTACTTGTTATCTTTGAAGAAAGGATTGCATTGCATGCATGTTACTGAGAGAGTGCCATACCGGTGATAGTTCTGTGTCTTTTATAATAGGATTCTAATACTGGGGCTTACTTTCAAAAATACTCCTAGAATATAATCAAACACATCTCTGTAACAATCCAAGAGGCATGTTAGTGTAAGCACATATGTGTCACTGGTACAGTCATGACTGCACTTGGGTTTGAGTCTCACTCCTAATGTCACCTAAAGATAAAATTCTTAGAGGTTGGCTGGTAAGTTTTCCATTCCAACACCCCTTTCATTTAAGGTACACAATAAGACTTTTAAATCCAGCCTACCCTGGGAAACAGAGTAAAGAATTTGCTGGGCCAGGGAGGGTGCTGCGGGGTCTGAGTGTGAGGGGGTTGGGATGTGCACTTACCTGGCACCCCGGTCCCGGGGCCACACATGGCTCTGTGCTCCATGCCTCTCCCAGACACCACCCAAAAGCCTCAGGGGAAGCACTTCACTGCGGGGCTGTTCCCCCAGCTGAGGGAGAGGAGGAGCAGCAGCAGCAGCAGCACGTAGAGCTGCTCCCTCTGCCACCTGCCAGGGTTTGTGCCCCAGATGTTCCTGGATTAGTTCATGTTACTTTGTAAGGTGTTCACATATGAGACAGAGACGGTTTTTCTTCCAGAAAATCTGCATACTGTTCACCCACTAGAGCCATTTTAATCGGCAGCATGGTTGCCCAATCAGGCAGTGAGCTATAGCTCGTTTAGGTGTCTGGCATTTCGAACATACCAACATTGACTTTTGTTATTTGAAATCTAGCCTAGTGGTACAGCTGGCTCGAGACCTACAGACAGACTTCTACCCTCATTTTCAAGCCTTTTTTCTGACCATCACCACGTTATTGGATACCCAGGACACAGAGCTGCTAGAATGGGCTTTTACTGCTCTTTCCTACCTGTACAAATACCTGTGGAGACTGATGGTGAAGGATATGGCCAGTATATATAGGTAAGCTTTATGGTTTACGGTCAGATTATGTTTTAAAGTAAATGTCTCTCTTACTCTTCAAAATTAATTGTCTTTTTAACAAAGTAGTTACTGATGAGTTCTTGCTAGCTGAGTTGGAGTTGAATGGTTCTAATTGCCTTTTGTATTTGTAGTTTATACAGCACCTTATTGGCACACCACAAACCACACATCAGAAATTTTGCTGCAGAAAGCTTCACCTTTCTAATGAGGAAGGTAGGTGATGTGTTACTAACATGACTGTAACAACTTTCCACAGTAGCCCCTGGTTTCAGGTTAACCAATATTAAACAGAGCCGTTATGCGTAATGAGGATGGGTGCCCTCTAAGCGGCTAATAAACCACAAACTAGCATTCTGTCCATTCTGAGGGGTTTGGTTTGGTCTATGCAGTGACAAATGTTTTATAGGAGACTTAACTTTATATGTAGCATAATGGGAATGGAATGTGTTCCTCAACTCACAGGCTTAGGCAACAGCGGGTTTTTTTGTAAAAAAAAAAAAAGGTGCTGGTATTCTAGGGGGGAAATTGTTGAGCTCTGACTGGAGGTGCCTGTACTGGATCTGGAGGTGCCAGCAGTACCATCACAAAAAAAAGCACTGTCAGGCAATATGCAATATGGATGACTTTTTTAAGAGACGTGAAACTGAAATGCTTATGATCACCTTTTCCACATTTCTGTAGAATCCCTGATAAGGAGAAGGGAGTTCTGTTGGGCCTGGCAGGATTGGGTTCCTAGCTAGTGCCTTTTTAAAATAATGGTTTGAGACTGCTTGCTGCATTATTTACAATTTCTGTGCATCTTCATCTGAGTGCAGAAAATCTGAGTACATAATTTTTCTAGCCAAATTAACATTAAACTGCTATCGTTTTGATTAGGGATGTGAATGACTAGCTGACTATCTGATAAGTAAATTTTTATCGGATAGCTGACAGGCTAGTTGACTAGTTGCTTCTCCCCCACTCCCCGCCACCCCCATTGCTGCCTCTATCAGAAAGAGGCAGCAAGGGGGGAGGGAGAGGAAGGAGTGCGTCCAAGTGGCAGCGCTGTGTGGAGCCTGGGGCCAGACCCCAGGCTTCACACTGTGCTGCCGCTTTGAAATGCTGTGTGCAGCCTGGGGCCAGCTGGGAGTCCCCCGCTGACCCGGGCTCCGTGCGGCGCTGCTGCTTTGAAACGCCGCAGGGAGCACAGGGCCAGCGGGGAACTGTTTGAGTCTCCTGCTGGTCCCGTGTTCCCTGCAGCACTTTCGCTTTTGAAGTGTAGCAACAGCCCTGGGGCTGTTGCTACACTTCAGAGGCGGAGGCACCCTTATTGACTAGTCGATGGAAATTGCATCAACTATTCGATTAGCCAAATAATTGAAATTTTACATCCCTAATTTTGATGGCGTTGATTAAACCATTGTGTACAGAAGCCAGGGTTCTCTAAAGTGGAGAATTTGAGTGCCTTCAATTTTGGATGCCCAATTTGAGTCATCTTAATGAAGCCTGATTTTCAGAAAGTGTCAATTCCTAATCCCTAAAATTCAAGTCCCTTTAAGGAGCCACAGTTTGGGCACCCCAGCACCGGATTTTGAAAATGTTGGGCAGAAATTCAAGCAACCGTCTTGTGTCTGTTTGCATTGTCAGGCAGAGGACTTAATTACTGAATTCTGACTACAATGATCCAGTCCCTTCCTTAGACCCAAGCACAGTCCTTTGTGTTCCAGTGACTAGTTTAGTACCATTTATTCAATGTGACATCTCAGTATGGTCACAGTTCAGCAAACAGTTGGCATGTGCTTAACATTAAGCGTGTGAGTAATCCCATCCTTGTTCATCTAAGCCCTTCAGCATGTGCATAAATCCCGTTGATTTGAAGGGGCATTGTTAGTGGAAATATACTGAGTGACACCATTCACCCTTCCCCTCCATTCAGTTAACATTACATTATTGCAGAGATAATGAGTTTGAATTGTTACAGGATAGAGTAAAGAAGTAAGATGGTGCTGTCAGGAGTCATGTTATTTCTTTCCATTTGATAACTAGAACTGAAGATAACTTTTTCTCTGTGGGTTTTGTTTTGTAGGTTTCTGATAAAAATACACTCTTCAATTTAATGTTTCTTGACCTGAGAGAGCACCCAGAAAAAGTAGAAGGTGTGGGACAATTACTCTTTGAGATGTGCAAGGGTGTCAGGAACATGTTTCACTCTTGTGCAGAGAAGGTAAACATCCTGAGCATACAAGCCAAGTGGAAAATGACAAAGTTTTACTGTCCCTGATACAGCACATCACAAGCCTGATCTTTACTCCTTGAAAGCAATAGGTGTCTTTCTGTTCATGTCAGTAGATTTTGAATGTAAATTGTTCAGTTTATTGTCGTAATACACATGATGATATCTCTATAAAGATGGCTTTTTAAGTTTTTTCTTTTAGTCATTCCTGGGCAATATTTGTGTGTGATGTGCATTTCAGTGCATTGGTTTAGAAGTTATAAAATAATTTTTGATTCAAATATTCAGTACTGAGCAAAAAAACTCCCACTTTTATAAAGACTCCAAATCCTCAGAATATTTAAAAAAATCATCACATCATCAATTAAAAATAAATTCTAAAGCTAAAGGATTTTCTAAGTCATCTCTTTTCTAAGCATGAAGACACAACTGGCCTTTTCTTTCCACAGGCTATAAAATCAATTCTGCTGAAACTGGGTCCAGTTACAGAGATTGAAGCTAAACTCCCATGGAGTATTGTTGGAGAAGCTTTCAAGCACATGGTAAAATCAGCGGCAGTGCATATCCACAAGGAGCATTTTGAGGTTCTTTTCAAATGTTTGGAAGTAAGTTTTCATTACTGAGAAGCTGAAACCCTCCGCCCCCCCCAAGCATAACATTTTCTGTGTGTTATAGAAAGGGTGTGTGCTGTGTAATTTTTTTCCTCTGGTGGAAACATTAAAATAAATGTCACACTAAGGAGGGAAGCCTGGCTTTTCATCACCAAGCTGGTGGTGGCTGTCCTGGGGGTGGTTCTGGAGGCAGGTACCTTGTCCACTGTGCCACTGGGGAAGCCCCTCAACCTCCCTACATTCTGGGCCCCCCTTATCCAATGGTTATTGAACTGATGTAGTTATTCTGTGTAGTTTGGGATGGGATTTGGGAAAAGTTGCCACTGCTTCCCTGCCATGGTTTTAGCAGCCACTGAAAATCCTTTTCATACTCTCCTCCCACTCCAACCAGCATAGCAGCATTTTTTGATCTTCCACTGTTAGGAGTTGTTTTATGTAATTAGTTCTTTTACATTCCCTGGATCAGATTCTGGTCTCTCACTAAGTATGCAACAAGGGTGAAGTCACGGCCCAATTGAAATCAATTGCAAAAACCCCACTGGCTTCAATAGGGCCATAATTTCACCACAGGAGTCAGTGGAGTTACTGAGATCAGTTGTGATCCGAATTGACTTCCAAGCATTCACGTGTAGCTAAGTACATTTGTTTCCTCTCCTGGTTTTTTTTTCTATGCAATCTGTAAGCTTTCTGTGAAGGAGCACTTCATCTTGAAAGACGTTTGTTTTTCCATCCAAGAGATGTGAGATGTTAATTATTGGATTATTTGGAGCCATTTGGCTTCATTTTCCTTTTCCGTGAAAGTTTAATTTGTTGGCTCAGAATAAGAAAGCTAGCAAATGTTTATCTGGCCAGTGAAACATGCAGTTACCCGAATTGCTTCATCTTAGTGTTATCTGTGACAGGATCTGATCAGTCATGTGAAACTCTCTTGCAGGAATCCGTGGTAGAGTTGCAGGAGCAAATAACTGAGGCCAACTGCTGTGAAAGCTCAGAACAGATTGAAAGGCTATTGCAAGTGTATTTGATCCTAGCAGAACATGCAAGTGGGGCCAAAATCTCTCAACCTGAAGCAGTTTGTGAGGTGGGTCAGACCATCTTTTTGGCTGCTGTGCACAGAGGTGGAGGGTGGGAAACCAGACCAGGTGCAGCACTCTCACCTACTCATGGGTGGTAGGTGAAGGCCCAGCTGGGGAAGGCAAACCCTCGCCCCTCCCCTTCCGCCCGAGGTCCTGCCCCTTTCACAATCTCCCCCACCCAAGGTTACTGCCCCCAGCCCTCTTAGTGTCCCCCATCCCAGTGGGTGGCATGGCCCCGCCCTTCCCAGGTGGTCAAATAGCCTGAGGCAGTCGTGCAGCAGCCCAATCCTTCTTGGCCAGCCGGAGAGCTGGGTTTCAGCACCGCAGCCCTGCCCTCCCAGGTGGTTGGCAGAAATCATAGGCAGTTCCCTTGCCTACGTTACCTGCCACCCATCTGCCTACTCCCTCTGGTTGTGTGGGTGCGCTGAGGGTTAGAAGCTGGGTTGGGGCAGTTTGGCAGCCTTTGGGAGCCCCTCCGCCCCCCTCCCAGGAAATCCATGGGAATTCCCTTGTCTTAATATAATGTTGACCCTGTCATTGTGATCTTATGGATGTCCTGCGCTAAATGAATCCTCCACTGAGAAGGGGGGGAGGAGCAATCATGGAAATTGCTGCGGGGGACCCTGTGAGGCCATGGTTGCTGAAGGGGCTGTGCTGCTGCAGAGAAGGCAGCAGCCTGGGCCAGCTATGAAGGAGCACCTCCACAGGAGTCCTCCTCCCTGGGGCATTGCTGCAGGGAATCCTTGTCCTGGGATGCATGTGACTTTGCCCTCCCCCCCCCCTTTTTCTCATTCTGCAGACATTAGCAACGGTGTTACAAACATCTCATCTCTCAGCCCCTTGCTGTAGGACCCTGCTTAAAGTAATTTCTGTTTTGCTGCTCGCTGAGAATGTTTTTCTGCCAGATGCTGTGACTAAGGAAACTGTTGAGAAGGTAACGCAGTGCCCTTTGCAACTGAAGAATCACCGACCAGTCTCTAGAACAAGCTGATTACTGCACACAGGGCTACTCACAATTTTTTTGCGCGGAGGAGGTACAAGGGACTCCCTGCCTTAATTATGCACATGGCCAGCATAGGGACTGATCCAAAGCCCACGTCTGTTGTTTATTTGTATGACAGTGGTGGGTAGAGGCACCAGTTGAGATTGAAGTCCCCATATGCCAGGCCCTGTCTAAGTAGGAAAAGAGCAGGGAAGGAAACAAAGAGGAGAAGTGATTTGCCTGAGGTTGTACAGCAGGTCCGTGATAGAGCTGGGATTAAAATCCAGGTTCCCGTCTGGTGACCTGCCCACTAAACTGTGCTTCCTCCTTTGACGTGGGTGGCTTTTTTATCAGGCCCTTTGGCAACTGTGGCAATATTTTCTAAAGCAAGTTAGAGATATATTACAACATCCTTGCTGCTGCCGCTGGACCCAAACATACTGCTGCTTTGCTGCTGTTTGCTTACTTTTAAATCTGTTTTGTTGATTGAGGTCTGTGTGAGATGGCTTTATTTATTTTGGACAGTTCCATTTTTGTGTGTTACCCTACATATAATGTAATTAATATGGGCAACTAGTTGCACAGTAGGAAACATAGATTTGCAGAGCTTAACGAAGCAATGGGGATACATAAAGGGAAACAAAAAAATGCATTAACAATGATGAAATAAGGCTGGAGGAGTTAGTAAGACTGTCCGGTCTTTGGCTTAGTTGGATTAATTCTCTGCCTACCAAACCTGGCAAATATGCCAAGTTCTTCCCATAAAACCCAGTCCTGCCTCCTGTGTATATGAGTAATCCCATTGAACTCGATGGAGTTACTCATGAGCATTGGAGTTCCCCATGTGCGTAAAGTGTTGGCAGGGTCAGGAACGGATAGGTATTTATATGTAATTCTTCTCAGCACTAAGAAAGACTGTGCGCGCATTGGAGGAACATAGCCCATATGTCTTGATTCCCTTCGTGAACGAATAAAGCGCTTGTTGCTTATATGCCCCTTCTAACCCTTCATTTGCATTTAACAGGTATTTGGAAGTGGGTTTGAAAGGAGCCTCCTTTTGGATTTCTCCAAAACACTGTTTTCAATGAATCAGTTTGAGCGGGTAGGTGACGTTTTTGTTCACTTATTTATTTATTTAGTTTGTAGTCAGATGAGCGATGGTGGAGTTGTGTTTTGGGTGGGGAAAATGAGTCTGACGGGGAGCTGTTTTACTGCTGAACATAGGAATGCCATCACACTTGGCAAATTCATGTTTCTATCTGTTTCCTAAGATGAGTCATTTAAAAAGAAGAGAGACATATTTGAACTCTTCATCTTCTCTGTCTTCGCTGTGACCTGATGGGGATGAAAGAGGCTGTTAGTCAATACCAGTAGAATGAAAATGGCAATTCAAAAATGTCTTTTCTTTACAATTTCATAGATTTTTAAGAGCCAGAAAGGAACACTGTAATTAGCTAATTTGAACCACCCCCCAGATTGGGGGATTCCTGCAGTGTTAATGAAGAGGAAGACATGGTACAGGAGTCAGGGAGATGGCAGTAGTCTCTAGTCAGGGTTGTGTTGCTGTTTTTGCTTTTGAAATGAACTGAATGCCCATTATGGCTGCACACCTTCAGCCCCTACCCCAAACACACGCTCTCCAATATCTTTTCTGTGGTCTTTGTGACTCTTTCACGGCAGATTGGTTAACAGAGGTGGTGTCTCAGTGGAGGTGTCAGAAGTCTGGGGACTTTAGGTTGTGTCTATCACTTCTTTCCAGATCCTTTTTTATACTCAGAGAGATGGGAAATTGCAAGGAATGTACAGAGAGGTTCTTGGTACTTTAAGCAAGTTCCTCTTTTGAATGGAAGAGAGACAGTAAATGGGAGGATACAAGAGGGTTCCTACCATAACAAATCAGAGCCCCTCCAAAAGCTGCTGGCCAGTTTCCTCAGCTGAGGTCTGGTCTCTCACTGCTTCTGGCTCCTTATTCATGGTGTTGATGAGGCAGCAGATTTCAGTGTTCATGGAAGGAAAGTGGGGAGAGGAACAAGTGTGTAGATATGAGGTTGGTATTTGTGTGGAGGAGGCTGGAGAAGAGGAATTCCTGTGTGGGCGGGTGAAGGCTGAAATGGAGAACAAGGATGTCTGCGAGGTGTGTCCTGAGCGGGGTTAACTAGGACTCTGAGGAGGGGCATGGAGTTGAGGGGAGCATGGTTCTCTGCAAGTTGTCAGGTGCTGTGTGGGGAGACAGGAGTTGGGACAGGCCAGGGTCTTTGGGTCAAATCATTGGCTCCTCAAAGGCTCCCTGGTATTGATGACCTCAGTGTCTTGCTGACCTGATGCATCAGTGCTGGAGGAAACCGTGACACAGTGACAGCTTGGCTTCCCTGGCACCTGTGTCTTGGATTCCTGATTTGCTTGAACACACCTCTCCAATGCTGAACAATTCTCAATTTTTTTTTCCTTTCAGCATTTTCTTCCACGTTTTCTAGAGTACATTGAGGACTGCTTCTCTGGAGAAGATGCTACAGCTAGAGATGAGGCCATGGCACTTTTGGCTAAACTCATTCTGGAGAAAGCAGAACCTCCCACTGTTGGCTCAATGGCTTTTGAAAAGTATCCCCTTGTTTTTAGAGAGCCACCAATAGGGTAAGTCTCCTCACACTCCGCAGGCAGTTACCTCAGAACTCTCTTCGGAAACTTAGTAGTGTCACTAAGCAGAACAGTATCAGTCCTGCCGCTTCACCCACTGTTCACTCCTTTTAACATTTTATTCAGCACAGGAGATCCCCAACCCCGATTTCAATATCTCAGTGGCACTGCAATATAAATATATGGGCTGTCAATTAATGCGTGTTAATGTCTGTAATTAATACAGAGCAGAATTAACTTTTCATTAATTAATTTGTTAATGCCTGTTAATCACAGGCATTTCCATGGTGCTGCCCCTTTGAAAAGCCGCCGCGGTGTTTCAAAGGGGCAGCGCAAAGTGGAGCTGGGGTCAGCTGGGGACTCCAGCTGATCTTGGGCTCCCGCAGCGCTGCCTCTTTGAAACGCCGTGGCGGCATTTCAAAGGGGCAGTGCAGTGCAGAGCTCGAGGTCAGGTGGAGTCATCTTATTGTTTAACAGCGGGATTAATCATGATTAATTTTTTAAATTGCGGGATTAATTATGATTATTTTTTTAATTGTGCGATTAATCGCGATTAATTTTTTAAATCGCTTGACAGCCCTAATAAATATCCAAAAATAGTTATAAAGGACCTGCAGCAGCAGCCATAATAAATAATATGTAGGGCTAAATTCCATGTGCTCCTACAGTTGATATGTGTTTTGTTTCCATTTAGGTGTAAGCAGGTTTTTCTCATTCTGCAGCTATTTTGGTATAATTCATCATTTCTCATAATATAGGTTGAACCTCTCTAAACCGGGACTCTCTGGCCTGGCAACATCAGTGATCCGGCGTGGATGTTGCAGGACTAGAGAGTCCCGGTAGAGGGCCAACAGGAGGAGCTCTCTGGGGTAGCAGGGCAGCAGGCGTGTGGCTGCTTGGCAGAGCCAGGAGCAGTTGGGGTGCAAGCTGGGCCAGGGCTGGGGAAGGGCCGGTAGCAGGGGTGCAGAAATGACGTCCCCTGGTTTGGCAAAATCCATCATCCAGGACTGGTCAGGTCCTGAGGGTGCCTGACTAGGAAGGTCCAACCTCTATATCTGCAGGGGAGTGCTGATTTTTACCTTTGGAGCGAGGAGGGAATTATTCCCCCTTTTTACCTCCATGCTTCATTTTACTGAAATTTCATAATACCTTATTGTACAGTACTAGTGAACTCTTTCTCCGCTGGCTTCTTATGAGTACTGTCCCCTGCACAGGCTGCCTATATCTCATCTGACCATAGAGGAGGCAAGAGGAAAGCACCACCCACTGGGGGGTCCTCTGGTGCAGATTGGTGGGGAGAGGGAGGAACCAAGGGTCCCTGCCCTCCCCTTCCCAATGCACTAACCAGTGCAGCTGAGCCAGCAACATGGGGGAAATAATTTATGCCAGAAAACAAGCTTCTGCAGTCACTTCCCTCTGGGCAGCAAGGAGCAGGTAGTCAGTTCACTTCCCTAGTTCTGCACCTGGGATAACATAGCTACATGCTGCTATCTAATCAGGACAAGTAGTAGGGCCCTTACATATTAAAAGGAAAACTTTAGTTAACTTCATCTTGGGAGTTGGACGGCTTTGTAGCCTATTGCAAATTCAGATGTATATGCAGTTGTTTCTGGAGGAAAGTTGGTTTATTTTTGAGGAACTCGATGAGTTTGCTTGGGAACCACTTGCTGTAGAGCTGGTCTGACAACTGTGTTGGAGAGGTGGAGGAATCCCTTTTAATGAACATAGAACAGCAGCAAAAAAAGACACCATTCTTTAATACAGTAAACTTCCGCTAATCCGGCACCTTTAGGACCCAGGGGGTGCCGGATTATCAGATATGCCGGACTATCGGAAGGGGGGGCTATGAGGGGTCTGGGGTGGGGTGGGGCATGCCACCCCAGACCCTCATAGCCTTCCGATAGTCGGCCTGCCCCAGGCGTCCCGATTCAGCTGCTGCTGGTCAGTTTCAGCAGCGAGGGGACGCCTCAGAGCAGCTGGGGTGCTGCCAGGTTGGTCCGTAGCGCCGCCTCGGCGCTGAGACCAACCCAGCAGCACCCCAGCTGCGCTGGGGATGCCTGGGACAGAGCAGCTGGGGTGCTGCCAGGTTGGTCCCGTAGCGCCGCTCCTCAGCGTTACGGGACCAACCCGGCAGCACCCCAGCTGCTCTGCCCCAGGCGCCCCCAAGTCAGCTGCTGCTGAAACTGACCAGTGGCTGATTCCAGGAAGCCTGGGGCAGAGCAGCTGGGGTGCTGCCGGGTTGGTCCCCTAGCGCCGCTCCTCGGCGCGGCGGCGCGCTGCGGGACCAACCCGGCAGCATTCCAGCTGCTCTTCCCCAGGCGTCCCCAAGAGCAGCTGGGGTGCTGCCGGGTTGGTCCCGCAGCCCTGAGGGGCAGCGCTACGGGACCAACCCGGCAGCACCCCAGCTGCTCTGCCCCGGCTTCCCCGATTCAGCTGCTGGTCAGTTTCAGCAACTGCTGAATCGGGGAAGCCGGGCGCAGAGCAGCTCCAATTGTCCGGCAGCCGGAGCTCTTCCGGGTTCCTGATGGTGCCGGACCATCAGGAGTGCCGGAGCATTGGATGCCGGACCAATGGAGTTTTACTGTACTTGAAAATCAATAGAATCAACATGTTTACAATACAGGAGTAAGCTCCAAATTCTGCTGGACCTCTGAATATTGATGTGTAACCTTTTATGGACCATTTCCTGCCTTCTGCATTAGAAATGACTGTGAGATACTTTGTGTTGTGAAGATCCCATTAAATGGTTTACTGTCCAAGTCAAGATGAAGCTTAGCCTTTTTTTAAAAGGAGCTGCTTTAATTTTAAATGGCATAGGAAGAAAGGTTCAGCTGCTGTTTTTAAAGGTTACTTGATTTTATTTTTTAGATCCAATACGAGACAGCAGATTAATAAAAGAAATGGAGAAAGGAAACACATGCCAGTGTTGGATCATATTCTGTCTCTAATCCGCTTACCAGAAAATGAAGACGTCACTGATCTTTCACATCCCTGGGCTGCCCTTGTTGTACTTCCTCATGTTAGGTAAGGAAGCTAAGTCTTCTGTGTTCCTTTTGTATCTGATAAACATGCAGCTTTGTTTATGCCTGATGTTTTTTACAGATACATCTCAAAACGCTTTGCAAAGGAAAGTATTGTTACCCCCCTTGTACAGGTAGGGAGATTGAAGCACAGAGCCCTGGGTGGCCCAGTCGGTCTGTGGCAGAGCTGGTAACAAAATGCAGGTCTCCAGCTTTCCTGGTCAGAAGGTCACATTTGCTAGCATGAAACCGAATCCTTAGAATGTTGTTTCAGTCTCCAGGGAGAGAGCATGCTCAGTCAGTGCAATGACATTTCATGGAAGGAAGACTTAGAAGGTGATCATGGGTGATGGGATTTAGGATACGAAACTGACTTAGCAAAGTAGTGTACTAATAATCAGTTTGTTTGAAATGTATATTTATGGTAAGAGACATGTGAGCGAGAACCCAGGTTAGTGACTCCAGCAAGAAGATTAACATTTGTACCTTTATTTTTTGGCAGACCAATAGACAAGGAAAAAATCCTGTTACCAGTTACAAGTTTTATAGAATCTCTCTTCCTGGCTATTGACAGAGGAACGCTCCGCAAAGGTCAGTTAAAGTCATGTCCTGTTCATTAACTTTTTATTGTCACATAAAAAGACATAACATGGCAGTTATACTAGTGACACAAGGTATCACAATGAACAATAACTGTATTGTATCCTGATTTAATAAGTTGCCCAATGAAACATGAAAAGCAAGTTGGAAAAAATAACATGCAGGAAATATGCCTAATGCCATCGAATAATGAGATGGTGAAGTAAGTGTTGTGCCAAGGATTGGACCAGAGCCACAAAAGCACTGACTCAAAATCTCAGACTTTTCAAGATATTTAGAAAGATAAAATTTGAGAGATGGATTGTGAAGAAAAGAAAGCAAGTGGGAGTACAAGAAATGAAGACTCAACCAAGCTGGGTTATCAAAGACAAGCTTATAGCAAAAAGATAATGTTTTTTGACTACATTGTTCACCATCTTTGGCTCCAGGGCTGGAATTTTCCTTTCTGGGTCTTGACAATAATTCTAAAACCATTTGTTGAGCAAAATTCTCTGAGATCCACATGGCAGAGCTGTGCTCTCCCCGTGTACCAAGATGCCACATAGATAGGCATGAACTGGGCATTCTGCACATTCAGGGATAGCAGTGTTTCAAGAGGAAGATCTGTCGTGATGGTCAGAGGAGAATTTTACTCTAAACTTCCATTGTGGGTGGTGATAAATGTTGAATTATTGCACTTAGAAATAAAAATATAATTTGTTGGCTCTAGTGTGTAAAATTTATAATGTAATTTTATAAACCTGTACGTTTCTGTGTCTCCTCTCATTTGAGGATCCCAAAGCACTTTGCAAAGAGGAATTCAATGTGAATGCTGAACTACTGTTTGTTCCTATTCCCTTTTCCCCCCAGGAGGCTTGTTTGTGGCCTGCCAAGCTGTGAGCACACTACTTAGTTTAGCAGAATCTTCTGAAATTCTCCATTTGTTCCCTGTGGAACGTGTGAAGCACTTGCTGACGTAAGTGAACTCTTATGACTCTCTGGTGTTCCACTTAATGTAGTGAAGAGAGAACTATGCTTTTATATAACTATTGAGCAAAACAAAAACACTTGCTTTGGTTGTTTCCTGTTGTCCCACACCAACATGTTTCTTCAGATTTTTAGCCATCTGGGATAGGAATGTTGTCAGGCACTGCCAGTTTACCGTAGTGTGTGGTGTACACTTCACAGCTCTATCTCCATAATAACAGTCTGCTCATCTGAATTGTTTGAATGCTGCAGATTAACCTTTGTTGCTGTTGAATATGCAAATGTAACACTGCTGGTTTTATCTTGCGGGATTGAAGGCAGGAATCTTGTGGGGGTGGTTTCCTCTACAAAAAAAAAGTCAAGTGAAGATAATCTCTGCCAAATATAAATATTACATTGTAATTCTTGTCGTGGTCTAAAGGGTTCATCTGCAGTTTTAGGAGGATTCCAGCTTCCCCCCCAGATAATGATTTTGAAAATTATTTTGTACACTTCCTCCATTAGAGGGAGCCCCACATTTTAATAAGCACCCATGAAAACTGACTACTCTGTTAACCCCTTCAGATAATAATTAACATATACAATAACTGAACAGCTGAAGAAGAGTTAAGATCTGTGTGATCTCCCAGCATCCCTCTTCCCATCCAGCTCAAGAAAACAAGTGGGACATGCAACATTTCCTGAAGGGCGGCTTGGTCTGCTACTTAAATATATGGTGACCATATTTTCTGAACCAAAATTAGGGACACATTAGCCATGCCCGCTGCCACAAGAAGACCCACCCCTGGAGGTAGTACTCCCGGGGTCAAGATGGACACATGACCAGAAGCAAAGGGTGTTGTAGGACCCCTCTAAGAACTCCTCCCACCATCCTCCTACCAATAGGGATGGGTTTGGCCCCCACAGGAACCCCATGCAACTATCCTGCAATTGCATTAACCCAATTTGCATTGCATTAACTTGGGGGGGAAGGGTGAGAGAGGCCAAGGACAGTGCAACTATCTTGCAATTGCATTAACTCAACTTGCATTGCGTTAACTCTGGGGGAAAGGCTGAGGACAGTGTTCCCTCTAAGATTTGCCTCCCATGAGCAGACTGAATTTTGTCTTGTGCACCAGTATTGAGTTCATGTGGCTTGTTTGGATGTGCCACTGTGGCACCCAAGTTATTAATAAATATCTTATAAACCTCTCCCTTTTCCCTCTGCTGCCCTGTCTCCTCCCCTCCCCTCACCCCATCTGCTCCCCTGGTGCCTGCTGCTCCCTACCCCTCACCCTCCGCTCTTCTCCCGGCACCTCCCCCTCCTCCCTCTTGCCCCTATTGTTCCTTCCCTCTCCCAGCATCACCCTGTCTCCTCCCTTCTCGCACCCCCACTGACACCTTCCCTCCAGTTGCCCCTCCTGCCCTTTTCCTCATTGTCTCCTCTTGGCTCCCTGGCATTTGTCTCTCCTCCACCGTGTCCCTTGGTGCCTTCCCCTTTCATCTCCTGCCCTGGCCCCCCCGCCTCCACTCAGCACAAGCCCTGTTCTCTCCATGCCTCTTCCCTCACCTTCTGCCTTCGACGTAGAAAGCAGTTTGCGGGGGCTGGAGCGGGGGCCATGGTGCTATTTTTAGTACCATGGTCCAGCCCCAGAAGCCCCCAGCTGCTCCTGGGACGGGACCGCATGCTGGGACTGGAGCAGAGGCCACCCCGGTGCTATTTTTAGTACCGCGGTCCCGGCAGGCTGCCTGGCTCCAGCTGAAATGAAGTGGCAGCTGCACAAGCCCCATTCCAGTTAGGCTGCCCTGTCTGGAACATGCCTCGTATGGCTGCCATTTGACTCCAGCTGGAGCTGGGGCCACCCGCGGGGACCCATACCACGCCACTAAAAATAGCACCGAGGGTGGCCTTCACTCCAGTCCTGGCACCTGCTGAGCCTGAGCATGAGCATGCCCTGCCCCGCAGCGCCCCTACCGGGGCTCCAAGGCAGCCTGGAGGAGGAAGAGGCAGTGTTGCCGGACCAGGACCCCATGTGGCAGAGGCGGTCCCATGAGGGGAGGGAGAAGCCACATTTCACAGGAAGCCGGCCTGGCTGCCCTACATGCTCTTCTGGGGGGGAGGCTGCTGCGCCATGCAAGGAGCAATGGCATGGCACCATTTCTTGGTCGCTTCTTCCCACAAGCCGGTGTCCCCATCAACTACTGAAATGTCCAGCAGGGCTTTCTGGGGCACCGGAACAGAGTATTTAAATTCAGGACTGTCCTAGAAAAATTGGGACATGTGGTCAGCGTACTCATATAAGCCGCTGTCGCCAATTGTGTCTGAGTGCTTGGCAATCAAAAGGATTTTATCCTCACGGCACCCTTGCTCATTCAGGGTCTCAGCCTGCACGTGCTTAACCATAGTGCTGCAGGCCCAGTTTCAGGCAGAAAGGGAAATGGAAGACTGTCACACGTCTCATTTTCCCCTGTGTAACTTAGGCCCTATGCCTGTAAACACCTTCCATGTTGAATCCTAATTTGGAAGTAGGAGTTTTCCCTGTATAATTTTTTTTCAAATTCATGCTTATTGTGGTTCATCTTGTACAATAATAAATGAGTATTTTGTTTCAGGACCTTCCCTTCAGACCCGTCAGCCTTGCTGCTAGCTGATCTCTATTATACGAGGTTGGATTTGTGTGGTTGCCAAGATCCTCTTTCTCATGAGAACTTAATGGATTTGTTTGATAAACTAAAAACAAATATTTCCTCCAGCATCTCCAAGGTAATCTTTTTTTTCTCTCCTAGTGGTTTCCAATATGTGCAAGCTGATTTGTGTTTTAATGGAAAAGTGAATTCTTAACTAGTGGCAAGTTGTCCTTGCGGCATTTCAAATAAGCTAAATAAAGACGGGCTAAAGGTGAAATAGGCAATTTTATGCAAGAATGAATGCCCTTCACTTCTTTAAAATTGTGCCAATTTCCAATGGCCTTTTCAACATTTGCAGTATGCCCCTAAACATGCTTTCACTTTTAATAGGTCCGACTTTTGACAATAAGGATTTTAAATCATTTTGAGGCTCAGCATCCTACATCAACCAAGGTAATGTTACAATGGCTGCTTTAACATTTCAAAACCATGGGAGGGGGTTATTTGTAATATAAGTAGTTTCCTTGACACTGACTTTATTTGCAGTTACACATGCTAATCTCTGTTCTTTAGCTAAAGGGAACTCAGACCATAATTTTATGGCCCAATCCTCAGTTGGTGGAAATCTCTCTAGCCCCACCAAGTTTGGTGGAGCTCTGCCAGCTTACAGCAGCTGAGGCTCTGCCTTTGTATAGAAAATTATGATAACTATAGGTATCCTCTAACAAGAGGCATTTTGCTGGTTTGTGCAGGATGATGGAACAGGAGAGCTTCAGTCTGTGTTTGCCATATTACTTCAAGCTGAACTGGTGCCAGCCAGTGTGAACGATTACAGAGAAAAACTGCTTCATTTAAGGAAACTGAGGCACGATGTTGTGCAGTCTGCAGTGCCAGATGGACCTTTATGTGAGGTGAGAAGTTATTGCCAAGAGGTATGCAGGATTGTTGCCTTTTTATAAGGCAAGACATTTTTGCATTTTACTTCATCCTATGTTTTCAGTGCCTTGTGATGGTTTCCATAAATGCAGGCTGGAAACAAACCAGTCATCACGAGGGAGTTAGGAGCTTAACTCTCACTGCTAGTCAGGGGACAATGCTCCCATCTCCCTTTGGTTTTCAGCACCAGAGCTCAAAGATGTGGGGTTGCCCCTGAAGATCAATGGTGAGCAAGATAGAAATACATCAACACCCTGAACAAACACCTCATCAAGCACCGAACTGTGTGGCTTTTCGCTCCCATGGAAAATACACTCCACTTGAATCTGCACATTGCATGGTTTATGCACCTGCCTTCTCCATACAGGGGCATTGAGTGCTATCAACTTACATTGTTATACCAGCCTAACTCCTATTGTAGACCATACAAGTCAGAATCAAGGCGTCTCCCATTGCCATAGCTATCACCTTTCGGGAGGTGGAGAAGCTCCTCTGTCAGCATAGGTTGCATCAGTGCTGTAAGTGTAGACGAGCCCTGAGACACAGTCCTATTCAAACGATAGAACAGTGTCCAAAACCATTGTATTCTAATGGCATCTCTGCTGTCCAGTCTGCATTGCTGAAAGCAATTCATTGGATTGCCAGACTAAGCTCGGACATCAGAAATTGTTGTTTCTAAGCCATACAAAAGAAAACAATGACTTGGGTGCTTTAAAAATTCTTACCTGAGCAGTGATCTCCCTATCCCGGTGTCCTTTCTCTTCCAGAGGACAGTGTTTGCTGCTACATTTGGAAATATCCTTGATTCTGGGTTGTGATCAGCATGTCTCAGTGGGGTTTCTTTTTTTCTTTTTCTTTTTTATCCTAAGCTGACTAAAGTATATTTGCATCAGCAGCTAGTAGGAGTAGAAACCAAAAGAAGTGATAGTACTTCAATAAATGTTCTAAACACTACTGTAAGAGTAGTGAGGGGAAAGCCGATGGAGGTGCTGCAAAGGGCTGGGATGAGCTGTTAGCAATTTATCCCCTGTCCTTGCGATGAACTCTGTGTTTGGACCACAGTGAAGTTCTGTGTGGGCGCAGGGGTCTGCTTTGGAGCTCACTCTAGGATTGAGGCCTTCTATACTGTAGAGACATCTGTCTGTGGCTACTGAATCCAACCATGCTGCTGTGGGTGTCACTCTGTCCAAACTGCTACAGTCAAGATTTTTCTTGTACTAGCTAAATATTAACTTATTGTTACTAATACTTAAGTTCTCTTATAACTTTCCTTCATGATTTTTAAACTCCTTGGGGCAGGGATTTTGTGTGTGTGTGAGAGACAGAGACAGACACTTAGCTCAGTGAGGACCCCAGTCCAGAGGGGAAAACTCCCCTTGTGCATATGTTTCTGTAGTGCCTAGCATGATGTGGTCTTGGTGCTACCAGAGTACAAATAATAATCTAAATGTCTTCATTATTGATGTTGTTTCTGAGAGATTTCAACTGGACTCTCTTGCTTTTTACTTGCTGCTCATCAATCAGTGAAGCTGTTTTTATACCTACTTTTAATATTGTTAGCATTTTTTAAACTAAGTTTTCTTCTGTGCCACTGTAGGTGCCTCTTCAGTATTTACTGGGAATGTTCTACATTAACTTTAGCCCTCTCTGGGATCCTGTTGTTGAACTAGTAGCGTAAGTATGTGCTAGTGGGATGGTGGGAGCCACAGTTGTGTTGTTTTAACTCCCGGACCTTTAAAAAAATGAAATAAAAATGTGTCACGTCCCTAAAAATAAAGGCAGGTACACACAAGCATAACGGACATTTACATGAGGTACCACAGAAATGCCTCTGATCTGTCAGGTAAATCTTGCTCTTGTTACTTTTTAACTTGTTTTTATGATGCACAAATATTAAAGACAGCTCGTGGGCAAAAGTATTGTTACATTTTATCAAGGGTTGGAACACAACAGACTCAAATCCAGGATAGCCAGCTCCTTAGCTCATACTATGGTGCCCATCATATTATAAGTGTTATGTAAATAGTAAATAAGTCTGTCTCTCTTCCCTTCCTGCCATCACTACGGGCCTGATGGAAAAACCTACTTAAATCAATGGTAATGTTCCCATTTGCTGGAAATGGTGAATTGTAGTCATTGGGAGCTGTGGGGCTCTGTGCCTGTGGACAGTCAGGCAAACAAACCTTCTCACAGCCCACCACCAACTAACCTTGACAAACTGTGTGTGGCCTAAAGACCAATTGTTCCCCACCCTGGCATAGGCAATATCAATAGACTTCAAAACATCTGTACCAAAGGGTCCATTGTATTCACAAGCTGTAACTAGACTATTCTGATAACAGTGAACCTTTGGGATCTTCAGATGAAAGCAAAGAAATAAAGTCACACACAGAGAATGTCTTGCCTTCATACATGGTGACTTGGGCTAGACAACATACTAGCAGTTCAGCTGGCTAATATCAAATGGCATTTTTTACTTAATTACTACTGTTTTGTTTATTGTTAGATCTCATGCAAACGAAATGGAGAATAAACAGTTCTGGAAAGTCTATTATGAGCACTTGGAGAAAGCAGCTGTCTATGCTGGTAATTTATGTTTTTAGACCTTAAGATACTAACTTAGCTATGGTCTGGGTGGTTTATGAATAGGGCTGGCTTTATTCTCTGGTAGGCTCCAAACTGTCAGAAAGGGAAAAATCAGGACAAGATTTTTCTTCTCCCCTTCTGGCCTCATTTCCTGAGAGAAAGAGAGCGGAGGTCTATCAGAATTGTGGCCTCCCCCTCTTGTTCTACTTGCCATGAAATAAATAGGGACAATCGGAGCCCTCCTAGCGTATGGGGGCAGTGCTTGCTTTGTCTAGACTGGCTCTGCCCAGGATGGTCAGAGACAATAGGAGTCTGAGACTTTTCAGTAGTGTCTAGTTGCTAGAGAATCTTTGTGGTTTGCTTCTTGTATAGAGAAAGAGCTGCAAGATGAGCTGAGCGAAGAGCAGGAAGGCACTGCAGATGCTGAGAGTGAGAAGATCCGAGCAGGAAACGTGGGAAGCCTGTATCTTGAGCAGCTGAGGTTTAGAACGGATTGCAGTGAGCGGATAGATCATGCCAACTTCCGGTTCCTGCTTTGGAAGGCATTGGCCAAGTTTCCAGACAGAGTGGAGCCCAGGTCAAGGGAGCTTTCCCCTCTTCTCCTGAGATTCATTAGGTAAGTGACCATGTTCGGTGATGAGACATTGCTTGGAAGTGTCATAAGAGTTACTAGGGTCCTTATAAGACAACTGATGGATGGTTGTTGTTTTTTTTTTAATGGATTTTATTTCCTGAAACCTGATTCCATAGAATGGTATGGTTTTATATTGAAGCCAAACCTTCCTTTTGGTAAAACATGGCTTATGCTAGAGAGAGTGAGAAAAAGAAAAGTGACCTGAATGTGAGCTGTCATTTGGCTGCTGTGTTGAGCACCCATTTACTGAGGAGTTCTGGTTGAACCCTTGTTTACTACGGAGCTACTGCTATGAAGGGTGTCGTTTCAGTGTCTTGGACATGTACATGAAGATGAGGTTCTTCCTGGTCTATCCTATTTATGAAATGAAAGTGCATCTTTATTCAGAGTTATGAAAGATTGAGATGGGAAAAGACCTTATTGAGTAACTAGGGCCTGGTTCAGTTCCCACTGAAATCAGTGGGAGTCTTTTTTTTCACTCCAGTGGGCTTTCAGTTACGCCTTCTCTCTATTTCCCCTGCCAGTCCTTGATTCTTTTTTACAGTGTATTTTCTAGTGCTTTGCCCGGACTGCTTTTACCTGTTTTCATGTGAGAGGGCTTCCAATACGTAATCCATCATCAATTCCTAACTTACGTTTTCATCCTCCCCCACCAACTTGAAATAAAAACCCTACCATTGTATTTACAGATCTATAACGATTCACTTAGTTATCTTCCTGACCACATTTTTCTGATCTTCATCCTTTATATTTTTTTTCCTTTTGGTCTTTTTCTTTACATTTGCTCACATCCTTAAGTATCTCTGCCACTCACTGTGAAAGAAATGCCCATCTGCATGCTGAAATGGTATGGTAAAGATACCTTTGGGGATCTTTAACTGGACAATATCACCAGGCACCATTCTGTTGATGACTAGAAGTTCCAGTTGTGAACAGCTTCAAATAAACCTCATGCCAGCAGATACTATTATATTTATTGATTTATTTTTAATATAGCAATGAGTATTACCCGGCAGATTCTCTGCTGGCTCCAACCCAGGATCTTAGAAAGAAAAACAGAGGTGCAGTAGAAGAAGAAAAAACCACTCAAGAGACACACACAGCTGAGAAAGAGGAAGTGGAGGAAGAGGAAGAACCAATGGTTGAAGGGCTGCAAAAAAAGAAAACGCGAAGAGCTGCGGCAAAGTGAGTGTTGCTTTGTTTTTTTGGGCAGGGAGCAAGTGAAAAGGAAATGTTAACCGTTCAGTGTTTTTAAAGGTTTTTTAGGAATGGGGTGACTGACTTTGTGAAGATCACTGGGCTTATGTGCGTCCCTTTCCCCTTCTTACGTCTGTTCCAGTCTTTTGTGAGGTGGTGAGCTCTTGGAGGGTGGGGATCCTGTTCCTGCAACACCAGGCACTAGTAGGGGGCCCTCACCAGAGTCTCTGGGCACTACCGTAAGATGGGTGATAGGTCATAACTTTGCATAATTTGAAGCAAAAATTGTGCGGGGTCTAGAGTTGTCAGTTTTGGTTGCACATATTCATGGAGGTTTCGTCACATGACATCTTTAATAAAAGATCAATCTTTAATTCCTGGAGACTCCTGGACAGTCCTAGAGGATTGGCAACCCTAGTGGGACCACCCAAGTTAGTATTTGGCGGGGAAATCACTGTTACCTCTGTTTCTGTCTCTGCTTTTCTTTTCAAGTCAGGGGGAGCTGATGGGCGTGCAGCCCTTTTGAAACTCATTGTAGGCACCCAATTTACGGATTTCATAGTCTAGCTTTAGACACTCGTTTTTGAAAATTTTGGCCCTGATGTCCTTGTTCTGGACCCATGGTTTTGGTGTTTCTTACTATAAATGCATGCTGTTGTGACATCTGTGTTCCACAAAATCAAGTTATTTTGTGAGTAAATTGTCTATGGTTATTTCTTAAAAAGCAGTTTTAAAACTTCTTGATGATAAGAAAGCTAGGCATGACCTGAGAGACTAGATTGAAGGAGTGTGCCACCTGGTAACACACAAGTGCACAACTCCATCATTATTCCTCGTTGAGCAGAAACCACAGTACTGGCTGTGGAGGGTTGGTAATGGTTGCAACACCTCCCTTTCCTGGGACTAGACAGAGTGGAGGAAATTAAAATCACATGGCAGATTCAGTAGAAATGTTTTGGTGAATTCCTCTGCAAGAACTAGATGAATCAGCATCGACCCTTGCAGTCCTGCCTGTGCCCCTTTTTGACCAGTCCTGTCCATTCTGGGCCCTGTGGATTCCACTCCACCTCCCCCTCTCTCCCCTCCCACTCCCCCCACACACACCTCTCCCTTTTTCCAGCAAGTGGAGATGTGGCTTTTCTTGGGTGGTGAGTCTCAGTCCCAGCTCTAGTTTACCCAGCTCTAGTTTACTCTTCTACACTGGTTTTAATCAAATCCTTCCACTGCCAGTTGAGCCTGTTGGTAAATGTAGCCCTACATATTGACCATCTCCCTACCTGTTGGTAATAAGACAGAGTGTGTATCTGTTTCATTATTAAAGATGTGTTTTGTTTTTGTTTCAGGCAGCTAATAGCTCATTTGCAAGTTTTCTCCAAGTTTTCGAATCCACGTGCACTGTATCTGGAACCAAAGTTAAATGAGTTGTACAATCAGGTGATAATACTTTTACATTGCTTAATAAACAAATATGCAGTAAACTCTCACCATTCATGGTGGATGAGTTCCTGGCACCACTGTGAAAGGTGAAATCCATGAATATTGTGGACAGAGGCTTCCAGACCCCATGGTGAGCTCCCTGTGGCTCCCGAACTCACCATGGCTTCCGTGAGCTGCGGGGAACATGTGGTTTGTCTCTGTCTGACAGGGCCTTCTAAACATATGGGAAGGAGGAGAAAGGTGGAAAAGTAATTTGTAAGGGAAATTAAGTATAAATTTAGGATACGCTCTTTAAAGAGGGCTCCCTCAGGAAACCAGGCTGAATTTGTCAACTTGAATTTTGTTGAAATAGGTCCCTATAAAAGTGTTCTGCAAAGGGAATTGCCAACATCTTTTCTCCTTTAACAAAACATGTTTAATGATCACCTGTCAGATATGAATTTAACTTGGGTCTGACTGTATCTGTTGAATAAACATTCAGTGTATACCAGTTAGTCATTCGTTCTGTGGTACTGCAAGACTGAAGAACAACCGAATATTGCAAAACAGGCATTTATCTACTCTATTTGTTAGCTCTGTGCTCTAGCACAATTGCTGTATTGTTATGCCTTTAGAATGCATAGAACAGAGCACATTAAAAATGGGGATTCTGATATGTGCTGTTTATCATGAAACTAAAGAACTAGGTGAGGTTTTTGATAGTGTTCTGTATTCCTCTTAGTCTGGCCACTGGGGGCATTCATCCCTTAATGCTACTGCTGATGGGCTTTTGATTATTCCCTCCCTCCCCCACTTTGTATTTCTCTTTTTAACAACTGTGATGTTCTCTATGCCTTTTCTATGTGACATGCACGTTTTGGAATGATTTAGCTCATCCATTATTTTACGTAGTGACACACAAATACAAAGCCTGAGCCGATGCTGGTCTGAAAGTGATCTTGCAAAAGACTCTCGATACAAATAACTTATTAAAGCACAAGTTTATGATTGGTTTATTTAATTGCTGTACCCATCAAACAGGGGAACTGGAACAATTTCTGTTAGGGGGTGCTGAGAGCCATTGAACCGAATTATAAACCTTGTATATGATGGAAATCACTTCATACCAGAGGGTGCTACTGCACCCACAGTAGGGATGTTAAATAACAGTTAATTGAATAGTCGATTAACCTCTTGAATTCTTATTGGTTACTCGACTATTCTGTAATCCCTTGGGGTGGGGCCAGCAGCCGGTGTGCTCCAGCCCCACTCCCAAGGAGCCCACTGCTACGCCATGCTGCTGCGTCTGTATCAGAGGCAGCAGCGTGGGGTGCCAGGCGAGAGCTGGTCCATGAGGGGAACCAGTTTAAAAACCAGCTCTCCTTGTGGATCAGCTGCCTGTCGCCCTGCACTGCTGCCTCTATCAGCCAGAACTTTGCCAGGCTGCTTGCCTGGCTCCTGGTACACTGTAAATGCAGAGCTGCAGCAGGGGTAAGTCCCGGACCCAGCATGAGCCAGGTCTGAGCCGGGCTGCTGGCCAGCCTGCTAAAAAAATTACTGGAAGTGGTGGGGGGGGAGAAATGTATGTAGTCTATAGCATTAACCTATAAACTTTTGCTTATTAGTTAATCGACTACACTATTGCATCCTTCACCCACAGCATCCTTAGTTCCAGCATCTATGTCATCAAATGCTAGCAATGATGTCCTGGATTTTTTTGTGGTGTGTTTTTTTAGAAACAAACAACTACTTTGTTCTGTAGTGATCTATTTTGCATGTATAGTGATAGGAAATATTTTCTAATGAGTGTTGTCTTAAATGACCATTCTAAAATTAAGTTTCATTTATTGTGGATCCCTTTAGTGTAGCTCGGGGTGGGGAACCTAAGACCCGGGGGCTGTATGCTGCTGTTGGCTTGCCTGATTCTGGCCTCTGAGGCTCAGGGTCCCCCCTTCAGCATTGGGGAACTTGCACTGGTGCTCCAGTCTTCCCGCTTCTCACTTGTGTGTGGCCCCTGACTATTTTTTTCTGCGAGTCAGTGGCCCCTGACCCTTAAAAGATTCCCCACCCCTGAGTTAGATAATTATTTTCCCCCACCTCAGTCTAAGGACTGAATTCTGTCTTGAGTGAATCATCTTGATATGGTGATATAAAGAGAAGTATGTATTATTTGGATTTCCTCCTAATTTTCCTTTCTTATACCATGTTATCTTCAGCTGTTGTCCCATCAAGACCAGAATGTGCAAAAAATAGCCCTTGACTGCATCATGACTTACAAGCATCCACACCTACTGCCATACAAGTAAGAGCTTTAAAATTCTTCCAGTGCAGCTAAATTACTGTGTATCTTATCATAAATGTATTCGATAGTTGGCATCATCCGCTTCTAAGATAAATATCTACAACTTTCTGGACCCAAGAAAAGTGAACTTTTCTGTTCCAAATCTGAATTTGGAGATGGATGGAGTTTAAAAAGCTTCTCCTATTTATATTGAAACTAAAATGGAAAAAGTTTTTATAGACTATAAATATGAAAAGATGTTGTCATCTCCATGTTATTGTAACTGAGATCTAGATACAGTCACAGAAGGTAACCTGGAATAGTCTTGAAAAGCAGATACCCAAAAAGGAGAATTACTGTTTTGTTTTAGAGGAGGAGTAGTGCAGGAGGATCATGTTCATTCAGAAATGGAAAACCTGCACTTTTTATCCATCGGATATGAACTCTTTCTAAAAACTAAAACTTTCCCCCTCATCCACACCCATCATGGTCTGTAGTGGCCAACTGTGTTCTGTTCAGTATAGGATTTTTGTAATTCTTTATAACCATTAGGTAACACTATCAGCCCAACACTACTGCATTTGCTTAGGTACCCCTTACAGAACCTTGTATGAAAAGTATTGGTCTATGCAGTAACTACTTGGTTTATTTACTCTTTTGATACTTTAATAAATTGTATAGAGATGTTTTTATTTGCTGTAATACTTGCAGGGAGAACTTGCAAAGGTTATTGGAAGATAAGAGCTTTAAAGAAGAAATAGTCCATTTCAGCATATCTGAGGAGAACACTATAGTTAAAGTGCAGCACCGACCAGATCTCGTCCCTGTTCTGATGAGGTGCGTGGGTGAATCACTGCATAACCTTTGCATATTAAAATAAAATGATGGCTATAGAAGAAACATAATGCAAATGCAACTGTTTTTGGCTTCCTTGTTCATTACTGTACATTGGGTGGGGAACTTTTCTTGGGTTGAGGGGCACTGACCCACAGAAAAATCAGCTGGGGGCCACACAACCAAACCCTCACTGACATGGCTCCCGACTGAGAAGGAGAAAGACACCCCCACATTCCCCTCTCACACCAGAGCTCAGGCTAAAAGATTTTGTGCGCACCAGCCCTGCGGAGATATGGGGGTGTGTGTGTGTGTGTCTGGAGCACCAGCGTGGGCTCCCCAATGCTGGGAGGGAGCCCTGAACCTCAGGAGACAGTTCAAGGCAAGCCGGGGGCCACAGCCTTAGGTTTCCCACCCCTGTTGTACATGGTATTCCCCATCATACTTTTTTGTCTGTAGTATCGTTGAATGCTTGAGTAAAGCCTGTGTTTTCCAGAAAAGTTCATCTTTTTAAACTCTTAAGAAGAAATCTGAGAGGTTCTCATCCTCAGGGTATTGGATTGGTTTGATAAATATATGGAATGTCGATTTACAGTGAAAGAGTTATAGCTGAGGGGTGCTGTCTTCATGCTGGCATGATGCTGTGCTTCCATTCAGATCACTAGCAAAATTTCCAGTGACCTTGTTGGAAGCAGGGACATGTCATTTCTGATAGTATTTTTGGATGCCAAGTAGCAACAGAGTTAATAGCGGTGAGCGTTAGTGAAGCCATGTAGTTCAGGCATTTACTTTCTAAATAAAGGCTGTGAACCAGCCAGACTCCCCTGCAATGCTTTAGAAACAGGCAGCTAATGGAGAACTCACTAATGCTCTTTCTTTTTGGCTTTTGAAGAATTTTGTATGGGCGGATGAGAAACAAAACTGGGAGCAAAACTCAGGGCAAATCCGCTGCGGGCACTCGAATGTCAATTGTTCTGAGGTTCCTTGCTGGTTCACTGCCTGAGGAGATTAGAATGTTTCTGGACCTGCTTTTTGAACCTGTGAAGCATTTCGCTGCAGGTATGCTTCTTCCATTGGAAACTGGGGATAATGGTTCTTCCTTACCTCGCGGGTATGGGGAGGACAAAAAAGTCAGTTTCCCCTGTGCACTTGCCCACCATTTCCCTTCCCTGCTGTACAATGTACTACAGGTTGAACTTCCCTGGTCCAGCACTCTCGGGATCAGAGTGGTCCCAAACTAGGGAATTTGCCAGACCAGAGGAGGTCAGGAGTCTGGGCCCTTCTGGAGCTCCCCTCCTGGTTGCTGCCCTGGGAGAACCTGGAGGCCTGACCTCCTCTGGGCCCACCTGCCTGGCTCTGCTGCCCCCAGCCCATTCCCAGGGCTCTGCTCCTGGGGTTCCCCAGCCCTGGCCCCTGTGTGGGACGGCAGCTGCTCCTGGGGTTCCCCTGACCCCGTGTGCGGGACGGCGGCTGCTCTCAG
The DNA here is from genome assembly GCA_019425775.1 of Rafetus swinhoei. NCBI lineage: Eukaryota > Metazoa > Chordata > Testudines > Trionychidae > Rafetus > Rafetus swinhoei. The sequence goes on along the minus strand of CM033437.1, from coordinate 263,674,706 downwards.
GGTTCCTCAGCCATTGGACGGCAGCTGCTCGCAGAGTGCCCAGGCCGTGGGCAGCTGCTGCTCCTGGGGTTCCCCAGGAGCCCCGTGCGCAGGATGGCTGCTGCTGCTTTTACATAAGAAGCTGAATTGGGGGCATTTAAAGAGCTTGCAATTTAGGGCCAGCTTTTGCTGCCCTTTCTCACATTGAGACAAATCACATTCAGACATTGACATTTGGCCCATTGAAATCGAGCCCTTTCTTACCACGGTAAAGGTGAACTGATATATTTTCACTGTCCTTCTCCCTTCTGTAGGCCCTTGCCAGGTTGCAGTACTCCAAACAATATCAGAACTGGATTTATCTAAAGTCCTGCCTCTAGGCCGCCAGCACAGTCTGTTCAACAGTCTTGAGATTGTACTGAAAAACATGGGCCATCTGATCAATCAGTACTTACCTGAGATTTTACAGATTTTACTTTGTATGACAGCAAGAGTATCCCACATCCTTCAACAAAGAGAAAAGGTAAAGAACAGGATAGTCTCACTCTCTGTCTGTCCCTCTTGTTTTCAACTCCATTGATTCAAATTACGCCAAAAAGTGCCAAAAAGGAGTAAAGCTTCAGAAACCATTAAATAATAGAAAGATGGATACAAGTATAGGCTAGCAACGTTAGTCTTAAAATGCGGCAGTGTTTATATAGAAAGACTATATTGCTGATAATAGTTGTTTAAAATGTTAAATTGTTGGCATTTCAGTCAGTGTTGAATTTATTTAGTAAAATATGCATTTTAAAACATTACGTGTAACAATGCCTACAAACCAGAATTAGAACACTGCATTTCATTAAATTAGGAGTTTGTTTGGAGCAGGTAGAGTCTTTTCTGGACTAGAATAGAACAGGTAAAGAAAAATTGTGGGCTTCTTTTTCATAATATGGTTTCCCTCATGTTACTTGAAGTGTTGTAGCCAGAACCAACAATAAGAGAAGGGGTAATTTTCTGATGGTTACTGTCCATAATCTGATTTACAGTGGTGCATTATATTCACATACAAATATCTCTCATCAGGAAAGAAGTTTTTTTTCCCCCCAAGTAATTTTATTTGTGTCTGGAGTAATCACTTTTGTGCTTTAAAGTTATTCAGGTAATGCCGTCTCTCAGCTTCAGTTGTGACTGAGTAACTCTTGGAGAGATATTTGTAGCACCATGCTGTCACTTGTTAATCTTAATTTAACACTTCATTAGCTAGTGAGGTGTTAAGAGTGCAGAGAAGGATGTGAGAAATCTGTTTATCTTGGATAATTATTGCAAGAAATTCCTGTGGGTTGATAGTCATTTATTGCAAGATGATATTGCCTGAAGAGTTAAATATCTACTTTTGTAGTTCTGAGCTCAGTTACAGTTTTACTGTTTCCTACTGTTCACTTTCAGTATGGAATGTGTCCATGTCCTTACATAGAGCATGTCGCTTGAGAAAAAAACTCACTCCTTCCTCTTGCTTGAGTAGAATAGGAATCAGATTTAGTTTATTGGGCATAAAAATTATCATCTGCCTCACACAGACAAAGGTGGCACATGTTTGCGTGGTGGGGTAAGGGGAAGAAGAAGTAGTTTAAGTCATTTAGGAGCTTTTGAAAGTGTTACCTAGAGGCCTTGTCTACACTTCATCATCTTTACCAGATAAAGGTAACTTGTTCACAGTAGCAAACAGGAGGAAACATACAGTATCCAAGCACGAGTCAGTCCTATCCAGGACTGATTAAATACAGTGATTCATTGCAGGGTGGCTAGCTTGTTATATAGAGCAGGTGTATTGCAGCAAAAAAAGGTATTTTTGTCTTTATGTTTTCCAGATCCAACTCAGGTTTATTAACCCTCTGAAAAATTTGAGGCGTCTTGGGATCAAACTTGTAGCTGAGTTTTTTTCTGATTTTGAGACCTACAGCTTTACAGTGGACGAGATTGATGCTGTTTTTGAGGCAGTGATATGGCCCCAGGTAATGTTGGCAAAGTAATACATTTGATGATGGTTTATCTAGTATGTAAAGATAAACAAAGTCTGGAAAGAAATAGTCATAACTTCTCTGTTGGATTGTACTTATGTGGGACAACCTGTTCTAAATGCTTAATTACTGAAGCACAACCTACACTCAGTGCTATAATTGCTTTCCACAAGCTACTCTTAGTAAAACTTTGAGTGATGAATCCCAGTATTTGGATACTCATATTTAAACTATATTGTTAAAGTTATTAACCTTAATTTGAGATACTACAGATTGTGTACTATATGGCTGTGTCTACATTGGCAAGATTTTGCGCAAAAGCGGCGCTTTGCGCAAAATCTTGCCGCCTGTCTACACTGGCCGCGAGTATTTGCGCAAGAACACTGACGTTGTAATGTACAAAATCAGTGCTTCTTGCGCAAATACTCTGACGCTCCCGCTCAGGGATAAGCCCTCTTGCGCAAGTATTCTTGCTCAAGAGGCCAGTGTAGACAGCAATGTTAATTTCTTGCACAAGAAAGCCCGATGGCTAAAATGGCCATCGGAGCTTTCTTGCGCAAGAGAGCGTCTACACTGGCACGGATGCTTTTGCGCAAAAGCAAATCTTTTGCGCAAAGGCACATACCAGTATAGACGCTCTCTTGCGCAAATACTTTTAATGGAAAAACTCTTCCGTTAAAAGTATTTGCGCAAAATCATGCCAGTGTAGATGTAGCCTATATGTCATGTGACTTTTTAAACCAAATGTCATACTTTTAGATAATTTAAGCATTATGCCCAGATGCATAGAAACTCTTTAATCTATGTACTAGATAATTTAAATATTTACTACGTAGAAATCACTATATGCGATTTGCTTGTATTATGTGTGTGAAGAGTCAACCTTGAGTTTTCATAAGAGGGCCAACCATCTGATTAATTTTATAATAGAATTCTATAGTTAAGTTATAATCAAAATACTTACAGATTAATATGAATAAAGTTACAAATGTAGCTTTCTTATTTAACAATTGAAGCAGATTATTTGCTCTGAACTTCTTGGGGAACAAAATTGTTCTGTTGATATCTGTTATATGCCTAACCTTAAAATGCCCCAGTATTTACATTTGAAAAACATCTAAATAATATCAGACAGTACCTTTATGGGCTAGCTCTTCTTGTTCTGTGGTCAGTCTTAAACTATAATATGACCCCTTCGTCCATTTTTGTTCAGTTTGCTTTGTTAGTCCTTGCATATTTCTTGCGTTTAACAGTTTGGCATCTTACCTATGGTCAGATGACATATGAACTAGTTATATGCAAAGCACATAACCTTGCACCTCAGTTGATTACATAAAAGAGAATTTTGATTTACTGTTCGCCTTTCATCTGCCTCTTTCTATGCCCTCAACTATCCCCAGCATTGAGAAACTAAATTTCAATTCACCCAAGTCCCATAGAAGTCAGCGCGCACGTCTAAATTTTGGATATGATTAGTGCTTTGCTAAATCAGTGTCTTAGATGTGTTTGGAGAACACTGTGCACATAAGAATGGCTATACTGGGTCCATTTAACCCAATATCCTGTCTTCTGACAGTGGCCAGTACCAGGTGCCCCGGAGGGGATGAAAGGAATAGGTAATCATCGAGTGATCGCTCTTCTGTCACCCATTCCCACTTGTGGCAAACATAGGAACATCATCCCTGCTCATCCTGGCTAGTAGCTGTTGATGGACCTACCCTCCATGGATGTATCTAGTTCTTTTTTGAACCCTGTTATAGTTTTGGCCTTCACAGCATCCTCTGGCAAAGAATTCCACAGGTTGACTGTGCCTTGGGTGAAGAAATACTTCCTTTTGTTTGTTTTAAATTCGCTGCCTATTAATTTCATTTGGTGTCCCTAGTTCTTGTGTTATGAGAAGGAGTAACTAGCACTTTGTCCACATCAGTCATGGTTTTATAGACCTCTGTCATATCCTCCCTTAGTTGTTTCTTTTCCAAGCTGAAAAGTTCCAGTTTTATTAAGATCTTATATGGCAGTCATTCCATACCCCTAATAACTTTTGTTGCCCTTTGTTGTACCTTTTCCAAAAAAAATTTTCTTATTCTTTCTTAATGATTCCCAACATTCTGTTGGCTTTTTTGACTGGTGTGGCACATTGAGCATATGTTTTCAGAGAACTGTAAACAATAATTCCAAGATTTCTTTTTTTTAAGTGGTAACAGCTAATTTAGACCCCATCATTTTATATGTATAATTGGGACTATGTTTTCCAATCTGCTTTACTTTGCTTTTATCAACATTGAATTTCATCTGTTGTTTTGTTGCCCAGTCACTCAGTTTTGTGAGATCCTTTTGTAGCTCTTTGCAGTCTGCGTTGGACTTAACTATCTTGAGTAGTTTTGTATCATCTGAAAATTTTGTTACCTCACTGTTTACCCTTCTTTCCAGATTTATGGTGAATGTGTTAGTGAATATGTTGAATAGGACTGGCCCCATTTGACAATGCACTATAATTTCTATAAGTAGGAATGCTAACTGGTTAAAAGAAATAATGCTCATTTCCTGCATGATCTTGTGTATCCTAAAGTATGTCTACAGTGCAATTAAAAACCCACAGCTGGCCTGTCCTAGCTGATTTGGGCTCGTGGGGCTTGGCTAAGAGGCTGTTTAACTGCAGCGCTGGACCCTGAGCCCTGGGAGTTGGGAGGGTCCCAGAAATTGGGCTAAGCCTGAATGTCTGCACTGCTATCACCAGCTCCTTAGCTTGAATCATGTTAGCCCAAGTCAGTTGGTATGGGCCAGCCCTGGGGTCTAGCTGCAGCATAGACATACCTGTGGAGACCAGCACTCTATGACAGATAGTCCCTACCAAATTCATGGTCCATTTTGGTCAATATCGCAGTCATAGAATTGTAAAAATGTAATGACTTGAGCTATTTAAACCTGAAACTTCACAGTGTTGTAATTGTAGGGTCCTAACCCATAAAGGAGTTGTGGGGGGTTGCAGGAGTTTTTTGGGAGGAAGGTTGGAGTGCTGCTACTCTTATTTCTGAGCTGTTGCTGTCCGTGGCACTGCCGTCAGAGCTGAGCAGCTGGAGAACAGCAGATGATGGCCAGGACTCCAGCTCCAGTGCAGAGCCACCATCAGCAGCAGCACAGAAGTAAGGATGGCATAGAACCATAGAACACTAGAACTGGAAGGAATCTCGAGAGATCATCAAGTCCAGTCCCCTGCCCTCATGGCAGGATCAAGCACTGTCTAGGTCATCCCTGATAGATGTCTATCCAACATGCTCTTAAATATGTCCAGTGATGGAGATTCCACAACCTCCCTAGGCAATTTATTCCAGTGTTTAACCACCCTGAGGGCATGTCTAGACTTGCTTTCACTTTTGAAAGAAGATGTGCAAATTCGGTGTGAATTTACATATCTTCTTCCGATCGCTTTTTCGAAAGAGGTTCTTTCGAAAAAGAAAGTAGTCTAGACGCGGTTCTTTCGAGGGGAAAAACCCCTTTTTTGAAAGAATTGTGTAAACCTCTTTTTTTAGGAAGAACAGTTCTTTCGAAAAAGGGTTTTTTTCTCAAAAGAACCGCGTCTAGATTACTTTCTTTTTCGGAAAAACCTCTTTCGAAAAAGCGCTCAGAAGAAGATATGCAAATTTGCACCGAATTTGCATATCTTCTTTGAAAAGTGAAAGCAAGTTTAGACGTGCCCTGACAGTTAGGAAGTTTTTCCTAATGTCTTACCTAAACCTCCCTTGCAGCAGTTTAAGCCCATTGCTTCTTGTCCTAACCTCAGAGGCCCAGGAGAATGATTTTTGTCCCCCTCCTCCCTGTGACACCCTTTTAGATAGCTGAAAACCACTATCATGTCCCCTCTCAAGGTGCATCTACATAGCACCCTAAACTCGTACCCTGGATCTTCTCTTTTCTAAACTAAACAAGCCCAATTTTTTCAGCCTTCCTCATAGCTCATGTTTCTAGACCTTTAGTATTTTTGTTACTCTTCTCTGGACCTTCTCCAATTTCTCCACATCTTTCTTGAAATGTGGTGCCCAGAACTGGACTCAATACTCCAATTGAGGCCTAATCAGCGCAGAGTAGAGCAGAAGAATGACTTCTTGTGTCTTGCTCACAGCACTCCTGTTAATGCATCCCAGAATCATGTTTGCTTTTTTTGCAACACTGTTGACTCATATTTAGCTTATGGTCCACTATGACCCCTAGATCCCTTTCTGCAGTACTCCTTCCTAGACAATCGCTTCCCATTCTATATGTGTGAAACGGATTGTTCCTTCCTAAGTAGAGTACTTTGCATTTGTCCTTATTAAACTTAATCCTATGTACTTCAGACCATTTCTCTAAGTTTGTCCAGATCATTTTGAATTATGACCCTATCCTCCAAAGCTGTTGCAACGACCCCCCCCAGCTTGGTATCATCTGCAAACTTAATAAGTGTACTCTCTATGCCATCATCTAAATCGTTGAGGAAGATATTGAACAGAACCGGTCCTAAAACAGATCCCTGTGGAACCCCACTTGTTATTGTCAGCCATATTGATAAGAGGATTTTGGGAGATATAACTGAGTCTATGCTACGGGTTTTGCAGGGACAGCTGTGGCAGTTCCCTAGGCAATGATTTTTTCCCCACATTCCCAATCAAAGCCGCTACGCCAACAAAACCTTTATGTGTAGACCGGGCCTGACTTTCAAGCTCACACAAGAAATCCGTGGCAAAGCAAGAATTAAACTGTTTGCCCCAAATTCGAGGCTGGCATGGTATGATATTGCCACCCTTTCTTCTGCACTGCTGCCTGCAGGGCTATTCCCTGAGTCAGCAGCTGCCACTCTCTGGTTACCCAGCTCTGAAGATAGCTGTACAAACAATACGATACTGGCTCCAGAAATAATCCAGTAGCTCCCTCTAGAGGAATTTCAGCCATTGATTTTCTCTTGGAGATTTTTTTTTTCAGAAGAATCATTTCATTTTGTGCGTTAAAGGCTGTGAAACCATGAGGCTTCTGAGGTAATGTGTGAGGAGGGAGAAATCTAATCCTTTTGTGCTTGGAATTGGAGTTTCCTAATGTTAGCTCGCTGCACAAAAATGTATAATTGGGACTTGTAGTCAGCTTAGCATACTTCCTTCCCCTAGAAAAGCTGTAAAGATTCCTTTTTTCTGATATGATCAGGAAAGTGCTGGTTTATACAGAGCAGTGGGACACCTGACCTTTTTGGGCAACAAAACAAACTTTCTAAGACTTAGATCTGTTCCCTACCTTGCCTCAATTTCAGTTTTTCACAGTCCAGTCTTCAGGGCAGACTGAGCAACCCTAAACCCCACGTTCGGCATCCTGGTACATTAAGGCAGTGTTTCTCAACCAGTGGTACGAGTACCCTTAGGGGCACTCGAGAGAAGTCTGGGGGATACATCAACACGACTGAAATTGGGAGAGAACTGAATTTTTGTTTTAAATTTTACAGCGCTTTATTTTTTTGGTACTTTTTACACACAAAAATTTCAACATCCGCCCGGCTACGATTAAGTTGTTTAAACAAATGTGTTGCAATGGTAGAAAAAAAATTGTGTATCTGAAAACTGTAGGTACTGGGGGTACTTATAATTTTGTTTTTTTTAAAAGGGGTACTTTATATATTTAAAAAAAAAAAAAGGTTGAGAAACACTGCATTAAGCCAAAAGAACATGGATGATCTCCCGACTGCTCAGTAGTAACCAACACATAATAGAGGTGTTCTCAGTCACACTGATGTTGTGTTCCTGCACTGAAATACAAGTGTGAGACAGTGTCTTTGGCTGCCACTACATGCAAAGCACAAAGGCAGGGAAAATTGACACTCCCAATTGGAGGACAAAAATAGTAGGTGGGATAATCTTGTTTTCAAGCTTTTAAGGTGGAGCAAAAGATGCTCCATTAGTAGCTATCGGCAGTATTGAAGAGATTAAAAAGTGAGCAATGATTTTTTTAAAAAAGATTATTCATCATTCACAGAGAAATGTTTTAAACTTGTTTATTAAGTTTGATGCTTTAAATAGCTATACTTGGTCACGCTGTTTGGTTTGTGATGGATCCTCTCTTTGTCTTCTAGATCAGCAGGCTTGCTTCTGAGAGCCAGTATTCTCCTACTGTGTTACTCAAACTCATTCATATCTGGAGCAAAAATCCCAGGTAAACTTTTACTTTGTGGAGGAGCAAGATAAATGCCTAGTGTCTGCTGTGAGTAAACACACACACGGAAAGAAAGATAGTTATGTCTCCTCACAAGTTGATGGAAGTTATTGGTTATTGGGTAAAAAATGGCTGCCAAGAGTGTACTTTCATCAGTATCTACGTTTCATAGTTTCTAAGGCCAAAAAGGATCATTGTGATCATCTCTGACTGCCTGCATAACTCAGGCCAGAGAACTGTCCCAAAATAGTCCCTAGAGCAGTGCCATCCATTGTAGTTCAGAAAGCCATGACAAGGAAGGTGCCGTTATCCCCTTGTTATAGATAGGGAAACATAGGCTGTGAGGGTGGAATTGATTTGCACAAGGCTTCACAACGCAACGAGAGCACCAGAACTAACATCCAAGTCTGCAGGCTCCCTAGTCTAGGGCTGTATTCACTGGACCTAGCAGCTGCACTTTTTTTTTCCTTTTTAAATATGAAGAAAATCAGTGCTATACTTTCAGAGGAGTAGTCATGTTAGTCTGTAACTTTAAAAACAACCCACAGTCCTGTGGCACCTTAGAGCAGCAATTCCCAACCGCCAGTCTGCAAACCACTGCCTGCCAGGCCACGGCATGCTGCCAGGCCATGCCCCAGCAGCTAATGAGCCCCACCTGCTGGGGTTCCCCACACAGCAGCAGGGTGAGTGGCCCGGCAGGCAACCAGTTGTGCTGCGGCTGGAGCCAAGGCCACAGTGAGGCTGTCCCTCCTGGGGCATCCTCACCGTGTCCCCGGTTCCAGCTCTGGCCCCGCTGGTAGGGTTGCATGATGGGCAGTTGCAGTGCTCAGCCAGGGACAAGCGCCACGTTTTTTCTCCCAAGGAATAAACAGGGTATAAAATAACTATAGTTATGTTGTGTCAAGAGCTCTCTGTCCCTAGAGTATAACTCTAATGATCACAACTAACAATCCAAATGCAACTCCTGATCTTTCCAGTTTTTAGATTATTTTCCATAATATCGGGCCATTTTCTCCACACATGGACAACCAAGCCGATTTGTAGCCAACATCTGGCTCAGATTTTGAGGGGAGAGGGATGAGTTACTGGAAAGTGATAGCCAATCCAGTTTTAAATAAAAAATCTTATCTTTCCACTTTGAACCATATTAGTTTGCTAACCTTCTGGAATGTCTGCTGGATCCCTGTTTACTATTCATTTGCAGAAGAATGTGTGTGACTTGGACACAACTCAGATATATAATTTAAAAAAAATCAGAAAGAGTTGGCCTTTAGACATCAGGGGTGAAATCCTGGCTCTGCTGAAGTCAGTGGGACCTGGATTTTACCCCTGACTTTTAACTCCTCTGCATACTCTCATTTGGTCCTATCACCGTACTATTTCAGTGCTTACCTCAGGACTTACCATTGTCAGAAATGAAGAATGTATTTTCAGTTTGTACAAAACTGGTCTTAGGTCATAAAATTATTTCCTTTTTAATGATATCTCCCCCTGGAGGTGGAAGAACATCTCCCTACCTCCAGTCTTTTTGTATGTGACTTTATGGAGAAAATGCTTATAAAAGTTTTGTTTTTTTTTTAAGTCACCTGTGAATTTTTTTTTTTTTTCTGTGATTGTTACTCAGATATTTCCCTTTGCTGGCCAAGCAGAGACCAGAGCACCCAGAATACGATATGCTGTTGAATGTCTTTGCTCTGCTGTCCGCCAAGAGTCTCTGCGAGGCAACAGCTGGTGTTGTGATGGATGTGGCTGACAACCTCCTCAACAGTCCAGATTTTGAACCCACAGACCTGGTTTCCAGCTTGACAGTGGCTGACTGTGTTTGTATAGAGTCAGCCACCGATGGAATGACAGAAGGTATGGGGTGAAGAGTAATCAGAATGATGAGGAACTCAACTGTAAGGCTGGCTGGATGTTTTGGATCCTAATGGGTTATTCTTTGCCTTTGGCAAGAATGCTTTTTTGGGAGGAGAATTCTCTGCTAAGGCTTTTCTTCCCTTTGCATGTTCATTCATCCCTGTGCAGACAAGTTCCAGATTTGTGTGCTAGTCACCATACCCAGAAAGGTTTATTCTCTATTAAAGAGAAGGAGTGAATGTTCATAGTAATGGGTGTTTGTATTGTCTGCACACTCGCCTGGTTTAAGTTCTAACCCTGAGGACAGCTTGGGCAGCAATTAGGACAAGTGGGTTTGCACAAAAGTCCATGGTTTTCTTGAGAAATATACATTAATCAACATTCATTTTAATTTGAGCTTCCTTACAATAAAGACCTGCAGTTCATCACCTTTACCCTTAGCCTGCAGGAACAGGCAGAAGGTGACTGCACTTCCTTTAACATTAGCTCCTTTTCAGCTGTTGCTGTCAAAGTCATGACAAAAAGGCAGGTGTTGTTCTCTCCTTGATATGGAGAAGGAAATGGAGGCACAGAGAGGGGAGCTGATTTGCACAAGGTCACACAACAGGTCAGTGACAGAACCAGGACTAGAAACCGAGCCTCTAGACTCCCCAGTCTAGGCTGTCCACTGGGCCGCACTGCAAAAGTCTGTTTGGCTAAGCCCTCATGCCACAGATTTATCAGTGAACTCTGAGGAGAACCCTTGAGGGGTTTGTTTGTTTTAAGTTTTGGTGGTTTTTTTTTTTAATTACAGCCTCAGTCATGTAGAATAGGGCCGGTTTTCAGAGGCACTGAGCACTTGCAGCTTCTTTTGAAGTGGAGGGTGTTCAGCACTTCTGAACATCCAGCCTCCTGGTTCACTGTTGTCTCCCTGTACGTGTGTAGGATCGAATCGCTCCTTTTCGCTATAACACACGCTGGTAACCACCTTGTGTCTGTTACAGAGTCCCCCAGTTTGGGCGCATGCTTAATTCTGCCTCACGTGCCTGCAATACTTCAGTATCTCAGCAAAACCATGTTAAATGTGGAAAAGGTGAAAAAGGAAAAGTTTAGAGCGCAAGTCAGCAAAGAGCTCAACATTCTTTCCAAGTAAGTGATTCCTCGTGGTTCAAAAGAGAGAAGCTTTGAAACCATGATCCCTCAGAATGGACTGCAAATACAGAATCAGTTACTTGGTCACAGTTCATTGACATTCAAAGCCATTTATTATGTATCACTCGATTTCCAGGTCACTGGTGGTCAGTTCTCATCAGTGCTGGCTGAATTGTAAAAGCCTCCGTAAATGAAACTGGCTCAGTGACGCAGTGTGAGTAGCTGAAGCTGTGGAAGCCCTGTAAGCTGTGCGCTTATGTGACTGCCCGGGAGAGATTCAAATGCCATCCAGCTGATCAGCAGAGCGCCCACAGCTAGGTTTTGGTTCTACCTGTGGTACACGTGCACGTGCCTCAGTGCGCATAAATGTATTTCACACATGGATGGAAAAGATTAGATTGAACACTGCTCATCAGTCTGCATTGGCGGGTGTCCCCATGTGGGCCAAGCTGAGGAGATAGTGGGTTAACCAATTAAAGTGAATCTGCCCCTCCACTGAGGAGAGCTAAAAGAGAGACAGAAAGAAGGTGGGGAGGGGTCAAGAAGGCAGGGTCAGTGAAGCCCTGGAGCTTGGTAGCTGGTCTACACTACAGTTAAAAAAAATATGACTCGCCCACGCCAGCTATTCAGGCTTGTGGGGCTGTTTAATTGCTGTGTAGACATTAGGGCTTGAGCTGGGGCCTGTGAGATGGGAGGGTCCCAGAACTGAGGCTGCAACCTGAACCCAAACATCTACACAGAAATAGTCCATTAGCTTGAGCTCAGCACAGCTGACATGGGCCAGCCATGGGTGTCTCACTGCAGTGTAGACATACTGTGAGCAGTGAGATCTCTCCCTGCTCTTGCTGTGTGCCTTGGAAGAATGTAAAAGCCTTATGTTCTCCGCAAGCAAGTACTTGTATTGCACCCTGTAATAAAGCAGTTGGCATTGAACTTGCTGCTGTTTTGCGCAAGGGTTGCGTGCAGGGAAGATCCAAGGTGAGGGAACTCTGTCCTTGACAGGTACTAGATATTAATATGGTGAGCAATCTGAGACTGCTCCCCTTGGGGCTGTAAAAACACTGAAGTGGTCAAAAGTGGCTGCAGCAATGTGGCTTGCCGGGATACCGCAAATTGTACACCGTGTTCTTTGTAACCAAATTAGGAAACGAATCATAAATTCACAGAGTGAACAGTTATGCTGTGTTTCCAAAAAAGGAGAAATACAGATGTAACTAGCTACAAAGGCACAGAGTGGACCCAGTCATTGGATTAAGACCTTTATTCCCAGACTTAGAAAATTCAAAATCATGCGGTGAGATTGCAGATGTCAGCCTGGATTTTGTATTTCTTCAAAAACGATGAGGAATTCTGTGACAACATCTGAGGAAGTGCTTTTTGCTGAGGAAAGCTTATGCCCAAATAAACCTGTCTTTAAGGTGCCACGGGACTCATTGTTTTAGCAGATGCAGACTAACATGGCTACTCCTCTGAGGTTTTAATTTCTTGCCTTTCACTAATTTGTATCTCAAAAACTTCAGGTTTAAATGTACTTAAAAATGACTAAAGCAAAGCCAGTGAGACTATAAAACAGACTATAAATTTATCCTTGGGAATCTTGGACTTTTTAATTCAGGGAGATAACTTACCCTGCTGGATTGTTGCATAACTTCATGTTGAGGGCACTATTTAAATGTATTAAAATGGTCAAAAAAAAATTTATGGAAAATAATTTAACATATCTGCATTGTTTTAGTTTTTTGTTCTTTTTAAAATTCAAAATACTAAAGACTATTTAATGGGAGATGCATTCTACCCTCTTATTCTCACTGGTGGCAACTCTCACGTGACTGAAGGCAGAATTTGGTCCTTGGTCACATGCTAGGCATTAGTTTTGAAAATGACCCTTGTGCAATTTAAAATGGCCTGATTTGATTGTATATGAAATTATCTTTAAAACAATCATCTCTTCAGATGATTCCATACATGCTACATTGCATCCTAGTGTTAATGTGAATGTTCGAGGCCCTGATCCAGACTCTGAGTGTGTGGACCTTATGCACACAGGCTATATCTAGACTACGCTGAAGTTTTGAAAGAGGATATGCATATCTTCTTCCGATCTCACTTTCGAAAGCAGAGCTTTTGAAAGTAGTCAGGAAACGGTTTTTTTGGCAACCCCCCCCCCTTTTTTGAAAAGCCGCTCTTCCTCAAAAAATGAGGTTTACGTGGCTTTTTGAAAAGGGGGGGGGGAGGTGCCGGAAAAAAACGTGTCCCAACTACTTCCACTTTCAACATCTCCGCTTTCGAAAGTGAGATCGGAAGAAGATATGCAAATTCCCGTAAAATTTGCATATGCTCTTTTGAAATTTCAGTGTAGTCTAGACGAGTCCACAGAGTCCTTTTGAAGTCATTAGCTCTATGTGAGTTCAGGGGTCCATTCACATGGATCCAACAGCAGCATCAGGGTCTGAGCTTGTAACCCCTACAATACAGGTTCAGAATGATTGTGCTGACACATTTTTGTGTTCCAGCACCAAAGTTTCACAGCTTTTATTGCAGTCCCTGAAATCCCTGTTCTCTTTGTATCCATATACTCATCAAATACAAGATTAACAAATTAACCTTGTTTTTAAATAATGTAGGATCAGCAAGTTTATACGGGACAAAGGTCAGAGTTCTGTACTTATCAGCCTCCTCCTGCCTTTCCTTCACCAGAACAGCATTATGCAGGTAGGTATTATTTTTTTCTATGAAACACATTTGTTTTCTTTTGTAAGGGGGATTATTTTTGTGATACAGTTAAGAATCTTGTAATTACTTGTGAGTTATTACAGTCATTCTTAACCGTTTGTAATGATAAAATCTATAGGGAATTTCTAGAATGCAACTCTTAGTGCCATGTCCAAGACTCTGGGAACACCATTTTTGTCCAGGAAAGGTCTTCTGTTTAATCCTCCCTTCTGTTCCCCACACATGATCTTCTGTCACATTAAGCTGCCTTCACCAATAGAATCAGTCTTGGTAATTGTCTTGCAAGCGGAAACGTAGCTGGTGTTTGCAGAAGTGCATATGTGACTACTCATACTTTGACCATTCTCACCACGGAGATATAGCTTATTCCCCAAGTCCCAGGAGCCTATGGAACATTCACACTTCTTGTTGTGACAGTATTAGAGCTTCTGAGATGATCATTTGCAGCCACTGAAGGGCATTGAAAGTGTACACTTGGGTCGGTCTGACATTCCATGGTGCATAAGAATGTTGTGAGAGGAGAAAGAAAGGAACCATGGGCATCCGGTGGCTTAGGTGGGGGAAGGCTCTGTCTTCCCAAACTGCCAGCCTGGCCCCGTCCACACTTCACCCCCAGAATGCCTGCACTCTAGTTAAGACATAATTTTCTTTGGGTCGTTGGCATCAACAATTTTCTTCAACTTGGTCATGAGAAAAAAAAATTGAAAACCACGGCTATATAGGAGGTCAGACTAGATTTTTATAATAGTCCTTCTGGCCTGAAAATCCACATATCTATAAGGAAATGTGTACAGTTTCGTTAAGAAGATTGTACAACTCCATGCTGCTGTTTGATGAGCAGATTAACAAAGAAATTATTACTCAGCTCTGTTAGTCCTACTTACCTTTCACTCCTTCGAGAAAGTATCCACAAGAAATCACTCTGACATGATTAGTTTTACTTGGTCACACAGTGTGATTAATAGCAAATTAAAACATAGTTATTTCTCTGGTGTTTATCGGAAATCTGCGATGAGGGAATTGTTTTTATGCTTCCAGTCACTGTCAATGAATATCTGTAATGTGCATAAATCAAATAAAAAATTTCATATCACACTGTAGCACAAGATGCTTCTCTAGGAAACAAAGTGACCTTCCAATGCTCTTATGATTCATGGGCAACTATCTATGTTTCTTTCAGGATACAGAGTTGGACATTCTGGTGACGGTGCAGAACTTGCTGAGGCATTGCTTAAATCCCGCAAGCTTCCTTAAGCCTCTGGCAAAACTGTTTTCGGTTATTCAGAACAAATTGTCTCGACAGACACTCTGTGTGCTGTTTTTCAGGTATTACATTTTTAAGTGCTTTTCGGTGGTTATCTTATCCTTCTAATTCTGACAGATATGGAACAATAATAAGCAAATTCATCTGCAGTTGTTTCACTTATAGATGTTTAAATCTACCTCAGGTTATTTACTATACTAAAAATAATTGTGCCTGACAGCTGTTAGTGAAGTAGAAAGACAGTTGTCAACATATTGTTTTGGCCTGCTGCTACATTCTGATTGATGTGTAAAGCTATTCAGATCTATTGTGTTTTAAACCAAAGAACTCCTTATCCATAACACATACTCAACATGTATGAGTAAAGCTGGATTTGAACTGCCTGACATTTATTTTTACTCCCCCTTCCCAGTGTGATAGGAATCAGCCAAGTTTGAATGGCACATCTTACATTTGTTTTCATCAGGAAATCTATGAAAGATACAGCAAGAGCCAGAAATTAAAAACATGCAGCTTTGACATCCAAGGAGGAGAGCGGCATTGGTGTTAAAATGACAAAATGTCAATTACTCTCCTTCATGCTCCCCTCATGTCATTTTTTTAACCTGTTCTCTCAAGAGGTCAAAATTTAAGAGCCTGATTCTGCCCCAAATTGTAGCAGGAAGAGGCTCTAAGGACCTACTATTTGTTTGTTGCATGTAACTTAACTTGTTTTGGTTTTGATTTTTCTTTTTTCATTATTTTTATTTAGACTTTATCTGATATGGAAAGTGAATTGAAATACATTACTGAGGTAGTTAAGGTAGGTACTTTTTTATCTACTTTTTTTTAATCCAACATTGTGTTGAATCATTTTTAAACATCCTTTTTAATGAATGATTTGTTGTTTGTCTCTGTTAGTTGAATGCCTTTGACCAACGGCATCTTGATGATATAAATTTTGATGTTCGCCTCTCAGCTTTCCAAGCAATCACTTCTCAGATCAAAGAAATGCAAACAGTAGATGTCAACTTTCTTATTCCAGTTATGTACAACTGCTTCTACACCATCCAGGTGAGTGCAAAGTTTCTCCTCTGGTGTTTTGCGTGAGTCTGTGTAATTAATGTTACTTTCCAGTCCTGTTGGTTGCTTTTGGTGCCAAGAAATAACGCCTGCAAAATTGTTTCCTTTTCACAAAAGCCAAGATTTGACTTTTTGTAGCAATGTACACACCACATTTTCTATAAACGTTCTGACATGCAAGCACGGTGCAGCACAAAGAATACAGAGTACCTCTGTGAAGCATCTGGGCTGCACAGCCAAAGAGGCAGCATACTGGGAATCTTGAAGAGCCCTCAGAGGGCCCCACTCCAACACCCCATGAAGTCCAGTGAGAGTCTTTCCATTGAGTTCAACAGGCCAGTGGATCTGGCCCATAGGTCCTCCTGGGAAGGGGATACAAAGTTTTGTGTAACTGCTGGGTCCTTGGTGGGCTTTGTTATAATACTTCAAATGGTACTGCCCAGTCTAGACTTATGGAGAGTAGCTCTTCTCTCTGTTACAGCTCTCAGAAACAGGTGTGTGCGGGGGGCGGGGAGTGGTAATTAGTTCTGAAGTTTCTCATGGTGAAATATTGTGGTGATGTTTATAGACTTGTGATATGATCTTTTAATCATCTCAGTTAGGGGAGATGTCTTTAAGCGACAATGCCAGCCTGTGCTTGACCAGTATTATCCACCGGCTAGCAGAAATCAACCACACAGAAGATGAATACAAAGAAATAATCCAACACACTCTCCTGGTTTCTTTGAGAAAAGGGCTGAAAAGCAAGACTGAGGTAAGCACTTGAAAGCTTGCTGATTATCCCCTGGTTATCCTGATGGTTAGAACTTTGCCAAATTCATGGTCCATTTTGATCAATTTCAGTATAGAATTGGAAAGTTTCATGTTTTCAGCTGTTTACATCTGAAATTTTTGTTGTATCCATGGCAGCGGGGGGAGATTAGCCTCGCCTCTCCAGCTCCAGGAACCTCCTGAGCTGCTATCCAGCCCAGAACTTTCAGCGGTAGAGTGAGGCACTCCAACGAGGATCTGATCTCCCACCATGAGCGGCCGTGCAGGGGACAGACAAGTTCTGTCCCTCCCTAGTTCGGCGGGGATATGCAGCTAGGAACCCCCCAGCTGGGGTGCTCCCAGCAGCAAAATGGAGATCGGATTTCAGGAGGAAGGGCTCATTTCATAGTCTGTGGCATGTTTTTCACAGCCGTGAAATTGGTGATATTAGGATCCATGAGTCCACTGATCATATTTACCATTATAATGGTAAACTTGAGTGGTTTAATGCAGTGTTTCTCAACCTTTTTTTTAAAGTACCCCTTTAAAAAAAAAATAAGTACCCCCAGTACCTATAATTTTCAGACACACAAATTTTTTTCTACCATTGCAGCACATTTGTGTAAACAACTTAATCGTAACTGGTTGATTGGAAGAAATGGTCTATAGGCAATAAACTTGCCATCATACTTATGACTGTGTAAAAAGGATAAATAAAAAAAATTAGATGAACCTAAAATAAGTCAAATTTTTTTATTCATACACACATTTGTATATTTTTATACAAACATTTGTATATTTTTATACAAACATCAAAACCAGCGATCAATAAAATTACAAGAAAAATTATAATTAATTTAATGCAAAATTTGAGCTTATTTGGATGAAATCAGATGTTCAAACTTAGGTTTCAAACTGCTGAGGGCCACAAGTAAATCATTTTCTGGAGATATACGACTTAATTTAGTTTTTAATTCAGTCATAGCCGAAAAAACTTGCCTCACGTAAATAGGCTGATGCGAATGGGAGGAGTTCTGTGAGACCCATGTTACTCGGTTGTTTATATTCACCTTTCATTTTCTGCCAGAACATGGCAACGTCGCCAAGTCCCATGCCTTGCATCTTTAGTGCACTATCAGTAGAAAGCTCAAAAAGTTGCTCCTTCATTTCTTCTGAAATCCCTGCTTTCTCAATAGCATTGTCATCAAACAGATTCAAAATCCAAAGCTTCTGCCTGTTCAGCTTCATCAAAGCTCGAAAAATATCATTCAAAATTTAATTCCAAATTTGTCAAATGTTCCTTTATTGATGTTTTGACATGTTCATCCAAAATAATTTCATTTTCCATATAAAATTCCAAAAGATACTGAAATGACACAAAATTTCCAGATAAAGCATTATTTTTCCAGAATACTAATTTTGTCTTGAATGTTTGTACTTTATCATGCAAGATTAAGATATTTGTATTAAAACCTTGTAACTGTAGGTTCAAGTTATTGATTTTTATCAAATATGTCACAAAGGTAGGCTAATTTGCAAATCCATAATTTGTCTTGAAAATGTTGTACTAACTCAGATTTATTTGATTTCTGGGAGAAAAACTGCAACTTCAACCTTTAGTTCAAATAGATGGTTGAACAATCTTCCATGTGACAACCATCAAATACTGGAATGAAGTAATACAGTAATATGTTCGGATTCCATATCACAGCATAGAGATAGGAAAAAACCATGAATTTAGAGCCCTTGACTTTGAGGTTAACTGTCTTCACTGCAATTTCTAGCACAGAGTTTAAATCCTCATTCAGCTGTTTTGAAGGCAGTGCTTTTCTGTGAACGATACGAGTCCACTTTATTTAAGAGTTTTTAGTTTTTAATTGAGCAATAAGACCATTTTGTTGACCTACCATTGCTGCTGTGGTACACACAGATATGCACCACTCCCATGATAATCCAAAATCTGTTCATTTAACAAGTTTAAAATTTCTTCCCCCAGTGTTTTAATGTCAAATTCTTTACAGCAGTATATTTGCTCACTTATTCCTTTTTCATCTTCGTCGTCAATGTATCTGACAAACACCATTACTTGTGCGCAATTGGAAATATCTGTTGATTTGTCAAGTTGCAAAGCAAGTTGTTTCTTCTGAATAATTTTTTCAGTAATTTGTATTATGTCTTCTGCCATCTCGTCAATTCTTCTTCGTGTATTATTCGAATGTGGGATATTTTTTATTTTGACGACTTCTATTTCACTAACCATAATTTTTTCATAGCAGCACTAGATATATTGATACCTTCACATTTTCTTGTAAAATATTCAATTGATTTATCTTTTAATGTAGTATGCTTTGTATTAAGGTGTCATTTCAACAGAGACGGTTTCATACAGTGGTTAGATAAAGTCTCACAGCAAATCACACAAAGTGGCAAAGGGGGTACACTTCCATTTGTAGCAAGCCCAAACTTAAGATATTCGGAATTGTAACTGTGTGTTTTCTTATCTCAGAAGAATTTCCACTTCCACCACTGGTGCATGGTTTTTTCACTACAGGTTTTCCCACCTCAAATGTTTCTGACTCGGTTGCCTATGTACTACCTTCTTCCAAATCTACAGTTTTATTCTTTGTTTTCACAAGAAATTGGTCCATTTTAAATCCTTCAGTTGTAATTATGAAAAACTAAACTAAAATTGTACTAATAGCAATTTTATCACTTACTTCAGATAGCAACAAGCTAATATTCCACTGTTTACGTCCATCCTCTATGAATGCTGGTAGTTACTGATGCTACCGAGTAGCGAGGCGTGCCAAAGATGAACAAAGTTTGCCGATAACATACCACTCGTCACCTCTCAGCCGATTCCGTACCTCCATCTAACCTTGTCTGTATTACATACGAATCCATTACCGGAACTACTTGACCTACTTGAAACCTGTGTTTATTAGAAGCAAAATGGCTGTGCCTATGTACATTTTGTGTAACATGTAACATCTCAACGTTATCCAAGGCGATGGCAGTGTAGGGAGCCACTGTTAAACATCGCAAAATTCAAACACTCATCAAACGTCACCATATAGTAAACAAACAGACTTGGTTGTGTTGCCCTAAATGCAACGGTAAAATGGTCTTCTGGCAAAGAATTGTAAGGTGGAGGCACATATCACTCTATGTAATACAGCCGAGGGATTGAAGGAGTTCACGGATTCGACTGAGGTTTGCCGATTGATAACATGCAAGTAGCCGGGCAGGCGATGAAATTTTTGGGCGTAAAAAGTACAAAAATAATAAAGCGCTGTAAAACTTAAAACACAAATTCAGTTTTCTCCAAATTTCAGTTGTGTTGACGTACCCCACGGACTTCTCTTGAGTACCCCTAAGGGTACTGGTACCACTGGTTGAGAAACATTGGTTTAATGCATAGAAAAATTATTTTGGACTTTAAATCTTTAAAAAATAAAATCAAACCCTCCCTTCTGTATCTCCCTACATAGCTCAGCTTTCCCTAGTGTAGAAAATCACTTTGGGGCAGGGATTTTCTTCATTTTTGGGTACAGGAAACCCTCACCATTTATGATGGATGTGTTCCTGGCACCACCATGAATGGCAAAATTTGTGACTCTTGGGAGCTGTGGCTCCCAGTCCCTGCTGTGAGTTCCCTGCAGCTCACTATAGGAGCTGGGAGCCATGGGGAACTCACTGCGGGGGCCAGGAGCCGTGGCCCTTCCTCCCCTCGACTGGGACAGAAGAACTCTACAAATATGCGGAACCACAAATAGCAATTTTCTGAATTGTGAGGGTCTCCTGTACATTTCAAAAAAGTGAACAATCTAAACTAAAACTATCTGCACTAAACAAATAAAAGGCATAGCTGTGTCTAACATGTTTATTTCATGTCAGCACTAACCTGGGGTTACTTGCTGTTTGTAGAGCATTCAACAAGACTATACTTCATTACTCTCCTGCTTGATTCGAACATTTCCAAAGCACCCCGAGTTCCAAGACTTGGTCCAACTAACTGATTGGCATGACCCTGAGATGGATTTCTTTGAGAACATGAAACATATCCAGGTAAAAAACAGTGTGCTCCTTTTCCATTGTAAAACATTAGTATTCGGACAAGAGTAAAATTGGGCTTGTAAGACTCTTTGAACTAAATGGGATTTAGGTTCACAACTACTTCCTAAAATGGGACTGAGGTGGCTTAGTTACTTAGGTAATTGACTTTTATCTCAGCTCTCTTTTTAAAATCTAAGTAAAGTTTGTATTTACAGATAATTGTTCATACTTTAGTTACAGCGTCTTTGTGTCTGTGTCCGTTCCCCATCATTTGTCTTAAAGGAGTGATCACTTCAGTAGTAATTAGTAAAATGTCCTAGATTATTATCTATTCAAGTCTAATGTTCTTATTTCTTGGCAGTCCAGACTCCTGTCTGTAGCTTGCTTTAATTCTTAGCAGTATGATTGAAAATAGATAAGGTTTGTTGTAGAAACACTATTCATGAATATTTGCATTGAATACATTGATGAATAGCCTTTGAAAATATTTTAGCACACATTTAAGGCCTTACTTAAGGACATTGGATCAGACCTTGAAGTTCCTAATCTCTGCTGCATCTCTTCATTCCTTTTTAAATATACCCATCCGAATGCTTCAATTTCTCCTTTTTTTGCTTAAACTAGAAGATTTACCCAGCGTTGTTCGAGTCCTTAGCTCAAATAAGTTTTGTTTTTCATCATTTAAATCATTGTTCTGTGGTGAGACTGGGGATGAGGGGTTCACTATGCAGGCTGCCCCTGGAAGAGAAGACAACCCCAGCCCCCTCTCACTGCAGCAGCTTGGGCCAGGTGAGAAGCACCGCTCCATGGCTGCTGCAGTGGGCATAGTCGGTGGAGGGGTACATGTCCCCCAGCTAGGGAACAGACAGATACATAGACACACAAACAGACAAACTCTGTGAAATACATAGTAGATAGCTGTCCCTTTCTCCACTCCTGCCTGCCCAATGGGGTTATAGCTGTCCCGGTCCCCATCTCTGGCCCCTTGCTTGCCCCCCTGTGGTCATTCTGCATAACTCCCTCCTGCCAGACCCTCCCTTTCTATTTTATGAGAAACAATTGAATTCCATGAACATCCCATTATCCTGGCACAACCAAACCCTTTGCCTTGCTTTAAGGATGGAAAGAGGAAGTTGCGTGCCAGATTTGGTGATCCTAGCTCTTATGTATAGTAAGAGTTCTTAAATGGATTCACGGATGGACAGACACATACACACACACACACACACACACACATATTTCTAAAATATATAATCAGAACACATATGAAATAGTGTTCCTTCAATTTTCAGAGAGGTGCTCAAAGAGAGCATTTGTTACATCCCTAGCTACATGCTGTCTTTGTTTTCTAAATTTCCTCTTACAGAAGTTCTCATCCATTTTTTTCCCCCATCATAGTCAGTTACCTTCTTCTGGATGCCATAATCCACTGTTTGTGATTCATTAGTGAATAAACACACTAGACCATGATATTTATAAAGGAGCAAAGCTAGAAAAGATTCAGAGATGAATGGAGGAAAATGTGACCCTTCGTTAGAAAAGCTTTGGGCACGCTTACAATTGCTGCATCAACAATAATTAAACAGAAATGTTCTTTTGTTAAATGCACATTAATTTGCCTATCTTTCCCAGATCCACAGGAGAGCTCGAGCCCTAATGAAATTAGCTAAACAGCTGACTGAAGACAGAATCATACTATCCTCCAAATCTCTGCAGAACTACATCATGCCTTATGCAACTACTACTATTTTTGATGAGAAAATGCTTAAGGTAGGTTTTAAACATAAAGCTAATTTAATACTAATGTGTCCATCTTTGTCATATTGTTCCACCTACAGTGTTTGTCACCTTAAAAGTGTGGCAGATGTGGAGTATTTTGGCTTGAAGGGGGATTAAGAAGGCATAGATGCATCTTGGATCCAGTCCTGTAAGATGCTAAGCACTTCCAGCTGATTACAGAATTTGGTCCCTTTACAGCCGGTCCCTGACTTACGAACGAGTTACGTACCAAACACTTGGTCGTAACTCGATTTGTTTGTAAGTCAGACCCCATTCATTTAAATGCGTCCGTGCTGTTCGTAAGTGCGGATCGCTTTTGGAACTCGGGTACCGGCTGTAATGCGCTTAATGGGAGTTGGTCGTAACTATGAACGGTCATAAATCAATGCATTCGTAATTGGGGGACCGGCTGTATTGATTTCTGTGCGGCTAATTTCTTGTCCTATGGATGATTAATTTACAAAGTGGCTTGGATGGAAATTTTTCCCTTTAACTCCAAAATTCACAGAAGCTCTGTTGCAGAGAGCTTGTTAGATTAGTTTCTCAAGGAGACAGTATGCACTGGGTGTGGAGTGTGTACAGAAAGCTGGGGGCGACAATAACAAACAACTCAAATCCTCCAAAGTCAGTCAGTGATTTTGTAGTTGAAATAGATGACCTTTGAAGTATGACAATACCTAGTTTGTCATTCTTCTTTAAAAGATTATTTCTTATACAAAAGAAATGAAACAAAATCTTTTAGGGGCAGGGTTACATAGCGTCATGACAATATGTCTGATTGGTATTTAGAAAGCTGATTAGTATTTTTTGTTGTTTTTAATAGCTGTTCAGTATTGCCTGAGCGATTTCAGTGTTCTAGAGATAAGTAGCAAATGATCCAACAAGGAATCATTTTTGTAATGTGAGAAATTCTCTTAGGCCTTGATGCTGAAAATACTTACTCGTGTTTTATCTTTTCACAAGTGGCTCCATTGACTTTGATGGGATTACTCATGTGGGCAGAATTAAGCACATGGATAGGTATTTGCAGGATTGGCACCTTAGAAATCAGTTTCTTAGTCCATTCTGTGATTCTCTGATTAATTTTCAGGGACCTGGGGAAATCTGAAAGAGTTAAAAAGAAATCCCCAGTATACAAACATATATTAATAGTGTGTTTTTTGGTTTTTAATTTGTGTTCTGGCAGCGTGAAAATATGATAACTGCTTCAGTTGAAGTTGTAGGCGCTGTCTGCAGGCATCTCTCTTGGTCAGCATATATGTACCATTTAAAACATTTCATACATGTTCTTCAAACTGGACAGATCAATCAAAAACTGGCTGTCAGGTACAGTAATGCTTGTTTTCAATGCTCACTGTCATTTTAATATTAACGCTTCAAATAAAAGATGCAGTATGTTAATGGATGGTTTTAGGATTTTAGTATTGTTACTGTTTTGGGGGTAGCTATTCTTTGAATTGGAGGAAAAAGATAAAACAAATCCCCAAAACCACTACGTCAAGTTTTTTCTAGCCCATAATCAGTCAGTCCATGCACCTTTTTTCTGTATATGAAAAGAACTGACCTTTTATTCACTCTGTTGTTTGACAGCTTGTTAGTGACTGTGCTAGAAGCTTTTCATTTTGACTATGAAACCCTTGAAAAACAACTTAAGAGAGTTCAGAATGAAGGTGAGTTTTCAGATTCCTAATGATGGAACCTCATATGCAAGTTGCTCATCGTCTAGATACTTTAAGTTTTCTCTCACTTCATACCTCAAGTTACCTGTTTCCAGTTTTTAAGATGTACTAACTGGAAGGCCTATTTTGACTAATCTGCTCTCTTCGTCTTCGTAATTAGTACTGATTTTTGCTGCTTCCATGGGCCAAAATAGCCCTGGCATAACTAAGACTGGGCTAAGGGATGCTCTAAGTTACACGGGCTGGAACAGCTGTCTTGCAGAGGCTGCTTTGCTGGCCAGAGATTGGACAGAGAACTGTGTGCTCCAAGCTGCCCCTGCTGCTTGAAGAAACTTGTATCTGTGGCATGTTCGCGTTTGTTGTTATCTGTTTAGTGACTTTGGGCTCTGGTGGAACTTGTGTGGACATCTCACAGTGGTGCCTTCATGTGGCTTATGATTTGATTTTGCCTGACAGATACAGAGGCCATGGATGTTGAGCAAGTAGCAGAGAACGAAGCCATGGAATTGGAGCAGAGTGAGGGGGAGGAGGAGGCCGAGGGGGAGATGAGCAAGAAACTGCCTGAGGACAGTGAGAAGCAGAGGGATCCGGCCCTGACTCAGCTTGACCAGGCAGGCACCGGAGAATCTGAGGAGACCCAGAAAGCCACAAAATCCATTTCTTCCCTTCCCAGAAATAAGGAGGAGCTGGAGTGTCTGATTGAGCACATTCAAGAAACAGTAACTGGCAACATCTTGCCCAAATTACACAGGTGTCTTATTGCAAAGGTGTGTGTTTAACATTGGAAAGATTGTTTGTAAATGCACGTGGCTGAAAGTAACTCTTGTGCTGAGGCAGGCAGAAGGGTACTATCCAGAAACAGGTACAACGTGGGCAGGAGACTTGCAAATGCTTCCACTCATTACTTTACCCCTGACCTGTAGAAAGACCACCTCTAAGTGTAAGGGAGCTTGTTCTCCTTTGCATGTCACTGGGGTTCCTGACTAGCCCCTCCAGTTCACCTTGCTTGTGACCCATTCACCTGCCTAATATGGATGGGTTTGGAACCACTTATTTCATACAGGACTCTGATGGTCCAGGGCTGATTATAAACACCCAGTTTAATTTGGGGATTGGAGATGTAGAAAAAAAGATGGACAGGTGCTTAGGGTGCTAGTCTGAATTCAGTTCCCTACTCTCCCAGACTTCTAGTGTGGCCTTGCGAAAATCACTTAGTTTCTCTGTGCCTCGGTTCTGGAAAATGGGGGTTCCCTGCCTCATGGATGGATTTGCACACCATGAGGTGCTTGGCAAAGAGGACCATGTAGGAACCTAAGAAAGATGGGTTTAGCTAAACACTGTTTTATTGAAAAAATAGTTGTGATGTTTAACACTGAAGTATAGAGTCTCAGAGGGGCAGCCGTGTGAGTCTGTATCTGCAAAAACAACAAGGAGTCTTGTGGCACCTTGGAGACTAACAGATTTATATTAGGGCATAAGCCTTTGTGTGAAAACCCATTTCATCAGATGAATTGGAGTGGAAGTTATAGAAGCAGGAGTATATACAAGGAAGAAGTTGCTTGTGTTAATGAAGCTTATCAAGTCAGGGTGGAAGTGGGTCACTGCTAGTCTCCAAGGTGCCACAAGACTCCTAGTTTTTACTGAAGTAAACAGTTGAAGCTGTCTCGTAGGAACTTGTACTGCATTGGCTCTCTGTGTGTGTGTGTGTATTCTCCCTATTGCCCTTTTGTCCCACTCGACTGCATTTGGGAACATGGGGAGAGCCGAGAAGCTCAGCATTCTTCCTAGCGGGAACACAGGAAAAGGAGCACAAGTTTGTTCAAATGCACTGGATCAGTTTGCAAGGGAAACTCCACTTGAAGCAGCGTGTCACTGTAACAGATTCCCCCGATCAATAGCTTCCATGGGGCATATTGTATGAACACCTCTGAGGTCCTTCAGGATATGTAAGGTGTTAGGCACCTATACAGTTGTATTTGTTAAAGGTAGTTACTGAACTGTCCAGTTTACTTGCTTTAACATGCAGACAGCTGGCTTAGTACACCAGCCTGCTCCTCATGGGGCTAAGAACGAGGAATCTGAAGCAGTTGTTCATTCACGTCACCAGTGTGGTGTTCAAAGGGTTTTGTGTCTGCTCTGTGTTCCAGGTGAAAAGGGACGAGGAACACAAGCTTGTGAAATCCAAGGTTGTGGAAGATGAAGAGGTGGTTCGGGTTCCATTAGCATTTGCCATGGTTAAGGTGATGCAGTCTCTCCCACAAGAGGTCATGGAAGCCAACCTGCCAAGGTAGGGGGGCAGAGTCGCTCCTCAAGTGTAATTTATTGCACTAAAAGATTAAGGAGCAGATGTTAAAACCCGGTATTTTTGCATCTGGCTAACGCCAGACTGGAGGGAAAAGGCCCTTAAAACACCTTGTGGCTTTTTTTACAAATCAGTATTTTCACAGTGTGTTTGGATGTAATGTTGATGCCCTTTTGCCCTTCACTTTTTCCTTGTATCGGACCTAGCTACAGATGACAGGTGCTTGATAAATCTTTAGGTAGTAGTCAGAACTGTGGGGTGAAGCGCTGAGAGATTAAAAGATGACAGCTGGGGTTAGAATCCAGACTCTCGGTCCTATAATTTAACCACCTTTCCTTTCTGTGTAACAGCACCGTTTGAGGATGATACCTTTGTGTTTGATATACACTGGTCTTAAGGCAGGGGTGGGCAATAAAACAGTGACAGAGGTTAGCCCCTGGTGAGCCGCTGCTGCTATATTTACCTGCACCTCTGCAGGTACGGGCAGTCACAGTCCCCATTGGCTGGGAACAGTGATCCATGGCCAACAGGAGCTGGGATCCCCCTCGGAGGCACAGGTAAATACAGCGGTGTGGGGACCCACCAGGGACTAACTGTGGCAGATTGCATCCAGCCTGCAGGCAGGTATTTGCTCACCCCTGTCTTAAGGCCATATATGAAAATGAGAGCTTCCATGCCTGCTTTTGAGGATAGATTAAATGTACTCTGTGTAAAGCTTTCCAGGGTGCTGGTTGCTCTCCCAAATCAGGCTCGGAGAGACCTCAGGATTGTGCAACACCCGTATCTGTCCTCATCTTAGATTGTCCCACCACCAGTGCTCGACTATATAGTCTTTACATGGTTTTCTCCTCTTACAGGAAGACTCAGTCTTCAGCTAGGAGCTCCCTCTCTCTCACTGCCTGCCCCCTTCTTCTGGCTCCTTCCCAGCCTTTATAGCCCATGGTTTATCAGGCTGGCAGGTGTTGCCCATCCTCAGGCCAGCCTTAGGCCTTTTCCTTAGCCCCAATCTGTTCCCCTTGTTTGGCGCTGACAGGGCAGGGGCTAATTAGGTGCTCTTACATTAGCACCCTGCTACTTTGTCAGAGAAAGCTCATGAAATCACTCTGGAAACCAGTAGTAGCTGATTCTGTGCTGATTTCTTGCTGTGCTGAGCTGTCAATTTCTGGTTCCAGCATTCTCCTGAAAGTCTGCTCGCTTCTGCGGAACCGGGCACAGGAAATCCGGGACATCGCCCGGAACACCCTCACCAAAATAATGGAGGCTTTGGGAGCACGGTACCTGCAGTACATCTTACGAGAGATGCAGTCAACTCTTGTCCATGGCTACCAGGTAATCCCATGATTCTTCCTCTCTTCTTCTCTGTAGCCTTTTATAATTGTTGGGAGTAGACTGCAAAGGGGAATTAGAATCAGGATTTAGTTTTTTTTGTGCTGTGGAAAAATAACTTAATATTAATTTGTAGTACAATGGTGACAGCAGACCCCAAATGAGAATCAGTCTGCATTGTGCTAGACATACACTACACAGAGATGAAGGCAGTCCAGCCCTGGAAGAGTTTATCCTAATAGACAGGAAGTGGGATATGGTCCCCAATTTACAGAAGAGTTAAGAGTGAATCCAACTGAAGTTTTTCCACTGACTACAGTAGGACAGGATTTTCACCCTCAGTGACTTGCCCAAGGTCACATAGTGAGTGTGTGACAGAGCTGGGACTAGAAACCCAATCTCCTGAATCCCAGGGTAAGAATTGTCTTACCCACAAGGCCATCCTTCCTTTCACTGTAACCTGCGATGAGAACGGCTTGTCAGATGAGCTATCGCAGTGGGGAGAGACTGGCTTTCTGCTACTGGAGTCTAGCAGATGAAAAGTGCTGGTTTTGCACTGCTTAGCGGTGGGAAGAGAGGAGTTGCGAAGAGCTCTGTCTGAATCGCTGTCTGCCCAGAGCAGTGCTGGTCTGGGTTTGGAGGTGCTTGTGTACTATTCCAGTTGGCCAACCCGGCATGCCGGGAGATGCTGAGATGAGTAAAAGAAGTGACTCATTGCTTTAGAGCTGAGTTTTGGGTGAGCAGGTGAATCCTTTCCCGCCAGTGGGTTTGGGACCGTTCTTAGTAGTTTCCCAGTTGAGAGAGTTGGGAGTGTACTGTTTGAGAAACAGGAGAGCTCTGCTGTGGGACTGCTGAAGCCTGATCATTTCAAGAACACCCCCCCATCAAAAACTCCCCGCCTGGGGATGGTAAATGGGACGCTATGTTTTGTCTCTAGGTCCATGTGCTGACTTTCACTGTGCACCTGTTACTGAAAGGACTTGCCAACAGGCTTAGCCCTGGTGATTTGGACACCTGCTTAGACATCATGATTGAGGTAGGATCCATTTGCGATGGAAATCAAGACACTTGTCAAAGGAAAGGTGCTTGAATACAAAGACGGGTTGCAAGAGACAACACTGGCAACACCAGCTTTCTGCGGGGGGCGTTTGATTTCAGTGTACATTGATTGTGTACTGCAAAACCCTGTTCTTAGCACAAGTAACTGGCTGCGTGCGACGGGGGAGACAGGAGTTTGTGTCTCTTACTGCAGCCTCATGGCTACCAGTGACACTGTGACCGAAAACCTGGCCTGCCACCCAGGATAGAGCCACAGGTTCCTTCCCCTTGGCACCACAAACTCTCCAGAGAGGTTGCAGAGAACACCCATGGAGCTATGCTCCACAGGGAACTGGTGTACAGACTACCCGCATGGGTTCCCAGTGCCCCCTCCCCCACCTTGCCTGATGTGTCTTTTGTGCCTGCAAAACGGGGGAGGGCAGGGCCTGCTTGCAGCGGGCAGAACCTTTTGTTTTAATTGTGGATGCAAAGAAAATACCATTTTCTGCTGTTGCTGCCCGAGTCAAGTCCCTAGTGATTCTGCTGTTCTCATTCGTTTCCCTCCACTGTATTTCAAAAGATTTTCAATCAGGAGCTCTTTGGGGATATCGCTGAGGAAAAGGAAGTGAAGGGAATAGTCTCCAAGGTCATGGAGGCTCGCAGAAGCAAGAGTTACGATTCGTATGAAATCCTTGCCAAGTACATAGGGAAGGACCAAGTGACGAAGCTCATTCTTCCATTGAAAGAGGTAAGCAAATCCAGTCAGAGCATTTGGTAGGAGCCCTGCCGTTAACACTGAACCTGCTCAGATGGGCCGTTGTGAAAGGGGAATCTGAGCGCACCGAGGGGATAACATGGCATAATTGCACAGCTGGGATCTGGCGGTTCATTTTTCCCCGCTGGAAATCAGTGCTCTCATAGGTGATAAAATAGGGATTTGCTATTTATATCTCTTGCAAGGGGTAGCTCTTATCTGTTCTTCTCCCCACCCTGTGTGAAGGAAGTATCCACTATGGATGTTTTCTGCTCCACCTCTCAGGTGTGATTTGCCTCTGATGATGTTATTTAGACCAGAGCTCGTAAAGGCCCTGATCCTGCAAGCAGTTCTGCCTGGCTGGAAGCCTGTGTATGCCTGGAACCCTGCGAAGTTACAGGGGCTCCAGGCTTGGGGAAATAACCACCCATGCGGCACCCCGATGACTTGAATGGGGTTCACATGCACTTATGGGCACTGGAGTCCCACTCTGCTTTTAAGTTTCTTGGGAT
Source organism: Rafetus swinhoei (assembly GCA_019425775.1). Classification (NCBI taxonomy): domain Eukaryota; kingdom Metazoa; phylum Chordata; order Testudines; family Trionychidae; genus Rafetus; species Rafetus swinhoei. The sequence goes on along the minus strand of CM033437.1, from coordinate 263,644,313 downwards.
TTGCTGATCACTGTGGAGGTGGGTGTGGAGAAGGTGAAGGGATTTTTCTCTCCATGCGAGGAGGGTGAGCAGCAGGATACTGCTGGTGCTGGAGGCAATTTGGATTGGCCTTCCTTGTAACTTCCTGCTGCTGCTCACGGAGAGCAACTCTCCTGTGTCAAAACTTTTAATGTGACTCTTATGCTGTCCAGATTTTAGAGAGCACCATGAGCCTGAAAACTTCCCGCAAGGTGCATGAAACGCTACGTCGCATCGTGTCAGGGTTGATCCTGAATCCGGAAATGAGCGCAGAGTCCATTCTTGTGCTCAGCCACGGCCTGATCAGCGAAAATTTACCCCTGCTAACTGAAAAAGCCAAGTAAGTTACAGAAAATTACACCGTCCTCCTGCTATTGACCTGTCTTTGCTGTTGGTGAGTCCTGTGTTCGGGTTTCTTGAGATTTTGCTCTGGGAGTGACTCCGTGAAATCTGGGGAAACTACTACAGGCCATAGTAAAAAGTAACCTGGCAGGCTGGAGGGAGGACTCGCATGTTTAGGAAAGATGAATTCAAACTGAAACACGTGCAGGGAAAGGGCTTCTAGGGTGATCCAAGGAATGGAGAACCTACCTCTGAAAAGAGACTCAAGGCACTTAACTTCTCTAGCCACCCCAAAAGAAGGCTGAGGGGAGCTATGATCGCTCTCGGTAAATACATTAGAGGGATAAACATCAAGGAGGGAGAGGAGTTATTTTAAGATCCGCGCCGATGGGGAGACAAGAACAAATGGACAGAAACTGGCCATCAACAAATTTACGTTTGAAATAGGACAGAGGTTTCTAACCATCAGAAGTTCTGGCCCAGCCTTCCAAGGGGAGCAGTGGGGGGCCAAAAACCTAACTGGCTTCAGGACTGAGCTTGATAAGTTCATGGAAGGGACGAACAATGAGACTGCTGTCAGTGGCATGTAGCTGATCTACGATTGTTAGCAGCAGATCTCCAATGGCCAGTGATGGGACACTAGCTGGGGAAGGGGGGGCTCTGAGTTACTACAGTGAATTTTTTCCCACGGGTGTGTTTGGTGGGTCTTGTCCACGTGCTCAGGGCCTAACAGATCTTGATATTTGCAGTCAAGAAGGAATTGTCCTGCAGATCAGATTAGCAGAGACCCAGAGTGGGGGGCGGAGGAGATTCACCTTCCTTTGCAGCATGGAGCACAGCTCGCTTGCAGCCATACACTAGTGTAATTTATGGATTCTCCGTCACTTGGTCTTAACCATGATTTGAAAATTTTAGTAACTTGGCCAGAGGTTAGGGTCCTGTTACAGGCGTGAGTGGGTGAGGTTCTGGGGCCTGCAATGTGCAGGTCAGACTAGATGATCACAATGGTCCTTTCTGGCCTTAAAGTCTCTGAGTTTCCCCAAACACGTTAGGGTTACTCCCTCACAGCCTTAAATTTACATTTCATCCCTGTTTTGGACAGATTATATCGACCCTCTGAAAGCAGGGATGCCAAAGTGACAGTACAAGGGTTAGGAGATGGTGTAAACGGGACTCTGTCAGGAGTCTGTACCTTTATCCTGTGTGCTGCTCTCCAGTTGGAACAGTGCTTGACACTGCTTGTTTTTATTTCAAGGATTTTAGTTTTCTCATTTTACCTAGAAGAGTTTCAGGTAGAGGAAAGGGGAGTTTATAAGTGACAAGAAGGATGTAGTTACTGTGGATTAGGTTTGGAAAAATAAAGTGCCTTTCAATTTGGATAGTTTCCAAAAAGAAATTTTGAATTTGCATTGCACTTGCTCTATTTGATTTTTATGTGTTTCGGAGGGTTTTTACCGATAATACACATAAACATGAGAAACCAGTGGAGAGTGTTACACTTGTTAGTCTTCATAGCTATAAAAATGTTCTTCAGTTTGCCCCATGGACTCTTTCATGGCCAGGACCTGAATATGCTCCGTGCAGTGTCTGTCGTCAGCAGTAGAGGCAATGAAAATCTCTCCACTGCCAGGAGTGAGTCTCCAATGACATCAGTGTCTAAATGTGCCTTTCACTTTATGATAATTTGCAGAACGAAAGCCCCAGCTCCCCCCAATCCTCGTCTGCAACCAGAAAGTTGCTTGTTACTCCCACCAGTCCCGGCACGAGGAGGGCAGAAAGCACCGGTTAGCAGCAAGACGAACATGCATATCTTGGTTGATTCGGGACTTAGGGTAAGGATCTGTCCAGATGTGAGACAAGTGCTGTGGGGTCAACTGTTCTGCTTTACTTAAAAAAAAAAAAATAAATTATCTCCATCCCTGTCTGATATTAATGATGGTTCCTGAATTGGGGGGGGGGGGGGAAGGGAAGGGGGAAGGGGAAGAGGGGAAGGGGCTGGCTGCCCAATGAAGGGCTCTAGGGTATTGCTAAGAGCACATCATTTGTTAAAGACTTACTGTGCTATTGCATGGCCTCTTCTGTGTCCTGAAATTGTGTTCTGGGAATCTTTTTTAACCCCTTCCTGTTTCTCTCTCTTTGAAAAATGTGTTTTCAACACTGTAGCTGCTGCACATGAGCCTGAAGAGATCCAAAGTAAATTCCTCAGAGGAGCGTGTTTTAGAAATGTTGGATCCTTTTGTTCAGCTCCTTATAGATTGTCTGCAGTCCACAGATGTAAAGGTAGGGGGTTTAAGCTCAATATACTCTTGTCTCTTCTCACCAGCTCCATTTCAGAATACAGGCCCAACCACTGATTCCAAAGACTTCCCTACATTGTCCTTGAGCTATAAAACTTCCAAACCTGATTTCTTAGAGGCTACGACAAATTATTAGGAGATCTGATACTTTGAGAGATTTGTAATCCAGGAGCTACTGAATGTTTTACCTTGGAATTGCTGGTCTATACATGGCCAAAGTTAGAATTGAGCAGTTCTGACCATGCAAGTGTTGCTAGACAGCTATGAAATACAGTGTTGCTCTCGATCTTGTTCTAGCAGTTGTCACAGTAACCACCTTAACTAGCCTCCTTGCTGGGAAGGCTCAGCAGAGTCGAAGGTTCGAATGGGCCTAGAGATAGGATCTGCCTGGTTTTTCCTTTCAGGTCAGAATTGAAGGGCAGTTTAGGGAGCTGACATGGTCTCTGCAGTAGGGTTGCTGACATGTATTGTTTACAGGATTAATCAATAAATCTAGGTTTATTGGTAAATCCTAACGGTTACAAGCTCACACACACATCCTTGCTGCCTCTGTATCAGAGGAAGCAGCGTGGTGGGGGAGGGCATGCAGGAGCCAGTACGTGTAGGGAGCCAGTTTTTAAGCCGACTCTCTGCGCATGCAGGCTCCCATGGAGCTGCCTCCCCCTCACAGCTGCCTCACACAGAGGCAGCAGCATGGGGGCACAGGTGGGAGCCGGTGCTCACAGGGTGTCAGCTTAAATGCTGGTTCCTCTTGAGCACCAGCTCCCGCCTACCTCCCTGCATGAAAAATTTCAGCAGTTACACGTTTACACAAATACACGATTATTAACATCCCTACTCTGCACATCTTGTGTTGTGGCTTCTACAGATAAGACTTTCTGTATCTAGTGGAATTACTCTGACACCTTTGTGACTATAATTCACTTAAACTAATAATAAAAAAGGAAAGCCTGCATTTAGAGAAAATGTAATAAGATTCCTCTGTTAAACTTTTCCTTTTGTTCCCTTCTCCACCCCTCCCCTTTGTTTCAGTTAATATCATGTAAAAAGGTTGGGAGAGCTTAACTTGCATATTAACTCCAGCTTCCAGCTCGAAATATTCACCCGAGCCTGCTAGTATTTCCAGACTTGGGGGGAGGGGAATATTCTTTAACTCTTGTTAATCGCATGTGCTGCTCTTTTGCTCCTAGGTGATCACTGGCGCTCTGCAATCTTTGGTGTGGATTTTAAAGTTCCCTTTGCCTTCTATTGAAAAGAATGTTGAACAGCTTACCAGGCAGCTTTTCTTGCTGCTGAAGGACTTTGCTAAGCCAGGAGCAGCCAAGGGCCAGAACTTCCATTTGGTGGTGAACTGTTTCAAAGTAAGTCGGGCCAAATAGAATGTTTAATGTTACAGGCAGTCCCCGGATTACGTACAAGATAGGGACTGTAGGTTTGTTCTTAAGTTGAATTTGTATGTAAGTCGGAACTGGTACATATTGTACCCCAGGTGTCCCCGATTCAGCCGCTGCTGAAACTGACCAGCGGCTGACTACAGGAAGCCCGAGGCAGAGCTGCTTTGCCCCGGGCTTCCTGGAATCAGACGCTGATCAGTTTCAGCAGCAGCTGACTTGGGGACACCTGGGGTAGAGCAGCTGGGTGCTGCCAGGTTGGTCCCCGCAGCGCCGAGTGCGGCTCTGCGGGACCAACCCGGCAGCGCCCTAGCTGCTCTGTCCCAGGCGTCCAGATTCAGCCGCTGTTGAAACTGACCAGCAGCGGCTGAATCGGACACGCCTGGGGCAGAGCAGCTGGAGTGCTGCTGGGTTGGTCTGGTAGCGCCCGACCCTTGGCGCGGCGGGACCAACCCGGCAGTACCCAGCTGCTCTTGAGGCGCCTGGGGCAGAGCAGCTGGGGTGCTGCTGGGTTGGTCCTGCAGCGCCGCTCCTCGGCGCTACTGGACCAACCCGGCAGCACCCCAGCTGCTCTGCCCCAGGTGTCCCCAAGTCAGCCGCTGCTGAAACTGACCAGCGGCTGACTACAGGAAGCCCGAGGCAGAGCAGCTCTGCCTCGGGCTTCCTGTAGTCAGCCGCTGGTCAGTTTCAGCGGCTGACTTTGGGACGCCTGGGGCAGAGCAGCTGGGGTGCTGCCGGGTTGGTCCAGTAGCACCGCACCGCGGCTGTGGGACCAACCCGGCAGCCCCCCAGCTGCTCTACCCCAGGCGTCGGCGAAAAGCCGCTCTGCGTCTCCCTGGTCTGCTGGGGGGGGCCCCCCAGCAGACCAGGGAGACACGGAGCAGCTTTTCTCGCCATGGAGGACGCGGGCGGCGGGACCGCCGCGGCGCGTCTCGGCGGTCTGCTGGGGCGCAGCTAGTGTGGGGTTCCCTCATCCCGTTCTTAAGTAGGGATCCGACGTAAGTCGGATCCACGTAACCCGGGGACTGCCTGTAATTTCATGGAAAACTCCCAACTACAAATCCCTGAATAGCCTATGCCTGAGTGGAACTCTGTATGCCCAGCTACCTGGATCAGGTCACTAGGGAGGGAAAGAAATTGTTTATCTTTACAAAAACTCTTAAAAGGACCTGAATGAATACAGGTCTCTGTGTTAGCCAAGTCTTTTATAGATGCATGTTTGCTAGAGGCTTTTGTTTCACTATAGCAGCTGTTTGTTACCATTGTCTGTCTTAATAGATGTCACTTCAGTTTGAGCAGCTTGTTTATTTTAATTTAAACAGGTTTAAAAAAAACCTCTGCAGCTGAAATGTGTAAATTGGGGTAATGAATAGCAATAATCTTTAGTTTGTATAGTGTCCTTCTGACCAATGTTATCTCCAAAATGCTTTACTGAATTATAGTTGCATTATCCTAGGGGTAGTTACAGGATAAATTACACTAAACAGAGGTGAGGAAGGATTTCCTCTCAATCTAGTCCCCATTCCACAAACCTTTTTGTTTCTGTGACTAGCTCCGTTGGGTTCAGGGGCTCATGTTTTGTGAAATGTGTTGGTGTCTCTCCCACTTCAGTTTAGGGATGTGAACGACTAATCGCTTGCCCCCCTCCCCTTGCTGCCTCTATCAGATAGAAGCAGCGTGGGAGGGGGCGAGGAGGGGGTGCTTCAAAGTGGCAGGGGCACGTGGAGCCTGGGGTCAGTTGGAGACTCCCCTGCTGATCCCGGGCTCCATGTGGCCCTGCCACTTTGAAATGCCGCAGGAAGCATGGGGCCAGTGGAGGACTGCTTGAGTCCCCCCTCTGGCCCCATGCTCCCCACAGAGCTTTCTCCTTTGAAGTGTAGCAACAGCGTTGAGGCTGTTGCTACACTTCAAAGGCAGAGGCGCCCTTATCGACTAATCGAGTAGTTGATGCAAATTGCATCCACTATTCGATTAGCTAATTAATCTAAATTTAACATCTCAACCTCAGTTATGCTTTTTTTTTTCTAATCTCCCACTATAAACATGCTAATGTTTGCTTCTTATGAGAAAAAGGCTAGCTGTATGCTCCAGGGTTAAAATTCAGGTATTTAATTGAGGCTTCGAACAGATTTTAGTTTTTTTAGGAAGAGGGTGGGTCGCTGGATGTAACAGTTACTGGGAGTTACAATATGGAAGTGATGGAACATGGCGTCTGATTCACATTGCAATATCTGATTTAATTTGTAGTGCGTAACTCTACTCGTGAGGAATACGAACAGTCATGTAACAGAGAAACAGCTCCAAGTGTTGCTTGGATATGCTGAAGAAGATATTTATGATTCCTCGCGTCAAGCCACTGCCTTTGGCCTTTTAAAGGTATTGCATTAGTCCATGTGTTTGGTTTACAATTTATGAATTGTAGAAAGGAAAGTGCTTATGTGTTATACGTGTTAGCACAAATCAGGTGAGAGATTCCAGAATGTCCGTTAAAGGTGCCTTTGCTGAAGGAAGGCCATGATGTTTTTCTGCTTGACTTTAACATTAGAAATTCAGGTTCTTTCTAAGTTACACAAATCTATAATGACCCAAGAACTAGTGACATGGTGAACTCACAAGAGTAAGGCAATGTGGAGGTAACAACTCCAGGAAACAATTCTATTATTAACACATTTTAATTTCAATGCCTAATGAACATTTGGGGTAAATGATGCCTGTGTTAAAGACTTGACAATCCCCATCCCTTCAGCTGAACTGTGAGAGTTCACAATGAACATGCCGCAGGTCCTCCAGCAAAAACAGACCTGACTTTGCAGGCCACCGCCTTTTAAAAGAGTTGTTCTGGCAATAAAGAAATCCAAAGGCGGAGATAAGATAACACGAAAGTTTGTTTTGCCCCCAGGTTGTACTGTTATAGCTGACAATGCGCAAGCAGAATGGGAATGTCTCAGGTTGCATTTTCACAATTTTTTTAAGGCCATTGTATCCAGAAAGCTGATTGTTCCTGAAATTGATGCCGTCATGCAGAAGGTTGCCAAGTTTGCCATTACAGGCCAGAGTGAGCCAGTGCGAGTCCAGTGCCGGCAGGTTAGTAGAAGGGGTTTCTTTCCTTAAGCTTTCCTTAATAAAACCTGTTATTCATGCTTAGCATTGTCCATAAAAGAGATTAACAGCCCAGCTTCTAGCACTCAGCCCAGAACTGACCTCCTGTCATAGGAATTGCCAGACTGGATCAGACTCCAAGTCTATCTAGTGTAGTATTCTGTCTCTAATAATGGTTTGTACCAGATTCTTCAGAGGAAGTTATAAGCAGTTAGTTGTGGGATAATCTGCCCCTCCCCATCGCCATTAAGTCTCATTTGATCTCTGATAGTTCAAGATTGCCATAACTGCTGAGCAGAAGGTTTAACATCTCTTCCCATTCTTTTAGCAACATCTTTTTTGTAAATGTTGAGTCCCTTTTTGAATTTCTAAGTTCTCAGCTTTGCTGACTTCATGTGGTTGTGAGTTCCACAGTCTCATTACACACATGAAAAATATTTCCTGTTTATTTTCCACATTTAATTTTGCTGCATGTCCCCTTTTTCTTGTGTGAGACAGGGAAAGCAAAAGCACCCAACGTACAGGCTGCCCCAGACTTGCGATGCGATCGGCTCTGGGGATAGCGTCGCAAGTTGGGGGTGTCGTAACTCGAGCCCGCATTTATGACAGGTGTCGTAAGCCGTCTTAAACGTGGGGCCGAGGACATAAGTCGGGGGATTTCAGCCCCTTCCGTGCTTATGGAAAAGGTCATAAGTGCGGGGGGTTATAAATCGGGCCGTTGTAAAGTGGGGGCCTCCTGTATCTTCTCTAAACCATTCATTATTTTATATTCTTGTCCCTGCTTATCTCCTTTCTATGAGAAACAAGCCCAATCTTTCAAGTTATTTTTGTTTCTCTTCTCTGAACTTCATCTCACATTTAGGATTATATTTACTATCTGATAAGGAGCAGCTTTACAGCCTGGACTCAGTTAGACGTTCAAGTACTTGCTTAATCTGAAGAGCAAGAACAGTTCGAGGATGTAGTTTCTCACATGCGTAAAGACCAATGCTTGCTGAATTAGGAGCTGAGTTATCTTAGTGCAAGATGAATCCTACTTCCTCTTTTAGAGCAAACTGGTTGACTTTCTGCAGTATCTGGATGCCTCACTCCTAGCCCCAGGGCTCCAGGTGGCCCCCAGCCCCACTGTTTGGGTGGCCAGCACTAGGGCAGGCAGTATGGCCCAGCACGAAGTACCCCAAGTCTCTGTGGGAGGCACGCTGGCCTGGGGGCAGGACCAGGGTAGGCTCTTCAAGGAGGCACAACTTTCCTCTGCCTATGATACCCACTGCCCATGCTGGCACATCAGGACACAGCAAAGAAATTTGCCATCTAGGAAGATGCTTTTGACCTATTGTATTTGGCTCTCAAGAAATAAGAATGTTTTCTTGAGAAATAATGTGCAGCCACGCTGACTGCTTGTGTATTTTTATTTTCTGTGCGGTGATGTCTGCTGTGGTCCTTAAAACATCTCCCGCATAAACTTAAATGAATGCTGAGGCATCCTTTTTATCTGTTAGGGTAATTAACCTTTGGGACAGTGTTCATGGGGTGCGGTGCCTCCCCTGTCACCTTAAGTCTTTACATCGAGACTGGATGAGTTTCAAACATACCCGCTCTAGGTGCTACAGGAGTTACCGTGTGACAGTCTAAGGCTTGTGTTAGGCAGGTGGTGAAGCTAGGTGATCATGGTGATGGTCCCTTCTGGCATTAAGAGCTCTGAGTCTGTTTTTATGCACAGGGCAGATTTATAATGGAAGCTGCTGATGCTCTCAGTATCGGGAATCAAGCTAAAATGAGTTTTAGTTTAATATTTAAACTAAATTGAGGTTTTGTGGAGTCTGTCATTTTTCAGAGACATCAGAAGTTGGTAAGTGCTGGCAACACAATCATTATCAAGACCTGCCTATGCTGCAGGGTCCATAGCAGTATAGCTGTGACACTGTTTTTATGCCATCGTAACCCCATAACGTAGATACGTTCTGTAGCAGCAGAAGGGTATTTGCTGTCCTCATAGGAACTCCATCTCCCTAAGTGACAGTAGCTAGGCCGATGGAAGCATTCTTCCATTGATCTATTGCCTCCATACCGGGGGCTAGGTTAACATAGTGACAGCCCTCAGGGATGTGAATTTTTCCCACCCGTGAATGCTGTAGCTATGTCATTTTACATTTTTATGGGACTAATCTGGTGCTGAGTGCCTTATAACTCCCATCCAAGCCCATGGAAGTTGAGACGGCTTGGTGCTTTGCAGGATGAGCCCTTATGTTACACATGAAAGGGAGGGGTAGGTCTTATTAATAGTTTGTTGCAAAAAGCTTTGCTCTCATCATTGTGTTTTTACAAGCTTATCCTGTTGTTTCTGGTAATTCTTCCTGATCTGTTTTTTCAGATTTACCTGAAATACATACTCGACTATCCTCTTGGTGACAAGCTGAGACCCAACTTGGAGTTTATATTTGCTCAGCTTAAGTGAGTTTGTCATCCTTGTTTTTAAAAAGGGCTGTGTTTATAAATCCTTTCTTGTACAAGGATCCCACTGATTCCAGTGGGGCTCATGAGAATAAGAGATGCAGTATCAGGACCTCGTTTTCCTACCTGTAAAAGTAAAATGTTCACTTTGTTAGAAACAGGTTAAAGAACATTTATGGCAAAGAGGTACTACACCTACTGATCTTTTCTTAATTTCTATACTGGTTTTGCCTGTTGTTGCTATATAGCCAAGGTGTGGCTTTGTTGTTAATGGGTAGTCAGCTGTACTGCCAACTTGTCTACACACCACTGTTGTCCTCGCTCTGGCAGTGAATTGCAGAGCTCACCAGAGCGTTGTGTGCTAACTGCCCCACATGAATACTGCAAGTTTGCATTAACATAGCCCTCTTCATGGGATTACGTTAACAGACTTAAGTACCTTTTAGTTTGCGGCAGCAACATCCACATAGGGTAGCTACAACCCATTCTAGTGCATTCTGCAAGTGTCCCCGTAGTCTGGACTGCAGCACAGTGTAAACATAGCCTGAATTTTGTTCAAGCTGAACTAGAAGAGGCCCAGAAGAGGCCAAGGGCAAGTGGATTTGCGTGTTGACTAATAACAGTGAGCTAGACTGTGGCTATAGTCATAGACCCAGGCATGGGGTGATGCACACATTGAACTCCACTGATGCTGCCTTCATCAGCATATCCTCTCGGGTACTGTGAATTCTGCAGATAGAACCCATAATGTGGTGGCTGAATCCTGGTCCCCACTGAGAAGTACCTCCCCCCCCATATCTATGGGGGGGCAGAGAGGTACTTCTCTAGAGGAGTAAGGCTGGCTCTTAGTTATCTTACTTCAAATGTGTTAGTCTGCTGTTGAACAAGTTGAACAAATTGTGTATCTCCACTGTGTTTTGATTACCAAGAGCTGATTGTTCAAAGACCTTGGTGCGTGTATTTGGAGAACCCCAAAAGGTTTGTAGCTTTCTGAATTTCTTGTAATTTTGGAAGATACTAACCCACTCCATCTTGTTAATTATTCCAGTTATGACTATGAGACAGGAAGGGAGTCTGCGTTGGAGATGATCGCCTATCTCTTTGAAATGTTCCCTCAGGTAAGCATCAGTCTGTCAGGGCTTTTAAGTTACATCCAGTAACTCAGTTTGCAGATTTATTAGAACTGGATGCATTTGGCTGTTCACATCTTCTCCTATCACATAAGGGCGGCACAATTCTCAGAGCATTAGTGTTGGTTCTGCTCTAAAAAGTGACTGTTGAAATGACACCCTGGAGTTTCATGTTGATTGTCTTTGCAGTTCCATGTCAGGTTTGCTCATTTATATGCAAAATGGGGGGTTCTATGCACTCGAACCTGCTTAAACCAACTTGAAAATGGTTGAGGTTAGCGAGAAATGCTTAAAAACTAGGGATTGAAAGGTTAACCGGCAAGCATCATCCTTTTTGGGTGCTGCTTATCGATTCTGGTTAACCGGTGGGGGCTGGAGCAACTCCCCACCTGTTTCTGGAGCAACCTCTGTCTGCAGGGAACCTGGGTACCCTGCAGGCAGGGGACAGACTGCAGCTGCTGGGCTGAACCAGAGGCTGAGGGCTAGATGGAGATGTGGGCATCTGGGGGAGGAATGCAGGTGAGCAGGAGGGGGAATGGGAAGAAAGAGCTCATGCAGAGTAAGATGTGAGTTACAGCCTGCCCTAGAGAGCACAAACTTTTCCTGTTGCTCCCCCGTTTACCAGTAATGGAATCTGTCCATTATTACACCGTTGGTTCAGCAGAGGAGCATGGGCTGAAGGCAGAGCTGGGGGCAGAACTGTGGTTGGGGGATGAGCTGGGCTGAGGGCAGAGCAGTGGGTGGAGTGAAGCTTGGGCTCTTCAAAATGGTGTCCTCCGTGCTGTCTGGAGTCTGGGAAAGAAAGACTTCATTAAAATAGGGCCAGGCTGGCTAAAAGTGTGGGATGCTATTCCTCTGCTTGGGTACCTCAGTTTGAGCCTAGATTTGGGTCTCAGGAAAACTTTGGGTTTTTTTAAAACCAAACTTTAAAAAATGTGGAAAGCCTCCTGGAGATGGGCAGGTGATTGATTTTTGTTTCCTTTCAGGGGCTACTTCATCAATACTGCGGACTGTTCTTTGTCCCTCTCTGTATGATGATGGTAAATGATGACTCTGCCAAGTGCAAGAAAATGGCAGCCATGGCAAACAAATCTCTGCTTGTGAAAGTAAACTCTGAAAACCGAGATCTGATGTTCTCACTAGTCACCACCTGGTTTAACAGCGAGAAGGTATTTATCTTTTCAGTGCACCCCAGCTCTTTTCATTGGGGGAAACAGACTTGGAGCAAAGGAGGGGTTTATAAATGTTTAATCTCTGAGGGTAGCTGGGGTGTTGAGTTAAACTTTTGTGGTGGTGCAGGGAAGAGATTGTAGCGTAACCAGTGTAAGAGGAATAGCTCGCTAAAACTCCACTGTTCTGCACAGTCATTGCTGGCAAGCAGAGGAAAAGCTATGTAGATGCATTCTTGACTAGTCCAGCAGAAGTGGCTGCTATAGCTAATGTTATAAAATACTTTCCATTAGTGTCTGCCTTGTTTCTGCATGCTTATGGCTTTCTGAAAGTTCTCCATTGGCTTGAAGAATTCTCCTTGTTTCGTGTTTGCCCAAAGCTAAATATTTTGGTGGTGAAATTTGAGCAAAATCCTGATCTTTGAACTTGAGTTTAGTAATTGGCCGATGGTGCTATTTTTGCTCATCTGATGCTTAGTTCATCCTATTACTGGCATGTAGCAAATTTTAGGCCTTCTAGATCTAGTCCTGATTTAAGTGGTTCTGTTGACTTTTCCCCAGTATAGGCAAAGTGTGTCTCCATTTGAGCTTTATCATCTATAATAAGCTAACCAAATAAATGGTCTGACGAACAAACTCGTGTGGTGCTTCAGTACCCTGTAGTTTTGGGAACTTGCTAAAAATTAGCATTCTTGAAAGTTGAGCTTTGACGTGAGCCTGTGTTTTCACACACAGCTCTGGATATTGCATGTTTTAGGTTCCCAGCCTGAGACACCATAAAGAGGGTTGATTTTTTCAGAGCATGAATTGTTGCCTCACACTCTGGAAATCACTTTCCTTTAAGGTTGTCCTAGTTTGGATGTGCAGAACAGACTGAAGCCCAAATCACCAGCAACTTTGAAAATGCAGTGCCTTATTTGCTGAGCTGTATTACAGGGAGATGGCTTTTTCAGATTAACGCAAGAAATGATGATTGCTCTGTCCTCCTCTCTGTTGGCAGAGCTCGCACAAGAGGCTAGCCGCCCAGGCCTGTGGTTTGTTCGTCGAAGCCGAGGGAGTGGCGTTTGAAAGACAACTTGGAGCAGTTCTCCCACTGATCGAAAAAGAAATTGAGCCTCGGAAATTTGAAGATGTAGGTCATTAGACCAGGGCTGAAACTTTAGGAAAGAGACAGGTTTGGCTGGGGAAATTGCAATGAAGAAGTGAGAAAAAGGAGAACGGGGGCAAGAATAAAAGCAGAAAAGATTCAACTTTTCAGGCCTGGGACTTGACCAGAATGACTGAGACATGCCCAGTACATAGGTTCTTAAAGGGACACCATCTACTTAAAAGTTACACTTGTGTTTGTAAATCAGGGGTGGGCAATAAGTTTTGGTGGGGGGAGGGCACTCTAAGATTTTGGAAAGTGATCAAGGGCCACACTTTTCTGTTGAGGAGGTGCAGGGTCTAGGATGGAGGCTGGGTACAGAAGGGTGCATGGGGTAAGGGACTGGGGTGCAGGAGACATAGTGAGGCCTGAGAGGGAGTTTGGGTGAAGGAGAGGATTCTGGCCTGGGGAGGGGTGTAGGAGGGGATACAGGTTCTGGGAGGGAGTTGTGACTTGGGACAGGGAGAGTGCAGTGGGTTTGGATGGTGACGGGGGGGGGGACTGGGTGTTCCAGAGGCAAGCGTTGGCTATGAGGTGCTTACCTAAGTGTCTCCTGGCCAGTACCCCCAAGGCAGGCTGGGCTCCCTGCCTGCTGCAGCCCCAGATCACTTAGATCTGCAGGCTGTTCCCTCCATGTGGCGCTCAGCTCCTGGAGGGGGAAGAGGCTTGTGCTGCCCCCATTTCCTAGGCCAATCTCAGCTCCTATTGACTGATTGTTTCCAGCCAATAGGAGCTGAGAAATTGGCTGGGGGTGGGAGATCACATGATGCTTCCCCCTCCCTCCAGAGCAGAGAGCCGCTGGACTGCGTTTTAAACCCACGGCAGCTATGTGCCTGAGGGTCCCGGCATGGTGGTCCGCGGGCCGGATCCAGACCCCGGGCTGCATTGTGCCCAGCTCTGTTGTAAATGAAAACCTTGTTATGTGACGTGTCACAGCCTGTGTGTGTGTTGGGCTGAGTATGTGGGTGTGAGACTCTAAGAGAACCACCAAAGGGTACACAGACCTGTGCTGAGTGATCACGTTGCTGTAAACGTCCAGCTCTTCTTGCCCCAGCCTCTCTGCAACTCTTATCACCCTTGCTCGTTGTCACATCTGCAATTCCTTAAAAGCCAGTTCTCCCAGCACCATCTCTGCGGGGGTCAGGGGAGATAGAGGCACAGCGAAAAGTGTGAGTGGAGACTGAAGCTTCATGTGATCTCCCCAACCCCAGCCAATTTCTTCAGCTCCCCGCTTTCGCCACTTCTGCTGAGATTCTGCTTTTGAAATGAACAAAAGCCCTGCCAGGGCTCTTGTACATTTGAAAGTCTGAGGCTCAGCAGGGAGCAGGGCCAGAGCTCCTGCTGGCTTCCTTTTGAAATATACATTTCTTGTACATTTCCAAAGGAAGCCCCACACTCCCTGTGGGGCTTCTGCTTTTGAAAGGTGGAGGCGCCCTTATAGACTAATTGAATAATGGATGGTATTTCCATCGACTGTTCAATCAATTAATTAATCTAAATTTAATATCTCTAGTTATAAGTGACACAGTGTATTTGTGTACACATGCCTGCACGTACGTGCATACAGAGACCAGTGACATGGCAGTCTTCCTCGGAAACCGTGAATCCTTGTGAAACAGTTTTAATAGACTTATTTCCCTTTTACTAAATTCATAGAGCAAATATAAAGCAGGCCTAGGAGTTGATGTAGATGGCTTCAGCCATCAACTACATATTAAACTTATAAAATAAGCCCTTATGTACCATTCTAGCTAGCCATGGTAACAGTCTCTTTGTTGATTTACACTTCTTTTTAGATAACCGAAGAGACTGAAGAAAAGGCTGCAGACAGACTGTTGTTCAGTTTTCTCACCCTGATGATAAAATTAATCAAGGAATGCAACATTATTCAGTTAACCAAACATAATGAGATTTTGAGTAGTATCTGGCGTAAGTATGAATAATAATTTCTCCTGTTTTAGCACTAAGATTATAGTAGCTTGTGTAGCTGTGGTGTCCCTAATGCAATCAGACAAAGATTTGGGAGTATGATTTGTACTTTAAAGAGGCATCTGCAATATCTGGCAGTTACTAGTGAGAGTACAGGTGCTGACAGGAGAGGTTAGACCACCCGTGGAAGTGATCTCTCTCCGTTTCTGGTTGCTGGGAACTATTTTGGATAATCCAAAGCCTGCAAACTGGTGCCTGTTCAGCTGTATTTACATCCCCCTAGATTACAGCTTTCAGTTCTCAGTGAGATCACAAATAGCAGTCTGTGAACAGGTGGCAGAGCAGCTCTTACACAGGGTGCTTGACAACAAGCTTCCAAGTGTCTCTTTAGAAATCCCAGCAGGTGTCAGGTTGACAGGACTGTCTGAAGGCCCTGAATTAATCCAGGGAAGGGCTGTAGCATGGGCAAAGGTGAACTTCCCCATGCATAGCTAGAGAGACACGCTCTAGGGAAGAGAGGGCAATGCAGATCACTGGCTTTGCTGAGCTTGTCTACGAGGTTGCCAGTGGTGGTGGGTTTTAGAATGTGGTCACCTGTCCACTGAGTACCGGACTGAGACCTTAATAGCTCACAGGAAAAGTCACTGAACTGCCCCTTATTGACAAAAATACTCAACAGCAATGGTCCAAACCACAGCACTTAGACTCATGTAGGCTGTCAGGTATGTGAGCATCACTGTAGCCTATTGGAGTGGTGTGTTTATGCAGGGGAGGGGACTCTCAGATGGCAGGAACAAAAGCTGTGGCCAACCTGGGCTGGATTGGACTGGCTGGTGGCCCGGAAATCTGCAGTCAAACTCTAAAGAAATCAGCACATTTTACAGTAATCCCCTCCTGGCTGGAGAATGAGCAGTGATGACTCCAGTCACCAAAACTGTATATGCTGGGCACATGGACAACCTTGCTCAGGTGCCTGGGTACTTCCCCCTCTCGTGTGAAAAAGGTTATGTTGGTTGAAAAGCTTTTTCTTTCCCCTGAAGGTCACGTTCAGTCCCACTTGTGGTACCCTCACAGCTGGGTGTGGCTGACAGCTGCTCAGATTTTTGGCTTGTTGTTCGCTTCTCACAAGCCAGAGGAACTGGTTAGCAAGTGGAAAGAGAGCAAGGCAGGCAAGAGGAAAAAGTCCACGCTGGAGCCTGCAGCGACCAGCTTCTTCACAGAGGAGATGGACAAAAAGGTAAAGGATGTTCCGACTGATTCTCCCACCACCATTGCTCATGCCAGCATGTGTCACCTTTCTGGGGTTTCTGGTTGTCGCAGCATCTCTCTCCATTTTCTGCTCTGCACTGCTCTGTGCTGACTGTTGGCAGGCTGCTCCCATTGGATTGTAGCCTGCCTCCCTAGGCCTCGCCCTCATCAGCAAAATGGCTCCAAGTGACTCCTATGAAGACCAGTATCTCCTAGTAAGAAGCCTAGCCCCTGGCTAAGTATTTGGGCTTCCCTTTAGCCATTGGGAATGTGTCTGTAGGACTGAAAAATAACCCTGTGGGCTACCCCATCCTCCTGCCTGTTCCCTGTGGTGTGAAGAATTCCAACTCCCTTTTCTCTCCACAGATGAAGGAACTTGTGTTAGCGTTCTGCCACCAACTGCAGTCCAAGTTCCTGGATCCATCTCTGGGAGAGCAGGTAGGCGTCTGTGTGGGTTTCAGACTGCTGGGGCTTTAGACCAAACAATGAGAGAGAGAGAGAGAGAGAGTGTGTGTGTGTGTATTCTCTTGGCTAGACAGTGGAACAGGTATGGGAATGGTGAATGTTGAGGTGAAAATATGTTGTTAAAATGTAGCCAGACACCCAGATTCTCTGGTCATCTGAGATCAGCGCTTGTACAAACGGCCCAGTGGAACCGTCTGTGCGGGGGAACAGTGTTATTGTGACTCTGCTGGTGGTAGCGCTGCCGCTACCCACCGGAGCTGTCCTGGCACAGCTAGTGTGAGAGGCACAGGAGGGACTAGCAGGGAATGGATGCTGTGTGCTGGAATGGGGTTCTGCAATACCAGATCCTTCACTGGCATAAGGTGCCTGAGAGCTCCCGCGGTTGTCCTGTGAAGCCCTCACGTGGTGGGCTGGGCAGCTCTGAATCATGGAGCCGCAGCCAGCTTCCCTGCAGCCAGATCTATTTGGCCTTAGTACACTTCCTTCTCAAGGGCCTGATCCCAGAGCCACTGAAGCCAATGGAAAACTCCCATGGACTTAGAATGTGGACTTCTGGGCCCAATCCAAAGTGCAGAACTTGCTTTGCCATATGTGGCAGTCTGTGATTTGCACTCCCTTGGGTTTGAGCATCCTGACCTGTTGAAGGCCTCTCACCTGCCTCCTTCATGCCCCAGGGTCCATACTGGCAGCTCAGTTGGTTTTTCTTTTTGCTGTTGAAGGTTATAAAGAACTTGTTGTTTGTGGCCAGAGTTCTCTACCTTCTGGTCCCAGATTCAGAGGAGGGGGAGAAGAATGATTCTGAAATGGAAGGGCAGGAAGAGGTTTCTGAAGATGAAGGTGAAAAGGCAGCATCTGCTCAGGAAGAGAAGGGAGATGGCGAAGCAGAAGAGAAAAGCAGACCAGCCACGTTGCTATGGGTAATGAAAAGGCTCTCCCTGATGGCAAAGCGGGAAGCAGCATATTCCCCTAAAAACCCTGTGAAGGTAAGAACTATGTTGGGCCTCCCTCCATGCACGGTGAGAGAGCCTGCAGAGGGTGCCCTTTAGCCCACAGGGAGCCAGCTTGGGGTGCGTGCCGGGAGGCAGGTGCTGGAGGTGGAGGCCGTGCTAGGCTGTGGAGGAGGAAAAGTATCTGATTAATGAGAGATGATGAAGCTTGTTGCTCCAGAGTCCCAACCGGTTTCTCTGCCCTGCCACCTTTCCCTTCCCCTGTTCCTTTCATTCCCAGGCTCCCGGCCTTTATTGGTGTTTTTTAAAGAAGAGAATTGGCCGGATGCACCACAAATGTTAGTTCTTACCGGGGGTGAAAGTAACTTACATTTCTTACAGGTACTGTCCTATCACACCCTGTTCCTCCCTGCCCCGCCCTCTGTTGGAGTGGCTAAGGGTGGGGGCGGAGGGGTTGGCCATACAACAGTATCAGTAAGAAATTAAAAGTGTGGGGTGGAGTGCAGTGGGCTCAGGGCAGAGGGTTCGGGTGGGGGGAGGTGCAGGAGTTAGGGCTGGGGATGGGAATGCAGGAATCAAGGTTGGGGTGTAGGAGGGGCTCAGGGCAGGGGGTTAGGATGTGGGGGGGGGTGCAGGAGTTAGGGCTGGGGCTGGAAGAGTCAAGGTTGGCGTGTATAGAGGGGGCTCAGGCGGAGGGCTGAGAGAGTGCAGGGAGGGGAGCAAGGCGACATTGCAGGGACTGGGGAAGGGGCTGCAACTGCAGTTCCCCCTTTTTCTTTTTGTTGCCTAGGGAGCGAGGCAAAGTTCTGTGAGCTTCCCTCCTCCACTTTCCCCTGGGTAGCCGGCAGTGAAAGCAGCTTGTGAACTTTGCTCTTGCCCCCTTGTCAACAAAAAGAAAAAAAAACCTCTCAGCGAGGGGTTAGGTGCGGCTGCAGCCCCCCTCACCTCTTGAAATGGCAGCAGACTCTGGGCTGGGACAGTCCCAGACACTTACCTGCAGCTAGCCCCTCTACCCTGCCAGGCTGCGCCCGGCTCTCCCCCAACCCCGTCCTCCTTGTTGCTAAGTAGTGTTCCAGCTGGCAAGTTTCCTGACTGAGCACTGGGACGCACCAGCTTACTTTCACCTCTGGTTCCTACTCTGAGAGCCAGGTGTGTCCCAGGACAAATGCTTGTACAACGTCCAGACAGGCATGTAGGGAAAAGTTCCTTCTCTCACATCCATTCCCCACTCCCGTGAAGCACCAGAACACAAGCTTTACATTCCCCCATCACACAGCTCATGGGCAGAGATCTGTAGGGGCCGCCTTTCCCCCCATTACAGTCTCTCATATCTGGCATGTCTTCATTTTCAGAGAACCTGCATCTTTAAGTTCCTTGGAGCAGTAGCAGTGGATCTTGGGAAAGACAAGATCAAGCCGTACCTCCCAACAATCATCACCCCTCTGCACAGGGAGCTGAGCAGCACCTATGCGGAACAAGGTAACAGTGTTATTATTCCCTTACTGGGGTTTGGCATAATCTGTCCTGCAGACAGCCCCCTGTCCAAACGCCTGTCGTTCCCATTGTCCCCATCCCCAAATGCCTTTGTTTGGGGAGTGGTTGCTAATTAAAATATAATCAACAAATATGAATCATTCCTCAGTGGTGGAGCGAAGGAGATTTAGAAGGGGAAATGAATGACGCCAACAGAGATGTGGGTGGCTAAGGAGGGGCAGAGATTCAGGCCTCTGAAGGCAAGAACGTGAAGCTTGAAAATTATGTGGTGGAGGAAAGGGGCCTAGTTTGGTGACTTATGCAGAGGGAAAGGGGGTTTAACCAGACTGACCGACAAGGAAGGTGGCCCAAAGGCTGTGTGGTGTGTTGACTGGAGGTCCGCATCGGTGTCAGAGAGGCTAGGGTGAGGAGGATCCTGGATGACAGGGCAGCAGAAGGCACCTGTCTTGTTACAGTTGCATTGCAGTTTGTGTATAAAATGCAACACAACTGATTTTTTAAAAGATCAGATTGCCCTGGACATTGATAGGCTGGGCTAACGACCCGCACCTCCCCGTGCAAAATTGGGGTCACTAGGTTTATGCATCCCCAAGATATAGCTCTGTGCCACAGCTCCTGCAGGCAGCTGCACATTCCATGGGCCTTGCAAGCATTTACTCCCCAAGTCCTGCCCCACTGTTGGGAAACAGGCATGGTGAAGTGGAGGGGTTGTGTGCCTGCAGGGGCTATGGGAGCTGCAAAGGCTCTTGGCTGTGAAAGGCGGGGTTGGGAAGTGGGATGTGTAAACATCTGTTCCAAAGTGATGTTTGTTAGAGCTCCCCCTTGCCTTGTTTGGTTCTTGTTATGCAGACAGAAAGCAGGCGGGCAGAGTCCAAAGCGCAGGCAATGCAATATTTAGTGTGGTTGCCAAGCAAGCATAATCCACAGCTCTGTACACCAGGAAAGCTTTTTCCTGTTACCTTTTTTCCCACCTCTTCCTTAGCAGGCTTAATATGACCAAAGGTTCCACAATTTATGGTCATGTTCTGTTCTAGAGGGTTAGTGTGGGGCCTCCTCTTTTGTACCCCATGGGAGAGGTATGGAGTAAGGTTGTGTTCTGGCCAGTCAATGTTTCTTCGGCTTTTTAGTGTTTATTATGCCTCCCCTTACCCTTCTTGCCCCTCTTGACTGGTTGCTTGATCTTGCCTTGATATGGAATCGATGCAGCTGTATATTTGGCAAAACCAGCACCACTTCAGCTGTTTCTTGTCTTTTCTCATTGTACTAAAAACCTCATCTGGCTCAGCAGAAGCACCACAGAGTGCCTTTGTTCCTTGCTCACTTGTTAATAAGGAGAAAAATGTCAAAAGGGCCAACAAAATCCCCCGTTCTGTCTCAGGCCCAAATGCTGTATTATTGTCACTGGTACTCACCAGGCAGTTGGGAGCAGTCCTTGTTAGACTTCACTCTGGTTCTGTGGAGCAGAATATCAAGGCACTGTAGAGACAAAGGCAGGCTCTAGTAGCACACTTGTTTAAAGGTGTCTTTTCAGACCTCTAAAATTCACAGGCAGAAACTAATTATGTTGGAAACAGGTCAGCTGAGGGCCTGCACTACAGTGAGTGATGCTGAATTGGAGTAATTTAATCCAGGAGTTCTTGAGTACTCTAAAACACAAGCACAGAGCACTATTGGCTTGGAATTTAGCATTTCAGCTGGGATGCTGCAAACCCTGGAATCCCAAATGGCTGGTCCTGCTCTGCTGTGCTGAGCATCAGCACAGCACTGGCTAGAGCCACAACTAAAACACTACAAGCACATGGGCATGCAGGCACAGAGAAAAGGCAGGGCTCATGAAGAGCGGGAGTTGGGAATAGGCAGGCTGGTTACAAGCATGAAGCACTGAGGGCTGGAGGGAGGTAGGAGTATGTGCCCTTGAAGTGTATGAAATGTTCCTTAATTGATAATCCTTGTTCTTTCCTTCCTCCCATGACACTCCTCAATGAGTATTCTCCATTGTGGCCCACTGATAATGGCTAAGGGAAGGTGTTAATGCACATATCATTTCTATAGGAAACATGCTGTCTGAGTAAATGCCAATGCTGATTTGGCCAGTGGAAAATTAGCACTGGAAACAGCTGCTCTTTGCTTTTAATATTTATCCATTTGCATGAAAGCACTGTCAGTCACGTACAAGCAGTCCTCTAAGTAGACTGTTTTAGAGTGAGGACTTAAGAAGTCATCTCTTCTCTTTATTTCACAGATCCAACACTGAAGAACCTATCCCAGGAAATCATAGAACTGCTGAAGAAATTAGTTGGCTTGGAGACCTTTTCACTTGCTTTTGCCTCTGTGCAAAAACAGGCTATTCAAAAGAGAGCTATCAGGAAAAAACAGAGAGCATTGCAGGTAAGAGACATTCTCCATTTTCATTGCCCTTTCAAACAGTACTCAAAATGTTAATCAGGGCCTATTGCTTCAGAGGTGTTTGATCAGAATTTTTTTTTTAAATTAAAGCTGATATAGTCTCTTTAAACATCACCATGTTCTTCAAAAGGAAAAAACTTCTGCTTTTTTATTAGACTGTAGCAAACCCTGATATTGCTGCCAGGAAGAAGCTGAAGAAACACAATAAAAAGCTAGAAGCAAGGAAGAGAAAAATAGAATTCCTGCGCCCTGGCTACAAGGCCAAGAAACCAAGAAGTCACGGGCTAAAAGACTTAGCAATGGTAGAATGAAACATACTTAGAAACAGTTATATGATCGGTATATATTTGCTGCATAAGCCCAGTTGTGCAGTACTGGATGGTCAAGAGGCTTCTACTTGCTCAGATACAATGCCTAATACAGGGTAGAGAGCTACATATTCCACTGCATCAGCTGTGTAAAAAAGGAAATATTTAGATACTGTTTTAATGTATTTATTTGTAATTATTTTAAGAGTCTGCATAGATCCTATCTGTCACCTAGGATTTCATATCAAGCTGTTTGCTCTCTTCCTAGAGAGAATGTAAAAGGTTGACTTGATGTGTATTAGTAAACTATGGAACACATTAATGTACAGTTTAATGTACTCCATTTTTCTAATTAAATGTGCTTGCAAGCAGACTGGTTTTGATTAAATCTGCCATGAAAAGCTGTGCAATTCCCTTAAGGATGAGTAACTTTGCTGTGCTTAAGTGGAACATGTGGTAGGTTTAAATGTGTTTATATTGTCATGTTATAACTGCATACTGTGAGAGGTAGGAGGGGAGAAGGAGAAGGAAAGTATTCCACCCTTCTCCAACTTAAAAATGGTGCCTGCAAGGTACGTTAAAATACCTAGAGAGCATTTGTGGGAAAGCATCTATGCAAACTACTTAATCTGCTCAAACAAAATACAAAGAACCCTGCTTTGGCATCAAAACTGGAATGTCCTCATCTTTCAGCCCATATTGACAAGCACAGTGGTCAGGCTTTGAAGGCTGGATATACCCAGTACAGAAATATTTAGACAGGTGACACTTCAAAGATATTTATTAGTGTTTACATGAATAAAACAGCTGATGCCACTAAAATTCATAAGATTTATTCTAACCTGTCTCAGGCTATTTTCAATTAAGTCTCCATACAAATTAACATAAGTACATACCTTGACAAAGAGGAGCAAGGAAGGAGTATTTTAATATAATACATAGACATTCAGTTGATTCAGTGTATGTTTACAAATCAAGACAAGTGAGCCCCCTTTACAAGAGTCAATTCCCAGTGTGTGGCATTAACTTGCTTGACTGCAGAGAAAGGGTTGCTTGGATGTGTTTGACCACCATACCATGTGGCAAATTGTTTTACTGCCTACTCTTCAAAGCCTCCACCAACCTAAGGGGGGGAAAAAAAGCAAGTTTACTGAACAGTCAGTCCATTTCTACTGCGCTGAGAGGTTGTGCATTGCGCACTGGACTAATGAACAAAGCATGAGCTATGACATTTAGAAAGTTAAAATGAGCACTAAAAATATTAAGTGTTTACATCTTTTTGAAGAGCAGCATTATTAGTTATCAAGAGTTGAATTAAACAATTATTTACCATTCCATTGCCTCATCAAGCCCAGTGCCTTTAGTTGCAGAGGTTTTGAAAATCTGCCACTTTCTGTCCTTCAAAGCTGGTAGGCCAAGTGAGTTTGCCATTTCTGTGGGAGTCATGGCCTGCTCCATGTCCTGTTTGTTTGCAAACACCACTAAGATGGCTTTTTTCAGCTCTTCTTCCTAAAAACAAAATTAAAGTAACATTTTGCCCTGACCTCAAGAGAATATAAAGCAAGCTGCAGAGTTCTATATGTAGAGAAAACATAAGTTTTCAGTCTCTCCTTATGAAGAAAAGAAAGGTCCAGGCTTACTGGGCAAACCTTAGCTAAAGTTTGATGCCAGTTGTTTGCTCCTAGTTAGTTTCAAACAAACTTATACAGAATACTTAATCTCGAATTGAATCGTTCATGGGGCCAATAAAGATATACAAAGGCTGTGTCTAGACTGGCAAGTTTTTCCGCAAAAGTGGCCCCTTGAATTTGCGCAAGAACACTGACGATCTAATGTATGATTGTCAGTGTTCTTGCACAAATACCATGCTGCTCCCGTTCGGGCAAAAGCCCTCTTGCGCAAATGTATTTGCGCAAGAGGGCCAGTGTAGACAGCTCAGGACTGTTTTGCACAAAAAAGCCCCGAGGGCTAAAACGGCGATCGGGGCTTTCTTGCGCAAAAGCGCGTCTAGATTGGCACAGACGCTTTTCTGCAAAAAGTGCTTTTGCGCAAAAGCGTCCGTGCCAATCTAGACGCTCTCTTTTCTGCAAATGCTTTTAGCGGAAAATCATGCCAGGCTAGACACAGCCAAAGTGTATTAAGTTCAACTACTTAGCACACAAGTCATCCTATTAAAATCAGTGACATTCAAGGCCAGCCGACATGGGCCCCAAATGACAAAGCACTGTGAAGCTATATTAGTAACAGATTAGATTCAGTCTGGTACCCAAACAAAGGCTTATCTGTACTGACATGGAAGACTGACAAAAGCATTAAACAGATTGTATGGAATTAAGTTGTCCTACTTCCTTCAGAAGGAAGTAACATATTAAAACTGCTATTGAAATATTTGCAGAGTTCATTGTAGTAATGCTGATTTGTTTTAGATTTTCTAAGACGAAAGATCTGCAATTAGTATTTCAAATTATCTAGAATAGTACCCTTTTTTTCTTACCTCCAACATGGCGACAAGTTCTGATTTTGAAATGCCAATTCTGTCTCGATCACAGCTGTCTACTACATAAATAACCGCATCTGTATTTGAATAGTAACACCGCTAATATGGCCTAGAAGAAGAAGTAGGGGCTAGTTTAGTTTTACTAAGTGAAAGGAACCCAGCACAATGGCAGTTAAACAGTATAATGGCCAGTGCTTGAAAAAGCCACTTGTTCAGGGAGAGTAGAGTTGCCCCCCCCACCTAGATGACTGGCTTAAAAGGGGGAGGAAAGGCGCAGACCAGTCCACACGCTACTGCTCAGACAAGGAATCTTGAAAAAAAGGTAAGAGTAAAACTACTTTGGTACATCTTCATGCTCCCCAAAACGACTTGTCCCCAAGTTAACTTCATGGCTTTGAAAGGGCAACACAGCAGAGCTGTTTGTAAGCCCCATTTTTTACCCTGAAAGCTTAATAAAGTTTCACAAAACTAGTATGAAAAGCATCTGTCATGGATTTTGCTATTAAAGCAAAATAAGGCAAGCAAAAAAAAATATTATTTGATTCTGTGGACAGACTGGTAACTGGGTTCATAGTTAATCTTCATTTTAGAATAACTGTACCTACTGCCATATTTTATTTAGGATCAAAAGTGAGGTCTGTACTTGATCTTTAGCATCTAAAGTTTGTAATTGTCATGTTTCTTTCAAAAATAGACTAACGATTCTACAACACAAACTTAAGAACATGCCATACAACCACTATCCACTCATGTTAACTGAAATGCTTCTAAAATCAATTTTATGAGCTTGATGTTGAAAAATACAGAGCACCAAAATTCTACGTAGTCAACATGAATATCAAGCTCCAGTTGGTCATTCCAGTGTGGTTATGCCATATCAGTCTTACCTGATACTTGTCTGTCCTCCCAAGTCCCAGACTTGAAACTTTAGATTCTTATATGTTACTGTCTCAACATTGAAACCAATTGCTGAAATATACAGAGAGAGACTGTTAGTGCTACTGTCAAAGAAGACATTTCAACAAGAGATAACCTGTAATGTGTTCTAACTTCAATTAGACTCTTTAATCCTCATAAGTGTAATTAACTAGCTCTGGAGGCTTTAAGTCCATACTTCTCCACAGGTAATGTTAGTGGCTTCTTTTTTTGTGATCCAATAGTGCATATTAATACCCCAAACTCATGGTAACAAAATTCAAATGTGTGGCTAAATACTTTGTGTGTAGTTAGCAACATTAAATGTTTTTTCCTGTACTTCTACAGCACACTATAGTAATTAGAGATCCCCAAACAAGGATGCATGAGTTTCCAGCATCTTCTAAAACTTGCAGATTAAATTATACATTGTGTGTGCACACATCTCAAAGAAAATCTATGTATTAGATCGTCATTGGATCAATTATTCTTTACAGCACTTACTGGGGATGGTTGTAACAACTTCACCAACTTGTAACCTGTACAGAATTGTTGTTTTTCCTGCCCCATCTAGTCCCAAGATTAAGATTCTCATCTCCCGAGTGCCAAATAAACTGGAAAAAATAGTGGAAAAAAAGCCACCTAAAAACAAAGAACACAAACAAAATTTTAGTATGACGTTGCACTAGCATTAACATGAAGTCAGAGGTTTGACAATGTGTCCTATTGAACAGCATGAAGTATCTGCTTTAAAAATATCCATTAACCTGAAGTACTGGATTGTTCCCTTCAGTGGAACTGAACACAGCACAAGCTGTTGATTAGTTACATACCTGTTGCTCAAACTCACCTACCCATTCCTGTTCTCTAAAAGTTTGACCTTAGCAAGATCAGGTGGCAGAAGTAATCATTCCTGCAGTCAGCATTTGTTTCTCTACCAGCAGGTAGTGAACTAATTCTTTTTACTATTATCCTCTGCATTTCTTGGTACGCTAAATTACATAGGGACCTTCAAAACCTGATAATGTTAGAAAGAAAACTAAGTTCTCCTTCAGTATCACCCACCCACACATATATTTATTGGTTTAACAGAGGACATGTTAACTGAGGCCAGGCCTACGCTATACACTTCACATTGGTAAAACTATATCGCTAAGGGGTGTGACAAATCCACACCCTATGAATGCACTTATAGCAGCCTAAACCCCAGGTGCAGACAGCTCTAATGTTGATGAGAAGCTTGACAGGTGAAGGCAAGCTGTCCATGGGACAAATCCACCTCCAGAAGAGGTGAGAGCTAACTACTGAAGCAGCTCTCATGACTGTTTTAAGTGTAGCCATGCTTTTAATGAGATTGGATTCATTTATAGTCAGTGCAAATGTCTAACCCACCTTCAGAAATAGGGAGGTAATAGTGTAGTCAATTAACCAATAAGCAAAAGTTTGTAGGTTAATGCTACAGAGTACACACATTACCTACCCCCTTTCTGCCAGTAAATTTTTTAGCAGGCTGGCCAGCAACCCGGCTCAGTCCTGGCTCTCACAGGGTCCAGGACCTAACCCCCGCTGCAGCTCTGCATTTAAAGTGTATTAGGAGCCAGGTGGGCAGGCTGCCTGCCTCAGTTCCAGCTCACACCAGATCTGGGAGCTCAATCCCGCTCCCAGACAGGGTTGCTGCCATCCTCTATCAGAAGCAACAGGACAGGCTGACAGGCAGCCAGTCCACGAGGGGAGCTGTTTTTTAAACTGGTTCCTGCCTGGCACCCTGCGCTGCTGCCTCTAATGTAGGGGCAGCAGCACAGAGTGGCAGGGGGCTCCTCAGAAGTGGGGCTGAAGCACACTGGCTGCCAGCCCTGCCCCCAGGTTTTACAGAATAGTTGAGTAGTCAATAAGAATTCATAAGGTTAATCGACTATTCAATTAACCGATATTTAACATTCCCTATTCAGGGGTGCTCACCTCAGCTGGGACAGAAATAGGGTGGCTCAACAGATTGTTAAGCTTCCACTATGGAGGAAGACAGCACAGTACTGCAGACTAGTTGAAAGTCAGGTAACATTTTCTTTTGGAGAGGAGTTTTTTAATCCAAATAGAGTATGTTCTAGTCAGGCCTTAGTTTCAATTCAGAGCTTTAAAAAGCTGGGCTAGATTCAAAATTTGACCTTTTTGATAAAGAGACACCACCAAATCAAATTAATTAGAAACTTTACATCAAACAGCTATGACTAGAAGAGAGACTCTTATAGGACCAAACAGCACAAGCTTAAAATGACTTGGGACTTTTCTTCACCTAATAGGCAGACAGGATTTTCTGTCCCATGGAGTGCTCCCAACCCATGCAGAAGGGGTTAATAGGACTTTAGCTTGCAGCATGTACACAGACACACTGCTTTTTTACATATGTTCTCTTTGTAAAGCTTTTAGCAGAAGAATAAATGAGTGTGTTTAACTTGTAACTGCAGGCAAAACACTAGGCATAGCCCTTGGAAAAAAAGTAAAGTGCAGGTGCTGCCTTTTTAAGCAGAATGGCTTTCTGGAGATATCACAATGTAGATTAGGGAGCTGGGCAGCCTGAAAGCCTCCAGTGAACAGGGAATGAGACATGAGTCTCCAATCAAAAGAGGTATGACAGGGAGCCACAAACATTTAAATAGGTGCCCTCAAGGAACCACAGAGGGAGAATACAGGTACAGTAACTTTATAATTCTGACCAAATCATTTAAAAAAAACATGTGACACAGGACAATATTACATCCCCACCCACAAATGTTAACAGCCACACGTTAGGATCCTAAATATCAGATAGAACTTCTGCCAATGAAGAGACCAGAATTACAATACTCTAAATCTGGTACATAAAAGGAAATACCAACTTAAAATGACTGTTTTAATTGAAAGTTATTTTAACCTAATATTTAATAATAGAACTGAAAGTGATAAGATACAGTATAATCCCCTTTTGTTTTTGTGGATCTCAAAGTGGATGTCAAAACACAAAGTGGTACAGAAAATAAAAGGGATAGAATAGGGTAACTGAAACAGCTTTAAAATTAATTGTGTGTATAACACCATTTCCTGTTGATACATGCTCGCTTTATGATTTGAGAACATGTAATCAAGTGAAAAACAAAGTTGATTGGAAACTGCTTCACAACCAGAGATACAGCAATCACTAACATCATTCTGCATAAAGCCTACCAGATTCTACTTTAGTCCAATGTTTCTATCTCAAATTCTCTTTGTATTTTAACACAAATAGAACCAAGCACTGTTCCCTGTAACTGAGCACTTGGGTGACCGCCCAAGAAAGATTCAGGTGCAGCCCAGCTGATTAGCAGAGCTCCTAGAACCAGCAGCTTGTGTTTCTACTGGTGTGCACATCTGCACATGCCTCAGTGTACATAACAAAATTTATTCTGCACACGGATAGGAAAAGTTAGAGGGAACACTGGTATCAAGTACTGAGTTGATGGCTCTAATAAAGTCATCAACACACTGAAGAACATTCCTGGTCTTTAGCTGTACAGAAGACAAAGCTGTATAACTTCCTTCAGATAGATAGATACTG
This sequence comes from Rafetus swinhoei, assembly GCA_019425775.1. Classification (NCBI taxonomy): domain Eukaryota; kingdom Metazoa; phylum Chordata; order Testudines; family Trionychidae; genus Rafetus; species Rafetus swinhoei. The sequence continues at coordinate 263,615,492 of CM033437.1, read as the reverse complement.
TTGCACTACATTAGGTAAATGGCAATGTCATTATTATGGCTGCCTTAGGGGAACACATCAGATGAAGAATTTGAGAGATCAGAAGAAACTTCAGCACTAGACTAGACTAGGCCTAGCTCTTATACGGTGCTTTACATTATCCCCATTTTAACAGATGGGGAAGTAGAGGCACAGATAAGGAACTGACAAGACCTGGTCACTCTGCAAAGGGTGGTAGAACTGGGAACAGAACCCAGGTCTCAGCATAAGCCGACATTATCAAGTCTTGTTGACAAAACTTATGTTGACACCCACAAGTCAACAAAACAAAAATTGCCAGAGTATTCACAGTTGCTCCCTCTGCAGACAGATCATGTCCATAATTGGGGCACCATCATAGACAATGCGACCAATGTACTGTAGGTATGCAGCCCACAATGCAGTGCTGTGGGAAGACAGAGCTGATCCTGCATATCTTGAGATCCCCTCTGATTTCTGCCACAGCCTCCTCTGCTCCCAGGAGTAGCATCATGAGTAACTGTGATATCTTTATGTTGCAACTGCTCTGGAGCATAGGGTCATAATTCAAAATGATCTGGACAAATTGGAGAAATGGTCTGAGGTAAACAGGATGAAGTTTAATAAAGACAAATGCAAAGTGCTCCACTTAGGAAGGAACAATCAGTTTCACACAAAGAATGGGAAGCGACTATCTAGGAAGGAGTATGGCAGAAAGGGATCTAGGGGTTATAGTGGACCACAAGCTGAATATGAGTCAGCAGTGTGATGCTGTGGCAAAAAAGCAAACATGATTCTGGGATGCATTAATAGGTGTGTTGTGAGCAAGACACGAGAAGTCATTCTTCCGCTCTACTCTGCGCTGGTTAGGCAAGAGTCTACACTGGCTCTTTGTCAACAATAAAGGGTGGGAAAAGAAATGCCTCTTGTACAGATGTGGATTGGATAAATGGACGGTAAGATGGCTAGAAGGCCGGGGCCCAGCAGGTAGCGATCAACGGCTCGATGTCAGTTTGGCGGTCGGTTTCTAATGGAGTGCCCCAAGGTTCGGTTCTAGGACCGGTTTTGTTCAATATCTTTATTGATGAGGGGATGGATTGTACCCTCAGCAAGTTTGCAGATGACACTAAGCTAGGGGAAGAGGTATATACGCTTGAGGGCAGAGATAGGGTCCAGAGTGACTTAAGACAAATTGGAGGATTGGGCCACAAGAAATCTGATGAGGTTCAACAAGGACAAGTGCAGAGTCCTGCACTCGGGACGGAAGAATCCCAAGCATTGTTACAGGCTGAGGACCAATCAGCTAAGTAGTAGTTCTGCAGAAGAGGACCTGGGGGTTACAGTGGATGAGAAGCTGGATATGAGTCAACAGTGTGCCCTTGTAGCCAAGAAGGCTAATGGCATATTAGGTTGCATTAAGAGGAGCATTGCCAGCGGATCGAGAGAAGTGATTATTCTCCTTTATTCGGCTCTGGTGAGGCCACATCTGGAGTACTGTGTCCAGTTCTGGGCCCCCCACTACAAAAAGGATGTGGACGCATTGGAGAGGGTCCAGCGGAGGGCAACCAAAATGATTAGGGGGCTGCAGCATATGACCTACGAGGAGAGCCTGAGGGAGTTGGGTCTGTTTAGTCTGCAGAAGCGAAGAGTGAGGGGGAATTTGATAGCAGCCTTCAACTTCCTGAAGGGAGGTTCCAAAGAGGATGGAGAGAGGCTGTTCTCAGTCGTGACAGATGGCCGAACAAGGAGCAATGGTCTCAAGTTACAGTGGGAGAGGTCTAGGTTGGACATTAGGAAAAAATATTTCACTAGGAGAGTGGTGAAGTACTGGAATGGGTGACCTAGGGAGGTGGTGGAATCTCCATCCTTAGAGGTTTTTAAGTCTCGGCTTGACCAAGCCCTGGCTGGGTTGATTTAGTTGGGATTAGTCCTGCCTTGGGCAGGGGGCTGGACTTGATGACCTTCTGAGGTCTCTTCCAGCTCTATGAGTCTTGGATTCTAAAGAGGGTTCCAGCCCACAAAAGCTTATATCCATTAAATGTGTTAATCTTTAAGGTGCCACAGGATGCCTCCTTTTTGCTGAAACAAACTAACAGCCCCTGAAGCTTTGCTGTGAGAATAACCCACATATAGACGCGCCAGTAAATGAAACAATGAATTCACAGGATTGTGCCCCTTCTCGCCTAGAGCAGGGGGGGGATGGACTTGACCGTCTGAGGTCTCTTCCAGCTCTATGGTTCTATACGTTCTTTGTCGCCTAAACTGATGCATTTCCTGACAAACATCCGTGAAAGGAACTTACAATTTCTTACAGGTAGTGTCCTATTAGAACCCGCCCCCCTGCCAGCTCTTTAAACAGCTCCCTGCTGGCTTCTGCCCTAGCTCAGCACCAGGGCGCACCCTCGATGTGGAACACTCTGCTTTGCCGCCAAAGGGCAGTTTTTAGCAGCAAAACTGGGCAGTGCAGATACACCCCGAGCCCAGCGCCCCCCTCACCGGGCCTCCCCGAAACCTCCTGGACGCAGGTGCAGCCGCTACCCGGCCTTTACCTTCGCAGCGGCCTCCCGCCCCCTCGCTCAAAGGCCTTTGCAAAGACACCGCGGCGTTCAACGGGTGCCCCCCCCCCACCGCGCTCACCGGCCCCACGAGCGACAATGGCACCGACCCAGCCGCCTCCACAACTGGGGGGCCCGGCGCCGCCCCCCGAGCAGCAGCGCGGCCTGGGCCCACGCCCCGTATTGGGGGCCCGAGCCTCGCGCTGCCGGCCGAAGCCCGCCCCGCGGCCCCGCGCCTCACCCATGGTGCCGCCGCTGCCCCAGGCCGCCGCGAGCAGCTTCCACGTCGGCTCCGCTGCTTCGGCCTCGGGAAGCAAGTAAATGAGGCGCCGCCCGCAGCCTCCCACTTTCGGCACCGAGCCGGGATGGGGCCCGTTGGAGCCGGGTCGCGTGGCCCGCGCTGCTGACGGGTGCAGGGGCCGCGCGCGCGCGACAAGGACGCTCCCCGCCTCCCTAGGGGCTTCTGCCCGCCAACGCGCAGTGACGAATCTGCGGGCGCTAGAGCAGCTGAGAGGCCGCAGGTGGCGCGAAGGGCGGAAGAGGCGAGAGAGGGGTGACGCGGCTGGAAATGGGGCGGGGATTTCCACGTTACGCCTCACGTGCTTCCGCGCCCGGCTGTAACCGCCTGGGAAAGCTCCGCGCCTCGGCACCGCCCCCTGCCGGAGGGGAGGAGCGGAGCAGGGACAGCACCAGGGCCGGCTCTGATTGGCTCTCTCCACTGCTGGTCTGGGAACGCGCCTCCCAGGGGAGAGAACTATCCTACAGCCGCAAGCCCGACCGGGTCTTTGCACCCCTGCATTCAGCCCTGACTTGTTACCTAGGACAGCCGAGAGGGGCCAGCGCCTTCCACCCTCTTGCACAGAGAAGACCCTTCCCTTCAGTCTCCTGTGTCAAAAATAACAGAGTCAGGGCCCAGAACAATTGAAGGACAAAACATTAAGCAGCAAAAGACCCGCTCTGAATGGGGGGGGTAAGGCCCCTAACCGGCACAACAAAAACTTGGAATGAGTTTTCTAAAACTAGTTTTGCCAACAGTATTTATTCTACTGTATCTTGCCAGGGCTGTAGCTCTGTCCTCCAGGGTACATGTCGGACAGCTGCTGAGCTAAAGAGAACTTATTTTCCCAGACTTCAGTTCATTGTAATGCCATGGCCATACATTACTGAGCTACCCTTAGAGATCCACTACCAAATGAGATCAACATTGCTGAGCATAGATTCACCTTTCCTTTTGCTTTTCCTATATAGCAGATATTCCTCTGTACACAAGAATCCAGGCCAGCAAGAATGCATAACCTAGAATCATAGCATACTAGAACTGGAAGAGACCTTGAGAGGTCATCAGGTCCAGTCCCCTGCCCTCACAGCAGGACCATCTAGACCATCCTAATGGAAAGTGTGCAAGTCCCATAGTAAATCCAGATTTGCCAAATAAGTTTTAAAGAAGTTATTTTCCAGAGCACTAATATCAGCCTATTAGAGTATAACAAAAAAACCAAAAAGTAAAAAGGATTTATTCACCAAATGATCGTTTAAAAAATAAAATCTAAAGAATACAGGGCAACCCACTTAAACATGTACTATATCCTCATTTAAACATTCTTAAAGGGCATTGAGCCATTAATTTAACTAATATTAAATTAGGTTAATAATAGAATTACTGCTACTTACACCTGTTACCTTTATTAGCAGCAAGAATTCTAGTTAATTAAAATGAAATGTTTATTGCACTGGAATATATAAAAATACATTTACAGCGTAATAAACAATTTGGAAAAGCTTAGGTGATAATACAAGCCATGTATTTTTCACAGCTATTTCACATTATTCTATTTTTAACAGGACAAAACTAAAGCATAATCAAACAAAAAGTAAAACAAAACCCAGTTTTTCCTGTGTGGGATTTTAAAAAATGATATATCTTCTCAAGATGTCTCAGCAGTGTCAGCATAGAAGCTTATTAATTTGATTAAAAACTATGGACACAAGTTAAAATGAACTGTTCAATTTTCATTTAGGTGATTCCTGAAATCACTGTTATTGGCCAGTGTAGCGCGGTAGACTAGCAGTTCAGATAAACCTGCTATATATTTGTACAACACTAACAGTGTACTAGGTGCTTTACAGACACTTAGGAAGATAAGGTTCCCTGACCTAAAACATTTCTAATCTAAACAATTACGATTGATTGGGTACATAAACATAATAGTTGTGTGGTAATAGGGAGGTAACCTAGTGACAGATGATGTGGGAAAAGCTGAAGTACTTTTCACTGTTTTCACAGACAAGGTCAGCTCCCAGACTACTGCACCAGGCAACGCAGTATGGGAAGGAGGTGGGCAGCCCCCGTTGGAGAAAAAACAGGTTAAGAACTATTTAGAAAAGCTAAACAAGACATACACAACTCCATGGGTCCAGATTTAATGCATCCGCGGGTACTGAGGGAGTTGGCAAATGTCATTGCAAAGTCTTTGGCCGTTATCTGTAAAAATGCGTGGAGATTGGGAGATGTCCTGGATGATTGGAAAAAGACAAATGTAGTGCCCATCTTTTAAAAAGGGAAGAAGGACAATCCAGGGAACTATAGACCAGCCAGCCTTACCTCAATGCCTGGAAAAATCATGGAGGGGATCCTCCAGGAATCTATTTTGAAGCACTTGCAAGAGGGGTTAAGCAATCAGGAAAGGCCAACATGGATTCACCATGGGCAAGTCATGCCTGACCAATCCGATTAGCTTCTATGATGAGGTAACTGGCTCTGTGGACATGGGGAAGTCAGTGGGTGTGATATACCTTGACTTTAGCAAAGCTTTTGATACAGTCTCCCACAATATTCTTGCCAGCAAGTTTTAGTATGGATTGGATAAATGGACTGTAAGACGGACAAAAAGCTGGTTAGATTGTTGGGCTCAACGGGTAGTGATCCAGGGCTCAATGTCTGGTTGGTGGTCAGTTTCAAGCGGAGTGCCCCAAGGATCGGTTCTAAGGCCGGTTTTGTTCACCATCTTAATTAATGACCTGGATGAGGGGATGGACTGCACCCTCAGCAAGTTTGTGGATGACACTAATCTGGGGGAGAGTTAGATACATTGGAGGGCAGGGATAGCGCCCAGAGTGACCTACACAAATTAGAGGACTGGGCCAAAAGAAATCTGATGAGGTTCAACAAGGACAAGTGCAGAGTCCTGCACTTGGGACGGAAGAATCCCAAGCCAGTCTCGGGGACTGACTGGCTAAGTAGCAGTTCAGCAGAAAAGGACCTCGCGATTACAGTGGATGAGAGGCAGGATATGAGTCAACAGTGTGCCCTTGTAGCCAAACAGGCTAATGGCATATTAGAGTGCATTAGGAGGAGCATAGCCAGCAGATCTAGAGAAGTTATTATTCCCCTTTATTCGGCATTGGTGAGGCCACATCTGGAGTATTGCGTCCAGTTCTGGGTCCTGCACTATAGAAAGGAGGTGGATGCATTGCAGAGGGTCCAGCAGAGGGCAACCAAAATTATTAGGGGGCTGGAGCACATGACCTATGAGGAGAGGCTGAGGGATTTGGCCTTATTTAGTCTGCAGAAGAGAAGAGTGAGGGAAGTTCCAAAGAGGATGGAGAGAGGCTGTTCTCAGTAGTGACGGATGGCAGAACAAGAAGCAATAGTCTCAAGTCACAGTGGAGGGAGGTCTATGTTGGATATTAGGAAAAACTATTTAACTAGCAGGGTGGTGAAGTACTGGAATGGGTTACCTAGGGAGGCGGTAGAATCTCATCCCTACAGGTTTTAAAGTCCTGGCTTGACAAAGCCCTGGCTGGGATGATTTAGTTGGGGTTGGTCCTGCTTTGGGCAAGGGGCTGGACTTGATGACCTCCTAAAGTCTCTTCTAGCCCTAGGATTCTATGATTCTATGAGTGTACATACTTAATATTAATGATAAATACAGAGTGGCCAGATATAAAACAGGAAAAATGGTGCATGCCTGTTTTTCAATTGAGAGAAAAAAAGAGGAATGGTTACAGATAATGCATACTATAGGTACTAGGGCAATAGGATCTACTAGTTTATTAAAAAATGGTAAAAATGTGGCAGATTATTACAAAATTTATTATCCAAAGAATAAACCAGAATTTGAAAAGTTACAATATCCCCATTTGTGTTGGTGTAATACAGACCAAGTTAATTTCCTTGGCATTCAGGAGTCCTAACCAATTATTATTGGCAAAAATTAAAGAATTCCCTTAATCAGTTGAAGTTCTGAACAAATACCAATCAATTACTGTATCATAGTATTCTAAGGTTCAATAAAGTACATTAAGCCAGCAGATTTCCAGAATTATATTTTTGCATTCTCTCCACAGGGAGCCCTGACCACTTTTGTGGAGACAGGATAAATGTTTATACGGGGAAGAGAAGGGAAAATGATTGAGAATCACCAAGATTTCACTAAAGAACAAATAGTGTTGTATCTAACACTATTCTTTCAAAACCATTAATATTCACAAACTGAAAGACTGGATCATAAAATAATCTCAGTCAAACATGCCAATCTACTGTACAATACAAAATGTGAGGAACTGTGAATAAAAAATACTAAGCAATGGAAATTTAGAAATGATAGAACTCACCTGCAAATATGAACAGTCTGCATTAAAGATAATGTATGGCAATCTATACTAGAGTTGATTTACTATTCTTCCATGTAAAAGATTTTGGTAGCTCTTTTTCACTGCTTATGGAGCCGAACTCAATGTTCATGTGTTTCTTGTCACAAATTTCATTCTTTCCCTTATGTATCTTTATGCCCAATGCTTGGCACACTAGCAAATAGGAATGTACACAAAAGGAGGCTTAGATACAGAACAGGTCACATAGGAGAAGCAAGTGAACAGAGCTCAACTGTACGGATCAAATTTCCCCAGCATGGGTCAGACTCTCCCACCTCCTAGATACTTTACCACTTCCTCAGCACCTAGAATCATACAATTGCACCTAAATTCATGTCTGTTGGAAGGGAACAAGACAAGATGGGAACAGAAAAGCAGGCTAGTCATTTGATGGAATAATGGTCTTCCACCAAGCAATCCATTTTGAAGAAACACTCATCTTGTCTGCAAAAACAGGGTCAAGAAATCCGCATTTCCATTAATTGTGTGATCCACAGTGTGAATGCAGTATCAGAGAGAATACCATAATTGGAGCCTGGCGGATTTGCATTTCTTTCAAATCATCACATGGAGGTCTGCAGATTTCCCAAATAAAAAAGCTCGAGATTCTTTTTAACTTTTCCATTGTATTTCCAGTAACCATAATGCAACTTTAAAAAAATCCTTTATTTTCCCTGTGACAATGGCAGTAGGCAAGAAAGAATACACAACACTGATTAATTGGTGCTAAGAAAAAAAAAGGTAACAAAATATTTTTGGACATAATTTAGAAAAGGTAGGTTCTATAAAATCTGAGTTTAAGGAAGTCTGCCCTGGTTCATTACTTGTGGGGGTCAGGCAGCATGAGGAAGAGTCTGTTAGGTCCTTGATATCCTTAGTAGACCACGGATACGTCTGACAAGTGCTTGAATGAAAGTATAGCGTGACCGGACTTTCGAGTATAACCCTTCAATATCAAGGAGCTTCTTCTGCAGAGATTCACCAAAGCTGTTGGTAGCTTCAATCTGAAGCTGAGCAAAAGAAAAAATGGGTGAAATGGACAGTGGTATCTAGTCCTCTCGTTGAAAAGAGATTTTTTTCATCATCTCCAAGCCCTTGCCAATGCCACACCTCCTCCAACTGCTTAAAGCCCCCTCTTAGAAGAATATTTGGGAGGGGGCAGGGAGAGATGTTCTAGATCAGTGGTTTTCAAACTTTTTTTCTTGCAACCCAGTTGATGATGCCTGTGACCCAACATAACTTTTGACTAGAGTGCAGCCTCTGGGGTGGTTGCTTCAGGGGCACAGTACAGTCTGTGGTGCCAGGACAGGCAAGAAGCCTGTCTTAGCACCTCTACTGATCACCTACATGGTCACCCTACAGCAGGGGTTTCAAACTCAATTTACTTTAGGGCCAGTGCTAATGCTCAGATCCTCCTAGCAGGCACCCCTCTGGCAGGGCTTGGGGTGAGGCGGGGGGTGGGAATCCTCTGCACATTCACCCTTTGCATATCTCCTGGCACTGCCTGCTGCCCCACAGTAATTTAATCCCCCTTCCTTGGAGTTTCGCCCACTACCACCATCAGCATAGCTGTGCTAGAGCAGCTTCCGTCTGCTAGCTCTGTGCTGCTGCCGGCACTTCCCTGTGGCCCAGGAGATGTGTGTGTGCAGAGCGGTGAAGTGGCACAACCAGGCTGGCCTGGGAGATTACGGTGGAGCAGAGCAGAGACTGCAGCATTGCTCTGCTTCACCATGGCTCCTACTGCCCCCGCTCAGTGGGGAGTAAGGATGTTAAATATCAGTTAATTTACTAGTTGAGTAGTCGATGGAAATTCCATCGACTACTCAACTAGTCAATAGGTACTTCCGAGTTCCTACTTTGAAATGTACAAGAGCCCCAGTACGGGTTCTTGTGCATTTCAAAGTTGGAACTCGGGCATGCAGCCCGAGCCAGTGGGAAGTCCTGTTGACTCCAGGCTCCACGCGCTTTGAAATACACAAGAGCCCTCCGGCTCGTGTGCATTTCAAAGCGGAAGTGTTTGTGTGGCACTCGGATCTGCACGCCCCGTGCCAGCTTTGAAATGTACGTGAGGGCTCTTGTGCATTTCAAAGCGGAAGTGCCCGCATGGAGCCTGGAGTCAGCGGGGGACTTTGAGTGCCTCGCTGACCCCAGGCTCCATGCGGCGCTGCCACTTTGAAATGCCACGCAGAGACCGGGTCAGCTCAGGACTCCACCAACGATCCAGGACTCCATGTGGCATTTCCACAGAACCCAGGGTCAGCTCTATCTGATAGAGGCAGCAAAGCAAGGGGAGCGACTAGTCGGCTAGTCCTTAACATCCTTAGTGGGGAGGGGCTAACCCCTGCTGCCGCCCTGTGTCAAGCCCTCCGGTAATCCCTCAGGCTGTTTCCCTCGGGGGAGGGAACTTGAAGGAAGTGGTGTAATGGGGCAGGGGTAATGGGCGAAGACTTTGCAGGGCTGAAGCAGAGATTGGGCTTAGGGGAAGGCTATGGACAAACTTCCCCCAGCTGCAGAGACTGAATGCTGGCGTGGCACATGGGCTGGATTGTGGAACTCCTCAGTCCATAAATGGCCCATGAGTTTGAGACCCCTGCCCTACATCCAAGGTGACCTATTGCCTGACATTTGATGATCCAGTACTGGGTCACGACACATACTTTGAAAACCAATGATCTAGTTTGTTAAATATTTAACAGATCCCTAGGTTTATCAGTTTAAATCATACACTAGAAGGTATTTCTATGGAGGGTTTTTTGGTGAAATACATAACATTTTAAACACATATATGCTTTGACTTTAAAAACCACTACTTGTGTGCTGCAATTTAAGCACGTACATGTTTGGCAAATTAGAGCCTTAGTGTTATATGACTTGACTTCTAAAATACAGAAATCATAGCAGAGTTGCACTTGTAGGCAAAAATTTCTCTATGTTACAGGTTAATAAAAATCCATATATTGAACAACAATTTTTGTTATTAATGGTGGAAAAGGCCAGAGTCCCAGGCCCTTTTAAATTACTGTTAATGTACAATGTGGCATGCTCCACACAATGCTCCAAGCTCCCTGCCCTGGCTCTGCCTCTTCTGCCCAAGTCCCCGCCCCTTTGGGAGTATGGAGCTGCCTCACATACATACTTTGCCTAAGGACCCACATAGGCTGCTGGCTCTCCTGATAAGCACTGGAAATTTGTTAGCTACAGCATAACCAGCTGCCATTCTTCTACCCCTGCTCTTTACTATAGTCCATCTGCAGCTGACCAAAAATGAACAGCTGCAGCATCACACAAAATTAGGTATTCTGTCTTCAATACACTGTGTCTACATTGGCGTGATCTTGCACAAAAACTTGCTGCCTGTCTACACTGGCCATGTGTTCTTGTGCAAGTAAACTGACGTTCTACTGTATAAAATAAGGGCTTCTTGCGCAAGAACTATGATGCTCCCACTCAGGAATAAGCCCTCTTGCGCAACTGTTCTTGCACAAGAGGCCAGTGTAGACAGGCAACATGAATTTCTTGCGCAAGAAAGCCCTATGGTTAAAATGGCCATCAGAGCTTTCTTTAAGACATCTACACTGGCATGGATGCTCTTGCGCAAAAGCACATCTCTTGCGCAAAAGCACATGCCAGTGTAGACACTCTCTTCTGGAAGAGTTTTTGCACAAGAACTCTTCCGCAAAAGAGTTCTTGCGCAAGAAGCTGCCAGTGTAGACGTAGCCAAACAGCCATCCTTCAAGGGCAACAGACATTTTCTTATTTCAGAAGCAAATTATTTAACAGCTGCACCTTATTAGTCTAATTTACAAGAAAATAAGAAAAAAAACAGTAATTTAGCTCTTGGTATTTCATTTTCCATGATCCAGATTTTGTGCATTAATATGTCTGTGTGCATAATTTAAAAATACATGTCTAGCAGTGCAATTGATACCTTTATTGCTGCCAAATACCTTTTGAAAATCTGTGTTATATCTTATTTGTAGTTCAAGTAAGCATTTAGCAACAAGTTATCACAGATCACTCCTAAACATGGAAACTATAGACAGACTGTTGACAGTAACTACATGTTAGCACCACATCAGGTATGCTATAATTAAGAATTATTTTATCTGCTGCATCTCACCTGATCTATATCATGCTGGCTCACTCGATTCTTCCCATTTCTGAAATCCAAGTTAGGCTCTGAACTGAAGGAATCTTGACAAAAAAAAAAAAATCACAAATTTAAATTCTTCATTCCACTTTAGTAGCCTATATTTGGAGGTATGAAGCAAGATTAACATACCAAATGCCTATTTTGTACATAACAGAAAGTTAAATATGGATTAAGAGAAAATCACAATAGATTTTTCATGACCCGCTGATTTTTCATGACCCTCTCAACCATTAGAGTATTAACTTCAAATAGCCCTGGATTACATAATATGGCCCGGTCAGCAACAACAATCTCGCAATGCTATCTTTCCTTCCCTGACTTTTTCTCTTCGTCACCAAATCCACTGGTGAATTAATATTGTATCAAGTTAAAATGCTTTTAGAAAACAAAAGTCCTTACATTTGTTCTTATCACCACCTTCAATTATTACATTTGGAAACATTTTTTTAAATATACAGTTTAATTTTTACCATTTATATTTGTTTACTTTTTCAGCTTATTAATGTTAAGTTTTGTAAACATCTATTTTAGAAAACTTTAATTTTGGTATTCAGTCCCTTGATATTGCCAGCTGTTTTTATGTTAAATTTACAAACAAATGCAAAGGCACCTTGAGGTTTGAGAAATGTTACCTTGTAGCCTTCTGCTCTTAAATGAAGTCCTGGAAGCAAGCAGCGAATCTTGGGAATCAGTAGGGGTGCAATGCAGTAGATAGTATTCCAGGTGACGCCAAAGAATGAAGAGGCATGTTTCTATTATATCTGTAGATGTGCCAGTGAAGGAGGACCACAGTTCATTTATGCTGGTTTTAGATTGTATCCCTATTAGAGGATTGTATCCCTATTAAAAAAAAAAAACCTCTGATCCTGCAAAAAGCTCCATGCATATTTAACTCTGTACATGTGAGTAGTGACTGCAATGGGCCTACTCACATAGGTAAAGTTAAACATGTGTTTGCAAGACTGGGGATTGAGGTGTCTGTTTCTTGGAGACCTAAATGACTCTGATAGGCAGCTCCTACTTGTCATGGCCCTCCATTTTTTCACAACAGTAGTTCAAGTTACTTGCATGGCTTGGATACACTGACAGCATGCTTTGTAAACCTACACACTTGATTCTTTTTATTGTTACATGATTCCAGATTTAAGTGCTTTGTTGTTCAGCTGTATTTCCACTTCACCACAAAGGAGGAGAATCACCACCCTAATCATGTCAATGAACTTTATTTGTTGTTGACTTCTGCAGAGATAATGCTATGGTACTAATGACTTTCTTTCAGAGCTGGTACCACAACTAGAAAATAAATATTTAAATGCTGAGCATAGAAGAACATACCAACTGATTTAATTGCCAATATCTTCTTGCCTAGGATTGGCATTATTTAAAGTGGCCTGAAACCCAATTGATGGTTAAGCAATAAAACAAACTTAATTTTATTTCTAAGCAGACTTTTCCAATTTTCTAAGTGTCACCACTGGAGTTGTCATAATTCCAAAAGGATACAGGAACATAGGGAAAGCAACTTGGCCCGATTGTTTATCAGCTTCACCAGACGCCGTCTTGCTAAAACATATTTTTGGGCAGTAGAAATTTTGTCCACCCCAGCTGGCATCACTGACTGACACAGCTATAGTAAGAAGAAAAGATGCAATGATTCAACACTCTGTAGCAAACCAGAACAGTCAAGGAAATACCCATAACTGCTTTGTAGAACTTTGTCTTCTGGGGAAGGTCTCTCTCTGTTCTTCTCCTTCCTCTCACTCACCGCAGTCATTAGAAAAAACTCCAACATTACCCCATTCCCCGACAGTAAAAAGGCACAAGTATACGACTGTCATAGCTCAATACTACACATTTCTACATTTAGTTTATTTACAGGCCACAGATACTTCTGACTGTTCATGATAAAGTCTACAGAATCCATTACCTCCTTTATCTCATCTGGTGGGAGCTGCTCCACATTCTGTAGCTTGTTAACACTCTGTCGGTGGCTGTCATAGTAACTGAAGAAATCATTAGCATTCTGTTTCAGCAAATAGGCAATGATGCCCAAGCCAGGCAGGCGCCAATATGGGACCACTGGAGCTTGTGTGTCTAAGAGAGATCACCACCAAAGTTAAAACAAGTTATTTGAAGCCCCACAGCTATGCAGCTTATGCTCTACTATTTGTCACTCCCATAGTGCAAGGATATGGAAATACTGGTAAACTTTATTTTGGATGTGTGGGCCACATATATTACATAGATGAGATTCTAGGACAAAATTCAGTGATTTCATCTGTTGCTGACACATGGCAGGCAAGCAGATAGCTGTTAGCATTCAATTCCCCATATCTTTTCTTGTGATGAAACCTTATAATTTCTGCTTTGTGCAGAGCTCACATCCAGTCTCCCTCCTTCTTAATCAGTGACAACAAAAAAGGCTAACCACTGTGTGCCCAACTGCTATACAGGTTGAAATTCTCCAAGCTGGGACTCTCTGGTCTGGATGTTCCAGGATCAGAAAGTCCCAGTGGAGAGCTAGCACCTGGGAGCCCCGCAGGCTGGCAGGGCAGTGGGAGCCCGATGCACAGAAGCAGCGGGGCTGTCTAGCAGGGCAGCAGGACTGCCCAGTGTGGCAGCAGAAGCCCAGTGCACAGAAGCGGTGGGACTATCCAGCAGGGCAGTGGGAGCTGTCAGGGCAGCAGGAGCCAGCGACGGGTGGGTAACCTGCTGGGAAGCTGGTGGTTGGGCCAGGGGTGGGGAAGGGCTGGAGGCAGGGGAGCCAAAAATGTCCTCCCCTCATCTGGCAATATCCTTCATCTGGGACCAGCCAGGTCCCAAGGGTGCCAGACCAAGGAGGTTCAACTTGTACAAGGGGAAATTCCATCTGCAGTTCATTATTCAAAGTCATAGCAGGAGCACTGGGGCTACACGTTACAGCCACAAAAGATTACTTTCATGCTTTGCACAACAGCTCAGGCTTATTGAACCCTAGAATTCTGAGTGTCCTCTAACAATTATTCTGGGCTGCTGAATGGATAAAAAACAAATGACTTCACATAAACCCAATCCACGTATAACTCAGGCTTTCCAGTATGGATCTCTCTACCTATAATTTTTCACTAAACTAACTCAGGCTTCAAAAGTCTCAAAAAGCTAGCATTTACCGTATTAGTAATTTTACACCTTTTAAGATGGCTGCTCTATCAGGGGAAGAAGAATTCTTGAAAAACATGTTCTTACACATATGAGATAATCAAATGGAAAATAAAAGTCACTGGTTGAATCAAGGCATTTGTATCACAATGAAAACGTATCAGTAACAGTACATTTATTAGTAATAGCTTTGCAAAACATTTACTACAAAGAAAAACTGAATTTGCACTGTTGGGGTTGGTGGTGTATTGTTTTAATAACTAGTGAAAATGTAGTGCAATCTCAGCCAATCACATCCCATTTGTTGCAATTTGGCATAATTAACATCTATAGCAAGTTAGAAAAGGCACATTGCTCATGTCATGAATGAGGTGTGTCACCTGCTATTGGTCCAACTTTCATAATTCAGTCTTGGATACATAAAAAACAAATAAACCACAAACCCACCTTGACGGGGTCCATCTCGGTTGGTTGACTCAGACAGACTAGGAGTGAACAGACAAACTGTGTGCTGAAAGGTGGGGGCACACTGTAACATAAGTGACTGGCAGTATTCCATTACATTTGCACAGATCTACAGAAGAAAAATCACAGCAAGTCAATAAAAGTAAGACTGATGAAATATTATTACCACCATTTTCAGAACTCTTCAAATTGCATACATCAGTACGATGGCTCCAAATCAGCCTTCCCAGGAATTGCACAATTCTCAACTAAGGATTTTAGCAGTGCTGTGAAGACATAACTTTGTTCCCCAATTTCCTCACCTGTTGCATGGCCAACTCAATCTCATCCCTCTTGCTCACTCTGTCTCCCTCGGCATTATCATCTTGCAGTTTAAACTGACGGAGTCTGTCTGAACCACCAAACCGACTTAGAAGTCCTAAGCACTGGCGCTGTGACACAAAGCAAACTTTGATTAGTGTCTCAGCCAAAGAGTTAAAAATTTCCTTTGATATTTACAAGCTGGAAAATGACAGATTTGCATTAATAATAATCCTAAGGATTTTACCAACCCTTTATCCATACTAACAAGAACACAAGAAGCCGTAATAAAATTAAGCATTTCACATCAGATGGAGGTAATTTTATAAGATAACCTATTTATCTTAAATCACAATGAATATATGTTTACGTTTGTCTGTCCTTAAATCAGTTTGATAGCAAATGGTACTCTTTAAGTGACCCAATCTGACTCCATCTTAAATTCTGAAAAAAAAAAAATCACTGCACTGTACCCAGTATGTCACCTGAAAACAATTGTCTTCAAACCCTTCCCGTGTTTTCAATTTCCTGAAAAAAGGTCAAACCTTACCAAACTGTATTGGTTTGAGAGAAGAATAATCAACACTGGATTGTGATTACTGCCAATCACTTTAAAATTCTAAAACTAAAATTAGATGAAAAGATCTAAACCATGTACATTTGAAGCAAATAAACCAGTTTCAAGTCAAATACATTTTATATTGCACGGTCTGACAGGACAGCAATAATAACTTCCTACCAAGATGGTTGTGTTCCTAGAGTAGGTTTATTATGATCACCAAAGATACCTCAAACACTGAACCAGTTCCACATGTAAATTGTTAAAATACACCTTAGAAATACTTATTGCTAATTACTTCTGGGGGGAGGAAGGTGTAGAGCGAAAAATAAATTAAATCCTCCTTTCTTTCTTGATGACCACAGTGGCATGTGAGCTAGAATACAGTACTTGCTGTCTTTTCACTCAATTTGTTATAAAAATATTATTCGGGCCACACAATTTTAAAATTAATAAAGAAATTACATTGCACAAAACAGGAACCCTTTCTTTGGTTTTCCATGGGATCTCATGCTAAGGGATGCAGGTCGAATACTCAGTCCCACAAATACTAGAGAAGCTGCTTACTGCTTACAAACCCATTTTTGGCTCATCCATGGAGTAGCAACAATCATGGGTTCAAGAGAACACATTATCTTGCTCTCCCATCTAAAAGTATTTGGTGTGGCAGCCTCTTTATATAATTAGGTAAGAAAGAAGTAGTTCCTACTAGTGGGAGAAAGCATTGCAACAGCAAGGCTTCAGAGCAGAAAGTAGCGCATGAACTGTCCTTATGGAGTCTAATCAATAATCCCTATACCCTATATTGGATTTCTCCTTAAAAGGGACAAGGAAAGAAATAAGACATTGCATGTATCAGACACATCCACAAGTGGAGCTAAGGATGTCATTGTGGTGAAAGTGGTAATGGAATAGTTCAGAATTACTTCATTTTGGTGTTGGCCTCAAATTCCTCCCCCTTCTTCACATCTAGTAGATGAATTGTATAGATCTCTGCAGGCTCAACTGTAAAATGAAAGTCTCTAACCTAACTTACCTCTTACTTCGTGCCAAGGACTTCAATTTTTTTTAATAAGATTTTCAATTCTTGGTTAGAAAGTAACAGATATATGTTCTATGAGAACTGGTACAAAATTAAGATGCAATTCTCATTTAAATGTGAAATTTCAAACTAACATGGGACTAAAACATAAAACCCAGTTACCTGAAATCGTCCTATATGCCCCTGTAGCTCCATTTGCGTCCCTTCATTAATATCAATGTCAAATTCACCTAATACACCTAACAAAACAGACAAACATGTTGGGGTTTTTTCAGTTAAAAACATTTATGGTTTAGTATTTTATATTTAACTAACATAGCTGATCAAAACATTTCCATCAAAATGAAATTTTTACAGATCTTAACACATTTTTCACAAAAATGTGGAAAATCTAGCTGTAGCTAGTAGGACAGGGGAGGGCAATATTTTTTTAAGGGGTCCACTTCACGAATTTCAGAACTGGTCGTGGGCCGCCCCAAAGGGGCAGGGCCTCAGGCAGAAGGAGCAGGGTCATGAGACTTCACATGCTCCCCCACCCACAGACCCTGTTTGGCCGGACAGTGAGGGAGCATGTGAAGTCTTTGGCCCTGTTCCCACTCTTCCAGGGCGTGCGGCACCTAGAGAGAACCACAAGCTGGCAGTTCCCTCTAGGCACCGCGTGACCCTGACGGCAGAAGGAGACTTTGCACGCTCCCCAGTCTTTGCCCCCTGACCTCGCTCTGCCAGGGGCACGCGGCACCTAAAGAGAACCGCCAGTAGTTCTGAACAGCTGGAAGTTTCCTCTAGGCTCCGCGCATCCCAAGTTGGGGGACGAAACTTCGTGTGTTCTCCCGTCCCCAGGTCTCAAATGGCATGGGGGCAAGGGAATGGCAGGGTGGCTGCAGGCTGGATCAAACGGCTTTGCGGGCCGGATATGGTCCGCAGACACTGTCTTGCCCACTCCTGCAGTAGGAGGTTTGTGATTATGTAATTACATTATTTATTAATAATACTATATGCATTGTTTAAAATAAAGTTTCAGGCTGAATTTTAGTACTTAAGAAAAACTGGCAAAAGAACTGGCAGTTGTTGTGCAAGTCTTTCCACATAGCTAAACCAACAAACTTGGGCACTGTGCAGCCCTTGTTATTCTAATCATAGCCCCTGCTCCTGGTGAGGAAACACTGCCAATCATGACAAAACGTAGCATGGTGAATTTGGGAGGAGCCCAACTATGTTCACAATAGGGATGTAAAAATGTGTTTTAAAAAGCTAACCGTGTAAGTGCTAAAAATCTTAGCGGTTACACGGTTACACACTGTGGGCTCTGCAGTATAAAAGCTTAAACAAACTTTATACTTCAATTCCCACAGCGAAGCCTCCCTGGGAGCTGGGCCACCAAACCTCCTCCCCGGGAGCATAGCCGGCAAGGGCTTCTGGCCCTGCTCCTGGGGAGGCAGCTTCGCTGCCTCAGTGAAGTTGCCTCCCTGGGAATGGGGATTGGCAACAGCTGCTGGCCCTGCTTCCAAGGAGGCTTCGCTATAGGCCCTGTAGTTGGCTCCCCGGGAGCCAGCATGTAATCTGCGGCTGGGGAGTGAAGGGGGGCGGCCACGGACAGGGGCTGCTCCGGCTGGCTAGCTGGAGCAGCCCCTGCCTGCGATGGATCCCGAGGGGCTGGAGCAGCCCGCTGCCCAAGGCAGGCCAGCAGCTGCTCCAGCCCCTACTGGTTAACCAGAACCGGTAAGCATTACCGGTTTAGGGTGATGCTTAATGGTTAACCAGTTAACCTTTCCACAAGGATCTAGAGCAGTGGTTCTCAACTAGTTTGGATCCACGTGGAACCCACAAGCAGGATTCAGAGGATCCATGAAGCAGAACCCGTGCTAAGATCACTGGGGCCAAGGGCAGAAAGCCTAATCCCTGTCACTCAAGGCTAAAGTCCAAGTCCCACCACCTGATGTTGAGGCAGAAGCCTGAGCACCTTAGTTTCGCTGGGCACCCTGTGGCATGGGCCCCAGGCAATTGCCCTGCTTGCTCTCCCTTAATGCTGGACCTGGCTTTTATTTGCAAAAACATAGTTGTTGTGGAACAGGTGAGCTGTGGAGCTTTTATAGCATGTTGGAAGCGGGGAAGGGGGTCTCAGAAAGAAAAAGGTTGAGAACCACTGGTCTAGAGTAGACCATCAAACCCAGGACAACTGTGACCAGACACTTTGATGAAGATAGATCAGAGAGAGGAGGCTAGTGCACTAACTTACAGTACACCCCCCACAATATAAAACTGTTTATAAATAAAATTATAGGAAACATTGAGTATTATCAACTAAGAACTAAACTAGACTATTTTAGGCAAATTTCCTGTGCCTCAGTTTCCACAACTGTTAAGTAGACTGGCTGAATAATCCCCTTGTATCTACCTCCTGTTTGCATTTTAAAGATGAATATCAGAAGATTGAAAGCACTATGTAAGTAATAGATATTATGCAAATACAGCAGGCAAGTCAAACCTATAACAACATATTTATTGTGGATTCCACATCCACTGCCAAACTATCATTCTTTGCCTCAATAATAATTATTTATTATTTCCCTTGTCTCTTTTCAAAGCCACGCATTCTAATGAGACACAATTTTTAGCAATTTCAATGGTGTATCCTATTCCTTTGACAGTATATCAGAAATAATCAAGCTCATGTGATTAAGTCGGACAAGTGTAACAAAATTGGAGTATTTCCAATCTAAGAGATATTCCTACCAGGCAGAGCTGCTTTGCTGATTATTCCTGTCAGAAAGGCTAGTTCCTGAAGTGATCCTGCACTGACATCTTGGCACCGGAGGATCACCTGGATAGTATCTGAATGGGATATTAGAAACTGCAAAACCTAAACCACAGAAATGAGGAAGGAAAACATGAGTGATGGAAAAAATGCATAGTAATCTAATAGATAAAATCAGAATTATTGCTACAAATTGAATCGCTTTAGTCCAGCACCCTGGGGACTTCACTGGTGCTGAACCAGAGAATTTGCTGAACCATGGGAGGTCAATATTGTCTAGCAGCATTACCAACACTTCTACTTACTGGGTTCTTAGAATACATTTAGGGATAAACTAGAGCTAAATAACAGCACAGAACACATGAGAGCCAGGATTGGTGGCTGTAAACAAACTTTATGGCACCGTGGGAACCTTGGCCACACCCATGATAAGTGAACATCCAGCTAACTAAAATCATGCCAGACCACAGATGTTGCCAGACCAGAGAAGCCGAGACTAGAGAGGCTCAACCTGTACTATACATAACCCGGCAACAAACAGTGCCATCAGCCAATGGCCCTTAGCTTACCTGGCCAGCTGCCTGCAGATGTTGTGCCATGCTGGAGGTGAGGATCACCTGGCACAGCTGGAGGGCTGGGAGAAGAATCTGGCGATAGCGCTCCACAGGAGCAGGAATGAAGACAGGGGGATCTCTCATTCCAAACATCCTGAAGAGGTTTAAGAGGAAAGGTATCAATAGCTGATGGAAATTGGAGACCACAAAAACAGACAGCTTATAAGCATCTTAAAGGACATGAAAACATCACAATTTTCAAAAGCAGTTCCTTAGTTAAGGCTTTTAGCTTTCCAGTACAAGACCAATTTCACACACACAACCCTTTTTAACTTCCTCAGAAAGCTGCTTTGGCTAGCTAGAAGACAATATTTCTTTGAAAACATTCAGACTAATCAGATGTTTTCTTACACTGTCCTCAATGCAAACAAGTAGCTTCTACAACGGGGCGGCAACGTACAGCATGTGTGCCATAAGTGGCATGAAAGATGATTTTGAGTGGCACGCGCAATGAAAGCCTAATGGCTCACGGCTCAAGCTCAGTCCCTCCTCATCCCTGGTCCCCGCCAACAGGAGCCCAGCGATCATCCGGCTCTCAATGCCTGGAGCCCTGTGGAAAGGCCGGGGCAGGAGACCAAGTGAGGTGCATGGTGGAGAAAGCCCCTCCGCTCCGCCAAGTGGTGCAGCCCAGGGCAGGAGGGTACTCTGGGGCCATAGCGGCTAGCCAGCCCCCTCCACCCTGCGCACAGCAGCCGCTGCAGTCACTCTCAGGGTGGGCTAGTCAGTTCCCAGCAGGCGTCACAGTCCAGTCTTTCACCTGCTTGGGGGCATGGGCTGGTGAGGGGGGCCAGAAGGGCAGAAGTTGTTGGGCCAGTTGATCACTGACCTCAGGGTGGCCACCCAGCACAGTGTCACCGGCTGTGGTGGTGATGCACGCTGACGAGCTGCTCCTGCTCCCTCTCCCCTGGCTGGACACCCACCAGCACCCTGCTCATACCCCCTCTCCTGGCCAGACACCCACCAGCACCCTGCTCTTGCCCCCTTTCCTCTGACCAGAAACCCACCAGCACCCTGCTCCTGCCCCCTCTCCCCCAGGATCACACTAATCAATAAGAATTGCATCTTTATTTTATTAATGAAGCTGCTAAAATGTAAGTAGGACTATTGTTGACTTTAAAAAGTATCAATGGCATGCAGATCCGTAAATAAAAGTGAATAAGTTAATCTTGGCACACCACTTCTGAAAGGTTGCCTACCCCTGTTCTAAAACACTCCTTTCAGGTTCCCTCAGAGTTTGTAAACTCCAACTAATACATTTAGGGTATGTCTACACTTGCAGCCTATTTCGGAATAGGGCTGCAAATGTAAACATTCGAATACAAATCAAGCCCGATTTAAATATCCCACGCTGATTGCATCTTCCGGCGGTGCCATTTTTGAAATTTACAAGCCCGGAATAACTGCCTGTGTCTACGGACAGCAGCGAAACGGGCGTTCGAAATAAAGCCCTATTTTGAACTACCTGTTAAACCTCATTGCAGGAGGAACAACAGGTAGTTCAAAATAGGGCTTTATTTCGAACACCCGTTTCACTGCCGCGCATAGATGTGGGTAGTTATTCCGGGCTTGTAAATTTCAAAAATGGCGCTCGTTGGAAGATGCAAATGCGCGGATATTTAAATCCCGGGCTTGATTTGCAATTCCGAATGCCTACATTTGCAGCCCTATTCCGAAACAGGCTGCAAGTGTAGACATACCCTCTGATGTCAGTGCTTATTGAAGTGCCTTGTTTATAAGTTTCTAGCCCTTTTTGTTGCAAAGATTGCCTTTGCAATCTAAAGTGAGTATTAGGGTTGGAAATTAGGCAAGTTGATTTTTCCCTAATCACACAAATTATTCCTTTTCCTCACCCAGCCACCTTACAAACAAAAGTTGCACATGGTGTTCCTACACCAAATAATGGTCATTTGAGCTGCTGCTTTTAGTTGCAAGCAACATACAAACCTCCTGCCAGGAAAGCTGGGCAGTATCTAGGTTACTCCAATTAATCAACAACACTGTACAACTCCATGAAGTTGCTGTAGCACATATAATTACAAATATATGGATCAACTTGGAAATTAAATTTATGTCAATCCTATACGTTCATTCTTGTACTACAGGAAGGAATGAGAAGAAAATTAATGAAAGGTGGGTTTTATACACCCTTCAAATAGGGATATTAAATTGCGTTTAATCAACTAATCGACTAGTTGATGGAATTTCCATCAACTAGTCGATTAGTTGATTATGGGGAAAACTGCAGAGCCGCAGAGGGGTTAGCTCCCAGGCTCCCCGGCTTATCGACTAATCGACTAGTCAATTAATTGATTAAACTAAATTTAACATCCCTACTTCAAAGCACTTCCAAATCCTCAAAAGTTAAGTCTACAAAGCAACTGCAGCTCTAAACCAGTAGAATCTAATTTACATTTAAAAAATTATGGACTAACTTCCAAAAAATCAGATAAGCTAGAGGGTTTATATCCTGGAGCCAACCAGAAAGTAACATAATTTACCCCTTTACACCAGGTAAACCAGAATTTTTCCATGCCAACCCACTATAGCTTCAATTTAGTTAAACAAGTGAATATTTTTTACATAAGGATGAAAGATTACAAAAGCTCATGATTTCTGCCTCCTTCATAAATGGATTTTATCGTCTAGCACTCAGTTAAAGGACCAACTGTATGGACACCTACCCCTGACGATCTGTCTCTGGTCGCATGTCAAACACCTGACATTGTGCAAGCCTCACAATTACTCCAGACCTCAGCAACTCTAATGCACCTTGTGGAATTTTAGCCACTCTGGTCAAGAATGCCTAGAGTATAGGAGAGAACAGAGAAAAAACAGTCATGCAAACATACAGTGACACTTCATTTATACTGATATTTTCATCCTCCTTGCTCTCAACACTATCCCAAAGCATGTCTACTATCTGCAAAAGAACTTTTGCTATTGTTGAAAATACTATATACTGAACACAGTGATGAAACAGAAAGGCCCATATGGTTTTTAATGCGTAATCTGTTAACTGAACATGCACATCTATCAAGAATGTGAAACTCAGGAAAGAAACTTTAATTTGTGAAGAAAATAGTCCCTGGCAAGCTCTTACCATTTTGGACTCATAGGTATACAGAGCTTTAAGTAAAGGAGGCTGAGGCGTGAGTAAGCTCTGAAGAGTTAGGTCATCATCTGCTAGGCTATCCACAAGCACCTTCAAGTAGCCACTGTTGGAGAGATACAAGAGCCATTGCTGCTGCTTGTCTACTGAGACAATGCGATCGAGTAAAGCCAGCGCTAGCATCTAAAAATAATTTTAAAAAGAATTTAAATCAATTAACCAGAATGCTGGGATTTCCAATACATGCCTGGAAACAAACAATATGTTTATGCATTCAAATTCAGAGTGTACCTTGATCCATTGTTTGTAAGAATCTCTTAACATAACTAAATATATTTTTCCCCATACTAACATGGTCTTTTATTTGGAAGTTATTGCATCATCTAATTCCAGTGGTTTTAGTATAGAGGAAGCCAACCTCACTCCCTTTGTTGTTTACTGCTCTATCTTCAAAATACTTAGAAACATTACAGAGGCATTTATCTACTCGAAAATAATACCTGTATTTGATTTTTCTTAAAATCTACTCGTTACTAGTAGTATGTAACCTCAATACAACTGGGGAAAAAACACAAACAAACCGTGGAAACATTCTCTTTCTCTACTTTATTTGCACATTAGACAAAACTATCCTTCTCGACAATAACACTCCTTCCCCTGGGTGAGTGGATCTTTCATACAGCAAGAGGGCTAAGAAAAACATTAAAAAACTGAAAATATGATAGTATAAATCACAAAAGTTAAACCAGTGAAATACTTGAAACTATTTTTAAACACAGTTTTTGAAAACGATGTCGTCCCTGTGAGGATTTTATTAAACATTTTGTAATTAAGGAAACAGACACAATGAAATTAAAGGGATTTGCCCAAGAACAAATAGCAAGTCAATATCAGATCCAGATATTGGACTCAGCAACTCCTAGCCTCCATGCTAAGGATCTTAAGAAGCGGGTAATTGACTAATCGTGTAGTTGATACAATTTTAATCAACTACATGATTAGTCAATAAGCGGCCCCGCTGTGGTTCTGCAGTTTAAATGCAGTAGGAGCCGGGTGCACAGGCAGCCCTGCTGCTACTATATTTAAACTACAGAGCAGGGGTTGGCAAAAGGGCCTCCCCGGGCCGGATCCATTCCGCCGCTTCCCCGGCCCCAGGCCAATCACGGTGTGTGGGTGGGGAAGCCCGAAGCATCTTGGCCCCGCCCCCTTCCTTTTGAGGCCCCGCTCCTTCCAGTGTGGCCCGGGGCCACGTCAAAAATTTTTGACAAGGCCCCCGGCAAAAAATTATTGCCCGTCCCTGAGATAGCGCCTCAGCAGGGGTAGGTCCAGGACACAGCGCAAGCCAGGACTGAACAGTCTTGGCTCGCACTGGGTCCCATACCACTGCGCCTCTGCATTTTAAATGTAGTAAGAGCTGCCGCAGAGCCGCAGCAGGAGTAGCTCCCGGAGCCGGCACAAGCCGGGACTACTCCCGGGTCCTGGACAGTTGCGCCTCTGCCTCCCCTGCCCTTCCCGTCCCTCCCTCCCACTGTGGAGACAGTGCTGGGGGGAACCGACTTTGAAGCTGGCTCCCCTCAGCACCGACCCCTGCTCCCCCTTCCCCACTCCCTCTGATACAGAGGCAGCGGAGGGAGGGGAGCTTCAAGCAAGTGCTTACATCCCGACATCATTCCAGTGCTTTATCCTCTAGACTATGCTACTTTTGCAACAGCATTAACAACTTCTCCATAGCTAGCAGAAAAGCAATGTGAAGGCGCATGCTATGTTCATACCAAAATAATATTTTTGATATCTGAATTGTTTAGTTATATTTTTTATTTCAGTAGACATTTGTAAAACTCGCTAAATTGGAATTTTTTAAAAAATATTATCAAATGTTGACCTAAATAGTTGAAAAGCATCCTTTAAAAAAAAAAAAAAAACGAAAAAATCAGGCTGCAAAAATTTATTCATTTACCCGGCCTATCTCATGACCATCACAGGCATCTCTACAGACCACCTCCATGAGGGCAGCACCATAGCTTTCAATAATTGCCATGTTTTCTCTCTGCAGTTTACTGAATGCATCCTCTGGAGCTGTCAGACGTTCCCACATTGTTTTCTTGGCTAAAAAAGCAAGAAAAAAAAAAAACAGAATGAAAGGAGATGCAGAAGGATTAAATGGTTTGATGCAGCAAAATATCAACCTAAATACAGGAAAACCATAGCCACTTCTTTCAGGAGGTTAAAACAGTCCCTATCTATATATCCATAATCTCAGTAATGGGGAAGTGTGTTTATGTTCAAGTAAAAAGGTTCCTGTACAAATATATTCTATCCTAAAATGAGTTACTGTGGCCAGAACATCCAAGTGGCATCTGTGTATGTATATCTCCCCTCCCCTTGGACAGTCTTGTCAGAAAAACACTTACTGTACGATAAAATACATACACATACAAATGCTTTCAATTAAATGTAACAAACTTCCACTGAAAACAAAACAATCAATCTTAAGGGAAGCAAACAAGATGCATCCAAGGGAAAAGTGTTATGTCCAAAGCAACCAATCAACTGTAAAGGAATTACAATAATTTTACTGACACTTTTCAACACTGCAATTCCCAGCACTAATAAAATCATAGTGGTGGTAGTCTGAATGACCATGCATGAGACAAGTTAGACTTTTGATAATGATCCCTTGCACTGAGAATCAGCAGTGGCTAT
Organism: Rafetus swinhoei; assembly: GCA_019425775.1. Classification (NCBI taxonomy): domain Eukaryota; kingdom Metazoa; phylum Chordata; order Testudines; family Trionychidae; genus Rafetus; species Rafetus swinhoei. Next base: position 263,589,449 of record CM033437.1, on the reverse strand, counting down.
GAATGCTGAAGAGGCAAAGAATTCAGCCATTAGACAGAGAGGCTTAGTCTACATTGCAGGGTTTTTGCGCAAGAAGCCTTTTGCAGAAGAGATCTTCCGCAAAAACTTATTGTGCAAAAGCGTGTCCAGACCTCAAAGTACATCGCAAAAGCGATTTGCTTTTGTGCAAGAGAGCGTCCACACTGCATGGACACTCTTGCACAAGAAATGTGAATGGCTATCAGAGCACCTGTGCTTTTGCCGATAGGGGTTTCTTGCGCAAAAACCACTCCAGAGCGTCCACGCCTGCCTGTTTGCGCAAGAGTTGTAGCGCAAAAAGGAGTTATTCCTCGTGCGGAGAGGAATAACTCTACTGGCAAAAGCCCTCTGTTCTGCCAATTTACTTGCACAAAAATGCACTTGAGGTGTGGACGCTCTGCCGGTTTTTGTGCAAAAACCTTGTAGTGTAGACATAGCCAAAGAGTGTGGCTTGTACAAGTAGCCCTGCTGGCTGTCTCGACTGGCTTTGAATTCCTTTCCAGTCATCTTCAGTTAGAGGAGCAGTAACAATGTCAAATTAAGAGGCTCTTGTAGTTCCAAAGGAAACATTAAGGCTGTGTCTAGACTACATCTGTCTTTCGACAGAGGGATGTAAATTAGACACGTCGAAATTGCAGATGAAGCGGGGATTTAAATATCCCGTGCTTCATTTGCATAATCGCGTCATGGCGCTCTTTCGAAAAAGCGCCATTTCGAAAGTAAAACCGCGGTCTAGACGTGGTTCTTCTGGGCAGGCTTTTGAAAGATCCTGTACTCCTCTTATTTTTAAGAAGTACAGGATCTTTCGAAAAAGCCTGCCGTTTTCGGAAGAACCACGTCTAGACTGCGGTTTTACTTTCTAAATGGCGCTTTTTCGAAAGAGCGCCATGACGCGATTATGCAAATGAAGCACGGGATATTTAAATCCCCGCTTCATCTGCAATTTCGACGTGTCTAATTTACATCCCTCTGTCGAAAGAAGGATGTAGTCTAGACACAGCCTAAGAGAGTGCACTGGCAGGAGTGTAAAATCGTATGCTCATGGCTCATAATACACTTTGAATGAACACTTAGAAATGTCCTTTGACAATACTGTGTCCTGACTAAGGGTGCATCTAGACAGCACCCTTCTGTTGGAATAAGCTATGCAAATTGTGTAGCTTATTCTAAGTCTAGGTTGAAAGAGCTTATTTTGAAATTTGGCACTGTGTAGACAGCATCAAATTTCAAAACAAGGCACTATTCCGACAAATCCCTCACCCCTCGTGGAACGAATAGTGTGCCTGCTATTTCGGGAAATAGCAGGTACGTTTAAAGACGCTGCATTGCTATTTCGGGATACTTCTGGTATCCAGAAATAGCACTGCAGTCTAGACATACCCTAAATTGTAACACAGTGGGATAACAAATAGCACTAGATTTCATACCCAATTGGTCTTCTTTTTCTCAGAACACAATTGTATCCTACCTGCTTCTAAGGTGTCTGGTTCATCGGGTCTCTGGGCAATCTGTAAGTAATACAGCAATGACCCATACAGGTGTGTTCTGACTCGCTGGAATCCACCACCTGCTCATAGGAAACAATAATTTGTAACAGAAAACAAACTGGTAATAAGTTGAATCATTACTCTATTAATACCATCTGTGCCTTCACTTATTTTAGCTCCACAATGTTAGTGCCAGCAGTAGCAAAACAAATTAAAAATTATGTTTTCTTATATGCAAGCCTTGCCCATTGATGTACCAATTCAGGTTATGAGAATGAGTTGAGCAAAGCAAGGTTCTGTCACATAAAAGTTATAACTAAGGCTGCCATATAGTCACGGAAGTAACAGAAGTCATGAAATCTGTGACCTCCAAAGACCTTAACGACTTCAACCAGCACCAGCTGGGAGCTGCAGGGTCCCCTGCTATCCGTGGAGGCATGAAGCTGTGAGGTACATGGATGGCAAGGGGGCCCCACATCTCTCAGCTACAGCACCGACCTCCAGAGTGCAGATGACAGGGGGGATTGTCTGTCACTTCCCTGTGCTGAGGGAGGCAGGGGGGAATACCGGAGCTCTTTGCATCTGTGGGCAGCAGAGGAGAACCAGGGGCTCAGAGCCCCAAGAGTAGCAGGGGCCCCTAGAGCTCCCAAGCCCACTGGCAGCTGCCCAGGATCTCCTTTTGTCATGGATGTTTTTAGTAAAAGTCAGGGATAGGTTATGGGCTTCAGTGAATTTTTCATTATTGTTCATGACCTGTCCCTGACTTTTGCTAAAATCTATGACAAAAATCTGAGCCTTAGTTGTATGTAACATTGAATCCCCTTATATACTTACACACCACATACCCCCTACCTCACTAGCTGTAAGCTTGAAGATAGCATACTTAACAAGTGCCTCCTGAGAGTAATATAACTTGCAAGATGTCTATAAATGTAACTCTGAAAGGGGCACCCGCATTAAGGACATAAAGAAGTTCAATCCAACGATATAAGGGAGTTCACAGTACATTTATACAGTCTTGGCTTGTTAGAATCCACTGACAGTGCAATTATTTTATGCTTTTAACATACCTGTTTTCAGAATGAAATCTAGTAGTTTTTTTAGAATGATATGGAGGGAAGAGTCACCAATGGAAGTGAAACCCACAGGTATGCCCTCTGAACCAGATGAGGTGAAAGAACCATCTAGCATCATCACATATTGGGAGTGCCCAGGTACAGGTACAGCCAGTGGCCGCTTTTGCTCAGTGCGCACAGACTGGCTCAAGTGGGCAGTAAGGGTGAACACAGCCCCCGCCACCACGGGCATTAACTCCTGAGCTGCATCATCATCCAGGATCTTAAGAGAAAAGGGGAGGAAAAAGCACATGCATGATTTCAGGAGATACTAGACCACTTATTAAGCTGCCCACATCCACATACATTTCTGCAAGCAAGCAAAAGGAACACATTACAACCTTTTCATTTTACAAAATTAGAAATAGAAGATTTTCTACACAAAACAGATCAATACCTGAGCACAGTGTCTTTTTTTTTTTTTCCAGAAAGACTATACAGTAATCATATTATGGTTTGGACCAGACTATTAGCTTTTCGGTTCTCATTCTCCCGAACTTCAAACATGACGACACTTATATTTGGGCAAGGAAACATTATAAATATTTAATATATGAATAAGTTAGAGAAAGAACAATTCAACCATGTTGCATTTTGATGTCTATATAAAACACAAATATTATAAATACAACACAAAATTTAGAAAAATTTGGCACCTGTCTAAGAGCAACCACAAGGAAGGAGCAACCACAAGAAAGGAGACAAAGTCAGTACTACTTTTGTCTCATTTCATTTGACCACTTACAATGGTAACATTACATCCTGAATTATCTATTTTCAAAAATATCCTTTGCCACCAACATTCTCTTCCTGTCTTATCTTTTTATACATATCAATAGCTATTTGGCACAATTATTTCTTTGTTCTCTTGTAAAAATTATTCATTTGCCAAATGAATAAAAATTTTAGCAAAAAAAAATCACTCAACGCAACAAATAATGTACACATTTCAAATAAGCAGCAGACGGTTTAACTGTTAATCTCCATAATAGCTAGGAATTCAGGGAGCTTTGGCCATGGGAGGCCTCCTCTTTTTTCCACTACTGCAACAAACACATTGGGAATTTAAAAAAAAGTCTTATACAATTTTTCTTTAAAATAATTCTGACAAAATGATCACAGATAGAAAATGTAATGAAATCAGACAATTTGTATTTTTACCTGTGTTCTGCATCAATGGGCACCTAATAAAATGATTGTCTATGACAGGGGTGGGGAAACCTTTTTTGGGTTGGGGTTCACTGACCCCCAAGCAAGCAGATTTAGTGTGCTCCAGCCGCACGGTGGGATAGTGGCGGGGGGGGGGAGGTTGGCTACCAGTGTAGTCTCCCCAGTGCTGGGGGTGAAGGGGGAGTGCTGAGCCTCAGGGGCCAGATCCAAGCAAGCCAGGGGCCCCAAGTTCCCTACCCCTGGTGTATGACATATCAGAAATTAGATCTGTGCATGAAAACCAAAAATTAAGTTTTAATGCTTCAGTGTTCTGAGAATCACAGTATTTCTTATCACATTTTGTCCTGGACAGACAGTAATGGTAGAAGATAGTTGTCCAGTTTATCTAAAATCAATGCAACAATTCAGTGGTAAAACATCAAGAGAATGTAGTTAAACAATTCACTACATTTTTAAACCTCCCTTCCTATTCTCTAATCAAACATTTGCATTTGCGGGTTGCTCATATTTTTTCTCCCTGAGAAATCAAAAACAGAATATACAGCTAATCATCCAAACAGAATGAATATCCAAAAATATCTGGGGTATGTTTATTACCTGCTGGGTGTCCATGTTTCCTAAGGATTCTCCTTTCACAAAACATTATGTTTCCTTTTCTCACATTCCCACCAGCAACTGTCTTTCCAGCTTTCACAATGAAGTAACCTATTTGTCAACATGTTGCTCTAGTCATAATGGCTGTTAATGAATGATACCCTCTCTCCATAGCACATGCAATTTTTGCTAGCATAGTGACAAAGAAAAATTTGAACATGGACATAGCCCAGTGAAGCTCAAAAGAGCTTTACCTTGTCATGCACATCTTGTAAGAGGTCTCGGATAATCAGCTGTCTGTCTTCAGCCTGTATGAGGTCTTGTGGGCAGGCAGTCAATATAATTTCCACCAGCTGTCTCCAGGATTCCAGCGCATGCCGCTTTGCATGGAGACACTGAAGCAGCTTGTTCCGCTCCACCACATATTGCAGAATTGTGTTGATCTCCTGGACTCCCCCAAAAAAGGAATTTTTAGTTAGACACAAGAAAATGAGGGGACAAACTGCAAGATAACTTATCTTACTTTTTTGGTCATAATCTTTGAAAAAAAAAAAATAAACCACTTAAATATCTTTAGTTTGTCAGAAAAGAAACAGGATTATTAATTCCATTCAATGGGATTAGGAACTTCACTAGACGGAGAACCAGTGTACAGAAAGCAGGGTGTAAGTCTACAACACCCTAGAGTGCTGTGCACTGCCGGGCCATATGGACTCTGCTACTAGGCATTAAGAGTGCCCTCGTGTGCTTTGACCTTCACCCATTTCAAACAGCAGTAGGCCGAAGAACACTAGGGCATGGTTGCAGGTTCCACATGAATAATTAGTGCACAGCAATCTAGTGTGCTGTAGACTTACATCCTAGTTCGCTGGATGCCTCCATAAAGACAAGCCATAGGTTATTTTGATTAGACTTACCTCCATAAGTAAAGGTCTCTGTCCTATGGCTGCCATTCCTGGAAGTGCATTAACTTCTGCAACTAGAACTCGGTGAAGATACTGGAATTGAAAGAGCAAGGGGAAAAATATCTAAGTAATAAAATGAAAGGGGGGTTATCTAAATATTGCTGCATCTAGACTGTGAAATCCTGGCTATTTGGAAATGTTTGCAGCACAGTGAAAGCATCCTGAAGTAGACATAGGAGACAGCTATAGACTTACTTTCTTGATTTTGCATGTCCTCCCTTAACCCACCCGTCTCCTATTAATGCAGCCCTTCCACTACCCATCTTCCCTCTCTACTTATCGTGCTTCACACTCTCCTCTCCTAACTTCTCTCTTTCTTCTTCCCCAACAGTTTTCCTCTTCCTTTATCCATCCCCTTTTAAAAAACAATTATATTTAAAAGATATGGAACAACCTGGTACCAACATGGCCAACCTCCTACCATCACCCAGATCACTTTGCTTATATGTAAGGCTAAGATAATGTCACAGAGGTCACACAAGTTGCAGAATTCATGACTTCCAGCAACCTCTGTGACACGGGGGGCCTCTCAGCTGACTAGATGGAGGACTCCACAGCAGCCTGGCTTCCATATGTGGCAGGGGACCCTCCAGCAGTTGCAGGTGGTGGGACGCCCCCACAACTGACAAGACACTGGAGACTCCTGAACTGCCCAGCTGCCACCACTGGCAGGGATCTCCCTGTAGCTCCCCTGCCACCATGGGTTCCCAGTTCTACATGAGAGTAGGGGAACCTCTCCCAACCACTGTGGCTCCTGCACCTCCCAATCACTGCAGGGCGCTGGACTCTCCTCCCTCCCCATTTTATCAGGTACATTTTTAATAAAAGTCAGGTACAGGTCACCGCTTCTGTGATTTTTTTTGTTTATTGCCTATGACCTGTCCCTGACTTTTACAAAAAAATAGCCATGACAAAATTATAGCCTTATTGATAGGCCGTACCCTTTTTTCTGACCCCTTATCTACTCTTACTTTAAAGTATTCAAGGCACGTATAAGGGAGTTACTCACCTCGTGCAGTAATGTCTGTTCTTCGAGGTGTGTCCCCCCCGGGTGCTCCACGTATGGTGACGGGCATCCCTGGAGCCACAGATCAGAGCTTTTTCTAAGCAGTTGCTAGTCGGGCCGCGCATGCGCGGCAGGTGTCTCGTGCTGCCGGCAGTTTGACAGTTGAGCGCGGCCCGACCCCTTCCCCTCTGCTCTGCGGTAGACGAGGAACTGACGTACTCCGAGTAGCGGGGAGGAAGGGAGGGTCGTGGAACACCCACGGGGGGACACACCTCAAAGAACAGACGTTACTCACCTTGTGCAGTAACTTCCTTTTCTTCTTCGGGTGATGTCCCCTTGGGTGCTCCACATATGGGGACTACCAAGCAGTATCCTGTGCGGTTGGCAGGACTCAGAGTTACTGTTTAATGGCAGCAGACAGAACCGCTGTAGCCACCGCTGTATCGTTTGCCAACTGGGGCATTATTGAATAATGTTTAGAGTGTGTGGTTAGAGGACCACATGGCTGCTCAGTAAATGTCTTGTAGAGGCACATTTTTAAAGAATGCCATGGATGCTGCAATAGCCCAAGTAAAATGGGCTCTCGGTAGAGTTGGCAGCAGTTTACCAGAGAGTAAATGGCATTGGAGAATGCAAGTCACTATCAATTTTGAAATTCGCTGCAAGGCAAGTCGTAGCAACAAAGAGTTGTGGGGTCTTGCGAAAGAGTTGGGTTCTGTCAATGTAAAAAGCCAAATCTCTTCGTACATCCCTTGAATGCAGCGTTGCCTCTCCGGGCAAAGCATGAAGTCTTGGGAATAATGTAGGCAAGACAACGGGTTCATTGATGTGGAAGCCTGTGCCGACCTTTGGAAGGAATGCTGGGTGCGTCCTCAAAGTCACTTTGTCCTTACTAAACACTGTATAAGGCAGGCCCTCTATTAGTGCGCCTATTTCACTGACTCGTCTCGCTAAGTTATGGCTATGAGAAGAGAACTTTCATGGTAAGTAGAGAAAGAGTATACGAAGCCATTGTCTCAAAGGGGGGCTTCATGAGAGCAGTCAATACCAGCTTAAGGTCCCATGTGCTATCTGTGAGAACATGAACTGCGCAGTTGGTTATGAAAGGGTCAAAGTGCCTATAGGCATTTCTTACGGCACCGAGCTCCAGAATGTTGATGTGTAACAGAGCCTCATTTGGCAGCCATTTGCCCTGTGCAGTTTTACTTTGGAAGTGCACACCCCAACCCAGTAGTGAAGTGTCTGTGGTAATTTGTATGGCAGTCTCCTCCTGTAAAAATGGGATTCCAGTTAAGAGGTTGCATGGACATGTCTACCATTTGAGCAACTGCAGTACTTGCTCTGGCACAAGCACCAGTTTGTGCAATGAATGACGTGAGGGCATGTAAACCAATGCTAGCCATTGCTGTAAGGTATGGGAATGGAGGCATGCATGTAGTGGCCGCCACGTACCCTATGAGTTGAAGACAAGTATGGGCTGTGGTGGATGGGTTTGCGATGAGGGCAAGAACTAAATCTCAAAGGGTCTGGAATCCGTGTTGTGGAAGGTATGCCCTGGTTGATATGGCATCTAGTCTTGCTGCTATGAATTCTAAGTCCTGAACTGGATTGAGTGTTGATTTCTGTTAATTGATTAAGAGCTCCAGCAGGTTGAACAGTCACTTGGTCTTTGTTATGTCAACCACTTCCCCTTGTGAACGACCTCTCAGTAAGCAGTCATCGAGGTAAGGAGAAATCGTTACCCCCTGTTGTGTGAGGTATGCCACCACGAGTGCTAGGACTTTGGGGAATACTTGCAGGGCAAATGACAGGCCAAAGGGAAGGACCTTGTATTGAAAAAGGTCCCCTCCTGCTGTAAAATGAAGGAAACATCTGTGTGATGGATGTATTGCAATGTGAAAATATGCATCTTGTAGGATGAGGACTGCGAACCAGTCCCCTCTGTCCAGAGCTGGTATGATTGTAGCCAGCATAACCATTTTGAATCTCTGCTTTCGGAGAAACTTGTTTAGTCTGCGGAGGTCTAGGATTGGTCTCCAGCCTCCTGTACACTTCTGGGTCAGGAAATAGGAGGAGTAGAATCCCCTTCTCCGGTTTGGTTCAGGTACCTCCTCTATAGCTCCTAGATGAAGAAGCAGGTCGGTTTCTTGTTTGGGGGTATCTCGTGAGATGGGTCCCTGAAGAAGGATGAGGTAGTGGAAAGGTTATGATGGAGGGAGTTGAACGGAATCGAATATCCCATACGGATAATTTCTATGACCCACTGGTCAGATGTTATGGAGGCCCATGATGAAGGAATGAGCGTAATCTATGATCAGATAGATGGTTCTGGTCTTGTTGCACTGGATGGTTGGGAAGATTGGGCATGCCCTCGACCAATGTTTCAAATTTGCTGCTTCAGGGTCTGGCCACCAGAGGGACGTGGTTGTTGTTTGTGGTTCCTCTGGGTGCGCTGCCTGGTGTGATTGTACTCATATGGTTTGTATTGAGTACAGCTGTAGTACAAGTCCCTGCTTTTATTGTAGGGGGTGTAGCACCTGTACCTGTACAGTGGTGCGCATTCCCAGAGTTCGCAAGGTGGTGCATGTGTTTTTGCTGTTGTGCCGAATCTCATCCATGTTGCTGGCAAAAAGCTTGTGCTTGTCGAAGGGGAGATCTTCTACCTTTGACTGCAGTTCTTTTGGCACCCCCGTGGCCTGAAGCCATGATGTTCTTCTCATCATGACTGCTGTAGCCATTGTTTTCGCTGCTGTGTCCACCACGTCAATCACAGACAGTGGTGCTGTACAGGCAGTTGTGTGGCCCTCACATATGATTGCCCTGAGTATGGGCTTCTTGGTATCAAGCAGATGCTCCATCAGGTCCGCTAGTTTGGAGTAGCTGTCAAAGTTGCGATTTGCCAGTCATGCTGAGTAATTGGCTGTCCTAAGCTGCAGGGTGGTAGATGAGTAGAACTTCTTTCTGAATTGGTCTAGCCTCTTGTGCTCCTTGTTGCCATTATTTGATCTAAGGTGAGGGGCCGTTGGCTTCCCGCAGTGACGACTAGTGAGTTTGGCCGAGGATGGGAGAAAGGGAAATCTAGATCTTTAGATGGGACGAGATATTTCTTGTTCACCTTTTGCAGGTCGGCTGAGCCAATGCTGGTGTTTGCCAGATGTCTCCAGACACCTCCATAATTGCTTCATCTATGGGAAATGCAATTCTGCCCTGTGATGATGGGTGGATATTCTTCAGGAGATCAGGCGGTTTCTGCTTAGCCTCCTGACGTTTTATTTTTTGTGATGTAGCAACCCTCTTAAAAAGGTACTGGAATTGTTCCAGGTCCACTGTCATGTGATCATCATCCGGGACTATGGAATCCTATGGAGGGGAAGTGGGATTGTCTTGTGACTGTACCAGTTGAGTGTCGTCCTGATCATCAGCTAATTGGCCTTCTTCCTCCTTTGAGTTGGGTATGGCTATCATAGGGTGGGATGGCGAAACTGGTGGTAGCCTTTTTCCCGAGGATGGGGCAGTAGAGTGGTATTTGGGTGGTGTCCAGCAATCCAAAGGTGCCCACTGTGGCTAAATGTGGCTGTGGGTAATACCAGCTTGGGTGCCACTGTGGGTGATACGGTCATGGGGTGTAGTGATGCCCCTGTAGAGATGAAGTAAGGGATGCCTGCTGGGAGGAGAATGCACTCCTCTTATCATAGATCTCTGTTGAGCACCCCCGTCCCGTTTTGGTGGTGAGTAGGGTGGGTACGGTGCCGGGGACTGTTCCCTTGATGTAGGCGGGGGAGGGGAGTCATCGGTGCTTGGTATAGTTCCCCCTTAGCCCCGTGCAGTCTGCATCTGTTTCAAAGCCCGTCTGCTTAGCCTGCGGGCTAAAGTTCTGCTGTAATGAAGGCAGTGGAGAGGTGGGTGCACTAAGCGGCGGCACCGAGGCTTTGCAGGTCCACTGTGTAGGCGGCACCGCTTCTCTAGCCAGTGCCGAGCTGAGCACCGGCACTGAGGGTTTGCAGGGCCGCTTTGAAGCCGGCTCCGCTGCTTCATCCGTGCCGCACATGCCTGTGCCTGTTTCAGTGCCGGAGGCTGCCTGTGAGTTTCTCCCGGTGCGGGGAGAGATCTCAAATCTTGTCTGTGCCTGGCCGGTGCCTAGGCAGATGACTCTGAGGCTGCCACATCCCTCCCATTCATTCTGGGGGACGGAGCTGGCGGCAGGGATCTGGCAGGGAAAATCCTGCTCCTTTCATGTGCCTTCGGCATTGAAGAGGCTGATTTGTGCCTGGGGATCTGTATCTTTTGATCCTGCGCAGCCTCTGCCTGGGGCTGCAAAGCCCTCTCCATACCGGACATACGGAGCCTAAGCTCTCTGTCCTCTCTCACTCTTGCAGGCAGGGTTTTACAATGGATGCATTCCTGAGGATTGTGTGCCTCCCCCAAGCATTTGACAAAGCAGCTGTGTCCGTTTGAGGCTGGGACAGGATCACTGCAGCCACCGCATTTTTTAAAGCTTTGTGAAGCAGGCATATTCCAGCCATTGGCAGTTGGGCTGAAGGGCGGGGCGGGGGGGAAGGGAGAGGTTAGTGAAGCTGCTGACTCCCTGTTGATGTGAGGCTGTCAGCTTGTGATGGTGTGGGTGGGGTTTTTTTGGTTTTTGAGCCAGCTGACCGAGAGCAGGCTGCTGCTGAAGCAGCTAGTGCTGAGGGAACAGTGTTCCCCGGCTTGATCTGTTTGCCTTTGAAGTGGTAATAAGGTATCAAGGATCCAAGATAATTGAGGTCAAAAGGTTGAAGGTTTTATCTATGAGGAGAAAAGTGCCTGAAGTGGCAGAACTGAGGGGAGGGGGTCGGGCTGCGCTCAACTGTCAAACTGCCGGCAGCGCGAGACACCTGCTGCGCATGCGCAGCCCAACTAGCAACTGTTTAGAAAATGCTCCGATCTGCGGCTCCGGGGATGCCCGTCAGCATACATGGAGCACCCACGGGGACATCACCCGAAGAAGAATGGGTCTTCCTAAATGTTTGTACAGCATCCAGCATAATGGGGCCATGATAGCGACCGCAGCTTTTGCGTGCTTCTCCAATACATATGAATATAAACAAATGACAATGTATGTCACATTAATAAAATTTGAGGGGAAAAAGTTTACAGTGGAAAAACATTGCAGAGCATAAAAACTCTCCTGACAGCAAACTTAATTAGCATAACAGATGGAAGATCAATAATTCTTATGCAAGATATGGACATATAAAAAAAAATCAGTTTTAATGTAAATATCTTACACGATGAAATAACCATCTAAAAACAGTCAAAATACACTTAAACCTCCAAACTCTGGAGACACCCTGGCAAGGGAGGAGGAAGTGGCTCTGTGCACTGCTGCTCTCCTCCTGACCCCCCAGCTGGGGGAATAGCAGCCAAAGTGCTTTACTTGAATCTTTTTGGTGGGGGGGAGGGGTGCCTAGAAATGGTGGGGGACATGGAGCCCCCCTGGAAGCGGGGTGCCAAGTAATCACACCACCCCATCCCCTTCACATACTCTCCTTCCCAGACCCCACCCCAGCACCCTGCATGTTCCACAAAACTTCCTTAGTCTTGCATAGCCTGTTTCCCAGGGTTGCCAGATTAAAGAGGTTCAAGTGCAATTGCAGTCATATAGTGAAATGGCTGAACTACTTCTTATGGAGAAGTGGGGTGAAGGAATAACAGGTTTGGGTCTGTAAAAAGAAATAAGCCAAATGGCACTTAATATAACAACAAAACAATTATAGCGATATAAGTAGTTGCTAAGCAAAACTTGTTTGACCTGTTTTTAACCTAATGAAGGAGGAACAGCCCTAAGGGTAGTAAACAAGATACAGTTAAAATAAATTCTGAGTGCTGTGGAATTTACTACTGTGTAAGAAAGGATAACTTCTGTAGGCAGCCAAGACAGCAGAAGCACTTGGAAGATGTATGTGGTGGGCTCTGCTCCTTGCCCACCTGTAATTGATTGTGGCTCATGGAAGTTAGGAAGGGGCAGATGATAATTCCCAGTTGCTGTATGCTGGTAAAATGTTACTGAACTGATTAGCCTTTGAACTAATAAAGATAGTTTCAGTCTGAATGTGAATTATCTGAATCTTATGACGGAGTCGGGGTCCTATTAGTGCTTACAATGACCAATAACAACAGAACCCCAGTGCCCCCAGACATTTTTATAAATTACCAAATCAACTTTAAGACAACTGGTAGCATACTTCAAACACTGCTTACCTTGACATTGCAGGTAACTTGCCCACGTGCATTCTTGTGTTCACAGTTAGCAATGACCTGTTCAATCTGAGAACGGTCAAAAAAATCCAGTTGCAAAGGTTCAGGGATCTCCTGGCTGAAGTCAATTGAATCCAAGATATTCAAGATCTTCCTGCGTACTGTGGAAGAAAATGAACTAATAATCCTATTCAGAAATACCAAAGAACCTTAACTAATCTTTCTGTAAACAACTCTTCACCTTATCTGGTCTCATAGCAAGAGCTTCTGAGCAGCGATGGCCATGAATTTATGTTAACAGAATGGGGAGGGGTTGTTTTTTATAAAACTTAAGAGTATTAACTCATTTCTACAACATGCTATTTCTCATTTTATATACACAACACATTGGCCAACATTTCCAGGTGTCTAAATTTCAGCTCTTAAATAAAAACAGCCTGATTTTCATAGGTGCAGAGAATTTGCAGCTACTTTTGGGTGCCTCACATGGATTTGAGTCCAGCTTTAGTCACCTAGGTTTTAGATTTTTAAAATACAAATATTTTCAGTCACAGAAATGAGATACTATTTAGGGGCATGTCACAGTATGTCTCAAAATAGTTTCTGTGCCAGTTCACTTATGGATTGCCTCCTCCCTTCTTTTGCCCTCCTTTGTGAATTATTCCTTTATCACTTCTCCCATTCCAATATATTTGCCTTATTACAAACCTGTCACTTGATTTCTAAAATCCATTGTTTCATGATAATAGCATTTTGCATACTGTAGTAGTTGGTGTTGCTTACGTCTGCCATATTTCATTCAGAAGCAGTTCTTCTAGAGCAGGGGTGGGCAATCATTTTTGATGGGAGGCCACTCCAAGATTTTGGAAAGTGGTCGAGGGCCACACTCTTCCATGATATTAATGGAGGAGGTGCGGGGTCTGGGATGGAGACTAGGTGCAGAAGGCAGTGTGGGTGAAGGAGGCAGTTCTGACTTGGGACACTGGACTAGGGTGCAGGAGGTTGGGTTGTGACCTAGGGCAGGGAACTGGGGTGCAGGAGGGTAGAAGGTTGGGCAAGGGATGGGTTGGGGTGCACAGGCAGGCTTTGGCCAACAGACATGCCAGCCAGCAGTTTCTCAGACAGGCAGGCAGGCAAGGAGCCTGCCCCCACCCCTGCGCAGGCTGCAGCCATGTGCTTTGTGAATAACTACAAGTAAATAATTGAGCCCAGAGGGGAGGGGGCGTGGTGTTTTGTGGCTGCCTGTTATTCAAAAAGACAGCTTCCAAAGGCCAGTTTCTGGCCAGAAACAGGCCAATGGGATTGCGCTGGGCGCAGTACTTGACGTCTTCTCCCTCCCCTCCAGGGCTCAGAGTTTTTAAAGGGAAACCGCCCCACAGCCGTGTTTCTGAGTGGCATGTGGGTGGGACGAAGCAAGTGGGGAACCTGTCTGGGGCTCTCAACAACATCTGTGGGCCAGATCCAATGGCTTGGCAAGCCAGATCCGACTCATGGGCTGTATTTTGCCCAGGCCTGCTCTACAGGGAGCCCTTCCTAAGAAATAGTGACATTCTGCAGAGCATTTACCTTTGGAGGCAGTATCAATGTGAAGAAACGCACTGATTGATCGACTTTCATCTTCCATTCCTCCTTCACCATCAGCTAAGGGTATTGAAATACAATCAATTAGAAAATTAAGGTCAAGAAAATATGTAAACAATTTGACCAAGCACAAAAGGACACGTCATGACTGCAGACTGGTCAATTTTAGGTCACTGGTTCAAATCCAGACGAGGATGGTAAAAACTGAAAAAAATCATCATCTGATCACTAGTAGCTAATGATTCCATCCAGGTTGGAGATAAAACATCTGTAGAGTATTTTAATGGGTTAAAATAAAATGGGAATGCTAAGTATTGATATTAGTGTTTGATGGCCAATGTAAAATGAATAGGTGATCGCAATGCAGTTCCTAATAATCATACGTCCACATCACAAAAACTAGATCAGGGTTGAGGCCTGTGAAGGTAGATGGGGAGAATCTTAGTTTGGTTGTGGCCCTTTTGTGCATCTCTTCAACTATGCTATTTATTTTATTCATATGAAGCTTTCTGCTGAAAGTTTTTACATATGTCTTGCAGAACAAAATAAAAGATAATGCGGTGACAGCTATGTCTTTGAGTTGCAACATTACATCAGTGAGTGGTGCCATGGTACAGCATCACATCATAATGGTACAATGTCAAAGCTTGCAATAAACATGGGACTCAACTCTGCTGCAAGAGATTTGTGAAAGAATCAAACTGTCTGACTTTCAGCATAGGTGACAACCTTATCAAAAGCCAGCAAGGAAGATTCTCCCTGCTGCGATATTAAAGCAATCAAGTACTATGAGCCACCACCTAAATTTAATATGGGTGGTGGCTCATAGTACTTTACCAAAAAGCCATACTGATTCCATCTACTGGCCTCTAAAATCAGGTGTTTAAGGCTGATACGGAAGAATGAACAGAGATGTTTCAACAAACCAACAGCCAAACAAAAGAGTCAAAGGGAGAAAAAGTATAATCCTGTGTTCCATACCATGCTGTCTATATTCCTCACTCTTGCAGTGCCAATACCAAACCAAATACCAGAAAGGGTTTCAAATGTTAGACAAGAACTATAATGTATATAGAAGAGAAGACTGATCTAAGTAAGGAAAGAAGATTTACCCCCTAGTTCTAATCTTGATTTCCCTATTTCCCCCACAAAACAGACCCTATTTTACCTAGGTAAGGTTTTACAGGCATGTCATCCAGCAGTAGATGCAAGAGTCTCTGTGTGTGGGAACGCTGGCGGTTCAGTGATGTCACACGCAGTTCTATAGATGCTGTCTTCATCAGCCAAGACATTTGGTTTAGTGCTGAAATTTCATGTTCTAGGTAAGCAATGTACGGAAAGAATCATACAATGGAGTAAAAATAATGTCCCGTATTAGAAAAAAGGTTTATTTTGTTTAGATGGGATTTTTTGGAGGGTGCATCATCTTGCAGCACCACTGCACAATACTCTGCCTTTTCTGAGCAGAGAGAGTTAATTTGGATCAATTATGCATGGATCAATTATATGCATGAATATCAAGTACGCACTCAGATGAAATAGAATATACTCAGCCTAAGTCTACACTTACAGCCTGGGCTCATCGGTTAACCTTCACAGTTACACGTAGGCTTCCAGTAGGCATGGGAAACCGGTTTAAAAGCCAGCTCTCCACGCACATGAGCTTCCGGGGAGCCACCTGCCACCCAACACTGCTGTCTCTATAGCGCTAGCAGCGCGTAGTGGACTCCTGTGGAGCCGACTACCGCCCCACGTGTAATCGCTGAAAACATTTCAGTGTCTACCCAGGTTATATAATTACACACATTTTAACATCCCTAATAGATATATATCCTACCTGGACTCTATACAAGCCCAAGGAAGTACCTCCCATATTTGTAGTATCCCACTGCCTTCGGATTGCCAGAGCCTTTCCTTGCTGCAACAAGAAAGGCTCTGGCAGCAGTGATAGGCTTCACCATGGGGGAAAACAGAAGGCAAAGACTTCAGCAGAAGGAAGGAAGCGGGAAAAGGTTTCAGAGGGGAGAATGGGGTATGCTGGAGCCTTTTCCCACAACTTCCCTGCTGCTGAAACCTTTCATTGTGGCAGGTAGCTAGACATTGTGCCTCTACTCTACATGCTGTCACTAGTCAAACTTAACCAGGCCTGAATAGTCTCCAGAAATCTTCACTGAAATAAATTAATCTAATTTAAGACTGTAAAAAACTGTGTGTACCTCAAAGATTTTAATCTTTGTATAGGATTATCCAAAATCATGGCTCTATATACATATTTACTACTAATAAAATACTAGTAAATGAATACACTGCATCACCTACACCAGACTTCAATACATCCAATTAATTTTTAAGATAATTCTCATTATTACATCTGAGAAATACGTATTAGAAACATTAAAATGCATCTACTAATCACTCAAAAATTAATGACAGCATGAGAAATTCTCTCAGTCAATTATTCACAGCAAGGAAGTCCTCCATAACATTTCAGAATATAAACAGTCATAACATCTATACCTGACATGATGCAACTAACAATTCTTCACTTACTTCCCTCTACACGGATCTCAAAGTCTTCCCCACCACTTTTCAAAAAAGTAAGATTCCATAGCAGGTTCTAATAAATTTGTAATGGAAGTGAAATTTACAAAATGCTCTAGACTTTTGTGGGATTCTCAAAGTGAACAGAGATGGTTACAAAACACATTAAAAAATTTTGAGGAAAAAAAATACATCTTGAAATGTGTCCATGCCCCCTCTCTCCTCTACTCAGTCTATAAATTTGATATGATGGTCTATAAAAGCTTCAAAACTACAATTTGGACTTCAGGCTAGCAAATCCAAGATTACTTTCATAAGTGAACAAATCAGCAGATAGGCTGGATTATATCAGCTCAGTCAAGAATTCACCTAACACCTTGACTCCTCCCAGTATCAAAAGGATAAACAATTTTAAATTAACATGAATTTTTAAATTAAAAAAAGTTTTACCTTTGATAGAAAATGGCAAATGCTGCAACTGAGAGAATAAGAAATCCTGGCTGGTCCTCAAATATCTCATAGTTGGACCGGATGTATCTGAGCATGCACACAACTTATAGATCACCTGATAAATGGAAGAGAAGATATGAATTTCTGATCCAAATTTTAAAAAGATATCAAAAGAAAAATATGATATGCACAAAAATATGTAACTTAACTAATACTGTATCTGTGTTTTAAAACAAACATCCCATTGGTTTACTCCAGACTGAATAAATCATTGATGTAACAGTCTGGTGTCCGAGAAGTGAAGAATTAGATGAACAGACAGATGATTAGCTTCTATTAACATATGCTGTGATATCATATAAGCACCATTCTGTCATCTTAGGTGGGAAGGTTTGGAGGTTTCTCAATCCTTGGATCCACCAAGGAAGGACATAGACTCCATGTCTCTTTCCTTTTGCAGCATGTCTTCCTTCCTGACTTTAGAACCAATGTGAATGAATTCCATCTGAAGTCATTTTTATTTTAAAAGGCATTGAGCATGGCATGTTGACTTATATTTATCTGGATTTGGTTTTATGTGCAAGGCATCTGGCATCATCAATGATTCATATATGCCTAATTAATTTTATTTCCAATTATTTGTTATTGCTGCAACGTAGAGGGGAGACACTCCACGCTAGATTTTGAGAGTTCTTTACGAGTAAGAATTATTTGTTATTTTTACTCTTTAGGCAAACAACCGATGATGCAAAAAAAAGATAACACGCTCCTTCTTTAATTAACCAGTCACACATTAGTAGCAGAACACAAAGCTAAGGTTGCTTTATAAAGAATATCAATTTATTAACTTTGGCATGACTGCAGATTCCTCATTGAAAATATGCAGTAATAAATTTTTACATAGTGATGGGTAAAGGAATAAAAGATCTAGTATGTAAAAAAAAAATCAAGCATAAGCATTTTTGAACAAAACCGTATCAAATCAAAACAAGCTTTGTGCTCATTACTAATCAAGAAGTGATAAAATCTGTTTCAGCTTCTGCCAACAGGAAATTTTCTGTATACAGTACCTGATAACACAATTCTGCAAGATGGGGAGATTCTTGCACTGCTGCAGGGCCTGTCCTTGTTTCAGTACCTTTCTCCAGTATATTCAAAATAGCATGAAGGCAAGTTCGTGGGCAACCCAACACACCTGAAAACAGATGATTAATCTTTTTTTTTTTTTTTTTGCTTTGGTTGACTTTCATAAATATCACTAAGGGCACATCTACACAGCAGGGAAAAAGTCGAATTAAGCTTCACAACTTGAGCTACATCAGTTGAGCTGAAATCGAAATAGTTTAATTCGGCTTTTGGCACTGTCTACACAGCAGGAAGTCGAAGGAAGAACACTCTTCTTTTGACTTCCCTTACTCCTTGTAAAATGAGGGTTACAGGAGTTGAAGTAAGAAGTCCTCCAACTCACCATTATTTCGAAATAATGGTTTGCAATGTAGTGTCACTCTTTGTTATTTTGGAATAAGGTCAGTTATTCCAAAATAACGCTGCTGTGTAGACACACCCTAACAGCCATCTAGCTATTTCTATATATAAGAGTCCGTCTGTCTATCTGTAAGTCCACCTGTTTGTCTGAAAGTCCGTTTGTTCAAGGACTCCTTCTAAACAGTAAAAGCTAGGGCCACCAAGTTTGGTATGCAGCTTCCTCTTATCCTAATTTAAAGCAAGGTCAGGATTTGGTTGTGCCAGGAAAACAGGAAGTGTCAGGAATGGGACTGTTTTCCATAACACAGAGAGGAGGGATGCAATGTGACTACTGAGGGCAGCTGCACCAGTAAGACACTGTCCAGCTGCGGATGGGGCTCTGCATGTCACCAACAGAGTGGGTAAAAGACACACACACACCCATCTCCTCCCCCTACCTAATCCGCCCCAAGGAGAGGCCAGGAACCAGGCCCAGCTCTCTCTCTCCCCAAGAGGAGGAGGCCAGGGCCAGGAACTATGGCCTAGCCCTGGATAGGCTGCAGGCCATGGGAGGGCTGCTGGAAGCCGAGAGCCTGGCCCCAGCCTCCCACAACACTGCAGGGAGTGAAGGCAGATGGATGCTGGCCTGTAGACATTCACCTCCCTCCCTGGACCAGCTGCAGGGCTGGGGGAAGGAGTGCTGCAGGCCCAAGCCAGCCTCTAGAGCCTCATCTCCTCCCCACTGACGAGTTACAGGGCTGGAGGGGGCAGCTGCAAGCCAGGGCCAGCCCCCAGAACCTCAGTTGTCCTCCTCCCAGAGAGGCTGCAGGGTGGGGGAGGCAGGTGGATGATGCCATGGCCAGACTCCAGAGGCTGCCCCCCCTCCAAAACAGCTGTAGGGAATGGAGGCAGCTGGAGGCTGGGGCCAGCCCAAAGACCCTCATTCCACCTCCCACCCCCAACCAGCTGCAGTTTTGGGATTTCCAACACTTCTTTTAAACTTAGAAGTAGAGGGTAACATTTTATTTCCTACATATTCTTCCAATCTCTTTTTACATGCCCAAACCACTTAAACTTGAATTCCCCTCAGCTTTTTCTATAAATGGTACCACAATACTTCCCCCAATTATTCATTCCATAAATAATTCATCCTTAAAACTTCAATAAATCTATCTTAACATTTTCACTGTATTCAAGATTTGCTCCTGTCTCTCCCTCTGTGCCCAGAAATCAATGCCATATAAAAGTAAAGGTCTAATTACCATTGCATAGATCTTACTTTTCAATTTGATAGGTATTCTCCTTTGCAAATAACTCTAAAAAGGTTTTAGTTGTTTTCATTAACACCTATTTATCTAAAACATTCTGTGAAATAAAATATCTAATAATATATCTCTCAATCATTTCAATTAAGAGCTGAGAACAAACCCTCTCCCCTACAGAGTTTCCCAGCAAACTCAAACAACATTAGAAACTTGCCAATCCTGACATTTGTAAAGGGCGTTTTTATTTTTATTTTTTTTCAAGCCAAAAGAAAATCCACCGATGCAAACACACACACTTTATGGGCCTTCTTCATACATCTAATAAGGCAAAAATTTACTTTTCTTCTTTCACAGATTACCTTGAAGAAAGAAAGGCCAACTCCTAAGTGATATAATTTGTTCAAAACAGGTAAACATCTGTATATCTCCAGGTTCTCCTTACTGTGTAAAAGAATTTGTCTGGTGGTAGCTCACACTTTGTATTTGAATATCGATATGCTTTTTAAATCCAATTCTTAAAGGTTACAGCCATTCCCTTTGATGCCATGAACGAGGAACCAGGATTTCTCCTGCTGAGCTTTCCAATACATTGTCTCAACACTAGTACAAAAGCTAGATGAAGGCTAAATCCCTTTTTCATCCACATACCTGGGTCTTGCAGATTTGTGGTGCTGACAGGTTTCTTCAGTTCATACCCCAAAAAATACAGTGCTAGATTGGGTGGGCTGCACTCAAGAGAGGTGATGAGAAGGTTCAGGATGTGGATTTTTGTTTCATGGTGGATCCGAGATTGCTTCTTTTCAAATTCCAGTTCTTATTAGAAAGTGAAAAAAGGTCAGATGAAAACTGAAATGAAGATAATGTAAATACTGCATGGCCTTCCCTAGCCACCACACACAAACCAAACTAAAGAAAGCTAAAGGTGAAACTTAGAACACATTATAAATTTCCAGGAATTAAATTCAAATAACTATTGAATATAATCTTAGACAATTTGTCCAGAGCAATTTATAATATTTTCTCTTAATTCTGGTTCAGTATTGAATAGGTTTGTTCTTACAATATCTAATTTAAAGCAAGCAAAGAATACTATTCCTACAACTATGGGTCCCTTTGGGCAACTGATGTGCCAAAACCGTAATAGTCTGAGGGTTTACTTGCTCAGTTATTTGGAAACTAAACTTGCATATATCTATTTAGCTCACTTTCTGCAATTTGAACCTACGCAAAAGATGATCATGTAAATAAAATGTGACCATTCACATACCATCTTCCGAATTAATTAATTCTTCTGCATCTTCATTGTCCAAACACTCCACAAATCCAGCCATCAGCTTCTGGCTTATACTCTGGGTTCAGAAATGGAAGGTTGGAATTGAAAAAAAAAAAAAAAAGAGAAGTTTGATGATGATAAAATAGTGACTTAAGTATAAATTATATAGTTTCATGCACAGGTGTAAGTTTCAGTCAAAACTGTGATCAAGCTAGTGAACATTAATTATTGGGGTCTTAACTTGTAATAATAGGTCAACTCTTAAACCACATTATGAATTATATTTTAAACACTTGAGTGTTAAAAATAAACTTCTTTAACCTCCCCTTGGGAACACAATGTAATCAAAGAAAAGGGTTAGTATGTCATACAAAACTGTCCTCTTATCATTTAAAAACGTTGTTAAAAACATTGTTTCATTAAAAATGTAATGAATAAGTCTTGATGGTGCTATGACAAAATAATCTATTCTTTGGAAAAACGAGGCACTATGTAGCTTTCCAAATATGGTATAGGTTTGGGTTTTTTCAACAGTAAAAATACTGGTTGCCCTATCACTATTGTCTTTCCCCAAATTTAAACACAATGGTGGTTACCTGATCATGTGTGAAATCTCCTACTAGCTTTATCTGAATGTTGGAGTTACAAGAAATGCAACAGAGGATCTTGGCACTTTCAAAACCCAATTCAGGATTGCTGTTACCATGATAAAGATACCTTTAAAAAATTGCAAGAATAATGTAATGAAATTGTTGGTCGTTCCAGAATAGTACCCAGAGAAAAAAAGAACATTTACAAACTGAAACAATTTAAAATAAAAACTGAATAATCTAGTGCAGTGGTCTCCAACCTTTTTACACTAAAGATCACTTTTTAAATGACAGAACAAGCCAAGATCTACCACCCCATCCTTCCCCCAAGACACCGCCCCTTCCTTGAAGCCCCGCCCCACCCTCTCTATTCTCCTCCTCTCCATAACTTGCTATTCTCCTCCTCTCCATAACTTGCTATCCCCAACCCTTATACTGCTGCTTTTTTTTTTTTCCCCCCAATTCTTCTGTAAGAAGAGGTTTTTCCAACATTTGGCCTGTCTAGACTGAACCAAATGTCAGAAAAACCCCTTCTTTTGGAAGCCCCCTTATTCCTCGTGGAAAGAGGAATATAGGGGTTACCAAAAGAGCATGTTTGCTCTTCCACTAAAAAAAGCAGAACAAACGCATCCCTGGATGCAGAAGAGTTTTTCTGGAATATCTCTGGAATCCTGAAAAACTCCTTCAGTCTAGCCATACCCTCGCTGGGTTGAGACAGGATGTTTAGGCTCTGGGGTGGGAATGAGGGATTTGGGTGAGAGAAGGGGTGAGAGGTGCAAGCTCTGGGAGGAAATCTGGATGCAGGAAAAGATGGAGAAGGGGACGTTGGCTTGGGGAGGGGGCTCCAGGCTGGGCAGTGTTGGGTTCAGCTGGGGGGTTGGGGTACTAAGCAAGCCACAGGTTTGTGGATGTGAGGGTGCAGGAATTTGGGTTGGGGGTAAGTAAGTGAGGGGCTCAGGGCAAGGGGTTCCAGTGTATGATAGGCTCAGATGTAGGGTCTGGGGGAAGGGCGGATGCAGGAGTGTTATGATGCTGTGGCTAGATGGGGGCTTGGCCCCAATTGGGGTTTGTTGGCCAGGCTTCATTTTTAAATAAAATACTGTGGCAAACACAATAAGTTTCTGCATTGTCTTTATTTCTGAGAAGTGCAGGGAACCTGTTTTGAGTCAGGGGTCACTGACCCACAGAAAAGTCAGTTGGGGCCACACAAGTGAGATGAAAAAAATAACTCCTCCAAACCCCCCCAAGCTTCACTAATGTGGCCCCAACTGTGCTGGTGGGAGCAGGGGATATGGTACTGGGGAAGTGTGCTAGTGGGTGCTGGAGCAGGGGACATGGTGCCGGGGGAGGAGGGTTCTGTGGCAGGGGACAGAGTGCCAGTGGGGACTGGGTTCTATGGCTGGGGGCAGGGGAGAGGGGACAGGGTGCCGGGAGGGCAGGGGACAGGGTTCTGCAGCAGGGGACAGGGTGCCAGCGGGGGAAAGTGGACAGGGTGCCAGGGGGGAGTGGGGACAGAGTTCTGTGGCTGGGGACAGGGGTCAGGGTGCCGGGAGGGCAGGGGACAGGGTGCCAGTGGGGACAGAGAGTCCCCTGCACCCGTCTCCTCCCAGGACTCTCCCGCCCCCACCACCGAGGAGGGAAGCCCTGTCGCACGTGTCCTGCGGGGTCGGCATGCGCCTCCCACGGAGGAGGGAAGCCCCCGTTGTGCCCCCCCTCCGGGCCCAACTCCCCCCTCCCGCGGAGGAAGGAAGCCCTGTCGCGCGCCTCCTCCGGGGCCGGCGTGAGCCTCCCACAGAGCAGGGAAGCCCGCGCACGCGCCCCCTCTGGGGCCAACTCCCCGCCTCACACAGAGAAGGGAAGTCCCAGGGCGCACCTCTGGGGACTGCCCCAGTAAGTTCCCAGCACGCCACAGACCTGGGGCAAGGAAGCAGCCAGCGCATTTCCGGAATCCCCGGAAGTGACGTGCAGCTCAGGACTTCCGTCCACCCAGCAGGAAGCCGCCACTACCTCCATTGTCACTGGATGTAGGTAGTGGGGCTTGTTGGGGGTGGGGGGAAATGAGGGGCCCGGAACGACTCGCGATCGACGGGTTGGTGACCATGGATCTAGTGTATAAAACAAATTTTTTAAAATTATAAATAGAGATTTTTGTCTACAGAAGGACACAGCAGCTAAAGTCTCTCTCACCATCAGTAATAAAGACTGACCATGAAAGAGATCACTCCTACAGTTTTTACAGTGGTTCCTTTTACCCAATATCCACCTTAAAAAAAGGCATTTGGACACACCCCGAGGAAACAGATGGATAAAAGACTATGGTCTTAAAGACTTTGGCTGAAAACTTCATACTTACTTTTGCAATATGCAACATGTAAGATTATGTTAACAAAAGGATTAGAGAAAAACTATTTAAAACACTTTGCTTTTACAGAGCCGTGTGTTTACAGAGCCAGTTGTTTGGCCTGCCTAAAGTAAAATATCTTTGTAACCACAAACAATGGCAGAGGGACTCAATTCAAGTGTGATACTTGAAACTGCATTGTTCTCTGTTGAAAATCAAGTTGAGAGTGTCCCTTTAATGGGAATAATTAACAAGCAGTGTTGCAAAAGGCTAGAGTGGCAGATTGGTTTAAAGGAACTTTTACTGTCCTAATCTATAGCTATCATGAAAAAGTCCAAGTTGGAGAAATGAAGGTTATGCACAGGTAAGCAATGAATTTAAAAGCTCTGGGTTTCATAGAAAGTATGTGAAACTGAGAAACCATTCCTCAGAACAGAAAACAAACATAGGTCCCACTCTTATGCAGGTGGACCCTTCAGGCTGTGCAGAATTCACTGTTCAGTGAAGCTCTGAGCATGCAAAACAGTCTGCTGTTTGGATCCAACTGATGAATCACAGCCACAGTGACCTCTCTTCACTTTACAACTCAGCCAAACTGCCTGTCCTCCAAAGTAATTTGTACACACCTGGCAATGTTCACCACATTGTCTGCCTTTTTAGTACGAGGGTTGATTCCTTGCAGCAGCTGTTCCAGAGGTGTAACAATCAGGGAAAGGTGGCTCTCACGTAAGAGGTCCATAAAGAGGTTCTCCTTTTGTAAGGTCAAATTAAGAAGTGCAAGGCAATATTGCACTGCTTTCTCCAAATGCATCTTCCCTAGAGAGCATAAGCAAAAAAAGCAAACATGCTCAAGTTTCAAAGTACGCCATAATTCCTGGCAATTCTATAAAAAGGAAATGTTTGAAAAGCTCATTATCAAAATACTCTGCCAGAAAAGCACCATGAACGCCGATAACCTGTTTTCAATTATCTGCCCCCAAAACATAACTTTATGTATTTGAGAAACAAGAGCAATGAATAGATAAGATATATGGAAATGCCAGTGTCACATCGCTGTTAGTAAACTCTTCACTAACATCTTAAAAATAAACTAATGGCACGTACCAGGAAAGGGGGCATACGTATCAAGCTGCTTAACCCCTTCTTCCAGCAGACTAAGAGACAGTTCCAGCATTGGTGACTCATTCAACAAATGATACATCAGACTGAATCCAGGTGGTTTATGTGCTATTATTTCTTCTCCTAAAGAAAAAAATGGGGGAAGTTATTTACTAATAATGCTGTTTGTCAGAGACATCCTCTTACTACATTCTATACCAGAAAACACCAGCTGCTCTAGCAAGCAACACCTCAAGGCAATATGATTATCACAGGAAAATCACTTGACGTACTCTTGAGCCAAAAGCCATTTAAGCAGATAGCAGCTCATAAGAGCTATGGAAGAACAGGGGTGGTGACTGCCAAAAGACAGTATTTGAAATCTAAAAGCAGAATTTTAGCTTTCACCAGGTGTACTTCCTGAAAATATCCAACCTTCCATTTAAAATCAATGAAGGATGCTCAAGTCACAATCTTCTCAGAATCACCTACTCTAGGTTCTTCAGAACTTTTTTATATCCAGAAACAATTGTTGCATGACTTCAGATTCCTCTGAAGACCTTGTGTAAGGAAAAAAAACAACTGAAGGGGCACTGAATATTTGATATACATATCTGCTGCAATGAACTAGAACATGGAAGAAAACTATTGTTGGTATGATATTCGAAATAAGGATGTAAAAGAGTAATCTAGTCAACTACCCAATAAACCTAGGTTTATCGGGTAGTTGAGTCGAATACTCATTTCCCACCCCCCCTTGCGGTCTCCATATCAGAGGCAGCAAGGGGGAAGAAAGCAGAAGCTGGTGCTGGGGGGGAGCCATTGTAAAAGCTGGTTCCCACCAGCACTATCTCCATGGTGTGGGGGGATGGAAGGGCCAGGGAGGTAGAGGTGCAATAGTCTAGGATCTGGCACAAGCCAGGACTGCTTAGTCCCAGCTCGCACTGGCTTAGGGGCTGCAGCTCTGCATATTAAATTTAGTAAGAGCCCAGCGGCGAAGTCCCCGCTCGCCCTGTGTTCCCCTGCTGAGCCTCTGCCTTTGAAATGTACGAAGAACAGAGGACAGCTCTTACTACATTTAAAAGGCAGAGGCGCAGCCGAGATAGCTAGCGCCCCACCTCCCCCTTATCAACTAATCGAATAATCGATGGAAATTCCATTATCTACTCAATTAGCTGATTAATCAAAATTTAACATCCCTAGCTGGGACTGCTCAGTCCCGGCTCACAATGGCTCCAGAAGCTACCCTCGCTGCGGCTCTACAGAGCTCGTCCCCTTATTGACGAATTGTGTAGTCGATACAACTTGTATCAACTACATGATTAGCCAAATATCCTTAACATCTTTAATTCAAAACAATCAGAAAACAAAATCAGAAGGCAAAAGAAAACAAAACTTTGCAAATAAGAAGTGTAGATTAATTCTCCCAGTTTACTTATTCTCCAAAACAATACAAAGGAAGCTGATATAGGACATATACACTGGAGTGGAAAGAACCCTTTTTACTGTATGATCTAGAGGCCTTCCAGACTATGCCAAACTTATCAGAAAGACATATTTCTGCCTGGTTCTCCACTTCAGCACTGTTTCTGAAGGCTCTTTGAGCCTATTGCAAATTAACAAGCATCACCTTGTGAGAAACTTTGAAGAGGAAACCTCACATTACAAAAATGTGGCGTACAAGAAACATAACTAAGATGAATATAATGAGTTTAACGGTGAAGTTCAATTTAATGTGCAACTACATTCTTCCTTGGCCTTGGAAGAATAGAATCCCACATTATACCAGAGTCCAGCAAGTACTGATCTGAGCTTCCTAGAATGAATCATTTCTAAACTAGATAATCTTCACTGTTCAGTAACATCAACAGAAAAGTGGCTACAGAATACATCAAGTAAAGCATCCTTAACTGGCTGTGTGATTAAAATGGAGATTTAGATATAAGCCAAAGAAACACAAATTCAGGCCCAAGAATGAGTAAAAATAAATTGTTAAACACTTCTTTTTAATCAGATAAATGATAGTGACTAGGCAATCTAATGCAAAGTTGCAATAAACAATATATTCCTCTCAGGAAGTAGCAGTGCCTATGTCCTAAGGCAGAGGTTCTCCTTAATTCAGCTGCCAAATGGATATTGGTAAACCATACAGGGACAGCAGGAAAAT
Source organism: Rafetus swinhoei (assembly GCA_019425775.1). NCBI lineage: Eukaryota > Metazoa > Chordata > Testudines > Trionychidae > Rafetus > Rafetus swinhoei. The sequence goes on along the minus strand of CM033437.1, from coordinate 263,562,087 downwards.
GATGGAGGTTTGCCCAGATGGCCAATAATTAATAAAATGAGATCCAGTCCTAAAAGGTGCACCAATTACGCTTTCCCCAATATTGGAGGCAGGACATAAAGGTTTAAAGTCTAGACACATAAGCTCATGGCTGGCATTTCCACCAACTCCCACTTTTCCAATTATGTGGCTACTTAAAGGACTATAAGCACCTATTTTCAGTCTGGCCTACAGCCCACCTGTGAGAGCAAGCAGCGGACTAGAAGATCATCTCTCAAAAAAGGACAGACTCAGCCTTAGTAAGTCCTCAATATAAAAGAAACAGCACCTACTAATTAAAATGAGCAAAGAGAAAGAACTGAGACCTGTAAAGTTCGTTTAGAGCTTTGATACATAGGGTAAACTTTATCCTAATGCCATCTTCCTTCTACAACTAAGCAGCCCATGCTTTTCTCTGTTGCTTGTCTCATTTCTTTCTTCATTCTTTTCTTCTACCTTATATAGAGAAAGAGCTAGGAGAAAATATCAACACTCAAACAAGAGGAATCTGGATGCTAGTATGCAAGAAGGAAAAGACTGAGGTAAGTGAGTGGGTGGTGAAGTTGATAGACAGTTTACTTGCCTCCTTGGGTCCTGGTAGCTAGTGATTTAGTGCTGTGACGTGAGGGGGCAACAGAGTAGAAAATACACAACAATAAACAAGTGCTCAAATGTCTTATATTACACCTTCTTTCTGAAGAAATGCAAAATGCCTCACAGAATTATACATACGCAAAAAAAAATCACTTCACCCACCATCCAGAGTTGAAGGAAAGAGCTGTTTAACAGCACAGAACATTCATCCTACAATATCTAAATGAAACTGCAGAACAAGTTCTGGCCAACAAAATATAAAAATTTTCCTGTCAATTTTGGCCAGGATGCTCCTAATCATCTGAATGTGCTGTGAAATCTTTAAATGACCACAAATTGCATGATGTCAATTTTACATCTCAACTTTAAAGATAGCACCTTCAGAAGCAGATTGTACTCTTCATAGTCCTAAGCTGGGGCATTAATTCATAACTGATTCAGAAAAGAATGCAGCCTATTGAATCAGCAGCACTTTGGAGTTCCTTGGATATTTCCAAGCACTGACCCAGCTTGCTTGTAAAATGTGGTAGGATCACAATATAGAGGTGCAGAAGCAGAGTAAAAGGAATAATCTTGTTTGACAGTTAATAAATGAAATTAACCTTGTAACTCCACATATTGGTCCACAAAGTCTTCAAGTTGAGGTTCGTAGTCTCTCAGCAGTTTGTAAAAAACCTCCAAAACCACCTCAGCTACCTCCCACTGTGGACAACCACAAAAAAGAACACAAAAACCACACACAGGATATTATTAATACTGTAATACAAAATCTAGATAACAAAACAACGTAACCAGAAGGAAAAGTGAAGCAATTTAACCTTGAATTGGGCAAGACTAAAAGAGAAACATGTCTGCTTTTAAAATTAACATTCCACAGCATTAGGAAATTCTTAAGTCAGAGAATCTGAAATACTGAATTTGCTTTTTTGAACTAAAACATCATCTGCAAACTTAATGATAGTGTATTTCATGTATATTCAAAACCAAATGCAAAAATATTCTGAAATGTATAAAAAAACGAATATGTGGTAAACTTGTCTGATTGTTGGCCCAATTTGGGTCACTCCACTTTCAATGTAAGTGCATTTTCATCAAAACAATCATATGGGGAAACTCAAATTCCATGCTGTAAGAAGTTAAAATACTACATTAATACTATCTGGTTAAACAGTCTTGTGAAATGGCAGTGATGAAAGTTCTAATTATTCAGGTCTGTTAAAGTAATTAGCCAAACTGTTAAAATTATGGTAACAAAGCAATTTATAAACTATCATCATGTGAAAACTGCAGCTAGCTAGCTGCATGTATTTCTCATGTGGCTAGACACTTTGCCTTTAGAAATAGAGTTCTTATCATATTAGAGGAATATGAAACCCAATTCTACTCCCCCCATTTCTGTTTTTGACAATGAAAATGGGAGTGTTTACAAATGCTCTTTCCAGTCTACATTCTGTGCTCCGTATTCTGAATGTGGAAAGTATACATGAACACGTTAGCGGCAAACCTTGCTGATTGTTGAAAGGCTATCATCTTGTCCATTTAATGTGCTAGTATCAAGAAGCTCAATGCTTCTAACCCCCTCCAGACAATCAAGTGAGTCTTGACCTATGAAGATGGCAACTGTAAATCTTGACGCAGTCTGCTTTTCAGGACTGTAATTTGGCTACAGCCTTGGTTAAAAAAAATCCACAGACTTACTACTTATGGCTCGCACAGCTGCATCAGACTCGCACCTCCCAGCTCTTCCAAGGCCAGGAACTAATGTGCTTTTGCAGTGTCAGTTCAATTTAACAGTATGGCGCTCAGATGCAAATTAACATATCCCAGAAGAAGAACTACCATCACAACTAAAAGTTACCTTTTCAGCAGCTCTCCGGTAAGCTCTGGTGCGAAATCGGAGAAACACCATGTCTCTGAGGAACTGCAGATAAGGGTCAAAGCCTGGTGGGCGCAGTCCTGCCCCCAAGTTGGAAGGGAATGAACTCTCCACTAGTGTGCTGATGAGCCGACAGAAGGCACGAGTTAAAGGGTACTCCTCACACCGAGATTCAACCTCGTTCAGTTCAACCTTCCCAAGAGGAGGAGGGAAAAAACCATCAAGGATTCAACTTAAGAAATACCCATGAAGAAACTGATCGCAACAAGATTCCACTTTGGAGATTTGTAATTAAAATCAAAATACACTCAAAATGATCAGGCTGAAACACAACTAACAAAAGGGAAGGGGATGTTGACTGAATGTCAGTCATTTCAGCCTTCATTCTCAGTGATTTCAGTAGGAGTTGGTGTGCACAGGGAAAGTAGGATTGGGCCCACCTACTCTGACAATTATTTAAAAACCAATTAGCTCTTACTCTTATTAAACTCAACTGTTACTTTATCTACCATTCTTTTTAATAGTAATTCCATTTCCTTTGCCACTGCCCACCAGAACAAACAAATTAGGCCCCAATCCTACAATGTGATGCACATGTGCTGGCTCCAACATCACATCCCATTCACTTCAGCAAGCTCAGCACAGGCACAGAAGCCCTCTTCCATGCACCACAATGCAGGATTGTATCTTAAGGCATATGCTAAACTGCCACCAGTTAGGTGTTTTAAAAAACGTGGGGAAAAAAACAGATTATAGTTTACAACACATTCACTGCTTAAAATTGTTTATGCAGAATTAAGATTGACTAGTAGTGCCTCATGCCATTCTAAGATATTAAATGCACTTATTTTTAAATCTCTGAAACCCAGGAAATACAGAATTATGATACATGACTGTCCAGCCCTACATCATCTACTCTGCCCTCTGGAAGTGGCAATGGCCACTGGAGATATACTCTTAAGTACAAATCAGCCTGATAAGCAGATATGAAGAAAGACTCCATGTTCTGGGAGGACCTGAGACATTGCCAGTTAACCTTAACTCTGCATTAAAGTTCTTGGGCAGTAAATTTTCCTGGATGTTTGAGGAAGTGGTGGTAGTGTGGGAGCACAATTAAGGAGTGGCTGTGGGAAGGTACAAGGCCTGAGAACTACTACCACTGACTCTCCCTTCCTCCTGACTCCTTTATGCTCCCAATAGGGCTGAAGGAGCCGTAGCAAGGAAGAAGGTAACAGAGGAGCTCTGAGTAGCATATCTACCAGCTGGAGGCAGCAGCGAAGGGCAGCCTCAAACTTTTTTACTTTTTCTACAAAGGCTAGTGTAGAGGGAATGGTTTCTGCATTATGCTCTGCAGCACAGGAGGACTGAATGCTCAGATGAATCAAATCAGCCCCTGGAAATTAATGCATACTGACACATTAGAACTCAGAGCTGTGAACTGTCCCCTTTATCTCAGTGGGTGTACTCTTCCCTCCCCCAGTGCTGTGAAGTATCAATTAAAATAAATCCTGTCACACCAGCGGTTTTAGAGACATCTGAATATTAAAATAAGACTTATTGGAGAGGCAGTATCTGAGAGTTCTCTTAATCAAATGAGTCCACATCTGCACCACTAACTCTGCCCCTAGCACTAATGTAACCCAGCAATGTTACAGTGAGGTGATAAGTGGATGGCATGAAGGCTGCACCAGAATTTCCATTTTAACTGGAGTGAAAGATATCTACATACTCTTTTTTTTTTTGCATGAGAATATTATTCTTAAAAGTTTACTGTAATTTGTTAACTGCTTGATTTTTTAATAGCAACATGTGAGGAAAAAAATACCATTTGATGTGACTTTTTAAGGGCCAAGTAACTCTTCTAGTGTTTGACATTTCCTTCAGACTCCCCGCAATTTTGTTTTTACACCTAAACATTCCAATACTTTGAGAGATAAAACTGATAGGCATGACCCTTTGGTTTGTGTAAATCATATGAATTATTGCATAGAACTGAAATTTGTTTTCTAGGTTTATTTTTCATAATAAACATAAGCTACTTTTTGACTGATGACAGTTTGCTGACTGCACATTAGTCTATGTCAACTGTATGCCAGTCCAGAGAATAAGGCTCTCTATTATAAGTGCATTTACTGATGCTCAGAAACCCCTTTGATCATGCTGATATAGGAGTTACAGCTCCTTGCTTTTCTCACTGCTCAGGAATGAGACGTATACAGCACAATCACATTATTCTAGGGTCGCTGCTTACTACGTTTAAATTAAATAGAAGGAAGAGGAAGACATTTCCTCAACAATACTTCTAATGTAAAATGAGTGTGCATGTGTATTTTAGACTGCACTCAAAGACTGGCTCAGAAGTCATAACCTTTGCTATCGGGACAAAACTTCTAGAAGGAGCCCCTGAAGAATCCAGACAGAGCAACTGTTGAGTACAACACACACTCTCAGAAACTGCCATGGGCAGGATTTAAAATGAATGTGTGTGGATACTGTCAGCGCTGAATAGTCATGGCACATCACTTTAAGTCACTCATTTACTCTCATCAGGCTGCCTACACTCTGTATTGTAACAGAGCCCCAGTCCTACTGCACACACAAAAATGACTCTCTCTCACTTTAGAGAGAAAAAGTGAGTGAGATAATATTTTTTGAACCAAATTCTTTTTGTAAGAGAGAAAAGCTTTCAAGCTGCACAAAGCTCTTCGTCAGGTTTGGGAGAGGCTTAACAGTTTGGCTCAAGTCACACTGTAAATCCAGGTTTAATTCCAAATAATTTTAATTATTATTTTTCCCCACATGGAAAATGAGTGTTAGTTAGTAGCTAAAAATTAATTTGAGTGGGCAAGATCAATTTGGAGAGGATCAGAAATACAACAAGAATCACAGGTGCAAAATAAGTTAAGAACTTATGAACTACAAAAAAAATTGATGTGGTATTAATCTGGGGACATTAAAGCAGTGTGCATGCTGCACTATGGTGGTGGGAAACACTATCCTGTGAACATAGCTTCTGCCTTTCACAGAGGCAAAGTAATTATGCTGATGGGAGAGCATGCTCCTGTCAGCATAGCGTATCTATACTAGAAGGGCTATAGAAACATAGATGCACCAGTGCATCTGTGCCAATGTAGCAGGGTAATGTAGACTTATCCCCTTAAAACCACTAGTAAACTAGTTTCAACTAGAACTACCACCCCACTATAATGATATGCATTGCCTGCTTGATTATAATGTAACCTGTATGTATATTTTGTTTAAATGAGGAGGGGGAAGAAATGTCTGAAAACAAATGAGAATACCTACAAAAGTCCAATGCACTGAGACACATTGATAAGCAACAATGAAAAGGTATCTATCCTTTTCTAGCTATATCATAATAGATTTTACATGACTTAAAACTGAGTGATAATGAATAAAAAATGAAATAAAGGAAATAATAAGCAATCTAAGAATCCTAGAAAAAGTTACATAAGTGGTGATGGAAAGAAAGAGCACATCTATTCCATACAAGAAGAAAGTTGCAAGGCATGATCAAACAAATTTTTAAAACTCCATCAGATTTACAAAGCAAGCTAAAAGTCAGCTTCTAGGAACCATGAGCATATATGGGAATAACAGCTGGAAAGGAGGATTTTATTTCAAGGCTCAATGGCAGGCACAACCTCTACATTTTCCCCCTTGCACACATCTGTATATAAACCTGAGTTGCCTTCCTGGAGGACCTTACCTCAATGCCAGCTGCTTGCCTCTGGCCTGGAGCTCTTACAGTCTGTAATATCTTAAAAAACAGAAAAGGAAAACAATGAATTTCTACATAGGTACTGATAGAAATAGCTGATGTTTATATTTCTCTATATATTAAAAAAGTTTTACCCTGTGAGATGACAGAGTGACGTCATCGTGTCACTTTGCGTCCAGCCTGCCTTCTCCCTACTTCCCCCCGTCCCCTCTCTCAGCTCAAGCCCAACTTTGCTGCTTCTCCTCACCACTTAGAATTGCTATTTTAAATCAAGCTCCTACTCCCTTTCCTCCACCCCCACCCCACAGGGCTTTCAATGCCAAGAAACACGGTACAGTAGCCCGCAGACCCCACATTGCAGCCGTGACAGACCAGGGGCGGAGGGGGAAGGGTAAGCTGATCAGGACAGCAGCCCAGGGACAGATGCTAGGAGCGGGGCTCCCAGCCAGGCTTATGTGCCAGCAACAGGCTCTTGGGGGGCTTCCCCACCACCAGGCTCTTGGGGAGCCAGAGGGTAGTATCCAACAGCCTGGAGTCCAGCTGCCCTTGCGGAGACTCCCTCCCTCCCCAGTGGCTGCACTTACCGCAGCTGTCAGAGCACCCCCAAGCCGCCTGGGGGAGCCACCGCTGCATCGAGCTGTCTACTCCTTCCCGTCTGCTCCCGGCAGACAGATGGCCCTGGGCTCTGTGGGCAGGGCTGGGGCAGTGAGCAGTGCAAGCAGGACTGCATGGGGAAGAAGTCAGGACAGTGGCCCCCCCAGGCTGCTGCTTTCCCCACCTAAGCAGGCTGCAGTGCCCCAGAGTGCTGCGTGCACACAGCACTACCTGCACCTCGCTGCACCCCACACGGGCTGGGCAGGCAACCCTGCACCTCCCCAGCCGCCAGGGTTAGAGCAGAGCCTGAGACCACGCCATGGCTGGCAGAGGGTGGGGGCTAGGATTGGGGGAGAGAGGAGGAGGGCGCAGGCTGGAGGGGGGGAGGAAGGGAGAAGGGACCCTGGCTCGCGCATCTGCAGCCCAGCCCTCCCTGGTGGCCAAGGCGGGGGGGGGAGGCAGACAGGGTTGCCTACCCCTCACGAGAGGGGAGTTGGCAAGCACTGCGAGTGGGGGCTCAGCCCCCTAGTTGTACTAAAAATGCTTACTGTATTACCTGCCCCTCACTTCTTGCAGAGACAGTAGGAGCTTTTCAAAAAACATCTCATCTGCTGACAGAACAATGGACTGCACATCTCTGACAGCTATACAAACCCTCCACATTCACTTTTACCCTGCAGCCCTCACAGGACTATCTCACATTGCTTGTTCTTTTCAGCCAAGACCTGGACAGAACTCTTTCCAGTGCAGTTCTGTCATTCCTACACTGTCCAGAGAGTTAAAACACTATCTTGTGATCTCTTCAAGTGCATTACTCAGGGATTCACAGGTCTTTATAACACCCATAGCATGTGAGCAAATGATCTGTTTCTCCCCATTCCCTTTACTTGAGAAATAAGAACACACCACTATGATCAGTGCACCAGCCTTTTTCTACAGCAAGCAAGGATGTGAATTTGATAAATCAGCAATGGAAATAAGTGATTAAAACAATATTTAGGAAAAGTGCATCATATTACCATAAGATTTCAGTATGTATTGTTAAAATATATTGCAATTCAGTCAGAACTAAGGTACTACAGTTCTAAGCAGTATACAAAATCCTAAAATACCTGTGCATATTCCAGCGATTGCCAGAGTGAAGCAGCAATCTCAGGAGATTTTCCAAAGGCAGTCAGAGTCTCTAATAATTCTGCTTTCAAAATGGGAGGGATGCTACACTGCAGGAGTCCCAAAATGACTATAACTGGAGTCCACTGGGGGTGCTCACAGAGGGCCAAACGAGCATTCTCACTCTGCAAAATGGTACACAAAAAGGGAGGTGAAAGGGATGAAGTACAAACTGTCACTCTGAAAGGTTTTGGAGTTTCGCAACAAGTTAACTCAAATGAAGCAAAGTCTAAGCAACGGTAATGCCATTTTCTAGCTCAACAACTTAAAGCATTCTCTCTCTCTCTCTCTCATATATACAGTAAACTTCCGATAATCCGGCACCTTTAGGACCCAGGGGGTGCCGGATTATCAGATATGCAGGACATCCCCCCCACACCACCCTAGACCCCTCATAGCCCCCCCTTCCGATAGTCTGGCTCTGCCCCAGGCGTCCCCGATTCAGCCGCTGCTAGTCAGTTTCAGCAGCAGCTGAATCAGACGCCTGTGGCAGAGCAGCTGGGGTGCTGCCGGGTTGGACCCGCAGCGCCAAGGGGCAGCGCTACCGGACCAACCCGGCAGCACCCCAGCTGCTCCAGGTGTCCCCAAGTCAGCTGCTGCTGAAACTGACCAGCGGCTGATTCCAGGAAGCCCGGGGCAGAGCAGCTCTGCCTCGGGCTTCGGAGCCGCTGGTCAATTTCAGCAGCAGCTGAATCGGGGACAGCTGGGGTGCTGCCGGGTTCGTCCCACAGCGCCCGAGGGGCAGCGCTATGGGACCTACCCAGCAGCACCCCAGCTGCTCTGCCCCGGCTTCCCGATTCAGTCGCTGGTCAGTTTCAGCAGCGGCTGAATCGGGAAAGCCGGGGGCAGAGCAGCTCCAATGGTCCGGCTGCCTGGAGCACTTCCGGGTTCCTGATGGTGCCGGACCATCAGGAGTGCCGGACCATCAGATGCCGGACCACTGGAGTTTTACTGTATAAAGATTTTCCTGCCATGCGACAGAATGACGTCATCAGGCTCTCTGGCCATGAAAGTGGTCAGAGAGGGGGGAGTTGGTGAGCGTAGCAAGCAGGGCGCAGCCCCCTAGTAATTGATTTAAAATATTTTTTATTTAAAAGCTTATTTTTAAAAATAATTGAACAACATTACCAAGTGTTACCCCTCCCCCCTTTAGTTCCCTTCTGTATTAAAGACACTGTGCAATTATATGCTGGAAACTCATACATAACAAAGAGGAAGTTCAGGAACACACTCTCACAACGGTCTCTGGAATGCCTGTATTTCAACATCCCCTCACACCAGAGTAGATGAGGGCTCTGTCACTATTTCTATTACAAGTTTGTATTGTCTGTTTTTAATATTCACTAATTTTAAATTAAACCTGTTAAGTTCTAAAAGCTTTTTCTAAAATATAGCTGAGACCTCTTGCTAAGCTATTCAATTGGCATACAGTTCTAGTATAGCTAGATATTTCTAAGAATACTTAATACAGAATTACCCTCTTCTCATGTGGGTATTCAGTAAGGGAACTAAACCTGTATCACCTATGTATAGCTTGCACTGAAGCATTAATTTTCATAACCATTACTTGGGGATCCCACCACTCTAACTGAAGGTGCCTTTTCAGCTACAGGTCTGCCAATCAATTAAATCCACCCTGGAGGTAAATTTCACTGGTAAGTTAGTTTTCCCTTCCCATTTTCTCTCAATTTACTTTTTCTGGTTTCGGCCCCCCCCCCAAAATACTAAATGCAAATGCTCAGAGTTCTTCAGCATTGACTTGACTTCTTTGAAACTTGTCTTAGCTATGAAAGAAACAGACAACTCCACAACAGAGAAGGAAGAGAGTCAAGAAAGTTAAAAAAATCAGCAACATTTGCGGTGCCAATAACAGACTCTTCCCTTTTTTCCTTTATTGGGTGCTTATCCGAATCAATCATTCCTGCTATCACATGTACTTATGATGTCCTGAAATCAAATCACAGCAACTGCTAGCTGACTCTGACCTGCCTGCCTGCCATTTTGGGCAAATGTGACATAGGTCACCATTACTGTATTATGTACAAACTCAAATCTATACGGCAGTTCAAATTAGGGATGTCAATGAGTAGTCAGCTAGACGATTAACTGATAAGCCTAAAATTACTTGTTAATCTTGTGGATTACCCGCATTTCCCCCCCTGGTGTTTAAGCAGGAGCTGGTGCTGGAGGGAGCTGTTAAAAGTTGGTTCCCCCCAGCTCTGGCTCTGCAGTGCTGCCTCTATCAGAGGCAGCAGCGGAGGGTGGAGGTGGAAGTGAAGCTGCCATGAGATGGGCAGCCCCTGTGCACGGTGGGCAGCCCCGGTCCATGGCAGTTCCAAACTCTCAATGGACAGTAGCTGCTCCACATCTCCTGGAGCAGCCTCTGTCCGTGGGGGAGCCTGGCAGCAGAGTGAGGCGGCAGCCAGCCGGTCCACAAGGGGAGCTGGCTTTTTAAACTGACTCCCCCTGCAGACTGGCTCCCGCTGCCACCCCGCACTGCTGCCTCTGACAGAAAGGCAGCAGCACATGGTGGCAGGGGGCTCCCCAGGAGTGGAGCTGGGAGCACACTGGCTGCCAGCCCCACCCCGCGGGGACTATCGAATAGTCACATAACTGATAATATTTTGTGCAGTTACACAACTATTCAATTATACGATAGCTAACATCCCTTGTTCAAATGTCATCTTGCAAGAGATACAGAAATGTATTAGCAAGACACAAGAAATAAATGGGTTACCTACCCACTTCACTATAGTAGTTGTGAGCTGTAAAAAGGCAATCAATCCATCCTGTTCTTTCTGGGTGATTCCTCGGAGAGGGAGATGACGGTATTGGACACTATCTGCACTTGGCAAGTCCTTCCTTAAGTGCTCATGATACAGCATCAAGGAACGGAAAAAATGCTCCCAGGAGACAGGGCTGCCACCTGTTCCCTGGATGTTCTCAGCTAGAAAAGAAAAATGTTCAAACTATAAAATAATTTTGTTCTTTTACAGGGTGTCATCAAACAAATTAATTGCTCTAACTTGTACTCAGCACAGTATTCTGAAAGCTCAAGTAATAAAAAAAACCTATGTATGACAGGTTATGTGCTTTTATTATTATTTATCATTTATGTTAATGCCCACTACATTGCTTTCAAAACATTTAAAATATTCTCACAGAGCTGAGGAAAAAAAGTGCCTGTTGACATCTGTAAAACTCCACTCTGCCCTTCTCCTTAACCCCTTGTACCCTACAATGGTGCACCAGAACAGAAGAGATACAGTCATCTGAACTTTCAGTTCAGGTTCATAGATGGCCAGGAAGAAAAATAAAGTTTACTAGGGGGAGGTGCCCAAGGTAGGTGAAGGTTCCCCGCTGGGTCCCAGAGCATCGGGGACACAGAGTGCAGCAAGGAGATGCTGCTCCCGCCCCTCCTGCTGTGGAGCCAGAGGCCAGAAGGGAGCCCTGGACGCCCCCCCGAGGAGGGGCCAGGGGAACTCCGAGCCATGGCCGCCGCTTCCCCTTCTGGGGACTCTGCTCAGGCTGCGGGGTGGGGCAATGCACAGTGACGTGATGACGTCACTCTGTCACCCCATAGGAAAAGGGTTTTTTAGATATATAGAGAGAGATGATAAAAACCTGCCTGATTGCTTTGTGCTCTTACGGTCATTTTGAAGAGCTATGACATTACTAACATGGCAATCAAGTGTAAAATAGGTTTACTGTTTTAATCGTACAATCATAGGGGTTTATGAATGAGAGCCTTTCAAATGCTGAATGTATAAAGACAATGTTACTCTAGTAATTCCTCCCCCCCCAACTCATATGTAAATAAGACAGATTCTAGCCTCTTATGCTGCCTGTGTCACAAATTATGGCACTTTCTCAGGATGCCTCTAAAAGCAAGCTCAGAAATGCCAGACATCATTTAATAATGTATTTGCAAATACACAGCCTGGCTAGTTTATGCTAAGATGCTGCATTGAGCAAAAGTGATATATTGAAGCTCTCATTGATTTTAAAGTATTTTATAGCTTTCAGTTAAACATGTTAGGAATTCAGCTACTCCCATAATCATGGGACTCAAATATTTAATTAACATATCTAAACCAGTATTTTATGTAGAATACAACAGAAAGTGAAAATGAGTTTTACTTCTGCACTAAAGCTGTAAGACTAGTAGTAGCTAAGTAATAAACTACAATTAATCTAATCTAGATTTGCATTCTTGTCTACCTTGTCCAGGAAAAAAGTTGGGAGGTGAACCCCACTGTCAAACACCTTTCTTACCATGACTACTGCCATTGACCTTCAGCAAACTGAAGCAATAATGAGCACACTGGGGCCCACTGGCCAATCCCTGCAGCATTTTCAAATATGGGATGTAGATTGTGGAGGGAAGTAGGTCTCCCATTTGTCTAACAAATTTTGACAAAACGACCTGTAACAAAAAAGTTATGTGCTTAAAAAGAAATCTAATCTTATTTAGGGGTGATAGACACCAAAATCATAAAGTATAATCTGATTTGGATTTAAAAACAAACCCCACAGCCTTACTCCAAAATAAATATACTTCAGAACTGCTTGTTCTGTTGCAGTGAACAGAAAATACCTATGTTTTGAAGAGAAAAGGGATACACAAAATAATCAGAATATTGCAAAGGAACACATGTTAATCAAGAAGGGTGCAATAATCTTTCATAACATTACTTGCAGTGATGCCAAAGGGGGAAAATTATGAAGAAAATATAATCTGTCTTTAAAAATAAATCTAATCTGAGACCACAAACTCTAAATTGCATGATAATTATATGTTACTAAAGGGCACAGATAAGGTTGTTTGGCTGCCTTACCTATGCATTTCTTACCTTAACATATTTGGATTGCTTTTAATCCTAATCTTATATCCTAAGGTTTTAGATAATTTCAACACTCTTGTAACCGAACCACACCAACTGGGAGCTGCAGGGGTCTGTGCCTGCAGACACTCAGTAAACAATCTTGCAGCCTTGCCAGCAGCTAACCCTGATGAAATGCATGCAGCATGTGGGCTGAAGGTTCCCCACCCCTGATCTAAAGGCTCTGTAGCCACGGAGCAGAGGCGTGGCGAGGGCGTTATGCGCCCGGGGGCAAAGGCAAAATTTGCTTTCCCCCTTTGCCCCCGCCACACGGCAGGGTCCAAAACCTGACGCACGGTTGAGCCTGACCCTGGGGGTAGCTTGTACCACATCTTCCCCCGCCAGTTTGGGGCCAGGTCCCTGCATGCACTAATCCGCCAGCGGAGGTGGAGGAGAGTTGGGCTTGGGGCGAAGAGGAGGCTCTAGCTGGCGGCAGCAGGTGGAGGAGGAGCAGGCGAGCCGAGGGATGACCGGAGGAGCGGAGGGGGACTAAATTGGCGCTCCCTAGCGTGGTGCCCAGAGGCCAACTGACCTCCCCTCCTGTCCCCTCCTCGCTACGCCACTGCCCTGGAGCCTCGCAGCTCCTATTGGCTCCAGTTCGCAATTTCCAGCCAAGATGAGCCACAGGAAGCTTCCTGCGACTCCCCTTGGCTGGAAACAACGAACCAGAGCCTTTAGATAAACAAACCAGAGCAGCCCATTAGCAACTACCAGGCTACAAAGCCTACCATAGTGACCCATTAGCAGCTTTCAGCATGCCAATAGTGCCCACATAACACATAGTGGGTGCATCTACACAGCACAATAAACTCTAAATAAGATACACAATTTGCGCTATGCAAATTGCGTATCTTATTTCGAGTATATTTCAAAATAGGCTCTACACAGCACCAAATTTTGAAATAAAGTGCTATTTCAAGCCATCCCTTACTCCTCATACAATGAGGTTTACAGGGATGGCGAAATAGCCCGTCCGCTATATTTCGGAATAGCAGACGCGTTTAAAAGACGCGGGGTAGCTATTTCAGGATACCAATGGTGTTCTCCCTCTGGTATCCCGAAATAACTTTGATGTGTAGACACACCCAGTGGGAGCAGGGCTTTAATATCTTGGCAATGGATAATGATTTCTGTAAGACCATATACGAGTGGCTCTAACAGTTTCTCAAAAAACATCTTTACTTCTCTTGATTCAAGGAGCTATTGCTGTTTCAGTCTGCAGCTTTTAACGCCATGACACTAAGGGAAAGGACACAAGTTTTAAAAAGTAATGGAAGAAAAAAATTGAATTTGGCTAACCTGGCGCTGAGGAGGTCTCTGATGGGCAACTCCAAGGTAAGATCCCATAATGGTGGAGCTCTGAAGTGGTTCAGAAGGACACCAATATTCAAGAGCAAGTTCCAGATTAAAGGGATCCTTCCTGTACAACTCAGCAATCTGTAGGGGGACAGAAAACAAGTTTCTAAAGAGTAAAAATGTCAATGCAAATAAAAGGCCAAGATTTTTAACAATGAACACTACTTCAGCACAACTTGGAAATACAGGAAGAACAATAATCTCATGGTTAAGACATATTTTAATATTTTCTTCCTGAAAATGGTAACTTCTACGTAGTAATAGCAGAACAATCCACATCTTAAAAAAAAAAACCCTGAAGTTTCCAGATTTTGTTAATTTTTATTTGCAAATTTCAATGATGTTCTCCCTCTCTTGTCTGTAAAACCCTTGATAACAACACACTGGTATTTCCTTTAAATGAGCCTTTGGGTATTTGTACTTCAGTTAGCTTTAAATGAGCCAGTGTTTGGATCAAAAACTGTTAGCTGTTCTCTGTCTGTTCAAATTTCCTTCAGAATTATTTCAGGTTTCAAGTTCTTCAGTTTATAGGTTTGTTATAGCCTGTACCAGAGGTATAACAAGCGCTGGTTATGAAAGCATTTTCATTCTGAGCCCCCTTTTTAAGTGGTTTATAAAACTGTCTAATTGTTTTTGTGGATACAAAATATTTTAATGTGTGTCTAGCTTTAACATGATTAGAATTTAAATTTTCAAATTTCACATGTACACTGTAGTAAGGAGGAATTTATATACTTCACAGAGTTTTTTATTTTAAACTAGCAATGTCAGCATGTAGATGACTACACAATTAACCAATAAGCCTGGGGTTAACAGTTAAGCTTCTTTAATGCATGCTCCCTCACCACTGCTGCTTCTGTATCAGAGGTAGAGGAGGAAGGGGGGGAGGGGGGGGGAGGAGAGCTGGTGCCCTTGAGGAGCTGGCTGTATCAGAGGCAGCAGTGCAGAGAGCAAGGGGGGTAGGCTGGAGCCAATACACATGGGGAGTCAGCTTTCAAGCCATCTCCCTGCATGTATCAGCTCCTGTGGACCTGCCTGCCCCATCCCTCACTGCCACTGCAGGAGCCGGTGCTGAAGGGAACTGGCTTAAAAAGCCGGTTCCACTCGCAGTACCAGCTCCCTGGTGCCATCTGTCCCCTCGCCCCCGCACCCTCCTGCTACCCATCTATCCAAGGCAGCAGAGCAAAGGGGGGGGGGGGAAGAGGGGAGCTTCCGTACATGGCAGGACTGGACTTCCCGCAGACACAGGCTGCTGAGCATCCCACACAGCAGTCTCTGTCCAAGGCAAGCCTGGACCCACAGTGGACAGAGGTTACTCTGCGGCAGCAGCCTCTGTCTTTGGGGAGCTTGGACCCCGCAGCACGGACAGGGGCTGTTGCCACCCTGCACAGCTGCCTCTCTATCAGAGGCAGCAGCACGGGATGGCTGGCAGCCAGTCTACACAGGGAGCTGGTTTTTTAACTGGCTCCCCTCGCGGACCTGTTCCCCTGCCACTCCATGCTTCTGCCTCTAATACAGAGGCAGCAGTGCAGAGTTGCACAGGGCTCCTTGTGAGTGGGGCCAAGAGCACACTTGCTGCCAGCCTCACCTCCGGGGTTTATCGAATAGTCATGTAAGCACTAAGATTTCATGTGGTTACGCGACTATTCAATTGCACGATATCTAACATCCCTAATTTTAACATTTACATAAGAACGGCCATACTGGGTCAGATCAAAGGTCCATCTAGCTCAGTATCCTGTCTTCCAACAGTGGCCAATGCCAGGTCCTCCAGAAGGAGTGAACAGAACAGGTAATCATCATGTGATCTCTTTCCTGTCATTAATTTCCAGCCTCTGACAAACAGCACCTAGGGACACCATTCTTATCCATCCTGGCTAATAGCTATTGATGGACCTAACCTCCATGAATTTATCTAGTTCTTTTTTGGACCCTGTTAAAGTCCTGGTATTCATAACACACTCTGGCAAGGAGTTCCACAGGTTGACTGTGTGCTGTGTGAAGAAAAACTTCCTTTTGTTTCTTTTAAACCTCCTACCTATTAATTTCATTTGATGTCTCCTAGTTCTTATATTATTTCTAAACAATGACTAAAAAAATGTACATGACTCCCATGCAATATTTAAATATGTTATCTAACTTTAGCAATCACAAAATGAAATAAATACACAAGCCCAATCTTATTTCTTTTAAAACAAAGAATAAAATGGAATGGAAAAAGACTCCTTTGTAAAGGCAACATTATGGTTGAAATTATACATTAATGAAACACAGGAAATTTAGTTTTAATTCCCACATCGGATGTAACTTGGTCTTTTTTTGCACTTCCTACCTAAATACCATGTGTATAGCAGCCTTGCAAAACTGTCATGAAAAATTACAAGACTAGGTGCAAAAAATCTACATACTCATCCTTTCCATAATGACTTACAATCATATAAAAATTAATGATTTTTTATTCACCCAAGGTGAGTAGATAGAATTTTGCTAGGATGGTGCAGAAACACAACATACAACATAAGCACAAAGGTAGTTGAAATACTGTTAGACGGGAACTATAGTTTTGAGATTTGAAAACTTGGAATTTCAATTTTAAAGTTGTGTTAATGGGGGGGGGGGTGTTACATTTAAAATACTGCACAATGAGGACAGTCATATGTCAAAAGGTATTCAGGTGTCTTAACTGTAGCACCAAAGACCAATAAAAGCTCTGTTATCCGACACTCAGTTTCTAGTAACCGTGACTAGTTTATGTATAGCACATAATGCCATTGTACATACTGCACTGTACTTCTATGCAAAAGAGGGAGAAGACAAGTAAGCAAGCTGATAACAGGGATTTATTCAAAACTAGCTCCCA
Organism: Rafetus swinhoei; assembly: GCA_019425775.1. Taxonomy (NCBI): domain Eukaryota; kingdom Metazoa; phylum Chordata; order Testudines; family Trionychidae; genus Rafetus; species Rafetus swinhoei. The sequence continues at coordinate 263,544,994 of CM033437.1, read as the reverse complement.
GGGTGCGTCACATGGTAATTGTAGATTCAGCCCAATCTCCTACACCTTCTGCATCTACACTGATAATTGATGTTGATAATGATGACCCTAAGGTACTGCAAGATCCTGAAGTGCCTTCTAAATCAAAGAAAGATTAAATTATGTTGAGTATAGTTCTAATAGTAAGTGTATTTTAGATATGTGGTTACAGGCCATACACTGCCCATAGTGAAGTGAACCCTAAGTGACACCTTAAGTGTCATAAAAGAACCTACTGTATAGAAAACTTTACCTGTATACACGTAAGTTCTTAAGAAACCAACCACTCTGCAGTGCAGTACTACGACAGCATTGGTGAGTACCTGTCCTATTTTATACTTTACTCATTTTATTGAATTCTAATTCTGTAAAAATTATATTCCATTGGTAAGTATAACTCTCAGTTAAACAAAATATTCCATTAATCAGCACCCCTCATTACTCCCCAACATGCCAGATAACAGAGCTTTTACTGTACTTTAAATGCAACAGTGCAATATTTATATGATGAACAAATATAAATTGACATTTATTAGCAGGAGAAAGTTGTGTCAGCAGATTAAGTCAACTCTATGACCAAATAATTAAAGTGTCTACATGTAATTAAAACCCCTCCAAAATGAAGATTTCCACATACAATTAAAAGATAAGGTATGCCCCACATGAGTTCTTATTATTTAAATAATGTGTTACAGTATCAGAAGTTTTCAACAGGAAAACCCCCAAACAATCCCTTTTTACCAATATAATTAAAAAGTAGGACTTACTAAAAGCATAAGATGTTCCAGATCCCTCCGAAGAGAAATAGGTGGCTCATTACCCATCTGCATACTCATGTGGATCATACGAGCATCTTCATCTGCACGGTTTCTCAGCTGTTTCACCTATACAATATATGAAATGGAGAAGATAACTAGTCTATTTTTAGCGAACAAAAATAATTATCTTAAAGATCACAAACAACATAGTATTATTTATCTATTTTTATAAAACATTAACACTCCTTTGCATATCCTTAATTTAAAAAATGATATAGTAATAGAGTGAACTTCATTATCAAATTGCAGGGTTTTATTTTATATTTCCTGTTTAAATTGTTACCATATCATCCAATAGTAGGAAGAAATTCTTAGTGATTCAAGTAATGAAAATGACTAATAATCAATAATATGATCATTACAATGTTATGCCCACATGAATCCCTCCTTCCCTACTATTATAGATTTTTACTCCTTTAAGAAAGGGGTCTCAACCAGGGGTATGAGTACCTGGGGTACACAGAGACCTTCCCGGGTAACATCAATTAATCTAAATATTTGCCTAGTTTTACAGCAGGTTACATAAAAATCACTAGCAAAGTCGGTACAAGCTAAAATTTCATACTACATACATAACTTGTTTATGCTGATATATATAAACCTGAACTATAAGTACAATATTTATATTCCAATTTATTTATTTTACAGTTATATGGTAAAAGTGAGCAATTTGCCAGTAATAGTGTGCTGTGACACTTTTGTATTTTTATGTCTAATTTTATAAGCAAGTAGTTTTTAAGTGAGGTGAAACTTGGGGGGTCCAGAAGACATATTAGACTTCTGCAAGGGGTACAGAAGTCTAGAAAGGTTGAGAACCACTGCTCTAGGATTCTGTACTGGTGAGAGAACTGAGGGTTGGTTGGACCTACTCCACCCATTATGCCCTCAGGTGAAGGGGTACAAGGTTCAGGCTTTGGTTCAGGCACGATTCAACAGACAGTGCCAGGCAAAAGAATTCCATCTTGTCAGCATAGACAGTATGCACACCGAGAGTGGGATCCATGTGGACAAGTAACTGAAGAATTACCAATAATTTCTGTGGAGTCAGTAACCAAAAGAGAAATATTTAACCACTTCCTTTCTCTCAAGGCACTTAGCATCTGCAATAAGAACCTGATCCAAATCAGTGGAAGTTTTTCCACTGATTTCAATGTGATTTGGATCAGGCCCGCAAAGCAGTAGCTGCTAACATTTTTCATTTGGAAATCTAGACTAAATTAACTTCTGTACCAAAATTTTAAAAAAATAATTATACTATTTGTATATGTGGAATGTAGAGAGAGAAAACAGAGGTAGTATTTCAGAATAGTGCCTTGTATGAACAGAATTTAGAAAAACTGAATTCCTCAAGGAATCAGCTACTATACTGAATGGCAGCAAATGTCTTTAAAAAGATAGAGTTCTGAGGTCAACTAAGGAATTACATGGACAGTCAGTCTTGCTTCAATATCAACAACATTATTTGCTATAATTGAAGTGCTAAAAATGAATGCAGTATGATGGAGGAAAGAAAAAAGAAAATCTTCTGTAATGGAAAATTGTGCCTCACTAATCTTCTAGAATTCGCTGAATGTGTCAACAAATTACTGGATAAAAGAAAACCAGCTGACTTTGACAAATTATCTCACAAGTGACTACCACTGTTATCAGCACACTATCCCAACACCTAAATTACTCTGCAGAACTCTCTGCCAAAACATATGAAAAAGCTTAGTAGAATTATAAAAAAATTAAGCATTTATATGGATAATAAGAATATTCAAAGTTCTACAATGTAATAAAGCTTATACTGCCCTTTATTCAACCACTAACTAATGGAGGTTGGAAAGGATTATTTTACAAGCAAATATTCTTTAACTATATGTTACAAGGTTTTTTTCTTCTGAAGCAACTGTTACTGGCCATTGACAGAAACAAGATGTCAGAATAGTGTTCTGTCCATCTATTCTGATAATATATGGCAATATTCTGTTCTTATATAGGATCCCTTCACAACTCTAGGTCGTCACTTTAAGCCAGTCCAGGGCTGTAGCTAATGGAAAGACATTACTATACTGTGAATATTCAATGGATTACATGAAATGAGCCTATTTCCTAAGGCAGGGATGGGCAATAAAGCAGCAGCGGTTCACCAGAGTCAACCCCTGGTGAGCCGCTGCCGCTATTTTTACCTATGCCTCTGCAGGTACCAGCAACTGCAGCTCCCATTGACTGAATATCATCATTCCAGGCCAATGGGAGCAGTGGGGAGTGGCGCAGACTGGGGATGCTGGGAATGGCAATCTGTGACCAATGGGAGCTTCAATCACTGGTACCTGTGGAGGCGCAGGTAAATATAGAGGTGTGGGCCTGCCAGGGGCTAATCCCGCTGGCTGGTATTTGCCTACACCTGTCCTAAGGGATATATTTGCATCAGGCAAATGACCTCTATTTGTAGCCTTAGCAGAAAGGCCTACACCTATTGCAGCATGTTATTCCCAAATGTTGGTATGTGGTCCCAACAGAAGTGGGCTGAGGCACACAGGTAACACTGTACACAGGATCCTTGCATTGACATTGCCAATGTTGTACCTGCTGTGAATTAAGAACAGCCTTTAAATCAGTTCAGCAATTAACATAATAAACAATGAATTTTAAATAAATGGGAATTTAAATTTAACAGTTTATAATGTTTATATATGCACTCAAAAACATTCTTAAAGCTCAAGGAATGGCTTTTTCCCCCCGACGTTCTCATGCCAGGCTAAAATGAACGAAGAGATACCTTTAAGGTCTGCACATAAAAAAAGAATCAAAATGACGACTTCAGAGTCATTATTTGGCAACTCAAATGGACACACAACTTCGACTCGATGGACACAAAATAAAGCTTTCACCAATTATTAAAAAGACATTACATTTTCTCAAAGTTCTTGCTTTCAATGTATGGATACAAATTATTGCACAAATGAAATAGCTAACTAGGGATGTAAAATCTCATTTAATCAGTTAATCATTTAATCAGTTAACCGATTAAGAGGGATCCCATGGGCAAGGGGCCAGGCCTGCCTGGAGCAGCCCCTGCCCACGGGGCTGACAGCTATTGGCCTCGCAGAGCTGTTGGTTAACCAGTTATCGGTAAGCATCACCCAGTAATGCTTATCAGTGATAGTTTACCCGTTCACATCCCTAGTTCACACTGCTACAAACACATTCTTTTCATTTTTGCAGCACAAGTGCTTCAATTCCTGATAAATCAAATTATCATCTCCATGGGAACAACATTCTGCTGCAAGGATGGAGGGCACCTCTCCCATACACACATCCAAAAGTCTGTTCTTGGCAAAATAATTAAAAAGCACTGACAGTGTGTTGGGATCACTGATTTCTTCCCCATTCACAAATGATTTCAGCTGAAACTCTATAGAAAAATAAACTGGCATTAACTAAAATTACAAGTGCTATCACCTGAACGGCTGGATTTCACTATATTCCTGTAAAAACTTGGATTTTTAGAACATCGCTATTTTTAAGTTAAACTGTATTCATTCCATAAATCAAATATATAATTAATTGCCAGTTTTCTAAATCCTAGTACTTCAAGACCATGGTGATAGATACCTTATCTGGACCTTTATATTATCTAAAATTGCTATCTGCTCTTGTACTTGAGTATTTTGGATATATAATCCAAATTTCATCACTACATACATATAACTTACCTTCATTGGCATGAGCGCAAGAAAGTCTGTGATAAGGCTATGGATTTTGCGGATGTAAAATTCTTCCTGGTAGAAATTTTCAGATGCCACCACAGATTCAGTAAGGAACAGGAAGACATCATCAGCAATTGCTAGCTCTGCCATTGCCTCATCTGCCTCAGTGAATTCTGCAAGAGCTAGAAAGAATAAAGAAGGGGAGAGGAAGAAAGAATGCAATTATCTCACTTACCAAAGTATGCATGTTTCAAAATCAATATAAATGTTTGCCTAAGTCTTTTGGATGTTCAAAAGAACAGTGGACTGTTATGCCAATTCAGTGGGACAGCAGGTACTTGAACTCTGATCAAAGACAAAAGATGTGCATCATCCACATAGTTCTCTGAATAAATGTGACCAAATCTAGTTAGCTGGGCTATAAGTCCCTATTATTTACAACAATCAGAAACTATCCTTTACTGTGAAATTTAATTATGATAAAACTTCACAAAAAAAGGTACAGGAAACCCCCGAGATGCGACTGCCTGAGTTGTGACCCCCTGCACTTACAAAAATGGTTGTACGTGCGGAAGGGGCCAAAACCCCCAACTTACATCCTCGGTCCGCATTTATGATGGCGCACGACGCCTATCATAAATGAAGGTTCGAGTTACGACGCCCCTGACTTGCAACGCTTTCCCAGGAACCAATCATGTCGCAAGTCGGGGGGCTGCCTGTACTCTGGAATGGCTCTAATTCTGATTCCCCTATAGCAAGCCTACATCTTTTGGATAAAAACTATCCCCTGTTCTCGGATATCCTTTTTGGCTGACAATGTGTGTTACAAAGCCCCAGCTATAATGGAGCTGCCTTCTACTATATATCTGAGAAAAGTTGTGTCTGTCTGTCCATCCATTCAATAACTCCTCCTAAACGATAAGAGCTAGGATCACCAAATTTGATATTTAGCTTCCTCTTATCATAACAAAGCAAAGCAAGGGTTGGGTTGTGCCAGTACAATGGGATGTGCCTGGAATGCAATTGTTTCTCATAAAACAAAAAGGGAGCGGTCTGCTAGCAGGAATAATTATACTGAAGAGTGACCATGGGGGGGAACAAGTGGCCAAAAATGGGGACCAGGACGGCTTTAACCCCAGTGGGGCAGTGGGTGGCAGGAGTGGAAAAAGGAGCATCTATCTACTATAAACTTCAGAGTTTGTTTGTCTGTGTGTGTCAGTCTCCAAGCTGGGGGTATATGCACCTCCCCCACCCCCGATCCCGACTGTGCCTGCTGCATGGATAGGCACTTCTCACCTGGCCCCAAGCTGCTGAAGTAAGAGAGGGCTGGGATTGTCCTCTCTTCCCGGGGCAGCCTGCATAGTGAACCCCTACCCCTCTTGCCTAACCCCATCCCAAAACAATAAGTTAAATGAAGAAAAATTAAATAATTTCAGCTAAGGACCTGAGCAATGCCCAGTAAATCCTCTAGCTAACTCATAATTATAGCATTTATGAGTTAGCTAGAGGATTTGGAGCTAGAGGATTAGCTAGAGGAAATTGGGGCCTATTTTCGTTTTTTAATGATAGCGTATAAGCACAGGGCACCAACTACTATTAAATTAAATTTCTACACATTTTTTCAGCACAATATTATTTGCTATGAAGGGATTTTAGGGAGTTTACATCATGAAACAGTATTTCTAAACCTGTATATTTTTCAGACTAATATAATTGTCAGTCAGACTCTCAAATGGAAGTTATCAGTGGTACAGTTCTATGATGCAAGGCAGTTATTGTTCCCTCATATGGCATCAGCTGCTCTGACTTGCAGTATTAAGGGGCCCTAAAGACATGAAAGCAGTTCCACTATGAAGACATGTACCTGTCACATCAGACAGTTGGGATATTCCTCGTAATGCTAGTGCCCATGCTAACCTAACAGTAGCTTGCAGCCCTGGTAGTTTCCATGGTTGAGATTCCTGAAGGCGAGTGTGGATTGTTGCTATGTACTGTCTCTCTGTTAACAGAGGCAGCTGGTGCATCAAATCTGGAAAAACAAAGTGACTCATTATATAAAAAAGTGAAACTGTAAATTCTCATTTCCATTAAAACTAATATGAACAATTCTTGAAACGTATAGCCTTGGAGAACAAACGTAGCTTCCTTCTCCAGTTAGCTATTAAAACAAAATTGTGACTTTTTGTATCTCTTTAAACTGATCGGTTGAGTCACTCAAATAGTCTGAAGCCCAAAGAATGTACAATATGCATTCCTTTAAAAATTTTAAGATTCAATACACATTTTATACTATTTTTTTCTACATAATAAAAAAAGCAGACATCCGTTTCTGGATACATGTATAAAGCTATGAAACAAGACCGCCACTGCTGACAATGTCAACCTAAATGACTCCCTTCCAAAAAACAAAAACTTGATTTTTTCCAATCTCCCTTCCTCAAGCAGAATCCCACATAAATCAACAGGCCTTGCAATTAACTTAAAGTTATAAATGGGACTATACATAATTGCACACTGAAATAAATGCATTAATGTATAATTACATACTCATTTACTTCTCCCTTCTTTAAAAAAGGAGAGAAATTCCATAAAGATACTTTTCTCAACTAGTAGGTGAAAATTTACATGAACAAGTCAGAAAAGTTGAGAGTCAACTGTAACTACAATTTTGTAGGTATAAATGTAAACAGCATAATGCATCATATAACATTAGCATTGTTCATCTTCACAATTCTTTAAACATGACTGAATTAAGCCACATTTTACATGATGAAATTGAGCCATAAATCATTTAATTGATTTACCCAAAGCCACAGAGGAAATCAGTATAAAAATTCAAGATTACAACTGAAGACTATTCAGAATTAAACCTCCAGCCACACACTCAGATCAGGCCCTTCCTCTCCTAGCCACATAAATGAACCCAGTTTTTTGCCTCTAGCATCAAGTAAGGATGTTAAATTTAGATTCATCAACTATTCAATTAGTCGATAAGGGCGTCTCCACCTTTGAAGCATAGCAACAAGCCCCAGGGCTGTTGCTATACTTCAAAGGCAAAAGCACTGCGGGGACCACAGGGCCAGCAGAATTTACTTATCGGATAGCTGACTAGTTGTTCACATCCCCAGTATCAAGTATAGCACTATAAGTAGGTTTCAAGTCAACCTTTACCCTACTGAAGTATTTTCACTATATCAAGAAATTTTCTACTTAAAATGTCAACCTCACTCAAGTATGATGCCTTTTTGTGGTAAATAATGATTAAATCATTAGCTTTAATTGTTACTATCACTAATACTTTTTGTGGAATAATAAAACATCCATTTCCATAGTCCAAGAAAACTCTACCATTACCTTCCCGGTCCTCTGTGCTCTGCTCCAGAAAACTGACATCAAAGCAGTAAAGAAGAGCCATGAGAAGGGACAAGTTCACACAGTCCAATGAGCCATCAGCTTCAACTGTCACTTTCTCCAGATAACTAATAAGGATTAAAGTATCATCCTTGCTCAGTGGAGACTGGCACGTCCAAACAAACAGGCTTTCAGCCAATGACTGTCGGCACTCTTTGATAAGATCAGAAACCTAGTTTTAAAAAAAAAATGTCAAAATGCATAGTTATTTTCATACAATTATCTTCAAATTGTTCAAGATTCTCTTGATCAGTCCATCAGTCAATATGATGGGGCCCAATTACATAAACTTATTTGGAATTCCAAATGAACTTGTGAAATTGCTATTCTTTAAAATATGGTTTGATCAATTAGGATTTAGTCTTGATATATACATACAATAGCTTTTAACATGAATGGGATTTAGATATGCATATAGATAGGACCACATCAAATTTATGGTCCATTTTGGTCAATTTCACAACGAGGGCTTTTAAAATTAGCCTCTATTATGTTTTGAGATTTTTTCATCTGAAATTTCACACAAGTCCAACACAAGTTCACACAAGTCCAACAGACAGAGTGGGAGGGCTGCAAGACTACTGGGGGGTGGAAATCGTAGAATTACCACCCTTACTTCTGCCCTGCTACTGATAGAGACACTATCTTCAGAGCTGGGCACCCAGAGAGGAAGGCTGCTGACTGGGCACTCAACTCTAAAGCCAGCACCACCACCACCAGCAGTGCAGAAGTGATGGTCATAGTTTATGGGGGGTGGGTTCCCACATGTCCAATTTTCCCAACAGTCTCTTGCCCATGTAGGCAGTTAACAACTGGTGCCACAGGCTCCCCACGCAGGGAGGTGACAGCTGGCACTGACAAGCTTCCTGCAGCTGGAGGAGATCCTCAAGGTGGGTCTAACCTGCCCTGAAGCAGCCCTTTCAGGGGAAGAGGAAATGTGGTCCTTTCCCATCCCTGGCCAGGACTAGCAGCTGGAACCTCGCATGCAGGGTAGAAGCCCCTAGTTGGGCACCAGATTTCACAAGGGAGATCAGGTTTCATGGTCCGTTACACGTTTCACAGCTATGAATTTGGTAGAGCCCTACATATAGACAACTCTGGGAATTTGAATCTGTGTACTTTTATTGAGTCTCCATTAATGTATGGAATGAGATATGTTATTCATTTTTTCTTTCAACACATCCAGACACTTCCTAAGCATGTTCTAAAGCTGTATTAATATTCAAAACCCTGGTAAGATCTCAGACTAAAAATACCCTTCTTCACAATTTTGTCTTCATACTAAACTCAAGTAAGATTGTTCATTGACCCAAGCAATGAAAAATGGTTGTTAATTGTCATGCATCAATTTTTAAATATTATTGTTAGATAAGGCAGCATGGCCTTCATAAAGGTTGCACACAGCATTTTCATACTAACAGCATGATTTTCAGTTTCTTATTGTTTTCCAAAAAAATGTACTAATTAGATTAAAATTTGATATACTTAATCTCCAACAGGGATCAGTTCTTTTGTTTTTCCTCAAAGTTACTACAGTAAATTTCCGATAATCCGGCACCTTTAGGACCCAGAGGGTGCCGGATTATCAAATATGCCGGGGGCTATGAGGGGTTTGGGGTAGAGTGGGGGGGATGCGCCGAGGGGCGCTAGGGGACCAACCCGGCAGCACCCCAGCTGCTCTGCCCAGACTTCCCCAAGTCAGCCGCTGTTGAAACTGACCAGGGGCTGACAGGCAGCTCCACAAGAGCTGATATGCATGGGGGGCCAGCTTGAAAGCCAGCTTCCAGCATGTACTGGCTCCTGCTTGCCCCCCTCAACCCACATGCTGCTATCTTGCTATCAGAGGCATCAGGATGGGAGGGAGGCACCAGCTGCTGACTCTCCCCACCTACCCTTTGATAAAAGGTAACAAGGGAGGGGTGTCTGTTGTCGTTAGGATTAACCAATAAACCCAGGCTTATTGGTTAATCATGTAAGCGACTACACACTAACATCCCTAGTAGTTACTATTAACTAGAGCTGTTTTGGCATATGACTTGCAACACAAGTAGACTAGGCAAAATGTGCTTAAATGACTGGACCCCATTTTGGCCTATTTTATTTTTGAAATTTAGTTTTTTGTGTGTAGTGTTTAAAGTAAAATCAAAATTACTTTGTGTTTTAAATTTTAAGTTACATTTTTGTATTTCATTTGGCCTTTTGTTGTCTTTGCTTCTACTTCTTTGCTGAAGGCAGAGAGGGGTTGCTCTAGTAAAGAGTTTGGGAACTTAAGCAGGACAAGCATGCAGTAACTCACACAGCTGAACTGGGGAAGTTATTCACAACGCTTCATCCAGTGCAAAGGATGCAGAAACAGAAAGGAGGAAAATAAAAATAAATCCCATGGGCAATTTTTATAATGGGAGAAAGATGTAAATTACAAACTACCAGCAGGTCTAATCAAAAGAAAGAAGCCAAAATCACAAGCAAGGGAAGGAGGTAACAAACAGCACCAACAGTGGGGCAGCAAGCTGAGAGAGCACTTTTGATATACCTTAGCAGTCCCTGTTTGAAACTATTATCAGAAGCCAGAATTTTGGGTTTTTTCCTCCTGGAAGCTGCAGCATACAGCCTTCCTTGATTTTCTTCTAACCATCCAAATACAACTATGGGCACAAGATTCTGCTCCCTCCAGCTGAATTCTTTACTTGATGTAGTGTCCCACTCTAAAAGTCAGAACAGTCTGGTTGATCCATTTCTGCTCTCTATCTCATCTTCAAAATGTTCTGGACCCTGCCTCAATCAAGTGGAATGAGCAGCAAACTAAGATAAAATTATCTAAATCCAGAGTATGTCTTTAAAAAAAATGAATAAACTACCATTAAGATTTTGTTGCAGAGAAGATCCCAAACATGAACACATAATATATTTTGTCAGGGATTATAACCATATTTTAATCTGTGCAGTAACTTGGCAAAGTGATTCTCTTACCTCCTTTCGATGTTTCTCACTGCCCAGCCCTCGCTCCCTCTGTAGTTTTTCAAACTCATTGTTCACATCGATATGAGATACCAGAGTCAGGATCTTCTGAGTCAAACCCTGCTCCATCAGCTCATCTGTAAAGCGTGTTGTCATGGTCACCAACTCTGTGCTATAATGAATAGACACAACATATTAAAGAACAAATAATGCTATTCCTGATCACAACAGAAGAAATTTGCTATACAAACATACAAAAATTATTTCACATCTGAGAGAAAAAACAAACAAATTAAGCACAGCAACTGACTAAATGAACACTGTAAACTAACCAGTAAGCCGAATTCTCAAAAAGTGTTATGATGAATGGATATAAATTATCAAGGTCATGCAATTTCCATCACATGTAAATGAGGAGACTAGTTAACAGACCAGCTAGCTAAGATTTTTGCAAAAAAATAAAAGCACAGGTAACCTAAAGCCTGAAAAAGCCTAAAAAAAAAAAAAAATCACAATTGACATGGGTTTAAAAAACAAAACAAAACATTCATACATTAACACAACCTACCCTCGGGATATGAATGGTTAACTGGTTAGCTTCACCCTTAATAAGTGAGGCCTACTGGTAGGGGCTGGAGCCCCGCGGGGTCTACCGCAGGCAGGGGCTGCTTTGACCAGCCTGGGTAGCCCTTGTCCGGAGGGGAAGGGACACATTCCCCCACTCACCCGCGCCTTTAATCATTTAAGCCGGTTAACCAATTAAATGGGATTTTATATACCTAACATACACAATGCAAAACTACTTGCATATGTATTTTAAAAACTTTTAAATAAGAATTTAGACAACTGGAACCGAATTATTTTGTGATAAAACTCAATCTTCTTAAACACTTAACAACTCAAATTCAGCTTTGGTATAAGGAAGCACAACTACAGTGACACTAATGGAGTACTGCCTACTTGAAAGCAGCACTGGCTTTGGTCCCTGTCTACAGGGACTCATAACAATGAGAAGTTGAGAGAAGGGGTATTATTGTTACCTGTAGAGCACCACAGATATACTAGGCATTTCATAAAAAAGTCTTCTCCAAAAGAACTTACAATCTCAGTTAAAACCAGAACAACAGGCATCAAGTGAACAGCAAGGGTATGGAAAGAGGTAGGATAGAAGTGAAGACATTATACTTTTACAGAATGTTAGAAGGTTAACAAATATTAGGTGATTGCAATTTTTTCAGCTAATATTGTTTATAGTGTATTATAACTACCTCTTAGAAGAAAGATTTGAGGCAGTGGATTCTGCTATAGAACTAAAAGGAGGAGAGGGATGAAGCATGGCTATCAAAGAAGAGGACTTCCTTACTATCTATCTCATACATAGCTTGTGGGCAGTTTCCTGTTCAGGCTTGTGATGAACAGATCAAAATTCAGATTTCCCACTCTTCAGGAAGATCTCTGTTTCTCTCTCTTAATCAAATGGCAGCTCATTCAGGCGTAACATCATTTGATCAGAAAGGTGTTCTATCTGAATAGGAAAACTAAGTTGCAATCCAAAATGTACTTCTGAACAATGTCTCATGGGAAACTCAAAGGACTCCCACACAAAAGGGAGCTAATTCCATTTATATAGTATACTCTAGAGGAGTTACAACATAAATCATTGCCTATGGATACATCGGTATTAAAACTTCTTTGTTTCCCAGACTAAGAGTTAGGAGCCTTGCAAAGGCAGAGAATTCAGTCTCTGCAGTGGACATAAGCACTTCACATCACATCCCCAAATAATCCCAGGTTCTGAGGAAATGCCGAGGGGAGCCCGGGATCAGCTGGGGAGTCCCCAGCTGACTCCAGGCTCCCCGGCTGCCCCTTTGAAACACGCGGAGGTGGCATTTTAAAGGGGCAGCTGCCGCACAGCTGATCTGCAAATCAGCTGTGCAGTGGTTGTCTCTTTGCAAGTGCTGCCTCTCTCTCACAGAGGCAGCAAGGGGGGGATATCGACTAGTCAAAAGACTATCCGATAAGCAAATACTTATCGGATAGTCGACTAGTCTTTAACATCCCTAGCCTTAACTGGTCTGCAAGGAGCGGCACCTACCACAACACAAAGCCAGAAGGTAAAGAGGGATAGAAGAGCAGAAGAAAAAGGGAAATCCAGATAGCCAAATAAAATGTATTTAAAATATGGAAGAATACTGTGCTGAAAAAGACATGAAACAACACCCTCAAATTATAATGAACAAATATGAAAATTCTTACATCCTCAAAACCTAACCAGCCTACAAAGTCATCAGTGGCCAACACAGACAGCTCTTTAATGTGCCTCACATCCAAGGCTCCAAATGGAACTAAAAAACAAACCTGAGCTCCAATGTCCATGTCTTGCCCCGCCGTGACTGGATGAGAGCTCGCAGTGAATTGGCAATGCATCTCTTTCCATCCCAGTACAAAAGAACAGCCACTAAACCCCTTGTAAGTCCAGGAAAATGAGGTTGCTGGTGCTCCCCTGCAGAATGAAAAACATAGAACCACCAAAAAACTCTCAACATAAAAAAAAAAGATATCTTTAAATTACAAATCCAACAAATGACTTCACATTCAAAATACAGAGCTGTATTTTATGGACCATCATTCAATTTGTTCCAGCTCCTACCAATAGGTCCCAGATGCTTCAGGCTTTTGCTCTTAAAACCCAAATTAGACAAGTAGAAGAAATATCATCAAAACCTCATACACTGCACAAGCAAAGGTCAACAAAACATTAACTGTACTTTACAGTCAGTTTTTCTGTGCTCATTCAGACAGAAAGCATTAACTTCCAACTTTGTTTAACTTGCTTCAGGACTTCATGATAGCTTTTACAGGTGACCATTTTATCAACAAGGTCATAATCCACACAATAAAAATAAGCAAAAAAGCCTCATCTCTGAAGCGATAATGAGTCTGATGAGTCAACCTAATGACGACTCCTAATGCAATTTTTTAAAAAAATAAAAACATACTTTGAAGTCAGATGGCATATCATGTCTGACCTCCTGTGCATTGCAAGACAGAGAACCTCCCCCACTCCCTTGAGTAACAGGCCCCTAAATAGAGCCCTGCAAATCTGCAGATATCCACTTTGCAGCCAATATCTGTGGCTCATTTTTGCAGATACAGATGCAGCTGCAGATACAAATTTTATATCCGCACAGGGTTCTACCCATAACATCTGGCTCAATTATGGAACCCTAAAAATCAAGATTTAAAGCCTTTAAGTTACAGAAAATTCACAGACATTATCATTTATCTGCTTGCCAGGTACTGCGAATTACTTGCCATCATATTATTTATATCCTGAGCATCAGTTTCTATGTTATGACACACAAAGCCACAGGCTCAGAGTATAACTACTACACACTTCACAAATTAATCCCTAAATTCATTACTCATTTTTCTAGAAAACAATCAGCTATTTTATATATATATATATAAAAAATAAAATATCATTTCTCAAATCCAGTAATCATTTGTGATAAATTACTTGTTCAAAATAACTAACAATCCTGATTGCCAGCACCTTACAGATTATTTCCCCTTTTACAATGACTCAATAATTGAATAGATTCAAAATATTATTACAGTACAAGGAATAATTTTAGATTTTTATGAACATCTTTAGCCTAATCCAGAGCATTTAAGCATGTGCTTAGCTAAGTAAACGAGTACTTACAGCAAGATGCCATAAGCACTGAATTTCCCTAATTCTAAGAATGCATTTACTGTTCAATGAAACTATTGTCCTCTCAGTTCAGTGACTCCTTACCAGCTAGAAGGAGTTCAACAGCTGCAAGCTCTCCAATATCAAAGAGGTCACTCAAGATAAAGGCTTCTCTGATGAGCTGCTCTGGCAAAAGTCTGGTACCCTGCTGTCCCTGGATGGCAACCCCTTCAGTACTTGCTTTCTGAATCTTCTCATGCTGTTGCACATTCTTTGGCTGTAAACAAACCAAAAAAAAAGTAAAGAAGTTCCCAATACAGCAAGATGCTGAACCATTATTCATTTCTGTAAGAGCTAATCAAGAGACCAAAGCTTGTCACATTAATTCTTCTTTATAGCAACATGTTAGGCTTTCATCACAAACATTGCATACATTTTTACATGAAAATAGAAAATAGAAAATGAGTTTTCACAGTGTTACACAGAACAGGGGTTCTTTTTAGGCAAAAGCAAAAATGATCTTATGCCATTAGTGCTGGAGCTTACTTCACTTACAATTATTTAAGCATTCAAGTAGCTGTTGATATATTCCCAACAGGAATTTTCCCATCAGAAACTGATCTAACTTCAATGAAAGATACCATGAATGTTGATGAGAAACTGTTAAAGAATGAATTGTTTTACAAATAATACATTATTCCTTTTTTGGATGTTGGTCAACTGCTAAAATGTAGAGAAACAATATCCTATATGTCATTGTTAAAGCCTTCAATCTATCAGTTTACAAATAAAAATGAAAGCTTCTACTATAAATGTTGTAGGATAGGTATTTTTTCCTTACTGTAATGTTATTTCTAAATAAATATCTACTCCACCAGTCAAAAGCTAAATGGGTTTTTCCATTTCATCCCACAATCTTCAGAAGGAACATCCTTTTATGCTTTATATTTTCAAATGTTCACCTCCTTTGCTTCGCTTTTGCAGGAATGCTTAAGTAACTGTATTATAAAGATGGAAAAAATACAAGTAGAAATAATTACGTGCTCCATCTCTGAAGCATGGATTAAGTAGAAAAATCCATCAGTGCTTAATTGACTGAGCAGAGGGTATTGTGATGAATACATAAATTACTTCTCTCAAAATAGTTTGAAAACCAATGAAGAAAAATTATGCTCAACATGAAATTATTTAAGTGCAAAAGAATCCAGATAAATACAGGTTGTACCACCCTAAACTGGGATTCTCTGGTCCAGCAACATCTGTGGTCCTTCCAAATCATAGATGTTCCTGGACCAAAGCCCCTGCTCCCACCATCTTAGGTCCAGGGGTCCAGTGGCAGGAGGCCAGTATCCGCACAGCAGGGGTTGCCAGCAGTGCAGCCAGGAGCCCTGCAACAGGAGGCTGTTCGGTGGCATAGGGAGCCCTGAGGCAGAAGGCAGTCCAGCAGCGCAACTGGAAGCCCCGCAGCAGGGGTGGTCTGGTAACATAGGGAGCCCTGTAGCAGGGGGCGGTCTAGTCGCACAGCCAGCTGGAGGCAGAGGGGCTGCCTGGGGCTGACTGAGGCCAGAAGCAGAGCAGCAGTGGACTAGTGAGCCGGTGGACCTCCCATGGTCTAGCAAATTCCATCATTTGGGACTGGTCAGGTTCCAAGGATGCCAGACCAGGGAGCTCCATCCTGTAATAAGAATCTTTCAAGTTATTTTTATTCTTGGGTATGGATAAACATAAAATAGCCTCTACATCAAAGAGTAATGATCTTTTTTTAAAAAAACTAGGGGGCTGTGCCCCCTGCTTGTTACACTTGCCAACCCCCATCTCTGGGGGTAGGCAGCCTCAGTTCTTGCCCCAGCTGCCAGGGAGGGCCAGGCCAAGGTGTGGCAGCCAGGTACTGGGGAGAGAGTGGGAGGAGTCGGGCAGGGCACAGAGTGACGTGATGATGTCCCTCTGTTGTCCTGCAGGAAAAGTTTGTGTGTGTGAGAGAGATAGACATATAGATATAGATATGAAAAAAGACAAACAAAGCACACTAATCTCGCTCCAACTCATTCCAAAAGAGAAAACATTATGTTGATTACCGGGTTTCTGTATAGTGAGATAAAGTCAGGTTTGTGTTTCTTTAAAATCTGGTCCAAGAGATGGATGGCTTCAGGCTGCCTTTTCCAGATAGCATTTACCACTGTTTGCCAGATGTCTTTGTATGGACCCCATAAACTGGCAGCTAAAAAGAAAAGTTTGAAAAAAAATCATATTGAAAAGAGGAACTATAGAGGAAAGATTATTTATCCACACAGTACATTCTAGAAACAGATTATTATTTAGATTTACTGTATAGCAGTGATAGGCAACGTGCAGTCCGTGGGCTGCGTGCAGCCCATCAAGGTTCTGCGTGTGGCCTGTGAGACCTTTTTTTACCACTGCCTATGACAGAGTTGTCAGATTCCACTGGTTTCTGTCCATTTAGTTTTTTCCCTACTGATATTACTAAAGTGACATGCACGTAAAGCAAGGGCACATGAAGTAAGGTTTGTGCTGATTCCACACTACTATTGACTATAAGAGCCATGTGCTCCCTCTGATAAATTTCTTTACACAGACATATTTGTTACAAATATAGGTCTGATCCTGCATTCTATCAACTTCAGTAGGACTAGTGGGATAAGTAAGGGTTGAAGAGTGGATTCTGTATCAGATTCAAATGAAGCACAGCAAGCTTCCTGCCTTCAGCTATTGATATAACAGACCAAAATGAACAAACTCAACAATATCAGAGAATGTACGTGAATAACAATGCTCTGCATACTTGATGGATTACATCTATATAAAGATATAAAATCACACTTTTTAAATGCAATAATCCTTTTCTAATTTTAACAGAAGTACAGTTTAAAAGGTGTTTTGGATTCACCAGACTGTACTCTATTAATAAGGGATTTTTCCACGCTTGTTGCTGCCATACCACATAATGGAGGAAGAGTAAGAAATAGAGTAAACAAAAGCAATGAATACTAAAAGCATTGTACCGATAAACATTTAACAGAGTATAAATTCTGGCTATTAATATTTTACATATAAATCCTTAAGAGTAGATAATACATGTTCATATTCTACAGGAATGAAAAAAGTCAGCTATAGAAATATGAATTTGTTTTATAATACAAAAGATTAATGAAGCAGCATTAACTTGTACTGAGATGTTTTTCCCCAGGGTTATTTAGGGTTATTTTTAGAAGACAGACCATCCTCCAAAAAACTGTGTTATTGTGTTGTGTTACTGATTGTTATTCAGGCCAAGTTTAAGACCCTACTCTCCTCCTTTACCTGGTACCATTGGCACAAGTTTTACTTGGAAATGCTACAACTGAATTTAGCACTGAGGATGAGTGATCACTCCATATTAGAAAGGATATTCTGGATCAAAATTTCTTTGCACAGGAAGGAATTTAGGAAGCTTACACTAAAAGTTTAATTTCTTTCAAGAGCACAGACAAAAACAGCATCCTACATCATCTTTCAACAGCAACCTTAATATTCAAATATGATACCATAATGCAGAAATCATTCTTCAAACTAGATAGTAAAACTGGCAATAGTATGAAGGCACAATATATGTTATTCATTTATTTAAAATAGTTTTACCCTGCCTCTCTATTTAAAATATTTGAGGCAGCTTACAAAATTTTTAAACACACAAAATAAATATATATATATATATATATATATATATATATAAGTAAAATACAGGACTCCCCCCCAAAGGGGGGGCATAAAACCTGCTAAAACACCTCAAAAGGAGGGACAAATACACACAATTAAACACCAATAAAAGCACAGGTAAAAAGGGTGGCCTTGGCCTGGCGCCAAAACAGTGGCAATGCTGGCACCAGGTGAATGTCCCTGGGGAGAGAATTCCATAGCCTAGGGGCAAAGGCTGAGAAGGCCCTAATCCGTGTAGATGTCAACCTTATCTCCACAAGTGGAGGAACACGGAGCAGAGCCTCCCCAGCCAGGCGGGTTTGTATATGAGGAGACAGTCCTTCAAATACCCCGATTTCAACCCATTTAGGGCTTTATAAGTCATAACCAAGACCTTGAATTTTGCCCGGAAACATACCGGAAGCCAGTGCAGCTGCCGGAGCACCAGCACAATGTGCTCTGTATAACAAGTATTAGTTAAAACTCAAGCAGCCGCATCCTGGACCAGTTGAAGCTTCCGAAGACTCTTCAAAGTCAGCCCCATGTAGAGCATTACAATAATCCAATCGGGATATGACAAGAACATGAATCGCTATAGCCAAACTATGTTAAATAACTCCTGTCTACAGAGTATCATCAACTATTCTGATGGTTTAGAAACAACAACCCTCCAAATAATCAGCCACCAGTCTAACATACAAATGCCAAAATTTTGTTTGCTGGATACCATTGATGTTCCTGAAACAATTTTCAAATTCTTCTCAAAACAAAACAAAAAGGGGGGTAGCTGTGTTAGTCTGTAAAAGAAAAACAATGAATAGTCCTGCAGCACCTTGGAGACTAAGAAAAAATGTAGATGGAATCAGATGAAGAAGTGGATTGTGCCCACAAAAGTTCATGATACCATCTACATTTTTGTTAGTCTGTAAGGTGCTGCAGGACTATTCATTGTTTTTTAAGTTTTTCTATTACAAACTAACATGGCTACTCCTTTGATACTGTATTATTTGTTTTTCAGCATTTCTAAAGGCCACCAAATCAAGGATTATGGCCCCACTATGGTAGGTATTGCACAACACATATAACACAAAGATGGCCTCTGCCCTAAAAAGCTTTCAATCTACAGCCTTGTTTACCCACAAAAGTTGAAATACTTTAACTAAAACTGAGATAGTTGCACTTTTTTTGCAGTGAAAACAAAGTCAATCTCAGTATAAATTCATGGTGGGGACAAGACATGGGTAGTTTTTAAACTAAGGCCTTGTCCACAATACTGGAGGATTGATGCTCCAGCGATGAATATTCTGTGGTTCGATTTAGCGGGTCTGTCAACCACAGTATTCCTTGCAGTGGTGAGGAGTAAGGGAAGTCGACGGGGAGGTGCAGCACGGGTAGGTCCTAGATCCAGCACAAGCTGGGACTGAGCCAGGCTTGTTCAGTCCCAGCTCATGCTGGGTCTAGCAGCCCCTGTCCACAGGGGTCCCAGTGGGGAGCTGGGACCGCGCCGTGAGCAGAGGCTGCTTTATGGCAACCTCCCTTGCCCTCCCTCCACGCTGCTGCTTCTAATAACATATGCTTATTGAGTTGTCGAGTAGTGCCTCGACTAGTCGCTTCCCACCGCCCTGGCTGCCGCTCTCAGAAAGAGGCAGCCGGGAGGGGAGCAGAAGCCAGTGCTGGGGGGAGCCGGCCTAAAAACCAGTTCCCCCAGCAACAGCTCCATGGGGAAGGGGGAGGGGAGGCAGAGGCGTAGTGGGGGGATTGGGCGTTAGCCAGGAATCAGCTGATTCCTGGCTTGCACTAAGTCCCAGATGCTGCGCCTCTACTTTTTAAATGTACAAAGAGCCCGATGGCTCTTCATACATTTAAAAAGCAGAGCCATAGCAGGGTTAGCTCTGTTAGCCACTGCAGCTCTACAGTTTCCCTTCCTTATCAACTAATCAGGTAGTCGATGGAAATTCCATCGACTACTCGACTTGATTAGCTTATTAAACACAATTTAACATCCCTAATACAGAGGCAGCAAGGGGGGCCGGGAAGCGAGCAGCCAAGCAGTCAACTTGAATACCTGATAAGTCTACACTTATCGGGTAGTCAACTACTTGCTTATATCCCTATTATCCGTGCCTTATCTCTACCATGAGTTCACAATGAAATAGTTAAACTTTTCTGCAATGAAGACACAGTTTTAGTTAAACCAATGCAATTTATATATACATGTGCTCATAAATCAGTTTACATGATGCCTAGATCAATTTAGTTTAAGTTCAACAAGCGATTCACCCTAGCCAGCCAGTGAAAATAGAGTGTAGAAATAGCAGAATAAAACTGACAATTCTGATGTTTCAATGTTTCTGAACAGTATTGGAAGCAGCAGCAAATTGAATAGAATCATATCTATTTCATGCCATGATAGCTGAAGGAAGCCACTAAAATTTGTAAAGACAGGAATTAAACTGGGGAAAGGAAAAAGGGAAGCTCAAAAAAGAGTGGAGGGGGGGGGAAGGGTAGGGGAACAAAAAACCTTTGGAGAGTGAACAGCTTTCCACTCTACAACATCTAGAAGATGAGACAAGAAATAGTAGGCCACATTTCCACCATTTATTTGCTAAGCATGGAGCTCCTTAGCAGGATCCAAAAACAGTACCCTGGTGGGAATCACAGCATGTCCTTCCTTCCCCCTAGATGGATTGAGGATGGTGTTTTGCATTCATGTTCACGAGCATGCAGCACTCCATTACCAAGAGTGCCTCTGGACCCTGCTGCAATCCCATCATCCTCTCCCATAATCTCCAATGCATTTTAGTAGTTTATTTCAAGCCACAACAAAGATTTTTCCTTATGAAGAATAAGCCACATGCTACAGTCTCAATCTTTAAAACATGCACAAGGTTCATTTTACGTGAGAGTATTACCAGTGGCATCAAATGTTTGTAGGACAGGGACTAAATCTAGTTCTGCTATTTTCAAATTAGAAGTAGTACTGTTTCTAAAAGGATAAACTTAAAGAAATGGGCTGTGCCCACGAAGCTCATGATACCATCTACGGCTACGGCTACACTCGCGGCTTCTTGTGCGAGAAATATGCAAATGAGGCTAAGCGTGGAATATCACCGAGCCTCATTTGCATACCTAATGAGCTGCCATTTTTGCAGAAGAGGCTCTTGTACCAGAAGGAGCTGCCTGCACTGCCCCTTCTTGCGCGCAAGAAAAACCCGTTTGTGCGACGCCGCTACGCTGATTATTTTCAGGAATAACGGCATTGTGCAAGAGGGTTTTTCTTGCACAAGAAGGGGCAGTGTAGACATAGCCTACATGTTTTGTTAGTCTTTAAAGTGCTACCAGACTATTTGTTGTTTTTTAAGTTTATACTGTACAGACTAACTCAGCTACCGCCTGAAGCTTTTGTTCCTAAAAGATTAGGGTTCAGATTTTGATAATGTAGGGGCTGAAGAGAAAGTCCCTGCACCCATCATGCAGGACATGAACACCCCAAATGGCACCAAGGGGCAGTGAGAACTGCCTCCCAAAACTTTATCTCCCTCATGTTACTTGGGTTGCCAAGTCTCACAATTTTATCATTTATATTTCTGTAGTGACTAGGAGATCTAGTCTTTGTCCAGTACCCAATTGCACCAGATATTCTGCAAGAGTCCTTGCACCAAGCATTTTACAATCCATGAGCGAGACAAGAAATGAGAGATGGATTTAACAGGCAGGGGAACACAAGGTGCATTTATTCATGTAAATGTGAAACAGTTGAAAATTTCAGCAGTTACACGTGGGGGGAAGGGGGAGGTAGCTCCCCACGTATCGGCTCCCACCTGCCCCCTGCACGGCTACCTTTGATACAGAGGCGGCGGCGGCAGCAGCGGGGGGGCGGCGCCTATGTGTAACCATTCACATTAATCGCGCACACGTTTGCGCTTTCACATCCCTTGTCAGCAGCACTAGCAGCCTACCTATTGCCAGGAGGAGATGTGGCGACGCGGGACCCCATGTGCTGTTTCTCCTCAGAGCACCTGCTCCTGGACTGCGGCGATTATGCCAAACTCGGGGGGAGGGGCGGTTCCTGGCTCGACCGAAGATGCGTTGCCAGGCACGGGGGCTGCAGGGAGCAGCGGGGGCCCGGCCCTAGCCCTCCCGGGGCTCAGAAACTAAAAGGCAAAGGACCCCGCACCCCGGCTCTTGTAGGAGGCTTCCCGGGGCGGGGCTGGAGCACGGTCTCTGCCAGCCAGGCACACACGGCAGCCGCCTCCACGGGCGGGCCCGGAGCCGAGGGGCCACAGATCGCGCGCAGCCGCCTCCTGTTGCTGCTGCACTTCTCCTCCCCGCCCCTCCCGGGAGCTCCGGGGCGCGCGCGGCCCGCGGGCGTTCCCCTCTCGCGGGGCGGGGCAGCACGAGCCAGCGCCGCGCCACCCCCTGCTACCGGCCTCGCGCTCGGGCGCCTTTTACCTGAATTTACCGCCAACAGCGCCGCCATCTTGGAAAGCAACTAACAGGCGCCGCCGCCGCCTCAGAGAAGCCCAGAAAGAGTTGGAGGCGCCTGAAGCGCTGCCTGCCTAGAAATACCGCTCTCCTCATCGCCTACAGGGCACGCTGCTTCCCCGAAAATCCCTAGTGGCATGGTCCCTAATACATTAATAAATTATACACCCCGCCCCTGATATTGGGTCCCTTTGAAACAGGCAGGGCTGCCTGTGCAAAATTGTGGGGGGAGGCCTTCGTGGGCAGCAATGCATGCTGGGAATTGTAGTCCATTTATGGATTATGGGAAGTGACGCAAACTACTAAACTAAAGTTTCCAGGAAAAAAACAACAGATAGAGTAGCATCATAACGACTAACCAAACATGTAGATGGTTAGTCTTTACGGTGCTACTAGTCTATTTGCTGGGTTTTTTTAGTTTTTCCTGTTACAGATTAACTCGGCTTCCACCGCTGAAGCTTTTAAAGTTCCCAGGTAGCCCATCTCTGCTCCCATACCCTTTACCCAGAGTGAAACCAGATGGATGGATATGCAGAAGCTTTATTCTGCTCATTACAAAACCACATCCCATTATCATGTTTGCACAACCTAGAAAAAATTCACAAGCACCAGGACCACTCCAGGGGACAAAATCTACTCACCCACCCTTGAATGGGAAAGAATGTTATTTTGCTATCCTGTTTACAAAATATATACTTAGCTTCAAAAACTAGATTTCCAAAGATTATATTAATATAATCTATTTAAGTAGTCACAGTGACCAGCCTTTCCTACTTTAAACCATTTTGGACCCTTTATAACTTTCTCAGAAAATTGTTTTTAATAAGCACCTGGAGTGCAGTGTAAAAATAACAGATTGCACATTTCATGTAATTATCTCAAAACACTTTTCAAGTGAGAAAACAGACAGGGGCAGGCTGATTTACACAATGTTGCAACAATCAATATTATAGATCAATATCCTACGGAGAAACTGACCTCAAGTCTCCAGACTACTAGTTTAGCTACTGGAAACCAGAGGAGACATGTTTACAAAAATGACACAATTGTAATAAAAACAAATATTGACATCATGCAATTTAATTTATATTATGGTATGAGTGTGAGTTCTATAACAACTATAGGTTTAATAGAAAAAGTCATTTGGAAATGTTACTGTGCTTGGTTCCTTCATATTATATATATTTGTATTGCTGTGTTTTACTTTTATTAAAATATTTTTCAGTGGGCCTACTCACTAATAAAACTAGGCACATGTACATGTGACCACAAATGGACTTTTTTTTATGAGGCAATCAGATTCTATGCATGCAGTACTGTTGTAACTGTGTAGTTCCCAGGATATTACAGATACAAAGTGAATGAGCTAATACCTATTTTTGAACCAATTTCTGTTAGTGAGAAAGATAAGCTTTCTAGTGGAGCACTTCTTCAGGTCTGAAGTAGGTCCAAAAAAAGATATTACCTCACCTATCTTGTCTCTCTAATCAGATTCTGTTTCATAACTCCCATCTCCCACAATGAACATAATATATATGTTTTATCCCTCTCCATTTTTCCTGCCTTCCTTTGTCAGATTCTGATGAACAAAGTGCCTTCCATTATATCCCTCTCTTTATAGCCATCACTGTGAAAAAAATATTCCTCAAATGTGTGCTATAAGGAAAGTGTGTGATTGCATTCATTTCACTATTAAGGAGAGACAGTAGAAAATTTCTCAGTTTTTCAACTAAAAACTATAAATCATCACATTTTAGGTTTTCAAAAACTGAATATCTTCAATTTCTGCAACTCTTCATTAAAAATCAGGAAAATTTTTAAAGGAAAATATTTTTTAAAATGTGATGAAAAGGGACCTTTCTTCTGGAAAAAAATCATTTACCAAAAAACAAACCCAAATTTTAATTTTAAAACATCTAAAGTTTTTTACCAATTCTACAAGCAAGTGAATGGGATTTGAAATCCTATGTCTTGTGGTCTTTGATTATGGAATAAAGCATCTAATCCTGGACACCAGGGGACCTACCCATCTCAGGCTACATCTACACTGCAGGCTTCTTGCACAAGAACACCCATTCTTGTGGAAAAATTTGCAGAACCTCCACACTACAAGCCCATTCTTGCGCAAGAAAGTTTACAGTAGATCGTCATAAGAGAGGGTTTTTTGCGCAAGAATTATTCCTCTCCCCACAAGGAATAAGCCTTTTTGCGCAAAAAGGGTTGTGTGGACGCTCCACCGGTGCAGTTCAACATGGAGCAAAGAACTTCTAAATTGTGGCAAAATAGATTATCAAAAGAAAGTTGAGGAAAGAACTGTCAGAAATAAAGAAGAAAAGGCACAGAAAACAGTTAGACATATATCTGGAACTAAGGAAGGTGTACTAATATTTAACAAGTGTGCTACATCTGAAGACTATCTACTTCAGGGGTGGGAAATCTGGAGCCCACAGACCAGACGCAGTTCGTCTGGGCTAGCCCCTAGCAGGCTGCCAGATACTTTGTTTACCTGAGCATTCACAGGGATGGCCACTCACAGCTCCCATTGGCTACGGTTTACTGTCTCCAACAAATGACAGCTACAAAAAGTGGTGGCCTGGCCTGCACCACCTCCCACAAACAGCAGCCAAACAAAGCATCTGGTGCTTGCCAGGGACTAACCCTGGTGAATTGTATCTGGCCAGCGCACCAGAGTTTCAGACACACCCTCTGGTCTATTTACTGCCCTTCTGTTTCAAAATAATATCTCTTGGAAGGCTTTCCTGTCCCAGCCACTATACTGACTGCAACTTTTCTTCAGCATATTCCCATAGAGATAAGAGATGCCTTCAAGAGACACATTCATGTCAGTGGCCAGTACTTAACATTTTCACACTTGAACTTTATTAAAATTAAGTTTCTCTTGCTGCAAAATCATGTCCTTCAAACTATATCCATATAGAACAGACAGCAAATACTGAAGAAGTAGAGCAGACAAAAACAATCGGATAGGTGGGGAAAGAAAAAAGACAATACAGAGAAAGCAGAGACACTTGAGAGGAAGGATGAATTAATAAGAGACAAAGGAGGAAAAAAGACAGAAGCCAGAAGAAAGGGAATTACACTAGAGATTAGTACAAGCAAAAAGGGGAGAGATGGAAACAAAGGAAAAGAAAGGAAGAAAGAAAGAGAAAACCCATCCTGCCAGAAAGAATTCTTCTCACAGAGTTTGAAGGGTAGATATTTGAGAAAATGATATATTTTCTTTTGGCTATTGCTCACATTAAACTAATTTGCTTATTTAAGTGAAAGAAATTTTATTCCACTAAACTCTTCCTCATTCTGGTCCTGGCCATTTGTCAGTTATAGAGCTAGCCCACTAAAAGGTCAGGAAATGACAGAAGTGACAAGAGATTCAAACTGTCTTATTTCAGGTAGGAAAAAGTGTGTGAGGGAAGGGGTGGACATTGAAAGTAAAAAGATAAAGGAGAAAGCAAAAATGAGAAAGATTTATTTTGGCAGAAGGGAGGGTTATCATGTTTCTTTTGACATTAAAATGTTTCCAGATTGTATGCATTTTTAAAAAATCCCATTGGAAGAGGAGATCCTCTGTAACCCCCACACATCTACCATTTAAAACTTCCAAATAATTCAACAACTTGCTCTGCCAATAGCTTAGATAACAACAACATGATGCAATGAAAAATGGGTACGAGAGGGGGTCTTTAGATGAATGAATCTAGTGGGAACAGCATACAGTTTGGCCTTGTCTATACTAGTTCAACTTGGTGTGTGGGTGTGATTTTTACCCCAAATAGTTATATCAGTACAACTCAAGTGTTCTTCTTGCGACACCTGCCAGAACCTTACAGTAGTCAGGAAAACTAATGAACCAGCTAGCAAGTTGAATTCCAGGAGCATCAGCTCAACGAATCCCAGCACAGTAGGCACCGACAACACTAATGTGTAGCCCGGTATGCACATGCTAAATATATAATTGGTACAGTGATGCCTAACAGCGGTATAGCTTATTCCCTTTAACATATGGAAATAAGGCATATTGGCATAATCTTTGTAGTCTTCATCTATACTGGCACAGTCTACACTAGGGCTGTGTCTACATTGGCACCCTTTTTCGGAAAAGGGATGCTAATGAGACACAGCGCAATTAAATCATGCGGGGATTTAAATATCCCCAGCGGTATTTGCATTACATAACTGCCGCTTTTTCCGGCTCGGGCTTTGCCGGCAAAGCGCCAGTCTAGGACGGGGATCTTGCGGAAAATAAACCCTTTTCCGCAAGATCTCTTATGCCTACTTTCAAGTAGGCGCCAAGAGATCTTGCGGAAAAGGGTTTATTTTCCGCAAGATCCGTCTGACTGGCGCTTTTGCCGGCAAAGCCCGAGCCAGCGGCAGATGTAATGCAAATACCGGGGATATTTAAATCCCCGCAATTTAATTGCGCTGTGTCTCATTAGCATCCCTTTTCGAAAAAACTATACTGATAAGCTACATCTACACTACAAGGTTTTTTGCACAAAAACAGCTGTTTTTGCGCAAAAACCTGGGGAGCATCCACACCTCAAATGACCTCTTGCACAATTAAATAGGCAGTTAAACGTCAGAAAAGAGGGCTTTTTCTGCTGTAGGTAAACCTCCTTTTCTGAGGCATAACTGCTTTTAGCGCTACAGCTATTGCGCAAGAAGGCAAGTATGGACACTCCAAAGGGGTTTCTTGCACAAGAAACCCCTATGGGAAAAAGCTCACGAGCTTTGATGGCCATTCTGTGAATGGCGATCAGAGCTTTCTTGCACAAGAGCGTCCATGCAGTGTGGACGCTCTCTTGTGCAAAAGCACATCGCTTTTGCAATGTGCTTTGAGGTGTGGACGTGCTCTTGCACAAGAAGTTTTTGTGCAAAAACTCTTGCGCAAAAGGCTTCTTGCTCAAGAAGCATGTAGTGTAGACATAGCCATATAGCTAAAGTAGTACAACCTTTGCTGTAAATAAGCCCTTAAACCATGATCCTTTGCTTATTTTCACTTTGTTATCTTGTAATGTATGATCCCATTATCCAGGCAGAATCATAGAAAGGTGGACTACGACTTAGGCTTCACTTATAAGTTATATAACAACATACCTACATCAGCTAAAGTTGTGAAAAAAACATGCCCTGACAAAGCTTTGCCAACAAAACCCCCAATGGAGATCCAGCTTCTGTCAATATAGCTAGTTCTTTGGGGAGGTGATGTTTCTAGGAGCTATCTATTCTAATAAAAACCAGTAACATACATACATAGTTGCTAGCTAAACCATACATTTATAGCAGTGGGCATATTTTAGTATCTTTTTCGGTTTACCATCATTTTTTCCCTAGGCATAACTTATTATGGCTACGTCTACACTGCGAATTTTTGTGGCAGAAAATATGCTAATGAGGGACTCATTAGCATAAACCACAATCTCATTAGTATATTTTCTGCCGTTTCTTTTTGCACAAGGGGTTTTTGCACAAAAAGAACCAGTGTAGCCACTTCCATTTTCCGCAAAAACCCAGTTTTGCACAAGATCCTTATGCCTCCGAGGAGAGGCATAAGGATCTTGAGCAAAATGGGGTTTTTGCACACACAAAAAAAGTCCACACTGCTTCTTTTTGCACAAAACCCCTTGCGCAAAAAGAAAAAGCAGGAAATATGCAAATGATGTTACGACTTATGCTAATGAGTCCCTCATTAGCATTTTTCTGCTGCAAAAATGTGTAGTGTAGACATAGCCTTAGAGTAAAAATTAAAAGACATTTCAGCATTCTAGCAGACAAAGATGGCTTGTAAAAGAAGTACTCCTTTATATGAGTACAGTACATTCTTTAAATAGAGAAATGTGCTTGTGCATCCCAATGTTGACTACTGATCAGAGCAGAAGATTTCTAAGACCTGTCCCAGCCTAACACTGATTCTGTCTCTATAATGTATCTGCACTACAGGGACCAGCTGGCATAACCTCTTTGTACAACTCAGTGGTTCTCAAACTATTTATCATTGTGAGCTACATATGTAGCCCACAATGTGTTACATGAGCCACAGAACTCCCCACTAAAACTCCCCACAGACTCCTATTCCCAACAACCCCACCCTGACACCCCTCCACAGACCATGGCCAAGAGTGAAGCCCTGGGCACTTGGCTAGGCAGCCAGGACCCAGACCCCACCATGTGCAGGGCCAGGTAGCCAGGACCTGGATGTTTTTTAGCACACAGCTGGCCATAGCTATGTGCTAATCTGGCCACATGTGGCCAGGAGATGCAGGTTAAGAACCACTGGTTTAGACACAGTCTACACCAGCAGATTGTGTTTTTCTGTCTCTGTTAGACTGCTACTCCTTGAACAGCTGTAGGTAATTTAACAGAAGCATTCTCTCATTGCCATATCTGCATGTACACTGGCGGTTAGGTAGGCATGGCTCTGGCACACACAAGTGTGTTTTTTCAGACCCATAACAGATGTAGCTATTTAGACTTAACTTGTAAGTGTAGATTAAGCCTCAATTTACTCATCTGAAATAAATTGGTATAACATTTCACAGTAGGTCTGGACTGCTGAGCAATGGTTACTATTGTAAAGACTGTGTCCCTGTCTAGACCAGAATAAAGGGTGTATTTTTCAATTGGGTTAGCTCAGTTGCATGAAAAACCCTCTTGCTATTTGCTAAGATGTAGGCTAACAAAGCTGAAACCATGTTAGCTGACTGCAGCTATATCTTCACTGAAAAAAAGCTGTCTCAATATAAAATCATAGTAGAGGCAAGTCATAGGTAGTGTTTACCTCAGTGTAACTAGATCAATTCGACATATAGAGTTACAATGAAGTAAAGACTACAGTGCCTTGTCTCTAGTAGGGTTTTACATGAACTAGGGTTTGTCTACATTTAGGCTACGTCTACACTGCAGGCTTCTTGCACAAGAACTGTTTTGTGCAAGAGTTCTTGAGCAAAAGCGCGTCCACACTGCCATGTGCTTTTGCGCAAGAGCATCCATGGCAATGTGGATGCTCTCTTGCGCAAGAAAGCTCTGATGGCCATTTTAGCCATAGGGGTTTCTTGCGCGAGAAACCCCTGTTGCCCGTCTACACTGCCTTCTTGTACAAGAGGGCTTAATTCCTCGTGGGGAGAAGAATAACTCTTGCACAAGAAGACCTCTTTTCCGATGCTTTACTGTAAATTTACTTGCACAAGAATGCGCATACAGTGTAGATGCTCCACAAGTTTTTGCGCAAGAACAGCTGTTCTTGCGCAAAACGCCTGCAGTGTAGACATAGCCTTACAGCTGTGCTGCTGTACCCCTTTAGTGTAGACACTACTCTTGCCAACAGGGGGGGTTCTCCCATTGGTGCAGGTAAACCACCTCCCCAAAGGGAAGTAGATAGGTTGACAGAAGAATTCTTCTATTGTTCTAGTACTTTCTGCGTAGGGAATTCACCTTAACTATGATTCTGGGGTGGTATGGATTTTTCATACCTTGACCAACATAGTTATGCTCACCTACTTTTATTGTGTAGATGAAAAAACACAGCTTTTTGCAGTGACAATATTATCTGTGCTATCACTTTGAGAGGAGTATCGATTTTAATGTCTTCATTTTAGCAATTGCAATTGCTGTGTCATGACCAGAGTTTTTGAAGGTGCTAATCACACCTCTGAACCCTAATATAGACAAGACCTTTAGTTATACATGTTTTTAAAAAACAACTTCTGTCTGTCTGGCTTCCCATCTTAGATGCTTCCCATGGAACCTAGGCTAGTCAGGGGATTTCAAACTCTGTGTGGCAGCTTGTAAGGGCAAGCCACTAGCTGTCCATGAGATGCTTTGTTTTCCTGCACTGCCACAGGTATAGGAGATGGCAGCTCCCATTGGCCACAGATCTCCATTCCTGGCCAATGGGAGCTGCAGGAAGCAGTGTCCCGGTCCACACCACTTCCCACAGCTCTCATTTGCCAGGAACGGTGATCAGCGGCCAATGGGAGCTGCAATCGCCAGTACCTGCGGAGGCACAGGTAAACAGTGTTTCGCGGCCACCTAGTAGCTTGCCCTTACTTTGCCACCTAGAGTTTAAAAACCCCTGAGTCAGGAAAACCATGCTTTTAGATTGTTACTAGCATGGTCTCAATTATAGTAAGAACATGAGTTATTTCTGCTCCAATGCAGAAAAAGGGTTGAAATATTTCAATATTTTTTGAATACCTACCTCAGAATCTGTGTGGGGGTGAACACTGACATCTATCGACCCTCTTACAATGGGTGCAACAATTAGCAATTATGATACTAATCATATATTTTTGAAACAATAATTTGCTTGATAATATCAATAATATTTTCTTCTCCAAAGACTGGATCTCTCAGCTCATCATTTATACTAGAGTCATAAAATGAAATTATTATTATTGGTTAGATGATTCATCATGATTTGTGTGGGGAATGGACTTTTAGTTAAATAATTCCTGCTGCTTGGTCTATTGGATCTGTCAATCTTTGTTCCCTGGCATGGGGTTAAGAATATGTTTTGCTCCCCCTTCTGAAATAACTTCTGATTTTAGCTTCTAAAGGGATTGAGGCTGGAAGCAGTGGGCCCAGGTCTCAGAAATAATCTGATGAGTGTGACAATTTTCCAGCTGGTAACTGATGAAAGAAAACATAGTTAACATTCCCTGTTAGTACCAAAACTGGAATTCTACCATTAAAATTACTCTAAACATGGCAATATAGAGTTCCATATTACTATTAGTAATTTGAATTGTAGTTGTACCTAGATCCTCGAGGATCCATTTTGCTAGGTACTGTACATCTCTATCTATATATTTATATATAATTTTGAGTGCATCTGTCTGTCTGTCTGTGAGTCTGTTTGTTCAGGATCTCCTCCTAAATGATAGGAGCTAGGGCCACCTAATTGGATATGCTGGCTCCTCTCCTACCATAAAGCAAGGTGACACGTTGGTTGGGTCAAGACAACTGGAAGCCCCAGGAAAAGGACTGTTTTCCGTAACATGCAAAGGGAAGGGCTGCTGTTCGATGGCCAGTGGGGCAATGAGTACAGAGGAGAGCTATCCTGCAGAGTATCCACTGGTGGCAGCTATACCAGCAAGGGAGTGGTCAGCAGGACTGGGGCTCCGCCATCTTGCTTGCCAGCACATTGAGTAAGTAGTCCCTCTACCCCAAACCTTTTGCTCCTTTCCTAACCCCTGGCTGCAATGCCAGGGGAGGGAGTGGGGCAAG
Source organism: Rafetus swinhoei (assembly GCA_019425775.1). Lineage (NCBI taxonomy): Eukaryota > Metazoa > Chordata > Testudines > Trionychidae > Rafetus > Rafetus swinhoei. The sequence goes on along the minus strand of CM033437.1, from coordinate 263,512,976 downwards.
GAGAGAAAAAAGGCCCCAGTCAGCTAGGGATATTGGGCAGAGAGAAAAGACCCCTGGTGGCCAGGGGAGGCTGGCTGGAGAAAAAAAGGCCCTTGGTGGCTGGGTGTGGGGGAGCTGGAGGAAAAAGGCCCTTGGTGGCTGGGGGGAGAGAAAAAAGTCCATGTTGGGTGGGACCCCCTGCCCTGAGCCCCTCCATGCCCCCGAACCATCACTCACACAACCCTTGCCCCCAGCCTCCTGCACTCCCACACACATCCCCAAGGCTCTACCCTGAATCCTGCACTCCCCATACCACCAGCACCCTGCCCTGAAGGACCCAAGCAATGCCAAGTAAGTCTGCTAGTATGTGAATAAAAAGACAGTCTGTGCCCCAAAGAATTTGCAATCTTATCATGTTGCAAGGGATAATAGGTGGGTAAAGCAGAGAAAAAGGAGAATGAAGCAGAAGATCAAAGTATCAGGTAATTATAGGCTAACAGCCTGACATTGATCCTGGGCAAGATAATTGAGGATCTGTTTGAAGGCATAAGGGGTGCCATTCCTCTAGGTCAAAAGCCTGCAGATGGCTGACTAGCTAATTAGCCCACCCACTGCACCTGGGAAAAAACTTCCAAACTTACTTGGCTGATCTTCATAAAAAGAAGAGAAGGAAAATGAAGGGATTGCAATACCTACCAGAGGCTGGAGTAACTGTGGAGAGAAAGGATACAGATATATAGAAGGGAGAGTGGAGAAAGTCCTGGTATCACAAAGGCTCGGAGGTAAGAATTGGGAACTTTTGGGTTGTAGTGCGGGACAGCATTAGGGTAAAGGATTTAATCCATACAGACTCCAAGGGGAGAGGTGGTGAAGCTTTGGTCCTGTTTTTATTAAGAAAGTGGAAATAAAACCCACAGCAATTAGTCTGGCTGGAAACTATCCTTCCTGGATTCTGTGAGGCTGTGTCTAGACTACATCCCTCTTTCGACAGAGGGATGTAAATTAGACACTTCAAAACAGCAAATGAAGCAGGGATTTAAATATCCCATACTTTATTTGCATAATCACGTAATGGCGCTCTTTCAAACAAGTGCCATTTCGAAAGTAAAACCACAGTCTAGCCGCGGTTCTGTCGAAAACGGCAGGCTTTTTCGAAAGATCCTGTACTCCTCCTTTTTTGTGGTTCCTGTCAAAAAATGAGGAATACAGGATCTTTCAAAAAAGCCTGCTGTTTTTGACAGAACTGCGGCTACTCTGCGGTTTTACTTTTGAAATGGCGCTTGTTCGAAAGAGCGCCATTACGTGATTATGCAAATGAAGCACGGGATATTTAAATCCCCACTTCATTTGCAATTTCAAAGTGTCTAATTTACATCCCTCTGTCAAAAGAGGGATGTAGTCTAGACTCAGCCTGAAAGGGCTCCAGACAGAATTTCCACACATGGGGAGTGAGCTTAGCTGAAACAAGCCTGGACCCAGCCAGAAGAAGGTCCTATTAAGTAGGTCCCAGTACTTGACAGTCTGGCAGGGGACTTGATTCTTAAAGGAGATTAATGTACTTAATGCAAATCAACATAGGTTTCTGGAAAATGGTTCCTATCAAACTAGCTTGGTTTTGGTTTTTTTACAAGATTTCAAGTTTGGTTGATAAAGGTGATGGTGTTGACATAATATACTTAGCTGTCTGTACCATACAACATTTTGACTAAAATTAGAACAATGTAAATAGCATGGCAAACAATTGACTAAAACCTGGTTAACTGTTAGGTCTCAAACTGGGGAATTGTTATCAAGCAGCTATGTTTTCAATAGAGTCTCTCAAGTATTGGTTCTTGGTTGACCCACACTGGTACCCATATGGGGGTCTCTTCAAACAATTATAATCCATACTTGATAGGAACCCCATCCTGAAAGAAATCTTTCCCAAACTCCCTTTTCTGGCCTCCAACCAACCATCCAGCCTCATCAAGCTCATCATCAGAAGCAAACTCCCCACAGACCAGGACACACCAACTCAAAGAGGCACCAGAGCCTGTCAGAATAGCAGATATAAAACATGCAGATAAATCTCCACTGCTAAAACAATCAATACCCACAAACAATCAATACCTTTCAAGATTCATGGGTCCTACAACATGCATTGTACCTCATCTAGTGCATCAAATGTCCCACCAACAACTATGTAGATAAAACTGGACAGTCACTATGTTCTCAAATAAACTCACATAAAAATGAATAAAAGACAAATGACATATCATTAAACATGAACACTTTTCATAAAGTCTCAGAGGGGTAGCTGTGTTAATCTGTAACTTTAAAAGAAAATCACAAGTAGTCCAGTAGCACTTTAGGCTATGTCTACACTAGGGAGTTATTTAGAAATAATAACTCTCAAAATAACTATTTTGAAATAAGCTATTGCTCTTCACAAGCAGGAGTTATTCTTTCAAAATAAGCCCTTTATTTCGAAATAATAGGCTTGGTAGTATGGACTCTTGTGTGTAGACATGAGCTTTTGTGGGCAAAAGCCACTTCTTCAGATGAGTGGAGAAAAAAGTGGGTTTTGCCCACAAGAGCTCATGATTCAATATCTATATCTAATTTGTTAGTCTAAGGTGCTACAGGACTACTTGTAGTTTACTTTTCATAAAGTTATCAGACCACATCTGGTCTTTCAATATTCAGCTTCAAAGGAAACATTCACAAAACCTTCAAAATATAAACTTATGAACTTTAATTCATGGTTCTGCTAAGCCCCAAAATCATGAGCACTGGTTTTATGGCTCATTACAACAATAATAACCCACCCCAATGCCTGCTCTCTAATTGCTCATTTCAAACTACTTTTGCATAACAATCTGACCCGCAGTGGCCTCCTACAGTGTGTTACCTGGTATGCTTAACAATCTGTTCCAACTTGTAGTTAGCTCAGACACTCTTTATTTCCTTCCTCAAACCTGAAGAAGAGCTCTGTGTAGATTAAAAGCCTTTACATAATCTAACAGACGTAGGTCCACTAAAAGATTTTGCCTTATCAACCTTGTCTCTCGCAAATATAAATAGGCATATGGACCCATCAGAAAACAGCTTAAATGAGGAAAGTGGGGTTCAAGTGGATCTGAAGAAGGAAGAGGAGGAAGCTTGGCACAAGAAAAAAAAAGGGACTTATCCTTGTAGGAAGGGAAACATAGAAGATGTTATGAGACCAACCAAGAGGAGGAGATGATAAGGTAGTAGAGGGGTGAAGGGAAGCAGGATAAGGAGAGGAAGTGTAGGTAAGTGGCAGGTATGCCAACCAGGAGGCAAAGAGGGCAACTGCCCCAGGGCCCAGCAATTCTAAATGGCCTGAGGCTCCCAGCCACTGCCGCTACTATGGCAGAAACAGTGCCCAGAGCCCTGGGCCCTTTATATCAACACGGGAGTGCTGCACAGCATGCTCCAGGTGGCTCTAAGGGATGGGGGGTGCACTGCACTACAGGTGGTGCTGAGGGCTGTGGGAAGTCTGGCGTGGCATGCTCTGGGTGATGCTGAGGACCAGCTACCCCACTCCTGCCCCTTCCACCTAAGCCTCTGCCCCTTCTGGGACCGTATAACTGCCCCCCGGCCCCACACACACATACCTTGCCCAGGAGCCCAGTGTGGCTTTGGGTCCCCTGACAAGTGGGAACTGGTGAAGACACTTGAAAAAAGTGTTACATTGCAAGCAGCACCTTTGTCTCGTCCGCTTTGTCTCGTCCACTTTGGCTCGTCCGTTTGAGATGCATTCTAAAGTTGGTTTGAGTGTTGTAGAAGGAAAAGATTCTCTGTATAAATTTTTAGAATGTCAAACTGCAAATATCCTTGTAATAGATGATTCCACAGTCCTCTTGGAACTAAAATTGGAAGCAGAGATTAGAAACTTTTATAAATGGCTAGCTAATTGGTTTCTTCTACAGGCGCTATGAATAATTCAGGATCTTTAAAGAAGAGAGTTTAAACTGAGCTCATCCTTGCATTTCCATTTCCTTGTTTTTCTGTAGGTACTATGTATACCTAGCATCATTTAGATATGCTCTTAGTAATTATAGGCCTGCTAGCCTGACATTCATCCTGAGCAAGAGAACAGAATAGCTGATATGAGTATTGATTAATTAAGAAATAAAGGAGCCAAGGAGGGCAATGTCATTAATTCAGATCAACCTGGGTTTAAGAAAATATATCCTAGCAAACTAACTTTTAATCTATCTTTGATAAAAGTTATCAGATTTGGCTGATAAAGGTAATGGGGTTGATGTAATATACTTAGATTTCTGAAAGGTGTTTGACTTCGTACTACACAACACTTTAATTAATAAAACCTAGAACAGTATAAAATTAGCATGGCACACATTACATGAATTAAAACTGACCAACTGATTTGTTTCTAACTGTAAATGGGGGATTGTCATTGAGTGGGTTTGCAAGGATCATGTCTTGGTTCTACCCTATTTAACATTTTTATCAATGCCTTGGAAAACATAAAATAATTGTGCAGATGACCCCAAAAGTTGGAAAGCGGTAAATAATGACGAGGACAGGCCACAGATTCAGAACAATCTTGACAATATTGGGGTAAATGTACACATCTAAGAACAAATAATGTAGGCCATACTTACAAGATGGGGGACTATCCTAGAAAGCAGTGACTCTGAAAAAGATTTGAGAGTTGTGGTGAATAAGCAATTAAACATGACCTCTCCATGTGATGCAGTATCCAAAAGAGCTAATGTGATATGGGATGCATAAACGGGAATCTCAAGTAGAAGTAGAGAGGTTGTTCTGCCTCTGTATTTGGCACTGGTGTGACTGCTACTGGAAAACTGTATCTAGTTCTAGTGTTAACAATTCAGAAAGGAAGTTGATTAAATTGGACAGGTTCAGAGAAGAGTCATGAGAACGATTAAAGGATTAGAAAGCATGCCTTATAGTGATAGACTCAAGGAGCCAACTCTAGTTAACAGAAAATTAAGGGGTGACTTTATCACAGTAGATAAATATCTGCATGGGAAACAAATATTTAATAATGGGCTGTTCAATATAGCAGAGAAAGGTAAAACACAACCCAGTGGCTGGAAGTTGAAGCGAGACATTCAGTCTGGAAACAAGATGTACGTTTTTAACAGTGAGTAATTAACAATTGGAACTATTTGCCAAGGGTCAGTGTTTCACCATCACTGACAATTTTTAAATCAAAACAAGATCGTATTGTTTTTCTAAAAGATATGCTATAGGAATTATTTTAGTGAACTTCTCTAGCCTGTGCCAGGACAGGGAGACTAAATTATCACAGTGGTTCCTTCTGGCCTTGGAAGTTATGTTTAGTGTTAGCACATAAGATGACTCATTGGTATTCATTGTGTTTAGTAATTTCCATATCTAACCTGTAGGCAGTAGATTTTTTTTCTGACAGCCCCATAAACTCAGTCCAAGTTTAGTCAGGTAAGCTGGCTTCTTTTTATCCTCCATATTATTTTGCACTGGTTATATAGACTCTTCAGATTAAATTATGCCCTTGGTTACATTTGTGTAATTCAACTGATTCCAGATTATGAATTTGGTGAAATGGGTTTGTGATCCCTCAAGAAATAATGGAATTTCACATTAGTTATTGAGGGTATATCTACACTTCATTCCTCTCTCTCGAGAAGAATGCAAATGCAGACACCTGAAATTGCAAATGAAGCAGGGATTTAAATATACCCTTACTGAGGTTTTTTTCAATGCCTTGGAAAACATAAAATAATTGTGCAGATGACCCCAAAAGTTGGAGAGCGGTAAATAATGAAGAGGACGGGCCACAGATTCAGAACAATCTTGATGGCAGTAAGGGTTATTTCGAGGGAAGGGTTTTATCTCGAAATAACCCTGTTTTTTCTCTCGAAATAGCGCTATTTTGAAATAGCACCATAATGCGATTATGCAAATGAAGCACGGGATATTTAAATCCCCGCTTCATTTGCAATTTCAGGTGTCTTGCATTTGCATTCCTCTCAAGAGAGAGAGGAATGAAGTGTAGACATACCCTCCAGGCATAATCAGAATGTAATGGGATGTAAAAGCATAGCTGTGGTCACAAGATGAACTAGAGGGTTTTTAACACGGTTTTGGAAATAGGAGATAAGGGGGGAGAAATCATCTTGATAGAGCCCATGCTAAATTGGCAGAGCTGTCAATTTAATACTTGCAAACTAAGCACGCTTGCTATGGGAATAGGAGAGGCTCAATACATGTGAACTCCACATTTTAGGGCAGAACCATGATTTAAATACTTCACAAATTATATTGCTGTAACATGCATTATTTTGTAAAGTGCAAGTTTCTTTGGTGTTCTGCATGCATTCCTATACCAGTAGTAAATCTGAAACAGATTTTTTTGTTTGAACAGTCAGCAGAAGCAGTACAAGGGTAGAATACTGTAAATGGAAGGAGCAGGTTTCTGCTCAGATGCTTAGCGCCTACTAGTTTGGCCGGAGGGAAGCTCCATATTTGTTTCACTGGAAATGTCTAACAACATAAAGGTCTTTGTGCTTTGGCAGCAATAATTTGAAGGACACACAAGCACTGAATCTAGTCACTGATTGGACAAGTCTATTAGCTGACTAGTGTCTGGCCTCTAGTTAACAACATGACCACAACAATACTGCACATTCCAGTAAATGAAGCACAGACTTGAAAAACATGTATCTGTTACAGTTCCCTCTTTCCTTGTTGCATGGTCTGTGTGTGGAAAAACAGTGAGAAGCAATCTCTGCGACAATGGGGCTATTATTGAGACTACAGGCTCAATATTTTCTAGTGAGATGACATCTTAGATGTTGAGAACACTAAACTACATGATGCGCTTGGATGATGAAGGTTGAAGTTTATGGTTCATGCTCACCCAGTTGTTCAACTGCATATTAGTGGGGCAAGGGAAAATATTTTTCCAAAGTGCAGGTTTCTGAGCTGCTTGGCATTTGTAACTCCTAAACCTCCTTTGAACAATGCTGGTTAGGTGGTCAAAATATGTGGCTCTGCCTTCAAAATCCTGGGCTGAAAAACAATTGATGACATTGAACACTAAAATAAAATGAGCACCAGCCATTAAGCAAGATGAAATTCTCTGTGATAAATGTATATGCCTGAATAAGCAATGAAAGAATGGCTCATTAATTATATGCTTTTGTAGAAATGTAGACCCCTTTCTTGATACATTTGGATAAAGAATGCTGCAATGGCTCAAATAATGCCATTCCACTTGACCTCTCTGCTTTTTCACTCTCTTCTTAGCCCCGCCTCCACCAGCTCCCTCCTACTTTATTTTGCCTGTTTGCATCTTTTTTCATTATTTTTTAAAAATTATTACACCTATCCTAATATGTTCTTTCTGTGCAAAATTGTCTGATTTTTTGCATTGCCTGATTTTGTCAAGTTGTAAGTTGTGTAATTGCTACAATTATTAGCTGTCCTGTACATTATTTATTACCATATTCATGGTGCAAGTCATTTACCTCTGTATTTTTGTTTCACAATTAAAATAAATAAAAATATTTACAAAAATGTATGTCTGTACAGTAACAAGCAAAACAGAGAGCCAGTCACTGACTGGGGTTGTTAGGCTCTTCTGCAACCCTAATAATAAATAATAATAATAAATATAAAGAGTGAAGCTTAGGGGAAGCATTAAGGAGGATGAAACTTACTTGGGAGGCTATCCTAGGATCTTATACTGGAGACCACAATAGATACAAATTGTATATAAAACTTCAGAGCTCGAGAAAACCCACATTATACAGTGACCCACTTTAACTGTGGACTGTGTTTGCACATAGATGTCACACCAATTGTCTTTTAATACTGTGATAGCTGGAGCTTCAGGAAACATGATGATCGTAAATCTTTGTTCTTCTTACAGAACACAATCAATAGTTGCCTGACGTGACTTTTCTAAGCACTCAGTGAACATCACTCTGTTGCATCCCTAGGTGACATGATCTCGTTTATTACATCATTGCATAGCTTTTTTGTGTGTCATAGTTTTAGCATTATTTAAATGTACAACAGGGCTGTGTGCAGTTTAAAGGTCAGGGTGGAGTAGAGCTGGGAGAATCTTGAGTTACTGATTCATTGTAACACACTGGGCATGAAGGTTGCTTTATGCCCACTCAAAACATGCAGCCACATGGAGGGTAGAGAGGGAGACCAAGTTATAAGAGGCTATCAGAGAGGATTTGAACTTCTTTGTAACAAAGAGTTCAGTGTGTGCCTTTATTTGGGTTACAGCACTCTATGTTTACAATGTTCTGATCTCTAGTCTGGGAATTCTCCAGGTTTTCCGCCCATGAGCAACCTTATGACAGCAGGGTCATCCCAAAAACCCAATTCCCCAGTTTTTGTTTTCTAACTTTTTTTTTTTCTTTTTTTGGTGCTACACAGACTGAAAAAGCTCCATAGACAGGTTGGGGAATCACTTCTCTAGACTAACTCATCTCTTCCATCGGTAGTGCTCAGCTTTTCTCCCCACTAAACACCATGTTAAAGAATACAATTCTGATAACTCGTGCAACAGTTGACACTAGAAGTAATGGATACTGACCCATCATGTGATAGAATTGCTCATCTTTTTTGTATCTGTAGCAGGATGCCTAGCCCTGTGATCCTCCCAAAGGGGATCTCTTCCCATCAGGCCCAGCAGCCTAGTCTCTCAGGATCAGGCCCGGAGGCCTAGTATCTCAAGGTCAGGCCCAGAGGCCTAGTTTCACAACTCATAGTCTGGGAGCTAGTAAAGGGCGTTAGGGGAGCCAGGGCCCTCCCTCTCCACAGGGCCCCAGCCCAGGGCCCTATCCGTGGTGGGTGGTTCCCACTACTGGCTTGGCAGGGAGTTCCCCCTGAAACGCACCGAGTCCACCGGGCTACCTCCTGCTCCCTGCCCTGGGCTACTTCCTACGCCACTCCCCAGGCCGGCGTGGGCCCCACCTGTGCATGCAGACCCTGCTGCAGTAGTGGTGTTGGCTGGCGCGGCAGCGGCGTCTGGTGCGGTGGCTGGGATGGTGGTGGCTGGGGTGGAGGCGGCAGCGACTGGTGCGGCTGCAGGCCGTGGCTGGTGGGGTAGCAGAAGCCAGTGCGGTGGCTGTGGCTGCAGCGCCAGCTGGGTCTGGCTCAGGCAGCAGTGGCGGCTGCTTCGGTGCTCCGACAGGAGCTCCTTCCCCTCTGGAGGTCAGCACCAACTGAACTGTTTCCCTAGCCTTTATACCGGGTCCACAGCTGGAGCATGCCCAGCAAGGCCGCGGGAGAGGGCCTTCTCAGCCCAGCAGGCCAGTTTACTCTCCCCTTGGCTAGTGCGGGGTTGGTTCATCCCGTCACAGTATCCTTAAGCCATGTCAGGTTCCTGCAGCCAGAAAATAAAATTTAGGCTTTTATCTGCGCTCCTGTGTATCACACCTTACTAAGCTTTACCTCCAGGCCACTACACTGCAGCCATTAGCCCTCTACATCTTATATTATTTGTCACCCACTAAAACAGTCATGGCTCACTTCTAGTGACTTTATTTGAATAGTTGCTGTTGCTCTGGCCTATGATTTTAATAGGGGCGGTATTCTTACTTTTGAATCTCAAATCCATTAATAATGTCTCTGTCACCCAGTGGGACTAGGAAACATAATAGCAAAGAAAATCTATCAAGATAAAGCACTTAACGTTTTAATTTTGTTAGTAAAAATCTCCCACTAAAAACTCCCTTGCCTTTAACCCCATATGGAGGACCAACAGTTCACTTTAGGTGCTGGGGGTGAGATCCTCAGATTTTCTCCAGACCCTTGGATCCAATTAGGAGCCCTTCTGATCCCTCCTTCACAAAGCCTAGCCTCAGGATGTTTTTGGGAGCAAAGCATAGACCTTCTCACATCATAATCACAGCTCTATTCACAAACCTCAAAGTAATCCACACCCATCTGCCTCATACAACAAAAACGCCTTTACCAAGCAGGCCCAACTACTGCTTCCACCACTTAGTGTAGGTACACTGAGCATACATCATGCTGACTGAACCTAGCGTGTATTCAAATAATTCCCATTATCTACTGCCCAATCCAGGGGAACTGAAGGAAGGTGGTATGTACCAAGGACTGACAAGCTTAGAACCATAGGACTGGAAGGAACCTTGAGAAGTCATCAAATCCAGTCTCCTGAACTCATGGCAGGACCAAGAGCCATCCAGACCAGGGATCACATATTCCTGGCCTGTGAGCCAGCCCCAGCAGGAATAATTGCTCAGTCAGGCCCATGACACCCAGCAGGCCTGTCCATTACAGGCCCCCAAATGCCGTCCCTTCCCATCATTGTCCTGCTCTCTCCCCCCACATGGCACTCTGTCACCCGAGTACATGATGTTGGGAATCACTGGAGGGCCTGGTGTCATGCAGCAGCAGAAGTCATGACCCCTATACTCCTCGTGTTGGCAGGAGCTGCAGGGAAACGAAGTGTACTGGGTGGGCGCGCTTGCTCCATAGAATCATAGAATCCTAGGGCTGGAAGAGATCTCAGGAGGTCATCAAGTCCAACCCCCTGCCCAAAGCAGGACCAACCCCAACTAAATCATCCCAGCCAGGGCTTTGTCAAGCCAGGACTCAAAAACTTCTAGGGATGGAGATTCCACCACCTCACTAGGCAACACATTCCAGTGCTTCACGACCTTCCTAGTGAAATAGTTTTTCTTAATGTCCATCCTAGATCTAGGCTGCTATCAAATCCCCCCTCACTTTTCTCTTCTGCAGACTAAATAAGCCCAAATCCCTCAGTCTCTCCTCATAGGTCATGTGCTCCAGCGCCCTAATCATTTTGGTTGCCCTCAGCTGGACCCTCTCCAATGCGTCCACATCCTTTCTATAGTGGGGGACCCAGAACTGGACACAATACTCCAGATGTGGCCTCACCAGTGCCAAATAAAGGGGAATAATAACTTCTCTAGATCTGCTGGAAATGCTTCTCCTAATGCAACCTAATATGCCATTAGCCTTCTTGGCTACAAGGGTACACTGTTGACTCATATCCAGCTTCTCATCCACTGTAATCATCAGGTCCTTTTCTGCTGAACTGCTACTGAGCCATTCGGTCCCCAGCCTGTAACAATGCTTGCGATTCTTCCATCCCAAGTGCAGGGCTCTGTACTTGTCCTTGTTGAACCTCATGAGATTTCTTTTGGCCCAATCCTCCAATTTGTCTAGGTCACTTTGGACCCTATCCCTAACTTCCGATGTATCTACCTCTTCCCCCTAGCTTAGTGTCATCCAGAAACTTGCTGAGGATGCCATCCATCCCCTTATCTGGGTCATTAATAAAGATGTTGAACAAAACTGGCCCTAGAACCGATCCTTCGGGCACTCCACTTGAAACCAACCATCAGCCAGACATCGAGCCTTTGATCACTATCCATTGAGCTGGACAATCTAGCCAGCTTTCTATCCACCTTACAGTCCATTTATCCAATCAACACTTCCTTAACTTTCTGGCAAGAATATTGTAGGAGACCATATCAAAAACGTTGCTAAACTTAAGGTATATCACATCCACTGACTTCCCCATGTCCACCTCACCAGGTTGGTCAGGCATGACTTGCCCTTGGTGAATCCATGTTGACTATTCCTGATCACTTTCCCCTCTTCCAGGTGCTTCAAAATGGATTAAAAAACCTCTGCTGCATTACACTTCCCCCCGAGGCTCCTGTTGTTGTGGGGAGTAAAAAAGGGCATGACCGCTGCCACCACACAGCACTGGCCCCACACTGGATGATCTCTAAAGCTAAAGTCTCAGATACTGCCTTTATCAGCTCCTTAAGTATTCTAGGATGCATTTCATCAGGCCCTGATGACTTGAAGACATTTAACTTTTGTCTAGGTAATTTTTAACTTCTAAACCTACCCCATTTTCACTAGCATTTACTATGTTAGGCATCCCTTCATTAGACTTCTTGGTGAAGACCAAAACAAAGAAGTCATTAAGCACCTCTTCCATTTCCAAGTTTCCTGTTACTGTTTCTCCTTCTTCACTGATCAATGGGCCTACCCTATCCTTGGTCTTCCTCTTGCTTCTAATATATTTGTAGAATGTCTTATTTTTACCCTTTATGTCTCTAGCTAGATTTAGCTCGTTTTGTGCCTTTGCCTTTCTAATCTTGCCCCTGCATACCTGTTTTGTTTGCTTATATTCATCCTTGTAATTTGATCTAGTTTCCACTTTTTATATGACTCCTTTTTTATGTTTAGATCATGTAAGATCTCCTGGTTGATCCAAGGTGGTCTCCTACCATATTTTCTATCTTTCCTGTGCAGTGGAATAGTTTGATTTGGGGCCCTTAATAATGTCCCTTTGAAAAACTGCCAACTTCTTCAGTTGTTTTTCTTCTTTGTCTTGCTTCCCATGGACTTCACCTACCAGCTCTCTGAGTTTACTAAAATCTGCCCTCCTGAAATCCATTGTCTCTGTTATGCTGTTCTCCCTTCTACCATTCCTCAGAATCATGAACTCTATGACTTCATGTTCACTTTCACCCAAGCTGCCTTCCTCTTTCAAATTTTCAATCAGTTCCCCCCATTTGTTAAAATGAAAATCAAGAACAGCTTCCACTCCTAGTAGCTTTCTCAATCTTCTGACATAAAAAATGGTCTCCAATGCAATTCAAGAACTTATTGGATCATGTGTGCCCTGCTGTGTTAGTTTCCCAACATATGTCTGGGTAGTTGAAATCTCCCATCACCACCAAATCCTGCGCTTTGGATGATTTTGTTAGTTGTTAAAAAAAGCCTCATCCACTTCTTCTACCTGGGTAGACAGTCTGTAGTAGACCCCTAGCATGACATCACCCTTCTTTTTTATCCCTTTTAACCTAACCCAGAGACTCTCAACAAGTTTGTCTCCTCTGTCCATCTCCACCTCAGTTCAAGTGTATACATTTTTAATATATAAGGCAACACCTCCTCCCTTTTTTCCCTGCCTATCCTTTCTGAGCAAGCTGTACCCTTCTACACCAGTGTTTCAATCATGTGTATTATTCCATCAAGTTTCTGTGATACCAACGATGTCATAGTTGTGTTTATTTATTAGCACTTCAGGTTTTTCCTGCTTATTCCCCATACTTCTTGCATTTATGTATCAGCATCTAAGAAACTGATTTGATTTTGCCCCCCCTTCCCCAGGTTCTGCCTTGTCCCTCTTTTATCTCTGCTATTATAGCCCATGCTCCCTCCCATTTCTGAGGTATTTCACTTACCTGTGGGCTTTGGTCACCTGCCCCCATCTAACCCAGTTTAAAGCCCTCCTCACAAGGTTAGCTAGTCTGTGTCCAAATACTCTCTTCCCCTTCCTCAAAAGATGAACCTCATCCCTGCTTAGCAGTCTTTCTTGGAACAGGATCCTCTGGTCAAGGAAGCCAAAGACCTGGTGACACCATCTTCACAGCCAGGCATTCAATTCCAGGATGCATCTGTCTCTGCCTGGGCCCCTACCTTTGAAAGGAAGGATGAAGAGAACACCACCTGTGCTCCAAACTCCTTCACCCATACTCCCAGAGCCATGTAGTCACTCTTGAGCTGCTCAAGGTCACACCTTGCAGTATCATTTGTGCTCACATGGATGAGTAGCATGGGACAGTAGCCAGAGAACCAGATAATCCTCCACAATGACTCTGTAATGTCTCAGATATGGGACCCTGGCAGGCAGCACACCTCCCAAGATGACATGTCAGGGTGACAGATGGGTGCCTCCATCCCCCTCAGGAGAGAGTCTCCAACCACCACTATCCCATGTGTCCTCCTTGCAGTGGTGGCTGCAGACCTCCCAGCCTTAGAGGTGCAAGGTTTCTCCTCTTCTGCTTTAGGGGGTGATTCCTTATCTCCCGTATCCAGAACAACATAACGATTCTCCAGAACTACGGTGGAAGGATTGGGAGCAGGGGTGGAGCACTGCCTGTTGCCAGAAGTAACCAGCTGCCAGTGTCTCCCCTGAGTCAGAGACATCTCCTCCTCCACCAGTGGTGTGTTGGCAGTCTTTTGTAATGGGACAGCTTCCTCAGCCTCAGCAGTCTCCACATGGATACGCTCCAGGAATTCCTCATGGATTCTTATGCTCCTCAGCCTAGCCACCTCCCCCTGTAGCTCTCCTACCTGCTTCCTGAGAGATTCCACCAGCAGGCACCTTTCACATTGGATAGTCTCCCCAGCCTGGATTTCAGTAAATGGGAATAGCAAGCCATAGTCCCTGCAAAACCACACCAGGATCTGGGGAGAGGCATCCATGGTCAGGTGGTCTGTCTGGCTACAGGCACAGGTGGAGGAGACCAAATTAGTGCTGGTACAGGTGTTACAGATCTTCCTAAGCATATTAGGACTCCCTCTGTCTAACTCCCTCTTATACTCTCCTCCCCTGGTCACTTTGCCTCTGTCTTTTAGGGTATGTCTAGACCAGTGTTTCTCAACCTTTTTTTGCTCATGGCCCCCTTCTGAGCCTCATTTACCTCTGTGGCCCCCCTCATAACCACTGTTAGTTGGAAGAAAAGGTACATAATTTACCTAATGTTCCATTTTTTCCATGTGGCCCCCTAGAGGTAGGGCATGGCCCCTGGGGAGCCATATGGCCCACGGTTGAGAACCACTGGTCTAGACTATATGCTTCTGCCAACAGAGGCATGTAAATTAGACATACCGACATAGTCAATGAAGCAGGGATTTAAATATCCCCTGCTTCATTAGAATAAAAATGGCCGCCGCATTGTGCTGGCTCAGCAGTTTGTCGGCACAAACTGGCAGTCAAGACGGGGATCAGTCAACAAGGAAAGCCTTTGCCGACCGATCCCTTATGCCTCGTGCAACGAGGTTTACAGGATCGGTCGGCAAAGGCATCCTGTCTTGACTGCTGATTTGTGCCGACAAACAGCTGAGCCGGCACAACGTGGCGGCCATTTTTATTCTAATGAAGAGGGGATATTTAAATCCCCAATTCATTGATTATGTCGGTATGTCTAATTTACATGCCTCTGTCGGCAGAGGCATATAGTCTAGACATACCCTTAAAGTCTACTCACCTAAGTCAGGCCTACCCTCTAGTTAGCCACACAGTGGGAGGCTGATACCAAGGCTGAGTAAGGCTGATCAAAAGTAATCAAGGGAACAAAAAATTCCAGTACTCCCAGCCACATAATCCCAACTGCTACCATAATTGAAATCACCTGCAACAGAACAGAAACAAAATGCAAACAAACAGTTGAGCAAACTCACTTACTCATGCCAAAGCTAGTTCACTCTCCTGACGGCCTGTTCAGCGGCAGGATCTCTTGTGCTTCCCCTCAAATTCCCCTGTTTGCTTTTGTAGAATGTTACCCTTTATGTCTCTAGCTAGCTTGATCTGGTTTTGTGCCTTGGCCTTTCTAATTTTGCCCCTACATACTTGTGGTGTATGTTTGTATATATCTTTTGTCACTGGATCTAGTTTCCATTGTGTCCTGTAATATCTTGAACAAACCTTATGTAGTTAAACTTCTGAATGAAATTAAACCTTATTGAGTTAGAGTTAACACATTATGAAATTCATTGTATGTCAAATGCAAATGTTTATACATTATTGTGAGACTATTTAGCAGTTCTTTAGCAGGAAGATCAGACTAATGCAATCTCTGGAAGATACCAGGGAGTTCAAACAACTGTTTGGAATAATATGTGTGTAGTGGATTTCCTTAGGACATGCCTTGAGGGGAACACACTCTTCCCTTCCAAAGTCAGCCTTTTGACGCAACATCCTAAGGTAAGAGACTCCCTGAGACTGAAAACTCCAGTTCAAAGACTCTTGACTCTTATGAAAAGGAAATTGAACATGTTATGAGGGTGCTTGTTTAAGCAGAAGATCTGATCTTGTAACTCCTACAAGGATGGGGTATTTAAAGACCGCACTTGCCAGGGCCTATGTGAACACTGGGATGAACTTTGATAAGCTTATTAGCATGCATATAAGTTTTTTTTTTAAATGTTTTCTCTACAACACTTTGAACCATAAGAATAAAGTAAACTTACCTGTGACACTTACAACTGTTATCAGTTTCTGGAATGCAAGTAAGCAGGGCAAACTTTCTATGCTGGGAATGACAAAGTAAAGCCTGGGAACAATCCAGTCTGAGAGTGCCATGGTCAGTAATGAAAGAGGTTCATGTTTCTACCCATAAGGCAAGAGCTGGAAGCCTGAGTGTGGGTACCCCTGCTGGGAGATCGGGATGGGTGGGTGGGGGAAGAGACAGGAGTGCTGGGTCTCTGGGCCAGGTGTAGGGGAGGGGAAGGGCTCCACACTCCAAGAAGTGGTAAGGCCTTAGGTCAGTAGTCACCAACCAGTGGATCGGGATCTACCGGTAGATCTTAGAGCCTCTGACAGGTGATCCTGACTGGTTTGGCTGGGAGACTATCAAGCGCTGGCACTTCAGCTGCCCCTCCTACCACTGCCCAGCTGCTCCTGCCCAGAGCCTCAGAGCTGCCCCTGGGAGTTTCCTGCTTGTTGTGCAGGGTGGGGGGAACAGAGGCAGGGGGCATTGATGTCACTCTGTCCCCCTCCCCTGTACCTCATATTCATAGGCAGGTCCTCAGCAAAGGGATGGAGCAGGGGTATTTGGGTTTGAGGTTGATCCTGGACTGACTTAAATTCAAAAAGTGATCTTGTGCTTAAAAAGGTTGGAGACCATTGCCTTAGGTGGAAGGGGTGGCCTGGCCAGCCCTTCAATGCTGCCAAGAATATGCTGGGGCTGTGGGAGCGATTTTTTTTCAAGGGCCTGGGGCTCCAGCTGCTGCTCTGCCACCACAGGAGGAGCCCCAAGCCCATTTGAATTGCTGGGCCCTGAGGCATTGCAATAGAACAGAACAGAACAGAACCCCAGGGACTTGGCTCTTGCTGAACTACTGAGAGGAAATTCACATGCAGTTGACTTCAGTTATGACAGCATGAACTATTTTTTTTTTGTCCTTTAATGGTGTTAGACAGAAGCCTGTGGGTGAAAGTGACTAGGTTGTAAAAGAAGGTGAAGAGTTTATACATTTCTGCAACTGTGGGGTTGGCAGAGTAAAGGTACGTGCATTAATGGGGCATTGCTGACAGAGGGCAGAGTGAATTTTGTTTAGGCAACCTTAACTCTGCATTTCCTGGTTTTCAAAAGTTTGTTTTGCTCAATTTTGCGTCATCAGTGTTTTGCCATTGGATTTGTTGTTACTTCGCACCTTGTAGAGTTACGTATAACTTTTGAAAACAGGATGTATAATGCAACCAAATCATAAATGTTGATACAAATGTAATCAGTGGAGATCAAACTTCAGGAGCCCTAAGATGTCCCTGCTTGGGCAAGTTATATGTTGTCTTTGTGCTTTAGTCAGCCAAGATGGAAAGTTCCTACTCAAACTACATACAGTATGAAAGATGAACTTTCCTACAGAAATACATTTCAATAAAATCAGATTTAAAAAAAATATGACTGTTCAGTTACATCAACAATTATCATGTAATGCATACTAAATCTATTTTAAACCATCTATTTCTCTGTGCAATAGCATAACAGAGACATCATTACCTCTGCAATGCTTCTATTTATATAATATGACTCACCAGGAACCCCACCTGGTGGTATTCCACCTTTTGTGAAAATAAAAGGTTCATGCAGCAGTTTTTATGCTTCTCCTGATGCAACAGTATCTGAACAGCTAAACAAGTGGCGAACTGGAAACCTGAAACTGAAACAAAATTGTATCAGCTGCTCTTCATAGATTCCAAGGCCAGAAGGCCACATTCTGATGATGTAGTCTGATCTCCTAAACAATACAAGTCATAGAACTTTCCCTTCCCAAATAAGTCCTAGAGCAAATCTTTTAGAAAAATATTTTACTACAGTACTTTAAGTCAATTAAATTAAAGGTCCTGAAAAGTAAACCAAAGCCCAAGAAAGCCAATGAGGGATTGTTGTCTTTAGCCATCGTCCCCCCGCCATCAAAAAAGTGTTCTCACAGCACAGTAATTAACCCAAGGTAAATCCTAGGAAAGAAAACTCAGTTTGTAGTCTTCACATGTGTTTATACACATAATTTCATTTTGGTCTGTAAGATATACACTGTCACAAACTGCAGGTTGCAAATAAAAATCGCCAACATTTCATAACCAACTTACAAACTTGAGTAAAACACAGCCTCCTCTTGTGGACTAAACTGCAACAATTCAAAATTGGCTAGTTAACACTAATAATTAAGGGGTTTTGTCAACTTTTTATCCAAATTAGAGTAATATTAATTAGACCTATTCAACATTTTAAACTTACAATTGATCCTGCCACATTAAATTATATTTCACATAACATAGCACCTATTTTAAAGACTTTCCCATAATAGATTCAATTATATTGCTTATTTAACATTTTTAAAACTCTCCCCTAAAACAGAAATGTTTAAATCCCTGGTGATCATGGTACCGCATTGGCATCTGTTCCTCTCTGTAAATATGCCCCGCCAACACCTTCAGTAGCAGCCAATCTTCTCCTATAATGCCAAATGGCACTCAAGGGATTTTAATCAAGCAAGAAAACAGACCAGAAAACAGCACATAGCATAACCTTCAGTCTGTCAACATGTCAAACACAAGCGGAAAAAACTAGGAAATGTTTATATGAGAATATAAATCTCTGGTTCTTTTGTACAGCAACCAAATGTGTATGCCATGGAGTTTTGATTAAGGGTCTGTCTATATGCAAGACTGATCTTATTATTCTAGCTTTTCTAATCTGTCCTCATTGTAATATGTTCCTTCCAATTCTGAAGGAACATCTTCATATTCTATTTATCTACTGTTTTACCTATTCAGTCTGTCTAATGTCAGGCTGTCTGTCAAACATCATAAATCATAAACATAAAGCATAAATCAGTTGTGTTATCTAACATTTCTCTGGCAAAGAGAAGAGTAGACCTGGAAAAGTGCAAATTATATCTGGAGCTTGTGTGGTGTGATGTATTTGCTAGTGTATACATACACCACTACCCTCCAGAGAATGCATTGTCAGACCTTTATATGTGGAGGACATACACCTTAATGTTTAGAGTTAATAGAAATTCTCCTTTAACTAAAGCAGGGCTACTCACCACATGGCCTGCAGGCCACATGAGGCCTGTGGCCTGTTTGTTTGTGGCCCATGGTGCAGTTTGGGTTTATGCGGGGCTCAACATGTGGCCTGCAGGTGGGAGCCAAAACAAAAAAGTAGTCAATATAATGGTCTTCTGTTGATATGTGGTTTAGTAGTTAAATTCCTGGATTGCCATTGCTCAATAAAAGTGCGGTCATATGGGTGGAAATCGGGTAAATATTGTATTTTCTTAATATCAGCAGAACTGACTTAAATGGGGTCTGTGTGTTATATAGTCTTGCCTTAATCTTTGTATTTATGCCTGTCAGTGTGAAAGAAGCTATTTGCATATATTCGTATGCATATTTGCATGTGTATGCAACCACACTTAAATTGTGGCCCTCGGCATGTGCTGCGAGTATCACTGTGGCCCCTGGAACTTCCAAAGTTGAGTAGCCCTGCACTAAAGTGTTCTATTTCCACAGTGGCCATAGAATCAATACAGTGGACAAAATATTTCATTTACACAAATCATGCACTTTTAACTTAGCCTCACCATATCCCTTACATCTGAAGCATTTATACAAGTTACTACATTAGAAATATGGAGGAAGTACTAAATGCTGTTGAATACCAACATGGGGCAGTGGAGAAAAAATAATTTTTGTCAATAATAATAATGAACTTAACTAATAAAATACTACACAATACTTGCATGTTGCAACTCTTTTTTAAAAGTTGATTTTTCATAAAAACCAATTCAAGCAAAATACTGGTTATTAGCTGACTTCTTATTCCTCATTAATTAATCCACTGTGAAAGTGAAATACCATTTTTCTGGAATAAAGTTTATGCATTTGACAGTTGTCACATTTTGGATTAACTATTCCATTTCTGGCAGTTCTCCCACTGATATCCCATAATGCATTCCTTCTTATCTGGACTGGACTGGGTTGTGTGCACTGTGCTGCTCTAGCCCCTAGTCTATGTTAGGGAGTTATTTCGAAATAACAAGCAGGCCGACTACACTACCAAACCCGTTATTACTTTGAAATAATGGGCTGGTTATTTCAAAATAATAACTCCTGCTTTCCACAAGGAATAATGCTTATTTTGTAATAGCAGGAGTGTGGATGCTCCACTGCTGCTATTTCAAAATTAGGGTACATCTAGGCTGCGAGGATCTATCGGAAAAAGATACGCAAAATGCGGAGCGCATTTTGCGTATCTTTTTCTGATACTTTTGTTGGAAGAGGTTTTTCCTAAATGTGGCCCGTCTAGACTGAGCCAAATTTTGGAAAACCCCCCTCTTTCGAAAGCTCCTTTCTTCCTCGTGGAACGAGGAATACAGGGGCTTCTGAAAGAGCGTGTTTGCTCTTCCGCAAAAAAAAGAGGAAGAGCAAATGCATTCCCTGGACATGGGGGAGTTTTTTGGGGATACCTCTGGATACCTTTGTGGTATTCCGAATCCCCTTCCCACTCCCCGCAGTCTAGCCATACCCTTATTCTACAGAGTCATTCAAAGTCATTACCTCCCCCCCAGTGCTTCCTGTGGGTCTAAGTCGAGGTAGCATGTCCACATTAAGGAAGCCTGCCTTGGACTAATTTTGAGGCTTCCCTGAAGTGTGGACACACTTTTTTTTAAATAGTTATTTTGGGAGTTATTATTTTGAAATAATTTATATTTTGAAATAATTTCCTAGTGTAGACATGCCCCAGAATCATCTTGACCAGAGGTAGCCTCTCCATTTAAATGCTGGTGCACTGCCAGATGCACTGCTTTCTGATGCAGAATCGCATACCTATTATTGCAGCCATGCCCTGTGCGGACCTCTCAGGAGGTCATGGACTTCCTTGCCCTTTGGTGAGAGGAACCTGTCCAAGTCCATCCCAAACAGTAGTCACCAGAAGACCAAGATCTACAAGCAGCTGGAAGAGCAAAGGTACTTCTGGGCCATGTCCTATTGTCACATCAAAAGGAGCTCCCAGCAGAACCGTAGGAATATAAGGCACAAGAACAGGCCCTCCTGTAATATTCCCACTATCTCCCCCTACTAGCATGAGCTGGACTGGATTTTTGCAGCGGAGGCCACTACTGAATCCTGGCATAGGGTTCTGGATAGTACAGGAAGGGGGGCCTTTGAGGCATCCATGCGACCCTGAATCTCAACCAGAAGGAGATTCTTCCAGACAGCCAAGATCCCTTCAGCACACCATATGCTAAGCCAGAGATCCAAGTGGCCTCCACAACCTGAAAATGCTGTAAAAGGGAGAACTACTAGTAGTGTTATGTGCTGTCTTACAATTGTATAAGGGTATTTAAACAGCTGTGTTCTGGGGGCTGCCATTTTGTCTGGATATGAGCTATGAGCCATTCGTCACCTGCTTGGCTCCCCATTCATCAGCATACTCAAAATGGCATCCCATAGCTATTGGCCAAATATTCCACCCTTCTCACCTTCTTCCTGTGTGGCTCAATTCTTCCTTTCTCTCCTAGTGGACCTCAGCACTTACAGGTTAAAAATCAAACACAATGCATGGCAGGCATGTTTACTGTAACAGCTACTTCTATTGTTTTTTCTCTTTCTGTATTTTGAGTCAGTATTTAATCAGTGCCCTAAGCTTTGAGCTACCTTTACATTTTGTGAGGTAAACTGCCCAAATTAGGCATACAGAGGATATTTGTGGCTATTTTTCATCAGCCCCTCAGCATTATAAACCCTTTGGGTTTAAAAGTCTATTTATTTTGTAGTGCATTTTGTTCTGATCTGAGGGAAAGACAGAGCTCTGTTTTGGCATGTACATTACAAGGTAATTCAGCCTTCTTGGGGCAGAAACAGCCTCAGCCATTTTACTGTCTGGAGCAGAAAATACCCCCAGAGCAGAACAGCCATGAAAAGAAACCCAGAACAAAAAGCTTATTGCAGCAGTTCAGTGTCCCCTGGAAATTGGTTTCGTTGCCCTGTGCACCCTCCCTTAGAGCCAGCCCAGCTTCCTGTGGACACCAAGATCACCAAGACCCAATGATATTCACCCAAGAGCTTGGACAGGACTCAAATTTGAAATTGCAGAACTACTAACTCTGGTATGTAACCTATTGCTTAAATCTGACTCAATACCAGATAATTGGTCCTGTCAGACTAGAGAATAGCCAATATAACATCAATTTTTTTAAAAAAAGGTTCCAGAGGTGATTACAGACTGAACTGAAGTACTGGTTGAACCTATAGTGAAGAACAGAATTAACACAATATGTTGGAGAAGAGTCTTTACAGCTTTTGCAAAGTGAAATCATGCCTTACCAGTCTATTAGAATTCTTTGAGGGGGTCAACAAGCCTATGAACAAGGATGATCCAGTTGATATAGTATACATGGACTTTCAGAAAGCTTCTAGCAAATTCCAACATCAAAGGCTCTTAAGCAAAGAAAGCAATGGGAATAAGAGGGAAGGTCCTCTGACAGATTTGCAACTGGTTAAAAGAAGCAAAGGATATCAGTTTTCATAATGGAAAAGGGTATGTAGCGAGATCTGTATTAGAACCTGTATTGTTCAACATATTCATAAATTACCAGGAAAAAGGATGAACTATGAGGTGGCAAAGATTTCCAGACAATACAAAATTACTCAGGATAGTTAAGTCCAAAGCTGATACTGAAGAGATACAAAGTGATCTCACAGAATTGTGTGACTGCAACAAAATAACCGATAAAATTCACACTGATAAATGCAAAGTAATGCACATTTGAAAACATAATCCCAACTCTACATCCAAAACGGCTAGATCTAAATTAATCGTTATCACTTAAAAGAAAGAGATCTTGGAGTCATTGTGGACAGTTCTCTGAAAGCATATGCCCATTGTGCAGTGGCAGTCAATAAAGCTAATAGAATGTTAGGAACCATTAGGAAAGGAATAGATAATATGGAAAAAAATCATAATGCCACCGTATAAATCTAAATAAATTATATATATATATATATAAAATTAGAACTTGAAAACGTACTGAGGAGAACAGCAACAAAAATTATTAGGGGTATGGAACACTTCAATATGAGGAGAGTTTAAAATAATTGGGATGGGTCAGCTCAGAAAAAAGACAAATAAGAGGGGACATGATAGAAGTCTATACAATCATGAATGAGGTGGAGACAGTGAATAAGATAATATTAGTTATTCCTTCACATAATACAAGAACTAGGGGGTCACCCAATTAAATTAATAGGCAGCATGTTTAAAACAAAGGAAGTACTTCTTCACACAATGCCCAGTCAACCTGTGTCACTTGTCAGGGAATATTGTGAAGTCCAAAATATTATTGGATTCTAAAAAACTATTCTACAAATCCCTGGAAGACATATCCAGAAACTGGGCCTGGATTACAGGGGATGATTACTTGGTAATTGCTTCTTTCTGTTCATTCCCTTTGAAGCATCTGGTATTGTCTACTGGGTATTGGGCTAAAAGGAACCATTGATCTGACCCAGTATGGCCATTCTTATATACTAAGTGTATGTCTACACTAAAAATTAGGTTGAATTTGTTGAGGATGACTATTAACATCTGATTTTATAAAGGCAAAGGCTCATTTCCTCACTAAGTATATGTGGTGAATGCAGTACACCCACACTACTACAGGTAATATTGACTCTAACAGTGATACACTGTGGGTAGCCATCATGCTCATTTGAATTCTGGGTTAGGGTCCCAATGCCTGATGGGACAAAACACTGTCATGGGTGGTTCTGGATACATGTCATGAGCTTCCCATGATGCACTTGTCTCCTCCCTTGAAAACAATAGCAGACAATTTTTGCACCCTTTTCCCCCTGGTTATCCATGCAGATGCCATAGCAGGGCAAACATGGATCCCACTCAGCTGCAAACTGCTGTGGCAAGCTCTGTAAACACCTTACACATTATGCTGTGATTTGGCCAGAGCTTAGCCAGGAGCTGCTGGTGCAAGACAGAATGTGAGGAGGCCACACACACAGATGTGCAGGAACTCACTGAATGGAGCAATTGGCATGTTGGCAGCAGTCAGGCATGCTGACACAATGGAATGCAGATTCTGGTCCTGGGAGACAAGCACAGACTAGTGGGACAATTTTGTTAGGAAGCTATGGGACAATGACCAGAAGCTGCAAAACATTTGCATGCATCAGGCTACTTTCACGAAACTTTGCAAATTACTTTCCCCCAACCTAAAGCGCAGCATGGAAAATACCAAAATGAGACCTGCTCTGACAGTTGAGAAGCAAGTGGTGATAACCTTGTGGAAGCTTGCAATGCCAGACTGCTATCAGTCAGTCGTGAACCAGTTCAGAGTGGGTAAACCTATAGTGGGGGCTGGTGTGATCCAAGTAGCCAAGACAATCAGTACCCTTCTGCTAGGAAGGACAGTGACCCTGGGGAACATGCAGGACATAGTGGATGGCTTTGCTGTGATGGGGTTCCCTAATTGTGGTGGAAAGCTGGAAAGCATATCCCTTTCTTGGCACCTGACCACTTTGCCAAAGAGCACATACGCCACCAGGGGTACATCGCAATGGTGTGGCAGGCACTGGTGGATCACAAGGGTCATTTCACTGACATCAACATGGGATGGTTGGGAAGGGTGCATGACATGCACATTTCTAGGAGCTCTGGTCTATCCAAAAAGCTACAAAATTGAACTTTTTTTCCAGACCAGAAATTGCCATTGCAGATGTTGAATTTAACCTTGAAGACCAAGCTATCCCTTGCCCCCATGGCTCATGAAGCTGTACACAGGCAGCCTGGACAACAGTAAGGAGCAACTCAAACTTCAGGATAAGTCCGTGCAGAATGCTGGTGGAATGTGCATTGGTCATTCAAAAGAAAGCTGGCAAAGTGTATTGACTAGAGGTTAGACCTCAGTGAAAGCAGCATTCCCTTTGTTGCTGCTGCTTGCTGTGTGCTGCATAATATCTTTGAAAGTAAGGAAAAAATATTATGGCTGGGTGACAGATCGCCTGGTGGTCAGTTATGAGCAGCTAGACACCAGAGCAATGAAGAGAGCACACTGAAGGGCACAGCGCTTCAGAGAGGCTTTGAAAACCAATGTCATGAATGAACAAACAATGATGTGTCAGTTACGTGTGTTGCTTGTTACTAAGCTGCCCTCTGTTGTACAGATACTGCCCTGTAAATCAACCCCTCCCCATGCAGTTAGCACAATGAACACCCTGTTGTTCTGAAATAATACATTTTTATTTAAAAAACACAGGGAACAGACATAATGGAATAGAAAAGGAACTGTGGGTATAGTTAGGGTCTGATAATGGAGTGGGGGAGCACAAGGAAATGAGGTTTATTACCATCACCCTTTGTAGCAATCAAAGCTATGAGAACAACAGGGTTCTGCTCCAGGAGCCATCTCTGGGAGTTAAGTTAGAGCTTCCTAGGCCTTTCTTCCACGCCCTATGCATTCTAGGATGTCTGGGAGAAGAGGATATGGAACTTGGTAAAGAGGGCAAGTGGTTTATCAACAGGTGCAGGGGGCTCTGTGCTCCAGATGCTTTTCCTGCACCTCTGCCAGGCACCTCATCAGCTCTGTTTGCTCCTCCACGAACCTCAACATTTCATCCTGTGTCTTAAACTCATGCTCCCTGTATGCTCTCCTGTCAGGTGAGGTTGACCTCTAACAGTGTTCAGCTCCATGCATTCAGTTGTGGCCTATCAATGCCAGTGGATTGCACGAGCTTGTTAAACATTTTGTCCCATGTATGGTGGTGGGTTTTTTTGTTTGTTTGTTTTTGCCATCTAATCTGCAAAAGCCTAACTGCTGGAGGAGTGAGGGCAGGTAACAGACTGATGGTTCCAGCTGCAAGGGAGTGGGGGGGGGGGGAGGAGAGGGGGAGCTGGTGGAAACAAGGGTAAACTTGAGAGAAGACACATTGTAAAAAACCAGAAGATTAACTCTTTCACAATGAATAAAGCAGTGCATAGCGCAAAAGATGTGTTATGTACAAGGCCAAATTTTACATTTTAAATGACATGCCTACAAGTAAGAACTGGATTTGCTGGCAGATATGGTAAACCCCATGTTAGGAAGGCTCTTTTTCTTTCACTTTGAAAGCATGGGAAAGGGTTTTTGCAGACTACAGCACTCATTATTCATGTTTGCATTTGCCAAGGGCAGGCCATGTTTACAAGATATCCCCCTCCCACACAGCATTTTTGCAGACTGCAGCTCTCCTTTGCCACATTGACCTGAAGGGGGCGAATGCAGATGCCTGGGGGGTAGGGCTCATCATCAACATGTGGTCCACCATCCCTGCATAGTATGGCTGTTCTATGAGATGATCCCTTCAAGCCCATCACAAACAAGGGAGGAAACTTGGGATCATTATTTGTTGGGAATGAGCAAACAGAAGTGGATTGCCTCAGTGCTATAAATAAAGAACTTCACCCATTTACCCAGGTCACCATGTGCAATATCAGTCTTCTCTGAATCACAGAGTCTGATAGGGAGTGGCTGCTGCGTCAGAGTGGCCAGAAATGTGGACCTTATGCTGCTATGCTTTGGACTGCAATGGTGCTAGATCACTCACTGCTGGCTTTGCATAATAAGGTGTCCTACGGTGGAGGATGGAATAAGGCAGCCCTCTCCAGAAATCTCCTGAGAAGGATTACAGAGCACCTAGATTGAGAACTTTGAGCAAGAATCCTCCCTGAACATCTCTACAATCTCCAGGCACATTAACAAACTCTTGCAGGGAACTCCTGCTGTGCAAGTGGGCTGGCTGCCACAATATCCCAGTTGCTCAGGGCAGATCAGAAAAATTAAACCCAAGTACATCTAACCACTGAAGCATGTTTACAGGTATGAACTCACCAGAAGTTCCCTTCCCACCATCAAAGGCCAGCAACAATAGATCCTGGGAGGGGCTTGGTTCTAAAGGTAGAAAAAGGTCACACTTGCTGAGTATTCTCCTCCTCCTCATCTACAATGTCCTCCTCGTAGTTGCCAGAGGTTGCCTGAAGAGTTGCTTGGGAGGTATCCATGGACAGTTTTGGGGGTTTGGTTGGTACCCCCTACCCTGAATCTCATGCAGCTGCTGATAGAAGCTGCATGTCTGAGGCTCTGACCCGGACTGGCCATTTGCCTCCTTTGTTTTCTGGTATGCTTACCTGAGCTTTATTTTCATGTGACACTGCTGGGTGTCTCTGAGGTATCCTTTTCCCACCATGCCCTGTGCAGTTTTGGCATAGATATCAGGGTTTCATCTGCTGCTTCGGAGTTCTGCCTGCACCAATTTTCTTTCCCCACACAGCAACCAGTATCCCCTGTATGCTTCACGTGGGAGTTTGTTTGTGACCCTGGGCATTCATGGTCAGGCCAAACAGGAAATGAAATTCAAAAGTAGCAGGAAGAGGAAACTGTTTATAAAGTGGGGGAGATTAATGTGAGGCACTAGAGAGACAAAAGCACAGTCAGCTGCCTCTGACTACAGCAAGGTTTCTGCACGAAGGGTGGTGTGCAGTTTATTACCACCCCTGTTCAAGAAAACAGGACCTGAGCACATTTTGTAGTTAAATAAATGACACCAATACCCATTCAATGTCACTGATTTCCATTCCAAATGAGAAACTGACTTACAAGGCCCTAAGAAAATACTGCTGCTCAAGAAAGGAGCAATCATATGTAAATGATTGTTACTATACGACAATGAAGTCTGTGCTCACATAAATGCTCAGAAAAATATGAAATTCGAGGAATGCTCAGTATGTCAGGCAAGGTAGCAGAATGACAACTGCCACTAGGGCAGTGGCAGGAAATGTAGCAGAATCCAGGGCCAGGACATGAGGTGTGGACCAGTGAAGACAGTGGGAATGACAACTGGCAAACTGATGGAAGAGGAAATCAAATGGTGTAGAGTCAGAGGAAGTTGTCCTCATAAAGATGGTATCCTGTCCATCAGGAAGTGCTACTTAGTCTCTATTCCCAAAAAATCTCTGCACCTTTGGAGCAAGTTTGGGAGGTAATGTGGGGTGGATGGGGAGGAGACCCACCGCAGCTGCAGACTATAGCAGCCAATTTGAAGGCATAAAAATGGAGAGATCTGTGGCACCGAGTAAAATGTGGCACAGCACCTACAGCTTGCAGGGAGTATAAAGCCATTAGGAGATGGCTTGAGTAGTCATTATCCAGAATAAGATTACAACTACAGGGCATTCCTAGCATACACCATCACAGGGTTGAGCAGCAGGACAGTCTATCAGTGGGAGATCAGGGTGCAAATATTTGTGATCCCTGATAAGGTAGCAGAACACTGAGAACATAATCTCACACACCTGAGATTCTTATCTCATACCTGTTAAATGTGTAATGGTTGCTATGAAATGTATTTCCATTTAAGTCAATGGCAAACACTGTCCACTAACATCAGCAGAAAGAAGATTAGGCCCATAAAAACCACTGAAATCATTGGGATCAGGTTCAGGCCCAAAACTATTTGCTCTAAGAATTAAACAGGTTTCCTTAACTAAATCCTATTCCTTGAAATATATCTGGTAATGTGATTTTTAAAAAAGATCTAACTACATGGACTAAAGATCCAACTGGTCTTGAGCTGGGGAAACAAAGCAAAGTTAGACAAAAGCCAAAATTCTAACTCAGCATAACAGCTGACTTTACAGAAATATTCCTCTTTTGCCTTCTAAATAAATGTGAGTGGGTCGCCCAGTTTTCAGGTGTAAAGTGCAAACGGTGGGCAGGGCAGGTTGGAGCGGGGATGAGGCTGAGAACAGAGGAGGTTAAAGCCTATATGGCAGGCTGGAGGGTGAGGACGAGGGGAAGACAAGGCTGAGATGTGGAATAGGTTAAAACTCATGGCAAGTGGTGGAGGGAGAGGGGGAAGACCAGGTGGAGCAGGTTAAAGAGACAAGTAAGGCTGGATGAGTGTAGCACGCCACGATGATGGGGGGCGCAGCAGAAAGCGGTGGCAGGGCACAGTGAACACATGGCGATGCAGGGCAGAGGAGTCACGGTGGGGAAGGGGGTGGTGCCGAGACTCCAGACAGAAGCTAGCGGAAGAACCCTGCAACCCCAGGCTGGCAGGGTGAGGTTCACGCATTCCAGCCCCACGCGTCAGCTCCTCCAGCTGCCCCCGTGCCCTGCCTAGCCAGACTACAAGTCCCATCGTGCCTCAGGCGTCCGCCTCCTTGGCGGCACGTCTCCCCCCGGCCCCTGACGGCTGGTGCGCACGCGCGTTGGAGGCGGCGTCCAGGGCAGTCTCCCTAATGTAAGATGGTGGCCGGCCTGGCGGCGGAGCGCACGGAGCCCGCAGATTGCTCGTCTCTGCCATAAAGGTCGTTGTCGGAGCCACTCCGCCCCGTCCCGCCAGGCCCGGCGCTACCACAGGTCCCGCCCGCCAGCGCTGCCGCCCCCGCCGCGAAGCCGGAGAGAGCGCGGGCTGGGAGGGAGGAGGAAGGCGGGTGAGTGAGCGGCAGCGGCCGGGGGAGCCGGGCTACGAGAGAGCGGAGGCTTCGCTGGGACGGCGCAGGCCTCAGCCCACCCCCTCCCCGGGCTCGGCCCCCGGGGGCGCAGGGGCCCGCTGGCTGGTGGGGTGGGGGCAACAGGGTGGCCTGGGCCGGCAGCGCGGGTCGCCCAGGGGCCGCCTGTTCTCTGCCTCCTCGCGGAGTAGGAAGAGGGGGCGGGAGGCAGAGCCCGCTGTGTGAGCTGGGCACCGAGGGGCTGCCGGCGTGGGACGTGGGAGAGGAGGGGTCTGTGCCCGGGAGCGTTTGACCCCACCCCACCCCTCCTGTCTCTGGGGGAGGCCGCAGTGGCTTGGCTTATCTAGTTCGGTGGGATTCACTGATGGCTCGGTGGAAATTTCCTCTGTTTTCCCTTTCCCCTCCCCAAAACTGGGCTCCATTTATTCTGATTCTCACTTTTGTGGGAGACAGATGGTAAATGGCAGCCGCCTCTTTTTATCCTATTATTTTGGACAGTTCATTTAATCTTCTCAGGTTTGTCTCCTAGCAAATCTGTATTAACTTTCCATGGCTTATAAAACATACCAAGTCCCAGAAACCTTTTCAAAGGGTGGGTTAGGAGAAGGAAATGACAAAGCTATAGGCTCACATCATGTTTCCCTGATTGCCATACGCTCTGCCTGCCAGTTTCAATGTGAGCTGGTGGTGCTTTCATGTGCACAATAAAGAGAGGATGTGCACTGGAGAGTCATCCTACTGGACTCAGTGCTACAGCTCAGAGAATTCATATGGCTTTGGCCTATGTGCTTGGGACAATATAAAATGTGGAGTTATTAGGAGGGCAACAAATACTGTGTAGGATATATGTTACTCTTTAAGTTGGATGTGCAAATCCTAAAAGGTTGGCCTACCTCTAACAAAATATTATAAGGGTTATGTTGGCATATAGCATGTTTACTGTCTCTGTACTTATTTCTGAACTTATTGTGCTTATTTACAGTACTGTTACATTCTGTTTTAAGTTTTAAAATGTCTAGATTTAAGTGTAATGTCAAAATCTGACCAATGATGTGAACATAATCACAGATATTGACTAAAATATAGACCGTAATAGTCAAAGGCAAGTCTATGGAAGAATCATGCTGTTTTCCACTGCACCTCTTGTATCTAGAAACACAGCCTATAAAAAGGAAGAGAAGTGCAAACAAGCAGTGTACCTGAGAGGTTGGATGAAGTTGAGGTGGCCCGTGAATATTCCAAATATGCACCTTGAGCATCTTTCTAGCTTCTCAGTGCCATCACTAATAAGTAGTCTATTTGACTTCTAAAGTGAAACGATTTATTCCTTAGGGTTTTTAAGACCCTGTAATAGATACTATTCCCTAAACAAGACTAACACATGTATGGGTTTAGAAACATTTGGCAGTCATACTTGGCTGACAGACAAGGAAAGCTCATTTTAGGAGAAGGTTGCTTTTGTATGGGAAGGGGTGCTGAGGATAAAATGCACTCTTATTCTAACTTGCATATTTTCCTTTAAAGAGTTCTCATTACAAGTTTTTTAGGTGATGTATGTGTGGCTAAGTTATTTTTTTGGTTACAGAAAATGTTGCACAAATACTTGTCAGGCTTAGGGCTTTAAGGTTTTTTTTTTTAATTTGAAGTTGTTTATTTCAGATGGATGACATTGTGTAAATACAACTTCAAACTGTCTGCTTATAAAATGTATTCTGGGCCTTATACAACTAAATCTATTTTGTAAGCTGAGAGATGTATTGAATATATCTTGCCATATGTTGAAAATGAACATAATTGCTTGGCAAGACCACTCTCTCAAACTTTCACAAGGTTGAGCAACATCTTAATAGACTATATGGACCACCTTTCATCGTAGTTGCAATTGTATAACATCCTGATGATGACTTAAGCAATTGTTTTCTTTGTGATTTTTTTTTTTTGGAAGTATTCATATTTCTAGCAGTTTTTAGTTTGCAGTGTTTCTTTTGATAAAATTAATGATATTCTTTGCTGTTCAGTCTCAATATATCTGATGTTCATTTTCAGTACATCTGCACTCTGTCCTTTTTCTCTCAGCAAGAAGACTCAGAGCTATAGTATTGCCCTTCTCTGTGAACTACTACTGATCTATTGACCACAGTTTGGGAATCTCTGCATTAGGTTATAGACTAATACTGTGTTTTTAAATATTTTCATCTGTAGATGTCAAAGTGCTTTACAAGGGAAGGTAAGTATTATTCCTGTCTGGTCAATGGGGAATCAGAAGCATAGAAGTAAATGATTGGTTCAAGCTTGTGCATCTGGCATCCTTAGAGCTAGGAACAGAGCTCAGGTCCTCTGCTTACTCAATACTGAGTTGGGCCTTGTCAGGATTTGTGTGGTTCTGCTGTGTTGGAGGTAGTGCAAGATTTGGGGCACCCTTGTGGGGATTCTTATTCCAGGAGAAATGAAAGGACAGCGTTGGTGGTGGATGGTGGATTGAATAAAAGCACTTCTGTAACTAAAACTGCATCATTTCAGGATAAACCACTTGGCAGAAAGATAGTGAAACAAAGTAATACATACATTTTTCTACAGTTATCTAAGGAACCAGAAACTTCCATTGTGAATTATTTCCCTGGTTTAAAATAAGCAACCTTAGAGCAAACATTGCCCAGATGTGACAGCATTGGAAGTAAGTACTTTAATAAGCATCCAAAAAGCATTTTATTCCTAGTTGTTGGCTTTGCACACTTCAGGATATTAGGCTACAGGCCATCTTATTAGCTCCATAATCTTGTTAGCTCTTCAGTAGCCCAAGATATAATTTGTTGACTAATGTTGGTTAGAGGGAGTGATAAGTGGCAATTTAACTTCTCAGTGTAAAAATACTCCTAAGCAATTTTGTCATGCTGTATACTTGTCTGCATTAAACTAGTAACCATCCAAAGAAAGCAGAGATTTAACTTTTGGTAGGGTAAAACAGTGACTGTGAGAGAAGATTGATCATTAATAGCCCATCTTGGCATACTATAAAAGTGATAAGGTGGTCACTTATCTGTTGCATTGGAAACCTGACTGCAAAAAATATCCACCAGGTGGGGAATCAGTTGAAGGCAATTTGCATCTCTGACTAAGGTAATTTTAAAAGTTACTTTGCTGTTGTCAGTATAGATTGAGTGGTGTGCATTAATTTTAGTTCAGATAGTTGGTCAAGGCTACTGAAAGTATAAAATGGGATTTTTCCATTATTATTAGAATCTGGCCTAGTAATGCTACAGTTGCTTGCTTACCTTGACTTTGGAGAGCTGCTCTAATTTAAAATACATTTTACAGAATTTAAGGCTTGGAATGCAGAAGGGTAGTGTGTCAAAATAGAGGTATCTTACGTGGTTTTTGTTAGAAAGTTGCAAGTGAGTGAGGGTTTTGTGTAAGGGAATGCTTGGAGCAGAAAATGGAAGTGTATTGTGGCTGTCACTTAAGTTTTCTGGTTTATAATTTAGATCAACAACTTCAGAAAAGAGGTGGAGAGGGAATTTAACAGTAGAAACTAAATGTCTGTAAAGAGTACTTAAAGATTTTTTTCTATTCAGTGCAACAAATAAGAGATGAACTGATGTGCAGGGCTAAAGTAAAGGATCTGAAGCTTTATTATGATTATAATATGTTTGAGTACCCAGTGAATTAAAATACTAGGTAGAAACCTCCTTTTCCCCCTATTTGTTTCTTCATCAGTGGTGCTTGAAATAAAATGTAGACTGAAGGGTTGTCTTCATGTCTGGTGCTACTATGCTGATGGGAGAGCTCCCATCAGTGCATAGTTAATCCACCTCCACAAGAGGCGGCAATTATGTTGGTGGGAGAAGCTCTACCAGTATAAGTCTGTAGTGTCAACCTGGCCTTAGTTTTCACCATCTATTCATACGACCATAGTCTTTTGGTAGCCCCATAACTAGTAAGAAAACAATAGGTCAAAATTGTTATAGGTCAGCTTACTTTGTAGTTGAGACATGTTTAAATGTTTTTCCTGTTGTATTAATATTATGGGCCTGAATCTCACTTGCATTAAAGCTCCTTTATTACTAGGGATGTAAACTCCCATTTAAATGGTTAACTGGTTAAACATTAAGTTTAACATTAAGGGGGGGTGCTCTGGGGAAGTCTGGATCAGCCCCATCCATGGCAGGCCCCATGGGGCTGGAGCAGCCCCTTGTCTATGGTGGGTCCGGAGCTGCTCCAGCCTCCACTGGTTAACTGGATTACCGATTAACCTTTCACATCCCTACTTTATACTGCCAGAATTGTGTAAAGAAACCTTAGTGTAAACAAGAAATAAGCCTAATAAAACCCATCCAGCTTGGCTAGTGACTATTGTGGATCGATGCAAGTGCTTTTCTGTAAAGCAACCAATCTTCTAAAACTTCTATCGAGGTCCTTCCTTTAATTTGGACCCCGACCCTTTTACAAAACTTTCTTTTCAGCTTTTGATAAAACCTAAGGATTAGGGCATTTACAACTGAGACAACTTGTTTTCAAATGATAGCTTATTTTTGTCCTTGGAAGCAGCAATAAAGAATTTTTCAGTAGTCATCTGGCAAAGCACGTGTTAAGTTTAAACTTTTTATGTGTGTGGCTTCATCACTGGTGACATGTTTTAAAAGAATAAAGGTTTAAGACAAAATTTGGGACATTCAAGCAATCTGGATTTACAGTTACCTTCAGAAGTCTTCATTTGCAAAAAAAAAAAAGAAAAGTAGTTTACTGCTACTAGAACTGAATAGCTCATTACTGTAACAAAAAGGTTACTGACATAAGTTTTAAAATTTGCCATTTAAAAACTACGATTTGAAGCCATCCAGCTATGCTGCAGGGCAGACCTGTTCTATCTATTTATATTATGGCTATCATCCTGAGACCTGAAGTATGACCTGAAGCCTCTAGAATGACTGTTTATATAAATATATAGCACAGTGAAACTTCATGCAGACCACCTGTCCTAGTTGAGCACCAAAGATTCCAAGTTAACACTGTACAATGCTAGTTTAAGATACCTTTCTGTGATCGGAGAAACTAGAACTGATTCAAAACATGGCATTACCTTTTTGGAGGAAACAGCTCAACTACTTTTGACTTCACTGTGAAGTTCACATTGTGTGCAGTCTGTTCATAGGGGTTTCTGCATTTTTTTCTAATGCAGTGTTTACTTTGTCACCAGATAGCAGTTAATTGGTAATAGATGGGCAGATAATTGGTTGCATTAAATCTGTACATTAAAACCTCCGTGACACCTGTATTTTTTTAAAAAATCTAAATGTTGGTATATTAAGTGATCTGCAAACAATAAGTTTCAGAATCAAGTACAATTTTGCTTTGTGGGATTCCTTTCAGCTTTCTTTTTTAGCGTCCTTTATTAAAAGGCCCACCTTTTTAATCCGTTCTTGAGTGATCAGTTAATACAGCTTCCACTGCATTTAAAATGTCTTGACTGGGAGAATGTTGGTAGGTAACTTTACTGAAAATTTGATTAGCATTTGACAGCATCATCCCATTGTTTGAGGTTTATAGTGGGGGGGTGATCAGATTACCAGTTTGTAGAAGCATCGGAGTAGGGGAAAAGAAAGGGTGCACGTGCATTTAGACAACTAATTCTGTTATGTATTCTATTTCAGAGGTGCCTTCCCCTTAGTCTGATTTAGCACCAGTAGAAATATTTTGGTGCTTTCTTAGTGCCATCTCACAGAGAGCTGACTGCATTGTAATGTAAGCTTTATACTGCAGAGTCAGCAGCATGGTGCGGCAGCCAGCTCCCTGGGAGCAGGACCGGGAATCTGCTTGTAACTATTACAGTAACCAATAAGCTAACGCTTTTATCACTTAACTGTTTAAACCAGGGGTGCGCAATAATTTTTTGTGGGGCGGGGGGGGGCGCCACTTCAGAAACTTTTGAAATGGCCCTGGGCTGCTCTGGAAGGGCCAGGATGCTTCCCCACAGACCATGATTGGTTTGGGGGTGGAGGTTCCCCCTAGGTGTCCATGCCCCTGGTGGTGGGAGGAGACTTC
Organism: Rafetus swinhoei; assembly: GCA_019425775.1. Taxonomy (NCBI): domain Eukaryota; kingdom Metazoa; phylum Chordata; order Testudines; family Trionychidae; genus Rafetus; species Rafetus swinhoei. Next base: position 263,477,361 of record CM033437.1, on the reverse strand, counting down.
GTCCGCTCCACCTTCTGTCCCCAGGCTCTAACTAGCCTGGGGGTGGGGGAGTGACAGGGCCTCCATGGGTTGGATCACCTGGTGGGTCGGATCCGGCTCACAGCAGCCCTGATTTAAACTGTTATACTTCTAAATTTCTACTCCCAACTTCTGAGTTTTGTATAGTAACACATTTGTATTTTTGGGACTGGTGGAACCAGAGGCTGACATTTGATCACAGTAATTCCCATTGTTCTGTGTCTTACAGTTTTGAGTGAATGTTCTTTAAGAATATCACACTTGAGTTTCCCCTCGGGTGTACAGGTGCCAAAGCATCCTGCAGTCCTTGTAAATTTTACCTGTTTGTTACTACAGTGGTTCATAACCATTAAGTGCAAGATCCATCATTAAACGCTTAAGTATGTGAATACAGCCGTCCCCTGAGTTACGAACGGTCGATTTACAACCAAACCTCCCATTAAGCGGTTGTAAAGGCTGTCCCCAAGTTACGAACGTGACCCCGCGCTTACAAACAGCGCGGTCGCAATGTAACTCAATGGGGTCCGACTTACGAACATTTTGAGTTACGGCCAAGCGTTTGGTCCATGATCCGTTTGTAACTTGGGGACCGGCTGTATATATTGGAATTATAATCTTGATCCAAGTTTAAAATAGGCTTCCTAAAATGTTGCTCTTTGTGAAAAGACAAATGAATAACAAGAGCATACTAAAATTCACTTTTCTTGTATCTAGTTATTTTAAAAAAATTTAGACTTGTCTAGATATAGCTTATGTCTTTTGTTATAACTTTCAGGATTCTGTCATCCAGTCTTCACCTCTCTTTGAGGTCTTGTAAAACCGCCATTATAATTTGTCTAGGACTACATGATGCTGTTCTTGGAGCCTGTAAATTACATAGTCAGCCACAGTAGCAATGCTTGAGTAATACAAATAACACAACAGTCCTTCCATCTGAAGAATAATTAGCTAAAGTCCCCATGGTAGAACTTTGCTCAGGTAGAAGACTGGCTACTTTATATTTCTGTGTCTGTTAATATAGACTTTGTAAATTCCTTACCCTTTTTCTTCTCTTGGAAATATTATAGTATAATTACTAATGTGCGTAGTGTAGATTGTCTCTTCCTCCCCCTTTCAGGCCTGTCCATCTTACAAAAAAGGCTGCCAAAGATTTTTGCCAAGGATATAATGTGGATGTAAACATCTGAACTTGAAACTGAGTCTTGAATCCAAAAAATACCAGACGTGAGGTATGATGTGAATTGAATATTGTAACTAAGGTTGTATAGAGTAAATTTTTATTTATGTAATTTTTATTTAAATTGAACTTAAGATTTAAATTGGACCTCTTACTTGCATTTTGTTCACTTCTAAATATTAAGTTAATACTTTTTGCTTGTTCATGGAATTAGTGTCCTAATCATTAGTAAATTTTCAGTTTTACATAGAGGTTTTCTCTTAGAAAACTTCACACTTAATTCTTTATGCTGAAAATGACTAGCTCATAGTCTAACTATTCCTTACTATGATAAACAAAATTACCTCCAACATTGACTCACTACTTTAAGATTTTGCCCTTTTAACTAGCGATATTAAATTTTGTTTAAGTTAATCGAGTAGTCAATAAGGAGGGGAACTGCAGCTCTTGGCCTCAGGAACTAACACCATGGTGGCTCTGCCTTTTAAATGTAAGAGCCTGGTGGCCCTTACTACGTTTAAAAGGCAGAGGTGCAGCGTCTGTGACCGGGCTTGTGCCGGGACAGCTGATTTCTGGTTCAATGGGGGACCGGGCACCTCTGCCTCCCCGGGCCTCTCCGTGGAGATGGTGCTGGGGGGGAACCGGCTTCTGCTCCCTCCTCTTGCAGTCTCTGATAGAAGTAGCAAGGTTGGGCAAGTGACTAGTTGAGTAGTAACTCAACTGATAAGCATATGCTACTGAACTAGTCACTTACATCCCTACTTGTAAACAATTCACTGTATGTCTGTCTTCACATCTAACCTGTATCCCTTTACCCTGCCATTTTGAAAGTCTGGGTATAGTTTCATTATAAGCTTTTCTCCTCTTGTCTCTAGGGAATTACTCAGGGCAAAGACCAGTAGTTCTGGTAAAATCTGATAGTACTTAAGAATGGCCATACTGGGTCAGACCAAAGGTCCATCTAGGCCATTATCCTGTCTGCCTGCAGTGGCCAATATCAGAGGGAGTGAACACAGCAGGTAATCATCACATGATCCCTCTCCCGTCATCCATTTCTAGACAAACAGAGGCTAGAGACACCATTCCTACCCATTCTGGCTAATAGCCATTGATGGCCTTAACCTCCATGAAACTATCTTGCTCTTTTTTTAACCCTGTTAAAGTCCTAGTCCTCACCACATTCTCTGGCAAGGAATTACACAGGTTGATTGTGCACTGAGTGAAGAAAAACTTCCTTTTGTTTGTTTTAAACGTGCTACTATTAATTTATTTGGTGACCCCTAGTTCTTATTATGGGAACAAGCAAATAACTTTTCCTTATGCACTTTTTCCACACCAGTCATGATTTTATAGGCACCTATTGTATTCCCCACTTGTTCTCCTCTTTTCTAAGCTGAAAAGTCCAAGTCTTTTTAATCTCTCCATCTGGAACCTGTTCCAAACCCCTACTCATTTTTGACAAGGAGTCCTGTGGCACCTTATAGATTAACAGATGTATTGGTAAAACAAAAGGAAAAACTATATAGCACTTTAAAGACGAACAAGATGGTTTAATAGGTGATGAGCTTTCGTGGGCCAGACCCACTTCCTCAGATCATATTCTGGAAGAGAATTGGCATGACCATATATACTAAAGGAATACAATGAAAAAAATGAACACATTATTAAACTGACAAATCAGATTTAGTACAGAAAGTGGGGTGAGGGGGAGGGAGGGAATAGCTATTTGAGTCAATGAATGGCTAATCAGAGGTGATAAGTGGGAAGCTATCTTTTTAATGGTTAAGGTAATTAGCATAATTGATAAGGCCCATTCGTAAAGTGTCAAATTTAAGGATGAAAAAGTTCTGAAGTTTCCCTCTGCAATCTGGTGTTAGTGTCTTTGAAGTAATATGCATGTAGTAAGGTCGTTAAGACTATGTCCAGGTAGGCTGAAATGAAAAGCAACTTTTCCTTGTGAAGATGTCTGATTTGTGGGCATTAATTCTTTGGCGAAGTGTCTGAGAAGTCTGTCCAATATACATAGCAGAAGGACATTGTTGGCACAAATTATATTTCTGGATGAACAGGAATGTGTTCTTGATCATATAACTGACATGGTTAGGTCCAGTGATGGGGTCACCAGAATAAATATGTGGACAAAGTTGGCAATGGGGTTTGTTGCAAGGGAAAGTTCCACGGTTGGTATTAATGTGGCATGTCCTGTGGTGGTTGGTAAGAATCTTCCTGAGGTTAAGTGGTTGTCTACATAAGCTTTCGTGGGCAAAGACCCACTTCCTCAGTTGCATGTAGTGGCAATTTCCAGAGGCAGATATAAATATGCAGGCCAGAATAAGGCTAGAGATAATGAGGTTAATTCAGTCAGGGAGGGTGAGGCCCACTTCTAGCAGCTGATCTGGAGGTGTGAACACCGAGAGGAGAAGCTGCTTTTGTAGTTGGCTAGTCATTCACAGTCTTTGTTTAATCCTAAAATGATGGTGTCAAATTTGCAGATGAAGTATAGCTTAGCAGTTTCTCTTTGAAATCTGGTCTTGAAGATTTTTTGCTGCAGGATGGCTACCTTTAAATCGGCTACTGTGTGTCCAGCGAGATTGAAGTGTTCTCCTACAGGTTTTTGTATATTGCCATTCCTAATATCTGATTTGTGTCCATTTATTCTTTTACGTAAAAGAATAAATATACAATATATTGTATGAGAACTATCCACAATGACTCCAAGATCTCTCTTGAGTAGTTGTAGCCAAATTAGTCCCCATCATATTGCATGTATAGTTGGGATTATTTTTTACAATGTGCATTACTTTACATTTTTCAACATTAAATTTAATTTGCTCTCTTTTTGCCCAATTGCTTAGTTTGGTGAGATGTTTTTGAAGCTCTTCAGTCTGCTTTGGTCTTAACTATCTTGAGCAGTGAAGTGTTACCTGCAGATTTTGCCACTCACTATCTACCCCTTTCTCCAGATAATTTATAAATACGTTTAATAGGATTGGTCCCAGGACAGACCCTTGGGGACCCCTCTAGTTACCTTCCCTCCATTCTGAAAACTTACCATTTATTCCTACCCTTCATTTCCTGTATTTTAACCAGTTATCAATCTATGAAATGACCTTCCCTCTTATCCCCGATAACTTAAGAGCTTTTGGTTAGGGACCTTGTCAAAGGCTTTCTGGAAATTTAAGTATACTATATCCACTGGATCCCCCTTGTCCACATGTTAGTTGGACCCTCCTCAAAGAACTCTAGTGCTATGTCTATACTGACGGGTTCTTGCGCAAGAACGGCTGTTCTTCTGCAGGGCGTCTGCACTACCCGCCCACTCTTGCGCAAGAAGGTTTACAGTAAAGTGTGGGAAGAGAGGGCTTCTTGCACAAGAGCGACGCTCTTTTCTAACAAGTGTGAGCTCTCTTGCGCAAGAGGGCAGTGTGGATGCGCGGCAGGGGTTTCTTGCGGAAGAAAGCCCTATGGCTAAAATGGCCATCAGAGCTTTCTTGCACAAGTGTCCACACTGCCATGCATGCTGTTGCGCAAAAGCACATGGCAGTGTGGAAGAGTTCTTGCACAAGATGTTCTTGTGCAAGAACCCGCCAGTGTAGACATAGCCTAGTAAATTAGTAAGCATTGTTCTGTAAGTCTGTTCTCAGACTGAATAGTTTGTGGATATGGGCCCAAGCTGATCATAATTTGAGTGTGAATCTGCTTGGTTCAGTAGCCATTTGGAAGTTCTGGTGCCTGTTGACTGGTCTGCATGTAAAATGTCTAGCCTTACCATGTACGAAATGGATTGGTAGCTTTAACATAGAAGAATCTGCTTATAGAATGGCAATGTGGGGGGGAGAGGGGAACCCTTTTCTTCCTGAGAGCCTTCTTTAAGCGAAGGATGAAAAACACTTGTGATATAGAGCAATCTTTCATTACTATGGCTGTATCTAATCTGTGACTAGAAGACTTCATTTTATAGAATGGTCTGGCCAGCAACTTTGAGAAATGCACCATCTAAGATTCAAAATTAAATGCACAGAAGTGGTAGGAAGCTAACCCTCTTTCCCATGCCCTGTCCATGGTACTGCAGGTATGTGTCCGCCCTTAGCAACTAGATCAAATCTCAGAGGTATTTGAGTCCTGGCTCAACAGCCTATCACTTCTGCACTTTGAGGCTGGAGCAGAGGTATGTGTATTAGTCGCAAACTGTGGCGTGGACATATTTTTTTTTTTTTTTTTTTGGTTGAGATTACGTTTCTTGTTTGCCCTTCATGCTAGGTGGTATTTCCTTAGGGCATTAAGAATTAAGTGGCTTGGCATATAGTTAATACTACAGAAGATAAAAGTCCTTTTTCTGTATGGTCTATATAAGAATAACTTAAATAAAAACAGATTGTAAAAAATCTTAAAAGTAGTTTGAAGTGCTGATACACTGGCAGTAGCATGGCAGTGACCATGAATATCAGAGTAGAACAGTCATCAAAACAACAAAGGCCCTTGTACAGAAGTAGGTAGGACCTCCCTGGTCTGGTACCCTGGTGACCTGAGTGGTCCTGAACCCTGGAGCTTGCTGGACATGGGGAGGTTTAAGGTACCCTCCCAGCTGTCGACCCCGCTGCCCCCATTGCCCTCAGCTCTTCTGGGGCTGAACTCTCATCTGGGGACTCAGTTTCTCACCACGCTGGGGGTGTTGGGCATTGCTGTGTCTGACCCGGCCAGGGTTGCACTTCCCCACTGTACTGGCTCGACCAGGGCTGCTCTCCCAGCTCTGCTCACTTGGGCAGGGCTATCTCCTGGATGCTGGCCTCACTGACAGCCTGGTCACTGAACCTGGCCAGTTGGAGCTCTGTGATCCAGCAATATCTGTGGTCTGATGTTGCTGGACCAGAGAGTCCAGGATTTTAGAGGTTTATCGTGTAGTTACATTTTAATTTAGTCAGTTATGAACAAGTTTAATAACTTTCCATATACTGATATTACATCTCCTCCATCAGATCACTGATTTGGTTGAATGGCAGAATGTACAAAGTTTATAGGCTGTACCTGAAGAGGGAGAGATGGAGGAGCCTTGTTTCCTGGCCTTGAAAGTTTCACTTGGGTTGAATAAGAGGAACACATGGACAGAATCCTTCATAAGTACACATACCACCCGGGAAACTAATGGGGAAGAGTTGGGTTGGTTACAAGTGATCTCCTTCCAGCATAACATTTCTCTAAAGAGGATCATATCTTTCTGATGGTCTTCTATAGTCTTTCCTCGGCAGTCTTGAGTTCTTCTCTTTACCACTGCCCAGACTGTGTCTTTGAAGACTTTCTGGTTCTTGTTAGGGATGTAACCGGTTAACCGGTTACCCAGTATGCAATACCCTTAGTGGGTGATGTTAACCAGTGCCTGGCCATAGCAACCCTCTGCCAGTGGTGTGGTGGGTGTGATAGGCCACAACTAGTTAAACTGTATGTTTAACCCATAACATTTTAAATAGGATTTTACATTCCTAGTTCCTGTGGCCTTTCCCATCTGTCTTGTGCGGGGACTGACAGCGTGCTGCTTTACTCTTTCCATTGTATGCATTGGAGTGTTCTGTGTAGGTTCTTATACCACACTCATCATTGTAGTTTGAGTGCCTTCCAGTAATACATTAAGTGACATGGCTACCATCTACTGCAGTGTTTCTCAAACTGTGGGTCCTGACCCCCCGGGGGGGTCGCAAGCAACTGAGGGGGGTTGCAGCAATGGAGAGGAGGGTTGCGAGCAACTGAGGTCGTGGTATCACAAGTTTGAGAACCCCTGATCTACTTGAGTTTGTTTTTTCCTTGTTCTTTCCCCGTGGAGTACTGTGTGTGCAGTGTAGTGTTTTGGTAGACTTTTTTTGAAAATCTCCAGAAGCGACTGTGCATGTAGAACACATGATTGAGGCAATGTGCTATATGCTTTGGAATAATAAGTGATGGAATGTTTGGATGGTCCTTCATTCCTGTAGTAGTTCACTTGATGCTCTGGCACTGGCTCCCAAGGAAGATCTCTGTTGCACAGATGAATTAGCTTTTTGGGATAAAAAGTTTGTTGTGCTTTAGTGTAATTACCAACTCTGTCAAACTCCAGGATGAGGTACACAGACTGCTGACCACTTTGTAGATAAGGACAGAGACCTTGAACTTGACTCTCTGGTATGGGAAGTCACTGTAAATGGCAGAGGACAAATGTTAATGTCCTTGCAGTAGCCCATGCAGCTTATATGTGTTGCAACATTCAGTATTGTTTTAAGTGTGGATGGCAGAGATAGAGAAGAGTGGAATCTAGCTCTCCTGGAAAAGTGTTGGAAAATATTAGCTGCAAAGAAAAATATAGGAATACTAGTGTCTGGGAATGGAATACAAATTGTTTACTTAATTTTAAGAAAAATAAGTGGCAGACTTCCAGCCCTAGAAAATTAGACCAGCTCTAGCAATAGAAATCCTTTCAAAGTAGCCTTTTCAATGAAATAACACTGTTAACATTTATTTTGTAAAAACACTCTACCTTAAGGACTAACTGAAGTCATCCATATAATCTCTACTTGATGGTCTCTTCAGATTCTTGGAGAATAATTTCAATTAGTGAGCCATCCTACACTAGTTGCTTCAGGCAATGAAGTGTAATTGTTATGTACAGTGTTCCCTCTAAGATTTTCCAACCATGAGCAGAGTGAGTTTTTTGGCTTGTGCACCAATATTGATGTTGTGTGCACTGGTTTGGATGTGTGCCACTCTGTTTAATACATGCATGTTCCCAGTCTCTGGAGCAGACACCCCCTCCTTCCCCACCATGCGGCAGGTTCCATTCCCAGCTGCCGGAGCAGACCCCCACAGGCCATATGGCAGGCCCTGTTCCCTGTCCCAGTTGCCAGAACAGGTCAGCTGGCAGGTCTCAGCCCTCTGCCACATGGCAGTCCCAGCCACTGGAGCAGGCTTCCCCCCTGCCCCGACACGTGGCTCTGGCAGGTCACGGCCCCCTGCCCCAGTGGCTCCTTCGCGTGCTGTTTCAGCTGGCCCCACTTGCTGGAGCAGCTGCCTGCTGCACAGCTCTCCAAAGGAGGTGGGCAGGGGAAGAAATTTTTGTGCATGGCACACCTTAGTGGGAACTATGGTTATGTATCTAAACCAAGTTCTGACATGACATTCAAGGTAAGTAATTTTAGAATTCAAAACATCATAGTTGATCTAATTCTTCTTTCTCCCACCCCCAAAGACATCTTGCTTACTTGAAACTTACCTCTCTAAAACAAAAGAAAAACACCCTTCCCCCCAAAAAAAACCCCGCTCTCCCCCATCACAAACTCAGTGAGAAGTTTTTGAATGTTGGCATAAGAGCAATATTTACAATGGAAAGCTAGTTGACTTAATGCCAGTTGTCTGAGTTAATGGGTTTTGGTAATGATGTGCCACTAATATGGTCTAAAGCAATGTTTCTTAAACTTTTTAAGACTGAGAAACACCAAACAACTTTTTTTATGAGGAACAGCAAGGATTTATTGTTGAGCAAAAAAAGGTGGGGGGAGGAGTTATTGAGGGGGAAAAAAAGTTGCCTGCCTCTTTAAGGGTGGCCATTTTGAACTCTGATCTCCACGGCACACTGGTACGGCACACAACACAATTTAAGAAATGCTGGTCTAAGGGCTTCTTCCCCCTTTGATCATGTGAAGTCCCATGAACCTGTGTCCTCAAGCCAAAAAAGTACTTGGTTTCACAAAAAGTAGATTTCTAAGTGAAGGGAGGGCACTGCTGGTTATATCCAGAAGTATCTTAAATGTAGTATTCAGAAGAGCAAGTTTGCTTGCTTTTGAAATGGCAGACTTAAAAAAAAAAAAAAAAAGGCCCAGAACTAAATGTCAGATCAAGCAGCATCTTGAGAGGACATGGCTCTAGAGGCTTTATTCTGGTGTTAGAACATGTGAAGGGCTTCCTGGTGTCCCTTCAAAGTAAATCGTTAGTGTTCAGCATTTTGCAGGAGAGGTCCCTAAACCCTAACTATGTAGTCACTACAGTGGTCTGTACTCACAGGGCATCCTACACAAAGCTGAGAACATGTTTGACCTAGGGATGTTACCATATAGTCAGGTAAATGATTAATCCTTATTAGTTGATCCTTTTGACTACACACATTTTCCCCCCCCCCCCCCAGCAGGAGTTAATGCCTGTGAGGAACTGGCTTTAAGCAGGCTCCCCATGAGTACTGGATCCACCTTTCCCATTCTCTCTTCCCGCCCCATGCTGCTGTCTCTGATAGAGGCAGCAGCACAGAGGTGAAGGGGGGACAGGCTGGAGCTGATGCATGTGGGGGAGCTAGCTTTCAAGCCTGCTTCTGGCATGTATCAGCTCCTGTGGACCCACCTCTGCCCCCTTCCCCAACCTCCTACAGGCAGGAGCAGGTGCTGGGGGGAGCCAGCTTAAAAGCTGGTTCCCCCTAGCACCAGCTTAGTGGACCACCTGCCCCACCCCCTGATGCTGCCACAAAGCAGCCAGCAGCTCTGGGGTGGGGGAGGGAGGTCAGAGCTCCCTGCATGGGATGCAGAGCAGCCTCTCAGAGGCAGCAGGCAGCCAGTCTGAGGGGAGCTGGTTTTTAAACTGGCTCCCCTCACGGACCAGCTCCCATCTGCCTGGGGTGATGGGCTCCCCCTGCGGGAGTGGGGCCAGAGTGCACTGGCTGCTGGCCCTGCCCCTGGCAACTATTGAATAGTCGTGTAACCTCATGAGACTTAAGTGGTTACACAACTATTCAAATTTCATGCAGTTACATGGCGATTCATTTGCACAATACCTAAACATCCCCCGTTTGACCTATTAGTTTATTCTTCACTTCTGTAGCAGTGCCATTTTTGAAATTTTGTACATAGTTTCAAGACTAACTTTGGAAAATGGACACTTGTATTAAAGTTTAGATGAGAATTAAACCGTATTCACTGCCTTTTTTTCATAGAGAAATGGAATCTGGTATTACAGGTAATGTTTTTTGCAGTGTAGCCACTACATGTGGGAAACATGAATGTAATAGATGCTGAAATATTAGATCCTATAACCCATCCTGATTCTTATTAATATGCTTCCTTATTCCAAGAGAAATGGAATTCTAAACATTAAAACAATGATTTTGCATAGATTATTGTTCTGAGTGCAGCTGCTGAGTTGATTTAGGCTTATTTGCATATCTAATATTTCAATTATTTTGATTAACATGGTGCGCTTGCTGTTTTTAAAATCGTCAAGTAGATTGGCATATTCCTTTACAGAAGAATTATTGCAAAGCTAATTCTAGAAACTACTTTCTAGACTGTTTTTTACAAAAGGCAATTTTGGAGTAGTAACCATGCATTTATGGGATAGCATTGGAAAAGTGTGACTGGAATGCAAGCAACATAAGGAAGCAATGCAGCATTGACAAGAAAATGGTTAAGAGTATGTAACATCTTCACAAATCAATCACTTAGGATTAAAGGGTCTTAAAACCAGTATAAGAAGACATCTTTTATATTTAATGGGATCACAGCACTTGCAGCTTCTTATGACTGCTTCATGTTTGGAGTCCAAATAACAATGCATGTTCCTAGCATGTATTATGCTTTGTGATGCAACTTGGACATCCCATTAAAGCAGTGATGGGCAGCCTATGCTTGTGAACGGGCCACTTGCAGCCCATTGAGAGGAAGGCAGGCCACTCAAGATGGATAGTTTTGGTAGCTGCACTTTCATGCTGTCGTGCCAATTGAACTATAACAGGACTTTGGTTAGATGAATAGGGAGCATACTGCTCTTATAGTCAATGTTGCGTGCAAACTGCATGCACCTCACTTAATATGCCCTTGCTTTACATGTGTGTCACTTTAGTAATACTGGTAGGAAAGACTTGTGCAGGATAATGTCTGGAAGGTAATCCTCACAGGTGTTATGCCTAGACACTAAACTTTGTTAAATGAGGATAACTTTTTTCTATAAATTGTTGAGGAGTTTTTCCCTATCTCATCTCTGCAGTGATGGATGAATTTAAGAATATCTGTGGTGGCTTTGAAATGAACTGCAGAGGAATTTAAAGATATATATGTACAATAAATATGTGCGTGCGCATCCCCCCCCCCCCTGAAAAAAAAAATCTTGTGCCACAGAAGCCATCTTGGATTGGCTAAACTATGTATCTTTTAAGAATGCTTACAAGGTATCTTCAGCATGAGTGTTTATCCCTAGTTCATAACCACTGTTGGGAATTTGAGAGAGATTTTTAGCTTAATGAGGGGTCCTGAATTGCTTGGCACAGTTGTCACTTCTGATAAAGAATTATGCGCAGAGATAAAGGCTAGATTGTGTACCATCTTTGCATTCGCAACTCAACCAGTATAGAGAAGAATAATGCAAGACACCTTTAGGACCATAACCATTGTCTCTTACCCTTTGCCCTTTATCTTTTCCTTTCTTATACATTTCTCTCATCACTATTGGTGTCTTTGGGCTATTCAATGTGCAGCTTCAGCAGTGGAGGCTATTTAGTTTAAGAATGATTTTTTCTCTTTTTCCCATCTCCTTCTGCAAGCAACTTTTGCTGCTTGCTTCCACCCATTTTCCATTTTCCCAGATTACATCTTCAGTGCAGTACTCAAAGTTATCTTCAGGGATATTGGACAATAGATACTCTCCTTGTCTAGTCTTTAAGAAGTTGTTTCAGTCTCTTATGCATGCCTGACACTAAATTTGTTGTATTAGCTTTTATTCTTTTCACATAAGTTCCACACAGTTCAATGAGCTGGAACTATGAAGTTTGTATGTGAAAGATGTTATCTGTGCCTAAAGACGCTTAGATAACTTGCTGACATATGGACTGAGAGTTCAGACCACACGATAGAGCCCTCGCTTTAGCCATTTTTCTGACCTCCTTGTGTGTGGTGACAGAGCAAAAATTGAGTTGAGTTTTGGCATTTTTTTAGGAAAATAATCAGACCATAAAAAAAACTTGGTATCCGGAAATCAACAAATAACAGATTGGACAAATGTAAGTACACTGGATGATTCAATGACCTGTACTTAATATATCATCTTGTATTGACTAACTGTAGACAATTTTAGGTTTGAAACTAAAATAGGTTTCCTTTGTTTCCTATAGTGTGAAAAATGCTATATTAGGTATACCTTCTCTATTCAGAACTGGAAAATTGGGAGCAAGTTATTTTTCAATATCGGTAGATTCATTCTTGATGTGATAAACTGCCCTTAAGAGTATGTTCTTAAAATAAGTGAGCTCTGTACAAATGTGAAATAAATTTGGTTGTGCAAGTTGGCATTTGTCTGTGCCCTGGTTTGAGACACTTGATTAAGAAAAAACTTAATCAAACACCCATTTGTCTGTAGAAAGAATGGAGAATGGCATTAACTAGAATTTTTTTGTTTGGTTTGAATATCCTTTTAACCTAGCTGTTTACCTTTAATGGAATTTGGTGAATTTTCTCCTTAAAGTATTTGCAGGTTCCTTAACATAGTTCAAATAACCACAGAGAACAGCTAATTTATTAAGCTCAGGATCAGCAATATACATCAGAGGGAAGGTGTGTTGTATGGCAGGATGACATTCCTAAAATGTAATTGTTATAAACCTACAAAAATCTGTTCTAACAAGGTGGGTGACAGAAGCATATATTAAAAAGTTAGATAGGCAAAGGTTGAAAACAAGAGCATGCTGCCCACTTCCGTTTACATCTGAAATGTCTTCCCTATTATGAATCTACAACACTTCAAGGAAAGTAGAGCAGTTTAGTTTTCAGTGTCCTTACCCATAGTATCAGGGATTCACTTGGAATGTTAGGAATTTGTGAATTGTCATTCTCCAGCTAAGTATCTAGCATCCAGATATTAGATAATTAGTTCTAATGGAAATTCTATACATTCCCAAGGTAATGAATGAATCAAGCAGAGACTGAACCTCTTCAGCTACACCAGATTTCTGGGAAGTCTAACGTAGATGATAGGACTGAACTTCTGAAAAGTCCCCATGATACATATGAACTCTGTAGAATTTTGATTAAAAAAAAAAAAATGAAGAATCTAGATGCAGCACTCTATATAGAGGATGTCCTAATAGGAGGTATCAGTTGGTTCTATTCATTTCAATAGGATATTAACTGAAGCTTAACTGTTTCACTGATAATTTTAGCAGAAGCTTTTGTTAAAAATTAGTCGCTGCTAAACTTTTCTGTTCCTTGCTTAGGTGTGCAGCGTAAAAGTTTTATATGCAAACCATATACCATTTCCCTTATTTTGATCTCCATCCACAAAGCAGTAATCAAAGTAGCCAATAGTACTTCCTTGCCTCGTATTAACTAAACATCTAGAGAAGGGAATTTGGGGAAAAAAAGCATTGTACAGAACCAATGTTCTTTTCTGCACACCATCAATAATTAACTCTACCAGCTAGGGAAGATGGAAGGTTGGTGTGTCTGGAGAGCAGGGGTGGGCCATAATTTTTAATGGGGGCCACTCCAACATTTTGGCAAGTGGTAAAGGGCTCCATTTCTACTGAAGGGGTTTGGGGTCTGGGACAGAGGTTGGGTGTAGAAGGGAGACTGGGTATGGTGGGGGGGTAAGAGAGAAGAGTGCAGGAGCCCATGTCTGCCTCTCCCCTGTGCTGCAGAAGCAGCAGCAAGAGTGAAAGGCAGGAACTTGTGTGTTGGCTTTCTAAGCACGGGCTCCCATCTTCCCCCTGGCATGTGAACTTGTAATTGCTGAAAAATTCAGTGATTACATGTTTCAAAAAAATGCATTTTAACACCCCTAGAATATGCTTTCATGTGTTACAGCCTATATGAATATTTCAAATGTTACATCATTTTAGTTAGCCTGTATCAGAATTGTTCAGAGTACCTGAAAACTTAATAATTTGTTAAATTGATGCTCTATTGCAGGGGTGGGGAACCTCTCTTGGGTCAGGGGCTTCTGACCCACAGAAAAATCAGTTAGGGGCTGCATGCAAGCGAAGCAAAAACCCCCAACAAACTTTCCTCTCACTGATGTGGCCTCTGATTGAGGAGAGAGACTACCCACATTCCCGTCACATACCAGAGCCGGGGGGAGAGAATCCAGGCTAGGAGATTTTTGTGTGCTCCAGCCTGGGGTGCCCCAGGAGTGTCAAGGGCCACATTGGTCCTGAGGTTTCCCATCCCTGCTCTATTGAGTTAGGTACAATCTTGTGAAATTGATGCTTTGTTACGTAGTCGGGTCTGTGACAAGACTAGCAGTCTATTAACCTCTATCATGTTAACTTTACACTTCAAGACTATGGCAAGTATAAATTATAAATGACCTGGAAAACAGTCATTGAGTTGTGAAATGAAATGGTGCCAGCACAGGGGAAGACATTTGCTGGAGGACAACTAGCATACTACGTAAATTCTATAGAAGATGTGTAGTGGATGTTGTCCCTAGCACAACTTTTGTTTTTTATATGAACACAGCTGAATCACCCAAGAACACTGAGGGCTCTGGGTTAAATGTATAAAACCCACATTAAGATAAGTTTAGAGATCAAATTTGCTTTTCAGAATTTACGGAAAGCTGCATGTTTCTGAGCCTCATGTCAAAAAGGATTAAATGTTTTGTATTGATTGTATAAAGCATAAGTAGCTTTGATATAGGCAACCCTCCTATATTTCAGCAGCCCTAAAGGCAGGCCTGGGCAAAATATGGCCCGTGGGCAGGATCCATCCTGCCAAGCCACTGGTCCTGGCCCGCGGATGCTGCGGAGAGCCCCAGGCAGGTTCCCCGCTTGTTTCGACCCACCCACACGCTGCTCAGGAATGAGGCTACAGGGCGGCTTCCCTTTAAAAATTCTGAGTACTGGAGGGGAGGAAGGAAGGCTTCAAGTGCTGTTCCTGCCCCCAGCACAATCCCATTGACTGGTTTCTGGCCAGAAACTGGCCAATGGGAGCTGCCTGTTTAAATAACAAGCAGCCACGAAGCACTATGCCCCTTCCTCTTCAGGCTCAGTTATTCACTTGTAATTATTCACAAAGCACATGACTGCACCCTGTGCAGGGGTGGGGTAGGCTCCTTGCCTGCCTGCCTGCGAAACTGCTGGGCTGCTGGCTGGTACATCTGTTGGCCAGAGCCTGCCTGTGGCACACCAGCCCATCCCTTCCCCAACCCTCTGCCCCCCCTCCTGCACCCAGTCCCTGGCACCCCCTCCTGTACCACAGTTCCCTGCCCTAGGTCACAGCCCAATTTCCTGCACCCTAGGCCAGTGTCCCAGGTTACAACTGCCTCCTTCACCCAAACTTCCTCCCAGACCCCACATTCCTCTGCACCCAGCCTCTATCCCAGATCCTACACCTCCTCCATTAATATCATGGAAGAGTGCGGCCCTTGACCACTTTACAAATTCTTGGAGTGGCCCCCCATCAAAAAATATTGCCCACCCGTGCCTAAAGGTATGTTGTGTCTGCATAGCCTGTAGCAGTGAGCCTCCCAGCCCAGGTTCATGAGTTGGGATTGTGCTAGTGCCATAAAAATGTCTATGTAGATAGCACTTTGAGGGTGCAACTTGAGCTCTGAAGCCTAGGGAGGGAATTGGGCTTCAGAGCCTGAGCTGAAAACGCTGCCTACACATCTATTTAGAGCACTAGTGCAAGATGGGCTAATCTGAATTCGTTGACCTGGGCTGAGTGGCTCATTGCCACGGGCTTTATACACGAGTCCAAGTCATGGACTTGGGCTTCTGTTTGTACAGCACCTAGCACAATGAACAAAATATTCCATACCCCAAAGAGCCTGATATCTCTAAATATAATGAAAGAAAGAGATGGATACAGACAGGTGGGGGCATATGGAGAAAGTGACATAGTTCTGGCACGTGAGACTAGTAGTGGTCTCAGGTCATCAGCTGCTTAATGGTAGTTATGTGTAAGATATTAGTACAGATTCCTTATGTGTACGTGAAAGGACTATTCAAGTTCCTATAGTTTAATTGCTCCACTAAAGGTAACTTGAGATCTATATATTTTCCATTTTGCTTAACGCCTTTTAGTAACTAAACTTGACTTCCATTTGAGAGATCTTGAAATACAACTTACAGATCAAAAATTACCTTAATCTTTGATCAAATGATATTGCCATTCACAAAGTGAGACTTTATGGAGACAGTTGCAGAATCTCTGAGGTAAATGTCTCTAATGTATACAGCTCCTTTTTATTGTGCTTGCAGAAGATCCCACTAATTGGACTGCAGCTGATCAAGAGTAACTGTACATGAGGTTTGTGTGGGAAGAGAACTTGCACTTCCACAATATACAGTACATGGAATCTGAGACACTGTTGGTACTCTGTGGAATAACATTAGGAGGTTGCGAGAATTAAGGGAGAAGAACCTAATTAAAAATTGATTGGCCTTAATTCATTTGGTCTAGCTTACTGATGTATTTGAAAAAAACGTAAACCAATAGTTTAGTAGCACCTTAAAGACTAAAAAAAGTAGATGCTTATTATACCATTTACATGTTTTTTAGTCTTTAAGGTGCTACTAGACTATTGGTTTAAGTTTTTCCTGTTACAGACTAATGTGACTACCCCTCTGAAGCTGATATATTTGAGACAGTGGTAAACTATATTGTAGGTATCTACTATGTAAGTTTGGTTGCTAGTCTGGACAGAACACTGATGGTAGTAAAAGCAAAAAGTTTACTTGAGTTTCACCCTTTTAAAATGTGTGTGTATGGATATATGTAGAAATTGAGTTTAGGGACTGATGCTGCCTCAGGGATGATCTTAAGGCAAGCAAATTTGCATGCACACTATTTCATAATCTTAATGCTGTTAAGAGTGAAGTTTGTTTCCCTCTTCAAGGAGTTCTCTTGTTAGACTCCTTGCACAAATGAAAAAAGGGCGAGATTGGAAACCAAAGCAATTAGGGATGTTAAAATGCATGTAAGTAACCATGTAACCACTGAAAATTTCAGTGGTTACTCACAGGAGCCTGTGCGCAGGAGTTGGCTTTTAAACTGGCTCCCCATGCATACCAGCTCTCACCTGCCTCATCCCCGTGCACTGCTCTGTCAGATACAGAGGCAGCAGCACAGGGTGGCAGTCAGCTCCTTGGGAGCCAATGTGTGCAGGGAGCTGGCTTTTAAAGTGGTTCTCCATGTGTACCAGGCACCTGTATGCAATCATGAATGTTGACTGATGAGCCCAGCCTCATTGATTAACTATGTACCCTGTTACTTTCACATCCCTAAAAGCAATCAAAGACTATATTGGCCCATAAATCCTTATTAGAGATGGCACCCTTGAATAAGGTATGTTTTTTGAGTAGATGCTCATTATATCATTTACATGTTTTGTTAGTCTTTAAGGTGCTACTAGACTATTGGTTTAAGTTTTTCCTGTTACAGACTAATGTGACTACCCCTCTGAAGCTTTAGTGGCAAAGGTACAGAAAAATGTGTTTTGAACATATGGATGCCAGAATCACCAGGCCACCATTTCCACAGAAATTGTGTTGCAATCATGGTTTAATGACTAAAAAGTATTGGTCCATTATGGTAAAACAGAATCTGACAGTCTGCTGGACTACTTCAAACAGATGTTGTGCCCTTTATCAGTGACTGTCTTTAGAATGCAATACCATAGAACTCACAACAAATTACTGCACGTGCATTTTTTAAAAAAGCTGTTAACCACTATGCCCATCTGCTTTTCAGAATAAATTGTTCTTGGTAGAAATTAATTGCCAACTTTCTACTTCCATGCCTTGTTAAAAAAAAAAAAAAAAAAAAAAAAAATTGCCCTGCTCACTTGCTCTCCTCATCTTCACTTACTTGCTCGCTTCAACTGGGCTGGCTCAGGGGGCTGGGATGCAGGAGGGGATGAGGGCATGAGCTCTGGGGTGAGGCTGAGGATTAGGGGTTCCAAGTGCAGGAGGGGGCTTCAGCTTTAGGCAGTGGGTTGGGATGCAAAAGGAGGTGAGTGCACCAGCTGGGATGTGGGTTCTGGGATGGGGACAGGAATAAAGGATTTGAGGTTCAGGAGAGTGCTCCAGGCTGGGATCAAGAGGTTTGGGGGGGGGGGGGGGGAAGGGGCTGGGAGTGGATTAAGGGTGGAAGCTCCTAGTGGCATTTCAAGCAGCTCCCAGAAGTAGTGGCATGTGCATCTTTCATAGGAAAATGAATCCAGGTGAACCTATGCACACATGTAGCAAAATATATGCTAGGGCTTCATAAAGATAAGTTTGAGTGGCCCAAGTACAATGGTCCAACCCTGTCAGAATTTACTGGTTTGAAAAGGGGACTGGAAACAAAACATCTTAGTGGAACTGTCCTAGTGACCACTTGACAGCAGGCAGCCCTAGTGAAGATGTAAACTAGTGTTGCATGATGAGATCTCTATTTCAAATCAGATGGACATTATAATGTTTAGATACTGAATTTCTGAACTTGAATTTTAAGAGAGAAACCTAATTTCTGCCTTTCATTGGCACTGAGCGGCATTTTCAATTTAATTAAAAGGTGACGGTGAAACTAAATGTAAAAAAGCAATTAATTTGAACACAAACACAAATAAAAATGAAAAACTAGTAGTATAGTTCAAATCAATCAGAATTCAGTGAAATTGCTTTTCACTCACACAATAGTATTTCACTTCAGTTCAGAGAATAATAGTTGGGATACTGGGGCAAGCACGTTTCCGTGTTTGAGAAGACCTGAAGTCTTGGCTGCTTGTGGACAAGTGGTCAGATGGTTTTGTTCCTAGCCTGTAAAGATAATGGAAGTCTAAATACTGTCTATGGCACACTGTGAATCATTTCCTTTAGAATACATAATCTCGAACAGATTTCAAAGGATGTGCGTTATGTATGGTATGTGCTATTTAGCTGTGCATAATGGCTTTAGTCTCAAACTTTATATAGAGAACTCTCTTTTGGGGGGCATTATGCTGACTGGTTTGTGGCTTGAATTTTTGCCAGTTTGTGTTCCTAGTGGGTATTGTCTGGTACTGGAGGATATTGAGATGCCTGCTTGGTTCTTGTTATCCTTAAACGATTCTGTCCACCCTTCAATTCCTGACACACACACAGTGGTTGTATTGTGTTCAAGTTGTTACTGCAGACCACAATATAGCAATCTGTTCTTCCAGAACGAATACTGAGGGAGAAGCAAATTGCTTAACTTTAGGGTAGGAATTGCATGGACTTTTCAACTACCAATATGATTTACTCTTTAACTAGAGTGGCAGCAGTAAGGAAGTAGGAAATAAACCCCTTGCCTTATCTACAGAACAAATGAAAATAAAACTGGATGTTTGAAAGGCCCCTTTATCAACTACACAATTAGTCAATAAAGGAAGGCACTCTGTCCCAGCTCACACCGGTCCAGGAGCTATCCCTGCTGTGGCTCTGCAGTTTAAATGTAGTAGGAGCTGGATGCATCTACTACCTGGCACAAGTTGGTATTGCTGCGGCTCTGCATTTTAAATGTAGTAAGAGCCGCCCGGTTTTTACTACTACATTTAAAATGCAGAATCATGACTGTGATTCTGCATTCTCTTTCCTGGTCATTGGGATTATTTCTTTAGAGCAAACTATCTACCAACTCTCCTTAATATTTTTCCTGTAGACTTGCTTCCCAGGGGATCTTGCCTACCAGTTCAGTGAGTTAGCAAGTCTGCCGCCTTTTGGACATAAATGCTTATTTATGTCCATAAGCTTTCAATTATCTTTTAAACTTACAGTGGAGTGAAAACGGGGATTTCCAGTAAAATGGGCATGTCAGTCTGTGCTGACGGTAGCTGTAGTATTAGGCAGAAAATTTTGTTGACCTACTTGATTTTTCTGGTATGTTACAGCATTCAGTGAAACACAAATGGAAACTCACCTAGACTTCCTTATTTTAGAGACCACTGGTGGCCAGAGGTCTTCTGGGAGACTAATGTGGTGTTAACGCCATCAAAAATGAAATTGAGGATAGGTGAACAGTTACTCTGCTTCCCAAGGTTTGAGTGAGAGCAGCAAGACCAGCACTCTCTCTTCTCTTCCCCTCCCTCCCAAAAAAGTCCCAAGTAGTCTGGGGATTTAGCCCCTTTCCTGCAGGAAAATGTTTAGAAGAACTTCACTCATTCACCTGCAGAACAAGAGTGCTGTCCCCTTCTGGCAAATGTAGGCTTGTTTTTCCATCCCAAACCCTATCTTTTGCTTGTGCCCTTTAGATTGAGTAACAAGGAGTTGTGGTGAGATTGATTGTCCCTTAAAAACCTTAAATATGGAAGATAGCATACCACTGCTGTACCTCCTCCCCTGTCCCAAGTGAAATAGGGGGAAAGGAGCGGCAGGGTCTGTACCTGAACTAAATCTATAATGGGGCAAAACCTTTCAGCCATGCAGGGAAATCCCCAAGAATTTTCTCCCTACCCTTTTGGCCCCATGAGCTGTGGCGGCCCTTGCCGGAGCTTCCGGCTCCACAGGCTGTGGTGGTCCCTGGCTATGGGCTCCACAGGCTCCGCTCCGAGCCACTAGCAATCCCTGCCACTAGCAACTCCTGCCAACCCCTGGGGGTCTCTAGTCCTGCAACATCCATGGTCCTACAAGACATGGATGTTGCTGGCCCAGAAAGTCCTAGACAACAGTTTCAATCTGTAGTTGATTTACTTTCTTTTGGAATGTGACTTTGAAATCTTGATACTTTTGATTAAATGCAAGATATTAAAATGGGATGTGATACAGTAGGAAGACCAAGATGGAAACAGTCATACAAATACTGTGAATTGCCCATCAACTGGTATGGCCTTATTGATGATTTAATATCACTATTTTAGTGCTTCTGTATGAAAAGTTCACTAATGCTGCTTTGTTCTGCCTTCTATTTACTATTCCATTGTGGAAAATGAGCATTGTTCAGCTGTGGAAATGACACACTGTCCTGATGTATTAACACTCCTGGAATCATGATACACTTCAGTGGAATCTCTTTAAATGGCCCTTTCCAGAATAAAGAAACATACTGCTTTTCTCTTTGTTTCAAAACCACAGCTGCTCTTTACCCTTGGCTGGAATATAAAACAGGCCTAAGGCAGATTAGGAAGCAATCTACTGTTTTTATTACCAGCAGCTGCTGAACTCTTGTTAACTTAAACAGCTCATAAATGTTAATCACTTTGAAGTTTTGCTAGAAAGTCTGTCTGTATGTCTTAGTGGCACTGGCTAATAAGTCATCCGTTTTTCATGAACTGGTACTTGCTTTAACAGAGGGTCCAAATAGCAACTTCATTTGTCACAGCTGAATTATTAAATATGTTGGCATTCTTTTAAAATTGCGTAATTTTAAAAAAATACTTTCACTAACGTTGGCATTGCTTGATTTAGACATATTTCAGTAACCTTAAATTTGCTGAATATGCAATGGAGTAAGTAGACCTTTCAACAGAATGCATTGTTTGCTTGCTGACTATTTTGGACATTAGATTTGATTAGACTTATAGCATTTCTTTAGATTTCATTTAATTCTCCCAGCACTTCCTAGATAGAAACTAATTTCACCACTTCAAGTTAGTCTACTTCCCACAAAACTGATAAGATTAAATAAAAGTGCAGTAACTGTATTAACTTTTGCAAATGCAGTGTTAGGAAATGTAAAATGTAAGGTTTTAATGGAAGCATTAACTTGATATTACATGCATCTGTTCAGTAAAGCTAGCAATGTATTAAGGTACCTTTTTAAACAAGAGAAACAAGGCAGATACATAAATAAGCACAAATTCCAAGACATGTACTGTCTTTCAAATTGTTAGTACAGAACATACTACAGAAAGGCCCTGAATATGATAGGTTCTCTGGGTGCTGTCGTCATAGTGCCACTAATAAAAGAATTGTGTTGTAACAATTCTGATTCTTATGTTTTTGCCTTTCAAGGGAATCAAGTAGGAAGGAAAGGGATGTATGTAGGGTAGGGGGACTGAGAACAACAGAAATATTATTGGTGCATGCCAACTAGAATGGAACTGCCCTTGAAGTCTGCTGCTTTTAACCTCAGCATTATGGCTATGTCAACACTACGAGTTTTCTTGGCAAAAAATATGCTAATGAGGGACTCATTTGCCTGAGTCCATCTCATTTGCATATTTTCTGCCAATCCGTTTTTGTGCAACAACAAGCAGTGTGGATGTTTTCTTTTTGCGCAAAAAGAAAACATCCACGTTACTTGTTTTTGTGCAAAAACCCAGTGCAAAAACAGATCAGCAGAAAATATGCAAATGAGATGGACTCATGCAAATGAGTCCCTCATTAGCATATTTTTTTGCCAAGAACTCAGTGTAGACATAGCCTAAGTGAGCACTAAAGATAGTGGGAATCTAAATACACAGTATCACTTTTTTAACCAGAACTGCATGTGACTTCATGTACTTGAGGACCCTCCTTTTCAGCTAATTGTGGCTTGGCATCAAAACTTGCCATGTCTCCTTCACCATCTAGAGGGGAGAAGACCTGACAACCTGTTCCTTAGGTGATGGGGACTTGCTCCCAGTCATGTGTATTAAACTTCCTCTCTATTCCTCGTACAGACAGTGCTTCGAGTTGTCTTATGATGGCCAAAAATACTTCTCTATGGCCAAGTCTATACTAGACCTGGAAGGTCGGCTTAAGGTACGCAACTCCAACTATTTAAAATGATGCAACTGGAGTCAACATACCTTAAGCTGCGCTTGGCACCATCTTCATCATGGGAGGTCAACGGGAGCAAACATTGCAGTCACAAGGAGTAAGGGAAGCTGACAGGAAGGAATATCCAAGCTGACCAGGGTACCTTAAACATTTGATTTAGCAGGTCTTTACTAGACCACTAAATCGAATGCCAGAAGATCAATCTCCGGCATGGCAAGTGGAGACATGACCTTAGATGGTGCTCAAAACCTCTTCCAAGACTGGAAAATGATTAAAGGAGGCAAATGTGATCTGTACCCAGATGCAGTAAGGCTGTGGTGGCCAACACGCTAGCCCCATGCCACGTGTGGCTGTTTGGCTGGTTGAGTATGGTTTGTTCACTATAGCATAGTGATAACTGCTTCAGAACTGGTTGAACACCATAGCTATAGAGGAATGTGAATTCTGCCCCCATCCCCTAACATCACTGTTAATCTGACCTGGGGAAATTATTTCATGACCCACAATATGTTATCATTAGACCCTGATCATCAGGTGCTTGGCTAGTTGGTTTTTGCTCACATACAGAGGTGTTAATGGGTAGAGCCCCACCCCACCAGTTTGCAGTCTCTAGCTGTGGCTGTCCATCTTTGTTCAGAAGGAGGAAAAACCTCTCAGAATCATTGGGAAATTATCTTCTTAGCCCTTGCCAGTGGTTGGCTGAAGTATGAGCTTTAAGAATTTAAGATGTAAGTGGAAATGGGCCCCATGATTGGAGAGCACTGCTCCCCATCCTCAGACAATGTTCTCAATGTCTGCCTATCAAGTTTCAAATATAAAAGTAACCTTTTTCTAATCACAGAACCGAAACAATGATTTTTTTAGCAAGAAACACTTACTCCAGCCCTCTCAGCATGCACATAAGCAGCTGAATTGATTTTTTTCTGTAGGTTTACAAACTTTACATTTTAGTAAAGAACAGTTGTTGAAAACCTTTTCTAAAAGCTATCCTTTTGAAACAAGTAGAGCACTGACAATGGGTATTACAGTAGAAGGTATTTTCAAAACTTGGCTGTTATCAACAAATGCAATGAGATGCTGACAGAACCTGCCAATGTTAATGTGAATTTGGCACTGCTGAAAAGCTTCAGAGTGATGCCACTAGAAAAATAGTAGTAGGCTAGTGGCTTCACAGTGGGATGATAAGTTGTACACATACCTGTTTGATACATCACTTAATGGGCAGCCTTTGCTACTCTAGGCAATGCCCAAGAATGCAATAGACACTAATTGAATTCCCCTCTCATACAGTTGCTTCAGGTCAGGAGTTGAGGAAAAGAGCTTTCACTGTTGTTTTGAAGTTCTAGGCTTATAAAAGGTTTCTTAGCCTATTGACTGAATGGATTTGAACCAATGATCCAGACATGATTCCAAATCTCTTCAAATACTTTAAGTTCATTTTTTCACTTCTTTGCCAAATCCTGAGTTCAGGATTCTTCCTTCTGTTGCAGTAGATGACTTCACACAGTCTGTAAATATATCCAGGAAGCTTTGCATGTACTCCATGTATTGCTTTTAGGTATTTGTGTTCATCTGCAAAATCTCAAACCTAGGATTTGTCCAGCAAGGGCACTTGGTCACAACAGTCAGAGCAATGCGCTCTTGGTAGGTAGGGAAACACCAATAGCTGCATTTTTCTCAACAGCTCTTGTGACTCGAAGTAGAAGCAGCCCAAATTTGATTTAGTGAACAGATGTGGGAAAAACTCGGGTGGTAGAGAGAAGAAAGCCTATGGATAATTGAAAGGATACACTCAAAAATCTAAATCTGTCCTTCGGAGTGTTGGTTATATTCTGCGTGCCTACAAATAAATAAATAAAATAAAAACGCTTAAATACTAAGTTAGTAACACACTTGTCTGTCTTTCTTGCAGATCTTCAAGTTGCTCCATTTTAATTTTCAGTGCAGACCTTTCTGCTCCCTTAAGTTATTACAAACTTTTTTGCTGCTCTGCAAACACGTGAAGATGTCTCGCAGCCCTGATGCGAAGGAAGATCCTGTGGAATGCCCCCTTTGCATGGAGCCCCTGGAGATTGATGACATCAACTTCTTCCCTTGCACCTGTGGCTACCAAATCTGCCGCTTCTGTTGGCACCGTATCCGCACTGATGAGAATGGACTTTGTCCTGCTTGCAGAAAGGTAAATATCCTGGAATAACTGCATGGCTTGCATATGTCATGAGGGTCTTGATTGGTTAGTACTCTTATGGGCACCCCTTATCCTGCCTCCAAGTGCTCGAGCCAGCTCTGGGGCAGCCTATTTTGGCTGCTTCCAGTGTGGAGAGGCGGGCAGGACTGGAACCAACAACCCTGTGGTCCTGTTGCTTCAAATGATAGCGTAGATCTGGTGTGAGCATCTCATTGTATGGATCCCATCTGTACCTATCAAAATCATTATTCAACTAGTAGTCTCTGTGGAATATATCCAGAAGCTGAATAGCAGTGAAGGGAGCAGGTCAGGACTGAGATGTATGGGTAGAGTTAAGGGAGAACTTGAGAGAATATCTGGGAATCAGGATAGTGATGCACTGTGGTGTCACTGGATAGTGAGGATTGAAAAAGCAGGATATGCTGCAAGTGAGGATATGGTGGTACAGCTGTGTGGGAATTCATAAAGCATCCCTTTTTGCTGTACCTCTTGAACCAGAGCTATGCATTTTTATTGACACCCACTTTTACAGGCCATTAGCTCTTGGTGAGAGGTCTCGATGGGGCTTGTACCTCTGTCACCAAATGCTCAGATGGATTTTGAGTATCCTACTTGTGACTGGACAGAATGGACCAAGTCATAACTCCAGTTACCTGACATATTTTGGTTGTCTGAGTCTCCCTTAAACTCTTTAAAACTGGTCTTCAAATCTGCTGACCTTCCGGTCTCTCTTGGTCACAACCTTAGAATCATTGACTTTTCTCTTTTCTCTTCATGTAGTCTCATCTAAACTCTGTTGCTTCATTACCTATCTCACCTCTTCAGTAATGTCTCCTTTAATTATTATAACTTCCCCTCTGGTCGTCTTGCTTCTCACCTTATTCCCTCTAAACGCAGCTACAGAAGCCTCCTTTTTTTTTTCTATTCTAAGCATGTCCCTGTTCTCACTGACTCCCTTCATTGGCATCTTGTCTCTTATGGCATAAATTCTAGTTCCCCTTTTAGGCCCTAAGTAATCCTGCTATACCTGAATCTGTGCACTTGCTGCCTTACTCTTCCATATACACTTTCTGTCACTTTACTCTGTTCCTTTGGGCCTTATCTACAGTAGAGAAATTTGGCATGCTGACCACTGTTGGGACTCTTTGCAAGCCTGAAAAGCACCACACGTCGACATATGGGTGTTATCAGTGGTGCGCAGAAGTTATCACTTTTTGGATTGGACTTTCTACGAGGAATACTAACCAGTGTCATCAGTCACTGTCTTCACCAGTGCATTGTCATTGTGGACATTACATTCTGTTATAACAATGCCAATGATATGATTATTCCTTCTGCTACAGTCCCACAGTATTGGTCACTGCTTATAGAGCCTGTCTGGTTTACCTACTATCTCCGCTGGCTTGAGGACAAGCTTTCTGGAATCTTTTTGCATGTACAAATATTGCTTCATGCCCATGAGATGTTCTTGTACCACACTACTTGTTGGTATTCATTCTTCAGTGATTTACTTGTGTGCTTCCAAGCTGGCTTTGGAGCATGTCTCGGAAGCCACAGTAGAAGCTGCCAGATATTCCTCAGCAGACTTCCAGGCACTCATGAATGTCTGGATTAAGGTGATTGTTATAGCGCTGACCGCTGTAATTTGGAACACTTTGGCTCATGACTGGGGTCTGAATGCCTTGCTGAACTGGATATAACTTGCTCAGGAAAATAGTGCTGGGTGAAAATAGGACTGCTGATGCAGCATTAATAAAGTTGAGGATGCCAACAGCAATTCCAGGGCAAGAGGAAAACCTGCCCTTACAATGAACCAGACAATGTTCTTGGCACTCTCCTGTCGTTGGAACACAATATGCTTCTGAACAGAACCATGGCATCCACCCTGGGCTGTTGAGGAATTTGGAGAGAAGAGAAGAGAACACCACCTCCCATGGTGCTCTGTGAATCCAGTGGAGTGGCATGGACCAGACCCATGAATGCCAGGGGCTCTGCCAGGATCCCATTAACATCTGTCTAAAACTCCAGAGACAACAGCTGTAGCAAAAGTGGTCATGTGGGTTTGAAAATGACACCGTTGGAGACGAGATCTGCGCAAGGTATTTGTGTTTGTTTTTTTTTAACCCAGGCTTTTGCATGATTGGGGTTTTGGAAGCAGTTTTCTGGGTTCACTTGAACATTCTTAGTGGTGTGAAACAGGATGAAGATGTAGCATCATGTGAAGATAGAAGTCCTTTCTTACCACCTGCCTTTTCTGGATCCCCTGGTGCATCAGCCCTCCAATTCTCTCATCCTCTTGATATTGGTAGTTTTGTAAGTTCCACACATCCCTGTCACTGTTTCCACATTCACTGACATGGATCAGTTGTTCAGAGGGCAGGAGTACCCTGCTAGCTGAGCCATGCCATGAGATCATTATAAGACTAATTGCACTATATGATGTGGTGTACAGTACATTCACTAAACACCTCACAAGCATGGGTATAAACACCTGGGTAGCTGGTAAGCCATTGCTTAGAGGAAGGAAATATGTGCCAGAAGGGCATGTGTCTTGTATGGCTGTCTGTGTCCAAGCAATGTCCTTCCTGTCTGTACTGCTGTTTTTAGCAGCATAGTATCCCTCTCCTGAAGCCTTTCTCTGTTGAAGGAAAAGGCTCTGGCAGGGGGAGACAGCAGGCAGTGGTTCATGAATATAAGCCTCACTCCATATTTCTCATTTCAGAGACCACTTCTGCAATGAGGCAACAGCTGGGAAATATTTATCACATCCAGTACATGACAGGAATGTGACCATGCATTTGGGAATACAAGAAGCAGAGTGCTTGACAGATCCCTTGGCAAGAAACAAACTAGATCTGTTTTTCAACATTCAGAAAAATATGGAAAGGGATCTTTTTAAATTTGAAAGAAAATGCAACTTCTCTTTAAAAGCCAAGAGAAAGTTATGCAAGAGGACAAAGAATGTGTGAGGAGCTATGCACATCATGATAAGAAATGAGACTAAGACTGTTCCCATGTGAACTTTGGTGGAGTACATGCAGGGCTAACAGCAGTTGGCACAGTTAGCCCACATGTCAGCATAAAACAAAATCTGGCTTGCTGTCATGATTATTGGATGGAAGCTCAGCTGGGGAAGGCAAGCCCCAGCCCCTCCCCTTCCTCTGTCTGAGGCTCAGCCCCTGGAGCCAAGCCCTGCTCACTCCCTTCCTGGCCATGTGGAGAGCCAGGGCTGCTGTGCTATGGTCCCAGCCAGACACTCCCCTGTGGCTGGGGAGCTGGGCTGCCAAGCTGCGGCCCTGTCCCTCCCCGGTGGCTGAAGGGAGCTGGGCTGCCATGCCACAGCCCCTCTCCCTCCCCGGTGTTCTGGCTGCCAAACCGTAGGCAATCGGGCATGTAGACAGTTTTGGGAAGGTTGTGCCTTCCCTTGCCTACATTACCAACCACCCATGCTTGGTGTTTTCTGTTCTTTTTTGAAGGTGGTTTCTGTGTTTTACAGTAAAATTGGTTTGCATAATTTCTCAGTTAAGATTTCAGCAGACATAGTTGAATTACCTTAGACAACTCTGCTTTACTACCCCCATATCCTCTGTGTGCAAAAGCATCTAAATGCTAGTAATACACTTTCACATCCCTAGTTCAAAAGTAACTGCTTACATGGTTAACTGATGATTAATGTGAGGGTTACCCATGTGTACAGACTCCTGAGGAGCCCCCTGCACTGCTGCCTCTGTATCAGAGGCAGCAGCATGAGGAAGGGCAGGCAGGAGCTGGTATGTGCAGGAAGCCAACAGCAGTGTAACTATGTAACTGCTGAAACTTTTAGTGGTTACATAATTAAACACACTTTAACATCTCTATTAAGAACCAGTTTCTTCCTGGTATCAAACCCATTAGCAACTCTAGAATCAGTGCTGTTAAAACTGCTAACATTTCAGTATGCTGCCTTCAGGCATTAAGAGCATCTATCCTCTTGCATTCCTATAATGGTAGGATATGAGCACAAAGCATCTCTGATTTGGTTCATATGCCTATTACACGTAGTGTTCATAATAGTCTCATTTTTGGTGGCACACCTTTATTGTCCACTCATTCTTTGCTGCAAGACTCTTGCCGCCTTCTGTCCATTGTCAAACATCTCCATTGCTTTCACAATATTGGACAGAGTAAAAGGAGATGGTGGTATGACACTGTTCACTGTATTCCAGCAGGTACATCGACTTTGCTTTCAGCCTTTCAAAGGCACACTTGATCACCTTTCTGCATGCACTTTCTAGTTGTACCATTGTCTGGGCTTGTGAAATGTGGATGTGACAGCTTAATTGAATCAGTTGATATGCCGTTGCTGAGAATCTGTGAAATGGAAAAAGTGGTCCTCTGCCCATTCCTGAAAAGTTGTCTTCAAAAATTTTGTGCCCTTTGCCTGTCCTTGCCCACTTCAGTAAATATCCAGGAATGATACACTAGAATCTTGTAAAGTTTTTGTTGGCATGGCATGGTAGAGTTCTTCATTTGTTCCTGGGCTTCATCAGGTGCACATGGGTTAATCTAAAACTCTAGTTGTTCAGGAAACCCAGCTGATCAAATCCTCAGTGATCTTGCAAGTGTTTGCTAGTTTGATTTCATGCACCTGAAATACTTAATCTCTATTATATTCGAGGGTTTACCATCCCACTGATGCCTAACTGTGACTGGTGGCTACCCAGAGTAGAAACCTTTCTTGGCACAAAGACTCCTTTTTTTTCCTACAGCAAATGGAGCTCTCCTGCACCATTTTGGGAAGTTCCACATCACCTGCAAGTATTCAGGTAGTGCCAGGTCTTCCACTCTATGCATATCTGCACCACAATGCCTCTAGTTGGAGATTTTGTTAGCAGTGGCCATTTGCGTGCACATGCACTCTCCCTACATTGTACTCTGCCTTGAGGCTAACTAGGGCTGTGTGGGGAAAACCACCCCCCAGTTCCTCCTTGGCCACCTCTGGCGAGACAGAGAAAATAGCACTCCTGCTTTCTCTACTTCAGAATTTGAGATGAGTTTCTTATCTTCTTTTAGTGTTTCCATTAGATTTTTCTTATTTTTATAGGGTTTCCGGGATTTTTTTTTAAACTATTAAACTTTTTTTATCCCCTGTCTGGGAATTGCCTCAAGTCAGTCAGTGTTTGCTCTAACATTTTTTTCTATCCTTGGGCAGGTTCAAATTTCTTATGTGCAACTCCAATATTGAGCTGGTTGTGTGTGAGGATGTGCACCCGCAATACAAATAACACATACAGTTCATGCGTGGAAGAAAATATATTAATACAAGAGATAGTTAACAAGGAGCAATGCTTACAACATTTAATATGAAATCACAAAGAAAATTAACACGACCCTTGGAATACATGTATCATCCTTTCTAAATCAATCTAGTAAACGCACCAAAATGCACATTATTCACACATAGCTCAGCTTTAAGATGCTAAACAAATCTGAATAAACTAGAAATAGTATTTGCAAGAAGAACATGACTTGTACAATATTTACTGACACTGGAAAGAGGTAAAAGGCATTCACTAAGACTTATACAGTTTCTCTGGGGAATGTTTAGAATCCATGTTGTAAAAACAGATAGAACTCAGAGGGGTAGTTGTTAGTCTGTAACTGAAAACTTAAACAACGAATGGTCCTGCAGTCCCTTAGACTAACAGAACTCAGAGTAGAAGCCCCAGAACAAATTAACACATGGCTTCAGGGTTTGTAGACAGATGCATGTTTCAAAGAGCTTGCAAATAAGGTTTCATCCTACAAAACAACTAGCGTCACACCTAGTACTTGCTACTTCTGAGTCATAAGAGTAAGAACTCTACCACATAGCAAAGATCTGGCCTTCATGCAATACAATATACCATGTATGTATTAACACAGGATTTTAAAAAAATCAAGATCAGAGTTTGATTTCTGCAACACCAAAAAAAAATCTGCTAAAATATTTTTTCTTATCTCAAGCCATTAACACCTATATAAACTGTTTGAAATGTAATCATGCAAATGTCCTAGTACACACATACCTTGCAGCCTGTTTCCCCAATCCAGCTAGATAGGACTGCAGCAAGTGAGTCAGACACCCCAAAACAAACTGCCCCCTGCCTCCACCTCACTGCACAGATGCCCCCACCCACCCCTTCTTTCCTCAACCCACCCAGGAGGCTTGAGAGCTGAGTTTGTGTCTCTCCTCGCCCAGATGGGACTGTCCAAACTCTACTCCCCTCTGACTCCTCCTCAGCCAATTACTCTATTCCTCCTTCCTTCTCTCTCTCTTTCCCCCCCCCCCGCCAGCCACTTACTCCTTCCTTTTTTACCTGCTCTGGGAGCTGCTCAGTTTCAAGCATGTAGCAGCTGTGTTTAGCTGCTTGCTTAGTGAGACGATGCCCCTGCCCCCGCTGGTCACCTGAGCTGCCTGCCTGCATGGGAGCTTTGAATTTCTGAGCGGAATTCAGAAAACTGCTGCACGGCCAAGCAGGTGCACTGCTTACAGGGAACTTAGGTCAGGGTCATGCCTAGCTGCCCTGGGTTTAAACAATCTCTCTCCTGCAGCAAGGCAGTACCAGTTACAGATGACACTGCTGCTGTGTCTGGTGCCTAGGAGATGCTTACATTCTACAGAAGTGTGCCTTTAATGTCTTTCTCTGGCAGAAAGTCTAGATCCTGAAAAAAACATGTTTTAAAGTTGAAACTCTTCTTCATGGAGCATGCTCTTAAGCCAGTGTCTGACCCTGATTACCAATCTCAGTGGTGAAGGTTGTCTCCAAGAGCCTTCTGCTTCTAAGGAGGGAGAGCCAAGAAGGAAGTCTTCAGACTCCTCTTGCAAGCTTTTCAAAAAGAGGGCTACAAGCACTCAAACTGAGCCCTAGTCATCTTTGGCATGGTCAGTCAGCCAGCACCAATGGCTCCAAAGCACGGTGGTACCCAGAAGATCCATGAATCCTCGGATGCAGACCTTGCCTAAAAACTTGAAGGCACAGGCTCTTAAGCAGTGGCACTGCCTGTGAAGGATGAGCAGAGAGATACTGTCTCTGCTAAAGCAGCACTGAAATGGACATCCTTTGTACCAACAACTTCCAAACAATCTTAGTTGTCTTGATCATCTCATATAAGATCTCTGCCAACTTTCTCAGTATCGGTGAGTCAGCACAGACAACTCCTGATGGTGCTGGTCACAGTGGTGTTACAGGAGTTTCATTTTCCCAGTGATCTCATAGTAGCTGAAACCCTTCCAGAGTTCCCCACTGCTTGATACCAGGCTCACAGTACTAAGTATATCTCGATCCCCAGAATCACCGCTGGCATCAGTGATCTCCTTCTAGTCTCCTTGTTTAACGACATTCAGTGAGGACCCAGTGATTAGGATAATAGCCTGTCTCTACCCTCACCATGGTCCATCTGTACATCTACTTACTAATACCCTTAGTTCAGACGTCAACCTTCTTGGTGTGACCATTTGTGGGTACCATCATACTGGGAATGTGGGCAGCCTATAGGCATCATACTACTTAGATATTTGGTGTCTCCTAGAAAGCGTTGATAAGATGGTGGTCTCCTTCTGCATCCAAAACCTCAAGGGAACTTGAGGAGCAGGAGGCCCAACAAAAAGTTTACACTAGGGATGTTAATGGGGGTAATTGGCTAACCATGTAACCACTGAAAAATGTCACCTGCAGCACAGGGTGGCAGTCAGCTCCCTGGGAGGCAGTGCACACTTGGAGCCAACTTTTAAGCTGGCTCCCCATGTGTACCGGATCCCATTCCGCAGTGCTGCCTCTGATACAGAGGTAGCAACATGGGTCGGCTCCCTGGGGGCTGGTTTGTGCCAGGAGTAAGGATGTTAGAGGCGGGTAATTGAGTAATGTTGTATTTGATAAAATTTGTATCAACTACACGATTAGTTGGTAAGGGAAGGCTTTTAGAAGGAGCTACCCCCTCTGGCTCTGTGGTTTAAATGTAGTAAGAGCCAGGTGCACAGGCAGCCCAGTTCCTCCTACATTTAAACTGCAGAGCTGCAGCAGGGGTAGCTCCTGGACACAGCGAGAGCTGGTACTGAGACGGGCTTCTTCAGTTCTGGATCGCACTGGGTCCAGCAGTCCTTGTCCAGCTCCAGCTGCCGTGGACCGGGGCTGCTTCACTGTAGCAGCACCTGTCCACGGGGGTTCCCACCTCCCTGTTGGACCCTCCATGGCCAGGGGCTGTTGCTAGAGCAGCCTCTCCTGGCCCCCCTATACTGCTTGCCTTTGATAGGCAGTGGCAGGGGCAAGCGGCACTGCTGAGATGGTACGGGGGGGAAACCAGCTTTTAAGATGGCTCCCCCCAGCACAGACTCCTGCTCTCTTCCCCAGTCCTCCTTGCTGTCTCTGATATAGAGGCAGCAAGAGGGGGTGGGGAATGGAAGTAGTTGATTCAACTACTCTTTTACATCACTAGCTAGTAGCTGGACCTCACCAGCACCTGGTGAGGTCCAGCTACCGCCTGCTGCCCTGGTTCCAGGGAGCTGGTTGCAGCCCTGCACAGTTGCCTCTGGTACAGAAGCGGCAGTACAGGGCAGCAGCCTGGTCCCTGGAAGCTGGACTGGGAGCTGCCTGTAACTGTTTAGGTAATAAGCTCATGCGTATTGGTTACCTGTTTAAACAGCCATGCTTTATATTCCTTAGTTTACACTGCCAACCAGTGTTCCCTCTAAGCTGCATGGCAGCATAACTTCACAGGTGATTAATTAGCCCTGGCCCAATCAGTGAGCTCTGTGCATGGAGCCCTGAGCCTCTGACTGGGCGTGGCTGATTAATCATCTGTGAAGCTGTGCTGCTGTGCAGCTTAGAGGGAAGATTGCTCCCAACCAGTATCTCCATCTCCTCCTCATGAGGCAAGGGAATGATGCCCCCTCCGCCATCTATGGCAGATGATTTGTGCACACCTTCATGATCTCACAAAAGAGGTGGCAGACTCTACAGATTCTTTGAGAACGCAAGAACTGACAAACTTTCCACTTCCAACCTGCAGATCCTTTGACTCAAGACATAGCTCCGTCATGGTTCCAACACACAGAGCTGCTGCTCCAAGGAGGTACAAGAAGTGGTATTATCTAGAATACCAGTTACTGCAAAATGGGAAAAGATTCTAGATTTGGTATAATTCCGAACAAGTTACCCCTGGTATCTTCCTTCCTCCCCATTGTGCTAGCCTACAGACTAAGTCTCAGAGGGCAGGGCTATCTCTCAGCTCAAAATACATCTTGCTGCCATAATGGCTTTCTCCCAACAGATAGAGATACTGTTTTCACTTATCCAACAGATTCCTCAAAGGCATATGAAATCTCTTGCATCAAATCTTGCGTCCCTTGCAGTTTAGTTTTAAAGAGCCTAACTATGCCACGCTTTCAACCTATGCCCCTTGTTCTTAGACATCTACTATTGAAGACAGCATTCCTAGTAGCCATCACCTTTGTGTGAAGGATAGGGAAAATAGCAGCTCCAAGGGAGCACACTCCTTCACAACTTTTAAAGACCATCACTTTCCAAGGCTGCACCCAAAGGTCATCCTCATGGTCGCCTTTTGACTTTTCACATGAAACATTCAATTTCCTACCTTTTACCCAAACCCTTACCATGACGAGAGATGTTATACTACATATATTTGTTAGAGCTGCGCCTTTTTATTTGGGCAGGTCAAAAGCCTTTAAGAAATCTCCTAAGCGATCCTCTGCAATTGTGAAAAGATCAAAGGCGCAGCAATATCAGCACCCTCTCCCCAAATGGGCCTTAAACTGTATTAACTACTGTTACCGTGATCATAATTTGCTGTCTGCACCTGGACTCCATACACATTTCACAAGAGTGTTTTCTACCTCTGTTGCTTTTATTAAACATGTTCCCATGCCAGAAATCTTCAAGGCAGTATTTTAGGCATCTGCTCATATTATAGCGATTGCATAATATTCTGCAAGATTGTCTGCTTCCTATGATGTCTTCACCTCCCAGTATTGACATCCATGATAGACTAGATTCCAAAGCCTGACCACCTACTGGAGATGATGCTCCAGAATCACCTACAGTAGAGCATCCATAGTGACATTTATCAGAAGAGGAAGTTACTCACGTTGGGCCGTGGTGATGGTTCTTCGAGATGTGTGCCCCTGTGGGTGCTCTACAACCCACCCTCTCCTCTACTTGGAGTTCTCAATAAGGGCTCTGTAGTAGAGAGAGGCAACTGAATGGTTTATGCTCGCAGTGCTAATTAGCGTCAAGGCAGAACTTGAGGGAGGGGGAAGAGTGCATGTGTGGGTTGACAGACAGTGCTACCGAAATCTGTGGTCTGGGGCACAGATACGCTACAATGGAGTGAACGTAAGGACGTTGTGCAGTAAGGATGTGAGTAACTTCCTTTTTTCTTTCTTAGTTCTGCAGTTACATCTGCTTATCCAAAGTATCAAACCAACCCTCATACCATTTGTAATCATGCTCCTGACCCCATAATAGCACTCAGTCCCCTGAAATGCAGCTTGAAGTAGCCCATGGTGCTGAGCACTTTGATCATGGTGGAGAACAGAGACTTTCATGAAACATGAATTCAGCTGTTGGTCTCATCTTACGACTTATTGTATGTATTGCTAGAATTTGTTCCATTTTCTCTCCTGGGTTACTAGGGATGCTTGGCAATTTAATATTCAGGGTCTCCATTCTGGGGAAAAAAAGGATACATAGAATGGACACACTACCCATCTCATTTATAGTGGAGCAAATTGTTTGAGTTAAGTGGGATGGTTATCTATTATAGATTTGGCCTTGGCCTCCTTCCATTCTTAGCCTCATCCCTCAATTCTCACTGACCCCTGTAACTGAAAGCCTTCTCTTTGTGTGCCAAACATTCATTCCTCCAAGTTCATTCTCGAAATGCTACATACTTTTAGGTAATATTCTTTATTCTCTTCGTTAATAATCTCCATATGATTAGACAATGAACTTTTTAAAAAAAAGTTCTGTACCCCAAAGCACCAGCATCTGTGAAATGCCATATAAACTTAATGCTTTGTCCTTATAAAAGATTTACCAGTGTCTGTTGAAGACCTAACTTGTGGTAAGCATCATTATGACCAAGCCTCAACTCCTTGACCTTACTGAAGTGTCTTATTGATTATGATCCGACTGTTACTCAAGTGGAATGTGCATGAAGGATTGAATATTGCATGGGGTTCGTTCATCAGTTGTGCTACAGTATCTTGAATTTGAGCCACGTTTCCTTTTAAAAAATAAATAAATAAATAAATTCAAGGGTGATTAAGTCAATATGGTGTTGCTCTGCATGGATTTGAATACGCCTTTTTGATCAACACTAATGGGGTATTCAGATTTATATTCCCATGCATGGCAATGAAAATATATCCCCTGTACTTTCAGCATACACAATATTTTCTGTATACCAGCTCAGGTAGTTCAGATTAGCTGTTTGTCCAGGACAATGTAGTGTGACAACTTGTTTGGTATCCTGCCTCTAGCACTGGGCAATATCTTAGGCTTCAGGGTCAGGCTAAATTCTGTAATGCACCTACCCAGTTGAGTCTGGTTGGGTGTTAAAACGTGGGGGAGAGAATTCCTTGTTTTCCATGTAATTTTCAAGTTTTAAACTGTCATCGGCAGAGGAAATTTTGTAATACATGCACCTATTATGTCTTTAACGTCTCTTAAATAACATTATTCTCATCAGTTTTAAATATTTGTCTTAAAGTGCATTTTATTTATATATAGTGTTACGTAAACTTACTGCATGCCTCGAATCGTTATGAAAACTAGTTTTACATTTTATGATTCTTAAGTTTTGTTCTTAGGACTGAGAATTGGGCAGGAGTGCCTTAGTGAGCATCAGGGTCTGGAGGATACAAGTGTAATAGCCTCAACCTTTTCTCCTCTCCTCCTCCTTTCTCTCCCCCCCCATGGGTTTACTTCAGCTAACTTCACTGAGGTAAAACCTACAGTGCTTGTCTTCTATGAGATCGCTATCTTGAAGTAAAAATGTCCTTTGTGCACTGGAGACTGAGTCTGAAATTGCTAGGCAAACATTTTAACAATACTATTAAATTATCCAGTGCAGTCATTGTAGTAACCTGCCTCTGTACCCAGGGAAGATAAAGAATGAGCCATACAATAGCAAAATTCTCTGATTGGAAAGCTAAGAGGACTCTTGAAAACTCAGAGGTACACATTTTGCTTTCATGACAATGAACAAATGGATTATTTTGTCCCATTACCAACTGGCTTTTAAAACATTCTTCATGCATATCACAATTAAACTTGATGTGGGATTATAGGCCCATGCCCTTTCCCTTGCTTACTGTGCTGCCTTATTGAAATGCCTTGGGAGGGTTGTCTGTCTTGTTGCCAGTATTTGTAGTTTCCCAACAGGTCAAGCATACAGTTAATATAATCCATGTAAGTTTCAGTATTAAGAAGTGCAAGTAGGGGGATTGTATGAAGGTAATGTGAGATTTCTCTTTAAGGGTCTGAGTACACTGTCTCCACAGAGCTGCCAGCCAGAAAACTACATAACATTAACATCCGTTATATTTCCTTGTATATTTAATCACTGAGGTTAATTGTTCTGAAATACTTAGTTTCCTTAGCTAGGTTGCATTTAATAGTGTTTTTTTTTTATTATTTTCAGCCATATCCAGAAGATCCAGCAGTGTACAAACCACTCTCCCAGGAAGAGCTGCAAAGGATAAAAAATGAAAAGAAACAGAAGCAAAATGAGAGGAAGCAGAAAATATCAGAGAATCGCAAACACCTGGCCAGTGTACGGGTTGTACAGAAGAACCTTGTCTTTGTAGTAGGGCTGTCACAGCGCCTAGCAGATCCAGAGGTAAACAGTTCACATGTGCCAGATCTTCCTGCAGCTTTAGATACTCTGGTTACAGTAATATTTAAGAACACATCTGAAGTGATATCCTTGTGAGTTTAAGTATTTGGAAATATGAGCTTTACCTGTGCTAGACCCACGGCTAAAACACCACTTTTGATTGCAAGTGACTGTCCCCTACATTTAGTGTGGTGTCAGTGCCCCTCTTAGTCTCATTTGGTCCAGCGGACTGCTGTAGATGGTATACAGTTAAATATATGCAACTGGAGGCAAGTTGCAGATACTTAACTATTTCAATATGAAGATATTAACTGATAGGTTTGGGGAATCCCCCTACTTTTCCACTGGTCAAATTGGTAAAATTACTGCAGAATTACTTCCCACTGTTCCCTCCATTCAGTTTCTTATGGCAGCCTAATCTGAGAGGGGGGAAAAAAATCCAGAACATAAAAAGGGAGAATATAAGCAGCCAAGTCAAGTGGAAGACAAAAGAACTGATTTTCCTAAGTTGCAAGGCCATTGACTCCTATTCTATTCATTACAGATGGATAGAAAACTTTCTGGTTAGTGAGGTGTACCCATCACTTTCTGTAATATTTTTGGTTTTTTTAAGTTTATAACCTTAATTGTTCCAAAGAATCTTCCAAAAAAGACACATGTAGTTGTCTGCCTGAAACTACAGATGCTTTTTGAGTATAGATTTATTTAAAATTATTTTTCTCACACGTACAAAAAGGGTCGCTTTAGCCTGTCACTTGAACAGTGCCAGGGTTGGTGCCAGGCGAATGTCCCAGGGGAGAGAATTCGCTCCGATATGAATTACCCAATCTTGTTTCTAATGCACAGTCAAGCTGCTGGACTGTGCACTGTAGTATCTTTCTAGTTTGGGCTGGGACCCCCTTTCACTTGTCTCATGCTGTTCTCCAGAGACAGAGATCCAGTCCATAGTTGCATATCCAGCATCAAAACTGGATATGTAACTTGCTGCTTCATCTCTCTGAACTTCCGGGTGAGAGTAGTGGCCAATAGATTGATACTGTGATTCTCTCTGGAAACTCCATCATGGTACATGTAACCACTACACAGCTGGGCTCTTTAGCATATAAGAAGTGTACCTCCCTGGCATACACTCCCTATATTGTGTTTCCATGAAGAGTGGAGCAGCATCGATTCTGCTGTAAGTTGTTTGCAAGAATTCCCTCTGGAGCAGTTTTTTAAAATTACAGGCAGAGAAGCCTACTTTCATAGTACCGTAGAGGAGACTGTAAAGTTCATCTAGTCTAACCCCCTTTAAGATGCAGGATTTGTTGTCCAAACTATCCAAGATAGGTAGTTGTTCAGCCTCTTTGAAAACCTCCAGGGAAGGAGATTCTATGACTTCCATAGGCAGTTGGTTCATTGTCGTACTATTTTTACAGTTAGGAAGGTTTTCTTGAGATGTTGTTCTAAGTCCGTGGTCACCAACCCGTCGATTGCAATCGACTGGTCAATCAGGAAGGCTCAACCAGTTGATCACGAGGTGTTCGGGGGGCCCCCCAT
Organism: Rafetus swinhoei; assembly: GCA_019425775.1. Classification (NCBI taxonomy): domain Eukaryota; kingdom Metazoa; phylum Chordata; order Testudines; family Trionychidae; genus Rafetus; species Rafetus swinhoei. The sequence goes on along the minus strand of CM033437.1, from coordinate 263,437,929 downwards.
TTCCCCTCACCCCCAAGAAGTCCTGCTACCTACCTCCAGTGACAATGGAGGTAGCTCCTCCTTCCTGAGGGGTGGAAGGAAGTCGTCCTGTAGCTGCGCACCACTTCGGGGTTTCAGGAAGTGCACTGGCTGCTCCCCCTCCCCCCAAACAGCTGGCACAGTACCACAACCCAGGTCTGGCATGCGGGGGACTTCCTGCATGCGGGGGGAGGGAGGAGGAGGCGGTGTGCACTGGGGCTTCCCTCCTTCCTGGGGGCGGGATGGCGGGGGGGCAGGGTAGGAGTTCGGGGGGGCGGGCGGGGACGGGATGATGACTCACTGGCACCCTGTCCCCTGCTCCCACTGGCACTCTGTCCCCGCCCCAGCACCCACTACCACCCTTCCCCAGTACCATGTCCCCTGCTCCCACCAGCACAGTTGGGGCCACATTAGTGAGGCTTGTGGGGGATTTGGAGGAGTGTGTGTTTGCATCTCACTTGTGTGGCCCCAACTGACTTTTCTGTGAGTCAGTGACCCCTGACTCAAAACAGGTTCCCCGCGCTTCTTATAAATAAAGACTGCTGAAACTTTCTGTGTTTGACGTTTTATTTAAAAATGAAGCCTGGCCAACAAACCCCCTAATTGGGGCCAAGATCCCATCTGGCGGCAGCATCATAACGCTCCTGTACTGCCTCCCTGACCCCAAATCTGAGCCTATCATATACTGGAACCCCCTGTCCTGAGCCTTTCACATCCCCAAACTCCTGCACCCCCACATCTTCAGTCTTGTCACAACACTTGTGCACCCTCCTCCACACACTGCAAATCTGTGTCCTGAGCCCATCATACTCCCAACCTCCCTGCCCCTCACACACCCCAACCCAAACTCCTGCACCCTCACATCTACAAGCCTGTGGCTTGCTCAGCACCCCAACCCTCCACCTGACCCCAACACTCCCTAGCCTGGAGCCCTCTCCCCGAGCCAGCATCCCCTTCTTCACCTCCTCCTGCATCCAAATTCCCTCCCAGAGCTTGCACCTCTCACCCCTATCCATACCCAAATCCCTCATTCCCAGTGCAGAGCCCACACATCCTGTCTCAACCCAGTGAGGATACGGCTAGACTACAAGAGTTTTTCCGAGATTCCAGAGGTATCACGGGAAAAACTCTTCCATGTCCAGGGACACGTTTGTTCCGCTAAAAAAAGCGGAAGAGCTAACATGCTCTTTTGGTAACCCCGAGGAATAAGGGGGCTTCCGAAAGGAGTTTTTCTGACATTTGGCCCAGTCTAGACAGTAAAATGTTGGAAAAACCTCTTCCTACAGAAGAACTGGGGGGAAAAAAGCGGCAGTGTAGCCGTACCCTGAGAGTGTATAAGGGCTGGGGATAGCAAGTGATGGAGAGGAGGAGAACAGAGGGCGGGGCTTCAAGGAAGGGGTGGGGTCTTGGGGGAAGGATGGGGCAGTAGGTTTTGGCTTGTTCTGACATTTAAAAAGTGATCTTGGGTGTAAAAAGGTTGGAGACCACTGTTCTAAGTCTTCTATGAAGTAGTTTGCACCCATTGCCTCTTATCCTGCTCTCTGTGGCAACAAAACAACTCTTCATCTTTTTTATGGCAGCCTTTCAAGTATTTGAGGACCACGATCCTGTCCCATTTACTCTCCTTTCCAGAGTAAAAATACCCAGTTCTTTCACTCCTTGCTCATATGGCTTGCATTCTATCCTTTTGATAATCTGTCGGTCGCTTAAACCTCATTTGAGGCCACCTTTCAGTCTGACCTTATTACATTGGTAGTTTTGCTGTTTGTGGCTGTTTAACCGGTTTTGTATCCGCTTAATAGTTTTACCAAACTGCGTTTCTCCAGCATACACAGGATGATGCTATAGGGGACTGTCAAAAGCCTTGCTAAAATGTATTTGCATTATGCCCACCACATTCCCTCTAACCACCAAACCAGTTACCTTGTCAGAAAAAGAAATCAAGTTGGTTTGGCATGACTTATTCTTAGCAAATCCATGCTGGCTGCTAGTGATAACCCCTTCATCTTACAGGTATTTGCAACTGAATGTTTTTTATATATTACTTGAGTAGCTTCCCAGATAGTGAGGTCAGGCTGATCCATAGTTCCCTGGTGTCGTCATCCCCCTCCCTTTTAAAGATGGGCACTACATTAGCCCTTTTCCAGTCTTCTGGGTCCTCTTTCAGTACCAGGCAAATTAGTTGAAACTTTAAAAGACCAGAATTATCAGACAATAGATAAACGTAAATGTTGGAGAAAAAGCAACATGGATTTTGTGTATCAGAATGAAGCATCAGTCTGTTACAAGTCTTGAAAGGTCCCATCAAGCATGGGGACAAGGGTGAATCAGTGGATATAGTGGTCTTGGACTTGCAAAAACCCTTGAAGATCCACTGGAGAGAGATCTCAAGCAAGTATGCCATCATAGAATAAGAGGGAAGATCCTTTCATGGTTCAGTAACTGGTTAAAGATAGGAAACAAAGGGTGGGAAAGAGGTAAATTGTGTGCTCTCCCAAGCACCTGTACTGGAACCTATGCTGTTTACCATTTTCATAAATGATCTGGAAAAGGGTGTGAACAGTGACAAAGCAGAACTTGCAGGCAGTACAAAATGTCACAGGATAGGTAAGTCCAAAGCTGATGGAAGAGTTGAAAAGGAATTTCACAATTTTATTAATGTCAGTGTCTCCATAGATGAGTGTTTCCTTCTAAGTTGCCTTTTAAAATTAGGACTCGCATGACTATTTCCTTGCACTTGTTTTGTAATTTCTGGGATATCTTTAAAACAAAGTAAAATACTAGATCAGCTTGATCACCAGTGAGCTATCTTTTTTTGAGCTCCAGTTAAGTTCTGGTGTAGCTCTTAGATAACAGTGTGGTGTGCACACTCAGGGCAGTCCTCTGTGGTAGCTGTTATGGATGTGATAATGTACATGGTTAAATGGTTAACGATGAGCCTGAGCTCATTGGCTAACCTGCACGGTTACATGGTGAGCCCTGACTCATGGGGAGCTGCACCCCTCCCCCCACCCTGTGCATGTGTAAACGTGTAACCACTGAAAATTTTAGTGGTTACCTCCTCTCTCCCTCCCTCCCTCCCCATGCTTTTTAAAATCTGTAGTAGCTGTTGTCTGATTAACTCACTCGTTCCTCCTGCAGGTTTTGAAACGGCCAGAATATTTTGGGAAGTTTGGTAAAATACATAAAGTTGTAATCAACAACAGCACATCATATGCAGGCTCACAGGTAAGCCATGGTGTAGAGGCTCTTTGGTTTCTGTCACTTTTGTGGTGGTACTGTTCCTGACAGGAGTTGTGAATTCAAGAAGAATCTAAGCCCCATTTTCCTCATGTAGTGGAGAGTAATTATCATGGCACCTTATGGGGATGGGGATTGGAAAATTAATACTACAGCAGCCGGGTACGTAGAGTGCTATCCTTAAATGACTTTGCACACACAGGAACATGTCATTTAACGAGGTAGGGTAGGAAAGCAAGAGACGAAATTGGGAGATGGAGAATCTTCAGCGAAGCTCTCTGGAATAAGTGTGGAACCCTTACATTTTTCAGCTACCAAGTACTTTAATAAACCATATTTTAATAAGCTTAAACATCTTAAACTTCTGAGAACCTTTGTGCTTTTTTTTCTAGGCCTTAACACTTACTACATTTCAAGTAAATGAATTGTTTGGTTTTTAATTGATGTAATTTTAAACCTCATTAAATGAGTAGTCTTGAATTCAGACTAATAGTACAGAATTAACTTTGTTCAATTCATCCTGATTATTTTTTTAATGTGGAATTCTTTCTCTAGGGTCCAAGTGCAAGTGCATATGTAACCTACATCAGATCAGAAGATGCTCTCAGAGCCATACAGTGTGTCAATAATGTGGTGGTAGATGGCAGAACACTTAAGGTAGTATTGTTTTGCATTCTGTGATTTGCACATGCCAGGACATTAACATCTAGTGCAGATTCTAAAAATCTGTTGCACATGTTACTATATTACTCAATTAAAAACCTCTCCTTAGACATGGTATTTATATAAACAAGCAGAGCTAGTCAAGAGTCCAAGTGTTCTGAGTTTGAGCTCTTGTGCCTAGTGTTTCATAGGAAACCCCAGAAAAGAATAGGGGATTAACTCAGAAAATATCTTATAAGTTACAGGTATGAACATAAATCTCTACCCCCGTTTGGTCTTGCTTGCTTTTATTTTGGTATGTGATAAAAATTGATTTTGAAACATTCTCATTATCCAGACCCTGGATGTGAGTCAATCTTAATACTGAGATACTATTTAGACTTTATCAAAAAGCTTGTTTTGAGAAGCTCCAATTTTTATGAAGGAATATTGTCTGCTGAGATGTCTGTTAAGTTGTGAAGGAATTTTTTTGTACTTATGTAGCTTCTTTCTGTGCTTAGCTCAGCTACTCAGCCTCTTTTTTTTTTTTTTTCTTTCTCCTTCAGGCATCTTTAGGTACAACAAAATACTGCAGTTATTTCCTAAAGAACATGCAGTGTCCAAAACCTGACTGTATGTATCTACATGAACTGGGGGACGAAGCAGCCAGTTTCACAAAAGAGGAGATGCAGGTAGATGCAAAGAAAGGAGGACCCTAAACTGTAGTATAATTGTCTGTTTTCTTTTGTATGATTTTTTTATATTGTAGTGTAGCCAGCCTTTGAATATTTTTTATGGCAAAACTATCTTTTTACCCAAAAAGATACTTAGCCAAGTGGGCTGTGGTGATAGGAAGTAAGCTAAATTTTCCAATAAGTGTGACGCTTTTACCGGCTCGAAAGGAGTCAGTCCTTCAAGTATTGGAAAGTTAAAGGTTTGTAAGACAATTGTGGTATAGTTTGTTTTTTGAAATATTAAACAGATAAATAGGAAATATATTCAAATATATCTCATGAAATGTGTCTTAATTTGGAAGAGCATTAAGATGTTAGAGGGTAACTACTTAGAGCATAATAGAGCTGTAGGTTAAGATGCATTAACCACGTTAGGTCCATAATCCAGTATCTTGGTTTGCATGGCTGAGGGAATGGGCTTTGAAAGATGGCCTTTTGAGTATGGATCAGAATAATATGTCATAAATTGAGTGTTTTTAATTTTGTGTGGTTTGGAGACTTCTCTAACCTCTTGTGCAACTGAAGAGGTATATAAAATCTGACTGATTTGGATTACCTCTGTTACTGAGTGGGATGTGTAATCAGTACTGTTTGAGTGAACCTTAGGTAAGTAAAGCAAGGACTGCTTTTTCTCCAGTACTTTTTTAGTTTTGTATGAAACAGTTTAAAATGAGAAACAATACTTCTCCTGCTTTAAAATTGTAAGGCTAAAGATTACTCTGAGTTGTACTATGTTACAGTATTTATGGGATAACTTGACGCTGCCATGAATAGTTTAATTGTATTTATCTGACTTTTTTTTTTTTTTAAATCCTGGTGGGTATGGCTGAGAGCTGTGTATATGGGATGGCATTGTGCACCATGGGGGTGTGATTTCTGATATGCACAGATGCTATGCACATTAATTGATACATGTTGTACCTGCTGGTGCACGCTGCGTTTCCTAGTGCACATCAGCATAGTACTGTTTAGAACACTATTTTATGTTCAAATAGTGTTTATGGGGAACATTTTTGGCACACCAGCAGGGTCTACATGGACCTAGTTAGTGCACAACATGTTTGAGTACTTTAGAAATCACACTCCATAGTACTCATTACTGGACTGTGTAGACATGCTATTAGACAGCATTTCATTATGCTATTTACAAAAATCAGTGATAAATGTGTAATAAAGACTTGATACCTGTGTCAGGATATGGTTCCAGTTTTATGGGATGTCTTAGGCACTTTAGAAAGATGCAGTATCATAGCATTGAGGGACACTGGGCACAGATCACTGAAAGTTTTAACATTTCGCAACTTTAGATTTAATTTACAATTGTTTTGTAAATATTGAAATACAATGTAATATTACATGCAAGTTATTTTAATCCAAGATGTATACCAAAAAGTCCTTCAAATTTGGACAGCTTTTGTTCTTGGAAGAGAGAAAGGGCAAAATGTTTTAATATTTAGTCTAATCCTATTTCAGCTGTCCTGCTTAAGTGCCTTCTCTCTCAAAAATAACTATTTTGCATTCGATTGAGTGAACTTTAAGTAAACCATCCTCATATGTTCTAGGAATGCCAAAAGGAAGGCCTTGAATTACAAGAATCTCATTCCTTTCCCCACCCAAAAGTAGTCTCTGCAGTATGGCTCATTGAGGCATAGAAATCTCCTCCATTTCTGAAAGAAGCATGCCTGTCTCCCTGCAGTTCTTTGCTGTACAGAAATCCACTTCTGTATTGAACAATTTCTAGTCACACTAGCCAAAGTGCTTTTGCTTACTCGGTTGATAGCTGTGATGCTTTTGAAATAACCCTTGAAATGCAGAACTGTTTTCAAAGAGTTTCTTTGCTGTTGTAATGAAGAGACTCTCTTCCCTCTGGACAGTGCAATATACATTAGAGAGATGCAAAATGTAGAATGCACACTTCTCTTGGAAATTTACTCTATTTGGACAGTACTACAGCAAACATTTCAGTTTGAACTGGAGAGTAAGTCCTGGGAAGTTTGCAGTGAATTGATTTTTTTTTTTCTGGTTTAAAAGGTCCCCAAAAAAAGCATTTCATATTTTTTAAAAAGCAAACAGTTTGGCACATTCAGCCTCAGACTCCTTGCAATAACCTTTTGACTGAGAAATTGGGAGCTGAAACTTCATATTTGTGAGGCAAGCAAAGGCTTATAGCTTTGCACACCAAGATCTTTCAGATTTGGGGATACGGGACTATGAACTTCAACTCAGTTTGCATTGAAAATTTCAACTCTTTCCTTAGGCTGGTAAACACCAGGAATATGAACAGAAGTTACTGCAGGAATTGTACAAACTAAACCCCAACTTCCTTCAGCTGTCCGTGGGTACAGTTGACAAGAACAAGAACAAAGTAACAGCATTGCAGAGGTATGATGTGTGAATACTGATGGCAGACTGGCTGACTTGGCTTTTCTTTTAAAATGGCTTGTCCTCTTCCACCTCGCCTAAAGCTGTTTAAGATGCAAGGTGTGGAAAGTTCTTTCTCAAATTTTTGCTCACATGTGTGGGTCTTTATGTGGTACTTCGTTCTAGTTGCAATAACATAATGCTGAATCTTTAATAAAGGATTCCTCTTCTTGTACCACATGGATTTATGCACGTTAACTCCAAACAGGCTGTCATTGTTTTGAAGAAGATAAAGGTTTTATTTAAGTTGCATAATTTTTGCAAGAACAATAATGCAATTCAGTGAATATTGTTGCGCAGCAAATGCTTGGTAATTATAGCCAACTTGCAGTTTTTGCTTCTGTAGAATATTTAATTTTTTTAGTATTAACGTACTTCATTGTTAATGTTTGAACACAGATTAAGCCTGTCCTATGTTAGGTTGGTATAATAGGTATTTCAGGGGTGTGAAAAATCCATTATCTCTGAGCTACTCAAACAGATTTAGCTTCTGATGTAGACAGTGGTAGGTTGAGAGATTTCTTCTGTTGACCTAGTAATCTCTTGGGGAGGTGGAGAACCTATGCTTAAGTGAGAACCCCTCCTGTCAGCATAAATAGTGTCTTCACTGAAGTGTTATAGCAGCACAGCTCAAGTAGTGCAGCTGTGCTACAGCAGTGTTTTAAGTGTACTCAGGCCCCCAGAATCTGGGAAGTTAAAGCGAAACAGTTCAACTGTTAGCTTTTTACCTTTGCGTGAGAAATGGGCATATACCCTTTGCTACATCCTAGCTAACTTATGTGGTAGTTTTGATTTTAAATATTTGAAATGTAGCTGTCTTTCTTTTCATCTGTCTTCCCATTACTGCTTGTTACTAGGTATTTTGTTTCAGTTGTGCTCTCCTTTCTAACAGTTTTTAATCCGGTAATTACAACCATACAAAGAAATCAAAAGTTAAAACATTTAGCCTGTGCATATGCTAAACATTTTAAATTTAAGATAAACAAATGGAAGCTATTAATTTTCCATTCAAGAAGGGACTTTCATACTGGAGGTAAACTTTTAAAATGTGCCTTACATTTTATATAGCACTTTTGATTCAGGATAAGAGTTCTTTGTGGGCCTGTTTATCTACTACTGAAACTAATTCTAGCAGCAACACTGTGGAACAGTTTATGTAAAGAAAATGAAGAAAACCTGTATCAAAAGGAAACAGCCGGGGGAGTTATAGTCTATCTACCAGAATTGGAATCTGACTAGGAGACGAGGATTCTTTCCCTACTCTTACAGGAAGTGTCATAATCTTTAAAGATTGCAAGCAATTGGAATCTCCAGTTTTTTCATCTGAAGCCCTGACACCTCTTGTCATGCTTTTTGCCTTTTGGTTCAGTACTCACCTTGCAGGGAAATGTGCAACCAAGTTAAGCCAACTCATCAACTTTTGCAGCATTCAGGTGTTGATGGTTTAAGGCCTGACACAATTCTGTTAACTTCAAACCTGGTGGGATTGCAACACAAGATGTTATAGAACAGGAAGTGAAGAATTGCTCCATTTAAAACTGCTGCAGTAACTCAGGTCATTGGAAAGCATTTGAGCATTGGAATCTGGCCAGTCCTCAGCGCTAACATCCTGGCACTTGTGGAAAAATTCCATGAGGTACTTTGATTTGCAAGTAAACTGAGCTCCAGTTTGTCATTTCATCTGAATGGCATAACCACAACGCAGAAACTGGTTTCAGTACAGATGTGGACTGGTGAATAGCATTGTCTGAATTGCCAGTGTCCTTTCCGATTTCCTCACTGTTGAAGTCTCCATTCAGATGTTAATCAGACATGAGCACATCTAGTTTGAGCTAATTAAATTGTAGACTAATTATATTTAAATTGCTAACCCCTTCACAACTTTCTACTTACAATCAGCTTCTCACTTGTCTGATTCCTTGATATGCTACTATCTTCTGTTAGATTCTACATCTGAATCAACAATTTCCTGATTATTATCATGATTGTGCAGTATTAGGATTTCACTGAGTGATCAAGCATTAGCTGAGCTGTATACAAAATATAGTTCAAATGTAAGCCTGCAGTAATAGTAGAGAAAATATAATTACTGGGCAAAAACTTTGTATAAACATTCTCTTTTTCCAAGTTTGTTCCAGTGTGAAAGTCCCTTTTCACATGTATTTCCTTGTGTGAAAGACACATGCTGTGATTTCTGCCTGTTTGGGTGTGTACATAAGGTACCTAGCAGCACAGCATTCCATAGTTATACAGTAGAAATAATGACATTTGTATTCACTTAAAATATAGAGTGCTGGTATCAGTGGGTGGTTTTGAGTAGTTCTGGCCCTCTTTCTCCTGGCTCTTTCCTCAAACTTGCTTTTAATGGGCCAGAATGATTAATGCTTTCTGTAACACTAAAAATGTTTGCCACTAGCACATGGGGTGAGGGATTATTGCTAGAGAAAAGCTCTTCGGGAAGCCTAGCTTTCACAAGCATTTTAAAACCTTTTTGCTATGGAAAAGTCTGTTGTGGTTTGGATATTTTAGGATCCGTTAACCCATTAGACCGGGGGGGTGGGCGGGCGGCGGCGGGAAGGGAGAAGGAAATGCCCATTGCAGTCTGAAGTCGCATCTAGTTTAGAATTTTAATTTGAAGTTTTTGTTTTAGCTGGAAATTAGTCTTTTATCAGGATAGAATGGTGCAAAGGGCAAAAGAAAAATAATCATGACATAAGATTTAATATAAATAAATGTTTCTTTCAAAGGAATAGAGATCTAAGATGAGTGTTAGGTCAAATTGTTCATTTATGCATAACTTAGGTATGTGTAGGAGTTGATTCACAAAGAACAGAAGGTACAGACAAAATAGTAAACCTTAAAATATCTGAAGCATAGGGGAAAGCCAGGATGATAATGAAATATTGAGGCTGAATAGAAATGTGGGGAAAAAATACTATGACTCTCTAGCTACAAGAATCTTCCTGGTCCCAATTAAGAACCTGTTTAAATCCACTTGAAGATGTGGAATGAATGCTTGGACAAGCAATAAGTCTGTTATACTTACAAAGAGAAAGGATACATGTAAGAAGATTCAGTTGCTTTTAGCGTCTGTACAGTGTACACTATCACCCTAAACGAGATGGTTTTTTAATGAATATTCAAGAAACATTGGGGAAAATGAAGGGGACTAGACATGAATAGGTTTTGTCTTGCGTTTTTAGCTGATTACATACTCATAGAAATATACTTATAGTTATAGATACACGGAAACTGGCTGAAGTGTTGTCTTAGGATGTAATTTCTCACCACTGTAAATAACTTCCACTTTGATTACCTTTTCTAAAGCCATTCTTCCAGATCAGATACATTCCATGGAGGGAACTCTGCTTTTGTTTTATAGAGGAAATTATGACAGTTTTAGATGAAAAACTGAACTAGGACAGACTGTTTAAAAGTATGCTGGAGTGGTTGGCCTCATGGTCTAGTGATGGCCCTATGGACTATCCAGTAGCCAACCAAATTCAGTTGCAGTTCTCTCAGGCCAGCCTGGGGAAAATCCTCAGGGATATGAAAGATATTCAAGAAAATAAAAGGTGATCACTGTTTATAAAACTACTAAATACTTCTGGGATACAGTGAAGAAGCTTTAACTGAGAGCAAGCCCCCACGGGTTTTGGTACTTGAAGCTGTCTAAATGGATATTTTACAGTTGGACAATTTGGACTCCATTGTAGGCAATCTAATTATCTAATCAGTGGGCAGAACGCTGTTTCCTCCAATCTTTTCTCTTGAGGAGCCTTTTTTACCCATCAGCATTAAAATCTGTTTGAAAGATATGCCCAGATGATTCCATTCCTATGGTCTGTCTGGCATGAGGATTCATTTCCTTAGTGTTTACATTTTTAAAACACTTTCTTCATAACTTGAACTCTTCTTTTTTTACTCTTGCCTTTTTCCAGACCCAACAGTAATAACAAAGATGCCTGGCCATCATTACAGAGTTCAAGTAAATCAGCCAACGGTTTAACAATGGAACACAGGAAAACGCCTCCTATATTAGAAAATGGCACAGACCCAGAACACATGACTCCAGATGGTCCAGACTCAGATTTCGGGTAATTGTGCTGCCTTTTATACTCTAGCTAGCTTGCTTTCTCTCTCACTTAATGGTGTGGAGGGATGGTTCTCCGGCCTTTCTGGTTGGAGAGCTGGATTCAAAACTTGATCAGGTCACAGAAATTAGTTTGGGCTCAGCCTAGCCTCTACCCCATGTCAAAAAAACAAAAAACAACTGCATGTGTGGTAGTTTGGGAAAATCCTAAAGCTAAGATAATAGGTGATGGGGCAGGTAAGGATTGAGGTGCATTGGCAGCACTACGGTTACGGGCAGCTGCTACATTAGCTTCCTACACTAAGCATGTCCTAACCAAAGAAGTCCCCAACATCTGTGAAGAACTTGAAAAGTTCTTCAAGAAAGGTATAATTTTTAGTGCATTTGGAGGCTTTTATTTGACTCTTTTTAAAAAAAAAAAGAGTTGGCTTATGATGGCCAAGAAGTTAAATGTTGAACATTCACTTCTATCTCTTCACCTTGATGTGTTCTAGGCAATTAGCCATAGTATTCAAAGTTTCCTACTTTTGCACATGAGCAGGAATGGTAGGGCATCAGTTTGCTGAATTCCTTTACTGAGGATTCTCAATCCATGTGTTTGACCGTTTCACTAGATACTGTTACATGGGATCTCTGAATTTCTTCATAGTACTGTTGGTATCCACTTTCATCATAAACATTGTTTGGCAGATTTTGCTTCATCTTGCCATCATCTCACCACAGGCTGATTCCACTAGATCTCTTGGGCTAAACTGGGTTGGGCTAATCCAAATCTTAGAAGGGAGAAGACAAAAACAAACACAGAATATCACAGTGGTGATGGTGCTGATTCAGCAGCTGTTCTTGCTTTTGGGTCAATATTGAACCACACTTGAGCATGGTGATGAAAGGAATTTCACTATTGAAAGTCACACCTTTTGAGATCTAAGAGGAGTCATCCTCACTTGTGATCAGAAATCGTATGGCACTTCACTCAAGGGTAGGAGTGTTAACAGAGCTGTCAGAGGCAAATTCCAATTAGGTAACTGAGGTTCTATAATTTCCCTTCCAGTTTAATTTAACTCTGATATTCTTCACTTCCAGTCATTTATTGCTGTGTGCTGCTAAACAATTGCTAAGTTTCACTGAAGCTGTGGCTGAATTTCAGTGGTGGGCAAGAATATTATAAGGTGTCCTGGGATCTTTCTGGATGGAATGCACTAAATAAGTGGAACTTTTAAAATACAGGGATCCATTTTATTGATGGATTGTAACAATAGCTTGTAAAACCTGTTCAGCACTTCAAGAACCTTTATATAGCTCTCAAGTATAATGTTTTGCTTCTCATCAATTAGATTGTCATAAATGATGATCATATATTTCCTTCAGGATGTAGCAATACTATTATTGTCAATGTCTTTGTAGGGTTGAAGTGTCACATTTTTTTCTGCCATGTGCTGAATACTTTCCTACTCAAGGACATGAAGGAATGTTAATGTGAATTTACTAAAGCTGTAAAATTTGCATTAAAACCACATTAAATCCCTGTGTGGATAATGTTCATGTTTAGTGGCCTTAATTTGGTTAGTTTAATTCATCTCCAATTGAATTGAGAGAGAGTGAAATAAGGCCACTTTAATTCTGAATGAAGGTGTTCACATGAGTTTAATGCAATGTAACTAAACCACTTCAAATTCACACCTTTAGTTAATTTGGAAGAATTCTCTGCATGTCTCTGTGTATACAAGCTATGAAAAGTTTGCCACAGAATGTTTGTGCTATAGAAGTGTATTAACCCTTGTCATAAATCTGTTGAATCTAACTAGGAAAAGTTATTTGTACAGAACTTGATTTTGCTTAAGTGATCAAGAAATAAAGTGGACCGCCTTGGAATAATCTATATATCTGTTCCTATGTAATTTTTGTCCTTCTAAAGTCTTTTTAAAGTATTTGAGGCCCAATTATAATCTGATACATTTAACCAATGTGTTTATGTACAGAAATTGCTTTTACCCTAGTCCTGTGCTCTGATTAAATTTTAAATTAATTCTAATCACTTAGATTTCTACCTAGCCAAATGGCCTTGTACCCAAACTTCACAGCAATAGGACATTGACAGCTGGTTAGGGTCTAGAGGGCTGCACTCACGTAAAATAACTTGGCGTTAATAATTACTTTTGAACCAAATATAATATTTATAATTTGATCTGTTTTGAACTGTGGCTTTCTAATAAAAATGTAATCTAAAGTTCTTCATATTATTTTGATATTAGTTATCTCTGCAGAGGCAAACATTCGGGTTTGTATAGGCCTCTTCTGTGCTTGGGGTAAATAAGCTGAATTTACAGGACTTTTGCATTAGGACCACAAGCCTTAGATTGGCATGGAATTCAGAGCACTTACGGACTGCTTCTAAATGCCTTTCAGAATTAAAATGGCTGCCATGTTGTTTTAAAAGGATTTGTGTGGTTCTAGTGATCAGGATTCTGCGGTGGCATTTTTGTCCTTTTCTATCTGTTTTTCATTTTTTCTTTGCATTTCTCATCTGTGTTTAGACTTTGCCTCTTCTCAAATTTTCTGAGTCTGGAGACTGAACTCCTTCTCCACTTCAGTAGTTGTTTGGGTCAAAGTAGAAACACCAGTGACAAGTCATTCTCAGACACTTGAATTGCCAGTACCTTGTTTATTTCTCTCTAGAGGAAGGATATCCGCCTTTAAGGCAGTCATTCACAGGCAGTCATTCACATACCTCTTGTAAACACTAAGTTCTTTGTGCATCTCAGTAACAAACCCATGGTACTAAATTCTTTCGTACTGATGGAGCAGGCAGACTTGATGTCTAACAAATTTGGGATTGCAGATGGATTTTTAAAGTGTCCTAGTGGGTGGGGTTCTTGTATGCTTTAAACTTTTTTCCCCATGGCTACTCAATAGAACAATGCACAAGCAGGATAGAGTGTATGAAATACATCTGTATGGCCATAAACTAAAAGTTGGTAAATGGTAAAATTGGAACACTTCTGATTTATGAAGTCCTTGATTCAGCAGGGCTGACAACCACTGCAGGCCCTGGGGCATCTGTGGTGGGGGCAGGGCCGAGGCCAGTCAGCTCTTAGTACCACCGAGACTGTGCGCCTCCCTTTCTCCTTCAGCAGCGGTGGCGGCTGGAGCCCTGTGCTCTTTTGAATCTCCAGGCCCCTGGGGGCTATTACCCCCTTCTTTTTTACCCAGGCTATGTCTACAAAACAAGGATCTATTGGAAAAAGGTATGCAAATTGTGCTCTGCAATTTGCTTACCGTTTTCTGATATTTTTTTCGGAAGGAGCTTTTCTGAAATTTGGCCCATCTACACTGGGCCAAATTTTGGAGAAGCCTCCTCTTTTGGAAGAGCCTTTCCTTGTGGGAGGAGGAAGACAGGGCTTCCGAAAGAGCGCATCTGTTCTTCCGCAAAAAAAAAAAAGCAGCAGAGCAGACGTGCTCCCTGGATGAGGCGGAGTTTAACCCTGTAGTGTAGACACATTCCCTGTCATTGGGCCTGCTTCGAACAATAGGTGGACTTCCCTGTATAACCTCTTGAAATTAGTTTTGGGTAGCTTCTGTTCTAGGCATTTGTACTACAAAATAAACTAACTTCTGATGTTCACTCCAGTTATTCTGATAGTTGCATATATCTTACTTGATATTTTTTTTTCTCCACCCTCCCCTTTCTTTAGCCCGATCGACAAACCTTCAGATGCTCTCAGTATAGGAAATGGTGACAACTCACAACAGGTATGGCCTGAAAGCCAACATTATGTAAATGTCAATTGTATTTGTTTGAAGCTCAGCTGCAACTGCAACCTTCATTTTGAGAAACACATGTTACAAAATATCTAGTTTCTTTTGATAATTGTCTACTACTTTTTAAATGACATTACTCCAAAAAAGGACTGCTTCTGGCTGGTTTTGTTTAGTCCTATAAGCACACAGTTTAAAGGTCAATCTTAATTTAACCTGAACTTTGTTAGTCTTTAAACTGAGATTTAAAATGCTCTACTAATAGTCATTTCTTTAAAGTCTAAAGATACGTATCTTAATTTATTCTATTGTCTGTCTGTCTGTCTTTACTGCCACCAGATATCAAACAGTGACACACCTTCACCACCACCTGGTTTATCAAAACCCAATCCAGTCCTACCCATCAGTTCATCCAATCACAGTGCGCGGTCTCCTTTTGAAGGAGCTGTAACAGAGTCACAGTCGCTCTTCTCGGACAACTTCCGACATCCAAACCCCATCCCAAGCGGGCTCCCCCCATTCCCCAGCTCTCCACAGACTTCCAATGACTGGCCCACGGCACCAGAACCACAGAGCCTCTTCACATCAGGTATTAAGGCCTAGTTAAGGTGTCAGTTGCTTGCTTTTGTAGTTTATGCCTGAAATAGTGTGGAATTTGCAGACCATGGAACTTTATTTTGTTACTCACTGTTTTAATTACATTTGAGTCAAGTTTACGTAATTGTTACCCGAAGTCAGTCTTCCCAACATCCCAGTTGCTTGTTGAAACCATCAAAGCATCTAGTGCAGTAGCATTCATGTAGGTTTAAATGTTAAAACCACAGTTTAATACAGATCTTAATGTGGAATGAATGTTCACATTTTTTGCTTAATAGCAAAACATAGACCTTAGTAATATGAGTATATACCAAACTAGATATTTATATTATCTGAAAATGCACCATGTAGAGGTTTGTAATCTTTAATGAAGGGGCTTTGACAGTTTTTGGCTGATGCAAGCTAACTTAGTGTCTCTGGGCTTAAATTGCATCAAGGGAGATTTAAGTAGGATATTAGGAAAAACTTGCTAATTGTCAGGGTGGCTAAGCACTGGAATAAATTGCTATGGAGGGTGTGGAATCTGCATCAGTGGAGATACTTAAGAGCGGGCTAGATATACATTTGTTAGAGATGATCTAGATGGTGCTTGGCCCTTGCATGAGGGCAAAGGATTGGACTTGATGACCTCTCGAGGTCCCTTCCAGTTTTAGTATTGTGATTCTATTTTTGGCGAGCGATTGTATAGTCAATCACTCACTTTAGAAAGTGTCAAAGATACTAGGACCAGCTGCAGCCACTGAAGGGTAACTGCATTGCAGAGATGGTTTTTTAGAATATCCATTCATAGGAATGTTGTGCTGTATCATGTACGTCAAATGAAATTAAATATACCCTGTTGTGGTATCAAATGTCTAGTGGCTAATGGCATGTACATGTTTCATAGGAAACTGCAGAATATTTTAGGTTTCTGAGTCATAGATGTATCTTTCATTTACCAGGCAGTGTATTACCAAATACATTTTTGGGTAGATTGTATGTTTTGATGCTTATGTCCCTCTTGACTTGGAGATGGACTTTATGTAAGGAATAAGCAACAGTGAAAGGTGAACTCCCAGGCAACACAGAACTGGTTTCTACTGCTGTCAGTGGTACTTTATGGATTGTGTTGCCACTTAGGTTTAAGGTTGTCTATACCACAGATCTTAATATGACACAGCTGTACCACTATAGCTGTGCTGCTGTAAGGTCTCCTGTGTAGCTGCTCTTTGCTGGAAGGAAGCAACTACTGCTGGCATAATTAAACAACCCTCAGCGAATGGCGCTAGCTATGTTGGCCTGTACAAACCAACACTTTTGCTGGTGAAACTTGTCAGTCAGGGATGGGGGACGATGACACAAGTTTTACTGACAGAAGTGGTGGTGTAGACAAAGCCGGAATGTAGAAGATCTACCTTCCTCATGTCTAGTGTCTTTTTATTCCATAATTCTTATACTCGAACAGAAGTGGAAGTTGAGATTCTAGTCTTTTGAAAATGATACACAGAACAGTTTGCATAATTTCTCTATTCACCTCACTGATGTGTACTCCTCTAAGCAGTTGATTCAGCTTCTCCCTCCCAACAGAAGACAATGCAAATTCTCATTTGTGGTATTGCCTTACACAAGAGGACTGGTTGGCTCAATCTCTCCAGCATGTTGTCTGCTGTACTTTTCTCCAAAAACTGATTGTCCATTTCCGATGTTCAGACACTATGAACTTAGTATTTTTAAAACCTACATAAACAGTAGGATGAACTGTGTATACACAAAGGGAAATTAAAATGCAAGGAAGAGGTTTTGGTTACTCATGTCCACAACAGTGCTTCCGAGTACTTATTAAAATTTACAGTACAGCTATTTTTCTTCAACTTCCGTAGTCTATCAAAGTGCATATTTTACTCATTTACATAATTTGGTTTTGTTCATGCACTGTAAAATAACTTCTGAGCAACCCTGGGAAATATCTGTACTTGTTTTCAGAAGTACAAGAGGCCAAACCTTTTCTCCTACAAGATTGTTACATAGCAGCCATGAAATACAACATTAGAATTTAAAGCAGAATATTGAATTTAACACTTATTTAAGGGATTTTTTCTTTATCACTCCTTCACTGAGTCTTGCATTAGTCAAACTAGTATAAACCCAATATTTTGTGCATCTTAGTCATCCTATATTTGTTTTGTTTATACTGAAGATATTTAATTGGTAAGGGCTTTCTTTATTGCATGTTAGACCTGTTTCTGCTGCATCCTACAGTGAAATCAGTCTTGTCTGGATGTTGACATTTAATAGTAGCAGATCTGAAAACTGTGCAACAATAAGACTTTCTTTTGAGAGACTAAGGAGGTGAGAACAGTTCAAATGTTAAATGTTGTATCTCTTATCCTTCTACAGAAACCATCCCAGTATCCTCCTCTACAGACTGGCAAGCGGCATTTGGGTTTGGCTCCTCTAAACAGCAAGAGGATGATTTAGGGTTTGACCCTTTTGATATCACTCGCAAAGCCTTAGCAGACCTGATTGAGAAGGAACTATCAGTCCAAGACCAGCCTTCCCTCTCGCCCACATCTTTTCAGAACCCTTCCCCGCACACTACAACCGCCAAAGGGTCAGGATCTGGATTCCTGCATCCTGCTGCGCCCTCAAATGCCAACTCTCTCAGTAGCACCTTTCCAGTCTTGCCACAGAGGTTTCCGCAGTTTCCACAGCACCGAGCAGTTTACAACTCCTTCAGTTTTCCGGGCCAAGCAGCTCGCTATCCCTGGATGGCCTTCCCTCGCAATAGCATCATGCACTTGAACCACACAGCAAATCCCACCTCAAATAGTAATTTCTTGGACTTGACTCTCCCTCCACAACACAGCACAGGTCTGGGAGGGATCCCTATATCAGGTAGGTGAATCAAGGCAGCCATGAACCTATCACCAGTTTCATGCCTTCAGCTTCTCTGAGCCAGGGTGGGAAGAGAGGTGGAAAGAGGGGCTAGTTGGATACCAGTGCTAGAATGCTACTATAATTGTCATCCTGGTATTCTTTTGGGAGAACATTGTTTTAAATGGGTCCACTTTCATTTTTTCAGAAGGTTTAATTGGCGGTTTAGCCTTGTAACATTGAGCTTTATAAGGAAGGTGGAGTATCTTGTGCCCAATTTATTTCAAAAGAGATTGGTATTTCAGTTCTTCAGTCTTGCCAGACTCTGGCTTTCGATGAAAATTTAAAAGGAAGAGTAGGCCTTGAATTCTGTAGATGCCTATATCAACATGCAAGCGCTAACCCAAATTTAAAAAAATATGCAAATATTCTTTGCAAGTATAACACACAAATCCATTGGCCAGCTGTCTTGGCTAGATTGTTCCCTTC
This sequence comes from Rafetus swinhoei, assembly GCA_019425775.1. Taxonomy (NCBI): domain Eukaryota; kingdom Metazoa; phylum Chordata; order Testudines; family Trionychidae; genus Rafetus; species Rafetus swinhoei. Next base: position 263,419,086 of record CM033437.1, on the reverse strand, counting down.
CATATGCAACCAAAACAAACTACATATTTAACACTCTATTGATTTCTGCACTCCAAATAGTTTTAATGTTTTACATGCAATCCTTGATGTCCTAAGAAAAAACAGGCTGGCACTGGACAATGACTCTATCGGTGGGACATGGCAACAAACATTGTAAATGAGAGGCGAAATAACCGGAACGCTAGTCTAGTTCACTTCCGGGATTTGAAGCTCATCTTGTACTTCATGCCTTCTTTTATAGTTTGGCTTCAACGGGCGTTCCAGGAAAAAAATATTCCTATGGAACTATGTAGTCAAGATGACCAGCAATTTAAGGAAGAGACTCTCTTATGCTATTTGTAGTAGTGGGTTGAGGAAAACTGTTCCTTGAGACATTGCCATTATTATTTTCGTTAAGCATTTTGAAGAAATAAGTTGCAATTTCCTCACTGAGGAACATTGGGACAATGGAACAGATGGCCTACAGAGGTTGTGGAAGCTCCTTCGCTGGAGGTTTATAAAAGGAGGCTGGATAACAGTCTGTCTTGCTTGATTTATTTAGATATAGCAAACCCTGCATCTTGGCAGAGAGATTAGACTTGATGACCCTTGTGGTCCTTTCTAAACCCAGATCCTGTTGTTCTACTGATTTAAGAAAATCCAAAGACAAGTGACATAGAAATTTTTTACTACATATTTTTGCTACTCAAGTGGAGAAGTTTTGGCAGTTTCTTCTTTCCTTCTGCTTTGTCCTATGAATCCTCACTAGAGCCCAATTATTTCCCATGCTTTTGCCTAGGCTTCCTGAGAGTAAAACAAATATTTACAGCATGGAACAAATGTTTGGGACTATCCAGGCTAGTCTTAAAATGAAGTTGGCTCCCTCAAGTTAAATGATTTAACTATGGATATAAAAAAACCCCCAAAGGTAAACAAAGCCCCTAGTTTTTTGTTACCTCATTAAGATGTTTACATTTACAACCTAACAGTACAAATAGATCTTTTCACTAAATTAGATCAAATTTATTTGCAGTTTCACACTGAAAATTATTCCGGGCTCTGTGACCAGATCTATATTATCCTGGGCCAGTGGCAACAGCTGCTCCTCCAAGGGGCTAGTAGCAGGGCTGAGGGTAGTTATGTTATTGGTGTTGCATAGATAATGTTCTTCATTCTGGCAATATGGGTGTATATGGTTGGTCTTAAAATGGCATCATGTAATTACCTTTTGGTGTGCTGTTTTCCCTTTTTGTGCTGCACAAAATTTGGATATTCTTGGTATAACTTTGCAGGAAGCGTTTCATGGATCTTTGAGCCCATGTCTCGTATATAGCCTGTCACTTATGCTTTTTTCACTGCCTGTTTGTAATAGAATAATATCGTTAAAACACCAGTGTTTTCTCTCCGTATGTAACAGAACAAATTCATTTTCCAAAAAATATTTCTAAGTACTGAAAACGCAAAATAAACATCTGTTACTCTCTTGCCAACTTTGAACTCTTGATAAGAGAGCATTGCTGGTTGCCTAATTCAGTCTGGCAAGTCCGTTAGCTCTCCACATCCATAGTGGCGTTGATAAACTCCTTCAGAGGGGGGTGTTGCCTGTGTGGCTATTCTTTTTTTTGCTGATCCAAAATTTAACTGAAGTACAAAGAGGTTTTATTGGATTATGGATTTTTATTGTATGGATTTGTTCTGTTTGCATGGTACCTCACACAGTGCTGTTCTGGTCAATGACTGGTGGCTCTTGAGTTACTGAAATATAAAACAATAATTCTTGAAAGATAGAAGGAAGTGTCATTGTACTTCCTAGGTTTTCCCATGGCATGTTGACCCATTAGAACATCTCTTATTTCCCACCACTCACTTGAATAATGCTCATTTCAGATAGTTCTTTCTATAAGCTTTCTACAAAATGGCTCTTACTTTATCATGTGGTAATTTCCCTTCTTTAGACTTGTCTATAGACATGCTACTGATAGTTAAAATGGTACAACCCCTTAGTGTGGTTTTAGTGTTACATTCCATGTGGGGGAAAATAAATGATCCCCATATAAGGCACCATTATATCAATAATTGCATCAATAGTAGGGGATTGTACTATTATAATCTATAAAATTGCAGCCCTAACAGATAGTTATACCAATTCTAAAAACTATGTAGACTAGGTCTTTAAGGCCGTGTTTACGCTAACGGGCTCTAATAGTTTAACAGGACCCTGCCTGATATGGTGTGGTAAGTTTATTTAGCAGTTCATAAATAGTGAACTGAGAAGTATACAAAGGTGCGTTTTTTGGTTTTTTTTTTTTTTTTTTTTAAGTTTGGCAAAAAGGTAACATTGAAACTTACCATACTAGAGAAGTTTTCACCTGTCATCAGAAGTAGTACTCTCTATGGGGCTCCTGCAGCATCCAGGATTTTACTCATTGTGATTAAAAATATTAGAAACTGCTGGTATTTTCTCTACACTAGGACTACTAGTAGACTGAATGCTTTCATAGATCAGGGATCCAAAATGCTTTTGGGATGAGTAAAACTTACAAACAATCCTGAATTAGTGTTTAGAAGGAGGATATCTGAGCCTTCCAAGCATCATTCAGTTAACTTTCCACTTGCCTAGCTATTTTCAATGGTTTTTATTTGTATATTAAAAACAACCCTGATTAGAAGAGCCTCCCAAACTTCTGCTTGAAATCAGCATACTGTTTGCTAGATTCTTCAGTCCCATGATTCGCTAGTTTTACTACAAAATGTTGTGGATGTTTAGCCAATTAATTTGCTGAAATGTTAGTGCTATAATTTTGCATAAAGAGATTTCTTGGTGCCGTAGTGTGGCTCATTCAAATGTTCTGTTTAACCTTAATGGTTACTTTTAAGGTTACAAAGGGGAGAGAGAACCTTAAAATTAATAACATTTCACATCGGTATTCATTATAGTTTTTTCAGTGTTAACTTTAGAACCTCATATAAATGTTACCTCCTGTTTAGTCCAGAATAGAATTGCTTGTTATAATTTGCAATCTTTTAATCCAGGGTTGGGGAACCTAAGGCCTGGGGGCTGGATGTGGCCCCCAAGCTTGCCTGGATCTGGTCCCTGAGGCTCAGGGCTCCCCCCAACACTGGGGCGGGGGGCGGGCATGCTGGTGCTCGAGCCCCCCTGCCATTCTCCAAAACGGCTGTTTGATACCCACTAATATAAATGAAGGGATACTCAGAGCAGGTATAATTTTATATAGGACCCATATTAAGAAGATAAAACACCATGTGCATTGATCATATGCTCTTGTACTGATGTGATTCATGAAGGAAATGCATGGTGGTTGTAAGGCTACTGTACTGTTAATTGCAAACATTTGATACTTTGCCAGGCAGCTGGCTCCATAATCTTCCTTGGTATGCACAGAAATCTGTAACTGGAATGTTCACAGGGCGCAAATCTACCATAAAACACCACTTTACCTTTTCCCTCAGGCCCCTTACAATGATTCAAACATAAATGTACATACTTTTAGCTTAGCTAAACTAACTATTCTATATATTTCTTCTGATTGCAAGGGTTTTTGTGGTCACATTTTGGTAGGATTATTAACATTTCTATTCTGGGGATGGTAGCATTTGGAAGATGAGTATTCTACTGTACATATTTTAATTTTGTTAATATATAGCAGGACAGTATGATTATGTATACAGGAAATTTATGGATGTACCTGTTCTTCTCAGTACCATTATGACAGTTAAATCATTTTAATCGGTTTTGCTAAACTTCTAGATTTGTAGTGTGGGACCTTTTCTTTTTTTAGCCTTTGTCTCTGGAGTGTTGATCATAATCAGTCACCTTCAGAGCCTCATGCCAGAATCATCTCAGGCTTTTGCTTCAATATAGGTGTAATTGAGAGATTGCGTCCGTTGAATCTGAGCTTGCATAGCTTGATAGCAAATTTTTACATACACACAACCTGGTAGATGGGAGCACTCTGTAAATAGTTAACTCGGGCTTCTATTTTCCTAAGAGGCAAGGGATTCTTTGTTTAACAGGTTTAAGTTTTTTTAAAGAATGTTAAGCACCACACAGGTCTATCTTCGTTGCTGTTTCTACATCCAAACACACTGACTGTGCTATTTAACAACCAAGGTGACTTACAAAAGTCATCCTTGCCTTTATGCTTTAGGTCTCTAAAGCAGAATTACTTAGAACAGAGGGGGCAAAGAAAACAATTGTACCTATCTTATTCTGTTATACTGAATAACATTTAAAAGGTGCCTTTTCTCACCATTTGAGTCATGACACATCATATCCATCAACTTTGCTGAATATCAAATCTCCGTACCTGCTACTGTACTTCAGGGAGTGTGCTGTTAACATCGCTGCTTTGACCTCTGTCACAACTTCCTTACTTGAATTCCCATAGAAGAGGGTGGTGTATCAATCATAGTCGATGCTGAGTCTCCTATGCATTGACATCAAGGGAGCAATTTTGCAAACTTTGGCTTAATGCCTTCAAACCCAAATCTTAACCTTCCTTTCAGTTAGTAATCCCTCTGTCTCATTGGTCTTTACCCCTCTGGCCCAGTCATTTGTGTCTCATGATTTATTCTTTCTAGATTCTATACAGGGTAAGGTGTGGGGATACAGTTTTAGCTGAATCTTGAGACTCAAGAACTCTTGAGCTTCTGATATGCTCTGTGGCCTTGGCCAAATTACATGAGGATTGTTTCTTTTCTGTAAGTTGGGGATACTTGCCTACCTTTCAGGGATGTATTAAGTGTGTTGTAAAGTGCATTGATGGTGAAAAACTATGTATGAAGTATTATCCAATGCCCCTGCATGCCCATATGACTTGACTTAGCAGTTTCTCACTCCCACAGACGGCTCTGGAAGTGTTCTCTAATGCCTCACTCAAATTAATGCCTCAATATTTCCACCTTTTCATCCTTTTCTTGACCATGGGCAAAGGATTTCCATCCCCTTTCTTAATGTAACTGGCCTAGCTTTAAATACTGTCACAGACACTTCATTCACCTTCTGTCACCCTTTTGACATAGTTTTCCTTAAACTCCTATCTGTTTGGCACACTAACTTACCATTTGTCTTGTCTCAGCAGCATTGCTTGCAACACTTCTACCATTATCAACAATTCCTTTTCTTTCTGCTACTTTCCTAACTCCCTAAAACTTGCTATTGCCCACCTTTTGTAAGCCTTTATCTCACAATGACAAGTACTAATCATATTGACCAAAACCGGTTCTCCACACATGCTGGTTTCATGGCGCCGTCTGTGTTCCCCTTGCTGCCTCTCACAGCTTAAGTCGGCTTTCCATGAGCACTGGCTTCATGGAGCCGCCTCCCTCCCCCCACGCTGATGCTCTGTACCAGAGGTAGCTGTGCAGGGGGGAGTAGGCAGGATGCCTGCACAGCCACTGTCCATGGGGCGCTTGGACCCCCTGTGGATAGAGGTTGCTGCTGTCCTGGACTGTTGCTTCAGCACACTACATAGTACAATAAACCTCCGATAATCCAGCACCTTTAGGACCCAGGGGGTGCCGGATTATCAGATATGCCGGACTATCAGAAGGGGGGCTATGAGGGGTCTAGGATGGTGTGGGGGGGATGTCACCCCAGACCCCTCATAGCCCCCCTTCCGATAGTCCGGCTCTGTCCCAGGTGTCCCCGATTCAGCCGCTGCTGGTCAGTTTCAGCAGCAGCTGAATCGGGAAGCCTGCGGCAGAGCAGCTGGGGTGCTACCGGGTTGGTCCGGTAGCGCCGCCCCTTTGCGCTGCGAGACCAACCCGGCAGCACCCCAGTTGCTCTTGGGGACGCCAGGGGCAGAGCAGCTGGGGTGCTGCCGGGTTGGTCCCGCAGCGCTGAGGGGCAGCGCTCCAGCTGCTCTGCCCCCGGCTTCCCCCATTCAGCTGCTGGTCAGTTTCAGCAGCGGCTGAATCAGGGAAGCTGGGGGCAGAGCAGCTCCAATGGTCGGGCTGCCTGGAGCACTTCCGGGTTCCTGATGGTGCCGGACCATCAGGAGTGCTGGACCATCAGATGCTGGACCAATGGAGTTTTACTGTAAATGGTAAATCCTCTTAGCCAGTTTTCTGGGCTTTCCTTTTCTTAAACCATAGTGTTAGCTGTATGAACACCATTGAATCAATGCTAGTTCATAGCTCTTTGTGTATATTACATTTACATTCTTACACTGATTGTCAACTCTCTGCTTACCTCAGCCATGTACACTTATAGATTAGACACTATATATCATTACACAAACCAGAGAAATAGTTTGTGGTAAATAGGACAAATGCAAAGTAGTCCATTTCAGGGACCAGACTGACATTTTTTTTAAAAAGAAGCAAGATAGACATTTTTAATTCTGCCTCTTGAATCTTATATCTCTGCTTTTCATCTGCTCCCTCTACTCATTTACTAAGTAAAAAGCTGTTGAGAGAAAGTCGTGTATGTTCAAGATTTTTCTACACAGCTTCTCCAATTTGGAACAGTCTCATTGTTTCTCTACCTCTCTTAAATCTCATTTTTAAAATTCCCTTTGCTGTTAATTTTGTAATATTTAACCCTGAGGTCTTTAGATACAGTTGTTTGAAAGATGCTATTCCTAATAAAACCCACTGTATAAAAATCAGTGCACTAGTCCATAGCAGTAGTTCTCAATCTTTTAATTTGTGGACCCCTTTGGAAATTTCAAATGGAGGTATGGACCTCTTTGGAAATCTATTGTCTGTACATATAGTTGAATTCTGTTGTCACATCTCAATCCATCTCTTGTGGACCCCAGAGACCTAGTTCAGACTAGGATGTAATAGTATAGTCGGTTAACCAATTAACCGATAAGCAAAAGCTTATAGGTTAATGCTATAGACTACATGCATTTCCCCACTTTCCCCTGCCAGTTAATTTTTTAGCAAGGTGGCCAACAGCCTGGCTCAGTCTTGGCTCATGCTAGGTCCAGGACCTACCCCCGCTGCCGCTCTGCCTTTAAAGTGTATTAGGAGCCAGATGGGCAGGTAGCCCAGCTCAGTTCCGGTTTGCGCTGGGTCCTGAATAAGGATGTTAAATTGTGGTTAATTTATTAGTCGAGTAGTTAATGGAATTTCCATCAACTATTCGACTAGTTGATAGGCACTTCCACATTCCTCCTTTGAAATGTACTAGAGCCCCCTGCTGGAGGAATGCGGAACACCGCATGCAGCCTGGGGCCAGCAGGAAGTCCAGCTGACTCCGGGTTGCACATGGGTACCAGCTTTGAAATGTACAAGAGTCCCCAGCGGGGGCTCTTGTGAATTTCAAAGCAGAAACACCCTCATGGAGCCTGGTGTCAGTGGGGGGGGACTCAGAGTCCCCCACTGACCCCAGGCTCCATGAGGGCGCTTCCGCTTTGAAATGCCACACGGAGCCTGGGGTCACTTAGTCAGAGGCGATTTCCTGTGTTCTTTTCTCCTATTTTCCGCTCAGAACTGCAATATAATGCATATGGTGTGGGGTGTAGCTATATTATACACTGTTGTAAAGACATGTGAGCCCTTTCCACGCTACAGTTGCTGCTATTACTACCACCACAGGAACTGCACCAATGGTAAATTTGAACACCTGACTTTTGCCAATACATCTGTATGTAAAGAGTTAAAATCACTGAGATGACACTTTAACTCTGTTTTTCTTAGACACATTGGCTATGAGTTGGGACCTACCAAATTCAGTCCATTTTGGTCAATTTCATGGTCATAGGATTTGTAAAATTTTAAGTGTCATGATTTCAGCTATTTAAATCTGGAATTTCATGTAATTGTAGGGTCCTGACCCAAAAAGGAAGTGTGTGTGGTACTGCTACCCTTACTTCTGTGCTGCTGCTGGCAGGAGACTGCCTTCAGAGTTCAGTGGCTGGAGAGTGGAGGCTGCTGGCTGGGAGCTCAGCTCTGAAAGCAGCACCACCACCAGCAGCAGTGCAGAAGTAAGGATGATGACATATTTTAATTGCTGCTGGTGGGGTGCTGCTTTCAGAGCTGGGCACCCAGCCAGTAGTTGCTGCTGTTCTGCTGCCCAGCTCTGAGGAAAGCACAGAAGTAAGGCAGGAAATACCATGACCTCCCCGCAACTCAGTTTTTGAAACACTGGTCTGCTCATGAAATCTGTATAGTATAGGACGGGTCGGCAACCCCAGGCAAGTGGCACACAAGCTGATTTCCTGTGGCATGTGGGGTGGGAGCTCAGCCCTGCCCTGCCCCCTCCCTTCCCGCTCAGTCAGCAAGGCGCTCATGCTGTGGCTCCAGCCTCAGCCATGCAGCTGCTGGCTGAAGCACCAGCTCCGGCTTCCTGCTGGGACAGGCAGCAGGAGAGGCACATGTGCATGTCCCTGGGGTTGCCCCTGCCCAGCCTGGATGTGCAGCTCTCAGAGCTAAGGGGTTAACCCCCACTCCTGACTACAGACTTCCTGCTTCAGCAGGGGGTGGGGCACAGGGCTGTTCTGTGAGCTGTGTTCAGGGTTGGGGAGTTATCCCTGGGCTCTGTCTGCCCTAGCCCCGGAGCCACAGCCCAGGTAAAGGACTGGGCAAGGAAGAGACTTTGCCCGCCCTGCCCCGCCCCACCCCAGCACTGCTGCCCTTCTGGTGAGTGCAGTGGGGGAACAGGCATGTGGGGGCACGAGGAGGTGAAGGAGTATGTGGGAGCAGGATGGGAGGGTGCAGGGATTGCACTGAGGGGACATGGGTTGCACTGAGTGGCATGAGGTGATGCAGGGGATCAGGCGGGGGGGATCATGAGGCTATGGGGAGCAAGGCTGGAGCAGAGGGAAGATGTGAGGGGGAGATACAATTTTACTTTGCAGAAGCTGCACTTTCCTTTATTCCCCACTTCTTTGCCTCCCTCCCCAATTAGCTATTTGGCTGCATTCTCTCATTCATCTTCCCCAATCCCCTCCTGGCCCCTGAACTCCCTCTCCTGCTGCCAAACTTGCTTCCAGATCCTACTGTCCTCACCCCATCCTGCATCCCTATCCCACTTGTTGGCAGCCCTGTCCTGCACATTGAACCCCTCATTTTTTGTTCCCACCCCAGACCTAAGGGAGTCCACAAAATCCCCTAACTTTAGAACCCCAGAAAAGCAAATCTGGCCTATGGGAAGCTCTAAACCTCAGTCTTCCTGCCCCTTCCCCCACCCCATGGGGGCTGGAGTACCAGAAGAGTGAGGCATCTCAGCTGGGGGTTTTTGGAGAAGTTTTTTTTACTTGTGGTCACCAACTGATTTTTCTGTGGGTCAGTGACCCCAACTCAAGAAAGGTTCCCAACCCCCTGCCATAAAGAAAGAAAACATTGAAACCTTTTGTTGGACATATTTTACTTTATTTAAAATGAAGTTTGATAAATGCACATGAGAAAGTTAGTTAGTTTCAGAGGTGCAGCTGTGTTAGTCTGTAATGGGAAAAACTTAAAGAATAATAAATAGTCTTGTAGCATGTTAGAGAGTAACAAAGTGTAGAAAACACTTGATCTGTTGAATGATTTAAATTAAACCCTTCTCCCCAGCTGCAGCGCTGGCAAAATGGCTTGGGCGTAATTATGTAATTAACAGTAAGTTTCCATTAACAACTGATAGTCTGCAAAAAGGTTTGCACTGACCCAGGTGGTCCACAAGGTACAGGATGGGAGAGCCCCCGAGTGGCACAGCCCAGGGCAGGAGGGTTAAATCTTGGCATGCCACTTCAGAAAGGTGGTTGACCTGGTATAGGATAAAAACATGCAAAATACCAGATTTCATGGGGGGTTGGGAAGAGACCAGATTTCACTGCTGTGAATTTGGTAGGGCCCTAGCTATGAGTGTTGGTCATTAGGATTTTTCGATTAGTAAAGTTTTACTTCCTGAGGTCCAAGTAGTAGTCAAACTGGAAAAAAGGTAATGGTACTCAGTCAGACTTCACCCGCTTGGCTCTGAGTGAGAACCCTTCATGGTGGATTGTGGATTTTTTTAAAAATAGAATCATGCAAGTCTGCTTCACTCTCCCTTGCTGGGACTTGGATGCCATCCCAGGCTTTATTACAGTTTAGCTTTCAAGAATCAGACTGGAAAAAATAAACAGTAAAAGGAGTGTACCACCATCTCAAAAATGCAAAGTTTGAGGTGGAGGTGGAGCTTTGGAACTTACCACCATTTATTTTTTTTCATGTCTGCTTCACTCCCCCTTGCTGGGATTTGGATGCCATCCCAGGCTTTCTCTTTTCATGCATACTGTGGTAAATAGTAACATAATGTTGACTATCATTTTAAAATTGTAACACTTCATTTAGATAATCATGTACCATGTTTTTCCGGGACATTTTCAGGCAGCCTAGAGACTTACGCAGACGTTACTGTATCCGTTTAGATTTTGTTCATATTTTGAAGGTTATCTTTGCAACTCTATTGATTAGACTTTTAAAATAAGTTTAAATTCTTAAGGACAACATGGTAGCCACAGGGGAAAAAATACTGGCTTGCTAAGCTTCTTGTCTGTCACTAGCCGTTAACTTAATTTTTGCTCTTTTTGAAAGGCTCATGCAAGTATGACTTGTCCCACATCTTATGAATTAGATCTATTGAGGTACAAGTATAAAAGTGTAGGATTAAGAGTGAGTTTTAGAAAACGTGGCCATTGTTCATGCAAATGGGCTGAATGTACGTGATCCTCTTGGGCCAATGATTTGCTCTACTAAAGCAAGTAGAGGAAATCACAAACTAATGTTCAAGCCCGTGAGACCTTTGACTTTGTATCCATGTGGCGGAATGAAATCTGGAGCTGCCATTTTCATCTACTGTTAGCTCATAATATCATAGAAGAAGTCCAATTTTGAAAATAGGCACTCTGCAACAATAGATCCAGGACATGTACTCAAAGCATGCCATGCCACTTTTCTGAAGTTGGGAAGTATGTCTTCCCAAGTATACAAAATGCCAGCGCATCCAGTTTGTCAGGATTAGGCATGCTGAAATTTCCCTTTCAGATTTGAAATTTAATCTTTAGTGTCAAATGGTTGAAATACCCTGGCATAAGTCATATCTGCTACAAAATTCACATTGAGGAAAGTGTGCAATACCTGGATCACATTCCAAAATAATCTTTGGCCCCAAACATTTTAGCATTCTGATTGTGCCACAGGCCTTTCCTGTTTCTTGCTGATTTTTGTGTTCAAAAGTTTAGCATGTTTTGGAATCAGAAGGGTTTCCAGAGACAGCTGGGTTTTCTTGTCATATGTTTCTTGTGCCAGTCATTTTCGTATATGCTAGTCTAGTTAGTTTGGTTCTAAAACAGCAATTCTAAGGATGATGTAGGTCTAGGACAGTGGTTCCCAAACTTTTCGGCATCATGCCCCCTTTTTGATTTTTTGAAACCCCTCTTCTCCCCCTGCAAAAAGGAACTGACCGGGGCAGCAAAACTTGATGGGGGCTGGGATGCCTCGCACACGCTCCCCCCCTGGAATTTCTTCATGCCCCCCAGTTTGGGAACCCATGGTTTAGGAGATGCATTAGCATAGTCCACATGTTTAGGTGACTGGTTCTGAAGTACAAAGTCATCCACCAGTGTGAGACAGTAGGGATAGTCTGCACTGTTCTGCACCGTGTAAAACAAAGCCTTCAGCTTGTTTGCTTAAAGAAGCTTGAAAAGACCCTGAATTCAATGATGCAAGACTTAATGTCTTTCATTTCTTCTCTAGCCAGTAGGTACTGACAGCACAACATTAGTTAGATAAGCAGGACAAATATGTAGCAGCTTTGCTTTCTGGTTGGGTTTAATCTCCCATGCAAACTTAGCCTTGTAGGAAGTAGAATCTGTTAGTTGTGGCCATATTCTCCCAAGTTTGTACATTTCAAAACATGTCCCTTTCAGCTGCATTGACAAAATAGGTGCCAGCTTTGGGGATGCATGTAACAATCAGCACAAAACAGTGCAGGTTTGTTTGTAATAAAAAATTAAAGCAGAAGGCCAAGAATTGGATGGTCCAAAGCAGTGCTTCTCAACCTTTTTTTATAAAGTATCCCTTTTTCAAAAAAACCAAAAGAATAAGTACCCCCAGTACCTACAGTTTTCGGGGACACAGGGTTTTTTTTTCCCCTACCATTGCAACACATTTGTTTAAACAACTTAATCGTAGACGGGCAGGTGATGAAATTTTTGGGTGTAAAAAGTACAAAAACAATAAAACACTGTAAAACTTGAAACACAAATTCAGTTTTCTCCAAATTACAGATGTTGACTTTACCCCTCCCCCCGACTTCTCTCGAGTACCCCTAAGGGTACTCATACCACTGGTTGAGAAACACTGGTCCAAAGCATCAGGAAACTTGTCAAAAATCAGATTATCAGGTAACATATTTCCATCAATTGTTCCATAATTTCAGATACTAAAGCATCGTTGTTGTGTTTTAAATGTTTACAAGTGAGGTACCTGCGTTAAGGTAGGGTTTTTGCTGCTGGACAGCTTTGTGTCTGTCACAATAGGCCCTTCTGCAATTAAAAAGTACAGTAAAACTCCAATAGTCCGGCACTCCTGATAGTCCGGCATCAAAATGGCAAGAGCCTAGTGAGTGAGCTTTGGCAAAAAATGAGTCACAAGGTAACAGCGGCAGCAGCTGAACTGAGCAAAAAGGGTAAAAAAGGCTTAAAAAACCTAAAACATTACAGTATACTCTGTACAGTATGTACAATAAAGGTTAAGAACACTTTATATACAGTATATAATGTATACAGTGTATATATATATAACCTGCTTATAGTACCTCCTGATAGTCCGGCATATCTGATAATCCAGCACCACCTAAATCCCATAGGTTCCAGATTATCGGAAGTCTACTGTATAACAGCAGCGGGCACAAAGGATTGTCAAAGTGCTGACATTCTGTGCTATACAGAGGCATGATTTCTTGGTATCTCCATTTATATTTACCAAGTTGAGCATTGCTCTATCCTAGATTTTGGTGGATATTTATTATACCACAGTCAGTGCTTTTCCCCCTGCTGTCCTTTTAAGACGTTCATACTTTTTAATGTATGCATCTTCTCTTTGTGTAGCATTTCTTGTCTTCCTACTGTAGTCTTGTAATATTCTAGACTTTTTGCAACAATTGAATATCCTTTTAAAAAAAAAAAATCAGTATTGCCCACAGTACTTAGACTTTATACATTCAAGTATGGATGTTAAAACTGTTAACCGGTTAAATGGTAGTGGTTAACCAGCCACTCAGCCCTGCTGCGATGGTGGGATCCTTCTGCAGTCTGGATTCCCCTGCCTAGCCTAGCACTGCTTCTCTGAGCTAGTGAAGCAGGTCACAGCCAGAGTTAACTGGCAAGGGCTGGTCAATCAGTAAGTCTCATGCTTACTGGCTAACATCCCTACATTCAGACTCTTTCAGTGTTGACTGTTGAATACATCTCCATTACTTTTTTCACTTGTGTTGCTATACAGTGCAATCAGTTTGGTGGCATTGCTAGTATAATAGTTTTTCATCCAGCTGTGAATTTTGCCTGCATTGAGTTACTTGAAGTGCACAGCCCTTCTGCTCTGCTGGGCTGTCATCTGACCCAAAGAGATGGCTCTGCAATGGTCAGGCTCTCTGAGAATGACAGAGGCCTGGGCCACTTTGAGTTGAGGCCTCAGCTTCAGGCCCCCAATGTATCTAACTTCTCATCCCCAGGGTCATACTAAAACTAAAAGAATATATGAAAACGAACACTTGAGACATTTATTAAGTCATTATACCAATAGCATGTATATTAAAAATTTAACATTAATTGTGAGTTTCCACTGCAAGTAAAACTCTTCATTTTAGGAATGCTTTTCTGGCGCTGTGTACAAACTCATTTATAATTAAAGAAAAATCTAATTTTCGTGCAACATCACTATTAATGTTAAGCATTGATAGCCCATTTAAACACTCTTGTCCCATTGTAGAAGGATGATAGTTCTTTACTTGTTTTAACTATGCAGGGAGACTGACAAAAATACATAATACAATTGTGATATTAGGAAATAGTCGACAGGTTGAGAGAATATTTCTTGAAGTCGTTCTTTTGGCTTGCAGTCTGATTTTTAAAGTCGGTGGAATGTATGTTTCAGGAAGACGGTCTCGTCCTAGAGATCTCTTGAAATTTTGTTGTACTTTCGTTGTAACTGTTCAGCTACTGAACATAGATCATCTTCACTTAGTTCTTAGAACTCCCAAAGGAATCCAAAAAGGGTACAAATTTGTCAGACTCAAATCAACGTGTAAGACCAGATTTGATGGAGTCAATAACAAATTGACTCGATAATTCCTTTCTGCATCATATTGAGATGTTAGGCTGCAATTGGTGGAAAACTCAGATGAAATATCAATACCCTGTGCTACTGATTTGGACTCAGAAAGGATTGTGTCCCACTGATGGCGAATCTCTTGAATATCTTTAAGAAGTATTCCAGTGTTATCCCGCACAACATCTAATGTAGCATTGCATGCTTCAATGACAAGATTAGTTTTGTGGATCATTTTTTAGCAGCTCCACATACATGACATTAAAATGCATTCAAATATGGATGTATACTTCTGAATTGACTTAAGCTCAGTGCGAGCTGATGCTATGAGACTAAGAGATTCAAGCTCACTTAAAGCTTTTCACAGAGTCCAAATGCTGTGCAACTGGTTTAATGCCATCAATTTGTCCTGACCATCTCGTCAACACTCTGGGAACGGGAACAGGCAGACACTGCTTCAGAATTTCCCACTTTTGAGGATTGCTACTGAAGAGGTGGTAAAATTCCTGGATTGTGCCCAAATATGAGGAGTGCTTCCTTGCATGAATCAGTGCAATCAGTGCTGACAAGATTTAGTGTGTGGTTGTCACAACTGGAGTAAATAGTTTGGGTTTTGCTCAAGGACCATTTTTGTACTCTATTTCCCAGCCATATTGGATTCATTGTCATAGGCTTGGCCAATGCAGACTTGAAAACTTAATATGAAGCCTTCCAGAATTTCTAATACACGAGCAGCAATTTCTTTTCGATTTTTTTGGTGAAATTATCGAACAAAATTAATTGTTCTTCAATTGAAACTTTTGAACTTCGTGCAATTTCAACATATCGAACAACCAAGGTCGTCTGTTTTTTATGAGAACAGTCTGGAGTTGCATCAATAATAATGAAAAGTACTTTGCTTGTCATATTCTTCAAGAATTGTTTGTGCACGTCTCCCACAGTTCAAACTTGTTTTGTATTCTGGTAGACAGATAATGGACTTGCGTGCATTTTCTGCTGTCTTCTGATTCATGAGCTTGCTTAACATGGCCTGATAAAAGTGGGTTATATTTGCTAAGAAGCTCAAGTATACCAAGAAAGTTTGTAGGGTCACTGATGCGTTGTCTGGAACCAAACAAAGGCAGTCCCTGTTCAGAAAGGAAAAAAGAATATTCAGTGTGTGCTCAAGGATTTTTTTTCCGGTTATCCATTTCTGTGTTTATTTCACTCAGGAATAAGTTTTCAATTGAACTGTCAGCTAGTGCTGCTGTACAAGAGGATTTCCATATAACAGTTATTTTTATGCGATACTGACGTTTCATGTACAGGTATTTGGGGTCTCAACTTCCTCCAACCTCTACTGATGCTCCAACCCAACGGATCAGACAGTACTGATGTATTTGACGTATTACTGTCAAAAATGGAACTGGGTACACAATACAGAGCCTGCTTTTCCATGCTCCAGCAGAGCCAATCTCTTGTGTAGATCTCTCCATTTGGAAGTGTCAGCAGACAAGTGGGAAAAGCATGATTTTCAGCATCTTTCGGTCTATTACTTGGAATCTGAAAACTAACTTTGAGAAATGACTGCATTTGAGCAACATCATTCTTATCAAGAAGTACAATATGGGTGCATCTGCACTGCACTGTAGCTTGAAATAAAATAAGCAATTTGAGCTATGTAAGCTGAGTATCTTATTTTGATCTTAGAATAGCTTATTTTGTAATTTGGTGCTGGCTACACAGCGTCAAATTGCAAAATAACCCACTATTCTGAAACATCCCTTACTCCTCATGGAATGAGGCTTGCAGGGATGTCAGAATAGCAATCCTGAAATAACGGGCTGGCTGTTAAGACACGGGATAGCTATTTCCCGTATCCCAAAATAGGCTACGTCCACACTGCAACACTATCAGGTTCTGATGCCACTGCTACACTGTGCACAAAGTTTTCATAATCAGAACTCGAAATGTCACTGTTATTGGCTTTAAATTCTTAACTGCTGCTTCACTCTGTTGCTTTTGCCATCCTTTACTTGCACCACTTCCAAATGTTTTTTTTTAAATAAAGGGGTTCTTTGAAAACACAGTAATACACAATAAATTAATCCTCTAAAGGCTACTGGTTATACAAAATTTTAATTGTATATACTTTGCAATGAATATTATATAACAATGGTTGGGGGGTGTTACTACGGCCCTTATAGCCTTATTTTAAATTCTTGAAATTGTCTGCTAACATGCATCAGTTAGAGGAATTTAATAACAGGAAAGTTACTATGAATATGAACACGGGGCGATTGCCAGTAAGTATACAGTTTATTAAACAACTAGAATTAAGTTTATCATCACAAAAAGCCTTTAAAAGTGAATTTAAAACTGGACAAAGAGGTAGTTTACAGCTGAGCCTGATATGGTTATTATATATGATGAAGACACAAGAAAAAACAGCAATACAGAAATCTCCTATGTAGAGATAAATGTCTAATTTAAAGGTTAAATTCACCCTCAGACTAAGCAAAATCACTTTACAGTAACAGAATTAATTACGACTTTCAAAACTTCTAAACTATGCAAAGACTATAAACAGCATTTTATGACACAGAATCACTAATCACAGAAGCTATGCCAGTCTCTAGTCATGAAGATGAAAACTCTTATGTGACTGAAAAAATTGGTGATGATCCGAGGTCCCACAATGATTTAAACAAATTCTTTGCAGGTGTATATATAGCTTCTTTTGTTGTCTGTGATAACTGCAAGGTGTATAATAAATGGAAGTGACTGGGTGAAAGTCAACATTTGAGTTCCCTTTTTCTTCTGAGACCTGGGCCAAACAGCCCTCCTGGCCCCCCTCTGATAGGGCCTGGCTATATAGTAATCTATCTAAAACTACAAGGTATGTTTGCTTTTTAATTAAACTAGGTTGCATTTAGTATTTTGGCATAAGGTAATTTACTGTATTTCATTATATGACTGAGAACAATTATTGAAGTATGTTGTAATGTAAGAGATGATCCACAGGAGGCACTTTTCCTTGTAGGATAGGAAACTTGATCTAAATTAGACAAGCTGTTTCCATATATCTGTTCTGGACTCCCTCAGTGGGAAAAGGTTAAATTCACGTGGGACAGTGTAGGATTCTATAAAAATCAGTCAAGAACAGTCAATTATACAAAGTTAGTAAAATAGCACAACGTATTTGCTTCTGTATAATCAATCAAAGATTATTCAAAAATCAGAATTTTAAGGAAAGTATAATTAAAATAGATGAGTCTAATGGGATGTCGGCTTGTCATGTTTAATAAAAAGGCTAATGGGGTGTCGGCTTGTCCTATTTAATAAAGGCAAGAGCAAAATGAAACTTGGGTTATTGATCACCTACAAATTTCAAAAACAGAATGCATGTTAGTCTGCATTGTCTTGTGGTATCTCTTATTCTGTCTTGTGGCTGAATGCATATCATCCAATCCAGTTTTTTTTTTTTTTTTTACAGTATTGTGTTATCTAACTTAAATTTGACAATGCCAAGGTTTAGATCTGAATTAATACTATATTTTTTGCTATAAATAAGTCAATCTGGCTAACTGAATACTAGTTTTCATTGTAAAAATTTGGTCAGATCTACTTGTTAAAATTCAGGGGATAACTTGGTTAGTCTAATTTTGGAAAATTTCTAGTCAGCCACCTTGTCCACCATCTAAATTAGAGAGAAGGGAGGCCACACATAGATAAGATGTGCATATTAAAAGCATGGAAATTCAAATTTCCAACCAAAACTGCTCCAGTGTCCCAGGTTTGGAGGTAACTTAATTAAAACACACCTTTATCAAACTACTGTACCTCTGTCAAACAAGCCAAGTGGGGAAATCATGAAAATTGAATTTCAGAGTGCTGCCTGTTCCCATATTCCCCATAAATACATGGACTCTAATAAAACCGTGGTTATCAGTATATTATCAAGGCTTCGTCTAAGCTAGGACATGCATTCTGCATATGCTGCCCACCTGATTTGGAGGGATAATTTTTAAACAAGCATATTCTAATGCTTTTGTATTTGCAGTAAGACTGCTCACCAAGGTGTCATTGTGACTGGATGATTTTTTGTAGTATGGAAACTTGTCCACTAGGAATTCAGACTGTTTTCTGTACAGACTAATGCTCAGACATCAAATGGTGATATACTTTGACCATTAACAGTGAGGAATGGGTTGAACTTGTCGATGAAAGCGTTTTTCTATCACTATACCTCCCTATTTTATCCACAATAGGGAAGGACAGTTGCTAACGTGTAAAGGCTTTGAGATACAGCTGTTGAATTTCATGCTTGTGTATCACAATGGAAACTGAACATTTTCAGCACAAGTGCCATATTGTGGATTCTGTTCACCTCTCTGGGGAAACAAGATTCCATCAACAACTTAATAGTTTATGAAATGCACACTGAGGGAACAATAGACCTTTGTGACTGAAATGCTTGGTTTTACCTGAGCCTCCTGTTTTGTTTTTGTTTTTAAATGGGCGTTGGCTTTTTCATTGCTGCTCCACCAAGTTAACCTATTGTCCCAGAGACAAAACAAAGATCTAACCTGTTTCTCAGGTTACCTTCAAGTCAGAATAGAAAACCTTCCCAGAAATATTATGTGATTGGTGGCTTTAAACTTGGCACATGAGTTCCCACCCTTCTATACACGCTCCTTATATATCTTTACTGAAAGAAGCTGTGAGGATGAGGAAGGATTAATATTGGTCTCCCTATTACCAGTTTAATGGTGATAAACTGAAACAAGTCTCCTAAAAATATTCAGAATTATACCACTTTCTGCCCCCCCCCCCCCCCAATCCAGTCTGGTAGAGGTGATTAGGGAACTTTGAAAGACACAGATTCATCTGGGGTTTAAATTATTTTTTTCATTATCCTCTTGTTTTTATATATTACTGTGGCTTTGATGCAACTTGGATTAAAATTTGGACCTCAAACAAAATAGTAGTAGCTCTGGGACCAACAGTAATCTGCTTCTGGAATCGTGTTCTTAAATAACACATCAGAAGCTTTATTATAAATTGTGTGGGTAAGGACAACTGTAGCAAAGGTTGCCCAATGCATTCCATACACAACTGTTTTCAGTTGCTTATAACTTTGAACTTTAATCATTTGGGCTGAAACTTATCATACAGTGCTGCAGAAATACTGCAAGAGAACAGAGGAATTGACACAACACTTGTCTGACCCATTATGACGTTAGCCACACAATGGAGGCTTCAGAAAAAGGTACAAGAAACCCCTACTGGAAAATTATACATTAACCTTTGTGAATCGCAAAGGCCAGTGAAGAAAGCACATACATTTAACAAAACAGCTGCAACTTTAATTCTTGAACAGAATAATTTCTCAAGGCCACCTGTCCTGGTAGCACTGGAGAAGGCAATGAGTTGATTTATCTGTCATCTACCCTCCAGTTTCAATGCTCAGATCATGCTCTTAGTATTCAACCCACCCACTTAAAATCAGACTTTAACAAAGTCTGTATTCCAAACCCTACTGCATTTTTCATTGGTGGGTAAAGGTGGTGAGAGGCCATTTATGGTTAGCCTGGCCCCTTAATTGTTGTGTCCCCCAGCAAACCAAACCAGGAGCCTCTTGCAGGCAGGTAGATTGCTCAGTCAGCTCATCAATTAAGCAGACCTGTCCCATTGTCTCAGTGGTGTTATGGGTAGCCAAGTGACTATCGTCTATCCCTACCCCAGAAAGCCATGTTGCCTGGGAAATCCAGCTGGTCCCTCTTTATAAACTTTACTGTCATTGGTTGGCTTATGTCTTGAAGCATAAAAATGTCATTCTTTAAAAAACAAACAATCCCAAGCTGCCTGTAATGTAACTGTGGATTTTCTCAGTATCCACATAGAGGGCAAGATCTTTTTTTCTGAGATGTTAAGCTCCTGACCTCAATACCTTGTGGGACCTCATTGCATTAAGTTTTTAAAAACTTTTCATCAGCTTTAAATTTCTTACCTTTCAATTTCATTGAATGTACCCTTTTGTTTGTGTTTTATACAAGGGTAAATAGGAGTGACCAGTTTACCTTCTTTATACTGTTCTTTCCAAACAGTCTCAACCTTTTTGATCTCTTTATATTGAAGTCTTAACTAAAATTGGTTTTTGTCCTCTCTCTCGACTCCTGTTTGTCACAGTGATTTTTTTTTTAAGTGATGCAAGTTGACCACAGCTAAACATGGTATTTCGTGTCAAGCTAGGCCATTAATTAGATAGTGTATAGTAAAATATCTTTAGTATTTTCTGTCCCCTTTTTTTATACATTCGGAGTCCTGATACCTTCTTTACTTTTTTCACTACTGCTGAACATTGACCTTTTTGCATTGACACATGCTGTTTCCTGAATGTCACTGTGCTACTTAATTTATATATTTTAATGCAACACTTAATTGTTGTCAAGTAGGGAATGAGCAGTATCTGGTCATAAAATCTTTCTGCACATTTCAGGTTGGCGGGTGTTGTGGAAGCAGTGTATTTGGCTCCTAATTAGTCATTGGAGAGTATCTTGTCTGTCTTATACAATTAGGTGGTGGTAACTTTGAGATACTTATATCCACTTCTGCTGTCATAACTTGTGGCTCTTTGAAGGTGGTGGTAAATGCCACTGAGAATCTCCCACAATCATTTCTGAGTTAATGAATTAGAATCTTGTATTGAGAGCTGAATCCAGAAACTTGATTTTTTTATGGTGTTCTGTAGGAGGGCTGTGGGAACAAACTAAGGATGTTAAATATTAATTTACTAGTCAAGTAGTCGCGGAAGTGCCCGCGTGGAGCCTGGAGTTAGTAGGACTTCCTACTGGCTCCGGGCTGCATGCGGCATGCCAGCTTTGAAATGTACCAGAGTCCCCAGCAAGGGCTCTTGTGCATTTCAAAGCTGAAGTGCCCGCATGGAGCTTGGGGTCAGCAGGGAACTTCCCAGCTGATCCCAGGCTCTGCACAGCATTTCTGCGGAACCCGGGGTCAGCTGGGTACTTCCCAGCTGATCTGCGGCTCCACGCACTTTGAAATACTGTGCAGAGCCTGGGATCTGCTGGTGAGTCCCCAGCTGACCCCGGGCTCCATACAGCGCTGCTGCTTTGAAACACCACAGCGGTATTTCAAAGTGGCAGTGCTGCATAGCTGATCCTGGGCTCTGTGCTGCGCTGCCACTTTGAAGTACTCCCCTCTTCTCCCCCACCCCCTTTGCTTCCTCAGTCTGATAGAGGCAGCAAGGGGGGTTGGGGGTGGGAAGCGACTAGTCCTTAATGTCCTTAGAACAAACCCAGTGGGAACACTTGTGACTTGGGTTACAGCTGATTTTTCAAACCTGCTTTCATGCTACAAGTTCACTTAACTTTCACTTCAGCTAGACTTTTGGGAAGCTATTTAGTTTCTCCTCTGTTACCTGAACAAGAATCTGTAAACACATGCCCAACCTTCCAAAGAAATTACAGGGAATAAACAACTTTGAGAGCACAAAACTAGATTAAAATAAAATAGGAGGAATGACTAAATCGCAAGTCAGTGAGAACAGTCCTGGGGGAATGCTGCAATTTTACTATGGCTCCAAATGCAACAATTGCAGAATTCACTCAGGACTAGAGCAAGTATAAATTGAATCAGTTTAATTATAAATTGGTCCACTATTTCACACTGAGTGCAGAACAAATCTATGAAAACATATCACTTTGATACAACCATATGGTGCAGGACCTGATAGATTAGTCACTTGCCTTCCATGTACAGTTGAGCATGGTGTAAGATTGTTTGATAGCGTTAAGTGGGCAGGATTAATTATTCCTGCTGTTGGATTTGTTGACCCTTATGTTTCTAGTCTTTGCTCACTAGTTGAGACTTGAGGTTTAGTTTTGCTTCTCCTGTTCTTCATATGTTTATTTGCTAATTTCTGGAGGATGAGCAATTCCCTAGGCTCAGCCAAGGAGCAAAAATAACATTGAATAACTGCAAGCATTACAGTTGATTCAAGAAATTCTGTATCCTGCAAATTACTTACTGTGGCATATGGTGTCTAGCCTCCAACTGCTGTGGATAACTTTTAGTTATTGTATAATCATCTTGGAAGTGATTTGATGGCTTTGTCTGGTTTTCTACATTAGATAGTTAGTCTGACTTCATTGTGCACAAAGGTCTTCATCCTTATGTTCTAGATTCTGCTTGCTGCCATATAGGATGGCATGTCCATACAAATAAAGAGGTTGATTAGGATACTAGGGATCTCTTTTTTGGCATCTGAAATATCAGAAATACCCTGCCATTAGAATTGCAGCATATTAGCTGAGTGTAGTGCATTAATATGGTAATTGGTCATCTTGGTGGTGACATGCGTTCAAGATCACAAATAAGGATTTGAGATATTTAATCGCTTGTCTGTGTTGAACAAAAATTCCGTCCATATGGAAATACAAAGTTTTCTTCTCAGGAGAACCTCTGGGGGAGAAAGGTGTTGTCAGAGCAAACATATTGAACAACTTTCACCCTGAATGGTCCCTTTAAGCAGAGGCACTCTCTGGGGATATCTGTTCTTCACTCTAAGCATTCAGACTTACAAATGCTCCTGAAGAATGGTTGGTTAGAGGCGAGGATGTATCCCATCCTTTCCCTTCTCATCTTGTTGGATAGGAATTGGACATTAAATGCCACATGGTCCAGTTGGTTGTGATTTAAACTTCCTTCCAGGGCTTAGCTCCTCCAGTGCTGTTGGAACAGCATTGCCCTACAAGTGCTACCGGGTCAGGACTCTCTTCAGATATGGCATCAGACTTCTTTTATTGTTTCTCTCTCTCTTGCTGTAAAAGTAGAAGTTGGCATCAGTGATTTTAAAAGAATAAGGTAACTACAGTGTGCTGGCAAATATTCCCTCAAATAGGAAATGGGATCTTGGCTGACAAATTATTGCTAAATAGGGCTTTTTGCATTTGCTGGCACAATCATGGCACCATCAATCTTTGTGAACTGCTTTGGTATGCCTAGAGTAGAAGCAGCATTGTATAAACTCGAGTGTTCTGTTTGACATGGTATTGGCTCCTGCTCTTTTTGTAGTAGTGTTCCATAAATCATTAAATGTAATCTGCACGCGCTCGGGTACTGCAGCGATGAATACAGTGTAAGCACCTACATAGAAAAGAATCTTCTAGTGGCAATAGCTGTTATTCCATTGCCCTTCTTTGGTAATGGATGCCCTGAAACCATCAGGGCAAAGGAGTTCAGTATTCATTGTTTGGTGTCTTGTTTCAGCTGGAGCAGATTGCAATGCTGGGAATTATTCTGAAAGGTCTTTTAGGAATTTCATCTTTTGCCCTTAGGCTGAAAGAGAAATACATTCTTTCTGACTTAATACACACATTGCTACCTTTTCCTTCTGAATAGCACCTGCAGTGCAGTAAATGAGTGAGCTGTAATCAAACAACCCCCTTCTTTGGTCTTCCCAAGTGACTAATCATGTTAGACTTCAATAGCAGAGCCCTAGCCTTTCTTCACTTAATATACTGGAAGGCATACTCAATGGCAGGCTTTAGCATTTGCTGTCTGTTTATAAAGCAGATGAAGTGGGAAGACTAGATGTGCAGTGCCGGTCCTCTGATAAAAGATCTTGTGGGTCTTCTCTCACTTGTAATGAAGGGAGAGCCATTGTGCCCTTGACCATTCAGGTCTCTAAATTAAATAAATGGTGACATGAGTGGGGAAGGAGTTTAAATCTTTCTTCTGCACCATTACAATAAAAGTGAAACAATAAAATATGCCAGCCTCATATTGATTAATTCATAGTCCATACAAAATCCCTACCTCAGTTTCTTGATAGGGAAACTGTATTAAATGCTTAGTAGAGAAAGCAGATCCCTTTCTCCCACCAAAGAAGGACATCTGTTTCTAACTTCAGCTTTTTATTTTTTTATCTTTCATTTTTTTTTGTTGGTAAATCTCCCAGACAACAGCAGTTCTGTAGAGAGTTTAAATATGAAGGAATGGCAGGACGGGCTAAGGGCACTTCTACCGAACATTAACATCAACTTTGGTGGGCTGCCCAATCCTTCTTCCCCCTCCAACGCCAACCACAGTGTACCAACGTCCAACACTGCCACCAACGACCGCCTGAATTGGGACAGCCCTGGCAGCTGGATGGACCCCGCAATCATCACAGGTAACCATTTCTCACTCCTTCCGCTCCACTGACAACCATCAGCTGGGTATTTGGTGCAAACTAATCGGCATCTGAAAAAAGTCTGTATGCGGTGGTCTCTTCCAGCTTCCATCCACAAAACCTCAAGGAGCCAGGAATCCTTGTGGAACAAATAGGTATAATAAACCCTCACTTAGCCCTTTCCAGTGCATGCCCAGGATCATCTTAGGTGTTTAGGATGCTCAGTGCATAACTGTAGGCTCGTTTCGGCATCCTATCTGCTGGATGGCAGATCTGGGATATGCACTGCTGGTTGTCTTGTAATGCCTTCAGTGCCTGGACTTTCTAATTTAAAAATGAACGTACTCCACTTGTTTATAAAGCTCTCTTTTATAAGGCTGTCTGGTTGTGTGTATCCGTTAGAGAGGCTAAAGCATGATTTAAGAAGGGAGAGCAGGAAGAAATGCATGAAGTAGTGTGGTAAAACTGGATTACTGGGTTTGGGTTGGTAATGGACAAGGACTGGAACCTTGTGATTGAGGGGGCTTGGCAAATGCTTGATGTAAGACTATGGACTTGGTGACAAAGTGTTTCTAGGAGGGAAACTCTCCTTTTTCAATGTAAGTGTTCATCTTTGTGGGAAGGGTGAGAGAAACTGTGTAAACATGTTTTCTGCACAAACTAATTGTTTTCTCACCACTGTCATCTGTTAGATTTAAATTGACCTCCTTTAAACTGAACATGTTTCTGTCACTACTCACCAGTTTTCCTCCCATTTCTTTTTTCTCTTCACAGGGATCCCAGCCTCCACAGGAAACAGTTTAGACTCCCTTCAAGACGACAATCCACCACATTGGCTAAAATCTCTTCAAGCCCTCACAGAGATGGACGGCCCCAGTGCAGCCCCATCACAGACCCACCACAGTAATCCCTTCAGCACACAGATCCCTCTGCACAGAGCCAGTTGGAACCCCCTACTCTTCTCCTTCAAACCCCACCAGTTTCCACTCCCCTCCCCCTGGCTTTCAGACAGCCTTCAGACCCCCCAGTAAAACCCCCACAGATCTACTACAGAGCTCAGCGCTGGATCGTCATTAGGAGAGGAGGAGGAAAAAAAACATTAGAAATGCAGGAGTTGCCCCACCCTCATGCCTCCCTTCACACCCACCCACCATTCCCTTCTCATATCTTTCTTTCTGAAGAATCCAGTTCCTGATCAAATTTTACCCCTCCACCCCCAAATGCAATGCAATCGCAGGGTCATGACTGTATTTTTTTTTTGTTGTTGTAAAGTTTCTGCTGTCCCAGTGTTTGAAATACACTGTTTAAAAATATTTCCTTAAACATGTAAAAAAAGAGAGAGAGAAATCAGTGCTATCTCAATGCTTAAAAAAAGAATGTTTTATATCTTTGCACATGATGAGCATTTCTGCCTAGCGGAAAAAGTCAATCTACAGTAGGGAAGAAATGTTATGGAAAAATATAGAATCAATTGCAGAAACCTGAAAACAATTTTATTTAATTTAAACAAAATTACTGAACATGTGGAGGAAAACAGTGGCCTCAGTTATTTTGCATTCAGTGTGTCTCTACACAGGGAAATATCTATGTATTTTTTTGGAAGGTGGTACTTTGTCAGTCAGAAATTTGACAAGAAATGGGTCGAAGGACAAAACTTGTAGAAGTAACTGGCATGTTGCTAAAGAATGGTTTAAAGAGGGGAATTTTTTTTAAATTTTGGCTTTAGAGTTAAAGTAAACTTTAATGTTTTAAAAGTATTCACAGATTTAATACCTAGCATATAACAATATAAGCAGCTGAAACACGAGTGATATTTACTTCAGTCTTTCTGTCTCCTCTGTCAGTCTCTCTTTCTTTTTTAAAAATTCACCTGATTAGGGCACTCTGGGATAGCACTGCATTGGGGCCACATGATCACCATCAGGAGTGCAACCTTTGACCTCCTCTGCCTGCAGCTTTTACTTAACCCTGTAGTTTCTGGACGTTTGTGCAGTATTGAAAAGACAGGAAAAAAAGAAACAAGATAAATAAACATGGTTATAACCTGACGCTAAAACTAAAAACAAGGAAATGTACCTCTTTCTTCAGAATTAAAACTAAAATCTTAAATAAAACCGAAAACTTGATGATGACTTTGTTTTCCTTTTTCTTGGTTTTTAACTCTGCACGAGGTTTTGTGATGGAGTAACAGAAAATCCATCTGCCCTAATAACTTCCCATTCATCTTAAATTGAAGCTACTTGTTACAATGAAAGTATTGTATCATGGGGACCCAAAACACACTTTATTGAGCCTCTTGTATTGGAATGCAGGGCTGCAAACACATAAGTGTAAGGCTTGGAAAACCAAAGGGATTGTGATAAAGTGTATAGATATTTATATTTAGAGGTGATTTGCAAAGAGGAAGGTATTGGGTTCTTGCATTATTTGCTGCTTTTTGTTTTTATTTGAGAAATTAAAGTCTTGTCTGCCCTAGCACTAAATAGCACAGTGGTGAAATAGTATCATGACACTGAAAGCTGAGCTATTGAGGGAGGCAGGGACTTCTCGTTACTGCTTAAAATTGTTTTTCAATCCCTGTACCTACCAAGGCCTAGTGAACATTTGGCGAAGGGATACCTATGTTTAAAGTTTCAACAATCCTCCCTTTGGGTGCCCATGTGCAAGAGGTCTCATGTATATAAAAACTTTAAGGGTGCCTCTCTACTGCGAGTGGCAGCAAGTCTTGGAGCCCTGGTCATCAGCCTCTGGCTCGCTGTTGTGGGCTCTCGGGGAGCCAAACCTTGACAGTTATGACATCTCACCCCCCAATCCTATCAAAATTTAGGGGATAATGATGCTTTCAATCCATAAAGAGGGATGGGTAACAGCCCTAACTCTTCTTGTCCTCTGCAGGAAGCTTTTTGTTCTAATTGCCAAGTTTGCAGCTAGCTTAAGGGGCTAGCTTTCTAGTGGTGGGGACTTTTAAAAAGTTACTTTTCCTAGGAGCATTTGAAATGAGGCTACTGGTTCTAGATAGTCATTGACAATAAGTCTTGTGTTTGGAGTGCTCACTGCTTTTCAATGTGCTCATGCAAAAATACAACTTAAAAGTTAGTATTGTGCATGGAAATCAATGTGTGAGTGCCCCCTGCTGCTCCCCAATAAGTAGTTGCTTCATAAGCATGGTGGATGTGAATTGTAAGTGAAGAAAACTAACTAGCTTGGCTTTAATCCCCCCACTGAGACCTCATGGTGAGGAATGTGGTAGTTCTAAGGGTATGTCTAGACTACATGCCTCTGGCGACAGAGGCATGTAGATTAGACTACCGGCCTAGAAAATGAAGCGATTTAAATAATCGCGCTTCATAAATTACATGGCTGCGCTGGGCGATCAGCTGTTTGTCGGCTCAGCGCGTAGTCTGGGCGCTCATGGTCGACATCAAAGGCATTTGTCGACCTCCCAGGTATGCCTCATCCCAGGAGGCATTTGTCAAAGGTATTTGACAAATGCCTCCTGGGATGAGGCATACCTGGGAGGTCGACAAATGCCTTTGATGTCGATCGCGGAGCGCCCAGACTACCGCGCGCTGAGCCGACAAACAGCTGATCGCCCAGCGCGCAGCCATGTAATTTAAATGAAGCGGCGATTATTTAAATCGCCGCTTCATTTTCCTAGGCCGGGTAGTCTAATCTACATGCCTCTGTCGCCAGAGGCATGTAGTCTAGACGTACCCTAAGAGAACCTTTTTATTGGCAGAATTTGCAAACTTCTATTATAGGGATTTATAGTCCTTTAAATAACCCTCTTAAAGGGTAGTGCAGTTGGTTGCTGCTATTTAATGTACCAGTTCATGAAGCTGGATCAATTCCATGTGTTTGGATTCAGTGCCAGAGTTTGGAACATTTAAAGCAAAAACCTGCATATCAAATTCTCATGCTGAGCATTATGTAGGCTCTAGCTGCCTTGTTTTTCACTCTATCACAATGGCTTGTGCTAGCCATATGACAAACTTATCATTCAGAGGTTTCACGCTACAGGTTGGACCGCCGTCATCTGGCACCCTTGGGACATGACTGGTGCTGAGTCAGAATTTGCTGAACCATGAGAAGTTAATATTGTCTAGCAGCATTACCAACATGTCCACAGCTTACTGGGTTTTGGGAAGACATTTAGGGGTACATTAGAGCAAAATAACAGCACAGAACAGAGCCAGGACTGGTAGTTGTAAGCAAACTTTATGGAACCACAGAAAACTTGGCCACATCCATAAGTGGACATCTGGCTAATTAAAATCATGCCTGACCACAAATGTTGCCAGACCAGAGTGTGCTGAGCTAGAGAGATTCCATTATAGCTGCATTTTCTTCCTAGGGCTTTGCTGCCATGCTCCCAGAAGCAAACTCCCAAGTGTAACTTGGGAAAGATGCTGCTGCATCCAGGTTGACAGTGTATGGTATTTACTTGTAACCTTTCTCAAATTTTAACAGCATGATAATGCTGCAAATTGACAATATGTCAGATGGACTTAATGCTGTGTAGTTCTCATCTTGATTCCTTCACTGGGAGATAAGTCCAAGGTGTTTATGCTGTGCCTGTCTTGCATCTGAAAAGCTATGTGAGGTTTTTTTAAGTTATCATGAGGCTCTGATTACCATATAGTTTTCTTTTTTGCACCAAACTCAGTACCAGTCCTTTTTATTGAAATCAGGTTACATTTTCACCTCTGTTCTGGGCATATATCTATATCTGTGCATGCTTTGTTGCTGTTTATTATAACGTTCTCATTATTATTATTATTATTATTATTATAACGCTAACTACTTATACTGTTTGCAGACCTTTCTAGTACTAAGGGCCGGAAAAGTTCATGACCTACTGGTACCCTAATGATTCTTGACCAGCAGACAAATTTAGTTATAGTAAGGCCTGTCTCTACGCAAAATAGATTTGAACAGGGACTGAAACAAACACCTGCAGAACTATCAGTGGCTTTTGCTAGCATGGGTCAGCACCATCTCTGGGGCGACAAAGGTTCAGAGCACAGTAAGTTTTTCTATTTAACAGCCTTTTTCATGGACCGTTGGGTTGGTAATCTTAATATACATTTTAGAAATAACTGTCCGTGAGTTTATTCAAGAACTCCTAATAAGAGCTAGACCACTAAATTTGGCCTGTAGCTTCCTCTTATTACTTAAAGCAAGATAAGGGTTTCATTGTGCCAGGACAATGGGATGTGCCTGGAATTGGATTGTTTCTCATAAGATAGAAAGGGAGGGGTTTGGAAACTGGGACAGCTATCACCCAATTGGGCAGGCAGGGTTGGAGAAAGGGACAGCTGTCATACATGGTCTTAGCCAAAAAGTCAAGAAGTATTTCAGTGAGTTTGTCTCCCCCCCCGTCTCCCCCCCGACCTGCACCCCTCCCTGGCTGTGCCCGCTGCAGCAGCCATGGGCAGGAGCTTCTCACCTGGCCCCAAGCTGTTACAGTAAGAGGGGGCTGGGGTTGTCCCCTCTCCCCAGGGCAGCCTGCATACTGAACCCCTCATCCCTAGTCTCACATCAGAGCAGTGATTTAAATGAAGAAACTCAAAACTTATTTGAGTTAAGGGGCCAGCAACACCATTTGCCAGGGAATATCCTGATAAATGTGCAATTATCTGCCACTACAAATGCAGTGTCTTAGCAGTGCCAATAAAGCACATTATCCAGAACACTGCTGCCAACCCCATGCATTCAAAAATCATGACTGACTTAAAATTGAGATCTAAAACTAGCTTTTTTGTTTGTTTGTTTTGTTGGCCTTCTAACTTGAGCCCTGAGGGTTCATGTGTTCGTTTTTCTCCACAGCTGTCAGGTTTAGAAATACTGTAGTGGCAGGAGGGAATCCAGGAAAGCTGAGATTCTCATGTAATCAAATGATTCCAGGAGCTTGGGGCTTTTAAAAATAACACAATAAAGCTGTAAAAATTGACCATGTTCTCAATGAGCTTTCTTTGGCTTCACCATGTTCTCCCCCACGGTCATGCCAGCTGTTACTTTTCTCAAAGGGGCAGATTTCAGATTTTTTTTTAACCTGACAAGTGGATTTGAAAGTGTGTATAAAAAGATGCGTGACTGGAGGAGTTGTACTTGCCTTAGGACAGGAGGGTCTCCACACGCTAATCAAGTGCCAGTTGAGTTACATCTTAGGCGTATCCTAGTCTATAGTGTGCATGGTTGCACTGAATGAGAGTACCACGCATTGCAGCATGATTGGAGCTCTGCTGTGTAGAGACCAAGAACTGGAATAGTGGGTTGCAATAGTTCAGAAATGAGATGGGTTGGCAGAATGGTGGAATGGGGCAGGCAGGAGTCCAGTACTGGAATAATGGGAGCTATTGAAGGTCAGCATAGAGGGGTGTTTGTTTTCAAATAAACTTTCACTGAGCCCTGCTTGCCCTTCACACTCCATTTGAATTATTTTCTACATATGCTTCAGGGGGTAGCCAAGTTAGTCTGTACAGGATAAACTTAAAAAAAACATGGTCTGGTAGCACTTTATAGACTAACAAAACATGTAGATGGTATCATGTTCTTTCGTGGGCATGTGAGCTTTCTCCAGTCATCTGAAGAAGTGGGCTGTGCTCACGAAAGCTCATCATCTACATGTTTTGTTAGTCTATAAAGTGCTACCAGACCATTTGTTGTTTCTACATATGGAATGTGATTGTGTGACATGTAGGGGTTTTTTGTTACTTGCATGTTGCTAGGCTGTTTTGTTACTTTTAATATTCCAGCATTTCACCAGCTTGGCCACTTTGTGGGGTATTTAGAACTAAGTGTGCAAGACTTGGTGGATGCAACTGCTCCCTAACTCCTCTGTGGTCATTAATACCTAAGCTTGGAAATCCCTCCGCTGCTGGCTGAGAACAATGACTTGGCATCCTACACACTGGTAGGTCTCCTGGAATTTGGACCTGTCTGTTTAAACAAGGGCTCCAGACACAAGATACGGTGCTAAGGAGGAAAATGGGAAGCCTTTTCAATTCTGCCTCCCTGACCATACAAACAGTATTGGTGTGGCAGACAGTATCACAGCTGCCTCAGTGCATTCCTTGTGAACCATATCTTGAGGTTTGCTGAAGAGGCCTGGCAGGGTCAGTGCTTTGCTTTCATATGCCCCATTTCCTTCCTTAATTTCAACCCTACAGTACACCATCATTTGCTTTACACAGCAAAACAGCAGCTACTTAATGGAGTAAGACTCCAGAGAGTCATGGCTTGAGAATAGTTAAGATCTTTATCCTAACAAGGGGACAGAGCAAGATGTTTTCCAGAAAGGAAAAAGCATTGATTGAGCTCCCCCTCAAGGGAATTCATCCAATAAAAGTTGCTTCCGCAATTGCTCACTTGGTTGAGTGTTGCATGAGAAGGTGCTGCTGGTGCAGTGTCAGACCAAGTACAAGCAGCTTATTTGGGTTTCTTGAGTTGCAAGCTTCTTGAATGAGGAGCAGCTGTCACTATGGAGGAAGCTATGTAGAATGGCATCTGTTCTAGACAGGAGCCTAAACCACCGTGTGTTGGAGAGGAAGGAGTGGCGCTGCATGTCCTACAAGCAATCTGTGTTAATGTTGAGATGCTCTGTCTGATTAATTGCTCATTGCCACGGAGTCCTGGGAAACCCACATTTCTGTTTTTTTTCCCCCAGCCTTGAGAGAAATCTGGCAAGTCCCTGTCAGTTCCAAGACAGTATTTGTAAGGCCCTGGTGTGACTTAGAGATCATCTCCTCACTTTCCACTTACTGCCATAACTGTGAAATTTAAGATGTCTCTAGAAAGGTTCACAGGTGGCAAATCACTTCTATTGCAGGTTCCCATGGGGATATTAGGATGAATCCCAACCTTCTAGCTCTTGAAACCACTGGATCTCCACTCCCCCTGCAGCAGTGGCACTGTTATCCTGACTGATGCTGTTCAATTAGACAAACACAGAGGACTGATTTCTCGTGGCAAATACCAACAAATGGTCCAAAGGCATTGAAGGAGAATAGAACTGCTTTTAATTGAGCATCATGGCTTGGGCTCAAAACAATGACTTTGATATTTTTTTTTTCTAACTTAGCATAGGAAGCTGAGACTTTCAAAGCTAGGAGCTTAAAATTAGACTCTTAACTTTGTATTTGGGCAGCTTAGTGGCCTTACTGCTTCAAAGATGCTGGCTACTGAGCAGCTCCTGGTGACCTCAGTGGGAGTTGTTGGATGCTCAGCACATGTGAAAATCAAGCCACTGACTTCAGGTTCCAGGTTTTAGGAATCTGTCAGTATTAAAGGTCATGCTTACTACCTGGAGACAGAAATCTAACCAGGAGAAACTACACTTATCTCCTTTGTGTGGTCTGTACTGGTCACAAAACCACCTTTATGGCATGAGACATTTTTCAGCTTCCCTATTTCTTTTGCCCCCCAGCCTGCTCCAGTGTACATCTGTCAGTGGGATAGCCAAGGCCACAGATTGGGTTGCTTGAAACCCTAGTGTCCCACTCTAGCAGAGAGCAAGCCAAAGTCATTCAAATGGCTTTTATAGGAAGGGAGAGAGGAAGCCAGAACTCTGATGGTAAGTTTGTGAGGTGGGAGTGGAAGCTCCCAAGGAAGTGTGGGTTGGTGGTGTGCGTGTGAAGTAGAAGATAGTTGAAATGACAGCTGTTCAGTTCCCTTTCTGCCACTGAGATCACATGATGGCAATATGCTTTACTAGCACTCTTCTTCTGGCCCATCCATTTCTGTAGAATTTTTAAATTTTCCTTTCAGAAAACTAAAGTTCTGTCCCCCCTGTGAAG
Organism: Rafetus swinhoei; assembly: GCA_019425775.1. NCBI lineage: Eukaryota > Metazoa > Chordata > Testudines > Trionychidae > Rafetus > Rafetus swinhoei. Next base: position 263,385,870 of record CM033437.1, on the reverse strand, counting down.
AAAACTACCTGCATGCAGAAGTTGATAGGTTGCTGCCTTCCTTACACTGCAGCCAGATACTAGCTCTCTGAAGTTCCATTCTGCTGTTAACTGAAGCCTAGTAATTGTCAACTTGCTAACTTCTGGTTGCTAATTTTCCAGTCCATAACTATCTACTCGGGGAGTCAGGGAGGAGCTTGAGTATAAACTACTGCCTCTTCTCCTAATGTGACTCATGGGAGTGTGCTCAGAAGAGTCCAGATGAGGGGTGAGAAGAAATCCAACACAGGTTCTTCCTTGTCCCAAAAAATAGCAACATCTGGTCGATAATGTTAGGCTACGTCTACGCTGCAGGCTTCTTGCGCAAGAACTGTTTTGCGCAAGAGTTCTTGCGCAAAAAGCCTTGCGCAAGAGCACGTCCACACTGCCATGTGCTTTTGCTCAAGAGCATCCATGGCAGTGTGGACGTTCTCTTGTGCAAGAAAGCTCTGATGGCCGTTTTAGCGATAGGGGTTTCTTGTGCAAGAAACTCCTGTTGTCCGTCCACACTGCCTTGTGCAAGAGCTCTTCTGCAAGAGGGGAGAGGAATAACTCTTGCTCAAGAAGCCCTCTGTTCCAACGCCTTACTGTAAATTTACTTGTGCAAGAGTGCGTGCAGTGTAGATGTTCCGCAAGTTCTTGCGCAAGAAGCCTGCAGTGTAGACATAGCCTTAGAGCAAGCCAAAGGCACAGTGAAGATGAAATTGCTACAGTTCTTTAGCTATTTTTCAATTGTAGTGATGCATTTTTTAAAATTTTATCCTTTTCAATCATTGCTAGGGAAATGTCTCTCTCCAGGGTGCTGAGTGACTCCTCTTCATATAGCATTTGCCAAAGAACAAATGGAGTTGTCTCTCACTGGGCTGTCATTTGCAAGGCGGTATAAACTAGGCCCAAAACATTGCTGGAAGAAATCACAGGCAGGTGGAAAATTGTAAATTATACAACTTCAAACCAAATCAGTTTTTAACTCCACTTCATGCGTAGATGGCGATGGAGGGTTTGCTGGCTGAAGTGCAGCTTACTTTATAGCTTAAGGATTAATTTGCAATTCCTGCATTCCAATATGTCCTCCTCCATTCCTTTTTTTTAAAGTAAATAACCCCCAAGTGGCAAAATGATCTTATACTTGTCTCCTCTTACTTGAAGCAGGTGTTTTTCTTCTCTACAGGTTGTGTGGTCCATATGCTAGGACTCATGGCAGTTCAGACTTGCTCCCCTTCACTGAGTTGCACTGCTCTTAGAACTAGAGTTGGTCAAAAAATTTTGGACAAGTCTTTTTCTGTCAAAATGTGGCTTCACCAAAATCAGAATCCTGCAGGGAAAAATCTCAATTCCAATGAAATTCTTCTATTTTCTATCAAGAAAATAAAATTTTGTTTTGAAAAGGTAGCTTGAAAAGAAAATGTGCTTAAAATGCATATATTCATTTCAGAATGTCAACATTTTGTTTGGGAAATGCCAGTGTTTGTTTGGAAGCTTCTGACCTGACATCTTCCCCCCCCCCCAACACACACACTCTCTCTCTCTCTCTCTTTTGTTTGGGATTTTCTTCTACTTGTCTCAATTTTAAGTAAAAACAAACCTTGATCTTTGAACTTCACTTAGGATCTGACCAGCTCTTCCAGGCTAGCAGTGTCTCCAGTTCAAAGCACAGCCCAAATACTCTCTTGACTTGAAAAACCCAATTGTGTGTGGGGGGTTGGAGGTATTCTCATTAGAACTGGTGGGGAAATGTTGCAATTTTTAGCTTTGACTTCCAAAAGGACACACACACAAAATGTTATATTTTTATGGCTAAGTTCCTCCCTCGTTTTGTATTTTTTGACGCTTAAATTTCCACCTAAGTGACAGAGGAATTTAATAGTGTAGTTTTCACAGCAGAGCCAGTTGATTCCCATCAAATCTGTTTCAATTATGCTTTTATTTAACCTTGTCTCTGTGGGATCTAGGCACCATGTACCAACATCCTTCATGCCTTTGGCTCTCACTAGATTTACACCTTCCAGGAATCATTTAAATACTGGCAACAGAGTAGAGAATGCTGCCGTCTTCTGCCAAGAATGGAGCAGTTTCACACACTTCAGGCATGCTACTGGTCAGCAGAATGCCTCTGAGTGGGATTCTTCCCTTGTGTAATGAATGGCCAGTGCTACTGAGGATGCAAGCAGTTCCAGTGATTGTTTCTCGGGGGGTGAGGGATGAAGTGAGTTCTGTGTTGAGAGCAACATGTGCCGGTTCAGCTTGTCTAGTCATTTCCACAGCAAACAGTAATGCTTTCAGAAGGATGACTTATAATTTCTCCTACAGCACAGCTGTGGACACACTCATTAGTGTCTAAACTTTTTTAAGAAAATGGGGACCTGCAAAGGATTATTTTTAAAATTGAGTTTCAGCCCTTTTTCTGCTCCTTTTGCAGTGTGAGAGGGGCTTGGAAGGTGGGCATTCCTCAGCTTGCTTTTCTTTTTACCTCTGCATATTTTAAACTGAGAAATAGTAGCTACAACAGATCTAGTCTGTTTGGCTTTACTGGAGAATCCTTTACATGCCTGAAGAAATATATTGTTAGCTCTCGCTTTAATTGAAGAAATGAGATTATGACTCTACCATCAGAAAATCTGAGCTAGTGAGAGGGGAAGGGATCTTTAGCTGGCCTGTTTACAACTTTCTTTTGGCTAAGATTGGGGTAACCTCAATGACTAACAAAGGTTTCTTTAATCAAAATGTTAACGTTGCTTGTTCTTCAGTCCTCATTGTGTCTGGTGGACTAGATGTGATGGGATTTTTCTAGTCTAGAAAGAAAAATATTGGGGGAATGAATTAACCTTTTAAGGTCCCTTCATGAAAAACCAAACAGGGCACAACCCATTTTTCCCTTTGCATTTGTTACTATATGACGTTTGTCCTTGAGATTCTCTATGCAGAAGTGATAAGATATAAAGAAAAAATATTAAAATGAAAACCCTTTTTAGTTTCCTTTAGTCACAAACTACACTTCTAAACTAGACTTTGGGTGTTTCCAGTTACATCTTCAAGCTCCAAAAGTATTCCTCTCTAGACACTTTTTGTTGGCAATTGTTGATGCGACCCAGCAATCCCGCAGTGCCAACTGGCCAAGGGGTTGCAAGAATATCCTGGTCCCAATATGTGCATTCTGTTTCACCGGAGAATGTCATGACAGCAGGATACCAATGGTCATTAATATAATGAAATGTATCTACAGATACTAGGAAGGAGTTATAGATGTACGCTGAAAATATGGTCCTAAAGTCTGTATCAAGTGAGTTGACACATTTTCTTTCAGAACTATTTGGAAGAACAGACTGTGAACTTTGGCAAAATGAGGACACCCTTTTATCCTGCACCTAGGAAGTAATCAGGCAGTGCAATTAATTTAATGAAAATGGATCTAAACCAAGCTTGGTTGAAATTCTGCCAAGGACATTTGCAGTGAGAAACTTTAGTCAGAGGCGAGCCTGTTAGGATTAGCCACTAGAAATTTTGTTTTTCTGTGTAACCCTTTTATTCTCATTATCCTTCTTACTATTCTCTTGAAGCCAGAACCTTTTTAATAAAATTATTGTTTTCACAATAAACGTATCTCAGTGCTGTAGTAGTATCCAAGGACCTGATCCTTTTGAGTTGAATTATACAAGCTGGGGTGTGCCCTGTTTCCTTGAGGACAGCAGTGCTGATATTTCTGAGTGTTCAGCTACAGAGTTAATGTGTCAGAGGGGGCTCAACTGCCTGGGGTATGTTTATTATGACCCTGCAAGGCACAGTAAGGGCTGCCATCGCACAGAAGAGAATGTGGGTAGCTAACAGGCTTGTGGTGTCACAGGAACTGACAGCCAATTGAGTACAAGCAAGTCTCCTTGCTGAGGATGGCGGGGTTGGAGGCAGGGAGGTTACAAGGTGGCTCGCAGCCCAGTGTACTGTTACAGATGGGCATGTTAACTTCTTTCAGACTTAAACTTACCCACAGAGTAGCTGGTCAGAATGGTGTGAAATGAAATGCCTACATGTGCTCAGTCTGTCTTGTAATCTGGAGCTGCTGAGACTTCCCCTTGCACACTTCCTCACGAAAACAATCAAGGTCCTTATATCACACACGAGCCTGCATTTAAACAAGCATGTAAAGAGCCTGGGTGCAGAAGAAATCAGGAGTAGGTTTCAATATCCTTTCAACAGGAAATGTCAGCCTTTTCCTCCTGCTTGCAATAGACCACTTGAAAATCCAGTCCAAGGGATTCGCTCGTACGACTTTCCTGGCTGAGCTCGGCAAACTTTCAAGGAATTGGGTAATGGCTTAAAACTGCAAGCCAGTCTCTATCTATACTGGCTTAAGGGCTTATGGTCTTCATATCGTCTATAGTAGGCTGTGGGTATGTCTCTGGGGGAGCTGGCACGACAAGGCATGATAGCCAGGGAGATATCGCTTGGCTTCTGGGGCAAATGAATGTACATGGAAGAGGCAGATGGTGTTGCACCTGGCCGCAGAACCACTTTTGGGAAGACATGGATTTCAGAGCACAAATTTGGCATGGCTGGCTGGTGTGAATTCTCCAAACTCCTGTTAAAGGCAAAAGTGAGAACAAGTCAGTCTCGTAATAGGACACGTCTCCCTTTGTTTCAACCCAGCCCATTGGGCTCCATTGTATTAGAAATACACCAGGACAGTAGGGAGCTAGCATTTCTATGCTGATGGCAGCATGGTGCAACCTTCCAAAAGGCAGCAGGCAATAGTGCATTTAATGTGCTGCATTGCTGACCAGGTATGAAATAAGGAAGTTGGTAAACTCTTCCCTACTGCAAATCCGCCTTCCAATGCTTAGGGAGGACAAAAGGAAAATGGAGTTTGGAGTTCTGAATTAATCCCTAGTAGGGTTCTAGTTACTTTGCAAACCAATCGCAGCTGATAAATCAGGACAAATGAGAAAATTCCTAAATGGGAGAGACCCAGTCTTGCAAGAAGGGTTGCTACAAATCAAAACTGTGATGCTTTTGCAGAACCCAGCACTGGGACAGCAGCAGTTTAGCATTACAACATCATAGCAGTTCTCATCCCCCAGTCTGCTCGGACAGGGTGCTGGTGGTGTGTGCGCAAGGGCGGGGAAGGAGGGAGCTCAATATTATGTTCTGTCCATGATGTGGAATAAAAGCCTTAGAGGCCTTGTGTACAAAGAAGGGGAAGGGATCTGCAATTAATACTTCCCCCAGTGAAGAAGCCAGTCTGTGACTTAGGGCTCTTCCTACGAACATTGTTGGATGTAACCTCTGTGGGTGAGCAGTCCCTATTGCAATGGCAACAGCAGTACCTTTGGAATCCCTGGTTACTGCACCCTGCCAGTGCCCCAGGGTACACAGAACTACGGAGTGTGGAGATGCGGTAATCAAGGCTGCAGTGGTGCTTCAGTTTCCCCAAAGCTCCTTGTTGCGTCTCCATTTCCTTGTTTGGGGTATCGGCTTGCCTTCCCCCCCAGCCCGTCCTGCTGAGCTGTTGCCTGGAAAGTGAAGTGAGAAACAATTAGACGTACAGCAGAAAAGTTGCGTTGGGCTCATGTTTCGGTGAGAATCAAAGGCATAAAGATTTTTCGGGGGTGCTGGTTTGAAGAATAAGTTGCAGTCTCAGTTATTTGTATTTTTTTCAGGGCCACTTCATCAGAATGCAGAAAAATGTGGCTCAAAGAGAAGACAGGCTGACTTAATAGGCAGCAGGTTTAAAACAAACAAAAGGAAGTTTTTCTTCACTCGGTGCACAGTCAACCTCTGGAACTCCTTGCCAGAGGATGTGGTTAAGGCTAGGACTTTAAAAGGGTTCAAAAAAGAGCTAGATAAATTGATGGAGGTTAGGTCCATCAATGGCTATTAGCCAGGATGGGTAGGAATGGTGTCCCTAGCCACTGTTTGTCTGGAAATGAGTGACGGGAGGGATCACAGGAGGATTACCTGTTGTGTTCCCTCGCTCTAGTGCATCTGGTATTGGCCACTATCAGCAGACAGGATACTGGGCTAGATGGACCATTGGTCTGACCCAGTATGGCCATTCTTATGTTCTTTGCTACACCTGAGACATTTTGCAGACTAACACGTTGGCAATGTTGATTATTTACAGAGAATGATGGTGGTTTTGATAGAACATTTCTCAACAAAAATTCCCAATTTCATTTGAAAACTATTAACCAGGTCTACCTTTCAGGCCATTGCTCCCTGGCATGGTAAGATACAAGTGCTGCATAGACAGTGCATAAGGTGACTGGGGAAGGGGGCTGACTTCAGTTACTCTCCCTTCGTCCAGGCAGTCTGCACATGCAGGAGTCTGAGTGTGGTATCGAGCCCTACTCACTCAGACTTTCACTGCAACGTGAGAGAGGGCAAGACGTGAATGGGTTAACTCTTGCTGTGCGCCCCCGCCCCCCCCCTTGCTCCCCAAGGCTTTATATTTACATACAGGTCATTAACTAGATATTTCAACTCAAATTTATTCTGTTTAACTCTTAAACTACATTAATGACTGTGATACTTGTGCAATGTCCCATCTCCGATAGTGACCAGTAACAGATGCTTCAAAGGAGGGTTAAAAATAATCCCATTCACAATTATGAAATAAACTGCCTCCTAGGAAAAGTGTCCTAACCCCCATCACTCAGTGGGTGGCTTGAAGCTTGAGCATGAGATTTTAGACCTCTTTAAAAATATCCTCTCTAATGTAACTGTAGATGTTCCCATGGTGCACATTCATGTCTAATGCTCTATCATACGAAGCACTTGTCCATAATGCTCTCTTGTAGCAGTGAGTTCCGCAAGTTTAGCTAGGCATGATGTAAAAATGTATTTCCTGTCGCCAGTTCAGTTTATCCTTGTTCAGTGTTTCTTGGAACATGGAGCTGACCTATTCAAAAGGGTTCTAGTTACTTCTGGCTGTTCTTCACCAGTCAATAAGAGCAAGGATTTGAGACACAAAGGGGAAGACTCCATCTCCTCCAGGACACCTAGGGTTTTCTGTTGTGTGAATGGAACAAAGTAGATCAGAGAATCTGCCAGATATTGGGTATACATATGGGCTGCGTCTAGACTGGCATGATTTTCCGCAAATGCTTTTAACGGAAAAGTTTTTCCATTAAAAGCATTTATGAAAGAGCGCCTAGATTGGCACGGACACTTATGCGCAAAAGCACTTTTGCGAAAAGCCGCCTGGGCCAATCTAGACGCAGTTTTGCAAGAAGAAAGCCCCGACGCCGCCATCGGGCTTTTTTAAGCGCAAAACAGTTTTTAGCTGTGTACACTGGCCCTTTTGCACAAATACATTTGTGCAAGAGGGCTTTTTCCTCGAACGGAGCAGCATAGAGTTTATGTTGAAGAACACTGACAATCTTACATTAGATCGCCAGTGTTCTTGCGCAAATTCAAGCGGCCAGTGTAGACAGCTGGCAAGTTTTTCCGCAAAAGCAACTGCTTTTGCGGAAAAACTTGCCAGTCTAAACGCAGCCATGGTGTCTGGTCCCAGATGACCTAGGAGGCCTGCTGGGTACGTGACATTCTCAGCTGTATAGAATGAAAACTCCTTGCTATGAGCAGCAGTGCCCTCTGTGTGGACTGGTCACTTTGGCTTGATGAAGTAGGGATTTCCCTACACCCTCCCTCCTCCTGAATTTCCCACACACCCTTCTAGCCCCAGTTACATGCAGTGCTGCCAATTTAGTCATTGGTTGGAAAATGGAGTTGAAATTGAAACATTAATACTCTAAAAAGCATATGCAGTATATGAGAAATACTTGGTACCTGAGAGAGCATAATGGGTTTAAAAGTATAAACAAAGTCTTGCTTCCTCATACAGCTGTTATTTATGACAATGTTGGTGCCCTTTTCAGCTATATTGGCCTACCTAATAATTTCAAATGATTTGTAAGCAGGGTCTGAATGAGTGCTCCCTTGCCCCCCGACAGCTAGTGATGAGCCAGTGGTGGGTGGTAATGCTTCAGGACCAGAGTGTATTAACAGGAGCACATCTACTCTGCTTAGGTATCCAGCAGACCAGAGCCATATGTCCCACGGTGGTGGGAGCTGGAGCAACTTGGCAGGTGCTCTGCTTCCTGCCATCACGGAGAGTGCAAGGGTGGGGGGTGACTTGCTGCTGCCCTAGTAATCCCTGGCTCACATTGCTGGGGGGAAGGGACAAGGGGGCAGGGCAGGGGCAGGGGGATTTCCCTCAGGCCCTGTGCCCTCCTAGGAATGGCCCTGCAGCAGACAATGTTGTGCTGCCCAAATGATCAGTTTTGGCTGGGATTGACTTACAAATAGCTGATAATTGGGTTCACATGCTTAGATCTGCTGTGAGACAGTGCATCTGTGTAAGACACACCCCCGCCTGCACCAGCCCGCAGAACTGAAATCACTGAGACCAGGATGGAGCCTTCAGAGACTGACTCAGAGCTCACAGTGGCAGGGTGTAGCAGAAGGTGATGGTGCAGGGCCATTAGGGATGGAGCAGTGGAGTGAATGGTGGCATGACAAACAACAGCGCCAGAGCATTCATTTGTTGGACCATGTTTTACTGACTTTGCTCCAGAATGCTAGATTGTGAGTGGGAAATATATACGTTTCCTAGGAGGCCAAGATTTTTAAAATGCATTATTTAACAAGAGCGTTCTCACCTCATTGCTATCTTGAGAAGTCATTATCTTGGGGAATTTTTGTACTAAGTGTTTGTTATAATTTTTAATGTAAGAACGGCCATACTGGGTAAGGCCAATGATCCATCTACCCCAGTATTCGGTCTTCCAACAGTGGCTATTCCAGGTGCTTCAGAGAGAATAAACAAGGAATCATTGAGTGATCCATCCCCTGTTGTCTATTCCCATCTTCTGGAGATTGGAGGCTAGGGACTCCCAGACCTAACTATCCTGGCTAATAGCCATTGATGAACGCAAACTCCATGAACATATCTAGTTCTTTTTTGAGCCCTGTTCCAATGTTCCCTCTAATCCAGTGTTTCTTAAACTGTGTTCTGTGGCAGTCGGAGGTGTGCCAGGAGAACAACAGAGTTAAAAATGGCCACGCTTAAAGGGGCAGGTGATCTTTCCCCCACCCCCACCCTTTTTGCTCAATAAAAAAATCCTGGGTGTTCCTCATTTAAAAAAAAAAATACATTTGTGTTCCTCGGTCTTAAAAAGTTTAAGAAACACTGCTCTAATCTTTTCTATCCATGTGCGACCTTTTTTCATCCATTTGTGCAATAAAATTTTGTGCACTGAGGCATGTGTGAATATGCGCCAGCAGAGCGCTGTGGGAGCTCTTCTAATCAGATGGGTGGCATCCGAATCTTTCCTCAGTGACTGCACAAGTGCACAGCTTATAGGGAATATTGCTCTGTTCTAATTTTGACCTACACAACACCCCTGGCAAAAAGTTCCACAAGTGACTGTGCATTGTGTGAACAAGTACTTCCTTTTATGTTAAACTTAATGCCTCTGAATTTCATTGGGTGATGCTTAGTTTTTGTGTTAAGTGAAGAGTAAATAACACTTCCCTATTTATTTCCTCCACAACAGTCAAGATTTTATAGGCCTTTGTCGTAGCCCCTCTTAGTCCTCTTTCCTGAGCTGAAAAGTCCAATTCTTTTTAATCCTGCCTCATATGAAATCTGTTCCATACCCCTAATCATTTTTGTTGCCCTTTGCTGTACCTTTTCCAACTCCAATGTTTGTTTTGTTTGTTTGTTTGTTTTTTTTGAGACGGGGTGCAAGTTGTGGGCATATCATGGATTTATATAGAAAAAGTGGAGGAGCTTGATTTGCCAGGCTCATCATTCAAGCCAGTACTGACAGCCTATCTGAAAAGGCTGCAAAACACCATGCCTGTGGACTGCATCAACAAGCGGAAAGCTTTATAAGCCAGTCATTATCAAAGCTGAATTTAGAACAACTCGAGGCTTTTAAGAATGCTGGAGACACAATTCAGTTTGTGAACCAATGTAGCTGTTACATCATACTTTCTATTTAAGCAGGGGAGACCACACACTACAAACTGGAGGCTAATGTTAAATGCATTGTGACTTTGTTAATCCTGAAACTGAAGACTGGTTCTGAACAAGATTGGCAAATGCCTGCTGTTTTTCTAAAAACTCAGCTGATTCTCTCTAGAAGCATGCAGGGCAACAGTGAAAGACTCAGCAGTTGAAAAAGTGAAGAACTCGCTCACCATATTCAAAAGTGGTGCATACATGGCTGATGAATATGCCAATGCAAATAGACATCAAGTATTAAGTCACGGTGTATATTATCTTGATGTGTGTGGCAGGCCAGTAGATGCATTCTAGATGTTCAGGTTATAGAAGATGCATTTGATGGAGTCACAAACTTCTCTGGATGACATAGTGGAGTACAAGCTTTGCTCAATGAAAAGTGTAACCCTAATCTCTGCAGAGGCCATCTACTTCAGCTAGTGCTAGCTAGTACGGGCTGCAGCATCTTCACAAGACAACCAAAAGTCATAAAGGTAATGGCTTTGTTATACTCATGGGCTATGTCTACACTCACGGCTTCTTGCGCAAGTACAGCCGCTCTTGTGCAAGAATCTGCAGTGCCTTCACACTGCCCTCCCGTTCTTGCGCAAGGAAATTTACAGTATGGCATGGTAAGAGAGGGCTTCTTGCGCAAGCGCTACGCTCTTTTTTTAATCAGGTGTAATCCCTCTTGCGCAAGAGGGCACTGTGGACGCTCAGCAGGGATTTCTTGCACAAGAAAGCCCTATAGCTAAAATGGCCATCAGAGATTTCTTGCGCAAAAGAGCGTCCACACTGCCATGGGTGCTCTTGCGCAAAAGCACAGCTCGCACATGGCAGTGTGGACGTTTTCTTGCGCAAGACTTCTTGCATAAGAACCCTTGCAAGATGTTCTTGTGCAAGAAGCTGCCAGTGTAGACATAGCCTTGTATTCCAGCAAGAATCCAAAAGGACTGAACATCTTGGAAATAAATAGAAGGTACATTGGGACTGAAGTTCGAATTAGTTCAACATGGGAAAACCTGCTGGCTTTCTCATGAGCAATTCTTGGTTGTAATTACTGGCTTTGGAAAGTATCTAAGTAGGGAGACTGGTGGACTACTTTTTGTTACTAAGATCAGAGAGGACTATTGCCATTCTCTCTCTTGTGGAGCTACTGTTGAAACCACCTAGCTCATTAAACAATGTCACCCAGGCTTCTGCTACAACACTAGGAGATCTTTGTCCAGCAGTAGAAGCTATACTTGGATTGATCAGAGAGAGATCCATTGAAAGCGTACTGAAAGAAGCAAAGGCACTACCAGCAAAGGGGCTGCTATGTGATCAGGACAGAATAGCGAATTTTGAACAGAGCTTGGAATGTCATGTGATGAACAAATGAAGATGTGATGAACAAATGTCACAACAGAATGTTTTACTGTAGCTTTTTCCTCATTGAATAGAGATCTGTGTTCTGAAGTCACCTTCTACCTAATCATGAGCAGATCATGAAGGACTGGAAATAATGAAACCCCAAGAAGACACCAAAGAGTAGTGCAAAATTATAAGAAACCAAGAAGAATGTAGATGTTGTGCTTCATAGTAGGCTTGAGTAGCTAACTGTAATTTGTGTGATGATTTTAAAACACAAGTTAAATGTAAAGGTCATGAAACATTTTTTCAGTTTTTACTCTAGTGGCATACAGCCTACCTTCACCCTCAGTCTCAACACTCATTGGCCCTTGCCCCCAATCTTGTAATTAGCCCTTTGCATAGGTGGACTAAGTGTTTGTGCTTTCACCTGCTTTGGACTATTTTTCAGACATCGCTGCTTCACTTTTTCTTTCTCAATCTGAGGCAAATCATGTAGCGAACCTCTGGCTTTCCCTGCCTTCCTGAAAGGAATTTTAGACTCTCTACACACACGCCACTTTGCTGTTAAACAGCTGTTGCACTCTAGAAACAGCCACATCCCAATTTTAAAGAGGGAAGAGTTAAATACGGTATCTAACTGAAACTGCAGTGGGAAGGTATGTCAGAAAAATGTGATTACACAGTCTGGAATTTCAGAGGACCAATGAATATATCTAATCACCTGCTTTGCCACATGATTAATGACCACAGGTGCTCAAGAACTCAGTGTTGCATCCCCCTTGAAAGAGCACTTCCAGGAGCATGGTGTCCATGACCTTGTAGAGGGCACTAGTGCAGTCCTGACTTGCAGCCTGAGAAGAGTGTCATCTGCTGAATCACCAACACCCATCCTAGCCCACACCATCATCTTATCCTAATTCTGTTTAGCTTTTGAGGTCTGCCAGGTAAGTCTGGGGAAGTCTCTTGTTAAAATCCAGCCATCATGCTGTAATGGAGCATGTGGTGACTTCCTTGTTTTTGCATCACCCCTTTCCTGGCTTTCCCAGGAGTGACTGATTGCTGGGGCTCATAACCATTTTGGAAGAGCAACTGTTTGGAATACAGTACATCGTATTACAGTAATCTGGAGAAGGATATTTTGCTTCCCTTCACCCCGAACCTCGCGTGTGCCTGTAGAAGTTGAGCAGTGTGCTCTGTTCCCTCAACTCAGTCTAACACACAGAAAATTTAAACATTTCCAGCAACTGCGCTCAGTATGTTCAGCATCCTTGTGCTGTTGCCTCCTTCCTTGGTTATGAGAGAACGTTTTTAAGTGGCACAACAAATAGATTCCTTCAGTACCTTAGCTCCCCTCCCTGTGCAGCTCTACTTCTGTGGCATTGGCTTTAGCTTGGGCTAAAACTGATATGCTTTCAGGAGTCCTTTGTTAAAGTTCTAGCACTCTTAATAGCAATACAGCTGTAGAGGAACTTCTCCAGCATGACTTGTTTGAAAAATGGGTTTAAGTTTTATTATAATACACTGAATGCCCTTTTTTCATGCTTAGCCAAAGCAGTCCCTGCAGATCGTTTGGTAGAACTGCATGACACAGATCTAGAACTCCCACATTGTTTCAGTGGAAAACACAAACTCTCTGCACAAGCGGCCCTGGAGCATATGGAACTATTGTAGCATCTGTGAATTTCAAAGTAGTGGAGCTCTTTGGCCAGCAGGTGGCATTACTAGCTTTTCAATTGGCTCAGGAACAGGACTGGTGTGGAGTTGTTCTCCACCTAGTTGACCCAGCACTTCTGCAGCACATAAGGTAAACTAGAGTTTGTGCTGTAAGAAAAAAGCAAAGAGGGGCCAAGGATTATCCAAGCCACCACTGATGAGCTAATGCTAGGAAACATCTTGGTAAGCAATGAAACCACAATTTAATGAACACTTCTCTTTTGAGAACCTTCAGATTTGCTGCTATTGGAGAGATTTAAATTTAAGAATAAAACTGGCAATCTAAAGGAAAGCTTTTGGAGCCACATCTACATGGCAAGTGCTACAAAAGTACAGCTGCAGCTACTCCAGTGCAGTGTAGCATATTCCTATCTCATGGGAAGGGGCTTTTCTATCAATGTAGCTAATCTACCACTCAGTTGATGGATTTTGTTGCTGACTTATCTAAATTGGGGGTTAGGTGGCCCTAACTTGGATGCTCTGAGTGCTAAAGTATTCACATCTCTGAGTGGAGTAGCTAAGTTGATCTAATTTTGCAATGTAGACCAGACGGAAGTATGTCAGGAGGGAACCTGCAAACCTATAATCATCTCGCCTCAGTTAAGAGCAGTTCAGCTTTCTCACCCAGTGGCACAACTGGATTAGCTGCCTAGAGCCCAGTGGTCCTGGGGCAAGTTTCTCTGCTGTAGAGAAGTGCATGAGCTTGAAATGCTGGATTACTCATTTGGAAGCAGCAAAGCAGTCCAGTATTTAGTAGAGACTTCCACAAATATGGAAAATACTCCAGGGAATTTTGTGTCAATGCATGTGTACAGAATTCATGTCCTATGTAGGTTTCTTTGTTTCCCTGCAGGAAAATGACTGACAGGGGAGCAAAGGGGAGCTGCAAGAGCATTTATATACCATTTCCCAACAGTGTGGACGCATTATTTCAAGCACCCAGAGCAACTGGCAGAGAGATAAATCACCGTGACTCCTACCCTGAGTCAGAATCAGCTGCTCGTCCTGTCTGCATTGTAGGCATGAGGGGACAGGACTTCCTTTTCCTCTGCAGTATGTGGCTGAGGCTGTGTCAGCCCCAGCAATCTCCCTCAGCTGTGTGAAGTTCAGCATCCTCCCCTGTTTCCTCCTCTATTTGCTCCTCAGTTTTGGGTGGAGAGGTCATTGTATGGAAAATTTCTCCCCCCATCCTCCCTGTGCAGCTGGACTTTCAAGACCCAGACACCCCTGCCAAGCCTTACCTGGTACATCCAGAACCCCCAGTCCTCCCTCACCAAACCCTTCAGAACTTCAGCCTCTGCATCTAAAGCCCACCCCCACCCCCAGACCACCCACCACTAAAATGCCACCATGTCCAGGCATGGAGTTCAGGGCAACGGCCAGATCCCAACCCCACCATGCTCGTGATTCACCCCCTCTCACTTCCCTTTCACCTCTTGCCCAAATGCCCTCTCCTGAGGGCCTGGCATGGGGTGGCAGCAGGGCTTGGACTCCCCCTACACTGACTGCGGCATCAGAAACTGCCAAAAGTGGAGTAACAATGGTGCGACCCAGCAGCCTGCTCTGCTCCACTGCCATCGCCCAGCTGGGTTGCTCAGCTTCACCATGGTGGTGGGAAGCAGAGTGTTCCAGCCCCAACCTGCTCCACTCCCCTGAACGATTGAGGGCTCAGGGCCATGGACTGGGGCCGGGGAGCTCTGCTTCCCACCACTTCAGTGAGTATTAGTGGCTGACCCTCTGCCTGCGGTGTGACGCAACAGGCCAGTTACCTGGTTAAACATGTAGTTTAACCGGTTAACATTTTAAATGGGATTTTACATCCCGAGTACAAACAAGTCGTCTGCATGAAATTTTAGTTTGTACTGACTTTGCGAGAGCTTTTCATGTAATCTGTTGGAAAACTAGACAAACACCTAGATGAGATGAGGTGCCCCCTGGAAGTCCTCTATATCCCCAGGGCTACAGGTAAATTGTCCCAGAGTTACATTGTCTGTTAAATATTGACACCTTATTTTTAGGCTGAATTTCTCTCTTTTCAGCTTTCAGCTACGGGATTGTATTATAGCTTCCTCTGCTAGATGGAAAATCCAATTATTAAATATTTATTCCCCATGTGGCTATTTATAGACTGTAATCAAATCACCCTGACCCCTCTCTTTGTTAAGCTAAATAGACTCAAGGAATTCAATGACTATAAAGCATGGTTTTTTAACCCTTTAATAATTTTTGTGGCTCTTCTCTGTACCCTCTCCAATGTATCAACATCCTTCTAGAATTATGGGCACCAAACTGGACATGCTATTGTAGCAGGGTCATACCTATGCCAAAATAGCCTTTTTATTCCTATTCAAGATTCTCCTGTTTATGCATCCCAGGATCCCCTTAGCTCTTTTGGCCTCAGCATCACACTAGGGGCTCATGTTCAGTCTACTATCCACCAAGACCCCTACATTTTTTTTTTTTTCATTAAAAAAACCTACCTGCCTCACTGCTCCCAATCATACCTTATCAGCCTTTGTGCATTAGGAATGAGCAATGGTGGCAAGATGATAGGTGACGGGATCCTGTCTGAAATCCAGAGGTACTTACTCCTCCCTGCACTCCAGCCGTGCACGGTTTCTCAGCAGCCGGTCACGCAGGCAGCATGCAGCGAAGGAGATAGACACGCTCAAAATGATCACACCGCTGATGAGCGAGGCTATGACTGCTACCCGGAAGCCTTGGTCAAGGGGCTTTGGGATGGCTGGAGAGAAAAACATGGACCATGCCTGTAAGGAGTTTGGGGCTGGCCACACTAGTTCTGACAGATTGAGGATAATTGCTGGGAGTTATCCCACTGCTCAGAGCACTTTGTAGGGAGTGGCTGTCACGTTGGCACTAGCTCTCATTCCAGGGTGTGAAACTGTTCTCTTCAGGGCCTGATCTCCAAGGCCTCACACCACTGCCATCCGGCTCTAGCATGTGGGGCAGCAACCCTTTCTCTCCTGCTACCCTTCCATGGGTTGGGTTTCCAGTTGTGGCAACCCAGTGAGGTCACTGACCCACAATCCCAGCCAGAGGGAAGGCTGCTTCTTCAAACCTTCCCCATTGCAGTCTTCCCCAGCTGTCTGCTGCTTTATTACACCACTTCTTTACTGCTGCAGCTCTCTGCCTGCTGTGAGCACCGAATTGTGGTTAAGAGCTTGCAGCTTTTCTGGGCCTCCGTGAGATTTGATTGAGCCACACTTCTGTGAAATGAGTTTGACTGGCATCTGCGTTCCTATCACTTCCTTCCTCCTCTGGGATTACTGTCCAGGCAAACAACTCCACCCAAGTGTCAGACTTGGAAGAATGGTGGCTGTAAGGGGGAGCAGGGACTTGAGTCCCCAGCAGCTGTGCCCCTGCAGTGGCCCATCCACATGAGCACCTGGGAGCAGACACAGCTCTACAGTCCTGAGATGAAACTACCCCCTTAGAAATACATTGACTCTTTCTACCCAGTCAGTCCTGCAGCTGCACTTCTCCCCACCAGTTCATACATGTGGCCATTTGTGCCTCCAGCTAGCTGCCATTTCTTATCTGAGTTACAGGAGCACACGCGTATTGGGGCCTGGATGTACATTGAGTGAGAGACAGGTCTGGCCCCAAAGAGTTCACCATCTCAATAGACAAGATAAACTCCTGGTGGGAGAAAGGGAATAGTGTTGGATTCATGACATGTTGCCTTTGCCCGCATCCTGCCTAATCACCAAGAAAGGCTATCATTTTCACACCTTTGTTGGTGCTTAGTTCTGAGTATCCTGGAGCCTGAAGTGTTTAAGAGTCTCCTCCCCCCCCCCCTATTTTTTTTTCTTTCAACAAATGTAGCACTTTGGGGGTGGGGCCAATTGCTAGTCTTGCAAAGTAAAGTCCTCTTGCTCTCGCCACCAAACTGGCATAGCTGGGGGGGGGGAGAGCAGGACTGAGGAAGTCTGGTGTCATTTTCATGTGTTGCTCCAATCCCCCCCTTGTCCTTCCCCAGAATCAGAGGGCCCACCTCTGAGGGGGATGAGACCGTTCAAATTCCCTGGGCTTGTTTTTTATTGAAATTCCTACTAACAGATCCAATGAGTAGCCATTACAGCCTCCCACTAGTGAGTTGAGGGCCGGAGTGACTTGTCCATGGGGAAGTGGACTGAGATTGCCTAAGGCTCGAGGAGTTATTATAGCGTTAACAATCTGTTAAGTCAATAACAACAAATGGTCTGGTAGCACTTTATAGACTAACAAAACGTGTAGATGCTATCATGAGCTCTCGTGGGCACAGCCCCCTTCTTCAGTGCTACCAGACCATTTGTTGTTTTTTCTGTACAGAGTAACTCGGCTACCCCCTGAAGCTGTTAAGTCAGTGCCAGCTGAAGTAAAGCCACTGATTCACCTGGCCTCGCCTTACCTTCACAGTGAGGTGTTGGGTGACTCCAGTAGGAGATGCTGTCTTGGAGGAGGCAGGCCAGCTTCCCGCTGCCCACCAGTTGATACCCCTCTCTGCACCAGTACACAATGACTGAGCCCAGAGAGATGCCGGTGCCCTTCTCAATGTAATAGGAACCGTAAAGTGGAGGGAGGAGCGCCAGGCACTGAACTTGGAGAGAAACAAAGCAAATGGAGGCTGATAATTGTGCACAAGCAGTTACCACCCATCCAACTGCAGCTGCCTGTCAAAATTGTCATCAATGTGTGTCCAGCAGGCTGCTTGACACGGGGCATAGATAAATCAAGAAATGCCTGGGCTTGGGCTAACTGAGTTGGTCCTAATCAATCTTTTCCCAGCTTCTGGCTATCCCCTCTGATGAGCGTCTCAAGCAAGTCAGCCAGTTTTAATGACTTTCTCTGGGAAAACAAGTGTGTCACCACTGAACCCCTGGCTGGCCCCACTCCCTGAACTTAGGGCTGACCACTTTGAGCAGAACTCCCAATAGAAAGGGCTTCTCATTATGCCTAGAGGGCAAAATGTGGCAGGAGAGCCAAGGAAGGAAGTTTGCTTTACATGAAAAATACATAAAGCATTTAGACTGAAGGGGAAACGGTCAAAGGGGACCTGCCAACATTTTTTTAAAAAGTTTTAGTTTATTTCTGATATATTTTTTTTAAAAGGCCTGAAATCCCCTCCTCCCCCCCCCCCTCCCCCCCTTTTTTCTGTTTTTATCCTAGAAATCAACAGAACTAGTGTTTCACTGGAGGACCCTGATTGGGGGCATCAGGAATGTATATTATGAGCCCTCAAACTTTAATGAAAGAGATGGCTCTTTAACTCCCTTTCATTAATATGGTAATTAGCCACTGGAGTCACATGAGTTTAAAAGAATCAATAAAATGGATTCAGTGAGTCTCTTCCTAGCTCAGTTGCTCCATGTGCTGCTTCCAGTGAAGTCGTTTCACCAGCTGGCCTAAAGCAATAGTGCCCTTGATGGAGGAAAGTAGTTAAGCGTGGGCTTCCCTGATATTCTGAATCAGGGCCACGGTACTTAAGGCCAAGTCACGGAGATCTGAATTTCATGCGTGTGGGTTTGCCTGGGTATTACTGCTGCTGCCAGTAGTTCAGGTAGCCTCACACATTCCATTATACCACCACACTTTTAGCTGTTGATAAAAGCTTTTGAAAAACTAAACGGTTTGGGCTGAAATTCTTCCCCCTCCCCCCCCCGAAGTATCTGCAAGAGGCTGATGCTTTGGCGGGACAAAGGAGGGGGAAGTTTCAGCTACATCACTTCAGCTGTTTCCTGAAATCAGATTTGTTTTACCCATATTAAAAAAAATATTAAAACCATTTAGTTGAGATGCTCCAGGTTTGGAACAGGGCATTGGGCAGGGATCAGCCTGCTGTCAGAGACAGCATTTGGTGTTCCTGTGAACATTTGGCTAAACAGGTCAATGCGTGCGGAGGGGCAAGGGTGGAAGAAGGGTCATATGCTCCCCCTCCCAATTCTGTGGTGGGGGGAGGGGCAAGGGGCTCTTCCAGCCAAGCTGCATGGCTGCTGCACTCTTTCAGGCAGCCTCCGCGACACTGCCTGGGACAGGAGATATCACCTGGTCTAGTGCAGCAGGATGGGACCCCCCTGCCCCTAGGAATATGGAATGGGGAAGGAATGGGATGGGGAAAATGTGTGGGTCCAGGGCTTAGGGTGGTGTGGGGAGGAGTCAAATGAAGGTGGGGCTGATGCCCCCTTTGTGTCCCTCCCCACGAGTCACCTATGTGGCTATGTATGTTTATAAGCCACCCAAGAAAAATCTGCCCATGCTCAGCAGAGGTTTGTTTAAAATGTGACAGGTGATCTCTGTGAAGACACAGTCGACATGCCCCAGCCCCTCACAGCTGCCATATGCAGCTGGGACTGCATAGACACCATGTCCGCTGAGCAAGGAGCATGCTTTACCCCAGGGACATAGGGGCTGGCCAAGTAGGGTTTTATTGCAAAAGCTGATGGTGGCTGCTGTGGCTAAGGTTACCGGGTAGTCATAAAAAAAATACCGGACATGCTTCATGGAGGGAGGGGGGAGAGGGACCCGCCGGGAGGGGAGCAGTGCTGGCCAGGGGAGCTCAGGAGGAGGAGGGGAGAACTGGCTGCCGGAAGCAGGGCTGGCGGGGGGGTGCAGCGGAGCCAGCCAGGGAAGATTCGGAGCAGGAACCGGCTAGTGGGAAGCAGAGCTGGTGGTGGGGAGGGACTGGCCGGGGAAGACCGGGAGGAGAAGTCGGGGAGAATCAACCAACTGGACGGCTAGGAGGAGGCGGGGGAGCGAATCAGCCGGCGGGGAGCAGGACTGACCCGGGCTGTGCAGATCTCAGGGTGCTCCCGTCCCACGCGAGTCAGGCCGGCTGTGGCTCCACCACGTGCTTGACCAGCACGCAGGAGCATGGACCGGGCTGCCCCTCCTCCTCCTCACACGCAACCAGGGCTCCCAGCGCCGATCGCGCCCCGCCTCCGCCAGGCTTCTGTCCAGTGCCCAGCTGGAAAACCAGGAAATACCGGACATTGCACATGTCCGGTATTTTCTGGATTTTTTTACCAGGCCGAGGGCCCAAAAACCGGACTGTCTGGTAGAAAACTGGACACCTGGCAACCCTAGCTGTGGCCCTGGGCCCAGGGACTGAGCGCAGGGGTGAGGGAACTGTGATGTGCTCCCCCTGCTGGTGGCCAGGTATTATGGAGGAGGCAAAGAAGGAAGCAACCTGAATGGAATACAGTAATTATTCGTTTAACACGTACCCGCTTAACACGTTTCCGCAATAGCACGATTTTTTTTTAGGGAACGTTTTTTGAATAACACGACTGTCCCCGAAATAACACAAAAATAATCAAGTGACAGACTGCTTCATGTGGCAGTATAAGTTGGTGAAAACAGTGGTAATTCGCATGAGCGGATGAATATACGTTGTCACAGCGCTCCTCCGCTCACTCACGTGTTTATCTTTGTGTTTTGACAAACCGCAGTGACTTGAGTTGCTAGATATCTTGTGTTGCTAGATATCTAATGTTGACGTTGATGACCCAGCACCAACAAAAAATTGACTTTGCCACCACCACCTGAAACACAACCCCCACCTTTTCCATTATTTTTAATGGGAAAATTGACCCTGCATAGCATGTTTTTGCTTAGCACGAACATTTTCAGAAATGCATCTATAGTGTTAAATGAGGAATTACTGTACAGCAATGTTTCTCAACCAGTGGTACGAGTACCCTTAGGGGTACTCGAGAGAAGTCTGGGGAGTACATCAACACAACTGAAATTTGGAAAAAACTGAATTTTTGTTTAAAGTTTTAGAGCGCTTTATTATTTTTGTACTTTTTACACACAAAAATTTAATCGCCTACCCGGCTACGATTAAGTTGATTACACAAACGTGTCACAATGGTAGAAAAAATGTTTGTGTGTCTGAAAACTGTAGGTACTGGGGGTACTTATAATTTTTTTTTGGAAAAGGGGTACTTTAAAAAAAAAAGGTTGAGAAGCACTGGAATACAGGAGCAAGGAGTGAGGGAGGGGAAGACAAAGCAGGAACAAGGGAGAGGGGCAGGAGCCACTAAGGATAGCGGTGATCTGGCAGGGCGGTGGGTTTCCAGAAGCTGGACGGGGAGGGATAATAGCAGTAAAAAGGGGGTAGGTGTAAGGCTGGGGGACAAGACCGGGGCGGAGGGGTCTGAGACCATCAGACATTCTCCTGCACACGGGCTGGTGTTGAACACTTTATTCCCGAGGCTCAGCATTCCTTTGCTGGCATGCAAAGTGTCTCCATTCCCCTCCCATGGACGATCCACTTCAAAGGTACCAGCCTTCTGAGCCCAGGGCCTCTGGGAGCTCTGAACATTCCTGCCCAGACTGCTTGTGCATCCGGCGTTCAGCCTCTTTGTGAGACCGGGATCTAGGATGCGGCAGGGGGGCAGAGTTTATGGTCATGTAATTAAAGTCCATATCAGAATGCACCTGGACAAATTGACCCATTTAAGGTACGGCAGTCGGGGAAGCATAAGAAAAATTTGTGTTCCATTTTTTGCAGCTCAGACTTAATTGTCTTTGACTTGTTCCCCTTTTCACATGACTTCATTTTCATAGTGTCCATCAATGTTCCTTCTAATTATTTTCATCCATGTGCAGAATAAATTTTGTTATGTGCACCAAGGCATGTGTGAATGTGCATCAACAGCAACACATGCTGCCAGTTGTGGGTGCTCTCCTAATCCACTGGGTGGCATTTGAATCTCTCCTGTGGGGATGTCCAAACACACAGCCTACAGGGAAAACTGTCCAGCTTCAGCCCTTGATAACAAAGGTTAAGTGTAGGACAAGAATAGATGAGTCTATCAGTGTGACAGAGGCTGGGAGCACCGGGGAAGGAGCATGCACCTCCCCTTCAAGTTCAGAGCACCTTCTGGTGCTCGTGTGCGACTGGATGCTTGTAGCCCTGTTAACAAACCCTAGAGGATGCGCCGTTCAGACCTCTGTGACCAAGGAGATGGTCTGCATGGGGTGGAGGGGGAAGTGAGGGCAGCACAGGGGAATCTCCCCTATAAATAAAAGGGTCAGAGCTTTCACCTCCCTTGAAGATTTTACCTGTACAATTACAAAGCGCTCACACTGCGGGGCCGTTGCTGTGATGTTGGGGGCTATGACTCTAAGCAATAAACATGCATGTTACAAGCAGAGTGACTCTCCACTTATCGATACCGGGTCTGCCAGCTCATGTGCAGGACAGCGCTAATATTCTGCACTTTCCTACCGACCCCTCGTGCCAACCAGCGATGGGGCATAGGAGACCCTCACCCACCATCCCTTCACCATGTTGCCAACGTTTGTCCTGCCGCAGGGCGCTGGCTTGCTACCGTACCTGACAGGTTGCTATGGATGTCGGTCCTATTGGCAAAGTCTCGTGGGAAGCCCTTCCCCATGCTTGCAGCTCCAGCGAAGGCGGTCATGGAATTAACGGCATCGCTCCAGGCAAAGGGGAGGCAGCTCCACGCCAGCATGCACAGAGCTAGGCATTTCCCAGCCCTGTCCCCCTTCATGCTGCCAGGAAACACAACATCCTGGGCACTATCCTGGACGCAGCCCAGAACCCCAACTGCCTGTGTCTGCTCTTTCCTTCGTTCCAGGGCGGCTCATGAGGAATCAGCTGGGTCCTTAAGACTTTGTTAAGCCTCCCTCCAGGAGTGAGCGGGGGCTTGTTCTCCAGAGGATTGTTTCTGCCTCACTTACTCTGCCACCAGCCTTGTGCTGAGCCCCTCTTCCCTCCCTGCTAACAACTGGGAATGCTGCACAGTCACCGTGCTATGCGTCCATTTCTTTCCTCTCCAGCAGCCCTTTGCTCCACCAGACTTGCAAACAGCCAGGGTTTTTGCCTCCCCCTTCCCACTTCAGTGTCTCCACTGCAGGCCAATCAGCAGCTGTGTGAACAGTGAGAAGTAAGAAGTGGTTGGAAGTGTAATTTCCAGCCTTCTCTTGTAGTGACTGGCTCTCCCCATTTAGTCCTTGTGACCTTGCTGGCTCTTCTAGCAGCAGCTCACATGCCACCATGCCATGGCCTGCCGAAATCAGTGGCCATGAACCTGGGGTGAGGAACCCTTTTTGCGTCGGGGGCTACTGACCCACAGAAAAATCAGTTGGGGGCTGCACACAAGTGAGAAGCAAAAACAAACAACCTCCCCCCCCTCCACTGACATGGCCCCCCGGTCCCCAACTGAGGAGAACGACACTCCCCACATTCCCCTTCCACACAAGAGCTTGGGGGGCCCAGCCTAGAAAATTGTGTGTGCTAGAGCCCTGCGGTGGGGCAGCGGGGAAGCTGGAGTTCCCCCAATGCTCCCCAATGCTGGGGGGTAGCCCTGAGCCTTGGGGGATGGATCCAGGCAAGCTGGGGGCCACATCCAGTCCCCAGGCCTTAGGTTCTCCACCCTGCTGTGAACTGAAGTGAAAAAAAAAACACTCCAAAGATCTGCATCAAATTATTCTGATCCTGTGCACTGAATGGAGTACCCTGGTGTCCTTTCCCCCCTGTGACTCCTTTCCTAAGTTCCTTTCCTCCCTGTCCACCAAAGCTTGGGGTTAATTGTCTGTAAAATCAGTAAAGCTGGGTGCGCTGTCTCTGAATCACAAGGGATTTTTATAATGATACTTCATTTAACATCACCACCAGGGAACTCACATAGACAGTGTATTTCCTTTTTCTCCTCAGGTCTTACCCTCCCTCCCCATCCCCCATCTTTTATAAATCAGTCTAGCAGCTGTTGAATGCTTTATAAATAGTATAGGCTAGATTGGAGACCATCAAGATTTCTGTGAATATTAGAGAGAAACTCACCCAGGAACCTATCCCTGCAACAAACCCCATTGCCAACTCCCTCCACATGTCTATATAAGCAATACCATCACAGAACCTAAGAACATAAGCCATAACATCAGGGGCGCATACAATTGCACATCCTCTAACATGATATGTGCCAGCAATGCCCCTCTGTCATGTATATTAGCCAGTCTAGACTGTCTCTATGACAAAGGATAAATGGACACAAATCAGACATCAGAACTGGTAACACACATAAATCTGTAGGGAAATATTTTAACATGCCTGGGCACTCAATCATGGATTTTAAAGTAGCCATTCTTCTACAGGAATTTCACCAGCCAATTACAGAGAGAGGGGAACATTTGGTATTCATCTACAAAATTGACACTGTTTCCCTGGGCTTGAACAAAGTCATTAACTGGATGTCACATTATAAAGCCAGTCTCCCCTGCCTCTAACAACTGCATTTTTTACATCTAAAGCTAAAAATGGGGCACTTCCAGCCCATTTAATTTCCTCATTAGCAACAGTCCTACAATTGACAAGTACTTCCCCCCCCTTCCTCCTGCTATAAATATCTTGGTTCTGTTATTTCCATTCCAGCTCATCATCTGATGAAGTGGGTTTTACTCATGAACTCTCATGACAGTATATATTTTGGTTAGTCTCTAAAGTGCCACAGCACCACTTATTGTTATTAGAGAGACAGTAACACCTTTTATTTACTCCTGGGGAATTCTGCACCGTTGTGTGGGTGCAGAATTCATTTTCCCTGCAAGTTTCTTTGCTTCCCTGCAGAAAAATGAATTTGGGGAGGAAGCAAAGGGAAGCTGCAAGGGCGGTCACGTGCCCCTACTCAGCAGGCAGGTGCATCGTTTTGTGCACTTGGAGCAGCCAACAGAGAGGTGAATCAATGTGTTAGATAGATGAGTGGGGATGGGAAGGTTCTGGCATGTGGCTCATACACTGTGCTGGGCTCAGCTGCCAGTCCTGGATGGGCTGGGCTCAGGAGAAGACAGGACTTCTTCCCCTGCAAGGAGTAGATAGGATCAGTGTTCCCTGTGAGCTGTGTTCTTGGGCAACTGACCAGGAGAGATTCAAAAGCTGCCCAGCTGATTAGCAGAGCACCCACAGCGAGTAGCATGTCTTTCTACTGGTAGTGCACATCCACAAATGCCTTGGTGCACATACATTTATTCTGCACATGGTTGGAAAAAATTAGAGGGAACATTGGCTAGGGGTGTGTCAGACCCACCGCCAGACGTCTTCCTTGGCAGCAGGAAGCTCTAGACTTTCCACCCCAATTTCCTGCCACCCTCACAACTTAGCAACTATATGGGGAGCTGCTCCCCTGTCCACCCCCCCTCCATGTGTTGGAAGCCCCCCCACACCTGGACCCCCTGACTGAGCCCCTTGCTTCCATACTCTGACCCCTTCTGGTAAACATAAATCACCTTGACCTGGGCCACTCTGTAGAATGCCAGTCCCCCAACAAGCTCCAATGCATCCAGATCTCCGTCTCCTTCCCCACCCCGGCATCTGGAATCCTCTCCAAGATCTCTGCACTCAGATTGCCCAGGTAGAACCTCTCACCCCACAGCTAGATCCCCCCCACACTAAGCCCCTCTGCACTTGGATCCTGCTAGTCTGAGCCTGCTTGCTTCACATCTGGATAAGGGGCCAGGGCTGGAGATGCCCTCACACTTTCTATCTTAGTGTACCAGGCATGGAGGGGCAGGGCTACAAGGTGTTTCGGGTACAGATCTAGCCCTTGAGCTGTGCCAGGGTTGCGTGCAGCCTCACTGCTGAGTCTGTCCTGAGGAGGCTGGGGGTTTGTCACAGCTCAGTTCCCCAACCTGGCACTTCGAGAGTAGATATGGGGACTGGCTAGCAGAATAAACTCTGTAAGAACCTGTCTCTAACTCCCCAGAGACAAACTTGTCCGATCTTAGTTACCCGGAGACCCAAAAGGAAGACGATCTGTCACTGCCACCACCCAAGTGAGTTTAAAAATATACAATATAAACCCTTTTCTAGGGATGAGATCACTTGGGAATCCCCTCCCTAAGGTAAAGCTCTCCCCTCTGCCCCAACCTCCGCTTTACTTGGAGCTGGGAAAACAAACAGAGGGAATCCGCAGAGAACAATGGGGCTGTGCTCCTCCCCGGTAATTTAGGCATGTAGGCTGAAGGACACATCAATCAACCAATACCGGTTAATCAAAACAAAAAGTAAAACACTTTTATTATCAGAACAAAACTACTGTTGCAAGCACAGTAAGGGTACGTCTAAACTACATGGCTCCGCTGACAGAGCCATGTAGATTAGTTTACTCGAAAAAGGGAAATGAAGTGGAGATTTAAATAATCGCCACTTCATTTAAATCAAAATGGCCGCCACGCTGTGCCGATCAGCTGTTTGTCGGCACAGTGCGGCAGTCTAGACGGGGATCTGCCGACCCCAGAACCCTTCGTCGGCAGATCCTGTAAGCCTCGTTTCACTCCAGCTGAGGCCCAATCAGCACAGAATAGAATGAAAGAATGACTTCTTGTGTCTTGCTCACAACACTCCTGTTAATGCATCCCAGTATCATGTTTGCTTTTTTTGCAACAGTGTCACACTGTTGACTTATGTTTAACCTGTGGTCCACTGTGACCTCTAAATCCCTTTCAGCAGTACTCCTTCCTAGACAATCGCTTCCCATTCTGTATGAATGAAATGGATTGTTCCTTCCTAAATGGAGAACTTTGCATTTGTCCTTATTGAACTTCATCCTATTTACCTCAGACCATTTCTTCAGTTTGTCCAGATCATTTTGAATTATGACTCTTGTCCTCCAAAACACTTGCAACCCCTCTAGCTTGGGATCATCTGCAAACTTAATAATTGTATTCTCTTTGTCATCATCTAAATTGTTGATGAAGATATTGAACAGAATTGGTCCCAAAACAGACCTCGGTGGAACCCCTTCCAGCATGATTGTGAACCGTTATCCAGCCAGTTATGCACCCACCTTATAGTAGCCCTGTCAAGGCTGTTCCCACTCTGGCACAACGAATGCAGAAGTTGGGGGCCTGCAAGAGCACTCCAAAACCTTGCCTCTACAGGCTCTGGTACAAAAACTCCCCCCCACAAAATCCTAATACCCAGATTTTGGGGGACCCGCTGCCACCATCAAGTGCTTTGAACCCCAAAATAAAACCAACAGGGGTGGACACTTGATACCAACCCCAGGGTTACCCCAAGCTCTTTTTCCCCCAAAGAGCTTGAAAAAGAAGAGAAAAACAAGCTGCAGTCTCTGGTACCTGACCCCTCAGTCAGAGGCATGCAGATACACACAGACAGACCTTCCAGGACACAAGAATCAACCACTACCAGTTAGTTAGAAAAAAGAAACAATCTTTTATTATCAAAACAAAACTACAGTTGCAAGCATAGTAAATTGGCTAGATGGAAAGAGCCACCATTTGATATAGATACTCAGGAAAAGCCACTGGGCTAAAGGCTTAGTTACAAAAGAGAAGAAAAACCATTTCCAAACCCCCCAAACAAGGAAACCAATAAACCCTGATGGACTATCTAAACTTTTCCCTACTTACACATTTTAAGAAGTCCGTTCTTGGAGAGAGAAGCATCTCCCATCTCCCTCAATATCTGGGAGAAACTGCTCTGATCTCAAACAAAGAGAGAGAGAAAACCCCCTTTTCCAGTTTGAAATTCCTACCTGCATTGTTAATGGCTGACTGCCCGACACCTTGGCTAGGTACATGAGTTAACCCCTTACTCACCAGGTGCTGGTCAGCACTCCTCATTATGACAAGCCACATCTAAGTTGTATTTCTCTAGTTTATTGATAAGAAGGTCATGCGAGACCGTGTCAAATGCCTTACTAAAATCAAGGTAGACCACTTCCACCGCTTCTCCCTTAACCACAAGGCTTGATATCCTATCAAAGAAAGCTATCAGATTGGGTTGACATGATTTGTTCTTTACAAATCCATGCTGACTGTTACCTATCACTTTATTATCTTCCAGATGTTTGCAGATGAATTCCTTAATTGCTTGTTCCATTATCTTCCCTGGCTCTGAAGTTAAACTGACTGGTCTGTAGTTTTCTGGGTTGTTCTCATTTCCCTTTTTATAGATGGGACATCTATTTGCCCTTTTCCAGTCTTCTGGAATCTCTCCCAACTTCCATGATTTTTCAAAGATGATAGCTAAAGGTTCAGCTACCTCCTTTATCAGCTCCTTAAGTATTCTAGGATGCATTTCATGAGGCCCTGATGACTTGAAGACATTTAACTTTTTTCTAGGTAATTTTTAACTTGGTTTTTTATTTTAACTTCTAAACCTACCCCATTTCCACTAGCATTCACTCTGTTAGACATCCCTTCATCATCAAACTTCTTGGTGAAGAACAAAACAAAGAAGTCATTAAGCACCTCTGCCATTTCCAAATTTCCTGTTATTGTTTCTCCCTCTTGACTGAGACAATGGGCCTACCCTGCCCTTAGTCTTCCTTTTGCTTTTAATATATTTATAGAATGTCTTCTTGTTTCCCTTCATGTCTCTAGCTAGATTTAGCTTGTTTTGTGCCTTCACCTTTCTAATCTTGCCCCTGCATACCTGTATTGTTTGCTTATATTCATCCTTTGTAATTTGACCTAGTTCTTCTTCGAGCAGTGTCCCGTGGGTGCTCCCTATTGGTGTCGGGCTTGTCCCAGCGCCGCAGATCGGAGATCTTTTCCAGCCGTAGTCCGCCGGACCACACATGCGCGATGTGCGGCTCGTGGCTTTTCGCGCTGTTTGAGTGTGCGCGATCCGCCCCTGCCAGTTCCTTCTGACCATCCTCGGCCACGGACGGACTCAATGCTCTCTCCTTAACTCCTGTCAGAAAGAGAGAGATAGTTCACGTTTAGTTGTATATAGTTATAGTATAGTTATAGTTACTGTTCCTAACCATGTAGAATAGTGATAAAGATGCAGCCGTGTTAGTCTGGTGTAGCTGAAACAAAAAACAGGACTAACAAGATGGTTTATTAGGTGATGAGCTTTCGTGGCCCAGACCCACTTCCTCAGATCAAATAGTGGAAGAAAATTGGCACAACCATATATACCAAAGGATACAATCAAAAAAATGAACACATATGAGAAGGACAAATCAAATTTCAGAACAGAAGGGGGATAAGAGGGGAGGTAAATGTCTGTGAGCTAATGATATTAGAGGTGATAATTGGGGAAGCTATCTTTGTAATGGGTAAGATAATTAATGTCTTTGTTTAGACTGAGGCGTAAAGTGTCGAATTTAAGCATGAATGACAGTTCAGAGGATTCTCTTTCAAGTCTGGTGTTAAAAGGTCTTTGAAGCAGGATGCAGGTAATCAAGTCGTTGAGACAATGACCTTTCTGGTTGAAATGGCAAGAAACTGTTTTTTCTTTCTTTCCTGTCTAATATCTGTTTTGTGGGCATTGATTCTTTGGCGAAGTGTCTGAGACGGTTTGTCCAATGTACATAGCAGACGGACACTTTTGGCACATGATAGCATAAATTATATTTCTGGATGAGCAGGCATATGTGTTCTTGATCTTATAACTCAACTGGTTAGGTCCAATAATGGTATCAGCAGAGTGAATATGTGGACAAAGCTGGCAACGGGGTTTGTTGCAAGGGAAGGTTCCAGGGTTGGTATTAGTGTGGTATGTCCTGTGGTTGTTGGTAAGAATCATCTTGAGGTTAGGTGGTTGTCTATAGGAGACTATGGGTCTGTCTCCCAGAGCCTCTCGGAGTTTAGTATCCTGTTCCAGTATAGGTTGTAGTTTATTGATAATGTGTTGGACAGGTTTAAGTTGGGGGCTGTAGGTGATGACAAGTGGTGTTCTATTGTTGGTTTTCTTGGGTCTGTCTTGAAGTAGATGGAGTAAACCTTAATTATCTTACCCATTAATTATCTTACCCATTACAAAGATAGCTTCCCCAATTATCACCTCTAATATCATTAGCTCACAGACATTTACCTCCCCCCCTTATCCCCTTTCTGTTCTGAAATTTGATTTGTCCTTCTCATATGTGTTCATTTTTTTGATTGTATCCTTTGGTATATATGGTTGTGCCAATTTTCTTCCACTATTTGACCTGAGGAAGTGAGTCTGGCCCACAAAAGCTCATCAGCTAATAAACCATCTTGTTAGTCTTTAAAGTGCTACATAGTCCTGTTTTTTGTTCTTAACCAGTTTAGTTCCAGTCGAAAAAAAAAAAAAAAGCATTTTTCCTTCTATAGTTACTGTAAATAGTTTCAATGCCTGGTTTTAAGAAATGCGGTGAATGCCCCAAGGCAATGCCTGCCTCTGATGGCCATTCCCTGTGTATCAGGTGTCTAGGGGAAGGCCACATACCTTCAAAATGTTACCATTGCTCAAAGCTCACGGCTAGAGCAAGAAGGGATAGGGACATGCGTTTGAAAATTTTGCTATTTGACAAAGCCCTGCAGCCCCAAACTCAACAACCTAAGGGGCACGCAGAACAATCCAAGAAAGTGAAGAGGAAACCGTCTCCATCATGATCCCTTCCACCTTCACGGATGAGCATCGGGGATAAGCCAGGGACCTTGGGGGCACCTGCCGCACGGGGCGCTGGAGAACCAAAGATCAGCCGGAGCAAGTCAGCTCCAAGCCCCTCTATATCGGGCTCGACAGTCTCAGCCGTTCCCTCGGTCTCCAAACCACTCCCAGGGACTTCCACGGCCCCGAGACCCTCTCCCGGTGCTAGACGCTCCCCGGCACCGACCCGCTTCCCGGCACCGACCCGCTCCCCGGCACTGAGTCGCTCCTCAGCACAGGAGCGCTCATCGGCACCAACTCATACGCTGGCACAAGCACGATTGCCAGCTCGGAGTCGCTCTCCGCCCCGAGCACGTGTGGCACCGAGGTGTCCCTCGCCTTTAAGAGGCTCTCTGGTGTCTCGACGATCGCCGGCACCGAGACAACCGGCACTGAGATCACCGGCGCAGAAGCACTCTGAGACGTCTGAGCGCCCTTCATCGCCCATAACCTTCCCGGTGCCGAATTGATCGCCAACACCAAGGAGTCTTTTGCCTCCTTCGTATTCCTCGGCACTGAGGCATCAATCACCAGCGAGGCGTTCACCAGCACCGAGACCCTTCTCCCCGGCGAGGTGCTCACCGGCACCGAGTCGCCCTTCTGCATCAGGCCGATCGCCGACACACAGGCACTCCTCTCCATCAACACGCTCTCCGGCACTGAGGCGACCCTCGCCTTTGAGACGATCCTGTCCCTCTAAACGCACGCCGGCACCGACACAATCGCCGGTACCAAAATGTTCCCCAGTAACAGTCGTCCCTTCGGCATGCCCCTCGGTACCGGAGGGCACCGCGGCACCGACCTCCTCAGTGCCAGTGCAGCTCTTTCCCCATACAGCACTCTCCACTCCAACTTCCTCTCCACCGGAGCAGCTGTTGGCATTACCTACTCAACATAAGACCAGGAAACTGCCATCGCTATCACCAAGCCCAGAATTCTCGCCTGAGCTAGGATCACCATCTCCAGCGTACTCCAGATACTCGAGTAACCGTCATACTTCTCCACAACCAAGACATCACTACCGTCATGATCACCGGTTGTCCAGCTATACCACCTACTATAGAGAAAGGTCACGGTCTCCCAGATCACCCACGCTCTCGACCCACTCTGATTATTACAGACGGTACCGACATTGTTCATCACCATACCATCACCAGAGGTCGCCATCACAACATCGCCGGTCGCCTCATACACGCTCCCACTCCTCTATCACGAAGAACACCCTAACCCTTCCCCATCTTCAAGACCACCAACTCCCTCAGGGTCTCCATCGCACACCCAGGTTATACAGGAATCTCTTTCCACTCGAGAGCCTGAACCTGATAGGTCGCCTACAGACCAATCCTCCTCATCCCCAGACAACACAGTTTTTCAAGGGGACACTTCACCCTCGGACGATCTCCATCAATTTCAGGAGCTTTTTAAAAGAGTGTCAGAGAGCCAAAAGGTGCAGGTGGGGGATGTTCAGCAAAAACACCACCACCTCCTCTGTAACATCAAGCAGTCTCACCAGGCCAAAATCTCCCTGCTATTGGATGAAGCTATTCTGGAGATAGCTGATGATATTTGGCAGCTGCCCGCTTCTGCCCCACCCACAAATAAAAAGGCGGATAAAAAGTACTTCCTTCTCGCCAAAGGGATGGAGTTTCTTTTTACTCACCCACAGCCCAATTCATTGGTTGTGGATGCTGTACAACAAAAAGCGAAGATGCCCCAACGTAAACCTACTGTTGCAGACAAGGACAGTAAGCTCCTTGACTTATTTGGCTGCAAAGTATATTCCTCGGCAACACTTACTCTTCGCATGGCCAACTATTCAGCATTGTTGGCAAATCACAATTTTGACAATTATGCCAAATTAGTGCCGCTACTTGAACACCTACCAGACACCAAACGGGACATCTTAAAGGCAGTAATACAGGAAGGATACACAGCTTCCAGAATGGCTTTACATATTGCTCTGGATACGGCCGACACTGCACTGCATGACAGCGACATCGGTAGTGATGCGCAGGGCATCCTGGCTGCAACAGTCGTCTGCCCCGAAGGATCTTTTGTCAAAAGTCAAGGATCTACCATTCGACAGGCAGAATCTTTTTTCCGATAAGACGGATCAACTCCTCCACTCGGGAAAAGATTCTAGGACTACTTTAAAAATGTTGGGCATGTACACACCACCGTACTGCCGCAAATGATACAATCCTTATCAAAGGCAAAGACCCCTTCTTCGGCAGCCTCCTCCATACAGGCCACATGAGCAACAAAGGGGTAGACAACGCCAACAACGAAGGCGCCCTCCACCTAAAGTGTCTACCCAACAGGGTAACAGACAGCAGGTTTGACGCTCCCGTCGAGGGACTGAGAACCATTCCTACTATTACCGGTCTGAGTGCTAGAAAGGCGATCTTCCACCATCGCTTGAGACCATATCTCCATCGATGGGCCTACATCACCAACGACAAATGGGTCCTTCAAACAGTTCAGCTCGGTTATACCATTCCTTTCACGTTGTTGCCTCTCCCCTCCCCCCCGCCCTGTCCCTTTTCAGGGACCCATCTTACGAGTCCTTGCTCAGGCAAGAGGTTACTCGTCTACTCACCATCAGTGTGATAGAACCTGTACCAAATGAATTCAGGGGCAGAGGGTTTTATTCCCAGTATTTCATAATGGAAAAGAAATCAGGGGGATGGAGACCAATATTGGATCTCCTCGCTCTCAATCGTTACCTGCGAAAACAACGATTTCGAATGGTTACCCTGGCTACAATCATCCCAGCACTTCAGAACGGGGACTGGTTCACGTCCCTCGATCTCCAGGACGCATATTTTCACTTTGCTATTCATCCGGCACACAGGAGATTCTTAAGTTTTCAAATCAGTGCAGACCATTTCCAGTACAAGGTCCTGCCGTTCGGTCTCTCGTCGGCTCCACGGGTTTTCTCCAAGACCCTTGCCGTAGTGACTGCCTATCTTCGTCGTCTGCACGTGATGATTTTTCCGTACCTCAACAACTGCCTAATCAGAGCTCAATCACTGGAGGAAGCACGCCACGCCACAGACACCACACGCATAGTCTTCGAAGTGCTGGGTCTTATTCTCAATATCTCCAAGTCGTCCTTGGAACCACACCAATCAATACAATTAATCGGAGCTCATCTTGACTCTACACGCGAGCGAGCTTTCTTGCCGACAGCAAGGTTCCAGACGATACAGGATTTGATTCAGATTTTGCTAATCAGCCCAATGTTCCCATACTACGGTGTCTACAATTTATGGGACATATGGCTTCCACGACGTACGTCGTCAAACACACAAGGTTACGTTTTTGCTCCCTTCAACACTGGATGGCAACGGTATGCCCCCCAAACGTCCGCGACGTACACACAGCAGTAATAATTCCCACCCACGTCAAAGCGTCACTAGCTTAGTGGACCGTTCTGGACAATCTAATGTTGGGCGTACCTTTTCATTGCCCACAGCCGTCAGTACAGCTTACAACTGATGCGTCACTCATCGGATGGGGTGCTCACCTCGGGCATGAGCAAGTACAAGGCCTATGGACTCCCGACGAATTGTTGAGGCACATCAACTTCCTGGAACTCAGGGCAGTGTACAATGCCTGCCAACATTTCCTTCCCATTATTCGAGGACAAGTCACACGAATCCTCACCAACAATATGATGACCGTTTATTATATAAACAAACAGGGTGGAGCCAGATCCCACTCCTTGTGTGCAGAGGCGGTACGTCTATGGAATCTGTGCAACCGTCACATTGTTTCTCTAATCACAGACTATCTCCCGGGCCAGCACAATGTCACAGCCGATGCCCTGAGCAGACATTTTCTCTCAACCACGAGTGGGAGTTACATCCCAAGGTGCTTTCTGCGATATTTCACCGCTGGGGATTTCCGTCAGTAGACCTATTTGCTACACACCACAACGCGAAGTGTCCTCAATATTGCTCGAGAGCGGGAATTGGACGAGATTTGAAAGGGAACGCTTTCCTCTACAACTGGAGTTGTCACCTATTATACGCATTCCCCCCCACACCTCTAATACCCAGGGTGGTGGAGAAAATTATTCGGGACGGAGCCACAGTGATCCTAATAGCCCCTTCTTGGTCACGGCAGACGTGGTATCCTTACCTCCATCGTATGTCGATACATTCTCCATATCCTTTACCGATATGACATGATCTGCTTTCACAGAATCACCACTCCCCTGCTCCATCCACAGATCAATCATCTCGCACTGACGGTGTGGTACCTGGTTGGTTCCAACAGTCAGAAATAGCATGCTCACAATCCGTCAAACACATATTGCTAAACAGTAGAAAATCATCCACGCAAACTACTTACCTTTCAAAGTGGTCTCGCTTCTCATCCTGGTGCTTCCAAATGGGTCTGGATCCGACTTCTGCACCCATACAGAGCATCCTAGACTACCTGGTGCATCTCAAAAATATTCCGGCGTTGCCTGCGCCTCCATTAAAGTACATGTCACCGCAATAACCGCCATTCACCAACCTGTCGAGGGATACTCAATATTCTCCCATCCATTAATGAAAAGGTTCTTGAAAGGAATGACCAACTTGTATCCGCACCATGCTCAACCTGTGGACCCTTGGGATCTTGAAATGGTCCTCAATGCTTTGATGGGTAAACCTTTCGAACACTTAGCAACATGCGACCTTCATAATCTATCCATGAAGGTCGTTTTCTTGCTGGCGATTACCTCCACGAGGAGAGTCGGCGAGCTAGCTGCTCTATCAGCCTCACCTCCCTATATGATATTCACCCACCAAGGGGTGATATTGAGACCGCAACCACGTTTTCTCCCCAAGGTGAACTCCCGTTTTCACATCAATGAGCCTATAGTCTTGCCTATCTTCCACCCCAAGCCTCACCCTTCTCCCCAACATGCGCGCCTACACACTTTGGACGTGAGACGAGCGCTGGCCTTTTATATCGAAAGAACTAGATCTTTCCGAAAGGTGGACTCACTACTAGTATCAATAGCGGAACGTTCTAAGGGCCGCCCATTATCCGCACAACGCATCTCCTCCATTATTGTGCAATGTATAAGGAGTTGCTATAACCTGCGAAACAAACCACTACCGTTGGCATTGAGAGCCCACTCGACTCGGGCTGTTGCAACATCCACTGCTTTCCTCAAGGGAGTCCCATTGAGAGATGTTTGTAGGGCTGCCACGTGGTCTTCGAACTTAACCTTTGCTACACATTACGCCATCCCTAATCTCCTAATACTAGATTCAGCGGTGGCATCAGCGGTGTTATCCACGGTTAAGGCACATTAGCTCCGAACCCTCCTCCATTCGTGAGCTACTGCTGTACATTCACCAATAGTGGAGCACCCACGGGACACTGCTCGAAGAAGAAGAAGAAGTTACTCACCTTGTGCAGTAACGATGGTTCTTCGAGATGCGTGTCCCGTGGGTGCTCCACAACCCGCCCTCCTCCCCTCTTCGGAGTTTTTTCTATTTTATGTCTTTCAGATCAAGAGGCAGGAGGAACTGGCAGGGGTTGGATTGCGTGCACTCAAACGGTGCGAAAAGCCACAAGCCGCACTTCGCGCATGCGTGGTCCGGCGGACTATGGCTGGAAAAGATCTCCGATGTGCGGCGCCGGGACAAGCCCAACACAAATAGTGGCACACCCACGGGACATGCATCTCGAAGAACCATCGTTACTGCACAAGATGAGTAACTTCTTCTTTCCACTTTATACGACTCCCTTTTGATTTTTAGATCATATAAGATCTCCTGGTTGATCCAAGGTGATCTCCTGCCATACTTTCTATCTTTCCTATGCAGTGGAATAGTTTGCTTTTGGGCCCTTAATAATATCCAACTGCCAACTCTCTTCAGTTGTTTTTCCTCTTTGTCTTGCTTCCCATCGGACCTTACTTTCCAGCTCTCCAGATTTACTAAAATTCTGTCTTCCTGAAATCCATTGTCTCTATTTTGCTGTTCTTCCTTCTACCATTCCTTAGAATCATGAACTCTATGATTTCTTGATCACTTTCTTCTAAGCTGCCTTCCACTTTCAAATTTTCAACCAGTTCCTCTCTATTTGTTAAGATCAAATCAAGAACAGCTCCTCCCCTAGTAGCTTTCTCAACCTTTTGAAATAAAAAATTATCTCCAATGCAGTCCAATAACTTGTTGGATAATTTGTGCCCTGCAGTGTTAGTTTCCCAACATATATCTGGATAGTTGAAATCCCCCATCACCACCAAATCCTGAGCTTTGGATGATTTTGTTAGTTGTTTAAAAAAAGCCTCATCTACCTCTTCTACCTGGGTAGGTTGTCTGTAGTAGACCCCTAGCATGACATCACCCTTGTTTTTTATCCCTTTTAACCTAATGCAGAGACTCTCAAGAAGTCTGTCTCCTACGTCCATCTCCACCTCAGTCCAAGTGTATACATTTTTAATATAAAAGGCAACACCTCCTCCCTTTTTTCCCTGCTTGTCCTTCCTGAGCAAGCTGTACCCATCTATAGCAATATTCCAATCATGTGTATTATCCCACCATGTCTCTGTGATACCAACAATGTCATAGTTGTGTTCATTTATTAGCACTTCAGGTTCTTCCTGCTTATTCCCCATACTTCTTGCATTTGTATATAAATATAAATTTGTGTATTTGTATTTAAATCATTGTTCTGGGGTGGGGCTGGGGTGATGGGTTCTGTATTTAGGCTGCCTCGGGGAGAGAAGCCAATCCCAGCCCTCTCTCATTGTAGCAGTTTGGGGCAGGTGAGAAGCACCTGTCCATGGCCTGGGGAGGGGTGCATATCCTCTGGCTGGGGAACAGACAGACACACTAATAAACAGACACACAAACAGATAAACTCTCTGAAATACATAATATATAGCTGTCCCTTTCTCCATCCCTACCCCCTTGCTGGGGTTATAGCAGTCCCTGTTCCCATCTCTGGCCCCTTGCTGCCCCCCCAAGGTTATTCTACAGTATAACTGTTCTTCCTACCAGACCATTCCTTTCCACGTATGAGAAACAATAGAATGCCAGGCACATCCCTTTGTCTTGGCATAGCCAAACCCTGACCTTGTTTTTAAGTTATGATAAAAGGAAGCTGCATGCCAAATTTGGTGTTCCTAACTCTTACTGTTTAGGAGAGTTCTTGAACAAATAGACACACAGACAGCTAGATGTACATTTCTAAAATATATAGTAAGAAGACAGACAAAGTTTTGTGTCACTGAATACAAAAGGACCAAAATAGCAGGAAACAGCTTATTTTGCTGTCAGCACTTAGCTCCAACTTTTCAGCCTGCGTTTCAAGCCAGATTTCTTCCAGGGTCAATCCCATGTTCCTTCTGGCTGTCTCTCCACTCTGACTGTTCTAGTTCATTTCTGTATGATCTCACTTCCTATGCCTACCCAAAGCAATACTCTGCAAAAATTCCTCAGCAGATTGACAGGCATCTTCTGTCTCAAGTGGAGCTTATGTTTACAGTTATGTTAATTGCAGGCTGAGTTCACATTTGCTAAGATCAATGGGATTTCAACTACCCATAACAAGATTTCACCCAGCTCATAACAGGGATTGTGAGGTCTCTGGGGCAGGAGCTACCTTTGTGTTATTTGTTCATATAGTGTCTAGTACAGTGATGCCCTAATTGACTTCCTTATGTATTACTGCAACAGAAGTAATAGCTCCTAGTAATGAAGCAACTTTCTGTTGATAGGAATGCTATAAATCAACTATGAAAAAAATAGATCATTACAAAATTCTAAGCTGCCATGAGCAACAGAACTTTGGATAGCTCTGTAGTGGCGTACACTGTCAAAGCTCCATTGACATCATTTGGATCTTGCCTGAAGTAAGTAACTAGAAATGTAACACACAATAGCTAAGCTATCTTCCATGCAGCTATCTGTCACTATCACAAGGGTAAAAGCCACTGGATGATTGTGGTGCTAACAGCACCCTTAAGGAATGCAAGGCCATTGCAAAGCAATGTAATTACTTCTTTGAATTGGTGCAGAGGATGTGTGGGAACAAACTGATAAATTAAACCAGCACTAAGTCACCTGATGGGATTCACCAAAGAGTTCTGAAGGAACTCAAATATGATTTTCAGGACTGGGCTTTGTAACCTATTGCTTAAATCAGCTTCTATATCCAATAACTGGGGGCTAAGTAATGTGTCACCAATTACAGGCCAGTAAGCCTAACTTCAGTACTAGGCAAATTGGTTGAAGATATAGTAAAAGACTGAATGATCAGACACATAGATGAACAAGATGTGTCAGGAAAAAATGAACCTCACCAATCTGTTTGAACTCTGTGAATGGAATCATGATCCAGTGGAGATATTGTACTTGCACTTTCAGAAAGTCTTTGAAAGGTCCCTCACTATAGGCTCTAAAGCAAAGCTGGCAGTCCTGGGAGAAGAGAACAGGTCCTCTCATGGAACAGTAACTGTAAAAAGACAGGAAACAAAGAGTAGGAATGAATGGTCAGTTTTCAGAATGGAGGGAGATAAACAGTGGTGCCCTCTAGGTTCTGTGCTTCTGTCCCCAGTGCTTTTCAACATATTGTGACAGACCCAGACCAGCTGGCTGCTGCACTCTAATAGAGGGCAGGTATGCAGGGGTCTGGGTAAATAGTTTTCTCTTTCCTGAATAAACTGCCAGAGACTGCTGCCATGTAATTAAGGCAGGAAGGCACCTCAGGCGGGTTAAGAGCTTTCCTGAAGCTCCTAATCAGGCACCTGCAGCCAATTAAGGCCTGTGAGGCTACTTCAAAAGGTTTCCCTCCAGGTAAGGGAGGGGGGAAGGAGAAGAGTGATGGACTGGGAGGAGGAAAGTGCAGTGCTGGAGAGCTGATAACTTCAAAAAGGAAAGAGTATTTGTGCTGAAAGATGCACACAGGTACCTGGGAGAAGGTACCAGGGGAGCATTTGGGGATGTGGCCCAGGGAGAAGGTTGCGATATTGGGGCTAGGGGAAAATCCCCTGGCAGTTGCTGCTACCTCGGGTCCCTGGGCTAGAACCCAGAGTAATGGGTGGGCCTGAGTCCCCCCAGCTCTCCACATGCCACTACAGAGTCTCCCCCCAAGAGGGAAGACCAGGATTACGAAGGGATTTTTACCCCAAACTGTGAATTAGCCTGTGATGAGTATGGCTCAGTAGGCTGTGCCTACTGCCTCTAGGAAAGAGAAAGAGGCTGTGTGAAGGGTCATAGTGAGCCTCTGAGGCAAACACTATCCACCAGAAGCGCGGGACCCACGGGGCACAGTCAGAGTGTTACCACCATTTCATAAACAAACTGGGGAAAAGGGTAAACATTGAAGTGACAAGATTTGCAGATGGTACAAAATTACTCAGGATAGTTAAGTCCAAAGCTGTCTCCAAAGAGTTACAAAGGGATCTCACAAAACTGGGTGACTGGGCAGCAATATTGCAGATAAAATTCAATGTTGATAAATGCACATAATGTGCATTGGAAAACATAATCCCAGGTAATACATAAAAAATGATAGGGTCTAAATTAGCTGTTACCACTCAAGAATGAGACCTTGGAGTCACAGTGGATAGTTCTCTGAAAACATCTGCTCAATATGCAGCACTTGTCAAAAAAGCCGACAGAATGTTAGGAACCGTTAGGAAAGACATAGAGAATAAGAGTGCAAATATCAAAATGCCACTATATAAATCCATGGTTCACCCATACCTTGAAGACTGTGTGCAATTCTGAACACTCTGTCTCAAAAAAGATATAATAGAAAAGCTGTGTGTGCCTAACCAGAACAGTTCTCAGGCACCTACTGCTTTTGTTAACAGCCACCCATTGTGTGTTGATGAATGATCAAGATAAAATGAGTTTCCCGTAAGTACATTTAATGCCACACCCATGCAAACATTCTGACATAATACTGAGGTACACTTCATTCATTCATGCAGGGGAAGGATCTTTAATGGGTTGGGAACAGGGAAGTACACCAAAAAGGCTCTGGCAGCTGGGTGTTTGTGTGGCAATCACCGTGTCTGCTGTCTGCGAGGTGGAGTGCCTTGGGAACTGCTGTGGTCCTGGAAGATGCCTGGAATGTCAGGGGAGCGAGGGGAAGAGGGAAGGATTTGATCCCCTTGGCGTATGATTTCTTTGCAGCAACATGCTCTGATGAATTCTGTTGTAAATACAGATCAGTACCACTACAGGTGACCCCCGCACTTATGACCTAAGAACCGTTCCTGGAGAACCGTTGTAAGTCAAACCCTTTTTTTCCATAGGTGCAATGATAAAAATAGGGGGTCTGTTCCCGGATTTCATGCCCTAAAAATGCCAGAATTGACTATGGAAGTGGAGGAAAAGTAAATAAAACAATAATATATGCTTTTACAAACATGTATTAATTTAAAGCAAACATTCAATATGAAAATAAAGTACAGAAAATACCTTCATCTTCTTAACTTGGGGAGGGAGATGGTTATTGGAGAAAAGCAGAAGGGGAGGGGACTGAGATGGCATCTGGGTCATCTGGATTGTCACAATCTCATCTTCTTGCAAGAGGAGGACGGTTAGATTGGGGGAGTTTGGTTGAGAAAGTTAGTTTCTGGGGGGCTTTTCTCAATGGACTGAATTGCCTGAGGCTTCTTAAAATAGGAATCCAATGAGGTTTGTACTGAAGACGCCTTCTTCTTTTCATAGAGAATCTCCCTGTAGCAAGAGTAGGCATTCTTAATTGTTGAAATGACCTTCAGACTGCATTTGAAATTAGGATCATCTGTCTCAAAAATTTTCAGTGCTGACTCAAGGCCTTTGAATGGCCGGGGGAGGGGGTGTCTCGACGGTAACCTCTTCTTCAAGAACCCTTTGTTTTTTGATTTCCAAAAGATCTTCATTGGTGAGCTCCTGAGCATGAGAATCCAACAACTCAGTCATGTCTTCAGGAGAGACTTCAAGATCTAGGCGATTTGCCATTTCGACCACAGTTCCAGTGACTTCTGCTAAAGGATCTTGAAAGTCCTCAAAATCCTGAACAAATTCAGGGCAGAGTTTCTTCCAAACTCCCCTGAGGTTGGATTCGGTGACTGCATTCCAGGCTTCTTTAATGATTTTCACAGTGTCCAAAACATTGAAAGACTTCCTGAATTCTTTGATTGTTGGTCCACCTTCTTTGTCAACAGCTTCTACCAGCCTCTTGCAAGCCCCTCCAAGATAATAAGCCTTGAACGAACTGATGACCCCCTGGTCCATTGGTTGAAGCAATCCAGTCGTGTTAGGGGGCAAGAAAACAATCTTGATGTTTGGATTCGCGTGTTGAAGAATTCTGGGATGGCCTAGAGCATTGTCCAAAATGAGCAATGCTTTAATTGGAAGCTCATTTTCAGCACCATATTTTTGGACTTCAAGAACAAAATTGTAGATGAACCAATCTTCAGAAAGAGATGCAGTCACCCAAGCTTTGGAGTTTGACTTCCAAATGACTGGAGGGGTTCCCTTCACTAAACGCTTAAGAGCCCTTGGGTTCTCAGCACAGTAGACAAGCATCGGTTTCAATTTGCAGTCCCATGCAGCGTTAGCCCCCAACACAAAGTCAGTCGATCTTTAGCTGCTTTGAATCCGGGCATTGACTTTTTTTCCTTCGCGATGTAAATCCTCGATGGCATTTTCTTCCAATAAAGTCCGGTTTCATCGACGTT
Source organism: Rafetus swinhoei (assembly GCA_019425775.1). NCBI lineage: Eukaryota > Metazoa > Chordata > Testudines > Trionychidae > Rafetus > Rafetus swinhoei. The sequence goes on along the minus strand of CM033437.1, from coordinate 263,343,693 downwards.
GAACACCTGTCGAGAATAATAGCCTTCCTCTTCAATGATTTTGGCTAACTTCTGTGGAAAATCCTTCGCTGCTTCCATGTCTGCATTGGCTGCTTCTCCCTGGACTTGAATGTTATGCCAACCAGCTCTGTTCCTAAAGTGGTCAAACCAACCCTTGCTTGCATTGAAAGAATCGTCCTTGGATGTTTCAACATGCTTATTCTTAAGCACCTCAAAGAGACTTTTAGCCTTAGCCGAAATTGTTGCTTGATTGAGAGGCATATGGAGGCGCTGCATCTGATCAGTTATCCACAGAATTAAAAGTTTTTCCATCTCGGGAATGAGCCCATCATGTTTTCTAATCAGTGTTGTTTGCATTGACCTTGCACTCTTCACTTCTTTTAGATATTTAGCCTTGTCCTTTAAAATTGTACTCACAGTTGAATGAGACATCTTCACGCTTTCATGCCCAATTCGTGAAACTTCAAAATGTCATGTTTAATTTCCAAAGTAAATTTGGCTTTCCTGGGCTGCTTGGTTGATGTTCCACTCTCTGCATCACTTTTCCTTTTCTCAGACATGGTGAAAAGCAAAATGCCCTCAGTTGCATTTCCTGCTTGTGCATTTACTGTTTTGTGATGACGTGTGGATGACGCCGTCATAAATGTGAGCTGTGGACACTGGGGGATTTTAGGGCCTCTCTCACATGGAAAATATAAAAATTAATTTTTTTTTAAAAGACAATCTTTCTAAAAGTGCTCCAAAAGACTGAAAATAAAATTTTTAGCTACCAATTTAGCTACTGTTGGATGGCTAACAGTTTGCAACTACCTTGAATTGTATAGTCGTCAGCCCTGCTTCAGATGCAGGGCATAGACAGAGAGTCTTGATATTGGAGGCACAGGTCCATTTTTTTCTGAAACCTGATGGTTTTTGAAACATCTCCGTCCTTCCTTTGACGGAAATGAGAGTCCAAAGGATACCCACTGAAATCACTCTGTGATTAAAGACCCAACGATAACAAAAGTTCAGTCCAATTCTGAATCTGTGCAAGATAATGGAGATACATTATCTGTCCACATGGCACTGACTCACTTTTAATAACACTGTACCGAGCCGTGTAATGTTGCAATTAATTTTCCGTAACATATTTACTAAAGTACAGATGTCTTGAAAACTGGGTTTTAACACAAGAACCTTCCTCAAGAGAAGTAAATCTCTTTTCAGTAAAACATAAATCTATAGTGGGTGCACAAAAATAGTACCCATTTCCTATGCTCCATCAGTAATTTAACCCTGTGCAGTTTAAAACTATATGAAAGGGAATCCCAGTGTATCTCTTCTTACTTGTTTGGGGAAAGTTTGAAATCTGGGTTTTTCATTTTTTTCTTAAAACCATGTCCTTTTTTCCTACAGCCTAAGGCTAAGTACCCTTCCCTGATCCCCACTGTGACTGCTCCCCTTCCTAGCTGTTGCCCTCCCATATACCACTCTCTTGACTTCAGCCTTCACCTTCCAATGCAAGAAGTAATTCTTCCAGTCTCCTCCATACTAATTAGGCCTCACCTGGATTAATGTGTACAGTTCTGGGTGTCACATTTAAGGAAAGATGTGGACAATTTGAAGAACGTCCAGAGTAGAACAAGAAAAAATGATCAAAGGCCTAGTAAACATGACCTGTGAGGGAAGATTGAAAGAATTGGGTTTGTTTGGTCTGGAGCAGTGTTTCCCAATTTTATTTGGCCACGGAACCCTTTTGAACTCAAAAGAATTTTGCGGAACCCCTGACTGACTGTGCGCGCAGTGCTCAGTAGTGACATCATTGTCCCCACTCTCTGGCTAAGCTGGCATTACACAGAGACACTTATCGTGGCAAACAAATGAAAATTGTTTTCAGTAAAATTCATAAATGAATGAAAATTCCATTCTATTACAATAATTCAGGTTGTAATGGAATTTTCTCGCAGTACCCCTATTTTCACTTCACGGAAACCTGGGGTTCCGAGGAACACAATTTGGGAAACACTGGTCTGGAGAAAAAAAGACTGAGGGGGGATGTGATAGAACAGTTTTCAAGTACATGAAAGGTTGTTACAGGGAAGAGGGAGAAAAATTGTTCTCCTTAACCTCTGAGGATAAGACAAGAAGCAAGGGGCTTAAATTGTAGCAAGGGAGGTTTAGGTTGGACATTAGGAAAAACTTCCTAACTGTCAGGGTGGTTGAACACTGGAGTAAATTGCCTTGGGAGGTTGTGGAATCTCCATCATTGGAGATGTTTAAGAGCAAGTTAGACCAATACCTATCAGGGATGGTCTACAGCAGTGGTCACCAACCAGTAGATCAGGATCTATCAGTAGATCTTGGAGCCTCTGATAGCTTCCCCACCAAACCAATCAGGATCACCTATCAAGTGGTGGCACTTCAGTTGCCCCTCCACCCACTGTCATGCTGCTCCTGCTCTCTGCCTTGGAGCTGCCCCCTGGGAGCCTCCTGCTTGCTGTGCAGGGTGTGGGAGGGAGAAGAGGGGGGTTCTGATGTCAGGGTGTCCCTTCTCCCCCCACTTCTGTACCCTATCTCCACACAGAGAGAAGGGAATGGAGTGAGCTTGGCAATGCAAATCTCAGACACTCTTACACACTGTGTGCATGTCTGTCATTCTCACAAACACAAACTGTCCTTCACTCACATCTCCTGATCCAACACATACATACGTTGTTGTTGCTACTTCTTTTATTGCTTACAAAGTGTGTTATGTTTGGTTTTTGACTGCTCCGTGCATTTCATAATTTTCATCTCTCTCTTATGCTTAAATTTAATTCTTTGAGTAGTGAGTTCTAAAAAGCCTAACCTGTCCTGGCTGGAGTAATTATCCCGATGGTAATTGCTGTTCCTGGACATGGCTGGCATATCCCTGTAGCCCCTAAGAAAGGCAGAGCAGGGGGTCTCCACATACCGTCCTTGTCTGTAGACACCACTCCTGCAGCTCCTATTGATCAATAATGGGGAACTGTGGCCAGTAGAAGCTGTAGGCTCAGTGCCTCAGTGAGGGGCAGCACATGGTGCCATGGAGCCATTGCTGTACATGCCAGCTGCTTTCAGGAGTGGTGCAGGGCCAGGACAGCAGTAAGCCTGCCTTAACCCCACTGCTCCACCACCCGGAAGCCGTTTCAGTTAAACGGTGCCCAGCCAGAGCCTGCTTCTGTCCCAGCCCTGAACCCCCTCCTGCACCAGAGGTGAATCCTCCTGCCCAAACTCCTGCCCAGAGCTTGTACCCTGAAACCACTCCTGGACCCCAATCTCCCACCCTGGGCTAAGCTCGGAGCCCCTCCCACACTCCAAACCCCTTGGCCCAAGACCAGAGCCTGCACTCCAACCCCCTACCCAGCCTGGTGAAAATGAAAGAGGTTTGGAGAAGAAGGGGGATGGAATGAGCAGGGTGAGGCCTGAGAGAAGGGGCAGGAAGGAAACGGGGCAAGAGTATTTGGGTTTGAGGTAGATCTTACATTGCGCTTAAATTGAAAACCTGATCTTGTGTTTAAAAAGGTTGGAGACCCCTGGTCTAGAGATGGGGTTTGGTCCTGCCATGAGTGCAGGAGACTGGACTAGGAGATCTCTAGAGGCACCTTCCAGGCCTATGTGGCTATGATTCTAGCATTCAGGAAAAACTTAGCATTTCTGTCCTCAGAGCACTTCACGAGCTAAGCCTCACAGCTCCTCAGTGAAGAGGGTTGATGCCATTTCCATTTTGCTGATGTGGAAATGATGGCCCAGAGATTAAGGACTTGCCTGAGGCCATGCTGTGATTCCATTTCAGTCCTGGGATTAGCTTGAGAGCTCTTTTCTCTCACTCCTTTATATATGTCTGCCCAGGCCCACCGATGGGGGCAAAGAGGACAACTTCCCCAGGCCTGAAGAGTTCAAAAGGGCTGCACTTTAAATCGCTGCCAGAGTCTCTTTGGATAGTGCTAAAGAGCTGGTGATGGGAGGCTAGACCCAGCCCCGCCCCTTCTGTCTGAGGCCCCACTCCTTCTGGGAGTGGGGAGCAACCCCCTGCCATCTTGCCCAGGGGCCTGGCAAGACTGTTGGATCCCCTGCGTCCACCACGTGTGCTTACTTCCTCCACTTTAAGTATAGCAGTAGTTACATTCTACACAATGCTATAATGGTGCTGCATAAGTCTGCCCTTCTTTACTTGTTCTTGCTTGCTAGTCTTCCCATTGTCCCTTGTCCCCTTGGCTCTGCCCGCGTATCACCCGCCTTTGCCCACTTGTCAGTAGCTCCAGCCCCTTTATGCCCCTTTCTGTCCAACTCCCTCTGTGTGGTAACCCCCTGAGCTCACTTGCAGGACCCCCTGACTCTGACCATTAATTTTTAGCACCCCTTGAAAACACACTTGTGCCTGCAACAAATCTTGATCATCTGTATAGAAAAGCTTTGTTTCTATTCTCCTCTCCTCTCCTTTCTGTGCCGGTCCTTAGACTGTGAGCAGCTCACAGAAGGACTCTCTCCCTCTATGGCTGTAAAGTGCCTGGAGCAGCATGGACATTACTGCGAAGGTTTAGTAATCATCAGAGTTAATGTAGGGACCATGATGATGTTCCATGATGCTGGACATTGTAAAAACACAGCTTCTGGCTCATGCCTTCAGTGTGTACACTTGCCAGGTGCACATGCAACCCCTGCATGGTGTGATACTCTTCCATTCTACCTGGGACTTTGCTTCATTCCAAGCCTGCAACTCGACATGTGGCTAGACAGCAGGCATGGGGTGACTGCTGCTTGCTCCACCAGCTAGGATCATTTCACTGTTACTTTGTCTTCATTTCCTTCCCATGGTCCCACTGTTTTTCTCTGCCTGTTGTCTCTCATTATATGCTCCTACTGAAGGCAATTTGCCTGTTGTCTCTCATTATATGCTCCCTAGTGGTCATATGTGGGCTCACTGTCTCCTACTATGGAGCCTGACCAAGGCTGCTGGGCATGACTCCAATGTCAGTAGTAATGACCTAAAGTTCAGCTTGCTGGCTTTTCACCTGTCTGGAGACTGAGTTCAGGTGCCCCCAGGTCACACCTGAGAATGAGTCTGGGAAGCGTCTCCATCTGTTGTCCGTACTCCACATCACAAATGCATGCCACAGTTCCACATGCCTGGTGAGCTCTGCTCAGGAATAGCAGCAAGGCAGAAGGGGAAGAGCTGCAGGAAGGCATGGCAGCCTGGGGAAACTTGTTCACCCCACACTTGTGCTCTTCTCTGTAGTAGCTAGTGCTACCAATCCCTGATTTCCATGAGTCACTTCACCTCACCCAATCCAGTCAGAATAGTCCAAGGGAACACTCAGCCCCCTGTTACTGATTATCCGGCATGAACGGGTGGCTCCGTGGGAAGGATTAAGGCTAGCTCCTCAGTTGGCACAAGTCGGCTGCAATTCAAAGCTCTCTTCTCTCCCCCGTTTGAGCTCTTCTGACACTAAGTAGCTGGATCAGCAAGCACATGTCACAAATCTGCCCTGCATTGCACAGGCAGGGATAAGTCTTATCACATGTGCCAAGAGTGAGTCAACCCAGCTAAAGCCTGTAGACACAATGAGCCCTATTGACCTTGTGTTCAAAATGCTGATTAGAAAATGACATGGATTTTTCTGTCATTGAAGTCCTTACAAGCTATTCCTGGGCCCAAGAGAGAAAAAGGGCTCATTTATAAATCCCAGAATTAATATGGTGCAATGCAGTACTTCAAAGCTGGGCCTCCTCCCACTTCCAGCTGCTGTCTCCTGACCCAATACTAACAGCCAGGCACAGCGCTGGGTAAAAGGTGGGAGTGGAGTATCCCAACGAAGAGGACCCAATCACAGTCCAGATGGAGAGCAGGGTGGAGAGTGGGTAAAGACCCTTTCTTCTGGTCCCCCGCCCCCCCTCATTGGGAGAAGCAGAAAGAAAGGGGCCTGTATAGAGAGCAGGATCTGCTGGCTTAGCAGCAATCAGACACCAGCCATTCTGACCCCCCATTTCATAACTGCTGGGTTTTAGTCATGATCATGTTCACTCTGAGAAGGAAACCAAATGGTCTTGTGTAACCATAATAGAAAGCAAATCCCGTGGCACCTTAGAGACTAACAAAAATATATGGATAGTATCATGAGCTTTCGTGGGCAAAACCCACTTCTTCAGATGAGATAAGCTTGAGGCCAAGCTTGGTGAATACCAAGAGAAGGAAAATTGCCTTTGTAGTGAGATAACTGCTCTAGGCACATCTCACTACAAAGGCAGTTTTCCCTCTCTTGGTGCTCACACTTCCCCATCAGCTGCTGGGAGTGAGCCATATCAACCCTGACTGAATTGGCCTCATTAACATTGGTCCTACATTTCCTTCTTTTGATATATTTGTACATACGTATCTCCCTGCAGTGCTTTTTTTGTGATGGTACGGCCCGGAACGGCGTACCGTCGCCTATTTTCCCAGCACACAGAAAAGGAATGGCATTTCCCCTGTGCATACTGGCACCTGTTTTCCTGGGGTGGCTTGGCTCCTGATGGAAGCCTGCTCGGGACGTGCAGCTTTTTTTTCCCCCTGGCTCCCAGCATGACATTTTGGCTCTTAAACGGGCTGTGACTGCATTTCAGCCCGCAGCACACGGCTTTTTTATTTTTTGCTCAACAAGTTTCCCTTTATATATATATATATATATTGCTCAACAACTTTGCCCTGGAGTACCAGCACCTTTTTACTTACAAAAAAAGCACTGTATCCCTGCCTCTAATTTCCACTCCAATTCATCTGATGAAGTGGGTTTTACCCATGAAATCTTATGCCCTAATTAATCTTTTAGTCTTAAAGGGCACAGTTACACAATATTAAAGTATGCAACTTCAGCTACGTCAATTGATTAGCTGAAGTGGAAATAATTTAATTCGGCTTTTGGCGCTGTCTACACAGCAGGAAGTCAAAGGAAGAACACTCTTCCTCCAACTTCCCTTACTCCTCATGAAATGAGGGTTACAGGAGTTGGAGTAAGAAGTCCTCCAGCTTGACATTATTTTGAAATAATGGCTTGCTGTGTAGATGCACACTGTTATTTCAGAATAATGTCTGTTATTCCAAAATAACACTGAGGTATAGACACACCCAAAGGTGCCATAGGATTCCCCATTGCTTTTGCAGATTCAGACTAATACAACTACCCCTCTGAGACTTGTAATGAAAAGAGAGCACCAGTGACATGAGGCCTGGTGTAAGGTCTAAGGCCTGAACTAAAATCAGGCCCTGCTGATACAAAGCAAAGTTAGCAAAAGTCAGGATCTGTTACAAAACATGCCCTACTTGAAAGTTCACAGAAATGGAAAGAAAACAATTCCTAAGAAGTGCGTGACACAGGAACTTCACATAACCACATTCCAGATAGGTAGTACTTTGATAACATTCCTTGAAGATGATACGTGGACATAGTGGCTCTTCTTAAAGATAAGGCCAGGATGGAAAGAGATATTTTGATAGAACCAGTAGGTACAAGGTAAAGGGTGGTGTGACCTTTGTTTGCTGCGAGGAGGGAGTGGCGTATGGAGACTGCTCAGTGAGGGCAAACTGCAACCAATGGAGCAAGATTGTGGTAGTTATTCTAATAATTAGATTCACCAAGCCAGCAACAAAATAGCTTCTACAATACCTTACCTGTTACCCAAAAACCAAAACACAGCTCCCTAAAGCAACTCAGCCTTGGGCTCCCAGCCAGCCAGTCCATTATAATCAGGAATCCTGAAAATCTTGTTCAATGCCTATAAAGTTCTACCAATCCCAAGTGCTTGGACACATTACCCAGCAGGTCAATGAATATTTCGGACCTTACCCAAATAAAATGTATTAAAAAAGAAGAGAGAGTATTGTGGATAAAAGATCACTATACATACAGATATGAATAAAGTTCTTGGGTCAGTTTCACAGTAGAGATGGTGAGCTGCTGGGTTGAAAAAAGTTCATCTGAAGAAGTGGATTGTACCCATGAAAGCTCATGATACTATCTGTATATTTTTTGGTTAGTCTCTAAGGGTATGTCTACACTTGCGCCCTAGTTCGAACTAGGGATGCAAATGTAGGCGACTGAAATTGCTAATGAAGTGGGATTTAAATATCCCGCGCTTCATTAGCATGATCTCGCCGGCGCATTACTCCGCTGAACAGCTGTTTAGAAAGTGAAAGTGCACGCCGGGACGCGTTAGTTCGAACCAAACCCCTTGGTTCGAACTAATGCATCCTGGCGCACACTTTCATTTTCGAAACAGCTGTTGAGCGGAGTAATGCGCCGGCGAGATCATGCTAATGAAGCGCGGGATATTTAAATCCCCGCTTCATTAGCAATTTCAGTCGCCTACATTTGCATCCCTAGTTAGAACTAGGGAGCAAGTGTAGACATACCCTAAGGTGCTACAGGACCATTGTTGTTTTTTAAGTTCTTTCCAGAATCAGTACATCTGGTGATAGTCCACACATGCTGTCTGTAGAGACATTTGTTCCAGTTCTTCCATGAGAATTAGCAGAGTAATCCAGACGGGAGTTGGAGACCTCAGCTGTGCACCTCAAGCTTCTCTCGACCGAACTTAAGCAGTTCTGATGTAACAGAATGAAGACCCTAAGGCTATGTCTAGACTGCCCCCTCTTGCACAAGAAAATATGCAAATGAGGCAAAGCTATGAATATCGCTGCGCCTCCTTTGCATACTAAATGAGCCACCATTTTTGCGCAAGGGGATTTTGTGCAAAAAGGAACCGTCTACATGGCTCCTTTTTGTGCAAAACCCCCCTCTTGTGCAAGAGCCATTCTGCCGCTTTTTTTTTTTCCAGGAAATACGGCTCTTGCGCAAGAAGGGTTTTTTGTGCAAAATGGTGGGTCATTAAGTATGCAAATGAGGCACAGCGATATTCAACGCTTTGCCTCATTTGCATATTTTCTTGCGCAAGAGGGGGCAGTCTAGACGTAGCCTAAAGGTTTTTTATGGATCTCTGGCAGGCTATCCATAGCCTTTTGACAGCCTGTATTCCTTGGGTTGAGCATTGTGGCTTTGAAGTAAAACCTCCTATGTAGGTAATTAATTGCATTCATCAGCATATAGTAGGTTTATGTAGATTCAGGTTGGACTTTAGACAAAATTCCTAACCATCAGTGTGGACTGGAACACTGGAACAAATTGTTGAAGAAGGTTGTGGAATCTCCTTCATTGGAGATATTTAAGAGCAGGTTAGACAAACACCTGTCAGGGAATGTCTAGATCAAAGGTGGGCAAAGGGGCCTTTGTGGGCCAGATCTACCCTGTCAAATGCAAATCAGGACCTGGGGTGTTGAATATGCGAAGTCAAGTGGTGCACAGCGCTTTCACTCTGAGTGCCGCGTGCCCCTTGCAGGGTGGAGGCAGGGAGCGAGAGACTTTGTGTGCTCCTCCTGCCCCCAGACCCTGATTGGCCTGGGGTTGGGGGCAGCTTGCAAAGTCTCCTGCCCTGAAAGGGGGCTGGTGCCTAGAGGGAACCACTAGCTGTTCAGAAGAGCTGGCAATTCTCTCTAAGCTGGGGGGGAGGGGAGGGGAAAGACTTCACATGCTCCCCCACCCTCAGGCCAATCAGGGTCTGTGGGAGGGGGAGCACAGAAGTGTCCTGGCCCTGCCTCTTCTGCCAGAGGCCCCACCCCTTCCAGGGCAGCCTGGGGCCACTTCAAAACTTAGTGAAGTGGTCCCCCATCTATAATTATTGCCTGCCCCTGGTCTAGATGGTGCTTGGTCTGCCATGAGTGCAGGAGACTGGAAATTATGACCTCTCGAGGTCCCTTCCAATTCTATGATTCTCCATTAAACAGTTCATAGACAGTTTACTAAAATTTCAGAGAGGCACATAAACAATCACATTATTACACCCAAGTTCCATCTACATGTTAATATCCCCTTTGGATCATTGAATCAATACAATATAGTAAAAGAGAGGAACCATCTGGTTACACTGTTAACCTCTAACAAGATATAGATAAACATAGACAAATATGATCACTATCTTCTACTAATTCTCTAACCATACAGGGTACTTTTAGATTGCACTCTAAAATCGAAATAAGATATGCAATTTGCCGTACGCAAATTGCATATCTTATTTCGATTGTATTTCAAAATAGGGTATTTTGAAATTTGGCGCATTTACATAGTGCCAAATTTCCAAATAAAGCACTATTTCGAGACATCCCTTATTCCTCATGAAACAAGGTTTACAGGGATGCCAAAATAGCGCGTCCATTATTTTGAAAATTATGTAGAAATAGCAGACGTGTTTCTTGGACACAGGGTAGTTATTTCAGGATACCGGAGGTATCCTGAAATAGCCTTGCAGTCTAGACATACCCACAGGTTTACATTTCCACACTCTAGACTAACATGGCTTTGCTAGCTATTTATAAGGAATGGTCCTAATTACCATTTACATAATTTTCCAGTATGTCTTTAAAGGTAGAATTGGGACATTTAAGCCTTCTTTGCTTAACCCTTTCTGGCTCAATGCCACAGGTGGTAACTAACCACATCAGAGGGGCCACATGTACCTTGTTTGTATCAGAGTATAAAAGAGAGGCCACGGTGGGGTGTCTTGGTCCACGGAGAGAGGACTCTCTGAGCTAAGTCCATTGTCATTGGCATACACATATTAGTGGCCCCATAGAGCCAGCTTGGTGCTTTGATGGCAATAAACCTGACTAAGTGTCTGCACCACTGAACTGAATCTGGTCTCCTTAGCAGGTTGATCAAGGTCTGCTTTGTCAGCTTTCTGTGCAAAGCTGGTGCAAGCCCCTGACAGAACACATACTCGGCCAACAAATGGCAACAGTAGCCTGCAGCAGACCCAGGTTATAGGGCTGTTGTCCTAGGGTGTGCCATGTGCACAGGTAGCATGGCCATCTTCAAAGCATCATTGTCTGCCCTGTCAATAGCTGCTCTCTAGAGAAGAGTTTCCTGTATTCCCTGTGGTCTAGCCATCAGTCCAGGTTCCTGTTTTGTTATTGCCCTTAGCCAGCCATGTGGAGTCTGTTCAGGAACTTAGCTCCATGACTGCAGGAAATCAGGCTGGGCGTTTTGCACCACCACAGGGTCATTTACCATTTGACTCCTTAGGGTATGAGGGCTTGCACCAGGCTCTGTGTTCAGAAAGGGAAGAAAGATATGGCCATGCAGAACAGTGTAGGGGGGAGATGCAAAAGTGGGGATGGGAAGAGTCACGTGGAGCATAAGGCTGAGGCAGGAAGTGTTGCATGAGCTTAGAGGTGGGGGAGATTGATACTCCTGTTCCAGCACTCAGAGGCTGCGTCTAGATTGGCAAGATTTTGCGCAAATACTTTTAACGGAAAAGTTTTTCCGTTAAAAGTATTTGAGCAAGAGAGCGTCTATACTGGCATGTGCCTTTGCGCAAAAGATTTGCTTTTGCACAAAAGCATCCGTGCCCAGTGTAGACGTTCTCTTGTGCAAGAAAGCTCCGATGGCCATTTTAGCCATCGGGCTTTCTTGCGCAAGAAATAAACGTGGCTGTCTACACTGGCCTTCTTGCGCAAGAATACTTGCGCAAGAGGGCTTATCCCTGAGCAGGAGCATCATAGTATTTGCGCAAGAAGCACTGATTTTGTAAATTACAAAGTCAGTGTTCTTGCACAAATACAAGCGGCCAGTGTAGACAGGCGGCAAGATTTTGCGCAAAAGTGGCCGCTTTTGCGCAAAATCATGCCGGTCTAGATGCAGCCAGAATGTGTATGAGAACAGAGGGCAGATCCCCTCTGGGACAGATTCTTCATTTTTCCTCAGACTCAGGTGAGGGTATTTGCAGGGCTGACTCGAGCCATTCCTGCGCCCTGGGCAGCAGGTGCGCGACGCATGTGCGGCTCCGCCCCCAGGCACCCGGCGCATGCGTGGCCCCGCCCCCCCGGTGCGCTGCACACCTTACAGCTGCCATCAGGCGCCCCCCATAGGTTAGTGCCCCGGGCAGCTGCCCGGCTAGCCTCCCCCTTAATCCGGCCCTGGGTATTTGGCACTGCCTGTAGCCCCTTTCTCAAATGGCCCCTCCTCCTTAGAAATGCTCCACCATGGTCTTCCAAATACACGATCAACAGTCCCTGCTCCACAGTAAGCAATCCAGTTTGGAGCCTGTGGTGAGATTGCAGTTACTGCTCCTCTCATGAGCCTAATGTCTGTTTAACACCCCAAACTAAGGTTCCCCACAGGTCATGCTCTGTCATAGATGTTGCTCCCCCTCTCTGGTAGCTGAAATTTTCTCCTGCAGCCAAAAATGCAGTTTACACCTGACGGACAAAGTCATACCTTCTCTGGGAAAGTAGGGCAACCTGTTTCCTTTTTGAGACAGATGGGGTAACCAGAGAGTTATCTCCATCTGCCCATCCCACATGCAACAAATCAGAGGCCTCTTTAATCTGATAAAAGCTTTTATGCCCAACATCACCCACTCCCACATCAGTTTTTGACAGAGTTACTAGGCTTGAGAAACTATAATTTGTTCTTGCGTGCCAGTGCAGAACAGTTCCTATGATACCAAAAAGCACAGTGTTGAAGGGAATCAAACACCTCTTCCCCCACACCACAAAAACAAGAACTTCAGAAGGAAGAGTGACTGAGGTGCTCAGGTATGTAAACATCATTAATAATGATAAAAAGCTGCCCAGTTCTTTGCTGTCTGCCAGCCACCTGTGTTTGAATTTTGCTGCTCTGCAAAGCATGACTTGAACAGGCCTGGGAATGGACAGGAGAGAGACCCGGAGAGGAGACTTAAAGAACAGGCATGGGAGAATGAGGAGCAGCAGATGAGGTGAGATGCTAAGCACTGGATGAGAAGATCCAGAGCAACAGCAGTAGCAACAATGTGTGAGATACTGATGATCAGACTAGCTGCTGGTGGTGGTGGTGCTGGTGCAAAGGAGGTACACTGACAGATGTGTGCACACAAGTGGGGGACATCCCTGCTCTGGGCTGGTGAGGGGGTGATCGTGAAACTCTGGAAGGAGGAAATACAATAGAAGATTTGTGGTCTGGAACCAGGGCCAGCATGATTACTTGCTGGGCCCAATTCAAATATATGGAGCAGAAATTCCACCTTCCAGAATGGTTTCCATAGCAATGCAGGGAGGGTTGGGAGGAACCCCAACCCATCCTCTGCTCTGGGTTTCAGCCCAGGGACCCTAATCAGTAGCAGCAGATAGTAAATCTTCCACCACCAGAGCATCAGCTTTTCCCTGAGCTACTTCTCCATCTCTCCTCCCAATACCTAATTCCTGGTACAGCAGTAAGTCCTTCCTGCTTCTCCACAGTGCACTTCTTCACTCCCAGCCCTTAGCTTCCCCCAACCCTTTCTGAAGGGAAGCCTTTTAAACCAGCTGCAGCTGGTCCGTAATGGGCTGCAGGTGTATGATTAGCCTATCTCTCTCACTTGCTTCAGGCTACTCTTAATTGGATTCAGGTGCCTGCCTGACTTAATTGCTCTGCAGCAGGCCTGCCCTGCTCACTCAGGGAACAGGAAACTATGCAACTGTGTACCCAATGACTACCTTCTACCAAACTTTGTGGCTGCGTCTAGACTGGCAAGATTTTGCGCAAAAAGCGGCCGCTTTTGCGCAAAATCTTGCCGCCTGTCTACACTGGCTGCTTGTATTTGCGCAAGAACACTGACATTGTAATGTACAAAATCAGTGCTTCTTGCGCAAATACTATGATGCTCCTGCTCAGGGATAAGCCCTCTTGCGCAAGTATTCTTGTGCAAGAGGGCCAGTGTAGACAGCCACGTTTATTTCTTGTGCAAGAAAGCCCGATGGCTAAAATGGCCATTGAGCTTTCTTGCGCAAGAGAGCATCTACACTGGCACGGATGGTTTTGCGCAAAATATGTGCTTTTGCGCAAAAGCATCCGTGCCAGTGTAGATGCTCTCTTGCGCAAATACTTTTAACGGAAAAACTTTTCTGTTAAAAGTATTTGCGCAAAATCATGCCAGTCTAGATGCAGCCTGTGTGTGGGTATATATAAATATATATATACACACCCACACCCACTGGGTGGTGCAAAAAAAAAAATCCAAATTCATTATAAAACTTTAAAATCTCATTCCACCACATTAATGATATTAACACACTCAAAATTGTCAAATGGCTGTTAGCCCACTGCATATGATGCATGCGCATATCTCTATAGTTTACACTGCAGCGCGTGCATTACGGACTTCATTATGGCACTTGGTTTAAAATGGACGTACTTGTTTCATCCTCATTTGTATATGTCATAAGGAACATTTTACTTCTGCAAAACAAATGTGTACATAGGTATTTTTTACATAATTTAATATAATATAATTTGAACTTTTAATCATTATTATTTTAGTATGTAATAAAATTAATTGTCTAAATCTCCAGTACCTGAGAATAGAGCCTGGAGTGGGGCAAATAATAAAGCGTGGAGCCATGGGCGGGGAACCAACTGCACGTACCTCAGGCTGGCTCTGACTGCTGATCAAGAGTGAGGTGAATTATAGGCTTGTGCTCAGGCTGCCTGCACAGTGCCCACTGAGTTGCATCTGGACCTAGCCAGTTATGTGAGCCTCCTCTTTGAGTCCATGCAATCTCGCAATGTCAACTATGGCAGTTGCCTACATGAAAAACTAATAGGGGGGAAGGTGTTGTGTATTTCATGTAATGGGTGTCATGTTAGCTGCCCTTGTGAGGAAGGTTCTAGATTGAGCCAAAGGAGGGCTGGGTTTGAGTCCCTGCTATGCCTCAGATATTTTTGGCCAAGACACCTTTGTTCCCTCAGTCCCCCATCTGAACATGTGTGTTTTTGATGTAAATCTCTTTGGAGAGGAACTGTCTCTTACTACAGTGTTGCTGTCATAAAATTGGTAATAATGGTCAAACATTACAAAAGTTCTGAATCTTGATCATTTAACTGCATCTGCTTTGGCCAGGCCCCTTCCTTGTCACGTTTGCTTCCTGTGACAATTCTGTTTACTGAGAGCTATTTTCAAAGCTTCACAAATGGGCGTTTTCAGAAATAAAAATTTAAATATCCATGACAAATTATGCACACTGCAAATGTGTATGTGCTTATCCAGTCAAAATAGATAGCATGTGGTTTCCTGACTTATCACAAGTGATCAATGCAGCTTTGTTTGGAAATACTTCTGAACAAACAATATTTTAAAAATAAATACAATTATAAATTATGTACTAACTTCAAGTATGTCTGGGTGAATTCGGATTGCAGAAGTTCTGTAAGTAAAAAAAACAGGGCTACATTTCTGGGCAATTTTTGGTGTGAATTATTTACTCAGGTCTATTGCTTAGCTAAGGGAACATTTTCCATGAAACTATTCCTATTTTTTGTTGCATATTTTCCAACTAGCTCTACTTCCAAGTCAGATTACTTTTATTTCTCATCTCTGACTGCCCTATAATTCATTTTTTTCACAACTGGGGAGCATGTATCCCATAAGGAGCACCAGCCTCTGCTGTCACATCCGCTATATTTTTGTGAATGTATCACTTAAAAAACCCCCAGTTGTTCCTGATATTAACTCAGTCGACTTCACTGTCAGTTTATAGTCAGTCACTTGGTTCCACGGGATCAGCACAATACTCTTGTGTTGCTTGGTTTCCCATGATGAGGAGTGAGGTTTACGTGTACAGTTTTTGAACTGGTTTAATTGAATTGGAACCATTATGAATATATTTCTATTCATCTCAAATGTTGTGTGAGGACTCTTTTCTTTAAATACACCGTGGATTTGTGCCTTGCCAGTGTGCCCTTAGAGAACCATAAATGTCTGTATTGATAACTTCACTTTCACTAAGGACCCCAAAGTGCATAACAAAGTTTACACATTCCTCACTCTCCGCTGAAGGACATGGTGGCAAAGTCTTTTCTGTCTTGGCTCCTACACAACACGGGAGCGTGCTCAGAACCGTTTTGGAGCATGAAGTGAAGACAACTGCTGTATCCATTCTGAACTGCAGGGGACATTTACTTCAACAATATGGAATTATCCGGGGTGCAATTTGACCAGGATATCATTTGGGGTCTTTAATGAGGAGGAGTGGTCAGGAACAGCTCCATTTTAAATCTGCTCTGACTGAAATTGTAACTAATGGTAAAAGTTTAAAAAAATCCTTCTCCCGCTCCCGTCCCTGTAATTTGCGTAATAATCGTATATGGAGGATTAAGTGTTGTTCTATTATCAAAGAAAATATTAGCAAGGTTATATTATCAAAGGGATTAAAAAAGAACTTTGGCAGATCAGAGTTCAAATGTCAGTTGGAGAAATTGTTGTGACAAGACTTTGATTTCTTCAGATAGTCAACTGGCTAAATGCTGGAGTGATGCCAATGAGGCCAAAGATTTTTGACAAGGGCCTTCTCATAATAATGTTAAGGAGACGGAATACTTGCTGGAGGAATAAAGTCTTGTGATGGACTGAAAAAAATACAGAGAGGTAAGAAACATTGAATCACAGCAAAGGGTTGCTTCTTTGAATGGAAAGAGGTTAATATTAGGGAGTCAACACAGAAGAATAATGAGGGCACCTGCGGAGGGTGTGAGAACATATGAAAGAGCACATAGGGAGGGGTGAATGCATTTTAGAAAAGGAAAATATGAATCAGAGTCTTATAACTTACCAATGATACAACCTCACAGGTATTATTTTATTAAGCACTTTTATTGTGCCTGATGTTGCATGAAACAAGTAGGCAACATATTTCAGAGCACTGGATAGATAGGAGATGATCCATTCTCAAAACCAGTGTCATTTCCATGCCCCCCCGCCCCACCTCCATATGCGTACTCCTCTCTTAGGATGGCTTAGCATTGCTTGGCTTCATAGAGGATGTGTTTTTGAGGGATTTGAATGATGGTGGCACCTCTCAGGATCTTGGACTTGGTGCACAAGGAGATGGAGCTGACCTGGGGTGTCAGGTCCAGTTTTGGTGGTCTCAGATGATAGATGCTCTAACTGCAAACTGAAAAGTTTTAGAAAATGACAGCACATATGGTTAGAGGTATGAGGAGAGTCTCGTTTGATAAGAGTGCAAAGATGAGAGCCAACCCTTTCACAAGTGTTCCTTGATGTCAGGTGCCTCGAGGTGCAGAGGCCAGGGTTTTCAAAGGTTCTGAGAAGCCAGAGCTCTGTCTGAAGTCAGTAGAGAGTGTGGTTACTCAGCAGCTTTGGAATTCAGACCAAAAGTGTCTCAGGTGGGCACCCAAAATCAATGGCTAGTGTTGAAAATGTTGCTGATTATTTAACCTAGGTAGGAGACAAGTTAGAGGAGACATGATTGAAAATGTATGATTATGAAGGGTATAGAGTCAACATCAGATAAAACCTCATTTTTAAACACGATTTCATAATATAAAAGCAAAGAGACATTCCAAACCAGTGATCGGTATATTTAGGTGGAGTTCTTCTTCTTACAGAGGACACTCAATCTATGTAGTTACAGCCTTTAAAAGTCTGCATTTAACTCACTGGCTTCCTAAGGGGCTGAGTGAATTTATGAACAAACATATGTATCAGCTGCACTTATAAAGAGGACGATAAATAAATCTCATCCTTCAAGGCATCCACTATGTCAGTGGTCAGGCGCCCACATCCATGTGAAAAGATACACTATTGATCAAGTGCATTATGAGTTTTTTCATCTTCCTCTGATGTCTCAGGTTTTGGTTGTGGTCTCAGATTCAGTAGAGCTATGTTCTACATTCTCTTCATGTTGCAAGAAGATTCACATACAGGATGACTGGGCTGTTGATGAGCTGAAAAATACAATAATGCATTCCACTTTGTTCATCATGCAGAATAAGGGAAGCCAACTGCAAACTATGTTTATTAAAAAGCAATAAAAGCTTTTTTAGATTACCCAACCCAGGTAGAGGATGCAAATCTAAGATGAATTAACAATTGTGCCAACAAGGAAATGTTTTGCCTGACTCTGATCCCTTACCTAACAAGGAACAATTTTCTGACATTTACTGATGCAATATGTTAAGGGAAGAGTAGTCTCTCTGCATGGTCCAAGCACTTAATTTCTAATCAACAAGAGATAGTGAATGATTTATACAGGGCAAATAAAAGAAAATTAATGATTTATACAGGGCAAGTAAAAGAAAATTACTGTATGTCTTATATGAATAGTTGGGACTGAGTCTGAGTTCCTGGAATTCAGTTTCCTGTGCTACTGAATGGTTATTTGTTTGGGATTTTATTTATTGGAGCATGAAGAGATTTTCGAAGATTCCCTTCCTCTGTTCTTTCCTTTTAAAGTGAGACACTGAAGAAACTTGGAAGCAATGACACACTCAGCAGTCAAAGAGGTCAATGGGCTGGAGAACCCCAGTTTCATGGTGAGTTTATTGTTTTAAGAAAAGTATAGCTTGCATCAGAGGTGAAAGTAAGCGGGTGCTCGCTGGTACACAGCTCCGGCAAGAGCTGACTGAGCAGAAGCAAAAGCCAGCAGGGAGCTATTGAAAGAGCTGGCAGGGACCTGAGTTGCAATAGGACAGTACCAGTAAGAAATTTTAAGTTACTTGCACTGCTGTACAATTTATATGAGTTCTGAGCAGGAAAGCTAAGAGGAACAAGAGAGGAAAGGGGAAAGAGAAGCTGCAGCAGCATCAGAGAGAAGGGGTTTGTTAGAAAGAGTGAATGAAAGAAAGAGGGAAGCGAAAAAGAGGCAGAGTGAAGGGTCTTTGCAGGGTACTTTGTAAAGATGAGGCTGACATGACCTGGTGTCTTCTGCAGTAAATCCTACTGCTTGTACAACAGCACTTTGCAGGCTGTTTTGCGTCTCCTGAGTCCCTTTCTTGTATTCTATAAATAAGAGAGAAAAGAGGAGAGAGAAGCTGAACTGACCCTGATTTTACTATAGTTTACTTAGCTGTTTTGGAAGGGATTAAACCTGCTGCTTGTTGCTGTGTCCCTGGGTTGGGGGCTTTATGGGATGACAAGGGCAGGGCAAATGAAAAATGTCAAAGGATTTGGTTTTCTTTATTTTTTAAATGAGTCTATTTCAAGAAGGGTAAATTTGTGGAGAAGTCAATAGAGAGAATTTGGGGTGAACTAAGGACAGTGCCCTGTGGCTTTCCAGTACAGTAGCAAATTCACGAGCGAATTATATGTGGTGGTCCTAGCAGGTGTGTAACTGTGCTGGAAATACTGTAGAAGGAGGGATAGGGGAACGATGGTCTTGTGGATAAAGCACAGGACTGGGCAGATGGGACTAAGGAGATGGGGAGTTTTGTTCTCTCCTTCAGGATACAAGTAACTTTCATTAAAATCAAGAAGAGTTGCTCATACCCTGTGGGAGGACTGAGAATTAGTCTGTGCTCTGCTCTGCCACAGATTGGTTTGTTCAACCATGGGCAACTCAGTTACTGCTCTGTGCCTCAGTTTCTCCATCTGTTAAGTAGGAAAAATAAAACTTCACTCCCTCCCAGGCAGGCACTTTGAGATCCTCGTGTGGAGGATTGGTTTGCTCAACCGAGCTGAACAGTGTTCAACCATGGGCAACTCAGTTACTGCTCTGTGCCTCAGGCTATGTCTACACTGCAGGGGTTTTTTCGGAAAAAGATATGCAATTTGCATACCTTTTCCCGCTTGTTTTTTCAGAAGAGGCTTTTCCAACATTTGGTCCATCTACACAGGGCCAAATGTGGGAAAAACCTCCTCTTTCGGAAGATCCCTTGTTCCTCATAAAATGAGGAATACAGGGATGCTGAAAGAACGTGCCCACTTTTACGGAAACTGTTCCGAAAAAGCGGATGCGTTCCCTGGACGTGGCAGAGTTTTTCCGGGATACCTCTGGTATCCCGGAAAAACTCTGCAGTCTAGACATAGCCTCAGTTTCCCCATCTGTTAAATAGGGAAAATAAAACTTTGCTTCCTCCTACATACGGTGCTTTGAAATCCTCATGTGGAAGGTGCTGTAGAAATGCAAAGGGTTATTTTCATTATTAAAATGCTCCCAGCCCCAGCTCAGTTTAAGCTTCTAACTTCCCTAAAGTTTGATTCCTCCCTTTCCCTGATGGTCTGAGTTTTTCTGTTTCAAGCAGTTCAGTTTTTATTCTATCAAGAAGATTTGTGTTCAAAATAATGATGGTGGCTCAGAGTGTATGCTGAGAACCAGGCAATCGCAGGGGTCGACCTGACAGTCGGAACTCCCAGGATGGAGGCTAGTATTGCAATGATACATGCACTGTACGAGTTACTTTGCTATGACTAGGGCTCTACCAAATTCATGGTCCATTTTGGTCCATTTCACAGTCATAGGATTTAAAAATTTGTAAAATGTCATGATTTCAGCTATTTAAATCTGAAATTTCATTGTGTTGTAACTGTAGGGTCTTGACCCAAAAAGGAGTTATGGGCGGGTTGCAAGGTTATTGGAAGAGGGCTTGCAGTACTGATACCCATACTTCTGCACTGCTGCTAGAAGTGGTGCTGCCTTCAGAGCTGGGCAGCTGAAGAGCAGCAGCTGCTGGCTGGGAGCCCAACTGTGAAGAAAATGTGTCCAGCAGCAGCAGTGAAGAGGTAAGAATGGCGTAGTATGGCATTGCTGCCCTTTCATCTGCACTGCTGCCTGCAGAGCGGGGCCCTCAGTCAGTAGCTGTTGTTCTCCAACCACCCAGCTTTGAAGGCAGCAGTGCAGAAGTAAGGGTGGCATGGCATGGTATTGCCACCCTTACTTCTGCATTGCTGCTGGTGGGTTGCTGCCTTCAGAACTGAGTGCCCAGCCAACAGCGTGTCTCTTTGGCCACCCAGCTCTGAGGGCAGCACTGAAGTAAGGGTGGCAATACCATGACCTGCCCTTAAATAACCTTGTGAGCCCTCAGGACCCCCCAGTTTGAGAAATGCTGCTCTCCCTGATGAAAATCTGCACAGTATAGGGTAAAAGCACACAGTGCAGCCTGGGAAGAAGGGGAAGGACAAAAAGAAGAAAAGGGGGGTAACTCAGAGGACTACATCTCCCAAAATGAGGAAGGTTTCATTGGATCCTCTCTCTCTCTCTCACACACACACTCACGGTTTTCACATTGTTTTTAAATGCACCTCTTCTCCACCACCCCCACCAGCCCTGTCGAGTTAGTGTGAATTAAATTACTCTCCTTCCTACACATTGACAAGAACCTGAGAGATGTACACAGATCCCACTGAAGTCAATGAGAGTTGCAGGTGATGAACCTCTCTGAATGAGGCTCTAATTGAGGAATGTTCTGTCCTGGTCCCTACAGGTTGAAGATGGAGACCCATACAGTGCCTTGTCTGAACTCGATGCTAAGGGCCCAGAAGAGAAGAAGAAAGACCAGGGCAAGAGCTACAGCACACTGGTGTACTCTGTCACCGACATTCCACCATGGTACCTCTGCATCCTGCTAGGGATTCAGGTGAGACTAGCAAGACCATGGTGGAAGGGAATGGGTGGAGGTTCATTGGGATGTTTGTAGCCCCACTTAAGAAGTGAAATGTGAATTGGGCAATAGCTCATGTTTAATGGCCATGCCTGAAATCATCTGATTGGCTGTTGGTGAGGTCAATTCATCCCTGTTAAGGCAGACACCAAACCCATCGACAGAGGGGAGTAAAAGGGGCAATTGTCCAGAGGTCTAGATGATTTACAAGGCCCTGGGGGGACCCTGGCTGCCACCTACAGTGTAATAGGGCTAAGGCTGGCTTCCTATCCATCCTCCACACCACTCACAGGAGTGGCTGCCCATGGGGCTGTCTCGTGCACTGCCCCCACCCAGAGCACCAATTCTGCAGCTCCCATTGGTCAGGAACTGTGACCAATGAGAGCTGCAGGAGTGGTGTCTGTGGACAGCAGTGCACGGAAACCCCCTGACTTCCACATATAGGAGCTGCTGCCAGAAGGGTGTACTGCTTGTTTTCAAGAGCCGTTCAAGGTGAGCCCTGCTCCCTTCAACCCCTCCTGCACTCGAGCCTTCTGCCCCACCCCTGAGCCCACACCCTGCACCCAAACTCCCTCCCAGAGCCAGCCCTACCCAGTTGTCAGGCGGGCTGCATCTGCACGAGTGCAACTTGTACGTGCATGGGGGCCCACTGACTGTTCTGCCCTGGGGCCCAGAATTGCTGTTGGTGGGCCTGGCAGACACAGTCCCAGTTGCAGTGAGTTCATGCTCTACGTACAAATAGTAATAGGCAGCCCATTGAATAACACCTTTGTTACAGAGGGATGGAAAATATCTCAAGTTTCCATGGCCTCTCTGACTACACTCCAATAAAAGCAAAGCAGAAATAGTGTGGAAAAGAGACTGTACAGCCCATCAGTTTATATTACTGTGTGAGAAAAAGAAACCTAATGTGGTTGACACAGTGCAAGCTACTAGAGTACAGTATCTACATGGTAATATGCTTACCAATGATTAAGCTAAAGTAGCGATGACTTTGGCCGCTGATGGATAGTTTGTAGTTTGTTCATTTCTCAATGTGATCTTATCAGTTTAGTTTATACTCAAACTTAGGGCTCTATAAAAACAAAGTTGTATGGGACCAAGGATCACTGGAAATATTTCCATCTTTTTTTTTAATTAAAAAGATTCTAATGAAAGCAACAGTTAGTTTGGGAGAATGTAAACGTTTCCTGAAGTGTTAGCATCCCAAACGTTGCAGCACCATTCTAGTGCATAGGAAGCAGACAGTGATGTTGACAAGGAACAAAAGCTATGTTCACTAGTCTATTTTCTTTGTCCAACCTGGGCGGGCGAACTGCACAATCAGAATTAATAGTGAAAAGAAAATAGGATTCTAAAGATTTGTTTAGTGTTGATGACTAATTGAAGATCTTACACACATCTGTATGCTGGGTTTATTTAAAAACAGGTCCCTGATTTTTCTTTGCATCTTATGTAGCTATTTACACTTATGCAGAGTATAAAACCAGGGTGAATGAGTGGATCATTCTAATTTGATAGATGTTTTGCACCCATTTTGCTGATTTCCCCAATATGGATTTCTGGAATAAGGAAGCATGAGAAATGTCCTTAGGGATATTGTAAGCTGGGAAGATTGAGGGTTCCTTAGAGCAATGTGGAGTGGCTTGAAAAGTACATTTGACATAAACCCAACCTGATACTTCCCTCCAGTAACCTGTCCTCCTTTCCCGTAGAAAGCCCCCCAAATAGCTTTCTCCCAATCCTGGAAATGTGCTAGTTCCCATTGGACAGCCCCTTGGGAAGAAGGTACTGTTGTTTCTACAGAATGCCAAGTGGTGGTATGGTGCAAAAAATAAGTAAGGTTGGGACAGGTTGTTAAAGCTCTGACAGGCCCATGAGAACAATGCATACCAGGAAATAAAACTTGTAAGAGAAAATTAAGATTGTCACGGGTTAGTGTTATTAGCATCGTCTGGGCCCTGAGCTACAAATGGCTTTTCATGGCCCCGCAATGGTAGAATCGTTATACTGGACAGGCCAGGTACTGAGCCCTTTTTCACACCTCTCTTTTCTCTGTGGTTCTTAGCACTACCTCACAGCTCTGGGTGGGCTTGTAGCCATCCCTCTGATCCTCTCCAAAGAGCTTTGCCTGCAGCACGACCCCCTGACCCAGGGTCACCTGATCAGCACCATCTTCTTTGTCTCAGGAATTTGTACCCTCCTTCAAGTCTTTTTTGGAGTCAGGTAGGCAAAATGCTTGCAATATAACCTATCCAAAAGTGGTGAAAGTGATGTGGAGACTGTAATTACAAGAGGGCAGTTGCAGTCAGGGGTGGCCCGTCCATATAGGCGAACTAGGCGGTCGCCTAGGCGCCAAGTTAAATGGGGCGCCAAATGGTGGCACAATATCATTGAGGGGTTTGGAGGTGGGGGCGCCGATTGCATGGTTCACCTAGGGCGCCAGTTGCTGGCAGCTAGTCTAGGGCTGCCCCTGCTTGCAGTTAGTTAATTGTGACGTATATTAATGAACAAGAGTGATTTGCTATTCATGGCTTTTAGGGTGCCTTCCTGAGCATGTAGAACTGTAGGGACATACTTTTGCCACAGACCAAGGGGGCAACAATTCATAAAATAGTGTCTCGAGTGGCAGGTGGAAAGATAAACCCTGCTACCATGATTTCTGCTCTGAGTTGTGGAATGATACCTGGGAATATTTACTTTCATTCAGGAGCAGCTCTATGATTAAATCATTAAGAGAAAAATGTTCTTTGCACCCAGGAAAGAAAAAAAAAAAAGAACTGCCTGTGATTATGCGATACGCCTGCAAAAAGCTTTGTCAGAAGACCAGGGGCTGTGGAGTAGAGCAGAGGGATAGTATGATGTGCCCTTTGCCAAATCCAAGCGCCTTGCTCGGTCTGAAAGCCTCGACAGCTTCCTCTTAAGCTAATGCTGGGCAGGTTGGAAGGGGAGGATGGAAATCATGGCACAATTACAGCAGCTGGCCGAGGGACGAATGAGGCCTGAAGAAGTGGGAGGGGGAGAATTTTCACTCAGATTACCCTTGTGGGCCAGACTGTAAACTGACATAAGTCAGTGTAGTTTTACTGACTAGGAAGTGCACCAGTTTCCACCAGCTGAGGAACTGTCCTTCCGTCTGGTTTATCAGCAATTGACACCGTTGCACACATTTAGGTGCTGGTGTAGATAAGACAAAACCATTGTTAACATTGCCTCAAGAAGACTTGCCCCAACTAGTTGCTAAAATGGCACTGGGTGCTGTGTTATCCCATCTATTTTTAGTGCTGGGTTAGCAGCACTCATTGTTGGCAGTACATTTTCCTAGGGCGGGCACGGTCAATGGGCTGGTTAATGGCCACCACTTGTGTGACTACTTCAGGGTCACGGCTTAGAAAATATCCCTTCAGAGGCACTTTGTGGAGCAGCAGGAGTTTCACCAAAGGAAAGGGTTAGTGCAGCCTTAGGTATGTTTTCACTGCAGGGTTATCTCAAGTGACCAGCACCCAAATCTGAGCCTCATTTGGGTCTGTGCAGCCACACCATAAATCTAAATCCAAGTTACAGTGACCCAGATCCTCAACAGGAGGTAGGCACCCAAATCCTATGGGAGTTCCCAGTGAATTGTGGCAGAACTTGTCTGTGCTGTTGGGCAAACATGGAGATTCTGGAGAATTGTGGGAAGGAGCTGGAAGATTAGCTGCAGTTGGGTAATTTAGCCTGCATCCTCACTGCAATGTGGGCAGGCAACTCACCCAACTGAAAACCTCGTTTGTATTTTAGCCAATAGTCACAGAAAGGGTGGCTAGCCCGGGCCAAAAGTGCCACTAAACTTGGGTGAGAGGGTTTTGTGTGTGGGTGGCGAGGGGTAGAAGCACACTGAACGTTGAAGGGAAGTGAGTCTGAGCAGTTTCTGGGTCATAAGAAGACAGGGACAGCGCATCACCCTGTTTCATAGGGGAGTATGGGAAAACACAAAGTATCAGGAAATGACAATGTTTGTCTTACACTGTAGCATCAAAAAAAAAAAGCAGTCATGTAGCACTTTAAAGACTAACAAGATGGTTTATTAGGTGATGAACTGTCATGGGGCAGACCCACTTCAGATCATATTCTGAGAATCATTGAAGCATCAAAGTGAAACTCTAGGAGGCACAGAGATCCCCTTTGTTCAGTTTCAGGCAAGGCTCACTGATCTACGTAAACCGATTTGTTTAGCTGCTTTTCAACAGCACAAAGGCCCTTTTGATTCCAAGAGAAATCTGCTAATCACAGTCTTCATGTACCAAGTGGCCACTTCCTAGTTTGTTTAATCTGGAAGATAAACACTTGGGTGGAAGTTTTGATGAGCTCCCAGCATTGTTGTAGTGGCTGCCGGTGGAGGTGAAGGGCAAGGATATCAGGAGTTGATAGGAGAGGGGAGAATGAGAGCTCAGTGCTCCTTAGCTGTGGCTCTTCCTTTGCCAGGAAGGAGTCGGAGATCAGCCACAGGTCCCCATCCCAATTGGAAAAGGTTGTCACAGCTTGTGGCTTTTAAGGGGAAGAGAAAATCACCCAGAGTTCACATGAGTGTGGCTAAGTCTACACGGGCACTTTTACAGCCCTGTAACTTTCTGGCTCAGAGCTGCAGCAGCTGTGCTTTGAACTTTTAAGTGTAGACAAAGCCTGAGAAAAAATGTATTTAGCTGTGGTATAATCCCTTGTGCTTTAGGGCATATAGTAATCACAAAAAGACACAGGTTTGGAAGACAACCTGCCTTGTGGATGAGCTGGTTCTTCTGTTACTGCCTACTACAGAGTTTTCTGCTGCTTCATCAGATGTATCAAGCACTGGTCCTTGTCAGAGAGAGGATACCAGACTAGCTGGAGATACCTGGCTAGCAGTGACTGTCTGCAAAAACAACCCCTCTGTTAGCGAGTGTCCGGGAACCGATCCTGCTGGAGACTGTTCAGTGGGTTCTGGTTAGTCATGGAGGCAGGTGGGTTATTATTATCCTTCCTGGATATAAGGGTGGTAGAATCACCTGTGTGGGGCAACCCTCCTCCCTTGGGATGTTGCCATTCATTTACCCAGAAGTTAGCTGGTGGGGTGTTAGTCAGTGGCTCCGATCTGGTGATGTTGGTGGTACTCAAATGTTTTTAGACAGCCTGACAGGGAGGGTGCAGAGTCGGGGATGCCAGTCATCCTCGCTGGCAGGGGCTGCGTGGGACACAGAAGGCCGTGTGGAGCCTGAGATGGCAGAGACCCTATAGAAGTGATTCTCAACCTGATAACCATTGTGGGCTGCATACGCAGCTCTCTGTGTTATATGGCCCACATAAATATAGGCACTGCCTGTATGGCCCTCAAGATGCCTCATAGGCCTCAGCTGTGCACTGACTGCGCCACAAGCAGCCCCTGTGTTGAGAACCAGTGCCCTGTAGCAATGGCTTCAGCCCAGACTCAAAGGATGAACTGTGGGACAGACCAAGGAACAGTCAGGAAGAAAACGAAAGGGCCTTGGGAGCGCTGGAAAGGATGCTTCCCTTCCTGTGGCGTGGGTGCTTGCGGAGCGTGGTGTGCACTTTCTGGTCTTTGATGGAATGTAACTTGTGGGGAGATGTGGACTTACCAGGACAATCACCCAGACTCCACAGGGAAGCCCACAGCTCAGCCTTCATTTGTTCTCTGCATGTAAAGAACATACCAAATCAATATACCCACACCTTGTCCCTTCCAGAAGCCTGACAATGAAGAAACACATGGCCTCATCAAAGGTGTCAGGCCTTGATCTTAGGAGGTTCATAGTACCACAGGATTCCCAGTCCTATTCTTCTCCAATAATTCCTCTATGAGCAAAGGATTGTAGGGGCCATACAGGTTGAGAGTGGCCTGTCCATTATTGTGGCTTGTTGAAACCACGTATTCTAGGAATATTCCTGGGATGCAGAACATAAGCCAGGAAGGGCATCCACAGATGGATTTCCATGAGATCAGGTTGACTGGATGGGCTAAGGAGGCTGTAGAGCAAACACTCATCCTTCCCCTTCAGTTTCCCAGCTGGATCCACTGCTGTTAGCTCCCTTCCAACTAGCAAAATTGGAGTTTGCCCACAAATAAATGATCTGTCACCTTTGTGCAAGATATATAAAATTACTCATGGAAGAGACAAGATCAAAGGCAGAGACCCTGCCTATCCCTGTTATATCTAGCCTAGCTTGGATGCTCTATAATTAATGAAAAACAAGTTGTAACAATTCTTCTCTGTAAACTCCAGACAGTTGTCTTGCAAGTGACATGGCAAGAACTCAGTGAATTATCATGTATAGCCTCAGCAGTAGTTTGTTCTCAGCCCTCTTAAACCAGGGCTAGCTATGAAATAGCTTTAATGCCGTGCAATCACCCACACCAAGGAGCAACAAATCTAGTATTTATTCCACAGAGCTGTCATTGGGCCTTCTTTAAACAAATGCCAAACCACTCCCTGGAAAACCCTCTGAGGTCTGAAATAAATTCAGTGCGGTAACAATAAATGGCTGCTTGGATGGCTTACTTTAAACAAAAGCTAGCTGGTGATTTTCTGCTAGCGATGTTTGGAAAAACCCCCCTCAATAAACCTAATTTCACGTGTGCAAGTAACCACAGAGGCAGAAATTCATGATTGATATGAGAAGGAGGCAGTTCTATATATGTATATAGCATATTTAATCTCAAAATGATTTCTGGGCTATTGGTATGCTTATAACATCCCTCATAGAGGCTGAGATTTTCAGAGAAGACTAGAGGAATGACACATGACTTCTACTGAAATTAACTAGAGCCAGTTGCCTAAATTCCCCCCCCCCCTTTTTTTTTTGGTTTTGAGAATTTCAGAGTTACCTTCTCTGTCTAACCCCCCTCCCCTCCCCTCCCCAATAGCAATATTATTTAGTTCACTGGACTAGTGTGAGTATTTGCTGTTTGCATAGTATGTCAAGGTGATGATAGTTTAATCTCCTGTAAAGTATGTTGGATCCCAAGCTGAAAAGCATTATAGAAGGCAAAATACTATTATTTATTTGAGATTATAGTGTGTGTGTGTCTGTGTGTGTGTGAAGCAGCAGGGGGGAAGGGCTGAGAGAAGAACTAGAGCATTTAGGCCAGCCTAGAAACCCTGTGGTGTCATTTGGCATTGCTACGTGAGCAACAAAGGGTCTTCCTCTCCCGCTTCAGGGTACAAATAATTTCCATTGACTTTTGTGTGATTGTGTGCAGATACCACAATACTGTTCCACTTCTAGCTACTGATAAGCTTTGTGGTCCAGACATATACAGAGAAGGAGAATGGTCCAGTTTCTAGTCTAGGACTCCAAGATCCAAGATCACCTGTTTGTTTTTTTCTGTGTCTCCGTTCTCCTTGCAACGATAGCACTTCCCTACCTCACGGGGCTGTTGTGAAGATGAATACAGTGAAGATTTTGAAAAGCTCTGATACTACAGTAGTGGGCCACATAAGAACCTTAAAGGGACAGTAGTATGGGAGTTGCAGAGACGAAGATTTGCAGGGCTGAAGAATTAATTATATGCTAGGTGGCAGTGAAGACTTTGTAGTGAGTTCTTGGGTGAGGCAGTGGTATCTTCCACTAGGACACCAAATATTGCCAGCTCCACACACTCAACAATCATGTCAGTCCTGCCAAAATCATAAGGTTTTTCTTTTAATAAAAGTACAAAATTAAGGTTAATTTATTTACCCTCTGGCTTTCAGAGACTTTATGGTGCACTTGCTTCACATTTCCATGATCTTCTCTGCAACTCAGAGGGTCAGAAACTTAATGAAAGCTGTATTTCAGGCAGTCTTTTGATCCGAGATAGGGGGCTTTTAAGAACAAACCCAGCTATCACAAGAATTGCAATACAATAGTGGAAGTTGCAACACTGGAAACCTTTTCAAAGAATTGTGGAGTTGGGGCAGTCTGCACTTTGGAGATGTGGCGAACACCATTCAGAGGGGATGACTCCATTGGGGCAATTGTCCCAGCGTTCCTTCAGTTTGGTGGTAGAATTTTAACCAGGAAGCTTTAGCCTACCCCCTTGGGTTTATCACTGCTTCACTGTGAGTTACTTCTACCATGTTTGGGGAGAATCGGGCCTCTTATTTAATTTTCTGACTTTGTCTCTTTCCCCTCTCTTTTGCTGTTCCCTAGAACTTCCCTCTCTCACACTTAGGCTTTGTCTACACGGCAGGGTTTTTGTGCAAGAAGCTTTTTGCAGAAGAGATCTTCCGCAAAATCTTCTTGGGCAAAAGCGCATTCAGACCTCAAAAGCGCATCGCAAAAGCGATGTGCTTTTATGCAAGAGAGTGTCCACACTGCATGGACATTCTTGCGCAAGAAAGCTCTGATGGCCATTCAGAGAATGGCCATCAGAGCACCTGTGCTTTTTCTGATAGGCTCTTTTTGAGCAAGAAACCCCAGTGGAGCATCTACACATGCCTTTTTGTGCAAGAGCTGTAGCCCAAAAAGGAGTTATTCCTCGTGGGGAATAACTGTACCAGCAAAAGCCCTCTGTCCTGTCGATTTACTGTATTTTTTGTGTGTGCAAAAACGTGCTTGAGGTGTGGACGCTCCACCGGTTTTTGTGCAAAAATGGCTGGTTTTGCGCAAAAACCTTGTAGTGTAGACATAGCCTTAGCTACAAACTTCTGTCTGTTACTCTTCCTTTGCATTGGTTTCTTCCCTCTTCTCTTGTTCTTTTACAATCTTGTAGCACAAAGCCCTGACCCAAAAGACACATGCTTTAAGGTGACTGTTTTACCTCCTTAAAATCACTGCCACAAATAGGGATGAGGGACTCAAAGTTTGAATGCAGAAGTAGCATTTCCCAATGAGTGGGGCACTACTATTGAGTCAAAATACATACCTGCTCTTGGGTATTGTTGGTGCCTGGGTTCACAGAATCATCAGTGTGTGGAAAAGGAACTTACCAGAGGCAAACATGAGAAATACCAAATCCCTCTTTTGAAATAAAATGTTAGTATAACTGTGTGGCTTAAAGACACCTCTTTGTTGTTATGTCTCTGCTGAGGCCTCCAGGTTTCCACTGACACGCTACATGCTGAGGTGCTACTGATCCACTCCGTTCACCCAAGTCAATTACTCTGAAATAGCCTTTGTGTATCTTACTGCAGGATGTCAGTACTACTAACCACAATCTTCCACCTGCCCTATCCTGACATGGGGGTTGGGGTGGGGACTCCCAGAGTTCAACTAACTTAAGGTTCTGCTCTCTGGCTTGTTTCCAGGTTGCCCATTCTCCAAGGAGGGACTTTTGCATTCTTGACTCCTTCCCTTGCCATGCTCTCCCTCCCTAACTGGAAATGCCCTGCGTGGACACAGAATGCCAGTCAGGTGAATGTCACTTCTCCGGAGTTCATTGAGGTCTGGCAGTCAAGGATACGAGAGGTAAATCTGGCGAGCTCCTGCTAGAAGAGTAGCTATAAACACATGAGGAGTGTTATTCGCATTGGCCGTGACACGTTAGAGAGGGAACATCAGGAACAAGGAGAGAGCTCTGCTTTCTGGCAAGTACGAGGCTTCGTTCTAACGTGCAATGCTGCAGACTTCCATGGTTTATAGACTTTGCCCATAAATGTGTCCTGAAGGCTGAGGAAATGCCGTAATAGTATTTTATTTCCTGGGAAAACATATTCCATGTCACACCTCTTTCTGTGGTAACAGGTGACCATCCCAGAGCCATCAGTGCTCGGGACCTTCCCCCAATGGAGTTCCAAGATAGCTGTGCTCCTCCCCTGATGTGGCTTTGTCGCACACCATCCCTCCGTAAAAGGGGTTCTTCAGCATAGAAAAGACTATACAGCCTAGAGCTGAATTATGCTTTCTGTGTAATCTTGCTTATTTCCCTTTTTTTTTAAGAATACTAATCTGTACTCAAAGCCTTTAATAAAGGACAGGGTGATGCCAGGTTGACTTGATTATGTTTAGAGCTCTTGGTCTTCTCACAGTCCAGGTCTCCTTGGACAGCTGGCAATTAGGGACATAGAAGGTCACCAACAAGGAATTATATAGGAAGATACAGCCGAAAGAGAACCTACTGCAGAAGGTTATACAATGGAAGTTACAGCTATTCGGGCATATCTGCAGAATGAATGACGAGCGAAAAGTTAAGACCCTGGTATTCGGTGCAATGGATGGTACGAATAGGAGAGGCAGACCCCCCAGAGAATGGGTAGATGATATAGTAGATTGGTGCGGAGCTAGTCTACAAAAACGAAGCCAATCCACACTTTGGACAGGGAAAGATATAGGGTAAAGGGTAGGATACAGGGAAAGGGTAGGAATAAATGGTAAATTTTCAGAATGGAGGGGGTAACTAGTGGTGTCCCCCAAGGGTCAGTCCTGGGACCAATCCTGTTCAACTTATTCATAAATGATCTGGAGAAAGGGGTAAGCAGTGAGGTGGTAAAATTTGCGGATGATACTAAACTGTTTAGGATAGTCAAGACAGAAGCAGACTGTGAGGGACTCCAAAAAGATCTCACCAAACTGAGTGATTGGGCAACAAAATGGCAAATGAAATGTAATGCGGATAAGTGTAAAGTAATGCACATTGGGAAAAATAACCCCAACTATACGTACAGTATGATGCGGGCTAATTTGGCTATGACAAATCAGGAAAGAGATCTTGGAGTTATCGTGGATAGTTCTCTGAAAACTTCCACACAGTGTGCAGCGGCGGTCAAAAAGGCAAATAGGATGCTAGGAATTATTAAGAAAGGGATAGAAAATAAGACCCAGAATATCTTACTGCCCCTGTATAAAACTATGGTACGCTCACATCTTGAATACTGTGTATAGATGTGGTCTCCTCACCTCAAAAAAGATATTTTGGCCTTGGAAAGGGTTCAGAAAAGGGCAACTAAAATGATTAGGGTTTTGGAACAGGTCCCATATGAAGAGAGGTTAAAACGACTGGGACTTTTCAGTTTAGAAAAGAGGAGACTGAGGGGATATGATAGAGGTATATAAAATCATGAGTGGTGTGGAGAGGCGAATAAAGAAAAGTTATTTATTAGTTCCCATAATAGAAGAACTAGAGGACACCAAATGAAGTTAATGGGTAGCAGGTTTAAAACTAATAAAAGAAAGTTCTTCTTCACACAGCGTGTAGTCAGCCTGTGGAACTCCTTGCCAGAGGAGGCTGTGAAGGCTAGGACTATATCAGAATTTAAAGAGAAGCTAGATAATTTCATGGAGGTTAGGTCCATAAAAGGCTATTAGCCAGGGGATAGAAATGGTGTCCCTGGCCTCTGTTTGTCAGAGGCTGGAGAAGAATGGCAGGAGACAAATCACTTGATCATTGCCTTCGGTCCACCCTCTCTGGGGCACCTGGTGCTGGCCACTGTCAGCAGACAGGCTGCTGGGCTAGATGGACCTTTGGTCCGACCCAGTACGGCCGTTCTTATGTTCTTCTGTAAAGATGGAAGGAAATAGTGAGAGGGCATTGGACACCAACGAGCGTTGAGCTCATGGTTGTTGATGATGATGAATCATCGGAGGTAAGCCAGGGTGGCAAGTTAATGGGCCTTCATTCCTGTGGAGCGTTGCCATCATATAAAGCTGAAGCCACCTCACATTGAAATCAATGGAAAGACTCCCCCTGACTTCAGTGGGAGTTGAATCAGGCCCATAAAATGTTTTTGATCCCATCCAATTAAAATGGACTGATTCAGAATGAAACCCTTTACATCTCTGCTCTCTTTCCCTCTATTTGTCAGCTGCAGGGAGCCATCATGGTTGCTTCTTGTTTCCAAATCTTTGTTGGATTCTCTGGCCTGATTGGACTTATGATGCGATTCATCGGTCCTTTGACTATTGCTCCCACCATAACCTTGGTTGCACTTCCTCTCTTCAACTCTGCAGGAGATGAGGCTGGCTCACACTGGGGCATATCAGCCATGTAAGTAACACTTTACCATCGCATCTTTGGCCCTGGGCAGATTAATGGGATAAATAGTCAAAATCTCGGAAATTAGATCAAGTATTACAAGTTGGTGGGAAAAATGACCTCTGGATTCTAAATGCCCTGTTAGTTCAGTGCGGACAGGGTTCTGTGTGTTGCACAAGACCCCAATGGTAACACAAATCCCACCCCAACGGAAGTCACTGGGTGCCGTGCTATAGAATGCCAAATGCTTTGAAAAATTAGGTCCAAAGTATCTCAAATTGGGAGCCCAGACTTAGTAATTTTTTTTTATTTGATCTCTCTGGGCCTTAGTTCTCTGGCCATACAATGGGGATAACAATTCCTCATCCCACCTGGAGTGTGGTGAAAATAAACTCATTTGTATCTGTGAAACGCTTAGGTATTATAGTGATGAGCTCCACGGAAATGTCTGTCTGCACTCTGGGGCTTGAATAACGTTCAGAAAAGAAAGACTAGAGTTACACTATTGACCAATGAGAAAATGGCAAGAAATTGAAGAGCTGCTGGTTAAATGAACTTCATCCTATACAATGAATGTGGCAAGGTCATGTGGGGAAAAATATTATATGATCATAAGAGCATGCATACCAAGTTAGATCAATGGTCCATCTAGCCCAATATATTGTCTTACCACAGTTACTGGTGTCAGAGGCTTCAGAGGGAATGACCAGAACAGGGCAATTATAGAGTGAGCCTACATCCACTCCCAGCTTTTGTTAGTCAGAGGTTTAATGACAGCAGACATTGAGGTTGCATCCATCTTAGCTATTAGCCATGATTGGACCTGTCCCCCAGGAACTTATCTAATTCTTTTTTTAACCCAGCTGTACTTTTGGCCTTCACAACATCCCTGGCAATAAGTTCCATAGACTGACTGCGTTGTGTGAACTACAAGTTGAACCTCTCTAATCTTGACCGGTGCTGAACCAGAGAATTTGACAAACCACGGGAGATCAATATTGTCTAGCAGCATTACCAACACTTTCACTGCTCACTGGGCTTTGAGAAGACATTCAGGGGTAAATTAGAGCTAAATAACAGCACAGAACACTGAGAGCCAGGACTGGTGGCTGTAAACAAACTTTGTGGGACCACGAAAAACTTGGTCACACCCATGATAAGTGGACATCTGGCTAACTAAAATCTTGCCAGACCAAGGATGGTGCCAGACTAGAGAGGTTCAACTTGTACTTCCTTCTGATGATTAATTTCAAAAGTTGAACCCTGGGTTTTGTGTTATATGAAGGAATAAATAACACTTCCATATTCACTTTCTTAAGACCATTCATAATTTTAATAGATCTCTACCACGTTCTCCCCTTTAGTTCTCTTTTTTAAGATGAGAAGTCTCCGCCTTTCTAATCTTGCCTTATATAGAAGCTGTTACTCACCATTCCTATTGCCCTTCTCTCTCCTTTTTCCAATTCTAATATAATATATATAAGTATGTATATATATAATACAGTAGCATTATGATATGATTGGTCTTATTATCTAACCCTTTCCTAATGGTTCCTAACATTCTGTTAACTTTTTTGACTGCTGATGTACATTAAGCGTTGTGTTTTCCAGTGTGCATTTCTTTGCATTTAATGTTGAATTTCATCTGCGAATTTGTAACCCAGTCACCCAATTTTCTGAAATCCCTTTGTAACTCTTTGCACTCAGCTTTGAACTTAACTATCCTGAGCAGTTTTGAATCATCTGCAAACTTTGCCACCTCCCTGTTGACTACCTTTTCCAGATCATTTTTGAATATTTGAAACAATACTGGTTCTATACAGAACCTTGGTGGACCCCACAATTTACCTTTCCCCACTGTGACAACTAACCATTTATTCCTACCCTTTGTTTCCTGTTTATAACTAATTACTGATCAAAAAAAGGATCTTCCTTCTTATCCCATGATTGCCTACTTTGCTTTTGCCCCTTTGGTTTGGGAACTTGTCATTTTCTGAAAAGTTCAAGTATACTGTTTCCATGGGATCACCATTATCCACACACATGCTTGTTGACACCTTTAAAGAATTCTAGTAGACTAGTGAGGCATGATTTCCCTTTACAAAGATTGTGCTGACTCTTCCCCAACAAATTATGTTCATCCATGATATTTCTGTTCTTTACTATAGTTTCAACCAGTTTTCCCAGTATGGAAGTTAGACTTACCAGGCTATAATTGCCAGGGCTGCCTCTGGAACTCTTTTTTTTTTTTTTAAATCAGCATTTCCTTGGCTACCCTCCAGTTACAGTGACTGATTTAAACAATATATTACACACCACAGCTAGGAGTTCTGTATTTGAGTTCCATCAGAACTTTTGGATGAATGTAATCCAGTCCTGGTGACTTATTACTATTTCATTTATCAATTTTAGTCCAAAACCTCCTATTTTGACACCTCAGTCTGAGACAGGTCCTCAGATTTGTCACCTAGAAGGAATGGCTTCGGGATGAGACTTTTCCTCACATCCTCTGCAATGAAGACTGATGCAAAGAATTCATATAGCTTCTTTACAACAGCTTTGTTTTCTTTGCATGCTCATTTAACAACTCTATTGTCCAGTGACCCCACTGACTGGCAGGCTTCCTGCTTCTAATGTACTTAAAAGTTTTTGTTGTTAGTTTTTGTCTTTTGCTAGTTGCTCTTCAACTTATTTTTTTGCCTCATTATACTTTTGTACTTGACTTGCCACAGTTTTTGCACCTTTCTGTTTTCCTCTCTAGGATTTCACTTCCCATTCTAAATAATGTCTTTTAATCTTTAAATGTCTTTTTTACTCTGTTTAGACATGGCACTTCGTAGTGCTCTTACTAATTTTTTATTTGATTTAGCTTGAGTCTCTATTACAGTGGTTTTAATTAGTTTTCATGCAGCTTGTAGCCATTTCACTCATCACTGCTCTTTTCAAGTTCTTTTTAAATAGCTTCCTCATTTTTGTGTAGCTCCTGTTTTTTGAAGTTAAAAGCTATTGTGCTACGTATCTTTGGTATTTCCACACATGCACAAGGATCATATAATTAAAGACTTTCATAATGTATATGAACAAGGGAGCTGAGTTAAAGTAACCTTAATTTTGGCATTTCCTGACTTCTGATTGTTTGATGTTACAACCTTAATAATGCTCTTTCAATGTAGTTTGTCTCTGTGTGTGTGTGCTATATTGTGAGCCTCTTAGAGGATTTGTACATTGAAGATATCACACAAACTTGGCAAATTTTTTATTATTGATGTGACATTTCAAAAATCAAATGCATTTTCTCTGTGTGTGTGTGTGAGAGAGATAGGGATGACTAGTTTGGCTGGGTTTTGAGGCAAAAAAAAAAATCTAATTTAAAAAAACCCTCAACAAAACTATATTTAAACTATAATGGGAGGCTTGTTTTAACCTCAATTTTGGTAGTAACAGGTATTCCATGACCCTAGCAGTATGTCTACACTAGGCCTGGAAGGTGCAAATTACGTCTCAAGGTGCCCTACCCAAGCTAAAAATAGAAGTGTAGCCAGGGTTACAGTGGTGGGAGAGGCTGGCCACCTCCCATACAATTCTGTCTTAGACCCTACGCATGTATTCAGACAGCTAGCCCCTCCCACTGCTCACACCACTGCAGCGCTACACGCTCATTTTTAGTGCACTAGTAGGGTTGCCAGGTGTCTGGTTTTCTACCAGACAGTCCGGTTTTTGGGCCCTCTGTCAGGTAGAATAATTCAGAAAATACCGGACATGTGCAATGTCTGGTATTTTCTGAATTTCCGGCTGGGCGCCGGACGGAAGCCTGGTGGGGATGGGGGAGCGACTGGGAGGTGGGGCCGCGATTGGTGCTGGGAGCCCTGTGGTCGCACGCAAAAGCTGGACGGGGCAGGGCAGGGCGGGGCGGGGGCAGTGGCTGGGACTCCCAGCTGGGAGCCTCTGGCTGCGTGCAGAAGCCGGGCGGGGGGAGCGGCTCCCAGCCACTCCCCCTGCCCCCACCCGACTTCTACTAGCAACTAGAGGGAGTGCCTGCCAGGGGTGCGGCCTGTTGGACTCTGGCTGTGGCCAGTGGCTGCAGCGCCCCTCCCCGGCAGCTCTGCTTCCTGCCCCTTTCCTCCGGTCCCCCTCCTCCCGTCCAGCCCCTGATCCCCCCAGCTCTGCTTCCCACCCTCCCTCCTGTCCAGCCCC
The DNA here is from genome assembly GCA_019425775.1 of Rafetus swinhoei. Lineage (NCBI taxonomy): Eukaryota > Metazoa > Chordata > Testudines > Trionychidae > Rafetus > Rafetus swinhoei. The sequence goes on along the minus strand of CM033437.1, from coordinate 263,306,139 downwards.
GTGGCCACCAATCCCCCAGCTCTGCTTCCTGCCCCCTCCTCCCAGCCCCCTCCATCTGTCCAGCCCCTGGCCCCTGATCCCTCCCAGCTCTGCTTCCCACCCCCTTCCTCCCAGCCAGCCCCTTGGCCCCCGACCACCCGCCTCCCGCCCCCTTCCTCCCAGCCAGCCCCTTGGCCCCCGACCACCCCTCCCGCCCCCTTCCTCCCGCCATCCCGCGGCCCCCGTACCCTCCCCGCCAGCCCCACCTCCCTTCCTCCCGGCCAGACCCGCCCCCTCCCGGACGGTCCTTCCCCCCAGCCCCGCCCCGGCCCGCCCACGATCAAGTGTGTCCAGTATTTTGGGGGGGTCTACCTGGTAACCCTATGCACTAGCTCAATTGGTTCTGTGTCTCCTTGAACTGGGATTTACTCCTTCCAGCTCCAGGGAAGACATACACTTCGGGTCTTATTGTCGGAAGTGCTTTGAAATCAGATGGGGCTGAAGATGTTGAGAATTTCTGAAAGTCGGGTCCTCCAAATGTGATAAAGCTAACAAGGCAGTTGTTCTTTTGCCCAGTTTCTCTCTTTTTTGTCTCATTCCAGGGCCATTTTCTTCATAGTTCTGTTCTCTCAGTACCTGAAAAATGTGCCTGTGCCACTTCCATCTTACCAAGGATCCAGGAAGTGCCATTTCTCTAAGGTCTACCTCTTCCAGATCTTTCCAGTGAGTTATCTCCCCACCCCCACTCCCACTCCCACTAGGTGACCAGATGTCCACTTTTACTCGAATTAGACTTAGTCATGTTCTGTTTATGTAACTGCCACTGGACAAATTTGAACCTGGGTCCTCTGAAGCAGAGTATAGGAGCCTCTACCCTCTGAGCTAAAAGCTAGCTGGCTCCCAGCCTGTGCTGTAGAGGTCTCTTGATCTTAACTGTTTCTGTGGTCTAGGTACCACTTGCATTGCTCAGTAACCACACTAGGGGTATGTCTACACTGCAAAGTTAATTCGAAATAACAGCCGCTATTTCAAATTAACTTTAATAGCATCTATACATGCAAACCACTATTTCAAAATGAATTCGAAATAGTGGAGCACTTAATTCGAATTTGGTAAACCTCATTCTACGAGGAGTAACACCAGATTTGAAATAGCTATTTCGAATTAAGTGCTGTGTAGACACTTAATTCGAAATAGGGGGCCTCCAGCCCTTCCCAGGGAGCCCTGGTGGCCACTCTGGGCACAACCAGGAAAACTTACTCTCCTTTCCCCCAGCCCCAGAGCCATTAAATGGGTAGACCCTGGCCACAGTGCCTGTGCCAGCTCTAAGCCTGCCAGCCCAGAGCCAGCAGTGGCTACCGGGGACCCTGACCCAGTGGCCCCAAAACATGAGCCAGCAAGCCACTGGCAGCCAGTCCTCCACTGCTCCCCAGGAGCAGTCTGCCAGCTCCCAGGAGCCTGCCAGGGGCTGGAGAAGGCGGGCGCCTTCCTGGTCCAGGGTGGAGATCATGGAACTTATTCAGGTTTGGGAGGGATGCCTCTAACGTCCATGATCTCCACACTAGACGGAGGAATGCGGCCGTCTATGGCAGGATAGCTACCAGCCTGGCCACCAAAGGCCACATGTGAACCCAGGAGCAGGTTTGCATGAAAATCAAGTTGGTCCGGCGAGACCCCAACCCTGAGCCCTGAGCTTCCCCTTATTCCCTTGCTTCTCCTTCCAGCTCCCTCCTCCCAGGTTTCCCCCTCCCCTCTCCCACCCTCTCTCTTCCCCTCTCCCACCTTCTTTTCCCAGTCTCCCCAGAGGTTCATCCCCCCAGTTTTGTTCAATAAACCCAGTTTCTATTTTTGAACATACGTGTCTTTTGTTTGACATCAGGAAGGGGGGCTAAGGAGGGGTAAGTGGAAGGATGTGAGGGAGGAATGGGGCACGAACCCCCTGTGGGGAGGACCGGGGTGGCTCTGGGGCTCCTCGGGGTGGACGCTCTCCCGCAGGGCCTCCTGGATCCTGACAGCCCCTGATGGATCCCCCCCAGATGGCAGCCTGCAGCAAGTGCAGCCGGGCTGATGGCAACGACCCCACGAGATGCACCGGCGTGCCCAGGGGCAGCTCTGGCTCCATGTGGCCGAGTGCTGTGGTGTCCCGAGTGTGGGCGCTCAGGGCACTCCAAGACAGGACTGCTTTGCTGTCCCTCATCGAGGTAGACAAGCAAGCGGGAACCCTGAGAACTGTCTGTCTGGGGTGGGGTAGGGTCCTTTAAGCACGGCGCTCAGTTAGCCTGAGGCAGCAGCTCCACACACTAAGTCTAACCTGATGCCCTGCCGGCACTGGTTCCGGCCAGCCTTAACTTCGGTTCAGGGTCCACTCAGTGTGGATGCGCTATTTCGAAATAGTTTTTGTGTATAGATGCGTTATTTCAAATTAGCTTAATTCGAATTAACGCTGTAGTGTAGACATACCCTGGGGCTGTGTCTACATTGGCACCCTTTTCCGGAAAAGGGATGCTAATCAGACAAGTCGGAATTGCAAATGCCGCGGGGATTTAAATTTTCCCCGCGGCATTTGCATGAATTATAACTGCTGCTTTTTCCAGCTCGGGGCTTTGATGGAAAAAGCGCCAGTCTAAACGCGGCTCTTGCGGAAAATAAAGCCTTTTCTGGAAGATGCCTTATTCCTCTTAAAATCAGGAATAAGGGATCTTCCGAAAGGCTTTATTTTCCGCAAGAGCCGCTTCAGACTGGCGCTTTTTCGTCAAAGCCCCAGCAGGAAAAAGCGGCAGTATGTTCATGCAAATGCCGTGGGAAATCCTCGCGCATTTGCAATTCCGACTTGTCTCATTAGCATCCCTTTTCCGGAAAAGGGTGCCAATGTAGACACAGCCTAGGTGTGTGGGTTACATATACATACTCAAATAATCCTACCTCCATTCATTTCCACTGGAGTCAGTGAGATGTTCCCGCTGAGAGTAAGAGCATCACAGTTTGGTTCCTACTATGTCCTGCATTTGGTTTAGTCTGTCAGAAACTCATTATTGTGGTAGAAATCCCCCAAAGCACAAATGGTTTTATCCTGGCTATTTAAGTGTACACAGAAAAAGCCATCTTTGCAAACATGCATAATGAAAATAGGTGCTTCCTACTCAGGACATCTGGTCACCCCACTTAGAACACTGTCCCTTTCCAGTAACTGAGCCTGGCAGTATGTACCACAAACCAAGGGCACATCTATTTCTTCCTACAACAATAGCAGCAGGTCATTGCCATGACTGAGCTCACAATACTGCTGTTCTACCACCTCTGAGTAATGCCGTAATGCACTGCAGTGTAGCTAAGGAGTCTGGAACTCTGTTCCAAGGTGATGATGGTAAGTAGGGCTATTAATTGCTTGTCAGTATTCACAGTTGCTTCCAACAAAACTTTCTGGATAACATGGAAAATTAGGTTATCTGGTGAAGTGGTTCTCAGCCAGGGGTATACATACCCCTTGTGGCATGGAAAGGTCTTCTGGGGGGGCATCACCTCATCTAGATATTTGCCTAATTTTACAACAGGCTACATAAAAAGCACTAGCTAAATCAATGCAAACTAAAATTTCATACAATGCCTTATTTATACTGCTCTATATACTATAAACTGAAATGTAAGTGCAATGTTTGTATTCCAGTTGATTTATTGTATAATTTTCTGATAAAAAGTAAGCAATGTGACAGTAATAGTGTGCTATGATGCTTTTGTATTTTTAGGTCTGATTCTGTAAGCAAGTAGTTTTTAAGTGCAGTGAAATATGAAGCCAAAAAAACCAAAAACAAATCAGATTCCTGAAAGGGGTACAGTAGGCTGCAAAGCTTATGAGCCACTGCTCCAGGGAAGCTTCTAAAGCAGACAGTATGTCTCCATTTTATTGAATGCACAAGCAAATGGAGGCACAAAAAAAGAGAATGCACTTTCAGAATGCAATGAGGGCTTTGTTTGTCTGTACTGCAGAAGGCAGAATACTTCCATAATGGAACTGAGGATGGGCATTAATCAGAATTCACTTTATGTGACTGTCTAGGTTCTTCTCGGCCTCGCCATTACTTGGCTGATATGTTTTGTACTCACTGTTACCAGTACCTTTCCTTCGGACCCTGCAGTTTATGGCTATCCAGCTCGGACGGACATCAAAGGTGATGTTTTGTCCCAAGCACCTTGGTTCCGGTTCCCATATCCAGGTATAGTTGTAGGAATGTTTTGAAAATTATTTACTGTTCATACTCCCGTTGTGGTTTTGTGTGTAGGATTTTTGCTTTTATGGGTCTAAAATGGTAGTGGAAAATGAGAAGATACTGAGGGACCCAAATGGTAAAGTTCAGGTGGGGCTGGCCTTCAAGCACAGGCCAATGCTTAGAAAAGTCACTAGTGATTTACTTAAATGGATTTTACAGCAAAACTAGCCCCAGTGATCTGACTCTCGTTTTTAATTTGCAGGCCAATGGGGAGTTCCGACAATCAGCTTGGCCGGGGTATTTGGCATCATAGCTGGAGTGATTTCCTCCATGGTGGAGTCAGTAGGCGATTACTTTGCCTGTGCCCGATTGTCTGGTGCCCCGCCCCCGCCAAAGCATGCTATCAACCGTGGAATTGGAGTTGAGGGAATTGGCTGCCTTCTGGCTGGGGCATGGGGAACAGGGAATGGCACTACTTCTTACAGCGAGAATGTTGGAGCACTGGGAATCACCCGGGTAAGGTTTACTGCACTGCCACCAGCCCACAGCAATGGAGTACTGAGCTAGGTCCCTGCCCACTATGGAAAAGTGCAATAGTTTTTAAAGACTGGCTATACTTGTGTGACTTTTATAAATATATTAGAAGACTTACCCGACATCTCCCAGGTCCTTCAGGGCAGGGGGCTGGCAATGTGGGGGGTGCAGGAGTCAGGGCAGGGCCGGGCCTTGGGGCATTCTCCCCACCCCCCCGTTCAGCAGGGGACTTTTCCCCCACCTGTCCAGCAGGGCTTTCTCCCTTCCTGCCTAGCGCTGCGTCCAAGAGTTGGGGGGAGCTGGGGGATAGGGCAGGGGGCTACTTACCTAGTCTGGTGGCAGGCAAGATGGTGAACCCCAGCCCCAGCTTCTCATTCTCTTGGTGGTGCAGCTGTCCCCCAGTGGTCACTTTGAAGTGGTCACTCCCCTGCACACACTGCCCCCAGTGGTGTCTCTGCATATTGCACTCTTCCAAGCAGCCCCTCCCTTTCCATATTATGGAAAATAGTCCCATTCCAGGGACTTTCCATTTTCCTAGTACAACCAAACCCTGACCGTGCTTTAAGTTAGGCTAAGAGGAGGCTGTATACCAAAATTTGGTGATCCTAGCTCTTATCATTTAGGAGGAGTTCTTGAACAAATGGACTCACAGACAAACAGACAGATGCACATTTCTAAAATAGATAGATAGATTACACACTCTTACCATATGTCATATTGCTGGGTCTATGAAGTGATCGCAGTCCACCTCAAAAGTATGTGTCCTCATCACAAAAAAAAATTGCCACATTGGTTTCTAGTTGGCTCTTAGGGAGACCAAGGATCAAATGGGCCATGTGACCTGAACTGTCATTCCATTTCTATGGGGAGGGGTTGCTCCAGTGTGGGGGAGGCATGTTGTTAGGGTGACACATGAGACACATTCATGGTGATTATTTGTTCTGCAGCTCTTCTGGAGATAAAGAAAGCCCTTCACTCTGGGACTTTCCCTGAGAGCCAACTTCCACAAAATATTGTAGAAAAAATGAAAAAAAGAAATATGTAGTCTTTAAAAACTGCTCATGTTTTATGATACTTGGAACTAAGCAATGGCAGGGATACTAAAGGTGGCACACTTTTTGGTAACTACAGAAGTCAAGCCATAAGGTTAAGCCATTTTAATAGTTTTAATCATTATACACTTAAACTATTTTCTGGATTGTTATATTGCCATTCTTGTAGAGCCGTGGTCACCAACCGGTCGATCGCTATCGACTGGTCGATCGCGAGGCCTTGACCAGTCGATCGCGAGGCGTTCGGGCCTCCTCAACGCCCATTTTCCCCCCAACCCCGAGAAGCCCCACTACGTACCTCCAACGCAGTGCCGGCTTCCCGCAGGGTGGATGGAAGTCCTGCCTGCAGCTGCGCCACTTCCGGGGGTTCCGGAAGTGCGCTAGCTGCTCCCCTCCCACAGCTCTGTGGCATGCCCGGCGTGCTGTGGGAGGGGGCGTCGGCCCTGGAGGAGGAGCTCGGCGGCTTCCCTGTGCCACAGGAGGGGTGAGTTGAGAGCAGGGGTTTCCCTGCGCAGCAGGAGCGGGGGTCAGCCCCGGGGTTTGGCCCCGGGGCAGGTGCATGTGGCGGTTTGGCTGCGTCGCGGGAGGGGGGTTTGGCCCTGGGGCAGGTGCGCGCGGGGTTTGGCTGTGCCACGGGAGGGGGGGTCGGCCCCGGAGGAGGCACGCGCCAGCTTCCTTCTGGGGGGGGGGGAGAATCCTGGGAGGAGGCGGGTGTAGGGGACTCTGTGCCCCCACTGGCCCCCTGTTCCCTCTCCCCACTCCCCAGCCTCAGAAACCTGTCCCCACTGGCACCCTGTTCCCTGCCCTCCCGGCACCCTGCTCCCTCTCCCCTGTCGCCAGCCGCAGAACTCTGTCCCCACTGGGACCCTGTCCCCTGCCGAAGCACCCACTAGCACCCTTCCCCAGTACTATGTCCCCTGCTCCCATCAACACAGTTGGGGCCACATTAGTGAAGCTTGGGGAGGGGGTTGGAGGAGGTTTTTTTTTGCATCTCACTTGTGTGGCCCCAACTGACTTTTCTGTGGGTCAGTGACCCCTGACTCAAAACAGGTTCCCTGCCCTTCTCAGAAATAAAGACAATGCAGAAACTTTTTGTGTTTGACACAGTATTTTATTTAAAAATGAAGCCTGGCCAACAAACCCCCAATTGGGGCCAAGCCCCCATCTGGCCACAGCATCATAACGCTGCTGTACTCCCCTTTCCCCCAGACCCTACATCTGAGCCTATCATACATTGGAACCCTGAGCCCCTCACTTACCCCAACCCAAATTCCTGAACCCTCACATCCAGAAGTCTGTGGCTTGCTTAGTACCCTAACCCTACATCTGACCCCAACACTGCCTGGCCTGGAGCCCCCTTCCCGAGCCAATGTTCCCTTCTCCACCTCCTCCTGCATCCAGATTTCCTTCCAGAGCTTGCACCTCTCACCCCTTCCCACACCCAAATCCCTCATTCCCACCTCAGAGCCTACACATCCTGTCTCAACCCAGCGAGGGTAGGGCTAGACTGCAGGAGTTTTTCAGGATTCCAGAGATATCCCAGAAAAACTCTTCTGCATTCAGGGATGTGTTTGTTCTTCCCCTCCTTTTAGTGGAAGAGCAAACATCTTTTGGTAACCCCTATATTCCTCTTTCCACGAGGAATAAGGGGGCTTCCAAAAGAAAGGGTTTTTCTGACATTTGGTCCAGTCTGGACAGGCCAAGTGTTGGAAAAACCTCTTCCTACAGAAGAATTGGGAAAAAAGCAGCACTATAAGGGTTGGGGATAGCAAGTGATGGAGAGGAGGAGAATAGAGAGGGCGGGGCTTCAAGGAAGGGGCGGGGCGGTAGATCTTGGCTTGTTCTGTCATTTAAAAAGTGATCTTGGATGTAAAAAGGTTGGAGACCACTGTTGTAGAGTGACAAGGTGGGTGAGGCAATATCTTTTATTGGATCAACTGCTGGTGTGAGACAAGATTTCAAACTTACACAGAGTTTCCTGGACCAGTGGATGTCAATGAAGGCCTTTCTGCTGCTGGCTTCTGGGCTCCATTCCTGCATAGTGTCCAGTCCCTGTGCCTCTGGGATCCCCTCCCAGCCACCAGACTCTCAGCCACTGGCTTGCCTCCACTTCTGGATGCCAGCACCTCTGCTGCCAGGCTCCCAGCCAGCTCCCCTGCTGGACTCAGGGCTCCCACCAGGGCTCTCTGGTCCAGCAACATTCATGGGCCTACTGCAATTTTTCCCCTGGAGCATCCGTGGGGTCCCGAGGATGCTGGACCATGGATGTTGCTGAGAGAGTTCCAGACTAGAGAGTTTCAACCTGTATTAGTTTCCTGCAGTATTGAACATCTTTGATCTTAAGGCTACAGACCTAGGTAAACACAGACAAATACATTTAGCATCTACCCTTGGGTTCTTATCAATAGAAGGTGAATAAGCTGGGGCTTGCTAGCCTAATTGAAATTTCTTGGATACCCATATGTAGATGGATTGTCATGATTACAGTTGTAATGCCTCCTGTTAAGTTGTAATCGGTAATACACAGGTAGCATGGCTGGTCTATCAGTGTTAAATCTAGTATAAATAATTATTTCGGTCTTTACTAAGACAGATTTGTTAAATGGAAAGAACACTGAGACCTTACACCCAGGGGACAGAAAAAGCAGATGTAAAAACTAACAGACACATATGGATTGCTTTATTTTGAAACACAGTGCTACTGCCCCCTCAGAGCTAATTCACTAATATCTCACAAGCCAAGAGATGTTTAAAAAGAAACAGTAATAGCTTATGAAATTGGTTTTGCTGAAACAAAACCCCTTGTCTGAAAGATGAAATGTTTCACATATTACCAAGGGAGGATTAAAATAATTTAATTTTAAAAGGTCAACAAGAATTATACAATTCATCCTCCTAAAACATGGACATTGCATCCCTTAGTGGGGTTCTTTAACATGTAGCAACATTCTGCATTTTCCCATGCAGCAACATACTGCTTTTAATTGAAGGTCCAAAACAAGTGTTTTGGTTGTCTTTCCCCCTTAATTTACATCACTGTTAACTTCTCCTGAATAACTTAAAAGCTTGTTCCACAGTTTGTTTCTTTTTTATTCTGATACTTTGCAAGATTTGTGTGAAAGGAGAAGTTCTTATGCTTGATCCTTGTGTTTGGTGCATTGCCTGACTAAAAAAGCTCCCTTGTTTCATCCTGTGAAAAGTAAGCGAAATCTTGCTGCTTCACTTCATATACCTGGGTTATGGTGTCTAAAGGCAAACTAAAGTGCCTACCCAGTTATTTTTTAACAAATGCTCAATCTGTCATTGAAAGAGATAGATCGAAACAGACAGTCTCTCCAGCTTCCAAACATGACTGTGAAAAGGCTTGATCCTGTTCTGGAAATCAGTGCAAACTTGGTCGTCAACTTCAATGTGAGGAGAGTAGGCCACCGAGTTTGGAAGGAAGTCTTAAGCAATGCTCTGAGTTTGTGTGACACTAAACTCAGAATAATCAAATAAATAGTCACTCATAATTTCCAGCTGTCTTCAGGAGTTTTTAGAATGGTGTTATAGCAAAGCTCTTAGCAGAAGTAATTAACACTGTAGTTAATTAATACACATTTTGTGCACAGTAATGGTTCATTATTATTACATGATAAATTGGCTGACAATGGTAAGGTATTTCCAGAGGAAAGGATTTCATGCAATAAGATAAATCTACAATTGTCTTCAACCAGGTGATGTATTGATTATACGGTATTCATCAACCAGTCCCCGTGAGGTTATGTCAGTAAAGAGCTCTCAGGCTGCTTGATCTGAGTCTAGAATTTAACATGGTATGGAACAATCTAGTAAATCTGCATACCACCAGACCTTGCAATATTTACAGCCTTCTACCCTCCAATTTTGTGTACTCTGTACAGTGATCCTGTCCTGTCCCTTTTGACACAGGTAGGGAGTCGAACAGTGATCGTTGCTGGTGGTTGCGTGTTGCTTGTGATAGGCATGTTTGGGAAGATCGGTGCTGTGTTCGCCAGCATACCCACACCCCTGATTGGAGGATTGCTCCTTGTGATGTTTGGAATCATTACTGCTGTAGGGGTTTCCAATTTGCAGGTAATGGGCTCCTTAGATATAAGGATCTAATTTACTAGACCAAATCCTCCACCACCGTAATTCACACTAAGTAGCAGTCATGTTGGCAATTTCCTCAGAGGCCAGTGAATGGACCAGACAGGCTCAGTTGCAGTGGGATCACCAGAAACTGAGTCCCCTGGTTACCAGTACACTTACCAGATAACTAGCCCTGCCAGTGAATTCCAGCGGCAGCTAGTTGCGCCAGGCCAGAATAGCTCTGGTCATGGAGGGGCCGGCAGGCCAGGCGACGGGACTGCACAGCTTTACTGGGACTGGGTTGCAGGTCCTGAGTTAAAACAGTTTACTGTTTTAACATCCCTACTGGTTAACTTCTCGTGGGATTGCAGCATTGCTAGTAGGTCAATTACATCAAAGTTACAATGGGTTGGTCACATTACCTGGTGATCCCTCCTGTCACCCCAGAGACAGTCTTTCCTGACTGGTTGATTTGATGCACATTGGTGCAGGTGGAAGCCTGGACTGTATCTGTCATGAAGTATTTATTTTCAGGGTAGCTCCATAAATTCCACTTGAATTGTATATCCTGATGTTAGCAAGGCTTTTGGTACAGTCCCACGTGACATTCTCAGAAACAAACTAGGGAAATGCACTCTAGATGAAATTAGCATAAAGTGGGTGCACCACCATTTGAAAGACCATACTTAAACAATAGCTATTAATGGTTGAACTGAGAGGATGTATCCAGTGGAGTCCCACAAGGGTCAGCCCTGGGTCCGATATTAGTTAGTGCTTTCATTAATGATTTGGATAATGGCATGGTGATTGTGCTTATAAAACTTGCAGGTGACAGTGGGGTGGCAAACTCTTTGGTGGACAGGATTAGAATTCAAAACAGCCTAGACAAATTGGAGAATTGGTCTGAAATCAACAAGGTGAAATTAAATAAAGGCAAATGCAAAGTACTTCACGTAGGAAAGAGAAATGAAATGGACAGCTACCAAATGAAGACTAACTGGGTAGGTGTTGGTCCTGCTGAGAACAATCGGGGATCACAATATATTACAACTAGCCTATGAGTCAACAATGTGATGTAGTTGCTAAAAGGTCTAATAGTTTGCACGGCAGTAAGACTTGGGAGATAACTATGCTGCCCTATTCAGCACAGGCAAGATCTTAGTTGGAGCACTGCATCCAGTTCTGAGTGCCACACTTTAGGAAAGATGTAGACCAACTGGAGAGAGTCTAGAGGAGAGCACCAAAAATGCTAAAAGATTTTTAAAACTTTACTTATTAAGAAAGGCTAAACTCCCCTCCCCCAAAACCCCCCCACAAAAACCGTGAACATCTTTAGTTTTGCGGAAGAAAGATTGAGGGGCCCTGATAACAGTCTTCAAATAAATTAAGGGCCGTTATAAAGAGAATAGTTATGAACTGTTCTTCATGTCTACTGAAGGAAGGAGAAGTAATGGACTTAGTCTGCTGCAAGAGACATTCAGGTTATGTGTTAGGAAAACTTTCTAACTCTAGTTAGTTAAGGACTGGAATAGGTTACCAATGGATTGTAGAGAATCCCATCACTGAAGGTTTTTAACATGTTGGACAAATGCCTGTCAGAGATCTTCTAGGTTTACTTGGTCCTGCCTTAGCACAGGGGGCTGCACTTGATGACTTTCCAAGGTCCCTTCTGGCTTTCTGATTCTGTACTAAGGAATGCCAGCTGATAATGTGTCTCTGTATACAGGAGATCCTTGTGATTTGTGGAATTGCTATTTTTGTGGTTCTGCATATTCATGGGAGTCTCCTGTCCCAGCCTGGGGAGGGTTGTGGGGGCTGGGAGCCATGGGGAACTCACCACAGCTCCTGGCTCCCATGGTGCATTCCCCATGGCTCTCAGCCCCAGCAGTGAGTTTGGGAACCATGGGGAGCTTATTGTGGGGACCAGAAATCACAGCTCCCAGTATTTGCAAATTTCGCCATTTGCAGAGGTGCCAGGAAAGCATCCATCACGAATGGTGAGGGTTTCCTGTATCAGTGTATTTCTGCATACAGTTGTTAATTTCAATTCTACTTTAAACAGCTGTTTCTGCAAAAGCTTATGAAATTTTGCCTCTAGAAACTATCACTACATATGTGTGTGTGGGTATAAGAATTCACCAGCAGGACCAGGCAGTTTATAGATTTTGATTGTTTTGAGCGGTATGTATTAACATGTGTAATCTCTCTGTATAGTATGTGGACATGAACTCCTCAAGAAACCTGTTTATCTTTGGATTTTCTATATATGCGGGTCTGGCAATTCCCAGCTGGGTAACCAAAAATTCTCAAGTGCTAGAAACAGGTAAACATGAATATCTTCATTTATTGGAATCATCCTCCCTAGTATGAAATGGAAGTCTGCCAGATGAAGCTATTTTCAATGGTAAAATAGCAAAATCTCATGCCCTGGTTTGGAAGAGGAAGTGCAGCACTTTCTGTTGTTGAGCTGCATGTGTCTCCTTGGCAATCGTGTCACTTGTGGCCCATAGTCATTGGCTCTGTTGTTGGTCAAATGTGTGTCTTTGGGTCACTGTCAGAGGCTTTGTTTTTCTTTTAGGAATTCTCCAGCTAGACCAAGTGATCCAAGTGCTCCTCACCACCGGCATGTTTGTGGGTGGATTCCTGGCATTTGTCCTTGATAACACAATTCCAGGTATGGTCAGCTGTAACGGTTTAGTCCTCTACTCCCTAAAATCTCCAACCAGAGCTCCTGACCAGTAAACTCTGCTGGTTGGAGCAATGGGGGTGATAGAGAGAGCTAGCAGAGACAGGGCCCCAGTTGGCACTGGCATTTAAGTGCTGTGTCCTCTAAAACTATTTAGAGGTGGCCAAAGTGCCAATAGGCCCCTGGAATGTCGTGTGCACTCCCATGGAGGTTGAGCTGGGGTGGTGTGATCATGGCTGCCATCTTGCTTCATGCACTTGAGAACTACAGTGTTAAAAGCATGAGCTGCTACAGCATGAACTGAGTTAAGCCTCTACAGCCAGGAGGCCATAGCAACTCATCGTCTCTGTGCACTGATGCAGAGGGGGACCCTGTAACATACACCTATTAGGGGTTTACATTGGGAATAGTGGGAGATATTAGGAACATACTTACTGTAGACAAAGCCCTGGCAAAGCCCTGGAAAGGTAGGCTGTAGTCAAGTGTCCACTGATAGCAGAAAGGCTTCTGTTCTGAGCAAGCTTAAGGGAGGAACTGGGATGGGCAGGAGCAAATGTGCACTCAAACTAGTTTTAAAAAGAATCATTTTAACTGTAGTCAACATACATGGAGTGTGATAGCTCCACATGGTAATCAATGGACAACCCTGCTTACAATGCTGTTATATCAGGAAGAAAAGTATCTTCTAATCGTGTTCATTGATGTTTGCTGAGTGCTTTGAACGTAGGAAGAGCTACAGAAGTGTATCTATCATGTGGCACTAAGAGACTATGCTGGGAGTAGTATGGTACCAGAACTGTGTGTCATTAGGTAACTGCACTGTATGTTTGCTTATGTCAGGGTTAATGGTTCCTCAGTAACTTTCCTCTCATTTCCTTTTGGTAGGAAGCCAAGAAGAGCGAGGACTCTTAGCATGGAAAGAGACCAGCCAGAAGGAGTGTGATGAGGCACGTGTTTTGGAAGTCTATAGTCTTCCATTTGGGATAGGCACCAAATTCTGCACTTTCTCTTGGGCTCAATATCTTCCAACTTGCCCCCAAAGGCTTTCTGGGACCAAGAGAAAGGAAGAACCAAAGAACCACAAACAGGAAAACAGTTTCCAAATAAATTCAGAAAGAGAACCTGAGATAGACATTGATACAAGGATGTAAGTCCATGGTTAGGAGATGGACTCTCATTTGCAAAGCACATACCATAAAAACCGTGTTTACAGACATCCTGACAGAGGATTTCTTTTCCCAGCTCTGCCACTGACTCCTTGTGTGACCTTGAGCAAGTCACTTAACCTCATCTGCCTCCATTTATCCAGCTGTAGCAAGAACAAACTGATTGAGGGACAGCCTGGCCAGGAGCCATAAGCACTTATGAAGTCTTTTTGTTTTTTGTTTTCCTTCCCTTCTTGCTGTGAGCCATGACAGCTTTGATCAGAGTCTGAATAGCATATGCATGGCAGTTTTCTCTCTCCCATGACAGCTACTCTACCACCGTAAAGATTACTGGGAGCTACAGAAAAGGGCATATACTAACCAGGGTCCTAACCAGGATTGTCAGGTGTTAACTTGGGCTCCCTGGAGAAGGAGAGCTCTGTCCTGTGATGTATCTGTGTATGGGGAAGAAACAAGAGAATAAAGGAAATGGGAAAGAATATTCCTGTATGAAATGAAAGAAGGGAGAGAGGAAGAGCAAAAAGCAGTTTGCTTCATTTATGTATGTTTGTGTGTGTGATATTCAGAGCAGTGTTTGCCAACAACAGTCTGTGAACCAGCACCGGTCTTGACATCTCCCTGACACAGTTTAGGAGGTAGCAGGTTGGTCTCTGGTATCAGAAACATTCTGAATCATTGCTCAGAGGAAGGTAGGCTTGGAATTGATCTGGCCAAAGAAAAGACATTTCAATTTTTGAGCAGTTTTGAAAAAATTGGGGCAGAGGGAGAGAATTGTTTTGGTTGAATCGAAACGGACAGTTTTCAAAATTTTGGGGGTGAATTGAGAAGTCAAGTGGATAAGTGGACTGTTTGGATGATACTAAAATGAAACCTTTCATTTTGACTTTTGGGCATTTTGACAAAAGCAAAAGAGTCCTAGAATGGCCAGGGGAGGTCCTACTTCAGGGGTGGGCAAACTACGGCCTGTCAGCCACAGCTGACCTGTCGGATCTTTTCATCTGGCTGGGGTGTGCAGTTGGGGACTTACCCTGCTCATAAAATCATAGAGGAGTAGGGTTGGGAGAGACCTCAAGTCCACCCCCCTGCTCAAAGCAGGACAAATCCCAACAAAATCATCCCTGCCAGGGCTGCCTCACCATAAAAACCTCTAAGGATGGAGATTCCACCACCACCCTGGGCAGCCCATTCCAGTGCTTCACCATTCCTAGTGAAATAGTTTTTATGACCTAGACCACCCCCCCCCCTTTTCTCCCCTGCCTATCCTTCCTAAATAGTTTATACCCATGAGCAGGGCTGTCTGGCGATCTGCGCATGCGCAGATCGCCCGAACCCGGCTCTTCCGGGTTATAATCTACTCGCCACGGGCGAGTAGATTGTATAATTTGTCGAGCCCTGCCCATGAGAGTGTTCCAGTCATGTGAGTTACCCCCACCAAGTCTGTGATTCTAATCACATCATAGTTACTTGACTGGGCCAGGACTTGCAGTTCTTCCTGTTTATTTCCTTGGCTTCTTGTGTTCACGTTGAGGCACCTCAGGGTACATCTACACTGCACATTAATTTCAAAATAAGCTATTCTGGAATAGTTATTCTGAAATATTTTATTTCAAAATAGCACGTCTACACTTCAGGGAAGTCTCAAAATTGGTCTGAGGCAGTAGACGTGCTATCTCAATGTAGAGCCCCAGGAGGCACTGGGGAGGAATAACTTAAAATGGCCCTGGCGAGGGACTATTTCAAAATAGCAGCAGTGGAGCATCTACACACGCCTTATTTAGAAATAGCTATTTTGGAATAGGCGTTATTCTTTGTAGAATGAGGTTTATAGATTTTGGAATATGCCGCCCATTATTTTGAAATTACTTCGAAATAACAGAATGGCTGTGTAGACTGTAGGCTGTACTTATTTCGAAATAATGGCTGTTATTCCGAAATAACTTTGCTGTGTAGACATACCCTAAGATAACTAGCTGATTGCCCTACTTTCTCAGTGTGAATCAGGAGGCTTCCCCTGTTTCACCCTCTTCCTTGTGTTTCCTCCCCATTGCCCACTTCCCCACTTACCTCAGGGCTTAGGTCACCGTCCCGCCAAGGACCTAGTTTAAAGCTCTTTTCAGTAGATTAGCAAGCCTGCCTGTGAAGATGCCCTTCCCTCTCTTTGTTAGGTGGATCCCATCTCTTCCTAGCAATCATTCCTGGAACAGCATCCCATGATCCAAGAATCCAAAGCTCACCCTCTGATGCCACCTGCACAACCACCCATTTACCTCCACTATTTGACGGTCACTACCGGGACCTTTTCCTTCAACAGGGAGGATGAAAGAGAACACAACTTGTACCTCAAACTCCTTTATCCTACTTCTCAGAGCCATGTAATCTGTAGTGTCCCGCTCAGGGTCATTCTTGGCAGTGTCATTGGTGCCCCCGTGGAGAAGTAGGAAGGAGAAATAGTCTTGGTCAGCCTCGGTAGACACTATCACATCCTGAATTCTAGCTCCCAGCAAGCAGAACACTTGGAGTTTCCTAGTTGGGATGGCAGACGGATGACTCCGTTCCCCTTAGGAGGGAGTCCCCGACCACCACCCATCTCCTCTTCTTATGAGTGGTGGTAGCACAGTCCTTACCCTTAGGACAATTCATTCCTTGCCTTCGGTTTAATGGGATCTTCTTCTGATTGTTTTCCTCAGATAAGTCTTCCAAACCATTCTCCGCCATGGTACTTGGGCTGAGACTGAAAATGGTTTATCTTCTCTGTCTGCACTGGGGGTCACATGTTGCCAATTTTCTTCCCTGCTCCTCAGTGCCCTCTCTGATTTTTCAGCAGCCTGTGCCTGCAGTACCAAACGCTGACTTCTATCCAGAAAGTTTTCATTTTCTCTGATGTAACGCAGGGTAGATACTTGGGCCTCTAGTCCTGTAACCTTCTCTTCCAATATGGAGACCAGCTTGCACTTCATACAGACAAAGTCACTTCTATCCTCTGGGAGAAAGACAAAGGGTACGTCTAGACTACAGAGCTTTTCTGGGGTACTGGAGGGCTCTTGGAAAAGTACTGCTGTGTGCAAGGAACATGTCTGCTTTTCCGAAATTTTTTTTGGAAAAGCAGATGTGTTTTTTCGGCATCCCTGTAAATATTGTTTTACGAGAAAGAAGGGACATTCTGAAAGAGGGTTTTTTTCCAACATTTGGCCCCATGTAGATGGGCCAATTGTCAGAAAAGCCTCTTTCGGAAGAAAAGCGGAAAAAGATACACAAATTGCGCTTTGCAATTTGCATATCTTTTTCCGACTTTTCTTTTTAGTGTAGACACAGCCAAACATGGCACATCCCATGCAGGTCACAACAGCTCCCTATCCACACTGCCTTCCTGCTAGGAGCCTCTTTAGGTGTTGTATTTCCCGCTCCTGAGAGGCACAAAAACTTTGTGGGAACTTCCCCAGGCAGATGCCCTCTGTTTGCCTGTTCTCCGTTTGCTGCTCACTCAGTTTGCAACTGGCTGCTTTTTTATATGGCTGCTTGCTCAAAGCAGTTGGCCCAGCTCAAAGCCCTCTCTCCTGTCAACTATGCAAGGCCCGGCTGGAACAAAGCTCTCCCAATTCACACTTTTCAAACACACACATAGATGTTCTCTCTCTCTCTCTCTCTAACAGTTCCTGCAACTAACTCCAGTCAAACTAACAGTCACAGCAGACAGACACTTGGATATTCACCCCACCAGCTCACAACACAGCCCCCCTAATACAGCACTCACGGTAGCCCTTCTTGGATGGTTCCAAAGGAAACTCCCTCTGTTTGCCTCTCTTCTCTTCCCTGTCTGGAACACCCGGCAGAGATGACGATGCGAGGGTGCCCCTTTTTTCTGAGGCTCCCCAACTGACAGGGCCAATTGGCTGGGGCCCTGGGCATGCTCGTTTGGCTCAGTGCCTAATCTGCCACTGGGAAGAGGTCAGGCTAATGAGCGTTTATGGCCTGCCATGCAATTTGACTACTCAGATGTGGTCCTCAGGCCAAAAGTTTGCTCACCCCTGTTCTACCACCAGCTCCCCTATAAGCTTTAACCCTGTGGTGAGACTCCTCACTTGGCTTGGGGGAGACCCAAGTTCAATTCCTCTCCTTTGCCTGAGGGTGGCAGTAGAATTTGAACAAAGGTCTCCTGTACTATAGGAGCCGGTTCTAGCCATGGGCCTGTCATTGGAACTGGGACTTTAATGTGGGTCTCCATCTCCCAGGTGCATGCCCCGACTCCCAAGATAGAACCATTCTTACTCTTTCCACGCTCCAGTGATTGACTGAATTATGAATGACTATAACTTGCCACTCTGAATGGCAATGAACCTAGCTAGTGCCAGTAACAATAGCAGTGAAGCCATGACAGCATGGACTAGCCAGTTGGGCCACAAGGGAAGTTTTGAACAGCCCCATGGTGATCTGGCTTCCTATTTTTGTTGACACTAGCTAGATCAAAGTTAGCTGGAGTAGTCTGTCTGTGCTGCAGTCACACATCTGATTGCAGTGTACACAGACCCTGTCCAGCGGGAGGCCCAGCGGTGTGCCCTTAGAAGGGGTGGAGCCTCAGGTAGAAGGGGTGGGGCTAGGAGCAGCGAGCCCTCAGTACCACCCAGACTGGGCTGTGACCCCCTTCTCTAACCCTCAGCCCTCACAGCTGCAGCAGTGGCAGCAGCGGCCAGAGCCCCGGGGCAACTCCCTCTTTTGCCTCCCTTGTCAGCGGACCTGCCTCTGTCTCACTTTCAAAAGTGACAGCGGCTGTCAGGAGCCTGTGCACGTGTCTATACTATAGCAGCTGCAGCAGCACAGTCACAGCCGTGCGGTTGTGCTACTATAGTGCTATTGTGTAGACACTTCCTGCAGTGACAGAACAGGTTTTCCAACCTTCTAAAAGACAATAACTAGGTCAACAAAAGAATTGTTCTATCACCCTAGCAGCATCACCAGGGAGTATGTGTGTATTTCCACACCCCAAACAACAGAGCTAGGTCAATTTTAATTATTCAGTTTACATTGCAGAAATGACGGGAGCAATTTCTAAATACCTTTAAAAATCTGAGCCGTAATTTCTCAGTGCTTCAGTTCCTCATCCTCCCCAGGAGCACACCACCACTTGTGCCCTTTCAGACCATGAGATCGTGTGTGTGTGTGTGTGTGTGTGTGTGGCAGAATGCAGCTCTGTTGGGGCTTTTAGGTATTATTTACCATAATATGTATATTCAGCTGCTGCTGTACTTCCATGACACAAATCAGGAGATTAAGAATAGCTATCCAAACCAACATTGTACATAAACGACAGCCTGCCAGTAAGCAATGATGCTCTCATATTTCATTGGTAACACAATGACACGGAATCACCTGGTATGTTACGTTGTACATTTGAAAGCTATCTGCAAAAACAAAAATAAACAAACAAAAAATCACCCATCACTGCTCAGGCAGTGTTTGTTACCTGCTCAAAAGGGGTTTTGTTTTGCAACCCAGATTATTTAAACTGCCTGTTGGGTCTGCTTAGAGGAGAAATGTTGGTGCTTTTAGGAGTCCAATCTTGCCTCCCCCCATCCTGCAAAGACTTACACATGTTCTTGTACTTTCTGGATTCCATGAAAGAAGCCCTTCCCCTTACTCTCAAGACTTAGGGGAATTTATGGAGGTACTGGAATTGGTGATCCAAAAGAGTGTGGGCCGACAAAAGAGACAATAATAAATTCAGGGCCTAATAGCAGCATACAGAGATCAAACTGTGAATGGAAAAGATTTCAGTACACATTCTGATGAAAATCCCAGGCTACATCTACAGTGCAGGCTTCTTGCGCAAGAACTGTTTTGTGCAAGAGTTCTTGTGCAAAAATTCTTGCGCAAGAGCACGTCCACACTGCCATGTGCTTTTGCACAAGAGCATCCATGGCAGCATGGACACGCTCTTGCGCAAGAAAGCTCTGATGGCCATTTTAGCTATAGGGGTTTCTTGCACAAGAAACCTCTGTTACCCACCCACACTGCCTTCTTGTGCAAGAGGGCTTATTCCTCATGGGGAGAGGAATACCTCTTGTGCAAGAAGCCCTCTGTTCCGATGTCTTACTGTAAATTTACTTGCGCAAGAACGCGCGTGCAGTGTAGACGCGCTGCAAGTTTTTGCGCAAGAATGGCCGTTCTTGCGCAAGAAGCCTGCAGTGTAGACATAGCCCCATGGTATGGATCACATACATATCGTCATTGTTCATTACTAGAGATTTACCTGGTGTTACTTGGGTCCTTAACACAATTACATTTTGTTTTTTGGAAAATAAAATGAAAATGTACATGCTTCATTTGAATCATTGCTCTGGGCGGGGCTGGGGATGAGGTATTCAGTTGCAGGCTGGCCCGGGAGAGAGGACTATCAAAGGCCTCTCAATGGAGAGTTTGGAGCCAGGTGAGAAGTACCTTTCCACGGCTGCTGCAGCTCCTATATGAGCACAGCCGGGGGAAGGGTACATGTCCCTTGGCTGGGGGAGGTCCAGGTTCATCTGCCCTCAGTGCTCAGCAGCCAGAGTGAGGAATGCAGCAAACTGTGCACTTTCCCCTTGGCTCCCTGACAAAGGGGGACCAGCCAGTAATATTCCCTTAGGAATCTGGGGGGGAAGGGGAGTGGAGATAGGAACTTTAACCACCCCACCCTCCCTAAAGGGCTCCTGGGATGGGGGGGGGGGGTGGCTTGGGTAGTCGTGGACAGTGGGGCATGCCCCTAGCCAGCCCCTTTCACCGGCCTGGTGGTTCTGTCTATTTTCTGCATGGTTTTATGAGAAGCAATCCCATTCCAGGCACATCCCATTTTCCTAGCACGACCAAACCCTTACCTTGGCTTAAATTATGATAAGAGGAATTTGGTGGGCCCAGCTATTACCATTTAGAAGGAGTTCATGAACAAACAGACAGACACACAGACAAACGCTTTCAAATATATGGTAGATTTAAGTGCTATATACTCAGCGCTGTACAAAATGCAAAGTGAAGGCAAACCCGGCCCCGAAGAGCTGACAGTCCACATCCCTGATCCTAAAGACACACATGTAAGTGTCTAATATTGTGAGTAGTCCCAATATAACAGTGTTTCTCAACCTTTTTTTAATAAAGTACCCCCTTTAAAAAAAAAAAACGTTACCCTCCCCCCAGTACCTAGTTTTTGCCAGCATTGCAACACATTTGTTTAAACAACTTAATTGTAGCTGGGTGGGTGATGAAATTTTTGGGTGTAAAAAGTACAAAAATAATAAAGCGCTGCAAAACGTGAAACAAAAATTCAGTTTTCTACAAATGTCAGTTGTGTTGATGTACCACCCAGACCTCTTTCGAGTACCCCAAGGGGACTCGTACCACTGGTTGAGAAACACTGTAGTATAAGCTAGGACTTCTCACAGAGCATATAGTTGCACAAGTGCATAAGTCTGTGCAGAACTGGGCCCCAGGACTAGCTTAGGAGCGAGGAATGCAGGCCATAAATGGGGGCTTGTATCCTGGGAAGCTGTGACTCTGGAAAAGCCTTGGGTTCATGGAAAAGAATCAGCTGAATGTGAGTTCCCAATGTAAGACTGTGGGGCCCAAAGGGCTCATGTCACTGGGTATATAAACAAGGCCATGCGGAAGTAGGGAGGTTATACATATGGCACTGCTGCTGGAATACTGTGCACAGGAAGCAAAACATGAGGCCTGTAGTGTAAGGATTTACTGCTGCTATAGGCTCCATGTCATCTTTGGAGACTGCAGATATCAGTGTTTGTTTTCCTAACTATTCATCAAGAGAGCCCACAGCCTCCGTGGGCCCCTGGGCAAGGTGTATATATGTGGGGGGAGCAGCTGTGCGCTCCTGGAAGGGGCAGGACCTCTGGTCCATGGGGTGGGCCCTCAGTCCCGCCCGTTGTGCACTATGCCAGCCCCTAGGTAGCCCTCAGTGCTACCAGGAACACGGCACACACCCCAGCCCTTCGCACCACGGCACCCTGGTGGCGCTCTAAAGGGCCCGGGGCTGCAGTGGTGAATTGACCTGTAGGCGCTGTGTGATATGGACCGTCCCGCCTGCTTGTTCGATACAGACCACACACTACTGGTGCTCAGTTGCTAATCATTCAGTTGGAGGAACAAAATACCACTTCCTTTTTCTCTGGGGGGTCCATTATTGTTTCCAGTCACCTTCCTCAAAGTTGACAACTCCCCCCCCAGGCCCATTCTTGATTTAAAGTTTACCCATAGGCCTGTGTTACAACGGGTATTGTCCCTGTGAAGCAGTGTGTGGTGCTATGTATGCCAGCTGCTCTGTAATAAATAAATGGTACAGAACATCTCCACTTGCTACTAGAACACTAGCAGTTCTCAGTCACGCTGCTTTGCTTAGAATTCAGCTGCGTGCCGTGTGTTTTGTGTCTGAGTGCTAGTGCAGGATTCACATACAGGCATCATGGCCTGGCCTCGCAAAGGTGTTGAGGTGCTTAAGGCGGGGTTTAGGTGCCTAAGTCCCAGTTTTGGCTCTGCTATGAGCCACAAACCTGCTGAAGAAGGCAGCCCCTGCTCCCTCCATTGCTATGACTGGGCCCATAGCCAGCTGTCCTCTCTTCTGGCACTACATCAGCTCTTAGTGGGCAAAAGGTGTAAGTGCCGCTTCCCTTGTCCTCCCCCGGCCCCTCAGAATCAATTATTCTGCGGGGAGAGAGAAAGGGGAAATCAGAGGAGAACATTAATTCTGCGCTTCTGCAGTGACACAGAGCCTCCCCCAGTAGTAAACTTTATCAGTTTGTGTATTTAAAAAAAATGATTTTTAGCCTTCATGGTGGCAAAGCAAAATACAAATACGTGAACTATGTGACAGCTGCCTGAATTTGTAGAAAGCCTTAAGCAATTGCTTGAGAGCTGTGACTGGCCCAGTTTAGCTTAATAGGATGTTAACTCCAACACACCACTACTCTGGGGTGCTCCTGCCAACAGGACGATGTGTGGTAGATATGTGTAATGGGCCGGGCTCATCCCCTCCCTCCGGCTGTGCACTCTGGTTAATAAGGTATTGGGGTACCCGCATGTTACTACTGCTGCCTCGTCAAGGAAAGAAGATGGGGACCACAGCTGCTGTCCCTCTTGAAGAAGGGCCCTGTACTGCTACTTCTCTGGAAGGGGGCGGGGCCCACTGCCACTCCAAGTTGTGTGGCTGGGCACAGAGACGTAGATGTGGAGCCGAGGGGGGGGTCTCCATGTTATGATGTGCCTTGTGTTCACTGAGGGCTGCAGTTTGGGAACTAGTAATCGCTTGGTTAGAGCAAAGGCTTAGGAGAGGGCAATGCTGTGCACAGTGCTTTATATCCAATTCTGCCATAAACTTACTGTGCGCAAGGTCACCTACCTGTTCTGGGCCTTCGGTTACGGTTGAAATGGATGGTGATTAATTCACATATTGATAAAAGCACTTTGAGATCTCTGACTGAAGGGTGCTTTGCAAGTGCAAAAGAGAATGATTTCTTCCCTATTTTGGGAGTGGGCCTCTCCTTCTCCTCCTGCAACAGGCTGTCAATGATGCACTGAGCAGAGGAGATTGTTTGAACATATCTGGCCAATCCTCATTTGTTGTTTTGTTTTTAGCTCATCTGTAAGACAGAGTGCTCACTATCCCCATCGTCACTCGTTACAGTGATTTTTTATTGCTTCATTCCCTGCCCCTCCAAAAAAAGATGTTTTCACATTTTAAAAAGGCTGTTGAAAAATCAGAGGCTACGTCTACACTGTAGGCTTCTTGCACAAGAACTGTTTTGCGGAAGAGTTCTTGTGCAAAAGGTTTTCCACAAGAGTGCGTCCACACTGCCATGTGCTTTTGCGCAAGAGATGGCCTTTTGCGCAAAAGCGTCCATGGCAATGTGGATGCTCTCTTGCGCAAAAAAGCTCTGATGGCCATTTTAGCCATAGGGCTTTCTTGTGCAAGAAATTTATGTTGCCTGTCTACATTGCCTTCTTGTGGAAGAGCTCTTGCGCAAGAGGGCTTATTCCTCGTGGGGAGAGGAATAATTCTTCCGGAAGAAGCCCTGTTTTCCGACTCTGTACTGTAAATTTACTTGTGCAAGAACGTGTGTGCTGTGTAGACGCTCTGCAAGTTTTTGCACAAGAACGGACGTTCTTGCACAAAAAGCCTGCAGTATAGACGTAGCCAGAGAGTGCAGAAAACAGCCACAAAAATGAAAAAGAGGGCTGGAGAAAATGCCTTACTCTGAGAGACTTAGAGCTCAATTGTTGTTTTTTTTTAAAGAAGCTTGAGAGATGACTTGATTATAGAGTATAAGCAAAGGAAGAAAGTCCCAGGTACTAAATGGTTCTTTAATCTTTAAAGACATAACTCAAACTAAGGGCTGGAAGCTGAAGCCAGAAAAATTCAAGTTAGAAATGAGGCACAATTTTTTTAAGCGAGGGTAAGTAACAGTGGAACAAACTACCATGGGAACCAGTGGTTTCTCCATTGCTTGATGTTGTCATATTAAGACAGGACGCATTTCTAGAACTTATGCCTTGCAACCAAACACAAATGATACTTTAGTCAAATGTGATAAGAGGGGTAAGTGGGTGCTATTTAATGGTCTGTGATACACAGTAGATCAAGATTATCTAGTGGAGTAATCCCTTCTTGCCATAAACATTAATGAATATGAGAGACAATGACTAGTGGTCAAGTTGATATACAGTATAGGTCAGTACAAATTAATCCTCTCCTTTTGTACACAACATGACTGTTTTTCTGCACATGTAATACTTTTTTGATTTTGGAGTTGATCCTCGGTTTGTTAAAATGAGAGCTCTGACAAAAACCTTATTGCTGACAAAACGCACAATCCACTTTACAAAAACAAAACTCTAAACAAAACCAATCAAATGAAAACAGCTGCAGAACACAATCTCTTTTCTTTAAAACTTTATAAATATCTGCAACCTAAAAACATTTTAACATATAAATTACATAACTGATGCACAAAAGCACTGATGAGGGAATATACAGTAAACCAGTAACAAATCACGTCAACACAGATTCTCCAGCCGTCCCCTGAAGCAGCTCACTGAGTTGGGGGCAGCATCTTGTCACGGGCCATGCATGTCAAGCAGAGCACTGTATTGCTTTAGTTAAAGGAGACACCTGTATTTACAAATCTTCATCATCAAAAGTCTCCGTGCACCGCAGCATCACAGTCTCATAGTCAAACTGAAGAGCTTCTTCCTGGAAAACATAAGCAAGGTAACGGGGGAGACAGAAGCTCATTGTGGTTATTAGCAACCTGGTGATCTGGCCCTTACATACCACAGCAAAGGGACAGTGAACACTCCCTCCCTCTGAGGCAGCCATTGACATGTCAGCTGAAGTCAGTGTGTAGTCTGAACTAAGACAGTCTCCCTGTGAAAGTGTGAGTCAGTCCAGTTCCAGCTGATGTCATGTAGACATTTGTCACTGAGAGTAATGGGTGCATGGTCACCTCTTAGATCCTTAATCTGTAGGGGGCTGAGTACATCCACAAGATACTGTGGGCAGGATTCACAAAGGGACTTAGGTGTTGTGATGCTTGCGGTCTCACTGCCTAGTGTTTAGGTGCCTAGGCAATCACTGGAACAACATTGTGATCCACAAATGCCTGTTAGATGCCTAGGCTCATAAACACTGAACGGGGAGAGACAGGCACCTAAGAATGAGACTGATAAAGCTAGCATGCAAGCTACCTAAGCTAGCCAATGGGAGATACCAACCAGTTCTAAGCCCTGGCCTTCTTTCAAAGACAGATGCTAAGTCTGGGCTCCATGGAGCTCTGCTAGTGATCCCTACACTGGGAGAAGATAGACACTCAGGCTACGTCTACACTGGCAGCTTCTTGCGCAAGAACTCTTTTGCGGAAGAGTTCTTGTGCAAAAACTCTTCCAGAAGAGAGCATCTACACTGGCATGTGCTTTTGCGCAAGAGCATCCATGGCAGTGTGGACGCTCTCTTGTGCAAGAAAGCTCTGATGGCCATTTTAACCATAGGGGCTTCTTGTGCAAGAAATTCATGTTGCCTGTCTACACTGCCCTCTTGTGGAAGAGCTCTTGCACAAGAGGGCTTCTTCCTGAGAGGGAGCGTCAGAGTTCTCGCGCAAGAAGCCCTGATTTTCTACAGTACCACGTCAGTTTACTTGCGCAAGAACACGCGGCCAGTGTAGACAGGCAGCATGTTTTTGCGCAAGAGCAGCCGTTTTTTCGCGCAAGAACGCGCCAGTGTAGACACAGGCTCAGTGCAGGACCTAGTGGGGTGGAAGGAGGAACTGCTCCCTTCTAGACTTTAGCTTTTAGTGGCTAGGGTTCTCACCAGGGATGTGGGAGAGCCCCACTGCACACCCCAGCTCTGCCTGAGGGGGGACAAGGGATTTGCACAGGGATTGGCCACTAGCCTATGGAACAGTCTGAGGAGGGTCTCCCTCAAGCTTTTCTGCTTGAGTTGTCCCACTTTGTTTAAATGCAGTGGATATGGCAATCCCAGGCAAAGTGGCAATTCCCATTCAAATCCACTGTAGTGTGTGTGTGGAAAGGGCAGAGCTCACTCCCAGAGCTTGATTAAGTACCCTGCCACGAGGTACCCTGCCTGTTTTCTGTGAACTCGCCTGAGGCGCCTTTCTGGCGGGTTTGCTCAGAAACTGTGTTCCAGATTGGCTCCCTGCCGGCGCCTTAGGCAGCCAAAAGTCCATCTTTCCCAGTCTGTGGATTCCTCTGGAGCCTGTATGTCCAGACTCCATGGTGAGGCAGTAGCCAGTGCTAAAGGTGGGGTTGCATGACCAATGGAAGGGGGAGAATAGTACAAATTGCTGTCTCTGTACTGCCATTTGTCCATACATAAAGTATGGTTGCTGTATGCTCTGAATGGACGTAAGGGTGATTGTCACAAATTATTATTTGTGGATGAGATAACGGCTTATATAATGCAGACAGGTGACTGCGGTTTGTGTGGCATGAACTGTGGATTTTCATTATGATCTGAATAGAGGCAGTGAGAAATTGTGCTTGAACACAACTTCTCAGTTGCGCCTTATGTCTTGTCTTTATTCTTTGAAATACATAATATGAAATATGAGATAGAAATACACCTTAAAATAAAATAAAAAGTGTTTATTCATGAAAACGGCAGTATTAAAAAAAAAAAAAAAAGCTATTGTCAGGCAGGCCAGCTACCATTAAAACACTGTAACAACCCAACACCAAATCTGATGATAAAATAAATGCATAACACAAGCACTGAATATTGCAGAACAGTGAAAAGAGTGCAAACAAATGAAACCAGTGCAAAGAAATAAAACCCCTTCTCCTGTTTGTCTCCGGCTGCCCATTCTCCTTTCTCTTTCTAGCTTGTTTAGTTGCACTTGGTGCCACTGCACTGGGCTGGAGGACTGCAGGGAGGTGGAGGACTGCTGGAGGTACATTTGCCCTGCCCAACTAGCATTCAGTCCTGGCTTCATGGGCCACCCGACTCTGGTATTATCCAATGCATTCCTGGTCTGCAGGACATGGTACCCGGGAGGGAACTCAGGACGCAGCGTGGGTGGGGAAGAACTGGAGCCTGAAGTCTTGTGGCCATTAGTGTAAGCAACTTCTCACACAGGTCTTTCTGCTGCACTCCTCCTCCCTCAAGCGCTGTTCCTGCTCCACACAGTGTGCTGCAAGCCTCTCCTTGTGCTCTGCAATCTGTTGGTGCCTTTCCATCTGCCGGGGATTCTTTCCCCTTTGGCAGCGTTGCTGCTTGTTGGCCCCATCCAGGATGTCCACCATAAGCTCTTCACGGAAATGCTTCCTTTGTCCCCACTTGTGACCATTCGAAATCCCAGGCGCCTGCTGGACTGCGGCTGGGTGGTAGAGGTGGAAGGGCCTGAAATCAGCCATCACACACAGCGCACTGTTATCTCAGTACTTCCGAAAAGATTCAGAGTATTCACAGAAAAAGTGCCTGTGGCGTGTATCAAGGCCACAATTAATCCCACTGTAAAACTCAGCTCCAAAACATTCTCGGTGTCACGCTTTGGGTCCCAGAAGGTCCATGGCCACACCTCAGTCACAGAGTGAAAAGAGCACACACCCAATGGCAAGGTGTAATGTACATTTAAAAAAAATGCAGGCCACTGTAGCCTGGGGGAGAGGGTTAAGCTGTGGTTTAGTATTTAAGCAGGGGTGGGCAAACTTATTGTCCCAAGGGCCACATCAGGGTATGGATATGGAAGACCATGAATGCTCATGAAATTGAATTGGGGTGAGGAAGAGGGTGAGGGCTCCAGCTGGGGGGTGCAGGCTCTGGGGTTGGGCCAGAACTGAGGCGCTCAGGGTGTGGGAGGGGGATCCAGACTGGGCCAGGGGTTGGAGGAGGTGCGGGCTCTGGGATGGGGCTAGAAGTGAGGTATTTGGGGTACAGAAGGGTGCTCTGGGTTGGAACCAAGGACTTTGGAGGGCAGGAGGGTGCTCCAGGCTGGGAGGGGGGGGGCTGGGGTATGGAAGTAGGCTCAGGGGTGCAGGCTCTGGGACAAGCTTTCCTCCTCAAGCAGCTCCCAGAAGCAACGGCACTGTCTGTCTCCCTTCAAGCTATCTCCTACATTAAGGCATGGCCAGGTAATTCTGCATGCTGCCTACCATCCTCAGGCACCACCCCTGCAGTTCCTATTGGCTGAGGTTCCCAGTCAATGGGAGCTGTGGGGGAAATGCTTCGGGTGGGGGACAGCACATGAAGTCCTCTAGCTTCCCCTACATGTAGGTGCTGGCCAGAAGGGGTCATGCTGCTGCTCCTGGGAGCCATGCAGAGCAGAGCAAGCCCTGACCCTGCTCGTCAGCAGGAGTTTGAGGGCTAGATTAAAATGGCTGATGGGCCAGATGCTGCCTGCACGCTGCAGTTTACCCAGCCCGATATAAGGCTTGTAAGTCCTTTCAGGCATTCCACATTCTGGAGGACTTCCCAAACCTAAAGGGTCCTGAATAGCAAAGAGACATTCTAGTCCATGCTACAGGTGGCAAGTCAGCAGTGTTTGCTACAGATTTTCAAGCTTATAGTGACTGGTCAACACATTTATGATTGGGGGGAGCTGATGTCCTATAAAAGAGGGCCTGGAAAATACTCCTTCCCTGAAGTGTGACGACTCCCTTCCCCCATCTGGAGTTCCGACTACAGAAAAGCTTGCAGCTATCAGCATAAGAGTGGGTCAGAATTCATGGGGGGAAATCAATACGATGTTGAGTTAGCAACCACTTGGACTACCATCTCTTTGTGGTACACGATACACCCTGCTAAATCTCCCTATCGACTACATGCAAGCACACAATAATAGTCAAAGATCTCAAAGAACTTCAGACAGCCTCCCCCTTTCCCTGGCTATTTCTTGACTATATACAGCCCCCCACTATATTTTAGGCACTGATCGAATCACCTATGCACTACATTTTCCCATACACGTTACTGTTTACAGGCTAATTGTCATGCTGTGTTGTGGCTCATTTGTATAGTGTGATGTACTAAAAGGAAAGGCAATACACGGTTCTTACTTTTTAACAGCCATGGGTAATTTCTGTAAGGATGAGCATCTAGTAAAAAATTAATTGCAAATGCTTGTTTAATTGTTGTTTGAGCATCTCAGTCTCCACGTGGAATTCCACCTGGGACTGGTGGTGGAGGGTGATGCCTCGATGTGGGGGTGCATTCCACCATTAGTGGGCAGAAACTGTTGCCCACAGCTCGTAATAAAAATTGCACTGAATCACAAGCCAGAAATCCCTCCTAATGGCATATTAGCAACAACAGACATGGAGCCAAACACTTACCAGGATGTGGGACTACATTCTGCCTCTTTTGCCAGTTCTGCAGCAGGCTGCTGCTCCTCTGGGAGCGTCATCAAACAGCTTCTCTGAGTATGGACTCAGGACATGCATTGTCTGCTCTGGAGGTTTTGCCTCCTCAGGGACTGGTGCAACCACCAGTAATTTTGCTAGCTTGATCTGACACTTGCTGGCTCCCCTCCCACATGAGTTGTGGGGGGTCAGAAGGCTTCCATCAAGTACCCTGTCAAAGTCCTCATTAAAGAGACAGGATGATGGGGAGTTCCCAGGGATCCCTGGCTTTCTGGTAGTCACTGGTCAGCTATTTGATCCACTCCCCACACTGCTCACTGTCCACTGAATCCCAACACTGTCTGCTTATTTCTTGGTACATACAATCATTTCTGGTGTTCTTACTGGGGAGGAACATCTTGCTGGCCTCACACCACAAAGCTACCAGAAGCTGACTGTGGTCCTATGAGCAGACAGCAGTGCACTTGACAAAGTACTTCTGGTTCACTGGCCACAAGTTATGCAGGAGATGGTTCACTCTATTTGTACTTCAGTAATCACAATAAAATGGAAGGATTAAATGCTGAGCAGCTGACCCTGAACTAGGGGAATGCTTCCATTCCCTGGGAGTTGACTGGCTAGTCTTGGGATAAAAAGGCTAGACACATGGGATTGTGGGATTGGCGGAGTCCCAGGATGTGAGTTTGGCGGATTGGGGCCCTAACTGCATCCATGCTACACAATGGTGCAGTCTGGCTAGGTCTTGGGCCCACCCCTCTTCACAGATCTTAGGCCATGGATCCCGAGGGCTTGCTGGCCGACCTGAAACAGACACATTTCTGTGCAGATACAAGGGAGATATGGCTTGAGCTTCAGCTCCTACTATGGTGGAGACATAGCCATAGATGATCTAGTTCCTCCTACCACACCAGTGAAAGATTCTGTGGACTGGAAGGGAGGGGGTTGGGAGAGGGGAAACATTTTTAAAGCAGATTTAGTGATATCTAGGAGCCGAAGTCCTATTTTCCAAAGTAACTTAAACATTTATGTTCCTACGTCCCATTTACTTTCAATGTGACTTAAGCTCTTATGGCCATGTTTCTCAAACTGTGGGTCCCGACCCGCCAGGGGGTCGCGAGCAACTTAGAGGGGGGGTCGTGGTATCACAAAGTTTGAGAACCCTTGTCTTAAGGGATAAACGCTGAAAGATATTTAGGCACTTACATGGCATTCTAGTGAATTTACAAATGTACCTAAGCAGGTCAGTCACTGGGTGTCTGTCACTTAACACAGTTTTGAAAATCTAAAATAATGTTTTATAATGCAGCTTTAAAATAATGTTTTATCTTATCTGCAGTTAAGCAACTCTTATAAGGGTTGCTGGTTATAACTCTCAAACCAGCACCCCTGGAGAAATTATGCAATTGCATAACTGATCTCCCGTTAGAAATATTTTCCTTCCACATAATCTAAACCTTCCCATTCTCCATTTTAGGCCTCCCCCCTTCTGCACTGTGTGCATAGGTCTTTCCATTCTTCTGCCTGCTTCTCTCAAGTATTTTTTCAGGTGAGGTGCCATAGCAGCAGGGTTCCCTCCAAATTGGGTGACAGCACAGCTTCACAGGTGATTAATCAGCCCCGCCCAGAGGCTCAGGGCTCCCTGCAGGGGAGCTGACTGACTGGGTGGGGCTGATTAATCACCTGTGGAGCTGGCTGCCGCTTAGAGGAACACTGCAGAGCAGTACGGAGAACCAGACCAGAAACAGCTGCATTTGATGTGTGTGTATAGTCACAGTCATAAATTATTTGATTTGTACATCCCTTGAGAGAAGTGTGGAAGCAGCACTAATTCATTTACGCTGGCCAGCAATAAAACCAGTCAGCTGAACAGTACAGTTCTTGTCCCGCAGTCAGAGGGAAAGGCGACCATAGGCTGTATTTTATACATTGTGCCTCCTGATTACAGTAATATCTGCCACCCCGCTTTTGTTGTATGCCATGAGCCTTAAGGACACTAGTCTTCTGTTCTGGGTGTTTTGTGACATCAGCACTGTCCAATTTCCTGAGCTAAGGGAGAGTTTGCAGAAGCTACAAATGCTTGGGACAGGGTGTCTGTGTCTGCTGGGATAGAATCATAGAATACTAGGACTGGAAGGGACCTCGAGAGGTCATCGGGTCCAGTCCCCTGCCCTCAATGTGAACCTGCATCTCTGCTCTCAAAGCAAGAATCCTGCAGGTTGTATTTTGCCTTGTAGAATTATTCCCTAGGGGTGCGGTGTTGCAATTATCTACATTAAATCAGATACCATGGGAAATTTGCCTGTTTATATCCATTATTATGAGATTTCTCCTTGGTTTCCCTTCTAATTATCTGCCAGCTGACAACCTGGTATTCTTGAGGAATAAAACTGCCCAGCACTGTGGTCTTATCTTGAGATGTACGTGAGCTGGATTATGAAATTTCAGCCAACCTCATGCAAGTTAATCCATAGCGTCCTCTGATGCCACAAAACTTTTTGCCTTTCTCATTTTGCTTGTTTTTTCATGATCTAAATGTTTTACTACCTCTTCCCACCCTCCACAGTCTGGGTGCAGTGAGACAAAATCGTGTCAAAAATCATTCACACTCGAATAGCACTGTGTTGAGGAATGGCAAGGGAGAGCACAGTGTGACCACCTGATGCAAGAAGACATAAATGCTGTGCTTCTTTATCCTCCCACAAGCTACATGCAACAAAGAAAATATGTATTTTGGTTGCACCTATTTCTTCTGTCCCCTCCTTCCTCATCTTTTATATCATGGATGAACAAGTGACAGAAAGCAAGAAGCAGAAGTTGCAGCAACTACTATCAGAGAGGCATGGCTGAGGTTGACCACAAGGAAACATGATTAGCTTTGGACTTCCTTGGGCCTCCACATCCCATGCAAGTTCTGCAGCTCAGGGGTTGACCCAATTTTCTGTCTACTACTGGAATGCAATGGGAAGAAACAACCTGCAATCTGAATGACTTTCTGTCCACCTGCCAGACAGCTCCAGTGATAACAGTGATGTTTTCCAGAGTTAAATTTGGCCCCCACGGCTTTTATAGTATGTAAAATAAAACAATTGAACCTTGCCCACTAAATGGTGAGTCCATTAATCTCTGGAATGGATGGAATTAAAAAAAAAATAATGTAGCCTAAGATTCCAGTTTGGATGATCCTGGGAAACATGAGCAAAGGTACATCAAACAGAAATCCCAATCTAGTATTCAGAGGAATATGCTGCCTCACATATAACACTTTGGCAAGGCCTACCTGGGGAACCTGTGTGTTAGCAAAGAAAAGGCCCTTTAGGAAACCAGTGATCTGCAAGTAGAGCCGGTGGTTATCCTCTGCATTTTCTGAGATGCAGCCGGTGAACACGGAGCTGAAAAATGGAAACAGAAGTTAAAATACATTTCCAGTCCTGAATCTCCTCCTGCTCACTTCTTCTCCTTTTGATTTATTTACAAACCTTAATCATTATTTTCAAGATGAATAAAACAACTCAGCAATGGGGGGTGGGGAGACTTTACACAATAAATGATACAAATAGAGAAATGTGATGCAAGAAACAATGATCAAAGCAAAGAAACTCAAGAGATACGTGGTGGATGTAACCATAGTGTTCCAGGAGAAAAACGTATGCCAATTATAATACAAAGCGATTGTTCTATTTAACTGGCAGCCTGCATGTTTTATAACATTACCTTGCCCAAATAAAGCCTTTTATTTCTTATATTAGGTTTCCGAGTGAATGAGACACCTTTCTATGGCCCTAAAACTTGACAGAGAATATCAACTATCAGCAGCCACACTGTGGGCAAGTGTTAGGCAACTTCCCTGGCAGGTTCTGCCAGTCTTGGACTGGTTTCCAGGCCTCCACCTTCTCCTGGGCTCCCACAGAGCTCTGCAAAGGCACACAGCATAGCTTTTTTATTCCGGATCTGAGTTGCTTGAAGACATAGGCTGGCAAAAAAGAGTCCATTGCCCTAACATAGGAGCAGGCTAGGCAACATGTGTAGATGGGACACTAATTCATTGTGCCTAAATGCTTCTCCTAATTTTTTAAAAAGCAATTACTTGTTCAACTGGTACATACTTAATTCAATTTTATTATATATCTGAGTGTGTTTTGGTTAACAATCTAAAGGGACCTATTCCCATTTACACTGTTCAAGCAGTGTGAAATGCAATTTTAGTTTTCATGAGAATCATACCTCACATGTTAAAGGACCTAACCTGGATAATTGCTTTACTAAATTTACAACTTGCAAGGAGAGAAAATCCCACCCAAGACACAACCTGCAATGAGAGTACTTAGAGCTGAGTCCTCACATGTATTTCCTATTAAGAAACACAGTCCCTGCTAGGGCTCCTGACTAATATTAAGACTGGGACCACTCTTATATCTGACAAGTCCTCTCTTGATGGACTACAAACAGCTCTTGCACAGGAAGAACCTGATGTAATAGGCCTTTCCTGTCTCTGATGTTGCTATTTAGGTGAAACTACATTTCTGCTCTGTAAACTATTTGTTATTGCACCCACAAACTAAAAGAGTGAAGGAGACTATGTCTTAGAAGATTATTTTTGTTCCACTGAAAGAGAACACAGTTCAAAATTAGCTAACTTATCCAGAGAACACCTGACCTTTCTAAAGCGTGTGAGGGAGAACAACAGGAATTCAATGTTTTGATAGCCAGGAAGACTACAAATGCTGATGAAGAAAAGCCAAAAGATTCTATGTCTGGTACTAATGGGGCATTCTTGAGATTATCCGAGAGGGTACTTTCCAGTCCATTGTAAAATGTCTATTAATTACAAGCTTACCAATTCTTACACCTTAACAAATGGTATGATCATGAGCAAATTGCTGCAAACATTTGTGTTCAACAGCCTTAAGGGATGAGGACAAAAATATGGAAGCTGCCTTAGTACATCAAAAGATGAGGATGCTGGCTACCAGACGGGTTGTGTTTATAATTACCTTGGACTGGACATTGCTTGTTGAGTCTCATTTCTGTCTAGGAAACCAGCAGCAACATCAAATGCATCTTCAAATAGTATCTATCAAAGAAAATATTTCAGAACTCAAAACTGTCAGCCACTGAACATTGTTACTGAGTCTATAATAGTTCTCAATAATTACGTTTTTATAATCTAGGAAGTCCTTTTTCCCCTTACAGAGGTGTGCTTATTTGTTACATTGGACCATTAATATATTGTAAAAGTAGAAATAAATTACTTTTATTTACATACAGAGGGTCCTGCCATGAGGGCAGGGGACTGGACTCAAAATGACCTCTCGAGGTCCCTTCCAGTTCTAGTGTTCTATGATTCTATGATACACATTAGGGCCATCGGTTCCATCTGGACTGTTAAGTTTCCTGGAACTGGATTTAGGCCAATGGTTTGCAAATACCTCAGTGAAAAGGAGAGATTATACAAGTACTTCCCAGTCTATTTTGCTAATGGTTACTGATGTGTTCAGACTAAGATCTCAGTTGTATCAGCCAGTGCCCACACAATCTCATTTAACTGTGTGCTCCAGCTTGCCGTGAAGCCTGAATTGCTCCACATTCCAACACTGCATTGTTGAATCCCATTAGTTCATTCAACCACCCTGCTATGTTCACTGTTACTCCTGGTACATGTAACCCTTCAATACAATTTTGTAAATAGGCCAGTCACATGAATGGCCTACCTTCCTAATAAATGCAGGATTTATTGCTGTAATGCACTTATGCTTTAAGGGTAAACACTACTAAACCACCACTAAAATTTACTCAAACTTTCTGTGAGCAGCTCAGCACTCAAACAGCAATTCAACGAATGTTTAGAATCAATTACCTTCTGCTTACTCTCTCTAAGAAATTCCAGCCATCACATGGTCACTGACTTCCCATCTCAGCTGAGGCCCCTCCCCACCTCTCATGCGCTGAACTAGCAGTTTCAGATGCACAATTGACTATTACTGGAGTGGGGAAGCTGGCCTATGAAAAACCTGAAAATTTGGGAGCTGCTCTTAAGGTTCAGCATAGATGTATTCCAAAAAGGACTTTGTGCGGGGAAGGTCACAATTATCTTTATGCCCCCCGTGAAAGACATGAACATTTTCTGCAGGATCTTTGGGATTCATTTTTTGTATCTTTGTGGGCCAGGGACTGTATGTAATTTTATGGGGGTGGGTGACCATAGCCTTTCCAACTAGGAATGGTTTGGGTGATAAGGCAAATTCTCTCAGGCCTCCGGAGAAGTACCACCACTCAGAGTCAACCCCCCCCCCACACTTGTTCTAAGGGGATTCTCCAGAGGCAGCCAAAGGATGGACTTTTGGATATACAGGCCAAGTTTAAACTGACTTTGATCCAGCAAATGCACAGCACTTTCAGTCCAAGGGTGTCCCCAGTTCTTTCTGGGAAGGCTGGAAGGACTTTGGCCTACTGAGACCCTACAGGACTAGAAAAGCTTGAAGTATGCATATAGAAACGTTTATTGTTTTCATATGAATTTTGCTTTAATTCTTTCCCCTTAAGAGTCAATGTTTTTGCGGAAAAAGGATGCATGTGGTAACCTGTAGCAATGGGGCATTACGCTGTTTACAGCCTCTGAAGAGAAACCTGAGCCCTGATGCTGGCCTGGTTTTAGTTTGTCTGGCTTTGTGGGAATAACACAGAGCAGGCAGGGAGCTGTGCAGCATGGGACACCCCCAGCCAGGAGGAGAGAGATGTGGCTCTCCACCCAAGAGAGGTAAATGGCTCAGGTGCAGGGATGCTACAGTGCGTGGGTGGGTGGGGCTCAAACCCACCATCCTGAGGCTGGTGCCTTACCCATTAAGCCACAGGCCAGGGCTAAGCCTCCCCAAAGAGCCCAGTGTGGCTCCACCCATGCTCCACCCCCAGATCTGCTCTGGCTTCCTGCTTTTCCTGCTGCCTGGAGCTAGGGTGGCCTACTGCTGGGACTTGGAGCACCTGGGGCCTGTACCCACACCACCTAGCACTCTAGGGTTGGGGGGGGTGGGGCTGTGCTGCACGCCTGGTGCTTCAGTGTTAGTGCTGCACCACTCAGTGGGCACTCTGGGGCTATGGATGCTTGGGCAGCCTGGGGCTCCAGTAGGGGAGGGGTGGGATCTCAGGCAGAAGGAGTGGAGCGGGGGGACTAGCCTCTCCCAATGGTTGGTTCATGCACTGTCCATGAGTGTGCGTCCTTGTTAAATGACAGAGGGTGAATACAGGTGCAGTTGCCCTGAACTGTGATACCCCTCTCCCTTTCATCATTTCCTATAGACAGACTCCTCTCTTCAGGGCAGATTAGCAGTGCTGCTGCCATTAAAAGTCCAGTGCACTTACATCTTAGTCTTAGTAAAACAGAAAGACTAGCAGCCACAGGAAAGCAATGTTAGGGATCTGCTAAGAAGTAAAGAGAATTCAATGTACTGCCATGCTGTTAAAGATGTTCACTTGTGCTGCTTATGGAAAGGTATAATTAAAGTATTGTGCTCCCCTTTAAGAGCTGCATACTCAATGTAGCTAGCAACTTTTCTGAGGTTTGGAATTTCTGAACTAGGAAACCTAATAGTAATTGTCACCTACCTCCTCTGGCGTGGATACCAATGAGCCACTGGCTTCCTGACTATTAGCTCTGCTGTTCCTCACGCTGCCTTCAGTGCAAGCGGGTTCGGGGCAGGCTGCCTTGGGATCAGGGAGTAAATTTTGCCTCTGACTGCAGTACTGCAAGACGCTGTCTCTCCTTTCCTCTGGTAGATCCTGCCACAGGTGGGAAACAGCTGTGGAGACCACAGGCAGAGTGACTCTTCAGTGCACACAATTCCATTCTCAACCAGCAGGTCCACGGTCTGTTTATAAAAATACAGGTACCTGTAACAAGAGGAAGGAAGGCAACTTTTACAAACAGCTCATGGTGGAGCAGCCTCATGTTAGACCAGTGAACGACTGGGGAATAGGTTCTATTTTGACCAATGCTGCTGACTCACAGTGGGACCTTGCACAATGACTATAGTTAATACAGGTGGCGCTGGAAGTGCCACTTGTTATTAAGCCTGCCCAACATTCACTAGTATAAGACTCTGTTTTCAGTTGCTGCTTGCTTTGCAAAACTTTAACAGTTTGGGCTGAAATATTCCATCCTGAGTGTGTACCCCAAGCTGAACTGTTTTGGAAAATTTCAGCCAAAACAATTTATTTCTTTCCAAGATCAATGCTGTTTGGGCCATATTAAAAAAATGCTAGCAACTCTTTTCTTTTTCTTTTCAACTCTAGTGCCCCTGTGCTTTGCAGCAGGGATGTGAAATTTGGCAAGGTCTGGCCTTTGCCATCTCTGTGAAAATAAGTCAAAATCTGGCTATCCGGAGAGGAATAAGGATCTTGCGCTAAAAGGGGTTTTTGTGCAAAAAGGAAACGTCCACACTGCTTGTTTTTGAGCAAAAACCCCTTGTGTAAAAACAGGTCGAATAGATTATGCAAATGAAGCATGACAAAATGCTAATCAGTATTTGCATACTCTCTGCCAGCAAAAACCGGCAGTGTAGACAAAGCCTTAGGGTAAATTAGAGCTAAATAGCAGCACAGAACACTGAGAGCCAGGACTGTTGTCTGTAAACAAACTTTATGGGACCAAAGGTAACTTAGCCACTTATCATGGATGTGGCTATCTGGCTAACTAAAATCATGCCAGACCACGGATGTTGCCGGACGAGAGAGAGTGCCAGACTAGAGAGGTTCATCCTGTAGAATGAAAGCAGCAAAAGTCTGCCACCTGCTGGCTCAACTGCATTCCCATTTTTAGGAAACTACTAGAAGACTTATCCGGCACCATCCAGCTCCTTTAGGGCACGGGGCTAGCAGTGGGGTGTGTGCGCGCAGGAGTCAGGGAAGGGCCTTGGGGATGTGGGAGGGGGCAGGGCAGCAGGTTGGGCACATGGGGAGTGCAGGACTCAAGGTGGGAGATTGAGGAAGGACTGGGGCGGGGGCTGGGTATGTGGGGAGTACGAGAGTGAGCACGGGGGGCTGAGAAGGGGCTCAGGCCCATCCAGTTGCAGCCAAGGGTGGGGTGGGGGGAATTTAGAGTGGGGGGACTACGTACCTGGTCTGAAGGCAGGCAAGATGGTAAGCCCATCTTTCTTGCTGATGAGGTTACCCCCAGTGGTCACTCTGCATATAGCCCTCGCCTGTGGGCTCGCTGCCCCCAGTGGCCATTCTAGGTATCACGTCTCTCCTCTCTGCCCCTCCCTTTTGCATTCTTTCTCTCTGTGCCCCCTCCTTTTCCATGTTATAGAAAACAGTCCCATTCCTGGCACTTCCCGTTTTTCTGGTGCAGTCAAACCCAGACTTTGATTTAAATGTAGGATAAGTAGAAACTGCATGCCAAATTTAGTGGTCCTAACTCTTATTGTTTTGGAGGAGCTCTTGAACAGACTCACAGACCTTTCTAAAATATAGAGACAGACTAGCACATTTACCCAGTGTTGCTCAGGTCCTTAAGGATGGTCTCAGGGCAGTAGGTTCAGGGTGCAGGGGCTGCAGGTGTCAGGGTTTGGAGGTGAGGAGGGGCTCTGGGCAGGGGATTGGGTGTGTGTGTATGGAGGTGAATGGGGAGGCAAAGCCATCCCACCAGCCCACCCGAGATTTGTACCAGGGCTGCTTGCTTTCCCCCTTCTTGTACCTGTCAGGGAGTGAAAGCAAAGTGTACACTTTGTCTATCAAATCCCTTGTGCTTCTCAGCCAGAACAAGGAATGCAGCAAACTGCACTATCCCCTCGCTCCTGTCAAAGAGAATAATTAGCAATGGTGCTTCAGCCTCCTCTCACCCTCCCTAAAGGGCACCTAGGCGGTGGGAGGCTTGAAGCTGGGGCAGTCACAGACTGGGGGAGGGGGAGATGCACCCTCAGCCAGCCTCTTTCACCTTCCTGGTGACTCTGTCCTCTTTTGTGTATGGTTTTCTGAGAAGCAATCCCCATTCCAGGCTCATCCCATTGTCCTGGCACAACCAAACCTTTACATTGCTTTAAGTTACGATAAGAGGAAGTTGTATACTGAATTTTGTGGTCCACTGTTTAGGAGGAGATCTTGGACAGACAGACAGACTCTCTCAAATATATAGATTATCAGCAACAATAGGAAAACTTACAAAACCCCCCCCAAAACATCATGACAGTGGGATCAGATTGCAGAAGGCTAGAGATTCAAAGAAGAGCTGACACTTATACAGATAATAAGAATGATCGTAAGTAACGTTAACATCTTTGAAGAGACGCTAACCCTCCTGCTTCACACTAGCACATTGACATACTTGAAAGAACATTACATCTCTTTCCTGAAGATGGAGAACCCTCAGAGATTTTCAAAGTTCTGTGAAGCAGAGAGCTGCCCTGTGGCCAGTATTCAGGCTCACAGTTACAGCCAGGCATAAGGGAATTACTTAAGAGTCATGGAAGATACTCAGTCCCCCACTAGTGGGAGCTGAAATTGATGCCTCTGGGTCCCTGGATGCCCAGACCAGCAAAGTCAGACTCCAGGAAAGCTACATGATACGCAACAACTGTATGGGTTGTCACACATGAAGACTATGACAATACTACACACTTAATACTCCTACCGTTCAAACTCCATCAGATCAGGAGACGAAGTGGCTGGGGACTGGATAAGTCTTGGCTTCCCATCCTCTTCCATTGAGTTTTTTTCAAATTCTTGAATCACATACCAGACTGTGGAGCTACTCTCATTCAAGGCATCTGAAGGGGATGCAGTACTGGCAAGAAAACATGGAACAAAGCCAAATGCATGACTTCCCAACCAAGTTAAAACGTCCCTGCCAGGACCATTCTGGAGGCCCAGCGATTCTTTTAGAACAAGTGTTTCTGTTGTTGTTGTTTTTAGTTTTGCTTTGCTGGGGCTAATGAAAGCGCCTCAGTGGAGATGTAAGGGTTTAATTTTTTAATTTCAATCATTTTTTTCAGTTTGAAAGTGCCAGGTAAAACCTCTTCATCTCAATCTGTGTATTTCCTTCCCTCACAGGGACAGACAGTCACTGTGCTGTAATATTTGCAGTATTTTGATAGACAAATGCCATTCTATTTAGACTAATGTTTTTGATGGAACGCTGGGGGAGTGGATGCATACACACGTATGGTGACAATGCCTAGCATAATTAGGCCTTGATGGGGCCTCCAGTTACTACTGTCACTTCGGATGCAAATGCAAAGTACTATAATTTCTTGCTCTGAGTCCTTACCTGTGATCGCTGAAGTACATCTTGACATATTCCTCCCTGACTTCCTCCAAGCTGGATGGGTTTCCATCCTCCAGATTGAAGGACTCTGTTGTCAGCAGAAAGATAACTATCAGAGACTGGGGCATTTGGCATCCCATTCACCACCGTCAGTCCCAATCAAACAGAGTAAGGATGACAACTGACTTGTAGAGTTTTTGATTAGACAAAATAGACATTCTTCCCATCCCATAACATGACCAAGTATATCAACAGTTTATGGGCACTGGTTGTGCAGGACACAGAGTCACTGATATCTGCATAACGCTGGCCTTGGGTCAGTGAACTGATAACTTTGATTTTCCGTAATAACAGCTAGGGAACCAAAGTCCATATGACTTCTAGTCAATACAAAATGTTGCAGTTATTTTCTTTCTCTGAAGTTTTGATATTTCAGGCTTTGGGGAGTCTTTCTGACGCTGTTTAACACATTAAAAATATGTTCACTGGCTTTAAATCATCATCATGGAGTTTAAATCTCTACCACTGAAAACAGTGAACGTGTTTTATTTTTAGTTCTGATTCCCAGATCCTCAGTCAGGTGAAGAGGCAAGGAAACAGGACGGGGAGACTGCAGAAGCAGCATGTTCTGCCCCAGTAGAGGAAGTACCTCCACTGCTC
The DNA here is from genome assembly GCA_019425775.1 of Rafetus swinhoei. Lineage (NCBI taxonomy): Eukaryota > Metazoa > Chordata > Testudines > Trionychidae > Rafetus > Rafetus swinhoei. Next base: position 263,264,671 of record CM033437.1, on the reverse strand, counting down.
AATAGCAACTGCTCCAGCTGATTAAAGGGTATGTGACAGGTACTGAAGGGAGTCACATCACACTGTCTTCATCCAGAAGAAAAAAATGTGTTTGTTTTAAAGTGTTGGGGTAGGCTAATGGAAAAGTATATATGGAGGATCCAACATAAAATAGAACAAAAACCCAAATAAATCCACCACTATCTGTCTCATACATTTCTTTTGAAGTAACTCCTTAGCTAAAATTTCTCACTTCCTACATGTTTGTAAGGAAATTCTGAATGGGATTTCTGTCCTCCTCTTGCCTTATCTTTTACCCCAGACTAAATTCTCTCAGTGCCCTCCAGTCCAAACCTGGAGCTCAACTATGTTTGTGAATCAAGAAGTTGTATGCTCAAGACCAGGTTGTATGTTGAACTGTGCACCTATGCAGAGGAGATAAGGGAAGAACCTCCCTTTGACTCTTTCAGTAATAAGCTAGACAGACACTCCCCGACTTATAAACACACCGTCTTATGACCATCCGTACTTACGACCAACCTCCCATTAACCTCATTATATTTTCGAGTTGAGAACCATGTACGTCAAGCTTTTTGAACAGCGCGGGCAGCGCGTTTAAGAGTATTTCTGACTTACGACCAAAACGAGTTATGACCAGGTGTTCGGAACGTAACCCGTTCGTAAGTCAGGGACTGCCTGTATTTTGGGTGCACAGAAGTAAGAAGGCTCTCTATGCTGCTACTAGTCCCTGAAAATGTGGGTGAGGAGTGGGCACAGCTCTTCAATACACTGGCCAGTGCAGATGATCCAGCAAGAAATTGAGTGGGATGGGAGGGAAAGGAAGGAGAAGCCTTAATTTGTCACTGATGTAGGCCAGCAACGTTTGAATCTGTCCTCTCTAACCCACCAAATCAAAGAGGAAGCAGGGAGGAAACTGGTGAGATTCAGAGGGGTATCTTTGAAGCATAATGCTTCCTTGGGCTATTCCTGGGTGATATACACTATCTCTTGCTTAGTGCTTAGCCTAAAGGCACCATCTTGCCTTGAATAATGGCTCAGTCACCTGGCTAGCTGTCCCTACTTAACAAGTAAATTAAAGGCAGGCCCAGGAAAACGATTTCAGGTATATATTTCCATACAGTACCTTTCATCTTCAGCAACGTACCCAAAGTCTGCTCCAGCTCCTGGATATAATTTTTAGCCTTACGCAAAACCTGACACTAAAAACAAAGAGACAACAGAACCAATCCCCTTGTATTCTGATTAGGAATGTTAAGTAGTGTTTAATTAGCTAATCCGGTAGTCCATGGAATTTCCATCAACTACTCGATTAGTCAGTAAGTGGGGACACTTGCTACGCCCGCTGCGGCTCTGCAGTTTAATTGTAGTAGTAAGAGCCTGGCTCCTACATTTAAAAGGCAGAGCAGAAAGGGGGACCTACTTATGCCGGTCCCCTGCTGAGCCTCTGCCTCCCCTACTCCTGCCAGCGGAGATGGTGCTGGGAGGAACCAGCATTTAAGACGGTTCCCCATCAGTACCGGCTCCTGCTCCCCCACCTTGCTGCCTCTGATACAGAAGCAGCGGGGGAGGGGGAGAGTGAGTAGTTGAGTAGTGACTCAACTAGTAGCTTACAACCCTAGTTCTGATGGGACTGACATTTTAACATGGCTGAAGTGTCTTTTACACTGTTTCCTTTTGGCTAAGTAGCTATCTCCATGTCTCTAAGAGGCCCACTACACTGATGACTGTGAAAAAAGGGAAGAAACCAGGGATCAGGGCAAATACAAATGAAGATTTTAATTTACATGCTGTACCTATTCACATACAGATTTGGGGTTTATTCTGATCATTCTCTACAATCAGCAATTACTTTTTGGAATTCCTTCCTTTTGGGATTGTTTGCTCTTTGATGCATATCTATAAAATATCATGTACAACAATTATGTGATATTAATAATAATAATAATAATAATAATAACTAAATTAATAATGAACAATACACTATAATTGATACTATTTTAAGCTATATGGCTTATTATTAGATGTTTTCTGTTTTTGGTGTTTTCTAGGTACATTTTTTTCCTGATCATTTCCAGTGGGAACTGTGGAGGAGACCTCTTTAGCCAAATTCAGGATCTGTTACATTGATGTAAAACTGGAGTAACTTAACTGTTTCCAATGCAATTAGTCCAGGCATATATCAGTATAAATGAGTGCAGAATTTGTCCACCTGTGACTAAACACACTGAGGCTACACAAAAGGCTTAAATGTTTATATTGTTAAAGAGAAATCCATAATTACTTTAGAAATATTTTTTGTAGAAGATAAACATTCAGTACTTCAGGGCATAAGTCAATCACTAACTGACAAGAATTAGGAAAGATCTTCCTCAGTTCACAGGCCCTTGAAGAAATCCAGTTCTTCTTGACGCAAAGGGATCATAGCTGTGATGTGATTCTTCCAACAATAGCAGTGTAAAGCTGGGAAAACTCAATGGGACTCACCAAAGTTCTAAAAGGGTGTCAGAAGTCCTCCATTCCAAGCAATAGTAAATGAAAGTTAAAGTCTTGTTCGACAAAACACACAGTCATGTTTGGGATTTGGCTTCTGAGACCACGATGATTTTTAGCTTGAGCTGTGTCAAGCAGAGCTGTTGCCTCATGCTATGCTATAGTTAAAGGATCCAATTAGGTGACATCCTTAAATGACAATTTTTTCACCTCTTAAGCACACCTTCCATCCAAGGATTTTAAAGCTCTCTAGAATGTCATACCTCATTGAGATATGCATTACCACGCCCATTTTGCAAACAAGCAAACTGAAGCACACATAACCTACATGATATATCAAAGAGAATCAATGGCAGAGTTAGGTACAGAACCCAAGACTCTTGACACCCTTTACTGGTTCTTGACCAAGGTAACATTCCTTTCTCCTTGGTAGCACTTTAGTGCCAAATCAGCGCCCTTTTCACTTTTTTATATAGTATCTTTTGCTTACACATTTTCTAAAACTAGTAAAACTCAGGAAATGTTACTGTTTGATTTTTTAATTTTTACTTACTTTCCCTGTTTTCTTCCCCTCCTCTTTATAAGTTAACTGATGAGGTTGAATGAATTACTTCCACCCTAGAACAACCCACTAGTTCTGATTTCACAGCTTTATGTCAAGGATGCAATTTAAACAAGGCATTCCTTGACAAGCGTCCAAAATTCTGCAATTTTGTAGAAGCTCAAAATCTACAAATTGGAAGAAAGTCATATGATAAACTCATGGCTGTAAGGCATGTAAGCTTTCTTGTTCTAGTGGCAATATTTGTACAAATAAAAGACACTCATGGAAAGCTGCACATGATAAAATTACGTTATTTACGTATTACATATTTGAACTCCAAAAGATATTGTGATCAGAACTATGAATCTGGTTAGGTACACTTTGCCTTTGCAAACACATATCCCAAAACAAATACAGTTTTTCTTCCATACCTTTGATGCTGAATTGTTGGACTGAGAATAAACAGTTTCCCGCAGGTTGTTGAAGAGTCCTGCCAGTGTAGCCCGGTGTCGTGCCTGAGATAAGCGTCTTCTTGCCACCTGGGGCTCCAAATCTTGCAGATGTGTAAGGAACCCAGGAGTTACCCTGACATATGGGCTGCTACAGTCACCAGATGTCTCCATCAAAAGCTGCAACAGAATGGTTACATTTTACTAAACAAATAAATGGCATTTCAAAATAGAGTGAGTCTACAGTATGTGTGATGGGCAGATGAACAAGTAAAGTTGAGACAAATGTTGAAGCAGAACAATCCAGCTCATTTCCAGCAGGAGGTTATGAAGGGAATGTTAAATCACTTTCTCTTTTCCCTATGAAAGCAAACTAACAATATGTAGTATAGCTTGATCTACTATTAGTGGTGGGCTAGATGTGCACTGTGGTTTGAAACACACTAAATTAAAGCAGATGGGGCAGTTATTTCTTGCCCTGCAATGATGTGGTTAATCAATGTGCCGAGTGCTCCAAATTCCCACTGAAATCACTAGATGGCACTGTTCTTTGTGACATTTTCAGCCAAGTGGGATTTCACAGTAAATTACCTTAGATGGGGATAGGTGAATAAGCAATAGAAGCAGACCTTCTAAAGTCACCTAAATTCCCTTTTCAGTTAAATGCTAGTAGTGAAGAAAAAAGGAAAATACTTACAGAAATTACATTAAACAGAAACAGAAATTACTTTTTTATAGTGTTACCTGCTTTTTTAAAGGCCCAAACTGCCATTGAAAACACTGGGAAAACACCCATTGTGAGTTGGAACAGATCAGATGCTGGTAATATAGTATAGTTAAAACTGAATTAGGGTGCTCAAAAATAGTACTGACACCTAGGAAATTATAGTTTAAGGTAATTGTTGGTTTCCTTATGGCATAAATATAAGATATATTGATTTTGTACTGTACTATAGAATGGTATCCATGATTTACTGTATCCATTTACTATTTGTGGTGTAACGAATCTGTATGACTTTCTCACTAGTGGCAAAAGCCAGCGAAATAAAATTTGAACGTGTAATAAATATGAAAAATTCACATTTTCTTTTCCATACATTATCAATGACTTTTACACATGGATTTAGGCACAGAAATAAGCATACTGAGGGCATAACACCATCTCCAGAAAAAGTTTGAAAAGGCTTGCTGAAATTTCCCCAGAAACATGAAGTAGGCAATTTCATATGACTCAATCCCACAATCTTTACACATGCAAAGCTACTATACTAATGGAAGTCATTGGAAGATTTCCCTCTCTAAATACTGCCAGGCTGTATAAATAGCATCCTTTCTGAGCAGACTATAAAGTATCAACTGCATCACATTTTCATATCCCTACATGTTCTGTTCCTAAAAAACTCCTTCCATCTTTTACAATAATTTAAAATACTATCAAAACAAATTATGTATTTTGTAATTTTAAAATTTCCATTGATTCAGGGGAAACTGGCTTGCCCTCACATTTCACTAAAATGTTTGGGTGAAGATACTAATTAGAATGTTGCTGACATTTTTGTTATTATAGCTCAAATGAGGGAGAGGTTATTAATATTTATTTATTATTATTATTAATGGTCCCAGAAGTTCTATAATGGAAAGAGAAAAAAACAGAGTTATCACTTTTAAAAGCCTGAATTCATCCTTCAGATCCCTACAGAAAGAGACATTGTAAAGAATCAAAGAGGAATTCATTAAAGTCTGACTTTCATATTATTTTAAGTCATATAAATGCATATTAAGAGACCCGTTAGGAATCAGCAGCAACTTCTGCACCTTCAGAGCCCTGGCTCCCCTCCTCTATGACCTTTGTCCTTCCTTTCTGAGTCCTGCCCCACTGTGTATATAGATTTTGGCTTTCCCCCCATTTCTGTGAGCTCTGGTCCTTTCCATGACTCTGCCCCACTTTCCCTGTGGCTCAGTCCTTTCCTATGGGGCTCGCTACCCCTTCAGGATGAGCTCTGTTCCCCTTTTCTGTAGCTCCCCTTTCTAGGAGCTCTACCCCTTCCCTTTGAGCTCTGCCCCCCTTTCTACAGGCTGCCCCCTTTTGGGGAGCTCTACCCCTTCCCTGTTAACTCTGCTCCCCCTTCTTTGCTCTGCTCCCCATTTCTATCCAGCTCTCTTCAATTACAGACAGTCCTCGAGGGGCTGGAGGCCTCAGGCGTCTCTGCGGAGCATCCCTCCGGCCCGACTGGCTCTAGCCCGCCCGTTCCCACGGCCCAGCCCCTGCTGCAGCTCCCCCAAACCAGCTCGCGTGTGCTGCCGCCACCGCCCAGCAACATCTGCCGCACGTGGAGGGAGCCAATCACAGCTCAGGGGGAGTCTCCGAAGGCCAATAGGAAAGCGCCGGGGACGGGCGGGAGAACGTTGGCGCTGTAGCGACTGCCTGAGAAGGCAACAAAAGCGCGGGAAAGGGCTTGGGAGGGCTGGATGGTGGTGGGAGGGAGAGATGAAGGGCGGAGGAGTGGGCGGGGCGGGGAGCGGTGGGGTGACCCTGTAGGACTGGGGGCGCACAATAGAGGTGTGTGCAGGTGGGCGCCTCCCCCCATGTGGCGGTGAACATCGCTGCACTTGTGCACACCCAGGGCTGTACGAGTGTGAACTCGGGGAGTGGATTGAACACCCATGTGCTCCTATGTGAGGTATCAAAAGCCCCCTTCTGCCTTTTGCGGGTATCCCAATAATTAAAGGGCTGGTGCCTTATTCTTTCTTTCTGAGGGTCCCTGCGTTCCGCTGAAGCGTGTGGCCGATGCAAGGGGAAGCCCAGGCTCTCTCCCCCTGACAGTCGCACTGCGATCTTGCTGGGCTCTGGAGCGGTGTGCGGAACTCGCAATAAGCGTGTTATAGGACAGTGTGGTCTGCGAATACAGTACTGCAAAGCCCAGCATGCAGCGTGGTAGCCCGCGGTGAGCAATGGGAAGTATTGCACGCCGGGCGCTGTAGTCTCTGCAGGGCACATTCCCTTACTAGGAATAACCCGCTTCAGAGGTTTGCGGATCGCGTTCGCCTCCCGCGCCGAGGTCACGTTGGCATCCCTGGACTCGTTACAGGGCCGGGAGGCGTTTGGAAAAGGAGGCTGGTCAGCTCCTGTCTTTTTGCATCCTCTGTTCCACAACGCACGAGAGATGCCAAGTTCCTAAGCACGCACGCCTGGCTTTGCGCTTTGGATACTGAAGTCGATGAACACGGGGCGGGTGCGCTTTAGTGATCGGCATCCTCCCATCGTTAACGAGAAAAGCGCAACGAGCTGGCGTAAGCCCGGCAGGAGCAGTGCTGCTGGCGGCAGGGAAGTGGCTCTGACTACCGGGTGCATTTGGCCCGGCGGGGCTATCCCGCGGGGCTGAGACGGGCGCAGACCAATGCCCGATGTAGCTCAGTGTTGGATTTCAGCAGCAATCAACCAAACAGGGCCGTTGTCAGGGGACCAGCCCGGCGGCTCTGCGGCCAGCCGCTCCCGGGCCCCCCTGCGGAGCCTCCGGGGGAAGGCAGCCAGGGGTGAGTTATGGGGCGGGGCGAAGCGGGCGGGGGCGGGGCCACTCTCGGGGGGGCGGGGCCGCGTAGGCCGAGGCCGCCGGCTCGCTGCAGCTGGGCTGGCTCCTGGGCGCCTGGCCTGGCTGCCGGGGCGCGGGCCCGATGGCGGCGGCGGCCGAGCGCACGGACGAGCTGGTGCGGGAGTATCTGCTCTTCCGCGGCTTCACCGGCGCCTTGAAGCAGCTGGATGCGGAGATCAAGGCGGACAGGGAGAAGGGCTTCCGGGTGAGGCCGCCTGGCGGGCCGGGGTGGAAAGGCTGAAGCTGGTGCCTGGGGGTGAGGTGCGGGGCTGGAGGAGAGAGAGAGGAGGTTGGTGGCTGGGGGTGAAGTGGGGGGCGGGAATGGGGTTGGTACCTGGGAGTGGGGAGGGAGGGAAGGAAGGAATGGAGTGGGGGGCAGTGGGAGAGCCCCTAGCTCCTGAATGCGGGACACCCAGCACACTGTGTGCTTGACCCTCTGGGTTTGGTGTGGCCGGGGTTAGTTGCTTTGTAATAAATAAGTATTGTAGACTTAGTCATGTGCGCTCTGTAATGAGCACATGAGATGGGTGTGGGGTGCGGGCATGTGAGGGGCGAGGGGATGGGCACAGTCGAGTTCCTTGTGTAATGGTCAGGCTAGGCTATTGACTGTTTGGTGCTGTTGTGGGATTGAGGTACCTGGGGATTTTAGTGTTGGGAGGGCATTATCTCTGTTTAGAGTTTTCAGCATCCGTCCCTGTATCTGTGTGCTTCCCTGAGATGCTACAGCTGCCTAATGAGATCCCTAGTGGACTTAGTGGAGTCTTCTACTCTTCTTTACTCCCTGGTTGGAGAGACTCTTTGATTAAGGAGTAACTTCTGAAACTGTGTTGCTGATTTTAGTGGAAATGCTTCCTTAAAGAGGGGTGACCGAAAAAGGCCACTTCACCTTTAAGGTGTTAATTAGTATGTGTTAATTACTTATGCTAAATTCTGTTCCAGCTATGCATTTAGTAGTGACACTCTTGAGTATGTGTACACTAGCACTTCTGTTGCTGTAACTTATGTTGCTCAGGGTTGTGATAAAAACAACCCCCTGAATGACATATTACACTAACAGAAGTGCCGGTGTGGACAGTGCTGTATCAGCCAGAGATGCTCTGCCAACTTAGCTAGCACCACTCATTGGAGGTTGTGGGGAGAGCTCTCTCCCATTGGCATGGACTGACTACATGGGAGACCTTACAGGGGTGCAGCTGCATTGGTACAGCGGTGCTGCCAGGGTTGCTAGTGCAGACATAGCCTGAGTATGTCTCCCAGAGGTGAAGAAGAGCTCTGTGTAAGCTCAAAAGCTTTTGTTTGGTTTGGTCTACACTATCAATTTATGTTGGTATAACTGCGTCACTCAGTGACATAGTTATACCAAACTAATCCTGGTGTAGACAGCACTATGTGAACAAGCTACTCTGGGGAGGTGGAGGTCATATGCTGATAGGAGAAGCGCTTCCATTGGCATCTTCTGTAAGCACTACAGAGGCAACACAGCACTGAAAGTGTGGAAAAGCAATAGATGTTGGTCCAGTAACAGACAGTACATCACCCACACTATCTCTCTAGTCCCCCAAAAAAGGAGGGTATTGCAATGTACCCTGAAAGTCGCTGGATTCTAGTTTAGCCTTACTTCCTCTGAAAGCTTATTCCTACATAGCTTATTTCTCTCATCTGAGAATGCTATCTCCAGCTACCATGTGTGTCAATTGGGGTTTTGTAAACTCTGTTGTTCCAGAGAGGAGCAACTGTTAGCAGGTCAGTGTGGAAATAAGGTTGTTTATGTGCCTAGGTCCGACCTTTGCTGAGCTTTAAAGACCAAGGCTTTGAACAGCAACAGGAGTGAATTGGGAGCCAGAGGTGGGATCAGAGGATGAAACTTACAAGCTAGTGGTTGTCTGTCTCGCTGAGGAGGTGGGCAGCCACATTTTGTCCCTCCTGTGGCTTCTTCATTATTGACATATTAATTCTGAGACACAGTAATTTACAGTAACCTAGACTAGAGGTGTAAGATTTATGGATTGCTGTTGCCATTTTCAGGAACATAGGGCAGAGTTTCCTGGAAAGCTGTGGACGTCTGTCTGTATTGCAGTGCATGAACCCTTTGCAGAATGCAATATTCTGTGAAAGCGGCTATAAGAAATGTAGTTGTTATTATGATCCTTATATTGCAATTGGAAGAAAATCTGCAGTTCCTAATAAATGCTTTGTAATCTACATAATTTAATTTGCATGCAGGTAGTACATATATGCCCCACTTCCACCCATCACTTTATCATCTGTTTATGAACTAACTGCTAGCTAGCTCATAGCTTCATACTGAGCTGTAGTTGAATATGGTACTAATATGACAAGGGACATAGCATTGGAATGGACTTCCTGGGTCAGTGAGTCCAGTCCCTATTGTAGGCAACCTCATCATGTAAGGGCAGAAAGATCTGGAGGGGAATCAACAACTTTGACTTAAGCCACTCTTCTTCATGAGCTTTTAACAGATTATTTTATATGAACAGTTTGGAAGCTTTAAGCATTAGATAGACACTATATATACTTATATGGAATTATACAGAACTTATGATCTCTGAAAACAAAATATTGGATACAGTCTCACTATGATCCACAGGACTACATATGCTCATTTTCTGTGAATGCCAGTGAGCGCATCTTTGTTTGCCCAAGGCATAAATGATACTGTAACCTTGTTCGGAGCCTATATCTAGATATTTTATAGATGGCAAACTTTCTCTGCCACCAACTGTATAGCCATGTATAATAATCTTATTGAATAAAATGAAAACCTCCTGCAGTATATCTGAAATCCAAGCATAAGGCCCAGAAAGTAACTGATTGTGACTGAAGTGTCACTGTCCACCTGCAAAAAATAAAATGATAATATCTGATGGTGAAAAGTAAACAAGATTTTAAGCAGTTTCAATTTATTGTTTTTGTAACCAGCATAGAATCTCTTTTTTTTTCTCTGAGTCTCATGTTGGCCATCAGAAATTGGCACACTGAAATCCTGCTTCCACATCATTGTTCCATGCCATTCAAGTGTCAGAAACAATTTAAAAGGGACAGTCAACATAAGGCTCCTGCGCTGCAAACAAATAAGCTTCTGTGCATCTGTTGCTAATATGCTAAGGCAGTGGTCCCCAAATGTTTTCTGTTTGCCTTACAGGCAAGAAAGGATGAATCTGTCCATGCCCTTCCTCCCCTCTCCCCAGGAGTCATGTTCAGGAGCTGGAATGGGGCCAGGAGCAGAGCTAGGGTCGGGAGCTGGAGGCTGAACCATGATCAAGACCCAAAACGGGATAGAGTGGGGCTGGGTGGTGCTTCCTCTGTGACCCCATGAACATTCCTACTGGCTGCCCTCGGGCTGCGTGCCCCACAGTTTGGAGACCTCTGTTAGATGATTTGAAAGTGAAAGAAGGTTATAATATGGCTTACTTGATATGATGCTCTTTGCAAACATTTTCCATTTTTCTTATCTTGGTTAAATAAAGTTAGTTTCATTTTCAGGTTTGGGTTTCAAACTATAGGGTAATATTTTTATTTAAAAACATTATCAATTAAATTTTTAAAAAGTAGAAACATTCCTACTGGCCATAGGTTTTTAGAAAAGCATGTGTTTACAAAATGTCAGTTTGACCCAAACTTAGATTGAAGAAGAGTTAAAAGGGAGACTGCCAATGGAAAGGTACTCTTGATTGGAAAATATTACTATAGAATTTAAACCATTTATTTATTTACTGACTTAAATAGATATGGAAAATATTCTAACTGTACTTTTGTGGTTAATTCTCCAGCATCAAGCTCTGGATATTCTTGTGTAAGTGAAACTGTCACATGACTGAAACTAACAACTGGACTTTTTTGGTTCCCCATTTCCTTCATCAGGTGGATAAAATAGTGGAACAGCTGCAGCAGTTCGTTCAGAGTTATGATCTGCCTGCCCTTCGGGATTACTGGAATTATCTTGACCGGCGCCTTTTCAGTCGTTTGGAGGATGTGTATCGGCCTACGGTGAATAAGCTGAAAACCAGTTTGTTCCGCTACTACCTCGTCTACACTGTTCAGGTACATATTATTCCGTTTGTTTTTAAAATTCTGCTTACGTGGTGTTCATGTCAAATAAAAGGGATAATTACCATAGTTGGCCTCATCATTTAGGCTACATTTACACTGCCCAGTTATTTCGGAATAAACTATTCTGGAATAGTTATTCCAAAATAGCTTATTTCGAAATAGCACGTCTACACTGCAGGGAAGCCTCAAAATTAATCTGAGGCAGGCTTCCCTAATGGAGATGTGCTATCTCGATTTGGAGCCCCAGGAGGAATAACTTAGCCCTTCACACAGGGCTGTTCTATTTCAAAATAGCAGAAGTGGAGTGTCTATACAGCCCCTATTCCGAAATAACTATTTTGGAATAGGTGTTATTCTTTGTAGAATGAGGTCTACAGAAGTCAGAATAAGCCGTCTGTTATTTCAAAATTAATTCAAAATAATGGAATTGCTGTGTAGACACTAGCATCATTATTTTGCAATAACAGCCGTTATTCCAAAATAACTTTGCTGTGTAGACACACCCATAGAGGCCTTAGTGTTTTGGCTCTAATTGTGGAGGGGTTGAGTGAGTTAGTAATGAGACAGTCAGTATGTAGAAGGGTTGGTTTTATTCATTGCAAGCATCTCTGTGGCACCCATCACTATAATATCTGGGTGCTTTTTTCATGATTTAGGTTACAAGTGACACTTCCCCTGTGACTCCACCCGACACCACCAAGAACTTTATATCACTTGAGCATGAGGAGCCTTGTCATTATGCTAAATGGATGGTGGCTGCAATGTCAGAACCATCAGCAAACTCTTTGGAAGACCTGTTCTCTCATATTCCAACCCCTTGCTCTGGACACATGTTATAGCACCACCCTTCACTATAGGTGAAGGAGCCCTGAATGGGAGTCTCTTTCCAGTCCATTAGCTGTAGGTACTGAGAAACTTGTGGCATGCTCTTCCTTGCCCCAAGAGCTGAAAGCATTAGACCGTGTGTAAACACACAAGCTGCATTGGCAATTTAATTAAACAGGTGTGAACCCAACCACATGTAGGAAAGGCCTTAGGGATTGTACAAAGGACATTTGATTCAGTGCATTATGTTGCATTTTTTAGTGAATGGATTTGGGATTCTTTAGGTATGACAGTTTCCATTTTGATTTGTGTTAAGTCACTTTTCTGCTACTCCGTTTGATGGGGCGGCTTGGGTGTATTGTTTTGCTCTCTATTCTGAACTCAGGGTAACTATATTTTGGATTTCTTGTAGCAGAAAGTGGTAAAACTCAGGTCACACTTTGCTTCATATGTTTCAGACAAGCCGGAATGACAAGGCTCAGGAGTTCTTTCTCAAGCAAGCATCAGAACTCCAGAACCAAGTGGAGTGGAAGGATTGGTTTGTTCTGCCCTTTCTCCCCAACGCAGATTCAAACCCCACCTTTGCCACGTATTTCTCACGACAGTGGGCAGACACATTCATCGTGTCTCTGCACAACTTTCTTAGCGTCTTATTTCAGTGCATGCATATCCTTTGTTTCAAAAGAATACTTGCCATTATAGAGCTAAGTCTCATGTACCCCTTCAGGTGGGTACACGTGATGTTCTACTTACTGCAGCAACACTGCCAAGAATCTAATGGTATCAAATAAGATTAAGTGCTGCCTTAATCTGTTGCTAAGACTTGAGGCTCAATAATAAATCCGGATCTTTGGTGATCAGTGGATGTTGGTGAGATAATTGATTGTTTAATAACCGAAATGATTTTATATGAGAAGATGTTATGCTTACAGGGCCAAACTGAGTCAGGGCAGAGATGAGTCCAGTTTTAGTATCTGGAGTGTAGTGACCCCAGAATTACTGTAAGATGCACATTTTGTTCTTGAGCCCTTTTCCTTGCTTTCTGGACCACCGGCACCTGACGCTGCTGCAAGGTAACGCATGATGGCTCATTGGAAAGGGTGCAGCCCTGTGCCCATGTGGCTTTGGTTTTCTTTGAAAGTTTCATCTGCTCCTTTTCCAGTGTGAAGAAGACCGTGTCATGGTCAGGCTGAGGGCAGTTGAACATAGAAATAAAAAATGATAGTTGAGATGTTAAATGCTTGTTCTTGTAAGTCACCTTTCAGTTTATACATTAACAGTGTGTCTTTTTCATAACACTTCTGTAGAGGGATAGAGAACAGGCTGCAGGACTGAGGAGTTTAATTAGAAACCACTCTTGACTATCATTTTAAGACTATTCCAAGCAAATATCCACCTTTAAATTGTTCCAGGAGACAGCCCGAATCTGGAAAGAGATCACTGAAATTCTTATAACATGTTGGGGCCCATGGGTATGGAATTAAGACCCTGAACAAAAGAGTAGGTGGACAAAGATTAATTCTTTGCTCATAACCCAGCTAGAAATGCCTTTTAGGGTAGATCTTGGCCTGGCATCTCTGTATTGTCTAGAAAAGCTAAGCATCATGGAGGAGAAGGTAGATACAGTTCACAAGTTACTAATTCCCAGTCCACCTTCACAGGATGATGGCAAGGTTTGCCTTGTGCCAGTGTTGGGAGAGCTGGCTTCTGTTTCTAGCTCTGTCATACACTGGTCTGAGCCAGTGAAAGTCACTTACCCTCTGTGGCTCTCTGTTTCCCACCTAAAAATAGGAATCATACTACTACCTTGCATAAAGTTTGTGAGGATTCATTTAATATCTGTTAAAACACTTGTAGATCCCCAAACTGATAACTATGAAGTAGGTTTAGTTGAATAGGCCACAAGCCCACTAACAAGTCATGACTTTACCTATGTTCCTAGCTACCCATGGCTTCTTCCAAGGACTAGTCTGACTTGCTCTGTCTACCACTTGCCCTGAAAGGCAAAAAAGCCACATGAGTTCTATGCATTAACTTATGTGGAAATAGCTTGGCTAAACAGGATGTGCAAATACTGTTGTCTTGGGTTTCTCTTTAACCTTCTTCACCTGTCCCAGTAATCTTGAACTTTGATGCCGAATGTCAGAGGACCGCTGTCATACAGGAAGAAAATGAAATTTTGCGTCAAAAGGTCTGTGGGGTGTGTTGAATTTAATAAAATGTCAAAATCAGATATGTGAATGCATTATTTTGAGGTGGGATAATGGACTCTTGTCATTTTATCATCACTTCAGTTTAACTTTACTTCTTGTTGACAATGTTTTCTCCTTCAAAAGATTTACTTCGGCTTTGTCTGAGAAAGTTGCACCTGTTTTTTTGTTTTTGTTTTGTTAATCCATTACTAGCCCTTATCTAAATACTGTTATGTTGGTTTAAGAATGTCTTATTTTGGATTAACCGAAGCCTGTTTGCAGCCTATTTAAGTGAAACTGAAAGAAGCCCAGTTTAAACTGAAATAAGAGTCCACATGGCCTTTTGCACCAGTTTAACAAAATTGGTATAAAATCACATCTTAAGTTAAACCAGTGAACCTTTCTTGTGTCACAAGATTTTAGTGTAATCTGATTCCCCAAATGTAGTAAATAAAATTTTGTAAAGGAACACTAGATAGGAGTTTAAACTCCAAACTTTACCCTCTGCTGCACAAAAGCTTTATGATCAGATGTTTCACTTCCTGATATGCTTATCCTGTTTTTTCTGAAAGCTGATGTACAGTATTTGATTGCCTAAGATTTTGCAGGATGCCAAACATCTTAATTTTTGACTCGGCAGTTTATCTGCCATATACAGTGGCAAATGCAAGTACAGTACAAGAGCTGGAAACCTTTGCTGTTAGAAATCTATGAAGAGGATGTGTGGAGAGTGATAAAGGTGTTCTTTTCCAATTAGTATGAATTTTTAAAAATATCAATCTTGATTTTATTTTCAGTCAAACTTAAGCTGTTTTATCTTTGTCACGTTAATTGGGTTTGCAGCTTGAAGTAATGTCACCTTTCAAATTGTACCGGGTAAAATCATATTCTATTTTCCCCCCTTTTCTTTCAGGCTTGGGGTATTAGTTCACATTAAGAAAGAGACAGCTGCCTGTGAAATCATGTTTTTAAGAATTGATTTGCAGGGTCTGAGTAAATGGTAGCTTTTCTTTGAAATCTACCGTGAATCTGGGTCACTGTTTTCACTGTCCATGCTGAGTGAAGTGCTTGATAAGAAAGCATGATAGGAAAAATTGACTCCTAAAATCCCTTTATTTTCAGGCACTTGGGACGTTATTAATGGGTGAGAAATTAAATATGATTCTTATCTGTCCCTCTTCTACCTGAAAAACCAGAAACCTCTTGAAGTACTGCTTCACTCTAGCTAGTTTGCTTTAAGTTTGTGCAGGCAGAGGGGTAAAAGGCACTAGAACAACTGCTTGTGGAGAAAAGTGAGGGGTTTTAGCAGACTGTGATTTCATGTGCACAGACCACTGATTGTTCTCTGTCATGCTGAATAATTCAACATTGAGCCAGTCAGAACAACTCTTTTTTCCACAACCTACTGGTGTTGCTGCTGGATTAAGAAGTGGCGCGTGGTGTTGATGTCATGTGACATTGGCACGGAGGGGAACCAGTGAAACCTCAGCTAACTCACTCTGTTCCCTTGTTGTAGCTTTTTGCCTTGCAAGCTGAGACCTACCGAATGAAGAAAGAGGAGCTGCAGCAGCAGCAGGAGGCGGAAGAGTCAGTTGTCCACCACAAACTGCCTGCTTACGTGGCCAACATGGACCGACTGGGGGACTCTGAGCTGTGAGTGTCTCGGTAGGGTCAGACAGCTGCAGAGGATGGCTTCTGTTTGTGCTTTGGTGCTGTGATGAGAGCCCTTTCCCTCCTTTCAGCACCTACCATGTGGAGTGATGAGATTCTTTTTTTATAGAAATCCTTGTAGTTTGGTTTTCATCTCTCAGAAATGAATTGTATGACACAATGGATTGTTTCTGCTGTTCTTCCCTTTTGGTGGGAGCCCATTATCCTCTGTCTCTGTCAGAGCTCTGACATTTCCACTCGAGCAGCCATGCTGTCCATACATTATAAAAATGACTCTTGTATAGTAGTGGTCCAAAACCACATCTTACATCAGTGATACTGTGCTGTGTTGGACCTAGGGATGTGAAAGACTAGTCAACTAGTTGACTATTCAGTAAGCAAAAGCTTATCAGATAGTCGATACTCTAGTCGACTAGTCACTTCCCCCTCCTTGTTGCCTCTATGAGAAAGAGGCAGCAATGGGGGGGGGGGACACACTAGGAAGGGAGGCTTCAGAGTGGCAGCACTGCATGAAGCCGGGGTCAGCTGGAGACTCCCCGCTGACTCCGGCTCTGCACGGCTGCCGCTTTGAAACACCGCGGGGAGCCCCTCTCAGTGTTTCAAAGCGGCAGCACTACATGGAGCCTGAGGTCAACTGGGGACTCCCCCGCTGGCCCACAGCTCTATGCCACGTCTCAAAGTGGCAACACCGCATTGAGCTGGGGTCAGCGGGGGAGTCCCCAGCTGGCCTCCGGCTCCATGCGGTGCTGGTGCTTTGAAATGCCACGGGGAGCAAGGGGCCAGTGAGGAGACTCAATCAGTCCCCCACTGGCCCATTGATCCCTGTATTGCTTTTGCCTCTGAAGTGTAGCAACATCCAAGGCGAGGCTCCTTTATAGATTAATTGAATAGTTGATGCAAATTGCATCGACTATTCGATTAGCTTATTAATTTAAATTTAACATCCCTAGTTGGACCATGACTGCAGTCTCCAAGGGGTAGAGTTCCTGCCTCACATCTACCTATCTTATTAGCTGGGGAGAGCTTTGGCACCTGCCTAAAAATGCTGTTCCTGAGAGACTCAGGTTGCTGTTGAGTAAGAAGTGTATTATTTTCTCCTCATAACTCATGAACTGGTGATCACCCAATGAAATTAATAGGCAGCAGGTTTAAAACAAAGAAAATGAAGTATTTCTTTACACAACGCACAGTTGACCTGTGGAACTCCTTGCCAGAGGATGTTACGAAGGACAAGACTGTAACAGGGTTCAAAAAAAGCCAGATACATTCATTGAGGATAAGTCCATTGATGGTTATTAGCCAGGATGGGCAGATATGTTTGTCAGAAGCTGGGGCTGGGAGACCAGTGATGGAACACTTGATGATTCTCTGTTCTGTTAATTGCCTCTGGGGCACCTGGCATTGGCCACAGTTGGAAGACAGGATACTGGGCTAGATGAACTTTTAGTGTGATTCAGTATGGCGGTTCTTAAGACACTTCACTGTTGCAAGAGGGCGACTTCACTGCCTTGCAGTTCTCCCAGCGCTTGCCAACAGGAGCAAAAGGCTCTCTTCCATGCTGCTGTGTGGCACTCAAAGCCACCAGATTAATGAGCTGACTCCAGAAACACTATTTTAAAATGTGTTCCTGTTGCCCAATCTGAAACCAGTAAGACCTAGTGGAGAAGATGGCTATGCAAGTGATGACAAAACGTTGTCTAGTGGGCTGAGGGGCATTCAATTAAATTCTTATTTTTTGTGGGGTGGAGTCTTCAAACTTGGATTCAGTTTGTGTGTTTGCATTTTACAAAGATTGTCATAAGAACATGCATTTAGGCAGGCGAGCTATTTATTACTACTGTTGGGACTTGAACTTTCCCTAACAATTTTATTTGAGTTGAGGCACTGCAGAGTTGAGCAAATCTCTAATGCTGCTGGCATTGATCTAAACAAAGCCTGTATAGGTTTGAGTCCGTGCCCAGAAAAGGAGCTTTCAACTGCTTAGATCTTCCTTTTTTGAGCTTATCAAGTTGATAGATTTTGAGACCACAATAGGAGACCATTATGATCACGTAGTCTGTCATCCTGCATAATGCAGGCCAGAGAATTTTATCCAAGGATTGAGTACTGATCCACATGGGAAGTTTTAAAGTTCAGTTGTATTTGAAGAAAAGAGAAGGGCAAAAACCTCCACTATTTTCCCAGTGTTGCTTTTGTGTGTCTAAATGAGGAAAAACTGGCAGCAGCTGTGGCTGTTGTTAACTGCGCTACTCAAATGACAGTCAGTCTTTCCTTTAGAACAAATACACAGACTATGAGTTGAGACCAAGTGCAGAAATTGCTGCCTGCAAGCTCAATGAGTTGAATGGCCGGAATGGAAGTGTTGTGTCATTAACTAGAAGCACTGCTATGGTTACAAAGGTTCTGGAAGTCAGACACTTGTAAATGGTACAGCAGCATCGTAGGCTTCCTCTTTTTAATGCTGTGACTCTGGCAAGGGTGTGTGCGAGTGGAGGCCTTTGGAACACTAGGCCTGAACTCTTATCCTTCCGTGCCCGATTTGAGGCCTATATTTCACAGCTACTGAACATCAGTGACAGCTAATGAAGTCTGGAGTTCCAAGATTAGTGGACACTTCTGAAAACTTGAGCTTTCAAGAGTCTCTAACTACCTGATTGGAATCTTCTGAAAGGTTTTCCCCCACCCTGGGACCGCTTCCATGGAAGCCTGACATGGGCCCAGGGTCTTTGAATGGCAGCTTTAGTTTGTTGGCAGAATTCTGAATGAACTCCCATGGGCTGAGAATGTTTCCATGGCAGGTTTTTTAAAAAACAGATATTAATGCCTGGTGCTTCCGCCACCTGGGAACAAATCTCTCAGTCTTGGAAACTAGAAGCAGTGTAGTCCACGTGTGTTGGTTATTAGATCTCTGTCCAGTTTGGCGCACTGGTTACACCCCATCCAAGTAACTCTTTATTTTTATTTTTTAAACCAGTGATATGACACGCAGCCAGAGGAGCACCGCACACTCTCTTCAGTCTCGAGGGGGCTTCCTATCCTCTCTGCTCTCTCAGAGTAAGAAGGGTCCTTCTAGACCAACCATGACAACTGGAGTCTCCCCAACACAGACTGGCGGAATACTGCTAGGGAAAAAGGAACCATCAAACCATCAGGTAGTTCCCCAGTGGGTTTTTTGTAAGGCAATGCTTGAACAGCCAGGGAGTTAACCTGTGCCACCTCCTCTATTTTGGCTTATCCTTGAACCTGGAAAAGCCCTCCTTGGAACTACCGTCTTGTTCTCATCCGGATCCTGGGACTGAATGGCAGGCAGTCAGTCCAGAGCTGCATTGCTCTGAGTGTGGCTGGGATTTTGCCTCCCATTTTGGTCTTTGTTCAGAGGTTTGACACCGGTCTGAACAGGACTCAGGGTTACAGATTTTTTTCTCATTTCCTTCCAGAGCACCAAAGGAAAGGAGGTAGCAGCAGGCTGCAAAGATGGAAAGAGTCACTTTACTGGGCTGACAGCAAATGAGCCTGTCTTAGTACAGCACCGTCAGAGGCGTCTGCAGGATCATGGGAAAGAAAGAAAGGAGCTTCTATCAAAAGTAACTTCCCAGGTATTTGGAAGAATCACAGATGATCTTGGAATTGTTCAGTTGCACAGGGCAGTAGAATTTAGTAAGGCAGATACAGGTTTCTGTAAAATCCCTAACCTGATATTTTAATGCCCCTTCATTGTATGAAAGGTCAGTTATTGTGCTAATCTCATTCTTAGAGTATTTCTGCAGAAGAGAGGAGGGATCTGGGTGTTAAGCAGGAGTTAGAAGTCTGTCACTTCTCTCTTCCCCCTTCCTCTGTCTCTGGCATCATCAGTGGCCCTCAACCCTTCAGCTACAACTACATGATGTTTCATTTTGATCTCACTTTATCAACAGTAATACCTAGTGACAAGACCTTAGTATGAGCTGTCAGCCAGAAGTAACATCCCTATCTTTAAAAAGTGGTGCTGTCCCAGAGATGCCAACAGCTCTGATTCAAGTGCCATTTCTTTCTTCACTGTAACAGCCTGGGCCGTGGAGAACAGTTTGACAGGTTTTCCTGGGAAGAAAGGCAGAGGCTTGAGGCCCTCACATGTAAGAGTTAGTTGTCCAGAAGAGTGGATTTGCAGTGAGTGGGCAGGTTGCAGAAAGGGCAACATGTTGAGTAGTCCTGGTTTAGTCCTTCCTAGGCATGGATATCACTGGCTATTTCATACCTTATCCCTGGCTCAATACGTGTCTTCCAGCTCTGGTCTTGTCACCCAAACACTGCCACAGGATGATCACTGCTTCCAATTAAAAAGCCTACACTCTGTTTTCATTGGCTCTCCTGGCTTCCTGCCAACACTTCCTGCTTCCCTAACATTCCCAGAGACTTTCTAGAACCCACCATCTATAGTTTTAACCCTTACAGGCAATTTAGTTAGCTAAATGGCTGGGATGTAATATCTTTCCCATTCATCACAGCAGCTGCTTCTTGTATTTGTTTATCTCAGAGACCCTGGCTTGAGGGCCCCTTACAAAGACGTGGTAGGAACAGCTGTGCTTATCAGTCCTTCCAGGCATCGTTTTGGTGTGTGAAGTGGCATGGCCAGATTATCCAGCCCCCAGTGTGAAGCTGGCAGAACTGGGTGACCCTCCCCTGGCTTCTCAACAAGTTTTCTTTGGCCTTCCTATTTTCCCCGGCTTTGTTTAACTCTTGGGAAGCTTGTTGCTTTAGGTGTAATGTGTTTTGGATATGCCTGGGCAGAGAGAAAAGGTGATGCCGTCCTTTTCACAGGCATTCAGCTGTGTTTCCTTCCAGGATAACAACTAATACGAGCAAGGCAAAGTTCTCAGGCTTCGGTTTCACAAGCTCTTTGCAACCCTGTGACTGCAGATGGGATTTGATTCTCTCCCATTGCACAAAGCAGGCCAATAGTATAATTACAAAAAGCCATCCCCAGTTATGCTTTTGTATCTCTTGACCTCTCCAGATAATGCAGTGCCACGGTGCTCTCTCCAGGTATCTCCAGCTCTGCTGCTTTCCATTTCTTGTGCTTAAAGCTCTTGTCCTGAGAGGAAGGATGGCCTTGTGGGATGATACCTTTGTTCAGTTCCTGACTCTGCCACAGACCTTCTGTGTGAATATAGGTGGATCATTTAATCACCGTGCTGCCATTCCCTGTCTGTAAAATGGGTGTAATGCTCCTTCTCCTACCCTCTGTCTTGTCAGTTTAGCGTATAAGCTGCTATTGTGCTTATGCGTTCCCACAATGGGGCTGCAATCTTGATTCAAGCCTGCATACAATAATAGACCAGTGATCTGGATAACTAATAAACATGGAGCAGGACAGAATTGGACATGAAGAGGAACATGAGGGGACATATCTGCAGTGGTATTTAAAACTTCACTTAATCTGCAACTTTGACAGGCTTTCGCTAGAAAAAAATCTCAGTTTAAAACTACGACTCCAGCACTTTTTAGAAAAGCTGCCTGATGCGCGCCGGGCGCGATGCTCGTTTCCCAGGGCAGTCATGGAAAGGGGTGCATGTGACTGTGATAATGTTGTGCTCTCCAAAAGAGCCACCTCGTTCTTGCCAAAGGGTTTTAGCCACTGGCCAGCAGCTCTGCCTCTCGTCGTGCAGCTCCTTGGGTCTCTCCTTTGTCAGGTTGGCTGAGAGTCACTTAACCTAATGCTGCTGCCTGGTGGTACTTCTGAGGCTTCTTTCCTTGCTGTAGGGCCAGAGTGTTGAGAAAAAGACGGAGATGGGTGCTACTGAAGCAGAACCTTCCCCCGAGCTGCTGACTGAGCAGTCAGAAAGCCTCACCAAAACTTCTGCATTCAGCACCGAGGCTGGAGGGGTCAGACAGGAGCAGCCGTTCATTGTCCTGAGCCAGGAGGAGTATGGAGAGCACCATTCCTCCATCATGCACTGCAGGTAGGGGGGGCGCTTTTTGTGTGGTGGAGGTGTGATGAGTCATTTCCTCCTGGGGAGGGGTGCAGAAGCTACTCCAAAGGTAGCATTCCACGGTGACTGGTGAAGTGTCAGTGCCTTTGCTACAGGGGGGATACCAGTGATGCCCAGGAGAATTAAATCTATGGGAAAGCAGGCTAGTATCACAAATAGGCATCACGCTGCCAAACTCTGTACAGATCCTTGTACTGCGCCTGATATCCCAGCATCTGAGCACCTGCAGTAAAATGGTGCGTGTTGCACCAGCGAAGAAAGACTGCTGAGCTGAGTTTGGAGGGAGGCGTTTCTAACCGTGAGCGTAAGGAGAATGCTCGTTGATGTTTTCTTCTGTGCATAGGGTGGATTGCTCTGGGCGGAGGGTGGCCAGCTTGGACGTAGACGGGGTCATCAAGGTGTGGTCTTTTAATCCCATGATGCAGACCAAAGCGTCGTCCATTTCCAAATCTCCGCTGCTCTCTTTAGAATGGGCAACCAAACGGGACAGGCTGGTGAGTAGCATATCTACTTGTGTACTATTGAGTTGCTACTGATCCCTAACACATAGGGGGTACGCATCCCTGCCCATGGTTTTGCTATATATCATATGGTCACTGTGCTAACTGAATTTGAAATTAAAGCCAGCTAATGTCACATGTGAATGTAGACGTGTCGGAACAGGGAATGTAGACCATGCTTCTAGGACTGGTGACTCTATGCTGGGGAGCAGTGGCTCTGGAAAAGATTTGGGAGTTGTGGGATAATCAGCTGAATGAGAGTTCCTAGTGTGACACTGTGACCAAAAAGGCTAATGCGATCCTGGGATGCATAAACAGGGGAATCTGGAGTAGGAGTGAAGAGGTTGTGTCACCTCTGTATGTGGCAGTGGTGTGGCCACAGCTGGAATACTGTGTCCAGTTCTGGTGCCGACAATTCAAGAAGGGTGTTGATAAATCAGAGATGGTTCAGAGAACGGCCATAAGAATGATTAGAGGCTTAGAAAGTGATTGTGCAATTTGAGTTTATTTAGCTTAACAAAGAGAAGGTTAAAGGGTAACTTGTAGGTACTTATGGACTCTAGTCAGGGGGGAAATATTTAAAAATGCATTCTTCAATCTAGCAGTGAGACGTATAATATGATCCAATGGCTGGAAATTGAAGCTAAACAAATTCAGATTGGCAATATGGTGTACAGTTTTAATGATTAGAGTAACTAACCATTGGAGCAATTTTCCACGGTGGAGTCTCCATCATTGGCAACTTTTAAATCAAGATTGGATGTTTTCCTAGAGCAGAGCTTTCAGGAATTGCTTTGGGGCAGTTCTCTGGCTGAGTTATACTGGAGGTAAGACGAGAAAATCACAAACATCCCTTCTGGTCTTGAAATCTATGGCAGTGGAAGGGAGTTGTCCATTTAGGGGCTGATGGTGAGAAACCTCTAAGAGCTGAGCCAGAGAGGAGAGTGGGAGTGTACATCCTGAGCAACTGAGCAGAAGTTCAACGCTGCCTGCATCAGTAGGGGGACCAAAGGACTGGAAGTTTGGGTGCTGGCTCCTGTTTCCTGAATTGCTGTATGGCTTTGGCTAATTCAGATATCCCCTTTCCCCATTGGCTGGGTCTAATGGCTTTTTCACATGGATGCTAGGGCTTGTGTGATAGTGTTCTCCTTATTCTGCTCGGTAATAGGATGAGAAAGATAATGGACCTTTGGTCTGACCCAGTATGGCCGTTCTTATGTTCTTACGAGAATTAATTTAAGCAATGGGTTGGCATCCAGTGGGATTCAGTATGAAAAGACGAAGTCCAAAGCTAAACGATTGTTATATTTTCTTACTAGAACCTTTAATGCTGCTGGTGTGTGTGTGTGTGTGTGTGTGTGTGTGTGTATATATATGTGTATATATATGTGTATATATATATATATATATATATATATATACTTGGTCCATTTTAATTGATACATCTCCTTTCCCAGGACAAAAAGAGGTATCCTTGTCTCCCTAGCTCTTATCCAGCAAGGTTGAATACTCATGCTGCTTGTCTGCATGCCAGCTTTTGCCCAACACCAGATCTCTACTCTTAATCTGATACCATTTTGTCATCTTCCCTACACCCCACCTTGCAGTGTATGTCCTGCTTCTGGAAGATGACCTGTTCCATTTCGGAGTCCTGACCTAGTCCTGTTTCCAAGTGGCCACAAATGCCACCCTGTAGGGGCTTTCTGAGAGTAAACTGCCTTGGAATAGAGCCAGTCCCCTGGGAACAGCCACAAGGGGATAGGATACTTTCTGATGGATTGATATGTAGTCAGATGTGGGTGTTCTAAAAAGAATGCTTCCCACGGGATGTGGTGATTCAGGGACAGAGCCGCTGCACTCATTCTCCGTTCCTTACCTTCTGTTTCTTTCTCTTCTGTTTGCTTTCAAGCTATTGCTGGGCAGCGGGGTTGGGACAGTTCGTCTCTATGATACCGAAGCCAAGAAGAATCTCTGTGAAATTAACATTGATGAAGACATGCCCAGGTAACTGTGAAAAGCTCATGCATTGCTCTGCCTGCAGAAGAATAGATGGGCTTTCAAAGTTTTTCCTGCATTCGTATGACTCTGTTATCCAACCCTGATTTCAGAAGGGAGTGTCCAGTCCCGAGTGAACGACTGCCCTGTGTTACAGGAATGGTTGATGCTGATGATTGATTCATTACATGCTATTTGTTTCTAGCAAGTTGCTTCTCGTTCTCTAGTGTCTTTTTTTCAGGATGCTTATTAAGTCTCAGAGCAGAGGTGGGCAATAATTTTTGATAGGGGGGACACTCCAAGATTTTGGAAAGTGGTCGAGGGCCGCACTCTTGCATGCTACTAATGGAGGAGGTGCGGGGTCTGGAATGGAGGTTGGGTGCAGAAGGGAGCTTGTGGTAAGGGACTGGGGTGCAGAAGGGAGATTGGAGTCTGGGAGGGAGTTGGGATGAAGCAGGTGGTTGTGATCTAGGGCAGGGGACTGGAGTGCAGGGGTTTGGGATGTGGCCTAGGGTAGGAGGGGATTGTGATTTGGGGCAGGAGATTGGGGTGCCAGAGCTGGGAGGGGGTATGGGTGTAAGAGGGGACAGAGGGTTTGGTTATGTTGAGTGTGTGGGGGGGGGGCAGAGAGTTGGGGCAGAAAAGGGCTGGGGTGCCAGAAGCAGGCTGCAGCTGAGAGACTTACTTATTAGCTGCCAAACTAGCCTGCCTGCCTACAGAGCTTAAAATGTTTCCCAGCCAGCCTGCTTGCCTGGCCATGTGCTTGGTAAATAACTGAGCCCAGGAGAGGGGGCGTGATTCTTCTTAGCTGCCTGTTATTCTAACAAGCAGCTCCCATTGGCTGGTTTCTGTCAGAGACTGGCCAATGGGAATGTGCTGGGGGCAGGGCGGCTCCTAAAACTTCTCCCCTCCCCTCCAGTTTTAAAACAGAAACAGAGCCCTGCAGCCGCATTTCTGCATGGGGCTGCGGGGCAAGCTGGAGAGCCTGCTTGGGGCTCTCCGCTGGCTGGATTCAGTGGCTTGGTGGGTCAGATGCAGCCCACGGACCATATTTTGCTCAGGCCTGTCTCAGAGCCGTCACATAGATGTTTGCCGGGAAGATGGACACGGAATTGAAGTGACAAATCAATTCTGTGTGTGGTCTAATCTAGCAGCAGATGAGCGAGAATGTCTATTGTAATCCAGAGCGTCAGTGGTCAGTGTAATCCAGACATCTTTTGTGCTACTCCCAATAAGGCAGCTCATACTGGGCTTTAACTAGCACAGACCCCTGAGGGCCACCCCATTCTGCTGTGACCAGTGCACAGCATTCTAATGCACGGTCTTCATGCGCAGTATCGAGTTCTGCCCCACACTGAAATTTGGATGAGCAGAATTGGAAGGCGTGTGAAGGTGTGTGCATGCTGGTTAGCCGTACCAACCCCCCTCAGCACAGGTTGCTTTTGCCAGCAGCAAGAATTGCCTTGGCTTGGGGGAATGGTATGGCTGCCATGTCAGATTGCCATGAGACACACAGGCCCCAACCCTGCTGCTGCTGCTCTGAAGGCCGTGCAGAGCAGCTTCTCCAGGAGCGACTTTTACCTGGGTGAGGGGGAGAACTTAGGAATGGTGGCTACTCTGGTTTCCCTCT
The DNA here is from genome assembly GCA_019425775.1 of Rafetus swinhoei. Taxonomy (NCBI): domain Eukaryota; kingdom Metazoa; phylum Chordata; order Testudines; family Trionychidae; genus Rafetus; species Rafetus swinhoei. The sequence continues at coordinate 263,238,745 of CM033437.1, read as the reverse complement.
CTGGGTTTCTTACCCAGAGGGACTAAGCTGACTCCTGGTGCTGTGTATTTCAGGATCCTATCCCTTGCGTGCAGCCCAAGTGGCGCCTCCTTCGTCTGTTCAGCTGCAGCGCCAAACCTGCTCAGCCAGCTGGACCTCGCAGCCCCTGAGACTGGAGGCAGAGGTGTGAGCCAAGTTCCAGGGAAGCTGCTTCTGTGGGACACTAAAACCATGAAGCAGCAGGTATTGTCTCATGTCTTCACTCCTTGAATCTGCTCACTCGGAACAGGGAAGTGTTTTTCTCCTCGCCCCGGTCCTTGGGTGGGCTTACATGGTTGAATGTAGCTTTTTCCAGCCTCCGTTGTCCCAATCTGAGGTATATTTAGCGGTGGCGGGTTGCTCTGCTGTCATTCTGCTGGTGGGTGGGGTGTGAGGGACCTGCTCAGGGTTCATGTTCTCCACTTAGCATTGAGACTCAGAGAGCTCAGCAAACTGGAGTCTTGTGAATGCTCAGCCTTGGCCAGCTGGGTCAGTCGTCAGGCTGGACATAAAGGGATCACTGTACCATGTGTTGTTCCTTTTATTTCTGCGTGCCTGTCACTGTAGCATCTGGGTGCCTTTATCGATGTATTTGTGTAAGGGAAGCCTCCCAGAGGGATTATAGCTCTCCTGGCTTATCTGCTTCCTAGCTTCTAATTAGAAGGCTTCGACTCAAAGGGGCTTCATGGGCCCTGACGTCCTGTCCCTGTGATCAGTCGGAGCAGGCTATGCCCATGCTCAGACAGAGGTGATTCCCCAGCTAGTAACTGGCAGATATTGGTGCCATGACCAAGAAAGCTCTGAGTCAGCCAAGCTGAACAGTTGGCTCTGTTAATTAAAGCATCCTAATGAATGCAACCATTATGCTGGGATGCAGTCAGAGGTGGTCACAGGGATACCTGTAGGGTGAGAGTGAAGGGGTGGGATTCCAGATGAGGGGGTCACTCTGAAGTCTGGCTGAACAAACTGGAGACGTTGGTGGTACCTACTCCATGGAAGAGGTTTGTAGGGACATGTGCCCTGAGTGAAATCCACTAATGGTGACTTTACCTTTTAGCTCCAGTTTTCTCTTGAACCAGAGCCCATTGCCACAAACTGCACAGCCTTTAACCACAATGGCAACCTGTTAGTCACTGGAGCAGCAGATGGAATCATTCGTCTCTTTGGTAAGAACTCTTTGGGTTCTCAGATGACACGTTGGCTCCCGTGTCACCTTTCCTAGCCGAACAGTCCCCAGAGTGCTCCTCAGCATGACGAGAGACACAAAGGCTGTGCGATGACTAATGGGAGATGTGGCAGTCACTTTGCCTGGAGTTACAGCTCAGCGTGATTTACTGGAACCAGCGTTTAGTGGAGAGAAGTTGGCTGCTCCTTGAAATGCTGTGGAATCCTTCTTCCCCTCCTGCCCCCCTTAGAGCAGGCAAAAGCGCAGCGTAGCCCATCTGGAGAGCGGCACTTCCAGCAGTGCAGTTACCCCAGACACAGCACCAAGGTAACATTGGTGTGAGCCCAGGCTCTGGAGCAGGGCCAAAGTTGAATATGGCCAACTGAGCTGTTCTCTCCCCTTCCAGCTGGCTGTTTGCTGCTCACTCTGTCTGAACACTTTGGTCTGTACTTGTAAATGGAAGCCCGCTTCCCCCCCCGCTCAGAGTTCTCTCCCCTGTAAGCATAGGACTTGCACTTGCCTAGCTAAGCCTGCAGACTAGCATGCTGAGAGATGTGCCGTCACTTGTTCTAAGCAGAAGTGGGGATCCTAGAACAAAAATGACAGTTTAAAAGGAGCAAGTGCCAGTCTTTTGAATGCTCTCTACTATCTCTGATGGAGGTCACTTGTTCTCTGGCTCAGTGTGGCTCTTCATCATGCCATTGGCACACACGATCTTCTACTATATCTTGGCAGTGGGAAAAGTTCAGAAAAGGGCACAAAAAAAAAATTATTAGGGATTTGGAACGGCTGCCCTATGAGGGGAGATAGAACTGGGACTTTTATTACAGCTTAGAAAAGAGGAGACTCAAGGGAGATGATAGAGGTCTATAAAATCAGGACTGATGTGGAGAAAGTAAATAAGGAAAAGTTATTTACTTGTTCCCATAGCACAAGAACCAGGAGTCACAAAATGAAATTAATAAGTAGCAGGTTTAAAACAAACAGAAGGACGTATGTGCTTCCCTCTCTTAATGAGTCTGGACTCAAAAAGGAAGGCAAAATTGTATCTGATGCTCTCAAGTGTCTTTAATCTAGTGATAAATTTGTGTAGACAGCCAGGTGGGCTGTTAGGGTAGGTTGTAGCCTTCTCTGCAGCTTTCCTAATTGTGCCCCCCTCCACCACAGGAGGTAGTTCTAGCTTTTTACATGTTCCACTTCCCCTCCACTCTCCTCAGTGTTCTCCAGGGTAGGACCTTGCTCTAGTTGAAGGGGAGTCATTTAAGATCTCTACGTTCTGTGCTAGAAACTGTTTTCCCATATAGGAAGATTGCCAGGAAAAATGCAGTCTTGGCTTCATAAATAACACACTGGTGGGTGGGCTGTCCTGGCATGTTGTACTGCTGGACAGGGGATTGCCTTGAGCAGCCATTGGGCTGCCATTGACTGCTTCTTCCCTCATCTTGTGGCTCTCTGAGCAATGGATGGACAGCTCTGTAAAGGCAGAGGAAGTATGTTTGGAGACAGAGCATAGCAGGAGAACAATCCGTGTGTGGAAGCCTGGGGGTGGAGTGGCTGGAAGGAAAATTGGCCTGGCTGGAGACTAGGGGGCTGCATGGTGGGCACAGGGAAGGCATGAGACACCCTGTCTTCAATTTTACGAGCCCCTTCTCCAATTCCCTCTGTGTGTGTTCAGTGATTGCTCTCCCCTCAGATATGCAGCAGCATGAGTGTGCTCTGAGCTGGAAGGCCCATGATGGGGAGGTCTACTCTGTTGAATTCAGCTATGATGAAAACACAGTTTACAGCATAGGAGAAGATGGGAAGGTAGGTTCTGCATTATCTCACAGTGGGAAGACGGTGGCGAGAGCCTAGACTGTTCTCCCTGCTCATCAGCTGTGTTGGCTTTGCACAGAGCGCCGTTCTTTCCTGCGCAGCAAGAGTGGATGGGCTCTTCCATTGTGTGCATTGACAGTTCCACACCTGGGGCCCTTTCCCTGTCTTGGCAGGCAGGCCAGTCCACAAGGGAGAAGGAGGTTCGGGGGGAGGGGAAGGAGCGCACTTACTTCTGATGCCCACTGGGAGCGGTTCCTGGTGGGTATAAATGGCATGATGCGGAGGGAGTAGCTGATCAGCTGGAGAGAAGAGGTGGGTGAAGAGTTGTTCATCCCAGTTTGTTGAAGGGATGGAAGGGGCCAGGCGCTGTAACAAGGTATCACAGAGTCCTGGTCCCGAGGAGCTTAAAGTCTGGTTCTGGTATCTTCACACACTAAACCTCAATGTCTTCCCCAGTGAGGAGCGCTCCCGCCTTCTCCCCCTATTCCTCGAATATTCCTTTCATTGAGATTGGGTCAGTGATGGCCTCTTGGGGTGGCTAACCCAGGGGAGACCCCAAGCTGGGAAGTGACTTAGTTGCTGTATTTGGCTTTATGAGACTAAAGATTTTGGCTGCCCAGGCCTGAGGTGCCCCTCGTGAACTGAGTGTGTCAGTTATTTAAAGCCACTAATAAGCAAAGAGGCCAGCAGTAGCCTGGACCATGTAATAGCCATGGCTAATTTAACCCTAAAACAAAGAGAAAATGGACCCTGCCTCAACCTCCTGCCTGAAGCAGCACTCCCCTGCCCAAGCTATGCCTTGTAACACGCCCTGAGGGTCAGCACATTAGGGGGGTGCCTGAGCGATGGGAGAGCAAGTTCCAGAGCCGAGAGCACCCTGCCAGCAGCTCCCTCTGTTGTGTAATGCTGAGAGCACCTGTGTGGCTCTCTGTTGTGGCGGCACAGCCCCAGGGGACAGGCAGGGTCCAGTCATGGCCATTACCTATTGGAACAGCTTACTGGGGTGGGGAGAAATGGACTCTTCATCACTTGGGTATCATTTACAAGATCTGTTCCAGCTCAGCCAAAAGTGAGGGGCTCGATAAGGGATGACTGGCTCAGATTCTGTGTCCTGTGTCATGCAGATCAGAGAGTTTAAGACCACAAGGAACCATTATGATCTATTCTGAACTGTACTTAGCTCTGAGATACCTCTAGCCTGAATTTCTTTCACTGGAGACTTTTATCCCTTCTTTTGCTATCCTAGTTTATTCAGTGGAATATTCACAAAAGTGGCATGAAAGTGTCTGAATTCGCCCTTCCCACTGATGCCACAGGCCCCTTCGTGCTCTCGGGGTACAGCGGGTATAAGCAAGTCCAGGTTCCGCGAGGAAGGCTCTTTGCTTTTGACTCTGAGGGAAACTACATGCTGACCTGTTCCTCCACTGGGGGCGTCATCTACAAGGTAAGTGTGAGAGACAATGGGGGAGGTTGGGCCGAAACAAACCAGCTTCCTTATCCAGAAGCTGTAATTGCAGCCTTCTGAAAGAATCTGTTAGTACTTTGAGCCAGTAAGGGCCACCACCAACTTCTAGTTCAGGTTGTCTGCATAGTCTGGGCTTAGTGATAAGTCTGACATTGCAGGTGCATATGCAGCAGCAATGATACACCGCAGGTGAGCTGTTGGGTTACAAAATCCCCATTTTAAATAGTTTTCCTTTCTGTAAATGCTCTTGAAGAATCTGATCTGTGTTGGATGGGATACAGACTTCTACAGGCTCAGAATATCTTAGTGCCAAACTCACAGACCAAGTTGCATTTTGACTGCAAATTTTGCCTCTTTGCTGTACACGTTTACTGGATGTAGAAGGATTTCCTTTTACTGTTTAAAGTGAAATAAGGAAGAAAAATGACCTTTTCCCCCCTCTACATATCTATAGAGCCCTGCAGATATCCGTTTTATATCTGCGGGTGTCTGCATCCACAGATGTGGATATATCCGTGGCTCATTTTTGCGGATATGGATGCAGATACAAATTTTGGCTGCTCTACTTGGCTGCTGCCCAAAGCCCACACCACTGAACGACATGCCTGTTGGGGTGCCGAGCTTATGTCAGACTTTAGATTCCCATTCGAACAAGCTGCTTCTGCTGCAGAAACCTGCTTTTAATAAGTTATTGTGTTCTGTCTTCCCCACCGCTGCTGCAGCTGAACAGCAATGAGAAGATCCTGGAAAGCTGCCTCTCTCTGGGAGGACACAGAGCCCCAGTGGTCACTGTGGACTGGTGCACAGCCATGGATTGTGGGACCTGCCTCACTGCCTCAATGGATGGGAAGATTAAACTAACAACCTTACTTGCTCAGAAATCTTAAACTGAGCAGCACTGATAGGAAAGAGCCAGATGTGTTATGAAATCAGTGTTAACCATAAAAGAACAAATTACATGGAAGAGAAGAAGGCAAATTACAATCACTCTTCCCTCATTTTAGCTTTTGTCTTCAGGACCAAAACTTTTTTACACACAGCAAAGCGCTGCAGTTTAGGAGCCTGTTTAGTTACAGGAACAACGGCAGCACTGAAGAACCAACACTCTAAGATTACCTGTTTTGGCAGCTGTGGAGCCTCAAGCACCACATGTCTCTAAGTGGTTGGGGAAGGACAGGGGGAGGTTACATGCAAATATAAGCTGAATTTTGAATTGCATTTTATCACAATGGCTCCAACTGAAAATGCCTGCGTGCAACTCATAGTATTCTGTATGTAATTTTTTTTCTTAAAAGAAACTGTTCCATTGCATTTGACTTGTGTACTCATTGGTGTAGTAGATTCATATCTTTTTTTTTTTTTTTTAATACCAGAAGGGAAAATCATGATCAGTCTGGTTCCTTTTCTGCATAACGGGCTATTCAATTAACCAGTGATTCCTGCATTTAGGCCAGTCAAGTGTGGTTGAACTAAATTATATCTTCTAAAAGGAAACCCAGGTTTGTATTAGGGATGGTAAGATGCAGTTAACTGGCTAATTGAGAAGTCGATAGAATTTTTATCGACTACTCGATTAGTTGATTAGGAAAGGCAGCCCAGGTCAGTCCCAGCTTGCGCTGGGTCCGGGACCTACCCCCACTTGCAGCTCTGCAGTTTAAGTGTACTAAGAGCCAGGCTCCCTGCCTGGCCGGAGCAGCCTCTGTTTACAGCCAGCCTTTATCTCAGGGGTAGGGTACATTTTCTGGGTGTAGATTTGATGTCAGAATGACCTTTGGAAGTTCAGGAGGGATTACTGTCCAGCTGATTAGCAGAGCACCCACAGGTAGGTTTGTGTTTCTGTGTGCAGTGCACATACACATTCCTAAATGCACATACAATCTATCCTCCACATGGATGGAAAAGATTAGAGGGAACAGTTTCCCTTATCTAGTCTTGCAGATCTCCAGACCAGATAATGTACTTCACCCCAGCCTCTGGAAGTCTGGGGGGGGGGGAGAAATAGTGCAGAAGTGAAACGTTGCAGAAAATCCACTTGTCCAGTGCAGCTGCGGGAAGATCACTGAACCAGAACATAGATTTTTGTCCCTCACTAGAGAAATGAAAAGGACTGCTCAAAGTCCCTGTGTTAGTCTCAATCTGACCTCTGATCAATGTGTTCCCTTAAAAGGGCAGTGAGAAGAAAGCTCAGGCAAGATGGGGGGGTAAGGGAGTAAGGAAAAGTCAATTATTTGTTAAAGTGCTCAAAATGAAGCAAAAAAGAGCACTGGTCTTTTCAAACTTATTCTCTAACCTGTGAGGAAAAGCAAAGTTGCTTTTTATCTGTAACACAAATATTTCACACAAATTAAATTGTTGTCCACAAGACATTTTTATGTGACAGCAAGAACATACTATGAAAGGTATGGAGTGGAAATCAGAAAGCATCCATTTTGTCTTAGAGTGAGCATGAATACTAAGAGGTTATGTGAGCCCTGTTATGCAATCCACGGCTATAGTGGGACCTTTTAAAACTGCTTGAGTCCAGGGAAGAGGAAAGGTCTTTCTGGCATCAAATCCCCATCCTGTAGTCACGAGTTTAAAGCACTTACGAGCGGCTCCTAAATGACTCACTGTTACCACTGCTGCTGGGTCATCTGCCGGCAGAGGGAGTCCCAACTAGCAAACAAGTGCCCGCCTATGGTGATTTCCGAGAAACCCCGGAGCAGAAGCGAGCACCATTTCCCAGAGCGGGAGGGAGCAAACCCTGCAGTTTCCTGGCTGAAAAGGGGGGAGGTAGGGCCAGAAACGTCACCTTGTTTCTTTGAAGTGTCAGTTTTGGGAGTTGCCTCTATGGGCGCCGCGCCAGGCGAAAGGGGGTAGCGGGGAAGGGGGCGCCCCACCCGCATCGGTTCGTGTCTCCCGGGCCTAGGGTGCAGCACATGCTGTAGCGAGATGCTCAGCCCCTGCCCCAGGCCCTTTAGGGGAAACTCGCCCCATCCGCCTGCCTCGCCCTTTCTGAAAGGGGAGCGATCGGCAGCCTGCTCCAAGGGTGCCTGCGGGCCCCGAGCGAGCCAGAGGCAGCAGCTGCCCGCTAGGGCTCTGGGCCCAGGCGGCTGCCAGGCTTTGCCCGCCCCCCGGGAGCACCCGTGGCCCTTTCCCAGCAGAGCCACGCGGGTTGTGTCTTCCCGCGGGCAGCTGGAGGGAAGCGGTGGCCGCTTCTTGTGTGAATGGCGCTGGGAGCAGCCCCGGGCAGTTTGGGGTCCATGTGTCTTGCGAGCCTGCCCCGAGTAGCCTGGGTCCGCACCCCCGGCCAGCCCCGGGTCAGGGTGTGCGGAAGGCGAGCCGGGGCCCCCTTGCCGCCCGGCGCTGCTCTGCTGGCGGGGTGCCGGGCTTCGCCCCTGGCTTTCCCGTGCAGCGCGCTGGGGCGGGGCCGCTGCCATCGTCCCCGGCCTCGGGCGCTTTCTCTTCCCAGCTGCCTCCCATGGGGAGCGGGCCAGGCCGGGAGCGCTCCCTGCGCGGCTGGGCAGCTGCACAAGCTGCCGGGGCCACGGCGGCGGCGCTGGCAGCCTCGCTGCGGAGGCCAGGAGAGCCGGGGGCGCCCCCGCGCCCAGCCGCTGGCCTAGGGCGTTTCCTGTGGATAAGCAGGCGGCAGGAGGCAGGACGTCGTGGGCGGTGACTGAGCAGCCAGGGAGCAATTTATCTCCCAGCGCCAGAGCCGGGTCTCGGGCGGGGCAGCCGTTGCAGCTTTGCCAGCTCCCCCCGGTCTCTCTCCGAGGCTGCGTGTTTTCAGCAGACGCACATGTCCGCGCGCGGCTCCATGCTGGCAGCGCCTAGTCCTGGTCGAGCTCCGGACAGGCCGCCACCGCCAGTCTGGCCCGCTGCAATGTGGAAAGCTGCAACCTAGGAGATTGTGTAATTTAGGAAGAATTATGGGGCACTGAGCATGCTCAATAGCTCTGCCGGCAGGTCTCCGTGAGAGCCGGGCGCAAACCAGTGGGGGTTGGTGCTAGGCTCCCTGGCCCCCACTTGGAACAAAGCTGTTACCCAGATTCCAGCGTTTTATGCCCCTTTCCCTGCTGCCTGTGACCGCGGCTGCTGGGGGTGTGAAGTGATCACGGGGGACCAAGCGGTAGCACCCCACTGCTGAGGCAGTAGCAGCAGAATAAGGGTCTGAGAAGGTGGAAGGAAACTCTCAGGCTATGTCTACACTAGCGGCTTCTTGTGCAAGAAGTCTTGCTCAAGAAAACGTCCACACTGCCATGTGCCAGCTGTGCTTTTGTGCAAGAGCATCCATGGCGGTGTGGACGCTCTCTTGCGCAAGAAAGCTCTGATGGCCATTTTAGCCATAGGGCTTTCTTGCGCAAGAAACCCCGGCTGAGCGTCCACACCGCCCTCTTGCGCAAGAGCTCCTGCCGCAAGAGGGCTTACACCTGTTAAAAAAGAGCGTAGCTCTTGCACAAGAAGCCCTCTCTTACCATGCCGTACTGTAAATTTCCTTGCGCAAGAGCGGGCGGGCCATGTGGACGCTCTGCAGATTCTTGCGCAAGAACTGCCATACTTGCGCAAGAAGCCACGAGTGTAGACATAGCCTCAGAGCCCACTGCTCTTCTGTCCCGCATCCCCAGGCCCCATGACCATAGAACAAGGAACCCTGGGCCTGCTTACAGAACCAGCGACTCTGTGACAACACAGAAATCAGGAGCAGGGAGCAAGAGCCAGTTCCTGCTGTGGTGGGGCCAGGTGAGAAGTGCCTGTCCATGGCTGCTGCAGCGGACAATGCTGGGTGAAGGGTGAATGTCCCCCAGCTGGGGGACAGAAAGATACAGGAAGAGACACTCAAACTGTCTGAAATGTATAGTAGATAGCTTTACATTTCTCCACCCCTGCCCCTTACTGGGGTTATAGCTGCCCAAGTCCTCATCTCTGGCCCCTTGCTTGTCCCCCTGTAGTCATTCTATAGCAGTGTTTCCCAAATAGTGCTCTGCGGAACCCCAAGGTTCCGCAAAGTGAAAGTAAGGGTTCCGCAAGAACCCGATCAATCCCCCCCACACCCCAAGCAGGTCTTAGGAGCCCGGTGTAACCCATATTCAAGGGTTTTTTGTTTTTCCATCTTTTTTTTGGGGGGGGGGGGAGGGTCGACCAGTTTCCCCCAGTGTTTTCTTTTTAAAGGGTTCCGTGGCTAAAATTGGGAAATAGTGTTCTATATTATAACTCCCTCCTGCCAGACCCTTCCCTTTCTGTTTTATGAGAAACAATCAAATTCCAGGCATATCTCATTATCCTGGCCCAACCAAACCCAGAGCTGGCTTTAAGGTTTAAGTTATGATAAGGGGAAGCTGCATACCAAATGTGGTGATCCTAGCATTTACCGTTTTGGAGCAGTTCTTGAACAAACGGACTTGTGGACAAACAGACACACATTTCTAAAACATATAGTAAGATTTTTGGCAGTGTTCCTTTAAGATGTTAATGGGGACTTGTAGCACATTCCCTGATGCATTAGCTGTGGATTAATGAAAGCTTCTTTTTGGGAAGGGGGATGCATAGGACAGCACCAGACAGTCAGGCACAGTGGTGAATTCTGAACCGTATAAACGGCTGAGCCTTGACTGTGTGCCAGTTCCTTTTTTAAATGCAAAGTGATGGAAACCGCCGTGTGCAAAGCAAAGAAGAGGGTCCTTCCGCCATGGATGGTAGTGAGGGAGGTGGAGCCAAGAGAGACTGTGTCAGCAGTAAGACCCAAGAGAGCGAAGAAGACAGCCATGGCAAGGTAAGCACGTTGTGCAACCGGGCAGCTGGGGCTGCAATCGCATTGGCTTCTGTGGGGCCTGGTCAGTACTTGGCTAGGAAACCCCCAAGGAGAAGCGAGAGTATCACCTGAAAGTGCGGTTGGAGGCTCAGTCAGGGTGTTCTTCCCTGGGTCAGAGCTGCAGAGAGTGCTATGCTGGTGGAGCTGCTTGCTCAGGAGAGATGGAAAACACAGAGCTGTTTGTTTAGATCTTAATGTGCTCATCACAAAAGATGGAACCGTGGTCAAATCCCTTGGGTATTTACTCTCTCTCAGAGCTATGCTATTCTTCACTTCCCTCCCTATGCTCCCTCTTGTGCTTGATCCCTTCTGCTGCATTTGTCCCTGAGCTGTGGTCCCCCAGCCTATGCAATGCTTTGAGATCCTGCAGGGCTAACTGTTGTACTTTGTATTGTAAGGGACTGTGATGGTTATGGAAATACACAGGAATGTTCCAAAAAGGTTCTATTTTCTGCTCTGAGCTGATGTACATAACTCCGCCCAAATAATCTGACTTCAACTAAAGTAATAGTGGTGTGGGAAGACAGTCAGACTCCAGCTTCTGACTTCCTGTTATTGAAAAACAGGGACTTTCCAGAAACAAAAGCAAACATTACATGATCCCAGCACAGACATGCCCTGCTCTTGGGGGAATTCAACAAATTAAAAATTCTGCACACAATCTTTTAAAGTTCTACAATATTCTGCATTTTTATTTGTTAAACTAGAACTACACAAGCATGCCAGTTTCAATTATTTTGGTAATTTATTTCACAGTACCCATGTCTATATCATTACAGATACACAAAAATTCCTCCAGGAGTAGGGAGTTAAGGAACCCCCTACAACAACCCAGTTTCTAACTCTCTGCCTCCTCTCCCCAGAGCCTCTAGTCACTCCCCCAGAGCCCAGCTGTGAGTACCACCCAGCGCAGACACACACACACCCCCTTCCCCACAATGCCCAAGCACCCAAAGAAACAGCATGTTTCTGGGTTCTGGGCTTGTATGACATTTTCTGCATGCTGCCTCCTTCCTTCAGGACATGCTGGGAACTACAGCTGCAGGAACCCCCCCTCTGTAATGTCTTTTATTTGCAAGCTAGGCTCTGCCCTCTCCAGTGCTGGTTGTGGCCATCAGATATGCAGCCCATTTCAGTGCAGAAGGGAAGGGAGGAAATTCTGCACAAAACCCATTAATTTCCGCACAAGTTCTGCATTGCGCTGTGATGCAGTATTCCCCCATGAATACATTCCTCTGCTGATTGTGTGTCTGTGGGGGGAAGCATTCTCATTTCTGCCTGTGACAGTGTTCCCCAGCTAATTCCTGATTTTGTTTTCTTTCTAATCTCTTGGCCTGTCCAGGACTGTGACTGTCTATTGTATGAATGAAGCGGAGCTGGTGGATGTGGCCCTGAGCATCCTGGCTGAGGTGAGCGCCCAGGCCTGCTGGTCCATCTTCCTGCCAATGCAGCAGGTTCCTAACATGTCCCTGTCCTAACATGTCCCAGTCTAGTCTAAAATATCTGGCTTCCATCACTTCCCTTGGGGACATTCCATTGCAGGGAGGCTAAATAGAAGCATTCTCCTTTGTAGCCAGCTGCCTCCATTTCAGTGATGCCAGGGTCCAGCACGTGTAACATTATAACATGTCCCCCAGAAGCCTTGTGGAAACCACAACAGCAAGTGGGTCAGGCGGGAGGAGGGAATGGGTGACTTGGTTGAAGCACAGACTTGGGAAGTCTGCATGCTGTTTCATGCTCTGCCTCACACCTCCTGCATGACCACTCACGTTGCTCTTTACCTCAGTTTACCCCTCAGTAAGTGCGGATACTGCTGCAGCTCAGCTTTGCCAGGGCATTGGGAAGGTTACCATTTGAGAGGTGCAGATTGTGGTGAGGAGGAATGCCCATGAATAAATGCATGGAGAGAAGTTTTCACACACACAAGCCCTTCTGACCATCAGGAAGGTGGTGCAGAAAGAGGACACGTGGTTAACAGGGTTTAGTAACACAATTCCCAGCAATTATTTATTTAGAGGGGAGAAGTTTTTTTCTGGAATGTGGTTATGCTCCCTGCCCCCCTAAGCATGTTTGCCTCTCCCACATCTGCATCACAGTGACCCTTGCTGGGGCTGAGGGAGCCTCCAGCCAGTCAGTCCTGCTTCTTGTGCTGGGGGGGAGGTGCACATGTGGGTGTGGAGGGTAAAGCAGTGGCTTTCCTTCCCAGCCCTGTGGGAGCTCGGAGGTGGAATTTCACACGGGTCCATCCAGCTCTGATGGCAGGACTGAGGTCCTTAGTTGTTCCTGACTGTTAAAGCTCCCCTGTTCACTTTTGGGGCACCCTTTAGCCTCCACTTCCCCATGAGCATTAATGACCCTGTGATGCTCTTTCAACGTGCACAGGTGTTAACTGTAGTATTCTCCCCAAACTGTAGTGGAGGTGACTGTCCAGAACTCCCCTGCAGCTTCAGTGGCAAAGAGCGGGGGTCTTCCCTGCCCGGTCTAAGCCAGCATGTGTGTGCTGTGAAGCGGGGTGGGATACAGATGCTGTTGATAAGCCTCCCATTGCATTTAAAGAGATTGGAGCCTGGTGCCAGCAGGGATGGGTGTTTCTCCCTCTTGCTTGGGAGAGAACGCTTTCTGGACACGTCTGGTTTGTTTCTGTGCCAGAATCGTAAATACAAGGAAACCGAGGGGAGTGTTCCATCGGAAACCGAAGGGAAGCAGGAAGGCCAGCAAATGCCAACCGAGCCTCAAAGGAGCCCAGCAAGCAGCAGTGGGACCAGCACCCCGCGGCCTGATGCTCAGCCAGACGATTTAGGCTGTGCTAGCAGGACGGACACAGAGGACGATGAGGATGATGCTTTGAAATACGTCAGGGAGATCTTTTTTAGCTGAAGTCTTGTGGGTTTTTAAACCAGTGCAAAAATAATGCCAAAAGGAGCCGTGGTGGTGGGCAGGGTGCAGAGCAGACCTAGGCGCTGGCTCCAGTGGGTGAGAATACAGCCATGGGGGCTGTCCAGGTGCCCCAAATGCCCTCCCAATTCAAAGTGAGCCCAGAGCAGAGATGTGGGCAGGGCCTGAGAGAAAGTCTGAGAGGAGCTCACCCTACCCCAGCTGCATAGCCTGTGTCTGGTTCAAATAGAGCCTTGCTCAGGCTGTCTGAACCCAGGGGGGAACAGCCTCTCACCCACCCTAAGGCTCCCCGCCCCTGTTCCTTGTGGGCCGCCTGTCCTCTCCTCCCCTCCTGCCCCCACCCAATGGTGCCAAGAGGGCTCCTGATTGTCAGTCTCTGCAGCGAGATTGGGGACTGAACTCCCTGGGCAGGGCAGACACAGGAGGGGAAGGAGGCAAAGGAGTTGCTCTGTAACCCTTGATCTGCAGGCCAGCCAGTGAGGCACCTTTTATCAATGTTATGTAAACTTCAAAAGGTTATTAAATTATGTAATGTCTCTTAAAACCAAGCATCCATGTGCTCCGCCTCCACCTATGCTGTCTCCTCGCCTGCTTGTTGGCATGGTCGCTTTATTTACCTGATATGTCAGTGGGCCTTGTGTGATGAGCAGGCGGGCCAGAGAAACAAACAGGTTCCATTGTTTAGGGCAGATGTGGTCACTAGCTCCCCATGCTGTTCCTGGTTTAAATGCACTTTAGTTATAATTTCTCCATCTGCCCACAACTCTGACTCCTCACCATGTGCCTCCGCTGGGCAGGAATGCCAGTGAGCTACTCATTTTCAAATGATCATTTATGAGGCACATTGTGTATAAAGATTATTGCAGTAGTGTGAATACATGATGCTTTGAGTCACACACATTAGTCAATATGGCAGCAGCCAAGCATGTTGTCCTCCAACGTTCCACCACTGTGCTCCAGCTCTGCCCTGCACAGTCCCTGTCCTGTGCCTACCACGTAGTGGGGAGAGGCCTACTGATGGTTTCTCCTCTGGGGACAACTTTGTCACCAGCATGTCTTTTGCCAGGAACAATAGGGTGGTGACACTGCCATTCCACACTTGTGGAGACTAAATACACACAATGGAGAAGGCTCAGCACCTGGTTCCCAACCTTTTGAATTGCATTTTCTGCTATGTTAAATACTTCTAGTTTTAGGCTTGTTTGAAATATTTTGCAGACAAGCTTGAATGCATGCTGCTGGGCTGGGAAAGGGTTCCAACCATCATAGTTTGGCCTCTTCTTTGAGTTCAAACCTAGGAACACTTCCTTTACAATGGGACAGATTATGCACACAGCAGCTGAAATTGCCTAGTAGAAAAGACCTGGGAATCTTTCCTGGTATCCCTGATGCTGTAGTCGAGCTGCTCATGCCCAAATTCTGTTAGCTTTGCACATGGACCTCAGCTCAGACGTGCCAGCACCCCCACAAAGATGCAGTCACCCTTCTCTGCTGGGTTGGCTCTAGTAGCTAATCCTGATTTGCCTTACATCTGTTAGCCAGGCCTTAGAACCCTTTGCAGCTTGCCTTTCCTGTACCATGACAACCCATCTTTCTTGCAGCGACTAGGCCGGCGATCAATACACAAGAGCAGGCTATATAGGCTATCAGATGATTAAAACAACTGGATTGGTAAGTTCCTACGCGGCACTGAATTTCAGTGCCACAAGCTAGCGCTGTGTCTCCCTCCTTCTCTGCCTTCAGACCTCCAAGGGTGGGAGCTGCTTCTCAGGGGATGGGCTGTCCTTTGCAGGATCCCCCTGGAGCCACTGGAGGCATGCAGCAGCAGCAAAAAACTGGAGCACCTGCAGGGCCTGGGCCCCTGCAAGAGCCATGAAACCCCCACTGAGTTCAGAGAGTAGGATCCAACTCCAGGTCTGCAACAGAAACAAGCTGAGGCCGCCCGCCAGAAGTGTAGCCGAGAGGCCTAGCGCCACAAGGGTCACCTCCCACGCCTCCCTCTCTCTCTTGTTGGCACATTGGGTCTGGAGGGTAAAAAAGGGGGAGAAGAGACAGAGGACCTGGGCTGTGTATACACAGAGCCTTGCCAGCACTAGCTCAACCTGGCCAATCCCCAGCTCCCTCAGGTCCTTGAATTGCAGGCACTGCAGCTCTCCAGCCGTCTGGTTCCACAGGCAGAAGTTGTAGAAGCCGATTCTTTTTTTGGGAAGGTTGATGATATTCCCTGCTTCCCACATCAGGGCATACAGCATCAAGACAATGGACCCTGCAGCCAGGAAGAGGATACTCCAGGGCAGCAGGCGTGCCCTAGTTCTCTGCAGCAACAGACTCATTCTCGTTTCCATAGAAGCTCCTCAAGCCCACGGTAGCGCCCTCCTTGGCGAGACCTGCTGTAAGATATGAATGGGAAGAGCCCTCAGTCTCAATGTTCACATCAGTGATCCCACTGCTTTCCCCCAGGCCCAGGTAACACCCGCACAGCAGGTGTGGTGCAGCTCCTTCTCATGGCTGGTCCTCTAGAGGATAACAGGTTACTATTGCTCATAGAGCTCAAGGCCAGAAGGGACCATCGTGATCAGCTTGTCTGACCTGCACATTGCAGAATCTCACCCACCCTGTCCTGTTATAGACCCCTCCAGAATCTCACCCACTCTGTCCTGTTATAGACCCCTAACCTCCATCTGAGTTACTGTAGTCCTCAAATCATGGTTTAAAGACCAAGTTACAGAGCATCCACCAGTTACACTAGTTTGAATCTGCAAGTGACCAGTGCCCGAAATCTCCCCATGGTCACTAGGAACCTAACCCAGGGGGCAATTCCTTTGCGACCTAAAATCTGGCGACCGGTTAGACTGTGAGCAGTGGCAAGACCTGCCAGACTGACACCTGGGAAAGAAGTCTGTAGTGATTCAGGGCCATGCCCAGTGAGTGTCCCATTTGGGGATTGTTGCCAGTGGCCCACCTGCCATTGTAGGCAATCTTACCATACCATTGCTCCTGTTGGTAAGGTCTGTAGCATGGGGCTGAAGGGCCCAGGTTCAAAGGGCTGTTGCCTGCCCACGTGAGGGGCTGATACATGCACTGTTAGTTTCCTACATGTGGAAAATGGGGACTTTGCTTCCTCTGGGAATGAGCCAGGAAAGAAATGAACAAATTCTGTGAATTAACAAGGGGACCATTTAAACATTAAACTAGAAGCAAACAAGGTTTCCTGAGCCCAGCACTGGGCAGGGACAAAGGTTAGTATTGCAGCTGCCTGTGAAGTGGGGCTCTGGTTTGAAATGTGACTAGAAATGCCCTTGAGGGGTTCTGGTTTCTCAGCAATCCCACAACCACTTTGTGCCACTGACATGCCAGGAGATGGTCATTCTACCACCCAGCCCCGCGCATGGCACCTGTGCTCTGCCTTCCTCTCATGTCAGTGCCAGGAGTGACGACCCTGCAGCTGGAGTTTGGTTGACCAAGCATGAGAGGGACCAGAGGCTCTGGCTCCCTCCCATAGCTCTGCTGGCTGGGCAATGCTCACTGGTGGCCAAACAGGGCTGTAGCAGGAGGGGCTGACACACAGATGTGAAGTGAGGACCCTGGCACTTGTCTGCCTAGCCCTGCGGGGGGGCTGGCATTCTAGGGACAAAGGCAGGTGGTAATGAGGAGACAGCACAGTTCAGCTTCTTTAGGGAGTTTGCAGTTTTCCCAGTGCCAAGAACTGAGAGGCAGTGATATGGGACCTTATGGGGTGGAGAGGAGATGCCACACTAGAACCTGACACCCATTTAATTGTGTCTCATCTTCCCCTTAAGTATTTGGGGGGAGGGGAGACCATAGGGAATGAGCAGAACCACCTGCCATCAGCAGAGAAGCTCTCGGGATAATGAACAAGCTTCCTCTAGCCACTGCCAAGATAAGTAAAGGCAAATGGGCCAAGTTCTGCCTTTTTGCATGTGGGACACTCAGGCAAAGGAAGGGGCAGAGCGCAGAAGGAAGAACATGGCCTGTCTATAACTGCTTCTCATATGCCTTAGCAGCCAGGTAATCACTTTCACCAAGAGGGAAAGTGAAAGTGCCTCACTGGACAAACGCACCTGCATGCTTCAGCTGATACAGGGTGGTACTTATGACCATGACACATTATTATGGCTTTAATCTGAAAACAAACACTAAGGCTATGTCTAGACTGCCCCCTCTTGTGCAAGAGACTATGCAAATGAGGCAAAGTGGTGAATACTGCAGCACCTCATTTGCATACTTAATGAGCAGCCATTTTGTGCAAGGGGCTTTTGTGAAAAAAGGAGTTGTGTAGACAGCTCCTTTTTGGGCAAAAGCCCCTTGCTCATTAAGTATGCAAATGAGGTGCAGTGATAGTCACTGTTTTGCCTCATTTGCATATTCTCTTGAGCAAGAGGGGGCAGTCTAGACATAGCCTAACTGAAGTAACATGGAAGCCAAGTGGTGCTGTGCACTGTTTGGGAGAGAAGAAAGGGATGAGCATTGCCAAGCTGTTTGCTGCCAGGTCCATCCTCACTTGCCCATCTATGTGTCTAGCTTCAGTGTAAAATCTGTCATTTTTTGAGCAGTAATGTACACAAGTGGGCTCCTCAGGGTGGGACCTTCCCAGTGTTCCCTCTCATCTTTTCCATCCATGTGTGGAATTTTCCCACCCATATGCGGAATACATTTTTATGTGCACCACCTATAGAACTACAAAAAACTAGCTGTGAGCACTGTGCTAATCAGCTGGGCAGCACTGGACTCTCTCCTGAGTGGCTGCACAAGGGCACAGCTTACAGAAAACACTGGACCTTTAAAAAAAAATTTTCTCTGCTGGATTGTGAGTCAGGTATTAGGGCCCAGTTGCCAAGTTTGATAGGGTAAGAACCTTGATGTCATTTATTGGAAATGCCTAGATTAGTACCTTCCTGAGAAAGCATTTTCGCTTTTGGTTCTGGTGAAAAGAAGCATGAATCATGGGAAGACAAACACAATGAGCGGGATTTCTATTGTTGGAGTAGGCACCCGAAGTGGCAATTAGCTACTTAAGTCCCTCTTGTAAATCCCAATGGAGGGACCCAAACAATCTAGCTCTAGCCCCAGGAGACAGTTGCTGTGGGAACAGACCTGTAGTGGCGATTTCCTCGTTCTCTCTCAGTTCAGCCTGACTTCTTGGCAGCCTTGCCTGGCCACTTTTCTCTCCGCTCCTTGGCTTCTTTTCACCTGATTCTAGGGCTTGCGGTTTAGGCTGAAAAACAAAATCAGAGGTAAAAAGAGAGTCCCAGCAGGACTGCACAGGGAATGGGATCAGCAAAAACAGCTGCCTCAGATGCTCAATGGTGATTTGCTGGTTGGGTCTGAATGTAGACATCAAGCAGGGTCAGGGAGTGAGAGAAGGCTGCCTACGCAGGTGTGGCTTTGAACACTTCAGAGAGGGAACTGGCTGCCTCAAGCCTAGTCCCGCGTGTGTCCTGTATTCCCAGTGGTGGGGCAGCCTTCCCTTTCACTCCATTTAACAGCCCCCAGACGTTTGCTTTGGTGTTACCACGGTTCTGCCAAGGACTCCACTGAACTGTATTTGGATCCCACCAACCTCACCCCACCGGCTGTCGCCACTGTGCAACCCACGACACGTGCCAGGCAGCATTGTGTGGGGAGCGGATATAGATAAAGATGCTAAGCCACAAGCTCACACCATGCTCTATGGGTGGGACCCCTGTGCCATACTCAGGGCCCTGGGCGTGCTGCAGCACAGGGGGGTCCTGGGAACTTCAATGCTTCCAGCCTCTGTGCCAAGAGCCCCGGACAGGGATCTGAACCCGTGACTCCCTGGCAGCGAGCCAGTCTCTGCACTAACCAACAGGCTTCTTCCTGTGGTTTGACAAAGGCTTGGCCCCTACCATGTAGAGTGCCCCCCACCCCCACAGGCCCAGTATCACCCCCTCACCATCAATACCTCACTTAAACTTCCGAAGGTTTTTCTTGGAGCTGGCCTGGCGAGGTCTGAATGTGCTCCTGCGCTTGCCAGTGAGGTCCAGTGCACTGTAAGAAACACAACCACACAGACAGCTCAGAGGTGGCTGAACAGCAGAGCAGATACAGAAGGGACAAGATGAATAGTCCCCATTGATTTCCACCCGGGATGCCCTGCCTTCCTCTCCAAAAGAGCCTGGTTTCTGGTGGCAGCCTGCCCCATCTGAAGGGGAATGAGACCAGGGGGAGGATGTCACAGCAACAAATAAAACCCCAAACTAGTTGGCTGACTCAGGGTGCTGGGCCTGGTCATGGGGTGGGAGAGGCATGGGGCCTAGGAAGGGCACAGGGCTAGCCTCCTGGGGAGGGCCAGCGTAGGAGCCAGAAGAGGGTGTGTGTTTAGCTATGAAATAATACTTAGGCTTGGCTGTGACTGAAAGGCTAGTTGATAGTAACATTGATTTCACCTGGTACACTGAACGCAAAGTCCAGAAATTGGTAACAACTGGGAGGCACTCCACCGTCCCACTTGTGCTTGCAGTAATCCAGTAGCACCAGCTCTTGGCCAGGACTGCCAGGAGAAGGAGGACAAGCCCCCTGGCCTTGGGGGGAGTGGGGAGGCCACCTCTGTGCTGAATGACCCATGCCCAGAACAGAGCCAATCAGGAGTCGGATGACCTTTTTTGTGGCTGGAGACTTGTCTGGCTCAGCTCAGCTCAGCTCTGCCAGGACCCCAGCAGGGCTGTGGTGTCCCTGGCCTGGGGGCTATTCAGAGAGCCCTCTACAGCTCTGCTGTCGCTGCCTTGGTCCCTGGCATGCCAGCCAGGAGCTCTCCCCAAGCTGACACTGCTCCACAGCAGGATGGCCTCTCACGGGGCTGGAGGCTTGTCATAGGCAGGCCATTCCTCTGGTTTTAAACTGGACACATCTGCTTTGCTAATATCCTCCCCGGCCCCGCATCCTGTAAGGAGATAAACCCACACCTGCTTTTGTCGGGGGCAGATGCACCCCCATCCCCAGTGTGCCTCACATACCCCGCAGGGGCCAGGCCACACCTTTCCCAGCAGGAGCAAACATTGTGGTGTTCTGGGAATGAGCAGGAGACCATGCTAGCTCGTCCCCTCCCTACAGCCTGCCCTGTGCCTTGTGCCTCACCGAAGGAGCCCCCTGGAGTCCTGCTGTCAGGGCTGGCCTAGCCCCAGCCGGGGCCCCACTCCCCAGTTTCCAACAAGTGTAAAAATAAAAATCAATTAAAATAAAAAAAAATTAAAAGTAAAAATCGCTGTTAACTGTCAAAATGAACACAAAATAAGACTGGGATTCCACCAGGCCCCACCCATGATGTGATGGCCCAAAGCCCTATCCTGGCCCAGATTGGTCCCACATTAATCCACCCTAGACCCTTCTGGTAGCAGCACTGAAATGCAGCTGTTGGGGCATCAGCCTGCACCCCAGTACTATGGAGAGAAGGCCAAGGCAGTGGGGTAAAGCCCTACTCTGCCACGCGGAGCCCACGGGGTCTTTGCTATGCCACAGCACAGAGACACTCCAGCCCCTAAATTCCATGGCATTCAGTGGCCCTGATTCAGCCCCACTGGTGCTGACACAGGGCCCAGCTCCGGGCATGGGCATAGGCATAGGCTAGGTGAAGTCACCATTTCCATCTCCAGCTGCCCATGGACTGGTATGTGCAGCTGTTTGGACCCAGCCCAGCCCAGTGCCTGGCAGGGCCCCCCTGAACAGGGGCATTCTGGGGGGTGAGCCTTACAACTGCTTTGACATCCCATTGTGACAGCAAAGGTGAACCAAAGTGAGTCTGGGCAGCACAGAAACCTCCCCAAAGTACCTCTCTTGGGAAGAGAAAAGGCTGAGATGACCCCCACTGGGATTTAAACCTGCCTATGACTGACACCTTTCTTTTTCATGCTAAGAGTGCACATGTTCTTCCAAGCCAAGGGCATTTAGGCTTATGTCCAGGGGAAAAACAAACAGAGGAAGGAACTGGGTTTGCATGTGAGTGTGTCCCCACCCGTCCACCCATTCCCACAGTCTGTCGTGACTCTGCCTCTCCAAATGGCTGCCTGTCCCTGCAGGCAGTAGATATTTAAAAGGAACAGACACATCAACAAAGACACTTCAGTGACCTAAGTCAATACATGGCACTGGCAGCTGTTTTAGGGGTTGCTGCTGGGACCTGTTATCAGGGATGAGCTCTTCCTCTCCTGATCCCATGTGGTAATTCGTCAAAAGACTCTGTCCCTGGTAAAAGACCATTCCTACATATCACCAAGGCCACTGCCCTGCTGCTTGCACCAGTATGGGGAGGGCCTGGTGGTCTTGTTGTTTTCTACTGCACCTGCTTGTTCCTTCATTCCTCTGGTTTGCATGGAGGGTGTCCCACTTCAGAGGGTAGGATCTGAGTAAATCAGGCAGCTCTTAAAAACAAGACTGATTGCCCAGCCCTTTCTCACCTGAAACTATGCGCTCGTTCTGGCTTAGTCAAGGACAGCCAGAGAGAAGGTGGGAAACCAAAGGAACAGGGGAAGGAGAAACAAAAATCAGAGCAGAAGAGACGTCAGAGAAAAGGTAACAATATGAGAAGGGAAAAACCTGAAGAAGATCCAGGCCATGAGGAACAGCAGCCCTGCCAGTCCCAGAGAGGAAGGCCTGCTCTCCGCTTCAGGACTTGGCAGAAATAGCAGAATGACTAAGTCATCTGACCCAAAATAAGTACTCTGAGGAACTCAAGTACAATGAAAACAAACAAGCAGAGGGGGAGAAGGAAGGGGAAAGGTTTCCGGTTTCCTTTGGCATTCCAGAGTAATTGCCACTGTCTTGAACATCTCTAGAGCACACCCTAAAATGCTTCTAGATTGCACAGGTCATTCTGGAAGATATGAACTAGAGCAACTGTCCCCTCCCCCACCATTTGAAATTGAAAACATTCAGGAGTTCAAACTTGACCCCTTGACATCTGTTTTCCTCTTTGGCCCTGGCCCTATTCCATTCTGGGCAGCTGTCGTGTTGTTTCCTACCTACTGATCCCTGCTAGTCTTTTCCAAACCATTTTGGGTCCAAACAGATGTGAATCCTGGACTAAATGGTGATAACTTTTGTTACAACCCCATCTTCAAATTACAAATCTGTATGGGGGTCACATAAAACAACTAGAGCCATGTCTCCCAGCCTCTCCAGACTAAGGTAACCCTTTCAGGAGTCAGATTTGTCTTGCATACCCTCCAGTTTCACCTCACTTAAAAACTACTTGCTTACCAAATGAGAAATAAAAATACAAACGTGCCACAGCCACACTATTACTGACAAATTGGTTACTTTCTCAGGTTTACCACATAATTATAAAGTAACTCAATTGGAATATAAATATTGCGTGTACGTTTCAGTGATTAGTACATAAAGCTGTATAAACAAGTGATTGTGGCTAGTATTAAATTTTAGCTTGTACTGACGTTGTTAGTGCTTCTTATGTAGCCTATGCAAGTAAAACTAGGCACATACCTAGTTGGGTTGATGTACCCCCTGGAAGACCTCTGCCTACCCCTAGGGATACCTGTGCCCTTAGTTGAGAACCACTGACCTAGAATACAACTAGTATGTTTACTGCTTGCATAGGTGTGTCTTCTTCAGTGTGAAGATAATCTGTAACAATGGGTGCACTGGTATGCAGGCATATAAGAATGTGGGTTTAAATAAATGTCATGTACTTAATGGCCGCAGGGGCAGGGAAAGGGAATGCATAGGTGTTAAGGTCAACTGCTGATACTTGGGATTTGTAACTGGAGATGAGAATTTTTCTACAGTACTTAGCTGAGATTTAGCAGCTCTCTATCAGTACTCCAGCTAGACTTAGATAGTAGCATCCCATTAAAGTGCAGTTCTCTCTCATATTTCAATTTTGGAGCTCTGTAATTATGCAATCTGATTTTCCTCCTTAATGATTTTCAAATGAAATGTGCACCATTTACAAGTAGAAAGCTGCTCTTTTCTTGCTGCCAGATCTGTGAACTCATCCTGGGATCTGAAAGGCAAGCTGGGTTCTTTCTGGCTCAGTTCCATCTCTGAAGCCCTAGGGAGATCACACATATAATCTGGGGAAGATTTTGTCTGCAGCTTGAAGGGAGCTACCTATGATCTGCGCATCAGCAGCTGCGTGGTCTCTGCAGTGCTAACCATAAAAATAAAGGGGCTGAGGTGAGTATTTCCTTCTCACACACATTGTCCCATTGACTTCATTGGGAATAGCAATCACACAGGGCCAGATCCCAAACCCATTGATGTCAAACTGTATCAGCCTCTCCTTTCACAACAAGGCGGAATCTAGTTTCTCTACTTCCTTTGCTATCACACAAGATTTTCCACAACATGATGCAGCGTAACCCCACATACTACAAGCTAATTTCATGTAAATTGATTCATCGGCTTGGTAATTAAAAGAGGTTCCATTTTTACCAGAGGAGAAAACCTCAGCCTTTAAATCCAAGGGTAGGACTCAGGCATTGTAACACTGAATGTCACAGCCCCTAACTTTTACCTGCCTAGAAAATCTCAGGAACAACACTGCAACCCATAAAGCCTGAATTGGGGCCTCAGCTCCCAATGCACTGAATGGAGCTAACATGAGCCCCCCAAAAAGGCAATGTGCTAAACAGGGAGCCACCAAAACTCACCAATGTGAGATGTTAATGAGAAGGGTGTGCTAAGAACCCCGCTCTCTGAGACAGGCATCTAAATCCAGGCTCTAGAGAGGTGCCTAGTGCTGCTAGCCACCCATGGCCAAGAACCTGCTGCCTGGACACCTAAGCCGCTACTTGCAGCAAGCCCACTTCCCAGACTCCAATAGGTCCATGCAAAACAGCCAAATGAATTGCTTAGGAGGCAGAAATCCCAGGGTCAAGTCCCTCCTCTGTCAGCAGCCAAAAAGGATTTGATCCCCAGCTCTTAGAAGAGGGCTGTAAACACAGAACAATGGAGTTGGGGCTCCATCAAACTCTCCTGTGGAAGCTGCTTCACTGTGGAGAAATAATGAATAAATGATTGGAGCTGGGGTCCCTTGCCTCTGGGGTGGGCTCTTGAAGCACTGGACTAGAGTCAGTCTCTCTCTGGCTCCAGCACAATGACTTCTCCACCGTGGGAGACCCCTGTTGAAAGCCTTTCTCCCCTTCTGGCAATAAGGGAAGTACTGAACCTAGGCCCAGCATTCAGAGAGGCAGCAAGCAGCTCTTGAGTTCAGAAGCAGAACCATAAAGGTGAGAGAACTATCACTCTGAAACTATAGATGTGGTGTGAGATTAGAAGCCTAAAGAATTGAGTGGGGTTTTCTGTCACAGTGAAGCCAACAGTAGGACTTAGATGCTCAAACCCCAGAATTAATCCCCTTTGTGGATCTGAGTCTTAATGATCAGCTGTAACATGAAAACTAAAAAATGAGAGCTGATTCTGCTTGCAGTTACTCTGTCTTTTTAAGGTTATATTACTCCACTAAAATCACTGGTGTTGCTCAAGAGAAAAATCAGGCCAGGAGATGTAAACACTGCCTGGGACATCTGACTGTGTGCAAACACAGAAGTCAGGTAGATAGAATACAGAAACACACACAACCTGATTTTTACTTTTTCAATCAATTCAACTGACCCCCTCAAGTAAATAGAGTGGAAAACTGTTTCAGATTTCACCTACTCTAGCGCCCAATTGTCTATTTCAGTAATTCTTTTCGGTCACACTTTTTCTCATTTAAAATGTTTGCTTTTCTCTCTCTCTCACCCCCCCCCCCCCCCCGCCTTGCTGTGCTAAAATCCTATGCAAACAATAATGAAAGCTAGCTACAGAGAACACTGCCAAATTCACAGAGTAAACAACAGGGGAAACTATGCTGAAACTAACTATAGCCACAGTGCTCTCAAACAAACAAAGCCACCAAACTGAAAAAAAAATACAGTCCTCCTGGATCTCTTTCTATTAGACTGATCTAAGGTGTACTTTGTATTACAGCAATAGATAAACTATTAAGACAGAAATGAGATTTTTAGTTGACTCTGTCCCTTTAATTCAGGAGGGAATTTGACTCCCAAGGCTTGCATGCACAGTATAATCTCACAGAAAGAGACATCATTGCCCGTAGCCCACCGGCAGGGTACTTACGTGAGGCGCACCATGGTGCTGTGTGCGGAACCCAAAACACCAAGGAGAGTCAGCACTGGAAGTCTCCTTCAGCTGATGCACTGAAGGAGAAAAGGGGTGGGGGGAAAAGACCTGTCTTTTTGATTAAAGTAAGAAGCTCTAGGATAATGTTACGGGGAAAATCTTGAGCCCGTGCTCTCCCTTCAAAAGTTATTTACTTCTGCTGCTGCTCTTTGTCCTTGGGTTATGTTTTGCTAGTCAGTAGATTTCACTTTCATTTTGACTGGGACTTCCCACCGCACAGTCATGATCCTAGGTCACATGAATGAGTCAAAAAATGATTGTTCCCGCACCCTGTTGTTTCGCTGATTAGCATGACAAATTTGGCACATAGCTGGAGTTCTGAGACAGATTTGCATTTATTTCTTCAGTTGCTTCTAAAAAGTGGCGAGGAGAGCGTTACTAAAGTGAGGCTTTGCTAGAAACTTTTGCCAGTAGCATTGTCAGTTATGGGTGTGATTCTTTTACAACTTTTCTCTACCTGCAAAAGCCCCAGTTTAGATAGTTATGCTGGCCTATAAGTGCTTTTGCTGAGGTACCTTATTTTGCTTGAGGAACAGATACAAGCTATACAAGTGAAACCACTTTTTTGCAGGTAGAAGCTGTGTTCATAGTAGGAGGGTTTGAACATACAGCTATACTATATCAGCTTTTCCAGTATAGATCCTGGCCTAATTCCTGTTTTCTGACTCACATTGAGCTGCCTTTTTTCACTGCACTTCAGATCCGATTTTTCAGTATAGCTTCTGGTGCTACAGTGGATATGAGAGGCCACTGCTCTTCACTCCAAACACAGCTTTTGTCTATGAAGTTCCAGGGCTCTAAGGGGCTGTGTGTCCAATGGCTATCTGCCAACTACCTCTCAGAAAAGTTCTATGTATAAGCCATGTTGCTAGGAAGGCAACTTTTATAGTGCTGTGTGGAGGAAATGTTTAGGGCCCTACCAAATTCACGTCTCTTTTGGTCAGTGCAGTAAGGCTTGAGGTGCATCAGCAAAGCAGGTCTTGGCTCCGTGAAAGCCACAGAAACCAAATGGGATCAGCAGAGGAGGTGACTTATAAATGTTACATTTTTCCTATTTTAGTTGTTGGATGTAGCTTTTACTGCCTGCTTTGGTTCATCATTTGTATTCCAAGGAGGATGGCTTGTGTTTCTATCACAGGAGGCAGGAGTCCCCAGACACCTTGCCTTCTAGGTTCTGAGGCCTTTTTTTTGCAGCCATATGAGAGCAGCAGCCATAAGCCAAGAAGCAGGAAGTCACATCCTCACGTTCTTCTAAATTATATAAAACCAATGCAATATCCGGCTGTTAAGAAGGCTCCCCCAATAGCACCCACCCTCACCAGATAAGCAAGGAATATTTTAAGATATTTAAAGAAAAACTTCAATGGAATTCTGTATGTCTCAACAATTGTGGGTATGAAATCTATATTGTTTATCTCTATGGGTTCTGTCTGGTTCTTTGTTTCTGTTTGGTGCATAATTAATTTTACAAGATTTAAATCAACTAAAGTGGTGGGGTATGATTGTGTAAAGAATTATTTCACAGTATGTTAGGATTGGTCAAATAATTACTTTAAATATTAGTAAAATGATTGGTTAAAATATAGTTAAGCAGGACTCAAGTTTCACTATATAAACTGTGGTCCTAGAAGGAAACCAGAGAAGGAGGAAAAAGAAAGGAAAAAATAAGGAAAGACCTGAAAGAACTACCTTCCCCACCCCTCAAGACATAGCCCAAGAACAGAGCTGTTAAGAAACCTCTGCAAGATGGTGACACAAAGCACCAAAACTCAGAGGAGTCCACCTGTGTGATCAGGTTTTGTAAGCACAGCATTGTGTATTTAGTGCAGGGCTACTCAACACGCGGCCCATTTGTTTGTGGCCCATGGTGCGGTTTGGGTTTACGCGGGGCTCAACATGTGGCCCATGTGTGGGATCCTTTGAACATGGCCTCCACCAGGAACTAAGGATGTTAAAATGTGGTTAATTGACTAGTCGACTATGTGACGGGGTGCGGTCACAGACGATCCCCAGGGGTGCCTCCCGGGGTGCTGACCCAGCCACTGCCACTCACCTTCCTGCTCTCTGGGGCTTTTCACTGCCCGGTCCTGCTGGGCCAGCTCTGCTGGTCTCCCCCAGCCAAGTCCCCGAGCTGAGGTCCCTGCCTCCACTAAGAAGCAGTACAGACACTGAACCATTTCAGGTCCAAGGAGAGTGCAGTTTAGGGCCCAGCCTCCTGAGAAAGCACTCCCCAGATGGGATCAAACCCCAAAGAATTAGGTAAGCCCCCTTTAAGCAATGAAAGGGGGAATGTGCACACTGGTTGCCCCCCCAGGTAACAATCGCTTACACTGGGTTTGATAGAAAATAAAAATAGTTTTATTAAGTTGAAGCAGTAGGATTTAAGTAGTAATAAGAGAAAGTACACAAGAGGACGGAGTCAGCTCAATATACTTTGAATGCTGCTTGTTACTGTGGCTTTTAAATCACCACAGGGCAAAGAATGACCACGCCAGACCCCTGGGCAAGGTGATGATGGGGCTCTGAGCTCCCGAAAAGGGCAGGGCTGGGAGCAGCCTGCCCTCAGTGCCACCTGGAGTATACCATGCCAGTTCCCCTGCTCAAGCCTTTAGAGATGTGCAGAGTGTGCTGCGCAGCTCCAGCAGCGATTTAAAGGGCCTGGGCTCCAGACACTGCCACTGCCACAGTAGCAGCAGCTAGGAGCCCCAGGCCCTGAGGCAATTGCCCCCTCTGCCCTCCCTATCTGCAGGCCTCGACCTACATGTCATGCAAGTGTGGATATTTTTCACAATGGCAGTTGATACACATTTCTAGGATTTATCACAAACTTTCTGTGCTCCCACTGAACCTTCCTGAAAAACTGCCCTCAAACCAGCTTAGTCAGCTGTGTGGGAATTTTCCTTGGCTGCTTGAAGGTTCCCTATGCAGAGAGGAATCTTTTGTGATGGTGTATGGCTGCTGCACAGGTGGTAGTTGCCCCCTGCCTCAGGGCACCAGCTGCTAGAATAGGCCCTGGAGTTAGTGCAGATTAAAGTAAGCTGATCTAGTCTGCACGGATGCACTGGCCTGGTGTTGAGCTGCTCAATGATCAGGAGAGTGCAGATGGCACCTTTGCAATCTGCTCTGGAGCTATCCTGAACCACTTTGGTCACAGCTCAGATCTGTCCTTCTACTTGACGGTTGTCTAAGGTGCCTATCATCAACTGAAACAATTAGGAATTATATGGAAATCCAGTCCTAGAGTTCCCAGTAAACTTCCTGTTCAGACTAATAAGACTGTCTAATAATTTCTATTTTGTGGGGAACACTGCATGTCCATTCAAGGAATAATACCAGAAACAAGTATCACTTCATTGTATCACACGCTGAGCTCTTCACAGGGGCACACATTTGAACAACACACCTTTATTCTAGTCAAAACAAACCCTAAGTGCACAGTGAGGTTCTGGGGTAATATGAGGGAGACACAGGCACTGAGTATTGAAAAAAGCATCTCTGCACTTCTCACTATTTAGCCAAATCTCCTGAGATTCTCGGACCCTGAGCTAGTGTCCTGGGGATTAATCCCAGAACATTTTGGGGAAGGAACAAATATTCAGTTGGCATAAGTAAAGCGAATTAGATGGACATCCACAAAGACAGCAATACTAGTCCCACCTAGGATCCAGAACCATAGCAAGATGTGATTTTTTTAAAAGTCATTTGACTTACTTTTAGTTTTTTAATTTTAAAATAAACTTCTACATTTTTTCTTTTGCCTCCCAGTGGAACAATATCCCCCTCTAATTCCTCACAGGACTCTCCATCATAGCCACTCTCTGATCTGTAGGGTACACCCTATATTTCCCTAAAATACCTCTGGGTATGTCTGCACTACAGCACTAATTCGAACTAACTTAATTCGAATTAGTTAATTCGAACTAAGCTAATTCGAACTAGTGCATCTAGACCTAAAAACTAATTCGAAGTAGCGTTTTGCTAATTCGAACTAGCATGTCCACATTGAGTGGACCCTGAACCGAAGTTAAGGCTGGCCGGAACCAGGACTTAGAGTGTGGAGCTGCTGCCTCAGGCTAGCCGAGAGCTGTGCTTAAAGGGACCCGACCCCCAACCCGGACAGACAGTTCTCAGGGTTCCCCGCTTGCTTGTCTACCTCGATGAGGGACAGCAAAGCAGTCCTGTCTTCGAGTGCCCTGAGTGCCCGCACTCGGCACATCACAGTACTCGGCCATCAGCTCGGCTGCACTTGCCGCAGGCTGCCATCCGGGGGGGTCCATCGGGGGGCTGTCAGGATCCAGGAGGCCCTGCAGGAGAGCTTCCACCCCGAGGAGCCTGCAGAGCCACCCCAGTCCTCCCCATCGGGGGCTCGTACTCCATTCCTCCCTCACCTCCTTCCACTTACCCCTCCCTAGCCCCCCTTCCTGATGTAAAAAATAAAGGACACGTATGTTCAAAAATAGAAACTCTCTTTATTTAACAAAACTGGGGGTGTGGGGGGATTAACCTCTGGGGAGACTGGGAAAAGGAGGTGGGAGAGGGGAAGAGAGAGGGTGGGAGAGGGGAGGGGGAAACCTGGGAGGAGGGAGCTGGAAGGGGAAGCCAGGGAAGAAGGAGGAGGGAAGTATAAAACTGTGGTACTCCATATCTTCAGTACTGTGTACAGATGTGGTCTTCTCACCTCAAAAGAGATGTTTTGGCCTTGGAAAGGGTTCAGAAAGAACAACTACAATGATTAGGGGTTTGGAACAGGTCCCATATGAAGAGAGGCTAAAGAGACTGGGACTTTTCAGCTTAGAAAAGAAGAGACTGAGGGGGGATATGATAGAGGTCTATAAAAGCATGAGTGGTGTGGAGAGGTGCATAAAGAAAGGTTCTTCATTAGTTCCCATAATAGAAGGACTAGAGGACACCAAATGAAATGAATGGGTAGCAGGCTTCAAACTAATAAAAGAAAGTTCTTCTTCACAAAGCAAATAGTCAACCTGTGGAACTCCTTGCCACAGGAGGCTGTGAAGGCTAGAACTATAACAGAGTTTAAAGAGAAGTTAGATAAAGTCATGGAGGTTGGGTCCATGGAGTGCTGTTAGCCCGGGGGTAGGAACGGTGTCCCTGGCCTCTGTTTGTGGAAGGCTGGAGATGGATGGCACGAGACAAATGGCTTGGTCATTGTCTTAGGTCCATCTCCTCTAGGGTAGCTGGAGTTGGCTGTTGTTGGCAGACAGGCTACTGGGCTAGATGGACCTTTGGTCTGACCCAGTACGGCCGTTCTTATGTTCTAAGCTCAGGGTCGGGGGTCTCACTGGACCACCTTGATTTTCATGCAAACCTGCTCCTGGGTTTGCATGTGGCCTTTGGTGTCCAGGCTGGCAGCTATCCTGCCCTAGACGGCCACTTTCCTGTGCCTAGTGCGGAGGTCGTGGACATTGGAGGCCTCCCCCCAAACCTGGATGAGGTCCACGATCTCCGCATTAGACCAGGCGGGCGCCCGCCTCTTGCGGCCCTGGGCAGGCTCCTGGGAGCCGCCAGCCTGGTCCCGGGAAGAGGTGGAGGGCTGGGTGGCAGCGGGTGGCTGGCTCGTGCCATGCCAGGTGCAGGGTCTGCTGACTGGGTGCTGGCAGGCTTGCACCTGGCACGGGCACGGTAGCCAGACCGTGGCCCTTTAAGGGCTCCGGGGCTGGGAGAGGGGCAGAAGAGTTTCCCTGGCTTGGCCCAGAGTGGCCACCAGGGCAAGCTGGGAAGGGCTAGCCTCCCACTAGTTCGAATTAAGTGGCTACACAGCCCTTAATTCGAACTACTTAATTCGAACGAGGCGTTAGTCCTCGTAGAATGAGGTTTACCTAGTTCGAATGAAGCGCTCCGCTAGTTCGAATTAAGTTCGAACTAGCGGTTTGTATGTGTAGCGCCTATGAAAGTTAATTCGAACTAACGGCTGTTAGTTCGAATTAACTTTGTAGTGTAGACATACCCTCTTTGACTAACAACCTTCAGTACCGAACTGATTGGGATTCCCTTGGGACTTCATCAGCATTGTTTTTTAAAGTGTCTGGGAAGGTCTGAATTGAGTAAGACAAATCCTTCCTCTTTAGTTTTCCATTCTGTTCAGATATCACTTTAATTCTGAAGAAGTCAGATAATTCAACTGGCTTTTTTTGTCTGAAATTTGCTGACAATTAAAAAATGAAAACATTTAAAAAGAAACAAATCAGCACCTCCTTTAGCTGTCACTCACAGGTCCCAGAATCTAGAATCTGTCTTTTAGGACAGTGTGAGGCTAAACTTTCTTGTACTCCATATGCTTCTGCTGCATTTTCAGAGCACCTCTTCCAAAGGTTTTCTCCAGGACTGGAATCTTAATCCCTCAGGGTATTTGATGTGAAGCCACTCATTTCCCAGTGCTGGTGTCCTGTCTGAATGGACCCTGGTTGGCTGTATATTTTAGCTTGTAAGGTACCGTTTTTCACAACATTTGCATCAATTTCTAAACCTGACAGGAAATTCACCCAGTTGTGATTGCAAGGTTTTGTACGCAGAGTCTGTGACCCAGAAGTTTTTCTCTTAGCCAAAGCCTTGGTCTCAGTCTTGTACAATAAGCCTTTTGGGGATGTCTTCTTTATGGCACACAGCAAAGATGCTTGATGGAATGTTTCTCTATTGTTATGTTGAGGAAGTAAAATCATTTTGCTTGATACTCTGGGCCTGGCTACGTTCCCTTTCATATTTGAACATATTGGCAGGTCTGCTCTGTACAGGAAAACAAAACATGTCAATCAGTTCCTTACATGTATTTCAGTCCATTTTATTCAACTTGTATTATAGATGTGTCTATAAAATACCATTTAGTTCAGGGGTCTCAAACTAATGGCTTGGGGGCCATCTATGGCTGGGCTTGGGAGACGGCTACAGACATACCCCCCTCTCAGGCCACTGGGACAGATTGTGAAAATGCTCTGACCGTAGATGACCCATAGGCCATGAGTCTGAGACCCCTGATCTAATGGGTAGGTTCTCTAATTCCATCTAGCTAATCAATCTATCATTTTAGGTATTTTACAAATTCTATTAATAAATCTTTCTAGCAGTATAGAAACATAACCAAAGAAGATTTATTTTACTGTTGGCTAAATCCAATGCTGGGCACACTCAGTCAAACTGCTCAGTGCTGGGTTCTATACTTTTGTATGATTATAAAGTGCTTTGGGATTCTCCTGGATGACAGGTGATAATAATTAGCTCTACATGGCTTACAACCCTTCAATTTACCCATTACTAATCAAGAGATATACATGTCACTTCCAAAAGAGAGGTTGAGTGGCTCAGTGTATATATCTGGGACAAGAGTCAAGATCATCTTGAGATGTTAAACAAAAATAAGGGTTATGTTCTTAGCTCATTTCCCACTAGGCCAGAGTTTGCATTACACACACACACACACACACACACACACACACACAAAAGCATCTAAAATCATAGAACTGGAAGGAACTTCAAGAGGTCATCAAGTCCAGTCCCCTGCACTCATGGCAGGACCAAGCACCATCTAGACCATCCCTGACAAGTGTTGATAGAGCACAAATAGAAATGTCTACTCAGGAGAGACTCAGAAGTAAGCTGATTGCAGTGAGACCCCCAAATTTCAGTTGCTCAACTAGCTTAGAAATGAAGCAAGAACTTTTGCTTCTATTAGTGCTGACACCCTCATTGTTCATGCCATAATGGACAACCAGCGTACTACTGGCTGGAGAGGCAAGTTCAATACCTACCGGTGCTGGCCAAAGGATTTTGGCTGTGATTCACCCTCATGACACTTTTCATTGGATTGCCTGCCCTTTGTACCAGGCACTATAGGGAAAGAAAGTGGCAATGATTCCTGAGTCTGGCAGGACTTGATCATCCTAACATTCACTTCTTGGTTTGTTGCCCTGTTTCGGCAGGACCTTTGACTTTTCAGTGGTGGCCTGTCCTTCACTTTTCCTTCTTCCCCGCTTGCATTGCTCTTTGTATTGTGATCCAGATCTGAGCCAAAAAGGAAAAAAAAGCTACACCACATCAGCCATTCTTTATTAGCTAAGATGACACATGATTTCAATGAAATGGAAACCTACTCTGGTAGTTAAACTAAACTTAAAAGAAATTGAAAGTCTGGTAGCAGTGGGTATGTTCAGTTTGCAAAGTGATCTGCAGCATGCTTTACAGCAGGGCTACTCAACATGCAGCCTATGGGCCACATGCAGCCTGCAGCCCATTTGTTTGCGGTACATGGTCCTGTTTGGGTTTACATGGGGCTCAACATGTGGCCCACAGGTGGGATCCTTTGAATATGGCCTTCACTGGGAACACGCTCCACAATGGACAGTCAATATAATAGACTTCTGTTGATATGCATTTTAGTAGTTAAATTCTTGGACTGTCATTACTCATTAAAAGTGCTGTCATATGGGTGGAAATTGGGTAAATATTGCATTTTATTAATATCAGCAGAACTGACTTAAATGGGGCCTGCATGTTGTGTAGTCTTGCCTTAATCTTTGTATTCATGCCTGTCAATGTGAAAGAAGCTATTTGCATATATTTGCATATATATTTGCATGTACATGCAACCACACTTAAGTTGTGGCCCTTGGCATGTACTGTGAGTATCATTGTGACCCCTGGGGTTCCACAGTTGAGTAGCCTTGCTTTAGAGCCTATTACTGGTTGAACCTCTCTCGTCCATGACTCTCTGGTCTGGCAACATCTGTGGTCTGGTAGGACCACAGATGTTACTAGACGAGAGAGCCTGGGCCTCAGAGGTTGAGAGCAGCTGGGAGCAGAGCCAGTTTTGTCAGCAGCACCCTGCAGGGCCAGTGACCTAAGGGTAGAAGAATCCCGGGAGAGACTGCCATCTCATAGGGGATGGAGGCAGGGAGCCCCAAGAGAGGCTGCTCTCCAAGTGGCTGGGGTCAGGGAGCCCTGGGAGCAGCCAGAGGTGGGGAACCGTGGAGCAGATACCACCCTATGCAGAGCCAGGGGCAGGGGCCCATGCAGGGCCAGGAAGTGGGAGCAGGGAGCCCTGAGAGCAGCTGCTGCCCAATGCAGGGACAGGGGTGGAGAATCCTGGGAGTAGCTGTCACCCTTTGCAGCGCCGGGGAGCACACCCCCGCGAACAGGCTGGGGGCAGCAGAGCCAGGCAGGGAGGCCAGAGAAGGTCAGGCCTCTGGGTTCTCTGGGAGTAGCAGCCAGGGGGAACCCTGGAAGAGCCCAGATGCCTGACCGCTCCAGGCCTAGCAAATTCCCTTGTTCGGGACCACTCGGGTCCAGAGGGAGCTGAACCAGTGAGGTTCAACCTGACTATACTATAGAGCATGAATCAGTGGTTGGGGGATTGAATTTTTTTCACCCATTTCAAGTACTAGGCTATTTTGTTGACTCTTATTAAAAGATTTTCTTGACAATGAACAAACAGCCATGTCAGACATCTCTTTTGGCATGCCAGACCATGAAATGGTGAATGGACTATTTGCCACCAGTAACAAGATGGGAATAATGACATGTTAGACGTGTCATCATTTGGATACATTATATAGAGGTTCTTAATACTCATCTCTGCCGAGTATTAAGGCAGAAGATAACATCCAGTAGAAAAGATATAGATTCATCTCCTGTGCCCTCATTGATGTACTCAACGAAATCAGTTCTGATATCCTCTGTGGCATGTAAGCTATTGCTGAAAACCTAAGGGCTGCTGTGTTTTTCAGCATAATAACTTCACTTCCATCTTCTATCTCATTGTTTTTAGATATCTGGAATAGGGAATGCACTAAACAAAAGCAAATCCTGTTCTCTTTTGGCACCTAAAATACTCTAATTAAAAAATATAAAAAACCTTTCATATAGGAAACTATCTTTTCTGTGCAGCTGGTGACACTTCTGCCTTGGTGCTTCTCTACACTTCTTGATGTCACCTTGAAGAATGGTGAAGACAGATTTGCTCTTTTAGGTAGGGTTGTAGCTTGAGACATTCTTCCTCCTAACCCCAGGGGCAAACAGTTCTTTTCAAGAATATTGTCTTCTTCACCCTGAGTCAGTCTCTCAGAGCTGAAAGAAATGGGGTTCACACCAGTAATTTATTTCCAGATTAATTCATGACAATATATAGACATATATAAAAGATAACTGCACAGAAAAGGACACGGTTATAGGTGGAGGATCTCCTGCTGTTACGTTCATGTTAAGTTAAACTAAGGCATTTCCCCACATATTTCAGCAGTATGAAACAAATTATGGTGGCTCAATCATTGATGCATTCTGACGCCAATGACATTTGGCCACTGTACCACCATCCATCCAGGATCTTATACCAGTGCCCATCCCCGTAGTATTGGAGAGTCAGCAGAGTATCACAAGAATAAAAATCAAGAACAATGACATTTTTTCCCTTCCCGCCACCAGAAGATAGGCCTATGTTCTTTTTTTTTTAATACAAAAGTATGAGAAAGAAGATCCTACTGTGGGAAAGCTTGAATGAAGAGGTGGGTTTTACATTAACTCTGAATGTAACAACAACAAAAAAAAGTCATCCTTATTTCATAAGTTCTTTAGGGCAGGGACCAGCTTTTGGTTCTGTCTTTGTACAGTGCCCAGCACACCGGGATTCCAGTCCATGACTGGTGTTCCTGGATGCTACAACAATATTAATAGTAATATATAAACAAAGAGTTCTCATGTTGTGGTATGGCTCTTGTGAAGGTTTTTGCTCTGCTGCACACTGAAAGAATCAGAAAACAACCCTATCGTTAGCCACTCATGCAAGCCAGCTTGAGCATAAAATATTTTTTTTAAAACACGGTATTTATTTACATCCTACAATTTGACTAGCTATAATAGTACTGATTCTGCTTTTGAATAACTACCTCCAGGCACTGTCAACCCAGGAACAGTGCATAATGAACAAGCAAAGGGATCTAACAGCGTATCAATATGTAGGTATTTATGTACATAATTAACACACTGAGCATCAGTGTTACTGGTATAAAAGTCCTGCACATCCATAAGAAAATATAGCCTTTAGAATTCACTGTCAAGACAACCAAAACCTGGAAGTGCAGGTATCTTACCTGTAAGCATGTGAGTAGTTCCACTGACTTCAGTGGGGCAAATCACATGTTTAAAGTTAAGCAAATTGCAGAACTGGAATCTACAATGGCAAGACAAAATGACAGAAAAACAGAAAGTCAGATCCTCCAGGAGAAATTCTGGAAGTCAAATGTAATGTTCTCTTACCTGAAGCACTTTCCCACCTGCTTGACGGAGGCTGTAATAGGCAGCTTTACTGTAAAAAAGGGGAAAGAAAACATTCTGTAATGAATGTGCATGTCAGATTTTGAGGAAATAGTTAATCACATAGTAAAATAGCCTGATTTTTGTCTTAACCAGTTTACTCTCATTTTTGGTGACTAATTTAAGTCATTGTGAGTTGTGGGTGATGAGGACCTCAGAAAATCAAGCCATTTATTTAGGTGCTTAAGTACTGATTTAGTAACTTAATTTTAGGCAGTTTCAGAGGAGTAGCCGTATTAGTCTGTAACTGGAAAAACTTAAAAAACAACTAATAGTCTTGCAGCACCTTAGGGTATGTCTACACTGCCACCCTAGTTCGAACTAGGGTGGCTAATGTAAACATTCGAACTTACAAATGAAGCCGGGATTTAAATATCCCGGGCTTCATTTGCATGTTTCCAGGCAGGCGCCATTTTTAAATGCCCGTAGTTCGAACTACCTGCCCGCGGCTACACGTGGCACGGACTAGGTAGTTCGAATTAAAGCTCCTAATTAAAGCTGCAAGGAGGTTTAACGGTAGTTCGAATTAGGAGCTTTAATTGAACTACCTAGTCCGTGCCACGTGTAGCCGCGGGCAGGTAGTTCAACTATGGGCATTTAAAAATGGCGCCGCTGAAACATGCAAATGAAGCCGGGATATTTAAATCCGGGCTTCATTTGTAAGTTCGAATGTTTACATTAGCCCCCTAGTTCGAACCAGGGTGGCAGTGTAGACATACCCTTACAGACTAACAAAAAATGTAGATGGTATCATGAGCTTTCGTGGGCACAACCCACTTCTTCAGATGAATGGAGTTTAAGGAGTCCAGTTTTCAAATAAATAGCACAGAGAGGGGATGGGGGGGGGAGGAGGGGAAGAAGGGGAAAGAAATTGTAATTTAGAGTATCCATGCTAAATGGAGCTGATAAGTACCCACTCTAAATACCCTTTGTTTTCTTATGTCATTAGGATGTGGAATGTAGCGGGCCATCCACCCAATGTCTTTGTTTAGACTTCTTTTATAGGAATCAAACTTGTAAATGAAATTAAGTTCTGTAGTTTCCCTGTCTAGCTGGCTTTTGAAATTGGTTTGAAATAATACGATGACTTTGAGATCCATTAATGAGTGCCCAGGCAAGTTAAAAATGTTCCCCAACAGGTTTCTGTGTGCTGCTTTTTTGAATATCTGATTTGTGTCCATTAATTCTTTTTCATAGAAACTGTCCAGTTTGGCCAATATACATGGCAGAGGGGTATTGCTGGCACTTGATGGAACAGATCACATTAGTGGATATGCAGTTGTACAAGCCAATGCGGTGGTTTACGTGCTTAGGCCCTGTGATGATATCGCTTGTATAGATGTGTGGACAGAGTTGGCATCAGGATTGATTGCAGGGGTGGGTTCCTGGATGAGTATGATGGAGGTGTGCTGCATGGAAATAATTTGTTTGAGGTTCGGGGATTGTCTGTAGACAAGGATTGGTCTGTTCCCCAAGGCCTGTGAGAGTGAGGAGTCATTTTCCAGGATAGGTTGTAGATTGTTGATAATGCATTAGACGGGTTTATGTTGGGAGCTGTAGGTGATGACAAGTGGTGTCCTGTTGTTTTCTTTGTAGGGCCTATTTTGAAGCAGCTGATGTCTGGGTTCTCATCTGACTCTGTCAATCTGTTTTTTCACTTCTTCAGGTGGATATGTCAGTTTTAAGAATGCTTTATATAAATCCTGTAGGTCAGGGCTACTCAACATGAGGCCCACGGCCTGTTTGTTTGTGGCCTGCAGTGCAGTTTGGGTTTACATGGGGCTCAACACATGGCCCGCGGGTGGGATCCTTTGAACATGGCCTCCACTGGGAACACGCTCCACAATGGCAAGTCAATATAATGGTCTTCTGTTGATATGTGTTTTAGTAGTTAAATTCCTGGACTGTCATTGCTCATTAAAAGTGCTGTCATATGGGTGGAAATCAGGTAAATATTGCATTTATTAATATCAGCAAAACTGACTTAAATGGGGCCTGCGTGTTGTGTAGTCTTGCCTTAATCTTTGTATTCATGCCTGTCAATGTGAAAGAAGCTATTTGCATATATTTGCATATATATTTTCCAGTATATGCAACCACACTTGAGGCCCTCGGCATGTGCTGTGAGTATCATTGTGGCCCCCAAAGCTTCCAAAGTTGAGTAGCCCTGCTGTAGGTGTTTGTCTCTGTCTGTGGGACTGGAACAAATCTGGTTGTATCTTAGGGCCTGGCTGTAAACAATTGATTGGGAAATGTGTTGATTTTGGATTATATGTCCATTACTCAGCTAGTACCTCAGCTGGATTTACCGTAATATTTGAGACAAAACAAATGATCAAACATCCTTCAGATAAACAAAATTTAGACTAATCAAGATTTGGTAGATGAGCAACATACATTATAACTTCAATTAAGTATGAGTAAATGTGGATTTAATTTATTTATAATTTCTAATGCACTCAATACCTTAGCATCTCAGTACTTTTAATGTTAACAAATTAGTGTCAATTCCCCTATGAAGCATGGAAGTACTATTATTTTTATTTTACAGATGGGGAAACTGAGGCATGGAGCAGTTTTGTGATCTGCCCACGGTCACACAAGACACCTGTGGCAGAGCTTGGAATTGAACCTCCATCTCCTGTCTCCCAGGTCTGTCTTTAATCACACGATCATCCTCCCTCTCATTTGTTAGTATATTTCTTCCAAAATCCAGAGAAAAGTCCCCTTTACTGCACCCCCTTTCATTATCTTTGTTCAATACCTGACCCTGTCACATCTTGTGTGATTTCAGGAAATTCACTTCATTTTTTCAAGTGGCCATTCTCCATCAGTAAAATCGGGAGAATATTTCCTTTCTCCCACACTTGGAATATCTTGTCTACTTACATTATAAACTCTTAGGGTATGTCTACACTGCCACCCTAGTTCGAACTAGGGTGGCTAATGTAGTCATTCGAACTTGCAAATGAAGCCTGGGATTAAAATATCCCGGGCTTTATTTACATGTTCCCAGGTGCCGCCATTTTTAAATGCCCGGTAGTTCGAACTCCCTGCCCGCGGCTACACGCGGCACGGGCTAGGCAGTTCGAATTAAAGCTCCTAATTCAAACTACCATTACTCCTCATTGCAGTTCGAACTAGGGTGGCTAGTGTAGACATACCCTTAAAGACTACGTACACAGAGAGCAGCACATAAACCACCAAAGTCCCACAGTCTTACTCTGGGAATTCTCAGCTGCCTGATGAGCTCTAATGTTAACACAGCATTCAATTTTCTAGATATGTTTTACCTTTTGATTTACCTCCTAGTTTCTACTCCTCCTCACCTCTTCGCTGAGCCTTTTTTTCTTTCACTTTTGGTCTATTCACCACCTTGGGAAGCTGACACCCTGTGATTGTCCCATTCTCTGCTGTTGCACCTACATAGCACATTTGTTTGAGGATGGCAGGAGGGAGAAAAAGTCTCTGGGATATGAAATGTTTTAGAGGTTGGGACACATTGGTCCAGTCCAAGTCTAAGAAAACAACAATCAAGGTCAAAGATAAATGCATTTAGTCATGCAGTATTATATTCTTTCCTTTAACTAGTGCCATTTCCAGGAAAGCCTGGCAGAATATAATCTACACGTTTCCATAAAGTTGTTTATTTTTTAATATGGGATACAACATCTAAGGAATGTGAAAGAGAAAGTGCATAATTCCTCTAAAGGCTGCAGGCCAAATCTCAGAAATCTTATTGCACTAATGAATGCAGGCCCATATGTGGGGGCGAGGGAGGAAGGGGGATGTGAAGGGTGAGAACACCACCCGCTCTATGATCCCTGTCCTGGTCTCTCCTGTGGACTTTTGGGGGTGCCAGGTTCTTGGATGCCTTCCTCCCTTTGCCCATCTCAGCGAGGGGGGAGGAGCAAGCAGGAGGACAGCTTGCAGTGCCTTGCCTGTCCCGTGGAGCACTAGCTGCCACGGCTCCACCCTTGCAACCAAGGGATTACTCCAGCTCCTCTCCCCTGGTACAGAGCAGTGGTGCGGCCAGGGCGGAACAGACCCAATTGCTGCCAGGGGAGCCGTGGAGAGACCGCCAGGGGGTCCTGGCTGCTAACAGAGGCCCCCTGTGGAGATGTGAGACCTCCCTGCCTTCACCATGTGCATCCCCCGGTCCTGGAGGTGGGTGGGAACACCCTGGTTTCTCATGCTGCAGCTGCTCCTGCCTTCTCCAGGGATGGGGTTGGAGCCGCTCTGCCCAGTTCATGTGTGGGGTGTGCAGGCTGAGTGGCCTAGCTGTGTGTGTCTCCCTCTCTCCAGGGGTGGGGACTAAGTGCCCCAGAACTGGCTCCTTTTAGGTTTAAGCTTGTGGAGGGTTTTGTCCCATTGTCCAAGAGCTGTCCCATAATCCCTCTACTTTGGATATTCTGTTGTTTGGAAATCTTTTGTTCAACAGTGGAGAAGCAACATTCAACCTTAATGTGGATTTTAACTTTCACATTCACTGATAACCTAATATCAGTTATCAGCAGGGGTTGTTTTGGTTGGTTAGTTTAGTCTGTTTTTTTAGTGCATGGTTCATATGGCAGTGGATTGTGTTGTGATATTTTAGATCTCTCTGAAATGTTAGGCATTCCAGTTCTACAGTCCCATTATGTAATATTCTGGCCATGATCTGACCATTTGTGCTAAAGAAATCCCATATACAGTACGTCTTAATGCTATATTAATGAGGACTTTTTAGTGCAGGGGCGGAAAGAGATATTTGTAAATCAATCTTCAATCTACTGTTAAAAATCTGTTCTCTCGACAGAGCAAAGAATTTAGAACATTTCCCCCCCACTCTCTGATTTTCCCCCACTCAAATTTTTCATTAACCTTTGTATGGAATTCATTGCATGTCTATTTTGAACGCCTTTATATTTAAAAAAAATTGTGGTCCACATTTACAAAAAAAGCAACGCTCCCCCCACAGAAATTCCTGCATACAGGCCTGGAATGTTCAAGTTCCTTGTTAAACTCTTCTTCTGCAGAAAGATCTTGAAGAAGAAAAGCATTTAAGCATGTGCCTAACTTTAAACACATGAATAGTCCCACTGAAGTAAATTATACCTGGAATTATTTGGTCCCACAATTAGAGGCTGAGGGGAAAAAATAAAAGGTCCGATTTTTAAAAATTTGTCCCTCCAAAATAGCTGATCTGATATATGTATTGACACTGTATGTGTGTAGGTGTGAAATTTATCTATATCTATTATACACACACACATATACCTCTCTGAAGCTACTTTTACTTTAAATAAATAGGTGGGTTTCTTTACTAGTGAAATACAAAATATTTCAACAATAAAAACTGTTCAATTGTTATTGTTTAATAAAAAAATTGGCAAACTGGAGACCAGCAACAAAACTTTGTATGGAATTTTTGAAAGTCTTAACTGTTATCTTTGATCCCCTAACCCAAAGAAGGAGAGGGAGGTAAAATGTAAGGAAAAGGAAAATGATTTTTCTAATATTTTCAAATATATTTGTTCCTATTAAGTTCTACAAGAGAAAAGCCACCAAGTAGATAGATCCCATGCTAACAGAAGGTATAGCAGCTCTGAATTCATATCAGGAAAAACAGAGATTCTGAGACCTGTTTTTAAGCAGCATGAATGAAAAGCATAAAATCACTATTCAAACAAATTGTTACAAAACAACATCAATATTATCCCTCAGAATTATATCATGTTTTTTTAAAAAACAAAGTCTTCACACCATACAAGATTTTTACATAAAAAAGGAAAACTACCGTCTAAAATTTATCTCCATGAGTAAGGCTAAGATTTTGCCAGGGATATTTTTAGTAAAAATCATGGACAGGTCACAGGCAAACAGAAACATTCACGGAAGCCTTGACCTGTCCCTGACTTTCACTAAAATTATCCCTGACAAAATGGGGACCTGAGGAGCAGGGGGGCAGCTGCAGGGATGAGGAGCTGCCTAGAGCAGCTGGGGACTGCAAGGTGTCCCTGCTGCCTGACATTCCAGGTGTCTCCCACTGCCCGTGGGGGCTGGGAGCCTGGGGCTCCCCACTGAGGCTGTTCAGGTCAGAAAGGCAACTTTCAGTATCCTCACTATAACTGTAGGTGGAAAAAATATGCAATCACATATCTGTACTTAACAATACACAATACAGATACACATATGTCCATTGTTACAGTTACTCACCTGATCCCTGCTCAGGAAAATAAGAACTGAGATACTGTTCTGTATACAGTAAACTTCCGATAATCCGGCACCTTTAGGACCCAGGGGGTGCCGGATTATCAGATATACCGGACTATCGGAAGGGGGGGCTATGAGGGGTCTGGAGTGGGGTGGGAGGGGATG
Organism: Rafetus swinhoei; assembly: GCA_019425775.1. Taxonomy (NCBI): domain Eukaryota; kingdom Metazoa; phylum Chordata; order Testudines; family Trionychidae; genus Rafetus; species Rafetus swinhoei. The sequence goes on along the minus strand of CM033437.1, from coordinate 263,195,743 downwards.
TCACCCCAGACCCCTCATAGCCCCCTTCCGATAGTCCGGCTCTGCCCCAGGTGTCCCTGATTCAGCCGCTGCTGGTCAGTTTCAGCAGCAGCTGAATTGGGGATGCCTGCAGCAGAGCAGCTGGGGTGCTGCTGGGTTGGTCCCGCAGCGCCGAGGGTGGCGCTACGGGACCAACCCGGCAGCACCCCAGTTGCTCTTGGGGACTCCTGGGACAGAGCAGCTGGGGTACTGCCCGGTTGGTCCCGTAGCACTGCCCCTTGGGGCTGCGAGACCAAGCCGGCAGCACCCCAGCTGCTCTTGGGGATGCCTGGGGCAGAGCAGCTGGAGTGCTGCCGGGTTGGTCCCGTAGTGCCGAGGGACGGCGCTACGGGACCAACCCGGCAGCACCCCAGCTGCTCTGCTCCTTGCTTCCCCGATTCAGCTGCTGGTCAGTTTCAGCAGCGGCTGAATTGGGGAAGCCTGTCCGGCTGCCCCAGCACTTCCGGGTTCCTGATGGTGTCGGACCATCAGGAGTGCCGGAGCATTGGATGCCGGACTAATGGAGTTTTACTGTAATTTGCTTGCATGGCTGGCACAGCTTCTGGAAAATATTATAAAGACCGCAGTTAAAGAAAAACAAGCTTCAGGCTTTCCATCTGCACAGCATTTCACCATGGTGGCTTAGCCATGTCAGAAATGGGCCAGAGGGCAGAGCTGGGCAAAGATATATTTTGGGCTTTGCAACATTTTGCAAGGGAAATTGTATAACATTTTGTAAAGGTAAAAATACTGATTTTGTGTCTGTGGAGAATCTTTCTGGAATAATTAATTATCAACAGCATAAATAACTAATGTCCAAGTACAAACAAAAATTAAGAGCAGAGTGAGATGGGAGCAAGGAAGGCTCATACTCTGAATTGTATTTTTTACTTTCCTCATAGTCTAACTTGTAGATTCCTGACTCTGTGAGAAGCTAGTTGGGGGGTGTCATGTCTTTCTGCCCAATTGTTAATCCATGAAGCAGCAGTCTAATGCTGTGTCCTACAAATCCCATCATTCAACAGTGCTAAGAGACAATATTTGGATTATAGGATCTTCATATTCCTCTGCTCTCCCTCCAAAATGAGACTTACCTTTCATCATGGGGTCAATTTCCTTAAGTAGTTTATGTAATGTTGCCACGCTGCTAGTCTGTAAGAGAGGATAGAGACATGCATTATTAGTCTACTTTAAATGAAACCGTGAGAGAGACAGAAAAAGAAATTGTGCTGCTGGTCTCTCAAAGGAGTGCAAATTTGGTTCAATGATTTCCTTAGAGAGTGAAAACATGAGTAGGAGTTGGGTGATTTGTTCAAATGGGGGAGGAGTATTTGGTCAAGGATGAAAGATTTCAAGAAAGCTGAACTGGCTGGTTAGTTGCTGTTGGGATGGATGGAATTGACAGACCAGGAGAACGAGCAGGATGTAGGTATGGGGGACATGCAGACTGATTAAAAACACTGGGTTACATGATAAAACTTGCTCCTGGAATTCTTAATTTGGGGCTGATAGAAACTGAGAAAAAAATCAGGTAGGAAGACTCGTGGAATATAAATTTTATTTGCAAAGAAATTCAGTTGTATGTTTCTTAATTTTTGGCAGCAAAGCTAATACATGAGATACAAATATGATTGTATGATTGGGTCTCTTTACCAGGTCCATGAACTAAGAAAAGAAATTAATCGACGGCAGTAGAGACATATTTTATTTATGTTCTGTCCAATTATATCTCTAGCATTGCGCAACAGTGAGAAGCACTACTGCAAGAATCTTTATGATGAAACTCACTATTCCAGTCCAGCATCTTTTAAATGGATTTTGAGCCAAACACTCAGCTGGTATAAAATGCCATTGCTTCATTGAAGTCAATGGAGTTATGCTAGTTTATGCTAGTGGAGAATCTGTCTCTTTGTGCACATCACTTCATTTGTACAACTAGTATAGTATTTGACTAGTGGCAGTGCTTACTAAAGCAGGCGATATTTCACAGTACTTTTTGAATACAATATTTAGTGTTCCTGGGCCATCTGTGGGACCCTGACAAGGCTTCCTGTAGATGTTGGCCTGAGTGGCAGTGAGATTTGCTTTTTCTTTTTTCCTCTTTTTTTTACTTCCTAGATTCCTCAGGATTTAGCAGTCTGCCTGACAAGTTCTGTCTGCTATGTCAACCAGAATCTTTCCTACTAGTCTCTTCAAGCTGGGTTGTCAAGACTTATAACATTATTTTGGCTCCCCAGTACACTGAAATTTACAAATACTTTACACAATCTCTGTTACCATGGTTGTTTAGTGCAGCTGGGGCAGCCACTGTCCTAGAGTACAAAATTATTTCTGTTCAAATACAAGTACCTGGACTTTGGTGACATCATTGCTTCTGGAACTAATGGGGAGACAGACTGAATCCTTTGAAAAGAGAAATGTATGAATCATATGACAGAATGACGCCATCAGCACCACAAACAAGAAAACCAATAACCTATTTCATGTTACCATTGTTCAGAGAGTTTTCTGTAGACTAAAGATATTAAATAGTTCCAAACATCTTTTACAATTTTTATATACAAATGGGACCCAACAAAGGGAAAATGGCAAGCAGGCTTTTATTTACCTGCACTAGAAAAAGCATTATGTTTGAAAACAGTTTCTAAACAGAATCTAAACATGGTTTTGCTAAACCAATTCTGAACACAGATGGGATGAGATTTTTTTTTTAAATTAGGAACATAGAGTTAGGCATTTAAATAAAATGGCCTGAGTTTTAAAATGCTGAATAGTCAGTTTCCTATTGACCTGTATGGAAGCTGTTGGCACTCAGCACATTTGAAAAAATGGCCACTTTATTTAGATATTTACACACAGATTTAAGAGGCCAATTTAAAGCTTTTTAAAAAAAATCTTGTCTGCAGGGCCAGATTTTCAGCGACCAAGACCCACAATAAGAGTCACATTTTCATAAAAGTTTGGCTCCCAGGAAATAAAGATACATACTTAATTCTTTTGATAATCTGACCCCAATTAAGGGGCTAGAATGGGGAGGTGTGCTCCATAAGAGTATCAAAAGGAAGCTAAAGTGGGATGGGGGAAAACATACATATGAGATACCATATTGAACTTCAATATCAGACTTAGGCCCTGAACTTGTAAGAGATTCTATGCTGATGATCCCTTGTGTTGGCACAGAACCCCACTGATCACCAACAGAGCAGTGTAAATAAAATGGCAGATATTGAGAGCACTCTGATTTTGTTGCCTATGCCTTATTCTAGTAACAAGAGACCCAAGACTCTCTTTCTTGCTTTAGAACTTCATTCCCATGTTTCCCGCACTCACTGTGTAGCTACATCAATTTTACTTTCTGAGTAAGATGTATCTGGGGAAAAAACAGGAAGATACTTCAGGCACCCTTTATATCAACAGGCAGGATGGAAGCTGCAATATGGTTAGAAATGAGAAGCCTGAGATAACAGTTGATCAATACCAAAAATGTATTAAATTTTAGATATACAGTGCATTATTAATTACTATTTTCTGTATTCCGAAAGAGCCTAAAGTATACTAGGTGCTGCTCCCCCACGACTCCTAAAGAAAGACACAATACTTCCCCTGAAACCTTAGGGCTTCCAATCTAATGGTCCAGTCCTGCAAGCAGTCATATACAGGTATAATTTTATACATGGGACTTGCAAGATAGGATAAGTTGAAAGAGAATAATTAGTTATACACTTCTACTTACTACATAAATAAATAATAGTAATACCTACCTGTCCTGAGGTCACTGCATTTACAACAAAGTCCTGAGTACATGGATCCCCTTTAAACTTGACTCTGTCCCTGGCCAACAGCATTTGGGTTATGCAACAACTTATGGTGACAAAAGTTAGGTCACATTTTTGGGCTGCCTGCTACCAACTGTGTCTGATTGTGATATGTTTGCCTGCTCCAGCCATGAGCAGAATATTGTTTCTTTTCTATTAGCGAGCAGTGTAGTTAAAAGAGCAGGATTATTGTAAATTTCAATTTACTGCCTACACATAAGAAGGTTTATTTTATGATCATTCAGTAGTGAGTAGTAAATGCCTCAATAGCTCTCATCACCATATTGTTTTGAAAGGTGCATCGCCCCTAATCCCGCTCCTCCTGTGGCCCTGCCCATGGCACCTCCCCATGGGCTCCACCCCTCCTACAGCCCCTTCCATGGCCCGCCCCACGAGCCCTGCCCCTCAACCCTCCCCTTCCATGGCCCCTCCCATGGCCCAACTAACTTCCTTCCCCCAGCCCTGCCCCCAGCCCTCCTGCCAACCTGCACATGGCATCCAAGATGGCATCCAACCGGTGGCAAGAGGGGGCGTGTTAGCAAGCACACAAAGAGCAAAACATCCTTCCCCAGCAGTGGCTGGAAGCAGGAATGGCAGGAGGTGAGGCGGAGAGCCCTGGGAACCGGTCCTCCCTTTACGCTCATCCAATAGATTTTCAGCTACACCCTTTAGACAGGACCAATAGAATTTAGTGGGGCGAGCCCCAGTGGGGACCAATTAGACACAGAGCGGAGTTTTCCGTTTCAGAAACAGACTTATTTGAAAAAAGCCACCCAATAGTCGTTTGTCCTCATGTATAAAAGCTTGCTTTTTCGCAATGGGTAGTTTTAAGGTTGGGCAATACAGCCCTATGGCTGACCTCAAGACCTGTACAGACACCAAGGAAACCGAACACTGCTGCGGCATCCTGAGGGCCACCCCGCTGTCTCGTATCCATTATTCAAGACATAAATTGTATGCTAGAGAGACAGAACTGAAAAAGTGGGGAGCATCGCCGCCCGTGAAAGAGTAGAAGAGCAGCGGGCAGAAAAACCCAACGTCACCTATGGCGGGTGAAGAACCGAAGACGGTGGTAAGGCAGATTGTATTATTTTATAGCAAAATGTGGAAAATTACACGTGTGTTATACAGATTTTATGTTTTTACAGGTAATCGCGGTAGAATAAGAGAACGCATATGAGGCTGCGGGTTCCGAGAAAGAAGAAGAGAGCGCATATGAGGCCATAGTCCCCGAGGAAGAAGAAGAAGAGAATGTATACGAGGACATGGCCCCTGGGACGCAGGCCAATGCGAGTGATAAGGAAAATCAGCCTGTGGAGGGTGAGGGGCAAATAACCACACCAAGGCCAAGCGGGGCCACAATGCTGGGGCATAGTATACTGGCGCCCGTTGCAGAGGCAGAAGAGCAGGAGGAGGTGAAAGCAACTTTATTTATTTGAAAGAAATGAAATATGTCTATAGAAGACTGGCATTAAACCTTGTACTTAATAACAGGTCACAGACATCACAACCGACTCTGGCGGCAATGTTGGTTACGACACAGAATATTTTCCATTTTTTGTTGAAATCATTTACCACCACAAAAAATGTTATCGTTTTACCTCAATCACCTCTTTGTCTGTGTTGTAACCAACATCGCTGCCTGAGCCAGTTGCACTGTCAGATGTTTCGTCTTTGTATGCTTGCTAGTGCGCCCCCTCTTGCCACCAGTTGGATGCCATTTTGGATGCCATGTGCAGGTTGAGGAGAGAGGGTTAGTTGGGCCATGGGAGGGGCAATGGGAGGGGAGGGCTGAGGGGCGGGGCCCATGGGGCGGGCCATGGGATGAGGTGATTAAGAAAAAGCAGAAAGCATATAAGGAGAGGAAGATGGGAGGGACCAGCAAAGAAAGCTACCTTATTGAGGTTAGAGCATGTAGGGACAAAGTGAGAAAGGCTAAAAGTCATGTAGAATTGGACCTTGCAAAGGGAATTAAAACTGATAGTAAAAGGTTTTACAGCCATAGAAATAGGAAAAAAACAAAAAATGAAGAAGTGGGACCGCTAATCACTGAGGATGGAGTGGAGGTTAAGGATAATCTAGGCATGGCCCAATATCTAAACAAATACTTTGCTTCAGTCTTTAATGAGGCTAATGAAGAGCTTAGGGATAATGGCAACAGAACAAATGGGAATAAGGATATGGAAGTAGATATTACCATATCCGAGGTAAAAGCCAAACTTAATGGGAGTAAATTGGGGGGCCCAGATAATCTTCATCCAAGAATATTAAAGGAACTGGCACATGAAATGCAAATCCATTAGCAAATTTTTTTAATGAATCTCTAAACTCAGGGGTTGTACCATTTGACTAGAGAATTGCTAATATAGTTCCTATTTTTAAGAAAGGGAAAAAAAGTGACCCAGGTAATTACAGGCCTGTTAGTTTGACATCTGTAGTATGCAAGGTCTTGGAAAAATTTTTGAAGGAGAAAGTAGTTAGGGACATTGAGGTTAATGGCAATTGGGACAAATTACAACATGGTTTTACAAAAGGTAGATCGTGCCAAACCAACCTGATCTCCTTCTTTGAGAAAGTAATAGATTTTTTAGATAAAGGAAATGCAGTGGATCTAATCTACCTCGATTTCAGTAAGGCATTTGATACAGTACCACATGGGGAATTATTGGTTAAATTGGAAAATATGGGGATCAATATGAAAGTTGAGAGGTGGATAAGCAACTGGTTAAAGGGGAGACTACAGCGGGTCATACTGAAAGGTGAACTGTCAGGTTGGAGGGAGGTTACTAGCGGAGTTCTTCAGGGATCAGTTTTGGGACCAATCTTTTTTAATCTTTTTATTACTGACCTCAGCACCAAAAGTGGGAGTGTGCTAATAAAGTCTGCGGATAACACAAAGTTGCGAGGTATTGCCAATTCAGTAAAGGATCGGGATATCATACAGGGAGATCTGGATGATCTTGTAAATTGGAGTAATATCAATAGGATGAAATTTAATAGTGAGAAGTGTAAGATTATGCATTTAGGGATTAATAACAAGAATTTTAGTTATAAGCTGGGGACACATCAATTGGAAGTGATGGTAGAGAGAAGGACCTAGGCGTCCTGGTTGATCACAGGATGACTATGAGCCGCCAATGTGACATGGCCGTGAAAAATGCTAATACGGTCTTGGGATGCATTAGGCGAGGTATTTCCAGTAGAGATAAGGAGGTGTTAGTGCCGTTATACAAGGCATTGGTGAGACCTCATTTGGAATACTGTGTGCAGTTTTGGTCTCCCATGTTTAAGAAGGATGAATTCAAACTGGAACAGGTACAAAGAAGGGCCACTAGCATGATTCGAGGAATGGAAAACCTGTCTTATGAAAGGAGACTCAAGGAGCTTTGCTTGTTTACCTTAGCCAAAAGAAGGCTGAGGGGAGACATGATTGCTCTCTTTAAATATATTAGAGGGATAAATACCAGGGAGGGAGAGGAATTATTTAAGCTCAATAACAATGTGGACACAAGAACAAATGGATATAAACTGGCTACCAAGAAGTTTAGACTCAAAATTAGATGAAGGTTTCTAACCATTAGAGGAGTGAAGTTCTGGAACAGCCTTCCAAGGGAAGTAGTGGGGGCAAAAGACCTATCTGGCTTCAAGATTAAGCTAGAAGGGTTTATGAAGGGGATGGTTTGATGGGATAACATGATCTTGGCAACTAATTGACCTTTCACTATCAGTGGTAAATAGGCCAATGTTGGGATGATAGGAGTTACTATAGAGAACTTTTTCCTGGGTGTCTGGCTGGTGAGTCTTGCCCACATGCTCAGGGTTCAGCTGATCGCCATATTTGGGGTCAGGAAGGAATTTTCCTCCAGGGTAGATTGGCAGAGGCCCTGGAGGTTTTTCGCCTTCCTCTGTAGCATGGGGTACAGATCACTTGCTGGAGGATTCTCTGTATCTTGGGGTCTTTAAACCATCGTTTGAGGACTTCAATATCTGAGATATAGGTGAGAGGATTATTCTGGGAGTGGGTGTGTGAGATTCTGTGGCCTGCATTGTGCAGGGGGTCAGACTAGATGATCATGGTGGTCCCTTCTGACTTTAAAGTCTATGAGTCTATGTTCTTACTAGCATGCCCCTCTCGCCACCAGTTGGAAGGCCATCTTGGATGCCATGTGCAGGTTGGGGGGAGGGCTGGGGGCAGGGCTAGGGGCAGGGGGTTAGTTGGGTCATGGGAGGGGCCATGGGAGGGGACAGCTGAGAGGCAGGGCTCATGGGGCAGGCCATGGGAGGCGGCGAGGCTAGGGGCCGGGCACCTGTCAAAACAATACGTTGATGAGAGCTATCGGGGCATTTACTACTGTAATGGTATTGTAATTGATATGCCAGAAGTCCAATTCTATGCCATAAAATGGTAAAATTATCATGGGCTTTAAGGGGAACATGATTGGGCATATGTATTTGTCTAAAGTGTACAAAAGTATTAATTGGAACATTCTACTTGTTATAATGAAGTTCAGATTTTATATCCAACAACTTTGACTGTGTCTTTGGACAAAATTAAACACATGAGATACTAGCTTGGTCAGTTAATAAATGCTAAATATGACATTACTTCTTTTGAAAGGTAGGGAGGTGTGTGAATTGGCATGACAAATCATGAATAGTGAAAATATTTTGATATTCAGAATTCTGGGTTGAAATTATTTCCTCGATTATTTAGAACCATCCATGCTTTTTTCTCTAGAACCCCAATAACCCTCTTCTTTCCCTCCTCTTTACAGGCCCCAAAGTGTTTGATAAGATTGATCAGAAATGCCAGAAGATTGTAAGATGTTAAAGGACTGACAGAAATCCCCATAGAGAGAAGGAAATCATGGAGAGTAAGTTTTTACTGAGCTGGAAGGAGAGTAGTAGGTGACTTCTGAGATCAAAGAGGACCTTGTCCCTACAGAAAGGGCAAGGATATCAAATTACATGCTAGTGGAGACTGAATCTTTGACCTCTCCCAGATTAGGGATGTAAAATTTCAATTAATTGGCTAATCGAATAGTAGAAGCAATTTGAATCGACTATTCAATTAGTTGATGGGGCACTTCTACCTCTGAAGTGTAGCAACAGCACCAGGGCTGTTGCTACACTTCAAAGGCAAAAGCGCTGCAGGGAGCACAGGGCCAGTGGGGGACTCAAGCAGTCCCCCTCTGGCCCCATGCTCCCCACAGTGTCAGCCTCGGAGTCCCCAGCTGACCCTGGGCTGCACACAGTGTTTCAAAGCAGCAGACCCCGGGTTCCACGTGGAGCTACCACTTTGAAGCACCCCCTTCTCTCTCTCCCTTGCTGTCTCTTTCTGATAGAGGCAGCAAGGGGGGGGAGGAAGCGACTAGTCAACAGGCATGTCCACTATCCGATAAGCATTTGCTTATCGGATAGTCGACTAGTCATTCACATCCTATCCCAGACTGGATATTGATACCTTCCTTTTGCTGGAAACCTGTGCCTTAAGATAAACACATTTAACAATAAAGAGAAGGGATCTTTTTTAGATTAATTATTATTACTTTATCATGATAATGTGTCCAAATTCACTGTTTCTGAATCAAGTTGCCCATATATTGTTCTCTGGTCAGATAAAGAACAACTTCCTAAGCTGAAAGAAGGTACCTCCATAGTTTAGAGCAGTGTTTCTCAACCCTTCTTTGTAAAGTCCCCCTTTTAAAATATATATATATTTAACTGTGTAGTCCCAGTCCCTACAGTTTTCAGGAACACAGTTTTTTCCTACCATTGCAACACATTTGTTTAAACAACTTAATTGTAGCCGGGTGGGTGATGAAATTTTTGGGTGTAAAAAGTACAAAAATAATAAAACGCTGTAAAACTTAAAACACAAACTCAGTTTTCTCCAAATTTCAGCTGTGTTGATGTACCCCCCAGACTTCTCTCAAGTACTCCTAAGGGTACTCGTACCATTGGTTGAGAAACACTGGTTTAGAGTACTGAAAAGCCCTCACATTTTTGCTTCCATTTCCTCTGTTCCTAGAGATGCTGTGAAAATTCTCTTCTGACGTTTTGTTTTTTTTCTAAATGGAAAACAATAAATAACCATCTTTACACATACACATAAAGGAAATTATTACAGCTGTGTAGTGCTCCCTTCCTGCCCCCCGTGGGGGGTGACCCAGGCCCCAGTCCTCTTGATGTTCTTTCATGCCCTTTTAAAGGAGCATGCTCCATAAATTGGGGATTTCTGATCTAAACTATTAATAACGTGCTCAACACCATGGTATACATACATCCTCCAAAGGCATATAGAAAACTGTTAACTTATTACTATATTTTCTTTTAAATTTGTGAGCTATTTTAGTATTCTAGACTGGGTCAGGCAAAGTGTGGGTGAGGGCTGCATGCAAGCTTTCCCCAAGGGGAAGGGGGCTGGACAATGTACTTAAATAGTGACCCAGGATATTGCATGCAATTCAAATCCTAACTCTCTTCAGATAGCTTTAATAAATGATATAAAATTCTGTTGCCATTTCTTCAAGGCTACAAGAGGGGATATTGATAAAAATCACTGATCTTGTCACTTAAATTAGTAACTTTAGAACCCAGATCCTCAGAGGAAGAAGAACATTGCATAACATATTGTATAATTACTCAAATTATGCTATATTTTCCCCCAGAAATGGTAATTTACTATGCTTTCAAACTGATTTGGTAAAAGTTATTAATCTTCCCCAAGTAATAGTTTACATAACAGTTTACTATTTCTTCGTGCTATCATTCATATGGTAGAAATGATATCCTACACAATCTACAATGTGCACAACACAATTTTAATCTCTTTCCCCATCTCAGCAAAGATTTAATAGCAAAAAACATAGTGAAATGTCACACGAATAGAATAGGATTGTATTTTTTATCAATATATACTACAATACATGTGTTAGCAGAATGTGAGGTGAGGTTGTAAGCAGTTAGAACTAAAGATGGTTGTGTGTAATCGTTTACACGATTAACCAATAAACCCAGGCTCATCGGTTAATCCTAACAGTTACACACACCCTGCCCCTGCTGCATCTATATCAGAGGTAGCAAGGGAGGGAGGGGAGCTGGGAGCTTACAGAACTGCCTTCTCCTCCCCTTGCTCCTCACTACTGCCTCTCTATCAGAGGCAGCAGCGTGGGGGAGGGGGTCAGGCAGAAGCTGGGATACACAGGAAGCCGGCTTTTAATCTGGCTCTTCTGGCTTGCCGGCTCCCATGGAGCCATCTGCAGCACTGAAGGGTAGAGGGACAGGTGGGAGCCAGTACAGGCAGAAAGCTGGCTTTCAAGCTGGGTCCCCATGCATAGCAGCTCCCATAGAGCCGCCTGCCCCCTGTGCCACTGCCTCTCTATCAGAGGTGGCGGGGGAGGTAGGAGCCAGTGCTTGCGGGTACTCCTGCCTGCCCTCCTGCATGTAAATGGCGTGTAAATTTCAGTGGTTACACATTTACACAAATACATAATTATAAACATCCCTAATTAGAACTGAAATTGACCAAACAGAAGGCTGATTTCATGAAAAGCTGAGCATCCTGAATACTCATTGACTTTAGTCTTTCACAGAAAGTACTCTGTTTCTAGCAGAATATGTATTGCAGTGTCCTTACTTTTTTACTGTTTGTTGCTTACTGGCTAATATGTAAAGTGCAGTCATTCGCAATTAAGTTATTAATGCAAAATAGTAAAGCTCTAGTGATCATCCTAGTCCTGATGGACAAATGCTACTACAATTCACTAACACATATATAACTCCTGAAATATTCATGTCCTACCACTTGCTCTTGTGTATGTTTTCTATGGTTCTTTCCCAGTGTTTCTAGATAGGAATTCCTCTCTTTCTTTGTTTTCATGCACTTCTTCTTGGATTTTACCTAGTGAACAAATCAGAATTTATACGGATGAGAAACAGTCACACCTTACATTTCTATGAAGTTCTACCATGTTGGGTAACTGGGGTCCAGAAAAAAATAGACTCATGTCCCCCAACATCTATTATTTTCACTGAAAATTCCCTTTTATCTGAAATCAGAGTTATTCAACAGGCCCATACATGGGGGTTGGGGGCACAAAGGGTGCGAACACACCTCCCACCCCCCTAAGGCCATGTCTAGACTGCAGGGTTTTTTCGAAAAAAGTAGCCTTTTTTCGAAAAAACTTTACCTGCGTCTAGGCTACGGCCGCGTTCTTTCCAAATTAAATCGAAAGAACGTGGCTTTTCTTTCGACGGCGGTACTCCTCATTTCACGAGGAAGAACGCCTTTTTCGACGGAGATCCGTCGAAAATAAGTGAGTGTGGACGCGGGGAGTCCCTTTTTTCGAAAATAAGGGCCTCCAGGAAGAAGCCCTAGTGGACAATCTGGGGCATGCCTTGCATGTCTCTGGTTCCTGCCTGCAGCCATCTTTTAAAGGGACTGTCACCCTCACAGCCAGTTGTGGCAGCAAAGCAGCCAGAGCACACAGCTGTTCCAGTGCAGCCATGTCTCAGCCCCAAGACCCTCCTGGCCCTTCCAGACAGCCTTCTGGGGACCCAACCAGGGGCTCCAAACGCCGGGCACCGGCATGGTCTGGGCCAGAGCTCAAGACCCTTCTCGAGCTGTGGTCAGAGGAGGAGGCCTTACAAGTCCTAAACACCAGGCGGCGAAATGCAGACATTTTTGGCCGCATGGCAGAGGCCCTGGCCAAGAGAGGGCATCACCCCCGCACCCAGGACCAGGTGCGCTCTAAAGTAAAGGAGCTGCGCCAAGGCTATGTAAAGGCCAGGGAGGAGAGCTCCCGTTCTGGGGCAGCCCCCCACTCCTGCCCCTATTATTCGGAGCTGTCCCAGATCCTTGGTGGTGGGGAAGCACACACACCACTGCGTCTCGTCCAGTCTGGCTTGGGGGACCCTGTGGTGGAAGCGCCAGAGCAGGACCCAGAGCAGTCCAGGGAGTCTGGAGATGGGGAGATGGTGCCGGAGGAGGAGGACAGCGAGGACACGGTGACCCTCACTCTGGAGCCAGTCACCCAGACCCCAGAGGCCTCCCAGGTGTCATCTGATGCCGGAGACGAAGCAGCAGGTGAGTGCAGTGAGGTCGTGTAACACACAGGGTGGGGGAGGTGGGTGCACAGTGGGTGACGCACAAGGGAAACCTGTAATGTTCACCATGGCCATCATGCAGCTGGCTGTGCATGTACCAACATGTTCAGTGGTAGAGTGTGACACATGGGGGTGCGCCACGTGGTGGCATAAACCATGTCCGGAACACACCCAGGTGGGTTGTCAGTGCGAGGTCCCATTGGCACTTCAGGACCCCTGTGATGCTCAGGCTGATGCCCAGGTCATACATGGTGTTACCTTCAGAATGTCTGAGTCCCCTGTCTGAAGGAGAGGGCATGCCCTTTTGGACAGCTGTTGCACACATGACTGATTGTGTCTTCCTCTTTTCCTCCACAGCCGGACCAGCCGTGCAAGAGGGCCGCAGCACCCCAGCCCCACCTCCATCCTGGGGACATGGGAGCCGCAGACACAGGCGTGTCTATGCAGACATCCAGAGGCAGCATGTGATGGCCGTGCAGGAGCTCAACACCATCCTGCGAGAGAGGGCGGAGGCAGAGGCTCGGTGGCATGATCGGCTGATGGAGGAGCTTGTCCAGCAGCGCACGTCCCTGTGTGCCACTCTTAGAGAGGTCTGTGGCTTCCCTGCTCCTGTGCCTGGTCCTGCTCCTCCAGCACCCCATGACCCCGCCCCACCAAACCCCCCTTCCACAGCACCATCCCTTTCCCCCTTGTACCTCCCTCTCCCCAGCTCCCCCAGTCCCCAGCCCCTCTCTCCCCAGCCCCCAGTCCCCAGCCCCTCTCTCTCCTGGCCCTCCTCTCCCCAGGCCTCCCAGACCCAAGTGCACCTACCCTCTGTTGTCCAGCCAACAGATAGTCGCCCCACCCGATCCCGAGGCCATGGTGGACCCCGAACATGAGGCACCAGCAGGAGACTGCGAGCAGGCAAGCACCGTGCAACCTGATCCCCTTCCCTCCTCCAGGTTTCAAGTCCCCTTCCCCCCTCCAGGTTTCAAGCACCCCCATCACCCCAGTTAAATACCAAACATTGTGTTTAAGAAAATGTTTATTGTACATAGTTTGTCATTAAAGTATACTTTCTCCAGCAAAAATAAACAAAAGCTTTTTTATGTTTGCAACAGTTATACCTTCTTTCAGTTATTGACATTTATAACAATAAAACAGAAGTTATTCTTTTCAGACAAACCCTGGTGTTTATTATTTCTACAAACAGGGTCAGGATAAGGGTTGAGGAGGGAAGCTTGTATTGGGCCAGGGCCAAGCTCCCAGACAGGAGCCCCTCAGGAGAGTCAGTGGCCTCCAATAGAGAATCGCTCCGTAGGGCCTCCCGGATGCGAACAGCAGACCGGTGAGCCTGGCGGATGGCAGCTGTCCGGGGCTGGGCAAAGTGCCTCTCCTGACCATCAGCACCTGTACCCCACCCTGGTAGGAAGGCTTCCCCTTTCCTCTCCACCAGGTTATGGAGAACGCAACACGCAGCCACCACCTCAGGGATGTTGCATTCCCCCATGTCTAGCCGTGTGAGCAAGCACCGGAATCTCCCTTTTAAGCGTCCGAGCGCACATTCCACCTGGTTGCGAGCCCGGTTAAGATGAGCATTAAACTGCTCCTTGCTCGCATCCAGGTGGCCGGTGTAGGGCTTCATCAGCCACGGCATCAGGGGGTAGGCGGCATCAGCCACTATGCACACCGGCATGTGCACGTCCCAACCGCAAAGTCACGATGTGGGAAAAATGTTCCTGCCTGAAGCCTCTGGTAGAGGTACGAGTTCCTGAAGATGCGGGCATCATGTGCCTGCCCTGACCACACAACACAAATGTCAGTAAACTGGCCACGATGGTCAACCAGGGCCTGAAGGACCATTGAAAAGTAGCCCTTTCTGTTAATGAATTGGGCTGCTCGATGGGGAGGTGCATGGATTGGAATGTGTGTCCCATCGAGTGCTCCTCCACAATTCGGGAAGCCAAGGGCAGCAAAGCCGGCCACGACGCTGTCCAGGTCTGCTAGACGGATGAGCCTGTTCAGCAGCTCAGAATTGATGGCCCTCACCACCTGCAGAAAGAGACAGACAACAAAATTTTAGAAGGGTTCCTTATCTCTTAGGAAAGGAGAACCCACCACCCACCTTCCCCTCAAGCACCCGGAATCCCTCCTCAGAACCCCCCGCAGCTCAGGGTGAGTGGAGTGCTCCTCCCACTCCCACTCCACCTTGCCCTTTCCTGACAGTCTCCCTTCCCCCCCCCAAACTGTGACTGTCCCCCGACAATGACTTACCTCCATCAGGATGGACCCAACAGTAGACCTGCCCACTCCAAATTGGTGTCCCACGGAGCGGTAGCTGTCGGGGGTGGCCAGCTTCCAGAGGGCAATAGCGACCCTCTTTTCCAGGGGGATGGCGGGCCACAGGTGGGTATCCTGCCGTTGCAGAGCCGGGACGAGCCAGGTACACAGCTCCTGGAAAGTGGCCTTCCACATCCGGAAGGTGCGGAGCCACTCCTGGTCATCCCAGAGCTCCATAACGAGCTGGTCCCACCAGTCAGAGCTGGTGTCAAGCCTCCAAAAACGCCTGTCCACGAAGAAGTTTGGAGGCAAGGGCAGTGGGGCTGCATGACGGGCGAACCCTTCATCCCTCTGGTCTGGGTCCAGATGGGGAAGTAGCCTCATGACTGTGTCATGCAGATGCAGCAAAACTTGCAGTATGATGGCGTGGGGCCATCGCCTGCCCAGGAGCAGCTCTGGCTCCATGCCAAAAAAAGGGGTCTAAATCAGAAAAACCTCCAAACGAAAAACCTGCTGGGGTGACCCAGGAAGCTGGGCACTCCAAACAAGCACTACAATACCTTGCTTACCTACTAGAGGGACAGCAAAGGCAGCTGCAGGAGCAGAGCAATGGGTGTTCAGGGGCGTCCCTTTAACCACGAGTCTCTGCAAAGGGCAGGCAGCAGCACCCGGAAGGAAATGCTGCCCCCATGCCCTGGCAGAAGCGGTTCTGGGTGGCTTTTTCTTTCGAAAGAGCGTCTAGCAGTCAGGACGCTCTTTTTCGAAAAAGCGGATCGATTTTCCGATCCACATATTGTAGTCTAGACGCTCTTTGTCGAAAGGCTTTTTCAAAAGTTTCTTTCGAAAAAGCGTCTTTCGAAAGAGCCGCGCAGTCTAGACGTACCCTAAGTAAGCATGCTCCAGCTGGCTGGAGGAAGGTAGGAGCGGCATGCTGCCTGAGCCTCCCTCCCCCAAGCTCTGGCCAGCGGGGGAAAGGCTGGGGATGATTCCTCTCCCTGCCAGGAGTGAGGCTGGGGGTGGGGCTGGACCTTGCTCCTTGGGGAAGGGGGGAAATCAGCCCCAACCTTCCCCTGGCCAGCCAGAGCATGGGAGAGGGAGGCTTGGGCAGTGCGCCACTACTGCCTTCAACCAGCGGGCCACAGCATGCTTACTTGGGGGACCATGGTGGTGGTGGAGGTGTGTGTTTGCACCCTTGTGGTCCACATTTACAAAAAAAGCACACACCCCCCCCAAAAAATTCCTGCATTCAGGCCTGTCCAAAATGATCTGGTGTTCCCTATGACATTTGGATAATCAAGGTCATGCTGAAGTTCCTTGCATCCTGAGCCTTAGGGTAAACCACAAATGTGTGTGTCCCGGAACAAACATTTGTAGAGCATCTAGATTAATATTTGTAAAGGTGTTACCTAACTGCCAAATCACTTTAATTGGTAAACTCAGATTACAACAGGACCATGAAATACTGAGTGGCTTTTTCTATGTAGGGACCAACGATAGCCAGCACAGGAGTAGTGTGGATGGAATCAAAGCCAGCCCTCCCTGATTAGAACCATGGTATTTTTTAGGTGGAATCAAGGAAAGTTATATACAAAGATACATCTTTGTATTTTGCTATCATGAGACCATATAACTGAGTTTAAGCTTTACTAGTTTATTTCTTTTTTTTTCTTTTTTAATCCAGGGGAGCAGTTTTTGGTAAATCAAGTGAAAACCTTATGTTTTGAGGAAGATTTCTTACGCTACTTGCAGGCTACTACTTCTCACAGTTACTAGTCTTGTGTCACTCTTTAGGATAAACATACACAATGTACCTGATGGTTGGAGGTGGGGCAGAGTGAATGCAGAGTTTGACAGTGTCAGGAAAAAAATTCCATTTTATTCTTGTATGAATAAAAAGTATTTGCTGGTAAGTCTAGAATCTGTTTTAAATTTTTATTCAGCTGGTTTTAGCAGGTAAATATTAATTCTTCAGAACTTGAAATGTTTGTCCTAAATATTTGGACATCTGGATTTATAATACATAAATGGATAATTCTTGGACTGAGGTTAGAGGGCAATTCTTTGAGGAGGCCTGCAGGAGACACATGGCAGAAATGACAAATAAATTACCATATAAGAGAAGTGGTGGAACAATCTCTGATAAGAAATAAATCTAATAAAATGAGAGAGAAAATAATCATGGTAGTTACACAGCATTAGTGGTCATCTGAAGAAATGGGTTGTGCCCAAGAAAGAGGAGGTTACTCACCTTCTTGTAACTGATGTAACTGATGTTCTTCAAGATGAGTGTCCCTTGGGGCGCTGGGACGCACCAACACCCACTGTGGAGCACCCCCAAGGATGCCTCTTGAAGAAGAAGCTCATGATATCATCTACATGTTTTGTTAGTCTTTAAGGTGCTACTAGACTATTTGTTCTTTAAGCATTAGTGGTGTAACTTACGGTACACAGAACATACTGTTTGAAGATCACTGAGTGTCTTGTGGAAGTAGGCACTAGGGCAGATGAAGTTTGGGATGGAGGCTTCCTTTTATAGTCTCTGTTCATTCTCCTGCTGTACTCCTGTCTCCCTTGTGGCAGTTAGAACAGATCATTTATTGGGCCTGGGGGTGTGTAATGCTTCCTGACAGCGTCTGGTATATGCAGCTGCAGGGAAGTAAGGGTGGCCTCACAGTCTTTTAAGCTATGCAGCTTCGACTCTTTCTGCTCCAAGAAGAGCGATTTGCCTTTG
The DNA here is from genome assembly GCA_019425775.1 of Rafetus swinhoei. Lineage (NCBI taxonomy): Eukaryota > Metazoa > Chordata > Testudines > Trionychidae > Rafetus > Rafetus swinhoei. The sequence continues at coordinate 263,177,812 of CM033437.1, read as the reverse complement.
AATGGAAGATCCAGGTTTGTCTGCTGAACTTTACAGGGCCACCCCAAAGACTGAAGCCATGAGCTTAACCTCATGATCATAGCTGAAACCATGGAACAAGCTGTAGAATCTGCCCGGAGGTATGCATTAGCCACTGATTTCCCCTCCTCAACTAGGACTGAGAACTTATCCCTGAACTTCAGTGGCCAAAGCGTCCTGAATATCACTATTGCCCTCCAGGAGTTGAAATCATACCAGCCCAGGAACAACTGATGTTTAGCGATCCTAAGCTGAAAGCTGCCTGTTGAGTGACGTTTTTGCCAAAAAGGTTGAGGTTTTTGGCATCTTCATCCTTAGGAGCCAACCCCTGTTGACTTCTGTCTCTTCTTTCATTTGTTGCTGAAATAACCAGTGAGCCCAGTGGGAGACAGGTATACAAAAATTCATGCCTTCTAAGAGATACAAAGTACTTCTCATGCAGGAGTCTGTCATAGCGCTTTTAAAGACTCCAGGATGGCATCATTCAATAGCAGGGCTACCTGCAATGACCCTGAGGCTGCTAAAATATCCAGTAGGGCATGGAAGAATTCAGAGATCTCCTCCACCTGAATAGCCATGTTTGGGCTGCCCTCCTGAGGTGCATCCTATAATTGTTCTGGGAAGGCACTATAGCTCTAGTTGCACTGTAGTAGCATTTGCCATTGTACTGGTGGCCAGGCTGTTGACAGCCTATCCTGGGTCATGTCAGCTGTAGGGTATTGCCAACCAGAGCTGTGTCTGCTCCTGCTTGAGGTGGAGAACTCCTCTTTGGGACTGGAGTCCGAGGAGCCACTTCTCTGCAACCATGGTGGAATGACATCGACTGATGTCAAAGCATGGTGCTGGGAGAGAGAAGACTGGTGCTATGCCAACAAGTCTGGCTTGCCCTTTGATGGCACCTGCCTCAGTGTCACAGTGGTCTTCCTTTCCAGTGCTACTGTTCTCAATTCCCAATGGCTGGGGATGGCAGCACCAAGAGGGACACAACTCCATTGCTCTCTAGTGAAGATGATAGTATCAGGGCTGTCGAATCCTGGGAGAGCCCAATGTTTCCGTATCAACAGTGCTCTTCCCTGGGCTGGAATCAACAGTACCACAAGCCCTGCTGGAATCTCTGAGTGGCCTGGCATGGGTCGCATTCTATTGGCGTCTCTATGGCCCATAGACCTTGGGTTTGGCGAACACTCCTGATCAATCTTTCTCTGCTTCTTTCTCAGCTGTGGAGATGGAGAGTGGTGCCTAGGGTCCCATGCTGTAGTAGACTTTGTTGGCAGCAGGGATGCATGTCGGTGTTGGGAACCCCGGGTCATAGGTGCAGAGTAATTCTTCATTACTAGACAGGCGGAATGGCGCTTCTCACAAAAGTCAAAGTGCTCAGTGCCAAGTCTCATTACTTGGCTCTGAAGGAAGAAGGACACTGCCTCTATGAGGAGGAACTCATGTCTATGCCCCTGTCCTTTTTTGTTCTGGGTTTGAAGCCTCTGCAGACCCTACAATACTCCTGCACGTGGGCCTACTCTAGACACTTCAGACAGCTGGTGTGTGGTCATTAATTGGCATGGGTTTATAGCATGACACCCATGGTTCAAGAACCATGAGGACTGAGGCACATCCTGGTGCCAGGGAAAGGCTTTGTTACTGACTATACTGCCAACTAGCTAATTAACTAACTAAAACTAAACTTTCAAATGCTTACTAAAATTTGAGCTATATCACATCCACAGCTTCTCCCCATCCACAAAGCTTGTTACACTGTCAAAAAAGGATCCTGGGCTGGTTTGACATGGTTTGTTCTTGCCAAATCCATTTTGACTGCTATTTTTCACTTTCTTTTCTTTCTAAAATTGTATTGATTGTTTGATTATTTGCACCATTATCTTTCTGGGTACCAAAGTTAAGTTGTCTGATCTATAAATCCTTGGGTTGTCTTTATTCTCCTTTTCCTGGGTATTGTATTTGCCCTTTTCCAGACTTTTGGGATCTCCCATTCTCCACAGGTTCTCACACATAATGGCTAGTGGCTCAAAAATCTCTTCAGCCAATTCCTTAAGTATTCTAGGATGTATCTCATGAGGCCCTGCTGACTTGAAGACATCTAACCTATACAAATAATTCTGACCTTGTTCTTTTCCAATTTTAGTCTCAGATCCTATCCCATTTACACTGATAGTTGTCCAATCACTGCTAATTTTTGTTTAAAAAAGTGACACAAAAAGACATTTAACACTTCAGCCGTTGCTGCATTTTTTTGTCTTTCCTCCAAACTCAGTAATGAGTCTACCCTGTCCTCATGTTTACTTTTGCTTCTCATATATTTGTAAAAAGTTTTCTTATTGTCCTTTATGTCCCTAGCTAGTTTAAACATTTTTCCTTGACCTTTTAATTTTGTCTCTACATGTTTGTATTATTTTTATATTTATCCTTTATATTTTGACCTAGTTTTCACTTTTGTATGACTCTTTTTTTGAGTTTCAAATCATTAAAGATCTCCTGTTTACGTCAGAATGGCCACTCACTATACTTCCTATCTTTCTTGCGCTTTGGGATAGTTACTTTTGTGTCTTTAATAACGTCTCTCCAAAAATTGCCAATTCTCCTGAACTCTTTTTTCCCTTTGCCTTGCTTCCCACAGGATCTTAATTAATAATTCTGAGTTTGCTAGCATCTGCCTTCTTGAAGTCCACTGTATTTATTCTGCTGTCTTCCTTCTTACCATTTCTTAGATTCAAAAGCTCTATCCTTTCAGGATCACTTTCATCTAAGCTGCTTTCCACCGTCAGCTTCTCAATCAGTTCTTCCGTGTTTGTCTGAGTCAAACCTAGAATTGCCTTTCCTCTAGTCACTTTATCTACCTTCTGTAATAAAAAGTTGAATCTGGTGCATTGCAGTTATGCACACTATAATCCTAGACCTGCTTATTCTTTTAAACAGCAAAAATATTTCTTTGTAATCAGAAGAGCCAGAAATGGTTTTTCTTTTGAAATGAAAACTAAACTCTGAAGAACTTAGTACGGAAGATTATGATGCATTTAGAAACATAGAATCATAGGGCTGGAAGAGACCTTAGGAGGTCATTGAGTCCAGCCCCCTGCCCAAAGCAGTTGCAAAAGATTATGAGAAGACCTCAATTTTGTTTACTGTTCTGTATTACAGATCTGTTTTGCTCATGGAAATACAGTACAGCTCAGAGACGTGGTAGACCAACACAGTCCATTAACTGTACTCTACCCACTAATAGGGAAGTGATTCCAAGGGCATACTTGATTAACTAGCATTATGTGATACACTTTCACCTCCTATTTAGCTTAAGCACATAAAACTTGTTCTTTCAGTTGAGCAATTTCTTTTGCTACACTCAATAAAGAGTTTAAAGCATCTGAGAGAAGTTTATACTGTACCTGAGTATCTGGTTTTAGGCAGTGTGTAGCTGTATCATTGGAGTCTGAGCTGTCAGAAGCTTGCGTACTGTGAAAAAAATTGAACATTGTTCTGGTTTATTTCCTCATTTTTGGACTGGAAATATATTTTTGAGTTGATCCATGTAAGAAGCCATTGCCATGCCCTGCACCCTCCTATACATAGTAACCCAACTGGAAATGCTGTACAGATTCTGGTTTTCACACTTCCCTCATCTAAAGCACATAATTCCAGTGTATCGGCTGCAAGGTCTGGAGTTAAGCAATGTAACAGCAGGGACCTTGATCATGAAAGTTATGGGGTTTCTAAAGAACCTTGGTTCTTCAGTACAATCTGATGTGTGCAGATGACATTTCCTATTACTGACAAGCTATACTATAATTTTATGTTGCATTTTCACTCTATTTTATGCCATTTCATCTAATACATCTCATCTTATTTTCCTTTTATTAGTTCTCTCCCAAGCTGCACTGTATTGCAGGCATTAATACAGGTCTGTTTGTATTAAAAACAAAACTTCATCTCTTCATTTGCTTATTATTCACCAAGAGAAGTGAAGACTTTAGCTTTGGGGCAAGTGCCTCTTAGTAATTCATAATGGAAACAGTATTTTGAATAGGCAGTTTTGAAAATAATGTACTCACAAGGGCTAAGAGATATTTAATTTCCTGTATTAATTAGAAGCATCAAGATTTTCAAAAAGTTATAAAAGATTACTCCTTGCAAAATGAGTTTGGAGATCTACGAACTGATTTCATTAATCACTTGAAAACTTGTCAGTTTCAGCAGTGAGGTCAAAGGCTGATTAGGCCTTGGAGACTGAATTCTCCATTGACATGTAGGGGTGGATAAGTCAGAGGAGAAGCACGCTGCCTCACCACAACCAGGGCCGGGAACTGCGTGGCTGGGGCCAGAGCTGTGCGGCCACAGCCAGAACTCTCTTGCTGCTGCCTGGATTGGAGTTGCATGGCTGCTGCTGGCCTCCTGATACTTCCTAGCTGCTGGGGCAAGATCTCTTCATTGCAGCGCCCCCCCTCCCCGCCGCCCCCCCACAGGGCTCCCAGATGAGTTGCTGATACCACCTGCCACACTCCTGACTCACAGCCAGGATATATACCTGGACTCCCTATACCTGGACTCTGTGGGCCAGAACCATCTATGGTTCTGTGTTCCTAGCACAACCAAACCCTGACCTTGCTTTAAGTTAGGGTAAGAGGAAGCGTCTTACCAAATTTGGTGGCCCTAGTTCTTATCATTTAGGAGTTCTTGCACAAACCAACAGAGAGGCAGATAGACTTTTCATTTCTAATTATTATATACACACACTATTATAATGCCTATTGCAGTTCTCTTTACCAAAGTGTATAATGAGATAAGATAAATCTCAATAGTTTAATAATTTGATTTACCTGGACTCTTTGTCTAACATGGCATCTGTGACAGAAGCATCTGAATCATAATTAAGATTCTCTGAGTTTGTCTTAGCTTGCTGTTTCACCATTTCCTCTAATTCTTTCAGACACAGATAATACTAGGGAAGATCATACACTTAGTTAATAATGAAGTCCACTGCCTTATTAAAAGGCATTTATCAAAACCAATATAGTGCTTGTTATTACAGTGAAAGCTTTGTTTTGGCACTCATGGAAATGAAGGTTGCTGGTTAACTGAATATGACAGACAATAAAGCTTATTGTCCCCTACCAGCATAACCAGTTCCCGACAGCTTGATGCAGGGAAAGGAGGCATCTGCTGGTGACATCAGCCAGCACTGCCAAATGTCAGAAGCCCATAATAGCTTGCTGGACAGGCAGGAATCAGGTGCACGTGCCTGAAGACGCGGCAATATTGTGGCTGAGGGCAATGCCGGTTAACAAAGTTTTCCGGTTAACAGAGTGCTAGCTAGCCAATTTTTCACTGTATTACCTTTAAAGAGGACTACATTTCAATCACAGAAAAATTTTTCTTTCAAGAGTTCTAAGAAAGGCTTTTCTTACCTTACTTTTGTCTGGATCACAGTAATCCAAGAGGGCATCACAGAAATGGTATCCTATTGACTCTAGGTCTTCTGTGTTGAAGTGAGTGCCCTGTCTATTCCCTGAAACATCAACAGGGATACTCACAAATGAAAACCTAACTGTCCTGCTCACCCCTTGCAGTGATATTTTCAGCATGGTGGTTGAAAGGAAATTAAAATTTCTTTAGTTCAAGCCTGGAAAAATCTAATTTCTAGTTGCTGCCACACACATTTTATAATATAGCTCCCAGAAAGTCATCCTACCCAAAGTCATTGCTGAAGGCTTTGGTTTTCCAAGACACCTTGGAACAGTTTTCTACCATCTCAATATAATAGTTCAAATGATATGATTATGACATTTTCTTATTCTTCTTGTGCTCCAATCTGACTGAAGCTAGACTATGAACAAAACCTCTTGGAATGCATCAGTTGATTCTCATGCCTTTGATCAAATAAGGAAGTTAGTGCTTCTTGGTGTCCCTCCACCTCTCACCAGAGGTCAGAGCTTCCTTTCAGGAGTGACTCACAGTAATTATCCACACTGACAGTCAATAAAAACAAATGACCTCAAATAAAGGACAATTTATTTAGCACAACAAACAGAAAACAGAAAGAAAAATCATGCAACTACAAATTAAACTGAATACACTTACTCATTCTACAAATGCACAAAAACCTAGGTCAGATAGACTAAAGTGTTGGGATAATAGTCAGTGAATAATTTCTATATCAAAGCTCTGACATTCTGGACTTGGCAAAACTATGTGTCTAGTTAGCACCCTAACTTGGTCTGTGTGTGATTTCCTCCTTTCTGTGGGCAAGCAAACACCCTCCTTCTTTGTAGCCACTATGGCTTTTTCTACAGTAAGAAAAACTGGACTTGTGCTTCCCCACTGGTGCAACACTGATGGAAGTTCTTGTTCAGACAGGTAAAAATGCTGCAGACTTGTTCACATTAAAGATTCTCTATTTTTGCGACTGATGGAGCATCAACGACAGAAAATTCTAAATCCATGTATTGCCAGTGTAGACAGTGTCCCTGGTCTGGGTGTTTCGGAGGAATGGAGTTTTATATGACATTATTCTGAAGTGAACAAAACTAGCTTGGGTCTAATAACATTTCTCTTCACCTTTCACCACGTACCATCAATAAGCAATCTCTATTCTCATTTGTACAATTGTTTCTGGTATATCTATTTCTAGCAATTCCATTTAATTTGGTAGGCAGGCCCACTAATTTATCATGTATTAGTTTCCAGTACGTCAGTAATAAGTGTGGCCCAAAAGTTAACTTACGCATACTTTGTGTTAAAATGCTCACCCCCACTTCACTCAATTTGTTGTTTATCTCTGTAACACAGGATTCTTTGAGCATAGTAGCTAAAATCATCACAGATCCCTATTGCATCTGTAAAAACAAACACTCAAAACCAGATTTTGTTTGACATCCTACAATCTCCCCCGAGTAAAAAGGCCTTACCTAATTTAGATCCACAAAAAGTGGCTTCCAAAGTATAGCTGTTGCGGATGCCCATCTTCCACATCACTACTCGACCTGTCCCTTCTTTGCTTTTCTGTACTTTGAAATTGCAGTCTGGGAATGAAAACTTAAAAAAAGGATGTAGGGTCAGCTGCCTGTCTTGTAAGGAACATCTACCCCCTAGGGTAGTGATGAAGATGATACAATTTCATTGTAACGTCACTGGTGTGTAAAACTTTCAAGCTTCCCATTTAGGAAAATAGTTAAAGGTTAACTACATCCTTCTTTCACCCTGTAGAGCATAGGTATTGTGCCATACTTGGTATGTAATAATCTTTCAACGTTTTGACACAACAGAGCAGTGTGTGGAATGAAAGTCCCGTTAATTACAGAAGTTTGTTTTATTTTAACAAGGACTTGTTATCATTACCCTCGTAACCTCTTTTAATACAGTCCCCAAAGGAGCCTTTTTCAATTGGTGAACTAGCATCAGACTTCTGGGCCAACCCCCAAGCCATCCATTTCTGTTTTTAATACTAAAGTGTTGGAATATGCATGTTTAGTGAAAGTATGAATAACTCTTCTGTCATGGATGTACCACATAGAACTCTGGATCACCTCATCACTGGTTTCTGAAGACAACAGAATTAAATTCAAATGCTATAATAATAAAAATGGTAGGATGAGAGTTTGTGTGTTATATTATTACCTGTATTTAATTTGATTGGTTTAGAGAATGGATCTGTTGTGTGTTTTAGACAATCAGAAGTATTTTTTAACAATAAAAGCACAATCATGTGATACCTAACATATTTATAAATAAGCTTGTTTCCAACTGACTGACATTTTAGCAAATCTTACTGGCTGACACAAATTTCATTTGGTATACTAAAGGACAATTTCATGTTAGTGACTTGCTTACTTTATCTGGGCAGTTCTTGCTCATCATGAGAGGAAAGATACGATGGCGCAAGCATGGCACCTCTGCTTGCTCCCCACCATCACAGCCATACATGAAGACATTCTCTTTTCTGCTATGACCATGAAGATCACAATACAGGAGAATGTCACGTTCCTCCATCACTCTGTGATAAGAGAGAAAACTCTATTTTACTATAAACGCTTTTTTTTTTTTTTTGCATCAGCTAAGGCTGATGGGTTGCAGCTATCTTCATAGGAATAAAGTTAAGCATGTGTTTAAATATTTAAGAATATGAGTAATCCCACTGATTTCAACAGGATGACTCGTGCTTAAAATTAAGATGCACCTGCATGCTTTGCTAAATCAATGCAAATAGCTCAGCACCTTGCAGGATCAAACCAAAAGAGTGTACCATGGCTTAGTAACAAGATCCAAGGCTATGCATCAGAACTGTGCATTCATTTTATCAAAACAGTTATAATGAGTCAATCATTCTTCATGAATGAAAAAAGCTGGAGTCACTTTTTTTAAAAATGTGTATAACTGATCTGAATTCCTTTTTGGATCTCCTGTCCTTGATCTTCCCTTCTTCAACTATTATTACCTGGGTCTTCCCTTCCATTTCCATATTTATCTCCACAAATATATTCACTTTGCCAATTTCCCCTGAAGTCCAATCAATCCTCAGGTCTAGGAATGATCTTCAGCCACTTTAAGATATTACATTTTGTAGAACTATAAGACACTGCACCAAAATGCTACTTTTATGTTCCTTCTTGTGTCACATCCCATCCTACAATCTTGAGACGTATAACAAACCACAAATATATAGCACAGTACTATGCAGCAGATACTTCTTTTGCCCTCAATGGAGAAAGAGCTATCAATTTCAAGTACCATTTTTTGCTATATTGTAAGTTGTGGAATATGCTGTATTTTATCTATAATATTTTTAATTTTTTTGCAAAACTGCATGAGTTTGAAAAAAACCCCCTGGGATTTAGCACATTTCCAAAAAGCCAGTTCCAACAGGATTTCATGGGGGAAATGTGATTCCATCAGAATCCTTCATGCTGGATCATTATTCTGTGTGGTAGTTAGCAATTCATGATGGATCAAGAAAGAAAGGGAGAAAAAAGAAAGAGTAGCCTTTTTAATTGATAATGTGCTAAATGTGAGTCTGGATAATGAGGAATTTCAGCACATTTTTCTAATTACATTTATTTTTATATTTTCTATACCAGTTACCTTTAAATTGGAAAACTGGGATGCAGGGTGAAGAGAGGGTTTTTCTGTTATATAACTTTGCAAAAAACTAGCCTGCATCATCATTAAAACATCTTTCCTCTCTCAAATCTATACAAGTTATCTCCCATGGGAGAACAGTCTATTTTATTCTCTAGCAGGCTCCAAAGTTCTTTCCCAGAGTCATCAAAAACTCTTGAAAGGGTCAGTATTAGACAGGCCAAAAAGGAAATAAAAAGTAAAAGAATCACTGTTTGAACATCTTTGAATATTTTCCTAGTGGAAAGGTTAGACTGACGTTAGACAGAAGGATTCTTGCTTAAAGAACGGAGAGGCATAAAGGGAAAGTGCTTCTCAGCAAACGTGTACTGGAAAATCAAAACATATTGTAAATGACAATGTATGTTAAACGTTAGCTTTACCAGCACTGACAGAGTCCTTTCAAAGCTAAAGCCATTAGAAGAACCCAGTTACATAAGCCAAATCTGAATGGCGACTCTGTGTATGAAATTACATATACTGCATAAGGAAATAAAGCATTATAAATTAAACACATTTACACTGAAATATACGGTAGGGAGGTAAAATCCCAGTTAGTTAACTGGTTAAACACTAGGTTTAATAAGTTAACTGATTAAGCCAGGGTTCCAGTGGGGGGTTGCCACTGCACCCCTGGCTGCATGGGGGTTGCTGCTGCCTAGCTGACCCCCCTTCTGGCTACGCAGGGGCTGCTGCTGCTGACCCCCATGTGGGGTTGGAGCAGCCGTCCACCTGCATACCTGTTAACCGGTACCTGGTAAGTATCGCGGGTGATGCTTACCAGATAGTCAGTTGCCTGTTCACATCCCTAATATAAATTAAAGTGACAGAACTAGTGGTCAAATACAAGGTTGGGATCCACTCTGGACTTGGCCTACTTTATGGCTTTGTCCTGCACCAATGAAGTTGGCAGACATTTTGCCACTGATTACAGTGGGAGCAGAATTGGGAACTTAAGTTGTAAATCTTGATATTGGGCAGTGAGAAGAAGGACTATGAAAAAAATTCCGTTCTGTTCTGTCCTTTGCTGTCCAAGCTATCTTTTCTATTTCTGGTATTAAAGCTATTTTACAGGGTGCTGTACAACACAAGAAAAGTGCTGTAAACTGCAATGAAAACTCAAGCCTCTTAGAATTTAAACAAATAATACAAACTGAATGGAATAAATATGAGATGAGATAAAATACATATGAGGCCAATATACTGCAAACAGTGATTATACTAAATAACAGACACTAAGAATAGAAAGGGTTTTTGTTCTAAAAATAGGAGAGATGATGTTACCTTCTGATCATGTTCCGAGTGTACCAAACAGAAGGAAAAGATTCCTTCAGGTCTGATGTGTAATTACGATTTAAGTCCTGACCTGCTAAGGAGCAGCGATAATTTCCCACGATCACACCATCTGGGTTCAACATTGGTACCACTTTGAAGACAAAAGTGTCCCGAAGCAACCGAGCATCACGTGTGTTGCCCAGAATGTAATCCAGAAAGCCCTTCATTATCCATGAGCTGTTTGTTTCTCCTGGGTGTACCCTCGCAGTCAAAATCACAGCTGCCTTATGCTTTGTCTCCTTGCCACTTTCAGAGGGACTAGTGATGGTTAAAACATACACTATGTTTCTTGCTAGGGAATGGCACAGGATGCGGATCTTGCAAAACTTTGACCTTACTGGATCTCTAGAGATGGCTGCCAGGTACTCCTGAAGGTTGGAATAGGTATAAGGATAGCAATGGGCAAAGTAGCAGGTGTCTCGATCATATGGAAACTGGAATGTCCAAGTGAGTGAAAAATACTGATGTCCATCTTGGCCAAGGTTGTTTTTGTAATACTTGATTTCATCTCCTGTCCTTTGCCAGCCAACTCGATGGAACTTTGCATCCACTTCTGAGTACAAGAGTGGACGCATACCATGGTTGTAGAGGCTGGTGGGCTTGGTAAAATTGACAATGGTGAAACGATAAGGCATTCCTGCTTGAGTGTTGGTTACTCGAAAGTAGTACCATTGGGTGTGTCTATTTGTGTAGAGATCAGTGCGCAGAGTCAGCTGGTACTCGAATTCACTACTGGTGTTTAGAAAGAAGACAAGCGTTTTTAGCACTGGTTACCACAGAAATGTATTAGAGATTCATATCATGTTGGTGACTATAGATGGGGAAGGAATTCCTTCAATATCATGATAAAGCACTGTATAATAACCTACATGCAAGTTGGAGGTGATTTCCACTTTCACATAAACAATCAAAGTGTAGACTGCTCCTAGGGTCAGGATGGAATGCTTCCATAATATAGCCACCACATTCCTTTAGTGCTTATTTAAAATAATTAAAGTGTGTGACAGAATCAAGGCTCATTTAAAAAAAATCTAGTGAATTTTCTTGCACTAAACTAAATAAAAAATTGTCAACTCTTAAAAAAAGTGTGAGGGTGTGCATGTGAATTTGTGCATGTAGGGTGAAATTAGTTGTGCAGAGGGCATATATCACCATTTTGAGGCTTCATCATGACACCAGTGGTACACAGTCCTTGCCCTTTGTACAGAAGTGAATTTCACACATAGAGAATATTTAATGCCATGGAATGGTTATGAGATTGGTCCATTTGAAGTCCACATGAAAATATCTAAGGGCTTATTCTATTAGTGTAACTATGGATGTAGGCCCCAGCACCACCCAAGATCCTTACAAAGGTGTATTTAACTGAAACTGGTGTCTATGCTACCTCATCAAAGAAGAAAAGATTATAAACCTACACTTTGACCACCTTTTGCAGATTCCCACTCTCAAAACGTGCTTCAAAGATTAAAGTGTTGCCCCACTCTTGAGGGATGATCTGCTTAGAGGGACAGCTACCCCCTACTCGAGAATACACAAAACAGGATTCCTCGTTACCTGCAGTGAAAGGAGCAGAACATACATATTACTCAATTGTGAATAAGTTTCAGCAATGCCTAAACCAAGTTTTACAGGAACTACAAATCTGATTTTCAGGGCATATCGAAGGGAAATTTTCAAAGGAGTTGTGCAACGTTTTAGACACTTCTATTTCTTCCCAATGATTTTCAATCTGCTCAAGAGATAAATGACTGTTATGCTTTGAAAACTTATACAGCTAGTATTTGTAGCTGTTATTGTAAATCTCCTTTTTATTTATAAATAGTCTCTGCATTAAATTTATCTTGTTTACAAATGACAAGCTTAAAACATTAACCCACCAGTTCCTGAACTGTAGGGACCCATGGGAGAATTTACTGTTCACATAGTTTTTATTTGCTTCCTTTATTGCAGCTGCTAAATCATATTTAAAAAACCATTTTTTCTGATATTATTCTGTATGTATGCAATTGCTGTAGTTGACAAAGGGATGTTATACAATCATGAACTAGAAAGGAGATGGCCTATGCTATTGTGACTTGAAGGGATGATGTCTATAAGACAACTTCTTTATTAAGATAGGATCTATGCTATACTATTTTAACACCCTGCATTAACTCATCTCACTACTTATTCTTTGGTTCTCCTCCTAAAACCTATTGTGCACTGTTTGTGGCAAAATAATAGTTACCATATCCAGCCAAGAGGTGGCTGGGTATATTTCAGTCCTAAGATCCTGATTCAACAAAGTTTTTAAACGTGTGCTTAATGCCCATTGACTTTTATGTATAACACATGCTGAAGTGCTCTGAACTGGAGCCCAAATTAAATGATTCCTATACAGTGGAGGAAGAAGGGGGAACCTCAGGTCTGGGGGTTGGATGCAGTCCTTGGCTTGCCTGGATCCAGTCCCCCGAAGCTCAGGGTCTCCCCCTGCCATTACACTGCGGGGCTAGAGCACACAAAATCTCACTTGTGTTCGGCTCCCAACTGATTTTTCTGTGGGTCAGTGGACTCTGACCCAAAAGAGGTTGCCTACCCCTGCTATACAGTATAAAGCACCTTGAGATTTCCCTTGATGGAAAGCACTACACACACTAAAAGTTTTATCACATCTACCTCCTTCTTTTATTATTATTGAAAGCTATGCACCGAAATCCATTAATCATGAAAAGGCCTTATATTTAAATATGGCCTGTCAACCCAAACCACATTGCAGACATGTACTGATACAAAATATATAAACAATATCACTTCATTCACAACTTTGTCCAGACCGAAAAGCAGAAAACATTTAATAGCATATAGAACATTAGGTCAGTGTGGTGGGAAATGATAAATACAATTTCCAAACTGTATGTGGAATTTTAGTTAAGCAGAATGTAATTATGCAAGGGGTATCTGGCCAGGACAGCGGGGTTAAAATCTCATATCTTGCGAAAAGTGCCATGGGTTTTTAACATCTTAATTCCCAGGACCAATAACACTCTTTGTAACATATTTGTATGTGACAATAAAAAATTCAAAGGTAAAAGATTATAATTGGTTGAGATCCTGGTTTCAGGTACTTTCAGCATCAGAGTTCCCCTAATACTATTGTGGCTCAGAAGAGAGTCAGAAAACCCCAAAATGAATCTAAACTACCAGTCAGCAGCAATTAGCTATCTATAGTTAAGTAATCACTCCATTTAACTTAAGCGAGTTGACAAGGTCATCATAGTATAAAGTCATAAGTTGCAAACAAGATACCGAAAGTCTCCTGCCAGTTTTATCCCTGCAATTGTAGAAGAAAATAAATATCGAACTTTCACACTCTTTTTGCTCAAATATTATGAAAACACAGCAGTGGTTCTGGCCCCAGCCAAAGTCACAGGAGGTAACAGAAGATAAAAGTAGGCACACAGCCCCAGCTTCAGCCAAAGGTGTAAGGGAGATAAAGGGATACACAGCCCCGAATTAAGCCACAGGTTGGAAGAGAACAGTCATGGATCTTTGTGCAGCTCCGAGGGCGGTGCACAGCCTCAGCTCTAGCTAAAATCATGGCAAAGCCCTTCACTGCTGACACCAGAATCCAAAGTCATGCAAGTCTGGTAAAGTCACTGTCAAGGCTGACCCCACTCTGGCATTCCGAGTGCAGAAGGCCGGGTCCTCAAAGACTTTAAAATCTTGCCCTTACAGATGCTGGTTACAAAAACTTCCCCCAGAATCACAATACACAGATTTTGTGGGCTTGCTGCCACCATCAAGTGATTTTATCCCTAAAACCGGGGGTGAACACTTGAACCCACACCCAGGGGTATCCCAAGTTCTTTTTCCCTAAAAGAGCTTGGAAAAAAAAGAGAAAAACAAGCTGCAGTCTCTGAGTGTGTTTAGACTACACCTCTCTGTCGACAGAGAGATGTAGATTAGGCACATCGAAATTGCTAATGAAGCAGGGATTTAAATATCCCGCACTTCATTAGCATAAACATGGCCACTGCTTTTTTTCGAAATGGAGCTTTTTCGAAAAAAACCCCCGGCAGTCTAGACGTGGATCTGTTGAAAATAAACCCTTTTTCGACAGATCCTGTATTCCTCAAAAAATTAGGTTTACAGGATCTGTTGAAAAAGGGTTTATTTTCGACAGATCCGCGTCTAGACTGCCGTTTTTTGGGGGAGGGGGTTTCGGAAAAGCTCCGTTTAGGAAAAAGTGGCAGCCATGTTTATGCTAATGAAGCGTGGGATATTTAAATCCCTGCTTCATTAGCAATTTCGACATGCTTGATTTGCATCCCTCTATCGACAGAGGGATGCAGTCTAGACATAGCCTCTGGTAGCTGAACTCTCAGTCTAAGGCATGCAGACACACATAGACCTCCTATACCTTCCAGGATATAAGAATCAAATCATCATCTTAAAAAAAGTGATTTTTATTACAAAACAAAAGATAAACTTGATAAAGAATACTTGGTTACTAGATGCTACAGAGAAACTAAGAAAACAAATTAAAAACACAGAGAAAATCTCTGGGAACAATGCTTAGGTGGTAAATAGGGAGGGAAGGCATAGATTCACACAGAACAGTTCAAACCAAACCACAAAATAAAGAAAATACTCTGATCGCAACTAGATTCTCTCTTTCCCTTTACTTACTCCCAAATCTTTTCTTGGTTCAGTCCACTTCCATGCTCCAAATTCCTTTGTGGCATGGTAGTCCTACCTGGATTTAAATAATTTTGTCTCTCTCAACTCCTGGTTTAACTCTCCCACACAAAGGCTACGTCTAAACTACACCCCTCTGTCAGCAGAGGGATGTAAATGAAGCACTTTGAAAGGGCAAATGAAGCGGGGATTTAAATATCCTATGCTTCATTTGCATAATCACGTCATGGCGCTGTTTCTAACAAGCGCCATTTTGAAACTGAAACCACAGTTTAGACGCGGGTTTTTTTCGACAATGGGGCGCCTTTTCGAAAGATCCTGTCGAAAAGGTGCCCCGTTGTCGAAAAAAAAGCATCTATACTGTGGTTTCAGTTTCGAAATGGCGCTTGTTAGAAAGAGCGCCATGATGCGATTATGCAAATGAAGCACGAGATATTTAAATTCCCGCTTCATTTGCACTTTTGAAGTGCTTCATTTACATCCTCTGCCGACAGAGGGGTGTAGTTTAGACATAGCCAAAAAAAGTAGGCAAATTTCAGCACCAAATGCCCATTGGTTCTTCTGGCTACCTGAGTTTAACTCCTTTGTCACCTGCGGTGGTGAGCATGCCTCCTGTCCATTACAGTCACAGAATCCGTGCCTTCCCTGACCTCTGTGACTAAATTGCGTCCCTCTTAACATAAGCAGAGCCTATGGAGAAGACAGAACTCTAATTTATTTCTGTATATTCAGAAACAGGAGCTTACGCAAAACTCATGAAAATCATGGGAGAGACTCCTATTAACTTAAATTGGCTATGAATCAGGCCTATAAAAAAATTAAAAAAACCTAGTCAATGAAAGTGTGTGCCAAAATTATATGTACTTTGTAATAACATTTCATAATGTGCTCCCACCTTCATCTGCTAAATAAACCACTGTGCCCTCTCTGGAGTCTTGGTACAATGGCTCAAGCTCCAGGCCTGTTGGTTGGTACAGTGGCTCAGGCTTACGGGGAATCCAGTCTGAAAAAGAAGAGAAAGAGTGCACTACAGATTACAGAGGGCATGGGCGTCTGGTAGCCTAAGCGGGGGAAGGCTTTGCCTTCCCAAACTGCCAGGTATGGTCCTGTCCACACTCCATTCCAGAATGCCTGCTTTAGGAATTCTGTGAGTGGAGTGTTGCCGCCCCCAACGGCCCCCCTCCCCATGCTCCGGGGCTGGGGCTGTGCGGTGCGCCCTCCTTCGTCCCTTGGTGCTCCGGGGCTGGAGAAGGTGGGCCATGCAGCACACTCTCCTCCCTCCCACAGTGCTCTGGGGCTGGGAAGGCTGGGGCCATGACGTGTGCCCTCCTCCCTCCCCCAGTGCTCCAGGGCTGGAGAGGCTGGGGCGAGTGCGTGCCCGTCCCTGTGGTTGGGGAAGGTGTGTGTGCGGCGCACTGCCCTGCCTCCCCATGGAGGGCAGGGAAGGGCAAAGCCTCAGCAAAAGGGGCAGGGCTGGAGGTGGGGCTGGAGGTTTGCCTCCACCAGCTCTACCTTCACCAACCGCCCATGACAGAGGGTGTCCATAACTAATGAAGGCTCTGAAAGCTGTTTCTTGAATCTTCTCCCTGCTTGTCTGGTAGCAACTTCAAAATTGTTTGTAGTAGGAAGAAGTGAATCAGGCCTTTTGGAAGATCTGAGTTCGTAGGTTTACACTAGTGTTCCCTGTAAGTTAAGTGCTTGGGTAGCCACCCAGCAAAGATTCAGTGTCACCCAGCTGATTAGCGGCACGCCCATAGCAGCCCACAGATGGTAGCATGTGTTTCTACGAGGGATGTAAAATCCCGTTTATCTGGCTAATTGGTTAATCATATTGTTTAACCAGTTAACCAAATAAACGTGGGGCAAGTGGAGCTGGAATGCCCCTCCCCCTGCTGTAGGCAGGGGCTGCATTGGCTGGGATGCCGGAGTAGCCACATCATAGGGAGGGGCTGCACTGGAGCAGCCTGTGTCCATGGTGGATCCCCCATGAGACTGAAGCAGCCCCCTGCTCAGGACAAGTGGGGAACTGTTCCAGACCCACTGGTTAACTGGTTAAACCTTCACATCCCTAGTTTCTACTGGAGGTGCACATCTGCACATGCTTCAGCACACATAACACAATTTATTCTGAACATGGATGGAAAAAAGTAGAGGGAACATTGGTTTATACAAGTGTTTTATCAGCTCATTCTTTACCTGGATAATATGCCTTTACCAACATCACGTTAGTGGATGTCATGTTTTGGGGGAATTTAGATCAGTAAAAGGTTATGTAACTTCCTAACTGTAACTAGAGATGCGTTAAATGCTCTGCTGTTGCAACTGAGACCCCAGACACCAATAGCCAGCAGATAAGCATGCAGTATCATAAGTGTCTGTGGGCTGGTCAGCTCTGGTTCAGCACTCTGACTTCAGTAGCTGGCCTACAAAGCAACAGCTTGTCTTCACCAGCCTTGATTACTACTTACAGAGTGATACCAATACACTCCCAGTCCCAAATTTCTCCCTAATCATCAGCTTATACATATTCATTTGCCCAAGGCAAATTGTGATTATGCACTGCTTGTCAACCTAATTTTAAGAACATAATTCTAGCACATATTCATAACTCTTTCTAAATACCTTGTAAATACGTCACAAAAATATGAATGATGAATGAGTTATTTGTTTTCCAATGAGATTTTACAAGAAGTGGAAACTTGGACAGATGACTAGAGAGGAGTATAAATATATTGCTCAAGAATGCAGGGGAGTAATCAGGAAGGCGAAAGCACAATTGGGATTGCAGCTAGCAAGGGATGTGAAGGGTAACAAGAAAGATTTCTACAGGCATGTTAGCAATAAGAGGGTGATCAGAGAGGGTGTGGGGCCCATACTGGATGAGGGAGGTAACTTAGCGACAGATGATGTGGGGAAAGCTGAAGTACTCAATGCATTTTTTACCTCTGTCTTCACAAACAACGTCAGCTCCCAGACTACCGCACTAGGCAACGCAGTATGGGAAGGAGGTGGGCAGCCCTCGGTGGAGAAAGAACGGGTTAAGAACTATTTAGAAAAGCTAGACATACACAAATCCATGGGTCCGGATTTAATACATCCGAGAGTACTGAGGGAGTTGGCAAATGTCAGTGCAGAGCCTTTGGCCATTATCTTTGAAAACTCGTGGAGATTGGGAGAGGTCCCAGATGATTGGAAAAAGGCAAATATAGTGCCCATCTTTAAAAAGGGAAGAAGGACAACCCACGGAACTACAGACTGGTCAGCCTTACCTCGGTCCCCGGAAAAACCAAGGAATCCATTTTGAAGCACTTGGAAGAGGGGAAAGTGATCAGAATAGTCAACATGGATTCACCAAGGACAAGTCTTCCCTGATCAACCTGATTAGCTTCTATGATGAGGTAACTAGGTCTGTGGACATGGAGAAGACAGTGGATGTGATATACCTTGACTTTAGTAAAACTTTTGATATGGTCGCCCACAATATTCTTGCCAGCAAGTTAAGGAAATATGGATTGTATAAATGGACTGTAAGGTGGATAGATTGTCGGGCCCAATGGGTAGTGATCAACAGCTCAATGTCTGGCTGATGGTCAGTTTCAAGTGGAGTGCCCCAAGGATAGGTTCAAGGGCCGGTTTTGTTCAACATCTTTATTAATGATCTGAATGAGGGGATGGATTGCACCTTCAGCAAGTTTGCTGATGACACTAAGCTAGGGGGAGACGTAGATATGTTGGAGGGCAGGAATAGGGTTCAGAGTGACCTAGACAAATTGGAGGATTGGGCCAAAAGAAATCTGATGAGGTTCAACAAGGACAAGTGCAGAGTCCTGCACTTGGGACGGAAGAATTCCAAGCATTGTTACAGGCTGGGGACTGAATGGCTAAGTAGCAATTCATCAGAAAAGGACCAGGGGATTACGGTGGATGAGAAGCTGGATATGAGTCAACGGTGTGCCCTTGTAGCCAAGAAGGCTAATGGCATATTAGGGTGCATTAGGGAGGAGCAGGAGCAGCCTGAGGCCGGCTGCGGCAGCTGACGCCCCAGGCAGAACGCGCGATCGGTGCCCCCTCCTGCAGGGCCGTCAATGGACTGACGTCAACGGCGGGCGCCCCGGGCGCCCCCATGACGTCATCATCGGGCACCCCGGGTGGCGGCGCCCTAGGCAGCCGCCGAGTCCGCCTATAGCCACAGGCCGCCCCTGAGGAGGAGCATTGCCAGCAGATCTAGAGAAGTTATTATTCCCCCTTTATTTGGCACTGGTGAGGCGACATCTGGAGTATTGCATCCAATTCTGGGCTCCCCACTACAGAAAGGATGTGGATGCATTGGAGCAGGTCCAGCGGAGGGCAACCAAAATGATTAAGGGGCTGGAGCTGGAGCACATAACCTACAAGAAGAGGGTGAGGGATTTGAGCGTATTTAGTTGGCAGAAGAGTGAGGGGGGATTTGATAGCAGCCTTCAACTTCCTAAATGGAGGTTCCAAAAAGGGTGGAGAGAGTCTGTTCTCAGTAGTGACAGATGGCAGAACAAGGAGTAGTGGTTACAGTGGGGAAGGTCTACGTTGGATATTAGGAAAAACCATTTCACTAGGAGGGTGGGAAAGTACTGGAAGGGGTTACCTAGGGAGGTGGTGCAATCTCCATCCCTAGAGGTTTTTAAGTCTCGTCTTGACAAAGCCCTGGCTGGGATGATTTAGTTGGGGTTGGTCCTGCTTTGGGCAGGGGGCTGGACTCAATGTCCTCCTGAGGTCTCTTTCAGCCCTAGGATTCTATGACCCTTTTAGATTCTGACAAGAGTATGTTAGGTATAGGTTATGTCATGTTTGACAAAAGATGCTGATGCAAAGAACGAACCACAAATGGGCATCTGTGTCACAGTGGGTTATTTTTTTTTAAAGATGAATGGACAGGGAAAGAGGAGTGTCAAAGCTTTTTCCCCACTCTGTCACGATAAATGCAGAAGTGGGGTCCTGCAAAAGTACCCCAGTACCTTATCTTTCCAGGCTTTGGTATAAAACTTCCCCCCAAAATCTTAAAAACTTAGATTTTGGGATAAAAATCCGCCGCCACCACCCAAGTAATAATAAGAAACCAGGGAAGAGATCACTTGGGAAATCTCAGCCCTAAAAACCAGGATACAAAAATTAACCAATACCAGGTTAATAAAAAAAAAAAGGAAAAGAAAAAGAACTTTTATTATCACCACAATGCTCCTGTTACAAGCATAGTGACTAGATGGAAAAGTCACCAATTAATAAACTCATGGGGAATTCCACCATGGGCCAAAACTTAGTTACAAAGGAGAGAAAAACCCATTTTTAAATGCACAGACATCAGATTCCCATTCCCAAACCATAAAACAATAAAACCTAATGGATTTATCTAAACTTTACCCTACTTACAGATAGTGAAGTCTTTTCTTGGAGACAGACAAGATGTCTGTCCCCCTCAGTAGCTGGAGAGAAAACTGCCCAGAGACAAAGGAGAGAAAACCCCAAAATTCCTTTGTCCCAGTTTGAAAATCCTACCTACATTTATATTGGCTGCTGGCTACCTGGTTAGGTAAGGGACATAGTTAACCCTTTAGTCCCCAGGATGCTAGCTAACCCTCATGGTCATGACAAGGAGTAAGAAACGTAAGTGTGGAAGCTCTACTGGCCATAATTGCTGTCTGACCAAAACCAACAGGAAAGTGACTATTGTAACTCAAAGGACCGGGGTACTGCAGAAAGAGAAATGGAAATTCAATTTATCCCAGAGAAGCATACAACTTATTAGAAGTATGGAGAAATATTTACATGATGACCATTTGCTAGGATTATTTAACTTGTAAAGAAAAAGTCAGCAAGACTTTACTGGAGTATTCAAATTATGAAAGACACATTGGAAGTGTAACTGTCCTTCCTTTTTTATCCTACATTATGACAAAAGAACAGGGCAGTCAATTGATTAAATTAAATTAAATGGCAATAATTTAGACCGTATTTTAAGTACGTAGGAACAATTCTCATTCACAATTTAAAATAAAAAAACAAACATTGGAGAGGGTGCTATTCTCTGATAAATCTTTTCTGTGATCATATACTACTCCTGGTAATGCTAGTAAACAGAAGTTTACCAACTGATACATGTCACTGTTGTTGACACTCTTTGCTTATTACATGACTAGAGTTCTCAGCCCATAAATCAGCTTGTAAGGCAATAGCTAGAGGCTTATATATACTCAAATGGCTAGTGTTTATATATTTGAAATATTAGGTTCTCACATTTTCTTCTGTCAAGGACAAAGTCAAGAACAGGAGTTATATGGGATTTTACATATCTGTAATATGAGCTGCAGATTTTTCTTTCCCCTAAGGGATGGCTGAGGAGAACTACTGATTTTACAGTGTCATTACATTTTCCCTCCTAATGTTTACAGACTATATCAATTTGCTGCTTCATGTGACAGACTATTCACAGACTCCAAATTTTGCCCAGGCTTTTTCTGGAAAACAGAACTGATGACCAGATTTTCCTAATATTTCAAATACGGGGCTACAGCAAGAAAGGGGGAGCAGGAAATTATATGCTATGGAGAAGGCAAATAAAGGCATGTAAGCTAGCATTACAGAAAACAATAAAGGCCATTAAACATGTTTTGCTGAAAAGTTCACCTTTAAACCAGTAATCAACAAATCAAAGTCTACATTATTCCCAATATTACCAATAATCTTCTGAGTGATCCAGTCCCTTTAATAATTTCCAAAAAGAATGTGATTTAGATTTAACTCCTTTTCCTTCTCTGCAGGTAATGTACATTAAAAAGGTGGTTGGTAGGATATGAAGGCGAAAGAGAACAAGCAGAGGATATACTGAATGACTATTAAAAGAGAAGCTCTTCATGTGAAATTCAATACAGACATTATTTTCAAATGCCTTTTGAGTATAATCAACCATTCTTCCCATCAGTATGCACAACTGTGACTCAGATGCAATAAACAAACTCTTTGCTGCATCTGAATTACAATAAATTGAAACTACTGCTTGCAAAATAAATTTTTGGGCCTGATTTTCCTCATCCTTATAAATCTATTGACTTTAGGGATATAAAGATTTAACCAATTAATTGGTAAGCCTCACCCATTAAGGGTGAGGCTTACCAGTTAAGGTTAACTGGCTGCTCCAGCCCTTCAAGGAACCCACTGTGGACAGGGTCTGCTCCAGCCCACAGGCAGGGGCTGCTATGACTGGGCTGGAGCAGACCCTGGCCTATGGCAGTGTGGGGAGGAGAGAGGGTGGTGGTTCCAGCCCCTTGCGCGCATTCCCCTTTAATTGGTTAACCGGTCAAAAAATATGTTTAACCGGTCAGCCAATTAAACAGGATTTTACATTCCTAATTGACTTTAGGGGAATTACTCTTGATTTACAATGGTGTAACTGAAATTAAAATGCACTCTAATTCAGGCTATTATTAATCAGTACTGGTTGCAGGGAATAAAAAGTACAGAGATCTATCTTGTGACTCATGGCTGAATGCCATCACCATTAATCTGATCTTGTCAAATGAAAACCAGGTTGAAAGATGTTATGACCCCATCTCCACTCATGTGGCATGGTGCTATATTATTATCATGGTGAAGAATGTTTATTTTTAACATATTAATATAGGTATAGTGAGAGGCATTAAACAGACACTGGAAATCCCTATTTACAGTGTCACCTTTGGCACACTGCCTTACTAGCATGCCTTAAAAAGTGATCTGTGAGAGGGAAAAAAGTGGCCTTGAATCTTTTATTCTTTCTTTATGACATACATACCGTGTTGCTCAGCTCCTTAACTCAATTAGTTTTTGGTTTTTGGAAAATAAAATGAAAATGTATGTGCTTCATTTGAATCATTGTTCTGGGGTGGAGTGAGGTGTTCAGTATGCAGGCTGCCCCAGGGGAGAGGACTATCCCATCTCTCTGTCACTGCAGCAGCTTGGGGTCAAGAGAGAACTAGGGATGTAATAGTGTAGCCAATTAAACGATTAACCGATAAGCGGATGCTTATCAGTAAATGCTACTGGTTACACGCATCCCCCTCCTCCCTCTGCCAATACTTTTTTTAAGGGGCTGGCCAGCAGCCTGGCTCAGTCCCAGCTTGCGCCAAGTCCCAGGATGTACCTTCACTGCGGCTCTGCAGGAAAAGTATTTTAGGAGCCAGGCCTACAGGCATCTTTCCTCTGATCTCACTGAAGAATACCAAAAGAAACAACACCATCTGCTCATGAAACTCCTTGCTACAACTTGGGACCAAATCTATACAAGCCCCCACACCCTAAAATCCCCAACCAGGAGTTTTCTATCTGCTACCCAAGATTCCCAAACTTGGAAATTCTGAATATCCCATCATCTCAGGCACTGGCACACTTACAGCAGGATTATCTGGTTATGTTGACTCTTTCCTCAGACCCTTAAAGAATTCCATAGAGATTTCATCTCAGAAAAGCACCTGATTTTCACTGATTGTTCCCAAATCACAGTAAATTTTATGAGAAAAGCACAGGTACTGGCAAAGAAAGTTTTTAATAGTATCTCAATAGCTTTGATAAAGATTCATTTGTAAAAATTATGAAAAAAGCATTTTATAAGAGTTAAACATTAGTATTATTAATGATCAATATTTAGGACTTACCTATGTGCTCAATTCTGTCCCTGATGACCTCACATTGATGTGGCCAACGTGTTAAGCACAGGTGACCTGCAGGGGATATACCATAAAGACTGCGAGGCTCACGGAGCCGAGGGACCCACCTCCCAGAGTTATATGCCAAGACAATCTGTTTTGTCCGTGGGAAAAGCTGATCACAAATAGAATCTATGGGGAAATGAAAAAAATACACTTGTCTCTTCTGTTCTTTTGAGTGATAGCATGCAAAGCCATTTTGTCTGAAACTAATAGCTTCCAGTACCCTAGAATGGTTTCATGAAATTACTGTTATCTCACTGAAAAAAAAAATCAATGATGCAAGCTATAAATCACCCTGAATTCAAAAACTGAGTTAAATGTACAAAGGATTATATGTGTCACAATATACATGAAGCACTCTGCTATAAGTAATAAACAGCATAAATTATTTCAAGCCAAGACATTTCATTTGAGTCTTTGTAGATACGAATTAGCAGCTTTTAGTAGAGCTAGAAAGGATTTGTTTCATGTAAGCTAAACCAAATCTTAGTTTGTTGAATGAAGAGGAAACAAGGCCACAATCAGAGTTATTCTAAGGAAGGGAGCCCAGGTTAAGGTTACCTGCCAAGTAACAGAGGTAATATTCTGAGAAGCATGCATCTCTGTACAGGATTCCTCACCTTCATATTGCTGCATCGCACATATATTCCTTGCTAAGATGCCATCTCTCCTTATAAAGTGGGCCCAGAAGAGGTGAAGGAGGTAGTATGAGGAAATGGCAATTGAAGATACTAGGAAATGGGGAGCTGAAGGGTGCGTGGGAAAGGGGCGGGGGGTGAGGAGTTCTAGCTATTCTCACTCACCCAGGTCCAGGTCTAGGACCCAGGAAAAAAACCAATGAATTAAGTTCTCACACCTAGCTGGAGCAGAGGTGGGAGCACCTCCAAAAAGCCCCTGACCCAGAAAACAAAGCCACCATGTCCTCATGCTGCCTCCTTCATCCCTTCCATTTCTGGGCCCTCTTTATAAAGAGAAATGGCAGTTTGGCAAGAACTTTCCCAAGAATTTGTAGTAGCATCTGTGGTCAAGGGTGAGTTGGGGCCTGGGCTCATGGGCCCCTCTCTCATAAAAAGGGAATTTTACCTTTTCAAAGTGTTCAATTTGTCCTTGATGACTACTTTCTCCAGAACTGCTTTTTCTTAGCACAAGAAACAGAGACTGGAGCAATGCCTTAACTGTTAATCTCTGGCGACCTGTGTTCAAATCTAGATTATGTCTAGAGCATGTGGAAAAAACTTAGTTTAGCTGGCTCATTTTCATTCACAGTGGATAAATGTTCACATCTTGAAGCCAGCACATAATTTGACAAGATCCGTAGTTTCTGATCAAAGGAATTCAGCAAATTATGACTGAGGTGGATTAGCTAAACCGGTGGTTCTCAACTCGTTTCAGTCCATGGACCACCAGGCCAATCAAAAAATTTTTGTGGACCACCTCCTTTTTGAGACATGATAAAAAAGAGCAGACAATGAACATTTTGGTTTGAAATTTATTTCTTACTAACAGATTTTTGGATTCTCTTCTCACTGACAAGCTTTTCAATGTTTGGAGTGGTACTTGATAATGCACAACGAATATCGCTTTCCACTGCAAGCCAATTCCTCTTTTTGGACTGAACGTGCAACAAACACGAAAATCCAGTCTCACACATATAAGTTGATGCAAATGGCAAAAGAAATCTGACTGTGTGTGCTGACAGATTTGGGTAACTCCCAGTCACGCTG
Organism: Rafetus swinhoei; assembly: GCA_019425775.1. Taxonomy (NCBI): domain Eukaryota; kingdom Metazoa; phylum Chordata; order Testudines; family Trionychidae; genus Rafetus; species Rafetus swinhoei. The sequence goes on along the minus strand of CM033437.1, from coordinate 263,152,221 downwards.
GCCCAAAATTTCTCTATGGTAGACTGCTGGTACATGTCTTGAGCCACAAAATCATTTTTCAGATCCAAGAATTCCTCCTGCAGATCCTCTGGAACACTATTAACATCTGTTGTAAATGGATTCCTGATGAAAGATAATCCATCCCTTGTCCTGTCCACCTCCGGAAAGTATTGTTGGAATTTGTCTCGTAGCTTCTGTAAATGATAGAGAATTTGCATCCGAATGGCTTCCTTTTCCCCGAGCACGACATCCACATATGGAAACTGAACCAAATTATTGCCTTCGACTCTTACGATCCAGAGTTCCAATTTGTCAAGAAAAGCCTTGATGATGCTTGGTGAGAGAACAGATTTGCACCTTTCCCTTGCAGCTGAAGATTCAGTTTGTTCAAGATTCCAAAAATATCGACAAGATATGCAAGTTCTAAATTTGACTGCGTCAGCACATTTTGGAATTCCTCTTTCCCTTGAGCCTGGAGAAATAAATCCAACTCCTCTCTCAATTGAAAAACTCTGTTGAGTACATTCCCTGCTGACAACCACCGTACAGAAGTATAGAACAGCAACACATCAAAGTCAGAACCCATGTCCAGGCAAAATCTTTTGAACAGCCTGGTGTTCAGAGCTGATGATTTGATGTGATTCACCACTTTCATCAATCCTTTGAAAACGGCGTTCAGTTGATCAGGCAATGTTTTTGACGCCAAAGCTTCCCTATGAATGAAGCAATGAATTCTGGTTACCATTGAAAGCGGGCTGTTTCACCAGCGTTTGGAAGCCCGATCTTGAGCCCAGCATGGCAGGTGCACCATCAGTGGTGACACCCACAAGATTTACCCAATCCAGACCATGTACTTCAAAGAAATTGTTAACAATTTCCATCATATCCTGAGCCTTTGTGGTGGTATCAAGAGTCTTACAAAAAAAGAAACTCGTCTTTGAAGTCTCCCTCAACCATGTATCGTGCAAACACCAATAGCTGAGAGCACAATGCGACGTCAGTCGATTCATCCAATTGTATGGCAAACAATGGAGACTTCTTTATTTCATCCACAACTTGTTCACTGATGTTCTGTGATATCTCATTTATCTGTCTCGATACTGTGTCGTTAGAGACAGATATATCATTCAGCTTCCTTGCTGCTTCCTCGCCAAGAACAAGCCGTACCATCTCTTTTGCACAGGGGAGCACAAGTTGCTCTACAATGGTATGAGGCTTCTTGGCCTGTGCAACTTTGTATGCAACAATGTAGGAAGTGCGCACTGCATTGCTTGTCTTATTGTAGAATGCACTTGTTGAGTTGAGGCGGTCAAAATAATCTTCATCCTTTTGCAACAAGTTGGGATGACACTTTTCGAGATGGAGTTTCAGCTTAGTCGGCTTCATTGAGTCATTCCCCAAGACTTTGAAACAAATAACACTGTGGCAAATCCACGCCTTCTTTTTCTTGACAAGTGAAGCCGAATTTGATTTAGACTTCCGAATACTTGCGCTTGACATTTCTTCCTGTTGTTGCCATTATAAACAAACTACACCACACCTGTAAAACAGTACATGCAGCACAGGACGAACGATACAGCAACCGCTCAGCATGATGGCGGCAGCTACACTGACGCTCAGAGCCTCAGACGGAAGTTACTGGCAACACAACGCGGTTGTGTCCTAGGTGACCCTATGAATGACACGCCGCGTGCTTGTGAACATGGCATAAAACAGCCTAACAGTGGTGCCTGCTCACACCGTGTGACTTTGGACAATTTTCCTGTGGACCACCGAAAAAGTCACCATGGACCACCAGTTGAGAACCACAGAGCTAAACTGTGTGAGGAAGCATACGAAGCTTTTGCTCATATAGCAATTGGCTCTCCTTTCATTCATATAAGCAGGGCTCGCCGAACCGCGGCGAGCCCCGCTCACCAGCCGCGCTGTCCGGCGATCTGTGCATGCGCAGATCGCCCGAACCCGGCTCTTCCGGGTTACAATCTACTCACCACGGCCGAGTAGATTGTATAATTTGTCGAGCCCTGCATATAAGCACTAACATCCCTTCTCATCCTCCCTTGTGACCTTGCAATGAAAGTGTACAGGAATAAATGGAAGGGTTCTAACCTGTGAAAAATGCACACTGCTCAAGATCTTCTGCCACAAATGGGTTAAAGGGATCTTCATCCTAAAAATAAGACAACAGGATAGGCTCCTCTTGTTTCTATTGAACCAAATAGAAGCAGCAACAAGCATCTGTTCTGGTAAACATTCTAGAAGGATAAATGTTTTTCAACAGTGAGGTTATTCACTTGTTAATTATTATTAAGATGACACCATATCAAAATGCAAACATTTCAATGGTGGGGAGAAGAGGACATGTCACTAAGGGAATGAGTTTCAACAAACATTGCAAACATGAAGGACTGACTACTCTCTGTATAACTGATCTGTTTCCATTTGGCCAATTACCTTGACAAATTACTATGACTGAAATATTTTGTAGGAGATTTGAACAGAGCAGATGCCATCTCTAACCGGCTAGATAAACTATGGGAGACTAAAAGGCTTAGAGGACCAGTAAAGAGATATTTAGTCTTCTCTGTGTGTTGGCCAATCTGAAGTTAGTTACAGAAGAAGTAACTGAAAGGTGTTATTAGTGGCTATTTAGAGGTCTATGCAAAACGAGTTTGACAAGTGTCTATATCACAAAAATTCCCAATTCTATGCTTGGCACTTTGTTGCAAATTTCAGTAGAGGGGCCAATGCTTAAAAGAGCCAGGGAAAGCAAATTATTGTCTCAACCTTAAAGATGATTTTGCTAGGTCAAGGTTGGAACACGCTGGCAAGACAATATCATAGAATCATAGAATATTAGGACTGGAAGGGACCTCGAGAGGTCATCGAGTCCAGTCCCCTGCCCTCATGGCAGGACCAAATGCTGTCTAGACCATCCCTGATAGACAGTTATCTAACCTAGTCTTAAATATCTCCAAAGATGAGGATTCCACAACCTCCCTGGGCAATTTATTCCAGTGTTTGACTACCCTGACAGTTAGGAACTTTTTCCTAATGTCCAACCTAAACCTCCCTTGCTGCAGTTTAAGCCCATTGCTTCTCGTTCTATCCTCAGAGGCCAAGATGAACAAGTTTTCTCCCTCCTCTTTATGACACCCTTTTAGATACCTGAAAACAGCTATCATGTCCCCCCTCAATCTTCTCTTTTCTAAACTAAACAAACCCAATTCTTTCAGCCTTCCTTCATAGGTCATGTTCTCTAGACCTTTAATCATTCTTGTTGCTCTTCTCTGGACCCTGTCCAATTTCTCCATATCTTTCTTGAAATGCGGTACCCAGAACTGGACACAATACTCCAACTGAGGCCTAACCAGTGCAGAGTAGAGCGGAAGAATGACTTCTCGTGTCTTGCTCACAACACACCTGTTAATGCATCCCAGAATCATGTTTGCTTTTTTTGCAACAGCATCACACTGCTGACTCATATTCAGCTTGTGGTCCACTATAACCCCTAGATCCCTTTCTGCCGTACTCCTTCCTAGACAGTCGCTTCCCATTCTGTATGTGTGAAACTGATTGTTCCTTCCTAAGTGGAGCACTTTGCATTTGTCTTTATTAAACTTCATCCTGTTTACCTCAGACCATTTCTCCAATTTGTCCAGATCATTTTGAATTATGACCCTATCCTCCAGAGCAGTCGCAACCCCTCCCAGCTTGGTATCATCTGCAAACTTAATAAGTGTACTTTCTATGCCAGTATCTAAATCATTGAAGATATTGAACAGAGCTGGTCCCAAAACAGACCCCTGCGGAACCCCACTTGTTATACCTTTCCAGCAGGATTGAGAACCATTAATAACTACTCTCTGAGTACGGTAATCCAGCCAATTATGCACCCACCTTATAGTAGCCCCATCTAAAAAGAAGTTACTCACCTTGTGAAGTAACAATTGTTCTTTGAGATGTGCCCCGTGGGTGCTTCACTCTAGGTGTTGGGTCCCGTCCTGGCGCCGCGGCTCGGAGAATTCTCATAGCCATGCTCCGCCAGCCCGCGCATGCGCGGCTCCTTCAAAGCGCCGTTCGCGCCTTTGATCAGCCGCGCACAGGCTGGCAACCGTCAGTTCCTCTCACCTGCTCATCTGAAAGAGAGAAGAAACAAATCCGGAGCGGGGGGGAAGGGCGGGTCGTGGAGCACCCATGGGGCACATCTCGAAGAACAATCGTTACTTCACAGGGTGAGTAACTTCTTTTTCTTCTTTGAGTGGCCCCGTGGGTGCTCCACTCTAGGTGACTCCGGAGCAGTACCCAAAAAGAGTCCAGAGTGCTCCGGAATTAAAATTTATGATCACGATTAAGTACTGCCGTAGCCACCGAGGAGTCTGAAGCAAGATGCTCAACTATAGCATAATGTTTCATAAAGGTGACATTAGAGGACCATGTCGCTGCCCTGCAAATGTCACGAAATGGAACTCCCCTTAGGAAGGCCGTAGTAGTGGAAACTGCTCTGGTGGAATGAGCCTTTGGAGGATACGGCAGAGGTTTTCCCCCGTATAGTGACACATAGATATGCATGAAACTATCAGTCTCGAGATATGCTGAGAGGTCAGTGGTTGGCCTCTAGAATGGTCTGCCAATGATACTATTAAACGGTCCGTCTTCCTAAAGTCCCGCGTTCTGTCAATGTAGAATGCCAAGGTTCTTCTTACGTCCAGCGCATGTAGTGTCGCTTCTTGCATTGAGGTATGGGGTTTAGGAAAGAAGCATGGTAGAACACCGGTTCATTGATGTGAAATTCAGAAGAGACCTTTGGAATAAACGCTGGGTGAGTTCTCAACGTCACTGAGTCTTTAGAAAAAACTGTATAAGGAGACGAAGCCATGAAAGCTGCTATCTCACTGACCCTACGAGCTGAGGTAAGGGCTAGGAGAAACAAAAGCTTGATGGTAAGTACGTGTAACGGAACCGTGGCTAGAGGCTCAAAGGAAGGATGAGATAAAGTTTCCAATACTAGATCCAGATTCCACGAAGGTGGAGGGGGTCTCCGGGGTGGATTAAGGTTTGAGAGCCCCTTTAGGAATCTTTTTGTAGTGGGATGGGCGAATAGAGAGAAGGACTCGTCCATATGATGAAAAGCATTAATCGCTGCCAAGTGCACTCGTAGGGAAGCTACTGCCAGCCCATTATCGTGGAGCTGTAAAATGTACTTCAATATACGAGGTAAGGTTGCGGAGCAGGGATCTAGATTGTTGACCGCACACCATGCCTGGAATCTGGACCACTTAGCTATATACGTAGCTCGTGTAGACTCTTTCCTACTATGCATCAACACCCTCTTGACTCACTGGGAACAGAGTTGTTCGAAATCGCTAAACCAACGAGCATCCATGCTGAGAGGTGTAGAATCTCGGGTCTTGGATGACGCAGGGATCCGTTGTTCTGGGTCAAGAGATTTGGGAGAAGAGGTAGGGAGTACGGTGCTCTTACCGACATCTGGTGGAGCATTGAGAACCAAGGTTGACGAGCCCACGCCGGGGCTATAAGAATTACTCGAGCCCCATCTATGTTGATTTTCTCGAGAACCTTGGGTATTAGAACCACTGGGGGAAAAGCATACAACAGCGACCTTCCCCAATGGAGAAGGAAGGCATCTCCTAGTGAATGACGTCCTATTCCAGCTCTTGAACAATAGGTGGGGCATTTCGTGTTGTTTTCCGTCTATTGTCGGAAACCCCCACCGAGCAAATATACGGCTCAAAACATCCATGCAGATTTCCCACTCATGGTCGTGAGGGAAACGCCTGCTGAGTAAGTCTGCTATTAAGTTGTCGACACCCAGGAGGTAGGATGCTATTAAAATGGTGTTGTTGTGAATACACCAATTCCATAACCGGATGCTCTCCGCGCATAGAGATCGGGCGCCTCCCTGCCTGTTGATATAAAACATGTTTGCCATGTTGTCTGTCATGATTCTGGTAGTTGTATCCCGTATGTGGGACTGAAAATGCTTGCAAGCATGTCATACCACCCGTAACTCGAGTACATTGATATGTAACATCATTTCTTGAGTTGACCAGCGACCTTGAATGGTCAGGTTGTCCATGTGCGCCCCCCAGCCCGTAAGGGAGGCATCTGTGGTTATTTGCCTTGTAGGTTGTGGGCGATGAAATGGGATGCCCGTGAGAAGATTGCTCGGCTTGGCCCACCACTGAAGGGACTCTCGTACATGTTGTGGTACCACCACCGGTCTGTGAACGCTGTGTTTTGCTGGACTGTAAATCGTGGCCAACCAATGCTGGAGGCAGCGAAAACGTAACCTTGCGTTCCGCACCACGATGGTGGAAGCCGCCATGTGGCCCATCAGTTGTAAACAGACGCGTGTAGGAATTGTCGGAGCATGCGTCACAGTATGTACAAGGTCTTGGATCGCCACAAAATGTTCCATTGGTAGGTATGCCCGTGCCACGGTTGAGTCGAGCCGTGCACCTATAAAAACCAGATCTTGAGATGGAATCAATGATGACTTTTTTTACATTTATGAGAAGGCCCAGGGATGCAAACTCGTTGGATACTGCCTGCACTACATGACATGCCTCCATATATGTTGTGCCCCTGACAAGACAATCGTCCAAATAAGGGAATTTTGTCACTCCTGTCCTGCGTAAACGGGCCGCCACTACTGCTAGGGTTTTGGTGAAAACCCTGGGGGGCACACGCCAGTCCGAACGGTAGAACCCTGTATTGAAAATGTTCGTTCCCCAATTGGAATCGAAGAAAATGCCTGTGAGCCACGTGAATAGCGACATGGAAGTAAGCGTCCTGCAGGTCGAGGACTGCAAGCCAGTCTCCTTTGTTTAACGACGGAATGATAGTTGCTACAGTCACCATCTTGAATCGGTGCTTTCGAAGGTGGCGATTTAACTTTCGAAGGTCTAAAATGGGTCTCCAGCCTCCCGATGTCTTTGGTGTGAGAAAATATCGGGAGTAAAAACCTTTTCCCCAAAACTGCTTGGGTACTCTCTCTATTGCCCCGATCGCGAGCAAGCGAAGAACTTCTTGTCTCAGCAGCTGCTCGTGAGAGGGGTCCCTGAAAAGGGATGGGGTGGGTGGCATGAGAGGGGGAATGGAGAGAAAGGGAATAGAGAGGCTGGACTGTACCACCTCTAGTACCCATCTGTCTGTGGTGATGTTGGACCACTGATGGTGATATGATTTCAGTTGATGGTGAAAGAGATGAAGAGTTTCGTTTTCCGCGTTGACTATGGAAGGCGTGCTTGCATCCTCGACAGAGAAGTCAAATCTGCTGTTTGGCTGAAGATTGATTGGCTGAACAATTTTGCTGGGGCAGTTTCCGCTGAGGACGTTGTCTAGGGCACTGATTCTCTGAAATACGTGTCTGTTGTCTGGGAAAATTAAAATCGTATCTTCGCTGATAAGGGTAATAGCGCCTACGCTTAAAGGAGGGCGTGTACATCCCCAGTGTACATAGGGTGGTGCGAGAATCTTTGCCCGAATGGAGGACTTCGACAGTGTTTGCTGCGAAAAGCTTAAACTTATCAAAAGGCAGATCCTCAACTTTGCTTTGCAGCTCCTTTGGTGCTCCTGCAGATGAAAGCCATGATGATCTCCTCATTGCGATACCTGTAGCCGTGGCCCGTGCCGCTGTGTCGGCCACATCCATTGCAATCTGCAATGCAGTGCTACATGCTGCGTATCCTTCCTGTACTATTGCTTTTAGTAGTGGTTTTTTAGGCTGCGTCTAGACTGGCAAGTTTTTCCGCAAAAGCAGGTGCTTTTGCGGAAAAACTTGCCAGCTGTCTACACTGGCCACTTGAATTTGCGCAAGAACACTGACGATCTAATGTATGATTGTCAGTGTTCTTGCGCAAATACTATGCTGCTCCCGTTCAGGAAAAAGCCCTCTTGCGCAAATGTATTTGCGCAAGAGGGCCAGTGTAGACAGCTCAGGACTGTTTTGCGCAAAAAAGGCCCGATGGCGAAAATGGCGATTGGGGCTTTCTTGCAAAATCGCTGCCTAGATTGACACGGACGCTTTTCCGCAAAAGTGCTTTGCGCAAAGCGTCCGTGCCAATCTAGACGCTCTTTTCTGCAAATGCTTTTAACGGAAAAACTTTTCTGTTAAAAGCATTTGTGGAAAATCATGCCAGTCTAGACGTAGCCTTAGTGTCTGGAAGATGATGTAATAACTCCGCTAGCTTTGAATAATTATCAAAATTGTGGTTTGATAAATGGGCCGAGTAGTTTGCGATGCGTAATAGGAGTGTGGCTGAAGAATAGACCTTCCTACCAAATATATCTAATTTTTTATTGTCTTTATTGGGGAGCGCACTTTTGTACTGCGGTGCTTTAGCCCTTCGCTGTGCTGCGTCAACCACTAACGAATTAGGCTGAGGGTGATTGAATAGAAAATCCAACCCCTTTGCCGGCACAAAGTATTTCCTATCGGCCTTTTTACTCGTAGGAGTAGCCGATGTTGGCGTCTGCCATATCTCATCCGCCACTTCAATGATCGCTTCCTCAATTGGTAAGGCGATCCTTGCACACTGCTGCGGATGGAGATTCTTTAAGAGGCGGTGCTTTTTAACCGGAACATCTGCCAGCTGTATTTCCTGCGTGCCCTCTACTCGTTTAAACAGGTCTTGGAATTGTTTTAGGTCGTCCGGTGGAGATAATTCACCTGGGCTTATTGCCTCATCTGGTGATGAAGATGCACAGTCCGCTGGAGACGTTTCTGGCTTGGGGTCCTCTGCTTCAGATAGCTGCCCCTCTTCCGGCTCGGACTGGTCCTGTTGGATAGTTGGACTTATTGATGGAGGAGGTGAGTTTAACTGTTGCGGTTGTTGAGGTAAGTATTGCGCAGTTGGTGATCGGCAGTTGCAGGAAGATCCCCTATGCGATGACAACCCATGTTCACGGTGGGGACGATTGTCGTATGAGCGATAGTAGCGCCCATAGTAGCGCTCAGAACGTGACGGGGAAGAATGACGTGATGAGCGTGCACTACTGTGTTGGATGTAATAGACGCGTCGTGGAGAGCGTCTAGAGGACCCGTACCTAGATAACCGTCCGGGTGAGCAAGATCGTGAGCGGGACCAGCGCGCTTCTAAATATACAGTGTCTCTGTAATTGCGCCGTCTGTATGTGACGTGGACCGGAGAGACACTATAGTCATGATACCGTGTACGCCTTGGTGGCGATGGAGATGGTCCTGGCGAAAAAACTGGGGAGGCAGACCTCTCCCTTACATGAGTTTTTGACAGTGCTTTCCTAGGCATTGAGGCACTGTCAGTTCCCATGGCAACTGGAGAGCTCTGCACCGAGTGAAAACAGAGCGGTGCCAGGGAGATCAGCTGCAGCTGCTCTGCTGTCGGTGCCGGCAGAATGCCCGGTGCCGACGTTGCTAAAACTGCTGATGGTGCCATGTCAAGGACCTGCACCCCTGAGTCCGGTGCCGCCGAAGATAGCAGTCCTGAAGCTAGTGCCGTCACAAGCGGTGCCGCTGGAGCCCGCACCGCTGAAGCCGGTGCCACTGAAACCGGCGCCGGCTGGCTTGTCAGTTGCAGTGTTAGCGCTGTACTGCAAGCCAGGGAAGCTGAAGCCGGTGCCGACTCGCTTGTCAGTTGCAGAGCCGGAGCTGATGCCGGCACCGAAGCAGCCCGAGCCTTTGGCATTTGGGATTCCCTGTCGCCGGGGCCAGTAGAGTGTCGGGACCCCGTGGGGGTCACTTTGGAGGCTGCCAAAGCCCTTGAGGCTGCCGGGGGGAGGGAGCGCGTTGGGGACGGCTTCGCCCTCTTTGAAATCACCGGTCCCGGAGAAGCCGCTCCCCTTTTACAAACGGAGGTTTTTGCGGTGGCTGAAGAGGGCATCGGGTCAGGCTGCAGTGCCTTGCCAAAGGACATCATTCGGACCTTTATCTCCCGCTCTCTGCGGGCCCTGGATGTGAGCTTGCAACAGTGGGTGCACTTTTGAGGGACGTGATTCGCCCAGGCACCTAATGCAAGCGCCATGGCCATCAGCCACCGGCATAGCTTCCCGGCAAACTGAGCATTTTTTAAAACCGGGAGACCCCGGCATTGCTAGGAGCCGGTGAGGGTGGCTGGATGCTGACCCTGCTTGATCTCTGTCTTTTGCTCCTTGTCAGTTTCAGTTCTTTAGCGCTTAGCCATAGAGCTTGAAGAAATTGATTTGAAGAGAACTTTTTTTTTTTTTTTTTTTACAGAAGATCAATAGAAGCTGTAGAACAGGAACACGACTAACACTAACTTTAACTATTTACAGTGAAGAAAACTAACTAAGATCGTTACTGAGAGAAGAGATATGAGAACACAGGGAGCTCTGACCGCAACCTGAGGCGGTTGAGAGGAACTGACAGTTGCCAGCCTGCGCGCGGCTGATCAAAGGCGTGAACGGCGCTTTGAAGGAGCCGCGCATGCGCGGGCTGGCGGAGCACGGCTATGAGAATTCTCCGAGCCGCGGCGCCGGGACGGGACCCGACACCTAGAGTGGAGCACCCACGGGGCCACTCGGAAGAAGAAGTTGTATTTGCCTAGTTTATTGATAAGAATATCATGCGAGACCGTATCAAACGCCTTACTAAAGTCTAGGTATACCACATCCACCGCTTCTCCCTTATCCACAAGACTCGTTATCCTATCAAAGAATGCTATCAGATTGGTTTGACATGATTTGTTCTTTACAAATCTATGCTGGCTGTTCCTTATCACCTTGCCACCTTCCAAGTGTTTACAGATGATTTCCTTAATTACTTGCTCCATTATCTTCCCTGGCACAGAAGTTAAACTAACTGGTCTGTAGTTTCCTGGATTGTTCTTATTTCCCTTTTTATAAATGGGTTCTATATTTGCTCTTTTCCAGTCTTCTGGAATCTCTCCTGTCTCCCATGATTTTCCAAAGATGATAGCTAGAGGCTCAGATACCTCCTCTATCAGGTTCTTGAGTATTCTAGGATGCATTTCATCAGGCCCTGGGTGACTTGCAGGCATCTAACTTTTCTAGGTGATTTTTAACTTGTTCTTTTTTATTTTATCTTCTAAACCTACCCCCTTCCCACTAGCATTCACTATGTTAGGCATTCCTTCAGACTTCTCGGTGAAGACCGAAACAAAGAAGTCATTAAGCATCTCTGCCATTTCCAAGTTTCCTGTTACTGTTTCTCCCTCCTCACTGACCAGTGGGCCTACCCTGTCCTTGGTCTTCCTCTTGCTTCTAATGTATTTATAAAAAGTCTTCTTGTTTCCCTTTATTCCCGGAGCTAGTTTGAGCTCATTTTGTGCCTTTGCCTTTCTTATCTTGCTCCTGCATTCCTGTGTTGTTTGCCTATATTCATCCTTTGTAATATGTCCTACTTTCCATTTTTTATATGATTCCTTTTTTATTTTTAGATCATGCAAGATCTCGTGGTTAAGCCAAGGCGGTCTTTTGCCATATTTTCTATCTTTCCGACGCAGCAGAATAGCTTGCTTTTGGGCCCTTAACAATGTCCCTTTGAAAAACTGCCAACTCTCCTCAGTTGATTTTCCCCTCAGTCTTGATTCCCATGGGACCTTACCTATCAGCTCTCTGAGCTTACCAAAATCCGCCTTCCTGAAATATGAAGGAGTATATGCTGCTGTTTCCTGTCCTGCACATTTTCACTTAATACATTACTTAGTCTCTTAATACATTACTTAGGCTGCCAGAATGGCCAGTGTTCCCTCTAATATTTTACATCCATATGCAGAATAAATTTTGTTATATTCACTGAGGCATGTGTGAATGTGCACCATTAGGAGAAACACAAACTTAGCTGTGCTTATTCTGCAAATCAGCTGAGCATCACTGAAATCTCCGCTGAGTGGCCGCACAAGCACACTGCTTACAGGAAACAGTGAATGACAACCCTCCTATTAATATCACATTCATTAAAACCTCATCTTCCTTTCTGAAATATGATGGAACATTTCTATGATGGAACTCCCAAAATGTTTCACAAATGCAGCAAAAACCTCTGATTTATTTATTTTAAATATTGTTATGAGCTAAGTTAAATATTGTTATAGGCTGAGTTAAAACCTCACTGAAATAAATAAGTGTGAATATGCCTTTCATTTAAGATATCTGTATGGGACAGATAAGGGACCTCAGCGAAAACAAGGCATAATAGAGTTTACAGAGAAACCAGCACCATATGGGCAGAGGATTCCAGTAGCTATTGCATTTGTGTGACTCTGGTGAAAAAGAGAAATCAGAGTGCGGACAAGAAACTGAGGCTATGTCTAGGCTGCAAGCCTCTTTCGAAAGAGGCTTTGTCGAAAGATACCTTCGAAAAAGCCTGTTTTGAAAAAGAGTGTCTAGACTACAACCAGTACTTTCAAAAAACCAAACCGCTTTTTCGAAAGAGAGCACCCAGGCAGTCTGGATGCTCTCTTTCAAAAAAGCCCTGTTTGCATTCAATAACGCCTTTTTTCGAAAGATCACTTTAAAAAAAAAGGCGTTCTTCCTCGTAAAATGAGGTTTACCACGGTTGAAAAAACTGCCGCGTTCTTTCGATTTAATTTTGAAAGAAAGCAGCGGCAGTCTAGATGCAGGGGAAGTTTTTTCGAGAAAAGACCACTTTTAAAAAAAAAAACCCTGTAGTCTAGACATACCCCGAGACTCAAAGGCAGAGCAAGAAAGCCAAGCATAAGAACGGCCATACTGGTTCAGAACAAAGGTCCATTTTGCCCAGGATCTTGCCTTCCAATAGTGACCAATCCCAGGTGCCCCCGAGAGAATGAACAGAACAGGGAATCATCAAGTGATCTATTCCATCACCCATTCCCAGCTTCTGGCAAACAGAGGCTAGGGACATCATCCCTGCCCATCCTGGCTAATAGCCACTGATAGACCTATCCTCTGTGCTTATCTAGTTCTTTTTTGAAGCCTGGTATAGTCTTGGCCTTCACAACATCCTCTGACAAGGAGTTTCACAGGTTCACTGTGCATTGTGCAGAGATGAAAATAGATGCTTGGACTTACTGGTGCACCCTACATAGGGCCCAGTGTCCTTCATGGATGGGGGGGTGTGTGGCTCTGGCCCCCAGAAGAGGTGGAGTCTCAGGAGGAAGGTGTCGGACTGGGGGCAGATTCCTCCTATGCAGTTCTTCATGGCCAGCAACTGGGAGCTCTGGGGTTGCAGCAGCCAGGAACCCTGTGCCCTTTTAAATCACCGAGCCCCAGAGCTACAGTCTCTTTTGCTCAAATTCTGTTAATAATCCTGCTGTAGGGTCTAGAAACTCTGCCAAGGTAGTACTTTAACTTCACTGCTCCTTTTTTCTCCTGGGGTGCCAGACCCTACCAGCAGGGGTAGGGCCACCAACGGCAAGCGGGAGCAAAAAGTTCGCTGTGTGTGGACCAGTGTGGCAGTCAGTTCTTACCAAGTATGCTGCACTGGCTCACTTTCATTCTGGCTAAAAAAATACATCCTTTTGGTTCTTTTAAACCTTCTCCTTATTCATCTCATTTGGTGACATTTAGTTCTTATGTTATGAGGAGTAACTTTATTTATTTTCTTCATAACAGTCATGATTTTATAGATCTCTATCATAACCCCTAGGGGAGTGTGAGGCTCAGGACAACTCCAGGCTCAGGTCCAGGCCATGTCCCACCCTACCTCTTCCTGCCCCATCCTCATTCCATCCCTTCTCCAAGGCCTGGATTTATATAGAGGCAATTTGATATTTTCTGTCTTATTATCTATCCCTTTCTTAATGATTCCCAACATTGTTTGCTTTTATGTCAGCTGCTGCACATTGATTCCAAGATCTCTTTCTTAAATTGTAAGGGCTAATTTAGATCCCATCATTTTATACGTATAGTTGGGATTATGTTTTCCAATGTGCATTACTTTGCATTTATCAACACTGAATTTCACCTGCCATTTTGTTGCCCAGTCACCCAATTTTGTGACATCCCTTTGTAGCTCTTCACAATCTACTTGGGACTTAACTATTTTGAGTAGTTTTATATTATCTGCAAATTTTGCCTCCTCACTGTTCAGCCCCTTTTCCAGATAATTTATGAATATGTTGAATAGGACTGATCCCAACATAGACCTCTGGGGATACCATTATTCAACTCTTTCTATTCTGAAAACTGATCATTTATTACTACTCTTTGCTTCCTATCTTTTAACCAGTTACCAATCTTATCCCATGACAGCTTACTTTGCTTAAGAGCCTTTGGTAAGGGACCTTGTCAAAGGCTTTCTGGAAATCAAAGTACACTATATCCACTGGATCCCCCTTGCTCACACATTTTTTGACTCCCTCAAAGAATTTTAGTGGACTGGTGAGGCATGATTTTCCTTTACAAAAACCATATTGACCCTTTCCTAACAATGTATGTTCATCTATGTGTCTGGAAATTTAGTTCCACAAGGCACTCATTGATAACTGTGGAAAGCTGGCTAGTTACATGGTGTTGTCTTGCCAGTCAGTTATTCCGAAATAATGCTGCTGTGTAGACACCCTCAGAGATGAAGAGGAAGCAAACACCACTAGCATGATCACATACATCTCTTGGCATTATTGATTAGCCATGACATCACTTCATTTCATTTTTGCAATATGGAAGTAATACAAAAGAATGCTGTATTGGAACAGAGTTCAGAAATCAATCAGACCCATGTGCATACCTCAATCCCTGCATAAAATTTGCTGTAGGATTGGGAACTATATTTTAAATTTGTGCATTTGATAGTGAAAATGAGTATACACAGAATGCTGTTTTGAACAGGATAGCAGAAAGAAAAATATTTTAAAAATGGGAAATGTGGTCATAAACCCACACAAATTGACATGAAAACTCAGAGGAAGACGTAGTACTTGAAATGACTTTCAACTCTTTTTTTAACGAAGTGGCTAGGTTTCATGATCACAGGGCTTTCTTAAAAATGCGGAACTAGAAACAGATGCCATAAAGTTTGTATTGAAAGTAAATCATGTTATTATATTGATGGGTACATTATAAATAAATAAACAGATACATACAAAAAGATGGAGGCCAAAGAGAGACATACCGAATTGTATTCCTCACTTATTATGCGATTTATCAGCTGCTTATCCTTGTCTGAATCTTCTGACATAATCTTCAGAACTGTGCACATTAAATTGCTCTGTGAAATATGTTACAATTTCAAAATGACTATTTTTACACTGCTCTTTCTACAATTGATTTCTACACAAAGAAAAGGGAAGCAAGGATGGGATTCTTCCTTAAATCTTTACCTTCTATGAAAATATTTCTTTATACTGACAAGCAATTAGGCATTATGCCACCAAGAGAGGTGGTAAAAATGCTATCACTAGCTGCAAGCAAGGAAAGATTAAAACAAATACTAGAGAGGCTTAAAAGGAAATCCTTTGGAAAAGAACAGATAACTATACCTCCTGGAAGATCTTTGTGATGGTGTTTACATTAACATTTTCTCTAAAAATTTCCCAATGTTACAAATACCAGCACAACGTCTGTGTGATAGCAAGGGACATAAAAATAGAGGATGAAACTGGAATATAGGCATCAACAGATTTCCATACCAGAGTATTCTCTATGGCCTTTAACTCACAGACCCCTTGACAAAGGGAAGGTGTATGGTTATAAAAGGGAGATATGCCAGAGTATACTGTGCCCTAACTATTCTGCCGGCCTAATGGGGAGTACTGCAACAAAGTAGACCTAGGCTGCTCTGACTTTCTGCAGGAATTCAAGCAGTCCCTGATTGCTTCCAGAAACTGGTGATACAGAGCCATTTTTGCCTCCCAATTGTACAAAACTCAGCTTGGTTGTTGCTCTGAATCAAGGCCTCGGTTTAATTTGATTCTCTTTCTTTGTGGAAAAGAATCAGATTTTATAAAGCAGCAGTAGATTTAAACTGGCTTAATTCTTGTATTTTCACTGTTGCAGAATGAAACTGAAGGGTTTTTTTTTTTTTTTCTATTTTACTTGGTTGCTGTTTGGCAAAGATACCAGCAGAAGAGAAGGCCCTGGAGCAATATGTCTGCTGTAAGGCAGCTTATGGTTTACATTTGATAAGATTTTTTTCCTCCCTTTTTGCTAAAAGTTTCAACTTTTCAAAGTGAAAGAATAAATTAGGCACAACAAATTAATAGTTGATGCCCCAGTGATACCAGGGGCATCTAGGGTGAGTGCTTTTCAGACTCTCCCTACACAACTCAGCAAGTTAACAGGGAGGACGGCATTCATGGAGGAAAACAGGCTTAATGTGTGCCTCTGAGTCTTTCCACCTCAGATGTCCCTGGCACAGGCTTTCTTCAGCAGCTGGGCACATGCTGGCTGGCTTGTCCCATGTGACAAGTCTGACCCCCTCTCAGGCACTGGGGCCTTTCTCCTGAAAATCCCATTCCCACCTCTTCCTGTCCAGGTCCCACCCCATTCTATACACTCTATACCACCCCCAATTGACCCATTCAAGTCCCCCATACACCCCTGCCACACCTACACCCTGTCCTACACCCCTACCCCGCCACACCCACACCCTGTCCTACACCTCTACCCTGCCACACCCACACCCTGTCCTACACCCCGCCACACCCACACCCTGTCCTACACCCCTGCCCCGCCACACCCACACCCTGTCCTACACCCCGCCACACCCTCACCCTGTCCTACACCCCTGCCCAACCCTCACCCTGTCCTACACCCCTCCCCTGCCCCACCCACATCCTGTCCTACACCCCTGCCCCTGCCACACCCTCACCCTGTCCTACACCCCTGCCCCTGCCCAACCCTCACCCTGTCCTACACCCCTGCCTCTGCCCCACCCACACCCTGTCCTACACCCCTGCCCCTGCCAGACCCTGCCTCCATTCACCCCCCCCCATACCATCCCTCACCCTCTCTGACACACGTCTCCCTTCCTCTCACTTGCCCCTCCCCCTCTGTGCTAACACAGCTCCCGGGCGCCCCTAATTGTCCTTGCCCTACCTGGGCCCCGCCCCCTCTGGGCGCGACCGGGGCCCAGCCACGAACCCGCCCCGTTGCCCCAGCTACCGCGTTCCCCGCAAGTCTCGCGAGAATTTTGCCCGCTCGCCGGCCCCGCCGCCGCCGGCGAAGGCTCGCGGGAAGAGTCCACTTTTCGGGTGGGCGGGGTGAAGAGTTCCCGTTCTGTAGGGCGCCTGGCCCCGCCCCCGCCTCTCAGGAACCCGGGCCAGCGCTCCAGCGTGCTACCGCTCGGCCTGCATTGCTGAGATCCCTGCAGGCTGCATGGCGGCGCCCGCGGGGAAAAGCGGAGCTGCAAACAGCGCGTCTCCTGCAAAACGACAGGGGCCAGGCAGACAGCCTCGGGGGGCTCATCGCCCTTGGTCAGCATTTTCACGTGGCTCCCAGCGGGTTACTGAGCATTTGGAAAAAACTGGCACTGAAATAGAACCCCCCAAAAATCAACCACATTCTTTCCACTAGGGGTTTCCATTTGGGCAATCAGCCTGTTGAGACTTCCTCTTTGTTTCTCCAGAGCTTGAGTTGCAGGGTCAGGAGGACTTGAGATCATATAGATGAGGCAGTGCAGGAAGTAGCATTGCAGCATTACCTAATGGCTAGAGCACTGGACAGGGATTGAGAAGACTTGGGCTCTATTTCTGGTTTGGCTGCTGGCTTGCCAAGTAACTGAAAAAGTCCCTTGGCCTGCCTGAGCCTCAGTTTTCTAATCTGCAAAGTGGGGATACAGATACAAAGCTAGGGTGGATGTCCTGGTACTGCTGAGAATGGTGTGGGTCCACCCTTGGTTAGGGATGTTGAACAGCCCGACATGGGCAGGTGGGCTGCTCCAGCCCCATTGGGCCCACCGCAGAAGGCCTATTCCAGGCATCTGTATCAGCCCCTGTCCACAGTGGGTTCCGCACATTGCAGGCAGAGGCTGTTCCAGGTGTCCAGAGCAACCTCTGTCCACCGTGGGCCAGGTGGAAGGGGATGAAGGGGAAAGGGGTGGCACAGGCAGAGGCTGCTCCAGGCTGGTAGAACCCCTGCTTATGGTGGTGGCCTGCTCTAGTCCAGCCGGGGGGCTAAACTTCACGTTTAACTGGTTAACTAATTACATGGGATTTTACATTCCTACCCTTGGTTGACATGACTGCCTGCCCGATGTATGTGATGTCCTGCCACATGGGGGATGCAGTTTTCAAGAGGATATTGCTCCGCATCTTTTGATGTATTCCAGCACACAGGGCTCAAGCTGGTGGATCGACAGACTCTTCAGAATGTCACTCCACCCCCCAACATAACAGACAAGACCACATCCAATTTTGTCTGAGTCCCAGATGGGACAAACCTTACCAAGCTCAGTGATGACCAACCTTATTACACACACAGTAGGGTTACACAAACCTAACCTCAACCTTGCGTGGGCCAAACAAAGTCTGCATATTCTCATAAGTTATAAAATCACCTGTATTGATTTACATTTTGTTTCATATGTAGATAGCTTGTTTCTATGTACAGTATTGGCTGTTCACACAGTTGAAAGAACTAAAAAGATGTAAACATGACAACCAAAATCCAATGAGTTGGCTGTAAGTATATTGTGTTGAAGTAAGCTGTGGACCTTATGAAATGCTCTGGTAGATTCTGTACAGTCCATGAGTTAAAAAGCTTCAAGAGGTAGCCGAGTTAGTCTTTACAGGATAAACTTAAAAAACAACAAATAGTCTGGTAGCACTTTAAAGACTAACAAAACATATAGATGGTATCATGAGCTTTCGTGGGCGGGCACAGCCCACTTCTTCACACTCTGGTCATCTGAAGAAGTGGGTTGGTCAAACCAATAAAGGACAAACTCACCACTGCTGCTCAGGGGTGGGGCTGGTGTGCTGGGTGCTAGGGACAGACTGCCTACAGCAGGGCTACTCAACTTTGGAAGCCCCAGGGGCCACAATGATATGGCACATGCCAAGGGCTGCAACTTAGGTGTGGCTGCATATATATGCAAATATATATGAAAATATATGTAAATAGCTTCTTTCACACTGACAGGCATGAATACAAAGATTAAGGCAAGACTACACAACACGCAGGCCCCATTTAAATCAGTTCTGCTGATATTAATAAAATGTAATATTCACCCGATTTCATCCATATGACAGCACTTTTAATGAGCAACGACAGTCCAGGAATTTAACTACTTAAATGCACATCAACAGAAGACCATTATATTGACTACTTTTTTTATTTTGGCTCCTACCCACAGGCCGCATATTGAGACCCATGTAAACCCAAACTGCATGGTGGGCCGCAAACAAACAGGCTGCAGGCCGCATGTTGAGTAGCCCTGACCTACAACACCATGCTGGGCCTCGCTGACTCCCTTCCCCATTTGCTGCTGGGCTCTGGGGACTGTTTCTGCTCATTCTACTCCTGGGTAGCCAGAGGGCCTAGCACCAAGCGAGAGATGGAGCTTTGCTAAGATGGGCTGTGTGTGAGTGGCAGGGTGGCTCAGACTTGAGAGAGCCTAGTCTGGGCCACCTTTCCCCTTAGCTTCCATTACTAATGGCAAGTCCTTCAGGGAGCCTGTCTCCAACCTGCACATGTCCCTGGTCCCATTCTCCTTGTCTGCCTCCCCCACAAGCGCCAAGCCAGAATGTCACTCACTCAGAGTTGGCCTAGCTGCGCCTATGCATGACGGAGAGGTGTCTGGGCCAAATTGAAGCAAGAGATGTTGCAAAAAAGTTGCAGAGAGAACGGAAAGTTGCAGTTTCCACAACAAAATTGCGGTCCACCACTTTCTTTGTTTCAGTGTTATTTATGCTGCTTCTGTGTTGTATATGAAAGACAGCAGTTTCCAAGGGCTTTAAATCCAACACTTCACAAGAGCTCAAGTTCACAGTATAGTAAAAGGAGTAACACACATTGCCCTAAAAGTAAATACAATCAAGTAACGCTGGCCCCTAAATCATGCAAATAAATCTTAATTCACTACCACCACCACCACCACCACCACCTTTTAGCTTTGCATGCTATTAAAGTGGGTTAAAAGTAACTTACCTTACATGCAGATTTCCCTCTGGAGTATTCCCTTAAACTTGAAGTTTCTTAAACAATGCCATTGAAATGTTGATGTTATTGAAGAATTAATAATTAGGGACTAGTAAACAGAAGTGTGAAACTGAGTATGTGGAAGACTGAGAAATCACTTTCTTAAAACAGTAGCCTTCCTTTTATGCTGTGTGCTTTGTAAACTTTCGAGACCTTGATAAATAATGAATTCTGTGGGTTTTCTTGCCTTGCAAATGAGAAGGCAACATCATAAAAGAGATCCCCAGTCTGCTATTGCAGGCAACTGTCAAGAACCATAGCGAGGAAGGTGTAAGAATGATATAAACAAATAAGAGTGAAAGAAGTCCACCGAGACCTCGCTCCTCACCCATGGGAAAAGTACATAGATGTGCAGGAGAAATGACGCAATATCATGCAGCAATAATTGTTTCAGGTTAATGAAATGGAACAGCCTAAGAGATGAAGTTATAGAGAGACAGAAAGATGCTTTGTGTGGTTTGCACTGGATATTAATTTTTATTCTGTAGCAATTGTCTAACACAACACTTGCCATGTAAATTATCACGGAGGGGAAGTTTACATTCCTTTTAAATATACTTATCTTGTGACTTCCAAAAGATCCTATTTTTCACTGCTGAGTCATTGTACCAGCAAAGTGTCATATAACTGTTGACTTGCTGAGTGGAGATACATGGTAATTTAGACACAGATAATATGTCAGGCCTCTTCCGTTCTTAGGACAAAGGATTTAGAAGAGGAGGCCCTATAAAGGATGCACCATAAGAACAGAAATGTGTAGTTTATGATTTTTCTGTACTTGCCTAATGTCAGATCAAATTGCATACAAAGAACAGCAATAGTGGCACTCAGGGATCAAAAATACTCATTCATAGTCTCTTCAGTGACTAGTGAGGTCAGTGATATGTCCCCAGAAGTATACAGAATAAAAGAAAATGTAGACTGGACACAGCAAATTACTGTAATACAACAAATTAAGTTGTAATGAAATGGTTTTTATGAGTTACTGCTATGACACTTCCTGGAAAGGGTTAAATACAGGACCTTACCCAAAGGACTTGCCAAGGACTAGCTGATCCTAAAGGGGTTTTCTGGGTTGAGCAGTCTCTTGCTTCTGAACGGTAACTCCCAGCAGGGCCACCTAAAGGATTTTGAAGCCTGGGACAAAATCTGAAACTGAGGCACTCCACTCTTACAAAACTGTAACACCCACAAGGGTGCAGACAGAGGGTCAGAGAGGAATTAAAAAAAACCAACCACAGGTGGTGGGAGGCCCTAGGTTGAAGAGCAAGCTCAGCTTGCACTCTGCAGTCACCCTGTGCTGAGCCACAGCTGCTGTTCTATTGGGCTGACACCAGCTCCCCACTCTAGGGCTATGTCTAGACTATGGAGTTTTTCCGGGATACCTCCAGTATCCCGGAAAAACTCTGCCGCGTCCAGGGAACGTGTCTGCTCTTCCAATATTTTTTGTGGAAGAGCAGACGTGCTCTTTTGGAAGTCCTGTCTTCCTCATTTTATTGGATCCTATTTCTAGGATCTTCCAAAAGAGGAGGGTTTTCCAAAATTTGGCCCAGTGTAGATGGGCCAAATTTCGGAAAAGCCTCTTACAACAAAACTATTGGAAAAAGGTACGCAAATTGTGCTCCGCAATTTGTGTACCTTTTTCCAATAAAACTCCATAGTCTAGACATAGCTTAGGTGTTGTGCTTTGGTCATAACATTGGTGTTGCCACCACATGCAGAAGGTCACAAAGTCACTTGGTTTGGGGGCTCTCTCATTTGGGAGGGGGCACAGCAAGCTGACCCCACTCAGCAGACCCTTATTCAGAGAAATTGGCTTCAATAGTGAGCACTAGTTATATCTGAATTTGTCTCTGGCAGTAAAGGCTTGGAAAAATATGGTAGTAGCTGGTCTAACTGTTGAAAAACTGTTTGCTGTAATGAAAATAGACTGAAATGTTCTCCAAAAATTGATGAGCGCTTTGGTGTTTGCTTCACAGGGAGGAACACTGGGCCTCTACCTATATATATAATGGACAGTAATAAGTTTGGTGATTGACTGTGCTAGCCTTACAGTGTTTTTTGCTGGAGATGAAACCAGGAACCTCACGGTGTCTCTCTCTCTCCCTTCTGTAAATCATGTCCCATAGTTATATGACACCCTCTAGTGTCATCTGTAGAAGGGAATGTTTCTATTTCTCCATAAGAAGTCTGCTCCTGAGATGTGACTGCAGATATGGAACAGCTGCTCCACTCAAGAAAATCGCTTGTCATGTCCCAAATGCAAGTGAAGGCTCAGGCTAGCAGCTATGTGGTCCAATGTAAAGTATCCTGGACCAAGGTTCAGGAGGCCTGCCTTTTATCCCTGGTCTGCTGTGAAACACTGGCTAAGTCATAGCCCTCTCTGTGCCTCAATTTCCTTATCTATAACACTGGGATAATGATACCGACTGTCCTATATAAAGTGCTTTGAGAGCTGCTAAAGAAAAGCACTTTATAAGAATTTAGCTCTTAATATTAAGAGTTGTTTCCAATATATGTACTGGCAACTAACCCTGGAGCAAAAGATTAAAAAATAACCATATACTCTATGTAGTGGCTCTCCATTTTTCCAGACTACTGTACCCTTTTCAGGAGTCTGATTTGTCTTGTGTACCCCTAAATTTCACCTCACTTAAAATTATTGGCGTACAAAATAAGACATAAAAATACAAAAGTGTCATAGCCACATTATTACTGAAAAATTGCTTATTTTCTAATTTTATCATAAAATTATAAAATAAATATATTGGAATATAAATATTGTACTTACATTTCAGTGTATAGTATAGAGTAGAATGAACTTGTAATTGTATGAAATGTTAATTTGTACTGACTTTAGTAGTACTTTTTTATGTAGCCTGTTGTAGGAATGTGTGCAAGGGGGGCAAAAGGGCATGCCCCCTATAAACACCTCTGTTACCACGCCCAGCTTCTGCCCTGGTTCCCCACTCTGGGAGTCCCTGCCCTGAGCCCTTCCTTCCCCTTTTAGCCAGGGTGGGACTTTGGCTGAGCTAATATGAAGGGGACATGCCTGGGAAAGGCACTGCAACAAGCACTCCTGCTGAGCCCCGCTGGATGGTGCCCAGAATAGGGAAGCTCATCTGTCAGCACAGCTCTGCCAGAGGGGGTTGCAGGAAGCCAGCTGATTCCCATCTCTTACTGGCCCGGCAGCCTCCAATAAGTGCTTGGAGCTTGCCTGAGGGTGTACAGAGTGGAACTTGGGATAAAGCTGGCTGGAGGAGGCAGTAGAGCCCACTAGGAGTGTTGAGAGGAGCCTGGGGAGGCAGCAAATTGGAAGGAGGTAATGTTTAAAGTGCCTTTCCAAAAGCAGTCACATTTAAATCCATACACATGCCCCTGATCAATTGTAAACCGAGGCAAATATCTAGATGAACTAATGCACTCCCTGGGAGACTTCTGCATAACCCAGGGCATCTATAACCCTGGTTGGGAACAGCTGCTTTTATGGTTATTAATATTAATTATTTGTATTACTATAGTACATAGAAGCCATAATCAAGATCAGGACCCCACTCTGATGGGTGCTGTACAAACACTTAACCTGAGAAAAATGCTGCTTTGGAAAGCTAATTCCAGGCAACATATGGGAGGAGAAATGCAGAGGTGAAATGTCTTTCCTACAATCACACAATAGCAGAGCTGAAGATAGAATCCATTCAGTGTCCTAACCACTGACTTACACTGGCCCTACTGGTGGAGTTTTAGTGAGATGTTATGTGGTAAGTTGTTTTCTTGCTTGGAAAAAAATGTTTTGGCCACTGTTATTCACCAGATTTACAACATGTTCTTTTTGCTTTGGATTAGGAAACATCAGACTGTATGCTAAAACTAAATTAACTATGGATTTCAGAGTATATACCTTAATGTTACTGTTTAATCCTATGATCTCTAGAATTTGTGTGTATTCTTGAAATATTTGAAACTATTAGTTTAAAAACAGTGAGTGCACTGAGAGCTAGTGCTGGAACTAGCAGTCTGCTTATTAGTAGTAACTAGCTTCTCCCAGAGAAGGCCTAAATCATGGGTTCCCAAACTGGGGGGGGCGTGACCCTCTGGGGGGGGTATGAAGAAATTCCAGGGGGGGCGTGAGGCGATCCAGCCCCCCCACCCCGTCAATCTCTCCCCCCTAAATTTCGCTGCTATTTTTGTTTTTCGGCCCAGGTCAGTTCCTTTTTTTTTTTTTGCTCAACAAATTTTGCTGCTATGGGGTGGGGGGGCGGGGGGCGTGACGGTTTCTCAAAAATCAAAAAGGGGGCGTGATGCTGAAAAGTTTGGGAACCACTGGCCTAAATGGACAGACTTGTGCCTGATCGTCAGCCTTTATAAGCCAAATAGCCCATTAACAGGGAAACTGAACAGAAAGGCAGGGAATTTGGGAAGGGGGTAAAGAGAAGGTGAGACATATAAGGCAGTGATTAATTTGTTTTGAAAGAGGTGTTACTACTCAAGCAATTTTTTTTATGTTCATAACAGACACAGCAAGCCCAGAGATACTGGGGGATCAGCCCTGGCACAAATTAAGCACTGAGAGAAGACTAGAAGAGGACTCTGGTTTTTTGCCTCTCACTGCAAGCTTCCCCAAACTTTGCAGGAGCTGGGCTTGCTCTCTTATACATTCTTGCAGGCACTATTGTTGCTCTGCCTACAAGGTAAGCAGGAACTGTTTCTCTACAATAATGGACTCTCAGGTCTGCAGAGTCTTCTGCATCTTCCTTCACTGCTCTACCAGTCATTATAGTATTTCTGCCAACACCAGACTGCCTGACCTTTTTAGTAGCTTTTACTTTCACACAGATACAGGCAACTCCCAGTCAAGCTTGTGAGTTGGGACTAGGTGGCATAGCACACCTAGGGTTGCCAGGTGTCTGGTTTTGAACTGGACAGTCCAGTATTTGAGCTTTCTGTTCGGGAAACAAATTGAGAAAATATAAATGTTTGGTATTTTCTAAATCAGATGTAATGTAGATTGTGATGTAATGTCAAGTGTGTCCGGTACTTTTGTTGAAACCATCTGGCAACCCTAAGCACACCTCTCTCTCTTCTGCAGCCCCACAACACTGAGGCTTTCTTGCTTATAAACACCTACTGTAGTTTATGTTCAGTGTTTTAACCTATCAATACATACAGGTATCTCCACCCCCCCGAACAACTTTTATAGTGGGTGTGCTATAGCCATTGAACTGTAAACCATGTATAGCAAAGGTGGCCAAGCTGCATGCGGCTCTTCAAAGGAAAAATTGCGGCTCCTGCGCCTGCACTCGCGGCTCTGAAAGTGACAGTGCGTTTCTGTCTGAAAGAGACAGAGCTGGAGTTGCAGCATCCTGTGCAGACTTCAAAATAGCCGCCTTTTTTTTGCTCAACAACTTTTTCCCCCCTCGGCTCATTGCGCTGTATCCACCACTATTTTGGCTCTTCATCTGTAACAGGTTGGCCACCGCTGATGTATAGTATGACAAGTAGTCCTGTGGCACCTTAGAGTATGTCTGCACAGTAGTGTTATTTTGGAATAACTGATGTTATTCCAAAATAATGTAGTCTGTGTGTACACTACAAGCAGTTTTTTCACAATAACGTCGAGCTGGAGGACTTCTTACTCTGACTCCTGTAACCCTCCTTTTACGAGGAGTAAGGGAAGTTGGAGGAAGAGTGCTCTAACTCAGACTTCCTGCTATGTAGACAGCGCCAAAAGCCAAAATAAGATATTTCAGCTTAAGCTATGCAATTGACGTAGCTCAAGTTGCTCAGCTTATTTCAACTTTAGCCCTGTTGTGTAGACGTGCCTTTAGAGACTAACAAAATTATATATATAATATGATGAGCTTTCATGGGCAAAACCCACTCCCTCAGTTGAGATGATCATGTATATGATGGAAATCACTTCATATGTAGGGATGCTACTACTGCACACCCAGTACCCTTGCTTTATCCTGCATCTTGGGTTTGTAATCTCATCTCCAGAAAGGGAAGAAGAAATGAGATCTCACTTTATCAGACTTTCTTAACCCTCTTGTGTTTGTAATTTGGACTAGTAATCAGCTACATCTCTGTCCGGTTAGGCCTTCTGCAGGAGATTAAAAGTAACAAGAGGGCTGGTTGAAGCACTAGCTTTCAGTTCTTTCTCCTGAGCACCTATATTTGTCACTGCCACATGAGTAAAGAATTGTGAATATTATGTTACTTTATTTAAGACTCTTGTATACACTTTGAGAAAAATGTGTCCAATATATTTTCTCCTCTGTTAATATTTCTAGCCTGGTATAACTATCTCAGAGGATGCTATGGTTGTTTCTTCTCTTCATAAAGGAGATATAGTTCACTGACCATGTCACAAATACAACTCACACCAGGGGGGAAAGACTAAATAATGAACAGGACATAGAGAGTAACTTTTTTAAAAATAGCATTTGCAGTTGTAAGTTTTGAAACAGCATGGCCACATGGGGGTGGTAATTGATAAGGAATGTAGAGTAATGACTCAGTCTTCAGCTTTTCATTAACCCATGCAGTCGGATAGGGTTCAGTTAAATAATATAGGAGTGCATGGGGAAAGCATGCAGTGTTCAGTCTGTCTATAAATGTGTGCACTATCCAGTTAATTACACTTGAGTTGCTCTTCCTGATGTTTCTTGAGTGAGAATGCCACACTTAAATTGCTGGCTGCCTCCATGCTGGCACTGGGCTCACTTTGTTATTCTAGGACTTCTGGGGTTCATGCCAAGGTTCTTAGCACTGTTATAAGTTGAGCTGCTCTCTAAATTTTTCCTGAGAGAACTGATCTGTTCTTTCTGGGCACATGGGAGGAACTATGGGAAGATATTAGAGTAATGGTGCTACTTGAGTAGCACTAGCCTGCATGCATGCTAAAAGAAAGGTCATTAAGAATGTGAGTAGTAGCTACCTTTGGGCTTTTGACTGTTTGGGCCAGCTAGCTAGAGGTAAAGATGCCTTTGAACTCGTAATAAGCCTTTTTGTGTGAGTGGATGAAACTAAAGTAAGGGGCAATATGAGTTAGAACTGGAATTAACTTTGTACTGAAGACAAGTTGTAGACTGCAAGAAGGTAGAATATTGCTGCTTCATAGCTTCAAGTGTTAGCCCTCTTGGGAATAACAGCAACATTTTATTGGGTGATTTCATATCATGCTCATACAACTTACAAAATGCCTTTTTATCTTAAACCTCTGTAAAGCAAACAACGATGTTTGGTGCTAATGTAGGCCTCAGCAAAGCATTAAGTACTTCCATTCAGTAGGATCTACCCTCATGGTTAAATATTTTGCTGAATGGGGCTCATAATACACTAGTTCCACTCTTGCTCCCTTCATATAGACCAGTGGTTTTCAAACTTTTTTTCTTGTGACCCAATTGAAGACAATGGTTGATGCCTGTGATGCAGCATAATTTGACTAAAGTGTAAGGCTCTGGCTGAGGATGAGAGCTTTGAGGTGTAGGGGGGGGATCAGGGCTGGGGTAGGAGGGGCTTACCTCAAGAGGTCAGTGGTGCAACAGGGGTGCTAAGGCAGGCTTCCTGCCTCTCCTGCCACCACAGTTCATGCTGTACCCCAGAAGCAGCTAGCAGCAGGTACCAGCCAATGGGAGTGCGGAGCTAGTGCTCAGGGCAGGGACAGGTCTCAGAGCCCTATGTACTCTTCCCCCCTTCTGCAGGAGCCGGGCTTGCTGCTGGCTGCTTCGGGGCACAACATAGTCTGTGGTATCTGGATGGGCAGGAAGCTGCCTTAGCACCCCCACTGATCACCCTGCAGCAATGAGACCCAGTGCCTGACACTCTATGACTCAGTACTTGTCATGACCCTTAGTCTGGAAATGGCTTATATAGCCAATTTTCATTTTTCATATGCGTAGTAAGATGAAGGCCTAAAACATAAGACCATGCAGCACAGGCCTGGTCTGAGGCCTAGCTAACAATGGACAACACATGGCTAACATAAAGCAAAGCTAAGCTCTGCACAAGAGGCAGGCCCCAGCTCACAGTACTTGGCATGAATAGGGCTGAGAGTGCAAAACACTAATTGGTAATAGGCCCAGGTGCAGAACAATAATTGATACTGGTCATGAGTTGAAATCACATGGTACCATCAGCTCATTAAAAAAGACCTTGGTACCCACTCCTCACAGATACAGACCCAGGTTCAGCAAAGGGTCTAAAATGACAGATAGACATGATCTAATCAAACCACGAGTTACAGGGTGATGGATGGTATCTAGGGGTACGTCTAGACTACAGGCTTTGTCGACAGATACTGGTAAACGAGGTTTACCACTGTCGACAAAACTGCCGCGTTCTGTCGACGGAACGCGGCCGTAGTGTAGACGCAGGTATAGTTTTGTCGACACCCTAAGTAGCGTCAGAGGGTGGTAATCTGACAACATCAGAGGGTGGCAACCTGAAACGTCAGAGGTGAGGTGTGATTTGTTTGTACCTGTATATAAAGTGGTGTCTTGGAGGGATGGTCTTTGTATGACCTAGGGGGCAGTGGAAATTTCCCACTGCTTGGGTCATTCCATTGTGGCAAGTACATATGTGCAGTGGTTCAGTAGAGTCTACTGACAACTGTTACTGTACTTCGCTTAACAATAAACCTGGCCTGGCACCTTCGATCCTTATCTGGTTTGTGGTCTTTGGGGGCCCTCTCGGGGTCTGCTGTGGTCATTGGGCCCACATCATTGAGCACACATGCAAGCAGTCTTCAGGTTATCATCACTGACGGAGCCAGAGACCTGTGGGGACACCACGGCAGTAAATCCTCCTAACTACAATATGTAATTCTTCTTCTCATGCTGAATTATTTTAAAATTCATTTGTTGCACATTAAAGTCTTCAAACGCTTTAGCACATGGTTAACTTTCCCAATGATTTCAACAAAACTACTGACAGTAGTAAAGCTAAGCATGAATGCAAATGTTTTCAGGATTTGGACCTAAATTAAACGGTCATTTCAGTATGCCCCAAATTAACTTACATCTCTTTACTACTCCCTCACCTCCCACTAAAGATTTAAGGATAATCAGATATCTCTAGGACAGGGGTTCCCAACCTGGGGTACGCGTACCCCCAGAGGGTACAAGAAGCTTGTCAAGGGGGTACGGGGAATATTTGGTAAATAACTAGATTATCCTAATTGAAATATTCCAAAAGTAGTAGTGTTAGTGAAAAAAGTTGTGGATTCTAGAGTCTAGAATTTATTTCCTTTCATATTGAATAGGGGGTACGGGAAGATTTACTAAAAGCCAAGGAGATATGGGGACTGAAAAAGGTTGGGAACCCCTGCTCTAGGAGATAAAACAGCAAAATGAAGACAACTGTCTAGCCATTATGCCCTATGCTCATCTCCCAATCATTTTTTTGTCCCATGTGACTTAATTTATATATAATATAAAGCAAATACCAAAATATACAACTTCTCTTTCCCCAAACCTTTCAAATGTACATTATTTCACTTAACCTACTAATTAACTGTTTGAGCATTTATATTCCAGCTAATCATTTTTCACTAATTTGTTACCTTGCCCTTAAAATCAATAATTTTCCTAAATGCTACTAAAACCATCTCACTGAAAGAGTTCAGCAGATCATTTTGGATCTTTACAGAATTCATGAAGTTCTCAGTCATACACATTTGTTTAAATCTAGTTATTTTTCTTTGTTTTCCACTCCTGATCTTTTTAGCCACTTTGCTTTCCTCAGCTAGTCTATTAAGAACAACCCTGAACAACTAGTATTAATTTTGTTTTTATATTTTTTTTTGTCCTTGTTGCAATTTTAATAAGTCTCTTGATCTTTGTTTGAAAGGTACAGTCTAAAGGAAAACAAATCATTTTTTGGGTTTTATGTTTGGATCAAGAATATAGTGAGACTTTTTTTCAATTTTATTTTAAGAGCTTAATAATGAAATTCTCAGACTGTATGGAGATCAGTATCTAAAAATACCCAAGATAATTTCTATAGCCCTGTAACAAAATAAGTGAATGTTTAAAGATCTCTATTATCATTACATTAATTCTTTTGAAGATTGTATAAACCCCTTCCCATATTTACTGTGGGATAAAGAATGCTATAAATATCATCATTAGTGGGATGGGAATGTACTTTGTTCATATTTTCCCACTAACTCTTTGACTTATGTAAAAAAAAAATCTCCCTCAGCACCTTACGGAATTTTTTTTATTCTTGGCTGCTTTCTTTTCTGCTGCCTCCTGTTTTAAAGTCTTGGATACAGCTGTGTGACATTTTAGCAATAACTTGCAACGACACAAAGGGGAAATTGTTTTTTAATATTGTAAGCTTGGCTTGGGTTTGTCAAAAGGTCCATAAACATTGTTCCAGTTTTGAGATGACCCAGGGTCATCTTTTAAGGTTTCTTTCCAAAGTCATAAGGTTGGATTTGTTCCAGCACAAAACTCAGAGAGGAATGAGATGTGGAGTGGACCAGTGCAATTTGAAATGGAAGGAAAAACTTTGTAAACTGTTACCGTTTTGTACAGCTCTGGCTGATTCCATTGCCATTTGGATTATAAATTAATTGGATCAGAGACTATCTTTGTGTTCTGTGTCTGTACAGTGCCTAGTACAATGGGGCTTTGATCCCTGATTGGTGCCTTTGAGTGCTGCTGAAATACAAATAATAATTGTGTCTATTTGACCAATGGCTGTAATTCTTGTTGAAATGAGATGCATTTCCACAAGCTTTGCTTGCATACTCAGTATCCAACTGCTTTTATCAATGGATATCCCTGTCATTGCCATGACGATAGTATTGGTGTGAACTGATTTCTGGGATTAACTTATTTTTACAAAATCACTGCAATATCTATAATCAAGTCGGGAGAGGGGGGAGCGGGGTGTCAAATGTTATGGTGTTACGTAGGTCTAAACCATGTCTTCATGCAAGGAACCCTAGACAGGCAGTCCAAGGCTTGAGCCCAGTTATAGCCATTGGAACCTCAGTCACAGCTGTAATACAGACAGGGTTGAAAAGCTAATTTCAGAACAAACTAGTCTCTCTGTCTCCCTCTGTCTAATTTTGTGTGGGGGTGTGTATGTAAACAGGGTCTCTAATGGCATTTTCTCAGCTGTCTCCAAAAACATCTTGACATCTAAGCAGCGAATCCTTTGGAACACAGTCTGTCAGTTCAGCCATCCTTTACTATCTTCTTTCCAATTTTATTGACATCAGTATTAGGCAAAATTCCTTTCCCAGATCTCAGGCAGTCTTTTTTTTTTTTTTTTTTAAATCCCCACTCAGTTCAAGAAGTGCCTATGATTAGACAAACAGGTCCAGCATACGAAATTTCACAAGAAATAGGTGTTTCTCCACCTTCTCTCTCACACATACTCCTGAATGGATATTGCTGGCCATCCCATGAACACATTCAAGACTGTTTTAGTGAGCAGTGAGGGCTACTTCTATGATCCAAATTGCTTTGCCTTTAGTGGATTCTTTTAAAGAAATAAAACCTTTGTTCCCATAGCACCAATTAAGAGGACTGGAGGGAAGGTGAATATGCCCCTCGCCCTCCTGATTTTTGCACTTGCTCAAAGTTCCATAGGTCATGGAGCTGGGCAGTATGTCCTGACCACTTGCCATCAACGGTCCCATTCCCATACTAAATCAATACAGTTTATGCTGGAGCAATCCAAGGGGTCGCTCTAGCTGTGTGATCACAATGCTACTGACATTTGTTCTCTTTCAGATGGAGAGGCAATGAGGTCAAAACCGTGTTGCACAGAGGCATGGTCACGGTTGGGCCTGAGTGGGCTGCGGCCCACCCACTTTGCATCCAGGCCCAACCCCACGAACCCGCCCAATGCTCCAGTTGGGGAGCGGGATCAGAGCATGGGGGATTACCCTGCTCTGCCTGGTGAGCCAGCCAGGGAGCAGAGTTGGGGCTTGCCCTTTTCTGCCCCAGAGCTTCTGCCCTGGCTTGCCTGCCATCCCTCCTATCTTGTTCCTCCCCGCTCCCCTTTCTTGCCCAACCATCCAAAGTTGGGGCCCTTCTAAGTGGGGCCTTCTGCCTATTCCATTGGTGCTGCGATCTGGTGCACAGGGAGTTTGTTCCTGTATGCCTGGGATCAGGGGAATCTTCTGAAAATTTGAGTTGCAGCAGCACCAGCACATGGATTATGTGGCTAAGAGAGAGTGGAAATTCCCGGGCTGAGGGACACCTGGGTCCATGTGGGATGGGAGGGGAAGGGTACATGAGTGGACACTAGAACAAGGTCTATGTAGTGATGGGAGGACACAACAGACTTTGTCCCCTCACCATTGTTGGTGCCATTGTTTTCCCTAATGTTTCATTCTGTATAGGAGAGATTTTAGGCATATGTTTGATAAATGATTGCATAGAATACACTCTTGGGGAATAAGGACCCCCCTCATGACTTTACTTCTTACAGACAAATGCCCCCTAATGAGTCCATAAGAGTCCCTAAGCTCTGCAAATGCACCCCCAAACCACAGGCTACAGAAGACAGGCTGACTGGAAGACATGCTCCCTGACCTGGTAAGGGAAAGACAGTGGTGGGGGGCTGACAAGGAAAATTGAAAAGTATTCTGGAGAAGGTGGAAGGAAATTATAATTAAATAACCCTTGTTAGAACTAACAGTTAAAAGACCAAAACTCTCTCTATATAGAATGCCTTGAGAAAATGTTTCTTCCCCCAAGAATGGGCACGGGGCATGGTTATATCATTCAATATTCAAAATCCCTGTCGTGCACCAGGAACCACAGTTCTATGGGCCCTGCCTACAGCATGGAGAGTGAAACGTAGATAATGCAGATGAGGACGTTTCCATAGGGAAATCATAATGGGTTTGCAGAGAGGGAATGAGGTTGAAGGATCTGATCAGCACATAACATCTAACTTGAACCCATGGAAACCAAAATTCTGAGTGGTTTTGGTAAAATGAAGACAGAGAGATAAAGAGAAATGTGTTATGTTAATTAACTCCCTTTTTCTCACACAGTATTAGCCAAATGTAAGATTTTCTACAGTTTTCATTCACCATGTTGCAAAACGGAGAGGATGATATGGCGCTAGAGTTAGTTAAAGGCCAGTAAGTAAGTGAATGGTCCGTAAACTACCCTCACATAACATAAGTCCAGCTGGGTGGGACATTTAAAAAGAGTTAGGAAGAGATGGATAAACACTGGCCTAGAATGACATTACATATGCAACAGAAGAATGTAAGGGTGGCATATCAAGCCATCTCTATGAAACTATGGTGACTGAAAGAAGATCAGAAACACAGCCATCAAGAGGAGCATTCATCCTTAATCCAAAACAGTAAGACATACACAGAACCTTGACAAAGTTTATCAAGCATCAGGCAGGTTTGTCATCTTCAAGTTTTACATTTTCCCCTCACATAAGTGAATTTAAGCAGAGTTTAGGAGTTTGTCTTTCTGTGAAGTTTCCCTTTCAGTTTTGGTTTACCATAGAGACACATCTTTCCACTAATTCTCTTGGAACTTTTGGTAAGCTCCTCCATAGACCTTCTGAGGAAACAGTGGCTCTTATTTCTGAGGCTATGTCTACACTACAGGCTTCTTGCACAAGGAGCTTTTTGCAGAAGAGATCTTCCACAAAAACTTCTTGCACAAGAGCGCATCCACACTGCATGGATGCTCTCTTGAAAGAAAGCACTGATAGCTATCCACAGAATGGCCACCAGGGCATCTGTGCTTTTTCCTCTTTCCTGGTTTTGCCCAAAAAACCCGTTGCCCGTCCACACACACCTTTTTCTGCAAGAACTCTTGCGCAAAAAGGAGTTATTCCTCATAGAAGGAGGAATACCTACACCAAGAAAACCCCTCTGTTCTGTCGATTTACTTGCGCAAAAATGCACTTGAGGTGTGGATGCTCCGTGAGTTTTTGTGCAAAAACAGTTGTTTTTGCGCAAAAACTCTGTAGTGTAGACCCTAGCCTGAGAGAGGTGCAATTAGGTATAGTCAGAAGGCAGCTTCATGGACAACAAAAGGGCAAAATCACAGTTTTTAAAACCTGAAGGCATCCTCTTCTATGGTCCTGTGTCTTATCTCCGTGAAGGCCTACTCCAATGGCATAATTTGTATAAGGCCCTATTTGTTTATGCTGTGCAGACTTCAAATGTTACTTTCCCTTGCTGGAGCCTGAACTGGAGGGGACCTTTTGGAGACTACATTATAACATTAACTCTCTTAATGTATTGACTCTGAGATCTCAACTATTATAAACAAACAACAAGGTCACACACAGGGTATATTTTGGTCCTATTTAGGCCAGTGAAATCTCATTAATGGGCTTGTTTACAGCCCACACACAGCACAGATACAAATAGCTTCTTTTTCTTTATCTTGTTTATTAATCTAATATTAAAGGCATCTATCCAAGGCCCTTGTTACCTTTGCCAAAAGTTAAAAATACAAAAATCGAGCCAGGAGCTGCTCCTAACCTCTAATCAAAAAATAACCAACCACAATAGAAAAAAAAACCCCAACCAGTATGCCCCTCCTCACCAAACAAGAACCCTGATGCTAGTCTCTCTTCACCCCACACCTGCCTCCTGAAATAGTGTCTCAAATACCACAGACCACTTCAATACCATAGCTTCCTAGTGTTATTCATTATATTCTGTAACATGTTCTTCCATTCATGCTTTCCCATGAGTGCAGATTTCTTGAGGTGGAAAGAACAGAGTTAGGCTCCTTTTAGTCTCCTCATATTGTATTAGGATTCTGTGTGGTGACTAATGCCTCTATATTTGCAGCCCAAAATCACATTGGATTTTTTTGTTCCCATATGTCATTGCAATCTCATAGCTAATGTCCTGCACCTTCTCATCCCAGGGACTCTCCTGGGACCAGTTCCTACCAAATTTCTTCAAAAACAAGCTTTATGTAAGAACGATTACATTGAGAGAGAGAGAGACCTCCAGATGTTTCGGCTTGCATTTGTTCCATGCTGAATATCTATGTATATCCTGTCCCTTATCTGACATCTCCAGACCCGTGGGTGTTACATCTCTGTTTTCAGTGGCTTTCACAAAACTTCCTAGCTTAGTATCATCCACAAATTTAATTAACAAATGACTTGTTTTGTATAAGTGTTCCTAACTCAACAGCTCCCGATGAGAAAAATGGGAGTTGCTGGGTGACGGGCACTTCTGAAAGTCGGGCCACTGCTGTTTACCTTGACACCGTGCTTAGCACAACTGGGACACTGATCCTGAAGTGATACTTGTAAAATAAGCCCTGACCTGACACTGATTCTTGGGGGGACCCCACTAGATACCTTGTCCTATCCTGATACCTTGATTTTATTCATTCTCCTTTGTTTACAGGCCATCAGCCAATGAGACTATCAAATCAATTTGAATCAATTTTTGAATAATATTTGTAGTGTCTTATTGCAGGAGGTCTGCAAACCCTGTGTCTGTTGGCTCTTGTAAGCCATTAAACATCTCTCTGGCACGCAATAGATAACAGTGTTGTATGAATGCTTGTCATAACTGCATGTGTTTGATCTTGTATTAACACACATGGGGATTTCCAGCTTGATCCTTTGCGGTTTTCAATGCTTTGCAGAAAGAGAACTGAGTTTGGTTTCCAGAGTTCTACTTATTGGGCTTTTCTGGCCTCTGTGAGCTGCAGATTTTACTGTTTGGGATATTCCTAGTTGTCTTCCTGGTTGTCACTCTTTGGGGAACATGACCAGAATGATGGTGATCTGGCTGGACCATCACCTGTACACCCCATGTGCTATTTGTTCAGCCACCTTTCCTTCTCAGACAGATGTTCTGCCTTCATCTCACTATCCCAAGCTGCTGGTAAACCTCTTGGAGAAAAGTCTCCTTCAGTGGCTGCACTGTGCAGATTATTTTTTTATCACCATGGCATGCACTGAACTCTTGCTGCTGTAGCCATGGTATACAACTGCTACAGGGCACTCTGCCAGGCCCCACTCAACACAGTCATCACAAGCAGAGCAGTGTGCGTTACCTTCATAGCCAGCTCATGGACAGGTGGCTTCACAAGATCCTTGTTACACACTCTCCCAACGTCCCGGTTGCCTTTCTGCAGCACCATTGTCATTCACCATTTTTACTGTGACACCCAGCTGCTCTTGGAGCTGACTTGTGGTGACACTTTCCTGAATAAAGTCCTGATTCTTGCCCTCAGAGTGGGGTTACTTGGGCGAGCTCCTGCTTCCTGATTTGCATCTCTTGTGTGTATATCCTCTCCACCATCCAAACTAAGCACTCTGGGCACCACGGGAGAGTGAAGGCCTTCTCCACCTGCTCCTCCCATCTGACCGTGATTGCTGTCTTCTGAGGGATGATAAGCTTCATGTGCACCCACTCCACCTCCAACAGCCTCAGGAATGTGGAGGAGAAAGGAGCAGCGAGAAAAATACTGGAGGGAAAAACAGTGGTTCAAAGTAAACGAGGACAGTGAATGTCCATTGAAAATCTCCTCCTCTTGCTCAGAATTGCACCTAGCAATTCAATAGACGCCCATCTCAGTTGGGGCCTCTGGCTGCTCTCAGTGGTGAAGTCCTGCTATTTATAGTATAAGTACTGTGCCCCCTACTGGGGGTGCAAGCTCATGCTGTCCCAGAGGATGCTGTTTTATTCTTTGTGATAGAGACATCCATTCAGCTGCATGGAAGACACCGCTTTGTTTGGATATCATAGAATGTCTTCCCAGTGGTATGGCCTCACTCATGCAGTGAATGAGAGATCAAGCTGTGCAATGGACCCCATTTTGAGAACAAAATGGCACCCTCCTTTGAGCAGAAGTGCTGGTATGCTGTTCTGGCACCATCCGGCCCCACTACAGCACATCTGCTACCTTCATAAAATAATAATAAAACAGCTTTGCAGTTGAGTTTTTTTAACCAAGGGAGTAGTGTTTAAGATGTGTCATTAAATCTTGCTTCAGTTTCCATATTCTAATTATTTCCTGTGAACAAACCTTTGCTCTTGAGAAAAATTGTTGTATGGTGTGTACGACCCTTTGAGATACAACTTTATTGATTTGGTCTGGCTTGTGTGGGATTCGCTATAGGCCGTATCCTTTAACCTACACAAAGAACCAAATACCTCATTTACCTTCATCAGGGGAAGCGTGGACTTGGATGGCAATAACAACATCATCTGTGTGCTCAGACCCATTAAGAGGAAAGCTTTCAATTATTGCTTAGAGCAGGGACACTGTGGGGAGAGGAGAGTATGTTCTGAGAGGATGGTGACTGATCAGTGTATCAGGAACCTAGTTGCAGGTGCAAAGCTGGGAAAGGAGGCAGTCTTCAGAAAGAGGGCATTATATCTCATATTTTCAAAACCTTTTTTTACTGTTGCCTAAACGATTAAAAGTCTGAAAAATATCAGTGTTGCCAATTTTTGTGACCTTTGCTGATTTTTCTTGAAGCCCCAGCTGCAGGAGTTGTGTGATTACTAGAGAATTTCAGTTTCATTTAATTATGTGTGTGGATAACTTTCCAACCCTCGTGGCTGGGGCAAAAAAGTGGAAGGTATGTAGCAAAGGCACCCTACAGGCTCACAAACCAGAAAGGAAAGAATCCAACATTTATTGGTTTTTTTAAATTAATTTTTAAGCAAACTTCGTGATTTTTGGGAGGAGGGTCTGGCTCATGATTTAGAATAGTTGGTTTGGTAATACTGAAATCTGCTTACTTATTCAAATGTTCTTCCCCACAAGTTGATTATTGTAGGGAGGAGCATGAGAGATGGCCTATCCACATTGCAGGGTGACTAAATATGCACTAGGTTGTTCATACACTCACTTGTTATGGTGGAGTTGCTTAGATTTGGGCTTTCAGAGTTCTTGAACTTAGAAGGAAAAGGGCTATTGAAATATGTTTGGGGTTAGTGAGTTGGGAAACAGAGTTTGTGAACAGCTTCAAGGCTGTATCCATGGAACTACTCCACCTGAAGACCTGTCCCACAAATTTCAAAAAACGTAAACTATTACATTCCAGAAAATGTGGGTTAAATCCCGCCCCTGCCAGTTTTCCCTTTCACTGACAGTAGCTTGTCGCAGAAGTCAATGACTAACCACTATCTCCCTGGTAGCAGCACAAACAGGGAAGAATGTAGATTTGCTTCTCAAATGATGTCATAATTGAATTCTATTTCTTACTGGTAGAGCTCTGCGCAGATACAAAGTTTGTATCTGCATCCACATCTGCAGATATGGCTGTCTATGACATAAAGTGGATATCTGCAGATTTGTATGGTTTTAGATACAACATTTATTTCCGCATCTGTATATGCAAAAATGAGCTGTGAATATCCGCATCCGCATTCACGGATATAAAGTGGATATCCACAGATTTTTAGAGCTTTACCTATTGGCCACGTGACAACAATGGCTCAGAAAACAACTAGCCTTCTTCCAAGGGAGGCAATGAAGTAGTTCTAAAAGGCTCCTTCTTTCCCAGTTCGATCTGACCAGAGGTGAAAGAAATAGTATAAAATGCTTAGAATGAAACAATACATTTAACTATAGACACAAAGTAATTTCAGATTATCCCTTCAGGATTTTTAAAATATTTTTTTCTTTATTTTTATTTTTAATAGTAAAAGAACACAGAATAACCTGTCACAGTGTATACATGCTGCAGTGTTTCATAGTGCTTTTAAATACACTTTTTTCCTTGCAACATTGCCAACTCTCACTGCTTCTGACAATTAACATTGTAAGGGCTCTCTTTTTCTCTTTCTGTCAAAGACCAAAAGAGAGCTTATTTTAAAATTCCTTTCATAAACATTAAAACTCCTTAAAATGAAAGGGAGCAACTGTCCTCTTAAAAGAATCACCCAAAACCTAAGATCAAAAGCAACTGCCCCCAAACTCTTGCAAAACAGGTTTTCAGTCAAAGATGAGAGATGGCAGGGAATGAACTGATTTTAAACTCCTTTGAAGTGGAAATTTTTCAATACTCTTGTGGTAGTAGGGAATGTACCAACAGAGGGTTCAAAGGAAGAACTCTGATGTTCGCTAGAATGTCCCAATCTCTGGACTCCTTTGGAAAGAGGGAAATGTGTGAATGTTCCAGTATTTGCTAGCAGAGAACGGTACCAATGCCACAGGTTTATGTCTCAACATGGGATGAAAATGGGAGCTTCAAGGGCTATTCTAATGCTCTTGATATATTGATCTATTCCTAATTAAGTATACTGGTGAGAGAGGCAATGATCACACTTCTTTGTGTGATCCAGAAACTGAAACCAATAGGCCTTTTCCCAAATAAATAATAAGAGAGAGATCGAATGTGAAAAGGAAAGATAAGGGTCATATAAATAGAGCAATTTAAGGTGAAAGGAAGCACAAGAAAACAGACATCCTTATTTAATTAAAAAAAAAAACCTTCAAAGGCTATTACATAAGACTCAAGATAAATGGCGTAAGTCACTCATATTTAAAAGCTAAATAAAAATCTCACCTATACAGAGAAGATGTCAAGAAAGAGGAAGAGCTGTGAAAAGAAAAAAGGGTGCAAGAAATGAGGAACAACAGTGCATAGAAAAAAAAAAAGGTTATAGAAAGTATCTGCCTAACAAGTAGTCCAGTGGTTTAGTTTGCCAGGTGCCACATAACTTGTACTTGTCATGATTACATTGCTCTATTGTATTCCCTGTTTGTGTACTACTACTAGTGACTGGCCTATAGAAAATAAAAGGAGTACTACCAACTGCTAATATCCCTTTATCTTAAAGTGGTGAGTCTTGTGGGTGTTTTGATTAAAGATCCTTAAACTGGAATAGCTGGAGAGAGACCATGATGCAGCTACATATTTGTAACAGGGCTTTGTGAAAGGTGATATTAAAATTTTGGCTTACACGTTTTCTAAACATTTCGAAGTAAAAATGGAGACATATAAATCATTGATTTGACACACACAGTGTAAACCAGGGAAAGGTAAATTTCAGCATAGCAAAACCTGTGAATCTCACCATGATTAGAAGACTGACCCCATCTTTTATGAGTATCTGATAATAAAAACCACTTGAAGTCAGTGCCTATGGGAGAGCTACTGTATGCTAAATACAAGGGAGAAGGAGGTAGATAGGACTCCAACTTGTGCTAAACCAACATTGAGCTAGAAGGACCCACTTAAAGCTGGCTGGTACAGAGTCAGTACTTTCGGATGTGTCTACCCTCAATGTTAGCCCAGTATTTGTGGGACTTGAGTCAGCTGCCTGTGATAGGAAACCTTGGCCTTGAGCATCTACACCGGAAGTTATCAAACTTCATTGCACCATGACCCCTTTCTGACAACAAAAATTACTACATGACCCTGGGATAAGGTGACTAGACAGCAAGTGTGATCAATGGGGATGAGGGGTGGCAGATGAACACCTATATAAGAAAAAGCCCCAAATATCAGGACTGTCTCTATAAAAGCAGAACATCTGGTCAACCTACCCTAGGAGGGGGGACCAACGCTTAAGCCTGCCCAAGCACCGCCAAATCCCAAGAGCTTCAGCCCAGGTGGAGGCCTGTAGTCTGAGCCTCATCACCCAGGGTGGAAGCCCTGGGGCTTCAACTCCTGAGTGGTGGGGCTCAGGCATTGGCTTTGGCCCTGAGTCCCAACAAATCTAAAGCCAACCCTGATGACTCCCATTAAAACAGGGTTGTGACCCACTTTGGGGTCCTGACCTACAGTTCATTCGTGCTTGAACCTAGGGCTCTGGTGTCCATACTTGTGCTGACCCAAGTCTTAGTAAGCATATTGCAGTATCCCTGGGAATGCCCCTTCCCCAAATGCAGCTGCTGAAGCCCCAGGACCATGGTGCATGGTGGGAAAACTTTACTGTGTGTCCTGCATATCACCAGGAAGCTAGTCACTTTGCAAACTCCATTTTGCACACCCAGGACAGTGGGCTTGCAGATCAGTAATCAGAAAGGGAAGGGTTAACATTGACCTGACGCTG
Source organism: Rafetus swinhoei (assembly GCA_019425775.1). Lineage (NCBI taxonomy): Eukaryota > Metazoa > Chordata > Testudines > Trionychidae > Rafetus > Rafetus swinhoei. Next base: position 263,111,117 of record CM033437.1, on the reverse strand, counting down.
GTCACTTGCCATTTTCACTAGAGTGGACAGCAGGTTGTTGGGATAGAGAAGACTAAGAAAGTTGCCCCATGGAATTGTGGGATACTTCCAGCTGATTCCCAGGAACCGAGTCAAGTGGAGCTGTCTCTACATTGCAAACCAAAGGACTGGCACCTTGGGTCTCCTCTTAACTTGAGCAGAACCCCTCCAGCCCTGCAGGATCCTGGAACCATGGGGTTGATCCCTGGGTTAGTGCAATAGCAGTGTAGACACAAGTGGTGGTTAGGCTTGAGCCCAGGCTCAAGGACAGGCCTACGTTGTCCTGTAGACATCCCCTAAGTGTGCTGTGTGTCACTGCTAGGTGACAATGGCGATGCTTCCCCATTTTCTTCACTAACATAGACAAGCAATTCCTCATGCTCATATGGTGTCAGGGCCAGGAAGGGATTTCTAGTTGTAGACCATGAAAGTTTATCTCACCCTGAGAGTCATTTGATTAGCATGGCAGCCCCTCAGGAGAGCAGAGAGGAGTAAGTACTGTGATAGGTTTAGCTAGTGATATTGCACATTCAGACTGTCACCTGTCTTTATTGGAGCAACAGAAATCTAATGACTGCTCCACTGACCAGTGGATAATACAGGGAACACATAGTATTCCCAAACCCTTCTGGTCTATGAGGGTGAATTTTAGTGACAGATTGGAGCTCATATGAGACTCCAGGATAACCTTCCTAATGAACGGTGGCATGGTGGCTGGATAGGTGACTCTCAGGCCACTTAAAAAACAACAAATAGTCTGGTAGCACTTTATAGACTAACAAAACATGTAGATGGTATCATGAGCTTTCGTGCCTATGGGCACGAAAGCTCATGATACCATCTACATGTTTTGTTAGTCTATAAAGTGCTACCAGACTATTTGTTGTTTTTTAAGTTTATCCTGTACAGACTAACTCGGCTACCCTCTGAAGCTTCTCAGGACACTTTTTCCTATGAATATGCACAGAGCAATTGACTACTGGCTCAGATATCATGGGAATATTATCCACATCTGTTGGACTTCATATATAGATGGAAAGCCAAGGGAGAAAAGTGTTCTGAGAGTGGGGGATGAATTTAATCCAGAGTTAATTTCATAGGGTTGAGGGTAGAAATACAGGATAAGACTTCAAATAGGCACATACAGACTGTGTCTCAGGTAACTGGGAGTGGGAGGTAGAGGGTGAAAAATCATACATACAGCACCCAGGCATTAAAAGATATAAGTGAGATTTCACACACATGAATACTCCAAGGAGAAGACGGGACATTTTACAGAGATGTTTAAACATTTCTATTAGTTTCATCAGATGAGGCAAGGTGAATATTCAGGGTCCCTGACAGCTTCTTGCCAAGTTCATCTGAGAAGGAATTGCTTTGAACTAGGTGAATCTCATGAAGCCACCTGGTACATGGTCAACAGAATGTCAGCAGCTGGATGGAAGGACCAAAAATAAGTGTCAATGGTGACGAAGACCATTCTGGAACCTTGGAAGATATCAGGGATGCCAGGACTGAGGCTGGTGACTTAGATGATACCAAACTGTGCCAGCTCATGCAGTTCCAGATGGCTGAAAGCCTCCCATGGACAGATCACTGTGATATCTGCAAGAGAAAAAAAGAGAGAAACTGGATATGTGCTGTACAAGTTCAGTATGCCCCACTGAATCTTCTTTAGGAATGGGCAGGCTGATTTATTAAACAAATACTGTTAGGTGAAAAGGAAAGGAAAATGGACCTCTATTAAAAGACTAGGCAGAGAGGTGAAGGACAGTATTTTCTCACCCTGTCAGTGTAAGAGTTGGCAAACTCATGCACCTTGCTATACTGAACTAGATCAATGGTTCTCATGTGACATCTCACCTTTTGCTGCATCATAGTCCATGTAGTTTTGTATCTCATCTGCAGCACCTGATAACTAGAGCTATGCTCATTTAAAAATGTTTGATTATTTTTGCCTTCCCATTAACTTGTTTTTATAGCCAGATTGTGATTTTCGTGAATACTTTTGTTATCCTGGCACACAGTTCTTGGTGTGTAGATTACGGGGGTGTGTCTGATTTTTAAAATCTGAGCTCTTTTGATTGGACAGAGATCATTTGGTGCATTTCTGGTCACTGGTTGGACAAGTGTAACTCTTGGAACCAGGATGCTGGCGAACATGCTAACAATTAGCAATTTGAAATTAACTTTCTGTGATTTTTCCTGTGTTCTTGGTGTTAAAGTGACTGTTTCTGTGATCCTTGCTGATGATGAAGTCATTTGCTAGAATATTTGCAGAAATCAAGCACAAGTGAGCCCTTTTACACCCAAGTGAATCCCTTTACAAATTCAAACAGACATGAATAGCCTTTTATCATAGTATTTGCCTAATTCCACAGCTGATAGAAGATTGCAAGGAAGGGAGGCCAGAACACCCACAAGGCACCTTTGCCACTTGTGCAGTGCTACATTATGGAGGGGGCAAAAAGAAACTTATACCTGACCATAGCAGGCAATCATCTTAAGCCTTGAAGCATGAAGGTTGATTGTTCTGCTGTCTTGGATGGTTTAGACACAACAAATCTTGCATCTTGTCAGGGGGTTAGACTAAATGACCTTTATGGTATGTCTACACTGCACACTTATTTTGAAATAAGCTATTCTGGAAGAAATACTCTGAAATAGCTTATTTCAAAATAGCACATCTACACTACAGGGAAGCCTCAAAATTAGTTCGAAATAGCCCTGGTGAGGGGCTATTTTGAAATAGCAGCAGTAGAGCATATACACATGCCTTATTTCGAAATAGCCATTTTAGAATAGCCGTTATTCCTCGTAGAATGAGGTTTATAGATTTTGGAATAAGCCATCCATTATTTTGACATTATTTCAAAATAATGGAATGGCTGTGTAGCGCTCACATTGTTATTTCAAAATAATGCTAGTTATCTCGAAATAACGGTGCAGTGTAGACACACCCTTACTGTCCCTCCTAATTCTATGATTCTATGCATTTGTAACAGAAATACAAGAACAATATTACATATGACTTACCTGTTCCAAGTCCTTCCATTCCTGGAATGTCATCTCCAAACCTGTGAGAAAGGACAATAGAGGAGAGGTGAGATTGGAACAGAACCAAAAGAGAAGGATCACTTCACACAGGGTCTTTCCCAACTGAAGGGAGATTGGGTCAGCACTTGACAAAAGGGAATAGCTCAATGAGGATTTTGCTATATTACAGGGACAAAGTACATAAGGTCAACAGCAGAGGAGGGAAAGAGCTAACAAGGAATTTCTCATTGCCAAGAGGAGTAGGTTGGACGGACTCCTGGAGATTCCATCACATGACAATCTTTAATTGAAGATTAATCTTTAATTCCTGGAGACTCCAAGCCAACCCTGGAGGGTTGGCAACTCTAACGGGGAGTGACACAAGTGTATAATACTCTTTTTTTCTGGTTTGGCCTAATGGGCTCCATGGAGATGTTGGTGCAACTCTCTTGTGGGATTCATGGGGGGGATGTGTCGTGATATCTTCCTTATGGGAATGTATCCTGCCTTCTGAAGTTCTATTTATGCAAAGATCATCTGAAAGATCCCAGACGTGAGAAGGTGCATCAGATCACCTCACTGCCACACTTAATACATGTACCACTTCATGGAGCTCTCATTAGCGCTCTTACCCTTTTACTCCTTTCTTTGGGGGCTTGCTTTTGAACTGTCTTGTCTGCCTTTGCTTGAACTTGGGAGGTCCCTTGCGTGGTGTGGTGGGACCAGTTGCTGCTTCTGTGGTGTTGAGAGTGTTGGCGTCGCTCATTCTCGGGTTGCTGTACGCACAAGGTACTCCTCTTTCAAATCTTCCTATCTGTAAGACAAATGCAGATAATTAAATGGAAGGAACATGCTGAATTTATGACTTCTAGATAGCATCAGCCAAAGGAGGGAGAAAAAACCTATAACTTTGACCAGAGCCTACAGAAGGGGATTAAACAGACAGGATGGGCAGGGATGGTATCTCTACTAGAAGCTGAGAATGGGCGTCAGGGGAGGGATCACTCAATGATTACCTCTTCTGTTCATTGCCTCTGACAGCACCTGATATTGGTCATTGTTGGAAGACAGGATACTGGGCTACATGGACTTTTGCTCTAACCCAGTATGGATGTTCATATGTTCTTATATACAGAATAAGAATCAGAAAAGCATCTGCATTCACACTTGCTAGGATAAAAATGGCAAGTTCCAAGCTATGGGGACACCAGCTGGGGGGCAGGCAGGCATTTATCTACCTTAGTAGGATATTGCATTGTGACCTGCAAACAGATAGTCACACCTGCTTCTGAAGCACATATTATTGGTCAATATTGCTAGACCAGATGGCCCAATAATCAGTTCTAGTGAAGCAGGAGGACTAGTTCCAATGGAGCTAGACAACTGATTTGTCCTAGTCTGGTAACGCCTATATTTTTATTACAGATTTAGTATATACCTACTGAGTGTCACATCACTCTAAGAAAATATTTATAAATGTTACATAATATTTTGGCAATATGGAATATTAGCCTCCTAGGGAAATAGATTTTCCCAAGAGGTTTTAAATGGGACCAAGGCAAAACAGTGGAGAATATATTTTAGAAAACAATCCTTCATTGATTAAGATATGGGAGAGCATGAGTGGGTGAGCTGACCCAATAGACATTGTCCATCTCCAATTTTGATGATTGGAAGTGTCATAGGCAATGGCTTTGCATGCTCCATTGCTGCATATGGATCAGGTCACAATTCCATACTGTAAAAAAAGGGAAATCTGGGAACAAAGCTAACTAACTAACACTGGGTGGTTCTCAATATAAATGGGCACCAACAAATCTGTACATCTGCTCAGCAGATTGTAAAAGTGACCAAGGAACCATTTGGGCATTGTCACCCCCCTAATGGATGGAAGCCTGAAAAGGATATAACTTCTGTTGCTAGCATGTAGAGGACATAAAAGAGAGTTTATCTTAAGTGGTAGAGCTTGCATTGTTAGCTGAGAGTTTTGTGGTTCTAAACCAGGGCTGGGCAAAATACAGTGATCTTCAGACACACAGCTGCCGCAGTTTAAAGTTCAGTCCGCGTGACTCTCTGCTCTGCAGGCAGGGGGAGGCTTTGCGTGATCTCCCCGCCCAACGCCCAGTCCTCAGCTCCTATTAGCTGGAAACAGTAAGCCAATAGGAGCTGAGAGATTGGCCTAGGAGATGGGGGCAGAACAAGCCTCCTCCTCCTCCTGGAGCCATGAGAAGGGAACAGCCTGCAGTTTCAAGCATCCGGGGCTGTAGCCTGCCTTGGGGGTGCTGCAGGACTGCTGACCAGGAGACACTTAGGTAAGCACCTCCCAGTCAGATCCTGCCTCTGGAATCCCTGCCCTCCTGCACCCCAACTCCCTGCCCCAGGACACCATCCAAACCCTTTGCACCCCCTGACCCAGGTCACAACTCCCTCCCAGATCCTGTACCTCCTCCTTTATTCCTCCCCCAGGCCAGAATCCTCTCCTGCTCGCATACCCCCTCCAAGACTCTGCACCCCATTCCCCTGCCCCAGGTCACCACCCAAACCCTCAGCATCCCCTTTTCTTCTCCCAGATCAAAATTCCCTCCCAGGAATTCCCTTTGTACCTACTCCTCGAACCCCTCTCCCAGGCCAGAATCCTCTCTTGCACCCATACTCCCTTCCTGACCCTACACCCCTATCCCCTGCCCCAAGTCACAACCAGTGTTCTCTCTAAGCTGTGGAGGAGCACAGCTTCACAGGTGATTAATCAGCCCCTCCCAGTCAGTCAGCACAGTGCATAGAGCCCTGAGCCTCTGATTGGGCGGGGCTGATTAATCACCTGTGAAGCTGTGCTGCCATGGAGATTAGAGGGAACACTGGTCACAACCCCCTCCTTCACCCAGACTCCCTCTCAGACATCACACCATCTCCTGCACCCCAGTCCCTTACTCCATATGCTCTTCTGCACCCAACCTCCATCCTAGACCCTGCATCTCCTCCACAGGCAAGTGCAGCCTTGACCACTTTCCAAAATCTTGGAGTGGCCCCATCAAAAATTATTGCCCACCCCTGTTCTAAACCTTGCAACACATGGATCCCTGACACCTGTGTCCCATGGGATCATCTGTTCCTTCATGAACTTTGATGTAGCTTAGTGTACACTATTCAAGAGCACTTAGTGGTACAGTAGTTAAAAAAAGGAGTGGGTAAACTATCCTACAATACATTCCATATTCTCCAAAGCAGAAGTGAGGAAACTTCATTTATTCATTTTACCCTCTCCTCCACTCCTGTGTGCACCTTTCATGAAGTCAAATGCTTCCCTTATCTGCACTGCATTATGTAACTCCTCTCCTAAAGCATTTCTGTTGGTTCACTTATTCAACATTCATGCTAATAAGTGCTGGGATTTAGCTTCATGTCTTAGTACTGATGTCAAATCCCTTTATGTCACCACAGTAATTCTTGTATAATCCCCCATTCCCTCCCCTTCCCCTCTGCGATGCTACAGACAGCAGAGATGAGATCTTTCTAATCACCAACCTATAAAAGCCACCAGAGAGCTGAAACTATTTTTAGATCATTGACAATTAGGAAATGAGAGAGCTCCTTGGACCCCATCAGTGCCTGTAATTGCCGTAATTCTTTCCTTTAAACAAAATCTAGAAAGGTCGGGGGGAAAGCCTGAGGAGCAGAGAATTTATTCCTAGCAATTCCATTTTACATGTGCATGTATGTGGATATACCACATGCTTTGTAATAAAGGTGTTCTATAGGAGAAGCTCAGTATACTAGAGACTGTAGGGTTAAAGCCATTCTAAGTGAAACAACAGACAGCAGAGTTTGCAGTGACAGCCAGAAACAGTTAGAAATGTATTTACACTAGACCTCTTGCCTGCAGTATATCCATAATCTCCCAAGGCACACCTGCTAAACACTCAATTTGATCACAAACACAGTCATAGTAAATCTAGTTATGTATCTGTCTTGTTACCTATATGATTCCTGTCAACATAGTATCTGAGCATCTCCCAGGAGTGTATGGATTTATTCTCACAACAACCTGCAGAGTGGGGGTAAGAATACATTTTACTGAAGAGAAGCTAAAACAGAGATTAAGTGATTTGTCCAAGGTCATAGAGTAAATCTGTATCTGAGCCAAGAATTATACCTACATCTCTTGAATCCCAGTTTAGGGCAAAATTATCTGCTGACGTAAATGGAATTAAGTTAATTTAGATGAGCAGGGAGTTTTCTTAGCTACAAGATCATCTTTCCTTCTTGAGGACGTATTAGTTAAAGAATTAACAAAAAATTAAACTCTGCCACTTTGCTTTAAGGAATGTAAAACTTTAAGCATTAAAATTAAGTATTCTGGTTTGCATGGTTTGCATTGTGCACTATTCTCAAAAGCCGTAAAAATCAATTGGGTACAGTTACAGTGATGTGACTCCCTCCTGGAACACTAGAAAGGCAGGGCAATGTAAAGGTGCAAATAAAACCCAAAGAACATCTCTAACCAGCTTTGATCTACCATGACAGAGTCAGATACTGTGCTGGCTACCTCCTGTCTTGGCCACCCATGAGCAAATGAAACATGACTTGATGGTAAAAACGGCTGACTGAGATTTTTAACCTCGGATACTGACATCAAGAAACCAGGGAGACAGCTGGGCTAACATCTGTCAGTGCCATCATTCCTTGTTTTAGCAGACACCGGGCTGGCACTACCACAACACTCTATCTAGGTCATAACACATTTGGGAGGCAGCTGCTTCCAGTCCTTCAAAGCCTCTTTGGCCCCAAGGTTTACTAAGGAGGAGAAGCAGCTAATAGGAGGACTCGGTCTATGGGATTCAGAGCCTTTCCTCAAGCCATACCTAAATGAGGTTTCAGCCACTTCCGCCTGGTATATGGTAGGAGAAAGCTCCACACCAAACCATAGTAAATCCTATTTCTCAACTGCGCTAATATAAGAGAGGAGGAGAGAAATGGGATTCAATTGGGTTAAGGAATAACAATTCTCTTTCCCCCTCAGCACCTTCATTACTGCTGTTCTCACTATTCATCTCCACAGCCCAACAGCACCTTGGAAAAGAGCATAGAGCTTTTGGGTGGGCAGTAGCATCAGTGCTGGAGAGAGTTCATTCTTCCTTCATCTCAAGCTAGGAACCAGACAACACAAAATCACCATGCTGCTATTATGCCAACAGGCCAGTGGGAGTTAATTTCCCTCCACACGTAAGCAAAGATGTCTTTGTTTTTTGGAGTGGAGACCAATTCTCATGTACACAAGAGTTGCATCAGTTCTCCTGTCTCTGATCAATTCCTCCTGCACCAATTCTTGTGCCTCTGTGATCAGTTCCTCCTCAACCATGCAGGACCAGAGAGACACATAACACAGCCTCCTGCTTGTTTTTTTTTGCAGCCTTGTCTATCCATTTATCTAGGTACTTAGATGGAACCAGTCATTCCAGTACTTAGGTACCTGACAAACTCCTACTTCAGTTAGATTTGATCTTTTTCTATGGCACCTCTTCAAGTTCTCTGGCACCTTACCTCTTAATATGATCCAGAGGGTTTGTTCCCCTGCCACTAATGTCACTGATAGACAGTGAAAGATAGTCCCAGAGCGAGAGAACCAATGGAGCCAGAAGCTGCGGATTCCTGTCCTTTCCCAATGAAAGCTGCTGGACAACTAGATGCCCTTTCACATCCTCTGCTCTCTGTTGCACAATGTTATCTAATTGGCTGTGACAGGACCTCTACTTGGCCCAGGATTTAATTCATTAGTGTAAAGGCCTTGCTTGCGTCTGAGCACTAATTTTACCTAATACAATCTGTACACAGTGATGTTCTTATCCCAATGCTAGCAGATGACATCCACCTCCAGGTTGGCTTCCAGGTTAATCCCCTTCCCCACTATCCTGTGCTTCCAATGCACTTAAGAAGGCTTGAGTACTAGTGACAAATAGCTACTCTTTAATCCACCCTCTTCACAGCTTTAATCTCTGATCCTCTATGGAAAATTTCCCTGTCAGGTGAAATGACATCTGACATGATCATCTTTGCAGCCGCGTCAAACAGACTCCACGTGGACTGTCACATTCCTTGGATCCATGCCCTGCAGATATCAGACACACACTCCTCGTTTGCTGTGATCGTTCCACCATGCCCTGGGAAGGTCAGACATGCACTACTGGGGTCATCAGTGTAGGCCCAAAAATCTAAGACACAAGGCTCAGGTGGGTTGTGATCTTCCTGCAGCCATACTGTGGAAATACACATTTCTAGGCATAACTGCTCTCACTATTTTATTCTATGTGGTGATGTCCTCAGTATCTCAGATATGGGCCCCAGGTGTGCTGCAGTGATTTCCTTGCAGCAGTGCTCTCGCTAGAGAACTTTGTATCCCATCTCAGACACAACTGCAGCTGAATGGAGAGAAGTGCCACAACTCCTCTGTCAGCTGATTGAACTGGGGATGTAATGAATATTTCCAGCCTCGGCCGCTGCTGATGCCTGTATCCTATTGCTCTGAGCTCTCAGGCTCTTTTCTCTAGCAACAGTTTCAACACCAAACAGAAACAAAGAAGGACACACTTAAAAAGAGAGGCAGCCTTTAAGCTAATTCGAAGTAGCACTGAAATCTTGCCGCCCCCTTGTCAATGGGAATTCTAGGAAATCCCATTCTGCTAAGACAAAATGATGAGCTTGGAAGACAGACTGTTACAGAGATAAAAGGTTTATTATCAGTGTGGTGAAGCAATGTGAGCCTCCTCATGGAAGAACCCTTCCAATACCCCCTGAGATTTCAACAATACCTTGTAAACTGCAGCCAAGTCCTCAACACCAGTAACATCTTTACCACAGTGCCCTGCTACTACCAGCCATACAAAGACTCAGACAAATGCCACAACAGCCAAGCAGTAGTCCAAACCAAACAGCCACCAGCAAAACCACTAAGGAAGGAGCTGCTTCCCAACTAACCCCCCTCTGAAAGGTGGGCTGGCTATTCATACAAAATATCCATTTACTTCAGTAAATGGATTTCACAAAGGTAAGAGACCGAGCAAAACATTAAAATCTGTCTTGTTAGCTGCAACCACTGAGGCTCTTTGGATTTTCCAGACACAGAACTCCAAATAATTACCCCAGGGTTTCATTGGACTTTTCTCAGAGTTCAGTTTCTCTCTTTCTTCCTACTCTCTCCTGCCACCCATCAGTCTGGGATACCTCACAGAGGTTGTAGGGAATACTTACAGTGCTGAGCGCTCCTCTTGGAAATCATTAAATTACCTTCCTCCTGCTTGACTAGAAAAATCTCTCAAAGACGCAACTAATTCTCCAGAAATAGTCTGCCCACAGGTGACATCACAGACTCAAGGCACCAATCACGAGGCATTTGTCCTTGGAGGAGGGCAACCATGTCTCAAGACCTCTGATCCTGATGTTACTGAGGGTGCATCTAGGCTAGGGGAAGGTTTAAAGAAATGTCATAAGCATGACATGCTCCTAAGGGAAGGCCCAAGTTAGTTTTCAGAGTTGGGGAGGGATGTGGGGAAAAGGACTCCCCTCATCTCCAACAATTTAGAAGCGTAGTGCAAAGTAGCTGAATAGCCAACTGTCACTAGTACAGCCCGTGGGCTAAGGTACCAGCTAGATCTTCTGGGGGTGCCTGTATTGGAGTAGAGAGGTTAGGCCTGTGGATAAATGGAGTGACAGAAGAGGCAGGCAAGGGTGTGAGAGAGAAGACAAGGAGAACACAACTTTTTGTGAGGACATTTTACAAGGGAAGCAGATCATACGTTGGTCCAAATTGATCTCTGACCTAATTCCACTGATTATAATGCACTTTCTTGAAAAGATCTTTGTTTTCTATTTGTGATGTCTTTTATTGAGGCCAAGAGGAGAGCAGTGACCTAGATTTAGACAAAAGCAGTGAGTTGGAGAATGATTTTGAAGAAGGCCAGATCTTCTGCTGATGTCACATCTAGCAGGTTGGCCATTATGGGCCATATCTGCATTGCAATTAAAAAGCCTACAACAGATGACTTGGATGTGAGGGGCTCAGGCTAAGAGGCTGCTTAATTGCAGGTTAAATGTCTGGCTGTAGGCCGGGCTCTAAGACCCTGCAAGTTGGGAGGGTCCCAGACCTCAGGCAGTAGCCCAAGCCATAATGTTTACACTGCAATTAAACCATCCCTTAGCCTGAGCCCTGCGAACCTGTGTCAGTGGCATGGGGAAGCTGTGGGTGTCTCATTGTGGTGTAATAATACCTTATGTGAGCATCTCCACTTTCTTTTTTTTAAAAAGTCAATAAGTCCCTTGTGCAGAAAAGCTTGGAAATGTGACCAAGGTGTAACCTAAAGTCTCTGCAAGACAAAGGGGGAAAAAAGGGGGACTACATTTTCCAAAAATTCTCATGATTTTTGGAGGTTGAACTAATGATTTTGAATATTTGGATTGGTATCTCCTCCTTCCTGTGGGGACTGGTTCCTGCACACAAGTGCTTTGAGGTTAAACGTGCTCAGCAGCTTCCTGCAGGCTGGAGCGGGCTTGGGGGACATAAGCAGCTGCATTGTATTTGCACCGGACTCTCCTCCCACTCTCCTGGTCCATTCCCAATTCTCACTCTGCCTCCAGCTGGCTCAGATGTCTGTTTTCTCCCCTTGTCCACCTCTCTTATATTGAGAATGTTCAGGGAAATAATTGTTTTGTTTTCCCTTTGTGAAAAATGTAAATGAAACTTTTTAAAATTTTGTGGAATTTTTCAGGCTTTTGTCTTAAAAGAAAAGATAAATTATGTAGGTTTTCAGCAACCTAAATTCCCACTTCTGCAGGTTAAAACAAACCAATTTCTTTTCCCTGAAAGAAAAACCTTCAAATGTTTGACAAAAATTGACATTTTTAAATGAAGATTTCCATTTTGTTTAAAAAGCCATTTCCCAGTGAAAAGGACATTTTGACTGAAAACACTTGACCAGCTCCATTTATGTTCTCCTCTGGTCTCTCTTTTTTTTTCACTCTTTCCCACTGTTGCCTATCCTTTCTCTACATCTCTCATGCCATCTGTTGTCACCCCTGCCCTCTCGCTTCTCTTTCCTTCTGAAGGTGCTGGACTTTACTTTGTGTGTATGCGTGCGCACGCACATGTGCACACTCTTGCATGTACATGTGTGCATTTAGACATTCCCTTTGCAATAGACATGCAGGAGTGCCTCGGTTGTAATTTTAAGGTGCAGCCCAGCTGGATGATGGAATTTGCTGGGTGTGATGGCTAGACCAAGAGTCAAGTATCCAATCAGTTCCCTCTTTTCATCCATGGCTATGGCCAACCCTCCTGCTCTGGCTCTCATCCCTCTTGTGATTGACTAACACAGTGGCTGTGTCTACACTGCACCCCTTTTCCGGAAAAGGGATGCAGATGAGACAAGTCGGAATTGCAAATGAAGCGGGGATTTAAATTTTCCCCGCTTCATTTGTATAAACATATCTGCCGCTTTTTCCGGCTCGAGCTTTGACGAAAGCGCCAGTTTAGACGCTCTTGCGGAAAATAAAGCCTTTTCGAAAGATCCCTTATTCCTCTTAAAATCAGGAATAAGGGATCTTTCGGAAAAGGCTTTATTTTCCGCAAGAGCCGCGTCTAGACTGGCGCTTTTTTCCATCAAAGCTCTGATCCGGAAAAAAGCGGCAGCCATGTTCATGCAAATGGAACAGGGAAAATTTAAATCCCCGCGGCATTTGCAATTCCGACTTGTCTCATCTGCATCCCTTTTCTGGAAAAGGGGTCCAGTGTAGACACAGCCAGTGAGAAATGAGTTTCATGCTTTTTTTCAGCTGTGGTATGACACAGCTCCCACATGACACAGGGCCAGAAGTTGGGGTCAGAATTAACAAGTAGTCCTATCTCTGACCCAGGAAGGGAGAACCACCACTCTGAATGCTGTAGGGCAGATTTTTCCCCACTTCCAGTGTAAGAAATCTTTTGCACCCCCCTCCCGCAAGATCTCAAACCCTATGATAACTATGGCAATGATAACTTTACCAGACATAACAACTAATTTGGCAAGCTTGAATAATAAAAGAAACAGAACAGTCCATGGATGGGTTTGTCTTGCTGGATCCTAGATTGGTGGTTCCACTGGAGTCAATGGAGCTATACTCACTAATTCACACCAGCTGAGGATCTAAAACAGCTGATATAAAACATGCACAATATTCGTTAGTTGAACCAACTTGCCACTGCCCTTTTCACAAGACCCTCCCTCCTTCTAAATCTCACTTAAGCCAAAAATGAACTTCATAAATAATAAAAGTCCATACACCCTGATTCTGATCTCACTTACTTCATACGGCAGGGGTTGGCAATAAAAAAAATGGTAGCCTGAAGGGTTGGTCCCTGGCAGGCTGCCACTGCTATGTTTACCATTGTCTCCACAGGTATCAGAGGATCATAGCTCTGGTTGGCCGTGAATTGCCGTCTACGGCCAGTGCAAGTGGTGGGAAGCACTTCTCACCACTCGCATTGCCAACCAGAGCTGTGATCCTCCGAGACCTGTCAAGGTGCAGGTAAACCTGCAGGTGGGAGCCCACCAGGGCCTAACCCTGCAAACCAGATTTGGCCCATGGGCTGGAATTTGCCCACCCCTGTCCAAGGGCATAGAAATGCTGAGCTGGAAGGCACTCCTCAAAGAGTCAAGTCAAAGTGAAGCTAGACCATCCTGCAGTTCCCCTTGGCTGGAAATGGCTAAATGCAGCCAATGGGAGCTGCAAGGCTGCATGGCTATGGGCACTTTAGGTACAAAGTGGCACGGGCCTGTCAGTGGCTTACTTGGGCGGGCCTGCGGCCCACTTTGAAAACCACTGCCTTATAGACTTAAGCTTCAACTGTTAACTTGCACTAAAAGTTGAGCTTGTGTGTCTTGGCTGCCATTTGAACTTGAGTTAGCTAACCTGTGTTAAGAACACACTTTTTTTTGGTAGTGTAGATATACCTGTAGTCTTTAGCCCCACTTTCCCTTACCAGACAGCAGTGTTCTTCTCTCCTGCTCACTCCACTCTGCCTTTTCTCAGTTCTCCACTCAGGTTCACTGTTCCCTCTAATGTTTGCCATCCATGTGCGGAATACATTTTGTTATGTACACTAAGGTATATGCAGATGGGCACCACTTGTAGAAACACATGCTGCGGGCTGCAGGCACTGTGGGTGCTCTGCCAATCAGCTGAGTGGCACCTGGTTTTCTCCTGGGTGGCAGTCCAAGCGTTTAGCTTACAGGGAATGCTGCCCAGGTCCCTATTTTTCCCTTTCTTCTAGCTGTACCTCCCCCCACTTTAATCTTCCCCCTGGTTGAGCCACCCTCTCATTTCACCTGCCCTCCCTCCCCAGCCTTGCCCCCTTTGTGTGTTTTATAGGTGGGAGCAGCAGTAGCACATGCCTAGGGTCCCTATGTCTTCCTTCCTCACCTCTGAGCTAGGGACGAGAGTTATGGGATTAGCGCCGCGTTAGCTGGCCTAAAAGCTGCTTAATCCGTCTTTAAGTCTACAATCTTCTCCCCATACTTCACTCAAGCAAATCTCTCCTTGAAATACCTGGGAACATGAAGGAGAGATGGAGCACACAGTCACGTTCCTCTGGGCTCCGGTTCCCACCTGACTCTGTTGGACCCCGTGCCACCCAATATGGAAAACACCTGCAGTCTCATCCCCCTATGAATTTCAGGAACCCATCGCCATTGGAAACCTACAGTAATATGGGTCAGGAAACCCATGAAGTCCTCTGCCGCATGCTGTGCGTCTGGACCATTCCATATGTGTCCCCTCCCATGTTTGCTAAACACATGCTCTGTGACCTTCAGCCTACCACATGCAGTGCTCAGACATGTTAACAAACACCCATTCTTATACACAGGCCCTCACACTGTGTACGTCTGCACTTACACCAAGGGATTCACCTCTCTGTCACTCTCACTTGACACATAAAATAGTGAATGAAGTAGTGTAACAACAGGGAAACATGTTTGTAAGTTCCTGTGAGGAATAGTAACAATTCCTCAGACGGGCTGGGGACTTGACTTATATAGCATATATGCATTTATATAATTTCACTTGCTGGGTCAAATTCTCTTGTCAACCCCACAGAAGTAGGCCAGTAGCTTACCAGAGAAACACAGTCCAAGTGATACTATATATTTTACTGGGACAGGGGGATTTCTGCATTTAGTGGGGCGGCTTCCTATCTTAGTCTGGGAGCCCAATAGAGTACACTTTCATGGTGTGAGCAAGTCAGTGATGAAAAGGGGAGGGATGTGTCACCTGATTCATAAAAATCTACAGAATTATCCTGTCAGTGGTGTCACTCTTTGTAGTATCACAGGAGGGATTCACTATCCCTGATGCCCAATTCCAGCGCCCCCTGTTGGTGGAAATTTTGATAACATAATGTCATTGGAAATGGATCAAGTTGGGTATCATTTGAAAGCCCTTTCTCCCACAAACTTCAGTGGTACTGAACATGAAAAGCCTAGAACAGTTCTGTACATATACATCAGAGAAAATATTTAAATGTCAATGTTGTGGTAATTACACTTTAACACCGGGATGCATTGCTTACATAAAAAAGACATTGATCTTGGGAATCCTAGCGGAGTTAGTCTTGACATATAAGACTTAAAACATTCACTGATCAAAGTCATTAGCTGGGTTGTCTCTGTCTAGGACACCACTGATAGATGCATTGTCACACTAATTCTCTTCTGTTCTGCCTTCGCATGCCGGGTGTGCAGGTTGCTGGCCAAACATTTGCAGGATAGTAAGCATCTTGGCTTCTTTGCACATGACCATTTGATTAGATGAAGGATTGAGTCCAGAGGGCTTAGTATTCCAAACACAACTGGTGTGATTAGTTCATTCTCCAAGACTCATTTGTTCCTGATAGGGGAGAGTCATTTTGAATGCACTTAATCATCGTGGGCCCTGATAATTATTACCTGATAATTTGTCTTCCTGATAGCAGAGGTAAATGCATCTCTTGTCAGTGGCAATTTTTCTGTTTGCTTCTTGGAAAACTTCCACCAATGGAGCTCTGTGAGTGTCGCAGTGTTGGTCTTCAAATACTAAATTTAGCATATTAATTTCTCCAGCTGTTCTGAGCACCAGTGTGGCGGCTGAATTTAATGCCTTCAGTAAGATAATTTGATGTTTCTAGCCAGCCTTCCAGTAGTGTCACATTCAGAAACGGCATGGAAATCTTGCAGTATGGTGTCTTCTAGTGGCTTGAGTGATGAGAACACATCTCTGACAGATGTCATGCAATTCTGTTGCACAGCAGGATGCACAAAACCAGAATCTTGCTCAATTTTTGGGTAGCATATCACAGAGAGTGCTAGAAGGTCTGTGTCTTGTGCAAATATCCAAAGTTGAATAGCATCTCTGTCTGTGGGATTGATGGCATGGAAGAAAATATTAGTGTCAGCCTCCTAATAGGGACTATAAAGAAACTCCACTGAACAGTGTGAGGCAGCAGCTTGATTATGCCATGTAACAACATGCAGTACTACACACGCTGGAGTTTTTTCCTGGAAGGTATGCATTTAACTCATCCTTCATGTGAGTACAAAAAAGTAGCTTCTTCATTGTGACTCTGCAGATACTCATGGAGTTAATGATTTTGTATTGAACAAGTGCAATCCTATGGAAGCTTTTCTTTCTGATAATATTTTTAATTGATTCTACTGCGTACATGTTAAACACCAAGTAGAGTTCATCATAGGTCCAGTAATTTCTCTGTGACCTCATAAAGAAGTGTGTTTGAGGGAGAAAGAGCCTTTGAATGATGCCCATTTATGATGACATTGTATTTTCAAATTACAATGGTGTACTATGAAGACCTGTGACCCTGGGGAGAGGGGGCAATGAGTCCCTCCCCCCCCACATTGCAGAAGGTGATACTGAAATTAAAAAACAGCAAATAGTCTGGTAGCACTTTAAAGACAAACAAAACATGTAGACGGTATCATGAGCTTTCGTGGGCACTCTGGCGTTATACTGTTTCATCATTCAAAAATGCTGGAATCTCTGCTCTAACTTCAATCTCCTTGTGTCAGAGCCCATAAATGGAAAACTTCAGCCTCAGTGATGAATAGTTTGAAAACTTACGAGCATGTGAAAATAAAAGGTTATGACAGACATCGACTTGCAGTGTTTACTTCTGGGGTTCACTACTTACACCTGACAGAATATAAAGATCACTTCATCCCTTTCTGAATTGAACCTACCTGTGGGGTGGAACATAAGGAAGGCATTAAAAGGCATATATAGCAACATTATGCAAAATTTCAGACACAAAATGAAGAGCAAATTATATCCAAATAAACTCAGGACAGCAGAATGTAGTTACTTACAATATGTTGTCAATTGCCTGTTGATTAGAAGTGAATCAGCTGACTCAGAAAATTAAGAACTCCAGAGACAAACCCCTGAATATTAACCATCACACCATTTGGATTCTCACTTAAAAATAATGAAACGTATTGATAAGAGTTTGGCCTTTCTGATTTCAGTAGGAGAAATAGTCTAGTTGTCACTGGGAGATCTAACCATCACACATTCCTATATCTGCTATTATAGTCACAGAAATCTCTTTCTTCAAAGAGGGCTAGTTAATCTTCAGCTGTTAGTCTCTCTCAATATGATGAATCATGTACTTAGGAGAGTTTGATCGGCTTTTTACATACACACATTCTTGCACACACACTGTTAAATGTACATCATAAACACATACCTATAACAACACACAGCTGCATGTGCACATTCCTATATCTATATACACTCATACATACATCTTGATATCTGCTCACTGACACACTTAAATTCACAAACTTGCATCACAAACAGATGTGTATATTTCCTCCCCTCCCAAAAAAGAGCATCAACAAAACTCAATTAACTTAAAATTGCTAAGGTACATCTTCTATACACACAATCATTAAAAATCAAGGAACTCTGCAATTGTGACATTCGCTTTCACAACAGTTTCAGCTCACATGCCTTTGCTTCTGTTCACTTACAGGTCCAAATTCTGTTCTGCTGTTCCCATGTCAATCTGGAGTAAATCTATTTAAATCAGTGAATTTACTCCAGATTTGCACCAGTATAACTAGAATTTGGCCCTCAGATTGTAGTTCCACAACAAACAGCCTTTCCATTCCAACACACAAAATCATCCCCAGGGCACACATCCAGTTCTTTATAGTCACACTCACATAGAAACAATAACTCTAATCTCAGCTGCATGGACTATGGACTCTACCTAGCTGTGCCCACACACCCACCCCTCCCTCACAGGCTCTTGAACAGTCTAAGTGTGTGCCTGTAAACACAGCTGGAGGGGTTTTAATGTGTTTGTATCTGGGAAAAAGATGAGGTCAGATGAAAGTTTGACATCTGAGTATGATTGTGAGGCATTAGGTGTGCACTTTGTGAGGAGGTTCTTTGTTGGAAGAGAAAGACAGATTCTTTATTGATATTTCAAAGAGGAAATTATTTAAAATCTTCTACATGTCTGAAAAGCAGGCTCAAAAGAGTGTGAAAAGTACCTAGAAAAATCAAAGTTTATCCTTCTTGAAGTTGTCCCATGATTCCTGCCAATTACCATGCATAATTTAAAGTCTCAGAGGGTAGCTGTGTTAGTCTGTAACTTTAAAAAGAACAAGCAGTCCTGTTACACCTTAGAGACTAACAAATATACTCTATCATGAGCTTTCCTGAGTAAAACCCAATTCATCAGATGAGTTGGAGTAAAAATTACAGAATCCAGAGTATATATAATAGCAAAAGCAGTTACCTGTCAATTGTAGGACTTAATTTAAGGATTCACACGGTGCTTTAAGTGGAAAACTAAACACATCTTTACATTTGGAGAAGATGGAGTGCTTCTGTAAGGCACACACCCATATATCAGCCCCTCCTCTAGGAATAAACTTTTTAAAATAAATGGATTACACCAGTGGAAAACTAATTTGAGAGAAGAACCAGGACTACAATACACACATGCACACATCAACACAAATACATGCAAAAATACATTGCTATACCCACAAATAAAGAGGTACAATACACAGTGATATACAAAACAGCCAAAGCCACACACATACAGGCACACACAGGACTTGCATGCACATGCACACACACAGGCTGTTCGTGGGAAAGGATGCTGCTCAGACCCAGTGGATCAAGATGTAGGAGGATCCAGATAAAGTGAGCACTGCAGCACAAGCAGTGACTCTGCAGCTAGCTCAGGGCTTCCTCTTCAAGTGTGTGGGGGTTTTTTATTATTTTTTTTCCAACTTCCTTCCTGCTCTAACTGCCAAAGCTCAAAACTCAGCGCAGAGAGCAGAGAAGAACCCTAGACGCAGACGCCAGCCAGTGAGTAGAAATTCAGATAACTTGGGGGAAGGGGATATGGAAAAGAGCCTTCCCACTGTGCTATCACAGCTTGAGTCTGTTCCTTTCGGGGCAGAGGGAGCAAGGATCTGCACAGCTTTACAATAGGAAAGGGTCTGATATGAAAAGCATGGCCGTGGCTGCGCCAGAAAGGGAAGTCAGACAGCAATGCGGCGAAAGGGGAGACGGCTGTGCAGTGACAGCTCAGCCTTATACTGCATTGTCAGTGAAGCTGGGGTATGCTTGTGAAGGATCAGAGGGAGGGTGATGCAAGTTGTTTCCTGCCCAGGCTCTCATGTTAAATTATGCTTTGCTATGCTTTGTTTTCCTAAGAGGCCTGCTCAGGCAATGGGGTATTTTATCTTTCATCCCTGGAGGGCAGGGCTGACAGAAGTAGTAGTTTACCTTTCATCCTGGAAAATTCCATTGCATTCTCTCTGCCAAATCCTCATTCTCAGGTAGATAAGCCCTGTTTCGTGGTTACATTATACGTGAGTTCAATACTCTTAAGAAGCACTGGTAAAATGGCTGGTCTGCAGCTGATGCCCCATATTTATGTCCTGGGCAGACTCCATACACAGCAAAGGGAGTGTCAATAAGGTCTTTCTTTGCCTGCTGCCTCTTGTCAGCATGGCTGCCTCTGAACTACAGTGAGCACTTCTGAAACATCAACCTCCCCACCCCTTCAGCCCTTGGACTCTGCCAAAGTGGCTCCGGGTGGCTGGCTGATGCCAATGCTTAGGGTGCTTTTGCTCTTTGCCTTTTGAGGCTGTCCCTTTCTGGCAGGAGCTCCCTGAATCTGGCCCACTGTTTCTCCCCTAGGGCCAGAGATGAGGCCTTAGGCCTCATAGACACAATTTGAAATCTAGAACATGAAGAGGAGGAGGTATCAAGGGACAGGGCAGGGGCACAGAAGGAGGGAGGAGCGAAGAATCTGCAGAGTGGGTGAAGCAAGAGAAAGTGGTAGTGACAGGAAACATTTTTAATTTCTTTCCACAAGTGTTTTAAGGGTTTCTTCTGGGGTTTTTTATATTGCCAAAGTGGCCATTCAGTGTATATACAGTCTATCTGAAGAGTCCCAGGGACATTGCCCTTCCTTATGGGCCAGTGAGGTACAACCACACCGGTGTGTACTAACAAACAAGATGGAGGACAATGCCGTGTCTAGGAGAAGTTTTGATGTGTTCCATTTTATAGGTGGCAGTAGTGAGTGATCCCACCCACGTGCACAGAAGGCCCATCTTGTTCTCACAGAAGTTAATGGGAGTTTTGCAGAGAGCACAACTGGGACCCTGAACTCTAAAGGGAAAACTCATGTGTGGGTCTGACCTACTCCATCTAGTAGAGAGCAGTGATGTGGGCATACAAATGAGCTAGGATGGTATCCCTATCCTGCTCATTCAGATAATTGGGTAGTCTGCCATTCCAGCTTGCCTAATGTCTTGCTAAGATCTCTGGGAGGTTTAGGGACAGGCCTGGATTTCCTCTTTCCCCATGGAGTGCAGGCTCCCAGTACCACTTTTTTATTTGGTGGAAATCAGCTCAGCTACAGTGAAGTCACCATTTGGAAAATTGGACCTCTCTCCTCATTGGTAAGGCTGTCTCTGATAGCTGCAGACTCACTCAAAGGATTAACTGTAAAGCCGACTCATAGAATATGTATTATCCATACGAAGGCATGACCAAATCAGTCTGTTCCTTGGTCTTTAGTTAAGTCTCTATCACTTTAACATCTCCAAAGGCATCTGCCAGCATGCTCCATCCAGCTTGTCAGGACTGAAGCTTCCAAGCTGAGTCATTACTCAGCCTATTCCCAATCTCATCCCAGGAGAGTCAATTTTAATTTTAATTTAATTTAATTTGATTTGATTTGATGAGCAAGTAAAATACATTATTATCATCAACAACATCCATTGGGTGAGTGGGCAAATGCTAGGGTTGCCTGTGTAGCAAGGAAAAGTCTTAGAGGGGAATTCATAGAGAAATTTAAAATAACTAAAGGTAAAATGGAAGTGTGTCAATCCCCCTTTCATGCTGTCCCATGACACAATAATGAATGGTCAATCGCTAACATGAATGACCATTATGTTTAGGACAAATCAGAAAAACTGTCTCACAGCAAAGAATGATTTGGTCCATGTGTGGTATCTGCTACTGGCTATGACATAGTGTCTTTTTTTTTTTTTTTAAACTTTGCTTCGAAGCATCAGAATTGGCCACTACTACACACCAGACTAGATAGTCCTGTCTTCTGATTAATTAAGGCAGAATTTACATTGCTATCTACTCACCTGTTCAACCTTTCTTTCCTTATTCCATCCATTCATCCCTTGCTCTACCTTGTTCTCTCAGATAGCCATTTTTCAACCATCTACTCATCCTCCCTCCCTTTACTTCTTTCTGTGCAGCACTAGAACAGGTTCATTCTTCAAACTGATGGCTTTAGTGCAGCTGCACTGATTAATACCAACTGCAGAAGTGGCTGTCAAGTCCAGGTCAATCCCAGCATTCCATGGGGAAAGAACCAACCATTGTCCTTATGGAAGAGGAATTTCAGTGAACAGCTCCTGTCAAAGCCAGTGCTGAGACAACTGTTCATTGTCTTCAGTTCTCACTTCCTCTCTCCTTGGAGAGATGTTTTACTGCACAGAGAGATGTGCCACTGCACAGAGAGATGTGCAGCTGGGGCAAGTGTTGTCATAGGAACAGGCCACATATTTCCTTCCTGCACAGGAAGTGGACCTGGTCATTGCAAAAAGCGAGCTATTTTCAAGGGTGTACAGCAGAGAAAGTTTGGGCATGTGCATCTGGATTTAGTAGGATTCGTTTTCTTGAGCGAAGAGGGTTTATTTAACTGGTTCAGTTAAGAATCATTATCAGGTATTTTCTCTCCTTTTAAAATTCTGTGTTTCTAAGTGTTATTTATAACCCATCAGGAAAGTTAAACTTTCTCCTTAATTACCTTTATTTGCCTCCATGTTTCTATATGTGACAGTGGCTTTTAATGTGTAATCATGGATGAGTGCTGGGGCTACTTGCAATGGCTCATTATTGTAGGGCTGTGCAAGGCCATGCAAGATGACTAGGTACAAAATGTCATTGTTTCAGTCTAATTTGTTTGTCACTCCTGGAGGTACCTAAAAAAAGATGGGGTGGAGGTGGGAGGGAAAATAAGAAAGAATGAAAAGGAGGGAAGCATATTTGTATCAAAATAAAGAATCTAAGTGGGGCAGCCATGTTAGTCTGTAACCTTAACTACGAGTGGTCCACGCACTGTCTAGTTTTTTGTGAGTAAAGCCTATTCATCTGAAGAAGTGGGTTTTGCCCTTGAAAGCTCATGATTCTATATATTGTAGTTAGTCTCTCAGGTGCCACAGGACCACTCAAAATAAATAAACTACACCTACAGACTAATTCAACACTCAAGCCACAGATTTCTGAGCATTTTGCTATGACATTACGGTTATGACATTGAATTTGATGCTGCTGCAAAGCAGTGGCGCTGGGACAATTTGCGCAGGTGCTGAGAGCCATTGAATCAAACTGTAAACCCTGTATGTGATGAAATCCACTTCAAGCCTGAAGGTGCAACAGCACCCTAGTTCCAGCACCTGTGGTGCCAGGTGCCTGAGAGACAGCCCTGATGACTGAGTTGCTTTCTCCAGAGAATAAGTATGCTCCCAGCGGTACTCACTTCCTCTGTCCTGCCATTGACTGGCTGCCCTGCCCTCTGTAGGCCAGGAGACCATGACTGAGAAAACCCCAGAGCTGCATGTGGAGGAAGAGGAGGAGGACCTGGATGGCAAACTCAACTACAAGCCCCCACCCCAGAAATCCCTTCAGGAGCTGCAGGAGCTGGACAAGGATGATGAAAGCCTCGCTAAGTACAAGAAATCCCTGCTGGGGGATGGGCCTGTGGTGACAGGTATGGTGTGGCTCTCTGATAGGCGAGGCTCACTGAGACAGTACAATGTGTGTCCAGTCCTGGTTGAGGGAGGACCCTATAGTGGCATGCATTGTGGGGAAGGACTGAGGCCGTCCCCAATGGGGAGGGACTAGTAAGTATATGCATTTCTCTTGCTGAGTTATGGGAACAAGCTACCAGATATATGCCTAACTGGGGTGAGTGGACTCAAATGGAGATAGGGTCTACAGTGTCAGGTCTGTGGCTGGGGATGTCTGGGATGGGGCCAAGGCATGTGGAGGTATGAGTAAGTGCTTGGGAGAGTTCCTACTGAGAAAGAGATCTGTGGTCTCAGGTATGTGTCCAAGGGGGAACTTTGCTTGGAAGGACCCAAGTTGGCAGCTATACCTGGTTTAATTCTTGCAAGGGCAGCATCATGTGGTGGAAAGTATGTTCCTGAGGGTCTCTTCTAGGAAAAGACCTATGAGATTACTGGGTGTAGCTTATGGACTGGTTCTCATTGGGGCTATGTCTAGACTATGGGGGTTTTCGGGATACCTCCGGTATCCTGGAAAAAACTCCGCTGCATCCAGGGAATGCGTCTGCTCTACCGTGCCTTTTTGTGTGTGTGTGTGGAAGAGAAGACATGCTCTTTTGGAAGCCTTGTCTTCCTCCTCCCACGAGGCAGAAGGTCTCTTCCGTAAGAGGGTTTTTTCCCAAAATTTGGCCCAGTGTAGATGGGCCAAATTTCAGAAAAGCCTCTTCCGAAAAAACTATCAGAAAAAGATATGCAAATTGCAGGCGCAATTTGCATACCTTTTCCCAATAAAGCCCCATAATGTAGACATAGCCTGGGTGAGGTGCACGGTTCTGTCTTCCTAAGAGGACCCAGTTAATAGTCCTTGTATGATTAGAGAGCAGTATTTAAACAGGGAGGTGAGGAAGTCATCCTGCATTCCTTAAGTCCTCTCCCTTCCCCACATTTTGATTTCCAAACCAACTGGACTCCTCTTTCCAATGTTACAGACCCAACAGCTCCCAATGTGGTAGTCACACGGCTTACCCTGGTATGTGACACTGCTCCAGGACCAATCACCATGGACCTTACTGGTAGGTGAAGACTCCTTCCTTTGTCACATGTGGGAATGATAAGAGGTCCAGCCTCGGGATAATTTCAGAGCCTTAGTTCCTGTTTGAAATTGATGCTGAGGAAGGTGATGTAAACCCTAGGGCAATTGTTCTCAACTGGGGTATGTGTACTCTGCGGGGCATACAGAGATTTTTGAGAGAACTTAACTCACCTAGATCAGTGTTTCTCAACCTGGGGCTTGTGACTCCCAGGAGAGTCATAGAATGGGTTTAGGAGGTTTGCAAGTTAAGAGTAAGCAAAGCAATTGCCTGAGGCCCCACACCACAAGGGACTTCTTGAAACTAAGTTACATGCTTCAGCCCTGAGTGGTGGGGCTTGGGCTGTAGACAGGGCTTACAAGTTAAAACTAGACTCAAGTATCGCACTGAAGTATAAGTACAATATTTATATTCCAATCCCTTTATTTTATAATTATATGGTAAAAATGAGAAAGTCAGCAACTTTTCCATGACTGTGTAGCTGCGATATTTTTGTATTTTTATGTCTGGTTTTGTAAGCAAGTAGTTTTTAAATGAGGTGAAATTTGCAAGACAAATGAAACTCCTGAAAGAGGTACAGTAGTCTGGAAAGATTGAGAACCACTGTCCTAGGGAATATCCCCTATGGAGATCTTGGGCCTAGTTTTTTATTTGAAGTACAATTCTAGTAAAAAGAAAGTAAGACCCAATAAAGGCATATAACTGTGGTCTCAATCTTCAACTCCTCTCCAGAAGAGCTTGGAAATCTCTAAGAATTATAGGTCTTAGAGTTCCCTGTACAAAGAGAAAGGCTCTTGCTCTGGTTTCTATCCAGCTAGCTCTTAACAACACAAGACATGGGTACATGTTAAAATAAGAGGCCATTTTGAAATGGCAGAATCAAGCCACTTTGCAGTTCCAACTTCAGGGGACATGGTGAGAGAGTCATGCTTCGCCTTATATGGACTTCTTATCATAGAGAGGAAGTCAGGACTGGCAAGGCATTGATACTTCCTGTTTAACTGAAATCTCCAGCACGCGCACAACATTGCAAAGCCACACACTGAGCAGCTCGGCTGAGTTTCCAGTCGAGACATGTCCTACCTCTCTAGAACTACTGCTCTGCACAAGTGAAACAGCTAACATGTGGTGCATAGGGGACCATTCTAAGCACCTGATTCATTGGAGTAACGTGAGGGCAAAACACATGTACACACACACACACACACGTGCCTCTCATTAGTGTATCTGCACACACACATACATGCCTTTTGTGAATGCCTATGAACACATACAAGCATGTGCATGTTTTGTGTATGCAGATGAGCATGTATGTGCATGCATGCATATATCTGTGTATATATATACACAAATATGCATGTACCTGTATGCATGCACATTCATAAAGAAACTTTCATATACACACATGTATGTACATTTCACAGGTACCCTATCAAAAAAGATGATGGAAGGGCATATCCATTTCCTGGATGAGAGTCTGGTTTCTTCTCTTTGTGGCAGGACTAACTGTGTGAATCTCTATATGCAGGGGATGTTGCAGCACTGAAGAAAGAAACCTTTGTATTAAAGGAAGGTGTTGAGTACAGAGTTAAGATTCATTTCAAAGTGAGTAACTTGCCCTCTGGTTGCTTCCCATAGGTTGCTGGCTCTAGCCACGACTCAGTCATCACAGTCTTCCACAAAAACGTAACTGGTTTTGGTTGTGGTTACCAACCACCTTGAACCCAGTGCACTGAAAGGTTTGCTAACACATCTAAGCCTGCTGCGTGAACTTGAGGAAGCAGATGGTGAATTGGAGGTTGCATGAAAGCCAATGAAAATTCATTCTTGGAAATGGCTTGTACATGAAATTATGTGAAACTCACTTGCTGTGACCAAGTTTTGCTCTCAAAGCAAAATTTGAATTCACACAAGTCAAAGCTGGAAAAAGCTTCCCATGAAGCCCTGTAAAGCTGACCTGCTGAGCATTGCTGAGCTTTACAAATACCTAGATATTTGCAGCAAAGGACAAACCTACACAACACTGGTGATTTCTGCATTGTGTTCTGCCCTCCCAAATGGGCGCTCAGTGCCAAAAAATTCAACAGCATTTGTGCCATTTCTGCCTGTTTCTTATTGAATATGGAGTACGTTCAAAGAGCAAGCTGGCACGCAAAGCAGGCATGGTCATGGCATGGCAACTGGAAAAGTTTTTGTTTAAAAAATAGGTACATTTTTCAGAAAAAGCAAAATCTGAGGGATGTGCAATCACCAGAACTGAAGGAGTGAAAATATTAACGTAGACAAATTTTCCACCATTTTCACGCAGCTCTGCTACAAACAGGCCTAGAGATAATGGTATCTATCCCCAGAGTTGCATCCTTATGCTAAGGAATGTTTCCTTCAATCCCACCCTTGCTGATAGGAAAGGTCTATGGCCAGACTAGTTATCTTAAATCTCTCCCTGGTTCCCAGGGTCAGCAAACTGAACTCTGGGCTGTGAAAGAGCACTCTGTGTTGCTTTCAGATTTAACAGTGCTTCAGTGAGGCAGTATGTCCAGACTGGGAGAAGCAGGGGATGCAGCCAAACTGTGACTCTCCTTGGCAATATTGAGATTACTTGTCTATGCTCACCAGCTAACTAGTTTAAACCATTTCCTTCCATATCCTGGGAATGAGCTTGCCACCCCTTCAGTGACCACAGTCCCCAGTAGCCCTGGAGATGATGGAGTGAGCTGTAGCTTTGCCCTAGGCTTTCTCCCCCGCTCTGCGCAGAATGCGTGCCTCCAATCAGCTGTCTCTGGGTTTAATGTGGGAATGCTCACCTGTGACCCTTGTGCTTCTCCTCCATTCAGCCTTCCCCTCAGTCCCCTCTGCCATGCCTCCTGAGCAGGGCTGGCCAGAAGGAAAATGGTGCCATGAGAGCTTGTATTTTGGCACCCCTGGCCTCCATAGGTGTGGCATCCCCATTGCTCCTGGTCCCCAGGGACTCCCCAACCCCTGCACTGTGCTACTTTGCCCCTAACTCTGCTCCACTAACTCTGGGCCCCCTTCCTCTCCCAGCTCACTTTCCCCTAATGCTGCTTCTCTGCTCCCCACTAGGTGGCTGTGAGGGGGTGTGTGAGGCACAATGTCAGGACTCCCTGTATCCAGGTCACTTTCACCTGGGCTGCCTAAGGAGAGGGCAGGAGAGTAGCACCTCCTGCTGCTTGCCTCACTCTCCCCCAGTCCCCAGCCCATGGGGAGGGTGCCCCCATGTGGCGCTTCATGCTCCTTAGAGACTTGTTAACCCACCCCACCATGCCACACAGGGAGCTTGGGCAAGGAGTGGCGGAGCTCCGATGCTAAACAGAAGTATCCAGACTGTGTGAAAACTCGTGGCCTGTTGCTGAGAAATGCCAGGGCTCCCCTCAGCAATGCCTGCTCCACGTTGGGCCCTGAGGCCTGTTCTGCCTTGTCCAGCACAGAGGAGTGGCATGTAGGAGCTGTGTGGCTGAGGAGAGGAGAGCAGCAGAGATTGCGCTGAGACCCTCCTCATTAGGCTCATCTCTGATCCCTCCCTCTTGCAGGTAAATCGTGACATTGTGTCTGGATTGAAATATGTGCAGCACACCTACCGGACAGGGGTGAAGGGTGAGTAAGAGAACCTCCCCCAAACACACCATCCCCCATGTGCACTCCCAACCTTACACAGAGATTCTTCCGTCCCAGACAGAGCTCCCCCCCAGCTCAAAAAGGCCCGTTCAAAGGCTTTCATTCTACACCGTGCCTTCCACAGACACAGTTACATGCTATCGCTCATCACACAGGTTTCCATTATATGCAGAGCCTGTCCCCCCTCAGAATTCCCCATTCTGCATAGAAGCTTTCTACAGACACCAGCAGAAACAGCCTATTCTGCGCTACCCCACAGAGCTTCCAACCCTATACAGAGTTTTCTTCCTTTCGTATGCAGGCTGTCCCATGGGAGAGACTCATTCCACACATAGATTCTATATATAGACCTTTGCATCAAATCTCGCACCGTGTCTGCTCCCTGCCTCTGCCCTCTCCCCAACAGCCTGCCTGAGTTCCCATGTGATCCGAGTTCATGCACCCAGCTTTTCCTCTTCTTGTTTACCTCCCCCCTGATGGGCTTTTCCCTGGTGGGTTTTTTTCCTCCTAGTGGATAAAGCGACGTTCATGGTTGGCAGCTATGGGCCGCGGCCGGAGGAGTACGAATTCCTGACGCCTATTGAGGAAGCACCCAAAGGCATGCTGGCTCGGGGCACCTATCACAACAAGTCCTTCTTCACTGATGACGACAAGCACGACCATCTCACCTGGGAGTGGAATCTGTCCATTAAGAAGGAATGGACAGAATGAGCTCACTCTGTCCGCACTAGTCACCAGGAGTGCCACGCCCAGGACCCACGCATCCTGCTGCCCTCTGCTGCCACTAAGGGAGTTCCAGAACCCTCTTAAGCCTTGTTCCTGCCACAGGAGATTCTGTTAAAAGCAGGTCTTTGTACAGACCCATGGACAGTCTCTGCATTTCCCTACTGCTACACTGAAAATAACACACCCAGAGCTGTTGTGACATGGGTTAAATTGGGATGAATCCCTCTGCCTGCTTGTTCCTCTTGTACTCCAAATCAGATCTATGAAGTGCCTTTTTGAGAGAACACAATCATCTTGCCAGCTCTACAACTTTTATGGCAGGGCAAATTCCCCCCCTCTCCAAAATGATCCTCCACAGTTATTTCTGCCATGTGCTCATGCTAAATGGCTGATCCCATTATGGTCCTCTTATCCTGGTCTGGTGCCCAAATGATATAGTCCTGCCTCTAAAGGCAAAACCAATAAGGGAGACTCAATTAGCCACCATGACTTGTAAAGCCATCACTGTCCCAAGAATAAAGTCAGTTTCTGTCTTCCCTGCTGAGTGAGGCTCTCATTCTTTTGTGGGACTCGTCCACTCACTCTGCCTTTCACACGTGCCGAGCATTGTAATATTGTGTGGCTAAATAGCACTCAGGAATAGAGAAAGGTCTGAAAAAATCCTGAGTGTCTCATAAGGGATATAACCCTCGTGCTTCAGTACGTAAACCAGCCTAGCCCTGATGGCGTTTAAGGTGAAGTTTTCCTGTGGGAAAACTATTTCATAGATCCCTAATTGAGCTTCCTTCAAAGCCTCTTGTATGGGCCACGATTAGAGAAGATACCAGAGTAGGTGGCCCACTGGCAGGGCCGGACAGAGCCATTCCAGTGCCCAGGGCAGACAGGTTAATTGCGCCCGGTTTGGGGAGGCGCATGCGCGGCCCCGCTCCGGCACGTGGGGGAAGGCGCATGCGCGGCCCCGCCCCCGTGCTGGCGCGTGGGGGAAGGCGCATGTGTAACACCGCCCCCGCGCCGGCGCGTGGGAGAGGGCGCGCGGAGCTGTCGGCGGCAGCAGGACGCACGTGCCCGGCTTAGCCCAGCCCAGCTACCGCCGCTGGTGCGCAGCCTGGGGCCACCCGGGGCGGGCCGAGCCTGGCCGTGCAGGGCCCCGTGGCCGCGGGGGCAAGGACGCTGCTGGCTGGCGTGGTGGGGATTAACGTGGCCCCCGCCCCTGGTGGCCGCTGCAGGGTGGCCGCTGGGAGCTGCTGCAGCCCGCGATCTGGTAGCCGGGCGCCCCCCATAGGTTGGCGCCCTGGGCAGCTGCCCGGCTAGCCCATGCCTTAATCCGGCCCTGCCCACTGGTCTGATCCACTCTAACAGTTGTGTGTCCCTATGTTATGTGTCTACTTAGTTTTAATGTGGCCTCCCTGGCATTTATAGGCATCTGCTCCTCATTTTCCATAGCAGGGGCCAGCTGTCCCAGGAGTCATGCTGGGGTCAGACTGACTGGCCATGCTGCAGTGGGTACTTAGTGCACAGAGAAGGGAAATCGCTTCTCTCGCACAAGCAGGGGGCAATCTCATATAGGATGGGATGAAAAAAACTGGGGAGGAGTGCCCAGGGCTGAGAAGAAAGGGGTGACTGGGGCTGCTCCCTAGGGCCAGCATGGGGTACCCTCACCAGCCTGTGCCTTTCCAGAGCATGCAGCATGGGGATGTCTCCCCAGGAGCAGCAGGGGTCACTCTTGCTCTCTCCAAGTGATCTCTCAGTGCAGAGGTGTTGGAGACAAATTGTTCTGTATTAGCCCCATGACCTGTGCAGAAAAGAGAGGCACCAGGACCCTGTCTTTCTGCCAGACTTTTATTTCCAAAGTTGAAGGTTTCACCAGTGCCAGGTGCTCAGTTTCCCACCCTGTTGGGAGAGCCACGCCTGACCAAGAAACCTCTGACGTGTCACCTTTCCAGGCAGAGTCCAAAGCAGAGTCCATGGTAAGGAGAAGATACATCAGGGTAATGGACACCTCTGCCTTGTGGTGTGTCTTTTTCCCCCTCCTCATTTGGGACTGCCCTTCAGGATGTGCTGAGGAGACTCCCACGCCTCCTGGTAAGAAAGTGACCCTGTGGTCAGGCCAGCGGACAAGCGGGGTATGTGAGAGAAATCGAAGGCTCTCTGAGGGTAAGAGAGCCACTGGGGTTGGCATGCACAGTGGATGAAGGGGTTTGAGCTGTGAGTCCCCTCAAAGAGGTCTGTCAGTCTGAATGCATGGAGGAGGCACTGCACTCAGAGGGCAAGAGATCTGTCATGCACAGAGGAAGGAAGGTGGGGTGCGTGTGTGTGGTAGGGGTGGAGGGGAATGCGGGTAGCACTGAGCTGCTCTCCATGCCTGATAAGATTCTGACATTTCCTCCTCATGCTCTCTCCAGAAGTCACTGGAGGCGCAAAGAAACCTGTGCTTTTGAGAGATACTGCAGCCACATCAGCTTTCATCAGTGCTGCTGAGGTGGCCGTCATTGGATTCTTCCAGGTCTGTTCAGATAATCTCTCAGCTCCCTGGCTATGTTGCTATTGATCGCTTGAATTCCCCTGGGACTGGGGCCCTGTTGTACAGGGTGCTATACAAACACAGAGTAAAGCCAGTTCCCAACTCAAATAGAAAAGACAGACTGGGCAGAAGGGACAGGCATATAACAAAGAAGCAGAGTGATCAGAAAGAAGGAGTAAACATCCTGTGAACTCCATAGTGGCAATGGGTTAATGGCGGGGGGGGGGGGAGAGGAGCTTATAGGAGCAGGAAATGGAAGGCGGGAAATACTGAGGTGGCAAAGAGGGAAGAATGAAGGGAATCGTATGTCATAGAATTTAAGGCTAGAAGGGACCACTACATAATGGAAGGCAGGGGGATTAAAATCTGCAGGACCCTTACTGTACTGATGAAATCCAATAAAGATAAGAGCAAAGTACTTCAGTTAAGAAGGAAAAATCAAGTTCTTTGGACTAGGGGTCTGATCCTGCCAACTACAAAATGGGGAATAACTGTGTTGGTGGTGGTACTGCTGAGAAGGAGCTGGGGGCTAGGGAATATGAGTTGTCAATGTGAGGCAGCTGCCAAAAAGGCTAATGTAATCAAGAGTGAATTAACAGGAGCTGTGCAGGTAAGGCACAGGAGGTAATTGTCCTGCTCTACTTGGCACTGGTAAAGCTCCAGCGGGAAATGCTGTGTCCAATTCTGGGCACCACAATTAAGAAGCATGTGAAAAAATTGGAAAGAGCCCAAAGGAGAGCAAAAAAAAAAAAAAAATGTTTAGAAAATCTGACTTGTAAGGAAAGGTTGAAAAAAAACTGTGCATGTTTAGTTTTGAGAGAGAAAGACAGGGGTGACCTGATAAAAGTCCTCCGATATGTTAAGAGCTGATATAAAGAGGATGCTGGTTTATTGTTCTCCATGCCCATGGTTGGTAGGAGACGAAGTAACAGACTTAATCTGCAGCAAGGAAGGCTTAGGTTAGATATTAAGAAACATTTTCTACCTGTAAGTATAGTTAAGTGCTAGAATAGGCTTCCAAGGAAGGTCATGGAGTCCTCATCACTGAAGTATTTAAAACAAGCTGGACAAACACCTGTTAGGGATGGTCTAGATCAGTGTTTCCCAATTTTATTTGGCCACGGAACCCTTTTGAACTAGAAAGAATGTTGCGGAACCCCTGAATGACTGCGCGGAACCTCTGACTGACTGCGCGCGCAGCACTGAGTAGTGACATCATCATCCCCACTCTCTGGCTAAGGTGGGATTACCCAGGGGACACTTATCGTGGCAAACACAAATGAAAATTGTTTTCAATAAAATTCATAAATGAATGAAAATTCCATTCCATTACAATAATTCAGGCTGTAATGGAATTTTCTCTCTGACCCCCTATTTTCACTTCGCGGAACCCAGGGGTTCCGCGGAACACCATTTGGGAAACTCTGGTCTAGATTTACTTGGTCCTGCCACAGTGAAAGGGACTTGATGATTTCTCGAGGCCCTTTCCAGCCTTACATATAAATATGATTCTATAACAGTGAGAGAAGAGTGGAAGAGGGTTGGAATGGAAATAGCTAGACAGACTATCCCTCATGTTCAGCTATGAGAAGAAGAAAAGAAGAATCCAAAATGCCTCTAAAGTTGCCTATTTCCAGGCATCTTCAGAGTAGTTAACCCACACTAATTGGATACTTTTTAGTGGAAGTGTGTGAAATATTCCTGTTAGAGGGAAAAATAAAGATATTAAGTGCTGCTACCCCCAAACATTCAAAAATCATAGTCAAGCCTCAAAAAATCATGAGATCATCTTAAAAATCACAAGGTTAAAAGTACATTCAAGTTCTTTTTATCCACCCTATAGTCTTTGAGCTTTTACGGTTCACATTTCAAGTTGTTCTCTGCAACCATGAGAACTAGACATATTTTTTTAAAGGGAGCTGAGATTCTCACATGATCACAGGACTGCAGGCGCTGGGGGTTTTGAGGAAAACCACCAAATATCGCCAGACTTGTGAAAAAGCTAGGAGAGTTGTTTGCACAGACCCTATGATTTGTTTCCCTCCAACAGTTTGGAGTCACTACCTGGGACTTGAGATAGCTTGAGGTAGAGGAAGAGGGAGATGTTCCCTACAAAGTCCTGGAAACAAGGGAAGAAAGAAACTGATGGAGAGGAAGAGTATGGAGCAAAGGGGATTAGATTGCAGAACCTGTTTTTACACTCATACACCCACACTCACGCTGCTGTACAGTGAATGGTGTATATGGGGGAACAGAGAATAAACATGAAGGAGAATGACGACACTCATTACTATGGAGGAGGAAATGGATGGTGCTAAAGGAACCAGCCCCTCAACTTTCTCCCAGTGCCCACTCTGCAGAGTCAGGTTTTAGATTCAGATACACACTTTCAAGCCCTCCATCCCTCAGCTCCTTCTCTGATGCCCAACAGTCTCCCAGAACCCCATAGCTCGTTTGCCTGTACTGTACCTGGCCTTCAGCACAGCTTCCCTGGCTCCTCCCCAATTCCCTCTCCCTGACACTCAGTCACTTCTTAACCCCCAGCTTTCTCCCTCCCCACAGTGACGTGCACCCAGACTGAAATAACCGTGCAGGATGTGATTGGGGTGTGGGGAGGTGCATGGGGAACATATGCTGTGGTGGGGAGGCTTGAGCAGTGGGTGGAAATGAAGCTTCCCTTGCCTTGGAGGTTTGAATGGCAAAGTGCTTGCACCAGTTCTAGGCTAAACGGCCACCAGATGTCACTGTTAGCCCCTCCAAATCTCAGCTGCTGCCAAAGCAGCTGTCTGGCCAATGTCAAGAGGGAGAAGACCCTGGGTGAGTAACTTAAGCTGCTTCTAATATTATTTTCTCTTTCTTTACTTCTCCTCCTTCCCTTCCGACTCCCTCACATGTATTCTCTCTTCTCTTTCTCCTTCTCTCTTGTTTTATCATGCCCTTTCTCTCTCTTCTTGTCCATCTCTCCTTCCCTCCATGTCTGTCTTCCTTCTTCTTTTCCACTGTTTCTCCCATTCCTTCAGGAATTAGAGAGACCAGAAGTTTCAAACTTCCACGTTGTGGTAGAAAAAATCCAGGAGGTGCAGTTTGGACTCAGCACCAACCCCGAGGTGCTGTCTCATTATAACATCACGAGCAATACCATCTCCATCTTTCGCCTGGTACGTCTGCCTCATGCTTCTGCCCCTTTTGCCCGTATTGCTCAGGGCACTGATAGTAGTTCTGCAGTGGTGAGATCCCAAACTGTTCCCCCTTCATCCCTGCCTGGGTATCAGAGAACACATTCAGGGTATGTCTACACTAGCTCGTTAGTTCGAGCTAGGTAGGCAAATGAGGGCAACAGGAGTTGCAACTGAAGCCCGGGATTTAAATATCCCA
Organism: Rafetus swinhoei; assembly: GCA_019425775.1. NCBI lineage: Eukaryota > Metazoa > Chordata > Testudines > Trionychidae > Rafetus > Rafetus swinhoei. The sequence goes on along the minus strand of CM033437.1, from coordinate 263,076,354 downwards.
GGCTTCATTTGCATGTTCCCAGGCGCCACCATTTTTAAATCCCCCTTAGTCCGAACTCCGTGCCCGCGGCTACACGCGGCACGGAGTAGGTAGTTCGAATTAGAGATTACATGGAATGAGGAGTAATGGTAGTTCGAATTAGGATCTCTAATTCGAACTACCTACTCCGTGCCACGTGTAGCCGCGGGCACAGAGTTCGGACTAAGGGGGATTTAAAAATGGCGGCGCCCGGGAACATGCAAATGAAGCCCAGGATATTTAAATCCCAGGCTTCATTTGCAACTCCGGTTGCCCTCATTTGCCTACCTAGCTCAAACTAACGAGCTAGTGTAGACATACCCTCAGGGTGGTATAGACAACAGTTTCTGCTACCATGGAGAAGGGGAGGGACTGAGGCTCCTGGTGAACCATTCACTTCTGCATTTTGTGTAGGATCCTGTAACTGTTCAAGGGGTGAACTAAAACCCTGTGGAAAAATCTTCAAAGCTGATTGACTAGTGTTGAGACACTTTCATTCAGGAACAGTTTGACTGTAGACACAGCCAGGAGATGTGGGTTTGAATCACAGCTCCTTCACTGTGTGGTACTGGGCAAATCACATGTCTCTCTGTGCTGCTGTTTCCCTATCTATAAAATGCAGGTAAGAGTTATCTAGCTAGGGGGGCAAGGGACTGTGTCTACACTTGCCCATTTCCCACCACCATTACTAATTCCAGTGCAGTTTCAATGCAGTTACTAATCCCAGTGCAGTTCTTTCAATGGCAGGAGATCCTGTAAAATAAGGCACCGGCACTTTTACTATTGTATTGTCTGCCCTGGCCAGAACAAGTGTAGAAGAAGCCATGGAAGTAACAGTGCAACAGTGTCAGCCACAGGTGACTTCTGTTCCCTAGAGCTCCCACTGTTTCTACCACTGGAGGAGCTCGCCTGGTGTTCGTGGTGGTGGAAAAATGAGAAAAGGCTGGCGTACACAAGGTCAGGGAGGCTTGATACATTGGGAATTGTTTGTACAGTGTTTTGAATGTACATGTTTATTGGTGTTGAGCCTAGATGTTGTCTTGGTGCCCGATAAATATCTAAGACAGTGTTATTGTGTACACGTTGTTTAGTGCCCTGAGGCTCTCTGGTAAGGCATGTCCTGATCTGAGGCATCGTTAGAAAGGCACTGATTCCAGGGTTCCCTGATGTCCGTGTACATCCGCTCTGCCAGTATACAGGGGCCTACAACAGTGGGCAGTTTTTCTTACTCAGGAATACCCACGGCATGTGGGAGTTTCCCTATAGTGCTCATGCCCTTGAAGTCCCTGATGTAGGCACAAGACAGCCAAGTGGTTGAGGGAAGAGCAAAGTATATTTGGGTCAGGCAGGAGAGTGGGTCAGAGCACTGTTTGCTCTGGCAATTCTGGGCTGCCATAATAGCCCAAAGACAGGTCTTTCAGCACATAAAATTAGAGATGCCCCAGGGACTATTCCAGTCCCCTGCTGGCTTCAGAATTAAGGAGGTGCAAAGATGGCGTAAAGTCACCTGTGTCTTCTCTGTCTGCTTTAATCATATCCTGAGCTGAGTTCAGGTGCTTTATTAATACTCTAGTTCATATAATGTAGCTAGATCTCTCTCCCTTCTGTGCAAAAGAGAATGAGTTAGTATCATGCGAGACCTGTTTACACTGGATTTACTGTCAGCAAGTGCTACAAATTGAAATAACACTTATCTCTACTATGGGCTGATACTCATAATCATTTTCTTCCAATGACATTTAAAGATCTTTTGTTTTAGCAATGAGGGGGGAAATCAAGGATAATTAAGATGAGAAGCTGTTTGATAGAGGAAATTGCATGACATTTGAAGCAATTCACATTAAATGCAATCTTCCCAATTCATGCTTCTTCCACTTTTGCAGGTGAAACATAATTTAATGGAGAAAAAAAGCAGATTGAATACTCAAACCAGAATTAATTTTGACCAGCAATTTGCTTGTAAAATTTCCCCTCACAAAAATAAGCTTAAACTGATTAGATTTTTTTTTCAGAATAAGTGTGTAGGAGTGGAATCTGATTTTTTTTAAAAGCAACTGGAACAGTAACTTGGAATAAAATATTCATCTGAGGGCTGGAAAGACAGGCAGACAATCCAAAAAGACAGTCATTAATCAAAGACCATAAAACAATGTTCTTTTATTTTTCATAGCACGGAAACACCATAAAGGGTACAAAACTTAAACCACAGTGACTATACTCCTGGGCCAGCGCCTCAGCTGGTATAAATTGGTGTTGCTCTGTTGAAGCCAGTAGAGCTATGTTGATCCGTGCCAGCTGAGGGCCTGGCTTGCTCAATGGAAAAAGGACATAATTAATTGAGGTAATTATATATTATGAGGGCAGAGCCATTTGGGTCTGAGATAAACCATTAAATACAGACTTTTTTTTGTAGCGATGCAGCCTTTGCATAATCCAAGAGTATATCTGAATATGATTTCTCAAAAATGGGAATCAATAGGTTGCAACCCAAAACTCACTGAAGTAAATGGGAGCCTTTGCTTTCGCGTTGATAGACTTTGGATTAGCTCCAAGGGTCTGTTTGCATTTTATTTGCATTGCACTAATGAGACTCCACTGACTTCAGTGCCCTTACCCTTGATTTACATTGGTGTAAGAGAGAAAAGAATCATGCCCTTTGATTTCAGGAGCTTACTGGAGCATAGCAACACACTGGGTCATAGGCTATGTCTCCACTTGCACTTGATCAACAAAGCTTTTGTCATTCATGGGGGCTTAAAAAAGCCTATCCTCATAAAGGACAAAGCTTTGACATGTCAAGTGAAAGTGTGAACGCTGCTTTGCCTGCAAGAGTACTCTCCTGTGAACAAAGTGAACCCCCCTGGTGAGAGTGGAAGTATTTTCTTGACAAAAGTGCCAACAAACATTGTTCACACACGCTGACATTTAGCGACAGGCCTTGTCACTAAAAGTGGTGTAGAATCAGACATACCCAAAGACACAATGACAGTAACCAGGGTATGGAAAAAAGGGTTACATGCCTGCACACCTAGGAAAAACTAACATACACATTGAGAGGGTGAGGTGAGCCGACATCTTTAATAAAATATGGGACATGGATGTGGATACCAGTTGCATGAGCCTAGCACAGCATGTTTGGAAAAAGCAATTAAATTCCAAAGGAATCAGCTATACTCTACTATACAATCGCTCCACAGTCCAATCTATTGATTTAATCTGGAATGTAAATGCATGTGTAGCTGTTATACTTTGGGGGTCAGTGGTTTGATGTTTTCCTTTTCTCCCTGTTTGCTGGGAAGACAGCTAAAGAAACTCTCAATAAAACCGCTTCCAGATAGTGATGACAGGGAGGGAAATGGGGAGGGGAGGGATTGTTCCCTTGCTATAAACGGTCTTTGCAAGGCCTGATTTTCTCTCAGCTGTACTGGAAAAATTCCTCTCTTTATTGGAGAGATTTCCTGCTTGCACAATGTTTCCAGGAAATCCACACAGGCCTGTGCCTGTGTTTATTACTTTTAGTAATAATGAAATAAGCAGATGATCTGTTTTAAAGGAGAAGTTGAAAGCAATGGAGGGAGTTGGATTTATTTAATGTCTCCCCAGAACCTCCAGAGAGATTGTTAGCTAATCCCCCTGGCTCCGGTGGAGTATGAGTTGACAATACAGAATTGTCAGGCACCCTTAGTGTTTCCTACTGTTCCATGACTTTGTCCTGTCCTGGGGAGCTTGAGCAAAAGACTGGGAGAAAGAGCAAGATGGTAAGAGCAGCGCAAAGGCAGATTGGTAGGCCCATGATTCCAAAGAGACTTTCAAGTGGTGAAAGTTGTGTGTGTGAAGGCATCCACAAGTGTCTAGGTACACTGGAGTATTTGTGTGTGCCTGCCCATGGGCAGGGAAGGGGTACTGAATGGAGAACAGCAGTGATTTTTGGCTTCTTTGCATCCCTGTAGGTGGATAACAAACGTCAAGATTTGGAAATCACCGATGGCAAAGAAATCGATGTCACCAAGATGAGCCGTTTCATTAAGATCAATGAGCTGCGACTGGTGACAGAGTACAACCCTGTGGTAACTAGGAAACCCCATAATACCCCCGGCCCTGCCTAGCCTTCTCTTATGCTCTGTCTGGTTTGCTGGTTTTTCAGTTATTCAGACTTTGGGGGATGATAGGATCAGCGACTGTTGTCGGGCAAAGAGTACAGTGCAGCAAGGAGCCATGTGCACAGTTCTACCATTACCTCTCATTCCTGACAGGCAATGACCCCTTCTGGTCATTGAAGCAAAGGGATCACCATACTGAATCAGACCTGTAGTCCCCCTTCACCACTATGTTATCACCAAAAGTGGACACTAGCAGCTGCTTCAGAGACGGCTCAAGAAACCTGGTAGATATTTTCCATGGGGAATTTTTTTCTTATCTCTGATCAATTAGTGGATGGCTTAAGCTCTGACACATGATTCTATCCCTTGTCAAATGTCCACATACAATCTAATGTAGCTGTAGATGTTCTCATTTTCCATATACATGTCCTAAGCTACTGGCTTCAAAGGTATCCTGTGGCGGTGAGTTCTACTGGCTAATTATGTATTATTCGAGTCCTGCCCTCTGTCTTACAGCTCTGCAGATGTACTTCAGTCCAGACCTGCAGCATTATTTCTTCAATTCAATCCCCCGCCCTTCTTCCTGCCTCCCACCCCTCAAACTACTTAGCCCACCCATCTCAAATCTGACTTGGAGTGCCCATGTTTCCTTCCTTAGGCCATGGCACAGCTCAATGGTGCATCACAGTTGTGCCCTGGTGGGCCTTCTGCCAGCCCAGTCCTGGGACTCACCCAGCTCTGCCTTCTTGTAGTTTACTATTTATTCTAGGCTCTCAAATATATCAATAAACTAATTTATTTTAAGTATATTCTAGGCCCAAATAATATGAGGCCACCTGGATCAAAGCTAGCCCTGCAGAACTGCCTACCTTCCATTCTTTGGTCCCTCACAACGTCAACCTGCCCTCTGCAGTGCTGCATCACCTGCTTTCCCAGTCCTGTCCCTTCCCTCAGGGACTTCCAAAACCTCTCACTCTTGGCCTGCAGCCCCCACCATTTCAGCCCTCACTTTTCCCACCCCCCCAGGCCGCATCATGCACAGGTGTTATGGGGTGGACGAAAGTCCACTGGTAATTAGGCTAAGAAGGCGAAGCTCCTGGTATGTAGGCCCTCCCACACTACCTGAGACCTGGTGCTCCCAGGTGTTACAGAATGCACTCCCTGACCGTGTCCGTATTAATTAGCTCACTCTTTCCTCCCCTTCACAGAAGTACTGGCAGAGCATTTACACAGGCTGCCTCTGTGGTCTGGAGTGGCACATGGGGAGGCTGCAGGTCAGAGACAGTCTCGCCAAACTTCTGTTTGGTTTGAGGGAGCGGCTGTGGCACTTCAGGAAATGGATGGGAGGAAAAGTCAGATGACCATTTGCCCACAAACTGGAGACTGTGCAAAAATACTATTGGCAGTGCCAACCCAGGGTGTCTTCACAGAGGCCCAGTGTGTGCTGCCTACTTTCTCCCTTCCCTTGGGGGGAGGGGTGTTCAAACCATTTCTTCCTGAAGAACTGCAGATAGAGAATTAACTCTCTGCACGCCCACCTGTCCTGCTCACACAGTGGTGAGCCAAGAGAGTTTCTATTTTAGGGCATATCCCCAACACTGAAAGCTAATGTTAAAGCAAGGAAACGAGTACCGGAGAAGCCTTCCTGGTTAACTCAATGAACTCCCCAAGTCCCTGACTCCCAGCCCTTCCAGACTTCAGTCCCTTGCACCCCCTAGTTCCCTATGATCCCAGTTACTTGGGCACCCCAAGAGCTAGCCTGTTGGGCTGGCTTTCCAATTCCTAATTCTTGCCCCTCTGGACTTCAGCTTGCTGACCCCAGACTGTCTCTCTGCCCTCTCCCTGAACATCCCCTCTTTCCCACAAGCCTCAGCCCCAGGGTCCCCAGATCCCGGCTTAGGGTCCCCCAAGCTATGACTTTGGGAGCCTCCAGGGACCCAACTTCAGCTCCTCCAGCCTTTGACTTTGAACTGAGAACCTGGCAGGGCCGTGATTTGTAGAGAGAGTTCAGCTGTGCTGTTGAGATTTGGGACTCCAATCATGCAGCAATTTACTATTCCTAATCGTGGTGTCTCTGTGCCTGCTGGTGGCACATTTGTCTTTGTCAGACTGCAATAGGTCTGTTCAGCAGTCCGGTCCAGATTCACCTCCTCCTCTTCACAGACAAGAGCTCCCAGGAGCATACAGAGCGAATGCGCAGATACCGGGAGGCAGCAGAACTCTTCCGAGGACAGGTGAGTTCCAAAGGAGGAGAGGCGAGGCCACCAAAGAGGATTATCTAAGAGGGAAGAACAGTGACTTTCCCCAGAAGGAAGGAAGAAGTCACCCTATGTGTCCAGCAATGTTCCCTCTAACCTTCCCCATCCATGTGTGGATTTTTCAATCCATGTGTGAAATAATTTGTTATGTGCGCCCAGGCAAACAAAACACCTAGCTGTAGGTACCCTACCAATCAACTAAGTGGCATTTGAATTTCTCCTGAGCAGCCGCACACATGCCCAACTTACAGGGAACAGTGATGCCCAGAGTGGAATGAGGCCAGGTGAGCGGAGAAGAGGAGTAGCGGGAAAAGCAAGTGGCAGTAGGTGATAGTCCAAGAGAAAGGGAACAGATCTGCTCACCCTTCTCCAGTCCATGATCTTCTAGGGAAGGTGCCCAATACACCCCGCCTCTCTAACATCTGCCCTGTGGTTCCAGCTGCATATTATGCTCCTCTTGCTGGCACGTTTTGTTGTGGGAATGAAAAACAGCTGCTGCCTTTCATCCCAGCAATGGCCACATTCCAGTGGAGTGACAAGTGAGCTCTGGGTATGCAGCTTTTGGTTGCTGAAAAGTCTTGTCAAAATGGCCAAATAGCAGTTATGCCACATTGTTTTTTCAGCTCATATCACCCTTGTCTGTTGCCAGGTAATAAAGACCTGTGAATTTGCTATTTGAAGGGATTTGCAGGTGGATCCCCTGAGAGTGCTGAACAGATTTCCCATGGTGGGGGATGCCATAGACAGAGTTCCCCTTCCTCCCCATTGCCAGCTACCCTCCTGGTGGCAGAAAAGCACTCCCCAAACAACCTACCTTCCTATAGTTGGTTCTTAGCCTGCAGTTGGGCTGGACAGGAGCGCATGAGATGGAACTGGTTGGGAAGCAGACCTGACAGCAGTAGGGAGTCTTGGGCATGGCAGACAAGTTGGGGGAAGAAACCAACACCGAGGAAGAGGTTGAGCTGAAACCCTTTGGAAGGGTTTTCTGTGGGAGGGTCTGGAAGCTGAAAAGATTTGGGGCTACCAAGAGCACAGCAGCCAGGAGAGAGCTGTTACCTCTTTCCTCAATTATATGATGTTTCTTTATATGCAGCTCCGAATGGCATTGCCATAACACCGATCCCTGCAACAAACCCTTAGACATCTCTTCTAATTCAGCACTGCTGTTTACCATCATTAGCCTTGAATAGGGCCCTGCAGCCAGTTTTCTATTCATGTGACATGCCTAGCTCCAAGCTAATGTGAATTTACTTTCCAAGTCAGACTTCACAAGGCATTTTTCCAAACGTTGTCCTGAGATCCAGAGAGTTTAGAGGGCCAAGTCCTGATGTCCTCACTCAGTTTTTAGTAGCCTCATTAGGCAGGACTCCCATCAAAGTCAATGAGCATTTGCCTGAGTGAAAACAAAGGGAAGATTTCAGGATCTGACCCATTCTTTATTGTTGTTATGATTTTATTTTATGTATGTCGTGCCAGAGTTGTACACGACTCTGCATAACATTAGGGCTTCATGGCAAAGAGCTAGATGGTGACCTGGCCAACATGCCCCCACAAAGGAAGGACTAGGAAGGAGTAAAAACCATTGCTTGCATCCCTACTGGGCTACCTGGGCTTGGGGTCTGACATAAAGGAGTAAACAGGGCACTTTGCCTGCCTACTTTCTTCCCAGAGTGGCCAGAGAAGCTGAGTCAGCGTGGGTGAAGAGGGTGTGTATAAGTGATTTACTATTGCTACAGGCCAGCAGTAAATTACAAGCCCTGAGTAGCAAGCAGGGAGTAGGGAAGGAACTGTGGCTTGGAGGAGTGTCTGAACTCACAACAGGTCCCTAAGGCAGGAGCTGGAACAGAGGGAAAAAAAACAGAGAAACAAAATCAACCTCAGCAGAACACAGACCAAACCAAGTTTAAGTAGAGCAGTGACTGGCTGTTCTATCTGAAAGTCTCAGAAGTACGGAAGCTTTGGTTATGTCAGCTGGGAAGCTGCTCCAGACATATGGGGTGGAACAAAAAATAGCAGCAAATGGAAATGAGCAAAGAATTCAGGTGACTTTAAATCAGTGAATCTCAAACTGTAAAAATCCACTGTTGCCGACTGAACCCACCAGGTAAGGAAGAAACAAGAGGCTGCATTCCATTGCTGATGCCCAGACAGTCTAGGAAGAAGACCCTGCTACTAACCAGACTGACTGGAGAAGGAAGAGAAGACGACCCCGGTGCTGACTGGACCTATCAGAGGATGAAGAGGACACCGCTGACTGGAAGAAAAGAAGCCACTCATCCATCACTGCTAGCGTGTGTCATCTCCAATGCAAGGACCTTTCTTGTTCAATTCGGAGGAAATTCAAGCTTCAGCTGGGGACCCATTTGGTGGTTGGCTGGGATCCTCCAGTAGAGAGGGCCTGAAGTGCCCCCAGCCCAATGGAGACATTCTGAGGCAGCACCTTGAATTGCTTTCAGCTGATACATGACATAGCTGCCAGGTTATTGTTACGGTACATATATATATAGTTTTAGAGTGGAATCTGAAGATTGTAAAGTGCTGGAAGAGGAAATCAGATGTTCAACCAGTGGTAAGTCACCAGAGAAAAGAGAGGAGGTGTGTTACTTATCCACAAATTTTGAAAAGCACTTCTGAGTGGTGACAGAGAGCAGATGAGGATCAAAACATATCCACTATATGAGCTTCAACAGTGATTTTACGATTAATGCCACTACGTGTCAATCCTATGTCAGTTTGGAGAAGCACTGCCAAAACACCATGTAGTGTCAGATTTTTCAGATTTCACCAAACCAAGCAAATATAAATGTCTTGGAGGAGAATGGTTTTGTATTTATGGTAGGTGAATACAATGTGCCATTTACAGCTGGAGAATCACTGGTGAAATTCATAAAGAAATATTAGTTGGATGCAGATGTTCTCAAGAAGATGATACGGAGCAAGAAAGGATAGCCTCACTTCAGGGGGGAGAAGCTTGGAGTATGGTGCAAAAATGACTGCATGGCTGTTGTCATAACGTTACTTCTGGCATGTGCATGGATCAGAATATGGACCTGGGGCACGAGATCTTGCTGGTTAACCTTGTGCAATTTCTTGGATGAAAACAAAGGCTCCAATGTACTTTGTTTCCGAGGCAGGCTACACTGTATGTCAGGAACATGAACAAGCACATTTGACTATCTAATGGGAACACTTCAGAAGCTTAGCATACTCATGTACAACTCATTTAGCTTTCTCATGATCAAAATCTATGGCTCTATGACTGAGAAACACAACTCATGGCTAAAAGAATCAAATCCAAATATTGTAAATATGGGCTGCAGATATCTCACTTGGCAGGTAACTTCAGCAGAGCTTTTTCACTGTCCGTTGAAAAGCTGATGACTGATTTTGGTCTTGTCATTTTGTTCCAAATTATCACCACTCAGGCTATGTCTAGACTGCAGAGTTATATTGGAAAAAAGATACGCAAATTGTGAACCGCAATTTGCGTATCTTTTTCCACTTTTTTTTGGAAGAGGCTTTTCCAAAAATTGGCCCGTCTACACGGGGCCAAATTTCAGAAAAACCTCCTCTTTCTGAACATCCCTTATTCCTCAAACAATGAGGAATACAGGGATGCCGAAAGAACACATCCGCTTTTTCGGAAACTGTTCTGAAAAACAAGAAGTCCTGTGGCACCTTATAGACTAACAGATTTATTGGCGCACAAGCTTTCGTGGGCAAAGATCCACTTCATCAGATGCATGCATCTGACAAAGTGGGTCTTTGCCCATGAAAGCTTATGCTCCAATAAATCTGTTAGTCCATAAGGTGCCACAGGATTTCTCATTGTTTATGCAGATTCAAACTAAAATGGCTACCTCTCTGATATTTGTTCTGAAAAAGCGGACGCATTCCTTGGACACGGCAGAGCTTTTCCGGGATACCGATGGTATCCTGGAAAAGCTCTGCAGTGTAGACATAGCCTCAGAATCATAAAATATATTCCCATCAGGGAGCTGAAATTCAGTCAAACACTGAAGAAAAGGACTGCCTTCTTTTGCTATTTTCTTTCCTTGGAAAAAAGACCAGCAAAAGTAGAGTAGATGTCTACCCTTGAAGGATTATATCCCAATAATCTCCATCTTCCTCAGCTATGTAATGGATGCACGTCTACATTTAATACCAGACCTCCAAATACAGGTATCCAGCCCATCTGGAGACACTGCATAAAGATAGTCACAGATTCAACAGCATGCTTGAAAACTGAAGCGTGCTGCCACTTGACAGCACAATGCTTAATAGGAGAATGATCTTTCAGTTTCGGATGATGCTAACAACTTCTTTTCCCAGCAGCAATATCGAAGTTGGACATCATGAAGAAGCACTTGAACAAGAGTGAGGATAACATTTAGGGCCTTCTACCAAAATTGATTTTTATGGACACAGAGTGATCTTTTAAATCGATGTCTTGTGAAAATGCTGAAGAATTTTTCCCCTGAGGATCACTTGTTGAAAAATGCAAGGACATTTTCAGAGCTAGCCTCACACTGGATCTGTCAGGGGCCATTGTAACAGATTTGGCTTGATGCCTGGCTGTCTGTAATTTCTGAAAAGAAGCGTGATGAATTATTGGATGATTTAGCAATATATGAGTTTGAGGTTATTGACAAATTCACTGGGCCAGTGAGCAGACCACATTACTGTATGACAGAATACTGGAGGGAACTGCTGAAGTAGTTATGTGAATCTAAAAGACTGCCTCATTTTAAACAATTTGTCATTTTACTTTGCTTCCTCCATTCAAATGCTGCTTTTGAAAGGGGTTCCAGTATGGTTACATTAATGAGAACTCAGCGTTGTCATTCCATAGAGATAGAGATGTAAAGAGTTAAGTGTAAAAGACATATTCTTCCTGTGCAATATAAATTGGTCTCATTTGAGCACATATGTCTGTAGTTATTGCATAAGTGTGTGGAAACATGCTGCACACAATTGCAAAACAACTTCCTTTGATTCACAGAGCGAGAAAACAATCTTAGAAATACATTTTATGATAATAATAAACAATAATAATTACAATGTGTCAGCTATGCTGCAGCACTGAAGAAAACATAACCATTACATATTTTGGCCATTTGTGTCCATAGTGATAACTTCTGCCATACATAAGCAGGTTTGATGGTTGAGAGGTCTTCAGGGAATGGAAGCATAACCATACATGAGTTATATACTATAACTAACCAGCACAGCATTAATTTTGAGTTTGATTGACTGTACAGCTGATATAGACTGGTAGGGTATGTCTACATTAGCCCCCTAGTTCGAACTAGGGAGGCTAATGTAGGCATTCGAAGTTGCAAATCAAGCCCGGGATTTAAATATCGCGCGCTTGATTTGCATCTTCTAACGATCGCCATTTTTGAAATTTACAAGTCGGACTAACTGCGTCTACACGGCGGGGACCCGGTAGTTAATTAAAGCCTAGTTCGAACTACCTGTTATTCCTCCTGGAATGAGGTTTAACAGGTAGTTCGAACTGGGGCTTTAATTCGAACTACCAGGTCCCCGGCGTGTGTGCAGTTAGTCCGACTTGTAAATTTCAAAAATGGCGACGGCAATATGCAAATCAAGCGTGGGATATTTAAATCCCGGGCTTGATTTGCAACTTCGAATGCCTACATTAGCCTCCCTAGTTCGAACTAGGGGGCTAGTGTAGACATACCCGTATTGACTTCAATGGAGCTTATTAATTTACACTAGCTGAGGGTTTGGCCCACAATTAGGAATTAATTTTTGAGTGACAATTTGAGCAAAAAATGCTCTTTTCAAGAGTAGTCCAGCTTGACTGCTCAAATGTCTATAGAAAGCAAACATGAAACCACCAAGGATAAGGGGGATTTATTACTAGTGCTCTGCACAAATACAAAATTTGAATCTGCATCTGCAAAAATAATTTGCGGATAGTCACATGCACGTCTCTGGATGCAGTTCTGAGATACCCATGGATATAAAACAGACATCTGCAAATTTGCAGGGTTTTAGATACAACATTTGTATCTGCATCCACAAAAATGAGCGGTGGATATCCACATCCACCTCCAAGGATGCAGATACCTGTGGATATAAAGTGGCTCTCTGCAAACCTACAGGGCTCTATTTATTACATGTAGTATAATCAAGGCTTGCCAAGCGGCCTCATTGCACAAGGAGTAACAGTTAATTCGAGGGAAGGGTTTTGGATCGGACTACTGCGTCTACACGCGGCGAGTTAATTCGGGCTACCAGCATTTTAAAATGGCGACCGGCTGCGAATATGCTAATCAAGCGTGGGATATTTAAATCCCATGCTTCATTAGCAACTTCGGTATGCTTCATTTGCCTCCCTAGACCGAACTAGGGGGCAAGTGTAGACGTACCCTTTGTGTGAGCATGTGTGTCCATTCTCCTTCAGGGTCTCTAGTTTGCTCTCTCTCCGATGCAGATTCTTTTTATCCTGGTGGACAGCAATGTGAAGGGCAATGGACGTGTGATGTCATTCTTCAACCTGAAGAGGTCCCAGCTGCCAGCTCTGGCTATATTCCACACCCCAGATGAGAAGCAGGATGTGCTGCCCCTGGATGAGGTCTCAGTGGAGCGTGTACGGGATTTCTGCAACGGCTTCTTAGAGAGAAAGCAAATGGTGAGTGGCTAGTATGTGGGAGAGCATTGCTGCTCACATGTTTCTAAGCAGGACAGTCTGAGTTCTCTGCAACTTTCTCGCCTCTGTCATTTCTTCCATCACTCTTGGGCATCAGGTCTCAGGAATTGTACAGCAGACTGGGTTTGGAGAGCCCCTGTCTTCCCCAACTTTTACCTTATAGCCCAAGAGCAACAAGGTGTCATGTTCCCTCCATGACTTCAGGACTAGTCTCATTTAAGAAAGCCATGTCCCTTCCTGAGAGCAGTCCTTGGTGAGATGGAGAGTAAGGGCTGCATCAGGATGCAGGGATCAGTCGCAGAGGTGAATGTCTTTGGGCCCTGAATAAGCTGTATGGGGGCCCAGGAGATAGAGGGTGGCTTTAGATTGGAAATTCACCAAAAACCTTTCAGATCAAAGTATTCAAAATTGGGTCAAATCTGCCGGAGATAGATCACCACCCTGCTGTGAAGGGAGGGGGATTAACCTTCATTTTCATTCAGTCTAAAGCATCTATTGCTTTTATGATGGCTTAACTTGCTGCACTAAGAGCCACAGAACCCATGGCATGTGATGCCCCCTGAAAGTAACTGTGGGCTACTGAAATGGGATGGGGGTAATTAAGCAACACAGGCTGCTGAAGCAGGAATTTAAATATTCTTCTCCCTTTGGGTACATCTACACAGCAACATTATTTTGAAATAACTTAGTCCGCATCTACACAACAGGCAGTTATTTTGAAATAATGTCGAAATAACTGTCAAGCTAGAGGACTTCTTCCTCCAACTTCTGTAACCCTCATTGTACGAGGGGTAAGGGAAGTCAGAGGAAGAATGCTCTATTTCCAAATAAGTGCTGTGTACAGTAGATGCTCCCAATTTCGAAATAAGCTATTTACAAATAAACTACACAACTGACATAACTCAATTTGTGTAGCTTATTTTGAATTAAGCCTGGCTGTGCAGATGCACCCTTTATCTCCTTGATGAAAACCATGATGGTATCAACCCAGCTTTCTTGCCCCTCCTGTATTTTAGAAAGAAGATCCCAGCCCAGAGGAGAAGACGGAGCTCTGACTCCCTTCTGAGTCACCCGATAGAACACCATGGAAAACTATGCTCAGTGCCCCTGCACTCAGTGTAAGAAGCATTCATTGTGTCCCAACAACTCTGGAGGCCCTGGGACAATGAGAATATGAGGCCAAGTCAACCATGATCAACCTTTCTCCATTCCATTTACTTAGTTGCTCTTTCTCCTCTTTAGGTATCTCTCTCTACTTCTCACTTGCCAGGTCAGCCCCCTCTCATCGTAATGCTCCAGGAGCCATGGCACTGTACTGCATTGGTCCTTCTCGGCTCCCACTGTTGGTTGCCATAGGTAGCACAAGGGGCAATATGATGAAACTGCAGTGTCAAAAACATGCTTTGCAGTTTATGCAGAGATGGGCATGTCTGTCTCCCTGATGACTCTGTCTCAGCCCCCTTAATACATGGTTCTCTTTCCCACATTTGGCATTGGTACCCTGTTGAGATTCCCTTATATCCAGTGCTTTTTTTGTAACAAAAAAATAGGTGCCAGTATTCCAGGGAAAAAGTTGTTGAGATCTGACTGGAGGTGCCGGTACTGCGTCTGGAGGTGCTGGTACTGCGTAGCGGGCAGTACCATCACAAAAAAACCCCACTGCTTATATCTCTCTCTGGGTCTCGGAGCTGATTTGTTGCCTGAGGCTGCATGACCTACAATATTACGTTTTACTAAATAAAGCAGAAATTGAATTCCCCAAATTTGTGTGATTATTTATCTTAATTTAAGTAATAAACCTAAATATCTCTTTTTAAAAAAGGTTCAGATCTCTCTTTGGTCTGGATTTAAACAACCTTGCTGTATCTAACTAGTCAGATCACTAAGTAAATCATGTTACTCAACCTATATTCAGAGTGCCCTACATTTGACTTAGATACAGTAAAAGCTTTTTTATCTGGCATGTTAGGAGAAAGGAGGGTGCTGATTAGTCAAATATTCTGGTTAACTAAGAGTTTGGAGTGTGCGAGGGGGCTCCAGGCTGAGGCAGGGGGATAGAGTGTGGGAAGAGGTATGGGTTCTGGGATGGGGGCCTGGGCTCTGTGGTAAGGATGTTAAAATGTGATGATCTGGCTAATCATATAGTTGATAAAATTTGTATCGACTGTACGAGTAGTCGATAAGCGCTGCTGTGCAGAGCTGCAGCGGAGGTAGCGCCAGGAGCTGACTCCAGAGCCACCCGCACTGCTGCTCTGCATTTTAAATGTAGTAAGAGCTGCTAGGCTCTTACTATGTTTAAAATGCAGAGGTGCAGTGATCAGCATGACTGGGACTGTTCGGTCCTGGCTCACGCTGAGTCCAGCAGCCCTTTAAAAGCCGGTTCCCCCCCAGCACTGTCTAGAGGGTGCCGCCCAGTGGGGAGCGGGAGGGATAGGGGACACTGCTGGGAAGCAGCCCCTGTCTCCAGGGGGCCCAGCTGAAGCAGTCCCTGCTCGCACCGTTTCCCCACTGATAGAGGCAGCAAGTGGGGGGTAGCGACTAGTTGAGTGGCTACTTGACTATCTGATAAGCATTTGCTTATCGGATAGTCGACTAGTCACTAACATATCTAGTTTGGGTGTGGGAAGAGACTGGGGTAGGGGGGTGGGGTGCAAAGTCCTGATGAGAACCCTGGTAAATATCAGAAAGCAGCTGCCAGGACCCTATGACTCCTAGGCCCTCACGCCCACAGGCACCGCCCTCACAACTCTCATTGGCTGTGGTTCCTGGCCAATGGGAGCTGTAGAGCCAGCAAGCAGGGCAGTGCAGGGGCAGTGCATGGAGCCTCCATAGCTGTTTTTCTGCCTAGGAGCAGCACAGACATGTCACCACCAGTGTTCCCTCTAAGCTGTGGGCTCTCTGCATGGAGCTGACTAACTGGATGGGGCTGATTAATCACCTGTGAAGCTGTGCTGCCATGCAGCTTAGAGGAACACTGGTTACCACTTCCAGAGAGCCCCACTGACCCAAGTAGGGAGCATTCTGGCCCCCTGCCAACTGGACTATAAAGTGAAGTCTCTATGAAGGTCAACATCAGACATGCCGGTCTATGGAGTTTCCTGGCTGGTAGATAACACAGCTTTTACTGTATTTCTGTACTGTCAGACTGAGAGTTTGTAGGTAAAAGTTTAGGGCTGGAATTGCACTGGGTACTGATGGGGTGGAATTGATGTATGTTGGCACAGCTGTCAAGAAATGCAGACCTGGAAAAGCAGAAGTGTTAATTTGGTTTAGAGGACACAGGCAGAACAGTGTGGGAATCAAAGCCTGCAATGGAAATATGGGCTGCTGGGTGGTGGGTTTCTGAGGAATGGAATAGTGAGAAGTGCTGTGGCTCAGGTATACAACTAGTTGGACGTTTCAGGGTGAACCATTTTAATCCCTGGAAAATGCTGAATCATCAAAACCTAAAACTTTATCTGGACATGGGTCTGCTGTAAGTCATTTTTTTTTACTTGAAAAAATGTTGGAAGAAAAGTTTCAAAATTTGCAAAAATATTTTGTTTTGATAATTTTAAATGAAAACATGTTTTTCTGGCTTGAAATAACTTTTGGTTGTGAAATTTAAGCTAATTACTGTATAATAAATAAATACACTAAATGATCAAAATTGACCTAAGCCATTTTAAAACTTTATCCTAATTTGGGACAGAAAATTGTTTTGATATCCCAAATATTTCCACAGGATGGAAAATCATTTCCTGCCCACCTCCAGTCAGGACTGAGAAGAATGAGTTGTCAGTAGAGGAGGTTTTGGAACAAACTGATAAATTAAACAATAACAAGTCATCCAGACCAGATGGTATTCACTCACAAGATCTGAAGGACATCAGATGTGAAATTCCAGAGCTATTAACTGTGGCGTATGTAATTTATTTCTTAAATCAAAGGTGGGGAACTTTTTTCAGTTTTGGGCCACACAAAAAATCAGCTGGAGACCCCACTCAAGTGAGAAACAAAAGAAAAAAATCCTCACTGATCTGGTCCTGAGTGGGGAAGCAAAAATTCCCACAAACAAACAAACAAACAAACAAACAAACAAACAAACAAACAACCCTCACTGGCTTGGCCCCCCAAGTGAGAAGCAAAAGGAAAAAACCCACAACCAAACAAAAAACCCTCACTGATCTGGCTACCATCTGAGAAGCAAACAAAAAACAATAGAAACAAACAAAAAGCCCTCAATCTCCCTCCTATAGACACAGTCATAGCAGTGTGAAGGTGATTTATACCAGCATAGGAAAGGGAATAAGATTTATTGGTTTAAGGCGCTTTTTATGAAGATATAACTGCACACGCTAGAAATGGGACTGGGACAGCTATTAGGTAGAAATAAAGAAAGAAATGCATCAATGCATCCCTACCCAAAATAGTTTTATAATATATAGCCCAGGCCTTTAAACACTAGAAAGCATCAGAATTAAGGTTACATCTACAACCTTAGCATAGTGCTGTTGTGCATGTGTGTTATGATTCAGACTCTGAAGTATGGCTTTGAGGGTCAATTCCCTTCCCCTTGAGTAAATTTCCTCCTAACTACAAAGGGAAGTGGTGCTTTTGCCATCTCGGTGTCTTTAGTGAAGACAATAGATGCCTTTCTGGAGTGTTCTTTGGCCCAAAACGCACTGCTGCAGTAGGCCTTTTATATGCAAGGGAGGGTTAGATTAGATGATCTGGCCTTTAAGACTACAGATATATGCAAAACTGTGTGTGGCACACTGAGCAGCCTCTGTGGGAGGAGAGGACATTGGGCTAGATGGACCATTTGTTGGGCCAGGATTTAATTTAATCAATTTGTAGGCTACAGCATCTGAATCAGAAGGTCCCAAGCTCAAGTTCCATATGTCTATCACCAATTATTTAGTTAAGTACAAAGGACACAACCAGATGATTGGGGTCAGCGAATAGCTTTATACAAAGTAATACCAACCAACTAATGGGACCCTTCAACCCGACAAATAACAAGAAGATCTGCCTGTCAACACAAAGACAATGGCATGAAAGCTAGAATCTCAAATACAAATAACATCAGGACAGAACACAATAGAAAAGGAATCACTCTACCATGCTCTTGGTGACAGTAGACAGGGTAGGAGGCTGCACAGGAATTGGAGACAGTGGGAGGGAACTCAGGATAACTGGACACAGATCTAGACCTTCAGATGGATGCTCAGGTAAGCAGAGGATGATCTTCTTTCTTCAGATCTTCTCTTCTTGACTCAGTGTCATGAGTGAAGAATATGGTTAAGCAGGCCCATTGACAGAGTATTTGTGTGTGTGCATGTGCGTAGGCAAACGGGGCAGCTGCCTGTGGATCGGTGATTCTAAAGGGCATGGGGCACCCGGTTACTGCCACTACTTTAAATTGCCCTTAGAACACCACGCGGCACACTCTGGGGAAGGGCTGGGAAAGGATGGTGTGGCACACTCCGGGTGGTGCTGAGGTCTGACTGCTTTGGCTCCATCCCTTCCAGCCATGGTCCTGCCCCTTCTGGGAGCACAGAGCTGCCCCCTCCCCCCCGGTGGTTGAATGAGGTAAGTTATGGGTGAGTGCCAGTCTGCTTTGAAGAATCAAGTTGCTTCAGCCCTTATGCTATTACCCTGAGCTATTGCTATGTGTGGGTATCTGGGTTGCTCCACCACTGAGGGACCATATCAAGCATAATCTCTGGCTAGAGATTTCTGGTCTCCTGATGGTAGGAAAGGGTCACAACAGATTTGCCGCTTCAGCGCCTCAGAATGGCAGAAGAGCCTTGGGGGACAGGTGAATGGCCCTTATATGCCCTCTGTTTCTGAGCAGATTAAGATCAGGTGACCCCACCTCTTCCTGCTCTTTTCAGGACAGTGGCCCCACCTCTCCCCCTTTTCCCTGCTCTTCTCAGAACACAGTGTCGGAGAGGCTGACAGCGGCCTCAGAAAAATCAAAATGGTGAATTCAAGATCAATAGCGCCCCTCCCGCAACACATTGGTCTGACCAGGCATGGCCGACCTTATGTTTGTAAGTGCTGAGTCCAAAGATTAAATAGGAGGGGATGCTGCAGGTGAAATATGGGACCTATACAGTCAGATTTTTAAAAAATGAGCATCTTTAGTCTTGAAAAAAGAAGTCTGAGCAGTGCACTGATAACAGCCTTTAAATGTGTTAAGAGCTAGTACAGAGAGGAGGTTTGGTGGATTCTTCTCTTTGGCCACTGAGGCTATGTCTACACTACACCTTTTTCTGATTTCTTTTTTTGGAAGAGGCTTTTCTGGAATTTGGCCCATCTACACTGGGCCAAATTTTGGCAAAACCTCCTCTTTTGGAAAAGCCCTTCTTCCTCGTGAAACAAGGTTTACAGGGCTTCTGAAAGAGTGCGTCTACTCTTCTGCAAAAAATGTCAGAAGAGGAGACGCGTTTCCTGGACGCGGTGGAGTTTTTCCAGAATTCCTCCAGTATCCCAGAAAAACCCCATAGAGTAGACATAGCCTGAAAGTAGGTCAATAAGTAAGGGATTTAGTCTGCAGCAAGGTTGATTTAGGATAGATATTAGGAAAAGTTTCTGACTACAAGGGGAGTTAAGCTCTGGAACAGGCTTCCAAGGGAGGTTGTGGAATCACTATCACTTGAAGTTTTTTAAGAACAGGTGGGATAAACACCCCTCAGGTATAGGTTTACTTGGTCCCTGGTGCTAGACTTCATGACCTCTTGAGGTCCACTCTAGCCCTACATTTCTATGATCCTTCTCACTGCTTTGCTCCTTCACATCTATATGGCAAGTTTGCCTAGCACTTGGCTCAGATTTCTTGGCCTGAAATGCTCCTGCTCCCCTCAAACAGTCACTACGTTATTTCTCACGAAGGGACGTGGCTTTGAAGAGAAGTGCCTAAGTACTGTAGAGCTGAGAAACCACAGACCCTCCTCAGAGATTGGCCCAGAGGGAAGAACTGGAGTAGAAAGCATGGATTGTTCTCCTTAGGGGCAGGGGTGGGGACAAACACAGTTCCCAAGCTCACAGACAGAAGCCAGCATCTCCTAAGAGCACTGCAAAAGCTGTGGTGCAAGGAAAGGCAGAGTAGCTCACAGCCAGCAGAGTGAGATCCACTGTACCTCTCTTCACACGCTGAGATATTTTAATCATGTGCTATCTAACAATCCAGACTCTGATTCTGCAGGTTGTCCCATGTGTGGGGACTCATTTACTTCATTTGGGCTCCACATGTGAGCAAGGTTCTGCTCAATGCAAGGGCTCACTGCAGGGCAGATCCCATGGCAAGATCAGGACTTTAGACTGTGAACTCTACATGTCAGGGGCTTAGTCCAGGCATATGCTATAAATGTCACGCAGTCCTGTGGTACTGCATAAATAATAATAATAAGCGGGGAACTGGCCCAGCAAGAACACTGCAGAGGAGGCTAGAGCACTGTTTTTAGTGGGGAGAGTGGCTGCACTGCTGTGCCTTTCCCAATGTAATGTGAGTACTTGTCAGCCACATTGGCTGGAGAAAAACAAAACAGGAAGGGAGATGGAGCTGTGTTTATGCAAACATGTTCCTGAGCAGCAGAAACCTCCCCAGTGACTGTCCCATAAGTGTACACAGCTAATTATAGGGACAATTTTTTAAAGATCCTTGTTATGTACACTGGTGAGTTTAATTACTTCTGTGTCTTCCGGAAGGCTAAATGTAAACCTACAAATTCTTGAACCACAAAGCAGGCAAGATCGCTTCCCATTTCCCCCCCCATCTTGCCATAGTCCAATACTGTGACAATACAGAAAGCCACAGTCTGCTGCCCGCAACAGACGCTGGACAATGGGCCTTTCGTGGTGGTAGTGCTGCTGTATGAAGGGGTCTGTCTTCAGTGCTTTTCCCCAAAAGCCTCTGACATATACGTTTGAAGTATAAGCCCAAGGCATCTAGTCACTGTGATTGTGTAAACTCATAGAGAGGATCCTACCAAATTCACAGCCATACAAAATGTATCACAGACCGTGAAATATGGTGTCCTTCAGTGAAATCTGGCTTTTTGTGTGCTTTTATCCTACACTGTGGAGATTTCACAGGGGAGACCAGTGTTTCTCAAATTGGGGGTCCTGATCCAAAGGTGATTGCAAAGGGCTCACAGAGTTATTTTAGGAGGGTCACAGTATTGCCACCCTTACTTCCACACTGCTTTCAGAGCTGAGCAACTAGAGCATGGTGGTTGTCACGTTGGCTGCGTGCCCAGCTCTGAAGGCAGCACCCTGCCTACAACAGCGCAGAAGTAAGGGTGGCAATACCATATCCATGTCACCCTGACTTCTGTACTGCTGCTTTCAGCACTGGGTGGCCAGAGAGTGGTGGCTAATTAAGGGCCAAGCTTTGCCTGCAGCAGTGCAGAATTAAGGGTGGCAATATCATACCATGCCATCCTTACTTCTGCAGTGCTGCTGGCAGCAGCTGTGTAGAAGTAAGGGTAGCAATACCATAACCCCCATACAATAACCTTGTGACCTCCACACAACTCCTTTTTGGGTCAGGACCCTACAATTATAACACTGAAATTTCGGATTTAAATATCTGAAATCATGACATTTACCATTTAAAAAAATCTTATGACTGTGAAATTGACCAAAATGTCCCATGAATTTGGTAGGTCTTTGGTCATAGGCATGAAGATGAGAAGGGCAGACTCACTTCTCAGGAGGCAACAACTTTAGTTAGCATATAATACCCTGCTTCCAATCTCCGGGCTGTAGCTAGAGCATTTGGGCTCTGTCAGTCAGTAACATCAGGACAGTTGTCAGAGGAGCCGACAGCCTCCATGGGCCCCTGGGAAAGGTGAGGAGGGGCCAGCTCTGCTGTTCTGGAAGGGGCAGGGCTGAGGGCAGAAGGGACAGCCCTTCCCCTCCTCCAGCCCTTAGCACTGCCTGGAGCATGCAGCATTCCAGCAGCGATTTAAAGGGCCTGGTCTCCAGGTACCACCACTGCTACTGTGACAGCAACAGTGGCTGGAGCCCTGGGCCTCTTTGAATGACCTGGCCCCAGGGCAATTGCCCCATTTGCCACCCTGCCCTGTTGGCGGGCCTGACAGTAGTGGAAGATGATGGGGTGTTGAGCGGGTAAGCATTCTTATGAGAGTTAAAACACAGAAGAGAATGGGCAGTGGGACATTTCTGGAGCATTGTTTCTCATTCAGCAAAACACTTCATCACGTGGCTAACTCTAAATAACTGGGCTCTTGCTAGACTTGAACTCAGCATGCTCACATGGACTGAGCATACTCAATAACACTACTGAAGCTAGCTGCCCACCCCTCAATATTGGCAGGCAAAGGTCATCTCTTAGTAGAACCATTGATTTCAGAAGGACTATTTATGTTCTTAAAGTTAGCCCTGTCCTTCAGTACCTTTCTGAGTCAGGACCCAACCCGCCTCAATTCACTTCTGAAGAAATGTGTGGTTATGCTGAAGGGTATCATGGCTGTCATCTGTCAGTTATTTGATCTGCAGACAATTACAGACCAAAGGGTACCCAGTTTGGTTTAATCTGTTCCTCTTCATTGTTCAAACATACTGCTAAATAGATTTCACCCAATAACTTTTGTTATTTCAACTACTCAATGAGGGCATGTCTACACTAGGAAATTATTTCAAAATAACTTACTTAGAAATAATAACTCCTGAAATAACTATTTCAAAATAGTGTCTACACTACAAGGAAGCCTTGAAATTCATCTGAGGCAGGATCTATCTTATAGAACTGGAAGGGACCTTGAGAGGTCATTAAGTCTAGTCCCCTGCTCTTATGGCAGGACTAAGTACTATCCCTGACAGATTTGCCCCAGATCCCTAAATGGCTCCCTCAAGTATTGAGCTCTCAACTGTGGGTTTAGCAGGCTAATGCTCAAACCACTGAGCTATCCCCCCCATGTAACGTAGATACGCTACCCCGACTTAGAGTCCCAGGAAGCACTGGGGAGTAATTACTCTGAATGACTCTGGGGAGCAGTTATTTTGAAATAGCAGCAGTGGAGAGTCCACACTACCGCTATTTTGAAATAACTATTTCGAAATAAGCATTATTCCTCATGGAAAGCAGGAGTTATTATTTCGAAATAATCCGCCTGTTATTTCAAAATAACGGGCTTTGT
This sequence comes from Rafetus swinhoei, assembly GCA_019425775.1. Taxonomy (NCBI): domain Eukaryota; kingdom Metazoa; phylum Chordata; order Testudines; family Trionychidae; genus Rafetus; species Rafetus swinhoei. The sequence continues at coordinate 263,053,148 of CM033437.1, read as the reverse complement.
AGGCTACGTCTAGACTACAAGCCTTTTTCGAAAGAGGCTTTTTCGAAAGAATCTTTCGAAAAAGCCTCTTTTGAAAGACAACATCTAGACTACAAGCAGATTTTTTGAAAAAGTGAGCCACTTTTTCAAAAGAAAGTCTAGACGCTTTCTTTCGAAAAAGCACAGTTTGCATTCAATAACACCTTTTTTCGGAAGAGTACTTTCGAAAAAAGGCGTTATTCCTCGTAAAAATGAGGTTTACTGTGATCGAAAAAACTGCTGTTTTCTTTCGATTTACTTTCAAAAGAACGCAGCTACAGTCTAGATGCAAGTGAAGTTTTTTCACAAAAAGGCTACTTTTTTCGCAAAAACCCTGTAGTCTAGACACATCCCCAGTGTGGATGCTCTGCTTGTTATTTCAAAATAACTCCCTGGTGTAGACCAGGGCTGAGAGCTGAAATCACTTGTAGTGGGGTGGGGTGGGGTGGGGAAAGGGGGGGGGCAGTGTTTCTGTCCAGCCTCCTGAGAGCTACAAATCAAGAAGAGACTGATCTATAGAGGTCACAGCTGAGAGGAAGGTGGCAGGAGAAGGTAGCTGATGGGCAGCTGGTGAAAGTGGCAAGCAGTTGGCTGGAGGGATGAACTGAACTTTCCTGCTTTTCTTGCCATAGCACATTCCTTCACAAGTAACAATTTTGTTCCTTTGATTCCTGGAGGGGAGCTTATGTGTCCATCACATGATTTTACCATTTAGGGTTTCTCAGTTACTAACTCTAGGTTTTCTGGGAAGCTTGGATTTCCCACCTGCCTTGTGGCAATTACTCAATCCTTCTCTCATCAAGGATTTTGGCAGTCACGAAAATATTTTGATTGCAAGTTAGGAGATAAAATCTATGAAAAAGTCAAAGGAACGCATAAATCAGCCATGGCTGGATACTGTACAGTAAAGCCTTTGTCGAGGAAGCAGTTTAGCAAAGAAGGATTTGGGGAACACTGAAGTGTTTGATAAATATATAAAAGGTATGTCCACACTCAGGGGAGCTGACAGCATGGGCGGCTGGTAATGTCGGCAAGGGAAGGCATTGCCTTCCCAAAATTGCCTACACTGCCCATCCGACTGGGAGGGCCTGGGGCTGGCCACTTGGCAGCCTGGCTCCCTTGGTGGCTGGGGAAGGTTGGATCCATGCCTCGCAGCAGTCCCAACCCTCAGCTGGGGGTGGGTGGGATTTGGCTGGGGCTGGTGGGAAAGGCTGTGAAGGGACATGGTCTCAGGGAAGGGTTGTGGCTTTGGGTAGAAGGGATGGGACTTCAGTTGCCTTCCCCAGCTGGGCCTTCACCAGTCACCCATGGCTGACAGCCTGAGTGGGCCCCTGAGTAAAGTGTGGAGGGTGGCAGCCCAGTATGCTCCTTCCCCCCCAGCCTTCAGAGTTGCACAGAGTGTGCAGCGCTGTGCTCCAGCAGTGATTTAAAGGGCCCGGGGCTCTGGTCGCCACCCGTCATAGTAGCAGCAGTGGTGGCCAGGAGCCCTGGTCTCCTTTGAATTGCTGGGCCCCAGGACAACTGCCTCCTTTGCCCCTCCCCTTGTCGACGGGCCTGTCAGCACTATATTGACTACAAGCATTACAGTGGCACAGCTGTGGCACTCTTGTTACAGCCACAGCAGGGATTTCTTCCCTCATTGAACTAAATCCAGTCTCTTAAGAGGCAGTCGCTAGACTGGCAGAAGCATTCTTCCCTCGACCTAGTAGTATTTATACTGGGCCTTACATTGGCTTACATGTCTCCTGAATGTGTATTTTTCAACACTGAGCAATGTAGCTGGATGGACCTAAGTTTTGAGTGTAAAGTTTTAGGCCAATGACAGACAGTAATTTAATAGGACAGGGTCACAACTATTTTGAAATGCATGTGACAAGTCTTTTTTCACAGGTGCATCCAATCAACTGTAAGCTTTGGTACTATCACAGTTGGAGTCTCAGATTCATTTCCAGCCTTGTGGTATGGTGGCATTGAACTAACATGTTCCAGCTGAGTTACCCACAATGTGATGGTGCAGCTTGGTCATACAGTGATGCAAGAGTGCAATGCAAGAACACAAATATCCCTGTAAGCAGTTGGCTGTGTCTGGACTCCCTTAGATTAACATTGTCAGGGATGCCCACAGAATATAAAAACTGGCCCTACCCAATTGAATCAACAATGCAATTTCAAAAGGTGGAGAAAGCAACTGGGGAAAGGCTGTTCTAGATTTGATTTTGACAAATAAGGAAGAACTGGTTGAGAATTTGAAAGTGGAAGGCAGCTAGGGTGAAAGTTATCATGAAATGGCTGAGTTCATCATTCTAAGGAGTGGTAGGAGGGAAAACAGCAGACTAGAGATAATAGATTTCAAGAAGGCAGACTTTAGCAAATTCCTGAAATTGGTAGGCAAGATTCTATAAGAAACATGTTTGACTTAGAGGGAAAACAGTTTGAGAGAGTTGGCAGTTTTTCAGATAGACATTATTAAGGGTACAAGAGCAAACTATCCCACTGCATAGGAGAAAAGGAAGTATGGTGAAAGACTACCCTGCCTTTACCAAGAGATTTTCTATGATGTAAAACAAAAAACAAACAAACAAAAAATCCTACAAAAAGTGGTAATTAGGTCAAATTAGGGACAAAATTAGAAAGGTCAATTCACAAAATGAGATTAAACTAGCTAGAAACAAAAAGGGCAATAAGGAAACATTCTGCAAACACATTAGAAGCAAAAGGAAGCTCAAGGACAGGAAGGCCAATTGCTCATTGAGGAGAGAGAGACAATGACAGAAAAAGTAGAAATGGCAGAAATGCTAAAAGACTTTTTTGGTTCTATTTTTACGAAAAAGGTAGTAGCAATCAGATGTCTGACGTAGTGAACACCAGTGAAAATGAGGCAGGATCTGAGATTAAAATAGACAAAGAACAAATTAAAAATGACTTAGACAATCTAGATGTTTTCAGGTTGGCAGGGCCAAATGAAATAATTCTAGAATACTCAAGGAGCTGATTGAGGAGATATCTGAGTCATTAGCAATTCTCTTTGAAAGCTCACGGATAAGAGATAGATTCTAGAAGCTAGGAAAAGGGCAAATACAGTGCCAATCTATAAAAAGGGGAATAAGGATAATGCAAGGAATTACAGATCAGTTATCTTACCTTCAGTACCCAGATATATAATGGAGCAAATAATCAAGCAATCAATTTGCAAACACTTAGAAGATGATAAGGTGATAAGTAACAGTCAGTATGGATTTGCCAAGAACAAATCATATTAAACCGACCTAATATTTTTTGACAGGGTGATGAGCCTTCTGAATGGGGGCAAGTGGTAGATGTGGCATATCTTGACTTTAGTAAGGCTTTTGAGACTGCCTCACATGACTTTTTCATAAACAAACCAGGAAAATATAGCTAGATATGGTCTTCTCAAACTGGGAGTTGTGAGTTTATTATGTAGGGGTTGTGAGCTGTCAGCCTCATGCATGGGGAGGCACAATCTGTGAGCTTCAGAAAAACTGATCTTGAGACGAGAAGGCTGAGCAGGGACATAACAGTTTTTAATACACAAAAGGTTGTTACTAGGAGGAGGGTGAAAAATTATTTTCCTTAACCTCTGATGATAGGACAAGAAGCAATGGCCTTAAACTGCAGCAAGGGAGATTTAGGTTGGACATTAGGAAAAACTTCCTGTTAGGGTGATTAAGCACTGGAACAAATTGCCTAGGGAGGTTGTAGAATTTCCATCACTGGAGACTTTTAAGAGCAGTTTAGACAAACTTCTGTCAGGGATGGTCTCATTCTTATTTAGTCCTGCCTGGAGTGCAGGACTAGATGACCTATTGAGGCCTCTTCCACTCCTGCACGTCTACAATTCTATGACTTTATGTAACATCTACAAAACAAATGAGGTAACTGTGCCACACTGCTTGGTTCTGCAGGATTGAGTTTAGTTCTGGGGATCACATTTCAGAAAGGATAGGGAAAGAGCTGAGAGGAGGGCAATGAAAAGCAGAAAAGTTCTGGAGAATAGGACCGAAAAAAAAAAAAAAAAACCCCTTGAAAGAGCTGGCTATGTTCATTCAACTGTGGTAGGGAATGGGGGAAGGCAGGATAAAGAAGGAATGTTGCAGAGAGGACACGGGCCAAACAAGAACAGGAATAGAAATAGATTTAAATGGAATCTGCAAAAATCTATTGACATGTGGCTCTGATATTTAAGTAGCTCATTGGACCCTGTCCTGTGAGCCTTGGGAAGCATAAAAACCTAGAGGCTTGACTACTTTTTTTCATAATAAATAATAATCATACTATTTAGCACTTAAGAGTCACTTTGCTAGCATTAACTAAATGCCGGCACACCTTTGTTGCAGAATGTTATTCTCATTCAGAAGATGGGGAAACCGAAGCACAAAACACAAGACTAGACAGAACCGCTGGGGCTGTTTCAGAGGTTGGATCTATCCAGGGTGTGCAATTGCACATGATGTCTGGATGGTCTATTGCCATAGCTACTGTGGTCCTATTCAGCACCCCCACTACTCCTCATTAGAATCCTTTACCCAGAAGGTAAACTGAGGTAAACTTTGAAGGGGAAAATAAAAAACAAGGGAACAAATGAACCAGCTGTTTTGAGACCTGTGCACTGCCGCCCCCCCATTTTGTAACTCTTGCCTGGAAATATATGAGTGGGTGTTTAACTTCATTTGGCCTTAATCCAGTCCTGCATCACAAATCAGGATATCCAAAATCCAAACCCTGAACTGGCTCATTCTATATCTAGTTGACTCAGTCTCCAGTTTATTTTTGTTTAATAAATTAAATCTGTCTATAAAATTTGCCTGCATCTGGAAAACAAGTTCCAGACCGTTTATGTTATGCTTTGGAAAGTGTGGGGCAAGGGCTTTATTTCATGATAAACACCCACTCTCACTCCCTTCCTAAAAAGGCCCCAGAGAGCTTGATTATCAACACAAGGTGGAAGCCAGGGCTCTGATGCAGCAAAGGGGTAAGGAGAGGAGGTAAGAAGAGAAACCACAGCATTGTCAATCCCCCCCCCAAAATCACAAATCAGACACTCTCCCAAAATCATGGGATTGACCCTCAAATAATTACCCCCCCCATTAGGTTATGTTTTTAGGCTGCCTTTTGATTTTTAAATGTATTGGCGGGGAGAGGAGGGGGGGGAGTTACGCTGCTGCCAATTCTCCAAGATGTAAAGAAGATGATTCTGATCCCCACTCCTGGAGCTCTTGCTGGCTGCCTGGTAGCACAGAGTTTTCAGCTGTCCTACAAACCTCAAATTCCAATGAATTAATTCTATGCCCATCCCTGTCCACATGAGCCCATCCCCCACTCCAGTAATGTCTTACCCACCCCAAGCCTCCATTTCAATTCTCTGCCTGCTTTTGCTGCAGCCTGCAGCCCTGCTTGGCTGAATCTTTCCCCAGAGGCATGAAGGCTCAAGGCTGGGCTTAGAGATTACACGCCAGCTGAAGCTCCCCACAGCATTGTGAGACTGGCTCCAGCAGGCGCCAGCATCATGTTTCTCGTGAGGCAATTGTGCGAGTTGGCACTACTGAAAACAAGGGTAACACAGGGAGTGAAAGGGAGCCAAGGGAGGGTGGGATGGAAGAGGAAACCACAGCAGATTAAGGGAGAGGAAGAAATTAAGAAGGTTTTTTTTTTTTAACAAAGTGGGCAGAAAACAAGGGGGTGACATGATCTGGAAACTCTTCCCAGTAAACCAGCAGGGGAGGAACAGCAGTGGATTGATGACTGACATTCAGGACTCACACTCTAAGGCTTGCATATACTTGTGGTGGCAGCATGTAGCATCCATGTAGCTGTATCTCCCAGTGAAAAGCAGGCTGGGTCCACACATTGTGTGCAGCTACATGCAGCAGGGCAAGGCTCTGGCAGGGAAGAGACAGTGGGAAAAGGTGCTGTCAGAGTCTTTCCACATTGCCTCTCCCACCAGAACCTTCCTCTGCTGCTGGAGTCTTTCCTTGCAGTGGAAAAAGGATATCTGTGGCTATGTCTACACATACAGCTGGATATCAAGTATGTACACTACTGCCCTCCCCCCAGCACAGGTATAAATAGTTGCGTAGAGGGCGAGGCACTGCTTAAGCGAGTGAACACATACCTGTGCCCCACCTGATTCTCTATCTGCCATCCAGTGCCTTCCATGTCTACACTGTTGATAGTGTAGTGTCATGGTGCTTCTCCATGCTCAAACTAGGCAGCTGCCACCTGCAAACTATTTTTCTGAGGTGATCCCTCTTCCCTGCTTGTGAATTTTGTTTTGCTGCCTACTGTTCAGAGCATGTTGTTTGAATCTAGCATTGTTGGTGGATCTAGAACACATTTAACCTTTAATCCACTTCTGTTGTGGGCGAAGGGGCCTTTATCTGACCACTTTATTTTCTGTAGGACAGTTTGAGCGGGTTCGGAAGGGGGAGAGGGAAAGGTAAGATTAATGGGCAACTGTATTGGTACTTTGCTCAAACTCAGGCAGCAATCCTAAATTAGATGATTTTGCAAAAATGATCAGTGGTGAAACTTATTGACAAATCAGTGGTCATCGTTAAGGCTCAGGGTCAATATCCAAGGGACTTAGACTGCTCATAGAGCTATTGTGTCAGGTGGTTTGCAGACATGGCTACATCACGACAGATTCAGAAGGGTTTCTCCAAAGCTGAAAGGGCTAGAAATGTGAGGCTAGATCCTCAGTTAGCGTAAATCAGAGTAGTTGCCTTGACTTCGGTGTGGTTATGCTAAAATATGCCAGCTTTGTCAAATGAAATGTTCAATCTGCAGTAATGGATGAGGGCTCCAGAAAAGTGCTCCACCAAATATCCACTCAATCTAACTCAAGTCTGGCAGAGAGAAGAGAGTGGGGGGGAGGGAGGGGGGGAAAGAGGGAGGTGGCAGAGGGAGAGGGGGAGGGACACAGTGGCTAAAGGAAACTAACCAACAACATAAAATGTAGTCACTAAGGTGGGCTGGGAAGATTGGCCTTGCTGTGTACCAAAACAGCCTGTGTTTGTGAGGGGAAAGAGGTGGAGGAGGTAGGAAAAGCAATGAGTGGGGGGAAGGGTCCTTTTCTCTCTTCTGTCTGACGGCAAGCCAAGAGCCCAGAGCCAAAATACACATGTCAGATGGGACAGGTTGGGTTTTTGTAAGCCACTTCCTTCGTGACTGGCATGAGTGTTCCTGCCGCCTTCCAGGTGCTGCCAGACCAGACATTCATCTTGTTTCTTATTCCATGTAAACATGAACTCACTACCAGCTTTCACCTCCCTCCAAAGAGCCCATAGCCAGTTCAGAATTATCATGGGGAAAGGGCTCCAGCTGCTTCCTTGTACACATGCCTCACTCCCTTGCTGTCAGCTGCTTAGGACTTGGGGAGGAGAATCCCACTCAAGCCCCTGCCCAGCTCACAAGAAGCAATGGTGAATAGTACATGAACTCTAGTAGATCAGGAATGTTCAAACAATACCATCAGAGGAGTAGCCGAGTTAGTCTGTAACTGGAAAAACTTAAAAAACAATGAATAGTCCTGCAGCACCTTAGAGACTAACAAAATATGTAGATGGTATCATGAGCTTTCGTGGGCACAACCCACTGTTTCTGAAGAATCCTGAAATCAGGATTAATTGTAACTTTAACTAGGAACCAGGACCTGTCATTTCTGCCTGGGATAGTCATATAGCAGACTCACAGCAACAGGTCTTTTATTTCAGTGTCTTTCCCTGACACTAAAGGCTTATCTGCACAGCTGCAGTGCCTGTAGTGAAGATACTCTATGCTAACAAAAGAGCACTCTCACATCAGCATAATCAAACCACTGAAAGGAGATCACTGGGTCAGTAGGGGTATGTCTAGACTACATGGCTCTGTCGCCAGAGCCATATAGATTAGTTTACTAGACATACCCAAATGAAAGCGGCGATTTAAATAATCGCCGCTTCATTTAAATTAAAATGGCTGCCACACTGTGCCGATCAGCTGTTTGGCGGCACAGTGCTGTAGTCTGAACGCTCCGCGGTCGACATCAAAGGCATTTGTCGACCTCCCCGGTAAACCTCATCCCACGAGGCATACCGGGGAGGTCGACAAACGCCTTTGATGTCGACTGCGGAGCGTCCAGACTACAGCGCTGTACCGCCAAACAGCTGATCGGCACAGCGCGGCAGCCATTTTAATTTAAATGAAGTGGCAATTATTTAAATCGCCGTTTCGTTTCATTTGGGTATGTCTAGTAAACTAATCTACATGGCTCTGGCGACAGAGCCATGTAGTCTAGACATACCCTAGGAGCGCTCCTGCTGATATAGTGCTGTCCACAGGAGCATTTATTTGGTATCACTTATGGGACCCAGTGAATGGTTCATTTACCTCCCTGAGACCATGTCTTCATTTGAGGGAAGATCGAAGCTCCACAGTCGATCTTCCGGAGTTTGATTTAGTGGGTCTAGTAAAGACCCACTAAATCAAACTCTAAGGGCGCCCCTATCAGTGGCAGATACTCCTGCTCCTGTGAGGAGTAAAGGAAACGATGGGAGTGTTTGCTCCCATCAGCCTCCTGATGTAGGGATGGCAGAGAAACTGAAAACAAGGTACGTCGACTCCAGCTACATAATTAACGTAGCTGGAGTTGCATATCTTGATTCAAACTTTGTCTTTAGTGTAGTCCTGGCCTGAGTGATATAAGTTATGCGAACTTAAGCTGCAGTGCAGACATACCCTTAGTTGAGCCCTTTAATATAGGGTTTTGAAGCTAGCTGGAATAGATCCCTTTTCTTAGCTACCTAGAAAATTAGATCTCGTTTTGATTGCTACAAGCTGCCAGCCTGTCTAGAGGCCTGTTGAATTTTCTTCCCTCCTCTCCTAAACCACATAAAGCCTCTTATCTCTGCTGGCATCAATGAGAACAGCCCCATATGGTGTTGCTGCCTGTCTCAGGAAGAAAAGTAGCCAACAATCTCTATGAGGCAGTATAGGAGGAATGCTGGCTCAGCCCCCCGGCCTTCTCAGAGGCACCAACAATCACTGGGGGATTCAGGAATGAAGGTGTGTGCCCAACCAGGCAGTAAGGGATGGGAAATGGCATCAGTCCCAAGGCGAGCAGGGGCATGTTTGTCAGGAGCAGTTTAAAGTCAATTTCATACCACAGGGTTGTGTGTTCCAAGGAGGAGCTAGAAGCGTGACAAGGGCAATAACTCACATGTCGGGGTTTATTTGCAGTCAGGTGAGAAGGAGCTGAAGTAGATCTCATAGCTATTGCTTTGTCTGAGAGTCACTCCCTTTTCTAATTTTTCTGTTTCTTCTCTAAGCCTTTTGTGTGTGTGTGTGTGTGTGTGTGTGTGTGTGTTTAGCTCCCAGTGGGTGCAACACTAGCACAGCCTATTTACTGGGGCTGCCATCTCACCCTGCTGAGAGTAAGCCTAACATAACGTGGTGGGTGGTAAAGACACCAATGCCTGGACTTATACACAAATGTTTCCAACTCTTTCTACAATGGTGGAACTGCAGCAATAGAGGTGGATTTTCACAAAAACCTCAATGCAGCAGTGGCAGATTAGCACAAGGGCCAATGAGGCCCATACCTGGGGCTCCACCCAATTTGGAGCCCCTGGAAAAATCTCCCACTGCCGAGGCCCCTGGACTGGAGGAACTCTCGATCCCTGCTATGGCCCCAGGGCCACAGTGAGGGCACAGAGCTTCTTGGGTCTCAGTGCCTCAGCAGAAGGCGGAATGGGGGAGCTGAAAGGGCTGAACTAGGGGCAGGGCTGCTGGGGAAGGAGTGGAATGGGGTGGGGCCATGGTCGGGGTTGCAGATGGAAGGGGTGGGATAGGGGCAGGGCCACAGGTGGGAGGGGTGAGACAGACCCAAAGTTCTGGCACTGTGGCCCCCTGACTTGCTCCAGTCCGGGGCCCTAGGAGACCTTGATCAAATTGATCATATCTGGGGTGCTCATTGTGTGGAAGAGGGCAATGACAATTGGTAAAGGCTGCACTTTAATTAGTCAAATTATAGCCAAGGTTCTCAGTGATGGACAGTTCAGCATGGTCACTTGCACCTCATCCTTTCATCCTTTGTCAGTTCTTAGGGACTTTCACTGCACGGAACCCAACTATTGATGCTAGGAGAGTCTCAGGGCAGCTTCACTCACCCACTAGCGTCCCTCTCCCCTTCTGGGGCTTGAGGTAAGAGAAGATCTTGATCCCCAGCCATCAATGCCATCAAGTGCATTGGTTGGGTGGTCTCCTGATGTAGTTCCCAAGCCTCAGGTTTGAGTTTGCCCCTAGGGGATTAGACATGATACCCCTATCTGGTAAGGAGATGCGCTTAGGATGCCTATTATCATAGAATCATAGAACCATAGAGCTGGAAGAGACCTCAGAAGGTCATCAAGTCCAGCCCCCCTGCTCTAGGCAGGACCAATCCCAACTAAATCAACCCAGCCAGGGCTTTGTCAAGCCGAGACTTAAACACCTCTAGGGATGGAGACTCCACTACTTCCCTAGGTAACCCATTCCAGTGCTTCACCACTCTCCTAGTGAAATAGTTTTTCCTAATATCCAACCTGGACCTCTCCCACCACAACTTGAGACCACTGCTCCTTGTTCTGCCATCTGTCACTACTGAGAATAGCCTTTCTCCATCCTCTTTCGAACCTCCCTTCAGGAAGTTGAAGACTGCTATCAAATCCCCCCCCTCACTCTTCGCTTCTGCAGACTAAACAGACCCAACTTCCTCAGCCTCTCCTCATAAGTCATATGCTCCAGCCCCCTAATCATTTTGGTTGCCCTCCGCTGGACCCTCTCCAATGCGTCCATATCCTTTTTGTAGTGGGGGGGGGCCCAGAACTGGACACAATACTCCAGATGTGGCCTCACCAGAGCCGAATAGAGGGGAATAATCACATCTCTGGATCTGCTGGCAGTGCTCCTCTTAATGCAACCTAATATGCCATTAGCCTTCTTGGCTACAAGGGCACACTGTTGACTCATATCCAGCTTCTCATCCACTGTAACCCCCAGGTCCTTTTCTGCAGAACTACTACTTAGCTGGTTGGTCCCCAGCCTGTAACAATGCTTGGGATTCTTCCGTCCCAAGTGCAGGACTCTGCACTTGTCCTTGTTGAACCTCATCAGATTTCTTGTGGCCCAATCCTCCAATTTGTCTAAGTCACTCTGGACCCTATCTCTGCCCTCAAGCGTATCTACCTCTCTCCCTAGCTTAGTGTCATCTGCAAACTTGCTGAGGGTGCAATCCATCCCCTCATCCAGGTCATTAATAAAGATGTTGAACAAAACCGGTCCTAGAACTGAACCATGGGGCACTCCACTAGAAACTGACCGCCATCCTGACATCGAGCTGTTGATCAGTACCTGCTTGGCCCGGCCTTCTAGCCATCTTTCTATCCATCTTACTGTCCATTTATCCAATCCACATTCCTTTAACTTGCTGGCGAGAATATTGTGGGAGACCGTATCAAAAGCCTTGCTAAAGTCAAGGTATATCACATCCACTGACTTTCCCATGTCCACAGAGCCAGTTACCTCTTCATAGACGCTAATCAGATTGGTCAGGCACGACTTGCCCTTTGTGAATCCATGCTGACTATTCATGATCAGTTTCCTCTCTTCCGAGTGCCTCAAAATGGATTCCTTAAGGATCCCTTCCATGATTTTTCCAGGAACCGAGGTAAGACTGACAGGCCTATAGTTCCCTGGATCGTCCTTCTTCCCTTTTTTGAAGATGGGAACTACATTTGCCTTTTCCCAATCATCTGGGATCTCTCACGATCTCCACGACTTTTCAAAGATAATGGCCAAAGGCTCCTCAATGACATTTGCCAACTCTCTCAGTACCCTCACATGCATTAAGTCCGGACCCATGGATTTGTGTACGTTTAGCTTTTCTAAATAGTTCCTAACCTGTTCTTTACCCACCAAGGGCTGTCCATCTTCATCCCATCTTGCGTCACTTAGCGCATTAGTCCGGGAGCTGACCTTGTCCGTGAATACAGAGGCAAAGAAAGCATCGAGTACTTCAGCTTTCCCCACATCATCTGTCACTAGGTTACCTCCTTCATCCAGTAGGGGCCCCACACACTCTCTGATCACCTTCTTCTTGCTAATATGCCTGTAGAAACCTTTCTTGTTATCCTTCACATCCTTTGCCAGTCGCAATTCCAATTGTGCTTTCACCTTCCTGATAACCCCCCGGCATTCTCGAGCTATACATTTATAGCCCTCCCTCATCATTTGTCCAAGTTTCCACGTTTTGTAAGCTTCCTTTTTGTGCTTAAGTTCACCAAGGATTTCCCCTGTAAGCCAATCCGGTCTCCTACCATGTTTGCCTCTCTTGCTATGCATTGGGATGGTTTCTTTCTGTGCCTTCAATAAGGCTTCTTTAAAATACTGCCAGCTGTCCTGGACTCCTTTCCCCTTCATGTTGCTCTCTTACATATAGTGCAACTCCTCCTCCTTTTCTCCCCTGCCTGTTCTTCCTGAACAGTCTATACCCTTCTATGACAGCGCTCCAGTCATGCGAGTCATCCCACTAAGTCTCTGTTGTCCCAATTAAATCATATTTCTTGGACTGGGCCAGGGCCTCCAGTTCTTCCTGTTTGTTGCCCAGGCTTCTCGCATTAGTGTACAAACACCTCAGATAACCAGTTGATCGCCCTAGCTTTTCCATTCGAATCAGGGGTCCTCCTTTCTTGCTCGTTCCTCTTTGCATTTCTTCCCGGTATCTGACTTTCCCACTCCCCTCAGGGTTTTGGTCACCATCCCCCAATGAACCTAATTTAAAGCCCTCCTCACTAGGTTTGCAAGCCTGCCCGCAAAGATGCTCCTTCCTTATGTTACCTTTTGGGATCTGGAGTTGAAATCAGGAGTTGAAATCAGTGTGGGGCGTTGGACAAAGTTTGTGGCAGTGAAATGACTCTCACGTAGGTCCAAACTGTGACCTCTGGGAGAAGGAGAATTCCAGTGGTCTGGTTGCTCCAAACCCAACCCTAGGTTTCACTGTGAGAAAGGTTAAAAAACCCCAGCCAGCCCTGGTCACTCTGGTGGTATGGTGAAAAATTCCTTCCCAGCCTCAAAGTGGCAATTAGTACAGCCTGACCAAGCAAACAAGATGGCGGGTGAGGGACTACTGGAAACCAACTATCAGGAAGTGGCTCTGAGCACATGGATCTTATCATGGCTCCAAATTACAGGCCAAATCTTGTGAGACCTCAAGCCTACCATGGAAATCCTCCGGGATCTGGTAAAGTCACAGAACCGGGCCTGTCCCATCCTTTTGACACCTCACATCTTGGGAGTAACCAAAACACTCTTTTCATTAGGCTTGCGGCCTTAACTCAGAACAGTGTCAGTGCTTTGAAAGGGTCTCAAAGATCCCAAGTGTCACCTATACAATTACTTGAACCCAGAGCCTCTAGGCTTCCAGAAAGTGTCAGCCATCCCTAAAGATCAACAGACTCCATCCTAAAGATTCAGAGGGTCCAGACATTGTTATGTACACAACTCAGATACCTCATTGGAGGGCATTTGACTCTAGAACATGTTCTCCTGTTCGACCAAAAAAGCCTGTGGATATTTTAAGCAGGTTGGACTGCCTATGCTTTCCCATGAGCAGGGTAAGAGCAGGATCGATAGGGACTGTCTCCAAGGCAGACATGCTCAATGACTGCCTGATGGGTGTCTTTTAAAAATCGAATAAATATGTCTTATCTATTATTTACTGAGTGCTTTGAGCAGGTTCAACAAGGAACACAACACAGTCAGAAATGACATCTGCCTGTAGGAGTTTACAGTCTAAGTCAGACAGAAAATACCCAAGCAATGAGCAGATGATAAAAGTTTCTGAGTGGTATAGATGTGCTTTAAAAAAAGTAGAAATCTGATATAAATATAGTGCACTCATTTCTAAGGCCTTGTCTACACTGGGGAAGTGCATTGTGCTAGAAAATGTGTTCACTAACCTTGGCTTAACTATGACCAGCTAATATATTTGTAAATTTAACTTGTGCTTGTGTGCTTTAGGTGCTAATCCTGTATAGTAGCGAGTTAACCAACACGTGTTTCTAACCCAGCATGCCCACTCTCCCAGTGGAGACATGGACTCAGGGGTTTATGTATACGTCAGAATGAGACAATAAGTATTGAAACCTTATGGATTCTGGAAAGTATCATCCATGTACCCCAAATCAATTGAGTCCCAAGAGGGTGACATCTATGGACTCGATCTCTTCACGTAGCTCAGCACCCATTCCTTCACTCTCCGTGTTTATTCTGTCTTGGGTTTTCTCTCAGTGCTCCACCAATGGACTCCACATTAGAGCTGGGCAGAGATCAGCCTCCAAGATGAAAGAATTTCCCCACTACAGGAGCAAGTACAAACTCTGAAGAACTATGTGAGATAGTTTTGTGAGGAGACTCATTATATTCCAGGGATTTGGAGTAAAATTAACCCAAGTCCATTGGTCACCTTTCTGTTTCCCATTCACACAACATTAGGACTGTTAGGGTATGTCTAGACTACATGGCTCCGTCGACAGAGCCATATAGATTAGGTTTCTAGACATAGGGAAATGAAGCGGCGATTTAAATAATCGCCACTTCATTTACATCAAAATGGCTGCCGCGCTGTGCCGATCAGCTGTTTGGCGGCACAGCGCAGTAATCTGGACGCTCCACAGTTGACAAGGGAAGCCCTTGTCAACCGCCCTGTTATGCCTCGTGGAATGGCTTCCCTTGTCGACCATGGAGCGTCCAGACTACCACGCTGTGCCGCCAAACAGCTGATCGGGCACAGCGCGGTGGCCATTTCGATGTAAATGTAGCGGCGATTATTTAAATTGCCGCTTCATTTCCCTTTTTCAAGTACACTTATCTACATGGCACCGTTGACGGAGCCATGTAGTTTATACGTATACCCTTAGTGAAAGGAGCTTTCGCCAATGGCATAGTTATCCTTGGACTCCATTCTCATGGCAGGAGGAAGAAATAGTGCATAGTTGTGTAGTGAAAACTGATCAGACCCTCGTACTTTTTCATCCTCTCACATTTTATGAGAACAAGATAAAAATGACAACTGGTAAATTTACTACAAAATAACAATCATAATAAATACTTCTTCAAAGAGCATGTTGCTAGCTTGTGAAATTCACTATCACTGGAGTTCATCAGGTCAAATACTTTGGCTGGAACTGAATGTTATGGGCATTAATACCATGTATAGTTATGCATATGAAGATAACAGTAATCCAATTTCATGCTTCAGGACATAATGATTTGTTTCCTACTCCCCCATACAGCACTGAGCAATAGCCTGGGTATATTATGCCCCCTTGCCCCCCACAGCTTCCCCTGAAGGAACTAGCTGCAAACAGAGACAAAAAAAAAGACTTGATCTGAACTGGTGCAGCAAATCTCATTTCTTTATGAATGAAAAAAAAATCTAGGGGGAGGGCTTTTCAGAGGTGGCATAGGACCTGAGTCAGCCCTGCACCTCAGACCCTCAGGGTAAAAAGTGTGTCTGGCATATACCGAGATGGTAGGCCACAAGTAGTTCCACTCCAGATAGACAAAATAGGGTGGGTTTTTTTTAATAACAGATTCAATCCAATTTTTCATTCCAACACAACTGTAGATTCTGGATCTAAAAACCTATTTAAATTCTTTGGTCCAAAGCAACCGATGTGGTTCTCTTTATCCAGCAGATGCTGGCTTTGAACAGAATGAGATCACAGTCGCTTTCTTATCTCTCTGCAAGTCTGGACAAGAAACTAGACTGGATAAAACTCATCTGGCTCCAGAAAATGAGTCAGATCATGACATTACACAACTTGAGTGGCAGGAGGTGGGAAGGGAAGTGCAGAGGAGGGAGGAATTCTGTTTTGCTGTCTCACAGGAGCTCGGCTCAGCAGCATCCTGTGTTTTTACAGTGAAAGTCTTGATTTTATTATTTTTTTTACCTAATTTTTATGTGTTGCTTGAAGTACGAGTTCAGTCTAGTTACTCATATGGATGCCCATGCCATAGTGTGTGAGTCCTAGCCAAGTATTAAAACAAAAATAACCTAAGCAATCTTCTCTTCCTTCCTTCCTTCCTAAGCTCTAGAAGAAATAGCTTGATAAATTAGCCTGGGTGTGTGTGGTGAAGAGCTCATAAAGGGATAACCAAGTACAGTACAGCGATTAAGTTTGCACTTAGTTCTGAATATGGTGAAGTCCAGGGGCATTCTTATCACTTTATGTAGGGAGTTTCCCAGCCTAGGCCCGCTCCTGTGGAAGGTCTGTCACCTCTGCTCATGACTGGTCCCCCCCGCCATTGGTCAACAGTTTTATTGTTTCAATTTATCGAAGCTATTGTGGGAAGTCAGGGTCATAGAGTTGCTCTCTCAGGCAGCTACAGCCCATCTCATGGAGAGCTCTTGATAGTAGGATAAAAAGCATAAGCTGGCCTCTGAATTCAATGGAGAGATGCTGCAGGAAATGAAGCAATGAAGTGATGTGTTCCTGATTACCTGTGTTACTAAACAAGAGGACTCCTGTGTTTGGTACCCATCACATGCTATTTGGGTACCCAACAGCAGAGACAAGTGCAAAAGAATCCCATGACTGCAAAACAACTGAATGAACTGAAGGCAGTTCCTCAAAGCACTTTCCATGTCCTGTCAGCATCACTTAGTCATACTCTGGCTTTAGATTTAGCCAGTTGCTCTTCACCCAGCTACTGATTTCAGCTTGATTTCAAGGGAGATGGTGCTATTTACGTTTCAGGTAGAGGAGAGGTTGATCTGAGGGGTGTTTGGCCTATTTGGTTATCTTATGAGCTATCCCTCTTGTTTCCTTGTGATGTCGATGGCCATGGGGAGAGGACTGAACATCACAGGAGGAAGAGTGGCCCATAATCATCCCATAGGTTCGGTCCAGGAGCGAGATGTGAGTCATCTCAGGATGTTTCATTGAACCTTCACAGGCTCTTGGATTTGGAGCAGCTGTGTTTTGAGATCTATGTCCCACTGGGGCATCCAGCAGGATGAGTATGGATGTGCTTCTCTTGTCTTTGGACAGCAGAAAGTGAGTCATCTGCTGTCCACTAGCACGAAACTGAACTGGGCCCTGTTCTAAAACCTGGAAGTTATGCAGAAAATTGCTAGCCAATAAATTTGCATTGGGGAAGGTGAGTCTCTGCCTAGCTCTCCGTGCCTGCCCTGGGTAGCAGGCGAGGCCATGCCTTCCTTTCCTCTGTGCTGGCCTGTGGAATGGCCCTAGTGCACTGAGGGAAAGGGGAGGGGAGCACATTGCTCTGCCCTATTATTGCAAGGAACAGCCCTAGAAGAATATGTGAGCAAGATCCCCGGGCCTTGCTGCAGCCCCAAGCTGTCTCTGTGAATAACTGCCTCTCTCCCCCCTTCTCCAGCTCAGGAATTCTGGCCTCAAGATGCTGAGCCTGGGCTGTGTGGGCCGTGAGGTGTTTGCGCTAGAAACATATGTGACAGCTGCCATTTGGCTGACACATGAGAGGCCTCCCAAGCTAAAAGCATGAGTTGCACACTACATCTTGAGCTAATGAGCCAGTCTTTGTAATGTGGGGCGGGGGAAGATAGAGGGCTGTAATAGTCTGTGTACTGGGCAGGGGAGATCTGGAGATGTGTACTGAGCAGTGGATCATGCCAGTTGGCTAGCCAGCAAGTAGTCATTTATTCTGCAATAAACTGGGGAGCCCCCGTATAGTTTATTTTTTGCTGGTCCCCTAACTCAAGTTACACTGCAGTTTTTATTCCGTGACTGAGTACTACGTTAGAAAACCACAGAACACCACTTGTCATCACCTACAGCTCACAACTTAAACCCCTCCAGGGCATCATTAACAATCTACAACCTATCCTGGAAAATGACCCCTCACTCTCACGGCCTTGGGGGACAGGCCAATCCTCACCTACAGACAACCCCTCAACCTGAAACAAATTCTTTCCAGCAACCACGCAGCACACCTCCATCATATTTACCAGGAATCTAGTCCTGCAATCAACCCCGGTGCCAGCTCTGTCCACATATCTCTACAAGTAACATCTTCACAGGACCTAACCACATCAGCCACCACATCAGAGGCTCATACAACTGCACATCCACCAATATGATCTATGCCATCAAGTGCCAGCAATGCCTGTTAAGCAACATTTTAACTTGCCCAGGCGCTCACTAATGGATCTAAAAGTGACTATTACAAAGCAATTTCAAAAACCAGCTGGAGAGAAAAGCTGCAGAACTTGGTTTCATTTACAAATTTGACACCTGTAATCAAGGTTTGAACAAAAACCTGACCTGTATGGGCCACTACATTCCACACCCTAATGACATAAAAAGCTAAGCACTGGGAATGTACAGCCAAGTCTATTAGCCTCATGTTACATGCACACTCTAATTGACAATATTTTTTCTTATTTTTTCCCTTCACTTTCCCTCCCCATCCCCTCTCTTTCTCCACTATTCATTTGTACCCCAGGCCCCTTACTTCATTCATCTGAAGAAGTGGGTTGTGCCCACGAAAGCACATGATACCATCTACATGATTTGTTAGTCTCTAAGGTGCTGCAAGACTATTCGTTGTTTTTTCTGTTTTTTCAGTTAGAGTATGTCTACACAGCAAAGTTATTTAGAAATAACAGCCGTTACTTCGAAATAACTTTCCTAGCGTCTACACAAGCCAACTGCTATTTCGAAATTAATTCAAAATAGCGGAGGGCTTATTTCAAAATTGGTAAACCTCATTCCACGAGGAATAGCACCAATTTCGAAATTGCTATTTCGAAATAAGCACTGTGTAGATGCTTATTTCGAAATAGGGGGCCTCCAGCCTTTCCCAGGGGCCACCCTGGCCACAATGTAACTTCTGACCTGATGCCCTGCCGGAACCAGTTCCGGCTGGCCTTAAATGCGAGTCAGCGTCCAATCAGTGTGGATGCACTATTTCAAAATAGCAAAAAGCTATTTCGAAATGCATTTTGTGTGTAGACGCATTATTTTGAAATAAGATATTTCAAAATAACTATTTCAAAATTTGATATTTTGAAATAACACTGTAGTGTAGACATACCCTTACAGACTAACGTGGCTACCCCTCTGAGACTTTTAAGGTTGGACTAAGTTTGATCTTTCTTTGTAAATGGGAAGTTAAGGTTTTTAGCTGTTTGCTTAGCGCATGTAATAGATTTTCTTTAATCCCACTAATAGCTCATTTAGAAGCTGCCACCTTCAGCCGCAACCAGCTCCCAGCCAGTTCCAACTTTTCTGAGCTGGCTCTGTCAGTGCTGTGCTTCTCATTTCATCTGAGACATCTATTTGCTAATGGAGGAAAAATAAAATAATTGTTCGAGGCCCCTCCAAGGCAGAGAGCTCAAATCACCTAATCTTTTTTCTCTTACTTTAATGTGCCACTTAGAAGGGACTCCAGCCAATAGTGAAGGAGGTGCGAGGGGATCGGACGTGGGAGAGGGGAGCCTCTGACCTTAACCCACAGTGCATTGCAGGTGTTCCTGTTGACCAGCTCTGCTGAGAGTGGTTCTGACTCAGTGCATGATTATGGGAAGACTTAGTGAGGAGGACGTGAATTCAGCCATCAAGGAAAGGGACTAGACCTCCATTTAGGGTGCTTCTGCCCACGGCTGGTTAATGGCTTGGACCCAGATAGCTTGCTCTAGACGCAGCCTTGACCCCATTAGCCACTGGCATCCACTCTGGCTCCCCCACTCTCTCCTGGCTCAATTTCCTGAGGTTTCTGGTTTCCTGAGTGAGGGCAGAAGGTGTTTTGGCAGAGAAAGTGGGAGCCTGGGGGTGGAGGGTGGATCCAGCGGGGGCGACAGAGGAGGAGTCACTGATCACTGATAATAAATAAAAAGGCCCCCCTGTCTCCAGTTAATGCTACAGGACGCTGGGAGAACTCCCCCTGAGACAAGAGCTGCAGACTGAAGAGGAAGCAAGTCCGGAGTGAGTATGCAGAGATCTCCCTGGAGTTAGTTATTAATGTCTGTGCAGTGCTGTGCAGCAGTAAAATGTTAGAGAGATGCTGTGGAATGTATTATTATTATCTCATCCACCGTGACAAGGGCGCCAGGGCTGCCTTTGCTGCGATATCCTGTTCCCAGGGACTGCAGAAATTTCCATAGTTTGCAGGCAGTTAATCTTAGCTCCTGTTCTGTGACTACTGTACACCAGAAGATGCTGTTAGTTGACAAGGGCTGGGAGTCAAGTGTTGAGCTGGGTGTGCTCCATGCGGTGTGAGTCTTGCTGGCTTCCCCTGGCAAGGTGGGCTGTACCCCCCAAGGAGGGATGTGAGTGTGTTAGGAGCCTGGTGGTGGGTAGCCAGGGACTCTGCAATGAAGTTCCCACAGCAACAGCACAGGCGCTCCCCTGGGGACAGCGCAGAAGGGTGGTTAATTTGCCTTCCAACAATGTCTGCTTGTGGGTAAAAGTGAAGTGTTTGGGCTAAGGCCTGTTCATGACATGGCCTCACTTCTGTGGTGGCAGTGTGTGATACCACAGGCATTCTGGGGGCTGGAACAGTGACCATGAGGACTCAGCGCTGGAGGACAGGACAGGTACATGGAGAGGAGTTGGTTAGCACTGTGCGACCCCATCACCAGTACATTTCTCTGTATATCTTTCCAGCATCTCCCTCTCTGTGTGCCAGTCTCTGCCTCTCCAGGCTCACTCCTTATCCCTCTCATGGCAGCCTTCCCACAGGCTGCTGGAGCAACCACGGGTTAAGCCCATAAAGTCCACATTCCGTAAAAGCCCTTGAACTGCATGAAATGCAACAATTCCTTACCCAGACCTATAAGCTCCCTTAAAAAAAGCAGACCACTGCTCTCAAATCCAGGAGGTACTGGGAGGAGCAGGAGGTGTGTGTGTGAGGCAGGAAGGAACTATGAGTTTGGAGTCAACTATTTCCTGGCATTGGTAGGGATACTGGCAAAGCCCAGGATAATCTGGTCCTTTCACAGGTCCAAGGCTCAGCCTGGGAGGGAATCATTTGGTTTCTGACAAAATTTTGGTGCATTCTAGGGTCCCTGCATAGTGTGAATCCTCCAGGAGAGGATTGTACATGTGTAAGCACAATGGCAAAGTATAACGCTGGCAACAGAGCAACTGTCTTGCTGGCCTCAGGGCATGAACTGAGCTGGATCTGTGCCCAGGCTGTGTGACAGCTCCAGACTGCTGGAAACATCTGCATGCCATCCCACTGGCTGGCATGGGGTGCTCTGTCACCCCTCCTCAGTGAACTTCATTTGGCTGTAACAGCCTCTTACCACTCAGACACAGACACTGCCCAGTGTGCCCTGCACTCATACATGCTGCTTTGGCCATGGCTTCACATGTGGTTTAAGTGAAACCATTGATCCTAGATCGCTTTTCTTTGAGCTGGCAGCTAGGAGGCTAGAGACAACAGTTCACATCCTCCCCGCCCTGGGCCAACTAGCCTGAGAAACCGGTGTCAGAAGCTGGACTAGAGTTTCCCACATAGCAAGCCAGAGTACTTTGGCTGGATCACTGGGGCAGACTCTGCAGGTCTTCTGGCTCCTGCTGGCCTGCAGAGCAATGGATTTTGGCTGAACTTGGGTCCCTGTATGGCAGGGGAGAGTGTTAGCACCAGATCTTGTTCCAAGAGTCAGCAGCTCAGAGTGAAGGATTCATCATTCACCCAGAAGAGGTGGCCTGGCCTCATTCTACTTAGGGAGCAGCATTTGTCTGGGGTCTCAGAGAAGAAACATAGAGATAGGTTTCTGGGGGCTACTGCAGTATAAATGTGAACTAACAGTGATCCCAGCAGACGGGATCCCGTCAAGACTTTGAGTACCATGAAGACAGGGCACAGTAGGGTGTGGGCGGGGAAATAACCAGGCTGAACACCTCTCTTACCCCGGCAGATGGAGGCAACCAGAGCCGAGCTGGGGCATATTAGGGATCAGTCTGAGGGGAAGCCAAGGACGGAACATTTGAGCTCAAGTTTCCCCATCTCTCCAGGAAGCAGGGGTTTGGTCCCATTCCTTCCAGCTATGGAGCTGACAGACAGTACAGGCTCGGTGTGTCTGGACCAAGGGTGGTGATGGCAAAGCGGAGAGATCAGAGAAGGAATTAGGGAGACAAACATGTGTGGTCCCCCTCCGTGTCTGGAATTACACTCAGATAGTTCAGCATTTCTGGACATGCAGTGTTAACAGCTCACCTCCCTTTGAACTCCAGCACCCTCCCCCTCAACAAGGTCGGGAAAGGGAGCGTGCCTGCCCTACCGTCAAAGGCAGATTAGACCTGTTTATAGAGGGTGTTTTGTAACAGTCCCATAGAAGGCGAGAGGCAGCCAGGCTCTACTTTCCCCAGGCTTCATCTGATTCCTCTCCTCCCAGTTGCTGCTTTCATAGTAAACACTCCACTGCTAACTTTGCAGCCTGCCCAGAATTTCCCTCTGCCCTGAGTGGAAAGACAGTTAGAGAGTGAGAAAGCGCAAGAGAGAACAACTCCCTCACAATGCGGACCCTCATCCTTCTCGCGCTCCTGGCTGTTTTGATTGCTGCAGCTTTCTGCTATGGTAGGTGACCTCTTTTATTGGAGCTTGTTTGGAGTGGCCACTGGTCACTGACACCTCTTGGTCTGTCGAGATGTTTTACTTTGATGTTTATCTCCTGTTCTCTGTTGCTGTCTTTTTGACCATCCTCTACCCCAGAACTCCCTCTGCCAAAGTGTCAGACCACTCTGCCTCTCTTCCAAAGCTCAGTCACCTAATCTGCCTCCAGTCTATAGATGCCTGCACTTTGGACCCTTCCTCTTTACCCAGTCCCTCACGATTGCAAACTATCCCCACATCCCTGGCAATCCCAGTCTATGTGGATCATAGGCAGAGGAGATGGAAGGGATCTGATTAGGTCTTCCTTGATCAACACAACTTGTGGATGCACTGGAGGGGAGATCCTAGATGCTGCTTATATATCAAAGTGATGCAAGATCTGGTAAGGGGTATTCGTCGTATAGATCCCAAGCCTTATTTCCTATAAGAAGGTGACTCTCTGAACTGTCCCTGGGTTGTCATCCTGTTGTATTTGTTAATAGTGAGCGAGATTTCTCCTCCCAACTTTCCTGTCTCCTTATGTAATAGCTCTCCTGTTTTCTCTAATAGCACATGCATACTAATGGAGGGATCTGACCTTGCATTGAAACATGCACACACGGTGATATTGTGTACTTCTATAGCATTTTTCATGGAAGGATCTCAAAGGGCTTTATAAATGCAAATTCACTAATGAAGCAGGCTGCCCCACTGTGAAGTGGTCTTATACACATTATACAGAGGGATACATAAAGGAGCAGATGGCACAGCCCTGGATAGAACCCGCTGGTGCAATCCTTCTCTAGGTGGCATATTCCCTTCCTTGCTTTGTTTTTTAAATAAGACAGCTCAGTCTCTCTTCCCTGCCATTTATTAATGATGAGTGAAAAATTCTGTGTTTCGTAAGCTGTAGAGCCTCACTCAACGTTTTCCTCTTCTTTCTCCAGAATCCCACGAGAGTATGGAATCCCATGAGATTTACGGTAAGAGACAATTTTACTCCTTTATTTAAATTAGAGGGGGAACTAAGGGATCCCTGTACTCGATTGTTTTTACACTCTGCTAGCGGTTCAGCTGAGACTAGGCGGCATGAGAGTGGGGGATTGGTGGAAATTAGAAAAGGGAGAATAAACCCCTCCAGACAAATAGGATTTCTTTGGCAACGAAATTTCAGGATGAGTGAAAGGGGGAGCAAAAAAAGATAAAATGCACATTGACTCCAGGAAAGCATTTGACAGAATGTCTTACAGAATCTTACCTGAAAGCTAACTGAGACTAGCTTTGATCACTGACATGCCCAGGAAAGGGTCTCAGAAAATGCTATTGATAAACAGCAAAGTGCTTTGGGAAGAGCTGCCTAAGAGGTGCTGCAGAGATAGGCCACATCTGGTATTAAACCACTAATGAGATGCTTGCTGTAAGAGAACTCATGCCCCGCTGCCTTTCCCTCTTCACTACAAGAAGCAGCTGAGATTGGCAGGCATGTGGAGCTATTACTCATTTGGAAAAAGAAGTAAACAGCATGTTGGCTCAATTGGAAGAGGATGAGAAATTTGAGGAAGGAAAAATAATAAAGAGCAATCTGAGCAAGTTTAGAATATAGATGGGTAAAGTTTTTATTTTTTAAAGAAATATAACTTGGACAAATATAAGTTAGTACATTTTAGGGAAAAATAATTCAAAATATAGATTATCAGTAGCAGGGAGACATGTAGAAAGCAGGACATTACAAAGGAGCGTTTAGGTCACAGGGATCCAAAAACTGAACATAATCCTGTAATATGAAATGGCAGCAAAAAAATTAAAAAGAGCTTCTATCACTTTGAGCTGTATCTACAGAGGCATCAAACTTGGGTGCAGATCAGCAACAGGATTTGTTTTCTTGACATTAAGGCCCGTGGTGTCCAACCAGTTCTGAAGGAGTAGCCACTTAGCAAACTAGCCACATTATTCTGAATATGCTATAGCGACTAGCCACATTATTCAAGCCAACTAGCCACACTCAACCGGCCAAATAGCCACAAGTGGCTACTAGCTAGCATGTTGGACACCACAGCACTAGAGAGTCCTTGGGACATGTAGTTAATCTATATCCTGACAGCCGAGGGAAACAGGATAATCGTGGATCAGTATTTGACAAATGTAAACACCATAAAGACAGATGAGGAGAACCCATTTAGTGTGGCTCAATGAGATGATAGTAGACCGTAAGCAATTTAGGCTGAATATTAAGGAAAAAGATCAGATTATGTGATCTATTAGAGTGGGGAATGATCTCACTAGAGAAATGAGGGAAGCCTCATCGATGGCTTACTTAAAGTTGATCTGGAGAATGCAGTGGAAGAAACAAGCAGTGGAGACTGGCTGAGCAGCATGACCTTTTCCATCCTGAATGTATGGAATGCAAGTAGCAGGCTGCAGAGAGCATGAAGTCATGAAGAGTAGGAGGCTGGTGAGAATGCGAGGCTAGTGGAACAGGGGACGCCCATGACAATGAGAGGCTGGTCGCGTACGGGACTTTGTCATACAGGCAGCTAGTAAAAATAGGAGGTTGATGGGGTCCAGGGTTTCAAATGGGAGGACACATATCCCATCAGTTGGCAGAGCAGGATTTGTTGTAAGCAGTTGGTGAGCTTCATTTCAACTATTCATTCATTACAAATAAATAAATACTCTCTCACCTCATCAGATCCCTTCATTAACAGACGAAATGCCAACAACTTCATGAACGCTCAGCCGAGACGATACCACTTTGTGCAGGAGAGGTATGTTTTCATAGGGTCTTAGGACACAGATAGAGGGGAACTGGGGGAGATAAAGATCTCTCCTAAGCAAGTTCAAGTTTTGATGCCATTGAGGGAGGCCCATGCTATTGGCTTGGACACAGAATTCCTCTCTCAGACTGAGGATCCCAATGGGGAATCCAAAACTAATTGAAGATAGAGGGAGATTAATATGGAATGTTCTTAGCATGGGAGCTCTTCTCTGTGCCCATTGGGCATAAACTAGTCAGCCTGAGTACTAGAGGACAGCGGGGGAAATCACTGGTGTAAATCCTGACAGGAAGGATGGCCTAACAGTTAGACACCAGTCTAGCCCTCGGGGAGACACAGGGTCATTCCCTGATCCACAACAGGCTTGTGTAAATTCAGTGAGCCTCTCTGTGCCTCAGATCCCCATAACAACACTTCCCTATCTCATGGAAGTGTGGAGAGGATAAGATTATGAGGTGCCCAGATACTACAGTGATTGGGGGGGGGGGCATAGAAATTCCTAAAACTGACAGAAATGGGTTGAGGGTGAGTCCTGAAAGAGAGGAAGAGAGAAACCCAGAGCTAAAGTGCACTGTTCTGTATAAGAGAGACTCGGAAGGCCTTAGCTCTGACCTTTTACATGGCTGTCAGCCTAGAATAACTCCACTGATTTCAGTGTAGCTACTCTGGAGAACAGCAGTGAGCAGAGATCAGCATCAACTTCAGGATTTTCCCAAGGCAAACCTTTTCCCCCAACGGTTTGTGTTGGCATCAGAAATGGGAATAGCTTTCCTGACTCTAGATGTATCTGCCCCTGGATCAGACGGGAAGAAGGCTCCCTTGTAATGAGATTTCTATGTGGTTATCTCAAATAAATAACATAAACAAAGTTCATTGTAAAAAGGTTAGCCCTCTGAGCTTATTTTTCTAAAGAAGGTGATGAGTTCACATGTCCCCAATGAGAGGGCTAGATGGTCCCTTTGTGGGATGTTTCCACTTCTTTCCCTATCCCAGGCAACATGAAAGATCTGAAGGCAGCAGTTTGAGCTACTGGGGAAGTAAGACCCACTCCTCCATCAAAAGAATGTACAGTTCCCATCTGCGGTGAATGGCATTTGGGAAAGGGCTCAGTGCAGAGTTATTGCCTTGGCAGAGCCAAGGAGAGCTGAAAGAACTACAGAGGCAAGGGGGGAGGGGAGGGGAAGAGGCGGGGCAAGAGGACCTGGCTACAAACAGCAGAGTTTAAAATAATAACTCTCTCTCTTGTCCCCTTCACCTTCCTTGCATATACAGGATCAGAGAACGTAACAAGGGCCCCCAGGAACGCCAGCGAGAGATCTGCGAGGACTATAAACCCTGTGAGCGCTACGCCATGTTCTCTGGCTACCCTGCTGCCTACAAGCACTTCTTTGGGCAGCGGAGGAGCAAATTTGAGTAACAAGTTCCCATTCCCGGAGCCTGGAGCCCGGGTTCTGTACCTAGAAGGAGCGAAGTCTCTGAAACCTATTAAGTTGCTTGTTCACTGTATGTTATCCTGCCCGCTGCTTCGCTCCCCTGTAGCCGAGGATTCCTAGATTTTGTGTTAATTAGTCTAATGCCGATGTAGACGAGGTTGGACAGGCACCAGGATGGGGGTGTTTATTACACAATAAACTGCTGGTTTGATACTGTTTCTTTGTGACTCCGAGTTTTTCTTTGGAGATGTTCTACAGGGAGGGTTAGTTTTTCTCACTATACTCCACAACAGTACTGTGGTAAATTTCCCTTGCTGCCTCCTCTGCAATCTGTAGGCCCCCCCAGGCACAGAAGAGGACCTGAGCTTCAGGGCATAGTGTACACATTTGGCACATATGTGCAGGTATATTGTGGTAAATGCTTAGGAGTAAAGGTACAGGTACTGTATTCTTGACTGTACTAGGGCAGTGGTTCTCAGCCAGCAGTACACATACCCCTGGGATTACGCAGAGGTCTTTCATGTGGTACATCAGTTCATCTAGATATTTGCCTAGTTTGACAACCGCCTGCATAAAAAGCACTAGCAAACTCAGTATAAACTAAAATTCTATACAGACAATGACTTTTTCATACTACTCCACATACTATACATTGAGATGGAAGTAAAATATTCCAATTGATTTATTTTATAACTATATAGCAAAAAAGAGAAAGTGAGCAATTTTCAGCAATAGTGTGCAGGGATACTTGTATATTAATATGTCTGATTTGGTAAGCAAATAGTTTTTAAATTAGGTAAAAGTTAGGTGTGTACAAAACAGATCAGACTCCTGAAATGGGTACAGTAGTCTGGAAAGCTTGAGAGCTGCTATTTTAGGAGACAGCAGCAGACAGAATGACAAGGGCTTTCTGTAAACTGTGTGTCCTCAGAAATTATTTCAACAGTAGATATGTACCAAGTACATCTTGTGTCAGAGAATTTATGTGTATAACTGGCTAAAAATCCATGATATAGTTTGATAAAGAGCTTGTATATTAATTTTAAAACAAAATAATTTGTTAAGATTGAAAATTGATGAGTGCCAGGGGAAAAGAGCATGGTAACTAAAATATATAAATAAAAATGACCCCAATTTTTAGAAAGCCAGGAAATTCAAAGTTAAGGTTATGTTTAAAACCACCAACTAAATGACCAACTAAATTCATCTAGACAGATTTAACTCTGTCCCCATCTCTGTCCACACCATATCTGAAATGAAGACCCAACCTGATTCCTGAACATCATGCACAGAACAACCAAGGATTCATGTCTCAGTCACAGGGGAAGAACACAAACATCTGACACATTATAACTTGTATCAACACCAAAGAAATGGGCAAAGCCCTTCTCACATTCTTAATAGAACCCAGTGTTGCCATAGACAAGAATGTAAATACCCCCCAAGTCCATTGGCAACCAGAACTTTTTGAATCTCTGCAGTGTTGGGGCTCTTGAAACACATAAAGTCTTCTCTACCTGCTAAATATACCTTGCTTCAGTATTCAAGGCTCCAGGCTTCCTCAGGTTCATATGCAAATACTCAAATATAGAAGTGGAAAACCACCTAGAGTTATGAGCTATAAGATTCCAATTTTGTGGATATATTGTGAGATTAAGCATAAACCCACATCTACTTTACATATTATAAACATGTATCTTCCATAAACAGTCTTCAGCCTTTGTCAAATCCACAGGC
Source organism: Rafetus swinhoei (assembly GCA_019425775.1). Lineage (NCBI taxonomy): Eukaryota > Metazoa > Chordata > Testudines > Trionychidae > Rafetus > Rafetus swinhoei. The sequence continues at coordinate 263,024,569 of CM033437.1, read as the reverse complement.
AAACTCGGGACATACACACCCTCCCACCTGGCCCAGGGGCAAGGCAGTTCTCCTCCCCGCCACCCCAGGATGTAGCCCAAGATTACTGGCCAGCTATGCCAGACTGCAGCTATGCAGTGTCCTTCTGATCGAATTTCAATTTCACTGGTGTAAATCCAGAGTATCTCCACAGATTTCACTGGAGTTACTCTGGATTTGCCTCACTGCACATGATACTCCAGTGTTTATGTCTTAGATTATATGGTTATTTGGGTTCCCTGAATTTTGCATTAACATACTTTCAATCTTTTTACATATATCATTGTGTTTTGAAGGCACTTTTCCCTGAAGTTATATGCATATTCAATCTTTGCTCAAGTTTAATGATATTTTTAAAATTTATTAAATTAAAAGTCAATGTTTCTCAGAATTGATTTCTGACAGAAAACCATGGGCAGTGAATGTTCCCACATTAAGCCTCTATATGAGGTACAGAAAGTCCATGTGGAAATTCTGCTGCCCTTACTACATAGACACTTCCTGTGAATAGTTATTCCTAAATAGCTTATTTCAAAATAGCACGTCTACACTACAGGAAAGCCTCAAAATTAGTTCGAGGCAGGCTTCCTTAATGTAGACGTGCTATCTTGAGTTAGAGCCCCAGAAGCACTGGGGAGGAATAACTTAGAATGGCCTTGGTGAGGGGCTATTTCAAAATAAGGCACTCCACTGCTTATTTTAATAAGGCACTCCAAAATAGCAGCAGTGGAGTGCCTTATTTTGAAATAGCTGTTTTGAAATAGGCGTTATTCCTCGTAGAATGAGGTTTACAGATTTTGGAATAAGCTGTCTGTTATTTTGAAATGATTTTAAAATAACAGAATGGCTGTGTAGAAGCTCACATTATATTTTCAAAATAATGCTAGTTATCTCAAAATAACGGTACAGTGTAGACGCACCCCAACAGACCCTAAATTCGTAACTCTTCTAAACTAGCCAAAGCAACTAACAGTTTTTGAACCCAATAGCATAAAACAAATGTGGAATCTAAATTAGGAAACTTTCCAGAAAGAAAAAAAAACCCCTAAAAAACCAAAACCAAAAATAAAAACCACCCCCCCCCCACCAAAACCTCATTTCTTAAAAACACTCATTGCACCGAAGTGCCTTGTCTAATTTGCCTTGGACTTTCATCAACAAAATTTACTCTGCGATCACTTCCCACATGAAGCATCTCAGATGGGTTGCTGGTTTATTTCAGCAGGACAGTGGTCAATATCAAGTTCTTAATCAGTCTTCAATCTCCTCTTTTGGAGTGTCTACCACAACCCCAAAATAAATACTTAACCCTGGGCAAGCAGCATATGCCTTATTCGACTGCTAGGATCAGATCACTATGTAGAAGTGCAGTATTGTGTGTTATAAACAGTGGGGCTACGTCTACACTGGCAGCTTCTTTCGCAAGAACTGTTTTGCAGAAGAGTTCTTGCGCAAAAAGTCTTCCACAAGAGTGCATCTACACTGGCATATGCTTTTGCACAAGAGATATGCTTTTGCGCAAGAGCATCCATGGCAGTGTGGACGCTCTCCTGCGCAAGAAAGCTCTGATGGCCATTTTAACCATAGGGGCTTCTTGCGCAAGAAATTCATGTTGCCTGTCTACACTGCCCTCTTGTGGAAGAGCGCTTGCGCAAGAGGGCTTATTCCTCATGGGGAGAGGAATAACTCTTCTGGAAGAAGCCCTGTTTTACAACGCTATACTGTAAATTTACTTGCGCAAGAAAGCGTGTGCAGTGTAGACAGCAGGCAAGTTTTTGTGCAAGAATGGCTGTTCTTGCGCAAGAAGCTGCCAGTGTAGACATAGCCTGGATGATCACTGCCCCCACCAAAAGAGTGGTTTTTATAAAGCTGTAGAATGTTGGGGGTTTTGAAAATTCAGGAGCCTAAAGTAAGCAAGGGTCTATTGTTCCCTTAAACTTACTAACTTACAGAAAAGAATGTAACAATATAGGGAAAAATGCAAAGAAAGAAGGAACAAATCTTCTCTCTATCTGCCTCAAGCAGTCAGGGAAACAAACAAAAATGTAAACCACATGTATAAACCATGAGTACGTACACAATCACACAGAAATAAACCTCCCAGAGACAGTCAGATTCCCAGCTGATGGAAAGTGGCACAGCCAAACTTCATTAACTAAAATTGATTTATACCAGTTGAGTATCTGTTCCAGCTTAATTTAATGTTCTTGGGTTAGTTCTTCTCCCATTTATATACTCAAGAGGACTTCCAGGCAAGTCAATGGACTTAAACCAATACAAATTCAGAGACAGGAAATTCAAGTGCTTCTCAGGAAAAAGCGAATTTGGAATAAAAATATTAAAAGTACTGGTGGGGCTGATATACAAACTCACACAAGCCCAGTGATTCCCAGATCAAAAGGAGGAGGAGAGTTAGGTTTGCTGAAAGAAAGCAAGCAGACACTGTAGAGCAGGGCTACTCAACTTTGGAAGTCCCAGGGGCCACAATGATACTTGCAACATATGCTGAGGGCCGCAACTTAAGTGTGGTTGCATAAATACTGGACACCTGGCAACCCTATCTAGACTATCCATTATGCTTTTCTCAGCAAGCTGAAATCACCTGTGGCATATGCAGTGCAGCCTAGGGAAACTGGGCCACATTCAAAAGGTGCAACAGAGTTTCAGAGGCAGAAAAAAAATTAAAAGTGGATTTTTATTTTTTTATAGGCCAATCACAAATCCTACTGAGGAATGGCAAGGCCAGGAGAGGAGCACCTGTAAACTGGTCACAGGAGCAAATGAAATTACTCATGAGGCATTCTTATAACATCCATGGGAGGGAAGCAGAAGCACATATTGCTGAGGTTTTGTTGACCCATAAGCACCTCATTTGAATTCTGCCATGAAACCCATGTCTTCTGGGACTGATTCTAATGCAGTCACAATGCACTAAAAAGGTTCTGTTATATGTTTGTTAATTTCTCCCTACATGTACAATATATGGCATGCAGCAAATAAAACATACTGTGGTGTGGTATAAAGGGTTTAGCAGTACTTATTTGGAATCATTTGCATATTTTACCCATTAATTATGAGCAATGAAGTCATCTAAACCTCATGTCCCATACATGAGCACCTCACACATTCATGCATTCCCTAAATGCAGATTGCCATGGTATATGGAATCACATTTCATCTTAAGATGGAGGCATTTATTAAGCTAAATAAATATAAACTAAAGACACAAACAAACAGGCTTTCACACAGCTTGAGTTTCAACTATGTCTCTTTTATTTACCGGGAAGCATACGCTTTTGGAAATTTATGCAAAGCACCGAGGAATTTAGTGGCTGAATAATGTTCTCCAAGAACATATATTATTAAACACATACACACGTAGATATTATAGCTAGGAATCATAGCAAGGTCTATACTTAAGGCTGCCTAAGGGTTTCATTTTAAAGGGCATTTTTCCATGTTTTTTTCAATGCTTTTTTATTTTCAGCTGAAATTTGATGTTTGCTCTCAGTCAAGGGACACAATTTTTTTTTTCAAAATGTTCCTTCCAAATCAAATGAGCCATTTTCTGCTAAGAAAAACACTATGCCTTTTATCTCTATGCTCTAGCATTGATGGAATCTTAAAATTTGGCAGAAACATCATCCCTAGATTGCAGACGTGGTCCAGTGAAATTCACATTTGGCAGAGTTAAAAGATTTAATAAATGTTCTACACATATATGCCATGTACTTTCTCATACCCATACACAAAGAGCTAGCTATATAGTGCACACACATAGCGGGATATATAATGGACCCTTGGATAATGCAGCAATAGCTGGAGGAATGATGGAGAAGTATGCCAATCCCACCATTCATGCACAGGGAAAGATTAATTGGTGGGAGAAGCCAGGACCAAACAAGACTCTGTCTCCATAAACAACCATTATTTACAACTGAGAGCACCTACACAGTCAGCCTCTAAGAACTAGTTAATGTGCTCTCATCTCCAGAGTAGCTGCAGGCAGCTTGGGATTTGATGTCACCATCCAGCCTATGCCCCAATGAATTCAAAACAGGCTTGGATTTTTTGTTTTATTTTGTTTCTGCCTCTGATCCTGAATGCATCTCCTGGCAGCCAAGATAATATACAGTTTAGTTCTGTACCAAGAGAGGGTCCAAGAGCCAAAAGTTCAGGAGAATGAATGTTAACCCCGCCCCCCTCAAAGTCTTGTATCATATTGAAGATATCGAGTGCTGCCTGATGTTGTCAAATGGCAGTTTCCATGGCTGTTGGCTGGCTGCTGGTGTGTTTCCAGGAAGTTAGGGATAATTGTTATTATTTATTTGTTTTACTGTACTGCCTAGATTTCCATGTATTTAACTTTAACTTTAATTTAAGCCCAGTAAATCATGGGGTTTATCCAATAAGCAGATCTCCATCTTCTCTCCTCCTCTTTATCTTACTTAACTACTATCCTTAAACTAATTCCATGTAATGTGTGTCCTATCTTCTGCCTTCCTCTTCATCGATGAAATTGCTTCTGCTGCTCCTGTCCTTTGTGTTATTAGTCTTTATTTCTTCTGTTTCTCTTCATTTCTCTTTCTCCTTCCTTTCCTCCCTTACATTTAGTACCTTTCTGTGCCTCAGCCCAACCTTAATACTCAGCTGCCATTCTACCCGGTGCTCCAGACACCTCTTGAGAGCACTTTCATTTCACCTAGACTTCCTAGGGGGGTGGGACTCCATCTTCAATATTCTTCTGATTCTTACAGGGTGATTTTCAATGTTGTTGTAGCTGTGTCGGTCCCAGGATAATACAGAGAGACAAGGTCGGTGAGGTAATATCTTTTACTGGAAGTTGTTTTAATTACCTCACTGCCTTGTCTTTCAGGGTCATCTTTCATACACAGCGTTGTTGAAGCTGTGTCAGTCCCAGGACGTTAGATAACTCAGGATATTCAATTCTGTTGGTCCAATAAATAAAAGATATTGCCTCATGCACTTGGTCTCTCTAGGATCATCTTTTGTCCATTTCCCTTTTATCCTTCAACGCTGTGTATCTACTCCTTTCTTCATCCTGGCCAAACCTACATAGTTATCCCTTGTTCTGTCTTCCTAATCTTCAACTCATTGTTCCTTCTCCCCCCAGTGTTGCTACATCCTCCTTATTTCCTGTGTATAATTGTAACCCACACACTTCCTGGGTTTGGTGCATTGTCCCATCAAGTGGACCTGAGACCACTTACAAAGAGAAAAATGTGTCTCCTCTACAGTGTTAGCTGGCTTTTAGCTCATGTGATAGAGGATCCCAGGTTTGATTCTGCCCACAGACAACTGGGGTCTCTCAGTATTACAAGTGGGGGGCCATCCAGAATTTAAACTGGGAAGTCTCTAAAGCTTAGGATGTGCTTCCTCAGCTAGGGGAAGTATGTAACCCATACACTTTGTGGGTGTGGTGAGCTGTCCCATCAAGTGGCACCAAGACCGCTCACAGAGAGAATAATGAGTCTGCTATACCACCCTTGCTCTCAGCCAGCTGGATTTTAGCTCGTGTAGTAGAGGCTCATGCACTAAGCTCCAGAGGTCTGAGGCTCGACTTGGCCTGCAGACGACCAGGGTCTGTCAGCATAATATAAGCATGCTCTAGGGGTTCCAAAATCATCAGAGTGAAGTGCCCATTTTTGAAAACCAGGCTCTAGCAAGATCACTTCCTCATCCCCTTGCCGTGTAGCTGTCTCTTTGGCAGGCATTTAATTTAACACAACACTGCACAACATCTTAGGACAGGAAACACCCTGTCTCTAGTTGACACTACAAGGGGAATTGACAGAATGTAACCACTTAAATTGCAATTTGGCCAAGACACTGGAACTAACATTTATTCTCTTTCAGAAAGCATGGGATCTTCAGGTGGTATGTATAGGCCTCGTTGTCTCGGTGTTGGTGGAGCCAGTTTACATCAGCCGAGGATCTGGCCCCAGAAATTTAGCTTTGATTTTATATCTTACCTGTACAATGCCACCTCCTGCAGCAAAGTGCCCTAAGGTTCCTTCTGGAGCATTAGTTCAGATCAGTCTTGACTTAGAGGAAAACAATCCCCTAATAGGTCACCAAGCCCATAGCCTGAAACAAGAGTGCTGCTTAGCTTTGAGACTGGAACAGATCAAATTACTACCTATGTTTCACGGGTCTGCCTTTTCTGCTCAGCTCCCCCCTCCTTGCACTGCACAGTGGATCCTTCCATATGATTTGGTCTGGAAGGAGCTCCTGAAAGGGGTCTGAGGAATAGGTGAAGAGTGATGTGGTGTGTTCCTTCCAGGCAAGCCACTTGTATCACAGAAAGAAAACAGCCTCTGTGGTGACCTCAGCATGCCAGACTAGACAGAGCTCATCCTATATGAGCTGAAGCAGGATTTGATTAAACCCATATTGTCGAAGGTGTAAGATTGTTTGATTAGCAAAATGGGTCACATGAAACCCCCTTCATTGGCCACACCACTTCATGACACAATGGTTCTCTCCCATTGCCTTTCTTAGAGGCAGCTGCAAATCAGTTTCTCACTCAACACTGAACTCTGGGATGTTTGTAATTAAGCTGTATTTTCCCATTTGGCGCTCCACGGAGTCATTTGGAAGTGTTGTGAGCCTGTGGACTGAGATGGATGTGCACATGATTGCCAGGACCAGATGTCTACTGGCCCAGAGACGAAGCTTTGTGTTGGAGCTGGGACATAGGAATGCCAAAGTTTGAGATACTTTGGCCAGAGTCCTGATCTCTTCTGATGGTCACAGGATATAAACTGCAGCTGTGAGGCAAGCTCCAGAACCCTCCTGCAAGGGAAGCGCTGAGGCTGTAGAATAGTATTAGACAAAAAGGAGGCGATGAGGACACTTCTGGTGCTGCTACTCCTGACTCTAGCCCTGGCAGCCTTCTGCTCTTGTGAAAGAGGTAAGGAGACACAGCATTTATCTCACCCAAGTGTTCCCTGAGGGTGCGTCTACACTGCGGGCTAATGTCGAGTTAAGCTACGCAACTTCAGCTATGTTAATTGCATTAATTAACTTGACTTTTGGCACTGTCTACACTGAAGGAAGTTGAAGGAAGAATACTCTTCCTTTGATTTCCCTTACTCCTCATGAGATGCGGGTTACAAAAGTCAGAGTAAGAAGCCCGTTATTTCAAAATTATTTTGAAATAACGGGCTTGCTGTGTAGACGTGCGGTCTGTTATTTTGAAACAACATGAGTTATTTCAAAATAAGCGTGCAGTGTAGACATAGCATGGGTGTCTTACTGAACACTGGAAACCTGAGAAGGCTGCGTGCCTGGGAGAAGACCTGCTCTGGGGCCAGGCAGTATTCACTGGGCTACTGCACTGGCAAGGTATTAGATAGGTCACAAATAAGAATGGGTCTGGGTCTCCAGCCTAACCCTGATAGATATTTGCCAGCACCAGGACACACACTATTGCACAGTTGGGCATGACTGGCAATTTCAGAAATCCAATTTAGGATTAAGGTGAATTAGCAAAGTTGGGTCCCCAGTTTTGGACAAATGGACTGGGCTGCCGTGTTCCCTGTAATCTGAGTGCTTGGGCAGCTGCCCAGGAGAGATTCACATACCACCCAGCTAATTGGCAGAGTGCTCACAGCTGCCCATAGTCAGCAGCATATGTTTTTTACTGGAGATGCACATACCTTGGTGCACATAACAAAATTTATTCTGCACATGGATGGAAACAATTAGAGGGAACATTGGCTGCAAATCTGAATTGAGGGGAATTAGCTAAACCAGCAGTTCCCAACTGCCGGTCCGTAGCCGGGCTGCAGCGGCTCCGGGGCCTGGGATTGCACTACACCACCCAGTGCCTCCCCTCCACTGTGGCTGTTGGGAGAGGTGTGTCCTGCCCCACCTCTCAGCCAACCAGCGCTGGACAGGAGTGGGGTCTCCTTCCAGCCGCGGAAGAATGGTTCACTGCGTGACGGGAGGGCTGCACGGAGCTTGGCATGGCAGCCTTAGAGCAGCTGTGACCTGGGCAGCAGTGCTCAGCTGGCGGCTGGGAGGCAGCACAGGGCTAGGTGAGGGGGTGGGGCTAGTGCTGGGGGGCTGTGGAAGTGGGGGCTCTAAGAGGCAGGGGCTGTCACTGGGGGCTATGGAGATGGGGCTAATATTTGGGACTGGGAGCTGGCACTGGGGAAAGCTGGGGGGGGGGAGAGGTGCAGTGGGGCTCCAAAAACAGGAGGCTTGGGGGTCTTGTGGTGGGGGTCTCTAATGCGTTTGGGTTGGGGGGCTGGCACTGAGGGGCTCTGGGGCCAGGGTGTACCCCAGCCCTGGCTCCCAGAGCTGCCATGAACAGCTGGCTTGAGCTGCGGCAGCCGTCTGCCACGTGGCGACTGCTGGAGCTGAAGCTGGCTGTTTGTGGCAGCTCTGGGGGTTCAGGACTTTTGATGGACCAGTATAATTTATTTACATATTTGCATATTCATTATTTGCACAATGAATATGTAAATATGAAAATAGGATTCTACCAGTCCACCAAATGTTTGTGACTGGGTTTGCCAGTCCGCGGTATAAAAAAGGTTGGGAACCACTGAGCTGAACTGCTTGGACCATGGGTAAGGGACCATTATATCTGCCAACACTAGAAAGTTATACAGTACCTAGAGACATGTCAGGAGAAAAATAGAGCTACATGTTTCAATTCCATTGAAATATGTTGGACTGGGAAAGTTTTTGCAGGTGCAATGAAAAAATGGCAGAGATAGTGTTAAAAAATGTACAGAGTCATCCCCCTAAACTAGGAAATAGCTGAAATAGCCAGAGCGCTGTGATCAGGAGTCAGCCACGTAGCTGGAGCAGGCAGGGCCAGGAGACCCAGATATGAAATAGCTAGTGTTCAACTTTTCTCTGCTTTGGCAGAATGGATGGGGTGGCTGAGAGAGAAAGAGCAGAAAGCTTGTCCTGTATTTGGCAATTCTTGTCAGTGTTAAATTCCTCACTCTCCCTGGCATCAGATTTGGGATAAATTAGAAATTAGTTAATATTTTGCAATATAGTTTTTAATCTTTAATTGTTTTCCTCTTGGACAGTTTCTCTCTCTCATTCCTGGTCAGCCTGCTCTCAAGCAGCTACTGTATTCCAGCTTGTCCAGTTGCCTTGGTCTAATCTTATATCAGTTTCCATGTAGAGAGAAAAATGCAGATTGACTCCAAAAGCCTAGAGATATCCAGAAGGCTCCATTCTGCTGCAGGCAGCATGTTGTCCTCTGACATTTCGTAAGGCACCAACGTCTCCTGGCATTTGGATAAAACAGGTATTGGCCAGTACCTTTGCCATAGTTCAGAGTTGAACTGAATCTTTCTAAGGTTAAAAAGCATTAGGTTAAAGACTCCCCATTGCCTCTCATCTGCAACGTTCTCAGAGGAGGAGGTGAAAGAGGTATCCCCTTTCTGCCTCCTTTACTACAATCCTTCTGTAGGATCTGCCTACCTCACCTACTGCTAATGTGTACAACAAGGAAGCTGTGGGAGGGGGTCAAATGTCCTAGTGTCTATTCTCTACTGTGTTACCTCAGGGAACTCATTTACCTCCCTGTGCCTCAGTTCTTCCAGCTGCAATATGGGGATTATTGCATTTGCCTAACTCACAGGGGCAGCAAGAGATCCTCAGATGAAAAACACTGGAGCTGTAATTACATTACATGATTACTAAGGTGCTGAAGGTCTCTGTGATGGAGCTGCTGCTCTCCTGGGCTCTTTGTAGCTAAGGGCTGGGGGACTCAATGCACTGTGGCAGTCAGCACTCAGGAGGAGATGAATTTCAAAGGAGCAGCAGCACTGTGGGCCAGATGCATGGAGTGTAATGGAGCAGGATGACGGTGAAGAAGCTGTGTGGGCAGCTGTCAGTACAGATGGGGATGGTGGTTCAGGGGGCAGGTGTGAAGATAGCCCATATCCTCTCAGGGCAGAGGGAAGGGGATGGGGCAAAAGAAAGCCTGCCAGGTTAGCTTCTTCCTCCTGCCTCTGGTGGCAGGTTGTTTGCATGGCTGAGAACAGGAGCAGGGGGCTGCTTGGGGGTAGAGTTCACTTGGAAGATAGTGAACCAGACATCTACCAGTTTCCCCACTCTCTTGCTGTGACACAGCAAAACTTCTGATTAGCTCCCAGAAGCTGCAAGGAAACGTGCAGATTCTGATGCCTTTGCTCAAGTTGAGTAAGACCTTACTCGGCAAATCAGGCCCATTGAAATCAATGGTACTACTCAATTAAGGTGTATTTAACATGGACCTGAGGGTCACAAGTTGATCCTAGGTGACTTAGGGTCAAACTTGGGTACCTTGACTCCTACTGAATAGCACCTTTCTCCACAGATAGTCTAGAGTCTGGTCAGACAACAAATGTGTCCTGCTGCTGTAAATGCACATAATGCATTGGAAAAAAACAACACAAAAGAACACAATCCTCCCATCAGAGAGTTTACAATCTAGCAATTAATCAACACATTTCTTTTCTTCTTTATCCCATGAAATACACTTCTAATACAACAGCAGCTGGGATTGGCCAGGGTGGAGGAGTGATAAGCAAAGAACTAGAGCAGAACCCACATGGTCTGAGTGGCTAGATGAGTATGGGTTCCATTAGCCCCCATAAGATCAGAGGGAATTCCCCTTGGAAGACTGCAGGGACCATCAAAGATTAGAATTAAGAGTGACCTTGTGGCATACAGTGGGGTCTTATGTTTTTATGTCCCTAGCCACTGTTTGCCAGAAGCTAGGAATGGGTGACAGGGTGTCATGGGGGTGAGCACGTCACCCCCCCAACCCCAATGTCTCCAGCTGGTTGCTTTGGGAATTAGCTCTTTAGCCCTGGAGTGCCCCCTTTCAGCTGGTCTCATGCCTGCTGGTACCATCCTAGGTCCTCCCCTCTCAGGGAACCCAATTCCCCTATACTCACTTTGCCTCAGTAACCCACTGCACTAGCCCCTCACCTCAGGGGCAAACTGCAGCCTGAAATGGCTACTCATCATTGGCAAGCGGGGGGGGGGGGAGGGGGCCGGACGGGACCTGCTGCCTTTGCTTATCCTGGCTGTTTCCCTGCAGCCATAGTACACTCAGGCCTTTGCTCAAGCCCTGCAGCCTAAGAATGAGGGGGATGGATCCCTTGATGACTATTGACAGAGCTGAGCTAGTGTTAGCAATGGTGGGTAAGTTTTGCCCCAAACTTCCAGTGTAGCCAAGGTCCTAATGGGAGTAGAGAGAAAAAACTTTCACATGTGGGAAAGGAAATGGTGTTGCCCATAAGGAAGGGAGATGCAGTCACTCGATGGGGCCAAGGACTGGAGTCACAGGTTTGGTTCCTATGTGGTGTTCCCTGATTCCTTCTATTCATTGTTTTCCAGATTCAAAGGACTCCCTGAAATCACATGGTGCAGAAGGTGAGCATCTTGCCATGACTTTCCCCCATCTCTGTACTTGTCTCAAGCCCTGCATCTGCCTTCATCTTTCCCTTTATCAGGATTAGGGAATGAGTGAGATGCTTGTGGAATCCTCTAATTTCTTTCTCTTTCCTTCACCAACACTGGGATCTGCAGCAGGTGTCATCATGAGTCCTCTCCTCTCAACAGACCAGCTGTGACAACCAAAGGTCCAATTTTCACATGACCCAGCAGTGTAGACCCTGCAAACAGTAGGAAGCAGGCAGCACGGCCATGAGCAGGCTGAGTTTTTCAGCTCTCAGACAAACCAGGACATGAGGCAGCTGGCCCAGTCAACAATCACATTGCCCTGGGAGCCACAGGGGATTTAGGCTATGAGCTAGCTGAGCAAGTAGCCAAACAGATGGGTACCTATAATGGGCATCACAGAATGGCAGGGCTCCTCTATTGCAGTGGTTTTCAAGCTATGGGTCATGACCTAGCACTGGGTCACACAATGTCAGGCACCAGGTCACTTTGCTGTAGGGTGACACAGTGACTAGTGGGGGGTGTTAAGGCAGGCAGCCTGTCCTGGCACTGTGGACCATGCTGTATTTTGGAAATGGCCAGCAGCAGGTCTGGCTCCTAGGTGAGGGAGGGGGCACAGGGCTCCATGTGCTGTCTCTACTCTGAGCACCGGCTCCACACGCCCATTGGCCAATTCCCAGCCAATGGGAGCTAGTGGGGTGGGATTTGTACCTGCAGGCAAGAGCAGCATGCAGAGCTGCTTGCATGCCTCCACGTAGGAGCCAGACCTGTTGTTGGCTGCATCTGGAGCACAGAGTGATCCACAGTGCACCCCCACTGCACTGCTGACCAGGAGCTGCTGGAAGTAAGCCTGTGCCCAACCATGAGCACCAAACCCCTTGTTCAGCCCTGAGCCCCCAACCCAGAGCCCCCTCCTACACCCCAGAGTTGCACTCCGTCCCCCTAGAGCCTGCACTCTAGTCAAAAGATATAATTATGTTGGGTCACAAGCATCAACAGTTTTCTTCAACTGGGTTGCAGGAAAAAAAGATTGAGAACCACTGCTCTATTGGTGCCTCAGAGTCGGAGTTAGAAACCTGCATGAGCTGCTTAGTGAGTTCTGCTGACTTGCAGGGGCAAGAGAGGCTTATTAGCTCCACTAGGATGTAAGGGAGGTGTAGGGACCGAGAGGTAGGCTTTGGGACCGAGAGGTTCCTTCAAGGAAAACCTAAGACTAGCCAAGTGTTGAGAGAAAGTTTAGGCTGAGCTTTACATTGTATCACTGCAATTTTTACTGCCAGGAAAAAGGTAAGTTTGGTCTAGATATTGACTGTGCATATTCTGTTCAGCTGAGTTTAGGGTCTGAATGTTCTCCCTGTCCCTCATTCTGCTCTGCAGCCTGTCTTACAACAGAACTCCATTAGGAAAGCTGTCTCCTGGCTCCCTTGTCCTTTCTCTTCTCCCATAGGCTGAAGAATAAATTGCCACTAGGGATCATTAAAACTGGAATTTCCCCAGAGAACCAATGAAAACAGAGAGAGAAAGAGAGAGCTTTACATGGGAGGTTGCAATGTCTGGCACTTCTTAAAGATTTATTTGTAGTGGTATTTCAGGTCTGACTGAGCTCCATTTACCAATTGATCCCCAGAGATAACCCCTTCCTTGCTCATGAGATAAATAACTGGGCTTTCTCACTGGCCAAGTAACCTGGCATCAGAAAAAACACTTTGCTGGCAGTTGAAAGCCTGGGTTAGGGAGCTGAGCTGAGCTGGGAATGGTAAAAGCTCTCTGTGGGAAGTATCTGGCAGCCCTCTCTGAGCACTCCCCAAACACAGATAACCAAAACTCTCCATGCAGTGCTCAGTGTGCTGGGGCAAAGGGTGCACAGTCCTCTGCTTTCTCTAGACTCTCTACCCATGAGCACCAGGATCTCTGTGCAGAGATTACTGGTGTATTTCCCCATTGGCAACAGTTTCCCAATCTTCCCTAGCACTCTGTGCACACTGGTACTGATACTCTTAAGCACAGGCTTCTTACAGTCCCTCAGAGGTATTCTGGCTGCATGGTCACCAGCATCTCACCAGGTGACAGTCAGTGACACAACACCCATTGCTTTTGGTTACTTTGGGGTGCTCTGCGGACACTGGTACCAAGGCTTTACTGTGCAGTGATCAGTGGGACAGTCCATGTTAGGTTGGCTCAGACTGTATAGAAGTTGACAAGACTTAAGGTCATCAGGATTGGAAAGCATAGGGTTCGTGTCCCTGCACATTTGGAGCTTGAGTCTCTTCTCATACTGTGGTGACTCCATTGACTTCGATAGCTTTGCTCCTGATTGACAGGGTAAATGACAAGGGACTCATGCTCATGGTGTTCATGACTAAGGAGGAACTTGGCCTCTGAGATCAAGCATGATGGAGTAGAGAAGGAGGAGTCAAGTCTCTGCAGCTGTGAAAGCTAGGGAGGCAGAACTGTGGAGACTGGGTTGGGTAGATACGTGCTTGGAAGTAGAGGAAAAGGGTCTGTGATGAGGGATATCAGATGTTCCATCTCCAGAGGACACTCTAGTATTTGGACTATAGGAGGGCAACCCTGGGGCTCTAACCCACTCTTCTATTCTCCCATGGCAGGTATCAAGGTAAAAAGAGAAACTGCCAATGCCTTTGTGAAGAGGCAGAAGAGGTCCTACCCCTATTATGAAAGGTAAAATCTTCCCTGCTCACCAATGGGGCTCAGGAGAGAACTGATTATTTAAGAGGGAGATAGGAAGGCAGTGTGATGTGGCAAGGAATTTGATTTATGTCTGGGATAACACCCCACACACAGAAACGGAAAAAAAGAAGATGCAGGAGATCCTGGAGACAAATGGCCTATTCTTCCTTAATGAGTCATAAAAATCCTCTAAGGAGTGTCTGTTAGGCATAGAGTGAGCATAGTCAACTTTACATCACCTCCTGTAGGAGCCCCCAGCACAGGGGCATGTCAGATGCATTCTGGGGGTATTTCCAGAAGCAGGGAACTTGGCCAGTGTTCCTAAGCTCCTGCTTAATGCTGTCTATTGACACAGGAGCCAGGGAGAGTGGGGTGCAAGTCAGAGGATGCTCTAATCTGTATCAGGGACTGAAAGAATCTGCAGCACAGGATGCGGTGAGGTGGTTTAATCTTTGCCTTCAGTTCTTGCACCAAGCTCAGTTCTAATGCAGAGATGAGGTCAGACCAGACTGGGTCTGCTAGGTTCAAGAACATTAAGGGCTTATTTTACAACACTCCTGGAGATAGGGACTCAGAACTTGTGCTGACAGATTGACACAAGAACATGCTTCATGCACCTCTGGGGGGAGGTCATGATGCTACGTCTCACAGGGACCCAGAGAGATAAAACATTTCTAGTGGAGCATCCTTGGGCAGGAGTTAAAAGCCTGGCTTTAATACGTAGCTTGTAAAGCTTCTGAGGTAATTAAGGTTCCTGGGTTGAACCCCATTTTATAGACTCTTTCCCCTGGAACAATAAGCAGGGAGCTGAGATTCTATATTCAACAGTGGTGTCCAACCAGTTCTGAAGCAGTAGCCACTAGAGAGGCTACTGCTATAGCGAACTTGCCACACTCAACCGGCCAAATAGCCACATTGTTCAAGCCAACTAGCCACACTCAACTGGTCAAATAGCCACATATGGCTAGTGGCTAGCATTTTGGACACCACTGTTTAGAGCAGGGATCGGCAAACTTTCAGAAGTGGCGTGCCAAGATTTCACTTATTCACTTCTATTTATGGATCTGCATGCCACTGATACTTTTTAAAGTCAATAATATTCCTACTTACATTTTAGCAGCTTCATTAATCTCTCTCGGTAGCCTCAAGTGTGTGCTGCATCCTTCTTTACCCCCTTTCTGCCCCCACATCCCTGTGCCCCCAGCGCACACACTAGCAGGGCAGCTTTGGGACTCACAGCCTCCTCAGGAGCAGCACTGGGGCCAGGAGGGCTGGGGGGTACAGAGTCACTTCCCTGCGCAGCCCAGCCCTTTGCCCAGGGCTCACTCCCTCAGAGCCTGGGGCTGCCCAGAGTTGGCTCCAGCCTCCGGCTGGGCACAGCGGGGTGCTGGGGAAGAGGCCTCAGTGCCCCATGAAGGTGGCAGCAGTGTGTGACTGGCCATGCCACCCAATCTACAGAGCAGCCCCAGCCCCGCCTCCTCCCGGAGTAGGAGGCAGAGCCTGTAGTGGGGGGAGGGGGGGATGTTAACCCCTTAGCTCCAGGGAGCTGCACGCCCAGGCTGGGCAGGGGCAGCTCTAGGAATGCAGAGCCCAGAGCAGGGTCATGCCACCCACTCTGCTTGCCTGGCACCTATGCCATGCTGCGTGGCAACCATGAAGCTCGAACTGCAGTGCAGGATCCCCGCTGTGTGTGGGTGGGAGGTATGCACTCAAGTCACGGACCACCTGGGAGGCGGCCGGTGCCACTCAAAATCATCTTGCATGTCACTTATGGCACGTGTGCCGTATGTTTCCGACCCCTGGTTTAGAGTCTTGTGGAGATGGGGAAGGGGCTTCATCCACAACTGAAAGAGCTCTCTCCCACCCCTGGGCATTAATCGAAGGGACTAAGTTCTAGCCCTTTTTAGGTGCTCATTATAAGGGAGTCCATTTCTAGGGAATGCTGGGTAAGCACTCACAGGCAGCAGCAGAGTTTGAGGAGTGATGAGTGGCACCTTTCTCTTTATCCGCTGCAGGTACCATGAACTGTACAAATCCCCAATGGAGATGAGGAAGGAACAGTGTGAAAACTACGCCCCCTGTGACTACCTCTCCGAACAAATGGGATTTTATGTCGCTTATCAGCGTTTCTTTGGGAGATTCTGAAGAAGAGACTGTCCCTTCCCTCACTTGGCTGGGGTCCAGCCTGATTTCCATAAAGACTGGGGTAGGGGGAAGGAGGGAAGGAAGGAAAAGAGAGAGGTAAACTGGGCCCACTTCAATTCTGCTTAGCATTGATCAGAGCACAATAGCAAAATGAACCCCACGTGTCCATTTTCCATTACGAGACTGCTGAACACTAGTTGCAACCCTTTTACCCTCCTCCACTCTGGCCTGCCGTAGTATTCTGAGCTTTTTCAGAGAAAGGAGAGTGAGGAGACTCCTTGGCAGGGAAGTTCCAGAGCAAGTTTAGCCAGAAGAGAAGATTCTTCTGAAGAAACTCAAAATATGACAAAGGGTGGCAGCAAGATCTTTTGGGCTCTCCCCCCCGCTCCTCCCACAAAAAAAAAATACAAGGAGAGGAGTGAATAATAAAAGAAATGCAGCGGGGTGTTTGCTGTGGAGAGCTATGATCCTCATGCCCCCAATAGAAAGGGACTGCTCCTGCTGCTTTCTGTTGTGAGGGGAAAGGTTCAGCAGTTTGCCACCTAGGATGGGATAACCAGCCAACATATGTGTTAGTGATGATGCATGAGCCCCCAAGGGTTTGGTGGTTCCATTCAACTAAGCACTTTGATTTCATATACTTCATTGAGTTTCTTGGACTTGCAAAAATTGGGGTGGAAGCCTCAGGTGTTTCTGGTACACTCTATTTCTAGTCAGGCTGAAAATACTCAAAAAGAAAAGCTGTTCCTCATGATTAGTTTATCACTTATGTTTCTGGTTCTGGCTAAAACTACAACAAAATGCAGAGGCAACAGTAAAAATAAACCAAAAAGTTAACTGAACTTTTATGAATCTTCAAAAAAAGCATGTGTGTGTTCAGGATTGGGTTGGTTTGGGTTGAAGTTGGGTCAGTACCTGGTTTATTTGAATAGGTTTCCTTATCCCCAGTATGTATCTTCCCTTTTTGCAAATTCAGGCAGGTATTTTTAATGAATATTATGCATTATCAGCTTTCTGAAATTTCACCTGTACTGTCATATATTTTTCTCTGTAAGGAAAATGTCAGCTTTTCCAGAGAGGCGGGCATCTCCTCAGCAGTTGAGACGGGGAGTGAGGGAAATCTTTCAATTAGCATGCTGGCTGGTGAAATCAACCCCAGCTTTTGGCTATAATAAAGGTTAGTTATATAAAGCAGGTTCATGTTCTACTCCTTTCTGTTCACTTGCATAGCATCCAGTGGGGTGTTAGAGGTGGTGTCAATCAGCTGGGGTGAAAGAGACGTCTGGAAGCTAAAGCTCCTTCTTTGTAGCTACAGTAGACTTCCGATAATCCGGCACCTTTGGGACCCAGGGGGTGCCGGATTATCGGATATACCGGAGTATCAGGAGGGGCGGTGCTCCGGGACCAACCTGGCAGCACCGCAGCTGCTGTGCCCCATGCCTTCCCCAAGTCCGCCGCTGCTGAAACTGACAAGCGGAGGACTTGGGGAAGTGGCAGGCAGAGCAGCTGGGGTGCTGCTGGGTTGGTTCCGCAGCGCCGCCCCTCGCCTCGCCCCCTCTCCTCCACCACTGTTTGCAGCCCCAGCTGGCCTGTAGCAGGCAGCTGTGCGGGGCTTTCCCCCGCCTCCCTGCAAAATGGTGGAGGGTTCGCCCCACGCCATGCCGTTCCCCGCTGATCCTGCCCCCCAGCCAGCCCCAGTGCGGGTCCGGGCAGACCCATCACAGGGGTATAATCCCTTTCTCCTCTCCTCCCCTTCCCTTTCCCAGCCCTTGAGCGTGTGGGGGGCTCACAGGAGCTCCAATTGTCCGGCTAGCTGGAGCACTTCCAGGTTCCAGTTGGTGCCGGACTATCAGGAGTGCCGGACCACTGGATGCTGGACAATTGGAGTTTTACTGTACCATGGGTAACAGGAAACAACAACATTGGCTTGATTCTAGTGTTAATCAGACATAACTACATTGAAATAAATGAAGTGATACCATCAGTGGAATTCAGCTTTCCCCTGGAGAAACTCTCTTCTTAGGGGGATAAAGGGACATAGTCTCCATGTTCATATACAAATAGACTTGGTCCCCACAGACTCCAATGGGAATCCTAACTCTCCCCTGGGGGAACTTCCTCTTTTGGGCTGAGAAATGAATGTTTTTCCTTCTCTGGGCATCTCACTCTGACTGTAACCAGAAAGAGATGTGGGTCTGAGCGAAATGCCTGACCCTCTTGGCTCTGCAGTGAAAAGAAGGGCAACAGGGATGTCTAACATCAGATAATTACTTTGTACTGTACCATGTGGCTCAGAAGGAACTAAGTCTTTCAGTCTGCACAGAACAGGTATATATTTGAGCTGGCTGACTGGAGCTCCTGCAGAGACACAGGCCAATTGTTCCCCCTACAGGAGGAACCCCACTCTATCTGGGGACAGCTTATGTTTGTGGGATACAACTGTAAGATACTGAACTAATGCTGTACTGTTGATAGGGCATCCCAACCAGCTTAAATAGTCACAGTGTGAACCGTGCGGAGCTTGTATGGCTTGGGATGGGCTTTGTTTAGGGGTGGGCATGTGTTACTGAGTGTGGAGGGTAGAGTCTGCACAGAGGGGACTCCAATAATAGCACAAGCTGCTTATGGTTGTGCAGTCCTGTCTCATAAGATATCCTCTGCTGCCACCTTATGGCTGTTTCATGGTACTACTAAGGCATTTTAGATCTTACCCACAAAAGCTCACGATTCTCTATATTTTGGTTAGTCTCTAAACACAGCGAGTGGTCCTGTGGCACCTTAAAGTTACAGACTAACACAGCTACTCCTCTGATACATTTTCAGAGCTCTGCATGAACACAGGGCATGACCCTGCACTACACGCTCAGGCAAATCTCTCATTATCATCCCACATAAATATACACAGTGGCAAAGGCCTAAGTGTTTAGTGGGGAGGGAATGGACAGTGGACATGATATGCACAGTCAGATTAATGAGTTAACACCAACTCTGAAATTATACCCTAGAGACATGTGGGATTTATCTCAGGATTAGTCAAATAGAGCTGGCATGAGGTAGAAACAGATGAAATAATTGCTTAGTGCCCTGACTGGCTCGGGGGAGGGAATCTGCTTTGCTTTTTTATTGTGTGTTGTGAGGGAATGGAGGGAGGAAATATTCTTGCTTACAGCCCCCAAATGGACAAGCTCTGCCAAAATTCAATTACCCTGTCGCAGTGGTTCTCAACTATTTTTATAGTAGAACTCCTTCTAATTGAGCTAGGATTTAGTCATGATTAGTTAGCCTAATCAAATTAGCAATCTGGGAAGCTCCAGGGCATTGACATATGCTTATGATCCCTCCAAAGGGGTTATGAGTTGAAGGCTGAGACATCATGCTTTAAAAGATAGGGACAGAGATAACGAGTCAAAGACTTAGAAGAAGGTTGGTTGCCTTTATTACCTTTCCTCTACGGCACAATGTGACATCAGTACAAGAATGCAAATGCCCTTGCATCACTGACATATCATGGCACAATATATGAACATTTTTAAGGGGTTTGACACAATATGCCAGCCACAGGCGTGCGCAGCACGTTTCATTAGGGTGTGCACCCAAAGAATTTTTTTAAATGTACTCTTTGACCCCCATTAACCACGCCCCTGACCCCCATTAGCTACACCCCCTGACTCCCATTAGCCATGCCTCTGGAGGTATCACTCTCGGGGCAAGATGGACACATGACCAGAAGTAAAAGGTGTCATGTGATCCCCCTCCCACCCAAGGACTTTTCCCACCATCCTCCTACCAACAGGGATTAGTTTGGCCCCCACCAAACCCCCCTCATGAAACTATCCTGCAATTGCATTAACCCAATGTGTGTGACATTAACTCGGGGGCAGAGAGGCTGGGGGAAAGTGTAGATGGCCAGCGCGCGGCGCCAGGGAATTTAAAGTGTGGGGCTGTGGCGCCCCGTTACAAATCCCCCTCCTCCTCCAGCAGCCACCAGCCGGCCCTTAGGAGGACGGCCCACTGGGAAATTCCCGGTATCCCGCCAGGCCAGTCCGCCCCTGCGCAAAGCCACTTTATTTTTGAGACTGTCACGTCTGGCCCCTCTTGTCCAGGCTACAGCCATGTCATCATCGGGGATAAAGGGGGGCGTGACCACCCAAGTGCTACCAACCCTCTTCCCTCTTAGTGACCCCAAGGTTATGCCTTGTATAATGGTCCTCTGTGTAAGCAGTTATCAAAGGGACATGCTCCTCTCTCCCTATGGGCTTCAGACCCAACCACATGGGTCGACGGAGGGGAGGGGAACCTGGGCCCTCCCTCACTCCAGATCCCGACCCATGAACCTAAGGCCAGGGATACCGACTTCCTGTCCGGCTGATGGGGCTTAAGCCGCAACTCAACAACCCTCAGGGTGCCTGGTTGGCTCCTTTGCCTGTCCTGGGTCACTTCCTTACCTCTGTCGCTTCTTGGCACACCCTGGAGTCTTGGCAGGAGTCCGCTACTCCCTGCTCTCTGCTCCTCCGTCCGGCTCCTTTCCCTTCTTCTCCACTTCTGCCTTCTCTTTCAGGCCGGTCTGGCCCTCTTTTGAATCCCCCACCCAGGGTCGCTCCGCCCTGGCTGTACGGAGACTCCGTCCCTTGATGCGGTGTCTCCCTGGTGTCAGCCTGCGTCTTGCCTCCTCCCCTGGGAGCGGCTCTGGAGCATGCCGCACATGGCCGATGAGAGGGCGTGCCTTCCCTGGCCAGTACCTCCTCGGGGTTTCTGGGTTCGTGGTGCTCCGCGGCTGCGGCGGCCGCCACGCCTGTGCCACCCCTGGAGGATGCTGCCCCCGGACCTCCATGAGTGCGGGGCTCGGGAGGCTCCGCGGCGGCCCCCACCGCCGCGCCTGATGCCCCATCATTAGGGTATGCCTAGGCACACCCGGCACGCCCTGTGCGCACGCCTATGATGCCAGCCCCTGGTTATGTTTCAGCATCAGTCATGACTGTAGGCCTGTCATCCATGCGATGGCATAAGAACCTGTTTTTTTCAGATGAATCAAACGACAAACACAACTGTGTACCTGACTTAGACTCTCCATCCATAATCCCATCTGCCCCCAGTGCTATCAAACTGTGTTAGTGATTGAATGTCTTGTCCCTCTTCCCTAGCAACACTCCTCCTCCCTCAAGCGCTGTTCCTGCTCCACACACTGCTGCAAGCCTCTCCTTGTGCTCTGCAATCTGTTGGTGCCTTTCCATCTGCCGGGGATTCTTTCCCCTTTGGCAGCGTTGCTGCTTGTTGGCCCCATCCAGAATGTCCACCGTAAGCTCTTCACGGAAATGCTTCCTTTGTCCCCACTTGTGACTGTTCGAAATCCCAGGCGCCTGCTGGACTGTGGCTGGGTGGTAGAGGTGGAAGGGCCTGAAATCAGCCATCACACACAGCGCGCTGTTATCTCAGTCCTTCCGAAAAGATTCAGAGTATCCACAGAAAAAGTGCCTGTGGCATGTATCAAGGCCACAGTTAATCCCACTGTAAAACTCAGCTCCAGAACATTCTCAGTGTCTATGCAGAACAATCATCAAAGCCCATAGAGTGGGATGGGAGAATGAGAGATTCCCACAGCTTATTGGAGGAGAGGCCATAAGGAAATGGGAAGCTGCGGATGGATGAGGATTAGTGAAGCTTGCTGAGTGGGGCCCAGCATGTGTTACTTTGCAAGGGGTCTTCAAAAACCTAGGGTCGTCCCTGTTCAGGGTTGTGCAAGCTGCTTTTTATAGGCTGTAAGGGAGTCTCCCTCCTCAAACCAGGACTGCTTCTCAAAACTAGCTCATATGGAAGTGCTAAATGGAAATAAGACATATAGCCTCTCACACCACAGGCACTCGTTGGAATCCAGCCAGTCAGCAGGGTCTGGAATTTGCTACCTTCTGCTTCTGTTCTGTGACATGTAATATGAGCTGGTGGGTCTCAGTCTAGTCACAGTGCATTTATGGGACATGGGACCATGTCACCTTCAACTTTGGCCAGTATTTTGGCCTTTGTTGGCTGTCTCAGAAAGCAAGGCTGGGAACAGCAGTCTCTTGTCTGGTGAGGAGCAGCTGGCAAGCCAGGCTCGGTTGCGTGGCTGTCAGGCACCTTTCCCAAGCAATATGTTAATTTACAATATCTATGAAAAAGGATTAGAGCGGGATGGGCAGCAGTATGGTTTTAGAGTCTAGGGCAGGATGGGACAAGAAGGGGTTGGGCAGCTGTGTTATCTGTGGTGCCAGACGGGTTTTGAACCAGGGAGGCTTCTCAGTTCTGCCTTTATCAGAACTCTGCATTCCTTTCAGTGATCATTCAGCCCTTGCCTGGAGATAGGTTGTTTCACTCAACCTCATCTTGCCATTTAAAGCAACAGAAGAAGAAGTCTTGGATGCCTCAACAGTCTGAGTCGCCTCTTCTTTTGGACTATTAATGGGATTTAAACAAGGCCTGACACAAGGAACCTTCATGAGACAGAAGGAAAAGAAAGAAGATGATAGGAAATCTCAACATTAAGTGACCTGATACAGGACAGGTGAACACATACCAACTGGGACTGGGGTGGAGGAGAAACTGTCCTTTAAAGGACCCAGACCATTTATTTTGGACATTGTTTTTACCAAATTTATTTCAAACGAGGAACTACTACGACTGATTTGTCCTCACCTTGGCTCTAATTTAGTAGCCTTCAAACTACAGCTTAAGTCCGATGAATGATCCCAGCTCTGGGAAAGGCAAAGAAAGAATATTGGCTCATATCTGAGTGTCAATTTCACACTGCAGATTTGCTGGAATTCAATTTATGACATTAAAAGAGAAAAGAGAAAAGAAGAAACTGAGGGAATCCCTGTCTTCTGATTCTGTAGGAGTTTAACGTCCTATAGCAGATCTCCTGTGGATTCTGGGATGACAATTCATCTACTGGTCTGCCTGCTGGTGCTGATTTTCCCCCTGCTGGGGATGAAAAAAGGAGAAAAGGTTGTGTTTTCTTTGAAGTTGTGAAGTTACTCAGGCTATGTGTAGACTATGGAGTTTTTCTGGGATACCGGAGTTATCCCGGAAAAACTCTGCCACATCCAGGGAACGCGTCTGCTCTTCTGACATTTTCTGCAGAAGAGCAGACACGCTCTTTCAGAAGACCTGTCTTCCTCATTTCACAAGGAAGAAGGGCTCTTCCAAAGGAGGAGGTTTTTCTGAAATGTGGCCCAGTATAGATGGGCCAAATTTCAGAAAAGCCTCTTCCGAAAAAACAATTGGAAAAAGATATGCAAATTACAGAGTGCAATTTGCGTACCATTTCCGATAAAAAGCTGCAGTCTAGATGTAGCCTCAGAGAAAATGGCTGATCTAAAGCCCACTGAGGATGATGGGGGTATTTCCATTCTCTTCTGTGGGCTTTGAATCAAGTATAATGTAGGAACTACTTTGCTTTGACTTGCTGTGTTCCATTTCTCACTTTCTCTAACCCCGCTGAGAAATGCCCTCCATTTTCAAGTCTCATGTTTTCCAGGGGATGTTTGTGGTTGAGCCTAAGGAAATGCCCCAATCAATACAGTCTTTCTTAGATGGTACAGGGATGTTCTTGTTAATTTTTCTATCCCATGGGACTGTATTTGGGATTCTTCCCAAAAATATTTCAGATACTGCGGGTAGAGAAGTTGTGTCTGAAAACTGTGAAGTCCATGCTACTAATTCCGTGGGCCCGGTCAGTACCTTCATTTAGGTGCCCTTTTTCAAGTGAGAGGTGAGAATGAATATTCATGGGGAATTCAGCCAAAAATTAAATAACTGGATATAATGTTTAGTCAAAGCCCATTTAAAACTCCAACAGTGAAAAAAGTGATCAATGATATTGTCACATGCATTATGAGGATTTTCCCCTGCTTTTGACATTTGCATTTTCACATCAAAAGCTATGAATGGGACACATCCAGACTACTTAATTAGCTTCATTAACGCTGGTGCTACAATTGACAGGTACCTGCTTTTCTGTTATATATATCTTGCATTCTGTTATTTCCACTCTAACTTGCCTAATGAAATGGGTTTTACCCACAAAAGCTCATGATTCCATATATTTTTGTTGGTCTCATGTGCCACAAGACTATTTGTTTTTTTTTAAAGTTACAGACTAACACAGCTACTCCTCTGAGACTTTTCGCATTATGGTATTTGTTTGTGTAAGGTTTTCAGAAAAAGAATTGATATCAATAGTTAATCATCAGCACAAACACACAAACTGAACACACTAGATATTATTTTCCTGTTATGGGGCCCAGTTATATTGTATTTAGTATATTATATATATGAGACCCAGCCACACACAAGACCCCATATGCTAGACACTGTATGAACACAGAACAAAAATTCACTCCATGGCCTGAACAGTTTGCAATCTAAGACAAGAGACCACAGATAAATACAGACAGGGGAGTAAATAGAAACAATGAGACAGTAGTCATCAGCATCGTAGGCAGTGATCTGAGCATACCAGCAACCTAACCATTGTCAAGTGTTCACTTGCATTTGTCCAGCTGGCTCCACTAGAATTAATGATATGAGTATAGGCTATTTATGAGATTTAGGACTATTTTTATCCCAAATTATGTAAAAAAGCCCTTCAGATAAAACATCTACTTCAATTCAACAGGTTAAAAAATGGATTTTTTTATGCCATGAAAAATCATGACATTTTGATTTCTTTGTCCTGAATCAGGACAAAAAGCCAAAAATTCATATTTTTTTATCTTATACAATTCCAAAACAAAAAGAAATTTGTTTCAGTTCTGTCAAAGGATTTTGTTTCAATTTTATCCCTTTTTAACTTTTAAAATACAAAATAAAGTAAATTTTGAAATGAAAAATGAAAACATAACATTCTGAAAATGTCAAAATATTCCAAATTGTCATTTTCAAAACTATTTTTTTCATTTTTTTCCATCGGTAACATTTCATTGGAATCAATATGATTTTATGAAAAAATTCAGATTTGTTGAGAGGATGTTTTCCAATGCATAACTGTTTTGACAAAAAAAACAAAACAAAAAAAATATATCCAATGAACTCTAAGCAGGACATTAGGAAGAAATTCAGCTCTCAAGTGCGCTTCCACAGCATTACACAATTAATATATTGCATTATAGGTTCCTTTATTTTCTACCAAGGCACTGGCCAAGCAGAGTTAGATTACCAATGGTCTACCCAACTATCTCTGTCCACCTACCTTTCTTTCTTATGTGGCGCAGCAGGGAGTATAAGGGAGTGGAGACACTGGAGATATATATAGTTACTTTCACCTGTCAGAGCTGAGATGAATTGCTGCCTATGGGTCTCCAACAGCATATTTGTGCATTTGACCAGGTAGTGTGCAGAAAGCTTCATGAGTAATGTCTTCTCTGCACCTAGCATAGGAAACAAAATGTCAGTGGCAACCTCAGATTCAAGGGCACCATTTTGGGAGAGGGCGGGTGCGCAACAGCTGTGCATACTGGGATGCTGCTTGCTTTTCTTCACATCTCCTCTCTATCAGAGGGCAAGGAGAAAGTACACGGATTTCAGAATTACTCCTCTGTCCCCTCCTTTCACCAGCCAGGAAAGAGAGGCATGCACAGAAGCTGTGTACTTTCTCCTTGCTCCCTGATAGTCAGGGGAATGGGAAGAAAAGCAAGCAGCATCCCGATATGCACGGCTGCTGTCCCCCTTCCCTCCCGAAATGGTGCCCTTGCTCAGATCCATAGCTCTGAGCTGACTAGCCCTTCACCTCAAGTCTGTGAGACTGTTTAGAGCCTAGGTGAGTGTTCTACCATATCCCAAATTTGAGTCCAAGTGAATGCTCCTTTCTCCAGCCCCATCAATGTGTCCTAACCTCATCTCCTCTGGCTATTGCATGCATTCCCACTTTCAGCCTACCTATGAACTTGCCTCAGTGAAATGATGGCAGTATCTTGGGCAATATTCTCTTACAGGAAAACTGGTACAAATGTCTAACGTTGCATATATGCTGTTGACAAGCTCAAAATGGGTGCAATATTGGTCTGTACTCATTGTGCTGAGAACTTTTAGTGTTGCATCATGTGCTCTGGGATCTCTGTAGCAGGACAAAAACAGTAGGGAACTCTGCTGTACAAATACACATATACTAACGGTCACATTCTTGAGGATAAATGGGTATTACCTTTATGTTGCAGGCCACATCCCACATTGTCATGGATATGGCACCAGATTCCTTTGATGACCAGTACCAGGGTTGCCGTGAGCAGGTCAGGGAGGAACTGGATCGGGGAGACTATTTCCAGAAGGAATTGGGTAGTAACAAGAACTATTCCAGCATCTGGGAGAAAGCAAAGCTGGTCTGGTCAAAAAAGCCAAGAGCTCTGCTAAGGGAGATGCAGGAGAATCACGCTGTAGCCCTCATGGCTTACACCATGAACACCTCGCTGCACTCTGATTTGAACTGGGCTGTGTCCAGAGCTGGGAGATCCCCAGAGCACTACAACCATAGCTTCCCCTTCAAATACCTCCACTTTTATTTGACAACAGCTGTTCAACTGGTGAGGAGATGGAAAAGTGGCACCTCTAGAAGAAAGTGCTACCAGGTGTACCGGGGGGTAAAAGGCCTGTATTTTGAGGCGGAGGTAGGCACTAAAGTGCGGTTTGGCCGCTTCACCTCCACTTCACTCCTCCGGAAGGAAGCCCAGAGATTTGGGAATGAAACAATATTCACCCTGATGACTTGCTCAGGGGCAGTTGTGCAAGACTTCTCCCACTACTTCTCCGAGAGGGAGGTCCTCATCCCACCCTATGAGATATTCCAGGTCAGAAACTTCAGCCAAACACCAAGTGGTAACCGGCTCTATCTGCGGTCTGTGGGAAATTACAGCCAGTACAACTGCCAGCTCCTGAAAGGTACGGTATGTAGGAGCTCTCACAGTGGAGATCCAGAAGGGTCTTGCGCTGCACCTTGAGAGCTCACCCTGCTGCACCACATTTCATATTTCAGGCCTTATATCTTCCCTGGGGGCAGAAGAAGCCAGGAGTGTCCTCTTGCTGAGTATGCACTGTGTTTTCTGGCTGCTGTGAAAGGTGGTGGAAGCAAGCAGACTTTTTTTTTGCATGTGTATACAGGTTAAAAGTTCTGCCAGAAGCTGCTGGTAAAGGAACCTGAGTCTAACCAGGTGCCCTTCCTCCATGCTTCCTTTACTCCCACCTAGATTCCCTTAGCAAAATCCTAGCATGATGCTGGAGTTACCAGACATGCAGAGCCATCTGCAATGGGGCTCCAAATGTTGCATACAGTGGTGCAGATTAAACAGTATGAGCAAAAGTGAAAGGTTTTGTTTTGGGGTGGCTGTAAGAATTACATTCTGCACAGCATTTAATTGACAATCAGCCAGAAACCTTGTTTGTGGATCAAAAGTCCTGGCTGGAGCAGGCTGTGGTTCCTTACCTTATTAGAGAGAAGGAATAAGTACATTGCACATAACTGACATGAGACTCTTAGCTTTTGTCCCAGGACAACAATGGGCAATGCAACTTTACGCACAGAACACCATTTAAAAGTTAAAACAACTGTCTGGTACTAATACAGATGCTAGACTTGAAGCACAGTCTAGGGTTTCCAGGTGTCTGGTATTGACCTGGACAGTCCGGTATTTTTGCCTTCTGTCCAGTAAAAAAATTCAGAAAATACTGGACACCTAAAATGTCCGGTATTTTCTGGTTTTTTCCCCTGCCAGGAGGTGAAAATACCAGACACCTGGCAACCCTACACACATTCAGCAACTGGGCCCAGCCCGGATCCCCCCTCCCTCTGCTTACTTGGTTCCGCAGGGGATCTGTCTTCTGGCTCAGAGCAGGAAAACAAGATGGCCGCTGGCAAAAAGCCTCAAAGGCCTTTCTTAAAGGGGCTATGCTGTTTTTGTTTGTTTGTTTGTTTGTTTTTGCTTAATAACTATTGGGGTCCTTTTTTTTTTGCTCAACAACTTTGGTCTCCCCCCTTTTTTTTCTCAACAGAATTTTTTCCCGGTGTGTTTTTTTTGGGGGGGGCGGGTTGGTGTTTGGTATTTTTGGTTAAACCATCTGGGAACCCCAAAGCACACTGATTCTATTCACACAGTTGATGCACAGTAGCAAGTTGTTGCTCCAGTGTAGATATAAGTCAAAAAGAACGGTGCTAAACATTCTTTCCTAACTCCTTTCAGGGTGTTGATAGGAGACACACACACACACACACACACAGGCAGCAATTTGCAGAGAATGACCTTTCCATAGTTCAAGTTGCAACCAATTTCCATTATAAAGCCCTATTTTGACACTCTTGTAAGTCTGGTTTGAAAAATGTGTTGAGCCTGAAAATACATGCATATATATTTTGTTGTGGAAAGCACTGAGCCCAGACGTTCTCCCATAATGTCAATGGTAATATTTGCCATTATCTTTAATTCTGGGCACTGTGTGTGTATGTTTCTTTCTATAATTGGCATGTAAAACCCATCTTTGTTTAGCTGCCATGATACAGGCCTGTGGTTTTGGAGGTATAAGGCCAGAATTTTAGCCCCAGCTCAGCAGTTGCATGTAGTGTGGAATGGAGAGAGGAAGGTAAAGTTGCATTCACCATGGCATTGTAAGTTTGATTTTGATTCCCATTGAAATGTCAACACAAACAAAAATCTTTCACTCTTTTAAGGCTAAATCTTATTGTCAATTAGAATGTATTAGGGAAATGATGACTGAGATTTGTTTTACTTTAATATGGCTCTGGAACAAGGTGGTAGGATTTTTGTTAAACATGTTAAAACTAATGATGTAACCATATTGCTTAACCAGTTAACCAATTAAAGGAGGCGAGTGGGAGGGGGGACTGATCTAGCCTGGCTGGAGCAGCCCTGCCCCATGCTGAAGGCACGGGCTACTTACTCTAGCTGGGCTGGAGCAAGCCCCTGCCTGTGGCAGGTGGGGAGCTGCTCCAGCCCCCACTGGTTAACTGGTTAAACCGTCACATCCCTAGTTAGACCCCTGCATACATCTGCTGAGTAAATTCTATTTAATCATTGTGGCAGGTGAGGTTTAACTCCACCTGGATACAAAGGAGGTGGCAGAGATTCTGTGGGCAGGACTGGGGTCTTGCTCAGAAAGGTATCGGCAGGGAAACCTTAGAAACAGCCCAGTCTGAGCTGAGGTTTATGTTGTGCTATTATTCCAACTACCAATACAGTCAAACCTCAGGAAGAAATACATTTGGACTATATGTATTGAATTCTGGGCAAATACTTGGGTTTGTTGTTGTTGTGGCTGTTTGGTTTTCATAATCTGAACCTGTTCACCTGAATGAGTGTTTTTATTAATTTAAAATATTTTATGAGGAAATTATTGCTCTAGGGAGGAGACATGTTACAATGTGCAACAAAGCTATAGGCTGAATTTCTAAAGGACACCTCTTTTGATTCTTTTGCAGCTTCAAGCAGCAAGAACTGCATCCACAATCCTCCTGTTGCTGCCTTTCTTTCTTGTGTGATCTGTGCTTTCTTCTACTCTACCAGACAATGACTCTTTCCCTGATCATAGAAGGATTCATGTGCTGTGTAAACCAGAGTGAGTTATGAGTGTGAGGGATTTACAGCTAACCAGCCACAGAGATAACTGACACTACAAGGTGCTGAACACCTCCTGTGATTTTACCTCTAACTTCTCCTGAGTTCAATGAGTTGCTCAGAATTTCAAAGGAAGTGTTTAATACCTAGCAAAATTAGAACCCTTAGTGTGCATTCAGACTAGGAAAGTAATGGGTCTGCGTGCTTACTGAAGATCATGGCAGCAACTCCAGTCATCTAGAGATGTAATCTGCAGGGCTTTGGATATAGCCACAAAATAGGAACTCCTGAACCACTATAAACTTTGTACAGCAGGGCTACTCAACAGGCGGCCCAGAGGCCGCATGTGGTCCGGGGCCTGTTTGTTTGCGGCCCGCAGTGCAATTTGGTGGGAGCCAAAACCAAAAAGTAGTCAATATAATGGTCTTCTATCGATTTGCATTTTAGTAGTTAAATTCCTGGACTGTCAATGCTCATTAAAAGTGCTGTCATATGGGTGGAAATTGGGTAAATATTGCATTTTATTAATATCAGCAGAACTGACTTAAACAAGGCCTATGTGTTGTGTAGTCTTGTCTTAATCTTTGTATTCATGCCTGTCAGTGTGGAAGAAGCTATTTACATATATATTTGCATGTATATGCAACCGCACTTAAGTTGCGGCCCTGGGCATGTTCTGTGAGTATCATTTTGGCCCCCGGGGCTTCCAAAGTTGAGTAGCCCTGTTGTACAGGGTATTAGCATTTCCTTTGCAGGTCCCAGTAGAGTTCTCATGAGTTGTAATAGCACCCTCTGGTGGCCCATAAGAAAACACCTGTAGATTCCCTCTAAGATTATTGTACAGGTTGGACCTCCTTGGTCTGGCACTTCGGGACCTGACTGCTCCCAAATAAGGCATTTTGCCAGACCAGGGAAGGAAATTTCTGGCCCCCTTGCTGCCAACCCCACCCCCTGCCCTACTCCACCCACCACTGGGCTTCCCAGCTTTCCCCCTGCAGCCCAGCTGAGCTGCACGCAGGGTTTCCTGGCTCCCATACCTACCCACAGCCCAGCTGAGCCATGCACTGGGTCCCAACCACACCCTCAGCCCAGCTGGGCCCTGTGCCACCCCCACCCACTTGCCTCACACCAGGCTCCTGGGGCCCTGCATCCCTCCGCAGTGCACCAGGACTCTCTGGACCACAGATGTTGCCAGATCAGAGAGTTCAGGTTTATAGAGGTGCAACCTGTACAGCCTATTGGATGAAGTGTCCATTTTAAAGAGAAGCAGATGTAATTAAGTACATATACATTTCTATTGCTCTGTCTTTCAGTGTGTAATATCAGTGATGGAAATCACATCCTATACTGAATTCTCATTCCCAGTTTAACTGTGTTATTTCATAACTTTTAAAGTTTAATTTTGCACTCCTGCAAGGCAGCAACAAAACAAACTTGAAATCCTCTAATCCCAAAACAGCTACAGAATGTTAATACAATTTTCCCTCTCATACTTCCTCTTTCCAATATGCCTGACCTGGAGGGACCACATCTTGGAGAGGAGATTATTTTTTTAGCCTCCCTCCCATTTTGTCCTTGGACTGAGCTGAGACTACCAACCAGATGATCAGTTGTAATAATTTAGCTTTGCAATGCAGACATCTGACCACCAACTACTGAATTGACATGCAAACACATTCTATACACCCCTCTGAAGTTTTTATATAGGTTCAAACAGTCATCAAGTGGGAACAATTTTCAATCAGCAACTATTAACCTGATCTGGCATGGAACTCATGATTAAAAGACAAAGAAGTTCCATATATGCACCATCCCCCAGACCTATGCACAGATGTAGCTGTCTACATTGTAGACTTGAACTTCCTGGAGTAGAACTTTAACTCCCCACAAATTGTCGATTAATGAATAGTTGAATATACAGAAGTTGAGGAGAAAAACTTTCTAAAATGTGTGGATGAATGGCAATATGAGGGTACGTCTACACTGTGGCAGTATTTCGGGATACTTCTGGAATCCCGAAATAGCATATTCTGCATCTTGACGGTGCACATGTTATTTCAAAATATCTTTCCCCAAGGATTAAGGGATGTTTCGGAATAGTGCTCTATTTCTTAATGTGGTGCTGTATAGACAGCGCCAAATTTCAAAATAAGCTATTTCAAAATACACTAGAAATAAGCTACATAATTTGAGCTACAGCTGCAGCGTGGATGCACCTAGGAGAACTAAATTCTATCATTATTCTTTTTTGAGTCAAGTGGCTAGCAAGTGCCCTTCTCCAGCCTACACCACTATGCTCATGTCTAGTCTGGTCACTTTGCTCCTTCTCTAGCTCAACACATTGGATCTTTCAGCAGTTCAGCAAGTAAATCCTCCTCCAACCTACCTCACTCCATCTTTTGTTCAATCAAGACACCATTTTTTGTTCCTATGCAGTCAAATCCCTCCTCCAAACCACCCCAGAGTTTCCTTCCTATCACAGATCTTCGCCATCACAGCAGCCAGTATTCCCCCCCAAATTGTCTACGTGACTCCTGTTTTCAGCTCTCTTGCTATACCCTTCCTCCATTTTAGCAGCTGTGCATCACTTTTACTCTGCCTTTAAATTTTCCCTGTGCCTCTCAGGTGATGTGTTCTTCCACTAACCTGATCAAGATATCTTTCTTTCAGCCCATCTACTGTGCCCTTTCTTTGGCTCACCCAGGTTATGTCTACACTGCAGGTTATTTTGGGGAAAAGGTACACAAATTGCGAACCCCAATTTGAGTACCTTTTTCCGATTCTTTTTTCAGAAGAGGCTTTTCCGATATTTGGCCCATCTATACGGGGCCAAATGTGGGAAAAACCTCCTCTTTCGGAAGAGCCCTTATTCCTCATAAAATGAGGAATACAGGGCTTCCGAAAGAGTGCGTCCGCTTTTTCAGAAACTGATTAGAAAAAGTGGATGCATTCCTTGGACACGGCAGAGTTTTTCTGGGATACCAGAGGTATCCTGGAATAATTCTGTAGTGTGGATATAGCCCCTGTTAATACTCTCCCCTAAAGCACCTCACCAAGTTATTCCTTCAGTTAACTCAATGAATTCCTCATCAGTCTGCTTTACTAGACTCTTCCTAAACCTGGGCACCATGTTATTTCTCCAGTCCAGTCATTATCCACTTCAAAGGCAGTAAAGTCTCTTTTAAGTTTTATTTTGACTTCAGAAGAAAGTAACAGAAAACACATTAGTTTCTGAGATCATACATTGGTGTGAAAGAGCTTCCGCAAATCCCTTTCATGAGTTATGTTTCTTTAGTTTACTTGCCCCAACACAAAAGTTTAGTCTCATAATAATATTTGCCCTTATACAATTCCTTCCATCCCAGCATTTCAGAGTGGTGAACATTCATTCCTAAATGTAGCCTCACAATGCATCTTTATGATAGGGAAAAATCTGCCAGATTCACAGAGAACCTGAAGCAAAAAGAAATTAAATGATTTACCCAAAAACTGCACACAAAGCCTGTGGCAGACTACAAGATTATTTTTCACTCTGCCCCAGATTATCCAGACACTTCTCATCTCAAATCACAGTGATTTACTATTTTTTGTTGGTCAATCAGATGAAAATCCTACCATGGTGGTACTGTCAATACCATAGCTTATTTCAATTTTAATTTCTGTTAGCTAACCACTATAACCTGACCTGCCAAACTGAATTGCTGCTATCAGAATAATCTAAAAAGCTTTCTCAGAAAGTTCAAACACACTTATTAAAATAGAAACTGTTTCAGATTTTGGTTATTACACTTTATTTCCCATTGATTTTTATTTAATCAAGGTTTTAAATTAACAAAGCAAGAAGACTTCACCTTGATTCCTTAGTACAATGTTCAAATCTAGACACCAAAGGTGATTGCAGAAATTATTGTGGGTTCAGCAATTAGCCACAACGTTCTCTTGTTTTTTTGTGCAACTTCTCTTGGTGTAAGAAAAGAGGCATATTTCTAACTCACAAACAGTTGCTGTATGGATTACTGCAACTTGTCTGTTATCAGTGAGATATAGACCTCAGCCAGTTTAACAATGCACTGGAAAGATTCACAAGATGGTCTCAGCACTCGAACAGCCTCCTCCAGAGAGTCAGCGGTTATTTTCAGGATGTTTGTAGAAGCGTGTCCCCAAAGGACAGATTTCAAGAAGTTGGAAAACGAGAAGGAAGTTGATGCACTGCGAGGTCTAGCTTCTTCAGCCTTACTCCCGGAAGGACTGTGCTCAGTGGTAGTTGGAAGTATTTTGGCAATTTCATCGTGGCTCATGAGAAGGTCAACCACTCGGAGGGACAGGGCAGGGGAAGTCGCTATATGACGAATGGCAGTCTCTATAGTCTCAGGGAGATTGCCATGTTTCAGTAGTACGGCAGCCACTGGGCCAATGATACTTCCTAGGACCCCCTTATAATTTTCATAAAGATCTTTCACGACAGTAAGCTTCTCCTGCAGAGAAGTGATGGGTCCAGCAATCTTAGTGTACAAGCAGTGGCTGATGCTCTTCTGCACGTCTTTGTCTTTCATTTCCACAACAGACTGCATCTCTTTCAGGGTACTGATTAGGAGCTGAAGGTTGTCCTTAATGCTCAAGTTTTCCCTCACTGTAATGATTGGGAAGTTGGTGCCAAGGTGTTGATTGAGGATTCGGAATATTGTATTGGTGGAAGAGACATATATGTATATGAAATCATACAGAGTCTGGCTGGCGGCAAGCACCCTTTGTTTATCTCTCTCTGTACCAAAGATGGACAACATTTCCAGAGAAGAGATTTGACACTGAAAAACAAGCCAAAAGACACAAGTGAGGAATCTAAGAGATATAGTACCTGTATCCTGAGCTATACATCTCCAAAAATAATCCCAGGTACTTTATTTTTCCAAATCAGAACTGCAGTACTCCTAAACAATGTATCTCGAAAAGCTTCTACATTTCATGTGTCTTAGGCTGTGTTTACACTACAAAGAAAAGTTGGAAAAAGATAAGCAAATTGCGAACTGCAACTTGCATATCTTTTTCTGCTTTTCTTCCGGAAGAGGCTTTTCCAACATTTGGCTCGTCTATATGGGCCAAATGTCAGAAAAAAACCCCTCTTTTGGATCATCCCTTCTTCCTCATAGAACAAGGTTTACAGGGAAGGTGAAAAAACGCATCTGCTTTTCTGAATTTTTTTTTGGAAAAGCAGATGTGTTCCCTGGACATGTCAGAGCTTTTCTGGGATACCTCTGGTATCCCAGAAAAGCTCTGTAGTCTAGACGTACCCTATTCTCTGCAAAAAAACCAAAAATGGTCTGGTAGCATTTTATAGACTAACAAAACAAGTGCTACCAGACCATTTGTTGTTTGTTTTCTGTACAGGCTAACTCGGCTACCCCCTGAAGGTCCTATTCTCTGGGTCACATGTAGAACTGAGGTAAGCAGGTGCAACTCCACTGATTTTGATGCTTACCCCTGGAATGAATCTGACCCTTTAAGTGTAAGCAGACAACAGAATTAAGAGTAGGGATGAGAATGTGTCCCTTTGTTGCTAGATTTACTGTAAGTCTTTGGAAAATATGACCCCTTTATTCCCCCTTACTAGTTGTAATTGTTTTGGTTAAATCTAACATTTTTTCCCTACATGTATATACTGTGTACACCACATAAAATTGGAGTAAGGTCCTCTGTGGAGGAAGCAGAAAGATACCAATTCCATAAGGGCCATTCTTCAATCACAGCTCATAGGGCAGATTGACTCAGGACTGGGAGTCAGGCAGACTGCTTCTTCCTTATTCTGGAGCAGTGAGCATCTCCTCAGCAAACAGGTATTGCTGAATGCTGTAACCCTGGTATCCAGCTCAGGTTACCTCTACAGGTCACTTAGCCAGCATTCCACAACTCTTGGTAGGCTGATGCACAAGCATATCACTGACTGGGCTTTCATTTTATCATTCTTTTGACTGCTAGGGAGAGACTCTGCCCTGCTTCTTGCACAGAGGTGGTGAAGGTTAAGAGTTTCTCCACCTCTCTTAGCCCCTTCTTAGGGGATCAGAAAGAAGGATCTAGCACTTGAAATGTCAACAAAAAAGATTAGTGGTGGGCAAACCAGATTAAATCTTTTCCCCAAACTCAAGAGCTTTGGACGAATTGTAATTAACATTCTTTAAACAAAACAAAACAAAAAACAAAACAAAAAAATCAGGTGTCCCTGAATTTCCTGGTTTGGGCTGTAAGAGGGAGTTCTGAAAAACCATGAGAAAGACAATTATATGTTCTGTAGTCCAGCAGAAACCACCAGTTATCTCCCAAAAAACTGTTCTCTTCACATTTCCAATCTGATCTTCAGTCTAATAAGGTTCAGATAAGCACCTGAATTGAAGAGAAATGCCAATTTTATGAGGTTTCTCCATAACTAATTTAGAGCTATCTCAAAAGGGCAGAAAGGTTGGATGTGTATTTCCTGCTCATGAAGGGCTCAACTCTGCTTCCTTTTAAATTAGTTGCAAAATTACCATGGATTTCAGTAGGAGCAGAATCAGGTCTGAAATATGTAATGTTCTTGTTTAAGATAAGCACTTCAGGTTCTAATATTGACTAAAGAACTACTGGTACAAATTGCCAAACCGGAGAATTTGCTGCACCACGGGAGGTCACTATTGTAGTAAGCATGTCTCTTTAAAAAAAAATTTACAGAGTGGAATAAATGGAACAGCGCTTGTAATGCTGCTTATTAATGTATGACTGTCTGGATACACCCTATCAAAGCCTACATCTAGCCAAATCTTATCGCTCTCTTCATAACAAAATGTTAGTGTTGTTACAAAATTTTACTATATTGGCACAAGGATATAAGTAGATAAAATATGAAAACATGCTTATGCTTAGCAGCATTACCAACATTTCCACTGCTTACTGGGCTGTTAGAAGACATTTAGGGGGAAATTAGAGCTAAATAACTGCACAGAACACTGAAAGCCAGGACTGGTGGCTGTAAACAAATTTTATGGGACCGTGGAAAACTTGGCAACATTCATGATAAGTGGCTAATTAAAATCATGCCAGACCATGGATGTTGCCAGACCAAAGTGTGCTGGATTAGAGAGTTTCAACCTGTAATACAGATTGAACCTCTCTATTCCGGCACCCTTGGGAACTGACCAGTTCTGAACCAGATAATTTTCTGGACCACAGGAGGTCAATATTGCCTAGCAGCATTACCAACACTTCCATTGCTTACTGGCTGTTAGAATACATTTAGGGATAAAATAGTGCTAAATAACAGCACAGAACGCTGAGAGCTAGGACTGGTGGCTATAAACAAACTTTATGGGACCATAGGAAACCTGGCCACACCCATGAATAGTGGACATCTGGCTAATTAAAACCATGCCAGATCACAGATTTTTTTAGACCAGAGAGTTCTGGACTAGAGAGGTTCAACCTGTACCTGGCATATATTGTGGGTATATACTCTTCTCTTCGTATGGAACTGCCACTGACTTTTCTTTTGGAATTCATAGATGTACAGTTACAGCAAGATTTAGCTGTTTGTAATTATGTTTGCAGGGCACTCAAGTTTATGAAGTACGTCTTTTTAGAAATGTTTTAGATGGTGCATGCATTAGATTGCATGTAGATTTGTACAGTACCTGTTTGTTGCATACACAGAAGGCTATGGATTCTAGGGTTGTGAATCAAATGACTTTATCAACATGTATTAAACAAAAGAATTTAAAAATGGAAATGGAGATGGAGAACCAATGAGCCAAAGCTGGGTATAGAGTCTAGAGAGCAGCATTCCATTACAATAATCTAGAAACCAGGCAGGCAGCAGGACCCAGTTGAAGCAACAATCCCTGCAGACCTAGGTCATCGCATTCCACCAGAAAGAGCCAGAGAAACCCAGTGAATAGAAAATTCACTGGCCTGCACACCTACCGCTGATTACAGAGCTCTGACAAAAAGCAGGTAAGTTGCCTTTTTGAGTTTCTGTGTAGAATTCCTTGAAAAGTATATACTGGGCGGCAGGGGCTGATTTATAGTATGCACAACATTTTAATGTACTATATATAGACAACTTGGCTATTTAACTTTAGAAGTAGTATAATATATGTCTGAAAAGTGTAAATGCCAAAGAAGAGGCTGATGGTGTCCGGAGGAGATAAAACTAGGAGTAATAGGATAAACCGAAATAATCTTAGATTGGTCAGGAATAAAAAAATATGAGCTAATTGGCCTTTTCCATTTCTTAAATTTCTATTTTATTGATCACATTTATAAAAGTTGTGCTCCATTTAGTACATTCATTCCCTCCAAATTTCTACACTACAGTACTAACCATCAACCTGTAACAGAGCACTTCTTAGAGTGAAAGGACCCAAATAACCAGTGGGCGTCAGAAAGAAGCCTGTTCTCTATTTTCCTTAGGTAGAATTGATAAGAAATCATACCTGTTCTCACAAGGTTTTGTTTCAGATCAGTTCATGACTTTTCATCAACATCACAAACTCTTCATGTACATGACCAATATCTCCTCCATCCTCAAAAGAAAAAGAAGTATGAGTTGAAATGATAGCTCTATTTTTTTTGAGAGAATTACAAAATAAGCATGCAAAGGAAATGCAGGGGATGTAATATGTATGGATTTTCATACAGCAATCTAAATTTTCCACGCTAGGTTACTAATTCTATACATTCCAATTGGCTTGTGGCTGAACATGGTCCCTTGGATTGAAGGCAGGTTGGAGGAGAACTCAAAAAAAAAATTACATATAGCAATGCTTGCTGCTGTGGAAGGGAAAAGGGTCTAGTGGAGTACCACCAGGTGGGTGAGAGCTGATTCTAAATTGGCAAGTGTAGCAAAAACTAGTGTAGATGGAATTCTGAAGGAGCCTAGCAGTAGGAAATAGCTATATGAGCTACCATCTGTTAGTAGGGTTGCCAGGTGTCCGGTATTGACGTGGACAGTCTGGTATTTTCGCCTTCTGTCTGGTAAAAAAATTCAGAATATACCGTACACCTAAAATGTCTGGTATTTTCTGTGTTTTTTCCCTGCCATGAGGTGAAAATACCAGACACCTGGCAACACTACGACACATTCAGCAACTGGGCCCAGCCCCCGGACCTCCTGCCGGGCCTCCTGGACCCTCCGCCAGACCCCAGATTCCTCTCATCCCCCTGCTTATCTGGTTCTGCAGGGGCTTATCTTGTGGCTGGAACAGAAAAACGAAATGGCCGCTGGCAAAAAAGCCTCTTCTTAAAGGAGCCATGCTGATTTTTTATTTTATTTTATTTTTTTGCTTAATAACTGCTCAACAACTTTGGTCTCCCCCTTTTTTTTTCCTCAACAGATTTTTTTTCCTGGTGTTTCTTTTGGGGCGCGAGGGGTGTTCAGTATTTTTGGTTAAACCATCTGGCAACCCTATCTGTTAGATATTCCTGAGGGGCTTATGACTGTGTTATCTAAGCACTGATAACAAAATGAGACTTACCTTGTAAAAATATATGCTAATACACAAACCCAGATGAGGAGGATAATGCAAAAACACAAGCCAGAAGATATATGCACAGAAGGACAAAGGTGAATAATACATTAGGTATGATTTTTAATGTAATACGGAAAAAGGCCAACAATGCTGGGTTGCATGTACAAAAGCAACATATCCTGAGGCAGAGGAATAATAGTCCCTTCTTGGTGCTTCAGTTCTATAAAAACAGTGTCAAACTGGAGATATTCAGTCAAGAACAACAAAAATTGTTAGGAAGCTTGAGTGGGTAGCAGCTTATTAGGTCGGCAGCCTTCAGGGAAAGATTGAAAGAGCTAAAATAATATATTACATCTTAGTTTAGTAACAATCCAGAGTCAGATTCTGCCTAGCCTTTGCATGGGAACTGAGTGGTTAGGCCTGTTGTGAGCAACCTGTGTACTCAGGCAGAATTGCAGAGCTTGCAGTCTGGGGAGAGGTAGCTGGTTAGTTTCCACTTCCCTAGGCACACTGCATCCCCAAAGGCAGTTTAAGATGGGGTTGGCTAGTCCTCCCACCCATTGTATTGGAGCAAGACTGACACTCACAATGTGGAGAAGATAACTACCTACAAAGGGGTGTGGAAGTGGAGTTCAGAGAGACATTCCCCCCTGGAGTTCAGAGAGACATTTTATCTCTGAGGCTAGATGCCTCCTGGTGTTCCTACTGGGGCAGTGCAGTTAAGCATCACCCTTTCATATGGACAGTGCCTAAAAAGCATGCTCTTTGGGACACGACACCCATCTTCAAATATTTGACAAATGGAGAACATTTTTATGGTGATAGGGAAATAAACAGGAATATTGAGATCAAATTAAGAAAGCAAAAATATAGATTAAATATCAGGACAAAAACAGGATATTGGAGGTGATGTGTAAAGTGGCGTAAGTTAGGCATAAGTTAGACCTTGGCTACACACAAAAGTTGTACCATATTAAATATCCTGGTATGTATTCCATAATATTTAATGTTGTGTTTAGCAGGACAGATGACTTGCTCTTACTACAAAGTTTTTGCAAATAAAACTCTAACAAACTTCAGGTATATATATATATATATAAAAAAAACCCTGTGACTGACATTTTTTATTCCCAAATGTAGTGCGTTTAATTAGATATCTTCTGGATGTCCAGTCTTCACAATCAGGCATACAGTGGACATGCTCCATTTTCATTAGGAAGAAATTTTAGAAGTGTTTTTTTTTTTAAATGTCAAGTGCTACATTTGGGGTCAGGGATTTGGCTGTAAAGGGTGAGCAAAGAGGGGGGAGGGAAAAGAAGAGGGAGACAGCGAAGAGGGGTCAGGGCAAGGGCAGAGCAAGAGGGAGTATGGGTGGAGTCACAGGCAGCGGACTTCCCATGCTGCAGTTTGACCTACTGCCCATACATTACACATATGTGAACACTGATCTACAAGTTTCTTTGCTTGCAATACCCCTCTTTTCTAGGCCTTTGGTGGTGTGATTTACTTCTACGCAAATTCCCTAGCAGTCTCAGATTCA
Organism: Rafetus swinhoei; assembly: GCA_019425775.1. Classification (NCBI taxonomy): domain Eukaryota; kingdom Metazoa; phylum Chordata; order Testudines; family Trionychidae; genus Rafetus; species Rafetus swinhoei. The sequence goes on along the minus strand of CM033437.1, from coordinate 262,983,650 downwards.
TTGGGCTAAACTCAGAGGTGATACCAATTGCACAATGTTAAGCAGGTATAAGTTTAAGAAAATCTAGAATGCTATAATGTATATGTTGGACAATTACAGAAGTTGTAAATTATGTCATTTTAAGACTACTTCAAGACAGATTGAGAGCATGTCTATACTTACCAAGAAATCGGCGCTGCAGCAACTGATCAATTTAGCAAGTCTAGTAAAAAATACGCTAAATTAACTACTGATTGCTCTCTTGACTACTCCATCGATGATATTCATGTAGCTGGAGTTGCATAAATTATATTGACTTTGCCCCATAGTGTAGACCTGCCGACAGTCACACCTCTAGATTTGATTTGTTGGATCTAAAGTGAATTACTGACCTAGAGGCTCCATATCCCAATTCAATCCAGTTCCCCTCCAATGTTCTGGGTTTTAAAGATGTTAACAAACCTTATTTTTCTTTCTTGTCAGCTCTTTTCTGAAGAATGGCTCTAAGTGACCTCCTCTACCCAGATAACCCCAAGAGACGTCAAGAAGTGATCCATCTGCACCAGGAGCTGCTGGACTGCATGTTAGTTAATTTCCATGCCACAGATGAATTGATTGCAGTACTGAATACACATTTGGGGTGCACAATTACCCAGATTAAGATGGAAAAGGGTGGAACCATCAAGGAAAACTGTGACATTATGATCCGAGCCATGAGTGAAGTCCAACAAGAAATATGGAAGATTGACAAAGAAATGAAGGAAATGCTGGAGCCAATGCTGTACCACAAGCTTTATGATATCAAAGAGCCAGAGATGGAGAAAATTGCAATAGCACATAAAGTTTTTTCAGTTGTTCTAGGAGAAGCCACTTCCATTGCTGGGATGGTAGCTGTAAAATTAATCAGCTCAAATATTATAATTGTTGCTGTTAACAAGTTGGCTGCTTTGCTTGCCCAGATTGGTGCTTCGGTTCTTGGAGGTATTGGCATTACCATTCTTGGGCTAGGTATTGACATGATCCTCCAGGCCATCCTGGGGGCAGTTGAGAGGGATCAACTTCTGGCAAGTGTTAAAAGTTATGAGGAGCATTTGGCTGAATTTAAGACGGCCTCAGAAAAATATCAGCATGCCATAACTGAAGTAACTTCCATGGTGAAATGCAAAATTAAATGAATGGCTTTTAATGTTCTCCCTGGCTGTCACAATATCCACACCAGTTATGCTTACATTAACTTTTCTGATTCTTTATAATAGAGTGAATGTTCTTACTTCTTTTTTAGCAACACATAAAATAGCCAGGGAAATGGGGGCCTTAATGGATCAGGAGACTGGCAAAGAAATATACCAATAGGTAAATTGATTCAAACCTGTTAGGTAGCATATAAAAGTCAGGTGGGGGGACCGTCATGGCACGCTCTGGGTGGCATTGAGGGCTGGCTGCCTCCAGCCCCGTCCCTTCTGCCCAGGGCCCTGCCCCTTTCCAAGAGTGTGGAGCTGCCCCCCTTGCCCAGGGGCCTGACAAGTCTGTCAGCCCCTCTGATAAAGTGATGTAAGGGTTTGTTTAGTACAGTTCGGAGTTTCATACATCATTATAAGACTAGCACAAAATTAAAAGTCCTTAATTTGCATATTTTGTAAATAAAAGGCTAGAGCAAAAAGTTTGATTGGATTCTCTCTCTCCCATGCTTTGATTTGTTTCTCTGTTTTGTTCTTTGCAGAAAAATTGTAATTTAAAATGAATTAGAAATATACATTATGTTTTGAGAGTTGTCGTCCCTGTGTGTAGCTGATTTAGTCCATATTTACTTGTTCCTTCTATCTCAGAAATCAAACCAGAACTATGTTATTCACAGCACTTATTAAGAGAAAGATTACAATCTATATTACAGAACACCATACACTGTTTTCTCAATTTTTTCCCATGCATGTGCAGAATGAATGTTGTTATGTGTACCAATCACCTCCCTATTAGTGCACATAACAAAATTCATATGGTGGAAATGGGCCAAGGGGTTTGGAGTGTGGGAGGGGGCTCAGAACTGAGGCAGAAGATTGAGGTGTGGGGGCATTGAATGCTCCAGCTGGGGGTGCAGGTTCTGAGGTGGGGCTGAGGATAAAGAGTTTTAGGTGAAGGCTTCCCTGCGATTACAATGAGGAGAAAGGACTTCCCCCAGCTCTCTCCTTTGCAGCAGCACGTGAGCTGGGGAGGAGGGGTGCCTTTACCTGCTGGGACAGCTTTAAAGTTCGGAATGTGGGATAGGTGCTTCTCACCCAGCTGCAGCAGGTCTGGGCTAGGGCTGGGTTCTGTGGAGATGTGCCTCTCCCCCAGCCATGGCACATCTGGGTTGGGGCTAGGGGCACCACTCCCTTGGCCACAGCAGGTCCAGGGCTGGATTGGGGCTGATGGGGGAAAGGCATCTCTCCTCGCTACAGCATGAATGCCTGTGCAGTGCTTAAGAGGCTATTGCATGGCTGGCCATGTGGCTGCACAGTTTATAGGGAACTTAAATGTAGTATATTAATTACTCAGCATACACAGTATAGATTATCATTCATGAATCTGCATTCATGTACTCCTCATCTGTACTTAGCCCAGGCCGGGAGAGCTAATGATCCAACCAGTAGACAAAATTTGATGATGAATCCTGATCACATGCCCCCTGAATGATGTTGTTCATATGCTAAGAAGAGTCTAGGGCTATACAAAGGTTCATCTTTTCATACTTCACAAACACCATATTGTGACCAAACTATTCAGAAATATTCACTAATACTTAGCAATGGTACAATGGTAATAACTAGCTTGTATCTGTGAAAAACTACTACATTGGGGGGATTGTTGTAAGAGAGGTAGCTCTTCCTCTTTTTATATCCTTCCCTTTCTCTTTTTCCACTTTTTAATCTCTTCTCCTCCTATCTCCCATCCTTCTCTTAATTCCCTTCTTCTCTTTTCCATCTTGTCCTCCCTCCCTTCTTCTCTTTCCTAGGTCTTAGTTAATCCATAGGCTGCACCCCTAGAAAACAATGTGGTTGTGTACATTTCAGCTTGTCTGATCCATTCAGCAAAAGAGCATTGGGAGCACCTACAGATGAGACTCACACCTAGCAATCTGTTTTAGTAGGGGCCAATCCATCACCAACCATTAGGAAATTCCCAGCAAAATTGTAAAAATGTAAAAGATAAAAAGAAATTCACCTTTCTACGTTTCTTTGACAACAGTGGGAAAGAAGGAAAGACAAATCCAAATAGTCATATCAGAGGTTGTGGCAAGCCAGCTGTCCCACAGAATACAGAGCACAAGGCAATGACCTCACAGAGGCCCATGGCAGTCAGCAGTTCTGCATGATTCAAGAGATGAGGCAGCTACCTCACAGAGGTTTATGCAGATAAACCAGACAGAAGGACCCCCTGTGTTTTACCTTGAAATAGGCTAAAGTGAACTGTAAATTAGCTCAGACTTTTACCAGATTTGTCTTCCTAAATCCAACAAGAATATAATGTGGGTGATTATTTTTATTATTTACAATGTGTTTTTATTTAGTGAAAAATGCTTGCTGTATTTTGTGTTCCACCATGCAGTGTGTGCTCAGCTGCCCACTGCAGGCATATCCTCACAAGCAATGGAAAGAAGGCAGGGTAGGCACTGTTTCTCCTTCTAAGTGTCATCTGCCAGTGAATCGATGTTTCTTGAAGCAGGAAAGAATGTCAGTTTCCCCTTCTTATATAATATATCCCATCTCATAGAGCTGGAAGGGACCTTGGGAGGTCATTGAGTCCAGACCCCTGCCCTTGCAGCAGGACCAAGTACCACCCCTGACAGGTTTTGCCCCAGATCCCTAAATGGCCCCCTCAAGGATTGAGCTCGCTCCCCGGGGTTTCAGCAGGCCAGTGCTCAAACCCCTGAGCTCTCCCGCCCCCAGGAGGGGCTTGCCAGTGCCCTGTGTTTGTTGCCTCTCTGGCTACTTGGTGGCTCGTCACTAGCGGGGCGGGGGAAGCCTCACAAGCCTCCTGCTCTGCTCCCACCCCGGGGCCGCGTCTAAGGCGCACGGAGGCGCTTATCCACAGAAGCCATTTAGCTGTTGGTTTGCCTGGTGAAACTGCCACGGGCCCGTTGGTGCCCCCAGTGTCACGCGGTTTCTGTGACGTGGGCCCCGGCCCGCCCGCCGAGCCGCGTGGCGCTCCCAGAGCAGGGCGACACGCCCCCTTCCCTTCCCGCTCCCAGTTCGTCAGCGCCGCCGTTGCCGCGTCACGTGACCTCCCCCGCCTCCCTCCCGTGGTGACTGGGCCAATGGGCAGCGGAGCCCGCTTCTCCCTCCCCCACCGCCGCACGCTGGCGCCTGAGGAGGCGCCTGTCTCCGATGGAGCGGCCCGAGGCGGGCGACGCTCTGGCTGCCGATTTCCGTCGTCTCGCTAAGGCGTTCGCGCCCGGCCGGAGGTTCGGGGCGGAAGTGACGTGATGGCCGGCGGCGCGCGTCCCGCCTGGGCCCATTGAAGATGGCGGCGGGGCCCAGGAGGCGGGGAGTCGGGGGCCCAGCCTAGAAGCGGCCGCCCCGCAGCGAGGCACGAGGCGCTCGGCCCCAGCCCTTCAGAAGGGAGAGAGGCGGGAGGTTGCTGCGCGTCCCCGGCCCGGGACGCGGAGCGGAGCAGCCCAAGGGCCCGGCAGGGGGTATCGCGGAGCTGCCGGGCAGGAGGGATCTTCCGGGCCCCAAGGCCTCGCCTGATACCCCCCGGCGCACGCGGGCCGGGCTGGTGGTCGGAGCCGCGGTGCGGGCGAGTTGGAGGCGTCAGCAGAGCGAAGGTTTGTTCGCAGCCGCATCTGTGGGTCGGGCCCCTCGTGGGCTCGGACTCCTGCCCCGTAGAGCTGGCGTCTGTGCGGGGGGGGGCTCGCGTACCTACGGGAACGACCCCGCGGTGCAGTTAAGGCTGCGACCAGGTCGGTGGCGCGAAGGGCTGGTGCCCTGAAAGCAGAATGGTGGGGAGGCGACATTAGTTTCAGAGATGTGAGTTTCTCGCGCCCTTAGGTGAGAAGTGGAACTTTGCTAACTCCCTGTCCTGGAGCGTTCTTGCTTAGAGAAAATAACCATGAGACAAATCAAACTCGTGCTGCCTTAGCAATCCATAAGATATCTCTTATTTTATCAGTGAATGCAAAATCTATACTGCTTTAGTTGCAAACACAGTGATGCTTTCTAGCTAGACAGTGCAGATACAAGGATTTTGCAAATGTTGGATTAAACAGCATATTGACCACAATAATTTCCATCTCTTGTGTAAAGGTCCAGTCCTGCTCACAGAGTGAGGGCATTTAATACCACATTACGCACTGCTTAGTATTTTAAAGGTAATCATATGATTACTATTTTAATAATCATATGGCAAATAATGATGTTTCATAACACACAAGATACAAAGTTTAGATATTAAAATATACTAACAACAGGTAATTAAATTAGAGCACAAAAAGAGGAAAGATTAGTGAGGTGACAAATCTTCACACTTTGTATTAGACTCACAATTTATGAAGGAATAATTCTAAATCCAGGTGTTGAGCAATGCATTTTTGAGACTCCTCACATAAAGATATCTCTGTGAGAGAGGTGATCGGTATTGGATGTGTAGGAACAGTATACAGAGAGGTATGTGTGAGAGACTGCAACAGGACTAAAGAGCTTCTGATCAAGCTTGTGCAACCTTAAATTTAACTTGATGTCATGCCTCTTTTTGAATGGTTGTTTAATGGAATCAATAACTTTTGAACACTGGATTGAAGTAATTCCAAAATTTCAGGGAATGTTCTAGGTGTCAGTGGATAGAAAAACTGTATTTGTTAATCAACTGATTGGTTAATCTAGTTGACTACTTGCATTCCCCCCCTTGCTGACTCTGGGGAAGCAGGAGTTGGTGCTGGGGGGAGATGGCTTAAAAGCCACCTTAAACCCAACCCCATAGACAGTGGGAGTCAGGGGAGGGGAAGCTTCCATGAAGCAGCCTCTGCCGGCAGCAGTGCCAGTGCTGGCTGTGGACAGAGGCTGCTTTGGGATAGCCTCCCCACTTCCCCCCCCAGCAGCCTCTGTCTGCAGGGAGCTTGGATCCCCATGGACAGGGATTGCTGCCACCCCACGCTGCTGCCTCTATATCACAGGGGAGTTGTGAGGGGAGCTGGTTTTCAAACTGGCTCCCCTTGTGTACCGGCTCCCGCCTGGCACCCAGCACTACTCTTGGAGGCAGTAGTGCAGGGTAGCAGGGGGCTCCCTGGGAATGGGGTTGGATTGCACTGGCTGTCGGCCCTGTACCCAGGGAGTACAGAATAGTTGACTAACTACTAAGAATTCATGTGGTTAGTTGACTAGTCAATTAACCGATAGCTAACATCCCTAGGACGTGCAGATCTTCTGCTATCTGTTTAGTGGACATGCCCACAGCTCTAAGTATCTCTGTACGCTGTAGTTGTTTATAGATTCAGTAACTCACCAATAATACTAACACCTTGCAACATAACAATACCCCGTTTCTTCTCTGCCCATCCTCCCGGTAGAGTTTAATGTTGACATCCTGAATTGCTTTTCTCCTGTACAGAAGAAGTAATGTGGGAGGGTTGGGGGCACAGAGCCATGGCATGCAGCCCAGTGGGGGGGAGGAGGAGAGGAGAGGGAGAAAAAAAAAGAATATTACAGGGCCCCTGTAATGGGGGTGAAATGGGAGATCACACTGAGCCCCGGTGAGGGAGAGAAAAGGGGACCCTTTGGAAGGATTTGAGGGCATTTGGAGATTCTGGCATGAGGTTGGGAGTGTTTCAGGGAGTTCCTGAGAGAGAGGGATTAGCTCAGTGGTCCCCAACCTTTTGGGGCTGCCGGGCACCCGGGGGTGGCGCTGCGCGTGCGCCGTGCGCCCGGGGTGGGGGCCACGCATGCGCCGGGCACCTGGGGTGCAAGAATGGCTCGGGCCGGCCCTGGTCACTAGGTGTGCGCACATAAATGCCCTGGCGGGCACCATGGCACCCACAGGCACCGCGTTGGGGACCACTGGATTAGATGATGGCATACAGCAGTGGTGGGCAACCTGCTGCCCACTGGGGCTCCACCTGTGCTCTGTGGACCCTCTGGCTGTCCCCTTCCCCCAAGTGACTCTTTTGCACTGGGGCACCAGAGCCATGCACTTCCAATGCCTCTCTCTTTCCTCCCAGCACTTTCGGAGGAGTTGCAGATCACCTGATTTGCGCTCTGTCCTCGCTTCTCCCCTTCCTTCCCAGAACTGGAATACAATAAATCAGCTCTGGGGGAGGGAAAGTATGGTGGGGAGGGGGTGCAGGTGGAACCCCAGAGAGCCGCAGGCTGCTGCAGCCCACTGCCACTCAAGTGATCCACCCACTATTTGTGGTTGCCCATCCCTGGCAAGTGGTTGTCCAGCTTTGTATATTTGCCTGAGTCTGTAGTGGCATTTTGCATGTTTTTGAGAGCTGAGATTTAGGGAAGTGATAGACATTTAAATTTCTCAGAAAACAAACACTAATGTGGGCATGGCTTTTTTTCAGGTGCTTTTTTCCCCCCATTTTACTGAAGCAGTCAAAAAAAATTGGTCAAAATGGGGCGGAGATCAACATCCTCCACCAAGAGTGGGAAGTTCATGAATCCTACAGACCAGGCCCGTAAGTATCCACTCAATTTCTTGATGTAAGCATGGTTAATTCATCTGAGATAAAGATGGGAGTGAGAGCTGGCTGGCAGTCCGGTCAGATTCCATAAGCATTGTGTAGTTTAGAGGAGAAAACAACTACTCACAGCTATTTCTCCTGCATTAGTATAATTACTGAGATTGTGATGGTCAGGTAAGCATGTAGGAACAAGCAAAAAGACCAACTCATTGTCAAATAATTCCGCAGATTGTGACTAGCAATATTTTGTCCACAATGCAGGTTCTAAAAAAATCATGTTTTGTCTTTTGTGTACACAGAATATTTCAATTTCTACGGTGTTAATTGTTTATTGAGCACTTAATTTGTATAGTTTTGTTTCAAAAAGACTTCCTACTCCAATTCTGTTGCATTACTGTGTGTGTGTGTGTGTGTGTGTGTGTGTGTAAATCTCTCCTTTTGGAGCGGTGGTGTTGCCAATATGACCAGCTGTCCCATTCCTTTTTCTATAAAGGGTATAAAATATGATTGTTTCTAATCAAATATATGAGACTTAAAGTGAAAGTGAGTAGAACTGGCTTTCAAATCACAAGCTATTAAACAGAACTCCAGTAGGAGTCATAAGGGAAGAGTTATGACTATATTTGCTTCTTTTTAAATTAGTCTTTTCTCTCCTGTGCAGGAAAGGAGGCCCGGAAGAGGGAGCTGAAGAAGGTAAGATACTTACTATCCCTAAGAGCACCTGATTAATACACAGCCTTCCAATATGCATCACATTCCCAACTGTTACGGGCTTCAGACCGTGGGTAGAATCCAGACTTTCTGGTTGGCGCCTCAGGATCTATGTTCTATACTGTGGAAAATATTGTCTGACCACATAATTTAAAGAAATGTCAAGTTAAATCACATTTGTCTGAATTTTGTTAATCTGCAACTTCAACTTGTAATGCCTAAAATTGAAGGGGAAAAAAACACACTTTTTTTCCTCCCATTTACTTTGTGCATTTGATAGCACTTCTTGTGTTCCCTTGTTTGTGTGGGTCTTTTCCAAAATAACTGGGGAGCATCAAGAAACATTTTTAAACACAGGGAGAAAAAAGACTGCAGTGTTACAACAAATGGCAGTGCCAGGAAACAGTGTACATAGATTACCCCAAAGTACTATAACTTGGTGGTTTTCAACTCGGGATGTAAGAGTGTAACCATCTAAATCAGAGCTACTCAACTTTGGAAGCTCCGGGGACCACAAAGATACAGCACGTGCAGAGAGCTGCAACTTAAGTGTAGTTGCACATGCCGCATATATATATATATATATATATATATATATATATATTGCACAAATAGCTTTCACATTGACGGGCATGAATACAAAGATTAAGGCAAGACTACACAACACACAGGCCTCATTTAAGTCAGTTCTGCTGATATTAATAAAATGCAATATTTACTCAGTTTCCACCCATATGACAGCACTTTTAATGAGCAATGACAGTCCAGGAATGTAACTACTAAAACGCATATCAACAGAAGACTATTATATTGACTTGCCATTGTGGAGCATGTTCCCAGTGGAGGCCATGTTCAAAGGATCCCACCTGCAGGCCACATGTTGGGCTTGCGTACTGTGGGCTGCAAACAAATGGGCCGCAGGCCGCATGTTGAATAGCCTTGATCTAAATGGTTAACTGGTAAGCATCAGCATATTGGCTTCCATTACAGTTACTGGCTGGGTCCCAGGGAGCCAGCTTTGCTGCAGGCTCTGCAGTGTAAAGCTTATATATAGGATTTTTAGCAGTTATGTAATTACATTTTTAAACAACTTTTTACGTCCCTGTTTTCAACTGGAGATACGCAGAGGTCTTCCAGGTGACACATCAACTCATTTAGCTATTTGATTAGTTTTACAATGGACTACATAAATGCACTACAAAATCAGTACAAACTAAAATTTCATAAGACAATTACTTGTTTATACTGCTTTGTATATTATATACTGAAGTGTAAGTACAATATTTATATTCCAGTTGATTTATTTTTAATATGGTAAAAATGAGACAGTAAGCAATTTTTCAGTAATAGCATGCTGTCACACTTACATTTTTGTATCTGATTTTTCTGGGCAAGTAGTTTTTGAGTGAGGTGAAGCTTGGAGGTATGCAAGACAAATACGATTCCTGAAAGGGTACAGTAGTCTGGAAAGGTTAAGAGCCACATCTTTTGAAATGGATCTTACTAGGTGGTGTGGAGTGAAGAACATTTGAAAAGCACTTTGAAATGAATGGATTAATTTATTTCTCTTTCCTAAGGAAGTTCTTTTAGCATGTTTAGAAGTCCTAGAAACCTGAATTATAAAGAGAAATGTGATGATATAGATTATATCTACTCCCCCATTTATCCTAGAACAACACTTTTCCTGATTCTTTATTCTTTGACCTTCTCAGAACAAGAAGCAGCGGATGATGGTACGAGCAGCTGTACTTAAGATGAAAGATCCCAAACAGATCATTCGGGATATGGAAAAATTAGATGAGATGGGTGAGTGGATACCATCTGGAGGGACATGAGTTTAGAGTAAGAAGGGAGATGGAAGGATCAGATAAAATGGGAGGTGAGAATTGAGAGATGGGACAAAATACATTTAGGGGTTAATGGAGGAACTATGTGGATTGAAACTGCAGAAACTTTGCCAAATACTGGGTTTTACTTGTTGGAAGAATTGGAGAAAGAAGCTGGGTAAAGGGCTCTTAGAAGGGTAAGATGTGAGGACCTTTTTCAAGGCAATTGGATTTTGGAGAATTTTGGATGACTGGATTTTCCTATGGAAGGCAAAAGGATAGGAGCAGTGCATATTGTCTCTCTAATGGCTGGGTAAAAGGGGTTGTGTAAAAGGAGACAATCTCCTTAAGGCTCCAGAGACCTTATGGAAAGCTGGTTCGGATAGTCACTGTCATTGTTTCCAGAGATTGCTGTATTGACCCTGTGCAGTATATGCAGCGGGGTGGTCATGGCTTCTTTGTAAGTCTTCCTGATAATTTCTTTTTTGGAGTTTTATTTGTTGCCCTGGTTCTGTTCTTCCAAATCAGAATTTAACCCAGTACAGCAGCCACAACTGAATGAGAAGGTGCTAAAGGACAAGCGTAAAAAGCTGCGTGAGACTTTCGAGCGTATCTTGCGGCTCTATGAGAAGGAGAACCCTGACATCTATAAAGAACTGCGCAAGCTTGAAGTGGAGTATGAGCAGAAGAGATCGCAGCTCAGCCAATACTTCGATGCTGTCAAGGTAACGTTGTTCCTCGAATGTAAAAGTGTTCAGTGCTGTGGTGGTAATCGTACTTTGTCAGCAGAGCCATTGCAAAGGAAAAGAGCTCCAGAAGAGACTGGTGTATTCTCTATGTGGTTCTGAGTCCCTGCCATATTGAATATTTTTACCAAGTGGCAAATGATTCATGTTGGCTACCTCCTCAGTTGTAGTACTTTAACAAGGGCAGCATGTTCCATTAGCATGTCTTTGGTGTCCTTTAATGTACTAGACTTTATTTCTTGGAGGGTTACAAGGAAGGATGATTTTAAAATGGAATGGAAGCCCTCATTATTTTGCATATCCTGGTTTGTGAGATGTCTTTTGTAACATGAATAAAGCTGATTTTGTTTTATAACCTGCTTCAGTCTGCATGCATGTAATGAGGCTGGCTCTCAGCATTTATTTATAAGTGTTTCTGTGGTTTTGCCGCAGTATCTGAGTCCCTAAGCTCTGTCCGTCAGCTGTAATGTGCTTCCTAGATGTTCTGCAAGGGCATGGTGTTCTTGGTTTGGAAGCTAAGGGAATGTTAATATTAAAACTTAAAGTTGACCTATATTAGGTTGACTTAGAGCCACACAGTGGGTCATGTCCACATTACCCTCCTTCAGTCAGTGGGGTATTTCTGCACCAGGATTGCCTTCACCAATAAAAGGAGCAGTGTGGGGAGCTGAAATCCCTGGCTCTGTGTTCATCTTGTAGTTCCCTACTGGGAGTCTGGCTGCCCCACAGGCTCCCCACAAAGTTCCATTTTTGTCTTCCCTGGTTCTCCACTTCCTGTTAGAAGCCTGGCAACCTCTGGCTTTCAGCTCCCTGCTGGTAGCAGGGTAGCCTTTCGGCCTCTGAGTGGGTAGTTAAGACCTCAGGAGCAGCCCAGCTGGGAGCCTAGGTAGCAGCCCAGCTGAAAGCTGGGACCCTAGGAGCTGCCCAGCCCTAAGCAGGAAGCCCATGCAGCAAGCAAGCAGCTGGGCTGAGAGCAGGGAGGACTTCCTTGTCAATGACCGCCAACAACCATGTAAGGAAGGCAATGTCTAAACTGACACAGCATAGTTAGGTCGACTTAAGCTGTAGTGTAGACTAGGACTAAGTATCTTATGAGGAACGTAGGCTTGATCAGATTTGATTATTTGAATGGGGAAATGTTGTATATTAGTTGAGCTCTGTGTCACCTTTGACAAAAGAAGCCTTAATTATTGTATACTTACAATCTGTTTCTCCAAATGTCTAACACAAAGTGTACCATACCAGCTGGACAAGCATCTTTAATGAATAACCATTTTCATTAGAGGGAAGGAACTGACATCTTACCTCTATAATCTATAAAGTGAGGAGTGTACATATGATCCTCTTCCCTCTGCCTACTGAGAGATTAACCTGCCTTTTGATTGCATTTCTTCCAGAATGCGCAGCATGTTGAGGTGGAGAGTATACCCTTGCCAGACATGCCTCATGCCCCCTCCAACATCCTGATACAGGACATCCCCCTACCTGGGGCTCAACCACCTTCTATCCTCAAGAAGACATCAGCCTATGGGTAAGAGTGAAGTGTCCTGGAGGGTTGTTAAATGCTGAACACTCGTTGCAGAAGGGTGGAAGGGCCTGTTTGTAGAAGTGATATTTGGGAGATGGGAGTTGGAAGTGACCTCCCCATCTGTCTTTGCTGTTAAAACCTTTGTGCTTTGGTCATCAGAGTCGATATGAAAGGTAAGTGTCCCTAATATTCCTGCTTAGCTCCTTTTGCACACCAGTTTGCCTTAAGCTCCATTGCTAGAGTTCTCTTCCTCCGGACATGTCTAAACTACATCCCCCCTCTTTTGAAAGAGGGATGTAAATTAGACAGATTGAAATTGCAAATGAAGCCGGGATTTGAATTTCCCGTGCTTCATTTGCATAATGGCAGCTGCGCGTTCTTTTGGGGGAAAAAACCCCCTTTTTTGAAAGATCCTGTACTACAAGATATTTTGAAAGGGTGGTTTTTTCCAACAGAACCGCATCTAGACAGTGGTTTCACTTTCGAAAAGCCCTTTTTTTGCAAGAACGCGTGGCTGCCGTTATGCAAATGAAGTGCGGGAAATTCAAATCCCAGCTTCATTTGCAATTTCGATCTGCCTACTTTACATCCCTCTTTCGAAAGGGGGATGTAGTCTAGACATGCCCCCAGTGTCCTCACTATTTTACGCTTTTTGTCTTAAATACTTTTATAGGCTACTTATCTGCTGCTGCTGCATTAAATTTAAGCTTTTATTTCACCTCTTAATCTGGCCTCTGTCTCTTATTTCTTGCTTTCTCTTACTGATTGCTCAGCATCCTTTTATTTTTGTCGGTTTCATGGGGTTTTTCCATTTTTGTCCCCAATGTTTGCATCAGTTCCCACTTATCCTTATCTCTTCCTTTTGTCTGCCTTTAAGTTTACCTCTTCCCTAAAGCTTTCTTATCTCTAATATTCATCATCAGTGTCTCTAAGCCCTCCCACATATAATTGTTTACCTCTTTTTGAGCCAATTCATAAACACTTTGGGCAAGGACCATATTGTACTCGGGTTTTTTTAAACATTTAATGTATTTTTATTATGCTTAAGACATGGACAGAGATCATTGTCTAATGGTTGCTGTGAAGATAAACATGAAAACCTGTCCCAATTCCTCATGATCATCTTCTGTATCTTTTTTCATTTCCAGCCCTCCAGTCCGGCCCATTTCTGTACTTCCACCTCTTGGGCTTGGCGTGCCACGTTTACCCCCAGGTCGGAAACCCCCTGGGCCACCTCCAGGACCTCCCCCACCTCAAGTCTTACAGATGTATGGTCGTAAAGTGGGCTTCACTTTAGAGATGACCCCTTGGAGGCGAGAGGAAGAGATTTCTTACAGTCCAGACATAGGTAAAAAGCTGCTCCTCCTTTTCCCCAGTTCTCATGTAATCCTTGTAGTGGAGATTTACCTTAACTTCTCCCTGTTCTTCCATTGGTATTGCTCTTTGGAGGGAAAGTGCAGTGCTGTATTATCTGAGACTGGCTTCTGTAGGTTCACAGAGAATTTTCTTACTGTATGAAAGACTGAAATACCATTTGGCCAAGCTATGTAGTTAACTGAAATCAGATACATTTGCATATGTTTGAAAGGTTCTTAGACTCAGCACCTAAGTGGAATGGAATGAAATCAAATAAAGGAGGAAAATGAGACTGGGTATCAATAAGCCTTTGCTGCTAATAGATCTCATAGATCAGAGAATCATTTCAAAAGGGAAATGGTAGAAAAACCCATCATTTGATGAGACTGATCTGAAAAAAATGATCCTACTGGGAGAGGAATAACTTTCCATATCACACTTCTGTGAGCAAAAGTCTTGTGTCTCGGATGTGTGCCCTGTTAACCGAGGAGTCCTGTGGCATCTTAAAGACTAAGGGTGCATCTACACTGCAGCCTTAGCTCGAAATAAGATATGCAATTTGCGTTACGTGAATTTGCGTAGTTTATTTCAAGTTAATTTCGAAATAGTTTATTTTGTAATTTAGCGCCAAATTTTGAAATAAAGTGCTATTCTGAAATGTCCCTTAATCCTTGTGGAATGAGGTTTACAGGGATGTTGGACTAGAGTCTGTTATAGCTCGAAATAATGGGCTGGTTCAAAAGACACGGAATAGCTATTTCAGGATACCGGAAATATCCCAAAATAGCGGTACAGTGTATACGTACCCTAACAGATTTATCTGGGCATAAATGTTCATGGGTTTTCATGTATGCATGTAGCGAAGTGATTTTTACCCACAAAAGCTTATGACCAAATACATCTGTTAATCTTTAAGGTGTTGTAGGACTCCTTTTTGTTTTTGCAGATACAGACTAATACAGCTGCCCCCAAGACTTGTCTTCATTTAAAAGATTATGGTCCTGTATTCCTTCGGTGCTAGTATGCTGCATAGTTTAATGCCAGGGTTGATGGATGCAAGATTGTGGGACTTGCATTTTAAAATCTTCCCTAGTTGGCATCAAGCAGAAAAGTTGGGCATGCTTCCATTTCTATCCAAAGTATTTCCCATTAGCACCTGTAGAATTAGTAGCCCAGAAGTGAAACTAATTAGACACTCAAATTTCATTTAATTCCTGAAGAATCTACATATATTACATAGTGATGCTAAGTTTATCAGCTTATGCATGTTATTGAAGTTCTGTGTAGACATAACATTAAGATTTGCAGGATTAGAAAAGGCACAAAGTCAGGTGACCAGAGATAGGTAGAAATGAAAAGGTAGAGACAAACTCAGTGAATTTTAGAGTGCAGACATTGTTTAGTAGCCAAAAGACAAGCAATGGGTGATAGCTGATTGAATTAGTAACTAAACAACCTTCACCTCCCTCCTAGAGTTTACCTTTCTTTTGTTTCCCCCTTCCCATTCTTAGAAGACAGTAATTTCATATCACAGTCAGCGATAGAGCTGATTAACCCTCCATGTGGCAGGGGATCTGAAAAGGATAAATGCTAGACAGTGAATGTCTGTTCCTCACTAGAATGTAGTTTGTTGGGCATGGGGGTTCTCTAACTATAGATATAAACCTAAGATGTATATTTTCATTCTTCCATGCCAGTATGCGTTGGTTCCTGATGCTCTGCTTTCTTCTTCTCAGGTCAGCGAGGGCATGATGACGATGCCTCCAGTACCAGTGAAGATGAAGGGTATCCTGAGGATATGGATCAAGACAGGCATGATGACAGTAGTGATGACAGTGATAGTGACAGATCAGATGCAGACAGCGAAGCTGATGACTTCCTGCATCATGACAATGAAAGGGAGGGTGGTGAAGACAAGAAATCAGGTGTGTGTGGTGGGAGCTCCATTTCAGTATAACCTGAAAAGTGACACTTATTTCTGTTCATTCTCTAGACATGAAGCTGAAAGGAGAACAAACTGAATTCTGTTCTGGGTTAACTAACTAAATCTATCTATTGATTTTGATCTTTATCTGCTTAGGTTTAACTACCCATTCTCCAGATACTTAATGATGTCCTGTTCTCTGCCCCCCCCACCCTTCCTCTTTCCTTTCTCTTCCCCTCTCCTATTTATTTCCAGTTTTCATATCTCCTACTCATAACTCCGGTCATCTGAAGAAGTGGGCTGTGTCCATGAAAGCTCATGATACCATCTACATGTTTTGTTAGTCTATAAAGTAGTACCAGGACATTTGTTTTTTTCCGTAACAGACTAGGCTATCCCCTGAAGCTCTCAAATTATTACTGAAGTTCCTATTACAGAATTTTTCATTCTGCTGATAAATGAATCAAAGCTTCTACCTGGAATTTGAGCTCCCAGGCTGAGGCTGGAACAATTGTATTCAAATTTAGCTCTCTCGTTAAAATATATATACATTGAATCTGGAGCATTTAGTGAGAAACATGGAACTCCACAATGCAATTTTTAATTCTATATCAGATTAGAACCACACTTTAATGACTTGAGACTTTTCAAAAGAACTATACAAGATATGTAATTGAATTTCATGCTAATCGTAGACAATGATTACTTCACTCATTGAACAAGAGCATCAACCATCTGTTCAATTATTTGAGTGGAAGTCAGGAACACCATATTTGAAACTGATTGGAATTTTAGGTTAGCAAAATGTAATGGGACAAATAACACTAGTGTTAACATTTTATTTTGAAAAGAGTCTCAAGATATTTGATTTGCTATCCATATCACTTGATAACTTTTCGTGTATATATGTGATCACTCCCATCCACCAATGCTTATCCCTGCAGGGCTTAGTGTGCGGTTTGCTGACATGCCTGGGAAGTCACGGAAGAAGAAGAAGAACATGAAGGAACTGACTCCACTTCAGGCCATGATGCTGCGAATGGCAGGTGAGAACATAGATTCTTTAATTAGAATACAAAATATTTAGCTTTATTTAAAAAAAAATTGCTTGCTTAATTTCTAAACCTTAATGAAGGTAACTTAGATTAATGAAATGTTAACATTTCTGCTTTTAAGAGAAAAGAGATGGGGAGAAATTGAACAGCAACTCAGGTTTTAAATAATTTCTCTCTTGAAGCAACTTTGTTCTCAGTATTCTAAACCCTTTCAGAATTAAGATGCCTCTGTAGATGTATAAAGGTAACCTCATAACTTCATCGATACTAGGATGTCTTTCTCCAAACATGAGCTTTTTTTTCCTTCCTTATTGCACTTGTCAGCACAGAAGTGTCTGCTGTTTCACTTCTATGTCATACAAAATCACCTTCTTAAAGTGTGTGGGTGTTTTTTTTTTTTTTTTTTTTTTTTTTTTTTTTAATTCTTGTATGCTTCAAATGGTTGAATCAGTTTTCCTCTTAAAATCCCCCAAAGTGTAGCAGCATCAAATTATGTGAGAGGAATTTCAACCCCAAAGGAATTGTTAACCTCTAAAATTATGGAGTGGTTATGGTACACTGTTCTGTGCTCCATGATAGTGCTACAAATGAGAGCTGTACTCTTTATTTAAAAAAATAAATAAATACATAAATAAATAAAAAATTTGTATAGTAGCTACATGAGGCTGGGGTTTTTCCTCTCCTCCCTATCACCATTTTGTGAGGGAAGAGATGATCCTCCATCTCAGGATTTTCTATGGTGATTATAAATGACCATAAACTATTCTGTCTTCAGGTCAGGAAATCCCCGAGGAGGGCCGAGAAGTGGAGGAATATTCAGAAGAAGAGGAAGAGGAGGATGAAGATGATTCTGAATCTGAAGAGACACCACAGCAGCAACACAAGGAAGAGTCTCTTACAGATACTGGGTCATCAACTACTACACCATCTCAGCAGCAGCAGCAACCACCGCCACAGCCTGTTCCTCCAACTCAGATACAGGCACCGCCCATGCCTGGGCCTCCCCCTCTGGGACCACCTCCTGCCCCTCCCCTGAGGCCTCCGGGACCACCTACTGGTCTTCCTCCTGGCCCTCCACCAGGTGAACACTTAGCTTATTGTTTACATTAACTTGCTTCTACTGAAAGGCATCAGGTGCCAGTCTCAAACCTGCAGACCATCAGTATTTATTCCCAGGCTAGCTACATAGTTAATGTGTTTTAACCCTTGCCAGAGAGGGAAACATACTTGGGAACAGGGTGGATTGATTGAAATCACCAAAAAAATCAAATCAGGTTTAAATCAAGTTTCCCACTGATTCTTCTTCACATATTGCTTCTAACAATAGTGCAAATCTAATCACTAAAACATGTTAACTTACAGTTCAGCACTTTACATCATTCTAGAGGGTATACTTTGGGTAACTTTTTAGATAACTTCATTTTTATTAATTTAGTGGTTCATCGTACTCATTACTAGGGATGTTAATGTGTAGATGTGTAGATAAACGTGGGCTTATCGGTTAATCCTGTCGACCACACACATTTCACCCCCCCACCCTCCCGCTGCCTTTGTATCAGGCAGCAAAGAGGGTGGCTGGAGCGCTGCCCTTCCCCTCCACCCCCTACGTTGCTGTCTGGGCTCATCTAGACTATGCTAGAGTGTCGAAAGAGGATATGCAAATTCTGCAGAAATTTGCATATCTTTTTCCAATCTCACTCTCAAAAGCAGAGCTTTCAATTTTTTTATTGTATTTTATTAATTGATTTTTAGCCACCCTGCTTAGGAAGGGGAAATTTGATCCCATTCTTATTCAGAAGTAGGACTCCCTAGTGAGTCAGATGGACAACTTGTGCCTTTTCTGATAAGTGCTTACACTGCAAAACCACTATCTCACCAGGAACCATAGGGAGACAGCAACTTTTATTTCACATAGATCAGGGGAAAATGATTTGGTCACCACCTCTCTGCACTGGATTGTAGCAGTTGGCCTAGAGGTGAAAGTCTCGAACTCATTGTCTGAGCCATTTAATTTAATTAAATATAATATTGGCTTTGGTAGCATTAGGACATCTAGAACAATATATAAAATGAGCCCAGTGCTATTCATGTGCATACACACTATGAATAACAAACATGATTTTAATAAGTAAACATGAGACATGTCCCTCAGTTCTGCTTCCTCACCCTCCCCAAAACAAAAATAGAAACCCCCAACAGCCCTCCACCTTTACTGTTTCCATGAAACCAACAAAGTGTGACTACCAGGATTGTGGGGGAAGCAGATTCCAAAGTGAAAGGTCTTTAACTGAAGATATGGACTTCAGTATTTTAAATGTAGGCACTGTTGACTCATTAACTGTTTTCTCAAATGTCACTGCAGTACGTGGTGGGGGAGAGAGTCTCTCAGACAGCTACTGGGAGACAGCTACACGGTTCTCCAGAAAAGGAAGTGCCAGTCTTGGGAATGTGTTGTGATACTGAGCACTTGCATATCTCATTAAACACTATATAGGAGAAATGTTAGGGGATAAAAGGGACAAATTGTGATGTTGTCACAACAGAGGAAAGGACACTTTAACACAACTGGAATTTGATACTACAGTGAAAAGCTGGCTCCCCATGAGCATTGGCTCCCACATAGCCACTTGCCTTTCCCTGCATTGCTGCCTCTTTATCAGCAGTTACACATTTATAAAAATACATTTATTTTAACATCCCTAGTGGAAAAAAGAGGGATGACTTGGCTTGAATAGCCAAGACACCACATTATCTAGGGCTCTGCATAATCTATAAGGTAGGGGTGTGATTCTCCTGTTCATGTGTATGTATTTCTGCCATCCCTCATTGAGCAAGTGGAAAATATTAGTGTAGCATTGGTATGTGTGTGTATATAGTGGTAGCGGAGTGAGGGATGAGCCATGCTGAGTACAAACCTGCCTGAAACTGATGAATGTGTATTTGGCATGGCTGAACTGTGCCTTTGCTACTCATGCTACTGTGGTTACACTACCATTTGTACTTTCACTACCTCCATGAGAGCAAGGGTCAATATCTATATGCAAGCAGTGTACGCATAGTACCGACTTAGCCTTTGTTTAAAGGATTAAGATGCCATAAGACTAGATGATGAATTATTTGGAAGATTGGCTTGTCTTGGAGACGACTCCACATAATCTCAGATGCTGCTTGTTGTTATGTGATGCAATGTTTTTTTTGAC
The DNA here is from genome assembly GCA_019425775.1 of Rafetus swinhoei. Taxonomy (NCBI): domain Eukaryota; kingdom Metazoa; phylum Chordata; order Testudines; family Trionychidae; genus Rafetus; species Rafetus swinhoei. The sequence continues at coordinate 262,963,671 of CM033437.1, read as the reverse complement.
TCCTGAGTTAAGTTGCCTATATTTTGTGTGTTTATTTTCAGGGGCTCCTCCATTCCTGAGACCTCCAGGATTACCAGGGCTGCGTGGGCCTTTACCACGACTCTTACCACCAGGGCCTCCACCTGGCCGGCCCCCTGGTCCTCCACCAGGCCCACCTCCAGGACTGCCACCTGGCCCTCCTCCACGTGGACCCCCACCTCGTTTGCCACCTCCAGCACCACCAGGTAAATTTTTCTGCTTCCTTATTTTGTGCATTTCATTTAAAACCTTCCCACTGGTACTTGAGTTATTTCCCCATACCACATGTACTGTTACTTTCCAGTGCCTGACTGCCTACATTTAGGCTATAGTACTACAGGCATGGCATTGGGTAGCATAATCTGTTCCCTTCTATTACTGGTGTCTTGAAGCTGTTACTTTTCCTTTAACGTCAATGACTAATTCCCTGCTGTTTTGTGCAAACTTGTATCTGGAGGTCTGAATTGCCATTTTGGCAAAGTTTGTTTTCATTGTACCTCACAGAATTGTTCTAGATTGCCTCTTGCATTGACCTCCCTGTTAAAATTCAGCTGATGAGCTTGCTCTGCATTGTTTCCATGTGCCCTTTCCCCTCGCTCAAACTTTCTGTCCTGTCCACAGGTATCCCCCCTCCTCGTCCAGGCATGTTGCGGCCACCTCTCGTGCCTCCACCAGGACTCTTTCCGCCGGCTCCCATTCCAAACCCAGGAGTGCTGAGTGCCCCACCCAATCTGATCCAGCGCCCCAAGGCGGATGACACCAGTGGAGCGACCATTGAAAAGAAAGCCACAGCCACAATCAGCGCCAAGCCACAGATTACCAACCCCAAAGCAGAGATCACCCGCTTTGTGCCCACTGCTCTGCGAGTGCGACGTGAGAATAAGGGGGCTTCTGCTGTCTCCCAGAGAAAACATGATGATGAGCCAGCTCTCCAGTTAACCAAAGCAACCCCGAAGGTTGGCTCCTCTGCCCCTGTCTCTGTGCAGACTAAGGATGATGTGTATGAAGCCTTCATGAAGGAAATGGAGGGGCTCCTGTGACATCCCAGTCAGGCCTCCTACCTTCTGATCTCAAATCAAATTACTGTAAGGTGGGGGGAGTTCTATTTCCTGTAACAGACCCAGTCATCGAAGGAGACCACCCCCTTGCTCCATCTGCTGAGTGTGTGGGGAGGAGGGTTGTGTGATGGAATATTCCATCTAACCACAGTTGAATTTACCAACAGGCACAGACTAGAGACCATTGCAGACAGATTCTGGTGGGGATCGTCCTTTCAGAGCCAGAATTGCCACTTTCTGTCCTCTTTGTGGGCGCAGACTAAAATCCAGAAGTGACACTATGATGGAACCTATCTTGGCTCTTCTATTGTGGGACACTGGTACTGAAAGACAAGTGGGTCTGGCCCTCCCACTGGGATCTTTTCATCTGACTGCTTTGGGTAGGGTGCTAGAATAAACTCCTGAGGTGCTGGAAATATGTTGGCAACATTTCATATACACACCCAGTCATTTAGTTTTTATGTTCCATTTTGGTTGTCTTTTGTAAATATTTTGTAATACTGTGTTTTTAGTTGGAGTGAGATTAATCAATCACTTCCTGCAGAGGGCTGTCAGGGAGGTATTTTTGCTGCATATACTTCATGAGAGTTTTGCACCCTGTCCCCTCCAGAGTCAAAGTGGTGGCTTCCTGCTCACAGGGGAAATGTCAGTGTATCTCATGAAACAAATAAATGTTTGATGTACTAAAACTCCTATCCTGTTGTAATCTGGTATCTGTATTAATGCAGCTGGGGAAAGACTTTGCATAGCTCCTGTGGTGAGATTATTGCATTAACTTTATGAAAGAAGAGCCTGGCTAGATTTTGAATTAAGTACAATCATGTACTCACGACTTCACAAAGCACTTTTTAAATGTACTAAAACTGTATCTATTTCCGCTTTTGTACTTTGCTGTATCATATATAATCCCTCTTTGTCCACCAACTTCTGCTAGTGGAACATCTCATTTTGAGACCAGAAATGTGGCATTCCAAACGGTTAACAAGCTTCCTTGTTTAAGCCAGAAAAGGTTTAACTTACTTCAAGCCTAAAATACTTAATTACACTGGATGTTCCTGGGACTGATGAGAAAGTACATCACTAGAAGTAAAAACAATTTACAAATTTTAAGAGCACGAATACTATTTTTACTGACAAGAAAAATTCTAGTAAAAAAATCTGTAAAAAGTGCTAATATTGTACTAAAATGTTAAACTTTTGGCTTTTCTTACTTAACATGAACAGTTTCTAAATTTAACCTTTCTTCGTATGCCAACTCTCCTTCCACTTAAAGGCCATAGAATTTTGCTAGTTCCATTCACCATATTCTTCCATCTTTTCCAATAGTAATTACAGAACATTGCCAGCATGCATCTGCATATTCACCATATATACCAATATATTCCTATCACATGCAGGACAAACCTGCTTCTATACTCCATCTGCTTGTGTTCAAGAGAACCAGTACTTTAGCTTCTCTGTACCAAATGGGGACTAACCCCCAATGTGTCATTGATTTTTAAGGCCAGATGGCCAATTGTGATTATTTTGGGCAGTTTCAGACTGAGGTGCATGAGCTGCAGGTGGCTCTTTAAATGCATTTCCTGTTGCTCTTTGCAAAATATGTTTAAACACTAGTGTAATTATTAATCGGGATGCTTTTACTATATTAACTACAATTCAACCACACGTATTGTATTCAATTTAGTTTGGGGAAAGTCCAATGGTCTGTACCTCAGTGTTTCAAGAGCCAAATTAGTGATCATTTCATTACCCGAAAGAGCCACAATAGTGTGAATTCATTGTTTCATTTACTATTTTATATATATTATTTTCACAGTGAAAGGACTGACCAAGTATTTTATTAACCAATTGTAGTTAATATAGTAAAAGCATCCTCCTGCTGCATACTGCCTGTTCCTGTTCCCTTAGGTAATACTCAACTAATACGAAAAGAGGAGGTGAAAACACGCAGTCTGTTCCTGCTTGTTCAGTCTCTGTTCTATGCTGAATACGTTTTAAGACACACTAGCACTCAGCTGTCATTCCTCTACTGAGGCTTTTTGACTTCTGATCCTAATATTAAGAATCTGCTCTTTACTTGTGCTTATATTTTCCTCATTTATATAGACCACCTTTGTGTTATAAGTGGGAAGGTGATGAGCAAATCAGAAAACTAAAATAATACTGGCTACGTCTACATTGTGTGTTCTTGCGCAATAACATATGCAAATGAGGTGCCACACCTCATTTGCATACTTAATGAGCTGCCATTTTTGCACAAGGAGCTGTCTACACTGTTCCTTGTGCAAAAACCCCTCTTGCGCAAGAGCCGTTCCACCTGAAAATAAGCGGAAGAACGGCTCTTGCGCAAGAGGGGGTTTTTGCACAAGGAGCCGTGTAGACAGCTCCTTCTTGCACAAGAGAGCGCAATGTAGACATTGCCACTGTTTTATAATTTATTACTTAGTTGGAGAAACTGAAATTTCACCTGACAACTCAGTGTTTTTTAGTCAGGAGGGAAGGGCTGAGTAGAGATCAGGGCAGAATTGAGATTGGGACCTAATTGACTTAACTTTCTAGTGTTTGCTGTTAAATATGACATCACTGCTGATCATAATGGTCTCTTCTGGTTTATCTAGTAGTCTGATCTATTATAAAACATAGTCCAAAGAACTTCTCGTAAATAATTCCCAGAGCACATCTTGGAGGAAAAAAAATCCAATCCGGATTTAAAAATTCAGTGACAGTGGTTCCACCAGGACCCTTGGTAAATTGGTCGAAGGACTAGTTATTTTCACTGCTCAAATGTTGTCATTTCCAATTTGAATTAACTTTAATTTCAAACCATTAGATTGTGTGATGTCTTTCTCTGCTAGGTTGAAGAGTTCATGACTGAATATTTATTTTCCATGATGTGTAGGCTGATAGATTATAATCTTTCTCCTCGTTTTAGTTCCATTTATATGGAGTTGGCTCACAGGACTCGTGGAAAACTTGGGCCAATTTTTAGGGTCAGTTGCTACCCTTTTTCAACCAGGCTTGGGATAGGCTGTGAAGCAGTTCAAGTCATCCTTTAAGAGTCTCTTAATTAACTACAAGTTGGACCTCCCTTATTCAGCACCTTGGGGACCTGACCGGTTCTGAAGGAAGGAGTTTGCCAGACCAGAGGAGGTCAGCTCCTCTGCTGACAGATTCCAAGCTCTCCCGTGGTCTTTCAGTAAATAACCAGATTCTTCTGCCTGTGAGCTGCCAAGGCTCCATGGCCAGCCCAGGGGCAGCTGGCCTCCTGGACTCCCCCAGGACAAGAGAGTTCTGGACCAGAGAGGTTCAACCTGTAGTACAGTAATTCCTCATTTAACACGTGCCCGCTTAACACGTTTTTGCGATAGCATGATTATTTTTTTAGGGAATGTTTTTTGAATTACACGACCATCCCCGGAATAACACGATTTCCCCAGCTGGCCCGTTGCCGGTGGCTGCACGGGGCTTTCCCTCCCTGCAAAGCGGCGGAGGGTTCGCTGCTCGCTGTGCTGTTCCCCAGCGACCCCTTCCCCCCCCCCCCCCCAACGGACGCAGTGCGGGTCCCGGCAGACCCGTCACAGGGGCATACTCCCAACCCAATCCCCCTCCCCTCCCCTCCTTCCCTCCCTGTTGTAACCCAGTCCCCTTTCTCCCCCAACCTTATGTCCTGGTCCCAACAGACCCCACCGCTTGAAACACAACCCCCACCTTTTCCATTATTTTCAATGGGGAAATTGACCCCGCATAACATGTTTTCACTTAACATGATCATTTTCTGAAACACATCTATAGTGTTAAATGAGGAATTACTGTATTACCAGAAGGCAAGTTTTCTATTCTTTTAAATATAACCCCTCCTCTGTTTCCCTGCTCCCTCCCCTCTTTCTGCTCAACACAGGCCTTAAACTGGCATGGGCTGGGTAGGTTAGGGTTCAAAGGGACACTGTTTATCCCTTTGAGCTTTCCAGCTGGTGTGGATTTTTTTTATTCTTTTAATAGAAAACATTTTCAAACAATCACATCTCAGATTTTGTCTGAAGGGTACTGAATTAAGACTGTTTCAATTCAGGAGGTCATTTGCAAGATGTTGATTTCTACATAAAGCTTTATTAAAATTATTTAAAAAATACACTCACACTACAGAAGGGGAACACTAACATACCAAACACTGAACTTTTACAATTTAGTATGAAATTTCAATTTGATAAGCTCTTTTTCTTCAACAGTTGCTTCTGCACAGTCACTCGAAGGGAACAGATCTTACTAACAGAGATGTAGCCTGTTAGTCTGGTCTTGCTGAAACAAAAGGCAGGACTGCAGCACCTAATAAACCATCTTGTTAGTCTTTAAAGTGCTGCATAGTCCTGTCTTTTGTTTCAGATCTTACTAAGTGCGCTTTAAATTTGTAGACTACGATTTTTAGGGGATGCTGATTCCCAAATTACTGTGCACTCATGTTCAGATGTCTTACCTGGGGCTTTCAGCGGGCTGATATTCTTCATTTTCTTAAAAATCATCCCTGTTAGGGTGCCTTACGTTGTTGGACATCAAAAAGAAAATCTTGGTCTTATTTTTTACTATCGTAAAGGCTACAATTAAGTTTGCTCAGCTGCTCTGTACCAGGTAAAGTCTCAGTGGCAACTTATTGTCCTTTTCTACCTGACTGTTTATGACCGGTAAAGAAGACTCACACCTGAAGTCAAGTGTAGTAATCAACATATATGGTGCTTCCCACATGTCTAAGTCGTCCTCGCCTCCCCCCGCCGCCGCTTACAAGTGTGGGATCCTTTCTCAGTCTATATAACAACCTTTAGTAGACAAAATATAACGCAACAACCTCTCTTGGTTATGGTTTTGAAGCCTGGTATCTTGATCCCGGTGGTTCATCGGCTCCAAGTGTAGCGAGCCTGCAAAAGCCTAACACCTCCCTGCGTTTAGGAAAACGCGAAGAGCTGTCGTGGATTTGTCCTGTGTATGGATCATGCCCCGCCCTAGCGAGGCAGGGGCACTTACTGAGCTGCTGGGCGCTTGCCCCGGTGCCTGCTTTTACGTTTTACGGCGAGTTTCGTTTCTTTTCGCACTTGCGCACAGCTGGGGCCGCTTCTCTCCTGGCTGCTTCGCTGCGGCCCGAGGCGCCAGGGCCCGGGAGCCGCGGGAGGCTGCAGCTTGGCGCTGGGAATGGCGCCTGCAGGTGCGAGGGGGCTTAGCGGGGCGCCCGGCCAGGAGGGGAAGGGCCGAGCCGCGGGGAATGTCCGCACAAGGGCGGCAGCTCGCTGCGTCTGAGCCGAAGAGCAGGGAAGCAGCGGGTGGGTGGCTCCTTCATGTCCATGGCAGGATTCTTGCTGGGTCATCCTCTGCGTGCCTGTGGCAAGGGACTTCGGGATCACCCTGCAGGCAGCCTTTCTCTCTACTGCGGGGGGCTTTGGAGGTGGCTGGCTGTTACTTACTGCAGTCCGACCGTGGGACAAGAGCCGGGGTGCTGGGTGATTTGTAAGGGGGGTGCGTGTGCGCTGAGAGCCACTGTACCTAATTGTAAAAGAGGGGTGGGGAACCTTTTTTGGGTCGGGGGCCGCTGACCCACAGAAAATCAGTTGGGCGCTGCACAACAAGTGAGAAGCGAAAAAGAAACCCAGACGGAGAAAGACGCTCCCCATATTCCTTTTGCACACCAAAGCCTAGGAGGACCAACGCTGGTAAACTTTGTGTGCTCCAGCCCCAAGGTGGGACAGCAGGGGGGGCTGGAGTGCCAGCATGGGCTTCCTAATGCTGGGGTTGGGGCCCTGAGCTTCAGGGCCAGATCCAGGCAAGCTGGGGGCCACATCTGGCCCCCGGAACCTTAGGTTCCCCATCCCTGCAAAAGCTGTATGGCAGTGGTCTCCAACCTTTTTGAGCATGAGATCGCTTTTTGAATTTAAATGCAATCCAAGATCTACCTTAAATATAAATACCATTGCCCTGCCTCCTTCCCGCCCCTTCTGAGGCCCCACCCCTGCTCACTCCATCCTCCCTCTCTTGCCCATTCTCCCTCACTTTCATCAGGCTGGGGCAGAGGGTTGGGGTGCAGGCTCTGGTTTTGGATTAAGGGATCTGGAGTGTGAGAGGGGCTCTGAGCTGCTCTTGGGGCAGGCAGTTGAAATGTAGGAGGGGATTCTAGGTGCAGGCTCTGGGAGGGCGTTTGGATGCAGGGGTGCTCAGGGCTGGGGCAGGGACTTAGGGTGCAGGAGAGGGTTCATGACTAGCAGGGCCGGCCTTAAGCCGATTCGGCCGAATCGGGCCCCGCGCCCAAGGGGGCCCCGCGCCCCTGCACCCGGAAGTTGGCTCACTCGGCTCCCCCCCGCCTTTACCTGCGCACGCTGCCAGCTGCTGCTGCTGTGTGCGCCGTTCGCAGGTGGGTAGGGAGACGCCCGGGCGTGACGTCATGTCACGCCCGGGATTTTAAAACTGAAAAGTACCACAACACCGCCGCCGCGGCGCACGCGGTTCGCAGTCCGACCCCGCAGAAGGTAGGGGAGGGGGAGCGGTGGCAGGGGCTTGGATGGGGTGGGAGAGGAAGGGGCTTGTATGGAGGGGAGGGGAGAGAGAGAAAGAGGCTTGTGCGGAGGGGGAGGGGGAAGAAAGGGGAAGGTACCAAGAGACAGGCTGGAGGTGAGACAAATGCCAGGAGGCCAAGTGCAGACAACGAGGAAAAGGGCAGGAGGGGAGGTGTCAGTGGGAGGGGGGACAGGGTGATGTGGGAGAGGAGAGGAGAGGGGAAGGGCATTGGGGCTGGAGGAAGGTGCTAGGAGAAGGCTTGAAAGGAGTGGGCATGAGAAAGGTGGGGATGGAGCAAGGCATGTGTGAGGGCACAGGGGCATGAGGGGAACGGGGGGCAGAGAGTGGTGAGGGGATGGGCATCAGGGAAAAAGAGGGCAAAGGGGGCAGGGGGGTAGTGAGGGAAGGGAGAGCACCAGGAGGGTGCAGGGGTAAGGGAAGGTGCAGGTGCCAGGGATTCTGGGGGTGAAGCAGTAGGGCAGACACCTGCAGGGGAGGGACCAGCACCAGAGGAGAGAGGCAGGGCAGGTGTGTAGAGGAGGTGTTAGGAGAGGATGAGGAGGGTAGCTCACTTGATCAGAGTGGGGCTACTGGAGGAGTGGGCACGGGGGGGACAGAAGGGCTGGTGGAGGGGGGCAGGTCGCAGGAGGGCTGAGGGCAGTGAGAAGGGCAGGAGTCAGGACAGCAGAGGAGGGTCAGGAGTTGGGGGGCAGCAGGCACCAGGGGAGATGATGGAGCAAGGAGAGGAGACATGGCAGCAGAGAGAAAAGGTAAAGGTTTATAAAATATTTATTAATAACGTGGTATGCTGCCCACGGCCAGTTTGTTTGCGCCCCACGCTGCAGTTTGGGTTTATGTGGGGATCAATACGTGGCCGGCGAGTGGGAGCCAAAACAAAAAAGTAGTCAGTGTAATGATCTTCTGTTGATATGTGTTTTAGTAGTTAAATTCTTGGACTGTCATTGCTCATGAAAAGTGCTGTCACGTGGGTAGAAATCGGGTAAATATTGCATTTTATTAATATCAGCAGAACTGACTTCTGGGGCCTGTGTGTTGTGTAGTCTTGCTTTAATCTTTGTATTCATGCCTGTCAGTGTGAGAGAAGCTATTTGTATATATTTGCTTGTATATGCAACCACACTTAAGTTGAGGCCCTCAGCATGTTCTGTAAGTATCAGTGTGGCCCCTGGTGCTTCCAAAGTTGAGTTGCCCTAGCTCATCCCTGACAGGTGTCTGTCTAACCTGGTCTTAAATATCTGCAATTTAAGCCCATTGCTTCTCATCCTAACCTCAGAGGCCAAGCAGAACAATTTTTCTTCCTCCTCCTTATGATACTCATATGATACTTGAAAGCTTCTTCAGCCTTGCCTCATATCTCACGTTCTCTAGACCTTTCATCATTTGTGTTGATCTTCTCTGGACTTTCTCCAGTTTCTCTACGTTTCCTGAAAAGTTGCGCCCAGAACTGGACAGGATACTCCAGCTGGGGCCTAATGTAGATGGCTCATTCCCTGCCTAGGGACATGAGACTGGGTGGGTTAATTTCCAGTCCTCCTGTTTATTCTTTTCCTAAGCCAGGAGGGCACAGTAGTTCTGATGGGGGTTGGAGAGGGGATGGAAGCCAGATCCAAGATCAATGAGCCCTGGGAAGTGGGCCCATTGAAAGGAGACTGGACCTGTGGATGCCTTGGGGGTCAGCAGCAAGGGCCTGCTTTGGGAAGCCTCCTCTTTGAAGGTGAATGTGGCAGCATTGAGACACCACCCAGAAGCAGGCGCCACAGACACTAACTGCAGATTCATGGGACGGCTCTCACACATGTGCAAGATCTGAACGATGATAGATCTGCAGGAGGGGGAGCAGTGGCGTAGTGAGGGGGCCAGAGGGGTCAGTTGCCCCTGGGAGAAAAATAATATAAAATTTAGCTAAAAATAGATGTCACACATTTTTAAAAGGAATACCGTATCTCCTGCCTTTTGTCTATTTTTGTCTCTTTAGGCCCCCAGTTAAAATTTTCAAAGGCACTTGAGTGACTAAAGTCATTTTTGAAAATTGGACTTGGAAATCTAAGCTCAGATTTTCAAAGGTAATTAAGCTCCTAAAGAGACAGTTGCCAACTCAGATCTTCAAAGATATCTATCTGATTTACACACCTTTGAAAATCTGGTCATAAGTGTCCTAGTCAGTTCTGAACGTGAGATGTAGGAGCCCAGTCCTAATTCCTTCAGGCTTTTTTTTTAATTTGAACATTTATCTACACTAATTCCCCTCCTTTCTCTTTCACTATCCAATAAATGCATGGATCAAAATTATAGGTGCTTTGTGAATATGCTGACTTGAGAGTGGAAAGATTTCATATTGTCATGTATGATTCCTGGTAATCCATCTCAAATATGAAGAACTAGGTTGATACCTGTTCATAGCAGGAGCTGTTAAATTCAGTTTACCATTTGCAGTATCTCATTAGGATGTTTAGTGGAGAAGATACAAATATATATATATATATATATATATATACTGTGGGCAAAGCATGGGCTCACAAGAATTCCTCCATTGTTTTACCATGAGTCTCAAAACATTTGGTGTTTTTCTAAAGGCGTGGAGTCAATTGATTATGTAGGAATCTCAGCTTTCATTTAAAAAAAGTTCTCTATACTTCTGGGCCTTACAGCTAAGGAGGAAACCTTTAAAACATGAGCCCTAAATACTCAAGAAACAAAAGGCCAATACAAATCCAACATGTTTTATTTTTAAAAAATCTTATGATTTGTAGACCAGTCTCATAACTTTGTGTAGGCGTTCCTTCTGATTTTTCGGTTGGCAATACTGCTCTTTGATTGGTGCTTCTTGCGCAAATACTTTCACGCTCCTGCTCGGGGAAAAAGCCCTCTTGTGCAAGAATACTTGCGCAAGAGGGCAAGTGTAGACAGGGAAGGACTGTTTTGAGCAAAAAAGCCCCGATGTCAAAAATGGCCACCGGAGCTTTCTTGCGCAAAATCGCGTCTAGACTGGCCACGGATGCTTTTGTGCAAAAGCACTTTTTGCGCAAAAGCATCTGTGCCAATCTAGACGCGCTTTTGCGAAAATACTTTTAACGGAAAAACTTTTCCGTTAAAAGTATTTCCACAAAATCATGCCAGTCTAGACGTAGCCCCAGTGTTTAAAGGCAGAGCTGACTAGAATCAATTGAGAGTCCTTGTCTTGTCTCAGTGATCGCTTGAGCAAAAATCATTGATAAAATCTTGTCTAGACTGACCTTGGACTCAACATGCAGGCAATATGTGTTGAAGGGCAGTGCAAAGGAGGCAATGGTGGTGAGGTACCATATTACCTAGTGAAATCATTGGTGCTGAAATCACTAAGGACTGGAATTTGACCACAGAACTGACACTTTCTTAACAAAGACTCCATTCTTGCTATTTAAAAAGTAAATCAATGTAACAGAAAACTGCAATGCTCTCTGGTAACTTTTTAAAAATCAAACTTTAAACTTCTGATGTGATATTTGTGTGTGGTTGTGGTTGTGTGGGTGTTTTTTTTGTTTGTTTTTTTTGCTCAACAAAAAATCCTGGGTAGGGGGGCCCCGCCAAAACTGTTCGAATTGGGCCCCGCACTTCCTAAAGCTGGCCCTGATGACTATGGTAGTCGTTTGGGATATGGGCTCCAGCTGGGCACTGCTTGTGGCTCCTGGGTGGTGGTGCAGTGGGGCTAAGGCAGGCGCACTCCAGCCTGGCCCTGGCCTACTCCCTAAAGCAGCCGGCAAACTCCCTCCCAAGTCCTCTTGTGCCCCTTCTCTGCTTTGTGGAGAAAGGATACAAAAGTGGGAGAGGAGGCACCTTGACATCAGCAACCTTCCTCTCCCTCCCCTCACCTGCACAGAAAGCAGGAGGTTCCCCAGGGGGAGAGGCAGCTCCAAGGCAAAGGGCAGGAGATGAGCAGCGGTGGGGGGAGGGGCAGCTGAAGTGCTGGCACTTGATAGCCTCTCGGCCAAACTAGTCAGGATCACCTGTCAGAGGCTCCAAGATCTACCAGTAGATTCCGATCTACTGGTTGGTGACCACTACTGTATGGGATGGAAGCCATTTAAAACCTACGGGTGCAGAAGTGCTCCCCCAGTTCCAGCACCTAAGCCAGGAGCCCCTGTGCTAGGTGCTGTACATCTTCTTTATTGATGGTTCTTGCCCCAAGGTGCTGGGAATGTGAAATGAGCACAGCTCATTCTGGAGTAAGGAACATTAAAATTCCGAGCTGTTGCTGTCTGTCTTCTGAATGCTTCATGTGCAAGCAGAACTCATTTTTTATTTTGTTACAGTTCTCACAGAAAATATTAATTATTTTAAAGCATTTTGTGTATTTAAAAATTTCACAGTTGCAGAAAATTATGTGTGACATGAGGGGGGCATCAGACAATTACAGTAGACAGCAAGATTCAGAAAATAAAAACTATAACATTTTAACTTTAGCTGTGAATGCACAAATTGTGAACATCAAATGTCAAAATATACAAAGTAAATATCCTTAAATCAAACTCTAAGAAGTTCTCAAGCAACATTCTTTTACTTTCTGTCTTGATAAATTTCATTTATCAATGGAAATATATTTTTGTGGATTAGTATGCATCATGAAATCAACATTTACCAATAACAATGTAATCCTACCAAGCCTTTTTATATGGCTGGCATATATACCTTTCATCATAACACTTCCACTTCAGAGGCTGCATTTTGATGTTTTATGTTATGTAGAAGTGATTTGGGATTCTTTAGGACAGTATTATTTATGGCTACCTCTTGTATAATGCTTTTCATTTGTAGATCTCAAAATGTATAACATAGGAGATAATTGTCTTTGTTCTTATTTTACAGATGAGGAAACTGAGGCACAAAACAGTGATAACCTTTGGGAGGCCATACAGTAATGCCAGTGTATAGGCATGGAACATAGGACTCCTGAAGGCCCTGTCCGGTGCTCTATCCATTGGACCACACTGCAGAAGAAAACTGAAATTTAAATGTAAAACACGATGAGACTATAAACTCCAGATTACGCCACTATAGCCTGAAAAATTTAGTATGAACCTCATATTATTTTCATCTGACAGAAATTGCGGTTAGATTTGTGAATGCTCTTCAGACTTTTCTCCCCTGAATTTTCTGGACACTAGTAGGAACTCTTCTGTTTTGTGTTGTAAGGATTATGGAACTGTCTACTAGGAGTGGGCTCTGGGCCTTTGCCTTCTTCTGCCACCAAGCACTTATGGTCTCCTTAGGTAAGCAGGATTTGTACCTGGATCCAAAGTCACACCCTTTTCTCTGATCTTTACCACATAATGGGAGGAAAGATCACTTCTGCCCAAGAACCATGTGGAGAGAAGTCACAACAGCACCAACGCATGTGGGAGGGAACAAGAAGAGTGAATTCACATAGAAAGAAGGGTTGTTTATGGAAGAGCTCTTGCACAGCTGTACAGTTTGAATGGAAGTACTTCATAAGAGCAGAAGTCCAGGGAAGAAAGTACCAGAGGAAAATAATTTGTTCTGTATTACGAAGGGCAGTAGAAGAATGAAAGTGAATATTTATAGAGCACAAGCCCTTTGGGTTGAGTAAGAGGCTTATAGTGAGATTGCCTGGGGCGGGATTGAAGGGGTTAAAGAGAGCCAGAAGATAGGAGATCAAAGCCACTTGCTCAGGGAATTTAGAGCCAAAGGGGGAAAAGTAAAGGAGGAAGAAGGTGATGAAGTAAGGAGGGATTTCTTAAGAATATTGAGAGCAAAAGAGAAAGAATCTGGAAGAGAAGAGAGGTCTAACAAAAGAGCCCGGGGGTTGGTAAAATGTCTTTTTACTAAAATAGGAGTGGAAGGGGGTAATTTTCCTTGTGTATTTATTTATTTAGATGAAACAAACAAGCAGTGAAAACTATAAAACAACATACTACGTGAGGCCCAAGTGGTGGCATAATATATCAAGAGCTAAAGCTGATCAAACTGTCCCTAATGCAGACCCTTTTCTGATCAGATTCACACACCAAATCTGTTTTGTAGTAGGGATGTTAGTTCAACCGACTGTTTAGATGATAAGCTTATCAGTTAATGATATCGGTTATACTCAGATGGCTCCTGGGGAGGAGGCTTTGCTGTAGTAAGGCAGTGAAGCCTCCTCCCGGGAGCTGGGTGGTCAGGGGCTGGTGGCTCTGCTACCCGGGAAGCTTCTCTGCTAAGCTTTATACTGCAGAGCCCGCAGTGTGTGTAACTGCTAAGATTTTTAGCGGGTACACGGTTATGTATTAAATGATTTTTAACATTTTTGTAGTGAGATTGAAGCAAATAATGTACATGCAGACAAACTTTTGACAATTTATTGTCACTAGTCGCTTAGCTCATGTGCTATTGTTACCATCTACTAATGTTGTGAACAGACTTTTTACATGGGAGAATAATACGTGACTGGTAAATAACCAATAACACACCTGTATTATGACTTTTCAGATGGGCTCTAGCTTATGTTAAAATTCATGATGCTTTGATACTTCACAAACATTTTTGCAAATGCCTGGCACTTGTTTGAATACTTGTGATTGGCTGAATTTTTCCCCATTAATATGTATGGCCCAAATTCTGTGCTTTTATTGTTGACACTATTAGTGAATGAATTTTCTCAATATTTGTCTGTCTTTATCAAGAACGTACCTGAATTCTTTACCAGTCACTCATTCATAAGAACATAGAACATAAGAACATAAGAACGGCCGTACTGGGTCAGACCAAAGGTCCATCTAGCCCAGTATCCTGTCTGCCGACAGTGGCCAGCACCAGGTGCCCCAGAGGGGGTGGACCGAAGACAATGATCAAGTGATTTGTCTCCTGCCATCCCTTTCCAGCCTCTGACAAACAGAGGCCAAGGACACCATTTTATCCCCTGGCTAATAGCCTTTTATGGACCTAACCTCCATGAAATTATCTAGCTTCTCTTTAAACTCTATTATAGTCCTAGCCTTCACAGCCTCCTCTGGCAAGGAGTTCCACAGGCTGACTACACGCTGTGTGAAGAAGAACTTTCTTTTATTAGTTTTAAACCTGCTACCCATTAATTTCATTTGGTTTCCTCTAGTTCTTCTATTTAGGGAACTAATAAATAACTTTTCTTTATCGGCCCTCTCCACACCACTCATGATTTTATATACCTCTATCATATCCCCCCTCAGTCTCCTCTGCTTCATCGTGCTTCTGGACATAGAACATAAATGCACCTGGCTTATAGTATTGTTGGGTTTGACCTATGGAGTCTCTTAATCCTAGGACATTAGTTCTAGCTTGGGATGAGGAGGTGGGAATGAATTTGACAGAGAGGTTCAGACAATAATTGTACTCCTTGCATCTCCAAAATGGGACAGAAGGGGCATTTCCCTGTTAATCTGTCACTGTGAAGACAGTGCTAAATCAAGACAGGCGCTGGAGAATGGAGTCTCTAGAAAACATTTGAAATTATAGATTTCAATCCTGAGAAGTGCTATGTACACTTGCTGGGGGATTGTCCAGTGCTCTTGCTCCCCTTTTTAGGATTGGGGCATACTCACTAGTGCAGTGGGGAGGGAGAGATGCATTAGTGAGCAGGAGATCTGCCTGGCCCGTGGTGGTGGTAACAAAGATGGTGAGAGTTGAGACTGGTGATATATGAGCTGCTGACAGTGCTGCTGAGTGATGGTGGTGGTCAGCAATTCCAGTATTTTCAGGTTATTATGAGGCCTTCACAGCACTATCAGATTTAAAAGGAGTATTTCCCTCTCTATCTGTTGGATGCTTGGGTTGTCCAGAATGCTCCTCTGCATAATTTGCCCCATGTAATGGTGGTCATAGAGTCTTCCTTGTCACCAACACTCTGTGCGGGTTTTGATTTTTGGTGATAAAGATGGTAATGATGAGGAAAACTAGTGATGGAAATGTAGATGGTGAAGGTTTAAGTGGCAGAATGTAGTGTGTGTGGGGGGTGGGGATTGGAGATATTGGAATAAATAGGCAATAAGCTGCTGGTGGTGTTAATATCTTTCACGATATCCCTTTCAGAAAGCTTAACCCTGAAAGGATCAGATTCTCCTGTGATTGCCAAAGTTGGCATTGATGTCGTCCTTCCATGCCAGCTCTCTCCTAGCACCAATGCCAAACAGATGGAAGTGAGATGGCACAGCAGTGAGATTCCTGGCCTGGCCCATCATTATGTGAATGGGGGTGACTCGCCGCAGAAGCAGAACCCACACTACCGGGGAAGGACAGAGCTGTTCCAAGAGGAGCTTCCCAATGGCAATATCTCTCTACTCTTAAAGAAGGTTCAGGTGGCAGATGGAGGCAATTACGTCTGCTTCGTTGACAATCGATTGAATTATATGGAAAGCTCTGTGGAGTTAAAGGTTGGAGGTAAAGTAGGCGCTTGTTGTCAGTGAATTGCTCTTCTGTTTTAGTGGGGTGATGTGTCCTTCACTGGCATGTATCCCCCATGCAAACACAGTTTCCTCTGTCATTCTGTTTCATTTCAAATCCCCTTGTCACCAAGATGCCATGGCTGTTGGCAGCAGTTACAGCCAGTCACCAAGGTCTCTCATTAGCTACAGAGATCATGGTGGTGTTCTGCTGGCTACACATTATCACAGAGCATCTATGCACATATTAGTGATACCAACATGGTGAGCCCTTTCCCTCCTAATGGGAACTAAGTAGTGGTGTTTCTCTGTTCAGGAGGCTAATATTACTTGGTTTGCTTTGACACAGCTGTTGGCACAGGCCCCACGATCTCTGTGCACCGTTCTCAGGACCAGACTGTGACACTCACTTGCAGTTCAGAAGGGTGGTATCCGGAACCAGAAATACTGTGGACCGACAGGCATGGCCAAAGACAGAACTCAGCTATGTCCTCTCTGAAAGATGACCAAGGTCTACACAATATTCAGAGTCACCTGTATGTGAAAAATAACAAGGACCAGATCCTGGTGTGTCAGCTCCAAAGCAACTTCTGGGACCAGACAAGACAGTCAGAGTTGCAACTTTCCAGTAAGGCTATCCTATTCCAAAGTGTTTGTCTGGGTAGTAGAAAAGCAGGGTAGTGGTTAGATGGACATCATAGAGTAGGTCAGGACAGAGCCACAGAAAGCAGGAGCTTCACAGTATATTGTCTTGGAATTTTTAGTCTCTCCAAACATCTCTTTTGTATATGGCATTTAAAAATACATAGTATAATATGCTGTCAATGGGGTTTATGATGGATGAGGGAATCTAGATTAAATACTTGTAGTTTGGGGGATCTCAGTAGGGTTTATAGATGACATGGGACTTTAGAGCTGCTTCTGGAGGGAATAGAGTGTCCTAGATGTGGATCCGTGGCACGAGGGATGTCAGAGAGATGCCTTCCAATTCTAAAGTTGTTTTCTTCCTGAACTAACATCCCACTTCTCTTTCATTTTAGGTGATTTATTCCCATATGATAAACAGTCATATTTAGCCACCATTGTGATATTATGTGTATTGCTCGTTGTATTGATTGCGGGTACAGGCTTCATATTCAAAACAGAGAGAAAATCCAAAGGTACGTTCCTGGTCCTTTTCCAGTATAGAATATTCTCTGTAGATAAATGCATCCTGAGATAGAGATTAAAAGCAAGAATTAGTCATGATATGTGTGATGCGAGAGAAACATCAGTACGTGATTGGTTTTGCTTCTTGGTCCTGACAATTTCCTCTGTTACATTTACATTTCCTGGGCTCACCAAAAATGCTCTTATTTTTGCCAGCGTTTGGTATCTTTTGCTGAAGTAGATCTCTGTGGGAAGGAGACCCTTTGATCATGGGAATGTAGCATCAGGCAGGATGAGGGAATTGTGCAGGTTGCATGAGAGTGGTCACATTAATGTAGTTGTAATACCAGTTGATGGTCTCTTTTCTCTTCTTCCCTCAGGAAAACTTCATGTTGCAAAAGGTATGTCATTTTGTTTTTCTGGAATGGACTCTCTCTGCATCTTCCTTTCTTTGCATTACTGTCTCCCTGCTTTTTTGTCATGTTCATCAGTGTGTCTCGGGAGCCTGAGGATTCGTTCAGTAGGATCATCTTCTGTCTCTTCACTGATGTGTGCAAATCTCCCCTTTCAGGTCATTGAGTGAGACAGTAATTCTCCTTTTCAGGGTTGGGTAACAGTTATGACTGGTAACATCTTCAAGTCCACTGATGTTTTATACATGCCCTGTTCACACATGCCCAGCCACATATCGAGGACTCGGGTGTCTTGAGAATTGCTGCCTGTAACTGGATTTCTGTGATCCTGTCTTTCTGATGTTGTATTTTGGAACTACTTCAGTGACTCTATAGTTAAGGTTCTAATGCCGTTGTTGTTATAAGCCCTTTTTTGACCTTTGCGTATAACTTCCTTAAAACAAAACCCAAACTTACTTTCTTCCTGGATTTTGGCACATGTGATCTTGTAGGCATGAAATTGTGTTTTTATTTTTATTTTTGACAGTTTGAAGTAGGGATGTATCTTGTGTAGTTGAATAACCGATTAACTGATAAGCAGAAACTTATAGATTAATGCTATAGACTCTCCTCCCCTTCTCCCGCCAGTAAATTTTTTAACAGGCTGGCCAGCAGCCCAGCTCAGTTCCAGCTTGCACCGGGTCTGGGATCTCAGACCCCTCCCCCTGCTCCCAGACAGGGCTGTTGCTACCCCACGCCTCTGCCTCTTTGTCAGAGGCAGCAGCACATGGTGACAGGCAGCCAGTTTGTGAGAGGAATTATTTTTTAAACTGGCTACCCTTGTGGACCAGCTCCTGCCTGGCACCCCATGCTGCTGCCTCTGATACAGAGGCAGCAGTGCAGAGTGGCAGTGGGCTCCTCAGGAGTGAGGCTGGAGTGCACTGACTGCCGGCCATGTCCCCCGGGACTATAGAATAGTTGACTAACCACTAAGAATTCATGAGCTTACTCAACTGTTCAGTTAACAAATATTTAATAGCCCTAGTTTGAGGTTAAGGCTGTTTGGGGAATGCAAGACTTTGATTTGAGTGATCACTGCTGGTCTATTAAAAAAAATCTTAACTTTTTGATCTCACTGTCCTAGATGTGGGAAGTAAGGAAGTGGGAGGGGGGAGGTGCTGCAGCACTCCCAGGTTTTGTATCCAGCTTCCACATGCCTGGGTGCCGGCTCCGCTGCTGGTTCCTCCAGGTGCTGGCCTCTGAGCAGCCCCTGTGAGCTTTGCCAACGCTCTGGGTTTCTGTCACCTGCTGGCTCTGTCATGGGCTCTGCAGCCCGCCGGCCCTACCAACCCCGCGGTCCAGCCACCAGACCAGGGCTCTGCAGCTGCTGCCAGCTGTGGCCCCAGCCTGGCGTGGTGAGGGTTGCCAACTCTCCTGGACTGGATGGACCAGACTCTATTGCTGCAAATGGCATCTATTCTGTCCAGACTGGGAGAGTTGGCAACCTGACCTCAACAAGTCTAAAGGGGGATGCACCTCAGCTCTCCCATCCCAAAAATAGTTCCAGCACCACTGCTCACTGTGACCTAGAAACTGTGCATTTCTTTTATGCGCTAGTTTTAATGAACTCTATCAGAGCTTAGAAAGTCCACGGAGAGGGGTGAGTGGGCCTATGCAAAGTGAGGCTACAAGGCTGTCTTGACTTCTCTGTTCTCTGTGCTCCCACATGCACTTCCATAGGAGTTGCTCAAAAATGGGTGGCTTCCTTTGGGCACATGTCAGAGTGCTCAGTACTGGGCAAAGTGCATGCTGGGTAAGCAACAACAAAAAAGGGGAATGGGGAGCTTTGAAGGCAGGGGGAATGGCAGCATGCTGAAAAGGGCATTTCTTCCAACCTGCTCTCTGAGTTCCATGCTGGAGACGTGGGGAAGGAAGAACTCCTTCGCTGCCTTCTTCCTGCTGCTCTCTGGTTTGCTCTCCAGAACTTCCTGTCAGCTTGAGAGATGTGACCATACTGTTCTGGATAATTTAGTTAAAATATCAAATTAAAATAATCTTTGGTCCTGTGCACTAGATCTCAGCTACCTGAATTCAGTAAACTATATTTTATCTCCCTGCTTCATTCTGTTTTCTTGCTAGATAATACGCACTTGGATATAGATATTTCTATATCTAACTAAATATTGATGAACAATATTTTTAATTGGTTATTTCAAGTAACATTTCTAAGCCCATATTTAAATACCAAAATAAGTGGCCACATTTTTCAGAAGTTCTGGCTGCCAAGCAGCTCCCATTGACTTCACTGAAGCTGCTGGGTACACAGCACCTTAGAAAATCACGTCATTTATTTAGGTATTTAAATATGCATATAGGTCAATTCTAAGTGTAAGTATGAACTTTTGGAGTCGGCCTTTTTTTTTTTTTTTTAAGGTGTTACAACTAATGAATTCCTTGTCCAGATAATTTCAAATCTGGCAGAAGAATTCTATCTGTGACATACTTACCACTTTTAAGACTGATCATTCTTTTTCTGTGGATTGTAATAGCAGGATCACAATTGGATGTATAGTGCAAACTCAGTTAACCATGATATTCTTTCCTAACTACTCTTGTTTCTCATTTCAGAGCTATCAAAGTCCCGAAACGCAGCTGGTGAGTAACC
Source organism: Rafetus swinhoei (assembly GCA_019425775.1). Taxonomy (NCBI): domain Eukaryota; kingdom Metazoa; phylum Chordata; order Testudines; family Trionychidae; genus Rafetus; species Rafetus swinhoei. The sequence goes on along the minus strand of CM033437.1, from coordinate 262,943,447 downwards.
CCAAAACAGTTATTTTATTTATTCTTTGGTATCTCAGTGAAAGTACTTCCTTTTTAGTCCAGCACCATTTTCTGAAGATCTGTACATGAAGAATTTTCCTCTGGAGCTGAAGAAGCTTGTGTCTTGCCTTCTTGTTGGAGAAGAATGATTATTCAAAGAATGGGTGGGAGGGAACTATAAAAAGGAGGAACGGGTTATGAAAAGTTTACCAGTAAGTATCACCCTTAACAGGTGATGCTTACCGGTTCCAGTTAACCAGTGAGGACTGGAACTGCTCCCCAGCGGCTTCAGCCCCACAGGTAGGGGATGCTCCAGTGCAGCTGGAACTGCCTCTGTCTGCAGTGGCCCCAGGCGCCCCACAGGCAGGATGGAGCAGCCCCTGCCTGCGGGGGGAGAGGAAGGAGTTTGGAGCAGCTCCTCTGCCTGTCTTTCCTTTAATCGGTTCGCTGGTTAAATAATATGTTTAACTGGGTAACCAGTTTGATGGGATTTTACATCTCTAGAACTTGTGAGCTTTTCTGAAAGCTGTAGCTCACAGTCCCAATCTCAATGTCACTATTGTGTCAAATTCCTTTTTCTTGTTTTGGGGGACCTGAGTAGACCTGATTGCAGAGGGATAAATCCACATGAATGTTAGTAGTTTTGTGAAATCATTGGAGTTACTCTAATTTACACTGGTGTCACTGAAAGCAGAGTTTATTTCACAAGATGTGTGAAATTGGATACTACCCCCGCAGAGTGACCCAAAGGGAGTCTCTGCCAACCAGTGTGATTTTTTTTGCCCTGGAAATTCTCTGTAAAAATGGTCCAGTGTGATTCCATAGTTATTATCTGTTAATGATTTCTTCAGAATATAAAAAGATACTTTTACTAGCCACCCATTATAAAACGCAATCTGGACTCTGAAAGTCACAGAGGGTCTTTCCTACAACCTGATTGTCTCCAGCTTTAAGCCATCACTGACATCAGTGCAACCCCCATTCAGTGGATGTGCCCACGTGCAATTGAGATTTAATGAAGACTTCTGTTAATAAAATACAAGAAGGAATGGAATCCCGCAAACTCTCTTGTCTGTGCAGCATTCATAGGTGAAACCCTGCAAATCAGCAGATACCCACTTTCTATCTGCCAACCGTGTTTGTGGGTTGTGGACTGGATATATATTTTATATCCACGCAGGGCTCTCCTCACAGGAGCAAGAAGCAGGGACTTAGTCAGCAAAATACGCAGATATATTTTTTACTCCTGAGGGAATTCTGCACCAAAACTTTTAAAATTATGAGCCAAAGAAATTTAAAATTCTGTGTTTCATTGAGGTGAGAGATCACTCTGAAGCCCCCATTTCCCTTGGTACAGGGACTTGGCAGTGATGCTGCATCTGAGCCTGATGCAGTGCAAGGGCTGGGCGTGCCCCAGAAACACCTTGAGACCCAACCCCTCTGCACCAGGTGTGGGTGGACAGGCTCAGCCCAGCAGAATCCACATGTGGAGGGACTTAATGAGGGGGATCCAGGTATGGGGTGAGAGGTTTCTATGTAGAGCAGTCTGGGTGTGGGTGGCTCAGTGGGAGATCTGGATGCACAGGGGCTCATTGGGGGGCCGGGTGGTTCCGGGGCAGTGGGACTCTGTGGGGGATCCAAATGAAGGTGGTTGGGGCTCAGGGAGGGAGTGTTTCTGGGTGTGGGGGCCTCAGTGGGGTGGAATTTGGTTGCTGGGGGAGTGGGGCTTCATGGGGTGGGGATCCAGTTGCAGATGGTTGGGGATCAATATATGTGGGGATCTGGGTGTGCAGGGCTTGTTGGAGGGGTCCAGGAGTAGGAAGCTTGTCAGGATGAGGATTCAAAGGGGCTGCTTAACATGGGAGCTGAGGAGACGCTGCATGCCAGGCTCCTACTTCCCCCAGCTATTTCCCTATCCCCTTTTTAATCCATCTCTCCTCCTTGCCATATTCCCCTTCCCTATTCCACCCCCATGTTTCCCCACTCCCTCTTCTTCCCACCCCTTCTCCTCTGGCATCTCATACCCTTCCCTCGTTTCCTTATTCTCGTCTTACTGAGCCCAGCTACCGGCACTATTTCTGGCAGAAAACAGGAAGGCTCCTAGCAGACAGAAGAGGAACACAACTAGTACTAGGACCCAGGCAGGAAGAGTCAGCTGCATACTAATCAGGGTTGCCCACATGCAGCCTCTTTCAGCTGGGCAGCTCTGGGCTTGAAGAAATGGATATGAGAACATAAGAACATAAGAACGGCCGTACCGGGTCAGACCAAAGGTCCATCTAGCCCAGTATCCTGTCTGCCGACAGTGGCCAGCACCAGGTGCCCCAGAGGGGGTGGACCGAAGACAATGATCAAGCGATTTGTCTCCTGCCATCCCTCTCCAGCCTCTGACAAACAGAGGCCAAGGACACCATTTTATCCCCTGGCTAATAGCCTTTTATGGACCTAACCTCCATGAAATTATCTAGCTTCTCTTTAAACTCTGTTATATTCCTAGCCTTCACAGCCTCCTCTGGCAAGGAGTTCCACAGGCTGACGACACGCTGTGTGAAGAAGAACTTTCTTTTATTAGTTTTAAACCTGCTACCCATTAATTTCATTTGGTGTCCTCTAGTGCTTCTATTTAGGGAACTAATAAATAACTTTTCTTTATCGGCCCTCTCCACCACTCATGATTTTATACACCTCTATCATATCCCCTCAGTCTCCTCTTTTCTAAACTGAAAAGTCCCAGTCGCTTTAACCTCTCCTCATATGGGGCCCGTTCCAAACCCCTAATCATTTTAGTTGCCCTTTTCTGAACCCTTTCCAAGGCCAAAATATCTTTTTGAGGTGAGAGACCACATCTGTACACAGTATTCAAGATGTGGGCGTACCATAGTTTTATACAGGGGCAGTAAGATATTCTGGGTCTTATTTTCTATCCCTTTCTTAATAATACCTAGCATCCTATTTGCCTTTTTGACCGCCGCTGCACACAGTGTGGAAGTTTTCAGAGAACTATCCATGATAACTCCAAGATCTCTTTCCTGATTTGTCGTAGCCAAATTAGCTCCCATCATACTGTACGTATAGTTGGGGTTATTTTTCCCGATGTGCAATTACTTTACACTTATCCACATTAAATTTCATTTGCCATTTTGTTGCCCAATCACTCAGTTTGGTGAGATCTTCTTGGAGTCCCTTACAGTCTGCTTCTGTCTTGACTATCCTAAACAGTTTGGTATCATCTGCAAACTTTACTACCTCACTGCTTACCCCTTTCTCCAGATCATTTATGAATAAGTTGAACAGGATTGGTCCTAGGACTGACCCTTGGGGACACCACTAGTTACCCCTCTCCATTCTGAAAATTTACCATTTATTCCTACCCTTTGTTTCCTGTCTTTTAACCAGTTCTCAATCCAAGAAAGGACCTTCCCTCTTATCCCATGGCCATGTAATTTACACAAGAGCCTTTGGTGAGGACCTTGTCAAAGGCTTTCTGGAAATCTAAGTATACTATATCTACTGGATCCCCCTTGTCCGCATGTTTGTTAACCCCTTCAAAGAACTCTAATAGATTAGTAAGACAGGATTTCCCTTTACAGAAACCATGTTGACTTTTGTCCAACAAATTATGTTCTTCTACATGCTTCACAATTTTATTCTTTACTATTGTTTGACTAATTTGCCAGGTACTGAAGTTAGACTTACGGTCTGTAATTGCCGGATCGCCTCTAGAGCCCTTTTTAAATATTGGTGTCACGTTGGCTACCTTCCAGTCATTAGGTGCGGAAGCCGATTTAAGGGATAGGTTACAAACCACAGATAATAGTTCAGCAATTTCCCATTTGAGTTCTTTTAGAACCCTTGGATGAATGCCATCGGTCCGGAGATTTGTTAACATTAAGTTTTTCTATTTGTTCCAAAACCTCCTCTAATGACACTTCAATCAGGACAGTTCCTCAGATTCATTACCCACAAAGGGCGGTGCAGATTTGGGAATCTCCCCAACGTCCTCAGCCGTGAACTGAAGCAAAGAAATCATTTAGTTTCTCATAATGGCTTTATCGTCCTTGATTGCGCCTTTTATAGTTCGATCGTCTAGGGGACCCACAGGTTTTTAGCAGGCTTCCTGCTTCTAATGTACTTAAAAACATTTTGTTATTTCTTTTGAGTTTTTGGCTAGCTGTTCCTCAAAATCTTTTTGCTTTTCTTATTACATTTTTACACTTGATTTGACAGTGTTTATGTTCCTTTCTATTTATCTCACTAGGATTGGACTTCCACTTCTTAAAAGATGCCTTTTGTCCTCACTGCTTCTTTTACATGGTAGTTAAGCCACGGTGACTCTTTTTAGGTCTCTTGCTATGTTTTTTAATTTGGGGTATACATTTAAGTTGGGCCTCTATTATGGTGTCTTTAAAAGTTTCCATGCAGCTTGCAGGATTTGGCTCTAGTCACTGTGCCTTTTAATTTCTGTTTAACTAACCTCCTCATTTTTGTGTAATTCCCCTTTTTGAAATTAAATGCCAGGGTGCTGGTCTGCTGAGGTGTTCTTCCCACCACAGGAATGTTGAATGTTATTATATTATGGTCACTATTCCCAAGCGGTCCTGTAACGGTTATTTCCTGGATCTGATCCTGCGCTCCACTCAGGACTAAATCAAGAATTGCCTCTCCCCTTGTGGGTTCCTGCACCAGCCGCTCCAAGAAGCAGTCATTTAAGCCATTGAGAAATTTTATCTCCGCTTCTCTTCCTGAGGTGACATGTATCCAGTCAATATGGGGTAATTAAAATCCCCATTATTATAGAGTTCTTTGTTTTGGTAGCCTCTCTAATCTCCCTCAGCATTTCAATGTCAGTATCCCTGTCCTGGTCAGGTGGTCGGTAATATATCCCTACTGCTAATTTCTTATTTTTGGAGCATGGAATTACTATCCATAGCGATTCTATTGAACATGTTGATTCATTTAATATTTTTATTTCATTTGATTCTACATTATCTTTCACATACAGTGCCACTCCGCCACCCACCCGGCCTGCTTTATCCTTTCGATATATTTTATATCCCGGTATGATTGTGTCCCACAGATTTTCCTCATTCCACCAGGTTTCAGTGATGCCTATTATGTCAATCTCCTCATTTAATACTAGGTACTCTAGTTCACCCATCTTATTAGTCAGACTCTAGCATTTGTGTAGAAGCACTTTAAAAATTTGCCACTGCTTATTTCTCTGCCCTTCCCTGATGCATTGGATTCCTTTGTACGCGGTTGTTTGTCTGCTCTGGCCCATGGTTTGCCCTCTCCTCCTCTCTCTTCTGGCTACAGCTTAGAGAATCTCTATCAATGGATTCTCCTCTAAGAGAAGTCTCCCTCCGATTTACGTGCATCTCCACACCAATCGGCTTTCCCCCATCTCTCAGTTTAAAAACTGCTCTACGGCCTTTTTAATGTTTAGTGCCAGCAGTCTGGTTCCAGTGTGGGGAGGAGACAGTGGCATGCAACCCCTTGTGCCCCCCATCCCCAAAACTGAGCAAATGGTTGGCCCCCTTCTTCACCATGCAGCTTCCCTGCCATTTTCTGTAGAGAAGCACAGGAATTCGGGGATGAAAGTGGGTGTTTTCTGCAGGTGTTTAATCACCAGAATTCCCCCGGGAGTAAATTTTGAATTCCCCTGGGCAGATTTCTGATGACATACTTAACTTATTTTCAGAGTAGAAACATTTTAAGTCTGTAGAGCAATGTTCCCTCTAATCTTTTTCATCCATGTGCAGAATAAATTTTATGTGCACCAAGGTATGTGTGAATCTGCACCACCCATAGAAATGATACACCTAGCTGTGGGTGCTCTGCTAATCAGCTGGACAGCATTTGACTCTCTCCTGAGTGTCTGGACCAGTACAGAGCTTACAGGGAACAGTGCAGTGGAAGGATCTCAGGGCATTAGGAAGTAGTGAATATAAAGAATGCTTCTGTGAATTGAGTGATGTAGAAAATGAAAGCTCATCCACTCTTTCTCCCCCTCTTCCCCCAATCCAATTTTTCTCCCTTTAACTGTACAGTACAAATCAGGCTGGATTGTAACACAGCACATCCCAACCTTCATATTTCATCGGATTGCCTATGTGTAAACCACACTGACGTGAAGCATGACATGGAAGATATTCCAGAGAGATTTGATGGATGGGCCTCCGTGCTGGGATCTGAGATCCTCCGAGCTGGGAAGGAATATTACTGGGAAGTATATGTGGGAAATAAAACAGATTGGGATCTTGGGATTACTGATGGGAAGGCTAATAGGAAAGGCTGGCAGGATTTGATGCCAGAGAATGGATACTGGGGGATACGATATTTTAACAATGCTGATTGTATAGCATTTGAAAATCCTCCAGTTAATCTAAGACTTGGCAGCCAGCCTAAAGTAATTGGCATTCACTTGGATGGTAAGGCTCAGAGGTTAGATTTCTATGATGTTTTAGAAATGTCTCACATCTACACTTTTAGCCTGAAATCCTCTCTGGATGTCTACCCTTTTTTCTGCCCTGGGCTGAACAAAAATGGGAAAAACAAAACCCCCCTCAGACTTTGCTCTCTCTTTCGTGGCTACTGTGAACAGATGTCATCAACTTCCATTGCTTTACCTCCCAGTGCCAGTTTGGGAGGCACTAATGGAAAAGATGTGACCAGCCTCAGCAAGGATGATGATGCCACCAGTGCATTTCTACCCTAGGCTCCTGTAGGAGTAGAATTTATATCTGTATTTCAGGTTTGATGTTTAGTAATGTGTAGTTAAACATACATTTCTTTGTTTTAAGGTTTAATAAGTAAGAGACAGGATCTTGTATTGTGTCTATGCTAATGAGATTAGAAGAATGTTGAAGGCCCGGGCCTCAGTGTGAACTGTTTTTATTACAAGATTTAGTAAGGTTTAATTTACAATGCTTTTTGCTTTTCTCCAATATAAAACACTGCTGTTTGCATACCTTTGAAGGTCTCTGTGAAAGGCTGTTTGTGTGAATGAGGAATGAATGCATCAGGAAGAGATAAGGTGTGAAGGCCGTCGTTAAAGCCACATGGTCAGGAAAGAAGGAGGAGAACGTGGGGTGAAGACGAGACTTATCGGTGTCAGGGAACCATCAGCAGATTGACGGCTCTAAAGGTGAAGGCTGGCACCCCTAAAGACAACAGATTAACAATCCAGGACATGATGACCCTCTCGGAGGTGTTTTGGAATATTAACATCAACAGATAACACCAATTAAGGAGTAACTGGTCACAGACTGACACAACAGAATCCATAGACTCCAGCAGGGAAAGAGGATTATAAAAGCAGGATGCTTTGCCATGGAACTTTGGGTTCGTCTTGCCACCAGCTCCAGGAGCATCGGATCACGACCGACAAAGCCCGGCTCCCCTCTGTGATCAATCTGGATGGCCACTAGATTGATCCTGACTCTGGACTGGTAACTATAACATCAACTGGCGGGACTGTATGCATGGTGTGTGTGTGTGTATGTGTGACTGAAAAGCATATGCTAACTGTTGTATTCTCAATAAATGCGGTGTACTGCCTTTTCCCCTATAAAAGATCTCATGTGCTTCGTATAAGCATAACACTCCTTCCCGCCCATTCATACAGCAGCAGGAGCCATCCCCTCCCTCTGGCAATAAGAACACGTGTGTCTAGGTCTCTGCAAGCAATGGATTCCTTTAGTGACTTCCTATCTCCTTCAATCTGTCCATGTTCTATATTTATGTACTAGCAGATGTACTTGGCATTGAGCACGTCTTTAAGTGAGGTAATGTTTCTTCTGGGTTTGTGTGGAAAATGAAAGGAAAATGTACATGTTTTACTTAAATGACTGTATTTTTCAAAAATAAAGGAAAAAATGTGAATATATTTTTATTTATTAATATAAACAATAGATAGAGCTTGTTGGTAGACAATGTTTACTATTTAGTCTTGCTAGAATAAAAAGGGGGTGCAGGAGTGAGGGCAGGGAGCTGGAAAAGCTGGGGAGACTCAGGGCAGGGGGTGGAGGGTGTTGGGGTAAGGGCACGGGTGGGAGGTTGAGGGCATAGCATTTGGTGGGAGGGGTGCTCGGGATGGGGTAGCGGTGCCAGAGTTAGGGTACAGGGTGGGGGTGCAGAAATGAGGGCAGGGTGCTGCAGGGGGTGAGGGGCTTTGGGTGTTGATATTGGATTTTTGATGTGAATATGCAGAACATTGTTGCACCCACTGTTGTACGTTTGCCCCAAATTTTGTACAAAGGGGGCCAAGTGAGGTATTTATTTAAAGTTTATGCTTTGCTGATTCTGTTTATACTATGGTTTTTGTATGTGAAGCTATGAGTATTGGCTATGTACTGGTATTTCAAGTATTTGCTTTGGAGAGGTATCAGCAGGCATCTCCCACCTATTGCGAAAGGGTGTATGGTCAAGTAAATAGCAGTGTATCAGTGATATCAGTATATCAGTGGACTTTAAGTGTTGCCAGTACACATCTGAGGAATTTTCCTGTAAACTGTCCTGAAGCAAAGCAGGTAGCCATGGCTGTTTGCCTAAAAAGGACATGGACATGTGACTTGCTCATGTTATTGCCTTTTGGGAGGTACCTTCATACAGCAAGAACAATGGAATTCCCTCTACACGGACAAGATTATAAATATGATCTTAGGAATTCCTCCATTGGTCTTCGCTCCAGCTCATCACTTTAAAAGCATCTTTGCTATGAACTTGGACCCAGAAGGACTGATGACCCATCCTAGGTTGATTTCCAGAGACTTTTAAGATAACCGTTTATTCCACCTCTGCTAAGAGTCGGCACCAGGAACTTTGTGATTGATGTATGTAATGTAATTTATTTAACAGTTCCACTCTCAAGTTTGTTTTTTAATAAACCATTAGATTTTAGATTGTAAAGGATTGGCACAGTGTGCATGCTCTTCTGGGTAAGATCTAAGGTATAAATTGACCTGAGAATGTGGCTGGTCCTTTGGGAAGTTGGTGAGATTGGTTTTCATAATTTCTCATTTGAGTAGGGTGTGGTACTGGTTGTGGCACAGGGAAAGCTGGAGTGTCTAGGGGTTGCTTGCATGACATCTTGCTGGCCAGTGTGGCAGCTGAAGTGTTCTTTATGACTTGTTTGGTGTGCCTTATAGTGGAGGACCCCCAATCTTAGACTGTAAGTAGCCCTGTTTAACCCTCTTTGCTTGAGCCAGGCGTGGCAGGGTCTCATGACAAGGCTTGTGGGGTGCAGGACTCGGGCCAGAGAGCTCGGAGGCTGGGGGGAAGGGGAGAGCTTACTAGGGCTGCCCGTGGTGGCAAGGGTGGTGCTACTTTTGTGGAGGCTTTTCCTGGGGGGCCAGGGCTACAAGGGGCCAGCCCCTGCCTCCAGCTGCCCCCTACCCTGCAGTCTGTGGGTGGGGCTCCGACTTTCTGCGAGGGGAGGGGCAGGCTCTGGGGGATTCTCCCAGCCTTTAGTGTCTCTCCACAGCCTGCAGCCTCTTATGTGGAGGGGGGAAGAGGGAAGGCAGAAGCCAAGGGCTTTCCCCCACCCTGCAGCGCCCTCCCCCGCCGTGGCTTGCAGGCTGTTCAGGGTCTGGCCATAGTTCCTGGACTCAGCCTCTCTTGGTGGGGAAGCTCCTGGGTGGGACTGGGGTCCTGAGCATGGGGGAGGCCAGGAGGTGCGGAGGGGGGAGCTACTTACCCAGTCTGGTGGCAGTCAAGATAGCAGGAGCACCAGCCCTGCTGGCCATTCTCATGGTTTTACAACTGCCCCCAGTAGCCCCTCTCAGTTTCGTGTCCCTCGTAGGGTTGCCAGATGGTTTCAACAGAAATACTTGACACACTTGACATGACATCACGATCTACATTACATCTGATTTAGAAAATACCGGACATTTATATTTTCTCAATTTGTTTCCCGAACAGAAAGCTCAAATACTGGACTGTCCGGTTCAAAATCGGACACCTGGCAACCCTAGTCCCTCGGACCCACGGAACAGCCCCTCCCTTTCCATGTTATGGGAAACAATCCCATTCCTGGAACTTCCCATGTTCCTGGCACAACTGAACTCTGACCTTGCTTTAAGTTAGAGTAAGAGGATGCTGCGTATCAAATTTGGTGGCCCTAGCTCCTGCTATTTAGGAGGAGTTCTTGAACAAACTGACTCAGACAGAAACACAGACAGATGCACAAATCTCTAAAATATATATATAAAGATTCATTTACTTTCCCCAACTGGATCAGATTTATACGAATAGAGTTCCCACTGTGCAGCGTAAATATGAAATCAAAGAACTTGGGTTATTTTAAGTTTGGTTAAGGAAACGTGCGTGTCTTAAAGAAATGTACTAACTAGCAAATAGAAAGAAAGCCTTGAAAATAGTGAGTTATAATAAGGCCAGAAGGAATGAACTAGAGAGGATGTCTGTGTGGTGTTGACAGATCAGGTATCGGCTCTTGCCAAGGTCGTGGACCTCAACTGAGCACTGATAAACTTGTTGCTGGAAACCAGGCTGTGTTAGTCTGGTTGAGATTGGTATCAGACTTATAGTAAAGCATTTAGACTTTATGAAATGCTTATAAATTGCTGCATGCATTAATTTCACTTATAATGTCTTTATCCTATGCAATAAGGGATCATTTAAGTTTTTACTGTGTAACTGTAAAAAATATTTGCTCTGAAGCCACGAACCCAGTTCAGAAGGGGATCATTTCCTGCTCATCAACAAGGTCTCTACAAACTAAATGAGACATGGTGGGATGTCCTAGTACAAAAATTAATGACTTCATCACATCCATGAAGAGTAGACAAGCAGAAATGATCATCCCATCAGCTTGCATTTTGGAAAAAGAAAATAAAAATAGTTCATAAGAAAATTTTTCATCTTTTGCTGTTCAGATTTGCATCAGGCCAGAGCTACAAAATAGAAGCAGAAATCCCCAAGGTCCTGCGGAGTTAGCTCTAAAAGACATTGACAGCTGACCAATTACTACAACTTTGTCACCCTTCTGAAATCATAGAACATAACATAAGAACATCTATACTGAGTCAGAGCAAAGGTTCATCTAGCCTAGTATCCTGTTTTCTGACAGTGGCCAATGCCAAGTGCCACAGAGGGAATGAACAGAACAGATAATCAATAAGGCTATGTCTAGACTATGGGGTTTTTCTGGGATACCAGAGGTATCCCGGAAAAACTCCACCGCATCCAGGGAATGCATCTGTTCTTCCACAAAAAAAAGAAGAGCAGACACACTCTTCTGGAAGCCCTGTCTTTCTCCTCCCATAAGGAAGAAGGCTCTTCCGAAAGAGGGTTTTTTTCCGAAATTTGGCCCAGTGTAGATGGGCCAAATTTTGGAAAATCCTCTTCCGGAAAAACTATCAGAAAAAGGTACGCAAATTGCGGAGCACAATTTGCGTACCTTTTTCTGATAAAGCCCCGTAGTGTAGACATAGCCTAAGTGATCCACCCTCGTCGGTCATTTGCAGCTTCTGACAAGCAGAGGCTAGGGACACCATTCCTGCCCATCCTGGCTAATAGCCACTGATGGACCCATCTTCCATTAATTTATCTAGTTCTTTTTTTAACCTTGTTCAAGTCCTGGTCTTCTCTACATCCTCTGTCAAGAAGTTCCACAGGTTGACTGTACATTGCATGAAGAAATATTTCCTTTTGATAGTTTTAAATCTGCTACCTGTTGATTTCATTTGGTGACCCCTAGTTCTTGTGTTATGGGAACAAATAAATAACTTTTCCTTATTTAGTTTCTCCATACTTGTCATGGTTTTATAGACCTCTACCATGTCCCCTCTTAGTCATCTCTTTTTCCAAGATGAAAAGTCCCAGTCTCATTAATCTCTCCTCATGTGGCATACCCCTAATCATTTTTGTTGCCCTTTTTCTGAATTTTTTTTCCAGTGCCAAGATGTCTTATTTTGAGATAAGGTAATCATATCTACCTGCAGTATGCAAGATGTGGGCATACCATGGATTTATATAGAAGCAATAAGATATTACCTGTATTATTCTTTGTCCCTTTTATAAATTATTCCTAACATTGTTTGTTTTTGTCTGCTGCCTCACATTGAGTGGATGATTTTAGAGAACTATCTATAGTGATTCCAAGATCTCTTTCTTGAATGGTAACAGATAATTTAGTCCCCATAATTTTATACATATAGTTGTGATTGTTTTCCAATATGCATTATTTTGTGTTTATCAACATTAAAATTGATCTGCCATTTTGTTGCACAGTCAGTGAGGTCCTTTTGAAATTCTTCACAGTCTGCTTTGGACTTAACTATCTTGAGCTGTTTAGTATCATCTGCAAATTTTGCCACCTCATAAATTATCTTTTTTTCAGATCATTTATGAATATGTTGACTAGGACTTGTCCCAGTATGGACCCCTGGGGGATACCACTAGTTACCTCTCTCCATTCTGAGAACTGACCATTTATTCCTATCCTTTGTTCCCTATCTTTTAACCTGATATTAGTCCATGGAAGGACCTCCCTCTTATCCATGGTTACATAGACTGTAATTAATTCAATGTGGCTACCTACTTTAAATTGTACTAACTCTCTCATTTTTTCTTATTTACTAAATCCTTAGAGAGTTTACAATAGGATTGGCTGCAAACATTGGCTCTGGTGTGAGATCTAGGGTACAAATTCATCTTAGATAAGTAACTGGTCCTTTGGGACTGGGAGTAACCTGGATATTTTAAGATCTTTGGTATAGAGCAACCATCTATCACTAAGTCCAGCTTCCCTGGTTGGCAAGATAGATAGGAATGTGCAAGGGAACTGCCTGTGATTCCCTGGTAAGACTGTTATAGCTGTTTAGAAGTTTGTTGGGGATACTATTGTTCCTGAATTTGACATTGTGATTTTTCAGATATTACCGTCTTTTGCACCCTGACCTGAGAACAATGCAGAAAGGGAGAGTCACGTGACCTTAATCTGGCAACAAGTAGGGCATATAAGGGATGCTCACCCATCCTTCGGGGCTCTTACCACTCTGAGGCACTGAAGTGTCATCTCAGTTGCAACCCCCTTTGGGCAGCTGGGGAACAGTCTACCAAGGCTGCCGGCTCACTAGGCTGTCTGAGGAGGAGCCTGTTTGCTTTCTGCTATATTGTGAAATCGGAGACTTTATCCAGAGAGTATGTCTGGTTCAGTCTTTCAGTACGGGAACAACCCAGAGCCCCACACCTAGAAATGGCTGCTGGTGTAGTGTGAACTCCATATAGATCAAGGTTACAGGGAAAAGGGCTAAAGCCACTGTATCTTTCAAAGCAGACTTGCACTCACCTATCACTTCCTCACCACCCCCTTGGATAGCTCCAAAATTATGAGCTTTTAGGAGGTCTGCAAATACATTTTTTTGAACAGGGACACTAAAGGAGAAATAATGGAGGAGGATATGTGATGAGTGGGAACTTTTGACTGGAAAGTTTTGACTGTTTAGGATAGTCAAGACAGAAGCAGACTGTAAGGGACTCCAAGAAGATCTCACCAAACTGAGTGATTGGGCAACAAAATGGCAAATGAAATTTAATGTGGATAAGTGTAAAGTAATGCACATCGGGAAAAATAACCCCAACTATATGTACAGTATGATGGGGGCTAATTTGGCTACGACAAATCAGGAAAGAGATCTTGGAGTTACCGTGGACAGTTCTCTGAAAACTTCCACACTGTGTGCAGCGGCGGTCAAAAAGGCAAATAGGATGCTAGGTATTATTAAGAAAGGGATAGAAAATAAGACCCAGAATATCTTACTGCCCCTGTATAAAACTATAGTACGCCCACATCTTGAATACTGTGTACAGATGTGGTCTCCTCACCTCAAAAAGATATTTTGGCCTTGGAAAGGGTTCAGAAAAGGGCAACTAAAATGATTAGGGGTTTGGAACGGTCCCATATGAGGAGAGGTTAAAGCGACTGGGACTTTTCAGTTTAGAAAAGAGGAGACTGAGGGGGATATGATAGAGGTGTATAAAATCATGAGTGGTGTGGAGAGGGCCAATAAAGAAAAGTTATTTATTAGTTCCTAAATAGAAGAACTAGAGGACACCAAATGAAATTAATGGGTAGCAGGTTTAAAACTAATAAAAGAAAGTTCTTCTTCACACAGCGTGTAGTCAGCCTGTGGAACTCCTTGCCAGAGGAGGCTGTGAAGGCTAGGACTATAATAGAGTTTAAAGAGAAGCTAGATAATTTCATGGAGGTTAGGTCCATAAAAGGCTATTAGCCAGGGGATATAAATGGTGTCCTTGGCCTCTGTTTGTCAGAGGCTGGAGAGGGATGGCAGGAGACAAATCGCTTGATCATTGTCTTCGGTCCACCCCCTCTGGGGCACCTGGTGCTGGCCACTGTCGGCAGACAGGATACTGGGGCTAGATGGACCTTTGGTCTGACCCGGTACGGCCGTTCTTATGTTCTAAATCTATTAAATAATTGATAAATAGCATAGCTGGTAGAGAGGGGAGATGTGCTATTGTTTTGGGGGTTGTATTGCACTTTTAATCCTATGGCCAGAAAGATCCAGATCTTGGGCTTTTTACTACAGTTACTGTATTTTAAATCTAGGTAAAGTTGGATCAAGTAGGGAAAATAAATGCCTACCATATAACCGGTCATAAATGCCAGTCCTCTCATGCTTTGTATTTCCATAGTTTACAACAGATATTTCTTCTCCACATATCCTCTGCCATATCTCCTTTAATGCTCCCCAGATCCCTGTTTCAAAAAAAATAAAAATAAAAAAAAATGCAGACTTCCTAAATTATCATAATTTTGGAGCTATCTATAAAGGGAGTGGGGGTGGTTGAAGGAATGTTCTACGCTTAAAACCATTTATGGCGACTGTTCTCCCAAACTCCTTTATCTTTCAGAGCAACAGAGGTCCAGCTTGAATGCCTCCTCTGTTCTCAGTTACAGCAGTATGACACCAAAGAGAAGTGTTCCCTCATAATGGGAGGTATCTGGCCTTTTAAAGCTTCATTACAACCAACAGAAACTTCATGAGGAAATGTATAGGCCACCAGTGCAAAACTGGAACACTGGTGTCATGTGATCATTGTGAATTACCCTGCTTAACAAGTGAGTTACCACATTCTACACACGTTTCAGTTCACAAATAGATTTTGAGTGTAGCTCTATGCAGAGTGCATTGGAAGAGTTCATCTAAAAGGTGCCCAAAGCATGGGTTATGAGAGGGTGGTCTGTATGTAAAAGGTCACAACTAGAGCTGTATGAGAATGAATGTTTCTATTCCCTGAAAAATTGAGGTGTTTTTTTGGGGGAGGAGGGGGAGAAGAAGGGAGATCCTTTTGTAGTGGAACAAAAAAAAATTTGAAC
Organism: Rafetus swinhoei; assembly: GCA_019425775.1. Classification (NCBI taxonomy): domain Eukaryota; kingdom Metazoa; phylum Chordata; order Testudines; family Trionychidae; genus Rafetus; species Rafetus swinhoei. The sequence goes on along the minus strand of CM033437.1, from coordinate 262,928,084 downwards.
TTTTCACGGAATGGCTGCTCAGCTGCCTGCCCTCCAGGATGCCTCCCAAGGGGGGAGGGGTTGAGATTCCCAGAACATCTGGGCTCTTAAGTGATCCACCAGATGAGCTGCTGAGGAATCAGGGCCTTGATGCCCTAAGAACCTGTGGTTCTAGGCTCTCTGTTCAAATCAAGCAGGTTTCCATGCCAATGTTATTCAGAAACCTATCTGTTTCCATCAATTTTGACAAAATTTGGACATATTTACTCACAAAGGTTCAATTTTAATAAACTGACATTTTTCAATAGAAAAATGGTCCATCAGAAAATTTCCAACCAGTAACACCTCATGAACTAGATTTAGACAGGAAAACAAAAATAGAACAGCCAACCAACCAAAATCATTCTAAACCAAACTTTCTGGTCAGTGCCACTCTGGTTATCTTAATGTAGCTGAGCATCTAGTAATGCTTTTCTTGAGCACCTAGGGAAATGATGGGCAGTGATCCTAATCTTCAATGTACTGTTTAATGCATGAATGTTACTAATACAATTATCACTTTCCACCTTAATTATAGGATGAGATGCTCATTTTTGTTGGTGTTATTGAAGTCCAGCTGGCTGAAACAAATGTCATAGGTCTGTCCAATATACTCACCTCAACTTTATTTGTGGACGGGTCAAAGGAGAGGAATGGCTTTGCCATCTGAATTAGACCTTGGGCTTAGGGGTGTCTCACTCTGAAGGTGGATTTGTTGAGGTGTGTGTATCTATTTTGAGAGCTCAAGGGCAAATTTAATTTAGGAATCTTTTTAGTGTACATACTACCCTCATTGGAGACTCAGGATTTCAATGAAATGTAATTGAATTGTTTACAGTTCCGAGGAAGTTGCAAATTATTGCTTATTTAAAATGCATTTTGTGGTAGTTGTAGTAAGATGAAGGCCTAAAATATAAGCCCTTATAGCATAGGCTTGGTCTGAGGCCTAGCTAACAACAGACAAAACATTGCTAACATAAAGCATAACATAACAGAACTTGGCATGAACAGGGCTGAGAGTGCAAAACACTAATTGCTAATAGGTCCAGGTGTAGACCAGTAATTGGTGCTAGGTACTAACTGCAAAACAATAATTGGTACTGGTCATAAGTGGAAAGCACATGGTACCACTAGCTCATTTTAAAAAAACCTTGGTACCCACTCCTTACAGATACAGACCCAGTTTCAGGAAAGGGTCTAAAATGACAGCATGGTGGATAGAGATGATCTAATCAAACCATGAGGAACAGGGTGATGGGTGGTATCTAAGTAGCATCAGAGGGTGGCAACCTGATACGTCAGCAGTGATGTGTGATTTGTTTGTACCTGTATATAAAGTGGTATCTTGGGGGACAGTCTTTCTATGACGTAGGGGGCAGTGGAAATTTCCCACTGATTGAATCATTCCATTGTTACGGGGTACATGTGCTAGTCGTTCAATAGAGTTTACTGTACTTCGCTTAACAATAAACCTGGCTGGGCACCTTCGATCCTTATCTGGCTTGTGGTCTTTGGGGGCTTTCTTAGGGTCTGAGGTGGAGACTAAGTGCACAAGTCGACACGGCACACATCATTGAGCACACACGCAAGCAGCCTTCTGGTTATCATCATCAACGGAGCCAGAGACCTGTGAGGACACCTCGGCAGTACATCCTGACTGCCTCCTGAATAACTGCAGTAGTGTCTAGACCAGTGTTTCTTAAAGTGTGTTCCGTGGTACGCTGGTGTGCTGTGGAGAACAAGAGAACAACAGAATTAAAAATGGCCGCCCAACTTTTTTTTTTTTGCTCGCTCAATAATTTGGTGTTCCTCATTTAAAAAAAAAAAATATTGTTTGGTGTTCCTCGGTCTTAAAAAGTTTAAGAAACACTGGTCTAGACATCTCAATCCAGCCATATCCCCATTGTGGTAAACATATAGGAAATGACAGTCTTTTCTTCAAAGACCATTACTATTCTTGGTAATTTCACTATCTCCGCTGCTGATGATTCTTAGGCCATGGTAATGAAGGTACTTACTCTTCCTTCCAGGTGGTTTATGACTGAGATTTGGTTGATGACTGAAACTCATGGTAGGGCTGGAAGTTCTGAATAGCAAGAGTGGGGCGTATAGTATGACTCCTTTATCATGGGCAGATCATTACAACTGGGCTGAGGCTCGGGTCTCTCTCTGCTCCAGCTGAGGTGCTGAATTTCTTGAATGGTTCTCTTTCAGGGCTAGATTGTGACAGACTGAAGTCTACTAGACCATGGGTGGTGTTAGGTATTTTTCATTTTGTCTAATGGTATCACAAACTGTTCCTCAGAGACTGAAAGAGCTTATTAGACTCCAGAACATTTAAAAGGGATAATGTTGTCTAACCTTGAGCAGTATAATTCTGAACCTGAGTGATTTTCCAGAGCAACAGTCTTGTCTTGTTTTTTTTTCCAGTCCCACCACATTTTGTTAGTGTGATAGTGGGAAATATTGTTGATTTAAGTCCCTTCCTTCCCCAAAGAAAAGTATTTAAATTTCTGATCTAGCTTTTCTTGGTAATGTAATCACTTTTCTGGATATTCTAAATGAAACTATGAGAAGCTAAACACAATTCACTCAGAATTATTCCCATTCCTAAAAAGATATACAGTATTGTTGTTTCCAAAGGCTAGTGTTCCTTAGAGTATGGGTATTTTGACTGTATGCATTTTGGATAGCATGTATCCTATTGTTTCCTGCCTGAAAGTATGTGTGACAGGATCCTTTAAGGGCAAAAACCCAGCCCTGAGTGAGGGCTGAGAGTGAAGCCCCAGCTGAGGCAGTTCTGGCTAATGAGGGCTGGGGGCTATATAATGAGGGGCTCGTTGAGGGAGAGGAGGAAACTCACTCTTGGTCTGGCTAGAGAGTAGGGCTGGGGAAAGAAGGCAGGGCTAGGGAAGCTCTGGCCAACCAAGACCCCAGACTGCAAGGCCTGAAGCTACTGAGGCTGCAAGGGGCAGCAGGTCCACACCCCTTTTGCCAGTGATGAGTGGCCATTACAGACTGCAGTTTGCCCCCGAGGCTGGGGTTAGATGAAGGCTGACAGTGGGTCACTGAGGCAAGGTGGGTACAGGGGAACTGGGTCTTCACTGGGAGAAGAACTGGGTGCCCCTTAGCAGGGGAGGACCCTGGAGTGTGCAGTTGGGTAAACAGTACCCCCCCTTTCTCCTCCCCCAAAAGAGGTGCAGAGAAACTGGAGTGGACGCTGCTGGAGGGCAGTGTCCGGAAGAGGACACCATGGTTAAAGAGTAACACGGGTCTGGACAAGCGGTTAGAGCGAGAACACTGGGAGACACCAGCTAGAGGGAGGCATCCAGTGATCTGGCAAGCTAATTCCCAGGACGGAGGTCTGGAGGCACCAGGGTGGTGAGTCAGCCCTGTGACAGGATCCAAGTGTGAAATTACACTTGGATTTTCTGGTAAACATTACAGGCATTAATAATCCTCTTCTGGTGGGTGGGTGGGTGGGGGGGTGGTAAGGGAGGGAGAAGGGGCTAAGTAACAACCTAAATACAAGTATCTCATTTATGACCAACAATCATGCAGGCAAAAAATTCTTTGTTCTTTTTTTAGACATGCTTGAGTAATCTATTTTACAACTAACTAGACATCCCACACCACACCGATGTGCAAGAACTAGTTATGCAGGCACAAAAGCATTAAAAGATTCTAAGAGACACGTGCTCAAGCTACATCCTGAGGGTAAAAGAAATTACTGAGGGAAATGTAGAGCAAGAGGAGAAATGTGGGAAGAGAAGGGGGTGGAGAGCAAGGATGAAACTAGACTAACTATTGCCTAGTCATTGGTCAGCTTCAGATCCGCATCATCATTGGTTGAACACATCCATGTTCCTTTTTTTTTTTAGCCAATCACGAATGACACTATCAGTCACATAGACGGGATAAAAGGAGAGACAGCAGGTCGTCAGTACGTGCCTAGTGTTCATTTTGTTGCTTGCCTGGTTGCGCCTTGTTGCTAGAAAGCGAGCTACGATGTCAGGTCGGGGAAAACAAGGCGGCAAAGTGCGGGCTAAGGCGAAGTCTCGCTCTTCACGGGCTGGGTTGCAGTTCCCCGTAGGCCGAGTGCATCGCTTGCTCCGCAAAGGTAACTATGCTGAGCGCGTGGGGGCAGGAGCCCCGGTCTATATGGCCGCCGTGCTGGAGTATCTGACCGCTGAGATCCTCGAGTTAGCTGGAAACGCTGCTCGGGACAACAAGAAAACCAGGATCATCCCCCGTCACCTGCAACTCGCCATCCGTAACGACGAGGAGCTCAACAAACTGCTGGGGAAAGTCACAATCGCTCAAGGCGGTGTTCTCCCCAACATCCAGGCGGTGCTGCTGCCTAAGAAAACCGAGAGTCACAAGGCCAAGAGCAAATAAAACCTGAGCCAAGTAGACGAAGCTTCAGAACTAACCCAAAGGCTCTTTTCAGAGCCACACACTAACTCATGAAAAGAGCCGACAGTCCCTAAAATACAGAGCAGTTCTGTTCATTAAATAGAAAATTTCTCTCCCTCCTCCCCCGTTAGTAGGGATCATATCAAACACTTTAGCGTTTATAAGTGACTTTTTTTTTTCGCTTCCACCATTACTGTTATTAATAAAAGCCCCTTTTGGGGGAGGGGAAATCGGGCGCCAAGCTTTTGTTCTTCCAGCTTCTATAAATATCTACAGGGCAAAACATTGTAAACCGTGTGTGTATAATAACCACCGGCGGGAAACCCTCATTCAATTTTTTTAAAAAGTGATTATTAAGGTGCAGTCCATGATGAAACCACCCTGATTTTTTTTAATCTTGCTACGACCAAGAAATATATACAATATTACCCACTTGCGTTTCATCTTCCTGGGGTGTTTCGTACTCACATGTGAAGAACTCTCCCAAATATCTATTGGTTCATTGGAACCCAAAATAATAGTGAAACCCTAATACCTTTACAAGGGAGTTTCAATTCTTCCTGAAGTGCATTGAACAGTTCTTAACAGATTTTAATTCCAAATAGGTAAAGCATGTTATACTGTCTAATCTGTTCCCTCTGTAGTTTGGATAAATTAAAGTTTGTGGGAGATTGAGGGTATGGCCAGTTACCGATAGGTTTAATTTGATACAAGAGAGATTTCGTCCCCATTTATGATTAGATAGGGCATATGACACTGGTTGTGGGTTCGAAAATGTCACAAATGGAGGGAAAAGCAGTAAAAGGAAAATACTTTTTCAAATGATTACTTTGGTTTAAAATCTGTTAATATAGTATCATTAGGAATCACTTGTAACAATGTGTGATTTTAAATGAGTCTCCTTTTAATAAAGGAATATGTCCTTGCCCATTGTGCAAGGGCTCTGGATTTGATTTCATAATATCAGGGATTTTTTGTTTCTTTCCTTGTGTGTATTAACATTTTTAGTGTATGGTTTCTTTCTCCAAATTTGCATCAAACCTTTCTTTTGTGTAAAGAGAGATTTGTATGGTTGGTTGTTTCTATAATTTATTATTCCTAATTAATATAAAATACACATCGTTCAATTAGTGATTAATATGCTATTCTCTAGTCCTAAAGCAAACATAAATGTCAGTGACAATTTGCCGAAGTTTGTAATATACAAGATTGAAGAGACCATAGCAACAGCCGTACCCCTTTAGACAATGGATCCGGATTTCAAAAGTTGGTACTGGATCAATTCAGAAGCACAGTGTTGCGTAATGAATGTTAATATATCTCAAATAGTTTATAATAAAACCTCGCCAATAATTCTTCCACTTAAAGTTACTATGAGCTTGTCTATTAGGATAATGAATGTTCCTGTAACATAGGAATAAGATTGTAACAAGCAGCTGTGTATTTGTACACAGAGCAGCCCACTATGAAACGGCTGTGCTTTAACAAGTCATCGACTTTTGGGGTATCAACAGTCCCTCATGGGACTTCAATCTGCTCCTCGCATTGTTCCAGGGTTCACTAATTTAACATTTCATGTTTTAAGAAGGGTAAAAGATGTTGGTCAAAGAAGCTAATTTCTAATCCATATTCAACGCTCAGGGACGAGTTTGTGTTACTTCCTTCTCTTTGAAATCAATTTACTATGAAAACTTAGATTCAAATTTCTGGCTTTGAGCCTTGTTTGGGAGAAGACCCTTTAAAGAATAATGTTGCATTACTTTGGACATTTCATTGTGTACGATGCAGTTTTTATTTAGAAGGAAAAACAAAAGTTTCTCTTTCCCGAGGTCTCGCCAGGTCTAGGACTCACGGTTTATCGACTCTTTTTAAACGCACCTTTTGTTTCTCCAGAGGGAAACTCTACTGAATGAAAATACCCTCTTTCCCCTTCACCGGGCTATAAAGTGGGGGTGATTCGGTGGCGGATATACAGCAAAAAACACACTTTTTTGACTCCCAAGAAACACAAACTGAACGGGAAGAAGAGCACTTTCTGGCTTGCAGCTGGGCGGGATCTTTAACGCACCAATCACAGAGTGGCTCTTCTCTATAAATACCAGGCATCTGACCTGTTCTAGCCCAATTGTTTTCTTCTGATTCGTAGGAAACGTCTGCTACAATGTCGGAAACTGCGCCTGTTGCCACTCCTGCTGTGTCCGCTCCTGGGACAAAAACCTCCGCTAAAAAGCCGAAGAAGGCGGCAGGCGGTTCCAAAGCCCGTAAGTCTTCCGGTCCCAGCGTGACCGAGCTGATCACGAAGGCGGTGTCCGCTTCCAAGGAGCGCAAAGGGCTCTCCTTGGCCGCTCTCAAGAAGGCTCTGGCTGCCGGAGGATACGATGTGGAGAAGAACAACAGCCGCATCAAGCTGGGGCTCAAAAGCCTGGTGAGCAAGGGCGTTTTGGTGCAGACCAAAGGCACCGGCGCTTCGGGCTCCTTCAAACTGAACAAGAAGCCGGGCGAGACCAAGGAAAAGGCACCCAAGAAGAAGCCTGCGGCAAAGCCTAAAAAGCCAGCTGCCAAGAAGCCTGCCAGCGCCGCCAAGAAACCCAAAAAGGCTGCGGCCGTGAAAAAGAGCCCGAAAAAAGCCAAGAAACCAGCGGCTTCCGCGGCCAAGAAAGTAGCCAAGAGCCCGAAAAAGGCTAAACCTGCCAAGCCCAAGAAGGCAGCTAAGAGCCCGGCTAAGGCCAAGGCGGTGAAGCCCAAAGCTGCCAAGCCCAAACCAACCAAGCCTAAAGCAGGTAAGGCTAAGAAGGCAGCGCCCAAGAAGAAGTGAAGGGACTTAAAAAGAGTCTAACTCCGTGCAAACAAACCCAACGGCTCTTTTAAGAGCCACCCACCTTTTCCAAAAGGAGCTGAAATGTTCATGCATTCACTAACAGTACAACAAGTCTTTCCTCCTTTGCGACTAAGTAATGCTATCACTGAAGTTAACTTAATCTTGAAGACTAAAAAATCTTATATTGGATACTGTTTCTAATACCTTGCTCCCCTTGGGAATCCTCTCCCCACCCTATCCTTTGCATTTGTTAGTATGTTGCAAACTGAGTCGATTTTCGGCTGGAACAGGAGTCGGACACGTTATTTCTAAGGGATGCGCCGATCCTTTATTCTGCAAACATGAAAAGGGTAGGAGAGAACCAGTGAAGGGGTAATAAATGTTTTGGCTCGAACAGTTACGTGACTACTTCCCGCAGCCAACTAAAGCTAGTGGAGAGTTTGAAAAGCCCGCGCTGTGCAAGGATTGGTCAATTTCCCACCCGGGCATTTTACGCTGCCATAAACGTATAAATTTGAACTCGTAGCCTGAAGGGGAGGGTGCATGTGAGTGTTTCCGAGTTCTATCTTAACCCTTGACTTGATCCACAGCGTGCATAGCTTTTTATCTTCCTGCACAACCCCCTCATAAGTACAACCGCCCGTTCAGCGCCTATGCGCGTCTACTTCATCTTAGGTCACTTTTTCCTTTCAGTTCGCCAACCAATAATGATGTAGTGAACCATCATGCCATTTACTACTTTTAAAGCATTTATAAAGAGTACATATAGGATGAGGAACTATAGAATACCAAGGTTTGTAAACGCATACCAAGTAAGAAGAAATATTATAACACTCCATAACTGACTCATTCAAAAGTCGTCACATCCACCGCTCAGACAACAAGGCATCTTGCCTTCCAATGCATTTTTTCAGCACACTACATATGCTTTTCACCAACCAGTTTTCAATGTCTTCCATACCTTGGAAACCTCTCATTCAGGATTTTCAGTTCAGTATATCTAGCAAGATTATTCTTTTTCGCTAGTAAGAGCAGCCCTCTTATTTTCCTAATGGTTAAAAATCCCTAAAGCAATCTCCATGCATTAGCTGTAACTTGCAGAAAGTTATGATACTGAGAATTGTAGAATGTTTTATTAGGAATATACAGTAATAGTTTATGCTAAAAGGAGCTCTGTAATTAAAACAATAGAAATTAAAAATTATCCTGGGCTGTTAACTGCTCAGTTCTAACTCCAAGTAGTAAAAAAAAGATTCTGGAGCGTTCCTTAAATTAGGAGCTGGAGGAATCAAGCCAGTTTAAACATCAGACTTTATCCTCACTTACCTGCTCTATAGTATTTCATCTATGATAGGCACTGGAGACTAGATCAAACAGATGCCTGTAGTGCTAGAAGGTTGTCTTTTGTTCTTGGTGTGGAGGATATTAGAAATAAATTAACATTTTACCACTCTGTTTAACCAACCACAGGAAAGTAAACTTAAAAAACAACAAATAGTTTTTAAAGTGCTACCAGACTAACAAAACATATGATCTGAGGAAGTTGAGACCCAGGAAGCTCATCACCTATTAAACCATTTTGTTAGTCTTTAAAGTGCTACATTGTTTTTCCTTTTGTTTTTGCAAGATCAGACTAACACGGCTACCTCTCTGTTATTATAAAACAGGTAGATGGTATCATGAGCTTTCATGGGCACAGCCCATTTCTTCAGATGACCAGTGTTGGATGTCCAGAACTAAAATAAATAAGGGAGGGGGAGGGGAAGAAGAGGGCGTGGTTATAAAAATATCAAGGGGAAAGCCGAACTGGAATGTAACAGGAAAAACAGAGTCTATAAGCACCTAAAGACTGGAAAAACTATTTGTTTTTCCTGTTACATTCCAGTTCAGCTTTCCTCTTGATATTTTTATAACCACGGCCTCTTCTTGTTCCCTCCTCCCATTTCCCCCCCCCCCTTATTTTAGTTGTGGACATCCAACACTCTGGTGATCTGAAGAAGTGGGTTGTGCCCATGAAAGCTCATGATACCATCTACATGTTTTGTTAGTCTTTAAAGTGCTACTAGACTATTTGATTTTTGTTTATCTTGTACAGACTAACTTGGCTACCCCCAACACACAGGAAAGTAGTAACTGAAAGAGTAAATAAAGTTTTATTTTTAGTACAGCTGTATTTAGTGTACTTTTAAAAACAATCCTGCTTTCTATGCGGAACAATTCGTGTAAAGAGAAAGAAACTAGTAATAAAGCTCCTTCATTGAGAGGATGGGTGGCTCTGAAAAGAGCCTTTGGGTTATGGCTGAAAAAGTTTAAGTTACTTAGAACTAGTGTACTTGGTGACAGCCTTAGTGCCCTCAGACACTGCATGTTTGGCCAGCTCTCCCGGCAGAAGCAGACGCACTGCAGTCTGGATCTCACGGGAAGTGATGGTTGAGCGCTTGTTGTAATGAGCCAAGCGAGAGGCTTCTCCTGCAATGCGTTCAAAAATGTCATTTACAAAGGAGTTCATGATGCCCATGGCCTTGGAAGAAATACCGGTGTCTGGGTGAACTTGTTTCAGCACTTTGTACACGTAGATAGAGTAGCTTTCCTTCCTGCTCTTTTTCCTTTTCTTATCCCCTTTTTTTCTGAGTCTTGGTCACAGCTTTCTTAGAGCCCTTTTTGGGAACAGGTGCAGATTTTGCTGGCTCTGGCATGTTAGTAGCTTGTGGTAGCTCAAGGACAATAGCATGTAGACTGTAGCTACACTTTTATTTATAGGGGAATGTATGCAAATGAGTAGCTTTTGCAATCCGAATTCCTATTTGATACAAGAGAGAGAAATGATAGCACCAACACATACTACTCCATAATTGGTCTGCTTCAGAAACCATGTCACTATTGGCTGTTATATTTTCCAACCAATCAAAAACAATTTACCCACCAATAGTCAGAACTAATAGTTGCAAATGTTTCACTGTAGGGACAGTCTTAACAAATGGCTCTAGCTTTCAGTTTAAAAAGCTAAAGTCAAATTCAGTAATGGTTTATAGCTGCTTATATTATGGAAGAACACAAAGCCCAAGCCCTGTGGATCTTTGTGATCTATTTCTAAAAGAGTGATTAAACTAAAAGGAAATTAGTTTAAACACAAATTAAATGTACTTTAAATAGCACTTTGGTGAAAAGTATTAAAGTTCCGTATTTATCTATCTATAAACCTGAGGTTAAATTAATCCAGTTTACAGATTACTTTTTGAAATTGTGTTTCCATCTTTCTTCCCCCACTCTCACCTAAAAGACTTCCCAGTGGGATCCAAAATCCACCTTGAGTTCTTTCCTTTGTTCATCATCCCTATCATATTATGATGAAAAATGAAACCTGTGGCTTCAATTATCCCCTTTGTAGATTCATGAAATTACACAAATTTGAACTGTGATAATAAATTGGAGATAGCACAATTAAGGAAGTAATTTCAGTTGTGGAATATTCATTATAGTTGATGATCATTGAGAAGAGAAAACCAAACTATATAACAGTTTTTCAGAATTAATGATGAATTTACAGTGGTGGCTGCTGAGTTAAAATTCTACCCTGCACAAATTCAATGTGAAAGTATTTGAGATGCAATAAATATGGAAATCCTTTTTAAGAATAATAGGTGAAGATTAAAATGACATAATGATGTCATAATGTGGGCCACAGAGGTCTGCCTCTGTGTACCTCATTTCAGGACCAGTGAGTGAGGGAATAACTAGCTTTATTGAAGTCAATGAGTTTATTGACCTTGACTTCAATGGTACCAGATCTTAACCTCTCACCCTTCTTTCCTACTGACTTCTTGTGACTAAAATTAAATACATCCCATGTGTGTGCTTTCAGGATACTGGCTTAGTAAGATCACACTTGGTAGTTCCTTTTGTTTTACATGAACTGTGTGCGTCACATAAAACAAAGATTCAACACTGCTAGATATTACTAATCAAGATGAAAATTTGCTTATTGATATCTAACCAGGGTAGTTATGATAATAAATGTAGGTACATTCAATATTGAATAGTAATATTATTAAAGATAAGAAAATGTAATGATTTAATACATTAATCACAGTTTTTTTCAAAGTAGACATCTACATTTTTTTATTATGGAATTGTAGGGAGTTGATTTTATAATATATATTTTCTAATAAGTCATCACTGAGCCATACTTGAATGCTGTTATTCTACACTTTCAGATCCAAAGATCAGAGCCCTTACATTTTCAGTCAAGAGCTATAGCAATAGTTTAGTCTATCTGATCTATTTTCTCTGCATTATAAATTATGTTTAAATTTTAAGCAAAACCCACTGTTGTGGGATTCATTTCTTTTAATTCTGCAAACAGAATCTGCAGTGATTTCCTTTCTTGTACCCTAGTTTTCTAGAAAACTGTGACTTTTTTTCTTAACCACAGTAAATGTTCATTGCATACATCCTTAGTAATTCAGTTTCATCATGCAGTTATTTAAAGGGGAAGTTGGACTTGTCAAAATAACTCAGATGTAACCTAACTCAGTTCCAACTGAAGTAAATAGACTGGGATTTTACCAGTTAATGCAGTGGAAACAGTTACGGCCACATCTCAATGGTTTTGAGGAAAATCCTGCACTAAAATCCTTAAGTGATGTTATCAATATAATATGGAGTGAAGAATCTTATATACAAACTATGTTTACTGTTTCAATCACCTTTCTTTTTTTTTTATATTTACAAAGTTTATTAGGATTTTCTGGAACTACATCCTGAAAATACATGTGCTTAATTATCATATACATAAATACCATTTACCTCAAAGCTTTTTGTTTACTGATTTGCAGTGTTGTCTTCAAGTCGTCATTGTCAAGTCCAAGTCGAGTCTCGAGTCCCTAAAGTCACTTTCGAGTCAAGTCCCAAGTCGAGTATCGAGTCTTAATTTTAAAAACGTCAAGTCACTTTTGTACAAGCCATCAATATTAGCATTTTTGGACAATTTTTTCACAAAGTCGATTTAACAAAATTAGCAGGTCTCAAGTCGAGTCTCAAGTTGAGTCACCTAGGCAACTTAAGTCGGACTCGATTTCAAGTCGTCGGACTCGAGTCAACAACTCTGCTGACTTGTTTTGAAAGGGAATTTAAAGATATATAATAAATGTCTAAAGAAGGCATTGTTTGGTGATACATAAGAATAAGAAATATAAAAAACCCTCATAATTTATTGAAGAGCCAACACTTTTGCCCCTTCAATCAAGGGTTGAGAAAACTTCTGTGAAAATTTTTTGTTGATGCATGGAAAACAGGGCTGAGATTAAAAATTAGAAAATGCACAAAGAAAATGTGATGCTAATAAATTATATGACAAACATCTTTTTTTTTAAATTCTGAGATACCATTAACCACATGTGGTTATATTTATTTTATGTTTATACTGTAAACTCTTAGGAATTATATAAATAATAAATCACTATTTTGATTATCTGTAAATATTACATTATTTTAAAATGAAATAACTATTTTTAAAGGTAGAAAACAAGTAAGGTTTAAAACAACAACAATCAACAACAAAACCGCAAAAACTAGCAAGCAAGCAACTTTCCTTGGGTTCTCTTTATATAACAAATATTATATCACAATAAGGTCCGCAACTCTTTCTATCCCCCCCCCCTTTAAAAAAATTACTCTTTTAGGTCACAATGGTGCAACTTCAAAATTAAATGGGGGGGGGAGGGGAGGGAGAAAACAATCCGCAGCAACAAAAACAAAGCAAGTCAAAAAACAAGAAGTGGATATAAAAGTAAAATTTTGTATATTTCATGACTGATTTCTGGAAAATCATATCACCTGTGCTTGGTGGTAATCAGCAGCCAAATGCTACCTTGGGACTTTACTTTCCCCACCGTTGGGAGTGGATTTTCACTGCCTAGGCAAGGCAGAGGGGTGCCTAGATTAATCATCCTGTTCTGGAGCTAGGTTTTTTTACATTCCTTGGCTGGGTTCTTGCTTCTGGTACAGAATTGCTTTCTATTGAGTTTTCACCTGTGTTTGTGATCTCTCCCTCTTCTCCACTGGGACACTAGCCATCCTTGCAGCCTGAACGTATGCACAATATATAAACTGGAATTTCTGGAAGTAAAAGTGGAAACCATCATTCACTGGCAGTATGTCCACCAGTATGTCTGGTGCTGACGTTGCTTGTGACTTTGTCCCTCTGAGATGTGGTCTGCTATAATGAGATATCCATTGAAGAGTATCCCTTCCCTGACCAAATATAATATAGACTCATGGTATTTTCCCACACCAGGGTAATAGGTTGAAACCCTGCTTCAGCCTGATAAACTTTAGTTAGTGGTTTGTACACTTATGTAGTTTTATTAGGGCACCCCCTAACTCAAGCATAAGGGGAGGAGTCTTTGTCCCATTTTACATTCTAATGTACAGTAAGCAAGGGAGGACAATCACCTATGATTAGGAGGCAAATATCTATCCCCATGCTTCTCAAAGGAAACCAAAACACTAAAGGATTGAATAGATCAGCTAGGAAAAGGTGCTTGGAAAGCCCTATGAGAACTGCACACTGATCAAACACTGGTATGAGCTGCAGGAAGGGGCTTCTATGTGAGATTTTGCAGAACTCTGATTTTTAGTTTTCATTGTCTTGATGGACTGTCTTGAGAGACTTCTCCTTGCCTATCTAACTAATGTGACTTAGCATTGCACTAAGGAGTCACCTCTATGTTAGCCTCTCAATCATGCTGGAAAAATTGATAAACAAGACAGCGCCAATGTTCTCTGTATCTCCATGCTCATGAGACACTAAGAGAACATCTACACTAACCCTGCTGGAGATTGATATTCTGGCGTTTGATTTAGCGGGTTTGATATAGACCTGTAAGTCAAACACTGAGGGAAGCTCCAGCTGGTGCCTGTATTCCTCGCAGTCATGAGGAGTAAGGGAAGCCTACTGGAGCATTTGCTCCTCTTGGCCTGCCGCTGTGTGGATGCCGGAAGCTGACTACAGCTATGTATTCTATGTAGCTGGATTTGTGTACTTTAAGCTGACCTTCCAGGTCTAGTGTAGACCTGGCCTAAGCCATGTTTCCAAAGCATGATGATGTGCAGACTTCGGCTTTGCAGGCCTGTAGACTTGTCTGTTAAATGGGAGAATCTAAAGGAGAATCCCCTGAGCCCTAACTGAGGCCCCAAGGCAAAGCATTAATGGAGGTGGGAACTTACCCCTCCTCTCCTCTTACTGCCAATGCCTGACTAATTACGCTATGCCTTAAAAAGTTTTAAATGGAACTGTCTCTGTCCTTGCATACAAGACCTGTTTAAGCACATTGGTTAGTGCCAGTGCACGATTCTTCCAGGGAGATGGGCATTTCATGGACACAGAGACTGGCTCCAGTGTGAGAGCACCAGTCACTCACTGAACTGAACAATCATTAAAAGATTCCTGAATGTGGAAAATGGCTCAGTTTTGGAACGTCTTCTATGTTGCTCCTTGTGTGCCCTGAAGTGGGCAATACAAACCTCATGCTGAGCTGAGTAGAGCCGCACTTGGGATGGAGTCCTACTTACACAAATGGTTCAATACTTGTAGAATGTGCACATTGACATCTGAACAGAAGGCTTGTCTGTATTCCCGGACTGGAACTGGAATGTACTTAACTTGTCTTGGTGGAATGATTTTCAAAGGCAGGATACCAGGTATTAGTGTATCTCCTGTCTTAAACTGTGGAAGTGACAGACTCCTCTTTCTAGCATGAAGCATGCCCAACAAGGTTTACGGGGAGGGGAAGGAGTCATGCACTATCCTATGGGACTAATCCTGCTAATACACTTGATGGTGGTGCTAGCTGTGGTTTGAGAACCACGCTCAACTTACTACCTGAATGACAGAAGGATGCCAGTAGGAGAAGGCCCAGATATCTTCCTAATGTTATTGGCTCCCTGCACAGTGAGGGGCCCAAGAACTGATAAAAGGATCATTGAAGTGCTAGTGACAGAGGTGGTTTAATTCCCCATAAGAAACCTGGAAGTAATTTTAATAATAAAGTTACTGCCTGGTTAAAACCCATATACATGTCATTGTTTTCTCTCCAGCAGTGAACACACCAAATGAATGAATTGCCGGTGGACAGGCAGGGGGGAAGGGAAGATGCAAACAAACAAAACCAATCTCCAGCAAGAAAAGGAAAGGAAAAAGAAAAGGAAAACAGTGTTGAATTTCATGACTGACTTTGAGAAAACCTTTATCACTTGTGGTCTGCAGAGATCAGCAAACCAAAGAAAACTTACTATAAAGTTCCTTAACTGCCCCGTGTGTGAAGAAATATACATAGATTACATATTTTACAGTAGACTTCTCTATTTTCCTCTGTATGTTAGTGCAAGTAAGTAAAAAAATCTAGCCTCTTCAAAATCTCAGACAAACGTTGTGTTCACATTACAAGCTGAAAGAAAAGCTACCAATCTCCCTCTAAAACTTCTGCAACTGCTTTGGATGCGTCTACGCAGCAGCGTTATTTCGGAATAACGGACGTTATTCCGAAATAACAATGCGAGCGTCTACACAGCAATTCCGTTCTTTCGAAATAAATTCGAAATAATGGACGGCTTATTCCGACTTCTGTAAACCTCATTCCACGAGGAATAACGCGCCTATTCTGAAATAGCTATTTTGAAATAGCTGTAGTGTGGACCCTCCTCTACTGCTATTTCAAAATAGCTCCTCCCCAGGGCCATTAAAAGTAATTACACCCTAGTGCTTCCTGGGGCTCTAAATCAAGGTAGCGCGTCCTCGGGACTATTTTCGAAGCTTTCCTGTAGTGTAGACATGCTATTGCGAAATAAGCTATTTCGGAGTATTTCTTCCGGAATAGCTTATTCCGAAATAAGTGTGCAGTGTAGACGTACCCTTTGTGAAATAGGAGAGGAGTGTGATTTTTTAGTATACTTCGGTCATCTGAAGAAGTGGGTTTTGCCCACGAACGCTGGTGATACCAGGTACCTGTTTTGTTAGTCTTTAAGGTGCTGCTAGACTATTTATTGTTTTTTTTAAGTTTTTTCCTGTTACAGAGTAAAACTCTGCAACCCCTCTGAAGCTTTTGATTTTTGAGGGTCTATTTTGAGTGACCATTCAAATCAGTGGTCAGACGCAGCAACGACATCGTTCACATTAGGCGAGAAGAAAGAAAACAATCAGGAGCAAAACGAGAGAATCCGAGTGCCCAGCCTCCCGGCTTTTGGCTGAAGCACATTTTAAACCCTCCTTTCCTTTGTTCAAGCTTTGGGAAATGGCGGCGACGAGGAGGAGCGGGGGCGGGAAGAGCAGAGAAAGGAGCAGGGAGTGAGGACGAGAGGCGTGCGTGAGGGAACCTGATTGGCCGTATTTTGCCGCAGATTCCTACTTGAAACGGAGCAGGGCGGCTTTTACGAAGCCACACAATGGCAGCCGCGTTATCGTAAGATTTATCGAAAGGGGAAAATATTCCAAAAACAGATAGAAAAGGTGAACTAAAGAGACTCCTAATCTAGCCATCTGCACGCCGAAGGAGAGGCCCAGCAGTGTCAGGAGGGGCGGGCTCCCAAAGGAGCCACAGTGCTGCGTGCCAGCGCTTAACCCCGAGTCGCCTAAACCCCCCGCGCCAGTCCCTTTTAGTAAGCAAGCTAGTTTTGCGAGCCTCGCGCCGCCCCGGCAGTCACAGGCATGGACAGCGAAGAGCGGGGGAGGGGAGACGGTACAAATAACCCGCCCTTTTCCCCTCTGCGGTTCTCAATGAGGTCGGACTTCAGGCAATATACGGAGACGATTACCCCGCAACGCCACGCAGCTGTGACTGAAAAGCTAGCGAACATGTCTGGCCGTGGCAAGGGAGGTAAGGGTCTCGGGAAAGGAGGCGCTAAGCGCCATAGGAAGGTATTGAGAGATAACATTCAGGGTATTACGAAGCCAGCTATTCGCCGTTTGGCGCGCCGTGGGGGCGTGAAGCGCATTTCGGGTCTCATTTACGAGGAGACTCGGGGAGTGCTGAAGGTTTTCCTGGAGAACGTGATTCGAGATGCTGTTACTTACACCGAGCACGCGAAGCGGAAGACGGTGAC
Source organism: Rafetus swinhoei (assembly GCA_019425775.1). NCBI lineage: Eukaryota > Metazoa > Chordata > Testudines > Trionychidae > Rafetus > Rafetus swinhoei. The sequence continues at coordinate 262,910,734 of CM033437.1, read as the reverse complement.
TGCTATGGACGTAGTTTATGCACTGAAGCGCAAGCGCCGTACTCTGTACGGATTCGGAGGCTAAGCCTGTCAGTCATTCTTAGGGGAAAAAAACCCCCCTAACCCAAAGGCTCTTTTCAGAGCCACCCACGCTTTCATGAAAAGGAGCTGCTGTTGCTGTAATGGTTTTGGGTCTGGCCAAAGCCTTCGTTACATTTAATAGACGACGGCTGCTCAAATTAGCTCGTGTCCCGGCTGGTAGCTAGTCCTCTTCACACGGAGAAATACTTTGCATTCTATACCGTAAAGAGACACTGCTTACTTTTTTTAAAAACACACTCCCCCCCTCCCACTTCTCCGAAAATAAAAAGCGCATTTCTAAAGGCTTCTCAGTTAAAGAGCGTTAAGCTTGCGGGAGCGCACCTGGATTGCGGGGTGGAAAGGAAAACAGGGGCTCTTTTGCCCATGGTAGCGTGTACCTCAGAAAGCGGAAATACAGCTCTTTTCCGTGTCAATGTGGTGGCTCTTAAAAGAGCCTTTGGGTTTTAAGTGGTTGCAAGACAGGGGCTTTAAGCTCTTTCCCCTCGGATGCGTCGGGCCAACTGGATATCTTTAGGCATTATAGTAACTCTCTTAGCGTGAATGGCGCACAGGTTGGTATCTTCAAAGAGACCAACCAGATATGCCTCGCTAGCCTCCTGCAGGGCCATAACGGCCGAGCTCTGGAAGCGCAAGTCGGTCTTGAAATCCTGGGCGATTTCTCGCACCAGGCGCTGGAAGGGCAGCTTGCGGATCAGCAGCTCGGTAGATTTCTGGTAGCGGCGGATTTCTCGCAGGGCGACGGTACCGGGGCGATACCGATGAGGCTTTTCACTCCCCAGTGGCAGGCGCGCTCTTCCGAGCGGCTTTGGTGGCCAGCTGCTTACGGGGGGCTTTGCCACCGGTGGACTTACGAGCGGTCTGCTTGGTCCTGGCCATTCTGCGCGCTCGCGGGTCTTAACTCCGAGAACTAGAAAGAAAATGAATCGAGGCGGTTGGTCTGACCGCTCTTTATAGCCAAACTCTGCATCATGATTGGATGAGGAGGAGACGGCAGCTCCCATTGGACTTTTCAAAATTATTTAAAAAGACCGCCTTCTGCGCCGAAAGCATTGGTTTCAGTCATCATCGTTTTTTCCTTAATCCTTGCGACTTAATTTCGACTGAATTTACTGTTGCCGATGAGACCTTTTTTTCGGTGCTATTATAGTACTGTTATGATTCTTTGAGAGGTTCAGCTTTTGTTATTGCTGTTTTGTAGCCGGGACGCCATTCCAGAAAAAAACGAGCGCAGATGGAGTATTGGATAAAGTTCACCCACCGGTGAGAAGGTGGATGTAGAGAAGTATTTATTATGTATCTGGTGTTGGTCAGGTCTTTAACTGAAGTAATTTCGGGGGGGGGGAAAGAGACTAAATAAAAATGTACATGCTTTATTTTAATTTTTGTGGTTTTGGAAAATGAAGGCTGGCATGTAAGGGGGTAAGGTGAGGAGGGGGTGGGGTAGGATGGGGTTGGGAAGTGTGGGTGGGGAGCTCAAGGCAGGGGGAGGGGCAGGTGGGAGGTGGATGTCTCAGGACAGGGAGCTAGGAGGTGCATAGGGGGGTTTACTAGGGTCTTATGGTAATGACCATGGCACTGTTCTGGCAGGAGCTGCATCCATGGGGCTGTGGTAGCATTCCCTGACCAGGAGCTCCTCCTGGGGACGGGACGGGGACGGGACGGGACTGGGGGGTGATCCAGGTATGTGTGCTTGTTGGGTGAGGGCTGGTTGGGACTCTGCAGGTGGGTCCTGGCTGGCCGCTGCTCTAGCCTGTCTACACCCTCAGGCCTGTAACTGCTAGGGAGAGGGGGTGCTTGGTTGTGATAGTGCTCCTTCCTCCATCATGTAGCCTGTTGGTGGGGCTCTCTGCACCTTGGCCCTGGCCTCCAGCTCCCTCCCCCATCTTGCAGCTAGTCTTGGGGCGAGGGACATTGCTTTGGGGGCTATCCACCTCCAACCAGCTCCCTCTATCCTGTGGACTGTTGGGGAGGACACTCCAGGGGATAAGTCAGGCTCCATTGGCTGCCCCCAGACTTCAATGCCCCCCCAGCCTGCAGACTGTCGGGGGGGGCTGGGCTCTAAGGGCTACCCATGGCTTCCAGTGGCTTCCCCTCATGGCTTGCAGGTTGTTGTAGGAGCATGGCTCGGGGGTGCCCCCTTCCAGCAGCTGTACCCCCCCCCCATGGAGGGTGGGGGCAGGCTTTGGATTTGAGGCAGGTGGGCTACTCACACAGTCTGGTGGCAGGCAAAATAGTTGAGTCCCCACCCTGCTGGCCACTCTCTGGCTATGTCTACACTGGCGGGTTCTTGCTCAAGAACCCGCAGAGCATCCACACAGCCCACCTGCTCTTGCACAAGATTTACAGTAAAGCGTGGGAAGAGAGGTCTTCTTGCGCAAGAGCTACACTCTTTTCTAACAAGTGTAAGCTCTCTTGCGCAAGAGGGCAGTGTGGACACGTGGCAGGGGTTTCTTGCGCAAGAAAGCCCTATGGCTAAAATGGCCATCAGAGCTTTTTTGTATAAGAGAGCGTCCACACTGTCATGGATGCTCTTGCGCAAAAGCACATGGCCGTGTGGACGTGTTCTTGTACAAGAGTTCTTGCGCAGGAACTCTTGCGCAAGACCCGCCAGTGTAGACATAGCCTCTTTGTGATGCAGCTGCCCCCAGTGGCTACTCAGTATCAGGTCCTTCGTGTCTGTGCCCCTACTTTTTATTTTCCTCCCCAGACTGCCTCCTGCCTTTCCATGTTGTTCCTGGAAGTTCCCATTTTCCAGGCAGGACCGAACCCTGACCTTGGTTGAAATTAAGAGAAAGCTGCATATCAAATTTGGTGGTCCTACCCTTAGTTCCCTGTAGGGTGTATGCCTGTGCAGGCAAGCACAAAGAATTTGATTCCTGCCCACCCCCTCAGCAGAGCTGTGCAGCAGCACTTCCCTTCTTTGAATGTTGAACGTAATTTGGTGGCTCTGTGCTTGGTAGGAAAGTGGGGGGCCAAGGCCACATGGTGGGTGCTCATCTGCTGAGTGGCTGCGCTATGTGCGAACACATGGGGCAGCTGTTTTCCATGGGGGCCCACTCTGGGAGCAGCTGGGAAGCCGCCACCCACCACTGGTGTTACCCACCAGCTCTGTGTTCTTGGGGAACCAGAGCATGGCCACCTGTCAGCCCTGTACTCTTGGGGAGCCAGGGCATGATACTCATGGAAAACAATCCCCCTCCCCCAGGCCTCTGCTTGAATCGAAGACAAAGCAAGGAAAAGGCAGGCTACGTCTACACTGCAGGCTTCTTGCGCAAGAACTGTTTTGCGCAAGAGTTCTTGCGCAAAAGGTCTTGTGCAAGAGTGCGTCCACACTGTCATGTGCTCTTACGCAAAAGATGTGGCAGTATGGATGCTCTCTTGCACAAGAAAGCTGTGATGGCCATTTTAGCCATAGGGGTTTCTTGCGCAAGAAACCCCTGTTGCCCGTTCACACTGCCTTCTTGCGCAAGAGCTCTTGTGCAAGCGGGCTTATTCCTCGTGGGGAGAGGAATAACTCTTGCGCAGGAAGCCCTCTGTTCCAATGCTTTACTGTAAATTTACTTGCGCAAGAACGCGTGTGCAGTGTAGATGCTCCACAAGTTTTTGCGCAAGAATGGCCATTCTTGCGCACGAAGCCTGGAGTGTAGATGTAGCCCTCAACTCCTCCAAACAAGGATGATAGAATTAAGGCAACACAGCATCCTCATCTGCTCTGAAGACAGAACAGAGAGACATCTCCATTATGTATGCTAATGGAGAACTGCTCTTCCAAAGCAGGAACCATACTGAAAAGCAGAGAAGTACTGCGTGATGGGAAGTCTCTACTCCAGATGCTAATTAACCCAGGCCTGCTCTCACCCAAATTAGTCATTATCAGACCAATTTTAGTAAGGAATCCTATTCTCATCCAAAATACTGAAACTGCCTAGTTGCATTGTGAGCTCCTTCAAGGAACATCACCCATAACCAGGTGTGATCAGTCTCTATTGTCTCGCCTGTTTACCCATAAATAAATCCAGTGTTCTCCAATCCCTATAAAAACTATCCTTGCCCAAGAAAAACTATTTTAATACCTGGATTTAAACTGCATCAGTTCCATTGAGACTTCATAACCTGCCTGATTCTGCTGGGAGCTCTGCTCTGCTTGTCTCCTGCCCTCTGGACCCCTGGGTTCACATCACCATTTGGGAACGCCGATCAGTGCAAGCTCCATGGAGTGGTGAGGTCTCTCTCTCTCTCTCCCCCCCCACTACCTCTCTCTAAGCATAGCCTCCTGACCCTGCCCTATGTAAACTGTTATATGGTTAGCTAGCCCTAACACTTGTAATCAGTTTCAATTTATATTTAATATTGTAACTGTTTTGTGAGTTTGGCTCGCTCTCTCTCTCTCTCTCTCTCTCTCTATATATATTCACTACCCAGAAATAAATAACTTAATAACTTTCATTGCTTCTCCCTCTTTTGCTCCCTCTTCCTCAATGGGTGTTGTTTTGGCTTCCCCGTTTGCTCGCAACAACTATTCTTGTACTCAAGCTAAAGATCCCTCTAGTGCCCAAAATCCTGTGGGGTTTGTTCATTGTGTGGTTTATCAGTGAATGATTGTGGTGTGAAAGTGGGGATAGGGAGGTGCTGAACCTGTGTGTGTGTGTGTGTGTGTGTGTGTGTGTGGCAGATTAAAGTGCTGTTAAATCCAGCCCACTGAGTCCAAAGGCACATGAGGGTACAGTGTGGCATTGCTGATAAACCTAGCCTGCTGAGTCCAGGGACATATAAGGGGTCAGCTTGTGAGTGTTGATTACCCAGTCCTCTCAGGAATGCTTTGTTAGTGGGTGTGAGTGTCCATATGTTGCTAAGGTAGGAAGAACCCTGTCCTGAGGAACCTAGTTCCTGCAGGAGAGCTCTAGTGGGAGGGGGAATTGCAGCAGGGAGATTTCAGCTCCATATGAGAGCACAAGCAGCACACTGATAGAATGATTAATCTTCCCCCAGCCCCATAAGAGTAACCCTAATAAATGAGCATACCCCAGAGTATTGGGCAAATCTGGTAACACTGGCCTCAGCTCCATCTCTTCCCCAAAATTGGAAGGGTGGGTAGTTAGTACTGGTACTCAGGCTTCCACTCAGACCCTGACCCAAGAGTGCTGGACACTGCACAGAGACAGGACATGCGAACGCTCTCCATCCTGATGAAATTATAGCAGAGGTACCAATTGGAAGGGCAGTGGGAATGGGACTGTAGCACTAGTATGAATCTGAATTATTAATAATCACCTTCTGTGCTGCCTGCACTATCATTAAAGAAAGGCTCTCAGACACAACGTACTTGCCAGCCTAGGGAATCTTCACCCTCCAGTGAAAGTCCCAGTCCCACCCCAGGCATTGACCCCATGACCTTATGTCCGCATGGGCAGGGACCCTGGAGACCCCTTCCCCAGAGAATGAGAGGATGAGTTGATGACAATCAATCAGACACTAAATTCATATTCGGGGAACTGAACGTAAGAACGGCCATACTGGGTCAGACTAAAAGTCCATCTAGCCCAGTATCTTGTCTGTCAATACCAGATGCCCCAGAGGGAGGGAACACAGCAGGTAATCCTCACGAGATCCCTCTCCTGTCACCCATTAACAGACAGAGGCTAGGGACACCATTCCTACCAGTCCTAGTTAATAGCTATTGATGGACCTAACCTCCATGAATCTATCTAGTTCTTTTCTGAACCCTGTTGAAATCCTAGTCTTCACCACAATATCTGGCAAGGAGTTCCACAGGTTGACTGTGTGCTGAGTGCAGAAAAACGTCCTTTTGTTTGTTTGTCCTTCTGCCTACAAATTTAATTTGGTAATCCCTAGTTCTTATATTGTGTGAATAAATAAATACCTTTTCCTTATTCACTTTTTCCACACCAGTCATGATTGTATAGACCTCTATTATATCCTCCCTTAGTCTCCTCTTTTCTAAGGTGAAAAGTCCAAATCTTTTTAATCTCTCTTCATATGGGACCCTTTCCAAACCCCTAATCATTTTTGTTGCCCTTTTCTGAATCTTTTCCAATGCTAATATATCTTTTTTGAGATGAAGTGACCACATCTGTACACAGTATTCAAGATGTGGGCATACCATGGTTTTATATAGAGGCAATAAAATATTCTCTGTCTTATTCTCAATCCCTTTATTAATGATTCCTAACATTCTATTTGCTTTTTTGACTGCTGCTGCACATTGAATGGATGTTTTCAGAGAACTAGCCACAATAACTCCAAGTCACTGGGCTCACACTCTGCAGCTGCTTTTTATCCCTTTAGTCACTGCCCCAGGGCTGGGCACAGCACAGACAAAGGACAAGGCAGGGTCTGACACCTCTCTAAACCCTAAAGCCAGAAATTCACAGCTGTGAATAATGGATCTCAAACTCATATCCCCTTTTTACTGAGCACCTGTTTACTGAATGGTGGGGAGGAAAAAGGATTTAAGGTATTTTGAATTTAAAAAACTTAAAAAAACCCCACAAATAGTCTAGCAGCACCTTAAAGACAAACAAAATATGTAGATGATATCATGAGTTTTGCTGAGTACATCTGAAGAAGTGGGCTATACCCACGAAAGCTCACAATTCGATCTACATGTTTTCTTAGTCTTAAAGATACTGATACACTATTCGTTTTTTTAAAAAAAATTTCCAGTTACAGCCCAACTCGGCTACACCTTGGAATGGTTGATTATTTTCTAAATGGAAAGAAACCGAATGAACCACGGCAGTTAACAAGTTTTTGGGGAAAAATGGAAAGGTTGGTGCTGTAAACAATGACCCAGAAAGTATAGCATGAGAAAGGCAATTCTGTGACGATAACACACAAAAATCTAATCGCTTCCGGGATGACTACCTACTGAAACCAATGCTTTCGGCGCAGAAGGCGGTCTTTTTTAAATAATTTTGAAAAGTCCAATGGGAGCTGCCGTCTCCTCCTCATCCAATCATGATGCAGAGTTTGGCTATAAAGAGCGGTCAGACCAACCGCCTCGATTCATTTTCTTTCTAGTTCTCGGAGTTAAGACCCGCGAGCGCGCAGAATGGCCAGGACCAAGCAGACCGCTCGTAAGTCCACCGGTGGCAAAGCCCCCCGTAAGCAGCTGGCCACTAAAGCCGCTCGGAAGAGCGCGCCTGCCACTGGGGGGAGTGAAAAAGCCTCATCGGTATCGCCCCGGTACCGTCGCCCTGCGAGAAATCCGCCGCTACCAGAAATCTACCGAGCTGCTGATCCGCAAGCTGCCCTTTCAGCGCCTGGTGCGAGAAATCGCCCAGGATTTCAAGACCGACTTGCGCTTCCAGAGCTCGGCCGTTATGGCCCTGCAGGAGGCTAGCGAGGCATATCTGGTTGGTCTCTTTGAAGATACCAACCTGTGCGCCATTCACGCTAAGAGAGTTACTATAATGCCTAAAGATATCCAGTTGGCCCGACGCATCCGAGGGGAAAGAGCTTAAAGCCCCTGTCTTGCAACCACTTAAAACCCAAAGGCTCTTTTAAGAGCCACCACATTTACACGGAAAAGAGCTGTATTTCCGCTTTCTTAGGTACACGCTACCATGGGCAAAAGAGCCCCCTGTTTTCCCTTTCCACCCCGCAGTCCAGGTGCGCTCCCGCAAGCTTAACGCTCTTTAACTGAGAAGCCTTTAGAAATGCGCTTTTTATTTTCGGATAAGTGGGAGGGGGGAAGTGTGCTTTTAAAAAAAGTAAGCAGTGTCTCTTTACGGTATAGAATGCAAAGTATTTCTCCGTGTGGAGAGGACTAGCTACCAGCCGGGACACGAGCTAATTTGAGCAGCCGTCGTCTATTAAATGTAACGAAGGCTTTGGCCAGACCCAAAACCATTACAGCAACAGCAGCTCCTTTTCATGAAAGCGTGGGTGGCTCTGAAAAGAGCCTTTGGGTTAGGGGGGTTTTTTTCCCCTAAGAATGACTGACAGGCTTAGCCTCCGAATCCGTACAGAGTACGGCCTTGGCGCTTCAGTGCATAAACTACGTCCATAGCAGTCACCGTCTTCCGCTTCGCGTGCTCGGTGTAAGTAACGGCATCTCGAATCACGTTCTCCAGGAAAACCTTCAGCACTCCGCGAGTCTCCTCGTAAATGAGACCCGAAATGCGCTTCACGCCCCCACGGCGCGCCAAACGGCGAATAGCTGGCTTCGTAATACCCTGAATGTTATCTCTCAATACCTTCCTATGGCGCTTAGCGCCTCCTTTCCCGAGACCCTTACCTCCCTTGCCACGGCCAGACATGTTCGCTAGCTTTTCAGTCACAGCTGCGTGGCGTTGCGGGGTAATCGTCTCCGTATATTGCCTGAAGTCCGACCTCATTGAGAACCGCAGAGGAAAAGGGCGGGTTATTTTGTCTCCCCTCCCCGCTCTTCGCTGTCCATGCCTGTGACTGCCGGGGCGGCGCGAGGCTCGCAAAACTAGCTTGCTTACTAAAAGGGACTGGCGCGGGGTTTAGGCGACTCGGGGTTAAGCGCTGGCACGCAGCACTGTGGCTCCTTTGGGAGCCCGCTCCTGACACTGCTGGGCCTCTCCTTCGGCGTGCAGATGGCTAGATTAGAGTCTCTTTAGTTCACCTTTTCTATCTGTTTTGGAATATTTTCCTTTCGATAAATCTTACGATAACGCGGCTGCCATTGTGTGGCTTCGTAAAAGCCGCCCTGCTCCGTTTCAAGTAGGAATCTGCGGCAAAATACGGCCAATCAGGTTCCCTCACGCACGCCTCTCGTCCTCACTCCCTGCTCCTTTCTCTGCTCTTCCCGCCCTCCTCGTCGCCGCCATTTCCCAAAGCTTGAACAAAGGAAAGGAGGGTTTAAAATGTGCTTCAGCCAAAAGCCGGGAGGCTGGGCACTCGGATTCTCTCGTTTTGCTCCTGATTGTTTTCTTTCTTCTCGCCTAATGTGAACGATGTCGTTGCTGCGTCTGACCACTGATTTGAATGGTCACTCAAAATAGACCCTCAAAAATCAAAAGCTTCAGAGGGGTTGCAGAGTTTTACTCTGTAACAGGAAAAAACTTAAAAAAAAACAATAAATAGTCTAGCAGCACCTTAAAGACTAACAAAACAGGTACCTGGTATCACCAGCGTTCGTGGGCAAAACCCACTTCTTCAGATGACCGAAGTATACTAAAAAATCAGACTCCTCTCCTATTTCACAAAGGGTACTTCTACACTGCACACTTATTTCGGAATAAGCTATTCCGGAAGAAATACTCCGAAATAGCTTATTTCGCAATAGCATGTCTACACTACAGGAAAGCTTCGAAAATAGTCCCGAGGATGCGCTACCTTGATTTAGAGCCCCAGGAAGCACCAGGGTGTAATTACTTTTAATGGCCCTGGGGAGGAGCTATTTTGAAATAGCAGTAGAGGAGGGTCCACACTACAGCTATTTCAAAATAGCTATTTCAGAATAGGTGTTATTCCTCGTTGAATGAGGTTTACAGAAGTCGGAATAAGCCGTCCATTATTTCGAATTTATTTCGAAAGAACGGAATTGCTGTGTAGACGCTCGCATTGTTATTTCAGAATAACGTCCGTTATTCCGAAATAACGCTGCTGCGTAGATGCATCCAAAGCAGTTGCAGAAGTCTTAGAGGGAGATTGGTAGCTTTTCTTTCAGCTTGTAATGTGAACACACCGTTTGTCGGAGATTTTGAAGAGGCTAGATTTTTTACTTACATACAGAGGAAAATAGAGAAGTCTACTGTAAAATATGTAATCTATGTATATTTCTTCACACACGGGGCAGTTAAGGAACTTTATAGTAAGTTTTCTTTGGTTTGCTGATCTCTGCAGACCACAAGTGATAAAGGTTTTCTCAAAGTCAGTCATGAAAGTCAACACTGTTTTACCTTTCTTTTTCCTTTCCTTTTCTTGCTGGAGATTGGGTTTGCTTGTTTGTTTGGATTCCCCCCACCTTTGCAATTCATCACTATTGGCAGGAATGAGTTGAGGATTGGGGGTGGGAGTCTGGGTAGGAAATATAGTACAGGAGCAGATTGGTGCAGGAGCAGACTGGGGATGGGGTGGGGTGGGAAGGAGTTACTGGACGGAGGTGGGCATGGGGGTCTGTGCAGGAGGGGGGTGCAGGAGAGGGCTGGAGATAGAAGGGCTGGCGGGGGAGTACAGTGACTGGGTGATGGGGGATGCTTACCTGCCACAGCTTCCCAGGGATGCACATGGCTCCATGTCCCCACTGCCTCAGTTCTCCCCCCTTCCCCTTGTTCCTTTTGGCCATGACCATGGCCAATCAGAATAGCAGGCGAAATGGCTCCAAGCAGAGCTTTGCTGTGCTGCCATTTCCCCAGCCAGGGTGAGAGGGAGGAGGAGCTCATCCCTCCACCCCTACAGTGGAGAGTCAGCACTCCTGGAGGGGGGCTGCAGGGCTGGAGCACCAGCTCTCTGATGCTGTGGTGGGGGGAGGGCATAGATTCACTGGATCTGGCCCCCACACCATATATTCCCCACTCCTGTTCTAAGCACGTTGAACACAACATGAGAGAGAAGTCTGGGATCCATGATTTCTCATAGCAGATGTTGAAGTTCACAAGTGGTACAAAAGTAGACCGGAAGCCTTGGGACGGCTGGGAAGCAAAGAGGTAGCTGAACAGGACATGTTACATATTTCCAAAATGCCTAGCATTACATTGCACATTCCCACAGTGCTTAGCAGCTGAAAGTGATGCCAGCCACTGCGGGATGCATACTGACATTGCTTTCCTCATTCTGTTGATGGGGGAGTGACAATGGTGGCAGAAAAGCAGTTTTGGTTAGTTTTCACTTTTGGTAACTTTTGCATGTCGACAGCACTTTTGTTGCCAAATCTTTCCAGTGTAGACATAGCCTGAGTTTCTCTCTCCCTGCACACAAGTGACTACACTGCTTTGACTTCTCCTTTCCTCTAAAAGCAGCAGTATGGGGAGAAGGGAATTGTAGGCTTAATCTGGTGCCTCTTTACTGCTGGAGACAGTACATTCTGTGTTATTCTCATGTTCAGAGACCAGTGAGGGGAAGGGGAGCACAGAAACCCCTCCTTCAGTTTGGTGAGTCAGCCATGGACAGGCACAGTTATGTGATGTTACACTCCACATTTTTTATGAAAATATGCTTATTATATGGATGTGACAGAACTGAAATATACTTTTTGAAAGATGGCACGTACAAGATAGCATTGAAAAGTTTGATTTACTGAATATGATTATCCAATTTGTATGTGTGATAGGTTCAATCACAGAGGTCCCCTTGGGCTGTTAGCTGGTATGTTGAATATGCCTGCCTACCTGTTCTCTGTGGTGCCTCACCACTCTGTCCTGTTGGGCCAGTAGCTTTGGTCTCCCACAGCCAAGGCACAGAGTTATGGTAACAGCCTCCTCAGCAGAGTAACATAGATGCTGAAATAGTTCAGTTCTGGGAGAGCTCAGCTATAAGGCCAATGACAGCACCCAGGAACCCAATCCCCAAAGGGATCAAACCCAAATAAATCAGTGTTACTCTGCATAAAAGTTTTATGCAGAGAAAGCTCACATGGTTCACTCTCTTTATCAATGAGACAGATCTACACAGCTGCTGCCTCCCCAACCCCTAGGTAACAATTATTTACACTGGGCTTGATAATAATCAGAACAATTTTTATCAAGTATAAAAAGTAGGATTTAAGTGATTGCAAGTGAAAACAGATCAAAGTAAGTTACTAAGCCAAAATAAAAAAAAACACATGAACAAAGCCTAATACACTAAGGCTGTGTCTACATTGGTGTGATCTTGCGCAAGAGCGGCCGCTTTTGCGCCAAAACTTGCTGCCTGTCTACACTGGCCGCGAGTTCTTGCGCAAGAACACTGACGTTCTAATGTATGAAATCAGTGCTTCTTGCGCAAGAACTATGATGCTCCCGCTCAGGAATAAGCCCTCTTGTGTAACTGTTCTTGCGCAAGAGGCCAGTGTACACAGGCAACATGAATTTCTTGCGCAAGAAAGCCCTATGGTTAAAATGGCCGTAAGAGCTTTCTTGCGCAAGAGAGCGTCTACACTGGCAAGGATGCTCTTGCGCAAAAGCACATCTCTTGCGCAAAGGCACATGCCAGTGTAGACGCTCTCTTCTGGAAGAGTTTTTGCACAAGAACTCTTCCGCAAAAGAGTTTTTGCGCAAAATCATGCCAGTGTAGACGTAGCCTAAGAAGCTTGTTAAATGAACATTTATATCCTCACAGTAATACAGGTTGTATCTCCCTAAACTCAGACTCTGCTGGACCACAGATGTTCCTGGACCAGACAGCCCAGGAACAGGGAGGTCTGGTGGCAGGACAGGAGAGTGGTGGGACTGGGGGCCAGCAACTCATTCTGGAGTCCTGTGTTGGGGGGGAGGGGCGAGTGGCACAGTGGGGAGTTCTGGCCCCAGTCGCCATGAAGGTCCAGCCCAACTGTGGCCAGGGAGCTCTGGCCCCGGGCCCACCTGCAGAGCTCTGGCACTGGCCCTCATACCAGGTCACTGCAGAGCTCCCTGGCTGCCACTGAGGCTGGAGCTCCCTGGTCTCTGTGACCAGAACAGAGACACAGAAGCTTGGGGTGCCAGTTAATAGGTATTAATAGGGAGGAGGTTTAAAACAAACAAAAGGTTTATTTTTCTCACAATGTGAGTCAGCTTTGGAACTCCTTGACAGAGGATGCTGAGAAGGCCAAGACTATAACTGGGTACAAAAAGATGTAGAGAAGTTCATGGAGGATAGGTACAACAGTGGCTATTAATCAGGATGGGCAGAGATGTTGTCCCTAGCCTCTGTTTGCCAGAAGCTGGGAATGTGTGACAGAAGATGGATCACTTGTTGATCACCTGTTCTGTTCATTCCCTCTGGGGCACCTGGCATTGTCTACTGTCTGAAGACAGGATACTGGGTTAAATGGACCTGTGGTCTAATCCAGTATGGCTGCTCCTATGTTTTTTAGATTGGATTTTTTTTCTAAAAATATTCTCTGGCCAAGGGATTATTTGGGAAAATTCAATGGTCTGTATTATGCATGACATGAAATAGATGACCATAATGGTCCCTTCTGGTCTTAGAACCTAGACTCTAAAATAAGAGATTTCTTATTTTAAACAAGGTATAAATAAAAAGACCTGTAGTTAGTCTTTTTCCTCTTAGTAATAAACTAGTGAAAAACATCATTTTAATTCAAAAACTGAGCATGCCACAAATCATTATGAAAATAAATGATAAATTATTTGAATAGTGGATGCATAACGTTCTCAATTTATTTCTGCTTAGTACTGAAGGAATTTCTTATTCAGTGCTGGTTAATCTGACCATTGGAATCAACAAAGAAAGAAATGTAAGGCAACTATAAAAATGATCCTCCAGTTCAGGAGAGAGAGAACCTGTCCACTGACCAAAGTTGTTTCGAAACAAATGGAGTCTTTGTATTCACTGGAAACATGCTTTATTGTTACTGAATGACAATCTGAAAACTATAACGTAAATTGTGCTGTGTAAGATCAGGTTTTTGTCTACAAGTATTCCATTTATCATTTGAAAAAAGATATCAAATAAACTTCATTAAAAACAGATGACTGAAAAATATGTTAAGGAATTTATTAAGTGGTGGTGAAAATCAGAGATGTCCGAATGTAGATTTAAAAATCCCCGAAGGTACTGCAGCGCTTCTTTCGGTGGATGAAACCAGTCTGACCACGCGAACCTAATCAGGGAATTCTATACCTTCCATTTCAAAACGCGGGCTTTTCAAACTGTCAATCAGAATTAACATTTCAAACTCCCTGCTGTCTCAGATCAGCGGAATAGCTTTGAAACCAGCAAGGAATCTTAAGGACCATCCATTATCATCAAGGTAGAGGGAAACCAAACCAAAAAAAAGAAAGCCCTTCCTACCCAACAACCAAAAAACCAGACTGCTCTTTAGCGCAGAGAGAGAGAGAGAGAGAGAGAGAGATTGAATTGTAATCAACACTTTATACAGAATTCATAGAAGTGTTGTTTCTCATCGATTCTGAATTAAGCCTCGCAAACTAATTGAGTTGTAATGTCTAATGTTTCAACCCTCGCATTGTATGTGAGCTTGGGCTAGTGCTAACAAGGTTATTACTTTTTATTTAAAAATACAGCTCCTGTGTGGTCCCAATGATAATTCAAATGTTAAAAACAAAACAAAAAAAAATAGTTCTTTAAGGTTGGAGGTATATACCTTGTTCAACCTGCCTGCAGTTTATTCACTGGGAGTACTACATACCACTTTCTATTTGAAATAGTTTTATAATGAACTTATTGACACAAATTACTCGCTTTCTTTCCCAATAGAAAAAAAAACCCATAAAAAAGCACTACTTTTTTTGATTTTCTGAAAAGGGACTTTTCATTTACAAGGAAAAAACCTGTTTTTCTTTGTAAATGAAAAGTCCCTTTTCAGAAAATCAAAAAAAGTAGTGCTTTTCTATGGGTTTTTTTTTTTCCTTTCTCAAGGTCCATCTAGGTTAAATATTCAATGTTTATAATTTATTTAATTTAATTGTATTACTTTTGTACAAAACATTAATGGATGAAAATATTCTGTTTCAGCTTCATTTGGCTGAGAAAATGGATAATTTGGTGGCAAACACTGCACAAATATACTTAATTGATGCCAAAGAAACACAAAAGGAGACAGGAAAGAGCCTTTTCTGGTTTGCAGATGGGTGGGTTCTTTAGCACTCAAATCAGACAGTGACTCCTCCCTATAAATATAAGGCATCATACTAGTTCACTTTTCCTGTTTTGAAACTTGTTTGACCATGTCTGAAACTGTGTGTCTAGTTGCAGCTCTAGCTGCTTCTGCTCCAGCTAAAAAGACAAAGCGGTAGGAGGGTCAAAAGCCCAGTAGCCCCCCGGGCCTCAGTGTGACCAAATTTATCAGCTTCCAAGGAGCGTAAAGGGCTCTCTTGAGCAGCTCTGAAGAAAGCTTTGGCAGCTGGTGGCTATAATTAAGAGAACAGTCATATTAAGGTGTGGTTGAGTCTGGTGAACAAAGGAAAATTTTGGTGTAGATTAAAGGAACTGTCTCCTCTGGTTCCTTCAAACTCAGCAAGAACCAGGTGAGAGCAAGGAGAAGGCACTCAAGAAGCCAGTAACAAAATCTAAGACACTAGCTGCTAAGCAACTTGCCAGCACTACCAAGAAGCCTAAAAATGCTGTTACCATGAAAAAGCCCCCAAAAGCCAAGAAACCAATGGCTTCCACGGCCAAAAAGGTAGCCAAGAGGCCAAAAAAGTTTAAACCTGCCAAGTCCAAGACGACAGCTAAAGCTAAGGCAGTGAGGCCCAAAGCTTCTAAGTCCAAGCCAACCAAACTGAAAGCAGGAAAAGCTAAGGCGGCAGTGCCCAAGAAGTGAAGCTGTCTCATGCAAACAACCCTAGTGGGTCTTTTAAGAGCCTCCCTGCCCCCAATCCCATCCCTAAAGGAGCTGAAACTCAATGGTTTTGAGAAAGGATTTGGTCTGGCTATTTCACTTTCACAATAATGCATTGAACAAGTGTACTAGTTGGAAGCCAATTCAATCTATCTGAAACAATTTAAAAAATCTGGATGGGGCAAGTGCTTTTTATCCCAGCTAGGTAAAGGATGAGAATTTGCAATTTACAACTCTCCCTCGCTCTGATAATGGCTCAGGAATAATGGGGCTGGCCCTTAACAACAATAGGATAATTAAAAAAGCCTGCCTTTTACATAGATTGGTTAATGAGGCCTTATTTTGCTTCTCTCCCTGCATTTGAAAAGCATGGTAAGTTTTAAAAAGTAGGCAAGATATATTGGAAACTCAACTCTTTTCCTGATACTGTGGGTGGCTCTGAAAAGAGCCTTTGGGTTAATTGAGAATACTGTTATTTTTACTTGCTCTTCGCCTTATGGCTCTCGGTTTTCTTAGGAAGTAGTACAGCCTGGATGTTGGGCAGGACACCACCTTGAGCGATCGTGACTTTCCCCAGCAGTTTGTTGAGCTCCTCATCATTACGGATGGCGAGCTGTAGGTGACGGGGAATGATCCTGGTTTTCTTGTTGTCTCGTGCTGCATTACCAGCCAACTCCAAAATTTCAGCTGTCAGATATTCAAGCACAGCAGCCATGTACACTGGCGCGCCAGCCCCCACGCGCTCAGCATAATTACCTTTTCGAAGAAGGCGATGCACACGGCCTACAGGGAACTGAAGCCCAGCTCGTGAAGAACGAGATTTAGCTTTCGCTCTCACTTTACCGCCCTGCTTTCCTCGACCTGACATTATGCCCCTAATTACGAAAAGTAACAGACTTCAAAAAGATCAAGACTAGAATAACACCCCGCCCGAATCCTGCCTTTTTATCCCTTCATTGTGGCACAGACACTGACTCGCGATTGGTTGAAAATTTTCATTGTATTTCCAACCAATGGCGATGAGGATTTTATTTTGACCAATTAGGTGCGGAGTCTATCGTGTGTGACGTTCCTTTAGCTAAGGCCCAATAAAAATGTACGATTACAATCATCTCATTTACATATAGGCCCTATAAATAAGGGGGATGTCGGCCATTATACTTACGTTGTTTCTGTCTTTTAGAGAAAGCAACAAAACTCAATATGCCTGAGCCGGCAAAATCCGCTCCAGCGCCTAAGAAGGGGTCTAAGAAAGCTGTTACTAAGACTCAGAAGAAAGGAGACAAAAAACGCAGGAAGACGAGGAAGGAAAGTTATTCCATCTACGTGTACAAAGTACTGAAGCAAGTTCATCCGGACACTGGCATTTCCTCTAAGGCTATGGGTATTATGAATTCCTTTGTGAACGATATTTTCGAGCGTATTGCAGGGGAGGCGTCTCGTTTGGCGCATTACAACAAGCGTTCAACCATCACTTCTCGGGAGATTCAGACTGCTGTGAGACTACTGCTGCCAGGCGAGTTGGCGAAGCATGCTGTGTCTGAGGGCACGAAGGCTGTGACCAAATACACCAGCTCTAAGTAGATTCTGTTACAGAATATAAAACCCAAAGGCTCTTTTAAGAGCCACCCACACTTTCAATAAAAGAGCTCATATCACTTTTCTCTCTTTCCTGAATGCGGTAAGTGTGATCTTAAAACTTACTGCAAAGGAACATTCTCCCAAAAAATCTAGATTATATCCTAATTTATTGAGAAATTTACACTTAACATTTAAAGTCTAAATCACGGTTTGCAAAATCAAATACTTTGAACAAAAAGTATCAATTCGTACGTGTGGGTATTAGAATAAAACGCAAATCGGCTAGTTTAGTATTTAAAGCACCTTGGGGGTTTTTACTTAGGCAATCCCTTGTTGAGATGTATATAGCTTGGTTTTCAGGACAGAAACTAATGGGCAATAAACTTCTGTATTAAACATCTCAACTAAGTTTTTGTTTTTACTAATTCTAAATAAGTCGCTTATTTTGTGGGCATGTGGAGGAGAAAGGCCGTAACTCCAACGTCTTTCACGTCTAAACTCCAACGTGCTTTCAAAAATAGCACAGAGTTCACCAAAATTCTTGTCCACTATCGCAGTTTGTTGAGGTGGGACTGGGGATATTGAAAGGAAACTGGAGGGATTCCGAATCACGTATCATAAATATGTTTTCAAGCGGCGAGGAAAGGGTTTAAAGAGAAAAATCAGGCATTTAAGATAACGCTTAAATAAATTACTAGGAAAGGAATCGAAGCAATGGGCGCTAGAGGGCGCGCGTGTTCCGCGAAATGAGATGATGGGAGGGCGCGAGCGGCTGAGACCGTATAAGCAGAAAGAAGGCGGGAAGCATCCGTTCTTTCTCTCCCGACAGAGCGCGGGTTTTTCAAATATTTTAAATTATCCAATGGTATTTGCCTTTTTTCCTTCAGCCAATCAGGAGGGAGACTTTGGATATAAATGCCGGGTTTTGAGGCTGCGCGTCTTGTCTGAGGGCAGGGTTTCGTTCTTAGTTAACGAAGATGGCTAGGACAAAGCAAACGGCTCGCAAGTCTACTGGGGGTAAAGCTCCCCGTAAACAGCTGGCCACTAAAGCTGCTCGGAAGAGCGCGCCTGCCACTGGGGGAGTGAAAAAGCCTCATCGGTATCGCCCTGGTACCGTCGCCCTGCGAGAAATCCGCCGCTACCAGAAATCTACCGAGCTGCTGATCCGCAAGCTGCCCTTCCAGCGCCTGGTGCGAGAAATCGCCCAGGACTTCAAGACCGACTTACGCTTCCAGAGTTCGGCCGTTATGGCCCTGCAGGAGGCTAGCGAGGCATATTTGGTTGGGCTTTTTTGAGGACACCAACTTGTGTGCAATTCACGCAAAGAGAGTCACCATCATGCCGAAGGACATCCAGTTAGCCCGGCGCATCCGTGGGGAGAGAGCTTAAAAGTTTCTAGTAAGCACGTCATGCAACCGTCAAAAACCCAAAGGCTCTTTTAAGAGCCACCAAGTTCACACTGAAAGGTGCTGTATTTCTGCTTGCATTTCTAAATGTTACAAAAAATGCGATCTACTGAGGAGTGGGCATTCTAGTTGCAAGTTTTATGGGCAGAAAATGCCTAGTAGTAAACTTGACTTTTATCCATAAATATTGGTTCAAATTACTCCAGAAAGGCCTGGTATTTTTTGACATGACGGAAGGAATAATTAAAGATTGCAAGTTGCTTTCCTGACTGCTCATATTTTCGGTGAAAACTTGTGTGTTGGTAAGTGAAATATAACAACCTAACATCCACAGCATTTTAAAATTTTCTAGCTTCACAAAGCAAAGAGAAGCTTAAAATGACTACAAATGACCTACTCCTTGTGTCTATTCCTCTTCAAATCATGACTCATTTTCAAAGGGATATTTTACTCATTTTCCCCGATTCCCATATGCACGCTTAACCCGTATGTGTAAAACATTTCACCTAGAGCAAATATGACTTGTCTTAAAACCGATCTTCAAAATGGTAATACTTTTCGCTTCTTGGTTTTACATCTGACCAGTTCTATATCAATAACATATAATTAACGATGTTAGGTGACCGTCTTCTCCAGCTTTTTATTTCGTTCGAATTTAGCACTTAGGAAAAAAGTTTAGCATAAGCAATGTGCATAATTTATAAGAAATGTATCCCTGGCCCTGTCCTCATGCAAAATTGATGAATTGTAAAATGCAACGGATTTCATATTAATAATAAAACCATGATTGGTTTTAATATATTTTAAACCATTCTGTGCGAATAAGACAGATGCAATATCTAAATATTTTTCCTAACATAATTACCGAGAGTTTTTTCCTATTGCTTGATTCCCTCTAAATTTCGGTGTACTCTGGGGGTTTTACAAAATAGTATATTGGTTAAAAACAGAGAATCGGCTCTTTTGATGGATGCTTGAGTGATTCCGGAAAGAGCAGTTGTGTTGCAAATATGTTATTTATTATGTGGATTAAATCATCGAATCCGTCTTGCATGTCCTTCTGCCCTTTCAGAGCACAGCAAATCCACGGCTATCAGTCTTGTTTGGAGAGCTCAAATTTAGCGTAGGTCCAAGAAAGCCGTCCCGAGTCTCTTCCTAGTAGATCACTCACGAGATACGCTTCATGCCCCCAGGGCGAATCGAGACATGTCCCTCAGTTTGCACTCTGCTGTGGTGCCTTGCTGGTCTTTTGCTCCAATTTGAAAATACAAAATAATCAAACAGCGGGTACGTGATCGTACTCCATTAGGCTACCCGTCTTCCCTGAAGTGAGATCTGATGTAGATGGCAATTTTTGGTGTAATTCCCTCCCCCATTTCTGTATTCAGCTCGTTTGAGATTCTCCAAGGCATGCAATAAATGCAAATATAGATTTAAGAGCGTCAGAGGGGTAGCCGAATTAACAGGAAAACTTAAAAAACAACAAATAGACAAGTAGCACCTTAAATACTAACAAAACATGTAGCTGGTATGAGCGTTTGTGGGCAAAACCCACTTCTTCAGATGACCGGAGAAAGCAATGCTCCATTTAGGAGTTCGAAAATCAGGATTAGGGTTAGGGTCCAGCATTATAATTTCAATGGAAACTCAGATATCCTCTTAGGGTTTTTTTGTTTTGTTTTTAGGAAGGTTATTTAATACATTATTCGTAACAAGAACTGCTGTCAAGATGCATTTTCTTTTACACGCTCCACACCCTCCTCATTTCCGGTTGATCTTCTCTGAACACAATTTTAGAACGTGGTCACTTGATTCCCAGCATAATTTCCTGCTTCCGTTAGAAGAACAATTAGATATATTCTGTAAATTACACCTTTCTTTGTTAAAAAAGGGGAATATCAAATGATGCCTGTGTCCGATTCGCATTGTTATTTGAGAACATCATGACTTGCCCTAGCTCAAGCAAAGGACTTTTCTTAGCTCTTTTGCGCAAATTCCATGCTTAAACCGATAAATACAGTTCCGTGGAAGATTTTTTGGAATAAGCCGATATACCCGCAGGAAAGGAGGATCAATTTCTACTGGAGTAACAATCTTTGCTGACCTTTCTTTAATTCTCCTGTGTTTCAGAAATTAGAACGCTGCAGCAAAATCCGACCAATCAGATTTCCTGACACACCATCTTCCCTCCCCTGCAATCTGTGTTTTATCGTCGCCATTTTCTAAAGTTTAACCAGAGGGGGTAAATGTGCAAAACAATAAAAAGTCCAAATCAAAGGTGCTTGACTGTTGTTCTATTGTCTTGATAGTTTTTCCTGTCACTTCTGAATATATTAATAACCTGTCCCCCCATCATCTTCGAGTATCTGCTGGTTTAGGAGATTTCATTATGTCTTCTGATCACGGAAATAGTTTATTTTGAATAAACGTCGTTTTTATTTTTGGAGTGTATGAATACATATAATTGATATGATTGGAGAAATACAGTGATACAAACACATTTATTTCACGATATTTTCTTGTAAATGATACATTCACAGTGGGAAATACATAGCTATAAAACACTGGCAGGCTTTTGGGCACTACTATAGCAGTTGAGGGGTTAACTAAAATGTTACAGGATGAATCACTGCCTGTTAGTTACAGCAAGAGAGAGCTTTGTCCGTGCTCCATAGCCTGGAAAACTCTCCTAACTTTGTTGGCCAATGGGCAGATGGCAGCATAAGCACTTCCTGGGCTTTGTGAACCTTTTTCCTTCTGAAGGCTAGCAATATATGTGAGACATACCATCTCATAGAGCTGGAAAGGACCTTCAGAGGTCATTGAGTCCAGTCCCCTGCCATCACACCAGGACCAAGAACCATCCCTGATAGATTTGCTCTAGATCCCTAAATGGCCCTCTCAAAGATTGAGCTCACAACCCTGGGTTTAGTAAGCAAATGCTCAAACCACTGAGCTATCCTTTCCCCTATTATCAGATCACACCTATTTACTCTCCAAACAAAAGACAGGCCTATGCAGCATTTTAAAGACTAACAAGATGGTTTATTAAGTGATGAGCTTTCAATAAACCATCTTATTAGTCTTTAAAGTGCTGCATAGTCCTGTCTTTTGTTTCAGCAAGACCAGACTAACACAGCTACATCTCTATTACTTGTTACTCTCCAGTACCTTTTCTTCAGAATACCCTCAATATACACAGATCAGCTGTCTCTGGGTGTGTCTAGACTACAGAGTTTTCACGAAAAAAAGTGGCCTTTTTTTGAAAAAACTTCCCCTGCGTCTAGACTGCTGCCGTGTTCTTTCGAAAGTAAATCGAAAGAACGCGGCAGTTTTTTTGACCGTGGAAAACCTCATTTTACGAGGAATAACGCCTTTTTTCGAAAGTGCTCTTTTGAAAAAAGGCGCTATGTAATGCAAACTGTGTTTTTTTGAAAGAGAGCATCCAGACTGCTTTTTCGAAGGTACTGATTGTAGTCTAGACGCTCTTTTTCGAAAGAGGCTTTTTCAAAAGTATCTTTCGAGAAAAAGCCTCTTTCAAAAGAGGCTTGCAGTCTAGGCATAGCCTCTGTGTACCCCAGCTCACGCCTCTCACTCCAGTTGCTCATTCTCTCTAGAGCAAGAACCCTATTCTGAGTCTTTTCTTGTGGTTCTTTTGACTCTGTAAACGACCAAGCCTGCATCTCCTCCAGACTGTAAACACAGCGTTGGGATGATGATGTTTGTTCTCACTGTTGACTAAGGTAGCTGAGTCCTGCATGCCTCACGTGACATGTTTCAGTTGTAGCAGCTTTGGAACATAGTATTCCTATCTCTTAACATAGTTTCCATACAAATATTTCACAATAACTATGAGACTCAGCGGCTGCGTCTAGACTGGCAAGTTTTTGCGCAAAAGCGCGCAAAAACTTGCCAGCTGTCTACACTGGCCGCTTGAATTTGCGCAAGAACACTGACGATCTAATGTATGATCGTCAGTGTTCTTGTGCAAATACAATGACTCTCCCACTCAGGAAAAAGCCCTCTTGCGCAAATGCTTTTGCGCAAGAGGGCCAGTGTAGACAACTCAGAATTGTTTTGCGCAAAAAAGCCCCGATGGCGAAAATGGCGATCGGGGCTTTGTTGCGCAAAACCGTGTCTAGATTGGCTCCGGATGCTTTTGCGCAAAAGCACTTTTGCGCAAAAGCATCCGTGCCAATCTAGACGCTCTTTTCCGCAAATGCTTTTAACGGAAAAACTTTTCCGTTAAAAGCATTTGAGGAAAATCATGCCAGTCTAGACGCAGCCAGAGAGTACTTAGCTTTTGGCAGAAAATGCATACTCCTCCTCACCTCCATCTTCCTTTGAGGAAATATAAAGAAGCAGGGCAGACTCTCCTCCCCCCACAGCACAAGACCCCCACCGCCTGCTGCATTCCTCATCTAATCCACCCCACTCAGAGATGAGGGTAGGGTGAGGAGGGACCCACAGCCTATTATACTTAGCATCCATGCCAATCATGAACACAATTTGAAACCTTGAAATGCAGGATTGCTACTGTCATTGATCAGTGAGAAATCTTTTTGGAGTTGGAAAATGCCAGTGAGAGTGGTTGTCATGCAAGCATCTAAGTTCATTAATTGTGTCCTGCCTTCCAGGGCTGTGATTCCTAGCTTAAGGATGTTAAATTTAGATTAATCAACTAAATGAATAGTTGATGTAATTTGCATCAACTATTCAATTAGCTGATAAGGGCGCCTCCACCATTGAAATGTAGGAAGAGACCTGCCGGGTCTTGCTACATTTCAAAGGGGGAAGTGCCATGGGAAGCATGGCCAGCAGGGTCTCAAACAGTCCCCTGCTGGCTCTGCACTCCCTGCTTTTGAAATGTACAAGAGCCCTCTAGGGGCTCTTGTACATTTCAAAAGCAGGGAGTGTGAGGCCAGAGGGGGACTGTTTGAGTCCCCAGCTCACCCCAGGTTCCCTGCAGTGCTTCTGCTTTTGACATGGAGCAATAGCCCTGCTGAGCCTCTGCCCCTTCTCCCCACCGAGATGGTGCTGGGGGGAACCGGCTTTTAAGTTGGCTCCCCCCAGCACTGGATCCTGCTCCCCCCTTGCTGTCTCTCTCTGATAGAGACAGCAAGGGGGGAAGGACAGCAAGGGGTGGGGGGAAGGGAAAGGAGCAACTGGTCGCTTACATCCATACCCTAGCTGTCTGCTAGTTTGGAACAGACAGACAAAAGGCCCATTACACGAGCTCAACGTGGAGCTATGTGGCTGAGGGAGCCCTTGAAGTAGCACTTTAATGGTTAGTCACATTAATGAGCTATGCTGGAATGCACTTACAATGGCCCTCAGGTTTTGGGGAATTAGGAATTGTGTATGCTTGGTGTGCATTTATGAATATTACATTTCTTTTAATGATCTTACGGATTATATATTGCTTGTGGTACATTTATAATTATTACACTGTATGTTGCAGCTAACCTATGAATTCTGTGGGATTGTACAGTTACAAGGAATGGATGAATGGAGAAGTGCTAAGCATTTTGCAACATATGTTGTGATGTAATAAAGTTGAATTTATTTTTGGAAAAATAAAAGTGAATTGCATACCAAAAACAATGCAAAGGAAAAATGCAATAAAAACAAAGCACTTCAATACTAACTTCTACACTATATTAATGGACTAGAACTTTACAATTAGAAAGATAGAAACATTCCTGTCTATTTCAGTCCATTTTGACTGCACATACATCAGTCATGGGCCTCACAAGTCAGTGTATGTGAAGCTGTGGTTATTGTGTCTGTCCTCCCAGCATAGAGGGTAGGGATAGGGATGCATATGGGAACTGACAGCCACTCCGAGCCCCATGGGCAAGGTGTGGGGGGCGGGGCAGCTCCATACTTGCAGAAGCGTTGGGGCTGGAGAAGCCATCCCTTAGTGTTACCTGGAGTGCGCTGCTTAGTGTGATGCTCTGGCAACAATTTAAAGGCACAGGGCTCCAGGTGCTGCTGCTGTTGCTGTAGTTGGCAGCCAGGACTCTTGAGCCCTTTAGAATTGCTAGGTCCAGGGGCAGTTGCTCGCTTCACCCACCCCACCCCCACATCCACAGATCTGAAAATGGAGCCCATGATGCCATGTGGAATGTGGAGGGTGGAGAGACCCGCTAAACTAGAGCACTCCAGTGACTGCAAAGGGTGGTGAGCTTATGGTTGTTGGTCCTGTAGGTCCAATCTGCAGCATTTATGTCTTCTTCCTGAGAAGTGCCATAATGTCCTGGTGCATCTCCCTCTCCTCCTCCTGTTGGTACTCCTGGGTCTTTCACTTGTGCAATCTTTCTTTCGCCAGTCCGTCTGCCATATTCTTCTTCCAGGGTCTTTTTTCACCATCTGATACACTTCTTTTCCCTCATCAGGGTCAGGCATTTCACAGGAAGGGGCTCCCATCAAGGACGCATAGGCCACTGCAACTGGTAAAACAGAAAGATGTGTTGTTAGGTTTACAGACACAATGAAAATGGAAAGTAAAGTTTTAGACTTATTCCCATGACAGTTTTAAATAAGGCATGCTTAATGACACTTCACCTTTGGTGTGTCTTTGACCAGCATCATTCTCCAGCCCCAGTCATGGTCAGAACAGCTCACGAGAAGGACAGAGGGAAGAGGAAAAGAGATGAGAACAGAATTTTTCTATTGTGTGACACACACAATACAATCTCAACCCTTGTTTCCATGGGTTTGGGCATAGGGCAATGGCACTGAGTACTGGCACTATTTGCCACAGCATAGCTGGTAGTGATTTAGTGGATCTTTCCTGCCAGACAGTGGCAAAGGCACAGGTAATGCAGCTGCTGCTGGAGTTCTGAAGCAGCTCAGGCATTTATGCCGCTAGCTATTTCAGTGGTATCAGCCAATCCCATCAGGAAAGTGCCCTGTCAGGGACGAAGAACTAAGTCTCTAGAACAGCATCAGGAGAGGATTGCTGCATATACATCCATGGAAGTTCCACTGTGAGCTTGCAGGAGGATTCAAACAGGAGGTAACAGATGCTTTTCCTCTCTGATCATGGGTGTATTGGCATTGCATGTCTCCTAGGCTATGTCTAGACTGCATCCCTCTGTCGGCAGAGGGATGCAGATTAGGCACATCGAAATTGCTAATGAAGCAGGGATTTAAATATCCCGTGCTTCATTAGCATAAAAATGGCTGCCGCTTTTTTTCGACACGGAGCTTTTTTGAAAGAAAGCAGCAGTCTAGATGCAGATCTGTTGAAAAATAAACCCTTTTTCGGAAGATCCTGTAAACCTCATTTTTTGAGGCATACAGGATCTTTCGAAAAAGGGTTTATTTTTCGACAGATCCGTATCTAGACTGCCGCTTTTTTTCGCAAAAGCTCCATGTCGAAAAAAAATGGCGGCCATGTTTATGCTAATGAAGCACGGGATATTTAAATCCCCGCTTCATTAGCAATTTCAACGTGCCTAATCTACATCTCTCTGTCAACAGAGAGGTGTAGTCTAGACACACCTTTAATGGTTGCTGGTTTGCATCCTGAGATACATGTTAATCAAAAGATTACAAAATCTTCAAGCAAGGGCATTTAACAACAGGAGGGGATCATGCTTATGAGTAAACCCAACAAATTTTGGAGGTATATTTAGAGGTATAGCAGTTCACCTTGGATCCTTCCCCAAGAAGGCACACTAACAGTGTGCCTTTCTTATGAATAGAGAGTCACAGCCAAACCTAGCTGTAAAATTCTGGGAAAACTTTGCATGTACATTGCTGCATATGACATTAAAATATCAAATTATGCAAGCCGTATTTCTAGAATGAGTGTTGTTATTTAATTTTTATGCAACCATTTGTTTCCACTTGACTCTATACTGTGATCAATAAACTTGTTGTGTTTACTATAAGCATATCTGAGTGCGGTGATCTGAGGGGAACTGGGCATGCTGGCACTTACTGTTTCTCTGGAAGCAGCAAACCTATGGAATGATGCAAGTGTCCAGTGGAACAAGGACTAAATACTCCAGGAAGCACTTAGTGGGCTTTAGGGGTTGGAGAGTGCCTATTGCCACCCTATAGTGAAAGAGTGGGGACTGCATAGGCCTAGGGAGGAGTGGTTTGTTGCCCCTAGTAGGTGGAGTTGGGGAGTTGACACACAGCAGGCACAAGAAAAGATTTCTCATGCTCAGGGCAGGAGTAGCAAGGTACCTCACAACCCCAAGTATCCATGGGAAGCATCACAGCCACCACAAGTGAAATAATGTAAAATCAATCACCAACAGTGCTTTGTTTTGCTGCCCTTCCTTTCATGCCACCCTCCCACCTCAAAGTCCTTGCCAGATGAATTGTGCTATATAAAGTACAGAAGTCACTTCCCATTGTTTTGCCAAGAAAACAGCAGGCAGCAAGCAGAAAAGAGTAAAGATGAAATGGAATGTCAGATAGTACCAGTGGAGGGCTGGCAGCTGGGACCCCTAAGGGCTGGGAGGGTAGAAGGCTGCTGGCCGTGAGCTGCCAGCAAGGCTGGGAACCCAGCAGATAGCAAGGAGGCTGTCTGGTGGGGCTGGGTACCTGGTGCACTGCAGTGGAGCTGTCCATATGCACCAGGAGCCTGGCATGCTGCAGACCAGGGAGGTCCAACCTGTAGTTCCAATTTCTGCTTCACTGTAACTCAGAGTGAAAAGATAGGCACTTTTTTCCAGGAACAAACAGCAAATAGTCCATCCCCACTGTGAATGGCTAGGCCCACTATGAGCAGCCCAGGCTAGTGATGGGACCTTTGATTGGCCCCCCTTTACCTCAGTGGGCTGCAAGATTGTTGTAACCAAGATGATTTCCCAGGATAAGGTAATTTTGCTAACTGTATTAGCACATCTTGAAATTGTGGGGTGTCCCAATTGAACTGTAGCAGCACTTATTAAATGCAGAGGGAGTGCACGGCTCTCACAGTCAATGTCGTGTGCAATCAGAATATGCCTCACTTCATGAGCCTTTGCTTTACTTGCATACCATTTTAGGAATACCAGTCGGGAAAAAAAGCTATGCAAACAGAAACTAATAGAATCTCACAACCCTGCATGCAGGCAACAGTAAACAAAATGTCTCACAAGCCACACATGGAACTCTGATGGGTCGCATGTGGCCCATGGGCTGCAGGCTGCCCACCACTGAACCATCTGTGTTAACAATTTTTAGTAAATGAGTTTGGACAACAGTCCTTTACTCTGTGTGCTCCAAACAATGACATGTAAAACTTTCACAAAGAAATACATATTTTTACTAAAGTTTGAGATTTAAAATCAATAAATATGGCACAGGACCAGCTCAACACAATAATTATTATTCCTCACTCTGTCACAACCTATTAATTAATATGAAATAAACTAATAAAAAGTAATCATTCACTGATAGTCTGACATTATTTCAGGGCTATGGCCATCTGCACAGCACAGCAATAATCGCCTAGTAAACATCCACCACTACAGAATCAACAGCTGACATGCCAACATTAAACTGATTGCTCACAGATGTGTCACAAATTGGGGTAATCAGGTTCTACAGGGTGATAGCAACTTGCTTCAGGGCTGGTATGGGCTTACTCATCCTCCTGTGGAGCGACTAGAGCAATGTTCCCTCTATGTTTTTCTATCCCTGTACAGAATAAATTTTGTTATGTGCACTAAGACATGTTCAGATATGCACCACTAATAGAAACACATGCTGACAGCTGTGGACAGCTGTGGCTGCTTTACAAATTTGCTGAGCAGCACCTGAATCTCTCGTGGGCAGCTGCCTATGTGCTCAGTTTACAGGGAACACTAAACTAGAGTTAGCTCCTTATACAGCTCCAGAAACTCAATCTGCTCACATGAAAGTTCTGGGCTCAGTGCTGATTATTCCAGTTCTGGATGGTCATATACTACCACTATTCTGGGACTGTCACCTTACTCTAAATCCATTATATGACACAAGGGGATTCACCCACTATTAGATACTACATTTGCTGACTTCACTCCTCCCACTCAGACAAGTAGCTTGTGTGATCTCCTTAAAAAAGAATAGTAATAGAGATGTAGCTGTGTTAGTCTGGTCTTGCACTTTTTTTTATTGTATCCCTTTGGTATATATGGTCATGCCAATTTTCTTCCACAATTTGATCTGAGGAAGTGGGTCTGGCCCACGAAAGCTCATTACCTAATAAACCATCTTGTTAGTCTTTAAAGTGCTGCATAGTCCTGTCTTTTGTTTCTCCTTAATAAAGATTTCTAGTGATTTTAAATCCCTGCTGACATCTATGTCTCATGCCTTACCTTTTCATTTTCTTGCCAGATGATAGTGGTGTTAATGCCAAAATTCAATACAGGCTATTGCTTTGAGCTGATGCCATGATTTTCCACTTATGGCACTAAGGGCCTAGAATAAATATATATGGAAGATATGCAGCTGGTACTGGTTTACTTTCTTGAGTTGCTGGTTCATAATATTTCTGCCAAGATCCCCAGATGTGACGGACAGGGTCTTGTCCAATACACTGTGAAACCATTCATAGAGTGGCACAGTTTTAATCAGTTACTTTATAACTGTTTCTTGGTTTTCTATGGGTAAATATACATTCACCTGAAGTCTATCAGGACAGAAGTTATTTTGAAATAACTTAGTCCGCATCTACACAGAAAGCAGTTATTTCAAAATAATGTTGAAATACTGTCAGGCTGGAGGACTCCTATAACCCTCATTGTACAAGGAGTAAGGGAAGCCAGAGGAAGACTGCTCTGTTTTGAAATAAGTGCTGTGTAGACGCTCCCAATTTCAAAATAAGCTATTTTGAAATAAGCTATGCAATTGACGTAGCTCAGTTTGTGTAATTTATTTTGAGTTAAGCCCCGCTGTGTAGATGCACCCCAGGAAATGCTGAGTATTTTTAATCATGCTAGCAACATTTTGTGATCTAAATTAAGAGCATTATAGTAGCTACATTGGGCAAAAGCAGATTGGAGATAGATAGATAGATAGATGTATAATTTCAAAAGTATTTATTTTCATTTAAAGCAGATTTTTAAATTTTGTTATTTAAATTATAGTAAGGTTTCCATTTTAAAATAAATCTGTGTAAAATGAGCTAAAAGAAGGAGGGCGAGGATGTGATTTACTAATTGCACAAGTTTGAGAAGCACCTTAAGGGTACCTCTACACAGCAGTATTATTTCGGAATAACTGACATTCCAAATTAACATAGTCCGTGTCGCGAGAATCACAGGTCCGATGATGAATACCCAAGGGGGGAGGGACAGAACCAGGTGGACAGTTTTATCAAATAAAAATTATTTATTTATGACAGTGGTGAATTTATAGTATTTATTCTAAGATTTTTAATAGACCGTGTTAATAATGAATTTACAGTATTTATTATATTTATTCTATGGTTTCTAGTAAAACGTGTCAGAGATATAAGGATGGGAATGGCAAGGGGAATAGTCTCTAATCTTAAAATATCCAGCTACAGTAATAAAATAACAGTGATAACTACAAACTTTTATGTACTACCCCAAAACAACTACAACACTAAGCTTATACAACAGGAAAAAATCAAATCATACATACCAACTTACACAGCACACGGAACATTACAAAGATATCGGTTCGGTTGCGAAGGCCTTGGTTACGCCCGAGAGTCGGGGGAGGTGGCTGGTCAGTTGATCAGGCCGGCAGCGCTTTGAAGTATACGAGAAGGCACACGCACGGTGGTACATGTGTTGCGAAGACCTCCTAGAGCGAACTGTGCCATGGGTATTTATCCCCAAATCTGCACATCGCTTTCCTGCATATTACCATATATGGCCCAATGGTCACCAAGTGGGGGTCTGTGTCCCAGGGGTTGGGCCGAAACTGTGCAGGTTTCATGCGACCAGGTAAGCCCCGCAGTTCTCACGCCAAGGTGACCCGTGGGAGAGTCTGAGGCTATTTTCCCCTTTTCACACCTTCCCTTTTTGTAAAGGCAATGGTATGCAGGAAGGATGCGGCCGGTTTCTCTCAAGGAGTACTGCAGCCCACTATAGCAAGAGCGGCCTGGCCAAACTTTTTTACTGGGGGAGCAGTTTCTTTTCTCTAACAGTCCGCATTCAAACTACAAACAGTTATTTTGACATTATGTTAAAATAATGTCAAGCTGGAGGACTTCTTGCTCTGACTCCTGTAAATCTCATTTTATGAGGAGTAAAGGAAGTTGGAGGAAGAGTGCCCTTTCTCGGATTTACTGCTGTGTAGACAGCCCCCAAAGCCAAAATAAGCTATTTTGACTTAAGCTACGCAATGGACGTAGCTTAATTTGTGTAGCTCATTTAGGCTTTAGCCCTGCTGTGTAGACATGCCCTAAGTAACTTAGGAGACTCTCTCATTCAAGAGTCATGGAAGCACCCTGAAAATGGGGATGGAGGGGGGGGAACAGAGGTGCTCAAAGCATGGCACTGCCTCTGCCATGCTCTCCCCCAAGTCCTGCCCCTGCAACCACCCTTTTTTCTGGGTCTGGGCCCTAACCTAGCTCCTTCCCCCTGAGACTCTGCCCTCATGCTACCCATTCCCCCTCCCTGAAGCCTCATTCTTCCACTGTTCCTTTTTCCTGTGCCTCTGCCCCTTCTTGCTTCTCTCTGGCCTATCTCCCCTTAGCTCTGGTATACAGTGGGAGGGCACCAGCCCTTCCCACTGCCTCCCATCCCTTGTTCTGATACCCTGATCTCCTTTTCAGGTGACTTAGGTCTTGTCTACATTGACATGTTTTGTTCCCAAAACCTGTCTTTTGGCCACAAAACTGAGACTCTATGTCCTGAATACATCTACTTAGCTCCCTCCCCCAAACACATATGTTGCGTCTAGACTGGCATGATTTTGCACAAAAGCGGGCGCTTTTGCGCAAAATCTTGCCGCCTGTCTACACTGGCCACTAGTATTTGCGCAAGAACACTGACTTTGTAATGTACAAAATCAGTGGTTCTTGTGCAAATACTTTGACGCTCCCGCTCAGGGATAAGCCCTCTTGCGCAAGTATTCTTGCGCAAGAAGGCCAGTGTAGACAGCCACGTTTATTTCTTGTGCAAGAAAGCCCGATGGCTAAAATGGCCATCGGAGCTTTCTTCATGCGAGAACATCTACACTGGGCACGGATGCTTTTGCGCAAAGGCACATGCCAGTTTAGACACTCTCTTGCGCAAATACTTTTAACGGAAAAACTTTTCCGTTAAAAGTATTTGCGCAAAATCTTGCCAATCTAGACGCAGCCATAGTTACCTAAATATTGTTCAGCTAAAACAAGTCAAAGCTAATTTGCTCCTATATTGACCTATCAAAGCTATCATTCAATCACACTTCTCGTTGGTCCACTGTGATCAGAAATTTAAAGAAAATATTTTAATGTATATGCACAATGAGGGAATTTAAATGAACACAGGAGATTTTATTTGTGCTTTCTGAAAACTATTCAATTAAATTAATAAACTTACTTCTTTGACAATGTAATTATTTTATGCATCACCTTTCCCCCTAATATTAATTTATCTTGAAATTAAATTAAAGGTGAAAATATTAATCCTCTGTAAAATGTTATAAAATATTTAAGAACATTTTCTTCAGCCTTGTAGTGCCACATTGTAAACAACTATGATCATGTTTTATTCATAAGAAATGTTTTAGTTGTTAAAAGATCTGTGAATGTGAGAATATTTTATGGGAATTATATTTTTTTCTACTAACAATATGTGGATGAAGTGTCTAGATAAAATTGCACAAAGTAGGAAAAATGAACATTCTTCTAGCACCAAATTAAATGTTGTTTTGGAAGAGTCAGGAAAAAACCATCTGAGTTCCACTCTTGATCTGAAAGTGATTCCTTCTCTTTTGGCCTTGACTAAAAGACTCCTTTCCTCTATTTCATTTTTCCCTCTGTAAAATGGGACAATCCTGTTTCCCTATTGAGTTCAGAGCCATTTTGCCAAAATAAATTATTAAAGTTTGCAATCATCTAAAAAGTACAGTGCATATGTATGAAATATTAGTATGGGTACAGACTGTCATACTTCAGACCATTATATGAATCTAAGGTGATCCACTTGCTATGTACCTTAAAAGTGAAATCATGTCTCTGTCAACATTTATGTAGAGATATTTAGACTAAAAATTTCTGTCTTGAGTTGGTAAAGGAACTGTCATTGTTGCCCATACCCGGGATAACAAAATGCAGTTCAGTTTTGCTTGGTAAGTGTTAGACACAGAATTATCATTGTGATTATGTTATTAATAATATTGTTAAAGTCTAGTAACTTGAATCTTCAGCTAGCATCTAGCCTTCTATCTTCACTCCTCCACTCATCAACCCCTCCCTAGAAAAAGCTCTCCTGCCTCTACCTAACACCCTCACCCTTTGTTGAATGCATCTACCACCACATGTCATCTGGGTCTGGCTCCTGTATTCTTGTAATTACCTATCAGACTCTTACTACAGAAATACAGGTTGGACCTCCCTGGTCCTGCACCTTGGAGACCTTACCTGTCCCAAGACCGGAAGGTCATTTATGGCCCTCTGCTGCTGCCCCTTTGCCCTGCCCGGGCTTCTTCCCAGCCCAGCTGAGCCAGTGCGGGCTCAGGCCAGCCAGGCACGGCCCTCTGCGCCCCCCTGGCTCCTGCACTCCCCCCAGCCACTGCTCCCACCCCATACATGTTGCACCGGACTAGAGTAATCCGGTATATAGAGGTGCAAGCTGTATAATTGTTTCATCTAATCAATTAACAAAAAAGACTGGGCACACGTGGGGAACCATTAAAAGGCTTGTCAGAGAGAGACAGGAGTGGGGGAGGTTTCTCCATACCCAAACGCCAGAGGCGTAAGCAGAACTCATGCGCTACGTGAAATTCACTGTGATTTCCCAAGCGAACAGCTTTGGAGCGATTCGCAGGCACGCTCACAATGCACGCGTATGCACACATAGCACAAATAAACAGCCAAAGCAGAAAACCAATCTCAGTGAGGGGATGAAAGAAGAGAAAGGCACATCACCGTGGCCCACTCCCACCCATGGCCTCTGTGCCGCATTGTCTGTAGCAGCGCCCCGCCCGGAGTCAAGCTGCGGGAAATGGCGACCAAAACGGGAGAGATGGGCCGAGGAGGGGGGAGGAACGGGCCCGGAAACCTGATTGGTCAGATTTTGCCGCAGCCTCCAAAATCCTTGAAACCCAGAGAGGCTCCTTCTCAACCCCAAAGAGCCGCCAAAGCGCACCCCAGGGGCACGGAGACTAGCGACGGCGGAGCGTGACCGCGGCTCGTTATTTTAAACAAGGGACAGAGGCGCCCAATAGAGCAGGAAAACGGGGGGGCTCCACTCCGCTTCCTGGAGGCAGGGCTTGAGAAGGACTCGCCGCACCCTAGAACTGACAGGCAGGGTCACAGGCATCGGCTGGCCGCGGCGGTTCCTTATTTATTTTACTAGAAAGCCTCGGGGAGTGCAAGTCTCGCAGTGAACAGAGACAGGCGGGTGGGGGAGGGGAAGAGAGGCGGGCTAAGAAGCCCGCCCTTTTCTTTCAGTTCTCAATCAGGTCGCCAAGCACACACACTACACCCCGTCGTCTCGGCTCTGCTAAGGTGGCTTGTGTCTGCTGTCACCATGTCTGGTCGCGGTAAGGGCGGGAAAGGGCTGGGGAAAGGGGGTGCTAAGCGCCACCGTAAAGTGCTTCGGGATAACATCCAAGGGATCACCAAGCCGGCTATTCGTCGCTTGGCTCGACGTGGAGGCGTGAAGCGTATTTCGGGATTGATTTACGAAGAGACCCGCGGAGTGCTGAAAGTGTTCTTGGAGAACGTGATTCGGGACGCTGTCACTTACACCGAACATGCCAAGCGAAAGACCGTCACGGCGATGGATGTTGTTTATGCCCTGAAGCGCCAGGGTCGTACTCTCTATGGTTTTGGCGGCTAAAGGGCTCACTAAAGGCGACAGAACAATACAGGCTCTTTTAAGAGCCACCCACGCTTTCACAATAAGAGCTGTGATCAGTGTGTTTTGTTCTCACGTGAAAAGTAAACATACAAAAATATTGAATGTACACTAAATACTTCTTTACACTAAATACATTTATGTAAATATGTATGGGGCATTAGTTAAAATAGCATATGTGTACTTTTCAGCATTACAATTAGTGGTTACGTCCTTGAATGCTAGTATTTAAACTTGAGGAAAAATAAGTGAAACATGAGTAGCTGCCTTTCGGCTATAGGTATTAATTATTGTATTAGGAGAAAGTTTAATTTGACCTAGTGTAGTTTGTGACAGATTTTATGCATTCCCGAGCAGCATGTTGGCGAACTCGCTTAGCCATGGCTTTTTTTTTCTGGAAATGCGCTCAAAATGTTTACAAAGCAGTTAAATGATTCCCATGAGTTTGTTGAAGGTACCGGGGTCACTGTTAACTTGCTTCAAAACTTTGTAAGCAAAGATGAATTAACTTCTTAGTTTTCCTTTGTTTCTGTAGCCCTGTTTCTGGGCCTTAATCACAGGTTCGCGTTTCTTGGGGGCGGGAGTAGATTTTGGCAGTACTGGTATCTGAAAAGATTTTTAGAATCTCTCTATTGCTCAATTACAAAGTGAAGATAGTAGTGGATGGTAGGGTTCCTCTATTTAGTAGGATGCTATGCAAATAAAAATAAGTACATTCTTTGTATTCTTATCGGACTCTATAAAAAAACATAATTATGGACCACCTTAACAGACTAAACGCCCTGAAACACTGCGCCTAATCACGTAGTTATAGAAGCACTCATGAAATGTGTTGCAAAGATAACAAAATGTAGAATTTCGCTAATATTGTCCCTTGGAGCCCGTTAAACTTATTGGCACCAAGTTTTAATTGTTTAAAACTTGTGGCAGTATAAGCACTCATGGTACTTTATCTGTAGAGATGTTCGCATTTACAACAGAAATGGCAATTATAAAAGCCTACAGAACCAGAAAACAATTATTCAACGAGCAGTTTGGTGGTACGTTAAATTAACATTTGGGGATCAACTTTTGTGTGCTGGAGCCCACTTCGTCATATGCGTGCTATTCATTTTTTGTTAAACCTCATATTATTAAAGTAACTCTTATTGTGAAAGCGTAGGTGGCTCTTAAAAGAGCCTGTATTGTTCTGTCGCCTTTAGTGAGCCCTTTAGCCGCCAAAACCATAGAGTACGACCCTGGCGCTTCAGGGCATAAACAACATCCATCGCCGTGACGGTCTTTCGCTTGGCATGTTCGGTGTAAGTGACAGCGTCCCGAATCACGTTCTCCAAGAACACTTTCAGCACTCCGCGGGTCTCTTCGTAAATCAATCCCGAAATACGCTTCACGCCTCCACGTCGAGCCAAGCGACGAATAGCCGGTGGTGGCGCTTAGCACCCCCGTTCCCCAGCCCTTTCCCGCCCTTACCGCGACCAGACATGGTGACAGCAGACACAAGCCACCTTAGCAGAGCCGAGACGACGGGGTGTAGTGTGTGTGCTTGGCGACCTGATTGAGAACTGAAAAGAAAAAGGGCGGGCTTCTTAGCCCGCCTCTCTTCCCCTCCCCCACCCGCCTCTGTCTGTTCACTGCGAGACTTGCACTCCCCGAGGCTTTCTAGTAAAATAAATAAGGAACCGCCGCGGCCAGCCGATGCCCGTGACCCTGCCTGTCAGTTCTAGGGTGCGGCGAGTCCTTCTCAAGCCCTGCCTCCAGGAAGCGGAGTGGAGCCCCCCGTTTTCCTGCTCTATTGGGCGCCTCTGTCCCTTGTTTAAAATAACGAGCCGCGGTCACGCTCCGCCGTCGCTAGTCTCCGTGCCCCTGGGGTGCGCTTTGGCGGCTCTTTGGGGTTGAGAAGGAGCCTCTCTGGGTTTCAAGGATTTTGGAGGCTGCGGCAAAATCTGACCAATCAGGTTTCCGGGCCCGTTCCTCCCCCCCCTCCTCGGCCCATCTCTCCCGTTTTGGTCGCCATTTCCCGCAGCTTGACTCGGCGGGGGGCGGCTGCGGAAGCCAGGGGGGCCATGGGCGGGAGTGGGCCGCGGTGCTGTGTCCTTCCCTTTCTTCATTTCCTCACTGCGATTGACGTTTCTGCTTTGGTGATTATTCTAAGTAAAAATATTTTGGCATAACGGTGACATTGTGAGCTTTGCTATGAATGATCGCTCGCAAATGACATTGAGAGAACTAATCTCTATTCCAGCGAGGCGGAAAAACCAAAGCTGTAAATTAAAGGTGGAAACGTTTTTTTCCTTCTGTGTGGAAGGGGTAATCGCTCCATACTGTATTGTTATACGAAAATTATGTAGATACTTATTTTCATGATTACAATATAACAATTATGAATAATTAGTTTAGATAATTGAGAAACAGGAGTGAAAAGGGAAAGGTGAAGGAATGCATCATCCATTTCTAATTTGGCCTCTGCTGCCATCTACTGGCTATTTCAATTAATTAGTTGTAATCGGCTGAGATTTTTAATGAGTCATCTTTCTGTTTTCACTTTTAGTATTTTATCGTTAATTTCTGGGACTACAATTACTTATATGTTGAATACTGGATTGATTTTCCTATCCAGAGAAACAATGATCTAGCGATTCTGGATGATTTGTTTGAAATATAAAATATAGCTGTAGAAATGAGTCTCTTATTTGAAATACGTACACATATGTATGTAAATTCAACATATTTACCAATCATCTGCAACAACACAGTATTTATACGTTTTGTGCTAATCTTTATTTCTTAAAATAAATAAAGGGTGTGAGGAAGAGGTGAAAAAATTTCAAATGATAGTTCTTATTTTCTCAAATGAAAAAAGGATGGGGCACACTACAGGATATTTCACTGTAGTAACACTTGAAATGCTCCCATCAAAAATCTGCTAATCTTTTAGTTTGCATCTAGATATTCTTTTCTTATTTAATTTCACTATGTTGATGTTCCTTTTTAAATCTCAAAAGTATTGTCTCTCATCAGTGTGATGTTCATACTAATTCCCAGTGAGCGGATTTACCTCTTTTACTTCACATGTTAATGCAAGGTCCTATACTGCTTAATTGTAAATGAGTTGTATGCCTTCCATTTATTTAAATGGAAGAAGAATAGACGTCTCTGAATATTTTCCCCTTTCTTAACTTGTTTTATTATGTTAAATTTCATCTAGGAAATGTAGTCAGCTCTGAAGTAACAAAATAAGGAAATCTCTAACAACTTTCAGCATAAGGCAGATACATAACTGGGAGGAAGATTATTCAAAGAGTACTTAATAATAGTTTTCTGTCAGCTTGGGAGGATGCACTAGACTGACTAGTAGCTTCCGACAGGGGTCAGTCCTGCATCTGTTACTATTCAGTATTTTCATTAATGACCTAAGTAATGGAGTGGAGAGTGTGCTAATAAAATCTGATGAGGAAAACAAGCTGGGAGGAGTTGTAAGCACTTTAGAGGACAAGATTAGATTTCAAACTGATTTTGAAAAAAATTAAAGAATTGGTCTTAGATGAAATCCAATAAAACAAGTGCAAAATACTTTACTTTGCAAGGGCAACTCTAATTCAGAGCTAAAAATTGGAGAATGCCTTGGTAGATTGTGGTACTGCTAAAAATTATATAATTGCTAAAATGGCTCACAAGTTGAATGTAAGTCAGTGGTAAATGGTAAAATGAAGACAGCTGGGAGACAAAGGGACCCTGTTGAACTTGCCAGCGGTGGGAGGTAGGGTTGTGTATCTTATACTTTGGTTTGTTTTTTGTTTCCTTAAATTGCAAGCACTCTCAAAGGAAAAACCTGCCATAAGAGGAAAACTATGTTTCACCAACACCACTTCTAGCTCTTCCTCAGACTCCACCTGTGGGGGTCTCTGCCAGACAGGCATCCTGATCTTCAAGGCTTCCATCTAGACCAGTGGTCATCAACCAGTAGATCGGAATCTACTGGTAGATCTTGGAGCCTCTGACAGGTGATCTTGACTGGTTTGGCCAAGAAGCTATCAAGTGATGCATGTCAGCTTCCCCTCCCCTCACTGCTGCACAACTCCCGCCCTTTGCCTTGAAGCTGTTCTCCTCTCCCATCCTGTATACTATCTTCACAGAACGGAAATGGGAGGCGGGGAAGGAGTTTGTTGGCTGCTTTTGAGAGTGGTGCAGGGCCAGGGCAGGGGTGAGCCTGCCTTAGCCTCACTAAACCAACCACACAGGAGCTATCTGTGGTAAGCAGTGTCCAGCTGGAGCCTGCATCCTGAATCCCTGTCCCAGTCAAGTACTCCATCCTGTACCCCAAGTCCCAGCCCTAGCCCCTCCCCCCAGACCCAAACTCCCTTACAGAGCCTTACCCTGAGCCCTCTCCTTCCCCACAACCCCTGCCCCAGGCTCAGCTCAGAGCCCTTCTCACACGCCAAATCCCTTAGCCCAAGACCAGAAGCCTGCGCCCCAACCCTCTGCCCCTGCCTGATGAAAGGGAGGAAGGAAGGATGGAGTGAGCAGGGGTGGGGTCTTGGAGAAGGGACACTAAGGTGATGGGGCAAAAGTATTTGGGTTTGAGGTAGATCCTGGATTACACTTAAATTCAAAGAGTGATCTCATACTTTAAAGATTGGAGACCACTGATCTAGGCCTTTGTGTAGATTTTCTGGGAATGCAGCCTGCATTGCCCTGACAATGAAAGCCAGGAAGGGAAACCACTAGGTAGGTCTAGGAAGTGTCTGTTTGTGAAGTCCTGCAGGAATCAGGAAAAAGAGCTGCAGCAAGAGTGTGTTATCTATAGATCATCCAAGAGCATGAGAACTTCATTGTGAGGATGCACATGGAGACACCTGGGATGGAGGATGCTTGTGGATTACAGCTAATTGCAGCAGCACCAGAGGAGAAAGGAGAACTGGCCATTTTGTGAGGAGGAACAGCTCGAGCAGTAGACAGTGTCCACTGTGGTCCCCCATTGGTCCAGATAAAGAACTAGGATTGACAACAAGAGCAGACCTCAATGGATGAGGAGCAGGAGGAGGAGGAGAAGTGATTTATTCCCAACCCTGGAAGGCTTATGGCTACGGCTATGATTAAGTCACGTTTTTTTTTAATAAAAGTCATGGACAGGTCATGGGCAATAAAAAGAAAATAACACCTTTGACTTGTCCATGACTTGTACTTGTATCCATGACTAAATCTTAGGTGCCCAGAAGGGGCTCCAGCATGCTGTAGAGGCAATGGAGGGTGTGCATCACCACTGCTGCTGCTCCTAGGGTTGGGGGAGTGGTGGATTGAAGCCGGCCTCGTGTTCTGCCCCTGATGCTGAAGGAGTGGCCCCAGAGCCCCGAACTTTGATGCTGTTCCAGGGAAGAGGGTGATTCAGGTCTCCTTTGCTGCTGCTCAGGTGTGGGGGGCGGTGGCCCAGACCATTGCTCCCTGACCACAGCTCTGGGGAGACCAGCTGCCTTGAGCAGTGGCTGGTGGGGCTGGTTCCAGGGCTGCCCCAGCTGTTCAGACAGGGAGGGTGGCTAGAGTCAGGTGGCTCTGGGGTCAATTGCACCAGATGTTGTAGAAGTCAGAGGTCCCAGAAAGTGATGGAACAGTGACTTCTGTGACCACTATGAAAGACTTGCAGCCTTACTCATGACCACT
Source organism: Rafetus swinhoei (assembly GCA_019425775.1). Classification (NCBI taxonomy): domain Eukaryota; kingdom Metazoa; phylum Chordata; order Testudines; family Trionychidae; genus Rafetus; species Rafetus swinhoei. The sequence goes on along the minus strand of CM033437.1, from coordinate 262,870,607 downwards.
ACACCTGATAGGAGGAGATACAGTGCTGGTGGTTGGAGACTCCAGTCTGAAGGGAATGGAGTTAATTTATCAACTGACCTGACATGGCCCAGAAAGTGTGCTAGCTGCCTAGCGCTCGCATCCATGAAAAGGTTGTTCAGGCTCATTGGTCCCCTCTGATCATTGCTTATCAACATGGACATTAATAATACTTTCTGGTCTGATCCTGAGCAGATCCTGGAAGCTAAGGTGAAGGAGGCAAGGGTGCAGGTGGTATTCTTGTTTATCCTCCCAGTTGTGCATAAGGCCTCAGGAACGGTTTTCCCACTAGAAATGCAACCTTCCCTCTCTTGGTATTCACACCTCCCCATCAACTTGTGGGAGTGTGTCACATCCACCCTGACTGAATTGGCCTTGTTAACACTAGTCCTACACTTGAAAGTAACTCTCTGCTTTGGTATACTAAATCTGTTATTCTTTAATGTGCCACAGGAGACCTTGTTGTTTTTGCTACCAGGGTTACTCCTCTGAGAATGATAGATTTAATGACTCTAAGGAAAGGAAGGGAGAGACCAGCAGAATAAGGAAAATTATAGTTTTAAAAAGTAGACTTTAACAAACACAGAGAATTAGTAGGCAAGCTACCATGGGAAGCAAATCTAAGGGAAAAAGGAGTTCAGGAGAGTTTGCAGTTTCTCAAGGAGACAATATGAAAGGTACAACTGTGAACTGTCCCAAAGTGAAAACAATCTCAAAGGGGTAACTGTGTTAGGGCATGTCTACTCTACACGAGTAAATTAATTTGAAATAACTATTTTGAAATAAGTGTTTTTCCTTGTGGAAAACAGGAGTTATTATTTCAAAATAACCAGCCCCCTATTGCTTGGTAGTGTGGATGTTCCACTTGTTATTTTGAAATAAGGAGAGTTACTTCAAAATAGCTCCCTAGTGTAGACCAGGGCTAAGTCTGTAGCTTTAAAAACAATGAGTAGTCCTGTGGCACCTAAGGCTGTGTCTACACAGCAGTGTTATTTCAGAATAATGTCAGTTATTCTGAAATAACATAGTGTACATCTACACAGCAAGCCCATTAGTTCAAAATAAATTCGAAATAATGGGCTTCTTACTCCCACTTCTGTAAACTTCATTTCATGAGGAGTAAGGGAAGTCAGGGGAAGAGTGCTCTATTTTGAAATAATTGCTGGGTAGACAGCGCCAAAAGTCGAAATAAGCTATTTCAACTTAAGCTATGCAATTAGCATAGCTCAAGTTGTGTAGCTTATTTTCAGTTTAGCCCTGCTGTGTAGACGTGCCCTTAAAGACTAACCAACATATATATATTATCATGAGCTTTCATAGACAAAATAATAAAGAGCCAATATGTCTCCATCAGGAGCTCTTTAATCACCTAAATATCAAAAAAAGAATCCTAGAAAAAGTGACATATGGTAAAGATGTAAAAGGTTATCTGGTTAACCAGTTACCCAGTAAGGATTAGACTTACCAGACAGGTAACTAGTTAACTGGGCTGGGTGGTGGGAACCTGAACAGGGTAGCAGGCCACACTGGTAGCCCTCCAATCCCACTCTGTGCCGCAGCGGGCCTGGCCCTGGGAAGGGGTATGCAGGACCCCCAGCCCCAGCAGCTGCAGTCCTGCTGTCAGCCCCAGCCCTGCTGCTCCCCATGTGAGGGCAGGTGAGATTCTGGCCTGGGCGCGCCACAGCAGCAACTGTGGCCTCAGAAGGGGGCTGGCAGGGCCCTGGTGTGCCATGGGTGTGCCACAGGCAGAGGGCACTCCAGCCCAGCTGGAACAGCCCCCCACCTGTGCAGTGATGTGGAGGGCCGGGCAAAGCTGGAGCAGACCCCTGACAATGGGGGTCTGCTTCAGACCATTGGACCCCACCTCACTGCAGTGGGGTAGGGTTGCCAGGTGTCCGGTATTGACCCAGACAGTGCAGTATTTTCGCCTCCTGTCCAGTAAAAAAATGCAGAAAATACTGGACACTTAAAAATGTCCGGTATTTTCTGATTTTTTTCCCGGCCAGGGGGCGAAAATACCAGACTGTCTGGGTCAATACCGGATACCTGGCAACCCTAAGCAACCGGGCCCAGCCCGCCCGCTTCCTTTTCTTTCCCCCAACCCCTTCCGGTTCTACAGGGGAACTGTCTGGTCTGGAGCAGGGAGAGAAGGCAGAGAAGATGGCTGCCATTGAGTCACAAACAGCTGCCTCTCAGAAAGCCATACCTAGGGCTACTGAGCATGTGTAGTGCAACTGAGCATGCTCAGTAAGAGCTGCTGTTGCCCTCACTCTGCTGCTACACCTGCAGCCTGTTAAGAGTGGCTGAGCCCAGCCCCTGCTCTTAAAGGGGCCATGCTGTTTTTTTATTTATTTATTATTTTTCCTTAACTCTCGGGGTCTTTTTTTTTTCTTAAAAACTTTGGTGTCCCCCTTTTTTCCAACAGAATTTTTTCCCCAGTGGTTTTTTTTGGGGGGGGAGGGGTGTTCGGTATTTTTGTTTAAACCATCTGGCAACCCTATGTGTGAGTGCTGCTCCAGCTGAACTGGGCTGGAGCAGCCCCTTCCCTTCCTCCAGATCACATTTATTGGTTAAACATTTTGGTTAACCGATTAATTGTTTAACCATGATTTTACCTTCCTAACACATGGGCAAATTACTAAGAAGGATTACAAACGAATAATACAAGCAAGTAGGAAAAAAAATCACAACTGCTAAGGGAAATACAAGTCAAAAAGAAGTTCTTTAAAATTTACATGAGCATCAAGAGAAAGGAATGAAAAATCAAACACACAAATATAAATTAGGGAATAATTGACTGTGTGGCAGTAGTGCTGAAAAGCATTTGTGAGTAATAGAGTATCACCAGCTAAATATGAATCAACAATATGATGTACAAAGATTAATATCCTTTTTGGTTGCTTTCAGATGAGTGTTTTATGTAAGATATGGGTGCTAATTATCTCGCTCCTCTTGGCACTGATAAAGTCTCAGTGAGAGTATTATTTCCAGTTCTGAGAACCACACTTGGGAAAGATGTGAATAAATTGGAGAGAGGCCAGAAAAGCAAAACAAATAGGTAACAATTTAAAAACTTGATATATGAGGAAAGGTTAAAAAAATTAGCATTTTTTTTTCTTGAGAAAAGACTGAGAGAAGAGCTGATGACAGTATTCAAACATATTGTGTGGGCTGTTATAAAGAGGATTGTGATCAGTTGTTCTCCATCTCCACTGAAAGTGGACAAGAAGTAATGGAATTATAATTTGCAGCAATGGAGATTTAGATCAGATATTAAGAACATTTTACTATCTGTAGTGATAGTTAAGCTCTGGGATTGGCTTCCAAGGGAGGTTTTGGAATCCCCATCACTGGAAGTTTTTAAAAACAGGTTGCACAATGATCTATCAGGGATGGTCTAAGTTTATCTTGTCTTATCTCAAGAAAGGGGGCTGTACTTGACTTCTCAAAGTCCCTTCCAGCCTTTCTTTTCTATGAGTCTATATATTTGTAGCTATGTATATTTAAGTTTTTGATTTACAAAGCATCTTTGGCAAAATAATAAAGCACGTTATTGGCAAAATTGAGATTGTATGTGTCCAAAATATGAGGAATATATGTTTTAACCTATATTAATATATTGTATACATGAGATTTCCCAAACAGATAATTGATGTGTGCTGTGTTTTGCATCTGATTCATAGTTCTGTCTAGCCTCTCTTATTTTTGTTTCTAAATCTATTTATTTAAACCAATTAAAATGAAGCAAAAAGTAATTGCTGCTGACAATTTACAAATGCATAAATCTTAGGCAAAGAAAATGATCTGTGTCTTCATTAGAGGATTGAATGATTGATAATTGAAGAAGTTGGACTACACTAGTTTAAGTTCCAATAATGTAGTTTATCCACCGTATACATGCTGTTTTGGGAGCTGCTTGCCACCATTATTGTTACTAATATACAGTACTATAACAGATGCCCTTGACAGCTTTTTGTCCCACACTTCCTGGAACAGTTTCCCAAAGCAGTTGGTTGTAGGAAATAGGGTTGCCAGATGGTTTAACAAAAAATACCAACACACACCCCCCAAAAAGCAGGAAAAAATTCTGTTGAGAAAAAAAAGGGGGAGACCAAAGTTGTTGAGCAAAAAAAAAATAAAGAAAAAGAAAAAAGGGCGCTGCGCCTTTAAATGGACCCACGCTAAGCATGCCCCATCCCAGTGCACTCACCCCTCCCCCAGAGCCAGGTGCCCCAGTGCTGGGAGCACCCTTCCCCAGTCAAATCCTCCCTCCTCCCTCCCCTGCAGAGCCAGGCACCGGAGGAACAGGATGGCCAGGTAAGGAAATCTTACTTTTAAAGTCGCCACTCCTGCCACCCAGCCCGGCTGCCTCAGCTCACAGTGTGTAGAGGGAGGCAGCACGTGGCCAGCTCCCAGGTCTCTGCTCAAAGTTTCACATGAGCCAGAGCAGCGTGTACTCCACTCCCACCCCAGCCCTGCACCCCCCTAGTGTGGTGACCCGGGGGAAAGTGCCCCTTCCTACCTCCCCCATGCCTCTGCTGCACTCCTCTGCCCACACCAGACGAGGCAGGGGAAAATTGTCCCCACCAGGCTTCTGTCCAAGGAAAACAGGAAATACCGGACATTTCACATGTCTGGTATTTTCTGGGGTTTTTTTACTGGACAGAGGCTGCAAATACCGGACTGTCCAGGCCACTACCGGACACCTGGCAACCCTAGCAGGAAATTTCAAAATGCCTTCTGGAACTATGGGGTAACATTGCATGCCTGAAGTCCTTGGGAATCAATGCTATTTCCAGTTCACTTTACCTAAAGATAAGATGAGGTGAATATGTATGTTCTTTTCTCAGTGAGTAAAATTTCTGGTGGCGCTTTTATAAAGCAATTATGAGCAAACGCCTTAGTCCCACTTCTTGAGCAACTGGCTCTGTGCAGTATTAGATCAATCAACTCACTATATGGGATACCTGTCAATGCTGAAGTGCTGCAGCAGCACAATTATACTATTTAAACCCTGGGTTTGTGATGTCAGAAACCCGGGCTGCTGTGACCCTGGTTTGGATTCATGGCCTTTGTCAGTATTAAGGGTAATGAACTACATGGGAATTTAAGGAACAGTTAGTGAATATGAAATTGTAACTGCTGGTCTCAGAACTCTGTCTTTGATCTGGAAATTTTCCCCTAGTTTAAAATGGTGTTTGACGACAGAGACTACATCTAGACTGCAGGCTTCTTTCGAAAGAAGTTTTTTTTCGGAAGAGGTCTTCTGAAAAAACTTCTTTTGAAAGAGCGCGTCCACGCGCAAAAGCGCATCGAAAAAGCGATCTGCTTTTTCAAAAGAGAGCATCCAGACTGATTGGATGCTCTCTCACATAAAAGGCCACTCGGAACCACTTCAGCCAGGGCTGTAGGTCACCAGTTGCTTCCGAGTGCTGGTGCCAGAGCCTTGCAGAGAAACGTGCTTAAAGGGACCCCCCTGGACAGCCATTTCTCTGCTTCTACTGCGTGCTTGCTACCTCTTTGAGGGACAGCAAAGCTCTCACAGTGCCTGCTGTGGTTGCCCCGCTTTTTTGGATGCCACAGCTTTTTCCTTTGTGCCATGGAGCCGGAGCTGCCCCTGAGTATGCAATGGCTCCACATGGCCATGCTGCAATTTCTGCAGCACTTTGTGCCGGCTGCCTTCCTGGTTCTGACAGAGCTCAATCCCGAGTTCATTCTTGGGACCCTCTCCCTGGGTGCGGGAGCTACACTCTGGCAACCACACCCCACAGTGGAGAGGTGTTTTTGGCGGCTTAACACCAGTTCGGACTGGTGGGACCAGCTGGTCCTGGAGCGGTGGGACGACCAGCAGTGGCTCCAAAACTTCCACATGCGGAAGGCCACCTTTTTGGAGCTATATGCCTGGCTCACCCCTGCCCTCTGGAGACATGACACCACTTGCAGCACGCCATCTCCCTGGAGAAGCGGGTCGCAATCGCCGTCTGGAAGCTTGCCACCCCAGACAGTTACCGGTCGGTGGACAACCAGTTCAGCATGGGGAAGTCCACCGTCGGGGCCCTCATCATGGAAGTAAGGCACTCTTGGGCTGCAGTCCCTGCATGGGGAGGAGGGAGGAGTCCAGGAAAAGGGGGATCCTCGGGAAAGGGAGGTTGGGAAGCATGGAGAGTGGAGTAGGGGTGGAGGGAAAGTCCCATCCCTGGGAGGTTGTGCCATCCCACCTTCACACAGACCTGCTTCTGGGGGGTGTTTGGGGAAGGGGGTATGGGAGGGGGACGGACACCTCTAAAGGGCTCAGGCACTCTTGCTCTCATTCTCTCATTTGTGTGTTTGTTTGTCTCCTTCTGCAGGTTGTGAAGGCCATCAACTCCATCCTGCTGCGGAGGGTCATCTGCCTGGGAGACGTGGACCTGATCATGGCCGCATTTGCTGCCCTGGGGTTCCCGAACTGCGCTGGAGCCAAAGATGGGACCCACATACCGATCCGTGCGCCTGAGCATCGAGCGGCCCAGTATATTAATAGGAAGGGCTACTTCTCTATGGTGCTGCAGGTGCTGGTTGACTACCATGGACACTTCATGGACATTTTTATTGAGTGGTCAGGCAGGACACACGATGCCTGCATCTTTCAGAACTCTAGCCTGTACAGGAAGCTGAAGGTGGGCACATTCTACCCCAGCCGTGAATTAGCAGTTGGGGATGTGCCAATGCCATTGTGCATTGTAGGCAACGCGGCCTACCCCGATTCCATGGCTCATGAAGCCTTAAACTGGACAACTGGACCCCAGCAGGGACCAATTCAATACCAGCCTGAACTAGGCCAGGATTGAGCTCAAGTGTGCCTTTGGCCGTGTCAAGGCTGATTCCCCACTCTGGCATGATGAATGCAGAAGTGGGGGCCCGCAAAAGTACCCCAAAACCTTATCTTTCCAGGCTTTGGTATAAAACTTCCACCCAAAATCCTAAAAAATCTAGATTTTGGGGATAAAAATCCCCTGCCACTGCCCAAGTAATGGTAAGAAAACCAGGGAAGAGATCACTTGGGAAATCTCAGCCCTAAAGTAAAACCAGGACACAAAACTGAACCAATACCAGGTTAATAAAAAAGAAAGAACTTTTATTATCACCACCATACTCCTATTACAAGCATAATGACTAGCTGGAAAAGTCACCAATTAATATGCTCATGGGGGACTCCCATGGGCCAAAAACTTAGTTACAAAGGAGAGGAAAGCCCATTTTTAAATGCACAGACATCAGATTACCATTCCCAAACCATAAAACAATAAAACCTAATGGATTTATCTAAACTTTACCCCACATACAGATGGTGAAGAGTTTTTTCTTGGAGAGAGACATATTGTATCTGGAGAGTCAACTGCCCAGAGACAAAGGAGGAAAAACCCCAAAATTCCTTTGTCTCAGTTTGAAATCCCTACCTGCATTTCTATTGGCTGACTGATACCTGGCTAGGTACAGTTAACCTCTTAGTCCCCAGGCTGCTGCCCATCCCTTATGGTCATGACACACATGCCCCAAATCACAGACGGTGCTGGACAGCTTCTGGCCACAGTGGCTGTGATTTCTTCTTGGAGGTCTGGGATAAAACATAGTAAATATGTATATGCACACTTGACTAGACTATTGAATACATGAAAAGTAAACAAAACCCTTCCACATCTGTGGAGTACTATGACTGACATACAGAGAGAGTCCTAAGTAAATTTCTTGTAGAGCCTTACTTTTGCAGGGCCTTTTTGCCAAGGCCCCATGTTGTTGTTGACTCGTTTCAACTGCCCCTTTAACCAACCAAACTCTCAGTCTCAAAATCAAATTTAGAATAGTGTGGGGTCCTGATCCAAAGCTCAATTGACCAGGTTCTGTGCATCCTGCTGAATACACCACTGTCATACACCAGGCCGGGTCTTGGCACTGCTGAGGGTGTCAGCTCAGGGCAAATTGCTTAAAACTAGGGCTACTTACTGCCCCCAACTGGGGAACCTTTTCCAAGGCACCCCACCAGTTACATACAGCAATTCAGCTGCCACTCTGGCCAGCAGGAAGCCTCCCCAGCAAAATCCCTCAGACACTCCAGCTTCCCTGTGCCATAATCAGACTTAGGCCTCACACACAGGTGAGAGGTTATAAAACCCGATCTCACCAACTCCACACTGACAGCTACCTGGCTAGGTACAGGTAAACCCTTAGTCCCCAGGCTGCTGCCCATCCCTTATGGTCATGACAGGCTGCCTCAAGGCGCATTTCAGGTGCCTGCTGATCCGCCTTGACGTAGGGGAACACAACATCTCCGAGGCGGTCGCGGAATGTTATGTCCTCCACAACATTGTGGAGTAGAAGGGGGAGGTCTTCCTCCCGGGTGAGGGCCGTGAGGGGTGACCCTTTAAGCAGCTGCATACAGCTGCCATCCTACAGGCTCATCGGGCTGGGGTGTACATCAAGGAGGCACTGAGAGAGAATTTCTCTCAAGGACGCCAGTAAGTCTCTCCAGGGCCTCCTCAATAGGGGCCTATGGCTTGCTGCCCCATCCCTTTCCCACAACAACCCCTCCCTTCACCCCCTTCCCTGACCTCTCAATAAAAACACCTGTTTGGTTTTTCAACAAAATGAACTCTGTATTGATCTTTCATTACAAAAAGCTGGGGAGGAGGTATAACCTGGAGGGGGAGGGGGGCTCAGAGTGGCAGGAGGGGTGGGCAGCTGGATGTGCCACCTCAGGTGTGGGGACCTCATGAGACTTGGGGTTAAGTGGGTCCAGGGAACACGGGGGTGGGCAGGAGGGAGGGTGAAGTGATGGCAGGGATGGCAGGGAGAGGGGGCATGGGCATTGCCTGGGAAAGGAGCAGAGGCATCACTTGGGGTTTTGCGGGAGGGGGGAATGGACATAGCAGGGAGGGCAGGAGGGTGGTAGGCAGGAGGAGTGACAGTAGGTGGATGTGCCATCATTTCTCTCATGACGGCACACATGCTATCGCACTACTGCATGAGCTGGTTCCGAGTGCGGTTCCGCCACTCAGCATCCTCGCGGATCTTCTGCACCAAGGTCTGCTGCATGTCGTGCAGGATGCTGACATGCTGCCGCATGAGGTCTTCCTGGATGCTGGCACGCTTTTGGGGGCCCCGGGCTCTGGTGGCTGGCACGGGTGGTGTGGCTCGCCCCACAGTCCCAACTGGGCCAGCTGTGGAGAACACAAAGAGGGAGAGGCAGTTAGTGATCCATGCAGACACTGTCCCTGAACCCATGCTCTCCTCTGTGAGCAGCAACCAACAGTCCTCCAGCCAGAGGAGGGGGATGTCCCAGGAACAAGTCCATGTGTGGCCTGCACAGCAGGCCATGCCTCACAGGGGCCCCGAGGTGCCCAGGGGACCATGCTGCCCGCTTCCCCCCTCCTCCGCCCAGCCCACAGACAAGCACGCAAGGGAAGTGTCCGGCCACAGTGGGATCCCTTGGGTGGCAGAGGAGCCGGGAGTAGCATGGCCCTCCCTGGGGTCCACATACACACCTGCACCTGGCAACACTGTCCGTGGGAACGGGTGGTGCCTCACATGTTCAAGCATGCCCGCATGCTGTGTGCGGCACTCCTCTGGGTGTGTGGGATTGTGCCTGTGCTCTTTTGGCTAGTCTGCTTCCAGCCGTGGCAGGTCCTCGGAGGGGCCCCCCCACCCAGGGTTGGATGTGTGTGGCCTCCCCTGAGCCTGGCAGCAGGATCCCACCCGTGCTCAGGGGCTGCCTGCTGGGTCTGCATGGCGCACACTATTGCTGCACGTGGTTTCATGTGCACGGACTGCAGCACAATGTCCAGCCCGAGCAGCCCCAGCGACGCTCACACCCCGGCCCCTCTGTGCCCACCTCCCCTGCCCTGTGTGTATTGCAAACTGAGAGCACTCACCTGAAGCTCCCTCCCTGGTGTCAGACAAGGCCTGGGAGATGTCCTGGCTGACAGGCACTGGCTCCAGGGACAGGATGACGGTGTCCATCTCGTCCACCTTCTCCTCCTCCTGCTGTCCCTGGTCCTCCTCCTCCTCCGCCATGACCTCTGGCCGGGCGATGATGGGCGACCTGTTCCAAGGTCGGGGATGGGTGTTTGCGCTCCGCCAGGGACTCAGCCATGTGCTCAAAAATATGAGTGTTGCGGCGCTTGGAGCGGAGATCCTGCAATGTCTCCTCCTCGCCCCACAACTCGAGGAGGGATAGGATCTCCATTATGGACCAGGAGGGTGCCCACCTCTTGGTCCCTCTGGGTGGGTCCTGGGACCCCTGGGGCTGCTCCCTGCGAGGGCCAAGGGGATTTCAGAGGGCTTGTGGCTCTGCCATGGGTCAACAGGCCTTTGGCAGGGAAAGCCACGTGGTCAGGTGCTGCTTCCAGGCTGGTTTCCTGCCACAAGGCTTGTTCAGGGTGCCTGCAGCTTTAAGAGGTGCCTGGGGACAGGAACTATGGAGTTGTGATTACTGTGGACACAGTGGCCACCAGAACTCCACCATGAAGCCTCTAGGGGTTTCATGCCATGTTCGCGGATGATATAGTTATCATTGAGGAAGATGAAGAGAAGCTAGTGAGAACAGTGCAGGTACTAAATGAGGAAGGGAAGCAGTATGGACTGATTATGAATATCGATAAAACGAAGACAATTATATTTGGAGATAAGGAATAGGAAGGAAGCTCAGCGTAGATGGGATCAAACTAGAGAACGTAGAGAAAGAAGTCCATGTATTTGGGGAGCAACATGATGTATGATCGAGACTGTAAGAAGGAAATAGTGACTAGAATAGCGAAAGCAAGAGTGAGTTTGAAGGACCACCAGACACTGACCAAGGGGGACACTCGAACCATGTACCTATCTGCTTCACAGCCACTGACTTTATAGTCTATGGGTGCATACCCGAGAACACTTATTCTCAAGACACTTAAAAACTTTCACTCACCCAAATCTGGGATAATGCTGGTTATGTACCCTATGGCTACATCTAGACTACATCCCTGTTTCGTAAAAGGGATGTAAATTAGACATACCGCAATTGCTAATGAAGCGGGGATTTAAATCTCCCCCTCTTCATTAGCATAAAAATGGCTGCCGCTTTTTTGGCGCGGGCTTTGCGGAAAAAGCGCCAGTCTGAAAATAAAGCCTTTTCCGAAAGATACCTTATCCTCTATGAAATATCTTTATGAAATAAGGGATAAGGGATCTTCGGAAAAGGCTTTATCTTCTGCAAGATCGCGTCTAAACTGGCGCTTTTTCGGCAAAGCTCGTGCCAAAAAAAGCGCAGATATGCTAATGAAGAGGGGAGATTTAAATCCCTGCTTCATTAGCAATTGCGATACGTCTAATTTACATCCCTTTTACGAAAAAGGGATGTAGTCTAGACGTAGCCTATGTGTCTTGTGAACTTTGTAACTGATTCTTGTAATATTTCATAATCCAAACTTGACCCCAGATGCCTTTCATTTAAAACTATGTAACATGAACTTGATTTCAAACACTAGCTTTAATAATATGTTTTAAACAGAGAGCCTAGCACAGAGTAAGGAACATTCTAATTTCAATGGGACACAAAGGAAAGATGTTTTACCTCAGCCTGGAGAGACAGTTGTTATCTGGCTGAAGAACATTTGTGTTTCCTCTCAGGGCTACATTTTGGGAAAATGAACTCATTTATTTGGGGCTTGAGATGTAAAGGGGAAAGCTTTAAAATGACATCATAAGACCAGTCCCCGTCACTCAGTATCACAGTTAAAAGCTACCTGGCCAAGCCTCAGACTTCCATGCTCACTCCCCTCAAAATCGCATTCTTCCCTTAACCATAGGTATGTGGATTATCTATCATCCCTGCTGTATAAGGAGGTGATTAAATAAAGTGCATCAAACATTATGGAAATAAATTATAAAATGGATTTTGGAAGAAGGGACTTGTGATGGACTGATAAGCATTTGAGAGATTCCTCTATAGCTCGTGTTTTGGCTTACTCAGGCACTTGAATCCTTCTGGGCTGCAGTCCTGGTATAGGCTGGGAGTCCAGACAGGAAATACCAATGTATTTACTCAGACTCTATGCTCCCTGTAAAAACAGGTTCCTCACCTATTGCCTTGTAAAAACCAGGGCACCCATAGTAAGCTCGATCCCACTCGATGACACTGAAACAGTGCTTCCTAAAGTCCTTAGCATTCTATACACCTCGGACACATGAGCTGAGAGTCGTAATCCTCTGGGCACCTCTACACTGCAGGGCTAAAGCCAAAATAAGCTACGCAACTTGAGATATGTCAATTGCGTAGCTTAAGTCGAAATAGCTTATTTCAGCTTCTGGCGCTGTCTATACAGCAGGAAATTTGAGAAAGAGCACTCTTCCTCCGACTTCCTTTACTCCTCATGAGGGTTACAGGAGTCAGTAAGAAGTTCTCCAATTATTTCAGCATTAAGTTGAAATAACTGCTTGCTGTGTAGATATGGATGGTTATTTTGAAATAACATCAGTTATTCCACTGCTGTGTAAACATAGCCTCTGCGAGCCTCTTAACTTAATTCTGCAGGGTGTACACCCGTGATCATCAACCCATCGATCGCGATTGATGGGTTGATCGGGCAGGTATGACCAGTGAATTGTGAGGTGTTCTGCCCCCCCCCATTTCCTCTCATCCCCAAGAAGTAGCCCCTGCTGATGCAACCTCCAGCAACGATGGAGGTAGCGCTGGATTCCTGTGGCGTGGGGGGGATGTCCTGTAGCTGAGCGCCAGGTCCGGAGCTTTAGAAAGCACATGGGCTGCTTCTCCCCTCTCCCAAACAGTTGGCACGTGTCCTGAAAAGCCGGGTCTATCACGTGCCGGTGACTTCCTTCCCCCTGCTGCCTTCCTGAGTGTGTGTGTGTGGGGCGTATGAGTCCCAGGACTGCGTCAGCTCCAACTGCTCAGGAAATGTGTGACTGTCGAGGGGAGCGGAGGAGCAGGGCATGCGCTTCCTGAGCAGTTGGAGCTGGTGTAGTCCCGGGACTCCTACTCTCCCCACCGTGCAGGAAGGCAGCAGGGGGAAGGAAGTCACCGGTGTGCGACAGACCCGCCCAGTGTTTCAGGAAATGTGCTCTTTGGGAGAGGGGAAGAGCAGCCCATGTGCTTCCTGAGACCTGGACCTGGAGTGCACCTGCAGGATCCCCAGGTACTGGCCCGAGCTGTCCCTGTCCCCTCCCCCTGGCCAGACCTTCCCCACGAGTACCCTGCCCGAGCACCCACCAGCACCCTGTCCTCTGCCCCCACCAGCACCTTACTCCCTGCCCCAGAACCCACCAGCACCCTGCCCTCTGCCCCAGCACCCTGTCCCCTGCCCCACCAGCACCTTGCCCCTGCCCCAGCCCCACTAGTACCTACCCTGGCCAGACCCCACCATCACCCTGCCCCCGGGCCAGATTCCCCTGCACCCTGCCCAAACCCTCACCAGCAACCTGCCCCCCTGGCCAGACTCCCACCAGCACCCTGCTCCTGCCCCCTCCCTCCTGGCCAGACACCTACCCCCAGCTTGCTCCTGTACCCTATTTTCCACCCAGATTCTGCACCTCCATCCCTATCCCACTCACTGGCAGCCTTGTGCCGCACACTGGATCCCTCATTTTTGGCCCCACCTCAGATTGTAGAGAAGTGGTCTCCAACGTTTACACCCAAGATCACTTTTTAAATGACAGACCAAGTCAAGATCTACCGCCCCGCCCCTTCCTTGAAGCCCCGCCCTTCTATTCTCCTCCTCTCCATCACTTGCTATCCCCAATCCTTATATTGCTGCTTTGAAAAAAAAATTCTTCTGTAGGAAGAGGTTTTTCCAACATTTGTCTTGTCTAGACTGGACCAAATGTCAGAAAAAACCCCTTCATTTGGAAGCCCCCTTATTCATCGTGGAAAAAGGAATCTAGGGGTGACCGAAAGAGCATGTTTGCTCTTCCACTAAAAAAAGCCAAAGAACAAACACAACCCTGGATGCAGAAGAGTTTTTCTGGGATATCTCCAGAATCCTGAAAAACTCCTGCAGTTTAGCCGGACCGTCGCTGGGTTGAGACAAGATGTGTAGTCTCTGGGGTGGGAATGAGGGATTTGGGCGTGGAAAGGGGTGAGAGGTGCAAGCTCTGGGAGGAAATCTGGATGCAGGAGAAGGGGACGCTGGCTCGGGGAGAGGGCTCCAGGCCGGGCAGCGTTGGGGTACTAAGCAAGCCACAGGCTTGTGGATGTGAGGGTGCAGGAATTTGGGTTGGGGTATGTGAGGGGCTCAGGGCAGGGGGTTCCAATGCATGATAGGCTCAAATCTAGGGTCTGGGGAAGGGGGAATGCAGGAGTGGTTGTGGCCAGATGGGGGCTTGGCCCCAATTGGGGGTTTGTTGGCAAAGGCTTCATTTTTAAATAAAATACTAGGTCAAACACAAAAAGTTTCTGCATTGTCTTTATTTATGAGAATGGCAGGGAACCTGCCTTGAGTCAGGGGTCACTAACCCATAGAAAAGTCAGTCGGGAGCAAGGGACACAGTACTGGGGAGGGGTGCTAGTGGGTTCTGGGGCAGGGAACAGGGTGCCAGTGGGGGCAGGAGAGAGGGGCAGGGTGCCAGAAGGACAGGTATCTGCAGCAGGGGCCAGGGTGCAAGTGTGGGACAGGTTTCTACAGCAGGGGGAACAGGTTTCCGCAGAAGGGGGGACAGGGGAGGAGGGACAGAGGGGCAGAAGGATGGGAACAAGGTTCGAGGGCAGGGAGTCCCCTACACCAGCCACGGAGGGAAGCCTCCATCCTGGGCTGCCTCCAGGGCCGACCCTCCTCCCCCCGCAAAGGAGGAAGCCCCGTTGCGTGCCTCTGCCGGCCCCCCTCCTCCCGATGAACGGGGAAGCCCACTCGACCCCTCGAGGGCGACCCCACTCACGCGCCTGCCCCAGGGCCGAAACCCGCCCCCCCCGCAGCGCAGGAAAATGCCCGCGTGGACCTGTCCCGGGGCTGAAACATCCCTCCTTCCCTCCCCCGTGTGGTGCAGGAAAATCCCATGCGCGCCTGCTCTGGGGCCTGCCCTGGGGCCAGCACACCCCACACCCCTGGTGTAGGGAAGCCCCGCGCGCGCGCCTGCCCCGGGGCTGACTCACTCCTCCTGTGCGGCGCACTTCCAGAATCGCCGGAAGTGGCGCTAAACTGCAGGACTTCTGTCCATCCCTGGGAAGCCGACACTACCTCCATTTTCACTTGAGATAAGTAGTGGGGCTTCTTGGGGGTGGGCGGGAAATAGGGGCGGGGCGGACAGGACGCCTCGCGGTCGACTGGTCGAGGCCTCACGATCGACCAGTCAATCGCGATCGATCTGTTGGTGACCACGGTTGTAGAGAGTCCCACAAATTCCACTAACCCTGGAACCCAGAAGAGTTAATCTGGCCTGGGGCTGGAGTGCCAGGGGAATGAGGTGTCTCAGTTGGGGCCACATTAGTAAGGCTTGGGGGATTTTGGAGTAGTTTGTTTGCATCTCACTTGTGTGGTCCCAACTGACTTTTCTGTGGGTCAGAGACCCCTGACTCAAAAGAGGTTCCCTGCTCCTCTCATAAAGACAATGCTGAAACATTTTGTGCTCGACATAATATTTTATTTAAAAATGAAGCCTGACTAACAAGCCCCCATCTGGCCGCAGCATCGTAACACTCCTGCACCCCCCCAAACCTGAGCCTATCATACACTGGAACCCCATCCTGAGCCTCTCACATACCCAAACTCCTGCACCCCCACATCCTCAGTCTTCTGCCACAGCACTCCTGCACCATCCACATGCTGCAAATCTGTGTCCTGAGCCCATCATACACTCAACCTTCCTGAGCCCCTCACACACTCCAACCCAAACTCCTGCACCCCCATATCCACAAGCCTATGGCTTGCTCAGCACCCCAACCTTCTCCCTGACCCCAACACTCCCCAGCCTGGAGCCCCCTTCCTGAGCCAGCATCCCCTTCTCCACCTCCTCCTGCACCCAAATTCCCTCCCAGAGCTTGCACCTCTCAACCCTTCCCACAGCCAAATCTCTCATTCCCACCCCAGAGCCCGCACCTCCCGTTTCAATCCAGTGAGAGTGAGTAAGGGCTAGGGACAGCAAGTGATGGAGGAGGGGAACAGAAAGAGTGGGGCCTCAAGGAAGAGGTGGGGTAGATCTCAGCTTGTCCTGACATTTAAAAAGTGATCTTGGGTGTAAAAAGGTTGGAGACCACTGGTGTACATGTCCATCTTTGCAGTACAGCAAAGTGGGAGAAGGGAAGATAGAAAGTACTGATGTAGATTGGGAGGAATGAGAAGGAAGGAAAACAAAACAGTTGACTAGGCAGGAAATGCAGACAACTATTGAATTTGAAAAGCCCGCCCAAAGCAAGACTAGATCAGTGCAGCAGGTGGTTGCTCATTTCCTCTGGGGAATTTCTATAACTTCAACATTTTGGCACCAGGGCCAGTGACTTGAGGGGCTAATTTGAACACAGCCTGCTCCTCTAAATTAGTTCTAGTGGTTCATTTTCAAACATGTATGCTGCTCTTAGCTTTTATGTGATTAATACATGTAATTTATTATATTCTACACTGATATCTTGGTATTTTTGTATTTCTGCCAATCCTCTAAATTAATTCGTGAGAGTACTTTTTCAGAGTGACCTTCCATTTGAGACAAAGCAACCCCAATAAATGGAGTAGGAAGGTAGGTAATACACAGAACATCTACGCACTTAAATGTCATTCCAGCTTTTATACATTTCCATTTATTATATAATTACAATAGCATTTTATTCTTCAAAAACAAGAAATATTAAGTTATAACAGTAACACCGAGAAATCTATTGAAATACATCTGGCAATTAGAAAGGCACGTTCATTTATAATATAGGAAACATTATGAAAAAAGTTGCTTATACTTAATATAAATACTCACATTACTGTATTGATAAAAACAAATAATTTAGCTCTTTTCTGATATTGTGGGTGGCTCTGAAAAGAGCCTTTGGGTTATTTTAAGCAAATTCGGACTTCTCGTTTCTTCTAGACCAGTTTTACTTGCTTTTAGCTTTATGGCTTTCGGTTTTCTTGGGCAGTAGCACAGCCTGGATGTTGGGCAGAACACCCCCTTGAGCGATGGTGACTTTCCCCAGCAGCTTGTTGAGCTCCTCGTCATTACGAATAGCCAGCTGCAGGTGGCGGGGGATGATTCTGGTTTTCTTGTTATCCCGAGCGGCATTACCAGCCAACTCCAGAATTTCAGCAGTCAGATATTCTAGCACGGCAGCCATGTACACAGGAGCTCCAGCTCCAACTCGCTCAGCGTAATTACCTTTCCGCAGAAGCCGATGAACACGGCCCACCGGGAACTGCAAGCCAGCACGAGAAGAACGAGACTTTGCCTTAGCCCGCACTTTGCCGCCCTGTTTTCCTCGACCCGACATTGCAACTCTCCTTATCAAAACCCCTACACACAACAGAAACAAATGGGGAAAGCATAATGACGCAACGATTCTTGCCTTTTTATCCCTTTTCCTGGACGGATTAGTGAATTGTGATTGGTTAAAAAATGTCACTGTCTGAGCCACCAATGAAGACGAGGATCTCATGTTGACCAATTACAACATAAAACGGGACACATATGTTTTGTCTATGTTCCAATAGAACACTAGAAAACTTAAGCTGCTCATTTGCATAGCAAACCTATAAATAGAGGGAGGAAGACGGGTTTTTTTTTCCTGACTTCGTTGTTGTCGTGTGAGGACCTACCTAGTTATTAAAATGCCTGAGCCGGCTAAATCTGCTCCTGCTCCAAAGAAAGGCTCTAAGAAGGCCGTGACCAAGACTCAGAAAAAGGGAGATAAGAAACGTAGAAAGACTAGGAAGGAAAGTTATTCAATCTATGTGTACAAAGTGCTGAAGCAAGTTCACCCGGACACTGGCATCTCCTCTAAGGCCATGGGCATCATGAATTCTTTCGTGAACGATATTTTCGAACGAATCGCTGGGGAAGCGTCTCGTTTGGCCCATTACAACAAACGCTCGACTATAACTTCGCGGGAGATCCAGACTGCGGTGCGCCTTCTGCTGCCAGGGGAGCTGGCCAAACACGCTGTGTCTGAGGGTACAAAGGCTGTTACCAAGTACACCAGCTCTAAGTAAAAATCTACTGAAAATGCTAACATCTCTATCCCAAAGGCTCTTTTCAGAGCCGCCCACCTATTCCGTAAAAGAGCTTTAGCACTAATGCATGTGTTGAACTGTTACCGACTTTATTCTGCGTTTTTAGTTTGTCCTTTGTTACAGATTATGAATGCTCCTTATTACTTCTGTTTTGCATTGATTATCTGTCATTTTTCCTTACATGACTTTCCCCAGATGCAATGTAATGGATGTAAAAACCGTATTTAAAAAATGACACATTCTTCACTCAAAACTTTTCATGAACTATTGCGTCGTACTTAAAATACCTCTTCTAGCGGCCAAGGTTTGCATTAACAAAAAAAAGTATGCCATCCAATACAGAACATCTGAGAAGCGTCTTGGTTCTAAGTTACATTTGTTTTGGAAGTAAGAAAAATCCGAGGAAACTGTTTATGAAATATCGTTAATTAATCTAGATATAGTTTCCATCTGTGTTTAACCTACATGTTAAAGATTAATAACATTGAGGGGTTCTGCATCATATACAGTACTCAAGCAATCTGAAGGGAAAAAAGTTCAGTTCGTCCTCATCTTTTAAAGTGATCTCGCATTAATATAAGAATGGAAATATTAATACGTTAAAAATCTGGTCTATTTCCGTACCTTTTCTCTGGGACTAGCATTCGAATGTTCAGGAATCATAAATAAGGCCAGTTTGAAAATCAAACAGCGAGGCAAGTGACAGATACATAAAGAAAAACAGATTTCAGATAGTGGGCGACAGGACCGGGCAATAATGGAAATAGGGCAATAACGATGTACGTGGGAAATGCACTAGTTCTGTAGCCCTGCGAGTCGCGCGATATTAAAGATACAAGATGGGCGTTAGGTATAGGGTATAGCTTCTATTGTGTAATGCAAGCTTAAAATATCTCTCCACCACACTAGAGAGTAGAGAGAAAACGGGGAGGTATTTAAAAGGATGTTTTAGGGCAATAGGACTGGAAATAGGAAAATCAGGGTCCTTTCCCGGAGCGAGCGTTTGAAAGATCCAGTCCAGTCCTTAGTGAGGACAGCTTTTGTGATAAATCAGAGAAAGGGGGCGTATACCGAGTAATCTTCTCACAGCGCGGGGCTTTTTCAAAACTTTGGAAGTGTCCAGTAAGATTTATCTTATTCTGCACTACCAGCCAATCACAGGAGATGGTCAAACGAAACGGAGACCGTGCAGCGTTCTCTTGTACTGCCTTATTTTGTTGGCAAGTCGCTATTGGTCGAAATGGCTGGGAACTAAGCAAGCCTAGAAAACCTACTGAGAGCTGAGTACCACGCCACTGAGCAGCTGATATCTAGGTAAACAAAACATCGCCAGGGCGGGGACTGGAAACTCTCTCTGGCTGCCCGGCGCTACAAAACCCACTTCGGTCATTTTAAATCTTTATTAAAACTGCCCGGAAAGCCATTCCTTGTCCCCGACCTAAGACAAACCGAGTACTCGAACCTGTCAAAACAACCTTTGGAATTTTGAGCGTGAAGCACGAATACAACGATTTTGCTCTTTTTTTGAAACTTGTGGGTGGCTCTTAAAAGAGCCGTTGGGTCAGAAATTTCCTTTTCTAAAACTATAATTCTATTTTTTGGGCGCTGCTTTCTTAGCCTTTGCTGTTTTAGCCTTTGTTGGCTTGCGCTTGGCAGCTTTTGGTTTCACCGCCTTAGCCGGGCTCTTAGCTGCCTTCTTTGGCTTGGCGGCTTTCACCTTTTTCGGGCTCTTGGCAGCTTTCTTGACGGCAGAAGCTACTGGTTTCTTGGCTTTTTTCGGACTCTTTTTCGCCACCGCAGCCTTCTTGGGTTTCTTGGCGGCGCTGGCTGGTTTCTTGGCAGCTGGTTTCTTAGGCTTCGCCGCGGGTTTCTTCTTGGGTGCCTTTTCCTTGGTCTCGCCCGGCTTCTTACTGAGCTTGAAAGAGCCCGAGGCGCCGGTGCCTTTGGTCTGCACCAAAACGCCCTTGCTCACCAGGCTCTTGAGCCCCAGCTTGATGCGGCTGTTGTTCTTCTCCACATCGTATCCTCCGGCGGCCAGAGCCTTCTTGAGAGCGGCCAAGGACAGCCCTTTGCGCTCCTTGGAAGCGGACACCGCCTTGGTGATCAGCTCGGTCACGCTGGGACCGGAGGGCTTACGCGCTTTAGCGCTGGCTGCTGCCTTCTTCGGCTTCTTAGTAGTGGCTTTTGCCCCAGGAGCGGAGACAGCAGGAGCTGCAACAGGCGCAGTTTCCGACATGGTGACAAACGTTTTCTACGAATCAAAAGTAATTGAGCTGAAGGGAGTAGGTCAGATGCCTGAATTTATAGAGAAGAGCTGCTCTGTGATTGGTACGTTAAAGAGCCCGCCCAGCTGCAAGCCAAAAAGGGCTTTTCTCTCCTCTCTGTTTGTGTTTCTTTGGAGTTAAAAAAGTGTATTTTTTGCAAAATATCTGTCACCAAATTGTCCTGTTTCTTAGACGGGTGAAGGGGAAAGGGGATATTTTCATTCAGTAGAGTTTCTTGTAAGAGAGAATAAAGATGGGGTAAAGAAGAGCAAATAAACCCTGATACTTAGTGCTGGAGAGACCTCTGAAGAGGGAAACTTTTGTTTTTCACTGTAAATTACAGCTTTACCGTTAGCAATACAATCACAACTGCAAAGAAATGTTGTTCTTTAGAGGGTTTTCTCCAACTCGGGGTATAAAGCCAGTTATTAGAATTAATGTTGTCAATATAAATTGATTTTGAAGAGAAGGAAGTAACACAAGCTCATCCCTGAACTGGCAGAATGGATTAGAAACTGTCTCCCTTCTCCAAATCCTTTATCCCCTAAAAATACTCAATTCTGCTGAAATAGTCCCACATGCAATGCCACAGGAGTCTGATTAAAGACTTATTTATTATCCACACATGTATATAGAAATAATTGCATCTGTCTAGATGTTCAAATAGTACAGATAGGTCATTTTGATGCTCTGAATTAATTGTTTCTAATAAAACAAAATTAAAATAAATAACTTCTTTGCATGAAATACACTTGCAAAATTAACATCTAATGAAATGTATGTGTTGTTTTAGTCTGAAAGAAAATAAATATTTATGCTTTTATATTATCATTAAGATTTAAAAATAAGCCCCAAACTATTTTATAGCAACAATAATAGTAATAATAATAATAATTAATAACAAACATAAAAGTCCATTTTCTATGTAAATTTACTACTTTGCAAAGCTATCTTCTATAAACTGAATAATTAATTTCTCAAGTTATCTAACTGTATCCAAATTGTATCTGCATTGTACTTTATCTTCATGTGATACTGTATATGCCACAATTTTCTGAAGAAAAAATACCTGAGAGAACTTTAATCTTTTCTATGACAGTAATTTAAAATATGATTTAATTTTGTGTTTGTTTGGTCATTCATATTTCTCAAGAAGTAACAGAACCTCTAAATTAATTCAAAGACTCTCGGCATTGAACATTGGAAAATTAAAACAAACAAACAAACAAACAAACAAAAAAAACCCAGCTGAATTATCACTGTCATATGATACAGGCACAGCAAAATGTGAGGAATTGCAACTTCTCTTTCTGTTCTGTAACAGTAGCCAGAGGTTGCTTTAAATTACCTTCATTTTAATCTCTAGGCCACAAACAGTCCCTAAAATACTATGAAGAAACCTGAAAATGTGGTAATATGATACAAAATTTTAAAGATAGGGAATAATATTTGACAAGACTGTAACTGGTGACAAGCAAAGGCTACTATGCAGAATCTCCATTGGTTGTTTTAGAAAATTAAGTTTTTCCACACCACATTCACATTATGTTATGGATAGGGCCCTAAACCAGTAAGAAATAATAGATGTACATTAAAGAAATGCCAATTTGAAGTGAGAAAAATAATTTTATTTGTTTTAGTCACTTCCTAAAAGAACACATTTGTAATTTTAAAAAATATAAGCAACAAAATCATTTTACTATAAAGAGGACATTGGTAGAAAGAGTAAATGGAAGTTGTAAAGATAAAGAGTGAAACCTTCACCTTGTGTGTTTCATACCATACAATCATAAACCCATATCTTGGTTTTATTCTATTCTATTTGCATGTAAAAAAATATGAGTGACTGGGATAAATGTGAGCACAGTAATGTATGATCAAGGCAAATATCACCCAGAAAAGAGACCATAAGGATGTATTTTAGAGGACTGGTTATAAAACTGAAGCAAAATATGTGAAATATGAATGAAGGAGTTAAATGGGAAACATGGAAGTTGAAGGCAAATGAATTAAAATGATTAATCAAGACAAATATATAGAATCCATTTCCTGTTTCCAGTTATTTGGGCACAGAATTCTGGGGACAATGATCTACAATGATTTGATTTAGGTCTATCTGAAGGAATCTGGAACAGACTATTTGTATGGAACTAACTCTTAAGGCCTCCTGATACCTAGTAATGGAGTTTTTGTTAGTGCAAGCTCCTAGAGGGAATAGCTAGTTACACCAATCAATTCTTACGCATTGTAGGTTTCTCAAACTTGCTTATACCATACATTTTGTTCCCAGCAGCCAATTGGAAAAAAGATTGCTTAAAAAAAGTTGAGTAAGCAAGAGTAAATAAACAAAACAAAAACAAAAAAGGCAAAAAAGGATATTTCATTCCCCTGCCACCCCAACTGGTGTACTGCACAGGTTAAGCCACTGAAAAGAATAGAGGGAAAAGAACTACTCCTTATTATGAGCTCCTGTTTCATCACTCTTGCACCTCAGATGGCACAAGTGGTTTCTGTAATGTTTAGGAGTAGACCCACGCCACTGTTCACTCTTATTGCCATTGATTTCTCTTCACTGTCTTGGAAAGTGGAAGCTGCAAACCTGCCTGTGACTCTCTCTGCCGCCTGCCAGTGTTGCTCATCTCCATGCCTCTGAGGCACTCTGCACCCTCGACATCTTCTCCATCTCATTATAGGTGCCCTACTAGAGAAGGGCTCTCTACCTGGGGCACATCTATACTACAGAGGAAGATCCAAACTGTGTCTGTCAATCTTCCAGGGTTCGAATCAGCGATCTAGTTAAAACAGCTAATTCAAAGTGAGAGGGGCACTCTGGTCAATGCTGGTAACCCTGCTTTCACAAGAAGTAAGGGAAGTCAAAGGAAGAGTGTTCTTCCTTCAACTTCCTGCAGTGTGGACAGCGCCAGAAGCCGAATTAAGCTACTTCAACTTCAGCTAAGCAATTAACGTAACTGAAGTTGCATATCTTAATTTGACTTTGTCCCGCTGTCTAGACATACTCCCTGGGACCTTCTTAGGAAATTCTGTTAGCTTCCTGGACTTCTCTTTCTAGGCATACACCATGTTCAGAACTGGTGTCTCTTATCACTTCTGTAGCCCTGCTGTCCCTTCAGCTTCCTCACAGAATACTTTCATGAAAATATCAGGCAATTCTGGCTGTTTTTCAATTCTGTTTCAACAGCTCTGCACATCTCTTCAAAACCTACTTATTGACTATGTATCAAATGTCTGGGATTCAAAAACCACAAAACTATTATTTAACTAGGGTAAACACAACATAAACATAACAGAGTGCAGCAGTGGCATGAAGTCAAAGTATGCAACACATGCCTTGTTTGGCCATGAAAGCCTTGACTTTGATTTCATGAGTGTCTGTGCCTCTATGACAATTCCATCCCGTGCTCAAACACTAATGGAGGATACCATTTTGTAAAACATACACATAGTGTGACCATGCACACACCATATGTGCAAGGTCACGCCATAGGTGCAAATATCGAATTGCATGCCTCACTGAGGCATACCAATGGATTCAATAAGGGTATGTCTACATTACAGTGTTAATTCAAGTTATCTTAATTTGAAATAGTTAATTCGAATTAAGTTAATTCGAATTAACGTGTCTACACACAAAATGCAGTTCCAATTAGCGTTTTGCTAATTTGAAATACTGCATCCACACCGAGTGGACACTGATTCGGATTTAAGGCTGGCTGGAACCAGGTCAGGGGTAGGGCATCAGGTCAGGAGTGTCTTTGTGTGGCTGTTGCCTGAGACTATCTGAGGCTTGTGCTTAAAGGGACACACACACACACACGCACACACACCCCCGGGCAGCCGGTTCCCAGGTGGCCCTGCTTGCTTGCCTGCCTTGCTGAGAGACAGCAAAGCATTTGTGTCTCAGAGTGCTCTGGTTGCCCTCACTCAGGACACCATAGCACTCTGCAACATGGAGCCAGAGCTGCCCCTGGCCACTCTGGTGCTTCTTGTGAACATGTTGCTGTGAGCCTGGCTGCACTTTCTGCAGGCTGCCATCGGGGAGCTGTCAGTATCCAGGAGGCCCTGTGGGAGAGCTTCCACCCTGAGGAGCACTCAGAGGCTCCCTGGTCTGCCCCACTGGAGGCTTGTGCCTCATTCCTCCCTCATGTCCTTCCACTTACCCCTCCCCCAACCCCACTTCCTGATGTAAAATAAAATATACGTATTTTCATGAACACAAACTCTCTTTATTTAACAAAACTGGTGGGGGTGGGGGATGAAACTCTGGTGAGACTGGGGAAAGGAGGCGGGAGAGGGGAGGGGGAAACCTGGGAGGAGGGAGCTGGAAGGGGGAAGCAAGGGGAAGAAGGGGGAGGGGAAACTCAGGGCTCAGGGTTGGGGGTCTCGTTGGACCACCTTGATTTTCATGCGAACCTGCTCCTGGGATCGCATGTGGCCTTTAGTGGCCAGGCTGGCAGCTATCCTGCCATAGACGGCTGCATTCCTCCATCTAGTATGGAGATCATGGACATTGGGGGCATTCTACCCCAAACCTGAGTAAGGTCCACCCTGATCTCCGCCCTGGACCAGGAAGGTGCCCGCCTTCCCCGGGCCCTGGCAGGCTCATGGGAGCTGGCAGACTGCTCCTGGGGAGCGGTGGAGGGCTGGCTGCCAGTGGCTTGCTGGCTCATGTTTTGGGGTCACTGGGTCAGAGGCAGTAACTGCTCGCTCTGGACCAGCAGGCTTGGAGGTGGCACAGGCACTGTGGCCATAGTCTATCCCTTTAAGGGCTCCGGGGAGGGTGGAGGAGGGAGAGGAGTGTTCTTGCTTGAGGCTGGAGTGGCCACCAGGGCACCCTGGGAAGGCTGGAGGCCCCCTATTTTGAAATAAGTGTCTACATAGCACTTATTTTGAATTAGCTAATTCAAGTTTGGTGTTACTCCTCGTAGAATGAGGTTTACCAAATTCGAATTAAGCGCCCCGCTATTTTGAATTTAATTCGAAATAGCGGTTTGCCTGTGTAGACACTATTAAAGTTAATTCAAAATAACGGATGTTATTTCGAATTAACTTTGATGTGTAGACATACCCTAACACTTCAACAGTAGTTGCTCTTAGGTCTTGTCTTCACTCTGCTGATGATTGACAATGCCCCAATTGATTATCTGGAGTTTGATTTAGTGATTCTAGTTAAGATTCACTAAATCAAACTCAGAGGGCACCCCTGCTGGCAGTTGGTAGTCCTGCTCTTGCTAGGAGTAAGGGAAGCTGACAGGAGTGTTTGCTCCCATCTGCCTCCCACTGTGGGGATGGCACCAAGCTCAGTTTAAGGTAAGATGACTCCAGCTATGTAGAATATGTACCTTAATCTGAGCTTCCAGGTCTAGTGTAAATCTGACCTTAATAGCAACATTTTGGTGTCTTTTTGGGATGTTGCTTCCAACCAGCTGTTGGCATTATGGGGAATATTTTCTGATCAAAGGTATATGGAGAGTTAAGGGTGCTTCAGAAAGGGCGAGGCAATCACGTTAAGAATGAAGTTGAGGTGAAGGTGATAAAACCCCACATTTGGTGAGAATGGGAAAGGGGAACCCTGGGTTTGTCAAGGGAGACCCCATTGGGCAAAATGGCTGAGCAAGCCTGGCTGCTGGAAACAAGACAAGCATGCTCCTACTCAGTTTCATGCTCCACCCTGATGAGGGATTTGATTCTGGGGAGTGCATTGAGTGCAATCCACAATGAGGAGAGTGGCTTATTTTGCACTTCCTCAGACCTGCTGAGGAACAAACCCGGACAAAAGGTGGGCTAGAGCAGTATTGCTTTTGTGGTTGTTTATTGGTACAGATTCTTAGGAGTAAGGTGATACTCACACACACACACACGCACACACCTCATTCATGCTGGCCCTTTGGAGGCAGGCTGCAAGTGTGGTGTAGATTACTTTTGATTTCACTAGTGGCTGGAGTGCTGGCCAGGTGTCAGTTTCCCGGAGACTTGACCATGATGTTCCTTGGGAAATCCCTTCGGATCTGTAGGAGGCTTTACTTTCTCTGGGCGGGTCCCAGGTTTCTGCTGTGATGTTACATTTTGTCCAAGAGAGAGATATTTTCTGGACGCTTTTTAGTTAATTTATCTGCTTGCAGAGTCTTTGTCCACCTTAAAAGGTCACAGATTCTAAACTGCCTGTTTGGATGGGTATTTCTCATTCACACACATTCCACAGGTTACATACATATTCATAAGCAATATGATACCTAGGTAAGTAACCAGAAACCCACCATAAATTGGATTACTTGACATACTAACAGGACCTAATGTAAATACTATGGGTTAACATACCAAAGGCATGATAAGAACTTAACATGAATTGTAACTAAGAGAGGTAGGGTCAAGGGAAAAGGGGAAAGCAGAGGAGTATGTCCAGTCAGCTAGATGCCAGTAGAGGCGGGTGTGACGGACTGGGCCGGGTCTGGGCACTGCCGAGGGGTGTCTGCTGAGGGCAAATTGCTCAAACTCAGGGCTCCTTACAGCCCCTGACTGGAGGCCTTTCCCAAATAGGCCACAAACCAGTCACACCAAGCGCTTAAGCTGCCAATCTGGACAGCAGGAAGCCTCACAAGCAAAACCCCTCAGGCACCCCACCTCTCCCTGTGCCACAGTCAGCCCCGGGCCTAACACACAGGTGTGGGGTTATAGAACCCAATCTCACCTACCCCGAACGGGTTCTCCTGGTCCAAAAAGACCAGCCACAGTTCCCAGTCAATTTACACTTTGGATCTTACCCACAAGATCACGCTGGGCCAATCCTTTAGAATCTAAAATCTAAAGGTTTATTAATAAAAGAAAGAAAAGGTATGAGAGTAAGGTTGTTAAGGAAAATACATTACATGCATCGAATCACCAAGTTCTCAATGCAGGCTCTCAGCAGAGATGTTGCAAACTGCTATCTTAAAAGTCTCTGGTGTACATCCAATGTCAGGATGGGCTAACGATTCTTCCCAGCTCGCTGTTCCTCGCAAGGCTGCATCTGGAATCATAGGAGAATTGAGGGCAAGATGGAGTTTGCCTCATGGCACTTTATATCCATCCCTGGTCTCTTCCAAGCTGGAGCAGGTCACATGGCCAAGTGACCTATCCCTGTGTCCCATGTCATCAGCCATGATATTGGCTGGTTTGCAAGTTCCCAGAGGCATTCCTCAGGTGTGTATTGGGCACCTTGCGAGCCATTGTCCTTGGGGCTGTGCTAATTAGCATAGTCACTGACTGAAGAATTGCTCCTTACAACAGGCCATCCGGAGCCCATTGCTCTGTCTCAGGCAGAGATCATTCCCAGTATAAGCACAGAGTTCATATTCATAACTCCACATACAGACATCATAGAAGTACATGAATAGCATATACAGAATTAGTAGAACATAAGCTTTCATTTGACACCTCACATGGCTCCCTTTGTACAGACTTTGGGACAAACACCCCCCATGGGCGCAGCAATGATCTGGCTGCTCCCTTTAAAATCCAGTAACAGTGGGCGGGGGTCATGTCCAACTGGTTACAGCTATAGCACAGATATAGGAGTGGGGAAGGGACCAGTGTCCTGGGGAAGGTGCTCTGACCCCACACTACAAAACAGCATATCTACACCTTGCTGCCCATGAAGTGATTATGTCACTGCCCCACCAACCAAGTGCATGAAGGGTCCCCAATACTGCAAAATATCAACTCTCCCACCACTGCCTACCAGCCAGACAATGAGAAAGGGAAGAAGAAACCATCCAGCTGCACTTTTGCTGCAAACCCACGTGCCCTTTACCCCACAAACATTCCTTTCTCCCAGATCTTCCCTGCAAATTTCCCTCTACACCTTCTTTCCATAGCAGCTCTGTCAGGCAGGGCAAGTGAACAGGGCTCTGTGCCCTGGAACTGCGCTGAAGGGCTAGAGTCAGGAGTGGAGTGGAAATATGTGTGTGTGTGTGGGAAGGGGGAGGTGTTACCCCAGAGTCTCAGTAACAAGCATAATCTTTTAAATTAATTTAGAATTTAGGATAAGGGATCTGACTGATTATATTAAATGCTCTGGTTACCAGAAGGGAGGCCCCTGACACCGTATCTGATCACCAGTGATTTCTCCCCCAAAAAACACGCTTGGAGTCCAGATTCAAGTTCACTAATATATTGTAAGAATTTAAATTGACAAGTGCATGAACCAGAACAAAAACAACCAACAAATGCAACCCCCACCCCAAAACAGAAGAGCAGAAAGACAGAAAGATCCCCAATACAGGTAAGGTATTTATATGTTACAAAGTCTCTGTCGCCAATGGTGGTTCTGGTGCTTGCGACCTTCTACCTTTGGGCTCAGGTTAGCCCTTAGGGAGGAACCGCAAGTGATCCCTCACAGTTCTGGTATGATTCTCGTTGGGCCTTCACCACAACGGAGTGTTTCAGGGACGATGACAATGTTATGGTCCGAGGCAGGTAGAGATCAAACACCTCTGCTTGGTGTATCCCAGATCACCAGTGCTGAGCCTTCACCACAGCGTGGTGTGGGAACCCACCGCAGTTGTGAAAGATCCCTGTGCCTTTTCCCTCTGTGGCGCTGTGCTGTCCTCACAGACACAGATCGGAACACTGACCACCCCACCTTTGGGTGCAGTGTTTGGTTTTTTTTTTAGAACCTTTGGCAGGTAAACTGTAAACTTGTGTAGGGTGGTGTGCCCAATTTCGGGCTGGGTGCAAAGGATCTGCGTGCCTGGTGCAATTTTGGTACTGAGTGCAGACACTTAAGGCGGGAAAAGTTTAACTGTCTTTCCAGAAACTCCATTTTGTTTTCAGTTACTGATGGCAGCAACTGCTCCTTTAAGTGTGCACCTTACCCACATCCTATTTACAACAATTACATTATAAACATTATAAACAAATCAACATTATAATACCACTTTAACAGAGGCAACACTTCCACATGCTCCCCTCCAGTCACACCCCTGGATGTGATGTCACAAATGTTCTTCTGAAGCGAGTGTGTTGCCGTTACTGAGGCTACGTCTACACTGTGGTTTTTTTGCGAAAGATGATATGCAAATCGTGCTCTCATTTGCATATGTTCTGCCAATCCTTTTTGCGGAAGAGCTTTTGAGGCTAAAAAGCCCCGTGTTGATGGGCCATTTGTTGGAAAAAATCCCTTTTGCACAAGATCCTGTAAACCTCCTTTTTGAGGAATAAGGGATTTTGCGTCAAAGGGTTTTTTTCCAACAAATGGCCCTGTCTACACGGGGCTTTTTGAATGTGCAATTCACAGTAGGGAGAGTTCCCACAGGAACTGGTGCTCGTCAGCCACCGTTGCTCTTACATGATATTGCTGCCAAGAAGTGTCTCCTGTACTTCTTAGTGCCAGAGGGAAAGACATCTTTAAGGATATGATTTACTCATGGAAGTTATGGATCTCATGACTTTACCAGACTTTGGTGACTTCTTTGGCTTCATCTGTTAGTGGCTGGAGCTGGGGCTATGAGCCTCCCCTGCCCCACGGCTGCTGCTGGGGCTATGACCCCGTTCTGCCAAGGTGGGAGACTGGCTGTCAGCCCCCCTTGAGGCTCCAAATGTCATTTCTCCTTCCTAAGCCCTTCCCCACCCCAGCTAATTTTAGTAAAAGTCACAGGTCAGGACTCCCGTTAATTTTTTTATTGCCCATGACCTGTCAGTGACTTTTACTGAAAATAACCATGACCAAATCTTAACCTGAAAGCTCAGCAGTGGTTCCCGTTCTGATCACAGCCTGTCCAGCCTCCTCTGACATTCTGCTCCCTCCAGTCACAGGAGCCATCCCATGATCCTTCACATCCAAACTCAAGCTTTTTCTCTGTGCACACCTCCCCCCAGCCCCTAACTTACCTTTGGTTATTGTATTTTTGTCTTCAGTCAGGAACATAGTCTTCGTACACTTTGGTTCAATAACACATCCTAACACAATAACTCACATCATACAATTTTAAGTTAACGGAGGCCCTTTTCACACACCTATAAAACATATGATCCCTGCTGGGCTCCAACTTTTCACAATGTGGGGAAAGAAGGTGTCAGAGCAGTGCCTGCTCCCAGCACCATGTCTCTTCCCATAAGAACCTTCCCAACTCATGCCCCACATTTTTACACTGCCACTATGACTGTTATATTCTAGTAGCACTTAAAGACTCCAACCTGGATGGGAGCCTATTATACTAGGCATTATAACAGGGCTACTCAACTTTGGAAGCCCTAGGGGCCACAATGATACTCACAGCACATGCTGAGGCTTGCAACTTAAGTGTGGTTGCATATACAGGCAAATATATATGCAAATAAATGCAAATAGCTTCTTTCACACTGATGGGCATGAATACAAAGATTAAGTCAAGTCTACACAACACGTAGTCCCCAATTAAGTCAGTTCTGCTGATATTAACCAAATGCAATATTTACCTGATTTCCACCCATATAATAGCACTTTTAATGAGCAATGACAGTCTAGGAATTTAACTACTAAAACGCATATCAACAGAAGACCATTATATTGACTTGCCATTGTGTAGCATGGTCCCAGTGGAGGCCATGTTCAAAGGATCCCATCGGTGGGCCACGTGTTGAGCCCTGCATAAACCCAAACCGCACCGTGGGCCACGAACAAATGGGCCGCAAGCTGCACGTGGCCCACGGGCCATGTGTTAAGTAGCGCTGCATTATAATGTGCCCATGTCTCACTATTTTATTAGGAATAATATGAAGTTGGCTCTTGCTACAATCTGTCTTGAGATTAAAAGAAAATCTGCAGATCATGCACATATTTATTTTAGAACTTTTAAATTTTAATTCAGTTCATAAATTAATTATTTTGCTAGAGGTATTCTTAAAAGGGAAGAAACTCTGCTTCCAAGTTTCTGAGATTTGTTGTTGTTGTTTCAAGATATAACTAGGCAAAGCCACAAACCAAACAACTGGAATTGGGCAGGGAACTGGGTGAACTTCTTTCTCTTCCACTTGCAGTTTAGTTGCTCAAGGTGCACGGACACATCACACAATGTGTGCAACTTTAATGGATAGTACAGGTCATGAGAAACGTTCACTGAAATTCAGCTGCTGAGGCATTATTCCAGATTGCCACTCTTGTTCCAATGTAATGCGACCTGAGTACATATGTTGTGATTTGCTGAGCTGGGCACCTATGAAGCAGACAGCAGTAAGACAGTTGGAAAAGAGGTAAGAGGAGGCCCGTCAACAGGGTTGGGGCAAAGGAGATAATTGGCCTGGGGCCTGGTGATTCAAAATAGCCAGGCAACAGTGGTGGTAGCCAGAGCCCTGGGCCCTTTAAATTTGCACTTGATCCTCACAAGGAGTATATCAGGCAGTGCTAAGGATTGGGGAGAGGGGAGGGAGGAGTGTTCCAGGCAGCACTGCGATCTGGCTGCCCCCACTCTGTCACTTTTGCCTGAGCCTCTCCCCCCACCCCCTTTCTGGGAGCAGGGAGCTGTCCCCACACCTTTCTCAGGGGCCTGGCAATACTGTCAGACCCCTTGAGTAAGAGGAAATAAAAAATGCTGGAAAGAGAACAATATAATAAGGACTCATTTTTAAAATTCTGGAGTTTCCTAGAACACAGCCAGGTTGCCTGGGGAAGAGATTCCTTGAGCTCCAGAGCCATCCACAAGTTGTACCCATTTTCTTCTGTAGTCCAGGGTCTTCAACTGACTTCCCCCCAAAGAAATAAGTATCCCAACATCTCTAGAATGGCAGCAGGCAAATATTTGCCTACCGTGGACTCTGAAAATAGCTGAAAGACAAACAGACATCAAGGACACATTAGGAATGACATTTACTTCAGTTAAGTCCTCTAGAAGCACTGACAGGATGAGTGAATAAAGCAGAAGTGAGAATATCTTCTGTCAGAAGATCAGGTTTTTTTTTTTTTTTTAAGGCTTTCTGTCTAGCTAGGAGGAGATAAGCCGAACAGATTTATGGTCTCTGAAATTTAAAGTGGGCACTGGGCAGACCTGGAGGGGAGGTCTGTCCCTAATCCAGTGTTTCCCAATTGGTGCTCCGCAGAACCCTGGGGTTCCGTGAAGCAAAAGTAGGGGTTCCGCGAGGAACCGGCACTCTCCCGGCCCCTCTGAAAGAGAGAGAGCTGGCTAGCCAACTTCTTAAAGAATCATAGAATCATAGAGCCATAGAGCTGGAAGAGACCTCAGAAGGTCATCAAGTCCAGCCCCCTGCTCTAGGCAGGACCAATCCCAACTAAATCAACCCAGCCAGGACTTGGTCAAGCCGAGACTTAAACACCTCTAGGGATGGAGACTCCACTGCTTCCCTAGGTAACCCATTCCAGTGCTTCACTACCCTCCTAGTGAAATAGTTTTTCCTAATATCCAACCTGGACCTCTCCCACCACAACTTGAGACTATTGCTCCTTGTTCTGCCATCTGTCACTACTGAGAACAGCCTCTCTCCATCTTCTTTGGAACCTCCCTTCAGGAAGTTGAAGGCTGCTATCAAATCCCCCCCTCACTCTTCGCTTCTGCAGACTAAACAGACCCAACTCCCTCAGCCTCTCCTCATAAGTCATATGCTCCAGCCCCCCTAATCATTTTGGTTGCCCTCTGCTGGACCCTCTCCTATGCGTCCACATCCTTTTTGTAGTGGGGGCCCCAGAACTGGACACAATACTCCAGATGTGGCCTCACCAGAGCTGAATAAAGGAGAATAATCACTTCTCTGGACCTGCTGGCAATGCTCCTCTTAATGCAACCTAATATGCCATTAACCTTCTTGGCTACAAGGGCACACTGTTGACTCATATCCAGCTTCTCATCCACTGTAACCCCCAGGTCCTCTTCTGCAGAACTACTACTTAGCTGATTGGTCCCCAGCCTGTAACAATGCTTGGGATTCTTCCGTCCCAAGTGCAGGACTCTGCACTTCTCCTTGTTGAACCTCATCAGATTTCTTGTGGCCCAATCCTCCAATTTGTCTAAGTCACTCTGGACCCTATCTCTGCCCTCAAGCGTATCCAGCTCTCCCCCTAGCTTAGAGTCATCCGCAAACTTGCTGAGGGTGCAATCCATCCCCTCATCCAGGTCATTAATAAAGATATTGAACAAAACCGGTCCTAGAACCGAACCTTGGGGCACTCCGCTAGAAACCGACCGCCATCCTGACATCGAGCCGTTGAGCACTACCCGCTGGGCCCGGCCTTCTAGCCATCTTTCTATCCATCTTACTGTCCATTTATCCAATCCACATTCCCTTAACTTGCTGGCAAGAATATTGTGGGAGACCGTATCAAAAGCCTTGCTAAAGTCGAAGTATATCACATCCACTGACTTTCCCACGTCCACAGAGCCAGTTACCTCATCATAGAAGCTAATCAGATTGGTCAGGCACGACTTCCCCCCTTGTGAATCCATGCTGACTATTCCTAATCACTTTCCTCTCTTCCAAGTGCCTCAAAATGGATTCCTTAAGGATCCCTTCCATGATTTTTCCAGGAACTGAGGTAAGACTGACCGGCCTATAGTTCCCTGGATCGTCCTTCTTCCCTTTTTTGAAGATGGGCACTTCATTTGCCTTTTTTGCAATCATCCGGGATTTCTCCCGATCTCCACGACTTTTCAAAGATAATGGCCAAAGGCTCCTCAATGACATTTGCCAACTACCTCAGTATCCTTGGATGCATTAAGTCTGGACCCATGGATTTGTGTACGTTTAGCTTTTCTAAATAGTTCCTAACCTGTTCTTTACCCACCACGGGCTGTCCATCTTCATCCCATCTTGCGTCACTTAGCGCAGAAGTCCAGGAGCCGACCTTGTCCATGAATACAGAGGCAAAGAAAGCATTGAGTACTTCAGCTTTCCCCACATCATCTGTCACTAGGTTACCTCCTTCATCCAGTAGGGGCCCCACACCCTCTCTGATCACCTTCTTCTTGTTAACATGCGTGTAGAAACCTTTCTTGTTTCCCTTCACATCCTTAGCCAGTCGCAATTCCATTTGTGCTTTCGCCTTTCCGATAACCCCCCGGCATTCTCGAGCTATACATTTAAACCCCTCCCTGGTCATTTGTCCAAGTTTCCACTTTTTGTAAGCTTCCTTTTTGTGCTTAAGTTCACCAAGGATTTCCCCGTAAGCCAATCCGGTCTCCTACCATGTTTGCCTCTCTTGCTACACGTCGGGATGGTTTCTTTCTGTGCCTTCAATAAGGCTTCTTTAAAATACTGCCAGCTGTCCTGGACTCCTTTCCCCTTCATGTTAGCATCCCAGGGGATTCTGCCCATCAGATCTCTGAGGGAATCAAAATCTGCTTTTTTGAAGTCCAAGGTGTGTATTTTACTACTCTCTTTTCTTCCTTTGGTCAGGATCCTGAAATCTACCATCTCATGATCATTGCTTCCCAGGTTGTCACCCACCTCCACTTCCCCTATTAGTTCCCCCCTGTTAGTGAGCAGAAGGTCAAGCTGCGCACTGCCTCTGGTCAGATCCTTCAGCACTTGCGTCAAGAAGTTATCCCGAACATTCTCCAAAAACTTCCTGGATTGCCTGTGTTCTGCCGTACTGGTTTCCCAACAGATGTCAGGGTGATTAAAGTCCCCCACGAGAACCAGGGCCTGCGATCTGGAAGCTTCTCTCAGTTGTCCGAAGAAAGCCTCATCTACCGCATCCACCTGATTCGGTGGCCTGTAGCAGACACCAACCACAACATCACTGCTGTTGTTTGCGCCTTTAAACTTAACCCATAGACTCTCAACAGGTTTTTCTCCCTCTTTATACTGGAGTTTAGAGCAATCATAATGCTCCCTTACATATAGTGCAACTCCTCCTCCTTTTCTCCCCTGCCTGTTCTTCCTGAACAGTCTATAACCTTCCATGACAGCGCTCCAGTCATGCGAGTCATCCCACCAAGTCTCTGTTATCCCAATTAAATCATATTTCTTGGACTGGGCCAGGGCCTCCAGTTCTTCCTGTTTGTTGCCCAGGCTTCTCGCATTAGCGTACAAACACCTCAGGTAACCAGTTGATCGCCCTATCTTCTCCATTCAAACGGGGTCCTCCTTTCTTGCTCGTTCCTCTCTGCATTTCTTCCCGGTATCCGACTTTCCCACTCCCCTCAGGGTTTTGGTCACCGTCCCCGACGAACCTAGTTTAAAGCCCTCCTCACTAGGTTTGCAAGCCTGCCCGCGAAGATGCTCCTTCCTCTCTTCGTTAGGTGGATCCCATCTCTTCCTAACAATCCTTGTGGCCGAAACAGCACACTTGTTTCCCGTTCCACCCTGGTGATGCAGAGGCATAGCGAGGCGGGGGCAGAGGGGAACAGTTGCTCCCATCTGGCATAGTAGGGGGGTGCTGGACAGGGGTGACCCCACGTGACCCACAGCAGAGAGGGAAGCACTTTCCCTTCCCAAAGGAGCCGGCGCGTGCTGCCTGAACAGCTGTGGCTGTGGCACCCAGTAACTTAGTTCTGTGGCCTTTCTGTGTGGTGAGGGGGCGGGAGGACAGGAGACCCAGGGCTGTGCAGCTCCAACTGTGCAGGCAGCGCGCTCTGCCCTGGGACTCCCTGCATCCTCCCTCCGCCCCGCAGGATGGCATCGCGGAAGTAAGTTGCTGGAGTGCAACAGCCCCCGCTGTTCAGGCAGCGCGCGCGCCAGCTGTTTGGGGAGGGAAGTGCAGTCGCACACTTCCCGGAACCCAGAGGTGTTGCAGGAGTGCCAGGTACTGGTCCCAGCTGCCCCTGTCCCCTGCCCCCACCAGCACTGTCCCCAACACCCAGCAGCACCCTGGCCCTGGCCCCAGCACCCTGCCACCCACCCCAGCACCCAGCAGCACCCTGTTCCTGGCCCCAGCCACCCACCCCAGCACCACCCTGCCATCCATCCTAGCACCCAGCAGCACCCTGGCCCTGGCCCCAGCCCCCTGCTACCCACCCCAGGACCCTGCCACTCACCCCAGCACCCAGCAGCATCCTGTCCCCGGCCCCAGCACCCTGGCCCCAGCCCCAGCAGCACCCTGTTCCTTGTCCCAGCATCCTGCTCCAGCACCTGGCCACCTGTGCCAGCATCCTGCCACCCACCCCAGCACCCAGCAGCACCCTCTCCCAGCCCCAGCACCCACTAGCACCCTGTCCCCTGCCCCTACCAGCACAGTTGGGTCCACATTAGTGAGGCTTGGGGGTTTGGGAGGGCTTTTTTTTTGCATCTCACTTGTGTGGCCCCAACTGACTTTTCTGTGGGTCAGTGACCCTTGACCCAAAACAGGTTCCCCGCCCCTCTCATAAATAAAGACAATGCTAAAACCTTTTGTGTTTCACAAAATATTTTATTTCAAAATGAAACCTGGCCAACAAGCCCCCAGTTGGGGCCAAACCCCCATCTCACTGCAGCATCATAACACTTCTGCACCACCTGACCCCAAATCTGAGCCTATCATACACGGGAACCTCCTGTCCTGAGCCTCTTACATCCCCAAACTCCTGCATCCCCACATCCTCAGTCTTCTGCCACAACACCCTGCACCATCCACACATCACAGATCTGTGTCCTGAGCCCATTATACTCACAACCTCCTTGCTCTGAGCCCCTCATCTATCCAACCCAAACTCCTGCACCCTCACATCCACAAGCCTGTGGCTTGCTCAGCACCCCAACCTTCCACCTGAGCCCAACACTCCCCAGCCTGGAGGCCCCTTCCCGAGCCAGCATCCCCTTCTCCTGCATCCAAATTCCCTCCCAGAGCTTGCACTTCTCACCCCTTCCCATACCCAAATCCCTCATTCCCACCCCAGAGCCCGCACCTCCTGTCTCAACCCAGTGAGAGTGTATAAGGGCTAGGGATAGCAAGTGATGGAGAGGGGGAGAACAGAGAGGATGGGGCCTCAAGGAAGGGGTGGTGTCTGTGCGGAAGGAATGTGATTTTCATGCACCGGTGGGTCCTCCTCCCCTCCTTTTTTTTCTTTTTTTTTCTTTTCAAACTTACGGGTTCCTTGAAATTCTGAAAAGCTGAAAAGGGTTCCATGGCCAAATAAAATTGGGAAACACTGCCATAATCATTTGAAAATAATAGAAGTACCTGTAGTAGCAGAGAAAGGCAAACCCCTAAAATTTGTTCTCTGGCTCCTTACAGAATCACTCAGACAGTCAGATGATTTTAAATTTGATTAAAAAACCCCCCCACAGAGGTTCCTGGCTTCTATGATGGCTTCAAATGCTAAAGCTCATGCTTTGATTGTCAGATGTCTTTGATTTACCATTAAAGAAAAAAAGATAAGGCAACTAGACTGTGGGGGGAAACAATTTTGTGGGAGACCACAAAAATAAGATAATATTTGTTCAAGATTTTGCAGAGATGTGGTTGAAAAAAAGATTATTCTTTTGAAGAGTTTGGGAACTTGCCAAGATGCAAAGGGCTCAAATATTTTATAAAGTTTCTAGCTCAGTCCCATGTCAAGGATGTTCATCTGTTACAAAATCCATGGGAAATAGGAAGATTTTTAAATACCCATCAGAAAGCTGAATAGCCAGCAGCAAACTGAATGTCTTGAGAGTATACTTCCAAGTTATGTCTTATGCCTTACTTGCTTATATGAACTTATCCAGTTACCATGACTAACTTTCTTATTTGGTTTCTCTCTTTTGACTTTTGGGAATTTCAGTTCTTATCAAATGGATGATTGTGAAGTGCTCCAGCAGGTGAGCTAAGGGAAGACTTCAACCCAAAGTGATCTCATAAGGGTGAAATGATTGTGTTAGTCTTTATTTAAACTTGTGCATTAGCCATATTCAGTGCCTTTGCTCCTGTATTTGTGTGGAGGAAATAATGAAACATTTGGCAACTTGACTAATTTGCTAGATCAATGTGACTCTTTTGTTTGATTAAACAAGATCTACCTGTTCAGATCTGAACAACAGTACAACAAAGAGATCACCCGGGGGTTGTGCAGTTCTATGTTGATCTGTAGGAACTTGAAGGCCCCAATTAAAACTGATGCCACTGGGAGATTCTTCGTTTCCATGTCTTGCCATTGTGGGTCTTTCTCATAGTCTGGTGTTTTGGCATCCTAAGTGCTGGAAGTGCAGGAGACAGCTTTCTACACTGCAAGCTGTGGAAAAGTGCATAGGAGCGGACAGATGTAGCTGTGCCCCGTGTAGGCCAATGGAGCTGTGGAGAGGACCAAGAGGGGATACCAAGCTACATGAACAAGAGACTCCTACACTAGGGATGTGAACGACTAGTCAACTATCCGATAAGCAAATGCCTAATGGATAGTCAACATGCTAGTCGACTAGTCGCTTTCCCCCCATCCTTGCTGCCTCTATCAGAAAGAGGCAGCAAATGGGGCGGGGGGGAGGAGAGAAGGGAGGTCTTCAAAGCAGCAGTGCCACGTGGAGCCTGGGGCCAGACCTTGGGCTCCATGCGGCACTGCCACTTTCAAACACTGCATGCAGCCTGGGGTGAGGCTCCCCACGGTGTTTTTAAGTGGCAGGGCTGCATGGAGCCCAGGGTCAGCTGGGGACTCAAAGTTTCCAGCTGACTCCGGTCTCCATGCAGCGCTGCCGCTTTGAAACACTGCGGGAGCATGGGGCCAGAGGAGGACTGCTTGAGTCCGTAGCTGGCCCCGTGCCTGCAGTACTTTCGCCTTTGAAGTATAGCAACAGCCCAAGGGCTGTTGCTACATTTCAAAAGCAAAGGTGCCCGTATTGACTAATCGAATAGTTGATGCAAATTGCATTGACTATTCGATTAGTCAATTAATTGAAATTTAACATCCCTATTCTATGCTGCCTATGGTATTCTTTTTCTTCCTCCCTCCCATCCTGCCCCTATATGTTCCATTCCTCTCTTCTCCTGCCTTTCTCTTCCATCATGCTCTCCCTTTACTCTTCCCCCCATTGCCCTGAAACCCTCCTCTTGAGTTCCTTCCAGAACTTCTTCAGTCCCTTTCAAAACACCTGGTGTAGCCCAAGGTCCAGGGTGCTTCAGGAGCAGCCCTGGGAACTATTAGTTGTGGCATGTTGGGATAACTTCCTGGTTCCTGACAAGATGCACCCCCTGCTCTCCTAGCAGGGTCTCAGCACTGACTGGGCTTGGAGCAAGTAGGCTGCAAGCAGAGAGGCGGCTGCTGAACTGTAATCTTGGTCTGTGTTTGCAGAATAAAGCCTGTTCCTGGTGATTGGAGTGGGTCTGGTCTGAGGTGCACACACACTGACACGCAATGCAAAGCACCCAACGGAGCCTCAGGTCTAGTCTCCCAAAGTTGTGTAAAAAGTCACAAGGCTTCCACTATGTTAAATAACCTCATACAGGGCTAGTGAACAGGAGGCGCTACATTTTTTTAGTTATTGCTGCTGTGACTTGGATAGGGGAAGTTTGATTTTTTTTCCCCACACAAGCAGGAAGCTGCCACACAAGAGAACAAGGACAGCATGGATTCAGTTTGGAGTCCAGGGGGAGCCCAGGGTTTACTCTGGTTTGGTGTCAGTGAAGGTAGAGCCCTTCAAGGGTTGTTGAGGTCAGGAGACTCCTGCTACTAAGAGTGAAGGTGTTGGGAGTAAATCTTGGGGAGGACCATGGCAGTGCTATACCTCCCTGCACAGCACCAAATATGTGGGATTCTATGTTCAGTGGTGGTGCAGATTGCAGGATAGGTATCAAGGACTGGATAAAAGATATACAGTACATGCTAGCAGCCACTGGCATTCCTGAACCTTTGAAGTTCCCCACCCTCAACAAATACCTAAACAGGGGAGCCTGTAAATTAGTCCTTAATCTTCCACTTCCAGCCTGAGCTATTGAAGGGCGTAGAGCAGAGTACAGTGTCATTTATCGTTGGACTCCACGGTAGACTTTTAAGAGAGATGCCAATGCCCTGGAGAGACAGCCTCATCCTATGCCATTGAGTTAGAAGCCTTACTGCAGGCAGTAGAGGAGAAGCTCCGACAGGGCCAACCTTTCCCTGATCGGGATTATAAATTGACACAGTAGTTCATGGGGGGCATCCGGGACCAAGAAGTGTGGAACAGGTTGGCACCAATGTGGCCTTGCAACATGACATTACAACAGTTGCAAGGAGAATTGCTTCACCTGGCCCAGGAAAAGAATGTAGAGCAGTGGTCACCGACTACTGGTAGATCTTGGAGCCTCTGATAGGGGATCTTGACTGGTTTAGTCAAGAGGTTATCAAGCCCAGCACTTCAGCTGCCCTCCACAGACTGATGCGCATCTCCTGCTCTTTGCCTTGGAGTTGTCCCCTCAGGAACCTCCTGCTTTCTATGCAGGGCAGGGGAGACAGAGGAGGGGTGCTGATGTCAAGATGCCCCCTCTCCCACCCTGTATCCTATCTCCACAGAGCAGAGAGGGGGCACAGCAGGACTTGGGAGGGAGTTTGCTGGATGCTTTTGGGAGTGGTGCAGGGCCCGGGCAGGGGTGAGCCTGCCTTAGCTCCACTGCACCAATACCCAAGAGCCACCTGAAGTAAGCAGTGCCCAGCTAGTGCCCACATCCCGAAACCCTACTCCAGTAATGAACCTCCTCCTGCACCCCAGCCCCTTGCCCTAGCCCCAAGCACCTCTGCATCCAAACACCCTCCCAGAACCTGCCCTTAGAACCCCTTCTGGCACCTCAGCTGCCTACCCCAAGCTCAGCTCAGAGTCCCTCTCACACTCTGAATCCCTTAATCCAAGACCAGAGCCTGCACCCCAAAACTCTGCCCCAAACTGGCAAAAGTGAGAGAGGGTGGGGGAGGGAGGGAGGATGGAGTGAGCAGGAGCCTCAGAGAAGGGACACAAAGGAGGCAGGGCAAGGGTATTTGGGTTTGAGGTAGATCTTGGATTGCACTTAAATTCAAAAAGTGATCTTGTGCTTAAAAAGGCTGGAGATCACTGATGTAGAGGGTAGAATGGATAGGCCAGCCCAGAGAATGAACAACCTGCAACAAGCTGCCCTGTCAGATGGTGCTGTGCAGGCTGCTCCTGAGGTGCTTCCACCCACAGTTCTCCAGATTATGTGATGCTGCAGGCAGTGATGTAAATTACTCACTGGGCTAGTCCAAGAACTGACTGTCCTCCAGAAACAAAGCCATGTGAGAATGGGACAACTGATGGGGCTCTTGAATGAGGAAGTTGTGGAAGTGAATGGTATCCCATGCAAGGCTCTAATTGATTCAGGGTCACAGGTCACAACCATCATGGAGGATTTCTGAAGAAACCACCCTATTCTGGGCAAGCTGCATCTCATGCCCGCAGATAGGTTAATAGAGAGAGCCAGCAGCCAAGGAGTCTTCCATCAAGGAGCATTCAATTACATTTATCTTTTTATGGACAAACCTGCAACAGACTCCCTGCCCTTATGATGCCTGGGATGAAGTTCTGCGAGGAAGTCCTCATGTTGTTGGGGGCAAATGTCATCTATTCCAGCTGACAGGATTTAGATAACCAGTGGGGCTAGCTATTCCCAGACCACCTGAAAGGGAAGTCACCAGTCTGATATGAAGCCTAGAAGCAAGTGATCTCTGGCCAAGAGAGGCCATCCTTGAGATACACTAGCAAACAATCCATCTTGTTACGAGCTGGGGAAGGAAGAAGTGCACCTGTGAAGGTCCCCTGGGTACAGGATAGAGACCATACACTATTCTGGTAGAACCTGATGCTAAGACTCACCTGCCAGGAGATCTGAGGGTGGAGGAAGGCATAATGGATGTTGAACACAGGAAGGCTTGTATTTATCTTCAAAATGTAGGACAAACAATGGCTATCATAGAGGGAAACCAGCACCTCGCTACTGCTTCAGTAGTATACAACATGGCAAGAATGAGCACAAACTTTAATACTCTTCAGGGCAAGAACTGAGGGGAAAAGCTCAGTCCTATGCTGCTGTGCCAGAAGTAGACCTGAGTCATGCCTACCTGCACGGCTCCTAATACACTTTAAATGCAGAGGTGCAGCAGGAGTAGGTCCCAGACCCATTGCAAGCCAGGGCTGAGTTACTCTGCTGGCCAGCCTGCTAAAAAATGTACTGGTGGGGTGGGAGGAGGGAAATGCGAGTAGTCTATGCAGTGGTTCCCAACCTGTGGTCCATGGACCCCTGGTGGTGCACTATGGTACTGCAGGAGGTCCGTGGAAAGTTTAAAAATAAGTTTAAAATAAATGCGGTGACCCCGATCTTTACTTTTCGTTTCCTTTTCTTTTTTTTCTCCCCCAAGGAGGGGGGCAGTTCATGAAGTTTT
This sequence comes from Rafetus swinhoei, assembly GCA_019425775.1. Taxonomy (NCBI): domain Eukaryota; kingdom Metazoa; phylum Chordata; order Testudines; family Trionychidae; genus Rafetus; species Rafetus swinhoei. The sequence continues at coordinate 262,827,926 of CM033437.1, read as the reverse complement.
CATAGATTGAAAAGAAGTCTGTATGCTCAAAAAGGTTGGGAACCATTTGTCTACAGCATTAACCTATAAGCTTTTGTTTATTGGTTAATTGGTTAATCCAATACACCAGGGCTACTCAACTTTGGAAGCCCAGGGGGCCACAATGTTACTCTCAGCACATGCCGAGGGCCACAACTTAAGTGTGGTTGCATACACGTGGAAATATATATGCAAATAGCTTCTTTCACACAATATCCTGGCACTCCCGGCACCTCCTCCCTTGGGGCTAGAAACACCGACACCCTGTACCTAACTTCCAGCCAGCCTGTCCACTTGTGTCTTTCAATGCTCAACCCGCCTGGGAGACGCCTCGCCATTGTGGAGCATGTTCCCAGTGGAGGCCCTGTTCAAAGGATCCCACCCACAGGCCGCGTGTTGAGCCCTATGTAAACCCAACTGCACCATGGGCTCCAAACAAAAGGGCTGCAGGCTGCATGCAGCCCATGGGCCATGTGTTGAGTAGCCCTGCACTACACTATTACATCCTAAGGATGTTAAAATGCGGTTAATTGACTAGTCAACTAGTTGATGGAATTTCCATCAACTAGTCAATAGGCACTTCCGTATTCCTCCTTTAAAATGTACAAGAGCCCTCAGCTGTGCAGCAGCTGCCCCTTTGAAATGCTGCCTTGGGGTTTCAAAGTAGCAGTGCTGCACATCTGAAGTACTCCTCCCCCCCCCCTTTGCTGCCTCTATCTTATAGAGTCAGCGGGGGGGTGGGAGAGGGAGAGGGAAATCAACTAGTCGACTTGGATAAGCAAATGATTATTGGATAGTCGACTAGTCTTTAACATCCCTATTACATCCCTACTTCACAGGTCTCATTGCTGTTAGATCTGGCTTCCATCTCCTCTCCATCCATTGCAACTGCCCTGAAATGCTTGTCTTTCTGGCCTTATCCATTCACACTTCATTCATTCAACAGGGACATTCTCTTTACCTAACTCATTTTTAGGGATTATCCTACCAAGACTAAAGACTTTATACAAAGTTTCTATGTTCTATATGAAAAGATACAATGTTTCTATATAAAAAGACGTAATACAAAGCTATGTAAAAGGACTTGCTACAAAGTTAAAAACTTAATACAGAGGTTATATGAAAAGTTGATCCACATTCACATGAAAATGATTAATACAGAGATTTATGATTAATACAGAGATGTATCTACAACAGAATGCCGCCATAACCTTTCAGAGGCTGATGACACATATCATCAGGGATTTGAACTAGGGATATTAAAATGAAGATAATGAGCTAATTGAGTAGTCGGGGGGACGGGGGGCGGGGGGCGCGCTACCCCCGCTGCGGCTCTAACGTTTAAATGTAGTAGGAGCTAGGCTGCCCTACTATATTTAAACTGCCCAGCTCCTACTACATTTAAACTGCAGAGCCACAGCGGGGTTAGCTCTGCAGGGCAGCACGAGTCAGGACTAACCAGTCCCCACTCGCACCGCCTCCAGGAGCTAACCCCATTGCAGCTCGACTAGTTGCTTACATCCCTAATTTGAACTTCTCAGTAGTACTGATTTACCTCGATGATGTCAGAGTATTCTCCTGTACTTTTGAGGAGCATCTGCAGCTCCTGGAGATGGTTTTTGATGATCTTGTGTTGGTGGAGTCTAAGCTAATGCCCAGAAAGTGTCATTTGCTAGGAGAAGAGGTTGGATACTTTGGGCACATAATGTCTGCCCAAGGCATTGCAACAGATCCAGATAGGATACAGCAGGTGAGGGATCAGAGGATCACTTCTAACAGAAAGTATTACAATTTATTGGATTCACTGACTATTACAAGAGATACATCAAAGGCTACTTCAAATTGGCAGTCCCCTTAGTCAGACTAACTGCAAGGGAGACCCAGATCAGAAGGAGAAATCAGAGGGGTCCCACTGAGATATCCTATTCTGTTTGAATATAGGAATGTGACCAGACTTTCATGGAGCTGAAGACAAAGCTGATTACTGCACCAGCTTTGGTTATGCTGATTACAGCTTGTCATTCATGCTCCAGACAGATGCCTCTGTGGAGGGGCTAGGAGCTGCAGTGGCATAGGTTCAGTTAAGGCCGTGGCCTTGGCTTGTCCCCACTGAGGAGATGAAGGTGCAGAGATGGAGGAGTACATCTCCCAGCTAAGGGAATGGCTAGTTGGAGCATAGCATCAGGCTGCACAGGAATCTGAAGCTGCCAAACCTCACCTGAAAAGGACTCTGATCACTAGACATGAGAAGCCCCACTGACTCCTGGAGACAGTGTGCTAGTAGTCAGGGGAAAGAAAGGGAGACAGAAACTGGAAGACAGATGGGAACCAATTCCCATATCGTGATCAGATGACAAGGGGACTGTTCTGTCTGTCCTACAGTCAGAATCAGGAGGAAGAGAACAGGTGATATACCATTACCAAATTACACCAGACATGTTTCTACTTATTGGTTGAGTCAATCAACCAGTAGGTAGGGAAGTGGAAATGTAGGGATCCAAGCCAGGATGTGAGGGAAACTTCCCATTGAAGGCAGGGGTAAGGAAGGACCTCACAGGGAACTCTATCGATAGACCAGGTTGCTATAGGGGAAAGAAAACCTGCAGGGGGATGGCAGTGCAATGAAGGGGAGCCCAGGATACACTGCAGTGAGTCACCAGACCCAGACCAATCTGAGTCAGACCCTCAGTACTTTGACCTATAGGAGCTTTACCAGACCATGGGGAACATGGAGGAAGCCAACCAAATCAAGGAGAATCGGAACAAACATAATTGGATGGGAGAAAGGTAGACAGAGTGGGATCAGACTAAAGAGGTGCCCAGAGATAGCCCACCAGCTCTGTAGTGCTCAACGAGACAGTTCAGAGCATCTGTTTTGCCCAATCTGGAACAAAGGGCTGCCTGATGAAGGAGGAGTAAAGATGGGAGTTTTGGCCAGAGCTGCTGTGGGATGATGTACAGCAGGAAGCCCTAGGAAATATATGAAAAGTGTATGACATGTGATATTCCACTGGAGAGGGTTTTGACTAAGAAAAGGGACGAGGTTGCTCTTTCAATATGTGGGGGAAGGATGTAGTCCAAGGGCCAGTGTGCTTCAGGAGCAGCCCTGGGAACTACAAGTTGTGACCTACAAACTGTGGTTTGTTGGAAGAACTTCCTAGTTCCTGCCAGGATGTACCCTTGGCTCTCCCGGCAGGGTCTCAGCACTGACTGAGCTGGGAGCACATAGGCTGCAAGCAGAGAGGAGGCTGATGAACTGTAATCCTGTTCTATGTTCTTTACAGAATAAAGCCTGTTCCTGGTGGCTGGAGTGGGTCTGGTCTGAGATGCACACACACTGACACACAACATAGAGCACACAAAAGAGCCTCAAGCCTAGTCTCCCAAAGTTGCACATAAAGTCACAATAACTTCATAGCGGGCTAGTGAACAGGAGGGGCTACACTGGTATAAATCAGGCCCAGAGAATATGAATAGTGAGTATGAAATATACATAAGAGTCACTAACTGAACGGGATTGTTTGTTGTGCTGTTTGGTACTAGGGATATAAAATTCCATGTAATTACTTAACTGCTTAAACTTTATGTTTAAATGGTTAACGGATTACATTGCAGTGGATGCAGATGGGGTGCTTCAGCCCAGCTGGTCAAGAGCAGTCCCTGGCAAAACAGCCAGGCTGGAGTGGCTCCCCCTGCCACAAATGGGAGCTCCCTGTGCAGGCCCTGAAGGGCTGGAGCAGCCTCCACTGGTTATCTGTTATCGGTAAGCCTTACCCATTAAAGATGAGGCTTACTGGTTAACCCATTAACCCGTTACATCCCTATTTGGTATAGAACTTTACAATCGGCAGGAGCAGTTACATTTCTCCTCTCAGTAACATATTCATATGGGAAGAGAAACTGAACATTTGGCTGTAAATCAAAGTTGGGGAAGGGATGCAGCTTAGGGAAAATAATCCCCACAACATTCAATGTCTCACTCAATTCATCAAGCTGTATTATTAGTACACAATTGTTCAGTTTGGCAAATTGGAAAGATTACAATTAGGGGGAAACACAAAGGGATATCCTTGTTACACCTGATTAAAATGACAGGTTGGACCTCCCTGGTCTGGCACCAGATGTGAAAGGAATTTAAATTTCTTAATTTCTGTCCTATCACAACCCAGGTCCACTATAGCTTTTTAAATAGATCCATGCTGGCTATTGCCACAGCTCAACCAGTTCTTGCTGGATCTGCTTACCTGAGCACATCCCATACTTTCAACCTCTGTCTGGTATCTTGAGGATCTGACCGGCTATGGAAAAGGGAGATTTCCGGACTAGATGAGGTTGGGCAGAGGGGGCACCAGCCTCCCTGCTCTGCAAGCTGCTGCCGCCCTGATGGAGTTCCTAGCCCTCTAAACTGTGGCAGGCCAGTGTAATGATTTCATGCTATTTTTCTGCTACATGACTTTGCCTCACTCAATGAACAAAGTGGGCAGAACTCAACTAATGAGTCATGGCGGTGTTGTGCATGAGGCTGCTTTGTGCCTCACTGAGGTTACCTCAGTGTCGTTTTTAGCAGAAGTTGAAATGTGTAAGGTGGATGTAAAAGTAGTCTTGCCAGAAGAGATAGATAGGTCTCAGTGTTAAGAGGTTTGAGTGTGTCCCTAGGGAACTAGTGTTATCCTTGTCTCTGCCAAATAGCCAAAGTGCAAATAGCTCAGCTTCTACAAATCAAGCTCCAGCTGCCTCATGTAAGGCAACATTTCCCACAGGTGGCCTCTAATATGGTGCTTCTCCTTTGAATTAGGGCCTTGGGCAATACAGCTGGGACTTGATTTGCAGATGTTCTGAGAATACACAGATGCAAATGAAAGTATGGGGAGCTCTGCTCGGAATAGTTTCAGTATGTTGTTATAAACTATTAAATGATCAGAAAAATCAGCTTCCTGCAGACTGAGTCCTTCTAGACACAAAGCTACATAGTGATCTTCCAGTAAAGAAGCACAGATTGCTCAATGGCCCTTGGAGGTATATACCTGTCTTTTCTGAATCTGACGGAGGACAACTATCATTCCCGCCTTTCTGGTTGCAAAAGACAAAGGTGGGAACAGAACCCAGGTCTTAACTCTTGCAAAAGCAGAGTTGAGCTTTTCTTCCCCAAACAGACTGGCTAGGTTAAGTTTATGGTCCATGCCAAGGTTCCTTGTTGGCCTTGCCTGGTCTTTAACCAATAAAGAATATTACTCTCCCAAAGCCAGCGATGCAGCCCAGCATTTCCCTAGGCGTTCCTGTGAGCTGTGAAGGGTGAAAAACAACATTAATAATTAATAGCAAAAAATACGTATGTTTCCTATCAGTTAGATCTCCTCTACATAGCAAACATATTTTTGTACAACTGAAGTTCTGCTGGCAAGTTGTAGTCCTCTCTGTCTGAACAGGAACAAATAACCTGGTTAGTAAGGTGCCACAAGATCACTCCCTGTTTTCTGGTATTCAGAGTGCAAATTATCCTCCTCTGAAACCCCCCTTCAGATGGTAGTTCCCCCTTTGCCTTCCAAAGATCTGTCTGCAGGTTCATATGAAATTGGAAGTGTACCACGTGGGCACATAACATCTTTTTCAAAGTATTGTTCCTGCCTGACTCCGTTTTCATATCAACAATTTAGAAGCCGACCCCTTCCCAACATAAAACGTTGATTTCTGCCTCGAAGGTACAGAAATGAGAAATCAGGCTGGTTTTCTGAGCCATTGTTTCCATTTACGCATCAGTCACACTATGGCATGTACTGTGAAAGGAATAGGTTACAGGAATAGGTAGCAGTGTTTGATAGCAGTTATGCAGAAGGTAACATCGCAGCGTGGCTTCAGTAAGAGTTTGTCGGACATCATTACTCAGAAGAGTGCTTTGCAAGAATACGTTGCCAGCTGTTTCATACACTTCTTTTCATGCGCCAAGAAAACCCTCTGCGCAAATGCCGCTCTTCCTCTCAAGTAATAGGTGTAATGGCATTGCGCAAGAGGGTTTTTCTTGCGCAAGAAGGGGCAGTGTAGACGCTCCTTCTTGCGCAAGAGCCTCTTCTGAAAAAAATGGTGGCTCATTAGGTATGCAAATGAGGCTCGGCGATATTCCACGCTTAGCCTCATTAGCATATTACTTGCGCAAGAAGCCGCGAGTGTAGACATAGCCTAAGAGAGTGCATACCACCAAATGAAGAAATGTATCGAAGGTGTCCTGCCTGCTCTGTTTTCCGATGGAAATAACTGTGCGCGCCTTACATTAAGCTCCCCGTAGTAGAGTGTAAACGCCTTAGAACCTGGCGAGGGGAGGGGAGGGGAGAGGAGAAGAGGCGGCGACAGAGGAGTGGGGGAAACATGTGTCCGAAAATCTGATTGGTCGGATTTTGATGCAGTCCGTAAATACTTGAAAACCAGAGAAAGGTTTTCAAAAGAAAATGGCTGCAAACGTGACGACGGCTTTTCCGGAGAACCCTCAGTTACAAGCTAAGGACAAATTGAACAGTACAGCTTGAAAGCAGCATTTACTTTGCACATTTCACAGAGACAGGCCATAGCGCCGCAAACCGCGAGGTTTCAGTGCAATCCTAATTATAGCAAGCACGACTTTTTCATGGATTCCAAGGCCGGAAAGGGTCCTAGCGATCATCTAGCTCTGACAGCGTGTCTCGGTATTACAAATGAAGGACTTATCCTCGATCGCATCGAATCTATCTATTTTATCTCTTTTTTAAAAACTCAAATCTTGGGGAGTGTCACTTAGAGCAGCGCGCCAACAATGGCGAGTGGGGAAGGGAGACGGGAAGGGTGGGGAAGAGAACAGGCTGAGCAGCCCGCCTTTTTTCTTGTAAAACTCGCCCTCTTCAGGCAGCCGGAGGAGGGCGGTGAGGTGGAAAACAGGGTCCATGCTCCGCCCCTTTCGTTCACGGTTCTCAATCAGGTCGGCTCCCAGATAATATACAGAGAGTACAGCGCACTGACGCCACTTACTTTGTGCTAGGTTTTTAGGTGCGGTGCTTAAAGACTATAGCGCAAGCATGTCTGGTCGCGGCAAGGGCGGTAAGGGTTTGGGAAAGGGGCGCTAAGCGCCATCGTAAAGTGCTCCGTGATAACATTCAAGGTATCACGAAGCCGGCTATTCGCCGTTTGGCGCGCCGCGGTGGCGTCAAGCGTATTTCAGGCTTGATCTATGAAGAAACTCGCGGAGTGCTGAAGGTGTTTCTGGAGAACGTGATTCGCGATGCTGTCACTTACACCGAACACGCTAAGCGGAAGACTGTCACTGCCATGGACGTGGTCTATGCTCTGAAACGCCAGGGTCGCACTCTGTACGGCTTCGGCGGCTAAGTTTTTCTCTCATACCAAAACCATAAAAGGCTCTTTTAAGAGCCACCCACACTTTCACAACGAGAGCTCAATTGCTAGTGGTGTCTTCTAAAGCTGTTTAAGTGTATTCTATTTTCTCACGTGACCTAAATCATACATTATATAGGGACATTTAGTGGGAGGCATTTATTTTCTTTCACGGCTGAGAGGAGAGGACTAAGGCCGGGATGACGTTTTTATTTTCCCCTGAGAACCTGTTTCAGCTTTCTGGTTAACAGGACTCGGATTTCCTACATAGTCCTTTTCCTGGCAGCTTATGAAACGCCACGAGAAAGCTGCAATAAAGTCCCCTACAACTGGAAACACTAACCTCCGATTTGTGCCGCCCTCCCCCCGTTTGTTGGGAGGGGAGAGACTTCCCACGGTGTTCCCCGACGCCATGTGCTTCATACACTTTCAAACCTTGTAGAGAAGATACGGAGGGCATGAGATGTCAATAGAAAACCTCTTTGAGAATTACAACTCGTAAGCATTTAAGATATCTTGTCTCCTCTGAAGCTTAAGACAGGACCGAATGACAGTAAGGTTCTTCATGAGGAGGCAGCGCTCTCGTTCCGAGAGAAATGAGTTGTAGGATACTGGGAGCAGTGAGTGTCACCTTCTAAAAGCTATGTATTTAAAAAAGGCACGCCCAGGAGAACGAAGCGACTTTTCTATGCGGTTGGCACATCCTGTGGCTTCGCTCTTAGCCTTCGGGGGTTCGTGCCCCGCTCATGCTTAATTAAGGTTGCTCGTATGTAAGTTACGGCGAAGATGGGGGAATAATGTTCGGTCTCAAGAAACACCCGTTTGGAAGTGAAATAACGAGGTGCCGAAACATCACTTTAAATTGGGGAAGACTAGACGGTGAGGGAGTGGGAGGCGGAGTCTCGGAGAGAGGAACCGCAAGAAACCGACTATGGGGAGATTCACAGAGCGCGAATTTCAGCGACCTGACCGTTGAAAGCCGATTTAGAGACTTGTCTGAACTGCACAGGACTGGGAAAGGGCGGGTCCGATTTTCGCTGCACCAGGCGCGGACCGAATGACAGTAAGGTTCTTCATGAGAGAGAAATGAGTTGTAGGATACTGGGAGCAGTGAGTGTCACCTTCTAAAAGCTATGTATTTAAAAAGGCACGCCCAGGAGAACGAAGCGACTTTTCTATGCGTTGGCACATCCTGTGGTTCGCTCTTAGCCTTCGGGGTTCGTGCCCCGCTCATGCTTAATTAAGGTTGCTCGTATGTAAGTTACGGCGAAGATGGGGGAATAATGTTCGGTCTCAAGAAACACCCGTTTGGAAGTGAAATAACGAGGTGCCGAAACATCACTTTAAATTGGGAAGACTAGACGGTGAGGGAGTGGAGGCGGAGTCTCGGAGAGAGGGAACCGCAAGAAACCGACTATGGGGAGATTCACAGAGCGCGAATTTCAGCGACCTGACCGTTGAAAGCCGATTTAGAGACTTGTCTGAACTGCACAGGACTGGGAAAGGGCGGGTCCGATTTTCGCTGCACCAGGCGCGGGCTTTTCAAATGTTCAAATCGTCCAATGATAGCTGGCTCCATCTCAACAACCAATCGAAAAGGAGTGCTTGCCTATAAATGCCGCCTGAGCCGAGGGGCTTTATCTTAATTCTGTCTACTTGCCTGACAGTTACAAGCGAGGGTCAGGGTTGCTGAAATGGCCAGGACCAAGCAGACCGCCCGTAAGTCAACCGGTGGCAAAGCCCCGTAAGCAGCTAGCTACTAAAGCGGCCCGGAAGAGCGCGCCTGCCACCGGGGGAGTGAAGAAACCTCATCGTTACCGTCCCGGCACTGTTGCCCTGCGAGAAATCCGCCGCTACCAGAAATCTACTGAGCTGCTGATCCGCAAGCTGCCCTTCCAGCGCCTGGTGCGAGAAATCGCCCAGGACTTCAAGACCGACTTGCGCTTCCAGAGCTCGGCCGTTATGGCCCTGCAGGAGGCGAGTGAAGCCTACTTGGTGGGGCTCTTTGAAGACACCAACCTGTGCGCCATTCACGCTAAGCGAGTCACCATCATGCCCAAGGACATCCAGTTAGCCCGGCGAATTAGAGGCGAGAGAGCTTAAAAGCTTAACTCCTTTTGGCAATTAGAAAACTATCGCGAAAGATCCAAAGGCTCTTTTAAGAGCCACTACATTCACACTCCAAAGGAGCTGTACCACACTCGTCTTTTCAGCACCATTCCTGTCCAATTCAGTTAGTGACTTATGTATATTTCATACTCACTATTCATGTTCTCTGGGCCTGATTTATACAAGTGTAGCCCCTCCTGTTCACTAGCCCGCTAAGAAGTTATTGTGACTTTGTATGCAACTTTGGGAGAGTAGGCTTGAGGTTCTTCTGTGTGCTCTATGTTGTGTGTCAGTGTGTGTGCATCTCTCAGACCAGACCCACTCCAGCCACTAGGAACAGGCTTTATTCTGTAAAGAACATAGAACAGGATTACAGTTCATCAGCCTCCTCTCTGCTTGCAGCCTATGTGTTCCCAGCTCAGTCAGTGCTGAGACCCCGCCGGGAGAGCCGAGGGTGCATCCTGGCAGGAACTAGGAAGTTCTTCCAACAAACCAGTTTTTAGGTCACAACTTGTCCTATCTAAATAGCTTGAATTTTGCTTCTATTTCTCACATGGTTGACGTCTCGTGTATAGTGGGGTTTTAGAATGTTTTACAGCATTTCCATATTCTATCTGGGTCGTGAGGTAGTTTTAATTTTCTCTTATCTCCTTTTATTGCATATATATCGCTTTTGTGGTTTAAGCAGGACACATGACAGTTTACCTAACGTAAGGTAGAAGTGCACATTCCCAGGGAGAGAAATGTAAATTTATAATCAATTTTTTAGTAACAAGATTTAGAGTAAATCTTAATCTACGTACACCATGATTATATACATACGCAGAGGGAGTCTCGTGTTTCCCAATGGTGCTTATAGATTCGTATAACAAATTTAGGCATATTGTTTCTTGTATATGGGCCTCTGAATTCGTTGCTGTTTTATTTACTAACTTGTACCTATTTTAAGAGGGATATTCGTGTTCGCCTAACTTTGAGTTTTCCTATGGCTCAAACAACCATGAATTTAAAGAAGAAAAACCATCAGATTAAATGGGTTTTCCCCTATGAAAACACATTATATGCATTTGTTATCTCAAAGATAGCAAAGGACCACACGATGTTTTCGTGGGTATATAGTGCTGTGTGAAAAATGAAATTGAAAGAATATTCAGTGAAACTCCCACCACCCGGAAACAATGAGCAGAATACAAAACCTTATAGATGAGGAGACAGGAATGGTGCTGAAAAGACGAGTGTGGTACAGCTCCTTTGGAGTGTGAATGTAGTGGCTCTTAAAAGAGCCTTTGGATCTTTCGCGATAGTTTTCTAATTGCCAAAAGGAGTTAAGCTTTTAAGCTCTCTCGCCTCTAATTCGCCGGGCTAACTGGATGTCCTTGGGCATGATGGTGACTCGCTTAGCGTGAATGGCGCACAGGTTGGTGTCTTCAAAGAGCCCCACCAAGTAGGCTTCACTCGCCTCCTGCAGGGCCATAACGGCCGAGCTCTGGAAGCGCAAGTCGGTCTTGAAGTCCTGGGCGATTTCTCGCACCAGGCGCTGGAAGGGCAGCTTGCGGATCAGCAGCTCAGTAGATTTCTGGTAGCGGCGGATTTCTCGCAGGGCAACAGTGCCGGGACGGTAACGATGAGGTTTCTTCACTCCCCCGGTGGCAGGCGCGCTCTTCCGGGCCGCTTTAGTAGCTAGCTGCTTACGGGGGGCTTTGCCACCGGTTGACTTACGGGCGGTCTGCTTGGTCCTGGCCATTTTCAGCAACCCTGACCCTCGCTTGTAACTGTCAGGCAAGTAGACAGAATTAAGATAAAGCCCCCTCGGCTCAGGCGGTATTTATAGGCAAGCACTCCTTTTCGATTGGTTGTTGAGATGGAGCCAGCTATCATTGGACGATTTGAACATTTGAAAAGCCCGCGCCTGGTGCAGCGAAAATCGGACCCGCCCTTTCCCAGTCCTGTGCAGTTCAGACAAGTCTCTAAATCGGCTTTCAACGGTCAGGTCGCTGAAATTCGCGCTCTGTGAATCTCCCCATAGTCGGTTTCTTGCGGTTCCCTCTCTCCGAGACTCCGCCTCCCACTCCCTCACCGTCTAGTCTTCCCCCCCCCCCCCCAATTTAAAGTGATGTTTCGGCACCTCGTTATTTCACTTCCAAACGGGTGTTTCTTGAGACCGAACATTATTCCCCCATCTTCGCCGTAACTTACATACGAGCAACCTTAATTAAGCATGAGCGAGGCACGAACCCCCGAAGGCTAAGAGCGAAGCCACAGGATGTGCCAACCGCATAGAAAAGTCGCTTCGTTCTCCTGGGCGTGCCTTTTTTAAATACATAGCTTTTAGAAGGTGACACTCACTGCTCCCAGTATCCTACAACTCATTTCTCTCGGAACGAGGAGCGCTGCCTCCTCATGAAGAACCTTACTGTCATTCGGTCCTGTCTTAAGCTTCAGAGGAGACAAGATATCTTAAATGCTTACGAGTTGTAATTCTCAAAGAGGTTTTCTATTGACATCTCATGCCCTCCGTATCTTCTCTACAAGGTTTGAAAGTGTATGAAGCACATGGCGTCGAGGAACACCGTGGGAAGTCTCTCCCCTCCCAACAAACGGGGAGGGCGGCACAAATCGGAGGTTAGTGTTTCCAGTTGTAGGGGACTTTATTGCAGCTTTCTCGTGGCGTTTCATAAGCTGCCAGGAAAGGACTATGTAGGAAATCCGAGTCCTGTTAACCAGAAAGCTGAAACAGGTTCTCAGGGAAAATAAAAACGTCATCCCGGCCTTAGTCCTCTCCTCTCAGCCGTGAAAGAAAATAAATGCCTCCCACTAAATGTCCCTATATAATGTATGATTTAGGTCACGTGAGAAAATAGAATACACTTAAACAGCTTTAGAAGACACCACTAGCAATTGAGCTCTCGTTGTGAAAGTGTGGGTGGCTCTTAAAGAGCCTTTTATGGTTTTGGTATGAGAGAAAACTTAGCCGCCGAAGCCGTACAGAGTGCGACCCTGGCGTTTCAGAGCATAGACCACGTCCATGGCAGTGACAGTCTTCCGCTTAGCGTGTTCGGTGTAAGTGACAGCATCGCGAATCACGTTCTCCAGAAACACCTTCAGCACTCCGCGAGTTTCTTCATAGATCAAGCCTGAAATACGCTTGACGCCACCGCGGCGCGCCAAACGGCGAATAGCCGGCTTCGTGATACCTTGAATGTTATCACGGAGCACTTTACGATGGCGCTTAGCGCCCCCTTTTCCCAAACCCTTACCGCCCTTGCCGCGACCAGACATGCTTGCGCTATAGTCTTTAAGCACCGCACCTAAAAACCTAGCACAAAGTAAGTGGCGTCAGTGCGCTGTACTCTCTGTATATTATCTGGGAGCCGACCTGATTGAGAACCGTGAACGAAAGGGGCGGAGCATGGACCCTGTTTTCCACCTCACCGCCCTCCTCCGGCTGCCTGAAGAGGGCGAGTTTTACAAGAAAAAAGGCGGGCTGCTCAGCCTGTTCTCTTCCCCACCCTTCCCGTCTCCCTTCCCCACTCGCCATTGTTGGCGCGCTGCTCTAAGTGACACTCCCCAAGATTTGAGTTTTTAAAAAAGAGATAAAATAGATAGATTCGATGCGATCGAGGATAAGTCCTTCATTTGTAATACCGAGACACGCTGTCAGAGCTAGATGATCGCTAGGACCCTTTCCGGCCTTGGAATCCATGAAAAAGTCGTGCTTGCTATAATTAGGATTGCACTGAAACCTCGCGGTTTGCGGCGCTATGGCCTGTCTCTGTGAAATGTGCAAAGTAAATGCTGCTTTCAAGCTGTACTGTTCAATTTGTCCTTAGCTTGTAACTGAGGGTTCTCCGGAAAAGCCGTCGTCACGTTTGCAGCCATTTTCTTTTGAAAACCTTTCTCTGGTTTTCAAGTATTTACGGACTGCATCAAAATCCGACCAATCAGATTTTCGGACACATGTTTCCCCCACTCCTCTGTCGCCGCCTCTTCTCCTCTCCCCTCCCCTTCCCTCGCCAGGTTCTAAGGCGTTTACACTCTACTACGGGGAGCTTAATGTAAGGCGCGCACAGTTATTTCCATCGGAAAACAGAGCAGGCAGGACACCTTCGATACATTTCTTCATTTGGTGGTATGCACTCTCTTACTCATGCTCTTATTCTTACTCCAACTACTGTGACTGGCTAACCTCCTCTATGATAAAAAATAGTTCCTGACTGCAGGAATCTGTGGCCTCAGAGCCATTCTCTGTCTGTGTCGCCCTCGGCAATATTGTTCATGATTTCCTCCTCCTGCCTCTGTCCACTCTGGGATTGTCCCTGAAACCACGAAGTATCTAAAGGGATTTTTGGAGCTGAGGTGGGGTCACCCCAAATATATCACCCAGCTCGTTATAGAAGCTGTGGGTCCTGGGCACAGTGCCAAATTGGTATGTCTTGTGGTAGGCATTTTACAGCTCCTTCTCTTTGACCTTGCACTGCAGTTTATCCTGGTCATGGACCCTTTCAGTTATCCATCTAGAGATCTGCCCATAGGTATCATAATTTCTATGGCTGGTGCATAGCTGGGACTGAACTGGCTCCTTTCCCCAAACACTGAGGAGGTCAAGCACCTTGATGTGGCTCCAAGTAGGAGATCTCTTGGTGTGCGAAGCAGGCATGGTCACCTGGAAAGATGTACCAAGAGCACACAAATTCAAAAGGATTTCAAAGGGCAGGTCTGAACATTGGTGACCTGAGGGGAGGGCAGTAGAGTTCAAACCAATAACTAGAGAGGCGAGAATAGGCATTGTGGTACACATAATGGAGTCCTGTCGCAGCACTGTAGTACAACAAGGCATCCACACTGGCACCCCAGTACTGTATCCAGAGCACAACAAGCGCTATGTTTCTCATCAAGGTGGTTTACTCAAGAGTGCAGCAACTGCGAAGCTCGTGCACACTAGGTACCTTGTCAGTATGGACATCTTTGAACGGGGCAGGCAAAATATGGTCCACAGGTTTGATCCGGTCCATCAAACTATGACATCTGACCCAACGGGATCCTTAGGAAGGCTCCCTTGCTTTCCACACCCCACATGCTACTCAAAGCAGCCTGTAGCCAGAGCCATGTGTTTTCTGCATTCCAGGCACTGGGGGGAGGGAGGGCAGGCCTCTTGTGGTGACCCTATCCTCCAGCAAAATCTCACAGCACTCATTGGCTGGAAACCGGCCAATGGGAGCTGCCTGGGCCGTGTTTGTGGTGAAGGCAGAACATGAAGTCTGACCCCTATCCCGGGCACGCAATGCACAGAGAACACCTGACCAGTTTGACTGCTGCTCTGTGTGGTGTGGAAAGCAGGGAGCCTTTCCTGACGCCCCGCTGGGCTGCTGGCTCAGAGCCACCTAGTTAAGCACCTCCTGGCCAGAGCCTGCCTCTGGCACCCAACCCGTTCCCCTGTCCCAGGTCATCACTCAAAACCCTGCACTCCCACCTACACCCTGCCTCAGGTCACAAACCCTTCCCAGATCTTGCATCCTTCCTCCAGGTCAGAATCCTCTCCTGCACCTCTGCCCCAGGTAACAACCCCCTCCCAAACTCTGCATCCCCTCCAACACTTCTCATCCAGGTCAGAATCCTCTTGTGCACCCATACCCCCTCCCAGATCCTACAACTCAATCACCTGCCTCTAGTCACAACCCCCTCCTTCACACAAGCTCCATCGCAGACCCCACATCCCCTCCTACATCCCAATCCCCTACCCTGAACTCCCTTGTCCTCCCAACCTTCATCCCAGACCCCACACTTCCTCCATTAATATCATGGAAGAACACAGCTCTTGAACACTTACCAAATTTTTAAAGTGGCCCCCCCCATCAAAAATTATTCCCCCCCACCTGCCTTGGGAAGTACAGCACTGGGAAGTGATTTACTGCATTGTAACTTACCAGACCTTAGATTTGTGAAATTTTACCTGAGATTTTGCCAGCAGCATAGCAGAAGAGGCATGCCTTCAGACTGAAATCTGGTACCTTTGAATCTCTGGGTAAGATTTCACAAGACTAAGGCCTTGTCTATACTGGCATGTTTTGTTACCAAAACCTGTCTTTTGTTGACAAAACAGTGAGAGCGTACACACTACAATGCAACTTTTGTCCGGAAAATACCCACTTTTGGCAACAAAAAAAATTCCACCTCCGTGAGAGACTTTGTCTTTCCCCCTCTTTTTATTGTCGAAAAAGAGCTAGTGTAGACTCTGTTGTTTGTTTTGTCCAGAGAACTTGGCCTCCACCAGTATCCCACAGTGCCTGCCTTGATGGCTTTGCTCAGTGTTTTGTGATCTCTGCTGCCCTGCAGGCATGCACCCCTCCCCTGTCAAAGCTCCAGGAAGTATCTGACAACTGAGTGAGCTGCTCCATTTGGAAACAAACAAAAAGAGTAAATCATTAGAATGCTACCCCACTAGAAACACAGCAGCAGGGAGACTGCTTCTACAGGGGGAAGTGTGGAAAAACTGCTATGTTGCTTTGACATTCCTCAGCACAGAGAGCTCACAGAGCTACTCATGATGCTGCTCCCAGCAACTGAGAATGCTGCAGGAGAACTTGGAGAGCATCCCAAGAAGTGCAGGGATCAGCTCTGCCTTCCCACAACACTGCACTATAGGATGATTACCCACATTGTTTTGCTCTGTCTGTCAACAGGGGAGCTAACAATATGCTCATGAAATGTCAACAATGGGAGGCAGAAAGAGCAGTTTGACTGGTTTTCACTTTTGCCGACTTTTGCATGTTGATAGCACTTTTGTGATCAAACCTTCCCACGGTAGACATAGCTTTAGGAATAGAAACTTAATGAATTGGATAGAGAAGGCAGTTCAGGTGCTTTTGTTTCCCCTGTCTCATGAAAGAAGCATAACTAGACTGGTGATGAAATTGAGAGATTACAAATTTAAAACAGACTAAAGAATATAAACTCAACGGGTGGTCACACTATAGAATGTGTTCAAATGGAGTGTAGTGTTGACTTCAAATTAAGGAAGAAATGACTGAACATTTACACCAATAAAAAGAATTTCCATCTGTAAAATATTTAGTTGGGCCTGGGAAGAAAAAGATATAAAAACGTAGCATTTTACATCTTAAACTGATCTCTAATTATTAGAGAGTAAAAGGAGATCTTCCTGTAGAGGTGAACATTGTAAGGACTCTTGAATAGTTACTTTTACAAATGGCTTTGTATTATTTTTATTTTGTCATTTTGAATGCAATTTTTATAATTGATTTATTTGTATTGTTTGCCTTTTTAAAAAAAAGAAGTATATCGACTTTTAATGAAAAAAAAATGAGCTGCTCCACTAAAATTAAGATGGCTGTATTTTGAGAATTAGGTCAAGAAATGTACCTAAGTGTGAGCTCTCTAAAATGTATGCAGATATTAATAAGCTGTGACAATAAACTTACAATAAATGTTGATTGGATAAGGTGTGAAAAGGAGACCAAAAGATTAGCTTACAAAAAAGGTCTCCTGATACATTTCAAGATCTCTTTTAAGACTTTCCTTGGTAAACAAGAGAATGTAGATCCATAAATTCATGAACCAAAATTGTTGTTTCAGATATTAGGCCTAATTGGTGTGCAAAATAATGATAGCATGGTCTGTTCTAGTCACCATTCCTGTTTGGGCCCTCAGGCCATGTCTACACTACAGATATGATTGAAGCAGCCACAGTCAATCTTCTGGGGTTCAAATTAGCGGGTCTAGTGAAGACACATTAATTCAAACTGAGAGGGCGCTCCCATCAATGCCAGTATTCCTGCTTCTGTGAGGAGTAAAGGAAGTTGAAGGGAGAGTGTGCCCCCTTCAACTTCCTGTAGTGTAGACAGTGTCAAAAATCGAGTTAAGATACTTCAACTTAAGGTATGCAATTAACAGAGTTGAAGTTGCGTATCTTAATTCAAACTTATCCCTTAGTATAGACTAGGCCTTAAAGAAAAAGACTTGAGGGGCGGGAGAGATGGAGCACACACAGGCTACTGAAGCACGTTTCAGTATCATGGCTATCATTCCCACCATCACATATGACCCTTGGTCTTCATCATCCTAATCCTGAAACTGTGATGACTTTGCCAGAGTTGGCCAGAGACAGGAATCCAGATAACATTGCCATATCTATCAACTCTATTGTAACTCCTAACACTGTGGGAGTGGGATTTTATATTTGTATTTCAGGTTTAATAACGTAGTAATGTATGACTTAATTTCATCCTGCTAGCTACCCTTTTTTTTCTTGTGACCCTCATTAGGCCATTTAGTTAAATATACACATTTTTGTATTAAGGTTTAATAATTGAGAGACAGGATTTTGCACTGTGTCTATGTTAATGAGATTAGAAATATTGAAGGCCCGGGCCTTCAATGTGAACTGTTTTGATTACAAGATTTAGTAAGGTTTTATTTACAATGCTTTTTGCTTTTGCTCAATATAAAACACTGCTGTTTGTATCTTTGTGAAAGACTGTGTGAATGAGGAATGTATCTTCAGAAAGAGATAAGGTGTGAAAGCCATTGTTAAAACCAGATGGTCAAGAGAAGAGGGGGTAAAGAGACTCCAGGACGCCAGAGAACCATCAGTGCGTATCCATGATCAGGGATTGGCAGATTGACGACTCTAAGGTGGAGCTGGCACCCCTAAAGACAATTGATTAAACAATCCAGGACAGGATGACCTCTCGGAGGTGTTTTGGAATATTAACATCAAAAGATAACCAGAATCAATAGACTTCAACAGGGAAAGAGGATTATAAAAGCAGGGTGCTTTGCCATAGAACTTTGGGTTCATCTTGCCACCAACTCCAGGAGCATCGGATCGCGACCGACATAGCCCAGCTCCCCTCTTCGATCAATCTGGCCGGCCACTAGATTGATTCAGACTCTGGACTGGTAACTATAACATTGACTGGCGGGACTGTATGCATGGTGTGTGTGTGACTGAAAAGCATATGCTACGGTTGTATTCTCAATAAATGCAGCGTAATGCCTTTCCCTCTATAAAAGGTCTTGTGTGCTTTGTATAAGCATAACAACACCAAACTGGATAAAATGGGATTGGACTTTAACAAGAACAGCTCCAGCCCATGTCAACTAACTTCTCCCCAAAAGTACATATATTGCCATCAGTGATACCGCTGCAAGGTGTTCCTTCTAAACCTCTCCCCAGCTAAAAGGAAAGAGAACCAAGGATATTGTTAACATGAAACACATGTTTAATACCTTACATTTCAAATATTTGAACTGCTTTTTTCTTTTCTATATCTTTAATTTTAAAAATTAAAGGATGCGTAATAATGGGCTTATCAACCCCCAACCTTGTTTAAATGGTGGCAGAGTTCATCCAATGTACATTGTAACAGTCATAGTTTACACCAGAGCAATGTGACTGATGTCAGTATAGTTGCCACAAAGAAAAAGTTTGACTTGAGGGAAGTTGAAGGGAAATACACTGTATTGACCACATTAAAATATTATCACAAGGGAGACACTCAAGCTCCTCCATGCTTTAGGCTCATACTTGACATTAAGCAGATTGGCCACACAAGTGTTAGGGGTATATTTTTTGTTATCCTCATGAAAATCTATTCCAATCTGGCCAGTTTACAAGCCTCTGAAAATCATCACACATGCTCAGCAGAGCATTTTTGTTTGGTGCCTCAAATGTTTCAAGATTGGCTGCACTGACCTCCATCAGACAGCTGAGCAGAACTTTTTCTCTGCAAAAACTCCTGACAGCTACAAAGGATCACTGTAGTTTCAGGCACCTGGAATGAAAACAGGGATTATATCTTCTGTAGTTTACATGCCCTCACTTTTTGCACCCTGACAGAATAAGAACCATATATTCTAACAGGAATACAGAGAGGTGAGGTGCTTGGTAAGGGAGCTGGACAGGAGATGGTGAAAGACTAGCACATGGACAGAAGAGTATGTATAAAAGGGATCACACTAAAGATGGAAAAGGCAAAAGGGTCTGTAACTATCATAAAACAGTCCCTTCCAGAGTCTGGTATAAAACAGATGAGTCCCGAATATCAACTATCTATCCTCTGTTGTCAGAAAATATCCGTAAAGCCCTGTAGAACAATGTGTTTCATTCTTTCCAGAGAAAGAATCCACATATGGAATAGCCATCTGTACCCGTTGCTACCAGTTGGACAAACTGGCTGAGGTTTACAAATGTCTCAACCCTCGGGGAATTCCTCCTACATTCAGGTGAAGGTCATTCTGAGAGGTATCAGTGAGGAAATTATTTCTGGAGTATTAGGTGAAAGACTGAAAGCTGCCCGGGAGAGAAACGAAGATAGAAAGCGGAGGTGAGGATGGAGGAAACACTGAACAGAAATTAATCACGGGAAAGCGGATAACAAAATGAAAAACGCTTCTCTTCCAGTCCCATAAATAGTGCTCCGATTTCAGAAAATAAAGGTTTCCAAGAGCCCAACCAATCTGATCTGAAGATAAATAAAAATCCCCGGGTGAGATATTTTGTACTTTGTAAATGGACAGGATTCGATTCACGCAAATGACTCGGTTACATGTGAAACTACAGATTTAACACTGCGACCTTCCCCCTAACACCAAGGAGAGACGCGGGTACGAGTTGGCACAGGCCAATCCTTGTACAGCGCGGGCTTTTCAAACCCACCAACGGGTTTAACGCTGATCCCACCACGGCGAACTCAGCAGAGAAAGAGAAGCCTGTGCCTGTGCCTGTGCGTACGCGCGCAGTAAGAATGATTGCTAAAGGCTCATTCCCTTCAAAGACTTTTTTTGGTTGAGTGGGCAGAAGAAACTTGTTTTAAAATACACCTCCCCTCTAGTGTAAATAAGCCAACGTCACGTATTAAAAGCGTTGCTTGGGGCGGGAGGGGGGCAAGAGGGACGTGTATGAAATTAATTCATCTTATTTGTCCCACATTTCCATTACTTTACTTTCAAAAGGTAAGTTTTTCGCGCCACCTATAAAACAGCACGAGTTTACTGACGGGAACCGAGTGTTTCAGCTCCTCTGGTAAAGGGGTGGGTGGCTCTTAAAAGAGCCGTTGGATTTCTCATCAAGACATTTGGTCCAGCCCTTCTATTTCTTCTTGGGCGCTGCCTTCTTGGCCTTGGTTGTTTTAGGCTTGGTTGGTTTGGGCTTGGCAGCTTTGGGCTTCACCGCCTTGGCCTTAGCCGGGCTCTTAGCTGCCTTCTTGGGCTTGGCAGGTTTAGCCTTTTTCGGGCTCTTGGCTACTTTCTTGGCCGCGGAAGCCGCTGGTTTCTTGGCTTTTTTCGGGCTCTTTTTCACGGCCGCAGCCTTTTTGGGTTTCTTGGCGGCGCTGGCGGGTTTCTTGGCAGCTGGTTTCTTAGGCTTCGCCGCGGGCTTCTTCTTGGGTGCCTTTTCCTTGGTCTCGCCCGGCTTCTTGTTCAGTTTGAAGGAGCCCGAGGCGCCGGTACCTTTGGTCTGCACCAAGGTGCCTTTGCTCACGAGGCTCTTGAGCCCCAGCTTGATGCGGCTGTTACTTTTCTCCACATCGTATCCTCCGGCGGCCAGAGCCTTCTTGAGAGCGGCCAAGGACAGCCCTTTGCGTTCCTTGGAAGCGGACACCGCCTTGGTGATCAGCTCGGTCACGCTGGGACCGGATGGCTTACGCGCTTTAGCGCTGGCTGCCGCTTTCTTCGGCTTCTTAGTAGTGGCTTTTGCCCCAGGAACGGAGACAGCAGGAGCTGCAGCAGGCGCAGTTTCCGACATAGCGACAAGCGATCTCTAAATTTTAGGAGAGAGAGAAAAACTAGAGCAAGAGCAGTTCAAATGGTTGGTATTTATAGAGACAAGCTGCTCTGTGATTGGCGCATTAAAGAGCCCGCCCCGCTGAAAGCAAAATGGTCTTTCTCCTCTCTCTGTGTTTCTTCGAAGTTAAAAATGGGTATTTTTTGCGAAATATCTATCACCAAATCACCCTATTTTTTAACTGCGTGAAGAGGGAGACAGGGTTTTTTCTTTCACTAGAGTCGTCTACTTTAGGAGAGACTAAAAATGAGCTAAAAATGCCAATAAACCGTGAGACCTGTAACTGGAAATAGCTTTGAAGAGGGAAACTTTTCTTTTTCGTTGTAAATTAAAACCATATAATTATCAATAAAATCATAATTATAATTAAATCTTATTTTTGAGAATGTTTTCTTTAATTTAGGGTATAAAGCTAGTTATTTGATGTGATGTTGCCGGTATAAAATGGTTTCAAGAAGAAGAAAGTAACACACGTTCTGTACTTTGAATATGGATGAAAAAAATACTGTCTTAACCAAATCTTCTACCCCCTAAAACACTTAATTCTGTCCAAAAAAAATGGAAAACTACAGGGCACTTTACCTTGCAGGGAAAAAGTCAAATTAAGATATGTAACTTCAGCTATGTCAATTGCAATTGCATAGCTGAAGTTGAAATAGCTTAATTCTGCTTTTGGCACTGTCTACACAGCCAGAAGTCAAAGGAAGAACACTCTTCTTTTGACTTCCCTAAGGGTGCATCTACACTGCAGGGCTTAACTTGAAATAAACTACACAAATTGAGCTATGTCAATTGCGTAGCTTATTTAAAAATAGCTTATTTTGAAATAGGAAGCATCTACACAGCACTTATTTCCAAATAGAGCACTCTTCCTCTGACTTCCCTTATTCCGCATACAATGAGGGTTACAGGAGTTGGAGTAAGAAGTCCTCCAGCTTTACAGTATTTTGACACTATTTAGAAATAACTGCCTGCGGTGTAGACTTGGACTAAGTCATTTCGGAATAGCGCTAGTTATTTGGAAATAGTGTTGCAGTGTAGACATACCCTTAGGGTGCATCTACACAGCACTCTAAACTCAAAATAAAATGCGCAATTTGCGCTATGCAAATTGTGAATCTTAATTCAAATGTATTTAGAAATAGCTTATTTTGAAATCTGGGCCATCTACACAGCACCAGATTTTGAAATAATGTGCTATTTCAAGCCATCCCTTAACCCTTGTCAACAAGGTTTACTAGGATGGCAAAATACCACGCCCGTTATTTTAAGAAATATTTCAAAATAACAGGCTTATGTACATGCAGG
Source organism: Rafetus swinhoei (assembly GCA_019425775.1). Taxonomy (NCBI): domain Eukaryota; kingdom Metazoa; phylum Chordata; order Testudines; family Trionychidae; genus Rafetus; species Rafetus swinhoei. Next base: position 262,805,332 of record CM033437.1, on the reverse strand, counting down.
GTAGTTATTTTGGGATACTGGAGGTATCCCAAAATAGCCGCGCAGTGTAGACATACCCTTACTCCTCGTGAAATGAAGGTTACAGAAGTCGGAGTAAGAAGTCCTCCATCTCGAAATTATTTTGAAATAACAGCTTGCTGTGTAGATGTGCATTTTGTTATTTCAAAATAACAGGCGTTATTTCAAAATAACGCTGCAGTGTAGACTTGTCCACAGAGAGCTGATCAAATACATTAAATATAATTAATGTTATTGCTCTTTAAATTAATATTATTCCAAGAAAGTCACCTCTGTTCATTAAAAACAATAACCATTTTTAATTTTAGTGTTCTGAACTTTACTTTAAAATATTTAAAATAGTAAAATTTAAAAGAACTATTAGCCTTTTTGTTTAACCATTAGTCTGTTAAAACTAATAGAAAGTCAGAAGCAATGTTTTAATAAAAAAACTAAACCATATGGAGAAGTAAGTATCAAAATCTGATCAGTGGTTTTTTTCTATAGAATTAATACAATACATGAAATTGGCTTCTGTGGTGAGGAAAATCAAAGTTAATAGTATGACTGAGTAATATATGTTTTCCACCAAAAACAGAATGAGATAACTCACTGTTTTTGGGGGGGCTTTCAAACAGTTTCAAAACCAAACCAAATATTCTTTTTAAAGAGACTGTCAAATTACAGGGAAGGGGCTTATTTATTAATAAATTACTTTAGAGTCACAAACAATTGAAGAAATTGCTTTTCTTTCACTTCTACAATGGGAGGTAGCTCTTATTTGTGATTGTATTAGGTAAAAACTAGGCCCCACTCAGCTACTAAACAATAGTGAAGAAGCCTAATTTTATACTGAATGTAATATAGTACCATATGTATTATTAATAATTAATACTAATTACTAAATAACAAAAATATTAATATTATAAAGTCTAATGTAATATTTGAGCAATCTGTAATAAGAGGTAATAAGCAAATATTTACTATTCTGTAACTCCCCTGGTTATTTAATAAATATAAGTCGTTTTCCGCACAAGAGACACATAGGTTGTGCTGTGGATAGGGCCCTAAAATATTCATTAAAAGTAATAATAGGTGTATGTCATCAAATTCCAGGTTAAAGGGAGAGAAGTTGTTGTGACATTTCAGTGTTAACCCAGACCAGGGAAGGGTCTGTTATCACACCTGCCTTGTAACTTTTTGAATACCTAACCCTATGCTGCTGTGGCTCAGCCTTGACACCAGTAGTCAGCATACAACCATAAAGGTCTCACCCTGTCTTTCAGCAGACAAGTTACTCCTTGCAGGTGACCTCAACAGCCCTTCCCATCCTGTCCCCTCAAATCCTTCTACTCCAAATTCTTAAGCACCAGGCACTCAGACTTTTTCCCTCTAGTTCATCAATCTGGAAGGAGTGATGCCTGCAACCAGTAATCAGTTTGCTGAAGGTAAATTTATTAATCAGAAAATATAAACTATAATCCATTTACTCCTGTAGGTTATTTGTGCTTATATTTCAATGAGTAAAGGTCTCCAGTGACTTGATTTAAATCTGTTTGAAATGAATTGATGAGAACCAAGCCTAATCTATCCACTAAAGTTATGTCTTCCTAACTTCATTTGTTTCAGTTTAGTTTTTGCATGCTTCCACACCTAAATCTGTATGCTACTGATGTAGACACAGGGACAAATTATTATTAATAAGGTGGTAGTATAGACAAAGTATTACTTCTATTGAGTCTACCAGTCCTCCAGAAGCTGTCACACAGTGACTATGAACCCACCACAAGATAGTGTTTTTGAAATGTTTTTTCCTGATTGCCCACCTTAGCCAAGGACACCTACTACGAGTGTTTCCTGAAAACTGAGTGGTTGGGTGGCAATGCAGGAGAAATTTAAATGCTGCCCAGTTGATTAGCAGAGTGCCCTCAGTTGGCAGCATGTGTTCCTACTGCAGGTGCACATCTGCACATACCTCTGTGCACATAAAATGTATTCCACATACGGATTGAAAAATAGTCAGAACATTGCTTACTACCAATCTTTGTAAGAATCTAATCAGGCAGACAGAGAGCCACTAAACATGCTCCTGTCTCCAGCAATGTAGAAGTCATGGGAAGAAAGGCTGTGTAAGCACAGCCAATGACCAGACATTTATGTGCAGATTTTATGGGGTTGCTGGTGGGTGCTGAGCACCCACAATTTTTCCCCATAGCTGCTCCAGCCATGGAGTCAGCATCCATGCTCATATCCACCTGTAAAATCCAGCAGAGACCGGGGCTTAGGGAGTTATACATTGGGGGCATTTGTACATTCTAAAAGAAATTAGAAGCATTTAGCAACCTACCTCTTTTCTTCATCCAGTGACAGAGAGCCACTGCTCATGGTTTCCCTGAGTATCGAATCATTGCTTTGCGCTGTATTAATTGCTTTAGAATTTGTAGAGTTTAAGTATTTAAGGTTTAAATTGTAGAGTAATTGTTTTTAAGGCTTGTGAAACTTAAACTATGTTAACTGCTTAAAGCTTGCAATAAATAAGAAAGTGCTTAAGTCTCCCTGGAGTGTCCTGGTTTCCCTTGGATCTAAAATAAATTGAATCACATGACACAGTGTACTAACAGTATGTCCTAATAATGCATAGTATATAATATGTTGCTTGAAACTCTCAAACTGTATATTCCAGCTTCAATATTAGTACCACAAACATTTAGAATAAAAATGTGCATATGAATTTGAGGAGTCATTACTGAGCTGTAGCTGAAAGTTGCTGGCAAGTATAATTTATAGCAATCAACCTCACACTGGTAAATTTTTTATCCAGATCTTATGGACGACCATTCCTTACATAGTCAAATGGAGGGGTCTATCTTTTCCAACAAGATGGGGAAACATACATGCCAGGTCCAAATGAAAAAAACAAAAACAAAAACAAAAACCTGCACTAGCTTCTAAATACCCACTGAAATCTAAGCACCTCCAACATACATATGTAAAACCTTCTATCTCCAGTCTCAAAAAACCAAAAACTTGGGTTTTTTTGTTCTTAGCAGGGTTTTGTTGCTTGATCCTCTCTCTCTCTCTCTCTCTCTCTCTCTCTTTCTTTCTCTAATTTATTTGGGGAAGAAATTAGTTTTGTCTTGAATTCTGAAATCAGTGAGATTCCATGGCTATTCTTAACTAACTCTTTGTGGAAGTGAATTCCATAGTCTAAAAACGTATCTCCTGCACTTACATGTCACCTTTACTGGTGAATAGGATAATGATACCAGAGGAGCAAAGCTATCATAGACCTTTAGAAACTCCTTTTGGGGGTACCTTGGCCAAATGACCCAGCAGTGGTTGTGAGCTTCTTGCACCAATAAACTGACCCACAACTGAGTCAGATTTTTAAGAGTGTTATACAGTGGAGTCACAGAGAGTTCCCATGTGTACTGAAATTTATCTTTCCACCCAGTTCAGCTTGCCTTTGTGATAGATGATTCCTTCTACCACAAACCATAACAACATTTGGGTTATTCACAATCCCAAAAGACCAGTCATTTACTTCAGCGCAATTGCACCTTAGATCCAAGGAATGAAAAAAAACCCCTACCTTATCCCCCTCACTGTATCCCTCCTTGTTCCAGCTCCCAACCTGCCTCACACTCCATTTCCCTGTCATTGCATGACTCCCCATCCCACCTCTATCCCCCTCACTGCATCCCTCCCCGTCCCAGCTTCTGCTCCCATATCCCTCTTTGAATCCCTCCACATCCCAGCACTCAAATACAGGGATACACATACCTCAAGCTCCTGGATGCTGGTGGTGGGGTGACAGACTGCACATGCTTTAGTTCGAACCCTGCCATATGAGAAGAGACCCAGGAAGCAGCAGGATATGACCCCTCAACATGACCACTCAAAAGCCTCAGCACTCGGGTGGTACTACTTCAGGGAGGGCAAATTTTTTGGCCTGAGTGCCACCTCAGGAACAGAAATCATATGGAGGGCCAAGCAGGGCAGGGTTGTGCTGAGGCTGTGCCTCCCTAACCAGCCAAGCATGGTTTGAACCTGGCCCTATATCTAACCCCTCTCTGACCTCTGTCCAAACACCCCTGCTTTCCAGCCCTTCACTGCCCCCTGGAACCCATGCTCCCTATCCAATCCCCCTGCTCCCTGCCCCCTTAACTGCCCCCTTGGGACTCCTCTTCCCCCTAACCAACACCTCCTGCTCCATGCCTCCTGACCACTACCCCCAGGAATCCCACTTCCTATCCAAACCCCGCTGCGCTCCACTCCCTGCCCAACTCCCTGGGATTCCCTACCTTCAATCCAACCCCCTCATATTCCTTGTTCTTCCAGAACTCCCCTGCTTCCAACCCTTTGACTGCCCCTCCCCCTCCCCCCCCCCCCTGCAGCCTGCCTGGCAGGCCCTCTACTCCCTGCTCCCAGACTATACTGTCTGGAGCATCTGGACTGGCACTGTGGCTACCACATCCTGGTGTAACTGTGGCTGTGGGGGAAGGGTGGAATGGGAGGTGCCAGGAGGCTAGACTCCCTGGGTAGCTGGATCACCATGTAGCTCCTGCTCACCATGCTTCCCTGGAGAAGTCCCTCCCCTGCCCTGACCCAGCCAATGGGAGCTACACCTGCAGGTCAGGAGTAGGGCAGCACAAGGTCACACACCCACACTGGAAGCCCCCAACACTAGGAGCTGGACATGCTGGCTTGGATGCTTTCCTGTGGGCTGTGCAGTGGCTCACAGGAAGCTACCATCCCTACTGTGGTGCTGACTGGAGTCACCAGGATTCCTTTCGGAGCAGGTGTTCTAGTCCAAAAGCAGAAGTGTGGTCACCTTATTCCTGGGTCAGTGTGGGGCAAGCAGACCGTGTCACAGTCACTATTTACAAGGTGAGGCCTTATAGCTGTTCTCACTGGTGCCTGTCTGACCCCCTGAATATCCTCCTAGGCCTCTTTCTCCTCTCCTCTGACCCAGAGACAGCACTAGGTTCTTGGTGACTGCCCTGGCTGGCAAGCTAGTGATCTTCCTCTCTGGTAGCAGGTCAGCTTCCTTGTGACTCTTCATCAGCCAACTCATAAACTGAGTCCGGCTCTTTCCTTTTCTTTGCCCTTCAGGCCTGGCATGGACTGCAGGGTTAATGGGACAGGTCTAGTTGGGCCCAAAGGCTCTCCTTAACCCTTTCTGTGCTGCTGGCCAGTTTCTCTCCTTCACCAGACTCCTCATTCACCTGCAGCGGGTTCTGCAGTGGCAATGGGGTGGGACCCCAGCGACCCAGAACTGCTATCTGACCCCTTCTGGCCCAATGTGGGGTTCTATACCCCATCATAGGTGCCCTAAGGAGCACCCCTGCAGCGCCTCAGGCACCTGGCAAAAGGAATGGCTGGTGTACAGCTGGTGTCTTCCCATGGCAGTGATGTCCTCCTCCTGCAAGAGAGGAAGGAGACTTGGATGCCCCTAGGAATCAGGGGTGTATTAACAGTAACAGCAACAGCAGCATTTCCACCTAGCACCTGCCCATGTCTTAGGGACAGATTTACACGTCTGACCCCTGGGAGGTGCTCTTCCCCTCTAGAGATAGTCAGTGCTATCTCCCCTCTCCCCCTCCCCCCCCAACGTATCACCACTGTAAGGTGAGCTCTGGACTCCATTCCCTCAGCCTCCCTCTGACAGCTGTTCCATCTCCCAACCCAACTGAGATGCAGCTCACATGCTCAGAATCTCTCCTCCTCAACCCCCTCTACCCAAGTAGGACAGGGAGAGGGCTGCAGCTGAGGGGGCAGGGGGAGTTTCTAGCAGCAGTAATGTGGGAGATTGAACCTTTTCCCTAAGTGACTAATGGAGAAGCTGTAAGATGGCAATTCTAGTGAATTGGGCTGATGGACAGCCCCTGAAGACTGACTTCTTCAGTTCTTCCCAGAGCAGGTCTAGTCTGGGCACCAGCAAAACTCCCCATCCCATGTGCCTCAACTCTGTCTGGTCAGTTTGCCATGGCCCAGTCTGTCCCCAGCCCCAGGAAGCTGCCAATGACAGGGGCAACTCTAAATGGTAGCTCTTGTGACATGGAGTGTGGGAGTCCCTGGCAGAATCCTTACCCCTCCCCCACCCTGGCTGTGTTCCTGTAGCCCATTCTCCTGTTGTCAATCCCAGCACCACAGACCTTTGGCAACATGTATTGTTGGACAGAGAGTGTGTATGTGTGTGTGTGAGAGAGAGAGAGAGAGAGAGAGAGAGAGAGACTCATCCTCCAGATGTGATCAATCTCAGAGGAGTGGGCAGGAGTGAGCAAAGGTCCCATCACCCAGTTGTGGTCACTCCCAGATAGGAGAGGGTAGATTTCTTTAGGGATCCCATTGCCCAACTTCCATCAGTCTCAGTCTTCTACTAAGTCCTATTTCCCAGCTGGCTTTCCTTATCTCTCGTTGTAGCAGTAGCTGATGGAGCTGGTAAATACACTCCCCTGGTGTTCTGGCTTATGTCCTTGGCTGAGCCACTGATGACATTCCCCATCTTGGTGAGATGTTCTGAGTTCTAAAGGAAGGCAGCAGAGAGGGGCCATTCTACTGTCAGCTCCCAATGTCCCCTGGGCCAGGAGGAGCCTCTCTCCCCCAAGTCCCTCTGCCAGAGATGCTGGGGGGGGGGGGCAGGGGAAGGAGCAAGAGCTAGATTCTTAATTCTTTCTGCTCCCAGTGGAGCCTGGAGGAAAGGGATGAGGGGTGTTCCCTTTCAGGAGGACTTTTTTTCCCCAGCTGCTCCAGGATGAGAAGAAGGGATCCAAGTCCAGACACACATCTGGCTGGAGCAAGGACTGGAACATGGTCCCTTTGAAGGCCCAAGCCTTACCACTGAACTAAGAAAAGAAGAACTTGACTCAAGTCTACCTCATTCCCTTCTCTGACTCTGTCTCTCCAATAGGAATGTTCCTAACCCACAGCCCTGGCAGCAGCAGATCCTGCAGCCCATCAGAGCCAGCCCACCTAAACTGGGGAGCTGGACCAGAGGTCATATTCAGGGAAAGCAATGGTGAATCAAAGCTGGGCTGGGCTGCATCTTCTGACCCTGGCTGTCTCCTGGAATGCTCTGGTCCTCATCCCAAAGCTGACCTGCTGTGGGGGAGAGAGGAAGGTCAGAGTCAGTGGGCAAATCCACGTGCTGTGCAAATGAATCCCTACCCATCTGCCAGGCACTGGGACATTGCGCTCAAAGGGGAATATCTGACTCAGGGATTGCAGAGCTTTTGAGGGGAGCATCCAGGACAGTGCCTAAATAATGCTGATTAGTGTTTCATGTTGGGGCTGGTTCCATCTTCCATGAACACCTCAGCAGGAAGGAGACAGACCCAGCATCCCTCCCTACTCTAACATCCTTGGTGGGGTGAATGGAGTGACTGTGAGGACACTCCCCCTGCGATTGTGTCCTGACAGGTCTCTTGTTCCATCCATTGATGATAACTGTTTGGCCATGTGTGTGTGCTCCTCCTGGTGGGTTGATCAATATATCTCTATCCATCAGGTTGTCAGACCCTGTCCTGAACCTGGGTCAGAATGTCCTTGTGATCTGTGGGGAGTGTGTGGGTAAAAATATGCTCCTTAACGAGGTGTTAACAGCCCCAGGGTTGTTGCTACACTTCAAAGACGAAAGCACTGTGGCATTTCAAAGCGGCAGTGCCACACGTAGCTGCGTGCAGCCCAAGGCCAGCTGGGGACTCCCCCGCTGACCGCGGGCTCCATGCGCTGCCACTTTGAAACATCGCATGGAGCCTGACGCCAGTCACTGCTGCTTTGAAGCACCCTCTCCTCTTCCTGCTCTTTGCTGCCTCTTTCTGAAAGAGGCAGCAAGGGAGAGGGGGAAGCGACTAGTCGACTAGTGTGTCGACTATCCAATAAGCTTTGCTTTTTGGATAGTCGGCAAGTTGTTCACATCTTTACATGGAGAAAACTCCACTTCCTCCTTTGGTAGTTTGGAGGAAATCAATGCAATGAGGGGAAGGGAACTGACCTCAAGGCCACACTTGTGAGTCTTTGTCTAACACACACTCTCAACAGTGCTGCACTAAGGTTGTACATGTAACCTTAATTCTGGTGTTTCCTAATGTTTAAAGGCCTGGGCTACGCATTGTTCTTTGTATTATAGAACTATTTTGGGTCAAGATGCACTAATTTATTTATAATTCTGAAGGCCCCCAGCTCTCGGTTGCAACTTCAAACTGGGGTACCACTGAGCTCTCTGTATCAAACGCCTGGGCTCCATTTCACACTGTGATAAGGTGTTGATTGCTATCAACCCTGCACTCACACAAACCTATAGAAAGGCAGGGATGCACCCAGATACAGTTACTGTGAATCTTCTCCCCAGCTCCGAAGTGTAGGTTCACAGAGCCGTCCCATCTTGCCCTGGTCAGAAGTCTGGCCGGTATAAGTTTATTATCCTTCAAAGCTGAGAGGATAATGCATGAATTTTTCTTTTTGAGCAGGTTTTCCAAGCATGTCCAGCAAAATACACTGGTCTAGGTTAAAAAAATACAAAATATTATTTATTAACTACAGAAAGATTGGCTTTAAGTGATTATAAGATCAAAGTAGATTACCCGAGAAATAAACAAAAAATGCAGTCAAAGCTTTATAAATGAAACAGGATTTGAATGAAGCAGTGTCTCACCCTGTTGGATAGTACAAACCAGAGCTGGGCAAGAAGCTGTCAGCAGGCCAGATTTGGCCCACGACAGCTCCTGGATCTGGCTCTAATAAGTTACCTAGGAACCACTGGGGAGGTGCAAGACCTTTCAATTGCTGCTATTTAAAGGGCTTGCAGCTCCTGGTGCCAGAGCTGGGAGCCCTTTCAATAGCAGATGTTGAAAGTGCTCCTGCCCCCTGCCGCCCTGCCAGTCCCCCGCTCTCAGGCCAATCGAAACCTGAGGACAGGGCAGTGTGTGAAATCTCCTCCCCCTGCCAGGGGCACATAGTACCAGAGGGAACTACCAGCTGTTCAAAACAGCTGGTGGTCCTCTCTAGGCACTGCACACCCCTGGCAGGATGTGGGCAGGGGGAGCTAAGACTTCACGTGCTCCCCCACCTCAAAGCCAATTGGGGTCTGTAGGTGGCTAAGCCTCCTGGCCCCACCTCTTCCGGTCGAAGCCCCACCCCTTTCGGGGGCAGCTGGTAACCACTTCAGAAATTCACAAAGTGGCCCCCTTCAAAAATTATTGCCCACCCCTGGTATAAACAGTTCACCAAGCTTTTTTTTTTTGCTTTTGTGCACAGACAAGAGTTCTTCTTTCCTGCCTGGCACCTCCTTCTCCTATTCAATCTTTGTTTTCAGATGCTGTGTTTTTAGGAGGAGTGAGGCCAAGTGATGTTGTAACTTCACCTCTTTTATAGATTCTTCTAATTTGTGGATGTTTGTGGTCTGCCCCCCTTCCCTGCAGTCAAGCATCCTCCATGGCCTACATGCTCCCTCTGGGAAGTCCCCATTGCAACTAACTTCTGAGATAGTCCATGGTCACGTGGATTCCCTTTAATGGGGCCATTAGGACTGTCTAGGTTTTTCATTGTTGTACCTGAAAGGCTAGTTGTGGGGATTACCAATTTCACAACAGATTTCAGTAACACACACACATAGCAATGCGTCTTAACTCCACATACAGTGATAGCATCTGCAATCCAGCATGACATTAATGATCAATAGTCCAAGACCATGGCTCCTCCTGTTGTGGTAAGTGCATGGAGGGGGGAGGAGACCCATGCTGCCACCTCGCACCAAGCCCCCCCAGTAATCCCTCAGTTTGTGTCACTCATAGGAGGGGGATCTGAGCAATGGGGTGGAACAGTGGCAGGGCCTGCAGGGGGTTTGCCTTGGGCCCCTGTACCTAGAATACAGTGTGTGTGGGGGCGGAGGGAGTTGCCCTGGGCCCTGGTCACCATAGAGATGGCCCTGCCAGATGCCAGCAGTGGAAGCATGATGGTGGCCATCTTCCATTTTCTCCAAAGACACCCATCCAACTGGGGCACCCGATGATATTAGCTGTCAGGTTAGTGCTGCCCCTATGTCCCTGGGAGTTTCTAATAGACTTCATTACCCACTTGGAGACCTTTATTCTTGTGCATCTGATAACAAATAACCTGTTAAATGAGTAGTAAATACCGACTTCCTGTTATATTATGCAAACTATCATGTATTCAATATTTAATTTCCCATGTCACTTTCAGCTAAATTTCCCCTACACTAGGTTTGCAAGGGCATGTGTGAACAGTATGTAGTTTACTCATTTTATCCAAATTAATCCACTGTTCACAGAAAGGGGAAAAAGGGTAGTTCCTGTTAGAAAAATGAAGGCAGAATCCTGTCCCCACTTATGTAAATGACGTTTAAAAAATGTTTTGTTAAGTTAGTATTGTAAGATGAGGATTCCATAAATACAATACCTACCAACTTTGGAGATAATCAGCCCCTTTTTGACCTCGTGGGTGGCTCTGAAAAGAGACTTTAGGTTACTTTGAAAGTGGAAGTGTTCATTTCTGTCAGTATTACTTGCTGTTGACCTTATGGCTCTCGGTTTTCTTGGGCAGGACAGCACCTTGAGTGATTATGACTTTCCCCAGCAAATTGTTGAGCTCCTAGTCATTACGGATGGCGAGCTGCAGATGGCGGGAATGATCGGAGTTTTCTTGTTGTTCCGAGCATCGTTGCCAGCAAACTGGAGGATCTCAGTGGTCAGATGCTCCAGCACGGCGGGCATATAGGCCGGGGCTCTGGGGTGCCGACTTCGCCTTAGCTCTCCCTTTATCTCCTTGTTTTTACCGGCCTGACATTTACGATTCGCTTGTGCACGCTTGGCTCGGGAAAAGAAATTCAGGGCAAAGCCAAGGGACATCCGGGCCAGCAGCTGCCCTTGTACTTCTTCCTTTTTCCAAGTCAAACCATTTGCGATAAAATGTTGCCTTGGGGAACAGCCAATGGGGAAGCAGATTTAACGGTGGCCATTGGTGGAGTGTAATGTGCCAATTGGGAACAGCACGGTTTTTGCGTCTCATATGGAATAGAAACGTCCCACACACAACTTTATTTTACAGATTGTCAGATTGACGAGAATAAAGGTCTCCAAATGACTGGTGCATTTGGTTGAAAGTCAAATAGAAAATCCTCGGACGTAACTTTGTGCCGAACGCCCTACTCCGACTGAGCAAAGGAACGCGTCTAGGTATCTCCGTGAAGAAGTAAAAAACAAAACAAAAACGGACTGTCACTGGGCAATCATCTCACAGCGCGGGCTTTTCAAACTCACGGGCTTGTAATTGACTAATCCTTCCGCAGTGCGGGCTTTTCAAACTGAGAAATCGGTTTTTAACTTCTAAAATCGCCAATATTTTCTCCAGCCGTCCTCATCCACACTCCTTGTGTATCTAAGTCGGTATGCGTTTACACTGTAGTTTTAGGGATACTTTAGTTCATTCCCCTAATGGCAGCATTTATACACTAATTATCTCACTAATCCCCTTTATCTCAAATGCATCCTGCAAACAGATTTAACGCACGATGGCAAAAAGAATATTAGCAAGTCTTGTTTTTTTTAAATACCCCTATAATGCTTTCTAGACTGCGTTTCTCTTCCTCGTAAATCTAATTTTTGTATTTCTGACTGCTAGGGGAACTGCCTGAGATTGCGCCTGCGCGCACAGCACTATCTACAGCTAAATGGTCGTTTGCTGCAAGCGGTTGCTGCTATCGAGTATTTTCAGTGCTTTAAAACTATTATGTATACAGTTTAAACAAAATCTTAATTAACACAGACGGTACGAGTCTAGTTAGGGTTTATTGCGTGTTCCCTTCTGCACCGTTTTACCTGTTTTCAGACACACATGGTTCAACCCCGGACCTCTCCATGAATTAGCGCTGAAACAGACGTATGTGGATTATAATAGAGTTTTGAACTTGTTGCTCAGATCATAAGTTCCCCGCACTAGGTATTCTTTGGTACATGTTCCCGTGGTTGTTAGGCTGATACAGCTCTCACTGTGAAAACGTGAGTGGCTCTGAAAAGAGCCGTTGTTATGAAGACTTGGGGAGGAAATACTCTAACCACCGAATCCGTACAGAGTGCGACCCTGGCGTTTCAGAGCATAAACTACGTCCATGGCAGTCACTGTCTTACGTTTGGCATGCTCGGTGTAAGTAACAGCATCTCGGATCACGTTCTCCAGAAAAACCTTCAACACTCCGCGAGTCTCTTCATAAATCAGCCCCGAAATACGCTTCACTCCCCCACGACGAGCCAAGCGACGAATAGCGGGCTTTGTAATACCTTGGATATTATCACGAAGCACCTTCCGATGTCGTTTAGCGCCCCCCTTTCCAAGTCCCTTACCACCTTTACCACGTCCAGACATGACTGAGCTCTTAGCTGCAGCACTAAAAAGCAAAATGACTTAGAAAAGAGTCTGAATAACCAGCTCATATGATCTCCTAATATATATGCACCTACCCGACCTAATTGAAAACCGTAAAGAGGCGGGTCAATTTTCTTCCACTCCCCCCCCCCCAGCGTGCTTATTTAGAAGAAAAGGGAGGGGAGATCAATCCTCCCCACCCCCGCCGCCATTGTCAGTAGAAGGATCCTTTTAAAATTCAGAAAGTTTGGAAATATAGATAGATAGATAAATAGATCCAAACTTTTTAAATTTAATAAATAATAAATATTTAGTTCGGTAGTATTTCCTGAGATTTTCTACTTGTATAAGTTACTAAGTCCTACCTAATTGTTATAAATATTGAAATCCTATATTTTCCAGCAATACTGGTCTCTCTGAACTCTTGAAAATAAGAACCACTTTGAAAAATGTGTTCCTGGGGATCTACCCCAAAAACGTGCGTCACATTCACTATTTCCTTTTAAAAAGTTCCTTTGATTTTTAAGAATTTGCTGTGTGTAGCAAAATGCTACCAATTAAGTTTCTAGACACATCTTTCTTCTTCTTTTCCACCCCACATTCACTGCCATTTTTCGAAAGAATGGTAAGGAGGGGAGGGCTAATATAAGTACACCTTAATTGCGTCCAAAGGATGTGCTAAAATGGCTGTTATTTCCGCTTTCAGCATCTGATATTGTTAGTTTTATATATAGAAACTGGGGGAATATGTGAGCTTTGTCTTTTTCTAATGCTTTTGTATAGTCTCAGTGACATTCTGAACCTACCATCTGCATTGGAATTCACACAGGACCAAGTGCCCTCTTTGTCCTTTCTGATGTGCTTACTGGACAATTGGTCTGAACTTAAGATGAAAATCAATAGCTACTGCAAAGTACTATACTTAAGGAGGAACAATCAAATGCACAACTCCACAATGGGATTAACTGTCTAGGGGGTAATACTACTGGAAGCTATTTGGGAATTATAATGGAATACAAACTGAATGAGAAGCAACAATGTAAGTCAACTGGGAAACAGGCAAATATTCTGCAATGTATTTACAGGACTGTTCTATGAACAACACAGGAAATAATTATCCCTTTTACTCAGCAAAGGTGAAGCTCAGGTGGTGTATTGTGTCCCATTTTGGGTACCACACTTTATGAATGATATGGACAGATTGGAGAGTTTAGAGGAGAATAACAAAAATAATAAAAGGCATGTGAACCAGGTATAATAATACCTTCCCTGGCGCTGCTGCCGACAGACACCTTGGCCATAGTGTTCCCCAATTCCTGGAGAATCCCATTGCCTCGTCCACTCCATCCCCCATCCCCAAAGGCCCCTGCTGCTCATCACATCCCTCCCTTTTGGGTTGGAGGAGTGATGAGCAACATGGAAAGCCAGCAGCCGGTGGGCTGAGGAGTCTTGGCTAGGCACTGCTGGGACCAGCAGCATGGGGGAGGAGTCCTTCATGGCAGCAGTCATCGTCACTCAGGGAGGCTGCCAGCTTGGCCCAGTGCTGAGCCCAGCCCAATTCTGGCAGCACTGGGGCCAGCCTGGCACTCAGCAGTGCCTGCAGCTCCTGTTGGCCCAGTACTGGGGCTGGCCTGGGACTTGGGGTACTCAGGGGCCAGGGAGCAGAGTCTCACTTTGGTGCTGAGGCCAGGTGGTGGGTGGCAGGCAGGAGGATCAGTGCCAATGCTCCAGGCAGCACAGCTGTGAGCTTCAGATGGAAGTGCATCTGCGATTAACCTGTCCCAATGCTCCAGGTGACACAGTAAGGGGGCAGGCAGCATTCACCATGCCAGGTAAATATTTTAAATTAAAATTAAATCCAAAGAGTTTAATTAATTTTAGAAAAATCCACAACCTTTGTTTATGTAATTTTTGAGCCAAAGAAACCACTTTGAAGTGAGAAATGAAAGTTTGTTTACATCATCCATGTGCATTAAGGTCTAAAACATCAAATATCTTAAGGCAGGTGGGAAAAGCTGGCTCTTTGTAGAGCAGGCTGCGGTTCCCACTAAACTGAACTTTGTTCACTGTCTGTTCTGGAAGGTCAATTATTCTGAGCAGATCGGTGCGGGATTAGAGCCCTGGTCTATATGGCCATGGATGTCACATATCTGGTCACTGAAATTTTTGAACTGCGTGATAGATGGTACTGCTTGGGACAACAAGAAAAACAGGATCATCCCCCACTATCTATAGCTCTTCAAAGCTCTGTTACGCATTACATCTAAACACCCACACAAAATGTAAAAACTGAAAGTGATCTACATTGACCCCAAGTTAACCCATCATGTTGTATCAACCTGATTTTAGCTTCATGATTGGATGATTACTTGTTTTTTGACTTGTGGCACTGTTTTATTGGGCAAAAGCATGACCTGCATGTAGACAAGATATTCCCTTGCAACCAAGAGGATATATCACAACCAATCCAGAAATTCTGTTTAGAGCCACCTTCAAGATTAAAGAAAGGTTAGTTTATCTCTAAACAGCCATTAGGAAACAAAAGTTGACAGAAAACAGTGAATTCTTTATCCTATAAAAATCATTACCAAGGTTTTCAGTTACATCAGTAATGGGCTTGTCTAGACTACACTGAAGTTTTGAAAGAGGATATGCAAATTCTGTGGGAATTTGCTTATCTTCTTCTGATCTCACTTTCAAGGGTGGAGCTGCTGTGCCACTGGAGGGGCCCCCCAGCCTCCCTATATTCTGGGTCCCCCTTATCTGTCCTTTGTTCCAAGGGTGCCAGATCCACATTGGTTGAGGGTGGGGCTTGAAGAGATTCCCTTTTTTTTTTCAAACACGAACTATGTTCAAACAAGAGCAGTGACATTTCTTCCTTCCCATGAACATTGGATTAAATTGGCATCAGTGTAGATCACTTTCAGTTTTTAAGTTGTGTGGTGTTTAGATTTAATGCATAGTCATCCATTCTCCACTGCATGACTTTTACTAAGAAGAGTCAGTATTTAACTCTAGACCTCTGGTGTCAAGCACACAATTCACTGGCAAGATGTTTGTGATCAGAACTAGAAGAACAAAGGTCTCCAAATGGAAGTCTAATCTGTTTATGAATGAAATAGGAAAACCGGGGGAGCAGTTTGGTACCTAATCGTATCCACGCCACTAGAGAAACTACAAAGGCATTCAGGTAGTGACTGTAACTTGTAAAATAAAAAGGTTAGAATTGGGCAATCCTTGAACAGCGCGGGTGTTTTCAAACACATAAAAAGGTTTGTCACTGTCCAATCCTTGCACAGCGCGGGCTTTTCAAATTACGAAAGGGTCACCACCTCCCGGATGCAAAAGGTTTGTCCTCACCAACAGCTTTGCTTCTCTCACCAAGAGCTTTGCTTCTCTCACTGTCTTGGCGTTTGCCATTTGGAGAATGAAGCTGGTATGTCACGGCCACAGATAACTTTCACCCCCTCATAAAGCGGTGTCCTTTCCCGCTCACTCCAACTGCGGCGTGCATAAGGGAAAATGCTTGGCTCTAATTAGGAAAATGCAACTTCACTTTTATTTCTATAACTCACAGTCTCAAAAGAATATCAGTCACTATTAAGAGTATTAAGGGTACCTCGACAACAGAAATTTGTATCCAGAGCAGGAAAGCCTCCAGTTACAAGTATCCATTCCCGAGAGATCCAGATTGCTGCTGGGGCCAGGCAACCTGGCCGGAAACACTGCGTCTGAGGCTACTAAGTAATAGAGAGGTAGCAGTGTTAGTCTGATCTTGGTAAAACAAAAGGAAAAAAAATATGTAGCACTTTAAAGACTAACAAGAATATGATCTGAAGAAGTGGGTCTGCCCCACGAAAGCTCATCACCTAATAAACTATCTTGTTAGTCTTTGAAGTGCTACATAATTTTTTTTCCTTTTGAGGCTACTAAGTCCGCTTCCAACTAAATGTGGTTTTTTAACTCTACGAAGTGTTTTGAATAGCCCAAATCAGTCAAAAATTATCTAAACACGCTACAAATTAATGATTAAATAATACAACAATATAGCCAAAGTAAGTTTGTTTATTTAAGCTTCAGTACTCAACGTTTTGCCAAGTGCCTAAAGGGAGCTGTTGAACAAAACGCAGCTGTTTGAGAAGCTTGTTCTTAAAGTTAATTTAATGGGAGAGTTTTTTCTTCAAATATAGGCTCTAATAAGAGGAAACAAAGGCAATTTTTCTTTCAGGAATGTAAAATAATTTAGGGTCTGGAGTAAAAAGTTATCCTTCCATTTAAGAAACTTTTACAGTATCGTACTTTATTATGAGAATCCAGCTAGGTGGAGCGGGGTGCTGACACCTATGCAGAATGCCAAAAGAAAGTCTGTGGGAGCCATGGACATACTTATGGTCTGCACTCTTTCCGGAGATGCAAGACACTGTATTGTGATTTTCGAATCTGTAAAAGACTAACTAGCTTGTGTGGTTCTCAGTCGCAGAAAAGAATAGGATAACGAAAATGACCAGTGATCGGTGATTTAATGTAACAGCTTGCCTCTCATGCCAGGTAACTGTTTCAGATCGCCTGACCTTTTAGATGTATTTTAACTAGACGATTATAGAAGTTTAAAGCTAAGTGGACAGAGCATTGGGATATGAAAGACAGTGTTTCTGAGACAATGAAGTGGCTTAAATGTAAGAAATACTTTTATGCAACTGACCTCACAGTTATAGATTAAGAAATCTCAAAGTAATGTAGACTGGGAAAATGAAACATTAGGAACACCATGACTACGAATTGTTAAAGTGAAAATACAGTGAAGATTTTCAACAGTTTATTGACCGGGACCGGATCCTTGCTACTTTTTAATGATTTTTTCCCAAAATTGTATTCTGCAGTGTTCCAAAAGAGCATTAGAAAAGACCAAGGAGACACAGCCTTCTAAACTGATCCTCGTGAGCATTTTTATTTTTCATTTAATACTCTTTGTCTCGTTAGTCTGCGAAAAAACGAGGAATAGAGAATTTCTAATATACAGAGGTCTATGTCAGAGGAATGGTGGGCACATTCTCCTTAAAACCTATTTAGAACTGTAGAATGTTGAATTTGAAAACCCGCTCCCAGTAGCAACAAAGGTGAGTGTCCCTCACAGAAAACTGTATAAGGACTATTCTTTTTAATCGCCTTATTTCTACGTTTCCTTACTTGTTCTGTCGTCCCCTTGGCAAGAAGACCGATATCAAAAAGTGGCCCAATACTTCCTTTTCACGTGTTTTGGTTAGGCTGGTTTACACCTTCTAACGGAAGATAATTACTCCTACTATAACCTCGATTTTAAATTAGCGGCGCAGCTGTTCTGAAATCAGAATAGCAGAGTTTTCTAACAGCTATTTTCTGCCGGCACTTAGGATGTTCTGCTTGTTTCCCCAAAACCGACAAAATAAGCAAATGCCATCTAGCTGAATTGTTTTCTAGCCGTAACCACAAACACCGTAAGGAAAGAACTTGCACGGTTTTCTGCAAGTATTCAAAACACAAGAACGCTAACAATTCACGTAACAAGCTGCAATGCAACTTTCCCTTTCGTTAGGCAGTATTAACAGCTCTTAATATGAAAGCTTGGGTGGCTCTTAAAAGAGCCTTTGGTTTTTTTTGTCGTTTTAAATATTGCCTTAAGATTTAGCCTCCGAATCCATAGAGAGTGCGACCCTGGCGTTTCAGAGCATACACTACATCCATCGCAGTCACAGTCTTCCGTTTAGCGTGCTCAGTGTAAGTCACAGCATCTCGAATTACATTTTCCAGGAACACTTTCAGCACCCCACGGGTCTCTTCATAAATCAACCCAGAAATACGCTTTACACCACCGCGACGAGCCAAGCGACGAATAGCCGGTTTTGTGATACCTTGAATGTTATCACGAAGCACCTTCCGATGGCGCTTAGCGCCTCCCTTCCCGAGTCCTTTCCCCCCTTTGCCACGACCAGACATTCTGCTACTGATGAATCACAAAACGCGATTGGGTCTACAAACACTTGCACTCGCCTTATATATTCGATGAGCCGACCTGAAAGAAAACTCGTATGAAAAGTGGCGCGAGGTCTATTGTTCTTTCCTTCTTCCGCTCTCTTGATGCTGTTCGATTGAGAGGCTGTTTATTAACCCCTTTTGTTCCCTTCTCCTACCGCACTCACCATTGTATGTACGTTACTTAATTTATACTCCGCAAATTTTCTGATTATATTTCAATTATATTTTATACCAAGACTCACTATCGATTCCTACCTGTACTGATTCCTACATCTACTGAATCCCAAACTTGTGACAATATCTGCTACTCTCTGAATTGCTTAAACCAAGAGTCTCTTTAAAATTGCACTTTTCTTTTCTATTACTGTAGTTTTTCTATCTGGGCAGTATTCAGATGACAGTGCTTCATGTTTGTGGATATTTTCTTTGGACAATACTCCGCTGATTATTCAGTGACTTGCACTCTGCGGCAAAATCTGACCAATCAGGTTTTGCCGCCATTTTGGAGCGTACACAATTTGATAAGTAGAGTTATTTATAATTTATCATACGGCATATCCGTATTTCGTAATTTTTTCCATTTAGAGGTATTTTTATTCTTGGGGGGGGGGTTGGGGTTTTTTTGTTTGTTTGTTTTGCAGTATGTACAAAAGAGTTACTTAATTTGAACGACTGCAGAAATAATCAGAAAACAGGACTCCTTTCCCATTCCACAGAAAGGAAGACATTCCTCTTCTTCATAGGCATAAATTGTTTTCTTCTCGGAAGAGTTGAGTTTCTAAATTGCAAATGTAGAAACTGAGAAAAATACTTTAAATTACTACTGTATTATATGCATCGACATTTCAAAACAATGCAATTTAGCTAGGAATCTGCAGCTCTTTACAAAGCATGGATGGGCAAGATTAAAAGGCATTTCTCAAAAACATGAAGAAATCTGTCACCTTTTCCTCTTTCTCATTCTCTGTTGCCCTCTGATGGAAATTCATTTTCAATCTATACAAGTTGTAAAAGACATTAAAATTGGTTTATCGTTCAGTACTTACTGCTAATAAATAATTAATATTAGTTAATAATTAGAATTAATCATAATTAATACAAGAAAATAAACAATTACCATGTAAAAATAATATTAGAGAGATAGTGTGGGTGACATCATCTTTTATTGGATCAATTTCTGTTCCTGAAAAAGACAAGCTTTCTTTGCGATCAGTCTTTCGACAATATAAACTGTCCAATAAAATATATCATGCCATCCACCTTGTCTGTCTAATATCCAAAGACCAACTCAGCTACAACCTTGCAAACAACCACAAAGTATACTTTTCTGTTAAACTTAAAAAACGACAAATGGTCTGGTAGCACTTTATAGACTAACAAAATATGTAAATGGTATCATTAGGTTTTGTGGGCACAGCCCACTTCTTCAGACAGCCCACTTCTTCTGGTCATCTGAAGAAGTGGGCTGTGCCCACGAAAGCTCATGATACCATCTACATGTTTTGTTAGTCTGTAAAGTGCTACCAGACCATTTGTTGTTTTTTAAGTTCATCCTGCACAGCAGGGGTTCTCCAACTTTGTGATATTGTGACCCCCCTCTAAGTTGCTGCAACCTCCCTCGAACTTGCTCACGACCCCCCAAGGGGTCAGGCCCCACAATTTGAGAAATGCGGCTGTACAGACTAACTCGGCTACTCCCTGAAGTTACTTTTCTGTTGTATAAGTTTATTAAAGTGTTACTCTCAACAGTATTTCTGTGTAAGTATGCATGCAGGTGTGTGTGTGTGATACATTTTTAGTATCACTTCAATCTATTCCAAAATTCCAGGGATTGTTGTAAGGATCAATATCCAGAAACATAAAGAATAATGGCACAGAGGAGTGAGGTGGGAGGAGAGGAAGAAGTGAGGAATAATGTAGTTCAAAGAGCCTCTGGCATGGAGGGGAGGTATAAGAGAAGGGAGAAACAGGGCACACAGAACCCCTGGTGATGAAGGAGATTTGGGGGAATCTTGGTATGGGACAGGGGCAAAGAGGAACACATAGCCCCTATCTCCCCGTTTAGCATAAGAATATGAGAACAGCCATACTGGGTCAGACCAAAGATCTATCTAGCCCAGTATCCTGTCTGCCGACAGTGGCCAACACCAGGTGCCCCAGAGGGGGTGGACGGAAGACAGTGATCAAGCGATTCGTCTCGTTTTGAGTTTAGGATATGCAGACGCAATATAAATAGGACAGAAGGGGGAGGGAGGCAAGGAAAAAAAGGAGGGGTGGGAGACAGGGAGCAGAGGGTATAGAAAATTCAGGAAGGCAGAGGGAATCAGTAAGTATCTGAAAATTGAGTAGTTAAAACGAAGCAGATAAGAATCAAAGTCAATTGATAGTATCCTTCCTGACAGGAATCTACACAAAGAGCTGTTTGCACCTTCATTGACTGTTGTTAGGCAGATAGTGTCCAAGGTTGTTTGCCCCACTGGTTGTTTAGCCAGCTTCCTGCTTGTGATGTACTTTAAAAAAAAATACGATTATTTTTTGAGGCTTTGGCTTGCTGTTCTTCATACTCCTTTTTGGCTTTTCTTATTTTATTCTTATACTTAATTTATGGTGCTTTCTATTTTCCTCACTAAGATTTGACTTCCACTTTTTAAAAGATATGTTTTTATCTGTCACTGCTTCTTTTACCTGGTTTTTAAGCCACAGTGGCACTTTTTTGATTCTCTTACTGTGTTTTTTAATTTGGGGTATAGATTTAAATTGGGCCTCTATTATGATGTCTTTGAAGTTGCAGAGATTTTACTTTTGTCACAGTACCTTTTAATTTCTGTATCACTAACTTCCTCATTTTTGTGTAGTTCCCCTTTTTGAAATTAAATGCCACAGTGTCGGGCTGCTGAGATGTTTTTCCCACCACAGGGATGTTAAATTTTATTATATTGTCACTATTTACAAGCGGTCCAGTTATATTTACCTCTCGAACCAGCTCCTGCACTCCACTTAGGACTAAATCAAGAATAACCTCTCCCCTTGTGGGTTCCAGAACCAGCTGCTCCAAGAAGCAGTCATTTAAGGTATTAAGAAATATTATCTCTGCATCCCATCCTGAGGTGACGTGTACCCCGTCAATATGGGGATAGTTGAAATCTCTCACTATTATCAGGTTTTTAAATTTGATAGCCTCTTTAATCATCCTTAGCATTTCATAGTCACTATCACTGTCCTGATCATGTGTTCGATAATATATCCCTACTACCATATTCTTATTATTGGAGCATGGAATTACTATCCATAGAGATTCTGTGGAACATTTTGGCTCATTTAAGATTTTTAGTTCATTTGATTCTACATTTTCTTTCACGTATAGTGCCACTTCCCCACCAGCATGACCTGTTCTGTCCTTCCAATATATTTTGTACTCTGGTATGACTGTGTCCCATTGATTGTCCTCATTCCACCAAGTTTCCATGACACCTATTATATCAATATCCTCCTTTAAAACTAGGTACTCTAGTTCACTGATTTTACTATTTAGACTTCTCGCATTTGTGTATAAGCACTTTAATAATTTATCACTATTTATTTGTCTGCCATTTCTTGATGTGTTAGACTCTTTTTCTTTTGATTGTATTTCATCTGATCCATACCATACTTCCATCCTCTCCTCCTGACTAGAACACTGAGCATCTCTATTAATAGAACCTCCCCCTAATAAATGTCTCTGTCCGATCCATGTGCTCCTCCGCACCTGTAGGCTTTCCCCCCAGCCCTTAGTTCAAAAAATGCTCTACAATCTTTTTAATATTAAATGTCAGCAGTCTGGTTCCATTTTGGTTTAGGTGGAGCCCATCCTTCCTGTATAGGCTCCCCTACCCCAAAAGTTTCCCCAGTTCCTAATAAATCTAAACCCCTCCTCTCTACACCACCATCTCATCCACGCATTGACACTGAAGCTCTGCCTGCCTACCTGGCCCTGCACGTGGAACTGGAATCATTTCAGAGAACGCTACCATAGAGGTCCTGGATTTCAAACTCTTTCCTAGCAGCCTAAATTTGGCCTCCAGAACCTCTATTCTACCCTTCCCTATGTCATTGGTAGCTACATGCACCACGACCATCCGCTCCTCCCCAGAACTACACATAAGACTATCTAGATGTCTCGAGAGATCTGCAACCTTTGCACCAGACAGGCAAGTCACCATACGGTTGTCCTGGTCATCACAAACACAGCTTTCTATGTTTCTAATGATTGAATTCCCCATGACTAACACCTGCCTTTTCCTAATGACTGGAGTTCCCTCCCCCAGAGATTTATCCTCAGTGCGAGAGGATACCATAACATCCTCTGGAAGGAGGATCCCAACTATGGGATCATTTCCCTCTGCTCTAGTTGAATGTTCTCCTTCCCGGAACCTTTCATCCTCCTTAAAAGCACAGGGGTGGGACAGTTCTACAGTGTCCCAGAAAGCCTCTCAGCCTCCCTTAGCTCCTCTAGTTCAGCCAGCCTGGCCTCCCAAGCCTGCAATCAGTCTCTGAGGGCTGGGAGCTCCTTGCACTGAATGCACACATACACCACACAGGGCAGGTAATCATATCTGCTACACTGATTGCAATAAACAGGATAACCCCTACTCTGCTGCTGGGCTTCTGCCTGCATTCTCTTCTACAGCTACTTAGGTTATTGATAGGGTTTTTATTTAAATTGGGAAGTTTTGTTTTTAGTTTAGTGTAAAAGTTTTAAAGAATGTTAAGTGTACCTCACCCGCTTCCAAACTCCCTCTCAAAACTCCCTGTTAGCTGCCTCTGCTGGCAAAGCTCCATGGTCACTTACTCACAGACTTTATAAAGCCCTGGCCTTCCTGATAGCCTCGCCCCCTGGCTAAGGCTCAACCAATGAACAGAGGGTTCTAGATTTCAAATCCTCATTTAGAAGCTTACAGTTTCCAACTGCCGGACACAGCACAGGGTCCTTCAAACAAACAGCTCAGCATTTGACTCTCCAAACAGACAGACAAACACAAGCTCAGCACACAGTTTCTTTTAGGCAACTAGCAAGTAACCCCCAAACACAAACACACACTACAGATAGCCACTTACCTCAAGGGTCCCATATTCATTCCTCCTTCACCTGGAGAGCTCCCTCTTGAAATTCCGTGTTAGCTGCCTGGTACCTTACTCACGGGCTTTATAAAGCCCTGGCCTTCCTGATAGCCCCACCCTTGGCTAAACAGGAGGGAAAGGTGGGGAAGAAGAGATAACTAAGGCAGACAGAGCCCTTGGCATAGTGGGAAGAGGTAAATGAGAGAGGAAGGAGGTAACAAGGGTTCACATTGTGTCTGCTGCTATGTGGGAGAAGATGAGAGAGGGGAAATGGTACACACAGAAAACTCTTTTCATAAGGGAGAAATCGGGGAACAATGGAATGGATGGAGTGGGAAAAGGGGAAATAAGGACACCCAAGGAGCTTCTGCTATCAGAGTGGGATGGGAGACCCTGGAATTGGGACAATACAGGGTTCCTGGTGGGGTAGGTATGTTGTATCAATAAAAGCAAGCAGGATCTTATGAGGGGGGATAAGGCAAAAAGCCACATTTATTGTAAAGATAAGAATAAAGAATAAAGAAAAGATAGAAGCAAACAACGTTGTTTAACTACTTATTCCTATCACTGCTTAACCCTTATACACTTATATATATATATATATATATATAAACATTCATTCAATCATTCATCCATTCATTCTGGTTCTGTGTAGTTGTTATAATTACCAGCCTGGAAGTTGCTTGTGACAGAATACTGGCCAGGTATTCTGTACACAAGTGATGGTAGTGGAGAGCGAAGTCCTGATCAGATGCGCATCTGAAGCTCCTGGTGGGCTGGCAGCAGAACCTTGAACTCTGACTCTATAGTCTTTTGGTCCAGTCTTTATAGGAACTTCTTCCTATACCAGTCTATGGGAATTGCTGCATCATGCTGATGTCTTCAGGGTGGCTGCCAGGTGCTTGTCAGTGATCTCATAGGGTGGACCTCCAGTCTTTCTCCACTTGACACCTTTTGGTTGCACTGGCACCTGACGCCTTCTTCAGCCCTTTGATGCTGCACTCTCAGGCTGGCACCTCTCAAACCATTCATTCATTGTCCAAACTCTCTCTCTCTTACATACATTCCCTAATTAATGTTTCACATACAGTATTTTGTATAATAATAATTTTACATATACAAGAGTTGTAGTTACAAAAAGTTACAAAAGTTTCTGGGTGGCATTTCTTAAAACATTCTCTCTCTGAGTGCTGAGTTAGTTACTGTTATAGTTACAATGTTTCACTTTGTGATTAGGGTTAATTGGTTCACAATGCTTTGAAGAGAAGGGGCATCAATTGTGTAACAATGCCCTTAATCAATTACAGGGCTTGGCTCCCAGAGCAGAGTTAGTGGCTTGACAAGCAGCCACTTGCAAAAGTTTGAGCGTGCCCTGGGACACAGAGAGGGGAGCTGTTTCTGGCTACATAGTATTCTTAACAGTTTTAAGTTACATGACCTAATATTATATTCCTAACAATTTATATTCTAGAGGGGCAATAATTATAAATCTAAACCTTTAACAATTTTAACAAATAATAATAATAATAATAATAATAAATCTAAACACTTATCAAGCTTGATAACACTAAATCTAAACACTTTAACAAGAATAAATCTAAACACTTATATGCTTCTTCTACTTAAACTTATACTACTTAGACTTTCAGTTGTGGGGAACAAATTATGGGGAGTCACTTCCACTTGGGGGAATCATTTTTAATACTTTAATATGTTATCCCTACAGGTATAGAAAAGGGATCCAGGGAAGGGGCACACAGAATCCGTATCAGAAGAGAGATTGGGGAAACCTGTTATGAGGAAAGGAGAGAGGGGTGTTGGAATGGAATGCACATTGATTACTTCCACTATGGCGGGGAAAGGCATGGGAGATCCTGGAATGGAGGGAAGAGGAAATGGGAGGAGGGCACACAGAAACTCTGGTTAAATACAGATTACGGGAACCTATTATGAAAGAACTGACACACAGATTACCTGGCATAGCAGAGATGGGTGGGAACACACAGAATCCTGGAAGGTGTAGGGAATGATACTGGGAAGAGCTGCAGGGCTCCCTTAAAAAGAGGGGAATAGGGAGGTGGTACACAAGCGATGAAGTATGCTATTCTCTAGTGTACTTCTGTCAGTCTCCCTTTAGGATTATCTGTGTTTGACATATTCATTTATTTCTACTACCTCCAGGTAGAGGAATACATATTGACAGTAGAATCTCAGTTACACAATATAGGCTTGATAAACATGAGGCCTAACTATTGGGAAACCTTTTTATTATTCATAATTGTCTTAGTTATTGCCATGATTCCTCTTCTTCCCCACATGTACATCAAGGTGACACATGGGTACCTCAATCAAGTACCTTGTAATTTTAGATATTGTTCAAGCAGATGACAGGGACAGATGAGGTTGTAAAACTCTGTCTACAGTATAGTATGATACAACTTGGAGACAGAACAAGGACATTTTAAAAATAATAAAACAAAACAATGTATTTAATTTTTAATAAATTCAGCGCTAACTTTCAATGTAAATTAAACTTTATTTTTCCATCCAGGAAGTTACAAATATGAAGCATAAGATAAATGTTTATACTGTATGAGCAGGGTGAAAACATGTAATGGGTTCAATTCATACCCCATTGAAATCGGTAGGTATGAGCTCATCCTTCAATTAACGTAATTGTAAATATAAACCCCCATTTAAAACACAAGGTGAATGTGAACCAACTCAGGAGCTTTTGCTGGGTCTTGTTTTTTGGAAAAAGGAGGTAGAAGAGGGGTAGAAGGAAAAATCTCACAGGAACTGAGGCCTCACCAACAAGAATAGAATGAGAGAGACAGCCTGAAGGAGTAACTAAAAAGTGTGTGGCTTTCCATGGAAGAAACCTAGGGAGAGGACAGTCACAAGGTCAGGTGCCACAAGAAGAAAAGAAGATGGCTGGTAAGAGAGCAGTGTGGCAGGGGAGAGAAGATATCCAGAATATCTTTACAATATTACACAAAAGTTTCTAATGTAGCTTAAGTCTAGAAAATTCTCGTGTCCTCTAGAAGAACAGTGTTTCAACCTTTTTATATATATATAAGGTATCCCTTTTTAAAAAACAAATTGTAAGTACCCCCAGTACCTACGGTTTTCAGACACATTTTTTCTACCATTGCAACACATTTGTTTAAACAACTGAATCATAGCTGGGTGGGTGATTAAATTTTTGGGTGTAAAAAGCACAAAAATATTAAGCGCTGTAAAACTTAAAACAAAAATTAAGTTTTCTCCAGATTTCAGTTGTTACGCCCCAGACTTCTCTCATACCACTGGTTGAGAAACACTGCTCTAGAATCAATTGAACTTTCCTGTCTCTTTGCTCCTTACATTCTGCTTTTTCCCACTCCTTTTTTTTCAAATGCTAGTACTATAGTAATAAATACATTACTATGATGCATGTATTAATATATTACTATTGCATGTATTAAATTATTTTCGCAATTCGTGATTTTTGCATCTTGTGATTTTTGCTCTTCAATCACAAGTTACCGACGTGTTACAGCTCTTTTCAATGTGCATGTGGTGGCTCTTAAAAGAGCCTTGAAGTGTTTGCAATAGTTTTCGCATAGCCACCACGCAGCGATGCAGCTTTTAAGCCCTCTCGCCACGGATACGCCGGGCTAACTGGATGTCTTTGGGCATGATGGTGACTCGCTTAGCGTGAATGGCGCACAGGTTGGTGTCTTCAAAGAGCCCCACCAAGTAGGCTTCACTCGCCTCCTGCAGGGCCATAACGGCCGAGCTCTGGAAGCGCAAGTCGGTCTTGAAGTCCTGGGCGATTTCTCGCACCAGGCGCTGGAAGGGCAGCTTGCGGATCAGCAGCTCGGTAGATTTCTGGTAGCGGCGGATTTCTCGCAGGGCGACGGTACCAGGGCGATACCGATGAGGCTTTTTCACTCCCCCAGTGGCAGGCGCGCTCTTCCGAGCAGCTTTAGTGGCCAGCTGCTTACGGGGGGCTTTGCCACCGGTGGACTTACGGGCGGTCTGCTTGGTCCTGGCCATTTCGGGCAACGAAACTTCTCAACCTGAAATGAGTATTTGCTCCGGAGGTATTTATAGAAAAATCCATCTCTTTGATTGGCTTGAGAAGAAGCCAAACTTCATTGGCTGATTTGAAAATTTGTAAAACCCGCGATTTGCTTTGAAAAGAAAAACGATCCTTAGTCACTATTCCCGCCAACATTATCTGATACTCCGAAATTTACGATTCTTGGTCCACACCAGCGTCCCGTTTTTCTGCAGTTTTTTTCTTTGGTGAAACCCCATCGCCATACAAAATCCTTACCTCCCAGATTTATCTTTTTGTATTTATATTTATTTTAACATGGAACGGTTTGTTAATCTGTATACTACATCCGCGTCCTCTCAAAGATGATCTATCGTCAGGCGCACCAATCTCAGGACAAGGGAATTAAATCACAAAATATTTAATGAACAGCGAATCTCTGGGTACTTTGTTTTAGTTCTTATTTTAATTAGCAGATTTTTCAGAAGATGAAGCACTACTCCAGACTACTCTTCCTCCCTTTCATACTGAAGGGCATAATATTTTTAAATAAAGAATCTCTTTACTGTCCTTCCATACTGGTTTAAACCTCCAACATATTACGACCCGGGAGGTTTTAAATACTAATCCCTTGCAACGTTTAAATAGTAAAAACATTTTTATCTGCACTTTCATCCTGATCTATCTTCTTTCAGAAGAAATCACGTGATTAAACAGATGCTCCTTCAGGAGCAAGAAAATAGTGCACAACTCAGTTATAAATTTTGCTTTCTTTCTCTCTTTCTTCCATCTTAATACAAACAACAGAATCACATATTTATTTTTCAATTAGATCAAACATCACATAAAAACTGCTCAGGGTATTTGCTTATTTTTTTACATACCTCACCCCGAACTATATACAATCATTGCTTTTTTAAATGTTATTTTCTTCAGATTTATCAGAATAAGGGTTTTGAAAAGACTGGAGAAGAAATGTTTTTGTTTTGTTTTTGAAAGTCACATAGTACATTCTGAACCAGTAGGGAAGGCATCCTACAAATGCTATAGATTGTTTATATATTTCTAATATTCTCTGTTAAGCAAAAACAGAGGATTTTCACTGGCTAATCTTTATAGAGGGAGGGATTTTCAAATTCAACCATAGTTTTTATACCTTTCCCAGTACCCAGAGAGAAATCACAAACAATTTGACCCCTTTCCCTCACTCAGTTCTCACCTTTGAACCATGGACCTGAGCCAGCCCATGTGCAAAGAATGTCCAAAACCATTCTAACCCCTTTATACAATTACATTATGGCAATTCTCCTATAAGGCCATTTTAGAGACACAGAATGGTTGGCTCTTACATTCATACTCACCTTGTTTGAATGATGTATCTTACAAGTCTGTTTCTTGAAACATTATTTCAAATGAAAATTGTTTTAAATACTTCAGCAATGCTTGCTTTCTAGCCTGAGCAAGGATCCAGTTGATGAGAGTCTATGTCACTCAACTTTATTCCACTCTGCTCATCTGAATTTTGCTCAGGAAAGCTCATGATTCTCTCTCTCTCAAATTTGTTAGTCTTTAGGATGCCACAGGACTATTCATTGTTTTTGCAAAATAATGTTTTGTAAGGCCCTACAGATATCCCCAGTCACAGTATTATGTACCTCAGAAATTATTTAGAAAAATCCTTTTCTCAATAAAAGGTTTAACACTTTAAATCTCATCACATAAAAATATCATAAGTTTCAACTTATCAAGGATCCACCTTTTTCCCACATATGTGACATGGAGGTGAAAAATAAAAAGATAACTGCTGTAATGCAACTATTTCTAATCCGGCCCACTGAGAATAATTTCTAGCTTCCACACAGGTAGGAGTATTAAACGTATTTTTACTGAGTTCTTTATTTAAAATATAGAATGTACTCCTCTCCTCCTTCCCCCCAGTTAAAGAAGAAGCTACTAAAATATTAGTTCTTATTAGGAAAGTGAAGAATCTCTGATTTGCTTTTAATGGGGTGGCGGGAAGAACAGCCACCAGCTCTGTAGAGTTGGTCCTGGTGGCTCTCACCATAGACTACATGACCATCCTTCAGTTTAACGTGTTCCATATAGATGACAGGACAACGGACCATAATCTCCAAAAAAATCAGCCCCCCCTTCCCTATCCTCACACCCAGGAAAAGCTAAACTACACTACAGTTTCTGATACACCATATATTTTAACAAAGCATGATGTGAAATACCCCTTTTTCATACCAAACTGAAATACAGAAGATCACATTAGGAACTTTCTTAGTATTGCATTCACAGAGTATAGAAACTAAGTGATTATCCAAGGAATGTAATTTATTCAAATAGCAACTATATAGTTTGAAACTTTTACAAGAATGAAAATATATTGGATACAGGAATACTTAGATATAATATACAAAATACTCCCATAAGTATTTCTAGCACATAAACATCTCTGCAGAAATCTCTAATTAGTTATTTGTGTTGTAGAATTAGAAATAAAAGATATAGTTTATGGAGCTAGTTCTCAATCCATGTTCAAAGCCTCAAAGTTTCAGCTTCAAAATCATTTTACACAAAATTGATTCAAATCACAGGCTTTCTACCCTTTGGTGTGCACAAAAGATCCAAGAATAAGATTTAATTTTAGTTGTGATTTTATGAACGACTATACCATTTTATTTCACAAGAAAAAAAAAACGTTTTCCTTTCCCTAAATCTTTACAATTCCAAGGTTCAATTATTTATTGAATCTTCTTTAAACCCGCATTTACTCTCCTCAATTTGAAATCTGCCTAATAAAATACCGCGTTTTCTCTTCACTGAGATAAGAAATTGGGTAATTTATAAGGTACCTATGGGGTAAAAAATACACTTTGTTTGGAAAAGAAACCCACACAAATAGAGCGCGGAGACGAGTCCTATCTGCCTAGCTGGGCGGATTCCTAAAGCACCAATCACAGGACTCCTCTCGTGTATAAATACCAGGCAACTGACCTACTCCTGGCCAGTCCAATAAGTTCTTTTGTTTATTCTTGGTGGTTTAAGGCATATACGTCACTATGTCCGAGACAGCGCCTGTTGCTGCTCCTTCTGTTTCTGCGACTGAGACAAAAGCCCCTGCTAAGAAGCCGAAGAAGGCGGGAGCCAGCGCTAAAGCCCGCAAGCCCTCCGGTCCCAGCGTGACCGAGCTGATCACCAAGGCGGTGTCCGCTTCCAAGGAGCGCAAAGGGCTCTCCTTGGCCGCTCTCAAGAAGGCTCTGGCCGCCGGAGGATACGATGTGGAAAAAAGTAACAACCGCATCAAATTAGGTCTCAAGACCTTGGTGAGCAAAGGTACATTGGTGCAGACGAAAGGCACCGGCGCCTCCGGCTCTTTCAAACTTGGCAAGATGAACGCTGAGACCAAGGAAAAGGCGCCGAAAAAAAAGCCCGCGGCAAAGCCGAAGAAACCAGCTACCAAGAAGCCCGCCAGCACAGCCAAGAAACCCAAAAAGGCTGCGATCGCGAAAAGTCCAAAAAAGCCCAAGAAGCCAGTAGCTGCCGTGGCTAAGAAAGCCGCCAAAAGCCCACAAAAGGTTAGAGCGGCTAAGCCTAAGAAAGTAGCAAAGAGTCCGGCTAAAGCCAAGGCATTGAAACCGAAGGTGGCTAAGCCTAAGCCAACCAAGCCTAAACTAACAAAGGCTAAAAAGGCGGCTCCCAAGAAGAAGTAAAGACTCGTCTTTTACATGAACCAAACGGCTCTTTTAAGAGCCACCCATCCCTTTCAAGAAAGAGCTGAAATAGCAAATTCACTTACCGGTAACCTCACATTGCTTTCCAACAAATTCCCTTTGTATTCACTGTGTTCTGTGTCAGAAACAGTCAGTACATATGTGGCCTCTCCTTTTGCCCACTAAAATGAGTTGGTGTGTGAACAAATCCTTTTCAGATTTGCTGGTAGGAGGGACTTGAAGTTGGTAAATTTGAAAAGCCCGCTCTGTGCAAGGATTGGCCATATTGAAGCTATGTTAACATTTCAAAGTTATCGTTCTATATTGCCAAATTCCCGCCTTTTTGCATTGGAAAACCAAGCCTATTTTCAAAAGCACTGAGTTGTCGCCTATGAACATGTGTTTCAAAACAAGGAATATTCCGCTGAAATTATGCAGACTACAGACCCATAGTATATGTTAATTTATTATAACTATTCGAGCTCCCAATTTATCCAAAGTATTGGTTTAAATGTGAATGTGCCCTTTTTTGATTTTGTGAGTGGCTCTGAAAAGAGCCTTTGGGTTGGTTTTGGATTAGAGGTTTGTTTTCCTGATCAACTTCATTTACTCTTGGCTTTATGGCTCTCGGTTTTCTTAGGCAGCAGCACTGCCTGAATGTTGGGGAGGACACCACCTTGAGCGATTGTGACTTTCCCTAGCAGCTTGTTGAGCTCTTCGTCGTTACGGATGGCGAGTTGCAGGTGACGGGGGGATAATCCTGGTTTTCTTGTTGTCCCGAGCAGCATTCCCAGCTAACTCGAGGATCTCAGCGGTCAGATACTCCAGCACGGCGGCCATATAGACCGGGGCTCCTGCCCCCACGCGTTCAGCATAGTTACCTTTACGGAGCAAGCGATGCACTCGACCCACCGGGAACTGCAACCCAGCTCGCGAAGAGCGAGACTTTGCCTTTGCCCTCGCTTTGCCTCCTTGTTTGCCTCGGCCAGACATTATAAATCAGAAACTAAAACAACACTACCTTAGTAAAAAATAAATTGAGTTTTACGCACCCCACTGCCTGCCTTTATACCTTCTCTATATGCAGCCTTAAAACATTGTGATAGGCTGAAAAGTAGTAATTGTCTAAACATCCAATAGTGGTCGAGATGCAATTTATGACCAATGAGAAGTTTCATCACACTTTGGAACTCATCTATTGTCTGGGAGCCAATAGAAAATCAGAAAAGTGAAACGTCATTGTGCACAAGTTCAATAAATACAGCCTTGGCTGCTTTTGTTACTGCACGTTTGTTCTTCAATTATTGTTGTTTGTGGGAAAGAATATAGGGTAAAAATGCCGGAGCCAGCGAAATCTGCTCCTGCGCCTAAAAAAAGGGTCTAAGAAAGCTGTTACTAAGACTCAGAAGAAGGGAGATAAGAAGCGCAAGAAGACTAGGAAGGAAAGTTATTCCATCTACGTGTACAAAGTGCTGAAGCAAGTTCATCCAGACACCGGTATTTCTTCGAAAGCCATGGGCATCATGAACTCCTTTGTAAATGACATCTTTGAGCGAATCGCTGGGGAAGCGTCTCGTTTAGCGCACTACAACAAACGCTCGACCATCACTTCCCGAGAGATCCAGACTGCTGTGCGCCTACTGCTACCAGGGGAGCTGGCTAAACATGCTGTGTCTGAGGGTACTAAGGCTGTTACCAAGTACACTAGCTCCAAATAATATCTTGCGAGACTACATTTATAACCCAAAGGCTCTTTTAAGAGCCGCTTATTTTCTCATTGGAAGAGTTTTAATCACTAACCGTTGTTGCTTGTGTTTTTCAATCTATAAGAGTATACTTTAAATGTGTTTTAGTCTCAGGTTACTTGTGACCTTTGCATATGCCCGTAGTGGACTCTTCTGAATTCCATTGTCTCTTTAAATGTAAAGATCTCCGTTAGTTAACATGGTTTCTCTTGTAAATAACACTTTAGAAAACAGACTAATATGCTCTTCAGTACTCTTGCAGAATAATCACAAACTCGACTAGCATGAATACCTTATTTCAAATCATAAAAATCCCATCTACCTGAATAGTTGGCTTATGTGTAGTAGAAATGCTTTTCCCTTAATGTATAACAGCAAGTAGGCTTACTGGCCTACTAGCAGCCCAGCTCTGAAAGCACAGCTCAAAAGCAGTTGCCACATGCCAGGTATTTTGTCTGAAATTCAGGATCCTGGAACTACCCATTAACGCGTTCCTCTGCTGTCCACTCGACAGTTGTACAAAACCGCCTTCCTTTTTCTGCCACCGTGGGCATATTTTTTTTTATATCACTCCCTGTCTCGCTGTTTTTCTTTCAAAAAGTGATGGGGGATAGTTATGCCACCCTCTAAATGACACCAAATTAAAATGTGAAACACAAAGAGGATGAAGAGATGTTTCAGGCTATTCTAGGGTTAATTTACTATTATGCCGACCCCAGAATACTTTAAAAAAACACTGTACAGGAGTTTGTAGTTCTGAATATTTTTAAAGAAGAAATACTGCGGAAGTTATTAACCAATCCTTTAGCAGTGCAGGCTTTTCCAACTAACCAATCAGTAAATCTTGCTCCCAATAGCCAGGCAGAGAAGATAAATTGGTCACTAATCACCCAGTTCTCCACTCTCCTGTTCACTCACTTGCTATCTTCATCCTCACCCCTTGGAGACCAGAGCTGATGTGATTCCTGGAACAGCCTAAAAATAAGCTTTCTCACAGGGATGGGGGAAGAGCTCTGCTTTCCTTCCCCGGGAGATTATGCCACTGGGAGACTGCTGCTGAAGGAAACGGCCAAACAAACTACTCCACGGACATCAAAGACCACCTCCAACTAAAGGGTGCTTTAGGAAGCGTTTCTAGAACAACCTCGACTCTCGTTAAGGCCTTTTAACACTTTTCTTTAAATATATTATTTGAAAACGTAGCAAATGAAATATAGTAAATAACTAACCAATAATCAAGCTTGTGCTGTCCTGAGCCCTCTTACACCTAGTGACTTGCTCTCCAAGCATCCCCACCCCAATACGTGTCATGGAGCTACAGAGCAACATAAATAAAACTTCATAAGGGTAGCCGAGTTAGTCTGTACAGGATAAACTTAAAAAAACAACAAAAAGTCTGGTAGCACCTTAAAGACTAACAAAACGTAGATCAGTGGTCACCAACCCCTCCCCACACTGCTGCTCATCTCCTGCCCTTTGTCTTGGAGCTGTCCCTCCCCCTGGGGAGCCTCCTGCTTGCTGGGCAGGTCTGGGGAGGGAGAAAAGGAGTTCTGGTGTCAATGTGCCCTCTCCCATTCTGTATCCTTTCTCCACAGAGCAGAGAGAGGGCACAACAGGACTTGGGATGGAGTTTTCTGGCTGCTTTAGGGAGTGCTCTAGGGCTGGGGAGGGGTGCGCCTGCCTTAGCCCCACTGCACCCTCAACCAGGAGCCACCAGCAGTGCCCAGCTGGAGCCCACATCCCAAACTCCTACCCCAGTCATGAACCCCCTCCTGCACCCCAAGCACTCCTGCATCCAAATGCCGTCCCAGACCCTGCACCTACAACCCCCTCCTACATTCCAACTGCCTGCCCCAAGAGAAGCTCAGAGCCCCTCTCACACTCCAGATCCATTAGTCCAAGACCAGAGCCTGCACCCCAACCCTCTGTCCCAGCCTGATGAGACTGAGTGAGGATGGGCAAGAGAGGGAGAATGGAGTGAGCAGTGGTGGGGCCTTAGAGAAGGGGTGGGAGGGAAGTGGGGCAAGGGTATTTATATTTGAGGTAGATCTTGGATTGTACTTAAATTCAAAAAGTGATCTCATGCTTAAAAAGGTTGGAGACCCCTGATGTAGATGGTATCTGAAGAAGTGGGCTGTGCCCAGGAAAGCTCATAAATAAAACTGTTTTCATACAATGTTTCTTACCGGTCAAGGTATTAATTTACTGCTTACTAAAATAAGTAATATGTACTTTTCTTTGGTAGGACAATCTACATATAAAGTTTAGCATGTGGAATAAAAACTTCTTATAGTGGAAGCCTACGGGGTTCTGAGAAGAACTTTTGTGTTAACATTTTGGTCCTTTCTGAGGGAAAGAAAAGAACCTTTATTCACTGAATCAATAGAATACCTCTTAGAGCATAGACCACATCCATGGTAGTCACTGTTTCCCACTTAACATGTCCAGTGTAAATAAAAGCATAGCACATCACTTTTTCTGAGAAAATCTGTAAAGATATTTCAGGATCACCAATCAGGCCCACAGTTTACCTTATGAACCAGCATGCCAGACAAACACTGCTAGCTTTAGCAGATGGTCACAGTTAACACCAAATTCAGAACCAAGGAGCAGGTTTCTTTCAGCATTGGTACAGAATGCCACTCCCTAGTAATCATTTGGTGGTGAGCAGTCAATCTACACATATACGAAATTCTGTAGAGAAACAAAGGCAAAGTACTCATTGTATAACCCAAATGACACCTTTTTATCAACCACCACCCACCAATTTGTTGTATTATTGTGCATGCAAGGTCATGCACAAAGGGTGGGTACACATTGGTGGGGGCAGGGAATGAGTGAGTGGCCATCCTACTCAGACGCAAACACTGAAGGTGCTTCATCAGCAGAAGTGAGGTCTTGTAAGCACTTAACCTTGGTGGCTTTCATAACTACTCAGACATGGGGTTAAGGGAAAGGCTATTTTACTAAGGCTGGCAGGGATGATAAAGGTGGCAAGTTCCCTATTTATAGAGGCTTAAACTATGCAGTATGAGTGACAGTGTTTGAGTTGCTGAGGCACTCGGATCAAAGATCAGGGCTTTCCAGAGCTAGTGCTTTTCCTGTCCCATCTCTATTTAAGCAAATAGAAATGTGCTGGTTTACAAGTCTGTCTCAGTCAATGTCTTTCAGTGGGGACCCTCTCACTGGCTCCTTGCCCAGCTCCTCCCTCATAAGTGTTCCACATACCTCTGCTCTAGGGTTGGCACTATCCAGTTTTTGATTGGACAGTCTGGTCTAAAGGGCTCTTGTGCAGCAAACTCCAGCTACTGCAGTAACCTCAGTCAGCCTCCATCATTAGGAGAGTGAGAAGATCAGTTGCTGCTGGAGGAGTTCAGTCTCTGGAATGTAGAGAAGCTTAGGCATTGGCTCCTGGCTCTGGTACTTGGGTTGCCCAGGAGAGGGATCCTGATATCATTCAGTGTTTGAGGAGGGGGGCCAGCATCTAGGCTTGCTACCCATAGCAAACTCACTTGTTAACATGATAGTGTTAAATCAAAATGGAGTCAGGATGTGTGTGAGGATGTCAAAATGGAACCTGTGTGATTGACAGGGACAGTTGCTGCCAAAAGACTCTATGCACTCAGCACTAAAGCTTTGAGCACATCACTAATTCTGTGCACCAGGTATGAACTTTTTGCACAAGTTACCCTGCATATTGCACACAGGACTCTGAAAAGTTTCCTGCCTTTGAACTTATAAATAACCTGACCTGTAAGAGGATCGGGTCAGCAGTTTTCCAGTCCAACGAGGAAGAGAGGCACACTGGACTGGGATACCGTGGCGAAGGCCGGGATCATCTCTATTTTTCTAGACCTGCTCTTCTTCTACTGCTGCCAGGGTTCTCTGATCCACGGTTGTGGTGCATGCCCAACATTGTGAATCAGCAGCTACCTGTCCTGCTATATTGAACCTGAACGCTGCCAGTCCTGTTCGATTCAATGTTGCGAAGGCGCGCGCTTCTCCAAAAGACTGAACTGTTCAAAGTCACTTCCGTGGCTACTGAAGCCACAAGGTAGTAGGTCCTGAGCCACTATCGTATCCAGCCACTATAGTATCCAGCTGTTAATTCATGGTTTTATCTGTTCTGTCTTCTTCATAGATCACTGGGAACGGGGTTTGGATTGATTATTGTTGGATCATTTGTATTGCTCTATCTGTTATGCTTTATAATATATTGATTAAATTTACCACTGTGTCTGTGATTATTGAGAGACTAAAAAAAAAATCCGCCAGTGACAGATACGATAGGGTCCGGGGAGAACCCACTTCTGAACCAAAGGCATGTTTCCATCTAATCAGATCAGGCCCTTAATTAACTCAGTTAATGTGCCTTTGACTAACACACTCTAAACCCCACTATGCCACACTCAATGTTACCAGACAGCTGCAAATCCTCCCTTTGTGCATCTCTGTTTTCACACCTAGTATAATTCAGTCAGCACCTATACATGGTGCTTATTATTCCTTCTGATGCAGAGTGACCTTTGTTCCTATCAGAGAGTCAGCTTTTTCAATGTTCTGAGAGTAGTCATTGCATCAGTCAATACAGCTATCCACAGCTCAATGAAGGGTAGTTGTGGTGTAGGCAGATGAATGAGGAGATACAATTCTCTAAGGGCTTGTCTACACTATGGAGAAGATGGACCCTCTGGAGGTCAATTTTCTACTGTTCAAATTAGCGGGTCTAGTGAAAACCCACTAATTCAAACTGAGAGGGTGCCTCCATCAGCACAGGTAGTCCTGCTTGTCACGAGGAGTAAGAGAAGTCGACGGGAGCATTTTGCTCCTGTTGACTTCCAATAGTGTGGACGACCCAAAAACACAATTTAAGATAACACAATTTAAGATACATCGACTTCAGCTATGTAATTAACATAGCTGGAGTTGCATATCTTAAGTCAACTTTCCTTGTTAGTGTAGACAAGGCCTTTAAGACATAACACATACCACATAAATATGTATATTTGGTAAATCATTCTCCATGTGCAGTAATTGTAGAGCAAAACACTTGTTGGAAAGTACTTTCTAGATATCAACAATGTCAATTGTCAGTTCTGAGGAGGTGGTTATGTCTGGTGTGAATGGGGTATGCCATAACTATGTGGGCATGTCTACCCTGGGGAGTTATTTCAAAATATTTCCCCTTATTTCGAAATAACGACGTGAGTGTGCACATTACCAAGCCTGTTATTTCGAAATTATGGGCTTGTTATTTTGAAATAACAACTCCTGATTGTGAAGAGGAATAAGCTTATTTCAAAATAGTTAGGTCGGGAGTTATTATTTCAAAATAACCTGGTAGTGTAAACATAGCCTGTGTTTCCTGGTTTTCTGAGGTTTCAAGATGGGTGGTTTTGATTTTCTGTAAAGGTCTGAGGAACTGTCAGTCAAACTGCTCTCTGCGTTAATACAGATTTTGAGCAGCGTATAATCAAGCCACACTTTGGTGTAACAGAGTGGCAACCGTGAATGATACTTCAGTAACTGAATTCTAGTGAAAGTTTGACATAATCTAGAGCACCCAATAAGACTTAGTGATATGACTGTAGTTTTCATCAATGGAGGACATGTCTATACTACAAACTTTGATTGACATTATTCATGACAAACCACCAATGTTTGTATATCGCTCATGGACATGTTTACTTGGCAGCTTGTATAAGCACTGGGGATATTCACCTAGAGCAGGAGTGGCCAATCTAAACCTGAGAAGAAGCCAGAATTTACCAATGCACATTGCCAAAGAGCAACAGTTCTATGTCACCAGCCCTGATCATCTCCCCACTACCACTCAAAGCACATCCCGCCCACTGGCAGCTCCACTGGTCAGTGCCACCTCCTCTTTTTCCTCCCCCCACTGTGATCTGCTCTCTCTCAGTTGGAGACACTGGAGGGGGGAAGCATGGGTGTGACAGGCTCAGGGGAGAGGGTAGGAAGTGGCAGGATCCTAGGGGGAAAGGCTGCAGGGGGACAGTGCCTAGTGCAGAGCTGGGGATGGAACAGTGAGCACCCTCCGACCCAGTGGAAAGTTGGCACCTGTAGCTCCAGCCCTGGATTTGGTACCCATGTAAGGAGCTGCATATTAACTTCTGAAGAGCCACATGTGGCTCTGGAGCCTCAGGTGGGCCACCCCTGACCTAGAGAGTACCTGAACAAAATGTTGTTTGATAGAAATGATTCACCCAGAGATCTCTCACAACTATGGGGTTAAGCTCCCAGCATGCAACTTTCTCCATCCCATAATGTCATCCATAGTCCATAAATTTAAGTGCTTTTAAAAAAAAAATCCTCAAACCCACACAGCACTGTTTGTTTAATTCCATCTCTGTAGATGCATGAAGCCCACACAGCCCTAAACTGTACTCATGGATATTACAAACACAGGACACGTTTGTTCTCATTGATATTACAAACACAGGACACATTTGTTCTCATGGATATTACAAACACAGGACATGTTTGTCTCTGGTATTTACAGATACACAGGAAATACTACAACACCAGTGGACATGATGATTTATTTGAGGTCAGTTCACTAAAGGATACAGCAAAAAACCAAGGTTACTGGTGGCATTCATGGAACAACAGATGGTGAAGCTAGGCATGAGACATGAGCACTGACTGGTGGGATGCCATCATAATGCAGGTTTGGAGCAATAAGTGGCTGTGTCGAAGGATGCGAGGCCAATGCCCCCCTGGGGGTGCGCAGGCCCCGCCCCGCTGCCCGTCCTGTGCCCCAAAACCCCGTCTACCGTGCTCCCCTCCACCTCCCCTGCCCCGAGTCCAGCAGGGTTGGTCCGTTTCAAGTCGCCCAGTCCTATGTGGTGCCGGGCTGGCGAGGAGGGGTAGGGGGGCTCGGGCCCGCCCTCACTCCGAGCCCCTACCCAGGGCCCTAAGGACTGGGGCTCAGCGCTCCAGTGCCAGTTGGTGGGGGGAAAGGTCCACCCCGCAACACACCAACCCTCCGGGCTCCATACCCTGCCCTGGGTCGCTTCCTACCTCCCCCGCCGAGACGCTGGGACGGTCTTGTCCAGGGGCCTCCTTGGGGACGGCTCCTGATGTCTCCGCCAGGCCCCCCGGCGGTTGTCTCCCTCCGGCTCCGCCACTCTCCGCTCCTCGGGGTCCGGGCCTCCGGGCCGGTCAGCCCTCCTGGGCTCTCTGTCCCGCGGTCTCTCCCCCCCTTGTCCGCTGGTGGCGGCGCTCTATTTAAGCGTCCCGCTGCCACTAAGTCTCGTGCAGCGGGGCGAGGTCCTCCCCCGCTACTTGCTCTGCCCCGTCTGAGGGGCGCATGCGCCGCCCTGTGCCGTGGCGGTTCACCGCTTCCGTGGCTTCTCCGTCCCGCCACGGGCCAGGAATGCCCGGACCGTCCCTGCCCGCCCACTTCCCGGGGCCCTCCCCTGTAGGGGGGCGGAGCAAGCCGCGCGGAGCCGAAGCCCGCGCGGGACTGCCGCTTCTCCCCAACACGCCGGGGATGGCGCTGGGTTTGTGAGGGGCGCGAGGGCTGCCCCGTCACAGGCTGGAAAATTTTCAGATGAAAAATGCCACATTCCTAGATCTGTGTGCCAAGCTCACCCCAGCCCTCCAGTGCAGGGACACCAGAAAGAGAGTTGGGTTGACAGTGGAGAAGTGAGTGATGATTACACTTTGGAAGCTTGCAAGGCCAAAGTGCTACCAGCCAGTGACAAAACATTTTGGAGTTGGAAACTCCACAAAGGGGACCATTGTAATGCAAATGAGTAGGATCATTAATCATTTCTTCCTATGCAGGATAATAATTCTTAGCAAAGTGCAGGAAATAGGGAATATATTTCCTGCTATGGGATTCCTGAACTGTGGTGAGGCTTTACATGGCATGTGCATCCTGTTTTGGCACCAGCTCACCATGCCACAGTCTAAGGGAATCTTTGAAAGAGCCCTTAACAGCCAAACACAGTACCATTCTGGACACTTCTCTGGGCCTCGAGCACTGGATGCTGCCAGGATTGTGTAGTACTTGCTACACATTTAAATATATCATTAGATGTTTTCCTGAAGCTCTCTATAATCAATAAAGAATCCTGAATTGATCTCTCTATAAATTTGGAAGTTTGCTAACAAATTATTTTAAATGTAGTTACCTAAAAATCAATACTTGGTGGCTTTTTTTCGGGAGGGGATGGGGTGTTCTATTTTAAAAAGGACATTATGTATTTGGTGATTGTTAGTGACGCTAAGCTCTTTGAATGAAAAGGTGGTTGGCTCTTAAAAGAGCCTTTGGATTTATAAATTTATGTCATCTACTCAAAGCTTTACTTAGAGCTGGTGTACTTCGTAACAGCCTTAGTACCTTCAGAAACAGCGTGTTTAGCCAACTCTCCGGGCAGCAACAAGCGCACCGCAGTCTGGATCTCCCGAGAAGTTATAGTCGAGCGCTTGTTGTAATGAGCCAAACGAGATGCTTCCCCAGCGATACGTTCAAAGATGTCGTTTACAAAAGAGTTCATTATACCCATTGCCTTAGAAGAAATACCAGTATCAGGGTGAACTTGCTTCAGCACTTTATACACGTAAATAGAATAACTTTCCTTCCTGCTCTTCTTACGCTTCTTGTCGCCTTTCTTCTGGGTCTTAGTCACGGCTTTTTTAGACCCCTTCTTCGGAGCTGGAGCAGATTTTGCAGGCTCAGGCATCCTCCGACTGTGACGTAGATCACTGTTTCTTAAAGCTCTCTTACGCTTCGCCTATGCTTAACAAAAGCAGTGAAAAGGGTAACAAACTCTCAGCCGTGTCTCTCTTTTATCTAACCTTGTGCAATACTGAAGCTCTCTTTCCTGCTTTCCTATTGGACTTTAAAAGTCAGTATTGCACAGCCTGCCTCTCTATTGATCAGATTTACATCCGAATTACTATTGGCTGATCAGACAGTCACATCTTTTTTAGCCTATCGAAAATCATTTAACTCGCCGACGATGGAAGGAAGGCAAGGGCGATGCATTTTTTTCTACCTTTTTTTCCCCATACGGATAGCTGTTAATGCAATTTACACTGGCCGGCCGGAGAAAGTAGGGAAATAACATAGTTTCAAACCAATTTTTTCTTCTATTTTGTGAGTCTTGTAACGGAAACCTTAATTTAAATTAATATATATTACCTATTTTTAAAACAACATAAAGCGGTGCCATTGGGATACGGGTGAATTGGAATACTAACAAGTAATGAATTCTATTAACGAGTGTACTAGCCATATGATAAATTACTCTCTTCTCTCGCCTTCCTTTGCATATTTTGTGTGTGTGTGTGTGTAGATTTTACAAATAATTCCTAATGACCGACGAATCCCACTGGAAACAAAAAAATTTCTTCGCAAGTAGTTTCTGTTGGGCATAGTAACAATGACTTCAATATCCCCAACCCTCATCCCGGATTATCCCATTCTCTGATTGGAGGAACAAAAGTCAGAGTAATGCCGAAACTGCTATGGGAGGAAAAGATGTGTGTGCGTCACTGTCCAATCGTGGCACCGCGCGGGCTTTTCAAAACATCAAATGGAGTGAAGCCCTCCCTCCAGGCTCAGAACTGATTTTTTTTCTACAGCTCACCATAATTTCCCCTTGTGCGTTGTACTCTCGGTCTCTCGCCTTTGCACAGTAGCTACAACCAAATTACTTCATTTTGCAGCCATTAGATTTTCCCTTGGAGAGACTAATGGTGGGTTAAACAAGAACCAATACAACTGATATCCTGGGGCTGGAGAAACCTGGGAAGAGGGAACCTTTTGGTTTATCATCAATAAAATCAAATATACAATGACATTTTTTTTCTTTATAGGGGTTTCTCTGAATCATGGTAGAAAGAAATTATTTGAATTGATCTTATCAATCTAAATTGATTGTGAATAAAGGAAGTAATGCTTGAGCTTTGAACACTGGTTAAAATGGTTTCTTTTACCAGGCTTTTACCTCTTAACTGCACTACATTTTATTGAAAATACTCTAGTTCCTCATTCAACACCACACAAAGCTAGTTAAAGACTTGCACAAGATATAATACAAGTGGGAAGTTTCACTTACCTTTACATCTTCCGTTTTACTGCTTCCTTTACATTGTAGCATGCTTTGTAGGTACCATCACAGTTTCATATGATTTATCTATCTATACAGTAATTCCTCGTTTAACACTATAGATATGTTTCAGAAAATGATCGTGTTAAGTGAAAACGTGTTATGCAGGGTCAATTTTCCCATTGAAAATAATGGAAAAGGTGGGGGTTGCGTTTCAAGCGGTGATGTCTGTTGGGACCGGGACATAAGGTTGGGGGAGAAAGGGGACTGGGTTACAGCAGGGAGGGGAGGTGTTTGGCTCTGGGGAAGGGAAGGGAGGAGAGGGGAGGGGGATTAGGTTGGGAGTATGCCCCTGTGACGGATCTGCTGGGACCTGCACTGCGTCCGGCGAGGGGGGGGT
Organism: Rafetus swinhoei; assembly: GCA_019425775.1. Classification (NCBI taxonomy): domain Eukaryota; kingdom Metazoa; phylum Chordata; order Testudines; family Trionychidae; genus Rafetus; species Rafetus swinhoei. The sequence continues at coordinate 262,761,854 of CM033437.1, read as the reverse complement.
TGCTGGGGAATGGCACGGCGAGCAGCAAACCCTCCGCCGCTTTGCAGGGAGGCGGGGGAAGACCCACGCAACCGCCGGCGACGGGCCGGCTGGGGAAACCCAGCCACCGGCCTGCAAGCAGGGGCGGAGGAGAGGGGGCAAGGCGTCCGGCGAGGGGGAGTCAGCGGGGAATGGCGCGGCGAGTGGCGAACCCTCTGCCGCTTTGCAGGGAGGCGGGGGAAGTCCCACGCAGCTGCCGGCAATGGGCCAGCTGGGGAAATTGTGTTATTCTGGGGATGGCCGTGTAATTCAAAAAACGTTCCCTAATAAAAAAATCATGCTATCGCAAAAATGCGTTAAGCGGACACGTGTTAAGTGAGGAATTACTGTATGTCTATAAAGGCATTAGGAAAGGAACAAGGATTGAGAATAAGGACTCCACAATGCATCATTAAGGAAAATGTGAACCTGATATAGGCCATCAGTGGAGATTGGCTATAAAACTGATCAGAGAGTGGATGAGGCATGTGTGCAGGGTAGAAATAGCAAAGGAGGGATGTGAAGGTAAATTTTTAATCTGTAAATAAAAAATATTAAAATATAATCGATATACTCTTAAGGTTGGTGGTGATTACTGAATATCGTACATATCTCTGGGCCCCAACCAGGAGAACCATAAGATATAATATTAATGTATTGCAAAGTCCCCTTAGAGGCAATAGGCAGCAGCATTTACAATCAATTCATGGCCAGCAGATTTTCCAAATTATCACGTTTAATTTTGCTCCTTGTAGCAAACTGGAGGAGAAAAGAAAAGGAAAAAAATTGCTTCTCATTTACTCTCCTCCCAGCCTGAGCATTAAAGAGAGGAAGACACAGAGGACTGCCGAGAAAGAAGGGCCACTCAATACAGGATTCTATTTCATAGATTTCACAGCAGAGGGAGGAACTGATTACTTCTATAACCATTACAAGTGGAGTTCAAATTCAGCTAAGAGCAGTCACTGTCCAGGTAGAGGCATTTGTGAGACTGTTTTGGAGGAATTTTTTTCCAGAAGTAACTCAAGGGAAGATTTATGTCTCTTTGGGGAGTTGGGTTTGTTTTAGTGAGAAAAGTCCTGGGTTTCACGAGTACAAATGATATTTGGATGTGGAGACTTGCTAAAACCAGGTGATAAACAGAAACTTCCAAAAGGATAGATGCTCTTCCCCTAATACAAGCTGTTGTGTCATCATTTTACACCCTAAAAAGCACAGATCGTTAATATTATCAGGACAATGGGTCATGGGTTCTCCTAATAAGGGACTTGATTAGGAAATGTGTAAGGGTGCTCCTTAAAGGGATGAAGTAATACGAAAAGAGGAAGGATGAATGGTACTGAATAGTGAAAATCATCTAGAAAATATAATTTCTCTCACTCTTTTAGTTCTTTCTTTCAAAAGCTTTGTTTCAAAATAACTTGCCGTCACGTTTCGCAACCATTTTGGACAATTTTAAGAGGTCACCAATCGTAGGGTTTAGTACAAGTAACAGTAGAACTAAACTAAAGTGCTGTATAAGGTAACAAGCTGAGGCACAATTCCACCTAATTTAGTCTTACTTAATTTTCCACTTAATAAATTTGTAGACAGAATTATTATTATTTATAATTTATCTTATGACAGATAGTAACCAATAGATAAGATGGAACAGTTTGGGACCAAAGTTAATGAGTTCTTGGATACCAAGAAGCTCTTCTTCTTTTCATGATGGTCATTTCAGACTCTGATTGGATATACTCTAATTTGGGCACATGCTCATTCAATTTTTGCACCTTTCCCTATCACATATTCATTAGTTTTTCTCCAGCCAAACTTATGAAACAATATACATATGTACATTTATCTCAATGTTATCATTTGATTCTCATTTTCCATGGTGTTATTATAAATCATTAGCATAATATAAAAATTGTTCAGTCTTCAACTAAAAATGTAGCCCTTACTTTCTACTATTCAGCATTTTTATTTTTATTTTAATATTATGATTCAGTATATGTGGATCATCCTAATTTTTGTTGACTAGGAAAGTTATGGAAAGCAAAAAAAAAAAAAAAAAAAACCCTTAATGTCAGCATATATCTTTTTCAAATGTGGATTTTTAGGGAAACTTTCTGCTCAAAACTGAGTATCACACTTGCAAATCATTAAAAAGTATTGTCTGTACTTGTGTCTGATGCACACAATCATTACCCTCTGTATATGAATACTCACATTCCTCCACATCTAAAGCAAGATAGCCATATTAACACAATATAAGGAAAGACTAATATACAAAAGTAAGCTTCAGAGTACAGTAGTCAACTCTATCAACCCACAAAATCTGGCTTTAAATAGATCACATACTAGCTTTTAAACATAAAACTCCATTTCAGCTGCACAATGAACAGTGCTCATGGAATAAATCAGGTTTGTGCAGTGAAAGAGTCTGCTGTCTGTAAAACTAAAACATTTGTTGTGGGAGAGGCAAAGCAGAGGAAGAAAGGGAAATTGGTATCTCTTGATTTGTGTCCTATTTGTCTGTTGCTTCAAAGAACATTTTAATCCAGGTAGAACCTTGTCAGCAAAGATATAACACAATGGAAATGTTGACAGAAAAACTACTGTCTTTTACTAAAGTTTTTCAAGTGATTACCATGTAAGAATGCCTTCAGTGTCTCCTCTGCTTAATTAAAGTTTAAGGCAGGAAGGAAGGAGAGTAAAGAAGTCCTGGTGAATGCAAAGTGCCCCTAAATCTGAAAGGGGAAGAATTGAAGTATATTTGTTCAACCACCCAACCCCATCCCCCACCCTCCCGCCAAAGAAAAGAAAAGAAAAGAAAAGAAACAAGAGATTTTCAGCCTACTGGACACGTTCCATAGTAATAACAGCCAACCAAAAACACCCATTTATTAAACTTAAATTTTTAATTAAAAAATGTCCATTGACTTATAAGAAAGGTAGGAAACTTGTGTTCTCAATTTCCTTCATCACATGTCTGAAAAAAAATGGTTGGGTTGAAACAATTAAAATGCTAAATAATACATGGAAGAGCTCAGGAAAATACATAAAAGCCTAATTTGGCTCCAGTTATGTGACACTTTATAACTTACTTTATATATCCAAATACTCAATGAAAAGTACAGTATTACATTTCTTTTACTGAAAGACAGGCAGTTCAGAACACTTTCTGCAGTAAGAAAATCTTCAGCTTCACAAGGATTGGTGTCCTGCATGCAGCATCACAGTCTGTGTGACCAGTTCATCACAGTGTGCGTGGCAGCAGACTTCTTGCAGGCTGGAAATTTTGCAAGACTAATAGTGAGAGGAGGTAAAAAAAAAATACGTTCGTGAGAATAAGAAATGATTTTGTAATGTGATATTTCACAGGGAGGACATTAAAAAAAACATACGTTGATGTGGTCTAAGGGTAGTGGATTTCAGAGAACAAGCTATTTTCCAAAATAAAAAACAGTGATAAGAGCCAGAACAGTGGCGGAGGAAGAAGGCTCTCAGGCCTCTTCAACAGCGCGGGCTTTTCAAATCTTCAAAATATCCAATGCTGTCTGGCTCCTCTCCAACAGCCAATCAGAAAGGAGAGCTTGCCTATAAATACATCCGGTGGAAAACTGTGTCTAGAGGTGTTCTCGTTTTAGTTATCTTTGAGGCAAGCTTGTGGTGTGTGAGAATGGCCAGGACTAAGCAGACCGCCCGTAAGTCCACCGGTGGCAAAGCCCCCCGTAAGCAGCTGGCCACTAAAGCGGCTCGGAAGAGCGCGCCTGCCACTGGGGGAGTGAAAAAGCCTCATCGGTATCGCCCCGGTACCGTCGCCCTGCGAGAAATCCGCCGCTACCAGAAATCTACCGAGCTGCTGATCCGCAAGCTGCCCTTCCAGCGCCTGGTGCGAGAAATCGCCCAGGACTTCAAGACCGACTTGCGCTTCCAGAGCTCGGCCGTTATGGCCCTGCAGGAGGCGAGTGAAGCCTACTTGGTGGGGCTCTTTGAAGATACCAACCTGTGCGCCATTCACGCTAAGCGAGTCACCATCATGCCCAAGGACATCCAGTTAGCCCGGCGTATCCGTGGTGAGAGGGCTTAAAGGCTGCTCACTTTCCTGCAACTTCCAAACGACCCAACGGCTCTTTTAAGGGCCACTACGTTCACACTGAAAGGAGCTGTAATGCGCCCAGAACTGGGTTCGATACATTATTTACATGTTTGCCTTTAAACACTCCCAGTAAAAATCAGACGTTTCTCTCATATTTTGAAGTATGTTTTCACTGTAGGATGAACTTGTTACTTGAAATCTGTTTTGGAGACTACAGTATTATGCTCCATTAATGACAGCATGGCTCTTTAAAGCTAGATGGCTCTTAAAAGAGCCTTGTGGTTATAGCTTTAGCGATCTCCTAGTAAAACATTTTGCATAGAGGTGGTCAGTATTTGGTGACAGCCTTGGTGGCCTCAGACATAGTATATTTGGCCATCTCTCCCGGGAGTAACAAGAGCACCTCAGTCTGGATCGCCCGGGAATTTATAGTCAAGCGCTTGTTGTAATGTGCCAGGCGAGACGGTTCCCAGCGATATGTTCAAATATGTTTTTTGAGTTCATAGCGTTAGAAGAGACGCCAGTATCTGAGACAACTTGTTTTAGCACTTAGTATATGTAAATTACTTCTCATTTTTTGGACTTTAGATTTCGTTGGCTCGGGCATTTTGACAGCGTCTACTTAAGTACAAGTTTCTCTCAATAAAGCACCTACTATTGTTATTCAGTTCAAATACATGAATCTCTCGCGGCTACCGCAGTGTTTATGCAAACTTGAAAACTTTCCTTAGTAAGTTCCTATTGGGTGGAATGCACAAAAGCGGTCACCATCGAATCCTACCATTGGTCAAAGTTGGATCTGTGTCACCATTGGCTGTTTGGTTATCAACTCCCTTTTCAGCCTATGAAAAAGCGCGTACTTTTGCAAACAGAAAGGATATAAGAGTGGGTTGAACAATATCGTCTTTTTCTTTTTCTATACAAGTGGGTGTCGTTTAAACATCGCTAGTAATGTCTGGCAGAGGAAAACGGAGGTAAAGTGCGGGCTAAGGCGAAGTCTCGTTCTTCGCGAGCTGGGTTGCAGTTCCCGGTGGGTCGAGTACACCGCTTGCTCCGCAAAGGTAACTATGCTGAGCGCGTAGGAGCAGGAGCCCCGGTCTACATGGCCGCCGTGCTGGAGTATCTGACCGCTGAGATCCTCGAGTTAGCTGGGAACGCTGCTCGGGATAACAAGAAAACCAGGATCATCCCCCGTCACTTGCAACTCGCCATCCGTAACGATGAGGAACTCAACAAGCTGCTGGGGAAAGTCACCATTGCTCAAGGCGGTGTCCTCCCCAACATCCAGGCAGTGCTGCTGCCTAAGAAAACCGAGAGTCATAAGGCCAAGAGCAAATAAAATCCGACAAAAATAAACTAGGTTCTTTCCTCTTTCATAAAGGCTCTTTTCAGAGCCACACACAAAGATCAAAAAAGAGCTCTATTGCTCATTTTAATTTTTTTCCCTCTTAATGGCCAAAAATGTATAATGTTGAGTTTTCTCCAAAAAGAGCAAGCTGTGCAGAATTTTAAGGAGCAACCCAGGAACAGAGAAGTAGGCTTTCCAAATAACCCTGCTCTCACCAATAGACCAGAGAAGGAATCTTGAAATTTAGTGATTGTCTATATCCTTCTCATGCAGTTCTGTTTTCCTATGCCTTGTCAAAACAAGCATGTTACAGAATTTATAAAAGAGATGGTTGGGTCCAACACTACTATTGTATCTTAGTAGTTTTGTTAGTGCAACAAACCCATTAAAAATATAGAAACACTTTCAAAGCAACTATTTGCTCTCTAAACAAGATTGTTTGCCCTGCTATATGAATGACACACTTTTTCTGGGGGGCTGCTTCATGTTCCCCTTGAGTCACAAAAGTATTTTTAATGGTCTTGTGATTTTTCTGTGTATATTCCGTGGCGTAGGTTCCTCCTAGGTGCAGAGTACCCTCCCCCCCCCATGCAGCTTTCTCCTGATATGATGCATACAAAATGTATACACAATGTATGCTGTATTACCTATGCCAGTATATTCTGTATTCTACATGCATGGCCATTTGGGCCAGTGCCAGAAGGAGATTCAGGAGGAGCGCTCATAACTGCAGGACCACAGATGAAGTGTGCCCAGATGAGGCAGTATGGAAAGAAGTGCAGCTAAAATCGCAGTAACAAAACGGGTGGCAGGTGAACCCTGTTTGCGGAAGCTAGCCTGCTGGTCCCGCCCCTTTTGCTTGAGGCCCTGGCCCCCTACCCTCACACACACCAGAACCCTGAAAAATCCCCACTTAACAGAGGAGCCCTGCAGGCCCTTATTGCAACCAGAGCAGCCCCTGGCCTCTCCACGCCAGTCACCCTGGACCGAGCCACTAGCCCACTGCCTCTGAAGCCCCTCTCCCCAGCTGAGCCAGACCAGTTCCAGTGCTGGGCTGAACCACTGGCTCCCCGTGTGCTCATCTGAACACTGGCCCCCTGAGCACCGAACTGATCCACTGGCTAACTGAGCACCAGGCCACCCCACAACCATGCCACGCTGCACCACAGCACTGCCCGAGCCCCTACCTCCCTGAGCACAGGCTGAGCTACTGGCCTCTCCTGAAACTCCTTTAGCCAAGCCTGGCTGAATCACTGGCCTCCAAGACCCAGTGCTGGGTGAAGGCACCAAGCCAGACCAAGCAACTGGCTCCCTGAGTACTGGGCTGGCTCCAGCACCAGAACAAACCATCAACCCACCGCCCCTTTCTCTGAGTGCAGGCTGACCCAACCTCCCCACCCTGAAGTCCTGAGCCGAAGTGCTGGGCTAAGCAGCCAGTCCCGAAGGCTCAGTGCAGGGCCGAGACACCAGCCTTCCCAAGCACTGAGCCAGCCCCAGCACTGGACTGACTCTTCTGCCCCCATATATGGGCTGAGATGCCAGCATCACCACCCCAAGAGCCGTAAGTCACAACGGTGGGTTGAGCTGTTGGTTCTCTGAGCACCAGGTCAAGCTACCAATCAACCGAGTACCAACCAGGCCACAGAGCCAGGACAAGCCCCTGACCAGAGGGCCCCACCTCCTCCCTTGTTGATGTCCCCCGCTTGCCATGTCCCTCCTTCCTTACTCCCCCTTCCAAGAGGAGGAGTGAAGGCATCATGGTTAAGAGGGTTGAATACTACCCTGGAGAACTAGATTCTATCTTTACCTCTCTCAGTCTATGTCTACACTGGTGGGTTATTGCACAAGAACAGCCGTTCTTCTGGAAAGCATCCACACTGCCCACCCACTCTTGCGCAAGAAGATTTACAGTAGGGCGTGGTAAGAGAGGGCTTCTTGCGCAAGAGCTACGCTCTTTTTTAACAGGTGTAAGCTCTCTTGCGCAGGAGCTCTTGCACAAGAGGGCAGTGTGGACGCTCAGCAGGGATTTCTTGCGCAAGAAATCCCTATGACTAAAATGGCCATCAGAGCTTTCTTGCGCAAGACAGCATCCACACTGCCATGGATGCTCTTGCGCAAAAGCACAGCTCGCACATAGCAGTGTGGACGTTTTCTTGCGCAAGAGTTCTTGCACAAGAACCCTTGCGCAAGATGTTCTTGCGCAAGAAGCCGCCAGGATAGACATAGCCTCATAGAGTTTCTATATGATGCTGGGTGAGATGGTCATGAATTGTGTCTTCCTTATTTTTTGTAGTCTCACTTGAGCCACTTGGTCTGATTTCCAGAAGTGCTGAGAGCTCATAACTGCATCTGAAGTCAGTGGGAGTTGTGCTTGAATATATAACAAGTACTCTGAGGAATCAGGCCTTAGCCATCTGGAATCAGGCACTCTAAAATTAATGGATTTTTTTTCTTTTATCTGTGTTATTTGACTTCTCATCAGTCAAATGGGATTAATCATGTCACTTCAACACACAGTAAGATTCTTGAAGATTAAGTAATATTTGGGGAGCATTGTAATATTTTGGTGATGCAAGAAAGACCAAGAGAAATTAATAATTTTGTGTTCAGAGGAAGATCTGAAGAGTGTGTAGTAAATAAAAATATTTCCAAGAGTTTTTTTTTCTTGTTCAGTTCAAATGTTATATCAAGGCTGTATTTTGGCAAGGTGTAACATGCTGTTTTCATTTGTTATGTAATAGATATGTATGTTGCATTTTAGACATTTTTACAGTGGGGCTTGCCACTTGCTGTCTTTCCATTACCTTTATGGGAAAACCTGAGTTTCTGCAGGAAAGTTCTCTTTTTTGCTTGTTGTCAGAGAAAAATAATCTGGTATTCAAATTACAAATAATCTTAATGTGAGAGTTACAGATATGAACAAATGATAGTTATTAATATATTGCTATGGATTTTATGGTGTTTTTTGTTAATAGTAAATACTGCAATGCTATAGTATTCTAAACTTCTGTAGCTTGAAAAGAAGTGCCCATTAGATGGCAGCAGAGGACAATAAATGATAAAAGATGACTTATTTTTTTCTGTTTCTTAGAACCCTTAGTCTTAGTGACTGTTTTAGTCCATGCTTTCTATAGGTCTGCAGACACAAAGTTAAATTGTTATAGTAGAACATAATTAGCATTAAGATGTATTGATTTTTTGCTGTCACACATGTATATAGAATCAAATTATAAATACTGTTCCTCGTTTACTTTTAAGCAATTTAAGACTTTCCTAGGTGAAATAATTAGTTCTACTTATCAGTTATATGAATGAATTGCGATTTCTGCAGGCTTATTTGTATAACCAGTCACCTCAATAGCCAGGCTATTTACAGCATGTACTGCAAGGAAGAGTAATAATGGAAAAGGAACATACCCCTTTATGAACGCCCGTAATGAACAAAAGACAAGACAACAGTATCTGATGATACAGGAGGGCCCTGCTCTATCTTGGGATGATCTACAGTAAATGTGCACTTATCATCACATTAGTTCTCACTTGGAGTACTCGGGGGGGGAGGGGAGGGAATGGCAGCAAATGTTGGGGAGCAAGAGAAAGGTGATGTGTCACAAAACCTGATTGGTCAGATTTTACCGCAGACTGCAAATCCATAAAAATCTAAGGAGCACTTTGAAACCGAGATAGGCACAAAAGTGAAGGAGTTTTACCAGAAGATTCTCCAGAAGACAAAATGCAGTAATGGCAAATGAAAAATGCCATTTGACTACTGCTCTTATTTTAAACAATTCACAGAAATGCCAGGAATTACCACAAAATCATGGTCTGCCAAATATCTATCTAATCTAATCTATCTATCTATATTATATATATCAGAGTCTAAACAGAGCAATGTTCAATGACAAGCGGAAGGACCAGGCTAATAACCCGCCACTTTTCTTCTAATTCAAGCCTCATGAAGTCAGAGGCTAGTGGGAGAGGATAACACAGACTAGGCCTCGCCCTTGTTTTGTCTTGACAGTTTTCAATCAGGTCGTCTCCCACAGATCGCAAGTGATGATGATTCATTGCACAAATTGCAGTGTAAAGTGGCCGTAGTAAGGGTTTGGGAAACAGTTTAAGGGCCATCAGAAGATAGTTCGCAACGTCTACGGTATTTCAAAGCTTAGATCGACCTAAGAATATAAAATCTCTTTCTGGACTTGAAGAACATGATTCACGATGCAAGTATTTTTATTAAGCAGCTTTATTTTTTCCTTCTCCCAATCAGTTCAAAACATCAATAATACTAAAGCCTTCTCAGAGCCTCCCCAAACTTTCACAATAAGAAATATCACTTTTAGTAGCTTTATTCAAAACTGGGGGGAAATACTTTTACCTCAAGTTGTTTATTATTTTATAACTCCCAATATTGTATTCATTACCAGCAATCTGTGTACAGCCCTTGATCTGAGAAGCATTATATGAAAGCATCTGTTCTCTAGTTATATATATGAAACAGAAAATTAAACTTGAGCTGACATGTGTGAGAGAAATCAGAAAACACATAAAGTCTAATTAAGTTCCTTCCTGTTACATGTGATACTTAATTTTTAATCTATACCAGTTTTTCTCAACTAGTGGTACGAGTACCCTTAGAAGGAAGTCTGGGGGAGTATGTCAACACTACTGAAATTTGGAGAAAACAATTTTTGTTTTAAGTTTTATAGCGTTTTATTATTTTTGTACTTTTTGAAGCCAAAATTTTCATCGCCTGCCCGGCCACGATTTAAGTTGTTCAAATAAATGTGTTGCAATGGTAGAAAAAATATTTATGTTTCTGAAAACTGTAGGTACTGGGGGTACTTATAATTTTTAAAGGGGTACTTTATAAAAAAAAAGGTTGAGAAACACTGATCTATACCATATTCAGATAATAGAATTAAATTAAAGTTTTGAAGTAATTTTAATAAGCGATAGTTGGCTCTGAACAATCTCTAGAGAATTGAGGTAGGCTTGGTGCTTTCAGACCAATTCTGTTTGGGCAGGCATAGCAAGCTATATCTCCTAGGAAAGACTAGCCCAACACTTTCACTTCCAGGCTAAATTTTTTTCCTTAGTAAAGACTATTCCTCACACAGCAATTTCCGCCTCCAAAGAATACTGAGGACACTTAATGAGGGAAATGAAGTTGCGGATGAGTTAGAGACCAAAATACCTTTTCTGCCTAGTAGGACCATGAGTTGATGCACTGATTAATTTTAAAATACCTTTTAACAGATGAGTTAATAACCCTACCCACTATTTCCTCCCAAAGACTATTCATAACTATTAAACTGTCTCTACCCCTGCAAGTCTGGAGTGGAGGTGGGGGTTTCAGTACTCCTAACATAGTTTATGTTCCCTCAGAGACAAAAGGGGAAAGGTGGTGTGGGGGGGGAGGCAGGGTCTAATTATTTGTTTCCTATTTTTCCACCCTTTATTGTTACTTCTTAATCCACAATAATAAATTAGCTGTAAAAATGAAACTTTACTCTTTTACTATGTAAGTATTGAAATGCAAGTGATTGATTACTTGTTTAAAAATTTCATATTCCATCTGGCATACATTTAATGAAGGTTTCAGGCAAGAAGAAAGGCAAATAAAGGGTACAGTGCTCTCAGTGTAAAGGGGGAATGGGCGTAGAACCACAAACTGAAACATAAAATGCTATATCGCAGGCAGATTTTTAGCTATTATTCTTCCCCGTATCTGGGCATGAGTGCGCTTCCTGGGTGTCTGGCTGTAAGAGACATAGGGAGCAGGAATGACATTCAGAAACGCCATTTTGAAAGAGAAGTAGCAAGACATAGAACCTCCTCAAACAAGCAACTGAAGCGTGTAGAAAAAGAAGAGGTGGAATCTGTAACTTCATGATGTTTCAGAGAGAAGACGGGGGGGGGGGGATGTGCGGTGACGGGTAGTATGAAGAATTGTGAATTTTGATTAAATTAACCGATGGTGCGGTCACTTTCAGAAAACCCTTACATTCTGGGAGGACGTCTGTGAGGCGGGAATATCGTATTTCAATATTACAAAGGCGGGCTTTTCAAATTACCCAATGACATATAGCTAGTTCCATCAGCCAATCAAGTAGGAGAGTTTGCCTATAAATACAGCTAGTACTTCAATTGCTTTTTTTCCTGCTTTGTTTCAGAGCTAACAGCATTTCATTCCGTTAAAATGGCTAGAACCAAGCAGACCGCCCGTAAATCCACCGGTGGCAAAGCCCCCCGTAAGCAGCTGGCCACTAAAGCCGCTCGGAAGAGCGCGCCTGCCACTGGGGGAGTGAAAAAGCCTCATCGGTATCGCCCTGGTACCGTAGCCCTGCGAGAAATCCGCCGCTACCAGAAATCTACCGAGCTGCTGATCCGCAAGCTGCCCTTCCAGCGCCTGGTGCGAGAAATCGCCCAGGACTTCAAGACCGACTTGCGCTTCCAGAGCTCGGCCGTTATGGCCCTGCAGGAGGCGAGTGAAGCCTACTTGGTGGGGCTCTTTGAGGACACCAACCTGTGCGCCATTCACGCTAAGCGAGTCACCATCATGCCGAAGGACATCCAGTTAGCCCGGCGTATCCGTGGTGAGAGGGCTTAAAGGCTGCTCACTCTCCTGCAACTTCCAAACGACCCAAAGGCTCTTTTAAGAGCCACTAAATTTACACTTAAAGGAGTTGTAGCACACCCGTAATTGAAATGTTTTCTAAGCTAGTATGCCTACTATTCGTTCACAGGATCATCGCTCTTTAACTGAAAAGGTGGGTGGCTCGTAAGCCTTTTAAGTTATTGCTGAAAAAAACTGAACGGTTATTTAGAACTAGTGTACTTAGTGACAGCCTAGTGACCTCAGACACCCTGTCTCCCCAGGCAGAAGTAGACGCACCGCAGTTTGGATCTCACGGGAAGTGATGGTTGAGCGCGTGTTGTAATGAGCCAGGCGAGAGGCTTCCCCCCGCAATGCACTCGAAAACGTCATTTACAAAGGAGTTCATGATGCCCATGGCCTTGGAAGAAATACCGGTGTCTGGGGGAACTTGTTTTAGCACTTTGTACACATAGATAGAGTAGCTTTCCTTCCTGCTCTTTCTTCGATTCTTATCGCTCTTCTGAGTTTTAATAACAGATTTTTTTACAGCCTCTCTTAGGAGCGGGAACAGATTTTGCTGGTTCAGACATTTTGATAAAAGTATCCGCTGTATCTATATACTCTGCCTCAATCCCTGAAATCCTAACAAGAGCAAATTTTTAAAAAGCGACGTCCTCTCTACTTGTGGAAGCCTTATGCAAATTAGGCGTTTCATTTTCCTTTTGTTATTGGATGTGAGAAGTAAGAGCCGTTTCATCGGGGAATTTGTACAGCTCTATTGGTCAGAGTTAGATCTGCATCACCATAGGTTGAAAAATTGTTACTGTCCAAACAGCCAATCATAACTCGTTTGACTTTAAAGAAAAGTAGTATGAGCGCGGGCTGAAGACTGTCACTTTTGTCACTGTTCTTTTACTAAGTAGCTATGTATTAGAGCACAAGTCACAATACCCGGCCACGGAAATAAAGGAAGTGAAGCTTAAAAAGTCTCGCTACTTGACTCCCGAGTATAGTGAAAATATGCTAATTCAAGTGTACCCCGATATTATTCATTCAAAACAATTACCGCCACCATTTAGGGGTTGCCTTACAATTATTTACGAGAGTTGTATTAAGGTCTGATTCTTAAGATTATTCATCTTACCCCAAATAGGCCAAGGAGAATCTACGTAACAGTAACTCCCCCTTAAGAAAAAAAGTTGTTACTGACCAATCCTTGCACAGAGTGGGTTTTTTAAACTACAACTCATTCAACTGTACTCTCAATCGATCGCAGTTTCTTAACACACTGTACTTTTAGCCTTTCTCTTCCGACAGAGACTGAAGCTGTTACAGGAATTAAGGTCATAAATGTCCTCGCATACAAACTCCTATTTTCCCTTACAGGAACAGCACGATTTATATAGGGCCGCCCCATGTAAGTCTAAGTTTCCTTGTAACTGCAACTGTTACAAGTAGTTTTCTTTATACTTAAAAAAGGCGAAGATTTGACCCCATTACTTCTGGCTGGGGTAGAAACCTTTAATTTTTCTCCCCCGTCTATGTTCCTTTCTAATTATACACAAGCGTTTATTTTGCCCTTTTACAGTAACTCATACGGCTAAGCGAGATGAAAATCCACCCTTCATGTCAATACGCCATCACGTTAGTAAGTAAATCGGGTATTACAGCTCCTTTTGGGAAAGGATGGGTGGCTCTTAAAAGAGCCGTTGGGTTTTTTTTATGTCAAATGCCTTCAAACCAATTCACTTCTTCTTAGGCGCGGCTTTCTTGGCCTTCACTGTTTTGGGTTTCGTTGGTTTGGGCTTGGCTGCTTTGGGCTTCACCGCTTTGGCTTTAGCGGGGCTCTTAGCTGCCTTCTTTGGCTTGGCGGCTTTCACCTTCTTCGGGCTCTTGGCAGCTTTCTTGACGGCAGAAGCTGCTGGTTTCTTAGCTTTCTTCGGGCTCTTTTTCGCCACAGCAGCCTTCTTAGGTTTCTTGGCGGCGCTGGCGGGTTTCTTGGCAGCTGGTTTCTTAGGCTTCGCCGCGGGCTTCTTCTTGGGAGCCTTTTCCTTAGTCTCTCCCGGCTTCTTACTGAGTTTAAAAGAGCCGGAAGCGCCGATTCCCTTAGTATGAACTAAGGTGCCCTTATTCACCAGGCTCTTGAGCCCCAGCTTGATGCGGCTGTTATTCTTCTCTACATCGTATCCTCCGGCAGCCAAAGACTTCTTAAGAGCGGCCAACGACACCCCTTTGCGCTCCTTAGAAGCAGACACGGCCTTAGTGATCAGCTCGGACACGCTAGGACCCGCTGCCTTCCGGGCTTTGGATCCTCCTGCCGCTTTCCTCGGCTTTTTAGCAGGAGCCTTTGAAGCTGGAACAGGAGCTGCAGCAGCAGCTGCTGTCACTGCAACAGCGGGCGCAGTTTCCGACATGATCGCAGACAGTTTACAAACGCTCCACAAGAGTACAGCACGGCTCAGACGCCTTGTATTTATAGAGACAAGCTGCTTTCTGATTGGTGAGTTAAAGAGCCCGCCCAGCTGCAAGGCAGAAAGAGCTCTTCTCCCGCTCAGTTTGTGTTTCTTCGGAGGAAATAAAATGTATTTTTTGCACAATATCTTACACCGAATCACCCCATTTTTCAATCAAGAGAAGTTGAAATAGGACATTTTCATCTGTCAGTGTTTTCTGTTGCAAATAACAATACTGTGTTAAAGAAGACCCAATAAATCTTGCGTCCTAGTGCTTGATGGACCTCGGGAGAGAGAAAGTTTTGTTTTTCTTTGTAAATTAATAATAGCCCTTTAGCAGTAAGGTCAGAAAAAGAAGGCAGTACTAATCTTTAGAGGGTCTTCTCCACCTCCTATAAGAAAGTAAGTGGTTTGTATCAATGCGCTCATTATAAACTGATTTAAAAGGGGCAGAGGTAGCACAAATTCCCCACAAACTAGATTTCAGCTTTGCTCACCAAGGTCTATAACCCCAGACTACTAGGAAATAGTACTGAGTTAACTAAATGGAGCTTTCCATACCACCCAGACTAAAGTTCTGTGAGGGGCTGTTTACTTCCCATATGGGAATTATGTGTGCTTTGTGATATTATCTCCCACAAATTGGCTACTCTAAGTACAAAGTCTGGATTCTAGTTCTTGTAAAATAGGAGAGGGGTTAGGGTTGCCAGATAGTTTCAACAAAAATACCAGACACACCTGACATTACATCACAATCTACATTACATCTTATTTACAAAATACTGGACATTTATATTTTCTCATTTATATTTTCTCAATTTGTTTCCCGAACAGAAAGCTCAAATACTGGACTGTCCGGTTCAAAACCGGACACCTGGCAACTCTAACAGGGGTGCATACGTTATGAGCAATGGAGATATTAAAATATTAAATCATCATCACGGGCTATTTTTGAAATTCTAAATTACAAAGAAAAAAATCATGCTTTAGATAAAAAAAGATTATTTTCTGTAAAATAACTAGAAAACATCCATTAATCTGAACAAAGTGGTAAATGTGAAAGTGTGTGGTGCATGACCTCTGATTAAAATGATCTAAAAGCACAATTACTATCCTCCTTTAGCTTCCAAAATAGGGAGAAATGTTGCTTATTTCAGGACAATAGTTTGCTTGGTCTCAGATCAGTGAATAGGGAGATTTCTGTAGGTCAAGTCTGTGTCAATAGTACCAAGCTGTAGAAATTTAATAATTGTACTCAAGTGAATCTGAGTAAATTGTACTAGCAATATTAATCATACTTCTTTCCTTAAAAAAAAAAAATTATTCATTCATAATCGGCTCAAGTGCCTGACCCATGTAATGTAATAAATCAGTGTGGTATCCGTGAGGATCAAAAGCTGTGCTTAAAAGAATTGCATTCATTCAATGCCTAAGCAGTGTGTGCATATTATTTGTGTGGCTAGTTATTATTTTTGCTTCTGCAAAATGGCTTCTTCAGAAATGTGTAACACCCCTTGAGCTTGTGGGGCCAGAAATGGTAGTAGGCCTGAGAAGGGTTTCTTTAAACCAAGGCAGAATTTTTCTTCTTTATTCTTATCCCAATCATACTAGGTAAGGAAAGCACTTGGAGTGCCCTGAAGTCTTTTTTTTTTATCGTGTTCACTTTTTTTTGATTGTATCCCTTTGGTATATATGGTCATGCCTATTTTCTTCCACAATTTGATCTGAGGAAGTGGATCTGGCCCACGAAAGCTCATCACCTAATAAACCATCTTGTTAGTCTTTAAAGTGCTACATAGTCCTGTTTTTTGTTTCAGCTGAAGTCTCAACTGAGCTGTTGTCTTCAAACTGTGGATTTTTAAAAGGTTGTGTATATGAGGTTTGGGTTAGTGTAACTGGAATAAATCAATTTCCCCCTTTGTTTTCACAGTATAATGCAATTAGTTGAAAGCATTCTGCTCTTCCATGTCTCTATTTTCTTGTTCATTTTTTCCTTTTTCCCCTCTCCTTTCATCAATGGAGCCCCCAGCCTAGCTATGGAAGAGAGTATATTTGTTAATGAGCCAGTTTGGGAAATCTCATCAATGTTGATTCAAATCTCCCCCAGAACACACTCTTTTTTTCTGACAAACACACATTTGCACAAGTGTTCCCATCCCTTAAAAAACAGCCAATTTGGAAAGTTCCACTTTTGTTATTTATTATTACAATAAATGAATGATCTGTTCAGAAGAAACAGCAGGGGCTGGGAAGGGTTCTTAAGAAGGGGAGGGAAAACCAATAGACACAGACAACACTTCCTCTTTTATCAAAGTGTGCAAAAGGCAGCAATGTCTTTTTTCAAATGCAGCCGTACTGTTTTGTGTCATGGAAAAACTCAGCAGGTCTGTGGGCATATATGATGGCTTGCATCTCAGTCATGAGGCAGTGTAACAAGGAGATGTGGGCATTTTCAGCTTTAATAGACAGAGCACAGGGGGGTTGCCCATTCTGTGGTTGACATGTATGGAAATAGAAACTCAAACAATGCACATTCCTCTGTGATGCAGAGGCCTAGTAGGAGGATGTGGCCTGAGGTCTCCCAAAGCCCTTTTCTGCACAAGAAAGCTGGCATGCTTGGTCCTAAAAGTAACACAGTTCATATCTCTATCCTCAAAGGCTCTTAGTGCTGCAGAGGTGATCAGACAACACAAAAAATAAACAAAAACACTTAACCTCCTTATGGTATTCCACTCTGCCACTTTCCATGGGCACCACAGCAATATAAGGATGGGGATTGCTAATGCAAAATCCCCTGAGAGTGCTAGCAGCCACCAGAGAGAAGAAGCTTTCCATTGCTACCAACACAAGCTCGCTTGGCAAGGGCAACCTAGAGATGAAAGGATTCTGTTGTCCATTACCAGTCCCATGGACTTCTCACTCCCAATGAGGGTGGGAGGGGATTATTGGAATGGTTACAGCCAATACATTATAATAATAATGCAGAATTCATAAATGATTTGTATAATAAAGAAGAAAGATGGTAATGGGTACCCCACATTTATTTGGTGCCTCCAAGATAACAAATGTTATGTAAATTATTTTTGCTATGTAAATAAATATCACATCTCTATTTTTTTATTTCAGTAACAATGAATGAGTTTATATTATTTCCTGAACAGTATGGTACATTGCCTAGTATTGTAATACCATGTAATGACAGTTTGGTTCAGTCTGAGCAAGTATTAAATAGTCTGGATATTTTTCCTAATACAAAAACTGTCTGGCTACGTCTAGACTGCAAGCCTCTTTCGAAAAAGACCGTCTAGACTACAATCAGTACTTTTGAAAAAGCATAGTTTGCATTACATAATGGCTACGTCTAGACTGGCGCGCTTTTGCGCCTGAGCTATGCAAATGAGGCTCAGCGTTGGAATATCGCCGAGCCTCATTTGCATAGCTAATGAACCGCCATTTTCACGGAAGAGGCTCTTGCGCCAAGGCGGGGCTGTCTACTACCCTTCTTGCGCCAAAAAAACCTTTGCGCCAAAGCCGTTATGCCTGAAAATAATCGGCATAACGGCTTTGCACAAAGGGTTTTCTTCTTGCAAGAAGGGGCAGTGTAGACAGCCCCGTCTTCGCAAGAGCCTCTTCCGTGAAAATGGCGGTTCATTAGCTATGCAAATGAGGCTCAGCGATATTCCAATGCTGAGCCTCATTTGCATAGCTCTGGCGCAAATGCGCGCCAGTCTAGACTTATCCAGTGTCTTTTTTCAAAAGAGCACTTTCGAAAAAAGGCATTATTCCTCGTAATACAAAGTTTTCCGCGGTCGAAAAAAATGCCACGTTCTTTTGATTTACTTTTGAAAGAACGTGGCAGCAGTCTAGATGCAGGGGAAGTTTTTTCGGAAAAAGGTCACTTTTTTCGGAAAAACCCTGTAGTCTAGACATACTTCTGAGTCCCTTCCCATGGCCCTTCTTCCTGACACCCTTTTGCTATGAGGGGGTTTCTCCTTCCTAGCTGACAGCAGAACCTTGCAGGACAAGAAGCCAATAGAATCTGGCAGCCCTGCATGGAGGCAACACTAAACAAAATGTCTTGCGGGCTACGCATAGAATCCCAGTAGGCTACATGTGGCCCGCAGGCCGTAGGTTGCCAATACTGGTTTAGAGAGCTTACTACAAAAAGAGTGCTTAGGAATGGTGTTCCTAGAGACAGCAGATTTTGAGAGTGCTAGGAAGATCAGACCCAGTGAAAGGCCCTTAGCAGATGGTTGCAAGCAGTTCAGGTAGCTGAGGAACTCTGTGCCACTTCAGAGGAAACTTACAGCTGTTTGTCCTTTCCCAGCTGATGGCAAGAGCCTGCCTCCAGAAGAGGATACTCAGTTGAAAGGGCCTTACTGGTGAAAAGCCTGGACAGAGGAACTGGATGGAGTCAGGTGAGGACAGATAAACTGAGCTTAATACACGCCTTCCCTGGGGAGGGCAGTGGGGATGAAGACCTACTTGCAAGTCTGTGTGACCAATGATTAAATATAACTAGACCACTGCAATGGTTCAATTTACTGTATACAAACCACACTGAACTTGGGGATAGCCTGTGAGAGCAAACTGAGGCAGGAGCTGAGCTTGTTGCTCCCCATTAAGCTGCCCAAGGTTTGTGCAGGTTAATGCCAGCATTAACGTAAGGGGGAGCTCTGGAGTGAGTGGCCATGCTATATTAACAGAAACTCTCGCAACATTATTAAACTTTTTTTAAGTTAATGCAGGTCTGGGATTTAATATCAAGTTATTGGTGACTCATTCCCATTATACCATTTGCTCAATTTGCAGGAGACTTGGTTTTTAAGACCTTTCACTCATTCCCGTTATCCATCACATAAGCTCAGCACACAGAGGAAGGCAAACCCCAAATGGACGCCTTGGGAGACAGACAAGATCGCTATTTATTAGAGTGGAAGTGATAGAGACCATTATATTGTAATTACATTATTCATAAGGCTACATGTTGGTCATGAAGGTCATGGATTCCATGATTTGATGAGATCTCTGTGACTTCAGCCCCAGACAGCAGGGATTGAGCTTCTGTGATACATTGTGTGTTTCCCCGCTCCTGTCCGTGACTTAATCATGGGCGCCAGTTCTGATTCCCCAGGGGTTGCTCAATCCTCCTCCACCCCATCTGTGGCCCTGCCCCTGCTCCACTCCTCTCTGCAACACCCCACCCCCGCCCCACTTCTTCCTCTCCTCCTCCCAGGTGCCCCTATTCAACTGGTGCCTCCTGATAGTGGGGGAAGAGGACCATGAGCTAAAGGGCAGGTCACAAGCCACCACTACCACCCAGCATGTCCAGCTCTGGGCCACTGTGCTCGCTCTGCCCCATGGTACCTGCGGGCGGGGGGAGGGAGGACTTTCTGCCGCTCTCCCTGGCAGGCAAGGCACCAGGCATGGAGTAGGTCTGAGCCGCTCTTAATGCCGACCCTCCCAGTTGCTGCTCTGCGGCCCTACTCAGGGGCTGCCTGAGAGCCTGGCAGGGGAGGAAAGAACTTCTGCTCCCAGCCCGGGCTCGGCTGCTGGTGACCCCAGCCCATGAGCCTGGCAGGGAATGGAAGTCACCTCTCTCCGACAGCCTCCATGCAGGGCGGCATCTCAGGGGCAAGGAGCTGATTCCGCCCCCCACTCCCCATTCCGCCTGACATGTGGGCCATCATTGCCCAGGCCCGGTCCCTCCCCCCTCCAGTTTGCCGCCATCAGCTGCTTGGCGCCTTGCTGGAAGTGCTGCGGTGGCAGGAACGAGTTGATGGGCGGGGAAGTGTTGGGGGGGGGCGTATTTTTTGTCATGGGTGTTTAATGCTAAAAATACCCACATAAAATCGTAGCCTTAGTGGGTTCCATTCTAGCCCTGTTGTCAGCTACTGGTAAGTTTCTGAAATGGTCATCTTTTCAGTGGTACTTTCTATGCTGGGTCTCTGCCCAAAGATGACATCTGTAAAGCTTTCAGGGGAAACAGCTCATCCGTTTTTGATAATAGGTTGGGCAACCCAAACAGGCACCACCCCTACATCTTCCACCCTTGCTTCGCCCCCTCCCACTTCCATTGCATCTTTCACCAGCCCCTTCCTCTGAGCTATGGGACCTGGCAGATTACCGGGGGGTCTGGCATTTGATGGCAGCAGGGGTTAGCCAGCCCACACTCACTGTGGCAGTGAGAGCTGCAGGAAGCAGAGCCACCTAGCAGCTCTGACCTCTCCCAGCTGGATCACTCTATTTCACCACAGCAGCAGGAAGCAGAGCACCATGGTCCCAGCCTGCTGCATTCCACTCCTCTGAGACAGCCATCACTGAGGGGCATGGATAAGGTTGCCAGATGGTTTCAACAAAAATACCGGACACACTTGACATTACATCACAATCTACATTACATCTGATTGAGAAAATACCGGACATTTATATTTTCTCAATTTGTTTCCCGACCAGAAAGCTCAAATACTGGACTGTCCGGTTCAAAACCGGACACCTGGCAACTCTAGGCATGAAGACGGCCGGGGTGCTTCACTTGCCACTGAGGCAGTGAAGTGGAGCAACCTGGCTGGGAGTTGGGCAGCAGAATGGAGCAGGTTGCTGCATCACTCCATTTATCATGGTTCCCACCACAGCGGTGAGCGTGGGGGGGCGGAAGGGGCCTGACTCCTGCTGCCACCCTGTGTCAGGGCCCCCAGGATATCCCCCAGGCTGTGCTGGGCTCCACAAGTTACCATCAATATGGGGGACCAGCCCTATGGACAGGTCAGCATTGCTTTAAAATGTTACACAGAGAAAATAGCTGGACATTGAGAGATGAAAGTTGAACTGACAATTAATGATTTTCCTTGTTCTTTGGCTTTGTGTTGCCTCAACTCTTAAGTCTGAAAATTCTGTACCCCCAAACATAAGGAATCAAGATGGCTGGGTTTTGGTACATAGGAAGGATCTGAAGCATTGGCATACTGATGGGCCATGCAGTGAAGCATAGAGAAGCTATGATAGCTGCACAGTTAAGAGACTAGTCTGATATATTGCTACCAGTCAGTAGGAACAACAGGGGCTGAGCTTCTGAGCATCTTGTAAAACAAAGGTGGGCAAATACTGACGTGCGGGCCAGATCCAATTTGCCATGGTTACTCTTGGCAGGCTGCTGCCGCCATATTTAGCTGTGCCTCTACAAGTACTGGCGATTGCAGCTCCCGTTGATCTTGGATTGCCATTCCCAGCTAATGGGAGTTGCAGGAAGTGGTGTAGGCCGGGACACTCCTTCCTGCAGCTCCCATTGGCTGGCAATGGTGATCAGCAGCCAACAGGAGCTGCAATTGCCTGTATCTGCAGAGATGCAGGTAAATATAGCGGTGGCAGCCAGCTGGAGGCTAACCCTGGTGAACCAGATATGGGCCTGGTACTTGCCCACCCCTCTTGCAAAACATAAAGGGGCATAAGAAGGTCTCCTGTGGACTTTAAAAGATTCACAGAGGGAACCTTTGCTCAAATGTACCTTAGCAGCTTTGCAGCTGGTGACTTCCCCCGGTTTTTCATTTCTCTAGGACAGGGCTACAGCTGGTCATTCAAAAGAAAGAAAGAAATAGTTTGAACTTCTGCCAAAAATTTTTGGGCTTCCAGGGGGTTTTGCTCCCAGTAGAACTGGGTAGGGAATTGTAATTCAGTTTCACAAAGAACTTTTTTGTTGTTGTTTGTTTCCTTTCATTGTGAATCATAATGAAATCACTTTGTGAAACCATCCATGCACAAAAATTATCATTCTCCCCTCACTTCTAGGTGGGATATTCTAGTGGCATCTAGCCAAATAATTTCCCATTATGGAATTTACCCATACTATTTTCAAGTCAGAGTACTTTTTGCAAGTCAGAGTACTGAAGAATTTGAGAGTGGCTCTTCTTTCATGATTGTATTTATCTTTTTTTTAATCCCTAGGAAATCCCATAGAAAATGTACTTTAACAGAATGCTAGGGTTGCATAGTTAAAAATTGCTTAGTAAGTGTATAGTATCAGAGGGGTAGCCGTGTTAGTCTGAATCTGCAAAAGCGGCGAGGAGTCCTGTGGCACTTTATAGACTAACCGAAGTGTTGGAGCATAAGCTTTCGTGGGCAAAGACCCACTTCGTCAGATGCATCTGACGAAGTGGGTCTTTGCCCACAACTGCTCCAACACTTCGGTTAGTCTATAAGGTGCCACAGGACTCCTCACCGCTTTTAGTAAGTGTATGTCTACAGTAGAAACTGCCACTGAATCACTATAGTGTAGACACTGCAGTGATGGAAGGGGTTCCTCCATCATTGTAGTAAAATCCACACCTCCAAAAGGCAATCACGAGATTGATAGAAAAATCCTTCTATCAATAGTTGTTTCTACACCAGGGGTTAGGTCAGTTTAATTACATCAGAGCATGAAATTTTTCACAGTGGCTGAACTACATTGCTCAGGAATCTAGTTCTGTAGATCAGACCACTTCTAGCTAAAAGTTTTTTTGAAGTTAAGTTTCTAGTGCAACTTTAATTCTACTCTCTTTGTGAGTATTTTGATACTAACTTTAATCCTATGATTATTTACGTCCTGTCTATACTACAAATACTTTGCGGGTACAGTACAAAGGAGCTTTCTGTTGACATAACATCATCTCTCAGAATGATTGTACCTATGCTGCCAGAAGCATTCTTACAGTAGCCCAGCTGCATCTACATTTCTAAACTTTTTTTTTTTTAATTCACAGCTATGTTGGTCAAGAGGCGAAGGAAAAATCCCTTTATGCAAAACCAGCATAGTTATGCTGACAAACCTTATAGCATAGACCCAGCCATACTGAAAGTAAAATAATCCAACATAATATACCATTTCTACAATTGTAGATAAATATTTGTAGGGGTCTTCCAATACCGTGTATTCTTTGGCATAAGTCACATAGTCTATGAAAGTCTATTTTTTTCTGAAATTGCAAACTGCATTTACACCATTTACTACAGATTACAGGCCAGATTTGCCATTACACCACTTTTGTCTTGGTGTGACTCTCTTGAAATCTAGTTTAACATCTTTAAAATATGGTGACAACTCACTCACAGAAAGGAGGTGTGATATGATGAGGCATCAGAGGAAAGTGCTGGCAAAAACAGATGAAGTTAATTCAGGATATAATGAGACACAAGGACCCCTGGACAATTGGCCCAATTCATATTGGGGGGTGGCAGGGTCTCATCCCTCCCCTCTCATCTTCCAGGGGTAGCAGTAGAGGTTCTCTCTCATCCTTGGAGAGAAAGAGGTGGTAAAATGGGCTGATGCATTACTTATCCTGGCAGCCTTAATGCAGCTGTGTTGGTGGGTGAGTGGTCCAAACTTGCTTCCCTCTTCTCTCTTCACACATAGTCCTGTGGTCAGTCATAGTGACAGAATAATGAATTTGGAAGTTAACACCCTATTGAGATGAAAGGGGCTGTTCACACATCTCAGAACTATTGTTTCAGGTTGCCTGTAGATTCAATCAGACCCCACTGAAATTGTTGGGCTTTTCTTTGCAATCATAACAACTACAGACTTAATTTTCATTATTCTCTCCAAATCAAAAAAGTAAGATACTGATGCAATCACATGACTCGCAGGGCCGGGAGGAGGAGGAGCAGGTTCCTAAGAATGAGCCTAAAGTCCTTGTGCCTTAATTGGTCCTTTCCAGTGCTTTACAAACAGACACTCCCTTAAGTAGAACACCCTTAAGGGACCACAGGATGGGGCAGTGAGTTCTAGAAATCTCTTACTTACACACTGGAGTGGCAGCTGCACTGTTCAGGCTGGTGTAAGAAGAAGGGAGGTTCAGAGAGCTGTACAGGTTGCTACCAACAGAGGGTGCAAATACCATGGTTAGCTTTCAGAGGGGTAGCTGTATTAGTCTTTAAAGTACCAGGGACTCCTTGTTGTTGCTGAAACAGACTAATACATTTATAAGGGCAGAAGCTTTCGTGAGATGCAACTCACTTCGTAAGCTGCGGAAGCTTCAAGCATCTGAATAAGTGAGTTGTATCTCACAAAAGCTTCTGCCCTAATAAATGTGTTAGTATTTATTGTTCATGGCTATCTTGTTGCCTGCTGTCTTATTGTTCTTGGCTTCCTTATTGTTCATGGCTATCTTGTTGCCTGCTGTCTTAATCCAAGTCTTTCTCCCCTCAGAAGCACTAGCTAATCACAATCCTTTTTAATTCCTCTCCTGGGGACACTGGAAGCTTTTCTCTGCGGGATGCAGCCTTGGCAAAGGAAGGGAAAAAATTCCTATTTTATAAACATTTGACTAGAGACTGGTTTGACTATCTGTCAGTCAAGGAGAGGTATAGGGAAGCAGCAATTGGCTAGAAGGTCTGTCAATCCAAGTTACAACAGTTTAACGCCACCTGTTTGGCTGTTGAGAGGAAGTCTAAAGTCTGTCTAAAGTTGCCATTGTAGGGAGCTTTATATTCAGTCTACTTGCCTGCCAATTCTTAAAAGGGAAAAATGTGTACAGATGTGTCACCCCTACAATTGAAGTGCTGCCACTGGGTAAAGAAACCATGGTATCATTCAAGCCATGAAAACTGGTGAAGATGTGTATGTTCCCAAACAGGGTAGACATTTACTGGGCTGGGGAAGATTTTTATTAATGGTTGGCAGTGGTAGCATAGTTGTGCACCCAACAGTATGTGTGGGTGACAGGCAGGTAATGACAAACTATGGTCCCTGTGATAAATAAATGTACTGTGCCTCTGCCAACTAGTCCCACTCCCCTGCGACTTATTCAAACATTCTGAGCCCATGAGCAGTTTCCAACAGCCTTAAAAACTTTCCTAACCTCCCCAGACCCACTCAGATATGGAATTCCTAGCTGCTTTCTCCTCCCAAAAGACACCTGCCCACAGCCTGATACACAGAAAGATTCATCCTGGGCTATTGGCACATACATGTCATGTCTTTAATCTCTGATACTGTATCTCACATCCTGTTGACTAGGCCAGAGGGGAAGGTTGATTCCCAGCCTTTATTTCTGGTCCCTGAAATAATGGGCTTGGAGATCATGATTTGGTTAGTTCCTTAAAAGCAGCTTTAGGCCATTTCTGGAGCTGTTGTACACTTAGTAATGACATTTTTCTCTCCTCTGAGCTTCATACTTTGGACTCACTGGGGGCTAGGTTCTGTTCTGCATATCACATGCACTGCATAAAGAAATACTTCCTTTGGGTTTTTTTAACCCTTCTACTTATTAATTTCATTTGGTAGCTTGTAGTTCTTATGTTATGAGAAGGAATAATTAACAATTTCTCCACATCAGTCATGGTTTTATAGGCCTCTATCATATTCCCTCTTAACCGTTTCTCACTCTTTTTTTTCCAAGCTGAAAATTCCCAGTGATATTAATCCCTCCTCACATAGAAGCTGTTCCATACCCCTAATCAATTTTGTTGCCCTTTTCTGATCCTTTCAAAATTCCAATATATCCTTTTTTAGATGGGGCAGCCACATCTGCACAAAGTATTCAAGATATTTGTGTACCTTGGATTTATACAATCCAAAATACAATATGATATTTTCTGTCTTATTATGTATCCCTTTCTTAATGAGTCCCAGTATTTTGTTAGCTCTTTTGATGGCCACTGCATATTGAGAGGATGTTTTCAGTGAACTATACACAATTACTCCAAGATCACTTTCTTAAGTGGTAGCAGCTAATCATTTTATATGTATAATTGGGATTATGTTTTCTAGTTTGCATTACCTCGCATTTATCAACACTGAATTTCATCTGCCATTTTGTTGCCCAGTTTGGTGAGATCCCCTTGTAACTTTCACAGTGTACTTTGGATTTAACTTTCTTGAGTAGTTTTGTATCATCTGCAAATTTTGCCACATTACTGTTTACCTCTTTTCCAAATCATTTATGAATGTTAAACAGTATTGGTCCCAGTATAGACCCCTGAGAGACAAAGATTCTCCATTGTGAACACTGGCCATTTATTCTTACTCGTGTTTCCTATCTTTTCAACCAATTACTTATCCATGAGATGATCATGCTTACTTTGCTCAAGAGCCTTTGGTAAGGGACCTTTTCAAAGGCTTTCCGAAAATCTAAGTACACTATATCCCCTGGGTCATTCTTTTCCATGTGCTTTTTGACCCCCTCAAAGAATTCTATCTAGTAGATTGATGATGCATGATTTTCCTTTACAATAAACATGTTGACTCTTTCCCAACAAGCCATGTTCATCTATGTCTGATAATTCTGTTCTTTACTATAATTTCAATCAATTTGTACAGTCCTGAAGTTAGAGTTACTGGTCCGTAATTGCCAGAATCACCTCTAGAACCATTTTTTTTTCAATTGGTGTCCATTAATTATCTTCCAGCTACCTTGTACAGAAGCTGATTTAAATGATAGGTTGCAAACCACAATTAGTAGTTCCTTAAGAACTCTTTGGTGAATACGTTTTGATTTTGGTGACTTAAACTAAACAACAATATCAGTTTCTTCCAACACCTCCTGTAATGACACCTCAATCTGGGCCAGTTTCTCAGATTTGTCACCTAAAAAGATTGGCTCCGGTTTGGGAATCTCCCTCAGATCCTGAGCTGTGAAGCCCAGTGCAAAAATTCATTTAATTTCTCTGCACTGGCCTTATTGTCCTCAAGTGCTCCTTTAGCATTTTAATTGTCCAACGGCTCTACTAGTTGTTAGCAGGCCTCCTGCTTATGATGTTCTTAGGGACGACACATGAGGGGGGACATGAGAGGTCATGTGTGCCCCCAAATGCTGTGGGCAGAAGGGGCTGTCCAGCAGCCAATGGGGAGACTAATTGGAGGAGGGGAGAGGGGGAGTGCCAGCAACAGGGATCTGGGACTCCACACATACCCACTCACTGGCAGTGGTCGGGCAAGTGCAACATGGTGGCCCCAGCTGCTCTGATCTCTGGCCATGCCGCTCTGGGAAGAGAGCAAGAATACCCCAGTGCTCTCTGGCAGGAGTGGAGCAGAATGGCTGGAAAGCAGTGCAAGCTGGGGCTGCCAGGGAATGCGGGGGCAGGGGGGTGTGTGGGGGGGGACATGAACCCCTGTTGCCGGTACCTTCCTAATTACACTTCAAGTATCTAATTCAGATCTTCTTAGACAGTCTGTGCCTAATACATTTAAATAAATTAAACTAAACTATGCAGCATTCTTTGATTGTGTTATAAAGGAAGCCGCTACATTCCACATAGCAAAACCAGCACATAGTTCAGTAGGATGGGCAGTCTTTGGAATAGCAAGGGGAGAAGTCACATGGGGGGAAGGCGCGGTCACGTGAATTGTGTCCTCCTAGTGTCCCTCCACAGCAGTCACCACTGCTTATTTAGAATGTCACCAGAAAGTGAAAACAGGCATTGCAGGGCACGTTCTTATCTGGCTAGGAAGGTATTTACTGCTAGAGATGCTAAACATTCATATGCCCCTACAGCCACCATTCCAGAGTATATGCTTCCAAATAATGGTTTTGAAAAAAATAATGCATTAATTAAATTTGTGATTGAACTCTTTGAGGGAGAACTGTATGTCTCCTGCTCTCTTTTACCCACATTCTGCCAAGTATTTCATGTTACAGCAGTCTCAGATGATGAGCCAGTACATTTTCATTTTAAGAATGCTTTCAAAGCAGACTTGACAAAATGCAGAGAGCTACAGCACTCCATCCAAAGATTAAATATGATGTGCCACCCAAAATCTCAGAGGGACAGGATATGAAGCATGTTTTCAGAGGTATTAAAAGCACGGCACTCTGATATGGAAATTACAGAACTCGAACTACCAACAATCAACTTTCTGCTATTGGCATCTGACTCAGATGATGAAAATGAACATGCATTGGTCCGCACTGCTTTGGATCATCAGCAAGCAGAACCCATCATTAGCATAGACCCATGTCCTCTGGAACGGTGGCTAAAGCACGAAGGGATGGACACATGACCCTTTACCACATCTGGCATGTGAATATCTTGTAAACACCAACTACAATAGTGCCATGTGAATGCCTGTTCTCATTTTCAGGTAACATTGTAAACAAGAAGGTGACCTCCAAATTGTCACCAAATTTCTTTGTCTGAGTGACTGGCTGAACATGAAGTAGGACTGAGTGGACTTGTAAGTGCTAAAGTTTTATATTCTCTCTCTATATATATAAAACAAATTTCCTGTAGGACAACAGAGTGACATCACAACATCACTCTGTGTCCACAGGAGTCAAGCCCCACCCACTCCCAGCTTGACCCTCCCCAGGGCCCACATGGAGAGGTGAGATTACCTGTGGCCCCAGGCTTCCCCTCCCCTTCCCAGCAGCCAGGGGGAGAATTGTAGCTGCCATGACCTTGGCCCAGCCCTCCCTGGTGTGCGGGAGGGGGGAGAGACTGTGGCTGGTGTGGTCTTGAACCCTCCCCAGTGGCTGGGAGAGAAGAGCCAGAGACACCCCAGGCCCTCCCCAGTGGTGGGAGGGGGGACAGCCGGGGCTACCCCAGGCCCTCCCCAGCAGCCAGGGAGCTGGGGAAGAGCTGGAGAGGGGGCAGCCTCAGCCCCAGATCCTCCCCAGCCAAAAGGGGTGGTGGTAAGCATAGCGAGCAGGGGACACAGCCCCCTAGTTTGTTTTAATTTTGAATGCAGTTTTTTGTACATAATTCTATATTTGTAAGTTCAACTCATGATAAAGAGATTGTGCTACAGTGCAAATATTTGTAATACAAAATAATGTAAAGTGAGCACTGTATACCTTGCATTCTGTGTATTGTAATTGAAATCAATATATTTGAAAATGTAGAAAACATCCAAAATATTTTAAATAAATGGTATTTTATTATTGTTTAACAGTATGATTAACTGCACTCAATTTTTTTAATCGCTTGACAGCCTTACTAAATGCTGTTTTTTTAACATGTTCCAGCTGGTGCTGCAAAGGTTCCTATTGCAGATGCTTCTTTAATTATGCTGACCATATGGCCCCAAAAATCTGGGACTGTCCTGAATTTTAATGTGCTGTCCCAGCTGCTGGGGAGGGTCTGAGGCAGCCCCGGCTGTCCCCCCTCCCACCACTGGGGAGGGCCTGAAGTGGCCCTGTCTCTTTTCCTCCAGCCACCAGGAAGGGTTCAAGGCCTCACCAACCACAGTCTCTTCTCCCCCCCCACACACACACACACAAAGGGAGGGCTGGGCCAAGGCCAGGGCAGCTACAGTGTACTTATGATTTGTCCTGGAAAAAATCCCTAGCTCCTAGCACAGCAGGAAGCAGCTGTGTAGCTGATTCTCCTCCTCCTTGCCCTCCCCTCGCTGGGGAAGGAGTCAGGGCTGGGGATTCAGCCAATAGGAGCAGAGGGAGGTCTTAAACGGGGAACATGAGTAAATGGCTGGGCTGGTGCAGACCAGAGGTGTGGGGAGAAGGATGAAGAGGAGTCCCCCCCGGCCCTCCGCGGCCCAGCTGGCCATGGCAGGACAGGAGCGGCCCAGCTGGCCCTGGCAGAGCCAGACCGGGCCATGAAGGCAGAAGAGCAGCCCGACCAGCCCTGGCAGGGCCAGGCCAGGGAGCCATAGAGTGCCACCCAGACCTCGCATCCTCTCCCTCTTCTGCCCCCCACCTCCCTCCCAGATCCTGCACCCCAGCCCTATCCCATTCTCTGGCAGCCCTGTCACACACACTGAACCCCTCATTTTTGTCTCCACCCCAGAACCTAAGGGGCTCCATAAAATCCACCAGAAAAGTAAATCTGACCTATGGGAAGACCTGAACCTCAGTTCTCCTGTCCCTTCCTCGCCCCATGGGGCTGGAATGCCAGAGGAGTGAGGTTTTTCAGTTGGGGGCCACCTCAGTGAGGGTTGGGGGTTTTGGGAGTTCTTTTGCTTCTCACTTGTGTGGTTCCCAACTTTTTTTCTGTGGATCAATGGCCCCTAACCCAAAAAATGTTCCGCACCCCTGCCATAAATAAAGAAAACATTGAAACCTTTTGTGTTGGACAAATTAATATTTTATTTTATTTAAAATGAAGTTTGATAAACTAACATGAGAAATTTAAAGCACTTAATCTGCTTAATAATTTAAATTAAACCATTCTTCCCGAGCTCCAGCACTAGAAAAATGGCTCAGGTGTAATTATGTAATCAACGGTGAGTTTCCATTAGCAACTTATGGTCCATGGAAAGGTTTACATTGAACCAGGGGGTTCACAGGACAACAAGGTTGAGAATCACTGAAATAGAGGTTCCCCTGGCCTCTCTGTCTCTCCCCTCCGAGAGACCTCCCCGGCTCCCTGTTGCTCCACAAGAGCCCACAGAGAGATCGGGTCTGTTACGGTAGTGAAATCACTGTGTCACTCCGGTGTGGATGATGACAGACTTTTTGTGAGTTTTCCTCATCCAAGCAGTTGATGATTTAAACAATGTTTTAAGATGCCACGTGAAAACACTTGATGCATCCACAGAGAGGCAGGGTGTATTGTCTCTCTCCAGAGAGGGTTGTGTTATAGTGAACAAGCCCTTTGTGAACTATGTGAAGAGGTGAGATGTTTTGACTTCCAGCTTCAAGGGATTTGTTCTTCTGTCTTTGAGCTGCACGTTGCCTAGACTTGAATGGAGTTAGCTGTGACAACACATTTCTCAGTCATTCTGACACAGAGTGAAACCTGTGCTAAAGACCCCATGTCCAGTGAGAGAAAGTGCTGCTATCAGAAGAAGTAAATTTAAAGTTTGTCCAAATTTCTTTAAAGATCACCTCTACCAAGCAGTGGGTCTTTGACTGATTGGTCCCTTAGGGTATGTCTACACTACAGCATTAATTCGAGTTAACTTATTAACTCGTTCCTCGCTGGTGCGGAGATCATGGACATTGGGGGCCTTCCCCCAAACCTCTATGAGGTCCATGATCTCCGCACCACTCCAGGTGGGCACGTGCCGTCTATGGCCCCTGGCTGGCCCCTGGGTGCTGGGGGACTGGGCGGGATGGCTGGCTGGCACTGGCTTCCTGGCTCAGTCTGGGGCCACTGGGTCAGGGGCAGAGACAGCTGGCAGGCCTGGCTCTGGCACATGCAGTCTGGCCAGAGTCTACCCCTTTAAGTGCTCCGGGGCTGGGGGAGAGGAGAGGAGTTTTCCTGGTTTGTCCCAGAGTGGCCACCAGGGGAAACTGGGAAGGGCTGGAGGCCAGCTAATTCGAATTAAGTGTCTACACAGCACTTATTTCAAATTAGGTATTTCGAATTTGGCGTTACTCCTCGTAGAATGAGGTTTACCAAATTTGAATTAAACGCTCCGCTATTTCGAATTAAATTCGAAATAGCGGTTTGCATGTATAGACGCTATTGAAGTTAATTCGAAATAACGGCTGTTATTTCGAATTAACTTTGCAGTGTAGACATACCCTTATATTTTGGAAGGATGCCTAAATATTAACTGGATCTTCTTGGGTAATATCAACAGATTGCTTTGGGCCCAACCCTAGCTTAAAATTAAATTGGATCAGGCCCTTTGTAAGCAGGTTGGGAAATGGTCTCATTTGGCAATTATTATTAGGTATTATTTATATAATATAGGCATTGCCATCATGGTATCGACATATACATTTCTCAGTAGTTTTACATATAAAATAGCCCAGCCCCATTGATTTCCATGGGCAATATACCTTTCAAGCAGTGCTGGTGAGGGTTAGTGACATGGTCTTCTCCACCCTGTAATTGTCCTGGTTAGTTCAGTATTGTCATTCTGGCTTGTGGAAACAGAGGACACTTGATGATTTTGCAGTAGCTTCAAAAAATGCTGTTGCACTACATCTCATTAGGGATGAAAATTCCCATTCATCAGTTAACCAGTTATTGTTGGGTCAGACTGGGGCTGCCACCAGCTCTCAACCCTCTCCAGACCAGCCCCTGTCCACAACAAGCTGGACTCCCCACAGAGAGAGGCTGCTCTGGACACTGGCGCAGTCATTGCCTGTGGGGCCCCCGGGTTCCCCAGAGACAGGGGCTGCTCCAGACAAGAGCAACCCCTGTCTGCAGTGGGCTCTCTGCGGAGCTGGAGCAGCTCCCTTCCTGCAGCAGGTGGGGAGCTGCTCCTGCCCCCTCTGATTACAAGTTAATTGGAACCAGTAAGCATCATCCATTAAGAGGATTATGGACGTTGTCCCATGAAATTGTGGGATAGTTCTGGATGATTCCCAGGCTCTTAGTCAATGGGACTGCATCTACACTGCAAAGTAATAGGTCTTAGATCCTGGATCTCATCTTGAATCGAGGTTGGGCCCCTAGGCCTGGACCCTGGGTTAATGCACTTGCAGTATAGTTGCATGAGAGGCTTCTGTGGGGCCCAAACCCATCCCTCTTAGTAGAGGATGGTGGGAAGAGTTCTTAGAGGGGTCACATGACACCCTTTACTTCCAGTCATGTGTTCACCTTGACCCTGGAAGTACTACCCAGGGGGTGGGACTTCCTGTGGCAGGTGGGCGGGTCCTAAAGGGTCAGGGGTGTAACTAGTGGTTTCAGAGGGTGTGGCTAAGGTTCAGAAAATATGGTCACCATATCTTTAATTGCTGCTGGAGGTAAATGCTGAATCCTTCAGTGTCTGAACTGGCCCACTGTGTTGTGTAACAATCCTCAAAGCTGTCCAGGGAGCCAGTGGATGCTGCCCAGAGGAACTCTGCCCAGATGCGTGAGACCAGGGAGGAGCAAAGTAGGCCCCACAGTCGCGGAGCACCCCCTCGTCCAGCATCCTCCTTCTGGTGCTGTATATGGCGGCTTTCGCAGGTGCAGCTCCCCAACAGCCGGGGAGGAGCTGCAGAGGGAAGATTGTTGAAGGGGCATAATTTGGGGGGAGAGGGGTGGCTTCAAGTGGAAGGGGTGGGGCTTCGGTTTGCCTTTCCCAGGTGAGCCTTCACCCGCTGCCCATGGCAAGGACAGATTTCACATTGTTGGAAATGTGCTCTTCTGTAGTCTATGCTGCAAGACTATAGACTATGTTTGAAGACAGACAATTGTGGAAAGCTCTAAATATAAACTGAATGAAAAGAAATGAAATCAAGAGGGTGAAACAGCAGGGCCATCAACAAGAGTAGAGAAACAATTCACTAGGACTGGATCACTGCAGTGTTTTACAATAGCCAAAGAACAGCCTGAAACTGTCACTTCAGATTCAGATGACTACATTACAAGAGTGAAAAATCAGGACAGAGGGTGGGAGGGTAATAGCCTTCCCAAATTATATATATAAAAAAGCCCCAAATAGCGGGACTGTCTCTATGAAATCAGGATCTTTAGTCACCCTACTGTAGATTTTGTTTGAATGTGTATAAAAGCAGACACTCCTCTGCATAAAATAGATGTATCTCTTCTCAGTTTTTTGAGCAATCACTTAAAGGAAGATGGTGCCATTCCCAAGTCAAATCAATGATATTCCCATTACTTACCAGGCCTTTTTGCAGAGGAAAAACAGCACTTTCTCGATGACTTAAAAGGAAATGCCACTGCTTTCCAAAATAGACCAGTTTTCAGCATTTTATTTCAGGGGCTCAATGCAGACCCTCCTAAGCATGCTGATGTTACTCCACCGCACCTTGTAAACACAGTTCACCTCTGAAAACTTCATCATGCCTTGATATCTTGTATGTGGAATGCAGCTTGATTGATTATTAGCATTTGTAACAGGCAAGATCCACAGCAAAGGCTTGGAATTGTGTGCTTTGAAACCTGTGGTCAAACTGTGTACATAGTTGTTGCTGTGTACATATAAAAACCTTTAAAAATAATGAATAGTCTAGCAGCATCTTAGAGACTAACAAAAAATGTAGATGGTATCATGAGTTTTCATGGATACAACCCACTTCTTCAGGTGAATATATATTGTCATCCTGCCAGGAAACAATTGGCAAGATACCTTTAACCAAGTAGGTCGCTTTGTCATGTTGAAGTCACTTTTAGGACAGGTCTACACTACGCAATAAAGTCAATTTAAGATATGCAAGTTCAGCTATGAGAATTGCATAGCTGGTGTCGACATACCTTAAATCAAATTTCTCCGGCATCCCCACTGCAGGTCAATGGGAGAAACTGTCCCATCGACTTCCCTTGTTCCTTGTGACCCAGAGGAATTCCGAGGTTTGACAGAGAAGCCATCAGAGTTCAATTTAGTGGATCTTTACTAGACCCACTAAATTGAACCCCAGAAGATGGATCTACAGAGCATTGATCTTCCCAGTAAGTATACATAAAGCTTTAGTGAAAGCTCCTGTTCTTCATCTCCAGTTCCCAAGAAACCTAAATGAACAGAGAGTTTATTCACCAAAATGTCCACTTGAACTATTTGGGACCAGGTAGAATACATGGTTCAATCATGTAATGATTACTGGTAGGCTTCAAACATGCGTAAAAATTGTAAACCATATCAATAAAACATTGTGTTCATTTGATACCAACAGTAGTAACTAGACTGTTTAGGGAAATTAAAACAAAAGACAGGACTATGCAGCACTTTAAAAACTAACAAGATGGTTTATTAGGTGATGAGCTTTCGTGGGCCAGACCCACTTCCTCAGCAAGACCAGACTAACACGGCTGCATCTCTATTACTAGGGAAACTAAAGTTCAGCATTCCATTTTAATTGAGGAAAAATGCACCCACAGCCTACTCCTACACCCTCCCCCCTGGTTAAACACCCTACCCCCACCCTGCTCCTGCACTATCCCCGCTAGCCAGACACTATCCCAAGCCCACTCCTGCACCCACCCTTGCTCCTGCACACTCCCTCCTGACCACACACTGCACTTTCCCTTGCCCTTGCTCCCTTCCCTTGGCCAGACACTGTACTCCCAGCCTGCTCCTGCACCCCACCTCCTGCCCAGATCCTGCATCCCCATTCCTCTTGCTGCCAGAGGAGTGAAGTGTCTCAGTTGGGGGGCACATCAGTGAGGCTTGGGAGTTTGTTGAGGGTTTTTTATTTTGTTTGTTTGGTTTGGTTTGTTCTTTGGGGGTTTACTTATTTATTTATTTCTCACTTGTGTGGTCCCCAACTGATTTTTTTTTCTGTATGTCAATGGCCCCCTACCCAAAAAGGTTCCCCATCCCTGTCATAAATAAAAAAAAACATAGAAACCTTTTGTGTTGGACATAAATTAATATTTTACTTTATTTAAAATGAAGTTTGATAAACTAACATGAGAAAGTTAAAGCACTTAGTCTGTTTAAATCATTTTAATTAATATCTCCTTTCTTACTGATTACATTAAACTGTTCTCCCTAGCGGCAGCACTAGCAAAATGGTTCAGATATAATTACGTAATTAATGGCAAGTTTCCATTAGCAACTGGTGGTCTACAGAAAGATTTGCATTGAGCCAGGTAAGCCATGAGCCAAAAAGTTTGAGAACCACTGCGTTAGGGGGATGGGAGAGCACTGTGTTGTGGCGGGGGCGGTGGGAGGAAAGGGGAGAGCAGGGCTGGTGGCAGTGCAGCAAGGCTGGAGAAGGCGTTCCCCACCCGCGTGGAGTATCTTGAGCTCAGCCCATTGGCTGGAAGCCCTGTCTGCACTCACCCAGCGCTGGCCCCGCCAAGCAGGTAGAGCAGCAGCAGGCAGGCAGCTGAGGGAGCAGGGGGACATGGCGGCTGTGCTGCCCACCATGATACCAAAAGCTAATTTCTACAAAACGGTTATTAGTGTATACATTTTTAGTATGTTATAACAAAATCATTTTACCAATCACTGTTTCCACTCACATTTTTCATTAACCTCTCATGCATACCCCTTGCATGACTATTTTAAACTCCTTTATATTTAAAAACATTGCGGTCCACATTTACAAAAAAGCATCCTCACCCCTCAGAAATTCCTGCCTACGGGCCTGGTATATCATATGACTCTGACAATCCTTGGGAGAAAAGAGTTCCTAGTTCTCTGTGAAGTGCAAGTGCTTGGCCAGCCATGGCTTTGTGGTGGTGAGTAGAGGTCTTGAATCTAAATTCATGTGATTTTCATGAACAGAGCAGGTTCATGAAAATCACATATCGTCCAGCATATGTCTCCTGGAGTACAAAAAGAATCAAACACTAGAATTCCTACTATGAATATCTATTCTCACCACCTACTATCATAAAGAGGAAAAGATTCCTACTGAGGAGTGAGTTTAGGGGAAAGGGACCATTCATTCATGACATCCCAAGCTGTGGAGACTTTCCTGTGGAATGATTTAGAAAGGAAGAGCACACAGTGCATAAAAGGCTTCAGCCTCATCAGCAATGGAATGGTTAACACTGTAGCTCAGTCTGTGGTCTCTGCTGAAAAAATAGGAAAAAGCCTAATGTGGAGGAAAACCCCAGGAAAATTAGATAATGTCAGTTTGCATATTTTTACCTCATGAATTTGTAAGTTCACGTGAGTAATGACCGGGCATTCTAGAAATCTGTTTGCCACAGAAAACTGGAATTTTCACTTTTACAGAGAAAACTTTGCCGAAGTGCCAAAGAACATGATTCATAACTAGTTCTTGAAGCTGTAGTTTGCAGCCAACCTCAGGAGCCTGTAGGTCAAACTTAGCACTTAACTTTAATGGAGTTACCCAAAGACTGAATTTGGTAACCTCTATAAAACCGGGGGGGAGCGAAGGAATTTTATCCCAAAGATGGGTCAGGTAATTCCCTGGGGAGGAGCACACATCACACTGGTCTTCGGCACTCATTTCCAGCATATCCATTACAAAGCATTATTGACAGAAACCTTTAAATGTGTTTCGATTCTCTGAAACTGTAGGGATCTCCAGGTTTATTTTTTAGCCATTTCCAAAGCAAACATACTCAATTAACAAGGAAAAGCACTATCCCTTCCCACTCCTGATTTAACCTGGGATCTCAGGAATCGAGCTGGAATCTTTCTGCCCTTTGTCACCAGCATATAAGCCCATTTACTGCATGTTTACAATCCCAGAACAGTCCCTCAGTGACACCTGGGAGATCCCATTGCAAGCAATAGAACTTGGCAGTTAAGGAATAAAAAAACCCTGTAAAATAACTCTGGTTTTAGCTATAAAAGTAATCACTTCATTCCTAAAGGGGGAAATATCATGAGCAAGGGTCATATGCATCTATTTACTGTCAGGTCAGAATTGCATTTAATGAATTTGGCAGGATGTCATGGTTCCAAATAGGGGTCAAATGTCATACCTCAACCAACAGTAGTAGCTAGGCTGGCAGCCATCTTGTGAGAGGAGAGAAAATTAGCTTGAGACACAATCCTAGACTGCAGAGGTAAAAATGCTATAGTGTGAAACTTTCTGTTGCTCCTGCCTCCAGGTCTGCCGCTTCCCCTCTATATTAATCTGAAGCAACCTGCACACAAATGACATTAGATCCTTCACATATTCACCATAAACTCATGGAGTCTTTTCGCATTTGTTATGCAATGCTGCCCTCACGTGGCCATTCTCATTTAAACAACACTCATTTTAAATGTTCCTTTCCCACCAGATGTAACTCTATGGAATATCAAAGCTATAGCCACCTACAAACTTCCTGGCTGTTAGTTTGAGCATGCACTGACCCCCCCGCAGAAGCAGCAAAAATCTAATTCAGCGTCTCATGTTCCAAAAGTACAGGCCCTTACTACCAGAACTGAAAATTAAACTCCTCAGCTATCAGCAATATAGGGCTGGTGGCACAGAGCTAAGTAGCTAATTCTACTTTCTAGACAGCAGAGGTGCTAACCATTTCATTACAGTATTATGTACTCTCTTCTGAAATGTCTCCTGTTTTGACTCATATAATCCACAGTCTGCGACAACTAAAGTAAATGAAAAGATGTCCAGTGACTGCAGTAGGTTTTGGATCAAGTGCTTAATTAAGCGCTCGTTTTTTTCAACAGAGCACAGCAGTGTCCCATGTCAAGGGACATCCAAATCACACACTCTGCAGCCTCAGTAGTGAATCAAGTGCATTTGCTGTAAATGTAACTTTGCCCCATCTCACTAAATAACAAGTCTGGGATGTGTGCAGGAAGAGGTTGTTTCAGGCACCACTGTTTATTAGCATGCATTACACAAAGAGTGGATGAGGTAGATGAGGCTTTCTTCGGACAACTGAGAGAAGCTTCCAGATCGCATGACCTGGTTCTCGTGGGGGACTTTAATCACCCTGACATCTGTTGGGAAACCAATACGGCAGTACACAGGCAATCCAGGAAGTTTTTGGAGAATGTTGGGGATAACTTATTGACACAAGTGCTGAAGGATCCAAGCAGGGGCCGTGTGCAGCTTGACCTTCTGCTCACAAACAGGGAGGAACTAATAGGGGAAGTAGAGGTGGGTGACAACCTGGGAAGCAGTGATCATGAGATGGTAGATTTCAGGATCCTGACCAAAGGAAGAAAAGAGAGTAGTAAAATACACACCTTGGAGTTCAAAAAAGCAGATTTTGACTCCCTCAGAGACCTGATGGGCAGAATCCCCTGGGATGCTAACATGAAGGGGAGAGGAGTCCAGGACAGCTGGCAGTATTTTAAAGAAGCCTTATTGAAGGCAGAGAAAGAAACCATCCCGACGCATAGCAAGAGAGGTAAACATGGTAGGAGACTGGATTACAGGGAAATCCTTGGTGAACTTAAGCACAAAAGGAAGCTTACAAAAATGGAAACTTGGACAAATGACCAGGGAGGGGTTTAAATGTATAGCTCGAGAATGCCGGGGGGTTATCAGGAAGGCGAAAGCGCAAATGAAATTGCGACTGGCTAAGGATGTGAAGTATAACAAGAAAGGTTTCTACAGGCATGTTAGCAAGAAGAAGGTGATCAGAGAGAGTGTGGGGCCCCTACTGGATGAAGGAGGTAACCTAGTGACAGATGATGTGGGGAAAGCTGAAGTACTCAATGCTTTATTTGCCTCTGTATTCACGGACAAGGTGGCCTCTGTATTCACGGACAGGGTGGGCTCCCAGACTAATGCGCTAAGTGATGCAAGATGGGATGAAGATGGACAGCCCTTGGTGGGTAAAGAACAGGTTAGGAACTATTTAGAAAAGCTAAACGTACACAAATCCATGGGTCCAGACTTAATGCATCTGAGGTACCTGGGGAGTTGGCAAATGTCATTGAGGAGCCTTTGGCCATTATCTTTGAAAAGTCGTGGAGATCGGGAGAAATCCCGGATGATTGGAAAAGGCAAATGTAGTGCCCATCTTCAAAAAGGAAAGAAGGACGATCCAGGGAACTATAGGCGGTCAGTCTTACCTCAGTTCCTGGAAAAATCATGGAAGGGATCCTTAAGGAATCCATTTTGAGGCACTTGGAAGAGAGAGAAAGTGATTAGGAATAGTCAGCATGGATTCACAAGGGGAAAGTCGTGCCTGACCAATCTGATTAGCTTCTATGATGAGGTAACTGGCTCTGTGGACGTGGGAAAGTCAGTGGATGTGATATACCTTGACTTTAGCAAGGCTTTTGATATGGTCTCCCACAATATTCTTGCCAGCAAGTTAAGGGAATGCAGATTGGATAAATGGACAGTAAGATGGATAGAAAGATGGCTAGAAGGCCGGGCCCAGCGGGTAGTGATCAACGGCTCGATGTCAGGATGGCGGTCGGTTTCTAGCAGAGTGCCCCAAGGTTCGGTTCTAGGACCGGTTTTGTTCAATATCTTTATTAATGACCTGGATGAGGTCATTGCACCCTCAGCAAGTTTGCGGATGACACTAAGCTAGGGGGAGAGGTAGATACGCTTGAGGGCAGAGATAGGGTCCAGAGTGACTTAGACAAATTGGAGGATTGGGCCACAAGAAATCTGATGAGGTTCAACAAGGAGAAGTGCAGAGTCCTGCACTTGGGACAGAAGAATCCCAAGCATTGTTACAAGCTGGGGACCAACCAGTTAAGTAGTAGTTCTGCAGAAAAGGACCTGGGGGTTATAGTGGATGAGAAGCTGGATATGAGTCAACAGTGTGCCCTTGTAGCCAATAAGGCTAATGGCATATTAGGTTGCATTAAGAGGAGCATTGCCAGCAGATCCAGAGATGTCATTATTCCCCTTTATTCGGCTCTGGTGAGGCCACATCTGGAGTATTGTGTCCAGTTCTGGGGCCCCCACTACAAAAAGGATGTGGACGCATTGGAGAGGGTCCAGCGGAGGGCAACCAAAATGTTTAGGTGGCTGGAGCATATGACTTATGAGGAGAGGCTGAGGGAGTTGGGTCTGTTTAGTCTGCAGAAGCGAAGAGTGAGGGGGGATTTGATAGCAGCCTTCAACTTCCTGAAGGAGGTTCCAAAGAGGCTGGAGAAGGGCTGTTCTCAGTAGTGACGGATGGCAGAACAAGGAGCAATGGTCTCAAGTTGTGGTGGGAGAGGTCCAGGTTGGATATTAGGAAAAACTATTTCACTAGGAGGGTAGTGAAGCACTGGAATGGGTTACCTAGGGAAGTAGTGGAGTCTCCATCCCTAGAGGTGTTTAAGTCTCGGCTTGACAAAGCCCTGGCCGGGTTGATTTAGTTGGGATTGGTCCTGCCTAGAGCAGGGAGCTGGACTTGATGACCTTCTGAGGTCTCTTCCAGCTCTATGGTTCTATGATACTGGGCTGTCACCTCAGGGTGAAATCTGGGAGCACTGAGAACGGCTGTGTGCTCTCTCTAACCCACCAATTGGACAGATCTCTCTAACACAGTGTTTCCCAATTTTATTTGGCCACGGAACCCTTTTAAACTTGAAAGAATTTTGCAGAACCCCTAATAACAGTCTAATACATGGAGCTGAAAAAGTAGACCACTGAGAGTGAGTATGGGGATTTACGGTGCTATATAACAGGCAATCGCACCACTGATTGACTGCGCACGCAGCACTGAGTAGTGACATCATCGTCCCCACTCTTTGGCTAAACTGGCATTACACAGGGACATTTATTGTGGCAAACACAAATGAAAATTGTTTTCAATAAAATGTATAAATGCTTAAATATTAATTATTATTTTTTAATCATAAAATGTTATTGTAATGGAATTTTCCTGCTGAACCCTTATTTTCACTTCACGGAACCCCGGGGTTCCACGGAACACCATTTGGGAAATACCATTCTAACATATTTTGTTGGAGATACAGCCAGCCTCACCAGGCCCGTCATCACCCAACATGACAGCAGGTGGCGCCACACATCCAGTCGAGTTACCTGAGTTTTACCTAAGTCAATCAAAGCCATACCTCCCAGGTCCCTAGGTTTGCACACACACCTCCCCCCAGCCCCCACCCTGGATTATAAACCCAGAATTATACCCTTTTGCACAGG
This sequence comes from Rafetus swinhoei, assembly GCA_019425775.1. Taxonomy (NCBI): domain Eukaryota; kingdom Metazoa; phylum Chordata; order Testudines; family Trionychidae; genus Rafetus; species Rafetus swinhoei. The sequence goes on along the minus strand of CM033437.1, from coordinate 262,720,075 downwards.
GATCTGTACAAAGTAAACTCATTAGCATACTTCACTCTCCCCTTGATATTAGAAAGATATGCACAATAAGCTTGTGTTAACCAAGCCGAGATTCCTTCCCCAAAAAGCACACTGGTAAAGATAAATTGTAAAACAGGTTTATTAACTGCAGAAAGATAGATTTTAAGTGACTATCAATAATAGCAAACTGATCACAGCAAATTATCGAGTAAACAAACCCACAAACTAAGCCTAAAATACTAGATAGAATCAGTAATCTCTCCCCTGACTCATGATTCAAACAGTCCACCAACTTTCCATACACAAACCAGAAACTCCATTAGCCTAGAACCATCACTTCCCCCAGTTCAGTCTTTGTTCCTCAGGTGTTTCCAAGATTCTCTTATGTGGGGAGTGAGGCCAAAAGACAATGTCATTCCCACCTTATGTAGTTTTTTCAGACTGGGGGAACCCTTTTCAAAAGTCAGTTCCCACTCCAATTTGTTGCAAAATACAGGTTTCAAAATGGAGTTCAGTTGTGGTCTGGTCACGTGCCCTTGCGTGCCTTGCTGAGTCATATGCAGTTTGGTTCAGTTCTCAGAAAGGCTCACCAGGCAGGGAATAAGCTTCCCTTGAGGCCTATTGTTTCCCATAATTCCCCAGGAGTAGGAGAAGTAATCTCTAATACTGTGTAATGCTGCTCATTTGCTACTCTGTCCTACCCTAAATTGAGCTTGGGGGGTAGGAATGTAATTGCTTAACCTAAAAATAGACTAGCCTTGTACTGTGATCGAGTAGGGACAGTATCTAACCCAGAGGAAAACATAAGAACATAAGTACGGCCGTACTGGGTCAGACCAAAGGTCCATCTAGCCCAGTATCCTGTCTGCCGACAGTGGCCAGCACCAGGTGCCCCAGAGAGGGTGGACCGAAGACAATGATCAAGCGATTTGTCTCCTGCCATCCCTCTCCAGCCTCTGACAAACAGAGGCCAAGGACACCATTTTATCCCCTGGCTAATAGCCTTTTATGGACCTAACCTCCATGAAATTACAGGCAGTCCCCGGGTTACGTGGATCCGACTTACGTCGGATCCCTACTTACGAACGGGGTGAGGGAACCCCGCACTAGCTGCACCCCCTCCAGCAGACCGCCGAGACGCGCCGCGGCGGTCCCGCCGCCCGCGTCCTCCGCGGTGAGAAAAGCCGCTCGTCTCCCTGGTCTGCTGGGAGGCCCCCAGCAGACCAGAGACGCGAGCAAAGCCGGAGGACGGGGGCGGCGGGACGCAGCGTCTCGGCGATCCCGCCGCAGCGTCCTCCGTGGCGAGAAGCCGCTCCGCGTCTCCTGCTGGGAGCAGACCAGGAGACGCGGAGCGGCTTTTTCGCCGCAGAGGACGCGGGGCGGCGGGACCGCCGAGACGCGCCGCGGTCCCGCCGCCCCCGTCCTCCGCGGCGAGAAAAGCCTGGTCTGCTGGGGGGGTGCAGCTAGTGCGTCCCAGCAGACCAGGCTTTTCTCGCCGATGCCTGGGGTAGAGCAGCTGGGGGGCTGCCGGGTTGGTCCCACAGCGCGAGGTGCGGCGCTACTGGACCAACCCAGCAGCACCCCAGCTGCTCTGCCCCAGGCGCCCCGAGAACAGCTGGGGTGCTGCCGGTTGGTCCTGCCGCGCCGGGTCGGCGCTACCAGACCAACCCAGCAGCACTCCAGCTGCTCTGCCCCAGGCGTGTCCGATTCAGCCGCTGCTAGTCAGTTTCAACAGCGGCTGAATCTGGACGCCTGGGACAGAGCAGCTAGGGCGCTGCCGGGTTGGTCCCCGCAGCGCCGCACCTCGGCACTGTGGGGACCAACCTGGCAGCACCCCAGCTGCTCTACCCCATGTGTCCCCAAGTCAGCTGCTGCTGAAACTGATCAGTGGCTGATTCCAGGAAGCCCAGGGCAAAGCAGCTCTGCCTCGGGCTTCCTGTAGTCAGCCGCTGGTCAGTTTCAGCAGCGGCTGAATCGGGGACACCTGGGGTACAATATGTACCAGTTCCGACTTACATACAAATTCAACTTAAGAACAAACCTATAGAACCTATCTTGTACGTAACCCGGGGACTGCCTGTATCTAGCTTCTCTTTAAACTCTATTATAGTCCTAGCCTTCACAGCCTCCTCTGGCAAGGAGTTCCACAGGCTGACTACACGCTGTGTGAAGAAGAACTTTCTTTTATTAGTTTTAAACCTGCTACCCATTAATTTCATTTGGTGTCCTCTAGTTCTTCTATTTAGGGAACTAATAAATAACTTTTCTTTATCAGCCCTCTCCACACCACTCATGATTTTATATACCTCTATCATATCCCCCCTCAGTCTCCTCTTTTCTAAACTGAAAAGTCCCAGTCGCTTTAACCTCTCCTCATATGGGACCCGTTCCAAACCCTAATCATTTTAGTTGCCCTTTTCTGAACCCTTTCCAAGGCCAAAATATCTTTTTTGAGGTGAGGAGACCACATCTGTACACAGTATTCAAGATGTGGGCGTACCATAGTTTTATACAGGGGCAGTAAGATATTCTGGGTCTTATTTTCTATCCCTTTCTTAATAATTCCTAGCATCCTATTTGCCTTTTTGACCGCTGCACACTGTGTGGAAGTTTTCAGAGAACTGTCCACGATAACTCCAAGATCTCTTTCCTGATTTGTCGTAGCCAAATTAACCCCCATCATACTGTACGTATAGTTGGGGTTATTTTTCCCGATGTGCATTACTTTACACTTATCCATATTAAATTTCATTTGCCATTTTGTTGCCCAATCCCTCAGTTTGGTGAGATCTTTTTGGAGTCCCTCACAGACTGCTTCTGTCTTGACTATCCTAAACAGTTTGGTATCATCTGCAAACTTTACCACCTCACTGCTTACCCCTTTCTCCAGATCATTTATGAATAAGTTGAACAGAATTGGTCCTAGGACTGACCCTTGGGGACACCACTAGTTACCCCTCTCCATTCTGAAAATTTACCATTTATTCCTACCCTTTGTTTCCTGTCTTTTAACCAGTTCTCAATCCAAGAAAGGACCTTCCCTCTTATCCCATGGCCATGTAATTTACACAAGAGCCTTTGGTGAGGGACCTTGTCAAAGGCTTTCTGAAAATCTAAGTATACTATATCTACTGGATCCCCTTGTCTGCATGTTTGTTAACCCCTTCAAAGAACTCTAATAGATAGTAAGACAGGATTTCCCTTTAGAAAAACCATGTTGACTTTTGTCCAACAAATTATGTTCTTCTATGTGCTTCACAATTTTATTCTTTACTATTGTTTCGACTAATTTGCCCGGTACTGAAGTTAGACTTACCAGTCTGTAATTGCCAGGATCGCCTCTAGAGCCCTTTTTAAATATTGGTGTCACGTTGGCTACCTTCCAGTCATGAGGTACGGAAGCCGATTTAAGGGATAGGTTACAAACCACAGATAATAGTTCAGCAATTTCCCATTTGAGTTCTTTTAGAACCCTTGGATGAATGCCATCCGGTTCCGGAGATTTGTTAACATTAAGTTTTTCTATTTGTTCCAAAACCTCCTCTAATGACACTTCAATCCGGGACAGTTCCTCAGATTCATCACCCACAAAGGACGGTGCAGATTTGGGAATCTCCCCAACCGTGAAGACTGAAGCAAAGAAATCATTTAGTTTCTCCGCAATGGCTTTATCGTCCTTGATTGCGCCTTTTATAGTTCGATCGTCTAGGGGACCCACAGGTTTTTTAGCAGGCTTCCTGCTTCTAATGTACTTAAAAAACATTTTGTTATTTCTTTTTGAGTTTTTGGCTAGCTGTTCCTCAAAATCTTTTTGTTTTTCTTATTACATTTTTACACTTGATTTGACAGTGTTTATGTTCCTTTCTATTTATCTCACTAGGATTGGACTTCCACTTCTTAAAAGATGCCTTTTGTCCCTCACTGCTTCTTTTACATGGTGGTTAAGCCACGGTGGCGCTTTTTAGGTCTCTTGCTATGTTTTTTAATTTGGGGTATACATTTAAGTTGGGCCTCTATTATGGTGTCTTTAAAAGTTTCCATGCAGCTTGCAGGATTTGGCTCTAGTCACTGTGCCTTTTAATTTCTGTTTAACTAACCTCCTCATTTTTGTGTAATTCTTTTGAAATTAAATGCCAGGGTGCTGGACTGCTGAGGTGTTCTTCCCACCACAGGAATGTTGAATGTTATTATATTATGGTCACTATTCCCAAGCGGTCCTGTAACGGTTATTTCCTGGACCTGATCCTGCGCTCCACTCAGGACTAAATCAAGAATTGCCTCTCCCCTTGTGGGTTCCTGCACTAGCTGCTCCAAGAAGCAGTCATTTAAGCCATTTAGAAATTTTATCTCCGCTTCTCTTCCTGAGGTGACATGTATCCAGTCAATATGGGGGTAATTAAAATCCCCCATTATTATAGAGTTCTTTATTTTGGTAGCCTCTCTAATCTCCCTCAGCATTTCAATGTCAGTATCGCTGTCCTGGTCAGGTGGTCGGTAATATATCCTTACTGCTAATTTCTTATTATTGGAGCATGGAATTACTATCCATAGTGATTCTATTGAACATGTTGATTCACTTAATATTTTTATTTCATTTGATTCTACATTATCTTTCACATACAGTGCCACTCCGCCACCCACCCGGCCTGCTCTATCCTTTCGATATATTTTATATCCCAGTATGATTGTGTGCCACAGATTTTCCTCATTCCACCAGGTTTCAGTGATGCCTATTATGTCAATCTCCTCATTTAATACTAGGTACTCTAGTTCACCCATCTTATTAGTCAGACTCCTAGCATTTGTGTAGAAGCACTTTAAAAATTTGCCTCTTCTTATTTGTCTGCCCTTCCCTGATGCATTGGATTCCTTTGTATGCAGTTATTTGTCTGCTCTGGCCCATGGTTTGCCCTCTCCCCTCCTCTCTTTCTGACTACAGCTTAGAGAATCTCCAGCTACAGCTTAGAAAACCACCAACATTCCCAGTTAAATTTAGCTACAGACCTCTCCATTCACAAGGCAACATAGACCTAACTGTAAAGACACAAGTCAATATTAGAGGTGGCTATTTCTTACATGAAATGTTTGAGGGGTCAATGGAGAATGATATCAATGTGTGGGTATAACTTCAAGCCACGTCTTCCATAGGAGTGTTCCCATGTTTAACATTACACATCTGCCTGTTCTCTCCCCCCTCCGACCTCCCAGCCCATCAGGAATCTGTTCTCTCCTCTCATCGACCCCGCCAGCTCACCAGTCATCCGTTCTCTCCCCACACACACACCTCTCCCAGCTGACAGGAGCCTTTTTTTCTTCCCCTCTCTGGTGCTGTGACCAAGGGCTGGGAAGAGGGGAAAGAGTTTGAGGCAAGAGGGTAGCAAGATGGCAGAGCCTCAGACCTGCTGGCCACTCCCTTGGTGGTACAGCTGCCCCCAGTGGACACTCGAATCGTGTCCCTCCAAACAGAAGCCCCTCCCTTTCCATGTTATGGAAAACCGTCCTTTCCACGGGGCTTCTGGTTGCCTGGCACAACCAAATCCTGACCTTGTTTTGAGTTAGTTGAAGAGGATGCTGTATACCAAATTTGGTGGTCCTAACTCTGGCAATTTAGGAGGAGTTCTTGAACAAACAGACTTGTAGAGAGACACACAGACAGAAGCACTCTAATATATATATATATATATATATATATATACACAATTGATATAATGTTTATGCTTGCATTGAGGAATACCATGTCTAGTTGGCTGCTTTGCAAATACAATTTATTGACCTGGTTCTCTACGTTGAATTTCTACTTTTGTTCTTTCCTTTGGTTGTCTTTTAAGTAAAGTAAACCCAATAACAGCCATCTAAAGGACTGCTAATGTTCTCATTCAGAGACTGTTGATTCACTTATGTGTTTACCAATAAAATAAATGTTGAAATTTTAGAGCTAAATTTTGGGTTTAAGAAGCAGAGGTGCACTGTGGGATAGGTGGGTTTTTATATCTGTAGCATCCAAGTGCTGCTAGAGGTGTCAGTGGCCTGATCTTCAGAGATGTTGAGCCTCACAACATCCACTGATGTCAATTATTGTTGAGGGACCTCAGTGCACCTCCATAAATCAAGCCCTATACTCATGCTTCCCAAAGCACTGAAGGAGGCATACTCAATAATTGCACTTAACAGCCTGATACAAAAGCTTACAGCTTGTCTTCTGTGCCAAGCATGTTGTTCATTCTTGCTTATTTAAAGAATTCAGAAACTTGTGGTCAAATGGTACTTCTGCAAATGCTGCAGCAATGTTGATTTAGCATTTCTTCACCAGACCAGCTAAATCAATGGAAGAGTGCTCTAGGATCAAATTCTGTACTCCAAAAGAAGCATAAGGTAAGTTGGAGGAAGAGCATCTTCTGTTGCGACTGTGCAGTGTAGACACTGCTGTAAATCAACCTAACTTATTTGTTGACCCCTTGCATAATTGAAGTAGCATAACTTAGCTTGACTTACAGCTTTAGTGTAGGTCAGACCCAAGGAATAGGACAAAGCAAAATAAAAATAATGAGTTTTTCACCTGATCTGTCTCCTTATTCCAAAAAAATAGATTTTTCATCCAAATTGAATCCTGCTGGTGCTAATCCACTAGTGAAGCATCCAAAGATATACAATGGCTTCCAAGTGGAAGGAAAAGACACTATTTCTGGCACAGGTCTGTGAGTGACACAATGGATCTTACCAGAGTATTCTGCCCTTACAGTAGAGAAGGTGGCCCCAATTCTCCTGCAGGAAGTGGTCATTAATGTCCATTTCTCTGTGATTTTTCACCAAAGGAAGGAGATGTTTGTGTATTGGACTTGGTAATTTACATATGATCCCCAAACAAACATCACTGCTTTATCCTATTTAATCAGTAACTAATTACTGTGTCTCCTAGTGGAGATTGGTAATTTATGTAATGCAGTTCCCCTTGAACTCTATGAAAAACAAATTCAACAGAACCCAGGATGGTCAAGTCTCACTAAAGTCTAGATTATAAATGTTGCTACACTGCCATTTGACAAAGCAAGGGACATGACCCTTCCTACCTCTCCACTGCCTGCCCATACCCTTCTGTACAACCATGCAGGATATACCTGAATCTGTACAAAGGGCTAAATGGGGGAGCAGGTGCTGTCTGAAACTTCATTTTTCCCTTCCACTAACAAGTGAGTGGTGAGGGGGCCCAGACAGAGCCATGACTCCCCTGCCATTCACAACATGCTGTAGCCAGGAGAGCTGGCAGCAGAGGAGCTAGTTAGTGTTGTGTCTGACAAGTTGCCTCTATGCTTCTATCCCTGTGTGAGTGGGAGATCGGGAGAAAATGTGACTTGAGTTACAGCGACTTCCTGGGGTGGTACAGCTCTGTGCTTCACCTGCCACAGGACTCAGAGTAAATTCACCATCTTGCTCTACCCTTGGGGAGACTCCTTCATTAAGGACTTATTTTAAAGCATTCTCATAGTATCTCATAATCATGAAAGATTTGCTGTGAACCTCAGTGAAGCACTCTGCTATTGCACTTCAGCCCTTCCCAGCTGTCAGAATAGTTCCTGCACTGTGGGCAGCCAGGTGCAAATTAGAGCCCCCTTTGGCCTGCTTTAACTTATATTAGGGATTAACTTGGCTCCTGGATGAGTTGGAAATCGGGGAGCCACAAAGGTCACCATGTTTTCCCCATACCAAGTCAGCCCCCAATTCAGCTCAGCCAGAGCCAAGAATGAGGTACTATATTTACGGGGAGGAGGGAGGAAAGCTTACATAAAATAAAATAAATATAGACTGAGGTGCAATGACAGAGCTGAATGGTGACTAGGGACTGGAACAGAAAAATGGAAAAACTGTCAAGAAAAAAAACCCGACAAAACAGTCCCTTGAAAATGGCAGCCCCGGGCGACCACCCAGCTCGCCCGCCTGTAAGACGGGGGCGGGAGTGATTGGGCTTTTGTGGAACCCTTACTTTCACTTCGCGGAACCCCAGGGTTCCGCAAAGCACTATTTGGGAAACAATGATTTAATGCACTATGTCTGGTTGTTACCCAGTAGCCCCCATTTTCAGAAGACCTATATTTGCTTCCTCTCCCTCTCCCCCACAAAAAAAACCCCAAGATTATGCTAAATGTTTAAAAGAGATTTTAAAAAAAAAATCTTGAGTATGTTATCGGTAGTGTTTCTTTATGGTTCACATTTATGATCATTCCGTTTCCCTTTATAATTATACAGTCATAGAAACATAGGGCTGGAAGGGACTTCGAGAAGTCTTCGGGTGTAGGCCCCATGTGCTGAGGCAGGACCTGTTCTTAAAAGCCTCCAGTGATGGAGATTCCACAGCCTCCATGAGAAGCCTATTCCAGAGCTTAATTACCCTCATAATCAGAAGTCTTTTTCCTAATAGCTAATCGTAATCTCCCTTGTTGCAGATAAAGCCCATAACTTCCTTCAGTAGACACAAGGGACAAATGATCACAGTCCTTTTCATAACACCCCTTAACAGTTCAGAGGACTGCTATCCCATTCATCCTTCAATCTTCTTTTCCTGTGACTAAAGACATCCATTTTTTTTTAACCTTTCCTAAAAGTCAGGTTTTCTAAATATTATATCATTTTAGTTGCTCTCCTCTGTGTAGTATCTGGAAATAGCTGCTTATGAGGTGTGGCTCCTTTAAGAAATCAGGCAGTGGAGCCAGGAGGAAGTAACGGAATGGGGGTCACGTGAAAGAGAAACCTACAGGAGGTGCCAGGAAGACCCCTGGAATGCAGTTTGTTCTTGTTTGCATTGAAACCTGGCTGTGCTCTCAAGTTATTGCAGGGGTGAAGGTAAAAGGGAGGACTTATCGAAGTGCCCAGGACCAGCATCTTTGGCGGGGGGGAGGGAGGGGCTCTGTGCCCCAAACCAGGGTTGCGGAAGAGCAGGGGTGCTTCAGAGTGGCAGCACCACATGGAGCCCTGGGTCTGCCACTTTGAAATGCCACGTGCAGCCCGGGGTCAGCTAGGGACTCCCCCACTAACCCCGGGCTCCATGCAGCACTGCTGCTTTGAAATGCCGCGGGGAGCATGGGGCCAGAGGGGGACTGCTTGAGTCCCCTGCTGGCCCTGTGCTCCCCACAGCACTTTTGCCTTTGAAGTGTAGCAACAGCCCTGGGACAGTTGCTACACTTCAAAGGCGGAGGCGCCCTTATCGACTAATCAAATAGTCAATGCAAATTGCATCAACTATTCAATTAGCCAATTCATCTAAATTTAACATCCCAAGCCTGCACCAGCCCATTTTCACCTCTCAGTTATTGGGATACCACACACTGGACTCTCTCCAATTTCTCCACATCTTTTCCAAGTGTAGCTTCCAGAAGGGACTCAGTACTTCAGCTGAGCCCTCACCATTACCCAGTGGAGTAGGCAATTACCGTTCATGTTATGGCTGGGCCACACTGATTTTGTCCCCACATGTGTGCTGTTCTTTTGTATTCCTCCTAAATCATTCATCCATGTTTCCGCTTTTTGTAGGATTCCTTCTTCATTTTTTCAAATCATTACAGTGCTCTTGATGGAGACATATTGGCCTCTTCCCATCTTTTCTTTGCATCAGGCTAGTTTGCAATTGTGTATTTAATATTGTCTCTTTGAGAAACTCTCCTGAACTCCTTTTTCCTTACATCAGGGGTGCACAAAATATGGCCCCCGGGCTAGATCCAGCTTACCAAGCATTTGTCTCCAGCTCGTCATCACCTTGTCTCTCCGTGCCCCTTGGAGGGGAACTGGCCAACTGGAGCTGCAGGGATTGTGCTTGAGAGTACAGACAGCATGTGGAAACCAGCTTTGTCGTCCCTCCCCCCCCCCACCAAGAGACACCCAGAGACATGACTGCCAGTAGATCCCAGCTGCTTTGGGCGGTGTGGCGCCATCATGGCATGCAAGCAGCCTGCCTGCCTGAGTGCCCCACTGTGCCACTGGTTGGGAGCTGTCTGTGGTAAGGCCCTTGCAACCAGGGCCAGAGCTTGCACCTCGCACCCACTTCTGCTCTCCAACTTTCTGCCTCTCTCCTGCACCCAAACTTACTCCCAGGTCCTGTACCCCCTCCTACACAACAATCCCCTGCCTGGATCTTCCTCCTGCACTCAAACTCCATCCCAGACCCACATCCCCTCTATTAATATAAAAGAAAAGTGCAGCCTGTGATCACTTACCAAAATTCTTGGAGTAGTCTCCTGCAAAAAACATTGTCCACATCTGCCTTAAGATTGTCTTCCCATGGGACCTCGTCTACTAGTTCTTTGAGTTAGCTGAAGACCATTTTTTTATATTCTGTTGCCCTCTCTCCTTTCTTTCCATAGGCCAGGTCCACACTACAGGGGAGGGTTGACTTAAGATATGCAGTTCCAGCTACGTAAAACACATAGCTGGAGTCGATGTACCTTAAGCCAAACTTTGGTGCCAACCTCACAGTGGGAGATTGATGGGAGAAATGTTCCCATTGACTTCCCTTACTCCTCGCGAGGAGTAGGAGTACCTGTGCCAGTAGGGGATACTGTCAGCGTTCAATTTAGCAGGTCTTTACTAGACCTGCTAAATCAACTGCTGAAAGATCAACCACCTCAATGTTGATCTTCCCACAAATAGAGACATGGTCTCAGAATCTTGAAATGTATTTCATGATTGTTTTCACCCATGTTGCTTTCCACCTTCAGATTCACTACCCATTTTATCCTTGCTGATCTGAATCAAATCCTAAATGAGGGTGCCCCTGTTTACTTCCTCCTCTTTCTCAAACACAGAGTTGTTCCCCATACACTGCAGGAACTTAGAAGAATGGGTGGGTTGTGAAACAGCTTCCCTCAGACTTGGCCCCTGAGCCTGCCATAGGACATGGGTGAGAAGAGAGTTGCTCAATTCAGTGAAACTCTTCATAGACACAGAAAGTTCTGCCCTCATCTGCCCCCCCCACCACACACACACACACACACACACACACACACACACACACTTTGTTTAAATTTTGTCTCACTTTATCAGTAACCTAGACATTAAATATTTGTTTTGCCAGATAAGAGTCAACTTTCACAATTCTCATAGGACGATACTATTGCTTAAACAAGTTAGTTTAAACAAGTTAGTTTAATCCCTTCAAAATCTTTCCATCTTCCAGACTAAGGGAGTTGCCCAATTTTCAAACAGGGTATTTAAATAGAAATTGAACACTTTGCTTGCAAATAGAGTGACAAGACTTCTGTCCAACCATGTTACCTAGCCTCTCCCTACTGCTTATTCTAGCCCTGCAGGGACTGTCTGCAGATGAAGGTAAGTGCTAGTTAGAGAGTATTCTTTTTTGTTTCCCCACTCTCTGTTATCTTGTACCTACTTAAATCATCAGGGAATCTGTCCCACTGAGCACTTACATGCTCTTTTTTGTTGTTGTTGATCATTTACAGATTTCACCATAATCGTGCAAGACTCTGTTAGCTCCCTTATGCAGACAATGAGACAAAGCTCCCCTACCAGCAAGACCTTCTTATGTCTAAAATGTTTTGCAGTGTTCCTAACTAATCTTTCAAATTTTATCTAGGGAAGTATTCTCATAAGAAACCCTTCCCAGGCCCACTCTGCCAATGCTAAGGAGGTTTGTCATTTAAATGTTAAGTTCACTAGCAAGAAGACAAGGTATTCCTGACAACTTCTTGCAGTCCCTAATGTGACATTTGAGGGTTTAGCATCTCAGTCTAACACCTTTAAGGTGTGTCTACACAGCAAAGAAATTTTGGAATAACTGCTGTAACTCTGAAATAACTAAGTGAGTGTCTACACAGCAATTCCATTATTTCAAAATAATAATTGAAATAACGGACGGCTTATTCCAACTTCTGTAAACCTCATTCTATGGTGAATAATGCCTATTTTGAAATAAGGCATGTGTAGACACTCCACTTCGGCTATTTCAATATAGCCCCTCATCAGGGCCATTCTAAGTTATTCCTTCTGAGGCTCTAAATCGAAATATCATGTCTAGATTAGGGAAGCCTGCCTCGGATTAATTTTGAGGCTTCCCTGCTGTGTAGATGTGCTATTTCGAAATAAGGTATTTTGGAATAACTGCTCTGGAATAGCTTATTCTGAAGTAACTGTGCAGTGTAGATGTAGCCACAGTGAATATGTGGAAACCTTGAAAACGCCGTTTAAGGGACCCCCATCCAGTGATTACATGAACAGACAATGCCCCAGTAGAATGTACTGGCTTGTGATCAGATATATGGCCCCCTTCTGCTGGAGATAATCAGACCTAGAGAGATGTATGTATACACACGACTGCTTTCTAGTCTATGGAATTAGACATACAGAGGTGTATGATGGCTTGGCCACATTCCAGCAATGTTAAATTTCAGTCACTCAAAAGAGAAGAGACTTCTGAGGAAAGACTTTCAACTGCAAAGAGAATTTTGGGGAGTGTAGTCTCTAATATGACTGTGACCACCGAGGTGGTAAACCAGTGTTTCTTAACTTTTTAACACCAAGGAACACCAAACAATAAATTTTTTATGAGGAACACAAAGGATTTTTTGTTGAGAGAAAAAAAAAGGGTCAGGGGAAAAGTTATTGAGGGGAAAAAAAAGGTCGCCTGTCCCTTTAAGGGTGGCCATTTTGAACTCTGTTGTTCTCCGCGGCACAATGGTGTGCCACAGAACACAGTTTAAGAAACATCGTGGTAAACAATTTTGTGAGATGGCTGGGACTGTGTAAGCAACTGGTATGAATATTAAGAACAGTTTGTCTCTTTCTTTATTTCCTTCCATCTATTCTCTTTCCTTTCTTTGTTTTTGGTGCCTTATTCTTGGGTTCCACTTTTGGTTTCTGCTGTAGGAGATTTTTGATTGTTTAATTTTCCTTCACACACTCTCTGCATGCCTTAAAGGGGACAGTCAACTTGATTTTGTGTTAACATACTCCTTTTAAAATACAGTATTCCAGGTTCTGAAATGAGTATTCCTGTGGCACCTTAGGGTTCGTCTACACAGCAACATTATTTCAAAATAACTGTCCATGTCTACACAGCAGGCAGTTCTTTTGAAATAATGTCAAAATACTGTCAAGCTGGAAGACTTCTGACTCCAACTCCTGTAACTCAGTCCTTCGCACTCACTGAAACTCTGAGCCTGAGGAAAGGTGTGAATCTTAAAGTAAGGCTGCCTATCTGTCAGAGAGGTTATGGAAGACATGGATTCTTTGGACAAATATTTGTGGAGGGGTCTTTCATTACTTTTGCCTTAATCACTTCCTGTCTTCTTTCCTGATTCTATTCTGACTCAAACACACACATTCTTCTTCAAATGATGAGTGAAGTACAGTCATTGTGGGATGGGTTTGATTATAACTAGCTATAATTTCTGCTCTAGATCTCTTCGGCAAAGCCTTTATTTTCCCAGAGGAAACAGATACTAGCTATGTTGTCCTGTCTCCGGGTCATCCCTTGAATCTTGGAGCATTTACACTTTGCATGAAGGTGGCCTCAGAGTTACCATCCAATCGGGAAGTCATTCTTTTTGCCTACCGCACCAAGGACTACGATGAACTCAATGTGTGGCAAGAGTTTAATGGTACCTTCAGTTTGTACCTGAGCGGTCCAGGGGTGCACTTCACTGTCCCAGGACTCAACACCTTTGGGAGCCATATCTGTGTGACGTGGGACTCCAAATCCGGTCTCTCGGCCCTTTGGGTAAATGGTAAAAGAAGTGTAAGAAAATTCTTGAGGCCAGGACACAGGATCTCACCACAGGGCACTGTTATACTGGGACAAGATCCAGATTCTTTCTTAGGCAGTTTTGAGAAGGCCCAAAGCTTTGTGGGAGAAATCAGCAACCTTTATATGTGGGACCATGTGTTATCACCCTGCATTATCCAGCGTGTGTTCCTCGACCACTCGTTTCCCAAGGCAAATATTTTTGATTGGCAATCGTTATCATATGAATGTGCAGGAAATGTGATTGTGGGGTGATGTGATGAGTAATGTGAACAAAGAGGCTTCTGATGTTCCAAACTTTCATTTCTCCTATAAAAGCATGTGAAATAAAACAGAACAAGAACTAGAGTGAAACACTCTAGAAATGTGTGGGTATTTTTTACAAGATAGATATTAGAGATGGCAGAGCCCTTATAGGCAGCCTAGCCCCATACCCAAATATGTTGACACCAGGCTTGTATTTAATGTATTATCTTTAGACACCTTCAGACCAAAGATGCTGTGCAGACTTGTGGTGCAAAGATTTGCAATCACCTGTACTGGTAACATTTTAACTCTAGCTAATTGGATATGCAAATAGCCAAGGAGGTGGAAATAGCTGGTCTGTCAATCATGTCCCAGTGACCAGCCCCATTAGCTGAATTCCCAGTGCCTACAATGTGACCTTCTATTAAGGGGAGTCCATCACTACAATAAGGATAACAGCCTCACAGATCTTTGGTCCCTGGCACTGGCACAGAACCAGGAAATCCAGAGGTGGGAGTTCCTGCTCAGTGGGGCTCCCTACAACAGAGGTGTGCTGCTTGGTCCTACGTCACTTTCCCGATGCACCCATGACCTTCTGCCATGCTGCTTGCCACAAGCAAAATACCAAATGACTAGCCCTCACATCACCAGGTTCTATCTTAACCGAGAGGCCTGGAGCTCCTCCAAGGGCTGTTTGATGGAGAATAAAACATGACAGGAAACTTCCATGAAATCCCTTAAATAACCAAACTGAACAGTCCTTTAAGGAAGACATTAAACATGCATCCTTGTTGTGGGGAACCCTTCACGCTAGACCAGATTGTGCTGAGGAACACTCTAGTGAAAATATCCTTCCTGGCTCTGGGAAGCAGTACATTACTCCCTACGTTTCTGTATTTATCTCTGTCAGATCACTGCCTCTCGCTCCTACCTGGCACATAAAAGGAGAGAGGGAAAGAGGGAATCTTACAGCCAGACTCACACGGAAGACAATAATCTGTCATCCTATCTGCCTGTTGTACAGTTGGAGGGGAAGAGGGCGTAGATAAGGGGAGTATGTAAGGTACTAGTCAATCAACCTCCTCTGCTACTTGCCCTGTGCTTTACCTGGGGACTCTATGGCTTTGTCTGCTTTAGGAAAAGCAAAGGGGGAAGGTGGGTTTTCAATCCAATTAGCACAGATGCGGTTAAAACATTTAGCACTACACCAAGGGATGCGAGCTATCATATAATTGAGTAAAAGCATAAAATATTATCGGTTACACAATTGTTCGATAGTCCCCGGGGGTGGGGCCAGCAGCCAGTGCACGCCCAACTCCCTCCCTCTGGGAGCCCCCTGCAAATCCGCACTGTTGCCTCTCTATCAGAGGCAGCAGTGCGGGGTGGCAGGCGGGAGCTGGTCCGCAAAGGAAGCCAGTTTAAAAGCCAGCTCCCCTTGTGGACCGGCTGCCTGCTGCCCCAAGCAGCTGCCTTTGATACAGAGGCAGCAGTATGGGGTGGCAGCAGCCCCTGTCTGTGGAGAGCTCAGACCCCCTGAGGACAGAGGCTACTTCGCGGCAGTCTCCCCTGCTCCCCTCCCCCCATGCTACTGCCTCTGATAGAGGCAGCAGCGCAGGGAGAGGGGGCAGGCAGCACCACGGATCAGGTGCTGTGGGGAACCGGCTTTTAAGTCTCCTCCAGCACCGGCTCCTGCCTATACCCCCTTCCCCTCACTGACTTTTAGGAGGCAGTAAGGGGGGAGAGGCGGGTCCGTGGTAGCCAATATGTGTGGGGAGCCAGCTTGAAAGTCATCTCCCCACATGTATTTGCTCCTGCCTGCCCCCCTCACCCACCGCACTGCTAGCTCTCTATCACAGGCAGCAGTGCAGGGCTGAGGGGGCAGGCAGATTGGGTTCTCGTGGAGAGCCTGCTTAAAGCCAGCTCCTCACAGGCACCAGCTCCTGCTCCCCCACTTGTTGCCTATGATACAGAGGCAGCACGGAGGAGCTGGGCGGGGGGGGAGAGAGACTGCATGTAGTCAATAGGATTAACCAATAAACCTAGGCTTATCGCTTAATTGTTTACTCAACTATATGCTAACATTCCCAACCATACAACCATAGCTGCCAAAGGCTTGCAGTTTGGATGAAGGGGACGAAGGGGGAATAATATTGCCCTTGCCCTCCAAACAATGCCCATGTTAAAAAGTGCGGGGTCATATGTCTCTGGAACCATTCCTCCTCCCCTCACACACACACACACTTTTATATTTTATGAAGGTTCTGGTTCTCTTGGGCTGTGTAGTTTCTTGGGCTATGTTTACACTACAAGGTTTTAGCGCAAAAACCGGAGGCACGTCCACACCTCAAGTGTGTTTTTGCGCAAGAAAATCGACAGAACAGAGGGCTTTTGCCGGTAGAGTTATTCCTCTCCCCACGAGGAATAGCTCCTTTTTGTGCTACAGCTCTTGCACAAAAAGGCAGGTGTAGACGCTCCGGAAGGGGTTTTGCACAAGAAACCCCTATCGGAGAAAGCACAGGTGCTCTGATGACCATTCTGTGAAAGGCAGTCAGAGCTTTCTTGTGTAAGAGTGTCCGTGCAGTGTGGACGCTCTCTTTGCAAAAGCACATCGCTTTTCTGATGCGCTTTGAGGTCTGGACGTGCTTTTGCACAAAAAGTTTTTGCAGAGGAACTCTTCTGCAAAAGGCTTCTTGCACAAAAACCCTGCAGTGTAGACAAAGCCTCAGGGTATGTCTACACTGCAAAGTTAATTTGAAATAACAGCCGTTATTTCGAATTAACTTTAATAGCATCTATACATGCAAACCACTATTTTGAAATTAATTCAAAATAGCGGAGCGCTTAATTCAAATTTGGTAAACCTCATTCTACAAGGAGTAATGCCAAATTCGAAATAGCTATTTTGAATTAAGTGCTGTGTAGACACTTAATTCGAAATAGGGGGCCTCCAGCCCTTCCCAGGGAGCCCTGGTGGCCACTCTGGGCACAACCAGGAAAACTTACTCTCCTCTCCCCCAGCCCCGGAGCCATTAAAGGGGTAGATCCTGGCCACAGTGCCTGTGCCAGCTCCAAGCCTGCCAGCCCAGAGCCAGCAGTGGCCACCGGGGCCCCTGACCCAGTGGCCCCAAAACATGAGCCAGCAAGCCACTGGCAGCCAGCCCTCCACCACTCCCCAGGAGCAGTCTGCCAGCTCCCAAAAGCCTCACAGGCTGGAGAAGGCAGGCGCCTTCCTGGTCCAGGGTGGAGATCATGGACCTTATTCAGGTTTGGGGGGGATGCCCCCAATGTCCATGATCTCCACACTAGACGGAGGAACATGGCTGTCTATGGCAGAATAGCTGCCAGCCTGGCCACCAAAGGCCACATGCGAAACCAGGAGCAGGTTTGCATGAAAATCAAGTTGGTCTGGCGAGACCCCCAACCCTGGGCCCTGAGCTTCCCCTTCCCCTTCTTCCCCTTGCTTCCCCCTTCCAGCTCCCTCCTCCCAGGATTCCCCCTCCCCTCTCCCACCTCCTTTTCCCAGTCTCCCCAGAGGTTCATCCTCGCCAGTTTTGTTCAATAAACCCAGTTTCTATTTTTGAACATATGTGTCTTTTGTTTGACATCAGAAAGGGGGGCTAGGGAGGAGTAAGTTGAAGGATGTGAGGGAGGAATGGGGCACGAGCCCCAGGTGGGGAGGACCGGGGTGGCTCTGAGGGCTCCTCTGGGTGGACACTCTCCCGCAGGGCCTCCTGGATCCTGACAGCCCCCCGATGGGCCCCCCAGATGGCAACCTGCAGCAAGTGCAGCCGGGCTGATGGCAACGACCCCACAATATGCACTGGCGTGCCCGGGGCAGCTCTGGCTCCATGTGGCCGAATGCTGTGGTGTCCCGAGTGCGGGCACTCAGGGCACTCCAAGACAGGACTGCTTTGCTGTCCCTCATCGAGGTAGACAAGCAAGCAAGGAACCCTGAGAACTGTCTGTCCGGGGTGGGGGTAGGGTCCCTTTAAGCACAGAGCTCAGTTAGCTTCAGGCAGCAGCCCCACACACTAAGTCCTAACCTGATGCCCTGACGGCACTGGTTCCAGCCAGCCTTAGCTTCGGTTCAGGGTCCACTCAGTGTGGACGCACTATTTCGAAATAGCAAAATGCTATTTTGAAATAGGTTTTCTGTGTAGATGCGTTAATTCGAATTAGCTGAATTAGAATTAACTATTTTGAATTAAGTTAACTCAACGCTGTAGTGTAGACATACCCTTAGAGATTAGCACTCATCACGCTGGCCTTTAGCACACCTTTCCAGCATATCCACTGCAAAACACTACTGACCGCAACCTTAAAATGTACTTGTATTCTGAGTTACTGTGCAGCTGACATCATGGGCTTTCGGGTGTCATTTACAGAGAAAAATGGATTAATTTACAAGTAAAAACACTACCCCTTCTCCACACCAAATTTCCAAACCTTCAAACTCAACCTGGGATCTGAGAATCAAGCTGGACTCTTCCTTTCTTTCACATCACCAGCAATAAAAGTTCAGCCAGAAAATGAGCCCATTTATTCATATTTATTACCCCATAGCAATCCCTCAGTGACATGTGGGATCAACAGAACTTGGTGGTTAAGTAGTAAAAATCTGTTAAAGAAACACAAATTTAGTCATTAAAGTAACAATTCAATTTATAAAGGGGCAGATCTCTTGAGTAAGGGTTATATGTTCATACATGTATTCTCAGGGCAGAATGGCATTTTAATGCAGTTGGTAGGATATGATGGTTCCAAGCAAGGGGTTAAATCATGTCACACTACAACCAACACAGTAACTAGACTGGCAGCCATCTTGTGAAAGGAGGAGAGAATATGGGCTTCAAATACAGTCCTAGAGGTCAGATGTAAACATAGTGTGAAGTTTACTGCAGTACCTGGTGCTTCCACCTCCAGATCTGCAGCTTCATCTGAATCCTGATCTGAAGCAACCCGTAGACAAGTGACAGAATATTAAAGCCATTCCACAATCCTCTTTAACTCAGGGATTCTTTTAGCATTTGTTGTGCAATGCTGCCATCAAGTGGACCTTCTAATTTAGTCTCTCTGTCTACATATCTTTCAGAGGGGTAGCCGAGTTAGTCTGTAACAGGAAAAACTTAAAAAAAACAACAAAAAGTCTAGTAGCACCTTATAGACTAACAAAACATGTAGATGGTATCATGAGCTTTCATGGGCACAACCCACTTCTTCAGATCACTGGAGTATTCGAAGTCCAGATCCAAGAATAAATAAGGGAAAAAAGGGGGGGAAGAGACAAAAGAGGGGAGAGAGACAGTGAGTAGATAGTTGAAGTAGTTACAAGAGGCTAATAAGAATAATTAGCACCTCCCATAGTTGGTTGGTTGGTTAAGTCATTAAGATGTGGTAGTGACCGATGTGGTTGGGTCCAGTGATGAAATCTCTTGTGCAGATGTGTGGGCAGAGTTGGCACCAGGGCGGATTGCAGGGGTGGGTTCCTGCATGATTATGATATATAAGGCTATGTCTACACTATAGAGTTTCTTCAGAAAAACGGCCATTTTCCCGAAAAAACTTCACTTACGTCCACACTACAATCGTGTTCTTTCACAAAAAAAACCCCGAAAGTACAGAGGGGTTTTTCTGACATTGGTAAACCTCTTTCTACAAGGAAGAAGCCTTTTTCCAAAAGAGCTCTTTCGGAAAAAGGTGTGTGTAGACGGGGAAGAAGGAGTTCTTTCGAAAGAAGAGGTAAGAGGAAAAAGCACAGATGCTCTGGTGGCCACTGTGTCCATAGTAATCACAGTTTACATGCGAGATAGTGTCCATTCAGTGTGGGTGCTATCTTTCAAAAAAGCAGATCGCTTTTTCGATGCATTTTGGCAGTGCAGACGTGGTCTTTCGGAAGAAGTTTTTCTGGAAGATCTCTTCCGGAAAAGCTTCTTCCGAAAGAAGCCTGCAGTCTAGACGTAGCCCCACAGTGGTCAATGCCAGGTGCTTCAGAAGGAATAAACAGAAGAGGCAGTTATCATGATCCATCCCCTGTTGCCTATTTTGCTTGTTTTAAATCTGCTGCCTATACATTTAATTGGGTCAGCTTCTTGTGTTATGTTAGTGAAGGAATGAATAACATTCTCTTATTCTATTTTTCCACACCATTCATGATTTTCTAGACCTGTAACATATCCCCTTACCCTTTAGTCATTTCTTTTCCAAGCTGAAAAGTCCCAGTCTTGTTAATCTCTCCTCATATGGAAGCTGTTCCTTATCCCTAATCATTTCTGTTGCCCTTTCTGTACCTTTTCCAAATACAATATGTCTTTTTTCAGATGGGGTGATCAGATCTGCATACAGAATTCAAGATATGAGCACTTTATATAGAGGCAATATGATATTTTGTCTTATCTATTCCTTTCCTAATGATTCCCAATACTGGTAGCTTTTTAGTTTTTTAGACTGCCACTGTACATTGAACAGATGTTTTCAGGGAACTATCCACAAGGATGACAAGATCTCTTTCTTGAGTGGTAATAGCTATTTTAGATCCCATCATTTTTGTATCTGTAGTTAGGATTATATTTTCCCATGTGCATTACTTTGCACTTTTCAACACTGAATTCCATCTGCCTTTCTATTGCCCAATCATCCAGTTTTGTGAGATCCCTTTGTAACTCTTTGCAGTCAGCTTTGGATTAGTCACTGGTTACCCCTTTTTCAAGAACATTTATGAGAAGCTTAACAGCATTGGTCCAAATGCAGATCCCTGCAACACAACACTCATTCCTACTCTCCCCATCTTTTAAGTGGAGTTCCTGGCAATGTTTTCATTATGATCTAATAATCATTCAATTGTTTGAATGCCCACCCTTTTGTTATTCTTAATCACCCTTCCTCCCTCTTTTTATAACAAAAACCTGTCCCAAAGGCAAAGCTGCAAGCAGCTCAAACTCTGTTGCATTTTAAAAGTGCCTCTGGAGTCATGGCATGCAGCTTTAAGCAGACCTCAAGTATGAAATCCAGGGGTTCAAACTCAATAGGGGAGCTACTGCCCCCTAGTCACATAAATGGCACCCTTGTATGTAACCAATGGAATTTTAATCGGTTACACGGTCACTATTTTGTAACTTTTTTACATCCCTACTATGAACACAGTAGCCTAGAGGAGACTATTTTCCGTAACCCACTGAGGATAGTTACAGGTCTAGTAACCCCCTTATCCCAATGAACAGTGAAGCAATTTCAGCTGCTTTGTGGTTGATCTTGTTGGCAACATTTGTTGTTGTTTTGCACACGCTGTGCAGTGCGTTGTCAAGCCCAGGTCTAGTCTACATCACAAAAGTTTGTTGGCATAGCAAACTATGACTATGTAGGTTTAACCCTCCTACCATAAGTGTAGTTTACACAAGCAAAACGCTTTTGCTCATATGGCTTATATCAGTTTGTCAATCAAAATATGCTGTGCTGTGGGACTGGGAGCAGGGAGAATAATGGCTGCTTCCACAGCTCATTGTGGCCTTGCTTAGGAGAAAAGGGCATAATACTGTAAAGAAATGGTTAGCACCTCTGCTGTCCAGAGAGTAGGATCAGAGCTGCTCAGCTGTGTGCCACCAGTCCTGTCATGCAGATATCTAACAGATATTCATTTTTAGTTCAAGTAGTAAAGTTCTATACTTCTGGAACATGGGCATCCGAATTCTGTCATTGGTGCTGCTGTGGGGGGTCAGTATGTGCAGCAAACTTCCAGCCATGAAGTTTAGAGAAGGCTATTGCTTTGTTATTTGAAAAAGGTTAAATCTTATGGGAGCAGAACATTTTAAATGATTGTTTTTTAAATTAGAAGGAACGAGGAGTCCCTGTGGCACCTTAAAAACCTCATTAACTGTGGTCCTACACTTGATAAGTAACTCCATTCTTTTGATATACTAGTACAGTGTTTCTCAACCTTTTTTTGCTCATGGCCCCCTTCTGAGCCTCATGTAAAGCCTCTGTGGCCCCCCTCATAGCTGCTGTTAGTTGGAAAAAAAGGTACATAATTTACCATATGCACTCTTTATTTATATTATACATATTCTAATAATCAGTACATTATTTCTAAGTAGCAAAGAAAATTCTTAAAGACATAAAATGTATAGTAGCAGCATAAGGCCTGCTAACAAAAAATATTCTGATAATTGTCACTTTATTCAGTGTGATCCTTGTGGCTGATGCAAATTTGCAAGTTTTTCAATATCTGGCTGCAGCATTGTTAGTGACAAACGATGGTCACCTCTATTCACAATATCAAGGCAGTTACGAGCTTTTGATAGGAGGTAAACCACCTGACTAAAGCCAGATTCAACAAGATAAGAAGTAGGAAAAGCGATAAAATACAACTTTGCTTTCTCCCAGTGCAGTGGAAACTTCCTAGCCATTTCACTGCTTATCCATAAATTATATTTGCCATGTTTGAATCTAGCTTGAGCTGTTATATCACTCTGTAGCTCAATGAGGCTTTCTTGTAATGTAATGTCAACATCAACCACATTTACCCCAAATGGATCCACTAACCTCTCTGGAATTTTCATCTCCAGCAGTCACTTGAACCAAACTTGCATATCACTGTACAAATTCTTCAAATGCTCAACATACACAGAAAGATCATCATCTTGCAGTTCGATATCCACAGTGGCCAGTGACGGAAACTGCATCAACATGCGAAGTCCAATATTAACCCAGAACAGCTTAAGTTATCCAAGGAAAGCAGTAATGACCTCTTTGCAAGATATAAGATTACAGTTTTTTCCTTGTAACTGCTTGTTCAACAAATTATTCAGCTTTTCAAATACATCAGATAGGTAAAATATATCACACTTGGCAGCAACGATCTGTTCTCCAAGCTGCTTACCACTCAGAAATGACACAATACTGTCCCAAAGTGCAACAAAGCGACAAAGCCAATTACCTTTTGATAGCCATCGGACCTGTGTATGCATCAGTAGGCGCTCAAACTCTTCTTCATTTCCCTCACAAAGTTGTCGGAAAAGACGATCTTGAAGTGCATTTGATTTGATAAGGTTGACAGCCTTTATTACAATGGCAAGGGCATTATGCAGACGTCCTCCCAAATTTTTTGCAACCAGATGTTGATGGTGGACCACGCAGTGTATGCAAAAAACTTCAGACACAGCATTTTTTAAATGAGCAACGAATCCTCTGTATCTACCTACCTTAGAAGCAGCACCATCAGTTGCACAAGCCATTATATTTTCAAGTGGAATATTGTTTTCCTTGAAATAAGGCTCAACTTGTTAAAAAATTGTTTCACCTTTGGTGTCTGTCATAAGCTTTTGGACAAAAAGCATTTTCTCACTGAGCTGATTATCATCCAAAAACCTAACATATGTCATCAGAAGGGCTTCATTTTCATGTAGAGTGGATTCATCAATTTGCAGGGCAAACTTCTTCACTTGCAATTGTGCAACTAGTTGTTTGTCCACATCATCTGCCATTTCATCAATGCGCCTCGATACTGATGAGTTGCTCAAAGGGATGACCTCAGTAATTTCATGTGCACTCTGATTCACGACAGTTGAAATCACAACAGACGCTGCAGGCAAAATTAAAGATTCACCAATATTATGTGGCTTGCCAGCTTTTGCAATTAACTTGGAAATCTCATAGGATGCAAGCAAACCTTTGTCTACTTTGGCTGCTCTTTTACTAAACATTTGATTCACTGTTGTCCTTGCTAGGAAATCATCACGCAGTTTTTTAAAGTAATCTACTGATTTGTCCTTCTTGTCCTTGTGCGTTGTCTCCAAATGTTTCCGCAGCTTACATGGCCGCATGCTTTCATTTGAAAGTGTAGTCATACATAATAGGCACATTGGCATCTTACTGTCCTGTGGTGATGGAATAAAACCGTGGGCAAGATACTCAATGGAATATTGCCAACGTTTTTTCTTCGCCACACTAGCCATGGGTAATCTGAAATTAAAAAAGAAAAAACGGATCAAGTATATTATACACCTTTTTCTCAAAAATGTCAAATATTTTTCAGTAACGGCTTTATTGTTATGTGTAGGGGAGGGTGCACTAGTGCGATAGTACTAGTGAGTGATTGATACTACAAAATTATCAGTAGTGACCAGAATAATTATACTACGGAAAAAGAACTGGTAAAATTATTTACTTTACTTACCTTAAAACAAACAATCTTCTCTCGCTAGCAACAGAACTCAATCAGTGCCGAGTGCCAATCCGGTTACATCAACCAATATACTGTAGTTACTTCTTTCACCACAGAAAGCATCACTTGACAAAACCACTACCAGCCGCGAAATATGATTTGTTTCACTGAGCCGCACCCTCCCCTACTGAAAAAATTATGACATTTTTGAGAAAAAGGTGTATAACTGTGGTCTCCAACGTTTTTAGGAAGGGGAAGTGCAGGAGTGTTATGATGCTGTGGCCAGATGGGGGGTTGGCCCCAATTGGGGGTTTGTTGACCAGGCTTCATTTTTAAATAAAATACTATGTCAAACACAAAAAGTTTCTGCATTGTCTTTATTTCTGAGAAGGGCAGGGAACCTGTTTTGAGTCAGGGGTCACTGACCCACAGAAAAGGCAGTTGGGGCCACACAAGTGAGATGCCAAAAAAACCTCCTCCAAACCCCCCCCCCAAGCTTCACTAGTGTGGCCCCAACTGTGTTGGTGGGAGCAGAGGACATAGTACTGGGGAAGGGTGCTAGTGGGTGCTTTGGCAGTGGACAGGGTGCCAGTGGGGACAGAGTTCTGTGGCTTGGGACAGGAGAGTGGGGACAGAGTTCTGTGGCTGGGGAGTGGGGACTGGGGACTGGGGGCAGGGGGAAGAGGGAACAGGGAGGGCAGGGAACAGGGGGCGGGAGAGCAGGGGAAACCCCGGGGCCAAGTCCCCCTTCCGCGGTGCGGGGAAACCCCTGTGAGTGCCTCCCCCGGGGCCAACTCCCTCTCCCCCTTCCCCCGCGGCACGGGGAAACCCCGGGGCCGAAACCCCCACGCTCCTCCTCTGGGGCCGACTCACCCCTCCTGCGGCACAGGGAAGCCGCCACGCTCCTCTTCCAGGGCCGATGGCCCCTCCCACAGTGTGCCTGGCATGCCACAGGCATGAAGGAGGGGAGCAGCCAGCGCACTTCCGGAATCCCCGGAAGTGGCGCGAAGCTGCAGGACTTCCGTCCACCCCGCGGGAAGCTGGCACTACCTTCATTGTCACTGGAGGTAGGTAGTGGGGCTTCTCAGGGGTGGGGGGAAAATGGGGGAGGGCCCGATTGCCTCACGATCGACTGGTCGAGGCCTCGATCGCGATCGACCGGTTGGTGACCACGGGTGTATAATATACTTGATCTGAAAAAATAAGATTACTAAACCACATAAATAATGCTGCTAAAATTAGCACAGAGAATGAGATGTGAGGATTATGACAAATTCATCATACACCTGGCAGTTAAGTTTGGGTGGCCCCCTCAGAAACTTACTGTGGCCCCCTAATGTTCCGTTTTTTCCATGTGGCCCCCTAGAAATAAGGCGTGGCCCCCTGGGAAGCCATATGGCCCACGTTGAGAACCACTGTACTAGTACATATATATACCCCTGCCTCTGTAATTTCCACTCCAATGCATCTGATGAAGTAGATTTTACCCATGAAAGCTTATTTCCAAATAAATCTGTTAGGATGAGTCTAGATAGCAGCGCTATTTTGGGATACTTCTGGTATCCCGAAATAGTGTTTTCTGCATCTTGACAGTGCTCCTGTTATTTCGAAATAGCTTTTGAAATAATGGGCACGCTATTCCAACGTCCCTGTAAAACTTGTTCTACGAGGATTAAGGGACATTTTGGAATAGCTCTCTATACAGCACCAAATTTTGAAATAAGCTATTTTGAAATTAACTCGAAATAAGCTATGCAATTTGCATAGTTAAAATTGTTTACCTTATTTTGAGCAAAGGGTGCAGTGTAGACGCATCCTTAGTCTTTAAGGTGCCACAGAACTCTACCCTTAGGGGCAGCCGTGTTAGTCTGTATCTGCAAAAAACAAACAAAAACCGAGTCCTGAGGCACCTTAGGGACTAACAAATTTATTCGGGCATAAGCTTTCATGGGTCAAAATCCACTTCATCAAGTGAATTGGAGTGGAAATTACAAAGGCAGGGTTGTTACTTATCAAGTGTAGGTCCAGTGTTAATGAGGCCAATTCAGTCAGGGTGGATGTGGCTCACTCACAGTAGCTGATGAGGAGGCGTGCATACCAAGAGAGGAGAAATTGCTTTTGCAGTGAAACAACTAATCTAAATCTTTATTCAGTCCTAATTGGATTTACTGAATTTGCAAACAAAATGCAGTTCTGTTGTTTCTCTTTGTAATCTGTTTTGAAGATGGTGGTGGTGGTGTGTGTGGGGAGGGGGTTTGTTAGAAAAATGGCTACTTTTAAATCCATTAGTGTCCAGGAAGGTTAAAGTGTTTTCCTATTGGTTGGTTCTTGATGCCTAATTTTTGTCCATTTATCCTTTGGTGCAAAGACTGTCCGGTTTGGCCAATATACATGGCAGAGGGGCTTTATTGGCACATAATGGAATATATCATATATGTCAGGGGTGAGGAACCTTTTTTGAGTCAGGGGCCTCTGACCCACAGAAAAATCAGTCAGGAGCCACACACAAGTGAGAAGCAAAAACCAACCAACCAACCAACCAACCAACCACCCTCACTCACTGACATGGCCTCTGACTGAAAAGGGGAAAGACACTCCACACATTCCCTTCGCACAAGAGCCTGGGGGGCCCAGGCTAGTAGATTTTGTGTGCTCCAGCCCTGTGGCGGGGGCGGGGGCGATGGTGGAGGGGAGCAGCAAAGGGGCTGGAGTGCCAGCACGGGGAGCCCTGAGCCTTGGGGCTGGATCCAGGCAAGCCAGGGGACATATGGCCCCTGGGCCTGAGATTCCACACCCCTGGCTTATGTGGTTAGGTCTTGTGATGGTGTCACTTAGTCTATGTCTAGACTGCAGGCTTCTTTCAGGAGAAGTTTTTCCGGAAGAGATCTTTCGAAAAAACCCTTCTTCTGAAAGAGAGCATCCACGCTGCCAAAACGCATCAAAAAAGCCATCTGCTTTTTCAGAAGATAGCAACCACACTGAATGGACGCTATCTCACATTTCAGCTGTGATTACTATGAATGGAGTGGCCACCAGGGAACCTGTGCTTTTTCCTCTTTCCTCTTCTTTCAAAAGAATTCCCTCTTCCCCATCCACACATGCCTTTTTGGCATATTGTATTTGGAAAAGGTACAGAAAGGGCAACAGAAATGATTAGGGATAAGGAACAGCTTCCATATGAGGAGAGATTAACAAGACTGGGACTTTTCAGCTTGGAAAAGAAATGACTAAAGGGTAAGGGGATATGTTACAGGTCTAGAAAATCATGAATGGTGTGGAAAAATAGAATAAGAGAATGTTATTCATTCCTTCACTAACATAACACAAGAAGCTGACCCAATTAAATGTATAGGCAGCAGATTTAAAACAAGCAAAATAGGCAACAGGGATGGATCATGATAACTGCCTCTTCTGTTTATTCCTTCTGAAGCACCTGGCATTGACCACTGTGGGGCTACGTCTAGACTGCAGGCTTCTTTCGGAAGAAGCTTTTCCGGAAGAGATCTTCCAGAAAAACTTCTTCCAAAAGACCGCGTCTGCACTGCCAAAGTGCGTCAAAAAAACGATCTGCTTTTTTGAAAGATAGCATCCACACTGAATGGACACTATCTCACATGTAAGCTGTGATTACTATTGACAGAATGGCCACCAGAGCATCTGTGCTTTTTCCTCTTTCCTCTTCTTTCGAAAGAACTCCCTCTTCCCCGTCCACACACACCTTTTTCCGAAAGAGCTCTTTTGGAAAAAGTCTTTTTCCCTGTAGAAAGAGGTTTACCAATATCAGAAAAACCCCTCTGTTCTTTCGATTTTTTTTTTTTTTTTTTTTTTTTTGTGAAAGAACACGATTGCAATGTGGACGTAAGTGAAGTTTTTTCCGGAAAATGGCCGGTTTTCTGAAGAAACTCAGTAGTGTAGAAATAGCCTTGGAAAATAGGATACAGGGCTAGAAGGACCATTGGTCTGACCCAGTATAGCCCTTCTGATGTTCTTATATAGAGCTAAATTGTATCTGCCCCCTGCTGTAACCCAGTAGATTCCACTCCTCTTCCAGAACTGAGATAGAGCCCAGGAATCCTGATGGGGTCTCTCTCTCTCCAGAGTTAGTAACAAAGTAAGAAATTTAATAATATTTTAAGGCTAACCAGTGTCCCTTAAGTGACTTGCCACAAGATGTCAGAATATGTTAGTGTTAGAGCTGAGAGGGTCTTTCTTTTATATAGGAATTAGATACAGTGCTCCTGTCAGATAACTCCTAAATTGTCTGCCAAAAAAGTAGAGTTTTCCAGACCCTTAGTAACCACTGTATAAAGATGATATGGGTGGGGGAGCAGATGGGGTTGCTCCCCCCCTCATTTGGTGCTTGGCTTGTATTGAGAATGCTCAGTAACTCTGCTGAAGCCTCTGTCCTCAGTCCTTTCCCCTCATGCTCTCACTCACTTCCTCCCACACACACATCATGGCATGCACAGGTCGCCCTCCCCCCTCCAAAAATCTGAAATGGTGCCCCTGGTTACACACGTAAATGCTCCCAGTGCCACTGACCTCATGGGCTGCTGGTGTTACAGGCTCCTGGCGCTGCCAGGAATCTACAGGAGTTTAACCGTTAACAGAAATGGTTAAACTCTTACATCCCTACTTCATAGGCAAAAATAATGTGTTGCCAGTCATGCTTGTTCAGTCATGTCAGTTCACCATGGACGTTGCCAACTTTGCTTGTATAAAGGCTGGCCAGAGGGTTCATTAGAGCTGGATTCATTTATCATGACTAATTCATCCAGTAAATGCATCCTTTCTTTCTGGTCTCAAGTTATTTGAACTATGCTAGATGCCTAACGAAAGGAAATATAAACACAATCCCTCCATGGAGGCATGTACAGCCCCAATTCAATGCAACACGACAGGTATAGCCTGTAAACAGAGCACAGTTGAGATAAGGGATAAAATTCTATTAGCTCAGTCTCGACAAACTTTACTGAATGATCCTGTCTCTACTCAAGAATCAACACTGGTGTTACTATAATGATTGCTTGCCACTGAGGACAGCTTCTCTTGTGTAGGCCACTGGTTATGTGCGTGTGCTCTAGTCAGTCAGGGACTAGGATCTCCATAAGAGTTCATTTTTAAAAGTACACTAGACTTAGCAAATAAACTGATTGGCTGAAAGTGTATTTTATTTATTCCTTATTTGTTACAAACACAAGGGTACACTTATCCAGCAAACTGCCTGCCTAGCAGTCATCCCATTCAGTGTGGAACTAGATAAAGTCACTAGCTATTTAAAGGGGAGGAAGGGCAGTGATTCCCCTAGGAGGATGACTGCTCTCATTCAAAGCCAGGAATAGTCTGATTTTTTTTTCTGCACTTCAGGAAAAGCGAACACACAATGTTCATTTGATGGGATCGTTTCCTGAATACGCTTGGTGCTGTGCTGTCCCCAGGTCACTTTCCAGTGTGTCACATCCTTCTTGACAAGGGGGGCAGGAAACAACAAACTCCCACTATGAGGCAAAGCATTCCCACTGCAGCAATTGGTTCGTGGGAACTATAAATCAGGCTCATCCAAAAACAGCAGAACATTTGTCTTTGGTGAAATTGTCTGGAAACAAAAGGTAAGTTGGAGATATTACTCCTCTGAACCCCTTCAGCACTCTTGATTACAAAAAAAAAGTGTTTCTGAACACTTCTGCTCTGTTTCAGCCACTTTTCCCTATTATTAATTAATTAATTACTTACTTTTTAAAAACTTGTGTGGGAGGAAAGGGGGAATTCTTTTCTCTGTGTAAATCCGGGAATGGGGAGGGGGGGCATATTTAAATTATTATTTTACTAGTTATGTCTGTGTTACTGCAGTTTTCTTTTCAGAAAACTATTCATTTTCTCCAGAAGAAAATCAGTAGCACAAATGATTAAGGGGGCTACCAGAAGTGATTGCTTAATTATTATGATCGTTATCAGTTATTTATTATTCACTTATAATGTGCTTACGATTTTGATTATGTTCTGTGCAAATGTTTAGCTCAGTGCTTATCTGTATCAGTTTAGGAGACAGGAATGGTGGTTGAGAAAAGTGTGAATGAATTGATTTGGTTGCCTGTGTCTAGAGTTGGGGTGAGTTAGGAGCCCTGCCATAGAAATCTTTCATCCTTTGGCACACCAGTGGCTGTCTTTCTTTTGACATAAAGTTGTATTAGAAAGAAAACAACTTCTAAGGGTTTATCTACACTGCAGGGTAGGTGTGATGACTGGGATTCACCTCTCTGGTACCTGCCCTCCCTTGAAATAGCATCCAGGGCCTTGAGCCAATCCTCAAATAAAACTCCTAAGACTGACTGGTTGAGTATGTGACTGGTTTTGAGAAAGCCCCTCTGGTTGTATTTCCAAATAGGGCCATGGAGAGAAATGCACTAATCTTTCCTCCAGCACTCGACCCTACTCGCCACTTCCAAATGTTGCTGCTGAATCAGAGAAGTAGACTGCATGACCAGATCAGGAATCTTCGTGAGATTGCACGTAACATCAACAAGCTGCGCAGACGATCGCTGATTGCAAACATCACTGGGAGCTCTCTGAGCGCAGTGGGAGCAATCACAGCCATCGTGGGACTCTCCTTGAGCCCTGCCACTTTAGGGGCATCTCTCCTAGCTTCTGCTGTGGGGCTGGGTGTAGCCTCTGCCGGAGGGGCTGTCAGTGTCACTTCCGATCTCTCCTTAGTGCTCTCTAACTCCAGGGAACTGAGAAGGGTGCAGGAGATCACCGTGAACTGTCAGAACCAGATGAGAGAAATCCTGAGCTGTCTGGAATTCTCCACCGTGGACAGGGCCCAATGGACCCCATGTTGCTCCAATCAGAAAAAAATGCTTCCATCTCACTGTACAATTCCCTCTGCTTCATGGTATTCTATGGTTCACGCAACTTCCTTGTGCCGGAGTACACAAGGGAGGTCACAAAGGTGAGCCAAGCTGTGCTGAAG
The DNA here is from genome assembly GCA_019425775.1 of Rafetus swinhoei. Classification (NCBI taxonomy): domain Eukaryota; kingdom Metazoa; phylum Chordata; order Testudines; family Trionychidae; genus Rafetus; species Rafetus swinhoei. The sequence continues at coordinate 262,688,959 of CM033437.1, read as the reverse complement.
GCAAAAATCCAGAAGCTGGCTGAAAACCTTGAATCCTGTACCAGAGCAATGGATGAAGTCTGTGAACTCTTAGAGTCCAGAGCAGAACTGTCTTCTAACACAACAAACTCCAACTTGGGTTCTAGGATCATTGTCAAGCCCCAGGGATCCTCCAGCTGAAACAGCACTTTGCACCAAAACTAACAGTGTGGTCAGAGATACTGTATTTATTCACTATGTTTATCACTATTGTTATTTTTATAAGCATTTGTGGAACCCATCCCTGCAGCTGAGAAAAAGTTACAAGGTTTTTATTTCAATATGTTCCTAAAAGGGAGCTTATGCTTTTACCTCCCTGCAGCATTGGACTAAATGTAGAGGTTATGATGGAGATGTAGCCTGTAAGCTAAATGACAGGAATGACTCCAGAGCCTGCATTTAATGGAAGACCAATAGAATAGATGTTGGATTAAAGGCTTCTGCCCAAATTTCTCTGACTCCCATCCTGATTTAGAGAGGGATGGGTCTGGTGTTAGACCAAAAGACTTCTTGACTGATCTTGCTCCCTCATGGTAAATAACCTATGAATTCTTCTCAGAGAGGTAAAATGAGATCTATCGTAACATACAGCACCCACAAATGTCCTACTGATGCAGTCAGACGTGGGACAAACTAGATTCACTAGATGGCAGTACAGCACACAGAACATGTCAGCAAGAAATATGTCCCAAGCCTAAAAGTACTCTGTCCTTTTTAAAGGGGTGTTTTCCTTACCAAGTGCTGTGGGGTATAGTGGAAATTGTGACATTTTTCCTATTTATTTGTATAGAGTTATTTTAAACTTTTAAAAATGTATTTAAAGAAGAACAAATGTTTAAGCACATAGCAAAAGCAATGGCTGTATCCAGAGGGATGCATTCCACAGGGCAAAGCAAGTCAGTGCTGGTGTCTGATGGAAAGTCTCCTATTCTCTCACCAGCCAGTGCAACACCTTGTCCAAAGGGGAGAGCATTGTCTGAATTCAAATAGATACAAAACATTGTAGATTGAAGGAAATCAAGTACAGCTCTCAGGATAGGAGGGAGAAAAGGATGGGAAGGGAAAAGGGGGAAGGGAAATTCCATAAGAGGAGAGCTCTCCTCTTGAAACACGTAGAGGAGAGCGATAATTCCGTATGCTAAGAGGAGAGTCCAGTTGTGAGAGGTGGCATGGGAGTTGATAATTAGAGATGTCAATAGTTAGGTCTCTTGGGGTACCAGTGGAAATGCTCAGGTGATTTGCTGCATACCAAGTGTGATGGTGACACCAGGGGTACGTCTAGACTACAGGCTTTTGTCGACAGAAGTTTTGTCAACAGATATTGTCGACAAAGCTTCTGTCGACAAAGAGCGTCTAGACTACATCCAGTTCTGTCGACAAAGCAAGCCACTTTGTCGACATGACAGTGTAGACGCAAAGGACAGTGTAGATGCAATAACGCCTTCTGTCGACAGAACTCTGTTGACAAAAGGCATTATTCCTCGTAGAATGAGGTTTACCGCCGTCAACAAAACTGCTGAGTTCTGTCGACGTTATGTTGACAGAACTCAGCGGCAGTGTAGACGCAGGTATAGTTTTATTGACAAAAGTCCACTTTTGTCGACAAAACCCTGTAGTCTAGATACACCCCAGGTGTCTCATGAGACAGCAATAGTGAGTGCTGTGGGGGAGTCTGCAGTTGGGATCAATATTGGTACTCACAACAGAGCGCAGTGTAGAGGAAAAGGGTGGTCCAGTTTTATGGGCATGAGCCTAGCACTTAGGAGACTTTGCTCCAGTCCAGATTTCTTCTGTGACCTCGGGCAAGTCACTTAGTCCCTCTGGGTATCAGTTTCCTAACTGTAACATAGGGATAATAGTACGCTCCCCACCCCCCAGCCACTCAGTACTTTACATATTGTGTGTGAAGTGATTACACACTGTGGTAGTGGGGCCATATAAGTACCTATGATAGGCATAGGAGAGAGGACCTGGAAGCTAGCTTTACATTAGCAGGAAAAAGGCTTAGGTCTAGATACGTTTCCAGTTCCACATTCAGAACTAGTTAAACACAAGAAACTTCTGAATCTCAGTGCAGGGATGAAAAATTGACATAAAGAAGAGGATTTCAATGTCGGAAGCACTGATGAAACTCTTGGGGAAAGAAAAGCCTAGCAGGGTAGCAAAGTTTGAATCTTTGTCCTTATTTTCTGTCCCTCCCATGTTCTTCAAATATTATTTAAAAAAAAACAAAACAAATGCAGTTGTCACTGAGAATGTCTCACATCAAGAATGATTGCCACAAATGAGTAATGACTCTGATGTGATTCTGATTCAATTAAATGACTATGAAGCTGTTTTGTATCAGCACATATATGGATATCAGACACTGTAAATAAAGACCCAAAACTAGCTTTATTGTGAATGTTTGGAGTGAGAGGTGTGAATGACGAGTGTACTGTATGTGATCTCAAACATCAGTCCAGCATATCCAGACCATGTAAGTAATGGTGTGTATAAATGTGTGCACATATCCACTTGTGTGAGTACCCAGCCACATACACGAGTGCTGTTTGTGCATATCTCTGTGTTCATTAAAATGGCCTTGGTGGATTGTGTGTGAACAAAAGTGTTTTTTCTTTGTATGGCTACAGACATATTGTGTGATTTATAACATTGCTCTAGCAAAGCAATATCCCACAAATAACTCCTGGACCTACAGCAACATGCAATTCAACCCTGAGAGCACAGGAAGATTAGCTAGAAGAGACCACACTGGTCACAGCTTCTCCCTTTCAGTATTAAACTTGAGTGGTCTTTGTTTCATGGCAAATAAATACTGTATTTGAAAAACAGTTTTCCAACTCACTTCATTATTTAGATGGCAATAATAATATAAATTGCTTCTTTTACTGCCCTCCCCTTCCCCTTCCCAATTTCCCAGAAATATAGTTTCCATTAGGATTTGGTTTCTTCCTGTTGTGGTATGCATGTGCACATGCAGCTACATAGGACCGGGGTGTCTTAACTAGGTCTCAAAGCCATACTAAACCCTAGCTGGAGTTTGCTAATTATGTGATGGACTATTCAAGCACTAGTGGGACACACACCCCTTCCCCCAGCGGCAGAAAATATCTAACACTAAATACTCATACTTTTACATGTCGTTTAGCCCCATTCATCCTCAGTAATCCCAACATGTTTTACAAACAACTTTACCTACAGTTCCAATAAACATTGAAAGTGACAGGCATTTAAGTACATATAACAACTACCCAATACATTAGGACAAGAAGTGAACTTTTATTAAAATAAATCTTCAGGCAACCTAAAATTACATTAGTTGGAATTTGGCCAAGACACCAGATCTAACATTCCTACTCCGGGGGAACCTTTAATAGCCACTTAGTGATCTGGTACTTGGTTTCACTTCTCTGCCAAACACAACACCTGCAGCAGTAAAAGGTCCCATAAGGACAGTGAGTTCACTCTATCAAAGGGAAGAGTGACTTCCTATTATATCATCAACTCCATTTCCTGCACCATCCTAGCTTTTCCTTTGAGGTCTCCCATCTAAGTACTGACAGGCCTAACATGACTTATTTCTAACGTATGGTATAAGCTCACAGGCTAAGACGATGCAGCTGCTGGCCAACTTTTTAAGTGTCTAGTATTAGCTGTGTCCTCCAGTACTTTTTGCCCCTGAACACTGTGGGAAGTTGTAGTTCCATTCTCGATGGCGTCCTGTATATTGTTTCAGGGCTTCCTCTCCTTTCTATGTCACAAAAAGTTTATTTGAATTTCCCCTTACTTTCCTCATTGTTCTAAGAGTACAGGAAACAGCACATTGACAGATGCTCAGTTATGTCACCAGTTTCACAGTTCCACCCAACCAGGTTTTCCAGACGAAGAGTGTGCTCATCAGAAGCACACTCACAAGTCCACTGATATCGGAATTACTGTACTAGTCTAATACAAATTCTATAATAGTAATAATTTCTTCTAAGTCAGTGAATGGTATGCAGCACCCCTAAATTGAGCTGTCCACTTGTTTGTGTATGCACATGCATTGTACCCATGGGGCTGTGGGACTAGACTAGGAGTTGTGAACCTTTTTTGGGTCAGGAGCCACTGATCCACAGAAAAATCAGCCAGGGGCCACACACAAATGAGAAGCAAAACAAAACAACAACAAAAATCTTCACTGATGTGGCATCCGTCTGAGAAGAAAGACGCTCCCCACATTCCCCTCCCACACCAGAGCCTAGGGGGGCTCTGCCTGGTAGATTCTGAGTGCTCCAGCTCTGTGGAGGAGGGGAGAGGAGCCTGGAGCACCAGCACCGGCTCCCCAATGTAAGGGGGTGGGGCCTGAGCCTCAGGGACAGGATCCAGGCAAGCTGTGGGCTACATACAGCTCCTGGGCCTGAGGTTCCCCACCCCTGGAATAGACACACAATACTTGTCCAGGCTGTTGCTACTACAGATCCATTTCCTCTTACATTATGCCTCTGACTTCACATAACCAGAGTCATATGACTGAAACTTTAAAATAACTTCTACCTTCCAGACAGCCACATTTGCTTCACTCCTTGTGCCACCAGTGGATGTTGATAACACAGCAGACTAAAATCAATAGTACAGATCAGGGAATTGTTGATCTTTTGCATAGCATAGAGCACAACTTAATGGAAGGGTTGTTGCATTGAGAAGCTCCCTTCCCCTTCGTGATTGCATGGACCCATCTCGCAGCTGTTATCTCTCTGGCACATCAACAATAATTTTTTAAAAAACAATATTGGAAAGTCTATAAAATAATCCAAGGAAGGCTGGCTGAAAAAATCCAGTTTTTGACAGAAAATTCAGTATTTGATTAAACAAAACTTATCTCCAAAAAGTGTCCCTTTTCTGCTGAAAAAAAAATTTTTTTGCTGAAAAATTAAACATCCCAAAATCAAAATATTTCACCCAAAACCTGAAATATTTAGATTTGGAACTGTTGACATGGTACTTTATAGTAGTTAGAGTGTTACTTGCTTCAGAGACCCATTCTCCTCTATGAGGCAGACTCTCCAGCTGGACTAAATCTTACTGTAATGCATCATGGCCAGGGACTCCCATGAAAAATCACATCACCTCATTAAGAAGGGACATGATGATCCAACATGGCACATGTTGTCTGATCAGGAAGACCAGCCAATAGATGAGAATGGGAGTGCCAGGCACCTGAACTACACAACTCTCTTGAGGCAGCAGGATTTCTAAACCGAATATTTTGGTTTTCAATTTTCCAGGAAAAAAATAAAAATTTTGAATGGAAGATTGAAGGTTTTTTCCTTTATTGTTAACATTTTCCACATAAGCAAAAGATTTCAACCAGCTCAAAAGTTTAATTTGATTTAACACCTGGGAACAAGGAAGAGAGAGGCCTCTCCACAAGCCAGCTTTCTGCAGATTATGAGATAGCACTCACATGAACACCAGTGCTCTACAGCAGGGGTGAGGACCTTTTTTTTGGATGGGGCCACTGACCCACTGTAGCCAGACATGAACCCCATCTTGTTTCCCTCCCCCCAGAGAGCAAGAGAAAGGCAGTCAGCCTTTGATGCCCTGGGAACGCAGGTGTGCTGCCTGTCCCTGACTCTACCATAAACAGAAACCAGACAGTAAATGGGCTAGCTGACGACCCGGGGCCTCCCACCGCTCTGATGGCTAGTACCAGTAATTGACACGCCTGCACTGTCCCAGGAGAGGAATCTTCGCCCATCACATACTAGAAGTGCCCATTGTCTGCATTTTCCCAGGTGTGAATTATGCTTTGCACCCTTCGTGGGAAACTTGGCATTCAAAGCCATTTTTCCTAATTGGCCACTTGAGACCAGGAAGAAGCCTACGTGACCCAAGGGGTATAAAGAGGGGTTTAGTAGCCCACCCCATTGGAGCTCCAATCATCTATACCTGCTGGCAGGTATTGATTGTCTCCCGAGGTCTGTGGGACGCCCAACCTCGCCCTACTTCTTCCTGAGGGATTGAGAGAAAGACGCTGGCCACGCCAAGTCTGGAACGCAGGGGTGAGAATATATACCTGCTATGTGTCTATTTTGCATGCATTTAATAAGAGCTCAGAGAACCAAAAGGGTTTCATGGTACCTGTAAGTGACTTTTGTTTTAAGTGTAATTTCTATCCTGTCCTTTTGTAGTGGCTGTGTTATCTGTAACACAGCAGTAGCATTTAACAGCTAAGTTTACCCTGTAACAATAAAATAGTAACTGTTTAAGCTTTAACCTGACTCCTTCAGTTGCTGTAACAGAACCAAGCACAATTTAAAAGAACTCCAGCCGGTCATAAGGGACAGATCCGTTAGCGCCCGTCAACCTCTTCCAGGTTGCCTGCTGCTAAGGACCCCAGTCCTGGCAGTTGAAGTCTTGGGTGTATAAGCTTTTCCCTGTAAACTTATTGGGGCGCCCGACAACCTCCTCCAGGTTGCCCGCTGCTAAGGGACCCCGGTCCTGGCAGTTGAAGTCTCGGGTGTATAATACACACACACACACCACTCACTGCCCTGACCAATTGGCTGACACCCACAGAAAAAATAATCAGGGGCTGCACACAAGTGAGAAGCAAAAATACCCACCTCACTGACATGGGCTCTGACTAAGAAGGAGAAAGGCACTCCCCACATTCCCCTCACACAGCAGAGCCTAGTGGGGCCCAGGCTTTTAGTTTTTGTGTTCTCCAGCCCCAGAGGGGGACAAGTGGGGGGTTGGAGTGCCAACACGGGATCCCCAATTCTGGGGGGAGCCCCAAGCCTCAGGAGCAGGATCCAGGCAAGCCAGGGGCCGCATCCAGCCCCCAGGCCTTAGATTCCCCACTCCTGCTCTATAGCCTGGGTTTTGGGAGCTGCTGATATAAATAAATTTGTTCTCTTTGAGAAATGTGAATTTTTTTATGCAATTGTGACCCAAGAACTTATTAATCCCAACTGGCAAGGGCATTTATTGAACTGTCCTGAATATGAGCTATATATTCTGGTTCAGAGAATATCAAGTGAGGTTTCAAATGGAAGCCAGAGTACCACTAGTTATTAACATTGTTATGAAAGGCATGTACAGACACTTTGTAAGGAATTATGTATATATATTGAAAATATGTTTTAAAGCCAGTTTTAAGGCAGAGATCACAAACAGCTTTTCCAAACAAATGATGTTTATTCACCTGCCTCCATCTAGATGTAAATTAACTTTTTTAAACTAACACAATGGACATTATTTACATACAAAATCAATAGAAAGATGAGATATCAACAGGGCAGCAACACACAAGAAAACCAAATCCCGGAGAGTTATACTGTCTCTGAGTACAAACAATGAACTCTGGGGATAGACACAGAAGGCAAAGATGACACCCCCCTCTCCAGAACCTAGGAAATAAATGGGCAGTTCAGCATCTCAATCAGTCTTGGTTGGAAATGCTACAAACTTTGGGAGAGACAAAACTTACTTAGCTAGGAAGTTAGCCTGTTTAGTCTCTAGAGAGCATGTGATATTTTTGTTTTATAGCTAACCTTTTGTTTCCATTAGCCTTATTTATTATCTCTTGACTTGAGTCTTTGATTTAAAAACTTATTGTTATTTTAATTAAAACTTAGGAAGGAATAATCAATTGCATACATACAAAATGGGAAATGACTGCCTAGGAAGGAGTACTTCAGAAAAGGAAGTGGGGGGTTTAGTGGCTCACAAACTAAATACGAATCAACAGTATAATACTGTTGCCAAAAAAGTGAACATCATTCTGGGATGTAACAGCAGGAGTGGGTAAGCAAGACATGAAAAAAGAGGGTTACTCACCCTCTGCAATAACTGAGGTTCTTTGCGATGGGTGTTCCTGGGGGTGCTCCACCTTAGGTGTTTGGGCGCCACAGTGCACCCAGCTGGAAGATTTCAATAGCAGTGCTAGTGACAGCTAGTTTGCACATGTGCAGCATACTCCACGCGCCGAGCAGCTAATGCACATGAGCGGGCTACGATCCCTTCAATTCTTCTCTGCCCTAGTAGAGATGTGTGATGATATGCCAAAGCAGAGGGGAGGAAGGGTGAGTGGTGGAGCACTCACAGGGACTCCCATCTCAAAGAACCTCAGTTCCTGCAGAGGGTGAGTAACCCTCTCTACTTCGAGGAGTGTCCCTGTGGGTGCTCCACGTTCGATGATTATGAAGCAGTTTGTCCGCTGGAGGCGGGAACTTCAGTCGGCGTAGTGTTCTTACAGACAGCTGTGAGAATGGAATGACCAAATAGGGTTCCCCTAGAGGGATATATGTCAAGGGCGTAATGGATCGCGAAGGTATGTGTGGACAACCAGGTAGCTGATTTACAGATGTCTCACAGGGGAATGCCCTGGATATAGGCAGTTGATGCAGCCATGGCTCTGGTTGAGTGTGCACGAAGTTGTATAGGCGGTTCTTTGCCAAAGGCTGCGTATGCTACTCTTATGCCCTCCACTATTCATTTGGAGAGTCTCTGAGAGGAAATGGGGAGTCCCTGAGATGATTCAGTAGTTGAAATGAATAATCTGTTGATTCTACAGATATGTGTGGTTCTATCTACGTAGAAGGCGATGGCCCTGCGGAGGTCAAGGGTATGGAGCGTTGCCTGCACCTCATTGTTGTGAGGCTCAGGAAAGAAGACAGGTAAGTTGATGGGTTCATTGCAATGAACACTGAGGGGACCTTTGGCATGAACTTGAGGTGAGGCCGAAGTACCACCTTGTCTTTATGGAAGACAGTGAATGGTGGGTCCGTCATGAGAGCCCCAATTTTCCTGACCCTTCTGGCGGATGTTATAGCCACAAGGAAAGCGACCTTCATGGAGAGGTGGAGCAATGAGCAGGTTGCCATCAGCTCAAAGGGTTTTCCTGTTAGGGCTCTAAGAATGAGATTGAGGTCCCAGGTGGGGACTGGTGGTTTGATGGGCAGGTAGGTGTTTTGCAGGCCTTTAAGAAGTCTTTTAGCTATTGGATGTGCGAACACCGATTTATCATCTATTGGTTCATCTAGAGTTGTGATTGCGGCAAGATGGACTTTAAGGGAGCTTAGGGAAAAGCCAGAGTTCTTAAGCTCCGTGATGTATTGCAGGACCGTGGGAAATGGAGCTGCGGCTGTGTCGAGGTTGTTTCTTTGGGACCAAGCAGGGAAGCATCACAATTTGCACAGGTAAGATTTCCGAGTAGATGCTCTGCGGCTGTTGAGGAGGATTCTTGGACTTGATTCCTGCATTATGATTCTAGTGGAGTGAGCCACTGAGAAACCACGCCTGGAACTGGAGAGTGTGAAGGTGTGGGTGATGGAGGCAACCGCAGTGCTGGGTGAGGAGATGCGGGAGCTGAGGGAGACGCCATGCCACTTGGATGACATTTGGTAAAGGTACCATGTTTGTTTGTTTCGGCCAGTCCGGGGCTATGAGGATAATGCTGGCCCTGTCCATTCGGATTTTGTTGACCACTTGATGGAGAAGAGGTATCGGAGGAAAAGCATAGAGGAGCGTTATGCCCCAGTTGATTGTGAATGTGTCTCCAATGGAGTGTGGGCCAATGCCCACACGTGAACAGTATTGCGGGCACTTTTTGTTGGTATGGGTTGCAAATAAGTCTATCTGGGGAAAACCCCAGCATTCGAAGATCTGGTGTAAGATGGTGGGATCCATTTTCCACTGGTGGTTGGATGAGAAGTTCCTGCTGAGCGAGTCCGCTGTTATGTTGTCTTTGCCTGTGAGGTGTGAGGCAATTAGGGTTATGTTGTGTGCAATGCACCACGTCCAAAGGTGGACTGTTTCCTTGCAGAGGGGGTAAGATCTGGTCCCTCCCTGCCTATTGTTGTAAAACATTGCGACCTGTTTGTAAAAATCTGCACAGTGGAGTTGGAGATGTGGTCTCAGAAATGCCGGCAGGTGTACAATACCACGCGGAGCTTGAGGATATTGATATGAAGAGTGGTCTCTGCAGGCGACCATCGGGCTTGTGTGGTAAGGGCGCCTAGGTGGGCTCCCCAGCCTAGTTGAGAGGCGTCCGTGGTGATCGTAAAGGAGGGGGCTCATTTGTGGAAGGGGACCCCAGCACACACTTTTTGTGAGTTCAACCACCATTGGAGTGAGTTTCTGATGGTGAGTGGCACCGAGACCAGCTTGAAGAGGCTGTGTCTCCTTGGTCTGTAGACTGTGCTGAGCCAGTGCTGTAGCGGCATCATGTGTAGTCTGGCATGGGAGAGTCCCGTGGTGGAGGCTGCCATGTGGCCTAAGAGCTGGAGACATGCTCTGGCAGGTAGTTGAGGAGCTGTGTAGTGGAGCTGAATGAGTTCCCGTATGGCTAAGAATCTCTGATGGGGCAAAGATGCGGTGGCGGTGTTCCAGTCTAAACTGGTCCCTATGAACTCTAGCACCTGGGTTGGCTGGAGTTGACACTTTGAAAGGTTTATCTGGAGACCCAGGGATCGAAAGAGTTCCATGGCTGTACTGAGTAACTTCTATGTTTCTTGAAGGGAGCCGGTTCTTATAAGGCAGTCATCCAAATAAGGAAAGATGGACACCCCCTGTATGCGCAGATGAGCTGTGAATACCCTTGGTGCAGTAGAAAGGCTGAAGTGGAGTACCATGTACTGGAAGTGCCATCTGCCCGCTATAAATCTGAGGTACTTCCTGTGCATGGCGTGGATAGGCACATGAAAATACACATCTTGGAGGTCAAGAGTCAGCAACCAGTTGTCTTTGTTGAGGGAGGGAATAATGGTGGAGAGGGTTACCATGCAGAAGCATTGGGAAAGGAACATGCCTGTTGAGGCCTCTGAAATCTAAGATTGGGCTCCATCCCCCTGACTTCTTTTCCATGAGGAAATACCAGGAATAGAAGCCAGTGTTTTGGTTCTAATGGGGAACATGTTCCACTGCTTTGATGGAGAGCAGGTGGTCGATTTCTTGGCATAGATAGACTCACAGATGGACTCATGAGATGGGTCCCTGAAGAGAGATGGGGAGGGTGGTTGTGGTTTTGGGATGGACAGAAAGGGTATGCAGTACCCTTTCTTTATAACATCCAGTACCCACTTGTCAGATGCTATGAGGCACCAGTGATGATGGAAAGGTGCTAGGTGTTGTGTGGATACTGGAATACCCTGAAGGACGGGAGGGGAAGGACGAATTTAACATCTCTTGACCTAACCTTCAAAAGGTTTGTTTGTTATTAGAGGAATGGGATGAAGTTGGCTGGTCAGCGGATTGCCATCTTCTGCCCTGTCGCTGTTGCTTCCTCTGTTCATACTTCCTCTGCGGGTGAGTGAAGAGGGCAGGTCAGTATCTCTGGGTATAACCTCTGTTTTGTTTTTATTTTGATACAGGAACCTGGATGCCCAGTGTTCGGAGAGTGGCCCTCGAGTCTTTCAAGGAGTGCAATGAGGTGTCAGTAGACTCCGCAAAGAGCTTTGGGCCCTGAAATGGGAGGTCTTCTACCCATGTCTGGACTTCCTTTAGGAAGCCAGATATGTGGAGCCAGGAGGCTCTCCTCATCACGACAGCCGCTGCAAGGGACCAAGAGATGGAGTCAAAGGTGGTCTGTAAGGCTGTCCTGGCTATTAGGGAGCCCTCATTTGTGTTGGTTTAAAGTTGCTCCCTTTTTTGTTCTGGAAGATACTGAATAAAGGTGGATATCTGCTCAAAAATGTGATGTGTATATTTCACTAGCATAGCAGTATAATTTGAGATGCATAGCTGGAAGGAAGCAGAGGAGTAGGCTTTTCTGCCTATAAGGTCGAGTTGCTTCCACTCCTTATCGGGCAGAGTAGACTTAGCTAGGGTATGTTTGGTCCTCTGGTTGGCAGCATCTACTACAAGGAAATTGGCAAGAGGGTGTGAAAGAGGAACTCTGCACCCTGTGAGGAAATGTAGTATTTTCTGTCTGCTTTCTTGCCCACTGGAGATATGGTGGCGGGTGTTTGCCACAAGTGTTTAGCAGTATCCATGAAGGCAGGGTCCATGGGTAGCGCTATTTAATTGCTGGTGTGGTGTGTAGGATACTCGTGTGCTTATGTTGGGTGTCCGGCTGTGTCATTAATGAGATTTTCAATACATCAGCCACCCTTTTAAAGAGGTCCTGGAAAGCCTTTGATTCATCCTCTGCTGAAGGAGGCGGTGGCATGAGGGCTTCCCTGGAGGAAGAGGACAACTGAGTTGGTGGGTGATATGACTCGTTAGAATTATCATCACTGAAAGGGTGATTGAAATCAGTTTGATCCCCGGACACATCTAGGAAGATCACCGATGTCGGTCTCAAGTGAACCTGTTCAGCATGGTGGTATAGCTGCTGCTGCTGGTGTGTTCTGAAAGATGCCCAGGGATCCCAAGAGGGCCAAGTGGGAGGCACGGGCATAGGAGGCAGTAGCCATTGGTTGGGGTGCCACTGAAATATGATGGGTTGCGGCTGAAACGTGTTCGACTTAGGAGAGGAATGCCTGGATAACATGGTGTTTAGGAAAGAGGCGGCATCTTCCTCACTAGATAAAGGAGGTACAGAAGCTGCTGTAGTAGCTGAAGAGAATCTGGCTGGTAGCAGGGAGGCATCAGTACCTGAAAAGCGGAGTTGGGGGTGCTGAGGTAGCTTTGAGTTGGTCTGCAGATGTAAAAGAATAAGTTGGAGGCACGGGAGGCAGGAGGTACTATGCCTGTATGCCTTTTGACTTGCCCGGTACCAGGAAGGCACACACGCCAACAATGTTGAGCGTGGGGCTTTGGTGGAACCATTATTTTTATGAATAGTGGAGCCCGGTGTTGGGGGTGCTAGTGGTACCAGGATTGCCCTGGGTTTTTGTGCTGCAGGGGTCTTAAGCTTGTTAGCCTGTTTCGGCATTGTGGCCAGGTCCTGGGACCCTCGGAGTGCAATGGGTGATCGCTGCCCCTGCAAGCTCTTCTCTGGAGCCCCCACAGGGGACAGAACTGACTTATATTTGTGGGATCGCCCTTTCTTAGGTGAAGGGGCTTCCCTGTTAGCGTCTGCATGCAGCCTCTTAGGGTATGTCTACACAGCAAAGTTATTTCGAAACAACAGCCCTTATTACAAAATAACTTTACTAGCGTCTACACAGCCAAACCACTATTTTGAAATACATTCGAAATAGCGGAGCGCTTATTTCAAATTTGGTAAACCTCATTCTACAAGGAATAACGCCAAATTTGAAATAGCTATTTTGAAATAAGTGCTGTGTAGACACTTATTTCGAAATAGGGGGCCCTCAGCCTTCCCAGGGTGCCCTGGTGGCCATTCCAGCCTCAACCAAGAACACTCCTCTCCCTCTCCCCATCCCCGGAGCCCTTAAAGGGGTAGACTCTGGCCACAGTGCCTGTGCCAGCTCCAAGCCTGCCAGCCCAGAGCCAGCAGTTACTGCCCCTGACCCAGTGGTGAGCCAGCAAGCCACTGGCAGCCAGACCTCTACCGCTCCCCAGGAGCAGTCTGTCAGCTCCCAGGAGCCTGCCAGGGCCCGGAGAAGGCGGACGCCTTCCTGGTACAGGGTGGAGATCATGGACCTTATTCAGGTTTGGGGGGGATGCCCCCAACGTCCATGATCTCCACACTAGACGGAGGAACGCGGCCATCTATGGCAGGATAGCTGCCAGCCTGGCCACCAAAGGCCACATGCGAACCCAGGAGCAGGTTTGCATGACAATCAAATTGGTCCAGCAAGACTCCCAAACCTGAGCCCTGAGCTTCCTTCCCCCTTCTTCCCCTTGCTTCCCCCTTCCAGCTCCCTCCTCCCAGGTTTCCCCCTCCTCTCTCCCACCCTCTCTTCTCCCCTCTCCCACCTCCTTTCCCCAGTCTCACCAGAGTTTCATTCCCTCCCCCCCAATTTTGTTAAATAAAGAGAGTTTGTGTTCATGAAAATACATGTATTTTCTTTGACATCAGGAAGGGGGGTTAGGGAGGGGTAAGTGGAAGGACGTGAGGGAGGAATGAGGCACAAGCAGGGAGGCTCTTAGTGCTCGTCAGGGTGGAAGCTCTCCTGCAGGGCCTCCTGGATACCTCATTTTTTGATGAGTAACGTTAATTCGAACCAAGGGGTTTGGTTCAAACTAATACGTCCCGGCACGCACTTTCACTTTCAAAACAGCTGTTGAGCAGAGTAACGCCGGCAAGATCATGCTAATGAAGTGCAGGATATTTAAATCCCTGCTTCATTAGCAATTTCGGTCACCTACATTTGCATCCCTAGTTCAAACTAGGGAGCAAGTGTAGATGTACCCTTAGGGAATTGTAGTTGATGACCTACTGAGATCCCTTCAAGTCCTACATTTCCCAAGTTGAATCATGGAAACTGGTGTGCACACTGCCCCTTTGGGGATACCAGACCTGGTAGTTCTATGAGTATTCCGCAGGTAAAGGACTGAAAACCACAGAGGAAAAGCTTCAAAGAGCTTTCAGCATTGGGGGCATCTCTTGTTAACCTGAAAGGTAAAATAAGGGCTGGCATAGCCTAGAGGAGAGATCATTTGGGTCGCTGGTGGTATCAGGGAAGTGACTTCTAGTTAAACACAAGGAATTCTCCCTTTTGCTGGACACAAGAGGGTAACAAGATAACTCTCAATCCTGAGTGCCCCAAGAACTGTGGCAGTAACTGATAAATGTAGTTTGCTATGAATTCAGCCTCTTCATTCCCACATATAGTGATACAGTTTCTAAAGCATTACCTTTTAGCGGAAAAAAAGTTTTTCTCTCTTGTGATTATTTCTATCATTTATAGACAGTGACTGTTTTATTGGATTCTTCAGAGGGGTAGCTTAGTTAGTCTGTAACAGGAAAAACTTAAAAAACAACAAATAGTGTGGTAGCACTTTAAAGACTACCAAAATATGTAGATGGTAACATGAGCTTTCCTGGGCACAGGCTCATGATACCATCTACGTATTTTGTTAGTCTTTAAAGTGCTACCAGACTGTTTGTTTGTTTGTTTTTTATTTGATTCTGTTTCTTAGGTTCTTTTGCTTCTTTTCATATTACAGGTCCAAAACTCACAAGTCATCCAAGAAGTTAAGGCAACAAAGGGCAAAAACCTGAATAATATATTAAAATATATTAAAATACTAAGCCATGGCTGCATTTAATGCTGAGTAAGTTTCTATAAAAAGTCAATCCAATGAGCTCAAAATGCACATGCAAATACTATAAGGCCCCATCCTATCACATGGAAGCCTGTTGACTTCAATAGGGGTCCACCCATGCACTTGCAGGATAGGGATCTAACACCCCAGTTCCACACATATCCATAACCTTAAATCAATCCCTATTCAGCAAAAGATTTAAGCATATGTTTAAGCCAGGAAGTGGATGGTATGTTGGCACAGGCCTTAGAAGGCCATAGTTCTAGGCTTCTCTGTTACTAGGTGATCTTGGACACATCTCTGCAAGTCACTGGGCTTCTGTTGTCCCATCTGTAAAATGGGGATTATGGTAATGACCTCCTTAGTAAATGCTTTGAGATTGACTGAGAGAAAATACTATGTAAGAACTAGGCATTATTATTAAAATTAAGTGCTCAACTGCCTAACTGAATTGCCTATGCTGAAGCTAGTGTATCCTCTGAGGTTGTATCCTCCTGCAGGATTAGACTTTCTGTAGATTTGAGTTCCAGTACATTTGTAAGGGGAAAAATTCTATTACATATTCCTCAGAAATCATTAACAATTAGACCATATTTCATAAGATTCAAAACTTTTAAAGAACCTTTGAAAATACACAAAAGATGCAATCTCATATGGTTAAATACAGATCAAATTAAATTTGACAGTAAGAGCTCTAAGGTTTTATCAGATACTCTGATTTAGAAATTTAATTTAACATCACAAGCTTGATGTCCTGGAAAATCGATCCCAGGACTCCAACCTGCAACTCTTGGATCTTTAAGAAGGTGCAGAGATAATCTCTAGCAATTTTGCTAACATTTGAAGAACTAACAGAGAAAAGCATTGAGTCTGCATTAACTATAGAAAAGCCATTTTGCTTATCTCCCTCTTGTATCGTCATGTGACATGAAGCAAGGGAAATATGTAGAATGATATTACTTTCTATTCTTTTGTGAAGGAAAAAAAATTATCAAGGTCATAGACTTTTTATTTCCTGGATGTTTCCATGGAAACACAAGTGAGACGCTTAAGGTTTCAATCATTGAAAGACTTCAGTATATTTAGACAAGAGATACCATAGCTATATTTTATTTTAAAATATATGTTTAACATATATTAAACATGCCATGTTATGTTAGCTATGTTAAACTCCAAGTAATCTACTACTACAAGAAGTAGATGTTTCTAGACTATGATGAATCTTGGGGGGGTGAGGGGTTGATTGTTTTTATTTGTTTATGATTATTATCTTACTTTACATTCAATGGAATTAGACAATGGTAGCTACTAATGAGCATGAGTTCATTCAACACATATTTTCCTGAATTTTCATTAGTATATATCCTAAACTTTAATTGAGAGCTTTTCTCCACCCTATTTGTGTATGGAATATTGTCATAGATTTTAATATATTCAATACAGATGTCACGGATTTAGGAATTTATTTTTCCCTTCATGGCCAATAAATAAGGTTATGTTTTAGTCACGGGTATTTTTAGTGAAAGTCATGGACAGGTCACAGGCAGTAAACAATAATTAATGACCAGTGATCTGTCAATGAATTGTTCTCTATATCCTTAAATCCTGGGGGGAAGGTTAAGGGTGGTACCCAAGGGGGCACTACATGTGCTGAGGGGGAGCTGTGACATGCGGACTGGACCCCCATTGGTGCTGGGGGAGGAGAAGGGTTGGCACAGTCAGCAGGCTCACTGAAGCAGCAACTTTTCTCACCTCATAGGCAGAGACGCACCCTTCATGTGCTGTCTCCACCCTGAGCGCTGTCTCCGCAACTCCTATTGGCCAGGAACCACAGCCAATGGGCACTCTGAGGGCAGACCCAGTCGGAGGAGCCACCTGGCCACACCTCCCCCAAGGAGCTGAAGGACATGTCGCCGCTTTCCCCCCAGGTAAAAACTCCACCCAAAGCTGTCATCTCCTCATGCACCCCAACCCATTCCTGAGCCCCCTGCCATCCATACACCTGCTTCTGCTAGGAGAGAGACAGAGAGGAGCATGGTGCACTGAAACTACTCCAGCAGCGGCCAGCATGGCTGGGCCAGAGGCTACCCAAGCTTCTCAGAGGCCCTTGGAACACCTTCAGCAACAGCCACTGCAAAAGTCACAGAGGTCCCAGAAAGTCATGGAATCCATGACTTCTGTGACAAACTGGTAAATAAAGAGTTGTGAGAGTTTTATTTTCCTTTGTAGTATATAGTCTGTTTCACTGAAGAATAATTCTTTTGAATATTTTTAAAACTGATTGCTTAGCTGATTTCTTCCTTCTGATGCACTTAAACAATGGTCCTGTAGCACCTTAGAGACTAACAAAAATATACATAGGGCACCCCCATTATAAGTCGTCCCAGTATACATCTGTTCCACACTTAAGTCATTGACTCTTGTAGGAACTGATGTGTTATAAGTCCTCCCATTCCCCACTCTTAAGTCGCACACAAAAAAACAATATGTGCAAATGGAAGTCGGGGCGGGGGGGAGGGAGGATTCCCTGCTTTAAGTTGTTTTGCTGTAAGTCCAAGGTTGGTTTTTTTGTTTGTTTGTTTGTTTTTAAACGTGACTTATAAGAACGGCCATACTGGGTCAGACCAAAGGTCCAACTAGCCCAGTATCCTGTCTGAGCAAGGGTGGCCTGTAAACAATATCATGAGCTTTCATGTGCATAACTTTTTCAGATGACTTCAGTGGCCAGGAAAGCTCATGACACTATTTATGTATTTTGTTAGTCTCGAAGGTGCTTTAGGACCATTGTTGTTTTTTTGGGTACAGGCTAAACTACCCCTCGGAGACTTTTAAACATTTAATTGGAGCCTCTGTTTTAGTCTTCCCCAGCACCTCCCTGCTATTTCCTTCCCCCTGTTGGTAGCGCTCGTCCTGTCCCCCCAGCCCAGCAACACTCCCCTGCCCTGCCTGTCACCCCCCAAGCAAACACACCACACACGCGCACAGCTGGCGCGACCATTCACTCCCAGAACGCCCAGACCCGTCGCAGGATCACGTCACCGACGCACGCAGCTCACGGGCCCCGCCCACCACAGCGCCCTTCGGGGGGCTTGCGCTCTCAATTTGGCTGATTGGCGGGGAGTCCCGGCGCGCGGTGACGCGTCTCAGAACGCTCTGCGTCCCCATTGGCCGCGCCTCGAGACGGGTTGGCCCGCGAGACGCGCTAGGAAAGCGCCGCTTTTCGGGAAAGCGTGAGCCCCGGCGAGCCCCGCGGGCGGGCGTGAACGGGGAAGCGCAAGATGGCGGCGGACGCGGCGCACGGGGAGGAGGCGCCGGAGGAGCAGCGGCGCTTCAAGGACCTGGTGAGAGAAGCGGGGAACGAGACTCCCGGCATCTCCTGCCCCCCCCCACGCTGGCGCGCGGAGGCCTGAGGGCGATGCCACCCCCGTCACCTCGTGCCCTCCGAGTCGGGCTGTTTAATCTTTGAGAACTTGAAGGAGGCCTGGTGCCAGCACTTGCTGTGGGGCCTGCACCCAGGTTCTGCCTTTGCAGCCGGGGTGCCCTGCAAAGGCGCGGTCGTTGTTAGCTGGCAACGTGTCCAGTTTGCAATGGAAGGGTCAATTACTCTTTCTGTGAGCGCTGAAGAGGCGCTGCTGACATGAAGCTTGGTTAATAAAGAACTAGGGGGCTGTGCCCCTTGCTCGCTGCGCTCACCAGTCCCGCTCTCGTGGGGAGTAGGCAACTCCAGCTCTTCCCCCAGCCACCAGGGAGAGCTGGGCTGCGACCGCACCATCCCTGGCCCCTTCTCCTTCCCCCACTGCACCAGCCTGGCCACCATTTTCCCTCCTGCAGTGCCAACCCAGGCCTCCCTTCCTCTCCCCCCGTCTGCCCCACCACCCCAGGTCCCTTCTCCCTCCCCACCTCCACCCCACAGCCCAGGTCCCTTCTCTCTCCCCCTACCCTGCAAGTCAGGGTCCCTTCTCCCTCATCCCCATCCTGCCATTCCAGACCCTTTCTCTCCCCAACTCTAACACTTCCTCCTCCCAGCTGTGGCATGTGCCAGGCTGAGCTCTAACCCTGGTGGCCCGGGAGGCACAGGGGTGTCTGCCCACCCCCCATGGGGCACAGTGAGGCACAGGTAGTGCCGTATGCACACAGCACTCCAGGGTACAGCACCCTGCTGAGGTGAGGAAATAGCACCTCTGGTGGGCTGCTGTCCCAGCCTCTCCACCGAGCAGTCCCACCTGTGCTGCTCACTGCCCCAGTCCTGCCCAGAGCTGTCCATCCACCTGCTGGGAGCAGAAGGAAAGGAGCAAACAGGTCAGTGCAGTGGCTCCCCCGGGCAGCTCGGGGGTGCTCTGTCAGCCCCGGTAAGTGCGCCACTGTGAAGGGAGTGAGTCTCTGCGGGGGCAGCCAGACTCCTAGCAGTTGGGCACTGTGCTCTGGCTCCCCAAAAGCCTGACAGCGGAGGAGCCCCCAAGAGCCTGCTGCTGGCACAAAAGCCAGGCTGAGAGCCCCATTCCTAGCACCTGTCCCTGGGCTGCTGTCCTGAGCACCGTACCTTCCCTCCCCCACCCCAGGCTGTTATGGCTGCAGTGTGGGGTGTGCCGGCTACTGTGACATGTTTCTTGTTGTTGAAAGCCCTGTGAGGTGGGAGTGGAGGACGAGGAGTAGGGGCTTGATTTAAAATAGCAATTTCAAGTGATGAGAGGAAGCAAGGGGAAGCAGCAGGCTCGAGCTGGGAGAGGAGGGAAAGGGGAGGCAGGCGGAATGCAGAGTGACACGATGATGTCACTTGTCCTGCAGGAACATTTTTTTTAATATATAGAGATAAAAGTAGATGAGATGCTAAAACTGCCTCCGCCTCTTCCCTTCCCCTTTTAACTTTTGTAGTTTAAAAATCATGTTGTTCTGTTCTTAAATGCTCTTCTTTTCCCTGTTTCTCCATGAAAGAGCCACTTAAGTAACAGGGAGGATAACTGCATGGGAAAATGCATCTAGTTGCATACGAAGTGTTGTAGAATACATGAAGTGGGGACGGGAGGTTTTTTTTTCTATGATCTTACTTATAGTGATATTAGCAGTTACTTGTAGGGAGAAGTTGAGGAAATCCTTTAAAAGTGATTCCCAATCCTGCAGTTTGTCTCTGCTGTACTGAGTGTCCATGAGTTGGAGTCTGGCTGGGAGGGACTTAGCTTTATCATTAGCTGCATTTGATTTGCTGGCTTAGAAGTTTTTGGCCACTTTTGTTGATGTTTGTCCCCCTTTTTTTTCCTACCACTCTCAGGGAGTAACGGATGTGCTCTGTGAAGCCTGTGACCAGTTAGGATGGAAGACACCAACTAAAATTCAGATTGAGGCTATTCCTGTGGCTCTCCAAGGTGAGCAGACTTTGCTTGTCTGTTTCTGAGAACAAGTGTGAAAAGGACATACGGGAGACTTCATATCGGTGAATCTTGTAGGGGTCTCTAACTCTGGAGATGACTAAAGACTTGTTTCATTCTCCACAAGAACATGAAATTTAAGTCTAGTATTTTGTCAGATTGTTAGATCCTATCTGGAATTTAATCTTCCTAAACTTCCCCTGGAATTTTAGATGGATACAGTATTCTTCACTGCCTGTATTTCTATTTAGTTTGATGTGCACTATTAAAATACAGCTTTGGATAAATATACTACATGGATGTGAATGGAAAAATTCTTAGTGCATAATTTAACAAACTTTGTTCTTTGCAAAATATTAGTACTGGTTGGACGTCTCTGGTCTGGTATCCTTGGGACCTGACTGGTCCCAAGCGAGGGAATTTGACAGACCAGGGAAGATCCTCTCAGCCCACCTCCCCTTCTGCTGCCAGTCCTAGCCATCACCACCACGCTGCCACAACCCCATCAAGCTCCAAGTTACCAGCAGCCTTGACACTGGGGCTCCCAGCCAGGACTCCCTGGTCTAGCAGCATCCGTGGTTCTACTGGACCATGCTGGACAGGAGAGTCCCAGATTCGGGAGGTTCAACCTGTACATATCATGATTTTTTCCCGAAATTATTTGCCAGTTAATGCCTGTAAATAAATCTTTCTGACATAACTTCTTAACAGTTTGTAGTGAATATTTTAAATTTCAGTCATCTTGATAGTCACATAGATGTATGGTACATTTCTGCTTGAAGGAAGGTATATCTCTGAATTAGGTTTCCAGAGTGAATAATTATGAATGAAAAAAGGCTTTCTGTGAACATTCTGTGATTGTTGAATACAGAATGTTAGTGAAAACATGACTGAAGTTATACTCCTTCACTAGCATATTCACAAAATGAACACTATTAAGATATGGAGACAATAACGTGTTTAAAAATGTAAGTGGGAAAAGCAAGGTTGGTATTGCCAGTGGGGTCTACAACAAGGTTTAAAACTGGACAAAATGTCCTTATCAATCATGAAGTCACAATGATAACTTTTACACACATTTAAACACGAGAGAAATAGCATATAAAATGGCTGGATTTAGTGAGGTGCAAAGTGAGGTTTTGAAACCTAAAGTTCATAAGACAAATGATATGCTGCATAAAACCTAATAGAAAAATGAAAGGGACTGTGGAATTCAAGTTAACAGTTACTTAGAAATAAAACAATGTTTAAATGCTTCAAAGATCTGTGGATGCTCCCTGTTCCTGTGCTTTGTTGCTTTTACTCCTTGTTTTTTCACTCCTGTGGGTACTAGCTGGTACTGGTCACTTAAATCTTAATGTGGGGCTCTCTTTTTTTCCTTATGTGCCTTATTGCCTACTGCTGGGAAGGAATCCTTCTCCAGGCTCTAGTAACAGGCTCTTGCCTCCCATTTTAGGCCGGGATATCATTGGGCTGGCAGAGACAGGCTCTGGAAAAACAGGAGCTTTTGCTTTGCCCATCCTGCAGGCACTGCTGGAAACACCTCAGCGTTTATTTGCTCTTGTCCTCACACCAACCCGGGAACTCGCCTTTCAGATCTCCGAGCAGTTTGAAGCTCTTGGATCCTCCATTGGTGTCCAGAGTGGTAAGTGGCCTTTTAATGGGCCTCATGGTTTACATTATTTGGGGATCACTGTGTAAAAATTTGAGAGAGTGGGGGGAAGTTGTTAAGCTGTAAGGGAATGGTGGTAGTGGGGTTGGGAAAGGAATATTGGTGAGGGGGAAGTATTTGTGTTGGGTGGTACATCATTTCAACGTGAAAAAACGTTTTGTGACTGTGGGAAATACTAGGGCATGATAGTGAGCAAGCTGGGGACTTGATATCTGCAGAAAGACATGATAAAATGAAAAATGCCAAAATGAAATGACAAGTGGTTTGTAATTCCTATACAGAAATTGTGGGTGGGTTTGAGGGAGGACAGGAATAGGTAAATTGTTATAGTGATGGCTTGTATTGGCTTATCTCTGGGGAGACTCACTCTTCCTCTTTTTCCTACAGCGGTTATTGTGGGTGGAATTGACATGATGTCACAGGCTCTAACCTTAGCCAAGAAGCCACATGTTGTAATTGGTAAGAAATCAGCATGTGTGATGCTTGTAATAAGATCACAAGGCACCCTAAGAAATGGGGGTATTGGTTGTCAGTAGGGATGTAAAATTTGATTAATTGGCTAAACAAATAATCAATGCAATTTGCATCAGCTAGTCAATAAGGGCACCTCTGCCTTTGAAGTGTAGCAACAGCCCCATGGCTGTTGCTACACTTCAAAGGCGAAAGCACTATGGGGAGCCTGGGGCCAGTGGGGGACACAGTCCTCTTGACTTTTGAGGACAGGACACTGAATGCAATGCAAGCTCATCTCAAAATTGTGCAGCCAATTTGCCCAGGGAATGGTCTCCCATTCTCCCCCAGGGATACAAGCACACTAATCTAGAGCTCTTCTAAGATGCCTCTGATCTGGCCCACTTTTTCCCTAGTCTGGTGGGTCCTCATTTTAAGACAGCTCTAGTCTGCAGGAGCCCTTCCATCCAAGGAAAATCAGTCTGTTTTGGTTTCTCACAAAGCAACCTTCTCCTCCCTGCACAGCTCCATACTGCTGTGGTTGCCTTGACAATCTTAGGCAAAAGAAGCCAACTCTCTAGCAGAGTACCTCCCTCCTCACTTGCAGTGCCTTTTCCTTTCTTTATATGGATTGCATTTTGGGACATTTTTCCCATTGCTGTCATCTTTACGTTTCTTTTTGTCTGTTGGTAGCAACACCTGGCCGTCTGATTGACCATCTGGAGAACACAAAAGGTTTCAACTTGAGAGCTCTTAAGTACCTGGTTATGGATGAAGCTGACCGGATCCTCAACATGGATTTTGAGACCGAGGTAACACCTTCAGTAACCTACTCTGAAGGAGAAGTCCTATAGAATTTAACAGATGAAATTAATGCAGTCTTAAGGAAACTATTCTAAATATCTAGAAGACGTAATAGAAAATGAGGTCTTGCTGTAGCTTTATTAAACTGTCCCACAGAACTTAATAGTAAATTATATCTTTTAACCTCCCACAGCATTCTGTTAAATTCTATACAATGGTTTAAACACATTAGAACAGATCTCATCTCTTTTAAATTCTGTTGGATTCTTCCCTATATGTGGTGTTCCCTTTTAGGTGCAATGCTATTGTTTTAATTCCTGCAGATATACTGCCTGTTGCTGGCAGTACCCTTTGACTTCTGGAGTCCACGGTGCCTGTTCTTTGTATCCCTCATTACATGTCTAGGTGCCTCGGTCCACAATGCAGCTTCATTTTATATGGCTCTTTTAAAAGAAGATGTCCACTCCTTTCACATCAGACAGATTAGTATATGGCCCAGTATTCAGATGTTCTCTGCTTGGAACATTTACTTGAAAGGGTGCATGTCTTGACTTCTCCTGTGCCTTAATAGCAGGTTTTTCTCCTTCTCTTTCTTTTATAGGTGGACAAGATCCTGAAAGTGATTCCACGAGACAGGAAGACATTCCTCTTTTCTGCCACCATGACGAAGAAGGTGAAAACATAATTCTTCTCGGATCAGCTTGTGTATTGAAAGTGGGAGAAGGCATTATGGATTATAGGATAAATGTTTCTACACCCCTTTCCTCCTCCCTAAAGCTACATCTACACCATGAGTTAGGGGTGTGATTCCCTTGCTTGTGTATGTATACTCATGGCTAGTTCTCATTGAACTAACACTAGTATAAACCGTAGCATAGCTGTGGTAGCAGGGGCAGCAAAAGCTATGCGAAGTACAGATCTGCCTGAAACTGATAGGTATACACTCAGAATGACTCGGCCATTTCTCCACTGTCAGTTCTACCATGTCTACACTGAGAGTTAGCACAAGCATGTGTGCACAAGTAGAGCAATCATGCTCCTAGCTCATAGTGTAGACATACCTGTAGAGCACTGTTGCTGGAGGATTAGTGTCTTGCTAATATTAACTTTTATTGAACTTCATCATCAGGTGCAAAAGCTCCAGCGTGCTGCACTGAAGGATCCTGTTAAATGTGCTGTATCCTCCAAATATCAGACAGTTGAAAAATTGCAGCAGCATTATATTTTCATCCCCTCCAAATTCAAGGTAATATGCCTCTTTTCTCCCCATCCTCAGAGCCATTCTTGCTTCTTAATATTTACAGTCCTACTCTCCCATTTCTCTGGCTTGTGGTTGAAGTTGCCCTTTGCTCTCTTGTAATCTGTACTAGTATCCTGTTTGTTTCTTTACAGGACAGTTACCTGGTTTATATCCTGAACGAACTAGCTGGGAACTCCTTCATGATATTTTGCAGTACCTGCAACAACACTCAAAGGACCGCTCTCCTGCTTCGCAACTTGGGTTTCACTGCCATCCCCCTCCATGGACAGATGAGTCAGGTAACAGCCTATCCACCCCTTGCTGTGTTGGTGTATATCAAGGCCAAATCCCCACTCTGGCACGATGAATGCAGAAGTGGGGGCCCCCAAAAGTACCCCAAAACCTTATCTTTCTAGGCTTTGGTATAAAGCTTCCCCCCAAAATCTTAAAAACCTAGATTTTGGGGATAAAAATCTGCTGCCACCGCCTAAGTAATGATAAGAAACCCAGGGAAGAGATCACTTGGGAAATCTCAGTCCTAAAGTAAAACCAGGACCAAAAAAAAAAAAACCAATACCAGGTTAATAAAAAAAAAAAAAAGAAAGAAAAGAACCTTTATTATCACCACAATACTCCTGTTACAAGCATAATGACTAGATGGAAAAGTTATCAATTAATATACTCCTGGGGGGACCCACCATGGGCCAAGAGCTTAGTTACAAAGGAGAGGAAACCCCATTTTTAAATGCACAGACATCAGATTCCCATTCCCAAACAATAAAACCTAACGGATTTATCTAAACTTTACCCTACTTACAGATAGTGAAGAGTCTCTTCTTGGAGAGAGAGACATGTCTGTCTCCCTCAGTATCTGGAGAGAACTGCTCAGACAAAGGAGGGAAAAAACCAAAAATTCCTTTGTACCAGTTTGAAATCCCTATCTGCATTTTTATTGGCAGACTGCTCCCTGGCTTGGGTATAGTTAACCCCCTAGTCCACAGGTTGCTGGCCATCCCTCATGATGATGACAGTGTACATGAGATGAGATTGTGCCACTGTATCATGATCAGCTCCAAGAGGAAAATGACCATAATGTGTGTTGGGCTGGCTCCCTAGAGCTTAATTTAACACTAATGCAGCCACCAAATTCCAGTGTACCAGTATCAGTTGTTCCAGGTGACAGCTTAATCTCCAAATCCTTCTGTGTACAGAAGGATAATAATAGTTTTACAAAAATAGGTTCAATCCCTCATTTGATATTTTGACTTTCAAATGATAAACTTGTTTCTTTTTCTTCCTATTCTCACAGAATAAGCGACTGGGGTCCTTGAACAAGTTCAAGGCAAAGGCCCGTTCCATTCTGCTGGCTACAGATGTTGCAAGCAGAGGTCTGGACATCCCACATGTGGATGTGGTGATAAATTTTGACATTCCCACACATTCTAAGGTGAGAGTCTCATCTTGATATCCAAGGGTTCCCATCACCAAAGGCTTAAGACTGAGTACTGTAGCTCACTGCGGAAGGCTTTCTCTCTTTCAAGGGCTCCAATTAGCAGAGGAGAATCACTTGTCTAAATGAAACTAGCATTTCTTTTCTGCAGTGACAGTAATGGCCACCTGACATTTTTACTTGGTCTTGCTTTTTGGGTACTTTGTGTACTGTAGATGAGGGGCATGATAAATAATTATGCCTTTTCTGTTTGTGCATGGAGGGAGGGCCAGGGGGATACATTCCAGTTTGTTGCATCATGATAAAGGGAAAATATCAACTCTAATCTTGGGAAATTGTCCCATTTAAAATTATTACAGTTTCTTAAAAGAAAAAAGTTAGCATATAGGGGTTTTTTTCTGCCTTCCTACCAGTTATCTCTGCAAGAGAGAAATCAAGAAGTCTAGAATGCTATGAAAATGTACACATTTATCAAACTGAATTAGAGACTTTACTAAATCTGAAGAGTTGCTAAAATCTTAACGCAATGTCTTCCAAAGACAGAGGTTTATCAGATGTGAATTTTCAAGTTCGCCAAAGCTCAAGACCTACTATTAAGTAAACAATATTCAGTATTCTGGAAATTTAAACTGACTATTGTTTCCTATAATGCTTATGATCAGGGCTTGACAAACGGCAGCGAAATCTGCTCGCCAGCCCCACACTGCGCATGCGCAAGACCCACGCCACTGGTGAACAGGGCGACCGGCTAAAATCTACTCGCCACGGGCGAGTAGATTCAATGATTTGTCGAGTCCTGCTTATGATGTACTAGACACTGCAGACAAATAAGAGGGATATAGTCGCTGTTGTTGAAAATTTTACCCCAATCTGTCCTTACATTATGAAAAACTTAATAGACATACTAGATTATCTAGTCCAGGATTTCTCAGAAGTGGACCACATCTTAATAGTTTGTTGTGGACACCTCAGCTTGCAATTCACTGTCTCCGACCCTCTTATTTCTTTCTTTCATATAACATGCCAATGGCAGGTATAGAAAAGTGGCTATTATCAGCCATACTGCAGTTGAGGAAATGAGTTCGTACCTAGGGATGTTAAAATGTGGTTATTTTACTAATTGAGTAGTTGATAGAATTTTTATCAACTACTCAATTAGTCTGTAGTGGAAAGCAGCTGTCTCAGTTCCAGCTCACACCAAGACCAAACCCCACTGCAGCTTTGCAATTTAAAATGCAGTAGGAGCCGGGCAGCCACCTCCCCTCCCCTGGCTCCTACTGCGTTTTAAATTTCAGAGCCGCAGCAGGGTTTGGTCCCAGACTTTGCATGAGCAGGGATTGAGCCAGGCTGCCTGCCCACCTAGCTCCTACTACATTTTAAATGCAGAGCTGCAGCGGGGTTTGGTTCCAACGTGAGCTGAGACTGAGCTACCTGCCTAGCCTGCAGCAGCCCCTGTCCCTCTCCCCTGCACTGCTGCCTCTGCAGCAGCGAGTTGGGGGCAGGTGGCACTGCAGAGACAGTGCTGGGGGGAACCAGCTCTTGAGCTGGTTCCCGCCAGCTCCTGCTTCCCTTCCTCTCCCCCTTTCTGCTTCTTATCTTAGGCAGCAAGGGGCGGGGGGGGTGTGAATGCGAGTAGTTGACTCAACTACATGATAAGCTTAAGCTATTCGGGTAGTCAACTACTTGCTTACATCCCTATTAGTACCATAAAACCAGCAAGTGGTCCTCTGACCAGTTTTGAGATTTCAGAACTAGTTTTTCCCCATATCTTTGTTGCCCATTCAAGGTTGTTTCCTTTTGTGTGTTCTCCAGAGCTTTGTCTAGTAATAAATGACTAGCAATGAAACTTTCACTTCCCACAGACCAGAGGTAAGGAACTTAAGGCCCTGGGGCCACATGCAGCCCCCGGCTTGCTTGGATCTAGTCCTTGAGACTCAGGGCTCTCCCCCCAGCATTGAGGAGCACGTGCTGGTGTTCCAGCCCCTCCACTGTCCCACCATGGGACTAGAGCACACAAAATCTACTAGCCGGGGCCCCTCCTAAGCTCTCATGTGTGAAAGGAAATTGGGGAGTGTCTTTTTCCTCTGTCAGGGTCCACGTCAGTGAGTGTGTATGGCCCCTGACTGATTTTTCTGTGGGTGAGAGGCCCCCGCCCCCACCCAAAAATATTCCCCACCTCTGCAATAGATCATTCCACAGTCCAACAAACTTCACCCAGAAATGTCTTGATCATTCACCTTATTTACACCATGGTTTAATTTTAATCCTGCAACTTGAGCAGTGCAGCTGACTATCAGAAAAAGAAAAACTGAAAAGTTTACTGGATTAATGCCAGAGAACAAACTCTAGAGCTGCTTTCACCATCCCCCTCAATTCTCAGGATGCTACATATTAATACTATTTTGAGACTAAATCCTGACCATTGTTTCCTCCCTCATGGCTTCATTTTCATCCTGGAGAAATGCATAGTCCTCCCTGCAATAACCATTTAGCTGCTTATGGAATTTCTGTATAGTTGGTTACAGAGTGTACTTACAGGGACAGTGTTCAGTTTAGTGTTTGGCAGAGCACATCCTGTTGCTAACTGAGATTTGCTTTCAGGATTACATTCACCGTGTGGGAAGGACAGCTCGAGCTGGGCGGTCTGGCAAATCCATCACCTTTGTCACTCAGTAAGTAACATCAGGGTGCACTTGCCTCTTCTGTCCTGCTTCAGAGCAGGACACACCTGTCCTCCTGCTTCATGAGCAAGGAGCACCAAGGAGCTAACATGTGGGTAGCTCTGATAGGAATCCTGCATGACTGACTGATTTGGGTCATGGAGGGAGGGGAAAGAGGGGCTGCAGGGCTGTGGCTAACGAGAACCAAAATATTTTCAGGAAGACTGATCTGTACCGGCTTTCATTTTATCAGGTATGATGTGGAACTGTTCCAGCGCATTGAACATCTCATTGGCAAGAAGCTTCCTGTATTCCCCACACAGGAGGAGGAGGTCATGATGCTAACAGAGCGTGTGGCAGAAGCCCAGAGATTTGCTCGTATGGTATGTATCACGTTGTCCCTTGTGCCTCTCCAATGCTGTGACGTTCTCTTTGCCCATGGAGAGTTCTCACAATTGCTCACCTTTGGGGTTGTTTTTGTTTTGTTTTTTTGCAGGAGTTGCGAGAGCAGGGAGAGAAAAAGAAGCGATCCCGAGATGAGGCTAATGATGATGATGACACAGAGGGAGCGACAGGGGTCAGGAACAAAGTGGCTGGTGGGAAAATGAAAAGAAGGAAAGCCCGTTAGCCAGATACTTAAAAGTTCTGTCCCCTTTAAGATACCTACCACACCATATCTCCATCAAACCGCAAGCCTCCAGAGGTACACTTGTGAATGGCAGGCCACCGTCTCTGCATCTCCAGCATTGTCTTCAGTGATAGATTGAATCTGCACCCTGGTGCTATGCTGAAACAGTCATCCTATGAAGGGTTGGTACCTGTACTAATTCTGGACTGTAAAAGGGAGTCATCTCCTGCAGCTGGACTCTCCCCTAGACTTGGAAGCAGCAGTCTCCTGGCAAACCCCGTTTTTGTAGGGGTTAAATGGAAAATATTGGTCTGTGGACACTTTCTTTTCCCCAGTCATGCTGCAGCCTATCGTAATTCACCATCCAAACCTCAGTGAGTGCCTCTTTATAAGACAATTGGAAGGAAGAAGAAAACTGAGAAGCACCTTCTTATATTTTCCAGCTTATGTATATGATGCTCCAGGATGGGGATCAAAAACTCCAAATATATTTTGTTTAACCACAAATCAGTTTGCCTTCCCATATATTATAATTTAGGGTCAGGGTTTTTTCAGTGGTTTCCCCTCACATGTAGGTCAGCATCTTATCCACTTCCTCCTTTACTGTGACGTCCGTCATAATATTCAGCATATGCTATCACGTGCTTTCTGTGGCAGCTGACTTCATATGGTCTACTTGTGCTGGAGGAGACATGCCAAGAAGATAGGCTGGCAGGGACCAGGGACAGAGCTTAAGTATATGGCTTTCAGTGCTCCTACTAGTAGTCATTGACTCATGTACTACCTGAGAGACAACACTAGGGGCATTATTACATAGTCAAGCAGCAAAGCTATTTATGTTGATGGACTAGGAATGGGTTATCATCAGATATTTTATTCCTGGCTTTTCCTCTTTATCCCGGTAGTGTTTCCTCTGTGTAATGCTTCTGAGCTTAGTAGAATATAAGAAGAAAAATAATCCTTTTGTAAAAAGTGGAAGAAAGAATTCAACTTCCTTTTCATTACATCAGCAGTCCAGTTCGAATTCCCATAGTAGTAAATTGGTGCTAATATAGGCTATCAGGATTCACTTCAACTTTCTAAAACAACATGTCATCTCCTTGGGCAACTCAATAATTCTGTTGTCTGGGTGATTATAAAGAGTCTGTTAGAGCTGATTAGCAGGGCTCGACAAACTGCATTAAGAGCTACTCACCAGCCCCGCACTGTGCTTGTGCCAGACCAGCACTGCGCATGCGCGCAGCGCCAGTGAATGGGGCGCACGGAGCGACCAGCTGAAATGTACTCACCATGTACGAGTAGAAACAGCAGTTTGTCGAGCCCTGCTGATTAGAAACAAGAATTCCCCTTCCACTAGAAATGTAGATATTTGGAGGAAGGGGTTCTGGTTAGAAAGAAAAAAATACTTTGGATCTAGTAGTAGCTTTTTGAGGAAGCACATTAACAAGTATCTGCAGGGCACAAAAGAACAGTCAGCTAGATTGCTATCTAAGTGGTGATTTGACCCATGTTGCATAGGAATTGGATGGTGAACAGGGAACTGAACCCATGCTAGTGCACTGCAACATGATCCTTCTCCTTTAAAGGCTTAAACTGTTTCTCCATAAGTCCTACTCAGTTGGCCTAATGGTAATTAACCCTGGCATTATAGCTGTAGGGATAGATTTTAAAAAACGTCTTAAAAGCTATAGTATAGCTGGTATGTAAAGTGGTTTTTTGGGCTTGTTGGCCCTTAACAACATTACTGCCCTTATAAAAATGTTGTGTTCATGGTTGTGTATTCCCACAAGGTCTGAGGCATTTTGCTTGAGTCATTCCATTCCCAGTGCTCCATTCCTACTGCTTCCACTTTCTTACAGAGCCAATGTTTAAAACCCCGCTTCCCAACTTAGGCGATTCCAGACTGGTCTTGGGAATGGGGCAAAAAAAGAGGAGTGGTGATGGGCAAGAGCTCTATGACTCTGGAGTCACTACTTATCTACTGAAAATGTCCTTAAGTCCAAATTCTCTCCCTGCAGCTACAGTGATCTTTAACACAACTATCTGTAAGATCAAAAAGCAGCTCAGAGGCACAAATGCTGTGAGAGCATCTCAGTCCTGGAGCATCACAAATTGCTGCAGTTTCCCCTATCCTTAGCAGCATCTAGTTTTCCAGTGAGTAAGGGGGGGAATAAGCAGAAAATAAATGCATGGGATAAAGTGGGGGGAATGAAAAAGATGAAACACTAGGGCTATGTCTACACTCGCAGCTTCTTGCGCAAGAACATCTTGCGCAAGTGTTCTTGTGCAAGAAGACGTCTACACTGCCATGTGCGAGCTGTGCTTTTGCGCAAGAGCGCCCATGGCAGTGTGGACGCTCTCTTGCGCAAGAAAGCTCTGATGGCAATTTTAGACATAGGGCTTTCTTGCGCAAGAAATCGCTGCCGAGCATCCACACTGCCCTCTTGCGCAAGAGCTCCTGCGCAAGAGAGCTTACACCTGTTAAAGAGCGCAGCTCTTGCGCAAGGAGCCCTCTCTTACCACGCCATACTGTAAATTTACTTGCGCAAGAGCGGGCAGGCAGTGTGGACGCTCTGCAGATTCTTGCACAAGAACGGCCGTACTTGCGCAAGAAGCCGCGAGTGTAGACATAGCCTAGGAGTTTGCCATCTGTGTTGAGGTAGGATGATTGGAAGGGAGGGAGATTGTATGTGTGTGTTTACCAACTAGTGAATAAGGGGGTTCTTTAAAAGACTGGAATTGCTTTCCTAAGGTATTCCACATTGATAGAAGTGAGCTCTATCTTGGCTTATGATCTCACAAGCTAAGCAGGGTTGGCCCTGCTGGTCAATCTGTGACTGACCGTATTTCTACACAATTAAATGCACACCATACACGCGCATATCAGCTGTGTTAGTGTGGAGAGTCTGTAAAATTTCAGTGTAGATGGTAGCGTGCGAGTGGGTACCCAGGCTATGGGATGCTCTCCCCTTCGGGGGTCCCAAAGCCCAGGTTTCAGCCCTAACTGGAATGTCTATTCTACAATTTTATAGCTTCATCCCTGCAGGCCTGCGTCGGTCGGCTATCACAAGCAAGCCATGAGTGTTTAATTGCTGTGTAGAGGCAAACACTTGTATAGATGAGAGTGATGATGACTCAGTGCATGGCCAGCTTCTCTCTGAGTCAGTACTGAACAAGTTGCAGTATGGATTAAGCTGGAGTAGGGGGGTGCCTTTTGATGAAACTTAAACTACAACTCAAGGAGCAGAGGGGGGTTAAAGGTGAACTAGAATACAGGCCTCTTCCCGAAGAGCCAGAATACAGGTTTTTGTTCCACAATAGAGGATAGTGGATCTCAGATTCTGTCTTACATGTGATCTAAGGATCCAAGATGCTCTGTTTCCTAGAAACTTAATATATTGAGGGAGAATATGAGCAACAGGGTGCTCAAATTTCAAAGGAAGCAAAACCACTCTTTGTGAAGGAATACAGGGCGTTTCTCAGGAGAGAGGAGTGGTCCACAGGTATTGACGGCATGACAAGAGCTATAAAAGTCCTAGCACTAGAAAACCAAAGTGCTTTCCCCACCCACATTCCTACCTCTGCCTCACCTACCCAAGCAATGTGTGTTAATTTCAGCTAAAAATATCTAACAGACACGAGAATACTGGGAAATAGTTTCTTGGTATGATTGCGCAAAGAAGGTAGGGCTTAAGGGTGCTTACGTAACTGAAACAGGGTGTGGGGAAGCATAGGGTCCTAATACTAATTCTGTCCTGGAGGGTGGGGTGTTTAATATCACCCAAGCTACTAGTAGCACCAATATATAACTTCACAAGATATGAGCAGGAGACACTTTTCTGCATGGAGAGCAGCTTATGTTGGTTTAACTGAGTGTCCACACTTAAATGTTGCTTCTACTGATGTAACTGCCTTGCTATGCCAACTTAACTCCATGTCTACAAGTGGCATACCATCAAAGTTGACCATGAGTAGCTTTCAGTGGCAGCGCAATCGCTACAAGTGCTTCTGGTGAGGCTGCGTGCTGCCAATACATGGAGCAAAGTGCAGACACACACATGCAATGTAATTTCTGCAGCAGCTGTATGGTAACATAAATTAGGTCAACTTAATTTTGTGGTGTAGACATGGCCTCGGTCTGTTAGGTGGCCATGAAGTACTAATTTTGAGGGGGGGCATTAGACTCCAGCAGCTCATTTCAGTGAAGTGGTAAATTATCAAGGCTACGTCGACACTGCACCTCTCTTGCGCAAAAGCCTATGCAAATGAAGCGTGGATTAGCATATTGCCACGCTTCATTTGCATAATTAGGACCCGTTTTTGTGCAAGAGACTTTTGCGCAAAATGGAGCTGTGTAGATGACTCCTTTTTGCGCAAAAGCCTCTTGCGCAAAAATGGCGGCTCATTATGCAAATGAAGCATGGCAATATGCTAATCTGCGCTTCGTTTGCATAGGCTTTTGCGCAAGAGAGGTGCAGTGTAGACGTAGCCTCAGTGTGATGCTTGACCTTGGATCTCATTCCCTCCCCTGCTTGGTCTGCAGTAGCCTGAATTTGGCTGCATTCATAGGTAAAGTTCAGATGAGGAGTATGGCTTGCAGCAAGGTAGGGCACTGGGATTTATTTGGCAATGGGTATATTGTAAGGGGGTGGGATTTGAAGGTGGTTGGGCAATGGATGGGACTGGTTTTTAATTTAAAGTGGTGACAGGCTGCCTACAGCACTTTTTACGTATATCTTGAAATTTCCATTTGGGTCTCCCTGTAGCTGTTGCTTGGATGGGTAGCATAGTAAATGGAGCCTTTCTTTTTAACACCATGCTGTTAATGTAGGGAGACAACCTAAAAAGTTTAGACCAAGGAGTTGCATTGTTTTCTTTTGCTAGACCAACTGACCAAAGGGGTTGGAGCTTGAGTTATTGTGGGCAGACCTCTGGAATAAATAGGGTGAACTGTGACCTTGTCATATTCCACCGAAACAGAGCATGCGATATTGTGAAAGAGGCACTCCCTTTACAACCAATGAGCTAAATATAATTTAGGAGTGAAACAATTTTCTACCACCACTACTAGTTGGTAGTATACAGTAAGTATTGGGAAGAGGCCCAGCTCTGGAGGGAGCTCCCAGAATAACAAATGATGCAGTCTGGAGGGATTAATTTATGGAGTGAGATTGAAATAACCAGAGAGTTAGAGTACAGCCAAAGAGCTATACTCTACGGTAACTGCTTTCAAGTATTTTGAAGGGTGCAAGCACTAAGGAAGGAATGGAATTGGTCAAGGTTTGCGCTCAGTGACTTGCACAACAAACAAGTATGAACAAATATTTGTTCCAAATGAATTTTTGGCTTTACTGTAGCTGTAATTTGACTGCTTTCTGCAAACATTTAAATGTCTCATTCTTGCAAACATTGCGCAAAGCAAAACAAAAAACCTCATGCATGTGTGCATACACCTAGTGCCAAATTCCATTAAAAAAACCCAGACGTGTGTTTGACCACATTTTGAAATCAGACTTTTTTCTCCAATTGAAAAGCTTGTCATCAGTAGAAATTATCACCATGTGAGTTTAGGTGGCTAGCCACACTTCAGTTAGCAAGATGCACTCATTTACAAGCAACCCAGAGGCTGAATTATGTCCCTAGAACAGATTTACATGTGCATGAAGAGAGAGGGAAAGGACATAAGAATGGCTGTTACTGGGTCAGACCAAAGATCCATCTAGCCCAGTAGCCTGTCTGCCAACATTGGCCAGCACCAGGTGCCCCAGAGGGGGTGGACCGAAGACAATGATCAAGCGATTTGTCTCCTGCCATCCTTCTCCAGGTCACTGTCTTTGCGCTCTCTACATAAAAGTGAAACACAAGATTTAAATAAGTAGTACAGCAAAGCTTTCTAGACAACCTCCAAGCAGGCTCCCCTTCTTCACTTCCTTCCACCACTTTCCTTCTTCTCTTACATTGGACATTGTTTTGGGGGAGCAATCTTTCCATACACCTTTGCCCCATGTCCCCAAAACCCTTCAGTAGGTTTTCCTCTCGCAACAACTTTCAGGTAGTATAAGTAGTGATGGCTGGATTTATTTTTCGTTTGTTCTTTTGTGAGGTAAGCAGAGGCCCAAAGAACCTAGCATTCTAGAAGGGCTTTAAATTGGGTAACCAATAAGGTTCAGTTAGGAGCTAGGCTCTGAGCAGAGAAAGTGAGCTCCCACATATCAGGCATTTGGCTTTGGCTTTCCTTCCATGGGGCAATGGAAGACTAATGCATAGGAAAAACCTTGGCCACTTCAAGAAAGCAAGTGGAGGAGTGTTAGGTTTCACCATGGAAGTGTGAATGTCCATTGGAATGTCCCAATCAGTGGTATAGACAGATATTGCATAAGGACTGTGGGTCATAGGTTTGCTGTTGCTACTGTATGTAGTTCAGTTTCACATAAGGAAAAATAACCTTTATCTGCAGTAGGTTATTGCTCATACTCTTTCTGTCATAGGTGTTTTCCTTCTATAATATGTGCAAATATTTACTTCTGTTCTTCATAAATCTTTTTATAGAGTCTCATATTTAAATGTTGGAAATGGTGCTATCTCTGTCTTTTAATCTGTAACTTTGTCATATGACAGAGTTAACAGTGGAAGAATTGCATGTAAACTGATTTGCCCTTACTTGCACAACTGTATTCATCTAACATGAGAGGAAGCAGGGAGGGAGGTAAAACCTGAAAAAAAGGTTCCAATCTGGGTGAGACCAATGGTCTCTGACAGGGGCCAGTGTGACGCTCCCCTCTTCCATGCTTTATGAGAATTGGCTTATGAATATAAATATGCATAACTCAGATATGCTTTGGACAAAATACTTCATGTAACCTATCAGTTTTAATGTTACAATCTGCTGGATCTCTATATCCTATGTTGGTGCATGTATCATTCTTCTATGTGAAGTTAGAAATATGGAGTACGAAACTGTGTGTAGTTTTAAATGTGCTAATGAGAGCACATTACTGGTCCCCTGCCTCCCTGAAAATCTTAACAACGTGGTGATCAACTTAATGACTTGTAAACAGCCTTGTTGGACCAGTAAGTCCAAAGGTGATTGGATTAGTAATACATGTGACCTTTGTACCTGGTATAGGGATTCCATTTTGACCCTAGTAGTTTTCCATGGAAGGGTGGGGTTTGTAAAACGAAAGGTTCCCACCCTAAGGGAAAAGACTATTTAAGCAATGGGAAGCTATCAGCCTTTTGTCTTCAGCTGGTCTGGAAAACTCTGAAAGGATACAAAGGGCTGGGAACCCTGGTCAGGATAAAAAAGGTCGTATCTGACCTGAAGATAGTGCCAGAGTTAAGAACAGCTCTTTAGAATAAGAATCTGCTTGTAACGAGCTTTTTTTTTTTTTTTAAGAATTAGCACTATCTGCATTTTCTTTTCATTTTAACGTAGTAATTTACTTTGATCTGTCTGTTTTCACTTGCAACCACTTAAATCCTACTGTTTGTACTTAACAATAAAAGCACTTTTGTTTACTATCAGACCCAGTGTAAATAATTCTTACCAGGAGGGAACAACTAGTGTGCATAGTTTCTCTCTCATTGATGAAGAGTGTAAACATCCTCATGAGCTTTCCCTGTAAAACTTTTACACAGAGAAAGATGGATTTATTTGGGGGTTTGATCCCTTTTGAGGGTTGGTTTCCTGGGTGCTATGCCTTAGAACTGCATTCTCCCAGTGCTGAAGTTGTTCAGTGTCTCTCTTGCTCTTCAGGGGGGCGGTAACTCCAGTTCTGTGCCTTGGCTGGGTGAGACCAGAGGATCTGGCCCAGTGGGACAGAGTGGTGAGACTCTTCTGTGACCGCATCTCTTCACAACCACTACCAGAGCCTCAGGGAGAGTTTTGAAGTGATCCACCTCTGTCTTCCACTCTCATCTTCTGACAGTCAGAGATCGAGAGCTGTCTTGAGCATGGGGTTGTATCCCTGATCAGCTGGGCTAATTTCTATGAACTTTTCCAGTTTTTTTTTAAACCCAATTGTACTTCTAGCCATCAAAACAGCCAACGGCAAAGAGTTCTGCATGTTAACTGTGCATTGTGTGAAAAAACATTTCCTCTTCTTTGTATCAAACCTGATGCCTATTGGGCCACCCCTGTTTTGTTTTGTTTTGTT
The DNA here is from genome assembly GCA_019425775.1 of Rafetus swinhoei. NCBI lineage: Eukaryota > Metazoa > Chordata > Testudines > Trionychidae > Rafetus > Rafetus swinhoei. Next base: position 262,651,410 of record CM033437.1, on the reverse strand, counting down.
TTATTGTGGAAAAGGGAACATAACATAAGTGCCAACTTCTCTTCTAGCCAAGGGGGTGCTCACACCCTTCTCTGGCCCAGACCCTGCCCCTACTCCACTCCTCCTAAGTCCCAGCTCCTGCGCCACTCACCCCGCTCCTTCTCTGCCCTTTATTCCAAGCCCTCTCCTCACCTCTCCCCTGCATCTTTCTGCCCCCCTTCTCCCAAGTGCACCCCATCCCTGCCCTTCCCCCTTCCTGCCATAGCATCCTATGTGCTGCAAAACAGTGGTTTGCGGCCTGCAGGAGGTGATTGTGTGGGGGAAGGGGGAGGAGTTGAGCGGCAGGATTGCTGGGAGGTGGGAGACATTGGGAGGAGGTAGCAGCTTGGCTGCTGGTGGGTGCTAAGCATCTATTGATTTTTTCTGCATGGGTGGCTCCAGCCCCGGAGCACCCATGGAGTTGGCACCTGTGGTACCTAACACTTCTCTATTCACGTATGCAGTAGTGGTGTAGCCATGTTGGTCCCAGTGTATTAGGACAAAAAGATGAATGAAGCAATATCTTTTATTCTTCCCACATCTGTAGCTGGGTCCTGGTCTACATTACACAGATAGGTTGACACAAGGCAGCTTATACCATCACTTAAATTTGCACAACTGATTTAACACCAAGGAACGTAAAGTCAGGGTCAATGTAACCTGCTCAATGCAGTTTCAGTGTAGACCATATATTACTTTTATTGACACACCTACAGATTTGCAGGGCTATCTGCTTTATTTCCATGGGTATCTGCATCCACGGATATGGATGCAAGTATGGGCAGCTCCTTTTTGCAGATGTAGATGCAGATACATTTTATATCTGTGCAGGGCTCTATATATTGATTGTTATTGGCCTCCAGGACTTTTCCCAATGTGCCCTACACTGATTCCCAAGTCCTTACTGTGAATGGCATGGAGGGAGGAGATGTATAAGGAAAAGGAGGCATATGTGACACAGTGGTATCACAACCAGCTGTGTGGCAAACCAGGACCTGTTTTTGACACCACTGCGGTCCAGTCTGTCCTGACATTCAAGCAGGGATGAGCCTGGTACAGGTGAAGGAACCTCAGGTAAGCATGCTGTTTCCTTTGAAATTACAGGAATAGCACACCCAAAAGAGCAGGATACATCTTTCAATTGGCTTACACCCCAGAGAGGTAGAGTTGCTATTGGCTTTTCTTTCCCCTCTAGAATTAGGCGGGGGGATGGGTGGGGGTCACATGAACCGTTTGTGTTTGTGCACTGGGGGATAAGCTGTGAATCCTCTGTAGAGATCTCAGTGAAACTTCCCTGGAGGTTCTCTGATATAGGTTCCAGGTGAGAGCTGCCTTATTTCTTCCTCAGAATACTCAGTGATTACTTCAACAAGTCCCATCACAGGGCTCTACTTATGCTGATCATAACCCCCTGAGTGGACAGTACTACACCTCTCACAGAGGTGGAATAACTACACTGACTAGAAATCTCTCTCCTGTGGGCTTATAGCATCTCCATTCAATTGCTACACTGATGCAGCTGCATGGAGAACTGTCCTCAGAGTGTCACAGGAACAGATTGTGTAGTACAGTAGTTTTCAAATTTTTTCTTGTGACCCAGTTGGGAAAAATCATTCATGCTTGTGACCCCGCCCCCCCAGCTCTGCAGTGGGGAGGAGGGGGAGTTCCTCTGCAGCTGCTAAAGAACGTCCCCCTTGGAACTCCCCAGTGGCTGCCAGGGAACTGTCCCCCTCCCCTACAGGGAGCTTCCCCAGCAGCTGCCGCCCAGTGCCCCATGTTCTGCAAGCTGGTAGTGGGTTACAATCCATATTTTGGGAATCACTGGTTTAGCATAAGTAGTTGACAGATATTTCAAGGAATCATTCAAGGTGAAGTGACCCATTAACACTTATCCAGTCGTAAGAGGGAGGAAAGGCTCCGAGAGGAAGGTAAGTGGCTTATTGTTGTAGTGAGGTGTAAATCCAGAGTCCCTGGTCAATCTCTTGTTTTTTAAAATCTAACAAAGTTAATGAATTTAAGTTCGCTGACTCATCTTTTTAAGGTGTTGTGCAGGTTTCCCTTGAGTATAAGGACTGTGTGGACAGAGATAGTGTTTGCATTGTGAAAAGTGTTAATTCACCCTTGATGTGGTGTTTTTTGTAATTTATCTTTACTACAGTCTTCTGTGGACTCACCGAGAAATTATCATCTGCAAATTTAGCCATTCATTATTCACTCCCTTTTCCAGATCATGGATATGCTGAACAGCACAAGTGCCAGTATAGACCAGCTATTTACCACTCTCCATTGTGTACTATAAACTGACCATTTATTCTTACTCTATTTCCTGTCTTTTAATCAGATATTGAGCCATGGGAGGACCTTCTCTCTTGTTCCATGACTGCTTAATTTGCTTATGCGCCTTTAGCAAGAAACCTTGTGAAAGGCTTTCTGAAAATCCAGATAATTTACAGTAATGTAAGGATGTGAAAATATGAAATACCCTGAATCAATGCCACTAGACACCGTAATCACTTGTTACCAACCACCGGGGTAGGTCTACACATTGAAAGTTATGTGAGCATAGCTGTGTTGGCCAGTGATGTGAAGAAAGCCACACCCTGACAGATATATCCATGCCAGCATAGCTGCATTTACAATAGGGCTTGTGTCGAGGACAGAATGCTTCAACATAGGGCCAGATCTGCACTACAAACTTACATCGGTAAAACTACATTGCTCAGGGATGTGAAAAGCCCATATCAATGAGTGATGTGGTTATACCGACCTCAACCCCTGGTTCAGACAGTGCTGTGTCAAGGGGAGAGCTTTCCTGTCAGCATAGTTACTACCTCTCACCACGGTCAATTAACTACACCGTCAGGAGCAACTCTTCACTAAAGCAGTTACAGTAGCACAGCTAAAAATAACCAAGGAAATTTAAGAGACAAGAAATGTGACGATTGTTGCTAAATCACTCATGTTGCTAAACCTTCTGTCTCCTCTGCCTTCTGGGTCAATCTGTGATGGAAACAGAAGTAATGTTGAACCTCAAAACAACCCCTCCACAAGCCAGAGAACACCCTGTAAGATTCTGCTCCCTGCTGCAGTTCAGAATTGAGCCAACCCCACTGAAATGAATGGGAGTCCTTCTATTGACTTCCCAGGGCAATGGACTGGGACCTCAGATCTCTATCGGCTCCAATTTGGCCACATCTTTTCTGAAATGTGGTGCCCAGAATATACTTCTACTCTGTGCTGATTAGGCCTCGACTGAAAGGAAGAATTACTTCTGTCTTTTTAGTTACAAAAACTCCTTCTACATCCCAGAATCACATTTGCTTTTTCTGCAACAGTGTCACACTGTTGACTCATATTTAGCTTATGGTCCGCTATGGCCCCCAGATCCCTTTCTGCAGTACTCCTTCCAGTTTGTCCAGATCATACTGAATTTTAATCCTATCTTCCAAAGCACTTGCAACCCCTCCCAGCTTGTTATCTCCACAAACTGTATAAGCGTATTCTCTGTACCAATATTTAAAACATCAATGAAGATATTGAACAGAATTGGACTCAGAAGTGATCCTGGCAGAACCCTGCTTGATATACCCTTCCAGCATGACTGTAAACCACTGAGAACTGACAACCTTGTCGCTGCAGACCAGACTAGGTCACCTATATGATAGCTTTGCCCAAAATAGGTATTAGTCTCTTATAAGATCGCATTTACTATTTAGATTCTATAAAAGGCTTGTATGTTTCTGCATGTATTAATCCCACTTATAGTATCTATATCCCATGCTATAAGCAGCACTGTCCTTAGCTCTTTGGTTGTCCTATGCAGCCCAACTGCATTGGGGCGGGGGGTGCTTCCACAGGGATGAGGGGTCTGCGTACAAAGGCTGCAGGGGCAGAAGCTGTGGAGGGCAGGAGGAGGGCAGCCAGGCAGGGAGGCAGCAGGGGTCAGGCACTCAGCTGCACTCACCAGCAATGGAAGAAAGCCGCGTGATCCAGACCCAGCCTGCTCCACTCTCCCAGCTGCATCACTCATGGCAGGGGAAGAGGTGGAACTACCCTACACTCACTGGCAGTAGGAAGCAGAGCACCAAATTGCACCAAATTTCAGGGTGTCCTTCCCAGCTGCTTTGGCTATAAAGTAATACATGGTTGCCCTGGAACTGGAACAGTGTTTGCTCTGTAAGGGTGTGTCTACACAGCAAATTTATTTCGGAATAATGGCTGTTGTTCCAAAATAACTATGCGAGCGTCTAACAGCCATTCCATTATTTCAAAATAATTTCGAAATAACGGACGGCTTAGTCTGACTTCTGTAAACCTCATTCTACGAGGAATAACGCCTATTCCGAAATAAGCTATCTCAGAATAACTATTCCGGAACAGCTTATTTCGAAATTGATGTGCAGTGTAGACGTAGCCTAACTGTGAACTAGGGACGTTAAAGGGTGAACCAGTTGGCATATGGTAAGTATATGGCTTACCTGTATGCTTACTGATTAACTGGCCCTTGCCAATGAACTCTGCCAGTGGCCAACCACACCGGCCGGAGCAGCCCCAACCACAGAGGGGCTGTCAGGCTGGGCAGTGGGACCCCACGGCCTTGGTGGGACCGCATGGCCATGGCGATGAAGGCAGTGGGACCTTGTGGCTGCAGCTGCAGAGGGGCTGCGTAGCAGTTCATACCAAAGGACCTAAGTTAAAAGAGTTAAGTGCTATTGGTTAACTGTTTTAATGTCCCTACTGTAAGCCTCCACAATCAGGAGAGAAGCATTACCAAGCGTGAAACACTCGGTAACCACAGGAAGTGGTATTTCCTGCCCAACAAAAGAAGGCCAAAAGACACCAGACAAACCACTGTGGAACGTAAGAGGACAAAAGACTTTACAGTATTGATTGCTCCTGCACACACCCAGAAAGAAGAGAGACAGGTGCATGCGAACTTGTCCCATCGTCTTGAGCTCTGGGGGAAGGGAACAAAAATCCCTGACAAAAAAGAAACTGCATCTAAACTAAAGCCAAAGATCCCACGGGCTGCCTCCTGGGTCTGTCTACAGACACTTTGAATAGACGGATCAAGATGGTCACTCATAGGTGTGTATGTATGTTTGCTTGCTTTAACCTGTAAATAACTCTCTTATTCCAATTAATAAACTTTTAGATAGTTTGTTACAGGATGAGCTAGAAGAAAGGGCAACATAAGGGGGGGAGTGGTGCCACCTGCACCCCCCAAGGTGGGAGGTGCCTGCCAGCAGCTGGCAGGGGTGCAGCAGCAGGAGTCTGTGCTGCGCCCTTGCTCCCACCCCGCAACTCGCTGGCGGTGACAGCAGGAAAGATGCAGCAAGGCAGCTGCAGCTCCAGCTTGTGCAGCGTGGCTCTCCAACAGCACCATTTCCTTCCAGGGACTGCTGGGGTAATCCCACCCCTCCCTTGGAGTGGCGCAGCCAAACAGCAGTGCTGTGCGAGCTGGAACTGCCTTGCTGCGCCCTCCCCATTGATGCTGGTGAATGCCGGGGGAGGGCATGGCGTGTATTCCTGCTGCTGGCACTGGCCCTGTGGTCCTGCTAGACCTCTGGGCCACCTCAGCTGGGGGACGATATAAGGTGGGGAGGGGTAAAGCAAGGGCAAGGCAGGGGCAGAGCAGGAGTGGTAAGAAGCATGGCCTGGGGCAGAAGGGAGTTGTCCCGGCCCTTCCCCAGGTTGGGGTGGGGCGCTTGACTGGTGTTCCCCTTCCTTCCCTGTCACCAGTCACCTCTGGCTACAGGCATTATCTTTGGTGTACAATCTAGAGTGCCAGTTGGTCTGGGATAAGTGAGTGGTCCTGTGGGACTGGAAGCAACCAGTATAAGTGACCATAAATCCAGCTTGTCTGGGTGGCAAAAGAGACTGGCAGGTGTAAGGGGACTATCTGTATCTCCATGATAAGACTAGTGTAGTGACCAGGGGTGCACATTTGTCACTGGCTTGGTGAATCTAATTACAGAACCTCTACCCCACCCCAGTTTGGGCCATCTGGCCTGTTTTCGACAGCCTGACCTGAGGTAGCCACTTCCAATCCTGATCTGCTCTAGACAGCACACCATAATCTTGCTGCCTCTCTTAGCAGCCTGCCTGGAAACACAGAGCTGTGGCTGGCACTCAGCCGTGGAAGCAAATAATATAAACAGACTGAGGTGTGGTTCTTGGCTTGAGTATCACTATGTAACATGCTGTCCTAGCTCTGCTTTCTCGTGCATTCCTACAGCGAAGGTGCTCGCCAACGCAGACTGCCGTCAGTTCTTGCACAATGCTGGCAGGCTATCACCAGGACCATTTAATATGTCAACAAGAACAGAAATGCCTCATTGCTCTGACCTTTCAGGACTATTCTTTGGAAGAAGACTCCCTGGCAGCTCTTTTCAGCTTCTTGTCAACCCTCAATGAGGAATCCTATTATTCCATCTTCCTCTCTCTCCCCTTGGCCCACCCCATTAATTCCAGCTCATGTTGATTTGCTCTCTGTTCCATTCACGGACTCATTGTTCATTCATATTAGAAATGACTCAGACAATGAGGCCTCTGTCATTTCTCTGGAGAGACTATTTCCTGGTTTAATGATGGGAGGGCTACAAGTTGTTAGGAAATAGTTGTGAATAACCAGAAGCTCCTTTGCTTAAGTGTAAACTGGGGTGGGGAACATAACGCCCAGCCCCCACCTTGCCTGTATCTGGCCCCCAAGGCTCAGGGCACTAGCCTAGTTCCTCCCAAGGCTTTGCTGTGTGAGGGGAATGTGGGGAGTGTCTTTCTCCTTCTCAGTAAAGGGCCACATCAGTGAAAGGTTGTTGGTTTGGTTTGGTTTGGTTGTGAGTTTTTTGCTTCTCACTTGTGTGCTGCCCGTGACTGATTTTTCCATGGATCAGTGGCCCCCAACCTCAAAAAGATTCCCCAACCCTGGTTAGAGATATAAGTGACTAGTCAAGTAGTCAACTACCCGATAAGCATAGGCTTATTGGATAGTCAAGTGGCTACTTGACTAGTTGCTTTTCCCCAGCCCCTGCTGCTTCTGTATCAAAGGCAGCAAGGAGGGCGGGAAGCAGGAGCCAGTACTGGGGGGAACCTGGTGGGCTCTTACTATATTTAAAGTGCAAAGCCATGGCAGGAGCACCCTCCCATCCACTAATCAAGTAGTTGATGGAAATTCCATTGACTACTCAATTAGGTAATTAACTGATACTTAATAGCCCTACTCCTGGTGTACACTTACAGCACTCCGCAGTGACACCTTTCTAGTGCGTCAGTGTACACAGGAGGAATTCCCACATAGGTGTAGTTAATCAGCCACCCCCAAAAGCAGTACCTAGGGCAGTGGTTCTCAACTCGTTTCAGTCCACGGACCACCAGGCCAATCACAAAATTTTCGTGGACCACCTCCTTTTTGAGACATGATAAAAAAGAGCAGACAACAAACATTTTGGTTTGAAATTTATTTCTTACTAACAGATTTTTGGATTCTCTTCTCACTGACAAGCTTTTCAATGTTTGGAGTGGTACCTGATAATGCACAACGAATATCACTTTCCGCTGCAAGCCGATTCCTGTGTTTGGACTTAACGTGCAACAAACACAAAATTCCAGTCTCACACATATAAGTTGATGCAAATGGCAAAAGAAATCTGACTGCGTGTGCTGACAGATTTGGGTAACTCCCGGTCACACTGGCCCAAAATTTCTCTATGGTAGACTGCTGGTACACGTCTTGAGCCACAAAATCATTTTTCAGATCCAGGTATTCCTCCTGCAGATCCTCTGGAACACTATTAACATCTGTTGTAAATGGATTCCTGATGAAAGATAATCCATCCCTTGTCCTGTCCACCTCCAGAAAGTATTGTTGGAATTTGTCTCGTAGCTTTCGTGAATGATCGAGAATTTGCGTCCGAATGGTTTCCTTTTCCCCGAGCATAGCATCCACATATGGAAATTGAACCAAATTATTGCCTTCGACTCTTACGATCCAGAGTTCCAATTTGTCAAGAAAAGCCTTGATGATGCTTTGGTGAGAGAACAGATTTGCACCTTTCCCTTGCAGTTGAAGTTTCAGTTTGTTCAAGATTCCAAAAATATCGACAAGATACGCAAGTTCTAAATTTGACTGCGTCAGCACTTTTCGGAATTCCTCTTTCCCTTGAGCCTTGAGAAATAAATCCAACTCCTCTCTCAATTGAAAAACTCTGTTGAGTACGTTCCTTGCTGACAACCACCATACAGCAGTGTAGAACAGCAACACTTCAAAGTCGGAACCCATGTCCAGGTAAAATCTTTTGAACAGCCTGGTGTTCAGAGCCGATGATTTGATGTGATTCACCACTTACACCAACCCTTTGAAAATGGCGTTCAGTTGATCAGGCAATGTTTTTGATGCTAAAGCTTCCCTATGAATGAAGCAATGAACTCCGGTTACCATTGAAGCGCACTGTTTCACCAGCGTTTGGAAGCCCTATCTTGAGCCCGGCATGGCAGGTGCACCATCAGTGGTGACACCTACAAGATTTACCTAATCCAGACCATGTACTTCAAAGAAATTGTTAACAATTTCCATCACATCCTGAGCCTTTGTGGTGGTATCAAGAGTCTTACAAAAAAGAAACTCGTCTTTGAAGTCTCCCTCAACCATGTATCGTGCAAACACCAATAGCTGAGAGCACAATGTGACATCGGTCGATTCATCCAGTTGTATGGCAAACAATGGAGACTTCTTTATTTCATCCACAACTTGCTCACTGATGTTCTGTGATATCTCATTTATCTGTCTCGATACTGTGTCGTTAGAGACAGATATATCATTCAGCTTCATTGCTGCTTCCTCGCCAAGAACAAGCCACACCATCTCTTTTGCACAGGGGAGCACAAGTTGCTCTACAATGGTATGAGGCTTCTTGACCTGCGCAACTTTGTATGCAACAATGTAGGAAGCACGCACTGCATTGCTTGTCTTATTGTAGAATGCACTTGTTGAGTTGAGGCGCTGTCGTTTCAGACCTGATAACCGCCGCTCAAAATAATTTTCATCCTTTTGCAACAAGTTGGGGTGACACTTTTCGAGATAGGGTTTCAGCTTTGCCGGCTTCATTGAGTCATTCCCCAAGACTTTGAAACAAATAACACATTGTGGCAAATCCACGCCTTCTTTTTCTTGACAAGTGAAGCCGAATTTGATGTAGTCCTCCGAATACTTGCGCTTGACATTTTTTCCTGTCGTTGCCATTATAAACAAACTACAGCACACCTGTAAAACAGTACACATAGCACAGGACAAACGACACAGCAACCGCTCAGCACAACGGCGGCAGCTACACTGATGCTCGGAGCCTCAGACGGAAGTTACTGGCAACACAACAAGGTTGTGTCCTAGGTGACGCTATGGATGACGTGCCATGTGCTTGTGAACACGGTGTAAAACAGCCTAACGGCGGCGCCTGTTCACGCCATGTGACTTTGGACAATGTTCCTGTGGGCCACCGAAAAAGTCACCATGGACCACTACTGGTCCACGGACCACCAGTTGAGAACCATAGAGCTAGGGTGATGGAAGAATTCTTCCAATAACCTAGCGCTATCTACATGTGGATGTAGGTCGGCTTAATTACATTACTCTGAACTGTGGATCTTTCACATCTGTGACCAACATAGCCAAACAGCCCTGATTTGCTAGTGCAGACCAGGTGCTAATTTTATTTCTCTTAAATCTATTTGTCCAGCGAAGGCTAAGCTCCTGGGACTTGGGACAGACTCTGCTTTCCTGGATTTTCAGGCTGAGGCCTGATTTTTACCATAGCCTCAATCACTGAATAGATAATGCATAATATTATGTATGAATGGTTATGAAAGGAAGAATCTAGTTGGCCAGGGAAGGTTCTGGCCATCTGGATTAACCTCTTGAAAGGTGGGGCTCATCAGCCATTCATCACAAGACATTTTAGAATCCCAGCACGACGGCAGAGGAAATATGGGTATTTTTGGCACCTCTAAGGAGGCCAGAATCTAATGCACCCAGTATCTGTGGTCACAGTGCACCCTGCACCGCTGCCATAACATAATGGTCAAGTATTATTCAGAGTGTGAACAGCTATGAAAGTTGAAATGCTTGGGGCACTGAGCTACAGACTGCTGCTGGCAGTGACTCAGTGGGTTAGCTATGTCTGTACAGAACTGCTGCCACACTGTATGCCAATGAGATACAGAAGCCAGATTCTAAGCCCTGATGGCAATGTTTGTGGAAGTAAGGGGAGTTGTGGGCACCAGTATTTTGGCTGGCTCCTGCTAGGAGGATCCATGTTCCTGCCCAATTTATTAAGTCCAAGATTGGGTGTTTTTCTGTAAAACGTTCTAGCTCATCCACCAGTGATTAGGCTCAATGCAGGAATTAGTGACTAAAATTCTGTGTTCTGTGCTAGGCAGGAGGTTAAATTGATGATTATGCTGGTCCCTTTTGACCTTTTAAATAAATCACTCTAGGAGCATTCTACCAAAATAAAACATCCTCTCTGAATTCAATTCGATGCCATTTTCTGCCCACACTGTCCTAAATTGCGTTGTAATGTTGCTGTGGGCTGTTAAATAGTTGGTGCACTCCATCCCAGAGATGACTGCATTTCTATGACAAGTGCAGTGGTCATGTAAGGCAATTCAGTCTTTAAGTTGCTCCATAACACTGTTTTTATATTATTGCTGTTCTTTAATAAGCATCAGCGGGGTAGCCAAGTTAGTCTGTAACAGGAAAAACTTCAACAACAACAAATAGTCTAGTAGCACTTTAAAGACTAACAAAACATGTAGATGGTATCATGAGATTTCGTGGGCACAACCCACTGCTTCAGATGACCGGAGTGTTGGAAGTCCAGATCCAATTGTTTCCCTTATTTATTCTTGGATCTGGACTTCCAACACTCCGGTCAGCTGAAGAAGTGGGTTGTGCCCACGAAATCTCATACCACCAGCTACATGTTTTGTTAGTCTTTAAAGTGCTACTAGACTATCGGTGGTTGTTTAAGTTTTTCCTTTAATAAGCAATGAGTGTCACTACTATACTAATAAAGAAGTGAACATTCCCCTGGCAGTACTGTGACCTGAAGAGGAAAAGAACTTGGTAGCCAGAAGTGGTGAGCACCGTACCTGTTCTTTTCTAGGCCACCCTGCCACCAGCCCTTTCAAAACCATGTCTGCTATTTGTTTTTGACTGCAAGCGTATCCCTTTCACATTTCATTGGCCACCAATTGCGCGTTAAACATTAAACCCTTGCCTGGGGCATGGCTGTGTCCCACACCCGACTTCTGTTCAGCAAACAGCCAGAGTCATGTGCCTGGGGCCTTATTTATTAGATCAGGAACACTGCTTGCTCTTCCCAGTTCTGAGAGCACAGGCATGATCCAAACTCACAACCTTTCACACCTTTTTCAGAAAGAGGAGCAGGAGGGTAGTGAAGAAAAGGCAGAAGAGGACAGAGGACCAGCTAGCCTCATCAATCAATACAAAACCAAACCTGGCTGGATGACTCCAGAGAACTCATTAGACAGCAGGAATCCCAAATGCTTAGCTATAGTGAAAAGACAAAGGATGAGCCCACAGGAGACATGAAGAAATTGACCTAGCAAGTGGCTCTAGGTAGCATGGTAAATCCCATTAGTAGGGCTAGCAGCCAATAGCATGAATTGGAATGTCCCCATCACACTGTTTTGCTGGAGTATTAGGGTTTAGGCTAAAGGAAAGTTTCCCTGCAAAGTGTCTGATTTTAAGAAAACCAAATCAATTTTTTTAAGTGAAAAGTTTAAATTAATTTGCAAGAAAGGGGGGGCAGAATGAATGTATTTTCCAACCAGCTCTTGGCACCAGAACACCATGCTTCTGCCTTACCTTAAAATGGAATTAGCAGGAGAACCAGAGACCACATCGTGGTCTACACTTGACTAGTTTGTATGGGGGTTTAACCACTGGGTTTTAAACAAATAATCCCATAAAACCAAAAAGTGGAGCTCAGATCAGCACAATCTGCTTGAGAAGGCTGGGAGCAGTTGGGCTGGTGTGTATGTGTGCACACAGACTAACTGATGGCATTCTACAGGAGCAATCAGTTGGAACAGGGATGCTACCAGACCACTTACAACACACACCCCTGCCACATTCTTCTTCTCCCTATGGGGAAGGAACACCTCTCTCAGCAATGCACCTGTGTGGCTATCATTAGATCACATTTCTAGTGTGTGTTCTTTGCCCCCCCGCCCCCAGGAATTTAAAATCTTATTCAGCCACTGGTGTGTGGATATCTGAATCATATCACGGCAGCAGCAACTGAGGTGCAAAACAGGGCAGTGGTCATGAAAGCATTCTTACCAACACTGATATGTTATCAGACAATTACTGTTGAAAGGTTTAGTGAAAGAAGTGTCTTAAAGCAAGGACTGTGAAGGAGAATGCAAAGCAGAGAACAAGTTATTGGGATCAGCACAGAGGGAACAGTGAAATGTGATGGCCTGTGATACAAAGGAGGTCAGACTAGATGGTCTCTTCTGGCCTTCAACTCTATGAATCTAAGAAAGAAATGCAGGTGGAGGAAATTCAAGATTTGTGCTTTCCAGGCCTTTGCACCCTATCATTTTTTGATGTTTCCCACACATTTCAGGGGCATAGACCTTTACCCAATTCCTAGGGCTCAGGGTGTAACTTCCTTCATGTTTGTAGGATCTTTTACCATTGAAAGAGCCTTACACAGTAATATCCTTACTCTCTGTTTATTGACAATTACCAAGCAGAATATACATGCTGAGTACACCGTGCAATGCTCACCAATCCTGATAAAGGCAGGCAAACTTCCCCTGTTGGCCAGGACAGATCAGTCTTGTCTGGATCCTGGTTGCTGCTTGTCGCGGTCGTGGCAGAGAAGTCCTGACAGCTCTGGTCTTAGGCTGTGTCCTAGAGATGCGTTCTTCTACCAAGTCTTTCCTTCTTCTTTTTCTGTTTCTTTCTTCGTTCTTTTTCTGCTGTTCTCCTTCTTGGACCCCAGTTTATACAGTGAAACTTGAGTCCTGTTTAGCTATTCCCTAACCAATTAGTTTACTGTAATTTTACTAACCAATCATAACATACCGCAACAGAATTACCTAACCAATCGTACCCTGCCATCTTAGTTGATTTGTACCTAGCAAAATTAATTATACAGCAGACAGAAACAATTAAAAACCAGACAGTGATCATACAGACAAACAATAGGAAAGTAAAGACCATAATCATAGTGAGGATTCCACAATCTGAACTATTGATAAACAGTTTCTTGCCAGACGAAATTCTGTTAAACTAAGTTTTCTTTACCAATCTTGAGATCTGTTTCTTTATCTGGTGAAACTGGGTGCCACTAGGACACAGTTTCCCTCTTAACAGCATGGTATGACACTATTTTAATGCAATTTAAACGGACTGTGAGTAGGTGACTCCAAGTTTTACAGCTAATAGCTGCTGCTCTTCAATCTGGCTGCAGAGGAAGGCTTCAGGCCTTCCAATATGGCTGCAGAAAAACCATATTGTTACACTGTGGCTTTAGTAAATGCAGCACTTCAGAAAGGTGGCCAGAAAGCTGATGGGCTTCTTCAAATACAGCATGAAGACTGATGTAGCCTCTTTCCTTTGTGATGTTATAGGAAAGGACCCAAAAAGTCTGCCACTCCCACACCTATGCTCAGTCCACTTCAGATTTCAGTTTCCATTGCACCTAGATCAAAACGTAGGATGCAGAGCCCCAAGAAACTTGACAATGAAATGTATGATCCCACTGTGAGGGGGTTGTGTGTGCACCAGTGTGTCTGAGAAGCAGCGGTGAAAATAAATTTCTTACAAATACTCTCCTATCGCAACCTGTGCCCGAGTTGCGATAGGACAGTACTGCTACATCGCATCAGACCAGACATGAAGGTATTCTACCTGCCAAGAAGTAAAGCCTGAAAACTAAAGAGGATTTGCAATGTAAAATATTGTAAATGTAAAATATATGTAATTAAAGCAATAACTCTGATTTTCTGTTATTAATGCAGTTTCATTCCCATTGGAGTGTGTGCAGGTCTGGGGAGACTTAAGGCAGGGAGCTGCAGGGGACAGGCACCAGAGTCAGGGCAGGAGGTGTGGGAGGGTGCAGGACAGAGGACAGGGGGTGGGAGTGCAGGAGGCTCAGTGCAGAGGATGGAGGGCTCAGGGCAGGGGGTTGGGTGTGGGGGCTCAGGGCAAGGAGTGGAGGGTGCTGGAGGCTCAGGGCAGGGGGGTGGGTGTGTGGGTGGGAGGCGGAGGAGTCAGGGCCAGGGAGTGAGCTATCCACAGTGATGTGTCTCAAGAGTCAGGGCTGGGAAACCAGCAGCAGTGTGAGACCACCTGGCTTCTTCCCAGGGGCCGCTAGCAACAGAACATGCCAGGAATGTCACATGCACTGCCCAGTACACAGCATCCCCATAGCGCCCCCAGCCAACCCTTTAACCTGCCTGCAGAACTGCTTCACCTGGCTGCGTGCGCCCAGCCAGTGCCAGCCTGCAGCAGCAGGAGCCCGGCTGGGAGAGCTCTTTGCAAGCTGGGCCCCAGCCAGTTCTTTAAACAGCATGTCCTGGGCCAGCTCTTGCCAGAGCGCAGCCTGCTCTTGCCGGAGCAATGCACTGGGGAGCACCCCCTGACTCTCACCTCTGCTAAGAAGGAAGGATGATCTCTCAGTTTCGCAGCAGCTGGGGAAAAAGTTAGCCGGTCCATGTTAAGAGTACCTGCCACTCTCTCTTTCTACTGGCTTCTACAGCATTGGAATGCACCTGGGTCTCTCCAGAGCTATGGATTTCCAATCACAGGCTGATTTTTTTTTCTTGCTCAGATTTTCTTCAAACACGTCAAAACCAGGACCCATAATTCATCATGGGCGCAGCCCCCCGGGTAGGGAGCCTCACTAGGAGATGTATGCAGTCAGGTGACAGAGGTAAATCTTTCAGCCCTGTCGGCATGACGGCTTTCACTGGTGGAGTGGTTCCAGTCGTGAATCGCAGGTCATCGTTTTGTCCCTCTGCTCAAGGCCACCGAGGACAAAGACCGAAGCCTGTTTTTCTGCTCACTTATACAGGGGTTAAGAGTATCGTTGCAGTTATTCTTGATTTACCCTGGTAAGTGAACACAGAGCCAGACTCCCTGTGTTTAGCCACCTCTGAGGTATCCAAGCACTTAATACATCACTCAATCCAGTGTGAATAATGTCAGTGTGTGGGCAAATGCCTTTATTATGCACATTCAAATCACTCAGCAGCTGCATGGAATTTTACCAAAAGCCCCAAATTAGCTTCCAGCACAGCCGAGCAGCTGTGTATGAAATTTAAGCATCGCGTCTTACTTAACTGTGAAAAACTAAGTACCTGAAACAAGGACTTTGCATGGAAGGGCCTCTATGGAGGGAATATAATTCCCTCCTCAAACCTGGCATTTATTTGATTTCTTTGTCAACTGTTCCACACCCAGCATGTGATGGCAGTGAGCTATCCACAATGATGTGTCTCAAGCTATTTTCTGAGATTTTTTTAAAACGCACTCAAAGTCACTAGTACCTTCTGTTGCTCAGTACTTGGTACTTGTCCACAATAGACTGTGTCCACCATCGTGTTTTGCTTTTACCTGTGTTTGCTGCAGTGCCACAATCCTCCCTGGTCTTGACTAAACTTACATCACTGCGTGTCATTTGCAGCAGCTCACTTATTCACCTTCCCTCTTCCCTATGTCTGCTAAATATGCTGGGTCCGAGTCTCCAGGGTGGTCAGGCTGGAATTCAGCACAGGCTCTAACGGGGAAGGGGAATATCTAGCATGAAAGGGTCCGGAGCCATGAAAGTGGCTCTTAGGCACTAACATAACACTAACGAATAGAAGCGAACATCCTGGGCTTGGCTCAGGAGCAGGTTGCATACAGCATCACCATCTTGATGCCATCTAGGGATTTCCTTATTAAGGGAAATCTCCAGCTGCCCTCAGGTTGATTTCTGATGCATTAACCGAGCCGAGCAAAGCAGCTGGAGGTGGGGAGGCAAGGCTCTCACCCACTAGACAACACTGGCTGGCCCTCGTGCTTATCCCTGCTGTGCTCCACTCTTGATGTCTTTCCACGCAGAGAATTCCCTATTTATTCTGATACCTACGATTTCTTTCCTAAATCTTACCCAGTATTCAATCCACAGGCTTAACTCTTTGCTCTGTGGTTATTAACTTTCCTTAACAGTTTCTTGCACAAGATTTTATCAAAAGTCACTTTTAAAAATGCCTGTGTATCAGAGCTGGTTGGGAAACTTTCAGCAAAATGAAACAGTGTGAAAGAAAAGTGACCCCCCCCCCCCCCACACACACACACACACCTTCTTCTGCAACCAGCTCTCGGAGTTCGGTAAAATCTCACTGATTCTTCTGCAGAGGCACAGGGCAGAGCAAGGCAGGCAGACAAACAAAGTTTAGTCTCTCTACAAAGTTTGCAGAACAGAATGTATGTGTGTTGATTTCTGTGATGTTGGCCTGAGACATTTTATGGCAACGTACTGTGTACAGGGCACTAAGTTCTGTGTGACTCAGGCAGCGACTTCCACCCCAGGTGACGTGACAAAGAGACAGAGCTGAGGTGTTGTCTACATTGGGCTCCCTCCACACACAAAAACTCCCACCATTGCAGTGGTTTAGTCCAGTCATAGCAAAGGTGAGATCTCTCGTATAGATTAGACACCCATAACTGCCAGCATTTTACTTGTGTAGTCTAGATGAGCTCTGAGCAGGGTTAAAGGACACAATGCTTAAAATGCTAGCGGCCACCAGGAGCCTGACTATGCTAGTCCTTCCAATGCAGCTGTGCGATTAAAACTACAATAACAACAAAAAAATCACAAAAAGAGTCTAATCTAGACTTTGCTACTGTAGTGCCAAATACACCAGAATATACTGTAGCTAAACCAGACAGAAGAAGAAAGAACTCCTGCAACACCTAATTTGTCTGACCTGATTGTAAGCTCTCCCAGGCAGGGACCATATCTCCCTTTCTCTGTGTACAACGCATGGCATAGTGGGGGTGGGCACTTACTGTAATAATAATAATAGTAAATAATAATTAATAATAATACATTATAATTAATTATGTCATTCAACTCCGGTTAGGACTTTAACAGGATTCCAAAAAGCACTAGATAGATTCGTGGAGATTATTAGCCAGAATGGGTAGGAATGGTGTCTCTAGCCTCTATTTCTCTGGAGGTGGGTGACAGAGGAGAGATCATGTCAGGATTACCTGTTGTGTTCACTCCCTCTGGGACATCTGGCATTGGCCACTGTTGGCAGAAAGGATACCGGGCTGGATGGACCGTTGGTCTGACCCAGTATGGCTGTTCTTATGTTTCAGTGCACTTCTTGTCTCCAAGAAAACGATTAAGTTGTTAAAACTAGCTACTGAAGAGATTAAAAGAACTGAATCTTTTGTTTGACTAACTGACATCCAGAACGAGAAAGCCATGAGCATGGGAAAGAGAGAGACACAAGGTGGGGACTGCTAACCTACAGAAAAATCATTTGGGGGCTGCACACAAAGAGAAGCAAAATAATAAAACAAAACCAAAAAAAGCGCCCCCAACCCCAACCCCTCACTGATGTGGCCCCTGACTGAGGAGAAAGACACTCCTCACATTCCCCTCATATGCCAGAGCCTAGAGGAGCCCAGCCTAATAGATTCTGTGTGCTCCAGCCCCATGCGGGAACGGCGTGGGGACTGGAGCACCAGCATGGGCTCCCCAATGCTGTGGGGGAGACCAGAGTTTCAGGGGCCAGATCCAGGCAAGCTCGGGACCGCATCCGGCCCTTGAGCCTTAGATTCCCCACCCCTGGATTAGGCACTAGAGCAGGCTGAAAAAAATTCTAGCAACATTTTGGATAGGGAATTTGCCAAAATACCCAAACTAAACCCCTCACACTCATTTCACAAGGTGTTTTGTGGAGATGGTTCAATGTTGAGGAATTTCCAGCAGACCCTGCCTGGCTTCCGGACAGTCACTTGCTTGGCTTGTAGCAGACAGCTGGACTGTCTCTGCCTTTGAGGGGTTCAGAGCTTCCGTGTCTACAGCTCCACAGCAGACCTCAAGGCAGACTACCTGGGGTCCATTCCCTTTTGCAGATAACTACATTTGGGGGACTCCAAACTGGAGTGAAACATCACAGATCTCCAGGAAAGAAAATTGCCTTTCTCCACTTAGCTCTATTAAATGGAATTGTTTGAGGAGGTATAAAGACCATGTGGGAAGGAGCATACCCAGGATCAATGGGCCAGAACAAAGGAAGTGAACATTTCCTACTAGTAAGTTCTGGGAGGCTGTGGATTGGGTGGGCACATTTTTTGGCCCAAGGATCACATTGGGGTATGGAAATTGTATGGAGGGACATGAATGCTCACGAAATTGGGGTTGAAGTGCAGAAGCAGATCAGGGCTCTGGCTGGAGGTCGGCTCTGCTGTGAGGGTGGGGCCCGAGATCAGGAGTTCAGGGTGCGGGAGAGGGCTCCAAGCTGGGACCGAGGGGTTTAGAGGATGGAAGGGGGCTCTATGCTGGAGCTGGGACATGGAGTGCAGGGGGGTGAGGACTCTGAGGTGGGGCCAAGGATGAGGAGTTGGAGTGCAGGAGGGGGCTCTGGGTTGGGATCAAGTGGTTTAAAAGGTGAGAGGGATACTGGGAAGGGGTAGGAGATGGGAGGGGTCTCAGGACAGGAGTGCGGGCTCCACACTGCGCTTACTTCCTCAAGCAGCTTCATGTCCCCTTTCTGGCTGGCTCTTATGCAGAGGCACAGTCAGGTGGCTGTGAGTGTTCTTCACCCACCCACCTTCACCCATCCCCTACCCCATATCCACAGATGCTGTCCCTGCAGCTCCCATTAGCTGAGGTTCCCTTCTCCTGGGAGGTATTAACTAGCAATCTGTATGTGTGCATTTGTGCGTGTATGTGTATAACATATGAAAATATCTCCAGTTTGGGCCTTCAATATAGGTCTAATGTTCTGCATTGTTAAGTCAAATCTGTTTTAGATCGTTAACTCGGTAAGGCAGAAGCCAGATCTTCTGATGTTTATGCAAACACCACAGGCTGGGGGTGCCCAGCAGATAACATAGTTAAAACCAGTTCCCTGTTTTTGTGCAAGGGCAGTAGCAGTTCCACTGCAAGAAGAACAGATTTTTCCCCCTCCTTTATGTCTGTTGTTGGCAGGTTGAGCCTTCTCCAGTTTGCCACGTCAATAAGTAGCACCAGTGTTCAGAGGGAATATTAAAGAGTGTTTGTCTTGAATATTTTAACACAGGACCTTGTGGCAATGTTACCATTCAACCATGCACCCCCGAGTACTATGGCATTCCAACAACTTTTGCCTCAGTTTCCCCTCCCCCAACTGTCTTTGGGCCTATTCTGGCCATAGAAGAATCCTAGCCCCTCAGCCCAAGCACTTTGCAGAGAAAGACCTACCTCTTCTAAGGCCAAAGCCACCTTTACCAAAGTCCAAAAGAAACATCAATAAAACCCAAACCACAGCCCAGCTGAGATAAACTGCCAGTCATCTCATTGCAGGCATGCCTCTAGAACATAAGAACGGCCATAATGTGTCGGACCAAAGGTCCATCTAACCCAGTATCCTGTCTGCCGACAGTGGCCAATGCCAGGTGCCCCAGAGGGAGTGAACAGAACAGGTAAGCACCAAGTGATCCCTCTCCTGTCATCCATTTCCAGCCTCTGACAAACAGAGACAGGGGACACCATCCCTTCCCACCCTGGCTAATAGCCATGGATGGACCTATCCTCCATGAATGTATCTAGCGCTGCAGCTCTAGACCCTCCCTCGCACCTAACCACAGGCTTCTGTGTCCTGATCATTTCCAGCACACTCTTCCCCTCGCTCAGGGGTTCAGATAGGCTACTACTCCTCAAAGCCCCCACTTCCAGCACAGCCCTGAAGGAGCAAAGCCACACTGGTCTGGTCCTCCCCCTCTTTCAGCTTACTTCTCGCTCCTCATTCCACTGGCCACCCCTAGCACTTAATGGCCCCAAGTCCTGCTCTTCCCCACCAGGACTTTATTTTGTTTTAGGTCTGCCCACCCCACCCCGGTGTGAGCCAGCTGGTTAATTGGCCTCTCGGGCCCATAGTATCCCTTTTCTATGGTATGTATGGGGGTGAACAGCCCATCACAGCACCCCCAAAAGTCCCCCTGCCTTGAGCCTGATGAACCTCATGTGCCAGGAATACACGTTAGGAAGAGAAAAGGATTGGAGAAATCTATTCATTTAAACAAAAAAAGCTTCTTCACAGTTGAGGGAGCAGTCAGCACTGCTTGGCAAATAAGCATATTGAGTGTCACGTAACGGTACATGTTTCTATTTTGTTCCTGAGCTATATAATGGCAGATAGCACAGCATGAAGCTTGAGTAATCTGAAGGAGGTGAAGTGGGGTAAAGAGACATTGCAGAGCTCTGGAATTAACTTTTTCTTAGCAATTACCTCCTATTTGAATGCCATCTGGTCAATTCCAAAAGGAAAATAATTTGTTCTTCAGATGTACTTTCGTGACACAACACCCACCTTCTCTCAATCGCTTTTCCGCCCCACCCCCAAGCATCAACCAACCGATTTAGCAGTACTCAGGGAGCAGGGAAATCAAAGGCAGGAAAATCATTCCAGATATCCCTTCACATTTATGGCAGCATTTTGACAAGGGGCTCTTTTCCCTTCCAGGGCCTGGCTGACATTAAACTGTGGCCTTAGAACATTTCTGATTAAAGGGGAGATTTGACTTGACAACTGACAACTTGTCCAAACGTAAGGCTCGGAAGCTCAGAATCAATTCCCTACTCCTCTGCAGTCCCCATGGATGGCCTAAAGTTTGTATCTGAATGAATGTAATGACGGAAGAAGCCAATGGAGTTAGATAGGGTGTAAATTAGGGTAACGTGGGGTCAACATGATTCTGAGCACTAAATCAATGTTTGGAAGAAAAGGGGTGTTTCTGTGAGGTCATGGAGGCACATTTCATAAGGCAACTAAGCAGAAGGAATTAAATGGACAGAACTGAGGCCCAACCAATATTGCTGGCCAAAAACAAACTGCGTAATCCAGATGCATTCCAGAGGATTAAGCATCATCTTCCTCTCTGCGTGTTTGCTCTCCTGTGCACTTCACTGTTCTCTCCCCAGCCAGAAGGAGATTGTAGAACTGTCATCTTCTTTAGCAGCTCCCTCCTGCACCACAAGGAATCGATGAGATGAGAGTTTTGCTACTGATTGAATGGGAGCAGGCTCAGACCTATTGCCTGTGACCAATATACCTTTGTAATAACTTGTCCCAGGCTACAGAAGTATAGCAACCCTTCCAGGCTCTAGTTGCCTTTGATCTGTTGGCTATCATATGCCTCACAACAATGCAAACCCCGGGTGAAAACTCAGTCTCATGCTTTACTCCCCTTCCATCTACACTCAAATTGCACTAACCCAGGACTTGGACCCAGGGTCCGAGGATCTACAGGGCTGGAGGGTCCATGCCTGGGTCAAGCCAGGACCCTCTTGTTTTGCAGTGCAGATGCAACCCCCTGGATTTGTGCTCTGGGAACCTGCTGAAAGTCCCACAGACTGACTTTTTTTCTCCTCCAGCCAGGCAAGCTTGATGAACAGGCAAGTTTTCCTGCAGTGCAACATAGCCAAAGGGCTACAGCGGCCACATTCTGTGACGATGCTTGGAAGATGGGGATATGGCCTCAGGCTTGCATAATGCAGTGGACATGATGCAGCCCCAGGCTGGGGCCCAGGGTTCAACAATGCCTAATGGAGGGTTACAAATGAATGTAGATGCTTGAGCCATAGGTTAAGAAATCTAGGGGCTGCTAACTCAAGTTCTGCTAACCCTGGGTTTACTTTCTAATGTAGCCATAACACCAGTGTATGTTCCTATGTCTTGGACAGATAGGGTGTGTCTACACAGCAGGGCTTAACTCGAAATAAGCAATGCAAATTGAGCTACGTCAGTTGTGTATCTTATTTTAAATTGAAATTGGGAGCGTCTACACAGCACTTATTTCGAAATAGAGCACGCTTGCTCCGACTTTCTTTATTCCTCATACAATGAAGGTTACAGGAATCGGAGTAAGAAGTCCTCCAGCTTGACAGTATTTTGACACTATTTAGAAATAAGTGCCTGCTGTGTAGACTTACCCAGCAACACTTGGGGCAGCTAGCTGTTCCCATCCTTTCTGCCACCGCAGCCACGCTTTATTTTTAGTGCACTGGCTCCTTCACAGCTGGCACAGGGATATCTCCTCTCACTGGGAATTATACTTCCAGCTCAACATGTAGACATATCCTTAGGTGCCTACATTCCACTGGAAGTCAATGGCATATAGGTTCCAAAGTCATGGAGGTGCTTGTACAAATGTTACCACATGTTTTCACAAGTCTATGGAGCTCTAGGGGTGTTGAATGAGTTCATCATCATAATGTGCATGAAATCCTGGAAAATGACATCACTAAATCCTTTCCCAGACACTGATTAAACTTGACATGGCACTTTGGTGAGGTTTGTAGTCTCTTTAAAATACATGCAATTAACTTTTCACTTACAGCGGTCAGGATTGTATAGTATGTATATATAGTATGTATAAACTCAGGAAAAGAGGTAGGTGAACTACAGGACTGGTGGTGCAGATAGATACAAGCCCATGTGTGCTTATCTGAGCCATCCACTCCTGGGTCTGCAGAGCTGGTGCCGATTTTTACTACTGCCTGCTTCTGTTCTAACTCACTAAAAGGGAGACCTACCAAAATTGATTTTAAGAAACTTGAAACCCCTTTTCTTAAAAGTGCACATTGACATGAAGATTGGCTGGAACAGTGGTACTTGGATGGGCACCCCCCGCTTTGTATAAGTGCTGTACAGAAGTCAGATGATGGAAATACACGTGGATTTCATTGGCCTGTCAGATTTTGGGGTAAGAAGCTGTCTCTTACTGTGAATGGCTGCTAGGGTGCTGAAAGCATGCAGCTTAGCCTGCAGACCACGGTTGTGGCATTGATTTCATTATTCCACTCTTTGCCTGTCTGTGTCTATCCATTTGCTCTTTCTCAAACAGAATGTAAGCTGTTTGGGACAGGACCCTCTCTTTCTTCTGTGTTTGTTCCACTTCTAGGACAACGAGGTCCTGGTCCCTGACTGGGGCTCCTCAGTGCTAGGAAAATAGAAATAATAAATACTAGGAATAAGGTCTAGCGCCTGGCATGATGGGGCCTGATCTTGGATATGGCTTCCAGGTACCTATTGTACTGCAAATAATAAATCATAGTAATGAGACTTTCCCAAGGAAGCACCATTCAAACTAAATAACTCCATAAATAAAACGAAATAACTCTCGCATTCAGACTAACCTGCTGACTTTTAGACAGGGGTGATGATTCGCAGCCAGAGATTGGGAAAGGATGTTTGTCATGGAGACGTGTGCCCTGATTTATTGTTTTTATCAGAGTTGTAACAGTGGCAAAGTGATTCAAATTCCAGATAGCACACAAGGCATTGCTGCCAAGTCCTCCTTTTATTGGGGCACCAGAGGTGAGTAATGGGAAACTCCTCTTTTCAGGAAATGATGATGGGTTTGTTTGCACAATCACAGATTATAGTGAGAGCAAGCGCCGCTCTGCTCTGGCTCCCATCACACATGTGGTGAGGGGGGGTGACCCCTGGTACCGCCGCGCCAGGCCTTCTGTAATCCAGGCCGTGTTGCTTCGGAGTGGGGGAAAGAGAGCATGACGGGGCAGGGCTTGGGGAAGAGACGGCACCTGCAATGGGGAGGTTACTCTGGGCCCCATGCCTGGAGGTGGTTTTGCCTCAGGCCCTGCACCCATCTTGGGATGGCCCTAGTGAGAGGTAGAGGCCACAAAGGAATCAGAAGCAAGGAGATGAGGTGGTCTTATCTATGGAAAGGACAGAATTCTGCCTTTCCCTGCACAGGGACAGAAGAGAAGGGAATTTGGGGTCAGGATCAGAGGGATACAGAGTACTAGGGGTTTAAAGGGTCATTCTCATCACAAGGTTTCTCCCACTTACAACCCTTTGCCGGTGATTAGCTCCATGGTAGGGAAGCATACATAGGTATGATGAGGGTGGGGCTGTGCTGTTATTCTTGTGCACAAGGCTCCCCCAGTCACCTGTCCAGCTGGTGGCTGGACTCACAGGGAGGCACAGTTTATCAGTTGCCTTGATTAATAGTGTTTGATTCAGTCCTGGGGCTGGGCCTGTCTGAGGTTCCTTCTCCACCCTGCTGCAGGGTGACTACCCCTCTGACATCAGAAGTTTTTACTTCATCTCCTGGCACCAGGACCTTATTTTCAAAACAGCACCAGGAGTAGTGGAACTGGAATAGGCGTGTCCCACTCCCCACCCTCCCCATCCTGGTTACTTTTAGAGCTGCTCTTAGAGAATGAGTGCAGACTTGCTGCTTGCGAGATTACAGGAGCTGGCATTACTTTCCACCTGGGTGCGGTAAGAATTTCTCTGCTTCGGCCACTGTCACTGGCGTTTCGGCTTCCACACAGGATACCAATCAGGTAATTCAGAGCTGCGCAGTCCAGGCTACAGCTGTGGGGCAGGGGCTCACACACAGCCTCCCAGGGGAGACAGGGAATTCAGACCTTCCTCAGAGATGGTCACCTTGAATCACCTGATAATGTGGATAGAGCCTTGGCTGGGGAATCAGGAAATCTGGGTTCTATTCCTGACCCAGCCACTGACTTGCTGTGTCATTTAAGTTACTTTGCCTTTCTGGGTATGCCTACACAGTTAGCCTCCCAGCCCAGGTCGCCAGACTCAGGCTAGTGGGGCTCCTGTTAGCTCTCTGACAATAGCTGTGGAGGCAGCATGTTGAAATTGTGGCTCAGGCTGGAACATGGTTCTAAAGCCCACCCTACAGTAGACTTCCTTTGTGACTCAGTTCCCCCACCTATTACCTGGGGGATGGTGTTGTTCTCTTTCCTTGCAAAGTGCTTTGAGGTTGACAGATGTAAAGCCCATATAAGTATTGTGTATTACAGTATTCAAATGAGTGTGTGGTGGGGAGGGGGTAAAATCCCAAGAGGAAAGATTTAGAGGAGGCACGTCTCAGACCCTTCAGCTCAGAAGTGTCCCTGAATCTCCAGCCTAAGATGTGGGGGACAGAGGCGCACGCCCTGAGAACTTTTATACATGCATGTGCACGCGCACACACTCGGAAAAGGGTGCCTTCCCATTTTTAAAGAGATGTCAGGTCTCAGGAATAGCTACGGACTGCCGTATGTATCGATGCTATTGCACAAGTAATCACTGATTAGAACAAATACCTCTGAGAAGAGAAATTAGCAAGTGACTTCTGATCCCATCGCAAAGATTTTAAAGCTCTTTCCATCTGGTCAGAGTGTGTTCAATGCTGGGTGCTGTCCTGGTAAATCTCTAATGTTTCCCTCACAGTGTATGCTGTTCAGTATATCTCACTGTCTGCGTGTCTCATGTTTGTTTCTGTGTCCCATGCCTGCGATCTCCAGCTGTCTGTATATTGTGTCCCATCTGTCTGTCTGCTAGAGCTGGTCAAAACTAAAATATTCTGAGGTGTGAATATTTGTGTGAATTTGCTTCCCTAAGATTCATGGGATCACATTATTCCTTATTTGCAAGTGATTGGACAACTGCCAGGTATTTGTGCAAATGATCAGAAATCCCAAAAGTTTAATGAATGACAATTCATCTGAAAATCTCCAGACGAAATGCACTATCAGTATTCACCACTTGTGACTGGTAATACTCTTGTTTAAAATGGTTCAGTCCTCCACACTGGGAACAGAAACTCTGCTTTACGATTTAGGTGTCCAAACACAGAGTAAATAGCCCCAGGGAGTGGTTGGAAAACACCCTACAGAAAGAAAATTTGTCATTCCATCTCAGAAAATACATTAGAACAAATCAGGATTTGTTTGTGAACAATTTGCTAACTAAAGGGATTGATTCATAATTAACATCATTTGCAGTGACAGTGGTAATTCAGACAGCTCAGGTTTACTGGTGGGATCTGTGGTGACAACTTAATACCACCATGCTTTCCACCTTGATTCTATTCTCCCCAGACTCCTGGGGCATTCTGTGGACTTACCGTTTTCCTGTATATTTACACACACATTTTTTTTGTAACCATTTTTTAGAGAGTAATGCATTTTGCATTTCCCATATTATGGGGGGCTGATGTTGTGAAAAGGTGCAATACACTATTACCAGTCAGCTCACTCTGGGACATGCATACGTGTGCTTCATGTGAAATTCAAGGATCTCATCCTCATTGGATTTTCTAGAATATGCTTTTTAAGGACTCAGTCCTGCTTCACTGAAGTCA
The DNA here is from genome assembly GCA_019425775.1 of Rafetus swinhoei. NCBI lineage: Eukaryota > Metazoa > Chordata > Testudines > Trionychidae > Rafetus > Rafetus swinhoei. Next base: position 262,624,973 of record CM033437.1, on the reverse strand, counting down.
ATGTAAAGGCTCCCAGGACTGAGAAAATAATTTAGAAAAAAACAAAATTGTGGTCTGGGGATTGCACCTAACAATAACCATCACAGGACCACTCAACCTTTCTTTACACATCAGAAAGAAGAGGGCAAAGTCCCTCCCCCCCATTTCAGTTGCTTGTAACACTAGTTAATAACAGAGTTTGAACATATTGGGGTGTTAGAGATGCATCCTACAGAGAGTCATGATATGGGGACTCTCAGAGCATCATCACTACTGCCTGAGACAAAGAATAATGCTTCTGACATATTAACAACATTAGCAGTGGGACCCTCGTCCAGGCCTGTAGCAATGGGGAAGCATCTGGGGTGAACAGGGGTCCTTGATGTGTTTTCTAGTGCTGAACAGACATAGAAATTGTATAAATGTAATGCAGGACTAGAAGGGACTTTATTAGGTCATCTAGATTAGTCCTGTCCCCTGCATTGAGGTAGGATGAAGTATTATCGAGATCAAGCGTTCTTAACCTTTTTTTTTCTGAGAACCTCTTCAGTATGCTATAAAAATTACAGGGCCCAGCAGGGACTCAGGGCTCCAGGCCAGGGGTGGAACCTTGGGGCATAGTCAGAGTATGACTCCTATTTGGGGGGAAGAGGGAGTAAGGCTGGCATCAGGCTCAAGCCAGCTTTGCACAGTGGGACTTGGGGAGGGAGTGCCACCCCCACACCTGACTCAGCAGGCCACCCAGCTGTCTGGCTTGTGTAGGGTTGCAAGCAAAAAATATAACTCCAAGTGGGGAGTCAGTTCAAAAAGTGTAAAAACTTCTCAAAGTGGAGGGAGAGGGTAGGGCTGCTGTAGTGCTGGAAGGACTCACATTCCTCCAGGGGGCAGCAGATCCCCATTTGAGAAACACTGAGCTAGACCATCCTAGACAGATGTTTATCTAACTTGTTCTGAAAAAAACTTCCAGTGGTGGAGATTCCACAGTATCCCTAGGTAATCTGTTCAGTGCTTAACTGCTCTGACAGTTAGGAAGTTGTTCCTAATGTCTAATCTAAATTTCCCCTTTTGCAGTTTAAGCCCCCTGCTTCTTGTCCTGATCTCAATGGTTCTGAACAATTTACCACTTTTCCATTCATAAGAAGCTCTTACATACTTGAAACAGTTATCATGCCCCACTCAGTTTTCTCTTCTCCAGACTAAACAAAACCAATTTTTCTAATATTTATGCATAAGGTCATTTTTTTAGAACTTTAATCATTTTTGTTGCACTTCTCTGGACTTTTTACAGTTTGCCCACCTCTTTCTCAAAGTGTGGTGCCTAGAATTGGACACAGTACTCCAGTCGAAGCCTTATCTGTGCTGAGTAGAATGGAAGAATTACTCCTCATGTCTTACTTACACACCAATACATCCCAGAATGATATTTGCTTTGTTTGCAACACTATTACATAGTTGACTCATATTTAATTTTTTCACTATAATCCTCCAGATCCCTCCTGGGTGGTAATTTCTCATGTTATATTTATTCAACTGATTAGTCCTTCCTAAGTGTAGTACTTTGCATTTCTCTTCATTGAATTTAATCCTATATATTTCATAACCTTTTTCCAATTTGTCCAGATTATTTTGAATTCTAACCGTGTCCTCCAAAGTGCTTGCAACCTCTCCCAGCTAAATATCATCTGCAGACTTTATAAGTGTACTCTCTATGCCATTATCAAAATAATTTATGAAGATATTGAATAGAACCAGACCCAGGACAGGTCCCTGTGGGATCCACTCAATATGTCCTTCCAGTCTGACAGTGAACCTGTAATAACTACTCTCTGAGTATTGTTTTCCAACCAGTTGTGCACCCTTCTTATAGCAGATTAGTCTAGGACCAGGCTATGTGTCCTGATTTTGTTTATGGGAGGGGGATGTGAGATAGTAGCAGAAGACTTACTAAAGTTGAGATATATTACATCTACCACTTCCCACAAGGTTTGTTACTGTGTTAAAAAAGGATAATAAGTTGGTTTAACGTGATTTGTTTTTTACAAATCCATATTGACTTCTTTATTACCTTATTTTTTGCTTACCAATTGATTGTTTGATTATCTGTACCATTATCGTTCTGGGTACCAAAGTTAAATTTGTCCTTATTCCCCTATTTACAGATAGGTATCTCCTTTTCCAGTCCTCTGGGATCTCTCCTGTCCTTCACAAATTCTCAGAGATAATCACTAATGGCTCAGAGATCTCTTCAGCCAATTCTTTAAGTATTCTATATGTATTTTATCAGGTCTTGCTTACCTGAAGTTATCTAGCCTACCTAAGGATTGTCTACTACACTTACAGTAGTGCAGCTGTGCTGCTATAGCACTTAGTGAGGATGCTGCCTACTGATGGGAGAGCTTGTCCTATCAGCATAGGAGAGAGTGTAGCTGTGTGGATGGGAGAAACTCTTCCATTGACTTAACATTATCTGCCCCAGGAGTTCAGTCAATATCACTGCGTCACACAAGGGTGTGGATTTTCCACACCTCTGAATGATATAATTATACCAACGTAAGTTTGGACTGAGTAATTCTTAATTTTTTTTCCTATTTTAGCTTCAGATCCTATCCCATTTATATCAATGTTCACGCTATTAGTCATCTGGTTACTGTTATCCTTTCTGAAAAGTGAAACAAAAATGGTATTTTAACAATTTGGCCATTACTGCATTTTTTGTCATTGTGTCTCCCACATTAGGAGTAATAGATCTCTTCTGTCCTTGTTCTATTCTTGATTTTAGTGCATTTGTAAAATGTTTTCTTGTTACCCTTTAGGAATTAGGTGTGGATTTTGTTTTGTTTTTTGAAGGGGGAGGTATGGACCCACCATCAACAAGGTTTAGGTTGTACAGGAGAGTAATAAAAAGAGCTATGATAGAATCACAGAACACTAGAACTGGAAGGAACCTCCAGAGGTCAATGAGTCCAGTCCCCTGGACCAAGCATCATCTAGACCAGAGTTTCCCAAACTATGGGCCGCGGCCTGGTACCGGGCCACAGGAAAAAAATACCAAGCCTTAGCGTGGCTGCCAAGAGAGGAGCAGAGCGGGGCGGGTTGGGAGGAGGTGTGGAGGGGGGGGAACTGGCTGCCGGGAAGCAGGGTTGGGAGCAGCAGGGCTGTCTCATGGAGATGGGCGGGGGGTGCAGGAGCGGCCGGCGGAAGCAGGGTTGGGGGCAGCGGGGCTGTCTCATGGAGATGGGTGGGGGGTGCAGGAGCGGCCGGCGGAAGCAGGGTTGGGGTCAGCGGGGCTGTCCGGTGGAGATCGGGGCAGGCAGGTGGGCGGGCAGTGGAAGCAAGTTAGGGGTAGCTGGGCTGTCCAGCAGAAATTGGGGCAGGTGGGCGGGTGGGCGGCAAAAGCAGGGTTAGGGGTAACAGGGCTGTCCCATGGAGATTGGGGCAGGCGGGTGGGCAGCTGGTGGAAGCAGGGTTGGGGGCAGCGGGGCTGTCTGGCAGAGATCGGGGAAGGCGGGCGGCAGAACCAGGACTGGACGGGGGGGCTGGACGGGGGAGATTGGGAGGAGGAGGACTGGAGAACCACCCTCCAGAAGCAGGGCTGGATGGGGGCAGTGGGCTGGCCAGGGGACGGGACGGGACGGGACGGGACGGGACGGGACGGGGGGGGGCCTGGACAGGGGAGATCGGGAGGAGGAGGATGGGAGAACCAGCTGCCAGAAGCAGGGCTGGACGGGGGCAGCGGAGCTGGACTGGGGAGATCGGGAGGCGAAGGAGGGCGGGGAGCGGGACTGACCCCAGCACATGCAGACCCGGGCACACGAGTGAGTCTGGCCCTGGGGATTCCGTTTTGCCCACCCTCCCCCCCCCATACCCTCCCTTGTGTAGTTGCGAACTGCCTGGCTGGTAGACACACTCACACAGCCTGAGCACATCTACCAGCCAGGCAGTTCGCAGCTAAAGACTGATACACCTAATAATAATAAAACTTACCTAATTAGAAAATACCGGACATTTTGTTTGGGAAACCCTGGTCTAGCCAGCTTTCTATCCATCTTACAGTCCATTTATCCAATCCATATTCCCTTAACTTGCTGGCAAGAATATTGTGGGTGACTGTATCAAAAGCTTTGTTAATGCTGGCACTGGGGGCTTTGGGAGGACCAAAAACAACTTATTTGAATATTCATCATTTGCTTAATGAATATGCAAATTTGCAAATGAATGTTACCGGTCCTCCAAAAGCTCGTGAATGGATTTACTGGTCCTCGTGTCAAAAAGTTTGGGAACCTCTGATCTAGACCATCCCTGATAGATGTCTATCTAACCTACTCCTAAATATCTCCAGAGATGGAGATTCCACAATATTCCTAGGCAATTTATTCTAGTGTCTAGCCACCCTGACAGTTAGGAAGATTTTCCTAATGTCCAAACTAAACCTCCCTTACTGCAGCTTAAGCCCATTGCTTCTTGTCCTATCCTCCGAGGCCAAGGAGAACAATTTGTCTTCCTCCTCCTTGTGACACCCTTTTAGATACTTGAAAACCACTATCATGTCCCCTCTTAGTCTTCTTTTTTCTAAACTAACTATGATGAAGGCATACAAAATAGTTAAAGGAATGAAGAATGCTAATCAAGGGCTTTGGGTCACCCTTCCCATAAAACAAGGACAAGAGGGTCCTTTGAATAAGACAAGGTGAAAACTAACAGAAAAAATATATTTTCATGCTATGTATAAGTAACCTTAGCAACTCATTGCTACAGGCTATGGAGTCAAATATTGTATCTTACTGAATTTCAAGAAAGGATTAAGTATGTCTATGAATAACAAGAAAGCCTGTTGCTCCATTACCTAGGGGAAAAGTTGCAAAGCTTATCAACCTTTATGATTCAGGGCATTCCACTAGAGCCCAGAAGCAAACTCTCCTATCAGTGTAGAGTAGTGCACAATTAGGGTATGTCTACACTACAGGACAAAGTTGAATTAAGATATGCAACTTCAGCTACATTCATTGTGTAGCTGAAGTCGAAGTAGCTTAACTCAACTTTTGGTGCTGTCCACACTGCAGGAAGCCAAAGAAAGAACACTCTTCCTTTGACTTCCCTCACTCTTTGTGGAAGCAAGGTTACCGGCATCGACCGGAGTGCCTCTCTCACTTTGAATTAGTTATCTTCACTAGACCACTAATTCGAACCCTGGTAGATTGACAGCAGCAGCTTCGATCTACATCTGCAGTGTAGACATACCCTTAGAGATATTCTGAGGTGACACTAGTGGATGATTCACCTTTCCCTAAGGTCTGCTTGGCACCTGCCACTGCCAGAGATGTTATGCCAGACTAGGTGGGCCATTGGTCAGTTGTATGCAGTAATTCTTACAAATAGTCAGACTTGTACACAGACATAGGCATTGGATCTTTTCCTGCTTCTTTCCTCAGCTACTGTACAACTTAACAAGGTTTATGCTACATTGCTATCTCAACTTTTTCTGCAGATCGTTGGAAGAATACTCCTAGAGACATAGAGGTTAAGGCCAGAACTGAGCACCAGATTTTCTAGTCTGATATCATCGGACACCACCATCATCCACCACCGTACACTAAACCCAAGTCCTTGCTGAGGGCTGTTCTGTGAGTCACCATGACTGACACACCTCCTCCAGGCTGCAACCAGAACCTTCACCATGACTATTATTTACTGTGTGACACTGAACAAGCCTGGGGTATTGTCCTGGAATCAGTGGCTGCTGCTGGAATCATTGCCACAATCATCTTCATGCTCTCGTTACTCATCTTCATCTGTAAGGTCCAAGATGCCACCAAGCGAAGCATGATCCCTATCTATTTTCTCTTCCTCTTTGGCACCCTAGGGATCTTCAGCCTCACCTTTGCTTTCATCATTAAACTCAATGTCCAGACTGGCCCCACCCGCTTCTTCCTCTTTGGGGTTCTTTTCGCCCTCTGCTTTTCCTGCCTCCTGACCCATGCCTTCAATCTTGTCAAACTGGTGAGAGGGAAGATCCGTCTTCAGTACCCAGTGTTGTTGGTTATTGCCATTAGCCTCACTCTGGTGCAGATTATTATAGCCATAATATATGTAGTCATCATAGTGGCCAGACAAAACATGGACTTTGCTACGATGAATGTAGAACAACGCAATAAGGATTTTGTCATGCTTCTGATCTACGTGCTCTTCCTGATGGCTCTCACCTTCCTGATTTCCATGTTCACTTTCTGTGGGACATACAAAGGCTGGAAGAGGCACGGTGCCCACATCTATATCACTCTCCTGTTCTCCATCGCTATCTGGGTGGTGTGGATCACCATGCTTCTGCGAGGCAACCCAGAATTAATGAAACAGCCCATCTGGGATGATCCTGTCATCAGCATTGCTCTGGTGTCCAATGGATGGGTCTTCCTGATGATGTACATAGTGCCTGAATTCTGCTTCCTCACCATCCCACGCAAGCCTGAGGACTACCCTCCGGAAGACTATTCCTGCCAACCTACGTTCATGAAGAAAAAGACCTATGGAGTGGAGAACCAAGCCTATATCAAGGAGGAGATCACAACAGGTATGATGAAGTGGGTTGTTACATCACATTGCAGTGTCCTCTCTTGCAGTGCAGTAGAATGCTGAAGAGAGAGCACCGGCCATGCAGAAGCCCAGCCGTGTGTTGGAAGTGGTAGAGAGGTTTTAAGAAGGGATTTGACAATGATAAATGACTGAGAGGTGTGAAGAGGAAGAGTTTGGTGGATGGGAAACCCAGGTGAAAGAGAATTTCCCTTCCTGAAGAGAGGGCAAGGTTATGGACAAGGAGGAGGCAAAGAATGGGGGAGAGAGGCAAATGAGCAGGCAATTAAATAAATATGAAGACACAGAGATGATCTGAGGAGACCCTACTAAAAGTTGAGAAAACCAGGAGGGTAAACATGCAGGGAGTGTTTGTTTGTTTGTTTGTTTGTTTGTTTGTTTGTTTGTTTGACTAGAACCAGCACTGGGAGTTACAGAGCTATCTAGGTCACCCTGGTAAACAGGTTTTCCTAGTTCTGATATTTCCAAGATCCAAGTAGAAAATACAATTATCTGAGGACAGGGTGGAGAAATTGTCTCTATGAGACTCTCTTTCCCAGTGGCACACGGCCATCACATGTCAGTTCATGCTTCCCAGGGCCGAAGGTAAGGGAAATGATCACTTGCAAGGCGTGCATCTGCTGCTCAGAGTACACTCATGCCCTAGATAGCAAGACTCCCCTTGCAATTTCCCAAGAATGTATTAGGAAAAGGACCTGCCTCGCACCAAACACTGCAGTGGGGTCATGCAGTGTGTGTGAGAGGAACACTGAGGGGGTGGACTCTGTCTAAATCTGCACATGGGAGGACTTTTTGTGTAGGACTTTTTGTAGGGATGTAGGGAAGACAACAGCTATGGAAGAAGAGAGAGAAATTTCAGTACCCCTCCCCTGTCTTTTTTCTTACAACACTTCTCTTCAGTCTCTGGTTGATAAGAAAATGGGAAATGGTAAAATCACCTCTGGAATTCACACTCCTCCTGCCTGCTGGTTACCTAGAGGACCCTCATCGGCAGTTCCCCATACAGTACTGCCTCCCCCAGCCCCCCGATAGTGTTGTGGTGGTGACACTGTGACACTTACTGGCTGCTTTCTTCCCTTTTCCTTCTTGTTTTTAGATCCAGGAAACAGCAAGGACTCACTCTATGTTCCACATTATGCTCACTTTCAGATGGAGGTAAAGACATCTCTTCTTGTTATATCTATTTAACCAGGGAGAGGAGTTAAACAGAGTGCTTTATATGAAGCTACCTTCTGTACAGGATAGGCAGAGATGGGGCCCTGCATGTGGAGTTGGGGTTGATGTCCTCATCTAGAGAAAGGGTGGCCCCGTCTGGGTGAGGCTGTGGTGTTCATTGGCTACTAGGACTGGCAGTGTAATCCATCCTGGGCAGATGAGGGGCTATCCCTTAGTTGTGTAACACACATTTCAGTGCCTGTCAGGATCCACTCCTCACCCCCTTGGAACACACATGCAAAATGAAGGACCACCCATCCCTAATGTGTCATTTATGGACAGCCCCATACCTGCCTCAGTGAAAACTCACTATCCCCACAGGGATGACAGTATCTGTCAGAGCTGGGCGAGGCCTAATGGTTCATTTCTTATCCGCACTCCCTGCCCTGCACACGCCCTGCCCAATACAGGACTGTTCTCCACAGCTGATTGCAGAGTGCTTTGTCCAGTGTGGCTTCAAAGGGCTCAGCGAGCAATGTGGGTTCTGCCATTTCTCTTGGCAGTGTGCGCCGCAGCCTAACAGCCTGTGCTCTCAGGAAGTGGCTCCTGATATTCAGTGTAGCAGTTAATTCCCCTTTTACTTATTCTCATCCCATTTTTACTTTTCTCCGGTTTTGAAGTTTGATCACGTGATTGTTTCTTTTTCAGAACCTCCCACCCCAGCAGGAGTTCTCCATCCCCCGGCCTAAAACCCGGGCCAGTCCGTATGAGGATTACACCGGTGGGCAAGGCACCAAGTAACAGCTCAGTGAGGAGCCAAGAGACAATGCACAGGCAGTAAGGGTGGAAGGAAAGGCCATTGCTTGCTTCTATCCTGCTAAAGAGACAGAACCAGACTGGCAGGGTGGTGGCAGATGAAAGGGATGGGCCCTTTTTCTTCCTCACCTCCCTTTGACTCTACACATACAGCACTTTAATTCCCTTCCATTCATCCGGCAGAGCACTTTGATCATATAGTGCCTGCCCCTGTTCACTCCATTCCCTGCCCTCATCCATGTGACCGAGCACATTTGCTTCCTGATGGCACCAAAGCTTCTGGCTATGAGGCTATAAGGCCCAGAGACTTTGACCCTAGGCCCCTCAGCCCTGATCACCTTGGTGTCTCTGTGTTCACTGTCAACTGCTAAACTGAAACAAGCAACTGCCTCCTCACCTAGGTACCACAGTCTCATGTATTGCTGGAAGTACCTGATCCATATAGCACTGATCCACCCAAGTATTGCAGCCTCTCCCATCTCTCTACTTCCACTGCACTGAGTCACACAGCTAGACCTGGCTGGGAAAGCTTTCTTTCTTTCTTTCTTTCTTTCTTCCTTCCAACCCCTATAGACCTGGCTGGCAAATGGGGGTGAGGGCACTTAATGAAAAGTTTTGGGGATGTTATTTTTCATTTGAATTGTGAAACCTTCCACATTTGGGGTACATCTACACAGCACCCTTAGTTCGAAATAAGCTATGCAATTTGAGCTACGCAAATTGCGTAGCTTATTTCAAGATAGTCTGTTCTGAATTCCCTTAATCCTCATGGAACGAGGTTTACTGGGATGTCGGAATAGTATGCCCATTATTTTGAAAGATTTCAAAATAACGGGTGTGCTGTCAAGACATAGAATAGCTGTTTCAGGATACCAGAAGTATCCCAAAATAGCGCCACAGTGTAGACGTACCCTTCCTGGCCAGCAATCCTAACAGCTCCCTTCCTAGACACTCTGCTCACCACTGATTCCCAGACAACCTTTCCAGCACTCCCAACGGATCCCCACAGAGCTCCTTCCCAGCACTGACTCCTACTCTCTAGCAATCTGATCTACCCAGCACTGATTTCTGTTCCCCAACCCTCCTTTCTAACACTGGCTTCCAGTTCTTCCAGTCTCTGAGTCTTATGCTTCCTGGTCACCTGATCTCCCAAGCCAGGAGGGGAGAGAAGGGAAGGCAGACTCTCTCTTTCCCAGAAGCAGGTGTGAGCTGCATCCTGGGGAGAAGTGTGCAGCGTTGACTTTTCCTGGAGACCGCGATGCATTTTGTAAATAGCCTCAATTGACATTTATATATAAATACACCGACATCTCCATGTGAACAGGCTTGGGACATTAGTGGCTGATGATTCTCTATTTATTTAGTACTTTATATGTGGGATATTTAATCAAAGCCTGGCTCAGAGGAACTGGCAGTCTTCATCAGTGAAATGAACCTGCAAGTGCAGTGGAGGAGCAGGGGCCAGTATTTGTCATTTGTGACACTCCATGGCTTGTAGTGAGTGAGTTGGCACAAGTCGCCCAGAGGGAGCAGGGTGGAGACATCAAGCACCGAGCCCTCTAGAGGTTGTCATTGTGGATCAGGGTGAGCCTTGTAAGGTGATGCGCTCTTGGAGAAGATTTTGTAGCACTGGCTTCTCTGTGCTACTGTTCCAGGAAGGAAAAGATCATTCAGATGGTGTGTTGCCCAAGAAATGAAGAACCGGGCCCTACAAGCCATGTGTGTAGAAGGCTGTGAGTGTTTTAGCTATGCATTCACATGTGTGTGCATCTGGATTATATTGTCTGTGCCTTGTTCCACACTGAACATGCAGTCAGGATGTAACTAATAATAAATAAGAAGAAATAATAATGTGTATCTGTTTATTTCAGTTTATAAAAGTGCACCTGTCTAATGCTCTGGGTGCATGTACCAGATTTATTGATAGCAGATAGCAGCCATTGTCCTAAGATGCAGGGACCTCCTGGATTCCTCCTTGGATTCCTCACCCCCACCTATTTACTCAACCCTAAATGAAACCCTATGTACACTCACACTCTAGAAAACACCTGGGGAAACAAGTAGGTCTTGCAGTGTCAGCTGAAGTCAACAAATTCAGGCTCTGGAGAACCAACAGAGGAAGCAAACTCCATAGTAGTGGACTCCTCCTAGAAGGTTCCTTGCCTTCAATTCCCTTCTTCATTAAACCAGGGAGCTGTTATCTGAAGCACTCGGGTAATCTTAGTTTCTGTGGTTTTAAAACAAAGGCCTTGCCTGGATTAGCAAAACTCAGAGGTGTAATTCCCCATCAGTGCTAGCTGGCAACAGGGGAAGCGCTAATGTAGACTAGACTCATGAGTCTAACCTCGTCCTCTGTTGCCACTAGCACTTCACCTGCTGCTTTCAGCAATGGAGTAACGATAATGAAGACTCAGAGGTGCAAAGGCAGCTAGTGTTGACACACTTGGACAGACGTGTGGTCTCTGAGGAAACCAGGACCTACCCAATTTGATTTTATTCCTTAAAATCAAAACCCTAAACTACCCCTGAGGCTCCATCCCTTCCCCTGAGGCCCTGCCCTCATGTCACCCCTTCTCCCTGAGCCCACACCCTTGCAACACACCTCCCACACTGTCTTTTCCTCCCAGGACCCCACCCCCACTTGCTCCTTTCCACCTCCCCCCCCACATCACTCACTCATAAGGCCAATAAAAGGTGATGGGGCCTCAGCTGCCTGACCCGCTAGTTCCAGACCCCCTCCACAGAATCATTCTTTCTAACTTGGCTATGAAGAAAACAAGGCGTTGTCCTGTAGCATCTTAGAGACTAAAAATATATATGTTTATAGTATCATGAACTTTTGCGAGCAAGACCCACTTCCTCAGATGAGCAGAGTGGAGAAAAAAGGGAGGAACCTCCCAATATATAACAGAAAAAGAAGGGAGGGAAGGGGGAAGTATCTGTCAATTGTAGTGAAGGTGCTAATGAGGCTAATTTAAGTGCCCCATACTTAGCTTTCGATGTCAGTTGAGTGTTGAATATAATGGCCCATCCGGTCTTTGTTCAGAGAGAGAGAGAGAGAGAGAGAGAGAGTGAGAGAGAATGTCAAATTTGCAGAAGAAGCCCAGTTCCGCAGTTTCTCTCTGTAGTTGGTTTTGAAATTCCTTTGTAGAAGAATGGCTAGTTTTAAATCCATGACTGAGTGCCCAGGCAGGTCAAAATGTGCTTCTACAGGTTTTTGTGTATTACCCTTTCTGGGTATGTCTACACTAGCCCCCTAGTTCGAACTAGGGAGGCTAATGTAGGCATTCGAAGTTGCAAATCAAGCCTGGGATTTAAATATCCCACGCTTGATTTGCATCTTCAACGGTCGCCATTTTTGAAATTTACAAGTCGGACTAACTGCCCGCGTCTACGCGGCGGGGACCAGTAGTTGAATTAAAGCCCTAGTTGAACTACCTGTTATTCCTCCTGGAATGAGGTTTAACAGGTAGTTTGAACTGGGGCTTTAATTCAAACTACCGGTCCCTGCCATGTGTAGATGCGGGCAGTTAGTCCGACTTGTAAATTTCAAAAATGGCGACGGCGAAATGCAAATCAGCGCGGGATATTTAAATCCCGGGCTTGATTTGCAACTTCGAATGCCTACATTAGCCTCCCTAGTTCGAACTAGGGGGCTAGTGTAGACATACCCTCTGATATTTGATTTGTGTCCATTTATCCTTTGTCCAGTTTGGCCAGTATACATGGCAGAGGGGCATTGCTGGCACTTGATGGCATATCCCCCCCATTCTTTTTTTTTTCTCCAAGGTTCTAGAGGACTACTCATTGTTTTTTTAAAGTTACAGACTAACACAGCTGCCCCTCTGAGACTTTTTGGCTAGGAAGGTTCAGTTAGGACTCGGGCTTGGAGCACAGAACATGGGCCCTTGACTTTAAGACAGGAAGGTGAAGGCCAAGGCACCGAGGCAATGGAAGGAGACTGTGGAGAGAACATGAGCTGTTTTCTAACCCCCAAGGAAGGTAGATTGGAGACTCCATTTGCACAGCTCTTCCCTGACCCTACTCTGGATGCTACTTTGCTAGCTTGTGTCCAAATTGTCTGTATCCGCAAACTGCAGGAAGAGTTCAGGATGAGCTAAGAGATGCCTCCAAGAGTTTATTCTCACTGTGCTGCATAGGTCCATTGCAGGATCAATGTACAAGGGATTTCCTGCTACAATTCCTTTGCCTGTCTCTACACCTTTCAAATAAATCCCCTTAGTCTAAAGTTGCTAAAGCAAAAACATCAGTAAGACAAAACCTTCAATTCTGTAAAAAACCAAAAGACAGATTATACGAGAGGGGGCAAAGAGCCTTCCCTCTCCCCCTTCACCCCCATTACATGGTGTTACAGACCAGGCCGTGTCTGGGCACAGCTGAGGGCATCCGCTCAGGGCGAATTGCTCAACTTCAGGGCTCCTTACAGCCCCCAGACTGGAGACCTTCCAAAATAGGCCACAAACCAGTCCCAGAGCGCTTCAGCTGCCTGCCTGATGCCTCACAAGCAAAACCCCTCCGACACCCCAGCAATATCCGTGCCCCAGATGGCCCCGGGCCTCATACACAGGTGAGGGGTCTTAGAACCCAATCTCACCTACCCCGAACAAGTTCTGTCCGGTTCCAAGAAACCAGCCACAGATCCCGGGCCAATTTACTCTCTGGATCTTACCCACAAATCACGCTGAGCCAATCCTTTAGAATCTACAATCTAAAGTAACACATGGCCTGTGCAAAGGACAGGAACAGTTGCGCTCCCTGCATTCAGGGGGTAGGGGGGAAGCAGTACTTCAGGCCTTCTTCACTAGCTTGCAGCACATGCTAAGTGTGTGAGTGGAACTTGCAGGGGACTGGGCTACATGACCTCTTGGGGTCCCTTGATGTCCTGTGATTCTGTGTTGCCCCACCAAAGCATGATGTGCCACGTCTGTAGGCTTCCAAAGCACCATGAAGTGCCCAGGATAAGTCTGTTTCTCTCAAACTCTCCCTAAGATGCCACAGTAGGGTGCGGCACTGCTGTACTTTATTGGCAAAGCATAGGCCTATATGCAGCCAGGATGTTAATTCCAGAGTCGAATTTCAGAACAAGTTGAACCTCTCTAGTCTGGCACTCGCTGGTCCGGCAACCTCCGTGGTCCAGCATGATTTTAGTTAGACAGATGTCCACTTACCATGAGTGTGGCCAAGTTTCCTGCAGTCCCATAAAGTTTGTTTACAGCCACCACTCGTGGCACGTAGCATTCTGTGCTGCTATTTAGCTCTAATTTACCCTCAAATGTCTTCTAACTGCCCCGTAAGTAGTGGAAGTGTTGGTAACGCTGCTAGACAATACTGACTGTCATTGACTGTGACACTGAGAAGCTTGCAGGATCTAGCCCATGAAGTGACCCCTTGAGAAAGGACACTGCAATTTAGTACAGAAATGTTCCCCAAAACATGAAAACCCCAAGTGAGTACAGCTATGGAAACGTCCTCATGTATTGAAGTAGTTTTCATTTTTAATCCTGTCAGTGGAAAAATTGCCTGTAGAAAGTCATCATCTTAGTAATTCGTTAAGTAGAACAGCCCAGATCTTATCACTAACGAAGTGAACAAACAGATGGGTGTGTTTACGGGGCCACCTGACCTGTAATGAATGCTGGGCTCCTGTTCGTGGAACAGGAGATGCAGGAATAAATCCCATCTGCCTGTGGAAAGTGACATTCTAATGTTTATTGCTCCGCTGCAAAATTTTGAAACTAGCCACTAGGTGGCAGTCTTGTGTCAAGGAAATCCAGCTGTTGGCCAAAAAAAGTTGAGCACAAAGTGGCTCTGAATTTCAGGAGATAGGACATTTCTGGAAACTGGGACATGGGAACTCTGGTCAGACACACCACCATGAGTCTGTGATAGATCCTTCGCCATTGTTCCCTTTAAATACTGACCTTCAGTTTTGCCTTTCATGTATAATTTTCAGCTAATGCTTGTTCTTTCTCTGTGAGCCTGTGGTTACCATGCTGAGCCTGAAAAGTAAGTGTTGACCGATTTTGCAATTTTATTGAGAGTCTGGCTGGGTTTTAATTGGCTTATTTCCCTTCAGGCTCCAAATCCTGGAATCCTGTGCTAAACAGGAAAGAGTCCATTTACTTTTTATTATTATTTTATTTTTTAATGTAATTTTCCTTCAGGGCTGGTTGAAATTCAGGTATTTCCAGCATACAGAAAAGTCTAACATTTGAAGTTTCCTTCCATCTGGATCAGGTGAATAATCAAAATTTCTCAGGAAACAAAATTTCCCAATGTTTTTGTTTCTGTAAGGTTGAAGTGCTTCCTTTGGACTTTATATCTTGCATAATTATAAAAGTCAAAGCCCTTTAATACAAATATTTGACAAGAATGTCACAACAGTGTTTCTGCAACACATTTTGTTTACATTGAATCAGCATTTCCCTACGGAAAATTCTTCCATTGGAAAACCCTTGATCAGCTCTAGTCTTGTCTACGCAAGAACGTTGCACTAGCATAGTTTTAAATCCATTCTGAAGCCAGTAGCAAAGACTGTTGGGACACATTTATTCTCATAGGAAAAGGGATTTATTTCTATTTTTATCTGAGTTGAACTAGCCCCTCCCACTGTTCACATCACCACAGCTACACTCGATGCACTAGCTTGATCCCAGCTAGTGTGACTAGGTCTCCTCAGTCTGGGAGTGACAGCCCCCTTCTAGCCCCAAGTGTACACATCTGTACTCTAAGGATAGGTCCATGTGGTCACTGGGTGGTGTGATTCTCAGCTCAGGTAAACATACACGTGCTAGCTCTGCTCACACTCGCATCTAAACAGAGCCGCATGGGCCATGGCAAAGGCAGCCTTGCAGGTTAGCTGCTCAAGGACATGCCAGGAGGGTGGGGGGGGGAGCAGGTGGGATTGTTTTGGAGGTATGCCTGCATTGCATTGGCCTGTGCCTGTTCACTTTGGCTCATGGGGCTGTTTCATTGCAGTGCAGTCAGCTGGGCCTAGGCAGGAGCCCTGGCTCTTGGAGCCTGAGAGATGAGAGGGTCCCAAAGCCCAGGCTGCAGCTCAAACCCAGAAGTCTACACTGCAGTCAGAGAGCCCCGCAGCCTGAACTCCATGATGAGCCTGTGTCGACTGGCATGGGCCAGCTGCAGGTGTCTAGTTGCAGTGTACACATACCAACAGACAGCTAACCTGAGCCACCACCCATTCTGCTGCAACCACATGGCTATTGTAATGCCTAGCTTGAGCATAGCCAGCATGTATATGATTTCTCAAGCTGGGAATTACCCCCCTCCCAGCTGCTGTGTACAGGCAGGCCCCGACTTATGAATGGGTTACGTTCCGAACACCTGATCTTAACTCGATTTGGTCGTAAGTCGGAAATACTCTTAAACGCGTGCCCGCGCTGTTCGAAAAACTTGACGTACATGGTTCTCAACTCGAAAATATTATAATGGGGTTAATGGGAGGTTGGTCGTAAGTACGGATGGTTGTAAGTCGGTGTGTTCGTAAGTCAGGGAGTGGCTGTAGTAGGTGTATCCTTAGTGACTTGCCCAAGGTCACACAGTAAGGCTGTGGCAGAGCCAGGAAATGAACCCATATTTCCTAAGTCCCAGTCTAGGGCCTTAACTGTGCAGAATGAAGTTTAGTGACATAACAAGAAACCCACTTTGTGTGTTGGTTTGAAATCTGTACAGGGGATGGTGAAATGAATAAGCCTGTGATGGTTCAGTTACAATGAACATGGCATAGGAAAGTTTATTTTAGAAACTGCCTTTATGCAACAAATCTCCATCTGCGCACCATGACCTTCGGGAAAGTCCAGATTCACATCTGGATCTGGACATTGCAGTTCTGGCAAGTCTTATTTATTAATAAAGCACATGACCCAAAATTACTCTGCAAAGAATATGTAAAGCAACCCAGCTGTGTAAAGCAACCCAGATGTGTAAAGCAACCCAGATGTGAAAAACCACAACATTCTATGTGTTTTCCATCTAGTCCACCAGATCTAACGAATAAGAGTGATGCCCTGTCTTTTACCTTTTCTGATTGAAGTATTAATGCCAGAAAGTAAGTTTGTCCTTGCTTGGCTATTCAAGTCTGAACTACCAATAATCTCTTTTCCCTGGCTAAACTTCACAAATTTATTTCTCAGATGTAATGTAAAACTGAATTCCTGACCACATGCAGTCCTTACAGAGCCTGTAGCATTTCTTGCAAGACACTTTGTAATGTGCATTGCCATAGTGCTGAGAGGCCCCAACAGGGAGGGGAGAAAGACTGCTAGATGTTGTGCAAACACCTAGTAAGAGAGCACCAGCTCCAGAGAGCTTTCCATCTGATCAGACAAGCCAAAGTGCAGCAGAGGTGAAGAGTTTTGTTCAAGGTTACACAGTGGCAGAGATTTTCTCCTTGGTTCACAGTCCAGATTTGATTTAGAGTATTTATATTCTGTTTAAACCTTCCCTCACGCCCACCACACACACACACACACACACACACACACAGATAGTGAGATGTAAAATGGCAGGTGAAGAGTGCTGCATCAGAGAAATCACAAAGCACTGGGCAAGGAGGGTAAATATAACAATTCCTTCCTAGAGATCCTGAGGCATAAGAAGGCAATGTGACCTGTCCAGGATCACACTGCAAATAGTGGTGGAGTTAGGAATAAATCCTAGATCTACTGATTTCCCCTCTGTGCCCTTTCCTCTGGACCATACTGATCTCCCAGTTCTGAAGAGTGAGCAAGGAAGGGGATCTGGAAGGGCAGGGACCTATGAGCTTGACCATAAGGAGTTTTCATGAAATCGTTCTATTGGAGCATGGGAGCTTGCCCCTCTGCAGCCCTTCACTTGTTTCCTAAAGAGGAATTGACTGGAGGCCAGAGCTCTCTATGTGAATTTCAGACTCACAAAAAGTCTAAGGCACCAGATTATAATCTGGAAGATCAGGGCTCACTTCCCAGATCTGCCACAAACTCCTTGTGTGACCTAGGCTAAGTCAATTACCCTCTGTGGTTCCATTTCCCATCTGTAAAATGGAGGGAGCATTTCCTTTTTCTTCTCTACTAAGCCTGGAAGCTCTTTGGGGGCAAGGACTGTCTGGCTACGTCTACACTGCCGGTTTTGCCAGCAATAAGTATGCAAATGAGGCACTGATTAGCATAGCGCCACACCTTATTTGCATAATTTATTCAAGCTGGTTTTGTGGTTAAAAAAGGTAGTGTGAACGTTTTCTTTTTGTGCAAAAACCTTTTCCCACAGATCCTTATGCCTCAAAAAAGGAGGTTTACTGATCTGGCGGGAAAAGGGGTTTTTGCACAAAAAGAAAACGTCCACACTGCTTGTTTTTGCATAAAAACCCCTAGGCAAAAACAGATCGGCAGAAAATATGCTAATGAGATTGTGACTCATGCAAATGAGTCTCTCATTAGCATATTTTTTGAGAGAAAACTCGTGGTGTAGACGTAACCTCTGTGTTTTTATACACTACTTAGCACAGGGCTACTCAACTTTGGAAGCCCCGGAGCCACAACAATACCCGCAGCACATGCTGAGGGCTGCAACTTAAGAGTGGTTGCATATATATGCAAATATATGCAAATAGCTTTCCACACAATGCTCTGGTGCTCCTGGCACCTCCACCCTGGGGGCTAGAAATGCTGACACCCTGTACCTGTCTGTTCCAGTCAGCCCATCCACTTGCATCTTTCAGTGCTCACCCCACCTGGGAGACACCTTGCCATGGTGGAGCATGTTCCCAGTGGGGGCCATGTTCAAAGGATCCCACCCGTGGGCCACATGTTGAGCCCCGTGTAAACCCAAACTGCACTGCGGGCCATAAACAAATGGGCTGTGGGCCGTATGGGCCACATGTGGCTCATGGGCTGTGTGTTGAGTAGCCCTGATTCAGCACATCAAGACTCTGACCTTGGGTGAGACTTCTAGGGGTTACCACAACACTGATACATATTAAACAGAGTCTCCACTCCCATCCCTCAAGCCTGAGCAGCACAGCTCCTGCAGCGCCTCATGGTCAGGTGTTCCTGGTCCATTGAAGCTTCCCTAAAGGGAGAGCCACAAGCTGCAGATAATTCTTTCTAGAGCTTGAGATGTTTTCATTGTCTGGGTTATTCGGCTATGTAAGAAAATATGAGAAACTTATTTTTTTTTAAAAGAAGGAAAGCTGAGATTGGAAGTGACTTCAGGGCATTGAAGAGCCGCAATGTTGAAAACAGAAAAATGTTCCTTAAAGGGACAGAACTATCAGTGCTTTCTCTTCTGGTTTCCTCCTACAGAACACACTCTTTAAAATGCAGTTAGACTTGTGGAGCATGTTATTCTGCCTTCACCTGTGCAGCTGATGCTCTCGCAGAAGTCATTTGGAGCAGAATGATATCGTCTCAGTGGGAAAATGGCCCATCCATAGGAGAAAAGTCAAGTCCTTACCAATCAAGTTAATAGCAAAACTCCATGTGGCTTTAGGCCTGGAATTATATACAGCTAGATAGTTATTTAATAATCCTTATGGACATGTGGAGTTTAGAAACAGCTATAGAAATAAAAACATAGGATTGTGTTTTTTATTACAGACTCACAGAAGTGCAGGAGTAGAAGTGACCTCATCTAGTCCAGTGCACTGCATTCAAGGCAGGACTGTACAATACCCTACTACATTAATTGTAATTAAGAACCAAAATGGCACATTTCTTTCAGATTCCAGGAATTCCATCTTCCCTCCCTAAAATACCAAGTAGGAAATCCAAATGCATGGGCAGCTTGGATGCCTGTCCTCTTAACCTGACTTTACAGATGTACTTGCTGTGTATGTACTTGTCTCCAGAGGTCATGTGGGGGAAACAGGTGTGGGAGGAGGGGAAAAGGGAATGGTGTGTGTCACATAATTAAAGGCCACATCATAAGACATACACGCAAGGGGATGGAACTGATGTACTGTGAATCTTAATTTTGGCACTTATTAATAGTTACCATAATTTTAAATCCATCTAATGGTAACTATATGACCCCCCCCCCCGCCCCTTCCACACACACACACATAGTGTGAGGCTCAGGTCAGGGCTCATCCATTTTTTGCAGTAACCTGATGGAAACTCTTACAGAGAGCTATGCCCATCATCATGACTTGCAAAGATAAGTGCCCATGCCCATGGATAAGTGCAAAAGACTAACCAAGCCTTTGCATGGCTGGTTTTTTCTCTACATCCCCTCAGGTGAGCCTCTGTTCATTCAAACTTAGAACTTATTTTGTAAAGCAAAGGCTTCAAGGTCTTAGACCTGAAACTATCGTACCCTGCTCTCACACTGTAAGTAGGGCAGCAGCCTGCATCACTGGCATGGAGCCAGGCCTGAGGTGTGAGTGTCCCAGATTGTCTCACCTCTCCAGAGCACTAAAAGAGAAACTCCAATGTGACTGAAGGAGTCTTCTGCACCGTTGTGCTCTCTGGGCAAACTGCCTTCTTCCTCACTACGCCCTGGGCAGGGAGGGATGGAAATTGCAAGGCCCACATGGCAAAGGAAGAACACCCATCCTTGCTGCTGTCACAGCTTTATTAAACATCCCACATGAGGTGAATGAGTCACCTCTTACATCACTAGCACTTCCAGCTGTTAATGTGCAATGGGCACCGATGGGGTGGGAGGAGCATGTTCTTTCTAGGATCCTGTTTTCAGAGATATTTATAATGCACATAGCCTAGAATCAGCTATTCGGACTCCAGCTCAGGACGACATCCTGATTCAGGAAGGGTGTTTAACATTCAGCCTGGCCTCTAGACCCAGTGAAGTCACTGAGGCTTAAGCAACTTTTTGGAATCAGAGCCTATTACAAAATAATTCTTTAGCACCAGCCATTTATGTTAAATGGTAAATCCTCTCATGAAGGAAAGGGGAGATTAGCTATACCCCCATAGACTTTAAGATCAAAAGGGGCCATCATGATCATTGATCACACCATCCCTAAGGGGGTGCAGGGCTCAAGACAACCCCCCTCTGTTCCAGACCCCACCCTGGCTCCCACCCCTCCTCTTCCTGCCCCTGCTCTGCCCATTCCCATTGCACCCCATCCCCCAAGTGCCCTCCCCAAGTGACATCACCCAGGGGATTACTGGAGTAGGGGAGGTATGAAACAGCAACTGGGCTTGGGGACCCCCTGCACTCACCAAAGTGGCATGAAGTGGAGCGACCTGGCCCCAGCCTGCTGCGCTTCCTCCAAGCCCAGTTCCCAGCCGTGCTGCTAAGACAAGGTCACTCCACTTTCCACCGTTGTGGTGAAGCAGAGCGACCCTGAGGAAAGACGGTGGAGAGGAGCAGGCTGGGGTTGGGTCACTCCACTTCCCACAGCTCCCACCGCCAAAGGTAAGTGTGGGGTTGGGCCCAACTCCTGCTGCCGGCACCAGGATCCTGGTAATCCCTCAGGCAACCCTGAGTCCCACAGGGCCCCTCAAAGCATGGGGCTTGACACAGCCGCTCCGAAGCATCCTATGGACGGGATGATTCTGCCTCCTGCACACTGCAGACCTTAGAACCTCACCCATTCCTGTAATAGACCCCTAGCCTCTGGCTGAGTTACTGAAGTCCTCAAATCATGGGTTAAAGACTTCAAATTACAGAGCATCCACCATTTACACTAGTTTAAATCTGCAAGTGACCCAGGCTCTATGTTGAAGAGGAAGGTGAAAAAAAAACCAGGGTCTCGGCCAATCTCACCTGGGGAAAAATTGCTTCCCAGACCCAAACATGGTGATCAGCTAGACCCTTAGCACGTGGGCAAGACCTGCCAGGCAGATACCTTGGAAAGAATTTGCTGTAGTAACGCTGTAGTACTGGAGTTCATGGCAGGGAGTTGGTCTGACTGTGGCACTCAGTGTCTGTGCTTGTTGAGGAGTCCAGAGGAGAGGAAGGAATCAGTGAGTTGGAGATTAGCCCTGTATTCTCTTGGCACTCAGCTCTGCCTGCCAGGAGCCCTGGCACCATAAATGGGATACCATCTTCATAGCCACCATTTTGGATGTGAAGAATGGTCATGTGACTGAAAGGGAAGCTTGTGAGTAAGGAGCCATTGAGGGTGACGAGTTACATGTTTGACAGAGGTTTAATAAAGTATCTTCTGATGAAGGCTCTTGGTGCGTGTAAGGAGGTGAACATGCTACATCCATGGAGGCAGGGTGGGGGAAGAAAACCACCCCTTCAATCAGCCACAGTGTGATCTCTCCCTGATTCTAGCCCTGGGAGGTAGGGTTGTAGAAGCGTTGCTCTACATGTACCTCTACCATCCTCTTTGCTTCCTATCACATCACTGCAACTTGCTTGGGTGCAGGCTGGAACATCGTTCAAGGCCCAAAGAAACCCTGCTGCAGTGCAAGATTCTGACAAAGAAATGGCCATGCTGTCGGCCTTGGAAGCCAGAGATGAAGCAGCAGGCACTTAAGAACAGAGCTCCCTGGAAAATTTCCCACCCCTGGCTGGGACATGGGACGAATCTCATCATATTTCTGAGGGATTCATGAACTTCAAACATCTAGGCAGGGTTGCCCCCCCCCCCTTCCCCTTCTTGTTTGGTACTTAACAGTGGGAGAGTTCAGTCCCACACAGGCCCCTTTGAAAGGGAATGGTTTGCCCCAGGCGTTTTTCAGCCTCCGTCTGGTCAATAGAAGGTGAATACTAAGATCACAAAGGTGAGGGCCATCAGGCAAAGAACATGCATGACAGATTCTGTGTTGCATCGCTCTGTCTCCATCCGAGCAAAGTCCATGACATGTGTAAGTGACCATGTTGCTAAGTGAATTATGATGACCACATAATTCATAATCTGTATTAGAGTGAGGCCAACAGTATAAACCAGCATCCTTGGCTGTGATACAGTGAGGTTTTCCCCTCAGGAGTTTAAGGACTTTGAAGGCTTGGGTCAAGAGACAAGAGAAGCAGAGAGCAAATAGGACCTCAAAAAGGAAGGCAGGAACGGGGTTGGATGGGGGAGGGGAAGACACTTAGGAAATACAGAAGGAAGAGGAACTGGATGGTGACAAGTTTCCTCTTCTTGCAATTTTTGATCTTGCAGATGAGAACGAAGAATACCATTAAAAGGGCCCAGAAAGTCAGGATAACCATGGCTGCTAAAGTCTCCAGGACAATGCCCCAGGGTCCCACAGAAGAAAGCACAGTGTTGCCACAGCCTGGAGTAGTGTGGTAAACATTATGACTTAGGGTACGTCTAAACTACGATGCTCTTTCGGGATACTGGAAGTATCCTGAAATAGCAGTGCCACACCTTTAAAAGCACCCGCTATTCCGGCGTCCCTGTAACCCTCGTTCCACAAGGGTTAAGGGCTTTGTCAGAATAGTGCCTTATTTTGAAAGGTAGACAGTGCCAAATTTCAAAATAAGCTCTTTTGACTTAGACTCAGAATAAACTACACAATTTCTGTAGCACAAATTGTGTAGCTTATTCCAACAGAAGGGTGCTATCTAGACGCACCCTTACAGAGCTACCCCTAAATAGGAGCTTTTCACTAAGCCCTGCAGAAGAAAAACCTTGCAATATAATAAAGTGCACTTCTATAATGTCATTTATCCAAGGCTCTCCACACACCTTAGGGGTGCTAATTACGCTTCACAATATCACTGTGAGCGAGATCAATGTTATGTTCATTTTTATAGGTGACTAAACTGAAGCACAGAGAGGGTAAGTGCCTTTGCCAAGTTCTCTCAACAGGGCAGAGGCAGAGCTAGAAATAGAAACCGGGAGCCCTATTCCTTCCTCTTACCACTACACAGGACTTTCTGTCACAACAACCTGACCCATCCGAGTGTCAATGGACACCAGGAAAGCAACCTTGTAATGAAATAATAAAATGGCTAGGCTTGTAGTAACAATGAGGAGTCCTGTGACACCTTAAAGACTAACAGATTTATTTGGGCATAAGCTTTTGTGGATCAAACCCACTTGTCAGATGCATGTTGACAATTAGCTTGGCAGTGACATTCAAACTAACAAACTGGACACACAGAGACCCTGCAGAGACTCACACTAGCATGGAGTGACCAGAACAATGATGCAGAGAGATGGGACACCAAGGCAGGTGCCAGAGACAGGGGCATGGGACATCTGCCTGTGGCAGGGAAGAAGTAAAGCGTACAAGAAGCGATTGGCAGGAAAGCACCTGGCAGCCAGTATTTCCCAGATATCAGTCTGTAAGGATGGGAAGAGCAATAATAGCTATGATATTTGGGCATAGGGTCAATGGCTCTTTATCACTGTGCACTTTCAACAATGAAAATGCCCCAGTCCTCCATACTGTTGTTACATTGGTGGGCAGAGCTTTACCTGTCCTGGTTATGTGCTGGGCACTGGCAGGGGACTGAAAATGACTGACAAGGTGGTTCCACTCCCCCCTATATTTTTCCCTACAATTGTGGCTTTGGGATCCCCAGTGTGTGTAAAAGGTGCTCTACAAATTGACCAGAGATGGTTGTATCTGCGGCATCAGTGACAGGCAGGAGAGTTCTCTGCTCTTTAAAGTAGAAGCTTGAAGCCCAATTCCGAAACAGAAGGGTGGCCCCATCCCTCTTGGGCCGGGCCTGGCCTGCAGACACAAAGACCTGGAGCTACCCATCAAGATCTTCTTTAGGGGTTTATCTCCAACTCAAATGTCCAGATGACATTCCCAATACTCTGACCTGCCACAGGTCCCTGCAGATACACACTGCAGCCACCTCCCCATTAGCAGAGAATGTCACACCCTAGGCAGTGCTGTTCTGACTTGCTTTCTCTGTGTCCTTGCTGGCTGCTGGTGTGTCAGTGGGAGTGGCTAATGCAGGGGAATTCTTGTTGCTCCAAAAGGAACATGAGGAAGATAATGTCAGCTGCTGGGGATCTTAGCAAGCCTCCAGGGGCTCTATGAGGGGTAAGTGATGTATGTCTGTAAAACATGCTGAAAAGAAGCAGCCCTAAAGAAGTGCTAATTTATTATTATTAACCCCAGTGTTACCATTTATTCCTACCATATGAAGAGAGGCTAAAGCGACTGGGACTTTTCAGTTTAGAAAAGAGGAGACTGAGGGGGGATATGATAGAGGTCTATAAAATCATGAGTGGTGTGGAGAGAGTGAATAAAGAAAAGTTATTTATTAGTTCCCATAATAGAAGAACTAGAGGACACCAAATGAAGTTAATGGGTAGCAGGTTTAAAACTAATAAAAGAAAGTTCTTCTTCACACAGTGTGTAGTCAGCATGTGGAACTCCTTGCCAGAAGAGGCTGTGAAGGCTAGGACTATAACAGAGTTTAAAGAGAAGCTAGATAATTTCATGGAGGTTAGGTCCATAAAAGGCTATTAGCCAGGGGATAGAAATGGTGTCCCTGGCCTCTGTTTGTCAGAAGCTGGAGATGGATGGCACGAGACAAATTGCTTGATCATTGTCTTCGGTCCACGCCCTCTGGGGCACCTGGTGCTGGCCACTGTTGGCAGACAGGCTACTGGGCTAGATGGACCTTTGGAGTGACCCAGTACGGCTGTTCTTATGTTCTTAACCGCTCCTTGAGCAACCCGGCAGCAAGCATACACTCTCAGGGCAGCTAAAAAGCATCACAGACAAAGATGCACCTATTCCAATCCCATTATGACTTGGCCCACTGGGAAAATAAGGATCCGGGCCAACTCCTCTGATGATGTAAATGAGCCTAATTCCATTGGCTTCAATAGCACTGCACTGATTGACACCCGCTGAGGATCCGGCTCCCAAGGCCAGGCGCTGAAGTTGAAACCTTCCAATAGCAATACTGGAGGCAAACAGCTGAAGTAGGTTTAGAATGGAGCCTGCTAAAGTTATGATGGACAATAGGTTGAAGACCCAGGAAGTTTCTTCTGGTCCCGTGGCCCTCAGAAATATCCTGTCATCAGCAGGTCGTTCGCCCAAGCAGCAGGGCAGACAGCAGTCCTTGCCCTGGAAATGAATCAAGAATCTTCCACCCAGACAACTACTAAGTGCACTTTCTCTTAAATCATGTGCTGGAATGGGGTGTGTTCATAAGACCCCTCAGAGCAAGAATGGCTCCATCCCACCCATCCCCACAAAGGCCCTGTGCTTCCTTTGGCAATCAGGTGTTGCAACCAAGCAACTGCAGAATGAGCCTGATCCCCCTCTGTAAAGTGTATATGCACGTCTCCATGAATCCAGTCACAGAACGGGAGAGGGAGAAATCCCAGGGCAAAGACAAGCATCTTCCATACCAGCATCTTCTTTCCTTTTGAGCTGAGCTGCTTGGAGAGGAAGAGGATGTGGCTATGAGGCTCCATGCAGAAAAAGATTTTGCACTACCTCTCCCTACCAGGTATGCTTTTCTCTCTGGCTGAATGCTGGGAGGGTAGGGGATGTGTAAGCACACAAGAGAAGGAAAAGAGTAGCAAAGTAAAAAAACAAACCCAACCTAGGGAGAAACCAGGGTTGCTTAATGGACTCTTTACACAGTGCCAGTTTCTCTCCAGGCTGAATCTTTTCTCTCTGCCTTGGTTTGAAGCCATCACAATAGCCATGATCAGAGCTAGCTGATGTTTTTCTGAATACTTGTTTTCAGTTACAAGAAATAGCCTTTTCTTACAACCACATTTTTCATATAAAATTGTTCACGTTACCACCAACTGAAGGATTAGCCAATTATTTTTGTCAAGGAACAATCAAGCTTCAGCCTCCAAAAAAAATAATTTTAAAATAATGAGTATAATAAGCAAATAAAAATGTGTCTGTTCAAAAGCATCAGGTGGTCTGGATTTGGCTTGCGGACTGCCCAATTGACTACCCCTTTTGGATGGGAGGGGGTTGTTATTTTTAAAGCAAAACTTTTCTCAAAAAGATGATTGAAATTCTTTTGTTTACTGAAAACATTTCCCGTAAATTAAACATTTTGATAACACTTTTAAATAATAGCATGAGAGTCTTCCTGATAAATGGGCCCCTATTGAGCCAAGCAAAATGAAAACACCTTCCAAATGTCAAATAATTCCAAAGGGGGTAAAGATCAGCTTTGTAAAGAAAATCTATTTATTTTCGTGAAACTAGGTACGATGTTTGTTGAAGTGTGCCGCACTAAAAGAAGCCCTGGGTACACAAGCCAGGTCTATTTTGAGTTTGCTCATAATACTGCATGGGTCATGCAATAGTTCTTCATAATAGATGGATTACAGAACTGAAAATGCTGGAAAACAGTCTTTCTTAGTTTTGCTTCAGAGTAGTTTGGGGAATACACTGTCAAAATCCACAAGGCTTTGCCAGAGTGTGGGTATCACAATGCTGTGATGCTCAAATTCACTAGTGGTTAGTGCACTTTAAACACTTGGATAGATCAGATTTAGGAAGACGTGAGAAGAAACACATCCATCTTCCTGCTACACCTCGCTGCTTTAAAATAAAGGGATTTCCCCCCTTCAATTCTGCCTGTTTCTAGTGACATTCAGATCTCACCCTGGCAATTTGTAAGGCTTTTCCTTCCATGGCTAGTGAGACATACACAGAACATATCCCTCCGAAACATCACTGTCTTAGAGCCAGGAACAGGAGAAACTCCAGATTTCACAATTTGTTTCTCTCTCTTGTTTTTGCTGCATTTTGAAAATTCCAGACTTCCATTAAAAAACATCTGCAGAAAAATCGTAAGTTTTTCCCCTCTTTCTGTTGCCAAGATAGCACCATCAAAATGTAATCAGATGGGCTGCTTCCCTGTTTTATTAACTCAGCCTGGCAGAAAACTGTCTCCAGCCAAACTATTGGGAAAGGATGGTTTTGTGGTGAAAGTGCTATCTTTACCTGCTCCCTTGGAGTTCATTTACACAGCACCCTTGGCTCGAAATAAGCTACGCAATTTGCACCACACAAATTGCATAGCTTATTTCGATTGTATTTCAAAATAGCTTATTTTGTAATTTGGCGCTATTGACACAATGCCAAATTTCAAAATAACACACTATTCCAAAATTCCTCTTAACGGGGGTTACTGGGACTATGAAATGAGCCGCCCGTTATTTCGAAATCTCTTTCAAAGTAACAGGCTGCTTCAGTGGATGCAGAATAGCTATTTCGGGATACTTCCGCTATCCCGAAATAGCTCCTCAGTGTAGACACACCCCTAGATTCAACTATAGGCTTCCTGTGTGATGTTGGGCAAGTCATATAATCTCTGCATCTTGGCTCCCCATCTATAAAAGGAGGGTAATGACCCTTTCTTTGTATGTCTTGCCTATTCAGATTGTAAGCCTTTTGGGGCAGGAACCATCTCTTACTCTGTGGATATAGTGCCTATCACGGTGATGCCCTACTCTCAGCTGGTGCCTCTCAATGTTGCTATAAGGGAAATAACAATGGTAAAGCAACCATGGACCTGCCCCGCCTTCACTCCATACACCTCAGGGGAAAGTAAAACAGCTCCCTTCTGCAGTTGGGCCCACCACAATAATGTGTAATCTTCCAAATGTAATGGGGACTGCATAAATGCTATATAATTCAGGGCAAGCAGCTTACATTTTTTCTTCTAAATCTACTATGTATTTTAAAGAGTTTGTGCATCCATTGGTCTGTGTGTCCAACCGCCTATGAATCCGTTTGTTCAAGAACTCCTCCTAAATGGTAAGACCTAGGACCACCAAATTTGGTGTGCAGCTTCCCCCTTATCATTACTTAAAGCAACGTCAGGGTTTGGTTGTGCTGGAATGTGATTGTTTCGCATCAAATGGAAAGGGAGGGATCTGAAAGCAGGGATGATAATACTCACAAGTGACCACAGAGGGACAGCAAGCATCCCCCTCCCCTCCCCCAGGAAACAGTTGCTGGCTAGCAGCACAGCCCCCACTAACCCGGCTTATCCTGTGGAATAGCTGCCAGCCACCACTAGCCCCTGCCGCCCCATGCCAGCCCCAGGGAGAAAATGGTAGGCAGCCAGCGGGGGTGCCCTCCCATGCCAGGCAGGCCCTGGGGGAGAAGACGCTGGGTGGGCAGCACGGCCCTTGCCACCCCCACACCTGGGCAACACCAGATAACTCTTCTAGTCTACTATATATTTGAGAGAGTTTGTCTGTGAATCTGTCTGTTCAAGAAAGGAAGGGCAGGGTTTGGTTGTGCCAGGACAATGGGATGTGCCTGGAATCCAATTGTTTCTCATAAAATGGAAAGGGAGGGCTCTGAGAGCAGGGAGAGTTATACTCCACAGCGACCACGGGGATGCAGCAAGCACACCAGGCCGGCCCCAAAGAGCCATCAATGATCAGCTTGCACAGCCCCAGCCGCCCCCGCCTCCCGCCCTGCACCCTCCCACCTCCCTACCCTGACTCCTGCAACCCCATCCCTTCCCTTAGCCCCTCATTCCTCCAAAACCTCCTGACTCCTGCACCACCTATCCCTGACCCATCCTTACTCCGCCACCCTGATTCCTGCAGCCCCCACATCTCCTGCCTCCAGCCCTGAAGGACCCAAGCAATTCCAGGTAAATATTCTAATTAAAAATAAAACAAAAAAGCTTTGTTACAGTGTTAAGGTTACACAGATGACATTTACAAAAAGTCAGGAAAGGAACGGGTTAATGCAATATCAACTCCCTCACATTGCACAACTGACCCATGAAGTAGGGTTCCCAATTGACCTGGAGATTCAAGGAATTAAAGATTAATCTTTAATTAAAGATTATGTCAAGTGATGAAACCTCCTGGAACACATCCAATCAAAACTGGCAACCGTATCATGGAGGTCTTGCTTCTCCACTGCCTTGTGCAGTCACTTACAACCCATACAACACAAGGGTAAATTGCTACCACACTGATTTGACATGGTTTACATTCACTTTGCAGAGATGTAAAATCACTGTTCAAAGATGAAAGACGGGGAAGAATTGGGCCCTTGCTTTTACTATGGCTTTAACAACCTAAAATAAAGAGCATTAGCAAAAGAAACAGTGAATATATGCCACATGGTCAAGTAACATTGCTCCAGTCTAGCAGCCTTCACTTGTATGTTTCTTGTGACTTTAAATTCTAAGTCTGCAACCTTAATGTTGCATTAACCTAGTTTTTCCCCTCCTTGCATTTAATTATACCTTGGCTAAATAACATTATAGTTTGGGGAAGGGATTTTAACTGTCCATTAAATGTTGATCCTAGATCTTTCCTTACCGAGCTTGGTCATAAAGAGGATTTAGAAACTCTTCAATCTTTTATTAAAGAACTAGGGTTAGCAGTGACCTGACTGTAGGAAAACCACTTCAGAACTGTCATGCTGCTAGCTACCCTACGTCTTAATACATTATCTTGGGTATAATTTTTTTGCTTGCCTTTTGCCTTATGTTCTTTAGAGTTTTAGATGCAGTTTGTTTGTGGTCTTCTCTCTTCTTTTACTAACTACAGTATTTAGTAATGCTGACTATATTCCATCAAAAATTGACCTAGCTGTCTTCTCTCATCAAAGCTGTTTCTATTATTTGCTCATGCACAAATGAGAGAATGTATTCACATGAATACAAGCACTATTACAACTTCTGGATTGGAATGGGAAGCTTTTAAAAAACTCGATGGGGGACAAATAACTGTTTGGTTGTTGTCTCCGCAATAGGTATTAAAAAACAAACACAAAATGGACATTTTCAAAAGACAGAAATAGCAGCAGTTCAGCATAATCAAACATTCTCTTTTTAATAGAAATTTAGTGTCTAACTTCTATTTATGTGTTTGAAAATCTTCTAAAATTCTAGTTCCCAGAAAAGTGTCTTAGAAATCAAAGAGTATTTATACAAATTGTCCCCATAAAACATTCAAAACTCAGAGTACTAGGAAACAAGGATTTAATGTGAGTGCAGTGTACTTTATATAGCGCTAAGCAGAAAGAATACAAATGGGCTGACAAAAATAGTAAGATGCTGTCCTGAACACTCAAGAGACTGAGTAGTTAGACTGATGCTGCTCCATCTATCACTGTTGAGGATGGCACTATTGCTTGTGATCCGACTCCAATAAATCAAGTTTGGAACAATTTTATAGTAGGTATCATACATCTACGGCTGCTCGCAGTCCAGTGAGAAGTGATGCGGTTTTAGAGACATGAACTCGAAATACTTAGTGAAGAGCAGCAGTTGCACTTGATAACCCTATTACACACGAGAAATTACTGTAACTATAGCTAGTCAAGTGGCAGTCTAGGAACATCGCAGGCAGCCTTGCAAACCTGCCATGAAAATTTGCCATTTCCAATCATAAAATCTTCATCACAATTGATGAGAACGCAAACAAAATCCTAAATATGTTGCTTGCCCATCCAAAATCACTCCTTCCATCAATGGGAGTAGACTATTATAAGACGTCCCAAAATTGGATGGTCTACCCTTTGGATTAGCTCTCTCATATATATAATTATCTTATTAACTCAATATTAGGCATATGTATGTGTAGACAAAACAGGTCCTTCCTTCGCACACCAGCAAAACTTGATTTTTGCAAACTTCAGGTCAGAGCCTATAAATACACACACAAGTAGGAAAACTCTCATGAGTTAAGTTACTTAAGTTATGTGTTAGAGACAAAAAGCGGGTGAGGCAATATCTTTTATTGGACCAACTTCTGTTGGTGAGAGAAACTTTCAAGCCGACGCAGCTTACCAGCTTGAAAAGAGACACATTTTGTAAGTTTGTCTCATTCACCAGCAGAGGTTGGTCGAATAAATGATGAATCACCCACCCCTTTGTCTCTAACATCTGGGGACCAACACAGCTACAGCAATACTGCATGGAATTATATGTGTTTGCAGGACTAGAATAATGAGTCACCTTTTCAAGCCACTGTGGTCAAGCCAGAATGACTGGTCCTATAGGCACTTCCTATTTATGTTATGTTTTTGAATGTAGACCATCACATTTTGTCTATACTACTATTACTGCAACTTGTCTCATTACAAAAGAAGCAATCTGCTCAGCTTTGTGGCTGGTCAGCCACACAGCACAAGAGTTGGTTAAGATATCTGCAGAGTTATTTATCTCTATTTAACAAGAAAAAAAAGTATTTGCTTTTGCAGAGTAGGAGTTTGGTGAGGTTTAAGAGACTAAATGTTCGAGCTGTTTATTAGACTAAATTGCCTCATGCATCTCCTTCACATTTAATGGGGAGGTGGATTCAGGTTCCTGAATGTTTTTGGCTACACAACAAGATCCATTAAGTAACAAAGTGAGTGTCCAATTAATTCACTCTTTGCAGTTGAGTCTGGGAAAAAGAACTGGGAACTGAAACATCTGAAGTACACAAAAGGGGATAGAAACAATAATAAAAAACAATCTTTGGCACTCAAACATAAAGCACGAGAAGAAATTGACAAGGAAAACCCAAATGGGGCTGGTTTTGCATCATCCAATAGAAACAGTCTCCTTTTACATTTTATTTTCCACTAATGTTTTTTAATGGAAAACATTAAAACAGTGGCAGTCAAAAAGGCAAATAGGATGCTAGGAATTATTAAGAAAGGGATAGAAAATAAGACCCAGAATATCTTACTGCCCCTGTATAAAACTATAGTACGCCCACATCTTGAATACTGTGTACAGATGTGGTCTCCTCACCTCAAAAAAGATATTTTGGCCTTGGAAAGGGTTCAGAAAAGGGCAACTAAAATGATTTGGGGTTTGGAACGGGTCCCATATGAAGAGAGGTTAAAACGACTGGGACTTTTCAGTTTAGAAAAGAGGAGACTGAGGGGGGATATGATAGAGATATATAAAATCATGAGTGGTATGGAGAGGGCGAATAAAGAAAAGTTATTTATTAGTTCCATAATAGAAGAACTAGAGGACACCAAATGAAGTTAATGGGTAGCAGGTTTAAAACTAATAAAAGAAAGTTCTTCTTCACACAGCGTGTAGTCAACCTGTGGAACTCCTTGCCAGAGGAGGCTGTGAAGGCTAGGACTATAACAGAGTTTAAAGAGAAGCTAGATAATTTCATGGAGGTTAGGTCCATAAAAGGCTATTAGCCAGGGGATAGAAATGGTGTCCCTGGCCTCTGTTTGTCAGAGGCTGGAGAAGGATGGCAGGAGACAAATCGCTTGTTCATTGTCTTCGGTCCACCATCTCTGGGGCACCTGGTGCTGGCCACTATCGGCAGACAGGCTACTGGGCTAGATGGACCTTTGGTCTGACCCAGTACGGCCGTTCTTATGTAATGCATGCTCAGCTATTAACAATATCACTCAATTTTAAAGATCAAAACAGCATAAAATGTTGATCAAAATGTTGATAAAAACACGTAATTTTTAGTGTTAACGTGAAGCACAAATAAGGGCACCTCACTGGCACAAAAGAGGTAACATGAAATATTCTGATGTAATTAATTGTATTAGTCTCTTATGATGAATGTCAGAACACAGAAGAAACGAGGGAGGTGCCTGCAGTTTTTAAGTTAATTAAGGAGTTGATCAGTGTATAAAATGACATGGATTTGACATCGTGGCTCTAATCCTGTAAATATAAGCAAGTGTGTAACTTTAAGTGAGTAGCCCCATAGTAAAGAGGTATACTCACATAAGTAAAATTACGTATGAATTTAAGGGATTGGGGCCTATGATGTAAGATGCTTTCATAGATTCATATCAACTCTTCATTATCCTCACATACAATTAAATAACAGAAGGCAAAACAGGTCTTTATTTAGAGAGGGATTGGTGGCTAAGTAAAGGTTTTGCAACATGATCTATATTCCAAACACACACATTCAAACACCAAGATTTTAATGAATAAGCAACCTAAAATTAGGTTCCTCAATCAATGATACAACACCTTAATCCATGGTCTGCTTTTCCAATTGCAACAGGAAAGTAGCTAAGCAATTTAAAGCTCCCACTGTCTTCTCAGATCATTTAATCAAATCACAAAATTCTAAGTTACAATTTAAAAACTCATTTTTTAAATATTGCAACGAATGGGAAAACCAAATTTAAATACTGTTGCTTGTGAAGTAAGGCGCTATTAAATTTGAATATTCTTACTGAAATCAATGGCATAATTCATGGGATAAATTTCTGCTGAATTTGCATAAGGACATCAAAATCTGACCCCTAGGAAGTCTATGGAGGCAAAGCATGGGACTCTATAGCGATCAATCTTTAGTCACAAACTCACTGCTTGATGACAGGACGATGCTATACATTTTGTGAACTCTTCCATCTCTTAGAGACTGTTGCTGCTGCCTGGAATGTGATCACATCAGGTTTATGATTAGTTGCTATATATTCTAGCATTCATCAACTGTAGCACATGTGTCGCCTTGAGTCAGAGACAACAGTGCCCACACTGCATGCAAAATATGTGCACGAGTCCCAAAATAAACCCTAGAATTTAGAAACAAAGATAAACCCAACCCCTCCATTCTCCATGTGGTTAGGTAAGAATAACCTTTTCTGTACACTGTTTCCTTTTGTTGTGGAGACCTTTTTAAAGGTAGAACTTTCACAGTTCATATTCATTCCCACCTATTGTTTTACACTCTTAAAAGCAAAATCTCAACTTTACAAGATACCTTGATCTACGTATTTATTTTTGGTCCATCTCCCCTTCAGGAATTACACTCTCATGTCTTACTCTAGACAACTGTTATGTTATTTCTAGCTTTTCTTCTCTTCTGCACCAATAAGCTACCCACCCATTCTTTTCACTGCACCAGCCAACTGTTTTGAGGTCAGCTTTCACTGAAGTTCAAAGCTCTTATTTAACTTCAGTGGGAGAAAGATCAGGAGTTTAAACTTCCCTTCCCCCAAAAAACTTTCAAAAGGATCACCCTGACACCTTGAGTAGCCAGCACTCAGCTTCCATCTGAATAGCTCCTCCCCTGACTTTCAGGAAGAAGCTGTTCTTTTTAGTATGCTCGTTATAAGAAGGTCTCTCTTAGTTAGCTGAAATTAGAGAGACATTTGTGGATGCGTAGTACATGTCTATACCTGTCTCAGACTTTCTGACATCTGGCTGGCAGGAGTTTTGACAGCGAAAGTGCTGGTTTGCTATGTATCTGTCAAAGAAATTAATGTCCCTAGAATGAGTTATAACCATATATACATGAATGACAAGATTTGTAAGAATGGCTACCTCAAATTAGACACCCAAAACTGTATTTTCAAGAAAGCTGAGCCAAAAAGCTAGCACTCACTTCAAAGGGAGCTGCTGTGTGCACACTCTTCTGGAAGTCAGATGCCTACATAAGAGGTATTAACTTTTGAGAATCATTATCCCTCTGTATACATTTAGGCCAATGCAGATTTCATTATTGTGCCCAATTTTGACCCCTTGACAGGCTAGTTTCACAGAAA
Source organism: Rafetus swinhoei (assembly GCA_019425775.1). Classification (NCBI taxonomy): domain Eukaryota; kingdom Metazoa; phylum Chordata; order Testudines; family Trionychidae; genus Rafetus; species Rafetus swinhoei. Next base: position 262,590,087 of record CM033437.1, on the reverse strand, counting down.
GCATGTTATAAACACTTAAGAGACACAAAGGAAAAGCCACAAATTTATATCACACATGATCCAGTGAGTAGCTGCAACAGGAAAGTAGCTTACACAGAAAAACTCCATCTTCTAGTCAGAAAGCTGTAAAAATAATCTTGGTTCTTCCTCTTGAGCACGTTTCTGAATCAGACTGTTGGCACGCTGTCTACCGTGTGCACTGCTAGGAAAGGGAGATGATGCTCTCTTCTGTGCATAGCGCCTCAGCAGCAGCAATCTAGTCCCTCTATACTCTCTCTCAGAATGGAAGAGCTAAAGCATCAGTGTAGCATGGAATGAAGCTATTGTAACTTCCAATCAGAGTGGAAAAGCCACTTGTGAGAAAGATTTTGGTTGGCAACAGGCATCTCTCTCCTCTGGCAGAGGCTGAGAGCGAGTGCGCACAACAGCGACCTGTTAGCGAGTTTTGTGCACTCCTTGGTGCAGTTGGCTCATTTCCCCACCTGAGAATAAGGGACTCTAGGAAACAGGAAGAAACTAGTACTTGGGACAGATACTAAAGCCAGGGGATCCTAGGAAGAGACAAGCCTGGGCAGAAGGCTTTGTTGGGGAAGGTTCACGTTGTATTATTTTAAGAGTCTATATTTGTTAATAACTGAGAACCCAGGAAGGGTGGCACTTCCCCACCTCCTCCTTTTTTGACTCTACAAGCCTGTGGTTTTGTCTGGAACACGGCAAGGACTCCACCTACATGCAACAAGCTGAAGAAGACATTAACCTCGGCCTACATCTTAGTGAGCCAGCGACTCACTCTTTCACAAACCAGACTTCGTTGCGCCGCCAGTATGGTTTCATTGGGGGGTCATAGCCATTACACAGGTAGAAGTCCTTGCGATAAGTGGCCTCACTCCCCAGGGCAGAGCGCAGCTTGGCGGCATAATTCACGTAATCCTCTTCCTTGGCGTAACCTCCAAACTGCCTGCAAAGGAACCAAACACGGAGACGCTGAGTGGGACAAGCCTGAAGTATGGTGACAAAAGGAGAAAGAGGGAACAAGATGCTACAAAACACAGCGATGTGGATGCATCCTGTGGCTTTTTCCTGGGCCGTCCTGGCTGAATCTAGCACAGCCAAAAGATGCTGGCTTGGCAGCCCCAGAGATTAGGCAGCTTTAGTCACCCACAGATATATAAAGCAAGGGGATCACCTATACCAGCCTCTTGTGCCCAGCCTTATTTCTCAGCTCCAAGCTTCTCGGAGTGAAGAGGTAGAATTCCCCAAGCCCATTCAATTCCTCAGCTTTGTGCTGAGCCTGCCAACCCAGATGTCAATTGTGAGGTGAGCACCTGCCTGCTGGAACCTGAATGCCAAACTCTAGCTAGTTCATGTAAGAGAAGAATAAAAAACAACAAAGGGCTGCTACTGATTACTGCAGGAACAGCCCACAGCATGCAGCTCATACCAACATATGAGAGGAAAGGCCCGGGACTGAACATTGCTATGTAAACTTCTTGCTAAGCAGAAGCTGTCTCCAGATCAGCCTCCACATCATTGCCCAAGGCTGTAGCCAGTCTTTGTGACAATGCAGCCTATCTTCAGGGAGGCAACCAAACACCGGAGCTGGACTGTGGCAGCATTCAGACACTCAGCAAGAGCCAGCAGACCGCTAAGGAAAAGGCCAGGCCAGACAGAAACATCGCAGCAAGGGGGAACAGAAATGAATCCTGCACAACTGTGTGAAGCAATCAAAGTAAAATGTCCAATGGCTGTTAAATCCTGAATGGCAACTGATGGCTTGATTCTAGTTTCTAGAGGAAACGTGTCTACTTTACCGTGTATCACTATCTGACCCTGACCTCTGTGGTAGACAGCTGGTGGACAGTGACCAGTACGTATCTGTTCCTAACTCTCTCCCTGGTGTACCCTCTAGCATTCTATGGCCAACATCTTATCAATAATTTTTACAGAAATCTGCTGAAGGACTGATATGAGAGGCAGAGCAGTGTTCTGCTAACATCACATTTACTTCTTTGTGTCTATTTCCAGCCCTTTCTTCCCCAAAAAAGATGGCCAGCCTGAAGTGCCATTCATAAGTGGCAGCCAGATCATAGCAGCTGGATAAACGATGGTTTTCCTTGGCATAAAAGTGACACCCCAGGGGCCAGTTAGGCCAACAGAGTTGTTTCCTAGGGAGTTCATAGCCCAGTTGCTTAACTGTAAGCAGCAGTTGAAATTTATTCAAGCCCCCTCCCGCTCCCTCTCCTTCTCCCTCTCTAGTTTACAGGAGCTGCCTTCTCTCTCTCTCTCTCTCTCTCTCTTTCAGTTTACAGGAGCTGCCTTATTGGAAGTGACCAGGAACCTATTCTCAAAACATTTGCTTTTGTTAGCAACAGGTTTTGGACCCTGGCACCAAACAGGTAGTGCCTGAAAGTTATTCTTATCTGACAGCAATTTACTGGCTTAAGTTAAATAAGCTGATGATCTCAGTCCTGTTCCTAGTAGGCAGGTGTTCACTCCTCCCATATACACACAAATTATAACCCCTATTGCACTAACTTGCAACTTTAAGAGCATAAGAGCTACCAGACAGGGTCAGAACACCGACCCATCTAGCCCAGTGTCCTGTCTCTGACAGTGTCAGTACCTCAGCTTCAGGGGGAGTGTACAGAACAGGGCAATACGCCCCCAAAGACAAAATTAACAGGTAAAGGTAGATGCGACAACCACCAAAATGCTGATGAAGGATAATGATGGGAACAACCTTGGGATAAACACTGCTTAAGAATTAACGGTCACAGCATGACACTGCAAAATCCACAGACTCAAATGGGAATTTACAAGTATAAAAATAGGGTGTATTGCCATGGTTCTTTGGGTGCACGCTGCAATACTTCGGAACATCAGATTGTGAACCCAGCTCCTCATTCAAGCTCAGTCTAAGTGGCCATTAGATTGACTTAAGACAGGATGGTCTTACCAGTCTATCTGTAGACCTGTGTGTGCGCGCGCACATGTGAGAATGCACATACTGATTTTTAAAGCTGTATTTTCAATACATGTGGCGTATTGCCTATTCTCCTGAAAAAGATCCCTGGTGATTTTTATAAGCATAACACAAGGTTATGCGAGGCAGTATCAAAAGCCTTGCTAAGTCTAGATATATCATATCTACCACTTTCCCCCACCTACAAGGCTAGTTACCCTGTCAAAGAAAGCTAAAGCTAAATGATATTCTTTAGAACACTCTGTTCTTTAAAACATCCGGACCCGGAACACAGAGATCTGCCCCTTACGTGGAATAAATGGTCATTCCTTCTCGCTCTTCAATCTGAATGCTTTCATCACCAGGACATGGAGGGCTGTCCTGATATTGACTTGGAATCCGGAGTGAGACCTTCACTTTCTGTTGTAAGGAGCCGTCCTCACCAGGAAAGGCAGTGATAGAAACGGGCGCAGTCATGCCCATCCCAACCCCTACGACAGATTCAGACAGAGGTATTACAAGTGAAGTCCAGGCCCTTGAGTAACTAAGCATTATGGCCCAGATTTTGAGAGGTGCGGAGAACTCAGAGTGAAATCAACTGGAGCTGCCGGAGCTCAACACCTCACAAAAATCAAACTGCACAGGAATTTTAATATTGGGAAGACCAACACCCTTTTTCGTCTTTCAGTAGCCAGATATTTTAAAATCCTATGATAGGATCAACTGGGGGAAATTTCTTGTAGATTCTTCCAGGTAATCAGTGTAGGCCCTGAAGGATGAGCAGCCTACAGGCCTCTACTGGGGTGGCACAAAACTCTCCCTGTGAGAGCCAATGATTCAGAACTCTGAGCTGCTCTAGCTCTAGCCAGGACTGTGTGCAACCAAATCCCAGCATGGCAAACTACTAATTTGTTCTGGTAGCACTTTATAGACTAACATGTTTTGTTACTTTATAAAGTGCTACCAGACCATTTGTTGTTTTTTTCTGTACAGACTAACTCGGCTACCCCCTGAAGCTACTAATTTGTTGTTCTCTCAAGGTATATTAAGTTATGACTACAGCTCATACTGGCGCTAACTGTTTTTCCTTCTCTCCAGGCTGCCACCGGTTGCGAAACCTCAATCATTCAAAGAGAAGTAGCGGAAAAACGACTACCCCCTAGCTCTCATATAGCACTTTTCGTCAGTACTCCCAGGATACGTGGCCAAAGAAGAGGAATGTGGCACTGCTGATCCCAGGAGCCAACATTCTCTGTCTACAGCTCCTCCCATCCGTGAGGCTGTCCCATTCTCAGCCCTGCCACCAGCCACATCTCCTATGTGGGGTTGTACAGTCTGGCTTGCAGTGGAGCTGGGAGTGGTACAGTCGCACAGTGCTGGCTCCTGGGATCAATGGCGTCAAGTTCCTCTCCTTTAGTCACAGTGTATCCTGGGATTAGAGCCCGGTAGTTCACCAATTTTTAACTGCAAATATCCACATCTATGGGCAGAAATTTGCATTTGCGCTGGGCTCTACTCATTTCGGTGCCATGGATTACAGCTAAAGGTACCTTCACTCATCCAGTCACCCTGATTATCATATTTACTGACTGTCTGCGCTGCTGCAATTGCTGTTCTCTGCAGAACTGCAACCTGCTCCCCGCTCTTCCATTCATTCCCCTTCTTCCTGCTACGTGTACTGAAGTCTGTGTATCTGCCTCTCTCAGACATCTGAAAAAATGCTCTTGCATTGTTCTAGGTGACTTATAATTACCCTGTGATTTCCCCCATCCTTGGTGTGGGATGTTATTGAAGCACTTTGTTTAGTAAGATGAAAATTAGAAATTAATGTTTGTAAGTACTTAGGTAAAGTAAATTTACTATTTATTACACTCTATGATTAATTAGACTAGCCTGTGCAATTACATGAGCTAAGATAAAAGCTATAAAGTTAATCTGCCATCACCACATAAAAGGGTGGGTCCCTTACCCATCCAGTGAGTTAAAGTGCAGAAACCACACACACTTGCCTACCGGGAGTTCCCCTAAGTAGCCACTGCAGAATATAAATGTCCTTTAGAAAACACAACTACACATTCTTCACTGGAATGAACAAGAGGAAACTAGCAGATGAGCAGAGGAGGTCAGCAAAGTTCCTCACCCTTATCATTGGTTCCTCCCACGTATTTCAGAAGTTTGAGCACCGCTTCCTTGGAGGCCTCGTCAAATTGTTTCCCAGTTACCTCCACAGTGGCAAATTTCCCACCTTCACACATCCTTTCTTCATAGCTCACCTCTTCCTAGAAAGAGGAGACAGGCAGATAATACATACTCCTGAAAGATGCAACATTTCTCACCCCAAGGCAATTGCCTCACTGTGGGAAATCAGATCCCAGGAACAAACACTGCCAGCAACCCTGCTCCATATAGCCCTCCTATATAAAGATTAGTTTCAATGTTAGATGAAGAGACTGGCCATGGGGTTGTCAGTAGGAATGTAAGCGACTAATCGACTATCCGATAAGCAAAAGCTTATCGGATAGTCGACACACTAGTCAACTAATCGCTCCCTTCCCACTACCTCTATCACAAAGAGGCAGCGGGGAGGGGCGGTGCGGGGGGGAAGAGGAGGAGGTGCTGGGGGGAGCCAGCTAAAAAGCCAGTTCCCCTCAGCTTCAGCTCCGTGGGAGAGGAAAGGGGCGCAGCAGTGGCGTTCCAACTTTGAAATGTACAAGAGCCCCAGCGAGGACTCTTGTATATTTCAAAGTTGGAATGCTGTGTACAGCCCGGGGCCAGCCAGGAGTCCCCCTCTGATCCCAGCTCCACATGGCATTTCAATCTTTGAAACATACAAGGGTGAGGCTCTTGTACATTCCAAAGTGGAAGCGCCCAATTGGAGCCCGGAGTCAGTAGGATTCCCCACTGGCTCCAGGCTCCATGCAGCTTTTCAATCTTTGAAATGCACAAGAGCCCCTGCTGGGGCTCTCATACATTTCAAAGATGAACACCGCGCTAGTTCTTATCGACTAACTAAATAGTCTATGGAAATCCCATCGACTATTCAATTAGTTAATCAAAATTTAACATCCCTGGTTGTCAGTGTCTCTCCTAAGTGGTAGATAATGCTTCTCTCCTGATGGCCTACATTAGCAGCATGCAACAAACAGCTCTGGTGTCATCATGCCTTTGCAGTAGAGCAGGGCTACCTACCTTTTGTAATACCAATGATGATAGGGGCAGAGGAACAGAAATGGACAATTGTAACCTAGCTTTGAAAGGTATGGACGAATCAAATGCTCTGAACGAGGGGCGATCTGAGCAGACCAAGTTATTTTCACATCACAGCCACTGAGGACTCAACGCCCTGTTGAGTCTCTGGTGTGCATAAGATAGTAAGGGAGGAGTTGCAGAACTTGATAGTCATAGTGTGTGTACGCATGTGTGTTGGGGGTGGGGAACAGGTAAAACCAGAGAGGCAGCTGAGTTAGTCTGTAATTGGAAAAACTTAATAAACAACACATAGTCTTGCAGCATCTTAGATACCATCTACATGTTTTGTTAGTCTCCAAGGTGCTGCAAGACTATGTGTTGTTTTTTAAGTTTTTCCAGGTAAAACCAGAACACTCTTTCCTTGCATGGACAGAATTCACAGCAATGGATATCAGACCCAGAATGCCAGGCCATAGTTTCTAAGCATTTGCTGCATTAGCTTAATTCTCTGAGCCCCTGTGTTTGACAAGACTGCGGTGTGCACTGGTGCAGAGATAAGGCAGGCAGGCCACACCGCCCAAAACACTGGAACCAGGCATTATCTGCAGCTTGGCCAGTTGTGCAATGGCGGTGACACATTTCCTTCCAAAAGGAAGAAAGGAGAAACAAGTCACCTCCCGGCTGTGCAGGGTGCCAGGCTGCACGCCCCAGGGGAGAGGCCCCGGGAACTAGTGCTACTGGCCCCAGCAACAAGCAGATCTGGAGGCTCGGGCGTGAGCAAACTTGGGGTTCAAAGCTTCATTTCACGCAGCTTCTTTAGGTGCATGTCGCCCCCCTCCCCAGGAACTAGATGCCTCGGGAATGAGGGGCACACGCGCTTCCCTTCCAGCCAGCTTACTCGGGAGCCCCACCGTGTAACACCCCCGTCACCCTGCCCGCAACCGCAAGCGCCAGAGCTCGGGGAGGGGAAGGGGGCGGCTCCGGGCAGCCCGCTCCTACCTTCTCCCCGCTGCTCAGCACCTGGCAGGGCCACCCCTCCACCGAGCCGAACAGGGAGTTCCTGATCATCCCAAACATGCTGCCGCCCGCTGTCCTCTCCGCGCCGCGGCTGCAGCTGCCCCGCCTCCCGCTGGGGCCCCGCCCTGCAGCCCCGCGGCAGCCGTCACCTGACCCCTTGCTGGCAGGGGCCGGGCCGCAGGGGCAGCCGCAGCTGCAGCAGCCCCGGGGGGCTGTGCGGGGCGCGCGCTCGCTGCCCTGGGAGCTCACTTCCCCGCTTCTGCGAGGGCGACCCTCAGCGGGGCGCGGGCTGATCATGGGCACGTGGGCAGGGGATTGGCCCCCGGGCCTGGGATATGGGCCCACCCAAAACCTTTGGCCCCCGAAAGGGACACACCCGACACGTGCGTGCGGCTCCTGTGCCCAAGGTCTCTGTCTCCCGCAAAGTTTCAGCTCCTAGTGTGCCGGGAACACAGCATCATCCTTCTCTCATCCCCACCTCGGGGGCTTAAGTCTAGGGGCTAACTTGTAGGGCAGGCAATCAGAAGTGTTATTGCCAGCTCTGCCACACATCTTCCAATGCGGCCTTGGGCAAGTCACTTAAGCCCAGATTCCCCCCCCAAAAGCAGTTGGGTGCCATACTCTTACTGAATTTAATGACAGATGTGCTTGCATACCTCTGAGGATCTGGGCCTTCATCTCTCTGTACTACTTCTCCTATCAGTACCATTGGGCTACCAGGTAATATCTGCACCACAATTATTTATTTGTGTTTTGAGAGCCTCAGGTAGAAGGGTCTAGATGTGTGTAAAGGAGTGGATTATACAAGGGTGCAAGGATCTGAGCATTAGAATGTATTAATAAATTATGGAGGGATTATAATTAGTGCAATCAGAGTTTGATTTGGGAACAGTTGATGCCTCTGTGGATGAAGCAATGGAACAGAACCAGATGGTATTCATCTAGATATGGAGTGGAAGGTCTGAAAGAAACAGTAGGTGAAATACAGAAATACTGACAAAGGTACATAATATACAGTATATGCTGAAGAAAGGGAAGTGTTCTTAAGGCTTGAAAATCATGAAGCGGATGCCTATGCTTCGATGAAAGAAGAGAAGGTGATGCTGGGAATTACAGTTTCTTTCAAGTTATTAAGTGTGAGATAGAACCCTTTATTTGGGTTTTGCAAAATCTTTTAATAATGGGATAGATTTTTAAAGGGCCATAAGGAAGTTAAATATCCACCCTTAACTCCTTTCAAAATGTGGCATGTGAGTGCCTAACACCCTTAACTCCTTTCAAAATGCCAGTGTTCCTTATATGCATTATTTTCCTTGCTGGCTGTTTAGGAACCCTCACACTTATGAGTGTCTCATGGCTATTAATGCTGTTTATTCTCCCAATATACTTGGGAAGTAAGCAAGTATCTGCCCAGCCATTTTACAGACAAAGCCATAGATGTAAGTAAGTTTTGTTCATTCACCATTTTATTTCTAAACTAGCTACTAATTTTCTGAATTACCAAACAAAAAAGAAAAAACCCTACATGTCACAACTCCATATTTACATTTATTTTCTTCTGTTTTTAAAAATATTTATAGTGGGTTCTGTGAGCTGAGTAGTTTCACATCTGACCAATATTTTTCATCTATACAGATTCAGGAAGTTTGGCAGTAGGATCTCCATACCTGAAAGATGAACAAATAATGAAAACTGACATTGACAGTGTCTCTTATCCAGAGATCCCAAAACAGTCAGTTATATGTAATAACAGAGCAAATGCTGAGATAGTCTTTATTTCCACTTATTCTCTTAAATCATTTACTTAAATTATGAAATATATTACTGTGCAGTTCCTGACAAAAGATGATGACACATTTGCTCAGAATTACAGTCACATGTTTTTATCAGCCTTTTCTGTATCCTTAAATTATTATTATTGCAAACAATTATTTGTCCTTCTAATAGCCATTTAGCCAATCTAGACACAATGTTCTTTATCTTTTTTTCATGCATTATTCCATTCAGCCCTTTAGTGGGGTGGTGGGATTTTGAACGGTGGTTCTTCCCTGAATTTTCTGCCAGTTTCCCAACATTTCAGATATGTAGCTAACCAGAACGGAGTTCAGTATTGTGGATGAATGTCACTAGTTCTGTACCTGGGGAGAGGAGGAGGGGGCAATTACCTTTGGTCTTCTTTGATCCATGACACTTTTGGTAACAACACAAATAAAAGTGTCACTTTGTCAACTCCCTTTACCTTTTTTGTAGGAAGAGTACTGCTGAGGAAAAAAGCCACTGTTATTTCCATTCTCTTCTTCATTCTTCTTTTATGCCAGAGGATAAGGGATCAGCCACTTCATCACTCCTTTTGCTGCCAAATTTACATCAAAATTTTGTTGGATGAAATAATTCACTCCCATGCAGAGGGTTCACACAAGGGTTGTGCACCATTTATATCCCACCTACCATATTTGAGGCCTTCATTAGAACTTGTGTGTTGCATAGCTCTTGTGTGGGTCTTCTGCCCAGGGGTGAATTAAACACGCTGTGAGCCTGTATTTTGGTCAATGAAAAAGGGTAAGACACAGGACAGGAGTTCCATTGGCTGAGAAATCCAGATCATGATTTGTTTATGTGCTCTGTAGTCTCTCACTTTCTTCCCAAAGCTAGCCAGGGCAAAAACACTGCAAAGATGGTGACTAAGGAAGACGAGAATATGTAATTTTCTTACAACTTCCTACTTCTAGTCAAATACAGTTTCACTAAATAACTTTAAAAGAAAGTCCCGTGAGCCACGGACACTCCTGTGATGCAGGCCCTTACTGGGAGAAGTTCTTCCCGGAAATGTACTGGAAAGAGAATCATCCATTTTCCCCTGAATCAGACTTAGGTCTCTTTCATAACAGGTAAGAATGGTAACTATCTGGTCCAGAAATCCATATTAAAACCTATTTAAAAACAAACAAAATCAAATACAGTGGTTACACAAGTAGGTATCATAAGCTTACTGTGCTGTAACTGAACCAGAATAGCTCCTGTCAGAATTCTTGACTAATCCTCTGGAGATAAACTGGAAGCAGGAAAGTTAGGCACCTCACCTACTTAGGCATTTCTGAGAACCCCACTAGGCTCCTATCTGCATCTTCAGGAACCTAATCCCTTTTCAAATCTTTCTCCAAGGCCCAGATCCTCAACAGTATTTAGGAGCCTAACTCCCACTGAAATCAGTGTGAGTGAGGTGCCTACATACCTTTGAGAATCTGGACCATGTGGCTTGTTTGGCAGTGTAGTATTCTGAAGAGTGCTGTCAAAATCAGGGCCTACATTTGCAGAAGCGATTAGCGATTTTTGACACTCCTAAATAGATGCCTGAAAAGAGGCTGATTTTCAGAAGGCCTCAGCAACTATAAAAACCAAGTCCCATACAGAGTCTTAAAGTGCCTTTAAAAAATCTGCTTATTAACAGAACATGCTTTATATGTACAATTTATAGATTGAGCTGAAATTTTAAAAGGCATCTGCCTAATACATTATGCAACTAAATACAAGTGGTCTGGTTTATTTGCAGGGTAGCTAAGCAACCACATTTCTCCCTGAAGTCAAATGCTCAGCACATTGAAAATCAAGTCACTTTTATTTCAGTACCTAAATGCAAAGTTAGGTGCCTAACATTTGAAATGTTTGGCCTAACTGTCCACATATATGTAGGATTCTCCAACTCCTGAGTCCATAGAGCTCTGTGAAGTAGGATAGAGAGAAAAAGGCGTCTGATCTTTATAGAAGGAATATAACTGGCAATCTGAAGGAAATGGGTGGGGAGGTGATTGTATAGGACAAACATACACACACTTAACTGTCTTGAGTCAACACGTCATCACATAAGAGTCACAACATGGCCAGCACTGCAGAGCTGGACAGAATTTAACCCAAGGCAACTCTATAATCCAGAATGGCCAGTCTTCTGAGGCATCCAGACCCTCACTCATACATGTGTTACTTTATTCAGTCTCACAAAGATAAAGGCTTGCAGAAGAGAGAAAGATAGAAATGTTTGTTATTGTTTGCTGGAAGAGAGCTGAGTCCGCTGAGCTCTCCTGCGGATGTACATCCTCCTCCTCTGAAAAGGAAGTCTCCTCAGCTGCACACTTCTAAGCCTCTGGCTCCTCAGGGCATTGTATTGGATAGGAAACAAGGTCCTGCTCATTACTCTGAGTCGTTCGTTCAGCTCTTCCAGCCTCTTCTTCATTGAACGTACTTGTTTCAGAAGGTCATCCAGGGCCTCGGAGACAGGATGGAGGCTGTAGATAGAGGGGGCAGTACAGGGAGAATGACCATAGCCCTGGAACCACTACTTAAGACAGAAAGTAAAACTACTACTACCTTATACTTCTCTAGTGTCTTTCATCCTGGCAGATTCCCAAGGGATATATAAAATGGGCTCTAAAGTTTCAGAAGTGATCGGTGATCTAGAATCCTTCAGTTTTTTGGGCGCCCAACTTGAGACAATGTAAAGGGGCTTGAATTTCAGAAGAGAAGTGCTCAGTGCTTTATGAAAATCAAGTTGTCATAAGTTAGGCTTCCAAAATCACTAGATACTGTTGAAAATTTAGACCATATATATGTGTTGGGAGTTTCAGTGGTGAGTGAAGGCATGTATATCGCCAGATACTCATCTATGTAGACCAATATTTAGAGAGCGGTTTTCCTTCACCCACCACTGAAACACAGGTAGCTTGATGTGGACTGTGACAGGTGCTTTAACAAGCACACCAAAATACTTCACAACCTTTTAGGGCAGGAAGCAAAGAACAGAATATCCCACTGATACTGCCAGAATAATTTGTGTGGGCAAAAACCAGCCAAGATAATGAGGCTCGTACTCCTGTTCTTGTGCAAGTGTCAGGGGATCTACAATGGGCACAAATATTCCCAGACCAATGTTTTCCATCCTGTCTGAAAGACAGCCTCTGAGCACCATATTGGGCCATCAGAATCAGTACAGATTTAGAGGGAAGAGAGCTTCACTGAATCACTAATGCGGCTACCTATACCAACTTCTAGTTTCTTTTGGAGGTCTTCCATTCAGGTCTCAACTCTGCCTAACTGGATAGACTGACAACTTTAGAGTCTGAACTATTATTTGTTACTATTGGTGCTATTAATCCATTGGCAGCCACCACATGTTAGATTTTTGTCCCCCGATATTTAAATCATAGCCCCCCATACCAAAGAACTTAGAATCTACAAACTGTAAAACTATGCTATGAAATTGGGGGGAGGGAGAACCTACACTGATACCAGCATTTAGGGGAAATTCATGCCCCTGTAAAGAACCGCACACTACCTATCAACTAAATCCCACTTAAAGCTTAATTTGAATAGATATTGTACAGGCCTTCTGTACAAATGAACTTCACCCTGATACCTAGAGCTTGGTCAAAAGTCAGAAAATAAACTGGAAATTTATTGATGACATTTTTTCAATAACATTTCCCATTTTTTGACCAGTTATAGAGCCTGTCAAGCTTTTTTTTCTAACTTGAAATTTTGGAAACAAAATAAAACATGGAGAAACCTTTTTGCAGATTCCTCCTACCCCCTTTTCAGTCAGCTCTGATTCTAGCTATTTCTAGTTAGAGAAACTCCTGAGTTATGAATGAGAACCCCTTGTTTTTCAATGGCAGCATTAACTCTTGATACATTGTTCTATTTCCTTTCCTCTTTCTCTCTTCCCAATAGTTAGACTCATACTTTACTGTCTTTCAGTAGGGCTACAGCAATACATGAGGATTAAGCTAAGTACAGAGGATATGTCTACACAGCAGTGTTACACGTCATCCTCACTGTAAGTCCAAGATATGGTCCAAAAACTTGGACTTATAACGAAAGAACTTAAAGCGGGGAATTTTTTTTCCCCACAACTGACTTCCATTTGCGCAAATTGGTGGGGGGGGGTGTGCGCAACTTAAGAGCAGGAATCGGAAGACTTATAACGCATCAGTTCCTACAAGCATTGATGACTTTAGTGCGGAACAGATGTATACCAAGATGACATAGCAGGGACACCCTGTATTTCAGAATAACTGAAATTATTCCGAAATAACATAGTCTGCATCTACACTACAAGCAGTTATTTCGAGCTAGAGGACTTCTTACTCCAGCTCCTGTAACCCTCATTTTATGAGAAGTAAGGAAAGTCGGAGGAAGAGTGCTCCTCCTCGGATTTCCTGCTGTGTAGACAACGCCAAAAGCTGAAATAAGCTATTTCGACTGAAGCTACGTAATTGACATAGGTCAAGTTGGGTAGCTTATTTTGGCTTTAGTCCTGCTGTGTAGATGTGCCCATAGTGGTTAGTAATTTCTGAAATATTAGCTGGAAAAATCTGAGTTGATGGACTAAAAAGCAGTTTTTTGTAAGTACAGAAGTTATATAGACCAAAATCTTAGCCCTGGTCTACACTACACAAAATAACTCCCCTTATTTCGAAATAACAAGCAGAGCATCCACATTTCCAGGCCCGTTATTTTGAAATTAGGGACTGGTTATTTCGAAATAATAACTCCTGCTTTTCACGAGGAATAATACTAATTTTGAAATAGTTATTTTGAAATAGTGGTAGTGTGGATGCTCCACTGCTGCTATTTCAAAATAACTACTCCCCAGAGTAATTAGAGTAATGTCTCCCTAATGCTTCCTATGGCTCTAAGTTTAGGTAGCACATCCACATTAAGGGATCCTGCCTTGGACTAATTTCAAGGCTTCCCTGTAATGTGAACATGCTACTTCAAAATTATTATTTTGGAATTATTATTTTGAAATAGGGTATTTTGAAATAATGTCCTAGTGTAAAGACGTCCCTAGAGATTCCAGGTCAGCTTTTCTTGCCTTCACTGCCTCCTGGCCAATTCTAGATTTCCTTTGCAGCATATTCCCAACTCAACTACTTTGTCCAGCCTTGTTTTGTATGTCTCACATGATGGGGCTTCATGCTTGTCCTTTAAGATAATTTTTTCTCAACCTAATAATGGTTTTTAGGAAATATTTAGCAAACTTAACATCAGCTATCCACAAACTAATCAGGAAGAATTTCATGGTAAGTGCCATTTCCTTCTGCTTTGGGATGAGTAAGGAGGCTGACGACAGTGGACACAGAGAACACACTGATTTGAACACTGCATCCAGTTGTTAACTGATGGGAGTTACCTGGAGAACTCAGGCAGCAGAGTGTTAGGGTGACTCAGCAAGGAGTGTTTCATTTGCCAGAAGATGTTGTTCCCCCATTTCTCCAGCATACGTGTGACACTGTTAATACCATGGATGTTGACTTTGTCTGCTGCAGTAGCAGAATGCCATGGGAGAGAAGAAAGGGGAATAGAGGGAACAAAGAAACTCATGAGCCATTTATCTAGTTTGGTAGGAAGGTCCTTCATATTTCCCCCCTTAAATCTGAGAGCACCCTGGATAAGACCCATATGCTCATCCTTAGTAAATTGTACGTATATACTAAATACTCCTCTTGAGAGATTATGGGAGCTAACCCTTGCCCAACAAATATCTTCCACTTCCTCCAGCTGCTTTACGCTCCTACAGTCACCAGAAAGCCCTCTTCTCAAGCAAGCACCTCCCAGCTGCCAGGGTTCTCTTACCACTTCTGGACAAAAATCCTTCACCAGTCTCCCTGGGTTCCTGTCTCCTAAACATGTACTCTACACAGCCCTCCTCCTGGATGCAGGAGCTCTCTTGTTAGCCTCCTACATGGAGAACAATAGACCTTTTTCTCAGCTGTAGGTTTCTTTGTATTGTCTGTCTGAAAATAGAGTCCTGGTCTCAGGGCTTCTTGCCTCTCTCAGAATCCCTGCATCAAATTGACTCATCCTCCCAGACAAAGAGGCCCCAAGTCACTCTTGCCTCACAGACTTTCTATGCTTGTTCTGCAATTTAAGCAATTTGTAAAGCGTCAGTCCCCTAGAGATTTCCTTTTATATAAGGGGAGTATCAGACAGGTTTGGAGTCAGTGGAGCCTAGAGTATTTTTTGTGGATGTTCTTGGGAGGATATAGGTGTCTTTGAGGCATTCTTATGTCCTGGCTGTTCCCATCTCCCTGAACAGCCAGAACCAGGAAATGCAGAAAAACCACAGGATTGTGCTGGGCATGGAGTGAGTGAGGGGGTGTTGGTTGTATTTTGAGTGAATAATTAGTTCATAGTGCCTGTTCCTTAACAATGAATGGTAACCTCACTTCTACCCCACACCTTCTTCTGTCAGTAGGGACCTAAAAAGAACAGTCCAGATTGAGGATTGCAGGTTTCACTAGGGATAAAATAGGAACTAAACTAAATCTTCATCAACCACTAGAAAAGAATTTTCTCCGTACTCTCTCCAATTCCCCCATCTGTGTCTCTTACCTCCTTCTCTGTAGTTCCACCTCTGAAGCTGATTCAGAAAGTCCTTCTGACAACTACAGCTGAGCAGGAGGAGGAAGAAGAGAAGAACTGGGAGAGCACCCATGATGGAGGCTAGCCGGGCCTTCAGCTCCTTACTTCTGCAGTGAAACAGATAATATCATTCATCCCTTTATCCTTCCTTCTCTCTTCTCTTTGGGTATGTCTACACAGCAGTGTTATTTTGGAATAATGTCAGTCTGTATCTACACTACAAGCAGTTATTTCGACCTAATGTCAAAATAATGTCGAGCTGGAGGACTTCTTACTCCAACTCCTGTAACCCTCATTTTATGAGGAATAAGGGAAGTTGGAGGAAGAGTGCTCTTCCTCAGACTTCCTGCTGTGTGGACAGTGCCAAAAGCCGAAATAAGCTATTGCGACTTAAGCTACACAATTGACATAGGTCAGGTTGGGTAGCTTATTTCAGCTTTAGCCCTGCTGTGTAGATGTGCCCTTTCTGTTCTGAATCCATTTAAGAGAATGCTGAGGTCAATTCAACTTATGCATAAGCAATTGGGCATAGCCTGCAGTTCTCTGCAATGTCATTCTCAATCAATTGAGGGGTACAGGTATCCTATAAATATGCAGTAGCTAACAACTTTTTCTCTTAATAATTCTTTGCAGTTTGATAACACCTTACTGCCAAGGTTCTCAAAGAACTTTACAAATGCTAATGAAGTAAGTCTTACTAGACCACTGTGAGGTAAGGAAACATTATATCCCCATCTTACAGGTTGGAAGATTAAGGCACAAATTAGTGAAGAGATTTGTCAAACTTATAAAAGAGGATTATGGTAGGATCAAAAATGCAATTCACATCTTTTAGGAACTAATTCGCTGTCCAATGAAGCCAATGGGAGCTCTTCCTTTAATGACTTTAGGTGCTGGATCAAGCCCTGCATTCCCACACTTGTATCTTACCTTCTATATTGTTCTTCTCCCCAAATCCAAAAGATAGCGTTAATTTTTAAGCATAATTTAGTGCCGGTGAAAGGTACTAAGATGTCTGCCTTTGAAGACCAAAGTCCTCAGTTTATCTCCAGCATAGATATGACTAGAAGATTTACCCAGCATTGCTTGGGTTCTTACCTCAATTAATAAAATGAAGATGTACATGCTTCATTTAAATCATTGCTCTGGGGTGGGGCTGAGGATGAGGGGACCAGTATGCAGGCTGCCCTTGGGAGAGAGGACATCCCCAGCCCTCTTACCACAGCAGCTTGGGGCCAGATGAGGAACACCTCTCCATGGCAGCTGCAGATCCAGCAGGCACAGCCAGGGGAGGGAGGGGTACATGTCCCCCAAGTGGGGCAGGTCCAGATTTATCTGTCCCCTGTGTTCCCCAGCCAGAGTGAAGAATGTAGTAAACTGTACACGTTTCCCCTTGCTCCCTAATGAAGAGGAACAGCCAGCAATGTTCCCATGTGAATCAGGGGGAGGGAAGCTTCAATCCCTCCCTCCTTAAAGGGGACCTTGGAGTGACAGGTTCGGGGTTGGGGCAGTACTGGATGGGCGGGGGGGTGCACTCACAGCCATCCCCTTTCACCTCCCCTGGTTTTCCTGTCTCTTTTCTGTATGGTTTTATGAGAAGTAATCCTATTCCAGGCACATCCCCTTTCCCTGGTGCAACCAAGCCTTACCTTGCTTTAAATTATGATAAGAGGAAGCTGCATACTAAATTTGGTGGTCCTAGCTCTTACCAATTAGGAGTTCTTGAATGAACAGACAGTCACACTCACAAACTCTCTCAAATATATCTATTATATCATACCTAAGGGCCTAAAGGTGAAAAACCCACTACAATCTAGTTTTGTTAGTCTATAAAGTATACCAGACCATTTGTGGTTTTTTTGTAGTTTATATTTGTGAGAGTTTGTCTGTTTGTGAGTGTGTCTGTCTGTCTGTTCAAGAACTCTTCCTAAATGTTCAAGAACTCCTCCTCCAAATCAATGTCTGTGACCCATTAATTCTGCCCCTTAGTGATACTGGTAGTCTTTGTAATATGGACAGTTGCCCATCTAGGAACTGGCTAGAAACACCAATTCTGTGTAGATATATGTGTATACATTAAAAAGAAATCTTCTCCATTGATGTAATGCCGTGTAGTACATTGCCAAGCTCATGTTACCATTCAGGATTATTAGCAATGATTTACATGATCTATATTCTAGTTATTAATCATAGTCATGAAGGGGCCCATTTGAGTAACGGGCACATTTAGAAAGCCCAAATGACTGTGACATTTGGGTCATATGTCAAATCTAAGACCTTACTGCAAACCTTAAAGCAATTAAATTGCCTTTGGAGTGACATATGATCTTCATCTCCTAATAGCCTGGAGGTGTTCCAGTCTAACCACTTAGCATGCTCAGAGTATATTAGAAATTGAGCCAAAAATGGAGGAATCGAAGTGCACCATTTTATTTTATTATATTTAATTAACTATTTATTTTAAATTGTGCTTATTTTATGTATATAACCACATTAGCAATATGAATACAGCAGCATTAATATTAAAATTGCACATTTTAAAAGTAATACATTGCACGTCAGGGATATTAAAATTCATCCTCCTAATAATTTTTGAAGGGAAAAATGTCATTGTCCTCCCTATAACACCCACACACATGCATGCACAGAGCTATTCTCAACAAAGACTGCCAAAATGCAGAACTCTTTAAAAACTTTAATTTTCCTCATCATTGAGACCTGTGGTAAAAATACCTTCACTGACCTTCTCTATATTACTCAGCATTGGGACCCTGGTTCCTCTGTTTCTTCTCCTTTCTGAATAAATGAGCCCTAGCCTTTTGGGCTCACTTTTTTATTGTCTAAATGAGAACATCTCTTTTTAAGCTTTCTCAAAAGGAAGGGGTTTACCAAACTCTGGTGCTTCTCATGTCAAGTGTCTTATAGTACAGTCCAATCCACTTTTTTTCAATTCATTTACAAACACCACAAAGAAAATCATTCACCCAAATACTTCACCTTCATCTATTTCAGTACTGGGTTACTTTGATAATTTTATATGTATGAAATAAAGGGTGACAATAAACTCTCTCCACATCTGGTATTGAAAACCCAACCTGTGATCCCCGGCTCTTTGAAACATCAAATGTTCAAATAAAATTAAAAAACCCAGATGTTGTATTTCCAGGGCCCCTTAGACCAGTTCTCTTATCCTACTCCTTGAATTTTTGAGTGTCAACTGTTATTTACTAGCATTATAAGTATTATTTCATAATAATAATAATTGATTTAGGATCTCAAGTCTCAGACCCTTACCCATATAAGTAATTTTTATTCCCTTAGGTATTCCCATGGAAATCAATCCACTAGTAAGGATTACTCATACAAGTAAGAGCTTATAGGATCATACTCTTGACGGGCCCAAGCCAAAGACCTTTGAAGACATGGCTTTGGATCTGGCATTAGATTCTGCAGGAAAGCATTCCCAAGGTAGAGTTAACAACACTGTTATTGCCAGTTAAAACAATGTTTTTAATTAATAATAATTAAAAACCCTAAGTGCTAGAAATTCAGAAAATGTCCTATAAGATTCCAAGTCCAGCCTTAATCTTCATCCTCTCCACTTTGCATTTAGGGCTAGAGAGCCTGAACAGTTGTTAAGCCTGCCCTTCGCAGCATGGTATGTGAGGTCCCCCAGGACTCTTTCTGTGCATATGATGATGTAACTGTTCAGCCTACACTAGGCCTGGGACATTGACTGTTGTGTTGCACAAAGGAG
The DNA here is from genome assembly GCA_019425775.1 of Rafetus swinhoei. NCBI lineage: Eukaryota > Metazoa > Chordata > Testudines > Trionychidae > Rafetus > Rafetus swinhoei. The sequence continues at coordinate 262,570,744 of CM033437.1, read as the reverse complement.
TCAAAGTGAATTAAGGACAGACCCATGCAGCCTGGGAATTTGAACTCTATGCTGGAAAGGCCACCTTGATTTCTTAGCAGATACCTTAGTACAAAATGGATCACTGATGGCCTGCTCCCTGCTGCCAGTGCCACTTGGAGGGCATAGATTGAAAGGGAAGAAAAACAGGAGAAATAGGTTCCTTTGTTTGGTTGACCTGAGAGAATGGATGTGGGGCGGATGGACATTGTCAGTTCCACTCTGCAAGGTAGAAGGAGGCTGCCAAGCAGCACTAGAATGCACTCGTCAGCTGCACTCTTCCCTCCAGAGACGGGGCAAAACTAATGCCCCCGCTTGAGTGTATGAGATGCTCTGAGGCCTGCAGCCAGCATGTGTAAATTGGACAAGTCAGAGATAGCTATGTATGTGAAGGGCAGGCTCCTCCACAGGAGGGTTAACACAGGGATGGGTGGGGGGGAAGGGGTCTCCTCTCTAGCCTGTGCAGAAAGGAAGGGTGAGTAAGGTAGACTAAGCTCTGTGGCCCATGATGAGATAGCAGGTAAGGGACCTGCTATATATCAGTGGACTATATATGAAGTGCAAGATGTTAAATGTTGTAGTCTCTTGTGTGTACTGGGAGGGTGAATTGGAGGAGGGTTGAAACTGTTCTATATGTAATGCCAGAGTGAGTGTCACCCATCAGTGTGCAGAGTGGAGTTGGTAGTACCTGCAGCTTGGGGCCCATAATGAGAACTAGTAGCAGAAAGCCACTGCTATTGCACAGGTGTAATTTGTAAAGTCATCTGTGCAGAAAAAAAAAAAAAAAAAAAAGGCCCCAGATGGCTGAAAACTTTAAAACTGGTGGGTAAGAGACTAAGGCTATGTCTACACTACAGGGTTTTTGTGCAAAAACCTGCGGAGTGTCCACACCTCAAGTGCATTTTTGCGCAAGAAAATGTACAGTAAAAGGGCAGAAGAGAGGGCTTTTTGCAGTGTAGGTATACCTCTTTCTATGAGGAAGAACTGCTTTTTGCGCAAGAGTTCTTGCGCAAAAAGGTGTGTGTGGATGCTCAACAGGGGTTTCTTGCACAAAAAGAACCTATCAGAAAAAGCACAGGTGCTCTGATGGCCATTCTGGGAATGGCAATCAGAACTTTCTTGCGCAAGAGTGTCCATGCAGTGTGGACGCTCTCTTGCGCAAAAGCACATCGCTTTTTGTGATGCGCTTTTGAGGTGTGGATGTGCTTTTGCGCAAGAAGTTTTTGTGGAAGATCTCTTCTGCAAAAAGCTTCTTGTGCAAAAACCCTGCCGTGTAGACAAAGTCTAAGAGTCCCAGTGAGGATTGAATTCTAAAACCAAAAGAGCTCTCGACCATGCTTGTAGCTGTCTCCATTGCTCCTCACCAATTCAACAGGCATGCTAGGCTAGAGTGACATGCACAGTACCACACCTGAAACCTTATTGTATAGACATCGAGGCACAGGCGGGGAAAGAGGGTCTCTGAGTCAAAGATGAGTAGTGATCCAGGACAGACTTAAAGGGCTATTACACTCTGGAAAATGCATTGTGAATACCATGGTCTCTCAGTGACTCCATTTTCAATTAATTGTTAGTGTGGAATCATCAAATAACAGTATGACAAGCAGGGGCCCGCAGAGATCTGTTCTTTGCCTAATGCTATTCAGTACCTTTATCAGTATCTGGAAGAAAATATAAACCCATTGCTGACAATATTTGCAAATGCCACATATTAGATTACTGGAGTAGTAAATAATGATTAGGACAGGAAAATTACAGTGTAATCTGGTGTGCTGGCCTCATTCAAACAACATGCACTGCAGTATAGCTAAGTGCACATCTAGGAACAAAGAATGTGTGTCACACGTACAGGTCCCTGGAAAGTGGCGGTTCTGAAAAGGAGTTAAGGGTCGGGGGTCCCCTTAACTCCTTTTCAGAACAGGCTAAAGTCTTTGAGGTCCATGGATGAAGAGTATTATATAAGTGCAGAGAAATTATGACTTATTAGTTTATTGTCATTAGTATTATTAATGCTATGTTCTCTATCAAGACATTACACCCTATTCTGTTCATGTAATGAGCTAAATTCAGTGATCCAGCAATAGGTCTTTTTCAGCTGTAACTAAGGCTACATCTACACTGCAATTTATGCCTGTGGCTGGCTTGTGCCAGCTAACTCAAACTCACAGCACTTGGGCCTTGGGGCTGTAAGATTGCATGGGAGGTGTCTGGCCTAGGGCTGGAACCCAAGTTCTGGGATCCTTCCCCCTTGTGGGGTCCCAGAGCTTGGGCTCCAACCAAGTCAAAACATCTACACCACAGTTTTACATCTCAGCAGCCTGAGCCCTGTGAGTTTGTGCCCACTGCTACAGGCCAGCCATGAGTGTTAATTTAGCGTAGACATACCCTGAAGTGACCAGCATCTGAAGATTAGGCATTTTTGTCTAGAGATATTAAACTTTAATAGTCTCTCCTCCATGCTGGCTGGCTAATTGCCCACCTCTACATGCTCAGAGAACTGTGTGAGCTCACTGCGTAAAACGTAGCACTTCCAGGATCAACACTTGTGCTTTCCAAGTCTCCTTGAATCCTTGCTCTAAAATAAATTAATGCTGCCAGGATTTCAGTTTCCAGACCAATGTTTCCTGCCAATTCACTCTTTCTTGTTTGCTTTAAATATTAGTCTCCATGATATTGTATTTCCAGTGTGCCAGGCCCTAGGTTTTGGGGGGTTATTTTGTTTAATTTTTCCCAGGAATTTATCAGTGTCTATTACAAAGAAAATCAGATGACACTCATTGCAAAACAATTACATCCATTTTCTGGGTAAATATTGAGGCTTATACAGGGGGATGGGAGGACAGAAAAACAGCAACAAATAGAGAGTATTTCTGTCCCTGCTTCCCACTCTGCAAGGAGAGATGGCACATCAATAGGTTTCCAAGCTACTATTTCTCCTTCAGGAGCAGTGCTGGAGTGAGCCCACATGCGGAAGTGGAGGAGGAGAAGAGGGTACCATGTCCACATGCTGCCTTCTCCACTTCTTCCATTTCTGGCCTGTTCTGGAAGGACAGACGGGAACTTGGGGTGTCTACACTACAGAATAAGGTTGAATAAAGACACACAATTTCATCTATGTTAATTGCATAGCTGAAGTTGAAGTATCTCAACACGACTTTTGGCACTGTCCATACTGCAGGAAGTTGAAGGGCGCACACTCTCCCTTCGATTTCCCTTACTCCTCACGGAAGCAGGACTATCGGCAGCAACAGGAATGCCTTCTCAGTTTGAATTAGCGTTTCTTCACTAGACCCTCTAATTTGAACCCTGGAATATCGACAGCAGCAGCTTCAATCTTCTCTGCAGTGTAGACATACCCTTGGTTACCTTGGTTACCAAGCCACCTACTCTCCTTCCTGAGCAAAGAGCTAGGCCTGGGGAGTTCTGGCACTTCATTTTTTAGGAGTTGAGCACTGAGGTACATATGTGTGTGTATCCTCCACTGCATTGTTCTCCACAGACAGCCTTGCATTTAAACTTAGACTAATGTATTACTAACATGAACACTCATATAATGGATTGGATTTTCTTAACATAATCAGCATATTCATGTACTTGAGTGGTCCAAAATTTGAATGCAAATGGTTAAAAGAATAAAAATATATTTCGTAAAACCCAGAGGGTTTTTTTGTTTTGTTTTGTTTTTTTGGTTAAAAACCGAAAAAAAAGGACTTTAACAATGTGTTTTTATCCCAATATATATCAGGTAGAAAGACAAAAACATAGCTAGGGGAGATTTCTCTTGTGTCTGCCCTGAATCCCACAGAGACAAAACACTCAACCATTCAGTTTAGTAGTATACACGACTAATGTTTTCTTCTAGTGCAGCTGAGAATTTTCTAGGTTATCTGGTCCCAGTGCCAAATACAGTTTCCATTTCAAAGAGGCCAATGCCTCCAGAAGCCATGCTGTACTTACTATGCTAGATCAGGACTCTGAGATTGCCTTGTAACAAGATGGGCTGAAATTAACTAACTTTCCACCTGATTCTGTATGCATATTGTCTTCTGATTCCAGATTTGATACTGGCTCAGCCCTTGATTCAGTTTGAGATCAGGATTTCAGTCACTAGAGGAGAAATCATTATAATTATGTCTAAATGTGGGACCTACACTCCCACTGTCATCTATACTAATATAAACTGAATACAGTGTGGGTGTAACATGTTCCCATTCTGATTACACTACAGAAAGTGAAGGCCAAAACTGAATTAGGCTTGTTCTTTCTATGTAAAATTTCTTCCCGTTTGTTTTCAGTTACTCATAACTTTCTCAAATTCCTTTTTAGGCTGAAATTTTCTCTGTTTATTTTTAGCCCAAAGTTCAATTTTCATGAAAAATGTCAGCAATAGAGACTGAGTCATTTTGAGTTATTTGTATGGGAATAAAATGCACATAGTCTTATCAAAAACGTGCTTGAGAAAATCACAACCACCTGAAGTTAGAAAAATCACACTAAGCTCATTTTAGACTTAATGGACACTTATACAGCAAAACAAATTGGCTTTGTAAACATAATTTAAAATGCTCAATATATAATTTCTGCACATTCTGCTAGCACTTTTTTTTTCCTTTTTTTAATATGCAATATTTTGAGGATGTATTTCTTATTGGATACTCAGGGCACATCTTCTCTGCAGGACAAAAGTCAAATTAAGATATGTAACTTCAGTTATGTCAATTGCGTAGCTGAAGTTGAAATAACTTAATTCAGCTTTTGGCATTGTCTACACAGCAGAAAGTTGAAGGAAGAACACTCTTCCTTCTACTTCCCTTACTCCTCATGAAATGAGGGTTACAGGAGTCAGAGCAAGAAGTCCTCCACCTCAACATTATTTCAAAATAACGGCTTGCTATGTAGACGCACACTACGTTATTTCGAAATAAACGTCAATTATTCTGAAATAATGCTGCTGGGTAGACATACCCTCAACTAATAATATCTTATTCCACAAGTAAAGCCAAAAGAGTTTTTAAACTCCTCAAGTGCCAAATATCTCCATATCTGGGAACATACAAGGTCAGTAAAGAACACCTTTGTTAAGGACAGTTCCGTTAGAACTACGAGAGCCAGTTTGTTGAAAATACTCCCAGTTCTAAAAGGGATAAAACTGTTAGGCTGAGGTGGTCTTTAAGATAAGTCCACAATCAAAGAGTTTACAAGCTTCACTTTAAACTATTCTGTTTGTAAGCTCCCCAAGTTAAAAGAAGGGGAGAATATAATAATAAACTTAATGGTTTATACACTATAGTTGAAATGCCATAGAAATGCCAGAAAAAAATCCCAAAATATTAACTTAGCATGTTGTACATCTGCTGTGTTTCCTGTTTCCCTATTTCTTGTTAAATGTTAATTGTAATTGATATAATTTGTTACTACAAACACGTGTGTGCACACATGTAGAGGATGGAATACCTTATTGCGTGTAGATGGGAATAACATTAACTTATTAATTTTTGGAATTTCCTGACTTTTAAGGGCTTGCCATTTCTGTGTTAAAGCTACACTAACACTAGTGGGGGATTTTGCATTTAATTATAAATGAATTTGTTAATTTTGCATATGGTTATTTGAAAGCAAGCTTCTCCGGTTTTGCAAAAAATGGACTGACCTTCCTGATACAGATCTTCTGACCTTAATGGCAGACCTGCAGGCTGGCAGCTAGAGGCACTGCACACTGACTGAAAGGAGTGAGCTGTCCTGGTAGCAGGCTGGTACCAAAAGGCATTGCTGCCATGCAAAGCAGCAGTGAAAATATTGTTGGTCCTTCCAGTCCTGAGGATGTGCACACAGTTTGTGCTCCTTCAACATTTGCACACTTGTTCAGCGTACATATTCTCTCTCTCCTTCACAACACATTCCGCCTCTCTTTGAGGTCTCAGAACATACACGCAATCTGAGGCTTCTTCAGAACTTGCACTCTCTTTTTCTCTCCCTCTCTTTGGGACTTGCACATTATTTCTTTTGTTCCGCCTTCCAATCTGCACACTGACACCTCCTTTCCCCCTACCCCATGCCAGCCAGTAGCACTCCTACAGCTCTAAGCCAGTCCAACAAAGGACACAGGTGTTGGGACAGATTTTCTCTCCTTTTCCTGCATCTTCTTGCAGGTTCATTTGTCCCTCTACCAACCAGGCTTTTTAGAACTTCAGCTGTGCCTCATGATAGAAGGCACAACTTCTTCCAGGAAAGGAGGGCAGAGAATTGCAAATAAACCTTACCTGGACTCCTGAGGGCAATCCTCCTGTGATGAGACTTCCAAGTTTCTTTCTCCCTTTTTCTTCTCTCCTCACCACCCTCTTTGGATTTCAGCTTGTACTGTGTGACGTGTCCCTCTTCATCTCCCTGCTTTACACATTTCTCCAATCTTTCTTTGGAACCTCTTGTAGCTGCTCTGTCTTGCCCTCCCCTCCCACCCATTCAAGCTAAACATCTTCTCAAACACATGGGAGCCTTACAGAAGTGAAAACATCAATCAGTGGCAGTGGAGTCCTTTTTTAAAGTGAGCCCTCTCTTGAGGGGTCTCCTCTCATCCGTGCCCCTGGTTCCTCTTTGCACTGCACATAACTCTTTGGCACCCAGCACGGCTGTGCAAACTCTCTTACCATCCATAGTTTCCACTATACTGCGTTCCCTTCTGGCAGCTTGAGTCCCAGAGCCATCCAGCCTGGGATTTGTTCCTCAAGTTGTTTCTGCCTTTGAAAAAACTTGCCAATTAATTCTCTGCCGATTAGTTCACTCCTGAGCCATTGTGCCAAATCTATTTTGGTCTGAGTAAACAAGGAGGATATATCATCCGCAGTGTTTCTCTCTGCTAACAAGCTCCTTGGCTGCTAAGCCAAATAGAGTCAAGCTTGGAGAGTATTTAACTTAGAGATCTCCAAAGAAACACCAAGTGTCACAATAAGTGATGCCGGTGATTTAGGAGGTGGTGATCTTGTCCCTTCCTGTATAAGTATGGAACCAGTCCTGTCTTAGGATGTGCTGCACTGCTGCAGGCACTGTCCTTAGGATAATACCACATACTGGCTTCTGGTGATTAGTCCCGTGTCCATGGCATGATTTGCTAGTTTCCTGGCCAAATTTGATTTCTGCCTATTATTACTCCTGTACTGTCAATTGGCTGCAGTGCTTTTTTCACTTCCTTTTCTAAGCCATTTGATGATATTGCAGTGTGCTCTTAGCTATCTGCAAGCTCCTGCCCCTGCTGCAGATGCATCTCAGTGGTAGGAGATGCATCTGCAGCAGGGTGAAGTGCTTTGAGATCGCACAAAATCAAAAGCACTGTAGAAATGTATGTTTGTGTGCATGTGTGCATGCACATGCAGTATATAGGGCCAGATCCTGAGCTGGTATAAATCAGCGTAGCTCCTACACTGATTTTAATGTAGCTATGTTGATTTACACCAGTTGAGAATCTAACCCACAGTTAAAACAATGAGAAGTCCTGTGGCACCTTATAAACTAACAGATTTATTGGAGCATAAGCTTTCGTGAGCAAAGACCCACTTCATCAGATGCAGGTAGTGGAAATTCCAGAGGCAGGTATAAATATACAGGCATAAGAAAAAAGTTCCAGTCAAGAGTAAGGTTAGAGATAATGATGTCAATTCAGTCAGGGAGGATGAAGCCCACTTCTAGCAGCTCATGTGGAGGTGTGAACTCCAAGAGAGGAGAAACTGCTTTTGTAGTTGGCTAGCCATTCACAGTCTTTGTTTAATCCTAAACTGATAGAGTCAAATTCACAGATGAATTGTAGCTCTGCAGTTTCTCTTTGAAGTCTGTTTTTAAAGTTTTTTAATGCAGGATGGCTACTTTTAAATCTGCTACTGTGTGTCCAGGGAGATTGAAGTGTTCTCCTACAGGTTTTTGTATATTATCATTCTTGATAACTGATTTGTGTCCGTTTATTCTTTTACATAGGGACTGTCCAGTTTGGCCGATGTATATGACAGAGGGGCATTTCTGGCACATGATGGCATATATTACATTGGTAGATGTGCAGGTGAATGATGTGGTTAGGTCCTGTGATGGTGTCGCTGGTGTAGATATGCCCACAAAAGCTTGTGCTCCAATAAATATGTTAGTCTATAAGGTGCCACAAGATTTCTCATTGTTTTTGCAGATTCAGACTAACACGGCTATCCCTCTGATACTTAACCCATAGTTAGTAAATCAGTAAAGTACTTCAGCTTCTTCTGGGTGAAGCCATTATAAATGTCAGTCATTATGGTTACCATTGTTTAGTCAGCAATTCAAATGTGCTAATTTCTAGTGGAGAGGTGCCCCAGCAGAGAGAGGATTGTGATTACAGAGGATTTGCTCTGAGAGCTAGACAGTGCTAGAGACACATGGTTCCAGCTGTTTATCTCACTTCATTTCTTAACAAAAAAGTGCCTGCATGGGAGAGTGAGGTTTCTATGTAACTGTTATTGTTCATAGCACTGAAACAGTGGGACACTTACTTACAAAGTTATAAAACAGCAATTACATAAAGCAACTCGTAATAGGAAATATTAAGACTACACAGACGCTTTCAGAAATGTTAGCAACCCGTGTTGTCAGGGATAAAAACAAACATGAATTTTACAGCTATAACTCTAACAATAATCTGCATTACATGGATTGCTCACAGCTGTTCCCATTTGAGAAGGGACTAGCACAGTCCAGATGTGCTGCCAGGACACTTCAGTTGAAAGAAGAGGAAACAAACTCCTGGAAGGACTCACCACTTGGCTCAGGGCACAGGCACTTGATGGTACAGTACACTGGGAAAGGGTCCCTGAAAAGTTCTGATGACATACCCAAATCCTGATCACTATTTTTTCATAATCTCAGAGGGGGAACCATATTAATCTGTATCTGCAAAAACAATGAGCAGTCTTAGAGACTAAAAGATTTATTAGGGCAGAGAGGGTACTTGTGTAAATTAGGCTAACCAAGTCATTGTGGAAGTGGCTTATTCACAGCAGTTGATGTGGAAATGTGGATATCAAGAGAGGAGAAATTGCCTTAGTAATGCATTAACCAGTTAAGATCCTTATTCAATCCTAAATTGATAGTATTGAATTTGCAAATTAATTCCAAGTTTAGCCGTCTCTCTTTGTAATCAGGTTTTAAAGTTCTTTTGTGGTAGGATGGCTACTCCTAAATCCATTACTGAATGTCCAGGAAAGATAAAGTTTTCCCCTACAGGTTTATTTATATTACCATTCCTGATGTCTCCAATTCATCTTATGAAGTGAGTTTTACCCAGGAAAGCTTATACCTTAGATTACTATAAATAAGTCATTAGCTGTATGAAATTTTAATTTGTACTGACTTTGGAAGTGCTTTTTTATTTAGCCTGTTGTAAAACTAGGCAAATATTTAAATGAGTTTGTAGGAGAAAGAAAGAGCCTGAAGCATGGGCCTGGTGCTTGAACCAAAGTAAGCAAGAGGTATACTATGAGTAATAGACAGGCCATGTCAAAAGCAAATGTTTGCCTGCAAGTCAGTGTCTCTCAGCACTAGAACTGCTAGCATGGATAAAAGCACATGAAGTATGTAAATACATTCCATCAGAACAGTACAAGGACAACCAGCTAAGTATATAATAAAATAGTTTGAAACAACAAGAGTGAAAGCATAACAATGGGCAGTGAATGCTTTGTAGGAAAGTACAAGGGGAGGTACCAAACATGTCATTAATGCATAAGATGATAGATACCATGTGTATCGATTGTTCATTTTTGTCTATAAATATTGGGGTACCTCGATTTAATTATTTGGCTGGCTTAGGGGGTGATAGTAAAATCCATACTATCAATTGAGCTGTGTCCATTGTCCTGGATACAAATACAGAGGGGCTCGGAGGCCATCTGGCTACCAACAACTATTAATGTACTTCATTCAACAATAAACCCGACTTGGGTGCCTTCGTATCTTAGCTGAGTCTGTAGTCTTTTGGGGGGTTCTTGTGAAGTCTATTATGCTAGCTACCTGCGCAGACCTGGCATGATATACTGAGGAAGCATACGAGAACTCACGCAGCTGAACATTTATCACCACTGACAGAGCAGGAGACCTGTCAGGATGCCACACCTGTGAATCCTGAATTTACTGTATTGCTGTCCTGAACTACTACAGAGTTGATGTACCCTATGGAAGGCCTCTGGGAGCATCCAGGGGTATGCATACCGCTGGTTGAGACCCACTTGCTCTATACTTCAAAGGCTCTACTAATACAGCTGTACAGGCAGCAGTGAAAGTAACTTAAAATTTCTTACAGGTACTGTCTTATTGCAACCCGGGTCCCTGCCAGCTCTTTAAATAGCTTCCTGCTGGCTTTTGCTACAGCTCAGCCAGCTCTTGCCAGAGATGCACACCAGGGCGCACCCGCTTACTGTCACTTCTGTGTACAGATATAGCTATACCAACAGAGCCCCCTAGTAGCTGCAGCTTATTCAGGCAAATGGATGTAGTTAAATTACCTCCCTGAATGACCTAAGTTATACCACCAAAAGGACTTTTTAGCTGTCTACGTGGGAGGATTGCTGACATAGTGAGGATGGTACAGAGGGTGTTTTTTTACACACCCCTGACTAACACAGATGTATTAGCAACGGGGCGGTCCGTGAGTATAGGCCGACTCGGCGGTCGCCTAGGGCGCCGCCGTCAACGGGCCACCCGGGGCACTCGATGAGGACATCACGCTATTGACGGACGTGCAGGCGGGGGCGCCAGTCACGCGTTCCGCCTGGGGCACCAGCTGCCGCAGCCGGCCTCAGGCTGCTCCTGATTAGCAAACTTTGTAGTGTAGACCTGGCCTCAGTTTAGTTCTTAGCAGATGGCGGGGGGGAGGGGAGGGTCCACATTACAAAAATCCGCTGATCTGTTGCCCTGGGTTATACATCACTAACCTGACTCTATAATCATAAACAGTCTGAGCAGAGACCAGGGTCGGCTCTAGGCACCAGCAAATCAAGCACGTGCTTGAGGCGGCATATTTGCAGGGGCGGCATTTCCAGGTAAGCAGTCGCCCCCGGCAATGCCCGGCCCTGCCCCGCCGATTTTAAAGGGCCGCGGAAGACGCCACTCCCTGATGCGCAGCGCTGGCACCATGCACACCCGGAGCCTGCTGGCCTGCTCTGCCTCCTGCTGCTGCCCAGCTTCGCCACCTACTTTGGCCTGAACTCCGCTCTGCGGCAGCAGGGGGCGGAGTGGGGCCCCTGGACGCTTCCCCACGGGGCTGGAGTGGGGCCGCTGCCCGGGCGCCAAGGACAAGCTCCATTTGTCTCCGGCTGCCGCCTTCGGCCGCTGGGAGTTTCTCCCGCCTCGTCTGCCTGCGGGCTGGGGGCCCGGGGCTAGGAAGGTCCCGGGGGGGAAGGGAAGAGCAGCAGCGCCAGGTCCACACATGGCTCCCCAGTGGCCCCTTCCTCACCAGCCCGGCTCCCGGACCCCGAGAGCGTCCCGGCCCGGATGCCTGGTGAGTCTGGCAGGGCAGGGGAGCAGCGGGTCCTCCAGTTTCCTGCTCCCGCAGTGGGGCTTCTGGTGGGGCTGGATTCTGCGCTGTCTGGTGGGGATGGTCCCGAAGGGTGATGAGGAATGGGTTCTCCCTTTGCCGGGAGTCCGGGGCTGGGTTTCCCCGCTCCTTGTGCGGCTCCCGCCCTGGAGTCCTGCTTCCCCAGGGCAGCTGCTGCCCCCCGTGGCTGGGGCTGGCTTTGCTCTAGTCGGGAGGAGGCGGGGAGAGAGACACTCTCATGCCCTTTGCTTCACCTAGTGCCCAGGAGGCTGGGCAGAGCCTGAGACCCGCCCCCTCCCAGCCTGGGCCAGACCTCAGGGCAACGGCCAGGGGCTGCTCTGCTTTGGCTGGTTCTGAAAAAGTTTCCTACCGAATGGTCTCTGGCTGCCTGGGGCTGGGAACCAGGCTCGTGGGCCTGCAGCCTGAGAAACGCTGCCGGGGGAAAGGAGCCGGGCCCCTTTTCCCAGCCAGGCCAAAAGGCCACCCCCAGGTGCCTCGGCTTCCCCAAGACCCAGGAGTTTGCCCATTGATTCCTGTGAGGCCAGGCGGGCTGCAGTGTCGGGGGTGGGGGGGGGTGTCTGCCCTCCTGCACAGCCCAGGCCACAGCAGCCTCTGGCATTCTGCAGCCGCCCACTGCAGCTGGTGCTGGTGCTACCGTTTTTCATTACAGTGTATAGTTGAACCCAAATTTTTTTGTAATTGTGATTTTGTTAAAATTAAATGACTACACTAGTAGGAAATTGTTTTATTTCACTAACTACACATTTTCTGTTTTCATTTTTAAAAATTTTAAACAGTCAAAAAACAAAACAAAACATTGCAAAGTGCAAATGTGTGTAAAAGCCAACAAAAGGGGGAGGGGGCGGCCAAAAATTTTTTTGCTCGGGGCGGCAAAAAAACATAGAGCCGGCCCTGGCAGAGAGGTCAAGGATCTTTAAAAAAAAACCTTCATGTTTTTTGCCGCATCTGGAAAATGGTGTTGCATAGCAACTCCAGACATTTTGTTCTGCTCTCCTCAGTGAGAAGTGGCCTGGCTGTTTTCCTAATCCTTTGTGGCTTAAATTTAAAGTTAATCTGGAGGGGGTTTTCCCCCAATCTGTGAGAATTTGGGAGAATTTTAGACTGTGAACTCTCCAGAGCAGGACCAATGTCTTTGTATGTGTTTGTGCAGCACTTAACACAGTCAGGCCCCAAATTTTGACAGGCACCTCCAGGAATTACTTTAATATAAATATTAAACAATAACAACTGCAGAATTCATATATGGTGCAACCTATATGAGGGAGAATTGTCTGCAGTTACAAGCTGTGTACTTCTTACAACCCCACATGAACCAAGGGTTTAAAAACAGGGTTAAAGATGTCTACAGCCACAGGCTTGGACACTCCTTAAAAGTCCATTCATGAGTCACCAAGGGTGTTTACAGAAATGATAAATTCCACAAAGATTCTTTTGTTGTTTATGTGAACCTTAAGGACTACTAAAGTCTTTAGAAACATCCCAGAGCCACCCAATGAGTTTATAATCTCACAGGTCCCACCCTCTCTGCTCCAAAATATAGCAATTCCACCTACATCAATGTTATATAAAAATCTGCCGAAATGTCCAATTTCTGCCTATTGTCTTTAAGCTCTGAGCTCCCCATGTACCTCTTCTACAACCACTCTTCCCACCCTCTTGGGACTGTTTTACCTTTCACACACTTGGGTGCACAGTTGGAGCTAAACCATTGAAGCCAAAGGGCTCAATTTCCTGTTGCTCTGTACCTTCTGTAATAATTTACCCCAGTGCAAAGAGGGTGTCAAATGTTACCAGAATGATAGCATTTATAAGCACTTACCTTATACTGGAATAAATGACTATACATGAGGAAGCGCAACAGTGAAATGATCCATTAGGATTATACTGGTGGGCTGTGTCTACATTGGCACCCTTTTCCAGAAAAGGAATGCTAATGAGACAAGTCGGAATTGCAAATGCTGCGGGGATTTAATTTTCCCATTTGCATTTATGAACATCTGCCGCTTTTTTCCGGCTCGGGCTTTGTGGAAAAAGCGCCAGTCTAGACGCGGCTCTTGCAGAAAATAAAGCCTTTTCCGGAAGATCCCTTATTCCTGATTTTAAGGGATCCCTTATTCCTGATTTTAAGAGGAATAAGGGATCTTCCAGAAAAGGCTTTATTTTCCGCAAGAGCCGCGTCTAGACTGGCGCTTTTTTCCGTCAAAGCCCCGAGCCGGAAAAAAGCGGCAGTTATAAATTCATGCAAATGCCGCGGGAAAATTTAAATCCCCGCGGCATTTGCAATTCCGACTTGTCTCATTAGCATCCCTTTTCTGGAAAAGGGTGCCAATGTAGACACAGCCCTGGTGTATGGGGTAGGAGAATAAGGTCATATATACCTACTTGGAAGCTATAAATTGTACCCACTGACTATTGACTGAGGACATGACCTTGCCCTACCCTTAAGGGATGGATAAGATCATACAAACTTCTCAGTAGAACTGCTCAAAAAAAAAAATCAGATACTTCTTTTAATGGAAAATGCCTTTAGCCAAAATAAACATTTAACAAAAATAATAATTTTGATTGTTTCTTTTCATTTTTCAATGAAAATATTTGAAATGAAAAAATCCATTTACCCCCGCCCCTCCCCCCCAAAAAAATCACTCGTGTTTTGTTTCTGGAGGGAAATAAATACTTTATCATGCTTTCACTTCCTCCTCCCTCTTTTTCTGGGGACAGGGGAGGAGTAAAAAATGTGTCAGAAAGTGGTTTATTATGCACTGAAATAAAGCACACTGTTTGGGGGGAAGGAGGAGAAATGGAATTTTCTATTTTATTTTTTTAAATGAAAAATAATATTTGACCAACTGAATTTCTTGAATGAAGTGAAATATTTAATTTTTCAAAGTTTTCATGAAATATACTATTCTTGCTTTGAACAGCTCAGCTTCTTCTATATAACCCTTCACATATGGTACAGATCTTATTCATCATTCTGTTCAACCTCCTCTACATTTCCAGTATTGGTCAGAGACGTCAAACTTCAGCTACAGTCCAGAGATCAACTTTTTGGTCATGATCCCGAACATAGGGGTATCAGACCATCTGTTATGAAAGAGATATGTAGTAGCGGTTATGGGCTGTTTAAGTAGTCCTCTAAGGAGAAACCAGAGGCAGTATAAATTCAATGCAGGTCACTGCCCCTGCGTTGTCAGCAAAGACACATGGGACACATGGGTTAATGATCCATTCTTGTCTCTGGAGGCCTAGCCTCAGAGGAGGGAGTGTGGACCTACCAGGATTTTCCAGGTTCCAAACACAGGGGTTGTGAGCTGCAACAAGGCTGTGATTTAAGCAGTTGAAGTGAGCAAGCAGGTGTCTCTGTGGATCCCTGGAAAGAAACAAAGGGGAAAATGGTAGCTCTTGTTGGGTCTGGTTTTGGAGTGATGCCAAAGGGCACAGATTATGACCCCTCAAAACCAAACTCAGTTGTCAGGACAGACTCAGTTTCTTTCATGTGCAATAAATAGGGTCTTCCCTCTAAGCAGAAGAGGATAAGAAAGGATAAGGATGAAGGTGAGCACTGGTGATGGAACTTGAGCAAATATTTTCACACTTTCTGGCACTTTAGTTTTATGAACTACCTTCTATACTCCTGACATTGAGACTTTTATCTCTTTGAGCTTAACTGCACATTTCTTGACTTTCAGACTTTTTTTGAATGACATTTTAATATTGTTGTAAATTAATGGTCTGTTTGCAACCTTAGTGTTATTTTAGCAAAATTTGTTGCTTGGGCTTGGTAAATTAGATATGTCCAATTTATATGTAAATCGGTGCATATCACAAGCTCAAAATGAGGTAAACTTCATTTTGCATGCTTGGTATATCCCTAATATCCCCAACACTATGCTCTGCCATTCATGCATCAAATTGCATGAATATACAGCATTAAACTATTTGCTCTTGCTGGAGTTTGACCCCACATGGCACCCCTGCATAACTCTGAGGTTGGAGTGAATGCTTTTTTGCATTTATTTAAACTTTGGGATGCTGCCCTACAAATTTAAAAGTATTGTACACCAGGGAGTTGCTGAGTGCATGGGAGCCAGATGTTCGGAACGCAGAAATGAAGGGTCCAGATTCTCTGACTCCTCCGTCTGGCTGCCCTCTGCTGCCCTCTTGTTTTCAGCCCTAATCTGTTCCAGACGCTTGTTAGAAAATACTTCTCTGCAGGAGCCTTTGACCTCTTTTATCACAAGTTTCCTTAATGGGTACAAGACTGAAGCTGTCAGATTCTCTTCAACAAAGCCTTACATTTCTATAGTTCTAAAGGGCTTGCATAGTCTGAAGTTATCATGGCTCTTAAATCGAGAGGGCAATGGGGAAGGAGCATATGAAACTGAATGCGTTCTGGATCTTTCTTATCCAGAGAGAACTGAAAAGGAGAAGACAAATAACTACTGTTGGTATAAAGGTCATTTGACTATGTAGTGTCTGCTATCTGGAACAGCCTCACCATGGATGTGTCTAGACTACATGGCTCCGTCGACGGAGCCATGTAAATTAGTTTACCTGGCATAGTCAATGAAGCGGGGATTTAAACAATCCCGGCGTCATTAAAATAAAAACAGCCGCCGCGCTGTGCCGACAATCAGCCAGACGCGGATCGGTTGACAAGGGAAGCAAGCCTTTGTCGATCGCTCCTGTAAACCTCGCTTTCACGAGGCAGGAGCGGTCGGCAAAGGCTTCCTTTGTCAACCGATCCGCGTCTAGACTGCCGTGCTGTGCCGGATCAGCTGGTTGTCGGCACAGGGCGGCGGCCATTTTTATTTTAATGAAGCGGGGATTATTTAAATCCCCGCTTCATTGATTATGTCGGGTAAACTAGTTTACATGGCTCCGTCAACGGAGCCATGTAGTCTAGACACACTCCATGTGCCTCTACCTCATAAAGGTTCTGATCCTAAAAATTCACTAACATCACTGGAAAGTATCCCAAGGACATTTAAATTAATAGGCTTTGGATCAGCTCCCCATCTCTTTCCAAACTGTGTTGGAAAACATCATCTTCACTGCAGAGACAGCTTGGCTTCTCTCTCCCTATGTTCTTCTTTTATTGTTATTCATAGCATTTCAGGTTACAGTTTGAATGAAATGGTACTAAATAATTGTTGTTGTTGTCAAGGGAGAGCTTGAAGCTGAGGAAAGCAGCATCCAATGCTATATAGTTGAGGCTGTTAGACTGTTCAGCAGCTCTAACTGCTGTTTTTTATTTGGCTGTAAAACTGACCTTTTCTTTAGTAGACAAAAACAACTTGATAGCTACCAAGCTGGTCACATTTCCATGAAGTGACGTTGTCTAGTAGTGGATTCAGTCCAGGCCTGGGAATTAGGAACACTGTCTCCTGTGATTTTGGGCAAGCCATACATCCTTCCTGCCTCTATTTTCTCATTGTGAAGCAGGGACAATGAAGCTGGCTGTTGTGAAAATTACTTATGTAATGCACGAAAAGCACTCTAGTGTTATATATTATTATGATGCTAAGAAAAATTCCCTAAAATAAAACAAAATAGAGAAATTAAATTTCTTTCAACCATGAACTTCCCAAGCTCAGATAGTAGGATATCTATATGTTACACAAGCAGAATAATTTATGGGCCTTTGATTGTTAAACTTTACGGGCAAGAATTGTCTTCCTGTGTGTGTGTGTGTGTGTGTGTGGATATTGTCTAGCACATTATAGACATGTCTACACTAAGAAATTCTTTCAAAATAACTTATTTTGAAATAATAACCCCTCAAATAGCTATTTTGAAACAAGCTTATTCCCTCAGGAAAGCAGGAGTACAGATTTTGAAATAACCAGCCTGTTATTTTGAAATAACATGCATAGTAGTGTGGATGCTCTGCTTATTATTTTGAAAAAAAAGGGGGGGGGTATTTTAAAATAACTCCCTAGTGTAGACCAGGGCTATGAGTGCAGCTAGAATACAAATGATAAAAATAAATAAATCAAGGGTGGTTGATTTGAATTAAGTTGCAAGGTTAATGGTGAACTTTGCAGGACAGGGAATTTCAAGAGGCAATTAATGCCAATGAGGCTGGGCATTGGTGCAGAGATCGATTCATATGTAACAACTTTCAGGATTCAGGCCATAGGCCCAAATCCTGGTAACACATACCTATGTTTTTAATAGAGCTGTCAAGCAATTAAAAATTAATCATGATTAATCATGATGAATCACATTGTTAAACCATAATTGAAAACCATTTATTTAAGTATTTTGCATGCCCTACATTTTGAAATATATGGACTTTGATTACCATAAAAAATACAAAGTGTACCGTGCTCATTTTTTGTATGTTTATTATAAATATTTGCATTGTAAAAAATAAAAGAAATAGTATTTTTCAATTCACCTAATACAACTACTGCAATGCAATCGCTTTATCATGAAAGTTGAACTTACAAATGTAGAATTATGTACCAAAATAACTTCATTCAAAAATGAAACAATGTTTAGAGCCCAGGCAGCCTATTCAGTGTTACTTCTTGTGCAGCCAGTCATTCAGACAAACAACAAGTAGTCCAGTGGCATTTTAGAGACTAACAAAAATATATACATAGTATCATGAAAGAATTGTGTTTGTTTAGTTTAGAAAAGAGAAGACTGAGGGGGGACATGATAGCAGTTTTCAGGTATCTAAAAGGGTGTCGAGGAGGGAGAAAACTTGTTCATCTTGGCCTCTGAGGATAGAACAAGAAGCAATGGGCTTAAACTGCAGCAAGGGAGGTTTGGGTTGGACATTAGGAAAAAGTTCCTAACTGTCAGGGTAGTCAGACACTGGAATAAATTGCCCAGGGAGGTTGTGGAATCTCCATCTCTGGAGATATTTAAGAGTAGGTTAGATAACTGTCTATCAGGGATGGTCTAGACAGTATTTGGTCCTGCCATGAGGGCAGGGGACTGGACTCGATGACCTCTCGAGGTCCCTTACAGTCCTAGTATTCTATGATTCTATGAGCTTTCGTGGGCAAAACCCACTTCTTCAGATGATGAGCTGGAGTAGAAATAACAGAAACCAAGTTATTTATAACAGAAAAAAGTACCTGTCAATTGTAAGACCTGTGGAAATGAGGCTAATTAAGTTGACTGGAAGTGTCCCATACTTAGCTTTTGATATAAAAATGCAGTGTTCGTGGCAGGGGAGACTGCTTTATTATGTGACATCCAGTTAATGTCTTTGTTCAAGCCTAGGGAAACAGTGTCAAATTTGCAGATGAAAACCAATTCCATACTTTCTCTCTGTAATTGGCTGGTGAAATTCCTGTAGAAGGATGACTTCTTTTAAATCCATGCTTAAGTGCCCAGGCAGGTTAAAATGTTCCCCTACAGGTTTATGTATGTTAACATTTCTAATGTCTGATTTGTGTCCATTTATCCTTTGACGTAGAGACAGTCCAGGTTGGCCAATAGCAGCCTCACATAAAATAAAAAGCTTCCTTTCTGTAACCGTTCTGCTCCCAACAAGTCACTTGCATTCTTGAGACCCAACCCACTTACCAGGCGCATCATCCACAGCCTCTGAGGGCTGCAGGTGGATTGCCTCATTGGGGGTACAGAACAGCTCCGGACTGCAAGCCTCTGTGGATGCAAAGTTCTCCTCTGGCTCTGGGTCCTTCTTCCCCTCAGCACACTCTGCAACAACTTCCTCTTTCTGTCTTGGTTCTCTGTTGGATGTCTCCTGAGCCCCCGAGGTGTCCATGGGTGTCTTCGGAGTGGAGGTGGGGTCACCTCCAAATATATCATCCAGCTCTTTGTAGAACCTGCAGGTCATGGGTGTAGCACCGGAGTACAGTGATACTCACACCTTGTGGTAGGTGTTTTGCAGCTCCTTCACTTTGACCCTACACTGTAGCACATCCTGGTCATGGCCACTTTTGGTCATGAACCTGGAGATGTGCCTGAAGGTATCATTATTCTTATGGCTGGAGTACAACTGGGACTAGACTGCCTCCTTTCCCCAAGTGCTGATGAGGTCTAGCACCTCAGCACTGCTCCAAGCAGCGGATCTCCTGGAGCATGGGGCAGGCATGGGCAGCTGGAGAGATGCACTGAAAATACACCACATGTCACTGAGTAAACGGTAAGAGGATTTTCACATTTCAAAGAGAACCCAAAGGGTGAGTCTGAGAGTTGGTTACCTGAGAGCAGGGCAGTAGAGTTCAAACAGATGACCAGAGAGGCAAGAACAGGCATTGTGGGAAGGGTGCTGGAGGCCAGTCAGGATGCAGTATTACACCACAGTGTCCACACTGGCTCCCCAGTGCTCTATCCAGAGTGCAGCAAGCTCTATGCTTCTCGCAGAGGTGATTTACTTAGAGTAGGGGTGGCCAACCCGTGGCTCTCAAGCTGCATACGGCTGGCTCTTTGATTAAGGAAATGTGGCTCCTGCTGCTTCTGAGCCACGCACCCGGAATGCTCACAGCAGGCCTCTCTGCACATGGCGCCCCAGCGCCTGGAGGGAGAAGCATGTGGCAGTGGCAGCAGCTCCGGGACCCAGGCATTAGGTTAGAGTGGGGGGGAGGGGCCTGGCTCTGGGGGAAAGAAGGGGATTGGGTTAGAGCGGGGGGCTGGGAATACCTGGCTCTGGGGAGAGGATGGGGATTGGGTTAGAGCAGGAGACTGGGGGTGCTTGGATCTGGGGGAGAGGAAGGGGATTGGGTTAGAACGGCGTGGGGGGAGGCTGAAGCACCTTAAACTCAGTCTTCGTGGATGCAGAATAAGGCAGCCAACACAGATGTCATATTTAAATTCCAGGGCAAAAAAAGAATCAGCATGTACCTGGTTTCCACTGTGTTTCTTTAAAGAAAATTCAAAGGCTATTGTTTGCCAGGCTGAAGCAATTATTCTGAGATATGAGTGTCTCCTTTATTGTTTTTGAACCTCTCATATTTGCAGTCTGGGATAGACCTGAATTTTTACAACTATAAAAAAGCCATAATCTTCATAAGTAAAAAAATACGAGGAAACCATACCAGAGATCAACAAGCTAGAGTGAAACAGGCACGTCAAATTCTGCTAATTTACTTCTCAGTTCAATTTAATGAAAAAAAAAACCTCACAGGACATAATAGTGCAGTAGTGTTAAATTTAAAATACATGGTGGGAATGCCCTTTTTTTTAGTGTGAGAATATTACTGTACTTTTAAAGGTGGTTTTTTTTTTTTTTTTTGTATTTGATGTTTGTTCCTTGTCAAGTTCTCTGAAGATCTATGGACTGGCCGTGAATTTTTTAAGTGACTAGAGACTTTTTTATTGTTTTTTGTCCGAAATGTCCTGTAATGTTATTTTTATCACTACATTTTGTGTACTATATCTATCTATCTTTCTATATATAGATTTATAAAAATAAATACATAATACGTCGCTCTTCGCACTCTATCCACCGCTATTTTGGCTGTTCGTCTGTAACTGGTTGGTCCCCCAATGTAGAGCGCACTGAGGAGCTAGTGCACACTAAGTGCTTTGTCAGTGTAGACACCATGAAAGTTACAGCATTACAGGTTGATTTACTGCACAGTAACTTGCCAGTGTAGACTCAGCCTGAGACTGAACAGGGGAAAGGATCAGGCACAAGCTAAGAGGCTGTCTAACTTGTGAAAAAGATTATTAGAACTACTCTTAGGGTAAGAAATTGCATGTAATAAGTTTCTTAATGTATTAAGCTTAATTGGTGTGTTTTGTTTATTTAGGCTTAGTAAATAGCTTTGATCTGTCTATTTTCACTTGCATTCACTTAAATCCTATTTCTTATACTTAATAAAAACATGTGTGTTTATTATCAAGCCCAGTGTAAATAACTGTTTCCTTGGGGGTGGGGAGAAGACACAGATGTGCATATCTCTCTTTCATTAATAAAGGGGGTGAACATATGAACTAAATTTTTATACCGAGTAAGATGGATTTATTAGGGAGTTTGGTTCCTTTTGAGCATTGCGTTCCTGGATGCTGTCAAGGCCCTATAGCTGAGCCCTCCCAGAGCTGAGCTGGTTCAGCATCTATGTTGTTCTGCTCCGGGGATGTTACCCAAGCTCTGTTCCCTTGCTGTGGAAAACTGGAGCATCTGGCCAGCAGAACAGGGTGGTGAGAGCTCCCCAGAAGGCAAGTAGGCGGGCTCAGTGGCATGATCAGCACACCAGGTGACAGCCCTAAGGGGATCTCAAAGAACCTCATATTCCCATGACTTTAAGCACAATCCTGTGACTTTTGAATGCTCGGGTCTGACGATACTGACTGATGGGGAAAAAAATGTTGTTGTCAGTTAGCATGATCCTGGGGGTCTCTTTGAGTGTGTCAATTATTAATTATTAAATAATACACCACAATTATTTTGAAATAATTGACGTTATTTTGAAACAACAATGCGAGCGTCTACACAGCAATTCTGTTATTTTGAAATAATTTTTGAAATAACGGACAGCTTATTTTGAAATCTGTAAACCTCATTCCACGAGGCATAACGCTCATTCTGAAATAGCTATTTCGGAATAGCAGTAGTGTGGACACTCCACTGCTGCTATTTTGAAATAGCTCCTCCCCAGAGCCATTCAAAATAATTACTTTCCATTGCCTTCTGGGGCTCTAATTCGAGGTAGCACATCCACATTAGGGAAGCCTGCTTTGGACTAATTTTGAGGCTTCCCTGTAGTATAGATGTGCTATTTTGAAATAAGCTATTTCGGGGGAAAAAATCCAAAATAGCTTATTTTGAAATAAGCATGCTGTGTAGACGCACCCTTAGTGTGTCTGCTGTCTGATCATTGTCTCTGTGTATAGGGCAGAGAGCAGCGGTTCTGCCTGTGCACCTTGTACAGCCAAGGCCATACTTAGGATTTATGAGGCCCTACACAAAACAGGCGACCTCCGACTTGCAATGCGATTGGTTCCCAGGGAAACGTTGCAAGTTGGGGGCGTCGTGACTCGAACTCTCATTGACGATAGGTGCCATGCGCCATCGTAAATGTGGACCGGGGACGTAAGTCGGGGGGTTTCAGCCCTTTCCGCACTTTAAAAAATAGTTATAAGTGTGTGTGTGGGGTCGCAACTCGGGCAGTCGCAACTCGGGGGTTTCCTGAACTATTAAACTGATGACCCTATGCCCAGTTGCAGCCCATGGGGGAGAGGGTTGTTTTTTAAGATATGTGATTGTATAATCTTCACTAACACATTAATGAAATATTTTTAAACAAATCTTAAACTAAGATCCTGTTGACTAACACAGTCAATTCAGAAACTGACAGCAGATACTAGGGATTAGCAAATGCCTGTTAAGTGCCTATATCCACTTGAATGGCTCTTTCTTGGGTTTAGCGTTCTGCAATAAATCCGGCAGGATTTTTCACTTTGAAGTCAACTAGATCCTCTCAGGAGGAAAGAGAGCCACAGGACAGGGACAGGAAAAGGTGATGAGTGCACATTAAGATCCAGTGGTGCCCCCAATTTTCGGGTGCCCTACCCAGCCTGTGTACAGTGCTGACTCAGAGCCATGTCTCATACAGAGCCCCACTTTAACTGGTGCCCCCCCCCAGTTGTACTTTTAGATCGAGCTTTGAGATAACACTGGAAGAGACACAGACTAAGGGCAGCCCGCAAGGGCAATGGGAACATGACCCGAGGGCTCCGTGTGCCCGCTGTGACCGGCCCGCTGGAGAACTACATTTCCCAGCAAACCTCGGGCCGCCGCCGCATGCGCATTGGGCGCTTCCAGCATGGCCACGGTGCTGTCCCGCGCGCTGAAGCTGCCAGGTAGGAGCCCGCTGCGCTGCGTCAAGCCGAGGGGGGAGGGCGGGGCAGCGCCGGGCCAGCTCGCGGTGCCCCTCGCGCCGGGACCGACCCGCGCCTCCCTCGGGGCCAACAACATCCGGGGATTTGTGCGGGGAGGGAGAGACCACCCGGTCCCTGCTCCTGGGGTGGGGGCAGGGGAGGGGGTCCCTGCTCCTGGGGTGGGGGAGAGGGGGTCCCTGCTCCTGGAGTGGGGGAAGGGGAGAGGGGGGTCCCTGCTCCTGGAGTGGGGAAGGGGAAGGGGGTCACTGCTCCTGGAGTGGGGAAGGGGAGGGGGGGTCACTGCTCCTGGAGTGGGGAAGGGGAGGGGGTCACTGCTGGGGTAGTGGTAGGGGAAGGGGAGAGTGGGGGTCCCTGCTCCTGGGGTGGGGAAGGAGGGGGTCACTGCTCCTGGGATGGAGGGAAGGGGTGAGGGTCTCTGCTCCTGGGGTGGGGGGAAGGGGAGAGAAGGCTGTCCCTATGTCTGGGGTTGGGGGGAGGTAGGAGTTAAGTTGGAAGCAGATGGTGGGGGTCACTCACAGAGCGCTGGTAACTGCTTGTATTAAGTATCTTAGTCTCTCTCCACCCTGTGATGCACTCTTACAGCGTGCTATTCTGAGATGAAGTAACAGTGCATTTTTGCATACACTTTGCAATGCTTTGCTTTCCATTTCCTACAGCTCATATTATGGTGGAATGTATTTGATTTTGAACAGATTTAGAATAACATTTAAATTGCTGTCTTTTAAATACCTTTTGCAGTAAACTGTGTTAAAACATAAATCAATGTAGGAGAATGAAAACAACTAATTCATAGCAAAGATAAAGAAATGTTTTTCATCTTCTAGTATGTCAGTCCTATAAATAACCTACTCTTGAAACCCAGCCTCCAAATTCAATTTCTGTCTTTGCCTTTATCTGGGTAAATATGAAAACCCTGCCAAACTTGTGTAATTTCCAATAATATGTGTTTTATCACTGTATTCAAAATGGGAGAAAGGAAATATATCTACACCGTGGTAATAGTGA
Source organism: Rafetus swinhoei (assembly GCA_019425775.1). Taxonomy (NCBI): domain Eukaryota; kingdom Metazoa; phylum Chordata; order Testudines; family Trionychidae; genus Rafetus; species Rafetus swinhoei. Next base: position 262,546,323 of record CM033437.1, on the reverse strand, counting down.
ATTCAAAAGAAGTGGTTGCTTTTTGGAGAAGCACATATTTTGAACGCATAGGTACAGCCAACCATACATTTCTGTGAGGACATTAAAAAAGAATTATACCGAAAACACATCTGAAGTGTGTATTTTATTGTAGAGCAGGCTGCCAGGGTTTTGCTAGAGGATGGGTGGAGCCAATAAAGATGGCAATATTAAACCAGTGGGAAACAGCCCCATCAACTTTCATGTCTATTGCTTGTACACAGAAAAACGCTGGAGCAGAACTAGTACACCAGCTACTGGTGGTTGGGACTTGAACTCGGGCTCCTCCCTCCTGGTAGGTTTCACCAGCTTCTTTGTACTCCCATACCTTTGAAGTGGAACCCACTAGGCAGTTGACATGGGTCTCCCCCACTGGCCTATGAGGACTGTGATGGTTCCTATAAGGTCCCATTTTGAGCATTAATCAATCCAGGGTAAGGTCTTCTATCAAACTGATGATCTACTCTAGCGCTTTTTTTCCATTTACAGAGCAGTTCTCAACAGGCTATTGTTTGATTAAAGAGGATGGAACAGCTGTTCAAAGGTGTTTACTTGTATGTACTGTATTGGGGCATTGTTGAAAGAAGTCAGAATTAAGGTTGCTTTGGTAAATTTAACACCGCATTTCCTGTGTTTTAGAAATTCTCATTCTTGCTAAATTCAGCATTCTGTAAGTGGACAATATATACCACCAAGCAATCGTACGTTTGCCTCCAGATAATTTGTCATTAATTCTTTCTAGGTTTTTTTTTTACCAGGAAAAGATATGCTGGTAATAGGAATTGTTAGTTATTTAGGCAGTTTTGCATCCTGCAATTTGCATTCTGTGTCAGCAGGCCTACACACACACACACACCAGCTAGACACTACCAGTCCAGACCTCACTAGCCATGCCCTGACCTTTAGCTGTATTCCCCATTCCAACCTAGCTCTTAACCCACTACTATACTCAGGACCCCCACCACAAGCAAAGAAAATATTTTCCTGAAGTTTTCACTCCCAGGTATAGGGTAGGGATGTTAAATTTAGATTAATTAACTAATTGAATAATCAATGGGAAGCGACTGTCTAGGAAGGAGTATGGCAGAAAGGGATCTAGGGGTTATAGTGGACCACAAGCTGAATATGAGTCAGCAGTGTGATGCTGTTGCAAAAAAAAGCAAACATGATTCTGGGATGCATTAACAGGTGTGTTGTGAGCAAGACACGAGAAGTCATTCTTCCGCTCTACTCTGCACTGGTTAGGCCTCAGTTGGAGTATTGTGTCCAGTTCTGGGCACCGCATTTCAAGAAAGATGTGGAGAAATTGGAGAGAGTCCAGAGAAGAGCAACAAGAATGATTAAAGGTCTAGAGAACATGACCTATGAAGGAAGGCTGAAAGAACTGGGTTTGTTTAGTTTAGAAAAGAGAAGACTGAGGGGGGTGACATAATAGCCGTTTTCAGGTATCTAAAAGGGTGTCATAAGGAGGAGGGAAAAAACTTGTTCATCTTGGCCTCTGAGGATAGAACGAGAAGCAATGGGCTTAAACTGCAGCAAGGGAGGTTTAGGTTGGACATTAGGAAAAAGTTCCTAACTGTCAGGGTAGTCAAACACTGGAATAAATTGCCCAGGGAGGTTGTGGAATCTCCATCTCTGGAGATATTTAAGAGTAGGTTAGCTCAGTGTTTCCTAATTGGTGCTCTGCGGAACCCTGGGGTTCCGCGAAGCAAAACTAGGGGTTCCGCGAGGAGCCGGCAATCCCCCGCCTCCCTCTGAAAAAGAGAGAGAGAGCCGGCTAGCCCCCGCCCCCCGCGCGTCCTCCCACACAGAGGCGTACCGAAGGGGGGGCAGGGAGGGGGCAGTTGCCCCCAGGCGCCACGCTAGGGGGGCGCCGGGCCGGCGTGGGAGCGATCCCACGCTGCGCAAGCTCACCTGACACTCAGATCAGTGAGCCGGCAGCTGGGCCACATGCTGCGGTCCAGGAACGCACTGAGCAGAGGCAGCCGGCAGGAGCAGCCTCTTTTAAAAGTAAGATTAACTTGTCTGACTGGTTCTTCTGCCTCTGTGGAAGGGGAGGGGGGAGGCGCTGGGTTGCTTAGCACTGAAGGAGGAAGATTTAGTGGAGGGCTTGGGGGTTGCCTGTCTCTGAACGAGGGGGATTTGCTTTGGGGGTGGCTCTGGGGTTGCCTGTCTCTGAAGGAGGAGGATTTGGTTGGGGGGACTCTGGGGTTGCCAGTCTCTAAAGGAAGGGGATTTAGTTGGGAGAGAGGGGGGGCTCTGGGGTTGCCTGTCTCTGAAGGAGGGGGATTTGGTTGGGGGGGCTCTGGAGTTGCCAGTCTCTGAGGGAGGGGGATTTGGTTGTGGGAGGTGCTGGGGGTGCCTGGCTCTGGCATCAGCTGGTAGAAAACCTGCCAGTCTCTAGCGGCAGCCCCTGGTCGGGCAGGCCAGGGCCAAAGGGCATGGAGCAGGGGGTTGGGGGCCAGAGGCGTGTAAGGGCAGGCAATGGCAGGGGGAGAATACAAGTGGGGGGTGGATCTTGGGAGGAAGAGGTAGCTCAAGAGCATTTTGGGGGGGTGGGACAGTATGTGTGGGGAGGGCCTTGGGGCAAGAACAGCAGGGTGGGGATCATGAGTCTGGGTGCTTGTGGGTTTTGGGCACTTCTGTGATTCTGGGCTATCAAAGCTGGGTCTGCCCCGGAGCAGTGCCCAGCCAAGACAAGGGACAGCACATGTTAAAGACCCAGAGTAAAGTGATGGTTTGGCTGGTGGGGAAGCAAGAAGAGCTCTGTCATTTGTGAACTCCGCCCGCAAGTGCTGGGAGCGGAGGCGTGGGGAGCCCCCTTCCTCGTATGCTGAATTTGCCAGTGACCTGCCGCCTGGCACCCAGTTCCCTACCCACTGACTTTCAGCCACTCACCCGTCTGTCACTGGACTGCCTCATTTGATTTCATCCGGACACAAAGCACTGTCAAGCAAACGGATGGCACCATCCGCCACTGGAATGGTACCAAGCCCGCGTGACCAAGGCAAGACTTGTCCTTGCCAGCCCTTGCTCTGCCCATTGGTAACACTCAAAGGGCTTTCCTGAGGAGGCCAACATTATTCCCATTTTACAGCTGGGGAAACTAAGGCACAGTGGGGGCTGTGACATGCCTGAGGTCACACACCCGGCTGGACTAGAAGCTCAGTTTCCAGTGTTTCAGGGGCTGTCTACACAGGTAACAAAGATGTGAGTGCAGCACAGACCACCATAACCCGGCTCGCTGCAATCTGATTAATGTGGGGAACAACCGCAGGGTGGGGGGGCTTCAGCACTCATGCCCTGTCTAGCTCGTGCTGCGATCAAGCCACCCCTGCTCAAAGGAGAGAATCCTGGGAGCTGCCCGCTGGCCCATCTAATGGCAGCAAAGCTAATGGCAGCAAATGGCAGAGACAGATACCTGGCAGCTGCCCCCGCTTCTCCCATCCGCTCAGCCCCGCCCCCAGGCTTGCTGAGGCCTGTGGGGGGAATGCTTCAGACCTAGCCAATTCACTCCCCTCACGCTGCAACACCGGCCTAGAGGTGCACCAGGTTCGGGGCATGCCACATGGCGGTGGCGGGGGGAGGGGGAGCGCAAATTTTTCCTTTGCCCCCAGGTGCATAACACCCTCGCTACGCCTCTGCTCCCACCCCGGCCCCAGTCCGGCCCTGCCGTTGCGCAACCTTCACTGAGCTCCCCCTTGCCGGCTGCTGCCGCCCTGCGCAGTGTGCTCAAACTGGCGGGTGGGGAGACGCCCGGACGTGATGTAACATCATGGCCCGGGATTATAAACCTGCTGGGTGCTGTGTTGCGCCGCGTGGCTGAGTTGCAGGTTCAGAGTCCGGGGATGGAGCGCAGACTCCGGCCTGGCAAAGTGGAAGGCAGAAGGTAGGGGAGGGGGAGAGGAAGGGCTGGGAGAGGAAGGGGCTTCTGTGGAGACGGAGGGGGAGGGGAAGGCACCAAAGGGACAGGGGTAGAGGAGAGACAAATGCCAGGGGGCCAAGTGCAGGCAATGAGGAAAAGGGCAGGCGGGAAGGTGTCAGTGGGAGGGGGGACAGGGTGATGCTGGGAGGGGAGAGGGTAAGAGCATTGGGGGCTAGAGGGGAGGGGAGGTGCTGGGAGAAGGCTTGAAAGAAGGGATGGGCATGAGGAAGGCCAAGATAGAGCAAGTCATGTGAGGGCACAGGGACATGAGGGGAATGGGGGCAGAGGGTGGTGAGTGGGTGGGGATCAGGGAAAAAGGGGCAGGGGCAGTGAGGGAAGGGGAGGCACCAGGAGGGTGCAGGGCGGGAAGGTGCAGGTGCCAGGGGATTCTGGGGTGAAACAGAAGGGCAGACACCTGCAGGGGAGGGACCAGCACCAGAGGAGAGAGGCAGGGCAGGTGTGTAGAGGGAGGTGTTAGAAGAGGGGATGAGGAGGGGTAGCTCACATGATCAGAGTGGGGCTACTGGAGGAGTGGGCACAGGGAGGAGAGAAGGGCTGGTGGAGGGGGCAGGTCGCAGGAGGGCTGAGGGCAGTGAGAAGGGCAGGAGTCAGGACAGCAGAGGAGGGTGTGGAGTTGGGGGGCAGCAGGCACCAGGGGAGCTGATGGAACAGGGGGAGAAGATGTGGCAGCAGAGAGAAAAGGTAAAGGTTTATAAAATATTTATTAATAACTTGGGTGCCACAGTGGCACATCCAAACAAGCCACATGAACTCAGTACTGGTACACAACACAAAACTCTTAGGCTATGTCTACACTGGTGGTTTCTTGTGCAAGAACACGCCCACACTGCCATGTGCGAGCTGTGCTTTTGCACAAGAGCATCTATGGCAGTGTGGACGCTCTCTTGCCCAAGAAAGTGTCGATGGCCATTTTAGCCATAGGGCTTTCGCAAGAAATTCATGTTGCCTGTCTACACTGGCCTCTTGCGCAAGAACAGTTGCACAAGAGGGCTTATTCCTGAGTGGGAGCATCATAGTTCTTGCACAAGAAGCACTGATTTCATACATTAGAACGTCAGTGTACTTGCACAAGAACACACGGCCAGTGTAGACAGGCAGCAAGTTTTTGCGCAAGAGTGGCCGCTTTGGCGCAAGATCGTGCCAGTGTAGACACAGCCAAGGGGAGGGAGGGAGGCAGGGGCAGGGAATCAGCGCTGGCTCAGCATGTCTGCATGGTTTGGGGGAAGGTGCAGGGAAATTGAGCTCAGCTGGGTTGCAGAGTGAGGAGGTCCGGGGAGCTGGGCTGGGTTGGGCTGGGCTGTGGGGTGCGAGGGAGGGGGTGTGGAGCTCAGAACTCAGTTTGGCTGCAGGAGGAGGGAGGTGCCAGGAACCAGGGCTAGACTCAAGGGGAGGGAGGGGCAGGGGATCGGCTCTTGGCTCAGCAGTTTTGTGGGGCTTGGGGGAGGTGCAGGGAAACGGGGCTCAGCTGTGCTGTGTGGGAGGCATGCAGGGAACCAGTGCAGGGCTCAGCTGGGCTGAGGTGGATGGGAGAAGGCATATGGAACAGACGGGCAGCTCAGCTGGGCTGTGAGGGGCTGCAGGGAACTCCCTTGGATTGTGGGGGATGGTTTTGGGGAGGTGCAGGCAACCAGCAGGAGTGGGCAGCTCAGTTGGGTTGAAGGGATAGAGGTGCAAAGAAGCCTAGTGGGGGAGGGGGGGAACCAGGAGCCCTGAAATGACCTCCTCTGGTCCAAAAATTCCTCATCTGGGACCAGTTAGGTCCAAAGGGTGCCAGATCAGGGAGGTCCAACTCCTACCTAAGTCCCCTCCTTGCACCCTCCCTCGTAGCCAGACACCCTACCCCCAATCTGCTCCTGCTCCCTCCCCCTGGCCAGACACCCTACATCCAGCCTGCTTCTGCACCCTACCTACCACCCAGACCTTGCCCCCTTCCACCCCCACCTCCCTCCCAGATCCTGCACCCCATCCCTATCCCACTCCTTGGCAGCCCTGCCATCCACCCTAGCACCACCCTGGCCCCAGAACCCTGCCATCCACGCTAGCACCCAGCAGCACCCTGTTCCTTGTCAGAGCACCCTGCCAGTCATCCTAGTGCCCAGCAGGACCATGTATTTGACCCCAGCACCCTGCCACCTTCCTGCCCCAGCAACTTGCCCCAGCACCCCGCCACCTGAGCCAGCATCCTTCCACCTAGCAGCAGCCTCTCCCCAGCCCCAGCACCCACTTTCACTCTGTCCCCTGCCCCCACCAGCACATTTGGGACCACATTAGTGAGGCTTGGGAGTTTTTGGAGGGTTGTTTTTTTTTTTTTTTTTTTGCATCTCGCTTGTGTGGCCCCGACTGACTTTTCTGTGGGTCAGTGACCCTTGACTCAAAACAGGTTCCTCACCCCTCTCAGAAATAAAGACAATGCTAAAACCTTTGACTTTGACATAATATTTTATTTAAAAATGAAGCCTGGCCAACAAGCCCCGCTTGGGACCAAACCCCCATCTCACTGCAGCATCATAACACTCCTGCACCACCTGACCCCAAATCTGAGCCTATCATACACTGGAACCCCCTGTCCTGAGCCTCTTACATCCCCAAACTCCTACATCCCCACATCCTCAGACTTCTGCCACAACATTCCTCCACCATCCACACATCACAAATCTGTGCCCTGAGCCTATCATACTCATAACCTTCTTGCCCTGAGTCCCTCACATATCCAGCCCAAACTCCTGCACCCTCACATCCACAAGCCCATGGCTTGCTCAGCACCCCAACCTTCCACCTTTGCCCAACACTCCCCAGCCTGGAGCCCCCTTCCTGAGCCAACATCCCCTTCTCCTGCATCCAGATTCCTTCCCAGAGCTTGTACTTCTCACCCTTTCCCACACCCAAATCCCTCATCCCCACCCCACACCTCCTGTCTCAACCTAGTGAGAGTGTATAAGGGCTGGGGATAGCAAGTGATGGAGAGGAGGGGAACAGAGCGGATGAGGCCTCAAGGAAGGGAAGTGGGGGAGTCTTGGGGAAGGAATGTGATTTTCATGCATTGGTGGGTCCTCTTTTTTTTTTTTTTTTTTTGCTTGACAAACCTAGGGGTTCCTTGAAATTTTGAAAAGCTGAAAAGGGTTCCTTGGCCAAATAAAATTGGGAAACACTGGGTTAGATAAATGTCTATCAGGGATGGTCTAGACAGTATTTGGTCCTGCCATGAGGGCAGGGGACTGGACTCGATGACCTCTCGAGGTCCCTTCCAGTCCTAGTATTCTATGATTCTATTCGATTAGTCTATAAGGGCGCCTCTGCCTTTGAACTGTAACAAGAGCCCTGCAGGGCTCTTGTTACAGTTCAAAAGTGGAAGCCCCAAAGGGAGTGCAGGGATTCCTTTGGAAATGTACAAGAGCCCCAGTGGGGATCTTGTACATTTCAAAAGGATGCCCGCAGAGAGCGGGGGACACCTCTGGCCCTTCTCCCTGCCACGCTTGAGCCTTTGAAATGTGCAAGAGCCCTGGGGCAATTGTACATTTCAAAAGCAGAGTCACAGCAGTAGCAGTGCAAGAGGAATCTGCTTCCGTCCCCACTCCTCCGTTTCTGCTGTGCCTTCTACCTCCCCTTCTTCCCTCTTCCCCCGTGGAGACAGTGCTAGGGGGAACCAGCTTTTAAGCTGGCTTCCCCCAGCACTGGCTCCTGCTCTCTCCCTCCTTGCTGCCTCTATCAGAGAGAGGTAGCAAGGTGGGGGGGGGAGAAGATAAATAAGCTTCTATTTATCAGATAGTCGACTAGTCTCTTGCATCCCTAGTATGAGAACGCTTCTGTTGCTGTTAGTTCCTCTTTTCCTATAACTCAGGGCAGCTAGGTGTTTTGTTTCTAATGATGATTCACATTTGCACATACAAAAATATTCCACACATGGATGGAAAAGATTAGAGGGAACATTGCCCCCAGTCTCTCCCCACTGTTCCCTACCACTTGTCTTCATTTAGTTCCCTTCCTATAATCTCCCTTTCTTTCCTGCAGCCCCGAGTCCCTTTCCCCCACCATTCTCTCTCCTTCCAGGAAGCATTCACATGCCTGTTTTTTCCCTCAAACTTCCATAATATTTCTTCCAAAATAAAAATGCCATCTGTGACTCTCAAATTGCAGCAATCTTTAGCCATTCAGTCCAAAGCTCCTTGGGTGGGGGCTTGTGATTAATTTATCCTGAGGTATGTTAATTGAAGGATGAGTTCATAGCCATCAGTTTCAATTAGGTCTGTGATTCAGTTTAACATTATCAGGCAGCAGAAGGAAACTGAGTTTCTGGCAGAGCCTGTAAGTTAGGAATCCTTCCATCAAATGACTCCAAATTTGGATCACTAACCCACCTCTGCTCTATGAGAGGCAGCAAGGGGGGGAGGAAGAAGGAACCATGTGTCCATCCATTCTCCCCCCTCTCCCTCCCGCTGCGTCTGGTAGATGCAGCGGGGAGGGATAAGGGAGGCTGCTGCAAAGCAACCTCTGCCCACAGCTGGCCAGGGCTCACTGTGGGCAGAGGCTATTCTGGCAGCTGTCCATGAGGGTCCCAGTGGGAGCTGCCCCTCCCCCCCGTGAATAGGGGTTGCTCCGGATGCCATGAACTGGGGCTGGTGCTGGAGCAACGCCTGTTTGTGGCGGACAATGCTGGCTGCCGTGAACAGGGATTGCTAGACTCAGTGCAAGCCAGGACCAAGTAGTCCCAGCTCGCACTGGCCCAAGGCGCTGCACTTCTACATTTTAAACTTAGTAAGAGTCTGGCGGCTCTTACTACATTTAAAATGCAGAGCCAGCACAAGGTGGTTCATGGAACTACTCCCACTGCGGCTCTGCAAAGCAGTCCTTATTGATTAATCGTGTAGTCATTACAAATCAACTACACAATTAGTCAGATAACTGCAATTTAACATCCCTGCTCTGCACTCTCCTGAGGTATGCCAGATTTTAAAGAAAGCTGATGAAACAGATTTTAGAGGACTTAGAAAGGTCAACCTTTAAAATGAAGTTGTGTTGCAGCCTCAACTATAGCAGCCCTGCTACGTCCCTAGAACGTTGCTTTAGCTCAGTGGTCTCCAAGCTTTTTAAGCACGAGATCACTTTTTTAATTTAAGTGCAATCCAAGATCTGTCTCAACCCGAAACACCCTTGTTTTGCCTCCTTTGTGCCCCTTCTCCGAGGCCCCACCCCTGCTCACTCCATTCTCCCTCCCTCCCCCATTCCCCCTCACTTGTTCACCAGGCTGGGGCAGAGGGTTGGGCTGCAGGCTCTGGTCTTGGGCTAAGGGATTTGGAGTGTGAGAGGAGCTCTGAGCTGAGCTTGGGACAGAGGCTTGGAGTGCACGAGGGCTTTATGACTAGGGCAGGGGTTCAGAGCTGGCTCCAACTGGGCACTGCTTACCTCAGGAGGCACATGGGTATTGGTGCAGTGGGGCTAAGGCAGGCTCACCCCTGCCCTGGCCCTGCACCACTCTCAAAAACAGCCAGCAAACTCCATCCCAAGTCCTGTTGTGCCCCGTCTCTGCTCTGTGTAGATAAGATACAGGGTTGGAGGGGCGCACCGTGACATCAGCACCCCTTCCTCTCCTTGCCCTGTCCTGCCCAGCAGGAAGCTCCAGAAGTGTCAGCTCCAAGGCAAAGGGCAGGAGGTGTGCAGCAGTGCAGGGAAGGGCAGCTGAAGTGCTGGCACTTGACAGCCTCTTGGCCAAAACAGTCAGGATCACCTGTCAGGTGCTCCAAGATCTACCAGTAGGTCCCGATCTACTGGTTGGTGACCACTGCTTTAGTTAAGTCTGCTTCCATTTATAGTGAAGCAGTTAAGGACTCAATGAGACTTAACAGTGTTGTCTTCTTTACATTACAAATATTGGATAGTTGACATTAAAGTTACTATTTCAAGCATAAGAGAAGAAAAGAAAAAGTGAAGGTTCTTTTGTGATATTCCAGGTACACTTGCAACATTTCTATTGTTGGGAGAGAGATTCCTGATTAGGCTGCTCAAACTGCTAACATTTTTCCAAACTGAAGAATTCGAAGTTTGGCTGCTGCAACACTACCTCTGGATATTTTATACATTTAACAATACAACAGTTATGTACTAAGCTGTACATTTAAAGAGAAAAACAGAAATAGGAACAACTACTTCAGTGCAGTATGATTGAATTACCGTTATCATGGGAACCTAAAACTTTCTCATTTCTCTTCTTTGAATCATTCCCATTTATCATATAATACACGTTTCTGCAATTTCCACTTTATATACTATTTATATCTTGCAAATGTTCCTTTAAACACCTTGAGGCACAAGTTTAGCATGTGGCATCACAGCTTGTTCCCATGGAAACAACTATGATGTCAGAGAAATTTAGATTGTGACATCACTAAGTGGATCAGGGAGGAGGAGCAGATAAAAAGTGAGAGAAAGAGGACCCTGCTTGGATACACTATAAAGGCGAGCAAATGAAGAAGGGTTCTACATGATTAGAGCTTTGAATTAAAAGATTGCTAAGAGGACAGTCTAGGACTTAGGCACGCAGAGAGTTAAGCATGAAGATATGGCACCTTGGCAGAATTCAATTTTTTTTTTTTTTAATTTTGACAGATAACATCAATGTTTAAGCATTTTTATTATCAATTTACATTTTCACAGTTGTGCAACATTATAGGGAGGTCTGACAGTAGTGAGGTGTTCATCACTAATTGTTTGACACTAGATGTTAAGATTGGTTATTCAAATACAAATTGAACATCACATTTAAAAATACACAAGGTATAAGTATCCTTAAATCAAACTCTAGTAAGTTCACAAGTAGAATTTTTCATACTTTCTCTCTCTGTAAATGTTAATTATTATGAATGGAAATATTTTTTCATGGGTTGTTGTGTACAATGAAATCAGCGCTTATTGACATATGCCAATGAGACTCTAATCCTTCCAAGACTAAAGATATAGTATGGTAGCTTGACAGAACTGTTTCTCATTACAGACCCAGAGAGCATTAGAGGAAATTAAGCAAATCCTCGAGGTGGTTTTTGTTTGTTTTTTGTTTTTTTTTACCTTGGGAAATTAAACTGTTGGAATCGGGTTTTTTTGGTAGCATCTCACTCTGAGATCTGGTGGATATGCATTGACCCTGCTTTTCCACTTATACCTCATCCTTTCCAACCACGCTTATCACCTGAGTAGGCACAAAATACAGGCATCCTGTCTTCTCTCTCACACTCTCCTTCCTTTGGAACCTGAAAGCACAGAGAGCTTGGTCTTTCTGTCATTCCCGCCAGCCATGCTTGACTCTCCCCATTTCTCTCCTCAGGAAAAAAGAGCCCGGACCTAGGGGAGTATGACCCTCTCACTCAGGCTGACAGTGATGAAAGTGAAGATGACCTTGTACTCAACTTACAGAAGAATGGGGGAGTCAAGAATGGGAAGAGCACCCTGGAGGAGGTGCAGGACCCAGACTCAGACGTGGAGGTTGAGGTGACAAAGCAGCGGCTGTCAGAAAGTGCCCCAGATGGGTACCCTGCCGAAGCCACTGGCAGTCTGGAGCACAAGGCAGCCTCTTCCCTGATGCCTTACCTGCGCACAGCAGTCTTTTTGCTTACCATGGTTATCTCCATGATTCTGGTGCTGGTGTGCGCCTTTCTCATTCCCTGTCCTCCTAGAGATTTGCATAACACCTGGAACCGCAACCTAGGTCAGGAAGCAGGTGAGAGACCATTGGGCACAGCAGCAGTGTGAGATTGGAAGGGCGAAGCTCACAGGCTCAGTGTGGGGAAAAGACTCACTTGGAAGAGTCACTTTAGAGCAGAGGAGCAGCAACTTTAAACCTCTTCACTTCAAGTGCTCTGAGGCCACAAACAGGCCTGTGCAGTGCTGTATGGGGAGGGACATAACTGGGGGAGCAGTACTGCTTCAGTGGGTCTCCTCTGGTTTCCTTGATGGTTGGTTATTCAGACCCCTTTTCTTTCATGCTTGTCCTCTTCTCCATGGTGCAGAATGGGATTGGCAGCCATTCTGATAGCAGCTCCTGATTTGCTTTGAATGTCACAGGTGGGTTGCTGTTCCCGCTGGAGCTCTCGGACGTGAATGGTGACGGGCTCCCGGACATCCTGCTTTCCTTCACAGGCCTGATGAATGCTAGTGTATTGGGTAAGATGTTAAAAAAACTTAAAACACAAGAATGGTCCTGTAGCACCTTATAGACTAACAAAAATATATAAATAGTATCATAAGCTTTTGTGGGCGCAACCCACTTCTTCACAACTGCCAACTTCGCTTCATCAGGGATTCCAACCTCGATGGCTCTTTTGTCAGGTTGTCCAATTTTGTTTTCGTATTTTCTCCTTGTCAACCATTATGCATGGGAGTTCCCCATACCATCTGCAGAGCTGCCATACTGTCCTCTTTCAGACCTCTCCTTAAAACAGCTCACTTCTGCTGTGAAAGTCCCAGCTGATATATTGATTGACAGTAGTAATGTTACTGCACCAAGCTCTTTAATGTGAAACAGTCCCATCAACCTCAGCAGGCTGTTTCTCTTTTCTTTGCTAACATTTGCCTGGGAACACATGAGATAACACATCAGAAGCATCAAAATAACTTGGCTTGTCACTAAGTCCTGCTGTTTTCCCACTGCTCCAAGATTCATGTTTCTACAGCTTCCCAGCTGCCGTTTCAGTGCATCTCCACAGCATGTCTTCACCTCATAGTGATGTGAAATATGTTCCAGTCCCAGAAGCACAGTCAGGGAGTCAGGACCCATTTTGTTGGATTGTGTTGGCAATCTATGGTGCCTGAGTATTGCAATGGTTGGTGTAATATGAATACAGATAGGAAGGAAAATTTCCCTTCCCCATGGCATAGGGCTGCGTAAGAAAGGCCCCATGTACATCATTACAAGCAAGATGTAAATTCCACAGCAGGGTCCCTGGAGTCCAAGGGATTCTGGTGCAGCAGATAGAACATCTGATGGTAGATTAATTTAAGTTAAAAATTGTGATGGTATTGAATTTCAGTTTTTGCAGGAAGCAGATTTTTGTACTAACCTCACATTAACTGCACAGAAGCTTCAGGGGGTAGCCGAGTTAGTCTGTACAGGATAAACTTAAAAAACCAACAAATAGTCTCTTAGAACTTTATAGACTAACAAAACATGTAGATGGTATCATGAGCTTTCATGGGCGCAGCCCACTTCCTCAGATGACCGGAATTCTGATTTTAAGATGTGCAGACCCAAAATAAATAGGGGAGGAGGGAGAACTAACTGCACAGTTAGTGATGCTGTTAGGGAGAGGCCCTCTAGATAAGATGCCTTTGGGACTCTTAGGAGCTTGGAAGATGCAGGGAGCGAGTTTGTGGTTGCGACATAAGCACATTGGCTGGATATTTCTGCTAAAGTGATCAACAGTGTGTCTGATGTTAGGCTAACAAACCTATCATTAGGCATTTGATTAAAACAAATTGAGGTTCTTCATACTCATTTTAGCTATTATTTTTTGCTATCTGCTGACTCAGGAAGATATGACACTGATAGTATGTTTTCAAGGTGTTTTCCACGATATCTAAGGCTAGAAACATGGGGGGACATTTTTTTTTTTCCTTTTTTTTTACCGAAAAGGAAAAAGCTCAGATTGTGGAGCCAAATTCTTCTGCCACAGAATCACAGACCATGCAGGACCCTGTGCCTAACTAGCCAGCTACCTAAGAGAATGGTAATTGCAACTTCTTCTAATCATTAACCTTTGGCCATCAGAAGGATAAGCATTAAAAGGAACAATAGTCTAGTCTGGTATGACAGCAGATAGGGTGATGAAGTGAATAGACCTGTGGTTGATTGGGTAGGGCAAATAGTATGTTTGTTTGCCTTCTAAGCGCAGAAACATAGCTTCACATGTTTCCATGGACAGTTCCATTCCTGTCAGCTAGCAAGGGACTGAAATAACCAAACTCATGGGATTCTTGTGAATGTGACTGTTTTACTCTTTTCCACTTGGGCACAGCACAGAGTAGAAGCATAACTGAACAGCATGTCCCCCTGAGATAACTGTGTCTTGTTCCTCTCTCTCCTTTGATTGCAAGGGACTTCACTTCCCCTTTGTGTGTCTGCAGGTGTTTCCAGGCCATCGGTAACTGTGATGGCCCTTTCGGGCATGAACGGCAGCACCCTTTGGTCTAGCCACATTCCAGAAGAGATTCGGAGTGTGCAGTGTAAAGGACTGACTCTCGCAGCCCCAGCTGAGCCTGTCTGCCTTGTGACTGGAACGTCCAAATTCCTCAGCCTTCTCCATGCCTCCTCAGGTAATTCCAGGCATAAATGTGTGGATGAACTGACCTCCTTGAATAATTCAGCACCTGATGGTAGCAACTTAGGAAGACGTCCATAGCTAAAAGAAAACTGTAGAGTAATACAGAAGATGATCTAATCATTAATGAATATCAAGTTACAGATAATAATATATAATGAAATCCTTTGCACTTGATTATTGTAGCCCTATAACATCCTGTGATATAGAAAAAGACATAGGAGTCATTTCACCTACCACTGAAATGCAGCCACCTCTTGAGCGGAATGCAGCATCTGTTTCACAACAACACAGAAGCACTAAACAACATATCTAGAGAAAGAGGTGCAGAAGTATGCAGTAGCCAGTTACATCTTGAGGATGTATCAATTTAGGTTAATAAAAGTATTTAGGTTGATAAAAGTATTTACATCAATTTAGGTTGATAAAAGTATTTACTAGATCTGAATGAATATTGCATTTTGATTATGTTCATGATCCTTTTATGAACAATTTTCTCTTAATGGATGTCCTAGGAAGTGAATTTTCTAACAGAAATATTTGTGGGAACAGAGAATTTTAGGCCAATGCTGGAGAATATTCTTGGAACTTGAATGAGTATTTTCAGGGGAACCCTGGTTCTAAGAGTTACAGTCATTCAGTTAGAGAGCATAGAAATGTCACATGATTTTTGTGCCCAATGAGAACTAACCAACACAGCTTGACTTTCAGATACTTGTAATCAGTGCTTTTTTTGTGTGTGTGTATATATATATATATATATAGTGCTGTTACTTTGCTCAGGGGAAAAGTTGTTGAGCAAAAAAAACCCAGGGTGCGGCCGGCATTGTCCTTTTAAGAGACGCTGCCCCTTTAAGACACGTGGCCCAGCCAACTGTCGGACATTTGCGTACAGAGGTGCTGGTACGCTCCGTTCTTTCCAGATAAGCTCTGACTAGAGGTGCCGGTACTACATCTGGAGGTGCCGGTACTGCGTACAGGCAGTACCATTAATGAATGAATCTGGTGAAACTGTTCACATGCATAAGCCGGGCTCGACAAACTGTGGTGAGAGCTACTCGCTAGCCCCACACCGCGCATGCGCGCAGCGCCAGTGAATGGGGCGCACGGAGCGACCGGCTGAAATCTACTCACCACAGACGAGTAGAAACAGCGGTTTGTCAAGCCCTGTGCATAAGTATAAGGGCCTGGGTAGTTTCTCTGAACTCAATACTATTGTTTGAGTGAGTACAGTGACTTGTGTGCATAAGCATTTGCAGGATCTGATCCTAAGTTTCCCCTTTTCTTTAGAGAGGTAAACATGTTTTCCCATAGCAGAAGAGGGAAAAAAGCATGTTGGAAACATGATTGTTAAAGCCTAGTAATTGGCAGAGGGACTCAGAGGGCAGGTAGTGCATCTGGAGTTACTTTGAACTTTTTTTTTTAATTTGTTAGAAAATGTGTGAATTCTTATTTATTGGGCACCTGCTCAGGTCCCTACTGGACTGACAAACTGTGTTTAAAATCATTGCCTTTATCCCCTCCGTGGAGAGGATGAAGATGCAATGGGGCTGTTTCCTGTTGGAAGTTTAACTAAGACACAGATTTCCTTTTCCAATATCTGTCCCTCCAGCTATGAGTTCCCATCTGTTGCTTTCCCTGGGAGTGTCTGCCTAGCTGTGACATCATCAATCAGGCTTTACCACTGGCCAGTTAGGACAGCTCGTGTCCTGCAAAGCCTCTCTCTCATTTAGGACCTGATCCTGACAGTTGTGTTGCAGGTTTGGAATTAGGCCCTGATAGAGATGCCAGAATGCTAATAAAACAAAGCATTGGCAGACTAACTCAAGAGCATTTCAAAGGAATGGGAAAGAATAATTCCTCTTTCTGCTGGGTATGAATTCCATAGCTGCCTGCTCTAGGTTGGGTTTGGTACTCAGCCTGTTGAGTGGTAGTGCCTTCTCTCTCTTCCTCCTTCAGGAAGGGTTAGTTGGACACCTTGGGGATTCTCATGAATTCTACCTTCTTGAAGTGCTGCACTGCTCAGATGTTCTCTCCTCCTCTAGGGAAAACCATCTGGACACTGAACCCAGCCCACCTGCCGAGTGGGACCCTGGCTGCACCAGCTGTCCTGTTGCCGGATTTGGATGGGGATAAAGTTGGAGATCTGGTGGTTCTGGCTATCGGAGAGACCCAGGTATAATACATTCGCACTAGAGCTCTGAATGGACCTGAATCTTTGGAGGGGGAGCAGGGACATGGTCTAAACTGAGTGTAGTGGTAGACTGGCACATCCAAGTAGTATTCTTACCTCATATTCCTTTTAGGTACAAACCTGTCTTCTTTCTCCTGCTTTGCAGCACAGAATCAAGTAGTAATTACATTGTCATTTTTTTTTATCAGTAGGGATGTTAAATTTCGGTTAATCAACTAATTGAGTAGTCGATGGGATTTCCATCGACTGCTCGATTAGTCAGTAAGGGGGGTGCTCACTATCCTGCTGCACCCCTTTCTTTTTTGAAATGTACAAGAGCCATGGGCTGCTCTTGTACATTTCAAAGGGTGAGGAGCAGCAGTCGGGACAGGCATGGAGTGGCACTGTTTCAATCCCTGTTCATGCTGTTTTCCAACTGCCCTCTGCCTCCCCTGCCCTCCGTGGAGACGGTGCTGGCGGGATCTGTCTTTTAAGCTGGCTCCCCCCAGCACCGGCTCCTGCTCCACCACCTGATAGAGGCAAGGTGGGAGGGGGGTGGGGGGAAATCAACTAGTCAATTTCCTCCTCGACTACCCAATAAGCATTTGCTTATCGGGTAGTGGACTAGTTGCTTACATCCCTATTTATCAGCTGACAAATTAATGTCATTGTGGAATTAATCATTGCCCACTGACAGAGACATGAGAGACTCACTCACTTTTTCCTGTGCGTCTCTCTTTAGCAATTACTGCTTTTGTTTTTAATGTGAATTTTTAGCACTAGTGAAAGCTGACTATTTGACAACCCTGGAGAATGGGCTTAGCTATAGAAGAGAAGTCCTTGTCTGGCAATAATGGTGCAAACTTCCCCTGTGCTGCTCCCTGCACAGTGACTTGGAAGGTACTGCCTTTAAACTTGATGGGGGAGTTCAGGATCCGAAGTACATTCATTCACTGGCACCTCTGCCCAGCATGTTGAGGGGTTTTCTGACAAGGACATCTTAACATAAGGAGCTAGACCAAGACTATTCGCTCACATGGGAAACCAAATAGAGAAGGTGGCCGGGAAGGAGAAAGATGTCAAATGATTCGTCACCCGATACATGCTGCTGTGTGGGGAGGGAATGACAGAGCTTTTCATTCTGGGGCAAAGTGGCTTCTCACTGTGAGAGAGACAGCTCCCAGAATTCCTTGCATCTTTCTAACCTTTGCAGCCAGACCTATGCTTTATCCTGGTATCGGGTATGACGGGAAAACCTCTGGGTGGGCCCGTGAAGTACAGCATCAATGGAGAAGGAAAACTGATCGGTCCCCAAGCCCACACTACCAGCCGAGGAGCCATCTATATCCTGTTTGGCTTTGGTAAGATGGGCCACTTTTGCCACTTCCATTTGATCTTTTTCTAAGGCACTTTAAAGCTGGAATAGCTATGAGTTCTGCCAGGACATTTGTACCAGCCCTCCCACTGGTGAAGGCTGAGGTTGGAGAAGATGGGCTCTTTGCACAGTCAGTGTACGGAACGGCACCGAAACACGGATAGCTGCTCGCAACTCCTAGGGCTGGAGTGGCTTGCATCTCCTCATTGCTGCTCCTACACCCCTTCCTTCACTATATCCTGCTGGGAGAGGCCAAGACTCTCCTCCTGCTTTTATTGATTGCTATCCACGTGCAAGTAGTCTCAGCCTCTTATGCTGTCAGGACTCTCATCCGACAAGTGAGAATCTCAGTCTTTGCTCTCCCTGTCACATATCTGCTAGGTAATGTCCAGGCAGTTGCCCTGAGGGATATCTTTGCCCAAGCCAGAAACCGCGACAGCTTCCCTCCTATTCTGCAGCGGGAGGAGCCAGAGTGGGAGAAACGCAGATCTGTCAACTTATCGGAGCTCATTGACATTTACAGGTGGGGTGTGCTCTCACCATTCAGGCTATGCTGTGGTTCTACCTGGGCACTGCTGGCCATTCCCCTTCCCCTTTGAATATCTCTGTCCACCAGAGTTGCCGGGACAATGCCTGTGACATAAAGAACTCCAACTTCCTCCACTGTCCCAGTGATTGCAGTGGCCAAGTACCATGTATTGTAAAGAGAACCACTTGTTCTTCTGAGCCCTTGAGCCCCTGTTACAGCCATATGTCCAGGGGAGCATGCCTGCACTTAGAAAAGGCATGTTTCTAAATAATGAGTCCAAATTAGCAACTCGGTGGACAACAGAGTGGACTGGGATCGTGTAACCCCTGGAGTCCCTTCACTCACCATGCAGTGAATCACTGCTCAGCAGGACCTGAGAAATTCTTCAGTGTGGCTGGGAACAAGGCGAGAAAGTAGCAGGGCCCAGTTTAGATGGGACAGTGAAGTGGGGATTCAGTCACAGGAAAAACCCTAGAACCCAAACTTCTGTGGATTAGAGTCTCTCGTATTCAAAGGTACTTAGAGCTCGGCATTGACTGTTTTTATTTAAATAAGCAAACAAAACCTGGGAAACCCAATTGCCTCATGTCAGGTTTCTGCCTCTTGTAGTGGGGGCGTTGAGTTCCTGCAGATAGTGACAGCTTCAGATACCAACTGCAGCGACCTCCTCATCACCACAAAACACAGCCTGACTCTGCTGCGAGGAGAGGACCTGAAGCCCCTCTGGAACCTGGAGCAACAGGACATTCACACGTTAGTTACACTTTGTTTTTTTCTGTGTGTCCTTTTTCTGTCTCTCTCCTCCCGGCACACATGCTCTGGTGGGAATAGTCTGGAGTTATTCCTCAAGCTTGTGGGGATACCAGGGAGCTGGAGTCATGGGTGTGTGTGTGTGTTAGTGCTGTAGGGAGGGGAGAACTGGAGGAAAAAGGAATGGAAGAAAGGGACCGATTGAATAGTCAACATCCAAGATCCAAAAAGAGTAGCATACCTCTTAGTGTGCTGAAAGGGGGAAATTCACCCCAGTGCAAGAAACCAGCATGTGGTCTGGGCAGCACTTAAGCCCTCGAGATGATGGTACATATGCTCTGTGCTGGCCCTCTGCATAGAGGTATATTTCATTCAAAGAACCTAAGGAAGCTGCAAAATCTTGTGGGACAATAACAGGACATGTCAGCAATCCCAGTATTAACTGATTGAACGTATACCTGTGCTTAGTTGGCAGCAGTGTTCCCGCTAAGGTTTTCCATCTATGAATGGAGTGAGTTTTGTCTTGTGCCCCAGTATTGAGGTCATGTGCGCTTGTTCAGATGTGTGCCACCGTGGCACCCAGGTTATTAACAAATATATATATATATATTTTTTTTTTTTTTACAATGTTAAGGAAGAAAGAATACTAAAACAAGGGATAATTTACAAAGTACATGACTTTAAATGTTTATGTAATATGAAGTCAAATAAAAAGAAAATTAATACTGCAAAATTTTCAGTAGCCAGCTTCCTCTGTTTATAGCCCTCTCCCAGACCCTCGCCCTTCTGCACTAGATGATTTCCCTTCCAGTCCTGTGATTACTGTCGGAATTCAAAACACCAAAAGGATGTTGGAAGGTTTGCTAGCAATATCAGAAGTATGAGATCCAGCAGAAAAGTCTGAACTACAGCATCTCTCAACTTCTATTAGGATACCAAGGCATGACCACAGTGCATGAATGCAGGAACTCTGAAAGAGTGAAAGATGTATCTAAGCTCCCTTTGTGCCTTCTGTATTTTCCATCTAGCCAGAAGCAAGTCCAGCTGCTGGTGTACGTTAGAGCAGCCTCAAGGCTGCTTTAAGTCTGCACTGCCCACAGTTCCATAGAAGTCATAGGAGGCCAAGAATAAGCACAATGCAGCACTGTTCTAGTTTTCCTCCAGAATGCCCCTAGCTCAGGAGCTTGGAAGGGGGCACCACAGAGCCATTTCATTGGCTCTAAGCAAGATAGGGAGTCCCCTACCTACACTGGGGGTAAGACCCAAATAGGGAAGTGAGATCATTGGAGTGCAAAATGGCCACACTGCATAATGTGCATAATGCTGCACAAATAGGATGGATACCCACTGGCACAGCCAGGCGGAATCTGGGGCAGGGCGCTCCTTTTCCCCCTTTGCAGTGGTACCGGGAGCCTATGGCACGCTATTGGGAGAGTCAACATCGCCCCCTCCTCCTGGCTGTTTCGCCCCCTCCCATCTTCCCGCCAGTGTCTGAGCCGTGTGGTTGCTGTCAGCACAGGGCAGCAGAGCAGCAGCAGGACAAATGGCAGGCAGCACTGTATGGGCTGCAGTGGGCCTGGGGCGGCGAGCCCACAGTGACATCAGGGCACTGAGCAGTGCCGTGATGCACCTTCCCCTCAGGAAAGCTCCCCAGTCCTGAGGCAGCAGGGAAAGGAGACTCACCTGAGGGCTGGGGTGAGGGCCTAATGTCTCCAGCATCATTCATGCCCGTTCTCTCCCGTACCCCACAGCAACTCCCTGGCACCCCCCTGCTGCACCACAGCCCTGGCTGCCGGAGCAGCCACCATGCAGCTCCGGCTGGGCCCTGGCCCCAGCTGCCCATCATGCAGTCTCGGACACCAGAGCAGCCGCCTCCTGCCATGCAGCTGTGGCCCCAGCCCTGGCCGCCTGAGCAGCTGCCGTCCGCCATGTGACTCTGACCTCAGCCCCTGCCACTGGAGCAGCTGCCGCCTGCCACGTGGCTCGGGGCCCAGCTGCCAGAGCAGCTGCCACCCGCCACACAACTCCTGATGCAGGAGCAGCTGCTGCCTGCCATGCAGCCCTCCCTGGCCACAGCTCCAGCCTTGGGGAAGGGGTGAAGCTGGAGTTGGGGCCACATGGTGGCTACCCAGCCACATGACCCTGCCCCGGAGCAGCTGAGCAGCTACTGCGCAACTCTGCTGAAGAGGTGGGCAGGACTCAAATTCTTGGTGCGCGCCCGTGAAGGTACACACCTTAGAGGGGGCTTGGGTTGACAGAAATCATTTACTGACAGCATAAACAAGAAACTTGTTTTGATACCAACAAAGGTGGAAACAACTCTGAACTTAATGTTAACTAGCAGGCAGAAATGTATACAAGAGACAAGTGCAGAAACTTCATTAATTACAGTGAGCACTGGACTAATGGTTGTGATATCCTAATAGATGGCAAGATCCCAATGAGGACACAGTGATTACTTTGAAACTGTCAGATTGCAAAACTTATGCAGGAAAATGATAAAGATGAAGTGAAAGACAAAGGTGGAAAAATAGTTAGATCATAGAATCATCTTGCAGCCTGTACAGAACTGTGGGAAAGGCCCAGATGGGCTGTTTTTCCTCTGTGGGCAGTTACGAGGAGTAAAACTGAGAATAAAACATGCATCATAAGATAGAGAAAGGGATGAGTTTGAGAGCTAAAAGAGTGTCATTTAATACATGAAAATCATGCTTAAACAACACAGTGCGAAGTACAAGCTGTGCCAGGAAGTGACACACATGAAACCACGGGATGGATGGTGTATCAGACATGCAATACTTACGCCCAACACCTATTCCTGAGGGCTAAAGAATTTTGGATAGGGGAGCAAAGGAGGATTCTGAGGAGGAAGTTGGGGACAGCCTGGGAAGCCTCACGTCGCTGCTGGGGATAGTGATGGCAATGCTTTTATCTTCATTGGAGATTGGTGCCGATTACAGCTGCCAGTAAAGCCAAACCAGCACAGATCATACCCCAGGTTCCATCCTGGACAAGCTCCACAGTTTATAGTGCTTTGCCTGTTCACATTAGAGTTTGTGTACAAATGCAGCTACACTGGTAGCTGGAATCAGCACAACTTCCCAGCATAGATAAGGTCTAAGGATAGACTAGTAGTACACTTGGATAAGTGTCATTCATTAGTGTCAAACCCTCCCAAGTTCTGTTTGGGAAAATCTTTCCCTTTTGGAAAAATGCAACAAAATATAATAACTGATAAAGGTGTCCTGGTTGATGTCATTTTATTGGATTTTCAAATAATTTTTTATTAAGATCCTTTAAGATCTTAAAGGAATATCAGTAATCAGAAGATATGGGACAAAGTCTGGTGGAATAGAAATTGGTTAAGCAATTGAAAATTGTATTGTAAATTTTCAGAGGAGAGAAGGTTTAATAGCAAGCTATTCTAGTAATTAATGTGGTGGCTGAATTGGTTTGTTAAACCACTCATTTGGAAAAGAGAGTTGAGGTTGACTGATGCATAGCTAAAATATGTTTTCAGTTTGGGAGAAACTACAGATGAATTCAAATCCACAGGTGAATCAGCAATCTTGATGGCAAAGGAAATTTGCCTTAAATAAGTGTATAGTAATATGCCCAGGCAAAAAGTAGTCTCCACTTCTTGTTTATGTCAATATACTTCAGAGATACAGGGTCCTTCAAAGTAAATAACTTGAGAAATATTGATGCTAGTTTAAAGATTTCTGCCACTGGGATCAGAGGCAGTGAAAAGGCATAAGCAAATACAGAACAGATTGTGATGATGATATATTGAAAAATGTTCTTATTTGGAGCATTGTGTCCAGAGCTGTCCACTTTAAGAAAGAGAGAACTCATATTCAAAAAGGCAGAGAGGCAAGCAAGATGGTTAGCAAACTCAGGAATTTATGTATGATGATAGAGATTCAAATCTAGAATTATATGGCATAGAAGGAGAAGAGTGAAGAGGAGTCGAACTGAACTATTAAGATTAAGAAGAGTTTAGTTAACTCACTGATCCATAATAAGGGAACAAGGAGTAATATGATAAAATTAATGGTAGGTATATTTATAAGCAGTGCTGCTCCACACATCATATAATCAGTCTGTGAAACTTACTCCTGCAGGCAGGCAAACAGTCAAAAACTGCTGATGGATTTTAGATGATCTAGATAATTTTATGACTTAATACAAATGCGTAGTTGTGCATGCTAAGGAAACGGTAATAAAATGTCAGGCTGCCTTCTGGTAAACTGATTACCATATGAATCTGCCAAGAATTTCTCCCTGGCTACGTCTACATTGGCATGATCTTGCGCAAATACTCTTTAACGCAAGAGTTCTCACGTTAAAGTATTTGTACAAGAGAGCGTCTACACTGGCATGTGCCTTTGCGCAAGAGATGTGCTTTTGCGCAAGAGCATCCGTGCCAGTGTAGACGCTCTCTTGCGCAAGAAAGCTCCGATGGCCATTTTAGCCATTGGGCTTTCTTGCACAAGAAATTCCTGTTGCCTGTCTACACTGGCCTCTTGTGCAAGAACAGTTGCACAAGAGGGCTTATTCCTGAGTGGGAGCATCATAGTTCTTGCGCAAGAAGCACTGATTTCACACATTAGAACGTCAGTGTTCTTGTGCAAAAACTCCCCGCCACTGTAGACAGGCAGCATGTTTTTGCGCAAAAGCGGCCGTTTTGGCGCAAGATCGCGCCAATGTAGACACAGCCCCTATGTTTATGGCACCAAAGAATTACTTAGAAGCGCTCTGGTTATTTTTCTCTCCTCTGATGTATTGGTGAATGGTTGCTGCCAGTCAAGGACTGTGCTTGGTGGATTAAAGGTCTGATCTGGTTTGGCAAATCCTGCGTTAGCAGAAGTGGGATGAGTGTCAATCAGGGAAAGATTACCTAAAAGTGGGTGCTCTGTCTTGCTCTATCTGTTGCTTTTTCTGGTCACTGTTACTTTCTCATTATTTACAGCCAGCCTGCCCCTGGCTACTTCAGTGCTGACCAAACCCTGGACTTCATGGTGCAGGCTCAGAGCAGAGACAATTTGAAAAAGGTAAATCCTGGAAAAGCTAACACTCGGGGGTACTGTGGTGGGACAGAAGAGAGGGCAGGATATGTGCTAGCAGTAAGGTCCCAAATCTCTGCCATAATCTGTCTCTCTTCATTTCCATGACTCATACTGTGTGTCCGTCCCTTTTTTCAGATGCTGGTAGTAGATGGTAAATCAGGCCTCCCTATTTGGAGCTATGATCTCCCGTGTCACCTGCAGGAATCTGATGTACTGTCAGTGATGACTTTGGAGAGGAAATCTGTTTTTCTCTTCTGGGCTGATGAAATGCAGCCTGAATTACAAAACTTGGTAAGTGAGAGTCCTGTTCCCACTTGGAAGCTTTCTGCCTGACGAATGTTCAGTGTCTCCCCTTTTTCTTATTTTTTCCTCAGTTACAATGTTACCGAACTTAAAACCTTCCATGTGGAATGAGTGGTGAGATGAGGTGGCCTCTGTCAGGACAGGAAAAAGCCTACAGGAGCCTGTGGACAATTTGCTTTCTGAAGAAGGGATTCTAGTTGCTCCAGGACTTGTTCTCTTAGGAGCTGGGCTTACACTGGTCCCTGCCTACTGGCCACTTGTGCTAGTTTTTGTAGCTTCTGTTGCATTTGCAAAGTTTCACCTGCCACCCCCTTGCCTCACAGCAGTGGTCCCAGGCTCTCGGCCAGTTCACCAGCTTTCCCTGGCTGGAGGAGAGATGCGTTCTCAGAGTGTCTCTCTGTTTTGCCTATCTCCTCTGTTGGCAGGAGTTCATAGAGAAGCTGACTCGGCTCACACATTGTGCTAGATATCCTCCAGTGTCTCCTTTTCATATTGGGAAAGAGCTTCTTCCATTTGGGGACGGCAGCTGTGGAAGAGCTGTGCAGTCATAGGGGAGACTGGCTGAGAGAAAGGCATTGTGGGAGAGACCCCGTGTGTGACTGTTTCTCTCTGGAGCAGGAATGCCCACCCTGGAAAAGAACTGAGCTTTTCATAGCAACTGTTCATGGATGATTTCTGTAGCCCGTGCCAGTGAGTGTAAGATAGAAAGGAGGACTCCTTCCCAAGCAGGGTTGTTGTGGATGATGTAGGCATCCCTTTTCTGCCTTTCTTTCCAATAGGAACCTGGCCTAAGAATCAAGCGCCCAGGGCTACACCACCTCTACCTCCTGCACCCTACCTTTCCTACCCTCCTTTTGGACCTCACCAATGTAACAGACACAGTGACTGCTTCAGCCAGTAAGTACGCAAGGGCGTGGGGTGCTTCTTAGTCTCGTCTCAGAGGAAAACTGAGGAAGGCCAAATGGATCTTAAACTCCCTTCCCAATTCTGAAGGAAAAGTTGGCTATGACATGGGCTGGGGCCTTGCCGTGCTTCAGAATAAACAGGACCCTTGGTGTCCACGAGGCTTAGGCCAGCCACAGAAAATCAGTGAAAACTGCAACCAAGGTTCAACTCCCCAGTCCTTCTCCTCTTGCCTAACACCAAGTCTATTGGTTGACAAGTAGAAAACCCACCCAGTCACTCTTTAAAAGATGATAAACACTAAGGGCCTGATTCTCAGTCTCAGACTGGTTTTACATTGAAGTAGATCCATTGATTTCAGTATTTGTTGTTTACATCAGTTCAAGGGGAATCAGACCCAATCACCTTGCTGCCCCGCATTACTGTGCCCTAAGTAGTCACTTATTCTGTGCTATGTGGTAGAACCTGCTTTGCTTCCTCCTTGTTCTTTTGAAGAGGTAAATGAAGTTAAGTGCTTTGTTTAAATATTAGTTTTTCTTTGATGGTTAAACCTGTATTTGCCCTTGTACAAAATTATGCAATTGGAAAAGTGGAATGTGGGAGTTAAAACTACCTCCTAAGAGCATCAGATGGACACCCAAGGGAGCATACCAGACCCAATGGCCTGTCTGCTATTGCAGGAGACAAGATATGGGATTAGATGAACTGGCTTTGAGTCTGGTGTGTCAGGAGACGGGGCCCAATGCTAGTTATACCACAACCAAGTCTGCTGCTATATAATACTGTAGTTCTAATATTCATAGCACTGTTGAAATAAATGACTGCCTTGGAAGTAAACGTAAACTCATTGCTGAAGCAGGGAAGTGGAGATGAAGGTTCCTGTGTTTTGTTGACATTCTATTCATTATGTGGCTTTGGACAACTCTGTTACTCCCCCTCGGTGCCATTTCCCTCTCTAAAATGAATAACATGCCTACTGACCTGAGGATAAGCTCTGTGTAAGCTTGAAAGCTTGACTCTCTCACCAGCAGAAGCTGGTCCAATTAAAGATACTGTCTCATCCATCTTGTCTCTCTAAAATGCCTCCTTCCTAGAATGCAGAGGGTATTTAATGTTTGTAAGGTGCCTTAAGATGTGGGCATGAGAGGCTCTTTATAGGCCTGTTACATTATGCAAGCGTGTTTAGCTGCCAGCATGAGACTCAAAAATGCTAGTTGAGTTGCAAACTTCATATTGTTAGCCGCATTGCAATTTATTTCTTCTGCAGATTTTTATCTTCAAGATTTTTTAATAGAAAGATCCAAATATATGTGAGCCTAAAGATCCACAATCTTTACTCAGGGTCTGTCTACACTGCAGAGTCAGAGGTGTGACTGCAGCACATGTAGCCACACTTGAGCTAACTCTGATCAAGCTAACTCCAGCATCAGTAGCAATGAAACTGTGGCAGCACAAGGTGGGACCCTGTGTGTGTACTCAAGCGGCTAGCCTGTGCTTCACCACTGCTGTTATTGGAGCCAATGAGACCAAAGCTAGTTTGTGTGTGTGTGCATGTGCTGCAGTCACACCTCTGATTGCAGTGTAGACAGAGCCTCCGGACATGACTCACTGAAGTAAATGGAAATCCTGGTAGAGTTAAGACTGTAAGTTTTTGCCTGAAGGGTAATTTTCTCAATGCTCTCCTGTATTTTTTCCCTTTTCTTATCAATCAGTTGGAATTAACGATCTCCAAAAAGATGCATTTTACATCACCATGACAACGAGCTCTACTTCCGAAAACCAGCTGGGCCTCTTGGTGGTCAGCAAGCTGGGCCTGCGGTGGGCCATGCTCACTCAGAGCCGAATGGTGCCGCTGATGGAGACCACACCAAAAATCAGCCGTGGGGAAGTGAGGCGGTTCCTCTCCAGGCTGAAGTTTGTTGATTTTCCTCACAAGGTGAGACAACTCAGAGAGGGAATCCTTTGCTAAGTCGGGGGGGTGGGGAGTCTAAGGGTGGAAGTCTGCTCCCCTCATGGACAGGGGTCAGGGATCTTTTTGGGTGGGGCGGCATTCCCAGGATGTCCTCCCTTTGAGCGTAAACTGAATGGACTCTCAGGGCCTGTACATGCTTTGGTAGTTAGGGTATGATGGACTGCAGAAGTCTTGGGAGCAAGGCAAGGACAGGGGATGATAATTGGAGAGGGGCAAGGACATGGGGGTGTTGGTGCAGGGGTTCCCGGCCTGGGCTTTGGGCTAGTAAGTCCTGACTATGAGCCATTTTCTCTCTCTTTCTCCAGTTCTAGCACATTGGCCCCTCAGGTTTCAATAGCTGTGGATGTGTGGCCTGGGTGGGGTACGGAGAGCTGGTCGACGATTCCTCAGGACATCCTCTGTGCCCAGAGAGTGGGGACTGAGCATGCTTTCCATCCCTCTGCTTGTTGTGGAACAGCAGGGACAAGTTTGCCATTTCCAGATACTGCCACTGGAAGCAAACCTGTGTGACCCCTTCCCCCACACCCTGTCTGCATGCTTCCTTCCAGGTAACGTAGCGATGAGAAGGCAGAGGAGGTAGAGCTGTGAATAGAGACGTGTGTATATTTTTGTATGTTTTAACTTATGAACTGGTTCCAGGAAGCTCCCATTTACATCCAACCAGCATTTCCTGCCATTCTGCTGTAATCTCTGTATTTTTGTAGTAGAGTCTCTGCCTGGCTCATCTATGCCTGGGCTGGTCATAGAGGCCCTGCCAGCTGTCCTACCTCTCTATTTTACAGTCACCAGGGCACTCCCCTTTTCCATGTCCTGTTCCCAATCTCCTGAACCATCCAGCCCTCGGGGACATTGGCAGGTTGGGAATATGCTCCAGAGGAGGCAGGTTCTACATCCCCACTCTTAACTCCGAGCCTGTCAGTTTCCCCTTCCAACTCGCTCCCCATTCCTGGGTCATACTTTCTCCTTACTTTGTTTGCGGGCCCATACTCCATAGAAACAGCAATACTCACAAGATCACACCATTTGTATCCCAAAGCACTTATGTTAACGCAAATGCGCCAGATCCTGAGGTACAGGAGAGTGCAGCCACTCTGTGCTGTGCCTCTGGCAGACTCTGGCCTGGATATGTGGTCCTGGGAACATCTCACTAGTGTGAAATGGTTCCTTAGATGGTGTCAAATCCTTTCTCCCTCCTCCGCCCCCACTTCTTGCATAGGAGGAGGGCCTGGAGGCCAGGGGTAGAGCCAGGAGACCCTTTTCTGAACTGATCCTCAGCTGCAGTTTTGGTCCCTTGTGGCCATTACCAGGTGGCATAAATTAAAATAATCCAAAGGCTGCTCATGACAATGGGGATGTATGCTACTCACAGCTGCCGCACAATCAAGAGAGGGTTAAGGAGGGTTTTGTATTACCGCTCTTCCCCCTGTCTTCCTCCCAGTGCAAAAGCCAGGATCTGTCCCAGTTCTTTGAAGTGTAATCTCTGTGTCTCAGGACATGCGACAGCCTGTGCTGTGATTCTGGAGCGGGTATGTGAAGCCTCCTGTGACATAGTGCCAATGCCCCTGCTAACTCTCCCCACTGCAGGGTGCCCTTGTATAGGAACTGGTTTCCCAGCATGCCTCTCTAGGGCTGGCCCTTTACACAAGTGGCCAGTTGGCTCCCACCTGGTGCATTTTTCTCTCCTCCAGCTAGTTTGTTCCCTTTGTTTTCCTCCAGTTTTTCCTTAGTGCTGAGGAGAGGGCATAGCTTGGCACCCCCTTTTAAAGGGGCACATAGGCCCTGGGTGTGGTTGGCTCTGTACCCTGGGTTCTTGGCCCAGTTCCTCATTGCTTGTTTCTCTTGCCCTCTCTCCAGTGAAATGCTTCTGTGCAATCTCTTCAGGGGCAATCCCGAGGCTGGGCCTCAGGCCTCTCCTTATCCATGCCAGAGCCTTTGAACACGTTGTATATGTTTAATGGTATTCGTGTGTAAATAGCTTTGTAAATATTAGCACAACTGTAGCAAGGGGCTCTGGTCCTGGTGCCTGCCTGGCCTTTACTCTCGTCTGAATGGGCATGGTGTTTATATGTATTAGCTGGTTTGTAAATCGGGCTGGTTGGTGGTGGCTAAATGTCTAAGTACCAGTGGCTGAATAAGCGAGTTAGTTAAAGGGATGTGCTTCCTCCCCCACACCTTGCTGGGAAAAGCTGGCAAGGTGCTACGGGACGGAGTAATTGTCTTGAGGGTCATCCTTAAACTCCTAGGCCTGGTAGTCAATGTCTAGTGATGCTGATTCCCCCATAATGTGAATTTCTCCCCTGCATTCCTACTGTGAATAAAGACTGTCTGTATATTGTTGGAAACTATGAAATGCAGTGCGAAAAATAAATATCACGTATGACATCCTCTTTATGTGTGACCCTTGTTTTCCTTAGCCTGGGAGGGAAACTGTGACAGGACGGGCTCCCTCAAGGGCATTTGAGGAATGAAGAACAAACAGGACCTCACCACTGTACCTCTGAGAGGACTTTATGGGAATGAAATGGGCAGAGTCCTGCAGTGGGAAAGAATGGAGCAAAGAACACAGACAGGAGCCCCAAAGCAAAGGGGGTTAGGTGTACAGTGTAGAAGAGAGCCTCAGCGGGGACAGGAGTAGACAGGACTTGGACAGAGGTGATGGATACTACAGGTGATGGATGCTTTGAAAGAGGGATTGGTGGGTGGAGGAGGGAAGAGGTAAATGGGAGATTGTGGGAGGCGAATGGGGAATGGCACCCTTTTTCTATTCCTGTTCCACTGGGAAACTCCTGGCTGGCAGCGATTTCTCTGGCTGTTTTGGGGGAGGGCCGGAAGCCAGTTAAACATATAAGGATTTTGATTGTAAAATGCAAAAAGGTGTTTTGAAAAATGAGTTAGTTAAAGAGATGTGCTTCCTCCCCCACACCTTGCTGGGAAAAGCTGGCAAGCCACTACTGGATGGAGTAATTCTTTTGAGGGTCATCCTTTAACTCCTAGGCCTGGTAGTCAATGTCCAGCAATTTCTCTGGCTGTTTTGGGGGAGGGTCAGAAGCCAGTTAAACTTAAAAGGATTTTGATTGTAAAATGCAAAAAGGTGTTTTGAAAAATGAGAACAATTCCAAGTTGTGTGGCAAATGGAGCAGGGCATGCATAGCCCAAATCTCAGAGGTTTATTAACTTGGAGGTAAAAATGCTGTTATATAAAGGAATGCTCCAGACTCTCACGATTATAACTGCTCACAGCCTGATGCTGTACCCACTAGATGTGCCCATTTCATTTTTGTGGTACTGTTGGCATTGGAATGGCTCCCAGAGCACCCCGGTGGCAGTGCAGGAGCCTTGGGATACAGGTGGCATAACAGTCTCCTGTAAAAACAGCCTCTGCATTTACCATTTATGACCAATGTGGTAACATTGCCCTCAACAGAACAGACCAGCTCCAGTGGCACAAGCCACAATGTCACTGAATGTCCCTGCCATGCTGCCCAGAGACATGGATAGCAGTGAGCCCATGCCTTCCCCTTCTCTCCCCCTCCCTCCAGAAGTGTTAAAGGAACCAGAACCACAGCGAACTTGTTAACAATGGTATTAGTATTTGGTTGAGACCTCAATCTTCTTACTGCTTCCCAAGCAGCCTGCTCCCCCCTCCCTAGCATTGATCTTCCCCGATGGACTGTCCCAAGACCTCATCTAGCTCCAGCTCAGGTTCCCGGTGTAGCACTTTCTGCTGCAGCTCAGAGTAGAAGTCAACCCCCTCTGAGACGGAGCGGAGAGGCTTGTCTCGCTGCTGGTAGTAGCTGCTTATCTGCTCCCTGTGCTGCTGCATGAAGCACTGGTGATGCTGTGACTGGTCCTTGAAGCTCCCATCATAGCCTTTGATATGGTTACGCTTGAACTCCAGCACAGTCTTGGTGTAGGTGTTGAGGGTGGTGACAGCAGAAGCCATGCAGCAGGTGAAGGAGGCCCAGGCCATGCTATGAGAGGGGAAAGAGTACAGCATACGCAATGAGGATCTTAATAAAGTCCTCCATTGTCAGAGAAGTGTGACACGGTCAAGAAATGAACCAGATGCATTGCAAGGAGCTAATGGACATCAACTAGATCAGTGTTTCTCAACCTTTTTTTTAATAAAGTACCCCTTTAAAAAAAAAAAAAAAGTACTCCTTTTTTTAAAGTACTTCCAGTACCTACAGCTTTCAGATACACAATTTTTTTTTCTATGATTGCCGCACATTTGTTTAAACAACTTAATCGTAGCCAGGTGGGCGATGAAATTTTTGGGTGTAAAAAGTACAAAAATTATAAAGCGCTGTAAAACTTAAAACAAAAATTCAGTTTTCTCCAAATTTTAGTTGTTGACGTACCCCCCAGACTTCTCTCGAGTACCCCTGAGGGTACTCATACCACTGGTTGAGAAACACTGAACTAGATAGATCAAAGCTCTAGCTCAGACCCAAATGGTTCTAGAGCTTTATCCTGCCTCCATTACCCCTTCCTTCCTGCCCCCCTTCCACAGCAGGGGAAAAGTGTTGATAGCTCTGTAGCCTACACTACAGAAAAAGGTGTGGGGGGAAATACCATAAGAAAAAAATGGATGCAGCATGAGAAAATGACAGGAGGGCTCTGGAAAACCTGCATCTGGAAAACATGATGACAAGGCAGACTCCATAGAGTAATAGGCCAGCCAGGGAGATCCCGAGGCTCTTATTTATTCTGCAGTCCTCCTCAGTTACATAAACCACTATCTATAGCCTTGTTGGACATGTTGCTTGTTTTCAAATAGCTTTTGATATGCTTTTTTCATAGGATCACTGTAGAAAGAAAATCACCCTTCATATTCAAGTTAGTTAATGTTATGTGCAATGGCCCCAAAAAAACCACCCAAAACATAAAAAGCTGTGTATGTCTATCTAGGTTTGACACTGCAAGATTTTCCAAGGAATAAATATTCAGGACTCATCATGGGTCACTGGGGATACCTGCCCAGCATGCAATTGTAGTTAAACTGAAAAAAGGTATTTTGGAGAACATCATAATGGACAGAATAATGTTAATCATTTGTGTTCAGTTTTGATCATATTACTTTAAGATAGAGTTGAAACTAAGAAACTCCTGATCAGAGCAGCCAGGCTTGAGAAGGAGAAATATGTAAATAAGGTTGTTTAGTGTGGCAGAAGTTAGGGACCTGATCAGAGAAGAGATTAAGAAGGGCACAGTGAAAACTGATCAGGCCCTCTTTTTTTATACTGTGCAGTCTTGAACTGGGATTGATTAAAAGTCCCTTAGTGTTAATAACAAGTAAAATTAAAACCAGTGGAAAAAAATACTTCACACAGTAACTAGTTAGTGGAATACAATGCAGGGAAGATTCCAAAGCCAAACATTGCAACTAGATTTAATAAGGCCTGGATCATTTTATGGCCCATAATGTAGTTCTGGTAAACTAAACCCATGCTTCAGGCTATTTGCTGATTACTGTCTGAGTCAGGAAAGAATCTCTCTGCCTCCCTTTTAGCTCTGCAACATAGCACCACTGGCCAGATGTTTTTATTAGAGTTCTCTGTCCCTCCAGAACATTAGGTACTAGCCACTGCTAGAAGGACCCCAAATTTAAGGTACCAGTCACATCTGAAAGATTTTGTATTCTATTTGTGTCCCCCAATCCCAGAATTTCCCAACACCTCTTTGAGCCATACCCAGGGACTCTCAAAACAACATTAGAGGGACAACTTGTTGCCTATTTTCAGCTTAAATAGGTGGTTCCTGTTAACCTGTGGAAGAGACAGTGCATCCTGTGCTCAGTATCTTGGATGCACGAGTGCCAGCTGCATTAATACATGTTCGCTACACTTATGAAGATCCTCTTACACAGTGGTGATGGCAATTTGTAGAGCTGTCATACTGCTGCATATGGAGAAGTAAGTTGGATTTAGTATTAAGGTGTCTATGGTCAGAACTGCAGGCCCATCATTGCAGAGAAAGTGTAATAATGAAGAATGGAGATTGTGAAACCACGAAAGAGGGATTCTGCTGAATCATTTTGATAGTGCACCTGGCACTGTAGTATCTAAGTGTAAGTTTACAGACAAGATGCAAAATAACACCAAAACCATCCACGTGGGTGGGTGCAGCCAGCCATGTGGGATGTCATGGTAGGGATGTTAAATTTAGTTAATCAACTAGTCAATGGATTTTCCATTGACTGGTCGATTAGTGGATAACCAGGGGAGCTGCAGCAGGGTTATCTCCTGGCCCCGGGAGCTAAACCCACAGTGGCTCTGCCTTTTAAATGTATTAAGAGCGAGGCTTAATACAGTGGGGGGACACAGCGTGAGCTGGGACAGTTGATTCCCAGCTCACACCAGGTCCCCCCGCTGTGCACCAGCCTTAAATGTAAAAAGGCTGGAGCTCAGCTGCGGGACCCGGCGCGAGCCGGGAATCAGCTGTCCCAGCTCACGCCAGGTGCCCTCCGCTGCTCTTCTGCTTTTAAAATGTACTAAAAGCCAGCAGGCTCTTAATACATTTAAAAAGCAGAGGTGCAGCGTCTAGGACTGGGCGTGAACCAGGAATCAGCTGATTTCCGACTTGCACCCAGTTCCTGCTACCCCCCTGCCTCCCTTACCCTCCACAGAGATGGTGCTTGGGGGAACCAGCTTTTAAGCCGGCTCCCCCCAGCACCGGCTCCTGCTCGCCCAACCTTGCTGCCTCTGATAGAAGGTGTGGGGGAAGCGACTAGTCGAGGGACTAATCGATTATCCAATAAGCTTTAGCTTATCGGATAATTGACTAGTCACTTAAATCCCTATGTCATGGGAGGCTGAGCCCTAAGCTTGCACCTGTTTATATTAAAACTGAACTGAAATGTTGAGCTGGAAGAGACTTCAAGGGACCATTCGATCCACTACCCTGCACTGAGGCACGATCACGGAAACCTAGACCATACCTGACAGATGTTCATCCAACTTGTTCTTAAAATCCACAGCCTCCCTTGGTAACCTGTTCCAGAACTTAGCTACCCTTATAGTAGAAAAGCTTGTCCTAATATCCAACCTCAGTCTCACTTGCAGCAGAGTAAGCCTATTGCTTTTTGTCCTACTTGATAACCATCCTTATAACAGTCCATTATATATTTGAAGTCAATTAGAAGATTCCCCTCTCAGTTTTTGTTTCTCATGACCAACCATGCCCAGTTTGTTTTTCATTTTCCTGAATTGACAGGTTAGGTTTTCTAACCCTTTTATCATTTTTGTTGAAATAGGAAGGTCTGTTAAATAGTGGAATGATTTCTCAAGGTATGTGGTAGAAACTCCATATCTTGTGTCATTTAAAATGGGACAAGACAAGACTCTGGGGACTACATGTTTCAGGGAGCAATCCTGCATAGAATCAGGGGAATGGATAGGATGAGACTTAATTGTCACCCTCCATCACACATTGAGGCAAAGACAAGGATGGCAAAGCAGCAGCTCTGATGAAGCCATACAGGAGCTGTCTTTGGGGGTAAAGGGGCTAAGTCGGTGCATTTGGAAGGGGTGGACTGTGACTGAGGCCTACAGCCAAAGGGATGTGAAGGGAGCTTCACAGTGCACATACTAGAAAGCCCAGCCATAGTCCCACGAGTGTGGTCTCCAGTCCTCTGGCCCCAGATTGACAGTCGCTTGGAAGACTTGTGAATACATCATGTGAGCCACCATCCCCAGCAAACCTAAAGCAAGATGACAAGAAGGCAAAGTTGTCCCAGCGCAGCCAAGGGCCAGGTGCTTTGTTGTTCTGTCTAGGAGCTAAGGTTTAGAACCAAATTCATCCTTCTGCTCAGCAGGTTCAGCAGCTAACTAATCTCTGCCCCTGAGCCCTGTTCCCGCTCTCAATGTCATTGTCTTTCCTCTGATTCCCCCTTATTCTCCCCAACTCTGGCCCTTTTGCCTCCCCTTCCCACCCCCACCACTGATGCACTGAGGCTAATGAATGTATGAGGTCTTGACTGTACTAACGACTTCTTGAACCCATTCCTTGATGAGTGTCATTCCCTGCCCAGGGCTGCTCATGCTACCACCCAAAAATGCCTTCATGAGCCCATGCCTGTAACTGGGGCACCAACCTGACAGGACAGAGGAGACTGCAGCAAAGGCATTGAGCTTCAGCCCACAGACTGGATTCCCAGTGTACAGTAGTTCTACCAGCAGCAGGATGAAACTAATGAGCAGCAAGCTGATGTAGACCATTTCCGACCCCAGCGACAGCCACAGGATTCCTGCCACAAAACAGGAAAGAAGAGACATCTCAGAGTCAGCATAAATAAGGATCATGACCTGTCACAGCCCTCCAGTCCCGACCCTGACCCAAAGGATCCCCACCATAAACTGGGAAGAGAGAGAAGACTCCAGATGTTCCCCACTGAACAATGCGGAGCGAATACAAACATCAGCTGAAAAGAATGCGGCTGTTCTGCAGGGGTGACATGCAGCCTGTGAAGATGGCCTGAAGAGGATGTATGTACCACTTACATCTTCTAATTAGGGTTTAAATTATATGCATAGGTCTGACGTGAGTCCTCTACACAGCTACCTCTAGGGCAGCTGAGTAGAATTCAGAAAACAAACTTATGCCCAGGGGCCTGTACCATCTCTGTTCTCATATCTCCTGACTCCCTGACCCCTGCTCTAACCACTACTACTACTAATACACACCCTAGCCCCCAAATTGAGCTGTACCTTTCATGCAAGGGAGTGGAGAGATGGCTTTAGGACTGTCAAAGAGTTCAAATAGACAGAGTCTGGTGAATTTCAGCTACACTCCCGCCTTCCCCCAACATATCTACCTCTGGCATGACCCTAGGTCAGGAGCTATGGGGAGAATGCAACATAGAGCCTTTATGCCACCCAAGGAGCCTTCCCTTCACCATTTCCAAATGGGAGAGGACCAGTTGCATCCTGAAGTGAAAAAGGAATGGAATACAGCCAAGATTCCTCCCCACCCCGGGCCCTATTTTATATTGTACTATATAACAACAGCAGCTGTGGCTGTTGTGTGAAGTAGGAGATACACGGTACACTACCCTAACTTCTAGAGACATTATTTGACTCTCCTACAGGATATTCTAAGCTATTCCAATTACACTTATGGACACTAATTGGGATCTGTACAAAACTATTTGAAAATCAAACATTCGGGACCTCTGTCTCATCCCCTGTGCAACTAGCAACTAGGAAGTTCAGAATCTTAGCCATGTACTTGATAGGTGACATCATAGTATCACTCAGGAGACCAGGACCGCATGTTCCAGAAGCTTCTTTTCAGCCCTGGCTAAATAACAAGGCTGGAGCTGGATTGCCTTCCAGCACAGAAGCTGTACTAGGAGTCTGGCTCTGAGCCAAGAACATGAGCTCCAACTCCTTGGGCTGAGGAAAGTGTATAGGAAAAGCCTGAGCTGCCTTGTAAACCTCAAGCTAAGGAGGGCTCAAGACTGCAGTTGCCCATCTCCTTCCTGCTACTACTCCAGTGAAAGAAGCGTGAGCTCTAGATTGTCCCCAAATCAGCCACAGAGACCCAATGCAGAAGAAGTTGAGAATGAGCTGTTCTCCCTAGTCTACGGTCTAGGTTTAGACAGGGACTAGGAAGCATCTAAATGGTTTCCGGGTATCATTTTCCATTCTGTAAGTTCACAAGTAGTTCCCACTCCTATTTTTGGTCCATCTGTTGTAGAGCTGATTTAGCCTGTAGCTCTACCTGTTAGAATAATTAATAATTGTTATTTGCATACAGCAAGCTTTCTGCCTGTACCTTTATAGTAGTAAAGAATCCTATTGTGAGGCAGGATTGAGCCTAGTAGGGGACCATGGATAACACACTCTACTCTGTTACACCTAATTAATACAGGAAGACTATGAAGATGATCTTATGCTTGAATACTATAGCCATACAAAGTAGACTTGGGGTTAGGCACAGCACAAACATTTAAGTTACCCTGTAGGAATATCTCCCATTATGACTGCAGTTCATTTTTTAACTACCATCAGGAATAATACAGATTTGTTATTCTCCCAAGGAGAACAGGATATAATATAATATAATAAATTAAATTATAATTAATATAATTAATACTTATTATAATTATCATTATAATTAATTATAGTCAATTAATTACAATTAATATAATATAGCACAGGCTCTGGGTGCCACTGACATGAATTGCAAGAACAAAGATAAAATGAAACAGCATCTTACCCTCTCCCTGACCTCTGTCGGAACTCAATCCCTTTACAATAAAATACAAAATGCTCCTCCCTTGCATAGATCCTAACCCACAGCAAACTACACCCTGCAGAGCAGCCCATGGAAATCTGGCCACAAGCCCAGTCTGTGTTTTAGATTTTGACACTACAGTAGAGATTTCTGACTCAGAGTAAGAATGAAAGCTGGTCTCTTGCATGCTTCTGGGCGTGCAGCTTCTTAATACTAAGAATTCTTTGCTTACATATTCCATTTTGCTTGTGTAGATTTCAAGGTGCCTTACAGAGGTGGGGGAAGCATTATTAGCACCACTGTAAAGAGAAGGGAGGGCCAACATTGTCAAAAGGGGGCACTCCAAAATAGTGGCCAAACTGAGACACATAGGATGAAATTCTGGTCCCTCTGAAATCAATGAAGTTTTGCCATTGGCTTCAGTGGGGCAAAGATTTCACCCTTAGGGTTTAAATTATTGATGTTCTGATCACCACTCCTATTCAGCTAGAGTAGCAGATGCTCAGAATAACTGAAATTCAAGCTCTGGTGCCTCAGTTTGGGACCCAAAATGTGGCCAGGTTTCAAATTTCTGACAGAAGTGACATGCCCAAGATAGTATGGTGAGTAAATGATACAGCTGTGTTTAATTACTATTTATGATTTGCACTGACTGCCTATGTGCATTCTGAATTCTGACAAGGCTAGGACATGCTGAAATACAACAAAAAAAGGTTGTCTTTGCCACATTTCCAGTTGGGTTGATAGCAGTGAGTACCAGAAATCATGTGAGAAAGGTTGAGATTTCTTGCTTTTTGGAGCTGATGCCAGATATTTTGGGTAAAAGTTTGAGGTGAAATCCTCAGTACTTTGACTTCAATAAGACACGATTTCACCCAAACCTTTAGGTGCCTACAGCCCCCTCTCAACTGCTTACATCCCCCAGTTTCTAGAAGGTGCGTTGAGCAGCTCTAGGGGAAAAAGAAGAGACTTGTTCTTACCTCTTTCTGCAGGTGGTGAAAGCTCAATGAAGCTACGACATTTCTCCTCTGAAATGCAAACAAATCAAGCTCAGATTACATGGCGTCTCAAAAGCTACTAAGGAGAGAGGGAGCGGAAGAATTTCTATCTTGGTTGCCTCTTTCATTTCTCCAGTTTGCAAGATCTACCTATCTTAAGGTCTTCTGGAATCTGCTGTCTTTCTGACCAAAGAGATGATTTCTTTGATTTGTTCTGGGAGTCCAGTGTACAAAGGTATGTAAGGAAGGCCAATGGCCCATATGTTAAGTGCAAATGGGGTACTTATGAGGAAGCTGGTGTACGTTCACAGCAGATTAAATAGAGTTGGTATAAGTAAATAACTATACATTCAAGACATTAGTAAAAAGCTGTGATGAAAGAAAGGGGCTCTTATAGATGTTCCACAAGCTGCTTTAACTCTGTAACTTCACCCCTCCTAGCTTCAACTTAAAGATCATAAACTTTCTTCCATCCCAGTATCCTATTTCATGATTTTCCAGTATTGGCTAAAAATCCTCAAACTCATGAGTGGCTCATGTGCCATTTGTCTGCCTGCTATTCACCACACACACCACTTAGGCTTTGTCTAGACTACAAGGTTTTATCGGAAAAAGGTATGCAAATTGCGCTCCGCATTTTGCGTACCTTTTTCTGATAGTTTTTTTGGAAGAGGCTTTTCCGAAATTTGGCCCATCTACACTGGACCAAATTTCGGAAAAACCTCCTCTTTCAGA
This sequence comes from Rafetus swinhoei, assembly GCA_019425775.1. NCBI lineage: Eukaryota > Metazoa > Chordata > Testudines > Trionychidae > Rafetus > Rafetus swinhoei. Next base: position 262,507,012 of record CM033437.1, on the reverse strand, counting down.
AGAGCCCTTCTTCCTTGTGGAATGCGGAAGACAGGGCTTCCAAAAGAGCACATCTGCTGTTCTGCAAAAAAAAGCAGAAGAGCAGATGTGTTCCCTGGATGCAGCAGAGTTTTTCTGCGAGGTATCCCAGAAAAAAACCATAGTGTAGACATAGCCCTACTCTTCATAAACAACCCAGAGAGGTGCCTCTTCTCCGACTCCAATTTCCAACTATCCTAAGAAAACCATAATATATATCCTAATCTCCACATGCAGTGCAGCTACTTGTTTCACTACGAGATATGAAACTCTAATCTACCCATCCACTTTTCATATATAGACTAGAAACTGCACTATAGCTTTGTGATGTGAGTCAGAGACATTGCTCTAGGCCACTTATCAACTGGTATCCAATCCACTCTATACACAAGGACCAGAATGCCCTACGCACCAAGCTAAGCTAGATGATTTCTTATTGGAAATGGAGAAAGAAGGTCATTGATTTGTCTGTAGAATATATTCTGTTCTCATTCATTGGCCAAGATTTTAAAAATATCCAGAGTTGTAAGAATTGGAGCCTTGGTTGACTGTGGATCACAATACAAGAGCTAAGGTTATTTGTGATACCATAACTACAAATATCCTTCCCTTTAAAAGTTATTTAAAATAACTAAAACTTTCCAATTGCATTTTAAAGCAATCACTATTTATCCACAACCCTAACACTATCTTAATTAAGATTGTTGTCTGATAATTTCCTCAATTTCTTATAGGTTACACAAGTCTCTCACCACTGTATCACCAGAACTTTGAACCCCTCCCCACATTGATATAACACTAGATAACATCAGAGGGGTAGCCGAGTCAGTCTGTAAGAGGAAAAACTTAAAAAACAACAAATTGGCTGGTAGCACTTTAAAGACTAACAAAATATGTAGAGGATCCATTCAAATGTCATGCCATGATAGTTATACCATTGGTCCATTAAATGCTGTCACTTCCATAAGCTCTTACCTATCCAGACTGGCAGCAGTTCTAACTTCTATGTGACATATTGCAGGTACAGAGGGTCATACTGAAGTCAAATGTAAAAATTCCATTGAGTTTAGTGGGGACAGGATTTTACCCTGTGTTAATTTTTAAGGTGCCTGAAACTCTTTTAAGGGATCTCAAAACCAGGCAGAACTTGCATCATGTTTAGTTTTGTTACAAACCTCAAATATGCTGAGGTTCTGAGAACAAAGGTTGTTTTCCACACTTTTTAGATAAGTTCAGTGGCTTGCTTGCACTCCTTATAAGCTGTTTCCACCATCTAACCACCAGTGTTAGCTGTCTTCTACAGAAGATCCTTGGGACAAACAGCTAACCCACAAGACTACCACTGTGGTGACAGGGAGGTGGCCATACATATTATGCAAGCTGTAGTCTTTGCTGTACTAATGAAGGAAATTAAACTCCACCAAGGCCCTAAATCCAGTTCTAATCTCAGTGGCATTCATCAGGTTGATTCCAGCCTCTGCTAAAGCAGTGGTTTTCACACTTAGGCTATGGCTACACTATGGGTTTTGCCGGAAGAGGCAATGCAAATGAAGTGCTGATTAACATTTTCTTGTGCTTCATTTACATAATCTCTTCTGATCCATTTTTGCGCGCAAGGGGTTTTTGCGCAAAAACAAGCAGTGTGGACGTTTCTGTTTTGCACAAAAAACCCTTTTTGAGCAAGATCCTATGCCTGTCCCGGGAGAGGCAAAACCCATAGTGTAGACGTAGCCTTAGGGTATGTCTACACTGCAACTGATGTTATTCCAAAATAACATAGTGTGCATCTACACTACAAGCCTTTATTTTGAAATAATGTCGAGCTGGAGGACTTTTTACTCCGACTCATGGTAACTATCATTTCATGAGGAGTAAGGGAAGTGTTCTTCCTTTGACTTCCTGCTCTGTAGACAGCTCCAAAAGCCTAGTTAAGCTATTTCAACTTAAGCTACACAATTGACATAGCTAAAGTTGTGTAGCTTAATTCGACTTTTGCCCTGCTGTGTAGATGTACTCTTAGGGTTGTGATCCAGTATAGGGTCATGGAATGTCAGGCACTGGGTCTCATTGCAGATCAGGTAACCAGTGGGGGTGCTAAGCCAGGCTATCTGCCTCTCCTGGCACCACAGACTCTGCTGCGCCCCAGAAGCAGACGGCAACAGGCCTGACTCCTGGGTGAGGGGAGAGAGAACACAGGGCTCCACGCACTTCCCCTGCCCTGAACACTAGCTCTGCATTCCCATTGGCTGGGAACCTGCTACTGGTTGCTTCTGGGATGCAGCATGGTTTGCGGTGCCAGGAGAGGCAAAAGCCTGCCGCAACACCCCTACTGCACTGCTAACCGTGAGCTGCTGAAGGTAAGCCCCTCCAAGCTGGGTCATGAAAAAAAAAAGTTTAAAAACCACTATGCTAAAGAGCTCATGCAACAGGCATGAAGAGCCAGCTCCCACTTAGCACATGGAACTGTCACTCGCCACTAGTCCTGCAAAAAGTTGCGCGCACAGCTGCTTCCCAATGAAGCATGCACCTTCTCTTAAGAATAGGACACCTTTCCCCCAAAATAAGCTCTGAATTCCCCCTCCATACTACCTCTTAGGCATACACAGTCCAAAATTGCTTTGGCCTTTTTGGCTGCCATATCCCAGTGCAGTCTAATCCACATATCCATTATAATCCCTTAAAGTCTCTTTTAGCATTACTGCTTGCCAGAGTTCTCTTTCCCACTGAATCTTCCCTGGGCAGATTCTCTCTCCCCCCAGACACATTAGCTAGCATTTTTTTCCCCCTAGATGAATCTCATTTTGTTATTTTCTGCCCACAATTCTAATCTCCGTAAGCCCCTTGTATTATTTCCTTCCTCTCAGTGGATTCCTTTCAGCTTAGTACCATCTGCAAATTTCATTAACTCACTCTTTGCTACTTTATCTAGACTTTAATGAAGTTATTAACAACACTGGCTTTAATGCTGAGTTCTGCAGTGGCCCCCCATGGGGCATCTTCCCCCAAATCAATACTTTGATCATAATCCTTTGTTTCTGGTCCTTCATCCTGCAGTCAAGACATATACAGGGGCTACATTCAAGTGAATTTGAATGAATTTTGAGGGTCTGATTTCATGAAAATATTTACCAAATGCATTACTAAAATCCAAAGCTATCAGATCACCTTTATTCCAATATTGCCAAGAAGCCCATTACATCTCTGCAAACCCTTCAAACTCAGTCAAATGATGCAGTCTCATTCCCAACTCGTCCCCGTTATTGCCATGGAAATTAATCACCACTTTATCCGTTCCCACCTAGGTGCACCCTGCTCTGAACCATGCTGACAATGCCCAAAGCAAACCATCATCAAGACCAGAAAGTGACAGAAGTTTTTTTCTATTGCAATCCTTATTTTCATTTGTGACCTCTCTGATTTCAAATACTGACCCCACTGATCATAGAAGGAGAAATAGTGCATATGATCCCTTCTTTAACTAGCAATTTCTGTGATAAGTGCCTTTGAGGCATGGGGGCATGTTGCCTGGCACTGAGAAATGAGGAAGGGCTAAACAATCTTTCATTTCTGTATTATTAGTTTCAATCTGGCTGCTTGCTGCCTCTGAGGCTAGTTCTGACCCCTATATGCCAGGCCATAAAGAGTGGTTTGGGGAGAATTCCTCCAGAACAGGTGTGACACGGGGCTGACAAAAGCCCCAGCACAGGAGCTGAGACAGGAGTGGGAGCAAGTTGGGGTGATAGGAGGCATGTTTAAAGGGTTCTGGGCTACAGAGAAGTCCATAGGCAGCTGGGGGAATGTTGCCATAAATTAGACCTGCCACCACCACTCTAAATTGCACTGGAGGGGGGAAAGGGGCTACACCGGCCCCCAGCACAAGCAGAATTTGGGTGGCACAAAGAGGGCATAAAGCATGTTGCCAGAGTCAAACATTCAAAATTCAATAATCTGGTCCTTTCTCTCACACATAGCAAACTATGAACTTCTAAAGATAAGCCACGTGTACGTTCTCCATCTGGCCTTTGCACCTTTGAAGTTTATATTTGCACTTTTCTCTCCCACTCTGAGGGGTTTTTTTTTTCTACATGACAGCTGAAATTCTCTCTTATTCACAGGACACCAGGGCCTAGGACTTTCAAAAAAAAAAAAAACCTCCTGTCATGGTACTTGCAATGCACACAGCAACAGTTGTCAGCAGTCCATAAAGCCATCACCCTCTCTCTCACAACACAGACTCTGTCCCCTACTGAACATGACACAAACAACTGATGGGGAGGGACAACAGATGTGGACATTACAAAACCACAGCCCACTACAAATAGCACTAATGTCCTTTTTTGTTAGCAGTCTCATCTCATCTCCAAGGCCCATTCAGTTCCTCCCAACATTCCTCCCACTGAGGGATGGAGTGTGGTGGGGCCGTGTGTGGGTATGAGTGGGCGGAGGGAGGTGAGCACTGCCCCAACTCAATTTGTTCTGGGGCTGTGGAGAAGGCATCTTTCCCCACTGTTGTCAGCCTGGCACAGCACTTTTCATTGGCACTAAAGGCATTTGCTGTAATAAGGATGAGATTGAGGCTGCCTTGAGGGAGATGCTACCTGGTCCTTCCATGTTCTCCTCACAGGAAAGCCACATGCCCGTGTGGAAGTATCGGAAGGCAAAGCGGTCGTCCCCGGTCTCCCAGCTGTAGTGCACTATGTCCTGGGATGAAGAATTGCTAGAACCTCCGTCCATGGACACATGCACACCAATGCACTTGGTAGCTTTGCCCTTTCCACACAAAGGCTTGGGCACCTTCTGGGTCCCAACACACCAGTAGCTGCCGAGCAAGGCTGTGGTAGAAAGGCAGAGAGCCAGTAGATTCAGGACCACTGCCAAGACAGCACGACGCCAGGGCAGGATCTTCAGCAGTTCCATCTGCAACAAATAAACATGAAAGATTCACATGCCATCAATCCATCTCCCTTAGTGTGCACAGTGGCTCAGAACCCACCCGTACGTAGGCTCCTCATTTCCACTTATTGCATTGGCAGTCAGAACCTAAATACCTTCCAGAAGCTAGGCCTATGTCATGTCCTACCGGGGGGGGCGGGGCGGGTGAGAGAAAAAGGAGGAGAAACAGGACATCTCATTGCTTCACTCAGGAATAAGGAACCATTTCCTCACAGAACAACCCCTTAGACTATGGAATAGTCACTTGAGATAAGTGGTTGCTTCAGCCATTTAAAATTGGACTGAACAAAGGTACTGGAGAATATACTCATGGGAATACTCCTTCAGTGGCAAAGTGACTGGAATCTCGCGCCCCAGTGAGAGTTGTGTACACAAAACTGAGAAGATGATTTGGACCCTGAAATGCAATCACATTTGAGTTGGCATGCTGCAGCAGTTACTCAGCTCCCAGAAACACCATGCGCTAACTTAGGATAAGAGGTGAAGACGTGTGTATCCCAGGGAAAAGCAAACGTGCACCGCCCTAACACATTTTATTAAAGGATTGCATAGCATTTTTTTCACATACGGTTAATTAATTTAGCTCCACATTGTGGGAGAGGTAAACATGATTACAGTCATTTTGCAAATAAGGAAACTGAGGCAGAGAAAGGTTACCTGAATTAACCAGAGTCAAGAAGAGAACCTAGGAATCCTGACTCTGAGCCTGATGCCCCACTAGACCAGTGTTTCTTAATCTGTGTTCTGCAGCACACCAGAATGCTGCGAGGCAGTTGGAGGTGTGCCTTGGAGAACAACAGAGTTCAAAAAGTTCAAAATGTCCGCCCTTAAAGGAGCAGGCAACCTTTTTTTTTTTTTTTGCTCAATAACTTCCCCCCAACCCTTTTTTTGTTGAGCAAAAAAAAATCTTTGGTGTTGCTCATAAAAAAAAAATTATTGTTTGGTGTTCCTCGGTCTTAAAAAGTTTAAGAAACACTGCACTAGACAGTACTTCCCTCAAAGGAAGTTACCAGCCCTTACATCAGAATTTGAGTGGGGCGCTAGGATGGCAATGTCCCTGCTCTCACAAAAAGTTTAATGAAGTTCTTAAATGACACTAAAAGCCTCTGTGTGACATCTCATTTGAATGACAGTGACTCCAGTAGCATCTTAGCATGTCTGACCATTAGGCTACTTCTCTCTTTGAAGGAAGGGCACCCCTGCTGAATAATCCTACCCACTTCCCTCAGAGTCTGGAGGTTTCTCTTGAGGTCGCCCATCAAAACATTCTGTAGACCATTTAGATGTTATCTGTCCAGATGCCAGCTTCTCACATAATTGCTTTAATGCTGTTTTCTCTTCAGCACCTCTGATGCTCATTGATAGGGCTCCTACCTTTCCATATTTAAGACCCCCTTCAAAGACCTTTTCCAGCTGTGCTGCTTACCATGTATAGAGTTCATAGAATCATAGCACTGAAAAGGACCTTGAGAGGTCATCAAGTCCAGTCCTCTGCACTCACGGCAGGACCAAGCACTGTCTACCTCAACCCAGACAGATCTGTCAAACAGACTTTCCCCTGTGTCCAAGTTTTTCTCTGTGGTGGGGAAGAGCTTTGGCAGCACTGAGTAGAAGGAGGCTACAGTGTAGACGTAGGAGGCACTGCCTGAAAAGACTGAGTGGAGTACATACCCTCGGGTTCTGGCGTGTCTTTACTCACCTAAGCTGCACCTTGCCACATCCATGGCCATGTATCCCTGTGATAATGGGTGTGCAATGTTTGTATGCTACATGCCACTGTGTATAGCAGCCTCAAAACACTGCTGGAGGTACAAATGTGCCCAAGCAGTATGCATTGAGCAAAGGTAAGAAACTACCCTACTTCTGAGAATGCCTTCCCGCGCCCTTCAGAATCTATTGCTCAGGCTTCTGTTCCCTTTTTTTGAGTGACTCCATTGACAATTACTCAGCAACCTGCCTCGTCAGTGGCACTAGAAAAGGTGTTGCCATCCCTAACATTATTCATTCAATCTCATAATCTGAAGGTATGTTTGACTTTACCGTGTCCAGGAAGCAGATGACTGACATCTGCATAGAATTAGTTAAGAGTTTGTAGCCAAGGCTGGTAGAAAAAAAAATCCAGTAACACTTTTTTCTGATGAAGATAAGGTTGTCAAGAGAACAGGTTTTATTATTGTTTTGTTTGCTGGTGGAAAGTGTCTGTTTTTCCTCAGAAAAATCCTGTTTTTCATCTGCAAATAGAAAACCTAAAAACTGAAAAAATTCCACTGAAAACCAAGTTTTTAGTTTTCAGCATTTTTTTGGTAAAAATTATTCAGTTTACACTTGCTAAAATGGGATATAAAATCAATCATTATTATTACAAGAATTTTGGCAAAAAAAATTTTTTTGTTTTCATCCAAATTTTCCATGAGAAAAAAAAGTCAGTATCTTAGAATCTGCATAATTTTCTAAAATCCTTAGGGCTGAGGCAAAGGGAAGGAAAAGGGGCAGAAAATGGTGGTGCCAGGAGGATCTAGAAAAGAGAAGTGAGAGGGATTGATTAGGGAAGTGAGAAAGCAACCTCAAACAAACACACCCAGAAAACTTTCTTTCTACTAAAGCCAAATACTTACTGCCAATAACTGGTCAGACAACTTCTGGCATCTGGACAGCCTCTGTAGCTAACTTCCCGAGATAAAGGAGAGGAGAATTTACCTTGCTGGTGGATTTTTGATGTGCTCTTGTTAGTTTGTGGATGGCACAGCTGTAGGACTCTGCCTCCCTCTCTCCTGCATCTATCAGCTAGATCTTTCAAGAAAACAAACTGTTTCTAATGCTCTTTCTCCTTCATCTCCTCCCAAATTCACCCAGCCCCACAATGCCCTGTGATTATTAAATGCTCTCCCTTCCAGCCAGCAGCTGTTTTGAGAGAAATGGACATTTTATAATCCACAATGCAATCATGGCACAGCTGTTCTGGGAGATTATACAGGAACAGATTGGTGTTGCATGCTGGGATTAAGCGCAAAGAGTGACCTGCATTCAGTGGGGAACACGTTTCAATATAATACAGAGGAGATTCCAATTACTCCTGTCTGATAGATGTTTGGTACCTATACAAAATGAGCTGGAGGTTCTCAGACTAATGCCTAGCAGCCCAAAAAACTACAACCACCACCATTGGCACTAACTAGTCCCATTGTTGGCAATCACAACAGAGTGACAAGGGACTGAATGGGCCTGGAAATGGGGCTCCCTTGATCCTTAGAGTTGTATTCTCCTTGGCAGAACTGAGGCACGTGGAGGGAAAAGGGCAGGGAGAGGGTACAGAGGTGCTCTGCACTTGTTGTGAGAATGGAAGATTTGAGGTTCCAAGAGACATCAATCCAGCACCTCTCACAACCTCTTCCAATTTTAATTTAAAAGAAATAACTCAACAGCAGGAGGAATATGTCAAACAGCCAGTAAAGGACATAAGGAACTTGTTTTAAGGTAGAACTTCATTACAGAAAAGTGCCCGTAAGCCTGAACGCACCATGTTCATCTGTCTGTCTGAGGGTAAGGAGGAGTCCTTGTACGAAGTGGGTGAGTCTTCCAGCTTTGTCCAGGGGCATCAAAATGTATTGTGTGTAGCTAGCCCACTCTCCTGCCTCCAAACAGAGCCATGGCCTATCTAGTCTGGGATCTCAGTTCTTACCAATCACATCGCTACATGCTGGAGAGGTAGATATAAAATAATATGTGGCATTTGTATGGCACATTCCATGTCCAAACTACCATAGTGACGTTAATAAAAATGCCACAATGCCTCTACATGTTCAATGCTATAATTTCCTCCTGATCCCTTATATCTTGAAGCAGGAGGACGGATAGCCCTTAGATCACTTTAGTCCTAGCTATTGCAGAGGCTGCTCTTATGTATATACTTCTTTTGAGGTTAATTGGCAGCAGTACTGTATATTTGGACACCACAACCACCGTCCTCAGATTCTTAAACTATACAATAGTGTTGAATGCAGATTCCTTTGTCTGATTGAAGAGGGCCAGGCCCATATAGAATACTAGTCAGGAGTCTTCTTCCAGTGAGAGAGGCAATTCTTTCCATAGATCAAAATGTTCAAATGAGAGTATGTAAAGTTTGGCATCTAAATCCATATTTACAGACCTAAATAAATGTGGCCTGATTTTCAGAGAAGTGAGTATGACAGATACTCAGCATCTCTGACAATCCTCTTTTTGGCCACACATCAGCTATGGAGCATGCATCTAACTTTTAGCATATTAGTAGTCCCATTATCGTACATGGAACACCTCACATGCTTAAAGTTGGGCACGTTTAACTATGCTACAGAAATAAGTTCTTATTTATGTGTGTAGATATGGATTTTAGGCTCACACCTTTAGGTGCCCTTGTTTAAAAATACTGACTTAAGGGCCAGAATTTTAAAAGTATGTAGGTGCCTAAACATCTTTAAAAATCCAGCCATTCGTGGTTTTGATGGTGGCAGAATTTATGCTACCACCAGGTGGCAACTTTTCCTCACTCTTTTTTTTTTTTGGAAGCTTCATTTGCTGCTATAATTTGTATCATGTGTATTGGGGGAAGCAACATCCCAGTTTATGTCCATTTTCTCTGTTTTTTTCTTCCTTCTCTCAAAGAACAATTTCTCTCTCTCTCTCAAGTTTCTCTAAGTTGCTTAGAAAAATATAACCCCTGGTGAACTATAAAACAATGAAAATTATCTATGGCAAAGATCTAATAGGTCATCTGCTCGATCTTTTGGCTAATACAGGATTGCTCCTCTAATGTATTTTCCAATATGTGGTCAGGTTTAAATTCAAATATATCAAGCAAGGGGGTTTCCATTTGGAGATTATTCCACCATCCAGTTGATTTCAACCTTTTGAAAATATTTCCTGGTATTCATGCTAAAATCCCCTTAGCTCAGTTTCATGCCATTGCTCCTAGAAATACCCTCCCAGACATCCTAAATGATTCTGCTGTCTTGGCATGCCATGGGAAGCACAATTTCTTCCTGTTTTCTCCTCTGAATATCTGCTACTTCACATCACTGGGTATTTTAAAGGTTGCCTAAACCTAGTGAAGTTAACACATGAAGCACCCTGATTTCACTATGTGATCAATCATGTGTTTTTCTTATATGAACACAATGAGGAACTTCAATGCAAGACACAATATTAGTGCAACATCTTTGAGGAGTTTGTTACATATACAAAAGTCAGGTCCTTTAAATTTAAGTTTCTCGCAGCATTTTTAGCTGAGCCCCATCTCACATACACATTCAGGGCCAAATCCTGCAAGGAGACAAGCAGCCTCAGTGCCCAAGGATTGCAGTGGGATTTGAGGGTGCTTAATTTACAACAGAATAACACCCTAAGACAGTGATACTCAACCAGTGGATCTCAAGAAGTACATGGTTCCTCATAGCCCAGGATGTACTTCTCTTCTCAGGGGGAAGGTGTTGTGTGATGGTCTGACATGAATTCTTCAGTTGCCCTGGGGGAAAATGGCAATATCAACAAAAACACGCCTTTTCACTCAGCTAAACTCACAGAGATGCACATTCATACCCATGAACCGTTCTCCAACCTCCTCAGTCTGTATACCTCTGTGTTACCTTCTACCTACAGCTCCTCCTTCTGCTTTTATATGAATAAAGTCCAGGGAAGTGGTCCCCTTCCTCAGTGACACATTCACAGCAGGATATCTCCGGGCGGTAGAACCAGACTTTTCAAAACGAGTAACAGACTGCAAATGCCAGATTTCATTCTGAGCCCTAAATAATTCTACTCAGATTGCAACCTTTATTTAGCTGTTTGTATTCATGAATTAACTCTTACTTTGCGATGAACTAGTTAGACATATGTTTGGATCCTAAATCCATTTAAAGGTAAATTTTTGTTTAAAGCCATTAAAATTGATTATATTGTTAGGGACACAAGCTCAGTAACAGAATATAAATGTAGCATATACATTGTTGTAAACATTACAAATATATTTTAAAGGTGAATAAACAAGCTTTTACACCTCTTAGGATCTGACTTTAAGTTCCTGCAGTTCTTCTGAGGGTGAATTATTTTTTCTTCGCTTACATGTTTATGGTTTTGACCTATTTAAGAAACACACAAGGTTGCAAGAAACACACAAGAATTAAATGCAGCAGACTAAACTTTTGTAATTCACAAGGGAGGTTTATTGCCTTGATTTCTAAATCTCCAACTTAAGACATCTTAAAGGGATCTCAATTTATAAAAATCAGGCCCCTTTAATGTGGCTCAAATCTGGTGCCCCAAAAATTGAGGAACCCCAAATTATCAGTCATTTCTAAAAATTTAGGCCAACATACAGAGAAAAGAAAACACAGTGTTTATTATATTAAATAATATCCAGATCCTGTTTGTGTGAGTAAGACACTTGGATACTACATAGTGTGGGCCGCACAAGCCTATAGACAGCTACATTCGATTAGATATTTATCTCCATCTGCTCTTTGGGGACAATACCCAAAATGGCAAGTATGAAAGATAAGAATTGAAGCATGCAGCTATTCTTTTTCTTTCATTCAGCATTCATCAGTAATGAATCTCTAGGAAATCTGACCAGCTGCCTTAAAGTGCACCACATTTGTCATTTTGTTGATGGGATAATTCTTTCTAAACTTGCTAATTCATGAATTGTGTAATATGTCACAGAATCTGCAGGATTTCCACTTTTGCAGAAAGTCTTTCTTTGCATTTAGAAATTCTCTTAAAATTAATTGTGAGGATATTTATTCTTAGAAGGGATCCCATAATATGTGTAAATAGAATGGTCAAGAAACACATAAACAGAGCAAAGAATTGTCATAGATTTTAAAACCAGATAATCTAATCTGACCTACTGTGTAACACAGACCATAAAATATCAGCCACTAATTTTTGAATCAAGCCTATACTCTCTGTTTGAGCAATATCAGATATTTTAGAAAGACATCCAGTCTTGACTTAAAAGGACTGCAGGTGAGTGCAAATCTATCACGCCCCTTGGTAAATTTTTCCTTTATCCTCACCTATCAAAAATGTGTGCCTTCTTTCTAGTCACAATTTGTCTAGCTTTAGTTTCCAACTATTGGAACTCATTATGTCTGTCATCATCTGTGCCACAGGAGATACAAAACCCTAAACTTGCAACAAAATTATTTTAAATATTTTATTTTAAATGTTACAAATAAATGCATTTTATTGGAGGTGCTCCGTGTGAGCTAATGGTGTAGCAGGGAACTTCCTGAGCTCTGCTTCTGGTGCTGACACTGAGTCTGTGGTGATAGCTAAGTAATTTAGACACAATCCTACAGTGTGATCTGTGTGGGCTCACCCCTATTCCATGTGGATTCTCAATGAAATCAAATGGGCTCTTCCTGTCATCCCTATGGAGTTCATTGCAAGATTGGGATTTAATCTTTGCCTACAGTTATGCTGTCTTCAAAATTATTATTGTTTATTTTTTACAGATTAGAATTGACAATGTGCTCACTGATACACAAAACACAAAGGCAAAGATTGTCCCTAATCCAAAGGTCTTAAAATTAGAGCTGGTCAGAAAACAGAATTTCCACTGCATGGAGAATTCTGAGATTTCAAATTTTTTTCATTCCAAATCAGACTGAAAACCCAAAATTTTCCACAGAACAAAAATGTTGAAAAATTTTCATTCAGAACCATAAAACTGTTTCATTTATATATTGTTGAACCATTGTAATATACATGTAATGTACATGTAATATACAATATTGTATGTAATATGAAAAGTAATTTAAATACAATATAAAAGTCAACACAAAATGAATCTTATCAAAACTTAACATTTTGATGTTATTGAAATGAAATAAGAAAGTTGAAATAATCCGTTCTGAATTTTCCCCATCAATTTTCATCCAACTTGTATTGAACAGCTCTATTTGAAATCTAAAGACGCAGTCTTCATGAGAATAATTTATTCATTGATATCAGCAGGAGTAATCATGTTATTAAAGTTACATTCATGCATAAGTGTTTGCAGGATCTAGACCTCAAAGAAAGACTCTGAGTTCACAGAAGATGCTCCTACAATTCAGAGTGAACATAATGTAGAAGGTTAGGGTTTTTTTGCGTAGGAGGTTGTTATTGTCCTTTTTTTATTACAAATTATCTGGGGGGGGGGGTGTCCATGCATAAAAGGCATCATGGACAGCTGTGTAAAGACTGCAGTAGTAGGCAATGGCCAAAAGAAAAAAAAAGGTATTGAGGTTGGCAGAACTGACAAAGCAGGCAGCTAGTACAAGAGACAAGGCCAGAGTTGTAGGCCTATGGCTTTGTCTACACTATCAAGTTTTGTTGCCAAAAACTGCCTTTTGTCGACAAAACTGTGAGAGAGCATTCACACTGCAAAGAGATTTCGTCAGGAAAAACACCCAGTTTTGGCAACAAAACACTTCCACCCTTACGAGAGAGTGTCTTTTCCCTTCCCTTTGTCGACAAATAGCCAGTGTAGACTGTTGTTTCTTTTGTCGACAGAACTGGCTTCTGCCAGTATCCCACACACAATGCCTGCCCTGATGCCTGCTCAGCTTTGATCTCTGCTGCCTTGCAGGCATGTGCCTCCCCCTCCCTGCCTTCAAAGTTCCAGGAAAGATCTGACAGCTGAGTGAGCTGCTCTGTTTGGGGAACAAACAAAGAACAAACCATTGGAATGTTCCTGTTCTGCCCTGCACTCTCTCTCTCTCTCTCTCTCTCTCTCTCTGGGATCCCTTGAAGTGAGTAAGATTTCCCTGCGATGCCTATAACTGATGAGTACATAGATGAGAAATTAGGCCAATTCTGGCAAGGAACACTCTCTGGGAGTGGCTGCATGATGTGAGGTCCCTATGTCCAGCAGTGCTGACACAGCGGCACCAATACAGGCCCAGGCACGCTCCTTATGTCGGACTCTCTGATCTTCTTCATGGAGATGTCACTTGATCTCAAAGTGTTGGGAACCGTTCTTGATGTTGATCCTCCAGGTTACCCAATCCTTCACCTGCCTCTCCCAGGTGTCAGCATCAATGCCGCACTTTACCAAGGTGTTCTTAAGAACATCTCTGTAATGCTTCCTCTGCCCACCCCGAGACCTCGTCCCAGTCCCCAGCTGAGCATAAAAAATCTGTTTAGGCAAAAACAGGATGTGTGCCAGGCATCCTGACCATGTGACCAGACCATTGTAGCTGCCTGTGGGCAATTATTGACTCAATGCTGCAAGAACACTAATGTCGGTCCATCTGTCCTGCCATGTGATGCCCAATATTTTCCTCTGGTACCGTTGGTGGAATTTCTCCAGATCTTTAATATGTCATCTATAGGGAGTCCAGGCTTCAGCTCCATACAGCAATGTTGGGATGACTACAACACTGTAGACGTCAGTCTTGGTCTGCGTCTTGATGTCACAATCATCGAAGACTCGGCTCTGTAAATGTACATAAGCTGTGCTGGCACTGGAGATTCGATGGTGGATTTCATCGTTGATGTCAACATTGCTGGACAGATAGCTTCAGAGATAAGGGAAGCTGTTGTCATTCTCCAGCACTTGGTCATCTGCCGTGATGTTTGGTTTGGATAAAGGTTGGCTGAAAGAGAACCTTGGTCTTTTGTGCATTGAGAGTCAGTCTTAACCTGCGGTAAGCCATGGCGAAAACGTTGACAACTGCTTGGAGCCCATCTTCTGAGGTGGCACTGACCTGGGCATCGTCAGCATACTGAAGTTCTGCCACTGATGTTGTTGCAGTCTTGTTCTTGGCTCTGAAATGGCCCAAATTGAAGAGGTTACCATTCATTTTATAGGTTATTTCAATTCCACCTGGGAGGTCATCTCCAATAATCTGAAGCATGGCTGCCAAAAAGATATTAAATAGCGTAGGTGCTATCACCCGCCCTTGTTTGATTCCAGTCCTTATGTCGATTAGTTCAATTGCATCACCATTATTGAGAATCACGGCCTGCATGTTGCTGTGTAAGAGACATATAATACTGACAAATTTTGGTGGACAGCCAAAGTATCACAGGATCTTCCAGAGGGCCTCGTGGTTGACAGAGTCAAATGCTTTCGTCAAATTGAAGAATGCCATATACAGAGGCTGATGCTGCTCCTGACACTTCTCTTGTATTAGGTGAGCAGAAAAGACCATATCGGTCATTCCTCGCCCCAGTCAGAAACCTCATTGTGACTCCAGAAGGAATCTTCAGCCAGTGGAAGGAGGCGGTTCAGAGGGACTCGGGCGAGAATTTTACCTGCAGTTGAGAGCAAGGAGATCCCTTGGTAATTTCTGCAGTCTGTCCTGTCATCCTTCTTAAAGATGGTCACTATGATGGCGTCTCTGAGCTCGCTGGGTATGGTTTCCTCTCTCCAGATCATCAGAATGAGGGAATATAGGCATGACAGCAGAGGTACACTAAGAGCACAGCGGCAGGCAGACTGCTGCTGCAGGTGGAGGGCTGGAGAGACTGCTGTGCTACTCTGACATTCCTCAGCATGAGAGCTCACAGAGCTATTCATGATACTGCTCTCAGCAACTGAGAACCCCATGGAAGAACTTGGAGGGAATCGACAAGAAGTGCTGGGATCAGTTCTGCCTTCCCACAACACTGCACTGTGGTATGCTCATGGCCTCATTGGCTCTGTCTATCAACAGGGTGTTAGCAATGTGGCCATGAAATGTTGGGGGAAAAAAAGGGACAGAAAAACCGGTTTGACTGGTTCTTACTGTCAACAGAGTGCTAACACGGTGGCCATGAAATGTAGACAATGGGAGGTAGAAAAAATGGTTTGATCAGTTTTCACTTTTGGCAACTTTTGCATGTGGACAGATCTCTTGTTGTCCAACCTTCCCAATGTAGACATATGCTAAGTGTCATAATAAGACAGAGATGGCAGAGATGATGAAGGATTAGTTACAGCTTGCTTTGAAAACAAAAAGGTGCTGAATACAGTTAAAGCTGTGTTAGCTAGTACTTTACCAACAGGAAAGCTTTATTAACCAGCATTTCTGATTGCTCCAAATACAAATCTTCAATCTAGTATTCTACCCAGTACATTATGCAATGGCACATTCTGCACTCTACTTTTATTAAAAGAGGCAGAAGACAAGAAAGCAAGCTGATAGCAGGGATTATTCAAAACACCAGGTGTGTCATAGGATCATTACAGATTCAGATCAATCTTCTGTATCTTCTCCATCTACAGTGATAATTGATATTGATAATGATGGCCCTGAGGCACTGCAAGATTCTGAAGTGCCTTCTGAATCATCAAAGAAAGATTAAATTATAGTCAGTATAGTTTTGTGTTAGGTGTATTGTTAGTGATCTGGGTGTACACCATGCATGGCTGATAGTGATATGTAGTGTTGTAAGATAATCTACTGTATAGAAAACTTTAACTGTATACATATAAACACTTCAAGAAATCAACCACAGCACAGTGCAGTACTACAACTGGATTGGTGAGTACCTGTATACTGGTATAGTATAAAATGTATACTAGTACCTGTATACTAGTACCTGTATAAAAGGAATATACTTTATTCATTTTACTGTATCCTAATTCTGCGAAAATTGGTATTACACTGGTAACGTACAATTCTCAGTTAACAAGAATAGTTGATTAACTGGCATCCCCCATTCTCCCAACATGCTGGGTAACAGAGATTTTACTGTATTATTACAGCACATTTTAACTCATAAAATCTGTTAATTATGTAGGACTACAGTTTTGGGGTGTTGCTTTTTTTAAATGAGGATTTCAAGTTACCTGTAATTCTTACATGGTTCTCGGAGGTCATCTGCTCATTAATGAAGTGTCTCCAGGGCTGGTAAATACCATGTGCTATGTAAGGATGTTAAATATTGGTTAATTTACTAGTCGATAGGCACTTCCACATTGCTCCTTTGAAATGTACAAGTGCCCCTGCTGGAGCTCTTGTACATTTCAAAGGAGGAATGCAGAATTCTGTGTGCAGCCCAGGGCCAGTGGGAAGACTCAGAGTCTCCCGCTGACCCTGGGCTCCATGCTGCGCTGCCGCTTTGAAATGCCCCAGCTTGCCAGCTGATCCTGGGTTCCATGGAAAGGCCGTGCAGAGCCCGGGATCAGCTCGGAGCCGACCTTGGGCTCCACGCGGTGCTGCCACTTTGAAACGCTACCTTGGCATTTCAAAGGGGCAGCACCTCTCAGCTGATCCCGGGCTCAGCTGTGTGGCGCTGCCACTTGCTGATAGAGTCTAGAGTCTGCTGATAGTCGACTAGTCCTTAACCTCCTTAGTGCTGTGTCACAGCATTAAAGAGCACCTTTACCAGCAACAAATACAACCCTGAACTCTGCCTCTGTGAGTGCAAAGGGGCCAAGTTAACATGATAGGGAGGGGGAACCTCAGTGTTGAAGTCCCTAAGTTGTGTTCAGGGCTGTCCCTAAAGGATTACGGGGCCTGGAACAACTCCCAACTCTGCCCCTGCCCTGCCTCTTTCAACCCCCATTGCACCCCTTCTCCTAAGCCCCATCCCATGAGTGACATGACACGAGGCATTACTGGGAGGCCTGGCACTGGCTTCAGGGGTTGGGCTCCCCTGCACTCACCAAGGCAGTGGGAAGGGAAGTGAACTGTCCCAAGCTTGCCACATGCCTCTGGTTCCCAGCCACGTCACTCGGGGGAGGGTAGCAGGCTGGGGCTGGGTCGCTCTGCTCCTGTTGCCGCTGATGAGTGTGGGGGGTGGGCTTGACCCCTGGTCCCAGCACCAGGCCCCGTGGTAACTGCCTAGGCTGTGCTGGGCCCTGTGGTGTCCCCCAAAGCCTGAGGTCCAGGGTAGCTGCCCCAAACCATCCAATGGACGGGACAGCTCTGGTTGTGTGTGCTGGGAACTGTCTAGCTCAGTGCTATAGAAACACAGGCTTTTCGGTGTCTCTCTCCATTATTATGAAGAGACAATTCTGTTACCCAAAAGAGAATTGGAGAAACTTTCCGCAGCCGAGGGAAGAGACACAGCTGGGAAGCTTCCTCTCCCTGCTTGCAAGTCCCCATCTCAGCAGGGTGCGATGAGCAGGAATGGCTTTCTGCCCCTTTCCCAGCGCCTGCCTCAGCACATCCTGTAGCATGCTCGCTTCACGCGGGCTGATGACTGAAATGGCCAGAAGCTTATGCAGGGGGAGGGACCTGGGGCCTTGGGAAGGGAACAGTCTGGTCAAAGTGAGAACAAGGAACAGTCCTGGGGTGGGGCATCACTCTCCCTCTCTCTATTTCCCTCTCTCACTGTTTACCCTGGAGTTGCCTCACAACCAGCCATTCTGTTGCCAGGGCAACCCCAGTATCACATGGAACATGTTGTGAATTCTGGAGTCAGAGAACATGCGTTCGATCTCCTGACTAGTCGGTGGGGGCAGAAGGGGGCTGAAATGGATGTGTGTGTGGGGGAGTTCCCTCCTCTCCATTTCCTGTGGCTGGTAATAACAGCTTTCCTGGAACAATCCCAAGGCAGACAGTGTCCAGAGGGGGGCAGGGAAAGCAGACTGGGCAGAAATACTCCCAAAAGAGTAGAATTCAGGTGCAGATGGACAAAAGTGGAAGGAAGAGGGTTGGATCAGGCTATGAAGGTGTAAGAAAGGCCAGTGTGCATCAGTTGGAAGGCTGGGAAACAGAGATCCAGGCAAAAGGGGCTTTCTGCTGCTGCTGCTTTGGAAATGGCTGGTCCTGAGTGTGTGAACTGAAGGGGAACACCCAGCACATAGTTCCTCACACTGTGCCAGCGGGAAGTGGGGGGGGAAGAAGGGTTGCTATAATAATTGTCTTTGTTGCATAACCCCCCTTCCTCTCATTCACCCCCTCCCCTTCCAGCTGTGTGTACGTGTGTAAGAGAGAAATATTATTATTTCTTTATGCAGCACCATGTGGGCGTGTGATGTGTGCATTATGTGTCACTGTCTTACTCTGGGGCTCACACTGCCTAGTAGCACAAGACTCCTGGGTCTTTTTAGATATGTCTACACTGCAATGTAAGCCTAGGGTTAGTGGGACTCACATCAGCTGACTCATGTTAGGGAACTTTGGGCTTCAACATCTACATTGTTTTTAAACTCCATGTTAAAACTTTTCTACCATCTGCTAAAACCTAGGGCTCTGGCATCCGCATTGCAGTGCACAGACCCAAGTCCCTAGCATCTCCCACTCCCCCAAATTTGGCCACGTTAGCTCCAGGTTTGCGGTGCACCTTGAGTAAATCTTACAGCCTGCTTTGCAGCAGGGTGGCTTCTGTTTTCACTAGCGTGGATTGCCGATTGTTGGCACAGAGAGGACTCTGGAAGTTGTCCTATGGAATTGTGGAATTCTGTCTGTGTGCATCTACACTGCACCCTTAGCTCGAAATAAGCTATGCAATTTGAGCTATGCAAATTGTGTAGCTTATTTTGAGTTAACATCACAGCACCAAATTTCAAAATAAACCGCTATTCCGAAACATCCCTTAATCCTCATGGAATGAGTGTTACTGGGACATCAGAATAGCGCACCCGTTATTTTGAAATATACTTTGAAATAACAGGTGCTCTGTCAAGATGCGGAATAGCTATTTCAGGATACCGGAAGTACCTCGAAATAGCACCACAGCGTAGACGTACCCACTGACTCCCAGGAGCCAAGTCAAGCAGGACCACATCTACACTGCACAAGTCCTGGGACCCTACGTCTGAGCCCTCTGTTAATACAACTGCAGAGTAGATGCAAGGGGAGGGGAGCTGGGCTTGGGTCCAGACTCAAGCACAGGCTTATGTGGCAGAGTAGACATACCTTAGGCCCAGAGGGCTTGTCTGGAACTCATTAACTGAGGGGCCAAGTTCACTTGACAGGATTGCAAAAGCCTATGAAAAACCCCAAAGACTTCAATGGTGCCAGACCCTTTTAAACTAGTGTTTTGGTTGAAGTATTTGGAAGTCTCCATTGGAGAGAACAAGGTTTGTGCATATCATTCTCTATTTATTAAATGAAAAATTTCTGTGCGCTTATACCACACAGAAGGAAAGAGCTGGGAAGTACAAGATGCACATTTCTAGGGACAAGTCTGGGCCTGGGAATTTGCTGGTGGCACTCTGTAATATAATTCAGGAGTGGCTGGTTTGCTGCGTGTATTTCATTCAGCTGGCAGTGATTTTGCTTGCTAGAGGCTCTGTGTAAACAGACCTGGAGCGGTTGTTCTCACAGCAAAGCAGTATAAAAGGCACACCCCAGTTGGAGAGCTGAGAGGACACAGCTGTTCTACCATTCAGATTGTACACTGGGGAATGTCACACCTACCAGTCTCTACTTCTCAGGCCGCTCATCACAATCTACCTGCTCAGCCAATCCTACTCTTCCCTTCTGGGCTTGCTGTCTGAGACTTAGGCTATGTCTACACTGCAGAGCTTTTCCGGAAAAGCAGACACATTTTTTCAACATCCCTATAAACCTCGTTCTACAAGGAAGAAGAGATGTTCCAAAAGAGTGGTTTTTCCCAACATTTGGCCCCATGTAGACAGGCCAAATGTCATAAAAGCCTCTTTCAGAAGAAAAGCGGAAAAAACTGCAATTTGCGTGTCTTTTTCCAACTTTTCCCGGCAGTGTAGACATAGCCCCAGTCTCCCTTCCCACACTTAGTCTCAGTATCCTTGCCCAGTAAATCTGAGTTCCCTCTTCTAGCTCATCTGACATGCCTCTCCCCTCCCCTCAATGATTCCCAGGCCTAGGCTCATCCAGTCTCAGTCTCCCTCACCCCAAGTCTGTCCATATGTCTTTGGCCCAGTTTCTTTGCCCAGCCCAGTTCTCCCCACTGCACCCTAATGCCTTGTCAGATCTGTCTCTCCTCCCCAGACATGGCAGTCTGCTCTCAAGGAGGAGCAGAGAGAGTCCAGAGCACGCTTAGTGAGGGCAGAATCTTCCGAGGTTTTCGCTGTTGTATCCCTGAGGCAAAGGCGACTCCCCTGCCAGAATACAAGGCCCTCTTTTAAAGGAAGGTGTCATAGTGCTATTCCAAAAAGGGTTGCCAAATTATGCTAACACAAGCAAAACAATTTTTCTCCTTAGCCTCATTCTCAGGAAGAGTGAACAGTTGCGGTCAAAATCTTCCAAAACAATTCCCAATGCGTATAGAAATTTTTAGTCCCAAAATGTCAATGTTGGCAAAGTACTATGCAACTCAAAACAGTGTCGCCTAATGGGAATTGTTGGGCAACCTTAAGAATAGGCAATGCCCTGCCTGTCATCTTCTATATAAACACTAACTAATTAATCCTAACCACAGCTGTAAGGGAGGCATTAATTAGAAATGCCAAACTTTATAGCCAAACACTAAATAGCCTGACTAAATAAAGACTATGTGGGAGACATAAGCAGTATTTACAGACAGCTGCAAGGTGTAAACACAACGTAAGAGAAAAATTGGTGAGTGTCCTACAAGGGTAAAACTCAGAGAACATGGCGAAAACTGAGAAGAAAGTGGTGTTCTTTATAGCTAGAGCACTGCAAATACACAGATATCCGCATTATATCTGTGGGTATCTATATCCACAGATATGGATGCAGAGCTCCGCAGCTCATTTTTGCAGATACAAATTTTGTATACAGAACCCAGAAAATTTGCGGATGCCCACTTTGTATCTGTGGGTATCTGCATCCACAGGTGTGGATGCAGATATCCGTGGCTCATTTTTGCAGCTACAGATACAGATACAAATTTGAATTATGTAGCACTTTAAAGACTAACAAGATGGTTTATTAGGTGATGAGCTTTCATGGGCCAGACCCACTTCCTCAGATCAAATTGTGGAAGAAAATTGGCACGACCATATATACCAAAGGATACAATCAAAAAATGAACACATATGAAAAGGACAAATCAAATTTCAGAACAGAAGGGGATGAGGGGAGGTAAATGTCTGTGAGCTAATGATATTAGAGGTGATAATTGGGGAAGCTATCTTTGTAATGGGTAAGGTAATTAGCGTCCTTGTTAAGACCTAGGTGTAAAGTGTCAAATTTAAGAATGAATGACAGTTCAGAGGATTCTCTTTCATGTCTGATGTTAAAAGGTCTTTGAAGCAGGATGCAGGTAATCAGGTCGTTGAGACAATGCCCTTTCTGGTTGAAATGGCAAGAAACTGTTTTTTCTTTGTGATCCTGTCTAATATCTGTTTTGTGCATTGATTCTTTGGCGAAGTATCTGAGACGTTTGTCCAATGTACATAGCAGGCGGACATTATCGGCACATGATAGCATAAATTATATTTCTGGATGAGCAGGAATATGTGTTCTTGATCTTATAACTCAATTGGTTAGGTCAATAATGGTATCAGCAGAGTGAATATGTGGACAAAGTTGGCAGCAGGGTTTGTTGCAAGGAAAGTTCCAGGGTTGGTGTTAGTGTGGTATGTCCTGTGGTTGTTGGTAGAATCATCTTGAGGTTAGGTGGTTGTCTATAAGAGACTATGGGTCTGTCTCCCAGAGCCTCTCGGAGTTTAGTATCCTGTTCCAGTATAGGTTGTAGTTTATTGATAATGTGTTGGACGGGTTTAAGTTGGGGGCTATAGGTGATGACAAGTGGTGTTCTATTGTTGGTTTTCTTGGGTCTGTCTTGAAGTAGATGGTTTCTGGGTATTTGTCTGGCTTTCAATTTGTTTTTTTATTTCTCCGGGTGGGTAGTTGAGGTTTATAAATGCTTGGTAGAGATCCTGGTTTTTGTTTCAGCTAGACCAGACTAACATGGCTACATATCTATTACTATTCTAGATACAAATTTTGTATCTGCGCAGTGCTCTATTTATAGTCCCACCCCAGAAAAGCCCTTACGCATATGCATAAGAGCTTTGCTGGATCAGGGCCTCTATTTTTATCCCATTACATCTGGTTTCCATCCAGATGTGACAATTCACTTTCAAAGGATTTAAATTAAAATGAAAATCTAGAGAGTAGCTAGGACAATTTTTCCAAACAGTGGAAGCAATGAAACTGTAGAACAGTCTCCCAAAGTAAATGATGGATGCCCCAATGCATAAGCTATATAGAAAGAGAATAGAGAAAGCCCTGGAAAAAAATGTGCTGCAGAGGAGCAGTTCCGCTAGGTTGGGTGTAGTGAGCTGGACAAGACGCTCTAACAGGATTGGCCCATCTCTAATTTGTACGATATGCTGGTTTTATGTAACACAGTTACCATGGTTTAAGACTCCTCTGCATGAGCCACAGAATCTCAGGTGGAAGGAGAAAATACATCTATGAACAGGCAGACAGGTGACCCAGCAAGACGGGGAGGGCATGGCTAGTGAGTAAACAGTCAGAAGCCTGCAGCCCTGCAGTTGCTGGGGAACCAGACAGCCTATTTGAAGGGAACAAGAAGTCCCAAGAAAGAGGTCAGAGGCAGCAATCACTGTGGCTGCCGCTCTCGGGGGCTGTTCACATTTGGGTGAAACATGGAGAGCAAGACAAATAAGACTTGCAAGAAGAAGTGTCACAAGAATGTTACAACAGCTACACCAGGGAACAGACATACCCATAATCAGATGCTGTGCTCTCCAGCCTCGCTCAGCCTGACTCAGAGCCAACTCCAGGGATAGCTGTAGCGAGGGGAGAAGGCACAGTCCAGACCTCACATCCCAGCCTGGTTCTCCCCTCTTGTTTTTCCCAAGATGATTTTTATTTCAGTTAACTGGACTGTTAATTATTTCCCCCCTTTTCTGAAAGCTTTTAAGTAATAGATTAAAAATGGATTAAAATCTACATTGCGAAATTTGATGTGTCCCTCCTTTAGTAACCCAGTTGAGGACACACCAAACAGCTCTGCCAGTGCATTCCAGTCCCTTGCTGTGCCAGGCCAGGAATGTTGCTCTCAGCTCTGTCAATGCACCTCAATAGTGGGTGCTCCTACCCAGATGTTCCGCACTTCAACCTCAGCACTGTTATTCAGTGGCAGAGTAGTGCGCTCCAGTATGGGCTCGTACAATTTAATTCCCCCATGAATATTATTTCAGGCACACTTAGATCTACTCATCTGCCATGGTTACTGGTTCTCTTCAATACTGCTCTGACCAGATATAATTGCGGAAAGCGTAGCAAAGCTTATGACAAAATTATGTGATATGCCACACGTGCTGGTAATTAAAGCCTTGTTTAATCCACCACGTGATCCTCTGCCCTCAGGTTGTCTGTTGTGGATAAGTTTACTAGCTGAGGTATTTATGGCAGAGGATGCATGGCGAGCTTTGTGTCTCCCGAGAAAGTGATAAAAAATTATCTTGTGTTAGCCCTTACCCAACATCAACCCAGGTTTGGTTTACCACAAAAGATAATTGCGCCAGACATGGAATTTGTGCTGCAGCAGAATTTTGGTGGCATTTTAGAGATAGTCCACTGTGTCAGTGTGGGCGGCCACAAACCACAACATATACATGGAGGAGTGCAAAATGATTCAGCTTCCTGGAGGTCTTTCTGCCTTGAAAATCGTTGACCAGATTGCATACACCAAATAAATAACCTCAATAGTGATATTGGAAAACCTGATATATCAGGTCTAAGGATGTCTCATGGCTCTGCCAACCTGCATTTAGAACTCTGCACCTGTTCCCTCTCTTGGCCCTCTTTGTCTTTAGAACTTATATGGTATTCTACAATAACGCCCCCTCTCGCCCTCTTACAACAATGCTACTGCAGGCTTGAAAGATTGTTACAGGATAGTATAACAAAATAGTCACAACAAAACTGTGCCAGAATATACTTTTTATTTTAAGGTCCTCAGGCCAACAAGGCCCTCAAGAACAGGCATAAGCGCTTAGCTGGATCAGGGCCAATGTGCCTGCCCCATTATCTGGTTTCTACCCAGAGGTGGAAATGAAGCCCCATTCACAGCTGTTTTATCCATTTTACCCCAGGTCAGAACTGGCAGCTTTTCTTCTGAAAGCCCATATGGAGTCTGCAGGGTGCTTTGGGATCCTTTCTGATGGGCAGTGCTGGAGAACTCTATTATAACAGTGTTGTTATTAGGAAAGAAATTGTTTCCCTGTCACTAATAGGGGGCAGTTAGTGTGGCAATTTTTTCAGCTAACGCCTTCACATTTGTTTGTTGATCGAGGGTGCCCTCGTTTTGGTGAGCAAAGGGGAGGAACCCTGGGAAACCCTGACCTTTGGCTATGTTACATGTGGTGGGGGTAGGGCAGATTATTGTAGTATTCCCACCCATGCCCATCCCTGAAGGCTGTGGCTCAGATACTTCACTGCTGATGAACAATTTACTTTTAGAGTCAGAGAAAATGATTCATTTCTTCAGGCTCCCGGTCAGCTATTTGATCGTTGCTTGGAAAAGAATCATCATTGCTTTCAATGTCCAAATCCACACCAAGAAAGTGTTCTCTCCCCCTTTTAAAGGGCTCTATAGACCCTTTTTACTCACGGACTATACCCGGGCTGCGTGCTTCCTAGAGGATGGTTCTGCAGGCAACATGGCTTACATCTTCTGGAGCAGGTTTGTCAAGAGATTTTATCAGAGCACTTTCACCAAAGCTCTGTTTAATTACTGCTGAGAATTTATTCTGTTTCTATTCCACAGGGATTCCTTGAGGAGTCTAGCCCAATAACCACTCCTTCCTTTATAATATGAGCAAACTTGTACTGTGGGAGTTTATAGATTTTTAAAGGGACCATTATAATAATCAAGTCCGTTCTCCTGCATAGCATAGACCACAAATCCTCCCCCAGCAATTCCTGCCGCAAGTCCACAACTTGTCTGAGCTCAAGGGTGTCATTTTGACGGAGAATCCACCATGTCCCTAGGTAAGTTATTCAAATGGTTTATTATCCTCACCAGTCAAAAATATGTGCCTTATTGGTAGGCTGAACAGACTGAACTTGTCTGAGTTTCCAACTGCTGGATCTCATTAATGCCCTTTTCTGCTACATCTAAGAGCCACATTCTATCAAAAATCTCTTCCCTGTGTAGGTACTTGCAGGCCATGATCAAGTAACCTCTTAACTTTGTCTTGAATACATTAAATAGATTCAGCTTCTTAAGTCTCTCACCAGGATAAGGCATGTCTTGCAGTAAGTCAACGTATATTAAGTTGATTTGAAGCCATGACAATAATGACTGCCATAGTTCATGTCCACACTTCAGTCAGTGGCGAGCGAATGCTTCCACTGACCTAAGAGGGGCAGTGTTGGGAGCTGAGAGGCTGGGTTCTTAGTTCCCATGGCAGCTCCCTGTTGGGAGCCCGGCTGTCCCAAAGGTCCCCAATGGGCTCCACCCCTTTCCTGCTCCCCATTCCCTGCCAGGAGCAAGAGGAAGTCACCTAGAGCACCCCATTCCCCACTGTAGATCCAGCCACACAGGTTCCTCTCCTTGGCTCCCAGCTGGGAGTGGGGTCTAGCAGCCCAGCTCTCCAGGAGTGTGGGGACAGCTGGGATGTAGCTGCCCAGCTTTCTCGTCAATGTCATGGCTCTTGCCACACTCACTGCCTCGCCCTAACTACACCAACATAATCCCTATGCTTCTCGTGGAGGTGGAGTTATGATGTCAGTGTTGTAGGTACGTCAGCGGGAGCAAGGTGATAGTGCAGATACTGACATAATTAGATCGACATAGCTGTGGAGTATAGACCAGTCCATAGAT
Source organism: Rafetus swinhoei (assembly GCA_019425775.1). Taxonomy (NCBI): domain Eukaryota; kingdom Metazoa; phylum Chordata; order Testudines; family Trionychidae; genus Rafetus; species Rafetus swinhoei. The sequence continues at coordinate 262,480,387 of CM033437.1, read as the reverse complement.
TCTAAGGCCAGAAAGAACCATTGTGATCATTTAGTCTGACCTCCTCTATCTCACCACACAGGCACACAACTTCACCGAAAATAATTCCTGGAGCATACCTCTTAGGGGAAAGAAACATCCGGACTTGATTTTAAAATGGCCAATGATTGAGAATCTGTCATATCCCTTCATAAATTGTTCCAAAGGTTAATTACCCATACTGTTAAAATGTATGCCTTATTTCCTTGAGTCATTCTTGTAGTTCTTTTCTGAATCTTTTCCAATTGTTCAACGTCCTCTTCGAAGGATGGACACCAAGATTGGACGTGGTGTTCCAGGACTGGTTCTGCTAGCAAAAGTTAACAGAGGTAATACCCTCTGCCTACCTTATTTGTTCAGATGGTTATCAACAATAAACCCTAAGTCAGTGGTCTCTAACCTTTTTATGCTTGTGATCACTTTTTGAATTTAAGTGCAATTCAAGATCTACCTGAAACCCAAATACCCTTGCCCTGCCTCCTTTGTGCCCCTTCTCTGAGACCCCAGCCCTACTCACTCCATCCTCTCTCCCTCCCTTTCATCAGGCTGGGGCAGAGGGGTGGGGTGCATGCTCTGGCCTTGGATTAAGGGATTTGGAGTGAGAGAGGGGCTCTGAGCTGCAGGCAGTTGAGGTGTTGGAGGGGGTTCTAGGTGCAGGCTGTGGGTGCAGGGGTGCTCGGGGCTAGGGGTGCAGTAGGGGACGTATGACGGAGGTAGAGTTTCGGGGTGTAGGCTCCAGCTGGACACTGCTTACCTCAGGTGGCTCCTGAGTGGTGGTGTAGTGAGGCTAAGGCAGGTTCACCCCTGTCCTGGCCCTGCACCACTCCCAAAAGCAGCCAGCAAACTCCCCCCATCCCAAATCCTGTTGTGACCCCTCTTTGCTCTGTGGAGATAGGATACAGGGTGGGAGAGGTGGCACTTTGACATCAGCACCCTTCCTCTCCCTCCCCTGCCCTGCACAGCAAGCAGGAGGCTCCTAAGGGGACAACTCCAAGGCAAAGGGCAGAAGATGTACAGCAGTGGGGGGATGGGCAGCTGAAGTGCCTGCACTTGATAATGGCCTCTTGGACAAACCAGTCAGGATCACCCGTCAGAGGCTCCAAGATCTACCAGTAGATCCCGATCTACTGGTTGGGGACCACTGCCCTAAGTCTTTTTCAAGGTCACTGCATTGTCTGTTCCAACATGTATGGCTTTCCTATGGCTTTATTAAAACACATTTTGTTAAAATGAGCCCACTGTACCAAGCAATTCAGATCAGCCTGTATAATAGAACGGTCTGCAAATTTTACTAGCAACGATTTTAATTTTCTTCCAGATGAATGATAAACATTGGAACAACACTCAGCCAAAAAGAGATCTCTTCAGAAGCTTACTAGCAAACATGCTCACAGGCTGATGATTCCACATTTACAGTTACTTTTTGAGATCTATCAGTTAACCAGATTTTAATCCATATAATATGGGCTACACTGGGTTTATATAGTTGATATTTTCCATGTTCTAAATCTTGACGTCGGGGAGAAAGTTTATGTTCTGTCATAGGAAAAAGTTGTATTTCAATGTTTTGACTGTTATCTTATCTACATATTTTAGAATTGTGCATTTTTCTGTCTGTCTGTCTGTCCATCCATCTGTGAGTCTCCTTCTAAATGGTAAAAGCTAGGACCACCAAATTTGATATGCAGCTTTCTCTTGTCATAACTTAAAGCAAGGTCAGGATTTGGTTGTGCCAGGAAAACAGGATCTGCCAGGAATGGGATTGTTTTTCATAAGATGGAAAGGGAGGGAGCTGATCGGAGGACAGCAATAGTGCAGAGTGACTACTGGAGGCAGCCGCACCACCAAGAGAGTGACCAGTTGTGAATCTGGCTTGCATATTACCAGCCACCGGGCTAGGTAGGTGGCCGCCCTCCCTCAAACCCCTCCCCCCTACCCTTGGCCACAGTGCCAGAGTGGAAGGGGAGCTCTCTGTCCCCTCCTGTCAGACTTGGAGGGGAGAGAGAAAGCCCCATCGGCCCCACAGATCAGGAGAGAGAACGAGGAAGGGAGAAAGTCCTGACAGCACCCCCTCCCTGGGAGGAGAGACGGGGGAAGGAGAAAGCCCCACCAGACCTCCTTCCCGCCTGTCCAGCCCCCCAACCTGGTCCCCTGGTCAAGCCAGTGGGCAGGGTGTGCAGCCCTCCCCCTCTGCCTCAGGCTACCCACAGAGAAGCCAGAGGGTGGGATGCACGGTCCCCCTCCCATCCTGGGGACAAGCCAGTGGGTGGGGTGTGTGATCCCTCTGCTGCCTTGGGCCGTCCTGAGGGAGAAGCCAATGACTATTCTGACCCCCTACCGAGAACCCTTCTCCCTCTCTCCTGATTTCTGCACACACACCCCGGCCCCTGCCTTGAGCCTCTCTTCACACCCTGCTCTGAACCTCTCCTCACCCCCCAACCCTAGTCTCCTGTCCTGAGCCCCTCCTCAACCCCCAACCTGACTCCTGAACCCCCCATGACCCCGGCCTCCTCCCCAAAACCCCCCACATCCCTAAGGCCCTGTCCTGACTCCTGCATCCCCCCCACACTGCCAGCCCTTGCCCTGAAGGACCCACGTGACACCAGATAAGTCTTTTAGTGATGCAACAAAGCAAAAATAACTTCATTACAAGGGAAAGGATGGCCTTGTGGTTAAAGCACTGAAATGGCACACAGGAAATCAGCGTCCAATTCCAGGCTCAGTCACTTACTTCCTCTGTGTCCTTTTAACTTAATTTACCCTCCGTTCCTCATCTGAAATAGAATATTTCTCTACCTCACAGCAGTGTTGATGCAATAAAGCCAATTAAGGCTTATGAGGAACTCAGATGATAAGGCAATGAAGGCCACGTAAGCACCCCGGCAGACTGCAAATGTCACCATATTACTACACTAGCATCCCATGATGTCTCCACATAGTCATGCAAACATCACTATGTTGCAATGCAATGGTCATTGGGTCCACAGTGATTACTCCTCTAGGAGTGCTCAAAAATGTGAAAGACTCAGCACAGCTGTCACTTTGTTGCTGGGCAACCATCACAATGTGATGATGGTGTGTCAGCCCCAAGTATATTTCAGGACAGTTTTGAGGCCACCTTTAAAACTACACCTTTGTGGCTATCCATCTGTATGCCTTGGATGTAGATTTACTCCAGCAAGCAACATTTGCACATGTAGATCAAGCAGAAGCCTAGCTATGCCCAACTAGTTTTCAGACACAAATCTGAGTTTCCAGATTCTCAAAAATTTGCATGTGAATTATCATGTGCTCTAAACCAGTGTTTCTCAACCAGTGGTACAAGTACCCTTAGGGGTACTTGAGAGAAGTCTGGAGGGTACATCAACACAACTGACATTTACAGAAAACTGAATGTTTGTTTTAAGTTTTATAGCTCTTTATTATTTTTGTACTTTTTACACCCAAAAATTTCATCACCCGCCCGGTACAATTAAGTTGTTTAAACAAATGTTCTGCAATGGTAGAAACAAATGTGGTGTGCCTGAAAACTATAGGTACGGGGGGTACTTATATATTTTTAAAGGGGGGTACTTTATAAAAAAAGGTTGAGAAACATTGCTCTAAACTGCAAGCAGAGTTTTAGACTTTAGACCAAATCCACTTTGAAGATTTAGACCCTAATGTTCCATGAGCTGTCCTTCAAAATAAGGGCTCTCTTCACAATTAGAATGGGGCCCTGCAACATCTATTGTGTGGCAGGCACTCTGCCAGCTAGCTGAACAAAGCATTCCTTCCAGGTTGCAAGTGTAGCACTACTGAGCTCAGTGGTATCAAGTGCTGAAAGTTCAGATCAAGCTAAGAACGGAGGGATGGGGATTACTGAGTTAGCTCTTATCTGTAAGAGCAGCACTTTGACATGTGGAATGTTTGCTCAGCGTGATTAACTGGGTGGAGAGAGCCAGAGAGGTTACTGTTGCTCAAATAAATTCCTTATTCATGAAACCACAGTATTTGCTATCACCTTTTCCCTCCTGCTGCCTACTCCAGACACAAAGATACCCTAGTCCTAGTGCAATAGGTGTGCCTGGGGAATACTAGGAAAGATTAGAAGGGATGGCTGTGGAGATTTCCCCCTGAGGCGTATCCAGAAAAGTCCATGGAGAGGAAATGTTTGTATTATTCAGAGGTAGGCAGGGCCAGGCATTTTGGAATGAGGCTTGGTGGAGAGGAAATCCACAAGAATCTGCCAGATGAGGGGTAGGATGGGAGGGGGAAAGGATTGTGTTTTAGTGAATTGAATGTGTAGCTCTTGGGACTTAAGGAATAGCAAGGAAGGGTTACCCAGGGGGAAGAGCAAGTCCTCTCCCTTCCTTGCTTGTGGAAAGCAGAATAGGCCTCCGTTACCAAGCATTTTGCATGACTTTGAGCCCCTTGCATCTTCTGGTTACTAATAACACTGGTCCTGCAGAAAGAGAGTTAGAACTGAACTTGAGAGTTTGGGCTTTATTTGGACTACCCCAGCTGGAAGAGATGGAGAATTACCATTGGATTATGTAGGGCACAATCATTGTGTATTGCCCACTGAAGTCATGGCAAAGTTCCTATTGACTTGGGTGGAGCAAGATCACACCCAGAGTCTTTTCCCCAGCCTAGTTTCCCGTATTTTTTCCTCTGGCCAGTCCAGCTTGAAATTAATGAAGTGACTGGGCTTACATGACCGCTCGGGAATCTATTCCACACACTGGCAGCGTTCATTGTTAGGAAATATTTCCCAATAGCCAAATGAAAGTCTCCTTTTGCTCTATTTTATTCCATTACTCCTAGCCATATTTTCCTGGACTACCTAAAATAATTGGTGAATCCCATGTGCCTCTACCTCCCTCCTCTTCCCTTTCCTCACCTTGAGAAAGAACCCAGGTTTCCAGAAAGACATCCTTTTTCGTCAATTACAAAGTAAACAGCTCAATCAAAGGGAAACTTGAAGTTCTAACAGCGAAAAGCCAGATTGGCAGAGTTCCTGGGCATCCAGAATTCCAGCTAAAATTCATGGGTGCTGCAGGTGCTCTGGAAGGCAGGCCACAAAGAGTGGGGCAGGGTGTGATGGAGGCAGCCATTATAACACCTGCAAGCACATGCAACACTGACTGAAAGGAGAATTAAACGTCACAACTGATAGGCTTATGAGGTCAACATCACATGCCCATAATAAAGCCTGAATTATTCAGTGTGCAGAAGATGGAACATCTAAATGACTTTTTGCCATTTAGGTTCTTTTGTTCACTTTTCCCCTGGACTCTCATAACTACCATGCGAGAGGTCTGCCATACACTCTCTCCAGGGGCTGCCCCTGATACTGCTAGTGCAGAGCAATGCACCATCAGGGCCTACGCTATCTGGGGCAAAGGCTGTCTCTTTGTGTATGGTTGCATAGTGCCCAGCACAAAGGGTCCCTGTTTTCTGGGACTACCATTATATAAACTGTTACCTTCCCCCTTCCCCCCGCCCGCCCATGCTTTATGAAACTTGGCTTATGAAGTTGAATGTGCATAACTCGAAGATGCTTTTATGCAAAACAGGTCATGTAACGTATCGACTTTAATGTTACAGTCTGCTCTGTCTGTATATCCTGTTTTTGTGTGTGCGTCATTCTTCTATGCGACATTAGACATCTGAAGCATGGCTCTCTTTATAGTTCTAATAAGGGCCATTACTGGTGCTCCAGTAAGTAATGACTCAGTACTCAGACCAACAACTTGTAAATGGCTGTGTTTGTCCTATAAGCCCAAATTGTGGTTGGACCTATAAAGACATATAATCATGCCACCTGGTACTGGAATCCATCTTGAACCCTGGTATTTTTCCATGGGGATAGAGGGCGCCAAACAAAGGGTTCCCTCCCTGAGGGAAAGTCTATTTCAGCAATGGGAAGCCATCAGTCCTTTGTCTTCAGCTGGCCTTTTGAAACTGTCTGTCCCACTCTAAGAGGATACTTGTCAACAAGGAGCTTTGAAGAAATCAAGTCAGAGTAAAAATCAACTCTGATTTGAAGCTTTTACTGGAGATAAGAACAGCTGTTTAGGGTAAGAATTTGCATGTAACAATTTCCTTAGTGGATTAGAACTAGCTAATTTTTTTGTGCAACAACTTAAATCCTACTTTTTATACTTCATAAATACACTTTTGTTTGATATCAAGCCCAGTGTAAATAATTGTTTCCGGGGAAGGAGGGGCACAACTGCGCATATCTTTCTTTCATAGATAAAGTAGGCGGACCTTATGAGCTTTCTCTGTGTAAAAGTTTTACACAGAGTGAGACTGATTTGTTTGGGGTTTTGGTCCCTTTTGGTGGTTGGTTTCCTGAGTGCTGAGCCCTAAACTGAGCCCTCCCAGAGCTGAAGTGATTCAGCATCTGTGTTGCTCTGCAGGGGGGGCAGTAACCCAAACTCTGTGCCTTGTCTGGGGGAGCCCAGAGGATCTGACCCAGCAGGAGAGGGTGGGTAATGAGGAGCCCCAGATGGCAGGAAGGGGGGTGTCAGTGGCATGATCAGCACACAGGGGACAACACTAAGAGGACTTGTGATTGTAACCCGTCACACAAGCATCACACTTGGGCTACATCTACACTGCAGGCTTCTTGCACAAGAACTTTTTGCAGAAGAGATCTTCCACAAAAAGATCTTGCACAAGAGCGTGTCCACACTGCCATGGAGGCTTTTGCGCAAGAAAGCTCTGATTGCCATTAACAGAATGGCCGTCAGAGCACCTGTGCTTTTTCCAATAGGGGTTTCTTGCGCAAGAAACCCCTGTTGTCCATCCACACACACCTTTTTGAACAAGAGCTCTTGCACAAAAAGGCTTATTCCTCGTACAAACAGGAATAACTTTTGGGCAAAAGCCCTGTCTTCTGATGATCTACTGTACTTTTTCTTGTGCGAAAACGCACTAGTAGTGTGGACGCGCCACGAGTTTTTGTGCAAAAACTCTGCAGTGTAGACGTAGCCTTGATGGCTCAGCCTGACAGAATAGGGCTTAAGCCATGTATAGGTGTCATGCTGGCCCCTGCACAAGGGTAAATTTCACCCTAAGTGCCATAGAAGTTCTTATTTGGGCATATAAAGCCTTAGGAATAATGGACCCATCCCTCTGAGGGACCCTGTACCTCACCTATTGTTACTGAAACCTGGAGCTGCAGACACTCTCATGAGTCATGATACATCCTGGAGCAACTCAGAGACATGGCCTCTCTCTACTGAGGCCCTGTACTTCTGCAATGCTCATTCCTCGCATATAGGAGTCAGCCTAAAAGGAATTTCTTTCCACGCAAAGAAGCTCAAGTATTCTTGGAGCAAAATTATGTAACCAAACCAAAGGGGAAGAGTCTTCAAAAGTTACACTGACATAGACGAACATAAACCACAAAATCCACATTGTGAGCAGCAGCTAGGGGCTGTGGTTTCAGACCGGGCACATGCTCAGTATCAGAGACAATGTTTACCTAAACGTGATACGTTACACACTTTGGTTGGCAACTCCCAGGGACCCAGCACGTTGCAGTTTGTACATAGCCAAAGCTGTTCGCTCGTATATGAAGGGTTGCTGTTATCTATGGTATTTATAGTAGCGAACCATTGATGATACCCGAATGTTGAAGCCAGGGGATTCCACCCAGGTGCAGGGGTCCAACGGTAGTGGATTGAGATGCAGGATCATGGCCAAAGGGATTATCCTGCCTTGCCCGCACCTCATTTTTGAACCTACTAACTTTGTCTGCAAAGAGCCAAAAAGCAACCATGGCACAGGAGCTAAATTATTCCTGTATAAGTACTTGTAATTGGGACACTGTTATTAATATTTGTATTGCAATTGCACCTAGGAGCCCTAATCAGAGACAAGGGTCTCACTGGGCTATTCTCGATATAAGTATAGAACAAAAAGCCCACACTCCAAAGAGTTTTCAATCTAATTAATTTACACAATTTGAGAGGATGTGATTTAACACGTTTCTGTATAACCTGCCTGTGGCATGCCAGGTTCACTGTGTTTATCGTATTACTTTCAGAACACACGTTTTGTGCACTTAGAACTACAAAACCCAATCCCCATATAACGACTATGTTAAAGAACTAAATGTCACTGTGCACACACACCTTGTATTCAATCCCTGCTGATCAATCATGGACCCCTTCAGGTAGCCCTATTCCATCCACGCACATCATTCAGGAGGCCCCTTTGGATGGGAGGTTCCATGGATTGGATTTCAAAGGGAGGAATGTCAAAAGAGATCTTCCAGATGTAAATGGCCTCCAGATGTGGCTGTTTCTCCTCCACATAGGAGGGGGAAGAGACTGCCTTGTGTGTGTCTCTCCAGGCAAATGGAAAAACATTCTCCACAGAGAAAGAGAAGGCGGGGATGGGGGGAGGGCAAAGAATAGGAATAGAAGAGGAGTTGAAGCAAGAGAAGGACTGAGCTACAGCTAAACGATTCAGGACGTATGTTGTGTTAAAAATAATATCCCCCGTGTGTATATTAAGTCGTTCATATGGCACGTCAGGCACCAAAAATCTAACTGCAAACAATTTAAAATGGGATGGGCTCAGTGAGCGTGAAGGGAGAAACAGGAAGGAATTTTGCCGGCAGGAAGTTCACGCTCCCCCTAAGGGGTGCGCCTTATTGAATCCTACATTCTGCAACTCCCCGAGATACTTTTGGGCAAGCACTCAGACCATGACCACAGCATGGCTCAAACTGTGTGAGACAGCAACAGCCGTGTTTATGTAGGCTTGCTGCTAGGCCTGCTCTGTGCATATTTTTGCAGACAATATTCTTTTTCTCTTAAAGCTTGCCTGTAAATTTGCCCTTCGCTCCGATGTACAGTATTTATTACTCAGAATTATTCACCCAAGGTGAAATTCCTCCTGGGGCAGAGGGCCAGCACATGGCTCGTTAAATTCCCCCAAGGGAATATCACTCTAAATTATTGCTGTGAATAGACTCCCAGTCTGCAATTTGCTGTGAGTGTACTGGATGGTGTAACTCAGGGTCAGGCTTACACAGAAAATCATTCATGTTTCCTGAGAGCAGACTTGGGCCCTGTTTATGTTGTAAAATGCTAGAGGGCATCTATTGTACTGCAGATGTAGGTTCTCTGCGATTTTAAAATGGTGTGGCATGGCATTTGCTCTCCTTCTCTCCCATGTCCCCATCCATGCATCATTAAGGCTGCTCTCCTCATCGTATGCCAAGACCTATGTGGCATCTGATGATGTGGGAAGGGATCGTATGCCTTGTGGTAGCCCACAACAATTTAGGTACCTCTACAAACGTCTATAAGAGATCTCAGCTGACATGGTGGTGATTCATACTCTCTTCCCACTCATTGTTTCACACTCCCCCGGTATGTTCTATGAAATGCTGGTCACAAGAAAGATGCTTTCACTGAGGGAAGTCTGCAGCAAAAGGGTGAGTTCTTTTCTGTTTGATCTGATCACAGTCGGATATGGTTTAGGCTGATCTCCTTTGGCAAAGCATCCCACAGCCCATGTCCTCTCACCAAAAACATCCTAGCCCCCAAGACCTGCTGCTATGCTTCTCCAGCGTCAGTGGTCTCTGGGCTTTTGGGGGGTAAGATGGTCGAGAGTTATCCAGATCCTAATCCATGTAGGTTCTTGGACACTAAGGCTTTGTCTACACTTGCAATTGAGCAACACAATTTTTGTCATTCAAAAGTCTTTAAAAACAACTCCCCGGCCCCTGCCCAATGTCAAAAAGTGCAAAGCCACTCCTGGGGGGCTAGAAGTATTTTTTTGGCAAAAGTATAGACAAACTGCATTCACACATGCCAGGGTACAGCGACAGGACTGTGTCGATGCTAAAAGACATAGCTTAAGACTAGGCCACTCAGACCTGGCAGAGAAGGGTCGCTGCAGGGCATTGGTTATGCAGAGGTGAAAGTAAGTGGGTGCACCCTGGTGCGCAGCTCTGGCAAGAGCTGGCTGAGCTGCGGCAAAAGCCAGCAGGGAGCTTATTCAGGGACCCGGGTTGCAATAGGACAGTACCTGTAAGAGATGTTAAGTTACTCTCACCGCTGTAGTTACGGATTCCTCATTCCGAGACACTCAGCTCTGTGCAAGTTAGGGCTGCGCAGGGGCAACTTGTCACTGGCGGGGCCTTACGCCATAGGAGGCTTGACAGTAGCTCCACTTCACTCCCCCGTGCTGATTCCCCTCCCCCTGTTCCACCTGTGACCTGCCCTGAAAGCTCTCTGATGTGATCTGGAAACTGGCAATGGGGTACGGGATGGTTGGTGGAGGAGGCAAGTGAACTGCCTTTGCCAGATTTACACCAGCAGACAGCTCCCTGGCACAGGGAATTGCTTCACTGGCCATCTTGGGCTCTTGCACGGACACTATGCATGGTTTACCTAGGGCCAAGTGGTGTTAGCCAGCTGGAAAAATCCAGCTCTTGGTCTGTAAAGTCGATGCAGAAGTGGGCAGGAAGCCTGAGCAGTATGCAGAACACATGCCAGCCTTCATTGCCAAATCCTAGACTCCATCGTTCAGCAGAACTCATGCACGGATCATTGTCACTCACTCTGTGCCAAAACATCTTTTCTCCGTGATCCACCCCCCGACGCTGCCGGCTGGAACGCTGGCCAGGGGGAGGGGGAAGGGGCGTGTCCCCTTGAAACTCTGCAGCTGCAAATGACAGAAAAGAGTTAAGTCACAGGACCCAGCATTTCTGGGGAAACCAAACGCCTCCTTTGGGGTGAGATGCAGCCGTTCCAGGGTACAGCATATGGGAGCGTATCTCAACACCTCAGCCTTTCTGGAGCTAGGAATGTCTCCCACACCCATTTCCTCCTTTCTCCTTTCCACCCAGGCCGCTGCATAGCAAAACCCAACAACAGAAGAGCTGTCCCTTCGCTGCTGGAATATTGATTGCACAGTCAGGTGGAAACCAAGCAATCTAAAAATGTGTCAGCCACACCAAAGGAGTTTACCTCCCTCCCTTGGGCCCCTTGCCAGTCCCTCTCTATGGTGTTTCAGCAGCCCATTTCCTCACATGTCCCCTTGGCAGCTGGCTATTCGGGCCTGGCCGTTTCACCTCACATGCCTTCTGCACTTGTGGGTGGGGGGGATTTGCGGAGCCAGTTTTCTCTGCCACCAGCTTGTGCACTGATCACCGGGCAGAGCCAGCACACAAGAACGCCTCTGTCTGCGCATGAAACACTCCCGTTATCTGTTACTGCACGTTGGCATTTGCCCGCCCCCACAGTGCAATGGAGAGCTCCAGCTACAATCGGAACCAGTTCGTCCTGAATTAAGAGCTCCATTGTGCTAATTACACATGGCCGCCAGGCAGGGATGGGCTGATCAGCAGCCTGCCCTCACACTGCACAGCAGCCTGTGCTCAAATTCTTCCCTGGAGTCATGAGGAGTTCCCAGAGAGCTAATGTTTGTTTCCTTGCTTTTGGGACACTCCCATCCCTGTTTCCCATACATTATCTGGGTACAGTGTGTGCTCTGTGGGACTCCTCCCACTTATGCCTGCTTGCCAGCAGCCCTTGGGCACCTTGAGAGGGACAGTGGCAGTACACAGTGGGAATAACGGGACCAGAACCCTGCCACTGGGCCGCACGTGAGTGGATTGCAGTGGCCCATGGATAGGGGGAGCAAAAGGGGCAGTTGCTATGGGGTGCCGCTATTCAAAAGGGTCAGGGCTCCTGGCTGCCAGCAGTGGCGGCGGCAGCGGCTGTAGCCCAGGGCCCTTTAAATCACTGCCAGAGTACCGCACACTCTGGGCGGCACTGAGCAGGGGTGCACGCCACAGTCTGGGTGGCACTAAAGCCCTGGCTGCCCTGGCCCCACTCCTTCCACCCAAGGTCCTGCCCCTTCTGGAAGTGCGGAGTGAGCCCCTCTCCACACACCCTTGCCCAGGGGCCCACAGAGGCTGTCAGGACAGGACAGCTCTGCCAAGGGACACTGTAGAATCCTCATCACCGGAGGGTGTTAAGAACAGGTCGTTGGACAAGCACCTGGCAAGGATGGTCTAGGCGTACTTGGTCCTGTCTCCGCACAAGGGGAGCTGGGAGTACGCTAGACTGCAGGCTTCTTTCGACAGAGAGCGTCCACACTTCAAAAGTGGATCGAAAAGGCGATCTGCTTTTTCTAAAGCTAGCGTCCACACTCATTGGACGCTTTCTAGCATGAAAGGCCACCCAGAACCAGTTCAGCCAGGGCATTAGGTCAGCAGTTACTTCTGGGTGCTGTTGCCTAAGGCTATCTGAGATGCGTGCTTAAAGGGACCTCTCCCCTCCCCCCGGACAGCCGTTTCTCAGCTTCTGCTGTGTGCTTGCCTACCTCTCTGAGGGACAGCAAAGCTTTGCAGTGCATGCTTTGGTTGCCCAGCTTTGTTGGACGCCACAGCATTTTTTTCTCTTTTTGCCATGGAGCCAGAGCTGCCCCTGGTGATGGTGGGGGCTGGAAAAGGGGGACCCTCGGGAAAGGGGAGGAGGAGTGGGAGGAGTGGGGGGGCAAGGCCTGTCCCTGGGGGGGAAGGGTTGTGCTATCCCGCCCTCACACAGCCCTGCTGCTGGCGGGGCACTCTCTTAGGGGGTGGCTCCTGGGGTCTTTGGGGGGGAGAAGAGGAGGAACAGGCACCTCCCAAGGGCTCAGGCACCCCCTCTCATTCTCTGTTTTGTGTGTTTTTATGTCTCCTTCTGCAGGTGGTAAGGGCCATCAACTCCATCCTGCTGTGCAGAATCATCCACCTCAGAGACCTGGACCCCTTTGTGACCGGATTTGGTGTCCTTGGATTCCTGAACTGTGGAGGATTGATCGATGGGACCCACATCCCGATTCGTGCACCACAGCACCGAGCCGCTCAATATATAAACAGAAAGGGCTACTTCTCCATGGTGTTGCAGGCCCTGGTTGACCACTGGGGACAGTTTTCAGACATTTTTGTAGGGTGTTCGGGCTGGGCACATGATGCCCCGCATATTTAGGAACTCTAGTCTCTACCACAGACTGCAGGCTGGAACATTCTTTCCCCCAGCAGGACTTTGCGGTTGGGGACATGCAGATGCCGATTTCAAAAGAACTGCCTCTTCTGCATCCACACATGCCTTTTTACGAAAGCGCTCTTTCAGAAAAAGGCTTCTTCCTCATAGAATGAGGTTTACAAATGTCGGAAAAGCCCCAGCGTTCTTTCAATTTTCTTTCGAAAGAACACGATTGCAGTGTGAACCTAGGTGAAGTTTTTTTTTGGAAAAACCCTGTAGTCTAGACGCAACTTGGATTGGAGATGACCTCTGAAGGTCCCTTCCAACCCTACTTCTCTATGCTTCACACAGCCTGCCCCTGTCCAGCCTGGAGATGTTCTCTGGGGTCCTCTCAGCCAATATCTCACCATCCTTCTCATTCTCCATACTGAGAATGGAGCAACACAAGAGAAGTGGGAAAATCCCCTGCCCTTTCCTCTGTCCTCTTGAGCAGTTCCTGTACAATGCAAAGGAACTTCAGAGACAGGTTCGACCATAACCTGTGTCAACAGGGCAAGGCTTCTCTAACATCACCCTCCTATCAGAAGAGAGCACTTAACCCACAAGAACCCCTTCACAACTGTCCTGCTGAGGCTGTAACCAGCTAGGATGGGGTCGTTTGGTCAGGCTTCTGCTTATCCCTTTATTTCAAACACTAATGTATGTTCGTTGGTAACATGTATTTTGTTATCACGTATGCCATAGATATAACAACAATAGAAACTGGATGTTAAAACAACTTCTTAGATAATCTTGCCACTATCCCTTCACAAGCCCTAACACTCTCCGTCTCTGTGCAGGATTGCTCCCGACAGTCTATTGCCCTTTGCCCAGTCCGTTTTGAAATGACTCCAGCAACAAGGCTTCTGTCACATGGTATAATTGTCTGCCAGGGGAAGTGTCAGACCTGACCATTAGGAAATGTTTCCTGAGATTCAGGCTACACTTCCCTTTGCTCACATTCATCCTTTTACTCCCTTTGCGCCAGTGCCTTAACTAGAACTCCAAGGCATCACTGCATGTACCGGAGGAGGGAGTGCTCACTCTGAGCAGGAAGCACCAGCGACTTCAGGGCTACTTAATTTGCAGCCAGCTGATTGCTAAAACATAGTGTCTGTTTTTAAAATGCCATTGCTATCCACTTATCCCGGAACTTTTCTTTAGGCCATTTCTTATTAGTCCCTCCTCTCCCTTGGTGTATTCATCCTCATTGCAGCACGGTATGTATATTTACTTCTGCCCCCCTTCATATGTTAGTCCCTTCAGCATTTGCTTGCTCTTTTCTGAATTGTCTCACATTTGCCAATGTCTGTAGGGCACTGAGGTACCAGCATTGCACACGGTATTCTAGGGGCTCTAAAGAGCCAGTGGTATTTCCACAAGGCTTCCCATTGGCTTCAATTTACTGCCAGTGAAGCTCCCTCATTGATAGCTACTGCAGAGATTGTAACTCAGGCAAAGTTCAGGTACTTACCCATCACTTCATCTACCCTGTCTGAGAGCAGTTAGACAATATGATGGTAAAATCTCTCTGAGCCCAGTCTAACAAGACAGCTTCTTCTGTCTGCTTGTTGTCCCCACACGTCACTTTCAGCTCATTGCTTTTCAAGTTCCAGTATCTCCCACCCACTGAATATCTGCGTTTCAGTTTATTTTTCCCCAGATAATATAGTCGCATTTTTCCAAACTGACTCTCATGTTAATATTTCCTGTCCATATCCTGCCTCAACAACAGGGGAGCCACAAACATGGCAACAGTATCTCACAACGGATAAATCCGTGAAACATGAAAATTTAGAGAGCTTCCTAGCAAGGGAGAGGGAGAACAAGAGGCAAAGAAGGAGGGAGGTATATAGGAGAGAGAGATCAACCTGCCCACCCATGTCCACATTCTGAGTAAAGCTATGTCTACACTGGGAAGCTATTTCAGGATTCCGGAGGTATCCTGAAATAGCTATTCCACGTCTTAAGAGCAAGCCTGTTGTATCAAAATATAACAGGCTCGCTATTCCAACGTCCCTGTAAATCTCATTGCACAAAAGATAAGAATAGTACTTTATTTCAAAATAAGATCGAAATAAGTTGCACAATTTGGATAGCGCAAATTGCGTAGCTTATTTCGAGGTAAGAGTGCTGCGTAGACGCACCCTTAAAGCCTAGAGTTTTCCCTCAAATGCTTTAACTACCTTTAGTTTACTGGAAAAGAGGCACTGGTTGAAATTCTGGTCTCACCTATAGTTGTGTCAAACCAGAGCTACTTCACTAACATCAGTGGTGTTTTCCCGGGTTTACATGGTGTGAGTGACATCAGAAACTGGCCCACAGGACATTGTAAGTTTTCTTCTTCACAAAAGGAAGGACAAATGTTTCCATATTTGTAAAGTGATTTCTCGGTCTGTCCCCTTATTGCTGAGTGTGTGATTTGTTGATTGTGCAGGGTGGTGGGGGGGTAGTTAAGACTCACACGGAAACTGAGTTCTCCCCTCTGCCATGTGGTGAACAGAAGCACCTGGGAAGAGCCGAGGATTCAAGACCCTTCTGCCTGCTGCCATCATACTTCACTCCGTTCTGATTTTGTCTCCTCGTCTCCTGCATCACTTAGGGTTGCCAGGTGTCCGGTCCTGAACCAGACAGTCCAGTATTTGAGCTTTCTGTTCAGGAAACAAATTGAGAAAATATAAATGTCCGGTATTTTCTCAGTCAGATGCAATGTAGATTGTGATGTAATGCCAAGTGTGCCTGGTATTTTTGTTGAAACCATCGGGCAACCCTAATCACCATTGGCTGCCCAACCCTCTTCCCCTGTGTGCTGGGGCATGTGCCCCACACTTGCCCTTTAAGGATTAAAACCCAGCCGTGGGAGAGGGCTGGGGCTGTGTAGCAAGCAGCTGTGGCAGACATTAGCCAATTAGGGCCCCACCGAGGGGAGTATAAATAAAGGCTCCTAGAAGGGAGGACAGACACAGATTCACTCTTGCTCCTGCTGTGGAGCAGGTGGGACCTAGCTGCCAGGGTAGCTAGAAGTTTCCTGATGCAGAGCAGAGCAGAGCAAAGCAGGGCTGGGAAAAGGCAGGCCAAGCTGGGGAAGTTCTAGCCAGGCGAACTCCCAGGCTACAGGGCCTGAGGCAAGCCCTAAGGCTATTAGTGCGGGGTAGGGCGGCAGCAGAAGGCAGCAGCAGGTCCACACCCCTTGCCTATGATGAGTGGCCATTTCAGACTGCAGTTTGTCCCTCTGGCAAGGGCTAGGTCAGGGCAATTCAACTTTGGAAGCCCCGGGAACCACAATGATACTCACACCACATGCTGAGGGCCGCAACTTAAGTGTGGTTGCATAGTCATGCAAATATTTATGCAAATAGCTTCTTTCACACTGATGGGCATGAATACAAAGATCAATGCAAGACTACAGAACACCCACTCCCCATTTCAATCAGTTTGGCTGATTTTAATAAAATGCAATATTTACCCTATTTCCACCCATATGACAGCACTTTTAATGAGCAATGACAGTCCAGGAATTTAACTACTAAAATGCATATCAACAGAAGACCATTATATTGTTTACTTTTTTTATTTTGGTTCTCACCCGCGGGCTGTATGTTGAGCCCCACGTAAACCCAAACTGCACCACGGGCTGCAAACAAACGCGCCGCGGGCCGCATGCGGCCCACGGGCCACGTGTTAAGTAGCTCTGGGCTAGGTGAAGCCTGGCAGTAGGTCACTGAGGCAAGGTGTGCATAGGATTTTGGGGGTTCCCTTCTTTCCCACCATTCCTCTCCCCCCCCATTTCAACCCCAACAAGTGAACCTCTCCATCAAAGAAACCCATCTTAATATGCTAGTCATATTAATAAATCAATAAAGCACAGAACTACTTGGGCCTATCTCTAGCATGGCCCTGGTTACATAGCTGGCATGTCATACCATATCCCTTTCCCCCACCCTTCCTCTGATTCTTATCTCTTTAGAGAGACAAGGTGGGACCAAGTTCTGCCGGGGAGAGAGACGAGCTTTCAAGCCACAGCAGTGCGCTTTTTCTTGTCTCTCAAGGCTATGACCATGTCTTCCTGTATGTTTGCAAAGCACCTGGCACATTTTGCTGTTGTGGGGTATAAACGAATCTGAAGATAAAAGGGAAGCAGTTCAGAGACGGAGCGGTGAGGGCAGCTTATCTTCGTATACCACCCCTGGTTCATACCTGCCAAACACAGAGCCAGATTGCAACCTTACAAACTATCCAGGATGCCAGGAGTAACATCCCCGTTCTAGAAAGGAAAGCCATGGGACTGGAGAAAGGCCCTGCTAACACTCCAGTGGAGCAGCACCAACTCAGAGGAGAAGAATGCCAACTAGGGCATGTCTAGACTGGCTTGTTTTTCTGGGATACCTCTAGTATCCCGGAAAAACTCCACTATGTCCAGAGAATGTGTTTGCTCTTCTGCTTTTTTTTGCGGAAGAGCAAACGCGCTCTTTCCGGGAGCCTTGTATACCTCATTCTACGAGAAATAAGGGCTCCTCCGAAAGAAGAGGCTTTTGTGCCATTTGGCCCCATCTAGACAGGGCCAAATGATGGAAAAGCCTCCTCCAGAAAAGCTATCGGAAAAAGCTACGCAAATTGCGGAGCGCAATTTGCGTAGCATTTTCCAACAAAGGACTGTAGTCTAGACCTAGCCCTACTAACTAAACCACCAGCATCAGCTCAGGTAATGCCTGGGTTATTTTTGGTCTCCCAGCCAAATAGAGGCAAGGCCTGGACATGTTTAGCCTGTAGAAGAGATAAAATCACAGTTGAAGACAATGTTGCTACAAGTCCTTTGAGCCATTTTGTTTGAATGTAAGGAGAATAATGTGGCACTATTAACGTTGAAATTCCTGGCCGTTAATAGTTTAGACTCAGCTAACATAGGAACATACCGTCAGATTTGTCAGTCCCAGAACAAACAACACGTCTGTCTTGCCTACTGTTGATCTAACCTATGATTCTACTAACCCGCCAAAAACTACAGCTGATCCCTGATGCATGCAAAGATGATGAAACTCCATTCCAGCCCTCTCGTCAACTGTCAACACACCTGGCTAGCTGTGCAATGCTCAGCTACATGAGGAAAGGCATACCCACAATTCAAACAGTAGAAAGAAAGAAAGAAACCTAGGCTAGTTCACAATATTCACAGTAGGGTTGCCAGGTGTCCAGTTTTGAACCGAACAGTCCAGTGTTTGAGCTTTCTGTTCAGGAAACAAATTGAGAAAATATAAATGAGAAAATATAAATGCCCGGTATTTTCTAAATAAGATGTAATGTAGATTGTGATGTAATGTCAAGTGTGTCCGGTATTTTTGTTGAAACCATCTGGCAGCCCTAATTCACAGTATGGACTGGTGGCTTGAGTCTAGTCCCCCAAAACAGGGGAGTTCTGGTCCTAGCTCTGGTAAAGATTTCTTCTTTGACTCTGGGCAAGTCACTGATACCTCCAGCCTTGGTTTCTCCAGGTGGCGAACCACATCTATCTATATCCCATGACATCAGTGTGAGGAGTAATTAGTGTTAATTAACATCTGCAAAATAATCTGTATGAGGCTATTACTCCTATGTTGCCAACTGACTAGGATTCATCCACAGCAGCTCGTCTCTGTTTTCCTTCCATGGGAGTAATGTTACCTTTGTAAAGCAGCCAAGAAAACAGGGGAGGACAATGCTTTGATAAGTGCAGCCCTGCACCACACCCTGGGGAGGGCCTCTGCTTGCATTGTCAAAGCACCATCTATGACAGCAAGTGCTGGAATGGATTGAGGTGGAGACTGGTTCCTAGGCATGTCTCCCAAACTCAGTAATTAAGGCCTCTCTTAGGACACAACTGATGTCCCCTAGGTTTGGCACAATGCCACATTCCAGAGGGGGTGAGCCAGCATGTGCAGAGACATTCCAGGGGCTGGGAGGCTGCAATCAAGAGAATCTGCTCCACTGTCAGCATGGGAAACTGAGGGGCTCCAGCACAGGAACTGTGACACATCATCGCTGTGACAGTGGAAGCATGAGTTTCTGGGAAGGGTGCCTGGCCAGCTCACATGGGAGAGCCAGTGCAAAGGTACTATTTGGAGCCTAGCTAGGGAACTCCTTCAACAGAATATCTTGCAGTGTCAAAAGGAAGATATTGGGGCTGACGTTAAAATAAGGGGGGCATGGACAGGAATACAGTTCCCTCACCTCTACTGCGGCAGAGAGGGAGAGCTCTTCATCCTCTCTAGCACCCAGGAGAGCTGAGTTTGCCCATACCTCCTTCTGTTTACCTGGTGCAGTGAAAGCACTTCTAGTTCCAATCTACTTTAACCAGTGCATGGAGGAGAGCTGTAATCCCTCCAGTTCAGACGTCAACTGCTGTATCTTGACTTCCAAAATCAGCTTTGATTTGCCATTCCCTGGGAGTCAAAATCTCAATCTAATACAAATTATAACTTCCTAATTCAATTTCTCAGTTTGATGGGCAAGCCAAAAACCCAAGGTCCCATGTTAGCAAGTCATATTCACCCATTATTATGCATGAGTTATTCTAAAGCATGCACTCAGAGAATCCATGATTTTCTTAGTCTCCTGTTCACCTCCCTGATGCAAAGGCCAAAGTCCATTCTAGCTGAGGGCAACAGTGTAAATTATCCAACCCTCAGTGGAAAAGTCACTGATCTCCAAGATAATGTGAGAAGTCAAAATGCCTAGTCCAATCCCAATAACAGAAGAATGAAGGTGTGATTTTCACATTCTGGGAAGAAAAATTCTAGTGACTCAGAAAGTGACTGGGAAAGTTAGTTTCTCCTCTGGTAAAATGGGTTCATGTTGTTTAGAAAGAACACATGTGAGTCTGCTGTGGTAGGAAAAATTTTTGCCATAACTTTGAGATGGCCATATCATATTACTCAGGAGTGGTGGAGTCAAAAGTGAGTCATTGAAGGTTATGTCAATAAATGCTAATCATACCACACCTCGCCAGCCTGAATTCTACAGACATCAGGTACAATTCTCAAAAGCACCTAAGTCCCCTTTTCAAAAGGTCAGAGGGAGTCCTTCAGTGCTTTTGAAAATGGGACTTAGGCATTTTTGAAATGGTTGCTGTTCATGTGTTTTGCAGAAATACTTAAGCTCATTATTCAGCGATCATTCCTTTTTGAATGCCCAGAAACCATATAGACCCTCATTGGTACTATCATAAAACAAAAGTCAGAACTTTGTTGGAGAGAGAAAGCATGTTTAATGTTGACTGTTATTATCTTTCAGCCTGTAAAGCCAGGCTCCCTAAGGGTATGTCTTCACTTGCAACCTAATTCGAAATAGGGTTGCAAATGTAGGCATTCAGAATTGCAAATCAAGCCCGGGATTTAAATATCCCATGCTTGATTTGTATCTTCCCGGCCGGGCGCCATTTTTGGAATTGACAAGCCCGGAATAACTGCCCGCGTCTACACGCGGCAGTGAAACGGGCGTTTGTAATAAAGCCCTATTTCGAACTACCTGTTAAACCTCATTGAAGGAGGAATAACAGGTAGTTCGAAATAGGGCTTTATTTTGAACACCCGTTTCACTGCTGCGTGAAGACGCGGGAAGTTATTCCGGGCTTGTCAATTTCAAAAAATGGCGCCCGGCCGGGAAGATCCAAATCAAGCGCGGGATATTTTAATCCCGGGCTTGATTTGTAATTCCAAATGCCTACATTTGTAGCCTTATTTCGAATTAGGCTGCAAGTGTAGACATACCCTAAGTACCATTAGTCTAACTGCACAGGCCTCTGAAAGAGAGCAAAATTACAAAAAATACATTTGAGAAGGCACTAAACATTATTTTCAACAACATAATGATGTTGTCAAATACTTGTTACCTGAAAACCTAGCAGAGCTTTAAGCAAGTCTTGAGAAACACCCACTAGAAAACTGGAATTGTCTCCTTTCCAGTGGCATATATGAAAGTTCCCATTTCTAGCCCTGAAGAGTCATGCCTGGCAAACACAATTTATCACATGGTTCTGAAATGTATCATGTGCTGCAAGATGCAGCAAATTACCATATCACATGGCTATCCCCAGAATGTGCATACACATCGATTGTAAAGCCTGAAAAGAGCGTATGCAATTAAAGAACCAACACTGCCACAAAACCTTTCAAAGCCCCATTACAAATGACCTACTGTAACGTCTTCTGGCATTTCTAGCACAGCTGCTTCACCAATTTACATTTGGAACCTTAAAATTGCTCCCGACTCCAAGCAATGACAAATAGAGGTGCAGTGAATTCATGGAGTTCACCTCACGTTTTGATGACCTCCAACATTTACCACAGCAGTGCCCCATGATGTGACAAACTGATTTGTGCATGTGTGCAATGGAGAGATCAAATACATTAAGTGACTGCAATTGAATTGGGGATCTATATATGCATGAGGTGTATTTTTGTCAGGAAGAATTATAAAAGTGCTACAATTTCTCCTCTTTTAATTTGCATGCTGAGCAGTTCTAATAAATCTGGCATGATCTTTGGATTTACATCGTTCAAGCCGATCTTTGTTTAAAGATAAATCCTTAGATCATAAGAGCATAGCCCACTGGATTCTGTAGTTGGGTACCCTGCCCCTCCATAAGTGACCAATGCTGGATGCTTCAAAGGAAGGATGAGCACCCTTTTTCTTCCAGCCCCAGTAATGCTCTTCATTGAGCAATATAAACTATAAAGGGAGAATTATCCAGCTCATCTCCTGATAATTGATTTCCATTTTTTAAAATTAGGCTTGACAAACCTTCATTTTGATTCTAGCTAATGGCACTATAGAAGCTGTTCTTCTTATGTAAAGAATTATGTTAGATATACATATATTAAACTAATACCCTGAAGCAGTGAGTTCCTCTGGTTATGCATGAGTTTAAAGACATTTCATTTAATCTCTACCTTTTAATACAGTTAGGAAGAGAGAATTCATTCATTCACTTATGGCCAGATTAGAAAGACAGACGTGTATACATGGAGAGAAGCTCCCACTCTTCTCACTGACAAATCAAAGTTCCTGCCCACACGCAAGAGTTCTGGAGTACCAACCCTAGCTTGCCTGCATCATCCCTATGCGATCACTCACACCTGTCCCCAACAGCAGGCTGGTGTTTGCACCACTGCTTGCCAGAGCAGGGCTAACCAACATGCTACCCACTAGTGTGTCTAACTCCCTGGGGTCAGTGCCAGTGAAGATGGCAGTCATGACACAACAACCCCAATGGTACAAACACTCCTCCCATGATCATCCTTTGGTGCATTGGTCACTGTCTATGTGGCCTGGCTGGTTACATTTCTCTGCTCTACTTATCCAGTGTCAGGATTTCCAGATGAAGAAGAAACTGCCTACTTAGGGATTCTTGAATTTCCCCCGAAGCAGTTGGTGCTGGACTGGATGGACAGATGAACTAATCTGGTATGGCAATTTGTGTGACTCCAATTTCCTTTATCCGCACAAAGAGGGCTGCATATACCATAGATCTCTCTGCATGTCACTTCCCACCAGCATTGGCGACAGGTGCCTGCAAGAAGAGGGAGGATCGCTCAGAGGGACAGGAAGGAGGCATGTGGGGGCACCTCATTTACCAATTAAAATTTGGCCAGGGCATAGAGAGGCAGTGCAAAGAGTCTCCTATGGCCACCAGCACCCCATTCTTTGCAGCTCTGGTGTCTTTGAGAGGCAAGCTGGTTCAGCACTGTGTCTCAGAGAAGCCATGGCACAAGCATTGCCAGCTGCCCGATGGCAGTCATCCAGGCACTTGTAAATCTCTGGGTGGGGTGAGATGATTCAGTTGTCAAATAGTTCTTTACTCTGGCTCTCTGATTTATGACCATGTGCTCCAACCCCATGCTGAGAGAAGCATCACTCACTCCAGCAACCGGCACGGGGAGAGCAGAGGAAGGCTGCAGGAGCGACTCGCCAAAAGCCGCTATAGGGCAGGGAAGGAAATGTACCTTTCACATCTGCTTTCTGAGACTACTAGGATGTCACCAACAGAGCAGGGTGAGCTAGGGCCCATTTAGCCTTATGCGATAGCTAGAGGACAAACCCCTGACTCCACTGAAACCAATGGCAAAATTCCCATTGACTTCAGTGGAGCCAGGACTGCACTCGGAACATGTGAGCAGTTCTTACTCCTGCCAACTGCAGTACGGCCCCATTTAAACTGGGTGCTTTGCTCTAAAACTCAAGGGGGGGAGGGATCACAGGAGAGGCAGCATTGCCAGACAGAGGGAGTAGCCTGGAAAAACAGCCAGGATTTCTTTTCACCAGCTCAGACTTCAAAAAGCACCTTCTTCCTTTTTAAGAGAACACGCCAACATCCTGGTCACGAGAGACCGGAAAGCCTTCTCCAGTCATCTTGTCTGTCACTGTTCTGCTCCGCAAATGCAGGCTTATTCCTTAAAGCAGAGGCTCTCCAACTCTTTCATAACGGGGCCACATTTTCAACAGAGATTGTATGGGTGCCATCCTTGCCATCTCCAAATACCAAAGCAGCCAGTCAGCTACATTCCACTTCCTTGAACTGGGTCTGTCCTCAGGCTTTCTAAACAGAGCCCCAGCACACCTCCACCGACAGTGACAGTACTTTGTGGTCACGCCCTTGGACTGCTTCCGAATGGAACAAGTGGAAGGTGCTGAAGAGATGCCCAGTGGGTGCTAACGATGCTCATTGCCATTCACCATCACCCAGACCCCTCTACTTCCCCAGACTAACTGTGTAACATCACCAAGGCAGCTCAGCCATGGGAAAGTGTTCATGTATTTTTGGATGTCTTTAGCGTGATGAGTGTATTATCCTCGGTAAGCAGAGCCTCACGCTGTCTCCATGTTTTAGTTACCCCTCTGGCCTGCTCTGTCTCTCTTGCCCAGAGACAAGGAGGCAAACCACCCCCATCAGACAAACAGGTGCTCACTGCTTCCGGGACTGCCATTTGGGGATTTGGGCTGGATAGTGTAGTTCCAAAGGGCTCGTCCAGTCTCATTCTGCAGGAGTGATCGGTCTTCCTTTCCTCAGTGCCTGTCAGAAAGCCTTCCTTCTCCTGAAGGTGGCAGAGGGGTGTGGTGAGCAGTGACTCACTCAAGCATTGCCACGCCTTAGGCCGGGGCATTTGTTTGTTTGTTTGTTTGAGTGCATTGTATCTTTTACCACACTTGTAACTATAGATTTTAAAAAAATAGTAACCAGAAGTCCATTTTTGTAAACAGCTGCTGTTTGGGCAGCAAACTCTTACTCATCTGGATGAGTGTCGTTCCTTTTTCCAAGCTGTGGTCTCTGGACTGCACTGAGTCAGACAGAACTCCATAAGAGAGCTCTTTGAATTGCTGGTTTCCTCCCAGTGACTCTTGACATGCTGCCAAGAAAGCAGGGCGTAGCTTATTAATTTTTTTTTCTTTAAAGCTAGACTGATTCATAGAAACTCCTTTAAAACGCAGTGAAAAGACACCACCCCGTTGCACATCCTGACACAGCAGCAGAGGGAAACTTATAACTCCTGGCAGGCAGGGCACTCCCTCCACTGCAGCGCTGTACGTCGAGAAGGCAGGACTCAGGCAAAGCAAGCTCCTTCTTCTAAAGGTGCCAGAACCAGCCCCACGACAGGGTAAGACCACTTCACAGAATCCTTTGCAATGCCTTCTCCATTCGGTATCGTCCATTCCTTTGCTCTAACAGCTCTGTTTTTCACTTTTACCTCATTCCCATGCTTCTCTATACCTCCGAGTGGGACCCACTCATGGCAACACTTAAACCTTTATATTTTGCTTTGAAATCCTACCACACATTGTGCCAAGGCACCAACAGAAACTATTACAGGGTCTGACTGCAATTGCACACCATTTGCTAAGGTAATGCTATTCTTGCCAATTGCCTTGAGGGTGTGTGTGTGTGTGAGAGAGAGAGAGAGACAGCGGAACATTCTGTGCAGTGTGGAGAAAGGGAGTTGCTTGCACATTTTTGTGCAATGACACATTTGCAAGCTTTGGAGTTGGGGGCAGGTCTCTTTGAAATCAATGTTGCTAATTCAGATTTACACCAACTCGACTCAGATCAGACTCTGTCCTTTGATATTTTTTTTTCAGATTTCCCTCCTGCGTTTGTGTATGTCAAAGCTCTCTCATTTCATTGGTGGTTAGCAAGTCAGCGGTTTTAAAAAATAATGAAAATTTTTAAGTCTTTGAAGGCAAAAGAGTTGGCACAACTCAAGTCAGAGCTGGGAGAGGACATCTCAGAATCCTAGCTAGTGAGAGTGAAGCTTACCAGAAGTTCTAACCAAAGACATATGAACAATGAAATTGCATGTTACGTTACGCCTTCTTGGCAGCCAAATCCTTGAGGTTGGGAGTAATGAGAATAAAAGCAAGAAAGACAAGGGAAGTGCTGCAAACAATAGGAGAGAGACATGGAAAAGATGAAGGGGATAAATGAGGGTGGAAGGCTATTGGTGGGAAGTAGAGTGTTGCAGATACTGGCAAATTTCCCACGCCTCCCTCCTCCCACACTAAGCGCCCTTCTTCAGCAATTCTCTCATTTCCCCATAAATATATTTCAAATCTGCGTTACTCCCATTTAATTCTCAGCCTGTCTGCAGATTGTTGGCGTTTAGCCCATTGCTGTGCACATTTGTAACTGTTGCCTTCCACCCAAGAGGCAGCTGCCTTTCAGCGGAGGGTGAAGTGGCCGAGAGAGAGAGTCTATAGAGCTCTTACAGAGCCTTCCAGGGGAAAGGCACTTTTGGGAGTGTACGTGCAGTCCTTTGGTGGTGTTAATATTAAAATACATGATTTGAGAGAGTCTGCAGGAAGGAAACAAAGGCTGAAGAGCCTTTTACTGGAGGGCACTGGTACTCCCTGCACAGGCGCTTGTGAGAGTGGCTTTGTACAGGCGTGCCCTATTTCAACATCTCTGTAGTGAGGCGAGAGAGGGTTTTTTTCTGAACACGCTGAGAAGGGCATGGGACATGATGTGCCTGAAGAAATGGGGCCTTGTTCATCCCTGGAGTAGCTCCATTGTCCCCTTACGTGTCCTCCACAGCAATCGGAGATGTTTGCCAAAAAGGATTTCAAATCTGCCAGACTTACCCTCCTCCTCCCACCCAAACACTTTGCACAAACACCTGGGAAGTGGGGCGGGTAAGCACTAAGACTGAAAAGAGGTCTTTCCTGTGCTTCAATGCAGATTATTTCACATGACAATGCAGAGCAGCCCTGCTGAAAGATACCCAATTGTATGCTGCTGGAGTGATGGCCCAAAATAGGGTAGTAATGCCACTGCATGCTGTAGTGTCTTGGAGTAATTATTATTCTATTATTGTAATGCCTAGAAACCCTAACCAACACTGGATCCTGGCGTGCTAGGCACTAGACACAATCAGTGACCAGTGCCTGCCCCTCAAAACCTTATAGTCTAAACAGACCACGGTGGGCAGGAAAACAAAAGAGATTATACTTGCCCATGGTCCCAGAAATGCCAGATCTCCAAAATGGCAGCCTAGCCTTTTAATCCCTGAACAACAGCCCCTCTTGTAGGAGACCGTCTACAGCAAGGGAACACAAGTGAAAGGAATGAATCCTGCTTGTTTTACTCTTCCAGAGGTCCTGTAGGAGTCGCCTCTGCCTAGATTGTCCTGCAGACTTTTTGCACAGTTTCTATGTGACCTGCAGCACATCAGGTGGGACTGACCAGGGAACAGTCTGTATCTTTTGTTCATACAATTTCAAACCTCATAAGGAAGGGAATTGAGCCCCTCCCATGGAAGAACCTGAGGGAGGTGGGCCCCACAGAGAATCCTCTGGTTTTGGACAAGTGGGATACAGTGCCACAGAGGTGGCTGACACCCCACTTCTCCCTCTTTGAGCAGAGTGAGCTGTGCATGCAAGGTCTTCTCGGCTTGTGTAGCACCCTCCAGGAGTATCTTTGGGGCCTTCCACTTGTTCCATTCAGAAGCGATCCAAGGGCGTGACCACACAGTACTGTTGCTGTTGGCGGATTTGAACTGGAGCATGGGCTGTACTTAGAAAGCTGGATGACAGACACAATTCAAGGAAATGAAATGCAGCTGATTGGCTGCTTTGGTATTTCAAGCGAGGCCCCGAGGAAGGGAGCTCAGGGTATGTCTGGACAGCTGCTGGGAAGATGCTTCCCGGCACAGGAGAGCTCTGCTAAAGCGAGCATGGTAAAACCAGCAGTGTGGACGCAGCAGCAGCTTACGCTCGCCGCACGGGGTTGGGCGGCCAACTCTCCCGGACTGGATGCTATTGTCACAAATGTGTCTGGTCCATCTGGTCCGGGAGAGTTGGCGGCTCTCTGGGGGTCAGGCAGGATTGTACTCAAGGGACTAGCTCCAATGACCTCGCTGCACGCTGGCTCCAGCAGCGCTCATGCGTATCTCTCAGCCACTGCCAGGAAGCTGCCTCCAGCTGCCATCTAGACATACGTTTGGCTAAGCTGAGCCAGTGCAGGGACATTCTGACCTAACACTGTCCTTAACTTTGTCCATGAGCCTGCTGCAAGTGTTGCATGACTCCATGGCAGTGCGGCCTGGCAGCCAGCCAGAACCTTCCTCGATATGTGTGCCTGAATTTCTCCATACTGAGGACAAGTGAGCTCTGTGCTAACACTGCCTCCCCTCCCTCTGCCAGAGGATTTCATGGTGCACGTCCGCCTGAGGCCACGTGTCATACGTCCCTTGCACAATGGCAGATTTCCAATCCTGCCCTAAATTCCCTCCGCTTGTTGGGCAGAAACTATCTTCCAAGCATTGTACCCAATGTGCAATGTGCTAAGAAATCAGAATGGGCATCCAAATGGTAGGCGTTTATACTAAAATACCCATGGGGGGCCATCTCCCACAAGACTGGCAAACCTAAGACTTTCTCAACAGTAGATACATTTGCATTTATATTAGTGTAACCTTGCACCTGAATAGCAGCAGAAGGAAAGGCAGGCCAGTACTAAGAGAATTTCATTCCCTACTTTCCATCTTGCTTCTGTTCTTCTGCAAAAAGGCTAATTAATGCAAGGCAGGTCACAGGAGCTAGTCTTCCTGCTTTTCCAGCATGGCAAAAACCTGATGGCAGGAGGGATCCAGAGCTGAGATGCTTTACAGCCTCCTGCCCAAGGTAGAGGCTCACTTCCCATCCCAACCATTAGAAGATGGATCCTAATTTCTCAAGGATCTTCCCTGCAAGCCAAGTGCTCACAGAAACAAACAAGAGGGTGCTGAATGAGCTGCTTCTTCAGATGTATCACCACCACCTTGCCTGCTCATGTGAAGTTCCCTTCAGGGCACAAAGCATTCCCGGTCACTTCTTTTCCCACAATGCTTGCGGCTCTGAGACTACCTTTGGAAAGAACAACGGGATGGGACGGCAGCTGCTGGCTGGATTTCTATAAATCTTAGAGGGTTGTTGCGAAAAATGCCTCATAGACTAATCGTCTTTAAGGTCAGAAGGGACTACAGCCTGCCTCCCTATATATCACAGGCCACCAGTAGGACCCAGAACCTGCTCACTAATGCTAACCACCAACATATTACAAGAGACTAGACTATTACATGCCACAGGCAGAGAATAGGAGAGACCCAGGTGCATAAATCCCAGAAGCCCCTGAAATGATTAAGTGAAAGAGATCTAGATAACCCTGGCAAGTGACCTACACCCACATGCTTCAGAAGAAGGCAAAACAATGCTCCTGGTCACTGCCATTCTGACTTGGGAAGAATCCCTTTCCAACCCCACATCTGACAATCAGCTAGACCCTGACCACGTGAGCAAGAATCGGCCAGCCAAGCACCCGAGAGAGAGAATGCTCAGAGCCACCTCCGAGCCCTACTGGCTCACCCTACTTCATGTCCCATCTTCAACCAGAACATCTCTAATGCTTCAGAGGAAGGAGGCAAAAATCTCCCCCTCCCCCCAAAAAACCAAAAACCCGAAACTTAAAACCCTCCCAGAATACAGTTGGGTGAGAGGGAGGGAAGGCAAATCCCTTCCTGACCCCAGCTGGAAACCAGATGAACTCTGGAACCATGAGCTTTTGGAACATAAGACAAACTCAGCTGCTATAGCAACCAAGATGCAAAACACTATCCTTCATGATGCATTTGAAAAATCCTCCTCAAAGCTGCAGCTTCATCCACATTGGAGCAGAGGGCATTCTGGGAGCAGGTTTCCTACTTTTATCAAGCGTGGCCTATTTTATTTTGTTTCACTTTCGTGGTAGAGAAGGACTTCTGGCCAGATGAAGAAGATTCAGCCTCTTCCCCTCTCCCGCCTTTCCCAACTCTACCCCACCCCTCTTGAAGGCATGGTCCTGTATGTCAAGCTGCAGTCTGAGGTATAGGATTTTACCCACCAAATAGGAAACCTGGTGTGTGTAGCAAAGGAGGCAAGAGCCCCACAGTGAGAGTCTAATGCTGTGGTATCCAACCAGTTCCAAAGCAGAAGCCACTATAATGGTTACTGCTATAGCAAACTCGCCACACTCAATTGGCCAAATAGCCACATGTGGCTAGTGGCTGGCGTGTTGGACACCACAGGTCTAAGGAATCGTTGAAGCGCATTGAACCATGACATTCCGGGGATAGATGCAGAATCAATGGGCCATCCTTGCTCATGCACATTGCTTTATTTTGCTGGCAAATCAATTGGGAGGTTTTCTGGGACCCCATCATCCAGGTGCCCACACCTTGTTTTACTTTCAAGCCTCAGTAATAGCTCTAGGGAGGCCGCCCTTGTGATTATTTTGGTGCTTTAGGAACACACCTTCTGATTAGAAGGTGCACGAGCCAAGCACCTTTTTTCCCCACATTGCTCACTCAGGCCAAAGTCTGCTGGGGCATTATTAAAGCAACACCTTTGGAGTCCAACGTCCAAGCACTTGTCATCACCGAGTTATATCTGAGCTGTGCCCCTCTCCAGGGACAGACTACGCCACATGGAAGGAAAGGGGGAGCAATCAGGACAAGGGGACTGAAGTGCAAAACACTCTCAGGAGAGGGACAAAACCACAAGCCGATCAAGGGTTTGGTAAAGTGCGGCTGCCTTCTTTGGCAATCACCCACAGTGCTGAAGTCTGCCATTTGACTGCTAGGAGTTTGCACCAAACATCCAGGAGCAGAGCATTTGCCATGTTTAATCAGACATGCCACAAATTCTTTCCTAACCCTTGTGGACATCAGTTTATACTCTGGGAACAGGAGATCTAATTACCTTTGTGACAAATAACTGTGCGTGTTATTATTGTTCATGACTCCCAGACCTCTTACAAACAGCATTTATGACCTCTTGCAGCAGTGACATATACGCTGCATAAAGAAATAATGCACTTGAATTTGTTCTAAATCGCCATTCGTTTCTACATGTCCCCCTTATTCTGACATTGGGGGAGGATATTAGAAAAAGAGAGGGCTAGTGAACAGTTTGCACTTTAGCCAGCACAATCTTTCCTTAGCTAATGTTCAGACTCAGCAGCTCTTGAGGGCACCATATCTATGTGGGCACGTGGCGGCAGGTGTTCTGGTGACATAGCAGCGGTTTTCACCTTTTTTTTAATTTGCAGACCTCTAAAAAATTTGTAATAGAGATGTGCTCACCCCTTTGGAAATCACAGGCATAGTCTGTGCACACTACCCTGGGCTCTGCAGGCCACAGGTTGAAAACCACTGTTCTGTGGTACCAAGAACCTTCCATGGACCCCTTAGACATGGACTTTGTCTACACTTAACAGTTCGAAGCACAGCTGCAACAGCACTTTAAATGAAAGCGTAACCACAGCACGAGCTCTGGGAGAGAGCTCTCCCAGTGCTCAATGTAAACTAACTCCATGAGGGGTGTAGCTAACAGTGCTGTAGCCTGGTTCACACTGGCGCTTTACAGCGCTGTAACTTGCTGCACTGCGGGGAAGCAGGGTGTTCTTTTACACTTCTGAGCCAGAAAGTTACAGCGCTGTAAAGTCTCAGCGTAGACCTGGCCTTAGTCTGACACACTTTTAAAAGTCAAAGGGCCATGCCCGCCCACTTTTTAACATGGGCATAGTAGCCTCGGGGAGGGGCTGCCCATTTTACACACATTCCAGCACTCCTGCTGCAGTGGCTCCCAAATTGCCCAGGGCACATGTGTTACTCTACAACTGCGTCTGTGGCCCTCCAGAGATCTGAAAACTGTTGCTGTAGTGGGGGAAAGGAGAGGTCATCTGACCAGGATCCAGCACTCTCATTCTCTCTCTCTCTCTCTCTCAATTCAGTTTCTCTGAAGAAAAGTTTCACAAAGATCTTCCCTATTAGACCAGGCTTTGCCCTCATGTCCCCCTACCCCCTTTTTCCCTTTTTTTAAAAAGAGGAACAATTGGAGGGAAAGCTACCCACCCCCCTTCGGCTAGAGGCTACAAAACAGAATGGTGTTCCAACAGGCTTCGCTCTCAGTCTTTTGATAGTAGCGTACTGTGCTATAACTTAAAGGACAGTTTAACAGGATCATGATCATGACTGTAAACCATTTTATACAATACACGCACTGACATACACACCCGCATGCAGCAAAATTCAGATACACTCACACAGATGGGCATGTATCAGCTGCTCAAGCGAAGTTCCCTGTGGGGCACAGTGCACATAACAAAATTTTTTTTAAAAGACACATGTGAGTAAGCTCACAGACACACCCACTGAGAAGTCATGCTAGATACACACACATGCAGTCACAAGCAGACTCACAGAGACACATGCAGAGAAATAAACATGTGCATGCCAACACACACACACACACACAGCCTCCAGCCCATCCATTGGACACATCTAAACATGCTCTTTTCTCTCTCTGTTCCTTTTAATTATTTTAGGACAAGTTCCAGGCTCTCCCAACATTTTACTGTTTTAATTAACCAGTTTTAGGAATAGAAATCCTGAGACTCTTAACGTAGTGCGGTTCATAATGCTCCCACCCATATTTCCAGAGTTCCCTTGAAGTACCAGAATGGAATGTCTTACTTTACTACTCACTAAGCCACTGAAACATTCACTCTGGTTTCTCCTTACACCCTCCCTGGTCTTTCTCCTTTCCCCTTTTAAGCACTCAGCCCCTCCCTTTCTCCTTACAGTATTTTCCTCCAGCCCTGGCTGTTGGAAGCCTGCTAGACCTCAGGCAGCTCCCTCTCTCTTCCCCTCCCTCCTTCCGAGAGAGCTTTGGAGTTTTTATTGAGGGTGTCACATGGGTTGACGCTCCAGGGCTTTTCTTCCTGAGAAAATGCCAATTTCTCAGCACTTGCCTTCAGCAGGGAGAGGTTCACCCACTCTCAAATGAATCATAAACATCACACAGAGGAAAAACCCTGTCAGATCATCTTTGTTATTCCTCCTAGTCTAGGACTGTTCCCTGGAGTCATTCTCCAAGGCTTTGTCCAGTCCAGTTATAAGTGACTCAAGCAATGGGGCTTCCACCACTTCCCTTGTGAGAATACTCCACAGCCTAACAGACCTCACTACTAGGAAATATTTCCTCATCCCCAGCCAAAATATTTGTTTGCTCAATTTCATCCCATCACTCTCAGTTATAGCCCCTTGGGCCATGCTGTGCAATTCCACTCTTTCCTTTATGTTTACACCTATCAGATAATTGGAGGTGGCTGGCATATCTCTGCTAGTTATTGTAAGGCCAACCTATGCAACTAATCAGGCGTTTTAATCACACCCCTTAAACCAAAGACTCCAAAAGCACATGTACAGACAGACTCCCAAGAGATCTCTCTGCTGGGAAATCTGGCAATGGACCCACATCTTAATAAAAGGCACCTGATTTGCAAACTGAGCCAGGCTGGTGAATCACAAGCAGAATCTCAAAGTCTGATTTGTGCATGCTACTGTAACCCACACATCTTCGGGGTGTGGTGCACTGTCCCATCTAGTGGCACCAAGACCACTACAGCGTTAGCTAATAGAAAGCTGGCTTTTAGCTCCTGCAGTAAAGGCTCATGTTCTAAACTCCAGAGGTCCAAAGTTCAATTCCACCCACAGATGAGTGAGGGTCTATCAGCATTACACTACCATCACATAATGATGTATAAGCCCTGTGTCAACAGGGCCTCTGGCTTTACTTAGATCTGAAACAAGAAGCAGACCAGAGAGAAAAATGGATCCTTTATGATGTTTAGCCTTGTAATCTGTGGAGCCACCAACTCTTTCTGTGGGACCAAATAATCATCTCACCGTGGCAGGATGACCTTTGCATCTTTGGGTCACGACAACTGAGTCCATCCATTGCGAGACAGCATGTGAGCATCACAGGGCCTGACAAAATGGCCTGTTGGGGTGCTCAGATATTAGGTAAACCTACAGCAGGCCTGTGCAGCAGCTCCACGAATCTGCAATTGGTGATGCTCTATCTTGAGCCCCCTGATTGTGGTGATACCCTAACTAGCACTGCCCAATGCAGATCTGCTTTAAGTGATGTGCTGGTGCCAGAGCTATTCCTTTGTACCAGCTGTAGGGTGACCCATCCAGTTTTCTGCTGTAGTCTTCAGACCTTCACCTTTGTTACCAAACAATCCTGGCCATGATTAGTGCCATTGTCTCTGGTATCTGTCCCTTTGGTGTGCACTCAATCCAAGGCGGCAGCTAGCACTGGTTGAAAATTTTCCATCCAAGCTATTTTGCCAGAAAGTTGGGTTTGAATTCAATGACTTTTCCCCCAAAAGAAGTGTATGCTCTCTGCAAGTGACTTTTTTTTTTTTAGGTAAAAAAAATCTAATATGATTGTCTTCCTGCCTTAAACTGTTGTGTAGCAGTGCTGTGTGCTATGAACCAACCCCTATGTTCTCCCTAGAAGAAGCTACCTTGCAGCAGCTGGTGAAGTGGTCCCCATATGGACAGAGTTTGTAAAAGCAATTTAGGATCTTTCATGACAAAAAGTGCTATAGGAATATCAGCTGTTGTTGTTCAATGCTATGCATTGATAGCATTCACTCCATCCATGATCTTGGAGAGGTGGCGTGGGGGAGGCTCTCCATCTACCATTGCCAGTACTAAGTCTCTCTTCCATCTCAAGCCATCCAATGCAAAAGCCAGGCAGGTGGGTTCATGTCCTCTCCTCTTTTCAAGTCTGGCGTCTTCCTGTAACTGTTCTACCCATTCACCTAGGCCCAGGCCCTGATTTCCCATCATAAAAGGTCTGCAGGGGGCTGCTGGAGGGTTTCCTGAGAATTTCACAGGCTCTGGTTCCTGGGCATGACACCACCCCAGATCTCAAGAGGCAGCACTGGAAAGGACAGTCTCTATACAGAGCATTTGTGGGCTTAAGTCATTGAAGTTTTGAATTCTTTGGGATGAGCCAATGGAAAAACTGGCAACTCCAAGACAATTGGAACTGAACCACAGTGCAATAAAAGCCAGATAAACTCAATTCCAGTTGCAACTAGATGGGGGGGAGGAGGGAAGGCTATACAAGTGTTGCTCTAGCAATGTGACCCCGCCCTGCTGATGAGACACACGCCTCACTCCTGCAGAACAACCCAGGCACTTTCTATGGTGCCTTGAGAAGAAAAGCACAGGTAGCACAGTCAGAAATGGAAAAGACCTTTTATTTTGCTCTCCCCTATCCCAGAGCTCACTGTGTATTGAATGGGCCACAGGCACAATGAATAGAAAGGATGGTCATAAAAGACTGAAAGCTAAGTACGAATTGACATTCCCTGAGGAGCTCACATTAGGTAGCATGTCTAGTGATAGTAGCCATCCTACCTGGGAAACAGGAATGCTAAAAGTGACCTAGCCAGGACTAAGCACGAGCTGCACACTAGATGTGAGTTGAACTGGTCAGAAAAAAGAAATTCACAACAAACAAAACATGAAAATTCTAAAATCAATTTTTGTTTGACTGTTTCATCAGTGATATTCTTTTGGGGTAGGGTGGATTGGGTTTGGTTGGAGGGTATTTTTCATTTTGGGGTGGAACATTCTTATAATGGAAAGGTATAGTTCAGTTATTTTCAAGATTTTACAAAAGAAACATTTAAAATGAATATTCTACTTAGCTTGGTCAGGTGACATTTTTTTTAAAATTCCATTTTAAAAAATTATGTCCTTTAACAATTATAAACTTGAAAAAAAAACCTTTCCCCAAAAATATTTTAAATTATATTTTCCAATGACAAATATTTTCTAGTTGAAAAAAAATGTGAAGACCTGCAGTAATGGCCTCCTATGTATTATGGCAATAAAGAAAACCAATGTAGTTTGGATCACCATACACAGATATCTGAAATCAGGAAGGAAAGAAGCTATGATTTCTCACAGCCAATAGCACTTGGGAGTCCATGTTCTTTTTTCTCCGGTTTCTGTAATTCTGGGATTTCCTGTTGGTTATGAGCTAATGCCAATTTTGGACAAATGGCAAACAAGTCGGAAAGTTTGGCAGCCCCGAGAGAGTGGGAAAATTGTATCATCACAGTGCAAATGCCACCTCATAATCTTTAAAAGCAGCTCTCTCACGCACAAGGCTGCAATTAGGCAAAGGGGAAGAAGTGAGGAAGGTGGGGTAAATGAGTAATGCATGCCATTTGTGTAACTCTAAAAAGCCTTTCTGTATGACAAACGTTATTTAAAAAGATAACTGCTGTGTTCTATATTGCCTTGTCACTGCTCCCCTCCAGAAAGCTATAGCTGTATTCTTCACCTGACTCACCTGGCCCAGAATAACTGCAAATACAAAGCAGGTGTTTGACACTGCTCTCACCTAGCAATGAGAGGGAGGGAAAGAAGGACAATAATTTAGTCCATTTATTTAACCTCCACATTTTCAGAAGCAGTTCTACTGGCCAAAGAAGATAAACGAAAGGGCCCAACACATTTTTGCTGTGTCTTATTTCTGTGACTCTAATTACAAAATACTGATAAATGCCCTGTCTGTAGGTTAGATTGAAATTCTAATGCTCTGCACTTGCCACTTCTGTCCTCAATATCATGCCTCTGCCCCTGATTTCATTATTTCAGTAAAGAAAACAGTAGCCTGGGTTACAGTAGTCTGAACCCACCAATGCTAATCCTTAAATCTCTCTTCTTTTTAAATCACATATTCATTAGAAACACGACAGAGTGTCAAGTCCTTCTTGCACATAGGGGAGTAAAGCAAAGGAATCAGAGGCATTACACATGAAGGGTGTCTTCACACAGTAATAAATGGAGCAGATTTCTTTGAATTTAAAAATAAATCAGGAGCAGCCCTACTACAAACCAATGCTTGAGGGGCGGCGGGTGTTAAGGAAACGGCAACCATTTCCATTTTAGGAATAAAGGATCTGAGCAAAGCACTGACTTCAGCTCTTCTTAGCTTATGCACACCATGCTTCTGGTGGCACATGACCAGGATTCATCACCGTTTTTGCTCCCTTGGTTAAATCATTAACTTCCCCAACCTGGGCCGGGTACTGATGGGGAGCATGACATGAATGCTGATCCATTTACCCTGTCATTTACCCATCCTCGCTCACTGATTCCAGTTATCCCATCTCCCACCATATCAGATCCAACCAATAAGCCACTAATGCAGCAGTCTGTTTTCTTTCCCTCTAGAGCAGCCCAGAGGTTCCTCAATTCTGGTATTCTCGCTTAACAAAACAGATCAGACCACAAGCCTGCATAGTCCTGTATTCCCTCCAAAAGTGCCCAAACGGCCATGTCAGAGGAAGACAAATCTCTGTCCCTACCAACTCATAACACACCAGACTAACTGACTAACACTGTATTGTTGGGTGGCGGATGAGGAAAAGGAAATCCTTGCTGACGTCTGTGGCCCCAGAGGGCAAGCTGATCAATTTCCTGGCATGTGAAACTGGAGTATCACTTTCCCCTGCACAGTACCTAACCCTAGTAATGGTCAGACATATATTCCGCCTATTTTAAATAATTACCCACAGTATTTTCAAACCCTGCTTTGCATTTCCCACAAGACTGGCTACAGAGCCTCTCTAACTGCTCTGGCTGATTTGCTTGGGGGACAGGAGGTGTTGTGACCAGCATTTTTAGATACATTCTTTAACACAAGGCCAATGTTTCTGAGGTGGGTTTAGACCAAACCTGTCTACTTTCTTTGCCATGTAAATACTGGTTTATTGTTACAATAATCTTGATTCCAGCACCCACCTTTATTTCTTCTCCAATACTTTTTTCCCCTCAGACTCATCTGCATTTGAGACCCTCCCACACACGACTGAGAAGCCAAGATGTTGGTGCTACTGGCTGGTATTTTTGTGGTCCACATTGCCACTGTGATCATGCTGTTTGTCTCCACCATTGCCAACGTAAGTAATCCTGCTTCTGAACAAGATGGTGTGGTTGGAGCTATGTCAGTCTCTGTGCAACTGGAAAACTTGCCTCGGCCACTAACAGAAGCTGAAGATATTATCTCACCTACCTTGTCTCCCTGAAACCCAGATAGACCTCAGATGCCGAACACTCAACCCTTCCACACAGAAGGGTGTGTCTACACTACAGAGAAAGATCAAAGCAGCCGCTGTCAATCTTCCAGGGTTCAAATTAGCAGTCTACTTAAGACAGCTAATTCGAAGTGAGAGGGGCACTCCGGTTGATGCCGGTAACCCCACTTTCACAAGGAGCGAGGGAAGTCGAAGGAAGAGTGTTCTTCCTTCGACTTCCTTCTCTGTGGACAGCGCCAAAAGCTGAGTTAAGCTACTTTGACTTCAGCTATGCAATTAATGTAGCTGAAGTTGCATATCTTAATTCGACTTTGTCCTATAGTGTAGACATACCCTAAGAACCTCAGACACCATTGAAAGGATCTGCTGTAGAGTTGCCAGATTTAGGGAGTACCATGGCAACTCATGTCATTTAGGGATGACAGAGCTTCTCTGGTCTTCAGGCCGCACTGGATGGAGTGGGGGAGGGAGAAAGGAGCAAAAAGAGGGTTGCAGACAATGGTGGTGGGGAGAATAGGTGGGACCATGGGTGGAACAGGGGTAGGGCCACAGGGGGAGGGGCAGAACAGTGTGGGCTGTGGGTGGAGCCACAGTCAGAAAGTGTGGAATGGGGACAGGGCTGCAGGCAAAACATATGAGGAGGCACCCCCACACACACACACTTGCTCTGGCCCAGAGCCCCATGAAACCTTAATTTGCCTCTAAGGGATTAGGACACCCTCTTTCAATAAATCATAACATGAAAAGGAGCTGCTCAGAAACCATAAGGAGCCTGATTCATGGTTGTGTTACTCCAATTTGATGGTGGGGTAACTCCCTTGAAATAAATGTATCTCTGAAAAAAAAAAAAAAACAAAACAAGCCACTTTAATTTAGATGCCACCCTGAGAACAGAAAAGCTCCTAGGCCTGAACTCAAACAAAGGCAGCTTCAAGGTGATATTTCCACTCCCATGATTTGTAGTAGGCATTGGGAACACCCATACACGCCCCACTCAAGAACTAGTTGAGCAAGTGAAATTAATGGAGGATAGTTTGGAGCTCAAATTTATCATCCCATCTGCCAGACAGTCTGTTGTATAATTATAGGGTGGGTGCTTGTCTCTTTCTGAAATTAAAAGGTGTTTTATGAGCTATCTGAGAAAAACTAAATACAGTTATTGGTAGCATTCATTGCTAAAACACTACACAACACAAATAAGGACCAGTCCCTGCCCAAACCAAAAGCACTTTGTAGCAACAGAAATATGCAACTGATCTATAAACATACTGCAAAATTGCAACAACCAAAACACTCCCACCCCAAATAGTGAAAATGAACTAATACAGTTCATTGCACATTCCCTGACACATGATGGCATTCATTCAAAAGAAACAAAAATAAAGATTCTTTGGCTAATACTCTAATCTGATTGGCTGCACCAGTTTTACATGCTTCAGGGCAGATTAGTGCCACCTATGGCCAAGGAATAGGTATATTAAGTTGGCCGCATTCTGCCCTCAGATAACTTCCTGCAGTACCACCAAAGTCAGCTGGGCTGTGTGACTATAACTGATCACAGGTGTCTATCATTCTACAAGGTATTATTGCAAACCTAGGAGAAAAAAAGTTATATAACACATGTAGTTCATCTCCTACCAGATTACAGGAGTAGTTGGCAGCCAAAAGTTTATGCACTGAAAATTCCCCAGATTACACAGAGCATGTGATCCAAAAGCATATCCGTACTGCACAAAAAGGCCAATTATTGCTAGGGATTTGTGATTGTAAATTGTTGGGCTAATGGCCAAGTAACTCACAGCAGTGTGAATACAGAAAAGATTTCCAGAGGGGAGTTTCTTGAGCTGGAAAGAACTGATAAAAATTCTGCTTGGTGTCAAGGTACTACTGTCGAGGTAATTATTCCCAACATGCTCTTACTCACTAAGTCAAAAAGGAAAACTCTTTATTCGAGTGAAATTTAAAAAAAAAAAAGCCTTGTTAAAGAAAAAATACTGTCACATCAGTGCAAATGGGGGTAGGGGTGCATTGTTTCCAGTGCCCTGTAATACCAACAGAAACAACCTCCTGGGAAAGCCCAGTGCTCCATCTTGTTGGGTATATTGTCTCAAAAAATTGCTCATTCATCGTTCAAAAGAAAGTGCAAACTCCACATGGGAACTCAGTGTGCAATCCTGTCTCACAAGGGGACATTTCTTCCTGACACTGCCAGCTCCATTTCAAATTTCAGAACCTAATAAACGTGACGAGCTTTCCTGACTTTCAGAGACTTCACCTGCACAGGCAACAACCACCATTTATGTAACACAGAGCTGGTTCCTGTGCCTTAGTTTATGCTGCCCCTTTGTGGCAGCTCCTGTCTGAACATCAGAGCTCCCAAATGACATGGAAAGGGCCGACTTGAAAACCAACAAGACAGAAGACACTGAGTTTAAAAGCACAAGAAACCCCAGTGAACTCTCAGTTTATCCTGCCCCCTGGTGGTCAGGACCCCTCTTTGAATGGGGTCTCCAGGGCTGGTTTAGATTTGCTGGGACCCAGGCTGAAGCCCAAGCCCCTGGGCAGCGGGGCTCAGATTGCAGGAGCCAGCCTGGGGCTAAAACCCTTGAGTGTCAGCTTTGGCCCTCCCTGCCCAGAGTGGTGAGGCCCCCACAATGGGATAGTGGGACTTGGGTAGGTTCTGGCTTTGGTCCCCACTCCTGGGGCAGTAATTTTTGTTGTCAGAAGAGGGCTGAAGTGCAATGAAGTTTGAGAACCCCTGGTCTAGAGAGGCTGGCCCAGCAGAACTAGATAGAAATACACAGCTCCACCTAGTAGACTCTGCAGCCAAAAGAGGAGTTAGGATCTTTAATGAGAGAAAATTGGACGCATTTTAAGAAGTGTGCAAACTTACATGCAAAGTCTAGAGCTCCCTAAGGAGGTCATCATACCAATGACAAACTCAAAGCTTCACGCTTCAGTGTGATGCTCCTGACACATCACGGCTTCCAGCTAATTGCCACCTTCAATCAAGTGTCCACCTATTCTGAGGACACCTCCATTTGTGAATTAAGGTGTCCTGCATGTCCCACTTGCAGGACACTGAAACTGCTCCCAAATGCTTTCAAAGCCAACACAGCTGCAGCATGTGTGAGCACCCACTGTGCAGTAAGGATGTTAAGGACTAGTTGACTATCCGATAAGCAAATGCTTATCAGATAGTCAGTCGACTAGTTCAGTGTTTCTCAACCTTTTTTTTTTTTTTTTTAATAAAATACCCCTTTTTCAATAAATAAATAAATACCCCCAGTACCTATAGTTTTCAGACACACACAATTTTTTTCTACCATTGTAACACATTTGTTTAAACAACGTAATCATAGCCAGGCAGGCGATGACATTTTTGGGTGTAAAAAGTACAAAAACAATAAAGCGCTGTAAAACTTAAAACAAAAATTCAGTTTTCTCCAAATTTCAGTTGTGTTGATGTACCCCCCCAGACTTCTCTCGAGTACCCCTAAGGGTACTCGTACCACTGCCTGAGAAACACTGGACTAGTCAACTAGTCGATCCCCCCCTTCCTTGCTAAGCGGCAGCGCCACACAAAGCCAGTATCCAGGCTCTGTGTGGCGCTGCCTCTTTGAAACGCTGCCACAGTGTTTCAAAGGGGCAGCACTGTATGGAGCCCAGGGTCAGCTCCATGTGGTTCTGCTTTGAAACACCAAGGCCCCCCACTGACTCCAGGCTCCATGCTGGCACTTCTGCTTTGAAATGCACAAAAGCCCCCGCTGGGGACTCTTGTACATTTTAAAGTTGGCACCTGCTTGCAGCCCAGAGTCAGCGGGACTAGCCCCGGGCTGCATGGGGAGTTCCTCATTCCTCCTTTGAAATGTACAAGAGCCCCAGCGGGGTCTCTTGTACATTTCAAAGGAGGAATGAGGAAGTGCCTATCGACTAGTCGAGTAAATTAATTGTTAGTTAACATCCCTACTGTGCAGGTGACCAACTAGCAATGGCTGTATACAAAAGAGATGTACCCCCACTGCATATGTGCTTTTCTCTTATCATCTTAGCTGCCTTAGCTAATAATACAGAAATGTGAAATCATCCAGGCCTTTTCAAAGTTCATCCAATATTCATCCAGTGACCTCATGTGACTGTGAGTTCCACAGGTTAAATATTTCAATATGCTATTTGTTCTTAGTGTACTTCCCTTTAATTTCATTGAGTGGCTCCTTATTGCCACATTACAGGGCAGGACAGAAAGGAACCTAAGATCAATTTTCACTATATTTTTGTAATTGAGTCCCCCTCTCCCACCGCCTCAAAAAAACCCTCTCTTTTTCATCTAACTATCTCAAGTCTTTCAAATCTCTTATCCCAGACTACCTTAGGTCTTTGTTGAGTTCCATGCACTCAGTCAAGGTTTTATTGCTACAGAAGCTTCCAGCAGTCATTGTCCTTCTTAGGCCAGATCAGCTGATAGGCTAGAACAATCATTCTCCGAACTGTCAAGAGTAAAAAGATTGACATGACTGTTTTGTTCCATTTCAGGTCTGGATGGCAAATGCCAAGAACTCAACAGGACTCTGGCTAAGCTGCACTGAAAGTCACTGCTCTCAAATATCATTCAGTGAAGGGGATATGCGTAAGAGATATTTTCTTTAGGTCTTGATATGACCTGTGTAGTTTGAAGCCCTATAATACATTGTGATATGGTTACCGATAGTGTTTTCACATACACACTCTTTCTCTCTCTCCCCACAACCCTCTATGTTGCCAGCTTTCCTCAAGGCAGTGCAAGCCTTCATGATCCTGTCAATCATCTTCTCATTCATCTCATTGGTCATGTTCGTGGTGCAGCTCTTCACCATGGAGAAAGGAAAACGCTTCTACATCACTGGAGCCATCATGCTGATTTGCTGTAAGTCCAATCTCTGTGTGTTGTGTTACTAAAAGGTTTAAACATGCACGTGGGTGCGTAGGTAACACACATACCTTTCCCTCCCCATCTCCCACATGGCAGCTGCTGGAGCCAGTAGTCAAGTGACCTTGGAAGCCAGGTGATCTGGGGACTGCACCCAGTGGAGAGAGGCAGGAGCAATAGCTGGGCACCACAGGGAAAGGGTGTGGCTTTCTGGGAAAGGAATCTGAATATAAGGGGAAGA
This sequence comes from Rafetus swinhoei, assembly GCA_019425775.1. Taxonomy (NCBI): domain Eukaryota; kingdom Metazoa; phylum Chordata; order Testudines; family Trionychidae; genus Rafetus; species Rafetus swinhoei. Next base: position 262,437,749 of record CM033437.1, on the reverse strand, counting down.
CCTGCCTAGGGTAGCCATGATTCAAGCTATTTGAGGGCATCCAAACCTTTAAACTGTGCCTCCCTACTATCAGGCTATGTCTAGACTGCAGGCTTCTTTCGGAAGAAGCTTTTCCAGAAGAGATCTTCCGAAAAAACTTCTTCCGAAAGAGTGCACTCACACTGAATGGGTGCTATCTCGCATTTAAGCCGTGATTACTACGGACAGAGAGGCCTACCAGGAGACCTGTGCTTTTTCCTCTTCCCTCTTCTTGCGAAAGAACTCCCTCTTCCACATCCACACATGCCTTTTTTCAAAAGAGCTCTCGGAAAAAGGCTTCTTCCTCATAGAAAGGGGTTTACCAATGTCGGAAAAACCCCTCTGTACTTTCGATTTTTTGTCAAAAGAACGCGATTGCAGTGTGGATGTAAGTGAAGTTTTTTCAGAAAAATGGCCGCTTTTCTGAAAAAACTCTGTAGTGTAGACATATACTGTTATTTTGGGGGGGAGGCAACAACTCTCATACCTTCCCCAAAGTTGGCCCATGCTTATGCAGCTGGCTGAGAAAAAGTGTCCCTCAAAACTTTTCCAACAAAAAAAATAGCTCTTTCCTAAAAGGAATTTTTTATTGAATGTTTTCATTTGAAGTTTTCTAGTTTTATATTGAAAAACTGAAAATTAAAACACTTTTAGTATAAAAAATTCAGTTTTCAAAAAACTGATTTTTGGGGGAAAGGAAGGGACTGAAATATTTTCATTAAAAAAAAACACCAAACAAACCAGAAAATTTCCATTAATATTTTTAATGATTACATTTCTTTTGCAAATATTTACCATTTTCAAACTAGCCATTGTGCATGTGCGCATGCATGTGCGCACACACACATACACACGCACACTATATATATATTAAAGCAATCAACCCCACTACTGCACCAGTAGAATTCTACTGGAATCAATGGTAGTATATACTGGCTGGGATGGCTGTGTCCATTGTCTGCAAACTGCTTTAGTAAACCTTCCGGATTCAGTGGGCCCTATCAAAATCTCTGAAGGTTTTATCACTGACTCCGCTCTGGGGCAGGATGGTCTCCACTGCATAAACCATACACTTTCAGAGTATCTTGCTCCACAGCTCAGTAAAATTCAAAAAGGTTGTTTCAGGAACACAGTCACTGCCTTGGTTATTCACAACCCATTGTCTGGAGCACAAGAGGGTCTTTCCAAGAAAGAACAGGGATCGGTGATAATGTTTTCAAACTGCCAACACCCTCAGGTGGTGAGAGGGGAAGTCCTCTTATCCTGCTCCCGCTCATCCCTAATACTTTTGGAGGCTGAGGGCATCATACATTTACATAAAGTTTAGATGCACCCAGAGGCAATTTAACTCTCCATTTCAGATTACAGTTTGGTTTATTGCTCTGCACTGCTTCCCGCAGCTCCCATTGGCCAGGAACGGCAATCTGTGGCCAATGGGAGCTATGATTGCCTGTACCTGTGGAGGTGCAGATAAACAAAGTGCCTTGCAGCCAGTTAGTGGCTTGCACGCCATGACACAGCCACGACCCAGAGTTTGAAAACCCATGCACTAGTAGGTGCAGCTTGAGTACTCCTGAAGGAGCCAACAGTAATAGTCCAGCAGGCCCACCAACAGGGGGGGGCAAAAGGGACAGTTGTCCCAGGAACCAGAGATTAAAAAGGGCCCAGGGTTCCCAGCCACTGCTACTGCAGGAGCAGCAGCAGCTGAAACCCCAGGCCCTTTGAATTGCTGCTTGAGCGCTGTGTGGCATGGTCCAGGCAGCTCTAATGGCTGGGGAGGAGGGACCACATTGAGCTCCAGGTGACCTTAAATGCTGGCTGCTTTCCAGCCCCACCCCTTCCACTGAGGCCTCACCCCTTCCAGGAACACAGAACCAGGTTCCTACATTTTGCCCAGAGTCCGGCAAGTCTGTCAGCACCCCTGTACACCAGAAGCTGCATTTTTATACCATTTCCCACAACTCTGGAATCTGAATAGCTACAGTAACCTTAGCATATCTCCGGCTTATACTCCACAGAAACCTTCCAGTACCAAACCAGGATGTACAGTGCCTGTGCTCTTAAGAAACCCTATGCCAAAAAACTAGCATACAGTGCTGATGAGCAGTCCTACCACAATGCACAACTGTGGGCTCCCACAAATCCCACAGTAATAAACATAAGGAGGGCAGCTTCATCAGGCATATGCCACAATATCACTCACTGCAGTACCTGCAATGTCCTGCAATGATTCAGGTTTTCAAATATCTTCAATTCTTTCTTCCCTCCTCTTCTCCTACAGGGCTGTCCATTTTGATTGCTGTCTCCATCTACACCGCCCGATTCCCACAGTACTTCACACAGCCTGCATACCACCATGGCTACTCCTTCATATTGGCCTGGATCTGCTTTTGCTTCAGCTTCATCATTGGCATCCTTTACCTTGTCCTGAGAAAGAAATAAGGCTGAGAGGAGTTCAAGGAGTTGGGGGAGGGTTAGAAATTGGGGATGGGGAAGATGAGGAATCATTCAGCTGGAAGAACTGTTTGGCCAATAACACCAAAAAAAGCCCACCACAAATGAATCCACCAAAGAGCAAGAAACAGCTCCTGTCCAGCCAGCACCTCCTTGATCCTGAGCCTTAAAGTTACAGACAAATGGCCTTGTCACCAGATGCTGCTCTCCTTCTTCACAAAGTTGGGCTGTGCCTTAAGGAACCACCAGACTCCGCATCACCAACTTGGCAGCACATCAAGGAAATGAGCGCTGCATCTTCCTTCCTCCCCCCTCTCCTCCCTATTTCTCCATAGCATGTGTTGTGGGTGGGGCAGTGAGGGATAAGACGTTTTGCCTAAGAGAACAATGGGATAGGCCTTTTTTGTTACATTTTTATAAAGGTTAAAGACATTATATCTGGAAACAGCCCAACTAGACTAAACTTCAAATTTTAACAAATATTATCATTGCAAATTTATTGTCATCCTGTTTCCTACTTAAGAAAGAGACTAATTCCCATGAATAGATTTGGGGAAGAGGTGGAGGGATGGGAGGAGAGAGGGAAGGAAGGAGACAGGCAAGGATTATAGTAACAGAGGATGCAGTTATAACTCAGCGGTACCCACCCCAGGGAGTAATCTGGTGGGGTGGGGGGTGTCTCTCCACTATAGTTGGCTGTGTATCTCTTAACACAGCAGCATGATGAAGAACTCAGGGAGTCCCTATGAAGCCATGAACAGCCAGATTTGTGATGCATGTGCTCTATAAGCCACGGGACTGAAGGGACTTTCCAAGCGGATCCCTGAGGCAGCCTGTTTAGGCTTGTGGGATCTCACTGTTCAACACTGAATTGGGTTTTTATAACTATCTGTAGGTAATAGATTTTTCCTCCTCATTGTATGGGTCATTAATCAAACCCCACTGTGTCATTGTCAGTCACTTCAAAGTAAGAGCCATTTGATGGCAGAAGAAATAAGGCCTAGTAGTTAGAACGGGGCGGAATTGAGAATCAGGAATCCAGCATTCTGTTCCCAGCTCTGTCACTTTACCTGTTTGTGACTATGTTCTTCCATCTGTAAAATGATGTTAGTTATTCCTACCTCCCGGGGGTGTTGAGAGGCTTCGTTAATTAATGCCTATACAAGGAAATCCTCACACAAAAGGCTGTTTGGGAAAAAATAGCATTGTTGTGTCATAATTGCAGGAATAGAGTTACTGTCTGCATCAGGGTATCCAATCCAAACATTTCTGTCCCTTTGAAAAGCTTAAATAGTAAATGGAGATTGCTAGTGGCAAGGCCTCAGGACTCACTATGGTTATGTCCACAAATTAGAACTCGGTGGCAACAAGAAATTCATGGGTGCAGGGTTAGTTGGAACAGTATTTTCTTTCATGCTTTCTCTGTTACATTCTCTTTCCATATAGACTTTGTTAATTCGGTGGACATATTTTAGTACTGTACGCGGCTGTTTCTTTGACAGAGTAAGTGTTTATTTCTACAGTCATTGTAAATATTTTGATACAAATGTTTCTAGCTTTAGGGATATAAAATACAATCCAATTCCCTTTATTTTACACATTTTTGCCTCTTTATTATTATTTTTTTAAAGAAGTGTTTGAGAGGATTAATGAAGGTGTTGCTCTTCCTGCCAAAGAAAGCTCACTCTGCTCTGATGCTGAAAAACTACCAGATGGTGGCTGGTGCAGATTATACAATTTCTCTTTGGGTGTGTGCCAGGCTATTGTTGCAGGTTCTCTGCAATTCAAGCAGATGCCACTGTACTTGGCTATGCTTGGTTCACATTTTCAAGCTTTCTTCATAGCCATGAGAACTGGATACTTAGTTACAAAAGCAGAGGTTCTGATACAGTCCCATGACTCCAGAAACTCACACTCAAGGCAAGAGCCCCTAGTGCTTATGTTACAGTTTCACCCTGGGCATGAGTAGGACCCAGTTCCAACACCAGCATTGTAAAGATTTACTATGTACATCTTTATTTTGGAAGCTGGGCAAGATGACTGACTGGAGCCCTGTCCACCTTCAACTTCTATGATTTAATGCCTGGACTAAGGTCTAGGACATAGTTAGAGTGGTACATACTCACAAACGGGCTCTAGGAGAAATCAGCTTTAATGGTGTGTGACTTCTGCTCCACAAGTATAAATTGGCTGAAATATCACTATGGGACATGAGAACCAACTGGAAGGAATACTTGCTCTGTGACTGGTGTTCAGAGGCTTTTCTCACCTCTTGGAGAAGCCCCATTAGCCCTACAGTGCCTCACCCTGAGACATGCCTGGGAGGAGGCTCTGCCACCCCAGCTCAGGAGGCTGTGAGCTAATTCTGTGCAACTCAACCTGTTTAGGCTCAACACCTGTAAAAGGAGAAGGCAGTTGTTCATAGCTTATTTCGAAATAGCGTGTCTACACTGCAGGGAAGCCTCAAAATGAGTCCGAGGCAGGCTTCCCCAATGTAGACGTGCTATCTTGATTTAGAGCCCCAGGAGGAATAACTTAGAATGGACCTGATGAGGGGCTATTTCGAAATAGCAGAAGTGGAGCGTCTACACAGCCCCTATTCTGAAATAACTCTTTCAGAATAGGTGTTATTCTTCGTAGAATAAGGTTTACAGAAGTCAGAATAAGCCATCCGTTATTTCAAAATTATTTTGAAATAACGGAATTGCTGTGTAGACACTCGCATAGTTATTTCGGAATAACAGCCATTATTCCAAAATAACTTTGCTGTGTATACACACCCTCTGAGTTTACTGCTTGGAAGTGGGCAGGGACTGAGTGTAACAGGGCTTTCCCTAGTTGGTGCCAGTTTGGATTAAACCAAAGTCACTGCAATGTAACCCCGTCCAGAGGGGGGTCTCTCTATTCCAAATACCTGAGTCTCACATCTGATGAACCCTCAACATGTGGAAATGAAGAGCCACAGACTCACCTAGGGAACTGGATATAATACATCTTGTAAGATACGTCACATATATACGAGTACTGTACCTGGGGAAAAAGGAAGCTGAAAAAGTGAGAAGCAAGCAGTATTACACGTTGTCTGGAAAAGCATGCTTTATCATATGGGAACAAATGCCCACTGAAGGTTAATACATTGGAACACAAACTTTTGCTGGTAAGGCATTAATCTAGAGCCTATTGAAAGTCTTGCTGTTGATTTCAATGGGCTTTGAATCACACCTTAAAAAGGCTAAGAGGAACACTGGCCTAAATAGCTAAGAATATGAGAATAAATAAGGAATCCTTTAAATACAACTGTAACCCAGATGAAGCCAGCAGCAGCCAGGGCTAGATTCAATATCTAGGAGTTCCTCTCCATCCAGCCAACACAGAACTGGCTCGAGCCCCCACCCAGGAACCTGGGAAATTCACACACCAGCCTGGGTGCCTCTGAGAGGCAATGCTTCCCTACTCCCAAGCAGAGTCTGAGTGTAGAAAAGAAACTTGTAATAAAAGGGAGGGAAGTAACTTGGCATTAATTTGGGAAAACACCACAGACAGGGTTCATAAACAAAACCATGAGTAACAGTCCCACCCCAATAGGTTGGACAATGTCCTTTTCATCTCAAGTTCTTAAGTCCAGTAACCCAAAAATCCCCTTCACGTGTCCAATTTTTCTCTGCATCCCACTCACAGTTGCTGTCCTCCGTCAGTGCAGACCCAGAGTTCAGAGGTGCAGCCACAGAGCTCACTTGCCATCCTGGGGGGGGGGGCTTCAGACGCACCTTATTCACTCTGCTGTTTGGGCACCTGTTCACTGCTCCTCGCTGCTAGTCACCTTGCTGGTCACTCACTGGTCACTCCTGCTAGCTGCCTGCTCACTGCTCTCACTGAGCCTCTTCACCACCATACTGCCAGCCACCTCCTCACCAAGCCTCTCCACCAGCTGTTCTGCTGGCCGCTCACACTTCTCTCTTGCCATCCTGTTAGCCACGTCACACCTCTCCAGCCACTCAATAACCAGGTGACTGTCAGTCACCTTCTGGTACCACTGGCCTGTCTTCTGTGACCTCTGCCCATCAGTCACCCGGTCACCAGCTCTGGGCAGAAACACAGTCTTACCACAAGTGGTTGCAGCTCTCAGTGATTTCCAGGCAGGGCAGAAACAGTTTTATCACAACTAGTTTCAGTTCTGATTGAGCAATTTAAAATAACAAAACAGGCTCCTGATGAAGTCTATTTAGTTCTGTTCTTTGAACAATGGGGAGAAACAGGCTGAACCACTCTTACAGAGGCCTCTTGTTGAGGGTGTGCGGGCAGTCTCTTAGCTAGACTTGTCCCCACCCCTTTCTTCTGCAGTGCTCTGACATTCCAGCCCTTGTCTTACTGAGGTTATTTCAACTGAGAGTGACCCCCTGTCATGGGACAGGGTAAGCACAGCCCTGTTTTCTGTATTCCCACCATGGTGGATAAAAATAGATGATTTTTTTTTTAAATTGAATTTTTTAAAATTTAAATAACTTTTTTTAATTTAAAGGATTTTTTAAAAAATAAATTAAAATAATCAATAACCTATTGTCATTTTTCCCCCTGTGTGTGAGACTTTGCACTATTATTTTTCATCTCATTTCTATTACTCCAGTTTTGAAGGTCATCCAAATCTACTTGTATGACATTCCAGTTCTCCTCCATATCAGCAATATCCCTTACTTAGTTTCATCTGGAAATTTTATTACCACTCTCCCACTTGTTGTGCTAAGATCGTTAATGAAAATATTAAATAAGATTGGTCCCAAGACTGAACCCTGAGGAACTCCACTAGTAACCACCCTCTAGCCTGACAGTTCACCTTTCATTATAACTCCTCATTGACTCCCCTTTAACCGGTCCCTTGGCCTTGACCACCTTTCAATTCTTGTGCTAATCCACATTTTGTCCAGTTTAACTAATAATTTACCATGTGCAACAGTATGAAATGCTTTAATAAAATCCAGATAGATTACATCTACTGCATTTCCTCTGTCTAAAAACATTAGTTATCTTCTCAAAGAAAGTGGTGAGCTTGGTTTGGTGAGATCTAACTTTTGTAGAACTATGTTGTATATTATCCCACTTACCATTTTACTAACTTACTTTCTTTTTCAAAAATTGTTCTAAGATTTTGCATCCAACTGAAATCAAACTAACGGGTCTGTAGTTTACAGATCACTTCCCCCCCCTTCATAAAAATAGGTACTATAATAACAATTATTCAGTCATAGGTACAAACCCCAAGTTTATGGATACATTAAAAATCCTTGCTGTCAGTCTTGTAATTTCATGTTTCAGTTTCTTTGATAATCTTGGCTGGAGATTATCTTCCTCTATCTCCCTGATTTGGTCCCATTAAGCTGTTAGAGTTTGACTTCCACATCTGAAGTGGTAATTTCTACTTCTAATTCCTCAGTTATGTTCGTCTCTACCCCAAGCTCCTTGCATTATACAAGTATCCATGTTAGTCTGTATGTACAAAAACAACAAGGAGCCCTGCAGCACCTTAAAGACTAAGGATATGTCTACACCTGCTCCCTATCTCAAGATAGGGATGCAAATGTGGTGTACCGGAATTGCTAATGAAGCGCAGGATTTAAATATGCTGCGCTTAATTAGCATAATCGCGTCTGGGCACCATTTTGAAATCGTGTTATTGAGAAATAAAACGCCCCGTGTAGCAGCGTTATTTCGAGAGAAAACCCTTCTCTCGAAATAACTGTTACTCCTCATAAACTGTTACTCCATTTTATGAGGAGTAACAGTTATTTCGAGAGAAGGGTTTTCTCTCGAAATAACGCTGCTACACGAGGCATTTTATTTCTCAATAACACAATTTCAAAATGGTGCCCAGACGTGATTATGCTAATTAAGCCCGGGATATTTAAATCCCGTGCTTCATTAGCAATTTCGACACACCACATTTGCATCCCTATCTCGAGATAGGGAGCAAGTGTAGACGTACCCTAACAGATTTATTTGGATATAAGCTTTCATGGGCAGTCTTGCTTCATCAGCTGCGCCCTAATTGCAGAGCTGTTCTTGCTTATCTTTCCATTTAGTTTAAACTGAATTAGCTCATTAATTACTTCAGGGTTCGGCTTTGGTATCTATTTAATTGCTGTTTTAAAACAAGAAAAAAGATTATTTCGTCATAGAAGGCACAGTAAGCTTGTGTAACTCCTTGCCAGACTATGTTATGAAGACCAAAAGTATAGCAGATTTTTTTTAAAAGAGTGAGATAAGTTAATGGAAGATAGGTCCATCAATGGCTATTAGCTAAGATGGGCAAGGATGCAAAGCCATTCTCTGAAGTGTCCCTAGCCAGAACACTTCTGTTTGCAGACCTGGGAATGGGGGGCAGGGAATGGATCGCTTGATCACCTGTTCTGTTCATGCCCTCTGAAGCACTTGGCATTGACCACTGTCAGAAGACAGTATACTGGGCTGGATGACCCAATATGGCCGTTGTCTTCTACAAACAGTACTTCTAGGAGGTCCTTGCTTCTTACCAATACTACATCTAAAATGGCATCGCCTCTTGTTGGTTCAGTGACTCTTTCATGAATAAATCTGTCAGCTACCACATCCAGGAATAACTGGCCCCTACCATTATTAGTAGCACTTGTCCTTTAATCTATATCTGGGAAATTAAAGTCTCCTATAATCACACAATTCCAAGTAATGTTTATTTAACTAAAATATTAACAATGCCTCTGTCCATATCTAAATTGGATCCTGGGGGGTGTCTGTTGCATACCCCAATCATTGTCCAACTTAGAGCATCTATTACCTTTCTTCCGCCAAGTTATTTTGACCCAAACAGATTCTGTTTTATCCATTCCATTACTTCTAATTTCTTTACAGACTAGCTTGTCACTAATATACAATGTTGCTCTGCCATCTTTACCCATATTTCTGTCTTTCCCGACCAGCACATACCTTTCAATACCTGAACTCTAGGAACTCAGCCAAACTAAATGTCATTTATGAGAATTCCTTTGATAAAGTCTCACAAGAAGCTAGAGAAGGACACGTGGGGCATTTCTATCCTACACTAGATATTGTATGACAGCTCGCCAGGACAAATCAGACTAAATAGCAACTTCTCAATATCCAAAGAAGTTAACATCATGGGATGTCCCAGGGACTAGAGCAAAGAGCATAGCTGTATTAATAAAATGCCAAGATGAGAGATTATTTTATTAGTTCACACTAGGGAGGACTGGGAGGACCTTTGGGAAGATCTGCAGAGATGGATTAGAGTTATAACAGCAGGCTGACACTGATCTTAGATGAATGGGCAATGCACATTGGAAAGAATAGTTCAAACTGTGTGTACTCACGGATGGGTTCTGAATTATTTGTAAACTCTCAGGGAAGAGATCTAGGCCCTGTTGTTGACAGCTCGATGAAGATGCCTGCTCAATGTGCAGTGGCAGTTCCAAAAATATGATTCAGAGGCTGGGCTGTATTTATCAGGGGATTGAGAATAATACAGAAAATATGACAGTGTCATTCTGTAAAATGATGGCCTGCCTTAATCTTTAATACTGTGGTCAGCGTTTGGTCACCTCTTAGCTAAGAAGACAGCAGAAACAGAAAAGTGGCAGGAAGGGGTGATGGAAATGATTAGAGGCACAAAGAGCTTTTATCTGAGAAGATATTTAAAAAGCCTAGCAGCTAAATTCAGGCCTGGAGTAATTCTGCTGTCTAGTGGAATTACACCTGTGGTGAATTTCACAGTAGAACTATTCAGAGGAGGAACATTAGAACATAAAAATAAAATATTGCTCCATGCAAAACACCCACAGCCTATGGAATGTCCTAGCCTCAGGGGCCACCAAGACATTATTGTTACTGCACAGAGTTTTGGAAGAGGCTAGTTTACGTTCATAGCAATACCAGTTAAGATAACAAGAACACTCAGGGTCTGAGCTGATTGCTTGAGGAGTGAAGAAGGAATTCTACACCCACTCCCTTTTTACAGCACTGCACAGTTGGCAAGGTGTATTATTGTGGGTTTTTCAGTTCCCTTTGAAGCATCTGGCACTAGACACTGTCAGAGAGATGATACTGGACTAGACGTGCCACTGAGCTGATGTGATATGACAGATCCTATGTTCCACAACTCACCCAAAGTACGTGGGTATCTAGGATAAATATACACCTTGTCATTTGTTATATTGCTTAGAAAAATGACTGCCTTCCTGCTCGACTGCTGTGATTGGCATGGATGGCCATAAGTAGCAGCTCTTCCCCATTTACCTACTCTAAATTTCACAGGCTTTTATTGTGGTTCAGACTATGCAGAAGTGGGGAAAGTCAGCCCAAGGGGAGAGAGTGTCCTCAACAAATACTTCTTCAGAGGTGAAGGGAGAACATGCTTTTAAAAACTGACTTCGGGGACACCTAACTACTCTGTCTTAACCACTGGGCCCCAGACACTGACCATTACCAAGACTCAGTGTTGGAATTTGGATGGGAGCCTAACTTTTGGGGCTCTTGACCGAGTTTGCTCCAAGAGTAGTTTTTCAGTTTTGCGGAATAGCAGAAGAAACATTTTTTTCTGGAAATAATTCCCGGGATGAGGTTTTTGTTTGTTTTATTATGCTTGACAAAGAAGCTTTCAGTCACCACTCTGATATTACCCTGGGCTAAAGGCTTATCTATTGGTTGATTCACCATCCCTCACAAATTTTAAGTCAAGATTGGTTTTGTCTAAAAGATATGCCCTAGTCCAAACATGAAGGGATTCAGGGAAATCTTATGGCCTGTAATGTACAGGTCAGACTACATGACTACTGTAGTTCCTTCTATCTTTTAATCTATAATTTCACAAGGAATATAGGCAGTTCTTAGGGCTTATGGGCATGCCCAAAGTTGGACCACTGGGACCTTAAAATGGGGTGCATGGCCATTCTAAACTGGACTATACCTTTAATATGGACCCTTCTGGGTGTGGAACTACAGATCCCACAATACCTCGTTGCAGAGGAAGGACTCAGTGTCTGAACTGATGTGTATAAGAAGAATGCAGATTAAATCATGCAATATGATGTCATCATTTCCATAGAGCCATAATTGTGTGCACCAGCCATGCACAAGAACACTTAGCCATACAAGCACGAGGCTCAGTTCTGCAAGGTACAAAATATCTCCTTTGAGGTAGGGAGGTCATTGAAAGCTGAGGGTTCTCAGCACCTCATAGGAAGCACCAACCAGGGGTGGGCATAAAGTCCTGGCCCAACAGAGTTTACAGAATCGATGGGTGGGAAGGCGGGGAAATGCTAACTAAAAAAAGTCAGGTATCGTCTTTACAGCTGGAACCCTTCCCTGAGTAGGTGGGTTTTCAGAAGTTCTTCTGAAGGAGAAGAGGCTTAGTGTACATTAAGTGGAGGAAGCTGTTCTGACCATACTGCATGTCCTGCTACCTCTTGGCAAAATATCACTGCAGCCTTTATGGGAAAATTGTGAGCAGCCCCGAGAGCACTGGATAGGGCTCAAAAGCATTACATGAGCAGGAGGGATGCAAGGGGGAAAGAAACAATTATCCAGCCAAGGACATCAAGTACTCAGGGCTAACATGGAAATATGAAGGTATTGTCTGTCAAGTGTCCATATTGTGCAATTAAACACTGTTCTCAAAATCCAAACGACTCGGTCTGTGTTACTAAGCATTATGCAACATACCTTTCAAACCAGATTGCACAAACCACTGGCGGAGAAAATGTAGGGAACCACCCTGTCTGGGAAGGAGGAAGAAATCAACAAGTAAGCTCTTAAACATCTGCAAGTATCTGAAAGTCAGAAACCCAAAAAGGGGATAAGAAAGAAGCCAAGATACAAGATCTTAGAAATCTGTGTTATGAATTACTACGCTACATTGTACACCATGACTCTTGTAGCTATAACTAATATAATGGAATCAAATAGAGCAAAGGTTTGTAAGTCAGGGATGTTTTATAATGGTGAGAACTGTTAAGCTGCAGGGGTAACGGCAAAAGTCCCATTGCTTGACACCAATGAAAATAAGACTGGACAAAAGCTCTGGAAAATACATTGAAAGGAGTGATCCCGAGCTGCCCAATGTAGAAACGAACTCACTGATCTAGTAATTCTTGTCTAGCACTAATTTTTATGGCTTCACTTTTCCCTGCGCTCATCAAGGTTGGGTGTGAAAACTGCTGTTTTATATATTGCCACTAGAGGCCAGTGAAAGACCAATAATAATTTGCCACCTCCTACAGCTCCGCAACCAAGCCTTAGCGATTTGGCTGTCGGAAGCTGATGAGCATTGATCTGCAAATCATGGCAGAAATCTGAAATCTCTTCCCGGAGTGTCACCCCCACTAACATTGCACAAGTCCTTCAGGGTAGCATGGAACTGGACTCAGTGAAGAATGGATGTGGCTGCTGTTCCTGCTGCCTGTGGCTTAGTGGGAGGGAATTGCTCTAGGAATGAGTGTTGAATATTCTCAGTAGAACATCCTGTCTCATTGCAATTGTAAAGGGACTGTCAGCTCCTTACTAAAACTCAGTGGGGGTTTTTGGTTTGTTCACTCCCAGTATCAAAAGGAAGGGAAGGGTCTTTGATAAATCAGGATTCTGAGACAGACAGTCCCCAGGAAAGTAGGAAGATGCCAGTGCTCCAGGTCAGCCAGATGACTGGGTGGGCAGCCAATGAGGGAGTGAAAAGGCTGGGGAGAGTCTGGTCCTCTGTGTCAGCTACATTTCCTGGGTCTGACGGAGGCTGAGCTAAGGAGAGAGCAGGGCCCTGAGCTGAGCTGCGAGGAGAGCCTTGCCAGCCAGATAGCAGCAGATCCATGCTGGAAGCAGGGCTGCAACCACAGAGCTAGAGGGGCCAGAGAAGCAGCCCAGGAGCTGGAGGCAGCACAGCAGAGAGTAGGGCTGGGGCTGGAGCTGGGTGTGGTGAGCAGCAAGGGAGAGCAAGGGAGATCCTGGGTAGAGGCCCAGCGCACGGCAACTCCACCAGTCAGGAGGCCTAACAGGCCAGACTGGGAAGGGGCTGATGCTCGGGAGAAGGCTCCTGCCACCCACAGCAATTGTCTGACCCGCAGCATCCCCGTAGCACAGCCAAAGCCTGAGGAGACGGCCTGGGACCTACAAGGAACAGACTGAACTGTCCTTACACTCCAGAGACAGGGTGTGTGAGGTCTCCATGCCACAGAGTGGAGCAACGTGTCTTCCAGTGACTATTTCCATTTTTCCTTATTCTCTCTTTTTTTAATTGATTGCTGTTTAATAAACTGTATTTGCTTTGAACTGTACATAATCATCAGTGGTCCAGGGAAGCGTTCAATGTGAAGAAAGCACCCTGGAGTGGGGACACCCTAGCCCCTACTCTAGGTGATTACAACAAGGTTAGGGGTTGAGCCCTGTGACAGGGTGTGCATCCCCTGCACTGAGACAGGAGGGGCTAAAACACTGTGGGCAGAGGAAGTCCCATCCCTCCACCACAACTGGGTATGCTCCAAATCAGGGCTACTCAACCCACGGCCCATGGGCCACATGCGTCCCGTGGCCTGTTTGTTTGCAGCCCGTGGCGCATTTGGGTTTACGCAGGGCTCAACATGCGGCCTGCAGGTGGGATCCTTTGAACATGGCCTCTACTGGGAACATGCTCCATAATGGCAAGTCAATATAATGGTCTTCTGTTGATATGAGTTTTAGTAGTTAAATTCCTAAACTGTCATTGGTCATTAAAAGTGCTGTCATATGGGTGGAAATCGGGTATATATTGCATTTTATTAATATCAGCAGAACTGACTCAAATGGGGCCTGCGTGTTGTGTGGTCTTGCCTTAATCTTTGTATTCATGCCCATCAGTGTGAAAGAAGCTATTTTCATATATTTGCATATATATTTGCATGTATATGCAACCACACTTAAGTTATGGCCCTCTGCATGTGCTGTGAGTATCATTGTGGCCCCCGGGGCTTCCAAAGTCGAGTATCCCTGGCTTAGAGGGAACACTGGTCATGGCATAGCTTCAAAAGAGCACCACCTGGGTCTGTTGCCTGTGGGTGGGGTGTTGGCCACTCATACAGTTGAATCAGTGTTGCTCACTGCTTAGTGAAAGCCAGTCAGCGTTTTGCTATGTGATGAGCCGTGATCCTGAAGAATTTCTATAGCGTTGGACTTGAAAAATGTTATAAGAGGTTTTAACAAGATGGTAAAAGGAGAATCACAAGCACTTGTAAGATTACAATTGTGTGTTTATTTGTGTATTATTGTTAAACTAATAGTAAAGTCCTGATTTTCAAGCACTGGACTGCTAATGTTAACAAATACCACATAGCATATACATTCCTTTCCATTCTAATCACAATAATGTTCGACAATAATAGGAATTCTGGCCTTCTGTGTAATTTTTTAAAATCATTTTAAGTGAACATTGAAATGATAAAATAAATTATATTTACCAGACTTACGTTACTATGATACGATCACATGCGCAGTAACTCACCAAGAAAGGTTTCACTAGGTAGAGAGCTACCATGCTCTATTGTTTCATTGCATTGAAATGAATGTTGCAGGGGGAAGGGCAAAGTCATAGTTTGTGTAGGGCGCCAAAAACTTTTGAGCTGACCCTGGTTTGAGGTAAAACATTTTGATTTTGTTTCATCACTACAATGAGTAAGGAAGGAAGTTTGGAATTTGATTCCAATACATATTCCTTCCTCGAGTGCAGGAGAGTGGATTAAAGGTTTTCTGTAGGCTCCTTCCAGTCCGACAAGTCTATGATCCTTTAGACTTTGGATGACAAAATCTGAAAAGGGTACGTCTACACTGCATCCCTATTTCGGACTAGGGATGCAAGTGGAGACGACCTAAGTAATTAATGAAGCGGGGATTTAAATATCCTGCACTTCATTAACGTGATCTCGCTGGCGCGCTAGTTCGAATCACAGCTGATTCGAACCAGGAAGTGCACGCCGGGACGCGTTAGTTTGGACTAAAGCCCTTAGTCCGAACTAATGTTACTCCTCAAAAAATAAGGAGTAACGTTAGTTCGGACTAAGGGCTTTAGTCCGAACTAACGCGATCGGCAGGCTTTCCTGGTTCAAATCAGCTGTGATTCGAACTAGCGCGCGCAGATCGCGTTAATGCGCGGGATATTTAAATCCCCGCTTCATTAACTACTTCGGTCGTCTCCACTTGCATCCCTAGTCCGAAATAGGGATGCAGTGTAGACGTACTCAAACAGGGTTGGTTCTAGTCCAGGATCCATTTCAGCCAAGCTATCAAAGCGTATAGAGTTTGAGTAAGAAGTCTCTGGTTCTGGCCAGGCTGTATTCTAAGAAGAGCACTTGTGAGCATCGCCATAGTTGCCCAACAATTTCCATTATAGCTCTCTGTTTTCAGATGCTTATTGCTTTGACAAGCTTTCCCCATCTGGGCTGAGCTTTTCCATGCTGGCATCTCTGCCTCATGCTGGTTTAAATAAATAAATACAAGTGAGCAAAAATAGTTCATCTGTTTCCAAGCACAAGGTTACAGAAAAACAAATGGTTTTATCCATGTTAAATTTTCTCACCATTCATTCCTTGAACAGCTCTGGCACCATCACAATGTGGAGAAGGCGGTGAAATCTGGTAGGAAAGTGGTCCTGGAGTCAGTCAGGTGCCTTTTGCTGTTCTCATGAAAAGTCATTCAGATTTGCCCAAGTCATATGTTGCCTAAAACCACCATTCTGCACATATGCTATAGACGTGGTAAGAGGCTTGCTCCTTATTTTCTGAATGTTCAAACTGCCCTGCATACAGCTCCCAGTGAACGCTCTTGTGACAATACATGCACAGCACAGTACAGCACTGGAGCACCAAAAAGAACACAGGCAAACAGAGGACAGGCAAACAGGAGTTTGCCTGGGATCAATCTGAGAGAAACTATAGTGAGTGCTGCATCGGGGGGGCTGTGTTTTGAGAAGGTGGGGTGAATATCCAGGTGTCTGTCTGCTGTGACCATTATTTGATGGAGCTAGTTGCAGGGATTGTTTGTTTGTTAAGTGGGAAGTGGGAATGCATTGTTCCAGGTGGGCCTTGAGTGGTTATTTAGAGGGAGGGCTTTGGACCAGGCCAACTGCTTTGTAAAAAACAACCAGTTGCAAAATGAGGGTACATCTACACTGCACGCTTATTTCAAAATACACTATTCCAGAACAGTTATTCCGAAATAGCTTTCTTCAAAATAGCACATCTACACTGCAGGGAAGCCTCAAAACTGGTCAGAGGGAGGCTTCCCTAACGTAGATATGCTATCTCGATTTAGAGACCCAGGAGGCACTAGGGAGGAATAACTTACAATGGCCCTGGTGAAGGGCTGTTTCAAAATAGCAGCAGTGGAGCGTCTACACACGCCTTATTTCGAAAGAGCTATTTCAGAATAGGCATTATTCCTCATAAAATGAGGTTTAAAGATTTTGGAATAAGCTGTCCGTTATTCAAAATTATTTTGAAATAATGGAATGGCTGCGTGGACGCTCACATTGTTATTTCAAAATAATGCTAGTTATCTCAAAATAACTGTACAGTGTAGACACACCCTGAGTGACTGGTGAATAGAGGGGCCGGCAAGCAGAGGGAGTTTGCCTGGGGGAGCTCCCCACAGAGTGTTTTTTTTTTCCTTTTCAGGTTCTGTGAGGAGGAAATACAACACCCAAAGAGGCTCCTAGCAGGAAGGCAGTGTGGATAGGGAGCAATCAACTGTTGTGACCTGCACGGGATGTGTCATGTTTGTCTTTCTCCCAGAAGAGAGAAGTGACTTTGCCTGTATGAAGTGCAAGCTGGTCTCCACATTGAAAGAGAAGGTTACAGGACTCGAGGCCCAAGTATCTACCCTGCATTACATCCAAGAAAATGAAAACTTTCTGGATAGAAGTCAGAGTTTGCTACTGAGGCACAGCATGCTAAAAACTCAGAAGGGCACCACACAGCAGAAAAGAAAATTGGCAGCATTTGACCTCCAGAAAAGAGAGAGGAGAACTCATGTACCTCCTGTACAGATAGAGGAGATAAGCTATTTTTTTCAGACTCTCTGCACAGGTACTACTTTGAGAATGGTTTGGAAGACTTATCCATAGAAAGGAATCAGAAGAAGATCCTATTACCTGGAAGGCCAGGGATGCATTGTCCTAAGGCTGGGGGTTCAACGACCACCACTCCCAAGAAGAGGAGATGAGTGGTGATGGTTTGGGACTCCCTCCTAAAGGGAGCAGAGTCATCCATCTGCCTGACAAACCAGGAAATTCAGAAAGTGTGCTGCTTGCCTAGAGCAAGAATTCAGGATGTGACAGTGTTTGGTGAGACTGATCAAGCCATCAGATCGTTTCCCCTTCCTACTTTTCCGCATGGGCACCAATGTTACTGCCAAGGATGACCTTGAGCGGATCACTGCAGAACAGCTGGCTTGGGGAAGAGGAATAAAGGAGTTTGACATTCAAGTTGTGTTTCTCCTCCTCCGTCCTCCCTGTTGAAGAAAAAGGCCCAGATAGGGACCATCAAATGGTGGAGGTAAATGTGTGGTTGCACAGGTGTGTCAGAGGGTGGGCTTTGGATTCTTTGACCATAGGATGCTGTTGCAGGAAGAAGGATTGCTAGGAAGAGATGGGCTCACCTAATGAAGATAGCATCTTCACAGGCAGGCTTGCTCATCTAATGAGGAAGGCTTTACACTAAGTTTGCCAGGGGATGGTGATCTAAGTCCTGAGGTAAGTGAGAAAGTAGGATAATGGGAGGAAACCCAAGGAAGAGGGTGTAGTTGGGGAGGGCTCCTGATTCAGACTGGGAAAGCAGGACAATTGACTAGTTATCTTAGGTGCCTGCACATGAATGCAAGAAGCCTTGGAAACAAAGAGGAAAATTGGAAGTCCTGGCACAGTTAGAGGTGAAAATAAGGGAGTGTGCCCCAGTGCACCGCTATGGCAAGAGCCAGCCCAGGGTGTGCTCTTTAGAAAGCTGTCCTGAGGAAGGCACTTTAAAGAGCTGGGCACGGGGGCAGAGGGGGAGGGGCAGAATCGGCCCCTGTCTGGTTGCAGATACAGCAGTCTGGCCCCAGCCCCGATCCCACGGTCTGGCCCCCATCTGCCGCAGGAGGGGCTGGCAACGGCCCCCATTGGCCATAGCAGCCTGGCCCTGACCTTGCTCCTGCCTTGGCGGGGGTAAGAGGAGTGGTGGAATTGGCCATGGTGATCTTAGCTCAGCCCCTGACCAGCTACGACAGCCTGGTCCCAGCCAGGTAAGCTAACGCTGCCCCAGGGCCCCACACATACTCTTTCCCCCACCCCAACATTCTGCCTTGACTACTGCACCCCTCCATGCCCCAACCCCTGCCCTGAGCCCGTCATACACCCCAACTCTGACTCCTGCATCCCTCCACATCCCCAGCCCTGTGCCCTGACTCCTGCACCCCCCACACCCAACCCTCTCCCCTGAGCCTCCCACATACCGCACTTCATCCCACACTTACATTTCTTACAGATGCTGTTGTATCACAATACCCCCCTGCCTGAGGCACCCCCAAAGGGTGCGGGTTGTGATAGGATAGTACCTGTAAGAATTTAAATTACTTTCATCTCTATCAACTATGATGTGATTGGAATAATAGAGACTTGGTGGGGTAACTCACATGACTAGAGCACTGCCATGGATGGGTATAAATGTTCAGGAAGGACAGGCAGGGAAGAAAAGGTGGAAGAGTAGTGCTGTATGTAAGGCTACGTCTAGACTGCACTGCTTTTGCAGGCTAAGGGGGTATCCCAGAAAAGCAATGCTGTGTCCAAGGAACACATCCACCTTTTCAGACAAATTTTCAAAAAAGCGGATGCGCTCTTTCACCATCCCAGTAAACCTTGTTTTACGAGGAATAAGGGATGTGTTGAAAGAGCACTTTTTTCCGAACTTTGGCTCCGTGCAGACATGCCAAAGTTTGGAAAAGCCTATTTCGACAACAAAGTGGAAAAAGATATGCAATTTGCGTCCCACAAATTGCGTTTCTTTTTCCAACTTACCATTGCAGTGTAGACCTAGCCTAACAGAGCAGTATGATGGCTCAGAGCTACAGTATGAAACTAGACGTGTGGGGATGGGGAAGAAGGGTTTTTTTCTAAAGAAGAGGCCTCCAGGAAAAAGCACAGGTGTCCTGGTGGCCACTCTGTCCACAGCAATCAGAACTTAAATATGAGATAGCATCCAATGAATGTGGACACTGTCTTTCAAAAAGCACATTGCTTTTTCATTGTGCTTTTGCTGCATAGATACTCTCTTTCGAAAGACGTTTTTCTGGAAGATCTCTTCTGGAAAAGCTTCTTCTGAAAGAAGCCTGCAGTCTAGACATAGCCTTGGAGACTTCCTGATGCAAGTGCTGGAGGAACCAACTAGGGGTCATGCCAGGGGTGGATGAGAGTTTTGAAGGGCGCAGGGCCTATTGAAGCACGAGGCCCAGGGCAGCACAATTTCACGCATGCGCCACGGTCACAGCCGACAGGTAGTAGTGCATGCGTGGGGCCTATTGAAGTGCGGGGCCCGGGGCAGCCGCCCCGCTCGCCCTGCCCTATATCCGCGCTGGGTCTTGCTCTTCTTGACCTACTGCTCATAAACAGGGAAGAATTGGTAGGGGAAGCAGAAGTAGATGGCAACCTAGGCAGCAGTGATCATGAGAAGAGCAGCAAAATACAGACCCAGGACTTCAGAAAAGCAGACTTTTCTGATGGGCAGATCCCGTGGGAGGCTAACATGAAGGGGAAAGGAGCTCAGGAGAGTTAGCTGTATTTTAAAGAAGCCTTATTTAGGGCATAGGAACAAACCATCTTAATGTGCAGAAAGAATAACAAATTTGGCAGGCAACTACCTCGCTTAGCAGACAAATCTTTGGTGAGCTTAGACACAAAAACAAAGCTTACAAGAAGTGGAAACTTGGACAGATGGCTAGGAAGGAGTAAAAATATTGCTTGAACATGCAGGATGTAGTCAAGAAGGCTCAAGCACAATTGGAGTTGCAGCTAGCAAGGATGTGAAGGATCACAAGAACGGTTTCTACAGGCATGTTAGCAATAAAAAAAAAATGTCAGGGAAAGCGTGAGAGCCTTACTGAATGGGCGAGACAACCTAGTGACAGATAATGTAGAAAAAGCTGAAATATTCAGTGCTTTTTTTTTTTTTTTTTTGCCTTGGTCTTCACAGAGAAGGTCAGCTCCCATAGTATGGGGTGGAGGTGAGTAGACCTCGGGGTGAAGTAATGGGCTAAGGACTGTTTAGAAAAGCTGGACATGCACAAGTCAATGGGTGCTGATGTGATTGCAGAGCCATTGGCCATTATTTTTAAAATTCTTGGTGACCAGGGGAGGTCCTGGATGACTGAAAAAAGGCAAATGCAGTGCCCATCTTTTAAAAAGAGAAGAAGGAGAATCCAGAGAAATACAGACCCGTCAGCCTCACCTTGGTCTCTGGAAAAATCATGGAGCAGGTCCTCAAGTAATCTATTTGGAAAATACTTGGAGGAGAAGAAGGTGATCAGGAACAGTCAAAATGGATCCCACAGAGCAAGTCATGCCTGACCAACCTGATTGCCTTCCAGGATGAGATATGAGGACAGCAGTGGATTGTTTGATTTTAGCAACACTTTTGAGACAGTCTCCCACAGTATTCTTGCCAGCAAGTTAAAGAAGTATGGATAGGATGAATGGACTACAAGGTGAATAGAAAGCTGACTAGATCACCAAGCTCAGTGATGAATGGCTCCATATCTAGCTGGCAGCCAGTATCAAGAGGAATACCCCAGGGGTCAGTCCTGGGGCTGGTTTTGTTCAACATTTTCATTAATGATCTGGATGATGGGATGGATTTCTACCTCAGCAAGTTTGCAGATTACACTGTGGGGGCGGGGGGGGAGGTGGAAGAGGTAGATATTCTGGAAGGCAGGGATAGGGTCCAGAGAGACCTAGACAAACTGGAGGACTAGGCCAAAAGAAATCTGATGAGGTTCAACAAGGACAAGTGCAGAGTCCTGCACTTAGGATGGAAGACTCCCAAGAACTGTTACAGATTATGAACTGACTGGCACAGGAGGATCTGGGGATTACTGTGGACAAGAAGCTGGATATAGGTCAACAGTGTGCCCTTGTTGCCAAGAACACTAACGGCATATTGGACTGCATTAGTAGCAGTATTGCCAGCAGATCGAGGGAAGTGATTATTTCTCAATTCAGCACTGCTGAGGCCACATCTGGAGTACTGTGTCCAGTTTCAGGCCCCCTCTATGAAAGAATGTGGACAAATTGGAGACTTCAGGAGAGAGCAATGAAAATGATTAGGGGGCTCTGGCACATGACTTATGAGGAGAGGCTGAGGGAACTAGGCTTATTTAGTATGCAGAAGAGAAGAATGTGTGTGTGGGGGGGGAAGGCATTTAATAGAAGCCTTCAACCACCTGAAGGACGGTTCCAAAGAGGAATGAGCCAGGCTTGGCAAAGAGAGTTGGGACTGGTCCTGCTTTGAACAGATGATTGGACTAGATGAGCTCCTGAGATCACTTCCAACCCTTGTCTTCTATGATTCTATGAAAATTGATCCTTCTCTTCCTCTTCCATCAAAATACTCTTTGGTCTGGAGAAGCTGTGAAGGGCTAGAATCTGGAAGATCATGAGTTTTTTGTCTCACCTCTTCCCTTGACTGAAACTGATCTCTGCACTTCACAACCTTTATTATTTATTAGCAGCTGGTACTCAACACAAGCAAATTTAATTTCTCCTGTTCTACAGATAAGGCATTGAGGATCTGAATAAAGTCACTTCAAACTGAGCTGTGAATAGGACCTAGGCGTCTAATATGGCAGATCTGGGTCTTATCAACTCTGCCTCTCAGAATAAATTTTCATAAACTATGTGCTTACTGTGCTGTCTGGGCTACTTCTGCATACTCATCTTCACAAAGTAGTTTTGCACGAATGCACATTGTGAAAGCCAAGCACCATTAATTAAAATAAAACTCAGGAATCCTAACAGCTGATTGGTGCCCAGCAGAATTAGGTTCTATTCCTTGCTTCTGTCAGAGAGTTCTAGTGTGATGCAGGGGAAGACGGTTAAACTAAGCTTTTCAAAGGTGATCACTTTGATTCTCCTTTTTCTGGGTGCCTGATCTGAGGCCTGTAGTCTGATGTGCAGAAGTCCTGGGAACTCACAGCTGCCACTGAAGTCAATGGGAGCTGTGATTTGAACATAGGAAGTGCTATATAACACTCACTTCTCTGGGAAAAAAATCAGGTCCCAGACATCTCAAATTGGGCACCCAAAATTCATGGATAATTTTGATCTTTCTCTGACCTTGAGTTCCCCATCTGTAAAATAGAGAAATAACCCCTCTTCTTAGAGGGTGTTACACACACACTTTAATTATGGTGAAGCATTCAGACACTATAGTGGAGAGTGCCACAGAAAAGCCCATGAGGAAATTGATTACTCTGTTTGCAGAGCATGGTGTGAATAGTTTGCAGGAAATAAGGCTGAGGGCCACACACGGAACGAAACAAAATATTGAACAGCTGCTTGTTAAGTTAGCACCATCCTGTGTAGTGAATGAGGTAGGGATCCAGTGGAAAAAATAGTAGGTGATCATCATATAATTCAAAACTGCATCATAAATGCATTCACAGGAGGAGGCCTAATTAATGCACAGGCAACCTTCATTCTGGCATTTCTTAACTTCAGAGTGTGTGACTCTGCAAACTTAATTATGGCCTTTTCATGTATGTTTCTTCCTTGTGTTACACAGCTAGGGTGTAATTTATTCCTGTGAAAAAGGTCAGCATAAGTCCCTCTTCTACATCACTTCAGCATCAAGGGAGGTGTGGGGGACCTAAGACCCAAGGGCTAGATGCAGTCCCCAGCTTGCCTGGATCTGGCTCCCAAGGCTCGGGGCTCTGCCTCAGCATTGGGGAGCCCATGCTGGCATGGCATTCCAACCCCCGCTATATCCCTATGGGGCTGGAGCACACAAAATCTACTAGCCTGGGCCCCTCTAGACTCTGGTGTATGAGAGGAATATGGGGAGTGTCTTTCTCCTTCTCAGTCAAGGGCCACATCAGTGAGAATTTGCTTCTCACTTGTGTGCAGACCCTGACTGATTTTTCTGTGGGTTAGCAGCCCCTGACCAAAAAAAGTTTCCCCATGCTTTATATAAGGCCTCAGAATAATACTTAAGTGATGCATATGTATTGAGCTGGGGCTAGCAAAGGAGTAATTACCATCCATTATAAGTTTGTGTAAGATACAATATCACACACGCACACTATAAATATGTATACATGCATCCAGAAGAGACATTTTAAAGCTATTTCACAAAGAATATGTGAGTGTGGGATGGAGGCCAGAGAAATATTTTTCAGCTTTTAAGTGACAGACAGTGGAATTGAGCCAGTCCTACAGATCAAAAGCACTGGCTGACTGACAAGCATTTTGAAACAAAGAAATTCTTTGTGCAAGCCTGTTTTCCAGCAGCAAGCTTCTGTCCACAGGGCTCTTCACATGTTTCTCTCTCCCACATGTATTTTCCCCTGAATGCAAGGGTAATGTATAAGTACATGAGACAGTATGTTTGTGTGTGTGTGTGTGTGTGTGTGTGTGTACTCACGTGGATAAAGAGGCAACAATGTGGCAGTGTGTGGGTGGGCAAGGTAATATTTTGTATTGGACCAACTTCTGCTGATGAAACAGACACCTTTCAAGCTTACACAGAACTCTTCCTGAGCTGAACTGAGGAAGAGCTCGCCTTGCTCAGTGTGTCACAGATAAGACATGGTGGAACAGATTGGTAGAGCCCTGCAAATCTGTGGGTTTCCACCTTATATCCATGGCCCATTCCTGCAGTTAGCAGCACAGATGCAGATAAAAATTTTGTATCTGCAGGGCAGGTGGTGGGTCCATCATGGGTTCCCACAGTTGCCCACCAGGCTTTTATTGTGGCCAGGTTGCAGCTCTGAGCACACCCTCCTCTCCCAAGCTGGGTCAAGGAGAGCTGTGTTATAAGCTGTGGGGGGGCCCTCCACTTGACCTGGGTAGGGGCTCCTTGGGTCCTCTGCCTAGGGCAGATGGAGGGTCCACCACAGCTCCCCACAGCAGCTAGCACAGCTCTTCCAGACCTAGCTCCAGCTGGGGAGATGGCTGGCTTGGAGCTGCAGCCGGGCCATGGTAAGAGCTGGTAGACTGCTGTGGGGAGCTGCAACCCTCCCTCCACCTGTCCTGGGCTGGGGCCCTGTGCAGCTCTGGACAGCTCCACAGGTCACCCCTCTCTCCCCCAGCCAGGCCAGCAAGAAGCCTAGCTGGGAAGCCACAGGGACTGTGGCAGACTCTCCACCTGCTCATGGAGAACTGCTCCCGCCATGTTCCCACTCTGTAGGCTCACTGCCCGGTTGAGGGCAGGTGGAGGGTTTGCGACTCTGCGCAGGCACCTCACAGATGCCTGTGCGGGTCTACCCAACAAGCCTCCAGGGATGGGATAGGAAGCCTCAGAGCTTCAGTCTGGCCCCTAGTGTAGAGTCCTGTAAATCCATGGATATCCGCACTTCTTCAGGTAATTTTTGTGGATCACAGATTGGATGTTGATACACATTTGTGCATTTACTTGGGGATCTACAGATTGTTTAGCATAAGCAGTTAACAATATATATATATTGAAGGACCAATTAAAGTGAAGCAGCCCATATTATTGGGAGTGGTACTTCATTTTTAAAGTTGTGTGTTCATCATGAATGACACTTAGTGGGTATGCATTTATGGGGGGTGGCATAAGGAAGTATTAAAATGTTAAATAAAATGCTACATATGCAATATAAACTACAAACCCAGCCATTTTTAAAAAACATTAGTTGCATTTTTAAGCTTAAATTATTTATTTCTACCTCACAAATATCTGGCAGTATAGTTTGTTCTACATATGATAGGTTAATTTGCAATTAAGGTATGCTAATGAAACTGACTATCAACCATACTAAACCATGGATTCTGATAAAAAGCTTATTTGCAACTTTGGGCTTAACTTGCTTTTCCACTCCTAAGTTCTCATTGGCATTCTTTCCTCCAAGACACACAATAGCTACGCATTGTTCTAACTAATATTTAATTTAGACTGACACACTTTCATCTCTGCAGGTATCAGTGCCTAGCTGCTCACTCTAACTATCCCTTCAAGTTGTTTTACAGTTTTGTTTCTCATTAACAAGGCTACAAGTCAGTCACAGATTCCATGATTTTATGAGACCTCCATGACTTCCCCCAAATTCCACTAATTCAGCCCTGGGCAACAGGGCTTAGGTTTCAACTTTGCCATAAATTAACATCATGGGGTCCCCTGTAGTGTGGCACTCCAGGCAATTGCCCTGCATGCTGCCCCTTAATGCTGGCTCGGTATATTGTTTATCTCCCATGTCCTGTCTATAACTTTCCATAAAAATACCCCTGCCAAAATTGTCACCTTACTTGTTAGCCAAGTATTAAGTTTTTGGGTGGAGTGTGGGATGGAAGGTTTTCCATTTTTTCACTACTTATTAATTCCTCAGTGTGATGAGAGATACACTGATGTATCCATGAACTACATAAAAATACCATCTTATAATCAGTACAGATACAAGCAACAAAGTAATTAGTGACCTGAATAATCTTATCAAACTCAGCCCCCTGGCTTTCAGCACAAAAGCACCCAAATCTTTTTTAACTTAAAAAAATAAAATAATAACTCACTTATTAATCTAGTTGCCTACATGCCCCTCACCATGGTAGCTGAACATACATTAAATAGGGAAGAGATAAACAAGTATTATCCACATTTTACAGGGGGAAATGGAGGGACAGAGCTACAAAAACCCTACTTCAACCAAGCACTTAAGCATGTGCTTATGTGCTTTGCTGAACTGGGGCCTAAATGAGCTGTGACCTAAATTGTACCAAAAGTTACACAGGTTTGGTAATTGAATACAGATCTCTAAATCCCACTCCTGCACTTTAACCAATTTTCAAGGATTTAAGGTTACTTGATGGAAGTAATTACATGAACTCTCCCCATCCTTTGATCCATTTCTGGTTTTCATCTCATTGGTGATCCCTGATCCAGCTATAAAGATGGAATCATTTGATTATGCAGAAAAGGAGGAGAGTTTCCAGCACTTGTGAGGGGGTGAGTTTGGGCTCTCCCAGATAAGGACTTCAACTTATCCAAGAGACTAGAAACTCTTCCTCCTACCATGGCCTGCAGCTTCACAAGAATAAAAGAGAAATCTAACATTGGGTGAATAATGGATTTTCAGTTCAGTGGCTAAATTAAATTACATTAAATATCACAGGTTAAATTAAACATTTTTTTTTTTAACCCAAACTGCATTGTTTAATTGCCAGGTGGGTGTCCTTTTAAATCTTTTGGGGTTTGTTTTTTTTTGCTTTGTTTTTAGATAAAACTGGCTAAATGAAACATCATTTCTAAACTACAAGTTAAAATGTTTCATTCTGAAAATCAAAATGATAAATTTTAGATGCTTCTGGCACTTTTTAACCTTTTTGCCTCCCTCCTAAACTACTCTCTGAATTTGCCCCAATTTCAAAATCAATTTTGGCTGACCTGTATTAATCTTTTTGCGAAATAAATTTCTCCCCCCCAAAAAATTCACCCAACATAGAAGATACAGTTATTCAGTGTCCTCCACATAGGAATGGCCCACTGTTGACAAGATTAATATATTGCAGAATAGTTTGCATTCAGATTTATTTTATTTTACATATTCATTGTCCTTCCAAGCTCACTTTTCATTATTTCCAGATTTTAAAAAAAATCAACATTTTTACTGTAAATTTATTTTCAAATCTACAAAAGCAAATTTATAGCGACACTATTTTCATTGCACAGTAAATACATAATCAGGAGACTTGGCTACAGCCCCATTAGTCTGATTCCCTTGGGTATCTAATAGAGGACCAAGGGTAGAGTGCAGAAAGTGTGCTTTGAACTTACAAAAGTCACATCTGTATAACTACAGTCACATAAATATCTAACATTTCAGCCTATGCTATAGTACTGAAGGTAGACAGAGAAAGTGACTGGTAAATATACAGGCTGGGTTTGGGGCCATAAATTTAAGGACTCCAGACTGGCACAATGTTTGATTGCCATCAGCCTCAGTCTGCATGGGAGAAAGAAAGCAATTTCCTCTCACCCTAATGATTCATTCTTGAATGGTTCCACATATCTCACTGCTGAAGCAGACCTTACTTTTTCCAGCATTTGCTCTCTCATAATTAAATGCAGATCTGGCTCCATATGGGCAAGATTGTCTTCCTGATTGCCAGAGCTGACTGGAATCACCAGTTTGGGGCCTAGTTGAATCCTCAAGGCTCATAGGAGTACTGGTCCCCTGACAGTTTTAACTCTGTGTGAATCATCTCATCTCAAAACAGAGACAGCAGAAAAAGAAGTCATTTAGATATGCAGAAGCAACAAGGGTAAGGGACAAAAACGGTTTTATGCCCCTCCCCAGACACCAAGGGAAGGAGCCAGCAGCCAGAGCTAGAAGGAAAGAGGCAGGGTTAGAGCCTCTCTCTCCTCTTCCAGAAGCTGTGCTCTCCTGTGCCAGAAGCTGTCTGGTCAGAGTGCATTAGTGGAACCCCATGCCAGGGGGACCCCAGCTGGTAAAGCAGGACAGAAGAGCCTCCCACCACCAGATAACGGAAGAGGGAGGTAACAGGGACTGCAGAGTCCTGGTCTGGGGCTGAAGTGGTACAAGTCATGGGGGGGGGAGCTTACCTTCCCCTGCTCCCTTTAGCTGTGTCCCTTCTGTGTCCCTCACCACTAGCTGCCGCTGCAGACATGGATGACTAAAATTATCAGAGGCATGGAGAGACTCTAGAACAAGGAGAAATTAGAATGACTGGAAGTGTGGTTTACTGAAAGGTCAAATAAATAAGGTTGTGATAGAGAAATATAAGTTTGCCCTCCAAAAACAAGGATTGTCAATACAATTGAAAAGTTACAATTGATAAAAAGGAAATATCTGAATACACCTAACTGACCTGTGGAACTTATTGCCACAAAATATTGAGCATAAGAGTTTAGCATGCAAATAAGGCATTTATATGTATAATATGAACCCCTACCATTACATTTGACAGGATTTTTTGAAATGGGATATAATTTTTCCCCCAGGACATAAACTAAATACTAACTGACAGGGATTAGGAAGAAGATATCATATGGGCCGGTTATTCCACAATTGTTTACTATGGCATTTTTGCATCTTCCTCTGATGAATCGGTTACTAACCACTGTCAGAGACAGTGGACCAGATAGGCCATTGAGCTGTGTTCCTGCAAAAGTAATGTTTAATTATTACAAGTGGCCAGAATCTCGGTTTCACGGCTCATTTGTGAATCTGTGTTTGTTTGTTTGTTTTAATTTGAGCCAACTGAAAATGATTATAAGCATCCAAGGCTGCACTATCAGAAGATCAATTACTGTGTCGGTGAACAGAGTTAAAAGCTTTCTCAGGAGAACCTCAGGAAAGCAAGAGCCCTAAAAGAGAAATGCAAAATTCTGACATACTTTTAGGAAAGAAGAAAAGAAGAGTGTCCAGATCAAACTCTCACAGGGTACATCTACACTACAGAGAAGACTGAAGCTGCCACTGTTGATCGTCCA
This sequence comes from Rafetus swinhoei, assembly GCA_019425775.1. NCBI lineage: Eukaryota > Metazoa > Chordata > Testudines > Trionychidae > Rafetus > Rafetus swinhoei. The sequence goes on along the minus strand of CM033437.1, from coordinate 262,408,572 downwards.
GGGTTCAAATTAGCTGGTCTTGCGAAGACATACTAATTTGAACTGAGAGGGGCACTCCGGTCAATGCCGGTAATCCTGCTTCCATGAGGAGTAAGGGAAGTCAAAGGAAGAGTGTTCTCCCTTCGAATTCCCACAGTGTGGACAGTGCCAAAAGTCGGGTTAAGGTACTTTGACTTCAGCTATGCAATTAATATAGCTGAAGTTGTGTATCTTAATTCGACCTTATCCCGAAGTGTAGACATACACGTATGATGAATTGGAAGGGAACATTAAAAATGACACACCCATAATGTAGGGTCAGACCAATGGTAAACCTCACCCGATAATCTGTCTTTCGACAGTGGCCAATGCCAGATTCTTCAGAGGGAACAGAATAGGCAATTATGGATTGATCCATCCGCTGACATCCACCCCCAACTTCTGGCAAGCAGAGAATAGGGACACTCAGAGCATGGGGTTGCATTCTTGGCCACTAGCCACTGATGGACCTATCCTCCATGAACTTATCTCATTCTTTTGGTTTCACAACATCCCTGGCAATGAGTTCCACAGATTGACTGTGCATTGGGTGAAAAAGTATTTCCTTTTGTTTATTTTAAATCTGCTGCCTATTAATGCATCCAAATAGACAATCTCTGCTCAGTGTTCCACAGGGAAATCAACATGTTCTTCCAGTTCCCAATATGCAGTAGGGGAAAATTCCACAGGGCCAAAGGAGCTCTTTCAAGAAATCTCATTCAATAAACTAAGTCTGGTGGGCTAAAGTCACTGCTACTATTTGCTCTCTCATGAGACTGGGTAAATAACTCTGTTACCTCTCCTCCAGACATGGGGCAACACAAACTGACTCTTTGTGAGGGAATTTTCCTCTACTGCATATTCATGGTCGAGAGGGGTTACAGTGACTCCTAGATGAAGCAGGCAGAATTCAAGCAGCTCAATAGTTATTCAAAGGAAGAGCGTCCTGGAGGCAGAAGTTGGGAACACACGATGACTTTGTGCAGCAGCTCGCTACAGAAGCGCTCCAGTTTTGTTTTATTAAAGTTTTATTCCTTTCTAATTCACTGGTTTGTTGTTTAATGACTCCCAAGATCATTACCTGGTGTCAGAGGTGCTGAATGAGAAGGAAACCGCGGTGATTTTGAATTTAACTCTTCTGTGTGCCACTGGAAAGCAGAGACAAAGGGAGTCACCAGAAAAGCATGTGGAGTGCCCGGCACAGAGGTTTTTGTTTGTATTTGGTGAGCACAATAGTAGCTTGACTAACGTAAGGAGGAAAAAAAATTGATGTGTTGCAACCTCCATTTAGTCTGCAAATGTCAGGCAGTGCTGCAGAGAACTGGAAAACAGCCAGGCAGAGTTTTGAATTGTACTTAGCAGCCATCGGGGCAGAATTGAAAAATGATAACGTGAAATCAATCTTTTTGGATGTTGTTGGGGAAGCAGCGTTGGATATTTATAACAACTTACAAGTTTGAAGAAGGTAAAAGCATGAAGATGAGCAAAATACTGAGTAAATTTGATGAACATTGCATGCCAAAATGGAATGAAGCTTTTGAAAGACACACATTTCTTACATACATGCCAAAAGTTGATGACACCATAGAGCAATATGTCACAGAAGCTCAGTAAAAGGAACCTCAGTATAACCTTGACTTTGTGAGCCGACAGAGGCCATGTCTACATTACAAGTTCAGGTTGAATTTATTAAGGTCGACATTTTAGCATCTAGTTTTGTAAAGTCGAATGTGCATGTCCCCGTTGTGCGCAAGAATTCAACATAGTTTGAAGTACCTAGTATCCAGCATGGTGGCTACCGTTGATTTTGAGAGCAATGCACTGTAGGTAACTATCCCACAGTGCCTATGCCCCTTTGCATTCTGGGTTATGCTCCCAGTGCATGCTGGGATCAAAATTGTGCAGCAGGTAGTGTTGGGTTTATGTCGTCAGCGGCCCATAATGCACTCATTTCCTCCCCCCACCTCACAATGGCAAACAGTCTAGTCATGCCCTTTTTTTTCTTGTTGGTCATCCATGCAGATGCCATAACAGCTGGACTCGGTTCAGTGGCAAGCATGGTAGAGGACAGGCTAGGGGCATGAGCCTGTGGACAAGGGGCCCAGGAGTGGTAGCAGAGCAGGACCTCATGTGGTGCCCTTGTGTTTGGCACCTCTCCCCATTTGCCAGGAGAGTGCAATTTACCCTTGCCACAGGAGCAAGCGAATGGGCGGGAGGGGAGAGGAGGTTCGGGCGTGGTGGTAGGGCTGGGGCTCATGAGATGCCCATGTTCAGCACCCCCCTATTTGCTGGGAGAGTGCAACTTTCCCTTGCCATAGGAGCGAGCAAGTGGGCAGCAGGGCAGGGCAGGGGCTTACACCACGCTTCACTGGTGATGAGCAAACAGAGATTTACTGTAGAGGTATCAACTAATACAGGGCTACTCAACTTTGGAAGCCCCGGGGGCCACAATGATACTCACAGCACATGCCAAGGGCCACAACTTAAGTGTGGTTGCATATACATGCAAATATATATGCAAATAGCTTCTTTCACACTGATGGGCATGAATACAAAGATTAAGGCAAGACTACACAACACGCAGGCCCCATTTAAGTCCGTTCTGCTGATATTAATAAAATGCAATATTTACCCTATTTCCACCCATATGACAGCACTTTTAATGAGCAATAACAGTCCAGGAATTTAACTACTAACACATATCAACAGAAGACCATTATATTGACTCGCTATTATGGAGCATGTTCCCAGTGGAGGCCATGTTCAAAGGATCCCACCTGCGGGCCACATGTTGAGTCCTGCATAAACCCAAACCGTACCACGGGCTACAAACAAACAGGCCGCAGGCTGCATGTGGCCCACGGGCCGCGTGTTGAGTAGCCCTGAACTAATAGCTTCCCGGGCTTTATCCAGGCTGCCATGCGAGATAACAGTCTTCTCCAAATCACACCGAGTGACAGGGAGCTGATGCTGACTGAATGTGGCCAGAAATCTGGGCCTTATGCTGCACTGCTTTGTGCTCCTATGATGCCAGACCGCTTACTACAAGCTTAGCAGGAGAGGATGTCTACCATGGAGGATGGAACAAAACAGGCCTCCCCAGAAGCCTTGTGAGAAGGATGAAAGAGTGCCTCTATGAGAACTTTATTGTGATGTGCAGGGAGGATTCCCCCTCCATCTCCAGACACATTAACAAGCTTCTTCCGGGGACCCGCCACCCACCTCAGCCCAGGCACAGTGGCTGCCACAGATCACACCCAATTGCTTTAACCCACTTTTAGCAAAATTAAATATGTGAACTCACCAGACGTGCCCTCCCAGGGATCAGTGCCCAACTGTGCCTGACATCCTGGGAGGAGACAATTGTCTCCAAAGTTACAAAAAGTTCTTGGCTCTTGGTGACGTTGGTTGTCCCACTCGCTTTCTGACCATTCTCCTCCTCCACCACCACTGCCTGAGGCTACCTGAGTGTCTTGGGAGGAATCAATGAACTGGCTAGGGAAATTGGTTGGGTTTCCCACAACGATTGCATGCAGCAGCTCACAAAAGCGGCATTTTGCAGTGGTGGTCCAGACCATCCATTTGCCTCTTTTGTCTTTTGATATGACTGCCTCAGCTCCTTTATTGTCATTCAGCGCTGCTGGGTATCCTACAAGAAAGTCAACCATGCAAGATCAAATTTAGTGGTTACACCCCGGAAAAGCAGGAGCACAGAAATCGACTTTAACAGCCCTTTAAGTTGATGGAATGGACTTGGCTGTGTGGACTCATTGTTTAGAAAAATCAAGCTAATGCAGCTAAGTTCAACCTAAACTCCCAGGCTATGTCTACACTGGCGACTTCTTGCACAAGAACTGTTTTGTGGAAGAGTTCTTGTGCAAAAAATCTCCCACAAGAGCGCATCCACACTGCCATGTGCTTTTGTGCAAGAGATGTGCTTTTGCGCAAGAGCATCCATGGCAGTGTGGATGCTCTCTTCCGCAAGAAAGCTCTGATGGCCATTTTAACCACAGGGGCTTCTTGCGCAAGAAATTCATGTTGCCTGTCTACACTGCCCTCTTGTGGAAGAGCTCTTGCGCAAGAGGACTCATTCCTCATGGGGAGAGGAATAACTCTTCTGGAAGAAGCCCTGTTTTCTGACGCTATACTGTAAATTTACTTGCGCAAGAACACGTGTGCAGTGCAGACAGCCAGCAAGGTTTTGTGCAAGAACAGCTGTTCTTGCTCAAGAAGCGTGCAATGTAGACACAGCCCCAGTGTAGACTAGGCCAGAGTCTCTGGTCAGAGACAGAAGCATTTGTGACATCAAAGGCAATGTGTTGAGAGAGGTACTGCTCTGTAAAGACTTCACTTTAGAAAAAGCTCCCCAAATATGCAGGGCAGCTAACATTGACTGAAGAGAGCTCAAAGCTATGCATATTTAATACACCAGCTTCAGCACCAGAAGTGTACCACAGAACCATGCATATGATCTATGAACATATTAATGGTGTTGTTGACACCTCAGTGGGTGACACTATCATCTGCAGTTCAATGAAAGAGAAGCATGATCATAGACTTCGGGAAGCCCTGGATCCAAGTAGCATTGCCAACCTCACACTAAACAGGGAGAAATGTGTTTTAGGGGTTACAGTACTGACTTTCATTGGGAGCATTATTTCCAACAAAGGTGTAAAACCTAATAAGAGGAACATTTCAGCCATTGAAATGACTCTATGTCCCCAGTCAAAGAAAGATGACCAACATTTCCTGGGATTATCTTGGAACATCCATACCTAATTTATCTACCAGACAGCAACTTTCAGACTCCTAGGGTATGTCTACACGGCAACATTATTTCAAAATAACTAGCATTCAAAATAACTTAGTCCACATCTCCATAGCAGGCAGTTATTTCAAAATAATGTTGAAATACTGTCAAGCTGGAGGACTTCTTATTCCAACTCCTGTAACCCTCATTGTATGAGGAGTAAGGGAAGTTGGAGGAAGAGTGCTCTATTTCGAAATAAGTGCTGTGTAGATGCTCCCAATTTCGAAATAACCTATTTCAAAATAAGATACTCAATTGACTTAGCTCAATTTGCATAGCTTATTTTGAGTTAAGCCCTGCTGTGTTCATGCACCCCTAGAGAACAAAAATCAATGGTATTAGAGTACTGAACAGAAGAATTTATGGGAATGTTTTTACAAAAATTCATGTAAGGCCCAGTGTTGAAGTTCTGTGCACCAGGAACATCTATTAAAATTTCAGCAGATTCTTCACAGTCTTGAGTTAGGTGCAGTGATTTTACAGAAGCATGAGGACTGTTGGCAGACAGTGGCATATGCATCCAAATCACTGACTGAGGCAGAACTCAGATACACACAATTCAAGAAGGAGCTTTTAGGAATATTGTTTGCCTGTGAGAGAGTCAATCAGTATATTTACGGCCAGACAGTGGAGGATGAAACAGACCACAAGTTGCTGATAGCATTATTTAGCAAATGGCTAAATGACTGTACTTTAAGGATTCAAAGAATGAGGATGAAGCTACAAAAATATGACTTGGTTGTGTCCCTTACACTTGCTAAATTCATGTTCACTGCTGATTCATTTTTCAGAGCAGTGTCTCCCACAAAACCAGAGAAGACTTTAGAGACAGAGAAGCAAGCCTATGTAGATTGGATTGTAAGGTCAATTCCAATAGCTAACAGAAAACTGCAAAGAATAAGAGAGGAAATGGAGAAAGATGAATTGCTGAGAACCCTGAAAGACGTGATAATTAAAGTGTGGCTTGAAGAAATAAACAGTTGCTGTTCAAATGTAAGAAACTATTGGAATTGCAGACCTGGACTGACTTTGATAGATGGGGTGATTTTCAGGGGCAGAGAAGTTGTAATTCCAATGAGTCTCCAAAAGGAAATGCTACAGAAGATCCATGAGGGTCATTTAGGAATTGAGAAAAGCAAACAGTGAGCATGAGAGGTGTTGTATTGGCCGCAGCTCAATCGTGACATTACTGATGTGGCAGGAAACTGCTTTCCATGCTTGAACTACAAGCCATGACAAGAGACAGAGCCACCGAAACCCTCATCCAGTCCCACAAAGGTCTTATGAGAAGGTAGCCACAGACTTATTTACCTGGCAATCAAATAATTATTTAATAGTCACAGATTATTATTCTCTGTATCCAGTAATTTGCACACTGCATAGTGCTAATAGTAAATTAGCAATAGCCAGGGGTGAAAGTAGATGCCGGGACTTACCAGTGTGCCCTGTACCAAGCTTGGTCTCCTTAGCAAGGAGGGTGACTCTGGGCCCACAGTAGGGACCCTGCAGGAGCTGGTTGGAGGCTGTCCGGAGGCTGAGACCCAGGGTTGGAGGAGCCAGCAGCAGGGCTGTCCCCAGAGGCAGAGACGCTGGGTGCAAAACCTGGACGTGCTGCACACCTCTTCTTCCCATGCCTATGGCAGGGTCCATGGACAGCCAGTATGGTCCCAAACCGCCAGCCTGGCCCCGCCCACATTCCACCCCCACTGCCCACCCTCCCTGTGCTCTGAGGCCAGGGAGGCTAAAGCTGCGCATGCACCCTCCTCGCCTCCCTGTGCTGGGGGGCAGGGTCTTGGCAGAAGAGGTGGGGCTGAGATCTTCCCTCCCCCAGCCCTACCTTCACCCACTGTCCATGGCCAGGACAGCAGCCAGTTGTTACCAGTGCCCCACACTACCCCCATTTTCACCTCTTTTAATAGCCACCACAAAGCAAATTTTTTCCAGACATGGAATTCCAGATGAAGTCTTTAGCAAGAATGGGCTGTAATTTTTCAGTGCAGATTTTAGGCAATTTGCCAGAGATTTCATTAGAAAACATCAAGTCCAAATTACCAGCAATAAAATGGATTTTTGGGAAGGTTTATGAACAGTAAAGAATGTTCTGAAAAAGACTTGATAGGCGGGGGTGTGTAAGCCAGCTCTAGCTAGGGTTGCCAGATAGTTGAAACAAAAATACCGAACACACCCCCCCCCCCCAAAAAAAAACACTGAGAAAAAATTCTGTTGAAGGAAAAAAAAGGGGGGGAAGGAAACCAAAGTTGTTGAGCAAAAAAAAAAAAGACTCCAAAACCATTTTGTGCCAGCAGCCTTCCAGAACCAGGTAAGTATGGAGGCTGGGGTTGGGGGGCTGGGGGTGTTGGGAGCTGGGGAGGCAAGTTGGGGGGGGAGGCAAGTTGCTTCTCAGTTTAAATCTCTGTGGTAATCACAGGGATAGGATCACTGCTAGGGTTACCAGGTAGTCATTAAAAAAAAATACAGGACACGCTTCATGGGGGGGGACTGGCCAGGGAAGATCTGGAGCAGGAACTGGCCAGCGGGACACAGAGCTGGCGGAGGGGGCAGGGGAGCAAATCAGCCAGCAGGGAGCAGGACTGACCTGGGCTGCGCAGATCTCAGGGTGCTCCTGTCCCGCGCGAGTCAGTCCGGCTGTGGCTCCACCACGCGCTTGACCAGCGCGCAGGAGCATGGACCGGGCTGCCCCTCCTCCTCCTCCTCACACGCAACCAGGGCTCCCAGCGCCGATCACGCCCCGCCTCCCAGTCACTTCCCCCGCCTCCGCCAGGCTTCCGTCCAGCACCGAGCCGGAAAACCAGGAAATACCGGACATTGCACATGTCCAGTATTTTCTGGATTTTTTTACCAGACAGAAGGCCCAAAAACCAGACTGTCTGGTAGAAAACTGGACACCTGGCAACCCTACAAACTGACCTGCCTGTTTGCAGAGCTCAAAATGTTTCCCAGCCAGACAGCCTGCCCGCCTGGCCATGTGCTTCAAGAACAACTCAGCCAAAGAGAAGGGGGTGTGATTATTCTTGGCTGCCTGTTATTCCAACAAACAGCTCCTATTGGCTGGATCTGCCAGAAACCAGCCAATGAGAATGTGCTAGGGGTGTGACGGCTCCTAAAACATCCCCCCTCCCCTCCAGTTTCAAAATCAATGGAGCCCTGCAGCTGCGTGGCGGGCGGGCCTGCGGGGTGAGCTAGGGACCTGCCTGGGGCTCCCTGCTGCCTCCGTGGGCCGGATCTGGTGGCTTGGCGGACTGGATTCAGCCCTCAGGATGTATTTTCCCCAGGTCTGCTCTAGCAAGACTGGCTTCCCTTGGGGGGCCCTCTGGGGTCAAAGACAAGGCCCTTGAGCACAGCCTGGCAATGACTGTAAGGTGGGCCACCACCTGGTTCCCCTTTTGTTCCATGCAAAGGACTAAGAGAGGCTAAATGAGCTGGCATCTGCGTTGGAGGGGCACAGCGGCCCTGTCTGCGGGTGCTTGATGGCTGCCATTGTTGCACTAGCTGCTGTATTTCAATTCTCCACACAAGGTGCTTATGGTTCCAGGCTGGGATTTGGGACACCCGGCTCTTCCACCGCCTCCCTGTGTGATGTTCGATGAGTCCCTCAGGGCCAAGCAGCCCCCCCAACATGTGCAGGGACCAAAACCTGAGTAGGGTCAAATCAGGTTGAGGCCGGGGCAGTGACATGGAGCCATCTGGATCCCTTGGGAAGCTGGACCCAGGCCAACAAACCAGGTTTTCCCAGAGCCAAAGGCAAGGCCCTGCCCCATGCCAGAGCAGGCAGGCCCCACCCCCAGAGCGGGGAGCTGTCCCCGGCAGACAGGGACTGTGAGAACGATTTTGGGGACACGCAGGACAAGACGCTCAATGGGCACCCTCAGGGCTCTGCTGTGGGGAATGCGGCTCCAGGCGTCACTAGGCACATGGGCAGAGGGGTGAGCAGGCCGGGAGGTGACACAGCATTTGGGAGACGGAGATTGGAGGCCGCGGCCATCTCCGGGGCCACATGGAAACATGTTGGAAAACAGGAGCTGGGGCAGCAAAGAGCCCCATGTTCTGAGGGCTGAAGAAAAACACCTTCTTTTTAGCGTCTGCCAAAGGACGCTGAGAGGGGACTTCATGGACGTGTCTAAAGGCTTCCTGGAGCGACAACGTCCCCGATGAAAGGGCTGGTTCATATTGCAGAAAAAGGCAGAACAAGGCTGGTGGCTGGAAGGGGCAAACAGACAAGCCCATGGGAGAAATGAGTCACAAATATTTCCCAGGGAGGCTGATGCACCTTTCACGTGAACAGCCAAATCCAGTGAGGGATACCCCCTTGTTTGGTGTCTCCAGTGCAGACGAGCTGCCTTTCTCGTGTATGCAGGGTCAGAACATAGCAACTGTGAGGAGATACAGGGGGCTGGGATGTGCAGGGGGCAGATCTGATGCTCTAATGGGCCCCTCTGGCCTTACACTCTGCTAACGACTGAGAAGCTGGGTGGGGCTGAGGGAAGCAGCCCCTGGGGCGTCACTGCCCAGCCCGCTGGGCCCCAGGCCCATCTGCCATTCAGTGGGGCTCCAGGGGAACCCCTCAAACACCCAGAGGGGCCAGCCAGGGCCAGGACACCAGCCTAGCAGAGGATGGGTGGGGGGTGGCAGTGACATCACAAAGGGCCCATTGCACGATCACAGCCTATTGGGGACAGCGATGACCTCACAAAGAGTCCCTGGTCACAGCCACTCAGGATGGAGGTGCAAGGCCGGGGGAAGCGCAGCAGCGCGGCCCCTTCCCAGGCTCTCTGCGGGGGCCAGATGGAGAATTGGCACCGAGGGGTGGGGGCAGGAGGAGTCTTGTCGGCATTTTCTCCTTCCCTGCGGCCAGTCGTGTCGGGCCCGGTGAGACGGTTGGAGCCTCGGAAAGGTTTGGAGCCTGCTCAATCTTGTTCCCTTTTTCCCCCTGCCCCCCCTCTGTCTCACCTTCTCCTGCATCTTTCCCCCTTTCCCTGCCCCCCGCCCCACCAAGCAGGGGGGTGGGTGTTGGGGGGTTGGGGCAGTGGGAGGCCTCACACAGAACTCGGGCTGGCAAAGCGCTGGGAGCAGGAGATGACCTGGGCCCTCCGTTTGGACGTGTGCTGAGACCCACCCCCCAGCTCCCAGCTCCCAGGGTCTCGCTGCCGAATGGCCGAGCGGGTGGTTACTGACAGGGGAGACTAGCGGCCTTTTGTTCTTTTTCAAACCATTCTCAGGGAGTCGTTATGAACGGTTCCCAGCCATGTGGGAAGGGCCTAACACCTGGGGCTCCGCAGGGGTCTGTTTTGGGACTCTTCCCTATCCTCATCAGCCATTTAGCTATTGGCATACAGAGGGTGCTTATTAAGTTTGTAGATGATCCCAAGCTGGGAGGAATGGCAAGTGCTTTGGAGGACAGGGTCATACTTCAAACTGATCTGGACAAAGTGGAGAAATGGGCTGAGGTAAACAGGATGAAGCTGAATGAGGAGAAATGCAAAGTGCTCCACTTAGGAAGGAACAACCAGTTGGCACATGCCGAATGGGAAGCGACTAGCTAGGAAGGAGTCCTGCAGGAAGGAATCTAGGGGTTCATAGTGGATCACAAGGGAAATAGGAATCAACAGTGTGATACTGAAGCAAAAACAAGCAAACAGAATTCTGGGCAGCATTAACAGGAATGTTGTGAGCAAGACTCGAGAAGTGCTTCTTCCGCTCTACTCTGCACTGATTAGTCTTCAGTTGGAGTCTCGCTGCTGATTAGGCCTCTGTTGGATTATTGTCTCCAGTTCTGGGCACCACATTTCAGAAGAGTGTGTTCTGTTTCCAGAAAAAGTTATGAAATAGTGAACCGCAATTTGAGTCCCATATTTTTTTTTTTTTTTTTTTTTTTTTTTTTTTTGGGAAGAGGCATTTCTGGAGTCAAATGTCAGTAAAAACCTTCTTTTAGAAGCTCCCTTCTTCCTGATGGGAGGAGGAAGACTGGGTTTCCAAAAGAGTGGGTTTGCACTTCCACAAAAAAATCAGAAGAGCAAACGCATTCCTTGGATGCAGCGCAGAAGGGGGTGGTTCTGGGATACCACTGTATAGTCAAGGCCTGAGATGGGACATGAGAGCAGTGTTCAAGTACCTAAAATTGGGTTCCAGGGAGGAGGAGGCAAATTGTTCTCTTTGGCCTCCGAGGAGAGGACAAGAAGCAATGGGCTTAACTGCAGCAAGGGAGGTTTAGGCTGGACATTAGGAAAAACTTCCTGTGAAGGGGGTTAAACACAGGAGATATTTCAGAGCAGACACCTGTCAGGGATGGTCTAAAGGGTGCTGGGTCCTGCTGGAAGGGCAGGGGCTGGACAGAATGATCTCTGATGACTGGTGCCCATTAGTGGTGGTTGGGCTGTGGCTGGGTGGAGGGCCCTGGGCTCTGACTGTCCATGTGTCCTAAGGGGATGGTTGGGGGCAGGACATCAGCCTGACTGGGGGGGGAAGGAGAGGCAATGACACCACAAGGGCCTGGGGGGGGGGGGGAGAGGCTAGGGAAGGGCTGAGCTCATGGAGATCCCCTGACATCAGCTGCAGGGCAGGGCAGCCTCAGAGTCACCCCGCCCTTTCTGACTGTGTGGGGAGCCCCCCAAAGAGGTGGGGCTGGAATCGCTCTGAGACCGACCCGTCTGGGGGTTACCTAGGCCAGCCCTTGGGACGTCCCCTGAGACCTCTCGCTCACCCCCCGTCTCCCAATCTCGCTGCTGATTGGCCAAGCAGGGGGCCATGGACATGGAGGAGGTTTCCCAGATTCCGGGGTGTGACCCCCCCGCCCTTCCTTTGCAGGCTCTGCACGGGCGGGGTCGGGCCTCTAGCTGGCCCTGCAGGGTACCTGCAGGCACTGCCCCACAGGCACCAGGAGAGCTGGTAGGTGAGCATGGGCGGGGTGGAGGGGCAGTTTTCCCTTAGCGCTGGGGGGGACTGGGGACCCTTGGCAGGGCCGGCAGGGCAGGGCTGTGTTGGGCCTTTCCTCCATCAGGGACAGGAGAAGGAGATGGAAGTTGACGTCAGGTCCTGGCTGGCCTTGGGATAGAGACCCTCAAATACCACACACCCGGGTGGGGAAGAGGGCTCGTTGGCACAGCCTGGGCACTGGTCTATTGACCCTGCCCCACCTCTCTCCCCCGCAGTGCGTCAGCTCCTGCATCACGCCCAGAGTGTCCTAGGGGAGAGCCAAGGCCCCAGGACCAGCAGAGCCTGGTTGTAACTCCTCCCTCCCTGCATTGGAGGTGAGTGACATCTGAGCCGGTCCCTGACCCCGGGATAGGCAGGCGGCTCCCACAGGCTGCAGGGCCGGCAGCGGCAGGGCTGGGGGCTGGCAGCGACCCCTGGGTAGGGCAGAGTCAGAGCCGGGCCTGAGCAGGGTGGCCAGGTGTCCGGTTTGGAACCAGACAGGCCAGGATTTGAGCTCTCTGTGTGGGAAAGAAATGGAGACAATGGAAATGAGACAATGGAAACAGCCGGGATTTCCCGAGGACGATGGAATGTCTGTTGGAATGGAAGGTCCAGTGTGTCGCGTATTTTTGTTGAAACCATCTGGCAACCCCAGGCCTGAGCCAGACTGGGGCCCAGTTCATCTTCTCCTGGCTCAGGGGAGACCCTGGGACATTAAGGGCCCATGTTGCAGCCAGGCTCCTGCCCCGCCCTGGGTCCCTCCTTGTCCCCCTGGAGCATCTGGGGGTGCAAGTCCCCATGGAGGGCCCTGCCCACTGCCCCAGGAGCTGGGGATCTCGTTAGCTCCTCTCCCCACTGGCTCCAGCAGAGGGAGCTGGGGAGGGAGGCGCCTGGCGAAGAGGGGTTGGGAGCTGGCTGCAGGACACTGATGGGGCCCTGTCTCCTCCCTTCCATCCCAGCTCAGCACAGCCCCCCATTAGGGAGCCTGGGGCCCAGCTGGGACTGTCCCTCAGGGGCCCAGCCGAGGACACCGGCCGGCCAGGGAGGAGCCTGACGCCTCTGCCCACTGCTACTGCGCCAGAGGTAAGGGACCCCGCTGGGCAACGGGCCCCCAAGCACTGACACCGACAGACGCCAGGCCAGGGGCCCTGCTGAAATGTTGTCCCCCGAGCCTGCCCCAGGGAATGGGAGCCCTGTCGCTACGCACCAGAGCCTCTGAGACCAGCCCCACAGGAGGGTGAGTCTGTCTCTCTCCCCTTCCCCGCGCTCCATGGAGGACCAGCCCCACCCCAGGCACCAAGGCGCCAGCTCTTTGTGGGGCCAGGGAGGTAGCCCACTGGGAACCCAGCCCCAGCCAGGGCCCTGGGGCAGCCGGACGCTGCAGGGGAACAGCTGGCGCGGGGGGAGGGATGGGGGTGGAAGTAGGGCGGGGGATGGTGTCAGCAGCTCCTGCACTGATAGGCGGGGAGGGGTCTGGCTCCGGGGGCACTAGAGAGGCGCCGCGCGCATCCCAGGGCCCAGCTCCCACTGCCCCCCTGGTTCCCAGGCACCACGTCTGACAGGCCCTTGCTCTCTTGGGACAGGAGGAGCCTGGCCACGGGGACGCGCCAGCTCCCCGCCGTCTGACCCTGGCCCCAGGGGCCCACGGCTCGGCAGGGGCTGCCTCAGGCAGCTGGGGAGGGAGCCGCCGGCAGGATCAGCACTTCAGTCGGAGCTTTTCCTGCTCACGCCGGGGGGACTGGAGCCGCAGCCGTGGCTGGGCGCCAGAGGAGAGGGAGGGGTTGCCCCCCGTGGGGGATGGAACCGCCCACCCATCCCCTGTCCCTGGACAGAGACCTGCACAGCCTCGTGAGTCAAGGCCAGCTTATCGACTATAGCCATTAGGCTGCACTGCCCTGACTAAAGGGGCAAAAAACTGTCACTGACCTTTGGGCCGCACTGCCCTGAGAGAAGGGGCTAGGTACTGACTGGCCATTGGGCCGCACTGCCCTGAGAGAAGGGGCTAGGTAGTGACACTGGCCATTGGGCCACACTGCCCTGGGAGAAGGAGCTAGGTACTGACTGGCCATTGGGCCACACTGCCCTGAGAGAAGGGGCTAGGTAGTGACACTGGCCATTGGGCCACACTGCCCTGGGAGAAGGAGCTAGGTACTGACTGGCCATTGGGCCACACTGCCCTGAGAGAAGGGGCTAGGTAGTGACACTGGCCATTGGGCCACACTGCCCAGAGAAAAGGGGCAAGGTGCTAACTCTGGCCATTGGGCCGCACTGCCCTGAGAGAAGGGGCTAGGTAGTGACACTGGCCATTGGGCCACACTGCCCTGAGAGAAGGAGCTAGGTACTGACTGGCCATTGGGCCACACTGCCCTGAGAGAAGGGGCTAGGTAGTGGCACTGTCCATTGGGCCACACTGCCCTGAGAGAAGGGGCTAGGTACTGACTGGCCGTTGGGCCACACTGCCCTGAGAGAAGGGGCTAGGTACTGACTGGCCATTGGGCCACACTGCCCTGAGAGAAGGGGCTAGGTACTGACTGGCCATTGGGCCGCACTGCCCTGAGAGAAGGGGCTAGGTACTGACTGGCCATTGGGCCGCACTGCCCTGAGAGAAGGGGCTAGGTACTGACTGGCCATTGGGCCACACTGCCCTGAGAGAAGGGGCTAGGTAGTGACACTGGCCATTGGGCCACACTGCCCTGAGAGAAGGGGCTAGGTAGTGACACTGGCCATTGGGCCGCACTGCCCTGAGAGAAGGGGCTAGGTACTGACTGGCCATTGGGCCGCACTGCCCTGAGAAAAGGGGCCAGTTACGGACTCCACCCATTGCTGCCCCCTGCCCCTCGCCAGACTCTGCCAGCCTGGCACTGGGCGTGTCACGGTGCAGACTGAAGGCTGAAGAACCGGCCCAGCAACCAGGGCCAGGCAAGGTCACGCACGGGACCAGGGCAGTGGAGGAGGAAACCGGCCGGCCAGGGCAGAGAGGCCAGACGGGGGCTGCACCTCGGGGACCTGCTGAAGCCTGGAGCAGACCAAGGGGCCTCCTCATTGCGCCGCTTCCCCCAGGCCCCAAGCTCGGGCTGCCGGTGCCCTTCAGCCAGGGTGCCTGGTAGAGAAGCCACAGCAAACCCGGTGCCTTGAAGCCCTGCCCTGGGCACTCGTGGCCTGGCCAGGCCGTTCCCAGGGAGACTCCCATCCAGTGCAGATCCCTATGGCAGGGGTGGGGAACCTCAGGCGTGGGGGCCAGATGCAGCCCGGCGGGGATCCGGCCCCTGAAGCTCGGGGCTCCCCCCTGCATTGGGGGCCCACGCTAGGGAGGGGAAGGGGCTGTTTCTCTCTTGTGTGCAGCCCCCCATGGATTTCTCTGTGGGTCAGTAGCCCCGACCCAACAAAGGTTCCCCACCCCTGCTCTGTGGGGGGTAAAGGTCCCTGGGAACCTGACTAGGGCCCCACCCATTTCACAGCCAGGAGACGTGCAACGGAGGGTGGGGGAGCGGGGAGTCTGAGCTCCCCACGTGGCGAGGGGCCTGGGGCACCAGCTGCTCGCCTGACCTGGCCGGGATGGGACAGTTGTCCTGCCCCAACATGGGCACTCTTGGAGGGGGGGCAGATCAGAGCCACTCTAAGGGGCAGTGAGTAATGAGGGTGAAACAGCTCTAGGCCTGCCCCGCAGGCTGCTGGGAAGTGAAATTGGCACTCTTGGGACGTCCTCCACCCCCACTGCACGCAATCCTAGTTTGGGCCAGGACCCGCCCGGTCAGAGAGCCGGGAAATCTCCCATGGAAACACCCAGGAGTGTGCCAGGGAACAGCATGGAAACACCTTGGCTGTGAAATGGGCGAGGTTGCAGGGGGGACGCGATGGGGCCCTAGTTCCAGTGTATTCCCTGGAAGTTGTGGGAAAGGGTCTGCCAGAAACTCCTGGCCCTGTTGGTCCTCAGGGTCATTGGGGAATCCCCTAGTGCAGCCTTTCTCCAGCTGGGGCTCCCAACCCAAAAGGGTGTCACAGGGCCAGGGTAGGGGGCTCGCGAGCAGGGTCACTGGTCGCCTGGGTTTTCCCAGCCAGGACCTCGTCTTTGGGCCTCAAATCTTCCTCTGGGCAGATGTTTGGAAATATTAAAAACTGTTGGATTTCTCCTGGCTTTCCCAGCTGAGTGGCTGGAGAGCAGCAGCCACTGTCTGGGCCTCCTTTGCGGATGGCAGTGCCACTGCCAGCAGCAGCACAGGGGGAAGGGAGGCAGGGTACTGTGTTGCCACCCTTCCTTCTGCACTGCTGCTGGCGGTGGGGCTGCCTTTCGATCTGGTGGCAGCAGAGCGGTGGCCGCTGGCAGGTGACCCAGCTCAGAAGTCAGCGCCACACCCAGCCGCAGCCCAGAGGGAAGGGGGCATGATACGGTCTTGCCTCCTTCCCTTCTGCACTGCTGCAGGGCGTGGGGCTGCCTTCAGCGCTGGGTGGCCGGAGAGCAGTGGCTGCTGGCCAGGGACCCAGCTCAGATGACGGTGTCCCTGCCAGCAGCAGCACAGAAGGAGGGTGTCTCCGTGTGGTGTTGTCACTCCTACTTCTGCGCCACTGCTGGTGGTGGCCCTGTCTTCTGAGCTGGGTGCCCCAGGAGCAGCCACGACTCTCTGGCCACCCTGCTTGGCAGTCAGTGCTGCTCCCAACAGCGGTGCAGCAGGAAGTGCAGCAGGGGGCGGGATTGCAGCACTTCCTTCTGCACCACGGCGGGAGTCAGCCCTGCCTCCCACATGGGGTGACCAGAGAGCAGGTGCCACTGGCCAAGGGCTACTTCAGAGGGCAGCGCCGGCACCAGCAGCAGCACAAACTCAGGATGTCAACATGTGTAGTCGGCTACACAATTAACCGACATGCCTGGGCCTATTGGTTAATCCTGTCGACTTCACGCACCCCTCCCCTGGCTGCTTCAGTAACAGAAGCAGCAAGGGGAGGGGAGGTGGGAGCTGGTGTCTGTGGGGAGCCGTCTTTTAAGCTGCCTCCCCATGAGCACCAGATCCCACGGAGCTGCCAGGCCCCCCCTCTCATAGAGATGCAGCAACACGGAGAGTGAGGGGGGCAGGCGGGAGCTGGTCCACATGGAAAGCAGCTTTTAAGACAGCTCCTCACATGTATCATCTCCTATGGAGCCACTTCCCATCGTCACCCCCATCCCCCTGCTGCCTCTCTCTCAGCGTGCGGGGGGGGCAGACAGGAGATGATCTGTGCGGGGAGCCATCTTCTAAGCCGGCTCTCCACACATGCCAGCTCCATGGAGCCTCCTTTCCTCCCTTGCTGCCTCGCACAGAGGCAGTGGGGGCAGGTGCCCTGGGGGGGAGTCGGCTTAAAATCTGTTTCCCCGTGAGCACCAGCTCTACAGAGCTGCCTGCTCCTGCCTCTCACACTGCAGAGGCGGTTGCTGCAGAGCAGCCTCTGTCGAGGCTGGCACAAGCTCTCGTCGCACAGAGGCTGCTGGGTGGATGCCAGTGCAGCCTCTGTCCGCAGGAAGCTCAGACCCCCTGTGGACAGGGGCTGCTGCCGCCCCGCACTGCTGACTCATTATCAGAGGCAGCATTGTGGGGTGGCCAGGGGTTCCCCGCCAGTGGGGCAGGAGCACACTGGCTGCCGGCCAGGCCCTGGGGACTATGGAATAATTGTGGAATTGCTACAGTTTGATGCAGTGATATGATTGTTCAAGGACTCCCTCTCTGACATCCCTGGCACAGAAGGGAGGGTGGCCCTGGATGGTGCTGCGCTCGTCTTTCTCTGCCCTTGCTGGCGATGGCACTGCCTCTCATGCCGGGCAGCTGGACAATCTGTGCTGTCTCCGGTAACAGAGCAGAAGGCAGGTGGGCTGGTGCAGCGTTGCCTCCCTGCCTTCTGCGCCACTGCTGCTGGGTAAGGATGTTAAATAATGATTCATCGACAAGTCGAGTAGTCGATGGAATTTCCATGGGCTACTCGACTCGTCGATGGGCACTTTCTGCACTTTGAAATGTACAAGGGCCCCAGCAGGGCCTCTTGCGCACTTCGAAATGGGAACTCCGTGTGCAGCCCAGGGCCAGCAGGAAGTCCCACTGACTCCGGGCTTTACGAGGGTCCTTCCGCATTGAAAGGCACAAGATCCCGGAGGCTCTTGTGCATTTCAGAGTGGAAGCACCTGCATGGAGCCTGGTGTTAGCGGGGGACTCTGAGACCCCTGGCAACCCCAGGCTCCATGTGCGGCTTCGGAGTACCCCCTTTCCCCCCCTTTTGCTGCCGCCATCTGATAGAGGCAGCAAGGGGAGGAGAAATTGACTAATCGACTCGACTATGCGATAAGCATTTTCTTATTGGATGGTCGACTAGTTGTCTAGTCTTTAACACCCTCAGTGCTGGCAGCGCTGGATTCTACACTGGGAGGCTCCAGGGCGGCAGCCCCTGGCCAGGCACCTGGCTCGGAAGGCAGCAGGGCCACCAGCAGCAGCGCAGAACACAGGGCGGCATTTGATGATGTTGCTGCCCTGCCTGCTGCGCCCCTCCTGGTGGCAGCTCTGCCTGCCATTGTGGGCAGCTGGAAAGGCAGCGCCAAGCCCAGCAGCAGTGCACGAGGGAAGGAGGCCTGGCGTGGCTTTGCCTCCCTTCCTTGTGCACCCCTGCTGCTGGGGGCACTGCATTTTAAAGGGGGAGGGTGGCTGGGAAGCAATGAAATGGGTCAGGGACCTGAAATGGGCAGCAACTTTGGCTTCAGCAGCAGCACAGAAGGAACGTGGCATGTTCTGTGAGTACCGCCTTCCTTCTGTGCCACGGCTGGGGGCAGCCCGGCTTTCAATGCCGGGGGCCGGAGCGTAGTGGCTGCTGGCAGGACATGCAGCTCAGAAGGCAACACGGCTGCCAGCAGCAGCACAGAAGGCAGGGGTGTGGGATCTGTTATTGCCACTTTCCCTTCTGCGCTGCAGCTGCTGGTGTGCGGCCAGAGCGCGGGGGCCACTAGCCAGGTGCCTACCTGAGAAAGCAGCGCCAGCGCCAGCAGCAGCACAGAAGCGAGGGTGGCCTGGTGTGGCGGTGCCTCCTTTCCTTCTGCACTGCTGCTGGTAGTGGCACTGCTACTAACAGGGAGGCTGGGGGCAGTTATAAGGGGTCAGGTGCCCAACCCGGATGGCAACCCCACTGCCAGCAGCAGCGCAGAAGGGAAAGTGGCTGGTCTGGTATCGCGCCCTCCCTGCTGTGCCGCTGCTGGCCATGCCTCTCACTTCTAAGCTGGGCAGCTAGAGAGCACAGGCTCCATGTGCACAAGGCCGTCTGCCCCCAGCAGAGGCACAGAAGGTCTGTGACTGTCGCCCTCCCTCCTGTGCCGCTGCTGGGGGCAGCCCGGCCTGCCACACTGAGTGGCCTGAGAGTGGCCGATGCTGGCAGGATGCCCAGCTGCAAAGTCAGCGCCACCGCCAGCAGCAGCACAGGAGGAAGGAGGCCTGGTCTGATATCACCACCCTTCCTTCTGCGCCTCTGAAGGTGGTGGCCCTGCCTTTGGATCTGGGCAGCAGCAGAGCAGTGGCTGCTGTTGTGGGGCCCAGTTCGGAGGACTCCACTGAGCAGCAAGGGGGGGGGGGTCACTGATGGGTCACCCAGCTCAGAAGTCAACGCTGCCCCCAGCAGCAGCGCAGAAGGCAGGGTGGCCTGGCATGTTGTTGGCACCTTTCCTTCTGCACTGCTGCTGGCAGGGTGGCCTTCTCCGCTGGGGGACCACAGAGCAGCGGCCACGGGGAAGGTGCCCAGCTCGGAGGGCAGCTCCGTTACCAGCAGCAGTGCAGAAGGAAGGGGGTGTGGCCTGGCATTGCCGCCCTTCCGTCTGCACCGCTGCTGGTGGCATCACTTCCTTCCAAGCTGGGTGGCCAGAGCCAGCGGGATCCCAGCTGTGAAGTCAGCGCCAGCAGCAGCAGCACAGAAGGAAGTGCAGCCGGCGATGCCATTGCCACCCTTCCATCTGCGCTGCTGCTGGCCAGGTTGGGGGGCAGAGAGCAGCTGCCCCTCCAGCTGCCCAGCTTGGAAGGCCAGGAGAGATCAGGGACATTTCTTCTTATTTCCAAACTCCGCCGGGACGAAGACCTGGAGACTGAAGACGAGGCCACGGCCGGGAAAGTCCAAACATCCGGTGCCCCTGCGAGCGACCCTCCTGCCCTTGCCTTGCCGCCCCCTTCTGGGCAGGGACCCCCAGGGGGAGAAACGCTGCACTAGGGGATTCCTCTACGACCCCGAGGGCCAACACAGCCAGGAGTTCCTGGCAGCCCCTTTCCCACCACTTCCACGGAAGAGGCGGTAGGTTCTCAGGGGAGGTTTCCCCAACTCAGAGATCTGCCAGGATGGAGAGTGGAGGAGCAGAGGGAGGGCCTGGCCAGGAACGTCCAGGGCCAGGGCAGGGCTCACACGACAGCACCCCCGGCAGGGAGTGGCCAGAGACTCGTGGGTACAGACTGGTGTATGAAGAAACCTGCTGCTCAGCCAGGCACAAAACACCATGTCTGCCAGCCACTGGGACCAGCCCAGATTTATCCAGCCTCCCGCTGACTCTGGAGTCCCTGCTGCCTCCTCCTGCGTAGCCTGGAAGAGCAAAAGTGAATCGTGGCCTCCGAGAGATGCTCCCTCGATGCCAAAATCTCCACCCACCTCAGGTGTAGCAACAGCAGGAGCCAAGTAAAAAATTGTGAGACTGGTTTAAAATAAAGAGATTGAAGAGAAATAAACCAATCTGTGTTTTTATGAGCTTTGCTTTCTGGGCCTTAAGCACACGCTCGGGTCTGTTTCAGCCATTCCCTGCAAACCAGAGGACTTGAAACACTTTTCCCATGACGGCCGAGGGGGCTGCTACACCCCAGGGCCAGTGGGGACAGAGCAGTGCCAGCCGAGCCCCCTCTCTGGGATGCAGCCCACAGGCACAGGAGGAGTGTTTCTCTTGCCATGACAACAGCCCCTCCCCAGGCAAAGCCCTCCCAGACTCCTGGCTGGAGCAGTCATGCCTAGCAGTCAGAGCAGTGACTGTCAGAGCCCTGGGTTGGAACTGGGGCCAGGAGTCCCACAGCAGCCCAAAGGCTGGTCTCCTAGGCTCAGACTTGAATGGCCGAAGGGACCATCATGAGCATCTGGTCCGACCCCCTGCACCTTCAGGCCCCAGAACCTCACCCAGCCCCTCTGGTCCCAGCCCCACTCTCCCTGACTGAGTTACTGATGGCCTCACGTCATGGCTGAGCGATGTCAAAGGATGGAGAATCCCCCATTGACATGACTTGAACCAGCCCGGGACCCTGCCCCACACTGCAGAGGGAGGCAGCCTCATCCACCGAACCCCCACGGGCTCTGCACATCTGACCCCTTGAAAATTACTTTCCATCCCCAGACACGGGGTCAGTCAGAGCAGGAGTGTTCTGGCCAGAGCCCCCAGCCACATGGCAGGGAAAGATTTGTCTGAAGCAGCTCAGCACTGGGGAGCCCATGTTTCCCTCTGCTGAGCACGGGCAGCTGGTCAAATTCCTCCCACTCACGTGAGTTCAAGGGCCGTCAATGGGAGCTGGGCAGCACAAACACTCATACTGACTCCCAGTTGCCTGAGCCCCTGTGTCGGGGGCACAGCCGGGGGGTGGCTACCCCTCGAGACGAGCCCTTCCAAGGGCGTTGCTCAGCCTTTACTCCAAGGCTGTGCCAATTCCCCACACTCTGTGCTAACCTGGCCGGTCAGCCACGTCTGTAGGTGTGTCTGCTAACACCTATGCCACTCCGCGGCCTTGCACCCAGACGAGTCCCCTCGGTTAGAGGCCATTAGGCCCAGAGGCCTAGTTGAGAAATAAGTCCCCTCTTCCTCCTGAGAAATACGGCCCAGAGGCCCAGTCCATAGGTGAGTCCAGTCTATCGGGAGCAATAGGGCCTAGCTCAGAAGTGAGCGCAAACTTCCAGGGCATTCTCTTGCTACGGGCGGTGGGGTTAGATGGACCCAGGTCCTCCCGCTCCACTGGGTCCAAGCCCCCGGCCCTGTTGGTCATGGAGCAGGGACGCCGACCGCCACACGCTGAGCTCGCGAGAACAATCCCGCCCTGGGCACCTTCCTACCAGCTCTGGCGCTTCTCTTCCGTCGCGTGGCCTCTGGGCAGCGTCCCGTCTGAGGGCTTCCGTGGCTGCGGCTCCTGCTGGAGTATCCCACCACACCGTCCCAGTCACTCAACCATTAACCGTCCCAGTCGCTAACCCCCCCACCCACCTCAGCCATTGACTCTCCTGGCCTCTAAACCCCCACATCAGCCATTAACCCCTCCGACCCCTAGCTCACCCCATCAGCCAATAAATGTCCAGGACACCAACCCCCGTCCCCTCCCCCACCTCAGCTATTAATCCCTCCACTTCAGGCATTAACCTCGCTAGCCACTAACCGCCCCTCTCACCTCAGCCATTGACCCTCCTGGCCACTAACTCCCACCTAGCTCAACCATTAACCGTCCCAGGCACTAACCCCCCACCTCAGCCATTAACACCTCTGGCCACTAACCCCACCCCGCCATAAATTGTCCCAGCCACTAACCCCCTCACCTCAGCCATTGACCCTCCTGGCATGTATCCCCCTTTCCCAGCCATTAACTCCCCTGGCCACTAACCCCACCCAGCCATCAACCACCCCAGCCACTAACCCCCTCCACCTCAGCCATGAACCCCTGGACACTAACCCCTCCCCAACATCAGCCACTAATCCCTCCCCTCAGCCATTAACCCTCTGGCCACTAACCCCCTGTACCTCAGCCATTGACCCTCCTGGACACTAAACCCCCACCTCAGCCATTAATCCTTCTAGCCTGTAATCCCCTTCCTCAGCCTTTAACTCCCCTGGCTATTAACAACCCCAGGCACTAACCCCCACCTCAGCCATGAACCCCTCTGGCCGCTAAACCCCCCACCCCCAACACTAATCCCTCCCCCTTAGCCATTGACCCTCCTGGCCACTAAACCCCCACATCAGCCATTAACCCCTCCGACCCCTAGCTCTCCCCATCCCCATTAGCCAATAAATGCCCCAGACACTAACCCCCCCTCACCCCTGACCTCAGCCATTAACCCTCCTGACCTGTAACATCCCTCCACACACAAACCTCAGCCACTAACCACCCAGGCTGCTAACTGCCCACCTCAGCTATTAGCTCCCCTCTGATAAGTTCCCCCCAGTTATCAACCCTCCCAGCACTCAAACCCCCACCTCAACAACTAACCTTCCTGGACTGTAACCCCCACCTCAGCCAATAACCCCTGCCCCCAGCAGCTAATGCCCCTGTGCTGTCACTCCCCCAACTCAGCCATTAATCCCCCTGGCCACTAACCCCACCCAGCCATTCATTGCCCCCCCACTAACCTCCTCTCCTCAGCCATTAACCCCCCGGCCATGAATCCCACCCATCTGTGGGAGTCTGCAGAGTTTCCCTCTGCTCCTCCGCCAGCCTCTGCAGAAGCAGCTGCTCCTCCTCCCTCCTCAGCGTGTGCAGCTTGTTAAATTCAGCCCCAATCGTCTCCCACTTGTAGGGTTACCAGGTAGGTTTAGAAAAAATACCAGACACACTTGATGGCGGGGGGACCAGCCGGGAGGGGCGGGGCTGGCCAGGAGGGAGGGTGGGGGCAGTGTGGCTGGCCAGAGGAGATGGGGGTTGGGGGCAGCACGGATTGGCCGGAGGAGATGGGGGTCGGGGACGGGCTGGCGGGAGTGCAGGGCAGTGCGGCTGGCCCGGGAGATGTGGGAGGGGTCGGGGGCAGCACGGCTGGCTGGAGGAGATGCGGGGCAGGGAGTCAGGCCAGTGCGGCTGGCCCGGGGAGATGGGGGAAGGATCGGGGGCAGTGCGGCTGGCCTGGGGAGATCGGGAGGAGAAGAACCAGCCGGCAGGAAGCAGGGGTGGCCGGGAGGGGGTCGGGGGCAGCGGAGCTGGTTGGGGGAAGCACAGGGGGCAGGGCGGGACTGACCCAGGCACATGCAGATCCCGAGGCGCTGTCAGTCCTGCACACGGTCCAGAGAAGCCCGAGTGAGTCCGGCTGCGGCTCAACCACATGCTCAGGAGCAGGGACAGGGCTTCTCCTCCTCCCCAAGGCGTCAGACGCAGCCAGGGCTCCCAGCACCGATCGCGCCCCGCCTCCCAGCCACTCCCCCAGCCCCCGCCAGGCTTCCATCTGGCGCCCAGCCAGAAATCAGGAAATGCTGGACGTTGCACATGTCGGTATTTTCTGGATTTTTTTACTGGACAGAGGGCCCAAAAACCAGACTGTCCGGTAGAATACCGGACATCTGGCAACCCTAGCTGAGTCCTGGGCCCTAGACCTGTGCTCAGGCCCGTAAATAAACAGCTAGAGGTCCTCTTTAAGCTGGGCCCAAAGTACAGGGCAAGCCAGGTACCCCAAATACAGTCCCTCTGTCTTTAAGCCATCCCAAGCCCTGGTGCAGGGCGGGGCAGGCCAACAAACACCCAGCAAATAGCCTTTAAGCAACCCAATAACGCAGGGCAGGGTAAGCAAACACAGTTCAGCAGTCACTAGTTCTGATAGGCCCAGGCCCTGGTGCAGGTGGGGCAGACAAACAACAGTTCAGTAGTTTATTGGGCTCATTCCTCTCTGCAAGCTGAGTCACAGTTCATCTGGCCAGGCCCTTATTCAGGGCAGAGCAACAACCAAACAAAAGAACAGTTTCTAAATGGGTACACAGTTTAAACAGTTACAAGCCGAGACCGGTCTCCAGGCTGAGCGGGGGGGCTGGGTCTCCTCATTGGCAAAGAGCTGACAAGCACAGGGGGTTTTACCCCACCTAAGGGGGAACCTCCCACCCAAGGTGAGGAATGGCAGGGGGGATACAGGCCCACCCACTCCACTATGTATTGGCCCAGGGCCCTAACAGTGGCAGCGCAGGCTGCCACTGGGTCAGCAGGGATCCTGGCTGCAACACGCCAACCAGGTCACTGGGTCAGCAGGAATCCTGACCACAACGCGCTGCCCAGTTGACCTCCTTTTTTATCAGCTGACCCAGTGTCGGCTATCCCTGGGCTGCATCCTAGTTCCCCCCAGGGGCTTACCTGATGCAGCCTCTGCTCCTCAGGGTCTGTCAGGAATGATGGGTCTGGCAAAATGCCCTGGGCTCCAGAGTCAGGGTCCAAGCAGTGCAGCCCAAACTCCGAAGCCCAGCAGGGGCCGTGGCCAGCCAGACCAATCTTCTGGGCTTGGTGGTGGTCGTGGTGGCCCTGGCCCGTCTTCTGGGGCTGGTAGCAGCCCTGGCGGTCCAACCCGGTCCTCTCTCCTAGGGCAGGGCAGCCACGCCTTTCTCCTTGGGAGGATGGGAAAAGCGTCTGGCTTGCTTGCTTGCTGGGCTCCAACTGAGCTCTCCGCCAGCTTTTATAGTCCCGAGCCTCACCTTTCTGCTCCCTGTGGGTGGGGCTGGGTTGTGCTGGCACCATCCATCAAGGGTTCTTAGGGAGTGGTTCCCCTTCTGGGTCAGTAGGAGTCTAGAGAGACTCACTACAGGGTAATTTGTATAAAACATTACTGATTTACTAAACTACACCCTTGAAGTTTTCTCTAGCATCGCTGTTAATGGGAAGAAGGATCAGATCTAATTTGCCAATTATTGAAAATTTGCTCAAATCTCATAACAATGTAACTATGCAGAAGGTGAAAGAAAATTAGAAGTGGAAGTCTATTATTTTGATAAAAGGGCTCATGAGCTCCCAACTCTTAACTCAGGCACTAGAGTGTGCCTGAGGAATCACATCTCTAATAGTCAGGGCCAAAGGGGTAACATTAAAGAACAGCTGCATCTGAGGTTTTGTGTAATCCCGACAGACCAGGGGGACACATTTCGATGTAACTAAAGGGATTTATAAGTAATCCCAGAAAGTTCCAACACATTGACAGTAGATGTGGACTCTGGCATTTCCCATCCGACTGATCCTTTCCTATAAGTGCACAAAGGAGAAACTGTCAAGGAACAAGAGAACAACTCAGACTCTAATTAAAGAAAGGTTGATACTGAGAAGATCAGAGGGGCAGATTAAATGTCCTGAAAGACTCGGAGACTTGCTAACCTGCCAAAAGAAGAAATATCTGAGAAAAGTGAGTGGTAAATATTCACTCAAAAATGATGTGCTGGGAATCTCTCCTTTCTAGGTATTTGACACATTGGGTTTGTGGAAATGTACTGCATGGGTTGAGAATTTAATGCATGAGTTATTGGACAGTTGTTAGCTCTTTATATATATGTATAGTAGAAGTTTTACTCAGAATTGCTTGGGTCCTTCAGGGCAGGGGGTTGGTGTATGGGGATGCAGGACTCAGGATTGGGGGTGAAGGAGAGGTTCAGGACTGTGGGATGGAGGTGTGAGGGGTGCAGGAACCGGCAGGGGGGCCACACTGCCTGGGCAGCAGCTCTCCAGGGCTGACAATGATGGGGGCTGTGATGCCCAGGTGACAGCTCCCTGGGGCTGGCTGTGGTAGAGACTGTGCTGGTCAGTGGGAAGCTTACCTGCACCCCTACCACATACTGCCCCAATGAGATTATAGATGTCTGAGTCCCTATCTCTGGCCTCTTGCTGTCTCCCTCCTCCCGCCATGGACA
Source organism: Rafetus swinhoei (assembly GCA_019425775.1). Taxonomy (NCBI): domain Eukaryota; kingdom Metazoa; phylum Chordata; order Testudines; family Trionychidae; genus Rafetus; species Rafetus swinhoei. The sequence goes on along the minus strand of CM033437.1, from coordinate 262,382,236 downwards.
TTACATAGTATAACTGTCCCTGCTAGCAGACCCCTCCCTTTCCATGTTATGGAAAACAATGGAATTCCAGGCACATCCCATTGTCCTGGCACAATCAAACCCTGCCCTTGCTTTAAGTTATGGTAAGAGGAAGCTACACACCAAATTTGGTGGTCCTAGCTCTTACCGTTTAGAAGTTCTTGAACAAATAGATAGATGGACAGACAGATTCACTTGCTTGCTCACTTAGGGTATGTCTACACTACAAAGTTAATTCCAACTAACAGCCATTAGTTCGAATTAACTTTCATAGCGTCTATACATACAAACCGCTAGTTCGAACTTAATTCGAACTAGGTAAACCTCATTCTACGAGGACTAACGCCTAGTTCGAATTAAGTAGTTCGAATTAAGTGGCTACACAGTTGGAGGCTAGCCCTTCCCAGGTTGCTCTGGTGGCCACTCTGGGCCAAACCAGGGAAACTTTTCTGCCCCCCTCCCAGCCCCGGAGCCCTTAAAGGGGCACGGTCTGGCTACAGTGCTTGTGCCAGTTGCAAGCCTGCCAGCACCCAGCCAGCAGACCCTGCACCTGGCACGGCATGAGCCAGCCACCCGCTGCCACCCAGCCCTCTGCCTCTTCCCAGGACCAGGCTGGCGGCTCCCAGAAAGCCTGCCCGGGGCCGCAAGAGGCGGGCGCCCGCCTGGTCTAGTGCGGAGATCGTGGACCTCATCAAGGGTTGGGGGGAGTCCTCCAACGTCCACGACCTCCACACTAGGCACAGGAACGCGACCGTCTACAGCCACATGGCTGCCAGCCTGGCCACCAGAGGCCACATGCGGACACAGGAGCAGGTTTGCATGAAAATCAAGTTGGTCCAGTGAGACCCCCGACTCTGAGCCCTGAGCTTAGAACATAAGAACATAAGAATGGCCGTACTGGGTCAGACCAAAGGTCCATCTAGCCTAGTAGCCTGTCTGCCGACAGTGGCCAACACCAGGTACCCCGGAGGGGATGGACCGAAGACAATGACCAAGTGATTTGTCTCGTGCCATCCATCTCCAGCCTTCCACAAACAGAGGCCAGGGACACCGTTCCTACCCCCTGGCTAATAGCACTCCATGGACCCAACCTCCATGAATTTATCTAACTTCTCTTTAAACTCTGTTATAGTTCTAGCCTTCACAGCCTCCTGTGGCAAGGAGTTCCACAGGTTGACTATGTGCTGTGTGAAGAAGAACTTTCGCTTATTAGTTTTAAACCTGCTGTCCATTCATTTCATTTGGTGTCCTCTAGTCCTTCTATTATGGGAACTAATGAAGAACTTTTCTTTATTCACCCTCTCCATACCACTCATGCTTTTATAGACCTCTATCATATCCCCCCTCAGTCTCCTCTTTTCTAAGCTGAAAAGTCCCAGTCTCTTTAGCCTCTCTTCATATGGGACCTGTTCCAAACCCCTAATCATTGTAGTTGCCCTTTTCTGAACCCTTTCCAAGGCCAAAATATCTTTTTTGAGGTGAGGAGACCACATCTGTACACAGTACTGAAGATATGGTGTACCATAGTTTTATACTTCCCCTCCTCCTTCTTCCCCGGCTTCCCCCTGATTTAAATATCCCGGGCTTCATTTCGCATTATTTTAAATCATAGTCTGAACTCCGTGCTGGCACGCTGCACGGAGTAGGTAGAATTAGGATCTCTAATTCGAACTACCATTACTCCTCGTGGAACGAGGTGTACTGCAGTTCGAATTAGAGATCCTAATTCGAACTACCTACTCCGTGCCGTGCAGTAGCCGCGGCACGGAGTTCAGACTAAGGGGGATTTAAAAATGGCGGCGCCCGGGAAGATGCAAATGAAGCCTGGGATATTTAAATCCCGGGCTTCATTTGCAACTTCGAATGCCTACATTAGCCTCCCTAGTTCGAACTAGGGGGCTAGCGTAGACATACCCAGACAGACAAACTCTCTCAAATATATAGTAGATGAGTTCATTTGTTTTTTCTTTAAGAGGGAAGATGTAGAGATGCTTCCTCATAAGGGACAGGATTATGAACATAGGCATTTGGAATTGTGCCCTGGAGGCAGGGGTTGGGAACACTGCATGGCTGTGGGCAGCAGCTCACTTCAGAAGCTCTCCAGTTTGTTTTATTAAAGTATTATTCCTTTCTCATTGGTTTGTTATTTAAAGATCCCCAAGATCACTACAGTAATTGTTTTTTGGTGGGAGGGCAGCCCTCCAAAATAGAGGGCCATTTTCTCACCCTGTTTAAAGCATCATAGTTCCATTGACTTCAGTGTTGCTGCACAATTTATACCAGCCCTGTAATCCCTGGCTATAGAAGAGCTGGGTAGGAAAATAGCTCTGTATGAGACCTGGATGAAGTAAGGTTTTAAACTGAATTGGGATAGTAGCATGAGTTATAGGCCCAAAGCATGGGATCAAAAAGAATGAGATCATGAGAAAGAAGAGCTGTTGTGCTAAACTTGGGGTCTCCCTCTACCCCAATACTAGTGTAAACTTGTTTAAGGTTTGGGATTAAGTAATAGGAATGAAACATAGGTACAGGTTGAAACTCTATAGTAGTGATCACCAACCAGCAGTGATCACCAACCAGCAGGACCTACCATTAGATCTTGGAGCCTTTGACAGGTGATCCCAACTGATTTGGCCAGGAAGCTATCACTTCAGTTGCCCCTCCACCCACTGTCATGCTGCTCCTGCCCTCTGCCTTGGAGCTGTCCCCCCTGGGTGTGGGAAGGAAAGGGGGGATGCTGATGTCAGGGTGTCCCTCCTCCCCCCTCTTCTGTACCTCATTTCCACACAGAGAAAAGGGGGTGGAGAGAGGTTGGCAATGCAAATCTCTGTTACTCTTACACACTATGTGTGCCTCTGTCATTCTTACAAACACACACTGTCCTTCTCTCATCTCCCAACCCAACACACACAATGGGGGGGGGGGAAGGGGTTTGTTACTTCTTTTACTGCTTGCAAAGTGTGTTATTTTGGGGGGTTTGACTCATTTGTGCATTTCATAATTTTCATTTCTCTCTTATGCTTCTTTGAGTAGTGAGTTCTAAGCTGTTTGTCTGGAGTAATTATCCCTATGGTAATTGCTGCTCCTGGAAGTGGCTGGCATGTCCCTGCAGCCCCTGAGAGAGTCAGAGCAGTGTCTCCACATACTGGCCTTGCCTGCAGACACCACTTCTGCAGCTTCCATTGATCAGTAATGGAGAACCATGGCCAGTAGAAGCTGCGGGCTCAGTGCATATAGATGAGGGGCAGCACATGGCGCCATGGAGCCATTGCTGTTCATGCCAGCTGCTTTCAGGAGTGGTGCAGGGCCAGGACAGGAGTAAGCCTGTCTTAACTCCACTGCTCCACCACCTAGAAGCTGTCTGAGTTAAGTGGTGCCCAGCCAGAGCCTGCTTCCTGTCCCAGGCCTGAACCTCCTCCTACACTCAATCTCCTGTCCTAGACATGAGTTCCCCTTCACCCAAACTCCCAGAACTTTCACCCTGAAACTCCTCCTGGACCCCAATTCCCCACCCTGGGCTAAGCCCGGAGCTCCTACCAAACTCTGAATCCTTTGGGCCAAGATCAGACCCTGCACCCCAACCCCCTACCCCAGCCTGGTGCACGTGAGAAAGGGAGATGGAGTGAGCAGGGTAAGGCCTTGGAGAGGGGTGGAGCAGGGGCCGGGCCTCAAAGAAGGGGTGGGAAGGAAGTGGGGTAAGGGTATTTGGGTTTGAGGTAGACCTTACATTGCACTTAAATTGAAAATGTGATCTTGTGGTTAAAAAGGTTGGAGACCACTGCTCTATAGTCTGGCACTCTCTGATCTGGCAACATTTGTGGTCTAGCATGATTTTATTTAGCTGGGCGTCCACTTATTCTGAGAGAGTCCAAGTTTCTTGTGGTCCCATAAAATTTGTTTACAGCTACCAGCCCTGGCTTTCAGTGTTCTGTGCAGTTATTTAGCTCTAATTTATCCCTAAATGTCTTCAATGAGCCCAGTAAGCAGTGGAAGTGTTGATAATTCTGCTAGACAATTCTGACCTCCGTGGTCTGACAGATTCTCTGGCTCAGCATAGGTCACGTCCCAAGGGTACCATACTAGAGATGTTCAACATGTATTGAGTACTAGGTGCAGTAAATAATTGGCTACATATGTTCATTTAAGGTATTATAAAATAAACCTGCTTCATCTGGCTTTAGCTAGCTCTGATAATTAGCAATGACATCACTAAGAGTATAAAAAAGCACACTCATAGAGCTCATTGCTAATACCTGCCTGACCAAGTTGGAGCCAACCCATGAAGGTCTAAGCAACTCTGGATTTAGCCCTTTTGTAAGTGTTTTAATCAAATGCTTATAAATGTTTTATTATTGTTTGGATGTAGTAAATTGCTTATTGTTTAGGCTTTTTAGGCATGCTTAGAGTAATTAGATATGCTAAAGAAATGTGTGGTTAAATTATCTTTCATGTTAATAATAATTCCAGCTGTAATGCTTCCAAGAGTGAAGCAAGAGCATGAGTACCAGCCTCAGAGCAGACTCTTACAATCACAGCACAAACACCTAGGAGGTTGTGAGTTCTAAACCTAGATTCCACCTTCCAACTGCGCCAAGTCAAACTGCTCAGGCCCTATAACAGCCTTAACACAGAGTCACAGACAGTCCTTTGGGTACTCTTGTCTGTCTTGCTATGCAGGTGAGCATATCTCTGTGATAGATGGATTCTTATACAAAGAGTCAAAGCAATATTCAGGTTATTCCTGATTCCAAAGGTCCAGAGTCACTTACCTTAATCAATTGCACTTTTAGTTGCATACCAGAGTCAACACTTGTAGTCAATGCTATAATCAACTATATGAATGTAACCCTTCTGCCAGGTAGCGCCAGCAGCAGCCAGGACTAGGTTCAATATCTAGAGGTTCCTCTCCAACCACCCATCACAGAACTGGTTTGAGGCCCCACTCAGTAACCAGGGAAATTCACACATACCCCTGGGCACCTCTGGGAGGCAATGCTTCCCTATTCGCAAACACAGAGTCTGAGTGTGGAAAAGAAACTTTTAATAAACAGGGAAAGAAGTAATGTGGCATTAATTTGGGAACACACCACAAACACCGTTCATAATCAAAACCACAAGTAAACATCCCAGCTCAAGTAGGTTGGGCAATGTCCTTTACCTCTCAAGCGCCCAAGTCCAGCAATGTAAGTGTCTCCTTCACAGGCCCAACCCTCTGCACCTCACTCATAGTCGCTGCCTTTGGTCAGGGCAGACCAGAGTTCAGAGGTGCATCTGCAAAGTTCACCTCCCATCCAGAGTGTGTGTGTGTGTGTGTGTGTGTTGGGGTGGGGGGGTAGGAGGCATCTTACCTATTCCACTGGTCACTAGCCATCTACCTGTTCGCTGCTCTGGCGCCGCTCTGCTGGCCGTTTGTCACCCCTCGCTGCCGCTGCTCTGCTGGCTGCTCCTCACGCCTCTCTATCGGTTGCCCCTGGCTGCCACCACTCTGCTAGCCACTCCTCATGCCTCTCCATCGCTGCCCTGCTGGCTGCTCATCACATCTTCCACTGGCTTATGGTGGATTTGGCTCTTGGCCCAAAGCACAGTCCAGCCACAAGAGATTTCATTATTCCCTGGAGTAAATTTACATACAAAAGAGACTCCTTATGGAGCCTCTCTTTCAACTTTATCCTTGAAACAGTGGGGAGAAACAGATTGAACCAGTCTTACAGTTCACTCCTGGGAGGGCCTACAGCCTGCTGACTCACCTCTCTCCCCAACTTAACCTATAGGGCTCTGAAAGACCAGACTCTGTCCATCCAACTGTATTTACACTGACAGGGTCTCTTCTTTTAATGGAGTTAAAAACAGTCTGACTTTTCTGCATTATGCATTCCCACAATAACTGCAAGCATTGGTGGTCATATCTTACAAATCCTGCATTTAGTGTTAACACAGTTTGTGTCCCCAGAACAGCCAAATTGGTTACAATGGGCAAATTACCTTCTAACAGTTGAATATCTAGCAGGCCTAAGCAAGCTAATGAACTGTATTTACATAACCACACCCAGGATTTCTTTCCCATTCCAGCTGGCTGCATTGATTCAGACCCTGCTTACATCAAGATTTATTTACTAGAAAAAAGAAATTAGCGTGTAATTTACAAGGTTAGAGTAAGCACACATAGACACATAAAACTCAGTCTTAGATTTCAAAGGATAATGTAGGCTTCTATAATCAATTATGCAGCTGGGGATCTCTTGCCTATGCCTTGAAATACCTGGCTCTCCCCAAAGTCCAAGCAGCATAGTGATACCTTGTTCCTTTTGTTTGGGATTTTATTCCCCTCCTTCCATGTGCTCTACTGCAACCTCAGCTGATGGGAGGAGTCCACTTATATACAGAAAAACAAGTAAGAGTCTTTTAGTTCTTTTGTGGAAAGTTTCTCATTCTAGACAAGAAATTCCAGTTGTAAGATCTGCTTATAGCCTATCTGGTATTCATGGGACTCCTCTTTTGGGAGGGGCATAATTTCTGTGGAAGAGCAACTCTGCACTAATTAATGTCAATCTGCTGTATGGCAATTTATGCAGCCATACAGGCTCACAGTACATCTGTTCAAAAGTTACATTACAGTATGGAACAAAATCTTTGCTCCCCTTATTCCTCCTTTCTAACCCATTCTCTCCAGCTTTTCCTCTTGCTCTGAACCAGCTCTCCACTTCCCCTTTGCTGGAAGGAACAGCCATATTCTGCCAAAGCTGAGCAAGAGCGCAGGCATCTGTATAAATAGCCTCTTGCTACCACCTACAGGATTTCTAGTGCAATGACCAGCCATTGCACTGATTGCAGAGGGCCCACCTTTCTAAAAGCGAACAATGACTGGTTGCAGGAGGTGTGCCCTAGCAAAGCAAGCTATTCATGCATTCGGGGCACAATCCCATGGGATTCTCCATCATATACATTCTGAAAAGCAGAAGAGAGAGAGCTGATCCTGACTGAGACTGCATAGGAGGAATCTTGAGGGTGAGGAACCCTTTGCCACTCTGGGATCTGCTTGGACTGAAGGATCAGCACCAATACAATGCTACTCCATGCACTCCTGCAAGACTTGGGCATGTGTCATCAAGTATCTGTACATGAGAGATCAACTGTATGAAAACCTTCAATAAGTCCAACTGCATGACCCTTGAGGCTTGACTTCTATAGCAATAAGGTCATCTATTACTTCTATTATAGCCCTCTCCATGGTAGGGCTTGGGTTGAATCCTGATTGTGAAGGAGGGTCCAGGAAGCAGAAGATTAGATGCTGCCTTAGTCTAGCCATAACCACTTTTCAGTGAATTTGCCTAGGCAAGGGAAATTGTACACAGATGGTGATTAACAAGTTCATTAGCATCCCACGCTGATTTCTTGAAAACGCTTTTCTGTTTGCCTCTGCTCTTCATGAGCTCAGTTGCACTTTGGGTGACTAAGTGTCTTTTTTGAGCTGGAAGGGCATAGAGAAATATTTTAGACAAGTCCACTTTCAATACAGAGGAATATTAAATGAAGTCTACTTCAAAATGTGATTGAATTTTCTTTAAGCTTTATCGAAACAACTTCCTTGGCCTTCAGGGTAAATGTGGAGTACTTCAGGCCAATCCCATTCTCCAAGTCAACGTTATTGAGAAACAAAAATAGGGATCCATAATTAAGTAGTCAAACTTAAGAACATAGGATTAAAAAAATCATTCTTGGGTTCAGAGATTCCACCATTAAAAAACCTCACCAATAGTGTGATTTGATTTTTAACTCTTAAATTGGGAATTTACAGGTAGGCTGTGTCTAGACTGGCAAGTTTTTCCGGAAAATCAGCCGCTTTTCCGGAAAAGCTTTGCCGCTCCCGTTCAGGCAAAAGTCCTTTTTCCGAAAAACTGTTGGAAAGGGCCAGTGTAGACAGCTAGCTAACACTTTTCCGAAAAAGCAGAATAAATGGAAAAAGCGGTTTGGGCGCCTGGAGACCCGTAGGAGCCCGGACTTCCTGGTAACCCAAGCTCTTAAAGCAGTCGCAGGCTGCTGAGTGCATGGCAGGAGCGTGCCTCAGGCCTGCGACTGAGGTCTGCCACCTTGCCCCCTGCTGTGACCAGCAGCCATCAGAGCCCAGCCATGGCAGCTCCAGGCGGTGAGCCACCTGCACCCCCACCGCAGGAGGCCCCCAGGGGCCGCAAAAAACGGGCTCCCTCCTGGACCCCCAGGGAGCTGGAGACTCTCCTTGACCTATGGCAGGAGGAGGGTCTCCATGATACCCAGTCCCAGCGCCGCAATGCGGATATATTTGGCCGCATGGCCGAGGCTCTGGCCCACCAGGGACACCCTGCCCGGAACATTGAGCAAGTCCGGGCAAAGGTGAAGGAGCTCCGGCTCAGGTATGTGAGGGCCAGCGAGGGCAGGGGGGCAGGACCAGACACCTGCCCCCATTACGACCGGCTGCATGCCATCCTGGGCCAGCCAGCCCCGCAAAGCCCGGACGTGCCGGTGGACACCTGCCAGCGCCCCGTCATCCGAACCACCGAGGCGGAGGAAGGAGAAAGCAGCGCTTCGGGAGAGGAGGCCAGCGTTGCCACCCAGCAGGCCCCCTCCAGCAGCTCCTCCGAGGCCGGGGAAGGATCCACCGGTGAGTCTTTGCAGTTTGCACTCACAAGGGCAGAGGGCGGGGGAGCCAGGCACCCGGAGAGGGAGAGGAGAGCATGTCACTCAGGCCACGTGAGCTGCGCTGTGTAGCATTAGGCAGCAAGCAGCACGTGCAACCACGTGCAGCCTGGTGACCGGCGGCACGTGGCGCGGCAGGCAGCTGCAGGGTACGCCTGGGACCGTGCTGCTCACACACATGCGGCGGGACCAGGGGAAGGGTGGATGCTGGCTGGAACCGGCCAGGGCCCCAGGGACTCAGCCCAGAGCCCGCACCTCCGCCAAAGGGTGCAGCATGGAGAAACGGCACACTGTCCCATGCCTGGCTGTGAGGCACAGCCAGCTGCTCTTGGGTAAACCGCAGCGTCACAGTCCTGTGACCGTGGCCCCCCACCGAGCCCCTCGCCTGCTCCCGGTGCCTTGGCTGGCTCCCGAGGAAGTCCCACTGTGGCCACATGTCCCTGGGCTACCGGGGTTGTGGGAGATAGTGGGAGGGCCATCCTGAGTTTTGCTTGCAGGATGGGACACCCCCAGTCACTCTTCTGGTTCCGTCCAGGAGATATCCCGTGATGGGATCTGAGAGCCCAGACCACCTCTGCTAGATGTGCTCCCAGGCACTGTGTGGGGATGCATCTCGCTCCCTGTCAAACACCAGTGATTAGCCCAAAGCTTTCACAGTCTCCACCGGCAGGGAGTTCCACAGGTGAACGCAACACAAGTGCCCTCCCGCCCTCCACGGGGCCAGGACACAGACGGGTGGTTACAATACCTGGAGGAGGACCCTACTCCAAGGGCGGTCCTCCTTGCAAACATACAACACGGGGGGCAGGAGGAGAACCAAGTGTGCCCAAGCCACACAACTGTGGGGTCACCTGGGCTCAGGGGTGGAGGGCATGAGGTGTGGGGACAGTGGACGGCCTGCCTGACTGACCCATCCTTTCTTCTCTTCCCTGCAGCGGGACCGAGCACAAGCCGGGGACCCTCCAGTCCGGCAGCAGCGGCACCCCAGCTGGCCAACCACAGAGGCGCAGGCTCCGCCACGGGACCAGCTGCTTCGCTGCCACGTCCTAGCGGTGGAGGCAATCCAGGGCTCCATTAGGGAGCGTGTCCAGGGGGACCTGCAGTGGCGGCAGGAGGCCTGGGGTGCCTTCCAGGCACAATGCACGTGGCTGGCCGACTCCATGGCCATCCTCACAACACACATCGTGCACGCCATCCACTATGGCATGGCCGTACCCCATGCCCCCGCCATCCCTCCCATAGCAGTGCCCATGCCCCCTCCTGCCCCTGCAATGGCCCCTGCTCCTATCCCAGCTCCTGCCCCTGCTCCTGCCACCCCTGCTCCTATGCCCCCAGCTCCTGCCCACCACCCCGTGCAGCCTGCCCCGATGCGGCGTGCCCCGCATGTGCAGGTCCGCCCCCGCAGGAGCACTCGCAGGGGCCACCCGTACCAGTAGCTCCTCCCCCTCCCCGTCCCAGTTGAAGGTCTCCTCCCCCTTCCCCTTGTAAATAAAAAGTCTATTGTTCAGTTGATTATTGTGTTGGTTATTGTGTTACTCGAGGTAACTGTAAGAAATGATTTGAGATGCCAATTAGCCACCTAAATTTAAAAGGGTTACAAAATCACGGACACCAAATTCTGTATTCTATCACGGTGGTCCCTTTAAGTGGTCATTGGTTTGTGGCGCATAAATAAATACTGAGACTTTTAAGTAAAATTTAAACCACAAACTATATTAACATAGATAACAAACAAGCAAGAAAGGTTAAAGACGCACACTAAAGATTATGTAACATAGTCTAGGCGCGGGGGACGATTGGTAGTGTTGCTGGCAACCTCAATCCTTTGGTCCTTCCGGGCCTCGGGAGGAATAGCCAGGAGATCCCTCGAAGACGACTGGAATCGGGTACGCTGACTCGAGCCTTCCGCACAAACCACGAATCCTCTTTCCTGTTCTTGGGACAGCTCGGACCATGGTGGCCTAAACCTAGCCTAAACTAAAGAAAAAGCCTAACTACGTCCGGCGCACCCGGCGAACAGTCACGATGACGGCCGATGTGCTTGGAACCGACGCTTTACAATTGGGAGGAGGTAAGGGGGAGGGTGGGGAAGGGTAGGGGATGGGAGGGAGTCGTATGGGGAGACCCAGGCAACCCTACTACGGGGCTTGTGCGAACATGTCCACCAGGGCCTCTCTGATGCACACCCCATCCTGGCGTGCCTGGCGGATGGCAGCTGTGTGAGGCTGTTCGAACGTCTGTGCCTTGGCTGCCATCCATGCAGGGAGGAAGGCCTCCCCACTGCGCTCCACAATGTTGTGGAGCACGCGGCCAGTACCTCCGTTGCATTCCGCTCACCCATCTCGAGATGGGTGAGCAAACAACGAAGCGGGCTTTCAAGCGTCGGCGAGCTCCACGGTTGGGCCCGGTTGAGGCGGTCGTTGAACCGGGCCGGTTCTGCTCCAGCTGCCCGTGTAGGGCCGCATTAGCCAGGGCAGCAGGGGGTAGGCCGCATCCCTGATGACGCAGATGGGCATAGGCACATCCCCGACAGTCAAGTCCCACCGGGGGAAGTAGGTGCCCGCCTCCAGCCTGCGAAAGAGTCCGGAGTTGCGGAGGATGCGGGCGTCGTGTGCCCGGCCGGACCAGCCCCCGTAGATGTCCAGGAAGCGGCCCCGGTGGTCCACGAGGGCCTGCAGAACAATCGAGCAGTACCCTTCCTGTTCATGAAATGGGCTGCTCGATGCTCCGGGGCCCGGACGGGGATGTGGGTTGCGTCCAGGGCTCCCCCGCAGTTGGGGAACCTGAGGGCAGCGAAGCCGCCCATGGTAGCATCCACGTCGTGCAGGCGGATGACTCTTGGGAGCAGAACGTCGTTGATGGCGTGGACGACCTGCAGAAGGGTGCAGAGAAACACAAGGGAACACATCACATACGGCAGGGGTGAGTGTGCGCTCCCTTGGGCCCCCTTGATTCCCTCTGTCCTCACGCACGCACACACACACACACACACACACACACCAGGGCCCCCTCGGCCCACGCCGCCCCCCCCCCACCAGCAGGCCTGTGCAAGGGAGGGACGGCCCAAACCCCTGGGTGACCCAGCCTGGAGTCTTGGCTGCCCCTGGGCATGGAGTGCAGCACCCTCCCCCACCCCACTCCCCCTGGGACTTACCTCCACAACGATCACACCGACGGTTGATCTTCCCACCCCGAATTGCTGTGCCACCGAGCGGTAGCTGTCCGGTGTGGCCAGCTTCCACAGCACGATGGCGACCCTCTTGTTGACGGGGATGGGTGCACGCAGCCGGGTGATGATGACTCTGTAGCGCGGGAGTGAGCCAGGCGCACAGCTGCAGGAACGTCCGCTTTCGCATGCGGAAGTTCCGGAGCTATTGCTGGTCGTCCCATAGTCCGAGGACCAGCTGCTCCCACCAGTCGGTGCTGGTGTCCAGTCTCCAGACTGGCCTCTCCACGGTGGGGTGCTGATGCCACAGGGCTGCCAGGGCCTCCCTGGTGAGGGAGTCGAACGCGATCTCTGCCTCCTGGTCCTGGAACAGCAGGGCACCGGCCTGCAGCACGAGCTGCAGGCACTTGCACATGTCCAACAGGGGCCCGAGCAGGCACATGGCCACCCACGGCTCCATGGCAGACAGAGCAGGACAGAAGAAAGAAAACGCAGGAAAAAGCAGTTGGGGGCCAAAGGGTGGTGTCCCCAAAAGTCAGAGGGCAACCACGAAACCTGCTAAGGGTGTCAGTTCCTGCCAGAGGTCCCAGCGCACGGGAGTACGAGACAAACGGCTGTCCGGCGAGACCCCTTTAAGCACGTGTCTGAACGAGCCCGCCCCACCCCGAAAGGTCTGGTGGCCTTTGCCCTCTTCAAAATGGTTCTGGGCTTCTGCTTTTGCGAAAAAGCGCGCGCCTAATCTAGACGCGCTTTTCCGCAAAAGCGCATCGTTATAACGATAACTCCAGGACCAATCTAGACGTGCTTTTCCGGAAATACTTTTAACGGAAAACCTTTTCCGTTAAAAGTATTTCCGGAAAATCATGCCAGTCTAGACGTAGCCGTATTGTTTTGGCCACCCAGAGGGCCTTGTGCATATTGTGTGATAAGTGATCAAATTAAGTCTACACCTTAACTTATACCAAGATATCCCTGCATGCAAAATCTCATGTAAAGCTGAGCTCACTTACTGTGCTTTCCCCTCTGCAGTAAAAATAAAGAAAGCAAGAAGATTTTCCCTACATCTAATCTATAGATGTTGTCCATAAATAGGGTACCTGTTAAGCTGGAGGGGCTGGTCTGTGACTATTGTTTCTTTATCAACTGCTCTCAGTGTGCATGTAAACAGCACATAAAGAAATGTCAACAGCCCCTGGGGAATTTGAAGAGTGGGGAAGGAGGAAAATGGAATCTGCTGTTGGGAAAGCATCATTCACACAATATTCAAGTCCTCTTTTTTTGTTTCTATATTGTGTTTCTCTTGGGTGGTGAGTGTGTGCACGTTTAACATGATTCAGTGTGAGAACAGGGGATCTTATCTAGAGAAGTGGTAGAATTGTCATCTTAGAGGTCTTTAAGGCCAGGCTTGACAAAACTCTTGCTATGATAATTTAGTTGGGGTTGATCCTTTCAGCAGGTGATTGGACTAGATGACCTCCTGAGGGCTCTTCCAACACTAATCTTCTATGATTCTTAGAGTGACTAAAACTGTGTAAACACACAAAAAGAATAATGTTCCAAAGCTTTCCATTGTCAGGGTGTCCCAGACTCCTCATGAAGCTAGAGAAAGCCATGGTCAGCTTCTAATTTGACTTATGTGTAACTCAGACCTGCCATCTGCAGTAGCCATAAGCAGGGCCCAAGTTTTCAAAACTGATTAGTGATTGGAGGTATCCAGCTTGAGACATTTAAAAGGCGCCTGATTTTCAAAAGATGCTGAGGAAGCCATCCTCTGAATATCGGGTCCCTTTAGGGTGTGCCTCAAGTCATAATATATGGAGATATACCATCTCATAGAACTGGAAGGGACCTTGAGAGGTCATCGAGTCCAGTCCCCTGCCCTCACAGCAGGATCAAGTACCATCCCTAAGTTGAACTCCCCAAATCAGCAGTTTTGTCTGGGAAGTTTAGCGCAGATATATAATGCATTCTCTAAAGCAGTGATGGGCAAATACCGGCCTGCGGGCCAAAACTGGTCCACCAGGGTTAGCTCCTGGCAGGCCCTCACTGCTATATTTACCTGCACAGCCACCGATACTGGCAATCGTAGTTCTTATTGGCCACAGATGGCTGTTCTAGCCAATGTGAGTTACGGGAAGCAGTGTCCTGGTCCATGCTGCTTCCCACCACTCCCATTGGCCGGGAATGGCAATCTGTGGCCAATGGGAGCTATGATTACCAGTACCTGTGGCCATGCAGGTAAATATAACAGTGGCAGCCCACCAAGGGCTAACCCTGGTGAACCACTGCTGTGTTATTGCCGGTGTTATAGCCACTTTCTATGCATAAGTCATGTGGCCTAGGAAGCCTGCAGGAGAAGGGAAGTAACAGAGAGCTCTCTGCTGGCATCTGCTAGAGAACCAGGGAAGATGACCCAGTGAGGCAGTGTCTCATTTACATATTAGAGGGTAGTTTGAGGACACTGGGATATAATTTTGTTAAATGTTGTACTTGGAGCCACTATTTTGGAGATAACTCTGTTAGGAACCACCTGGGCCATGCCTGAACAACGACTGGGCCCCAGATCAACCTGATTAAAACTTAGGTTGGTTAGCTGGTTAAGAGGCTCTGGAGAGAGCTACAGCTCAAAGAAGAAAAAGTTCATGGTTCTGGTTTACTGTAGGTACTATATTCCCAATGGGTAGGATCTGAAATGTAGAAAAATACTCTCTGAAGCCAAGTAAGAGGGTTGACTTAGAACAGCTACTTAAATGTTAAGTCAGTTATCTTCTCAATGTTTAGAATTTCCTACATCTTTACAGAAAAAGCATGTGCACGCTCTCTAGAGGCAAAGGACAGAAGGATAAAATGTCAGTGGCTTCTTGTAAAGAGGCAATTCTTGTCTGGTTGGGTGCATGAGCCCACAACATGCCAAGACTGCTTTTGTCCAGCAAGAGCCACACTCTACAGGGATCTGCACAGGCTTCAAAGTCTAGTATTCAACCTAACATGGGAACTTCATATTCACTGGCTTTGGGATTCAATGTTACCTTACCTAAGTGCTGCTGTGAAGTATCTTCTTCCTCCTCCCCCTCCCCAGTTATGCGAATTGATTAGAAAAGAAGAGAGGCCTTCCTTCATAAATCTCTCAGATGGATGGAGGCAGCTGGTCCAGTAGCTCATTTCTTCCACTGCTCCCACAAAAGGTAATTGTAGCCAAGAGTTTCAGTCTCTGTCCCCTTCCTCAAAAGGCTTGGAGGACAGAGAAGGTTCAAACTCTCCCAGCTTTTTATCAGCACTCTGCCAGAGTCAGTGGGTTCAGCAGGCTGCAGACTCCACCTGGAACGTAACTGATATTTGTCCTGGTGTGCTCTTCTTTTCCAATGCTCAGAGGTATTTGGAGCTGAGAGGTTGGATTTGGTTTCACCATGACTAGCAGAAATGCTTGTTCCCTGCCCTGTGTAGAAGACTGCTTCAGTTCACACTTTACCCTGTATTTGACCTCTGCTTCCTTTCAAGGTTTCTCTGGATACCCAGGAAAACCTCAAGAGAGCAGTAACTAAATCGCTTTCTCTTAGAAAAGAGATGCTGATGCTGTGTGGGACTATACAGAGCCCAGGAACCACAGAGAGGTTAACAAAAATAGTCCCTGGGATTCTCTGTGAACTCCCGCTGATTTAGCTGAATGATACATGGCATTTCCTGATGATTTGGACACGCCTTTAGAGAGGCTGCATCTAGTCTTTGAATGTCAACAGAATGAAGGTCTCAAGCTGAAACACAGAGCCATTAGCTGAGACACAAAACCCTTCCTGGTGCACGTTGTATCAGCTGCAGTGGTAGAAGATGATAAAAGCCCCAACAAAAGCATTGCAGGAGTGCTCAGTCCCAAGGATAACCATCAAGTGTTCAGATTCATTTGATACCTTTGCTGCTTCATCCCAAATTTCCCACACATAGATGAGCCCTTGGATCTACTAGTCCAGGAATGGAGAAGGGAGTCCACCAGTTATCTTTGATCAGGTATTTTTCAGGCTGCAAAAATGAGCGGAGACACCAGTGAAGGCCCACTTCCTGCTTGCTCTGTCTCTATCCTATTGTTTGTCCTGGTGTAAGGTTCTATGTATTAGGAGCAATCCCTAGTCAAAAGCATGAGAGTGGGGATGCGTTATCATTGATGCCAGCAAGAGGCTTTGTAAACTGGAATGAAAGTTAATGAGAGTGGGCTAGATTTACAAAAATATTTAGGCACCTAGAGAAATTTATGAAAGAGCGTAAGTGAGGTAGGCACCTACTCCCATTGACTAACCTGCTTAAGTACTTTTGTAAATCCTACAAGCTGCCCGTTGGAATCTTTAGGTATGTAAATCTGGCCCAGTGACTACGTTGCATCTTTTTGCTGTTAAGGATATGTCTACACTGCAGCTGGGAGGTGTGATTTCTGGGTAGACAGACTTGAGCTGAACTAGCACACGACTGTCTACCTGGGCTGGGAAATCAAATCTCCCAGCTACAATGTAAACATACCTAAGTGTCCAGTTACCAAAGAATATCCCCTCTAGTCACCCTTCATTGTCTATATGGAACATTCATATTCCATTGTGATTAAGGCTGTCAAGCAACTTAAAAAATCAATTGCAATTAATTGCCATTTTAAACAGTAATAGAATAATTGCACTGTTAAACAATAATAGAATATCATTTTAAAAATGTTTGGAAGTTTTTTTTTTATATTTTTAAATATATTTATTTCAGTTACACCATAGAATATAGCATATGCAGTGCTCACTTTATATTATTATTTTTATTACAAATATTTGCACTGTAAAAGAGATAAACAAAAGAAATAGTACTTCAGTTCACCTCCTGCACATTACTGCTGTGCAGTCTCTTTATTGTGGAAATTGACTTACAAATGTGGAAGTGTTATTATTTTTACATAACTCCCTTCAGCTAAGGGGAGCCCTTGGCAAAGCAGGGTGGATTTTACCTCCGGGACTCTGCGTGCAGAGGAGAGGCTGGTGCAGGCAGGCTGAGCTCGCCAGGCCCCTGTTGTCTATGGCAGTGTTTCTCACATTTTTTGAGCTGGTGAACCGAGGTGGACTTTAAAAAATGGTGACACCCCCCCCCCCCCACTAGAAAAAGTGGTGATCAACCTGCAGCTCTAGGGGCCTTAGGACTTCAGCCCTGCTCAGAGCAGGGAGCTCCGGGCATAGGGCTCCAGACTTCAGTCTGGCTGGGAGCTCAAGGCTTCGGCCCACCTTTCTGATCTGTAAGCCTAAAGGTAGTGGCAAAATCCAGGCCACAGACCCCCCAGCTGTTTGCACAATGTCATAATACCATTGACTTAAATGCAATGATGACAACTCACACCAGCTGTGGATCTGCACCCATACACAGTCATTGAGATTTTCCTTTGTGTCCACCCAAAAACTGGACAGAAATGAGGTCCATAAAGTATTTTGTTACAATTGTGCCTATTCCAAGAGATATGTGAGAAATCCTACAGGAAAATTAAAGTTCTGGGCTTAAAAGACCAATGCTTCTCAACCCAGCAAGTGACAGACACTGTTAGTTAAACATGCTACATAATACATATAGGCTTGGCAGATTTTTTTTCCCCTTGACAGTTATCAATGTTTATTTTTAAGTATTTTTTTCAATATTTATCTGTTTAAATTTTCATAGTTGCATAACTTTTTGGCAGGGTCAGACACCTGGCAAGTCAGACAATACTTATTAAATAACAGTCGACATTGAGATTCAAAAAGTTAAAGGTTTATAACCATTAAAACACAATTTGTCAATATCATCCGTCAAAATATACAAAATAGAAATCCTTGTGGCAAACTTTCATAAGTTCTCAAGAAGCATTTTTCTTACTTTGCCTGTCTGTAAATATAGATGATCATGAACAGAAATATGTTTTCATTGGTTTGTGCATCTCCATTAAATCAACATTTACGTTTCCCAATAAAATTCGAACCCTTCTAAGGCTGCATAGAAGCCAAGGACTTCCACCCTTGAACAGATGTACAAATAAAAGAAAAGCAAGGGAATTAGCAATGAGAGTTACAACAGAGGACAAGTGCATATAAAGTGCTTCTTGAGGACACAGTAAAACAAGCAATAGCTCTGAAGTCAGCTTGCTTATGCTGGTGCAAAACTGGCAGGCAAGATTGCCAAGCTCCTACAATCCAAATGCACAGACCTCAGAGGGACAGAAAAATAATTGATGTATCTCCGAACCAGTGTTCCCTGTAAGCTGTGTGCTTGTGTGGCCACTCAGGAAAAATTCCAGTGCTGCCCAGCTCATTAGCAGAGCGCTTACAGCTATTTTTGTTTGTTTGTTTTTATTGGTGGAGTACATTTGCACAGGCCTTGGTGCACATAGAAAAATGTATTCCACACATGGATGGAAAAAAAATCCACCATGGATGGAAAAGATGAGTGAACATTGCTCAGAGCCCATTAAAAGCCACCTCCAATTGAGTTTCCACAGATGACAATGCAAGAGTTTAGAATTTGCTTCTGCTGGGCATGGCACAGAGATCCCTTTTCAAGCCCTGATGGGCTACAAGATCTCAGCCCATGGCTAGATACTAGTCCATGGCTAGTGCTATGCAACAGCTCAGACTAGATGATCAAAATGGTCCTTTTCCACCTTGAAATCTAAGCCTAGGAAATATATGAACTGCTCACTGTTCCAGGGCAGGCTATTTCTCAGTTTGTTTTAAACAGTAAATCTGTATTGGCTGTTTGAAGCCACTCAGCTATTTAGAGTGTTAAAAGTAGCCCCATGGGAGATGGATTAGAGGGCAGAGTGCAAGATATCACCATCACATGTGCTATATAGATAGATTAGATAGATTCCCTAAGGGACTTATCCAGATATGCCATGGTGATAAATTTCAGATAAATTGCCCTCTGAGATCAAGGTTATTGCAATAGGGAAAGGGGCTGTTCTGTGGGATTTTCTTTAGGATCATGCTGTTTTCAGTGGGAGTAGGGAGTGTTCACTTTGGCCATGGGCTGCTCTCTTACGTTTGAATCTTCCATGCCTCTGTGAATGCACATGCAGACCCCACAAGTCTATTTAGCTATGGACTCCAGACCCACATTCTGCCCCACACCCAAAGTCAACTGGCAACTCCAGCAACATCACCAGTGAGGCCACTCCCTTGTTCCCTGCCCAGGTTCTCTACATGGAAAGCCAAGAGCTGGGATTCCCACATTGCATATTATGCTTCACAGTGAGCTCCATGTTGAGACTCACCTCTCAGGACAGTCTCTTTGTCATGGAGAGCTCCATCATGTGGTCTAGCAAGACAGAAGTTTAGCTTAAGATGGGTTGTTGTTTATTAAATAGAAAAGCTTAAAGGAAAGTCCTTTTGTTGCTCTCATGTTTGCACCTGAGCCCCCTCCCGAACTGCCCATCCTCCCTTCCTTTTCCTCTTCTCCTTGCGCAGTGAAGGAGAAAGGTGCTGTAACACCTTCAGAAACAGAACATGGGCCTGGTAAGCAAGAAGCGGCTGTGTAACAGTGCAGGATTTTCTCTCTGTGCTGCCTGCAGTTTGCTGACCACAACGCTATGTTCAGCCACACAATTTCCTTTGGCAGAAATATAGGAAATCATTAAGATCACCATGGTTCCCCCTCTGGCCCCCTGAAATCATACCTGAAACATCCTGGGGAAAGCCCCATCTGCTCCTCATTCCAGGCCTTGTCATGTCATAATTATCCCTAATTACATCTCATTTAGTTTGACATGAACCAGACTGGTAAGAATCCCTTAGTGAGAATGAACATCTCGGACAGCTGGAACATAGATATGAGATGAGTGGAAGTGTGAGGCAGAAATTAATAGGTGACATGCACCGTGCTGTCAGACAGTCCTGCTCTGGGGTTGACATGCTTAAGGCTGAGGTGTGAGGAAGCTCTCGTTGCTGGAAGAGCTGGCATGCTGACACAGTGTTGTGAGGAAGCTGTCAGGGCAGGTGTGGTTGGCCTGCATAAGCCTTTTCTGTGAAGAAGTGTGCCTTGCTGGTGAGGTCTGAGGGATTGTGACAGTGCTACACATTCTCAGGGCTGCTGATGCAATCAGTAGCAGCTCTGTAGTCCATTGGCATGTAGGAAGAGGAGGTTCCACGGTGCTTCATCCCAGAAGTTTGTAATCTAGATGGGCATCACCCAAATAATTCAGGGTCAGACAAGAATGAGAGCAGACAACATTATGGAAATGATCAGGGAGAGAAGATAAGCAAAAGAAGCATTCTAAGAAAGCAGGCAAAGGAAAAATGGGAGATGGCCTGGTGCATAGGGCTGTAGATCAGTGGGTGGTATAAAGAAAAGGCGCAAAGCCAGACAGGGAGAAAAATAAGTCAACGTGCAGAGCATGAGAACCAGTGCAGGAGAGAAGAAGAGCTGCCACATATTCAGGGACCTATTGAAGTGGTGTGCAGAGCATTGATCAGAACAAAAAGGAGCACAGATTTGGTGCAAAATGAGAGGAAACCAGTGAGTGGATATGAGGATGATGGGGTCAGACTGGAGGGAGAGGAAGATTGTTTTGGGTGAACTAGAGACCAGAGAATGAGGAAGGCTGAAGAGGAGGAGGTACTGTGGCCAAGGAGTGAGATAATGAAGGCATGTGCCAGATATTTAGCAGCAGGGAGACCTGGTAGAGTTAAGGCAGTGCATTTAGGGATGCTTTGTTTGCTGCTGCTGCTGCTGGCAGTAAGGGTAATACAGCTGTTACTTGTGCCGCAGTAGCACTCAGAGGCGTAGTGGAAGGTCACTGTACAATGCTTTAAGAAAGCTCCCAGCTCAGCTGAGGTTGACATGTTTTCCACAGCGCCGTAACAAAGCTTTCATGGACGGTGGGAGCTGCCACAGCTGGAGACATGCAGCAAAAGCATTCTCCTCTGAGCTGCATTTGATGTGGCCAAGGCAGCGACAGGAGGCTGCACAATGGTATGTGCTGCCAGTGCTTCAGCTTATCCTGAGGACATTACGGGAGAGGATTTTTTCTTCTGTGGCTTGCTTTGGATTAGGACTCTGTTTCTCTGGGGATACGGAGGAGGCCAAGGGATCCGCTGACCCTTCAGCAAAATGTTTTCTAACCACCCGTGTGAAAAATATGACTGCAGTGGGTGAAAGCTATGGTTGCCTTGGAGAGGAGACTTACAGAGAGACACATGCTGTTGGCACCATGAGTGACAAACCATAGGCACCACACAAGCATACTCCTGATGCTTTTTGCCTTGTCCCACCCCCACAGGGCATGTCTTTCAAAATTTCTTGTGGCTGGATCCCCATCTGGATCTGAACATCTGGGGTGTCAGGCTCATTGAATGCAGAGGTACCTGGGCCTTGGTGATAACTTACCACAGGGGGCTTGCAGTGGCAGGGGCTGGAGCAGCCCAGACAGGTGTTACCACCCAGCTCCTGCAGTGCTAGGCATGCATCAATCCCCAAAGGTCAGAAGGGAGCATCCCAGTGGGGGAGGGAGGAAAATCTCTAGAGCCTGCTCTATTCTCCTCGGGCTGTAGACAGCTGGCCCAGCAGTTTCCACCTCAGCTCACTCTCTGGCATCACTTACTGATCTGTGACAAGTTCAGTGTGTGCCCAGCGCCAGGGAGTGATGGAACTGACATAGACTCCCCATGCCAGTGCCTTTATCCTCACTTAATGGTCTGCAGTTCCGCTTGTGGACAGTAGATGGCTCTCCAAGCAATTCAATGACATCAGGAGAGTGAGTTACATTTTTTCTTCCTCTGCAGCCTTTCCCACTCTTCAGCCTCCCCCTAGTTTCTCCATCTCCCCTTTCCTATTCCCCCCTCCTCACTTACTCCTTCACCTATCAGTCTGCCAGTCTCCCACCCCACCCTTCTCTTATCTGTGTCCCCTCTTCTTCTGCCTCTCTCCCCGTCTCTTTTTCTTCACTCCATGCTTCTTATTTCCCTGCTGCTTTCTGCAAAGGAGTCTCTCTCTCCCTCCTGCCTATCCTTCCACCCCATGTTCCCCATTCTCTGTCCCCTCCCATCTCCTCCTCTTCCTCCTCTCAGAGTCTGTGTTGGAAGATAGGTTATAGGAGAACTTTTTCCTTAAGTGGCAGGATCATTACATCCGTATTGCAACAGAAGAAATCTTCAAAGCCCCAGTTACCTGGCATCTCCCTCCCGCCTCACACTTTTTTCAAGGCTACTCTTACATTCTGAACCCCTTCTTGTCCAGCCAAAAAAATCTCCCCTCCACCCCCTCAGTGAAATTCCTCCTCAAAATATTCTACTTCCAGGAAGCTTTTCAAAGACAATCCAGCAATTATTAATCATGATTATTTTATCTACATATAGGTTTTCTTCCAGGCACATACAACACTCATGAAGTTGGTGTCCCTGGAAATGTATATGGGCTCACACATATACCTCACCCCAAGAACTGACTCAACATCTGTGTGGCTTTAGATGTGGATATGGATTCCCACACGCAGCCCTGCACTAAGGGTGTGGGAGAGATCTGGGGGTGCCTATTCCTACCCTCCATGATTACCTCTGCAACCCAGGGTGGAAAGCTATAGGGAGGAGGTAAAGCAGATACTCTCACCTGACCTGGAATCACAAGAGGTGTGGGGGGGGGGCAGGGGGGTAACATTGTCTGATTCTAGACAGTGTAGATGATTATGCTGAAAGATGGGATCTTGTACAAAATCATCCTGTAGAAAAAAGGAACAAGTGGTTTTCTCCTTACTGACCAAACAACTATAGGAAGACAGATCGATTTTACACAGAATTGCACATGTGGAATCCAGCAGTAAAGCAGCTTTACCTGAGACAATGTGTACCCACCTATCTGCAGTAGCAACATGGCATCATTTTTGCACCACACAGTATCTTCCTCCACTGACTGTTGACCATGTCCGGTACACGAGCTTTTTGCAGTTCCTAAACAAGAATGTGCACATGTACTAGTAAATGTAATCCTCTCCCTATTTTACCTTGGGAACCTATTTTCAAATTTAGCATGGTCACTGTAGCTGTTTTTCTTTGAGGATGACTATTATTTGAAGTCTGAGTGTCTCAATTCCAGTGTTGGCATGCATGTTGCCAGTAAAATGTTATCATTTGATGGTGCAAAGTGTGAGCAATAGTCACCAGTGTCATTTGCATTGTGCTTATAGGCAGGGGAGATGGAAAGGGTGTGATATACCGAAAGTGCCCACACAGGAAAAGCTTCTCAGAGAGCTTTCTTCAGAGTGACCCAATAACTTAAGTGCAGCCATGTGAGAACAGTGTCATTTGGTGGGCTGATGACAGGGGGCCACCAGGCATTTATAAAGCCAAAGGCAGTATGACTGTGGTCACGAAAATGGACTAACATCCATAGTGGAATTACCAGGTACACTGTTTCCTCACGTTCAGATATTTCAGTTATATTGCAGATATTTGCCTTGTTTCTTTGCAATATAGCATGCTATTGTAATAGCTGTAGAAAGACCAACACTCCAACATAGCCTGCTGCAAAGCTACATGTCAGAGCTGATGCAGGCACTGCATCTGCAAAGCCACTAACCTTCTCCTCTTTTCAGTCCCTCCTGAAGACCCACTCCTTCCAGAAGCCTGGAAGAAGCAAGTCTATCCTACCTGCCCTCTTACCTCCCCCCCCAATTTATTTAGTTCAGTTACTCTGAGACTGAACTGCTCTGTGGTGTGAAGAGAAGGGGCAGAATCCAAGAGCAAGGTAAAGGCACTGCAATAGAAACTGATTGGTGTGAGAAGGCGCTGAAATGACTGAAGAGCAGAGGGAGGTAAATTGACTGACACAAGCTAAGCCAATATAAACACTTTTAAACTGATATAAAAGGTGTCCACTCTATGGGGATGACACCACTTTAACTAAATTGTTTTTTAACCCAATTTAGATAAACCAGTGCAAAAACTGTCTTTAGACAAGTCCTAAGTTGGTTAAAAAGGGTCATTGATAAGATGTGTAACTCTTTGTCAGCCAGCTTACTTTGCAAGTAGGCTGTATCCCTTTTCCCTGTCTTTTTTCTGTTCTCATTCTGCAAGTTCTTCAGGGTAGTGACTGGGCCTTCCTTTGTATAGCAAATAGGAACAAGGTAAGTGGCTCTATAAACAATATGTGAGGCCTCCAGTGTTCTCTGAAGCAGCCAGAAACCATTTAGAGAAGCAGGTGTGTGCGTAGCCAGGCCCTGTATGTTGATTTGTAGTTAATAAACATGGCTATTTGGAACCCAGTTGTGCTTTTCTGGGTTCTACATATTGTTATTTTTGTGTAAAGTTCAACACATACAACACTTTGGAAAGTGCCTTGCACATGGACTCTCATTCAGGGGGAAGGTCACATTAATCCAGGGAGGTCACAAATGCCCTCCCTGCCCTCATGGCTAGATGGGAAGGATACCATTTATCCATTGTATCCTCACCTGAGGTTAACCGTATAGACAAGGTCAAGAGCCACCAACCTAGCACTTTGCTAAAAATTCTGCCTGGAAGGCAGCTTTCCACTGGTTATGCGGAGAGTGACTGTTGGCTTTTTTAATAAGCCTTGTATATACAGGTACTTGGGTTTAGCCACCATTCCAGTCAAGCAGCTGCACTGATTGAAACCCCAAGTGTAGACGAGGGAAGTCAGGGTTGCACCAGTTGAATTTACCCTGGGGTCTGTATGGCTGAACTCCAGGCATAGACAGGGATTTAGATGTCAAAATTAGGCACCCTTATGCCACTAGTGCACAAATTCAACTTCTAGGAAGATAATATACATCCCATCTGCTCAATTCTCACCCCCTTTTCTGCCTGCATGCATGCTATTCTGCCAAGCCTGACTAAGGGGATTTAAACTACAGTTCCACTAGTAGTGAATGACACCCGTGTGCCAAATACATTGCCACCTCACTCATACCTCAAGGGACTCCTCCATTGATGTCTAAATCAGGAGTAGTCCATAGGCAGACCATGGGCCAAATACAGACTGCCAGATGCTTTTAAATGGATCTTGTTATTTATTATTAGTCTTGCCATGAGTGCAGGAGACTGAACTAAATTACCTCTTGAGATCCTTTACACTCCTAAGATTCTATTAATTTATTATTATTATTATTTTATTTTATTATGTTCCCTGGACCTTGGCAATATCTTGAGCAAGAAATTTGGACCTTGACAAAAAAAAATTGACTACCCCAGTCTAAGTCATCTCACTAGCCTCAGCTCATCATAGGAGTAATAGTGTTAGTCTTCATGCTACGGTAGCATCTGGGTGCCCCAGCTACAGTGTTATGGACATAGTGCTAGTCACGGTGCTAGCACATAGCAAAAAGAGGTCCCTGCTCCTTTCTTTGGCTAATAAATCAAACTCAGGACAATTCTGAGAGCACAAACATCTGGAACAGAGGGGGAAAAAGGTGGTTTTGTTCACTTTTACACCATTTCAAACCATAAACCTAAGTTAGCTCATACATGAATGCAACAAGGTCAACTTTGAGGTGAGGCCAGACACACAACGTTCTAGTGCATATGGGCTTTCAAGGAAAGTGCCTCTTCCCAGCTGTAACCATGTCATTTATCAGTAAATGCTACAGCTGAAGAGACGCTTTATTCCGTAGCATACCTCTGGAATGAAATGCAGTCTGTGACTGGAGTTCACAGTGATCCTAGACAATCATTTAGGCCAGGAAATGAAGATTTAGGTAATCAGAATGTAAAACTTAAGCTGGAATTTTGCTAAGGTTAACCCTTGCCCCTCTCTACTCCTTGTGAAATGTGATGCAGGATTTTTTATGACCACAAGTGGTCAGCACCTTGCTTTTATTTCTCTGGAAGAGGGTACCTCCATCAGCACAGTACACCTCAGCCTATTATAGATGCTCATTCTCCACAGACTGGGTGGGAACAGCACCACCTGCTGAATCCATCCATTGTCCTCTGTATACTGTACTGCATTTTCCTTTGAGAGCTCCCAACCAAGTTCAGCCGTGCATGGATACAAAATTTGTATCCGCATCTGTTTCTGCAAAAATGAACTGTGGATATCCACATCCACATCCACAGATGAGAATACTCACAGCTATAAAGCAGATATCTGCAGATTTGCAGGGCTCTATAACCAAATACTGATCTCCCCCATCCTACTTTGTTGGTGAGTGTTAATAACACAGCCCAGAGGGATATGGCTACAAGTAATGCACAGGATACTATAGATAACAGAGTATACCATGCCAGGGTACTCTTCATCTCCCCTTGAACACACACACCATGACCTGCCAAAGTTCGTGACCATTCTCCCATAGTCAGATGAAAAGAGATTTCTATATTCTTGACCTCTCTGATGGGATTCTTAAAGATGGAGACAAATTAGCGGTGAGTATTGGTGGCTGTTTTTGTGGGGTGGACACGGATGCCACAAGAGAGGAGCAGATTGGGTTATAAGAACTGCTATGCCTGTGCTTTTTCCTCTTCCTGGCTATGTCTACACTGCAGAGTTTTTGCGCAAGAAGTGTGTTGCGGAGGAGTTCTTGAGCAAAAACTTCTTATGCAAAAGTGTGTCCACACCTCAAAGCGCATTGTTTTTGCGATGCTCTTTTGTGCAAGAGAGCATCCACACTGCATGGACGCTCTTGTGCAAGAAAGCTCTGATTGCCATTAACAGAATGGCCATCAGAGTACCTGTGCTTTTTCTGATAGGCTCTTTTTGCGCAAGAAACCCCTGTGGAGTGTCCACACATGCCTTTTTGCGCAAGAGATGTAGCGCAAAAAGGAGTTATGCCTCATAGAAGGAGGTATACCTACACCACAAAAAGCCCTCTGTTCTGTCGATTGACTGTAGATTTTCTTGCGCAAAAATGCGTTTGAGGTGTGGACGCTCCACGGGTTTTTGTGCAAAAACGTCTGTTTTGGTGCAAAAACCATTTAGTGTAGACGTAGCCCCTATGTTAGACCCAAACTTCTTTTGAGATCCTTCCTATGTCAGTTTCTTGCCTGTTCAGTTTCTTACTCATCAGTTTGCAGGCCTGATATCCTTTCACCTTTTCTAGTGTGCGGGCCTTTTTTATGGATTATAGTTGGGTAGCCTACTTGCTTGTGCTGGTGGCCACTGCATTAAGGGAATGCCTCCTGTCTTGGCTTGGCATGAGGCTACTGTATCTCTTTGTTGCTGGATCCCACTGTGCTGCCCCTGTATTTTTAACAGCCCTATGGGTATTCAGAGAATACTGTGAGAACTCTAGAATTGCCCTCCTATCTTCCTGAATTGTCCCAATGGTAGAAGTTCTATCAGTGACTCAGGAGATGGGACACCCTGAATGCCTATTAAACTTTAATGAGCAGCTCAGTAGGTTCAAGCAGGGAAATCTCCCAGGTCGCACTGCCTCACAGCAGGATGTTCACTGAAGAGGAGACCTTCTTACTTGAGGGGAGTAACAATCCATCCCCAGAAGAAAAGAAAAGATAATGGGAAACATTATCTTTTGATGGACAGGCATTGCTAAGGAAGAGCTGCAGGCATGTTAGGGGAATGGGTATTGTGAGGAGATAGGAAATTGTGGAGCACAGTAGAGACCGTCTTTATAAGTTAGAGTAATTTTGAAAGGCACTGGAACTTTGGAGTATTTAGTGGATCTGAACCTAAGTACTGTCTGAGTTTCATCTATCACTGAAGTCAGAAGCTGTCCAAAAGCACCAATTCAGGCCACCAGATACCCCAATTAGTTGCCACCCCCTGGTCCTGGCAATGGGGCAAATATGCTACTTCATAGTTCAGGTCACACAGCTAACTCTGCGATGCTTGGAAACCATGACAAAGAATAACATTGTTGTGATATTGCTGTTCATCATTTTCTCTTCTTAAAGCAAGAGAAAATATTTATGTCTCCCCTCGCCTCCATTCTGCAAAGATCACCTGCCCTCCAGTCCTGTCTCATGAAAAAGACTAGGTTACCTTGTGTGAACATGTCACATTGTATGGCTGAGCAAGCCTATTTGTAAGGACATGTTTTCATCGTAGGAGGTTTTCTTGTTCATGTAGCCTTGGGGATTTTTTTTGGTGGGGGAAGGGGACTTTGTGCCATGCTAAAAATGTGTTGTCTCTTAATAAAACTAACATAACAGCCAAGACCACCAGATGGCAGGGGTAGGGAATGAAGAGGAAGGGGCAGGGAGAGGGGATGAGTTGTGGGGGAAGGGGAAACAATTATGTTTGGTTTTTAAAGAATATAAAATGTTTCATTTTGAGCACAAGATATTGCACGAACACTGAAAAAGCCCAGCGGAGGCAAAAAGAGAATAAAACCCCCTCCAAACCTTCAATGTACCATTAAAATAGACAAAGAAAAGGTTTGGTTTCCCTGGTAACAGGGCCTATGGTGCCTCTGCTTGAGAAATCTACCAGAGAAAAAGGCCTTTCCTGTTAGGGAAGCCAATGAATTGAAAGACAATTATATTCCTGCCCCTCCTCCCCTCAACTGGATGCATTCATAAATATACCACACCATTTTGTAAGTGCTCAGGTTTTCTCTAGCCCTCAGAAGGGGGATTCTCCATAAAGGAAAGAGAATATACTCCTGGGTGTGTGTATGTGAATGTTTGGGAATGGGTTTTTGCAGGTGTGGGTGGTTGATTGTGAGGAGGAAGTACTCTCCATGTCCCTTTTACTCTACGATGTAGAGGGAGGAAAGGCCAAATATCCCAAACAAAAGATAAGATCAAAAACTTCTGTGTCCAAGGAAGTTGATTAATAAAGACCTTGATCTCATCCCAGGATCATTTTATTTCATTCCCACCTTTCACCTTCTCTCATTTCACACCTACCCACACACTTGCTTTACCCATCTTGGGGAGGGGGGCAGCACATTCTGCATCAGGAGTTAATCATGGCACAGTTTAGGAGGGGAAGAGATGAACACTGTCTCCATCTGAAATAGTGGGGGGAATATAGAGAGGTAGAAGTTGCTCCCTCAAGATGGAGTTTAGACAGGACACCAGAGTTTAGACAGGACACCTCTTCCCCATCATGGGAGTTTTAGTTGCTAAAAGTGATCAGGGTATCAATTTTAAATCTCTCTGGAATGAATTATTGTTTGTATTATGCTAACATCTAGAAGCCTCAAAGGTGATTGAGGCCCCTATGTGCTAGTCACTGTCCAAACACATAGTATGGCAATTTCTGCCCCAAGGAGCTACCAATTAAAGAGTCAAGACAGAGAAAGGGTGGGAGAAAGGAAATGAGCAAGAGGCAAGAGTGTGTGTCCTGTCTCAGGTCACTTGTAACAGAGGAGGATTTTAACCCCATTTTTCAGCACTCCAGCCCATGTGACCCTCTTTCCTCTGCCTCCTTTCTGACCCACTGATTCACCAGCCATTTTCTGCAGCATCTTTCAAGTCCCTAGCTGAAATATTGACCAGGCTCAACTCAGCTCAATTTGTGAGGATCTGACAAGGTGACAGAAATGGAACAAACACAGGCAGCAGAACAATTTCATGGCCGCATAGACTGTACAGTCTTCCATCAACTAATGTACATACTTGAATACAGCCTCTCCCCAAGTTATGAACGAGTTACGGACCAAACACTTGGCCGTAACTCGATCTGTTTGTAATTCGGACCCCATTGAGTTACATAGCGACCGTGCTGTTCGTAAGTGCGGGTCGCGTTCGTAACTCGGGGACCGCCTTTACAACTGCTCCATGGGAGCTTTGGTTGTAAATGCGAACGGTCATAACTCGACCGTTCGCAACTCGGGGACCGGCTGTATCATGGTTTTCCACAAAGAACTTAGGACCTTTTCCTCCCAAGCCACAGGCACTCATCACTTGGGCTAGAAGAGAGCTTCCAGCAGCATTTTCTTTATAAGAATGTGCCTTCTGTTCAAGAATTTGAGAAAACAGAGAGGAGCTGTGATAATACTTACAAGCTAGACAGAAGACATCCCCTACAACAGCCAGATGAAAAATGACCACCTGAGAGCAGCTGCTGCTTATTTCTCCCATACTTAAAGGGCCAGCTCCTGGAAGTGCATGCTGGGAAAGATTTCTATCAGAAGGAGCCTGGAAGTATCCCTCCTCCCCCCAGATATGTGATCTGAAAGGAGCTGTGGGGAGGAACCAGCCAGAGAATGAATCTGGCCTAGCAGCTGTAGAAAGCAATTCAAGCGAGTTCTGATGCATGGGATGTGATGTGAAATGGAGCCCAGCTGGGATTACCTCTTCCCCCTCCATCACTGTAGCCAGAATTGTTGAGAAGAGACCTCCTTCTGGGGGCACTAGGCCCTGTGAGGCACCCCTTTTCTTTTTTGGGGTAAAGAAACTGCATTCAGGGGCCAACCAGAAACTGACGGGCTCAGGGGTCAGATTCTGTGCTGCTGGCATATCATCAAAGGGGCAGCCCACAGAGGGGGAGGGCACAGCTGGCTTTAAGCCAGCTTTGCACCACTCAAATTCTAGTCTGTTTGGTGTTGATGAGACCTGCCAGTATTAGAACAGCCAAGGGGCTTTTCTTATTTACAGTAGCCAATCACAGACTGCCTACTGCATCCCAGAATCCATGCTATCAGCTCACCTCACCCCAGCATGCCCGTACATCAGGTACTAGAAAGGGGGTAACATGGAGCATTTGATGGGAGGCTTATACAACTCTTGCACCAAGGGAAATTTTCCTTCTGGTGGCTTTTTTAATAGCAATATATGCCAACAGGGCAACTTATAGGCGCTCCAGCACAGGACAGAATGGTTTCCCCTGGTGTTGAATAATGATTAGGTAGAGAGTTTGCTGTCCCTTCGCCCATGAAAGGACACTCTGCTCCCATCAGAGCACCAACATAAAGAGCCAACAAAATTACTGAGATGATGCAGCAAACCATTCCTACAGCTCCATCTGTAGGATAATTTACAGCCTCTACCTCCTTGTGCACAAATGAAAGCATAGCTGCAGTCTCTAGCTTGCTGCTCTGTGAAAACATACCTGTTCTCTTGCTTCACAGACTGGATGGCTGAAGGGACTGTCGAAGAGTCTATAGTGACTTCTGCCTCCAGATCATTGGTGCAAATATAGCCCCAAGATAGTAGTAACCATCCACCGACTGCTCAGTTGCCTGTGAAACGTGCCAGGCGATCTCCATCCTGTTACTAGCAGACAGGACTCTAGATCACAAACAAGCCCATAATTGGTTTCATTGCTGGCAAGCTTAGTAGAGGACTAAGGACATGAAACAAGGCTATGGAGACTGAACTCCCCTCTTACCATTGCTAGAGGTTCCTCCAGAACCATGTAAAAATGCCTTGACTGGGGGCATTGGGGGGGCAGTTTAAGCAGTAGAGCAGAGTGCTGTAGATCCACTCGCAGGACTGGAACAGGAGCAGTGCTTCTGGCTGCATGACCAGACCTGGGAAGAGTTGTGGCCTGTGTTATATTTACTGGGGAGTAAATTAAGCACAAGCACATATTTTGCATTGCCATGGGACTGAAAATCCTCAACAAGCCTCACAAGTGGTGTTGGTTGGCTTGGCTTAGCCCCTCCCCTTCAGCTGAACATATTTGAGAGAGGCTCAGTTTAGCTCTTCCTTCTTCCAGTTTGGATGTGAGTGTCCTTTTATTTCCCTCATGTACCTTCCTGTGGCCTCATGTGATAAGCGTATCCCTAGCATCTGTCATGTGCCACCTCATCCCATGTT
The DNA here is from genome assembly GCA_019425775.1 of Rafetus swinhoei. Classification (NCBI taxonomy): domain Eukaryota; kingdom Metazoa; phylum Chordata; order Testudines; family Trionychidae; genus Rafetus; species Rafetus swinhoei. Next base: position 262,350,721 of record CM033437.1, on the reverse strand, counting down.
ACATTTTTCTTTTTTTGGTGTGTGTGTGTGTGTACCATTTTTATATTGCTGGGGTTGCAGTGGACTGGGAAGAAAGGGTCCTCCCCTCTCTCTCCCTTGCTGTGGCAGCCCCGAGCTGAGGCTGGGAAGGAGAGCTGTGTTTCTCCCTGGCATGCATAGCCCTGCAGCTGAAGAAAGTCACTTCTTTCTCTGGCCACCAAAGCCCTGCATGTCCCAAATTCCCCCCACCCCTTCTCCTCACCCCCCACCTACTCTCTAATTCCTGCAGGGCCACCACCATGTGCATCTTCTCCAGGGTCCAGGCACCTAATTATTGGAGGCCACATCTGCAGGTGGGCGAATCTTCATTCGCCCATGTGCAGCTGCCTACACGTGCACCATAGAGGAGACTATCCACAGACTACCTGAATGGAGCTTGTGGACCACTGGTGGTCCACAGACCACAGTTTGCAAACCTCTGCTGTACACCATACCCTCATCCCCAGCCATCTAGGGCAGAGAAAGGCAGGGAGCTGGATTTAAATCCAGAACACTTAGCCACTAAGCTACTGAATTCAGATTTCCATAGCATCCCTCACCGGTCCCAGGAGGAACAAGAGACCAAGACTGGGAATCAAACGCAAAGTCTCCTGCCTGGCTATGCAAACCATGAAACTGCTATGTCGCTGAGCCAGACCTCTCCTAACACTTCCACCCCCTTGAACCTGGGTTCAGCCACTATTTAATAGGCGTCTGAAAAGGACTGGGGCAATGAGGGTGGCCAACAATGGGTGGCCTTGGGATCTGTTTCTACAGTGCCCATGCCCCATGTCTTGTGAGTCCTGGATCCAGCAAGTGAGGGATAGAACCAATCAGAAGGACGGTAGAGGGACCCCTGGACTGTAGGGCAGTTTTTCCTGAGCTTCATCTGCGACGGGTCTGTCCCAGTAGCCAGTCTCCTCCTTTCTCCCCCAGCCCTCCTCCTGCTTGTGTAATCCTAGCCACGCTTATGCAAAGCAGCTCATTAGTCCCATTACCACTGTGCTCTGTCTCTGATTGTTCATCAGTGATTCCCTTTGTTGCCCTCCATCACATGCTGTTGGGCTCATTAGGGTCAGTGGGAAGTAGAGGATCTGTCAGGATGTTTATAGGAGGGGTGGAGTGTTCTGTACACATTACAGCTATCTTCCATTCCATACCTGCTGCCTCCTGCCAGCCATGGCCAGATACACACACATGATTTTCAGAGGCTATCCTGGTGCAAACTCGTGTCCCTGAGTCAGGGAGACAACAGAGACATGGGCGGGGTGGGGGGGAACAAGTGGACCACAAATCAGAGCTGCGTTGGGCACCCTAGAGACTAAGTGCGAGTCTAGCTGTGTGATAATATGTCAGAGTGCATGGCTGTCATTGTCACAGAGTGACTGAATTGGGAATGAAGAAGAATTTGCCTGTATGCATGTGTGTGTCATCACAGAGGCCTGCTGATGTCAGGTACATGTCTGCGTGTCCGGGTATGCATGTCTCACCTGCAAGTACATGTCTAGTTGGAGCATGTGCATGTGGGCAGCAGGGTCTGTGTGGGAGTGCATGCCAGTGGGAGCATCTCTCTCTCTGATTGTACTTATTTACATGTGAATGCATGTCTCTGTGGGTGTGTATGTGTCTGCAGCATGTGTCCCATCTCTAGACATATCAAATTCTGCTCAGCATTTTTCTCAGAAATAAAGGGTTGGGGATGGCTCAAGGGGTTAGGAACAAGATAGGGAACTTTGCTTTAGGTCAGTGCTTCTAATTCAGCCCTGAGACAGGGGGACAGAATGGTTTGGGGATTTGAATTCAGATCTGATCACTAGACTCTCCCTAGCAGGGCAGAGCATTAACCACTAGGCAAGTGAGTCTAGTCTCTGCAGTAGCCCAGCCAGCCCTAGAGGGAAGGAACGTCTGGGTGACTTACAAGAACATTCTTTCACGCTCTGTTTCACTATTGAAGCAACTGGATGGAGGTTAATCATTAATTCTAATTCTATTAATAAATAATAATAAGTCTTTTTGGAAGACAGTAGATATTTTGCATCTACAGGATAAGGGTTTCTGTGGGTATGAGGAGGCAGGGCAAAGAGAAATAAGGAAGGAACAAAATCGTAAATCAGTTATCTGACTCAGTACATATAATATGTTTACTGTCAGCAACTTCTCCATAACATCACCACAAGGATACCTCTCCCCTGATAAGAAACACAGCACACTCTTTCTGATAATGCCAACAGGAAAACCAAGAGGGATGTTAATATTATCTTACAGTTCAATCATGCCTTTCCCTCAACAGGTCCCGAAGAGTTTTTACAACATTTTCACTGAGAGAATTAACTTCACTGAAATGCAGCCTCTCCTGGGGATGGGCTAAGACAACCCTTTAACAGCCCCACCGCTAAGGGTTAGGACAGAAAATGACAATGAATGCTCTCTCCAGCTGAAGCCGCAGGGGAATTTTAGGGCTGCAAAATGTAATTACATAGAAAGGAATCTGGCCAGAACAGTGGGGCTAGCTCCCCACTAAGATGACGGTTAATACCTTGGAGCTATAGGAAGCAGCTCAGATGATTCAGAATGTGGCACGCTTCCCTCTGTGTCAGGAGTGAATCACAGCCCCAGCATGATGTTCGGGGGCACCGTGAGCTGGCCAGGTCATCTTACAGAAGAGGCTTGAAATCAAGGTCCTGACCACTAGTGAGCATTCAGGATATATTGGCACTCGTTGCAAAAGCAAGGGCACTAATCCTAATGTGCTGGGCAAAATCCAGCTCTGGGAGATTGTTTTTTGTTGACCAACCTCCCGGCTTTGCAGCTGCATCTGAATACACCACACTTGATTTCCTGCACCAAACTATTACTGAGCTTTGCTGCTAAAATACCTGTTTCTTTCAACCCCAGGGTGAACACGCTTCTGCACATCCCCTGTCAAACTGCTTGTGGACAAACAGAGTGGTAAAATTTTAATGGCATTTCTCTGTGTCCAATGCAGCAACTTTTGGAAACTGCATCTAATCAACTGCAGAATTGCAAAGAATGGTCTTGACATCAATGGGCAGAATCCTGGAAAACCCGGCTTTTCACTAGCCAGTCCCACAGAAGGTCTATTCTGGGGTGCCACACTGTGGCTCATGAGCTTCATGGGGCTCTTTTACAGATAAAGTGTGGCTCATGGACAGCCTCCCAGGTTCTCCTCCCCCATTCTCTGGTTACCTGACGGAGGGCAGGGGAGGGAGCTTGGAGCTTCTGTCCTGTGCTGGGGTGGTGGGATGAAATACTTCTGCCCAATAGGGAGGGGAGGGAGAGACTGTCCCAAGGGAAGGCGGAGGGACAGGACAGTGGTGTAAAGGTGATGGGGAGAAGGATACAAAGGGTGGGGGGGAAGCTTGGGCTGAATCAGGTGGGACTAGAAGGAAATGGAGGCAGAAGTATAGCTGGGTAGGGCCTCTCAGGTGAGAAGTCTGACCTTGATTCAGGAGACACAAGGAGGGCAGTGCAGGGATCTAAAGATGTAAGTGACATGAGCAGAGAGGCAGGGGGAAAGGGAATTTTAGCAGCAGCACTTCGGCTGGACTTACAGGAAGGGAAGGCAGAGGCAGTGAGCCAAGAGAAGAGATGGTTGCAGGGGTTAGGGGAAAGATGATCAAGGCAGAGAGCAGTTTTAGTGGTGGCAGGAGAGAGAATGGGACACAGAGAGGATTCAGTTGCATCTTGGGTGTATGGGGAGCTGGGGGGAGTAAAAGATATCATGAGGATTACAAATCTGGGTGTTGGAGGGATAGAGGGGAAAGCAGGAGAGGATCAAGGCAGCAGGAATTGACTCTTATCTTCCTCTTCTCTTGGCCCACGGTGGCAGAAAGGTAAATTGCTCTCAGGACTGTAAAGTGCTTTGAGCTCTTCAGACAGGTGGTGCTATAGGAGGGTAAGATATTTGGATTCATGGATAGCAGCTACATTCACCACCCTCCCACTGTAGCAGCCCACTTGGAACTTGGAGGAAAGAGCACAGGTTGGAGAAGGGAACAGTCTGAGGGGGCACAAGAAAGTCAGTCTGTGTGCACATGGCTGACATGTTCTCTGCAGCAGCAGCAGCACCTCTGCACATAATTTTCTTAGCAAAGGGGCAGTTTAGTTTTAGAAACTTGGAGTCTTCTCCTATTATTACCTAGCACAGAGCACATGAAATTCATAGACCTCTCCTGCCCTACTGATGAGTGCCCCTAGCCACCAGGCTACTGGGTATTCTGGGGTGGGGATCTCTCAGTCTTTCCAGCTGAAGCTATTCTACTTGGTATAAAATACAGTTATTAGGCAAGAGAGAGAGATTGAGAATACCTCTATAACTAGTGCCTAGGCGCTAGGACATTCACCTGGGAGGGAGGAAACCCATGCTCAAATCTGTATTTTACATCAGGAAAAGGAGAGAATAGAGCTAAGGACTCCTACCTGCCAAGTGAGTGCCTGAGCCACTGGACTGAAGCTTAGAAGAAAGGCAGAAGCACCGACACCCACCTTTTCCGCCTCTACTTGATCTGTGACTCTACCCTCCATCACTAGGATGAAACTATTTGACAAATTTATGTTACATTCATAGATATTTTGCAGTTTACCCAAATGGCATTTTGCAGTGAATAAACTATTAGTCTAGAAAATGTCACCCAGCTCTACTTATTTATAACTCCCCTCCCCCTTGGAGTTCGTCAGTTCTTGGACTGAGCGTCTCAAGGGTTCGACCCAAGGAACTACAATTGTAATGGCTACCAGAGCCCTCTGACACCATTTCCCAGCATGCTTGAAGTCAGTGCTGGCGATGGAATGCACTAGAAACTTCAATTGAGGGTAGTTTCTGCCCAGGGGTTACATGGGGAAGCAATGTGCAGGGGTGATGATGAGCCACAACTGCTCAGCCCCTTGGTGTGAAAGGACAGCCTGATGAGTGCCTGATGGGTGCCTTCTTTTTTTGACAGATCATCCGGCAGTCTGGATGCTCTTTTTCGAAAAAGCAGATTGAGTTTTCTATCCGCATAATGTAATCTAGACACTCTTTTCCGACAGAGGCTTTTTCGAAAGATACTGTCGAAAAAGTCTCTGTCAAAAAAGGCGTGCAGTCTAGACGTAGGCAAGGAGACATACCTACCCTAGTGCTGGCAGAGCTAGTGCACTTACAGTGTAGCCATGCTACACTATACTTACCATGGGTCGTCGTTCCTGAGGTCAATCTTCTGGCATTTGATTTAGCGGGTCTAGTATAGATCCTTAACTCGAACGCTGAAGGCAGCCCCTGCCGATGTCCAGTACGCCTCTTTCTGCGAGAAGTAAGGGAAGCTGACAGGAGGGTTTGCTTTTGTCAGCCTCCCACTGTGTGGATGCTGCCAAGGTTTGGCTTAAGGTAAGTTGACTCCAGCTATGCATTTTGCATAGCTGGAGTTGCATAACCTAAACCAACCTGCCTGTTCTAGTGTAGACCAGGCCAAAGAGACTAGTTTTGGTTTCAATTTTCAGTTTGGGAGCTGTGGGAAGAGAAGCAGAACAGCTGAGGGCGTCTCTGATTAAGCCTCTCTCCCCACAAAGGGAATCTATGAGCAGCTCTAGGATCTAGTGCATGGGTCAGTCACCTCTCTCCCTGTGGAGAGCAGCACCTGGAATGGGAGAGATCTAATCCAACACTAACCACCAAGAGCCAGCTAAGACCTACCCAGAACTTCTGACCATGGAGCCAGGAGAGGATGCTGCCCACCCTGAGGTGAAGATGACTTTATTTGAGTCAACCAATGTTGACATCACTGCAGCACAGTCTCCAACTCAACCTTAGCATTCGCCAGCCAGCCTGGGATTGGGAAGGTGCTGCAGAGAGAACAGGGACTGGGAAGAGATGTGAGTGTAGAGAAATGGAGACTTGGTTGATTGGTTAATGTTAAGTATGTAGGCTACGGTAAAGCTTTCATTCCCCAGCTCCTACTTTCCTGCTCCCAATAACAGCCCTGGTGTTATACTGTGATTTGGGGCGTGTTGTTCCTTTGCTGGGAGTTGTGTTGATGTATTTGCCTGTCCTGTGTAGCGGGTGTTATAATCAATCCCAGCAGTGGAGGTATTATTTATTTCTCCAAGGGACAGCACCCATTGTGCCTTGGGCACAATGAGGAGTCACCTTGGGTGGAGGCACCAGACATCACAAAAAGAACCCAGGACCCAACCAGCGTGAGGAAAGGAATGAAGCCACTCGCAGTACCAAGCAACAGGGAGGGCATTTGAGGCACACCTGGGAGGAGGGACTCCATATGCTCTGCTTATTTTTCAACTGAGGGGACTACGGGTGTGCCTACACTATGTAGCGGCGGTGGTGTTGTTTCCAGCTTGAGGAGATGCATGTGCACTAGCTCACATGCTAAAAACAGCACAGAGTCACAGCAGTTGGCAGGGCTAGCTGCACTGAGTGGTACCTACCATCTCAGATGGGATCATACATGGGGTGTTTAGCATGGCTACACTGTAAGTGCACTAGCTCTGCCAGCACTAGGGTAGGTATGTCTCCTTGCCTACGTCTAGACTGCACGCCTTTTTTGACAGAGACTTTTTCGACAGTATCTTTCGAAAAAGCCTCTGTCGAAAAAGAGTGTCTAGATTACATTATGCGGATAGAAAACTCAATCTGCTTTTTCGAAAAAGAGCATCCAGACTGCCGGATGCTCTGTCAAAAAAAGAAGGCACCCGGAAGTGCTTCTGGCAGGGCATGGGGGCAGCCTTTATTTCCAGGTGCTGCTGCCTGCCCTTTGCAGAGACACGTGCTTAAAGGGATCCCCCTGGACAGCCGTTGCTCTGCTCCTGCTTCTGGCTTGCCTACCTCCTAGAGCAGTGGTCTCCAACCTTTTTACACCCAAGATCACTTTTTAAATGACAGAACAAGCCAAGATCTACCGCTCCGCCCCTTTCTTGAAGACCCGCCCTCTCTATTCTCCTCCTCTCCATCACTTGCTATCCCCAACCCTTACACTGCTGCTTTTTTTCCCAATTCTTCTGTAGGAAGAAGTTTTTCCAACATTTGGCCTGTCTAGACTTGACCAAATGTCAGAAAAAATCCTTCTTTTGGAAGCCCCCTTATTCCTTGTGGAAAGAGGAATATAAGGGTGACCGAAAGATCATGTTTGCTCTTCCACTAAAAGAAGTGGAAGAACAAACGCATCCCTGAATGCAGAAGAGTTTTTCTGGGATATCTCTGGAATCCTAAAAAACTCCTGCAGTCTAGTCCTACTCTCGCTGGGTTGAGACAGGATGTGTAGGCTCCAGGGTGGGAATGACGGATTTGGGTGTGGGAAGGGGTGAGAGGTGCAAGCTCTGGGAGGAAATCTGGATGCAGGAGGAGGTGGATAAGAGAATGCTGGCTCGGGGAGGGGGCTCCAGGCCGGGCAGTGTTGGGGTCAGATGTAGGATTAGGGTACTAAGTAAGCCACAGACTTCTGGGTGTGAGGGTTCAGGAATTTGGGTTGGGGTATGTGAGGGGCTCAGGGCAGGGGGTTCCAGTGTATGATAGGCTCAGATGTAGGGTCTGGGGGAAAGGAGAGTGCAAAAGTGTCATGATGCTGTGGCCAGATGGGGGGCTTGGCCCCAATTGGGGGTTTGTTGGCCAGGCTTCATTTTCAAATAAAGTACTATGTCAAACACAAAAAGTTTCTGCATTGTCTTTATTTCTGAGAAGGGCAGGGAACCTGTTTTGAGTCAGGGGTCACTGACCCACAGAAAGTCAGTTAGGGCCATACAAGTGAGATGCCAAAAAACCCTCCTCCAACCCCGCAAGCTTCACTAATGTGGCCCCAACTGTGTTGGTGGGAGCAGGGGACATAGGGAGCACTGGAGAAGGGTGCTAGTGGGTGCTTCGGCAGGGGACAGGGTGCCAGTGGGGACAGGTTTCTGTGGCTGGGGACGGGAGAGGGGACAGGGTGCTGGGAGGGCAGGGGACAGGGTGCCAGTGGGGACAAGTTTCTGAGGCTGGGAAGTGGGGAGAGGGGCCTGGGCAGTGGGAGAGGGGCTGGGGAGAGGGAACAGGGAGTGAGGACAGGGGCTGGGGAGTGGGGAGAGGGAACAGGGGAGAGGGAACAGGGTGCTGGGGAGTGGGAACAGGGGAGAGAGGACAGGGGAGAGGGAACACGGGAGTGTGGAGAGGGAACAGGGGGCAGAGAGTCCCCTGCTACCACCTCCTCCCAGGATTCTCCCCCACCCCAGGGAAGCCAGCGCATGCCTCCCGCGGTGCAGCCAAACCCCGGGCACCTGCCCCGGGGCCAAACCCCCTCTCCCATGGAGGGGCCAAACCCCTGCAGGCGCCTGCCCCGGGGCCAAACCCCACTCGTGCAGCACAGCCAAACCCCCGCGGGCGCCTGCCCTGGGGCCAAACCCCAGGGCCGACCCTCGCTCCCGCGGCTCAGGGAAACCCCTGCGCTCAACTCACCCCTCCTGCGGCACAGGGAAGCCGCTGCACTCCTCCTCCGGGGTCAACGCCCCCTTCCACAGCACGCCACAGAGCTGTGGAGGAGCAGCCAGCGCACTTCTGGAACTCCTGGAAGTGGCGTGAAGCTGCAGGCAGGACTTCCATCCACCCCGCGGGAAGCCGGCACTATGCTAGAGGTAGTAGTAGGGCTTCTCGAGGGTGGGGGGAAAATGGGGGATGGGGGTGCCCGTACGCCTCGCGATCGACTGGTCGAGGCCTCGCGATCGACCGGTTGGTGACCACGGTCCTAGAGGGAAAGCAAAGCTGCTGAAATTCTTGCTCTGGTTGCCCTGTTTCCTCAGACACCACAGCAGTTTATTTGCAGGGTTTTTTTCTGCTTTTCACCATGTTTTTGGCCATGGAGCCTGAGCTGCCCTTGGGCAGGCGATGGCCCCACGCTGCCATACTGCAGCTTCTGCTGCATCTGTATGACTCTGTCATGAATCTCCTGCCCCATATGGACCTGGACCGCACCGAGGAGACCCTCCTCTGGGATACAGGAGCTCAGTCCTTGCCCCCAAACTTTTTTGGGGACAGGCAGATTTGGAGGCACGAGATGAGTTCGGACTGGTGGGACCGGCTCGTCATGAAGCTCTGTGATGATGACCACTGGCTCCGCAACTTCCGGATGCGGAAGGCCACATTCCTGGAGTTGTGTGCCTGGCTCACCCCTGCTCTGGAACACCAGGACACCCACCTGCAGCCAGCCATCCCCCTGCAGAAGCGGGTCGCAATCGCCCTGTGGAAGCTGGCCACCCCCGACAGCTACCGCTCCGTGGGACACCAGTTTGGTGTGGGGAGGTCTACCGTCGGGGCTGTCTTGATGGAGGTAAGTCACTTTCGGGGGACAGGCCCTGCTGAGTGGGAGGGTTGAGAAAGGGGGACTGCCAGGCAAGGGCAAGAGGGAGTGGGGGATGGAGTGGTACTTGGAGACCACTCCTCGGCCACCCCTGCACTGATGCGGGGGAGGGGGCCATCCTAACAAGGGAAAGGGTGGGTTGGGGGGGGGGGGAGGGTTCTCCTCCCAAGCGCTTAGGTAACCTGTCTAACTCCCTGGTTTCTGTCTGTCTATTTGTCTCATGCTGCAGGTGGTGAGGGCCATCAATGCGGAGCTGCTGAAGAGGCTCATCCGTCTCGGGGACCTGGACAATACCATTGCTGGGTTTACCACCCTTGGCTTCCCGAACTGTGGAGGAGCCCTCGATGGGACACACATCGCAATCCACACACCACCCCATCGAGCAGCCCAGTTTATAAACAGGAAGGGCTACTATTCCATGGTGCTGCAGGCCCTCGTTGACCACCGGGAACACTTTATGGACATTTGTGTCGGCTGGTTGGGGCGGGCACATGATGCCCACATATTCCGTAACTCCTACCTGTACTGCAGGTTGCAGGCAGGAACATTTTTCCCAGAGGCACCTTGCTCGGGGACGTGCAGATGCTGGTGTGCATAGTGGCCGACATGGCCTACCCCCTGATGCTGTGGCTCATGAAGCCCTACACCAGCCACCTGGATGCGAGCAAGGAGCTTTTCAACACACATCTTAGCCAGGCTCGCATCCAGGTGGAATGCGCTTTTGGCCGTCTGAAAGGGAGTTTCCGTTGCCTCCTCACACACCTGGAGATGGGCAAACGGAACATCCTGAGGTGGTGGCCGCATGTTGCGCCCTCCATAACCTGGTGGAGAGGAAAGGGGAGGCCTTCCTGCTGGGGTGGGGGACAGGTGCTGATGGTGAGAGAGGCAATTTCAGCAGCCCCGGACAGCTGCCATCCGCTAGGCTCACCAGGCTGATGTCCAAATCCGAGAGGCCCTGAGGGAGAGATTCTCAGAAGGAGCCCACTGACTCTCCCCAGGGCCTCCCCATGGGGGGTTGGCCTGGCCCACCCCTACCTTTCCCTCCACAACCTTCACTCTCTTCCCATTAAGAAGACATAGACCCCGTTTTCTTTGTAAACAGAAATTTTTTGTATTAGAAACACTAGCAGTACATAACAGGTGCGAACTGTGTATAAAACACCTTTCTCTTCTTACTGTTCAACTGTTTATAAACAAAGTAAATTTGTCAGTCAAAAATAAAGATTTTGTTACATAACTGAAATGTCCTTTAACTGGGGTGGTAGGGGACTGAAAACCTGGAGGAGGGAGGGGGCTCAAGTAAGCCGCTGCTTCCCTGATCGCAGGGTCCTGCCACCTTCCTGCATCCTGGCATTGCCACGGCTTTGGGATCGGGTGGAGCAAGAGCCAGTGCTGGCCTGGGCAGGTGGGGGGGGGCAGCTGTTGGGCCTGTGAGGGCTCAGGAGCAGGAGGGCTGGAGGAAGGGGGCTGGAGGAGGTGGGAGGGAAGGGTGGGCTGGAGGAGCAGGGGGGGCTGGAGGAGCAGGGGGAGCAGGGGCCTGACATGCAGGAGGAGCGGTGCCCGTGACAGGGGCAGGCAAGGCGAAGACCTCCCGCATTGTGGCACAGATGGAAATGTGCTGCTGGACCAGCTCATCCAGCAGCCTGGTGCGCCACTCAGCCTCTGCCTCCGTCCTCTGCTGGAGGGTCCTGTTCAGGTCCTGCCGGGCCACTACGTGCTCCCTCAGCAGGTCTGTGTAGACCTGCCAGTGCCTGCGGGTGCCACGTGTCCGGGATGGTGGTGGGGGGGTGTGGTGCTCCCCTGTTGGGTAGAGAGTCCAGCTGTGGAGGAAAAGAGGAGACAATCAATGTCTGTGTGCACCCCTGCTGTCCCCGAGGGCATGCCGTGACTGTCAGGGGCTCTCTTTTGGACAGGAGACTCAGGGGTATTACACGTGACACCGTGTGTGAGTTGGGCAACAGCCTGAAAGCCTCACAGGGGCCCCACAGTGGCAATGGGACTAGATGGCCCCCCACACTGCCAACCCGCCCGTGTGTGGTGATCCCTCAAAGCACTCACCTGATGATCCCTCCCTGATGTCCACAGATGCTTGGGAGGCCTCTCGGGTCTGGAGGACCGACTCTTGGGAGAGGGTCCCTGCTGCTTCCTCTTCCTCCTCCTCCTCCTCCTGGTGCAGCTCTCCCTGCCTCCGAGCCTCTCCTGCCTCGTCCTGCCTCGTCTTCCTCCCTCAGGGGTCGGTCCACGATGTGGTGGGCTAACCCGGACTCCACCACACACAGTGGAGTCTGGGCTTCCCCACCGCCCAGGCTCTGCTCCAACTCCTCATAGTAAGGGCAGGTCTCGGGGCCGCCCTGGAGCAGGAGCTCTGGTCCTGGGCCTTGGTATATCCCTGCAGCTCTTTGACCTGGGCCCTCACTTGTGCCATGGTGCAGGGGTGATGCCCTTTGGTGGTCAGTCCCTGGGCCATGCACTCGTAGATGTCTGCATTCCTGCGGCATGTCTGCAGGGCCTGCAGGGCTTCTTCCTGGGACCAGAGCTCCAGCAGGTTTTTTATTTCTGGCCCTGATCAGGCTGGTGTCCGCCTTTTGGTGCCCTTGGGTGGGTCCTCCTCTCTGTCCCGAGAAGGGCCGGGGGGCCTTGAGGCTGGGACATGGCTAGCACGGCTGGCACGGGTGCTCTGGCTAGCTGCCGGACAGCAAGGCCTGTCTGGGTGCCTGTGCCTTTAAGAGGCTGCGGCCAGGAACCACAGAAGTGCTCTACATGTAAAGGCTAGACTGTCCACCAGGGCTTCTTCCTGGAGGCCTTTTTTTTTTTCAACAGAACTGGCTCCCTGCGTCCACACACACCTTTTTTCGACAGATCTCCGTTGAAAAAGGCGTTCTTCCTTGTAAAACAAGGTTTACCGCTGTCGACAAAACCGCCACGTTCTGTCGATTTACTGTCGAAAGAACGCGGTGGTAGTCTAGACGCAGGTATAGTTTTTTTAAAAAGGCCACTTTTTCAAAAAAACCCTGTAGTCTAGACACACCCCTTGAGCTGGGAACTACACAGCCTGGCTCAGCTTGCAGACGTATCTTTGGACACAGAGAGCCAAGTCGTCCCTGCACTGAAACTGAGCTCACTGCAGAGTCCATGGCGTGGTGAAGCAAAGACAGGAGCCATCTTTGCCCCTTCCCTATCCTGGGCCAACTGGAGGCCACTTTGGCCCCTGGTGCAGATCAGTGCAACCTGAATTTGCCCTAACTCTTCCCCACCAGGCTGTGGTCCTGAGTGGGCCAGAGTGCAGCAGCATTTCAGCCATGTCTCTGAAGTCCCAGGAATGTCCCTGATGTGAGGGCCACTCCACCATGGGGGTGTAGTTAACTCTACATCAGCTGGGGAAGCCCTTTGTGTCTAGAGCAGCCCTTTCCCAAGACACAGCTGGAACACAAGAGATACAATGGGGAGTTCATTTGGACCCAGAGAGATTAAACAACTTGTTCAGAAGCCACACAGACACTCACTGCCAGGCAGGGATAAGGTCTCAGGACATACTGACTCCCGATCTTCTTCCTCGCTATTTCTCTCTCACTTTTCCAAGGCTTAAAATACATGAAGTGAAAAGGCAGCAATATGCTCTTTTTTTAATTATTATAAGGATCAGCATTCTGGATACAGAACAACCCCCTCCATGTGGTGTATGGAAATAAGGGGCTGGTGATGTCCTTCTCTCCCTGGTGTGTTTCCCTTTAAATAGAGTGGAGTCTCCTTGCCTGCTATTGGGGCAGCTGCCATTTTGTGTTTCAGTTCTGCTGTGGCCTGTTGCAGAGTAAGTCACTTCTGTCTTTGTGCTGCCTCCCATGGAAACCTTACATTTGTTCTTTCTGTGTTTGTTGTTTCCCTTACTTGGAATTAAAAGTCATCTAGACTGAAAATGCTTATATTTTGTCCCTCTGAAAACATAGCACCATTCCCCAGGTACAGTGCTATAGCTCCTGCTACTTTCAGAGCTTTTTAAAATATGTTTAGGCATTGAGCCTTCTCCAACAATCTCTCCTTCCTTCCTATTCCCCTCTCAACCTGTTAATTACAAGCCCACATCTTAAACTGTCAGACACACAGGACATAGTGAGTCAACTAGGAGCCAAAGCAGTGCAGAAAGAATGCTGTGGGATTTTCTCCTCTGTTCTGGACAAACTCTATTTTGGATCATTTCATTCTGCCCCCTTAAAATCTCCCCAGCAGTTTCTATCAGCCATAATGCTCTTCACTTCCTGTGTGGGGTGTTGTAATTTAATAGCTGGCATGTTCCAACCTGGAGGTGGCTGTATTTCCATAGTAGGCAAGCTGATTTCTGGGTGCACAATGCCCTGGACCTACTGTGTAAAGGACACTCTATAACTGGAAGGCATTATTCTTATTCTCTCCCACAGAGACTAGTATAAAAACAGATTTCAGTGATGCATTTTCTGCTGCCCCACTTTGAAGCTATCTGAATTTTATATTTAACCCAGGGTCCAGCATACTCATAAGGTGACGACAAGGTCTCTCTCTCTCTCTCCTAAACACACTTTGAAAGGTTTCCTGTCCAATGTCATGTTGACAAGGCTAAGACGTGCTGGGGAAATGTCACGCCTGAATGGCCCCGGGGAGATGGCTTTGTCAAACACCACGTACATGGAGAAGGTTAGGGCAAAGGAAGCACTGGCTGAAGTTTAAGCACCCGGCTGGATCCTGCTTGCAAGAGAGCTCTGGTGTATTGAGCGCATAGTTTTGCTGCACTCCCAAGGTGAGCTCCCTTTCCTGCTTACGTCTTGTTATTACCCCACTTTTCTCCATGCCCATAGTGAGAGTATAGGAGGAAGGGTGGTGACACCTAGGAACTGGCACACACAACCCTCTGGGTATATACTCCACAACATCCTTATCAAGTAGCTATCCCCCTCCATTCAGAGAATTCAAGTCCCTGGGCACAGGATACACATGGCATGCAGCCAGCCCAGACATTAGCAAAAGAGGGTACAGACCTAACCGGTCACCTCCATTCTACCGCTCTCCAGCTTTCTTTTATGTGACTGCCACATTGCTCAGCTAAGGATTTGAGAGTAAAATCTGCTTCAGGTAATTCCATATGAGTGCACACACGTGTGCATATACCAGTGAGATATATAACAGACCATGACAGCTGCACATGACAACAACCCACTTTCCTGTGAGATACATTCTACCACCACACACGCACGTGCACACACACACACACAAGCAAAAGTTATATGGCCCATAAAGGATACATGCACACACAATCCCTTCCTCTGCTATACTCCATATGCATATACACACAAAAGATACCACATGTATATAGACAACACTCACACATCCGTAGGTACCCAACGTACATAGACTGCCTAGACATATGCAGTGATACACCCCCGCAAAACACTCAAGCACAAATCCACAAGTGCCCACATTTATAAACATAACCACACTCAGGCATACACAAAACACACAACCCAGAGTCCCCTCACAACCCAGATACAGAGCACCTTATTCAGTCACACGTAAATAAACTCACACTCAAACACACAACACACACACGGATATACAACAGGGCTGAGTTTGAAATCGGCAGCGCAGTGAGTATATGGGATCCATGTGGTAGTCATTGTGCACTCAGATATGTAGTATACACACTCACACAGCCTGGGACACTAGAAACAGCAAAGGTTTCGGACAGGAGAAGGAGGTGAGAATGAATGGGGATTGCTCTGTTAGAAATGTGTGTAGGCAGTTCCGGTTTCTCTTTAGGACGTGTAAGTAAGTGTTGGAGGTGGAAGATTAAAGACACAGAGAGGAAAAATACTAACCATAGTCCCTGCCAGCCTTCCTGAAAGGGCAGGTGCTGGCTCCAGCTCATTATCCAGGGCCTTCCCCACCTCTTATATCAGCCAGTGTGAAGGTCAAAGACTTTTTTTCTACTCCAGTAGCCAAATCTTCAGCTCCTGGCTGCATGTATGCCACTGGCAGTTCTGAATCTGACATTTCACAGGCTGCTCATCCATGAGCAAAAGACAGAGAGTGATAGGGAGAAAGAGAGGGTGAGGGATCCATAGAGCAAGGTGGTCAAACCCACTGGCCCTCCAAGCTGCATATGATAATCATCAGAAGCTCGAGAGCCACAAGACCTTCATAATCTGCCCTATAGAAGCCTCTGCTGGGCATGGGACTTCTGTCACGATTTCCCCCATGAGGCTAATTCCCTAAGACCTCTCTTCCCTCAGGCCAGAAGCCCCTAACTCCACCACACTGCCATAGGGCAGAAGCCCCAAACTCTCCCCCAACCCAGTCTAGTAGGCTGAGGATGGAAGAGGGGGCATTGGAGGCTCAGCAAATCGCACTTGAACTGTAAAAGATCCACATGCGGCTTATGAGCTGTGGTGTCTCCCCGCCCTGGACATATAACATAGATGGGCACTGCTCTCTCTTTCTCTTTCTCTTCCTCTCCGTTACTATTCCTAATGCATCAGTGCCTAATGGCCTCAATCAGGGATCCAGGCCTGAGAAACACACACCACACAATAGCCTTTGCCCCACAGAGCTCACAGCTTTCCCCACTTTCATGAGTGACACACACATATATAAAAGGGTGGGTGGGTGGAGAAAGAGAGGCAGGGGAAAAAAAGAAAACTCCCCAGACATTCATTACACATGTGGAGCCTGGAAGTGATACTGATGTGAAAAATGAATTTGTCCCATATCTCTGACCACTGTTGCAACTTCCCCAGGAACCATCCAAGCTACTGCATCACTTCAGGCATTCACTGGGGTTTTTTATTGTTTTCTAAATCAGCTTGTCAATGTAATGTTCCCTCCTTTCCCATCTCTCCTCCTCCCTCCCCCATAAAACATTCCCCTTCAAATTGGCTCCTGATCAAGGCCCCGTATAGGTAAGACTCAGTCCTGAGCCCATAATAGCTTTTCATGACATAAAGCTTCATAATTCTGAAGTCCAATACACTGAGCCCCTAGAGAGCTAGAAGCAGGACCACAGGGGAAGGACATCTCCAGCTTTGGAGCGGGGCACTGCTTTTGTTTCTTTCCCTGCAAAACCCTGAGATGCCACTTTACATTAGTGACCTTTTTAGCTTCAGAAAAGCTATTTCTGGCCACTCTTACAGGTTTCTGTGGCTCCTACTGAGCCACGCACAGTTGGAGTCATGGGCTGGAACTTCAGCTGCCTTCAGTAGAACTCTGCCAATGACTGCAACTGAAAATCGGTATTCTGCTGAACCCTTGAGAAAACTTGCAATGCCTTCAGTGGGGCCAAGCTTTCACTCTGGGCTTTAGAAACAGAAGGGTGTAACAATAGTGCCAATTAAAAATAAATACATGACTTTATCAGATATTTGTAATTTTGTTGTCTGTCATGTAAAAATTACAAAAGGGTGTAGTAGAATGAATTTATTGGCATGAATTTTGGATGGCCACATTATTCACAAGTGGAGAAGCCATAACTGAGTTTGGTTGGACATCCAAAGTGAGTTTCAATAAATACTCTCCAGGATCATGAAATCAGACTTTGAAGTCCTGACATGATTATATATAAAAATCAGTCATCACTTGGCCAAGGCTGAATATGGCCCATTCTGGGCCTCAAGCCAAGATTATTTGGGAGAAAAGTTCCATATCTGGAAAAAGAAAAAGGAAGTATTGTTTATATATATATGAAATGACAGCTATTTGAAGGTGTTCAGTGGTTTGGAAAGTTAGAGTAAGTCCTAGCACAGATGGATTAGTGGACAAAGGGGCCGGTTGGGCTGCCTAAGGTATATGATGAGTTCATTTTTCCCAATAGTTCTGTAATTTATCACATGATTCTGCCATTTGTCATCTGGATATCTTCATTTCAGAGGGAGCCGACTGCTGCAGGGTGCTGGCTGCCCTTGAATGGTTTAAATTGGTGGAGCGCACTCAGCACCATGCAGGATTGCAGGCATGGTGGGAACACATCTGCATCTCTACATAGATACACAGCCCTGAATAAAAAGTGTTGTTAAAAACAGTTAATGTTACTTAGGTGTCTTTATCATCAACAAAAGCCAGGAAATCATTAGTTTTATCTTCACACAATCCTTGCAACCTACCACCATGATTTGAACTTCATGGGATCATGAATTTAAATGCCAGAAAGGACCATTAAAATTACCCAGTCTAACCTCCTGGATCTTTAGGTGCCTAAACAGCTTTGTAAATCTGACCAAGAACAAGCAGGAACTCTTTAGCCCAACCAGGAATGAGAAGACCCAGATCTCCCGAGTCTCAATCCAGTGCCTTAGACAGAAGATCACAGTTCTTCTCTACATTACATCACCCCTATCCACCACACACTGCACGCATGCCTCACACAGAACACATGACCTTCATGCCAATCACACTGAGACATTAAAAAGGAATATTTCCTAACTGTTCACAGTATAGAACTAGTGCTGAGTTGCAGTAAATGGTTAGTGTGCATGATGTAGATTTTTAATTGATGGTTATATCGGAGTGTGTTGCAATGATTGATTGTTAATAGAAAGGACTGTTTGTATTTTGGGTTGAAAGGAAGTCACTTTTTATAATAGTGTTGTTTAGGTGATAAAATGAAGTCTCATGAGGTGCTTGGGTTTTCTTACAGTTGTCTGTGGTGAGAGTTCATAGATTCTTACATTCCAAGGTCAGAATGGAGCAGTGTGATTATCTAGGAAGACCTCCTCAGACCAGAGAACTTCCCCATAATAATTTTTAGAGCAGATCTTTTAGAAAAAACATCCCACCTTGATTTAAAATTTGCCAGTGATGGAAAATTCACCACAGCCCTTGGTAAATTGTTCCAGCAGTTAATTACGCTGTTAAACATGTACCTTATTTCTAGTCGTAATTTGTCTAGCTTCAAGTTCCAGCCACTGGAATGCATTATCCCTTTCTCTGATAGACTGAAGTGGCTGCTTACTATTAAGTATTTGTTCCCCATGCAAGTACTTACAGGCTAATCAAGTCAACCCTTAATCTTGTCTTCATTAAGCTAAATAGACTGAGCTCCTTGAGTCTACAACTAAGGCATGTTTCTAATCCTTTATTTGTTCTTGTGGCTCTTCGCTGACACCACTCCAATATTTCAACATCCATCTTGAACTGTGGGCACCAGAACTGGACACAGTATTCTGGCAGTGGGCACAACACTGCCAAACACAGAGATACAGTAACCTCTCTTCTGTTTGAGATTATTCCTCAGCTTATGCCTCCGTGCCCCATATTAGCTCTTTTGGCCACAGCATTGCTAACTCTTTTTCAAAGTCACTGCTTCCCAGGACAGAGTCCTTCATCCTGTAAATATGGCCTGTGTTCTTTGTTTCTAGCTGTAGACATTTACATTCAGCCATATTAAAATACATAGCATTTGGTTACACCACATTAGGGTTGTACTTTTTATATTGAACTGGAGGGAGGACATATGCTTGAAAATTTGGGTCCAAAACTTTGTCGTTGGAGGGGAGATTCCAAATTCTCCCATTAGAAATTCAGCACTTGTTTTCAATCCTGAGAGGCTCCTCAGATGCTACACCTGGGGTGGATAATAAAACAGTGGTGGTCCACCAGGTTTAGTCCCTGGTGGGCCACTAGCACTGTGTCTCCACAGGTACGGGCAATCACAGCTCCTATTGGCTGGGAGCAGTAATCCACGGCCAATGGGAGCTGCAATCCCCTGTACCTGTGGAGGTGCAGGTAAATATGGTGGTGTCGGGGCCCACCAGGGGCTAAGCCTGGCAGACCGGATCTGGCCTGTGGGCCAGTATTTGTCCACCCCATGCTACACCTTAAACTTACACTATTATTCATGGAGAAGGGCATTTCGATTTCTAAAAGAAATTAGTTAAAATACTCAACTCCCCATAAGTCCTGTATAGTTGAACCCACATTATTAAAAGAGCTTGGTGGAAACATGTAAAAACCCAAAAGCCACACAGACTGTATCATCCAAAAAATTAAAACTTAAGAGCAATTCTAAAATAGGGTTTTTTTTCCTGTGACATACTCTCTTGGGATCACAGACGTAACTCAGAAGAGGTGAAACGACTCCCAGGTAATGCTGTTTTCCCAGGCTCATGCACTAAAACCTTTACCCCACACCAGGCCATCACACATTCTCTCTCTCTTCCTCCAGACATCAAAAATACAGTGTGTGTATCAATAACTAAAGGCGAGGTGCTTTAGGATGTGACTTTAACAAAAACACACACCTTGGGAGGTCAGGACTCAGGGGAAGACACATCTAAAATTAAACAAACTGTAAAGTATGGAAACGCAGAGCTAATGTACCCAAAGCTAGATAATTTCATGGAGGTTAGGTCCATAAAAGGCTATTAGCCAGGGGATAGAAATGGTGTCCCTGGCCTCTGTTTGTCAGAGGCTGGAGATGGATGGCACGAGATAAATCGCTTGATCATTGTCTTCGGTCCACCCCCTTTGGGGCACCTGGTGCTGGCCACTGTTGGCAGACACGCTACTGGGCTAGATGGACCTTTGGTCTGACCCAGTACGGCCATTCTTATGTTCTTACGTTCTTAACAACTTTAACCCAGCCCTCGTATCCTTGCCAGACAATGGATCTGTGTAGGTAGAGTAGATATATGTGTTTGACAAGTATCCCAGTACTGTAGCTGGCTGTGAATGCCTTGCCAGCAACCCAGGCAGCTAGGGCATTTAAAAAAAACTTTATATTCTGGCATTTCGCCTGCAGCTGCAGGCATCTTAAATCATGTCCACTATGGTTTACAAAGCATAATACACATCGCCTACCTGCAAAGACATGCCACCTTTAAGATGTCCAAGGCTGCAGGGAGTCCAGCCATTTTCAGCCTGAAGTGAATTACAGATTATACAGTCTGAGTGTCACTCAACTGCAGCAGCCTCTGGGGCAAGACCAGCTCACAGGATGCGCACAACAGCACAGGGCAAGGTCAGCAAGAGAACAAGTTCCTCCTTATACAAAATGAATGGTGGGTTCTTTAGCCTCCACACGCAGCAGGCAGGTCTCTATTTTAAACATCTTGCCTAAAAAAAGGACCCACTAGCCTATATGGAACTCTCTGCATCTTAGCCAAGGCTGCAGACTGCACCAGCCAGAGCCCCCAGCCCGGCTTCCTTTTTCAACCATATGTTTAGATGGCAAAGCGAATCGCTTTTCACTGAGACGAAAAGCTTGAATTTAAATATTCCAAGTTTTAGGGAAAAAATGACAACACAAAAATAAATAGGAAAAAAAATCCATGGGGGAAAAAAATCACAGTTTTAGGTGCTGATTTTTAACCAGCAGTTCTTTCCTATATATTCACCTAGCACAACAGGACCCAGATCTCCGATATGAGACCCTGAGTCTTTGAGGTACGACCCCCATACCAATAATAAACAACAAAAATATCCAGCTGAAACTTCCAAGGGAATTGTAGGTAAACAGGACACAAGGACCCTAACTGGAATATGGCCAAGATGCCAAAATTAACACCCTCCATGTTGCGAAAAGTGACAGAACCTCTGTTGATTTCTTCTCCAAAGATGGCACCACCATGGCCCAAGCATAGATGGTTGAATACTTCCCCAAAAGAAGAAAACCTCCTGGTGGTTTTTCTTGAGCGTTTCCCATCCAAATAGTGATCAGGCCTTATCTGTTTCGGCTTGTAAAATCTAATATGGTCACAACTCATTATGGCAGGGGTTCTCAAACTTTGTGATACCGTGACCCCCCTCTAAGTTGCTCATGACCCCCCAGTGGGTTGGGACCCACAGTTTGAGAAACTCGGCATTATGGTATGGCTCAGCTGCAGGCCATGGGAAGGTTTGAAATATTTAAAAGTATAAACAGCCCTGGTAGGAAATGCTATGGAGAAGGGCATGGGAAAGACATCACCAAAGTTTAGTTGGTTACAAAACCCCAAAAGCTCCCTGTTGGGATCTGTTGTCCTCTGACAGTGCTTCTGTGGGTGTCCCTGAAGGTGGAATAGATGATTACATGTTTCATCTCCAGATATAGTTACTGGCTAGTCATGGGGAAGCACTGATAGTCCAACAGGAAGATTCCATGCTGCCTAGTTACCCTGGTCATTGGCAGGAGGGAATGAACCTCCAACCTTAGGGGCTAAGTCATATGTTTCCACACATGAGCTAAAAACCAGCTGCTTTGCAACTAAGGCTGTACAGCAGACTTCACTTTCCCTTGTCAGTAGTCTCAGTGCCTCTGGGTTACACTAAGAACAGGTTTATCCACCTTTATCTATGTTGAACCGTACCTTAGGACTTGATCCAAAGCCCACTGAAGTCAAATGGGAGTAGAGCTGTGGAGAGAAATGCTTTTCATGGAGGATTTTTTTTTAAATATTTTTTTCCTACATGGAATGAAATCCCAGAATTTTGAAACTCTTGGCAAAGTGGAATGGACCCTCAGATCTGAGGCAGCCAGCTGGGTGGGCTGCCACAGACCCCAGAAAACTGAAATCACCAACTCTGAAGCAGTCCAGCAAGTGGACCACAGAGAAGCAGACAGCTGGTAGTCAGGGCTGGATTAACTCTCCTGGGAACTCTGGGGCTAGTAGATTTTGTGAGGCTCCCCAAGCTCTGGGGTGGAGCAAAAATGAAAGGCTCAGTGTGCCAGAGGGAGCTGCTGGGGAGCGGGGTGAGGGTCCAGAAGTGGGGTGGGATTGGGCGATTGGTAGGGTGAAGGAACAGGCTGGCCTGGGGGTGGGGGCTGGGCTGCATGTACGGTGCGGGATGGGGTTGGAGGGTGGGGTCTGGGTGGGAGACAGGGTGTAGAAGCATGCTGGGAGTGGGGTCTGGAAGGGAGGTAGGTTGCAGGAATGGGCTTGGGCTGGGTGCGGTCTGGGCAAGCAGTAGGATGCAGGAGCAGGGTAGGGGTGCAGGATCTGGATGGGAGGTAGTGTGCAGGAGCAGGCTGAGGGTACAGGGTCTGGGAGAAAGGTGTGGGAGGGGGCAGAGGACATGGCACTTACTTAGCATAGCACCAGGGGGGAACAGGTGGATACTTGCAGGAACCATCTCCCACTGCTCCCATTGGCCACAGTTCCCAGTCAATGGGAACGGAGGTGTGGAGCCTGTAGGCAAACTCTGCTATTGGCGAGACACGCAGCTCCAGCCGGAGAGAGGAGGAATGGCACTGTGCAGACCCGCTTCCCCCCGCCACAGCAGGCACAACTGCAGCACACAGGGGCTTTCAAGGCTGCAGCCCAAGGCCCCAGGCTAACGGAGCCTTCTTAGCCCAGGACCCTGAGCTGAAGCCCTAAAAGCCCCTTCATAAACCAGCCCTGCTGGCAGTAACACATGTGGGGTTCCATTGGAATGACATTGAAATCGAACCATCTCTATTGAATGGAGACCATCAGTGAAAAAATGTTTCATCAGAGTTTTTCCACCTAACTTAAAATGGGAGGCTGTCCATTGACTTCTACAGGCATTGGATCAGTCCTGTGATGTGCAAGTTGGTTTCAGGTGAGCTATTTGTGGAGTACAATCTATTGCTATTCAGTGCACGTAAGAGTATCAAACTCT
Organism: Rafetus swinhoei; assembly: GCA_019425775.1. Taxonomy (NCBI): domain Eukaryota; kingdom Metazoa; phylum Chordata; order Testudines; family Trionychidae; genus Rafetus; species Rafetus swinhoei. The sequence continues at coordinate 262,327,796 of CM033437.1, read as the reverse complement.
GCCCCACAGACATTTATGACAGAGAAGACTTTTTGGGTCAGACAGTTCCAACCCTCTGTTAGTTAGAGCTGAATTTTTCTTTGTAAGTCAGTACAGAGGGTTTGGCCCAGCCCAGTTGAAATGTCTCAAGCAACTGAACTTCCATTACTTCTTCGAACAAATGATCCACTTTATAATGGCAATGAGACACTTTGGAAACTGCTGTAAGCTGTGATGCTGGTTAATGGCCACCACACTTGCCCCTTCTACTACGATGAGCACACTATGAAATCCAAGATAGATTAAATTAGCTGAAGAATATGAGGCACAAATTAATTGGTCGTGTCATCAGGACTGGTACATCTCATTGCTTAATTAATCAGCAAGTTACCACACGCCGTTGAGCTGTCCATTGTAATACTTGTAATAGATGGGAGAAAAATAAGCCCAAGGGGCTGGTGTTGAGTGACAGCAAGTACTATCACCACCTGGGCCAGCTTTTGCACAGACAGGACAGAAAACTATTCAGTGGACCACAAAGGGAGAAATCAAACCAAACCTCCCCTAGCCCACAGGCCGTACCAGCAAAAAGACACCTACCAAGAATTAAACCTGGTGTGCTGCACTGACACCTAGATATGTGGACAAATCAGAACTAAGGATCAAATCTAGGGGGTAATTTCATTGCTGGCATAAACAGGTGCCACTCCATTATAACCAGTAGAATTATACTTTGAAATGGCACCAGGGCCATATTCTAGGGCACAAAAAGCAAGACCACAGTAAGCCCTTGTGAGCCCTTGTAGCTTTCTTCAGTTGGCAGACCAGACAAGCCCCATTTAGGGACTCTTAGCACCTAATTAATTAGTACTCAGGGCACAGTTTTATGCAAATATTATTTAAATCCCAATCAGCGCTCTCATTTCCGAGCACAGTTATTTTTACCATGGCATCAGCACTCAGGTGGGTAAGGAACAGAGCCACCCAGGGGAGTGCAGACCGACGTGCACAGCGTGAGAAAGAGACTGGTCACACCAGGAGTATTGGCAAAGCCACCAGGTGGAGTGGCAGCAACTGCAGTCAAGCAGAACAAGAATACAAAGGGAAGTGAGGTCCGGTCAGCTGGGTCTGAGTCCGGCTGGAAGGATTTTATAGAATGTTATGGGGAGTGTTGTTAGGTGTAGGTGTGACTTGGTTTGGGAGTGGACGGAAGATGTCTGTCTCGTGGTGAAGATTAACTATGAATATGGCAGGATGGTTTGGCTTGGTTGTGTGCAATGTCCATCCAGGTTATATGCAGCCTCATAGTTACAGCTGTGCTCAGTGTTCACAGCAAACCTTGAAGCATGGTTTGAGGTTCAATATATTTAGCAAACTTGAGGGAAGAAATGTTCACAGTAAGGAATCCGATCAGTAGCAAACCGGAACAGCACAACCCAGCAGTTTTTCACTGCCCCTGTTCTGTGAGGCTGTCTAGTCACAGCTAAGAGATGATTGGTGTGAGTACACGGCCTGACTGTACATGGGCTGGCAATGAACGAATTAGTGTTAATGACACCTACGTGTTTCATACAGCTTGTTGGGATTTTGTTGACTAAATGGTCTTTGGTCAGAAAAGACTGATTCATCGAAAGCAAAAATGTTCACAGAAACTGCTCAGTTTCAACTAAACTTTTGTTGGGAACATTTCTCAAGTCCATCACTGGGAGCGTGAGGAGGACAGAGAGCGGCCCCCAAACAGCCAACAGCCCTCACCTGGCCCTTAGGAGACTCAGGATCAAGCACGTGCTATGAATCATCAGGAAGTTGAGTGGAGGTTTCTGAATCTGTGTCCAATGATTAGAGCATTCACCAGTCTATGGGCTATCCTGGTGGGAAGCGGGAATATGTCCTTCCCCTTCTTGAAACACCATGGCTGCGTCTAGACTGGCATGATTTTGCGGAAATACTTTTAATGGAAAAGTTTTTCCGTTAAAAGTATTTCCGCAAAAGGGCGTTTAGATTGTCACGGATGCTTTTGCGCAAAAAGTGCTTTTGCGCAAAAGCATCCATGGCCAGTATAGACGCGATTTTGCGCAAGAAAACTCCGGCAGCCATTTTTGCCATCGGGGCTTTCTTACAAAAAATTCCTTCCCTGGCTACACTGGCCCTCTTGCGCAAGAACACGTGCGCAAGAGGGCTTTTTCCCAAGTGGGAGCGTCAAAGTATTTGCGCAAGAAGCACTGATTTTGTACATTACAAAGTCAGTGCTCTTGTGCAAATTCAAGCGGCCAGTGTAGACAGCTGGCAAGTTTTGGCACAAAAGTGGCCACTTTTGCACAAAATCTTGCCAGTCTAGACGCACCCCACCATGTTTAACAAACAGATTTCTTGTTTTCTGGCCAACCCTATTCTTCAACCCCTAACAACTGTTAATATATTACCCAAGTTGCTCTTAGGCAGTCTTGATTTGCTAACCTTGATTTAAGGGAAGGTTATGCTGCCACTTGCCTACGAATGTGCTAATGAGAATTACTATATTAAGGTGATACTTTCTACCCCTTGTTTGGTTTTGTGCCCCTCACCTTCCACTGTAACTTTGTAAACCCAAATAAGCCCTCATCCCTGTGGGCTACAGGAAGGGGTGTTTTAAACCTTTGTCATGGCTGATCATTGCTAAGCTTCTGGAGAGGATATGTTTTCTATTTGGGGCAGAATTAGCATCCTCTAGCAACAGAGGGTCTACACATCAAATGTAATTTGAAATAATAGCCGTTATTTCAAATTAACTTTCCTAGCATCTACACAGCCAAACCGCTATTTCGAAATTAATTCGAAATAGCAGAGCACTTATTTCGAATTTGGTAAACCTCATTCTACGAGGAATAACACCAAATTTGAAATAGCTAATTCGAAATAAGTGCTGTGTAGACTCTTATTTCGAAATAGGAGGCCTCCAGCCCTTTCCAGTTTCCCCTGCTGGCCACTCTGGGCCAAACCAGGAAAACTCCTCTCCTCTCCCCCAGCCCCAGAGCCCTTAAAGGGGTAGACTCAGGCCACACTGCATGTGCCAGATCCAGGCCTGCCAGTAGTCGCTGCTCCTGACCCAGTGGCCCTACAATGAGCCAGGCAGCCAGTGCCAACCAGCTGTCCACCGCCCAGTCCCCCAGCTCCCAGGAGGCAGCCAGGGGCTGGAGATGTCGGGCGCCTTCCTGGACTAGTGTGGAGATCATGGACCTCTTTGAGGTTTGCGGGGAGGCCTCCACCATCCATGATCTCTGCACTAGATGGAGGCACACAGCCATCTACAGCTGGATAGCTGCCGCCATAGCCACAAAAGGGCACATGCACACCTAGGAGCAGGTGCACATGAAAATAAAAGATTTATGGCAGGCGTATGCCAGAGCCACACGGGGCAGCTCCCCAACAGGGGCAGATACCTGCCCCTATTTTGGTGACCTGGACCGCATCCTGGGGGGTGGGACAATCCGTGCTACCCCGGGGGGCACCGATCCCGGAGCAGAGGGCCCTGACCAGGGCGTGGAGGAGGAGCCACAGGAGCCGAGACGGAGGGTGCCACACCACCAGGACCCCCAAGCTGTCCCAGCAGCAGAGTCACCAGGGAGGCCACAACATGTGAGTGCCGTCACTGTCCCCTTACTGGGGGGGGGAGGCGGGGGCGGGGAGGGAGACCAGGGACTGCGTGCGTGGGCCTTGCTTACCACGGATCACGCAGCAACCTGTGCATGTGCAAGCACGTGCCATGCCACCCCTGGTCAGGTAGCTCCAGCTGGCTGCCACATAGGGGCCTTGGCCTGATAGCCACAGGCGTGTGTGAAGAGACATGACATGCTCCTGACCCCGGTGGCAGGACACAGCAGGACGCCCTCCCTTAACAAGCCCCCTCTACATAGAGGCAGGGGACATCTCCCCCCCACCTCAGCCGCACTATACACAGCACAGGGGCATGGGTGTGGTCTCGGGGCAGCTCCCACTCCCGGGGTTAGCTGGACATTCTGAACATGGCCTCTGTGCAAGCACATCAGCTCTGACGGTGCAGGGCACAGTCATCCTCACCTCGCAGAGGGGGGCTGGGCTTCACCCACTGTGTCCCCAGGGAGAACTGACCACTTCTCTTGTTTCTCCACAGCTACACCAGCTGCGTGTGCAGGGCACACCACCCTGCCCGGGACATGCTCCCGCACCCGAGGGCTCCACAGGACCACCCAAACACTGCAGGGGTACCGACAGCAGCACCTGGGGGCCCAGCAATCCCTGCACTGCACCGTGGAGCACTGGGTGCAAGAAGATCGGGAGTTACGGTGGGAGCTGCTTGCCCAGGGTCGTGCCATCTGCCAATACCTGCAGACCCTGGTGCAGAGCGTGGAGGAGGAGTGTGCTGCCTCCTGCCGCTCCAGCGCTTGCTGCCTGCCCAGCTACCGCTCCTTCTCCCACTTCTTCTCCCCCCCCGCTTCTCCCTCCACACCCTCCTCAACCTACACACTCTCCTCACCCTCCATCCCCTCCTCCCCATCCCCCCAGGGATGCCAAGGCCCGCGCCCCCTCTGTGCTGGGAGACAGTTGGCCCAGCGAGACCCCCACCCCTGAGCCCTGAGCTTCCCCTCCCTTTTCTTCCCCTTGCTTCCTCCTTACAGCTCCCTCCTCCCAGGTTTCCCCCCTCCCCTCTCCCACCTTCTCTCCTCCCCCCTCCCACCTCCTTTCCCCAGTCTCCCCAGAGTTTCATCCCCCCCCCAGTTTTGTTAAATAAAGAGAGTTTGTATTTATGAAAAAAACATGTTTTTTATTTGACATCGGGAAGGGGGTTGGGGAAAGGTGGGTAAATGGAAGGACGTGAGGGAGGAATGAGGCACAAGCCCTCAGTGGGGCAGACCAGGGAGGCTCTTAGTGCTCCTCAGGGTGGAAGCTCTCCCGCAGGGCCTCCTGGATACTGACAGCCCCCTGAGGACCTCCCGGATGGCAGCCTGCAGAAAGTGCAGCCAGGCTGGTAGCAACGCATCTACGAGAAGCACCAGAGTGCCCAGGGGCAGCTCTGTCTCCATGTTGCAGAGTGCTGTGGTGTCCCGAGTGAGGGCAACCAGAGCACTCAGAGACACAAATGCTTTGCTGTCCCTCATCGAGGTAGGCAAGCAAGCAGGGACACCTGAGAACCGGCTGCCCGGGGGGTGGGGGGGCAGTCCCTTTAAGCACAGGCTTCAGATAGCCTCAGGCAGCAGCCCCACACAGTAAGTCCTGACCTGGTTCCAGCTGGCTTTAAATGCGAATCAGTGTCTGCTCACTGTGGACGCGGTATTTTGAAATAGCAAAACGCTATTTCGAACTGCATTTTTGTGTGTAGACGCGTTATTGCGAAATATCTTATTTTGAATTAACTATTTCAAATTAAGATATTTCAAAATAACGCTGTAGTGTAGACGTACCCAGAAAGACTTTGGGTGCTGTTGGCAGGAAAGCTTCAGTCTGAAGACTCTGCCCCACCGATAAAGGTCTAAGCTGAAGGAAATAAAAACTGAATGTACTACAGGTTGAACCTCCCAAATCTGACTTTCTGATCCAGCAACATCCATGGTCCAGCAAGGCCACAGATGTTGCTGGACCAAAGAGCGAGCCCCGGGAGAGCAGGGTCTGCAGAGTCCTGACTGGGCCCGCAGTGGCTAGGTAGGGGAACCCCAGTGTCAGCTGGGCCAGATGGTGCCTGGGAGCCTCCGCCCCAGCCAGGGAACCTCTGGCATCAGTAGGGTCAGGTGGCCAGAGAGGGAACCCTGAGAACTCCTTGGTGGCAGCAGGGCCATGCAGCAACCCAGGAGTCCCCGACAGGGAACCCCAGTGGCGGGCCAGGCAGCAGCCAGGAGTCCCAGCCCCTTCAGGGGAATCCCCAGGAACTGCCCCCAGCAGCAGCGGGTTCAGCAGCAGCCAGGCAGCCCTGGCTGGGGAACCCCTGGTGGCAGCGGGCGGGCAGGGAGCCTTGGCCAGGCCAGAGTTAGCGGGACAGCGGCAGGGTGGGGACCCCCAGGAAGAGGAGCCAGCAGCAGGGCAGCCAGCAGTGGAGCATTGATCTCTCCTTGTCCGGCAAACTCCCTGGTCCGGAACAGCTCAGGTCCTGAGCATGCTGGACCAGGGAGGTCCAACCTGTACTAACTTCACATGCTACTAGATAGAGGTCAGCATCTGAACTGAGGCCAGCCAATGGTTAAATAGCATTAGCAAAGTATTCTGGGGACCTTGAGAAGATGCTATAAAAGAGGAAAATCCTTCTGTTATTACCATTGTCTGGCAGTAGCTCTGTCCAGAACCATGAATACCTGCACCATGCTGTCCCAGCTCTTTATGGTCATGCTGTACCCCAAACATGAAGAGATTGCAGTAACTCCGAAGACATTGGAGGGATTCCAGGGTGGTATTGTCAAGGGCTAATAAGAGCTTAATAGCCAATTAGCTTTATTAACTTTCCCTGTCACGTGCGGTCTTTTGTGTGATGACAGACAGATGTTGCCCAGATGTTCCCTTGGCCAACTCAGCTAATGCTGAGGCATTTAGAGATTCTGACATGACACCATTAATCCTGCAATTGATGGCATGGAGGGGTGGAGAAGTGATGGTGGACAAATGAATAAATGTTAATAAAGGAAGGGAAAAAAGAGAAAGCAGTGGGGTTCTCATGGCTCCCCTCCCCCCACGAACACACAATCCATGCTCCGGCAGATGGAGCTTCCCATCTGTGTCAGTCTATGGCCAGGAGAGTGGTTCCTGCAGCCAGCCAAGTCATGCCAAAGTACCCTTCCCCCTCTATTCCTGTTCTTTTGAAGTGCTGTGGCATACACTGCCATCTGGCTAGAAAGTTTGTTTCTCACACACATACACCCCCTTCAAATACCAGTGATGAGGGAATTAAAGGTGCCTAGGCAGAACATTACAAATGTGTATCAACTAACGCATGAGAGGGGCCCATTGCATAGTAGATCAGATGAACCAATATGATTTCATAAAAACATATGTTCCTTATACAGCATTTGTATAGCATAAGGCAGCATGATCTGTACTCATGGGCAGCTGGTATCAGAGGCAGGGGAAGGCATTGCCTTTCCAAACTGTCAGGCGTGGCCCTGCTCACACTCAGCCCCCTGCTTTGGTGCAGCTCCTGGGCTTCAGCCATGCTGAGGCTGGAGATAGTGGGGTAATGCACCCTGCCTCTGCTCCAGGGCAGTAGACTGGGACACTGGCCTTCCCCATGCTCCAGGGCTGGGGAGGCTCATGCTGGGGCTGGAGATCTGCCCCTGCAATACAGGGTATCGGGGGGGGGGGGGGAAGGGGAGAGGGCGAGAGCTCAAGATCTGCTCCTGCAGTGGGGGGGGGAGGATCCTTGACTCCCACAGGAGGCAGGGTTTCAGGTGGAAGAGGCCTACCCCTGCCATAGGTTCACCCACGGCGGTAGTGATACAGACACAAATCCGATAATTTTTATTTCTAATCTGAAGTCCATTGTTGATTTATGACCAGGCCTCACAGGAGTCCTTTAAATCCTCTCTGGGTGGCTTTGCACATCTATAACATGAGGATAATACCAACTTGTCTACCGAAGACATTGTGAAGAATGCTTGAGAACACAAAGCGGTAGGTGTGTGCCACATGCTGTAGTTGACCACCATTACTCTTCTTTTCTGAAGTGCTGCAGAAAGTAGAGTATGAGCATAAGACAAGAGAACACCTCCATCTTTACCTCCAAATTCTGATTTCGGTGAGGTGTTCAAGTGTAAGAGTCTGGATAGGGCTACAGCCGCTTAAAGAATTCTAGGACTAATCGGTACTGGGGTAGTATTTCTCCACAGCATTTTTATTACAGCATGTAACATACATAACACACAACACATTTTACAAATTGAACGGAGGAGATGCATTGATTTATTGCAGACTCCTGACTACAGTTCCTGTCAGATAAAGTATTACCATTCACGTACACGCACTGTATCAGAGACAGTATCATCCCTCGGTGTGCGAGAGCGATGTCTCATTTCACCCCATGTGCACCACATTAACGTCTCCTGACTCAGACACAGACAATTTCAAACCATCTCTTTAGACTAGAAGAAATCATTACAGCAACTGTAACTCCATCTTCCTGTGCCAGAAGAAGTCGCTGCAAGCACAACAATGACATCGCTCTCGCTCTCTCCCCAAAGTATTTACACCTGGTGTTTTCCTTACACAAGGATGGAGGCTTGAACATTTTCCCTCTCTTCATGAAGAATGAAGTTGTCTTGTATATAAGCTGCTACTATATTTCCAGTTCCTGTGCCTTGTAGATTTTTTGGGGGAGAGGGAAGATTATGGAGATAGAATCATAGAACTGGAAGGGACCTCAAGAGGTCATCGAATTCAGTCCCCTGCCCTCATGGCGGGACCCAGTACCGTCTAGACCATCCCTGATAGATGTCTCTCTAGCCTGCTCTTAAATATCTCCAGTGATGGAGATCCCACAACCTCCCTAAGCAATTTATTCCAGTGTTTCACCACCCTGAGATGTAGGTTAAGATCATACGTTGCTATATGGGAAGTTATCTTGTCCATAAAATTACATTAGCTTGAATGTGGCCAAATGCCCAATTTACTTTATAGCAGAGCTGTGGGACGAGCTCTTATGAGCAGAATTCTAGCCATTCAGCGCTCCCATCCCATGCAGGTTGCCTTAGATGAACCTTTCTGGCTCTCAGCAAGAGGAAGAAATGATTGTTTCTGACCCCAGCTTTTACTGCCATGTTTTCAAAGGCTACATTTGCCTGACTTTAATCTTATTCCATCAGAAATCTGAGAACCAGGGCACAAGGCAGTTAAGACAGAAGGTTATTTCAAATCAGAGGTATAAATGAGTGGGCAGGAGAAACTTCTTCTTAGCATATGTGCAGTGTGCTTTGAGTGGCATGTGACCAGGATTCATCACCACATTTGGTCTGCTGGTTGGATCATTAGTTTCCCTGGGCTGGGCCAGGTACTGATGCGGACTGCGACATGAACACTGATCTGTGCCCACAGGAAGAAACTTGGATAGTGAGAAACTGTATCCCTACAACCATGAATCCCGAGCCCTGCCATTTCTAGCATTAATTAGCTTAGAGCACCAAGAGTAAATGAAAGAGAAAATTCAGAGAACCAGAAAATTATGCAGACAGGACATGGCTGATTGGATGCTAATAAATCAGAGCCCTAGCATTTCAATCGGGGGTGGGAGAGAAGAATATCTTTTCCTTGCATTGTGTCAATACAGGTTGAACCTCTATTATAGGGTCTCTCTAGTCCAGCAACATCCATGGTCCAGCACAGATGTTGCAGGACCAGAGAATCCCAGTGGAGGGCTGGTGGCCAAGAGTCCTGTGGGCAGGGAAGCCTGGTGGGCAGCAGTGGGGCCAGCATCAGGGGGGAGCCAGCCTCTGGCTGGTAGGAAAGCCAGGGCTAGGAAGGGCTGGTGGCAGTGGAGGACAGGAAGGCCTTCTCTGGTCCAGCAAAATCCCTCATCCAGGACCAGTCAGGTCCTGAGGGTGCTGGGACCAGAGAGGTCCAACCTGTACTGAGGCTTTACATCAATTGTGAGAGTCATTTTTATCCCAGAATGTTCATTGGAGTGTTTTGTTTTGAAAAAACCAGCTCTGGTCACCAGAGGGGGCTAAGCCAGGTGGGAGGGTGACATAAAAACCTTCAGCAATATAGGGCAGTACAGTTAGGGTGCATCTACACTGCACCTGGAGCTCGAAATAAGCTACGCAATTTGAGCTACACAAATTGCGTACCTTATTTCGAGTTAATTTCGAAATAGCTTATTTCAAAATTTGGCGCTGTCTACACAGCACTTATTTTGAAATAAATCACTATTCCAAAATGTCCCTTACTCCTCGTGGAATGAGGTTTACAGGGACATCGGAATAGCGAGCCCATTATATTTCGAAATAACAGTCGTGCTCAAAAGACGCAGAATAGCTATTTCAAAATAGTGCTGCAGTGTAGACATAGCCTTAGTGTAAATTAAGGCTCTTGGTGATAGCATTCTTCACAATATATTGTGCTGGACTGGCATGTCTGGAACTACGCGGAGGCTCCATTGTCTCTTGGCACAGGGTACACTGTTATTTCCCTTTTATTCTGTGCCTGGCTCCTAGAAGAAGTACTGCTATAGAGAGGAAAATTGACTATCCCTCCCTGGGCTAGGAAGGGCCTGGAAATAAAAATAGTGGTATACACCGATTCAGAACATATAGGCTGCCCTCGACTTGCGATGTGATTGGTTATTGGGATAGCGTCGCAAGTTGGAGGCATCGTAACTCGAGCCCGCATTTACGACAGGTGTCGTGAGCCATTGTAAATGCGGGGCCGAGGACGTAAGTCGGGGGATTTCAGCCCCTTCCACACTTACAGAAAAGGTTGTAAGTGTGGGGGCTTGTAAATCGGGCCGTCGTAAAGCGAGGGCCTCCTGTAATGACTTCTCCCCAAATGAGGGAATAAGCCCATGCTCTCTCTCCCACCTCCTACAAATGGAGGGACTGTCCATTTTATTATTAAAGTCACTTTCTCTCCATACAGGATGACTTACAGCTGCCCCTTCCTGAGGGAGTCAAATAGAGCAATCAAAGACATCCTCTGCCAGCACACATTTATTATTAATGTATTATCTTGCAAGAAGTTCTGTACAGTTGAACAGGAAGGGCAAGCTGGTGCTAATTAGACTGACATTAAGAGTCTAGATGAAGATAGTTGTGTCCTTCTGAAGACCTGAGAAGTGCACTTCGTGTTAATTTTTTTTTTACCATGGGTTGTACTAGCTGATTAGCAGCAAGGCTGGTACACCAGTGTTAGAGAAAGAGAGCAATACACAGGAAAGGGGACATCTTGTTAACACTATAACTGAGAAAGAAGGTGCTATTCTCTGTGATAAGTTTTAATCTGTGCAGTTCACCACACCGCAGAAGGATTTAGGATGCAACATTGAGTAGACAGCAACAGCTTCCTTAAGGTAAAGGGAAATTCCAGGGAGCTCTGGTTAAAACTCTGAGCAACATCAGCTCTAGCAGACATAAGCAAAACAGGTTAGAAGCCAAAGATATAGAAATGGCAACCACAGAAGACTTTTCCCTTACATGCCTTGCTTGATAACCCAAGGAGCTCAGTCTATTTCACCCAACAAAGAGATGGTTAAGGGGTGACTTGATTATAGTCCATAACTACCTTCATGGGGAACAAAAATGTAATCATAGGCCCTTCAGTCTAGCAGAGAAAGGTGTAACATGATCGAATAGTTAGTAGTTGATGCTAGACAACTTCACACCAGAAATAAAGTGTACAATTTGAATGGCAAGAGTAATGAACCATTGGAAAAATTTACCAAGGGTTGTGGTGGACTCTCCATCCCTGACAAGTTTTAAATCAAGATTGTATGTTTTCCTAAAGCTCTGCTCTAGGAATTACCTTGGGGAAATTCTCTGGCCTGTGTTATACAGGAGGTCAGAGTAGATGATCACAATTGTCTCTGAGCCTGGGAATCTATGAGTAATTGGGTGACTGAGTTACAGAAGAGGCCCTCTGCCTCCAATCTGGCTGCCTAAAGCTATTCCCCATCTTTCTGCAAGTCTTTGGCATATTGATTTTGGTGTCTTTCTGGTCCAGATCCAGCCTCAGCCTTGGAGTATGGAGATACTACTTCATGTTATATATTGTACAGAGTTGACAGTGTTAGGTACTATAAGATTCCCGGTGCCAGCAATATATTATATGTGCGGCACATCAGATACACTTTTTTTTAAATGTAAATAAGATGTTGGGAGGTTCTATCCCCTCTTCACCTCCCCAAAATCCCATTTCTCTTCGCCCTTCCTTCCTCCCCGAGGAAAAAAAAAAAAAAGTAGGTTCTGCTTCTTTCCCATGTTTGTTTGACTTTTCCCTCGCCTCACTCCCAAGGCGCAAGTGGTAGCAAGTATCGTACAAGACTCTACAACAGGGGTCAGCAACCTTTCAGAAGTGGTGTGCCAAGATTTAATGTATCCATTTTTATTTAGTGATCTGCGTGCCATTGATACTTTTTAAAGTCAACAATAGTCCTACTTACATTTTAGCAGCTTCATTAATAAATAAATTAAGGTGCAGATCTTACCGTTTAGTATGATCCTTGGCCTTGCTTTCCCTTGCTGAGTTCTCCGATCTTGGGCTCGTAACTTGATACTATAAGCAGCACACAAGCCCCTGTCTCCAGCGCCGTTCTGCTGGTGATGGTGGCAGAAGAACGGCAGCCAAATTCTCTGCTGCAGCAGCAGCCACTGCCACAGCTGCTCCCTGGCACTCCCGTGCCACACCACAGCCCCAGGTCCAGCCCCAGCAGCCCCAAGAACAACTACTGAAGCTGAAGCTGGGGCCATGGCCATGTGGTGACTTCCCAGCTGTCCTCGGTGGTGGCCCCGGCTGCCTGAGGAGCAGCTACCACCACAGCTGCCACACAGCCCTGGCCCCAGCCACCAGAGGAGCTCCTGCCATGGCCACATGGCCATGCCGTCCTGGGCCGGCCTCGGCTGCTGGAGGAGCTGCTGCTGCAGCCACATGGTCCTGGGCCAGCCCTGGAGGCCAGAGGAGCCACTGCCACAGCTATGTGGACCAGGGCTGACCCCGGATGTCGGAGGAGTCACTGCCTCAGCCCCAGCGCTGCCTCCTCCCACCACTGCTGTGTGCGGTGCAGCCTAACCTATTGCTGTGGAAGGGGGAGGGTTCCGGCTGCTCACGCACCATGAGAGCTCCGTTCAACTTAATCTGCAGCCCCCTTCCTGCCTCCCCCCCCGGAGCTGGTGCTGCAGCCTTGTGGCTGCACGCTGGCCCGCGAGGCTCCAACAGCAGTGCAGGCTCTCTGCTGCGTAGGGGAAGTGGGGGGGCTGAGCTCCCACCGCAGACCATGCACGTGCCCCTCAAAATCGGCTTGCGTGCCACTTATGGCACGTGTGCCATACATTGCCGATCCCTGCACTACAACATATGCCTCTACCTTACCCCTTACTTGGCCAGATCTGACTCTGTGTTTCAGGCCAAACAGGGAGGCATCACATAGCATGTACAGTCATGAAGGTCCATGATTTCACCCAAATGGAAAATTGAGGTGGTGTTATGGGGACACATATCTACCCACACTCACAAGACAAAACCCTCCATCTTTTTTCCAGCTTTCAAACACTCCTGGAAGATATCAGAAACTAGTGACACCCCTTCAAAACCAGCCATAAGGATCATTTGTCATGAAGAATAATATCAAGAACACGAGTAAGGTCCCACCATTACCATTATCCTATAGACAGAAGGAGCTTCTCCAGTCCCCCATGCTGTTTGTTTTATTTTTAATATACAGGAAACTAATCAGATTGTGGAAACTATGAAGGAATGGCCCTATTGTCCACTCCTGGAAAGATTTCTTGCCAGACTTTTCCTCAATCGGCTGCTCCCTTTGGCTGAAGAAATACTCCCAAAATTGCAGTGTGGATTCAGCCCATCTTAAGATAGCATTGACACGTTCTTCGATGCCAGCCAACTTCAGGAAAAGTGCCACAAGCAACATTTATCTCTGTACATGTCCTTCAATCAACTTCACAAAAGCATTGGATTCCATCAGTCATGAAGCTCTGTGGAGAATTCTCCTTAAGCTTGTATGCCTGCCAAAATTTGTTACTGTCCTCCAACTCCTCCATGACAATATGTCTGTGATGGTTGTCAGGAATGGATCCAAAACAGACCCCTTCCTAGTCAAGATAGGAGTCAAGCAAGGCTGCGTCATTGTGCAAACACTTTTCTCCATCTTCCTTGCTGTCACCCTCCTTGTCATTGCTGATAAGCTGCCCTCCAGACTTACCATCCAATACAGAATGGACCACAAACTTTTCAATCTCAATTGCCTTTGATCCAAGATTAAGACTATCACTAAATCAGTCATTGAACTCCAATATGCAGATGATTGTGCCCTGTGCTCCCACTCAGAAGATCTTTAAAAAAAACATCAATGCTTTCTGTGAGGCCTACAACCAACAGGGCCTCTCACTTAACACCAAGAAAACTACAGTATTTTACAAAGAGGCTCCAATGCACCAGGGTCCTGCTCCCATAGTTCAGATCAATAAAGAGACTCTGGAGAATGCTGAACCCCTCCTTTATCTCAGCAGCTGTCTGTGTCAGAAAGCTGATATGGATGAGGAGATTCAACACCTTAGCTGCTCGTGTAGCTTTTAGATGTGTGAGAAAACATGTCTTTGAAGATCATGATATCAAGAATCAAATCAAGCTTCTTTTATATGAGGCCATTGTTAATCCTACTGTCTTGTATGGTGCCAAAATCTGGGTTATGTACAGTAGACGTCTCAATGTTCTTGAAAGATACAATCAACGGTGCCTATGAAAGATCTTCCAAATCAAGTGGGATAACCAATGCCAGGGCCGTCCTTACCCATACACAGAATATGCAGTTGCATAGGGCACCTGAAAATTTAGGGCACCACTGAGTCTTAATGTCCACCCACTCATCTCTTCCTGTCCCTGTTCTGTGGCTCTGCTTCCTCCAGAGAGGATCTAGTTGACTTAAAAGTGAAAACGCCTGCCAGAGCTATTAGTAGAACATTGAACCTGTGAAAGAGCCAGTCAAGTGGCAATGAAGCCATTTAACAGACATTCGCCAACCCCAGGTATATAGCATCAGTTTCTGAATTTACTGTGTTAGTCTATAGGACCTCCATTTAAAATTTGTTTTAAAATATTTTATTAGTGTATTGTTGAAGATAAAAAAAAAAATCACCTCTCTAAAATATTGCCTCCCTCAGCTGTCATCAGGCCTAGGGGCATCAGTTTAATAATACCATGTAGGACCCATAAATCCTCAGGACAGCCCTGACTGATGCACCAACATTAGTTTTCTATCCCAAGTCAAAAGCTCCAGCATTATGGTTATCCATCACCAACTCTGCTGGTTTGGTCGTGTTTGTTGAAGGCTAGAAAGTCAGTTCCCAAAACGGGTTGGGTTCTTACAATTGAGCCATGGTCAAATGTCAAGGGGTGGATGAAAAAACCTGGAAAAGCCACCTTCATTTTGGCTTTGAGAAAGTGCAATACTGACATAAGCTCCTGGGGGCACCCAAGCCCTCAATCGACCAAAATAGGAAAGGACGTTGTGACAAGGTATGCTAGTATTCTTAGAACTCATGGAGACAACAGGAAATGGAGAAAGGAGAAATGAACATGCCACAGACTGACTTAACAATCCAGATCCTCCCCTTCCATTGGGAAATGTCTGTCCTAATTTTGACAAGGTCTGTGGATCCTAGATAGACCTCTATGAGACTAATAAGACCTATCAGCAATAACTGGCGATCATGCTATTGGAAGACAATCATCCTTGAACTCTAAGGGATTGCAATGGTATCTTAATGTCATACAGTACATTTAACAGGATTCTTTGATCTCTTGAGGTCTGAGCCATCAATTGTCTAGGACCATTCCCATTATCACAGATTATTAATACATTTTCAGTTCAACAGCTCTGTCCCTTTTTTGCGAAATTTGCACAGATATTTGTTCCAATTTTTAAATGCATTTGTCTCAGTCATACAGGACCCTCTCCAGCATTTTTCCTTGGAAAGCTGAGCAGTTATATTTTACTTGCATTCAGATTCCCAAAAAGCAAGTGTTAGGTTGCAAAGTGGCACTTTGTTATGTTACATACAAAGACTACTTAACATTTCAGAATTCATCAAACCCCTCACCTGGGCCTTTGCAGAGAGGGAATTATACAAGCCATATCTGAAACATGCTTTGCAACTATGGCTGTATAAGCATACAGTTACTTATGAGATTGTTAGGAGGGAATTTTAAGTATGCAGCCAGCCATTAAGTCTTAACAATAGCATAGTTTTTCCCCAGAAATGATGCCTTGGGCAAGATCTGCTTAGCCCAAGAAGGAAACATTTTCTTAACTATGTTTCTGATAGATCTCCCTTAAGAATTCCCAAGGTTTCTCTAAGTCCCATCCTGGATTTTAATAGAAATGTCATGCAATTTACAGTTGTGATGGCAATATGTGTTGAGAATTGAATCCTTGTAAACTGTTGGTGATCAATCCATACAGTAAAAACTTTGTACATTTTTCAGGTAAGTCCAATCATGTCAGGTTCCTCTGAAAAATGAGGCCAAGTGAGTTTTCCCCTTGCCATCCTTCGCTCTGTGCTCACCTACCATTCATCAGGCACAGGCTGAAACTCAGCCTCTCTTCTGCAGACCATGCAGAGCTGAATGAAAACCATGTTGGCTTGATGGCATTGCTGCTCAGATGATCTGTCTTAAAAGAGATATCTATAGCTAAATCCAGTCTCGGGAGGATGAATGAGTGACAGATTGACTAGAGTGTCTGTGACTCACCTTGGATAATGACACTCAATAGAAATCACAGCTGGATTTGTTCTTAATATAGCTGGATTGCTTGAAGGATTAGATTGGAGTACAGGTTTATGCTGCAAACCAAGCAGTCTGGCATCATCTATCAAGGATAAATAATTCAGTTTTTCTTCTTTAGCTATGTACACACTATAGTTTATGTCGGTATAAGTTGACGCTCAGGGGTGTGAATACGCCACCACCCTGAGCAATGTAGGTTACACCAGCCTAAGCACTGGTGTGATAGCTCTATGTCAGTGGAAGAGCTTCTCCTGCCAACATAGCTATGTTCTCTTGTAGGGGCTGGAGAAATTAAGCCAAAGGAAGAGCTCTCTCCTTTGGCATATAGTGTCTGCCCTAGGAGCAGCTGTAAACTCTGTAGTGGAGCAAAATCTTTGAAAGGAATGTTGCCCCAATGCACCGGGATGAGCAAGGAGAGCGTGTTTCACATTAACTGTTGATTGACACAAAGAGTTCCGTTCTCAGCAGTTCAGGAGAGTGGCATTAGCAGCACCATGCCAGGAAGCCCCTGCGGCAAAGAATTTATACAGCCATAATACAGGCAAAAGCCGTCACTTACCTATTGCATCTTCTTCCTTTACCCTGACCATGTAAACATCCCCTCCAAAGTTGCAACTCAGGGGATTACTGGGAGCCTGGTGTGGGGCAGCAGCAGGGGTTGGGCACCCCTGCAGCAGTGGTGAAAGTAACTTTCTTACAGGTACTGTCCTATTGCAACTCGGGTCCCTGCCAGCTCTTTCAGTAGCTCCCTACTGGCTTTTGCCACAGCTCAGTCAGCTCATGCTGGAGCTGTGCACCAGGACGTACCCGCTTACTTTCACCTCTGCCCTGCACTCACTGCAGCAGCAGGAGCCTCAGGAAATGGAGTAACCCAGCAGCCTGCTCCTCCCCCCATCTCTCAGCTGGGTTGCTCCGCTTCACTGCAGTGTGGGAAAGCAGAGTGCCTCACACAGCCCCAACCTGCTCCCCTCCTCTCCCCCGAGCCACAGCCCAGCTGGAAGAAGGTAGCGGAGTTGAGCAGGCTGCTTTGTCTCTGCTTCCCCCAGCTCCTGCCGCTGCACTGTGTGTGTGTGTGGGGGGGGGGGGTGACCACTGCTGCCTGTCCCAGATGGCCCCAGGTAATCCCCCAGGCCGCCCTAGCCACCACAGCTAACATATATACGGGGGACCATCCTGTCCATAGGACTGTTGAGAAGACCACCCTGGGACCCCCCCCAAAATGCCCCCAGAACTGTCTTATGGATGAAAGAGCTCTGTTGGCCTCAGAGATTCTCACGGCAGATTCTCACGGTGTGTCAGGGTTAGATGCTTGCACTGATGCTCCTCAAGCAGGGTCAGTCTTCCCCAGGGATTTATCTGCCAAATATTTGTTTATTTAAAATATTTTTTGTATTTAAATCCAGTTGAAAAGTTGGCCTAGAAACCCACTGCCACTCCATCAGTAATGCTCACTCCCATGGTGAATCCTTCCTCTCAGTCAAGGAGGCAGAAAACGACATTAACTGATGGTTTGCACCAGAGGCGACAGATGAGGGGGGGCATGGGCCGTTTAACTCTCCCCAGCCTGGGGAAGGACCAGGACAACCCTCTTTACCCAGGCCCTGCCTGTCTCCATCCCTGCTTCCCTCTCTTGCTCTGCCCCTGCTCCATCTCTTTCCCCAATTGAGGCAGCCTAGGGGACTAGTGGGACTGGTACCAGCACCAGCAACAGGAGTGCACCCCATCCCTGCACTCACTGTCAGGGGCATGGTGAGCAGAGCATGGAGGTCCAACTGCTTTGCTCCTCCAGCTACATCACTCAGTTTCCCACCAGAGAGTGTGAGGCAGTCCTGCCCTCTTCCCCTGAGTGGCATGCTGGGAGAGCGAATCAGCTGGGGCCACCTTGCTCTGCTTCTCCTACTGCTTCTGGTGGGTGCAGGGAAGGTCTGAGCCCTGCTGTGGGCGATAGAGTCCCTCCTGCTCATCCTCCCACCAGCTGCTAGCCAGCCTCTCCCATCCATGCCATTTGGGGGGCAAGTGACTTCTCATGCCCTCCCCCCACACACACACAATCACCCCTGGTTTGCACCCAGAAAATTCCAGCAAACTCAAACTGGTTTTCTCGTGTCCCTGTGAAATGACTTGGAGTTCATCCATGGAGAAATTCACTGGCCAGTATTATGCAGGAGGTCAGACTAGATCATAACAGTTCCTTGTGGCTTTAAGATCTAAGAGTCATTCTGCATTAGATATGGACGATGATTAAACTAACAGCATTTTAAATTCCCTCTACCCAGCCCTATTCCAAGTGAACTAGCAGTAGTAACCTCGAGCTCCATTTGAAAGGCTGGTCATTAAGGCAGATACCCATGGAATTTAGAAGCTTCAAACACAAAAGCAAGTTTTCTAATCAGCCAGGAGTGGGATGAACAGAATTTAAAAGGAAGCAGTTACCCTCGTGGTGCACATCTTTTTAAATTCTTATTGTCAAGCTGTCGTGAAGTGGTTCAAGAGCGTGAGAGCCAGGCTGTTAGGAAAAGAGGCAAAACCCCCAAACTGGCTGGGAGTTTTACACTTAGGTTTCGCCAACCAATTATCAAGTGTAAACTCCTCAGGCACTGGAATCAGTGCTTACTTCAGGGGTGGGCAAATACCAGCCCCTGGGCCAGATTTAGTCGGCCAGGGTTAGCTCCTGGTGGGCCCCCACCACTATATTTACCTCCATGGCCTCAGGTACCAGTGATCGCAGTTCTCATTGGCTGAGAACTGCAATCCGTGGCCAATGGGAGCTGAGGAAAGTGTGCCCCCAGTCCCAGTGCCACTTCCTGCCACTCCCATTGTCCGGAAATGGCAATCCATGGCCAACAGGAGCTGCGATCACCGGTACCTGTGGCTGTTTAGGTAAATATAGTGACAGCAGCCCACTGGGGGCTAACCCTGGTGAAACACTACCATGTTACTGCCCACCCCGGCTTACTTGGTAAGGAAAGAGGTGCTGGGGCTCAAGCAAATAGGTGTTGGGGCTAAACTATGTTTTTAACTTTCATACCTGATGCAGCAAGCCTAGTGGTGCCAGGGCTATGAACTGCCACACCTAGAGGTGCCGGAGTTCAGCTCTGGCAAGCCCAGGCACAAATTAACACATATTATAATAGGCTAAACATGGAGTCACAGACTGTCCGGCTATGTCTACACTGGCAGATTCTTGCGCCAGAAATATGCACATGAGGCTAAGCGTGGAATACTGCTGAGCCTCATTTGCATATCTAATGAGCCACCATTTTTGCAGAAGAGGCTCTTGCACCAGAAGGAGCGTCTACACTGCCCCTTCTTGCGCAAAAACCCCCTCTTGCGCAATGCTGTTATTCCTGAAAATAATCAGCGTAGCAGCATTGCGCAAGAGGGTTTTTCTTGTGCAAGAAGGGGCAGTGTAGACAGCTCCTTTTGGCACAAGAGCCTCTTCCGCAAAATGGCGGCTCATTAGATATGCAAATGAGGCTCAGCAATATTCCACACTTAGCCTCATTTGCATATTTCTGGCGCATGAACCCGCCAGTGTAGACATAGCCTTCCTGGCTAGGTCTAGACTACACTCTATCGGAAAAAGCTACGCAAATTGCGGAGCACAATTTACGTAGCTTTTTCCAATTGTTTTTCAGGAAGAGGCTTTTCCACCATTTGGCCCCATCTAGAAGAGGTATACAGGGCTCCCTGAAAGAGCGTGTTTACTCTTCCACAAAAAAAGCGGAAGAGCAAACACGTTCCCTGGATGCGGCGGAGTTTTTCCGGAATACCTCAGTTATCCCGGAAAAACCCATCAGTCTAGATGTACCCCCCCTTGAGTAAGTAAGCCTTGGATTAAATGGGCTGGGTAATTTAAGTATGAAATATTCTTAGTCACAGTCAGAAGAAGAGATGAGCAAAACACTTGCCATGAAACAAGTTTTCAACACAATTTGCCTATTTGGGAATTTGCAAAACTATGTTTTGCATGGAGTGAGAGATTTTTATGCATCTCTAAAGAGCAGACATGGGTTAGTGGGCTGGTCTGATCACAAAGCTTCCATATTCTAGTCCCTAACAGTGACCAGGCTCAATAATATATTTTACCACTAGAGAAAGGTCGGCACTAAGGATAGACTATTAGTAAGAGAGCTGGGTTCAATTCCCAGATCTACTAGGGTTATTTCTATACTGCAATTGACCTGTGTCAGCTGAGTTGGGCTGCAGGGCTATGAAACTGCAGAATGCACATTCAGGCTTGAGCTGGAGCCTGGGCTCTGGCATGCCAAGAGTGGGGAAGGTCCCAGAAATCCAGGGTCTAGTCTGAGCCCAAATGCCTACCCTGCAACTAAGCAGCCCTGCAGCCTGAGCCCAGCAGCTGCCACAGGCCAGCCAGGGGCATTTAACTGCAGTGTAGATTTAGCCCTATAGATTCGGTATTGTGCATGTCTCTTAGGTATCTACATCCCAGTTTTAGGCATCACTGCAATTCACAAAACCCTCACCAGCAGCTGCTTAGCCCTGTAGGTGCGTACATTTCTCTGCAAAAGTTCCCCGGGCAACTACATTTCTGCCTCTGGCCACGCGCACACTACTGCCTCACTCATGCTAGGCATTCTGATGCTTAAGCTCTGATGCTTAAGCTCCAGTGCTACCCCTGCCCCAAGAGATGAACAGGAGCTTCTCTGCCTATCTCACCTGCAGGACCTTAGCTGGTAGGCATGCTCCGAGGCTGCCTATCCCATTCCACATCTGGCCAGTGGCAGTGTCCAGCTTGTAACTCTTAGCGCAGGAATTAATATACTCACCTAGGATGTGGGATTCCCAGGTTCATGCCCCTCCCATCTAAGAGGGAGAAAGGATTTGAACAAGAATGTCCCAGTTCTCAGGAGAGAGCACTAACCAGACCCACCAATGGCAAAAGGGAGCAGTTGTCCTGGGGCCTGGAGATTTAAAGAGGCCTGGAACTTGCTGAAGCGCCAGGCCCCCTTGAATTGCTGTAGGAGTACAACTCTGTGAGGCCCTGAGGGCTGCGGGGAGGGGTGTGGCATGGTCTGTGCAGCATTAAGGACTGACGGCCCCACCCCTTCTAGGGTGTGGAGCTGCCCCGACCACACCTTGCCCCAGGGCCTGCAATCGCTATTGGCTCAGCTGGCGCTAACCATTAGATTGTGGCCTACTCTAACATGGGGCTCCCTCAATCTCTCTTGGTGAAGCAGTTCCACTGTGGATAAATTATTAGAGAGTCATTGTTGGGGGGATTAGACTCTGGATCTCCTACATAGGTGCCCTAAGTACCAAGCTATAAAGTCACAGTCTCTCTCTTACCCAATGACTCATATTTATCCAGAGTGGAACAGCTTTAACAAGAGAGTGAAGGAACCTCCTCCCTTACTCCAATATCCCCTCGCTGAGTGGTTTAGGGAGCTCTCTTCAGCAGCGGGAGGCTCTGATCAAATCATTTCTGCCCCATGGCAGAGGCGGGGGGAATTGAAGCTATGTTTCCTGCATAGTGGGTGAGTGGTCTAACCACAGGGCTAAAGCTTATTTCTCCACACCAGCTCCAGTCTTACTGCGTGAAGTGGCAGCAAACTCATTCTCACCATGAATTTCTCGGGCACTTCAGCTGCCTGACTCCAGCAGAGGGGCTCTTGGTTGTAGATCACAGAGTTAGGCATCCAACTCTGTGAGCAAGTCAGAGTTCAGGGCACACATCAGGATCTCCCATTACCTAGTTTACACAGCTCTCTGCCTCCTGTGGATAGCATTCTGAGGGGTCCAGCTCTCCTTGCTGCCTAAAAATTAGGTGATGCAACCAGCAGCATCATAATGCCTAAGTCCCTTTGTAGACCTGGATCACTGTGTATCATACAACCATGTATTCATTCCATTTATACTGTACACTCCTTTTACAAGAATCTCATCTGTCCCGCATGAGTTGATTCGTATAAGTGGTTGATTCTCACAAGCACAGTATAGGAATGATTTTGTCCCTGTGGTTTTGATCACTGTATGCAGTATATTCTTATAAATGGAGTGCACTATATGGATTAAGAAGTCACTCCAGAAAAGCAATAAAAGAGAAAGCAAAGGGAGTTACAATCCAGTAAACCCTTATTACTGAGCATATTGCAGTCAACCACGAATGGCCAAGACCAGTATTCCCTGTAAGCTGAGCACTCGTGCAGCTGCTCAAGAGAGATTTAAATGCTGCCCAGCTGATTAGCAGAGCACCCACAGCTAGATTTTTTGTTTCTGCTAGTGGTGCACATATCTTGGTGCACCCAGGAATGAAAAAGATTAGAGGGAACCTTGACCAAAACAATGATATTACCCTTGGAGGTGACATTAGACCCAGTAGTAAGTTGTTTGTAAGGCTACATCTACATGAAGAGCTTGGAGGTGGGGGGGGAAGGAGGGAATGATTCCCAGCTCACATGGTAGATGAGAGCTAGTGCAAATATAAATAGTGATATAGATGTGATACCATAGGCAGCTTAGATACACCAAGTACATACCCACGGGGTTACACATGTTTGTACCCATGCCACTGTGGCTACATTGCTATTTGTATTCACACTAAGTCTCACTGAGCTATTACAAGTGAATGTATGTAGCCAGGAGTCACAGCCTTAGCCCAGAATATAGGTACAGCCTAAGAGCTTCCCTCTCTCTCATTACATGCTGTATGGATGACAAAACATAATTTAGGTGCCACATTCTTGAAGAGACTTACACACCTGCCTAACTTTACAGGTTAGTCTCTAAGGTGCTGCAAGACTGTTCGTTGTTTTTAGTTTTTTCCAGTTACAGACTAACGCAGCTACCCTTCTGAAACTTTACACATGTGAGTGGCTCCACTGCAGTCAGTGGGAGTACGTACTCCTTAAACGGTGCACATGTAAGTCATCGTGGGACTGAGGGCCAAATTAGCTAAGTGTCCTAAGTGCACGCTGATGGAGAGGCAAATGTCACATAAAAGGTACCAAGGGCAACTCTTGCTGTAGTTTGTCTTAGGTCATCCATCAATCATATTAAACATATCCAAATGTAAATCCTACATCCAGTTTTCTGAGAAAATGTGGACTCAGACTGTCACGGGCCCCTCATGCTTTATGAAAATTAGCTTATGAATATGCATAGCTCAGAGATGCAAAATACGTCATGTAACATATCAATTTTAATCTTACAATCTGCTGAATCTGTATATCCTATTTTTGTGCATGTATCATTCTTGTATGTGAAGTTAGAAATATGAAGTGTGGATCTGTTTATAGTTCTAAATATGTAAATGAGGGCCATTACTGATGCTCCAGTACTTAATGACTTGTTGCTCGAAGTAACAACCTATAAATGGTTGTGTTTAAACCCAGACGGTGGTTGGTGCTAGAAAGACATGTGCGCCCCACGCCCCTTTGGGAGGGGAAAATATGGCCTGGTGGCCAAGTCTGTACTGCCCCTGCCTGGGCAAAATGCGGCCTAGCAGCCGAGCTGGTACTGCCCCCTGTCTGGGGGTCAGTATGGCCTAACAGCCGAGTCTGTACAGCCCCCTGTCTGGGGCTTGATGTGGCCTAGCAGCCGAGTGTGTATTACTGCCAAATGGTGCCCCTCTCTGGGATATCCGGGTAGGGGACCCCAGCCCAAGGCCCTATCAGTGGCAGGTGGCTCCCACCACTGGCTCAGTGGGGAGTCGTCCCCGAAGCATGCCGAGCTCGCCGGGTTATCTCCTGCCCTATGCCCTGGGCTGCTTCCTACCCTTGCCTGCTGGCTGGCCCCGTTCCCACCTGGGCTGGTGAACGTGCCAGTGGATGCACTTGGCCCAGCATTAGCGGTGGCTGGCACTATAGCAGTTGGCATGGCAGCTGTGGTGGTAGCTTGTGACAGGCGCGGTGGCGGCTGCGGCTCCAGCCAGTGCAGGGCTCTAGAGGTGGCTGCAGCAGCCACCGCTCCAGCTGGGATGGCAGCTCCAGTGGTGACTGCAACTCTGGCTGGTGTGCCGCTCTGTCTGATCCCACGTGGGTGGTTGCTCCTCAGCTCTGGCTGGAGCTCCTTCCCTTTCAGTGGTCAGCCCTGACTGAGCTGCCTTTATACTGACCCTGAAGCTGGAACATGCCCAAAAGGGCCACGGGGGAGGGGCCTTCTCAGCCCAGCAAGCCTGGTTAACTCCTTCACTACCAGTGCGGGGTTGACACGCCCCGTCACAGTGACCATGCCACCTGGTACTGGAATCCATCTTGAACCTGGTATTTTTCCATGGTAATGGAAAATGGCAAACAAAGGGTTCCCGCCCTGGAGGAAAGTCTATTTAAGCAATGGGAAGGCATCAGTCCATTGTTGTCAGTTGGCCTTTGAAGCTGTCTGGCTGTCTGCTTGGTGAGCTACCACATGCAGGAATCAGAACAAGCTGGACTGCAATCAAATAGTTTAAAATTTTCCTTCTTGTTTTATTGTGCAAAATATATCCTTAAAGGGAATGACTCAGACCCGTAGTTAGTTCTGGAAGGGCAATGTCTCCTCTAAAGGTAATTGAGGGTCTGGTGAGCTAGGTGCACTGGGTCTAATTGTCCCCTCTGTCCCTTCTGCACCCTTGTCTGGGGGGTAGGTGAAACTTCAGAGGGAAGAGAATTTGTCTCTGGAAGTAATATCTGTACTTGACCAGGAAGTGGAAGGGTTCCCTGTCCCTTACACATTTGAGAGCCCCGCTGTGACCAGATGTGTCAACAATTGATGCCAATCTCTGGAGTTGTTTGCCCAGAGCATATTTAGTCCTCCTGCCTGTGTCAATTTAAGGTTTTGTTTTACCATTCAGTTGGAACAGGTTATTTGTAGACACTAGAGAAGGGAAATAATGCAAACCTGAGTACACAGAGACCCCTGCACTTACAACCTAATTGGTTCCTGGAGAACCATCGTAAGTCGAACCCTTTTTTCCCATAGGCGCAATGATAAAAATGGGGGTTCTGTTCCTGGCCCGCTTTGCCTCCTGGGAGTTGTAGTCTGCAGCGCGAGCTGCTCCCAGAGCCTGCTGGGGGCTGTGCCGGGGGAAGGCAGCAAAGCATGAGCTGCTCCCACAGCCAGCTGGGGGCTGTGCTGGATGGAGGCAGAGCAAGGTGGTTGTAAATGCAGGGGTCGTATGTCGGGCGGTCATAAGTCGGGGGTCGCATGTACACAGAAAAGGGGATTACACCCCATCTAGGAACAAGAAGCTCAGGCAAAAGAAAGCCAGCTGGAAAAATCAGAGAAAGGAGCAGAACAGTTATCCACATACCAAAACCCTCACTTACCCACAGTACAGACAGCAGTGACAGCATTTTGTGAGGAGTGGAGCATGTGGGATGAGTAATGTGATTAAAGCAAGCCTTAGAGGGACCAACTGGCAGGATGAGCCAGCAGTTCAGTCTCCATCACTTCTTTAAAGGTTGGCCCCTCTTAAGATACTCCAGCAAAGGAGTCAATTAGCATCCATTGGGATGACAGGTTACATTAGGGCTGTGCACAAAACCAGGCCAGAAATCTAAGCCATGCTGAGTCTTGACAGTTCAGATCATGAGCAAGCCAGATCTTCTTTTTTCACGCCTTACCCACTCACATCTACTGATTGAATAATAAGACACGAATATCACATTTACCATAATGATGCTCCCTGGTCTGGAGTCCTCTGCCTGTTACAGTTCAGGATAGCCTGCCTCATCATTCCAGAAAAGGCTAACGAATTACAGGGTCACTCTAGATTTTAACTCATTGTATTCACTGGTAAATTCATTTCTCTTAGCTATAATATTTTGCACTTACACTTATCTCAGTCAATGAGTTTAAGGCTCACACCAGCTGCTGGAGGGAGTTATGCTTTAGGGCACATCTACACAGCAGGGCAAAAGTCGAATTACGCTACGCAACTTCAGCTATGTCAATTGTGTAGCTTAAGTCAAAATAGCTTAATTCGGCTTCTACACAGCAGGAAGTCAAAGGAATAGTGTTCTTCCCTTACTCCTTGTAAAATGAGGCTTACAGGAGTTAGAGTAAGAAGTTCTCCAGCTCACAATTATTTCAAAATAATGGCTTGCAGTGTAGACACGCTCTTTGTTATT
This sequence comes from Rafetus swinhoei, assembly GCA_019425775.1. Taxonomy (NCBI): domain Eukaryota; kingdom Metazoa; phylum Chordata; order Testudines; family Trionychidae; genus Rafetus; species Rafetus swinhoei. Next base: position 262,301,304 of record CM033437.1, on the reverse strand, counting down.
TCGGAGGAACGACAGTTATTCCAAAATAATGCTGCTGTGTAGACACACCCTTGCAGTCCCCATTCAACAGTTGGGGAAACAGAGGCAGACAGCAGTTTGAGAGTGACTTTCTAAGTGTCCACACCAAGGCTGTGAAAGAGCTGGGGATAGAGCCTGCCAGCCCCTATTGTCAACGCTGTGCTTTAAGCAGGAGAGCGTTCACCTCACTTGAATAGAGCCCTGACAATCCTTTGAAGGGCACTAGGTCAACATAAATCACAGCTGTTGATCTAGATCAGTGTCAATTGATAGCTCACACATAAAACAAATTCATTTTTAATGGGCAGGCACTTGTCTACCTGCCAATGCTGGGAATGTGTGATCTGGACGCCCTCACTCGCAACAGTCCCTCTGAATGCCACTGAACCGTACGCCTGTCAGTGCTGCTCCGGCCTAGGAATCCCTGCACTACAACTGCTCTGAGCCCCACTGCAGGGGGAAATCCTTTCCAGGGACATGCCTATCCATGCACCTGTCAAAGCTGATCTCAGGTCCACAGCAGGATGAAATCTGTGCCACCTGTTCCTCCATCCAGATCCACTAGGGCATGGGTTCCCAAACTGGGGGGCGTGCCCCCCTTGGGGGGCGTGAAGAAATTCCAGGGGGGGCACAAAGTGATCCAGCCCCTCCCCCCCTGTTAATTCCCCCCCAAACTGCTATTTTGTTTTTTGGCCCCAGTCAGTTCCTTTTTTTTTTTTTTTTTTTTTGATTCAACAAGTTTTGCTGCCGGGGGGGGGAGGCGTGAGGGTTTCTCAAAAATCAAAAAGGGGGCGTGATGCCGAGAAGTTTGGGAACCACTGCACTAGGGGAAGAATATCATCAGTGCTCCTCCTTTCTGTCCATTCGCAAGAGGCCTTCCTTCTCATTGTAGGGCAAAGGCCTCTCCAGTGCTCCTCCCTTTCCCCCATCCAGATCAGCCACTGCCAGCCCGATTATCCATTAATTAAGCTCAGCCAGTCCCTCACTGGTCGCTGAAAGATTCTTAGGCCTATCTGCACCAGCAAGGAAACACAGAACTGGGGTTACTAGCCTAGTGGACAGAGCCCAGTGGCTACTGCAGCTGTTTCTGATCCAAAGCCCACTTGTTATGCTTCTAGAAAGCACATGGAATCTTTTTCGGGAGCCAAGGCAGCACTTGGCATGTGTTGCCCATACCAAGTGGATATCAGCATATGCCTGCATTCATCCCATGTGTGTTAGATTTGCCCCCAGCAAGTGCAAATGACACAAGGGTAAAATGAGAGTCAGAAGCCAACACGAAGGCTCCTTGCCTAGCAAACACTGGTTCAGCTGAACGAGTGCTAGCAAAAGCGGAAATTTACTCAAAACTCTCCCTGAGATAGGCCAGGCCTTAAGCACTGTTCCTGCCCATCCATCCATGTGAGCAGCTTCCAACATGCGTCTGGCCAAAGGGCTCTTCAGTGTCACTCGTTCACATCCATCCCCGTCAGCCGTGCTTAGCCCTGCTGGCGAGCAAACACCTCCTCGGTGCTGCACTTGTCTAGCCATCCGTCTCAGCAATTCTCAGCCCACTGTGGGACAAAGGCTTCTCTGGACTGATTGCCAGACCGAAAACAAAAAAATAAGTAAATATTACGACAACTCTCCAAAACACTATGGTGTATGCAGGCCCACCAGCAATTCAAAAGGGCCCGGGACTCTGGCTGCCACCACTCCTGCGATAGCCGGAGCCCCTTGCCCTTTAAATCACTGCTGTTGCACTGCCATGGGGTGCACTCCGGGCAGCTCTGATAGCTGCTTGAGGGGCAGGGCATGGCGGGGCCACTCCAGCAGCACTGATGGCTGGCTGCCCTAAGCCCCACTTCTTCTAAAAGCACAGAGCAGGGGCCCAGTGAGGCTGTTGGCCCCTCTGGGTGTGTGCAAAAGTGTTAGTGCCAGGTCTGGGGCCATCACAATAGAATACTGTACCCTGTAGTTTAATGGGTGTGCAGCTGGCTACAGAATCCACCCCCGGAGCAGAATTGTTTCTCCAGAACTGAAGGGTTTGTCTAAATGGATATTTAGCTCATGGCAAGCTGAGTTGTGACTCTAGCCTCACTAGCCTGACTGCCTGATGTGCATTAATAGCTCTTCAGTGTGCTCTGATCTAGTCCTGTTTCAAGACTAAATCAAAGCACATTAACAAACTGTGCAGATAGACAATCAGAGCATGGTGGGTTATTGTGGGGTAGAGTCTCACCCCAGTTTGCCATGAACTAAATATCCATTTAGACAAGCCCTAAGTTTTCATTATTATAAAGATTCTCTGTTTCCAGAACCTGGACTAAGCATAACCCAGGATGGTGTTGTCTGCCTGAGTCCACAGGCAACCAGAAATAAGACTCCTACAAGGCATTCAATGCTCATGTAGCTCAGTGGCATGTTACCATGTCTATATAATAAAGTGAGAGTGTTGACATTTGTAACTGTTTCACTGCTGATCATTCTAGCACCTAATGTACATGCTTATCCCACAAACCCAAAGCATTGCCCAGGGTCGAAACCCCCACCTGTCCTCTCCCCAATGACCAAGCCTTTCTTTTCCCTTTGACAGCTTCTGTAATGCTGTGGTTCATCATCAAACACAGGATGTGGCAGTGCACGGAAAAAATAAAAATTTATGAGCAACATAAAACAAATTGAACCTAATAGCAGGATAGTAAATAACCCCAGGGATGCTCTGACTATCGCTCATGTCCATGTTAAATTAAAAGGTGGAGAAGGTTTTTAATGACTGTATCTAATGCTGCTGCAGAATCTCCAGCCCTGCTGCACTGGAGTGCTACAGCATATAGAGAGCGTGCTGCTGAATTTAGGTCAACCCTGTACGAAGTACAAGGGGCCTTGATTATAAAGTGGCAGCATGGTGCAGTGTAGAGGGTACTGCACTAAGACTCAGGGAACTGGGGTTGTCTACTGGCTCTGGTGTTAAGCTGCCGGGTGACTATAACAGAATGCTCACCTCTTGAGGATCTTGGAGCACAAGACTACCGAAGTCCTTTTCTCACCCCTGGTACTTCTTGCAGACTGCCAGCCAACTTTGACAGGTGTTGGCCCTCCAACCAAGTCACAAAGTCCAAACAAAGCCCTTCTCAAATATTAAAGAGCCCAATAAAATCTAGGGTTTCAGCCATAACTCTGTGCTCTTTAAATTCAGCCCCTTTGTTCAGGCGTCCAAGTAAGTGCCATCCCCTTCTGAGGTGTTATACCATTTTATCTGGGGTTGATAGGGAACCTGGCCCTATCCACCACTCTCACCTCCAAACCAGACACCTTATAAACAGGAGCCCCATATACTGCTCAGAGCAATGTGTTGCCACTTCATCCTCATCTCCAGGTGAAGATTCTTTGGTTCTCCTTTCTACAATCTCAGTTATGTAAGTTCAGCCAGTCTAAGCTCCAGCTAACAGTCAGGCTTCTCTAGCCAGAGCAAAGCCCCATTCTTCGCTCCCCTGGTCCTAGCCAGAAACTGACTTGCTAAGACTCTGCATCTCCTTTTATCTGAGCTTGCTGGGCTCTGATTGGCTGCTCCGGGTGTGCCCAGAGGACTCTTTGGGCAGGCCTGGAGGAGCCAGCTTTGCTACTCCTTTCCTGTCACTCTGCTACTTCCTGATGGCAGCGGTGGGGTAGTAGGATGGTAGGACACCCTGGAAGCACCAGCAAATGTCAACTACAACCAATCATAGTGACCTTGAGCAAGTTACTTCCCCTCACAGTACCTCTGTCCTCCTCTCCCTCTACATGTCTTCTTTATTGAGCTGTCAAGCTCCTTAGGGCAGAGACTGTTTCTAACTATGTGCATGTATAGTGCCAAGCACAATGGGGCCCTGATCTTCCGTGACACCTCTGGGTGCTGCTATAATAACAGTTCTAAATAACTGGATGCTTCCAAAATGGGCTCTGCATTGGGGGAAGTGGGCCAAGTTGCTAGAGCTCTGCCAAAGTCTGGGCTTGGGGAGCTAAACCAGTTCTGTTTCTCTTCAAAACAATGCATAGTACTGTGGCACCTTATGTATCAGAGGGGTAGCCATGTTAGTCTGGATCTGCAAAAGCGACAAGGAGTCCTGTGGCACCTTATAGACTAACAGATGTATTGGAGCATAAGCTTTCGTGGGCAAAGACCCACTTTGTCAGATTCATGTAGTGGACATTTCCAGAGGCAGGTATAAATATGCAGTCAGGGAGGGTGAGGCCCACTTCTAGCAGCTGATCTGGAGGTGTGAACACCAAGAGAGGAAAAACTGCTTTTGTAGTTGGCTAGCCATTCACAGTCTTTGTTTAATCCTAAACTGATGGTGTCAAATTTGCAGATGAAATTTTGTAGCCAACTACAAAAGCAGTTTCTCCTCTCTTGGTGTTCACCCTCCCTGACTGAATTAACCTCGTTATCTCTAGCCTTATTCTGGACTGCATATTTACACCTGCCTCTGGAAATTTCCACTACATGCATCTGACGAAGTGGGTCTTTGCCCATGAAAAGCTTATGCTCCTATACATCTGTTAGTCTATAAGGTGCCACAGGACTCTTTGTCACTGTGGCACCTTAGAGACTACTAAATATTTGCTAGTCTTTAAGCAGCCACAGGATAACATGTTGTTTTTAAAGTTACAGACGAACACAGCTACCCCTCTGTTTCTCTTGTTATTCAACGGTTATCACCTCAGAGTCGGAAAGGTGAACCTCTCAGACTAATAGGTTCGATATTTCAGCACAGATAATAGCAGCATTTTTGCAGAGCTAAGTAAAAGGTCACCTGGCTGGAGTGAAATCTATCTTTGCTTCACTCCCTGACCTAGTGTAGCATGCAAAGCCCATTCTTTGACCAGGCACAAAGGATGGGGAGAGATGAGCCTATAAGACAATACAGCACAAGCCTGGAAAGCTATGAAGCTCTTTGCCACAAAAGCGAAATCAGGGCTCCTAGGCCTATGACAATACTGTACAAGGGTGCCCATGTGATACAGGACTATTTGTGAAATGGGCCTTGTTCACAGGGTGCTTGATGGAAACTAATTATTCATTTAGCCAAACAGGCAGAAGGTGATGCAGCTTATAGGCCCCGATCCATAAGAATCTCATAGTGCTCACCCGCATGCCTCTGGTGTTGTATGGATGATGTTGTAGAGCAGGGCTGCTCAACTTTGGAAGCCCCGGGGGCCACAGTGATACTCACAGCACATGCCGAGGGCCGCAACTTAAGTGTGGTTGCATATACATGCAAATAAATCATTTCACACTAATAGGCATGAACAGGGCTCGGCGAGCGGCGGCAAGCCCCGCTCGCCAGCTGTGCGGTTCTGCGCTCGTGCAGATCGTTCTGCGCATGCACAGATTGCTCTGCACCAGCTCTTCCGGGTTGTAATCTAGTAGATTACATTATTTGTCGAGCCCTGGGCATGAATACAAAGCACTTCGCACAATGCCCTGGTGCTCCCGGCACCTCCTTCTTGGGGGATAGAAATGCCGACACCCTGTAAACATCTGTTCCAGCCATGCTGTCCACTTGTGTCTTTCAATACTCCCCCCGCCTGGGAGATGCCTCGGCGTTGTGGAGCATGTTCCTAGTGGAGGCCATGTTCAAAGGATCTCACCCATTGGCCGCGTGTTGAGCCCCACGTAAACCCAAACCGCACTGCAGGCTGTGTGTTGAGTAGCCCTGATGTAGAGCCTCCATCCTGGATGAAACAGTGGGGGATAGAACCAAGGACCTCAGTGCTCTGTAGCTGAGTGCTATGACAGATGCCTGCTGTGTTTGGCACAGGCACAGATGGGAACACATAACACTCACCGACCAGTGGGAAACAACACTCAAATCAGCATAATAACTTCATCATTAATAATTATATCGGGGGGCCCTCAGCTGGCCAGATAAACCAGTGATGCAATGGGGGCCATATTGGGGGCCCTAGCTCATTCCTTTCTGAGAAGGGAAGTCAGAGCAGATTTTTGGAGTGGCTGAGGTTTGGAATACATCCCCTTTCCAACACACTCCCCCCAGCCTTCTGCCTCATTTGCATGTGAATGCCCTGCTGTTCTTTATAAGCAAGAATTAAGAGAACAAAAGGCGACAGGAAGTGAGGGGAAGGAGAAAAAGACAGAAGCTGGGGGTGGTGACTGACACCCAGAAGCCAGGCGAGGGCTCCAAGCGATTCCCAGTTGTCTGGAGTCCCACTGACAGACTCCAGGGCTGTTATTCGGGAAAGAGATGCCTGCTCATGTTTTTCCTCTCCCGCCTCTCTCCACAGAACAGAATCCCTGGTCCATTCTGGTTTAGTTTCAACTCCTTTTGCACAGCACAGAGTCACAGACTGTCTTTCTCCAGTAGATCTGGCTCAGTTGTTCCTCTCAGAAAGACTCTCCCCTGACACCGTGAGTCTCCTCATCCTGGGCTACATTCAATGGGCACTTAGGTGTTGCAAAGCTGAGCATTGCAGTACCTAGCTGCTAGGTATCCTGCTGCACTGTGGAATTTGCAGCCCCAGGTTAGGTTAGGGAGCCAGGTTCCTCACACAGTTCATACAATGCATGGGAAGAGTTAGGCTCCTATGAAAGGGACCCAGAGAAGCCAGCATGCTGAACGGGGAGTTGCCTAATCTAGCCAGGAGCAAAATGCAGAAGAGTGGGGCAGGGCAGAGGTCCCCAATCCACAGAGGGACTGAGGTGCCTGATTCACTTTGTCACCTGACAGGCCAGAGGAAGGCTCCTATCTCCAATCAGCATTCTCAGCCATGACCACTCTCTGGATATGTCTACACTACAGAGGGGTTTTTTTGGGGGTGGAAACAGCCATTTTTCTGAAAAAAGTCACCTACGTCCACACTGCAATTGCGTTCTTTCGACAAAAAATCAAAAGAACTGAGGGTTTTTTCCAACATTGGTAAACCTCTTTCTACAAAGAAGAAGCCTTTTTGCGAGAGAGCTCTTTCGGAAAAAGGCGTGTGTGGACGGGGAAGAGGGAGTTCTTTCGGAAGAAGAGGAAAGAGGAAAAAGCACAGGTGCCTTGGTGGCCACTCCGTCCATAGTAATCACAGCTTACATGCGAGATAGCATCCATTCAGTGTGGACGCTATCTTTCAAAAAAGCAGATCACTTTTTCAATGCGCTTTGGTAGTGTGGACGCTCTCTTTCGGAAGAAGTTTTTTTGGAAGATCTCTTCTGGAAAAGCTTCTTCTGAAAGAAGCCTGCAGTCTAGATGTAGCCTCCGGCAGTTAGGCTACATCTAATCCAAAAGAGCCTTTTCTCATGAAAAAACAGACCCTATCACAGCCAACAGCCAAAGGGTCAAGACACTCCTCCGGGCTGTCGGAAAGCTGGGTCTGAGACCCTGCTCCAAATCAGGTAGAGCAGAAATTCAGACCTGGGTCTCCCAGCTGAGTGCCTGAACCACTGGGCTCTTGACTAGACTGAGACATGCCGTCTGTTCCCCCTAGCTGTCCTCTGTGGGGGCCCCACACTGATTGCCTTACTGTAAGCAGATGAGGCCCATGCTGCTGTGCATGCACTAAGCAGGCCAACTGGTTTGGGTCCTGCTGACTAGATAGATAGGGAACACCTCATGCTGAGGCATAGGTGTGAACTAGGGCCCCAAGTAGCTCAGAGGCATTAGGACGTATGCTCCAGTGCACATGTCCAGAGGTGGGAACTTCTGTGATTAAGGAACTGTAGCACCTCCTGAATTAGCAGGCAGCTGAGCAGTGATCTTGTGAATGTCAGTGGTGCCTAAATGTTGGACTTAAGCACCTAAAGAGGCAGAGTTCCTAGCCCTTCTGACCATGCAACCCCTTTGCTTTCCCCCCATCTAACCAAGCTCCAGTTCTTCCTCTTTTGCATGATGCATCAGCAGAGCAGCGTGAGGCCTGGAACTGAAACAACAGGCTGCGGAGCTGACTTGTAAATATTCTTTCCAGTTGTTCAACCAATTTGTGATGACCATGTCGGTTCCCCGTTCCTGTTCATTTCCCACACGCGTTCTAGGAAATGAGTTCACGGCTGGGTTTGTTTGGAGAAGCATCCAAATGTAAATGAATCCTGCAGAAGATTTCAAATCACCATTGCAAGTACTTGCACAGGAAATTCAATTTAGTAGTTACAAGCATCCAATCAGGGACCAGAAACAAGCCAAGTGACCTACAAATCCAATCAAAAGAGGTCATATTTTGAAGGCTTACAAGCGGTTTGGAATGAGCTACAGAGCAAGCATTATCTGTAGAGACTATCTGCCAAGTCACTTTGAATAACAAACTCAAGGCATTTCTGTTCTGCTTGTGGACAATTCACTCGAAGGAGAAAAGTGATGGCAATTATTTGCGCCAATGAGATGCCCAGCTATAGCCAAAAGTGCTGTGAGTCAGGAATAGGGTGTATTGGGGTCCATGGCTGGACTAGAAAGGCCGGAGGGATACAGAGCTCTGTAAGTTACAGGGTTGTACATTAAAGGTGCTGTACCCAGCTATTGCAAAGGTCCGGTGTAAGTATGAGGATTCCAGGTGGACATTCCAACCACACCTGTCTTCTTCCCCATGCCATCCAAGCAGAGCCAGTTACCAGCCAGTCCGGGACAGGATTTCCAGGAAAGTTGTTCAGCCCCATAGCAGCCAATTACCAGGAAAGAGAGGGCCACCTCGGTTGCTGTCATAAACCATTGGGAAGAGTTGCCGTAATCCTGCCTTTGAACTTTATCATTACTGCAATTTACAATGAGTTGATTAGAAGCTTAATTGAACTGGTCCTGCTCTGGGGGTGTTCCTCACTCACACACCAGCCATTAGCAGCTGCTAATGAGGGGATCCAGAGGATTAGTGCATCAATTATCAGGTTTGGTTTGGACTGTAGGGGCAGCCAGCAGCTGGCTCCTGTGAATTCAGCTGAGAAGTGTGATGCAGGGAGCTCATTGGGAACACGCATGCTGGCTCATTCACATCTCCAAATGACACACATCAGCAAACACTCCCAGCTACGGCACCTCCACGCACCAAGGGTGGGACTGGTGCTGGCATCTTCCATCCCATTGGAGGCCATGTCCTCTAGAAAAGGAAATGCCCCATCCCCTTTCTCTATGTGCCCTGGGGAGGTTCACAGAGCCTTGGCCCACGGCAGGCAGAGAAGCAAGAAGGATGTCAATTTACCCATCACAGTTCAAGGACCTTTCAGTGAAGGCTGGGGTGTGATGATGCCCGTTGCAAAGAGAAAGCAGAACTCAGGGCAAAGGCCACCCTTGTGTATTGATTCACAGCTCATGACAACCTAGTCCAGAAACATTCATAGCCCACCGCCTCTGTGTGCACTAAAGCATGTCTCTTTGCCAAAGAAACAATGCAGACAAGAGAGAGCAGGCTCAGCCTTGCTCCCAGCCTACAAGACACCTCTGAGATGGAAGGGCTGCTGTCAGGCATGTGATCTGCAGGGGTTCTGGGAGGCTGAGGGCAGACTTGCTCCCATTCTGGTGACCAAATGCCCATAAACACCGCACCAGAAATAACAGACTCCCCAGTGGAGTTACCTTGTTTGGCAGCTTCACTAGCGAACTGACAGGCAGCCTGTCTCTTTAGAGCCCTAAGAATAAGACTGCAGAGAGCAGGGAGAAAAGAAAAGTGAAGGAGAATGAGGGAGTAAGGGAAAGGCTGGGAAAGATGGGTTGGGAGAAGGAGTGTAGGGAGAGAAGAATGCCGAGAAGGGAGAGTGATAGAATCATAGAATACTAGGACTGGAAGGGACCTCGAGAGGTCATTGAGTCCAGTCCCCTGCCCTCATGGCAGGACCAAATACTGTCTAGACCATCCCTGATAGACATTTATCTAACCTACTCTTACATATATCTCCAGAGATGGAGATTCCATCTCTGCTATCTTTTTTTATTATCCACCTCAGCATATGGCCCCATCTCCAAGGTATCGGTGTGTTTCAGATCCAAGAATGTATTTGTCCTCACCACAGTCCTGGGAGCTAGCCCACTTCACAAGTTGGGAACCGGAGGCAGAGAGAGATTACGGGACTTGCCCCAGGTCACACAGGGAATCTGTGGCAGAGGTGAAAATTGATCTCTGAGCTCCTGAGTCCAGCGCCATAGCCACAAACCCATCCTGCCTCCTGCTGTGTGCTTGGGAGAGAGTCTTCCCCTGTCTACACAGAGAAGCATTCATTGGTGAGCCCCAGTGTCTCTGAGCACTCTGGAAGAGCCATCCAAAGCCATGCAGCCCAGGGGAGCAGAGGAGGCCGTGGTAACATCCGAATGAATTTGCTCGGAAGAGCAACGTCCCTTTGCCTTCCGATCTGCGAGCTGGGCTCCGCTCCCTTAAGAGAGGGAAGGGGAAGAGCAGCTCTGCAGCCGCAGCAGCACAGTTGTGCAAGTTCAGGGGCTGCGGTGAGCTGCCTGCCAATAAATAGGGGACTTGCAGCTGCTGGGCTGCCAATCTGGCATCTTAACAGGGGCTACAATACAAATTACTTAAAAATAAAATCAAAGAGAAATTAGTTTGGTTTCTGCTGCCTTCCCTCCCGCTGCTCATTTTTCTCCTGTGCCTCCGATAAGGGAGACCGGGCAGCTTTAATTATGTTTTCTGTGTGAGATGAATGCGAGCCAATTGCTCGTACACTGCAGACAGCAGCCTCTGCTGCCTTGTGGAGGGCATTTATGTTCCTTGGGGTTGTTTGCTGTTCTTCCACAGTGGATGCCTAGGTTTAGTCCTGGTCTCTCACCCCCTGAGCTGAGAATGCTCTGGGAGCTCCGCATTGCCTTGGGAAGGAGCCATGGAATCAGATTCCTGAACTCCTCTGGTCTCCTTCTCAGAGCTGGACATACTGAGGTGACCAGCACAAGCGATTTAGATGTTAGTGCTGTGTCCGGCCCTGTGCAAGAGCCTCTGAATCTAATTCCTGATCTCGTATCTTTCTTTCCCTGTGGGCCAGCCTGCAGCAGTCAGGGCCCTTGGACACAAAGGTTAGCGCCATATAATGCCCCAAAATCTTATTCCTGGTCTTCAGTCCCCCAAAGTTGGAAATGTGGCGGAGCCAAGACAAGTGGTGAGTGCTCTGTGCTGTCCCGTGTGATGGACCCTTGGTCTGAGTGCCGGGAATGCTGTGCAAGGTGGCTCCGGTGGAAGGAAACAGCTACCTAGACAAGGAAAGGGTAGTCGTGATGTGGGTGGCAGTAAGTGAGAAAGGAAGGTTGCAAAAATGTGGTGGGGAGAGAGCTGCAGACAAAGCCGAGGTGGGGGAAGGGCTCTGCAGGAGGACCGAGAGGAGCCAACAAAGCCACGGTCTTTTTCACATTAAAAACATTTCCAATTTTTATTGTAATGAAAATGTTTTTTAAAATGTTAATGGAATAAATTGAACTCTCTTTCCCCACTCTCTCCCCATCCTGCAATTACAGCATGAGGCCCATCTTGAAAGGATGCCAGAGAGCGATAGATTAACTCAGAAATGAATCAAATTCCCTGTGCTCTGGCTTTAGAGAAATGCAATCATTGGCCCGTCCTGGGATCAGTGACAGTGGGGTGGGAGGGTCTGCGAACGCTCAGTCTTAAAGGAGCAACGCTCAGAGAAGTATAAGGATACTGCACCCAGAGTGGTGACCGCAGGGGCCATGTTAGTTAGGAACCAGAAGGACCATTATGCCAAGCTTAATGAAGTCCGGCATCTGTGACATGCAAGGGGAAAGAACCTGAGACTTGTGGGATCCTGTGCAGAGGAGCCTCCAGCTGATTCCCTCGAAATGACACAGCACTCTCCCCGGGCACTTAGAGCAGGCGCTTGTGAATTGACTCCTGGGGAGGGTGGTCTTCAGAAGCATTCTGGCAGTGGGAGGGCCCCGCATGGTGAGTGGGGGGAGGAGGGAATGAGCCCTGCTGCCGCTGTGCCTGGCCCCTGTAATCCCCTAGGCTGTGTTACTCGGGGAAGAAGGCAAAGGGGCAGAGTGGGGGCAGGGCCTGGGGAGGAGGTAGGGTGGGGGCAGGGTCTACGGCAATAGGGATTGCCCTGGGCCTCGCACCTGGGGTACTGTGGGGGGGTTGCCCTAGACCCTGTGCTCCCTTCAGGATGGCTCTGGGCCTGCCACAAAGATTTCTGCACTGTCCTGGAACAGATAGTTCCTGGATACTTGGGTGAAGGAAAAGAACCTGCCCCACATTTCAGCTTTACCTGGAATGAAATTTGAGTGCAGCCACCAGGAAGTTAAACAGAGCTGGGCTTGGAATTTTTCTGTGGACTCAGAGGGGCAGCGTCTATGTGGAAAAGAAGCTGCACTGGACTCACCGAGAATGGACAAGCGAAGTATAGTCTATAAATCTCCCCCAGCCACACTGCCATATTTCAGCCTCCTACTGACCCCTCCACCTCTGGCATAAATCACTGTCCCAACCTCAGCCGGGCTATGCCCCCAGTTACTGCTCCACTGACTACATGTTCTGCTTACTTTGACTTCCTGTAGAGGGAAAGGCTGAGAGACTAACCGAGATGAGTGAAGTTCCAAGTCTTCTCCTCTTATTTCACTCTTCCTCCCGGCAGAGGGCCAAAAAATCCAGTAGGAAGAAGTGAGTGTGTGTGGCAGAAGTGGGGAGATGCCAAAGCTAAATAAAGCCAAGGGGAGAAGCAGTGCAGGAGGCAAAAGAACAGAAGAGTAAGGAGGGATCAAGTGAAACGCGGAAGCTAACCGCCATCAGGATGAATAAGAAACAATCAACCATGGAGCAAAATTACACCAGGGAAAAGCGATCTTGCTGGGATGGAAGGCACGTGGGCTAGGCTGGGTATTAGCTTTGCAGAGTGGCAAAGGAGGAGGGACGCCTCTCGGGGAATTCTGGTGGGATGCCTACTTTGGGACCTGACAAACTGACAAATGCAGCTATTTCCATTTCAAATGGAAAGCTGAGAGGAGATCAAACACATTTCACAGTAATGAATAGGAGTCTCTCCCTGCACACTGAGCCACACAAACACTCAGAGTAATTGAAGCCACATGCGGCCAAGATACAGAGGAAGAAATCTGCTCAAGGGGGTTGGGAAAAAAAAAACCCAAAACAAATAAACAACCGTGGCTAAAGAATTAATTCTTAGTGCATCCTGGAAAAATCCATATTGTAGACCCCAGGCCTGTTCAGTCCTTGACTTCCTGCTGAGACTGCCCACAGGTGCCTGTTGCTTACTGGTGTAAAGGGATGGAAGCCCTGGTTACCTGTCCCACTAGGGACCAGACTGAGATCTACCAATAAGTCTCATAGGGACTATTGTGCAGCACTCAGATGGGAATGCTCCCAGTCACTCACTGTTCACCTGGGGATAGGAAGCTGTTGCCCAGAAATGTAAGGCTTTATACACCCTTCCCCATCCCTGTTTTCTCAGCCCTGTCTCTGCTACGAACAATTACTGGCCATGATACATTCAAAGACGGCTTGAAAACAATTTAAGGGCTAGTGTAGACAGGACTAAGGCAAAACCACATTACAGAAAGCATGACAGAGATTCAAATTTATTTAACAGTATTTATTTATTCGCTGGATTTAAATTTGTTTAAAAGGCCTATCCCAGGCTATCAGCAAATATATTTTACTTGTACAACAGCTTCCATAAAATTATGTTGTATCAATATCCACAAAATGTCCCGAGCCATCTCAAAGGAAAATCTCCCCACCGCCTCCCTCCCTGCCTCCATTGCATGTGCTGACACCCCAGCTAGCCTAATCCACACTCAACAGATGGGCCTTGCAGCTTGTCCTGGAGCCCAACATATCCAGGGTCTGTCACTAAGGCAGAGAAATGGGTTCCAAAGCTCAGGGCCCTTCATGGAGAATGCCCTGCTGGCAACTCCTTCCACCTAAATCAGGCTGGAGGGTTAAGGGGACACAGCAGTCCCACAGTCCCAGACTGCACTCTGGGGTTCCTGTCCCAGATGGCCCCTGTATCAAAGATCTGTCGCCATGGCTTAGAGTTTGACACTGTTTTTAAACAGAGGGTTAACTTGATACGGCCAGCCGGCCTGACCACTCCAAGTCAAGGCGTAGGTGATATAGCAGTTGCATGCCTCAGGCCCGGCCAAAGAGTTTGCAGGGCCCAAGGTGGTTGTCTGTGCAGCGCGGCCAAGCTGATCCCAGCCAGGGCAACAAGCGAGCGGCTGGGCAGGCAAGCGCTGGGCAGTGTGGGGCCCTGAAGGCCCAGGGCCCAAAGCAACCACCTTGCTCGCTTTGCCCTAAGGCCATGCCTGCACTGCCCACACTATATGAATGATAGTTCAATTGATACCTGAAAGGAAGAGTGCCCCAATTGAGTAACTGGCTCTGGGCTCCCCTCTTTCTGAAGCATCCTGGGGTTTGACTGTATCGCTCATTGGCTTTCCTGGGTGTTGCTCATATCATGTAATGAGAGAATAAGGCCCTTTGGTTTTAACTGGAGGTGTCTGTGGGTATGTCCCCATTGATGGCTTTTTTGACACCCCACCCAATCGTTGTCCTGGGGAGCTAATATCTGGCTGATTTCCCAATTTACAGCATGTTTTAGTGATAACCATCCGACATAATCTCATAACTTCATCTGCACTAAAGATGTACCTATTCAAATAGAACAGTGGGTTTGCGGAGTTCATAATCTTTCCCCTGATAGCTCACAAGGAAGGCACGCTTTATATGCAACATCACACATATACAAATGAAGAATAAGGGGGTGACAAGGTGCTTCCCCAAGGCATACAGTGTCACACCGCCTATGTTCCATGTTTGTACAAGACCTACCACACTGGGGCCTGCTCCATGGGTAGGGCTCCTGGCGCTACAGTAACACTGATAACAATAATAAATATACCAACTTAAAGTTGGAGTATTGCAGAAGTGTACCTGGCTTTTGGCATTACAGCCTCTGACTCAAATGGGCATAGTCTGGTACCATCTACATTTAGGTTGGTCAAACTAGTCTGTGAACCAGTTTTGCTGGAGCTGCATTTGCTTGGTGTTTAAATATGGTTTTAATCATGGTGTCATGGCCAGCAATGGCAGGGGCTTAGTCCACTCTTCTCTTTCTCTCAAATTCTTCACACAATTTGGCCTAATCAGCTGGCACCAATTCAAGAAAAACCCAGGACTGCTGTTGCGGGTGATACTACAGGTCCAGACAGAGGCACGTTGTTAGGGCTGTGGGAAGACCCAGGATTTCAATAACAGCTAGTTCTGGTAGTGAATATTAACGTGTCTCAGGAGAACTGAAGGCGGCAGCCAGAGGACGTCAGAAGGGGATACTGTTTGCCAGGGCTTTTATTGTTTGCCATTAAAATGTCAGTACGTGGCTACGGTTACCCTCTCTATGTGAAGCACCACAATTTCTCCTACCCAATACTTAGAAAGGGAAATAAGGATAGAAACTTTGTAGCAACTATTGATTAAAATAGTCTCCGACTGTAAGGAAATCCTCCCGCACTGGCTCAGATGGCTGTATTCAACTTCCTTCCAGGCCCCCAGAATGGAGGACACACCCAGGAAGAAAAGAGCATAGTTAAGCTCTGCAGCCACCCCGGATTGCTGGGGGCTGTTGTAGGTGAGGGCAAGCTAGAGGAACCTCAGGGCTTCCTTAGCTTCTTCTGTGGGGTTGAACTGGGCTCCAGCCAGCCCCAGAATCAGGAGATATAAAGGTATCATACTTTCCCTTGGCTCTTGGCCTGAGGATTGAGCCCTATGCCTATGCTTTCCTCACCTTTGCGAGCATTTACCCTTACCAAACTTACTTTAAAATACAGGGCAGGATGTGCAGGCCCCCATCCAGTGGGGAAGAGGACTCTGTGAGTAGTTCCAGCAAGAGCAGCAGGTGTGGGTGGGTGGAGGGATATCAGTGTGCACAGGATGAGATGGGTGCATGTGGACTAGGAATCTGGATGTGTAGAGTAAGTACGTGCATGTGACGTGCACAGGATATGTAAGTACCCAGGTGACAGTAGGGTTGAAGTTCACTATAGTATGTGGTTGCACATGCCATAGAGCCTTGAAAAGCTCCATATTGCACATCTGAGGTTTCCAACATGGGCGATGGGTAATGTAGGCAAGGGAAGGCACAGCCTTCCCAAAACTGCCTACATGCCTGACCTAAGGCTGGGGCTGCTGCCGGCGAAAGTTAGAGCTGTGGCATGGCAGCCCAGCTCTCCCCCCTCCACCCGCAACCACAGGGGAAGGCAGCCCAGCTTAGCAGCCCGGCCACTGGGGAAGGATGGGGCCACAGCTCGGCAGCCCAGCTTGTCAGCCTGGCTGCTAGAGAGGGATGGAGCCATGGCATGGCAGCTCGGCTTCCCCCCAGCCACCTGGGAGAGATGGGGCTGTGGTGTGGCAGCCCAGCTCCCCCCAGCTGCCGGGGAGGGATGGGACCACAGTGCAGTGGTTTCCCCAGCCGCCCGGGAGTGCCAGGCCGGGGCTGCAGCATGGCAGCCCCAGCTCTCCACATGGCCAGGAAGGATTAGATTAGGAGTGGGTGGGGCTTGGCTCCAGGGGCGTGACCTTGGGAGGAAGGGGCAGGGCTGGGGCTTGCCCTCCCCAGTTGGGCTTTCACTCGAGGCCCATGGCTGCCCATTTTTTAATCTCAGAAAACCCTTGCCCCACCTTTCCTTGCCCTTTCCCCAAGTCCCTGCCCCTGTTCCATCTCCTTCCCGCTCAGTCAATCCTCCTCCCTTCATCACTCGCTGTCCCTCACCTTCAATCATGCACTCATTTTCACTGGGTGGGGGCAGGAAGTTGGGTGCAGAAGCGGGTGCGAAGTGCGGTCTCTGGTGGGGGGGGAGTTTGTGTGTCGGAGGAGGCTCAAGGCTGAGGCAGAGGGTTGGAACATGGGAAGGCATTCGAGGTCCAGGCTCCAGATGGTGCTTACCTCAGGGAGATCCTGGGAACCAGCTGGCATGTCCCTCTGGCTCCTAGGTGCAGGAGAGGCAAGAGGGCTCTGTGCACTGCCCCTCCCCCTGCCCCAAACATAGCACCTTTGGCTCCCATTGGTCATGGTCCCTGGTGAATACGAGCTGCAAAGCCAGCACTCAGGGTGGGGGCTGCATGCAGAGCTCCTCTGGATGCTCTACAAGCCAGAGGGATGTGCTGGCTGCTTTCCAGAAGCTAGACTGTCAGCCACGCCAACCGGACTTTTAATGGCACGGGCAGCAGAGCTGACGGAAGCCAACAGGGTTCCTTTTTGACCAGGCATTCTGACACCTTGCAACCCTACACACATCTGACCCCCCTCCAGGGCCGTCCTTACCAGTACTGGTGCCCTACACAGCCCAGCAGTGGCACGCACACAAACCCATGGCAGGAGAGTTGACCACCTTGGAGCAGGGCAGGGAGGGCAGCTCCCCTGCAGCCTCAGGGGAGCAGGAAGGAGGTTCAGGTGGTGGCAGGTGCTGTGAGCATGGACCGGAGGAGCAGTGAATGGCCACGTTGCTGGCCAGAGAGAAGCAGCACTTTGAAGGGGAATCCGCCACTTGTCTCCAGCTGTGCAGCCACCAACTGCTCCTCCTGAGTTACTGCTCACTGCCTCCTGGTGAGTAGGGGCTGGGCTCAGAGCCCGGGGTGCCAGGGGATGGAGGCTGTTGGAGCCCCAGCACTGAGCCCATTGGAGAGAGCAGGGGATAGGGCTACTGGAGATGATGTTGTCCACAAGCTCATCCCTAGGCATACGCAATATAGGGCACCAACACCCTACGCAGTTGCATATGCATAAGGCCCTGCTCCCATCACCTCACAGCCCCCATCCCGTGCCCTTTAGGATTCCAGCACCAGAGCCCGACTGAGCAAAGACTGAGGCCAGGTCTACTCTAGAGAGGAAAATCAACTCAAGATACGCAAGTCCAGCTACATTAATTACACAGCTGGAGTCAACGTAGATTGTTTCGAGTTTCCACGCCATCTCCACAGTGGGAGGCTAATGGGAGTAAACACGCCTGTTGGCTTCCCTTACTCCTTGCACAAGCAGGAGTACAGGCCACCGATGGTGGTGCTCTCTGAGTTCGATTTAGTGGGTCATAACTAGACTCACTAAATCGAACTCTGGAAGATTGATTGCAGAAGCATCAATCCTCCATTTAGTGAAGCCATGGCCTTATTTCCCTAGTTTCTGTGGAGGGCAAGCCACACATTGTGTCCAATCCCTGGCTTCCCTTCTGGTTGTGTCTTTGCCCTTGACACAACATTAAGAAGATAAGGAAGCCATATGGACACAGGGCTCCAAACAACCCTGTTTGCTAACTGCCTGGAAACAGACGAGGCCTGGCTACTTACATCCACTGCTGCTCTGTTAGGATAAGTCTACCCAGCACCGTTATTTCGGAATAATTGACGTTATTTCAAAATAACAAAGTGAGCATCTATACACAAGCAATTATTTCAATATAATGTCCAGCCAGAGGACTTCTTACTCCAACTCCTGTAACCCTCATTGCACGAGGAGTAAGGGAAGTCAGAGGAAGAGTGCTCTGTTTCAAATAAGTGCTGTGTAGACACGCCCAAATTTGAAATAAACTATTTCGACTTAAACTATACAATTAGCATAGCTTAAGCTGCGTAGCTTATTTAGCTTTAGCCCTGCTGTGTAGACTGCCCTAGCACAGAAGTCAGCTTATCCCTAAGAACACAGGCCCACTAGGGGGGTTTGCAAACTATTTAAAGGGATACTGCCTAATCCCTACTACAGTGTCCTTGAAAGGGACACCGGGAAGCTGAGGAATCCGACAAACAGAGGAGGGGTGTGCCCAGGGCAATCCAAGCAAAGTTAGGGTTGAGCCAATGTGGGCGTGCATGTGTTTGTGAAACAGAGACCATGGTTTAATGTGGGTCTAGTAGCCAAGCCTCCTACAACTCACTGCAGGTAAGCTCATCACCCACCTGGCAGCCCCACATCCGCTGCCCGGTAACAGGCAATCGTGGCTTCTCCTGATATTTCAGCCATGCTTTTCACCAGTCCCTGCCCTGGAAAGCCTCATCAGCCCCCAGCAGCTTGGATCAAAAATTACACACCCAGATAATTATTCCAAGGCTTGGGAATGATCTCCCTCCCCTTTTGTTATATGTGTGCTTAATATCAAATTATTTATAACCCAGCCCCGCGGCCAGGCTTCTAATGAAAGAGCTGCCAGAGCCTTTTAAAAGCGTTGTATTCACTTGACTGGCCATGTTATGCTGAGTAAGGGCCGCAGGGACTTCAGCAAAAGGACTTTCGCTGCTGCACCCCCACTCCCAGCCCATGTGCACACCCCTTCCCCCATCACCGCCTCTTAGTCTCTTCATGTGGTTCAGTCTCTCTTCTTTCTCCATCTTTCTCTGCCTCTCCAGTCCCAAATTTATTTGCTTTATTGACACGGCTGTAATACAGTAACTGCCACGACTGATGTATACAAATTAAATCATGATTAAACAGGGATTCTTCCACATTACATGGATTTTGCCTTCCACAAGAATACTTATATCCTGCAAGAAGTCAAATAAATTAAGGAATATTTTCCTTCCCCGCCCTCCTCTTCTCCCCTCTGCTTTATTTTCCCAGGTTTATAAGCTTTCATGCATGCCAACAACCTTTCTTTCTACAACTGTATAGACATATACATATCTCCCACCTCCCCTTTTGGTCTAAAATATTGATGAATTCTGCTCCAAAAGGAGGAGGAGGATGCCGCTGCAGTTTATCTCCAGAGTAGGCAGAATGTAAATGTGCTGAAATCCTGGGAGGAAGAATGGGATAGTGAAACATAAGGGCTGTGGTTGCTGCTGTCAGTTCTCATATAATTCTAAACAGGCATAGGCGTGTGCAGGATCTTACAGAGGGCCAGGCAGAGAGGACCCTTCCCCTGGTAGGAAGAGCCATAAAACGGCCCCCAGAGCTAGGAAGGGTGTCCGTTTGCACAAAAGGAATATAGGAGGCATCGCTTCAGTTACACAGGACAGACTTTTCCTTTACATCTGAACTGACTCTGTTAAAGTCAGAGTTACTCTGGATTCACCCCCACCCCCACCCCTCCGCACCAGAAAGGATAGAATCTGGCCACCTACCATTTCTTCTAAAATCATTCTATGCAGGCAGGTCTTGTCCACCTGCACTATCTAGCTTTTAGGAATTGTCTGGTTATCACCGTGGCTCTTTCTACCGGCAGGAGGCTAAATTCCATCCTCAGTTCCCATGTAGAACCCTGATTGTCTGCAGCAGGAGGAGCATATAGATAACTGAGGGTAGAATTTGGCAATTGTCCTCATTGTATTCTAGTAGTGTGCTCGCCCCCATGATATCTGAGCACCTTTGGAGTAAAAAAACATACACACGCAAACTATGATTTAGGGTTCATGGGGGAGTAAGATGATGTCTCTTTCCCCCATTCTATGACAAGGTGATGAGTTGTTCAGGGGAAAACATGACCTAAAAGAAGTGAGCTGTGTGGTCATTGGTTCGAATAGGAGTGAATCCAAGAGTCTCTAGTGAGCTACCAAGAAAGCATGTCTCCTGAGCACACACATGTGGGTGTATGCACACACACACCCCTCCGCTTAGGGCACAAAATCCTACCAGCCTCGAAGAGTGGAGCTGTACTACAATCAAAGTTACACAGGAGAAGGTGGCCTCTTATATATCCTGGGCCTGTTAAGCTTTACCCAACGAGCTGGTGGAGTCAGCTGAGTTACAGGGGTTGCATGCTCTTGATTGCCCATGTGACACAAGAGCCATGCCAGTCCCTGACATAACTGGGGACCTGAACAAAAATGGAGGAAGACTGTAGAGCTGAACAGCCCTTCTCTGAGGCGCTACAACAATAATAAATACATAATCCAAGTTCTGCTAGTCACCCGGTCCCTCAGTCCAAGGCCAAACCAGAATCAACCACCTCAAAGTGAGTGGGAATAATAACAGTGTACTTCTAAGTGTCGGACTGAGCTTCACGGCACTGGTGTAGAACCAAAGAAGCTCCACTGAGCTCACTAGAGTAGAGCAGCTGGGCTCAGATCCTGTTCCCTATAGCTGTTGTCACCTCTACAAACCTCAGAGTGACCTACCAAAGAAATAAGAACCATGAAGCCCATTTTACAGATGAAGTACAGTGAGATAAAGTGACTTCATATCCTCCATCCCCAGCCCTTGTGAGGAAGCCAGCCCCCTCACACTGAACTAGCCTGGACCCTATGATGTAGGCTCTGTATGCCAGCCCCACTCACCCTGAAATGTCCAGGACCCCTATGTTCAGTAGCTGACAAACCTCTGAATAGGAAGGAGCTGCCCATACGCTCCCCCCTTCCAGAGCTCCCTGCTGTACACTTGGAGCAAAAAGCATTATCTTTTCTTGGTACAGAAGCCAGCCCTGTGCTTCCCGCAGCGTGGCTTATCTTCTGCAATTAGCACTTCTCGCCATATCTGATAGAAAAGAAGAGCTCGGCCGCTCCTGATTAATTGCAGAGTATTTGCTTTCTTTTTCACTTCTGTGGCCCAGAATTAATTAGTTCGTCCCTCTTATTCCTTTCATGGGCCAGAGAGTTCTTTCTGGTGCGATTATATATAATAGCAATGCCTGAAAACCCCAAGGAATGGTTGAGAGATGCCCTCAATGGGGCTGAAAGAAAACTGAAAGCTAGGAGATTACTAAGAGGTCAAACTCCCTACTGCTGGAGTCATTAAAATACATGCTATCATCTGACTGCAGCAGAAATCCATTCCCCTTTCCACCTGTGGTACTCACTTGTCCAGACTCATTAGCGAGTAAATGGCCAGACTAAAGAAGATGTTTTCCAACCTAAACCCAGAGATTTCACATAGGCCCAAAACAACATCCCTGATTCAAACACCATCATGCCTTCTGGACAATTCACAGCATGAGGCGAAGGGAAAAGAAATTAGTTAAGATACTAATCTAAGACTCAGAACACTTGGATTCTTTTTCCAGCTATGCCAGTCACGTGGTCTCTCTCTGCCTCAGTTTTCTGTCAGTAAAATGGAGCAATAATATTTCCCTACCTCACAGAAGTGCTGCACAGGGAAATCCATAAATACAGGTTGAACCTCTCTAGTCCAGCACTCTCTGATCCGGTAGCATCTGTGATCCGGCATGATTTTAGTTAGCTGGATGGCCACTTATCATGGGTGTGGCCAAGTTTCTTGTGGTCCCATAAAGTTTGTTTACAGCCAACAGTCCTGGCTCTCAGTGTTCTGTGCTGTTATTTAGCTCTAATTTACCCCTAAATGTCTTCTAACAGCCCAGAAAGCAGTGAAAGTGCTGGTAATGCTGCTAGACAATATTGACCTCCTGTGGTCCAGCAAATTATCTGGTTCAGCACTTGGTCCAGGTTGCTGGACTAAAGAGGTTCAACCTATACAGCTGCATCTAGACTGGCATGATTTCCGCAAATACTTTTAACGGAAAAGTTTTTCCGTTAAAAGTATTTGCACAAGAGAGCGTCTAGACTGGCATGTGCCTTTGCGCAAAAGATTTGCTTTTGCGCAAAAGCATCCGTGCCAGTGTAGACGCTCTCTTGTGCAAGAAATTAACGTTCCTGTGTACACTGGCCCTCTTGCGCAAGTATTCTTGTGCAAGAGGGCTTATGCCTAAGCGGGAGCATCAAAGTATTTGCGCAAGAAGCACTGATTTTGTACATTACAAAGTCAGTGCTCTTGCACAAATTCTCGCGACCAGTGTAGACAGGCGGCAAGTTTTTGCGCAAAAGCGGCCATTTTTGCGCAAAATCTTGCCAGTCTAGACACACCCGTATACTTGTATGTAGCTACATAGGATGTTACAGCTTGGACCAGGCCCGTCAACAGAAATTCTAGGCTCCGGTGCAGAACAGTTAATGGGCCCCCATGCATGCAAAAGCTGTGCCCGCATGGATATGATCCACCTGACATTTTGGCAGTGCTGCACCTGCACTGACTGGGGCTCAGCGAGCTGCTGGCTGTGCTTCACAGTGCACATCCAGAGCTTCCACATGCCCGCCTGACTGGCCCCACCCCACATGCACCTAGCAGCTATGCGGCCTGCCAGCGTGATTTAAAGGGGCCCAGGACTCCCACTCACTGCTACCACTACCATGGCAGTGGTGGCAGCTGTGCTCTTCTAAATCACCTGGGCCCCTGGGTAATTGGCCCCTGTGCCCTCTCCCACTCCCCCACCATTGGCCAGCCTGGATCAGAGTCATCTAAAGACATCTTCCCTGTCTGTGGCTGAGGAGGCCTACATGTGTGGCTCCCTCGAAAGCCAGCCAGAACCATTCTGTTGACTGTGGAGTGGTGAGATGGGGGGGCCGGGAGGAATTAAGATAGCAATTCAAGGTGCAAGCAAAAAAAATGCAGGTAACAACAATTTTCAGTCAGAGTCATAGAATTTGAGGCCAGATGGGACCACTTGGTCATTTGGTCTGACCTCCTGCATACCATGGGCTGCCAGTATATTACAGGCTGCAATACAGTGCCACAGGCAGAAAATAGGGGAAATTGAGCTGCACCGATCCCCTAGACCCCTGCAATGGCAGGGAAATGATTTAGTGAGATCTACCCAGATCACCCTGGCAAGTGCCCCTCTGCTCCATCCACACACTTCAGAGGAAAGTGAAAAAAGCTCTAAGGTTTTGCCCATCTGAAATGGCAGAAAATTCTTTCCCTATCCCCATGTATGATCAGTTAGACCCTGAGCATGTGAGCAGGGGTTCCCAACCTGGGGTATGCGTACCCCCAAGGGGTACGAGAAGCTTGTTAAGGGGGCATGGGGAATATTTGGTAAATAACTAGATTATCCTAATTGAAATATTCCAAAAGTAGTAGTGTTAGTGAAAAAAGTTGTGGATTCTAGAGTCTAGAATTTATTTCCATTCATATTGAATAGGGGGTACGGGAAGGTTTACTAAAAGCCAAGGTGGTACGGGGACTGAAAAAGGTTGGGAACCCCCGATCCAGAGATAGTCCCCACAAGCAAGTGCTGGGTTACACCATGAGCCTAGGAAGAAAAGGCCCAGTGACCTGGGCTCACAACTGATCCTGCCCAGCACCAGAAAACACAGCAGCCCCCGGAGCTGGTGGGGTGAAGATTCGTTTCACAGCCAAGATTTGTGTATAGCTTTGTTTGTTGAGATTTACAAACACACAAGAGGCATCTTAGGCTTTATGTCACACACACACACACACACACACACACACACACACACACACACACACACACACACACACACACACACACACACACACACACACACACACACACAGAGAGCCTATTTGACCT
Organism: Rafetus swinhoei; assembly: GCA_019425775.1. NCBI lineage: Eukaryota > Metazoa > Chordata > Testudines > Trionychidae > Rafetus > Rafetus swinhoei. The sequence goes on along the minus strand of CM033437.1, from coordinate 262,277,074 downwards.
TTACAGTCTAAAGTGTATTCACCACTTGACTCGCTGCACTCTTCTGGGACTGTACACAGGGCAGTGGGAAGGAGCTGAATACTACACAGCCAGATGCCCTGTGCTCTGCAGAGACCCCCCTCGTTCCCCTTTCCCATCTATACACAGCAGTTTTATTTGGCCACCCTGAATATTAACAGTATATGAGTGCCCTGAGACTTCTATCATCATTCTTATACTAACAAATAAAATAAACTGTGCAGAAGGCAAAAGCTCCCTTTGGCTGGGGTGTAAATCAACAACAACTAAGGACTGAATCTGCACACAGGAGTGACAGTCCTCCCACCCTGCTCCCCCTCGCCTCCTCACTTTCCACTCCTCCTCCTCTCATGGCTTCCAGCTCTGCTTGTTCCGCATCAGGGGTTTCTCTGAACTTGTTATGCAGCCAGTGTGTGACCGGAGTGCAGCTATGCCCCAGAAGAGAGTGTATACATACATGGATGTCTGCATGCTGGGGGTGGGGAGAAAGGGATCAGGATTGGGCCACATATAGAATAGACTGTGAAAGTGAGCATATCAGATACCTCCTCAACTCTCTTCCACACACACATTACATCCTCCTTTAAAAATATTGCCAGGTGGAGCAAGAGGGATCCAAGTGGGCTTTTTTTTTAGTGGTCCCCCAGGATCATGGGAATTGAAGGAGGAAGGACAGGAGCCAGACGAGAGAAGCACTCATAGAATTACATACGTCTGTCCAGAACACATGCCAGGACGACCTGCCCAGCAAAAGGAAAGTATTTCTGATTCTCTCTCAGCACCCGGGACAGTCTTGATTCCCCACAATGGGGAGCTATTTCTCCAATCCTCCACCAAGATTAGATGGCAAAATGAGCAGCTGGTGCAGCTGGGGCCAGGGGGAGGCAGGCTCCCAGCCCCACCTCCAGCTCCGTCTCCTTTGCTGAGACCCTGGACCCCCCAGGGAGGGGAGGAAGTGAGTCAGTGTGCTGAGTGTGCCCCCCCTCCATGGGGCGGGGAGGACACACGAGGGGGTGCGTACACATGCCTTAGCCTCCCCGGCCCCTGGAGCACTGGGGGAGGGAGGAGGTCGCACGGCTCCAGCCTCCCTGGCCAGGGTCACTGGGAAGGTGGGCACTGAGGGCAGCAACACTCCGCCCCCAGAATGCCTACAGCAGGTGTTCTGGGATGGAGTGTGGGCAGGGCTGTGCCTGGTGGTTTGGGGAGACAAAGCCTTTCCCCCACCTAGGCTACTGGACACCTACGGCAGAATCATTGATTCAGAGGAAGAGCATTTCCCTCATCCATTTTCCGAGGAGATAGCGAGGGATTTTCCTGCCCAAACAGGAGCATTTCCTTAACCTAGCACCAGTAGGAGTGTTTCCCTGGCCCAGTATTGAGGAGAGTGTGTCTGAATGTGAGGAGGAGGAAAGGAGAAGAAAGACAGCACAGAGCATTACTGATCTGGTGCCGGGGGAGGCCTCCCAGCAGCAGGGAAATGTCTCCTGGTGTACAAATGTTCAACAGCTGGTAATGTTCTATCCCCAGTGACTGGAGGAACAAAGAGAAGCTACAAGCCATGTTGCTAATACAGCCAACTGGAGGGTGACAATTCTTCTTCGCAATTTGCTTTCATGCCACACAGGAGAAAAACAAAACCTTTTCCTGATAAATGGGTCAAAATGTCCATTTTCAGATCAGAACTTGCACTTTTCAGTGGTGTGGTGGTTAGGGCCCTAGCCTGGCCTCTGGAAGTACCAGTCTCTCATTTGGCACAGTGTTTTTCAGCTGTGAAATGTTTCGGCCTCAGCATAGTGTTCTGAATACCTCTAATAACTGGTGATAGTTGAGTGAGGGTCCCATAGGCATAGTTGGGAGGACAGGGTCACTGCTGCCCCAAACTGCAACCCTTGGGCAGGCACAGAATTTACCCTCTCCCCCATGTGTCTCCCCCAAACATAGAAGTCAAGCTAGGTGTATAGAGGGTCCCCTTTACCTCACTGGACAGTTTTCTTGGCTTCTTATGGTTGACATGCATGAGTTCTGTACCCTGATGCTACATTTTAGCTGCTCCTTGAAGCACAGGTATACTCCAACAGTTGTAGATCACTGTACTGGGCCAGATCCTCAACTGGGGTAAATCAGCATAAGACCAAGTGTCTTTGATCGAGTCATCTTAACTTACATCCACTGAGGAGGTGGCCCATTTTTTGTTTTATGACTGGGGGTGACTTCGTGTGAGCAGCTCAAACATTAGGGCTATGTCTACACTGGCGGGTTATTGCACAAGCATATCTTGCACAAGAGCGTCCACACCAGCCAGAACGCAGCGCAAGAATGCTGAGCTCTTGCGCAAGAAAGCGTGCACACTGGCGGATGCTGTTACGCAATAACTTGGCCCCGGAACCCTGCTGGGTAACGCGCTTAAAGGGACCCCTGGACAGCCCTTTTCCAGCGGCTGCGTGCAGAGGCACCTCATTGAGGCATCCAGACACACAGCCATGTCCTCCAACTCAGCCTCTGAGCAAGTGCCCCCTGGGCACCATCGCTGCCTTGCTCACAGACAGAGCCGGAGGAGGACCCCACCCAGCAATGTCCCATCACGTCCATAATTGAGGCTGTGGAGGTCCTTCTGCAAGGACCCACACTGCTCCAGCAGGAACTGGAGACCAGACAACACATGCTCGATCAGATGCATGCAACAGCTGCACTCGGGCACCCCCACCCCACCACCAACAGGCACCTGTGTAGCCACGACACCAGTGGGGACTGGTGGGAGCGCCTGGTGCTGGGACAATGGGCGACCAGCACTGGGTGCAGAACTTTAGGATGCGCAGAGGGACATTTCATGAGCTCTGCACCTGGCTCGCTCCTGTGCTCCGGAGGCAGGACACCCACCTGCGCCCCGCCATCCCTGTGGAGAAGAGGGTTGCGATTGCCCTGTGGAAACTGGCCACCCTGGACAGCTACCGCTCCGTGGCAATTCAGTTCGGGGTGGGCAGGTCCACCGTCAGCACGGTCGTCCGGCAGGTAAGGCCCTCCATGGACCACAGGCTCGTCCTAGGGGAGGGAAGGGGCCAGACCAGGTGGGGGGAGGCTGTAGGGGCAGGGGGAAGCCCCGCACCCAGGGGGTCATGCTGTCCCTCCTGCACACAGCCCCACTGTTGGGGGGGGGGAGGAAACCCCGGGGGGCAGAGGGCCCTGGCCTGCTTGGGGGGAGGGGCCATCAAAGGGAGGGTGAGCACACCCCAGGGACCCATGTACACACTGTGTCTCATTCCATGCATCCCCTGTGCTCCCATGTGCCCCTCTGCAGGTCATCCATGCCATCAATGACGTGCTGCTCCAGAGGGTGATCCACCCCCATGACGTGGACACCACCATTGCCGGCTTCACCAGCCTCAGGTTCCCGAACTGTGGGGGAGCCGTAGACGGGACCCACATCCCCATCCAGGTGCCAGAGCACCGAACGGCCTGGTTCATAAACCGGAAGGGCTACTGCTCAGTGGTGCTCCAGGAGCTCGTGGACCACCAGGGCCGGTTCCAGGACATTTATGTGGGGTGGTCCAGCCGGGCCCACGATGCTCGCATCTTCAGGCACTCAGGCCTGTGCTACAGGCTGGAGGCAGGCACCTACTTCCCCCAGCGGGAATTCACCATTGGGGATGTCAGGATGCCGGTCTGCATCTTAGGGGATGCAGCCTATCCCCTGATGGCCTGGCTGATGCGGCCATACACCGGCCAACTGGACCACAGCCAGGCCACCTTCAACGCCCACCTGGACCGGGCCCGCAATCCCGTGGAGTGCACCTTTGGGCATCTGAAGGCACGGTTCAGGTGCCTCCTGACCCGCCTGGACATGGGGGTGCAGCACATCCCGGAGGTCATCTAGGCATGCTGCGAGCCGCATAATATTATTGAGGGGAAAGGGGAGACCTTCCTCCCAGGTTGGATGGCAGGTGAGGGCCAGGCCTACCAGCAGCCCCAAACGGCTGCCACCCGGCAGACCAACCGCCATGGGGTGTGGGTCCGGGAAGCCCTCCGGGTGATGCTGGACCAGGCCCCACAATAGGCCGCTGCTACACCTCTGACCGCAGGGATGCCCCCCGTGCCCCCACTTCCCACTCCCATCACCACCTCTTCCCGCCACCCTTCCCTCACCTCCCAATAAATAAAATGCACTTGCTTTATATAAGGCACTTTTATTTACACGGGGAAGGGGGTGCACTGTGGGGAGGGGGGAGGAAGGGGCCCTGAACTGGGAGGAGAGGGGAGGAGGGGCCCCTGAATTGGGAGGAGGGGGGAGGAGGCGGCCCTGAACTGGGAGGGCCTCATGGGTGTGAAGGGAGGCTTCTCCCACCCCCACGGGTGTGGGGGTGCCTCGTGCCGGGTCGGGGCAGGCTGCACCAGGAGGTGCCGAAGTTGGGGGGCCACAAGACGGAGCACGGGCATGTCAGGGGGCGAAGTGGGGGGAGGACTGGGCACGTCAGGGGGGGCAACAGGAGGGGGCCTGGCCACGCTGTGCTGCGGCGCAGGGCCCATACGCTCCGCAATGGTTCCCAGGAGGGTGTACATGCAGTCACAGCGTTCAATATACTGGCTCCATACCCGCTCCCGCCACTCCTCGTCGGCACGGATTTTGTTCCTAAGTGAAGCGCTCCATGCGCTCGATGGCACAGACATGGCGGTGGAGAAGGTGGTGGTGGTCTCGAGTGCTCTGCAATGGGCCCTGGATCCTTGGCGCCAGCGGGATGGGGCTGGAAGGTCCCTCGCTGGCAGGGGGTCCCACTGCAGGAGAAGCAGAGGAGAGCAACATGGTCAGTGAGCCCTGCTCCATGGTGTTCCGGCGCCCCGTGCCCTCCTCCCAGCACGTCACGATGCCCGGGGACAGGTGTGGCTGGCGAGGGGGAATTCCCCTGGGGCAGTGGAAGAGGGGGTCCCAAGGTGGCCCAGGAGCCCCCGGGGGGCCGCATGTGCTTGGGGGGCCTGTTGTGCCTTCCCCAAGGGAAGCTACAGTGTCCCAGAGGTGGCCATGAATGTGTGATGTGTGCAGCACCCTTTAGGCTGTGTGGGGTCAGGCCTGCAACCTTGGGGCTGGCCTACTCCTGGCCAGATCTCTCCCCCGCCCTCCCCCCAGGTCTGGTTGAGCAGAATCCCTGGGGTACCAGGCATGTGCTGGGGCTAGCTGCCGCTTCTCTGTGCCACTTGGTCTGGCTGCACATAGGGTTGCCAGATGGTTTCAGCAAAAATACCGGTCACACTTGACATTACATGACAATCTACATTACATATTAGTTAGAAAATACTGGACATTTATATTTTCTCATTTATATCCTCTCAATTTGTTTCCCGAACAGAAAGCTCAAATACTGGACTGTCCGGTTCAAAACTGGACACCTGGCAACCATAGCTGCACGAGGTTGCACGTGCTGCATGCCTCTGCACAGCATGTGGCCAGGCTGTGCCATGTGCCGCTACCTCTCCCCCACCCTGTGGCCTCCCTCCCTGCCCCCAACACACTTGCGAATGGTAGCCACTGCACTCACCAGACAATCCCTCGCCAGCTTCTGAGGATGCCGGGACACGTCCTGACTGCTGCTGGGCTGGGATGGTGGGGTCTGGCTGCTGTCCTCTGACGCCTCCTCCTCCTCCTCCTCATCTGTGGACCCGTCTTCCTCCTCCTCCTCCTCCGGTTCCCTGGGTCGGACCACTGGGGTGGCCACCGCTGTGGCAACCTGGGCCAGCAGGGGACTGGCCCCTGTGTCCCCCAGGATGTGTTGCAGGCGGTGGTAATGGGGACAGGCAGTGGCTCCGCCGCCCCCACGCTCGCTGGCCCGCACATAGGTGAGGCGCAGGTCCTTCACCTTGGCCCGGACCTGTTCCAGGGTCCGGGCCGGGTGTCCCTGTGCGGCCAGCGCCTGGGCCATCTGGGAGAAGATCTGGGCATTTCTCCTCCCGGACTTGGGGTCCCGGAGGGCCTCCTCCTTTCCCCAGAAGTCCAGGAGGGCATTCACCTCAGCGGTGCTCCAGCATGGAGCCTGCCATTTGGTGCCCCTGTGGGCCTGCTGGGTGCTCTGGGGTGGCTCCTCGGTGGGCTCTGAGGGACCTGGCTGAGGCTGGGCAGCTGCCATTGCTCCCCCCGGGTGCTACCCAGGCAGCACGTGGCAAATGGCTGTGCTGCGTGCCAGTGCCTTTAAGGGGGGGCCAACTAGGGGGAACCAACGAGTGGTGATTGCCCGTATGGAGTGTCAGAGAGGCCACCTGTTTTTGACTGGAGGCCAATTCTTGTGCAAGTACGTGTTTGCCGGACGTCCACACTGCCCTCTTGCGCAAGGAGCTGTCTCTTATCATGCTGTACTGTAAATTTCCTTGTGCAAGAGCGGGTGGGCAGTGTAGACGCTCTGCGGATTCTTGCGCAACAATGGCTGTACTTGTGCAATAACCCGCCAATGTAGACATAGCCTTATAGTTGATAAGATTGCTGAATTGAGAGGTCCTCTATCCCAGTGCCTAAAACAGGACACACACACACACACACACACACACAAAGGTCATTCAGAGGTTAACATTGCAATAAGCCAGAAATATACTAAAGTGGCTTTCCAAGCAGCAACTGGAAATCTGAGTAATAGCAGGCAAGGAAGATATATATAACTCACTGGATTTGGCTGAAATGTAAAGTCAAGGGCCTGTCCACACCTGATTATTCAGAGACATGTTTCCATAATTTAACACAGACCAGAGCCACACCGCTTTCAGTCTTCAAATTCCTGAAAAAATCAAACTCTAGATATTCTACGGCAGGCATTTTTCACAAGATTAGAGCTGTTAGCTCAGTGTCTGGTCAAATTCCAATTTGTAATTACATTCCACCTACCTAAAATTCTCCCAAACAAGTTCAATTAGAAGTGTTATTCTTCACTTCCTGTTTTATACAGCTTCACCATGTTTTCATTCATTTTTAGCCAGTGGTCATCATCTACCCCAGAGGTAGCTGCATTTTCAGCTATGTTTGAATGATTGCTATATATATATGCTGTCTGTGAAGTAGTTAGAGATCATTCAGGAAAACAGGTGCTAGAACTGTCAGTCATTTTCATTAACATAAATAAGATCTGTTTCATTTTAGTCACTTTAAAATCATTGAGTCATGTATTGATTTCTCAGTAATTTATGAGCTTTATGTCTTGACTGGAAACCCATCAGCATGACGGTTTGCAATAAGAAATGGGCATGGAACAGAGATAGATGGTTGCTACTATTATTGAGGTTTCAATGTTTCTAGAACCGATCATGGCATAAAACAACAGTTTGGGGGCACTGAGTATTAAAGCTACACATTTTTCTAAAATCTTCAGTGCACAAGCTACATAGGAGGTATTGTCTTGTATTGCTTGCTATACGCTGTGTAATCATAGGGCCAGGCTGTCATGCCATTGCTTGCACTGACTGTACTCCACAAGCAGTTCTCTCACCCCCACCCTTACACCTACTTCTGGTGGAAGCACAAATAAGGTATTAAAATCTGGGCCCTGCGTGTAAGTGAGGAGGATAAAGGGTATATAAGGACAGGTGCAAAGGCAGGCAGGACCATAGAAGGGGAGTTATACAAATGGAACATGCAACTCACTGAGGGATGTGCTAACAGCGCTGCTTCAAAAGCAGTGGGGGCTTAGCATGGTTTCTGCTGTGCCGGGGGGCAGTCTGAGTTTTCGGAAGTGGGGAGCAGGAAGCTAGGGGAAGGGAAGCGTTTTCTAATCCAACAGCCCCTGGAGCTAAGTTGACTCGCTCCAGTTTTGGTTGCACTGCTTGTCTGTGGCACACTCACACGCGCCAAGCCCAGTGTGGTCATGAATTTTTCATTGGTGAGGAGAAAGAAAGCAAGGAGTGCACAGCCCAGCACTAAGGGAGCATGCTCCAAACCTCTCAGAGACCCCCACTGACATTGGCAGCTCACCACTGGCAGTGGAGAACCCTTAAAGAGGGGATTTATAAAGAGCAGGAAGGGGAAAAATATCTAAAGCCAAAATGAGTCTCTCTTTGCCTCCCCCTTGTCCTCTCACCATCCTCTATTCTTTCCTTCTCCTTTCTGTTTCTTTCCCACATACTCTTCTTCAGTTCTCCCCTCTTCCTCCCTTTCCTTTTTCCCCCTCCAATCTCTGGAACTCAGTCTCATCCATACTCTGTCTTCTCTTTCTTTCCCTCCCCCTTCCCCACATTTTCTAACTTCTTCCCACTGCTCAGATCTGCTTCTAAACAGGCCAAGGTTTGTTCCAGCATCAAGTCTGAGCGATTTCAGCTCCATTGCTTTGTCATCCTCATTACATGTCACCAGACACTCTTAGGGTGCAAAGGGGAGCCGGGGAACAGCTCCCCACAGCAGCACCAATATGGTGGGGCTGAGCTTACTTCCACACTGGCTTCATGCTAATGAAGCTCCCCTGAGTTCAACAGAACTACACCTGGCTTACCCCAGTATTTGTGGGACCAGATTCAGGCCCTACGTTTCCTAGCATGGGGAGGGTGAAGGGGGAATAAATCTGATCAGGCAATGAGATGACAACCACATGGACCAGAACTGAGTAGCCACATTATCTTGCTGAAGTTCCGGTATCACTGTCCCTCACAGCCTCCAGCACAGGGAGCAGGCCAGGATCGTGGCTGGATACGGCTGCTCTCCAGTGTACCTCAGCAGCTGCAGCAGTGGCTAAGGGCAATCCGAGTGCAACTTAGAGCTGCCTTGAGGCTGATCTAATTTACACCAAGGGCTCACTAGGCCCCTGGATGTCCACAGAATATGGAGAGGCCCAAAGGAAGCATAGAGCCTCTTTTCCCACCCGCACATGAACTCAGTATAACTTGGTTGAAATGGAGACTTGAGGCTTTAGGCTGGAACCGTTAGCTGTGTGTTGCTGAAGTAGCAATCGGGACCTTAGTGATCTCTGAGTAAGCTCTGCAGCATTCAGAGGGAAAATACCATCCTCTGGAACATTGTAACTTTAACTGATTTTTTTTTAATAATTCCAGTCAGTAAAGTCTAAGGGGTTTTTCTGTTTGTTTTGGTTTTGGACTATTGGGCTGCGTCTAGACTGGCAAGTTTTTCTGCAAAAGCAGCTGCTTTTGCGGAAAAACTGCCAGCTATCTACACTGGCAGCTTGAATTTGCTCAAGAACACTGGCGATCTGATGTAAGATTGTCAGTGTTCTTCTTAAATACTATGCTGCTCCCGTTCGGAAAAAGCCCTCTTGTGCAAATGTATTTGCGCAAGAGGGCCAGTGTAGACAGCTCAGGACTGTTTTTAAAAAGCCCGATGGAGAAAATGGCGATCGGGGCTTTCTTGCACAAAACGCGTCTAGACTGGCACGGGCGCTTTTCCGCATAAAAAGTGCTTTTGCGCAAAGCGTCGTGCCAATCTAGACGCTCTTTCATAAATGCTTTTAACGGAAAAACTTTTCCGTTAAAAGCATTTGCGGAAAATCATGCCAGTCTAGACATAGCCTTGGTGTTTTTAAAAAGGATTTTACAGGTACACACACAGGTAGAGTCACAGATCAGTGTGCACAGATCAATGTGTGTGTACACAGAAAGGTAGGTATCCTGAAATGTTGAACAGGAGGGTTTTGGATAGATTGTAGAAACCATTTGATACACTGACAATTGGTGCAGTGTTTATATTCAATTCAGGTAGGAAAACCATTTTGGTACAATGTGATTCATAGATTACAAGGCCATAAGGGGCTATTCTGCTTATCCAATCTGGTCTCCTTTATAACAGGGGCCACAGAGAACTTCCCAAAATAATTCCTAGAGAAGATCATCCAGTCTGGATTTAAATGTGGCTATGTAAGGAGCTGCACTTCCTGTAGACATTTGCTTTTATATTAATGCAGGATATTTGTGTGCTATGTGAATAGCCTATAACCTCCTTCTTCTAGGTGTAAACTGGTGACAGTGGATCAATATTGTTGTACTTGTGTTGCAAACAGTTTCTCTCACCAGCTTAAAAATCACAGCTCCTCAGATGCTCATTCCAGTTAGTTATATCAAGCAGCAATTGCATGTGCTCCATTTGCAACTCTGCATCTAAATTGTGCAGGAAAACGTGTCCAGCCTATTATATCATTTATAATCACTAATTTAACTATTCACTCACAGTTGCCGCTTGATATGACCAAGCTGTTTAGCTAAGTCTTGAAGGAGTGCATGTGTGTAAAATAAAATAACTATTATACTCCAGTCATCTGAAGAAGTGGGTTTTGCCCACAAAAGCTCATGATACCATCTACATGTTTTGTTAGTCTTTAAGGTGCTACTAGACTATTTGTTGTTTTTTTAAGTTTTTCCTGTTACAGACTAACTTGGCTACTCCTCTGAAGCTTTTCACCAAAGCTATGTTACAGCCCCTGTGTAGATTTCTATAGCATATCTCTGCATGATACCTTTGTGAACACCAGATAGGGGCTAAGTTTGACGTTATAAATCTCAGCCATTTATCCCTAGCTAGGACAGTAGCACTCTTCATTTTAAAGCTTAAAATGTGCCTCACTGGCCTGAACTGCAGAGGTATTAAGCATCCAGAATGTGCGCTGACTTCAACTGGTGTTGTGGGCGTTCAGCATTTTAGACTCTGTATTTCACATTTCTCCAGTTCAAAACCTGCTGAACTATTTCTGTTGAAATTTCCCAGAGATATTCATTCCCTTTTGGACTGAGTCCAGGCAGGAGACATTTCAGCACCATAGGAAAATGTGTGTGAAAGGCCCAGAGACCTGAAAAGAGAGGCTGAGAATGAAGACCCGTCCTCCTTAAAGCTATAGTGCTGCCCCAGTACAGTAACGGTAGAATTGTTTTCTCTAGATTGAGATTTGATTCCCACAATATAGGGCTGTCAACAAGGTTCTAGATTCTGGGCCTTGCCCCCTCACGTCCCTCTCTGGCTATGTCTACACTATGGAGCTTTATCGGAAAAAGGTATGCAAATTGTGCTCCGCACTGGACCAATTTTCGGAAAAAAAACCTCTTTTGGAAGAGCCTTCTTCTTTGTGGGAGGAGGAAGATAGGGCTTCCAAAAGAGCGCGCCTGCTCTTCTGCAAAAAAAAGCAGAAAAAAAAGTTCCCTGGACGCAGCAAAGTGTTTCTGAGATACCCCGTAATCTAGATTTAGCCCCAGTGACTTTAAGGTACCACATTTTTGAGGACTACCCCTTGTAGAGGACACTGAAGATGCTATTTTTAGCAGCTGCTATACATAATTTCCTACATTAAAATTCAATAGCCCAAGAAGGCAGCTCAGGGCTAGATTCCAGGATGTAAAAACCATAAGTGTTCAATGACACACAAATGTGCAATGAAATATGAGAAAAATAAATAATTAAAAAAACCCACCACAAACATGCCTGCTGTGAAAAAACTGCCAGCCTCCAGGAAATTATTTTTTTTTTTTTTAAAAAACAACTAACTAAACTCCCCCAGGAAAGCACAATCCAAGGCTATGGAAACTGATGCCTCTGCTTGGAACCAGCCTTTCACCTTGTATGAATACAATGGTGCAAGCCATTGATGGTGGTCAGGCCGTGCTGTACCGGATAGCTATGCACCCAGGCTGCAGGGAAGGTAGACATACTAACCAGAGCCGTCCCTCGGGGAGGGTGAATTGGGGCAACCGCTCCGGGCCCCGTGCTTTGGGGGTGGGGGGCCCTGCTTTGACATCATGGAGTCAGGAAGAGTGAGGACAGCAGTCTGCCTTGAACAGAGCAAGAAGAGGCAGCCAGGGAGCAGGACACACGTGTGGTGTCTGGCTCTGCCTCCCCTAGCAGTTCATAGTATTTGGCATAACTGGGAGGGGAATGCTCAGCAAACCCAGATCAGGGGCTTCTGGCTGCTGCGCAGATAGCTGGGCTCCCCCATGGCACCTGTGCACAGGTCACACAGTCCCAGGGCAGCACTGGCAGGAGGCTGCTGTGCATGCACCTCCCCCACCCTGTGCACCCACCACAGTCCTGCCATTATTTCAATGGGGAGGCCAGGGAGGGTGAGGATCCCAGCTCAGGAGGCAGCACCAGCACATAGTGGACAGGCAACCTGACCACCACTGGATGTGCCTTGCTCCAGGTAAAAGTCTCTTCAGCCCATGCCCTGCAGAGCAGCTGGAGCCCCATTGCCCCCCCCCCGATCCCTGAAACCTGCACCCCCAGCTGAGACCCTGCACACACCCTGCCCCATGGGGGACCCACACCGGCTGATTTGTCCTAGGTCCCGTACCTCCCCTCCTCCCCCCATGGACAGCCCTGGAGTTAACATATCCCTCCTGGCGCCCCTGGCTAAATTTGCACTGGTGTGATTCAGACTGAGTGCTACCCAAGATATCTGTTGGTTCCATAGCGGTGAGCATCCCTCTGAGTCCAATACCTCAGCATGGCGCTAGGAAGTGCTGTGCTGCAGGAAATGCTGGTGGTGACTCAAGAAAGGGTCCTCATCTTTCTCAATCAGCATCAAACTATACCTCCGCCTGGTTCACGCGGCTGACAGACTTGTTAGGCCCCTGGGCAAAGTTGAGGTGGGCCTGGCTCCACACTTCTGGAAGGGGCAGGACCTTGAGTGGAAGGGGTAGGGCCAGGACAGCCAGGCCTTTAGTGACACTTGGACCTGCCACGCCTGGCCCCCCCAGCAGCCCTCAGAGCCTCCTGCAACCCACCCTTCAGGGCTCTGGCAGCATTTCTGTCACTGGGTGTTGTGTTGCTGCACACCATTAGAACAGCTATGGGGTTTCTGCCCCAGAGGAGGCTATATTTGAGTGACTGGTAAAGGGATGCCTGTGTATGGCTTAAGGTGCTTTGGGATGAAGCACTCACAGCCATTGAACCAAACCATGTCAAGGCGACGGGGGCAGGAGCTCCCTTCCCCCACTCCCAGTTCCAGCGCCTGTCAGCACTTGAGACATTATTGCCTGTGATCAAGTGGTTAGCAGGGGCCCAAGACAGCCAAACACATGGAAGCTTTATTATTCCTGCATGTTCAAGTTGTTTCATCCATCCCACATGTCTTGGGAAGAGGAAGCTTGAGCTCTCATTGCCCATTTTGGATCTTTCCCTACCTCATACTCTTGAGGGGCCTTGGCAGGCAAGCGGCCTCACATCCTTCCCCTTCCCAGGTCAGTCTGTTTCGTTATCCATTCTCTTCTGATCCAGCCGCCTCGCTCAGAATTCATTCCGGCCCAGAGATTGTTCCCGTTTCATACAGGAAGGCCCCTGGGGGCCACTGCAGGGCTCATTGAGCATTCCACAGGCCTCTCCGCTGCCCACAACCTTGAGCCTATCTCTTCTCCCCTTGCTAACTGCTCCTTCCCTCCCCACTCTCTCTCACTCCCTTTCCCTCTGCAGTGCAGGCTGATTTCCACCGCCATGCTGCAAAACACAGCCATGTGTCCTCAGGCAGTTGGGATAGGCTCTGGTTTGGGCATGAGGGCTGATCAAAGGAAGGCAGGGGAGAGAGATGCCTGTCAGAGGCACAGAGAGGAAAGCAAAGGCCCCAGGGCAAGTCTCAAATCGTTTGTCTCTGACCCATCTCCCTCCTAACAGTGCTCTGCACCACTTGGGAAGACAGTGCAAAGGCAGGGTTTCAGGTGCAAGAAAGTTCTCCCCTGCAAGCCCAAGAGCTGAAGGTCCCATCCATGCAAGGTGACCAGACAGCGAGTGTGAAAAATCAGAACAGAGGGTAGGGGACTATAAGCACCTAGGTAAGACAAAGTCCCCCAAATATCAGGACTCTCCCTTTAAACTCAGGACACCTGGTCTCCTTACACACACGGAGGAAATGGAGATGTATAGGTATAGGTATGACCTGCTTGTGTCATTTGAGAAGAGGCCACAGAGGATTCACTGGATGTACCATTTGCCATTCCCCCTGTCCTTACAGAGCAGTTCTGCACTCTTATTGGGCCCCTCCCCCTCCATTGCCACACTGTGAGTTCATTTCTCAGGGAGTAAAGCTATGTGAGCTGACCCCTTCTTCCCAGCCAAGAAAAGGCCCCTACCCCTGTGAGGCCAACAGTGAGTTAGCTAGCACTCTGCGCCCCATTAGATCCCCCGAGAAAGCTAGTTACGGTAATTAACTTAGAAGGCCAGTGGGCTGCCAGACCTAATAAGCCAAGTAGCCCATCTGCTGAAGCCTGATCAAGAGGCACAGGAAGGAAGCTCTAATGAGGAGAAGAACAGGGCTAGCTAAGTTCAGAGGCCTCAAAGAAGGGAGACCCCTGCTCCTGCAGAGAGGGCTAATAATGGCACAGGGGATATTGCAGTTAGTAGTGTTGTATGGGGCTGTAAGGTGGCCGGTGGAGGGAACTCAAGCAAATGGGTGGATGTGCTACTGGTAGAGTCAGAGCCAGTTTCTGTGGTGCAAAGAGGCAGGAGTAGAGCAGTGTCTGTTACACCAACTCTCACCGTGATATGGTGAGACTGGGCAGGTGACCATATTTCCCACAGTGAAAACAGGACATGGCCTGTGTCTGGCCCTGCCAAATATTCCTCTGTGCCACCATGTTCCCTGTATTCTGAATGCTTGGGCTCAGAGTCAAATGCTGCCCAGCAGAGCTGCTGCACCCTCCCCCCACATGTGTTTCTATTGGAGGGGCATATCTGCACATGCATTGGTGTGCATACAGTTTATTGTGCCCACAGCTGGAAAAAATGAGAGAGCACATTGGCCCCTGAAGGGGCATGCCCCCCCAGTTTGGACAAAACAGGACAGGGTTCCCATTCCCCCCACCCCCAATCACAAATCTTTGTTCTTTTAAAACTCCTGATTGCTGAGAATGGGGAAAAAGTCAGGGGTTTGTTCACTTCTGTTGCACAAAGGAAACAAGATTTTGGGAGCCCACATAGTATGGGGCAGACTCACCACCTGGCACCTCCATCCATCCAAGGAGTTAGCTTGTCTTCTCACTGGATACCTCCCTCTAGCTGGTGTCTCCCCATGTTCTCGCTGGTCCCTCTAGTCCAGACCCATGTCACCCTTTGACCACGGCATCCTCTTCAGGACACTGCCCTCCGCAGTGCCCACTCCAGTCTCTCAGCACCCCCTTCCAGGGGTGTTGCTTACCCAACTGTGCACTCCAGGGTCCTCCCCTTCCAAGGGGCACCTAGTTCTCCCAGGGAACACCCAGTTCCCTTGTACCCACCTTGCCTCAGTGACCCACTGTCAGTCTTCATCTAGCCCCAGCCTCAGAGGCAAACTGCAGTCTGTAATGGCCACTCATCACTGGCAAAGGGGTGTGGACCTGGCCACAGCTTCCCCAGCACTGCTCTAGCTCCATGAAGCCTCCTGCTTCCCAGGCAGCCAAGTCCCACCTACTCTCTAGCGAGAATGAACTTCCTCTTCTCCCTCAAGGAGCCCCTCTTTATATAGCCCCCAGCTGGGCCCTCATTAGCCAGAACTGCCTCAGCTGGGGCTTCCCTCTCAGCCCTGACTCAGGGCTGGGGTTTTGCCCTTAAAGGGCCAGTGCAGGGCAAGCGCCCTGTCACACCATATTATGACCAGAGAGTCCAGCTCCTTGCAGGGAAGAGACATTAAGGCCTGGTCTACACTGTGGCTGCGTCTAGACTGGCATGATTTTGCGCAAAAGTGGCTGATTTTGCGCAAAATCTTGCCGCCTGTCTACACTGGCCGCGAGTATTTGCACAAGAACACTGACTTTGTAATGTACAAAATCAGTGGTTCTTGCGCAAATATTCTGGCGCTCCGCTCAGGGATAAGCCCTCTTGCGCAAGTGTTCTTGCGCCAAGAGGCCAGTGACAGCCACGTTAATTTCTTGCGCAAGAAAGCCCGATGGCTAAAATGGCCATCGGAGCTTTCTTGCGCAAGAGAGCGTCTACACTGGCACGGATGCTTTTGCGCAAAATCAAATCTTTTGCGCAAAGGCACATGCCAGTATAGACTCTCTCTTGCACAAATACTTTTAACGGAAAAACTTTTCCATTATAAGTATTTGCGCAAAATCATGCCAGTCTAGACGCAGCCAATATGGGAAGGTCGAAGTAAGGTACACAACTCCAGCTACGTAAATTACGTAGCTGGACTCGATGTATCTTAGATCACGTTTCCACACCCTCCACACAGCAGGAGGAGGATGGGAGCAAACACTCCTGCCGGCTTCCCTTACTCCTTATGAGGAACAGGAGTACCAGCACCGACAGGGGCACCCTTTGAGTTCGATCTGGTGGGTCTATACTACACCCACTAAATCAAACCCCAGAAGATCAACCGCGGCAGCGGCAATTTGCAGCGTAGTATAGACGTGCCCTAAAGGCTGCGGGAGCTACTCCAGTGTTTAGGTGGATGTAGCTGCCCTATCGCTGTGCTGTGGCTATTTCACAACTTGCCAAAGATCATTGCCTCTCCCCTGCCCCTTTCCTCCTTGGAAATGCAAAGTGCCCAAACTAGCTACTCTGGCTGAGGGCTGGGCAGAGGAATCCAGTCTACCAGGGATGGTCTAGACAGTATTTGGTCCTGCCATGGGGGCAGGGGACTGGACTCGATGACCTCTCGAGGTCCCTTCCAGTCCTAGTATTCTATGATTCTATGATTCTAAGTGTGTGCTATTTGGGGAGCAGTTACCTCAATTCCTTGCCTTTTTATGGCTTGGGCCCCTGCTCCAATCCCTTTCGCTCTCTGTCTCTCTTTCTCTGCAGCTCAGCTTCTCTTATCTCCGGTGGGAACTTTACTTAAGATGGGTGAGGATGGAGGGCTGGGGGAAGGAGCCTGGAAACACACAGGAGGAGCAGAGGCAGGTGGGAGGGACAGATGGCTGGGTGGGGACAGAGATAACATGTGGGAGTGGCAAAGGCAGGCGCAGATGGAGAAAGAAAATGTTGAGGGGGAAGGAAATGGGGTGAATAAACTGAATTAAAAAAAGGCTGGAGAGAAATATGGCCACCCGGCTGGGAGTTGCATGCCTCCCATTTAAAGTGGCTTCCATTCTCTCCCTGGAGTGGTTTGGCTGATGCCTGGAAAGGGAAGAAAATGTTTGTATGTGATTTTTTTTTTTGGTTAATAACAGTCATCTATTTATAGGCCCTAAATTATACATCGTGAACACTGCTTAGAGACAAGACATGTTATTTGGCTGCCAGCAGGGAATGGCTGGGGGGCAGGGGGAGAGAGCAGAGAATAAAAGCTTTTAGCTCCCAACAACCCTTTCCTCTCATTTACACCGAAGTGCACATTGTGTGTTGTAAGGACAACTAATCCGAGATAGGAGCGAGAGAAGGGAAGAATGCAGTCAGGGTCAAACTGCAGAGCAGAAGCCCAGAATCTTTTTTTCTGCTGAGCAGTGTATTTAGTGTGGGTGGTACTGGTGGTGCACTGAATTTTCTAAAGCTTTTCTATAGGTAGCAGAACTAGGGAACCTACAAACTGCCACACTAGAGCAGATAAATAGTTCATGTTGGTCAGTATCTCATACACACACACACACACACACACACACACACTTCCTGCACCTACTGAAGACAATAGTTTTTGCCATTGGCTTCACTGCATGAAGCGCTAAGCCCATAAGCTGTTATACCAAGGGTGGGCAATAATTTTAGAAGAGGGGCCACTTCAGAAATTTGCGAAGTGGCCCCGGGCCACCTCAGAAGGGGCAGGGCCTCAGACGGAAGGGGCAGGGCCAGGGCGCTTCCATGCTTCCCCGCTCACAGACCCTGATTGGCCTGGGGGTGGGGGAGCGCATGAAATCTTTGCCCCCGCCTCCCCAAAAGAGAACTGCCAGCTATCTTCTTCCTTCGACTTCCTGCTGCGTAGATAGCGCCAAAAGCTGAATTAAGCTATTATGACTACAGTTATGCAATTGATGTAGCTGAAGTTGCGTACCTTAATTCGACTTTTGCCCTGCTGTGTAGATGTGCCCCAAAGGAAATAACTTATTTTGAAATAATAACTCCCAAATAACAATTTTGAAATAAGCACTGTTCCTCATGACAAGCAGGAGTTGTTATTTCAAAATAATGGGCTTGGTAGTGTGGATTCTCCACTTGTTATTTCAAAATAAGTGTAGACCAGGGCCAAGGGAGGTGGACACATGCGTGCTGTGGCAAGTCCCTTAATCTGAGCCTTCCCAATTGGGTTTGGCCCTATATGTGTGTGTGTGTGCGTGCTGGAGGAAGCTGAAGAGCCTGGCTCAACAAGACAGAGTTAAAGGGTGCCCAGGCTGGCAGAAAAGATGGGGGGGGGTGGTTAATGGTATCTCAGCACATTAGGTGACATCCCAAGGGATTCAACCCAGCTGATTCCAGCCTCAACCATTGGATGTTCAAAGTCTAGGTTCAAATTGAAATATTGCAGGTCAGATCAGTCTGTAACAACTACTGCCTGTATGGCATATATGAACCCTTCTCAGCTGATACTGCCTGGGGATTTGTCTGATGAAGACATACATCTGGGCTGAAGTTCTGCAGAACCACATCTACTATTTCATTCCATTTTTCTCAGTCTATCTAGGAGCTCATTCAGTTGAAATTACAACAGCTTTTCCAAACCTACGCAGGAAGGGCAGATTCTTGTATATATTTTGGGGAGAAGTGGAGGGGGAGTGTGCTTAAAATGCCAAAGCTTGAGCCTGTAAGATGAAATCTCCACTCAGCCCTGAGAAGGAACAGTCAGATTGATGGATATAGCTCATCTTGGTGGGGAAAAAACACAGGTGAGTGATCCTGCCAGATGAGAGACTGAATCTTATTGGTCAAGTGGGAAAGGTTGTTGGGTGTGAGACCAGTGTTACGCCTACCCATGGCATTTCCTGCAGATAACTAACATTGGTCCTAACCACTTCTACTGCCAAATTCTGTGCTGTTGATTTCTTGGCCAATTCCCTTAATGATCCAGCTGTGGCAGCAGAATCTCCTACCCACATGATCAAGAGACTTAGAAAGATGCATATTCCCTTCTGACCCCACACTTCAAATTAGCACCTCTGTCCTGCTACTTCCGCACACTACTATATGGCAGAACAATGCATTGCTTGTACATTCACACAACTCCCCACCACCACCCACTCCTGCCCTCGCTTCCGTTCCTCGTTTCTCCTAAAGCAGCTGGTGCCTCCTTGCAGTGAGAATCCTGGGTAGCGGAGGCTCTTTGCAGAAGGCGAGCTGGTTTCTACGTGGGTGAGATTGTTGTTGCGAGGACTCAAGAGAAGGAGAAAATCTCCTCTGTTACTAAGCAGGGATCTGAGGGCCGTTGTTGGGGGAGAAGCAAAAGAATTCCATAAAAGGAAGAATTATTTTGCCTGCAGCCAAACCACCTCAGTTCTGATCCTGTCAGAGCTCTCAATGTGAGTCTCAGCAGCACTGGTCAGTATTGGAAGGAGAGCTGCCCACGGTAAAACATTGGGTGCTGCAGGAAGTGGAGCAGCAGTGCCAAAGCAGAGGGAGTTCTGCATTAGTAATAAACACATTTCCCCAGCATGTTTCTTAGGGGGTCTATGTCTCAGCCAAAAGCAAAAAGCCCTTTTGATCAGGAAGCTGCAATTCTAGCCTAATGCCAGTCTGGGTAATTAGGCTGTGCCCATTTCAACTCCTTCCTCTGTTTTAATTTGGCTACTGAGTTCTTCTTCACTCCACATCCTAAGTTGTTAGGTGACCGTCCACCAGAGAAATGGCTGTATGTCTATACTGGAGAGTGCCACTCTGGAATGCTTTAGTGAGCAAAAGGAATTGTGATTGTAAATTATTAGCAGTATACCTCCCGGATTCTGAGCGTGGAATGAACACCTCAAAGGGGAAGGAGACATGAATATAATCACGTGATTTCCACCTGCCTGATCCAATGTTGAAGCCAAGAGTTTTCCCAGAGTAAGAAATAAGTAATAAGTGAGCTGTTCTCTGCCTAAGGGTTCCAGCGAGGCAGCCACGAGCCGGATCCGGTGGCTTGGCAGCCTCTTGCCCACCCCTGTTCTACAACATGCTTGAAACCCCTCCCCCTCCTAGGACCAAACAAATGGCATATTTCACCAACGATGCACTTCACGTGGCCTGCCTAGACCACAGCTGCTTTTTCTCCATATGCCAAGCTGTTAAACTTGCTATAGGCAATGGGTGTGGAAAAGACTGCAGGTGTGGAGAGAATAGCAAAGTAAGGCTGGTGAAGTGATAACAGAAGACTGAAGAATTTTTCTGCAGTAAGAGGCCAGGAACTGAAGAGCAAATGAAGAGTGCATTTGAAGATAGCACAAATCCCCGATAAAGCCTCACAGAAATTTGATGAAAATTTCCAAGTGAATCAGGAAGTTAAAGCTAGGACACATTAAAGAATAAATCCATGAGGAAGGCGAAACTGGAAGGAGGAAGCACTATAGGCAGCTGGTGTGTGTATGCTCCTACACACAGAGGTGCTGGAGAGAATGAACTTTAACCCTTTGGCAGTTGTGGATATAATCATACAGCCATGTAATGGACCAGCCTGCTTAAGTTCAAGGCTTGCGTGCTAGTCAATAAAGGTAGCATGCTGTTCCCTAGGACTCCATGAGATGCTTAAGTGTAGTAGCCACTTAATGGAGGAGCACCACATACTAAGTCAACAACTTCAATTACTGCTGCCCCTGGTTTTCTCCAAGGATAAACTAGACCTGACCCTGTGTAGACTGTGTGGCCGAGAGTATCCTAGCCTCTGCGAGGGTAGAACTACAGCAAGGTGAGCCAGCTGGAATCCAGCCAAAGTTACTTTGTTTCACATCTTCCTCCAAATATTTCCCCCCCACCCAATCTCCCATTCTCTTGAAAATGGGTCTGTAAGTATGTCTGAAACTGTGCTGGAGACTTTATCATCCTGGCAAACACAGTCTATGCGTTGTTTGGAGACAGAGACTCTTTCAATCACATGTAATTAAGGGTGCCGCCTGTCCCAGCCCTTCTGGCAGTGCAGAGTAAATGCTAGGAAAATGGGGAACCAGCAGGAGGGGCACCCTCTGTCCCACAGATCCAGCCTATCCCCACTCATAGGAAAATATCACAGTGGGGATCTCCAGGGTATTGGTTCTTTTCCCACTTTTGTGGTTTTATTGGTTTAGAAAAAAGGCAGCCTATATAGACAGAAAGGACCAGCTGAGAGAAGCTAGGGCCCAGAGGGCACATCTATACTTACGAGAAAATTGATGCTCAGAGGTCGATCTTTTAGCATTTGACTTAGCGCAGGGGTTCCCAACCTGGGGTATGCATACCCCCAAGGGGTAAGAGAAGCTTGTCAAGGGGGTACAGGGAATATTTGGTAAATAACTAGACTATTCTAATTGAAATATTCCAGAAGTAGTAGTGTTAGTGAAAAAAGTTGTGAATTCTAGAGTCTAGAATTTATTTCCTTTCATATTGAATAGGGGGTACGGGAAGGTTTACTAAAAGCCAACAGGGTACGTGGACCGAAAAAGGTTGGGAACCCCTGATTTAGCGGGTCTAGTATAGACCCGTAAATCAAACGCTGAGGGCAGCCCCGCCCGGTGTCCGGTACTCCTCCTTCTACGAGGAGTAAGGGAAGGCAATGGGAGTGTTTGCTCCTGTCAGCCTCCTGCTGTGTGAACGCCACCCCAGCTCAGCTTAAGGTAAGCTGACTCCAGCTGCACATTTTTTCTAGCTGGAGCTGCGTACCTTAAGCCGACCTTCCTGGCCTAGTATAGACCATGCCAGAGAGAGCACTTGGATTCATGTTCTGAAGGAATGCAAATAGCAGAAGCTGTAGCCCCTGAATACTTTCCCTTGCTGAAGGGGACAAGGGCCCAAATTTGTGTGTGATCCTCCTTGAGCTGGGTAAGACTCTGGAGAGGTTTGGCCAGGATTGTGCCATCAGTTCATGCCAGGACCAGCCACACAGCCCCGGCACCAGTTCCTTCGCCTGGGACTTCAGAGCAGGCAGCAGCAGTCTGCCGGCCTGCGAAGGAGAGGGAGCACACTGCCTGAGTGGGCATGCAAAGGGAAGGGAAGCCTTGTTTGGGTAAAAAAAACCCAACCCTGTACCAGCAACACAAGCGTGCCACCACATTATAGACACAGAAGGAAGTGTGCAGGCTGCCCCATCCCCCGGGCTGGGTGTGCATCACCATGGCAGCACTGGGAGCCCAGCAAGGCACAGGAGCTGGTGAGGGGTGGGGAGGGAAGCAAAGGTCTGTCACAAAGGTCAGTGCAGAAACAGCCAAGCAAAAATGTCTCAGGACAGTCATGGAGAGTGTGACAAAGCAGGCAGATCGGAGATGTGACAATGTGGCTGTCGGGCTTTTCTGCAGTGGCTCAACAGTGCATATCAGCCTCAGGGCAGACTGTTAAGAACCAGGGCACAAACCCCAGATTATAGATCTCACAAGCATTTGGGATTCACCAACAAATGATCAATTGTGATTTCCTCAGCCACTGTCACAGCCTGAACATGGAGTCACAGACAGGCACCTTGGGTACTCCGAGCTGTCTTGTCTTGCCTCCAGGGAGCCTGCCTTTGTGATAGATGGTGCTGTACCAGGAATCACAGCAATATTCAGGTTAATTGTAATCCCAATGGACCAGTCTCTTACCCCACGTCAATTGCACTTTAGAATTCATACTAAACACAACGCTTGTGGACAATCCTATAATGAACTATTTAGAGATTCATTATACAGGGAAAGGAAATGAGAGATATTTACAAGGTTAAAGCAAGTAAAAATAAGTACTCACAAAAGGGTTCACATCTTAAGTTTCAAAAAGTCACAGAAAATTCCATAATAACCAATCACTATGTCTGTTAGGGCTAACCCAGGCTAAGCAGCTGGGGACCCCTTGCATATGCTTAGAAAATCTTGCCCTTTGGGGTATGTCTACACTGCAACAAGACACCCGCAGCTGGCGCATGCCCATTGCAGCCCCACAAAGGAAAACCCATGGCTGGCACAAGATAGGCGATTCAGGCTGGTGAGGGTCTAGGAGCCTATGAGGTGGGAGAAGCCAAGTGGTCAGGCTCTAACCCAAGCCTAGAAGTCTTCACAGAAATGAGACATCCCCATAGCCCAAGCCCCATGAGTCTGAATCACCAGGAAAGTGCCATCCCCAAGTTTTCCTTTGCCGTGTGGATATATTCTCAGAATCCAAGCAGCATAGAGATACAGTTCCTCCTTTTTAAGGAGATTTATTCCCTTCCCCCTGGTGCTTCAAGCTATAAACTTAGCTGATGGAGGAATTCACTTGCAGGACTCATCTCCGGGAGGTGGTAGAGAGTAAACAACAAAGTATTTTGTCCTCTTTCATGTTCCACACTAGTCAATCTGGTGCCGATGGGCATGCCTGAAGAGGGCCGGACAAATCACTGACTGTTGGTGATGAGCATTTTTCGTACTACAGCTAATGGACCTCCCTGATCTGGCACCTTCGGGACCTGATCAGTCCTGAATGAGGGAATTTGCTGGACTAGGGGTGATCCCTTGCTACTGGCCCCCAAACTTGCTGCCCAATCCACACTGCTGGCTTGCTACCACCCCAGAGGCCCCCCGCCTCTGGACTGTCTCTGCTCAGCTGCCATCGGCCTCTCAGCCTGGCCAGGCTGCCATGGGGCTCCAGCTCTGTCCTCAGCCCCACACTTCCGCGGGCTGGCAGGGACTCCAGTCTCAGTTCTGCACTGCCATGGGCTCCCACCTCACTGCCGAGGGCTTCCAGGGACTCCAGGCCCTGGCCCTGCGCTCCCTCGGTGTGGCTGGGTTTCCTTCCTGCCTTTAGGCTCCCAGGCTCTCTAGTCCAGGAGCATCTGTGATCTTGTTGGAGCATGGATGTTGCTGACCAGACAGTGCCAGTTTTCAGAGGTGCAACTTGTAACTAATGTCCGTCTTGTCTGGTAATTGACTAGGATTTAGTAAAGTCTCAACACATTTTTATAAGGCTAATACCTATTTCAGCAGTGCTGATCCACAGTGAGCCTGATGGATTCCAGCTCTGTGTTTGTCAGTGTTCTGTGGAGACGCGGGGACCTCAGCATGAGCTGGCCCCTGGTCTGCCAGCATCACCGTGACAATGAAGGGATGGGGGCAGGTTTGTCTGGGAATGGCCCAAGCAGAGAAGCAGTACGGGATAGGAAGTCTGGATTAAAACTTGTGACTGGAGTCAAATTGATGCTCCTGAGAAGACCATGCTAGGTGTAGTTGTTAGGCAGAGGGGCCCCTGTCTCCCCTTTGTAGCTGCGAGTTGCTGAGGTTTTCTAATGGGAGCTGCAGGAGTTGCTGTGCGGTGTCTGCAATGGGATGCAGCAGCTCATGGCTCCGTCTGCCCATAGGCTGTGGCACAACAAGAACTGGCAGCTGGTGAGCACCCCGCTGAGGTGGGACACCTGCCCAATTTGCACATGCACCAGCCCTGTAGGCCAGATAGGCTGCTGCAAAGGATAAGTACAGTGTCGAGCTGGAAAAGTCATCTAGGATGAGTTGGGTTTGCCTGCTACCTGGAACCTATGCGCCACTTAAATCCTAGGGTGAAATCATGAGCCCACTGAAGTCAATAGTATGATTCTTGACTTCAGGGGAGCAGAATTGCCCTCCTCAAGTAGTGCAGAGGCCTAGTTCTTGTCCTCCTACCCCCATGCACTGTAGGAGCACTCCCTTTGCCACACCTCTCAGTGACCACCAGGATCAAGGGGCCATTTGCAACTTACACCTTCTGGAGGTGAACTTGGTCTACATGGGCCTCACTTGCAGACTACAGGGAAGCAGGGGTCAGCGTGGCCCCACATGGAGACAATCTGTGATGCTGGAGAAGGCATTCCACAAATCCACCTAGATTCATAGGGTATGTCTACACTAGCCCCCTAGTTCGGACTAGGGAGGCTAATGTAGGCATTCGAAGTTGCAAATGAAGCCCGGGGTTTAAATATCCCGGGCTTTATTTGCATCTTCCGTCGAGCGCCATTTTAAAATCCTTAGTCGAACTAACTGCCGCGACTACACGCGGCAGTCAAGCGTTAACTCGAACTAAGTCCTTAGTTTGAGTTAACTGTTACCCTCGTGGAATGAGGTGTAACAGTTAACTCCGAACTAAGGACTTAGTTAGTGCGTTGACTGCGCGTGTCTGAACTGTGTTAAAATAGTAAATTCCATGGTAACGACGAAAAAAGCCGGGATATTTAAATCGGCTTCATTTGCAACTTCGAATGCCTACATTAGCCTCCCTAGTTCGAACTAGGAGGCTAGTGTAGACATACCCATAGAGTTTAAGGCCAGAAGGAACCATTATGATCACCTTATCTGACCTCCTGCATAATAACACGGGGCACAGAACATTGTCCAGTTACTCCTAAGTGCAGCCCAATGGCTGGTGTAAAATCATGCCTAAAATCCTTAGTTAAATATTTATTTAATTCATAATTAGTTATTTACAAACAGGGCCAATACCTACATTCCCAGGGACAAGTGCAGCCCCTGAGGAATTTATTGGCACAGCCACAGGAAGCTGGATTAGTTAGGACTTCTCTATACTTAAAGTGCTTCAGTGAAGATGCTGTTTACACCAACTGGCAGGGTTCTCCCAAAAGGCATCAATAATCCACCTCCTTGGGAGGTGATAGTTAAGTCAACAGGAGAATTCTCCCATCAATTAGCTCTGTCTGCACATCTACTGGGTCTATATATCTTCAACGCTGAAGGGTGTGAATTTTTCACACCCTTGAGTGACATAGTTACACTGACCTAATTTCCTCGTGTAAAACAGGCCTTAGTCTAGGTGGGCTGGGCTTTTTCAAATAGCATCAGGTCTCAGTGGGGAGAAAGGTGGCTTCCAAGTCATCTCCTTGCCCTACGTAGTGGAGTATGAAATCCTGGCAAAGCTTCAGTTGAGTGAGGAAGCAAAAAAGGACCAGTGAGAAGGTGAAGAAAGCCTTTGCTGCTGGATTTATTGGGAGGCAGGTTATGATGTATGAGAGATTTAACTAGCGTTCTCAAGAACAGGCTGTGACTGCCAAATCCTTCAGAGCAGTTGTGCAGAGCTTGGCAAAGCACTGCAAATTCCCACTGCTACAGAAAGAGTTTATAAAAGGTAGGATCATTATGGGCCTAGGAGAGAAGAAGCGGTCGGGCTGCCTACCACACAACCCCAAACTGACATCGGCAAAAACAAAAGCACAAACAAAGCAAGACTCAGCAGCAAGGAAAAAACAGAAAGAATTGTGGGGAAGTGGCTGTGGGGAGCCAGCCAGTGGTAACTCTCAGCCACATCAAGAGAAGAGTCCTTGGGCCCGGCTTCACCAGTATGTGCCTCAGACAAAAAACAGCTGTAGAACTAGCTTCCCCAGCTAAGTAAACTGATTTATGGCTGCCTTGCATTGTGAAAACAACATAAAATAGCTTTTCCCTTAGCAGGATCCAGGGTTCCATATGAAAATGGGAGACCAACAGAGGAGCAGCGTGGCCAAGAGCCCAGTGAAGACTGGCCAGAGGAAAAGCTGCAGCTGATGTGAGAAATGATGGACACTTGCATGGCAGCAGTGCCCAAGCCATAAAGCAATTGTATGGGCGCTTGTCAGTCGGCAAGAGCCAGGAGCATAATCTGGAAGGGCACGAGTGAATTTATGAGTGAATTCAGCATTGCAAAGCCCTTTTCAGCACACATTCAAGGTCCTGTTCAAACCTTAATGAATCCTCATAAAACCCTTGTGAGACAGGATGGGCAGATAACTGCTGTTAGTGATGAGGAAACAGAGACCAAGGGAGGCCAAAGGGCCAGATACTCAGTAGTATTTAGGCTCCTCAGCCACAGTATCTTGCTCCAGGGCCACACTGAGCAGAACTGGGATTAGAACTCAAGGCACTTCAATCCCAAACCCCCACTCAGTCCTCCACACAGCACTTCTCTTAGCCAGCCTGACGAAGGATCTCAAAGCAGATTCCAGACACTACTGAATTAAATCTCCCAGTTCCCCTGTGGCACAGGTACATCTTAGTAGGGCATGTTTATACTGTGAACTTAAGTCGACCCATGTTAGGTCAGTTTACTGCTACGACAGTAGTTACTGTGGTGGGGTATGTCTACAGTAGCCCCCTAGTTCGAACTAGGGAGGCTAATGTAGGCATTTGAAGTTGCAAATGAAGCCCGGGATTTAAATATCCCGGGCTTCATTTGCATCTTCAGTGCCGCCATTTTAAATCCCCTTAGTCGAACTCCGTGCCCGCGGCTACGCACGACGCGGGTAAATAGTTCAATTAAGATCTCTAATTCGAACTGCGGTACACCTCGTTCCACGAGTCATGGTAGTTCGAATTAGAGATCCTAATTCGAACTACCTACTCGTGCAGCGTGTGGCAGCGGGCACGGAGTTCGAACTAAGACTTTTAAAAATGGCGGCGCCCGGGAAGATGCAAATGAAGCCCGGGATATTTAAATCCCAGTCTTCATTTGCAACTTCGAATGCCTACCTTAGCCTCCCTAGTTCGAACTAGGGGGCTAGTGTAGACATACCCATCGTTCATGTCCACACTGCCCTTTTTCTATCAGTGGTGCACGTCCTCACCAGGAGCACTTCCTCCAAATTAAGAGGGGCAGTGTGAGGAGCTGAGAGCCAGGGCTCCACACACAGTTCCTTGCCAGAAGTCCAGCTTCTTGCTCCCGCCAGGGGATGGGGCAGTCGACTGGACTCTGGCGCAGATCTCCCTGCTGTCAGCCCAAGTGCCCCTCCCTGGACTCTTGGCTTCCCATTGGGAGCAAAGCTGCACCTGGCAGGGAGCTGTACGCTCAGAGTCTGATGAGCTGCTGTACTCCCAGCAGGGAGCAAGAAGCCAAGAGCCAGGGAGGACAGGTAGGGAGATCCATGCCAGTGTCCAGTCAGCTGTCCCTTCCTGGCAGAGCTGTGAAATTGACAAACAGCCAATAGATTCGGGGTGGGGAATCTTTGGCACATGAGCTACCCATGGATCATCAGGGTTAGTTGCTGACCAGACAGTTTATTTACCTGAGTATCCACCTGGCCATCACTTCCTGCAGCTCCCCTTGGCCAGAACAGTGAACCGTGGCCACTGGGAGCTGTGTGGCTCCATGTCTGTGGACACACAGATAAATAAATCATCTGGCGGCCTGCCAATGGCTAGCTCTGATGAACAGCGTGAGGCCAGCACAATGAAGGTTCCCCACCCCTGCTATAGCTGTAAGTAATGCAGTGTCTCAATGGATGCTGGCTCGCCCACATAAGCCCTTGGCCTCCGTGAGGTGGAGCTGTTATGTCAGTGTAGTAGGGCATGTGCATCGTCAAGAGAGGGGGTGTACAATGACATAATTAGGTTGATGTAAGCTGCCTTATGTTGACCTAATGTTGTCGTGTAAACCAGTCCTTACTGTTCCTCATTTAAAGACAGGAAAACTGGGCCACAGAAAGATTGAGGCTCACATTTTCAAAAGGGGCCCTTGATTTTGGGTGCTGCCTTGAGACACCTCAGGCTGTATTTGGAACTCAGATCTTGAAAACCTCAGTCTGGAGCAGCTTAAATCAGCTTATTCCCTTCCAAATAAGCCAGTCTCTCCACTCAAAGTACCCCCCAGGAGAGAAGTGTTGCACTTTCAGCAAAAGAAAGATGGGGACCCTACTGGAGATGAGAGCAACAGCCATGGCAGGTCAGCAAAAAGAATGCCTTATTGGCTGGGCTGTGGAGATGCAGTAGCCCAAGATGGATTTATAGGGCTCCAGTAACCAACCTCTGCAGGGCCATGGCCAGTTTTCTGGGCAAGCATTAAGATGCTCAGACAACTTATCAATGTAATAACACACAGTCTGGCCTGTTTGACCTGCCAGTGGCACAGGCTTTGTGATAAGATGGAAAACCTCCAGGGAGCAAAAGAACCATTTTTGATAGCCACAAGTTTAATGGGAATTGGGGAAACTGGCAGGCTGGCATTTCCTCTCTGCTTTGGTAGAATTCATGTCCTCTCTACCCAGACAGTCCCCGAGCCAAGCGGGGCAGCTGCCTTCCCTCCCCTGCCAAGTCCCATCTCTCTCAGCTCCATATTTCTCAGGGTCTGCTGAACTTGGCTCTAAAACACCTCAGTAGAATCTGTCTCTGGGGAAGAAACAGCCCCTGAAAAAGGGCAATTAAAGGCAGCGTTTGTTTCCTCTGCTTAATTGGCAGCTGCATTCAGACAGACAGAGCAGTGCTGCTGTGCCGAGCCCAAGAGATATTTCACAGCACAGCTGAAAAGATGCTCTTTAAAACATGCCCCTTTCTGGGCAGATATTGAGAGATCTTGATGCAGATGGAAGGTGACTGTGGACACCCCTAAAGTTTGATTCCCTCTCCACACCAGATCATTCCCACTGATTTCAAGAGGAGCGCTCTGTGTCCTGCAGCGGGGGACTATAGGCTCTGAGAGTATGAAATCCTTTGCTTATCCACAAAACAAGTACATCACAGGCAATCTCAGTACCTGTTTCTCCCACATTGCCCCACCAATATATCCGACCCCACTTCTGAAGGAATAACTTGGCCCATTCAGGTCCATGGCTTCTCATCAGAGATTGCCAAGAAGAATATATTTTGTTCCAGTTATAGGGCAGGGTTAACCATCAAGAAACAACCGTTTTCAAGGCTGAAATGAAATCATATTCTTCTCCCATCGTTTTCCTCTCTGTGTAATGTGCAGCGCTATTACCCTGGCCTAGGGCCTCGTTGCTTCTCAGAAGCAAAGGCGTGTAAGGCCTGGGAAGTACTTGGGAGGGCCCAAAAGAGAATTCTAGGTTGGTCCAGTTTGGTTCACTCAGGGTGTCGTGCCCCACTGGGAATCATCAGCCCGTCAAGGTACCAAGGGATATTGTGCTGCTGGGCATTCCATCTTGCAAAAGGAGGTGGAGAGCCGAGGTGTGTCCTTGTACACTCATGGGCATTGCAGAGCCCAGGGGTCTATTTTGCAAGCATAAGGGTGTCAGTCAAACTCTGGCACCATGAGTTCCATCCTACCTCTTTCAATGCCCCTGGCCAGTGAATGTGGTAGGTTTGGTTTGCATGGGGAAGTGCGTGGGGAATCTACTTTGGGGGCTCACTGCCTGCAGGCAAGTGTGTGTGCTGCCTACCGGACACGGTTAATCGGTTGAGACCTACTTAAGGGGCGGTGTATGTGTGTGTGTGTGCTGCAGCTGGGTTTGCTCTGTGTTGAGTCTGATTGCATTGTCCCCAGTACCTGCCTGCAGCTGTGCTGTGCTCAGGGGTAAGTCCGAGCTTTCCCACCTTCTTCCTGCCTTTGCCTTCCCCCTGAATCAGCAAGAGCTGCCCCCGGCTCAGCAGCTTCCACTCCTCCCCATGTGCATGGAGCACAACGGCTGCAATGAGGTGACTATAAGAATTCTCAGACCATTGAGCTGCCCCCAAACCCGCCAGCTCATTAGATCTGCGAAACCAACTGGGCCATATGCCTGCCATTTCCCCTGAGCCCATTGTTGTGTTTGCCTGCCATGCCCTCTCTATTCATCAGGTCACAAGGTGTCTGTGAGAGAGGGATCAGGCACATTCCCCCATCTGTTTGGACATCAGCTAGCACAGTGGGGCACCAATCCAACAGACGCATTTAGATGCAACCCCAGTAGAAGTAATAACCTGAAATGCTGGTGTCATAGGTCTTGTCATGCAGCCACCGACAGACAACACTAGCTGCACTGTGGATGGTGCCTACAACTCCTCTGGCCTCAAAGCCTTTTTCTCTAGTGCTTTCCTGCCACTGACACCCCCCAACCCCACAAGGTTCCATAGCTTAGGGTTCAGAGAAGAGGAATCAAAGAGGCTTATGATGAAGCAAAGGAAAAGGACTCAGGACATGCCTGCCTGAAGGATACTAAGTACATTCATCTTCTCTGCAGATGAATGAAATGTTATCACCAAAGCCAGAGAGGATAATTGACCTTTCTGCCTCTCTCCAAGCCTCATGAAAAAAAAAATCTTCAGCCATTTTCTCAGTCAACTTAAGTTTCCTTCTATTCTCTCGGGCCTGAGGGAAAGGGATAAATGAAGAGAAGCCCACACAGGCTTGGAGCTCAGAATCCAGCGAAGCTGGGAGGCAGGGAGAGATAGTGGCAGAGCGAGCCATTATGGACAGGGTAGGAAACATGGAGGTTTGCCAGTGCCCATGAAAAGGCAGTTTCCAGAAAGGGATCACTATGGGATATATCCTCTGCAGCTAGGAAGGAAGGGGAATCTCAGTTCTCACAAGGGCTAGTGGAAGGGGAAGTGGATCTTAAATGGACAATCCCCAAGGAAATACCAGAGTGCTTCCTACCACGGGCCTTGTGCAAAGATGCTCCCAGCGATGGAAATGCATCAGCCACTCTGCAGAAAGCAGTTTGCCAGTGTTTGGTGAAAAGCAACGTGCCATTTAAAATGTGTGCACCTCAGGGCATGGACCTTTTCTTTAGCTGTTTAGTATTAATTATTTTTTCTACTAGGGCCTTTTTAAACACTAGAAAAATAATAAATACGGCGTGAGCAGGGGACAGAGGAGTGAGGCGCTCGTTCATGGCAAATAGGAGTAAGGCCTGACGAAGCACCCCATGATGCCCTCAGGGTGTGGACACCAGGGCCTGGCCTTCAAAACGCCACAGCTCATGGAGCACCAACTCCAGGCAGTGCTCTACTGACAGCACCTCTCCGATGACAAAGCCACAGCCAAACCCCTACACATTGTCAGTGATCAGAAGCCATTTTCCATCTCTGCCTCTCCAGCACCTAAACAATGGTGCTGCTCTGCCTTCTCGGCCCCACAGAGGCAAGCTGTCAGAAAGCTTCCTCTTCACCACTGGGCACCAGCAGCCCTATTGCTCTCCTTCATTAGTCATTAAAGTGCCACAGGGGCAGCTCATGTCATGGAGACTGTTATAAAGATCCCCATCACCAGCATACAGTAAAGCCATGGACAGGGCTGTCCCTAAGGGGGCATGACACCTGAGGCAACCTCCTGCCCAGTACCTGGCATGGGGCCCACGGTAACCCCTCACCAGGGACACATCCCATGCCAGCAGCAGTGCCAAATGCTGAGGGGAAAAGTCCTTTCCCAGCTCCAGGCAGGCTTAAACAGCGCTACTCCTGCGTGCCTGCAACATGGACTCTGCCTGAGAAGAGATGCCATCTTCTGTCCCAGAGCACCTGTGTGTATCAAATCCTCCCCACGTTCCATGTCAGGGCAGCATATGCACATGGCTTTGCTGCACAGGAGGTGCTGAGGCCTGGGCTACTCATTTGCCTCAGTGGCCACCATGTACGCACTTTTGCATCACTGTGCACAGCACAACAGTGGGGCTCATCAGTCCAGTTCTGCTATTTGTTTGTCACGTGGCTTCGGCCAAGTCATTTAATACGGGTATGCCTTGGTTTGCCTTTCTGTAAACAGAAAGGAAAAACCTCACGTGGATGCTGTAAAAGGATTAACCCAGTAACGTGCATGATGTTCCTGGAGATCCTTACCCAGAAAGAGCTACAGAAATATTATATGCCCCAAGAAAGCACCAGGAGCAGCCTTCCTTGTAGGGCCTGGCATAATCAAAATCTGGGGCAGCCCTCCTCCCAACCTGCCTGTCCACATTTCAAAGACTCTTCCACTTGAGCATTTAAAAAACCACAAACAAACCTCTTAAAAGTTGTATGGATCTATAGACGTTTCTTTTGGGCAGGGAGGAGGTTAGGCAGGCTTAAAGAAATTAAAAACATGAATGTCTGTGAGGCTGAAAAGTGGGAAAACATGTTCAGCAGGAACTGTACAAGCACAATGTGAGCGTGTCCCGAGGGCATGGGGTGGGGGAGAATGGAAGCATAGTCTGAGCTATGAAGAGCTAACCCACCGGCCCTCCCTGGCTGCCTCCAAATGCCTGAGCCGCTTTTCCCCAAAAAAGCCTAATATGTGTGCAGGAGTGAATGTGCTACTGTGTGGGGGTGTGAGTAAGGGGCCTGTGTGGGGGTGGCAGGTGGAAGGGTATCTATGCTGCATTGTTTGTGTAGGGGGAGTCTAGTGCTTGCAGGTGGCTGGGCAATTATCCTGATTAGGTGGGGCTCTGCAGGTGGATTTGGGGGCCAGCAGGAAGCCACATATACAAGGCCTGCTGTGAACATGCCAGGCTACTCTCTGTTTCCCGGTGCCTCAGACACACTCAGAGCGGAAGCACTCAGTGGTAGCTGCGATTTAAACAAGCCAGTTGTTAATAAATGGAGCCTTTTAGCTCTAATTGGAGAAGAACTACTAGCCTGCAAGCCTCCCGGAGCTCTTCAATTATAGATAGAGCCCCAGAACGGCGGGGAACTGCTGAGTGGTTTCCTGAGTAACCACAGAGCCGCTCCGGCCCATTGCTATGTACAGAGCTTTACCATCACTCTGGAGCGGCAAGGCCCTATATGATGGACAGGGTCTTGCACCCCCACATCTCCCTCTCTGTTGCGATGCGGGAACTCCCAGGGCCAGGTGAAGGCTTTGGGCCTGTCATCCCCTCGATCTGTAGCCTAGAGAGAAGGGACCATGGTATGTTTGCTGCCATCCATTTTGTCTCCATTCAGCCACCTGCCAACCAAGCAGCATGACCACATCAGTTTTTTTAGTGGAGAGCTCTGGAGCCATTCACCTCTTGGGCTACACCTGCCTTGGGCTCTGTCAAGTCACAGTGCAAACTGCCTGCCTTTGAATAGTCAGAAGCACCTGAGTTGAAGCTGCCTCTGCATTCCCAGGTCTTGAGGGTGCCCACTCAGTGCTGGAGCCTTGGAAGAAGAAGTCAACAAGAATACAAAGATCACCATGGGAGAGGAACCTGAAAGCTTTTGGTCTGATTTCAAAGTGCCTTTCACTTGCTCTGTCTTCCTACTATACTAGACACAATAGGTCCACTGAGCTCAGAGACATGTGTTCAAAGCTGGCACTCCTTCCCAGGGGAAAACTAAAATAAGGGAGCAGCATGTGTGGTTTGGGGAGAGAGGGATATGGGGCTATAAGCAAAACAAGTCATGTGAACACCAGGAGGGGCTATTTCAAACTGGGCTTCTGCTGGTGGGTGGGTGAGGGAAGGAGCAAGGCAGGGCTGGGCTGACTGACAGTGATTAACTGGGTAAACAGCTTTGTTGATGCTTGGCCTCTCATTCATCTTAGCAGACAACTTCCTATCTAACAAAGAGGGACAGGGATGAAAAATGGTTTGGGTAAGATAAGAACTTACTTGAACTTTTTTTTACTGTTGTTCGAAAAAGTTAGGCTTACTCTTTGGAAATGATATTTCACTTCCTGCAAAGAATCATGCTCCCCTTAATGGCCAATTTTATAACATTTCCATTTATTCATTTAAAAACCTTGACACAATCCATATTAGCAAATAAAAACCTCGTCCTCTTGGCTAGTGTCCCTCCTGAGTATCTATGTACTTCTGTGCCCCCCCACACACACCCGACACCCGCAGAGTACCTGAATGCTTCACAAATACTAATGAATATATCCCTACTGCACCCCATGGAAGGGAATTACCAAGCACATTTTGCAGATGAAAGGGCACAGTAAGAACCCAGCCCAAATCCATCCTTCCCTCTTTGCCTATTGCCATCCATCCTTACACCTTGTCACATCATGTCTAGTCTAGATAGAGTCCAGTCTGGGACTCTGTCATTACTGTAGCTCATGGGCAGAGGGTGGATCCCCTCTCCCACTTTGGGGACGCTAGCCCCTGGCTGTGCCCCTTTCACTCCCCATGGTTGGAACCTTGAGACCCCCTGTTCCTCCCTTCATAGCTGGATCCACAAGCCCCCTCACCCAAAGAAGCCCTGAGTGCCCCCCACCCTTGACTGCTGGAGTCCTGGGCTAGCTAAAGTCCAGAGAGCCCCCGGCCCCTTGGCCAGAGCAGACCCAGGCCAGCTGCAACTGTGCCTCCCCAAGTCCCAGCTACTCTGAAGGAAAGCAGGTCTTTGAAGATGCATTTGATATACCCATTCAGGCTGTGGGGTGACTGTGGAGGTCATATTTTTACTCGATTTCCTAAATTCATCAGTAATCTCTCTGGAGTCCAGCGAGATTAGTGATAAACCCAGGGACCTGAATAGCACGTACTATCGTCTTAGTCGCTCTGGAACCTGCACGGGGCATAATACACCAAAAACTTCACAGCAAAATCCCACCACTGGGGGTCCAGTGGCCACGGCAGCACCGGGAGAGGCTGAGCCTCCCCTGGCTTATTATACTCACCACCAGGTGTGCTGAAGGAAGTAGTAAGGATGGCTCAGTGCAGGCTTGGACTGGACTAATGCAAGCTGGGGCCCTTAACACTGTAAACATATGGGCCTGCTCAATCACACAGGGGCCTTTCTCAGCCCAGCACCTATGTGATTCTCCCTACACTCACTGCTCCAAGGAGCAGGTAGGGGCAACATCACCACTGACCCTATATGGTAGGGCAGCCCCACAGTTCAGTGGTGGAGAAGACAGCAGCTCTGAGAGCCCAGGCTGTGTCTACATTGGTGTGATCTTGCGCAAAAGCAGCCGCTTTTGCGCCAAAACTTGCTGCCTGTCTACACTGGCCGCGAGTTCTTGCACAAGAACACTGACATTCTAATGTGTGAAATCAGTGCTTCTTGTGCAAGAACTATGTTGTTCCCGCTCAGGAATAAGCCCTCTTGCGCAACTGTTCTTGTGCAAGAGGCCAGTGTAGACAGGCAACATGAATTTCTTGCACAAGAAAGCCCGATGGTTAAAATGGCCATCAGAGCTTTCTTGCGCAAGAGAACATCTACACTGGCACGGATGCTCTTGCGCAAAAGCACATCTCTTTCGCAAAGGCACATGCCAGTGTAGACGCTCTCTTTTGGAAGAGTTTTTGCACAAGAACTCTTCCGCAAAAGAGTTCTTGCGCAAAATCATGCCAGTGTAGACGTAGCCCCAGTGTAATGGGGTAGAGGGCTGGTGGGGTCGGCAGGCTGCTGCCCTGCAGAGCTTCCCATTCAGAGCAGGATGTGTGTGAGAGGCAGCATTGCATAAACAGTTCTCTGCAGTTTTTACCTCTACCGCACAGTGACAAAAATCCCTGTGTTCTGTGCTACAGATTCTACCACTGCCATTAACAGCTGGGCTGCTCCGCTGATTAATTAAGGCTCTGAAGTATGGTAGCAGATGGGATCAGTATCATTCCTTAAACACCATCTGAGGCCTTACCTCTGTCTGGCTGCTTTCTTCTTCACCGCTTTGCCAGCCATCGGGGCTGATGATGACCTAACCCCAGCTGGGAAGGGGGTGGATACTCCCTGACTGCTAAGCAAGTAGCACCTTGAGATTGGAAGTGATTGCACAGTTGGGGAGGAACAGTGAGGTTGAGATCAGGAGCAGGGAAGCCAGCCAGCAATCAAACAAGTGGGTGGGTGGATCACTTACTGGGAAGCCGAAGCTTCATTCTGTACCTGAGAAAGAAGCAGCTCTCATGCTTGCTGTTGGGACCGCCCTATATTCTATAGTTGTGAGGGGTAGGTGGCTAGTGTAGGGTTTGGAGGTGAGTTTGACAGCTGGGAGAGAGGGGGATTTCTGTGCTTGTTTAGGGGCCTGCAGATATTTCTCTGTGGAAGGGTGCTAGTTTGCAGTTGAGGGAGGAGGATAGCCACGTATGCATCCGTTTGCGGTGCGCTAAGCAGGAGTGCTCGTCTCCTGACAGCTGAACTAGAAGGAGAGAAGAGTGGAAACTCATTTCCAGTCCCTCTTGTGTGCGTGTTTGGCAGGATGGGAAGCAGGTCAGTGGCTCTTTCCTTGTGCTGTCTCTGTCACAAATGCTGTCATTTCTCCACAGCAAGACACACACATGGAAAGGGAATTCTGGAAACCACAAACCGAAATAATCAATTTCATGTTAAAAATGTCTACATTAAAACTTGCCTAGGAGCCTAAACTCCAAGGTTCCCAGCTCTGCAGCAAGGAACCTGGCAGCCCTAAAGTTGCTGATCCCAGGGCGGTCTATGAAGTGGGCTGCTAAGAAGCCCGGTGGGTGAGCTGAAGGAAAGCGAGGCACGTTTCTAAATCATCAGGCAGGTAGGTTTCCATCAGATGTGTCAAAATTGACACACTTCCAATCCTTTTGTAACCCTAGCCCATGTCATAAAGATGGAATCTGTATGACAAGACTAGCGTCTTCCTAGCACTCTTGTGTGGGATCCCGTTATTACATGGTATCAGAATGACACAGATGAAGTTAATGAAGGCACCTCAATTCCTCAGTCTGGAAGAGAATCACACAGAAAAGTAGTGATCGTGTAACTCACTGGAGAGTGTGTTACAGGTTCCCATTGTGGCAGACCACAGAGGATATGATCACCTTCAAAGCTTTAGCAATTCATGCTTTTTTGCTCTGGAGTTCCCCAGCTCAAGTCCCGCTGTATACTTGAATACTGTGTACCAATGTGGTCGCCTCATCTCAAAAAAGATATATTGGCATTTGAAAAGGTTCAGAAAAGGGCAACAAAAATTATTAGAGATTTAGAACAGGTACCACAGGAAGAGAGATTAAAAACACTGGGGCTTTTCATCCTAGAACAGAGGATTCTAAGGGAGGATATGATACAGTTCTATAAAATCATGACTGGTGTGGAAAAAGTGAATAAGGAAAAGTTATTTACTTGTTCCCATAACATAAGAACTATGGGGTCACCAAATGAAATTAATGGGTAGCAAGTTTAAAACAAGCAAAAGAAAGTTTTTCTTCACACGGTCAACCTGTGGAACTCCTTGCCAGAGGATGTTGTGAAAACCAGGACTTTAATTAACAGGGTTCAAAAAAGAACTAAGTAAATTCATGGAGGTTATGTCCATCAATGGCTATTAGCCAGGATGGGTAGGAACGGTGTCCCTAGCCTCTGTTTGTGAGAGGCTGGAAATGGATGACAGGAGAGGGATCACTTGATGATTACCTGTTCTGTTCACTCCCTCTGGGGCATCTGGCATTGGCCACTGTCAGAAGACAGGACACTGGGCTAGATGGACCTTTGGTCTGACCCAGTATGGCCATTCTTATGTATTGTCTACAATGACAATCATCCTTTTCCACTATTTCAAATTTTTTCAATAAGTACATAGTATGGGAAGGAAATTGGAGGTGGTAAAGCCTTTTGTGTTCCTATGTGGGGCAGGCCCTGAAGCACTGGAGATGTACAAGTCAGATCTTGCCTACTTGCAGACAGGCACCAGTTTAAATAAGGGGTGACTTTAAAATGACTAAGTGAAAGCAGAACATGTTTCTGGGCAGAGCAGGCCACATTTCAGTGGATTCCACAAACTGCAAAAGGCCTAACAAATGGAACTCCCCCACCCAAATATACAGACCTTCTACTGAGTAAGGGGTATATTGATATCTCAGCAAAGTTATCCCTCATTTGTCAAAATGCCCCACGACCCTTCCTCTACCCTCCCTCCTGGCCCGACACTCTGCCCCAAGCTTTCTCCTGTACTCTTCTTCCTGGCCAGGACATTGCAGATCATCTTTGTGATTTATACACAAACATCATGA
This sequence comes from Rafetus swinhoei, assembly GCA_019425775.1. Classification (NCBI taxonomy): domain Eukaryota; kingdom Metazoa; phylum Chordata; order Testudines; family Trionychidae; genus Rafetus; species Rafetus swinhoei. The sequence continues at coordinate 262,238,627 of CM033437.1, read as the reverse complement.
AGTATTTTCCAACCATAAAAGACAATAACTGGATTTGAAATCCATTAAGTATAACAGGAAAGCCAGTCAGTTTTTCTATGCAAGATTATGAAAACCTAATCGAAATCACTTCAGATGGCCAATTAATACAAACATGTAAAGAAATTTCTCTGATTACGTTTTGGGGCGGCTTATGTCAAGAATATTCAGCTTTATCAAGACGTGCAATTCGTCAGTTGTTACCCTTCACCAACACGTGCTTGTGTGAAACTGGGTTCTCGAATTATGCAGCAACAAAAACAAAATACAGAAATTGACTGAATGCAGCGCCAGATATGCAAATCCAACTTTTTAGTATTAAACCAAATATAGAAAGAATTTGCCAAGAAAAGAAGAAAAACCACTCTTCACATTGAAAACTGCCAATATAATTCATATTAGTTTTTGAGCTTTATTTTTTTGGACACATTAAATGTGATTTTTGTTTTTAAATATGTGCAGTTAAACTAAATGTTGATCTCATGACCTTATTTAGCATTTGTTCATTATTATTATCCTTACTTATTTGTGGTCTACTTTTTCAGCTCCATATACCAGAGACCAGATTGTCTTCCTGGGGACAGTCGTGGCGCCCAGGTCCGGTGGCTCTTTTTTTTTTTTTTTTTTTTTGGCCAATTTTCCCCTGGGTACCTTAGGCCCAGCTGTAGGGGTTCCTCGAAAATCTTCTGAGTTTAAAAGGGTTCCATGGCCAAATCAAATTGGGAAACACTGTTTTAAGCCATTGCTGATCCATGAGAGGATTCCCCCTTCTCCCACAACTCAGTGAAGGATTTGGATATAGTGGGCCCCTGTATTCAGCTTCTTTTTTGGACCCCCCCTTGGATCCAGCCAAGAAAAAGAACATTCACTTTTCCTGACCCTCCCATTTTTCATTCTTTTTTCTTCATCTTCCTTCCATATTGTAATAAGAAGTAAATGAAAATAAGTGAGGTGCCTGTATTGCTTTGTAATCTAACTTTTTTTTTCACAGACCACTTGAAAATTGCTGAGGGTCTCGGTGGACAACTTAATGATCTTTCCAAATATTCTTTGTGCCATTAGCTAACTATTGTAAAGTGCTTTGGATAAGAGTGCTTTATTAAAGAAAAAACACATAATCTCCATGGCCACAGAGGACAGCTTCAGGCGCCCCAGTGGCCCTGCACTGGCTGGTCCGGAGAAGTGGGCAGAGAGCCACATGTGCTCTACCTAAAAGTGGGGAGGGCACAGTTCCATCAGCCACCTGAATGTTCCCCTCCCACCCTGAGTTCTCCATTCCCCCGGCCACTCTTCCCCTCCTCCACAGACAGTTGCTACTAACCAGGTGGCGGCAGGCAGCACAAATACAGGCTGGAAGGCTTCAGAGGATCACTGGGTAGCCACACAGCCAGCAGCCGGAGAGAAGCGGCACTTTCCCACTTCAAAGCGTCGCTTTTCTCCGGTCAGCTGCGTGGCTGTCCTGTGTTCCTCTGAAACCCTTCAGCCTGTGTTCATGCTGCTCACTGCCTCCTGCCAGCTCTCCTGAGGCTGCAGCCTGCAGGTGAGCCTCCGAGCTCTTCTGTCCCCCACACAGCCCTCTCTGCAGAGGGACTGGCCCCCCACAGAGCAGCCGCCCCCTGTGCGGGGGGAAGGGTGCTGGATCCAGTGCAGGACTGCCCAGCACTGGGGGTCCATGCCAGGGCACAGTATGTTTCATTATAAATCTGCCCCTGCCATGACTGCTTAGTTTGCCTCAGAGCTTTTGGTGAGGGATCCTGTCAAAGGATTTCTGAAAATCCACGTATGCTGTACTGAAAAGGTCACCTTTGTCTATATGCTTGTTGACCCTCTCAAAGAATTCTAATAGGTTGATGAGGCATGATTTCCCTTTACAAAAGCACTGTTAACTCTGCCTCAGCATAGTAGTATGTTCCTCTGGATGCTTAATACTTCTGTTCGTTATTAGCGTTTCAAGCAATTTGCTTGGCACTGAAGTGAGGCTTGCCAGCCTGTAATTGCCAATATCACCTTTGAAGTCTTTTTTAAAAAATGGTGTTATGTTAGCTACTCTATAGTCAGCAAGCACATACATTTCAGTGATAGGTGATAGACCGCAGTTAGTAGTTTTGCAATTTCATATTTGAATTCCTTCAGAACTCCTGGGTGAATGTCATCTGGTCCTGGTGACTTATTACTGTTTAATTTATCATTTTTTTTCCAAAACTGCTTTGAGTGACACTTCAATCTGAGGCAGTTTCTCAGATGGGTTGCCTAAGAAGAATGGTTCAGGTATGGGACTCCCCCCCCCCACATCCTCTGCAGTGAAGACTAATGCAAATAATTCATTTAGCTTTTCCCTAATGGCCTTCTCTTCCTTGGCATTGTTAGACTATAATAACAGCTGCTTTCTTGGGATCACCATTTCAGAGATTCTTGGACAGCGGGACAAAAAACCATAGTGCCAGCATCTAAAATGTTTCTTGAGCCAAGGTTTGCTAGCTCTGAAGTAGTTACAAAAGAGCTTTATGACAGGAAAGGAGGGCAGAATATAAATACATAGAAAAGTAGGCTTGGAAGGGACGTTGCTAGGTCATCTAGTCCAGTCCCCTGCATTTGTGGAAGTACTAAGCATTATCTCTAGACCATCCCTGACAGGTGTTCCCCTAAAGACCGTGCCAAACAGTTATCTGTGTTGCAAGCAGGTGAGCTTTCCAAGAGAACGTGAGTGGCAATCTGTCAATGTAACCGCTCAACCATCCACTTCAAGGTCGTATCGTATGTCAGAGCCACCTCTGAGGGTCCGGCCCACAAGAGAAACAGAAGATTTCTGAACAAAACCAAGACGGTGGCTGCTTTCCATTTCCTTGGGGACATTCGTAGTTCTCCTGACCCAGTTCCTGTCCTTTCAGAAGTATCCCTTGCCCTTCAGAGCAGCAAACAGTCTCCAGGTAGATCCACTGCAGTGTCTGAACAGACCGTGAAAAATGGTTCTGAGAACAAGACATGACTGTGTGAAGACATAGGCACTGAGTTTAGGAAACAGTCGTTATTGATAGATGACTTCCAGGCGGGAGAACAACCTTCTCATCTGTTAAGAAATTTTAGTGATCTACCTAGATCTATGTCCTAGGTACCTCAATTTTATTAATTAGCTGAATAACTTTGTGATCTTTTTGTTGCTATTGATATTTGCATTTAATGGTTGGGTTTTTTTTTAAAGAGGAAGCTGTAGCAATAGCTATCAGAGCCACCAGATGTTGTTCATTCACTTACCAGCCCTCATATATATCTCATCTTTATTACAACAGCTATATGATCCGTGCATGCGCTTAACAGAGAGAGAAAGAAACAGCAATGGGCTGAGCTTGGTTGCCCTGGGAACTGTTGCAAGTACCCTGAGTACCTTTCTATCCAGGCTGGGGGGGAGGGCACTTTAGCAGCATAACAATCATAAAAACATAAAGCAGGGCAGGAATAGTGCATTGTCCTCCCATGTCTTCTGCAATCATGAAAAAAATAACACTGTACGGGATACCCATGTAAGCATAACTATTAGGGCTCTGTTGAATATTTTTCATGCCAAAGTTTCTCCTAGTATATGTCCCAGCCGGAAAAATTCCTTGTCATATTCTAAGTGGACTGTCACTTTCATTATGACCATGTAAATCTGCATCACCAGACAATCCCAGATTAAAGAATTTGGCGTGGCAAACTGTCAGTGTAACAGCTAAGCCATCCACATTGGACTATTTAACTTGGGGGGCTTCCCCACCTTTCTTGAACTACACAAGGCATGTGATATTCAAAACAATCACCACCCTGGACCAAACTTCCGTATGCCTCCCCCTCCTAGTGCCTAGAACAGAGATTCTCAGTGGCATGAGGTGTGTTGTACATTCAGGGGGCAGGGTGGGGAGGGTATGGTGAGCCTTCTGATGGTTCAGTGATTATGGTAGGCATGGGAGGGATAATCTCCTAATTACACCATCAGTCACTCAGGCTTGACCTGGCCACTCCTCTGTCATGCCTGGGTAGAGACTGGGCTACATCTGAGTGTGATGTATTGCAACCTGGTGCATGGGAGGAATCTCAGCACTACTCAGGGTTGTTGTTTTTTCGTTTGTTTGTTTTTCCTGGCAGTCAGGGGAATCCCTGAGATAGGGCCCTTTGCAAATGCACTGAGCACACATTGGTTAATCCAGGCCTCCCACCAACAGTTAAAACTCTAATCCTGTTCAAAATCTAAAACCCCCTCAGCGTGTAAGTAATTAACAGTGTTTATTTAATCCTAGCGACAAAGCATGTGACATAATATTGTTTATTAGACCAACTTCCCCTGCTGAGTGACCCACGCTTTTGAGCTTACACAGAGCTCTTCTTCTGGTCTGGGAGACATCCTCAGGGCATGTCTATGCTACAAATTCAAATCGACTGAAGTTACATCGACGTACAGCTGCAGAAGCAATCAAATTGCATGCCCACGCTGTGCCCCTGGTGTTGCAGAGCGCAGCCTCACTAACAGCACTTGCGTGGACGCAGAGAGTAGTGTACCATGAGAGCTATCCATCTCGTGCAGGGCCATCCCCACCAGGGTTCCCTCTAAGCTGCGTGCCTGTGCAGTCATGCTCAGAAAATGTTAGGCCTGCCCACCTCACTTGCAATGCTGCACAGCACCACTCACCTTCCTGCTGGACTGCAAGGTGAGTGGTGGTGGCGGGTGGCAGCCCTGCCCCTATTTGGTCTGGCTGGAGCCAGGGTGCAGTGAGGCTGGGGCAGCCTCACCAGCCTGGTTCCAGCTACGGCAGTGGGATGCCGGGGCCCGCTGGTGGGCCCACATGGTGAGTGGAGGCTGCTCTGGCAGCCCTGACCGGGGCCAGAGCTGCCACACGGTGGATGGCAGTGGCAGCTCCGGGGCTGGGTTGCCAAGTGTCTCCCAAGCTTATCCCCCTGGCTCTTGGCTGCAGTACCAGCCAGGTGGGCGACCTCCAAGCAGCAGCCTTGGCCCCCTTATGCCAGGAGCTGCTGGCCGGCTGGCTGGGCGTGCTGGACAGCACAGCCCCAGCTCCTCCCCTCAGCCACCAGTTGAGGGAGCCGGGAAGCCCAGCCCTAGCCCTTCCTCCCATAAAGAGCTGCCAGGTGGCCAGGGGCCTGGGATCCCAGCTCGGCTCCCTCTGCCCCACAGCGAGCAACTTGCTGAGGGCCAGGCAGCCCAATCCTGGGCCCACCCCCTGTTGCATAAAAAAGCCTCCGCCTGAGCTCACTAGATTTATATACATGGATCTTCTAAAGCTACACCAAACTGTAAGGTCTAAGGTTTTAAACTGCAACTTATTGTGATCCTTGTCAATCTCTGTAATCTGTGTAACACTCAAATTTACTGCTAACTGCAATTTTGTAATCTTTGTAACATGCAGCCACCTTGCTTGTAACTTTCTCTAAGCTGCATTCTCCCCTGAGTGATTGGAGAGAGAGTGTGAGTGTGAGTGTGTTTGAAGAAGGCTTGGAACAATGGACCACATGGCAATGAGTCATCACAGTCTGGGCATGCTCCTTGCTGGATAAAGGGAAGTCTGGGCATGCTCCCTGATGACAAGATGAATGAGTCACAGGGGGCATTCAGACACAATATAAGGAGGAGCACATGTGAGACTCTCTCTTTTTCCTTCCACTGATCCTGAGAAGCTCCCCTCCAGTGTCCTTCCTCCTGACCAGCTTCCCCAGCCATGATGAGCAGACAGACCCTCCAGGAGCCACATGCCTTGGCTCCTTCTGCAACCTATATGTCTGTGTAAGTGTGTGATTGCCTGAGGGCAGGAATGAATGGGTGTGAATGAGTGAATGAATGGAGGGGTGTGTGTGTGTTAGAGAGAGAGAGAGAGTTCTATCTTCTTTAGCTTAAACCTTTGGTGGCTGCTTTCTCCTCTTTAGTTTTACCTAGTGGAAATAAACCCATACTAGTGTAACCCTGGGTGGTCTCCAGTGAGAATATTTTTGGGGTAACATCCCCAGCAAGGAACCCCCTGAGGAATGGGCAGCCCAGATCCAGCCTCCCCTCAGCGAGGAGCTGCCACATCCCCGACCTCTCAGCCCCTTATCCTGAGCTCCCCCCTGAATCCTGCACCCCCTGGCCTAAGCCCCTCCCCCCCATGCCTATATATACATATATAGTTAGTTAGTAACTGCTGGGTGCCACAGTGGCACACAACCGAACAGGCGCACATGACATCAACATTGGTGCACAAGACAAAACCCACTCACGGATGGGAAATCTTAGCGGGAACACTGATCCCTGCCAATATGCAAAACATGCAGCTACATGGGGGCACTAGGAAATTTGGGGCACCAAATTGTCTCAGATTTCATGGTGTCTAGCAGCTTGGTGCTGTTGCATATGGGCTTCAGTGGCTTCCAGCCTCATCCCTTAGCTGTCCCACCATGGGCTCAGTGCCATGACTCCAGCAGCTCCCACCCCCATCCCCTTGCCAGCCCCACCCATGGGCTCAGTGCTGGGAATCCAGCAGTCCCCAAACCCAACCCTCGGCCAACCCCCTCCTTATGGGTTGCATCCAGCCCCCCATTCACCAGGAGTGGCGAGTGGTGCGAGCCTGGGCCGGAGGACTCAGAAGGAGCAGGGGGTTGCCAAATCTCCTGGACCAGATGACCAGATGCCATTGCAGCAAATGGCATGTAGTCCATCCAGTCCAGGAGAGTTGGCAACGCTAGGTCCTGCCTCCCACAGCTACTGTCCCTGCAGCCCCTCGGCAGAGGGGCCAGCTTCCCCCCATGGACTGCCCTCCTGTCATGATTATGAGGGTTAGCCAGCAGCTGGGGATTAAGGAGTTAACTACACCTAGCCAGGTGGAGTGACCAGTAGGAATGTAGGTGGGACTTTCAAACCGGACAAAGGAATTTGGGTTTTTTCCTTTCTCTTTTTGGTCTCTCTGGGTGAGTCCTCTGCAGCTACAGGGAGGGACAAGCATGTCTCTCTCTCTCCAAGAAAGAATTCTTCACTTTCTGTAAGTAGGGTAAAGTTTAGGTAGTTTCATTAGGCTTTATTGTTTTAAGGGTTGGGTATGGGATCTGATAGCTGTCACTGCTTAAGAGATGTTTGGCTTTTCTTTTTAACTAAGTTCTAGCCCATGATGTAATTCCTCCATGAGTATATTTTGTTACCTTTCCATCTGATCCTTATGTTTGCAACAGGCATATTGTTGTAATAATAAAAGTTTTCTCTTTTCTTTTTATTAACCTGGCATTGGTTACTTGTGTGTCCTGATTTTTATAATAGGGGTGAGATTTCCCAAATGATCTTTCCCCTAATCTCGTTATTAATATTTGGGTGGTGGCAGCGGAAGTTTTATTCCCAAAAGCTAGGTTGTTGAAGATTTTGAGGGAAGTTTTATACCAAAGCCTGGTAGATAAGGCTTTGGGGTACACTTGCTGGCCCCCACTTCTGCATTTATCATGCCAGAGTGGGGAAGGAGCCATGACACCTCCCACAGGTGTGGGGCATCAGCATTGGCTGGGACAGCCCTACAGATATTTTGGAAAAACCTCATGGGGAAAAACAAGTCATATTGGGGTGTCCGGGGACATGATTTCAATGTCCCATGATGCAGTTTTCTCCATCTCATTCCATTAACTGCATCCCATAATATTTTGCACCTCTTTCCAAAAGCCATATGTCCACCAGCTCTGTGAGAAATGGATCCCACACTGCTCTTCAGTATTGTGCAGACCATTAGGACCACAATGCACCTGGGCCGTTAGTATTGTCAGAGCTGCCAAAGGAGCTGTGGGGGACATGTCCATGCCTCGCAGGCTGCCTTGCTGGCAGGCCTAGAGTGAGAACCACTTCATGGGTGTTGTTGGCATCCATGGAGCAGTTGCTGGTGGTGGAGTGCCAGTTCTGAGCCCAAGAAACAAGCATTGACTGCTGGGATTGCACTGTTATGCAGCTATGGGATGATAAGCTGTGACTGCAGCACTTCTGGGTGTGTACGGTCACGTTCATGAAATTATATGTGGCGCTCACTCTAGACCTGCCCCACACCGACACCAAAATGAGAGTTGCGTTCACAGTTGAACAGTGAGTGGCAATCGCTGTGTGGAAGCTGGCCAAGCCAGACTGCTATAAATCAGTCAGGAATCCATTTGGAATTGGGAATTCCCCATGGAGGTTGCTGTGACACAAGTAGGCAGAACCATTAAGTGCAGCCTGCTATGAAAGACCATGGCACTTGGCAACGTGCAGGACATTCTGAATGGTTTTGCACCAATGTAGTTCCAAACTGCAGTGAGATGATAGCTGGCATGGATATCCCTATTTTGGCACCAAATCACCTTGCCAAGGGGTACATCGACATGAGCTACTTTTCTATGGTGTTGCAAGCACTGCTGGGTCCCTGGAGATGTTTTACCAACATCACTGTGAGATAGTCAGGGAACGTGCATGATGCGCACATCTTTAAAAAAACAAAGCTGTTCATAAAGTTGCGAGTGGAGACTTTCTATCCAGACTGGAGGATTACCACTGGGAATGTGAAAACGCCAATACAGGAAACCCTTGCCACTCATGGTGGATGTGTTCCTGGCACCATTGTGAATGGCGAAATTAGCAAATACTGGGAGCTGTGGCTCCCAGCCCCCACGGTGAGCTCTCCGCGGCTCCTGAAGTCACCATGGGGGCCAGGAGCTGTGGGAAACACACTATGAGAGTCAGGTGCTGTAGGGAACTCATGGCAGCTCCCAGCAACTGTGGTACATTCCCCATGGCTCCTGGCTGCCACAGAAGTGGAAGGCATTGTGAGTTCCCTGCAGCACCTGTCCCCCACCGTTCCCCATCATTCCAGGACAGGAGACCCCATGAATAGCAATTCCATGAATAGTGAGGGTCTCCTGTTGTGATCTTTGGAGACACAGCCTACCCTTTACTCCTGTGGCTCGTGAAGCTGTACACTGACCACTGTGCCTGTGCAAGGAGTGCTTCAAGGACAGGCCCAGCAGGTACAGAACAGCAGTTGAATGTGACTTTGGCCATTTGAAAGTCTGCTGGTGCTGCCTACTCCCATGATTAGACTTTAGTGAAAAAATTATCCCTGTGGTTTATAGCTACCTGGCCTGTGCCTCATAATATCAGTAAAGCAAAGGGGGAAAGTTTGGGTGGAGCAAGGTGGAGTGCCTGGCTGCTGATGCTAAACAGTCAGATACCAGGGCTTTAGGAAAAGCTCCAAGGGAAGCTGAATGGATCAGAGTGGCTTAAAAAGACCATTACAATAGTGAGCCATGGTCACATGTGTGTTGTTACAGTGTGTTCTGCCTGGCACTGGTTTTTAGCACACCAGTGTGAACCTTGTAAAGAGTGCTGTGGTGGTGGGGTTGAGGTGGGGGTTAACCATCCAGCATTATGTTGTGAATTATTAAAGATGAGGTAAGTTTCCATAAATAGACTTTTATTCCAAACCCATGCAAATGAAAATATTTGTAACTGAATGAAACTGCATACATAGAGGGAAAAGAACGTTTGGTGGGGAAGGAGCAGCCATTTTCACTTCACAAACACTTATACCAACTAAAACAAAAGACAGAGAACTATGTAGCACTTTAAAGACTAACAAGATGGTTTATTAGGTGATGAGCTTTCGTGGGCCAGACCCACTTCCTCAGATCAATTTGTGGAAGAAAATTGGCATGGCCATATATCCAAAGTGATGCAATCAAAAAAAGTGAACACATAAAATTGACAAATCAAATTTTAGAACAGAGTGGGGGTGAGGGGGGAAGGTTAGTGTCTGTGAGGTAATGACATTAGGGGTGATAATTGGGGAAGCTATCTTTGTAATGGTATCTTATACCAACTGTCTCTCTCACAGGTCAGTGTATATGCAGCTGTTATTGCCTATGGAGTAGTAGGGATACTGCAGTAGACCTGGCCCATAAATGGCGGGGGGAAGGGAGGGAGTGTAAGCAGGTCTTGGAAATCAATAGGCTGAAGGAGGAGGCAAGCACAGGTGACTTGGACCTGAAGAGTTTCCAGCATGGCCAGCTGGTGCTTGAGAAGGACAATCATATCCTGCAGCACGTCTCAGTTCCTTTGCTGCATGTTTCGCCTTCCCCGTCCCAGTCTGTCCCAAAGAGTGCCCCGCCTAGCCCTGCGCTCAGTATCTGCACCACTACAGGCTTGCAGGATCTCTTGAAACATGTTGTACAGTGTTTTCTCTCTCTTCTCCTCCTTACCTGGCTGAGCTACTCTGTTGGTGTGGATGGAGAGACCATCCAGGACACTTTTACATCTGCAAAAGACAATGTACAGAGATACTATTATGAGTGATTTCACTACCCTTGAGCCACACAAATTACAAGCACTACATTCTCACTTCCCCTTGGGATTCATAGTGCACGACAATAGTCCCATCCATGGTGAGCGCATCCCAGGAGAAAGTAGAGAATTTGGAACAGTAAGAGGGGAGGAGCACATGGCTATCAGTAGTTGCGCAGCGGGTGCTTGAACTCCATCCTGGCACTGTTCTCCATAGGCAATGGTGCTTTAGGATGATAGCTCACTCCTGAAGTGCTCTTGCATGCATCCATCTGCAGGCCAGGTCTGTAGTCTGTGCTGCAATTTTGAAGGCTGAAGTAACTGCTGACTGGCATGACAAAGTGTCCCACAGCCCAGGGTTTCTCAACATTTTTCTTTCTAAATCCCCCCACCCTCCCTGCTATAAAAACTGCAGGGCCCACCAGAGCCACGATAACTGGCTTTCTGCATATAAAAGCCAGGGCCGGCACTAGGGGATAGCAAGCAGGTCAATTGCCTAAAGCCTTATGCCATGGGGTCTCTGCAAAACTATATTGCTCAGGTTTCAGCCCCTGCTCGTGGCCCCCCATGGAGCCGCAGACCCAAAGGAACCTCTTCTACAGCCCTGCCCAGGAACCATTGCAGACTATCTCCGGGAAAGTTTCCAGGAGCTCTCTATGGAGGATTCATGGAACATTCTGGTGCACATGAACAAACTGTTCAGCAGGGCCCTCTCCTGGGCCTTCTGAGGAACCTGCTGCAGCACCTTGATTTTCACACAGTACTGCAGCATGTCCCCGATCTAGCTCCTCTCCCCCATGCCCCAAACAGTCTGCTTGTATTTGTGTGTGCCTGTACAGCCTCGTCTCCCCACAGACCCAGGCAATTCCCACCTCCAGTGCATTCCAGGCAGCAATGCAGTTGCTGGATGGTCAACTGAACAGTTGCTAGGTAAGTTCTCCACGCCACCCAAACAGGAAATGGAATTCAAAATTTATGAAACTTCAAAAGAGGAGGGGCATGTAGTTGCTTGCAGAGCAGAGGAGTTCAAAACGGTGACCAGAGCAGTTACAATGGGGCATTGTGGGATACCTCCTGGAGGCCACTAATACTGATGTAAGTAATGCAGTGTCTGTACTGATACTGTGTCGACCTAACTCCATCAGTGTAAGCACTGAGCCTCTCTTGGAGGAGTTATTAAGTTGGCATAGCAGGTGAGTTCCATTGGCAGTAGTGATATTTTAGTGTAGAAGCTCACAGAGCTAGGTGGATGTAAGCTGCCTTGTGTTGAGCTAACTGCTAACTCTGCAGTGTAGCTCAGGCCTGTGTCACAGCTAAATACAAGGTGGAACAGATTGTCTAACATAAGTTGCTGACACATATTTCAAGGGAACATTCAAGGTGTAATGGCCTGTTAACACCCCTTTAATCACAGGGGGAAAGGGAGGGAAGGGGGCAGAAAGAGCAGCTAGGGGAGTGGTTGTTAGTGAGTTACAGATTGTTGCAATAATCCATAAATCCAGTGTCTCTATTCAGTCCATGATTTTTAGTACCTCGGAAAGTTATGAATTTAAGCTCCAGGCTTGTCTTTTGAAGGTGCTGTGCAGGTTTCCTTTGAGAGAGGCCTGAGAGGTCAGATATGGAGTGATGGCTTTGTGAAAAGAATTCACCCACAGTTCACATGGCATTTTTGTCTTTCATCATTTTTCTGTGAGAGCTCAAATGAGAGCGCCGTGGTCGGCTGGTTTCACCCACACAGTTGTTACTGGGGCATTTAGTGCACTGGATGAGGAATAGCACATGTTGCAGGAGGTATGTGTAGGACCCAGGGATCTTGAAAGTTGCGTTGTAAAAGGCTTTGATTATCATCATGGTTGAGATATGTCAACAGGTTTTTGTATCTTTTGTTCTCGCAGGCATGGGTGGCACATGAGTGGGGAGGTCAGCAACATGCTCCCCGCTTCTGTGAAAGGCTCTGCCGCTGCCATCCCCATCTGCTAGAGCCCCAAGTGCCCCTCCACTCCAGCAGCCACAGAAGCCCTGGCTGAACCACTTTGGCCCACCATCTGGTCCCAGCCCTGGGTCGCCTGCTAGCCCCAGCCCCAGCACTGGGTGGCCTGCTGGTCCCAGCACCAGGTTACCTACTGACTCCAGTCACCTGATGGTCTCTGGCCAGAGCTGAACACCCACTGGCTGGGGGGTGAAGGGGTGGGAGAGAATGTGGGTGGGGCCAGGACCTGAATTAAGCCTCCCCTTTGCCTATTTTCCCCATTGTCCATGCTGGCAGGTTCAAGTGCTATTTTGAATTGGTGTGAACTGGCCAGTGGGAAGCTCGCTTTTGATGATGAGCTTGGAAAGGTTGGGGGTCTGCTGAAGGCCAGAAGAGGAAGTACAGGCAGGGGTGAAAGTAGATGCAGGGACTTACCAGTGCAAGCCTTAGCAAAGGGGGGGGGGGTCTCTGGGCCCCAAAAGAGAAAGGGCTAGAGGTAGACTTCATGGCTGGAAGCCCTGGGTCTGCAGCAATTGAAGGGGCTCTGGCAGTGATTTCAATTTAGTTGGGATTGGTCCTGCCTAGAGCAGGGGGGCTGGACTTGATGACCTTCTGAGGTCTCTTCCAGCTCTATGGTTCTATGAATGGCCCTGTGCTCCTGACCACTGCTGTGGCAGCTGGGAGCCCTGGGCTCTTTTAAATCACTGGGCCCCAAGGCAGCTGCCCCCCCTCACCCCCACCCCTCTGCCTGTAGGGTCCAGCAGCGCTGCTGTGGCAGCAGCACTTGAACATCGCTGCCCCTTTTGCCCCTGGGTAGTTACTGGATCTGTGAAGGTGGGTACGTCAGTAGGGTTCCATTGTTGGAACTGATCATGGTATCCAATGGTGCCCCAAATTTTTGGATGCGCTGTGCAGTTACATATTCTGTGTATGGGTAGGGACAGCCCTGCAAAGAACCCCCCAGCCTCTCCAAGCTCATCATGCGAAACAACCTTCCCACAGGCCAGGACACACCAGCTCAACCAGCCCCATACCCTGCCAGAACAACAGATGCAAAACTGTAGACATATCAATATTCACTTAGTGACTGCTGAGCTTTTGAGATCCCTGAGTCCTACACATACCTACCACAACATGTGGTGTGCCTTTTCCAGCACACGAAATGCCACAAAAACAACTATCATGGTGAAACCAGCCAATCACTATACTCTAAGATGAACTTTGCACAGAAAAATGATAAACGACTGAAGCATCACCTCACCTCTGGGTGAACACTGTTCCCAAAAGGATCAGTCTATAGCTGGCCTCTGAGGCCTCACTGTCAAAGGAAACCTGCACAATACCTTTGAAAGACAAGCGTGGGGGCTTACATTCATGACTTTGCTAGACACTAAAAAATCATGGGCTGAATAGAGACACTGGCTGTATGAATTATTACAATAATCTATAACCTACTCACAACCCCAGCTGCCTTTTCTTCCCCCTCCCTTCTGTTCCTTCTGTGACTGGAGAAGTTTTAACAGGCCACTTTACCTTGAATGGTCCCTTACAAAATGCATTATCTACTTATGCTGCACAATCTGTTCCACTTTGTATTTAGCTGTGACACATTTCTCAGGTTTGTGGAAGAGCTCTGTGGAAGTTCGGAAGCTCGTCTTTCTCACCAGTAACAGCTGATCCAATAAAAGATATCACCTCATGGACCTTGCCTCTCTAATATCTTGTGCCCAGTACAGCAATGACAAGACTGCATATATAATCTGGTTCTACATCCAGGGGCAGAGGATTCTACCTGTTGATCATCCTCTAGGGGAAAAAAAATCTGCCCCATGCACTTACATTTTGGTTTAATGTCCTGAAGTGTCTATGTATTTTCCTATTGCAATTTATTTCTTATATTATTTAGCTTCAATGTGTTTGATCTGCTGTTCCATGGCTAGAAGAGACAAACATTACTGAAGACTGAATCACTGCCTCAGTGCTACCAAACTTGGTTGCAGAAGCATAAAACACATCCCCTATTCTGGGGAAGATTTTATTGTTATACTGTAAATTGGGTTAAACTCCCTGCTGCCCTTCATAGAAGATAATAGAAGCTCCTTTATGAAATAGGAATTGCCAAATCAAATCACAGGCCCATGTCTCTGACTGTCCAAAACAAAGGGACACCCAAAGCAAGACAGGAATATGAACAGTGTGGGCAGGGCAGGGCTGGATTATCCAATAGGCAGACTAAGCACGTGCTTAGGGCACCAGCAAAGCAGGGGCACCAAAAAAAACCAGAGATTTTATGGTATAGTATTGTTTTTATTTTGAATTACATATGGAGGGGGCACCATAATCTTTTCAGTGCTTAGGGCCTCTAAAGGTCTTAATCCGGCCCTGGGGCAGGGGGCGTTGCCAGGTATTGTTTGAAGGAAAGGAGGAAAGAAGAGAAAAACCCCAGAATAGCTGAGATAAAAGGCAGCTAGGAAGAATCAGACACAGGAAGAACAAGCACCAACAGTATGATCCAGGAAAAGCCTAGTAAGAGCTTTTGTAGGGGTACAGACTAAAAAAGGAGTGGGGCTGGGAGCCAGGAAACTCTTCTGTGGTTTGGTTCCTCCTTGACAAAGCCCTGGCTGGGTTGATTTAATTGGGATTGGTCCTGCCTTGGGCAGGGGGCTGGACTTGATGACCTTCTGAGGTCTCTTCCAGCTCTATGGTTCTCTGATTCTATGATTCTGTGTTCAGGAAAACCGAATTTTGCACCTTCCTGGTAAACAAATAAGATAACAGCAAAAGTAACTGACGCCATCCATGTCTTCTCCTAAAAGGAACAACCTGCAAAGCCCTACATTTTTCATTGGCTGCTCAAGGGTAACGTTATTTATTTATTGGAACTGTGATAGCACATGGGGGCCTCAGTCATAGCTTAGAGCCCTGATGTGCTAGATGCTGGTCAAAAAGTCAGTCCTTGCTGCAAGTTGCTTGCAAGCAAAATACAATACACAAGATTACAGGTAGATACCAAAGGCCGGGGGAGCATAAGGAAATTGAGTGAAAATAATGGACAATGGGCACATCACACCAGCTGTGTAACCATTGCCAAAGGGGGTGTGTGTGTGTGTGTGTGTGTGGTGTTGTTGTTTGTTTTGTTGGCGACACAGCAGAGGATGGTTCTCATGCCTATAGAACATTTGACAGTGAGATGGAGGGAGGCCAGAAGGTCTAGTTGACACACTCATCCTACTCACGACCCCCTCTCTTCCCAGCCATCACGACTAAAATGGAGAACAGACAGGAGAGTCTCTTTGGGTAATACTCCTCCTTAGGGCCTTGCATTTCCTCTTGCTCACATCAGTTGCAATTAATCTCAGCACTGAGATGAGGAGGCTTCACTCTGGGTCTCAGCCCTTACTTCTGGCTTCTTGAATGAGAACTAGATGTTGAGACCCAGGTTCTGCTGCATCCAATCATCCGTGGCCAGTTCCTATCTGATCTAGAACAACTGGTCTCCTCACTAGCCAGTTAAGAATGGCCACTTCAAAGCAATGACCCATCTGCTCTAGCAACCTGCCTTTGGCAGTAGCCAATGGGTTTCAGTGGAGGATGTTATCTTGTTTCTTCACCACCAAAGCCCCATGAAATTCAATACTATAATAATGGTTTCCTTCCTGTCCACATTTGGGAATCAACATATGCCCTGAATCATGAGGATTGAAGGCCCTTGTGAATTGTAACCTAGACCAAACTACCTGTAATGTCACTGCCCTCATATAAATGACTAATTATTGAAATGTACTAAGCTGTTTGTCCTACCAGTACCTTGTGATGGTGGCTGTATTTTGGGTGGGAAATTGATGAATTTGTTTTTCCTATAAGGGAGTTTTGAGGTGAGAGTTCCAGCTAGCCGCATGTGCAGTAGAGAAGCTGCCAGCCTTCATAATGACACTGCATAGATCTCTTGCTGTGAGTAAACACCCTACCTGGATTTACACAGAGCGTGTTGAACTGAATATTTTATGAATACAACAGCAGCAAATTCCATGGCTTAAATAAATAGACATGTGGAAAGTGTAATTTTTTTTAATCCATAGACAGCAAAATGAGGCCTTTTTGCCTTCCCTCCTCCTGTCTTTTACTACGGGAGCGTGTGCATAGGAATGTCTCTTTGCCCTGCTTATACTTCAAATGCGTGTTTATTATCACCTCCTACACAGCTAATTTCCAAAGCCTCCTAAGCACTTCTGGCATCAAATTCCTGGCCCTTCCTTTTTACCTCTAATCATTTTAATTGCCCTTTGCTTGACCTCTGTGATTTTTGCTAGCCTTGTTAATTACACTATTGCTGTTTTCCCATGTTTATCCTTCTGTTTGTAGCCAAACACCTCTACTTGTTTTACAACCACCTAGAAACACACAGTGACAGGGTGTTGAAACGGCTTAGCTGGTGAGAGCTAGATAGCCGTCAAAGTGCCATGTTAGTTACACAGGTGCTGCTGACTGAGGAATTGGCTCGGACACTCAGTCACCTAGAACTACACACGTTCCTTTACTGTATTGCCTCTATTAATGGGGGCTGAGCGAAAGGGAGCAAGCTAATTGGCTGAAGGAGACTACTCCTATTCTGCTTGGATTTGAGTGAAGAGGTGGAAACAAAGCTACACTGTGGCCTCTTTCTTAGAGTGAAATACCCAGAGGGATGAAATAGTATTTGAAAATATATTTGGAAAAGATGCTTAAAGGCATTTGTCCTCTGGATCAGCAGTTACATCATCTTGCAGGTAGAAGCTCATAATCTCTTAGAAGCTAAAGGCAGCTAAGCTTGAGCTGTACTTGGACTGGAGGCCTCTTGCCTCCAATTCACAAATATAATACAATGTGATGGAAGAAGTGGTGTTGCTAACTGGGTCCCTCCTCCCCTGAGTCAGTACTGAACAAACGCCCCGTGCATCACATTAAGGGCTATCGTGCTGCTGAAGCTGCCATCCTTCAACTGACATGTAAAATTAAATGCATAGTTACTTCTGGTTACTGAAGATCTGAATCTGTGAATCAGTGCAATAGTTCCCCCTCTGGACAGGTGGGGTGTGGCTCCTGAGATCGCCCAGCCTGGCAAAGCGGTTGGTCTATTCCTCGTGCCCTGGAATCTCAGAACCCTCTCAGCTCTTAAGTTCGTCAAGAGGTTAACAGTAGAACTCAGGTCTTCCCGCTCCACTGGGTTCCAGCTCAGAGCCCTCAAGCTAGATAAGCTCCATAGATCAGGGTTCACCAACTCTGACTGGGCCCTGAGCTCCTTCCTACTTTCCCCCAGGTTTCTGCAGCCTCGTCAGCTTGTTGATCTGGTCATCTCTTTCTAGTGGACTGTCTTTGAGTGGCTTTTCAGCAATTTGCCCACAGGAGTTCCCTCCGCCAGCCTGCTCACTGCTCTGGTAACCACCTCAGCCTGCTGCTTCCTCCATTTTATCCTTCAAACTTCTGGAAGCTTGCCAATTAATCAGCAGTGGCCTGCACTGACTGTAGAAACCCTTTGGTTGCTGGACCACCATCCATCAGGTACATAGAATCATAGAATCAAGACCTGAAGGCAATGCTGCAGAATCTAAAGACATTAAACAGTCTGTGTATGCAGACACCATTTCGCCCTACACTGAAATGCAGACACCTCAGGGATGGAAGGTAGTGGCTGTTTAGCAATACTCTGCAATGGAGCATCACAGTCAAGGAGAGAAATTCAGAGCAGGGTATAAAAACAGACATAGTTATATTACATCGCACGTGGAGGAGAATTCTGTGTCTCAACAGATCTCAGAATGTCACCCACTGAATAGGCCACAAGGCTGTTTTCTGGATATTAGGACATATTCTAATCAGTCTAAGCTTCTATTACATAGAATATGTTCATCATTCGTGCTTAAGAAGATAACATTATAAATTTAAACTGCTGCAGTAAGTAGATATCTGTAATATATGGCATGTTACTGCACAAATTTGCGGGGAGCATGCATACCACAGCTGTGAAGTTAAATATATGTATCATTATCAAATGGGTTTAAATAGACAATTCCCATATAAATGTTTAACTGTGAATTTCTGAGAACATCACAGAAGCTCACCTTCTGTCAATCCTTAACAAAAAATAAAATAGTGCAATCATTTTGCACAAAAGTGTTACACGTATTTTACTTTTGCATGCTTTTGGCAGATTTTTTAGTAAACTTTAAATGAATATTTACCAAATGAATGGCTACTTTCTCATCACATATTGTTTTATGGTTTGCAGTTGCTGAATATAATATCCAAATGCATATGCAGTGCTACATATACTGCTGATTATAGAATATGTACTAAATTTTAAAATCTTTCTATTGCTATATTTGACAATATGCAACATTAAACACTCGGCCCATTGGGGGTTGCTCAGTTAATGGTATTTTTGACATGTGTAAATTACATTTTATATGGTTCTGAATGTTAAACCATTTAATTTATACTTTTACTCTATATAGCACAATACTCTACTTTGAATGAACAAATCAATTTGAATTACAACTTTTGTTGCTACAGCAGTCCAAAAGGTAGAAAGAGGACTCTGTGAAGGTTTGTGGCATATGGAGAGACAAGAAAAAAAAGTGGGTGGATTGGAGTCATATTTGGGAAAATGTTAAGAAACACTATTCTGTATCCACTTGAATGACAGGTAGATAAATAGAAATTAATTATATGAGCTAGAATTGGCCCAGGACTGGCCTACTCTATACTACATAATGATTTCCAGTTGTGATCTACAGAGCAAAATGGCATGGTGCTGACCACAGTTCAGCTGGCAATGTAAATCAGGGCAGATTGTGTTCAGCACTGTGTCAGGTAAGTATGGTTAAGCTCCCAGGCTAGGGACACAAGGCTAGGCACAATTTGTCTCACTCCCCACTCAGTCATGGTTGGGATGATGTCATCATCAACCACAATGGACCAGATCCTCACCTCCCATGCACTGTCATAGTGCCAGCGACTTTAAGGCAACTCTTTCAGCTTGCATGGGCTGAGCGTGGGGCCCAGCTACATTTCATAATGTAAACAAGCCCACAATGGCTAACTAGCAAACACTGACTCATCGGCTAGCAGCCCAGTGCCTTTTAGCCAAATTCTGCAAAGCCCTGCTTCTGCCTTGACTCAGAGCAGAGGGTCTCGTTCACTCGCACCATCCTAGAGTACATTTAGACAGCGTTTTGGAGAGACCCCACCCAGCCTGGAGCTTGGCTTCTGGAGCTGAAGAAACAGGGTGAGCTTCAGAGCCTGAGCCACAACATCAATGCATTGTCTACACGGCTTCTTTTAGAACACTATTGCAAGCCCCACTAGCCCCCGGGGGAGGGAGGCTGCACTCACAGCCATGGGGGACAAGAGCCGTGAGGGGCAGGAGCAGAGCAGGGAGGAAGCAGGGGTTGGGCACACCCCCACATTCACTTAGATGGCATGAAGCGGAGCAAAATGGCTGGGAGCCAGGGGAAGCTGAGTGGACTGGGGCCGGCTCACTCCACTTCCCCCCACGGCCAGTGAGTGCTGGGGAGGGGGCAGTCCCTCTTGTTGGCATCAGCCTCTCCCCCTCCAATAGTCCCTCAGGCTGTGTTGATCAGGGGAAGGGGCAGAATGGCGTGAGGGAAGGGAGGTGTACAGGGTCCTGTGTCCCTCAGGGACAATGCTGCTAAGCACAGCCCATGGGCGGATGGCCAGGGGATGGGGCTGGCTGCTGCAGCCAGCACAGCCCTATATGCCCCAGAAAGCTAGGGCACCATGGAATTTAAGGCAATTTAGCATTGCAAATTTTGTGGTGCCCTATAGGGCTGTGTGCTTTGCCTGTTGGTAAGGACTAGGGATGTTAAAGTATAACCATGAAAATGTTCACCGATGATCCTGGGCTCATTGGTTAACATTCACAGTTACACATAAGCTTCCGGTACAAGCAGGAATCTGGCTTAAAAGCTGGTTCCCAGCATGCACCGGTTCCCAGGGAGTTGAATGCCTCTCTGCATGTAACTTAGGGATGTAAGGGGTTAGTCAACTGGTCAACTACCCAATAAGCTTATGCTTATCGGGTAGTTGAGTCAACTACTTGCATTCAAACCCCCCTCCTCTCCCCCCTTTGCTGCCTCTGGATCAGAGGCAGCAAGGGGGGAAGCAGGAGCCGGTGCTGGGGAGAGCCGGCTTAAAAGTTGGTTCACCCCAGCACTGTCTCCACAATGTCACTTGTCCCTGACCCTTGCTGCTGCCGGGGAGGGGGGAGGGGAACGGGGGGTCCCTGCTGGGACCTCTATGCACAGGGGCTTCTGCCAGCCTGGCTTAGTCCTGGCCCAAACCCCACTGTAGCTTTGCAATTTAAAATGCAAGAGGAGCTGGGGGATAGGCTGCCCGGCTCCTACTGCCTTTTAAAATGCAGAGTCGAAGCGGGATTTGTTCCCCCACCTGGCACGAGCTGGGACTGAGCCAGGCTGCCTATCGACTAAACGAGTAGCCGATAAAAATTCTGTCAACTACTCTATTGGTTAAATACCTGCCTCTTAATATCCCTAATGTAACTGTGTAACCGCTGAAATTGCCAGCGGTTATACAATTACTTAATTACATGCATTTTAACATCCCTAGTAGGGACAGCCCTGCCGGGCAGGGAGGTTGGCTCCAAAATGCTGTGCAGACATATCCCAAGTCTCCTGTGCCAGCAATGACTTCATCCCACGCAAGGCCCCATTCCAATCACTTTTGATTCAGATTTGTCTCATAACCACTGCTTAATTTGTGGCTAATGAAAGCTGAAGGGTTCATGCTCTGCAGGCCAACAGGGAAGGAGCACAGCATGGGATAGCGAGGGAGGGAAGGCCACAAATACATTTTAATAGCTCTGATAGCTCTTGCTTATTCTCCTGGGACAGAGCACAGTTCCTCTTCACAGTTAATTTCAGTTGAAGGCTCACGAAGCAATCGTTTCATCCTGTGGTAGTCAAAGCAACTCAGGCCAAGTGTGACCTTTCATAGAGCAAACTGCTTTCCATGTGCTATGGACTTTTCTTTGGCAAAATTGTGAGTGAATCTAGTGAACATAAGAAGCAAAGAGGATGACACAGCCCTGGCTGTACCCATTCCAAGCATAGGTCAAACCTCTCTCTCACAGCACATGATGATGGAGGTCCATTTGGCAGAGCTTTCTGAGGGAAACTCACAAAGAGGAGAACAGGTGATGGTGCAGAATGCATTAGCAGAGGGGTGTTGGTTCCCAGGGCTGGAGTAGTAGGTCAGAACTCCCTAGCATTGGCAGAACTGTATGTGGTTTCCAGAACTGGAACAGTCATGGGGGCTGTGCATGAGGGACATTTGTGAAGATGCATTGGGAGCCCCCTATTGTATGTAAGAATGTACAGACAGGTGCTGCATCTGTAAGTACTTTTAGGCTTTGACTATGGTTTTCAGAATCTTTTCCGATTTGATTTGACTCTATATTGATGTGCCATTTGGTGCATATGACTAAGAGAAGCTTGAAACAACACTACATTCCCCACTGCCTCCTAATTACATTGCTCATCCTTTCATTGAGTCTAATCATGAAGATGCTGGCTCCTACCCAGTAGAGAGCTTGTTTCTGAAGGAAACTCCGGGCATTCCTGCTATCAACTCTGCAGAGGGCAGACCGCCTGGATGGCATTATTTTAAGGGCCAAGGGGGTAACAGTAAATGCCTCTCCTCCCACAGCAGGATCGTGTCATGTTTTAAAAACATTATTTGAAATACTGCCCTTGAAGGTCAGAAATGGGGCTAACTAGTCCTCCCCTTGGCTGAATTCCAACTGCCAATTCATCTCTGTTTTACCCCTGTGCATTTATTGGTGGTCCCTCCCTTGTTGTTGATGTTATGCAAAGTTGACAGTTGCCCGTCAGGGTTTAGCAATGGAGTTCTCTCCTCTGATTAAAGTATCGGTTTATGGAAGTGGGAATTTACATGAAACTTAGTGCATGCTGAGACATCTGATGCTTTGGGAAGTTTTAAGTAGACCTCCAGCTTGAGTGGATGTGTTCAACAGAGTTCCAATTTCCTTAGACTTATTTGGTAGCATTGACACCAACTTCTTGTGATTTCCCTGGACACGTCTATCAATCAGTGTCCAAACGGTCTAAAGTGAGACATAACCCATGGCCAGCATGCCTGTCCATTGGTCTGACTTACCATGTGTTTGCTCTTCCTGAATGTGACCATGGCTGACAAGTGAATTGGGTCCCCACTCTGAGACTGCAGGAAGTGGCTGCTGCAGATGAGCCAAAAAGATGCATCTGCCCACATGTTCTGAAAACAGAGCAGGAATGTACAAACCTCAGGCTATGCATCAGGAGAAGATTTCACGATACAGACGATGGATAATGCTGCCATTGGAAAGGATACCTTCAGTGAACTCCCGATCTCAGAAGAGACTAAACACTGAGACGAGACACCCATCCAGTAAGGGATGCCATGAGGAACAATAAAAGTCTGTCATGCAGCTAGAGAGGTCCCTTCCCATAGTAATGTATTGAGAATGTTGTAGATCATGGAAGGAGGGCACACAGGAAATGGAGAACCCACGCTTCTGGGGCCAGGTAGTTACACAGGGCCATGGTGGAAAAGTGAAAGCAATTTTCAGCTGGAAATTGCGATGAAAGCTTTGCCCTCTCAAAGGTTCACTGGGATATGGTTCCTCTTAGCAAAAGCAAGATAACAATTACATGCAAGGGATCGCTGGTTACCTCACATACCATCATGTATTCCACTTTCCATCTTCCTCTGCTGGATAACAGGAGGATAGCCATGAAGACCCCTTACTCGTTCCTCCATTCTAAGGGGTTCATGCATCAAAGAGTGAAATATGGGGAACTCAAGAGAGCCCAAAAATTATCAGGAGCAGAATTAAACAACAGGGCCTGGGGACTAGGGAGCTGGAGATGAAAGAATTCTTGTCCTACTTTTTTGGTTCTGGAGTGAAAGGTCTCCATCCCATCAACCATCCACACTGGAGTCAATGACCCAAGGAAAAAGTTTCCAAATTCCATTCCCTTATCTACTGTCAGGCCTGCTGGGGAAGAGCGGGAGGAGAAGGGGGCAGTTGCCCCAGGGCCCAGCAATTCAAAAGGGCCTGGGGCTCCCAGCTGCCACTACTACCACAGGAGCAGTGGTGGCTGGAGCCCCAGGCCTTTAAATCATTGCCGTTGTGTGTTCCAGGCAGCTCTGAGGGCTGGGGTAGTAGGAAAGGTGGTGTGCTCCGGCTGGCACTGGGGGCTGCCTGCCCCATCCCTGCCTGAGGCCTGAGGCCCAACCCCTTCCAGAAGCATGGAACTGAATCCTCCCACCTTGCCCAGGGGCCCTGCAAGTCTGTTGCCCACCCCTTCCCATCTACTGTTACCAGGGGCGGCCCGTGCGTATAGGCCGACACAGCCGTTGCCTAGGGCGCTGCGTTAAATGGGGTGCCCAATGATGACGTCACGCCATTGAGGGCTGTGGAGGTGGGGGCACCGATCGGGCATTCCGCCTGGGGCGCCAGCTGCCGGCAGCCCGCCTCGGGCCGCCCCTGACTGTTACCAAGTAATACAGAGGCAGGAGGCCCAATATGACATTACGCCCATGAGCAGGTCATTGTACCTTCATTTTAACTCATCACAGTTTCCATGCCTTGAGGGGAACATCACAAATACATTACAAAAGGTATTCCCCAGGACAAGCAAGAAAAGAACAAAGACAATCAAGAAAAAGTTCAGATTCTGGGTTTTGTTTTGGTTGGTTTTTTTTTACCCTGATATTTTGTGGTAGGTTTCTTTATTTTTGAATATAAAGTGACAGAAATAATTTGCTGTTAGAAAAGAGAAAGAATCTTCGACTATTTACAGATTTTGTACATCACAAAATTGTTCTCGTTTTGTGTTATTTTGTTGTTGTTCGTTTTTCCTTTTTCTTTTCTAAATATTCTCTGCATTGTTTGAACAATGCTGAACTGAAAATCTGTACATTTCACAAAAAAAACCCTCTGCCCAGAAAACAGCCTCAATGAGAAACAAGACAAATCAAAGGGGGAAAAAATCAACTCCTTTCTTTGTTTTCCAGGAAATCCATTTGCTTATATATATATATTTATATTTATATATATTATTTTTTCAAGTTCAAACACCAAAATTCAAGAGAGAAAGAAATAAAACTCTACAGCTGTCCTTCCCCCCCTCCAGTGTCTGTCGATCCCTGCTTGTCTGAAATCAGAAATAGCTATTTACAGAAAAAAGAACCGGAGAGGGGGGTTCCAGGGTGAGGGGGATTGGGGGAAAGAAGGGTAGTGATTAGTGGAGGGAGGGGGGATTTGGGCCTCAGGGAGACGAGGCAAGCCTGAGTTCAAGTGCGCTTTCCCTCAGGAAGACGCTGTGCTGGGAAAGTAACAACAATGTCTCCTTCTCCCAGTTTAGTTGTGGGAGAGGTGCGTTTCTGGCTCTCAGCCTCACCGCTGCCACCCTCCTCACTTCTGTCAATGTTGCCAGCTACACCCTGTCAATAGTAAGGCTTATGCCACACGGGGGACACTGGGACTGCATTTGGGGTATATTGTTTCACCTTCCTTCTCCCAACCGGAAGAGGTAGCTGTCCCAATATACACCTGTAACCATTGCACTAAGACTAGGGCCAAACTTGGTCATTCACTAACAGCACTGTGATTGGACACCATGCTAGTTTGCCTTTTCCCTGATTCCCCCTTCCATTCCCTCCACCCGTACAGCCTTCCATTCCACCCCTGCCCTCACATAATTATGCACACCAGACCAACTAGGACTGAATTAGAGCAGCCTAAACCAAGAACCAAAGGATTAAAGTAATTCTGCCCTCTACCCCCAACCCTACCCACACCAATCCCCTGTATAACTTGATCCAGATTGACAGTTACAAGAATTCTGCAAGCATCAGATGAGAAAGCAAAGAAAGCACTGCAAGATTCTCCATAAAAAGCCAACAGTCATCTCTGTCCTTCCCTTTCTCTCTCCATCCTCTTGATTTCAGTCCCAACCCCATCTACGGAAACATTTCTCTTAGATAAGTCAGAAATCTTGCTGCACAACCTTGAAGCTTCTGGTGCAGATGTGTGGCTGAGCCTTACACATGACTTTGGTGCATTATGATGCATTAATCAGGAAATGCTAGGTAAATGTGTGTAAATATAAATCAGTAAAACAGTTTTACATAATACCAGTGAACAAATTTAACTCCCAATGCACTTGTAAATGTTAATATAAACTTGACATTAGCCATTAAATTTAGGTAGTATTACTAGTCGGGAACATGGTGTTCGTATGCGTCCTGGAAATATAATCGAGAAACATCGGACAATCAAATTGCTACTTATTTTGAAAGCTATGTATACTTCATCTTTTTAGTCATCCTTTTACAAAACCACCTAGCCAATATGGTGCTAATGTGCCAGAACTTAAGTGTAAGAGACCTTGGAAGGTTGGCAGAGCCATAGTAGATCTGTAAATAAGGGAATACATAATTTAAAAGACACTTTCCAAGTTGTTTAGGATTAAAAATCAAATTTAGGTTAGAGACCTTACAGCGGCGCTGACAGGAGGGAGCTGTCACATTGACATAATTAAACCCCAATGAGTGGCAGCAGCTGTGTTGGTAGGAGAACATTTTCCGCTGACATAGCATGGCGCTTTTGTTGGTTTAACTTATGTTGGTCAGGGTGTGTTTTTTTCCCCACTTCGGATTTACAAAAGTTTTACCAACAAAAGTGGTGGTATGTAGACACAGCCTTAGTTTTGTAGGAAGGATTTGTGGAACTTCAGAACTCACCGAAATGTTTTCATGGTCTCATTTTAAAATTCCACACAATGTAGTTTTGGTTTATGGTGGAAATGCAAGGAGAGTCTTTACGGACATTCCTTTTGGTTTGGTTTGGTGGGGAGGGAGGCTGTCATGCAGTATGTGTGGGGTAGGAGGGTGTTTTGTTTAATCAAAAGCATTCGTCTGCTGTGCTTGAAACTCAGGATACAGGAGCATCAGGCTAGTGGATGGAAACTAGGAAGCTGAATTGACTGTTGAAACAGACCAGCCTAACTTCAATGAACCATGCAGAGCAAAATGCCAGACTAGATGAACAGTGTCGATGTTGTTAAGTAAATGACAGCTGTTTTTGATTAACCCCTGCCAAAGTACTGATCACAGGGGTTACTATACATTATTAACACAGACGAGGGAAATGTTTAAATATAATACATCGGGCTCCTCCTCCTTGTAAACGCTAGATGTTTTGCCAAAAATGCAAGAGACACTTGCCAAAGAGCATTTGCAAAAGGTAACGCAAGATCCCGTGGTGGGGATTCTTCAGGGACCAGAATCACCCTGAATGTTCACACTTCAGGTAGGCCTCCATAACGGGCCTGATGCAACTCCCACTGAAGAAAATGGAGACTCCCCTTAACCTTAGTGGGATCTGGACAGGTGCTGCTGAGCATACAGGTGCTCCGCCCCTTGCAGGGATGTATCCCATGCACATTTGCCTCCCTCCTTCCTCAGAAAGCAGAGCTAAGAATTTCATGAGGAAAACATGGGCAGCCAGTAGAAAAGTCTGTTTACGCAAGTGAGCAGTGGAGTCAAAGGCTTTTTCCATCCCTTCAGTTCTTTGGGGGAAGGAGGAATCGGAAGGAAGCTGGGAAACCATCATGCTATGTGAATGAGGAGAGTTCTCTGTGACCACTCGTGAAGCAGAGATTGGTAATTTTGAGCATGGCTTTGTGAATATTACCATTTCCCCCTCCATGACCCAGACTGTACAAGTACGTATGTACACATGCACACACACATGCACACGCACACGCACACGCCCATGAAGTAGGCTTTAAGAGGTTCTTTCTTTAAGCTCTGCAGCCAAAGATTACAAATCAGCAACCAGGAAGAATCAAGACAGCACGTTGGAAGATTCCATCAAGGATGCACCCAAAAAGCTTGGCTGATGATCAAGAGTTTAGCCAGACTTCGTGATGCTGGGCCTGCAAATCTCATGGGAAAAGTAGTTTCTTGGTGAGATTTCCAGAGCTTACAAGATCTGGCTGAGTCAGAAATACCTGTGAGCCCAGGCTTTTCTCACAGTAATGCTGGTAGTTCCACTTTTGTTCAGAGCCAGAAAGTAAGGGGGT
The DNA here is from genome assembly GCA_019425775.1 of Rafetus swinhoei. Lineage (NCBI taxonomy): Eukaryota > Metazoa > Chordata > Testudines > Trionychidae > Rafetus > Rafetus swinhoei. Next base: position 262,211,173 of record CM033437.1, on the reverse strand, counting down.
AACATGAGGAAATTACTAAGACTCCTGGGGCATGTCTACACTGGGCAGTTATTTTGAAATAACTCCCCTCATTTTGAAATAACAAAGCGAGTGTCCATACTACCAAGCCTGTTATTTCAAAATAAAGGGCTTGTTATTTTGAAATAACAACTCCTGCTTGTGAAGAGGAATAGATTATTTCGAAATAGTTATTTTGGGAGTTATTATTTTGAAATAACTTATTTTTAAATAACCTGGTAGTGTAGACATAGCCCTATTGTAAAGCAGCACTTTTCCCTTCGGGCAGCGGTGGCTCGGATGAGTGAGCACAGGAGTGAGGAGCCCCTGAGTTCAGTCCCTGCCTCCGCTGCTTGCCTCTGTACAAATTACACAACCTCTCTGTCTCAATTTTCCCATCCTAATAATGGGGACATTACAGCTTATCTACTTGCATCCTGGAGCACTGGGAGTTGGAAGGTGTATCAACACTGCAATGAAAAAACTGCAAGCAGCCCAGGCCAACTGCCTTGGGCTTGCAGGGCTCAGGCTTTGAGAGAGTTTCACTGAAGTGTAGACTTTGAGGTTTGGGGCCTGGGCTCTAGGACCCTGAAGGGAGGGAGGATCCCAGAACTTGGGCTGCAGCCCAAGCCTGGACATCTACACTGCAATGACAGCCCCACCGTCAGAGCCCCACGGACGAGCAGGTTGGCCCCGGCCCGCTGCAGGTGTCTCGTTGCAATGTAGACATACCCTGAGTCACACGGTGCTTTGCAAATGTAAAGGGTCATATAAGTGCTAAATGTGATCATTTATAGTATTATTATTTTCATATCTCCAGCTGAGTGCAGGTTGACAGTTCATGTTGCAGGTGACCATTAAAGATTATTCCTAATTTAGCTAAACCAGGTCTCCCCACCGCATTACAAAACAAACACCTGGCTCAGAATCAATGCTGGGCAAGGGATTTCTCACTATGTCTGGTTCTACCCCAGATGTGTTTCCCCAATCTGACACCGATTCCTATCCTGCCACTGCCAAATTGTGGAGGGCACTGTTTGTTTTATTATTGAACATAATTGAATTTCCTGCCCCCTTGTGTCTTACCCACTACTGAGACCACAAGACACACAAAGTTCACCTTGATTACACTCTGTAAGGGAGCTGTGATTACTTTCCTTGTAATTTGAGCGTCTCATTTATCTGTAAGTACATGCTATGTAAATGTGTACAAAGCAAGATTTTAAAATATTTGCATAATGTATGTAAACTTATGGCATCTGTCAATTTACTTGTTAGCATAAATTCTAATATACACATATTTAGGTTTAACATCAAGATTGAGAGTTCTTTGAAATGGGGCCTTTGGATAATATTTTTAAATGTACCTAAGTCACTTTTGAAAATGGGAGTTAGCGTTCTTTTAAAAATGTTACCCCTGTTTTTCACAGCAGTTTAGAAAGTACCTAGCACACACCTGGCATGTTCCTGATTAACAATTAAAATGGTGCTGATCATGACTATACCCATAAATAATTATAACAACATGATTAGGAGGGACTGAGCCATTAATAATAAACTAATATTTGATCTGTACCTTCAGCCATTGCTTGCCCAAAATGTGAGCTTCAAAACTCTCTTGAAGTCTAATGACATTTGAAAACCCTTGCTGCTCACTATTTCCCAAGTTTAAAGTTGCCTCTATATTTCCTTATTTCGGCCAGGAATGATAGGCCAACAATACTCTTGTGGGATAGGATGCTCTATTAGTATTTCCAGCCTGATCAGAACATGGGAGTTCTGGAATTCTTCCAAGAAGGTTTGCTCTTTGGAGAATTCCACCACAACATTGTAGACTCACAAGGGTTCAAATAGCTCAGATGCTCTAGTTTGTCAAATGCCCAGTCATTGTGGCATCATAGGCATTTAATTAGCATCATCATTAGTTATGGGAGACATTTTCAAAAGTCTCTTAAGAGCCCATTGAAAGCCAGTAGGTTTTGTGCTCCCAAATTCTGCTCATGCTATCGAAAATCTCCTCCCCTTTCCCTGTTCAAAATCCTGTGCAAACATTAACTAATCGATCTTACCGTCCATCCCAGAATCATGCTTCGGTTCCCTACCTGTAAAAGAGAACTAACAAGGCAGAAGAGTGAAGTGCCAGGGACCAGATTAGACCCCGCCTGACTCTGAGCCCTAGACACATTCATCAAGCTCCTACTACCCTCAAGTCTGCAGCTACACTGAGCTGCCTTCTGAATCTCTCCCACTGCCACCAAGTTACCAGTGCAGCTCCCCTCATGCTAGCAACAGTGGTCACTGGGATAGACTGCTGGCAGCATTTTTACATGCCATTAACCCTGCCCAGAGATGGTGTAGGTGGTCAGAACACCAGTGGCCAACCTGTACTAGCCCTCCCACTGGTCTTAGCTTTGGGGAGCTGCTATTGCAGCAATGGGGAGGAGGGGGAGAGATTTCACAGTGAACGCTGAGCCTTGCCGAGGCCTATTATGAGCATCCAAACTTCTGGGTGTTGCTTTAATCAAACCTCTGAGCAACCTTTGGGAGTTTGCCTGTTGTCAGCACCACACCACTGTTTTGAGCACGTAGTGACGTCCACAACACTCATCCTTAAGTGGGGGATTGGAACCATCAGAGCCTCCAAGTGGTGTATGCTGCCAGCTGATGTGTTGCCGTGTGCTACCACCAACAAGTAGCTTCATTGTTCGCCACACGAGGGAAGTTTGCTGGAGATTCCAGTGAGTGACAGAAAACCCGATCAAGGCATTTCTCTCTGTAAAAGCCCTGAGACAATCCAAGATTCCTCTGCATGCGCGCACGCCATGAGAGTGAGGCTTTCGCCCAGAGCAAGTTACTTAACATTCCCCCTCTTCTAATTGAAAGACAGTGAGTTGCCGCTGAAGGGCAATTGCTTTCTCAGTGCTTAACCTTGAACTGGCAACTTTGCTAGGCCTCAGTCTCTCGTCTCTTCAGCAAGAGCAACTAATCAGAGAGTAGCCAAGACAGCTCCCCAAAGCCTCTTGGTTTTTATCTAACAACTCAGGTACGAAAGAAAGCATCCCCTACAGCCCTTCCTTGTGGCATAGAAAGGAGGGGGCCGGGGAGTACTTGACAGCCAAGATAACCAAGATGGCTGGAACAGGAGCACGGGTACTGAGGCTGAACGGGTATTCCCCAAACCAGTGCTCTGAGACAGTGGCTAGAAAGCTGAGAGGAGTGGTCAGGCCACTAGGGCTAGTGTTCTGCTCCAGAATGGGATGCCGCTTTGTCTGGCTGAGCCCAGGCAGCTGAAGAAGTCATGAGCGTCTCTTCTGATATATCTTATACTGTACTCTGAGCCATCTGGTGCAGGGATGTCAGACTGTGTGGAAAAGTTCCAACTATTCAAAAAAGAGTCCTCTGCCCTTGGTCGTGCAAGGAGGAGTCCTGGAGCCATTCATGGGGAGGGGAGGAAGCAAGACTAAATTACAGAGCCACAGCTGTCTAAGGAAGACCATTGTCTTGCAGGCAGCTTATCAGTAGCCAATTATGTATGTTTCTAATGCAAAGCCAGGCTGTGCTGGTTGACTCTCTGCTTAATGATGGACTGCACAGATCAAGCATTAGGAAAAAATTAACTTATCAATAGTGTACCTGAACAAGTAAACAATAGAGAGTCCACTAAGGATATCTGGGAGACTGGGCTGTTCAAAACCCCATGACTCCTGGCCCCTTCCTATGTGTATCCTGAGAAGGAAAATGGCATCCCACCCTGGCTCAATTTTCCTCATAAAAATGCAGGAGTCTGGGACCCAGCATGAGGAGACAAGGTGCATGACAGGATATTTTAAGGAGTGTGCCCCTCTGGTCTAAGATGAGGGCAACAGAATCCAATTAGTTGCTGCTGGTGCTTCTGTTAGCCAGTCCAACCAGTCTAGGGGAAGACTGGCTCAATGGATTTGGGGCTGTCCCAGCCCCACAGGCGTCCTCTCCTGTCCCCTTGTTGCTATCCTTTCCAGTGATGCAAAAGCATGAGATAGCAGGGGACAAACTCTGGGAATGGCAAGTGTCTGTGTTAAACTTGCAGGCAGGCTCAGAGAACAGCCAAAGCCCCTGCCTCTAGGATCTGTCGTGTCACCTGTGGAAGTCAAAATTTCAGCACCTTGCCCAAAGGGCTTCTTTAGGCCGATTCCCCAGAGGCTGGATTCAAAATTCATTCCATATAGACGCAGGATTCCACTCCCGGTTTTACTCCTCCTGGCACCTAGTCATGTTGGAGGTAGCTGGCCCTCCTTTGCACACACACATACATACACACACACACACACATGGCCACACACTTGCCTGTGGAGAGAAATGTGTCTGATTGCGCAGGACTATGGACACTACTGGAGACATCCGTGAGAAACTGTATTGCTAGCTCTTTTGCTGGGAGGCAGGCATCCCCTGGAGGAAACACAGAATGCATTTTTGACACAGAAGAGATCTCCATGCACTTTCTGTGTGCTCCGCTTCCAGCCTGCTCCCACCATGGCTTTCTCCCCTGCCTCTCTTGATCCACAGGGCAGTTGACTGGCTCATGTCACAAAGAGGAAGAGGTGGTCACCTCTCAGACTGTGTGGGATGGAAAGGTGCAGGAATCATCGAGTGCCATCATGGGTAACCTGAGTAAGTGCTCCTCTCAGACGACACCATTCTCTCTGGCTGTTGACCACACACAACATGCTCGCCCAGCATCCACATAAGGTGCCATTAACGTCTTGCCCGAGTTCCCCTCTTGTTCCACAACCCTGCCAATGGGGCCCATTAGCTGCATTAAGCTGTGAAGCTGGCTAGCGGATCAATCACAGGGAAACTTTGGTGGAAATTTTCCAAGCAAAGAATAACAATTTGCATGTTTCCCTTCACCACCCCCCAACTCGCCAAGTGAAGCCCCATAATATATCCCAAAAGCCAACCAGCATTAGTCACATAGGATGCAGCTCCCCTGGTAAGAAGGGGTTCTGTCACATCAGGGGCTGGGGGGAGAAACACTCTAAAGCTGCAGGAAGAGCTAGTGATGGCTGATGAGTATGAACTATTTTTATTAGCGCATGGGAATGGTGTCGGGTTCCCAGCATGAGAAGGCAGGAATAACCCTCTTCCTCTCACTATCCTAGCATCAGTGAGACCACAAAGGCACATTACTCCTCTGGGAGAGGCAGACCTGCCAGTAAAACTGAGAGGGAGCAATTGGAGGTGAGGTATCAGGGTAACTGGCCAGACACTTAAGAATATAAAACATAAGAATGACCGTACTACCTCAGACCGATGGTCCAGCTGCCTGTCTTCCTACAGTAGCCAATGCCAAGTGCTTCAGAAGGGATGAACAGAACAGGCAATCATCAAATGAGCCATCCCGTCACCCAGTCCCAATTTCTGGCCTGCCATCAGAAGTTTAAGGACACCCAGAGCAAGGGGTTGCATCTCTGGCCACTGTGGCTAAGAGCCATTGATGGCCTTGTCCGCCATAAACTTATTTCATTTTTTTTAACCCACTTATACTTTTGACCTTCACAACATACTATAGCAACAAGATCCACAAGTTAATTGTGCACTGTGTGGAGAAGACACATATGAGGAGAAGCAGCCTCAAAGAAAAATGAATACTAGCAACTCGCTAAGTGCCAACAACTAGAAATTCAGCAGGGGGGAGGCGTTTGACCCATGCTGCGTCCCTCTACAAGCAGCTGGGCCCAGCTCCCAAGGATCCACTGTTATTCCAGCCAGGGGATCAGCTGCCCTTCTGGAGCTTTGTTGAGTAGGGAGGAGTCAGCAGGGAATAGGACAGGCTGGTGGCAATGGAAGCTGCCTGATAGCTGGTGAGTCACTATTCCAGTGGGTAGAGTCTGGGAGCCTGTTTAAGGGAACAAAAAGATGAAGTTATAAGGACAGACGGTACATTTATTCAGGCTCATAAAAGTGAAAAGCTGGGTTATATTTTCAGTGCAGCGAGTGCTGCACTTGCCCTCTCAGCCCAATATCATCATTCTCCCCTGAGGAAGGGGAGATGGTTACATCACGGCTGAAGCACAATTAGCCTGGAAGTTAAGTTCAGGAGCATCTGGAGTCTCTGATTTACACTCAGATTGCAGCAGGGGAACAAAAATCATACTCTTTGAGATGGAGGGATGCAGCACCTTCTTTCCTCTGAAGAGTCAAGGAGCCACTATTCTCTTTTCCCATGAGCATTCAGGGAGCCCACACCTCTTTCTCTTTAAGGTGGCAGTGCTATATTTGCTTGTGGGGTGCACGTTTCTTCCAGAGAGAGAGTCAGAAGTCTAACACCATAATTTCTTCATGATGTTTGGGGAGTTAGTGCCATGTTTCCTAAAGGAGTTGGGGGCCCAGCATATAGTGTTCTCTAAGTTTTGGAGAGGAAGCATATTTCCTTTGGAAGAGAAGGAGAATTGGAAACAAATGGAAAGCTTCTTCAAAAGGGAACCAGAGAGGCAGTGCCAATGTATCCTCAGATGGATCAGTGCCCGATTCCTCAGTGGGTAGGGGCAGGTCAAGTTAATTACAGGGAAGCTCAGGCATCATGAGACAAAATTAACAATCTTCATACCTATGGCCTTCCTGCTCCCTACTTCCCTCACCAGTACTGCCAGCTCGAGATGCTCAAAAATCATAAATGGCGGCTATTTTATATATATTGTTTTTAATTTCTGAGACTTTATGGTCCATTCTTCAACAATGAAGGCTAAAAACTTGCTATTAAAAAAAATGAAAGCAGATATTCTTGCATAATCACAGGAACAAGCGATTATGAAAAACACCACTATTGAAAAACTTGAAATAAAATTACAAAATTTGACAACAATATCTCCTCTCTCTTTCTCTCTCACCCTTCTTCTCTCACACACTCACACCCCACTCCTCTCCTACCCCTTCATTTCCCTCCAAAACAACAATAAAAAACTTCTGCTCCACTTTTATTCTGGATCATTTTATTTTGGTGGTTTTCATGCTACATAAAAATTAGTTTTTATATCAAAAATTATTCACAATATTTCCAAAATAGGCCAAGTTTTTTTTTTTTTTTTTTTCTCCCTTTTTAAATATTTTTAATGTATTTTTGTTTTTGTTCTTTACTGCAGCTAGGGTTACAAAACATCCCGTTTCTCTCTGACACCATCATCTCGCTGTCGGTTCCCTTTGCACATTTGCATATTTTAAAAAACATTTTTTTCCATTTTCTTTTGAGAAATAAATAGTCATTTGGCACTCCTGCCTCTGTGGCTCTGCTTCTCACAAGTGGGGGTGAGCATATGTATGTGAAAAATGGGAGGAAGAGGAGATACTGGGGTCCAGAAGTGCACGCAGGAAGGAGGGGAATGTTTGCTCTGAATGAAGGCCTGGTAGAGACCACCCAGAGAAACCACCAGCTCAGGAGAAGAGAAGGAGGGACAATGGAGCAGCCGGGGTATTACACTGCAGGACAGTGGCTTTCATCCTTTTTTCATGTGCAGACTCCTAACAAAATTGCAAATGCAGGTGCGGACCCCTGTGGAAATAGTAGACATGGCCTGTGGACCTCCAGGAGTCCATGGACCACCGGTTGAAACCACTGCTGTAGGTGAATATTTATTTCTCCTTTGACTGATCTCATCAAACATAGTCTGGGCAAATTTACATTATTTAAAAGCAAAATACATATGATGCTGACCAATGTCAGCCCTAAATAGTCTCCCTCTCCCAACCCCAGAATAAACTAGAATTTTCCCCATCACTATTCTTCTTCAGCCAAAAGCATAAAGGATTCTGACACAATCTCCTGAAAGTCAGCACACTGGGGTTCCCTCACACCAAGGAGGGCAGTATATCCCAAGACAAGAGCATCCCTCTGCACCTGTCCCCTGCATACTCACATCCACATGCTGCAATTTCTCTCACATACCACAATGGTGCATAAGAAGAGGGTTGGTTGTACCTCATATTTCTCCCCAGTTTATTTACTAAGTTGTTGCTTGATTCTGGTTGGCTCAGGAGGGCACTGTCTCAATCAACGGCCAGCCCTAACCACCTGTGAATAACATGGGGTGCAAGAAAAAGACAGATGTGGGCATGGGGGTAATAGTTACCCCCTCTGGGTCCTATTCCTCAGAACCCATGTCCAGTCCCTCTTGGTTCTGTAGGGACTGGACATGGGAGGGAGGGGGACAAAGGGGACTGTGCAAGGAGGGAGAGGAAGAATTACTGAAAAGGTAGTTTAGGCACTTCCAACCAGCACTCTAGCTCATTCCACCTTGCTCAGTCTCCCCTCAGGTTTTCTCAATTGTCCTCCATGGCTTAGTTTTGTCCCCACCCAAGAGCATGATCTAAAGGAATTATCACTGCCAGCCCAAGAAAGAAACCTCTACCTCTCTTTCCCCACTGCCCTTCCTTTCATCACCATGGAGAAGTCACCCTTGGAACAACCCTATGGTGTCATCAGTGGAGATGGAGGGCAGGTCTGTGAGTAGCACCTCTATTGTATTGTTCCATTGTATTTCAACAGAGATTGTCACCCATACACACACATGTATCTGAGCTATAGGCTTCTGCTTCCCTATGGATCACTATCAACTCAGCTCTGACACACCAGGTATTGCAAATCACCCATGAAAAGATCACAAAGATTCCTCCTGAAAGAGCCATGGGAATGTCCATCACCCCATTTCAGAGAGAACAGCAGTAGTGGTACCCTGTGTAGTCATCACAGCTGGAGTCTGGTGTGGTCTAGATACTTAACTCTTCAAGGATTCCATGGTGTGGTGTGGTCTGGTCTAAAAGGGTACACTGCCTGGGTGAGCTGTATGTAAATCAGAGTCCACACTTCCATTGCCAAGAATGAGAGAGCCAGGGAACTATAGTGAAAATATACAGTGGGGAGAGAAGGCTCTTATTACACAACACCGCAACCTGCCCTAGGGTCATGGTAGCATTGGGGGTCATTGCTATAGAATTTTGTAATAATTTCTCTTAGTGGGGAAAAAAGGAAAGGACAGCTCGCAGGAAAAAAAAATCTGTGCAGTGGTTAAACATTTTCCCCTCTGAAAAATCCAGGGGGGGAATTAGTTAGAAGTTACCGCCAGGGAGGCTGAGGCCTTTTGTCTGTAGCAGCCCCACTTTTCAAATTATGGATGGTGTTTCAATCACTGGCAAAGAGATGTCACAAGATTACCCTGGCATCAGGCATATTTACAACAGAAAAAGCTCAAACACAGCTGGCTGCATACACAGAACTGAGGTCTCAGAAAGTCGTATTGCTGAAAAAAGCCTCCCATTGAAAGACTTTACAAAATCCCGCCCCCCGCCACCTTACATTGAAAATGGAGAGATAAAAAGAGCAGCTTGCTGCATTCTGAGCATGCATGAAGAGAGAGATCCTGCTCTCAGGATAAGAAAAGTCCCCAGTGGCAGCAGACTTCTAAAGCCAGCCACTTGCCCTTTGAATCCATCTTATTGCCACATGTGTTCAGTGGCTAGGTCAGTTCCTACAGCATCTCCTGAGGATTCTGGCTGGCTGTCAGTTTTAGGTGCCCAGCCTTTTAAGAACTTTTTTTTTTTAATCACAAATCATTTCTCCTCCTTGAAAGCACAACCTGGCAGTGCACAGGATATCGCTGGAGAGGAAACAGTGAATAGTTGCAGAAGAAAGCAGAGGATATTGATGGGTTACTTTGATACTTTGAAATAAGAAGCCATCCAGGGGCTATACATATTCTCTCCATTGCCATTTTATAAATATATAAAAATATATCAAAGTGACCAAGAGACTGAAACATAATGAGCCTGTTTAATGGCAGCAGGTAGCATAAATGCCAAGAGGCAACAGCCATAGGGTGTCATTCCTTCCTCAGCTGTCTGATTGCTGAGGCTGCTTATCAGGTCCTGGTGTTCTTTCCCCATTCCTGGCAGATGAGATCCTTGTGCTGTGCAGCATAGCCAATTAAAGTGCAGAATTGGCTGGCACCAGAGGGGATTCCCAACTGGTCCCCCTCTGCTGGGATGCTACCAGTTTGCTGATATCTCCTTGGGATGGGGCGGAGAAGATGCAGAAGGATCACCTGCTGCCTCCCCAGAGCATTGGCCATCTCTTCTTCTCCCCCACAATGCTGCAGAGCTGGAGGAAGGTGAACTCAATTGCTAACTCAGGTCACCAGGTGCACTGCTTTTCCAGGCCTTTCAATGAACACTCACACTTGCAAAATGAAAGCAAGGAGACAGGAGACCCGAGATTGAATCTACTGTAGCTTAGCTCTCCCCTCCATACTCATCCAAGACAGAACATAGGTATAGTGCTGCCAAGCTGAAAGTGCACTGAAGCAGCAAGAAAGCAAGGGTGCATCCTGCTTCTGCTTTGCCAGGCACCTCCTGAAACACTCTGCTGTGCTGTGAGGGGATGTCTTCCTTCTCTATCTGCTAGGTAAGGCCTAAGGATGCAATGCATGTGGCACACTGGTGTGGAAACATGGCACAGAGGTGTCGCAAAACACTGAATTAGCATGTGCAATGGGTTTCTGTTGCTCTATCCCAACCACCACAAGCGGAATCTGCTTTCGAACCTCATCTGTGATGCAGAGCAGGTCCTCCGCAAGGAAGTCATAGCTAGGGCATAGCAAGAGCAGCACGCATGGCCACCCGAACAGGGTAGATTTACAAGGACACACATGGAAGCTAAAAAGAAATAGAGGAAAGGCTGCCAGGCCATGGAGACTCATCAACTGGCTTTGCCCTACTGCAGCTTCCAACAGGACTACCTCTGCCCAAGCACACACACATGCACACACAAGAGGTACACGCACATACAATATATATATATTTATATGCTTACACGCACATACACATAACAACAGGCATGCAACATATATAGGGTCCTCTGAGGTGGTAGAACCCCTAGAAGCTGACAGTGCCCAGCAGGAATGACTGCTTACGGGAGCTAAATCCCGCAAAAGGCTCAGGAAACAGCGACGTTTGCAGAAGCCAAGAGCCCACCTCGCATTCAGAGGAAGAACCATTATCTGCCTCAACGACCTCATTTATCCTGGAGCACGTCTGGGTCTCTCAGAGGGGACGTGGGACTCAACTGCTACCCCATGGGCCCACAGAGACGCCTCATTTCATAGGTGCCTTCTCACCAGCTGGGTAAGTCACAATGGGGCAAACTGAGTAAGCAGGGGTGGATTGAGTGGCACTGTCTCAAGGCAATCAGCACTTCTGCCAAACCCTAATGTATGTAACGCACCCCCAGCCCCTCGGGTGCCAAAGAAATGCATGTGGCAATAACATCAAATAGCCACTCATCATTTGGTGCAGAGATTCTTGGATTCACTGTGCCTAATGCTATATCCATAGCAACCATAATGTGAAATCTCACCCATTTACTTCCACATATACTGCCATATGTCCACACACACTTACTCAAACATTCAAGCTCCCCTGTGGCACATACTCGGACACCATGGTGACATGGTATCACCATCCGCCGCACTGAAACACCGGCTCACATAAACACGCCCTCGGACATATGCCCACATTCACACTGCCACACGTTCCTATTTACAGATTGACTGACACACACTCTCACAGCCTGAAACCTATACACACACTGACACACTCTGTCATTCTGTTCACTTATGGAAACCTCAGCACAGTCAACCAAGGTCATCCCTCCAGCCACCCCTTCTCATATGGTCTTGCCAGGCAGAGGGGGACCCATTCTCAGTGCCATTCTTTCCCATCTGCACAGCAGGACAGGCCAGAGAACAATTTGGTGGCTTCCTGCAGATTATGTAAGGTAGTAAACACCTTTAACAGTCCCTGCTGGGTTCACATCAAGTAAAGAGGCTTGGCAGAGAGATTCACGTTTGAAGTGGGTCACCCTGAAATGGATTATTGGTGTATCTGCACCCTGCTGTGCACTTAACAATCAGCTGTTAGGGAAGGGGATTTTATAGACTGCCTCTCATGACTCTCCAAGGGGTAAAAAATGGTTCTCTCAGGTTTCTTGCACTGGCAAATTTACCAGACTGCTCATGTTTTCCTTCATGCGCATTCAAGGGCACAACACGAGATTGGTGAAAGTGAAAGTAAGGTTGAGATAGCTGCTAAACATCAACAGCTAAAAAAAGGAGTGAACTGTAGAGGGCTACAGTTCCAAGGAGACAGGGGCAGCCATATAAGAGAGAGCGTGGCCTACTGAAGTGCCTCCACCCTCCAGTTGTGGGATCACATGAAGACAACAGAGCAGTAAGATAGTAACCAGGAGGAGCACAGGGAACAAACAGTGAGGGCGAGTGGTTCTGAGGGAAGAAACACACAGACAGAGTTGGAGGAGTGGATGAGTATTGGGAAACAGTTGGAAATGAGGTCAGAGAGATGAGGCCGCGAAGCATTGGAAAGATTTGCACACCTGGATGAGAAGTGGATTCAGAAGTGGATAGAGAGATTCTAAAGGGAATAAAGTAAAGTAGCTGGGAGCTACACAAAGATAGCAGAGGACAATGGCTGATGCAGGCCCTCATCCCATAGGGATTTGGGTGGGCAATAATAGAAGAGAGGGCTGTAGAGAAGTGGGTAATGAGGAAGTGAAGGCCTGAAGAAAGATTCCAGCAGAGGCAAGGTCATAGCAACAGTAGATTCTACTAACATTCCAGAAGGACAACAACAGGGACCAGAGAAGAGAAAGCAACCAGACAAAAGCAGCAAGTCACCTAGAAAAGAAAACAGCCCTTTGCCTCAGACAAAACAGTCTCTAACAACCAACACATGTTCTAATACAGGAAATAATTAACACCCTCCTCTATCCCTCCCCCTAGCCCCAAATCTCCCTTACCTTGGGTCCCTTTCTTAACACACACATATAACATCCAGATAAACTTTCCAAACCAGCAAAAGCAGCCACTGAAACAACTTCAAACACCACATACCAAGAAAAACCACAATTTAGAAGTCAGTTTCCTCACCCCGCCCCGCCCCCCCAGCCCATCATGCCATTGTTTAACAAGGAAATACTGTACATATACAAAAATCGCCCTCTTTCCCAACCTGAATATAGTTGCTTGAATTAGCTTCTGTATATATCTACATATGTATATATATATTTATACACGATACTGCAGTCAAGGAAGCAGATGATATAAAAGTCACAAAATGAATACATTAAATAACTACCAGCAAAACATCAGGAAAGGTCACATTGTTCCTACGTTGAGAAGATGTATCTTGGGACAGAAAGACTCACAAAACATACTGCAGTGTACTGAGTATTGTGTGTTTTGTATGTGCACACGTACCACTGCCTCCTGCTAAAGTATGTCACACCTGCTCACATGCATATTGTTTCCCCTGCATGTCCTGCATATGCATGTGTGTGTCCGTCCCTATGGGATGGAATGTCGGACTTGCCCAAGAGTTAATCAGCATTAGCTGTTTCAACTTTGAATGGTGGGAAACCTGCATATACAGATTAAAAGCCCTATAACTACGAATGGCTAATGCAGATTCATCTTTACCTCAGTGGGTAGAGAACTGTGCTTCTGGAGGTTAAGCTCATGAGTTCTGTTTCCCATGATACACAGTGATGGTTCCACTTTTCTATTTACTGGGCACTAATAAACCCAAATTATTTCCATGTCCATACTGCTGTCTGTAACCACCAAAAAGTGTGAGAATTCACCTGAACATTGTTGTTAGGAAAGGAAACTGGGAATGCTCGAGAGATGGAGAGGGGACTCAAAGCCCATTTAAAAGTGATCTGATTTTTCTGAGAGATGCCCGTGTTCATCTGTGACTAGCCCCGATGAGTTCCAGATAGCCCGTGATGAAGATGACACAATACTTTTGGAATTTCTGCTGAGCCAGGCCTAATCCCAGCCTTTCCTTGGGGGAGCGGGAGGGTCTCTTGTGGGTGAATGATGGGTAAGATGGGGATATATGGCTTGGAAGTCTATTTGGCTGCAAAGTGGAAATAAGCCCTTGTGGGGACACAGCTTGGGTCCCTCTAGTTACTTTCTTGATTTGCCCTGCAGCATCCAGCAGCATGGTAGGTGGGGTCCATTTGGACATACCCCATGTGATCAGCAGCAGGGAAGCACTTATGGAAGATGCAGTGCGTCATGGTTCTGAGCCCTTCCCTGTTTGCTGTCAGCAAGCCAGGAGCCTGACCATGCCATAATTCTGATGCACAAAACTCCCAGGGACTTCAATACGAGTCATGCACATGTCACCAATTGTATAACCGGGTCCTAGACTCTTCCATGCCTCTAGTGTGGGTTGAGGGATGTTCATATGAGCATCCTTAGACTCACAGTGCGGATGGTCAGCACGAAGTCCCCTCAGCAACACTGACCCCGCACTTTCCCCTCTTCCAGCAACCAACTCTACATGGGGAAACGTAAACACCTCCGCATGGTTGCTTGACTGGAGCAGAGGGTGTGTCACAGGCTTCAATCTGATCATTGGGCATGTTTTCAGGCTTGTTTACATCTATTAAAAAACAATGGAGGTTGGAGGGCATGCCACATTTTAAAGAAAGCTCTAAAGCTAAGTCTTGCCTGCAAGATCTCTGGGGTACCACATCAACCTGTCACCAGTATCAGTTCCTTGCTCTCTCTTGCTGGTATCATTATTATGAGGAACAACCCTAGGGTAAAGGGGACTCTATTCAGGAGGGTTGTGGGCATCTCCTTACTAATGGGAGGTCAACTTTTGTGTGCGTGCTGGAGAGCTCTGAAGTGAAATGACCTATCTTGGTATAACTTCACCATCAAACCATATATTCTTTTAGGGCGTCATGGAAGAATCTTCCCCACCCCATAGAGAGAGAATTAAAATAACTCCCTAATGGAGTTTATATTAGAGAACTGATGAGCAATCTGAAGCCACTGGGGGATTCCAGTGCCAAAAACCTGGGGGCTATGTTTGCATCAGAGATGGTGATACATTTGTTTGAGGGGAGCAGGTGTACCACATTGTCTTCACTGAGAGTGAGTGCTGACTGAAGCCTGTCTTATGTTGTTGAGGTGATGTGTTAGGGCCTGGTATCAGGACCGGGGAATGTTGTGTTAAGCCAGGTTGTAGCAGATGATGGAATATTGTCACATCAGCAGGGCTCGATAAACTGCGGCGAGAGCTACTCGCCAGCCCCACACCGCACATGCGCCAGACCAGCACTGTGCATGTGCGCAGCGCCGGTGAATGGGGTGCACGGAGCGACCGGCTGAAATCTACTCGCCACAGACGAGTAGAAACAGCGGTTTGTCGAGCCCTGCACATCAGCATCTATTATGTTACATTGTTCTGGAAAACCAGTGTGAATAATCCAACAGGGCATCATGCAAAGCTTCAAAGCTTGGGAAGTCTGGCTGCCAGATACCTTGCAATTTGTATGGGACAATCCTGGTTTGTTTAGGGATATTTGCTTCCCACCCATTCTCCTTCCATGCCATGCAAACACAGTGGCACTGCTCCAGAAGAAGAGGCATAATGAGAACATTAGAACATCTCTCAGGGAACCATTCCTGGAGCTCAGATGAAGAGGAAAGTGACAAACATATGGCCGAAGGTTTCATATCCTTCTAGATAGACTGAAAACATGCAGTACAGCTCATTGTATCATCCATCATCCATGATGCAATGACTTCTGCCCTTCAACCCGAACCTCACTCTTTTAGAGACTCTGAGGTGTTAAATGATCACATATGGAGTCTCAAAAACACTGTCTTTTACTAAAGGAAAGAAAAAGAGAAAGGGAGATGGCGGAAAAGGAAATGTGAAAAATCTGTTGGGCTTTGGTATGAAAGGCCCTGCTTTTTCGGAAGGATAGGTAATAAGCATCATATGGGCTCTGTTCTAGCAGAAAGAGCACCTGCTGCTAACATTGTCTGTCTGCGTCACTTGTTTACCTATAATGAAATAACACTGAATTTAAAATCCTAAACTCATAAGTGTTAATCACATGATCTCCTCCTCCCCAAAACCACACTCTACTTCCTGTCCAAATGCTTTCACCATGGAACTAATGTATAAATAAACAATCAGAAAATACAACTTAAAGGAGAAGGGTTTAACTAGATGGACTAATAGTCTGACCTGATAGGACAAGAGGCAAGATACCAAACTTCTGTAGGGTAAGCAATAGTCCAATCTGGGGTTGCCAGTCCTACATTTCCAGTTGTCCTCAGAGGAGTCACTCACATAGCTCATTGCACATTTAATGTTTGCAAAGTACTTTGAACATTAGCAGTGCTAGACAGTGTAAATGCTAAATCTAATTATGATGGCAAACCATCATCTGGAATTAGGGACAGAGCAAGCCAGTTCTGAGAAAATGAGAACCATACCAAAACATTGCCCATAACACAAAATCTGAATCCTTTAAAAGAGGTTTGAAATAGTCGCATTGACTTATTTTGGTTTGTTTTCAATTTAATTCCCTTCCAGCACCACTTTTGAGCTTCCTGCTTCCAGCTGCAAATAAGAGGAGGGGAAAATACTGAAATAAGCATCAGAAACATGCTGCTCTTGCCAGCTGCCAAAAAAATCTCAGGAAGTACCATAAATCTTGCAAGTTTTCCCAGCCCCAAGATTTCTAAATCAAAGTAGTGCTTGAAAAGTCTCTATAGTGTCAGGTAATGAACACCAAACTGAACACCCAAATCAGTGGCTCACCCTATCACTATCAAGACAGCACAATGTCTTGAGGCCTAAATTCCACAGACAGATGCTGGAACAGTTTATAGTCAAATAAGGGAGACGTAGTACTTCCACCATGGCATGAAAACCCTGCTGGAAAGGATCACGGTGATGTGCCAGCATTTTCAGTTCATGAAGATAAAGGTGACCTGGGTGGTACTGGGGCAGCGGGGAGGAACTCAGCGCACATGATTTTCTCTTGTGCTCCCATTTGCACGGCCTCGACCTGCGTAAACCGCTTTCAAAAACACAGCCTGAATGTCATAGAAAACAAACAAAACAAAAACGTCACCTCACCCTCCCTCCCACCCTGGTTACCCCACGACCTGAATTTTCACAAGAAGAGAAACATCAATTTATACAAAATGCCATAGAAAAACAAATATTTACAAATGAAATGAATGCCTTCTTGGTGGCCACTGTCAGTGGGCTCTGACTAGTCGCCTCGTGTTCTAGATTGCAGATCGCTAGGTTAGTTCATTTGGCTTTTCTTTTCAAGGGAGGAGAGGTAAGGATAAGCAGGTGTCTTCCCGATACCAGGGGTAGCATTTCAAAGACCCTTCAACCCCATCCTCTATAATTAGAGCGAAATCTTAGTGAAATCTAAACACGCCTCCTGCCCTGCCCACCCCCTCCTCACAGAGTGAGACTTTTCAGCTCACCAGCCCCAGCTTTAACAACAACCGAGGTCTTCTGTTGGCTTAGAAAAGGGAAGATAAAATCACCTGGGGGACGGGGCAGTGAAGAGTGCAAGGGAGCGGGGGGGGGGGTCTCAGCTCCAGGAAATGTAGCCTGAAAAAAATGGCTGCCATCCTCTGTTTAGGGTCATTCCCATGTGTCACCCCCCATCAAATGGGCTTTTTCAGCCATCCCTCATGTGCACAAAGGCTGGCAGGACAATGGGACAAATCCGTGAAAAAAGTCAGGGACTGTACCCTAAAATTTGTAATGGGAGGCACTGACCCAGGGTTCCACCTCAGTTCCTCCTGTTCAAGAAGACACATGAAAAGGGAGTGACACACCTCACTCCCACCATCACTCCCTTTAGTTTAGTTTAATTTGCATCTAAAATGATACAATGCAAAGAAAACCACTTTTACCGATACTGTGCGCGCTGGGAAAGCTGTGAGTACAGCTTTAGGCTATTCCAGGTTAGCACCTGTACTAGTCTCAACCTCTCTCTCAAACACACACACCCTCCCCTTTCACTTCTAGTCTTCAGACCCCATCACAGCTGCTGTATTGTCATTTATTTATGACATTCCTACCTGCCCCCCAGAAGACAAGCCACGTGTTTTCACGTCACAGACAATAGCAAAAGTAAGCTCATAGTCAGCAAGTGTGCGCATACCCCTCCCTTTGGCTATGCAAGTAGGTATTTAAGCAGTCCCCTGCTGCTACTATGTTCACACATTTTCTTTACACCTCCTTTTCCCTCAAAGCCAGGCTCAGAATACTGTACCACCATCAGCAGGGAGAGCCCTGTGCCATTTTGTGATGTATTTCTCTCTGCTCGGCAGGGGGTACGGAAGGAGGGATCAGGCCCCTTCCTGACCCGCCCTTCTGCTTTTACATTGGTCAAAAACTGGTTGACATGTCCTGAAGTGGCAGAGTAACAGCTCTCCACCTGTCTCGCCCATACCCTGACGCTCTTTGCCTCTTCCCGATTTTCAACCCTTGTCCTGCAGGGTCCATTTCTGTATCATTTTCATGGAACGCTCACTCTGATAGTGGTTTTATTTCACTTTCACAACAGAGATTTCAAGTATAGTATATATACCCACCTACAAGCCAACACACTTTATAAACTGCTTCCATGATTTAATTATGTCAAAATTAACAATGAGTTAATTGCTAATGAACACGCTAAATCTCACCTCCTCTACCCAATCTTCTCTTGTTTTACTGCAGCCAAAGTCATCTCCCAGGCTTCCTGACCTCAGTGTTGCTTTCTCACCCCAGATCCAATAGCCCCCCATCTCTCCTGCTAGTCTGGCACAAGTGTGCTGGCTGCATTACCATAACGTAACCACCAGCTAGTCCTGTGTACAAGTCACCCTTCCCGCCTCCAGAAAATGATTCCAAATCTCAGTATAAATCTCTCAGTGTATATGCAAATACATATTTCAGCCCTAAACCCCCATAGTCTTCATGAAAAAAAATAGAGAACCTCAATATAACCAGCATGTAAGTGCATCAAGTCAATCCCACGTTACGTCTCCTTCATTTTATCCATGTATTCAATCTTTTTTCTAAACAGTTTTAGGAAGAATTGCCTGATAGAGCATTATTCCTCTGTGTCCATTCCACCTCTTCTGCTCTCTCTTCCTGTCACGCATGTGCATGTGTATCCCTTCGCTGTTTGGAGTTTAAAAAAAAATGAAACAATAGGATCATGTCTCCGCCCATGCACGCTCCCCTGCCTCAGCCCAAACACGCACCTTCTTCTCCACCTGGCACGCCCTAAGCGAGGATACCCAATTCCTATGTCAACGGAAGTGTGATGACCAGGAATGGAGGCAGAAGGAGGGAGCGGGAAAATGGAAAGAGATAAAGAGGGGTGGGGAAAGAAAGAGGTGGCACTTGTCACCAGTGCTGCCCTAGATTGAACTCAGAACTCCAGTGTTCTACCAAAGAACCAGGAGAGTAGCAAATGGGCACCAGGCCTAACCCCATCCTGCCCTCCCACACTCCATATTCTCCCCCCGCTCCCTACATGATTCCCCCTCGCTCAGACATCAGACTCAATACTGGAGAGTTTCTCATAAACATGCCCGTTGCTGGAGCCATTGAAAGCCCTGGAGTTTTTGTTGTTAGGCACACAGGGGTTGGACTGGTTCCCTATACAGATGTCCTTCTGGAAACGGGCTGGCACAGCCCCATGAAGGGCTGAGACCACTGGCTTGTTGGTGGTGACAATGGCTCGGAAGTCCGGCCTGGCTTTGGGCCCACCTGCCACCGCAGGCTGCCTGAAGAAATAGGATTTGCTGCCATGAAGCAAGCATTGGTCATCCCCAAAAGTGGGGATGAAAGGGTTTTGCGTGACCCGGTCGGGGTAGAGTGACTTGCTGAGCATGTAGCTGCTGCTGCCGGGGTTGTTGTGGTGGTGGTGGCTGGTGGCGGGCACTGAGGACTTGTTGTTGGCAAAAGTGGTCTCGCTGGATGGCATGTCAAACATGTGGGCGTAGGGGCTCCCCTCCAAAAAGCGGCCCTTGTCCTTCAAGCTCACGCTGCGGGGGGCCAGGGCCGAATCTTCCTTCTGCAGGTCCACGAAGGTATCATAGGAGTGCTGCCGGCGGAGCTTGTTACGATTCTTCTTCTGCACCTTGGAGGCAGAGTTGGAAGGGCTCTGAGGATACTTGGAGGAAGTGGCGCTGGTCGTCACTGGCACTGGGGCAGGCGGCTGGTCCAGATCTTGGAGAGAGTTGTCCTCACTGATGTCATAGAGGTTGCCTGCCTTCTTGCAGGCCTCACACCGGATGCAGGGCTGGCGGGTGGAGTTTTGCCCCACCACCGTAGGAGTATAGTTGTGCAATTTAGAGGGGCAACTACGGCAGAAATTAGCCCCTGGCCGGTCTTCCCAGTCTAGATTGGTCAGGTTCTTCTCCCATGGGGCTGGCACTCCACTCACCACACCGTGCTTGTGGTCATTGGCTCCTCCAAAGTCCGATGACCCATGCTTGTGGTGGGCCCTGTTGGTGCAGGACCCTCCTCCCCCTACAGCGTCACGCTTGAACTCATCTCCCCGTTCTTTGTAGATATCTGTCAGGTCCACATGCTCCCAATGCGGTGAGTTCTCCTTGGTCCGGAACTGGTCCAGGTAAAAGTCCCGTAGCCCTTCCTTGTCCCTAAAATAGCGCTTGTGGTCTGGGGAGCGGGGTGGGCGCCTGCGGTAGGCCAGCTCAATCTCATCAAACTCCCGGCGCGATTTAGCTGAGGCGGGACGTTTCTTCAGGCTGTCCTTGTACTGCTGTTTCCGCCTCTTGGCAGCATTGCCTTCAATGTTGCCATAGGTCACCGTATGGGTGGAGATGTCAGAGACATCTGAGCGGATCAAGTCATCATGGCCCCCTCCGCCACTGTAGCGATCGTTCTTGAAGGAGAACTTGCCATAGAGGTCACCTAGCTGACTATGCTTGGAAGGTGGCAAACCAATGTCCAGGGGCTTCTTACCAATGGACCGGGACTGAGCGGAGAAGGGTGGGTTGTCACAATCATACAATCCATCAATGGAGCTGGCACTGCCAATGCTGTGGGGTCGATGGTGATGGTGGTAATGATCCTGATACACATTGCTGTCTTTCAGTTGCAGATTGCCAAAAGTCCGTTCTACTTCGCTGATGTAATCACTGAAGAGGTTCTCCTCACAGGGTGGGTTGTTATAAGACTTGCAGTCAGAGTGGGTGAAGCTGCGGCGGTGCTCAGAGATATCATAGACTGAGGATTCACGACGGATGAAGTCCAGGGCACTCTGCGGTGAACCATTGACACCTGACAGATTGGCCATGTTTTTTGCTGTGCGGAGCAGGCGCAATATGTTGGAATGGGTATTATTCATGGTGGCTGTGGGGGAGTTCATGGCTGATTGGCGATCCTCAATGGCCACCCCATGGATGCAGCTGTAGATACCCTGAAATGAAATGGAGGAGAGAGGTGTGAGTTCTTCTGCAGGTGGGCAAAAAGAAGACACGGGGCTGGGAGAACTGAGTTAAGGGAAGTCTGAACCAGGGAAACAGAGAAAGTGGTTTGGTCTAGCATGGGACCCTAGAGTTTGCCAATCTTGCATCACTATGACATGAGATCAAACCTGCATCTACCAATACTGAGTATTCTTTCTCTGTATCCTGCTTCCCCTTTCTGTTTTTTCTCCCCCCCCCCGCCCCCATATCTCTCTTCCTCTGTTTTGCTTTTCCTCATTTCCTCCCCCTCTCTTCTTTGCTCCCATTTGCCTCTTTTCATCAATAGAATAGTTTAGGTAGGAAGGACAGCCTTGTGTTAAGGTACTGAATGAGGATTCCCAAAAACCAATGTTTGTTTCCAGCTCTATCACAGACTGCCTATGGGAACATAGGTAAGTCACTTAGACTCTCTGTCTCATTTCTCCAGCTATCATATGAGAATAACACTTCCTCTGAGGGGCTTGTCTATTTAGATTATAACTTCTTTCAGGCAGGGCTGTCTCTTACTAAGTGTATGGATGGTGTCTAGCACAACAGAGCCTTGTGTCAATTGGAACCTCTAGGGATTATCCTAGTATATATATAAATAAATTAAATGATAATAGTGAGAGTTTCCATTTGGGAAGATGTTCATTTATTTGGGGTAGAAGAAATCAATCTCTCAGAAGAACAGGGTCCTCTTCAAAAGCCATTAACTCCAAGGACAAAATTATCTCCCCTGCAGAACACACACAAAGCTCTCTGGTGTCAATGGGAGTTACTCGAACATAGCAGACAGTGCATGGGCTCTCCAGATGGGCATCAGCACCACAGATAATATCTGTGAAAACAGCTGCCTCAGAACAGGGCAAGCACCGAGTTTCTGTGTGACTGCAAGGAGTTAAGGATAGTCTGGTTTTGCCCTGAAATTCACTCTTGGTCATCACTGAATCAACTAGGCTGGGAACTGGTTAAAAAAGAGAAAGCTTCTATTGTCATCCTCTTGGATACATGAGTCATCATCACAGATTAGAAAATGCCGAGACAGAACCCCTATGAATGGGTAGTTAGCTCTTTAGTGTTTGACGGAGTATGGTACAATCAATTTTTTAATTACTTTCACGTTAAATCTAACATTGATGATAGGAATCAGACTGACATCCTTAGAAAGTGAAATCCTCAATTAAACTATGAACAGATAGCTGCAGTGCAAGATTCCTCCACATTTCCCCAACTGGTACATCTCAACCATGACCCACTTCTAGAGCTGAGAGAGGTGTTCAGACTCCATGACTCATTCATCCTTTGCCTCCTTGAGGCTACCAATATGAGCTGCAATTAATGTCAAACATCAGGTGAACATCGGTGTATTATAGACTGGATTGACCACCAAGGCATTTTGCATAGTGACATACGTCACCCAACAACTAACAGGTTAATGGCATTCAGTTACCACCAATCAGGCCCAGGGTTGGTAGATATAATCCAGATACAAGGATCTTATTCTATTAATTATCTCCTAACACATCCATTTCCCCTACCTGATCTCCAGCCTGGGACTGGTGATATAAGAAAGACTTTGTACCCCCTTTTGCCCATTCAGCTGAGCCATCTAATTCCCCTAAACAATGTTGCACTCTTCATACAACCACTTTATTGTCACAGGGATGGTGATGTCAAAAACACAGAACTATAACTTCACTGCAGAATGGAGCAGAAGGAGTTGCCTGAAGCAGGAAGAGGAGAAAGAAAACTCTAAATGGGATACAAATATCTACAAGAGTAGAAGAGGGAGCACACAGAAATGATTAGCTGGAGAAGCTGATTTAAACATAAACATTCTCCTTTGAAGAGACTCTTTTAAAGTAGGTTTTGCACTGAATGCTAAGACCATAGTGGCTGTTCTTTTTGCAGGGGTTTCTGTGTTGGTCATGGTATGAATTTTGGTTAGGGACTGACAGAATTATTGGAATGACTCCAACACCTGGGACAATAATTAAGACCAAAGGACAATTGGTTGATGGAGAATAACTGCCATAACCTTCCCTCCAAAAATTCAGTACCCTTTCAAACAATGTGAAGGGGGGATAGAAAAGTTACATTAACTTTTCTTTGTATTGTTTCTCATTTTCCTGACTTCCTCACCATAACTTGACAACAAAGGAGACCAGAAACTATGAAATACTGTGAAGAAAAGGCAGTTCTCCCAAGAAAAGCAATGGCAACCCTTGGAAAGCCAGAGTGGTCAAAACGCTGGATAACGTACCAGAGGCGACAGTCTGCTGGTCTGTGTGTAACAGGAATGACCAGAATAATCTAATAGGGCTATCCTATTTCTAATAATCTGTAACTGTATGACTTAACCTCTGCACTGTTCCTTCCATTTCCTGAATGCACTCACCCTGCTGATGGAGAAGACCATGCCAGGCTTGCCAGAGCAGACACCGATGAAGCAGTGGCGGAATTGCCAGTAGAAGAGATGCTCACAGATGAAAGTGATAAGGCTGAGGGCCATGGCTGCCCCCAACATATAGAAGACACCTGCCATATTATCTATGTCCAGCTGGCTGCTCATTACCTCATTTTTTTCATTGTGACAAATTCCAGTGAGCCAGAGAGCTTCCAGCTCCTCCATCTCCCCTGGAAAGAGACAGACAAACAGAAGGCGACAAAGTCAATCCTGTATTGGCTGAGAGAATGGAGAAGAAGAGGACTAAGTTAGGAGAAGTTGACCTGATAGGCCTTTTCCAATGACTAGGCCCAGTTTTCACACAAGCTGTCTGGTCATGCTAGAACTCTGTCCATAGAACATCTTGATTAGCACCAGTGTTCCCTGTAAGCTGTGTGCTTGTGCGGACACTCAGGAGAAATTCAAATGCCTCCTAGCTGAACAGCAGAGCACCCATAACTAGATTTTTAGTTTCTACTGGTGGTGCACATTTGTACATGACTCGGTGCACATACCATTTTATTCCGCACGTGGATGGAAAAGATTAGGGGGAACATTGGCTAGCACTTCTGGTAAGATGCAGAATTTCAAAGCAGCAAGACTATTAAATTAGTCACAGGAGAGGCAACAGTGCAACATTCTGCCATAACCAAACCTTGGTGTCAAAAAGTTACCACAGGACACCTGACATGCTTTCAAAAGTCCTTTAAAAAGATATTGATGAAGTTCCACAACAGTTCACCAACTGGGATATCAAGTCATAGCTAGGTTTTGTGGCAAGACATTGTTCAAATTTGAACATGGCACTTGGCTATGGACCTTTCAGCCCCCCAGCACTGTACATACTGGGGTCTGGATGAACCAGATCACTTGATGATTGATGGGGAAGTTGTTGACTGGCTGGCTGAGCTGAAAGTTTCCCATTGGCTGGGTGAATTAAGCTAGTTGCCAGCTCTGTAATACTCCCTGTCACCAGGCCAGTTGAGTATTTACCAGATTAAATAAACTTCATAAGAGGTTTATTTATTCCATAACTTATGACATGTTATTTATTTTACTTTAGGAAGATTCCATTTTTACTTTCTGTGAATTTTAAGGGATAACTGCAAATGTTTAGTTCCAAACACTTTACTGAAACTTCTATAGATTAAATTTTTGCACTAGCAAGAAATAGATCTTGAGATACCAAATGCAAATACTTAAACATGTACTTACTGGAGAAGTAAAGTTTCTTAACAGATTCAGAAATGAAATTTTAATACATAAGAATTATTACATTTCACATTACTATGTTTTTGTAAACTGGCTCTCAGACAGGATGTAAAGGAAAGATGTTACCATTTAACAGCAAGTGCAGTAATACATAGTTTTTAATATTCCCTTTCGGTAAATTTCAATTAACTGGGGAAAATGTTATGTTTTTGGATAGGAGAGATAAAAGAGTTACCATTAGCCCAGGTCAAAAATGAGTTAAAATGTTTATGAAAATCTATTAGGCTGAAATTCAAAATCTTGATGATATTTTTCATTGAAATATTGTATTTTTCAAATTTTCAGTCAACTATGTAGCTGGTCAAAAAACAGACTGACACTTCCACTTCTAATATTTTTATTTGTTTTTTTTTAAATGTTGTCAAAATTTAAAATGTCTAACCAGTATAAATTATCACCAACATATACCAAGTAACAATAAATATTTCCTAGTTTAGCTTTATTGCTCACTCATCCCTGGTACAGGTTTTCTGGGATCTATAGAGAGATTCAAACATAGATAGATACTCTGCCTTGGGAATATTTTTCATGTTGCTGGGGAAGACAGGAGTTACACTTCTCAGGATCTGACAGACAGGGGGAGAAATTCCCCGTTTTAATATTGTATCATATCGCACGGTTAGAGGCATTATAGGATTTGTATGCATTCCTTTCAGGTATTTAGTATCTGCCACTATTGGAAAAAGAATACTCTACCACAGTGGTGTGCAAATTTTTCCAGTTGTGGCTCCCCCAGTAACAACATCTGTCCACATCCTACCCCCATTATTGCACAACCAAGGCTTCCTCAGCAGGGAATTGTTTCTACTTTGCAGGCATGTTGCACAGCTTTGGTAGGGCCAAAACCTGTCCCTCTGCCCTGCCCCCCTCAGATTTTTAGGGTAGGGAAAGGCATATGGGACTGTATCTGGAGGTGGAGCCTAACACTGGGTGTGGAGGCTGCCAGAAGCAGAAAGCAGCATGGCACACTGACCCACAAGTTGGGTGGGACACTAAGGTCAGTCAAACAGCAGCAGTGATGGTCCCTCCCCATCCCCACC
Organism: Rafetus swinhoei; assembly: GCA_019425775.1. NCBI lineage: Eukaryota > Metazoa > Chordata > Testudines > Trionychidae > Rafetus > Rafetus swinhoei. The sequence continues at coordinate 262,185,059 of CM033437.1, read as the reverse complement.
GTAAGGGTTATCCGGGCCCTACCACGCAGGGCTGACACAAGCCACTCTGCACACTCCATGGGGGATGGGCCCTATAGTACGTACACCACTGCTCTACCAAACTGATAGCCCACTGTTCTGTTAACCCATATGAATTTTTGTGTTCTTCCTGAATTTATTATACCATAGTTTCTTCTGATTTTAGTCTTTCTATTCATTTACAAAGATCAACATTTTTAATTTTCCAAAAAGAGTATCCAGAAAAGAGTGAGGTGAAAAAGAGTGAAAAAGGCAAAAAAGATTCTACTAAGGAGGAAGCTCCTATCCCATTAACAAACAACCATATCTTTGGCAATATTTTATCCACTAAGGGTATGTCTAGACTACATGGCTCTGTCGACGGAGCCATGTAGATGAGTTTACTAAACATAGGAAAATGAAGCGGCGATTTAAATAATCGCCGCTTCATTTACATCAAAATGGCCGCCGCACTGTGCCAATCAGCTCTTTGGCGGCACAGCGGGGCAGCCTGGATGCGCCACGGTCGACAAGGGAAGCCTTTGTCGACCAGAGTGTCGACCACTCTGGTATGCCTCGTGAAATGAGGTTTACCTGAGCGGTCGACAAAGGCTTCCCTTGTCGACCGCGACGCATCCAGGCTGCCCCGCTGTGCTGCCAAACAGCTGATCGGCACAGCACGGTGGCCATTTTGATGTAAATGAAGCGGCAATTATTTAAATCGCCACTTCATTTTCCTGTGTCTAGAAAACTGATCTACATGGCTCCGTCGACGGAGCCATGTAGTCTAGACATACCCTAAGAACTGGGGCAAACCAGATTTGGTAGGATAAAAGCTGACCAGCTCTTTCACTAGAAATGTATCCATGAATCCCTAACTTTTTTTAAAATTTATTTTTATGTTCAAGAAAGTTTAGTTCACTCTTTCCTCCAGGCATGTTTAATTATTGATCACATGGGCACATCACAGCTTGGTTCTGTCTGGAAAACAGGAAAACAGGAAAGCACCATTCCCACCTGTATTTCTGAGTAAGGCTAAAACCAAGAAGTACAAAAAAATCTGACAAGGAAAAAGCTTGTCCTCAGAGAATGAAGACATTCAGATAAACTTCAAATACATGTCTGAACTTTTGGGGGATTAATTCTCATTAAACCTTTGCAACTTTTGTAGTTACCAGGGCCGGCCCACAACATTTTGGCACCTGAGGCGGGGAGCTCAAATGATGCCCCCATGTCCCCTCCCTTGGGCCAAAACTTTGAAAGGTCTCAATTCTCTGGGTCCTAGTGGCACACCCCCCCCCACAATCTGGCACATGAGGCGGCCGCCTCGGTTTGCCTTATGGTAAGGCCAGCCCTGGTAGTTACCCCTGAAGCTGTTATTAACTTTCAGAAAGCACACCCAACTGTATTTTTGGCCTCCTCCGTTTCCCAATACAGCTTTTCACTTGCCTCGCACTGTCTACCAAATCTAAAATGTTAGGGCCAGGGAGGGAATCCCATTTCCACACAGCAAGGACCTGGAAATTTGAAAGGAAATCATACCCCTTTGCACAGTACACTTACCATCGCCAAAAAGCTGTAGGATGGCAAGATCTACCTGACGCTTCCAGCCTGAGTCCTTTTGGATGGCAATGCCATAGCCAGTGGAGGCAAAAACCTTCCCGCTACCAATTGTCACCAGCTTGCAGCCTTCATCTCTGCCAGCCATGTAGTTTAGCACTGCTGCATCATAAATGAATGCATCCAATTTCCTGCATGGGTGCAAGGAAAAGGGAGAATACAGGGGGGAAAAAAAGGATTCTGTGTGAGTTCAAATCATTGCACATATCTGAAAGGAACTGCTGATGCCAAGATCAGTGGCCTTAACTAACAAAGGATGGAAGAAACCCACCCAGATGGAATACTGTGCATTGCCTCCTAAACCTTCAACAGGAACTGAAATCTCAAATGAAATTTTTTGGGGAATTTGAATTGGATTAGATAAGCGTTCATCTCTCTCTCCATGACATCCAGCATGTTCTCCAATGAGGCAGCGTGAAAGGAACATTACAGAGGAAGTCTACTTTGGGGTCAAGAATGAACAAAGAGGAAGCTGAAAGGAAGTGTAAATTCATAACAATATCTTGAATTTATATTGTACCATAAAGTACTTCAGGATCCTTTACAGAATACATAAATACGGCACAAATTAGGACTTGAAGTAAGGAAGAAGGCTATTTCCCGCTGATACTGCTGCGATGATTTAGTAATCAGAATGAAATTATTCAGATTAGATTTGGTCAGGACCCTGAGTTTAACTCCTATGTTACTGTGGAAAAATCTCATGGGATCTTTAATTGTGACAAGTGGTTAGGATAGCTGTCTTATGTCTCACCATGAAGATAGTAGCTTTAGTGTTACATTGCCTTGCTAGCAGAACACGGAGAAATGAGTTCAGTGTGGACTCTGAGGAATTGCCAACACTGACACTATATAATTACATGATAGAGAGGATACAGTCCAGAGATGGCAGGGGAAGTAGAGCAGTCTGTTGGGAATCACTCTCTGCATCCCAGTAATATATATATATTTTTTGGCAGGTACAAGGCAGGGGGAGGGTGGGGCAGGGGCAACTAGGGAAAATACCCGAAAAGGAATTTGGATCTTCCAAACAACCATATAGATGATGAATAAATCCTACCACTAAATATGAAATGAATCACTTTTTGCAGATAACAAAAGACCTTCCATTTCCCACATACACTTCACAGCCACAGAATCATTCTAATCCACTCTAAGGATATTTCCAGGATGGCAAGTATCCATGTGCCTATTTAGGGCCAAGTTTGTCTCGGGGCATGGATGTGTCAAAGATGACATCTCTCTTGAATGGAGTACATTTTTACAACGACATCGATCTCAGGACATATATATTTCCTGGATGATGCCTCTCTTGACGTGAATATTTCCAGGATGGAATCCAGCAACAGTACAATCATTTGTAATGGGCCATACGCCTCTGAGCCTGACAAATAGGTTAAACATTTTTAGTCATTCAAATAATTAAATTGGCTGAACATCCCTTAGTACTTCAGAATGAACCTTAACAGTGGGTGCAGGGCTTTGCAAGCCAAAGTGAGGCTCCAGGTACATGGGCCTTTTTTACACAGGGTGGGACACTGAAAACTAGACACTGAAAGTTTAGCATCAGGGGTCTCATTCATATGGAAGAGAAATCTGCAAACTAGATACGGCTGTCACCTAGCTCTCAGAGGGGAGTATAGTGACTGCTACACTTAAGCAAATTGTTCAGAGTAGATCATTTTTCTCAGCTAATATTTCCCTTTCTGCTTTCCAAATTATCTATGAAGAGACTCTGATTTTCATAGATTTATTCCTGATTCAAAATTTTTTGACAGGCACTTTATGCAAAGATTTTCTAGCCTATGGATCATTTGCAAACTATTTACTGCGACTATCTCCTTCCACTATACAGCCATACTAGTGTGTCAGTCAAATCACATGGTATGGCTTTGCTCACTGGCTGACTTCATCTTTTACACAACAGGCAGAGGGAAATCAAAGACTTTTCAAGATGACTGTACAAAGAGCAAACTTTGGCCCCACTCTGCAAGTTGCTCTGCATAAGGCTCTGCTTGCATGGAACAACTTGCAAGAGTGAGGCTCTGGGTACTAACAAGCATTTGCCAGGTTTTCTCCTCCTGCAAGTTATTCTTGCAAGCAAACAAAAATCACTTGTACAAACATTAGAGGAAAACTGACAAAAACAGTTGCAAATAGCATCAAGGCCAAATCGCTCTGGAAGCTGTCATAGTGGATGTCACCTTTGCAATAAATCATGGAGAATGATCACCAAAGCCCCAAACACAGAGGAAAAGGAGTCAAGCTCATAGTATTGACAAGCTTGGAAGGAGAAGGCCTCACCCAGTCTTCAATGAAAATAGGGCATCATCCACCCCTCTCTGGTTGAATTTCACCATGTAGCTATGCATTTCAGGGTAGTTGTTGCGAATGTTCCTCTCTGTGCTGCCATTGGGAACCGTCCCAAATCGGAAAGGGGGTGAGAAGTCATTTGGTTTCTGGAACTAGAAAGGCAGAAAAAGAAAATTCCTCATAAATTTTCAGCAATAAGCAGTATTTTGCTTCAAAGAACCCACTTTGAGAGAGAAAACATCTGTTGTGACACCAAAGTTATCCCCAATCTTATTTTAAGGTTGTGTGGATTCTTTTTGAAAAAGAAATTAAATACTCCCCTGCTTCCAAACACAGCAGCATCTGGCTGGTGCCTAAGAACCAGGAAGGAAGCAAAACTTATCCACCAAGTTTCACTTTCCAACTGAAAGAAGTGCAGAAAATAACCAACCCCTTCAGTGGGGGCCAAGGAGGGGAGGTGGGGAGGGAAGCAAGATTGATTTTTTAAAATCCTTCATTAAAAATACCCTAGTGCCTGGGTAAGGATCACAGCTAAGAAAGGATTTTCAGTAAATGCAATATATCATTTTTATCCTGACTGTATTACTTAATTTCTTAAAATAATACTTTTTCAGCTTCTGTGCTTTCTGGGGCAGGGAGTACTGAAATAATGACACAGAGAGTCTCTTCTCACGACATTTCCACATCCAGTTTGGGCAACTATGAGTTTGCTTTCTGCTTTTGGGCATGTGTCCTGACTCAACGTCCTACTTCTGCTGAAAGTATGGATGCCCGTCACTAATAACCACTGATACCTGACACAGGAATGGTGGAAGTAAACCACCAAGCCTCTTACTGCTTCCAAGAAATACACTCATTGTAAAGCTCCCCCATGGCTGCAAGGCAATAAGACTTTATATGCCACTTGCCTAACTCAAGTCACAATCAATGCTCTCTGGAGTTTTACGAGCAGTAAAATTTACCACTGACAATTATCAACTCCTTAAAATCCGTACAACAGGGAGACAGGAAGAAGCACAGCAAATTGCAAGCAAGGAACCTAATAAAAGTAGTAAAGAAAAAAGAAATCATGCATTGATCAGTTGGTCAATGGAAAATTCCTTCCTTGGTGCTGCAGAAAGATAGTTTCCCTGTTTAGTACCATCCATAGTGTGGGTCATAAGAGGCCAGTTCAACTCTTAGTCTAATGACCAAACCTGACCAGATATTGTTGATATAACAAGATAGGCCGTTGAGTGAGTACATGTATGTGTGTACCACTGCCTTCTACCCCAGCAACGTGAAATCTCGGCTAGTGAGTGAGCCGCTTTAGTGACCCTCCTTCATCTCAGTGAGCTGCAGGAGTGTGGTAACCAAGACGGTTTCCTGGGACAGGGTAATTTTGCTAACTGCACTTGTGTACCTAGAATTTGTGGCGTGCACCGACTGAACCGTAGCAGTGCTTTGATTGGATGTGAAGGGATCATATGGCTCTCCCAGTCAACGTTGTATGACATCAGCACACACCTCACTTCATGTGCCCTTGCTTTATGTGCCTGTCACTTTAGTAATACCAGTAGGAAAAAAAATGATGTGGATGGAAACCTGTGGAATCTGGCAACCATGCACAAGGGCAACAATAAAGAAAATGTCTCGTGGGCCACACACAGAACCTCTTGGGCTGCAGGTTGCCCACCACTGCTCTAGTGCATGGTATATGTCAGATACAGGATGTGTGTGCAACACTGCACTCTACTGCACCGCAGTGGCATAGCCATAGGTGGGCCTGAGTGGGTTGTGGCCCACACACTTTTCATCCAGACCCCCCCCCCCGCCATGCAGACTGTGCATGGGGGCTGACCTTGCTCCACCTGGCACTTGGGCTGGAAAGTGGGGCTGGGGCACTGGGGCTTACTGTCTCTACCAATGCCCACCCACCCAAAGTCAGGGCCCACCCAAGTGCACAGAATACATTCTGGGCAGTGGCTGTGCTAGCTTTTCTTTTAGGTTGCAACCAGCCAGCATTTGTATTTGTGTGCACCAGTACATGCCGTTCTATTTACTGGCAGAAATACATCACACCTTTTTATGCATATGTATTGGTCCCCTCTGCTGGCTAAGCTAGGGAATCTTCTCCCTTTAGTTATGATGAGATGGATCGGCTGGTGTATACGCAAGAGAGAGAAAGACAAGGAGTGCATCCACCTCTGCTTCTCTGAGGATAGAAAACATCAGATGTGGTTCCTAAAACACAGGCTGATACTTAACAAAAAAATGCATCTCAGAACCTGGAGTTCCTCCCAAATGGAGCAGCCACACTCATAATGATCAAAAATTGTAATAAGCGCAAACCTCGATAGAGAAAAAAATCACTGCAGCATGTTTAAGTTATTATTAATAATCCTCAATTTGGTTACAGTGGTGACCCAGGGCAGGCCAAGTGCTGTACAAACACTGAATAGCAGACAGTCCCTGTGTCAAAGAACTTACCATTAAATAGGCAAAGCAGGCACTGTAGGGGGAAAGGGGTCTTGCACACAAGCAGAAAGAACAGTGTCATGGCAGCAAACGTGCTTGTGCTATCATTTATTGTGGGGGAGGGGGAGAGTTAGTTAAGACAGGACCAGCTAAATGAAAAGAGAAGGGAGGCTGACAGGAAGGGAGTGAGGGGAGGACAGGCAAGGGAGAAGAAGGGTAGGTGTGGAGTGATGGTAGAGTGATGAGGCAGGGAGGAAGAGGTAGAGGGTTGGTGCAAACAGCTAATCAGCAGAAAGTCCAGTCAAAACAGTAGTGAGTTCTCCAAATCTGTGAAGATCCCTGCTAGGCTGCTTCCAGGGCTGCTCCTCCTACCAGCTGGAGTCTCGGGACTTCCTTCCTCTCCGCAGTTTTTCCACAAGGCCACATGGCAGGAGTCAGCACCTGGGTCCTAGCCAGAGGTGAAAGTAAGCCGATGCACCCTGGTACTGTGCCCCAGTAAGAAAGTGGCCAACTGGGGGCAGGGCCTTAATCCTGTCCTCCCCCATTCCCCTCCCCCACTCAAAGTTGAAGCCAGCAGCCAGGAGAGCCCCAGAGGGTGGAGGCAGGGCCAGCTGCAGAGCCCAGCCGACATCCCGGACCCAAGACACTGGGCCAGGATCCCAGGGGTCGCTGCAGCACCTCGCCCACCCCTAGCTCCCTTCCCTACCTGATACCACTGCCTCCACAGCTCCCATTTGACTGGGAACAGGAGCATTTGACTGGGAACCCTGCCCCTCAAACATCCAGCCCTTTACCCTGAGCTCCTCATACTCCCCAACCCTGACTCCTGAGCTACCCATGTCTCCAACCCCCTGCCCTGACTCCTGCATCCCCCAACCCCAACCCTCTGCCTTGAGCCCCCCTTTCTCCTCCCTCGCCCCCCCACACATTCCACCCTGCACTTAAATGTCTTACAGGTGCTGTCATATCGCAACCCCACCATCCCCTGCCTGTGGCAGGGCTATGATAGGATAGTGCCTGTAAGAAATTTAAGTTACTTTCACCCCAGCTCCTAGTGTGCCATAGAGTGTGTGTGAGGGGTCTCCCTTGCACAGTTTTGGCTCCCGGGAGAGGAGCGCTGGGGAAGGGGAGCTCTGGCCTGGCAGGCCCCATTTTACCCACTCCTCAAAGTGCAGCAATTCTTGTCTGGGCTTATTTCTGCAGCTGCTCCTACTGGCTGGAGTTAAAAGGAACACGGTCACATTTCATTACCGTATAAAGTGGTGTTGAATAAAATCATGACCCCTGAGCCACCTCGTGCTCACCAACCCTAATCGGATTAAGACCAGCCAGCAGGCATACCTCCTTCTCCGCCTCCAAAGCCAAAAATGCTCCCAGAGAGGAAACTATCATTCCCTGGAAATGGAAAAGATTGGCCTAAAAAACTGACACTGGTAAGCAGTGTTCCCTGTAAGTTGAGAACTTGGGTGGCCACCCAGGAGAGATTTAGGTGCCAGACAGTTGTTTAGCAGAGTGACCACAGCTGTCCAGAACCAGCAGCATGTGTTTCTATTAGCAGTGCACATATGCACTTGCCTGGGTGCACATAACAAAATTTATTCCACATGTGGGTGGAAAAATTAGAGGGAACATTGCTGGTAAGAATGGCTGCTATGAAATTTACATCCAGGTATTTTCACTACCATCCATTTAAAGAAAACACACTCTTATTGTTTAATGGAAGGCAAATATGCAGTATCTCCACTCACCCCCACAACACACACTGCAGAGCTACCACCATTATGCACACTGTAGTTCTGTGAAGAGCGAGATTAGAAATGATATGCAAGGATCCATATGATACCCAGGCCCAGTGACCTTAGCACTAAAGTTTGACAGGAACACACATAAATATTCATCCCGAGACTCCTGGCTTTGTGCTCGTAACACCAACAAGAATTAATGCCCAGCTGCCACTCAACAGTCCATGGGCCCAAGAGAGAAGGAAGAGGCCTGGGAAAGGAGAAAATTCCTCCCCCTCAGAGAAATGATCACATAATTTCATTTTTCAGGGGGGAATGAGCTGAGAGGACCCCTTTTCTGTCCTTTTCACTAGGGACTGGAGAACACCTTGGCTTGCTGTGGGAGTATAATGGCCACTGTACTTTAATTTTTAAAGAGGCAGGGCAGCATGATAAAGCATTTCTGCTGGCTTCTATTGCTCCCAAAATGCAACAATGAGTGGATGAGCAGGATGGCCACTTACTCGCCAAGAAAATGCCAGCACTGCGTATTGGGGGAAGGAACAGGATTCCAAGGGTGCATCTACACAGCAAAGTTATTTCGGAATAAAGGCCGTTATTCCAAAGTAACTGTACGAGCGTCTACACAGCAATTCCATTATTTTGAAATAATTTCGAAATAATGAGTAGCTTATTCCAACTTCTGTAAACCTCGTTCTATGAAGAATAATGCCTCTTCTGAAATAGCTATTTCGAAATAAGGCGTGTATAGTCGCTCCACATTGGCTACTTCAAAATAGCTCCTCACCAGGGCCATTCTAAGTTATTCCTCCTGGGGCTCTAAATCGAGATAGCATGTCTACATTAGAGAAGCCTGCCTCAGACAAATTTTAAGGCTTCCCTAAAGTGTAGAAGTGCTAGTCGAAATAAGCTATTTCGGAATAGCTTATTCCAAAATAACTGTGCAGTGTAAACATAGCCCAACTGGCCAACCAAAGATGCAGAATGGGGGATCTAGTCTGTCAGCCATCACTGAGAGAACCTAAGAGGGAGGCAGGATTGCCAGCTTCTGCTGCAATTCCTAGCAAAGGGCTTCCTAGCTGCCACAGAAGGACCCAAAGCGGGGGAGTGGGCCTCCCTCCTCTGTTGCCCAGAAGATAACAACCCAGAGAGGGCAAAGCAGTTTGGTCTTCCCATGAGAAGACAATAAAGCAGAGGTGCTGGCTGAGACCTGCTGGAGGAACATTATGTAAAGAGGGCTACTAGGGAAGGCACTCATTAGATATAGATTCAGAAATTAAATGCGGATGCTTACGTAAAGGTTCGGTATCTAAATCCCACATCCCTAAGCTGCTCCCTCATCAAACATTTTAAACACCCCTTCTACAAACACCCAGTGGCACAGCTAGCCTCCAGGGTAGCAGGGCTCCCCAGACACCCATGAACGACATCCAAATGTGGGCTACAGAGTGATAGGAACTCCTCTCCCCTCCTTACAGGGAAGGGAATGAAGGACAAATGGAGCAACAACACAAATGGAGCAACAATCTCCACATGTGGTGAGTTAGAGGGAAGCAGACAAAGGGAATGCCCATATGTACTTGGGAGGACAGGGTGGCTTGTACTGGCCTATCGGGATAGAGTAATGTATAAGCGCTTTTCTCCAAAAGTGTTTCAATGTGGTCCTGACTGCATCTGTGTATGCATTTCAGTGGGTATGTATGTTAATAGCTGCACCTCATTCAAATTCCTATTCCTCTCCTTGAATGAGAGAAGTAGTAAATCAAAACCTAGCAGTGACTTCTGGAAGGCATCCCCTCAAGGACTGAGATCCTACCAGTGCTCAAGGGGTTTAAACAAACACTATGCCCAGGGCTGCCAGCCAACCAGAGAGTCTAACTTCCTGCTCCCCCTACACTCCTTCATGAAAGCTTTCAGCAGCAATGGGCTAAACAACTTCTCTGGCAATGGAATCTTATTAGCAATTTGGAGCCATGCCACACACAAAGCTAGGCTATACTGTTTTCAGCTGTTTGGATATCAGTTTGATACAGGTGACAGTTTCCTCCCCATTCACACAGCTGGGGTTGGCAGGGATAAGGGGGAAAGAGGGTAGCTAACTGGCCACAATTAACTTGAGATTAAAAAAAAAGAAATGTTGTCCATCACCAGATGGTTCCTAGAGAAAAATGCATCTGCCCATGGTTCTGTCTATGTTACAGGCATTGTCTATGCCAGAAAGGGTTTCTTGTTATAGCTACAGCAGCTGGCAAACTTCCCTAATGAAGATGCAGCTTAAACCGGAAAAGACTTCTGTTGCTCGTATAGTTTAAATTTGTTCCCTGAATTGAATAAACTATGCCAGCAAGACTTTTTTTTGCTGCCGTAAGTGAATCTATTCTAGAACTTTTGCCAGCATAGCTATGTCAGTGAAAGATGGTTAAAAAAAAAAAAAATCACACCCACAACCAACCTCACTGTGCCAAGGAAATATTGAAGTGTACCCCAGGCCATTGTGAGCCCAATGCCATGAGATGCATGTGGAAATGTGTTATGGCATGTGTAAGTGTGAATGAGAAAAGGCATGTGTGTATCGGGGACACAAAGCAAAAGACTGTGAGATGATATGTGTATGAAGTCTACGTGCATGAATCTGTGCAAGAGAAAGATTTCATTTTCCACATATTCTCCAAGATCAGTCATATTCATTAAGACATCCTGGAGTGTCCAAAAGTATATAGCCATGATTGCTCAGTGAACCAGGAGCTGCTGTGTGGCTTTATCTGAGCATATCATAGTAATCAGAGGTGGAAAAGACCAACTTGGTCATCTAGTCCATCTGCCGGCTCAATCACAGTTGTTCCTTACATTACATTTACTAGTGCTTTGCCCAGTCTAGTTTTACATGTCCCTCATGACAGGACTTCCACCACTTCTCTTGGGGATTCTTTTCACAGCTTAGCAGAGCTCAGTCTTAGGTAATTGTTCCTGATAGTCAGCCTATATTTTCTCTTTCTGAACTTCATCCCATTAATCCTGTGCATCTCGCCTTTACCGTAGTAACTGAGTCCTTATGTGACTTAGGTTTGGTTGATTCATGCGGTGCACTACTAAGTTTCCGCATCATGCCCATCTGGAACCAATCTGACTGTGACCCAAAAACTTTACAAAAACATCACATTAAAAAGCAAACAAAGCAAAACCAAAAGATACACAGTTGTTTCTGTTAAAATACATCCGCATAATCATCCTGGTCACTTTGTTTCTGGACAGTGTCCCTTTGCTCCCTCTTTCATCTTTGTCTTTTTCTTTTTTTTAAAGATCTGGAGCAGAGACCGTGCCTTCATGTGAAACTGGAACGTGCTCGGTACATTTTTAGTGCGACTGGAATATATAACAACATTATCATCAGAGGCTGTGTCTGTACAGTAATTCCTCGCTTAACATGTGCCCGCTTAACACGTTTTCGTGATAGCATGATTTTTTTTTAGGGAACATTTTTCGAACAACACGACCTGTCCCCGCAATAACACGATTTCCCCTACCGGCCAGCTGGTCGCCGGCAGCTGCGCGGGGCTTCCCCTGCCTCCTTACAAAGTGCCGGAGGTTCGCCGCTCGCCGCGCCGTTCCCTGGAGACCCCTCCTTGCCGGACACGAGGCATCCGGCCAGAGGGGGTTGCCAGGGAACGGTGCGGCAAACCTCTGCCGCTTTGCAGGGAGGCAGGGGAAGCCCCGCGCAGCTGCCGGTGACCGGCCAGCTGGGGAAACCCAGCCACTGGCTGTAAACGGGGGGCGGAGGAGAGGGAGTGAAGCATCCCCAGAGGGGGTCACCGGGGAATGGTGAGGCGAGCAGTGAACCTCCGGAGGCAGGGGGAAGCCCCGCGCAGCTGCCGGCGACTGGCCAGCTGGGGAAATCCAGCCGCCGGCTGCAAGCAGGGGGCAGAGGAGAGGGAGCAAAGCATCCGGCCAGAGGGGGTCGCCGGGGAATGGCACGGCGAGTGGCGAACCTCTGCCGCTTTGCAAGGAGGCAGGGGGAAGTCCCGTGCAGCTGCCAGCGACCGGCCAGCTGGGGAAACCCAGCCGCCGGCTGCAAGCCCCCTCCCCTGTCCTTCCCTTCCCTTCTCCAGAGCCAAACACCTCCCCTGCCTGCTATAACCCAGTCCCCTTTCTCCCCCTACCTTATGTCCTGGTCCCAGCTGCTAACAAGTGCAGGCTGGAGCTGTGAGCGCACGTGCACTTGAAACGCAACCCCCACCTTTTCCATTATTTTCAATGGGAAAATTGACCCCGCATAACACGTTTTCACTTAGCACGATCATTTTCTGAAACGTATCTACTGTGTTAAATGAGGAATTACTGTATTCCTTTTCTTCTAAGGGCTTGTCTACACACAAATCTTGTACTGCTCCCGGGGGACAGAGTTGTATCAGTACTAAGGTGCCCAGGGGCAGATGAGAGTTTTGCGGGGCCCAAGGCAGCACAATTTCGCGGGGCCCCCTTTTGAAGAAAAAATAGAAAAAAGGTGTCAAATGCACAAATTGAAGGCTATTTTCATATTAAATGAGAATTGGGTAAATTTGATAGAAACTTAATTTAGTTGGATTTTTATTTTAATTATATTGTAAGTCATTCTTAAACAAAATTCTGCATTCATAATTTAAAATTTTCATTTGTATTTGTCTCCTCCCCCTTCTGCCTCACTCTCTCTTTCTCTTCTCCTCCCCCTCCTGCCTCATACTCTCTTTCTCCTCTCCTCCCCGTCCTGCCTCTCACTCGCGGAGCCCAAACGGCCGTTTGCGCTGCTTGCTCCCGCGCAGCGGCCCGGCTGAGTGGCGCAGAACTCAGTCGAGCACCATGGCGGGAGGTGAAGGGTGGCGGGGCGGTGACATACTTGGCCGGGGGTGGGACCTGGAGCCTCTGTCACGGCCTTCGCCTCCCGCCGTGGCGCTCTGCTGAGTTCTGCGCCGCTCAGCCGGGCCGCTGCGCAGGAGCAAGCAGCGCAAGCGGCCATTTGGGCCCGACTCGGCACGGGGCCTATTGCGGCGCAGGGCCCGGGTCAGCCGCCCCGCTCGCCCTGCCCTATATCCGCCGCTGAAGGTTCCTTACACCTGCATAGCTGATTTACATAATATATATTGATGAGAGGCACCTAAAGAGTTACATAGGCACAAGACTTGAGTATAGAGCAAGCTAAAAAGATAGTGCTGCTCATTCCTTAACAACAAGGAGTCTTGTGGCACCTTAAAGGCTAATAAATTTATTTGGGCATAAGCTTTTGTGGGTTGCAGCCCACTTCAACAAATGTGTTCCCTCATACAGAGACTTCTGAAATTTCAGTCCGAGTTTGTTCCCTTCACCTCCAAACTCGGACAACAGACATTTTTTCCCCCTCAAGGCTAAACCTAGAGTCCATTCCAAATGGCTACAGACATCCAGTCCCTCCCTTTCTCCCATCCCCACATTTCCTCTTTCCTCTGTGTATTTCCCCATCAGCCCTTCCACATGCCCCATGACAGGATTCAAATGCAGGACTCCAGTGGTGAAACTCTGGTCCCTTGACTTCCCTCATCATTTACAATGAAAAAATACACTGTCTTGATTCTAAATGACAGCATGAGGGCTCAATGTCACTTCTCACGTACAGCACTGGGAGGTCTTGAAAATGCATTCAGTTCCCTCTGGCCTTGCTCTTGTGGTTTATCACATTCCCCAATACCCTGTGGTGTTCCAAATTCCCTGGCCTTCTTGTGCACCGTGTCTTGTTCTGTGCACTGCTTAGATGAGTCTCATGGGGGGTATCAGTGTTAATGCTGCTGACTGTGCTGCTGACTGTAACAAGATTGGCAAAGAATTAGATTAAATTCCCCCATAAAGGTATTGGGAGGGGGCAGGTTCCACTTAGCAAATGTGCAAGATGTGAGAATGTCAGCAGGTGAAATAGTGACACCACTGGGTCAGGCAAAGAAATGGAGCAAACTGGGAACAATTCAGCGGTGAAAAAAAAAAAAAAGAAAAAAAGAAAGGAAGTTCCAAAATAGCAAGTTTAAAAATAGTTGTCCTTGTAAAATGGCTGAGATAAAAGCAGTGAACCAATTGGCGGAAACAGCTTCAGTCACATGTAATTATTGCCAAAGAAATGCTCACAGTGGGACTATACAGTCTCTTCACTGACTGGATCGCTATGCACATGTCAGGTCTGAACAATCTCTGTCCTGAATGGATCGCTACCAACCTCAGGGCTGTATAGCCTCTTCTCTGACCAGATTGCATCTGAGGGCTACTTATCAACCACACCACCATGCACTCACTGGGGCTATATAGCCCCTTCACCGACTCAATCTCTACACACAGATCACAGCTTTGCAGCCTCTTCACAACCACGCCATGGCACACACATTCACCACCAGAACAGATCAGGACTAGATTGTGACATATATAATCTCTTCACCACAGGACTATAATGTGTCACCAGCACACGTCCATTGGACTACACATAGCCTCTTCTCAGTCTGATCTCTAGATGCACCTCAAACACCTTCACTAAACGAAGTCCATGCTTGTACTAGGATCACTTAGCCTGTCAAGCAGAACACTAATGCCACTTCACCCACAAACATATTATATGATTGCCACAAACTTAGGGCTTGTCCACATTTAAAATGCTACAGTGGTGGTAGCAAGATCAAGAGAAAAATTCTTCCCGTCAACTGGGCACTGTCTACACAGGGACTTAAATCAGCTTTGACACTGCTCAGGGATGTGGATGTTACATACCCATGAGTGACACTATTACGCTGACTTAATTTTCCAGTGTAGACAAGGCCATAAGTGTTACAATTCAGTGGGTTACCAGATATGCGTTAAAATAGGATATCTGTAGCTAGCTTTTTTTTTTTTTTTTTAAATTTTTGCACATGCATGCATAGAAAGTATGGGACAATCATTCTCTGGGTCCCCACTCCCAACAGGAAATCCTACCACACATTCTGAATTATGAAGTCAACCTCCCATTAAAATAGAATGGAGGAGAAACCACGTAATAAACTCCCTGGAAAACAGCGAGAAGGAAATAAAGTGAGATTCCACTTGGAAAAATGCACACTAATATGTAAGGGGAAACTCAATCAGAAACATAGATATTCAATGGGAGGGAGAAGCCAGGGATTCAGTAATAGTGAAAAAGATCGAGGGGTGACAATAAATAGCATAATAGACAGGAATTGGAAAATCAATCTAACTGCAAAGAATAGAGCTGGTCAAAAAATATTAAGTGTTTGCACAAGAAACAAGGAGACATTTTTCTGCACAAATGTTTGTAAAAAAAAATTCCATTTCTGACCATCTCTATTATACAAGGTCAGTGAAGTTCTGGGATTTATATTCAGAGGTATGTCACAACGGAACGGAGCACTAGTGATGGCTAACCTATCCCTACCAAAGGCTGATTTACATGTGGGTGTGGACATTGAGGTGAAAGCCTGGCCCCATTGAAGTCAATGGCAAAACTCCCATTGATGTCAGTCGAACCAGGATTTTACCCTAAGTAATTGTAAATCCTAGAATTCTCTTCAGAGTAAACTGAAAGACTACCATTATTTATGCTGCAGTATCACAATATTCTTTCCAGCAAGTTAAGGCAATATGGACTGGATAAATGGACTGTAAGGTGGATAGAAAGCTGGCTAGATTGTCAGGCCCAATGGGTAGTGATCAATGGCTTGATGTCTGGTTGGCGGTTGGTTTCAAGTGGAGTGCCCCAAGGATCGGTTCTCGGGCCGGTTTTATTCAACATCTTCATCTTCATTAATGACCTGGATGAGGGGATGGATTGCACCCTCAGCAAGTTTGCGGATGACACTAAGCGAGGGGAAGAGGTGGATACGTTGGAGGGCAGGGTCCAGAGTGACCTAGACTGATTAGAGGATTGGGACAAAAGAAATCTGATGAGGTTCAACAAGGACAAAGTGCTGAGACCTGCACTTGGGACGGAAGAATCCAAAGCATTGGTACAGGCTGGGGACCATCTGGCTAGGTAGCAGTTCAACAGATTACAGGGATGAGTGGGGATTACAGTGGATGAGAAGCTGGATATGAGTCAATAGTGTCCCCTTGTAGCCAAGAAGGCTAATGGCATATTGGGGTGCAGTAAGAGGAACATTACCAGCAGATCTAGAGAAGTGATTATTCCCCTTTATTTGGCACTAGTGAGGCCACATCTGGAATATTGTGTCCAATTCTGGCCCCCCCCACTACAGAAAGGATGTGGATGCGTTGGAGAGAGTCCAGCGGAGGGCAACCAAAATGATTAGCGGGCTGGAGTACTTGCCCTACAAGGAAAGTCTTGGGGGGATTTGGGCTTATTTACTCTGCAGAAGAGAAGAATGAAGGGAGATTTGATAGTAGCCTTCAACTTCCTGAAGGGAGGTTCCAAAGAGGATGGAAAGAGGCTGTTCTCAGGAGGGATGGATGTCAGAACAAAGAGCAATGGGCTCAAGTTACAGTGGGGAGGTCTAAGTTGGATATTAGGAGGGTGGTGAAGCACTGGAAGGGGTTACCTAGGGAGGTGGTGGAATCTCCATCCCTAGAGATTGTTAAGTCTCGGCTTGACAAAGCCCTTGCTGGGATGATTTATTGGGGATGGTCCTGCTTTGGGCAGGGGACTAGACGCGATGACCTCCTGAGGGCTCTTCCAGACCTATGATTCTATGATCATCCAGAGGTTCCAGTAAGGATCAGGATCACCTTTCATTAGACATTTTATAAAAACATGATAAAACAGAGTGCCTGCCTCCATACAGCTTGCAATCTACTTTATGGCAAAAATAAATGCAGCATCAAGTTGTACCCATCGCTAACCAAGCAATGCAATATCCTTTTTTATGTAGCCCACGTCCTCTCTTTGCTCGATTCAGGAAGCTTCAGAGTTAAAAGACTATTGAAATGTACGAAGCAGTTCACAGCTTGTAGATCATAAACTCTCCGACAGCAGCGTCACTGTCTTTTCTTTGACTGCAAAGTGCCACCCACAGTTATGGTACTACATAACTAATCAATACAAATAATCTTTGTTTCTTCCTCCACTGGCTTACATGGAAGCAGGAAACTGAACAAATTGTTGTTAATTTTTATTACAACTCTGAGATGATGGCATTCCCCAGAATTCTAGCCAAATGAACATTGTAGTTGGCCAAGTAGAGCTGCAGTCCACTAAAGGTTTATAGGGAGTGAAAATGACAAGAAAAAAAGGACCAGAAAATAGTTAGTGATGATGCCAATGCAGTAAGGATAGATTATAGACTGACAGATTCCAAGGCCAGATGGGATCACTGTGACCATCTAGTCTACCATCCTACATAACACAGAGGAAAACAGGGATTGGGTGAATCCCCTCATTCTGACATGAGTGCAGCAAAGCCCAAGAAGTTGTGTCTCCCTTCGCTAGAAAGGATTAATCAAACTCACAGCCTTACTCAGCGCATTTGCTTCTCATGTATCTTATCTGCTTAAATTCTTGACAGAACCACATTTGTATTGCTATTAATTCTGAAGAGTCCCATTACAAGTTTTTACTGTCATTAATCCCTGCAGAGCCATGGAAGAGAGAAGATCCTGTGACTCAAACCTAAAGCACATCCTAGCCTCACCAGTGTCCTAAACCACTCTTGCTTGAGTGAAGGTTTTAAAAAGAGACAGAAATGAAAGAAGGACGGAGGGGGGGAGAAAGAGAATGTTTCAAACCCTGCTGATTTTAAACATCCAAAGCTTCAGAATTACAGAACCAATTTTCTTCAAGCACAGTAGCTTATTTTGAGGATCTCACTGAAACTTGAAAATCAAGCCCAATCTAAAGACTGTACAATTTGTGCTTGACTCACAGCATGCATAAGGATGAATAAGAAATTCGAGTTTGACTGTTGCTACACATCTTAGTAAATGACCATTTATAATGCTGCACAGAGAGATTATCACATGGCATAAACGTCAGGAAATTCAGAATTAAATGTGAACTTTGACTCTAAATCTTCATAGACATATCCTATATTATGTACTGATAGAAAGCTCTGCAGCTGTGCATCTAATGTTAACTAGAAAGGTTATTTTTACACAGAAAACAGCACAGCATTCATGTAATGTATGAGAAACAGTTTAACTGGAGAAGCAGTAAAGAAAGAAATGCAATCTTATTCCATTATATAAATCTTTTTTTTTTTTCCAAATAGAATGTGACTGTGACTTGGGATTGTGACAGTCCCCTTGGGACTGTCACCTGATGGGCTGATCATACCATTGGGCCTGCCTATCTGCCCTCTGGGGCACCCTGCCACCCTGTTCTGCTGAGCCAGCACCTCTGGTCTCCCACAGCTAAGGCACAGAGTTGGAGTCACAGCCCAAAGAAGAGCGACACAGACACTGAGAGCAGCTCAGCTCTGTGAAGGCTCAGTCAAAGGGATCTGACACAGTGTCCAGATGCACAGCCCCAACAGAACCAGAACCCCAGATAAATGTGTCTTACCCTGCATCAAAGCTTTATAGAGAGCAAGCTTATAAGTTGATTGCTCTCTTTATCAACGACAGAGATATGTGCAGATCTTGTCCTCCCCAGGTAACAATTATTTACACTGGGTTTAATAAAAAACAAAAGTGATTTTATTAAGAGATTGCAAGTGTTAACAGATCAAAGTAAGTTACTAAGCTGAACACTAGCTAAGCTTAATACTCTAAGAAATTTGTTACATGCAATAGTTCAAATCACCTTTTCTCACAAGTTAGGCAGCCGCTTAGCTTGTGCACAATACTTCCCACTGTTCAGTGTTAGATATTTTCAGCAGTCATCTGGGTGGTAAGCAAGAGGTACCATGGTACCTGATAACTGCCCCTATTATTTGGTTTCCTGACTATTGATAGATTTGTGTTCATTATCAACCCTTTCACACGCCCATGGAAAAGTATTACATCCAAAATGGGTTCCCACATCAGGTGACCTGGCCACATGTCTTGGCAGGACCAACCATAGCCGAGGCTTGCAGGAAAAGAAAGACTATTCATGAATCATTGGCTACGTGTAGACTGCAGCACCTTTCCGGGATACCAGAGGTATCACAGAAAAGCAATGCCACGTCCATGTAGGCGCACCAAATTTCGGAAAAGCCTCTTTCGACAGAAAAGCGGGAAAAGATACACAAATTGCGGTTCACGATTTGCGTATCTTTTTCCGACTACAAAGGTAAATCTAGACATAGCCATTGTCATGAGTATGGGGCCATTAAGTTCACTGAGTACTATTAAGGACCTTCATTAGTAAAGGTTTATAGTTCATATTTCCAACTTTAAACATGGGAATGATACATGCACACACAGAGAATATACACATTCAGAGGATTACAAACTCTCCAATGATAGGTTACATGCCATGTTTTGTATAAAGCATATTCAAGATAGGCATATTCATATTCAAAAATATTTTAATAAAAATATAGAGGTGCAGCATCACAGTGACATAGGACAGGATTCTAGGAGCATGTAAGAAAAACCTGTCTTTTCATGCAACAGGACAGAGTTAAAGTTGCTGTGTGATCTTTAACTATGAATTGGCTGACTTTTGTTCAGCTAACTCATAACCTCAGCCAGGGCCACTTGAATATTACAATTGTGCTGCCACAGAAATGGCTTCACAGTCTCCACCTTTAAAATCTGCCACATACAAGCCCCTTTTTGTCACATAAATCCATACAAATATCACCCCAAAAAAATCTTGTGCTGATGTTAAGTGCCCTCCTACAAGCTCCGCTACTCTCTCAAAGTCACATGGCCAAATAATTTTTCTTTCTGCAGGGCTTTTAAGGGTCATAGAAGATGAGCCCTACTTCTTCACTCCTTACAAGCTCTGTAAACAGAGTTTCCATAAGGAATGGGACAGTGTAACCGTGTACACGGTTAGCCGATGAGCCTGGATTCATACATTAACCTTCACAGTTACACGCAGGCTCCCTGGTACCACATGCACCAACTCCTAGAGAGCCGCCTGCCACTCCACATGTAACCGTGTAACTGCTGACATTTTTCAGTGGTTACAGTGTGGCAAAGCTCCAGTTCTTCCCCACGGGCCTTGCACTACTGGCAGGTAGTGCTAGCCTCAGAGGCTCGCTGTGACCCTCCACACAGCATCTTTCTCTTTACTAGAGGCAGGAGCCACAGCCTACTGAGCCACACTCATCACAGGCTTGTTCATAAGTTTGGGATAAACTCCCCGTCTGGAGTCCTGATCTCCCTTCTTGAGGCAGAAGTTGAGATGTCATGGGGAGTTTGGGGGGAGGGGACAATCTAGGCCCACCCACTACACCAGCTTCTGGCCCACAGACCCTAAGGCAGCAGCAAAAGGCAGGGTTGGTTACTGCCACACTCTGGAAGCTTTTCCCTGGGCCACTTCCCCAAACAATCCCTCCCAGTCAGTGTTCCCTTTAAGCTGTGGGGCAGCACAGCTTCACAGGTGATTAATCAGCTCCACCCAGTCAGAGGCTCAGGGCTCCATGGGTGGAGCTGACTGAGTGGGCGGGGCTGATTAATCACCTGTGAAGCTGTGCTGCTGAGCAGCAGTTTAGAGAGAACACTGCTCCCAGTACCTTTCCTTTAGTACCTGCTCATCAGTCCTCCACCCACACCCACACCCACACCGCCCTGCCAATCCTTTGCTCTTTTCCTTCCTGCTTCCTTGCCTGGGGGAGCTCTTTTAAAGCAGCATCACAGGCCTTAACTGGCTGCAGGTGTCTACTTAGCCCAGTGGTCTCCAACCTTTTAAAGCACGAGATCACTTTTTTGAATTTAACTGCAATCCAGGATCTACCTCACACCCAAATACCCCGCCTCCTTTATGCCCCTTCTCCAAGGCCCCGCCCCAGCTCACTCCCTCCCCCATCCTTCCTCCCTTTCCTCAGGCAGGGGCAGAGGGTTGGGGTGCAGGTTCTGGTCTTGGGCTAAAGGATTTAGTGTCTGAGCTGAGTCTGGGGTTGGGGTTCGGGGGGGTTCAGGGTACAGGCTCTGTAAGGAAGTCTGGGTCTAGGAGGGGCTCAGGGCTATGACTGGGGCTTGGGGTGCAGGAGGGGGTTTATGACTGGGGCAGGGGTTCAAGATGCAGGCTCCACCTGGGCACTGCTTACCACAGGTGGCTCCTGGGTGGTGGTGCAGGGGACTAAGGCAGGCTCTGGCCCTGCACCACTCCCAAAAGCATCCAGCAAACTCCTCCATCCCAAGACATGTTGTGCCCCCCTCCGTTCTGTGGGGATAGACTACAGGGGGGGAGAGTGGTCACCCTGACATCAGCGCCCCCCCTCCTCTCCTTTCTCTGCCCTGCACAACAAGCAGGGGAGGGCAGACAGCTCCATGGAAAAGTGGGAGGAGGGGCAGCTGAAGTGCCAGCATTTGATAGCCTCTTGGCCAAACCAGTCAAGATCACCCATCAGAGGCTCCAAGATCCACCAGTAGATCCTGATCTACTGGTTGGTGACCACTGACTTAGCCTGTAGCTTCTAGCAACCTCTAATTGACCCCCAGGTGCCTGCCTGATTATGCTGCAGTTAGGTTTTGGGCTTTCCTTTACTGAGGGAAAAGAAAGGGTTCATCTAAGCCCCAGTATGTCTTCCCTCCATCAGTGTGCGGCAGCCAGCTAGTCTGGGTCTGTCACAATGGTTACTTAATTAAACACATTTTAACATCCCTGGTTTCTACCTGGCATTCTTCTTAGCTTCCTCCTGAGGAGAGATTTGCTATAGATGACCACACCACACACAGCCCAGCAAAGCACATGGGCATGTGCTTAACTTTAATCATGTGAGTGGCAGCCCATTGACTTTAATATGGCTAGTCACATGCTCAAAGTTAAGCATGTGCTTAAGTGCTTTGCATATCTGGAGGCCTGGCTGTATAACTTAGGTTTAATGTGCTGCACAGCCTATGGGGCCTTTGCCTTAATATTTCATTAATTTCTTAAAAATGTAAATATATGTGAAACCAAGCCTATCTACATTAATTTACAAAGAGCTAGATGGCCATTTCTCTGCATTTCATGTCAATTATGAGATGATTATTTTGATGCTTTGCTTTACTAGGTTCTTAGGCATTTTCAACTAATATATACACCCTACTTATTTTCTTAATTTTATTTTTTAGTAATTTTTCTCATCTCTACAGGCATTATTTATCTGCACTGCTGGCCATTCACATTTGCTTTTATTTTATTACTACTGTATGTGACTAGAAATGTGTGCATAGCTAGCAGATTAGTTCATACATTATTTCATTTATGTTCTGATTTCTGTATTTTATTGCCTTCAGAAAACTGAAATACAGCAGCCACTTGTTTCTCTAAGCCTGTCTGAAACATTCATTATCAGAAACTGGGTTATGTCCCCAGATTAAAACCAGGAGAAAACCAGGTCCGGGAACTGGATGCAAAACTCTCTGAAGCAAGGACATTTGGCAAGAAGTCAAAGCTACAAAAGGAGTTGACTCTATTGGGACACTAAGAACTGGAACACATGGACTCTGGTGAAGTGATTTGCTCCCTGGAAAATGAGAGCCCCCAGAGCTGCTAGATTTCTTTTGGCCTCACTAAAGAAGAAGTTTGGCCTTTGAGCACACTTTGTTCCTTATTGCTAGTTCAAGCAGGCTACAATTGCTGAGCTGTCTGTCCAGACCAAGACTTCCTGGCCTGCATGAAAGAAAGACTCCTGAAAGGCAAACAGGACCTTCTCAAAAGCTCCCAAACTGAGAACAATGATTGGCAGCCTTCAGTGAGAGTCAGAGGGCAAGATTTGCTGCTGCTGTTCTGATCCCTTAGTGCTACTCAGATCATGTCACAAAGGAGCCAGAATCTGACTGTAGCTGCCAAGTTCAACATCCAGATGGAGAGGAATTTTCAGACAGCCCTCAGACACTTACTGCCCCACAGTCAAAGGAGGAAGGTGTGTGACAGGTGGACATGTCGTATTGCGTGGACAAATGGAGAGACGTGTAAGCTGTGCTTCACAATGCCAATTCACAGCTGGCATATGGTCATGTCTACACAACAGGACAAAAGTCAAATTAAGCTATGCAACTTCAGCTATGTCGATTGTGTAGCTGAAGTCCAAATAGCTTAATTTGGCTTTTGGTGCTGTCGACACAACAGGAAGTTGAAGGAAAAATGTTCTTCCTTTGACTTCCTTCACTCCTTGTGAAATGAGGGTTACAGGAGTCGGAGTAAGAAGTCCTCCAGCTCGCCATTATTTCAAAATAACGGCTTTCTGTGTAGACACACTCTTTGTTATTTCGGAATAAGATCCGTTAGTCTGAAATAACACTGCTGTGTAGACGTACCCTTAGGGACCATATACTGCCTATCACCATGATGCCAGCCCCTAAGCTTCCTTCATTTAGACTGTGGCCAGAGCCACAGACTCCAGGAGCTGTACCCAGATCCCAACTCTCTTATGTAGTGTTAAGCAGAGCTTAGCTCAGGAGAGAATCTAGCTCTGTGCACCTGCTAAGTGCCCTGATCTCACAGGCAAAGTGGGCCTTTTAAGAAAGTTAAAGGCTTAGCTGAACCTGGGCCAGTTTTGGCTGCCTCCCTCATGACTAAGAGCCAGGACTGCTGTGCAGCACAAAAAGAGGAGTCTTAGGAAAGGAAAGACGCTGGTTGCTGAAAGCTGCCTGTTTGTACTCCTGCAAGCAAGGCTGTAACAAAGCGGGATGGTGGTGCTGCTGAAGACATCCAAGAAGGGTGTGATGTGACTGAAGAAGTGCTGCTGCTGAGGCAGCGAGAGGAGACAATACCTTGGAAGAGATGGACTTTGGGGTTTGGCCAGAGGGCCCAGGAACCTGCTCATGTTAAAGATTGAGAGCACTGTACACATGCAACCCACAGCTGGATGGCCAGTGGAATACAATCCCACAGGAGCAGCCAGGAAGGAGCCCCAAGAGTGCTGCTGGGAAAAGGTTGTTAACAGTGCTTTTTTTGTGACGGTACTGCCCGGTACTTAGTACCAGCACCTCCAGTCAGAGCTCAACAACTTTTCCCCTGCAGTACCGGCACCTTTTTTTTTTTTTTTTAAACACAAAAAGCACTGGTTGTTAATAAATTGTGCCTGGAGCCAACATCCTGATCATAACTTGGGAAAACATCCACTCAACTGTTTATGAGGTGGTAAGAGTCCAACTGTCTCACAGCTGGCTTCATCCTCTCCTTAGTGAGCCCTGAAGAGTAAGCCATTTCCAATGGCTTGCACTGTTGTGTGCTATGACGCTCCTCTGGCTGGACGTCACATCACCAGGACTACAGCTTAGGTTCCACTAGCTGAATGAATCTGATCCCAGGTCTTGAAAGGCAGAGAATTTCCTCTCCAAGGATATGAGCGAACTTGGACTCTTTATTCAGGTGTTGCCCACAATCCCTTTCTCATCCTCACACAAAACCATCTCACCTGAGTTTAGTGGTGCTTTCAACCCAAGCTAGCTGGTGCATCTAGGATTAAAACTGGAGTGGAGGCTTTCTGGTAGGAACCACTCACTTCACAGTGAGGATAGAGGCTAAATCACTCAAGTGACGACAGTACTCCATTGCCCTTCTCACAATTCCCCTCTAAGGGATGCAGAAGTTCTCCTAAAATTGATAGGGGGAAAAAATCCTACAATGTCTCCGCACAAAGAATCATGGGATATACCCTAGGAAATACATGAGCAAGTGCACAAAGGGGCTTTGCATACCTGGGCTAGGCTGACTCAGGTGGTCAGACCAAGCTGACAATCACCTGGGTTAACGGCAGTGGCCAGCCTAAGAAGCGCATTCCCAGCAGGTCGGTATAGTTAAAAGATCATCCAGACATTTGCCTGGGGATTCTTGAAGCCAACTTTGCCTTCAGTGGATTCCCGCCCCCTTCCCTCCCAAACAGTCTACAACTAAATCTACTTTAGGCACCACCACACAGAGCATAATGTTGTCAGCAGAAAGCCTTACAACTGTGGGGTATTAACAGGAGAAATACCATGTTAATCTGGAGCAGCCCAGGTATTAATTTTTGGACAGCTGGCTAGAAAAGAGTAGCACTGTCAAGCTTATTCTCCATAGAGAAAGCAAGAAGCATGCCAGGATCAGACACAGGGGAAAGTGTGTGTGTGGGGGGGGGAGGGGAGGGTTGGGAATGTTAGAAGTTTAGTAAGATCCCTGCATAGCCCCAACAGAGCCTCTGAGGTCCTGAAGAAATCAGTCTCTACAAGACGGAGTGATTCCAATCCATATGGTTAGGGACTACTTTGTGGGGAAGCCAAAAGTGGAGAGTCTAGAGCTCTCACACCTTTTCTAGAGCAGAACCTTACAATCCAGGGAGACACAGTGGTAATGTCCTCAACAGTAATTACCTTGCACTTGTGTGATGATACAAAGTCACAGCTGGTGATAGTCTTTTTTCCTTCCTACAACATCTAGCATTTTGGACTCCTCCACAGTTGAGATGAGATCCTCAGCCTACCATCTCCAAGCTATTAAAAGGCTTTTGCTAGCAGATCCAAGAAGTCTAGGCGAGAAGTGGGAGAAAGGCCAATATCCCTTAAAGTGACCAGGCCCACAGTATTAGCTTAGGCTAGTTTGTCCACTGACCCTTGTCTTGCTAGAGGCACTTGTCCCTCTCCAGAAAATATGACAGGCTGGGAAGTTTTTGCTGCCCCAATGATTGGCGAGGGCCAAATTTCAGTTGTTTGACAGGCTGGAGAAAGAGATCCCCAGAGTGCCTAGGTGCCTTTGACTCCTTACAAGGATGTATCTTTGTTATCCTCTTGGCCAACTGGCACAGACTCAGCCAGCAAAAGTTCTACAATGGTAGACAGAACTCAGGGAGAGCTGCATGAGTGCTGAGTTACATCCACCCTTCTGCAGAGGGCCAGCCCAAGGCCTATGCAGCACACAAGTCCTATTGAAACCCTGTACTGCGAGCGTAAGTGGGGCATTAGTGACTTTGTGGGAGACCCTCTGCATAGAGGGTGAATTCCAACTATAAAGACTATGGCATTTAGCAATTGCTCAAGGACATACAGATTGCTGCTTGAAAATTCTATTATTATTGGTTGCTTGTGCCTCTTCAGGTGTGAAGTGAGTGAAAACCCATTAAGATACAGACATGGCTTATTTACTCAGAGGGCTTATGGCTGAAGTAGAGCTTTCCTGACCTCCCTCTCATTGGGCATTGGTGGGACACATTGCAGAGTAAAGCTTAGGCCTGAGATGTTATGAACCTCTCTGAATTGTTGTTAGGCCAATTTCACTTGGTTCCAGATGTTGTTGCAAAACTTTGCAATTCTAACACCTTTGGCACTGAAAGCCATGTTTGTGTGACAACCTGATTTGCAGAATATCTTCTGTCTACCTTCTCAGTTCTAATAAACTTGGGTTGCTGTGTAGAAAATACCCAAAACAATTATCAGTGTATTAACAAAGTGGGGGAAGGAAGACCTACACCCACTTCATTCCAGCAACCCCACAATAATATCCTCAACAATAGGACCAAGGTCCAGTGCCCTCCATGAACCTACAGTTGTGAAATTCCCCTCAGAATCAACTTCATATTTTATACACACTTCCTCATGGGTGAGAAGAATACCTTAAAATGTGCAAAGAGTGTGAACAGATGCGCAACTGTCTTCCTGGATCTGCATACAGACTGAATCAAGACTGGGTGCTGCACTTAATTCAGTGGGTTGTTAATGGTGAAACTTAATAATGATAAATTAATGTCAATACTTAACTATTTTAGTGATGATCATTTTAATAGACAGTTTCAGCTAATACGTTTATCCTACAATCCTGTACAATGTCCAGGCTTTCTCTGGTGCCAAAAATCTCAATTATCCTTTATCCCACAGCCCAAACTTCCAGCTTTCTCCCTGACAGTTTCTATCTTGTAGTAATGTGTTGCCAATGCAAAAAACTGTGGCACACTGAAATGTGAAAATTTGGAGACAGCATGATAGAAAGAGAAGTTAATATCAAAACAAACACCCGGAGGGCAACTGTACAGGTTGGGGTTATTCAATGACATATTTTGTTCCATTAACAAAGCTATTTTTTAAAAATGTAAATGAATCTGTCACAGAACCTCTTGCCTGCTGCACAGAAGCATTATTTACACTAGGAGATCTAGCCCCAGAAATGGGTATATTTTGTCATGGAATAGAAGGAGCCTTGATATAACAAGCCAGGCCTACAATAACAAGACAGTGTGTACAGTCCAGTTCTCACTAGCCGCCATCTGATAATAGAAGGGTTTCCGGCCTCATGCTTAGAGGCAACCCTACAGCAATAAAGCAGTTTGAACAGCTCATAGTTGAATAATAATCTCTTGGCTAACAAATGAGAACCTATAGCAGCGTATTCATGAGTACTCATATAATAAAAATAAACAAAGCCTAATGCTCATATACAACTCTACCCTAACAAACCAAGTGAGTGCTGTCCTGCACATGAGCAATCTTATCAGAACAAACCAATATTCTGAGATATCAAAAATGAGGGTTTGTAAACAAAGGATAGGAAAGTGTTCAGAAAAGAAAATAATTTCTGTTTTGAGTTTCTAATATAGCAAGTATTAAAATACAGGGACAAACTCTCCACTGGTGTAAATCAGTGTGTGGCCTAACTTCAATAGATCTAATTTATACTAGCAAGGGATCTGGCCCATAGATTTTATAAAATGATATCTAATACTGTTACCCCAGTCACTCTCTGCACAGTGCTTTGTACATGTAAACAGCAACTATTTTTCAGTGATCAGCATTAGTATTACTGAACCCAGACACTGCATCAATGCCAAGTCCTTTGACTGAATAGATTGCCAGTTAGAATAAATGGGAGAGGGAGCAGCCTCTGCCCTCAGGAAAGACACTTTCAACTTTGGGATGGATCTGTTACCTTTTTGTCGCTCAGTCCTGACACCTGGTCCACGTACTCCTCTTGGATCATGAAGGCAGCCAAGTTGGCAGTATAGCTGGCCAGGAAGATGACAGCAAAGAAGGCCCACACGGACACCATGATCTTGCTAGTAGTACCTTTGGGATTCTGCACTGGCACAGAGTTGTTAAACACCAGACCCCACAGCAACCAGATAGCTTTGCCAATGGTGAAAGAGGGACCACCTGGCTCTGGAGTGACAAGGAGCAAACACAGGCAGTGAAAACGTCAGGACCAGCAGTCTGCAGTTCTTCTTACTCATGCAACTTCACTACTGGATTAATATATCCACCTGCTCCCACAGTGTAATGAATACTTGCAGCTGCATTCACATGTGTCATTACAGTGACTTGGTAATAAATCGTGTATCGTATCTCCAGGATTTTGTTTACAAATTAGTACAGTTTACAAGGGGGAAAATGATGACTTTTTCTAACTCCCCCTTGAATCTGAAAGCCAGACTGTTCCCTTCTAGTATGGGCATCATCACCAGTAATGAAGATTTTGCTAGAGAAATTCTGCCCTGTGTTACAACAGTTTGACATCATTGCCCTGCAATTACTCCCTGAGGGACCTCTGCAAAAACTAGTAGCCTCAGTGGGCTGGCCCAGGTACAAGTAAATGCTCAATCGGGAGGCCAGTGTTGCACAAGTAGCCCTACAAATTGATTTCCCTTAGCCATTCTGTTGATGATGCAAGAGCCAGAAAAGAGCCCAGCTCAATCTCCCTGAGCAGTGTTGGCTCTAAGGGCAGGCAGTAGTAAAAAAATGTCAGCTCGTACTTCTTCAGAAAGTCAGTGGCGCTGAATCTGACACAGAAGGAACATAAGATTGGGCCATTTTCACACAGTCACTTTTCAGAGCAGAATCTTACTCTAGCAGTAACAATTTAACAAACTCGTCTGTGAACTTATTTTGAAAACTCAGAAAATGAAAGCAGCCTTCTCTCTTCCAAACTGCATGTACTAGACACGGTGTTTGTCCCCTCCAGGTGGGAGAGAGATTACAATTAGAAATATTCCAAAGGTTTTTCTCAGGAAGCAAGTAAGTAGGAGCACCACTGCTCTTTCACAGGGTGCATCGTGTAATCCTCTGGTGTTAGCTCAGCTCAGTTCACTGGTGTAGTAACAATCCTACTTCCTATATAGCACTTTAAAGGGCTTTACAAAGAAGGACTGTATCATTACCTCCATTTTACCATGGCACAAAGAACTGAACTGACTTGCCCAAGGTCACCCAGCAGTCCAGTGGCCAAGTCAGGATAGCACCCAGGTCTCCTGAGTCCCAGTCCAGTGGCCAAGTCAGGATAGCACCCAGGTCTCCTGAGTCCCAGTCCAGTGCACTATCCACTATGGCCCACTATGTGGTATTGAAAAGGTAGGGCCATATTCACCCTTTCCTCGTGCACTGGTGGAGAATACAGTGCTCACAGTGGTGCTACACTGAGCTATAGTCTTTGTGCTGCTTATGTTGAATATGGCTGAACTTTGCAGAGGAGCACAAGGGAGGGAAGATTTAGCTCTTCAAGGTAACTAATTTATTTATCTACTATGTATCTGAGAGAGTTTGTCTGTCTCTCTGTCTTGTCTGTTCAAGAACTCTGCCTAAATGGTGAAAGCTAAGACCACCAAATTTGGCATGCAGCTTCCTCTTACCCTGACTTAAAGCAAGGTCAGGATTTGGTTGTGCCAGGAAAATGGGATGTGCCTGGAATGGGATTGCTTCTCATAAAATCATACAGAAAAGAGAATTATCAAACAGGTGAAAGAGGCTGGCTGGGGGCACCCCCCAATCCAGGACTGAACCAGCCCTAAACCTCCCACTCCTCCCTTTGGGGGAGGGTCTGAAGCTTCCCCTTCCCGCACCCAAATTCCTATGGGGACATTGCTGGCTGTTTCCCTTCATCAGGGAGCAAAAGGAAAGTACATCATTTGCTGCATTTCACTCTGGCTGGAGAGCACAGGGGGCAGACAAACCTGGACCTGCCCCAGGTGGGGGACATGCACCCCTCTACCTGGGTGTGCTCACTGGAGCTGCAGCAGCCATGGAGAGAACTTTTCACCTGACCCTAAGCAGCTGCAGTGAGAGAGGGTTAGGGTAGTCCTCTCTCCTACATACTGAACCCCTCATTTCCAGCCCCACTCCAGTGCAATGATTCAAATGAAGAGAGCACATTTTCATTTTCCAAAAAACAACAATTAATTGAGCTAAGGACCCGAGCAATGCAAGGTCAATCTTCTAGTTATAAATATAACTTTAAATGCAAGGAGCTCAGTTCTGCCTTTGGAGATGCAAACACAACTCCAGTTGACGCCAATGGGGATGTATCAGCTGGCAAAATTGGATCCTCCATATGCAATGGAGGCAAGCTAGCTATTGTGAGAAACATACATTTTGCACTTCCTGGCTTTCTGAGTGCTTATAACTGTAATGTTAATAGGACATTCGTTTTGTGTATTTCATTAATTTATTTTTAAAAGAGGGGGGAAAAGCTAAGAATGGGATTTTCAAAATGCCTTCATAATGTAGGGACACAAGTCTCACTGATTATCACTAAAGGAATGTCCACACCGTAATTAAACATCTGCTGCTGACCTATGCCAGCTGATTCGGACTAAGGGGCTTGGGCTAAAGGGCTGTTTAATTGCTGTACAGAGTTTTGGGCTTAGGCTGCAGCCTGAGCTCTGGGACCTTTTCAGCCTGAGACTGAATATCTCCACTGCAATTAAACAGCTCTTGGGCCGGAGCCTCGCAAGCCCAAATCAATTGGCACGGCCAGCTGCCTGGTTTTAACTGCAGGGTAGACATACTCTCAGGTGCTTTTGAAAATTCCACCTCAGAACACTAATCTCTCCATTGAGTTTGCAGCATATTTTCACACCTGCATTGTTAACCACAGAACCACCAGTGATGGGAGTCTCAAAGTAACCTTAACTAGAACATTAGCGTTGTGACCAGGCAAACATTGTAACATATGCACCTGCCATACACATCTGCACCGATACACATATCTGTACTAAAAACTATCTGTCCAAACATGGAATATTTACGACTGTTCAGACATATTATTATTTGCACCTGCCCACACAACTGGTTTAATATCTGCATCTGGCTGTGCAGTTGTATTACTATCAGCAGCTGTTTGCACATCTGTATTAGTCTCTCCCTTTAACCTCATAGCTATTTTCATCTGTTCTTACATCTGTTTAGATATGTGCATCTGCCCATACATGCTGTCCACAGTTCCATGCTATTAGAGAAGTCCCCTCTAGCATAGTTATACTTAAGTCTCTGTCTGTATTTCCATTACAAATTCTCTTTTTTTTCCCTTCAGTGCTCTCTAACTTGGTGATATAAATCAGCTTGAGGCAACGGCTTGGCAGGCAAGTGAACGTGTTTTCAAATAAACATCCGAGTTCAGCTGTTGTTAAGTGACCAGTGTGCTGACGAAATACAAGGCCTTAGGTTGAGGACCAATTCATAAAGGAGTGAGATTAAGCAGAGAGTAGCAAATGTAACTGCTGAGCATTCCATCTCTGCTAATGTAAAAATCCCTGTCTGTCTGTCCTCTTCTCTGACTCATCTTTTCTTCTCCATGGGAAGAAGGCATATGAGCACCACAGAGAGAGATCAAAGTGTTCCCCACCACCACCCCATTCTCCCAGGTCCTGCAAAATAACTCCTCCTTTAGCCCCAGGAAAACCAATGTCTCATGTTCCCAGGGCAGGTCTACACTACAGGGACAGGTTGATCTAAGCTGCAATTTGAGTTATGTTAGCAGCATAACTCAAATCAACATAGCTTAGATCTATTTACCGCAGGGTCCACACCACACTGGGTAGACAGAAAAAAACCTCTCCCATTGACTCCCCTTACTCTTCTAATTCTGGTGAAGTACTGGAGGCTATGTAAGAGTGATCAGTGGTCCATTTGTCACGTCTATAGTAAACACGATAAATCGACCCCCACTGGATCAATCACTGTTCCATTGATCTGGCCCCTAGTGAAGACAAGCCCGCAGTCCTCTTACAACCTTTGGCCAGCCAAAGAGCTTTAAAGTTAAACGGGGCTGGGACACACCCATGTAATAGATATCAATTCTGGGGCATGGAAGAATATAACAGGGGAGAGCTTCTCTCCCTAGGCTATTAAGTTTTACTTTTTAAAAGTGCAACACAGTATTGAAGAAAGGTGGACTGACAGAGCAGAATTCTTTAATTATTCCAGAAAGGCTTACAACAGTGTCAGTGCTAGACCCCCATATCCTTTCCTCTTCTCTGCCAGAAAGAAGTAGCTTGGAGTTAGCACTCTGTAGATGAAAGTTCCTAAATCACAAGTCTCCAGATTATCCATTATCCAGACCCATTATTTTTCATCCTAAGAGTCATCTTCCCCCCTCCCTCCCTCTCTGCCCATCTGAGGCAGAACATGGAGATCCAAGTGGGCTGGATCCATAAACGTGTATCGAGGGAACAAGAATGCCCACCGATTAAGGAGCCAGGATGAAAGGGAGAAAAGCAGCAAGTGAAAAGAATCCTCTTACCTCTGCCATCAGCAAGGCACCGATTGTAACCCACAGGGCTGAAGTACTCAAAGACGAAGACAGCCACTGCAGAGATTATAAGCAGCATCACAAACATCATCACCCATACATCAGCACTGAATGGTTCTGGGCAGGAGAAGAGAAAAACAAGGCACAAGGTGAAAGACCAGACACCCCACAGCCAGCATGCTCTCTCATTTGCAGGGCTCCATGTCAAGGTTGGGGAGGAGGGAGATTGTTTTGCATAGAAACAGCTTCCAAACCTTCTCTCCCCCACCTCAAATCAAGTCTCAAAGCTTCTGAGACTGGAAAAAGTCATTCTTTATTCTATTTTCATCACAATGCCTGTGATTCCCAGTTCCACCTGGAGCTCATATGTTACCAAATGCAATGATAACAGGCAGGGCCGGCCCGAGGTATTCTGGCGCCCCAGGCACGGGCGCGCGGCACCATCCTCCGGGTGCATTGTGCATGCGCAGGCCCACCCGTGGGGAGCGGGCCCGCCCCCTTAGGGTGCGCAGGCCTGCCCCCAGGGCACACGGCGCATGCGTGGCCCAGCTACGGCCGCTGGCACGCAGCCCTGGGCCCGCCCCTAGGGCGCATGGCGCAAGCGCGGCCCAGTCCGGCCCGGCCGTTGCTACTGGCGCGTGCCAGGCCGTGTAGGGCCCCGCGTGGCCGTGGGGGGAAGGGCGTTGCTGGCCAGCGCCGCGGGGATGCGGGCAGGCTGGTGCTGTGGGAGCTGGGCGCGCGGCGCCTGATGGCAGCTGTAAGGGACACCGCACGCCTCTTACAGCTGCCATCAGGCGCCCCCCATCGGTTGGCGCCCTGGGCAGCTGCCCGGCTCGCCCATGCCTCCGTCCGGCCCTGATAACAGGCTCCTCCCACTAAGTCCTTTAGCCCATTTCTCAGGATCAAATAGGTTAAAGTAGTTGAATTTTGGGGTACCGGTTGCAACCAACTCCATCCCTAAAGTTTTTACATTTCAGCCAGAATTATGGCATTTCTACCAATGTTTCACACTGCCACTTGGCAACTGAGATCACCAGGCAGCACTAGAAACACGACTGCTCATATCCTGTGAGTGTTTAACCAAAACTGGTTTCTGCCCTTCTGCAAGCTGAAGGGGCAGTGATGGGGCTGAGCAAGTTCAGATCACCTCTGACCCTGCTCCAATCGCCAGTCAAAGTTTGAACCCAAATCTATCTGAAGTTCAAAAACATTGTGTTAATTTTGTTTGCTGCTGTTTTAAATTTCCTGGTGATATTTCAGGACATGGACAAAATTCAGAAAATACCTGAGTGTTTATAAGAAAAGCATTATCCCCTGAGAGTCTCAGTCCAAAGAGGTTTTGATAACCTTCCTTAGGTACATGAGTAACTTCATATGGAGAAGTGTTTGCAGAATCAGGGTCAGAGAACAATGCAAATTGATTCTATAGCCCACCTTTTATGCTTTGCTATATCTCAACATATTTTATAAAAGCAAAGCGAGAGATATTAGGAGTGTAGTAACTGCTTGAGAAAACACAGCAGCCACTCTGCACTCAGTGATCCCTTCCAAATACCTTGTGAGACTAGAACCGGGGGATGGAATCTTAGCCTAGCCTGGGGATTGTGTCCCACTCTTTTTCAGAAGTGCTGTTAGATATTTATCTTCCACCGGATCTTCTGCCAAAGAGAGATTAGGTTAATGTGTCCTTTTTGAGTGACACGTCTAAAGCCACATTTTACCATGACTTACCACCCTCATTGTGTTATCATTAAGGACAGACACAAGATCTGGTAGGAGGACTTGTACCAATTTTCTTCTGGGAGTGATACTCACTGAGCCAGCAGGCACATCTACACGGCAATCAGAGCTGTGTCTGCAGCAATATAGATATACCCAAGCTAGCTTTGATCTGGCTAGCTCCCGCAACAATAAAGGTGAAGCCATGGCAACATGGGCTAGTCATTTGAGCAGACACCCAGAGTTCTGAATGGGCTTAACGTCATTGCTGTTATTATTGGAGTGAGTTAAGTCAAAACTAGGTCAAGTATGTCCACATATGCTGCAATCACTCCCCGGTCAGCAGTATAGACAGACTCACAGTGGTGCTGTGTATAGGGTGAGAGTTGGAGTGAGTCACCTCCTTGTTAGCCTTATGCCTAGAGGTCACTGAGAAACATTCTAGAGCTCCTGGACCTTGATTGTTGGCATTTTCCTGGATTTTGCTTGCTTGAGATTTTGAAATAAAACATCTTGACGAAAACAAATCCTTGCCTGAAATGCCTTCCTGAGGAATGTCCCAGAGATTCATAAGGACTTTTTAGTTGCTTTTCCATTATACGAGCCCCACCACCACCACCTCAGGAGAAGAGCTTACCTAGAAAGGCAGAAGGTGAGACAGTCCCATTGCTACGTGATACCATGACACTGATTCCTGTCTCGATGAAGGGCACAGAGAAGTCCACCACTTCTGAACGCTCCTCATTTATGGTGAGGGATCCCACCGCCATGTAGGCACGCTTGGTGACCACCTCAGATAAGGAGAAAGACAGACAGTTACTGAGGCTGGTTCCACTCATGCCTCACTGTTAAGGACCAACCCCCATCAGTGGCTTCTCCCACACCTATCTTTTCGTACACCCCTTTGTGCCTGGATTCTCTGCCTGTCATTGCTTCTATCCTCTCCTTTCTTATCTCGCTCCAAGATCCACTTTTTCCAAGAGACTTACAAATATTAATCTACTCAAAGAATGTATATGTATTAAAATGATATTTAAAGTATCATTGATATCAATGATATTTAAAGTCTCAGAAGAGATGTTATCTTATTTCTGTTGTCCTTGGCTTGCCTTCCCTCTACTACTCCAAGGGTATGTCTACACTACATTCCTCTTTTGAGAGAGGAATGCAAATGCAGCTGAACGAAATTGCAAATGAAGTGGGAATTTAAATTTCCCGTGCTTCATTTGCATAATCATGGCTGACCGCTTTTTCAAAATACCCTATTTTGAAAAAAAACCCCACTGTAGACGGGGTTATTTCGAGAAAAAACCCTTCTTTCGAAATAACCCTTAAACCTCATTTTATAAGGAGGAAGGGTTATTTCGAAATAACCTTTTTACAAGATTATGATAAATGTTGATGCCTTGTGAAGTATTTGCAAACTCATAGTTTGCTGAAAATTATTGTCCTGGAAAAATACGTGTGGCAACACTGAAATTCTACTGTGTAAGATATGTTCCAAATGCAGAAAAGATTGCTCAAACCTTAAAGACAAAAGGCAAACTGATGTTTGAGCCAGGTGTCAACATAATCAAACAGATTATCATCACCTGATTAAGCGGCCATTCTTTGGCAGGAAGAAGGATGTGAGCAAGAAATTTACATCTTGGCAATAGAACAACTGGAGAGTCCCATGCAAACAGACTGGCTGCCATCTGAACCCCAGCTGGAGACTCTCCCTTCATCTCTACACATGGCATCAAGAACACTTAAAAGATAAAAGAAGCATCGTGAAACTGGGGGAGTGGTCCTGCTGCAGGAAGCAAGGCAGACTGCTGTAAGCATGTGATGAGAGAAATCTTTTTGCTTTAAATTCACTTAGCTTGCTAAATTAGGTATTAGTTTGTGTTTTACCTTTTATTTTTATTTTTATTTTTAAGTGATTATTTGTAATCACTTAAAACCTATCTTTCCATCGTTAATAAACTTGTTTTACTGTTTTATCTAAGACAGTGTGTTTGGATAACTCTATATGAGGTAATAATATGTGTGCATATCATTTTCTATTAATGAAAGGATGGATTTTCTATGAGCGTGTGCTGTCCAGGAGGGTACTGGGCAGTATAAAACACACATTTCTGGCGGGGGAAGTCCAGCACTGGGAATTTGCTGGTGTTTCTTTGCAGTAGAATTCCAGGGTGGCAGGCTGTCCATCTGAAGCACACAGTGGAGCAGTGTGAAAGGCTGGAGAACTGAGGGGATACAGCTGTCCAACAGTCCAGATTGTCCTGTGACATTGCCCAGGGTACATCTCCTTTTATTTTATTGTAAAGTGCCAAACACATGTGGCCCAGTAGAAAATATTAAATAATAAATGAGGAGGGATTGTAGCTATTGTTCAGCAGTGAGCATGCCATAACAGATTCATGCAGGCAACAGCCATATCAATCCCTACATTAGATCAACCATTTTTATGAGGTCTCATCTGCCTCTTCCCAGGAAGGGAAGCTAATAAGAACTTGAACTAGGATCTGACTCCATAGCCCAGCCTCCAGGTGATGCTCAGCCTGGCCCTTCATTGCTTACCTCCCCAATCATTCCATTCCACGTCCCATTGATCTTCTTTCCATGCTTGCCATTGGTCACGAGATAGAGGTCATAGGTGAACTTGACAGACTTGGAGATTTTCTTGAGAATGTCAATGCAGAACCCTTTGCAGCATTTCTTGACATAATCAGGCTCCTCATCCGTCTTGTTCCTGACCAGTCACAATAATAAGGGATTAAGTTTGAGGAGGACTCCCTCTGCTACTGCCCCCTCCCCTTCATTCCCAGAACACCTCCCCTCACAAACACTCCAGTTTGTGGTATCATTGCTGAGGGGCAAAATGAGCCAAGCTCGGAGGGCTTGGCTGGCTGGTTGTGCCGGAGCCAAAAGGCAGCATGAGCCAGGCTGAGAGCCCAGATAGCTTATCTGGAGCAGAGTATCAGGGCAAGCCAAGCTGAGAGGCCCAGAAGGTTCCTCCTGCTCTGTGGAGAACTGTGAGCCAGACGAGGAAAGATTCTATGAGTGCCTACTCAGTCACGATGCGCTTTTGGCAGGGGACCGTATTCCTCATGCAGGTGCCACTTAGTGGGTCCACACTCTCCACAATGACAAATGGCGCCTCTTCAAGGGTCACAATACTCAGATGGTCATCTTCGCGCTCTTCAGAATCAGGGTACAGCTCAAAGCGGGGCCACACATAATACTTCATCTGGATGTTCTTGTCCTTCCACTTCCCCACCTGCAGAGACACAAACAAGACAGAAACACATGACTGCTCAATCCCTCTCCAAGCTACCCCATCGAGTATTGTCTGGAGACAAGAGTGCCTAAGCCCACCCACATGAGCAAGAACATTTCTGAGGAGCAGACACTAGGGAAATGGATCCAACAGTACAGAAGACCACCCAGGAAATGAGCTTAGAGAGTCATCACAAAACCACTGACCAATCTAGTAACCTTTGGCACAATAATCAGACACTGTTTTCAGATGGGCTAAGACTGAAATAAGAGGAGAGCTTCATGTCAGGATTGAGTTCCCCTGGGTGGAGGAGATCATCATCGCTGGCATAGCTGGGGGTATTTGCAGTCAGGATTGACCATGTATAAGCAAAACTTTGATGGAAAAGCTCCTTTAACAATTTCCACCATGATCCGCTCCTGCACTTTTACAACCATTACATTGTATAGTTGTACAGATTGCATGTAGATAAAGAATTGGTGCTCTCCCTTCTTGATGCATGAGAAGATATTTCAGGCAGATTCTATTAAACAAAAGTAGCATAAATTAAAGTAAGGAAATACTACAATCTTATCCTTTCAGTTTCAGACACTATTCTCATTTCTTGGGTAAACACGGACTTCCTTGTTACAGGGATTTCTTTGTTCAACTGGTTCTACGTACACCCCACAAAAACGAGTTATTCTTTTGAAGCCACTGCAATCTACCACCAGGTGATGTATTTAGAACACACACAGCCCATAGTAATTCTTTACAGCAATTCCAGAAAAAAACTCACCTATGATGCTTTCTAACACCAATGTTGCGCCTCTGCACACTTTTTCACCCATCCTATCACAATTGACACTAATAAGCATCTGGGTTGGCAGCTTCAGCTGAGAGGGGCAGGACTGAATGGTCCTTGAGAACAAACTCCCCACTCCTTCCTCAAAACATTACCTCCAGGTCAGAGTTGAGGAACATTGATGGTGGGGGCGGCACGTGTACGTGGGAAGCATGACCTGCTGCTGCTCATGGTACCTGCTCTGTGGGTAAATAGAGGGCTGGAGTCTCCAGCGGCTGTCAACCTTTCACTGAATTTCATTTTAAAAATTACAGGAAAAAAGCACTTATTAGAGCCTTTTTAGGTGTCAAAGGTTATTCAATAAAATCAAAACTGTTCTGGTGTTTTGCATTTGATGGCATCTGGAACCAACATAAAACATTTATTGCTTTTTAAAAACCTTCATCTGATTTTAAAAAACAAATACCCAGAGTGGGTTTATTCAGTAAGTAGTTCAAAGGAACAAAAAAGTCACCCTGAGGGCATCAGTGACCCCATAACCCTCTTCCAGTGCCAACACACTCCCGTAGGGGGATGGCACCAGTGTGCTGTCAGAGGACTGAACAGTTGGTGGAGCTGGGTCAGCCCATGGGAACCTGAAGACTGGAAGCGGGGAGCAGATGCCGCGGTGGGCTGCACCTGACAGTCTTGTGATCTTAAGGGACTGCCATATGCAAAGAGGGAAACAAATTCAACCATTTTTCCCTTTTTTTTAAAATTACATTTTCATGCCAGATTAATACCCTTGGACACTGATGGTCGCTGTTTAGCCTCAGAAGAGGTACAACATTGACAACAGAAGAGCAAATGTTCTCCTCAGCCCTACCTGAGATGGTCCATTTCCGAGGGACAGAGGACAGTTTTGTCTATGGTCCATTCAGGGTCTTTAGCTGCTCTGTTGCAAATGACAGTAAGGAGTCCAGCAAGGGCCATTTGCGTGATTTCTGCAGTTTTGTTTTCTGCTCATAATGAAATGGGCTCAGATTGCAAGCTCATTTCACTCAGGCCACCAAACAAACTGCCAGATAGGAACTGTTATGCTGTGCTCTCATACATTTCTGGAAAGATGTTTTTGAATATGAGTATGTGTAACTCAAATTTGCTTTATGCAAAACAGGGCAAGTAACCTATCGTTCAAAAGCCTGTGCCACCTGAATGTGTATATTCTATTTGTGTGTGTAACCCACACACCTACTGAATGTAGTGTACTGTCTTATGTAGTGGCACTTACACCACTTACAGAGAGAGAGAATGTGTTTGCTCTACAACATTAGCTACCAGCTAGCTTGCCGTTAGCTCAAGCAGTAGAGGCTCAGGCATCAAGGTCCTAGGTTCAGTTCTGACTGTCAGTGCCACATGTGTATGTTTCATTCTTGTATGTGAAGTTAGAAATATGAAGTGTAAACCAGCTTCTTAATCTAGAATTTGTAGTAAAAGCCACTGGTGGTAATTAAAGGCTTAATGGCCCAGTGCTCAGGGTAACAATGTGTAAATGGCTTGGCTTTTCCTGTAACCCCAAACTGTGGTTTGTCCTTCAAAGGCATGCAACTATGCCCCCTGGTGTTGGAATCCATCTTGAATCTGGTATTTTCACATGGGGATGAGCAAGATTAAACAAAGGGTTCCCACCCTGGGGAAATTTAAGGAATGGAAGCAATCAACATTGTTGTCTTCAGCTTAGCTTTCCAAAACTGACTCCCCACCCCAAGAGAATTCTCAAGGAGCTGTTGGACCAAGGCCAGAGAAAACATTAGCTTTGAAGGAATTTATCTGGAACAAGTAGAGGGGGTGAGAAATGTATTTCTAACAATCTCTCCTAGTGTATGAAGCTTAATTAGCGTGGTTTGTTTATTTTGACTTAATAACTTACTTGATCTGAAAAAACTTTGAATGGTCTTGCAGCACCTTAGAGACTAACAAAAATGTAGATAGTATCATGAGCTTTCATGGGCACTTCTTCAGATGAATGGAGCAAGGGACTGTCTCTTTTCACTTACAATCGCTTAAATCCTACTTTTTATACTTAATAAAAACACTTTTGTTTATCATTGAATCATAGAACACTAGAACTGGAAGGGACCTCGAGAGGTCTTCAAGTCCAGTCCCTTGCCCTCATGGCAGGACCCAGTACCGTCTAGATCATCCCTGATAGATGTCTATCTAACCTGCTCTTAAATATCTCCAGAGATGGAGATTCCACAACCTCCCTAGGCAACTTATTCCATCCAGGCTGTGTCTACATTGGCATGATTTTGCGCAAAAGCGGCCGCTTTTGTGCAAAAACTTGCTGCCTGTCTACATTGGCAGGGTTCTTGCGCAAGAACACTGACGTTCTAATGTGTGAAATAAGGGCTTCTTGCGCAAGAACTATGATGCTCCCACTCAGGAATAAGCCCTCTTGCGCAACTGTTCTTGTGCAAGAGGCCAGTATAGACAGGCAACATGAACTTCTTGCACAAGAAAGCCCAATGGCCATCAGAGCTTTCTTGTGCAAGAGAGCGTCTACACTGGCACGGATGCTTTTGCGCAAAAGCACATCACTTGCGCAAAAGCACATGCCAGTGTAGACGCTCTCTTGTGCAAATACTTTAACGCAAAAACTCTTGCGTTAAAAGTATTTGCACAAAATCTTGCCAATGTAGACGTAGCCCCAGTGTTTAACTACCCTGACAGTTAGGAACTTTTTCCTAATGTCCAACCTAAACCTCCCTTGCTGAAGTTTAAGCCCATTGCTTCTTGTCCTATCCTTAGAGACCAAGGAGAACATTTTTTTCCCTCCTCCTTGTGACACCCTTTTAGATACCTGAAAACCACTATCATGTCTCCTCTCAGTCTTCTCCTTTCCAAACTAAACAAGCCCAATTCTTTCAGTCTTCCCTCATAGATCATGTTCTCTAGACCTTTAATCATTCTTGTTGCTCTTCTCTAGAACCTTCTCCAATTTCTCCACATCTTTCTTGAAATGTGGTGCCCAAAACTGGACACAATACTCCAATTGAGGCCTAATCAGCGCAGAATAGAGAGGAAGAAGGACTTCTCATGTCTTACTCACAACACTCCTGTTAATGCATCCCAGAATCATGCTTGCTTTTTTTGCAACAGTGTTACACTGTTGACTCATATTTAGCTTGTGGTCTACTATGACCCTAGATCCCTTTCTGCAGTACTCCTTCCTAGACAGTCTCTTCCCATTCTGTATGTGTGAAACGGATTGTTCCTTCCTAAGTGGAGTACTTTTCATTTGTCCTTATTAAACGTCATCCTGTTCGCCTCAGACCCTTTCTCCGGTTTGTCCAGATCATTTTGAATTATGACCCTATCCTCCAAAGCAGCTGCAACCCCTCCCAGCTTCGTATCATCTGCAAACTTAGTAAGCGTACTCTCTATGCCAATATCTAAATCGTTGATGAAGATATTGAACAGAACCGGTTCCAAAACAGACCCTTGCGGAACCCCACTTGTTACACCCTTCCAGCATGATTGTGAACCGTTAATGAACTGTTAATAACTATTCTCTGAGAATGGTTATTCAGCCAGTAATGCACCCACCTTACAGTAGCCCCATCATATATATAGTAGCCCAATGTCTGTGAGTCTGTAACACTGAAATGCTGGCTGTTCCCTCTAGGGGGCGCTGTTGCTGAAATACTGGCTGTTGCCTCTGGGCGGCCCGTGCTGCATGGGGAGTGCGGGGCCCAAATGGCCACTTGCGCCGCTTGCTCCCCCGCGGCAGCCTGGCTGAGAGGTGCAGAAGTCAGCCGAGCACCATGGCGGGAGGCGAAGGGGGGCGGGGCGGTGACGTACACGGCCAGGCCCCACCCCCTGGCCATGTACGTCACCGCCCCGCCCACCCTTCACCTCCCATCATGGCGCTCGGCTGACTTCTGTGCCACTCAGTCGGGCCGCCACGGGGGAGCCCAAACGGCTGCTTGCTCCCCCGTGGCGGTACGGCTGAGTGGCGCAGAAGTCAGCTGAGCACCACGGCGGGAGGCGAAGGGGGGCGGGGCCGTGACGTGAGGTGTGACAGTGGCTCCAGGCCCCGCCCCCTGGTCGTGAATGTCACCGCCCTGCCCCCCCTTCGCCTCCTGCCGTGGCGCTCGGCTGACTTCTGCGCCGCTCAGCCAGGCCACCGCGTGGGAGCAAGTGGCGCAAGCGACCGTTTGGGCTCCGCGCTCCCCATGCAGCATGGGGAGTGTGGAGCCCAAAAGACCATTTGGGCTCCGCGGTCCCCCGAGTGAGAGGCAGGAGGGGAAGGAGAAGAGAAAG
The DNA here is from genome assembly GCA_019425775.1 of Rafetus swinhoei. Classification (NCBI taxonomy): domain Eukaryota; kingdom Metazoa; phylum Chordata; order Testudines; family Trionychidae; genus Rafetus; species Rafetus swinhoei. The sequence continues at coordinate 262,142,355 of CM033437.1, read as the reverse complement.
AGAGAGACAGAGAGAGAGGCAGGAGGCGGAGGAGAGCTGAGAGAGAGAGAGGGGGGAGGCAGTAGGAGGAGGAGAGAGAGAGAGGAGAGAGACACGGAGCGAGAGACTGGAGGCTCAGGAGAGAAGACCGACGTGGAGGAGAGACCTGAAAATCCCATCTTATCATGGGCTAATTGGCTAGTCTAAGTTATATTTGCCTAGTTTACTGATAAGAAGATCATGCGAGACTGTATCAAATGCCTTACTAAAGTCTAGGTATACCACACCCACTGCTTTTCCCTTATCCACAAGGCTCGTTATCCTATCAAAGAAAGCTATCAGATTGGTTTGACATGATTTGTTCTTTACAAATCCATGCTGGCTGAGTGGGGAACAGCCTTGACAGACATGATTTGTTTTTTATAAATCTATGCTGGCTGTTACCTATCACCTTATTATCTTCCAGGTGTTTGCAGATGAATTCCTTAATTACTTGCTCCATTATCTTTCCTGGCACAGAAGTTAAACTGACTGGTCTGTAGTTTCCTGGGTTGTTCTTATTTCCCTATTTATAGATGGCCATTATATTTGCCCTTTTCCAGTCTTCTGGAATCTCTCCCGTCTTCCATGATTTTTCAAAGATGATAGCTAAAGGCTCAGATACCTCCTCTATCAGCTCCTTGAGTATTCTAGGATGCATTTCATCAGGCCCTGGTGACTTGCAGACATCTAAGTGATTTTCGAAGTGATTTTTAACATGTTCTTTTTTTATCTTCTAAACCTACCCCATTCCCACTAGTATTCACTATGTTAGGCATTTCTTCATCATCAGACTTCATGGTGAAGACCAAAACAAAGAAGTCATTAAGCACCTCTGCCATTTCCAAGTTTCCTGTTATTGTTTCTCCCTCCTCACCGAGCAATGGGCCTATCTAATCCTTGGTCTTCCTTTTGCTTCTAATATATTTATAGAAAGTCTTCTTGTTTCCCTTTATGTCTGTAGCTAGTTTTAGCTCGTTTTGTGCCTTTGCCTTTCTAATCTTGCCCCTGCATTCCTGTATTGTTTGCTTATATTCATCCTTTGTAATTTGTCCTAGTTTCCACTTTTTATATAACTTCTTTTTGATTTTTAGATCATGAAACATCTCCTGGTTAAGCCAAGGTGGTATTTTGCCATACTTTCTATCTTTCCTATGCAGCGGAATAGCTTGTTTTTGGGCTCTTAATAATGGCCCTTTGAAAAAATGCCTACTCTCTTCAGTTGTTTTTCCTCTTTGTCTTGCTTCCCTTGGGACCTTACCTACCAGCTCTCTGAGCTTACCAAAATCTGCCTTCCTGAACTCCATTGTCTCTAAATTACTGTTCTCCCTTCTACCATTCCTTAGAATCCTGAACACTATGATTTCATTATCACTTTCATCTAAGCAGCCTTCCACTTTCAAATTCTCAACCAATTCCTCCCTATTTGTTAAAATCAAATCTAGAACAGCTTCCCCCCTCGTAGCTTTTTCAACCTTCTGAAATAAAAAGTTGTCTTCAATGCAGTCCAAGAACTTATTAGATAGTCTGTGCCATTTCCCAACATATGTCTGGATAGTTGAAGTTCCCCATCACCACCAAATCCTGCGCTTTGGATGATTTTGTTAGTTGTTTAAAAAAAGCCTCATCCACCTCTTCTACCTGGGTAGGCAGTCTGTAGTAGACCCCTAGCATGACATCACCCTTGGTTTTTTTACCCCTTTTAACCTAACCCAGAGACTCTCAACACATCTGTCTCCTACATCCATCTCCACCTCAGTCCAGGTGTATATATTTTTAATATATAAGGCAACACCTCCTCCCTTTTTTCCCCACCTATCCTTCCTGAGTAAGCTGTACCCTTCTATACCAATATTCCAATCGTGTGTATTATTCCACCATGTCTCTGTGATACCAATGATGTCATAGTTGTGGTTATTTATTAGCACTTCAAGTTCTTCCTGCTTATTACCCGTACTTCTTGCATTTGTATATAAGGATCTAAGATACTGATTTGATCTTGCCTTCCAGTTCTGCCTTGTCCCTCCTTTTTCTCTGCTATTATAGCCCACGCTTCCTCCCATTTCCAACCCATCTCCCAGGTCTCCATGTTCTTCACTCACCTGTGGGCTTTGGTCACCTGCCCCTGTCGAACCTAGATTAAAGCCCTCCTCAGTAGGTTTATTACCAAACCCAGTATAAATACTTATTACCTGGGGGAGCCACAGCATATCTGTCTTTCATTAATAAAGAAAGCAAACTTTATGTGCACTCTATGCAAAATTTTAATACAGAGTAAGATGGATTTGTCTGGGGTTTTGGCCCCTTCTGAGGGCTGTGTTCCTGGGTGCTATCAAGTCCCATAAACTGAGCCCTCTCAGACGTCTATACTTACCAGAAGATCGATGTTCCGGAGGTCGATCTTTTGGTGTTCAAATTAGTGGGTCTAGTGCAGACCCTAAATTGAAGGCTGAGGGCAGCTCCTGCTGGCATCCAGTACTCCTCCTTATGAGAGAGTAAGGAAAGCCGACAGAAGTGTTTGCTCCCGTAGGCCTCCCACAGCGTGGACATTGTCACAGCTCAGTTTAAGGTAAGCTGATTCTAGCTGTGCATTTTATGTAGCCAGAGGTGCGTACTTTAAGCCAACCTTCCTGGTCTAGTGTAGACCAGGCCCCAGAGCTGAGCTGTTCAAGCATCTGTGTTACTCTGCTGGGAGACTGTTACCCCATCGGTGTGCCTTTGCTGGGGGAAACTAGAGCTTCTGGCTCAGTGGGATAGAGTAGTTGGGTGCTCCAGAGGGCAGGTAGGCAGGCTCAGCAGTATGATCAGCACACCAAATAACAACCACCAGGAGAACCTCCGTCACAGGAACAACTTTCATTTAAATGGCCAACTTGGGACTGGATCATCACTCGTGATCTACAGGCAAAATGGCTGCGTAGATCATCCCCAGTACACGCTCATCCCAAACACATGTTCAGGGACATTTCTTAACATTATCAATAAGTGGTCAATGAAAGAGACGTATTTCCATATCAGAGCAGCACCTCGATACCACAGTAATGTATAAACCCCTAAATCATTGACTAGACCAGACAGCCACAGGAGTCAGGCCTGACTCAATTACCCAACGGTTCCCTACAATAGACATAAGAACATAAGAACATAAGAACGGCCGTACTGGGTCAGACCAAAGCTCCATCTAGCCCAGTATCCTGTCTGCCGACAGTGGCCAGCACCAGGTGCCCCAAAGAGGGTGGACCGAAGACAATGATCAAGCGATTTGTCTCCTGCCATCCCTTTCTAGCCTCTGACAAACAGAGGCCAGGGACACCAATTTTATCCCCTGGCTAATAGCCTTTTATGGACCTAACGTCCATGAAATTATCTAGCTTCTCTTTAAACTCTGTTATAGTCCTAGCCTTCACAGCCTCCTCTGGCAAGGAGTTCCACAGGTTGACTACACGCTGTGTGAAGAAGAACTTTCTTTTATTAGTTTTAAACCTGCTACCCATTAATTTCATTTGGTGTCCTCTAGTTCTTCTATTATGGGAACTAATAAATAACTTTTCTTTATTCGCCTCTCCACACCACTCATGATTTTATATACCTCTGTCATATCCCCTCAGTCTCCTCTTTTCTAAACTGAAAAGTCCCAGTCGCTTTAACCTCTCTCCTCATATGGGACCCGTTCCAAACCCCTAATCATTTTAGTTGCTCTTTCTGAACCCTTTCCAAGGCCAAAATATCTTTTTGAGGTGAGGAGACCACATCTGTACACAGTATTCAAGATGTGGGCGTACCATAGTTTTATACAGGGGCAGTAAGATATTCTGGGTCTTATTTTCTATCCCTTTCTTAATAATTCCTAGCATCCTATTTGCCTTTTGACCGCCGCTGCTGCACACTGTGTGGAAGTTTTCAGAGAACTGTCCATGATAACTCCAAGATCTCTTTCCTGATTTGTCATAGCTAGATTAGCCCCCATCATACTGTACGTATAGTTGGGGTTATTTTTCCGATGTGCATTACTTTACACTTATCCACATTAAATTTCATTTGCCATTTTGTTGTCCAATCGCTCAGTTTGGTGAGATCTTCTTGGAGTCCCTCACAGTCTGCTTCTGTCTTGACTATCCTAAACAGTTTTGTATCATCCGCAAACTTTACCACCTCACTGCTTACCCCTTTCTCCAGATCATTTACGAATAAGTTGAAAAGGATTGGTCCTAGGACTGACCCTTGGGGGACACCACTAGTTACCCCTCTCCATTCTGAAAATTTACCATTTATTCCTACCCTTTGTTTCCTGTCTTTAACCAGTTCTCAATCCAAGAAAGGACCTTCCTCTTATCCCATGGCCATGTAATTTACACAAGAGCCTTTGGTGAGAGACCTTGTCAAAGGCTTTCTGAAAATCTAAGTATACTATATCTACTGGATCCCCCTTGTCCGCATGTTTGTTAACCCCTTCAAAGAACTCTAATAGATTAGTAAGACAGGATTTCCCTTTACAGAAACCATGTTGACTTTTGTTCAACAAATTATGTTCTTCTACGTGCTTCACAATTTTATTCTTTACTATTGTTTCGACTAATTTGCCCAGTACTGAAGTTAGACTTACCGGTCTGTAATTGCCAGGATCGCCTCTAGAGCCCTTTTTAAATATTGGTGTCACGTTGGCTACCTTCCAGTCATGAGGTACGGAAGCCGATTTAAAGGATAGGTTACAAACCACAGATAATAATTCAGCAATTTCCCATTTGAGTTCTTTTAGAACCCTTGGATGAATGCCATCCGGTCCTGGAGATTTGTTAACATTAAGTTTTTCTATTTGTTCCAAAACCTCTTCTAATGACACTTCAATCCGGGACAGTTCCTCAGATTCATCACCCACAAAGGACAGTGCAGATTTGGGAATCTCCCCAACGTCCTCAGCCATGAAGACTGAAGCAAAGAAATCATTTAGTTTCTCTGCAATGGCTTTATCGTCCTTGATTGCTCCTTTTATAGCTCGATCGTCTAGGGGACCCACAGGTTTTTTAGCAGGCTTCCTGCTTCTAATGTACTTAAAAACATTTTGTTATTTCTTTTGAGTTTTTAGCTGTTCCTCAAAATCTTTTTGCTTTTCTTATTACATTTTTACACTTGATTTGACAGTGTTTATGTTCTTTTCTATTTATCTCACTAGGATTGGACTTCCACTTCTTAAAAGATACCTTTTTGTCCCTCACTGCTTCTTTTACATGGTGGTTAAGCCACGGTGACTCTTTTTTAGGTCTCTTGCTACGTTTTTTAATTTGGGGTATACATTTAAGTTGGGCCTCTATTATGGTGTCTTTAAAAAGTTTCCATGCAGCTTGCAGGGATTTGGCTCTAGTCACTGTGCCTTTTGATTTCTGTTTAACTAACCTCCTCATTTTTGTGTAATTCCCCTTTTTGAAATTAAATGCCAGGGTGCTGGACTGCTGAGGTGTTCTTCCCACCACAGGAATGTTAAATGTTATTATATTATGGTCACTATTCCCAAGCGGTCCTGTAACGGTTATCTCCTGGACCTGATCCTGCGCTCCACTCAGGATTAAATCGAGAATTGCCTCTCCCCTTGTGGGTTCCTGCACCAGCTGCCCAAGAAGCAGTCATTTAAGCCATTGAGAAATTTTATCTCCGCTTCTCTTCCTGAGGTGGCATGTATCCAGTCAATATGGGGATAATTAAAATCCCCCATTATTATAGAGTTCTTTATTTTGGTAGCCTCTCTAATCTCCCTCAGCATTTCAATGTCAGTATCGCTGTCTTGGTCAGGTGGTTGGTAATATATCCCTACTGCTAATTTCTTATTATTGGAGCTCCTATTGTGGCAGACGTGTGTTGTATTATATGGGGTGAACTTATGTGACAAAAGATGGGACTGACATTCCAGCAACACCACAGTATGAACACTGAAGTATCCAAACTTCAGGTGAAGCAGTACATAACCTGCCTATCAGAGACTAATGGAATATCAGCACAACCTAAAAGTCCACCCTTCCAATAAGCTGTTATAAATTGCCCAAAGAGGAGAAAAAAAGAGAATGTATGTAAGTGTGCTGGCCTCAGTTTCCAAGTATACGATAAGTGCCTGAATAACATGTCCAAATCCTACATTTCAGTGCTCAAATGAACACTCAGGCATATAAAACAGGCATTTACATGTCTATAGGTAAGTGCTGGCTTGAGAGCACAAAGGTAGGAGATATAGAGTCTGCTGACCTAGGAAAACTGAGGAGGGAGGGGAGTGTAACTGACTTTTCTGTTTGACACAGACAGTGCACATTTGGAAGAGTTAATATTTGCAAGTGTGAATATGGGAGAGCTAACAGGTAGAGTGTGTATTTCAGAAAGTGCATGCCTAAGGCAGTGTGAGTGTAAGGAGAAGACAGAGAGAGAAAGTGTGTGTGTGTGTGTATGCAAGCACACGTAGGTATGCAGGGGGAGGAGGAGAAAATGAAAGCAAAAAAAGATCTGAGTGTAGTGGTATATGTCTGTGTGAGAGGGCAGGAACAGTGTGCTATGAGGACAGAGGTTGGTCTCAACAAAATTAAGTGTCACAGATTTGTCTTGGCCAAGTCATTAAAGGTGATGCCTGCAGTTAAAGATATAACCCATCTGTCAGTGTGAAGCAGAGTGAGGCACTTCTGATATCTCAGTGTATTTTGGGGGTAGCTTGTAAATTCTTATTATTCCATTCTTTACTTGGTCCCTGCAGAAGGCAGGGACGCTTGGGGTCGTGTGCCACACATCCTATGTATTACTCGTTATGCAGTTCTGAAAACCCACCCGCTTAAGAACATAAGAACGGCCATACTGGGTCAGGTCAAAGGTCCATCCAGCCCAGTACCCTGTCTGCCGACAGTGGCCAATGCCAGGTGCCCCAGAGGGAGTGAATCGAACAGGTAATGATCAAGCGATCTCTTTCCTGCCATCCATCTCCACCCTCTGACAAACAGAGGTTAGGGACACCATTCCTTACCCATACTGGCTAATAGCCATTTTTGGACTTAACCTCCATGAATTTACCTAGTTCTCTTTTAAACCCTGTTATAGTCCTACCCTTCACAACCTCCTCAGGCAAGGAGTTCCGCAGATTGACTGTGTGCTATGTGAAGAAGAACTTCCTTTTATTTGTTTTAAACCTGCTGCCCATTAGTTCATTTGGTGGCCCCTAGTTCTTATATTATGGGAACAAGTAAATAACTTTTCCTTATTCACTTTCTCCACACCACTCATGATTTTATATACCTCTATCATATCCCCCCTTAGTCTCCTCTTTTCCAAGCTGAAAAGTCCCAGTCTCATTAATCTCTCCTCATAAGGGACTCGTTCCAAACCCCTGATCATTTTAGTTGTCCTTCTCTGAACCTTTTCTAATGCCGGTATATCTTTTTTGAGATGAGGAGACCACATCTGTACGCAGTATTCCAGATGTGGGCGTACCATGGATTTATATAAGATCAATAAGATATTCTCCGTCTTATTCTCTGTCCCTTTTTTAATGATTCCTAACATCTTGTTTGCTTTTTTGACTGCCGCTGTACACTGCGTGGACATCTTCAAAGAACTATCCACGATGACTCTAAGATCTCTTTCCTGATTAGCTGTAGCTAAATTAGCCCCCATCATATTATATGTATAGTTGGGATTATTTTTCCCAATGTGCATTACTTTACATTTATCCACATAAAATTTCATTTGCCATTTTGTTGCCCAGTCACTTAGTTTGATGAGATCTTTTTGAAGCTCTTCACGGTCTGCTTTGGTCTTAACTACCTTGAGCAGTTTAGTATCGTCTGCAAACTTTGCCACCTCACTGTTTACCCCCTTTCTCCAGATCATTTACGAATATGTTGAATAGGATTGGTCCTAGGACTGACCCTTGGGGAACACCACTAGTTACCCCCTCCATTCTGAAAATTTACCATTTATTCCTATCCTTTGTTTCCTGTCTTTTAACCAGTTCTCAGTCCATGAAAGGATCTTCCTTCTTATCCCATGACACTTGTCATACCAAAACCTCATCCAATCAGACAGCCACCAAAATTCCCCACAAGGAGACTCAAAGAAAGGAGTACACATTCCCCTCTCTCACCTCGCGTCTGTTACTTAAGTCAGTAAGATTTTCCTACAACAGAAAGGAGCTGATGGATTGATCAAAAGCAGGATGTGAATCAATCCCAAGATAACAAAACCCAAACCAATGCTATCCCTTTGTAAATAATATGGAGCCCCAGACTGGATAGACACCGTTGTCAATCACTTTACTCTCTTTCCTTACAGGCCACTCCATTCAATAATTACTGAAGAGGAAATTTAACTATAATAGAGGGAAGAAATCCAATTAGGATACATAACCAGCACAGGCCTTTGTCCCCAAATCTCATCCCCTGAAGACCATGCAACCTTCTCTGAGACCTCCAAAAGATCTCCAAGCACTGGTTAGTAACCATCGTTATCCTCACTGCACAGGTAGAGGAATGATGCCTATGGGTATGTCTATACAGCAAATTAAAACCCAATAGCTGGCCCGTACTTGCTGACTCAGGTCGGAAGGTGGGTGGGGGGTTCATTGCTATAGCCTTTCCAGGACTCTCCCACTTTCCAAGGTCCTAGAGCCCAGAGCCCCTTCCCAAGCCCAGACAGCTACACTGCAATGAAAGAACACTGCAGCCCGAGCCCCGCGAGCCTACATCAACTAGCACAGGCCAGCTGCACGTGTCAAGTTGCTGTGTAGACATACCCTGAGGCACAGAGCTGTCAAGTGACTTGCTCTACATCCCACAACTAATCAATGTTAAAGCAGAGTCTACAATGCAGGTCTCCTGCCTCCTAGTCTTGTGCCCCAACCACTACACAGACAGGTGTGCCTCCTCTGCCACTTGAACAGGCCCTCAATCCTAACCTTTACTGAGGCTTGTCAGTCACTAGCCATAAGCTTCCACTGGTGACACCACAGCTTTTTCCCTCTGAAACATGTCTGATGTAACGAAAGCGTATCAACAGAGCTGTTGGCATGCAACTGAACAAGCAGGTGGAGAAGAAATACCACTGAGAGCAAACATCTCCTGTTTACAAACACTGAGGTTTTCATTAATTAGCCTCCTCATCCAAAGAAAAAGAAGAACATTTGTGAATGCTCCATATGCAAAATTAATTAGCATGAAAACAACGTCCTTTCTCGAGCCTCAAGTTCACCTTCCACTACAACCACCTGGTGAAGTCTGATGTCTTTACTGCAGCTGCACAACAGCGAATTGTTTCTAATGGGTTTTTACTTTGGCAAGAATGATGACTACAGAGGGCTGGAGGGGCTACACCATCTTCTGTTTGTATAGCAACCAGCACTCTGTGGTCACTATGGGTATGTCTAGATTACATGCCTCTGCTGACAGAGGCATGTAAAATAGGCTACCCGACATAGTCAATGAAGCCGGGATTTAAATATCCCCGGCTTCATTAAAATAAAAATGGCCGCCATGCTGTGCCGGCTCAGCTGATCATCAGCACAGCGCACAAGTCAAAACGCGGATTGGTTGACAGGGGAAGCCTTTGTCGACCACTCCTGTAAACCTCATTCCACAAGGCATAAGGGAGCGGTCGACAAAGGCTTCCCCTGTCGACCAATCTGCGTCTTGACTCGCGCGCTGTGCCGACGATCAGCTAAGCCGGCACAGAGTGGTGGCCATTTTTATTTTAATGAAGCCGGGGATATTTAAATCCCCGCTTCATTGACTATGTCGGGTAGCCTATTTTACATGCCTCTGTCGGCAGAAGCATGTAATCTAGACATACCCTCTGTGTCACAAACACTATAAAGCATAAACAACCAGGGGTCCGGTGGTACCTTAAAAACAGATTTATTTGGGCATAAGTTTTTGCAGGCAAAGACCCATTTCTTCACAGCCACCCCCTTGATACTTATAAAGCATAAAGTAATTGCTGTTGCTTTCCATCTCTCAGTCTTATGGCTTGCTGAATAAATTTCATTTCTCAGGATTGCAGTCCTCTGCTCATTTCAGGTTGGCATTTACACAGCTCTTGGCTGAGCTGCTACTTCTTTATTGGTATATTTGCTTGTTCCTCTGCCCTAATTAGCCCAAGAATATTAATGAGGTATATTTTAAAAGCTCCTGTGTTTTGTAAAGTCCTGAAATATCCATTCATTCACTGGTGATCCCTTGATTCCAGGATGATCTCTAACATGGATTTACATATGGGTTACATATCCTTGAATCAAAACTCTGCTCACAGTAGAAACAGACATGAAACATACTGTTCTCTGCTTTCGCAGAAGCGGGAGAGCTATATGAATGCTGAGGGGGATCACTTCTGTAAATTACTCCTTACATCAGAACTGATCTCAGAACGGTCAGAGTCTGCTGATGTGGCTTCCTATGGCGTAGGCCAGGGTTTCTGGTAGAAAAGCTCACATTACATGGCAGGTGAGAGGGGTTGGGTCCCCCCCCCACAGAAGATTGTGGCTCATATAATACTGGTGGCAGAGAACCCACATGGTTTCTGGTAGCTGAAAGTTACCATAGTTAGTGTTACTGAACAGGATGTTGTAATCCATGAGCTCCAGCTGTGGAACTCATGGATTATAACAGTGGCAGCCATGGTTTATGGTAATGGAGGGGGCAAGGAATACAGTTTACGGGGGGGGGGAGGGGCCGGTCACAGCTTAATATCGGGGCAGAGGGTGTCATTTATGGCTGTGGAGATCAGGCTTTAGTGTGATGGAGATGTGGTCTACTGTGGTGAACAGTGTGTGGCTTATGGTGGTAGATCCTGCAGCAGATGGTTCTCTGATTACCTACAAAACAAAAGGAACAGCTTTTCCACATGCTCTAGGTTCCCTCTACATAAGACTTAAACATAGCTCAGAAATAATACCCTACCATAACTGAAGTGCAGCCATACTGTCCAAGGGCGGCAGGTTTGTATAATTTTTGGTGGTGACCCATTAGCCACACCCCCTGACCCCTGTTAACCACGCCCTGACACCCATTAGCCACACCTCCTGACCCCCATTAACCACACCCCCGACCCCCGTTAACCAGGCCCCTGGAGGTAACACGCTCGGGGCAAGATGGACAAATGACCAGAAGTAAAAGGTGTCATGTCACCCCTCTCGAAGGACTTTTCCCACCATCCTCCTACCAACAGGGATTAGTTTGGCCTCCACCAAACCCCCCTCATACAACTGTCCTGCAATTGCATTAACCCAATGTGTGTGACATTAACTCGGGGGCGGAGAGGCTGGGGGAAGTGTTCCCTCTACGGCTATGTCTACACTCGCGGCTTCTTGCGCAAGAACCCACAGAGTATCCACACTGCCCGCCTGCTCTTGCGCAAGGAAATTTACAGTACGGCGTGGTAAGAGAGGGCGTCTTGTGCAAGAGCTACGCTCTTTTTTAACAGGTGTAAGCTCTCTTCTGCAAGAGGGCAGTGAGGATGCTCGGCAGGGATTTCTTGCGCAAAAAACCCCTATGGCTAAAATGGCCATCGGAGCTTTCTTGCGCAAGAGAGCGTCCACACTGCCATGGATGCTCTTGCGCAAAAGCACAGTTCGCACATGGCAGTGCGCAAGATGTTCTTGCGCAAGAAGCCGCCAGTGTAGACATAGCCTAAGAGTTTCCTCCCATGAGCAAAATGAATTGTGTTGTGCACCAGTACTGAGTTCATGTGGCTTGTTTGGATGTGCCACTGTGGCATCCAAGTTATTAATAAATATTTTATAAACCTTTATCTTTTCTCTCTGCTGCCATGTCTCCTCCCCTTGCTCCATCAGCTCCCCTGGTGCCTGCTGCCCCCCAACTCCTCACCCTCCTCTGCTGTCCTGACTCCTGCCCTTCTCACTGCCCTCAGCCCTCCTGCGACCTGCCCCCCTCCACCAGCCCTTCTCTGCCCCCTGTGCCCACTCCTCCAGTAGCCCCACTCTGATCATGTGAGCTACGCCTCCTCATCCCCTTCTAACACCTCCTCTACGCACCTGCCCTGCCTCTCTCCTCTGGTGCTGGTCCTCCCCTGCAGGTGTCTGCCCTTCTGCTTCACCCCCAGAATCCCCTGGCACCTGCACCTTCCCTTAGCCCTGTACCCTCCTGGTGCCTCCCTCTTCCCTTACTGCCCCTGCCCCCTGTGCCCTCTTTTTCCCTCACCACTCTCTGCCCCCATTCCCCTCATGCCCCTCTGTGCCCTCACACATGACTTGCTCCATCCTCACCTTTCTCATGCCCACCCCTTCTTTCAAGCCTTCTCCCAGCACTTCCCCCTCCCCCCTCTAGCCCACAATGCCCTTACTCTCTCCTCTCCCAGCATCACCCTGTCCCCCCTCCCACTGACACCTCCCCTCCTGCCCTTTTCCTCATTGTCTGCACTTGGCCCCCTGGCATTTGTCTCTCCTCCACCCTGTCCCTTGGTGCCTTCCCCTTTCTTCCCCCTCTCCCTCCTCCTTCCCCTCCGCACAAGCCCCTTCCTCTCCTGCCCCTTCCCCTATTTCCCCTCCTCCTCCACACAAGCCCCTTCCTCTCCCACCCCTTCCCCTATTTCCCTCTCCTCCACACAAGCCCCTTCCTCTCCCACCCCTTCCCCTATTTTCCCCCTTCCCCTCTGCAAAAGCCTCTTCCTCTCCCAACCCTTCCCTTCCCTTCCCTTCCCTTCTGCCTTCCACTTTGCGGGGCCGGAGTCTGTGCTCGGGCCCCAGAAGTCCCCGGACTCCGAACCCGGCGCAACGCCGCACCGAGCAGTTTTAAAGTCCCGGGCCGTGACGTCACGTCACACCCGGGCATCTCCCCGCTCACCTGTAAATGCCGTGCATGGCGGCAGCAGCAGCCGGCAGCGCGCCAGCAAGGGGGAGCCGGACTGAAAGCTGCGCATGGCAGGGCCGGGGCCTGGGCTGGGCAGGATGCCTGGAGAGGATGCCGGGGCCTGCTCCAGGCAGGGCTGGGGGAGAGACCCAGCTCCAAATATTGGTGGAGCAGGGCCCCCAGCTCTGAATATTGCTGGAGCATGGGCACCACGAGCCCATATAACCCGCCGCCCATGATACTGTCCAATATAGCCACTTCTAATACAAACCCTGGGCTCAGCCTTCCTCTGCAACTATTCTGCACCTCCTGCAAGCCTCTGGAATGCCTGGGGGAAGAAAAATGAGCTTTGCACCAGGTCATTAGATTCAGGACAAGCAAACTCCAAAGGGATGGTGCCCCAGCAGAGAATACCAGATCAGCATGGCTTCATCTTGAGTTCCTCTGTTCTCTACTGTGGTAGTGTGGCCCAGGGGAAAAATATGGCAGATTTTTTGAGAACAGGGAGGTCAGAGGGATGTTTTGCTTGATGAAGGCGAATGTCTGTTACAATAGTTTATTGTGGTAGAGTTATATTGTATTTCAAATGGCCTTATAAAAATACTGCTTCTCTTCTGTGTCCGCATTATGCAGGTATATGCCTGCATAAAGTACGTGCCCAGGCATGTAATGTCCTGACTAATGATTTCTTTCCCCTTGGCTTTTATTTTTGAGCAATATTTTTTGCTGAGCTTTCTTTTCTCTCAATTAATTTTTTAAACATGTTACAGGGAAAAAGGAACTCACCAATTTATGCCACAGTCTGGGAGACAGCTTAACAATATTACTGACTGGCAGATTAATGAATCTGGGCACTAGACAGGGGTGTAGAAGACCCAGTGAAAGCTTAGGCAAGGCATTTCCAGCTATTGTTTTATTCTGGGTGAAATTCTGTTCTGGGCTCTTCCTTACAGTCCAGTGCTGATGGGTGGTTTAAAAATGCAGGCCTAGAGGAGGTTGAAAGAGTTTCTTTGTATGAAGACAAGCTGCATGTTGAAAGCAAGCTGGCCACCTTGGCTGTGGATGGGAGAAGAAGCACTAGAAAAGGAGGGGGGATGGGGCACCCTTGCGTTTTTGTTTGTCAGAAGTAGCAAGGCAAATCGAAGAAGCCACTTAGTGAGGTATGCCTGGGGAATGGGAAGAGATGGGAATATCAAACAGCCTCTCTGCATTTCACCTGCGGTGGTGCCACTATTGCAAAATACCACCCTGCCTTCTGCAAGACAGGCAAAATAACAACAGCCCTATCCTCCAGAGCCACCTAATCCAGTTTGTTCCCTATGTTGATTGTTTTTACACAGAATTGGCTATACCAGGGCACCGTCAGACACACTCCTGCACAGAGATGCAAAGGGCTCGTCTCTGACCTCAGCAGTGAAAATGAAAGCACCACCACAAAGTTCAGTGGAATTACTGTGGATTTACACTAGTACAGGTAAGATCAGACTCTAGACCACATACACAAGCAGATTTAACACCGACAGGGGGAATCAAACCTGGGATTTCTGGAACTTAGTGCATTGTGCCTCCACCGCATGAACTAAAAGGCTGCTCTACAGCCTTAGCTGAGAGCCAGCTGACTCATTAGTCACTCTGTAAGTGATTTAGGTGCCACTAGCTAGGACAGTGCACCACACACAAGAGGTGTGTGGGTGGCACAGGCAGAAAAGTCACAAAAGCACTAACCTACAGGTCTGATGAGAGACTTCAATGAGCGCTGGAAGAGATGGGGCCTCAGGCAGAAGAGGCAGGAGTGGGGCTAGCCTCTCCCAGCCAACCCTCACCAAAGCCACAGAACACAGGGTATGTCTAGACTGCATCCCTCTGTCGGCAGAGGGATGCAGATTAGGCAGGTCGACATTGCAAATGAGGCAGGGATTTAAATATCCCACTCCTAATTTGCATAAAAATGGTCAAGAAAGCCTTTTTCAACAGATCCCTTATGCCTCCTGCAAGGCTTTCTCGACAGATCCCCCTCTAGACTGCCGCTTTTTGCCAACAAAGTGGTGCGTTGGCAAAATGTGGTGGCCATTTTTATGCAAATTAGGCACGGGATATTTAAATCCCTGCCTCATTTGCAATGTCGACCTGCCTAATCTGCATCCCTCTGCCGACAGAGGGATGCAGTCTAGACATACCCACGGTGCCTGGGGCTCCAGCTGCTAAAATAGCAGTGGTGGCAGCTGGGTGCCTCAGTCGTTCGTAGACTTGCCCAGCCCCAGAGCAGCTGCCCCCTTTCCTCCATCCTGTCGGCAGCCCTGCTAATAATCAGTGCACAGAGGCAGGCGCACAGCTACTGGCTACTCATGCAATGGCTGCTCAAAGGCAGGGGCCCAGCACCATGTCAGACAGATCAAAGAGACTTATGCAGCGTGTTTCTGTCTTCTGTGGATCTGGGACATGCATTCCCCATAGATCCCTGGCATCAGTGGAATTTGGCAGATCTTACCCCAACTCCCCAGACAGCTCTAAGCCCATAAGAGGATGTTTTTCAGCAGACTTTTTTCCTGCCTCGGGCCATTTCAGGTTCCTCCAGGGAGGATGGGGGATCTGGCCCATAGTCATTGAATAACCCTTATTGGCATGACAGTGGCCACTAGTTAGTTTCCCTCGAAGTAAGTCAGGCTGAATGTTCCACTTCTGTCAGCAGGGTGTCACCTCTCAGTGCACTGATCTGTGCAAGGGACGAGGGGGCAGTGAAAAGGTGACAGATTGGGCCAGTGATTTAGGTATTATTTCTATGTTGGAGAAGCGATGGCAAAAGTGAGAGGAACAATGTCTATGGGCCCCACTCACCCCATTCCTACTCCCTTCTACATTTGGCTTCATTTTAGAGTAAACTGAGCTGGAGCATGATGTTACCATAATACTCCATAGTGTGCTGTCAGGACCAGCTGTGTCTGGCACTGGCACCCCACATGCTATAGATAAGGTTTCATCATGGGGCAGCATCCACCAATCAGAGAGCCAGGCTCTCTGTGTGTGTGCACATTACTGCGGCTCAGACTTTAGCCAGAATCATTATTGTGGGTAGCATGCCGTGATTCTGACAGACACCAAAGAGATTAAAAGAACTCCTTTGGCCCTACACACACAAATGCAGCACAAGCCCCATAATGAGTTGGTCTTTTCTGGGACTCCCCTTCCTTGTGGCAGAAACAGTAAGGGCCACACTGAGCAGGTCTTGGCTGGAAACCACCCTTTGCATCTTTTGTGGCTTTCTCACCAACTGGGACATTAGCAGACTGTGAGCACCTCAGGCACCACTGTACAGAGTGGAAAGTTTCAAAGCAAAGTTGTGGAGAGGAGGAGGGATTGTGTACTTGCCAATCCCAGCTGGTGAATAGGAAGGGAAAAGCTGTGGACTGCTTTCCTGGGGGGAGGAGGGGCTGACCTTTCTAGAGCCAAAGCAAACAGACTCTCTCTCAGAACTGATGGATCTCTGGAGTTCACATCTTTCACAGGCTTGTCAGCTATTCAGAATCTCATTTGGGAAGATGACGTGCCTGAAGCCTGCCAGTGCAAAGCTCACATTACACCATGGCTAGCTTTGCAAGAGGTCTCAGTTGTTGCCATGCTGGGAAGGGCAAGAATAAAAGGATGGGTCCTGCCAAGGTGGAGATGAAGCTGAGTCTCTGGGAAGATTGTGAGAGGGAGGCCTGCAGGCCCATGTAGGAAATGCAAATGCATATATGGAATGATTTTAGGCAGTCTAACTTAGTTGGGTGACTTGGCACATGTGTGTAAAGCTGTGTGTGTTTATGTGTGTGCATGTGGAGGGGCGCTGTGTGTACTGTCTAGTTACTACTATTATGGAGGAGTTGGTAACAAGCCCTATATTTAGGTTGCCTGACACTTTTCATTCTCTGGGCCCTTTTTAAAGAAAATCTAACACCTCCATTCTTTGCAGCAAGCCTTTGAAACTGAGCAGGGAAAAAAAACCTCTCAGTCAAGAAGAAGTAGGGTTTTTTTTCCTTTAGTCCATGAAGTTCCACTAAGGTCCAGCTGTGTTATGGGGTGTTAAATAATCACTGCTTCCCTTCAGGCACTTGCATTGCTCAGGACAACTTCTGGCAAGCTACCAAAATTATAAGTGAACACAAATGTTCAAGAAAGCCAGGCCCACTGTGCTGTCAATGCAGCAGCGGCACCAACATCGCAAGCCACACAAAGAACACCTGTCAGATCACTCTTCACACGATGCCCCTCTGGACCCAGTAGATGTGCCCAGCAGCCCATTTTTTCTCTCTCTCTCTCTCTCTCTCTCTATCAAAAGGAGCCCCCCTACCATCTCCCAGCTGGGTAAGAGAAATAATCGAGCCTGGCTGGGCATCCATAACCATGCACCTAGGACATGTTACCACTTGCCCTCTGCCCCTTGAAAATAACTGCCTTCTTCTGGGGCCAGTAGGAGAAAGCCACTAGTAGCCACTCCTGGACGTTATATGGTACAAGTCTGTGCTGCAATGCTGAAGATTCATGATTCAAAACCTTACCCATAATGTGTGACGAGGGACTGTTAGAGTTATACATTATAGGATTTATTTTTACCTTTTTCCTTTTAAAAAGCCTAGAAAGTTACATTTAAAAATGGTATTAGAAGAACATTATTTAGATTGCAAAGTGAAGCACCCAAAAGTTAGGAAGTGCCAGATTTACAGTTGCTCCTACAAACTAGATTCACTGCATGCCCATTATAATAAGTCTTAAAAGTCCATATTTTCCCATAGGAAAGATAGGATACATGCATACAGAGGCAGAACTAAGGTAGGACAGGCAGCAATACAACTGGCATAGCCTAGCTTTTGAGTATTTGACTGTGCAACCCAAAAAACCTTTTTTTAACTTAAGCTTTTTGTGTCTAGTTACTTATATACTCAGGGCTGGATTAAGGGGGGGGCTAGCCGGGCAGCTGCCCAGGGCACCAACCTATGGGGGGTGCCTAATGGCAGCTGTAAGGTGCACAGCGCGCCGGGGGGGGGGGCCGGGGCGGAGCCCTCGAAAGCTCATCACCTAATAAACCATCTTGTTAGTCTTTAAAGTGCTGCATAGTCCTGTCTTTTGTATCTACATGTTTTGTTAGTCTTTAAGGTGCTTCTAGACCATTTGCTGTTTTTTAAATTTTTCCTGTTATAGACTAACTCGGTTACCCCTCTGAAGCTTCTGGAAGGTGCAGTGTTAGTTGTGAATACTCAGAGCAACCTCTACAGGGCACAGAGCAACTAGGTAACTGATGACTGTCTGCTTAAACAGATATAAAGGCAAGTAGTCTTTCATTCACTCCAGCCTAGGTGTGTTAGGTCCCTCCTATCTCTAGAGGGGAGTAAGAAGACAGGTGGAGCAGAGGGAACCAATTCCGTGGGATGTAGATAGCACTCTAAGGGCTCTTGGAGAGAAAAAGATAACAGAAAGACAGGGCAGTAATTAGGCAAATGGGATTGACGGAAGGTTTTTTGGGACAGAAGATGGAAGAGCATGCATATAACAGACAGAAGGGAGTGAGTGGTTGTAGCAGCCAGAGAGAAGGATGCTCTTGCAGCAAAGCCCTAGAAGTCAAGAGACCCAAGGTCTGGTTCTGTCACAGACTTGTATGACCTGGAGCAGCTCATTTAACCTCTCTCAGGCTTCATTCCAGTGCTGTAAAATGAGAATAATAATGCTCTCTCTTTGGCAGGGGTGCTGTCAGGCTAACATAATGTTAGTTCATCTAAAGGGGATCCGAAAATGGGAAACACAATATTTCTGCATCATAATTAACTATATCATCAGCTAGGCAGAGCAGTTGCTTTATTACCAATTGAGTAGCACAACGTTGCTCACTGACTCATAAGGAGACTTACCTTAGAGAGAAGAGAATTATCTTATACAAAGTCTAAGAAATTGGAGGTATGAAAATTGCATCAGTAAACAGGAAAGGATAAAATGCAGACTGACACTAAGCTGGGGGGAGAGGTAAATATGTCAGAGGGTAGGGAGAGGATCCAGAGTGACCTAGACAAACTGGAGGATTGGGCCAAAAGAAATCTGATGAGGTTCAACAAGGACAAGTGCAGGGACCTGCACTTAGAACAGACAAATCCTATGCACTGTTACAAGCTGGAGACCGACTAGCTAAGCGGCAGTTTTGCAGAAAAGGATCTTGATATTACAGTAGACAAAAAGCTGGATATGAGCCAACAGTGTGCCCTTGTAGCCAAGAAGGCTAATGGCATATTGGGCTGCATTAGTAGGAGCACTGCCAGCAGATCGAGGGAAGTGATTATTCCTCTATTCAGCACTGCTGAGGCCACTTCTGGAGTACTGCATCCAGTTTTGAAGCCCCCACTACAGAAAGGATGTGGACAAATTAGAAAGAGTCCAGCAGAAGGCAACGAAAATGATTAGGGGGGAATGAAACATATGACTTATGAGCAGAGCCTGAAGTAACTGAGCTTATTTAGTTTTCAGAAGAGAATGGGTGGGAGGGGGTGGATTTGATAGCAGCCTTCAACTACTTGGGGGTTCCAAAGAGGAAGGAGCCAGGTTCTTCTCAGGGGTGACAGATGACAGAACAAGAGGCAATGGTCTCAAGTTGCAGTGTGGGGGGGGGGGGGGAATCTAGGTTGGATATTAGGAAAAACTACTTCACCAGGAGAGTGGTGAAGCACTGGAATGAGTTGCCTAGGAAGGTGGTGGAATCTCCCCCCCCTTACAGGTTTTTAAGGAGAGTCTTGACAAAGCCCTGGCTAGAATGGTTTAGTTGGGGTTGGTCCTGCTTTGAGCAGGGACCTGGACTAGGGGACCTCCTAAGGACCCTTCCAACCCTAATCTTCTAGGATTCTAACATGACAGCATGCCATGCATTGGTCTCTATGGCTATAAGAAATGAAGGCATGATTTTATGTTATACTAGCTAAGAAATTGTTAAGGAACAATTAATGAAATAAAGCCTTGAGGCCTGATTCTCAGGGTTCCTCCAGCTGCTCTGAACAGTGCAGTGCCACAAAGCAGTTGGCAATCCAGCTTAACTGACACCCTGAAGATTGCTTTAATGTAAGGTGAATCCCTGGGTGTCACAAATCTGGCATATTACCTATAGACCCCTTCCCTCCTGGCCCTTAACATAGGGAATAGTCTTGGGAGAAACAAGAGGCATGGCTGGAGTATCCAAACACACAATGACTCTCAGCTGCCAGAATGGATTCTGGGGCTGTGGGCAACAGTTCTGATGCCAGCCCCAGGCCTCAAATTATAGGCTATGTCTACACTAAGAATGCCAGTGTCCTAGGAGTTAAAAGCAGAGTCAGACTGAGAAAGTAGCTGACTTTCTAATCACTTGGATGACACAAACATTTCTTTCCGCCCATCTTCAGTTGCCAGTGTGTTCTGGGCAGGTGTGTGTGTGCGCACGTGTGCATGGTTTGTTCTTTGTATGCTAATTTGGACCAGTGGTCCACAATTTGCGTAGCTTCTTCCGGAAGAACAGCATAGTGTAGACATAGCTACCTCTGTCCCTTGACCAACAAGCATATCTAGGTTGCAGTTGAGGATCTAGAGCAATGCTATTATTCTTCATGAAGAAGGTGGCAGAGTTAAGGGTGAATATTTGCCATTTCCTGGCTTTTGACTGTTTAACTAGGCAACCTTAATGTCCTCTCAATATAGATTTTGACGGGAATACATACACTGTGACAAGACACACACAGGAATACGTATACACAAATATCTATCTAGTGGAGAATTCAGCTGTGTGAATAATTTACATGTTAATACTTAATTAATTCAGGTAGTTGAGTTTATTCCTATTATTAAATTCAAGCAAATCAACAACAGAAAATCATATATTTGCCTGTATACTGTCTATATGGAGATAGTTAACATTGACCCTTTAAGGGTAAAACCCAGCCCTGGGAGAGGGCTGAGAGACCAAAGCCCCACAGCTGAGGCAGGTACTACCTAATTAGGGCCTAGCTGAGGGGAGTATAAATAAAGGCTCTTGGCGGGGTGGAGACACAGACTTGCTCTTGCTCTAGGTGGGAAGCAGGAGGGACCTGTGGAAGCTAGTGGCTTCCTGATACAGAGCAGGGCTGGGGAAGCTCTAGCCAGGCAAGTTCCCAGGCTGCAGGGTGTGAAGCAAGGCCTCAGGGTACTAGGGCTGCAGAGAGGCAGCCAGGGCAGCAAAGGCAGCAGGTCCATGCACCCTTGCCAATGATGAGTGGCCATTTCAGACTGCAGTTTGCCCCATGGCAGGGGCTAGATGCAGACTGGCAGTGGGTCACTGAGGCAAAGTGGGCATAGAGGTTTGGGGGTTCTCAGAGGGGGAGGACCCCAAAGTGTGGGTCACTGTGGCAGGGCAGTACCCAGAGGTGGAGAAAAAATTGGTAACCGTGGGTGAGACACCAGCTGAAAGGGGGCTCTCCAGGGCCGAATGAGCTAATTCTCGAGTGACCAGCAGGAGGTGCCTGTGGCAGTGAGGCTGCTCTGTTTCAAACAGCCTTTAACTAAGGGTATGTCTAGACTACAGGTTTTGTCAACAGAAGTTTTGTCGACAGATACTGTCGACAAAGCTTCTGTCAACAAAGAGCGTCTAGACTACATCCAGTTCTGTCGACAAAGCAAGCCGCTTTGTCGACATGACAATGTAGACGCAAAGGACAGTGTAGATGCAATAACGCCTTCTGTCGACAGAACTCTGTTGACAAAAGGCGCTATTCCTTGTAGAATGAGGTTTACAGCCGTCAACAAAACTGCTGAGTTCTGTCGACATTATGTCGACAGAACTCAGCGGCAGTGTAGACGCAGGTATAGTTTTGTCGACAAAAGTCCACTTTTGTCGACAAAACCCTGTAGTCTAGACACACCCTATGTTACAAAATACACATTTAAAAACTGTACTTCCAGTCACAAGTTTATGTACAGGATGTTCTGTCTTTTTACTGCTGTCATTTTATAGTCTTCCTGCCTGTTCCTTACTCACCATATATTTTTTCATGTATCAATCTGTACATTCAGTTTATTTACCACTTACATGTTATTCTCTGCTAGATTATATTCATCCTCTTTAACAGTAGCATATGTATCTGTCTATCTAGCTTATCTATCTGTAAGCTATTAGGACTCTGTAGATCCCAGTGCACACAGTACAAGGCCTTCTGCTTAGGAGAAGCTGTTGTAGCCAAGAGCTGGGTGTGTTGCTGGCACTGTGGTTTGGGCTGAGTTGGCTCTGTTCAGCTTAAGCTGGGTCTGGAATTACTGAGGTTCCATTTGCTAGGGGGTCATTGTGTTTGTAATTTGATCAGTTCTGCTAGGTTGGTCTAGGTTTTGTAGGGTGAGATCACACTGCTTTTATGTTAGTGGAAACTGAGTTTAATATCACTAAATTGGCTTAAGTTTCATGGACAAGGATTGCCCCAATTTACCACTTACCAGCTTTGTTTCACTTTGGTTGGTATGCTTGCAACAGGTCAAAATTTGTTTAAGTTGGGTTCCATGGCTGGGACTGCACTATCTGAATGAGGCTTAGCTTTGGTTAGAGTGGGTGGCATTGCATTTAGTTCCTTGACCTAAATCAGGATGGCCTTGGTTAGCCTCTGATTTATTTTAGTTACATTCAGTTGGAACGTGTTGATTTTGATGCATTCTGAATAATAGTAACAAACAAGTATTTTATAGGATTGGGGGAGTAATGTCCATAATGAACTGTTATGTGTTTTGGGATTTTAGCAAGTCATGATTCGTGTATATGTGCAAGTATGTGAGGGATCACATGTCAAAATTCTGACCTGTGAAGCCACCATGCAAGGAAACTGCTCTCTCTCCCGTAAGTGTTACCATCATCTTGCAGATCTAACACCTTGCAGTGCTAGAACCATTTTATTTGAGGCTGAGTTGGGCCTCTTAAGTTTTGTTTCCAAAGCCCAAGAGACTTCACTTAAGTTTCCTTGGAGACCAGTATACATAATTGTTGGAAAGGTAGCAAGACCATCCCATCCAAGACACAATGATTTGAAAGTGGGAGCCATATTTCTCTAGATAATTCCACTACTGTATGGGAGATGTATAATATTGACCTAATACTGACTCAGTTAAAATGTCCCCCCACAAAAGATGCATTTCATGAAGATGGTGGTTGGAAGGATCTTTAAAAGACACAATAAACACAAGAGAGAGAGAAGTCATTGTCTGCTTTGGTATACCAGCTGGTGTCTCAACACAATGGTAAATCTAGGATGAAAACTTCTATTCTCCTGTTTTGTGGACCATTCATGAAACTATGAAATACCTGTGCACTTCCTGACTACACCAGGAAAACAAGCCTAAAAAGGCTTCAGGAAAGCCAGTTTGGCAACACTTGCTTTTAGGTGTGGTTGCAAGGCCAAGACATTGGGGAGCACATTTTTACAACACTTAAATGGTCGTTCACTTTTTTTATATGCATTGGCATCCATTCTCAAAGAGTGAAACCTTTAAAGGGTTTTGAAAGATCTTTCCTTCACAATGCTAACCCAGACTTTTGTATGTTTCCATAAGAGCTGAAAAGGTCAGCAAGGGTTCCCTGTCAGGTTCACTAGTTTTATTTTTTATTCTTGGTTCAAATATTCTGGCTGCAGTTTGCTGTCACGTGAGGCAGACGTCAACAGGAGCTTAAGGTCTGAGTGGGGGCACGCAGCCAAAGCCATTTTTTTCAATCTGTTTCAGCAATTTTCTGCAGCTTTTCTTCCACCTCAGCAGGGTGTTTTTATCACCATTTCCCCATGCTTCACAGCAATCCCCCTTTTGTGGGTCATTTTGAGGAGAGAGGTCCTCACCAAAAATGAGGCAATGATGTGTTCATTCTGCAGATGTGCATGGGCTAGTTTGCTTCGAGTGAGGAAGGCTCCCTACCTGAGCTCTGTGCAGCAAGAAACAAAGAAATGCACCTCCTTTCCCTGAGCAACATATAAGGAGCAAGTTAGTGGGGAGAAGCAGCCCTTCCCTGAGCAGTTGAACAACACAGTGAGTCAATTTACTCAGCAGTGTGCACTGGGGGATATAAAAAGAGGTTCCCTCCCTGAGTGAGATGTCCTGTGGAATATTAAGAGCCAACCCCCATCCCACCCCACTCCTCACATGCAGGAGTGGCACATAATTCCCCAAAGTGGTTGATGAACCAGCATACCCCTTGCAGCCTGGTTTGTCTATGCCTGAGGAGTCAACCCCATTTCACCCCTCAACCTGTCTGTTAGTGCTGGAGCAAACATTCCATTCCCTTCTAGTGTTACAAGCTCCCCACTTTTCCACAAGGGCAAATGTTAAAAATGAGAGAACGTGAATCTCACCAGAGTCTGGCTCCCTTTGCTATTCAGCATTTAAGTAAGAACCTTCTCTCAGCCTCTGCTGGGAATGGCGATGCAGTTATCCTGCTACCGCTGTGATAGCATAAACTTCTTGCCTGGGGTGGCTGATCTCATCGGATCTTGCCAGCCAAGAAGTGGTCAGACCTTGTCAGTATTAATGATAGGAAACCTCCAAAGGAGCTGCAGAAAGCTGTGTTTGGTGATTCACTGAGGGAGCACTCTTCCCTGAGGCTAAGTCTACACTGTAGCGGGAAGCAAGCCTCCAATCTTGAGTAGACAGACTTGCACTAGCTGGGCTTGGGCCAGTGCACTAAAAAACAGCAGTGTAGATGTAGTGCCCCAGATGGCGGCCTGGACTCTCAAGCTCATCCCATCCCTCTGGTCTGAACTCAGGTGGCTAGCCTGAGTCTCCACCCCAGCCACAACATCCACACTGATGTTTTTAGCATGCTAGCTTGAAGGAAGCTATCATGCGTTTGCAGGCCCGCCGATGGGGGGATGGGATGGTGTTACTCTGGGGCCCAGGGCTCCTGGATGTTGTCACTGCTACTGCAGCAATGGCAGCGTCTGGAGCCCTGATCCCTTTAAATTGCCGCTGCAAGGCCATGCACTCTGTGCGTCTCTGAGGGCTGGGTGGGGGAGACTTTGGGTGGCTCTGAGAGCTGGCTGTCCCTGCCCCACCCCCTTCTGGGATCACGGAGCTGGGCCTCCCTCCCACGTTGCCCAGGGGCCTATACAGACTGTCAGCACCCCTGTGAGACTAACAAATTTATTAGGGCATAAGCTTTCATGAGATACAAGTCACTTCCTCAGATGTTGAAGAGAAAACAGAAAACAGAGATGGGAGTGTGACAGATTTAATTAGCACTAATGTCACACTCCCATCTCTATATCCCTTCCTTTTCTTTTTAGCATCTGAGGAAGTGACTTGTATCTCATGAAAGCTTATTCCCTAATGCCCTAATAAATGTGTTAGTCTTTAAATTGCAGCTCCTTGTTGCTTTTGCTGAAACAGGCTAACACCCCTCTGAAACCTGAGTGGTGGTGGTATTACTATTTATACTTTTGTATTACAGTAGCATCTAGAAGCCCCAGACAAACTCAGGGCCCGATTGTGCCAGGAACTACCCAGACATGCAGACAATACCTACCTTGAAGAACTTCCAGTTGAAATAAACAAGTCAGGTCAACGGTAGGAAGGATAACAGATGTGAAAAGACTTGCTCAAAGGTCACACGGTAGGTCAGCAGCGATTGGATTAGAACCCAGATCTCTGGATGATTTATGTATTGAACCACACAAGCAGTGGCACATTTTGCAAGAGCAGGGCTATTTGTCCTATTCCACCACTGGTACCCATCATTTAATGCCTGCTCCCTGAAATGACCCCTCCACTTTCAGTTCATTTCTGAAATGGCCACATAGCCTCGCTATGCACTGGTAAACAGCAGCAACATTTCGTTCCAAAGAGAGATGGCTGCATTTCAATGGAGGGTGAAGTGATGCTTGTGTATAGAGCTTGTTCAACGAGCTTTGGGACCCTTTAGGATAAAATGAACAATAGGAATATAAGGCTTGCAGTGTCACAGATTTGCCTTGGATTGGAGGAGCAGGGACAAGTGAAAAGACTGTGCTTGGTTGAAAGAAGCAGATACACTGTTAAATGGCAAGGGTGGATATTGGTGCAACCCAAGAAAGGAAAATGGATTTATGTTTGCCTCCACTTACACTTAAAGACTTCTCCAGCATGAAACATGCTCTTTAAGACACTAGCTGCTCACTCCATATATTTGACATCTCTGATTAAACTCCCAGATAATAACCTTGCAAGACAGAGCCAAACTCACAGAAGTACAGGGTGTTCTCATCATTGGCTCCCAAAAATAGCTCTTTGCCAATAAGAGTCAATCGGTTTAGCCTCTGCCAAATTGCACTTACACTGTCCCCATATTCAACAACTGCTGACACTATTTGTCCAGGGTACCACAGGATTGCAAGGCAACGAAAGAGATGACAGCTAAGACTTGGATACACTTTGCTGAAAATACACCTGATTTGCAACACAGGAGTAACCAGACTTTCATACAACCCAGCACTTCCATCACTCCATGTGACAACTGCTAATAAGCTGGGACTGGAATAGCTGTGCGCTAGTGTTCCTGTACTGAGTCCTGCAGTGCCTTCTACTGGGAGAATCTAGGATTGTATTAGTATTGAGTTTCTCAAGGTCAGCTCTCCTAACAATGCTTGCCACTGAGAAAGGTTACTACTGAATTGTCATGTGCTCAGTATAGCCAGCAAAAGTCTGAGACCCAGGGAAATGGGACCGCAAAGGGGTAGCAGGGCATGGGGTAAACGAGCTTGGGGGATGGGCAGGATAGCAGGGAAATGAAACTAAGGAGGCTGGGAAGTGGAATGGAGTTGAGATGTGAAGACAAGATATGGTGAAGCTGAGATGAAGAGGTGCCAGCCAGAATGCCAAGAAATGGAGGAGTGGGTCCAAAGCATGGGGGAATTACATCACTGTCTCACAAACAAACTAAGCCAACAGATGGGTCCTTTTAAGGACAGAAACTACTTCATTATTTTCTAGCACTATTCATCTTGATAGCCAAGGTCTAAAATTTACCAGTGACATAAGAAAGCGAACCTATCTGGAACTCAGTTGAGTTACAATCATTTATGCCTGAGGTGAATTTGGTCCCAGAGGGCTTTTCCAAGCAACGAGTTAAATAACGTCTGCCCAAGCAAATGTGGCAGCCACAGTGTTACATTGGTGCCAAAACCAGGCCAGAACTGATGAGCCATCTGTCAAACTCGAGCATGGTGCTCAAATAGCTCAGGAGGGTACAAAACAAGGGCAGAAAATAGCAGAAGGCACTGAACTACAGAGGAAATCCTCTCTCATTCTAACAGTTAAATACAATACAGTTGCTTTATGCAACTCTCATCTCACATAGCTCTACAAAGTTAAATACTTGACAGCAAACTATCTATGGCAGCGTTTCCCAAACTATGGGCTGCGGCCCGGTAGCGGGCCGCGGGAAAAAAATACCAGGCCTCAGCGTGCCTGGTGGCTGCCGGGAGGGGGGCAGAGTGGAGCAGGCAGGGAGGAGGTGGTGGGGGGGAACCGGCCGCTGGGAAGCAAGGTTGGGGGCAGCGGGGCTGTCCTGCGGAGATCTGGGCGGGCGGGCAGCTGGCAGAAGCAGGGTTGGGGGCAGCAGGGCTGTCCCGTGGAGATCAGGGCAGGCGGGCGGGTGGCCGGCGGAAGCAGGGTTAGGGGTAGTGGGGCTGTCCCGCGGAGATCCGGGCAGGCGGGCGGGCGGAAGCAGGGTTGGAGGCAACCGGGCTGTCCCGCGGAGATCGGGGAAGGCAGGCGGCGGAATCAGGGCTGGGCGGGGGGGGAAGGGGAGGCTGGGCAGGGGAGATCAGGAGGAGGAGGATGGGAGAACCAGCTGCCAGAAGCAGGGCTGGATGGGGGCGGCGGGGCTGGTCGGGGGCCGTCGGGAGCGGGGCTGACCAGGGGAGATTGCGGGGGAACTGACCGCCGGAAGCAGGGCTGGATGGGGGCAGCAGGGCTGGACTGGGGAGATCGGGAGGAGAAGGGGGGGGGAGCGGGACTGACCCAGGCACATGCAGACCCTACAGACCCTGGCAGATGAGTGAGTCTGGCCGGGGTTTCCATTTTGCCCGCCCCCCCACACACGTACCCTCCCTCGAGTAGTTGCAAACTGCCTGGCAGGTAGACACACTCAGGCAGCATGAGCACATCTACCAGCCAGGCAGTTCCCAGCTAAGGACTGATACACCTAATTATAATAAAACTTACCTAATTAGAAAAACCGGACATTTTATATGTCTGGTAATTTCTCCATTTGTTTCCGGGACAAAACCTTCAAATACCGGACTGTCTGGTACAAAACCGGACACCTGGCAACTCTACCCTTCCTTGCACCCTCCCGCCTAGCCAGGTACCCTACCCCCAGTCTGCTCCTGCTCCCGCTTTCTGGTCCCCCAAGCCCTGGCCCAGGCTGGGCGGAGGATGCAGCCGGGTGAAACACTGAAAATTTATTCATTTTTCATTCTTTTTTTATATACATTTATATTTTTGGGCTGCAAAAAACAGTACGGAAAAAAAATGGGTTCCAACTAAAGTAAAAAGTTTGGGAAACCCTGATCTAGCCAGCTTTCTATCCATCTTACAGTCCATTTATCCAATCCATATTCCCCTTGCTGGCAAGAATATTGTGGGTGACTGTAGCAAAAGCTTTGCTAACGCTGGCACTGGGGTCTTTGGGAGGACCAGAAACAACTTATTTGAATATTCATCATTTGCTTAATTAATATGCAAATATGCAAATGAATGTTACCAGTCCTCCAAAAGCTCGTGAATGGATTTACTGGTCCCCATGTCAAAAAGTTTGGGAACCCCTGATCTACGGAATAAAGAAGATCTAGTGCACTAAGCCACTATGAGGCAATGCAATTGACCACTTAACTTCCCTTTTTCTGAAGCTGCTGCATAAAAGCTCATTAATCCACAAAAATGCTGTGTTACTCTTCTGTGCCTTCTTAGGAGCTGTCTCTGCTGCTCCCTTTATAACAAGCCACAGTCTACAGATGTTCTCAAGGGACCCAAGAAGCAAGCATCACTCCCACCCCCCACCCCAAAATCTCCTGTGCACCTTAGGGAAAGCGACTGCTCATAAATTTCACCACACCCAGGCCCCACCATACAAATCCAGGGTACCTGATGGATAATGTTGGTTAAATGTGCTGCCCAATGTAGGGCCTAAAATAAAAATGACTGAAAACAGCTGTACAAAACCACTTCATAGCAAATATATTGGAGACCAGTTGTGGACTAGCTCATGAAACAATTGGGAGCCAGTGATTTTGTGTGAGGATGTGGACAGTGTATTTGCTTCTATACCCCACTGAGAAGATAGGCAAACTTCTGCCTCTTTCAAGCCTGGACAAACATTGATCTAACTGTCCCCTGAGCCATCTTGAAACTCTTCTCTGTCATGACACCTACAAGACACTGTCAGCCCAGCTGACAATGCCTAATCAGATGACAAGCCATAACTAATGCTCATTGTGTCAAGATATATTATACGGCTTCCTAAGCCTCCACATCCCCACACTTTGTTTCATCCACCTTGTGCATTCTGTTGTATCCTTCACTGTAAAGGCTCTGAGACAGGGACTCTCCCCCTAATGTATATTTATGGTGCCTAGCACAACGGAACCTTATTACTACAGGTTGGACCTCTCTGGTCCAGCATGGGCTGCCTTGGTTCTCCAGCCCTGGCCCATGCTGCTGCATGCAGCCATTTCCCCAGTTCTGCGCTGCCGTAGGCTGCCGAGGTTCTCCAGTCCCTGGCCCTAGCACTACTGTGTGGCTCCTCCAGACCCGCTGTACCCAGCCCTGGCCGGGCTGCTGGCTCTCCTGCCATTCGGCTCTGGGGTTTTCTGGTCCAGGAGCATCTGTGGTCTGGTGGGAACCAGTTTTCAGAGGTGTAACCTGTACCTACCCTATCATAAACAAAGAGTGTGGGGGGGGGGGGGGATTTGGAAGCCATAGCAAGTCACAATAGCCTAGGTGAGAGGACATGAAGGCACAGATGGGAACTTCAGCAGAAGGGGAGCTGGGACAGTGGCGCAGATGGACAATGATTTAATTAGTCATTTGTGTGACGAGCGAGCGGATTTAGAGACACGAGATGTGGGAGGAGGAAGAACTCAGAGTCAAGGATGACACCATAGCCTTGCAAGGCACACAGTAAGAGAAGAAAGGAAGGTCTGGCTTAAAGACAGACATGGAACAGAGGAGCTAAGGTCCAGGACACAGAGCACTCTGAAGGCGGTTTCATGTCACATAGTTCTCAGAGAGAAGGCAGGAAAAAGAACAGTCCACTTGAGGAAGAGGAAAAGTATTAAGATCCAATAAGAAATTGGTTGCCAGATGGTTGAAACAAAAATACTGAACACCCGCCCCCTGCCTCCCCCCCAAAAAAAACACCAGGAAAAAATTCTGTTAACGAAAAAAAGGAGGGGGGGGGGGACCAAAGTTGTTGAGAAAAAAAAAAAAAAGGACTCCAAGACTTAAGCAAAAAAAAACAAAAACAAAAAAAAGTAACATAAAACAACATTAAAACAGCATGTCCCCTTTAAGAGTGAGTGCAGGGATTGGAACAGGTAAGCAGTTGAGCACTAAGACCCAGGGGAGTCATTGCTTCCCCTTGGTCTTTTGCTGGCAGCCATTTTGTGCCGGCAGCCTTGCAGAACCAGGTAAGCATGAGGTTGGGGGGCTGGGGGTGATGGGGACTCGGAGGGGGAGGGGGGAAGGCTGGGCGCTGAGTGTTTGTAGGGTTTCCAGGTGCCCGGCATTTTCGGCTCCTGGCCAGGGAAAAAAAAAAAAAATCAGAAAATACTGGACATCTTAGGTGCCCGGTATTTTCTGAATTTTTTTTAACGGACAGGAGGTGAAAATACTGGACTGTCCAGGTGAATACCAGACACCTGGCAACCCTAAGAGATTTTCACTGCACAAGGCCAACAAAGTACACCCCACACGCAATGCAGTACCATATTACTGTACCTCTTATTACTGAATCAAACTTACATTATAGTCCAGGGGTGGCCAAACCGCAGCTTGCAAGATGCATGTCACTTTTTACAGTTAAAGCACAGGTCACAGAGCCTCCCACCCCTTCCCCATTCTCTGCTTCCAGACTG
Source organism: Rafetus swinhoei (assembly GCA_019425775.1). NCBI lineage: Eukaryota > Metazoa > Chordata > Testudines > Trionychidae > Rafetus > Rafetus swinhoei. The sequence goes on along the minus strand of CM033437.1, from coordinate 262,111,421 downwards.
AAGGGTGCTTAAGTTTTCTGCCCTGAGGTGAGGTGGTAGGGCTAGGGCCTTCTGCCAGAGATATTGTTGCCTCAGAGAGGGGGAGGCACAATTTAAAGGTTCACACCCCCAACAGTTTAAGTCGTGTCCCCCTCCAGCATGCCCCCCTTACCTTCAGAAGCTCCTTCCTGCCCCAGCTGCTAGCTCCCCCAGGGAGAAACAAACTGCTGGGGAATTGCAGGGAGCGGCCGCTGCTTTAGCTCTACATGGAGAGGCAACAGTAAAAGCAGGGGACCCTCCTTGCAGCTCCCAGCTGTTTGCCGCTGCCTCTCCCCATGGCTGCAGCTCCCACTTGCTGGCACCAGCAATGGGAGTCACTTTGTGACCAAGCAAACCCTGGCAGCCATTTTGGGGGGAGGCATGTGCCCCACCATATCTTGCCTCTGGCTTCGGCCCAGCTGCGGGGAGCGAGGTAGGAGAGTGTTGAGGCTTCAGCAGGAGTGGAGCTGAAGCCCCAAGCAGGTGCCGCCCATGTGGCTGAAGCCCCAAGACCCACCCCTCTGCCCCGCAGGGCTGAAGCGCAGAGCCCCAGCAGGCACCTCCTGTGGCGCTGCCACCCCAAGTCCTGGAGCCCCATCAGACACTGAGCACGCACAGCCTTCCCACTCCCGTCCTGCCTACCCACCCACCTAAGGTTTTGCCAGTGCATTTTGGTCTTGCACTGAAGCATCCGCTGCTGTTGCTGCTCCCCCTCACAGCTCTGTGTGGCCTGGGAGCCCTGTCTGGCACCACCTCCTGCAACTGCAACACAAGGTAGCCCCCACGCTACATCAGCATGCCTCAGTGCTGGCCAGCAACACCCCTCCTGTTGTGAGCCTGGGCACTACTCAGGCAAAACGGGGTGGTGGGGAGGAGATCAGACACCTACTGCATTCGTTGGACTTGTGACTAAAGGTAGGCTCTCCAGCAGTGCATGAGCTACTGCTTCTAGCACAAAGGAGAGGGGGCAGGGGGCTGGCAGGTCCGGAGTTGAATTCCTGTCTGCTGAGTGGGGCTAACACCAGGTACTAGCTGGGAAGATGGAGCAATGCGAGCAAGAAGTCAAACAACCAAGACCACTGAGGCAAACAAAAAAAGCACTGGGTTTCCTGGAGAGAACAATTAAATGGTATCCTGAGGAAACGGTGTTGTTCCTGGGATGAGCTCTGACGAGCCAAATGGCATTTTCGTGTTCTAAACACTGTGTGCGCTCGCTCGCTCACGCGGAGCAGGGCCTGCGCGCTCATCCATTATTGAAACTGTTTAAAAAGGCATTTAGGAAAGTGCACAGGAAGCGGGTTTGCAGTTCCACCTCAGTCCCAGCTGATCTGCTCTTAGTAAGGGAAGCAGAGCTCACAGCCAGTGAGAAAGTAAGAGAGAAGGAGAAGGGGGGAGATAGGGAAGGGGAAGGAGAAAAGGGAAATACTGAGGCTCTTCTCCCCTTCCAGGAAGAGGTTAGGTAGAGCACAGGAAAGGACCTCGCCATGCAGATATGCCAGTGTGGTAACTATTCCCTGCCTGCCCCCTCTTGCTTTCCTTACAGAGGGCACTGTCCTTCTTGACTTTCACAGGTTTGACCCACATCCCTTGAGGCTAGCTCCATAGGCTGTTAAACACTCTCTGCTCTGAGTCAGGGTGAAACACTGTGTGAGGCTATATGGAAGTTGCACGCAGTACTGGTGCAGTTCAAACAATTGTGTCACAGTGATTCTGCTATCCAGGGAAATTGTCTCAGCAAGCAGCAAGTCATGGTCAGGCAGTGCCTGTGCAGATTTTACTAACCCCTTTCTAAGCGCTGCTTCAAAGGGACAGTGAAGCATTTTAAGGGAGAAACTATCACAACATGAGAACAGGAAGTCTGGTCAGCCCCTTGTGTCTTCCCTCAGTTAAGGGAAAGGAAACACATCCTCTTGCTCCCTATCTCTAAATAGGTCCCTGAATCTTTCCAGTTCCCATATTCAGACACTCAGCTTCATAGCAGCTCACCCAGATAGAGCAATCACATTCCCCTCCATCACTTCCAGTCTCCCCTAAATTCAGTCTCAGTAGAATTTTGTCACAGCTCAGTATTTTATCTTCATTACTATTCTGGAGACTATGCCGAGTACAGAGCTCCTGAAAGCCACACATCCAGGTTCTGCTCTCTCTGGAGATCTGCACTCAATACACATTCCAAAACAGTAATGAAAACAAATTTCTGCACATGCCAGAATGTCATTTATAATGCCTTAGAACTTTTTAATTTGCTACCCAAATTTCTTCAGACATATCAGAGGGCCTTGTCCTCATTAAAGAAGTCTCAAGTTTAAAAAACAAAACAAAACTATCCCATTGTACAATTATCTAAGCCGCAAAAAGCATCAGTGGTAGGGTAACTGCCCCCCACACAGAGAAGAAGGGGTTAAAAGCAGCACCAGGGAGGTTATGCAAACCTTCTAATCAGGAAAGGGCTTATTCAGCCCACCAATAGGGGGAAGGATGCTGGAGCAGCCAGTCAGGACCAGCAAGGACCATATATAAAGGGCTGCTCAGCAGAGTAGAAGAGATTCTCTCCCCGGAGTGCAAGAAAGAAGAATTGACTGCCTGAGGAAGTGCCATAGACAAAGCAGTGCTGTGCAAGGATGAGCTTCTGGCTGACCACTGCCAGGCTGGGGCCTTGCTACAAGGGCTGGGGTGGTGCTGGGGCAATGAGTGAAGTGGCCCAGGAAAAATAAGCAGCAAGTTGGAGGATGGGCAGTAGGTGACTGTTGAATATAAGTTCTCTGGGCTGGGACCCAGAGTAGTGGGCAGGCCTGGTTTCCCTTCCCTTTATACCCCACTTGCCAATGGGGAGAATGGCCTGTATCCAGATTGCAGTTTGCTCCTGAGACATGGGACTGGACCTTGAACTTCTGTTGACCACTGTGGCAAGGAAGAATGGAGGGCTAAGGACTGCTAGAAAGGGGGAGATACGAGGGAGGCAGAGCTGAAGGGCCATAACCAGAAGAAGTCAACATGGTCTGGAGAGTGATGCGGGTCCAAGAGCAGAAGTAGTGAGCAAGACACCATCTGAGGAGGATGCACTGTTGTACAAAAGCTAATTCCCAGAATGGCCAGTAGAAACCACCATGGTGGTGAATCCTGCTCTGTAACAGCATCTTTTTTTTTTTATGAATGCATTTTATTTAAGGGATGCTCAAATCACTTGAAAACTACTGAATAGATTTTATTCTAACTGACTGGGTTTTTTAAAATCTTTTCTGGGCCAAGACCATCCAAAAAGGAGAAATGCTGACCATTATGAGGGAGCAAAGACAGGGGCCCTCAAAGGTAGGGCTCTTTCAATTGATCTGATGTGGGAAGTTCTGATATCTTGGTTCCTCTGCTACCGTGGTGTCTTGGAAACCAGAGCCCATTTACTTCATCTTTAAGCAGCAACTACAAATTCATTCTTCTTGGTTGTCTTCTTTTAGGATCTCACACACACGTTTTGGGGATCTTGAATTACATGACCACATAATGCATAATTGTCCTGTGGCACTCACTGCCACAGTATACAACTGAGGGTCATAGCTTAGCATAATTCAGAAAAGGATTATGCGTTTATCTACATAACAGGAATGTCCACGGTTACAACATCCAGGATTAAAACCAAACAAAACATTCTAGAACTTTGGAAAAGACATAATCAAAAAAAAGACATTCTTGTTTCAGGGTAGAAGTCAACTACAAACTAATGGGGTCTAGGACAAAACATTCCTTAGAGATAAGTTGGCAAGGTTTCTTGCACCTTTCTTTGGAGCATCAGAGACAGGAATTGGACTAGCATCAGAGACAGGATGGACTCACTAGATAGATCTGAGCCATCATGGCAACTTTGACATGCCTGTGTAATTCTATAGGGTCTTTAATGTGTTTTCTATGAAGCTACCTAGAAAGTCTATGGTTGCTGTAAAATAATACACACAGAACCAGCCAAACTCAGATACATACTTTACAGATTCTCTGACATTTCTACCCTGCCCAGCATAAACCCAAACACTCCTACTGCCTACTCTGACTAGAGACAAAACACTGTTAATCTTTGTCTCTCTCATAATACATTATGTAAAGAGTTTAGCCTGTCCTCCTCCTACCTCATCTCAGCTTGTATCCCTTGGGAAGCAAATGCCGCACGTCAGAGAGGCAGGCCCAGCATCACACCAGGCTCCTGTCAAAGCATTTTTCTGGCTATTCTCAGTGTCTGTTCATTAAAATTTATTCTACAAGAGGGCAAACAGCAAGCAAGAATCAGTGCCAGGCCATAACCACGTCTGCAGTGTGAGATATACCATATAGGACATGGGATTTCCATTTCATATGTATGCATCTGATATTTGTTCATGAGTGAGCCATTGTGGAAACTTCAACCTGGCAGGCGGAAGCAAAGTAATAGAGGGGTTGTGAGAAAGGAGAGAATCATCACATATCATCATCACACATCAGAAGGTGAAACTTAGGCTAGTTTCCCTGACCTACCAGAATCTCTGAAGAGCTAAGTATTCCACAAAAAGTAGCCAGTGAGCCAATCAACTAGAAGTGCAAAGCTCCCTTTCTCTTTGGTTCACTGAGTTACAGGCCTAACAGTCACATATTTGTGAGAGGCTAACTGCCTTACCTCCACAGAGTAGCTCACTAAATTTCTAATGATGAGGGCCTCCATTTCTCAATGTTTTATTACCCAAAGATAGAAGTCCAAACTGCAATTTTCAGCTCACTACTGCCAAAGCATCTCAGAAATATGCTAAATGACAAAGGCCAAAAATCCAGGCCGAGAGGATCATGTGTTTTTAGCCCTGATTCTCCCAACATACATCTGCAATTATAACCACCACCAGGCGGATTTGAACTTAGGACCTTAGTATAGGAGCCTCTACCCTCTGAGCTAAAAGCCAGTTGGCTCCCAGCCCATGCTGTAAAGGTCTCTAGGGGTATGTCTAGACTACATGGCTCCATCAATGGAGCGACGTAGATGAGTTTACTAGACATAGGAAAATGAAGCAGGAATTTAAATAATCGCCCGCTTCATTTACATCAAAATGGCCACCGCACTGTGCCGATCAGCTGTTTGGCAGCACAGCACGGTAGTCTGGACGCTCTGCGGTCATTTCACGAGGCATAACGGAGCGGTCGACAAGGGCTTCCCTTGTCGACCGCGGAGCGTCCAGACTACCGCGCTGTGCCGCCAAACAGCTGATTAGCACAGCGTGGTGGCCATTTTGATGTAAATGAAGCGGCGATTATTTAAATCGCCGCTTCATTTTCCTATGTCTAGTAAAACTCATCTACATGGCTCCATCGACGGAACCATGTAGTCTAGACATACCCATGATGTTAGCTGTTGCTGTGGTCTAAGTGCCACTGCATGGTAACCACACTAGGTGTGTGGGTTACACAATCATGGAAGCAACTAATCAATTTTCTGCACCACTGTCATTATATTTTGTTTTAACCCTCATCCTTCCTTTGTCTAACTTCATGTTCTAGGTTTATTTGACTTAGGACCACATTGTGCCTGGTCTTAAAATGGTGGAAAAGGACAGAGTTCTCCACCGTGCACAGCTCACATTAAGGGCAAAATAAGAATTGCAACCCCTGCACTCCATGGGGCATAAGAACTACACTGTAACTAAACCCTGTAGATCGATCACAATGAGAGTGGCAAAGAGTGAGACCACAGCTCCATACTGGCCAAGCGTGCAGAGCAGAGTAAGCTTTACCCAACAAGGAAACACGGTAGCAGTTTCGCAGCTTCAGCATATCTAGGAGTCCCAAGAGATTCCTGTTTTCTGGCAGCCGCATGCTTTTGGATGCTCCTCCTGCAAGGGATGGCTCTGCACTATCCTCAACATGTGCTACTAGCACAGACATTATACTGTAATATCTTTAATGTGTGGAGTTCTGGCCGCCCTATCTCAAAAAAGATATATTGGAATTGGAAAAATCAGAAAAGGGCAACAAAAATGAGTAGGGGTATGTAACAGCTGACATATGAGGAGAGATCAATAAGACTGGCACTTTTCAGCTTGGAAAAGAGATGACTACAGGAGAATATGATAGAGGTCTATAAAATCATGACAGACGTAGAGAAAGTAAATCAGGAAGCATTATTTACTCCTAATACTACAAGAATTAGGGGGTCACTAAATGAAATTAACAGGCAGCAGCAAACAAAAGGAAGTACTTTTTTCACACAACACACAGTAAACCTGGGGAACACTTTTCCAGAGGATGTTGTGGAGGCCAAAACTATAACAGGGTTCAAAAAAGAACTAGGTAAATTCATGGAGGATGTGTCCATCAATGGCTGTTAGCCAGGATGGGCAGGGATGGTGGCCCTACCCTCTGATTGACAGGAGCTGGGAATGGGTGTCAGGGGATGATCACGTTCTGTTCAAGGTTCCTCAGAGGGAATGAACAGAACAAGTGAAGTGGCCACTGTCAGAAGATAAGATGCTGGGCTACATGGACCTTTGGTCTGGTCCATCGTGGTTCTTGGTATGCTCTTATGCACCATATATTATTTTGCTCTAATTTATGTAAAATATCATGCAAAGAGATGATACTATATAGATATTTATCATTATGCACTCCTACAGCCATTTCTAGTACTTTTCAGATCATTCAGCTGTCCCAGTACTCACCATGACCCTCACCAGCCCTTTGGTTACATTCTTTGGGCAAAGAGATTGCAGCCACAGTTTCATCCAAGACATATACCTCAGACACCACCCACACCAATTCCCATCTCCTCGAAGGTTCAGTTAGTCTCTCCAATGCATCTATCAGTGCCTGCCCAGCTAGATATTTGGCATTATAGAATCTTCCCACCACACCAAGATGGTAATTTCCTTTGAGGGAAGTTAGCTTGCTTTGTTAATACCAGAATCTGCTGAGTCAATCAAGTTTCTTCCTTTTCTCAAATATACAGAAATACCCATAAGCATACCATTAAGTACAGCTGGTTATTTTATGTATTTATTTTTTGCCTGCAAAATATTTGAATGATTTCAAGAACTACAAAAGTTAGTGTTCAGCACTTTGCATGCAAGTGTTTCAATAGAAAATATTTGACTAGCCACTTTCTGACAGATGCTCTCTGACATGTACCCGTCCCTTTTTTCCTAACATGAGAGATGATCTACTTTTCAGTATATCAATAGATATGTGTCACCAATAACAAGACTCCAGATAAGCTCTCTGAGACTAACCTTTGTGAATGTAATAGTGAGGTGCTTTCCCCTCCCGCCCCCCCATGCATTTTCCAAGCACACTTTCATAAGAAGAATATTTTATTGTCCTCTTTATGTGCTCCTTTCCAGACAAAGGGTACGTCTACACAGAAACATTATTTCAAAATAACTAGCGTTATTTTGAAATAACTTAGTCCACATCTACACTGCAGGCAGTTATTTCGAAATAATGTTGAAATACTGTCAAGCTGGAGGACTTCTTACTCCGACTCCTGTAACCCTCATTTTATGAGGAATAAGGGAAGTCAGAGGAAGAGTGCTCTATTTCAAAATAAGTGCTGTGTAGACGTTCCCAATTATTTCAAAATAAGCTACGCAATTGATGTAGCTCAATTTGGGTAGCTTATTTCGAGTTAAGACCTGCTGTGTAGACACAACCAAAGGTGGGATTATTTACTAGAAGAACTATACTGGTATTATGCCCCAATAGTTATAGAAGCATAGAATACTAGAAATGGAAGAGACCTCAAAAGGTCATCAAGTCTAGTCCCTTGTGCTCATGTCAGGCCCAAGCACCATTTAGACCATCCCTGAAAGGTGTGTGTCTAACCTGCTCTTAAATATCTCCAGAGAGAGATTCCATAACCTCCCTAAGCAATTTATTCCAGTGTTTAACCACCCTGACGGTTAGGAAGTTTTTCCTAATGTCCAACCTAAACCTCCCTTCCTGCAATTTAAGCCCATTGCTTCTTGTCTTATCCTCAGAGGTTCAGGAGAATAATTTTCTCTCGCCTCCTTATAACAAAATTTTGGGTACTTGAAAGTTGTTATATCCTCTATCAGTCTTCTCTTTTTCAAACTAAACAAATACAGTTCTTTCAATCTCCCCTTATAGGTCATGTTTTCTAGGCCTTTAATCATTTTTGTTGCTCTTCTCTTGACCTTCTCCAATTTTTCCACATCTTTCCTAAAATCTGGCACTCAGAATTGGACACAATACTTCTGTTGCAGTCTAATCAATGCAGAGTAGAGCGGAATAATTATTTCTCATGTCTTGCTTACAACACTCCTGATAATGCATCCCAGAATGATGTTTGCTTTTTTTGCAACAGTGTCACACTGCTGACTCATATTTAGCATTTTTGGAGGAATACAGGATCTTTCAAAAAAGGGTTTTTCCCCCCGAAAGAACTGCATCTAGACGGCGGTTTCACTTTCAAAATACCCGTTTTCGAAAGAACATGCAGCCACCATTATGCAAATGAAGCATGGGAAATTCAAATCCAGGCTTCATTTGCAATTTCGATCTGTCTAACTTACATCCCTCTTTCGAAAGAGGGATGTAATTTAGACATATCCTGAGGGCTGATTGTTGCAGGAAGGGTTAGCTGCCAGGAGCACAGCCACTTTAGCTGCAAATGAAGCTTCATTCTAAACAATAAAGTGTCCCTGATTATGGTGTTTCTTATGTTATTTTTAACCTCTACTCTAGCACCCCAATTGTTTTTAAACGCTGTTCCAAACAGGGTTGACACCTTCAATAAGCCCTCTTCAGAACTGGCCCCTTTCTTTTAGACCTCTCTGTGGATTTACTCCAGTCCACCACTCAGGACTCATCTTGCTCCGCTTCATGCCATCCTTCCCTCTCTCTTTACAAATCTTGTCCAGTCTAGTGCAAGAGCCCTCTTCTCTGCAGCTATCTGAAGCAGGTTTATTGTAGCTCTGCTCCCCATCCACATACCATTTCATTTTATCTCTCAACAAAAACATGTTTTCTCTGCCTTACCTACACCTCTCATTTATTATTTGCCCTCTAACTATATTATTTAGCTCCCTGAAGAATTTGAGGGTACAGTCTGTAAGAAACACACCGTACAAAATTAAATTGCAGTGTTATATACCCAAGATTACCCAGAAGTTATTTTTGATAGTGAAGCAATTTCAAGTCCTTCCAGATATTTTAGATACTTCGTTTTTAATCCAGATGTTGACCGTGTGAGCCATGCACTAAGAATGCATCTTCATGAGCTGCTTTTCTTACATTTTTTAATAGGGTAGGTGATGGGGGAAGGGACAGTTACTGGAAAATTCCATTAGCGTAAACCAAGCCTGGGTAGCTGGATTTGAGGCTGGCTGTGCTCTTCAGCATTCAGATAAACTTTCCTCTCATCTCGCTCTAAGATGACGCACACCAGAAGCCAAGTTCAAATAGAGAGTGAGAGAACTTTCAAACACAGGCTCTGTTAAGGAGCAGGAGTGGTGGACTGGTTGGGAGGGCATTATTATTCCACTAGGGTTGTCTGCACATGGAGTTATTCAAAAACAGCAATTGTGCTTTAAATTCACACCCTTCCTTAATCTGAATTAACTTTCAAGAGTAGGCAAGCCCTGAGTGCTCACACAGGGATTTATCAAATGACAAAATAACAGAATTTACACACTGAAAATAAAAAAGTTACATTACTCTGATCAGCTCTTGACCAAGCCATCTCCCCCCCTCTCTCCCCCTCTACCCGACTGTGTTTGTCCAGTCACTTTTTAAATTGTTCGAATGATGGGGCTTTTACTACTTTCCCTGGCAATCTATTTCATGGCCTATCAGAGCTCATTATTAGGAAATGTTTCCTGATATTCAGTATAAATTTACCTCTGCTCTAATTTCATCCCATCCCATTATTCTTCATTATACTCACTTGGGTCATCCTAAGAAAGGTCTCTCTTTTGCTGCTTATGTAACCCACACACCAGTTGAGATCCCGGACAAGCCCCCACTTGTAACCACCACCAAGGTGGATTTGAACCTGGGACCTCGGGAACTGACTCTAGGAGCCTCTACCCTCTGAGCTAAAAGCCAGCTGGCTCCCAGCCCATGCTGTAGAGGTCTCTTGATCTTAACTGTTGCAGTGGTCTAGGTGCCACTTGCAGTACTCAATAACCACACTAGGTGTGTGGGTTACACTTACAAAAACTTGCAGACAATTATCATATTCCCCTTAGTCCCTATTCAACAATATTTTTATATACAGTGGCTTTGTCAACCAGTCTCGGGTCCAGTAAAACACTGGTTTTAGCTAGTGTTCAAATAAAATTGCACTGAAAACTTTCAGGATTATTTGAAAATGGCTTTTTTGAGATGGTCCTTCAAAATGGAGATGGTCCTTCATGAAGTTTTCATTATTGTGCTTTTTTAATCTTTCCTCACTATTCCCGAGATGGAGCAAGGTGCCTGGACAATGATCAGATCCCTATGCCAGGAAAATTCATTCTCTCTCTCTCTCACACACACACACGTACGTTATTCCAAAGCCAAAACAGCAGAAGAGGCAAGAGGTAGGTCAACAGTTCAAACAGGGGTACACACATATCCCCAGCACAGGACAACAGGCCACAGTTCAGTCATCTATGATGATGCCTTCGTCTCCAGTGTCACTACACCCATAAGAAGAGGGACGGGTTATGTGTAAGTGCATAGTTAGTCAGATAAAGACCAGTCTAGCTACTGGATCAGTCACAAGGAAAGCAGCAGGTCATAGATTAACCTCAATTCTAGGCAAAGGGGCTACAGACTTTAGACATTGCTATAATCCCAGCAGTCTTTACACAGCAAACATAATTAAATGCGTTGTTACAAAGAGGCCCAGGCTTAGTGAAAATGAGCACGCATCTAAGCAGGAAAGCAAATATTTCCCACTTCAACAAAGAAAATAAAGCTTCAGCCTGGAGGAAGTGACCAGGCCAGTCTTAGAAAGAGATCTGACTCAGTAAAGCACCAACACTCTGGCTCAGGGCACAGAGAATAAAGGTAACTCAAGAGTAGAACATATCAGACAATGGGCAACAGGAGAACTGAATCCACTCCTTGGCTTTCAGTTTGCGCCATTGTGTTCAACAGCCTTGTCAGCTTTTACCAGCTAAGCAGCATTGTTCTGGTTGTCACTTGGATGGGGAATCTTTAAGCAAACCTTAGCTACTGCAGGAAGTAGTGTTGGGGATTCAACAGGTGGCAATCTTCCCTCTGTCAGCATCATTACTGAAGCAATGCCCTGGAATGGTGCAAAAGGATGTTCTGATGCTGCAGCTATTATCTTTTGGATGAGAAGTAAAGTCCAACTCTTGACTTCACTCTTGGTCCTTAAATAAACCCATGTCACTTTCCCCACAAGCCAGGGTGTTAAGAGATACATATGAGGAAAAGTGCAATTTAGCTAAATCCATGTGGTCTACTTAAAATTCCCCTCTCACAGTCAAACGGATCCTGTATTCTTCTTTCCTTCTTGTCTTGCACTGTTGTGTCATATTGCTTTGCATCATTAAACAGCCAGCATACTCTACCCCAAAAGTGGTTGAATATTAGTAACAGTGAAATGATGTCCGTATGTAAATTTTATAAAGCACTTAGGATCCTTCTGGATGAAAGGCACAACAGAAATGTAAGTCATTATCATCTAGAGTCATGAGGAAATAAACCCAAAAGAAACAAGCACCAGAAACTGTCTCACAAAATGCAGACCAAGTCGACAGCTAAATAAGAACAAGAAAAAGCCTGTCAAACAATAGGCCAGATTTGGTGTGTCAAGAGACACTGCAGAATACAATCAACCTACCAGAAGAAAATTAAGTAGGCCAGATAAACTCCTGACTAAGCAAAAGAGAACACAGTCCCCTAGCATATTTGAGAGAGAAACAGGTCAATCAGCATCTGACACCTTCAAACAAAAACAAGTCCAAAGAGCAGCTACAGACATTCTAGCAGAACTCTACAGCAATGAAAGAGTGAGCACCAGGGTCTAAAGTTACCAAAGTCGGGCTGAACAAAAAAAATACTTACTCAGGGAAAATACAATTCAGGCAGAAGGAAAACAAACAGCACTGAACATATTGCATGCTCAGACTGATGACGCCAAGTGCATGATGGTTCACAAGCAAGAAAAGTAACTCAAACCCATAGGACCTATGGTGGCAATGAGGTTTAACACTGTGAACCCCACCCTGAGAAATGTTGGGTAAGGTGACAAACATGATGTAAGCATTGACAAAAATCATGCCAAGAAACTCCAGAGAAGATGACAAAAGTTCCCAATACACTGACAACCACAGAGAGAAATGCAGTCCCAATCTGGTAAAAATGACTGTCCAGCGAGAGACACCAAAAGAAAACTGTGTTTCATAACAGAACATAAAAGAACAGTCACTACCACCATAAACAGGGTGGATGGTGTGAAAACCCATCATGGAACTACCAGACAGTGTGACAGATGTAGTCCTAGTGTGAAGAAACAAAGTCAGCAATGTGGTGACAAACATAGATCATCTTTTGCAAAAACTATTTCAATCAACCCATGCCACAATAAGGGAAACTTATTTTTAATGCATCTGAAAGCCAAACATATGAGAAGGCAAACCCTGGGCACCAAATCCAGACTGTTAAAAAATGAGGAGGAACACAAACTCAGGACCCTTTAAATATGCATGTGAGGGCAACAACATAGCCCTTCCTCAAATCCAAAGGAGGAAACAACCACCTCCAGTTAATAAAACTCAGCAGATGTAAAAATTGAAAAAGCAGAGGATTTCACAGGCCAACCAAAACGCTGACATGAAATCCTGTCTCAAGAAAAAGCAGAAGAACAGATGAAAACACGTCCTCAGGGTGTGGGAACACTTTCTTTCTCTGTGAGTCTTCTTAAGCGAAAGCTAAGCCAGCATTTTCAGTCTCTCCAGGATCAGTTTGTTGATTGTTTCCCCCCAACCCTGTCTTTTATGAACTTCAAATATTAAAGCAGCCAAAGTTCCCTTGTTTTTCCCTACTGTCTTTTGCATATTCTGCCTAGCAAATGTCATTAGAAAATTAAAATCAAGTGGGGGAAACAGCCTGCTCCAATGTGGCTGTTTTCAATTTGAAGGGAATTTGGCTTTGGGTTAATTTCTGGCCCCTTTAATGATTTCAAACACATGTCTGTAGCTTTGGGGACAAGGGGAGAACGTGAGTTTTGACGTGTTAATTCTAGCTATGGTAAGCAGTCATCTGTTTACATTGTTCTTACATGTAGGGGCAGGGGAAGAGATTGTGATGTGCTGTGGCTTTGGATATTGGTTTGTGATGTCAAGAAGTTTTTGGTGGTTTGCAAAGACTCCATCACTTGTGAGTGCCACGGAGGTTCAATGTTATCAGCACATTTTGATATCTAGAATAAAGATGGGAGCCAGAGAACATAGAGGCCCAAGTAAACACCAGTAAAATTACGACTGTCCCCATCAATTTTAAGAAGAGTGGTGGCCCTACAATAATGAAATTGGTCACTGACTCACCTTTTATCAAACGATCTAAAGGCAAACATTCAGACAATTGTGTGTTCAAATTGTTTTGTTTACAAATTAGCAACAGATAACAGTGACATCCCACAATTTGAAATATGAAAGTGGTGAGAGAGATGGGCTTCTTATCAGAATATGTATAAGGTTGTTGAGGACAAGTAAAGGCTTATTTTTAGTCTCGACAGTACCATTTGACTAGGCCATCTAGCACAATTCTGGTTTGGTCACGTCAGCCTGACAAAGAGTCAAGCAGGCAACTAAATTATAATGGACATTTTAAGTGAGGACTCTTGTTAATGAAGATCTTTGGATTTCCCAATATCTGACTTGCAATAAAGGCAAGGTCCTCCAAGAAAGTGATCACCGTTTCAATATAAGAATTCCCTCGTGTAATCAGGGAGTAGGGCCTAACGAAGAAGAGCCATAATATTTTTCTACAAGCTCTCAAATCATAAAAAATATGCTCCAAAATAGAAGTGAATTATGTACCAGGCAAAGGAAAGAACAAACAGGTAGACCCAGGTACACCCACACACTGCAGTGGTTATGAAAAGAATTCCAGGTTGTGTCCTCCAGGGATTTCCCTACACACACAAAAATTTCCCCAACACCTCCCCAGTGGTCAACTACTGATATTCAATGTTGCCAATTTAGTCATTGGTTAGACATTTGAATGGAAATTGAAACATTAATACACACTTTAATAGTATATTCAGTATATGATAAAATACTTGTATATGAAGGCATAATGGATTTGAAAAGTGAACCAAGACTAGCTTCTTCACACGGTTGTTTTTTCTGATAATGGCAGCACATTCGTTTTTGCAATCTTGGCCAACCTAATCATTTCAAAGTATGATTTGCAAGCAAGTTCTGAGTGAGCTGTTCTATGACAGCTAGTGATGAGCGGGGTGGGATGGGGGGAAGGCTTCAGGACCATAATGCATTTATATGAACACACCTACTCTGTCTAGATATCCAGGAGATAGCTCTGTGTTGGCCAAGTGATCAGTTTTGGCTGTTGCTGGGTTACAAATCACTTTAGTATTGAATGAGGGGGCAATGATATATTGGTATCCTTATTGTATGAGCAAAGTGCAGAAGGACTGAACTTGGCCTGTCCTGATTGAGGTGATCACCCTCAGTGCTTTTAATTTTTGCCAAGTCTGAGCCCCAGCACCTCTAAGCTTGGTAATTCATCGCCCTGGGACCTCTGCCACATCACTTATGAAAGTAATAAACTTGCTTGAGCCCCAACACCTCTTTCATTTACAAATTAAATTCACTTACAAATTAAACACTGGTCTCACTCAGCTGAACTGCACTCACTAAGCAAGGGGTTTGGATGGCAGACTGCAGCAGGGAGGACAGGAGAAAGAAAGAGAGAAAGTGGGGACAGATGTTCTGCTTGGTGGTGTGGGCTCTGCGTAAGAATTAGGCCACTATTACATAAGAATGGCCGTACAGGATCAGACCAACAGTCCATCTACCCCAGTATCCTGTTTTCCAACAGTGACCAATGCCAAGTGCTTCAAAGGGAATGAACAAAACAAGGTAATTTCAAGTGATCCATCCCCTGTCCTCCACTCCCAGCTTCTGGTAAACAGAGGCTAGGAACACCCAGAACAAGGTGTTATATCCCTGTTCATCCTGCTAATAGCCATTGATGGACCTATCCTCCACAAACTTATCTACCTCTTTTTAAATGCTGCTATAGTTTTGGTGATCACAACGTCCCGTGGCAAAAAGTTCTGTAAGTTGACTGAGTCTTGTGAAGAAGTACTTTCTTTCATTTGTTTTAAACCTGCTATTAATTTCATTGGGTGACAGCTAATTCTTGTTTTATGTGAAGGATAAATAACACCTTCTTATGCACTTTCTCCACATCAGTCAAGATTTTAGAGACCTCTATCATATCCTCTGTTAGTCATCTCTTTTCCAACCTGAAAATTACCAGTCTTATTAATCTCTCCTCATATAGAAGTTGTTCCATACCTCTAATCATTTTAGTTGGCCTTTTCTTTACCTTTTCCAACTCTAATATATGTTTTCTGACATATGGTGATCAGAACTGCATGCAGTACTCAACATGTGGGCGTATCATAGATTTATATAGTAAAAGTGGAGGCGCTTCGTTTGCCAGGCCGATCAAGCAAAGCCGATGCTAACAACCTACATGAAAAGGCTGAAAAAAACATGACGCCTCTGGACTGTACCAATATACAGAAAGCCTTATAAGCCAGTCACCATCAAAATCAATTTTAGAAATATTTAATGGGGCTGTTAAAAATGCTGGAGACGCACACAGTTTATAAGAACAAACATGGCTATCACATCCAACTTTCTATACCACTCATTATAAACTAGAGGCCAATGTTAAATGCATTGTCACTTGTTAATCCTGAAGTTGGACACTGCCAAATGCTCACTATCTTTTTGCAAGAAATTCAAATGACTGGTTAAAAGAATACAGTGCAACAGTGAAAGACTCAGCCATTGAAAAAAAGTGAAGAACTCTTTCACTGCATTAAAAACATGTGCGTACATAGCTGGTGAGCATACCAGTCCAAATGGGCATCAAGTATTAAGTTGTTGCATATATTATCTTGCTGTCAGTGATAGGCCAGTAAATGCACTGGTGATGCATCAGCTGCATCTGTGACAAACCACATTTTAGAAGAGTTAAATGCTTGTAAATTAAACCCCAAAGAGATGGCTGTTGTGCATTTGATGGAGTTGCAAACTTCTCTGGAAGACATAGTGGAGTACAAGCTATCCTCAGAAAAAAGTGTATCCTAATCTCACTTATACGCACCGTAGAGGCCATCTACTCCAACTAGCACTAGTATGAACTCTGAGAATGGTTATCCAGCCAGTTATGCACAGACATTATACTAGCCCCATCTAAGTTGTATTTGGCTAGTTTATCGATAAGAAGATCGTGTGAGACCATATCAAATGTCTAGGTATACCACGTCAACTGCTTCTCTCTTATCCACAAGACTTGTTATCCTATCAAAGAAAGCTATCAGATTGATTTGACATTGTCATAATGACCCCCGGTGACTAAGGGGTTAACTAATGCCTCCTAGCCAAGGTAACAGGTGGTCAGCCAATAACAATGAAGGTAGAAATTTCAAAACTGGAGAAGAGGGGTTTTTCTCTCTCTTCTTTGTTTGTGATTCAGAGCAGTTTCTCCCAGCTAGTGAGGGAGATCGGAGACACTTCTCTCTCCAAGAATGGACTTCTTAAAATGTGTAAGTAGGAAAAAGTGTACTTTAGATAGTCCGTCAGGGCTTATTGTTTTCCTTGTTTGGGGATTTGGAAATAATGTTTGAGCTTGCCAACTGTTCTTTTTTTCTCTTTTGTAAAAGGGAGTGTGACGGGGCGGTCCAGCCCAGCACTGGCCAAGGGAGGAGCAAACTGGCCTGCTGGGCTGGGCAGGCCCTGCCCCCGCAGCAGTGCTGAGCATGCTCCAACTGCGGGCCAGGTATAAAGGCCAGGGACACAGCTCAGTTGGGGCTGAGCGCCAGTGAATGGGGCGCACGGAGCGACTGGCTGAAATCTACTTGCCACAGGCGAGTAGATTCAGCGGTTTGTTGAGCCCTCCTGATGCCCATGTTGCAGCTTGATAAATTTCTATTAATGGTATGTTGTTCAAGAAGGCCGTGGAAGCCCGAGTAGAATGCGTTCTTGGTGGATGTTGTAATGGCCTGTTGGCCATGGTATGACACTTAACTATGCATGTGGATATCCACCTTGAAATATGCTGGGATGAAATGGGTGTGCCTCTTGAACATTCTGTGATGGAAATAAAAAGTCTTTGAGATTTCCGTAATGCTCGTGTTCTGTCCAGAAAGAATGCCAATGCTCTTCGGATATCAAGAGTATGTAGGGTAGCATCTCGCGGTGAGGCATGTGGCTTTGGGAAAAAGGTAGGTAGCACAATGGGTTCATTCATGTGGAATGGCATACAGATTTTTGGTAAGAATGCTGGTTGAGGTCTCAGTGTGACTCTGTCTTTTGTAAAAACTGTGTATAAGGGTTCAGCCATAAGGGCCCCAAGTTCCAACTCTCCTTACTGAAGTAACAGCTAGTAGAAAACAGACCTTCATAATGAGGAAGGGTAGTGCCACAGTGGCCAACTGTTCAAAGGGGGGCCTTGTCAAATAATCCAAAACAAGATTCAAGTCCCATAAAGGAGGTGGGGTCCTATGAGGTGGGAATATGTTGTGGAGGCCTTTAAGGAACCTTTTGGTGATAGGAAGTTGAAATACAGAGAAACCATCCACAGGGGTGTGAAAGGCTGTCATTATTGCGGAAAAGTGGATCCTTAGGATGAGAGTGAAAGCCCCAACGTCTTAAGGTTTAAGATGTAATCTTGGACAATGTTCACTGGGGACCTCCGTGGTTCTACCTTGGCCCCCTGGCACCACCGAGAGAATCGGGCCCACTTCTGTAGGTACATTTTTTTTGTGCAGACGGTCTCCTAGTGTGAAGGAGAACGTCTTTCACCCCTTGAGAGCATCGTCCTTCTAATTCTGTGACCATAGAGTAGCCACGCCTGGAGGTGGAGAGTATTGGGTTGGGGATGCAACATCTTCCCGTGGTTCTGGGAGAGAAGGTTGCATCGGCATGGCAGTGGGTAAGGAGGTTGAACTGCTAGCTTGTATAGGTACGGGTACCAGGTCTGGCGCGAGTATGATGGGGCTATGAGAATAACATGTGCGCTGTCTGTGCAGATTTTGTGTAGAACTCTGGGGATAAGCGATACGGGCGGAAAAGCATAATGCAGGGGGGCTGTCCATTTGATCAGAAATGCATCTCCTAAGGAGTATTTTCCGAGTCCCACTCGGGAGCAGAATTGGGGGCATTTTGTATTTTGGGGAGAAGCGAAGAGGTCTATTGATGGCCTCCCCCATTTGTAGAATATTGAGTTGGTGACCTCTGCGTGTAGTTCCCATTCGTAGTCTGTGGAGAAGTTGCGGTTCAAGGAGTACGCCGTGATGTTGCTGGCCCCAGATAGGTAAGATGCTGTAAGTGTAATCTGGTTGTGGACGCACCAATTCCATAGGTGGATGGCCTCTGCACATAGAGAATGGGAGCAGGCACCACCCTGCCTGTTTATATAAAATATCATGCAGATTTGTCTGTAAGGATTCGAACTGTACAGTTGACAAGTTCGGGCGCAAAACGTGTGCATGCATTTCTTACTGCTCTCAGTTCCAGGAGGTTGATATGCAATGGTGTCTCATGCAGGGACCATTTGCCTTGGACCAACTGGTTGTTCATGTGTGGGCTCCCCAGCCTAGGAGCGATGCATCTGGGTAATTTGTACCGTTGGCTCAGGTTGGTGGAATGGGACCCCCGCCAGGAGATTGTCCGCTAACGTCCACCATCGTAGAGAGGTGAGAACATCTGGAGGTACAGTAACTCTCTTGTTTTGAGAGTGTCAAGATGAAATGTACACTGTTGCTAGCCATAGTTGAAAGCAGCGGAAGTGCAGACAGGCATGACGGACCATGCACGTCGTTGCAGCCATATGCCCCATCAGTCGGAGACAGGTGAGTATAGTGGTAGAATGGGTCGTGGATATCATGTTTATGAGGTCTTGGATAGCTATAAAGCATTGCTGAGGTAAGTATGCCCGGGCCGAGATGGAGTGTAGGTGGGCACCTATAAATTCTATGTCTTGAACTGGACTCAGCGTCGATTTCTGTTAGTTGATTAGAAGCCCTAGACGACTGAGGAGGGCTCTGGTTGTGTTTATCATGGAGGTGGTTTCCTTGCATGACACCCCTTTTATCAGGCAGTCATCAAGATTCAGAAAGATGATGACGTGTTGTTATCTGACGAACACTGCGACGACTTCTAGTACCTTTGAAAATAGTCGGGGAGCCAACGAAAAGGCCAAAATATAGGACTCTGTATTGAAAATGGTCTGGTCCGAGATTGAAGTGATGCCTGTGTGCTGAATGGATGGTGACATGAAAGTAAACATCTTGCCAGTCGAAGGCTGCAAACCAGTCCGCTTGATCTAATGCTGGAATAATTGTATTTAGTGTGACCATCTTGAATTAGTATTTCTTTAGAAATTTGTTCAATTTGCGGAGGTCAAGGATCAGCTTCCAACCCCCTTTTTTTTTTCTGTCAAGAAATAGTTCGAGTAGAACCCCCTTCCATGAAATTCTCTCTATGGCCCCAATCATCAGGAGACAATCGACCTCTTGTTTTAATAGGGCCTTGTGAGAGGGGTCCCTGAAGAGGGACAGGGTAGAGGGTTGTGGGGGGGGGATGGAGGTAAAGGGGATCATGTATCCTACGCAAATTATTTCCAACATCCACCGGTCTGATGTTATAGACTCCTATTGCATTAAAAAAGGACGCAATGGTGGGTAAAGAGATGGCCAGATTGCACTGGCATTAGATCATGAGGGAGATTTTGCAGACCTTCGACCACACCCCCGAATTTGTTGCTTCGTGGTTTGGTTGGTGGCGAGGCAGCCCTGGTTGGGGCATCTTCTCTGTGGCCGTTGTCTTGGCCTGGTGTCTTTGTAAGGCCGCTGTAGTGGTCAATTATATTGTCCATATTGGTTGTGGTTATAGGAGTTATAGGGGGTGAATTGTTTATATCTATACGGCAAAATGTACATGCCCAGAGTTCGGAGCGCGAATCTTTACTACTATGCAAGACCTCATCTGTTTTGGCTGTGAATAACTTTAGTTTGTCAAATGGTAGGTCCCCTCAACTTTGGACTGAAGTTCCCGGGGAACACCAGAGGCCTGTAACCAGGATGCCCTATGATTATGACTGCCGTAGCTGTCGCCCTAGCCGCGGTATCAACAACATCCAGTGTTATTTGTAGGTCAGTGTGGGCGATCGTGTGACCCTCATGGACTATTGCCTTTAGGACAGGTCTCTGACTCAGGGAGATGTTACATAAGATCCCCCAATTTTGAATAATTATCAAAATCATGGTTCGCCAAAAGAGTGAACCATTCTCAATTGCAGCATAGAAGGAAGGAATAGACCTTTCTGCCAAAGAGATCTAATTTTTTGTGCTCTTTGTCTTGGTTGCCTGACCTAGACTGTGGTAGTTTGGATCTCTGTTGGGCTGATTCCACCACCAAGGAGTTTGCTTGGGGATGTGTGAACAGAAATTCCGTGTCCTTCAGGGAACAAAGAATTTTCTGTCTGCCCTCTTGCTGGTGGATGCAGGTGTTTTCCATAACTCATCTGATGTTTCCATAATTGCCTCATCTATAGGTAAGGCAATCTTCCCATGTAATGTAGGGTGCAGATTTTTTAATAGATGGTGTTGTTTTTCCTGTACCTCTTGAAGGGAGACTTGTTGGCTTGTTGCCACTCTCTTGAAAAGATCTTGAAATTGCTTAATGTCGTCTGTTGGGCACATATCAGATGGTATGACCGTGTCATCTGGCAATGATGGAGAACTGTCTGTTGGGAACGCATTGAGTGTATGAGAGTCCGAGTCTGTGTCAAGCACCTCAGAGTCTTCTGTAGGAGGGAGGGATTGGGTTGGAAGCCAGCCTCTTCTTGCTGGTGTGGAGTGAATTGAGACCTATGTCTGTGGGGGTCCCAATATTCCCAAGGGGCCCACTGAGGTGGGTAAGGTACGGGAGGATAAGTCCAATGTGGGTACCAGGGGCTTTGATGTGGTCCAAATCTATAGCAGTGCGAGCGTGACCCTGTTGGTGATGCATGTCGCGAGGAGAATGCAGTCATCTGGTCATCCTCAGGTAAGGGTCCATGGTGAGATCGTTCTGGAGATTGAATTATTTGAGGAGAGCCACGAGCTGAGGACAGTTCAGGTGACAGAACTGCAGAAGGAAGGGCAAGAGTGCAGGTACCTACTGGACTTATCAGGCAATGATTGTGGCGCCTCTGCTGCTCCCGCCTCAGTTGCCGGTCAGTGTGCCCCGTTGGCACGGGTGTGGGAGCATCTGGCACTGTCAGAGTCAGTGCCACTTTAACTGAGCTGGCTGACTTTCCTTGCGGCACCGTAGCTTGTTTTGGTGCCGGCTTCTCATGTGGTGCCGCCTGCACGGAGTGCTCTCGGGCTTCTCTCGGCACCGAGGAAGCACGCACCAGTCCCAGCATAAGCACTGAGGCTCTGTCGGTCGTTTTGGTGGCAGAGATCCCCGAGGCGCCCTGTCTCTCCCCCCTGCTCGTTCTTGGGAAGGATGAGAGTGGAAAAGAGGATGGAGAAACTCTCTTTTTAAAAGTTTTTCCATGGAGCAGGAAGGCTGCTCTCTTTTGTGGCGAGTCTTCCCGCGGTCGGGAGGCAGTTTGTGCCTCAGCAGGCTGTACAGCCTTATCAAATATTATCATCCTGAGGCGGAGCTCTCTTATCTTTCCTAGCTCTCACCGTGAGGGAAGAACAATGTTTGCATTTCTGTGGCGTGTGGGTTTCCCCTAAGCACCGTATGCATAGTGAGTGACCATCTGATAATGGCATTGGCTCTCGGCACTCCTCACATTTTTTGAAGCCCGAGGCGCTTGACATATTGAGTTGTCTGTGATATCTCTTTATGTCCCTTTTGTATTTTACTTTATCCTATTTCTTTGTTTTCGAGGACTGGGAAGAGCCGGTAGAAGTGCGGTTCATCCTGCCCCTGAGCGGCAGAGCCACGTTCAAATCCCCTAAGGGGAAAAACTACTTTTTTTTTGTAAAATAAACAAAGGAAACTACTAAGCTAACTATTGTAAAACTATTAAAAGTAAGTATCTAACTGTAAACTATGAAGCACTGTATGAGGTAATAGGCTGAGGGGAGATGTTGAAGCTCCGTCCGCTGATGAGGTCGGTTAGAAAAGAACTGAAAGGGAGGGGTTGAGCCAAGCGAGCCACAAGCTCGGGCAAGAGCAGCGCAAGACATCTCCTGTGCATGCGCAGCTCAACGGAAGAAACTATTTTGCAAGGCTCTGATCTGCAGCTCCAGGCAACCTGCCACCTACAGTGGAGCACCCACGGGGACATCACTTGAAGCCCAAGTGATCTATATCAAATGGTGGCTCCTTCCATCTAGCCAGTTTACTATGCTTGCAACTCTAGGTTTGTTTTGATAATAAAAGTTTGGATTTTTTCTAATTAACCGGTATTGGTTGATTATTGTGTCCTTAAGACTCAGTGCCTAGTTACAAGGGCAGAGTCCACTGTTCTCTGGATTCCCTCTGTTTTTCCCAACTCCAAGTATAATGTACATTGGGGCAGAAGGGAGAGTTCTACCTTAGGGAGGGGTTTTCCCAAGTGATCCCTTCCCTAATTTTTTTTTTCTTGAAGTTACTTGGGTGGTGGCAGCAGGTCCCCCAAAATCTGGGTATTAGGATTTTGTATGGGGAAGTTTTTGTACCAGAGCCTGTCGAGGCAAGGTTTTGGAGTACTCTTGCGGGCCCTCAACTCCTGTATTCATCATGCCAGAGTGGGGAACAGCCTTGACAGACATGATTTGTTTTTTATAAATCTATGCTGGCTGTTACCTATCACCTTATTATCTTCCAGGTGTTTGCAGATTAATTCCTTAATTACTTGCTCCATTATCTTTCCTGGCACAGAAGTTAAACTGACTGGTCTGTAGTTTCCTGGGTTGTTCTTATTTCCCTTTTATAGATGGGCACTATATTTGCCCTTTTCCAGTCTTCTGGAATCTCTCCCATCTTCCATGATTTTTCAAAGATGATAGCTAAAGGCTCAGATACCTCCTCTATCAGCTCCTGGAGTATTCTAGGATGCATTTCATCAGGCCCTGGTGACTTACAGACATCTAACTTTTCTAACTTGTTCTTTTTTTTTTAATTATTTTCTAAACCTATCCCATTCCACTAGCATTCACTATGTTAGGCATTGGTGAATACTGAAACAAAGAAGTCATTAAGCACCTCTGCCATTTCCAAGTTTCCTGTTACTGTTTCTCCCTCCTCACCGAACAATGGGCCTATCCTATCCTTGGACTTCCTCTTGCTTCTAATATAGTTATAGAACATCTTCTTGTTTCCCTTTATGTCTGTAGCTAGTCTGAGCTCGTTTTATGCCTTTGCCTTTCTAATCTTTCTGCCTACCTGTATTTGTTTGCTTCTATTCATCCTTTGTAATTTGTCCTAGTTTCCATTTTCAGGTTTCTAAAAGGGTGTCATGAGGAGGGAGAAAAATTGTTCTCCTTAGCCTCTGAGGATAGGACAAGAAGCAATGGGCTTAAACTGCAGCAAGGGAGGTTTAGGTTGGACATTAGGAAAAACTTCCTAACTGTGAAGATGGTTAAACACTGGAATAAGTTGCCTAGGTAGGTTGTGGAATCTCCATCTCTGGAGATATTTAAGAGCAGGTTAGATAGAAATCTAGATAGTCTAGATGGTACTGGGTCCTGCCATGAGGGCAGGGGACTAGACTCCATGACCTCTTGACGTCCCTTCCAGATCTAGTGTTCTATGATTCTATGAACTGCAGACTTTTAAAGACTTTAAGATGTCATAACCATGTATACTGTTTTTATAGCAAGAATCCAAAAGGACAGAATATCTTGGGGGAAAATAGAAGTTACACTGGGACTAATGAGTTCAAATGAGTTCAACCTGGGAAAACCTGTTGGCTTTCTCACGAATAATCCTGGGTTGTTGTCTTAAAATTAGTGCAACTATTAATTACTGGCTTTGGAAAGTATCTACTGAGATAGGAGAGATCTAAGTAGTGAGACTGGTGGATTAGTTTTGTTACTAAGTTCAGAGAGGACTATTGCCATTCTCTCTTGTGAAGCTACTTTTGAAACCACCTGGCTCATTAAACAATGTCACCCAGGCTTCTGCTACAACACTAGTAGATCTTTGTCCAGCAATAGAAGCTATACTTGGATGGATCAGAGAGAGATCCATTAAAAGCATACTGGAAGAAGCAAAGACTTCAGTTCAGAAGTTGACTAATTAAGACATTTACATTTACTCCTTAAGTGAAGAGGACAAGAATTATTTAAGACACTCAAAATATACACAGATGTGATTCTTACAAATCTACAATAGCAACTTCAGGATTCTACTCAGTCTCTATCTAGCTTTTACAGATGCCTGTCTTATAAAACACCAAGAGTCGGGCAGAGAGAGGCACTATCAGCAACAGGGCTGCTATGAGATCAGAACTGAACATAGAGAGGGATATCATATGATGAACAAATGAAAATTTGACTTCAACTTCTTCATCACCACTAGTGATTCAACCCCCATCTCTGTGCTATGCTTCCTGAGATGAAAGAAGTAGGAATTCATCTCTTGCTATTCCTAGTCACAACAGCTACAGTTGAGCATTCTTCTTCCTCATGGAATAGAATTTTGTGTTCAGAAAGAAGTCATCCTCTGCATGATCATGCGCATATCATGAAGGACTAGAAGTACCGGGCACATAAAAGCCACCAAAGAAGAATGCACTGCATGTGAGAAGTTCATTAACAGAGTTGTGCAAAATTACAAGAAACCATGAAGAATGTAGCGTAGACTTGAGTAGCCAACTTTAATTTGTGTGATGATTTTAAAGCATGAGTTCAATCTTGAGACACTTCCAAGCATGGTTTTGCATCCCTGCCATCCTGGCTTATAGTAATTGATGGGTCTATTCTCCATTAACTTAACTAGTTCTTTTTTTGAACTGTTATAGTATTGGCCTTCACAACATTCTCTGGCAAAGAGTTCCACAGGTTCCTTGTGTGCTGTGTGAAGAATACTTCCTTTTGTTTGTTTTAAACTTGTTGCCTATTAATTTCATTGGCTGATCCCTAGTTCTTGTATTGTAATCAGTAAAGGCACCATATTCAAAATAGATCAAGGTTCTATGGGATCTTCATGTGTGTGAAATACCTATAAAATGTGTATTCTGTGATGCAAGTCTACAGTCTGACGAGAAAAAAGGGATTGAGTGAATTACCCTCTCTTAGAATAAGGTCCACAAAAGATACTCTGCAAAAAGATAAATGTTTATAGGACCAAATTCTGATCACAGCTATACCTGTTTAAACCCAGAGTAATTCATCTACTTTTAGTGAAGTTACACCAATGTAAATATTGATTTGAGTCAGAGGAGAATCAATCACCATAGCTAAGAGGGTATAAAACAAATGCATCTGCCACATCTCCTCAGGGACACTGAATCATAAATACCCATGAGCACATGGAAATTAGCAAAACAAGGATGATTGGAAATGGCAATCCAATCCTTCATCACCATAAAAGAGTAGATAGGTGTGATTCTGGCAGGGCAGGAGCCAGCAGGCATTAGCTAAGAATTAACAAACTCATAGCTGGAGACCAGATCCATTCACGTATGTATTAGTGTTGCTCAAAAGAGATATTAGTCTCATAAGAATGTATTCAGTGTTTAGACCCTGTTTGTAAATTGCTGCAGGCATTAATCTTATCTTTAATGTCTGTTTTCAGTGCTATAAAGAAACATTTCCGTTTTGCTTACTAACTTTGCAAGTGTTTGCTCTAAATTTGTGAACTCAGATGGGAAGAATGTTTCTCTTGCCTGTCCAGAAGAAACATCAAAATCGGATGGGCCATCAAGAAACATAACAGTACTAAGGACTGGTGAATGGCCCTGTTACATTTTGGCCAGAGACACCAAACTGAAACCAGAGATCCCAAAGCATTGCCTCCTGGGTCCACCCTGAAAGGCACTTAGAATTGGCTGATCACTGCAACTCTATCACCATATGTTACACAGGCAAGTTTCTGCCTAGTGAAACAGCTTTCTGAGCTGGAACTCCCAAGGAGTAAACGCTGGCAAGCCATGTAGTGTGCAGAAACTGCACAGTTGCCGTACTGTAAAAAAAAAACACTATCTTGATGAGAGATGTTCAGCTTTCTGCAAAGGGGCTACAATGCCACGGTGCCAGTATAGACACCATGGTCTTCCAGAGATGTCCCATAATGTTTGTTATGAGTTCCCTGGCCATTGGTGTGAACTCTACTGCCCTGTCTTCAGATGACCAACCATCAATCCCATTCTTTAAATTCCTAGGGAATTTTGAAAGTACCCTTCCTGTTTGCTCAGCAATGCATGCAGTAGTCTCAGCATATCTTTCCAGGTGAGCATGGATGCTCCACATACCATGTGATTCTCCGCTTGGAACAATGGTGAGGTGCTGGACTTCATCAGCATTTGAAGAGTGGAGACTGTCCAGTCTCAGCTGAATTCCATCACAGGAATTATGTTACCGACAAACAGATAACATGCTTCATGATGGAAAGGGGCCATGATGCAGACACACTGCAGTGCAGGGTCGAAATGAAAGAGCTGTGGAAAACCTACCACAAGGCATGGGAGGCAAACCGCTGCTCAAGTGCTGTGTCCACGAGCTGTCAGTTTTACAAAGAACTGGACACAATACTCAGTGGTGATTCTACCTCTACTATGAAGACCCCTGTGGAGACTTCCACAGCTCAGGGGCCAGTCGAGAGTGGACCAAGTCAGACGGAAATGGAGAAAAGCAATCTGGTGCGGGAAGGAGGAGACTCAGAGTCTGAGGACAATTTGATGTTCAGAGTGTGGTGATGCGGAAACAGCGAAGGAGGCCATTGGTAAGTGGCTTCAATTTTGGGAGTCACTGAAGCTAGTTGCTGGGGACAGGAGGATTGCATAAAGCCAACTTGTTTCTGTGCACTGAGCTTGTGGGGAGGGATTTGCAGAAGGCTGCCTCATGTCTGTGTTATGAGAGTAACACCACATGCTTAGGCAGAGCAGCGGATCAGGGTGTTGAGGGAATCCCTCATCTCATGGGAATTTGACTCCGAGATCTCCACAAAAGTGGTGGAAGCCAGAGTGTTGGAGAAGAGCCTCCCTTGATTCCCTGGTCACCCTCAGCAGTGAGACAGATTCCATTACAAACACTGCTTGTGGAAAATGTGGGGACTGTAATGACTGCAATGCCCCCCTACAGTGCTGGCTGACCCAAGAGCAATGTGTCCACTGCAAAATACTGTCCTGGAACACTGACTTCCCCTGGCCCTGTGGATACTCACTATTTTATGGGTCTTGTGGCTCCTCTGTGCTTGCCTAGGTTCATCTGATTCATGATAGGTCTGTGAATAACAGTTGTATTTTAAAACACTGATTCAGTGCTCTATGTGTTGCTTCTGTAAAACATTGCATTTTGGCTTCACAGTTCTGATCTTGGGAGCCCAGCCTCCCTCATTGTTATCAACAGCTGAATGGCTGTGTTGGATTAGAAAGAGGCCATGGAAAAGTAGGGAGGACTTTCTGTGTGAGGTTATGCTGTACTCTGCAGCACACACAAAAAAAAAAAAAAAAAGAATTAAAGGAGTGGTGGGACAGTGAGAAGAGGGACCAAAAGAGAAGCCACAGAGCAACTCAAACATTATGGGGTGCCAAACAGACATGCTCCAGGCATTGATAGGACTACAAACTGATCAGCTTTGCTCCTGCCCTCCCCTGCAGCTGCTGTCACAAAACTCTTTCCTAGCCCTCCCTCCCCTCCGCCACTGCCCATACATTCTTATAAACATCCTGGCTGCCATCAGTACCACTTCATTCCACACCTGCCCCATCACAGTGCAGCCCTGAGGACTCTCAGCGCCCACTGCACTCAACACACGTCTCTCTGCAGTACATCTCTGCTGAAGTACAGTACCCACTGCACTCTGCTCCACAGAGCAAGGTTTCATATGACACCTAGACGTACACAAATCTTTAACTGGCCCAGGACCCCAGTTCCTCCTGGGACTCCCCCTTCCCCTGCTTCCCACTGTGTTGTGCCGATGTATTTTCTGTGTGTGTCTCCCAGCCAGTGGTGGTTGTTTGGTATAAATGCAATCTGTGTTCTATTATCTGAAAGCAAACATGGCCTCAGAAAGCAACAGGCAATTTTATTAAACCATCACAGTGCATCATCCACACCAATCCCAATCACCTACTAGAATTAGAAGCATTCAACTCCCGAGCACTGCAGCAAACATTAGTGGCTTTCAGCTTTAAATTGCTGTCTCAAGGCTTCCCTAATCCTTATGGCTCCACGATGCACAACTGTAATAGCCTTGTTCTCTGGCTGTTCAAACGCAGTCCCCGGGCATTGAGCCTCAACAGTCCAGTCCTGAGTGAAGATTCCACCCTGCCCTTCACAAATACTATGGAGGGTACAGCATGTAGCTATAACCGAAGGAATATTGTCATCATCCAAGTCCAGCCTCCCATATAAGCAGCATTCGCAGGTTTTTTAACTGTCCGAAAGCACACACACAACAGTCATTCTGCACCTGCTCAGCCTGTTGTTAAACTGCTTCTTGCTGCTGTCAAGATTCCCCATGTATGGCTAAATAAGCCACAGCATTAACAGATAGGCAGGGACTTCTAGGATCATAGTGGGCATTTCTACTTCACCAACAGTGATCTTCTGGTCCAGGAAGAAAGTCCCTGCTTGCAGCTTCATGCACCTTTCTGAACCAGTCTGCACCTTTCTGGACCAACCTGCATTAACGTCCATGAAATCTCAACGGTAATCCACAAGTGCCTGTAGATCCAGGAGAAATATCACTTCTGATTAATGTATTTGGTGGCTAGATGGTCAGATGCCAGAATTGGAATACGCGTGCCATCTATCACCTGTCTTCAGTTAGGCAAGCCCATTTGTGCAAAACCATAGACAATTTTATGCATGTTGCCCAGAGTCATGGTCTTTCCCAGCAGGATGCAATGAATGGCCCTGTACCCTTCCCTCAACCTGAATCCAATGGTTCACTTTCCTACTCCAAACTGGTTAGCAACTGATCTGTAGCAGTCTGGAATAACCAGCTTCCACAGTGCAATCGATACATGCTACTCCAACAGCAGGGCAGCTCTTATTCTTATGTCTTTGTGTCACAGTGCTAGGGCAAGCTAATCACACAGACCCATGAAAGTGGCTTTCCTCATCCAAAAGTACTGTAGTCACTGCTCATCATCCCACATGTGATCCCACCACTCCGTGATTGTTTTCCAAACTCAAAAGTGGTGTTCCTCTGTGGTCAGCACCTCCATGAATGCCACAAGAAATCACATGTCATAGATACTGGACATGGCAAGACCAGTGTTAGACACCTTTTGCCTTAGCACTTAAGGAATAAATCATCTGCCACTCAAGATGTTTTAGTGAAAGTGGGCAGCATACTGTTCAGCATTGTGGGATATATTCCTGCAGGCTGATAAAGCAGAGTGGGCAGTAAACGAACTGTTGAAAGATGGCGCCAAATGCAGATGGAAGACCAGGGATTGCTGGGAAGGGAAGAAATACATCATGGGGCATTGGGTCCGGGCCCAGGATGCCCCATGGCTCCCTTCACCTTTCCACAACACATAGCGGCCGAAGAGGGAGAGATGCTTTGTGGGATCGCTGCCTGAAGTGCACCAGCCGAATGCTGCTGCAAGTACCACAAGTGTGAACACGTTATTGCACAACCAGCCGACAATGGGAACTCACAACAGTGGTTTCCCTTTGGCGCTCTCTGAGCAGCAAAGTAACTTTACTGCACAGAACCTTGCCGGTGTAGACATACCCAAGGATTTAGATTGCAACTCATTTGTGTGTGTATGTTTGCATGCTTTAGCCTGTGAATAAATCTCTTACTTCTTTTTGCTAGTTAATAAAACTTTAAATGAGCTTATTACAGGATTACCTACAGGTGTTGTCTTCAGTATGAGATCTAAAATACAAATGGATCTGGGGTGAGTGATTGGTCTCCTGGGACTGGCTGCAACCGGAATATTTGCAATTTTTTGTGTAAGTGACCATTTATCTCAAAGCCCAGCTTCCTAGGTAGCAAGCAAGAGAGACTGGAGAGTCTAAGGCAGGGGTTCCAACAACACATTTTTGGTGGCCTGAAAGTACAGCCAACGATTCTGGCTGGTGGCTGTTCTGAGACTCTGTTGCTACTGAGACTCATGCAGCCCTTCAGCAAGAGCCTACCCTGGGGAAGGTAGGTCAGGAACTCACCAGGCATCTGCAGAGATCCAGGATCCTCGTGCCCCTGCTGGGTGGGAGTGGAGGAGCTTTCCTGGGAAATGCCCCAATGACAATGCCAAAGCCACCTTCACTGGCACTAGAAAGAGCCACCTCCTGTGCCATAAAACACCAGCCCCACACATCTCCAATGGCACTGTCCAGAGCCCTTGAGGTGGCTACACAGTGCAAGGCACCAATCCCTGCTGGCAGCACCAGTGCAAAACACCAAGGCAGCACAACACACCTCGTGCCCTTGGTAACAGCGATTTGGGAGCAACAGCTAGGTGCTTTTCCCCCCTCCACCAATTTCTGCCTATGTTTTGGAGGCAGTCATGCCTGCCAAAAACAAAAACAAACCAAAAAAACAAAAACACTGAGGCTGCTTTGCAGTGATGGTGGCCACATTTGAGAAGTGCTGGTCTATCGGAACAATTTGTGACTCCATGGTGAGACTGTTACAGTGATCCAGGAGCTAATATTTGTCACTGACTGTGTGAAATCTAATTACGTCCCAACTGTTTGAGTGTCTGCCATGAGGTAGGCACTCGTGGCCTCTCTAGACAGGGCCTGTACTCACCACTTGGAACTAAGGATGTTAAGTATTGTGTAATTGACTAATCGAATAGTCTATGCATTTTTGCATAGACTATTCGATTAGTCGATAGGGCGGGGCTGCCCCTTTGAAATGCCGCTACAGTGTTTCAAAGCGGCAGCGCCGCACAGAGCCCAGCAAAAGGGGTAGTGGGGGAAGAGGGTGGGAAGCCACAAGTTGACTATCCTGTCAACTAGTCCTTAACATATCCCTACTTGGGACACAGGAACAGCTGAGTAACAAGCAGCTCCATATCCACAACAGAGTTATCAGTCTCCCCCAGGACCCACTGGCTGAACTGTCTGAACAAACAGCTGAGGTATGTAAATAGGTGAAGATTTTGGCCAGTGATTTTATAGAAACTGAGCCATGAAGGGAAAGCCCTGAGGCCAGAGGAAGCCCTAGGACAAAAGACTTGGTTGATGCCTTCCCGACACCTATGAAGAGGGGATGTGCACAAACCCTGGTCTCACCACAGCTTGAATTCTGGGGGAAGGTAACAAAATCCCTCTCAGAGAGGAATTGTTATCACTCTGTTGCTTGAAATTTAGAGAGGGCAATATTTCTAAGAATAAGCAGGGGATCTTCAAGTTGCTTGGCTGGGATTAGCCCTAAAGAACATATTGCACGTTACAGAAACTATTATTACCTTTTGGAATCTAAGACAATCTCATTTTGTGTGTGTGTGTGTGTGTGTGTGTGTGTGTGTGTATACGCGCGGGTTTACCTTCTCTAACTTTGTAAATCATTCTCATTTCTTTTTTCCTAGTTAATAACTATTTAGTAAGTTTATTGCAGGATTACAAGCACTGTCTTTAGTTTGAGATCGGAGATAATTGATTGGTCTTTTCGGACTGGGAGTAACCTGAATATTGTGATTTTGGTGTCAGGAGCCATGTATCATAAAGGCAGGCTTGCCTAGATGGCAAGACAGGGAGTGCGCCCAAAGGGACTCTCTGTGACTCCATATTAAGGCTGTTACAGTACTTTAGGAGTTCACACTTGTTAGCTGGTTAGTGAAATCTCATTATAGAACATATAGCAAACCCTGTTCCTTGACAGTCTGCTCCCAGGGTCATGAGCTACTCTAGACAACCTGAGACCAGGATTTGGGACATCCACCAATGGAACCGAACTCAAAGACTCTCCTCCTAAACAAGACAAAGACTGGCTTATGGGATTATACCTCCCAGGTAGAGCTGAACCTTGGTAGTTCAGTTTGTTCACTGTCAGAAAGGGGAAGATGCCAAGAGGGAGTCCTGAATTAAGTTGTTCCACAAACAAGCCAATGTTCAGGTTCTCTGACTAGATTGGGAGGATGTGATAAAGTCTGAGAGACCAGACACTGGGATTTCCCCCATCGCCTTACAGACAGCATTAGCAAAAGCCCCAAAGAGGCCTGACTCCAAGAGACAGGCATAGGGAATGCACAGATTACCAAAGGACAGAATAATGGATCCAGAAAGAATCTAATGTCATCTCTAAGCCCTAGCCAATTCTAGGCATATAACTCACATATAGCACTCGACTATCCCAGACCACACCATGCATTGATTCAGGAGAGATTCCAACCAGTCCTGCCTGCCTTGTACCAGTCAATCAAAGGGATGATTAATGAGATGAAGGAAACAGATTTGATCAGAAGACACTACAGTCCTCAGGCAGTTCTCAGTCAAGGTGAACAGAAAACTATAGTTCTGCATGGACTATTGGCAAAGTGCTTGCACCAAAGCTGGGCTGGGAGCTGAGCCAAGCACCAGAGATGTCTCATGAAGTGTTAGCCCTGATGGTAAACAGAGCCACGGGCCAAAATAATCACATGGGGCCTGTCTTTACCAGACAACCAGGAAACAACAGCAAACTGTCCTGTTACAAAGAAAGGAGAGAAAGAATAGTAAGAGGCTGCATCAGGAGCTCTTAATGATGTGAAAATAGAAAAGGAATTTTACAAAAATTGGAAACAAACAAATTACTAAGAGTGCATATAAACGAATAGCACAAGCATGCAGGAACAAAATCAGAAAGGCTAAGGCATAAAATGAGTTACGCTTAGCAAGGGACATAAAAAGGAAAGAAGATGTTCTATAAAAACATTCAGAGCTAGAGAAAGAGGAAAGACAGAGCCCATCCACTAATTAGCAGGCGGAGCGCTTATAACTAATGACATTGGAAAGTCTTAGGTATTTAATGCCTATTTTGCTTCAGTCTTCACTAAAAAGCTCAGTGGTGATCAGATATTTTACACAATATTAACCACAAGGGGGAAGGAACACAAGCCAAAACAGGGAAAGAACAGGATAAAGAATATTTAGATAAGTTGGATGTATTTAAGTCAGCATGGCCTGATTAAATTCATCCTAGGTCACTTAAGGATCTAGTGAAAGCAGTCTCAGAATCATTAGCTATTATCTTTGAGAATTTATGGAGGATGGGTGAGGACCCTGGTGTCTGGAGTTCAGTGTGTATAGTGGGGTCCCACAGTGATCTGCCCTGGGTCTGGCACTATTCAATATTTTCATTAATGGCTTGAATAATAGAGTGGAGTCTATGCTTTATAAAATGTGCAGATGATACCAAGCTGGGATAAGCTACAAACATTTTGGAGAATAGAATTATAATTTAAAATGATCTTGACAAATTGGAGATTTGGTCTGAAATCAACAAGAAGAAATTTAATAAAGAAAAGTGAAAAGTACTACATTTAGGAAGAAAAAAAACCAAGTGCACAACTGCAAAATGGGGAATAACTAGCTAGGCAGTAATACTGCTAAAAAGGATCTGGGGGTTATAGTGAATCACAAATTTAGCATGAACCAACAATGTGATGCAGTTATGAAGAATATCACTCTGGGGTTCGTGAACAGAAGTGTCATGTGTAAGACATGAGAAGAAATTGTCCTTCTCCGCTTTGCACAGATGAGGGCTCACCTGGAGTCCTGTGGCCAGTTCTGGGTACCGCACTTTAGGAAAGATGGGGACAAATTAACGAGTCCAGAGGAAAATAACAACAATGATAAGAAGACTGAAAGGGAGGAACTGATCCTTGTCTTCAAATATGATAATGGCTGGTATAAAGAGGATGGTGAGGGACTGTTCTCCATGTCCATTGAAGAGAGGATAAGCAGTAATGGACTTAATCTGCAGCAAGGGAGATTTAGGGTAGACACTAGGGGAAATTTTCCAACTATAAGGGCATCCCACGGAAGCTGTGGAAGCTAGAAGCTTTTAAGAACAGTTAAGGCAAACTCCTGCCGAGGGTGATCTAGGAGTGCTTGGTCATGATTCAGTGCAGGGGGCTGGACAAGATGACCTCTTGAGGTCCTTTCCCTCCCTATATTTCTATGATTCTATGAGAGAACAGCCCAGTTGCATATGAAGAGCCGCTAGAGCAAATGATGTGCCACAAGCAACTGACTTGAACATGACTCAAGGGACATGGACCCAACCATGCACCAGGAGGTGGCAACCTTGATTCCACACCTGGCAGTGCTAGGCAGGATGGGATTCTGGGCAGCATTGGGCCTAAACTTGTTTCTGAAGGTCTGTGCCTAAGTGCACTGGGAGATACCAGCACTTCACTTGCCTCAGGAGGCACAGGCTCAGAGGTACACCAGGAAAAATGGGTCTGTAATTTGTGCCAGGATGTGGGCCTAATGGCTACAGCAACTAAGGCTGTGAAAGGTTAACCGGTAAGCATCACCCTAAACAGATGACACTTAACCGGTTCCAGTTAACCAGTAACCGGTGGGGGCTGTAGCAGCTCCCTGACTGTCATGGGCAGGGGCTGCTCTGATGGAAGCTGGGAGGCAGGGGCTGGGAGCCAGCAGAGCCAGCCACAGCCCCAGTGGGAGGCTGGGAGCTAGGAGCCAGGAGCCAGCAGCCAGCCCCAACCTGGGGCTAAGGGCAGGAGCCCCACGGGCTGGGGGCTGCGCCAGCTGGGCTGGAGCGGTTCCCAGCCCAGATCCCCTTTAGTCTGTTAATCAGTTAAATGTTAGGTTAACCTAACATTTAACAAGCTAACTGATTAACCAGGATTTTATATCCCTAGCAGTGACCGAAAGCAGAGCTGATGGCACTCCTAGAACAAACCCGTTTGTTTGCTAATCAGCTGTGAGTCATGAATGAGCCTGGATGTTTTCCCCAATGCTCTGAACCTTTGAAAAGGCGGGGGGGTGGGTGGCTCTTTTTAACTTCGGACACCACAGCTACTCAGGAAGAAGTCATCCCTAAAGCGTACCATAGAGAATCTACGAATCAAAGAGTTTTGTGATCATATACCATGTTGCCCTATCAACATTTATCTGGAGTGAGGATTTGAAGCGTCGATGACAAGCCTGAACAAACAGTCAAAGACATTTACAAAAGGGAAACTGAAAAAAGTAATGATTCAAGTGACTTCTGCTTCAAAAAGCACAACCTTACTTTTTTTTCCCCTTTTGTAAACCATATAAATTAGAGTCAGGAAAATCTGAGGAAGAACTAAGTTTAAATCTTCTTCAAACTAATTTAAAGACTCCTGAAGGGGCAGATGACAATGGGGAAGTGCCTCTTCCAGCCAGCAGGAGATGAGCAGGGATTGGATAAGGATGTGGGAGAGGGATAAGGATCTTGCGCAAAAAAGGGGGTTTTGCGCAAAACGGACACGTCCACACTGCCTGTTTTTGCACAAAAACCTCTTGCGCAAAAGGAATCGGAGGAATTATGCAAATGAAGTGCAACAATATGCTAATCAGTGCTTCATTTGCATTGCCTCTTCCGGCAAAAACTCTTAGTGTAGACAAATCCAAAGAGTGACTTCCAGTAGACACAACTCAGCTTAGAGTCTAATGGCTCAGCCCAGTACAGGAAGTTCACTTTGGATTCACAGTAACGATTGGGGCCCCAGTGTATCTCACACTGGTGCCCAGCCCTGCCTGGGAACAGAGTGGTGGACTTCCTTCCCACCATTCTTGGTGCCCAGCTATCCCTTTTCAAAACTGGCCTTGCAACAGTTGACAACTAGCCAGGACATAAGAGCACCTTGCATATGCTCTCCCTCAGACAAGGCAACTGAAGAGCTGACAAGACAACTGTGAATCATCCCAATTGTTAATAAATGATGTAAAGTCCCAATTCCAGTCTTGGATATGGTGCACATGAACTAACACACACACACACACACACACACACACACACACACGGAGTGAGCCTGGCCAATGCAGAGGGAGCTCTACTAATTAACTAATTAAAAAGTAGAGAGTACATGCCCCCATTAGCATGTGAACTTTTGCCCTTAACAAAGCTGTGTACAAGGAAATGAGTCAAATGACTGAACGCAGAACATTTACTTAGAACAGTAAATACCGCCTGAGTACAACAGCTGAAGAGCTCAGGGATACAGATCTGTTCCAGAAAATGGTTGCTATGGTTGTTCTATCATGCTACCGCCGTATCAGTCTCTCTCAAAGACACAGGAGGGGTTCAGAAATGTGCCAGAATTAGGGTCAAAGAAGAGGCAATTTCTGCCTCTTCTGTTCAGGTACTGCAAGATCCTTCAGAACAAGCTAGTTTAAAGGCTGTCCCATGTTGCACTCAACACTGGCAAAGCCCCTATAGAGCTTGCAACAGCAGGGAAGTGACAGATTTCAGTACTATTCTGGCTATGTCTCCTCCTGTCCTCACCCCTGCTCAGAACATCCCCAGTGCTGGTGGGGGACAGCTACAGAGGTGCCACAAAGTTGTTTGTATTTTGGTTCATGGGATCTGTCTCTTTAAGAACAAGGTGAAGTACTGGACTGTAGAATATGGCTGAACGTGATAGAGCTGCATGTGAGAAAATTCACCGTGTATATTCAGGGAACAGAAGTACCTGCCACTGTAAAGTCCAACAAGGAGCTTGAATTTGATATAATTTATTTTTTCATTTATCTTTTCAAGAAGCAAGACTCATTCTTGAAGGCATAACATAAGGATGTATTTCAGACTGGATGCTTTAGGGGTCAGATTTTTTAAATCAGCGTCTGGATAATTTGCATCCAAGCATTTTAAAAGAGCTGGCTAAGGAACTTACCAGATTCATCATGTCGATCAGTCCTGGAAGAGCAGAGGAATTTCAGAAGAAAGCTTATGTTGTGCCAAAGTAAACAAGACGACCCAAGTGATTACAGATCTGTCACGATCCCAGGCTGCTAGAACCTACATGGCTGGAACCATAGGGACTCACATCTGGTGACATCTCTGCATCACCACAGGAAGCTCAGGCTAGGTTCCTGCAGGAGGACCATGTAAAGTTGGATTCTCCAGGAATTGCTGCCCCTCAGGACCTGAGTGGCAACCCTTTGCAGCTGATTGACTGGCTGATGCCAGTACTTAAGCCAGGAAGTCATCAAGGAGAACTGTCTGAGCAATACCACAGACTAGTGAAGTCAGTACAAACTAAAATTTCATACAGACAAAAGAAGAAAGTAAGCAATTTTTCAGTAATAAAGTGCTGTGACGCCTTTGTATTTTTATGTCTGATTTTTGTAAGCAAGCAAGCAAGTAGTTTTAGCTGAGGTAAAACTTCGGTATACCAGACAAATCAGATTTCTGAAAGGTGAACAGTAATTTGGGAATGTTGAAAACCATTGTCTTGGAGGCTGTAGTGGAAGGGCACCGAGAAACAATGTTTCAATGTGACACAGCCCACCCCCCGTATTCTTCCCAATAATTCTTGCATTCCTTTGTTGGAACAGTGTGACCTGGTGGCTGAGGTGCCTTAGCTTGTCCTCTGAATGCTATCAGAAAATGTGTCTCCAAGTTTCCCCAGTTTGTCCAGATCATTTTTAGTTATAACCCTAACCTCCAAAGCACTTGCCACCCTTCCATTTTTGTATAATCTGCAAACTTTATAAATATACTCTCTACGCCAGGGCTACTCAACTTTGGAAGCCCCGGGGGCCACAATGATACTCACAGCACATGCCGAGGGCCACAACTTAAGTGTGGCTGCATATACATGCAAATATATATGCAAATAGCTTCTTTCACACTGATGGGCATGAATTCAAAGATTAAGGCAAGACTACACAACACGCCGGCCCCATTTAAGTCAGTTCAGCTGATATTAATAAAATGCAATATTTACCCGATTTCCACCCATATGACAGCACTTTTAATCAGCAATGACAGTCCAGGAATTTAACTACTAAAACGCGTATCAACAGAAGACCATTATATTCATTCACCGTTGTGGAGCATGTTCCTAGTGGAGGCCATATTCAAAGGATCCCACCTGTGGGCCACGTGTTAAGCCCCGCCCGCGTAAACCCAAACTGCACTGTGGGCAGCAAACTAATGGGCCGTGGGCCACATGCGACCCATGGGCCCGCGTGTTAAGTAGCCCTGCTCCATAGCATTATCTAAATCATTGATGAAATCAATGATGAATCATCAACAAACAGGTGTGTTTTAAGAGGAGTCTTGCAGGGATCGGTTCTTGGTCCTGCAGTATTTAATAATTTTATTAACGACCATCAAATCATCACTGATAAATTTGCAGATGACACAAACTGAGAGTATGGTAAATAATAAAGAGGAGGTGGCCCTGAGACAGAGCAATCTGGGTCATTTGGTAAACTGGGCACAAGCAAGCAATATGCATTTTAATAGGGCTAAATGTAAATGTACACATTTAGGAACAGAGAACGAAAGCCATTCCTATAGGATGGAGGAAAAAGTTTGGAGGGTATGGTGGATAATTAGTTGAACACGAGTCCCCAATGAGACACATTGAGCTAATGTGGCCAAAAGAGGTAATACAATTCTGGGGTGCCTAAACAGGGGAATCTTCAGTAGAAGTAACAAGAGAGTGTTGATAAATTGGAGAGGGTTCAGAAAAGAGCCATGAGGATGATTAAAAAATTAGAAAATATGCCTTAGACTCAAGGAGATGCTAATCAATCACTGCATCTATTTCAGTTAACAAAGAAAAGGGTCAGGACAGGAGTAACTTGATTACAGTCTAGAAGTACCTAAACAGGGAACAAATATTTGATCATGAGCTTGTCTAACACAATCCTGTGGCTGGAAGTGGAAGTTGGACAAATTCAGACTGGAAATTAATCATACATTTTTAATAGCGAGTGACTAACCATTGGAACAATTTATCAGTTCTGCATCAATGACAATTTTTTAAATCAAGACTGGATTTTTACTAAAAGACATTCTCTGGAAATTATTTTTGTTAAATATTTCGGGCATGCGTTATACTGTGGTCCTTTCTGACCTTGGAATCTATGGGTATGTCTACACTACATGGCTCCGTCGACGGGAACTATGTAGATGAGCTTTGTAGACATAGCAAAATGAAACGGCGATTTAAATAATCGCCGCTTCATTTACATCAAAATGGCTGCTGCGCTGTGCCGATCAGCTGTTTGTCGGCTCAGCGCGGTAGTCTGGACACTTAGCGGTCAACATCTAAAGCCTTTGTCGACAGCCCCGTTATGCCTCGTGGGATGAGGTTTACCAGGGTGGTCGACGAAGGCTTTTGATGTCGACCTCCGAGCGTCCAGACTACCGCGCTGAGCCGACAAACAGCTGATCGGCACAGCAGCCATTTTGATGTAAATGAAGCGGCAATTATTTAAATCGCCGCTTCATTTTGCTATGTCTACAAAAGCTCATCTACATGGCTCCGTCAACGGAGCCATGTAGTGTAGACATACCCTATGAGTATAGGATGCTGCTAGTGAGTTATAGAGCTTTTCACGAGGATCACCAGTCTGAATCCAGCCCAGCTCAGTCATGGCTAAAAGGTGTTCTTGCATAATAGATATACGGTGGCCCCTAGATATCGAATGAGTTTGGTGGATCTCAGTTTCAACTCCCACATCTCAAAATCACAGTCATGCTTTATGCTAATTGACAGGCTCGGCAGAGAGGCCAAAAGATCAGTTTTTTCTTGTAGGTCATGTTTTCTAAACCTTTAAATCATTTTCATTGCTCTCCTATGGATATTCCCCAATTTGTCCACACCTTTCCCGAAGTCTGGTCCCCAGAACTGGCCACAATACTCCCACTGAAGCCTTATCAGTGCTGAGTAGAGCAGAAGAATTATAATACTCCTGCAAATCAGAATGACGTTCACCTCTTTTGCAAAAGTATTACATGGTTCACTCCTATTTACTTTGTGATCCACCATAAAACCCCGATCTTTTCCTGCAGTATGCCTTCCTAAGCAGTCATTTCCCCTTTTGTATTTGTGCAGCTGATAATTCTTTTCTAAGTGTAGTACTTCACATGTGGCTTTATTGAATTTCATCATATTTATTGCAGAACATTTCTCCAGTTTATATTGATCATTTTGAATTCTAATCCTGTCCTCCAAAGCACTTTCAACCTCCCCCAGACTGGTTTTATCCGCAAACTTTATAAGTGTATCCTCTATGCCATTTTCAAAATAATTTACAAAGATACTGAACAGACCCAGAGTCAGGTCAGATTCCTCCAGGACCCTACTTAATATGTTCTTCCAGCTTGATTGTGAACCGTTAATAACTACTCTGAGTACATTTTTCCAACTAGTTGTACACCCACCTTCTAGTAGGTTAATTAGGCTATATTTCCCTAGGCTTATGATACAGTCATATGAGTATCAAAAGCCATATTAAACTTAAGACACATTATATCTATTGCTTGCCCATTATCTACTCTGTCAAAGCATATTAGGTTAGTTTGACATGACTTGTTCTTGAGAAATCCATGATGACTATTACTTATCACTATTATCTTCCAGGTGCTTACAAATTGATTGTTTGTTTGATTTATTTGCTCCATTATCTTTCCATGTATTGAAATTAGGCTGTCTAATCCTTTTTCTTCTTTCTACAGACAGGTACTGCATTTGCCCTTTTTCAGTTCTATGGGATCTCTCCTATCTTCCACAACTTCTCAAAAATAATTGTTAATGGCTCAGAGATCTCTTCAAACAATTCCTTAAGTATACCAGGAACTATTCATCAGTCCCTGAGGAGTTGAAGACATCTAACTTGTCTAAGTAATTCTTACATTTTTCCTTTCCTAGTTTAGCTTTGGATACTATCCCATCTATACTGATGTTCACTGTTGTTGGTTGTTGAATCATTGCTAACCTTTTTAGTGAAAAATGAAACAAAAAAGACATTTAATACTATGGCCATTGCTGCTTTTTCTGTTATGGTATGTCTACACAGCAGGGCTTAACTTGAATTAAGCTATACAAATTGAGCTACGTCAATTGCATAGCTTATTTCGAAATAGCTTATTTTGAAATTGGGAGCATCTACACAGCACTTATTTCAAAATAGAGCATTCTTCCTCTAACTTCTCTTACTCCTTGTACAATGAGGGTTACAGGAGTTGGAGTAAAGTCTTCCAGCTTGACAGTATTTCAACATTA
The DNA here is from genome assembly GCA_019425775.1 of Rafetus swinhoei. Taxonomy (NCBI): domain Eukaryota; kingdom Metazoa; phylum Chordata; order Testudines; family Trionychidae; genus Rafetus; species Rafetus swinhoei. The sequence continues at coordinate 262,069,892 of CM033437.1, read as the reverse complement.
TTTTGAAATAACTGCCTGCTGTGTAGACACGGACTAAGTTATTTTGAAATAACACTAGTTATTTCGAAATGATGTTGCTCTGTAGACATACCCAATTGGTCTTCCTCCTCCTTGAGTGATGGGCCTACTCTATCAGTACATACCTCTAATGTACATGTCAAATATTTTCTGTTATTCCTTATGCCCCTAGCTAGTTTAATCTCATTTTGTGCCTTATCCGTTCTAATTTTGTCCCAACATGTTTATGGTGATTTTATTATCTTCATTCTTCATAATTTGACCTTGTCTCCACATTTTGGATTATTCTTTTTTGAGTTTCAGGTTGTTTCAGGTTCTCCTGGTCTTTCACTGGATTTCCTATCCTTCCTGTGCTTTGGGACAATTTGTCTTATGCTCTTAATAATGTCTCTTTAAAAAAACTGCCAACTCTCTTGAACGATTTTCCCTTAGACTTGCTATCCTGGGATCTTATCTACCTCTTCTCTGAGTTTCCTAAAGTCGGCAATTTTTTAAGTCCATTCTGCTTTTTTTCCTTTGAATCATTCCTGAGAATTGTGAACTTGATCATTTCATGATTACTTTCACCAAACTGCCTTCACCTTGAAATTCCATCTTCAGATATGCAAATGAACACATTAAATAATTTACCTAAAATGTCATACATGGAGCTGCATCCAAACCCCATCCCATTGAAAATTACTTATATCTTTCTCTAGTGGCTGGAGTCCTAGTTTCTCTTACAGTTAGTAAAGGCCTGTAATTTTGATACTGAAGTTCCTGACTGATAGCCCCTATGTCATATATGTAAAGTGAAGCAGGTGACTGCAGTGTCTACAGACAGGGATCCATTAGAATGACTACTCATTAGGGACTGTCCTTAAATCTGACTGTACTCATTCAGGACTGTTCTTAAATCTCTGTGTTGTAGGGGGCTAAAAATATTAAATAAAACAGGAAAACGGATGCTGAGGGGAACTATGAGTGCTTCTATTAACTTTGTATGCAAATTAATATGATAATGTACTGGCAACCTGTATTTGAGAGGAGATGGTGTCCTTGTACTATTGAAGATACAGAATCCAGCTCCCACAGATCCTTAAGGAAGTAAAAAGCTAGTCATTCTTTGATATAAAGGAAGTCCTGAAGAGAGAGGGGTTAACTTGATGAGCATCTTCACCACCCTCCTCTCCCCCAGTTCAGTCCAAGAGTCTCCAAACATGTCCTACCCTCTCCCATTTCCTCTCCTTGGTCAGAAGGATGATCACCAGCTTGGGGTGCATCTGGTAGCCGTCCTCACTGAAGGACAAATTCCTGCCTTCAAAGGTGACATTAATCAGGTACCTAGAAGACAGAGAAAAGACACAAGATGTTAAACACATGGAAACCGCAACAGAACAAGGACCTACCTCCCTGACCACAGTTTAAATGAGGGTTGGACTTAGAACAACAGGAAGAGAATCAGAGTGAATGGGTGAAGGAGGAGTGACAGCGGAGTAACAGGAGAGCAGTTACTCAAGGAGTCAAGAGGAACAGACAGACCTAGGCACTTCCCACACACCATTACTGGTTGCTGTGATAGGATGATCACTTTCCTCTCTGGCTCTGAATTGCTGTGTGACTAGGAACCACCACAATCACATGAGTGCAAGCATGCTCACAGCACTGAATGCCCCCTCCCAGATAGGGTCTATTCCTCACTATCTCTCAGAGAGGCATCTCCTTCGCATACCATTAATGATGGACATGGTACTAGGGCACGGAGGTGGAGACAGTCGTTTCATCAGGTGGCCAGCTAATGAGGCAGGGACAGGGGCTGCAAGGAGTGGAGAAAGGAATGTGAAATATGCATCTAGCGGCCCTATTTAAGTCCCATTGATATCAGTGCACTTTTTGGCTTTGACTTTCAATGGCAGCAGAACTGGGCCCAAAGTGTATTTTTGAGACACAGAATTAATCCAAAGAACAAAGCCTCCAATTACCAGTTAAAAGTACCTTTCTCTAAGAATGGGCTAGAGAACTCATTTTAACTAGTGGGATCACACAGTAAAACTCACAAAGACAACCAGCCAACCAAATCAATGGAGCACCTTCTCAAGCCCTCATTTTGTCTATATAGTGGGTGCCTTGTTTCTGAGCTGCCCAGTCCAGTCTTGGGCCATCCCATAATAAAAACAGAAATGGTCTATTAAACCAACTGGGCCTCATCCTCATTGACACTATGATCACTTTGCACCACTCTGGCATTGACAAAGGCTTTCAAGGAAACATCACTTGCAGTTATACTCACTTTTAAGGGTCCTTTACACTGCCAACGCATTTTAAAGAGGCCTTGGTGTATCTGAGAATCAGGACTATTATTTTTAACCAGTATGATGTTCAAGTGACATGTTTTATTTTAAAATTAGTCTGTGGAAGTGAGGGAGAGGAAATATATATATTTCATAGACCAGGAGCCTCCAAGAAATATTTGGCAGTCTCCCCTATTTGTATATTTTACTTCAACCTCACAATCCTATTGCCACAGAGTTAGAATTTGTCATTACCCACATGCTATATTACAAGTATTACATAATCATAAAAGCTAGAGGTGACCATCTTGTCTGCAGGTTTGGCTCCAGCAACTTTTTTGGTGTTTTGTCCAGTCCCATTTTAAAATTACCAGGACAGTGTTTCGACCACCTACCTCAAAATACTCTTCCACTCTAATATGCCACTGGGATACTGGCAGACCAGGTGCCAGCTCATGCCAAGCATCCCAGACCTCAGTGGAACACTGACAAATACACAGCAGAAATCAGCCTGGCTCACTTATATGTTAATGTGGTTCAAGTAAGTATTAGAATTGTAAACACGTGTTTGGAGTTTTGACTTTACGGAATGCTTGTAATCTCACTTGTAACATCTATATCCTATATTGTATGATAATATTTAAGCATTTGTATTATAAGTCTCTGTAACTGTGTAAATCACCAGACAGGAAAGGACTAATTCATGTAAAGAGCTGAGCTCCTACTGAGAGCATTATATCCTTCCTAACAAGGAAGACCCATTAATACCAAGTGAACAGTTGTGGGACATTAAAGAGGACAAAAGACTGTTGATTGTTCTTCAACCACCATCTCTATGAAATGAGATATGCATATGAATTCCTCCCATTTGCTGAGTTTGCAGCTCAAAGAACAAGGCGGAAGGCCATAAAATCTCCTAACAAGACACAACTATATCTCATTGCTGATTGACTCTGGAGCTGAGATTTCTAGGCATAAGAAAACGATCCCCAGCTGCTTAGCTTGGGTTAGCCCTCAGGGACATACAGAGCTTGCTGATTAAAGAAACTCACTTTGTGTATGTGCACTTACCAGCTTTAACCTTGTAAATTACTCTCTAGTTTCCTTTTCCTCTTTAATAAATCTTTACATAGTTTACTATAAGATAGGCTACAAGCATCTTTATTGTGAGGCCTAACGTGCAGTTGACCTGGGGTAAATTATGGGTCCACTGGGAGTGAGAGTAACGTGAATACTGCTGTGATTTGCAGTATAAGGGACCATCTATATCAGAAAAGAATGCCTGCTTGAGTGGCTCCGTGTGCACAATGAAGCCGTCTGTAACTCCATGTTAAAGCTGTTATAGTGCCTATGGAGATTACACCTGAATACTGGTTGTCAACATCTAAGTATAGAGCTCGCAACCAGCTTGGGGTTTGTGCCCTGGATCCTAAAAGTCTGCCCTGAGGTTGGCACTCACTCTTGAGCCATAGGACAACTGACAAAAACACGGTTAGGAAAGGTTTCCTGATACTCCAGCTAAATTTTCCCCTTCTTTGTACTTAAGCTAGTCTAAAAAAATTCCTCTCCCTTTGAAATATTTAAAACTCTAAATATTTGTAGATTATTATCATTAGTAACCCCATAGTAATTTACCCAAATGGCTGTGTATAGAACTGGCCACATTGTTGAAAAGCAACTAACAATTTTAGGTGTCCCCCTTTATGGGTGCTCAATTGGAGTCCAAAGGGCCTGATTTTCAGAAGGTGGGTGTGTATCATTTTCTAACACTCCGGCCTCTTTTATGGTCAGTTTAGTCAGACACCCAAAATCACTAGTCAGCTTTTAAAATCTTGGCCTTGTAATGTCTGGAACATTTCCTCATGCTGTAAGTCATCCCATCTCAGAGCCACTTTTGTTGCTTTTCCCTGAATTCCCTCCAATTATTTTGCATCATTCTGGTACTGAGTACCAAACAGCACACAGCATTCTAAATGAAAGGCTACCTCAGAGCACCAACAAAAACTGATAAGATCCCTTCAAAGTGAAGCCCTCCTGAGAACTATTTCAATGTGAGTTAGCATGCAGCTTTGTTTAGGTGGTTAGAAAACAATGGCAAATCAAAGAGATTAACTACGCATCAATACTAGATATATCTAACGGCCTCCCAAGAGCAATACACAATGGGAGAAATCTCCATCCTCATAGCCTGGAGACAGCAGGAAATTTCATGGAAATCAGCAAGAGATATTTGACAACACAGTTTCTTTTCTTTTTGTTTTTCATTGCAAATATCAGAATTATAATAATAATTAGGGAGGAACCAAGAGTTGCATTGAGATTTGCACCTAAAGCATCACTAAGATCCCTCTGTTTCACACTTTAATGACTGAATTTAGTCTCCAAAATTGGCACAAGAACTCTTCAGAGAGTTCTCTTTCTACCTCCGAAGTAACACATTTACCAGCTTTTGCCAAGGGACTACTTAAACATGCTCCCTCTAGGAAATCTTGCCCTGCTTTGCTTACATTTCTGCAGATCCTTCTATCTAAACAACTACTGTACAGTACCCATGATCTCCACTCCTTAGACACACAGATTTGCACATTCTAATTGTATCTCTGACATAGGCCACTTTTGAAATGTTAAAATTAAACCCACAATTACTCTCCTTTGGTAGGACAAAGGACTTGCACTACACCACAATTACCCAAATGGATTTGCTCAGATCTGTTAGCTACTTCCTGGTCAGTACAGAGATCCTGGGGAACCAGAAAGGTATGCTGAGTAGCTGAGGGTATTGGGGATGGACTGTGATAAGAAGACAGGCCTCTGGGCATGGGTATTGGTTAACAAGGATGTGGGGGGAATGAGCAGCTGAGCAGGAATATACGAGGGACCCAAGGCAGAAGAGGCTTGTGTGAAGGGTAAATGGGGGCCTGCAGCTATGTAGAGGGCCTGGGGTGATGGAAGCCCTGTGTGTCTGTGCCAATGTATTGGTGTTCGAAGAACTCTCTGACACAGCAAACCAACATGACAGCAATGCCCAGGGAGCTGACTGTCAATGCATACAACACCGGCACACTAACTTCTCCCCAACCCCCCAGCACTGCTGCCTTGGAAAGTGTCCCAAGTAGCCCTGACCTCCTCCAACCAGCCACACCCAAGTAAGATCCACTTTCTACTAGAAGCCCTCAAAACACCACCTCCCCCAAGCAAGGAGCTGAGTGAGAATGAGAATATAGGGGTGAGCAGAGGGACTGCTCAGCATCTCTGCACTGAGGCTTCAGCTATGGAGGGAAGAGACTGGTGTCGTGGGTGGTAGATGAGGGCGAGGCAATTCAGAGAAGATGAAATCATGGTTGTAGGTTTCAACGGTTGGGCGAGGAGTTAACTAGTGATTTCCTGGGGAGGAGGGAGAGTTATGCATTACCTGATGATACAGGCACTTGAGCAATCTTAATTGCCTTTTAAAAAAGCTTTTTGTTTAGTGGAATAATCATAATACATGCATATCTCTAGTACCTCATTTCAAACATTAAAAGGTAAAAAACCCTGCCTTCATTTACACCTTGTGCTACCCCTCTGGGTTCAGTGGAGCTGCCAACAATGCATGGGCAGACCCTGTCTTTAGGGAATTAAGATGCACGCAATATTATCCTCATTTTATAGATGAGCAAACAGGAACTAAAAAGGTATGTGACTTGACCCACGTCACAAATCAAGTCACTGGAAGAGCCCATAATAGGACCCGAGAGGCCTGACTTCCAGTCCTGTGCTCCATCCCCTAAGCTGCATTCACTTTCCTAAATTTGAGTTTGTCAGCATTACTGGTTAATGGTGAGTGGTTCCAAAACCCTGTGGAACAGGAAATAGAGCATTAAAATCATACAGAATGGCCAATTTGGGACTCGATGGTTGCAGAGGAGTTACTATGACAACTTAAATGGCTTCAGCTAGTGATGGGGAAAACATGGGAAAATTAATGTTTTTAAAGAAAAAAAAAAGATAGCTGAATTTTTCTGAGCCTCAGATATAGGTTTGAAGGGAATGAGTTAGAATTCTGAGCTAATTCCGCCTCTCGTTTCCAGTTGCTTGAGAGCAGATTTTTTATTCGTGGAGTTAGAGACAAGGTGAGCTGAATTGGAATATGATCCAGCTCAGACAGTAGAGGTCTCTCTCCAACACACGCATGCCCCCCCACACACACACGTACACACGCACGCACTCCTGTGTTCTGTCATTCCATGTTACAGTCAGAAGCGACGAACAGCCAGTCTGAAAATGGCCCAATTATCCCAATATCTGCTGTGTTCCCTAATTAGGCATCTCATAAAAATTAAAAACCACTCCACTGGCAACATCTTCTCTCTGAGTGGCAGGGTATGAAAGAGAAATAAAGGAAGAAATGGGAGGACAGTAGGAGAGGGAGGAAAGAGAAATGCAGAAAAATGTATCTCTAGGCAAGAATGTGCTCAGCATAGCAGTGAGGATTAAGGTGGAGAATGTGGTAGGAGGGTAACATCAACCCCTGTGTGGTGACTCGTTAATCAGCAGAGGGCAGCAAAAGTTGGTGAGACTGAGTCACAAAAGAGAAGCAAGAGGCACCAGCGTGCATGCCTTTTACCTGCTGAGATCTTCTACAGGACACCATTTTTTCTGTGGGGAGGACTAGAGTACAACCCCAGACAGAAGATACCGTAAATTGGAACTGCATACACCCATATAAAACAGAATAGGGCCCAGGAATGAAGCCTTGATATCATTCCAGATTAGACACATGATCTGCTAAAACGGTCCCAAGCCCCAGGGTCCTAACCAATGCCCTTCAATCTAGATTTTCGCACTCCGTGGTAACCGGTCCTCAACCATCACATACAACTTTGTCAATACACCTCATTACTGCACCTCCTGCTACTTCATTCCTAGGCTTCTCCTGAACAGATGGTCAGTACATTTGGTGCATTTACTGGACAAACAAATGGGAAATTGGGACAATCACATTCATCTTCACTTGTGAATTTTGGTCTCCAAAGGCAAGCGATGTAAGGATGAGGGACAAACACAGCCCACTGCATCTCTCAACAGCCCTACAACTCTTCATCCAGCCCTTACCTCCTCCCGTAGTTAGTTCGTTCTCAAATGCCCTTACAATATCACCAACATTTCCATCTATACTCAAGATGAGAATCAGATAATGTAGTTAACAAAGGAAAACAACCCACCTTTCCCCTCACTACTGAATCAAACCTGATTCCCAAATTTTTAAAGGTACAAAGTCATTTTGGATAACATTCCTCCCCCACCATTTTTTAAAACTTCTAATAACCCCTCTCTGCTTCTAGATTTTGGCTAGGGCTCAACATCCTCAAATATTGGAAACATATTGCCATGAGTACCCCAAGCCCACTTGGCGACACCCAAAATCTCTTGAGACAGGCTGTTATCATGAGATGTCAAGTCCAGTTACACAAACCAAGCGATTGGGATTAATTTGTCTGAGCGCTAGATTTGCCTTCAGAGTATAGCTATGAAGGAAGTGGTTTCCTGTCTTCAAACATGTTTCAGATATCAGCATTTTTGCCATCTTAAGTTGGGATGAAAACACATTAATTTGGGTCTGCTGGTTGCCAGATGTGGGGTTGGAAAGGGATTTTCCCTCAGGTCAGATTGGCAGGGAGCTTGGAGGGGATTTTGCCTTCCTCTGCAGTATGGGTCACTTACCAGGATTATTTTAGTAGATCTCACTTCATCATTTCCCTGCCATTGCAGGGGCCCTCAGGCATTGCTGGACCAACCTCCTTCCTGTACTCTGCCTACGGCATGTAATGGCCTAGTGTCATGTGGGCCATTATACTTTGGTCTCATTTTTATTGTTGGGTTTAGTGGGTGGCTCTGGGTGGGTGTTGATGGCCTATGAATCCAGGGACCAGATGTCATGGATCATCTGCCCCTCTGCCCCGCACTGACACTTTAAAAATTAAAACCCAGCTGTTAGAGAGGGGTGAAGTGGTGGAGCCAGCAGCTGAGGCAGAGACAGCCAATTAGGGCCCACCTGGGGCTGTATAAATAAGAAGCAGGAGGAACCTAGCTGCCAGGGAAGCTAGAGGCTTCCCATACAGAGCAGGGCTGGGGAAAGGCAGGCAGAGCTGGGGAAGCTCTGGCCAGACAAGCTCCTAGGCTGCAGGGCCTGAACCAAGGTCTGAGGGTACTAGGGTTGCAGGGAGGCAGCCTGGGCAGCAAGTCCACACACCCCTTACCAATGATGAGTGGCCATTGCAGACTGCAGTTTGCCCCCGTGGCAGGAGCTAGATGATGACTGGCAGTAGGGTCACCGAGGCAAGGTGGGCATGGGGGTAGAGGGTTCCCTGAGGGGGAGGACCCCTGAGTATAGGGGCACTGTGGCAGGGCAATATTCAGAGGGGAGGATACCACAGTCTGGGAGGGATGTGGGTCCTAACACAAAGTGGTGGAGAAAAAAATGGTAACAGGAGGCAAGACACTGGCTGGAAGGAGATGCTCCAGGGCTGCAGAGCTAATTCCTAGGGTGACCAGTAGGAGGGGCTGTGATGGTGAGTCCCCTCGAGTTACACCAGAGTCTATGATCAGGTGACCCTCTCCTCTGGCCTTGGAGTCTGGGACTCCAACCTTTTTTTAAACAAAAAACAAATCAATCTTTTTTGTCTGAATTCACTAAAACGTTCACACATTTTGAGTTAAACAACTGATTTTGCCCAGTATCTCTTTTGAGTGAAGCAGTTTGTCAAAACTTGTTTGGTTTTTTTCGCAAAAAGTTTCAGTATTGACAAATCAGCATTCTACCTCTCTCCCCTCTCCCCCTCCCCCCCCCAAAAATAATCCCTCAAAAACTTCCTGACCTGCTCTACACCTGCATTTTTGGTGCTTAACCCAACTGATCAGCTGGGCCTTTTGTAAGTTCACCCATCTTTCATTCACCCCATACTCCACCAGCATTCTGTGCCACACTTGCTGTTGCAGTACTGATGACTTGTACAGCTGAGAAATGCAGACACATCTGGCCGCTTTTATGGAACATCTGGGTGTTGTCAGGTGCAATTTATGGCAAAACAATTCCATGCAGAAAGCCCAAGCAATGCTTATTTAACATGGTATGGGCCCAGGACTCTGCTTCCTTCTGCAAGAGGAAACAAAACAGCAGAAGCCATTTTATTATCAGATGAAATTTTAAAAGAACAGTCTTTCAATCTGTATCTTTCACTCCTTTCCATCTCTCTCAAATTTTCCACTGAATTAGATGAGGTTTACAGAGAAAAGTGGGGCTGCGAGGGGATTGGCTGAAGCCTGGCATAGTGCAGGTGTCCTGGGAACACGCAGCCGGAAAAGCAGCCCAAGTTACAGGCACTTTGTGACTAGCGAAACTAACCCTCACCACTGGTGGAAGTGAGTCATTTAGAACTAAGGGCAGCCTTGTACAATTCTCCTTGCCTATTCATGTGGTCGTCTCTATTTATTTATTTTAATGGGTGAGTATAACATCATTTTTTTCAGTCTCATCAATCAACATGAAAAAAGGGTAAAATGAGCAGATTTTGTGCCTGGGCTGGTGAAGCTCTTTAAGATCCTTTAGGCTAAATGGCACTGTAGAAATGTAAGACATTTGTTTAGTTTATATGTGCTATCAACTTCTATGTAAAATATGTGAAACTGGTGTAAATGGATGTAGCCTCCCTGTTTTCAATGGCCTTACACTGGTTTAGGCCAGCAGAGGATCAGGCCCATAGTTCTGGGTTTCCTGATGCTTTATCCTGACTTGTGAAATGTTCATTTCTAATAGAAGGGACATTATCACTTGTGCCTTATTGCTATTTCTCCATGATCTCCTTGAAGACATTTTTTAAAAATGTGTGCTAATATTTCCATATTATTGCTGCTGCTCCATGTACTTGCAGGACAAATGGAGTTAAGTATGAGCATTTTCCATTACTCCTGCAATAGAAATACATGTACCAATAGAAGTTAACTTTGGGGTATTGCATTTTTCCTCTGCCTATTTATTTTCAGTGAATTTGTCACTTGGGAAAAATGCTGAAATGACAGCACCTGGCGATAGTGTTCGTATTTATCCCCAGAATCCATACAGCATGGACAATGGCAGGGCAAGTTTCCCATACACACTGTGCAGTCCTAACTAAAGGAGACTGTCCCTGGGAATGAAAGAGAAGTTCGGTTTCCATGGCCCCGGTGTCCTCTGCTTCTCTATTGCTTCTCTATTGAGAGCCCTAACAAAAAGGCCTCTCTCAGGCAAGTGTAATAGTGTAATGGCAGTTTCTGCCACACAGATACCTGTCCATTGGGAACTGTACTGAGATGGAATTCATAGCTACTGAATGGCCATCAACTGGTAACAACTTTCAGGCACTACCAGCCTGGAGAAGGACTGTTGTTTGATCTAAAGATGAAAAGCCTTATTATCCCATAATCTCCCTGAGCCATCCATTCCCCTCAGTAACTTCCCTTCACCCACCAAAGAACATCCAGGGCCTGATTCTCCAGTGCCTTGCACCTGGTGGAACTGATTATGCCTTGGAGGGAGTAGGTGAAAGTTAGGCCTGCCATGCTGGCAGATCACATATCAAAGTCTCCAGAATAAACACTGAGCTGGAATCAGTCTGTCTCACTTGTGTGTCAGTAGTGATAAAAACAAGTATTAGAATTATAAGAATGTTTTAAGGGTATGTCTAGACTACATGGCTCCGTCGACAGAGCCATGTAGATGAGTTTACTAGACAGAGGAAAATGAAGCAGCGATTTAAATAATCGCCCGCTTCATTTACATCAAAATGGCCGCCGTGCTGTGCTGATCAGCTGTTTGGCAGCACAGCGGGGCAGTCTAGACGCACCGCGGTCAACAAGGGAAGCCTTTGTCGACCACTCCGGTATGCCTCGTGAAATGAGGTTTACTGGAGCAGTCGACAAAAGCTTCCCTTGTCGACCGCGGCGCGTCCAAACTGCCCCACCGTGCCACCAAACAGCTGATTGGCATAGCACGGCGGCCATTTTGATGGAAATGAAGCGGCGATTATTTAAATCGCCGCTTCATTTTCCTATGTCTAGTAAACTCATCTACATGGCTCCGTCGATGGAGCCATGTAGTCTAGACATACCCTTAGTGTTTATGGAATGCATGTAAGTTACTGCATGCATTAATCTCACTTATAACATCCGCCTCCCATACTGTAAGGTAATATTTAGCATGTGCATTGCAAGCCTCTGTAACCATATAAATCACCAGTCAGGAGAGAGACATTAACTAATATGAAATGCTTGTCTTTCCCAGAAGGTGTTATGCACTGTCCCACAAGGAAGGCCCTGAGACAGGAGACTGTGTGGAACATTATAGAGGAAAAAAAGGCTTTATTAATTTACTTGCACCTCCCCCCTGAAGATGAGTCATGCAAATGAATTCCTCCTCATCAGCTGAGTTTGCAGCTCAAACCACAAGGGGGGGAATGGAATAAAAACCCCTACCAAAGAAGAACTATATCTTTGTGCTGCCTGGACTCTGGAGAACAAGGATTACTAGGCATAAGCAAACTGCCTAGCCTGTATTAGCCCTAAAGGACACACAGTGTTTGCTAATTATAGAACCTTCTATTACCTTTAAAAACTTACCACTGGAACTCATTTGTGGGTGGGTGGGTGGGTGTGTACCTGCTTTAACCTTGTAAATAACTCTGTTTTCCTTTTCCTGTGGACTAAATCTTTAGGTAGTTTATTATAGGATTGGCTAGAAGTGTCGTCTTTGGTGTGAGATCTAAAGTGCAACTGACCTGGGCTAAGTGACTGGTGCATTTGGACTGGCAGCATCCTGAATATTGCTGTGAAACCATCTATCACAAATATCCCTTGGTGGCAAGACAGACCAGAATGCTGGAGAAGACTGTCTGTGACTCCTTGTTTGTGCCATTCTATAATGCCTAAGTAGTTTACACCTGATAATTGGTTGGTGAGATCACTCACAACCAATTTGGGATTTACGTTCTGGTTCCTAGAGTATACCATGAGGTAGGTATTCATGCCCTTGAATAGTTACGGTCAGCTTGACATTGCCCTCTTGATCTGGTGGTATTTAATACTCTCTTTGCAGAGGTTTAAATGGCAGTGCAAGCACCTGGTCATGGAGAATAAGGCTTTAGTAAGAAAAGTAGGTACAGTCCAAGATGGGATGATTTCATTTGGAATAAACAGCAGGCTCAAATCTTTACTTCCCTCCTCATCCCACCAAAAAATAATCCTGAACCCCAGATCAAACCTCAATTCTGTCCGCGAAAGACTTTGGTCTTTGTATTTGACAAAATTGTTTTTATAAATACCATCCACACCAACGCTGACCAAAAATTGTCTATCAAAGTTGTTTTCAGTGTAAAAATGGGTTTTCTACTCAAACAAATGTTTTACAGAAGTGTCTGCTTTCCATGGAAAATGTTAACTTTACATCAAAAAACAAGCAACTGAAAATTGAAAAGATTCTGGCCAAAATAGAGAGACTTTATATTGGAAGTGCCACTGCAAGTGACATATGGAAGATGTACTTTGGTTGCCCCATGCCCCCATTCTCCTCTCTGGGCCAGGTTCCCAAGCCAGATTTTGTATACATGATGATGGAGGGCCAACGGCCCCCATGATGCACTGCAGCAGTTCAGCAAGAGAGGAAATAGATTTAGTCCCTCCAGGGAGCACCAGACAATGACTGTATTTCAGATCCTGTTGAGGCTGAACAATCCTGTAAATCTCCTGGGAAATAATCCCATTCTCATAAGCCTTCTTAGCTCCAAAAATTTAGATTACCTGAACATCCAGCCCCTTAGAGCTCACCCCATTGCTAACCGTAAAGGGGAGCCTTATGCAAGGCATGAGACAGCTGGTTAGAAGAAACATGAACAAAACGAAACCTTCAGTCAAAGCATGGTTCATGTCATACGCCTTCTAGGTTTGTTTGGGTTTTTTTTTAAAAGCTGGCTAACTAATTTTTGGGTGTAAGTGTTAGTTTTCATTTCTATAGCTGCCCCATCTTCCTCAGTCAATTGGAATAGATGTTGTAATATATCACTGTTCTCATGAGCATTTCCATCCAAACTGGGAGCTGGAGCACTGGCAATCCATTTCTTTTAAGAAGCACCGGGCAGCAAAAGTATGGAAAATCACCAATGTCAGATGTCCAGTCAGTAGATGATAATTACTCCTTGGCACTCACCTAACAGATTCCTGACATAAGGCAAACACAGAAAGGCAAAGAAATGTGCATCAGATCTATTTATCTATCTTCAGTCTTGTCTACAATACACAGTTTTGTGAACAAAACTCAGGTTTTATTTAACCCTCCTGCTACACCAACATAATAAAGTCACATCAACAAGAGATATAGAACCTTTTGCAAAAAAGTTAGAGTGATGCATTGTCAGTGTAGACCCTGCTCTTGCTCATGTTGCCCTAAGTGGCCTCCAGATGGTGCCCCACAATGTCCATCTTGATCACTCTGGAAAGCAGTTTCTATTCTACATCCAGGTACAGAGGCATGTGCCGCTCTCCTTTTAAAACCCAGATAGAATTTCAAAAATTATTTCCCATTTGCTCAGCATGGGCAGCTCACATCACGTTTTCCCAGCGGATCACCCCAGTTTTCCACAACAAACAGACTACACCAGAGCTATACCTGTTGGGTCTGCGGGGAAAGGAGGCAGTGCAGTCACAGTTCTGACCCAGACATAGGAACTTTGACACCAACAAGCAGATTGCTTGTGGTATGGATGAGAAGGGACATGAAACGGACATGCAGCAGTGTCATGCTAAGATCTAGAAGTTGAGGCAGGCATACTAGAAGACAAGAAGAGCCAATTGTTGCTCTGGTGCAGCACCAGAAAAGTGCTGCTTCAACAAGGAGCTGCACCTCATCCTTGGCTATGATTCTCCAACACCACCAAGAGCCCTGTGGATACTTCAGGGGACCAAAGGCAGCAGCCAAGATGAAGTTGTGGATGAGGAGTTCATGTTGGAGGAAGATGTGGGGACAGGTGGCAGGCTCATCTGGAAGCATGATGAGCCAGGACCTTGTTTTGTCTCTGAAGGGGTCTAGCCAGCCCCGGCAGTCTGGTTTTGGTATGCCTGGAGCAGCACATAGGTGAGCAACATATGAACCTGGTCAAAAGCCGCACACACGTATGAACTGCATCCTTGCATTTTCATCTTCACTAACTCTCAGGAGGGTGATTTCAGCTTCATTCACTGCTGCCTGTAGAAAACTGTGTCAGCATTCAGAACAGTGTCCCTAGGCACCTATACTGGTCTTCTGAAACCATCCAGACCCTTTGTCCTGTCTTGCACATCCTCCACCCGAGTGTATGTAACTGGCATGGATCCAGATTGTGAGTGCACACACTATATTGATTCAGTATATTGTTTCTTTTGCTTCTTCAGATGGGCCCTTAAAGGCCAGATCCCACACACCAATGGAGCACCTCCATCAGATAAGGAGGCGAACAAGGAAGAATAAAGAAAACATGTTTCATGAAGTGTTGCAATTGTCAAAGTAGGCCAACCGCAAGCACAAAGAAAGACAAATGAAAAAGTAGAGATTGACAGCCAGGAGTGGAGTCAGGGCCAGGGGTAGATAATAAAGCTCATGGAGGACCAAACAGACACAATAAGGTCCCTGATTACACTGCAGGTGGAACACATCCATGCTCAACTCTCCCTGTAGACCATCCAGAACTGCTTTCCCTGCCATTCAGCTGCCCCACATTCCCAGTCTATCACAGCACCTTTTGTACTCCACCTCTAAGGCTATTTTCCATAACAATAACTGGACTTACACACAGCTGTGAGATCCTCACTTCAAAGAGTGCTGCTCACTGTCACGTACCTTGTAAAAAATATTAATTTTTGTGTTGCTGTTTAACAAAAATTTAGGTTTACAAAGACGGTGATTATTTCTGACCTACACATTACTGGAGCTCATTGTCAAAATGCTGATTCAAAGCCTTGCTGGTTCAATAAGCCCTCCCATTGAGCCCCTCTAACAGGCCAATTGTCTGGCTGCTCAAAATCAGCTGCCAGGCGATAGATCTCAATGCACCTCACCTGGGAAAACTTTTCCCCCTTGGCGTCACAAATGTTGTGTAGAACACAGCAGACTGCTATGACCATCCGAATATTTTCTTCACTGAGGTCTAACCTGCCAAAAAGGCAACACCAGCAGCCCTTTAATCTTCCAAACACGTATTCTATGATCATTCTGCACCTCCCGAGTCTGTTGTTGACATGCTCCTTGCTGCTGTTAAGGTTTCCAGTGTAAGGCTTCATGAGCCACAGGAGTAAGGGCTAGGATGGGTGTTCCAGGGTCACTTTAGGCATTTTCACGTCCCCAATTGGAATGTTCTGGACTGGTAAGAAAGTATCTGCATTCAGCTTTCTATACAGGCCAGTTTTTGTGAAGATGCATGCACCATGCACCTTCCCTGGCCACCCTATGCTGATGTCAGAGAAATAACCCCAGCATTTTACCAACACCTGCTGTACCATGGAGAAGTAGCCCTTACAGTTCATGTACTCCATTGCAAGTTGGTCTGAGGCCAAAATTGGGATATGTTTGCCATCTATTGTTTCACCATAGTAAGGGAATTCCATTGCTGCAATGCCATGCACTATTTCCTGCACATTGCCAAGAGCCACAGTCCTTTGTAGCAGGAAGCAATGAATGTCCTTGAGAATTTATATTACCACAACCCCTACGATAGACTTCCCCAACTTCAAATTGATTAATGACTGACCAATAGCATCTGGAATTGCCAGTGACCACCATGTACTTTTCCACCATTAGGGCAGCTCTCATTTTGGTGTCCTTGCACCTCAGGGCAGGGGTGAGCTTCACACAGAATTCAAGGAAGGTGGCTTTGTGCAAAAAGCCACTGCTCATCATCCCATAACTGCACCACAATCTGATCCAACCAATCAGTGCTTGTTTTCACAAGCCCAGTAGTAACGGTCCACCATGTGCAGCTGCTCCATGAATGCCAACCTCAATCTTGAACTGTTTTTTTTTTCCCATACCACATGCAGCAGGGTAGGCAGCATGAATACCTGTTCAGATTCACAGTTCATGAAATACTGCAGAACCAGCAGCAATGTGTTCCTGGTTTTGGGACCGGCTCTCTTCAATATCTTTATCAACTATTTAGATATTGGCATAGAAAGTACGCTTATTAAGTTTGCAGATGATACCAAGCTGGGAGGGGTTGCGACTAATCTGGAGGATAGGGTCATAATTCAAAATGATCTGGACAAATTGGAGAAATGGTCTGAGGTAAACAGGATAAAGTTTAATAAAGACAAATGCAAAGTGCTCCACTTAGGAAGGAACAATCAGTTTCACACATACAAAATGGGAAGCGACTGTCTAGGAAGGAGTACTGCAGAAAGGGATCTAGGGGTTATAGTAGACCACAAGCTGAATATGAGTCAGCAGTGTGATGCTGTTGCAAAAAAAGCAAACATGATTCTGCGATGCATTAACAGGTGTGTTGGGAGCAAGTCATGGGAAGTCATTCTTCTGCTCTACTCTGTGCTAGTTAGGCCTCAGTTGGAGTGTTGTGTCCAGTTCTGGGCACCGCATTTCAAGAAAGATGTGGAGAAATTGGAGAAGGTCCAGAGAAGAGCAACAAGAATGATTAAAGGTCTAGAGAACATGACCTATGAAGGAAGGCTGAAAGAATTGGGTTTGTTTAGTTTAGAAAAGAGAAGATTGAGGGGGGACATGATAGCAGTTTTCAGGTATCTAAAAGGGTGTCATAAGGAGGAGGGAGAAAACTTGTTCATCTTGGCCTCTGAGGATAGAACAAGAAGCAATGGGCTTAAACTTCAGCAAGGGAAGTTTAGGTTGGACATTAGGAAAAAGTTCCTAACTGTCAGGATAGTCAAACACTGGAATAAATTGCCCAGGGAGGTTGTGGAATCTCCATCTCTGGAGGTATTTAAGAGTAGGTTAGATAAATGTATATCAGGGATGGTCTAGACAGTACTTGGTCCTGCCATGAGGGCAGGGGACTGGACTCGATGACCTCTCGAGGTCCCTTCCAGTTCTAGTATTCTATGATTCTAACTATTGTCACAATTCTGGTAAGCAGTGCAAGATCCATTCTTCCAGGTAGAGATGATGGATGCAAAGTTTATAGGAGCATCATCCCACCCCTATGATGCACTGTGATGGATTTTCAGAATTCTAAGTGGGAGAACGCGGTGATTATCACAGTGGGATAGCTCCCCATGGTGCACTGCTCTCTCTGTTTGTGCTGGAGCACCCACTGTGGCTACACCCTGCCAACACAAGAAATGTTGTATGGACATGCACAAGTGATGTAATTACAGCAGGTTTTGATTACTGATGTAACTTAAGTCGACATAACTCTGTCGACTGTAGCATAGACATGACCTTTAAGCCAATAGCACCAAGAGCATTTTAAGAAGTCAGCAGAACGTCATGGCAGCAGTAGGTAAGTAGTAAAGTAGTAAGTGTCAGCAAGATCAGGGTCA
Source organism: Rafetus swinhoei (assembly GCA_019425775.1). NCBI lineage: Eukaryota > Metazoa > Chordata > Testudines > Trionychidae > Rafetus > Rafetus swinhoei. Next base: position 262,052,058 of record CM033437.1, on the reverse strand, counting down.
CTGGTATTTCTAAGTGCCTACTGCCATCGTATATAAGCACCAGAATGTTGTTATGTTTATCAGGAACTCATTCCAACTTCTGAGCTAGAAACCAGGGCCAAAAATTTCATAAGCAATACAGATTTTCCTCCAGAGATTTCAGGTCCTTCTTTTCCAGTTAGGCTATTAAAATCTGCCAGAAGACATTTCCTTCCAGCATTTCAGTGTGGTCTGAATCTGAGCAATGCTGAGGCAAGCTCAGGAAACTTAAATAAAGCATTTTTTTTTAAATCAGCAAATTAAATGAACTTTTTCAACCCACCAAAATACTTTTGGGGGTTTTGGGTTATTAATCATTTATTTAACACCAAAAACGTACACTGCATATTAAAGGACTCAGAATTTGACACAGTCACTGAACTAAAGGCCTCACCACCAAAGAAGTCTGGACTCAACTTTAATTTATCTGAAGTGGTGCCATTCCCTTCCCTTACACACAAGGTAACATGACGATGGTTTCAATCCCTCCAACATTTGCATCAAGGAGTTGATTAGAAGGAACAGATAATCACTTGTGTCAGTAGGAGGGGTGAGAACTCTGCTGTTCCTCCTTTGTCAGAGGACCAGTTCTCTCTCCTCTCTCTCTTCCTTCTCTTCTCTCTCTCTTCCTTCTCTCAATCTCTCTCTCTCTGTGGGTTGATGTTTCCATGGAAACATGTTCTTTAATGCCTCTGAAATTACATTGCCGTTAAAGCATTAACTCTTTCCTGGCCAAGGCAGGTTACAAAGATTTTTTTCCCCCTTCCTTGAGATTGTTTTGCTAAAGCACTAGTAAATCATCATTCCTAGTCCTGGGAAGACAGCACATCCCTTATTCACCTGACGGTGGATATGGAGTGGTGTGTACTGGACGTGGGGAGGGGGAGGAGACAGCATATAGAGAAAGGTCTGATTTAAGATTTTCATTTACAGCTTACTGGTTTTGGTTTTATTTTTACGTAAAGCCATTACTGAAATGTCTCTCCACACACAAACAGGAAAAATGCTTGTAGCAAAAAAAGTGGAGTGAGAGAGCTGGGAAGAAACAAAGCTGCAAGCCCTCACACAGGGAGGGTACCGCTTGGGGAAATATCAGAGCAGAAGCACTAAAAGCAGTTGTAACACAGCAGTGAGCAGCAGCATCTTCTTTGCAAACTGTCGTGATCACAGCCATCTCCACTCTTTCTCCAGCCAGCTTCCTTCTCTTAATCAGGCCAGTAATTAGCCACTATCATCTCTTTTGCCACTCCAACTGCCATCGTTATGCTCAAGGCAATCAATGTCTTCATCAACACCAGCACCCTCCTCTCGGCTGCTGCTCACTATTAACGTCATCTTCGCCACCCAAATCTTGGCCATTGTCACTGCTATCATCCTTATCACCTCCCCTGTAATACCACCTGCCACTCTCAGCTCCAGCACAGCTACAACATGGCCTCTACCCATCGCCTTCCTCACAGCCAGCCTCCTTGTGTCATCATTACAACCCTCCCCTTCTGCAAGCTCATTAGTGCATAATTGTCACCCTCTATGGGGGTCCCTGGTGCTCTGTGGTACCTGCATCGGTCCCTGCCAGGTGTACCATGGCTCAGCCAAGCACTGGAACTGTTATTTTTTATTTTATTTTATTTATTTAAATATTTTTACCCCACCTTTCTATTTAAAATATTCAAGGCAGCTGTTAGGGCTCTAGCAGCTGATGAGTCCCAATACGTCTTCCTCCCACCACCAAAATCCTCCTGGAGCACCACAGCCCACCTGCCCGCCACAGAACCTTTCCTTCCTGACAATCTATGTCCTTCCCCACAGGGTGGGACAGGAGCAGCAGCAGATTTTCCATCAGCAGACTCATCACCGTGCTCTCTGCTGACCTGAGCACATTTATCACTGCTGTAATCTCCATTGCTGCCATCCTCCCCGTGATCTCTACCACCACTGTATGCATTAGTGAGGTCTTACAGAAAGAAGGTCAGACATGGAATCGGTGGCCCTAACTCCCCCTTCCAGACTTTCAGTCCCCTGCTTGACTTCACGCACTCCCGCTGTCTGTCCACAATGACATCCAGCCTGACAACTCCCGCAATCACATCTTTCCCAACTACACCACCCACATCCTCAACAGATGTCTCTCTTGCAGCATCAATATCTCATCATAGTGTTTTTTTGTTTTGTTTTTCCCCTGCCAAGTGTGGCTCCACTGATGGCACTCACATCCATAGGTAGCAGGTATAAGAGGTAACAGGAGGCAATGCCTTTCCTGAGTCTTAGTGCTCAACCTCTCCCCTCTTCCTATCCCTATTTCTGACCATTCCTACAGGCTCTGTTAAAGCCTCTTAAGTCTTCCTCCAGTAGATCTAGTAACATAAAAGGGAAAAGCCTTCTTGCTTGCCAGACCTTTTAGCATAGCATTGAACCTGTGAAAAAGCCATTAAGTGGTAATGAAGTCATTTAACAGGCATGTGCCAACCCAGAGGCATACACTGTCAGTTTCTGAATTTACTGACAAAAATAGCTGTGCATACTGTAATATATCTACAGGACCTTAGTTTAAATTTTGCTTTAAATATTTCATTAGTTTGTTGCTGAAAATTATAAAATCACATCTCTAAAACTCCTTGCATAGATTTTAGATGTACAGTCTGAGTATTCAGCGTTAGCCTTAAAATGCTTAGATCTGTGGACATCCTTTTTTTAAAAATCAATCCTTCAAAAGACCACCCTTATCTAAACTACACATTTAATTTTTATAATACAGAAACGTGCTGCCAAAGTCCTCCTGTCCTTTCTGTCCACTCCCGCTCTCCTCTTACCTGCACCCCACTCCCTTGAATGGAGCCAGTAAAGGGACAACATCCCTTTTCTTCCAGATAAGACAAATCTGACAAATGAGTTTCCCTTTCTTTACTTCTAACTATTTTTAAGAGAACCTTCCACCAAAATCAGTACCTTAGTAAGATAAAATCATCTGTTATGCCTAACTCTTTGGGAGCATTTTTTTTAACATAAACATGAAATTTCATAAATATGTCTATTGTCATGGAGATGGCACAAAATAAATTAGTGCTCCCTTTTTCTAAAAGCAATGAACTTTGTTATGAACACATCAAACTGCTCTGATTAATTTAAAATAATGTCTTTGTTTCAGTGTGTTAAATATGTAGTAATTTGGTTACCTTATGAAGGCTTAATAGCACATTTAAAATATAAAATCAGCTCAGAAATACTGATTAAGGAAATGTAAAACAGAGAAGAGCTGCAACATGTATTCCATAATATCTGGCTTGCCCTTATTCAGGGGAGCCGACAGCCTCCACAGGCCCCTGGGCAAGGTGGGGAGGGTTGGCTCTGTGTTCTCAGAAGGGTGGAGGCTTGGGTGGAAGTGATAGGGCTGGGGCAGTCTCTCCCTACCCCAAGCCCTTTGAGCTGCCTGGAGCACATGGTGCGCTAGCAGCAGCGGTGATCTGGAGCCTCAGACCTCTCTGAATCACTGGGCCGCAGGGCAAATGCTCCTCTCCTTCCCATCTCCCCCCCGCCCCACCCTTATTACAAAGTGTTTTGCACATATATCTGACAAACTTCAGATAATTTCAAAAAACCTGTGACTGACATTTTTTTATTCCCAAATTTAGTGCTTTTAATTAGGTACCTTCTGCATGTCCAGTCGTCACAATCTGGCATACGATGGGAAACATGCTCCATTTCCTTTAGAAAGAGATTTTAGAAGAGAGGGGTTTTTTCCCCAAATGTCATTTTCTACATTTGGGTTCAGGGATTTCACTGGAGGCAGGAAGGGGGATAGAAGAGAAGAGGGAGACAGTGGGGAAGGGATGGAGCCTAGGCAGAGTGGGCGAAGCTGGGGTGGAGAATAGGCAGGGTCAGAGGCTGGGGAGCTTGCATTTCCAAGCAGCAGCTTCACCCACTGCTCATGCTCACACCTCTCGATCAGATGGCTAGAGTTTAACTCTCATGCCAGGAATCAGGCTTTCAAGGCTGTGCTCCCATTGTAGCATTAGGAGTGAAAGGGGGTGCTCTGAAGTGAAGAGCTGTCCTTTGGGTGATAAATTCAAACAAGGTCTTTTTTGCTTGCCTTTGGCAGACTCTCAAAATGGGAGTTAGAAGTAGTGACAAATTTTTCCATCAGAAAATGCTGACTCGTCAAAACCAAAGCTTTTCCATAGGAAAGTTTCCTGGGTTCAAGATGGGATTTCTGGTCAAACTACGGCATGCAAATAGCCCAGTGGCTAATGCACTCAGCTGGGATGTAGGAGACCCAGGTCCAACTTGTCTTGCTCTCCCTGATTTGGAGCGGAGAATTGATCCTGAATCTCCCACATCCCAGGTGAATGCTCTAAGCCCCCACCCCCAGGATACCTACGCTACGTCTACACTGCAGTGCTATTTCAGGATACCAGAAGTATCTATTCCGCATCTTTTGAGCATGCCCATTCTTTCGAAATATAATGGGCTCGCTATTCTGACGTCCCTGTAAACCTCATTCCACAAGGAGTAAGGGATGTTTAGGAATAGCAATTTATTTCAAAATAAGTGCTGTGTACACAGTGCCAAATTTTGAAATAAGCTATTTCAAAATAACATGGAAATAAGATACGCAATTTGTGTGGCTCAACTTGCGTCTCTTATTTCGACCCACGGTGCAATGTAGATGCACCCCTAGAGAGCCAGCCAGCCTTTGTATTTCATTCTTTATGTGAAATAGAACTGCTCCAACTAAATAGACTGAGACTGACTCTACAACCCAGTGAACTTGGGCTTTCTATATCCCAGGTGGATGGACTAATCACAGGGCTATTTGCTGTGCGGCAGTAGAGGTGTTAACTGTCTCTCATTTTTTTCATGAAAGATTTCAAATGGTCTCATCTTCCCCACAAAACAAATTTAAAACCTAGGAGTTTTGTGACACATCATTCTTATTTTCCAGCCTATCCTTATTATAGGTATATTGGGCCTATTTCGAAAAGAGCAGGGGACAACGCTGACATCCTACCGAGGGTTCATGTGTTTAAATAATTTATACCATTTCCTGCCAGATGACCTGTATTATTAAACTCTGTACCTTGTTGTGTGCTGTGGTTTGTAGAAAAGACACTATGCTAAATTAAAGTTGCCTTCCCCTGCTCAGTAAAACAGATGCCAGAGTCTTAGGCTGCGCGAGTGGCTGCTGAGTGCAGAATGGCTGTCACATTTGCCCGCACGGTCACTGCACTCTCAGTTTCTCACTCATTGCACTTTAGGATGTTTTGGGATCGATCCCTGGAGTATGTGTGGTGCTAGAGGAAAGAAAATATTCACTTCTAGGGTTACCAGGTCAACTTTGGGCCCCTCATAGGGCCAACATCCACTGTGGGCCCCAGGCAAGGTGTGTGTGTGGGGGGGAGACCGGCTCTGAACCTCAGGAGGAAGAGTCAGAGCCAGAGCCAGAGCCAGAGCCAGAGCCAGCCAGTGCCAGAGCCAGGGCTGCCCCCCCCCTTCCCCAGCCTGCAGAGCCCCACAGTGCTCTGCCACTCCAGCGGTGATTCAAAGGGGCCCAGGCTCCAGCTGCCGCTGCTACCGCAATAACAGCAGCAGCAGCTGGGAGCCCCTGGCCCTTTAGAATTACTGGGTCCCAGGGCAATTGCCCCCTTTATCCCCTCCTCCCTTGTTGGTGGGCCTGCGGGGCCTGGACTGGTAGGGATTACAACAATTCTCTTCTTGTTGCTATTCAGCACCCTCTGCGAAACACATTGACAGTCTCTGCCAGACAAGTGTGCGGCACTCTAACTGGACCTCCTTTTTGTCAGTGTCAGCAAAGAGGCCAAAGATGGAAAGAGGAAAAAGCTCCCCAAGAGCTGGTCCATCTTGTATTGCATCAAGGCATACTGACAAGCTAAGGGAGAAATGGGAGAGAGCCTGCATTCCTGCTAGGTCACTCTTTACCTCATCTGCAGATAAAGAATTTCTGTCTTTAGGGACTGCTTGTCCATTACCTTTCTCATACAGTGAATTAATTCAATAAAAGAGGAGACACGAGCGTGCAGCATTGTAAGATGATGACTGTGGAGGAAAACATTTAAAAGTTTCTAATATTACTAATGATCTAATAAAGACGCTGTACAAGAAAATGTTTTCTATTTACACTAATTCATGATGAGGAGACTTACATGTCAGACGAGGGGAGAGAGCACCAAATTTGGCTCCAAAATAAGGGGGTGCAAACTTCCCTGAAACCACTGGGAGCAGTGCATACTTAGTCCAGGACTGAATTTGGCTCTAAATTAATTCTCTGCTCAGTCCCTGGGAAGAAGTCAGTCATAAGAGGTCTGGACTATGATATTGAATTTCTCATTAGAATCTCCTAAGGTGTGGAGAGTTGATTTAGGCAAACAGCCAAAATTTGGAAAGGTTTGCTTGAACCTTTCTACTAGCTCCTCCCTGCTACTAAGCCCTGAAAATTGACCCAGAATAAATTTTTCTTCAGCAGATTTCTAGGCTTCTTAGGCCTGGCTGAGTAGGAAATGCTACAATTAAAGCCTTTCCACAGTTATTTTGGTATTTCTGATTTTCAGCTCCCAAACCAGGAAGTCTGATCATATCACAAAGTGAAAACAGGGAGTAGGGTGGGGAATATGAACTGAACATTCAGAGATTTAGAAAAAGCACGAGAATTGGGTCTAGGGAGGGGAAGGGTCTGAGAGGCAGCAAGGGGGGAATAGGAGCCAGCACTGAGGGGAGCTGGCTTAAAAGCTGGTTCCCCCCAGCACCGTCTTTGCAGTGCTGCCTGCTCCCGCTCCCCCCCCAACAGAGGCAGTAGCTGGGGATAAGGGAGGCTGTTGTGAAGCAGGCTCTGTCCAGGGCGGGCCAAGGCTCACCATGGGCAGAGGCTGCTCTGGCAGCTGCCCCTGTCTGTGGGGGACCCAGCAGGGAGCTGGGCCTCCCCCCACGGACAGTGGCTGCTTCCACCAAACAGCCCCCTGTTCACAGCAGCCCAGGCTGCCAGCCTGGGCTGCCACAAGCAGGGGCTGGTGCTGGAGCAGCCTCTCTTAGCGGCAGACAAGTTGGCTGCTGCGAACAGGGGCTGCTGGACTCAGCACAAGCCAGAACCAAGCAGTCCTGACTCGCACTGGTCCAGGATGCTGCGCCTCTGCATTTTAAATGTAGTAAGAGCCCAGCGGCTCTTACTACATTTAATATGCAGAGTCGCAGAGGGGGTGGCTCCGAGAGCTGGCATGAGCCAGGATTGTTTAGTCCTGGCTCCAGCTGGCTCCTGGAGCTACCCCTCCTGTGGGTCTGCAGAGAGGTCCTTATTGACTAATCGTGTAGTCGATACAAATTGTATTCACTGCAGGATTAGCCAGCTAACTGCAATTTAACATCCTTAACTGAGTCTGAAACAGGCAAGAGTTTGACACTAGTTCTGATTTGTCTCAAGGACCAGTATCTTGTTGTGTTTCATCCCCAGAAAGCACAGAAGAAACACCATATGGCCCTATATTACAGTAAATAATAATGAATAATCTGTACCAATTTCATTCTGCAACACTCAGTTTAACATTTCAGAAAAGCAGATATCAGGGTAACATTTTCAGGAACAACTAAGTCACTTTGAAGCCAAAATCCCATTGGTTTTCAATAAGACAGGATTCTAAATGCAAAGACACTTTTGAAAATGGGACTTTAAGCCCTAAATCACTTAGGCGTTTTTCAAAATTGACCTGATATCATGACTGAACATCCCCAATTCCTGAATTCCCCCTGCTAAGCTTCCCACCACCTTCTTTGAAGAGGGCTTTAAAGTTCAGGACAGAAAACCTTCCCCAACTTCAATGGGCAAGGCTTTAAAGAGGCAGACAGAATTTCCACCCCCAATCATCCGCTCCCCCCAGCTCTGAAGTTAAAATAATAAGCAAACTATGAACTAAAAGAAAAACAAGTCTGGAATTCATGGTGAATTATAAGTTTTCCATGGCAACAGGCATCAGAAAGGGGAGAAGGAGAGGGAAAGAAAGACAGACAGAGAGAACTGAGAGATAAAGCACACTGTGCTGGGTAATGTTCCCATGGCAACCCTATTACATATGCAACTAACTGCCAAAGTAAGTCAAGATCCTAGTAAGGGTGTAGGAAGGAGTTGGGGATGAAAGGAGGGAGAGAACAGTAACTGAGTACAAGTTATCTGTGTATGAAGCCACCTTTGTGGGCACCCCCTGTCTCACATTTTAGAATGAAAGCATCTAATTTTGGGGTATGATAAGAAATCTGTATAGACCTCCCTCCTGCAGCACTGAAAATACTGGCACAGTTACCTCTGCCAGACTGAGCCAAATTTGGTGGAGTTGTGCAGTGGAGGAGGAGGAGGAAAGTAAGGTACTGAAAATGAGAGAGAGAGAGAAAGAGAGAAATTTTTTCTCCCCATAGCTGTCAGTTGCTTTCCACCTCTCCGGATCACTTTGGACCACGCAGATGTATTTGCTTTCACACCCCAGATGGTCGAGGAAAGAAGATGTCATTTGTAATCTCTGAAATTAAGATGGAAATGTTACCTCCCTATGAAGTTAGCTACAGAAACAAAAACAAAAAGAAAGGTTTTCATCTGATTCAGAGTCCCCTAAGCCATCTCAACTTTCCTAGGAGTGGACTCTCCCAATTTTGACAGTGCATATCCCACAAAATACTGTATTGCAAATGTCCCAAAATATCACAGAAGTCTGATACAAATGTCACTGTGTTATGGGAACAACAAGAATTAGAAGGCACTCAATAGATAGGATTGAAGCACTTAAGGAAAAGTGATTAATGCACCTTCCAATGCTGTCCTACACCACAGAAAGGTAGGACAAGGCTGTCAAATTAAAGGACACTCCTTTATGCAACGTATTTTCAATGCCTGCAGTTTTCTGCCATAGGACATCATTAATAAGATAGAACTTAAGGGAGATGGAAAATGTTCATATATAGTTGTGTGTACAAAGATAAAGACAATCTGTTCCATGTTGCAAGCAGGCTGCTGCAGAAGTCAGGATGCAATCCACTGCCACTCAATTGTACCAACTGGCTAGGACGACTGTGGAGGAAACCTGTTTTCTCATGCAGTATCTGTTAGGAACCACATCACTGCATTGGGAATCAGTACCATGAGGATATTTTGCAATGTAAAAGGAAAAAAATACAGAAAGGTAGCAACCAGCAAGTCATACTTACTGAATGCTTGATTATTTGGTCTGGCCAAATAAAGTTCAGAGGAAGAGTTCATCGTGGAGTTATACGACACAGACACTTTTTGTTTGTTTTTTTCTTACCAAATTGAAAAACAAAACAAAAAAATGTTTGACCCAAAACATTGGAGGGGGGTGTATGAGTCTTTTCACCTTAAAAAAATTACATGTAACAATTTCAAAATGAAAAGTAATTTCAAAACAAAAAGATTAAATGGTTTGTTTAAGATGTTCAAATAAAAGGTCTAGACTTTCAAAAAGAAACATTTTCTCTCTCTTTTTTTCTGCCAAATTCACAAATAATTTTGACATCCCAAGGCTGCATTTGTGGTGAACAAACTATTTGTTTGACAAACTCTTGCCCTGCTCTATACACCTCCCACTGTGCAGGATGAAGAAGCCCAGCTAAGAGCCATGCCCCAACTACACCAATATAAGGCACCTAATTTTCATTCTTTTAGACAATTCATAATGTTACTATGGATTACATGCTACAGATGAAACAGCTTGATTCTGAATGTAATGCCATTATGATTCATTAGTGTCTTTCTTCCCAGATGATCCTAAAGAGGTTTACACACTGTATCAGTGGTGTAGCAGGTTTTCACACTGTGTATCTGGTGGATGGGAAATGATAGGCGGTGGAGGGAGTGGGACAGGAAGGATGGGGCCACCTCCCCTACAACTGGCCAGGGGAGCCAGAGATGCACCCGAAGAGTGGGGTCTGTGTGCAGGAGTTTACCCTGTTCCACTTCCTGCCTGTCGCTCCAGTGTTCCAGTCTGGGTTCTAGCCCTGCTACTTCTGCTCGCTGGCTGACTGAACAAATGGAGTGGGGTGAGACCTGGTACCCCAACCCTGCCCCCTGGCTGCAGCACTAAGTGGAGCAGAGTAAGCCCCTGTGCTCTGACTCCACTCCCCAGCTGCAGCCAGGGCAAGCGCTGGGGCATGAAGAGAGCCAGGGAGGACTGCTGGGGTGGGCCTGGATGCAAAGTACGTGGGCCAGGGCCCACATGTGGCTACACCCCTGCTGTGTATGCTGGAACCATTCATCTTACTAAGTCACCTCCTAAGTTAACCTGGGCAGCCACCATGCATTAACAGCACCACACAACTATTTAATGGCAGCTACACCCTAACCCTTGTGCTTCAGGGCATAGCGTCTGAGCACAGCTCCACTGCTTGGTGAATGTGTGCCTCGGCACTGTTCCACTGGAACCCGGGGGACAGAGCTTCTGACTCCAAGCCCTGCCACTTCTAACAAAGGAAGTCACTGGCTCCACCACCATCTCCATATTCAGTGCTGTACAAGGAGCTGACATTGGTTGAAATGGTGCTGGGTAAATTCCACACCCACACACACCTGACAGAAAGCTGGAGTGACAGGATAACTTGAGTGTTCAACACACACCTCAAGACATACTACAGCTGTCCATTAGGATCCACTAAAGACAAGTGGGATTCATTTGGCCTGGAGTTAAATGTTGTCAGGCTTGGACCAGGATGAAGGTTGGAGCCAGTTTCAGGATCCTGGCTAGGCAAAGGACTGGGTCTGATTTCTAGGCATGAGCTAACATTAAACATCGTGTCTGGATGCACAAATTGCTGGGAGAGGTTCTACAGCCTGTGTTCTGCAGAAGGGAAGACTAGATCAGTGGTTCCCAATTTTTTTTACACTGCGGACCAGCAAACCCATTCGCAAACTTTTGGCAAACTGGTAACATGCAAATAATGAATTCGCAAATATGCACATAAAATGTTGCCAGTCTGCCAAAAGCCTCTGCCCCCAGAGCCACCAGCCCCCCAGCACCAGAACCTCTAGTGCCAGCCTCCTGTTTCCAGAGCCCCATTGCACCCAATCCTCCCAAAGCCTTCCCTAGTGCCAGCTCCTCACCCCGGACACCCCAGTGTCTCCCAGTGTCATCCCCCCCTATGCTTAGAGCCTCCGAGCATTAGCTCTGCCCTCCTCACCGAGCCCTGCGCTGATTCCCAGCCGCCAGCTGAGTGCTGCTGCCTGGGTCATGGTGGCTCTGGGGACCAAAGCTGGGGTACACCAGCCAGCACCTCTCCTCCCACCGTGGCTGTTGGAAGAGGCATGTCCTGCCCCACCGCTCAGCCAACCAGTACCTGGAAGGGGTGGGGTCACTAAATGAAATTAATACCTATTGGGTTTAGAACAAAAGGGAAGAATTTATTCACACAATAGACAGTCATCTGTCCACCAGAGGATATTGTGAAGGCCAAGACTATAACAGGACTCAAAAGAAACCACACAAGTTCATGGAGGATAGGTCCATCAGTGGCTAATAGCCAAGATAGGGCAGGGATGGTATCTCTAGCCTCTATTTGCCAGAAGCTAGGAATGGTTGCCAGGAGGTGGATCACTTGATGATGATCTGTTCTCTTCATTCCTTGTGAAGCACCTGGCACATTGGCCACTGTGGGAAGACAGGATACTGGGCTAGCTGGACCGTTGGTCTGACCCAGTCTGGCCATTCTTATGTGGAGTGCAGGGGAGAAGAACAGGAGGAACAGAAAGACAGAGCACACGCCTGGGGCAGGCCAGTCAATTCACCCTCCCCCAAGAAGAGGAAAAGAAGAGTTCCCACATTGCTCAGGGGAGTGCAGAAGGGAGCAGGGGACATGCAGACTCTGGGAGGAGGGAGAGTTGTAACTGGGCCACCAGACTTAGGCAACAGAGGGGCTTGCAGGCAGCTGGGGGCAAAGCGGATTGAGAAACGAGGCCAGAAGGTTGGGCAGAGGAGGAAGGTGGCAGGGCTCGGGGGCCAGGGCAGGCTGGTGTGTGTGTTGGGGGCTGAGTGGGGCCCAGAACCCCAGGGCCGGGGGAAGGGAGGTTACGGCAAGGGGGCAGGAAAGAGCTGTGGACAGGCAGGTGCAGGTCTGGCTTCATCCCTGGCCAGGCCAATTCCCCAGTGCCAGCCGGAGGAGGGGGGGGGAAAGAAGGAAGGAGTTCCACCCCGCAGACCCTTGCGCTGACCCCGCACAGAGGAAGGGGTGTCTCACACCGGCACTGGGGCTCACACTTATTGTCAGTCACCATGGCCCTGAGAGTCTTTCCCAACGTGGAGCCACCCGGCCACACACCCCAGCCAGTCTGGGCACCTAGCCAGCGGCGCATGCTGAGCAACCCACACTTGCCTGGCACAGCCAGTGCTCAGGCCACCCTCTCTCCCTGGCTGGCCCATTGCATGGGGATGTGGGCCGGGCTGCACTCACCTACCTGCCCCCGCATAAGCAGCATCTGGGAGCCTCTCACATCCTGCAGCCTTCCGCGGCTGAGAGGAGACCCGGCCCCTGCCCAGCACTGGTTGGCTGAGAGGTGGGACAGGACACACCTCTCCCAACAGCCACGGCAGGAGGGGAGGCACTGGGATATGTATCCAAGCCCCGGACCCCAGAGCCGCCACAGCCCAGCAGCCAGAGGTTCACGGCCCAGCACCGGTCCACAGACTGGTGGTTAGGAACTGCCGGACTGGATTATCATAGTGGACCCTTCTGTGACACTATGGATGTGACTGTTCTGTGTGGTAAAGTTAGCAGAGGATAAGTTTTTATGCAGAGGGTAAAGTGCAGATTGGGGACAATCTGTGGGGTCCAACAAGGACTGGGGTCTGGCCCAACTTCCAGATTTGTACTACAAAACGTTTGAAGCCACTTTAGTTGAATTTAGGGCTAGTTTGAGGGCTACCTAACTAGTGTTGGGGTCAGCTGATAGGGCTTCAGATACGGTTAAGGTTAATGCCACTTATAGGCCCAAGTTAGGGTTGGCACTGGGCTAGTTTGTGGGTCCAGGCTAGGATTATGCAGACTGGATTTTGAGCTTGAAATAAGGGTAACCTTGATGCTGTTTCATGGATTGGTATAAGAGGCTGGGCCAACTCCCTGACCTACACTCATAAGCCAGCCCCAACTCTAACCCTAGCTCAGTCCCAAAACTGGCCCCAACATCTTCCCAACCAAACACTTCTTCAGGAGGGCTAGTGCCCTTCACCAACCAAGAGTGCTTGCAGAGAGGTTTGAGTCAGATAAGACTATGTGTTCAAGAACTCTGTCTTCGGGTATGTCTAGACTACATCCCTCTGTCGCCAGAGGGATGTAAATTAGACATACCGACATTGCAAATGAAGCGGGGATTTAAATCTCCTGCACTTCATTTGAATAAAAATGGACGCCACTTTTTGCCGAGTCAGCAGTTTGTCGGCAAAAAGCGGCTGTCAAGACGGGGATCAGGCGACAAAGAAAGCCTTTGTCGGCCGATCCTGTAAACCTCATTTTACGAGGCAAAGGGATCAGGCAACAAAGGCTTTCTTTGTTGCCCGATCCCCGTCTTGACAGCCGCTTTTTGCCAACAAACTGCTGACTCGGCAAAACGCAGTGGCTATTTTTATTCAAATGAAGCGCGGGAGATTTAAATCCCCGCTTCATTTGCAATGTCGGTACGTCTAATTTACATCCTCTGGTGACAGAGGGATGTAGTCTAGACATACCCTTCAAGTTCCAAATGGGCACTACTATTGTTTTAGTAGGATAATTATCAGCTCTGAGCACTTCATTGAGCTTGGAGAAAACTACAGGTTGAACCTAAACAACTCAAGATAGTTAAGACCAAAGCAGACTGTGAAGAGCTTCAAAAAGATCTCACAAAATTAAGTGTCTGGACAACAAAATGGCAAATGAAATTTAATGTTGATAAATGTAAAGTGATGCACATTAGAAAAAATAATCCCAATATGATGGGGACTAATTTAGCTATAACTACTCAAGAGAGATCTTGGAGTCATTGTGGATAGTTCTCTGAAAACATCCACTCAGTGTGCAGTGGCAGTCAAAAAAGCAAACAATGTTAGGAATCATTAAAAAAAGGGATAGAGAATAAGACAGAAGAACATCTTATTGCCTCTATATAAAACCATAATATGCCCACATCTTGAATACTGCATACAGATGTGATCACCTCATCTCAATATTGGCATTGGAAAAGGTTCAGAAAAGGGCAACAAAAATAGTTAGGGATTTAGAATGGGTACCACAGGAAGAGAGATTAAAAACACTGGAGCTTTTCAGCTTAAAAAAGAGGAGACTAGGAGGGGATATGATAGAAGTGTATAAATTCATGACTAATATGGAAAAAGTGAATAAGGAAAAGTTATTTACTTGTTCCCACAACATAAGAACTAGGGGTCATCAAATGAAATTAACAGGTAGAAGGTTTAAAACAATCAAAAGGAAGTTTTTTTTCCACACAGCGCACGGTTGGCCTGTGGAACTCCTTGCCATTCCCAGCCTCTGAGCTATTAGCCAGGATGGGTAGGAATGGTGGTCCCTAGCCTCGGTCAGAGGCTGGGAATGGGTGACTGGAGAGGGATTGCTTGATGATTCCCTGTTCTGTTCACTCCCTCTGGGGCATTGGCCACTCTTGGAATACAGGATACTGGGCTACATGGAGCTTTGGTTTGACCCAATATGGCCGTTCTTATGTTCTAGCCTCTGGTCCAGCAACATTTGTGGTCCAGCAGCACCATGGATGTTGCTGAGCCAGAGAGCCACTGGACCAGAGAGCCCCGGCTCGGGGCTGCGGAGTCCTGGCATCATGGCACAGCCTCGGGGACGTGGCATGCCTACAGTCCTGGGGCTAGCTGCAGAGCTCCAGCGGCCCCAGAGCAGCAGAGCCCCACCAACTCCGGGGCAGCGGAGGCCTGTGTCTGACAGCTTCGGGGCAGTAGAGCCCCAGCAGCCCTGGGACTGGCTGAGGAGATGGGGGCCCAGTGGCGTAGGGGCAGGGGAGCCTGGCAGAGAGGCTGACCTCCCCTGGTCTGGTAAACTCTCTCCTTCGGTACCGGTCAGGTCCCCAAGATGCGGGACCAGGGAGGTCCCACCTGTAACAGAATAGCACACAGCGACGACGTATGCAGCCCTGAATATTTGCCCCTCAGCCTCACAATCATAATTACTTTTCAGGTGAACAATCTCCCAAACCTGGAGATGGAGTCCAACTGTTCCTCTGCTGGTTCAAACATTCACTCTACTACAGTTTGTGCAGAGTGAAAAGGGGAGACTGAAGGTACAATTTGGCTACGTGTCTGGACTCAAAGACCTTGCACTTCTGAACTCAGTTTTCCCTATGCCCTGGCTAATCAGTACTAAAAGTAGGGCTGCCAAGCTACCAGACTGAAGAGCAACACATTCTAGGCTCTTGTCATCAGCACTTGACACTAACATTTTATTGGTCATCTGTAGTACCAAAGGGGAAAATCTCTCAGAAAAACCAATTCCTATTGGCTACTTCTGACTAAAGGATTTACAACTTACAGCTCACGTTGAACTTTTTCATCAGTGTATTTTTTCCTCCCCTACAGTACATCACAGAAATTAGGTGACTAAATATGGACCTGTATCGCTTAGAGGAACTCCACTGGCCCATCCATGGCATCACTCTCTCTCTAAGGCGGGTAAAAAGACATCCCCTCCTGCCCCATTCTCTGTTGACGAATTGGGTCTGTCAGCTTGTCAGGTCTCATTGGGCTCTGTCTGACATAAGTCCACACTGGGGCAGAGAAAATCTGTTTGCAGTCAGCTCTTCCAATAGCTCAAGATGAAAAGGGGGAGCTGACCCACTGCAAAAAATGCTGCCTTTGCAGACTGCAAAAAGTTTGTAGATGATACAGGTCTCAGAGAATGCTTTACATGAGGGTCACATTTCTTTTTTATGCCTAAGAAAGGAACCTCCCTGTTGGACCCCTGAAATTCTCTAAAGTGCAAAGCCAAACGTAAGGTTTGAACTGCCACCAAGACCAATAGTTAGGGAAGAGGGCTGAAGGAGGGGACGTTACAAAGCAGCGATTGGATGGAGGGATGCCCCAATAATGTGCCCAAACAATAATATTGCAAACAACCCTGCCCCCTACAGCTGCAAATGTCAGCTGTCAAGTCCACACTCACTCCATCTAGACCAGTTCTGACAAGGGATAACAGGGAAGGGACATAAGATGACTTGCTACGCCTTAAGTGCTTTAAGTGGTACATTTTCAGGATATATCAAGAAGCCAATCATTTAAAACAGGATTCTTTAGCCCATTTGTTAATGTCTTAAAAAATTAATTATCTGATATTACTAAAAATCCCCTTCTGAGTCTTTGCAGAAAACCAAACTTCAGGAAAATAGCTTTCAGTGGAGAAAAATGTTAAGGCGTTTGGGTGTGGTATAGGCTAAAGCTGCCATAAGGCTGCCCTGCCCCTCTTAATTTATTCAAACATGATAAAAATGCGACATCACACTTGTGTTGCAATGACAGCACTGAAATCCTATGATGAAGAGGGCCACATGGGCAGCTGGGTAGACTGGAGAAAGACAGACACGATTGAGTGCAGCCCTTAGAAGGTGGCCCTGAATTTGATTTCATGTGCTCCTAGAAAGCAATGTTTGTTCAGGCCTTGTGGGGAGAAAAAATGCATTTCTGTGCCTAGGGAAATGAACACTGGGTACTGTTGTTTCCACTAGAATGCCTGGGTGATGCCACACAGTGTAAGGTGAGTAGAAGGTCAACTCTCACCACTGATGTCACTAGTACATATGTGATATTCCATATGGACTTCCAGAACATTCCAACCAATAGAATCACAGCATGCATCTTAATTGACTCATAATCAACTCTGTGATGACTGGCTCAGCTGTTACACATCACAATCATCTTGCCCATCTTTCCCCCACAAAAAATGTGTTGCTTAGAACCATACTGAAATTCAACCACCGAGGCAAATAGCAGCTACGAAGCTCTCAAATTACTCTGAAAAGCAGAATGTCAAAAATAAATGTAATAATAATGATGAAGGGATGGGGTGAGGGAGATAGGCACGGGCTGGGAAGAAAGACAGAGTGAGGGGGTCAGTGGACAGAGTGAGGGGGGTCAGAGAAAAGGAGAAGGAACAGTTAGGGCTAGGGGACATTTTGTATCTGGTTTTAATAAAATCAGAACATTTACAAGTAGTATTTGAAATCTTGCAGGGAAAGCCAGATTTTGTGAGATTTCCAGCTCCACTTTGCAGAGCCAATGGGAGTTAATACTTAAACTAAGCATTCATATATTGGGTGCTGAACTGAAATTCTGAATTTTTCCAGAGCCTCTCACTGAAGTATTGTTAGTTCCTCATTCAGGTCCCTCAGGGTACAGCCTCACTGGCCATGACACCTGCACTACTTCCCAAACCCAGGTAGAATGAACAAGTCCATCATGAATGGGTGACCACACCACAGAGAGGACAGCAAAGTGCTATTTGGAAACAGCACAGCCATCAGTTGGTTTCTGGGATATGGCAGAATAGGAGAAGGATTCATGACTCTTGCTCCCACACTTCCCCTGGACATCCATGAATATCCTACAGCACGACACAAAAAAGTGCTCAGAATGCTGTGAGCCTGGAAGCCTTACAAGAGACTCCAGGATACCTTCCTATCTCACAGTGCTCTGCAGTGTGTGCAGTATGGTGCTCTGCAGGCACAAGCTTTGAAAAGCAAAGTTGCTTGCACCAGTAGAAGTGCAACAGTGTGAGCACACACAGTTGAAATAGTTCTATCAATTTCACTAAATCACTAGAAGTTAAACCAGTGCAGTTTTTGTGTGTCCACAAGCTATGAGAATGTGTCCTGAATGAGTCAGTTAAAAAGACCAGCCTGTTATTAGCTGCTCTTCCCCATTTCAAAAGGCTCCATCTCTCTTGCTGGGCACAGCTTTTACCCCCTTCCACTGCTTCTCATTATTGATAATAGTCCACAGAGACTGCCAAACTAGAACAGACTAGTGGTCCCTCTAATATACTGTCTTGTCTCTGTATGTGCCCAATTCCTGCAATTCCCTCTCACCACCCCCATTACCACCATCATGAGTCTTATTTTGCAACACTGATAGTAATCAGTTTGGTCTGAAGCATGGGGGCTGATAGCTCTTATCATTTCTATCCAGCCTAGTGCAACTACTGAGGTTAGTCCTGTTCAGAGAAACGTCTAATCCTTTTTGGAATCTTGCTAAGCTATTTGCTGCAATATCCTCTTACAGCAGCAATTTCCACAGTCTAATTAGACATTGAAAAAAATGTAGTTTTTTTCCCTTGTATCCATTTTACATTTGCTGCCTTTTCATTCCATTGAGTACTTTTTGTTCTTGGGTTATTGAACAGAATTTGACTGGGGCAGGGATGGAACATTCCAACAATTTATACTGACATGGTGGAAACACGCAATCTCTCCCAGAAAGTGGGGTGGGATCAGCAGGGGAAATGCGAATTATTCATGAACATAAGAACAGCCATACTGGGTAAGACCAAAGGTCCATTTAGCCCACTGTCTTCTGACAGTGGCTAATGACAGGTGCTCCAGAAGGAATGAACAGAACAGGTAATCACCAGGTGATCCATCCCCTGTCGCCCATTGCCAGCTTCTGACAAACAGAAGTGAGGAACACCATTCCTACCCATCCTGGCTAACAGGCATTGATGGACCTAACCACCATGTATTTATCTAGTTCTTTTTTGAACTCTGTTAAAGTCCTGGTCTTCACAGCATCCTCTGGCAAGGAGTTCCACAGGCCTACTGTGCGCCGTGTAAAGAAAAACTACCTTTTGTTGGTTTTAAACCTGCTGCCTATTAATTTCATTTGGTGACCCCTAGTTCTTGTGTGTAAAGGAAGGAACCTTATCCCCAGTACAAAATGGGGAAAAGGCCCCCCTGCAGTGCTCAGAGATAACTAAACCTCAAAGGAGTGGTGATTACATAGGAATAGATGTCTTAGGAATATGGTAGAGACAGTTAATAACTAGCCAAGAGTAGATGAATCTTGGGCCTGATATTCAGAGGTGATGAGCATCCATAGTTCCTACTGACTAACTGGAATTGTGGGTGTTCATCACCATGGAAAAATCAGGCCTACTGTTTTCAAAGGGAGAAGGCCCTGGAGTAAAACACCCAGGATAGGCAAAGGGTTGAAAACAGTGCACTGGGAATCAGAGGAGACTGATGTTAGGTCCATGGATTGTCCCATGCCCCTGGGGCAGAGGGGAGATTTTGGAGAGAGAATGACACACAATGAGATGTAGCACAACCATTAACTAATACATGGGGAGGTAGTTTCAGCCATCCATGAGCCCTTATCAGAGGGGTAGCCATGTTAGTCTGAATCTGCAAGAACGACGAGAAGTCCTGTGGTACCTTATAGACTAACAGATTTATTGGAGCATAAGCTTTCGTGGGCAAAGACCCACTTCGTCAGATGCATGTAGTGGAAATTCCAGAGGCAGGTATAAATATACAGGCATAAGAAAAGAGTTCCAATCAAGAGTAAGGCTAGAGATAACGAGGTCAATTCGGTCAGGGAGGATGAGGCCCACTTCTAGCAGCTGATGTGGAGATGTGAACTCCAAGAGAGGAGAAACTGCTTTTGTTGTTAGCTAGCCCTTAGTCTCCAGTGAAGCCGTAGCCAGCAAGCCTATCTGGGATGCTCTCCCACATGACACGCTTGCTGAGCTACGTCAGGCCGAGAGTCAAAGTGGGGCAGAGATCTAAAATGTGGGAAAGGAAGAACCAAGCAGAGCATCCGTGAGAGATGCTTTGAGACAAGATGGGATTTGTCCCATTCACCTAAATTACAATTTCCTCCCCCTCCATCTCTGGAGGCAGCTTTCCTACTGCCAACTATTCACAGTCACAGAGTGACAGCACAGCACATCCATACAGAATGGTGAAGCATGAGGGTCCCAACAGGAGACAGAATTGAGAAACAGCACCTGCCCTTTCCCCTATATTTCTGCCTCCTCTTCTGTATAGCCCCCCTCTCTTCCACTGCTTGACTGTCTCCTGCTAGCACAAATTCTTTCCTCAAAGCTCATGCCAGCACATCCTCCAGGCCCCATCCATTGGTAGCCTTTTTATTCCAACTCTCTGCACTTCTCCAGGGCAGTTTGGACCTTCCCTTTCCACCCTGCTTACCCCTTCTCAAAGTGGCAATGCAATCTCTGTACAGTACTGACTGTTCTGTGAGCAAACACATTGCTAACTACGCTTAATGCAGAATCAATGTTGTAAAAGGAAAGTTCATTCTAGCTGAAAGTAACAGAGAGGAAGAGCTAACAAACAATTAACAACAGTAAGTGTTGCAGAGAGAGTGAGATGGGCAGCGAGAGAAGATGGTGCAATACTTATAATTTCTATTATCCAGATGTAAATGGGTTCATTGCCTTGCCACAACTGACAACAGCTGGAAGCTTCTCCAGAAAAAAAACTAGTGAGAATCAGGAGGCTGTAATGTCCTGAATAGCTGAGGAGTTAATCCAGTCCCAGCTACCGCTGACAAGGGAGACCATGATGGATTCGCAACATAAATCAAAGCCTAAGTTTCAGGGTCCATGTTCTTCACACCATGATCAGAAGGGCAGGAGACAACTTTCATTCACCCATGACTGCCAGAATTCATTCACACTCACACTCACACCCACAGATACCTGCTTTCATTCACGCTTCCTCTCTTACCAATTACACCATTGCTAGTCCTGTTCCCACCAAAATACTCAGATAAACTCCCTCAAGTCACTTCTCAACTCCCTCTTGCACTGCTCCACTTATATATTCTGGTCCAAATTTTCCATTGATGTAACCTACTGACCATGACAGAGTTGTACCAGCAGAGAATTTGTCTCCCTAACTCACAAATATAGTTGAACACTCAGAAATTCTCTGACAGTCTGACATGTTGGCAGCCTAAGACCAGAATTTCAAAGAAGCTCAACTTTCATTTAGGCATCAGAGTAAGTGACCAGATTTTCAAAAGAGTTAAATTCGTTGGGTGCTGAACTCTTGAAAATCTGACTTCAAGCATCATAATGGGAGATATAAGGGCTGACTAATTAGCCAATTCAGGGCACTGTCAACGAGCAGTTTGAGGCTTGGTGACAGTCTTGGAAGAAGGTGTACAACAGCAACTGGTGGTCAGGTGGGGGCCTTAGGGAGGAGACACAGTAGGGGCAGAAAGAGGTGGGGCAAGGCTGGAGCCATGGGGGAAGGAGCAGATTGGGATGGGACCTTCAATGCAGAAAGAGGATAAAGCACCCTAGGGAAAAATAAAAGTCGGTGCCTACAGTGGAAGGGGCTAGGTGCTGAGAAGTTCTGAAAGTCTGAGGTGTCTGAATGGGACCTGAGCTCTTTTGCAAATCTGGCTCCTCACAGTTCAAGCAAGCCAGGGCTTCTTTGGGGCAGGAGCTGCCATTCACCATCTATTTATATATAGTCTAGCTGTATACAAATAGATGGTGATGGCAGCTCCTGCCCCAAAGAAGTGAAAAACTAAAAAATAGACAGTTATTTTGTCTAATAGTAAATTCTCCCAAAGCCACAGTTCTGGGATACCCAAAACTATTAGTAAATTCAGGTCAAACTCAGCAAATAGTTTTAGCCCAATAAAACAATTAGGAAAAATTGTGGGAAAAAATTGAAATGGTTTATTCTGACATTTTCTAAACAAACCATTTTGGCCACTGAACCGAAAAATCAATTATTTGCTCAGCTCTCTCAAAAGCAAGACATAACAGATGGATGAGACAAACAAGTGGAGGGAGGAAGGACGAAGGAACAACAACAGGATGTTTCCGTATAGACAAGCTATGCGTACAATTCGCAGATGTAGCAAGATAATACTTCTCAGCACAGCGGAGCAGAGAAAAATCATTCCATTTTGTGCAGAATTTTGATATCTTGAAATTTCGTTTTGTTCCAGTCTGGAATAGAAGCCAAACATTGCTAAATTCTCCACGAAAGGGCATGGTGCATTGGCTCCAGGGCCATCTGCCTGGTGGGCTGCCCCTGATTCACAGGCCGTAGAAGCCTTGGGAGCTTTGACTCAAAGACCTGCGAGCCAGGACTCCCAGAGCTACGAGGCTCTCATCTGCCTATCAGCTTGCAGGGAAGATGGCAGAGGAACTGGGCAGGTGTGCTGGCAAGAAACCAGGCAGGTTTCTGATGGAACCTTGCCGGGGCTCTGTCAGACTATGTCACAATCAAATCATCTCCGTGGAAGGTTTCGATTGTGATGATTTGTCAAATTCCAGAAAAAAAAAAAAAAAAAAAAGGCTTTGTCAGAATTTTTTTCCAGACTGCTCTAGTTCTCAATCAAGTGAGGAGTTCTCAATCTTTTTCACTCCAGGACCACACTGGGATCTCCCATCCCACCTATTTGCAATGTAGCCTGGACCTCTTCCTGTTTAGCAATACTAGAAAGGAAGGCTATCAGCACCCTCCCCAACACCTGTTTGCTACTCCCCAGGATGAGAAAGCATGTTATAAACCCATCAGCAGAACCAAGCACAAGAAGCACATTCCCTCTTTCAGCTAGCTCATCCATTTACTCTTTCCAATTTTTAATGCCTCAGAACCAGATTTTTTTAATCTCAGTCCCACAGGGGTAAATCTGGAATCACTCCACTTAACTCTATCTGTTTATGTACTTATGTGGCACTCATCTCTGTAGTGTCACAGGTGTTTTGGATTCACATCAGTGCAAATTAGGTCAGAATTGAATTCTGTCTCCAGAGAAGGGTTTTCTGTGAGAGTGCACAAACAATAGTACTTCACAGGCTTGTTAGCAAGCAAACAAATTCCATAAAACAAAGGGACTGCACCAGAGAAAGAAACCATGTTTCCAACTCACCTGACTGTTATAGCTAGGAGTTCATGCCACTCTATAGATTGCACCCAAATTAACTGGATGATAGTTATATTCTCCAGGATTAGGGTGCTTACTGTTATAGAACATCAGCGTATTAATCCCAGTTATTCCTCCTAAAGCAAGGGTCCTCCGCCTTTCTCTTCCTGATCCCCTCCCCGCTACAAAAACTCTACAGCCCACTTGTGCCATAAAAATTAGTTTTCTGCAGGCCTACCAATGGGTGTGTGGTTCTTTCTGTAAGCAAATGGGTATTGCCCAAGGCCAGGAGCTGCCTGTCGCCGCCGTTGCTACTGTGACAGCAGTCAGAGTCCCAGGCCCCTTAAAATTGCTGCAGGAGCACCACACGACACACTCCAGAGCTCCATGCCACATACTCTGACCGGCTCTGAGGGCCAGCATGGGGGGTGCCTCGCAGTGGTGGCACTGGGGGATAGCTGCCCCACCACTTCCGCCTGAGGCTTTGCCCCTTCCAGGAGCCCAGAGTCAGGCCCCACTCACACTGTCCAGGGGCTCAGCAATCTTGTCAATCCTCCTGGAGCCTGGGCTGACATTAGGGGGTAGCAAGCAGGGCAATTGGCGAGGGCCCCATGCCACAGAATGACCCACAAAGTTAAATTGCTCAGACTTCAGGTTCAGCCCTATGTGGCAATACTTGGGCTCCTGGGCTTGAGCCCAGTGCAGCGTGGCTTCAGCTTTCTGCCTCAGGCCCCACTGACTGTAATGCCAACCTCGCTTGGCAGACCCCCTGAAGCCTATTTGTGGCCTCCCAGGTGTCCTGGACCCCTAGTTGAGCACTGCTGTTCTAAGGGACACCCCAGCACAGAGCATGGTCTGCCACTGAACAGCGCGATATTAATAACATTCTGGTTTGCCAAGAGCCATCACAAAATCTCTCAGAAGAATTTGAGTGGAGCAATAACATGGAGGCATTTACAGGAACATCAGTAAAATCAGAGAGACCTCTCAGCCCATTTAACAAACTGCCTGAAGGTCCCCTTTCCAGAGAGGAGAAACAGAAGTAAATACAAAGCAATGAAATCAAATCCACGCAGCCCTGAAGGCACCAACCCCCTCTCACATCATTTCAGGTGCTGACATTGCATCTGTTTTTTCTTTAAAAAAAAAAAAAAAAAATCTGTGTTTTTAGTGCTCATGTGAGGAGCCAGATTAAAAGCTCTGGAGATCTATATTTCTCCACAAGACAGGTACAACACCAGCAGTGACGGTGGAAGACTCCCCAGCCCTGATCAGATAGATCCACCTCCAGTCATGACATGGTAGGTCAGTATTATTGCCCATTCAAGTCCTTGGCCTTTCTGATGACAGAGGACTAGGGTGACCATATTTCCCAAAGATAAAATGGGACAGCACATCAGGCTAGCCTGAGCCCCTGCACCCTCCCACCGAGCTGGCATTACTGCTTGTACAACCCCGTCTCCGCTGGACATCCCCACACAAGGCTGGCATTGCTGCCCCCTACCTCTGTTCCTCTGCACCCCACTTTTTGACAAAAGTGGGAATTTGTCCCATTTGCTCTTGCTAACTGATAAGTCACTGGATATAGGTAGTTCCTGGAAGTTGTGTCTTACAAGTCTCATTGAGCTCTCTATGAGTAAACATGCCTATGGATGGCAAGAGATGCCCTGCTCATATGGGGTAGAAACTGCCCGCCTGTCAAGTTCTATCCTTGGGCAGACTGAAATTTCTTTTAGGTGGGTTGAAATTTCTTATGTGCAACCCCCATATTGAGGTAGTGTGTGGATGTGCATCCACCAGTACAAACAAAAACCGCAGCTATAAATATATATTTTAAGTAATCCATAGGTGTGGATAATATATATAAAAGCAAGGGATAATTAACAAGGAACAATACTTATGATTATTTAATATGAAATCAAATAAAAAGAAAATTAACACTACCATTGGCTGAAGAAGGAGGTTATGCCCATGAAAGTTCATGATACTATTTATATATTTTTGTTAGTCTCTAAGGTACTACAAGACCATTGTTGTTTTTTTAAGTATTTTTAGTTACAGACTAACACAGCTACCCTCTGAGACCTTGGAGTACATGTATCATCATCCTTTCTAATAGACAGATGCATGTTTCAAAGATCCTGCAAATAAGGTTTCATTCTACAAAACAACTAGCATCACATCTAGTACTTGCTACTTCTGACTCATAAGAGCCAGAACTCTACCAGATAGCAAAGATCTGGCCTTAATGCAATACAATTTACCATTAAATGTAAATTAATTAGTAACACAGGATTTTAAAAAAATCATTAAGATCAGAGTTTTAGATATCTGCAACACTCAAAAAAATTCTGTTAAAAGAATATTTTTCTCTCTTACCTTAAGCCCTTAACACTTATATAAACTTTGTTTGAAAGTCCTGGCACACACCCCTCCTCCCATGCAGCCTGCTTCAGGTCCTTTCCAAGCAAACTCTTATGGTACTAAAAGAAGTCCCCCTTCCCTTAACTGCATAAGGTAACATTTACAGAACAAATTTACCAGAGGCTCCAACTTGCACTGTTCCCAAGGAAACACATAGCTTCACAATTATTTTGCTCTTTAATCCAAAGTCTTATGTTTCACCTCTCAAAATGTCTCCTCACAACATGGGGTTCTTTCCCTTCCCCCAAAAATCCTTACCAAATGTCTTGATTCAGCTAGAAAATCGCCTCCCCCTGTCCCATTTGAAGCCTCTGCACATGTAGACTGTGACTGTCCTATTTCCTGCAGCCAAGAAGGGAAGCTTTCCAAGCATAGAACTCAGAGTTAAAAAGGGGGGAGGGCTAAAGTGATCAGAGAGATGGTTGAAACTGGGGGGTGTTTCCCATTTTCAGTGACAGGGCAGAGAGAAGTTAGGTCTTGCTCTTACCGGAGGAGATACTGACCTGATTCTAAATGGGGTGAAAGTTTGAAAGCACAGGAGAGAGGAAAGAGAGAGAGGTGCTGTCTTGTTACCACAAAACAGGGACGGGGGTGCAAATTGGCAAGAGCAGGAGGAAAATAGGAGGCAGAGAAGTCAACTGTCCTGCTCCAAATGGGCAGCAGAAGAGTGAACACAGGGAAAAACAGGGGATCCCTGCCCAGCCAATTCCGTAATGGGAGGGCTAGCGGATAAGCAGGAAGGGAGGGGAGAGGCTGCTGCTCAGTTAGCAGTTCAAGGGGTAGGGGAGGATTTGGGAGCAAAGTATAGAAGTTGATCCTATCTGGCAGCACCTGTAACTTACCCAGCTATTCCCATGTGGCTAGTGGCAGGCAATGAAGCACCGATTCCTCCTCCCTTTCAGCCAGCAGTTTCACCATGATCTGGGTCACATGATCCCCCAAGTACTTCCTACCGCCCTGATTGGAAAACTCACTTACCCCCAGTAAGTATGGGGGGGGGGGGAGGGGAAGAGGGCTGTGAAAATAAATTCATTCATGTTTATCAAGCACTCAGATACTGTAGTGCTGAGTGCCATAGAAAAGCCCATGAGGAAATTAGTAATTCTGTCTTCAAAGCAGGTTGGACTAGTGCACAATAAATAAGGCCCAGGGCCACGTACTGAAAAACTAGGAGAAAACAAAATATTTATCACTATCCATCTGTGCACTGGATGAGGCAAGAGTCCCGTGGAATAAAATAGTATGTGATTGTGTATGCAGTTAAAGACTGTGTCATAATACATACAGACCAGTTTGGAAGCATGGGAGTTCCTCTTGTCTCCTGTCTTTTATCCACCCACCTCTACACTTTGTTCCCCAATACAGACCTTCCCTGCTATCTTTATTATTATTATTATTATCTATTTGGGTCAGTGTAGCTCCTAGGAGCCCCAGTCATAGACCAAAAGCCCATTGTGCTAGGTGCTGAAAGAACCCAGATCAAAAAAGTTCTTCCCATTTTCCCATATCCTCCAAAGCTACACTGGAATCTTACAGACCTTCCCTTTCGGTGTCCTTCCCAACTCTGGTTTATGCTGCCCAGTTATCTTTTATCAGTTATCATCACTAATATCTTTTATAACATGCTCTTCAGCTCCTGCAGGCATGGAGTCTTGCCCAGCCAATTCCCCGTGGGAGGGTTAGCGGGATAAGCAGACAGGGAGGAGGGAGGCTGCTGCTCAGTTAGCAGTTCACGGGGCAGAGGAGGATTTGGGAGCAAAGTATAGAAGTTGATCCTATCTGGCAGCACCTGTAACTTACCCAGCTTTTCCCATGTGGCTAGTGGCAGGCAATGAAGCACCGATTCCTCCTCCCCTTCAGCCAGCAGTTTCACCATGATCTGGGTCACATGATCCCCCAAGTACTACCGCCCTGATTGGAAAATTCACTTACCCCCAGTAGTAAGTACAGACCCGGGGGGGCGAGGAGAGGACTGGAGTAGAAGCTGCAGCCAGTATAGCAGGCATCAGCTCCTCCACCATGAGACAGTAAGTGCCCCGCCCCCCTTCCCCAGTCGATCAGCTGAGCTCCTTGCTTGCGCAGGGAGCTCTGAACCTCTGTGTGTGGCTCAGAAAAGGGGACCTTGCTCAGGATCTGACCGGCTCCAAACAAGAGAATTTTCTGGACTACAGGAGGTCAGTATTGTCTAGCAGCATTGCCACCACTTCCATTGCTTATGAGGCTGTTAGGAAACATTTAGGGGTAAATTAGAGCAAAATAATAGTATAGAACACAGAGAGCTAGGACTGGTGGCTATAAACAAATTTTATGGGACCATGGGAAACTTGACCACACCCATGATAAGTGAACATCCGGCTAACTAAAATCATGCCAGACCACAGATGTTTCTGGATCAGAGTTCTGGATTAGAGAGATTCAACCTGTACTCTGTTTGCTCAAGAGGCAATGGTCTGAGAAGTTGAACTAAGGGTTCCACCCCTGCTGGTGTACCTTATAGGTGTCAATATGCTATATGATGGAATTTCTGTTTTCTCAATTTGCTTTTTTAAGCTCATAGGAAATTACACACAACAAACTACATTAAAAGAACATTATTAAGCTGCTAAGTCAAGCACTCAGAAGTTAGGAAATGCCAGAATTAAATCTGCCTTGTGCAACCTTAATTTGCCTCTCTTGTGCATATGCTTTATGAGACAAACTTTAATTACATGATCACATACTGGGTTTTTTTTCCCACAGGATCCTTGCCTCATTCCGTGCACAAGTCCTGCTTCAGGGATGAGTCATGGCTATGTAGTTAAGGAGACTATTATCTCTAGTACCCCTTCTTCATTTGTTGCCAAAGTCAGAATGTGTGCAGTGAAAGAGGCAGGAGATTACAGAAGAGAAGAGATGGTCTCATAGTTAAGTGCAATGGAATGCTAAGTGCAGTGAAAAATTAGGTCCTAGGATTTTCAAATTGGATACCCAAAGTTAGTGGACACATTTATTCTTTCTGTCTTTCTGTTCCCCCTTGGGGGGAGGTTGGTTTTCACCTCCAAACAATTTGTTTTTAAAAAGCAGTTGATTTACACTAAAAAAAAAAGGTTCATGTTTTAAAAGGTCAAAATTGAAATAAACATGTCTGAAAACTACCGAAGCAAAATGTTTTATTTCAACAATCTGAAATTTGTTTCCAGATTACCAATTCATTAAAATTTAAGAGTTTAACATTTTGTCCTATTTTGTGATAGAAAAAGATATTGACCCCTCTAATACTTTCATGGGACAGGAAAATCTTCTCTCACTCAGTTTTATGAAGTCATCCAGTCCATTCTTGTCTCCATAGATTCTCCCTCATCACCCCCAGCAAAGATTTTCCCCTACATTATATATACACCCTTTGTCCTGTCCAGTTGTAAATTACCTTCCATCTTTTTCTCCCTCCCTCCTCCTCCTTCGTTCACCCTGGTGAACAGCTCTCCATCTGCAAGGAGCAATCCTGGGTTAGGAATTAACATATTAATTAAGAAAGTGCCTTGAAGAAGGGATAAGAGGGAAAAACAGAGAAATGAGGCAGATGCAAACAAAGGGAAGATAAAATGAAGGAGGATGCAGAGGCAAAGCTCAAAGGGAAAAAATGCTGTTCTCAGGAATTTGTGCTATTTCAAACATTTCAATGAGAAGGAGAGATGAAAGGGAAGAAAGAAAGGAGGTGGGAAAAATGAGATGTTTCTTCTGTTTTAAAACAAGATTTATTTTTCCTTTAGAGAAAGAAATTACATATGAAAAGAGAGAGAGAGAGAGGGAGGTGGCTGGTGGGAGGCAAAGAGAGAGAGAGATGTAAGAAAGAAAGACACACAGGCTGGTAGGGAACAGTCGACGAGAAAGAGCACAATATGTAGTGGGCACCCTCTTGGATGCAAAAGACCCGCCTCCAGAGCAGAAATGCCAGCATTTCAGTGCACAATTCTTAGTCTTTGCTGTATGCATATTTGTCTGGCAACAAAGAGTCACATTTCTGCAGGTCTGTCTCCAGAATGTTCTCCCTGTTTTCAAACAGGTGGTTTGTGAATTGCAACACTGGATTGACAGCTTTGGAGAAGCCCTGCAAATATCCACAAAACTGGGACAGCAGCAACACAAGCTCCCCCCTCACATCTAGCCTGGGCAATCAATGGGCCTCAGCCCTCACCTGGAGAGACCACCTGTGAGAGCAAGACAAAAGTTCATTTTCCATGCTTGTTCCACATTCAACCTCTCCTGAGATTACCAATGAGGGAGCCCATTAGCACCACATGTGAGGGGGGGAAGTTTGGAAAATTGCCAGTGACTCCACCCATCTGTGAATTAATTCTATTATTTTGCTCTCTAACCACTTATGAACTCAGTTATGTTTGTCCCAAAAACCTATTTAAACTAAGCCCTTTCCACCCACTCACCTGCACAAATTAACCAGTCCCCATGTGCTTGGCAGCAGGGTGGGAAAATTAATATTATTTCCAGAGAGGGAGATTTTGCTCATTATTTTAGGGAAGAGGAGTGAGAGTGGAAGCGGTATCTCATCATTCCTCCCACCAACCCAAAACTCCTTCATATGGGCTCAGTGCCTGTTCCTCTAGGATAACTATCAACCTCACTTCTCTCCCTGTTTGTATCACCCTAATCCTTTCACACATCTCCCTATTTGAGCACATGTTGCTTACCCTAAATCTGTAGTCATGGAAACTAGGAGTGTGGGGGGATGGGAGCGGGGGGAGGGGAGGGGAGGGAAGGGGGGTGCTGCAGAATCTCCAGCCTGCTCCCAGGGTCCTGGTTTCCATCCCCACGCACCATCTCTGCACCTGGGATCCCAGCCATTGGCCCCATGCCCGGGCTCTACTCTCTGCTCTTACTGCTGGACCCAGCTCCCAGTCCTGCACTGGAGGCTCTGCTCTTGGCCCCAGCTACCAGCCCTGTGCCTGGGACTCAGGTCCCATCCCCATGCCTCAAGTTCCACTCATGACCCCAGCTCAGAGACTTGCACTCAGCTCTCCCAATTCCTGGCCCAGCATCCGAGTTGAGAGCCCCACACCTGCCTCCAACCGTGGCACCAGTCTCAGCCCCCTCCTTATGCCTGTCCATACCCCCCTTCCCAGAGTCTCAGCTCTGGGAGGAAAGGGTCCAGAGACTGTGATAAGGGGGGCACTGCTTTATAGTCTTCCTAGCTGGCTTTTAGCACTTCCGCTGTAAAAAGTGTTGCAGCGCCATTGCCTAGGCCCATGTGTTTTGCCGAGGTCGCCTGTCTGGGGCATGCACACTTACTAACAAACAGCACTTCCCCACCCCACCAGTGGGACTTTGGCTCACTTAAAAGCCAAAGCCCCACCTTCACTTCCAGTAGCATCTGAATTTCCATCAGACCATTGTGGCTAAAGGCCAAGTGAATTTTATAGCATCCCTGGTTGATTTTGCCTCCCAGTGACACATCTCAGTTCCTCTTAGATTTAGACAGCAACCTCTTTGGGGCAAGAACGGTTTCTCAATATGTGTTTGTACAATAGGGATGTAAGCAACTAGTCAACTATCCGATAACCTTTCGCTTATCAGACAGTCGATTAGGCCCTTGTCTAGTTGCTCCTCCCACCTGCTGCCTCTATCAGAGGCAGCAAGAGGGGGGAGAAGGAGTTGGTGCTGGGGGGAGCTGACTTAAAACCCTGTTCTCCCCAGCACTGTCTCTGGGGGGTAGCGGGGACTGGGCACAAACCGGGAATCAGCTGATTCCTGGCTTGTGCCCAATCCCAGACTCTGTGCCTCTGCTTTTTAAATGTATTAAGAGCCTGCTGGTTCTTAATACATTTAAAATTCAGAAGCACAGTGGGGGGGACCCGGTGTGAGCCAGGACAGCTAATTCATGGCTCACACAGGGTCCCCCTGGCACACCAGCCTTTTAAATGTATTAAGAACTGACAGGTCCTTAATACATTTAAAAGGCAGAGCTGCAGCGAGGTTAGCTCCCGGGTCGGGGGCGATCCCCACTGCGGCTCCCCCACTTATTGACTAGTCGATGAAAAAATCCATCAACTAGTCAATTAGTTCATTAAACTAAATTTAACATCCCTATTGTACAGTGCCCATAACAATATGGCCCAATTGGGGCCCTTAGATGCTATAATAATACAAAGAACTAATAATAGCTCGTCTCTTTGTAATTCTGTGTTAAGCATCGAGGAGGAACCTCTGTTAGATACATGGTACATTTCCACTGCTGAGTTTTCCCTTCTTCTCATCTGGCAGTAATGAAAAGCTTTAGGAATTCTAGAGAGGCGCTCTACCACCACCGCTTAATTTCACCATAATGTTCATAGGCCAGACCCTCAGCTCTATTGATCCCAATGAAAAGGCACCCATTTACACCAGCAGAAAAGCTGAGGTGTGAATTAAAGCAATCGTATTAGCATAACAATGTGGCACAAAGTTACACTGCTGTCCATAGTCCTCACCATATAAGGAATGCGACATCTACAGAGACCCAAACTACCTCAGCATTCCCTTTGTGGGGAGATGCTCCCCCTTCAGCAGCTCATCTCCATTCTCCCTTTAAAAAAAAAAAAAAAAAAAAAAACCTGTTGCTCCTGGCAGGGCCTTTTCCCAGAGACACAGTATTTCCACTCTGCTGACTAATGATTGAGGCAACTGTTTCAGCAGCTAGTGCAGCTCAGCATGCAGATGCAACATCCTTCCCTGAGCTCATGAAGCATGGAAGACTCAAAAAGAGGGGGAAAAAAACACAACTAGACACATAAATCATAGTGAAAACCATCTAGATTCAAAATGGATCCCAGCATGTGCCTCTGTCCTATGTACTGAGATCATTTCCAAGTCTCACACCCACCCTCTGTGCTCCTTCACAGCTAACCGCCCCCTTAAAAAAAGCAGCCTTCACAGCTTATTAAATGTTTTATTTATTAAAACACACTACTTAATGAGTTATCCAGAACCTCTAGAGCAACCCTCTTGTGACAACACAAATATGGCACTGCCAGTGCTACTCCCCTCTCCTCGGTCAGTTATGTAACTTTGCCAAAACTTCTTGTTAATCAATTTCCTGGTGTTATCATAAACTTTCCATAATCAATTTCACAGCCGGAAAAAGGTTAATTAATTGAATAGCTCAGCTTGAGCTTTTCACTTAAATAAAAATCTGTATGTTATTTTAAGCAACTGTTTCTTCCTAACCAATCAAAAAGTAGCATTTCTTGTAATTCTCTAACATCTTTTTTAAAGTAACATTCAACTCTGTTCTGTCTATATTACACTCATTCATTCAGTCCAATAAACTTGCATGTCCAACATGCAAGAATTATACCCTGAAATGTTTTGCAAATACAGGCCCCAAATAATTCCATCCATTACATCATATGTAAGGGAAGGGATGATGAGATAAATTGAGCAGTGCATAAAGATCACAAAAAGCCCAGCACTACTGTGCTTTCTTTAACTCAGTGCAAACAAGATGGGGTTGCACGTCCACAGAGCTCAGTGAAGGCATGGGTAATGGTCTCAGGCAAAGAGGGAGTTGTCAGGGGAAAAACCTAATGCCATATATTCCTGCAACAGAGTGTAGTTTACAAAGGTGAAAACAGTGCACAATGCAGAACAGCATCTAAGGCTATATCTATACTACGTGTTTTGTCAGAAGAGGCAATGCAAATGAAGCGCTGATTAGCTTTTTGTTGTGCTTCATTTGCATAATCTATTCCGATCCGTTTTTGCGCAAGAGGTTTTGCACAAAAACATGCAGTGTGGACGTGTCCATTTTGCGCAAAAACCCTTTTTTGTGCAAGATCCTTATGCCTAAGGATAAGGAGTTTTTGCACAAAACGGACACGTCCACACTGCATGTTTTTGCACAAAACCCTCTTGTGCAAAAACAGATCGGAATAGATTATGCAAATGAAGCGCAACAAAATGCTAATCAGCGCTTCATTTGCATTGCCTCTTCCAACAAAACACATAGTGTAGACATAGCCTAAGTGTTTTGAGCGATGCAAAGAACACCGTTGGCTGTGATCCCCTTGGCATCTGAACTTCCATCCTGGTGGCTCTTTGATCCCCCAGAACAGCTGTGTGGTTGATGAGCTTATTTATTCCTGGCCTAACCAGAAAAATTGTGACTCACCACCATGTGCTCACTTGCACTCTCCCCTTCCCTATCTTTCCTACTAGATGAATCAGGGCACAGTGGTTATCCATGTGATTCAGATGAGGGGCATTTCTTGTGGCTATATGTGCCCCCAATACATGTTTGCCTCAAATTTTTTTACAAGATGTTTCTTTTGCATGTGGCATTTCTTGGAGGTGAGTAGACAGTGTTTGGTGACTGCATGTCACATCCCTGACACTCACATCCCGGGTTTTTTGGGGCACAGGTAAAGCTGGTGCAAAGAGAAAGGCAAAAAAGGGATCAATTTTTAGCAAAAATTCGATGGAAAACATGTTCCTTTTTTGACCATAGAGGTTACATATGTCATGAGTTTTGTTTCTACAAATAAACCCTGCCCCTGCTACTCATGTGACTGCAGTTAATCTGTGGTTATATCCACTGACAGACATGTACTGCTCCATTACTGCTCGCACTCTCTTCATGGATCAGCTGCTTTTTCCCTAACTACAGAATAACCCTGCTTTCCTCTTGCATGTGCTACTATGATAGGCTGGTTCCACCATGGTGCCTCTGTCATCAAAAGTTAGGGACTAGCAGAATCACTCATTTTCAGTACCTCACTTCACAGTACTTACAAAACGATGCCAGCTCCTCTCTGAGACCATTTTCTAGAACTGTTTGTAGTCTGTTGTGTACACTCATATCAGAAGTATTGTGGCAGGAAATAATGCCACTTAATCTCTTGTGATCGTTAAAGATCCCTGATGTTCTGGCCAAAGACCACCTTTGGCAGTTACACTCTGCCAATCTAAATTCCTACAGAACTGTCAATGGACTGTGGTATTTGTCTTTGGTTCTTTTGGTATATCATTAAACCTGCAATATTTCACCCCAACAGTGGCTGAATTTCAGTGGTAAATTCAGCCATCCCCTTGGTAGTTTGTAAAGTGCTTTGAAATTACAAATAAAAGAGGTAAAAATAAAATAGTATGGTCTATCACAAACGAACATAAGGCACTGATGCTCTGGCTAGAGACAGCCATCTTTCATTTCCGACATTAGCAATACCATGAAATTCCAGAGTGAGACACTGAAAACTCATTTCCCTCTTGTTTTAATACTGCTTTAAAAACCATACAGAAAATAGCAATGTTTTATACTAAAATGAATATATTAAAACATTCAGCATTTGTTTGTTTTGAATAACTAACCCACAATTAATGCAGATTGGCAATGACTTCCAGTCTTTAACCAGATCAACTATCTCATCAACGATGAGCCTCTTCAAGTTGGCAGCCACCTTCCAGAGGCTCAGAAATGCCAATTGTAATTTACAAACTTTGCCTTTTGAACATTTTGCATAGTATATTCCTGCAGAGATGAGCTTTCTTCACCTTGTGATCTTTACTCAATTGACCGAGACAGGTGCGGGGGCCTTTTAAGTGTGATACAACATGCTAAGGGATGTCTTAATAGAAGTAGAAAGGAGCTTTGTTGTAGGTGGTTGGCAGAAAGAGTTATGCCTGAATGATTATTTAATGCTGCTGGGGTTGGTTTTAATATTAATTATGTGTAAGGCACCTGTAGCCTTGTCTATGCACATTTTTATTATTTAAATCAAAATAGATATTACACGGTAGATGAGAAGATGGAGTGATTAAACGGATCTCTATTAATGCTGATTTTTATTCTATAATTTTATTCACATTTGAAAGATAAATAATATCAGATTTCAATAGCGTCGTGCAATCAAATGTTTTTTAAAATATACCACACAATGCGTATATAGTGCAAAATGTTAATAGTTAAAAACTATTTCCCAAATAAATTTTTCCCAACCTTAGTACAACAAGCATTCCTGGTTGAGCATTACAAGCATGCTAAGTCTGAAGTTCAAAAGGGAAACCATTTTTAGTTATTTATGATGAAAAATTATTTGAAAGCATAGCAAATGCGTTTATTTCACACTCTTATAACTCAAAATTGGAAAACAGTTTTTTGCTCAGATTTTCCAAAACATTCCCCTTTGGTTTGAGAATGTACACGAGACATTTCCGCCTGAAACAAAATCTGTTCAGAAAGCTCTAGGTGCTTGAAAAAAGACTAGTACAAATGGGTGTGAACTATATATCTAGACTATGAGATTTCCAAAAGTTTAAGGGGTGTTTAAAACCAGAGTTCAGTTCAGCCCATTGGAGAGAAAAAAAGTCAGACATTGCACTTGGATCTTGGTCCATAAATAGATTCTCATACTAGCACAGTTTGAAGATGTTCGGATCTAGGGTTTTGGTTCAAACCCATCCATAACGCAGGGATTTGGAAGAGAATGGCCTTCAGAAGGTTATCTGCATTCTCCTCACTTTGTTCCTATGAGCCTTGATTCAGCAAAAGGCCTTAACCACATGCTTACTTTTAAACATGGGTGTAAGGACTTAGTTCAACTGGGGCCACAAAGCAGGCATTTCATGCATACACATCCCGCTGAATTGCAACTGTTGAAGAGAAATATGCCAGATGTTTCACACATCACAGCAACGTTAAAGAATTGTGCAAGATAGGAATTGAAAAAAGAATGCTGCATCTCAAATGAAACTGCGGGGGGAATTTAGGATGGCACAATGTAATTAATCAAATGAAAATTTGGCCACTGGCCAGGACATATCAGGGTTAACACCTCAACTCTTTGCAAGAAGTGCCACAGGATCTTTTAATGATCATTAATATTATCAGGGCCTTCCCTCAGGACTGAGCCACTAGGGGACGCACTGAGCTGGTGCCTTGTCAAGCCACATTTTGAAGTGAAATTGCATCAAAGGGAAGGGAAGGGAAAGCTGCTCTAGAGTTGCACAGGGAGCCATGGCAACCCAGCAGTTCCTATTTTTAAAACTTGAAAGATAGTAAGAGCATTAAATCTAGGAGAAAAAAAACATTGCAATTTAAAAAAAAAAACAGAAAGTGCAGATGTTCTTTAATTAATCTAATTATGAGTCTATAAATAACTAATCATTTGTTTATAGGTACCTCATATTTAGAGCCCAGATATAGTAAGATAATCAGCAGACAGTCACTGAATGGACAGAAATGCAGTGTTCCCCACTGTCACATCTACATTTTGCTATAATCAAATACTGACTTGTCGCCACAGTCCATACAGTGCTTTAACACTCACTGGATTCCCAAAGGCATTTTGCCTGTGATCACTGGGGATATCTCTTCTCCTTATTTGTGTATTCTGCTCCTCTGATTGCTCCTTGGATACTTTAGAGGAAAGGTTTAGATTGACTTCACATTACAAGAAAAAAGAACTGAAACTCATGTGTTAAAAGCATATTACCAGCAGCAAATTAAGTTGCAAGGTACTTGCACTAAAAGGACTTGGTTCTGGAGCACTAAATGGCTTATGGGGCTGGAAATGGGATATAGAAATTTTACCAATTTGACTGTTGTTGGTACAGACCAAAATTTATTCCCTCCTGGGTGGTTTATGTGAAATGACTTGGGTGGGTCTCAGTCTGGTTCCAAATGCAGAGATGTCCACAGCACAAACTCCACGGTCACAACTGATAGTATTTTATTCTCTTTCAAGTGGTGTCATCAGAAGGGCCAAGAACTGAATGGTCAAAATACACCGAAGTCCTCCTCTTCCCTAGCGATAATTCCTCCAGTGCAGAGTCAAAGCACATTGTTAAAAGTGGTAGGTGCGCAGAAAGCTTGTACTGCTGCTGCCCAGGTTATATACTTCCTGAGAGTAAATAGAGGCCTTCAGACCCCAGAGCTGCCCTAAATCACTTTAATGTAAAAACATCCCATGGCTCCTCCAGACAGCATACCAGGAGAAAGAGAGGCAGCAGCTTGCAGTAGATCATTCCACAATAGTGTTTTAAGTCTGGACGGTGGTGGTTTTGGGGAGAGAGGGATGGGATGCTTTGGCTTTGCATGTGTGTTGGTACCGTTATAAAGCATTCTCCAAACCCTGAAAGTGTAACCTAGCAACCATCCAAATGCACAGCCTACGAGAGGGGCAGGAAGGATATGCCTTGGGAATGAAACAGAGGGCTGTAACTCTGCTTTGACCATCCTTCAGAATGATTCTCTCCCCTGTGCTGCACCTGCTCTATGCTTTAGAAAGGGATTATAGGCCCCATAGCTGCTAATCCAACACCTTTGACCAGAAGTGAACTCCCTCTGAGAAACAAACAAACAAGGCAGGGGTAGAGGAAACCCACACAGTATGGGGAAATAAAATGAAAACAAAGGAAGTAAAAGAGGGACAGAACAAGAGACAGAGAGGACGAGGAGAGACAATGACAAAGAAAGGGAAAGAGAGACCATCAGTGACTTAGGAGGCATGGGCAGCCTCCAGCCAGCTGCTGCTGGAAACGGGACAGGAGTGAACAGATTTCAGTAACAGGGATCTCTAATCTGTCAGCAGCAGTAACTCCACGTGCAGCCAGCCAGCATGGCACAGGGATCTAGTGCCAGCCTGAGGGCAGCCAGACTTGCCAACTGCTAGGAATATAATGAATTGCTAATGAGACCCCGGCTCAGAGGCTGTGAAAGGTCAAGTGATAATCATGCTCCAGCACCCTCTCATTTGAGCCCCCCGCCCTGTCAACATCTCCCTGTGCCTCTGATTTAAAGATCACAGCCCCCAGGTCCTTTCACCCTTTCAGGATGCTAATGATGAAATCTGAAGGTCACTGTCTTCATGTGGCCCAACTTCAACCATCCTCACCCCAACGTGAGCAATGACGCTTTCCAAGGACTGGACTGTGTAACCCTCCATGCCATTAATAAGCAGTTATTTGCCTGAATAGCCCCACAGACTCCAATGGGGCTACGTGTGTGAGTAAGTGTTCCCTTATGTGAACAAAAGGTTCACAACCTATCCCTACAACACAAGAAGTCCCAGGTACTTCCTTTTCATCTCAATCTGCTCCCCAACCCCTCCACCCAAGAGCCTTCTCTGGACTCCTGAAGGACAGAGGGCCAAATTCAGTTCTGGGACAAACTGGCTTGACTCCTATCTAAGTGAAAGGAATTGATTGTTCCTGGGTTGACTCTGCCACAGAGCATCTGTTCCAATTTTGGGAGGATAGGGTAAGAGAAGAGATGCTGGAGACCA
Organism: Rafetus swinhoei; assembly: GCA_019425775.1. Taxonomy (NCBI): domain Eukaryota; kingdom Metazoa; phylum Chordata; order Testudines; family Trionychidae; genus Rafetus; species Rafetus swinhoei. The sequence continues at coordinate 262,013,459 of CM033437.1, read as the reverse complement.
GGGGTAAAGGATTAAAGGGCAAGCTAACAAAGGAGAGCACCATGTCATTCAGTGTGTATATGACATACATAAGGGGCCCCACAGCTGGCAATTCAGTATGTATGTTTGCATAGGAGAGCATGACAGAGCAATATAAGAGAAGCCCTGGGAAGAGCCAACATGGTGATAAATATAGTGTGGCAGAGCTCTGGGTGTGCTGGTGGGCCCTGCACTTCTGGCAGATAGCTTTCAGCCTCAGAGGCTCACTGTGACCCTCCACACGGCCTCTTCATTTTTTTAGTGACGACAGCCTGCTGAGCCATACTCATCACAGGTTAGTCCTTGGTATGGTGTGAAACCTCTTTATAGCCCTTGTCTCCCTGACCAGGGACAGTCGCTGTAGTAGCATAGGAAGGGTTGGGGGAAACAAGGGCCCACCCACTGGTCCAGCCCAGAGACCCTAAGGCAGTGGCAACAGAAGGAGTTTGTTCTATTCCCAGTCTGGCAACTACTTCCCTGGGCCATTTCCCCAAACAATCCTTCCCAATGCCTTTTCTCTGGTACCTGAGCAGCTTATCCTGTTCCTCCACAGCACTCTGCCTTACCTGCAGTTCCCAGATCTCACTCAGACACCTCTCACACCTTTGGCTCCTTCCCTCCTCTAAACTCCTTATGTGCCTCTGAACTAACAGATGAGGATGCCTGTTAAAACAGTCTCATTAACCTGGTCTGATTAGCCTGACTCCCTTGGCTCTGGAAGGCTCCTAATTGGCGCCAGGTGTTCTAACTGGCCTGATTTTCCAGATTTATTCTGAAAAGTTCCTGCCGGTTCTAGGCCAGACCCTGCCAGATTACCCAAGGAACAGAGACCTACTTAATCTAGGTCTCACATACCTCCCTTCAGGTACTCTTCTGTAGCCACCTAGCCTGGCCCTGTCACAATAGGAAAGTACCACAAATGGAGTGGGGAAGGAGGTAGCTATCATTTGCTTTGTCCAGGGCTGGTTAAAAAGAAAAGTGAAGACTACTGTAAAAACTGATTAAATAAGTGGCTTCTTGTAGCATACACATTCCTTCGATCATGTGAGAATGAATGGGCCAAATTCATCCCTAGTGTAAGTCAACTGAGGACCTTGAATTTCCACCAAAGATTAATTTGACTCAATGTTTTTAGCCATAAAAGCCGATGGGATGAAATTGTATGAATGTGATACCCTCCATTTCTCCACAAGTGGCATGATATACATGTCAGAATCCAGGTGATCCATCATAATCTGGGAGCAGCAGTTTGGCTCGCTGCCCTCAGTAAGACAGCTAGGGTATGTCTAGACTACATGCCTCTGCCTCGTTTCACGAGGCATAAGGGAGCGGTCAACAAAGGCTTCCCTTGTCGACCGATCCGCGTCTGACTCGCGCGCTGTGCCGACGATCAGCTGAGCCGTCACAGCGTGGCGGTCATTTTTATTTTAATGAAGCCGGGGATATTTAAATCCCCACTTCATTGACTATGTCGGGTAGCTTATTTTACATGCCTCTGTCGGCAGAGGCATGTAGTCTAGATGTACCCCTAGAGTTTTATTTTACTTTATTTGTATTTAGTGGTGAAAATATCTATGGTCCCTTTCAAACACTTTCAGTACCCTCAGGAAACATTCAGATGCTATTCTCCTGCCTGCACATGGCCACACTGCAGTCTCCAGAATGACTAATGATATGAATACCAGTCAATTCAAGGTGTTTGCCATAAGTCCTGCTACCACAAGAGCTCTCCAGGGTTCTGCTCCAGGAAGGTCACAGACAGTTCTTTGCTTCCAGCCAACCGTGTTGAAATAAGATCTTGAAGGAGACAGATCACTAAGTCTATTACACCCTAAGAGAGAGACATCTGGATCCCAATGGTCTATATTCTCATCCAGTGAAGAAACACATTAATACATGTTTATTTCAAGTTCTCCCTCTGTTCACCGATTCTAAAGATCTGTATCCAATTAACCATCCCTGACCTGTTCCTAATTGCCAATAGAACAATATGGCTCTGGAAGAATTGAGTTCTGCTCAGGTTGTTTCAGCCAGAATAATTTCCAAACTGTTTGCTTAGGTTGCCAATAAATTTCTGAACTACTTGGCATGGGAGATTCCAAAACCTGGCATGGGAGGTTCCAGAGACAAGTGCTCATATCAGCCACAGTAGAAGCATCAAATATAAACCCTACCACTCCAGTTTATCAGCTGTTTTTAAAGGGTGGAAAATTGAATGTACCTTTTTCCTCTTTTTGTTATATCTCTTTGCACAGTCAGTGTAATCCCATGTTTGGGTTTCATTCCAAAGCAAATCATCAGTACTCTATTAAACTGAAAAGTGGTGTGTGCAGACTGGCTTTAATAGTCTCTAATTTTATACCAATTAGTCTAGAAGTCATTAGCAACCCTACAACAACAAACTAGCAGTAATGGCCCAGCATTCACAATAAGTTTTGCCAAAAACCAATCAGTAGAAACAGTGTGGGTCTCATGGAAATCTCTATAATAAGAATACAGCATATACTGCCCAATAATCATGAGCAACCATACAAAAAAGAACAGGGTTCTGCTCATGAAACCATGCGTCCTAGAAATATTTCTTTCCCATGACTCATCCCCAAGCACCAGTCTCAAGTATGTCTGTGTTGTTTATTTTATTTATTTACTAGAAGATTTACCCAGCATTGCTCAGGTCCTTAATTTTTTAATTTTGGAAAATAAAATGATGTGGCTGGGGAGATCAGTATGCAAGCTGCCCTGGGGAGAGAGGGCTATCCCAGCATTCTCTCACCACAGAAGCTTGGGGTCAAGTATGAAGTGTGTCTCCATGGCCACTGTAGCTACAGTGGGCACAGCCAGGGGAGGGGTGCATGTTCCCCAGCTGGGGCAGGTCTGGTTCTTCTGCCCACTGCCCTCCCCAGCCAGAGCGAAGAATGCTGCAAACTGTGCACTTTCCCTCGTTCCCCGAGTAAAAGGAACAGCCAGCAATGCTTCCGTTCAAATAGAAGGGGCAGCTTCAGCCCCCTCTGCCTTCCTTAAAGGGTGCCTAGGGAGTGGGAGGCTCAAGGCTGGGGAAGTCCCAGAGAGGGGTGCCCCAGCCAGCCCCATTCATCTTCCTGGTGATTCTGTCTCTTTTCTGACAGGTTTTATGAGAAGCAATCCCATTCCAGGCACATCCCATATTCCTGGCTCAACCAAACCCTCACCTTGCTTTAAGTTAAAATAAGATAAAGCTGAGTACCAAATCTGGTGGTCCTAATTCTTACCATTTAGGAGAAATTCTTGAACAAAGAGTCACATACACTCATAGATAAATGCTCTCAACTATAGACAGTAGCAGATTTATATTTCCAAAATCTAACTATAGTTGCCCTGGGATGGGCACCTAACTCATACACTGAAGTCACCAAAAAAGGACTCCCATAAATCAATCCTAATCCACTCTCTCCCAGCAGCCTTAGAGAAGGGAGAGAATGACTGGAAGGTTAACAAATGTGGGTTCTGGCAGATGAAACGAGCAAGTTCCAAAACCGAGGCCCTTTCACAGAATATGCCCTTCAGTAAACTCCCTTTCATCACCTCTGGTGATTCAGCTGGTGCAGTATGGTGTGGGCACATAGGAGAGTTCTCTGATAACTTGGTCCCATCCCATTTAGGGCTTTATATTGCCAGCTGTAGTCTTGCTAGATTGGCAGTGCTGGATCTCCAGACCCATGTCCAGATACCCTGTCCATGATGATAAGCGAGAAACTGAACAGGCTCTTGGCACTAATAGGAATGAGTGGGCATTGGGATTTGGAGATTCTAATGTTCAGATTATATTTCGACCCTGAATCTAAATATCACCCAGTCCAAATATTGACCAGTTCATAGGGCCCATCTCCCTTCAAGCAAAACCAAGAATGCGTACATGTTGGTGGTACAGTTGGATACTTTACCAGGTGGACTGATGCTCCCACTGCATAATTCATTTGTACCATTCACTTGCAGCCTCTCAGAGAGGAACAAAAAGATCCATAGGAGCAAAATTGCCCCATATGTCAAAAATTACCACTATAACATATGGGATAAGTATTTCTCAGAGTGCCATTTCCCTATTAACCTGCAGAGCTATTTCACCAAAAGAGTTATTTTTAGAAAGAAATCTGAAAGATCTGCTCATCAGGATCAAAGACTCACATCCCTAACTTACCTCAAAGTAGTATCAGTTTCAAGATAGATAGTCAGCCTCATGTAAAAATTGTAATTGCCTACTAATATTAGCAAGTGGGGGGAGTTCATATGAGAGTCCATCCTTTATCTGATGTACTCTGCATATGGACATTCATTCACTCAAAACTTTGCTAGTACTAATATTGGCAACAGTGAATTTAAAGGGAGTGAGAGAACACGATTAACCAAAATACTATTTATAATTCTCTAAAATGTTCAGATCATTTTCCCCATTATTTGCCCAGTTCTACTGGCCACTAACAGAGCCAAGAGAAGCAGAAATGATTTGATTTTGGCTGCATCCTGAGCTTCTTGTACTTCACAAAAATAGATTGGTTAGCAATGGTCAGGATTCAAGCACAAACCCTGGGAAATGACTAATTCACAGCCTTAATTCATAATGTGCTCAAAATGAACTAAATTAAACTCTTCTTTAGCTTGATGCGTCATTCTTTCTAGGATAGAATGGGAAAATTCCTTCATTATATTACCTCCCAGCTATGGATTTGAACCAATGGGGACCCACTTTGAATTAGACAGTAGTTCCTGAAATACTAACTACATGGCTGTCAGTTGATGCCAGGTGTATTAGCAGATCATGCAGTGTTTGTAGATAAACCCCACCCATTGGGCTCACGTATATACATTTCTCCACTCTGTGTAGGCATATTTGGGGGGGTAACTGCAAGCAGTAGATGGTTTCCTGTAGCACTGAAAAGGTCCACTGACACACTGAAGTTGGTGTTCTGGAAACTGCAGTCCAATCCCAAGCATTTCTGACCTTTTTCATCCATGCGTATATAGCTTCTATATGTTGCACTGTATTTAGTGTAGAACTACTATAAGATCCTTTGAGATTAAAGGGACTAGAGAAATATGTTTTTATTTACTACTTGGTACCCATGAAAAATGAAGAGGTAAACAGCCTTTAGAGCCCCAGTTAAACAAAGCTATTAAGCATGTGCTCAAAGTTTAGAGCCTGTAAGTACAGTTGAAGGCAGAGAAACTTAGGGGCCTGATCCAAAGCCCAAAGAAGTAATGGGAAGACTTCCATTGACTTCAGTGAGTGAGAAGTGGGGGGCATAAGAGGTCTCCCTCTTTTTTCTGCACTTACCTATACTTTGAATTGTGGGATTGAGACAACAAAGGCATATGGTATCTTTATAGCCAAGATTTTAAAAGTGCCTAACTTAAGACAACATAGAGGGGCCCAGTTTTAAGGAAAGGCTGAGTATGCACTCTCCCTCTGAAAATCAGGCCTTTTTACACAGTATCAGAGGGAACACCAAATACTGAAGCATAAAAACAGGGTCTGGTGATGATTGTGGGGAAAATGGAACATCAAGATGAGCAGAGTGTGTCAGCTGTAAGAGAACACTAGACAACTAAGAAATAGCATTATTCAGGCAATGAAGACCAGAAGAAGAGATCTGCATTTTCAGATGTGACCAGTAGTTTTAGCTGCTGACATTTTTGGGTGCCCAACATGACACATATTAAAGAGACTTGATTTTCAAAAGATTGGGACTCAGTAATTTCTGTAAACCATTCCTCTTTAAAGTGAATCCAGCTGGGAATCCAAATCACTAGTCACGGGTAGACCAAGCAGCTTTACCTTGATGCTGTAGTTGAGAACTTTGTATGAATTTGATTTAAATCTTCCCTTACTGCATCACTCAGAAGAAAAAAAGACGGCTAGAGAAGACTGAGCTAGAGGAGGAGGAGTCTTCTAATGACCATAGTCAAGGTAGTTTTCAGGGGAGCAGAGCAGACAGAAGTCAGACTGGAAGAGATTAAGTTAGACAATGTGAAATGGTAGCATTGTCAAAGAGTGTGCAAAGTAGGAAACAGAATAATAGTTTAAAGAATAGGGGGGACAGAGAGAAGGCGTCTTCCTCGATATCCCATTACCAGGGTAACAGAAAAATGCACTGGGCAAAACAGTGAGGGTAACAATCCTATTTTGATACAGAGGATGGGTTCAGGGGTGATCAGTATGTGGAGAGAGACCTTTCCTGTCCTGATTTTTTTCTATGATTCAATTATACTGTTCAGTACAGAAACTTCCTTACCTATCCTTCTATCTGAAATAACTGGAGAAGACCTTCCATTCCTATTTATGCATGAACAAGGAGCTTCATGTCCTATTTACATTTGATCCTATTATGAGCCCAATGCAAGGGTTTAAGAGGGATGCCAATAAGTGGCTCTTTGCCAGTGTTAGCTAGTAACTGTGACACGACCAAAAGGCTTTGTGTAAGTAGCAAGCAATTTGATCAACAGTTACTATGAAGTACCAGATGTAGTCATGAAGGACCTGATTTTTCAGAAGTGCATACTACAGATGAAGTCAATGGAATCTGCAAGTGTTCATCACCTCTGAAAAAAATCAATCCCTGATTCACTAAGGAACATATTACAAATCTGCTCTATACAGGCTTCAATCTCTGGTACAAATTAAGGATGTTAAGTAGCAAGTATTTCACTAATTGAATAGTCAATGCATTTTTGCATCAACTATTTGATTAGTCGATAGGGCAGTGTTGCCCCTTTGAAACGCAGCGACAGCGTTTCAAAGGGGCAGTGCCGCACAGAGCCCAGGATCTGCTGGGGACTCCCCCACTGACCCTGGGCTCCACGTGGCGCTGCCACTTTGAAACACTGTTTCAAAGGGGCAGCACCGCACAGCTGATCCCAGGCCTTAGTGCCACAAGGAGCCTGGGGTCAGCTGGGGACTCCAGCTGACCCAGAGCTCTGTGTGGCACTGCCCCTTTGCTACTCCACGGCAGCATTTCAAAGGGGCAGTTCTGCATGGAGCCCAGACTCCCTGGGCCGCTGCCCTTTGAAGTACCCCGCTCCTTGCTGCCTCTGTCTGATAGACAGAGCATTTGCTTATCGGATAGTTGACTGGTCCTTAACATCCCTAGTACAAATTACACCTGATGAATCAGAGCAACCAGACCACCACTGGAAATACCTGATTGACCTACCATATTTGCACTGTGTCCAGGCTAATGACAAAAATGCACATGCTTTGTGAAGACCCCTTTTGGAGAGTGTAACCTGGATTCCCCTAACCCCTTCCACCAGCAGTAATGGGACCAACTTACCCAAGGATGTCTATATGCACAAACCGAGCAGCAAGTCACTAGAGCAGTGGTGAGTAACATGCAGTCCTTGGACCCCATCTGCCCTACTCCACAACACGCCTCTCATGCACCGGGGCCCCATACTTCCTACTCCTTGCCCACCCAGCACTTTCTGAGTACGTCTACACTGCATTCCTCTTTCGAGAGAGGAATGCAAATGCAGCCGAGCAAAACTGCAAATGAACGGTGGATTTGAATTTCCCATGCTTCATTTGCATAATGGCATCCGGGCGCTTTTTCGAAATCCCCTATTTCAGAAAAAAAATGCCATCTAGACGAGGTTAATTCGAAAAAAAACCCTACTTTCCAAATAACCTTTAAACCTAATTTTTTAAGGAGTAAGGGTTATTTTGAAAGAAGGGATTTTTTTTTTTTTCCAAAATAACCCCATCCAGATGGCAGGGTTTTTCTTGAAATAGGGTATTTCGAGAAAAAGCGCCTGGACACCATTATGCAGATGAAGCACAGAAAATTCAAATCTGCGCTTCATTTGCAATTTCGCTCGGCTACATTTGCATTCCTCTCTAGAAAGAGGAATACAGCGTAGACATACCCACAGAGCACTACAAATTGCCTGATTCGTGCTCTATCCCCACTCCCGCCTCTCCCTCCCAGAGCTTGAACAGCCATGAATCAGCTGTTTGCAGCTGTTCAATGTCTGGGAGGGAGGGGGAGGAGCAGGGACAGACCACAAATCAGGCGGTTCACAGCTCTATGAAAGTGCTGGAAGGCAGGGGGAGGAGTAGGAAGTGGAGGGCTCCACTGCAGTGGACGAGGGTCTGCAGGGCCACAGGTGGAACCCCAGTGGGCTGTGAGCTGCTGCCGCCCACGAAGATGAAGGAGGCCATTCATGCAGCCTAGTCACTATTCTTGGTTGCCTATCGCTGCACTAAAGCATGACAACCCAACACCTCCCCAGGACCCATTAAGCCAGATGAGGATTTTGCATCCCTGCCCAACTCAGATTTCCTTCTGTGGACTGGTGTAACATGCTGATGGTCTGGGGGGCAGAGATGGGAAGAGGAAGGAAACCCAGTGATTAAGTATTAACCTGTAGATCCAGAAGACTAAGATTCAATTCCCTGCTCCACCACACACCTCCTGAGTGACCTGGGGTAAGTCACTTACCCTCTGCGATATGGGGATAATACTTCCCTGCCCCCACAGGGATGTGGTGATGATGAGTACATTTAAGAATGTGAGGTGCTCAGAAACCATAATAATGGGGGCCATATGAATACCCAATAAAAATATTGCCCATTACCCACAAACCAGACCTCTGCGTGCATTGTTGGCAGTGGGAGGGGTTAAACCCCAGACCTTCTGGGTTTAAATATATGAGCCTCCAGTGGCTGGGCTAGAAGACCCAAGTCTGTTAGACAAGGGTTTGTCAGTCTTTATGTTTGTTCCACCCATTATGAGCACTACCTCAGCTGAATGTGAGTTATATGCAAGGAGACTCCTATAAAAGAGTGAGAGGTTCTATTCTTGTCACACACACATGACATTGTTCACCTTTGGAAACGTGCACCCAGGCTTCTGTACTATGCAGTCATTGTTCACCCACCTCCTGGGTCCTCCGGCTCCTGTCCTTGTATTGACTTTCATACCAGCCTCACCAAGAGCTGCCGAAGGGGCAGTATGAAAGAACATGACCCGTCTCAGAACTGGCCAGACCATTAAAAAACCTTCCATTTGCTCAGGTTCCAATTAACACAGTCTTGGGCAGCAGTGACAGTAATTTAAAATTTCTTATAGGTACTATCGTATTGCAACCCAGGTCCCTGCCAGCTCTTTAAATAGCCTCCCTGCTAGTTTTTGCCACAGCTCAGTCAGTTCTTGCCAGAGCTGCACACTGGGGTGTGCCCACTTATTTTTACCTCTGATCCTACTGTCTCCTAAATGCCACAAATTTAGAAGGGTTTTTCAGATGCCTGTTTGTGACCCCGCCAACCCATATCCCACCCATTCCCCGTACCTGTTCAGCATGTTGGACTGGTAGATCCGTTTCTCCTGGGTGTTGTAACAGCTGCTCTTGGGCTCCGGGATGAAGCTGTGCTCAGACAGCATGTCAGAGGCAGCCGTGGTGATTATGGCTATCCCATCCCTCACCCTGGCAGGAAGGCCATAGTCCCACTCATCGTACGACACAGAGATGAGGCCAGTGGGGAACTCAGATGGCACTGTGTCTGTATCCCCTGCCACCAGGCTGGGCACAATCCAGGTATAAGCGTAGCCTGTCAGACCCACAGAGTTGGCCACTTCAAAGATGTAGGTGGCTTCTTCCTTGGTACAGTAGAGGAGTATGACAGGGCTCTGGAGCTTCTTGAGCTGGTTCTGGATCTTTGAGTCTCCATCATCCAGGGACATGTCTAGCAAGAGGACCTCCTCCAACTCCCAGCCCACAAAGCTGTTCTCGATGGTGCTGCGGATCTTGTTGACGAAGTCCTGGTAGCCAGGGAAGTAGGTAGTGACAATGGAGAAAATGTACCAGTCATATTCTTCCATGATGTTAAGCATGACAGAGGCTTGCTGTTCTATTGATGGGCCAAACTGGAAGAACATGGATGACTCATCCTAGAGCAAAATAAAAAAAGGAAAAACCAAGAAGGGGGTCAAAGGAAATAAAAAGCAAAGTTCATGGCCATCTCCAATGAGAGGGCAATCACGGGGGCAAATCTACACTCTTTTCTTTGTGTTTTGGGAAGGTGTGACAGTTCTCAGGACACCTAGGATAGGACTGTGAGTCACCCTGTTAGCCATGCCTGCTGCAAGAGGAAGGGTTTCTTGTGGAAACTGGGTGTCAGCTCTCTGGCACCACTAGCCATACAGTCACCAAAGCATTCTTTCCTCTGGCTTATGCCAGCCCTAATTTTGCCTTAGAGATTAACAATAACTGCCCCAATCCTCATGCCCCTTGAAATCATTCCCCAGTGATATCCAGCCTTCAACATATGGCTGCTCACAGAAATTTCAGGTCCTCTGCACCCCACGTACCTCAATTTACCAGTTTAACATAAACCCCATAGCCCTTGTAAAGAAAGCATACTTAACTAGAAGTGAGAGAAAGTGTTGGAAGCAAATGGTGACAACACCAAACAAATCAAAAACCATGAACCTTTCCTATATAATAAAGTCATTTGCCTACAACAGTCAGCCTGCTGCAGAGCCAGGATCCAAATGTTCATGAAAGCTCCTCACTTCTTAAGGGGTTTCCTCAAATGAATGAATACAGAGGGCTTTTCCTTATACCCTGTTCTACTTAAAACAATCTTGTGTCTTTATACATGGACTACGATACTGTTTCCTTCCACCTCTGAATGGTTTTGGCCATATGGAATGGTCTTTGATGGTTTCCAAAATGTTAACAGGGTATACAATAATACCTCCCATTATCTTGCCAGCTGAGAAGGGGTCATCAAGTTACACCTGTGATTAATTTATACCCGGATTTTATAAATTATACTTTCAATATAAATAAATTGTTCCTTAAATGCTATCTGTACACACATCTCACAAGGATTATGAATCTCAACAAGTTTCTAGCTTTCTGCCAACACCTTACTTATTACTGTTTAAGGATAAATATCCTGTTCACACATGTTTGGTATAGTGAGTTTTTCAGATCTGAGGTAATAGATGTTTGCAACATGGATTTTTGGCAATATTTTGCCAAAGAGCCTCTGTGTTACAGCATCGCTCAAGGATTATTAACAACAGAGCTGGGCAAATACCGAGCATGGAAGGAAGAAAACATTTTATGGTGGTTGTTCTTTTCTTTTTCATGGTAACTATTTGAAAATGCTTAGGAGTGTGGAATATTAGACATAATTCTGGAAGAGAAGGTTGAGTGAGTTCAGGGTAGGTGAGGACAGAATAAATGCTATTTTTACTGGAAGGTTGTGTCTACATTGCACGTTTATTGCTCAAGAACGGCCGTTCGTGGGCAAAAACTTGCCAGGTGTCTACACTGCACACGCGTTCTTGCGCAAGTAAATTTACAGTAAAGCATCGAAAAACAGGGCTTCTTGCACAAGAGTTATTCCTCTCCCCACAAGGAATAAGCCCTCTTGCTCAAGAGCTCTTCCACAAGAAGGCAACAGGGGTTTCTTGTGCAAGAGATCATCCACACTGCCATGGACACTCTTGTGCAAAAGCACATCTCTTCCACAAAAGCACACAGCAGTGTGGACACTCTCTTGTGCGAGAACTCTTGCGCAAAACTGTTTTTGCTCAAGAAGCGTGCAGAGTAGACATAGCCGAAGTGTTTTTCTTATCCCTCCACCTGTATCAGGTTGCCTTTCTTACCATGCTCAGGCCTTTGCATGAGGAAAAAATAAAATGAATCCATCTTAAAACCTCAAAAAATGATCTTTAGTAAGAATCTTTTCTGTAAATCCCAGCTAGCCAATGGCACAGGGAAAGTGTTTTCCATTTGAGTAGTTCACAATACATCACACTTGCAATTTGTCAATGGTCCTGTGTAATTTTAAATCCCTGCATTTCCTCAATCCATGTTTGAAAGGAATGAAGGAAACATTTTCATAATAGTTTCATTTATGGACTGACTGTATGCCCTGTAAAATCAATGATAAAACTCTCACTGGCTTCAATGGGCTAGGGCTGAACCCCTGAAAACATGATAGAATTAAATGTTGAGGTGAGGCAGAGATTGAAGTTACAATAAGGTGGGTCATCCACATCCAATTGGCAGTTTTAGGAATGAATCATTGGCCTTTCCTCTTCCCAGCAAGCCTGAAGAATTGCAAAAGAGGTAAACAGGCAGGTGTTTTAGGCCAGAGAAGATCCATTGCACACAGTAAGCTGGTAAGTGCCTAAAACTTTACCTCGGGACACACACAAATTTAGAGTGAAGAGAAGATCTGTACCAAAACCACTGCCTACTGTCTGGCCAGCAAAGCTGCTTTTCAACCTAAGTCCTAGCTAAATTGTCCATCCATTATTTCCTTAAGAGTGTTTTTGATTATCTGCTTTCACTCTCTCTCCTTTAGCAGAATATTCGATCCATAGCTGAACAACTCGGGAAAGAAAAAGCTTATCCCAGTACCCAGACCTAACCTGCCTTGCTCACTTTCTAGCCTCAATCTTGTGTTGTCCCTTAACCTTCTGTAAGTTACTGAAATGTAAGTAATATATATTTTTGTTGGTTTATTTTATAATTATATGGTAAGAACAAGAAAGTAAACAATTTGCAAGTAATAGTGTGCAGGAACACTTTTGTGTTTGATCTTGTAAACAAGTATTTTTTAAATGAAGTGAAACCTGAAGTATGCCAGCCAAATCAGATTCCTGAAAGGGTTACTGTAGTCTGGGAAGTAATTGAGAGTCACCAAGCTATGGTATGTAAAACAACAGTTAGGTCAGTTGTCCCACCCAATTTTCTCTCCATTTTTCAAAGTAGTGTTGAGATCACTCCTAGAACACTATACATAGTTCTGAACATCTCAAAAAAAGCATAAAAATGAAAGCAACTTGAAGGCAAGCCACAAAATAATCAAAAATAACCCAAGTCCTTATTTGTGTCTGTCAGAGCTGTTCCCCACTCTGGCACTCTGAGTGCAGAAGTTGGGGGACCCTCAAGAGAGCTTCAAAGCCTTGCCTCTACAGGCACTGGTTACAAAATCTTCACCCAGAATCACAATACACAGATTTTGGGGAATTGCTGCCATCATCAAGTGATTTTTATCCCCAAAAACCAGGGGTCAACACTTGAAACCACCCCCAGGGGTACCCCAAGCTCTTTTGCCCTAAAATAGCTTGAAAAGAGAAAAACAAGCTGCAGTCTCTGATACCTGACCCCTCAGTCAGAGGCATGCAGATACACACAAACAGACCTTCCAGGACACAAGAATCACCTTAAAAAAAAAAAAAAAAAGTGATATTTATTACAAAACAAAAGATAAACTTGATAAAGCATACTTGGTTGCGAGATGTTACAGAGCAACTAAGGAAAGCAAATTAAAACACAGAGAAAAGTCTCTGGGCACAATGCTAGATGGTAAATGGGGAGGGGAGGCGAGGCATAGATTCACACAGAGCAGTTCAAACAAAACCACAAAATAAAGAGACCATACCCTGAATGCGACTAGATCCACTTTTCCCCCTTTTACTTACTTCCAATTGTCTCTTTGTTCAGTCCAGTCCCATGCTCTGAATTCCTTGGAGGTATGGTAATCCTGCCTGGGTTTAAATCATTCTGTGTGTCTCAACTCCTGGTTTTTTCCTCTCCCACACAAAGAAAGCAGGCAAGGGATCTATATCCAATTTAAATTTCATCCCTGTATCTCGATTGGTTCTCCCAGCCCCTGGCCAACACCTTTGCTAGCTACCTGAGTTTAATCCCTTAGTCTCTGGGTGCTGGCCGCACTCCTCCTGTCCACTACAGTGTCCCATGTATTCTCTGGGTAGAACTAGTTAGAATTCACCCTTTGCCACAAAAAAAAAACAACAACAAAAAAAAACCAACTCATCTTTCTTTAAAAGATCTTTTTATAGTATCCATGCATCTGACAAAGTAGACAACAGACCATGAAAGCTTAATGCTCAAATAAATTCAATAGCGTTAAGATACCACAGGACTCCTTGTTATTTCTAGCATTGATGGTTGTGGAAAAATAATTTGAAAATGTAACCCAAATGTAAATTAATGCAGTGACATCAGAGTTTGAAGAGTACCTGAACAAATAACATGGGACGTTTCAATGTAATGGTCTTGGGTGTGCTAACTCTGAAACCTAAAGATGTCAATGTATTGCATACTGAACACTGAAATTGGGAGAGAAATCTTAAAATATATTTAATATGAAAACAATACAAGGAGCTACAATGCTGATTGTATCATTCATCTTCATATTACATTCGATAAAATCCTCCTTTTCATAAGCTTATCTAAAGCTGCTGTAGAATTTCCATCATTTCCACCAGAAACTCATAGAACTGAGATACATGTCCATAGATAGGGCTCTACCAAATTCACAGATGTGAAAAATGCATCATGGACTATGAAATCTGATCTCCTGCATGAAATCTAGCTATTGTAGGGGAGACCAGATTTCACAAAGTTGGGTGGCTAAAGAGTGGCAGCTGCTGGCCAGGAGCCAAATTCTGAAGACATCACCACCAGCTGCAGCCCAGAAGTAAGAGTGCCATATTAATGGGGGGCATCATCAACATTTGGGGAAAGGGGCAAGGCTGGCCTTCCAAGTGGGCGACCACCTCAGACCCCATGGTCAGGGGGATACTATGGTCATCCCCCTCACTCATCCATACAGCCAGTCCAAGGCCCCTTTCACTTCCGAGCATCAGGCCTGGAGCCAGTGTGGGGCAGAGCTGAAGGCGCCCCAGCCAAGAGCCTCTACTGTGCATGGGCTCCAACTGCTACTCACAGATAGGAACAGGACTTCCTCTCTCCCCCTGTGTGGGCTGCTCCGGAGGCCAGGTCAGACCCATCTCCAGGGACCTTGCCCAGCTGCAGAAAGTTCCATGGCAGATGGCCGGAAGCTATCTCTGAAAGCATCACTGCTGCCAGCAACAGCACAGAAGTGGGACGGTATGGTATAGTTTGCCATCCTTACTCCTGTGCTGCTGCTGGCAGTGGTGCTGCCTTCAGAGCTGGGTGCCCAGACAGCAGCAGTCCTCTGGCTGCCACTCTCCAAAGGCAGCAGCACAGACATCTGGGTGGCAATACCATCAACCTCCTCCAGCAGCCTTGTGACCCCTCCCACACAACCTCTCTTTGAGTTCGGACTCCCACAGTTCAGAAACATTCTGAAGTTTCAGATTTAAATATCTGAAACTATGAGTTTTATGATTTTTAAAATCCTATGACCATGAAATTGACAAAAATGAACTGTCTATTTGGTAGGGCCTTAGCCAGAGACTACACAGATCCTCCTTTGAGAAAACAACAAGAGCTAAAAAATATATCACTTGGCTAAAAGAGATGGAAGATAATAAATCTACTAGTATTTAAAGGGTGTATATATCAAGGAGGAAAAGGCCTTCCTTAGGACTAGTGACACATGGAAAGGGGAGGGGTAACATAGCTGAACCACTTTGAAACATATTCAGAGATTACAATTAGAAGTGTGGGTCAGGCATCTTGAACAACATGGCTGTACAGCCAAACATCCACAAGGTTGTTCTACCCCCATGTCTGAAATAGCAAGTCTCCTTTTCCCCCGAGGTGAGGCTTAGCCTAGATCCTCACCAGCCAAAGCCTATTGGTGCACTATGTAAATATCAATAGAATAAAATAAGGTAGGTTTTAAAAAGTCTCAGTCTCAATTTACAGTCCCCTCCTCACCCCAGCCCCCCAAACACACACACACACACACACACACACACCCTCAAATCAAAGAACAGAGGCTAGCTGGCTATGCAGGTAATGATACATTTTCATCACAACAGCCACAGGAGGAAGGGGCAACCGCTCCTCAAAACGAGAGGGCTAGGACTGTTCAAGCCAGTCCAGCTTTCTGCCTGGCACTATGCTCCTTGGTGCTTAATCAACCCAGCATTTCAACTAGCCAAATGCGCTTTAGTGCTTTGCCAGCTCAGCACTGAGAGAAGAGGGGAGGATGGTGGAGGAAGAGAGGACAGTGACATACAGAGGGACGTTTTCTCCTACAATAAATCTGTCTCGAGTTGCTGGTAGAGGTAGATGGAAAATTTTGCCAAAAATGTATTTGACAAAAACCAGGAGGAGTATTTTCAAAGTGTCGCAATTTTTCTCCTTCTCCCCCTTTCCTGACCACATGTCACTACTGACCAGGGAGAGAGAAGAGACTGGGGGGAAAAAAGGAGGAGAGGGTTACAATTCCAGACAACGGAAAGGGCTAGTTCTCACCATTAGAGGTAAGTTTCTGGGCACAGTGACATAAACTACGATGGTTCTGCTATTAGGACACCACCCTGCTCAGAAAGATTGAAATCACAAACTTGAAATTGCCATACTGCTGTCTAACATGCACAAAAATAATGCATTTTCCCATCTAGGCTTCAAAAATTTCCATGGCCCCCAAGGTTCCCAGCAGGATTTGGCATATACTGGCCCCTCACATCTAAAATTTTAAATAAGAGCCACCAGTGACTAGAGTGCAAGCTTTGATATTAGCACCAGGGGGCTAATTAAAGGATTGGGTGATAGTAGAAGAGGTCATCACTGCAATCTCTGATTTCAAGCCTGTCCTTGCAGTTGCATCTCATCCAACTCTCCCAGCTGTGGGCCAAATGTTACCCGTTGCTAAGTGCTGTGTAAGAAAGGAAAATATGGCACAAAAATCCCCTCAAACAAGGCTGACACAAGAGAGCAGAGACTTCATTGAACCTCCCCATTGTAACTCTACGGGATCAGGAATCTGCAGTTTTGCAGAGCTGAGCCAAGGATGGAGCTGCACAGTGGACACAGCATGTGCTTCAGCTGACAGAAGGCTTCCCACAGAAAATCTGCTCTGAAGTTATTGTTGCAGCAGTGTCAGAGTTAGCCCCCTCAAATGGAGGACAATTGCCTCCTAACTCTCTTAGGAGCCATGCTTTGGGGTGGGAAGGTCTGAGGTTTCTCCATGGAGGGAGAGCATTATACAGAAATAGCTCCAGATGCAAAGGGAATTTCTATGTATCCACTCCCCTCAAAGGAAAAGTCACCTATCCCCTTGGTAATCCCCACAAACTCCTTCCCTCTCAGGGGAGAACCAAGCAGAAATTGTATTAAGTTAAGCTGAGAGTTTTCCTCTTTCTTCTGGGAGGGATTCCTGGGAGAATAGCATCTCTCTCTCTTTGTGGAGAGTTGCTCCAGCAGCTCAGGCCCCTGCAGTTGGATCAATCACAGCTGGTCACTGTAGTTCAGTGGTCTCCAGCCCTTTTTAACCACAAGATCACTTTTTCAATTTAAGTGCAATATAAGATCTACCTCAAACCCAAATACCCTTGCCCCACTTCCTTCCCGCCCCTTCTTTGAGGCCCTGCCCCTGCTCCACCCCTTCTCATTCCATCCCCTTTTCTCCCCCATCCTCACTCACTTTCACCAGGTTGGGGTAAGGGTGCAGGGTGTGATGTGGGCCATGAAGTTTGGAGTGTGGGAGGGGCTCCGGGCTTAGCCCAGGGTGAGGGTTTGGGATCCAGGAGAGGTTTCAGGGTGCAAGCTCTAGGACGGAGTTTGGATTCAGGGAGACTCACGTCTGGGGCAGGAGGTTGGGTGTTGGAGGAGGTTCAGGGCTGGGACAGGGGTTCAGGAAGCAGGCTCTGGCTGGGCACCGTTTAACTGAGACGGTTTCCGGGTGGTGGAGCAGTAGAGTTAAGACAGGCTTACTCCTGTCCTGGCCTTGCACCACTCCTGAAAGTAGCTGGCATGAACAACAATGGCTCCATGGTGCCATATGCTGCCCCTTATCTACAGGCACTGAGCCCACATCTTCTACTGGCCACAGTTCCCCATTACTGATCAATGGGAGCTGCAGGCGTGGTGTCTGCAGGCAAGGACAGCAGGAAGAGACCCCCTGCTCTGCCTTCCTCAGCGGCTGCAGGGACATGCCAGTCACTTCCAGGAGCAGCAAATACCATAGGGATAAGTATTCCAGACATGACAGGTTAGGCATTTTAGAACTCAGTAGTCAAAGAATTAAATTTAAGCATGAGAGAAATGAAAATTATGAAATGCACAGACCAGTCAAAAGCCAAAACTAACCCACTTTGCAAACAGTAAAAGTATAACAACAACCCCCCCTCCCACCCCTACATATGTATTGGGTCGGGAGATGAGAATGAAGGACAGTGTGTGTTTGGCAGAATGACAGAGAAAAACCACAGTGTGTGAGAGTGACAGAGATTTGCACTGCCAAGCTCCCTCCATCCCCTTCTGTTTGTGTGGAGATAGGGTACAGTGGGGGGGAGGAGGGACACCCTGACATCAGTGCCCCCTTCTTCTCCCTCCTTCACTCCGCACAGCAAGCAGGAGGCTCCCAGGGGGTAGCTCTGAGGCAGAGGGCAGGAGCAGCATGACACTGGGTGAAGGGGCAACTGAAGTGACAGCTTCTTGGCCAAACTAGTCAGGATCACCTGTTAGAGGCTCCAAGATCTACTGGTAGATCCTGATCTACTGGTTGGTGACCTGTGTCATTTAACAAGACTTTTGCCTCAAACATGGCAGGAGAAGCCTGTGGGAGGGGGGTGATTTCTCATAAGCTCACTTCTCTCAGCTTCTCTGGATTCCCTAGGCAGGTAGAAGTGGTCACTCCCTCACAGTTCTGTAGCCTGGAATTGACACTACTTCAATTGCAGGCTCTGTGTGGTGGAGACTGGGATCAACCCTAAAACAGAAAGAAGCTTCAAAGGAGCCAGGAATTAATGCAGTTGCAGCAGATCAACGTCTCCCAGGCCTAGAGAACCCCATACTAAGCAATATAGAGTGTGACTTAGTGAAGGGGGGAGATCGATATGCTGTCTTATTTCTGTTTGGGTGTTATCTTTATGTAACACTCACTTACACAGTGTGGCTGATATTCGGGGCTATATTTTTAGGCAGCCCTCAGCCCAATTACCACAGATGCTCTGGATGCAAAAAGAGCATCATTAAGAGACCTACATGTTTTTCTTTGTCTTTAAAAGGGAGACCCCACCACATAGCTATTCATCACAGTCATGGTGGGATGCTTCATTTGTTAGGAGCTCATTGTTCCTGATGGAAAATGCCACAGAAATTCAAAGTCTTATTAATTTTTTCTCTCTATTTCATAGTCCTGTCTGCTATAGCACTGCTGAAATCAAAATAGGATCATTGTTGCTTAAGTCTTCATTTACTCCTGCTTCTCCCTTCCACAAACTCACCCACAGCCTCAGCCTAGACTTGAGACAAAAACTTTGGCTTTTATTTAGTACTGAAAAATTCAATACAGTCATTCCTGTCCATACAGCTATATGCTATATTACAGAATTGTGAATCCTCTATTTAGGACATCCTGTGGGGTTGCTATGGAGAATAGTGTGGTATCACAGACAACAGCATTGCAATATAGACAATAAGATGAGGGACAGTCTTTCTTACTCAAACCCGTCTCACATACACGAGACACAAAATGGGAGAGGTAATTTCTGTTAGTAGACCACCTTCTGTTGGTGAAAGACAGTTTCGAGCATATGCAGAGCTTTTCTTCAGACACACACAAAGGAATGTTGGGATGTCTGGACCTATGGCATTTCCTCATGACACTTTTCCCCACTGATCTTATTTAGCAGCAATTCCAGCTTCTTGTCACCTCATTTGATGACAGAAACTTCCCAAGAGAAAGCCTCAAACTGCAGGGTTTGGAATCTTCTGGGAATAAGATGTTCTGATTAGCTAAATGTTCTTATTTAAAACAATGAGCAGTCCTGTGGCACCTAAGGCTATGTCTAGACTGCAAGCTTCTTTCGGAAGAAGCTTTTCCAGAAGAGATCTTCCAAAAAAATTTTTCCGAAAGAGCACGTCCACACTGCCAAAGTGCATCAAAAAAACAATCTGCTTTTTCGACAGATAGCATCCATTCAGTGTGGATGTTATCTCGCATGTAAGCTGTGATTACTATGGGCGGAATGGCCACCAGGGCACCTGTGCTTTTTCCTCTTCTTGAGAAAGAACTCCCTCTTCCCCGTGCACATATGCCTTTTTCCAAAAGAGCTCTTTTGGAAAAAGGCTTCTTCCTCGTAGAAAGAGGTTTATCAATGTCAGAAAAATCCCTCAGTTCTTTCCATTTATTTTTTTTTTTTTCAAAAGAATGCAATTGCAGTGTGGAGGGAATTGAAGTTTTTCTGAAAAAAACTCTGTAGTGTAGACATACCCTAAGAGACTAATAAAAATCTGTATATAGTCTCTAAGGTGTCACAGGACTATTTGTTGTTTTTAAAGTTACAGACTAACATGGCTACCCCTCTGAGACACTTATTATTATTGTCACAGCAAAGCTAGAGTCCAGAAAGCTCAGTTATCAGGAGGTTCTGATAGGCTGAATATTGTCACATATTGGTTGAGCAGTAATGCATCAGCAGAGGGCAGGGTAATGAATTCAATGCTGCTCTTCTGGTCCCCGAATAGGAGGTGATTAGGCAGCCAGAAAAGGAAGGTCTGTCACAGTTGGAAAGGTGGAGAGTCAGCAATGATGACAGCTGGTCCTGGTGGCTGTTCAGAGTGACTGAGATCGCGATTCCAGAGTTGCCTCTGTGCACAATTGTGTGTCTCAGTTTCAGAGCAACAGGATTTGCTTACATCATGTTAATTAGAATACGAACACGGTGCAACACAGATTACAGCAGACCTGACACCAGGATATCAATCTCTCTGCAATAAGAGAAAGTGACATGCTGCAAGGCCCCCGAAATCAACCACTGCCCAGTGAAGGGGCAGCACTATATGCGATGGTATGCCAAGAAGTCCTTCTGGAGCTCCACCAATGCAGGAGACTGACAATTGTAAGCAGTTTTCACTTCCTGCTTTAAGGGGTTTTCAAGAAATCAATCCAGACATACTGCAACAGAGGAGGTACTAGACACCCAATAATCCCCAAACCCTGTTTTGGGGTAAGAGAATGATATTTCCTCCCCTCTCCTGTTGATATACCATGCTCCATAGACCACACAGTATTAAACCTTAGGGAAATGAATAAGCTTTGATAAGTCATAGAATTTAAGACCAGAAGGGACCACCAGATCATCTCATCTGACTTCCAGTATATCACGGGCCACCAGTATCATCCAGCACCCACACACTGTACCCAACCACTGAAATTAGACCAATGTATTACAGCCCTCAGAAGACTTTGATATGATGTGCCATAGGCAGAGAATAAGAGGGGCCCAGGTACACCAGTACTGAGGCCCCTGCAATGGCAGGAAAATGATTAAGTGAGATCTACCCACATGAAGAAGGCAAAAAACAAAAACAAAACAAAAAACAAAACCCAAGGTTCCTGCCCCAAGGAAAATCTCTTCCCAACCCAACATATGGCCATCATTAGCCCCAGAGCATGTAAGCTAGAACCAGCCATCCAAGCACCTGAGAGTAAGAATGCTCAGTACCATCTGTGAGTCCTTACATACCCCATCCAGTATCCCACCTCCAGCTGTGGCCATGTCTGAGGCATCAGAGGAAGGAGGCCAGAAAAAAAATGTAACACAAAACTAGAGCCATAATTCACCTGAAAGTGGCCACTGCCCAGTCTTTAAAGTTTGGGCCAAATCACAAGGGTTGTTAGGCTATCAGTGTAACTATATATGTGACTACCAGGAGTAGACCTCTGGTCCATCCAGTCACGTATACTCACTCCTGCCACACCAGATTATGCTACCAGTCCAAAGCCTACCTCCTTGTCAGAGGGCTGGCTCCTTTCTTACCTTCTTCCTGCAAAAGCTGCACAGACTTTTGTGGCTGTGCCTTCTCCAGGTCCTTTATTATGTCTTCCCTCCACCCCTCCAACATAACTATTCCCATGCAACAATCAATTTACAATGTTTACCTAGCTTTCAGACCTCTCACCAGGACCTGAGGGGAACAAAACACGCCACACCCTACTGCATAGTGTGGCGTAGCATGGCTCAGCTCATGTTCTTTCCCTCCCCCATCCTTCCTGTGCCTTTTTTTTAATCCTGTGCCCTGGGCTGATGAGATAATTGGCCCAGACAGCCATCCTGATTGACTAATTAGCCCCCTCAGCTTTCTCCAGGGGGAACTAATTAATACTAGAGTGATCAGAGTATAGGTTCACCTATTTGCACCCTCTTACACTCTCACACCCTCCTGCCTTCTCTTATGCTCTTACCGTACCAGATCAAACCAGTAATCCATTTTGTCAAGTATCTTGAATGACCAGTCCCTCATGCTTTAGAGAAAGGCAAAAATGCCTCATAATCCACTCAGCAAATTACATTATGCTGTTTGTGTGGGGGAATTTTTTCTGGCCCTGAGAGATGACAGCGTGCACCCTGTAACATAAAATCTGACTATCTACTGATTGGCAGTGTTCCCTGTAAACCGTGTGCTTGGGCGGCCACCCAGGAGAGATTCAAATGCTGCCCAGCTGATTAGCAGAGCGCCCACAGCCAGCAACATGTGTTTTTGCTGGTGGGGCACATCCACACATGCTTTGGTGTACATAACAATATATATTCCTCACATGGATGGAAAAAATAGAGGGAACATTGCTGATTGGTATGTCAACTGGCAAAGTTACATCTTATCATTAGTGGTTATAACATTATCCAGCACTTAAAAATCCAGTCCTAGTACTTGGCAGGAGGGCATTGAGTATATTCCACAAATCAACTACATCCTTTATTAAGATGTATTTCTTTTTATCATTTCTAAATTAACTGCTCTTTCATTTCATCAAGAGGGCCCATGCTCTCTTCTGATCAGTGAGGAGGAAATCTCAAAAAAAAAAAAAAAAAAGGTACAGGGATTCTATTTAGATAACCACTCAAAGTTCATCACTTTTTCCAAATCCACCCGAACTCTTTTGGTTGGCAAATCTTCTTTCACAAAATTTCCACTGCTGCCCAGATATGAATGGGTCACAGACAGTCATGGAGTCAGCCCATCCACCATTTATTTTTACAGGGAAGCACTAGGGCAGTGCAGGGAAAAGAAAGGGGAAACAACAAAGGAAAGTTTAAAAGGCTCCTTTGGACACACTTGGGCTATGTCTACACTCGTGGCATCTTGCGCAAGTAATATGCAAATGAGGCTAAGCATGGAATATCGCCGAGCCTCATTTGCATACCTAACGAGCCACCATTTTTTTCAGAAGAGGCTCTTGCACAAGAAGGAGTGTCTACACTGCCTTCTTGCGCAGAAAAACCCTCTTCGCAATGCCGTTCTTCCTGAAAAGTAATAGGTGTAACGGCATTGTGCAAGAGGGTTTTCTTGCAAGAAGGGGCAGTGTAGACGCTCCTTCTTGCAAGAGCCTCTTCTGAAAAAAATGGTGGCTCATTAGGTATGCAAATGAGGCTCGGCGATATTCCACGTTTAGCCTCATTTGCATATTACTTGCGCAAGAAGCCGCGAGTGTAGACATAGCCTTGGGGTTTTATGAGAGTGTTGGGACCAGTATTGCATCCCCACTTGAGGAAGGGTGGTCTTCTAGTATTGGCATTGAACTGAGGAGATGTGGGGTCAAGTGTTAGTGCTGCTACTGACTCCCTGTGAGACCTTGAGTAAGGGGATGCCTACCTGAACACTCTGCTGGAAGCCAGCTGAGAAGTACATTTATTCCCCCGCTACCAGGCTGCGCATTAAGGCCATGTCTACACTTGGAGCTAGTGGTGTAATTCCCAGCTGCCACAGACACTGTCATGCTAACTGTCATTGAGCTAGCATGCTAAAAATAGTGGCATGGGCAAGGACCGATGGCAGCATGGGCTTCCCATCCCCAGGAAAAATCTTGCCTGAGCCCAGGGTGACTAGCCCATGCTGCTGCTGTCCACTGCTGCCCACCCCAATGCATTTCCACTACTATTTTTAGTTAGGGATGTAAAAGTGCAACCATTTAAATGGTTAGCCAATAAGCATCAGCTTGCAGGTTTCCATTATAGTTACATGACAGGTCCATGGGAGCAAAGTTGGCTTCACTACGGGCTCTGCAGTAATACAGAGCCCACAATGAAGCCGGCTCCCTGGGAAGTGGGGCCGACAGGGGCTGCCGCCTCACTCCCAGGGAGCCAGCTGTCACCCTGCAACACACAACAAAGCCTCCCCAAGAGTGGGGCTGGCAGCCTGCTGGGCCTATTCCAGAGGAAGCTTCGCTGCAGGCTCTGCAGTATAACTTTAAAAAAGTTTTATAAACATTTTATACAGCAGAGCCTACAGCGCGTGTAGCCATGTCACCGCTAGGATTTTTAGCACACTAGTTAGATCAGATCTAGTGCAAGCATGTGTATATGAGCAGGGGACTCACACCACAAGTTAGTAGTGTATACACAGCCTCAAGCTATGTCTACACATGAAGCGAGGGGTGTGCTTCCAAGTTAGCACACGCTTTCTTTGAGTTAGTGTTCCAAAAATAGCTGCCTAGTGGCTGTAGCATAGGAAGCAGCTGCAGAAATGTGACTAACCTATGTCAAGCACAAACCCCTCCTTCAAACTGGTAGAGGCATGCTCAGCCACAGCTCAATGCAAACTACATGCTCTGCTGTCCCTCTCATACTACACATGCTTGCACTACTATCTACTGTGTCGTGCACTAACAGTTCTCTTGTGTGCATGAGCTACACCCTGTGTCTGTGTAAAAATGTTTATAAAACTGTGTATTTAAATTACTATAAATTGACAGCGCTTGTTACAAATGCATTAGACAAGCCTAATCACTAATCTGTCTGTCTGCTCACGCCCATCTGATGAGGAGAATACTCTCTACCATCAATTTGAACTGTAAACTTTAGGGGCAGAGACAATCTCTTACTATGTCTGCACACATGAAATTTTTGACAAGCTAAATTAGTCTGCTATGAGCACAAGCTTCAGACTTGTTGAGCTGGCAACAAGCTCAAAAAGAAACTGCTTTCTGGCACATCCACTGCTAATGTGTTGAACATCAACCTTGTGCTCCCACCACTTGTGTTGCAAGGACTTGATTTAGGGCTCCAAATAACTTCTAGGTCTGGTCTAACTAGTGGCTACAGCTATCCCACACCAGCCTTGAGTCAGCTGTATTTTTTTTTTTAGGCCCAAATACTCCAAATGGCAGTTGTCTTTCATGTGCCGCGAATTTTGGTGCTAGTTGGTCCTGCAGTTGGTTCCAACATGTGTGAGCAACTCACACAGTAATCTGTGTGTGGCTCAGCTGTGTTGGCAGCTGGGCAACAGCTCTGCATTGGTCCCTGCAGTTCCTACCACCATCCAATACCCATTCTGGATGGAGGATTGCAGTGGACTTTCGCCACTCTTACCACAACAGGTAAAGGGGGATTTTCATCTCCTCTAGTCAGTCGGGTCCTCCGGGAGACCCATTCTGCAGAAGAGGAGCGGAGCTGACTGAGATGTCACCTATCAGGCCCTCTTGTGTCGAGGGGTTAGGGGGACTGCTGATGGGACTCCCAGGGCCTGAGGGTGGCTGCTTGTGAATGGATTGGCTAGGGGGAAGCAGGCTCTAAAATTGGTAGAAGTCCTGGAGTGGATCAGGCAATCTGTGGAGGCTCTTTCTGAGATTCCCAAGGCATAAAGGGCCCCAGTGATCTAGAAAAAAATGCCAACGATGCTTCCTCTCCCCCAGCTCTTAGACCAGCTGGGGCAGCACCTTCTGTGTGAATGCAAATCAGTCATCAGGCTTCCTCATGCTCCCTACCAGACAGAGAGAAGTGGTGGGGCTATGAGAGTTATGGGGACAATGGGGATAATGTGGAGAAGGCAGGACATGGAATCCAAAACTAGAATCCAGACCCAAGCAAGGTTTTGCATCAGGCTTGTACAAGCCAACATTTTCCATTGTCCTTGGCAAATCTAATCTCCCAGCTGCCCTGCGCAAAATGATTTTGTCCGTCCCTGGGGCTTTTGGGTTGCCATTTTTTTTCATTTGTTTAGCAGTATGAAATAGTCATGCTGCACTGTTTGTTTTTTCATGTCAGAGTGTCATCACCTTTCATCTCCATGGTGAGGCAGCACCATATATAGGGTGTGTCTTCACAGCAAAGTCATTTTGGAATAACGGCCATTAATCCAAAATAACTATGCGAGCGTCTACACAGCAATTCCGTTATTTCAAAATAATTTCAAAATAATGGACGGCTTATTCTGACTTCTGTAAACCTCATTCTATGAAGAATAACGCCTATTTCAAAATAGCTATTTCGAAATAAGGCATGTGTAGACGCTCCACTTCTGCTATTTTGAAATAGCCCTTCACCAGGGCCATTCTAAGTTTTCCCTCCTGAGGCTCTAAATTGAGAGAGCACGTCTACATTAGGGGAGCCTGCCTCGGACTAATTTTGAGGCTTCCCTGCCGTGTAAATATGCTATTTCGAAATAAGCTATTTCAGACTATCTATTCCGGAATAGCTTATTCCAAAATAACTGTGCAGTGTAGACATAGCCATAGTGAAACCTGTAGCTGAGACTAGCATAAACAGCCAGCTCCAAATCCATTACTTCTAAAAATATGGGGTCAGATTCTCAGTTGCTCCATTTCTGCATTGGAGCAAGTAGGAAGCATTAAAACATTTTAACAGTCCCTTATTTGTGCAACAGCCAGGAGTTTACCCAAGCCACACTGTAAGTCAGGTGCCTCAGGAATGTGGCAACTTATATTCTACTTTTGATGGGAAGCAGAGACCAGCCAAAGTGCAATGTACTCTGGCCACATCTCCTTCCTGCCCTGTACATACCCCTCACTCCACCCCCCCTCCACAGCCCATTCTAATGCAGGCTCTACATCAGGAGCTGGAAACAGAACTGGCACAAAGCCATTACATCAGCTCTGTACCAGCCAAGGAGGCCACCGACACTTGCTCCTAGACCTTTCCCACACCTTTTATGCTGCCAGGAGGAGCCTTAGTGTAAATGAGAGTCAGGCTTGTGGAGTACAGTTCTGCCCCCTCTTTTTTTAGAACACACCTCTATCCAGAAACTGACTCATCAGTCCTTTGAGTGGTCACTTGAGAGTTCACTGCACTGAAACATTATGGGAAGGACAGAACTGTATTTCTGTGCCTGTCTGGATTCAGCCCCTGCTTTAAAGCGGATACATTTTTGCTGTCTGTAGCAGGAATTATTGGCTGGCATTGGTAAGGGTGTTCTATCATCCAGCTTCAATTGTCTGGCTTCCAGGAATCCACGTCTCCACCACAGCAGCCACTGCTAGTTATCGCTAGAATTCAAAGATGGTTGAAATGGTAGAAACTCCACCCTCCCTCCTGTCTAGCACTCTTTCCTAATCAACCAGCAAGCTCTGTCCAAAAGCTGCTATCACACCTGCCTTGCACAGCTAATTGATCTGCAAAGTTTTAAATGATTATTGATTCTCTTCCCCACCACTAAAGAGAAAGTGAGGCCAGTAGAGTATATGGAGTTATTTACAAAGGTATTAGAGAAGATAAGAAGCTCTCTTACTCACTCTCTCTTTTATTTTTCCACCTATTAAATGTCACACATACTCAATGGAAGGCTTCCTGCTGCCTCACAGACAGAAAACACTCACTGATACATGAAATCTCCTACATGTGCACACGCATCTAGGCACTTAAGAGGAGCTATGCCAAGTTACAGCTGCTGAAGCTGCTAATCTTAACAGTTCCTCTCTAATTCTTTCTCCATATTCTGGTGACTGTCAGCCTTTCGATTAGGGATGTTAAATATCGGTTAATTGAATAGTTGATTAACCACATGAATTCTTATAGGTTAGTCAACTATTCTATAGTCCCCAGGCAGCCCCTGTCCGGGGGGGAAGGGTCTGAGCTCCCAGACCCAGCACAAGCCAGAACTGAGCTTGGCTGCCTGCCCGTCTGTCTCCTAATACACTTTAAATGCAGAGCCGCAGTGGGGGTAGGTTCAGGACCCAGTGCAAGCTGGGACTGAGCTGGGCTGCTGGCCAGCCTGCTAAAAAATGTACTGGCAAAGGGTGGGGGGATGCGTGTAGTCTATAGCATTAACCTATACACTTTTGCTTATCAGTTAATCGACTACACTATTACATCCCTACTTTCCATACCCCCTCACTATTGTACTAGAGAGGCATTAATGGCAGATTCTCCTTTATGACAAAAGAGGCTGTTGAGCCATGATGAGAGGAAAGATGTTCTGCTTAGGTCAAAGGTGGCACGTGCTATGGGTTTCTGTTGGGAAGATCTTAAAGGAGCTGCCAGTTTCCTCTAGCCTTCTGCTATCTACTTTAGGGTTCCAACCTCCAAAAATACATGGGCAGTCCTATTAATTGGCACTACAGTGACTTACATCATCAAGAATCTGGCCCATTATACTCATATTGATAATGTACTCATGGGGAAACACACCACTCAAGTTACTGAAAACATTTTTTTTTTAATCCAAGTAACTGTTTCCCTTGGGTGCTTTCTGTTTTGTCTTTCCACTTCTCTTGGCTTGACTAATGAAAGTGTGGTAACTAATCAGTTTTGCTTTGTATTCCAGCTCATAAGAGTTAGCTGTGTTTGCCTTCTCAGATATGTTAAAGGAGGTGCTTATCATGTGCGCTAGGTGCCCATCATGGGACTTAATACAACCTAATGCAGCAGCATGGTTTATATTAAGCCACCTCCCATTAGGCAACCGGAAATAACGCCACACCCCACCCTCATTTTCAAATGCCTTGTGAAAAATATGAGTTTTGTCAGATTAGGTCTCTCATGCTGCATGGAAATTCTTTAGTGAAATATGACTATTTTAATTCAAATATTTCTATCTACATTAGATTCTATAGTATTTTGAATAAAACCTTTAGCTGAGCCAAAACTGCAACATCCTTTTCAAGATCACACAAGCACATGAGCTAAAGAGATTTCTGTTCAAACTGGACATGGCAGAGAAAGGGATTGGTGGAACAGCAGGTGGATTTGCCTTTGTCTGCCAACTGAAGGAGTAATACTAATAATAAAAAGACCTGTAAGAATAAAAACCAGGGAGCGACATGTAAGGCGTTGAAACAGTTCTTTGACAGACTCAAAGAGAAGCCAGTGCATCTTGTTTTGCTCCATCTCCCGTTGTCTGTCCTCTTCCTTAAACATGCGCTAAGGCACAATGGGGAAGTGGGACATAGATGGAAGCAGCAGCAGGAGATACAGCAAGCAAGGGAGAAAGAAGCTATTCAGTCAGGATGCCTGCCCAGTTAGAGAGCTTGACAAAAGAAGAACAAATAAGGATATGAAAGGAGAAGGGAAACAAAAAGCTGTGTCCAGCATTTCACCTGCTCCAAGGGAGGAGATGTTGGCTTTGATATGTTGTCTCTTCTCTTTCATTACATCTCATCCTCCATTTGTTAGCTGCCGTTAGCCCTA
This sequence comes from Rafetus swinhoei, assembly GCA_019425775.1. Lineage (NCBI taxonomy): Eukaryota > Metazoa > Chordata > Testudines > Trionychidae > Rafetus > Rafetus swinhoei. The sequence continues at coordinate 261,984,114 of CM033437.1, read as the reverse complement.
TGCATCTCTTTGTGTGTGCTTAAACAATTGTATATGCCGCCTGGCTCAAGGGATATGAAGCTTCTCACCCCTAGGTCGCCAGCTCCAATTCTATTCAAGTAGGCAGTGGCTGAAATTTATTAACATCTGACAACTATTCAGAAGCCTGTATGAGATGAAGGGATTAATTCAGTCCATCCCCAAAGACAGTTAGCGCTCACCTCATCACACAAATACTTGGACTAAACTGGGCCTCTGGTTAGCAGCACTCTCAGAGAGGAACAAAAGATTAAACCAACCGTATCATTACACAACCCTATAAAAAGGCCATTTCCATATATCTGGAAAAAAGGGGTTTCTCATTTACAAAAGAGATGGGGCTGGGGAGAATACAGATCTATATCAAATAAACAAGATCTTTCCCTTTAGAGCAGTGATTTTCAATCTATGATCTGCAGACCACTGAGGATCCACAGACAACCTCTAAGATTTCCAAAAGGGTCTGTACCTCCATTTGAAATTTTCTAGGGATTTGCAAATAAAAAAAAAGGGTTGAAAACCACTGCTGTAGGAAAAGAAACCATTCACTAAAGTTCCCTTTCTAAGCAAAGTAGGTAGTTTATTATCATTTACAGCAGGGGGCAAATAATCACAGTCATTTTCTTTAGTCAGGACCAAAAGAAACAATCTTTGTGGGTGGGGAAATAACCACAGAAGGTTCCCTTGTTAACAGAGCTTGATTAAGCAGGTCAAATTGTCCCTCACAGCTGGGAGAGTGATGAGAGAATAGTAGCCCTGCCCACTTGGATTCAGAGCACATGTTTGTTGGCCACGCAAGGTGGGAGGAAGCCCTTTGCTACCTTTCTGTTCAATATTCTCTCAATCTCCTTATAGATGTCTCTTAAACACCAGCTGAAGGCCCTTCCCTTCAGTCCTGATAGCTAATGCAGTTTTAATGACCAGGAAAGATCTCTTCTCCAGGGGACAGGGTTTAATTCTTTCATTATCTAGGTGAACATAGGCATATGGACATCTCTGTCACTCGCCTCCCCTTTGGGGTATGGTTTGGGGCACACTCAACAGAAGCCATGTTCCCTTCTTCTTGGAAATGGACATCAGCATTGAGGTGGCCCTTCCCTTGCTCACTGCTGAAACTGAAAGGAATAGGGTTTCAGGGCTAGGCACTACTGGATCACCCTGGCACCAGTATCCTTCACACTATGTTGTCTTTGATAGGGAGCATACACCGTGAACAGAGCATGTTACCCAGGGGGTAGTAACCCAGCACTTCTAAATTTTCCCCTCTATTTACCAAGAGGAAACACAGCCCTTAAACCCATCACTCAGGCTGTGTTCCTCATGACCCAAACTTCAAATTCAAGAACCCTAATATACTCCTGGTCCTCCTGTCCACCTTCCTGGGAGATGAAAAGATATGAAGAGTTAAAAAGCCCATTAAATTAATCCTGACTTCAGTCCTAAAATCACAAGGTAAGAAACTTCAGTTACTCCATCTATAAATTCTTCAACAGTCAGATTCACTTGGATAAGATTTGACATCCCTATAGGCCCATTCTGTATGTTCAGGCTCATAGGGCAAGGCCATGGGTAGCATTTTCAAGAATGCCTAAAAGACTTAGAACCTAAATCCCACTTTCAAAAGTGACTTGGGAGTTGTTCATTAGGACCAGAGCTCCTAAATCAGTTAGGCACTTTTGAAAAATTTTACCCATGTTCTAGTTCTACAAAGTGATGTTGGACCAAAGAGTTCATCTGTTCCTGGATTCTAGCAGGGCTTAGGCCACAATCCCACCTCAATATATGGATGATTATATTTGTCAGGGGCATGAGCAACACTTTGATTATCTATCCTATAAGATCATATGTTGCCATATTGCATATTCAGCAAGCATCACTAATAATGTCTCCAATAACTGCATTAGATGCAACTGATTAGGAGGACTTGATTTTACTACTTATTTCCTAGCATTTATGTTTCAGCAGGGATTATTCAACATACATACTCTGGCCTTGACCTCAACCCTTTTCTGGGGTTCATTAGAAAAGTCAGCTTACTTCCTTATCTAGGGTCAATTATCTGTCATGGATTTTTGCAGAGGAAGTCCTCTGCCCTGTAGACATTTAATAGCAGCAATTTAACAGTGTACAGCAACACTAGACAACATTGGGTAACATTGGGAGGGGAGGGATAGGTCAGTGGTTTGAGTATTGGCCTGCTAAACCCAGGGTTGTGAGTTCAATCCTTGTGGAGACCATTTAGGGATTTGGGGCAAAAATTTGTCAGGGATAGTACTTGGTCCTGCTGTGAAGGCAGGGGACTGGACTCAATGACCTTTCAAGGTCCCTTCCAGCTCTAGGAGATAGGCAATCTCCATTAATTTAAACATTTCACAATATAAATGAAAGATGGAATAGCATATCCAATTGAAGCTGCAGCATGAATTTAGGCAGACTAGACCTAATTACCCTAAGAACATACAACTGGCCATACTGGGTCAGACCAAAGGTCCATCTAGTTCAGTAACCTGTCTTCCAACAGTGGCCAATGCCAGATGCCCCAGAGGGAGTGAACAGAACAGGTACTCATCAAGTGATCCCTGTGCTGTGATCCATTTCCAGCCTCTGACAAAGAGAAGCTAGGGACACCATTCCTACCCATCCTGGCTAACAGTCATTGACAAACCTATCCTCCATGAATTTATCTAGCTCTTTTTTTAACCCTGTTAAAGTACTGGTCTTCACAACATCCTCTGGCAAGGGGTTCCACAGATTGACTGTGCACTGTATGAAGAAAAACTACCCATGTTCGAAACTGGGCAGAACACCAGGTCTAGCCCCCATTTTCTCATGAGCAAAGATAAATAAATAATTGATATTTTTGTTCAGTAGCAGCTCCAAATTTTTTTTAAAAAATACAAAATTCAGTTCAGGCCAAACCACGTTTTTCAGTAAATTGAAAAGGTCTATTTTGGGTCTGTTCCAGAGCAGATATTCAAACTTGGCTCTCCTACCTCCCGGGTGACTGCTCTGATCACTGGGCTAAAAGTTACAGGGACTTGTTAGTGACCACAAGTGATTGGGACCTCAGTTCTACATCTCATGGACAACAAGCACCTCCAAATCTAAACACCGTGCTGGGGCCTTTGTACTGGTGCAAATTCTGAAAGAAGAGCACCCCTTACTGAATTGCCAGCATGCTTTACTGGAGTGTCTGCGTTTTCCTTGGCATTCTACCCTCCACATATGTACAGGCCTGACCTTAGCTTGGCAAATTTCTCTTCTACACAAATCTAAGCAATAGGGAGGGTACAAATTAGGTGTTGTTTCTTCACTTGCCCAAATTTGTTTAAAACTGCCCAGATTCAAACAAAGGGATTGTGGAAGACACCAATCCAACTCCCCAACAGCTGACCCTGCACACACTTTGAAGGCACTAAAATTCTAGCTGCTAATTTCATCAGGTGCTCTCTCTGCTTCTCACCACCTTGAATGAAAAAATAAACACCCCTCACTCTAATAAATGCACTTCCCAATGCTACCTAACCAGCCCAGATGACTTTTATTTAGACTCCCTTCTGGTTTAGGCCAATCCAACATACTTCAATTCTTTTGACACCTTCTCTGTCTACCCCTCCCACCCTGGTCACAGTTAGACCCTTCCTGGCTAGCCAACTCTTTGTACTCTACCTTCCCCGCTGGGATTATTCTCTGCTCCAGGGTATCTAGATCTCTTTCTATCCTGCACAGTTTGAATACCTTACCTTTCCTCTAATCCCCCTTTGAAGCCCTGTCCCCCTCACAATGTCCTGAAACCTTTCTCTCCATCCACTGGGCTTTGTTCAGTAATTTACCCAGGCCGGAGCATAGAAATGAGAAAGAAAGCAGGATGGCAGAATGTGTGTTAATGTGCTTCCTGATTAAGGACCCAGCTTTGTTACCATGACAACGGCGATAGCAGCAGCAGCAGCAGTCCATTCCAGTGCAGCTGTGAAGGCCTCTCTATGCATGGTTAAATCCTTTAACCGCTATCAGCCATTGTCAAGACGCACCAGCAGTGACCCATTATGTGTGCATCCCTTGACTAATTCCGCTCATGTGCTTTCCAAAGCCCAGGAGATTAGGACACACAGATTTTCTATTTGTGAAGTGGCATCCAGCAATATACAATAAATATATGCTGAATAATAATAGTAACACCACTAATAAATGCCAAAATTGTAAATCTCTTATAACTGCATTACAAAGAAATAAATTTTCTTTCCTGGAAGTTGGTAATAATAGAGTAAGCAGTTGAGATCAGCACTGGGGATAATTTTTTTTAAACAGGTTAGAAAGAGTGCAACCAGCTGCTCAATACACAATTAACCAGCTAATGCTTCCCTTTACAGAAGCCCATGATGTACCGCCAAGCAGGGGCTGCAACTAGAGTCAATTCCCAGTTTCAGTACATGTTGTTCTCATGCACTCCTCTTCCCAGGGGCTATACTAATGTCCTCTCCAGATGAATATAGGGATTTAGTGTTAAATTCTTCCTCTCTGTGCTCAGCGCTAGTTAGGTAGCACAGAAAAGGACAATAAAGGAGCCCAGTTGGAGTTTCACTCCCCCACCCCCACCCCCACCCCGCTTGTGTGGATTTCTCCCTGTTTACTAAAAAAGCAGAGGGGAGGAAATTAGGCATGATTTTACATTTATGCATATGCTTAACTCTAAGCACATGAATAATCCTGCTGAAATGGGACTACTCAATTTAGAGTTAAGCATGTTAATGTTTGCAATTTTTTTTAACAGCATAAGACAGTTAAGCCAATTTGTAGGCATTTCCACCCCTACCCACCTCCAAAATCAGTGGCCACTTTTGAAAATTTTAACCTAACTGGTTCATAATGCTTAATATATATTTTTCCATCTTATTTCTGATGCCCACATGGGGTTGGGGAGAAAAGTTAGAAAGGGATTATTAAAGGAAAGGGGCCAGTCAGATTTCCTCTCTTAAACAAATGCTATATCAGTTTCATAATGGAAGCACTCTGACAGTTGGGAGTCATATGAATATAGCTGATAAATTTAGAACAAGCAAAACTAAATTTTTTTCATACAGCATATAGTCAACCTGTGGAACGTAATACCATAGGAAACCATCTAGTCAAATAGCAGAGCAGGGTAAACACATCAAAAATATTTTGGTGCTGAATCTCCACTACATTACTCTAGGTATCACCTATAAGCCAGTTACATTGGTTGTAAAAAAAACTGAAGTAAAATAGTGGTGAATGAAGCTCTTTGAGAATATTCATTCACATTTTCCCACAAATTCTCTTTGGCCGTTTTTGCATCCTTTCTAAGTTCTCTTTCCACAAACATTTGCACATTTGAGTTTTACCAGCAAATTCATTCATGGAAATATTCATTTGTAGTAAAATATTCCCTCGGCTCAATTAACTTCTGTGGCTGGATTTTTAAAGAGATGGGATTATTTGCAATTGGTAACAATATTTGTAGTTCTGGATGCTAATACTTAATCCTACATATAACTCTGCTCAAAGAATTCTACAAAGGACAGTTATCTTTATCTCCATTTTACAGACAAGAAAGCTAGGAATTGGGCTTGTTATGAGGGAAGACTGAAAGAATTGGGCTTGTTTAGTTTAGAAAAGAGAAGACTGAGGGGGGACATGATAGCAGTTTTCAAGTATCTAAAAGGGTGTTAACAAGAAGCATCAACTACTTTAGTGCGGAACAGATGTGTACCAGGGCAACTTATAGCGGGAACGCCCTGTAATCACTGCTGAATGCAGCATACCAAAATTTACTGTTGTTTACCTCCTCTTCCATAGCTTCACTTAACTGCATTGTTCAACTCATTGTACTCCAGTCTGAGTGAAGAATGAATTGCTTGGGGGTTGGAATTGGGATATGGAGCCTGTGAAATGCTCGATCTCGCTCTACTTCCTTACCTATTTGTGTCTGCATCATAAAAAACAATACAGTTGACACTTGTAGGCCACCCTGTTGACAGTGTCATGTCAGGAAAAGAACTGAATGGGTCTGAATTCTATTCTCATCTCAGAGGTGTTTCTTCCCAGGGCAGGGTTCAGAGACATTGCAGTTTGGAGAGATGGAGGAAGGGGGCAGACTATGAGGATTTTTCGCTGCCTCTGCCCATGCTGTACCTGTTTTCAGAATTAAAAGGAGATTTCAGTCTCTGAGGACTGTCAATCTGGCACCTTTCACCAGCCCCAAATCCATTTATGTTTAGACAAAGAAGCACACAAGGCAATTTCCTAGTGATTCCAGATCAGAGGACACTAGAAGACAGCTGTGAATACGCACCTCTCCAGATCCTCATGTAGACCCCTGGGTTGGCTCTTGCCCATCATTTCCCTCTCCAGGTGCTAATGCTGCCACCACATACAGATTAACAAGGAAGGTCATATTTACACTTCCAAGAGGAGCTGCTGTGCGATTATGGGTCTATTTAAAATCCTCCGGGCAGCTGCAGTACATAATAACAAATCAGCAGGAGGGAGAGAGGGAGGGGAAGGAGGAGAAGAGAAGGAGGAGGGAGTCAGGAACTTCATGGATTGTCTCTGAAAAATTGACTGCCAAAAGATGGTGGGGGGTGCAGTCAAGTTAAAGATGCCCCCTGCAGAGACAGACACACACAGAGTGAGAGAGAGAGTGTGAGAGGGATGCAGACACTGGAGGAATACACTGAAGAGGGGGATTTAAGAGCTTGGAAAGGAAAACTGCCAGCCCCAAAACCTCACTGCCGCTGGGGTCTACATCACTCCCTCAAACACACTCATGCCAGAGGGCTCAGTCACATGCCCTCGGATCTCTGTCCTGGCTCCATGACATTAGAATTAGACAGTATCTATTTTTGAGCTTCCAGTCCAATCTGTACATGTCTGCATGTGCCTATGCACAAACATACATGTACACAAAATTACTCTCTACAATACACACTCCCAGGCCTTGTCCAGTTTTGAATGAGACATAAGCAAGGGGGCTGCCACCACTTCCTTTGGGAGACTGTTCTGCCACTTAAATCTGGAACAAGAAAAAAATCCTTCCTTGTATCATGTCTAGTATAATGTTGGGTCTCCCTGCTCAATACAAAGTACAAAGCACCAGTTCCCTTTCCAAAGCTTTTTACAGGTGCCTCCATCACCCAAAAAAGGGTGTCACCACAGGCAGGTGACAAGGGGAACATCTTTCCAGTTCCGGTTACTGCCTGGGATCACTGGACTTTCACAGCCCTGGCAGGGTGGCAAAAGGAGCTGTACCATCAGATCTTCCCAGCTGGTGGCTACTAACAGCATTGCATCTGGTCACTGCTTTAGGTGGGTGGCTTCCGGAGAAACATCAGCTGATGTGAGCAGCAGTGGTACCCATAATTCAATAGATCGAATTCTTCCCTCTGAATCTGCATTAAATTCAAGTCCCAGAATGGTAATGGGAGCTGCTGTGCTGCTGCAGGTGTCATCTTTCAGATGAGTGGGAAACCAAGCTTCTGACCATCTGTCCTCATTAAAGATTGCAGGTCAACTTTTAATAGCAGGAGCAGGAACATTCATTCTCCTTTGTGCTCCAGACAAATTCTAGTTTGGGGATAACACTCTCTCTGCCTAATCGTCCCTCGGTTTGAATGAGCTATCATATTTGTCTTACTACAATTTTGGACAGGTCAGGAAGTGTTTCCTTTTCCGTTTTTCACCTGCTGCATTCCAGACAAAGTGGCTACATGTCACTGGTAGCTGAAGTCATTCCTGTACAGCTTGTAAAATGCTTGTTAGGAGCCTTCCAGATGAAAGGCGGTAGGACAATCTCATTATAGCAGCCCACTCTCCTTCTCCAAAATCTTCCTGCATGACCCCTTCTTGTCCCTCTTTTCCCTCACAACAATCACCGTGCTCCCTTTTTCCGTACCAGAAAATGAGTGTACTAGGCAAGGGAAAAGTTTCTCACTAGGATGAGATTTGCCTCAATTTCCATCAGTGAATGAGAGAGGAAAAAATGTCCAAATTAAGCTGCTTGATTACTGAAATTAATCTTGTCACTTAGCATCCCTGTTCCACGGAACGGGGCCTTTGATTAGCCTCCTTGTTTCGGAATATTACAAGCAGACGTTTATTAAGCAGAAGGCAATTCCTCCAGACAAGGGAGGGCGGGCGGAAAGAGACAGGGACAACTGCTAATTCCTAAGGGAAGACTGCTCATTGAAGACAAGGTCCCAGCTTTCCCTCCATCATAGGGAGATGGGAAGCAGAGGAAGGCTGTTCTGAGAACATATCCAGAAGCCTCTGAGGATTTGCCCAGTTTTCCCCTCACAAGTCTCCTTTTCCCTACCCCCTCCAGGTATGACTAAATTCCACCCTGCCGTTACGGACATGAGCTTGGTGTTTAGAAGGTGGTATGTCTTACAGCTGGTCATCAATTACTATTATTATTACAAACACCCAAAAGAATGCTAGTTGTGTGGTCCTTTCTCCATGGCCTCAGTTGAGCTCTAACCTCTAGGCAAGGCTAAGACTGGAGGGGAGAGCAAAACCAGGAAAGGAAATCACAGCTTTAAGGAGGAGCTGGGAGTTACAGAAGACTGGGGATATATCGCTGGGGATTGGAAAACAATCCTCAAAAGGACCGAGGATGGGCAGGAAGGGAACAAAGTGGTGTTCAAGCAGCATTCATGTGTACTCAGGTCAGGTCCGCCTTCCTCCCCAAATCTGACCCCAGGTTCTAAAACCTGAGGCTACATTCTAGCTCACTGCATGACTTCAGAGAGGCAGGTAGTGAAGATGGAGTCAACATATTCATGCCTTGGACAAAAGTAAGCTAAGAGAGAAGGTGCAAAAAGCAGGAACCCTCGCTAGGGGACACAATGCTCTGAGTTGAGCTTCCCTTGGAAAGTACATCACCATCACTAGAGTATCATGAAGGCACAAGAAAGTGTGAGAGACACTGTTGGGAAAATCCTGTACTATCTATTGAGGGTGGCGTACAGAGGAGGTAGGCAGCTGGAATCAACTGCTGGAGAGGGGTGTAAAATGGAGACCCTCAGGGGAATATCAGGGAGAGAGAAGCAAGGTGGGACAGAGAAGAGAAGGAATGAATAAGATCTCCATGTTTAGATAAGCTTATCTGAACTGAACTCCTGGTGCTCTTGAGGTTCTCCATTCACTAAGTTCAGGTCACTCACCACTTTTATAAATCTGTCTACATTGTGGCACCTTCTGTCATACGTTTCAGCTCGCAGACTCCCGGTCCCTCCACATGAGGCTTGAATTGAACATGGCACAAAAGAGGGCAGCCAGAACCATACAGGCTTTCATACACCAAGGAGAGGTTAGGAAAAGACAACTATGAGGACACAGGACTGAAGTGTGTGAAGTTTGCAGGGATACAAGGAAACTAGATATAACAAAACTCCTGGAAAAGATCACAGGCTGTCCCTAAGATCCAAAGCAAGCAGGAGGAAGCTGCCTCTCTCATTAAGTACGCCCACTGTCCTGGGGCAGGGAAGCACCTGATCTAGGAGCCTAATCCAACAGCAGTTGAAATCAATGGAATGATTCCCATTGTCTTTGTGGGCTTTGGATCAGGCCCTATGTGCAGCCATATGCAATGTCTCAGCATTGTCTCTCTGCTTTCTACTGCCCTGTTAAAATATCTTGACTGAACAGTATCAGAGAAGAATCTCCAGGTTCCTTAACAGGTCACATGCTGCTATGTTATGCCATCTTCTCCCAGCTTCCATCCCTATCAGGGCCGACCCACAACATTTTGGCACCTGAGGCAGGGAGCTCAAATGACACCCCCATGCCACCTTTTCTCCTGCCTTCCTGTTATATCTCTTGTGCCCTCCTTCCTCCAGCACAGCACTCCACCATCTCTGTGCATCTAGAGCAGAGATAATACATATGCACCAGCAGCAGACACAATTTTCTACACTCTGGGTCTTAGTGGCGCCCCCCGCACAGTCTGGCACCTGAGGCGGCCACCTCAGTTCACCTCATGGTAAGGCCAGCCCTGGTCCCTATGCAATTATAATAAAGCTCTCACTAAAAGCTTTCACTCAACCTTACAATGGCCTTCCCCTGGACTGATGTTGTACCATTGGCACAATAAGTAGTAAGCTAGCCCCAGTGTGTTCAGCGTGTGTGCACCATTGACCCCTACAGGAGTGTAATGGGTCTGCTAAAACAACGCAATTCTTCCAGCAGAGCTCAGATTTCAAAATCTGGAGCTGCTGCTTCAAAATCTATGAGGACATTTTTGAGTAGGATCGGGGCATGAGTAGTCTGAATGAAAATTCACAACAAATTATTTGTCACATGACTTTTTCTGCTCACCAATAGTCCATGAGCAGATCACCAATTTCCTGGGTTTAAAAATAACTAGGGGGCTGCACTCTCTGCTCACTGCACTCGCCAACTTCCCTCTCGGCCGAGGAGGGCCCAGGGCCAAGGCCACCCAGCCCCGGCTCTTCCCCTCCTCCCCCAACCACTGAGGAGGTCCGAGGCTGCCCCGGCTCTTCCCTCATCCCCAGCCATCAGGGAGGGGCTGGCCCCAAGGCCACCCCAGCCCTAAGGCTGCCCCAGCCAGCCTGGACTCTTGGGCCCCCCCAGGCACTGGAAGGGGCTGAGATGAGGCTGCGCTGGGGCCCAGCACTTCTCCCGGTTACCAAGAGGGGCTAGGCCAAAGCTGCACTGGATTCTCCCCCCAAGCCATGCTGGGCCGAGGTTCTTCTCCTTCCCACCACCACCTGAGAGGGTCCAAGGCTTCCTGGCCCCAGCTTTTCCTCCCTGCCCCCAGTCACTGGGGAAGGCCCGGCCTCAAGGCCTCCCCAGCCTCAAGGCCTCCCTGGTTATTGCCCCCCCCCCCCGATGCTTGTCCCTAGTAGCCCCAGCTCTTTGCATTCCTCCCCATCACCACCACCCCCAGCCACCGGAGAGGGAAGGGGTAGGCTGGCACCAGGCTGGGCTCTCCCCCAGGCTGCTGAGAGGGGCCAGGATATGCTGGGCTCAGCTCTGCTCCCCCCCACTCCAATCGCCTGGAAGGGGAGGGGAGGGCCGAGCCATAGGCAGCCCCAGCCCTCCACATGGGCCCTGGGAAGGGCCAGGCTGGGAGTGGGTGGGGCTTGTTCCTGTGGACGCAGAGTGACGGTGATGACATCATTCTGTTGTCCCACAGGATATTGTTTAGAGAGAGAGAGAGAGATTTTTCAGGAAATTTAATGCCAATAAAACTTGTTTGCATTCATTTGCAGAAGGGGAACGCACAATGTTTATAACAATGGCACAACAAATTCATCTGGAAGCTGGAGAGAATATTCCTAGACAGTTTCTTACCACATTCACCCAATTTTAATGCTGAGAGTGAACTGTAATGATTTCCAATAGATGGAGACAAGACAGCCAGGTAAGCATAATACCCTGGCTGTTCAGTAAACCGAATCACTATGTCTGTGTCTCTCCTTCCCGCCCCCCGCACCTCAGTGTAATTTATCTTCAGTCCCTTCACAGAGGTGAAAGTAAGCGGGTGCGCCCTGGTACACAGCTCCGGCAAGAGCTGGCTGAGCTGCAGCAAAAGCCAGCAGAGAGCTATTCAAAGAGCTGGCAGGGACCCGGGTTGCAATAGGACAATACCTGTAAGAAATTTGTAGTTACTTTCACCACTGCCCTTCACAGAATAAGCCCTAAATCCAATCCAGTGCCTACCTCACCTTCACCTCTGTCACCTATCGTGTTGTATGTTTATGTGCAAGTGTGGTCAGATATGTGTATGTGCCTTCAGATTAAAAGTTCTGCACAAACTGAAGGCTAAACATAGTCACTGAACCAAAAAGTCACACTGACAGGTCTGCCACACTCACCAGGGCAGATGAAGTGAGAACTCCAGAGTAGAGATGGGAGACACAAAGGATGCTGACAGGTCCTAGGGAAGTTCAGAACTTTTGTTTTAAATAAGGAAATTTGAAATATGCCTAGCTGGCAGGTCTGAAGTTCAATGTCTTTTCTTTATTCCCAGGAGAAGTACAGCATGAAAAGTAGTAGGGCAAGTGACCCATTCAATCTCGGGCCTCCCCTGTAAGAATGCCAGCAAGAAGGTAGTTAAATACCATTGTGATGTATTTTTTATGATAAGGACCATTGCTCACCATACTCTTGACTAGACCATCAGCTCATTTCACCCAGGCCAGCTAACTCCAAAGTGGTTTTGATCGGACTGGAACAAATAAGCTACAGCTGAAACAATGTTGTGTCCGGCTATGGAACCCTGACCCATGTTCCTTCTCCTCCCTACAACATTGATTTTAGCACATCTGTCCTGTATTCTGCAGCCCCAGTGCTTGCAGGACCATTAGAGACATGCATTTGTTTTGGTGTCTTCACTACAATGTCATGGCTTCACTGTCTCACTATTTCATCCTGCAAGAGAAATACAAATAAGAGAAAGTCAAGGGTGAAGCTTGAACCATCATTCAGTACAAATGTTCACAAGCTTTTAAGCTTCATAGTGAGCCCAGTCGTGCTTGATCATGTTTGCTAGTGAAGTCGTGCATGCTCAGCACCGTATAGAAACATTCAGCACCTTGAGGGATTAGTCTTTGCACACTTGGGAGGGAGAGAGGGATCTCTTACTATCATCACTGCTGTACAGATGAGGTGACTGACAGCCAGAGAACTCAAACAGTTTTCACAGTCAACAAGTAGTCGGGTGGCACCTTACAGACCAACAAAAATATAGATAGTATCATGAGCTTTCGTGGGAAAAACCCACTTCATCAGATGAGATCTAACGAAGTGGATTTTGCCCACGAAAGTTCATGATACTATCTATATTTTTGTTAGTCTGTAAGGTGCCACAGGATGAAGGTGCCACGGGATGAGATCTGACGAAGTGGGTTTTGCCCATGAAAGCACAAGATACTATATATTTTTGTTAGTCTCTAAGGGTATGTCTATACTACATGGCTCCGTCGATGGAGCCATGTAGATAAGCTTTGTAGACATAGCAAAATGAAGCGGCGATTTAAATAATCGCCACTTCATTTACATCAAAATGGCTGCCGGGCTGTGCTGATCAGCTGTTTGTCAGCTCAGCACAGTAGTCTGGACACTCAGCGGTCAACATCAAAAGCCTTTGTCGACCGCCCTGGTAAACCTCATCCCACGAGGCATAATGGGGGGGTCAACAAAGGCTTTTGATGTCGACCGCCGAGCGTCCAGACTACCGCGCTGAGCCGACAAACAGCTGATCGGCACAGCATGGCAGCCATTTTGATGTAAATGAAGCAGCGATTATTTAAATCGCCGCTTCATTTTGCTATGTCTACAAAGCTCATCTACATGGCTCCGTCGACGGAGCCATGTAGTGTAGACATACCCTAAGATGCCACAGGACTACTTGTTGTTTTTAAAGTTACAGACTAACAAGGCTACCCCTCTGAGTTTTCACAGAGTCCCACAGATAGACAGTGGCAGAAGTGGAAATAGAAGAACCCAGCTCTCCTCATTCACAGTGCCTTGCTTTACCCACTAGGCCTCATTTCCTGCCCACCTAGTGCATGGAGAAGCATTTCTTGTGAGATTTATTGCTTCCTGGTCACTCCAATGGTACTTATTTCAGCACTTCAGCTTCACTGAACTCAGTGGTGTGGATACAACAGAAGCAACTCTAAAGCCAAACACATTTTCTTGAACCTCCAAAATTATTCAAGAAATAATTCCATTTCCAGCTTAGCCCAGCTGGGTTTTTGCCCTCTAGCTGGGGGATTAGTTGTAGTTATATTTGAACTTTTTTGCCACTGATCTGCCTACTCAAGAGACAGAATGATGGAAAGGGGAGGGGGGAACAGGTGGAATGAGGAAGTCTGTTCAGATGAGGAGTCAACTGGATTGGATTTTTTTTCTTTGTACCAAGGCTGTATGAAGCATTGAAATTCCATTCTGAGAAGCAGCAAGCCGCAGAACCTGGTTTCCATAGCACTGCCATGGAAACAGCTCTCTGTGAATCTGTGCCTTCAGGCCCCTTTGCAACTGAAGCATCTCTGTCTCTCCCCACTCCCACCTCCACATCACATGTCCCCCCTCCTTCAAATGATTAAAGGTGCAATACACTGGAAAAGTGGGGCCCTATTTGGTTCATTCCTGGATACTAGAACACAACCATGTCCTCAGAGGACAGGAAAAGAATGAGCATGATTGTTTTTTCCTGAATATTAAAGAAAAATCTAAGGTTAAAAATCCCATCTTGAAACTGCACAAATGAAATCTTCCTTAGTAATATATTAAGGCATAAACCCAGTAATCTCATGCACTGGGTTCTTTTATCTTCCTTTGTCTGCCTGGAACACTAGTTTCCAAAAGTGAAGGATTTAATTAACTATTAGAATGCAGAACAGGCGCCCCCTTAATCTTCTCTTTTGTTTTTGGTTTCCATCCCATGGCTCAGGTTAAAGAAAAAATTTAACATGAATCTCCATGAAGTGGATAGAAAAGTCACATAAGAGAGATATGCACTGTTCCTGCCAAGATTTCCCCCATTTCCTCCATATGCCCCCTCTGATCACTTTGGGGAGTTAATTACACACAAATTGTTCAAGGAGCTGGCATTTGGCATGCTGACAGACATTCTAGCTTTATAAGAAACACACTCACTGGTGATGAACTTGCCAGCTCCACTGGTCAATGAGCCAGAAGCTGCCCATCAATTTCACAGATAATCCATAATGGCCTTTGTCATATCATGGAATTTACATGTGGCTCTCGAATTCCCTGTCTTCCACCTAGCAGCATGATGCAGTGATTTCAGGACCACTGGACAATCTCATTACCCATTTTTTTAATTCTTAATGCCCTGACTTTTGCACTAAAAATCATAAAAGTTACCACCAAACCTGATACTTAGACGCCTTATCTCTGGGTAACCTTTTCAGTCAATCCAAATTCAACTATCCAGACAATTCACAGATTTACCTGAGTGCTCCAGACATGTCTTCTTCTGTCCAAACCATTAGCTCACGCTCAGCATGGTTGAAACAGAGCTCATAAGTTTCCTATCAAAGCCCTCCCACCACCTCCTTTCAGAATCACTGTGGACAACACCATCTTGCCTATCACTCACGCCCATGATTTGGCCATCATCTTCCACTTGGACCATTCTCTAGGTCCTCACATTCAGGCCAAGTCTACATCTTACAGATGATTTCTGCATAGCCTCTCTAAGACACAGCTTTTTCTATCCATACACATGTCTAAGGCTCTCATCCAGGCTCTCGTCATCTCACATCTTGATTACCGCAACATCCTTCTTTTAGCCTTGACAAATGCAATCTTGCCACACTCGTAGCTATTCAGAATGCAGCTGCAAAGATAATTTTCCTACCCATCACTTTGAACCTGTTATTTCTTTCTTTGCAGCCCTCTAACGCCCCCTTTTTATAGCATTAAACATAAGCTTCTTGACTTTACTTTTAAGAATGTGAAGGACTATCCCCACCCAACCTATTATAGCATATTGAACACTGTGACACTTACAAGCTGTCACTTTAAATCCTGGCCCTGCTTGCAGGGTTGGGGGGTTCAGTAGGGAAGTGTGCAGTCTGGGCCTACCAGCGGTGAGTTTGTGGAGAGCTAACTAGTATAAGGTGGGGTGAGCTGTGCCTCTCTGTTTTAGGGAGCAAGCTGTTTTGTTCTTTTGCTGTTTTGGGGTTCTTGTGCATTCTGAATTCTAAGACCTAAAGTAATGTTACAACCTTCCAGCAAGAATTTTATGTTTTTATCTAATTCCTCGGATTGTTTGATGTGAAACCTAACACCTATTATCTCTCATTCAGAATCGAGAGCTTGACTCCTGCCTCTGATCAGCCCATGATGCCAGCCTCCATCGCCCACTTGTTACATTTTCAAACAAGCCTTCGTGCTTTCTCCCAGGCCGCCTCTCACGCATCAACTTCCTCAAAACTAACTCATTATCCTCCTTAGAACACTCCTTTGCAGCGATGCCTGCACAAATCTTGACAATGGTTAGGCTGCTGGTGAGCTGAAACCATTGCCTGTCACGCTGAGTGATACAGCCTCATTGTTTCCTTGTACTCCCCAATCTATCTGTAGCCAGCTGTTGTCTCCTGTTTTATACGTAGATTATAAACTCTTTGAGTCAAGGACCATCATTCTGTTCTGTGTCTGTACAGCACCTACCACCACAGGGTCCTGCCCCGTAACTAGAGCACCTACGTGCTATAAAATAATGAAAAAATAATAATACACAAATGTATCATCATCCATAATCCAGGCCACTCTGTGTACATAAATCCAGCTCCCCACACATATCCTAGCTGTTACTGTCACAAGTCTCTCTTCTTTAAGAGGCCTCAGTGCTGGTGAGAGACAATGGATTGACAGCCTTGGTGACAGAAGTCCTCTACTTGTCCTCAGAAAAGATACAGCACGGACAATGGCAGTGCAGATTTCCTGCACGCACACCAGTAAGTACCTCAGCCTTGTTGTAGAGGGACCATGTCTAGAGGGGAAAAGCAGTTCAGTTTCCCAATAGCCCACTCAGTCCTTTCCTCTGCTGTTGCAGGCAAAAGGGGGATGTTATTCCACCAGCAGAAAATGTTCCTAATCTCTGGAGATAGAGCCCCTATGAGGTCTCCTCTGTATAGGGACTGTCAGGCAGAACAGACACATTTTAACAATTCCTACACCTCCAACTCACTCCCTGAAACTGGCATGAGGGGGGGCACAACAGGGAAGAAGGAGTCATGACCCAGGCTCCTGTATCCTCCAGCTACCCACTGCTGTCCGAACAACTCCCTGAGGCTGCTGCTAGCTAGCACAATTTAGATCAGCTTTCAGGCTGCTCTAAGTAGTCCAGCAGATCAGTCTAGCACAATGTTGCCATAAGATCAGAGGAGTACAAAAGACCTTTGTGTTCCCCAACTGCACTAAATGACCCTTGATCAAAGCAAAGGATCTGGCCTTCTGCATAGCTCTGGGGCAATGCATAGGAGTGCCCTCCCGAGGATCAAATCCTCCATCCCAGCATGCTGCAATGTTCCAGGTCTTTAGCCATATCAGTAGATACCAGCAACTAATGGCCTTGTTGTGGGGCTAACTACAGATAGACATAGGAGATTGGATGCCAATAGTTTACCATTCCACATTGCTGTCAGACACTGAGACCAGGTATGCCTAATACTAAAAGAGTGTTATGTGCCAAGCTTCACTAGATATCTGCAGGATCTTGATCATGTCAAGGTTGTGACAAACCTCTAACCCTTCATATTATTAATTAATAGCTGTGACCTAGACTCAACAGCCCCTAAGATGTCAGAGTTTGAAATGTAAACCTCTGGCAGAACACACACCAGGGAAACTCCTCGTGGTGTCTGACCCTTTGTTGAAGAGCCCTGTTGGTCACCCACATTCCACATGGACTCTCAGTGCTACAGAATCACACGTGCAGGGCCATCCTTAATCATACACAGAATATGCAGTTGCGTAGGGCACCCGAAAATTTGGGACACCACTGGGTCTTAATGTCTACTTGCCCGCCTCTTCCAATTCCTGTTCTGTGGCTTGCTTCCTCCTGGAGAGGATCTAATTAACTTGAAAGTGAAAAAGCCTGCCAGAACTATTAGCAGAACACTGAACCTGTGACAGAGCCATTCAGATGGTAATTAAGCCATTTAACAGGCATCTGCCAATCCCAGGTATATACTGTCACTTTCTGAATTTACTGTGTATGTCTGTAGACCTTAGTTTAAAGTTTGCTTTAAAAATATTTCATTGTATGTTTCTGAAGATTATAAAATCACACCTCTAAAAAATCATCATTCTCCCTTCTCCCGGGGCTGCAGTTGGGCACAGGGGCACCTGTTTAATAGTACTGTGTAGGGCCCCATACATCCTAAGGAGGGCTCTGCTACTAACCATTCAAGTGATAGAGATGCAGCCGTGTTAGTCTGGTCTAGCTGAAACAAAAGACAGAACTATGTAGCACTTTAAAGACTAACAAGATGGTTTATTAGTAGGAAGTGGGTCTGGCCCACGAAAGCTCATCACCTAATAAACCATCTTGTTAGTCTTTAAATTTCTACATAGTTCTGTCTTTTGTTTTAACCATTCAAGTGGTTGCTACTTTGAATGGTCTGCCATCCTCATCACAGACACTAGAATGGATACCGATGGCCACGAATGCACACCTCATCCCAGTCAATATGACACAGCTGGCCCAGTTATTTGTCAGTCACTCCCACATCTGTCCTGTTACTCCAGTGCAACAAGAGGCACACTCCCCAAAGCCAAAGAATGCCCATGGCAATTGAAATTAGTTCTCTACTCCTTGCAGAATGGCCTACTGAAAAGGATACATGAGAGATACCAGTGCCTCACAAAATACCAGGAACAAGCCCAGTGTCAGTGTAACAGTTCAGCAAGACCTAAAACCCAAGATGGAACCATGCAAGTTTTGCAGGATGACAAGACACTAACCAGAAAGCCTCTCATTCCCGCAACATTAACCACTAGTGTTTGGAAACAGATAGCATTACACCAGTGTGAGGGGAAAAAACACCTATACAATTGCCATTAACCATTTTTCTAGGTTTCTATACAGTCTACTTGTCACTAAATTTACAAGGGTGTATGTCACAGCTAAACCACAATGCATCCCTTCTCATCTGGGCATTCCAGAAGAAGCAATCACTGACAACAGAACTCAGTGGGTAAAACCCTGCCTCTAAGGGAGTCAAAGCACAGTGCGCATTCACTTCAGTGGGGACAAAATTTAACCCAGGGAGTCAGCACTGACTTCCAACACAGCCCCTCTCTGACATAAGATCTCACTTCTCTCCCCACCACACAAACACACCTACCACCATCAACCTTCTCCAGACCCACTGATAGCTCAACCCCTCACTTCTTGCCCATCCTCATCAAGCAAAATCCAATGTTCCATACAACGCCTGACACAGCCACAGTTATCTGCCCTGGTTGTTATAGCCCACAACACCCCAAAGCCTCTCTGCTGCCAAATGACTCCGACGCCTCCCTCCCCCCGCAGAAATGTCTTACTTGCCCTCTACATAACTGTTCCTCCTAAGCCACCAGGAGCACTTGTGGTCTGCCGCACGTTGTGACTTGCCTCCCTTTGCCCCTTCTCCTACGGACGCTTCTCAGGATACAGAGAGGAGACATGTGCAGTAGGGGCTGTACATGCATGAGAACACAGAGAAGATGGAAAGCATGGCTGTATTTAGGTGATGACTTAACCATAAAAAGCTAGGAAATCGGGACTCATGTTGGTAACACTGGTGTTGGTACTCAAGCAACTGTAACTGACATTTAACAAAGATTTTTGTGTTAGAGGACATACACACAAAGAAATGCCTGTTCGTATAAGTGACCAGGAAATGGAATTTCTGTCCCATTAAAAAATGTCATGTTTTTTGGAGAGAAAAATGTTAGCCCTGAATTGGGACAGAAAGTCAAGCACAAATGTTTCTAAAAATTCCTCAGGGGAACCAACCTGGAATTTTTCAGCTCCCTGGCTGCTCACTTGGATGGCCTGGGGAGCAGCTAACTGGCTGGGGGGGTGGGGGGGGCAAGAAACAAGGCAGATAGGCATGATGGCTTGACTCCCTTTCTACCAAAAGTTTTAACAGAATTGATGCCAAATCAACATTTTCCAGTGGAAAACAGTTCCATCAGAAAATCTGTGCGCAGCTCTAGTATATCTAAACACATTTCACCAACATCCATTGGTGTAGTGAAGCTTCAGGGTCATACAGCTTCACATTCTATAGCCCCTAGATAGTTTACACCTCTGTCTCTAGTTTGTTTTCAGGTAAGCAATATATATAACATGCCAGTAGACTGCTGTCCCTGTGCAGATCCCACTGAAATTCATAAGACTCTGCCCAGGAGCAGCAGTCGACCCACATGCTATAAGATGAAGGATGGAGTCCCTGGAGTCCTTATATGTTTTACTCCATATAAAATTGTGAGCTTTGCAAGGTGTAGAATTGCAACTTCAACATTTTTTCTTGGAAAGCTCTTCTCATCCATCCCCTTCCCATCTCACTCCTGTGAGATTATGCAGCTGGGCTTTGAGCTACGAAAATTAAAATTCCGTTTCCTTCAAATGTTAAGTCTCTCTCTTTCCTGAGGGCTGCTAAGATTCTGCGTCTCTGATCTGAACTTGTAGCAATAATTGTATTTCCTATTCTGTTCACCATAACTGATTGTTTGGCAGGAATCTGAGAGTGTTAATTCACATACAAAGACACCACCTGCATGTCAAAATCTAATTTAAAGTAAGATAGTGATAGAAATTTTTTTTAATTGTATCCTTTGGTATATATGGTTGTGACTATTTTCTTCCACTGTTTGATCTGAGGAAGTGGGTCTGGCCCACGAAAGCTCATCATCTAATAAACCATCTTGTTAGTCTTTAAAGTACTACATAGTCCTGTATTTTGTTTTAATTTAAAGTAAATCATTTTCTCCAGGAAAGCTATGGGATAAGAATGTCCCCTATCGTGCTGGACCTCCAAATATTTGGGTAGTTTTTAAAGGATTTCATTTGTCATTGTTGTATCCCCCTATCTCATCCTGTGCTATATTTTACAAATGTTGATTTAATTCTTACCACTCAGTGGTAAGACCTGACTGTTTCTTCCTGTTGCTTTCTGCTTTGTCCAGACCCCACTTCTCACAGTCAACCAGAGAATGTATAGTGGATGCAATTTTTCCAGGGTGATGATCAGTACATTCTGTTTTCCTATTTTGTTCTTGGTTTTTGTGGAGCTCTTTGTTTATTTTAGGCTGCGCGTGGAGGTGAGGACTAGGGTTGCCAGATGGTTTCAACAAAAACACCAGACACACTTGACATTACATCACAATCTACATTACATCTTATTTAGAAAATACCAGACATTTATATTTTCTCAATTTGTTTCCCGAACAGAAAGCTCAAATACTGGACTGTCCGGTTCAAAACCGGGACACCTGGCAACCCTAGTGAGGACATTAACTTTGGTTATGATATCAGCTCATGCTCTGAGTTTGATAGTTTTCCTTCTAATTATTTTTGTTAAAGTGGCCAGAAGCATTTTAGGATAGGCTAACCATTTTAATATATCATTATTAATAAAAACTTTTCAAAATCCTCTTGAATCTCTAAGACAGAACATCCACCCACAACAAATTCCTCTTAAAACTTTCTTTCCCCCCTCCCTTTCTTGCACACACAGAAGTTTCCCCACCCCATTCCTCCTTTATTCTCTTCCTATCCATATTCAGCACCCTTGTTCTCTTGTGTGTGAATTAAGGAATTGCCCTTCCGTTCTCTATTCCAGCTAGAATCCAGACAGCCATGAAAATGAAGGGCATAGGAAGTCAAGTTTGAATTTCCAGTCTTTTCTAATTTTAAGTGAATCAGCCCCTTGCCAAACTGCAAAATTCAGAAAACAGTTTGGGAAGGGGATGATTCACTTAAAATTAGAAAAGACTAGAAATTCAAACTTGACTTCCTATGCCCTTCATTTTCATGGCTGCCTGGATTCCAGCTGGAATAGAGAACGGAAGGGGAATACATCAGAAAGCAAAGCCATTTTCAAGGTACTTCAAGCTCAACTAGAAGAAGAAATCACTGCAAGTCTTACAAGGAATGTCTGTTTTGGTGATGTCCTGCCCCAGTATCCAGATCAGAAAGGTTTGGGTATACGTCTTTTGGATGCTTATCCAAACTAAACCACCAAACCTTTGAAGATCTGCCCATCATCTGAACAAATAGTTTAAACTTTCTGGGTACGGTTGGGCTGGTTTTGGGGGGGAAGGGCTTAACTCTTTGTTTTACAGGGTTTGGCAGGGAGAGAGGGGGTTGGTTGGTTTGTTTTAGTTTTCAGCAGCAAGTTAGTCAGCCTATTTCTTTTCCTCCCATGTTGCTCAGCACATGGAAGCGGGGAAGGGACTGGGGCAGCAGTTGGTTCTCAGGCTATCTACAAGACCCCTGCTAAAGCTCCTTCTGTGACGCAGCTGCTCCTCCTGTTGACAAATGAAGTGTGCTCCAAGCAATGTCATGTGCCTTCTCCACTCCTGCAGGGAGTCAGCATACATATTCCAGCACAGCTGAGCAGGCACCACTGGCATGCCATCAGGCAGAGGGCCATTAAAGAAAGACACTGGTGATGTCAAGATACATCCAAATCCAGTGGTTCATGAATATACCTGAGAGGGGACTTCTTTCCCATCCTGGAGAAACAGAAGTACAAGCAAATAAGCTCAGTGCTTCAGGTTATATATTGTTAAGCGCCAACCTGCTTAGTGACGCCATCCAAAAGTTTATTTGTGTAATATTTCTGGCATGTGAATTAACTCTTCAGAGGCTGAAGAGAGACAGAGCCTAGCAATCCAAAAATTAGTAGGAGAGGAAGCAGCAAAAGGGAAAACCTCTAAATAATCAATTAAGAACATAAGAACATAAAAACGGCCGTACTGGGTCAGACCAAAGGTCCATCTAGCCCACTATCCTGTCTGCCGACAGTGGCCAGCACCAGGTGCCCCAGAGAGAGTGGACCGAAGACAATGATCAAGCGATTTGTCTCCTGCCATCCCTCTCCAGCCTCTGACAAACAGAGGCCAAGGACACCATTTTATCCCCTGGCTAATAGCCTTTATGGACCTAACCTCCATGAAATTATCTAGCTTCTCTTTAAACTCTATTATAGTCCTAGCCTTCACAGCCTCCTCTGGCAAGGAGTTCCACAGGTTGACTACATGCTGTGTGAAGAAGAACTTTCTTTTATTAGTTTTAAACCTGCTACCCATTAATTTCATTTGGTGTCCTCTAATTCTTCTATTTAGGAAACTAATAAATAACTTTTCTTTATTGGCCCTCTCCACACCACTCATGATTTTATATCCCCCCTCAGTCTCCTCTTTTCTAAACTGAAAAGTCCCAGTCGCTTTAACCTCTCCTCATATGGGATCCATTCCAAACCCCTAATCATTTTAGTTGCCCTTTTCTGAACCCTTTCCAAGGCCAAAATATCTTTTTTGAGGTGAGGAGACCACATCTGTACACAGAATTCAAGATGTGGGTGTACCATAGTTTTATACAGGGGCAGTAAGATATTCTGGGTCTTATTTTCTATCCCTTTCTTAATAATTCCTAGCATCCTATTTGCCTTTTTGACCGCGCTGCACACTGTGTGGAAGTTTTCAGAGAACTGTCCACGATAACTCCAAGATCTCTTTCCTGATTTGTCGTAGTTAAATTAGCCCCATCATACTGTACGTATAGTTGGGGTTATTTTTCCCGATGTGTATTACTTTACACTTATCCACATTAAATTTCATTTGCCATTTTGTTGCCCAATCACTCAGTTTGGTGAGATCTTCTTGGAGTCCTCACAGTCTGCTTCTGTCTTGACTATCCTAAACAGTTTGGTATCATCTGCAAACTTTACCACCTCACTGCTTACCCCTTTCTCCAGATCATTTATGAATAAGTTGAACAGGATTGGTCCTAGGACTGACCCTTGGGGACACCACTAGTTACCCCTCTCCATTCTGAAAATTTACCATTTATTCCTACCCTTTGTTTCCTGTCTTTAACCAGTTCTCAATCCAAGAAAGGACCTTCCTCTTATCCCATGGCCATGTAATTTACACAAGAGCCTTTGGTAAGAGACCTTGTCAAAGGCTTTCTGGAAATCTAAGTATACTATATCTACTGGATCCCCTTGTCCGCATGTTTGTTAACCTTCAAAGAACTCTAATAGATTAGTAAGACAGGATTTCCTTTACAGAAACCATGTTGACTTTTGTCCAACAAATTATGTTCTTCTACATGCTTCACAATTTTATTCTTTACTATTGTTTCACTAATTTGCCCGGTACTGAAGTTAGACTTACCGGTCTGTAATTGCCCGGATCGCCTCTAGAGCCCTTTTTAAATATTGGTGTCACGTTGGCTACCTTCCAGTCATTAGGGGAAGCCGATTTAAGGGATAGGTTACAAACCACAGATAATAGTTCAGCAATTTCCCATTTGAGTTCTTTTAGAACCCTTGGATGAATGCCATCCGGTCCCAGAGATTTGTTAACATTAAGTTTTTCTATTTGTTCCAAAACCTCCTCTAATGACACTTCAATCCGGGACAGTTCCGCAGATTCATCACCCACAAAGGACGGTGCAGATTTGGGAATCTCCCAAATTGTGACTATAAGCCTCAGATACAGCTTCTGGGAGCTCAGAGGAAGCACAGTCACCTAAAAAGCCCTGAGCAAGGGTGCAGCATGTGTTCTCTTCACATGGGACTAGCTCCATTAGCCAGTGCAGATGGCAGCAGTGGCTATATGCCTTCCCTACTTCCCCTGGCAACTCTGGCACCAAAAACATTACTAGGCTTACTTATGGGTCATCTATACTGTAATGGACAGGAGTACTGACCAGCACCCGCTGACTAAGGGGTTAAACTCAGGTAGCTAGCAAAGGTGTTGGCCAGGGGGCCGGGAGAACCAATCGAGATAGAGGGATGAAATTTGAATTGGATATAGATTCCTTGGCTGCCTTCTTTGTGTGGGAGAGAAAAAACCAGGAGTTGAGACACACAGAATGATTTAAACCCAGACAGGACTACCATTTCTCCAAGGAATTTGGGGCATGGGAGCGGACTGAACAAAGAGAGAATTGGAAGTTAATAAGGGGAAAAGTGAATGTAGTCACATTCAGGGTAATTTTTCTTCATTTTGTGGTTTGGTTTGAACTGCTCTGTGTGAATCCGTGCCTCCTCTCCCCATCTACCATCTAGCACTGTGCCCAGAGACTTTTCTCTGTGTTTTAATTTGTTTTCCTTAGTTGCTCTGTTACATCTATGAACCACGTATGCTTTATCAAGTTTATCTTTTGTTTGTAATAAACATCACTTTTTTTAAGGTGATGATTTGATTCTTGTGTCCTGGGGGCCGGGGGTCTGTCTGCCTGTGTGGGTCTGCATGCCTCAGGCTGGGAGGTCAGCTACTAGAGGCTGCAGCTTGTGTTTTTCGCTTTTCTTTTTTCAAGCTCTTTTGGGGAACCCCTGGAGGCGGGTTCAAGTGTTCACCCCTGATTTTTAAGGATCAAAATCACTTGATGGTGGTAGCAATTCTCCAAAATCTGTGTATTGTGAATCTGGGGGGAAGTGTTTTGGTAACTAGTGCCTGTAGAGGCAAGGTTTTTAAGCTCTTGCAGGCCCCCACCTTCTGTACTCGGAGTGTCAGAGTGGGAAACAGCCCTGGCATATACACAGGGCCAGCATTAGGGAATAGCAAGTAGAAGAACTTCCTGGGCCCCCATGAAGCTAAGTTACATGATTGGCCTTTGGCTTCAGCTCTGCAA
Organism: Rafetus swinhoei; assembly: GCA_019425775.1. Taxonomy (NCBI): domain Eukaryota; kingdom Metazoa; phylum Chordata; order Testudines; family Trionychidae; genus Rafetus; species Rafetus swinhoei. The sequence goes on along the minus strand of CM033437.1, from coordinate 261,958,718 downwards.
GGCGGGACTTGGGCTTCAGCTTCAATACCAGCTCCTTAGTTTCTGTTCTGGACCCCAGCAAATCTAACATCAGTCCTGTCCATACGCACTCTCACAACTGTTTAATTAAACTGCTGCAAACCTCTGTGCAAACTCACTTATCAGTTTAAAAATGGCTTTATGAGTCAGGTTTAAATAAATTGACAAGAGAACACACAGAGTCGCACTACATTAGTTTAAAATCACTCCTTTAGGCTTTGTCTACACTTGTAGCATTAAGGTGCAGCTGCAGTGCCCGTGCTGGGAGACAGCTTTCACAGTGCTATAGGAAAACTACCTTCATGAAGGATGTGGCTCCCAACACTGCGAGTCTGTCTACATTGCCAAGTTATTGTGCTGAAATTTGCTGCACTTGGGGGGCAGGGGATGAGTGAGAAAGTTTCAGTGCACTAACTTGCCAGGTAGACCCCACCAAAAACCAGACACACTTAATCAGGGGCTGGGAGAGAGAACCAGCCGGGAGGGGGCGGGCTGGCCAGGAGGGGGCGGGGAAGCAGAGCTGGCGGGAGGGGGAGTCCGGGGCTGGGGACGGAAGGAAGTGGGGACAGGAAGAGTGGGGACGGGAAGCAGAACTGGCAGGGGTGTCCGGGGCCATGGGGCTGGCCAGAAGGAAGGGGGCCGGGAAGCATAGCTGGGGGTCGGGGGCTGCGGGCTGGACAGGAGGAGAGGGGGGCCCAGAGGAAGGGGGGCGGGAAGCAGACCTGGTGGGGGCGGGGGTGCAGCCACTGGCCACAGCCAGAGTCCTTCGGGCCGTGCCCCCAGCAGGCACTCCCTTTAGTTGCGAGCAGAAGCCGGGCGGGGGCCGGGGCAGGGCTGGGAGTCACTCCCCCCGCCCGGCTTCTGCATGCAACCAGAGGCTCCCAGCTGGGAGGCAGGGCCGTGATTGGCGCTGGGAGCCTCTGGTCGCGTGCAAAAGCCGGGCAGGGGCAGTGGCTGGGAGTCCCGGCCTCCGCCCCGCCCCACCCGGCTTTTGCGTGCGACCACAGGGCTCCCAGTGCCAATCGCAGCCCCGCCTCCCAGTCACTCCCCCGGCCCGCCAGGCTTCCGTCTGGCGCCCAGCCGAGAATTCAGAAAATACCAGACATTGCACATGTCCGGTATTTTCTGAATTTTTCTACCGGACAGACGGTGCAAATACCGGACTGTTCGGTAGAAAACCGGACAACTGGCAACCCTACTTGCCAGTGTAGACAAGCCCTTAGTGTAAAAGGTGCAATTTCAAGGCCTTAGTTCCTTCACTCCCCTGATCTCAAAGGGTCTGATTTATCACTGTGTTGAGCCAGTTTGATGTCAGTGCGGCTCGACAGAAGTCAGTGGAGTAGTGCATGAGAATCAGGCTCATGGTCTATAGTCAAGCCCTTCAGACACTTTTTACTTCTCCAACCATCTCTATCACACACTCCCAGACACACACACGGGAGGGGCATGTGCTTTTTACTTGGGCTGTGGAGACTCCATTGGGCTAAAATAAAAATAAGCCCAGCGATCTCCTCAGCCAAACCCCACAACTTTACCTCAGCTCCAAAAATCTTTGATTCCTTCTTTTAAGTTTCCCCAGGTTTTCTGCTTTCAGCCATAAGTCAAAGCAGCAAAAGACCATGTGAGCAAGAAAGATCATTCTTGTGGTTATTTCTAACCTGACCAGAATAGGAATGGGCTGTAATTTAATAGCTACATCTTTTATCTATAATCTGAAGGATAAAAATAATCACATTGCAATATCATGCTGCTGCCTCACAACATGTCATCCCATGATCCCTGACATGAATGGTATTTCTCTGGAGGCCAAGCCCAGCTCTGTGCCATTACAGTGGTGACAAATTGCTTATCTCCTACCTAGGGCAACTCTCAATTGCCACAGAGCTGTAGTGCCTATGTCATCACCTTCCCATGCTCCCAACTCCCTTTGTAGAACATGTAGCTGAGGAAAAAGTGCTGGAATACTTCAGTGTCTGGCTAATTCACAGCTGCCAAAATGGCCTGTCAGGGGCATCAGAAGCCAGTAAAAATTCAGGAACCTTAGAATTAATTACTAACTCGAACCAAGGCCCGGACAAGAAGGAGAACACAAAGATACAGAGCTGGCTTAAAGTCATCCAAACTTGTGCACAGCCTAGCCCAGAATCTGGCCAAATGCCAAAAGGCCCCAGACAAGTTGAGGACTTTTATTGCCCTGCAAGCTAACTCTTAGGCTACATCTATGCTGCAAGGCTTTTCCACAAGAGAAAATGCAAATGGAGCGCTCATTTGCATAGGTCGTGCTCGCATTTGCATTTCCTCTTCGGATCCCTTTTGCGCAAGAGGTTTTTGCACAAAAAAGAGCTGTGTAGACAGCTCCTTTTTGCGCAAAAAACCCCTTTTGTGCAAGAGCCGTTCTTCCTGAAAAAATGAGTTGAGGTGTAATCCAGGCCTGAACTCAGGGTAGGTATGAAGGGTGTGAAAGCACACCCCCAGGTACTCCCAAGTAAGCATGCTCCAGCTGGCCAAGGGAAGCCAGGAGTGGCGAGCTGCCCGAGCCTCCCTCCCCCATGCTCTGACCGGCCAGGAGAAGGCTGGGGCTGATTTCCTGGCTTACTTGGGGGATCATAGAGTGCATTCACATGCTTGAGGTCCACATTTACAAAAAAAGCACACACACCCTCACAGAAATTCCTGTGTATGGGCCTGCAATCACATCATAGAGAAAAGTGTGGGCATGACCCAGGTACTCTCTGCCCCAACACCACGACCGCCATTTCTTACCCCTTTCCTCACCCACCGTACCCTAGTGGCTCTAAGCTTATAGAACTTCCATTGAAAGCATGAAGATCACCCTTCCAGGGCTGGCATAGCTACCTAAGTTGGCACTCCCTTGATAGGAATCAATCTGGACTAGTAAAGTATGATCTCTTTTAGAGAGGAAGGCAACGTTCAGCACTTCCGATGTTAAGAAAGAAAGACTAAGAGAAAGAGAGATGAGAGGAAAGAGAAAACCACATAGAAAAGGCAGTGGGAAAATGTCCTAATTTGGAGAGACAGGCCTCATTGCCATGGCAACCCTGAATCGCCCTGCAGTGGGAGGGGGAGGCAGGTTGACTTTATAAGTCACATTAAATGGTTCAGCCACTAAAAGGAAAGGGGAAAACACAGGGAAGGTATTCGGTGACAAAGAGCTGTCTTCTGGGGAGACACTCTGATAGGTGACATGAACCTGTTAGGTCTTGTTATATTCCCCAGGCCCAATCCCTCCTTTAAATACAGACACTTGTTTGTACATTTGGTTCCATTCTGAAGAGTGAGTCATTACCTTCCTGCTGGCTGGGCCCCCCTCCCCCAGCCTGTAGGGCATGAGCCGTGGAGCTAAATCCCCTCTCCACATTCTTGTGAAAGGAAGCAATAGGGGTAATAAGGAACACGGAAGAGGAATTAACTCCTTTTTCTTTACATGCCGTACCCCCCCTCCCCCCCAAAAAAAACCCAAACACATACGCACCACATGACCAGTGCAGGAGGGAAACCAATAAACAATGAAGCAGCGGATAGGGACAATGGAGAATAGCCATGGGTATAAAATATGAGATTTTACCATTGTGTGAATATACTCTCTTCTACACAAATACTACTAATCTCTAACATGGACTTCTCCAGTGACACATCAGACAAACATGAAATTGCTGAAAGCAATTAGAAAGTGGGTCTGAGATCAGTCAGGGAGGGAGACAGCAAGGGGGGGAGAGGCATAGGGGTGGTGAAACAGAGAGGAACAATTTATTTAAATAATCTCACACAAATCCAATACATACTTTACTTGCTCTGAAAGAAAGTTGTGCCTCTAGTTATTAATTAATTATTCAGATTTAGCCTAAAACCTTTCTGTTTGCTTTAGCTGCTGAAGGACACAAAATTCTCCTCACCTTCATATTACTGCCTCCTTCCACTGCAATACTCATCTACTCAATTCTCTCTGCCCCCTTTACTGTCACCCTCCATTCCTCCTTCAATGTAACACTCGTCCACTCTCAGTGTTTTCCCCAGCCCTTTTACAATTTCTGGGCACAATCCCCAAGTTCTTCCTCACACTGGGCACCACTTGCTCCCCTGACAACTTCATTGACTTTGGAGCAAGTCCCACCTAAGGATTGCACAACCATGCCCATTCCCTGGAGATAAATCCCTGCAGTCAAAGCAGAGTGAAACCAAGGCCTCCTGATCCTTAAAGATATCTAGGCATTTGTCTATATACCTTTAAGGATCTAGATCCCAGTGAGCAGACAATTAGGAAACTCAGAAGGGAGTGAATGATTTCCTTACAGGTACCAACCTGTAGCATCCAAAATGCTGCCCGTATTTAGAACTGAAATCCATGTGCTCCCAGATGGCAGGGGAGTATCCTTCTCTACAGATTTCTAAGTACAAATTGATCAGAGGATGTCACACCAAGGCCGCTGGCAGGGGTATGCACTTACAACAGATGAGCTCTATTCTAGGTCCAACACTTCACTCTGCAGTCTCTCTCTCCACCCAGCAGCAGTCCCTCTTACTCTGCAGCCCCACTCTCACTCTAGGGACTGCAGCTTATTCTTTGTGACTTGGCCCTCCCGCCAGGGCCACTATGCCCTTCCAGCATGGAGAGTTTCATTGGATCTGCTGTCCAAGCAATGCCACTCTGTCCATGACTGGTAGAGGAATCCAGGCCCACGCGCTACTCCAGCATCCAGGCATAAGCTCAGAGACCCTACAACACACAGTCAAGGTCTGCTCAATCCCCAACTTTGCTGTTCTCTCTCTGGACCACTTCCTAATCACCTCCAACTGGCTTTCTGGCTACTCTTTCCCTAGGTTCCCTCCTTCCCTCTTTAATACACAGAGTCTACCAAAAGGCTTTGTCCCTAGCACCATTTCTATTACCAGATTCCTGGCTTTATATTAGCTCAGCCCTCACTTGCTCAGCTGAGCTCCATCTTCCACTTGGGGGCTGCTTCTCCATCTTAAGCCCCTCATTGGTGGCCTCTATCACTAACTGGTCCTTTTTTCAGCTTTCTTAACCCTTGCAGAGCTGGTGTGGAGTAAACACCCCATCACAGTCCCTTTTGCTTTAGTGTTGTGTAGTCTATTTACATCTGCATTTACTTTTTGTTTTCAAACTAAAACACCAGCTCATTTCTGCATTCAATTTAGTTATCAAATGGAAGCAGACCCTGTAGGTCACTTGTGGAGTCCATGATTAGAACTGTGTGCTGGGGGCGAGAGAATATGACACACAATGGTGCAGCTGTATATCTTCCATGCGTTGTTACCTTCATTGTACACACCCACTTCTACATTGGTTATTGGAAATGAATATTCCGTAAGGCAGGAGTATCCTCCCCCACTACCATGGTCTAGAACTGAAGAGAAAACAGAATAACTAACTTAAGCTCATTCCACTGCTAGTTAATAAAAGAAGCCAATGCATTATTCAAGAGACCTCTATATTTTATGGCTGCTGTATGGAGGGAGCTGCCGGCTTGCTTCTGGCATTCTGGAAGTGCAAGACATATTGCAACAGCCCATTTCCTCCATCTATTGTTATCACAAACACCCATACAGATGAGCAAACATGAACAAAACTGGACACATGTGGACAATGGACACTGCCCTCTGACAAACCTGCAATGCAAAGCAAAGAAGGAGAATAAAACAGGGGGATTAGCAATCTTCAGAACTTTTCCCAACAGGCAGCATCTGTGAAGAGGTCCCAGCACCTCTTCGATCTCCCACCAGTGCTTATGCCAGCTCATTTTGCCTGTGGCTAGAATGCTGCCAGCCAAAACTTCCGTTTATAACAATTTAGAAGATCAAACTCAAAATTAGTATATGCACCAAACCCTCCCAGCAGAATAGGGCAAGGGCTGCAGGGTCAGAGGGAAGGATCTGCTATTTTAATAGCTCAGTAAAGTGCTCCGTGGATCCATTCCAAGATACCAAGAGCTGCTGCTGGTCATCATGCCTCATCAATGGTGAGGTGGGCTGGGGTCACAGTGAGTGGCACCAGCCATTCTCCGAGTGAAGCAGTTCCACAGGCTGCCGATGAGCACTTGGCATTAAGCACTCTGCACAAAGGCTTAATTAATGGACCATAAAGTGATGTATCAAATCTAAATTAAGACACCAATTGACTATTGAAAATTTGCATTTCTGGCTGGGTAATGGCTATGTCAGAGATCTGAATCTATTCAAAGGCCAGCAAAGCTCTCCCATTAGATGTGCAATAATCAATTGGTTATTAAATTAACCACACACATTTTTTTTGAGAAGGAGGCTGGAAACGTGTGAAGCAGTCAACGAATGACAGACACTAGAGAGAAAGAAGACTTGATCGATCTTACTTTGTCCATTGCCATCCTCCCACCCACCCCAGTTCCTCTTCTGTGCAAGACTGTTTCTTGCAGTACTGCGCTTACTTCAGAACTTTGTCTAGGCCAGTTATAAATGACTCAAGTGATGAAACTTCTACCACTTCCTTTGGGAGGCTAATCTGTGGAGTCTTAGGCTATGTCTAGACTGCATCCCTCTGAGGACAGAGGGATGCAAATCAAGCACATCGAAATTGCTAATGAAGCAGGGATTTAAATATCCCATGCCTCATTAGCATAAACATGGCCACTGCTTTTTTTCGAAACGGAGTTTTTTCGAAAAAAACAGCAGTCTAGACGCAGATCTGTTGAAAATAAAGCCTTTTTCAACAGATCCTGTATTCCTCAAAAAATGAGGTTTACAGGATCTGTCAAAAAAGGCTTTATTTTCGACAGATCCGTGTCTAGACTGCTGGGGGTTTTTTTCGAAAAAACTCCATTTTGAAAAAAAGCGGTAGCCATGTTTATGCTAATGAGGCACCGGATATTTAAATCCCTGCTTCATTAGCAATTTCGATGTGCCTAATCTACATCTCTCTGTCGACAGAGAGGTGTAGTCTAGACACACCCTTACAGATTTCACTGTTAAGAAAAGTTTCCAGTAGCCATCTTGAGTCCCCACTTCCCTCAGCTTTCTTCTATTACACCTCTCAGACTATCTTGAATAATCCCTCTCCCTCCCTGGGATTTATACCTTTCAAAAGTTTGCAGACAGACAGTTGCCTCACTTGCCGAGTTATGCATATTTTTCCCTTAATCTTTATGTCAGTCCACCTCACTTTTTTAATCATTTTTGGTTCCCCCACTGAATTTATTTCTGGTTCCTTTATAGGGAACCCAGACAGTCATTGTTCATAACAGCATTTAATGTGGCCACCAGAGCAGCCTGGACTGGATCAAGTGGGAATCCCTGTCTCACCTGAACTGCTGCATGAGCAATGACAAGAGATTGAGGAGAGGAAATTGGAGCAGAAGTAACACACCTGTTCTTTAATTATTAAGGTCCCTTAGGTGTATTGGATTTAAGTAATTTAAAAAAAAATTCTGCACTGAAAACATAATTAAAGGACCCAACAACCCCATTCCACGGAGAAGAAAAATTGAATAATCCAGCTACTGCTCATGTCAGCAACACAAATTCTTTTCTAAATTGGCTGCTTTACTGGGAGAAACTTCCAAATTCATCTAGTGCAGTGCCATGTTGTCTGTCATAATTGCTCTTAACACTTTTGCTGATTTCCAAAGCTAATAGATGCGAGCATGAGCCATTGGGCATATGTCTGTGTGGGATTGTGTGTGTGTCAGTAGTCGTGAAGTATGTCAGTGTGAGTCATAGTGCTTGTGCATTAGAGAGCCAATGTGAATCACTAGGTATGATTGTGAGAGCCACTGTGAATCACAGCCTATGATTGTGAATGTCAGTATGAGTCACAGTTGATGACTATGTGAGTCGCTGAATCTGTGTGAGTGTTAATGTAAGTCACAGTGTATGAGTGTGTTAGTGCATTAGTGTTTGTGATATACTGTGGATGGATTGCTATGTGTTTGTGCAGAATCATGGCCCATCAGTGTTTGAGAAACTAATAAATTAAATGTTTAGTGCCACTGATAAAGCTGGGCAAAATTTTTCAGACTATTAGACAAAACATTTCGTTTCAGATTACCTGAAAATATTGCAGATTAGATACAATTTGGTGCTAGTGCTGCTGCTACTAATCATCTTTATGGTTGTGAAGAAGGCACTCACACAGTATGTGTAAGACCCAGGTTCAAATCCCTGCTCTGGAAGAAACTTGAAACTGACTCCTTCAACTTACCAAACATTCAGATTCAGTGCGAGACAAACCAACTTTTTCCTGAACTTCCACCAAACCATAACATCAGTTATTTATCCATCTCTAGGCCCTAAATACCAGCCTACTCACATTTTTTCTGTTCCTTCTACATCCTCTCCTTTCTCTCACCAGGCTATTTTAATTCATATCACACATGAAATGTAGCCATGCCCTATATTACACATTTCAGCTGGAGGGGAAAGTTCATTACCATCCAGATTTTCAGAGTGAATAATTATTTGGAGGGCCAATTTAAGCTACAGTTTAAAAGGGGACTGATTTTCAGATGATGGATGCCATGCTTTTTAAAAAAAAAATTCATTCCCCTTTAAGGTGTCTCAGGTTGGCATCCAAATAGCATCCAACAGTCACTTTTGGAAATCCTGGCCTGTTTCACTGAATTGCACCACTTCCTGACATGTTGGGTTGCCCGGTGCAAGAAGTCTGGTTGTTTTGCATGTAGTGCCATATTCTAATGGATCTTCACTCCATCAATGCTAATGACATGTGATCTTTACCTATCTGATCCTGAAAAAAAAGAGCATGTGAATCTTGGAGAGAACCCAGTTTGTGAAGGATTCCAAAGTGAAGCAACTCTGGAGGTTCACTTTGAGGCTTGAAATCAGTGAACTTCCAACTTCCAAGTGCCCCATCCCTTCTCATCCTCATACTCTTTACTCAACACAGGTTCCTCTCTATTTCTTAAGCAGCTGCTGCTCACTTCTTACTCTCAATGTCCTCACAAGAGGATTACTTATTCTGGGCACTTTTCTCCTGAGCCCTACTGACGACTTCTGCTATACGCCACAGGAGTCTGGGTGACAACAGGCATTAGCCACTGCCTCCTCAAACCCCTGAAGTGTCTTCCTCCAGCCCCATGCCCAATAGTTAAGCAACCTGAGGAAAACCTCCTGCTGCCAATGCTAGCACAGGCACAGTTGGAAGGGGAAGAAGGATCTATAGAAAATGTATTAGGAGAGATGCTCTATAATTCCTAGCATGCCATCACTTGGAAACCCCAAGTGAGGCAGAAATAAAGGATGCCTGTTGAATGGAAGGAGACTTGTAGCTGTATCAACTCTGTGTGCTAGTCAGCCCTGTGCAGGTAGCCTGTACAAAGCCTATGTACCTATTAATGCCCATTTAAGTAGAATGTCAGTCAACAAATTCACCCCAGGTTTGTGCACTTCCATACACAGAGCCATGGTTAATGAGTGCATGGAACCTTGAAGTGAATGTGAGGATGGATGTGAACATTTTACACAGCTCTAAGAGAAAGGAGTCACCAGATAATTCCACTCCGGGCAGTTAGTTTAATTAAAATAACCAGCAAAGTGTTTGGCTGTTCATTCAAAACTTCTCTCTAAACTTCTCCATCCTCTTTTCCTCCTGTGTCTGCCATGCTGCACACTACCTACACTGGATCATCAGCCAGCCATGCCTGTGATGTGAAGAACTGTGCTAACTGAGTAATTAAATCATTTCTGTAATTACTGTCATGCACTTATAAATAATTTAGACCTGCACATTCTTTCTGTAAGTGACATGAGAGTGAATACATACAAAAGAATGGAAAGAAAAGAGAAAAGGGAGAAATAAGTAATAATAAAAGCAATTATTTACATGGCACTTTACATTTTTAAAGCAACATATAAACAATAATTAAGAAAAAAGTAGAGTGGCAAACAAAAAGAGGGTGAGAGAGAGAGAAACAAAAGAGACTGGAGGCAGGAAGCAATATCTGAATATACCTGCACACATGCAGTGGCCACCTGGTGAAGCTAATAGTTTGGCAATAAACTCTGCCTTGCTGTCTGCAAAGATAATACAGCAGAGCTCTGTAACTCTAATTTCACTGCTACAACTGAATGCCTGTGAGTTTGAAAGTGAGGGAAGGGAGCCAGTTACACAGAAAGTGAGAACCAAGATAAAATTGGGGGGACATGGTGGAAAACTGAGCTGAGTGTAAACAAACATACACCTGGAGAGGCCAACATCTCCATCTCAGAACCTCTCTGGCTCAGAAGCTTGGCACTGATTATACTCCCAGCTTCTTGGAATCTGGCCAATCAGCCCGGCATGGGGACTGGATGAGTCTAGCCTGCATGTGGCTGCAACTCTCTTCTCTCCCTGTTCCATCCTAAAACCCCTGAAACTAGAATTGGGCCCGGGTGGTTCAGCACCATGGACAGCCAATGATCAGCGCTGACCTTTTCAAAAGTGACTGGTGTGCCTTGGTCCATTGATTTTCTCAAGCCTAACTTGAAACTCCCTAAAGAGCCTGATTTTCAGAAGGAGTTGTGAACTTACCCTCTGATAATCAATGACCTAAGACTGCTGGTCCTTTGAAAAGCTTGGGTGATGGTAATAAATTAATAAAATAAAACAAATAATAAAAACAAGCCTTTTAGTAAATAGATTTCTCTCCTTTCTCCATTCCTTTCTTCCCTGCAAGCATAGCGATACATCATACACGTGCACAAACAACACGAGGAGAAAACATAATAAAGATTGCAGGGTTAAGCACTTAGAAGTAAGGAAATGTCAAAATTAAGGTTGCCTTTCCAACCCTAAGTCAGCGTCCTCATGCATATGAATTATGATATAGTTTTTATCATATACTGTTTTCTGCCATAGGACTCCTGTGTCACAGGCAAGACTGCTGTGCAGCAATCCCTTGAGGGTCACAGATGGTACAGGTTTAATTGTTAATTCGAACTAAGGGGTTTATCTCGGAATCGCGCTTCTCTGCCGCGTGTAGACGCGGGCAGTTATTCCGGGCTAGTCAGTTTCCAAAATGGCGACCAGCCGGGAACATGCTAATGAAGCGCGGGATATTTAAATCCCGCGCTTCATTTGCAATTTCGGTCGCCCTCATTAGCCTCCCTAGTTCGAACTAGGGGGCTAGTGTAGACGTACCCTTATTGGTGAGCAAATCTGAGTGGATTTTCCTTGGGTGGGGAATATAATGGTGTTGATGCCACCACACACCTCCAACCCCAGAACAGTTCCAGGAATCCAATTTTCCCCTCTCCACAATAATGCCTCTATCCTGGACAAAGAAGTCTGTATTCTGGTGCTATGAATCAGACCAGTGTCCTACATGAAAGTGGAGGGTTGCAACATCAAGTACCACTGACGCTTAATGTCATTGGGTGTCTGACACCATTTGAGGAGTGCACAGTCTGTTACTAGATCAAAGGCAGTCTCTGAAAGATAGTAGTGTAATGCCCCATAGCATAATTGACAGACAGGAACTCTTTCTCAATAGGATAGAATCAGGTTTCTTGTGGCTGCAGCTTCTGGATTAGGTCTTGTTCCACCCTCTATATTTTTTGCAACCGCACTGCTCCTAATCAACTTTGGAGGCTTTGGAATTTAAAAGGAAAGAGAAGTCCAGATGTCATAGCATAAGGTGTTGATCCAAATATCATTTATGTCACTACAGGCCTTGTTATATTTAATTCTCCACTGGATTGCCTGGGGTACATCAGCCTTCACTAGATTTTTCAGTGGTGCTGTAACTCTCCCACAATACGGTACAAACCTTTAGTAGTAGCTGTGTAGACCCCAGAAAGCCCCATCTGTTTGTTAATGGCAGGAATGGAGGTCTTCTTAACGGCCTCTGTCTTATCCTGCAGGGGTTGTACCCCACCATTTCCTATCAGAAACCCAAAATAGTGTGTTTCCTGCATTTCAAATTTAACATTTTTTATTAGCAGCAACCCCAGCCTCTTTCAGTGACTGGGACACAGAGGCCACATGTACCTGATGTGACTGACAAGTTGTACTAAACATACCTACATTCTAACTACCAAATAGGTTGCTGTGAGCTGGGTGTGGGGGCATGGGACTTGAATGCTTCTAGAATGTGGCTGGGGCCTCAGGCTGTCCAAAGGGCATGGCTGCAATTGAAAAAGCCCAAGATGTGTGGTAAATGCTGTTTGTTCTTTGGAGTCTGGGGCCAGAGGTATTTGCCAGCACCCTTTTTTTAAATCAAGAGTGGTGATGTATTCAATCTTCCCAAGGCAATTGAATGTCAGATTGTGATGCTGAATTAAGGCTCCACAAGTTCATGCCAAAAAAAAACAAAAAAAAAAGGAGCAGTACCATCAGATTTGGGAACCAGAACCACCAGGCTATACCAAATCTCTCAGACTTCTTGGTGATAGGCAGGGCCGGCCCAAGCCATTCATGCGCCCCCCGGCCCCAGCGCATACGCGGCCCCGCCCTTGGGCACCTGGCGCATGCGTGGCCCCGCCCCCAGGCACCCGGCGCATGCACGGTGCCGCCCCCGCCTGGCCCGGCCTGGCCCGGCCCGGCCCGGCAGCCCCGCGCGGCGTCCCCTACAATGGGGCACCCCGGGCAGTAGCCCGGTCAGCCCGTAGCTTGGGCCGGCTCAGGTAATGGGTGACACCAAGCTCTCTTTCCTGCTCCATGGTTTTGCAGAGCCACTCAGGAATTCAATAAGTCTCATATTGCAGCTTTGCCTTTGGGCTGGTTTGGATTCACCATTCCATGAGGTGCATTCGCTCTGGCTAGGTGGAGAACTGTAAGTCACAGTAGGTCAATAATTTCTTGGATTGCCAATATAAGTGAGGAGGAAACTTTCTGCTATTGACACATCTTCAGCACTTCTTGGCTCTAGCACCTGGTGGTTCAGATCCCCCTGGAGATCCCTGGGATCTATGAAGAAGCTTTTTAGCCCACCAGTTTTAACATATTTATGGGGAAAACCTGGTGTTTCTTCTTTTTGTCCTGAAAGAGAATTTCATCATAAACTTTTTCAGCTCACTAGGCAACCTTATAGGGCCCCTGCCATTTGATTGGAAGCTTGCTGTCCATGCTGAAAAGGAGCAACAGCACACAGTCCCGACTGAAAAATCTGCTCCCAAGTTCTCTTCTTATAGTGTTGGGCTGGGGCTCAATGAACCCACGAGAGATTCTCCTTCACAAACTGTCCTATTCATTTGAGACATTCATGCATCTCCAGGACTTCTTAGAACATATTTTGAGAATGTGGTGGCTGCTTTTCCCAGGCCTAGTTAGGGAGGTCCAGAATCCTCGAGGCTGCCCTGTTTGCATTAGGATGGAGGTGAAATTACTCCCTTGACTTGAGAGGACTTTGGTAGATAAGCCTATTCACACAAAGCAGGATTAATACCCTGGTTATGGCTTTGGGGCAGAAGGAACTGTCTCCAGGGAGCCAGCAGATATCCTCTGGGTGCTACTTTTTGGCATTCTGGGCAGGATGCATAAAAGTTTGCTACCTCCACGTAGACCCCTGGACAAAGGAATCTGGCTAGTATCCTTTCTAGTGTTTCATCTGTGCCCAATTGACCAGCAAAGGAGATGAAACATGCTAGTCATAATATTTCTTTTTGAATGCCTTGAGGCATCAGGAGCTGGTGACCTATCTCACCAGATTAGGAGTTCTCCATGTCGTAAAGTAAATCATTCTATCATTCAAAGGAGGAAATTGGAAAGTGTGAGCCTCCTACACAATGCTTCCATTAACCACTGCAAGCCAAGCATAGGCCTCTTCTAAGGGTATCAACTCCTTGTTCCTAAATCAAATCCTATGTACTAACCAGTACAATTGGGTCAACATCAGAAAGAGAGTTGTCCCACAGTGGCTCTGGCGAGATGCTAGCTGGCTCATCAGATGCCAAAAGAGTTCACAATCAGGACTTCCTGGTTAATTATTGCTATTTCTGGCTTATGATGGCCCATCAGAAAGGTCAGACACTGCAATTGGAAAGATGTCAGATGACAGGACCAGAATGGTATCTAGGGTCTCCAGGTGAAGCGGTGGAAGGAGGGGTGTTACCAGTCCCTTCCAATGTTCACTTTCCATGACAAGCTGGGGGTTATACCAACTCAAAGTATTCTCGCTGGTTCCCTATATTCAAATGTTCCAGGTTATGGTTTAGGAATTAGTGTCCCATGGGTACAGGTCACATGTATCATCTCATTTTCTCCCCCATCCCCTTCCAGATGCGGTAAGGTTTCCCAGACCAAGGTATGGGAGGACCTGGAGTCTATTAGTCCAGTCACCATTCAGTCCTGGAGTACTACCAGAGTTACAAGTGCCTGACAACAACTTTCATGCATTTGGCCAGAATGATCCCACCATTGTAAAAAGTCCCACTCCATAAGGGGACAAGTGTAGCTGACATGCCCCAGCTTCCCACTGCAGAAACACATGATTGGATTGACTAGCGGAGGCTCCATGAGCTTTCCCCACATTCTGTGTATTTCTCCCTGATGGTTCTTGAAGTGGGGCTGCAGGGCACTTTCTGGGTTCCACTGTGATCCCCCAGGCCTCTGGCCCTTTTCTGGTACCCCAGGTTGACTCCTCAGGATGTTGGGGATGGCCTTCATCAGACCTGGGCCATTCACTCTGGCCAGACCAAATCTGCTTCCATAATGTCATCACTAAGTTGGATGGCGACTCTCACTGTGCTGGGAGTGTATCAGCATAGCCAGGTTTGTATGGCAGTTGTCAAAATATCTAGGTAGTGTTCAAATACCACTGACTCCAGAATCTTTCAGCGTACTGCATATGATTGCAAACACATCCCAGCACTGAAACAAAGTCCAGAAGCTATCAAAACTCTACTGTAGCTATATGGCAGTACAGGTCAGAAACCTAGAGCCTCTAACAGGTGGACTTGGAGCAAGGAGAGGCATTCCATATGCACTGTTGGCACCAAATCATGACTTTGTGTGAAATATCAGTTTTGTGCGAAGTATCAGAGATCTGTCCTTCTCTCACTCACTCATCATATTCAAAAGCAGCACTGCACGGGGAGGGATTAACTGCTCTGGGAGCCCTGGGCTATTAGATTCTGTGGGGTCCCCTAGGCTCTGGGATGAGGCCAAAACTGAGAGGTTCAGAGTGTGAGAAGGGGTGAGGGCTCTGGCTAGGGGTGCAGGCTCTGGAGTGAGGCTGGGATGTGGCATTTGAGGTACAGGAGGGAGCTCAGGGCTGGGGCGCTTATCTGTAGCAGCTCCCCTTTGGGGGCGCAGGCCCCAGGGAGGGGAAGCAGCAGGTGGCTTTGTGCGCTGCCTTGTGCTTACCTGCAGAACCACCTCCTGTAGCTCCCATTGTCCACAAATCCCGGTCAATGGGAGCAGCAGGGGGCAGAACCTCCACATGTGGAGCTGTGTCCTTCCCCCTATGCCCAGGCAGGGCTGGAACACAGGGGCTTCAGTGGCTGCAGACCAGGACCCTGGGCAAAAGGGGCTCCACAAAAAGATCAGCCCTTTTGTTGACCCAGAGATCTTTTTGCAGGTTCCCCCCGTAGCCCTTGGCCCTGGGCTGCAGTCCCTAAAAGCCACTTTCTTAATCCGGCCTTGGCACTGCATGCTCTTTGGCCACTTGGCCAAAAACACCTCAGCACACCATGCTCTCAAGATCTCCATCAACATGTGAAGGATTCAGGTGCCACTCCAGAGATTTGTGAATTCATAGAACTGAGCCAGATCCAGGAGCTTCACTTCACTACACTACATCAACCATGGTCACTCTAACTAGAATGTTGATGGGTGTTGACCAGGAGAAGTCCTGGAAGACTGGAAAAGTGCTAAATGAAATGCCCAACTTTTAAAGGGGGGAAAGGGAGGAGCCAGGGAACTACAGACCAATCAGCCCAACTTCGATGCCTGAGAAGCTACTAAAGCAATATACAAAACATTCAATTTGCAAATACCTGGAGGATGAAGGGGTAATCACTAGCTGCCAGCATGGATTTACCAAGAACACATCAAGCCAAACCTGCTCAATTTCCTTCTTTGACAGGGTAACTGATTTGCTAGATAGGGGGAATACAGCAGACATAATATACCTGGACTTCAGAAAGCTTTTGACACAGTAATGTTCTATGATTCTGATAAGTGAGCTGGAGAAATGTGATCTTGGAAAACTGTCATTAAATGGACACATAATTTGTTAAATAACCACAAGGAGTAGCTATTAATGGAATTATGTCAAATTGGAAGAAGGTCTCCAGTGAGGTTCCATGGGGATCTATTCTGAGTCCGGTGTTGTTTAATATCTTTATTGATGACCTGGATGTAATTATAAAGAGCACACTGCTCAAGTCTGCAGATGACACAAAGACAGGTGGGTTGCCAGTACTTTGGAGGATAGAATTAAAGTTCAGAGGGATGTTGATAAATTGGGAGAACAGACACACAACAAAATGAAATTCAACAAATAACAATGTAAGGTATTACACTTAGGGAAGAAAAACCAAATATACAGACACAGAATGGGGGAAAACTGGCCTAAGCAGCAGCACTGCTGAAAGAGGTCTGGGATTTGCAGTGAATCACAACCTCAACATAAGTCAGCAATGCAATGCTGTTGCAAAAAACGCAAATGCAATTTTATGTTGCATTAATAGAGGCATAGCTTGCAAGTTCTGGGAGGGGATAATATCATACTACTCGACATTGGCATGTGTTCAGTTTTGGTCAACAATTTATAGAAAGGGTGGAGAGAAACTGGAAAGGATCCACAGCAAAGTAACAAAAATTATCCAAGGGAGGGAATACAAGCCACATGAGCAAAAGACTGAATATACTGGGTACGTCCTGTTTGGAAAAGAGTAAATTAAGAAACTTCAAATACTTGAAAGGCTGCCATAAAAAAAGATGGAGAAGAGTTGTTCTCTTGCCACAGAGGGCAGGAGAAGAGGCAATGGGTTCAAACTACAACAAAACAGATTGAGATTAAATCTCAGGGGAAAACCTCCAAATTGTAAGAACAGTAGAGCGATGGAATGACTGCCTAGGGAGGTTGTGGAAGCTCCTTCACGGGAGATTTTCAAAAGGAGGCTGGATAGCCATTTGTTTTGGATGGCTTAGAAACAACAAATCCTACATCTTGGCAGGGCATTACACTACATGACCCTTGTGGCCCCTTTTAACCCTATGATTCTATGACCAGCTCCTCCTATCATCATCTTTCCTGCACACCAGAGATATTCAACTACCCCTTTTTAGGGACTGACTGCAGCTTCTTCTTGTGAATTTTATATAAAGCATCTCATTGATGCAACTAGAAAAATTCATTAAATCAACACATTTCAGTTAGAGCTTTTCCTTTGTAGAGCCCAATGATACTTTTGTAAATTGCTTTATCTCCATTTTGTAGCTGGAGAAACAGCAGTAGAGACTTACCCAATAAAATATAGCAAGTCATTTATAGAATATAACTCAAGTCTCTTCACTCCCAGACCTGTGCCCTATGCATTGGCCACAGTGCCTCCTTGAGATGAATATATGACTGGTTTTACAATGCCTTCCTTCTTTCCTTTTCTCTCCCACCTTTACAGTCTCCACCCAATTACGTGGTCTTTATTTTTTCCCTCCTGCTTTATTCTGGAACTTGATATTTCTAATTAGCATAAGGACCTTGCAGATCCATGGCACTGCAGTGCCGAGAGGGAATCATGTCAGGTTTTTTTATTGTCTCACAGGTTGTATTTTAATGAAACTTTTTTTCTTTAATCATGTTAGGTTCAGGAGTGGGACTCCCCTTTCTAACTCACCCTCCCCACATTTCTGTCTCTCTGGCCTGCTCTTCTCTCTCAGCTTGTTCATTTTCTCTCCCCACCCATCTTAGCTAAAGACACGATTTTTCCCTATGATTAATTTTCCAGAGTTATATCCACTCCAAATAGCTTAAGTGATGGGGTTGCCATCTTTCTCTGAGGATTCTACTCGACATCTAATAGAGCTCGCCATTTGGAAAATTCTCTTGATATACTGTTAAATGATCCCTTTGCTCAATTTCTTCTCATTGCTCCTAGTTACATCTCTTTTAGATCAACACAAACTGTTTCTCTCTTTCATTGATATATATCTAGACACAACACATTAGTTATACTCACCTGTAGACATTATTTAGTCAAGCTACAATATACATATTTAGCTCTTTTAATCTATCCTCAGACATCAATCCCTTAAGGCCTTTCAAAGAGTTATATACTACAATCTTATCTCTTCCTATACCCTCCATTTTTTCAGGCTGTGTGTATTTAATTCCCTTAACTCCCCTCATAGTCCCTTCTCTCTAAATGTGGTTAATGAAGCAAATAAAAGGCAAACAGAATAAGAGATTTCCTGGAAAGAGTTGTTTCTCTGTGTCCTGTGGTTACTGAGGAATGACATGAGGATCTAAGGCAGCAGCACTGGTCAATTTCACACTCCAAGTTTTCAATTTCACTTTGAGGCCAGTTTGGAGCAGGGAGAAATTTGAGTGCAATTAGTTCAAATTTTGTGCGACAAGTATCTGCTCGGGGTTGTAATAATGGTCTTGCTTGCTCCAGAACCAAGAAACTAATTTTCTCATCTAGCTGAGGATAGCACAAATTGATTTAATACTTCTGCTAAAAAAAAACTAAAACAATTATTACAACAAAATAGTTCTCCATTGTTAATTACTAGAACTGGTCAGAAAAACTTGGATGGAACAATTTTCCAACAGAGAACATAGTTCCAGCATAACTGAAACATTTTACAAAATCATGTCAATTTCACAGAATTTTCATTTTAAAGGGGGGAAGGGGAGAGAAAGGAAAGTAGTTCTGACAATGCTGAAATATTTTAATGAAACTTTTTTTCTTTAATCATGTTAGGTTCATGAAATGATTTGTTTGTTTTTTCCTTTCAAACTTATTTTTGTTCTTTTTATTATCTATAATATTATATTAAAATTAAATGTGTTAGCATTGGGAAGAAACAAACAATAAAGTGGTGTATCAGAGAATATATCAGAAATACACACACACCCCCTCTTGCGAAATGGACAAAATTCAGAGAAACCCAATAAGATAAATATTACATACAACTTCTAAATTAATGCAATATTAATTATGTGAATTTGAACAAAAGTAGTCAGGCAATACTAAAGGTTCTAATACAGTGGTTCCCAAACTCTTTAGCATCACGCCCCCCTTCTTGATTTTTGAAAAAACCCTCACCCCCCCGCCAAAAAAAAAAGCAGCAAAACTTGTTGAGAAAAAAAAAAAGGAACTGAGCGGGGCAGCAAAACTTGATGGGGGGCGGGAGGGGGAGGATGGGTCGCCTCGCACCCCCCCTGGAATTTCTTCACGCCCCCCAGTTTGGGAACCCATGTTCTAATAGCATAACTGAATCTGCCATGCTACATTTAGTGTTTATTATTGAGATATATATATATATATCAATCAATCTAACCAGTAATAGATAAAGGTATAGCTATGCACAGTAGCAGAGTCATTCTTATGTTTGGAAAGTTTTTTTTTTCATTTCCTACCTTTTGGAGTCCAAATTTTCCAATTTAATGTTGCACTAAAAAGGCTTTTGCACTTGGACACAAACTTGCTCTCCAAAAAGGAACACATCAGGGAGGGCGGGGGACAGATGCAGGTTCAAGTGCCTCCCCAGCAGTCAGCCCTAGCAGGAAGCAGAAAGCGTGGGGCCAGAGCCTCTTCTGGCCTCACTGGGACACTGCCCAGCGCAGCACAGCAACTGCCTGGGACAGCGCCTAGCTGTGACAGTAGGGGGGCTGCCCACAACACAGGCTCAGCTTCCAGGAACAGTGGTCCAGCAAGCCACAGCCCTATCTCTCCTCCCCTCTCCCAGAGTGCTCAGTCCCTGTCCCCAGAAGCTGAGCCCAGACAGGAAGCGGGCTGCTACTGCCACCCATCCCCAGCCAAGCCACACCTAAGCAGCTTCTACTCCACACAGAGCAGCAGTCTGGGGTGGCTCTGTCCCATTCCCCATCTGGGTCTGCCTGCCAGGGAGAGCAGCCAAACATGCCATGGCGGGGGGGGAGCTGGTGCAGAAGGAGAGCAGAGTCCCTCCTCTCCCACTGGAAACATGAGGTGGTGAGAATGCAGGGCCCCAGGCTGGGAGTGGGATGGGAAGGAGGCACGTAGGGAGGTTGCATGTCCTCCCATTTAGCTCCCCCCACCCCATGGAGAGGCACAAGTCATCTAGTCTCAGGTACATCCATAAAACTCCCCCTGAAGTAAGTCAAAAGTTAGCAGACGTAGCAAGCAACAGGGCAAGATTTGGCCAAGTGTTTTTTAAAGAAACAGACTCTTGCCCGTCAGACTAAGGAACTGCACAACTTTGTTTTGTGCAGCTCCGTACATTTTGATCCGTAGCACTCCATAGATAGATCTGTAACTCAGTGCAGTATTATGGAGCTGAAATAAGGATCTGAAGCTGTGAAATACTGAACTGTTCAGCCAAAACGGACTCTTGTCAAAAGTGATATTATTATTAAAAGTTATTCAATTTGCCAAATAATTATCTGGCACCCATGTGAGATGTCAGAAGCTTTAATGGTCAGCCATTTTAAATGATGTGTAAAGAAAATGTTTATGCAATTTTTCTAAAACTGGAATATCTTTATTTGACCTGCCTGAGGTTACCCTGTTCACAAAGCTGCAAAAGGGAAGGTAAAAGGGAGTTTTGCATTCACAGGGCCCTATCTTCATGCTCCCTCTTGGTCCTATTAGAATTTCCAATAGAAGTCAATGGGAAACATGCAGTAATAGGACTAAGTTACTCTGCCAAGGAAAGTCCTGTGGAAGGATAAAAACTCTTCAGACAACTCAGTAGGCTAAATTCTGTTACACCAGTATAAATCTGATCTCATTACATCACAATCAATGGAATCGCTCTGGATTTATATTGGTATAATCTGAAATTGGAATTTGCCCCCTCAAGTTTAAACTCACAATTTTTCTATGCTTTAGGCCTCGTGGTGTCATTCGTACTTATGCAAAGAAGCTGTATAATGCCACCCTTCTGCTCTGTTAATGTTTTACGCCCATAGTGCACAGGTGTAAGTGACTACATGAGATGCAAGGCAGTGGATAATGAAAGTCACAGAGTTGTTGCCTGATTCTCCTCTCATATGGAAAAGACTTGGGGCTACTAGTACATAGAGGTGGGCAAAAAGCAGAAGGGAGAATCCTTTGAGAGTCATTTACTCGGTGATTATTTTTATTGAATCAGCTACTTGCTGAATATCACTTGTCCATTCCTAAAACTGATCGAAGACTGAGACACATTTGTGATTAAGTTAGTCCCCAAAATGAAAAAAGTGGAAAATTATTCATAACAAAAAATCCAGCCCTCTCAAATTCTGCAGTCTAATAGAATTCATTCCAAGGAAATGTTTCCTTACTTTCCATCTTAAGTATCCCCCCGCTCAATTACATCCAATTATGTCTAGTTATCTCTCTCAGTTCCCCTGAAAGGTGACCTGCAAAGGAATAAAATGGCTTGTTTGCTTTGTGATGTATAAAAGAAAGCCCAAACGGGTTTTGTCAAAAAAAGAGTCATTGGGCCAGATTCGTTCCTGCACCAAGATGTAGGTGCAGTAACACTGACTCTATACCATTTGAAAGATCTCCCAAGCTGGGGAAATTCTCCATGGAGCAAAATAATCTGGGCAGAACAGAGTTGAACCTGAGAGTGAGAATAGTGGAAGAGTTTGTAGCCATGTTCCAGGTTGGGGTTGATGCCAAGGATTAGGGCCCAAGATAGGATTAAAGTCAGGATTCAGGTCAGGAGGCAAGAGCCAAATCAAGGCAAGGTTAAAACCAGGAGTTCAAAAGCAGAAATGGCTGTGGAAGCTAAAGGCCACCCACACTGTTGCCTGGATAATTCCTAGCCTCCTAGGTTTATATGGGGTGGGAAGCTAATCAGGAGCCATTAGGAAGCTTTCTGTCAGACCCCATATAAGGAGGGATTTCCCCTGGTCTGTGTCCCCAGTGGGTTATGGGGAGGAGGCAGCATGAAGATGTCCAGTGCCTACCAGCTTTGCAGACACAAGTATGAGACCTGCCATACAGTTCAAAGAGAATCAGGCCTGCTGTGTTTCACATTAGAAAACCAGGTCTTGTCTGCGCTGGTGTATGATGGTGACTGAAGAATTAGTGAAATATAAGATATTAGAAGGGGTTGTTAGCCAGACGTCTTAAAACTGGTTGGATTATTTTGGTGTTGGGGAGGGTTTTTTGTACGGGGAGAGGAGTTGGTTTTATGTTTTGATACTTTGGTTAACACCTATTTAATTCCAATAACTAATGACCACTTTGGAGAGAGGAAACTTATTCAAGTTTCCACGTGTACTCTTTCCATTACAAATGTGAGAATTCATAGTAAACGTCTCTGAGGCCCGAAGTAATTCTTCAGTTAAGCCAGTGAAGGCAAAAATTAAAAAACCACAATGGTCAGGGGTTCTTTATATACATCATAAAGAAGAATAAAATGTTTAAATACTCTGCAGATGCCTTTTAGTAGTTCCCTTCTTTCCTTGGCCTTTGGATGCTTCATGCAATTCCTGAAAAAAATGACCTGAAGAAGAGCTCTATTCAGCTCAAGAGCTTGTCTCTTTTACCAACAGAAATTGGCCCAGTTAACAAAAGTTACCTACCCCGGCTTGTCTTTCTCATATAATTCTACAGTTAGCATCTTTCCTGTAGCTGTCATTCAGCTACACTATACACACGTTGCTTTTAAAATTTCCCCAAGACCATAATCTTTTGGCCAAGTGAAATGTTATCTGCGGACCCCCTGGAGAGGTTATTTTACCCCATATTCCTGATCTGTAATGGATGAAAGCCAAGTTCTACCTTGTCCGCCATGATCATGGAGGAGCCTCCGTGGATGCCAAGGATGGGTGTGAGAGTCTGGGCGGAAATGAAGTCCAGGATCTGAGCAATGGCTTCCTGGTCTGTGTCATCAGCAAACACCACACCTTGAACCTTCCGGTCTGACATGAGGTCACAAATGCGGGTAATGATGCTCTTGGGATCGGTCTCATTCATGGCCACCAGTTCCACTCGGGGCACCACTGAGAGATGGTGGAAGTCATCTTTCTCGTGGGCATCCTTGATGGCCACTTCGTCTGAGGTCCCCACCAGGATGACAGCAACGCCAATACTTGGGTGGCTCTTCTGGGCACGGGCCCCACCACCCGTCGTTGCTAGAACTGCCAGCACCAGCCAAAACTTTGGAGAATAGCACTCTGCCCTCGGCCTCATCTTCAGCTCTTACACTCCCTGAGAAGAAAAAGAGAGAGAAATGGAAGAGAGTAAATGAGAAATCAGTATAGCACTCTAATGTAGATCATTGATCCATCTAGTCCATCAGACCAGCAGATCTCAACAAGAAGCATGCATACTCCTGGGGGATACACAGAGGTCTTCCATGAGGTACATCAGCTCAAGTAGATAGCTCCCTAATTTTACAACAGGCTATATAAAAAGCACTAACAAAGTCAGTAAAAACTAACATTTCACACGGACAATGACTTGTTTATACTGCTGTCTCAACTATAGATGGGAATTATAAGGTAAAAATGAGAAAGTGAGCAATTTTCAGTAATAGTGTGGCTGTGATACTTGTGTATTTTTCTGATTTTGTAAGAAAGTAGTTTTTAAATGAAGTGAAATGTGGGGGTACACAAGATAAATCAGACTCCTGAAAGGGGTGCAGCCATCTGGAAGAGTTGACAGCCACTGCTTTAGACCACCTCCTGGAGCAGACCATTGGTCCATCTTGTCCATTATGCACCACCAGAGCCTGATTCAAAACCTGATCAACAGGAGTCTCACCATTAACGCCATTAACATTAGCTGGTTTTGAATCAGGCCATCTGACAGCAGCCCTTACTTACCAATTAAGAGTGGGGGAGTAGGGATTGGAGGTTGCAGGGACTGGCTAGAAGATACAAAGCACATTATCTCTAAAACTGCATTTCATCTCAGCCCCAAGTCAACAGTGATTGAAAGTTGTCCTCTAAGTGATGTCCAGTTGTCTATGCAACATGAGCTGCAGATAATCAGTCCGCGGTCTGTGTGTGTTCCCACGTTTATGCACTACAAGCAAAAAGTCAAAATCCTACTTAGGTTGTAGATGCAGAGCTCCCTCTCAGCTCCCAGTATAATCCTTCCAGGTCAAGGCTGATGTATATGGGCAAGGGCAGTGTGAGCGCAGTCTATAGGACTGTCATTTGGGCCCTTTTATCAATCCTAAATACACTTTAAAAAAAGGTAGGGGAGGAGGCCAAATGTGGACAGTGCACATGGCCAATTATGATTATAGTTTGGGGAAAATTTTCCTTCCTACTCCAGAGGGTGACCCTCTTTGCTCTGAACCACAATAATAAATAGACCTCATACTATTTGATTCCTAGCTAGTGTATCTGCAGATGCTACTATGATTCATAGCCTGCAAAGTCTATTTAAAAAAATCATGGAAGTTACAAATGGAAGAGACCTATTAGGTCCTCAGTCCACTCCGATGCAGGACTGTTCTCTACAGTATAGTTGACTTTATCCAATCTCCTTCTTATAATCCTTAGCATTTATTTAGCACTTTACAAACCTTAACTAATTAATCCTCCCAGGAACATTGTGAGGTAAGTCGTATTATCTTCACTTTACAGATCTGCAAACCACCACAGAGAGGTTAGCCCTGGATTAGGCTCTGGCCACAGAGGAAGTCAGGAGTAGCCAGAATTAGAGCACAGGAGTCCCTGGTTCCCATCCCACACTTGGAACTAACAATCACATCACCTTTTCATGCCATTGTATCTATTTCTGGTTAGGAGATTGTTCTTCAAACCTATCGATCTCATTAAACTATTCCATTCTGCAATGGTTAAATAAACACGGCACATGCTAGGATTTCTATTAAACTGCACCAGCTGCTCTCTTGCCCTGGTATTGTGGGAGACAGTAAATAGGAGGATCTAGCTGAACCTGTCTATACCTTTATTGTTTTATGTACCTCTATCAAAATATCCTCCCCTCACCAGTTTCACAGCTAGATATTCATTACAGCTGTAATGAGACTGGCAGGAGTTTAGGGAATATACAACCTGCCCTCTTTTATATTTTCAGTTGTCCTAAACAGAGCCAGTGGCTAACAGGACAGTATTGCTTGCATGATCATCTAAAGGCTACTTTTCTCTCTGATATAGAGGAGACCTCAGTTCAGGTTCCAGTCTCTCTTGCCTAGGGCAGGAAGAGAGTGCACATGCTGCATTCATATTACTGAATTAAAAACAGATAATAAATATTCACAGAAGGAATCAAATCCACTTAGCGGCTGAAAAGGCTGTGGGTGTGAAACGTCAATTGATTCCAGCCTTTCTGCTGGATTCTCCTTCTGAGAACAAGCTCACAAGGAGGACCAAGAGGCTTCAAGAGTTCAGCAAAATGAACAGCTCACTTCATTCCAGCAGGACTGTTATCCTCCAATTACAAGTTGCTAAATTAGATTCCTTCACAGTGAAATGTGGTCCGCACTACTGCGATGCTTTATTAACTTTAATGCACTCTATTCTCTCTCACTAGCTTGCCTTAATGTTATATTTGTTCTCTTTAAAATGCATCTCCTGTGATTTCTCTACTTATTGTCACCCATTATAATCCACTTGGTTATGCAATGGCTAGTTGTGACACCCAGTGAATAGAATTTAGTTTTACAGAGCACCCTTTTCATACTGATTATTTTGCAATGCTTTACAAAGCACTGAAATAGAGACTAGCAATGGAGGAGCTAGGCAGATAGACGTGGCAGCTGTTTTGCATTTGTACTCAACCTTAGACTTTTTTTAAAGGAGAAAATACTGGCCAACACACCACAGTTACATCAGTTTTTCTTCCCCTCTAAACCATGGAATTTTTAATGTCTTCCTGGATCAGATGGGCAGAAAGAAACTCAGCAATTTACAGGTTACTCCTGAGATGTTTTAAGACTGATATCTCACAATCCAGCAAGCCTTAAAATGGATAAGGAAGCCAGGGATCCCTGATCTTTTAGTGGGATAAGTCATTAACTTCTTCTCCTAGTAGAGAAACTAAGAAATTTTCAATAAACATAATTAGGTAGAGTATCAAGGTTTTCCCCATGTCCACCCCCTGCCAGGCCTGCATAGTTGGGTTTGTGGTGCTAAGCTTTGCTGGTCAGTGACTACAAAGAGTGTTCATAAACATTCACTCAGATTTTAAGTTGTAGACTACACTAGAAAATTAGGTTGATAAAACTATGTTGCTCGGGGTGTGAAAATCCACACCCCAAACAACACAGTTAAACTAACCTAACCAGCAGAGTAGACAGCACTAGGATCAAAAGGAAAATATTCCCATTAACCTAGCTACTTCTCTAGTGGAGGTAGATTACCTATGCCAACAAGAGAAATCCTCCGGTTGGCATAAGTAGTGTGTTCACTGAAGTGCAACAGCTGTGCCACTGCAGCTTTTTAAGTGCAGTGTGTTTTATTTGTCTGTGTTTGTAACCTTTATTATCTACCTGTTGCGTGAACAGCTTTTGTTCACACAAAGGTTCAGGTAATGGTTGCTACTCATGCTAATACCGTTAGTCACATATGAAAAGGGTATGTGTGAAAGAACAAGAGTTTTCCATGTCCATAGTTTTTAAACAAAAATAAATGAATGTTTCAATCATCCAATCAAGCAGCAGAACCAAAGGGAGCAGTTCACAGATCTCCACTCCCCTTCCCCCCCCCCCAGCTGAATGTTGTTCATATAAACTATTCAGTTAACATGTGCAAACAAAACATATCTGTGCAGAAATCCGGGTAGGCTCACTAGCATAAAAAGGCTACAGTGGTTAAATAAATGTATTCACAATTAATAATACAACCTGGTTTAATATTCAAGGAGTCTGTCTTTGAAGATAGAGGTTAATGCAAAATATCATCAGTATATTGTACAAAAGTTCTTTAAAACAGTGTTTCTGTAATTATGTAGTATATACAGGATACACAATGGATGCTGTATGAGGGGATTTGGCCCTTCTTTAGGGTGGCAAACATAATCCTCTTGTGGGTTTTGCCACTCCTGAATAATGTGGCCATCCCAAACTCAAGCTTAGCCAGTAAAACCTTTCATACCTTACCACACACTGCCATATTACATTTATCTGAGCGAGACAGAGACAGAGAGAATATACCAGAGTGCTATGGGCTAAAACGGTTTTACAGCATATATATAATATGACTTCACCCACCATTAGAATGCAAACACCCCTTTTCCTTGAAATGCGTTAGTTATTTGGCATGGCAGAGAAATGTAACACAACAGTTGTTAGGAGAGGAAGGGATGAGGAAGAGGAGAGGAAGGGAGAGGAAGCTTCATTTGAAACTGCAAAGGGAATTTAGGTAGGCAGAAAGTTACAACTCAGGCTGGAATTCGGCCAGAACACAAGGGCTAATATACTTAAAAATGCCATGGGATCTTTGCTTGACACTCTATTTGTATACAGGTAACACCTGAGACAAGTATTAATTGAAAATTATATGGCGGTGTGGACAAAGTACAGCTCAGTGACTGCAGATACTTCTATACAATATTTCTAAACACATCAAGTACACAAACAGCTTATCCTTAATCTAACAGGTGTAAATATGAACAGAGTGTCATTAGACTAGTACACAAGATAAACTAGCTAATCCTGTAGATGGGAAAACAGTAACCCCGATGGAACTGAGGGCAGAATGAGGCCTGCTAACTGGAATTTCATTAGCCATTCTTGTTGGTGATGTGTGGGGAGCTATACAGTGCAGATCATTTCCCCATAGCTATGTGGGCTGTTGAGGCAGCAAAAGACAGAGGGGGAATCCCAATAAGTCCCACCCACCCAAGCCAGAGGCAACAGCAGGAAGGAGAGCCCAGCATCCCTTTGCCTCAGCCAGAGAGAGATACAAGAGGAAAAACCTTGGAGACCTGGGAGGAAGTTGCTTTCTGATGCTTGAAGCCACCCGTGCTCTGCATGCCCAGCTGGGTGCACAGTGCTTGCTATCAAGGTATCAGCTAAGGGGGAACCTTGCTCGGAAATTAGTTCATTGCTGACTCAAGAAGAAGAGCATCACCTGTTAAACTGTCATCACCTCCTACAGCACCATGGATCTCCCTCATAGGACTCACATCTAGACTCTGTCCTGCTCAGCCTGTGAGATGGGATGAGGTCACAGTCCCAGGTAGCAGGGTTCAGATTCCCATGATAACACTAACCATAATCCTAACCCCACTGCAAAAATCACTTCTGAATCAAATCTAGCCGTGACCCATCCCGACTCATAAACCTGATTTTGATGCTAACTATAACCCAATGGCCTACCACAACACTAGCTATAGTCATCCTCCTGAGTACAATGCTAACCATAAACTTAACTCTATTCTTAACCCTTTGATAACCCTGAATATAACATTAACTGACACACACTTAACTTACTCTGTACAATGATAGTTAATGAATGCATAGACAATGAATGCACAACCCATCAGTGGGTTCAGGAAGAAATTCACCCCACTGTTGGTATTGTACAGTACAATTCAATGCATTATAGGTGTTCACACTCTCCTTTGAAGTATCTGGCATTACCTGTAACCGAGGACAGGACGCTGGATTTGATAGGATATTGATCTGTTCAAGAAGGGTAAAAGGCAGGATACCATACTAGACAAGCCACTGGGCTGTTTTGGTAAAGGAACTCCTATGTTCTTACACTCTATATTGTTTGTTTGGGGACAGGACAGCACACCTGAAATGTCATGAGCAGCCAGTGACAAAACCTGGACATTATAAGGGCACACTTGGTGGACGGGGGTGCACCTGTTGTTAATGTGCAAGGCACAGTAAGGGCTGACATAGCCTGCCCTAGAGGAGAGTGCTTGGATGGCTGGAAGGCTGGTGGTGTCAGAGAGCTTGTGCCCAGCTAGGCACAGACAAGACACTCCTATGCTGGAGGCAGGGGATTCCAAGGCAACTCTCATCCCAGAATACCCTGAAAACTACTCACAGGCCCACACCTGGAGTAGCAGGAGGTGTACATCAGGATTAGCAGGACAAAAATGTCCAGTTCTGGAATAGCCAACCATACTTTGGCTCAGGGCTGAATTGGCAGAAGACCCCTGCTCAAATGCTTTCTTTCCTTCTGGCAGAAAGTGGGGTTGATTCTGGGTTTCCTACATTGCAGGTAAGAGCTTTAAGTGCTAAGAGGTATTAGGTGGGCAACACCACCTCCTCCAAGTATTTTGCACATAGCAAAGCAGGTACCTAACTCATTCTTGCAAGAAAAGCCATAGGCCCCCTAAGCTGCCAGATTCTAGGAGAAGGGTTCTCAGCAATGGGTTGCTAGCCTAGACTTAGGCACGTCTCTCAGATGGGGAGAGGGCATACCCCCTCTCATCTGCATCGCCCTTTGGCTAATTAAGATGGCTCTCTACCTAACATGCTGATTTTGTAGATGGCATTTGTAGGTGTTTCCCTTCCCCATTCATTGCATAGGGAGCCTGAGCTCCTAGCCCAGCTTTGTGGAGCACAGCATTATTCCAGTGATTTTCTAGGTGCCTAGCAGTTAGGAACTGTGACTATAGCTACACTATAGCAGAAAGTTGACCAAAGGTATACAACTCCAGTTATGTGAATATCATCGCTGGGGTCCACACATCTCAAGTCGAGTTACCGCAGGGTCTGTGCCACGGGGGGTTGATGGGAGAAACTCTCCTGTTGATTTCCTTACTCTGCTCATCCCGGGTGACGGGATTGACGGGAGAGTGATCTGCAGTCAATTTGGCAGGTCTTCAATAGACCTGCTAAATCAACCACTGGTGAATTGATCTCAGAGCATTGATCCAGGCGGAAGTGTAGACAGGCCTGTCGACAGGGGTGGGAAACAAAGGGGGCAACTGCTCCAGGGCCCAGTAATTCGAAAGAGCCCAGGGCTCCTAGCCATCACTACTGCTACTGCAGCAGCGGTGGCTAGAGCCTCAAGCCCTTTAAATCACTGCGTGGCTTGCTGTGGGCAGCTCTGAAGGCTGTTGGGCAGGGTGCCTCGATGTGCTCCAGGTAGCGCTGAAGGCAGCTCCAGTTCCACCCCTTCCAGGAGCATCGAACTGGGCCCCTCCCCACACCTTGCCCAGGGGCCTGGCAAGGCTGTCAGCCCCTCTGAGTGTACATGTCACCTAAGAGGCTGAGCATTGCAACATCTAAGTTTCTCCATGGACCTGGGCTTCTGTACCTTTTGTCAGGCTGCCCTCAATGCCTGGAACATCCTTCCATGCCCCTATAGCACACAGCTTCTCTCCTCACACCTCCTTGAAATCCTTCCTGCACTCTCTTTATTCACCCTACCTCCACTTTGCAAACCTTCACCCCAGACTTCACTCTAGGCAGTGCCCTGGAAATTTGTAAGTATTACAAAACTGCAAACTGTATGTAACCTAAAGCACATCCCATACATTTTACTTTACATTTCAAGCCCTTGTCCTCCACGAGCCGTGCCCCAGCCCCTTTGTTCACTGTCATCCCTTATGTAGTTGTTGTTATTAATTATTTTTATCACAGTAGTGCCCAGTGGCCTCGATCAGAATTCAGGACCCGATAGTGCTGAGCACATTCTGAGTAAAGACGAGAGACAGTTCTGAGCCCACAGAACACTATGTTTCATTTAGATAATAAGCTATTCGGAGCACGCCCCAGACGTTTGTTATTTGTTTGTACACTTTGGATGTTCATAAATGAAATTAATAAAGATAAAGAATAATATTAACACATTCAGAAAGTGAGAGCCCAGAGGCTATTGATATCTGAGGATGAATAAACAAACCTGCCGCCCAGTGATTTGTGCAAGAATCATTCAGAACAGGAATGAAAATAATTCACTCTGGAAGGTCTTAGGGGAGAAAATTGCTGCAATTTAGATTATTTTAACCATGTTTGAAACCCAGTTATATTCTGACCATGTTACACAAACTTCTCTCTGCAATATGAGCTTTGTTCTTCTCTGCCTCTCCATCACTTTCTTTCCTGGTCTTCTTTCCACCCATTAATTTTTCTAACATTCAACTTTTCTTCATTTCCCTGCTCCATATCTCTCCCCCAAGTCTGGCTTTCTCTTTAGCTTACTAATTTTTTTTTACTTTAATATTTTCTCTTTTATTTTGGAATATACTAGAGACCTGATCCAAAGCTCACTGAAATCAACTGGAGTCTTTCCACTAAAATTATCTTTGATTTGAGCCCTATAATCACTTTTATTCTGTTATATTAGTCCTTTTCTTTCAGCCATTCCCTTCCCTGTTAAGTTACAGAAGCCTTCAGCTATAAAGGGTTGGATCCAGATCCAAATATCCTCATAATCTGGGGCGTTCCAGAGCATCTGTAGTAAACAGTGTACCCTTCTTCCCCATCTTTGAAGGCCATATTGCCTATGACCTTTGTACAGATGTGTTGGGTGGAGATGGGGAGAGTGCCAAGAGCTTTTCATGCCCTGCTGAGATCTTCCTTGGGAACCCCATGTGGGGACTTGTGTCTCTCACACAGTCTCATGTTGACAGTAGACCAATGAAACAGAGCCAGATCTACCTCTCCTCTCCTCCATATCTATTTTGTGCACAGGTAAATGGATGCTATCGGGTCTGGCTACAGCATCCATGGTTCTGGAGAGACCAGCACTGTGTACTTCATCACAATTAGAAATGAAAAATTCTCTATTTAATTATCTTAGGCCTCTTCCTGGCCCTTTCAGAATTGTCCTCTACAGAATTCTTCAGCAAGCGGTACGGTTTGGAATGATCAAACAATGAGGTTTCCACCATTTGGATACAGTTCCACAACTCTATCTGAGATCACACTTTGGAAACGTTTCCTATTATTCAGCCTTTGCTCAGTGTTATTCAGTTACTTTAATTTTACCCCTGTAGTCCAGCCCAAATAATTCCTCCTCCCACCTCTGGCTGTTTCCACCCTTACAATAATTATAGGTGGTTAATCAGATCACCTCTTTAGTTCTTTTAATCTTTCCTTTAGCCCCTTAGCAGGATAAACCAGAGACAGTCAAGGTTAAGAGCCGAGCCATTGAGGGTGGGGTATCCGGGACTTAGTTCTATGTGCTGGCACATGTAAGCTGAGCTGCTGGAGTGAGCTTAACACGCACATATGCCGTTAAGTGAGGCAGCAGGTCTGTATGGCATTGGCTAGTGCCAACATGTAAGTGCCAAGACGCAGGGGCTTGGCACAGCCTGTCTACTCTTCAGTTCTGACCTGCAGAGCCAGACTGGAGTCAGAGGATGTACCCTGCTGGACAGGTTTGCAGCTAGGTGACAGCTCCTCATTGCCAAAGAGACTGAATGCTCCTGCCCACCTGGAGGGCTGTTACAGCGGCTGTCACTCCACGTATATGCCATTTGAAACAAGGTTTTCAGAGCTCACAAGATGGAGATGGGTTTTCATGCACTGGTTCCTGACTCTCCCAAACCATGGGTGTCAGATCCTCATTCTCCACCAGTCTGAAGAATGGAAATCAGATTTAGGGCTAAGTAATCTGAGCCAATTGTGTGCATGTGTGGGCATGACAGGTTCAACCTTGAGTTATGTCAATTTAGCTTAATGATGAGCAAAAACAAGGTAAGCCAAGCTGAATGCAATTTAAGAGTGTCAGCACACATAATCTCACCTTTAATTAAATTGGTGCAATTTCTGCATAGAGTCCAGGCCTCAGTCTTTACATTTTCATTCCACACAGATCAATAAAGTGTCAGCTGAAGACTATATATATGAAGAAACTCATCTTCTTTTATATATATATATTCTGGTTTTAGCCCTAACTAAAGACACAAATTTTCAGATTAACTTTCAGTCTGGTTAATTTTCAAAGCCATCTAAGGGAGTTAGACACACCATTTCAAGTAATAGCAATGGGACATGTGCATCTAAATCCCTTAGGTGGCTTTGAATATCTCAAAACAAGTGTTTCTCTTTGAATTTTCCACCCACTGTTGTTTTCCTGCATTAAGTGAGATTTTTTATGCAGTCTTTGCTCATTCTGCTCTTAAGAATCCCCAGTTATCACTTTGAGGATTGACAGGTTCTTGAACTTAGATCAGGCTTAGTATTATTCAAATTATTATATAATTGGTAACCCTGATGTGGACAGTTGCAACACTCACACTCTAGGAATTCTTTTATATTTGCAGATATCATTTATGAATACATTTATTAATACAAACACTCCAACTTAATAAAATAAATGCTACAGAATGTACATCTGCATGGCCATGTACTCATACCATCCTCCGGAGAACTACCTGAAGAGATAGCCATCATCTTCCTCATCACCATCACCTTCCCCATCATCACCAGGGGCCATCATTCCGGCACCTCTCAAGCACTACAGGAGGCTTTACAACAGCCTGATTTATGTGCGGAAGGGGCTGAAATCCCCCGACTTACGCCCTTGGCCCCGCATTTACGATGGCGCACAGTGCCTGTTGTAAATGCGGGCTCGAGTTACAACGCCCCCAACTTATGACACTATCCCAACAACCGATCACGTCACAAGTCAGGGGCAGCCTGTACATCATCTCTCTGTCTCCTACTGCCCCTAGGCTAGAATGCCACTTTTATAATGTTATATTGATGTACTTATGTTTGTTGCACATTCAGTAGGGGAATTTTTTCCCTTTTCCTTATTTGTATTTCATCACCTTATTAATGTTGGAGAGTCTTTGGAGAGTTTTTCTATAAGTTAGTATATCACTGATCTCAACTTATTATGGTACACATCAGTTTTTTACCATGGCCCCAAACATATCACATTTGTTATTTCTGTCCTAATAGGTTATTTCGGGATTTTCCAAGTTGTGGTATACCTGTTACGTTTAAAAGGGTATGAACTTAGGAAAGTCCCTAAGCCAATCTGCTTTTACACATCGCATGTGGAACTTACGCTTTAGCTTATCATACAGGATGTGGCTTATAAGTCCCTTGCATTACAGCTAAACTTTTTTAATATAAACCTATTATAGCCTATTACAATAAAACAAATAATCAAAACCATAAGGAAATAAGAAAAACATAGGAAAAGATAATATATATTACAATCCGCTTGCTTTATTATTTATATATATAAATACATACACACACACGCACACACACAAGGAGGAAGGTTAGCCCTATATGCTACACTGTGCATTGGTTGATTGTTGTAAGTTTATGAAAAAATAAATGTCCTTATTAAAAAAGCTAGAGATTGGAAGGAACATCTCAAGTCACTGAATCTTTCCCACTCTGTACCTAGTACTTCTTCATTCCTTGCACAATGCCCCTGAGGGGGAATACAGAGAAGTCAAACTTCAGGTAGCATTATTTTCTATAGTCACTTGGCAAACCAGCTGTCATCATTCACCACAGTACTGAAATCCCAAGGGCTACTGTAGAAAAAAGTCACATAAAGGGCCGCTGCCAAGTTATTTGCACACAAAATATATATCTTGTGAAATAAAAAGCAAAAGAGTTTCACAGAATATAATATGAACAGGAAAGTTTTTGTAATTTTTTAAAATAGAAACAATCACACTGTTGCCCCCTCCCCCCAACACACACAGTATTGTGAACCAAAAAAGGGCACATGAACTAAGAAGAGACGAAGGATGGATCCGCTCATGAACTTTTG
Source organism: Rafetus swinhoei (assembly GCA_019425775.1). Lineage (NCBI taxonomy): Eukaryota > Metazoa > Chordata > Testudines > Trionychidae > Rafetus > Rafetus swinhoei. The sequence goes on along the minus strand of CM033437.1, from coordinate 261,923,967 downwards.
GTGAAACCAGTTGGTCGGCAGCCTCTCTTCCAGCATGTGGAGCTATCCAGAAACTCTGGTCTAAACACACACACAACCAACCCCTGGAAACGTTCTTTGGGGCGGGGGGGCGGGAGGGGGGAAGCAGGCTATTTGGCTATGCCTCCTTCAATGACAGCAGGCAAAGGAAAAGTCTCTACGCAAAGGCTGCTGCCTATGACCCCAATTCAGAAAAGCATGTAAGCACACATTTAACTTTTAGCATTGACTTCAATGGGACTTAGCCAGGTGCTTCCAGGTTGTGGAATCTCAGTCACCAGAGGTTTTAAGGTTAGACAAACACTTGGCAGGGGGTGGTCAAAGTATATTTTTGATTCTAAGATAAGCACATGCCTAAGTGCTTGGATGAATCGGATGGACTGCTGAATCTCAGCCTGCATGAATTGTCCTTACCTAGTGTGTGAGTCAGAGACACAAAGGAAAGTTGTTACAGATGGCACGCACTGTAAAGGAGAAGCACAGCACAGCAGCGGAAGTGGGAAGGGAAATACAGAGGGGTAAAGTCCATCAGACAGGCCAGGGTAGAACCATGGGATGCTGCAGACAGAACTAAGGGGACAAGATTGAAGAAGAGGCAAAATACTGAAGAGTGCCCAAGTGACCTAGGAATCTACATCCTACTGAAAGTCACTGGGACTTACGCACGTAAGGGGTATGTCTACACCGCAGTTAGACAATGCAGCCAGCCCATGCCAACTAACTCAGGCTCACTCAGGCTAAGGGTCTGTTTAACTGCAGCGTAGACTTCCAGGCTTGGGCAGGAGCCAGGGTTCTGGGGCCTTGTGAGGTGGGAGGGTCCCAGAGCTCAGGCTATAGCCCAAGCCAGGATGTTTACACTGCAGCTCCGTCTGTACCCTATTTTAAAATTGCCTGCCCTGGTCAGCGACAGCCTTCTTCCCTTCCCTTGTCCATGTTCCACTTCACTCTGATCTCTTGTAAAGTACGTCTCTGAATCATTACTATCATTGCTTTAAGAAGAACAAAAGAAGCTGGCCAAGAGTGACTAGTGACTGGGGGAGGCCAATCTGAGACACCTTACAGAGGGCTGATTCATCATGCCTCAAGCTGGCTCCTAAACCCCTCATCCCTTTGGAAAACCTTGGCTCCTCTGATAAATATCAAAGCCGTAGAGGATACTAATGCAGAAGGGGTGTGTGGTAAATTTAAAAAAAAAATCAAAAGCACATCCCAGATACTATACACTAGAGTCCTGCTCCATCTCCCATTGAAATTACTAGTCTTCCCTTCACTACCAGGGGATTTGGATCACCCTTGGGGTGGAAGGAATTAGAGAAGGAAGCTCTGAGCACACGGGCTTCTAGCTTCAGGAGTATCACTTCTCTTCCCCCGACACACACTTTTCTTTCCTGCTGCGGTCTCTCTATTTCTTCCTCTCCCTCTCTTCTCCCTGTCTCCTTTTTCCTCCTTCCCTCCTTCTTCTGCTTCACTTTTGCCCTGTACCCTCCCTTCCTGCATCTGGCTTTTCCTGCTTCCTTTCCCAACTCTCCCTCCCTTCCTCCACCTTCTCCCTCCCCCAGTTTCTCTTTCAGTTTAATGACCAGTAAGAAGTCCACTATCAAGCTATCGGATTCAATATGTTTTCACAGTACATTACTGCTGTGCACCAGACCATTCTGTGCTTGTGATCGTATGACAAGTCAGGGCCAATTCATCTTGCTGAGATTTTTCCATCAGCGGCAGCCAGAAAGCTTTGCCGGCTTTAGGAACACAGTGTGGCATCTCCTGACCTCTCACACGGCTCAGCACTATGTCATATTCATACAGCCGTAGAGATGGAGACATAAGATATGCACAGCCACTTGTGACCAGCTTTGGTCATTGGCTACAAACACTTCAGAGGCAGCAATGGAAGGGGCCAATCTGACTCAAAATGATGGGCCAGGTTTAGCTGAGCTTCTGCCACCTTCATCCATTTTCCCCAGACTTTCTCACACTCGCCTTTCTCCAGAGTGAAACTCAGGTGCCTGTCAAACTCAGTCATAACCTGCACTGCAGTCATCTTTCCCAGTGCTTTGCCTCGCTGTTTCTTCCCTTCTGCCTGCCTTCCAACACCTCAACTCCCTCCCTCAGGCTCTGCCCCAGCCTCCCTGCTCATTTCAGGATATAGTTCAAACTTCCTGGACCTTATTCCCTTCTTTACACTAAGGCCACTTTACTTTCTGTTAGCTGCATAAGAGCCTTAAAAAGAAAAGAAAAAGAAAAAGAAAAGTTTACTCCCATTTAGTGCCTTTTACACTGCCAGAGTAGTGTAAAAGAAACCTTAGTGTAAGTGAGAATCAGGAGCCTTGTTTTCCATGCCCTCCAAAAAGTGCCTCAGCCTACCACACGGGCCTTATCTCTACTTTCTCCACTAGCCACAGCCCCTTGGAATCCTTTTTGCCTGTCCATTCTCTGCCTTAGTGACTCCCCATCCCGTTTGAAATCTCTGCTATGTAGGTTTTCCCTTCCAACCGACTTACTTCTTCTTAGTTCCTTTCTACTTCCATTGTGTTGGCTTTTGGTTTTGTTTTGGATTTGGGGGGTGGGGAGGTACGGGGATTAAATGCGTAAAAAGAATTCTCATACAGTTTGGCTAGAAGGGACCACGCCAAATGAAGCTGCAGTGTAACCCCAACCTCAGCACCAAGAATTAGAGGACACCATTTGAAAGTCAAAGTGGTGCCTCTTGTGTGCATTTTCCACATCTGTAAAACAGAGATAAAACTGCACTGCTTCACAGAGTTGGGAGGCTGAATTATTTATTGTTAGTAAAGCATTTTTTTGATCTTCAGATTATAGAAGCTGTAGAAGTTCATGGCATATTATTTATTATCTTCCACTATGTTTGCCCCAAGGCAATAATAACCTTCCTGTGAGATAGCACCCAGATTACACAGTATCCCAGATAGGATCTAACAAGATCTTTTTATATACAGCCTCAGAGCTGTAAATCCTAGTTTAATTGGGAGTAGGGAGAAAGGTGTGGATTTAATTCCACAAATGGTTATTGGTTTCAAAGGAAAATCCCTTTATATCCAATCCTGGCTCAGCCATACCTGTTAGATTGTGATACTATCAGATCTCACAAGTTAAACAGTGTCATAGCTACTCTGTACCTGAATGGGAGACCTTCAGACACAAGGTGCTTCAAGAAGTGATGGCAATACTAATAGTTAGTATTAAATCACTGCTCTGATGTGGTGTTAAGAGTTACTCTACTTCAATTATTCCATGTTCTGATAGCCTGGCCATAAAAGTCAGAGACCCCATTACAATTATTGTCAAGAGAAATAAAATTTCCTTCCAGGTTCTACCTAGATTTCCCTTGCAGTTTCAATTAGAGATGATATTCACTTCCTGAACTAAATTGTCACACAGGGAACATCTACACTACAGCATTATTTTGAAATAACTCATGTTATTTCAAAATAACAAGGCAAGCGTCCACACAGCAAGCCCGTTATTTCAAAATAACGAGCTTCTTGTTTTGAAATAATAAACCCTCATTTCACAAGGAATAATGCTTATTTTGAAATTGCTATTTTGAAATAGCGGTAGTGTGGATGTTCCACTGCTGCTATTTTGAAATAGCTCCTTCCCAGGGTCATTCAAAGTAATTACTCCTCAGTGTTTCCTGGAGCTCTAAGTCAAGGTAGTGTGTCCACATTAGGGGAGCCTGCCTCAGACTAATTTTAAGGCTTCCCTGTAGTATGGACATGCTAGTTTGAAATAGTTATTTGGGGAGTTATTATCCCAAAATAACTTATTTCAAAATACCCTTGTAGTATAGACATACACATAGTGATTGTGTCTCCTGTTAAAAAGCTTCTATGTTCCCCTCCAGAAGCAGATGCTTTATACATACACACACTCCTAAATTAAAAGCATTTCACTGACAGATGCATTTTATACACAAACACACTTTAGGCCAGATCAGTAGCTGGTAAGGATCAACATAGCTCCATCTACTTCCATGAAGCTTTGTTGATTTACAAATGCTGAGATTCTGGCTCATAATATTTCAAGTGCTTTAGGACCCTGTGGAAGGAAAAGTTCTATAGAACTGCAAATTAACAGCATTGCTGTTTAACATGAGGAATTTCTGTCAAGGCTGCTCAGTCCCCACCCAAGGTATACCACACAGTTTTAAAATGTTGCCTGGCTAAAAAAGATGCTTCTGCCCTTTCAAAATGAGGGTTGAAGTGGAGCTACCATACAGTGAATCTCCAAGGGTTTGGAGGCTCAAATGTTCCTGTGATTGCAATACAGAAATCACATGAGAATAGGATTTCTCTGTGATGTTTCCAGTGCTTTCTGCTTCCTATGGAACCACAAATGCAATTGTTTCCTAAGCAGTATTTCAGGCCTCCTAGGCCAAGGAACTGAAAAGCACAGAGATACACATTGTATAAACACATGGAAAGAAGTTAAATGAACTCTCAACCAAGTACTTCAACCAACGAACCCTCAACCAAGTGCCTGAAGTTTGGAAACAATGCTCAGGACTCTATTTCTAACCCAACTGGGTTACTCCATTCTTATACAGAAAACCAACCCTGCAGCCAAGACACCAACCTTCCTCCCATGCCAGCAGAGAGCCCAGGGTGTTGGCTTGCTGCTTCTGCACACTAGGGCTACATCTACACTGGCAGCTTCTTGCGCAAGAACTCTTTTGCGGAAGAGTTCTTGTGCAAAAACTCCTCTAAAAGAGAGCGTCTACACTGGCATGTGCTTTTGCGCAAGAGATGTGCTTTTGCGTAAGCGCATCCATGCCAGTGTAGGCGCTCTCTTGCACAAGAAAGCTCTGATGGCCATTTTAACCATAGGGCTTTCTTGCGCCAAGAAATTCATGTTGCCTGTCTACACTGGCCTCTTGCACAAGAACAGTTGCGCAAAGGGCTTATTCCTGAGCAGGAGCGTCAGAGTTCTGGCGCAAGAAGCCCTGATTTTATACATTCGAATGTCAGTTTACTTGCACAAGAACACGCGGCCAGTGTAGACAGGCAGCAAGTTTTTGCGCAAGAGCGGCCGCTTTTGCGCGAGATCGCGCCAGTGTAGACACAGCCTAGGGTTATTGCTGAGGTGGAGGGAGCAACAGCATCCAGCTAGGAGCTGAAGTTTAACTAAGGGTGGTGCCAAAGTGCTTCATTGCACACTGCATTGTCAATTCTGTTCTAGTGAAGAGACAAGGGAGCACTTAGATACTAGACAGGTCTTCTGAAACACCAGTTACAATGGGGTCCAGCTAGTAACAGGCTGCACTTCGTGGGTAGCTCCTGCCCTTATATTCACATGACAGTTCCTATATTGGGGTGCATCTACATAGCATAGCGGTAGTACCTCAAAATAAGCTACACCATTTCAGCTACGCAAATTGCATAGCTTATTTCAAGCTTATTTCAAGATGGTCTATTTCGAAATTATAGACCGCTATTCTGACAAGTCCCTTAATCCTCGTGGAACGAGGTTTACCAGGATTTCGGAATAGCAAACCCATTATTTTGATTGCATTTGGAAATAGCGGGTGTGCTGTTAAGATGGGAAAAAACGCTATTTCAGGATACCGGACATATCCCAAAATAGTGCCCCTGTCTAGACGTACCCTTAGTGTCCTGAGTAGTGAAAGATTACATTGCAATAAAATTTCTTCAGGGTCCTATAATGGTGTAGGGATGAGTGGGTGAACAAGTCAGCTCAGATATATTAACCAGCCTTCCAACCTTTGCCCCCAAACATATGCCTCAAACACCTTCTGACCCTTCAACATTTCCAGAGGCTCAGAACATTCAGTTTGCTTTTGTGTCATGGTATTTTTTATTTTCACAGCTGACTTTCCACTTCCCACTTCCAATCCAGGAGTCTGATCCAAAGCCCAGTGAAGTCAATGGAACGCTCTCAGGGTGCATCTACACTGAACGTTTATTTTGAAATAAACTATTCCAGAATAGTTATTCCGAAATAGCTTATTTCAAAACAGCGTGTCTACACTGCAGGGAAGCCTCAAAATTAGTCCGAGGCAGGATTCCCTAATGTAGACGTGCTCTCTCGATTTAGAGTCTCAGGAGGCACTGGGAAGGAATAACTTAGAATGGCCTTGGTGGGGGGCTATTTCAAAATAGCAGCAGTGAAGCGTCTACACACACCTTATTTTGAAATAGCTATTTCGGAATAGGCATTATCACTTGTAGAATGAGGTTTACAGATTTCGGAATAAGCCGTCCATTATTTCAAAATTATTTTGAAATAATGGAATGGCTACCTAGACCCTCGCATTGTTATTTCAAAACAACGCTAGTTATCTCGAAATAACGGTGCAGTGTAGACACACCCTCACTGACTTAAGTGTAATATGGATCAGGCCTCAAATGAACTGAGAGTTCCACAGGGAAAACCTGGCATGCTTTTCCAAATCAACTGTAAGCAGGGAATTTTGAAGATCAACAAAAGTTAAGGTTAGGTACAGTTAGTCCTTCTCTGCCCTTGACTTTACTTGACTCACACTACGCCCTCTCTCTGTCCCAATGTTCTGCTATCCTGTCCTGAACATCCTCACCACTGGTCTGGAGCACAATTTATGGGCCCGTTTTTAAGTTTTACAGCCACAAGGAACTGCATAGAAAGAAACAGAGCACTATGTTTTTAAAATATCCATAAAAAGCTTGACTCCCCCAACACCTTGCACTCCATGAAATCATTTACAGCAGTGAAAAAATGGGTGTAAAACACCACCTTGCTGATATGGCAGCATTTTGCTCCTACTTTGCACAGGTGTAAACAACTGCATAAGGTGCAGAGCAACAAGGAATCAGATTCAGTGTCTATAAATATGGCTTGTATGTTGCCTGTATCCTTCTCACTCATGCTCATATGTAATCTGTCTGGGATTGGGGGTAGGAGAGAAACTAGAACTAACAAGACATGTTCCTGTCATAACCTTGTTGTTACCCTTCTTACTTTGCTTGTATGTTGTATTCTAATCTCTCTCCTTTTGCCTATATTTTACCTTCTTATCTTGTAAGCTCTTTGAGGCAGAGACCATCTTCCCATAAATCTGACACACAATGGGGCCACAGCGCTAACTGGGACCTTTGGGCACTAATCCTATAGTTAAGATACAGAATAACTACTGATATAATTAATTGATTCCTTCTCTCCTTCTTGAAAAGATGAAGGACTGAATCAAACAGAGGCTGACCTCCCTTCTGATCTTAGCAGCCGGGATGACACACGCTACTCGCTTGTGTCTTGGGAAGCTTGCACTGCCACAGCAGATAAAGCTTGTGTCCAACCCTGCCCCATGGAGAAAGCACATCTCCAGGGCTGTCAGTCCCGTGGCTTCACCCCTGCTAAAATTCACTTTAAAAAAAATGGAAAAGGAGCAATAGCCTAAAGGTAAAAATGAAACATTTCAGGTGGCAAGACATTATGGGGAAAATGAGCAATTAGACAGCGGCACAGACACCCCAAGGGAGGTGCTTGAGAGCAAGTAACTGTAGGTAAGACATCTGCAGGGAAATAAGCTGCCTGATGCAAGGGAATGGACTAGATGGGCCCAGAGGTCTTTTCCAGCCATATAAACCATGAAAAATGAACCAAACAACCTCACCCTTCACCAGTTATTACTCGATACAAAACTCGCTGCACTCTTGACACTTCTCTCCTGGATTGAATCAGAGCTAGCTGTACTTTCTGGCTGTTGAGTTGCTTCTCTATGCTGCTCAAATACTTATGATTGCTCTGCTCAGCCTAGCCCATAGCCCCAGCCAAGGGGTTCAGTTGCTTATGCCACAGAGTGACCAAAACCACTTCCTCCAGTCTCTCTGGCAAGGTGGCTCTGGTCTCCTCTCATTCATCTGCTAGGCTCCCACGCCTCATAAGAGGAAAACAATCTACACACATTTCTCTCCCTCTGAGCTAAATCATTCTCTTCTGTATGAGAAAGGGGGCCCTCCAGTCCATGATAACAATGAGGAGTTACCCTTGGGTGCAGTAGCAGCAATGTTGATGATGAATGGCAATCGCCATACCAGTACATGTGCAAAGTGGCGATAACAATGCATCACCAGATGGCTTGACAATGCAAGGAGATGGCCACAACTGCAAGGCATCTAATCTAGGCATTGCTCAAGCTAGAACAGACAGTGGAGAGATTGTTGTAGCAGCCAGGGCCAGGATGAAGAAGGCTGTGGGGCATTGGCCATGTATAGCAGCATACCAGCCAGGATGAACGTAGGCAACTAGCCAGTATTGAGCTATTAAAACAAACAAATAAACCTCTTAACATGAAGTCATGTCCACACAGAAACACACTGTAGGTAGTTGGCATGGGAAAGGAGTGTTGAGTGTGTAAGGGGCACATTTTCGAGAGATCAATGAACTGTCTGAGCTCAGACAGAGCAACACAAAAATGTTGAAAGCCACAGGCGAAAGGAGACCAGATTGGGAGAAAGCCTGGAAGAGGCACAGCAGCAACAATGGGTGTATAACACAGGTCCACAAATACAGCCTATACATTCAAAGTACGTGGCACCCCATGCACAACCACGGAAGCTAAAAAGGCAGCGTTGGCCTGTTGTGAATGTATCTGTGCTTGTCCATTTTTTCCATGGGGGCCACTTTGGCAGCTCTACTGGGCATCTTTCCATTCTAGCTGTGAAGAATGCTCTTTTGTAGTGTACTGAGGGTTGAGATGTACAGGGATGTACAGCACCGGTTCTCTTCCCCTTTGCAATGCACTTTTTCCCTCCCAAGTAACACTCCCTTTCTAGTTGCAGCACATTCCACATGTGGCGTATCCATATGGTGAAGCCCCCTTCTGTGTGTGCACATAGTGCTTTTCCCGTCCCAATTTAAACCTGCACATTTTCATGGTCCTGAACACGCCAGTTGCATTGATATAATTCACAATGACGTTCATGGGAGCTGCGAGCACTCAGCTAATGTGGTAACAAGAAGATTAGTGCCATTCTCTCTTTCTATCCTTATAAAGGTTTTAATTTTAAAGGGACAGGCCACTAGATGCACCTTCAGTTACAGCATAGCAATTGGTACATCGTGTGAAGATGGAGCAAGCAGTGCCCAGATAGAGGAGATGTGACGGAGAGAGGGAGGAATGAAAAGAGTTCCGTTTTCTTGCCCTCCCTTCAATGTGCGTTGCCTGAACTGAGGGCTGCCTACATGGCAAGCAAACCGTCAGCACAGACATACTGTGCTTGTTTCTGGTTGTTTGTCCCTAGGAAAGCTGGAGTACTCATTAAGATGGAGTCAGTGCTGCCGCTCTTCCATCTCATGCTGACATCTATTCCGGGTGCAATTTACACAACCGCACACGGGTGAATAATAATCAAACTATGCCGCTTGCCACTCACGTGAAAAAGAGAGAGGGGAGAGGAGGAAGCAGAAGGAGAGAGAAATTGAGTGAAAATGGGACAGAGAAAAGGTGAAGGATGGAGAGGGACACAGGTAAGAGGGAAGGGAGAGAACCAATGAGGAGAGTTACTTTTCAAGTGTTTGCTGAAATCTCACATTTTAGAGCAAATGATGCATGAAACACACTGTCAGGAATATGGTGCCCAGAATCTATCTTGGATAAATATTTAATCTGATTGGCAGGGAGCTGTTAAAGGCCCAGAGTCTAGGTTAGAGGCTGCTGGAGAGCTACAAGTAAACTAAATGTATCAGCAGACAGTGACACACCATGGCACCCAATCATCCCATCCAGCTCACAGCACCCATCTGAAAAATATACATCAGTACCCAAAAGGAAAGGAAAATAGAGTAGGAAACCTGAAGTACATGTTCCTCTGCTCCCACCATGAACAGGGAAAGGGCGGAACAGCCATGCATGGAGATTGTAAATGTGAGGACAGCAATGTGCTGCTGGAAAAATCTCATATAAAGCCTCCTGCCCTTCACAAGCATTGCAGATACATACAGAGTATTTAAATTAAGGCAAATTCCAAGAGCTGTAATTTGCTCACATTTCCCTATATGAAATGGTTCACAAATCAGAGGCCAGTCCCTGGGTAGACCAGAGGCACCCTCCCTTAAGATTAGCTAACAGTCCTCCGTGTATTTAGCAAATTATGTTGCCATACATACTTGTATTCTAATGCAATGGAGCAGGAGCACACCATAACCATGTAAGGACTGAGCCAAATGTGCACACAATTTACTCACTGCCCCTTGAGGTGGGAATTGCATATTAGCCAACAAAGTGAATTCAGGACAGCAGGAACTGCTAGCAGGTGGTCATGTACATGTGTACATTGGCCTGAGTTGTGGCTCTCACTTCAATGCCTGCATCCACACTATAACCAGACTGGCTGAGGTCAATGTTTGCTCCTGTGTCCTGGCCTCTGGGAGATGACAATATTAATGAGCAAAAGCAGCCAGAGAGAGGGGGCTGACGAGAGTAGCGAGCACCGGGGGGCAGCCCGCTACTTTTTTTAAAACTTTAAAAAGAAAGTCATTTAAAAACAAAACAATTGAAAATGTTACTGTAATGTTGAAATGCCCCGATTCAACATTATGGGAGCCTCCCCTTCTGACTCCCCATCTTTTTCCAAACCAAAATTCCAATTAAACAGACCATATCTGAAAAGCATTTCTATTTCCACAGGATTCATTCTCTGAAGGAATGTGGTCTGTTGAAGTTTCTCCAATCAGCTCGGCTACCTTCCCCACCACCACTGAAACCTAGATTGTTGTTGTAGCAGCTTCTCTCTGCTGCATACCAATGTGCCCTCTGCTTTTTTCCATCCATGTGTAGATTTTTTCCGTCCATGTGCAGACTATATTTTATGTGCACTGAGGCATATGTGAATGTGCCTTACTAGTAGAAAGTAAAAACCTAGCTGTGAGTGCTCTGCTTATCAGCTGGGCAGCATTTGAATCTCTCCTGAGCAGCTGCAAAAGCGCACAGTTTACAGGAAATGCTGCTGCATACCATTTCTGTTATTGAACAATGCTGCCAGTTCTGGGCAACTGAACTTTTCTCACGCTTAGCGACTTTAAGAAAACTGCTGCCTGCAACCAAACAGCAATGCATTTTCTGGCAGCCCTATCACTGTGTGTCCTTATTTGGTCACAGTGTGTTTTTTAACACCACTGCCATATGCTCAAGTTGGCAGACTGCAGGGGGTGGCAGAACACCTGGGTATTCTTAGTCTTCCAGGTCTCCTGCATATTTTTCCTTTGTGCATGTTTGTGCTCAATAAGACAATGGGCCAGGAGCATGCAGGAACAGAAAGAGGCTGGAAGTGCCGAAGTCTGAACTGAAGATACATTGGAATCCCTTTAAAGTTCTGCGGCTGATTTTACTGTCCAGTTCCCAGGTCAGAAGAAAACCAGAGCACTTAGACTGCAGACCCAGAACCCTAGTGGTTATTCCTCTCCTCTGCCATGAATAGATCCAGGACCAATTCCTGACTGTTGGCTGACTATGACAAAGATCAGGGGCCTACTCCTGCAGGAATTAAATGCATAGAGACAGTCTGCTGGGAAGAAATCTTACAGGATTAGGGCCCAGAAGTGGTGTCTGATAGCACAAGTCATCTACCCTATGCCCTCCTCTTCATTTCTGGCTGCTTCCCTGCCTTGCTGCAGCTCTTCAGTGAGTTGACCTCATCTGAACATAGTTCACATTTCTCCTTTCTATAAGATGCTTTTTCCAATATTTAACTTTTTAGGAAGTGCCATGCTGATGAAGGCAGCAGAATTACAGTTCTGGAAGCTAAAATCCTTTACCTGGAGAACACAAGCAGTAGCTTTTGTTTTAAGTTTTTTTTCCATTTCTATAGCACTTTCATTCCAAGAATCTCAAAGCACTTTTGTCACATTGTGACTGGCCCCTTTAAGAAGAAGTGGGATCCAGTGCACCTATGACTGATTTCCTACTGAGCTAAAGGGAGAGCAGCTGAGCCTTGTAATGGAGGCTCCTGACAGGAAACAAGGAGGCAAAAAGAAAGTGTGCAAGGCGGGTAAAAGGGCATCCCGAAGCCTGGGCCAGAGAAGAAACTTGCCTCCAGGGAGCAAGCCCTGAGAAAACATCCATCTGGGGAAAGGTGGCAGAATACATAATATGCTTAAAGATAAATTCCATCTCCAGGGGGAGAGCCTGGACAAATATTACCAGCTGAGAGGTCTGCAGGTGTTTAATTATTAGGCACTGAGATTTTAGAGGAAGAAAATTCCAGGAAAAGGTGCATTAGAAGAATAGCACGGAGAAAGAGAGCCTTACTGTCTCTGGACATTAGGGTTTAGAATGTGTGTGTGTGTGTCTTTCTGTCTCTGGACTTTAAAGTGTGAGTGTGTGATAGAGAGAGAGAGAGAGAGAGAGAGAGAGTGCGCACTAAAGAAGCCCTGGCTAGGCATAAACATAGGGGAAATGCTGGCATAATTCTGGTATTCCTAACATCTGGGGAAACCAACGCAAGATGGGCCCTACATGCCATGCTTCTCCAACCTGAGGCACTACAGGATAAACACGCTCTCTTGCAGCTTTACAAATATTAATGATGGTTTAGCTTCGTAACACATCTGTGCAGTGGGGGGTATAGCATCCCTATTTGCAGATGACATCTGAAGCACAGATAAGTTAGGCAACTAGCTTAAGATCACAGACTGAGTCAGTGGCAAAGCTAAGTATAGATCCCCAATCCCATGCCTTTATTCTAAGGTCAAGCTTCTTTCCCATGTACATTGCCCCTCACCAAGGTGCTTCTGCTCTGACCCTAAAACAGTTATTTCTGAGATTAAAAGTGAAGTTCAGCCTCCTTGGTCTTGGACTCCCTCATAAAATTGCTAAGGAACCAGTATTTGTTGTGCTAGTGAACCTGTGATATACACACACCTGCTCACTTGAAACGGAGCAAAAACCTCTACTTGTCACACTGACATTTATACTATTATCAGATGACAACAATTTTTGATTACTATTTATATGGGATTATTACCTATATAATTCCAATCAGCTAAGATACTGTAGACACAAAGGCTACGTCTACATTGGCGTGATTTTGCGCAAAAGCGGCCGCTTTTGCGCAAAAACTTGCTGCCTGTCTACACTGGCCGTGAGTTCTTGCGCAAGAACACTGACGTTCTAATGTATGAAATCAGTGCTTCTTGTGCAAGAACTATGATGCTCCCACTCAGGAATAAGCCCTCTTGCGCAACTGTTCTTGCGCAAGAGGCCAGTGTAGACAGGCAACATGAATTACTTGCGCAAGAAAGCCCAATGGCTAAAATGGCCATCGGAGCTTCCTTGCGCAAGAGAGCGTCCACACTGGCACGGATGCTCTTGCGCAAAAGCACATCTCTTGCGCAAAGGCACATGCCAGTGTAGACGCTCTCTTGCACAAATACTTTAACGCAAGAACTCTTGCATTAAAGAGTATTTGCACAAGATCATGCCAATGCAGACGTAGCCAAAATGTTTTATTCTGTATCTTTATCACCCCATTTTACCTTCAATTGCCCCCATTTTAAAAGCAGTTTCTGGAAGTTAATGCAAATATATCTCAGGACAGTGGAGTCTCTGAGAATGGGCTTTCCTTGAGAGATTTCTAAGACCTCCTGAACTTGACTCAAATTGCACAGGGACAGCTTTTCTTTATGGCACATCCCTTGTCCCAGTCAAACCCAGGGATTTGAAGTGGCCATGGGGATTTTTTTTTTATTTAATTGAATTATTTCATACCTCAAAAAAGGATCAAGTTCAGGGATAAGAGTCCAACTTCATTCTTACTCTACTGGAACTGGTTCACCTTTGCATTTTTTATAAACAAAGGTGGATTTAATCTAATGGAGACATTTGCACAGATTCACAATCAAAGGAGAAGTTATCTCCAGTATATTAAAACAGAAGACTTAACAAACATGTCCTAAAGAAATAACCTTCAGACAGAAAGCACTAAGTTCAAGAGCCATTTACCAACATACAGAGACAATTAAAGCATATGGGTGGGGAGGCACCTCTGGGTGGAGCAGCTGATTCATCTCTTAATTGTGACAGGATTGATTTCCTTATTCCAAAATCATGCCTGATAGGTGGGTGACTAATCTCAGCCTTGAGTATCTCCAACCATGGCAATTCCTCCACACCCTCTTACTAACCTCTTCTGTCATCCAGCACTTGGAAGGTTTTTCTTCATATTGAACCTGACTTATTCTGCCTCAGCTAAGGGCCCATTTACTTCTTGACCTGATCTGTCCTTAGTGATTAAAGAGAATAATTGGCCCCTGTCCTCTTTCTATAATAACCCTTTACACACCCACAGTTGTCTTTTCTCTTGACTGAACATGCCTGCCTCTCCTAACCTTTCTTTACAGGACTTACTGCCTAAAATCTTCAGTCATTTTCACTGCTCACTTCTCCAAACTCCCTCTAGTCTGAAACTGTCTTTTTAAAATGTGGCACTCTAAACATGAACCTAATTCTCTGCATGAGGCTTAACCAGGACAAAGCAGCACAAATAATCCACAGGGTCACACATATCAGCAGGGCAGAGGAGGAGAAGGGAGGAAATCCTAGCAGAACATCTTGTTCTCACCATACTGGCCAATATATGTAGAGCACCGCAAAACAAATATATACTTTATATCCACAGACCACATTTGTGGACTATGGATTGGCTGCAGATACAAATTTTGTATCCACACAGAGCTCTAAACATGAGATTGTTCTCTATGTAACACATTCTCCAATGTTTTGTTGATGGAGCTTCTACCACTTTCCTTGGAAAGTCTGCTATAGTTTGATACACCTCAACATTAGGAATTGTTTTCAGGCATTCAAACTACACTCTCTCTTTGCTCCATTTCACATCACTGCTTTGTTATAGCTACTTTCCATTCAATTCTATTTAGATTCTTATATCACGCCCATTACAATGGTATCTGGGCATCTAACCAACAACTGCCTGAACCACACTCTAGGATTCCTCTCTCTTTGGTGTTTACATTCTTAAACACATAGTTTTAGGCAGTTATGTCTCCCTTTTAATTGTCATTTGGCCAAGCTAAATGTAATTAGTTATTTTAATCTTTCCTCTTAGATCAATCCCTCCAGCCTCTTAATCCTTTTTATTGCTCCACTGAATTCATTCTAATTTGCTGCCATTTGTGTGGCACTGAGCTGTCCAGACATGAAAGCAGTATTCTAGGTGCAGTCTTACCAGTGATATATAGAAAATGAGACTGTTTACCTGTGATGTGATAGTCCTGTTTATGCAACTCAAAATTGCATTGCTTTCTTTGTTCCCATAGTCATAGTCTCATTTACTATTCATTATCTCGCCTGGTCTTTTTTCCCATTACTGCCTTTTTTTTTTTTTTTTTTGGCATTGCTGCTTTCTCTCTCCCATGGAATATCTATGTTTGCTTTCTACGAGACCGCCTCTTGTTTGTAAATACCTGCTTTTTCGATATATTATCTACTCTAATAATCTCCAAACCCTATTCTGAGATAGGACTGTTCAGCCAGTCCTCTCAAATCTTTGATTTCAAGGG
Organism: Rafetus swinhoei; assembly: GCA_019425775.1. NCBI lineage: Eukaryota > Metazoa > Chordata > Testudines > Trionychidae > Rafetus > Rafetus swinhoei. The sequence continues at coordinate 261,908,418 of CM033437.1, read as the reverse complement.
AAATATCACAAAGTAAAAAAAAGCCAGGGTTTGGCTTCAGAGACAGATTAGGGCACAGCTCCACATTCACAATATTAATTCTTCCACGGACACGGTTCAAGAGCTAAGTCCCTCACTGAGGCCCTGACATTTATTTTAAATGCTAGAACCCCCGACCCATGATTTTTACATTAACTTCTAGCAGACAGGGCCGTGACATAGGGTGTTCTTGAAACAAAGGCTTTTTACCAAGAATCTTTTCCTTAAGTGTCCGATCAGTGGGGGAAACCCCGAGGAACCTACTGTCCCTCCCGGGAAAGGCAGCGCTGAGCAGTCACGGCAGCGGGACAGGCAGCTAACGCCCCAGGGTTTTAGCTTGCAAAGGGAAATGTCCCGCCCCCAGCTTTTCTCCTCTACTGTGCCCACGTCGCCGGCCAGCTCTGCCTGGGGAAGGCGCATGGCCCTCCTGGAGCAGGGGCAGCCGAGGCGAGAGCTCGGGCTCCTGGCCCAGACGTGCCCGCCGCAGGCGGTGAGCGCGCTGGGCGCAGACATAGCCCGGTGCAGCGGGGCTCCGGGCAGAGCTGAGCGGCGGCTGCAGCCCCTGTGCACGTGGGGGCCCGGTCGGTGCAAGGCCAGGCAGCTGGAGTCCCTCGGGGCTCGCCGCCTTGCCCGGGCTCTGCCCCGCACGCAGCTCCAGGGAGAAAGCGGCAGGAGAGGAGCGGCCGCGCAGGACCGCTCGCCAAGCTGTGCCCATTCCCGGCCCCGCCGCCCAGCCAGCTACAGAGCGCCTCGTGGGAGCGGGAAGGTGCCACCCGGGGCCGCCAGGAGCCAGCGCTGCCGACGAGGGGGTGCCAGCAGGAGCATTTCCTTTCCTCTACAGCCGGAAGCTCCCACAGCCCCCAAGACATTGCCCTGCGCCGCTGAGCCCAGCGCGGCAGCAGGACACCCACGGGAGGAAGCCCAAAAAACTCAGTTCTGCAGTTCCTGCAAATGCAGCCTGCTGGTTACCGCCTGGGAGGTGCTGGACTCCAGGTTGGCAGGCGGGGAGGACTCCAGGTAGAGGGAGGCGGGTGGCCCTGGCAGAAGCGGCCTCTTCTTCCTTCCCTGCCGTCGCACTCCAGGCGTTGCTCGTTTTACCCAAGCTCCGGGAACAAAGCAATAGCCTGATGGACTCCAGGCTTCTGCTTGCGGCCAGACTGCCTGGGCAGCAAACCTGGGCAGGGCAGGGGCTCCCAGCCATCCGAAATAATCCTCCAGGTGCTGCAGGCTGTGATGCCAGCCTCGGTAGGTAGCTGATCCCCGGCTGTCAGAACTGAACCAGTTCCACTGGAGGGGCTTGACAGCACAGTGCTACCACACGGCTAGAGGGTGGGATTGAAAAAATCGGATTTACCTGCCGCGCAGAGACAGACGCCATAGGCTCATTCCTTTCTGCCTGCCCTGCATCCTCTTTGAAGTTTCAGATGAATAAATGGTTCAGCATTTATCCTCCTAATCGCAGCTCTATACTGTAGCTATATCTGTTAATCTGTCCTGTGTAGTACCCCAGAAGTAGCTGCATTTCAGTGCAGAGATGATTCTTCTGTGTGTGTAAGATCTGATTGCGCAGCCCTTAATTATGTGGCTTATTTCCTTAGGGCCTTAGGCCAACAACAGGTTGGTGATTTCAGAGGGACTATTTACAGAATAAGGTATCACTTCACATGAGGGAGTGGTTCAATTTGGCCATAGCTTGTAGCTCACTTTGGTATACCATAAAAATATGTGGCTGCGTCTAGACTGGCATGATTTTCCTCAAATGCTTTTAACGGAAAAGTTTTTCTGTTAAAAGCATTTGCGGAAAAGAGCGTCTAGATTGGCACGGATGCTTTTGCACAAAAAGTGCTTTTGCGCAAAAACATCCATGCCAATCTAGATGCGGTTTTGCGCAAGAAATCTCCGGTGGCCATTTTCACCATTGGGGCTTTTTTGCTCAAAACAGTTTTTACCTGTCTACACTGGCCCTCTTGCGCAAAAGCATTTGCGCAAGACGGCTTTTTCCCGAGCGGGAGCGTCAGTGTATTTGCGCAAGAACACTGACAATCATACATTAGATCGTCAGTGTTCTTGCGCAAATTCAAGCAGCCAGTGTAGACAGCTGGCAAGTTTTTGCGCAAAAGCGGCTGCTTTTGCGCAAAATCTTGCCAGTCTAGACGCAGCCTGTTAGTATTGAACACTGTGTGCCTATTCCCTTTGACCCCTTGCACTTGATGCCAGGGGCACAGTGGGACTGGGGGTATATATGTGAACATTTAGACAGCTGTATAATTAACTATACAGTTATTCTCTTCTCTCTCATGCAGCCCCTTTACATGGACTATGAGTGCTGCACTGCAATGAAAATGTGGCTGATTTCTACCTCTTCTGATTGCTAAATTACCACTGCTTGGCTGTCTTCTAAATTAAGTGGAAAGAGAGCTGCCACCCACTGGTACCTCTGTTTCAATTTTAAATGAAAATAAAATGGCTGGATGGGCTTTCCTCTCCAGTCTACATTCCAAGTTGCATCACTACAGGGAGTGGGAATGCAGGGCAAACTTCTCTGAAGATGCAGTAGACTCCATCATAATTCTTCTTCACCTCCCCAGTAAGCAATTATGTTGACTTCCTTGTGCCCCAGTCCCATGCAACTCAGATGCTTATATCTAAAAACTTACAGGCCAGTTTCCTCACTCTATCATGATCTAGGCTTTCCCAGGATACCAGTGGAATTTACAGCCTGTGAATGTCCCCTCAAATGTATAAATCTTCACTACCTATTCTTGTGACCCATGTCAACCTATTTCCCTTCAATCAGCAGAAAAAGAAGATCTATTGTTTTAATTTTCCAGTAAACAAAATAAAAGGGTTTATGTGACTTCTGTTAAGAAGCTGAATGTGGACTAGCTCACTGAACAAAGAGTTGTGTAGGGGAATTTCAAAAGATGGAACTAGAAGTAAAGTCATCAGTTTGAGCAAGACAAATGTAAGGAGGACTAGAAGAATCACAGAAAAATACAATTTAAGGAGCAGCCCTACATTGGCCAATGACAAAGAGAACAGGTGTATACAAAATACACCTTTTCCATCTCTAACATCTTTGCTTCCTGGAAAATCATGGCTTTTCCATGAAGCAGCAGACCAGAACATTTAGAAATGTTTGTTATGTCTGAAAAGAATTGCTTCCCACTGACACCAAGTATATGTACTTCCAGAGGAAATTAATTCCAGATCTACTGACCAACTACATATATTGACTCATCCTACAGGTGGGCTATGTCTATTCACTCAATCAGGATGAGACAATTTATAAGAGAGACAGATCAGGCTGGCTTTTATGGTTCAGTCTAGAGGAAATTGACTTCCCAGCTGAGAAAAATCTCAGGTAAGGATGAGGCAGCTCCCAGTTCTGCATCTATTCTAAATCTTCAGGTTTAGCAGCAAGAAATTTGGTTCCATTCACTATTTTCTTTTGTAACTGCTGCACTAGTATCCACTGTAAAATTCCGGCTCCTCAGCACACTCTCCCACTAAATCTTGATGTCTGGTTACATGATGAAAAACGAGTCATCCTGGTGCTTCCAAGTCAGGTATATCTTTTTTTCTCTAAACTGCTATGCTGATTTTACTGAATGGGTTTTCTCTACTAGTTCCTTCCCACTTTGCACACTTCTCTGGTTGCTTCAAAATCTGGCACTTCTCTATATTCAAGGCTGGTATTAAGTTTATTGTATTTTGCAACAAGCAGTCTCTAAGCTCCAGGTTTCATACACCATAGATGAATCTGTCCTATCATACAACACTTCTTGTAGGCATGGCCACACAAATATGTGCCTGCCATTTTCATTAGATTAACTAGGTAACTGGAATGCATTTCCTCTCCTAGTTTATTTCACAAGTTTAGCTTGTGATATCCAACAATACAGTGGTTCCAGGAACACTGGATTTTAGGAAAATAATAGTATCTACATTTTTAATTCCCCCCTCTCCCCACTAGATTCCTGGAATTAAGTTAAGTGCTTGGGTTTTCTCCCCTTAACTTAAAATACTATTTTATTTTCTTCTTCTAAAGTAATTTTATTAGTGAAGAGATACCACTCAGAGTACTTGGCAGAGGATTCAAAACTCTCCATTTCCACTACAGTGCAAATCCTCAGCTGCACTATGTGTAGCCCTTTTAAAATGTTCCTTCTGAATACTCATTGTTTTTTCTCCTACAGGCATAAATCATGAAGAGCTCTTTGGCAAAGAAGGCAGAACCTTAATGTGACCAAAACCCTGTCCTGACTAGAGCCCATCCTCATCACCAAGCATTCCTTACTTTTTACTGAAGAGCAGCATGTCCTTGGCAATCCTTAACAAATGCTTAATATAAACAAAAAAAGGTAAGTTTCAAGGAATTGATGTAGTAGGTGCCATTAAAATCTTGACATTTACTGCATCAAATATAGCAAAAGCTGTAAATACAAAGAGAAAGGTAAAAACCACTGTGCTCAGTAATCATCAAAATTTAAGTAGCACTCAGTATAGCAATCAAAACAGCAGGATAACCAGTTTCCAGACAACTCTTCAAACTGATCTCTAAAAGACAAAACCTGATGATTTCACAGTGGACACCTAGGTTGTCCTTACCAATCCACAGAATACGCAGCTGTGTAGGGCACCTCCGTGGTCTTAATGTCCACCCATCTCTTCCTAACCCTGTTCTATGGCTGCTGCAGCCTGGTGAGTCATCTTCTGTAGATGAGCAAGTTAACTTAAAAGTGAAGTAGCCTTCTAGCAGGCCTACAAGCAGAACACTGAATCCATGAAAGTCATTCACATGATAATGAAGTCAATTAACAGGTATATACTGTCAGTTTCTGAATTTACTGTTCGTATACAAAGACTTCGATTAAATTTGCTTTACAAATATTAGTGTGTTGCTGAAAATCATATATTTAAAAATCACCCCTCCCCCGGACTGCTATTGGGCATAGGGGCACCAGTTTAATAGTACTGTGTAGTGTCCCATAAATCCTAAGGATGGCCCTGGTGGACACTTCAAAATTAAACTAATTTCAGCCTTTGTACCTAGTAGTTGTAGCTGCTAAGAGTAAAGCGTGCATTTACTGTTTGATCCAACACCCAATGAAGTCAATGGAAGGGCTTGCATTGACTTCAGAGGGCATTTGATCAAGTGCAAGGACTGCAGCTTAACTCATGTACATACATGTCAGAATTCATTAATCCTTTAGCTGCTGAATTACAATATTGTGCAAGCATATATCTAACACCCTTCTCTCTCATGCTTCTTGTACGCACAAAATTTCAAAAGCCATTCCTTTCTAGGGGTGAAATCCTTATCCCATTGAATCCAATAGCAGTTTTGTCATGGATTTCATTGAGGCCAGGATTTCTTGCTGTTCAGAAGTAGTAGGCACACCAAAGTGAATATCAGCCCATCTTTTCTACAGATTTCTGTATCCCAAAATGCTTGGCAAGAGCCCAGTGAGAAACTCAGATGGGCATTGGATCAACATGAATGAGATGAATCTTCAAGAGCAACCACCTCATCCACCGAGCATCACCTGTACAGTATATAAATAACTTCTAGGGATTCGCTCATACACAGTCGTGCACAGCTTCTACAAAAAGAGACTTGTGTATTCAAGGCTGAACAAAACTGTACATTATAGTGTGGAACTTCAGAAAGGATGCATGGGTGTCTATATCATAATGCATACACCCAAAATGTCACATTTCAACTTATATGTTGAATTTCTGATTTTGGAATGTTTAATCATAAAAGCTTAACATTCTTAGGGTGCATCTACACAGCACCCTAAAGTCAAAATAAGATAAGCAATTTGCACTATGCAAACTGCATATTTTATTTTGAAACTATTTTGAAATAATGTGGTGCGTCTACACAATGCCAAATTTCGAAATAGCGCGCTATTTCAAGCCATCCCTTAGCCTTCATGCAACAAGGTTTACTGGGATGGCTAAATAGTGCACCCATTATTTTGAAAAATATTTCAAAATAACGGGAGGCTTGTAGATGTGGGGTAGCTATTTCGGGATACCTCTGGTATCCTGAAATAGCCGTGCAGTGTAGACGCACCTTTAGAGTGTAACTATTTTCATGGAATACAGTAACTTGTAAATATCTACATGCGTTGCTCTGATTATTATATCTACTATATCAGCCATGGGCAAACCGCGGCTTGTGAGCCGCATGTGGCTCTTCCCCTCCTTAACGTGCAACTTGCGAAGCCTCCCCCGCAGCACGTGAAGCCGCCCCTGCGTCCTGGTTCTCTGAGCTCACCGGGTGCTAGGAGCCATCCGGCGCAGGAAAGCAAGGTGGTGCCAGCCGATGGGAGCAGTGTTCCCCTCCCCCCCCCCCTTTTTTTTTTTTTGCTCGACAACTTTTTCCCCCGGCTCTTTGCACAACTATTTTGGCTCTTTGCCTGTAATGGGTTGGCCACCCCTGTACTATATACTTGAGTCTGTCTGTCCATCCATCTGTGAGTCTGTCTGTTCTAAATGGTAAGAGCTAGGACCACCAAATTTGATATGCAGCTTCCTTTGATCATAACTTAAAGCAAGGCCAGGATTTGGTTTGTGCCAGGACAATGGGATGTGCCTGGAATGCAAATGTTTCTCATAAAATAGAAAGGGAGGTGTTTGCTGGTAAGGACAGCTATTCTGTATAATGAACACAGTGAAGCAGCAAGAGACTGGGACAGCTATAGCCCCATTTGAGTAGCAGGGGTGGAGAAAAGGAGAGCTAGATATTATATATGTAAGAGAGTCTGTCTGCCTATTTGTGTGTGTCCTACAGTCAGCTGTACCCACTGCAGCTTCAGTAGCCATGGAAAGGTGCTTCTCATCTGGCCCCAAATGCTGTGGTGACCGAGGGCTGGGGTCCTCTCTCTAGGGTTGCCAGGTGTCCGGTTTTGAACCAGACAGTCCAGTATTTGAGCTTTCAGTGCGGGAAACAAATTGAGAAAATATAAATGAGAAAATATAAATGTCCGGTATTTTCTAAATAAGATGTAATGTAGATTGTGGTGTAATGTCAAGTGTGTCCGGTATTTTTGTTGAAACCATCTGGCAACCCTACCTCTCTCCCCGGGGTAGCTTGCATACTGAACCCCTCATTCCCGGCCTCACCACTGAACAAGTATTTAAATGAAGAAAAACAAAAATTATTTCAATTAAGGACCTGAGCAATGCCAGGTAAATCCTCTAGTGCAGGGGTGGGGAACCTTTTTTGGGTTGGAGGCCTGCTGACCTACAGAAAAATCAGTTGGGGGGCTGTGGGGAGGTGGCAGGGGGTCTGGAGAGCCAGCACAGGCTCCCCAGTGCTGTGGAGGCCCTAAACCTCGGGGGCCAGATCCAGGCAACCCAGGGGCCGCATCTGGCCCCTGGGCCTTAGGTTCTCCACTCCTGCTCTAGTGTGTATACACCACTGCATTACACCCATGTGGTATATAATTCTACACCAGCTCCCTTTTAGAACAAGAGTTACTGGAGATAGGGAAAAAGCAATCTCCCTAATCTTCCCAAATCATTCTGAGGGATAGGTTCTCCATGCAATGCCTGAGACAGGCACTAAAATACCCATGTATGTCGAGGGGATTCATGCTGCCAAATTGCCACCCATTAGCTTGAAATTTTGGAGTTCAGAGAATGGGAATGTGCTATTTGGATTAGAGTTTTGTAAATTCTTCCAAATTGCATTCAGCATAGATTTGAGGATATTTTATGCCAGAACCTGATCAGAGTCCACAAGCTCAGAGGTTCAAAGGGATTTGACTGTAACAGAAGCCAGTTTTTGACTGTAACAGAAGCCAGGTCTTTTGTTTGAGGCACAGCATTTGGAATCAGTCAGGATATCTGGGTTCTCTTCCCCATCTTCAGAGCTGAGTCTAAGTAAATTGAGAGAGTGTCTAATGTAATTCCTACTCTTTCCAGCCCTCAATCTAATCTATGGTGAATTTTAAATGCTTTTTTGTGGCTCAAGCCAAACATCTCTCACACTTCTAATATGACCAAGTCTATGATCAACAGGGAAATATGAGCACAAATAGATTGATACTAACTGGAGCATCTAAAGTCTTGGTGTGTTCTGATGTTTGGACGTTTTCTTAAGATAATTTTAAGGCACCACTTACATGTCATAGGAAATGATAAAAAGCATTTCCTTTAAGCAACAGTTCCATTTCCCTGTCAGATTCTCTATACTTTCTATCCTCATTCTTTATGTAAGAACATATGTTTTAAGATAGTATCTGTTCTCTGGGAATTCACTTCCTCCTGTGGCTTATTGCCCTCCCCAGGATGAGGACTACTGTTGGTTATATTATACATCACAATCCGCCCAAGCAATCTAATATCAAACTGAGGATTCTGATATGTATGGTGAACAGTCAACAGGAGGAAGTTATCTCCCAAGGGACAAGAGTCACAGTTTTATATTAATGTCCTGATACTGGAGAATGTAGAAAGAAAAAGAAATTAGAGAACTATTGTTGATTTGTGCTGACAATGTTGTCAGTTGTATTTTTATGCTAACTTCTTCCCCAGTGTAGTTTTCCTAAGTTCTGCCTATGATTACCCCCTTCTTATGGTTCAGAGTCTTTTACCACAACCCCTCTGCTCCTCACTGACATAATCACAACCTGATGATTGGTAACCGGGGCGGCCCGTGAGCCTAGGCAAACTAGGCAGTTGCCTAGGGTGCCACTGGCCCGGGCGCCCGATGATGACGTCACAGCCATTGACGGCCATGCAGCTGGGGGCGCCGATCGCGCCTTCCGCCTAGGGCGCCTTCCGCCTAGGGCGCCAGCTGCCACAGCCGGCCTCGGGCCGCTCCTGTTGGTAACCATGGTTATTTGTCACAATTACAGTTTGCAACTCCTCCAACTTGAGGGTTCAGAGAGCCTTCCTTCATAGCCTCCATATTCTTCAGTGCAACCTTCCTCTATTAGGGGTCAGAGAAAGCTTCCTTTCACAGCCATGTTAACTGGTTGGTTTCTGTCTTCACCGCCCCTTTGCAAGAAAACCAAGCATCACTGAGACTGCCTCAGTTTCTCTCCTCTGACCCCCTCACTGTCCAGTTCTTTTTGTGGTCCTTTTCCTAACCTTAGACCTCCATCTGGGTTAATAATCAGGGTACTAAAGAGTTCAATGACTCTGGAGGCCAGTTACCCCAGCTGAGGAGTTTACCAATCCTGTTCTCTTTCTGAGAGACCCACTTGCTCAAGGCCATAACAAAATTCTCTTCTAGGTGTTAGCAGGGGACCCCATGTCCATCCACTCTATGGGTTCCAGGCTACAGCTCTGAACAAAGCAGCTATACCAGTCTCCCTCCAACTCTTTGTTTCCCTGGCCTGCTTTCTGCCATGCTCACCTCATGGAATGTTCCTCTAGTTCAGTCCCATAGTTCTCTCCCCTGAAGTCCCAGTTTCACGAGCAGCTTCTCAGTCTGTTACTAAAGGCACCTATTTTCAGGGGCTCCTCAGCTTCTCTAGCACACACCAGACTATGTTCCTAACTGCCTTTATGGTTTCCCTCCTCCAGGGAAAAGTTCCCCCAGCCCTTCTTTCAGAGCTGAGGCTATGATTCACGCTAGCAGTATCTCTACCACAGGGCTACCCTGTGACGCTTGGGCTGCAATTCAGGCTGTTATGTTGTTCCTCAGATCAAGGGTCCCTTCCCCTCGCCAACTGTTCTCCGTGCAGCTGTGAGTCAGGCCAGCTGCAGAGAGCCAGCCTCGTCTTCAACTGGACCCTTTTCCCCAATTAGTCCTCCAACTCAGAAAGCCCAGCAAACTACCACTCTGCTGATATCTGCCTTGCTATGAGAGGACAGAGGCAGCATAACTGGTCCTCTTTCCAAGCTCATCCCAACAGAGGAGCTTTGTCCCACCCACTCTGCTCCTGATCCCAGGCCCTTAAAGATACTAGGGATGTGACTAGTCGACTAGTCCCTCAACTAGTCACTTCCTCCTGCCCTTGCTGCCTCTTATAGAGCCGGTTCCCCCCAGCACCGTCTTCGTGGGGAGCAGGGGGATAGTGGGGACCGGGCACGAGCCAGAAATCAGCTGATTGCTGGCTCGCACCCAGTCCCAGATGCTGTGCCTCTGCTTTTTAAATGTATTAAGAGCTGCCTGCCGGCAGCTGTCCCTGATCATGCTGGGTCCCTCCTGCTGCACTTTAGCCTTTTAAATGTATTAAGAGCCCACAGGCTGTTAATACATTTAAAAGGCAGAGCCGCAGTGGGGTTCGCTCCCAGGCCGGGAGCAAACCCCACTGCAGCTCCCCCACTTATCGACAAATGGATTAGTTGATGAAAAATCCATCAACTAGTCGATTAGTTTATTAATCTAAATTTAACATCTCTAAAAGATAGTGACAGAATTCCTTCCAAGCACTTCAGGGAACCATTTTCTTCCTCTATCCCCTCCACCTTTATACATCAGACCACCCCAACTCTTAAAGGAGCTGTGTCATCTGACAAGGATAAGTAGTAGACACGACTGCCCTTAAAGGGGCAGGTCACCTGTTACACAACCCAATCTGTCTTTTCTTCAATTCTGGTACAGGACTTCCAATTCTACAATTAAATGTTATGGCCCATATGAAAGTCTCAAAAGACTCCAAATTTAGTATTTCACATGCAGCTTTTATCACTCTGGAGTTTGCTACTCCACAATTTCTAAACGTATATTGCAAAGATTTCTTCTGTGGCTGTGTAGTGCTTGACGCGCTGCTTTCTACCGAGTTGCTTTGTACAGGGGATTTCAAGATTTCAGGACTCTACGTTTGCATTTTTTACAATCATAAATTAGAGGTTAATTTCAACTTCAAGTTGTACAAAAATGTGAACAAGTGGAGAGAGAGACCAAGAGAACAGATATGTCATTCTGTCGCTCTTATTAGACTCTCCCTTGAGGATTGTCATTCTCAGATGTTTCATCTTGATACTGCTGAAACACATCTGACACTGGGAAATCTCCCCAGAGATTCTCAGCCCATTGAATACAGTAGCCAGTGATACTAGTCAATTACAGACTGAGCAAGATCCAGGCACATACAGGGATGTGTGGATACCCTCCTGCATGCATGTGTATGTGTAAGTAATAGTGTGCATTACTATGTGTTTCCTAAGCCACCTCACACTTCAAAGGCATTTCTCAGAGGAGTTCAGTGACAGGAACCCCCAGGAATCCAGTCATGTGCAGTTAATTAACCTACTGAATTACCAAGTAGAAAGAGACTCACAGCAGAAAAGCAGCAACCCCTTCAGCATCCTTCTCTAGGACCAGTTGGAAGCTCCTCAGTTGACAGTTTCTAAACTGTTCCATATAGTACCTTCTGAGCCAGGTGGTCCCTGAAACAGCTGTGAGTTCCCCTGTGGCTATAACACTTCCTGCTGGGATCAGCTCAGATGGGAATATCTAAGACCTCCCCCCTTCCCGAAACAATCCCAGTGTTCCCTGTAAGCTGTACATTTGTGCTGCAGCTTGGCAGAGATTGAAATATCGTCCAGTTGATTAGCAGAGTGTCCACAGCTGGGTTTTGTTTCTATTGGTGGTGCATATTCACACATGCCTCGGTGACCATACAAATTATTACACACATGGATGGAAAAAATCGGCACATGGATGGAAAAGATTAGAGGGAACATTGACCAATCCCTATGGCATTTCTTTCATAGTGCCTCCTGTTTGGAGAAGCTCAATTCCTGTACTACCCAGTTCTGCAACACCATTCATTACAGTGCCTCCTTCTGGAGACAGAGGTGACATTGCTGTGAGCTCCAGATATTCAGTGCACCCACAGATCTTCTTCCCTGCTGGGTTTGGCTACTCTATATCAGATTTCCCTTCTGCCTTTTTGATACCATGATCCCCTTTTACAACAACCACAAAAAAGGCTTTGGGATATCCCTTCCATCTCTAGCCATTCCAGGCGGGATGGCCATGTTCCTGACTAACAAGTTGAGAATCCATCCTATGAATGATTCTTCTTGCTTTCTTCCAATTCCATAATGCAACCTAATTAGTCAATGACTAGGGCTGGCCAGAAAACAAGAATTCCAGTTTGTGAAAAATGATAAGGTTTTGATATTTGTTTTCAGTTTAGCATTGGAATGAAAATGAAACCTAATTTTTTTGTGAAAAAAAATGAGAGGGACATGCAAAATTGCCATGTGGGTAACATCTCCCATGTTCCAAACAATGTAGTCTTTCCACCAGGCTGCTGAGTCAATCTCTCAAGCTTTCCTACTGCAGTTGTTTTACTTTGTATAAATCACTGACTATTGACTGGACAAGAGACAGACTGATTCTAAATCCTGGTATTTAGAGTATTCACCCGAGTCGCCCTGATCCTACGTAAGTGCACTAACTATAGGGCTATTGCAGGACACGTCTTTCAACCAGAAAGACTCCTCCAAATGGAAACATTTTCCCCAAAAAGTTTTGGTTTGGACAAATTGACATTTTTGACAAAAAAACTGTCAAATAATTCCATACTTACAGGCATTTACAGATAGAATTAAACAATTAAGAGAAATAGAGTGCAGCCCATGTCTACGTATAGGACCACTCCTGTCCTCAGGTAATATCATAGCTGTAAAGCCAGTTGCCAGAAAGCAAAGCCTCCAGGTAATAGGCTACAGAGTGGGATGAGGGACATGGCATTTTCACAGGTATACTCACTGCAAGTTCAGGACACCAAATCATACCCTTTAATTACTTGATCCCCGGTAACCCACTCCCCTTTTTGAACTACCCATCCTTTGAAACAGTAATCTTACAAGTCTATAATTTCTTTTACCTTAAAGGATCCCAAACCTCTTTATAGACCATCATGCACATAAGAAGCATGTAAATCACAGCTGAAATGCATGCACACCTAGGATGAATAAGACAGCTCTTTAACAGAGCACAGCAACATTACATGGCATCTTAAGATAGAATGTGAAAGCAAAGTACCATATCCGGATGAAATTGCAGGGTGAATTTTAGGAACTTAACATTTCCAAGTTGGAATAAGATCAGGACACCAGTACTAAACTCCATATTCTTGTAAAAATGCCAGAGTTCTGAACTCCTTCACCTAAATGATGGTGTACTCCCTGCTTTGTGTGGGTAACAATTCCCCACTCTGCGACAGTCCACCAAAAATACAAGTTGTCACTACAGCCAGCTCCAGCAGCTTGGCTCTTGAACTCAAACTATAGTAGTTCATGCTTTTAGTTCTGAAGGCTGCTGGTTCACTCCCTGGTGTTCAATCAAGAGGGTGACTATCACAGTGGCACCTCTAGCTGCACAGTCCCCTCCACCACCATGCAGAAGCACTGTGGTCAGCACTGACTCAAGAGTGCCCCAGAATCCTTCACCTCACTTGAAGCAAGCTTTCCTTGGATGCCTCCCAACTGACCAAGGCCAAGCCTACTTGGGTAATGAGAACACAGTTCCGCCAAATTAATCAGACCAGAAAGTGAAAACAGAGATGGAGTGTAGCAGGAAGACAACTCAGAAACATCTGTGTTGCATGTCCTCTCAAATCTTATTTTAATTATGATAGGGCTGGTGGCAAGAACAAAAGGAAGTAAAGAAAAAGAGCCTTTAATCTAGGATCTGTCACCTTTTTGCTTGTCTTGCCTGACAAAACCATATCATAACATGGCAAAATGTGTTTTCACACTGTGACATTGAGTCAGTGTGTGACCACATACACTTATGTCACATCATCTTGCATCATCAGTTCTGATGCCCTGGATGTTCAGGTGGGATGATGATGGGAGCCACTTCAAAACCTTAAGATAAAAGGAGATAAATACAGATATACAGAGGACAAGGGGCAATAGCCATGATATAACAAGGCCTAAAATATACTCATGATTATTTAACTGGCAATGCTTACACATTTAGTACGTGGACACAGTTGTGAAAACTGAGATTCTCCTGTAAACATTTAAACTAATGCTAAACTTAGCAGTTCACCAAGGTAGATAATTAAAATCACAGAATTCCAGAAGTTCTGAAAATATGAGACCTTTGAGGAGCCTCTGACTCACCTACTGGGATGAGCTCAAACTATAGCGGCATTCAACAATATCATGTTCACTTCTACAAACATAATATGATGTTGAGTGTCATATGTTCAGTGCCAGAGCTCTAGACTCATTTTTCTGGAAAGGGGTCTCACAAATGAAACATCTAATCCTATTCCCTCAGCATACTGATATGACTGATCTTGTTATTTTCTTCCTAAAGTTGCTTTATTTGGCACCTTGAAATCAATGGGTTCATGCGTTATTTCGTTATTCAGAAATAACAAAGTGTGCATCTACACTACAAGCTTTTATTCCGAAACAATGTTGAGCTGGAGGACTTCTTACTCCAACTCATGGTAACCGTCATTTCATGAGGAGTAAGGGAAGTTGAAGGAAGAGTGTTCTTCCTTCGACTTCCTGCTGTGTAGACAGCGCCAAAAGCTGAATTAAACTATTTCGACTTAAGCTATGCAATTGACATAGCTGAAGTTGCATAGCTTAATTTGACTTTAGCTTTGCTGTGCAGATGTATCCAATGTGAATAGTTTACTGAAGAAAAAATAGATTAGATGTAATCTTGATAGTTGGGCACCTAGGCTTAGTAGGATTTAAGTATCTCCAAATATAGCAATTCCACTACTTCTATCACCATCTTCTGGTACCCAAACTGTTCTTGCAGTAAACTTTTAATTTGATGTTTAATCAAAAATTTTACTGCTGCTTCTTCAACTCATTTACTTTCTGATCTGTCCTTGGTGACTAATGAGAATAATTGGCCCCTGTCTTCTTTCTGTAACAGTCCTTTACACATGTGCAGACAGTTATGTCTCCACCCTCAGTTGTCTTTTCTCTCAACCTTTCTTTACTATGGACAACTGTAGGTATTGTTTTCTAAGACCTTTGATCATTTTCATTGCTTAGTCCTCCAAATTCTCTCCGATCTGTATCTTTTAAATATATAGTACCCTGAGTTGAACATCATGCTTTAGAAGAGACTTAACCAAGGCTGCAAAGAAAATAATTACTTTCCTATTTGAATAAACCACAGTATCTTTTCTAAAGCTATGTTGCTTGCAGGTAGGGTGTTTTAGCAGACTAACACTAAGCTTTCGGGTCATTTGCATCTTGATTACTGGTTAAACGCCAGCCTAGGTCAGTAATGACTGCAAATGACTTCCATGTGATGATTTTTCAGTGGCTATAGATAAAATTTTCAAAAGTGCCTCAGTGACTTAGAATCCTGTGTCCTAATTTCAAAAATGACTTGTGTACCAGCAGGCCAGTTGTGTTTGCCTATATCCACAAAAACAATAAGGACTCCTGTGGCACTTTAAAGACTAACAGATTTTTGGGGGCTTAAGTTTTTGTGGGCAAAAACCGGCTTCATCAGATGCATAGAGTGGAAATTATAGAAGCAGTCACAAATATACACATAAATGTATATATATTTATGCCTGCCTCTGTAATTTCCACTCCATGCATCTGAAAAATGACTTAGACATTTAGGAGCCTAAGTCTTACCAATGGCCAATAGGACTGAAGTTCCTAGGTGCTTACGCCACTTTTAAAAATAGAACTAAGGATCCTAAATCACTGAGGCACCTTTGCAAAAATTGCCTTCTATCAAGTGAGCTGATGCTCTCCCTCCAGTTCAACAGGCAAACAGTCATATTCCAGTTGGTATAGATACTAAGGACTGAACACACCATGAAGACTTGAGTCTCTTTTTCTGCACGTAAGTGGTGAGGCACAGCAGTTCACAGCAACGTTAAGGAGGCTGTACCTGTACTAGGGATAGAGGAAGCAGATCTTCAGTTCTCAATGCTGTCAGTCTAGCAACATCCACAGAGTCCTTTGATATTTGCATGGCATGGTGAGCTTTGTCTATGGCTCTCAGTGTGGTGCTCCCATAAAGTTCACTCTTTTTATACCTTTGACCCTCATTCCAATCCTGTTTTTTTTTCATTTGTTATTGGCCATATTCACTGGATTTCTGAGCTCTATGACCTCTCCTTCATTTGGCCCAGTTAATTCAGGTCATCCCTTCCCAGAATTCAGCCAGAGGCATGCACTGATTCCCTTGACACTTTCTTAGACTGGGGGACAGGAGTGCTGTCCAGGGGTCTCAAATATGGGGTCCCACTCTGCATCCCTCATGCTGACCCTGGGATCACACTCCTCTCCCTATTTTCTCATCATTAGCTCCCAGATGCTTAACTGATCTTTGTTTTTTGTAGATCCTCTTTATGCAAGGGAGGCCACTGCTGGTTTTGTGGGAGGAGACCCCTTTTAGGGAACTCCCCAGCATACAAAGGTCAAATAAGCTGATTCCTTTCAGCAACATTAAATTAATTCAGTGTGTATTTAAAACAAAAATCCTCTCTCTCTGCCCAGGACTAGTACCTAACCCTGCCTCACTGGGTACTGAAGAACTATATGAAAAAGCAATTTTAGTTCAAAGAGACAACTTAGTTATGGTTTTGGTCCTATGTCTATTACTAAGTCACACATCTTTCCTTCTCCACACAGAAACCGCAATAGCATGAAAATTAGCTTGCGTCCACTGAGCCCTCTTTGTACCTCGGACTGGGTGTGCACAATGGGTATTTATTGTAGGTTTCTCATAAGCCCAGAGCTGCACACATTAATTTGATATTGTAGGCTTTTTCCTGGCTCAGAGTTTACACATACTGATTTATTTTTGCATGGTTGTTCATGAGTGCTGGGCTACTCAACAGCTGTTTGTTATTATGAGGAGTTTGTGAGTGTTGGGGCTTCTGTACTGGCCTAGATTATGTTTTGCAGAAGACAAAAATTAATCTTTAATATTTAATCTTTTGAGCCACACCCTCCAATGGTGTAAATCTTCATAGTTCCATTCAGTTCAGTAGCACACCAGCTGGTAGCAGTTAAGGATCTGGCCTCATAATCACAAACAGATATGAGAGAAATAAAGGTAGGTCAAAGAGGTGTTAGAGTCACATTTGTGAAGACCTGGAGTCACACCCATGACCAGTAATGGTGTCCCTTTCATTTCTGCTATGAAATACTTGTGAAATTTAGCAAATAATGGGCTCAGACTAGAAAGCATTAGGAAATTGGTAGGAGGACATCATGCTTTGATTTTAATCTTATTGCTCCTGGACCCCCTTCCACAAACCCCAGAACTGCAATTTTCAAATGGCCATTTCATCTTAGTTCCTGAGGCATCCAGGTCAGTTGCAAGTATATTTTGCTGCATTGAAGCAACTAAATTAATCAGCTGATTCATTATGGATGAGAGGATTCTTGTGGATGGGTGAGTGAAGGAGGGATCACTCTAATTGGAGATTTAACAGTCATGTTTCTCCCAGTCACTCACTACTTTTCTTTTAAGTTTAAACATTTCCACCAGAGGGAAGGCTAATCATAGAAGCACAGAGGATTCAGGCAGTTTTGGAACCTCATTATAGGGTTCATATGCATATTCTCCAGGAGATGCATATAGTAGATCAGATGGATACATAAATCTTTTCCATGTGTATCCATTAGATCATCCAATCTGTCTCTCTGATTAACCAGTCCATTTCTAAATTCCTCCCCTTGTTTTTCCCTACTGCTGAGACTGTCCCTACTGCCCACCACAAGCCCTACAGTCCAGCGGGCAAAAGGTTTAGTTAGATCAGGGTTTCCCAACCTATAGGTCAGGACCCAAATATGGGTCACCATTACAGTTCAAAAGAGTCGCCAGGTGTCTCCCCAGGTGGCTCTTAAGGAGACATTCACACATTTTTTGAATTGCTCTGGGTCACCAAGTCTTCCTGAATTGTCAAAATGGGTCCCCATCTGGAAAAGGTTGGGAACCACTGAGTTAGATGAAGGAACTTGTTGCAACAGACTCACAGTGGAACCCACATTTCTCTCAGGGTAATGTAGACCATTAACAACCAAGGGATTAACTCCAACTTCCACTTACTCCTAAACTCTTCAAGCCTCAGAAGTAAGGATTTGTCTACAAAGCAGCGTTATTTTGGAATAACTGTTGTTATTCCCGAAATAACAAAGAGAGCACATCTACACAGCAAGCCATTATTTTGAAATAATGGCGAGCTGGAGGACTTCTTACTCAGACTCCTGTAACCCTCATTTTACGAGGAGTAAGGGAAGTCAAAGGAAGAGTGTTCTTGCCTCAACTTCCTGCTGTGTAGCCAGCACCAAAAGCCAGATTAAGCTATTTTGACTTCAGCTGTGCAATTGACATAGCTGAAGTTGCGTAGGTTAATTCGACTTGTGCTCTATAAGACCAGAACTTGTAATCAAACCCACTGCAAAGACACTAACCCCTAGAGCTCTGTGTAGGCTGTGCAACAAGCCCATCATGAGCCAGCCTGGAAGGAGGGGTGAGAGAACAGAAATGGGAGAGTCAGACACAAGCCTCCCACACAGCAATGCAGAGACACTTAGATCTCTGAGCTCCAGTATCAAGAATGAAAGTCCAGGACCCAGAACCAAAACACAATTCCACAGGGCAACACAGTACACTAACTACTGGACTCCAGAGTCATCTGGCCTCTTTTGCAACAAAACACAGGAGAAACGGGTTTGATTTAACTCCAACTGGTATTTAAAATGCATAAATAAATAAAACCACCTTTTCCCCCACAGACAAGATTTTTAAGGGCTGTTAATATTCCAACATTAGGATAAAATGAACCAAATAATAAATGATTTAAAAGGCTGTCGGAGGAAAGAGAGAGATCTTGGTGAATTTTTTTTTCTCCTGCTGTCTCAATGTTCTTTCATGGGTGTATGGATATGTGAGAGGGTGATGTAGCAAAAGTTCCAATCAGCAGAGGTCTCCTGAGATAGCTGCACTAATCAGAATCCTTCACTTGCCATTTAGGACCTTTTTATTGTCCTATTGTATAACTAGCTTATCACATATGTATCTGTAGGTAACACACTATCTACTGTGCTTCTATACACGGGTGCACACCAAGAGGCTTGACATCTGTGTAACTCTATTTACCTCAGTGGTGCACCTCCTGTTCCACCACTGGTGAACAACCAGAATCAGGCGCACAAAGCAGGTTGGGGGAAGGCAGTGGGAG
Source organism: Rafetus swinhoei (assembly GCA_019425775.1). Taxonomy (NCBI): domain Eukaryota; kingdom Metazoa; phylum Chordata; order Testudines; family Trionychidae; genus Rafetus; species Rafetus swinhoei. The sequence goes on along the minus strand of CM033437.1, from coordinate 261,889,273 downwards.
GAGATGTGGAGAGAATGAACACAGTGGACATTTGAAATGTTCTTGTGTCTGTACTTTGCACCGTCTCTCTGTACTGCTATTTGCTGAAAGACATTGAAAAAGGTAAAAGTTGAAGCTGTTCAAAGGTAAGCTCCTGATTTGTCCAGCCATAAATTCTGCCTCTTATTATGAAGCCCCTGCATAATCTTTCCCTTCTCCCATACACAGAGAACCTCATCAAGCAGACCCTAGGGCTACGGCTACGCTGGCAGCTTCTTGCGCAAGAACAGCTGTTCTTGTGTAAAAACTTGCCGGGTGTCTACACTGCACGCACGTTCTTGCGCAAGTAAATTTACAGTCTAGAGTCGGAAAACTGGGCTTCTTCCAGAAGAGTTATTCTTCTCCCCATGAGGAATAAGCCCTCTTGCGCAAGAGGGCAGTGTAGACAAGCAACATAAATGTATTGCGCAAGAAACCCCTATGGCTAAAATGGCCATCAGAGCTTTCTTGCGCAAGAGAGCACATCTCTTGCGCAAAAGCACATGCCAGTGTAGACGCACTCTTGCGGAAGTCTTTTTGCGCAAGAACTCTTCTGCAAAACAGTTCTTGCTCATGAAGCTGCCAGTGTAGACGTAGCCTAGGTGCAGAGAGGAGAACACATGCTATGGGAGAGGGAGGTGGAGAAGGTAAAAGGCCAAGACTAGATAATCAGAAGGAACAGAAAAATGGCAATAGAGTGAGGTCTGACGTTTCCATAGTTTGTGACGATCTACATTTCACAAGCCCCCTAAGAAGCAGGTAACCTCCTCCCCCAACCCCCCCCCCACACACACCACCCTCAGCTGCTCCCAGACATGTTTCTCCCAGACTCCTGACCAGTGAAATTTCCATCCCAAAGAAGTTGGGGAAGGATGCAGGAGGTGCTGGAACAATTTTTTTAGTGGAGGTGATGTAAGACATTGAACCAAACTAAATTCTATATATAATGGACACTACTTCAAGTCAGGGGGTGTTACAGCGCACACACCCCCACTCCTAGTTCCAGCACTTATGGGATGTGTTGGCTCTCTCCCTATCGCTGTAGTGTCTCTTCTCCCGTCACTGAGGATAGATCCCTGGCTGGGCTCTCACTGCTCTGCTCCAACCCCTATAGCCCCAGCTCCTCTGCTTTCGTTCCAGAGCCAGGGCTGGCTGGCCTGGGCCAGTGACCAGCTTTCTCCCTGCGCCCTCCTTATTTCGGCTAGCAAAGTTAGCGGCAAGACAGGGGCGGAGGACGGACCTGTCTCTGAGCAGGCACGACAGACGCGGCCCGTGGCTGGGCATTTCACACTCCCCAGAGCAGGGGTCCGCCTGTCTGCGTGCGGCCCCGCTTGGCTGTGCCGCCCGGTGGGAGAGAGCCCGGAGCAGTCAGCGAGCGCACTTGCACCTGGAAGGGAATAATCCGTCTCCAGAGAGAGGGCAGGGAGCGTGGGGAGAGCCAGGGGCAGCGATGGGAGCGCGAAAGGCCGAGCGAGCCCAGGGGCGCGGGAGAGGCCGGTGGAGGAGGCAGCGCAGGAGACCCAGACACAAAGGGGGAAGGAAGAGCAGCGCGGGCGGAGGAAGGGAGAGGAGCAGCGCGGGGAGAGGGCAGGGCGGGGAGCGGGACAGGAAAGGCAGCTGAGGCGGGAGGGTTGGCCGAGGGGCGGGGTCCATGGGCAGAGCCCAGGCCGCGGGTGCCTGAAGAGTCAGGTGCGCGGCGAGGTGATTCCCCGCCCCCGCTCACACGCCGCGGGAGCCAGCTCCCGCCCCAGCAGCACGTGGGGTCTCGTCAGCCCGCTCCCACGCGCGGCCCCCCGGCTGCCGCCGCCGCCGCTCGCCCTGGAGAGCAAGACAAGCCCGGGTGAGGGCGCGGGGCGAGCAGCAAATGACGGGCCAGCGGGGCTGCGCGCTGAGGTCCGCACAGCTGCCCCCTCGGTGCGCGCCCTGGCTCTGCGGGCCGCCGGGAGCTCGTGCTGCAGCAGAGCTGAGTCCCCGATCACCGCCCGCCAGCAGCCCCCTCTCGCCCCACTCCCCTGCCCCGCGGGCGGCCAGTGCCAATCTCCGGCGCTTTCCCTGGAGCTGCGCTGGCGGGGGCTCCAGCCACTTCGGCTCTGTGCTGCTGGCCCACGCGAGAGGTCTGACCCGCGAGACCCCACTGCGCTAGTTGCTAGGGGGAGTTTGTCCGTGGTCCGGGCAGGGGGTAGAGCCAGCCTGCTCTCTCCCGCCGGGGGCCACAGCAGCAGGCAGTCCGTCCCTTTCTAAGCTCCGCGTCCGCCTCGTGGTTATGCGGCCAGTGGGGACAGCCGGAGCGGGTGCGGGGCTTGGACCGGGGGAGGGGGCTCGGACTGGCCCTGCTGTGCCGGCAAAGCGTGGGACGCGGGGCTGCCGAGCACTCCGCTATCGCCCCCAGCAGGAGAGAGCGGCAGCCAGCGCCGAGCATTAGCTGCAGCAACCCGCCGGAGAACCCTGCGGTCCCCACCTCACTGCTGCGTCTGCCCGGGGCCAGCAGCCTTCCAGTGCGGTGCGACAGCTGCGGGCTGCCTTGTCACTCTCCGGGGCATGCAGCGTGTCTCCCGCCGCTGCCCCGCCGAGCTTCTCACGAATAAAACACCAACCACACTTAGTACGGCCTAAGGACCCGACCCCCTTCCTCGGCCAGGTCGCCTGCTCCCCGGCCAGCCCCCTCTCGGCGGAGAGAAGAGAATGGATCCCCAGTCACACGGCGTGGGGAAGGGGCAGTGCCCGCCCGGCGCGCTTTGGATACTGCCTGTGTGCCACGGTGCTGTTACAACGGGAAGGACGCGATCGGGAAGGCAGCAGGAGGCTGTCCCAGCCTGGAGCCGGGCTGTCCACCCCATGTGCCTCCCCTCCCTCGCGGGGGGCTTCGGGAAACGGTGATGGCTCCGGGCTAGCTCGCCTCCCCCCCACACACACTCACACCCCCCCGCCAACACACCCACTCCGCGCGCAGGTAAACTTTCGGCTCCCGCCTGCGGAGAGAGGCGGCCGGAGTCAGCTGGCACCGAGCAGGAGCCAGGCGCAAGTGCTATTTATAGAGCCTGGGAGAAGGTGGCTGCAAAGGTGGGGTCCTGCCGCTCAGCTGCCCCTCGCCAGGAGGGGTCGCCTTCGGTTTGAGCAGCACAAGAATCAGACACAGTAGAGAGGGGACAGGCCCGTAAGAAATAGTAGGAGACACCGAGAAAAGAAGACGATCCTGGACGCGCTCCCCCTCTAGCCCCTGCAGAATCCTTCCCCTCTGCCTCTAGGGCTTTTCCGGATTTTAAATGACTCAGGCTAGGGGATATGTGCCACTTCTGCTGGGGCTTACACCCAACACAACCCCGCATCCCACCTCTCTCCCTCATATTGTCCCAGATCATAGGCAACGCCGCGCAGCGCCGTGAAGCTAAGGGGGTGTGGTGGGAATAAATCCCACAGCAGCGTGTAGCGCCTCTGCCTCTTGATTTCCTTCTAGTCTCCTTCCTTTTGGGGGGCTGCTGTTCTACATTGTCTCCCGGGTTCAGAGACCTCCTCGGTTCGCTGGGAGCAAGGGACAGTTTCCTTATCGCGCTCCTAGAATAGCGTGTGTGTGAGAGGAATCCTAAGGACACAGCGGGTTGGATGAGGGATTTTAATTTAAAAAATGCAGGTATCCGTATAGAGCAAACAGACACACTCATAAATTAGCACACCCCCAAGAGCACGTATCCCTTTGTCTTGCCACCATCTTACAGGAAGACTCACATGTCAGATTACAGTTGGGCATGTACCGGTATCTCTCGCCTGTGCACACTAAAACTGCAAGATAGCCATTTTGCATCAGTGTAAGTAGCAGTTTGCGGAGGAGGGCGTGTGCGAGCGGAGACAGAGAAAAAGACTGGCTATTAGGGGTAGGGTAAGAAAGGGGGAAAGAGGGAAGATCACAGTTGTGCATAACCGCCACACCAGCACCAGGGCGGGGGGATACATTAAAACTCGTCTGAATAAAGCGCCTAGTAGGTTTATTTTAAGGCTCTTGACGTGCTTGGACTTAAAATAGCCCTTCACCTGCACGCAAGCACACACAGCAGCCAGGCTCATTTCAACCACTGTTCCTGGGACCGGCCACCCAGCCTTAGTCCCCATTTAGATCCCTTTCACTGCATTAGGCCTCCCGTGCTGCCCAAGGCCTGGTTCTAGATAATGCACCATCCTTTGAGGCAACAAGCAGGTTTACATTCATTCTCAATAATAAGGTGCGGAGAGGGAATCGAAGCATGGAATGAACGAGGGAGCCGCTGGAGCAGTGAAGAGAGAGGGAGTCAATTTCCCCTGGGTTGGATTTTTAATTATCTTAATTCCCCTTTCCCTACAGCCTCCGCCCCAAAAAAAACCCATGGAACTTTCCCCTCCATTCACTAAATGGTATGTAACTCAAGCATTCTCTTTCCCCTCTCCCCACCATATCTGATGAGACCGGGCGAGGAATCAACATGTCTGAGGACTATTCTTGCTTTTAGCTAGAGCTGCTCCTAAAACAACAGCACTGGATTCTCTGTTATAACGCGTGTGGCTTCCCTTTACAAATGAGCGAACAACAATGAGCTGTCACCCTTGAAAGAAAAAAGAGAATCTCCCTACCTTGGTTTGTAGAAGCAGAACCTCTAGACGGACAGATTAAAGGAGCGAGCATGTTGGGACTATCCAGACTTCTCTGCTTGCTTGCATATCCACATAAGAAGAACAGGGATCGGGGGAGCAAATGGGGGAAATGATAAAAAAAAATCCGATTTGGCTATAAAAATATTGTGTCAATCTTCGGTCTTGAAGTGGTGCAAATTCAAAGAAGAGATTCACTTCAGAGAGGGCGGGGAGGCTGGCAAAGCGCAAAATCCAAAGCAATCATTCTTTTTGCTTTTTCACAAGTAAAATTCTTATAATTATTTTTTCCTGGTGCCCTAGCGGAGGAGGTTGGGTTCAGAGCAACTGGAGATCGGTGCTGTTCTTCTGTGAAGCATGATTATTCCCACAGCGTTCCCCACCTGAAGGGGGGGGAAAGGATCGATATTTGTATTAGTGGGGTTTGAGGGAGACAAAAATGATCCCCAATAAAGACATGAAATTATCTAAAAGAACGAGAGGAAAACCGCGTTTCCCAATAGTGCATGCAGCCAGGAGGAATCGAAAACAGCTGGCACGAGTCTATAAATAATTCAAATACGGTCTGATTATACCATTCCCGGGATAGGCATGGATACGAGATCGGAAAACGAGCGAGATGTGAATCGGGGAGGGAAAAAGAGACCCCTACTCCCACCTCCATTCTAGTCTCTCCTCCGCCCTCTCCCTCCCCACACACACAACACAGGGACTTACAAAATACAACACATCGCTTGGAAGAAACACTTAGCAAATGCAGTTACCATCTCCATCTGCATTGCTGCTGACACGTCTGTCCGTCTCTACCCATCCCTCTCTTCCCACCCCGCTTTGGGACTGAGCAGGGGCTTGATTGTGTACTGTGTGTACATTTTGTATTTCTGGAAAGGTGGGGACACACACACACGCACACAGAGAAGCTGGTGTGCTGATGTGCATCACAGGGTTGTTGGTTTCACCTGCAACGTGTCTCGTTGCGAGTAATTGCAAACGCCCAGCCACACAGTCACCTTCCGAACACATCCATTTGCTCTCTGGGGCTTGGTTTGGTTTGGGGTTTGTTTGTTTTTAACCTCTCAAATATATTTATAAATGCAGGGGATTATATTTATATAGACCCTTATTTAATGAACTCATGGGTATTATTTTCCCTCCCATCACTCCTCTGGCACAATTAAATCTCATAGCAACGGTGAAATATAGACACATGTACCTACCAGTAAATCCCGTTTCAACAATTTTGAATTCTCTGGGGTGGTTATTTTCCCCTTTTTTTCCTCCTGTAAAGCAGAATTAACAATCCACCTCGGGCATTCTGAACTTCTTCAGGTTCATTCAAGATCTTCTTTCACACCGCCGAGGTGTGTATGGGGTGGGGGGAGAGAATTGTTCAGAACAAATGGGAAAAAAATCCTCTGCAATATAAAATCCCAGAGAAGATTTCCTAGAGGGAGAGAAAGCAGAGGAAAGCGAATCAAAGAACACCCGGCAAAAAGCGAGTAAGCGAGAGAGAAGGCAAAGCAAAGAAACCAGATCCCCCAATTGGTAGTTGCGGGAGGGGGGGGGCTTTGCAAGTCCACAGTACAGAAAACAGGGGGAGAAGAGGAGGACGTGTAAGGAAAATGGGTATTAATCACCCAGTAGTGGGGGTGGGGAGATGCAGGTTGCCCAGCTCTGGAAAGGGGTTTGAGTCTCTCACACACGCAGACGCACAGAGGCACACACATACAGAAAGGGCTCTGGGTAAAAAAAAAAAAAAAAAAAAAAAAGAGGCAGAAGAAAGGAATTTCTTCTCCCGCTGTCTCTCTAGATCTTTTCCCTCTAGTGCAGAGACACTGGCTGAGGCAGCTTCAGCATCACGTAACCGGAGGGGAGATAGGCAGGCTCTTCTCGGACCCAGGGTGCCTCCTTCTGGTGAAAGAGGAGAAGAGCAACTAGTCTTGGCTCCTGGCAAAAAGGAACCCAGGGAGGGAAGGGAATCGAAGGAGGCGGGTTTTGAACCTTCCTTTAGTGAGCTGCCCCCTACCCTAAATCCTTAGTTCTTTTCTGGGGATTTGCATTGAGGGGCCCTGGCTGGGAGCACGAAGGGAGCACAGTTTGCACAGCTGAGGCGATTCGCGTTTGCCCAGAAAGGCTGGCTGGCTGATAGCAGGCACCGAGCCTGAACTCAGCCCAAGGAGGGGGGCGATCATTCTTGTTATATATATGAAGCAACAGCAATACAGTATAAAACGAAATTGGATCTGAACTAAACGAAAAGGGCCAGAGCAGAGATAACATTAATAATCCAACTGGATACTCCCTAATTAAGCCTCGCGGTTTAATTGACGTTCTCAAATCCCCCTGGAAGCTGAGTAACGCGGAATCAACCCGAACAACATAAAGGAAAAGGCAATTTCCCTTGTATGCGGGTTTGCAACGTTCCCACCTCCCCGGGGCGCTCTGCGGACACGCGCCCATTTCACGGGGCTGGCCAAAGCTTGCCTACCCAGTCGATTAACATTAAACTGCCGAATATTTAACCCCGCTCCACCTCGGCTCTCCCAGTCGGGCTGCTTCTGGTTGAGACTCTTGGCTCCAGCTGTTCGGATCGCGGAGAGAGAGGGGGACAGCTCCAGTGCCCTGGAGCCCTGGGAAGAGTGACAGCCCGATCAGCATGTCTAGTCACGCAGCTCGCCAGCCCAAAGCGAAGGAGGGCGAGGCAGGCTGGCTCCTATGTGGCACCCCGATCCGACGGGAGGAGAATTGCCTACCCCGCCTTTTCCCATGAGGGGGGAAGCAGGAAGCCACCCTGGCACTTGTCTGAAACCAGATGCCCTGGCGTCTCTGGACACGCGGACCCTGCGCTGCTCGGAGCACCCGGGACTACCCCGCCGGAGCCTCGTGCCTCTTACCACTCACCAGCCCCGTGGCCCGAGGCAGAACCAGCCAATGCCTCTTGCTAAGGGGTAGGTGCGGATTTCAGGGAGGCCCTGGGACATTGCGTGCGTGACTCACAGGGCCAGTTCCCCACCCTCGCGCTCTTTCCCAGGCCTGTGGGCCCTCGGCCGGGTGCTGTCTACACGTGCGAGGCTTTCCAAAGCAGCCCCTGGCACTGGGCCAGCACGTTGCATGCTGGGCTGGGGTGGAGCGAGAGCAGGCCCCGCTAACTACGCAGAGGAACCAGGGCACTAGACAGCGCCTCCAGTGGCACAGGGAGGGGAATTTCAGCAGTGTCGCTTCCCACCTCCCAGCAAGGATCCTCTCCCAATGGAAATATCGCCCCTGTTCTACGCTGGGAAGGAGCCTCCGGCCTCGTCTACCTTCCACAAAAGGCAGCGCCAAGCAGTATAGGGCCGCATGCAAACTGCAGTGCTCCTGGTGTTCCTTCGTGATAAAAGCCCTCTGAAGATAATTGTATCTGAGCCACCTGCAAAAATCTCCAGAATCTTCAGTATTGCTTTGAAGCTGTGATTTTTTTTTTGTTTAATTGTTTGTGTAGGAGTGGGTGGGTGGCATTTTGTAATGCACACATCACAGTAACAGGCACACAAGGCAGAACCATTTGGGGCCTGAGATTTTCTTAGAATCTGCATGGCTTGTGTAGGCAATGTATGTGTAGCACTATTGTTTGCCTTTGGTGGAGCATAGGGGAAGAGGTAACTGTATGAGGCTGGTGTGCACAAGCCCCTGCTTTATGGTTCAGTAACATGGACTACATATGTTAGGCAGAGCAAAAGACTAAATAGCTTCCAGCTGAGATGCCTGCATAAGATTCCGTGCTGGAGTGCACAGGACTGATATATTTAGAAATCACCATCCAGAAGAGGAGGTTGCGAAAGATCAGTCATGTTAAGAGAATAGGAGGAGACCGTCTCCCCAAGAATATTTTATATAGCGGGATTCAGGATGGTCTAGAAAGTGGGATCGCCTTTATGGCTGTACCACAGTGAGTGCAAAATGATATGAAATCATTCAATATCAATGAAAGTGGGAAAGAGCATGCAGAATCTCATCCAATTTGGAGGGAATATGTGGCACACGGTGCAGTTCAATATGAAGTGGCTTTGATGCAGAGGATGGAAGCAAAGAGAGAAAGAAGAGTAGCAGCAGGCTGTAATCTTGGATTCTAACTCAGACAACACATGGATCTGTGACATTTGTAACAAGCCGCATCACTCTCCACTTGGGCTTGTCAGCAATAAGCAGATTTATCTGACACCTGTTTAGACCTCTAACACATATACCATGATCCAGTTTGGATCAATGGTTGTCAATGATTGCTGAATCTAGCATCTCTGTGCATGAGGGTCCACTTTGGCATTCAAGTTTGACAATCGGGAGGTTTAAAAACAAAATCAAGTGTGTAAATTGGTGTTAGGAAGCAAGTATAATGAAAGCTATCACGCAGTCACTTTTAAATCTAATTCCAGTAAAAGGAGGTCATTCTAGTCCTGGCCAGTGTCTGAAGGCATCTCAGGAGAGGTCCAGAGCAAGTCAATGAAAATAATTGCAGGAAATAAAGGGGTTTTTAAATAAATAAAGGTACAAATCATGCTCATTTTATTCATTGCAAATAGTCCATCCAAATCACTGGGATTAGTGGCATGAGACATACAGGCAGGATTTGGCCCTGGGATAATACAGTATAGAAAGGAAAATAAGAGGCCATAGTAAAATAATAAGAGCAGTTGGTTACTCTATTCTTTTACAAAATACAAGAAAGGAAGCCATGCAGTGAAATTGAAAGGCAAATGGATACAATGAAATGCTTTTTATGCAACATATAATTTACCCATGGAACCTGGAATACAGAATGGCTGGTTAAGGAAAATAGTTTTGTAAATGTCCCAGAAAAGAGTTAAATGGATCAGAATAATATCTGCAATTATATGAAGCTGGATAAAGTTATGGAAAGTTATCAGTCCTCATGATTCAAAGCTCAAGTAGCTCACTAGGGCTACGTCTAGACTGCAGGATTTTAGTGCAAAAAGCTTTTGTCGGAGGAGATCTTCTGCAAAAACTTCTTGCGCAAGAGCGTGTCCACACTGCAAAAGCGCATCAAAAAAGCCAATGAGTTTTTGCAGAAGAGAGCCTCCAGACTGCATGGATGCTCTCTCGAAAGTAAGCACTGATTGGTATGCACAGAATGTCCACCAGGGCACCTGTGCTTTTTCCTCTTTTCTCTTTTGGCACAAAAACCTCCTCTTCCCCGTCCACACATGCCTTTTTGCGAAAGAACTCTTTTGCAAAAAGGCTTCTTCCTCATAGAAAAAGGAATACCAATTGTGCAAAAACCCCTCTGTTCTTTCTAGTCTCTTGTGCAAAAACACACTTGAGATGTGGACGCTCCATGAGTTTTTGCAGAAAAACGGCCGTTTTCCCACAAAAACTCTGTAGTGTAGACATAGCCTTACTCAGGTCAGCAATATTCTCCCCATAGTATAATACTGCATGATTAGATATAGTATGGGAATTTTACATCTTCCTCTGGCAATGGTCACTCTTAGAGATAGGAATAGGCCAGTGGTCCACTACCTATCTCACAATTTCTTTGTCCTTACATTTTCAGCAGTGTGATTCCCATCCTATCTGCACTTTGCTTCCTAGTGATCTTGGAGTTGACCAACTATCCCATTACTACTTAATCACAAGTTAAACCCATCCATTTCTACAGTACAAATCATATGTAAAAAAAATGAGACACCATCCCTTTCAGGGCATCCCAAAATGCACTAAAGTTCTATGATATACATAGCACTTTTCCATTTCTGCTGTGTTGGCCCTATGATGAGGATTCTATGAGTATTAAGCCAGGCATAGGATTAATTAGCCCAGCAGAAGAAATTTGGAAATTCCATTTGGCCGTCATTTCTAATCTCACCTTCCTGCTCTTTTAAAAAAAATCATCTCTCTTACTTAAATAAATCATTAAGGCCAAGATATCCAAAACTGCTAGTGATTTTGGGTGGCTAATTTTCAGAGAGCAGGTGCTCAGCATTTTCTGAAATATCAGGCCCACTAAGATTATTCAAATTGTGCACCCACAAACTGAGGTACCTAGACTCAGCAGTGATGTTTGAAAAGCTTCACCCATAACATTTTAAAAAATAATGAACTTACATGAAAACAAAAAAGCACTTTGCCGGTGCATGAGAAATAAAAAGTGACAGTGACTGGTTTAGTTTCTTTGACCAAGACAAATAAACCGTATACAAGAAAAGTACCAATGATGAAAAATAAAATAGATTTTTTTAAGTTTTTCCTAGTCAAAAACATTCAAAAAGATTATTAATAACACTAGAAAGGAAATTTTTTTGGGGGTGTCCATATTTAGAATAGAACTTAAGGCCATATCGTTCCTGTCCTGCCTACAGGAAAATGTTCAAAAGTTAAAAACATCCCCAGCTTCCTGGCATCAGAGTCCAGTTCCACTACAACATTCCCCTGGAGAAAAGGGACCTGTAGCAATGGGAAAAGGGTCATGATCTGCAATCCCCAATGGAAAAATATATTAGAAATCTCTCCAGTGCATTATCAAATACCTACTTGGATAATAAACCCCTCCAGCGCATTATCAACCATCTTCAACCTATCCTGGAAAATGACCCCTCACTCTCACAGGCCTTGGGGGACAGGCCATCCTCACTTACAGACAACCCCCTGACCTCAAGCAAGTTCCTTCCAGCAATCACGCAACACACCTCCATCATACTCATCCAGGAACCCACCCCTGCAATAAACTCCTGTGCCAACTCTGCCCACACATCTATACAAGCGACATCACAGGACCCAACCACTTAAAGCACCACATCAGAGGCTCATATAACTGCACATCCACCAATGTGATCTATGCCATGAAGTGCCAGCAATGCCCCTTTGCCCTGTATATTGGCCAAACTGGACAGTCTCTATGATGAAGGATTAATGGACACAATCAGATATTCAAAAAGGTAACACACAAACTTTTGGGGGAACATTTTAACTTGCGTGGACACTCATTAATGGATCTCAACGTTTCCATATTATTACAAGCCAATTTCAAATCCAACTTGAAAGGGAATCTGCAGAACATAATTTTATTTACAAGTTTGATACAACAGAGGTTTAAACAAAAACCTTAACTGGATTATCTGCTACATTTCACATCCTAATGACATAAAAAGGCAAATAGCAGGTACTTAAAAGTACTTAGACCCCACTCTGTCAGCTTAATTTAGCATGGACACTGTAAATGACTATTCTTTTCCCATGTTTTTCTCCATTCCTTCCCTTCCCATCCTCTCTCTTTCTCTGCTATTTATTTGGAACCTGGATCTCTTAAACTCCATTCATCTGAAGTGGGTTATACCCACGAAAGCTCATGATACCATCTACAGTAATTCCTCACTTAACACGTGCCCGCTTAACATATTTTCGCGATAGCACAATTTTTTTTTAAGGAACATTTTTCAAACAACACGACCCCATCCCCAGAATAACACGATTTCCCCTAGGGCCGGCCGGTGGCTGGCAGCTGCTGAGCTTCCTCTGCCTCCTGCAGCGGCAGAGGTTTGCCGCTTCAGCGCCATTCCCGGTGACCCCCTCTGGCCGGATGCAAGGCATCTGGCCAGAGGGTGTCACCAGGGATCTGCGCGGCGGCAAACCTCTGCTTGCAGGAGGCTGAGGAGCCTCACAACTGCCCAGGGTCTTCCTCTGCCTCCTTACAAAGTGGCGGAGGTTTGCCGCTGCCACGCGCAGTTCTCCGGTGACCCCCTCTGGCCAGATGTCTTGTGTCCGGCCAGAGGGGTCACGAGAGAACGCGGCGGCGCAAACCTCCGCCGCTGTGAAGGCAGAGGAAGCCCGATGCAACTGCCGGTGACCAGCCAGCTGGGAAACCCAGCTGCCGGCTGCAAGCCCTCCCCTGTCCTCCTTCCCTTCTCCAGAGCCAAACACCTCCCCTCCCTGCTATAACCCAGTCCCCTTTCTCCCCAACCTTATGTCCCGGTCCCAGCTGCTAACAAGTGCAGGCTGGAGCTGCGAGTGCACGTGCGCTTGAAACGCAACTCCCACCTTTTCCATTATTTTCAATGGGAAAATTGACCCCACATAACACGTTTTTACTTAGCACGATCATTTTCTGAAACGTATCTACTGTGTTAAATGAGGAATTACTGTACATGTTTTGTTAGTCTCCAAGGGGCTGCAGGACTATTCATTGTTTTTAAAGTTTTTTCAATTGCAGACTAACACAGAAATTTTGGGTAACAAAGCTGCTTCTGCTCAGAGCCTCCTTGTGTGGCCTCCCTGCCATCCCCAATGACAGGAAGGCAGAGTACTTTGTCATGATGCCATTAGCTCACCAAGATACCATGATCATGTGATTCACAGAGCTCTACAAAATGGAGTGAGAGGTCTGGGCTCCTGAAAAGTGCCTTGTAGAAACTGAATTATTAGGTGAGAAATTAACTTTGCTTGGTCTCTTGCACCAGGTGGGAGTGGGACTTTATACAAAATAACCGTATTTTGAAAATTAAACTCCAGAACCTTTTAGTGGCAACATTTTTAGACTGTGAAATAGACATGCAGAGGATACCTCCTTTCTCAGTTACTATAGACAACACCATCATCTTCCTTGTCACTCAGGCCCATAACCAGGGTATCATCTTCAACTCAGACTCTCTCTAGGTCCTCACATCTAGGCTATATCTAAATCTTGCCAGTTCTTCCTATCTAACATCTTTAAGGCTATGTCTACACTGTAGTGCCTTCTTGCAGAAAAGTTTACACAAATGAAGCGCGGTATGGAATATCGCTGCACTTCATTTCCATAATTAATGAGCAGCCGCTTTTGCTCAAGAGGCTTTTGCACAAAAAGGAGCTATGTAGACGGCTCCTTTTTGTGCAAGAACCCCCCTCTTGCGCAAAAGCCATTCTTCCTGAAAAAATGAGGAAGAACAGGGGTTCTACACATTGGTTTCCAGCCAATGGGAGTTGTGAAATTGTGCTGGGGGCTCGGGCTCACAGCGCTCACAGAAGCACATGGCCCCTGCAGCTGGCTGTTCTGAGCAGCATGAAGGGCAGGGCTGGAAGGGAGCCTCACTGAGGCTCCTGCTGAGCCACAGGCCGGATCCAGTGGCTTGGCAGAAAGATCTGGCCCACAGGCCTATTTTGCCTACCCCGGCCTATCCCCACCCAACCAATCATCCCTCATTACTTACCAGGATGTCAACTTTCACTACTAACTGGCCCATGATACCATCCTCTGCCACTCACTCGTTAAATTTTCTCCCCAACCTGCCCCTCACACTTAGAAGGAGCTCCCTAAAAACAATCTCAAATTACACTCAATAGCCTCCTTCAAAATCCTCTTTAACACTCCCCATTCCAGTGATGCCTACAAAAAACTTAACAGGCTGGTGGTGAGCTGACTGAATCCACAGCCTATCACGCTGACCAACACTGTTTCACTATTTCCTTGTGCTTCTCAGTCCGTAGGTAGCCATTTTGTTTTACACTTAGACCTGGTCTTTATAACAAAGTTTCACTGCTAAAACTTTCCTTAAATCAGCACAGAGAATGCATGAGTTTACACTCAATTTTGGATTCAACCCATAAAACCCCAAGCTTCTGAGGGTCAAGTTAAACCATCTTCCCAAGCAGCATAAACACTCTATCAGCACTCTTCCACTAGTACATTTTCTGTATTGCTGCTGCATTATCTGTATAGCTACTAACAGTCCTTCAGCAACAATCCCACAGTGCCACTGTCTCTAGGGCAGTGACCACTCTGCTCATATTTTTTAGCTCTTCTGCATGGGGTCACTGTTGCTTGAAGCCCATCCCACACACTGAGCGAAAGGAAGGGAACTCAGGAAGATATAATCTACTTCCCCCATTAATTTTTGCCGCCTTGTAATTTTCTTCACAGCCCCCAACACTTCATATCTCCTCCTCTTCTTAAAATGGCAGCTGACCACATAAGGGCAGAGAACAAAGGAGTTCTGTTTTACAGTGGCCAGTTTATTTTAAGAGCAAGAACTGGCAGTACTAGGCAAAAAATAACAAAAAGAATACTTTAAGGAATCAAAAAGCATTCCCAGATACGTACTTTGAATGCATCAAACACTTCTGCCAAAGTAAAAATGTATGTCGGCAGAAAAAATATCTAGTAAAATAAAAACAATGCAACTGTAATTCAGTGCATTCAAAACCACACATGAAATTTGTGCAAACCAATATCTGAGCACTGAAATTCAAATTAAATAAAATGCTTGCAAATAATCCAGTAACTGGGCATTCAAATTATGGGCTTTTGCAGATATACCACTATAAGCCTATTGGATGCAAGTTTTCTAGTCTAAACATAATATTTTTATTCTGAAATCTGAATGTCCAAGCACAAAACAAATCATCTGCATTCTAGGCTTAGATTCAGGAGGAAGGAAGAAATTACTGGCTCAGGGAGGTGGGTTTGGACTGGTTCACAGGACTAGCCAGCAACAACAATCCTTCTTTGCTCCTGGAGTTTCTGGTACATCGTGGCCCAGACAAGATGGCCCTCTGGCCCTCTGGCATAGTTTTGCTGAATTTTTCAAAGCAAGTGATATTTGATCATTGCCCATTAATATCTAGAAAGAGATGCCTTGTTTCTCCCATTGCAATAAATCACTTTCCCAAACCAATCTGCAGCGAGCTCCAGAGGCACCATCGCTGTGAAGAGGACAACAGCATACGGTCCTGGGTGACTGCAAACCACCATAAGCAGCTGCCATCTCTGGGGTTTTGGCATGTTCCTGAGGAGCAAAATAAGCACTAGTATCACCGTCAAGGATGACATTTGTCATGGAGCAACTTACCTCCCCCAGACTTTTCATAGGTCTATATGCTCCATTATGTATTCCGTTTTTCCTTCCCTCCCCATTCAGATTCCCCTAACCCCAAGACTGTACTAAATGTACTGTACTAATATACTAAATAATGGCACCACTTTGACTCCCCCTGAATTTTTCTGAAATGAAACCCCTGATCACTACTCTCCGTTGTAAGTTTAGCAGTTTTAGTATAGTATCCCTATACTTTCAAAGACCCACACGCACTCAGGTCTCCCTCCCTCCCCCCATGCCTAGAGGGTTTGAAAAATACCCTCATATACTTAGCATGGTGTGTGCTGTTGTGAGTGTGACCCTTATCTTTTGATTTCCACTAATGGCTCTCTCTCTGGTTGTCTGTCAGTGACCTCAGCTGGGGGATGTCCTCGAGGGCTACTCCACCATCCCTATTTCAGACTGACCATGATAATAAGGACCAAGGATGCACAAGAATTCTGAGTCTCAGGCACGTTTGATCAGGGAGTGAAGTGAACACATGCTAGAGGAAAGTTGGAAGGACCGAGAACAAAGGCAGAAGGTCTGATAGGAGCATTACAACATGCACCAAGACACCAGGCAGCTCCTCTTACAACAAGGGCATCAGCATGCCCTGCAATAGTATCCCTTCCACTTAACCCCAGTGGATATGAACTGCTATGAGTACATATACACCAATACAGCCCAGAGCTGCCAGCACCTTGCAGCTGCTTTTGCACTGTAGTGTGTTGTTGATCACAGCACAAGAAAGTTTTATTTTGTAAAAAGCATGAATTATTTTCTTGAACTAACACTACATAAAGGTAAATCCCTTAATCAATTACCTCTCTGTGGCAAAGATCTATCAAGCCATCTGACCCTTTTCTCAAGGCCCTGACACCCTCTGTTTAAAGGAAAACCCCACTCCGACCAGGCCACCAGAGAGATTTTATCTTCTACTGGTCTAGAAGGCCCAGGAGGTGACACACCAACAGGGAGCCAGCAGATCAGCTAAGAATCTCATCTGAGGGTAGTGCTAGGTGATACTAGGACAGAGGAGGAGCTCTTCAGTGCTAACCCAGAATCCCAGGGACCAGGTCATGTCCCTGGCTTAAAATGCTGCAACACAACATCTGGCTTTTACTTTAGCCTGTTTGTTTAAAGGTGTAGGCAGCGAGATTCCAAGCTGTTTATTGTTTATCCATTTAAAAACTGTCCCCCTAGCACGTCATAGTCTGCCCTGCCCTGAACCAGCTGCCATATCTTGTAGATGGAGGCAGCGACTGCCACTCCCTGATGCAAAGAGGTGCAATAGCAGTACGTGGAACCACTTACACCCTCTTACAAGTCATTAAACTTCATAACAATTCATAGCCCATCCATCTACTCCGTATTCACAAACTAGTGCAAAGCAGCACACTATTTGGCTATGAGACACTGTTGGAAGTGTGCTCATATGGCATCCCTCATCCATCCAGCACCTTATTGGGTTCCCACAATGGCCCTGGTGTAAGGATGCTCAAAGTCAACAGAACTTTCCCTCTCTACCCCTCTGGTAACATTTCCTTCTTGGCCTTGCAAGTCCTATGTCAAACGCAACATGCATCAACAACAACTGGAATATCTCACTTACTGAGGTTTTGCCTAGTCATTGGGTATCTCCAGTTTCCCTTTAATATGTCAGATGCACACTCTATGGTCACTCTGTACCTGCTCAGGCAATAGTTATAGTCTCTCCTTGTTGCTGTCAAGATGACAGCTATAGGGCTTCATGAGCCAGGGAAGTAAACAGATGCTGGGTCTCTATGACTCACAGTTGGCTTTACCCCACCCCATCTCCCCAATATGAATATGTCCATCTGGGGAAAATGTCATTGGTGGCAGCTTTTCAAAAAAGCCTGTCTTCCTAAAAATGAGAGAATGACCAGCCATAAAATGTCTCCAGTGACCCACCATCATTTGCATGGCCATGCAAAAGTACCCTGGCATATGATGTACAGGTTGAATCTCTAGTCTGCCACTCTGTGGTCTGGCAACATCCGTGGTCCGGCACAATCTTAGTTAGCCAGATGTCCACTTATCATAGTGTTGGCCTAGTTTCCCACTCTTCCATAAAGTTTGTTTACAGCCACTAGTCCTGGTGCTCAGTGTTCTGTGCTGTTATTTAGCTCTAATTTATTCCTAAATGTCTTGTAGGAGCCCAGTAGGCAGTGGAAGTGTTGGTAATGCTATTAGACAATATTGACTTCCTGTGGTTCGGCAAATTATCTGGTTCAGCACCAGTCAGGTCCTGAGGGTTCTGGACTAGAGAGATTCAACCTGTACTCTGAAGCAAGCTGGGTGGAACCAGAATCAGGATATATGAGACATCTATTGTTCCACTACTGTTAGGGAAGCCTTAGCCTGCAGTATAGTGTCTATCACAATGGTGTCCTAGTCCATGAGTAATACAAATTATTAATTATTATTAATAACAATAAATAATAAACAAAAGCCCTTTTTAACTGTCTGCTGTTGTAACTACTACCAGACTCTGACTCAACAGTGACACACACATATTTCTTAGGGTGGAGGATTTTTTCTAATAATGTAGTTTTTTGAATGAGTTTATCATGAAACAATGATTAAGCATTCTTAAAATTCACTTTTAAAGAACAATATTAATAGTGTCTATACTCCTTTGAGTTTTCTGTTCTAAACACTGATCATCATGCTGAATTCTTGTTCCATGACACTGTATGTTCCTGGTAAACACATAGCAAATACTGTTCAATGTAGTCATATGGCCTGGTCCACACTAAAAAGTTAAACTTAAAAAACAACAAATGGTCTGGTAGCACTTTATAGACTAACAAAACATGTAGATGGTATCATGAGCTTTCATGGGCACAGCCCACTTCTTCAGATGATCGGAGTTAAAAGTTAGGTTGACATAGCTATGACACTCGGGGTGTGAAAAATTCAAGTCTGTGAGCACCATACTTAAGCCAACCCAATTCCCAGTGTAAACATGGCTATGCGACCAAGGAAGCAACACTGTGAAACAGAAATGTTAATTAAAAGCAGGTTTTTTAACCCTTCCGGCTTCTATCATCCAGGAGACTAGAAAGCTGTGTACATCCCTCCCATGTTGTATAGAAATAAATAATACAGAGAATAAAAGGCTCCAACCAAAAGATTTATTAAGGAAAATTTACAATTGAAAGGAGGTTTCCTGAGGTGGGATGTGTGTGTGTGTGGAAATAACCAGAACAAATCAACTGAATGGATTCCAGGTGGGTATGAAACCCAGACACTATAAACCCATTCCCTTGGTCAAATCACACACACACACACACACACAAAAACAAAAGTAAATTGCCCTGAATCGCTCTTTGCAGATGGAAGTAAGCAGCAGATGATGATGAACCACATCGGCAGCACCCTTGGATCCGGTTCTAAAATGTCAAAGCAGGAGATCAATGGATCTGGTCAGATGACAAAATCTCTGTCTTGATCCTTGGGAGATATTTAGAAACAAGAAGAAATTAGGTAAGTTCTTAAAGTCATGTTAGGTAATGTAGTTGAAGATCTAACATCAGGTTGTGATCTGTGCAGAGAAACTGGATGTGGCTGCCTTGATGATGGACAATGACTGCATCACTGCCTGCAGTTTCTTATATGCATTCAGTGGTGCAAAACCTCTGAAGTAACTCTTGACCTAACTGGTTCCAACCAGCTCTCAAACGCTTAGAAACTTGGTGGGAACAGAGCTCTGGTGGGAAAACTGTGGCAAGAAAGGTACTATGATGGAGTTCCAATCACAGGTGCCTTTTTGGATCCCTAAACTCCATACTGAATCATATCAAACATGGTGTAAACATGCAATATGACCAACATTAAGAAGGGGGGGGTGACAAAAAAAACCTTCATAGCTAGCTTAACAGAATTGTTCCATTGACTTAGTTACTGCCACTCACTCAGAAGGATTACCTATGTTGATGGAAACCCCCTTCCATTGCTGTAGGAAACAACTTCTCTGCAATGTTGATTTAACCTATGTCCTGAAGAAAAATGTTTTAGCTATTTACAATTTTTTTGATTAAATGAAAAGCCAGCACCTTACAGGTGTCCCAAAAGAGGATCCTGGACATTAGGACATAATATGAAGAAACATGACTGCTAGGTGTAACTGGGGCATATTATTGTGATGCTGGCAGTCCAGGCACCATGTCTCAGTTAAACATTGACAGAGCACATGGCAGAAGGAGTAACATAGTGTCTCTATGCTGTTTGGATTCTGGAGTGGAGGGAGGTTGCAAGGTGTTTCTAGGCATAAATCCCAAGAGAGCCCCTGTTTTTAGCCTAAAGGACAAATAAAGCTTGCTGATGCTAGAAGCCTATATTATTTCTTTTGAAACCTAAGACTGTCGCTCATTCGCATGACTATGTTTGCTTGCTTTAACTTTTCAAATCACTTTCTAATTTTTTTTTTGCTATTTAATTAGTCTTCATACAATTTACTGTAAGATTGGTTACAAGCATTGTCTTTGGTGTGAGACCTGAACCACAAGCAACCCCTGGGATAAGTAATTAGTCCTTAGGAATCAGGAGTAACCTGAGTATTGCTGTGATTCTTGGTGTAAGGGGCCATCCATCACAGAGAATGTGCTCACCTGCATGGCAAGACAGACTGGAGTAACCAATGGGACTATCTGTGACTGCATTAAGGCTGTTAATAAGCATGAGGTGTTTGCAGTTGGTGCAGCTGGTTGGTGAAATCTAAGTTTAGAACTTGCAGCTCACTAGCCTCATTTTTAAACAGTCTGCCTTGATGTTGGTGCTCACACTCTGTTATCATTGGGAGCGTTACAATGATCTGATCACCTTACTTTTTATAGTAGAATATCATTAAGATGCTATCAACTGCTTAAAAATAAAACTTGTGTATGATTTACTTAATCCAAAGTTGTCATACCTAAAACCTAAGTTTTCTGTCTTTGAAACAAATTAGGGAAAAAAACTATTTGTTTCCAGTTTGTAGACTGTTGGTTTCACTAGCAGCAGTTTCCTCTGTTGTCTTTTACACAAGAAAGAGAAAAAAAATTAAACAGAATAATGTAGTTGAAAACATAACAATTAGCCAGCATACCTTTAAGTTGCTGTATGTATCCACTACCTTTAGGCAGAGCAGCCTGAGGAACATACCTAGCTCTAGCAGCAGCATCTACTCACATGTAGTAATTACTATCAGACATAGCAGAATCAGGATATCTAGTGCTATCTAGAGTTATCTAGTGCTCTGCCTCTTCAAAGCACAGTACAAACATCAGCAGATGATTTAATCCACTCTGAAGTGCCATTCAAAAGCATGGTGAGAAGGCCAACCATCTGAGTTACTCACCTCCAAAAGAAACATCTTCTCTCTGTCCAGGTTGCAAAGATCATCCTAATGGAGTGAGATTTTTGTCCTAGTCCTGCAAGGCACCATTTTAATCTTAATAAGGTAAACTTCCTCAATGTACTCCTTCAATTGACAGGAAACTAACCCTGTAGTCAGACAGTAATTCTCTTTTTGTTACACTCTACAGGACAAACACATTACCTGATTTCCTAAAACCAAGTTTCTGTTTGATGAAAACCTCATCAGCTCTCTTCAAATCTAGGGTATGACACCCTTTCTGCTCCTCATTTGGGGGGACGGACCTGGGACACACTGACAAAGTGGAATTATTTCACGATTTAAATTAAATTGCTTTCACTAAAAAGTGAGGCATCGCTTTGATGAACACTGTACCTTGATGAAAGGCTAACCAGGCATCTCCTCATAAAAGTGCCTGTATTTCACCTATTCTTGCAGGGCACACAGCAGCCAGGAATGCTGCCCTTAGGTCAGAAAACTGACTGAAATATTTCAACAGAGGATCCATCTGAGCATACAAAACTAAATTAAAGTCCCAGGGAGGAACAGGGGATTTAATTCTAGGATTACACTTTGAAGTTGCTCAGAGGAAATAAATTATTGGATGAGAACCAACACACCAATTATCTAGTTTACTGCTCATGCTACTGAAGGCTGAGGCACATACCTCAAGGGAACTGAAACCCAGGCTCTTACCTATCCAGTCTTGTAAAAAAAACAAGCACCAAATTTCTTCTGCTTGCAGTCCAAGAGCATTTCATTGCCAAACTGCAAGACATTAAAGAAAAACTGCCCAGAACCTAAAAGAGGATGCTGAGGCTACATCTAGACTGCAGGCTTCTTTCCGAAGAAGCTTTTCCGGAAGAGATCCTCTGAAAAAACTTCTTTCAAAAGAGAGTGTCCACACAGCAAAAGCACATCGAAAAAGCGATCTGCTTTTTCGAAAGATAGCATCCACACTGAATGGACTCTATCTCGCATGTAAGCTGTGATTACTATGGACGGAGTGGCTACCAGGGCACCTGTGCTTTTTCCTCTTTCCTCTTCTTTCGAAAAAACTCCCTCTTCCCCATCTACACACACCTTTTTCCGAAAGAGCTCTTTTGGAAAAGGCGTTCTTCCTCGTAGAATGAGGTTTACCAATGTTGGAAAAACCCCTCTGTTCTTTCGATTTTCTTTCAAAAGAACGCAATAGCAGTGTGGACATAAGTCAAGTTTTTTTTTCAGAAAAACAGCCATTTTTCCAATAAAACCTTGCACTCTAGATGCACCCTGAGGTTGGCTTGTCTTGAGATGGCAGAAGGACCTACATCACCTTATCTTTGAATCCCTACCTTTTTAATTCTTAGTTTCTATTATAGGCAAACAGAATCATTAGTAGCAAATCATCTTTTGGTTCTGTGTTTGTACAACACCTAGCATGGGGGGTCCTCATCTATTACTAGGGCTCCTAGGCACTATGGCAAGCCCAATAATAAATTTCTTAAGTGTAATGGGTAGGGACCCCTTCAGCTTTATGCAGAAGGCCAGAAGAAGGGCTAGGCACCATTCAAGACTATTATATCCCATTCAAGCCCAAGAATTTTTTCAAGACACCCTGAATGTCCTGCTTTTTTATTTCAACTGCCAAACATTGCCAGCTTTAATCCCATTCCATAAAATGGACGTAAAGGTATGCCTGCTAATTTTTATGTTTTTAATCCACATTATTCGGTTTAATTATTTTTCTCTCTCTTGTATAAAAGGCAACAGAGGAAACTGCTGCTAGTGAAACCGACAGTCTACAAAGTAAACTGGAAACAAAAACAGTTTTTTTCTAATCTGTTTCAGTCACTGAAACCTCAGGTTTTAGTTGTTGTTTTTTTTCAATGTTTGTTCAAGAGGTATTGCTATAGAGAGCAAAGTTTGCCCAAAGAAATGAGCATTCAGTATGATGAATAATATTTGAAGCAAAGAGAAAAGTTCAAGAAGTAGACAGTATCAAAGCTCATCTTTTGCTCAAAGTAAATGTTAACAATCAGTAATTCATGCTAAACCACTCCTTTAAGAGAAAGCAGAAAGCCTACAAGGAGTGGATGATGGGATGGATCCACAAGGAAAACTAGAAAATGTTGGGGAAAAGTGAGAACTGCCAAAAGTAAAGCAGAGTTGGATCTTGTAAAGGAAATTAAAACCAAGAGTAAAAGGTTCTATAGTCATATTTAAAAGAAGTAAACAGGGAAAGAAGCGGGACCACTAAGCACAGAGGATGGGGTGGAGATTAAGAATAATGTAGGCATGGCCCCACACCTAAACAAATACTTTCCCTTAGTTTTTAATGAGGCTAAGGAAAAGCTTACGGGTAATGACCAGGACAGCGATACTGACATTGAAATGCTGAGGGAGATTAGAGAGGCTACCAAAATAAAGAACTCTATAATAATGGGGGATTTTAATTACCCCCATATTGACTGGATACATGTCACCTCAGGAAGAGAAGCGGAGATAAAATTTCTCAATGGCTTAAATGACTGCTTCTTGGAGCAGCTAGTGCAGGAACCCACAAGGGGAGAGGCAATTCTCAATTTAGTCCTGAGTGGAGCGCAGGATCAGGTCCAGGAAATAACCGTTACAGGACTGCTTGGGAATAGTGACCATAATATAATAACATTCAACATTCCTGTGGTGGGAAGAACACCTCAGCAGTCCAGCACCCTGGCATTTAATTTCAAAAAGGGGAATTACACAAAAATGAGGAGGTTAGTTAAACAGAAATTAAAAGGCACAGTGACTAGAGCCAAATCCTGCAAGCTGCATGGAAACTTTTAAAGACACCATAATAGAGGCCCAACTTAAATGTATACCCCAAATTAAAAAACATAGCAAGAGACCTAAAAAAGAGTCATCGTGGCTTAACCACCATGTAAAAGAAGCAGTGAGAGACAAAAGGCATCTTTTAAGAAGTGGAAGTCCAATCCTAGTGAGATAAATAGAAAGGAACATAAACACTGTCAAATCAAGTGTAAAAATGTAATAAGAAAAGCAAAAAAAGATTTTGAGGAACAGCTAGCCAAGAACTCAAAAGAAATAACAAAATGTTTTTTAAGTACATTAGAAGCAGGAAGCCTGCTAAAAACCTGTGGGTCCCCTAGACGATCGAACTATAAAAGGCGCAATCAAGGACGATAAAGCCATTGCGGAGAAACTAAATGATTTCTTTGTTTCAGTCTTCACGGCTGAGGACGTTGGGAGATTCCCAAATCTGCACCGTCCTTTGAGGGATGAATCTGAGGAACTGTCCTGGATTGAAGTGTCAGTAGAGGAGGTTTTGGAACAAATAGAAAAATTTAATGTTAACAAATCTCCGGGACCGGATGGCATTCATCCAAGGGTTCTAAAAGAACTCAAATGGGAAATTGCTGAACTATTATCTGTGGTTTGTAACCTATCCCTTAAATCGGCTTCCGTACCTAATGACTGGAAGGTAGCCAACGTGACACCAATATTTAAAAAGGGCTCTAGAGGCGATCCGGGCAATTACAGACCGGTAAGTCTAACTTCAGTACCGGGCAAATTAGTTGAAACAATAGTAAAGAATAAAATTGTGAAGCATGTAGAAGAACATAATTTGTTGGACAAAAGTCAACATGGTTTCTGTAAAGGGAAATCCTGTCTTACTAATCTATTAGAGTTCTTTGAAGGGTTAACAAACATGCGGACAAGGGGATCCAGTAGATATAGTATACTTAGATTTTCAGAAAGCCTTTGACAAGGTCCCTCACCAAAGGCTCTTGTGTAAATTACATGGCCATGGGATAAGAGGAAGGTCCTTTCTTGGATTGAGAACTGGTTAAAAGACAGGAAACAAAGGGTAGGAATAAATGGTAAATTTTCAGAAGGAGAGGGTAACTAGTGGTGTCCCCAAGGGTCAGTCCTAGGACCAATCCTGTTCAACTTATTCATAAATGATCTGGAGAAAGGGGTAAGCAGTGAGGTGGTAAAGTTTGCAGATGATACCAAACTGTTTAGGATAGTCAAGACAGAAGCAGATTGTGAGGGACTCCAAGAAGATCTCACCAAACTGAGCGATTGGGCAACAAAATGGCAAATGAAATTTAATGTGGATAAGTGTAAAGTAATGCACATTGGGAAAAATAACCCCAACATGATGGGGGCTAATATGGCTACGACAAATCAGGAAAGAGATCTTGGAGTTATCGTGGACAGTTCTCTGAAAACTTCCACACAGTGTGCAGCGGCGGTCAAAAAGGCAAATAGGATGCTAGGAATTATTAAGAAAGGGATAGAAAATAAGACCAGAATATCTTACTGCCCCTGTATAAAACTATGGTACGCCCACATCTTGAATACTGTGTACAGATGTGGTCTCCTCACCTCAAAAAAGATATTTTGGCCTTGGAAAGGGTTCAGAAAGGGCAACTAAAATGATTAGGGGTTTGGAACGGGTCCCATATGAGGAGAGGTTAAAGCGACTGGGACTTTTCAGTTTAGAAAAGAGGAGACTGAGGGGATATGATAGAGGTATATAAAATCATGAGTGGTGTGGAGGGCCGATAAAGAAAAGTTATTTATTAGTTCCCATAATAGAAGAACTAGAGGACACCAAATGAAATTAATGGGTAGCAGGTTTAAAGCTAATAAAAGAAAGTTCTTTTCACACAGCGTGTAGTCAGCCTGTGGAACTCCTTGCCAGAGGAGGCTGTGAAGGCTAGGACTATAATAGAGTTTAAAGAGAAGCTAGATAATTTCATGGAGGTTAGGTCCATAAAGGCTATTAGCCAGGGATAAAATGGTGTCCTTGGCCTCTGTTTGTCAGAGGCTGGAGAGGATGGCAGGAGACAAATCGCTTGATCATTGTCTTCGGTCCACCCTCTCTGGGGCACCTGGTGCTGGCCACTGTCGGCAGACAGGATAGTGGGCTAGATGGACCTTTGGTCTGACCCAGTACGGCCGTTCTTATGTTCTTATGTTCTATGTTCTAATGGCAGGGTAGATAATGGCAATGAGGATATGGAAGTAGAAACTCCCATATCTAAGGTGGAAGCCAAAAATCAAACATCTCGATAGGACTAAATTGGAGGAACCAGATAATTTTCATCCAAAAATATTAAAGGACCTGGCACATAAAATTGCAATCCCATTAACAAGGATTTTTAACAAATCTGTAAATGCTGAGGGTCATACCCTGACTGAAGAATTGTTAATACAGTTCATATTTTTAAGAAAGGGGAAAAAAGTGATCCAGGAAACTAAATTAGTTTGACCTCAATTGTATGCAAAGTCTTGGAACAAATTTTGAAAGAGAAAATAGCTAAGGACACAGAGGTGACTGGTAATTGAGATAAAACACAACATGGTTTTATAAAAAATAGATCTTGCCAGACCCTTGATCACTTTCTTTGAGAAGATAACTGAATTTTTAGACAAAGGAAATGTAATAGATCTAATCTACCTGGATTTCTGTAAGGTATTTGATACAGTTCCACATAGGAAATTATTAGCTAAATTGAAGAAGATGGGGATTAATATTATAATTGAAAGGTGGATAATGAATTGGTTAAAGGGGCAACTACAATGGGTCATGCTGAAAGGTGGAATTACTCAGGGATAGGTCTTAGGACCAATCTTTTTTAACATTTTTATTACTGACCTTGGCACAAAAAGTGGGAGTGTGCTAATAAAATTTGCAGATGATATAAAGTTGGGAGGTACAGCCAATATAGAGGAGGACTGAAAAGTCATACAAGAAGGCCTGGGTGATCTCGTAAATTGGAGTAATAAAAAGAGGATACAATTAATAGGCAAAGTCATACATTTAGGGACCAACAAGAATAATTTTTTGCTATAAACTGGAGACTTTTCAGTTGGAAGCGGCAGAGGAGGAGAAGGACCTGGGTATATTGGTTGATCATAGGATGACTATGAGCCCCCAGTGTGATGCAGCCATGAAAAGGGCTAAGGCAGTCCTAGGATACATCAGGAGAGGTATTTCCAGTAAAGACAAGAAAGTGTTAGTACCATTATACAAGGCGCGAGTCAGACTTCATCTGGAATAGTGTGTCAAATTTTGATCTCCCATGTTTAAGACAGATGAATTTAAACTGGATCAAGTGCAGAGAAGGGCTACTACAATAATTCAAGGAATGGAAAATCTACCTTATGAGAGGAGACTCGAGGCACTTGGTTTCTTTAGCCACCCCAAAAGAAGGCTATGGAGAGTTATGATCGCTCTCTATGAATACTTCAAAGGGATAAACACCAGGGAGGGAGAGGAGTTATTGAAGATAAGCACCAATGTAGAGACAAAAACAAATGGACATAAACTGGTCATCAACAAGTTTAGGTTTGAAATAAGTCGAAGGTTTCTTATCACAAGAGTGAAGTTCTGGTACAGCCTTCCAAGAGGAGCAATAGGGGGCATGGCAAACGCACCATTAAAAACCTTTTATCCTAAAAATAAAGAAAAGATGGGAAAAGAGCTAATGCATTTTGCAATGTAAAGTGTTAAATGTGGCTTTTATAGCTCTGGAAACCAAAGTCCTCTTGGCCAATTGGGAACATTATTATTGGGATTACCTGCTCCAGAGCTAATTTTTTGCAACCTCTTCTCATTAAAGGAAGACCAGGGAAAGCATGCACTAAAACAGAATGTCACCTAAAGGGGAAAGCATATCTGCCCCCCAGCAATTGAGGTTATTAGGTGGCCTGGTTGCCATAAGTCTTCCTCAAGATAGTCCACTATTGGCTAATTCCTTGAAAGTAATGGAGGTGTATGATCTATTTCCAAGTGTGGCCAGTTAACTCTACTATTCTCCCTTCTGGTTGTATGAAACATTGAGATTGTTACTGGATTCCTCTCCACACCAAAGAGAAATCTCTATACCTCCCCTGCTATTTCCTTGCTAAGATTAGTTCCCTAGTTGTGGAAGTGAAGTACATAGTGGTAGAAGTGTTGTCTGTGTGGATTTGAACAGCCTTTCTTGCTACCAACATTCTGAAATGGAGGAGCGCTAGCCAAACTGATTTTGTTTCTAGGAGTCTGGAAGTTTATTTTCCTGGGCATTCCATGACCTTTGGGCTGCTCTGTTCCCAGATAAGCTCCATCTGCCTGTCCCCATCCACAACATGCACACCCATGCAAATCCAGCCTTCAAAGATAGTTGTTTTTCACAATCAGAGTCCTGCTGGGAAAGAAGAGAGTACCCTCCCCT
Source organism: Rafetus swinhoei (assembly GCA_019425775.1). Classification (NCBI taxonomy): domain Eukaryota; kingdom Metazoa; phylum Chordata; order Testudines; family Trionychidae; genus Rafetus; species Rafetus swinhoei. The sequence continues at coordinate 261,861,221 of CM033437.1, read as the reverse complement.
GATTCAAAAGCCACTACTCCAAAAACTTATTGCTCTCTAAAGAAAGAATAAGCTGGACCATATATGCATGTGATTGCATGCACCACTGTTTGAAAGGACTGCATTGGGAATACAGCCTATGGCATTAGACCAAACAAGCTGGCAAGGTCAGCAAGAGCTAGATGCAGGACAGGTTGTACCTGTCACTGCATGTTATGGGTACTACACTCGAATCTACCACTTCATAACTCTGAGCTGGCAAGCAATGTTCCCTCTAATTGTTTCCATCCATGAGCAGAATACATTTGGTTATATGCACCAAGACATGTGCAGATGTGCACCACCAGTAGAAACACATGCTGCCAGCTGTGGGCACTCTGCTAATTAGGTGGGCAGCATTTGAATCTCTCCTGGGTGATCACCCAAGGACTCAGCTTACAGGGAACACTGCTGGCAAGAACACTTTCCCCAGGTTGTTTTTAGAAACCGGCCCACAGACAGACTGGTGACTGATACTGTTGTATGATGGCTGGAGACCAAATGTCTCCATTCTAATACACAAGTGAGCTATATAAACTGTTAGATTGAAAGCTGTTAATGGCTGCCATTTTGTGTCCTTTGATCTATGGGCAATCAGACCCCATGTTAACTCTGGTGGGCATGCTGCCACCCTTCATCTAAGCTAAATGGAAGAAGCAATAAAATTTCTTTATGAAGCAATATAGCTAGAGGCAACGGAAGCCACCATTCAATGCACTAAGCCATGTGCAAGGCCAATCAGTAGCTCAGACTAAACCATGCAGGGAAGGGAGATTCCTTAGGAACTGCTTGTGAATACAGAGACTGGGGCACTGATTTTTTTTGCCAACGTGTCTGTGTCTTTTTGCCAGAAGCAAACAATTGCCAGAAAGCACCCAGAAAGTGAGGAGAAAGCCAGAAGACAGTGAAAGAAGCAATCAGGAGCATGACCCGTAGAGGGAGCAGAGACAGAGCTCCTTGGGACATAGGAATGATTGGAAAAGCAGGTTTGGAAATGTGAGCAAGGAAACTGCTTGCCGCTGTTTGTTCTAACTTCACTTGGGCTCCTGGGATTTTCTGCACATTCTTTACAAATAAACAGGCTTGCACCAAAGATATACCCGGCTTGTACAATCAGTTTCTGCTCCTAACAGAAACAGTCTGGAAAGGCTCCCAAAACTGGCCGACTGTTTGGGCCAAGGAGCAGCAATATTGATAGACTAACAGCAGCTTCAGATGTGGAGCTGTGGCCAGGACCAGTGTTGCATGAAGCTGTAGCTAAGCCAAATGGCAGTGGAAGAAGAATTACTTTCCCCTGACCGGTTTTTTCCCCCCTCAACAAAAAATCCTTGGTGTTCCTCATTAAAAAAAATTATTGTTAGGTGTTCCTTGGTCTTAAAAAGTTTAAGAAACACTGGAGTAGAGGGTGCATGTCACCACCACCTCCCCATCCAGGCTCTCTCTCCGGCAGCTGCTGCACTACACAGAACAGTGACCTGGAGTGACCATCTTTAGCCATCATGAAAGGTAGCTCCCTCCTGCTCCCCAAATGGGCTTGGCTGCTAGGGAGAGCAGCTAAACATGCCAGCTGGGTGGGGGAGATGAAGCGGGAGGACAGACCCCCCCCACACACACACACACACGCACATGCGTGTAACTCAGGTAGAGGAGGGAGACCATGGTAGCTCCAGGTTGGGCACAGGGTCACTGGAGAAGGTGCCAGGAGCAGCTTCCCTGGCCTCTGTTCATCCAGAGGTAGGAGTATTGTGTGTGTCCCGCGACTCCCCTGCTGATGTGGTTGAGTGCTGGGAAGAGCCTGATTATGTCAGACTAGGGCCGGTCCTAGTTGGGACACTGCTGTGGCCCAATCCCCACAGAGCTGGCAGAACTGGCTGCCCTGCCCCAGGGAGGTAAGGCTGGAAGTCCCTCGCAGAGGAAACACATGGGGTGCTTATGTGTTTTCCCCTTTACATTGTTCCCTGCAGTATCAGGAGGCAGAAGTCATAGATGCCCTCAGGCGTGGGATATCAGCCTCAGTCACACTCACCTTTGGTAAAGGATGTGAGTATTCAGAATAAGGTCCCCAGGCACTGGTAGGGATCTCAAATAGAAACCACTCAACTCTTTTTCCCATCTCGCCCCTTCCCCCACCACTACCACCCAGGCCAAACTCACCAGATTTAAGGCTCTCACTGTACTGTAGGCTTGCCAAGGGAAAGTGAGAAAGAGGTGTGTGTGTGTAACGGATACGATTCAAAGCTCTGAGGGAACCCACAATGCTGCCCCAGTTTTATTATTTCTTTAGCTTTTGCATATGTCCCCTTGAGGAACATCTCCTAGACACTGGGGGAGTACCTCCGTCAGATAATGAGGCAAAGCAGGAGGATTAAGGAGGACTTAACAAATACTTAACCATTTGGATTATTATTGTATTTTAAATTACAATTTTTTTACTGGACATGACTGTAGACTGGCTGCAAAGAGTAACCAGGAAAGGGCAGGTAGTCACGCCTGTGCATATGAAGTTCTCCAGTCATCTGGTGCTGCAAATAGTGAACACAGAGCATGGAGGGAGACAATACATGAAAAACTCCAAATGGAGAGCCAGGACAGGAGATGGGGCAGGAGTGAATGATTAAACTCATGGAGGAACATCAAAGATGCTGAGGGACCATCTATACTTAACTCCCTCTGCAGCCCATACACAACTTAGTTCCAGGCCATCCCCAAACTCCCCCCACACAGGGTATGTCTAGACTGCATCCCTCTGTCGGCAGAGGGATGCAGATTAGGCAGGTCGACATTGCAAATGAGGCAGGGATTTAAATATCCTGTGCCTAATTTGCATACAAATGGCCACCGCGTTTTGCCGACTCAGCACTTTGTTGGCAAAAAGCGGCAGTCTAGAGGGGGATCTGTTGAGAAAGAAAGCCTTTTTCGACAGAACCTGTAAACCTCCTTGCAGGAGGCATAAGGGATCTGTCGAAAAAGGCTTTCTTTCTTGACAGATCCCCTCTAGACTGCCGCTTTGCGACAAAGTGCTGATCGGCAAAACGCAGTGGGTTATATGCAAATTAGGCACGGGATATTTAAATCCTGCCTCATTGTAATGTCGACCTACTAATCTGCATCCCTCTGCCGACAGAGGGATGCAGTCTAGACATACACACAGTACTCACATGTTTCTGGCCCATGATAGTTTCCCTTCCACTCCGCCCCTAGGGGCACATTTCACAATGACAGTTAGACTTACACACAGTTGTGAGAGCATTGTTTGATAGAGTATTGTTCTGTATCATTTCCCTAACAGGAAATGGAAATCTGTATATTGCTCCTCAATAAAAATGTTGTCTTAGCAATATAATGAATCTTTGTCTCCTACACATGGTAGTTTCTGCAGAAATTCATGCACACTGGCAAGCGGCACATTTGCAGACTACAATTAACACTCAGGTAGCAATCATTAAAAGGATCATTCAAGGCAGTAAGTAAACAATGAGTGTCTGAATGCATTACAGAGAGACATATTACTGGGGCTCATTGTCAAAATTCTGCATTAGAACCTCTCTGATTCAAACAGCCTCTCCCTCCTCTCCCACTCTTTGAGCCCCACTAAGAGCCCTGATATCTGGCTGCTCAAAGTCAGCTGTCAGGATATCAACATCAATGCTCCAACCTGGGGGAACTCTCCCTCCCTGTTAACAATCCCCCCTTGCCGTGGTGGGGTGTCGTTGGTCCATTCCCCCCTTTTTCTCCTTAATAACGGTCCTGATTGAGGGTATCACTCACCAAGAACCTTTAATGCCGTCCCTTGTGGGTTCTTTGACACTTGTAGGAGTGGGGGAAAGCCCGCCCCTCCGACTCTGCGTCCTCCAGCCGTGCACACACCCCTGTCCTGGTAGCCGCCACCACCTTTTGAAGCCGGCACTGTCCTCCCCAGAATGCCGGCGCATGCGCCACTCGCCTCCCGCCAGCTGGGCGGCCTCCTGCCCCTGCGCAGGCGCTGTCCGCCACTCTCCAGCTGAGCCACCCCGCTCTGCCGCGCAGGCGCTGTCTTCCGCCTGCCAGCCGAGCCTTCCCGCGCTGCTGTGCTGGCGCTTGCCATGGCTGCTGAACAGCCCAAGCACGTCTGCTCCACTGGCGCAGCGCCGACCCTGGCCGATGCTGTAGTGCGGGATGCGGAGTCCTTCGGGGCTGTCCGCTGCACCCCATCACACTCCCTTAGAGTATGTCTACACTGCATTCCTCTTTCGAGAGAGGAATGCAAATGCAGCCGAGCGAAATTGCAAATGAAGCGGGGATTTGAATTTCCCACGCTTCATTTGCATAATTGCGGCTGGCCGCTTTTTCGAAATACCCTATTTCGAAAAAGAAAACGCTGTGTAGACAGGGTTACTTCGAGAAAAAAGCCTTCTTTTGAAATAACCCTTCCTCCTTATAAAATGAAGTTTAAGGGTTATTTAGAAAGTAGGGTTTTTTCTCGAAATAGACCCGTCTACACAGCATTTTTTTTCGAAATAGAGTATTTCGAAAAAGCGGTCGGTCGCGATTATACAAATGAAGCACGGGAAATTCAAATCCCCGCTTCATTTGCAATTTCGTTTGGCTGCATTTGCATTCTTTTCTCAAAAGAGGAATGCAGTGTAGTCATACTCTTAGATTCAGAAATGTTATGCAAAGTACAGCAGGCTGCTATGACCATCAGACTATGTTCCTCATTTAGATCTCGCCTGCCAAAAGGCAGCAACAGTTTAATCTGCCAAACACACATTAAGTGGTCATTCTGAACCTGCTGAGCCTATTGTTGAATTACTCCTTGCTGCTAGCAGTCATGGTTTATGATGTTAAGGCTTCATGAACCATGAGAGTATCTAATTTTTTTCCCTCGCGTTATTTTTTTCCTCCCCTTCTTGGGTAAATTTCCATTTTAAATCACCCATATCAAGACAGACATGTTTAATACTGACAAATCTGCTTTCTTTCAAAGTCAAAGGAGCCAGAATCCTCATCTGATTTAATACTCCCACAGGACCAGTATGTCTTGCAGAAGAAAGATGTAAGGGATCTGTAGTCAGCTAGCAAGACTACAGATCACTAGGCTGCCACCGTCTTGTATTCACTTTGTGCCACTTAGATGCTGGTAGCTCAAAAGATTTCTCTCTACAAAGGAGCACAGGTTTCAGCCCAAAAAAGACAAGAAGGCAAAATTCAGGATTAAAATTAGTCTTGGGTCCCCATGCCAGAGAAGGGCAAAGCCTCCCGCTGGAGAGAACCAAGCTGTGTCATAAAAGGGACCTCCTATCGAGAGACACCATGGAGCTGTTCACTGAGGGAAGCTGAGGAAATGGTCATGGGTCTCTCTCCAAAGGGGCCTGGCATTTCTGTTCTCCAGAACAGATCACAGCCAGGCACAGAGGATGCATCCAGAACAGCCTCAATGGAATGCTGACATTAGTCGCCAAAGACATTATCGGACAAAAAACTATTCCCAATATTCATCCATCTTTAACCTGTGACCCCACTGCACAGACACAGACTGCAGTCCTGCAAATGCCTGCACACGGTAGTAACTTTCCTCACCCTGTGTACTCGCAAGATTTGGACCTTGGGTTTCCAAACCAGCAATACATCCATGTGAAGCCCCATTGACTGCTATGGGGTCTGCTGATGCTCAGACATTTGAAAATGAAGTCACTTATGTAGGTGCTTAAAGGGAGAGGAGGAGTCTATATTTAGGATCTCTTCTTTTAAAAACATCTTAGCCTACAAATATTTCTCTCTGTGTGATCTTACCACTGAGTGGATTCAGTATTATGGACAGTTTCACCTACCGTGAGAGAATTATAAGACTTTTAGTCATGCAGAGGGGCAGTCCATTCTCTCTGCTTAGACCAGTGATTTTCAACCTTTTTTTCATTTGCAAATCCCTACAAAATTTCAAATGGAGGTGTAGACCCCTTTAGAAATCTTATACCTAGTCTCTGCCCACTTCCTCCCTCTGAGAGATCTGCGGACCACATGTTAAAAACCACTTAGAGCAAGCCAAGATATCATGGTTAATTACGCTGGCTTCCACTCACTGCTTATCCAAAGTGATATTTCTTAAACAATTTCTATAAATGCAGACACAATTATTCAGAAGCACTTTGTTTTCAATCCTTCTCGTATTTTCCTACTCCACTTTGGGGTTTGGAAGTGAATCACATTTTTAGAATCATATGGTAAACCTGAGGGGGACGGAAATTCTGGACTATTGTTTTGTGTCTTATCATCACAGTGGGTTGTAGCACTCAGGTTACATTATGACAAGAGAATTGTGATGAGAAGTAAAATAGGGTAAATCATTCCAGGATTTTCAAAACAACGTGTTGCTCTAAAAATCATAGCTATTAAAAACTAAAACATGAAGGGGGAGTTTCCTTCTTGGCTTTCTGTAAATTAAAACAATGAATTTTTAAATATGTCTGTGTTTCTATCAAAGCCTCTTCAGTAGGAAACTAATTGCTCAGGTTTGAAAATATCTCCTGTGCCTTGGGGTGAGGGAAGAGAACTAGGTGGGTGCTAAAATGTTCCTAGGTACCTAAATTTTCAGTGAACTGTTAAACAGATGCTCACTGACGAGAAAATCAGCTGCAACCAGCTGGCACTGATTCAGATCCAAATAGCTGGAACTGCCATAGAGACAGGTTCCATCAAGAGATACATATCTTTCATTTAAATTTTATTCTAATAAACGCTACAAGACATTAAAAAATCTACCATTTCAAACAGTGCACTAAACCCAGAAATGGTCAGATACATAATAAAAAGGACAGAAGTTCAGTTCCATTTATGTAAAAATTTGAACACACAGTTACTGCCTTCATAAAGTCAGTTTATCTCACATTGATACCAGCTCACTCTCCTGTGCTATGCTTAGATCATGTGGCAGAGCAAAGCTAAAGTCTTACCAGAGGCCAAATCCTGTTCCCATCTACACCTATGTAGCCCCCGTAAAGTCACTGGGGTTTGCACAGATGTAAATGAGGAAAGAATTTGGGCCTCGCTCTTTATTCAGTGTCATAGGTGAGGCTGCTCCATCCTTAATGATCTTCTGTTCCCCTGTTTTGACAACAGCACCGTGAAATAGCCTACTGAAGAGGACTGAGCAATGACTGGGTGGTTAATTGCAGAACCAAAATGAAATAAGCACATCTAAAATGTCTGCTTTCTCTTCTCATCAGACCCAAGCAGTCCAGCAACATTCTCTGCCAGTCTAAGCTTTCTCCATCTCAGCTTAGTTCACCTCAGTTCCTCCTCTCCAAATAAAGAGGTTCTAAAAATACAGGTATTGTGTACCCTTACTAAAGCTGAAACCAGAAGAAAGAATAGAGGACTGTGATGCCCTCGATACCCTCTTTGATACTGAGTGTGGGATTTGCCAGCCTAATCCAAAACAGTGACTGTCACTCAGTGGTCCAGAAGAAGACAAAACTTCTCCAATTTCCAGCAGCCTGAATCCCTTCCATTATGTAACGGTGAACAAATCGGTCTCACTACCTATGTATGCAATCAGTTAAACCTTACTCATAAAAACAAGAATCACCATGAGATACTGCAAAGCATCCCATAACTTCAGCTCTTGAGTTATAATCATGTGACGGTTTCCTTGGCCTTCATTTTCCTTTGGCCACTTGCCCACCTCATCTTATACATACATATCCCAAGTGCTTTGAGGTCTGCACTGCTACATAAGAGTCCATAGTCATTTCCCTGAGTCCTGCCTCTTCTTTTCCCCGAGGGCTCTCAGCCACAAGGAGAGTGGGAGATCCTTACCACTTTGCAGTGTAAGAGTTCAAAATGATTTAAGAGCAACAGTCAAAGGGTAACTCCATCTAGTTCTTGTCATACCAAGTGAAGATTAACACGGTGTCAGATTTTGAGGGTAAAACAGAAGGTATAAACAGAAGAAATTAGGGGAGACCCTCATCAGTACCAAAAAAGGAATAGTAGGCCCTTAAACTGTCTGCAGATGTACCTTCTTAGCCTGTGACCTCCTAACAAGCTATTCCTTGCAGCCCATCACATGTGAACACAAGCTAGGCAAGGTTAGAGTTGCTCAGCACTTAGGCCGTGTCTAGACTACACAGTTCCATTGGAAAAAGATACGCAAATTGAGAACCGCAATTTGCATATCTTTTTCTGGTTCTTTTTTCGGAAGAGGCTTTTCTGACATTTGGCCCGTCTACACTGAGCCAAATGGCAGGAAAAAAAAACTTTTTCGGAACATCCCTTCTTCCTTGTAAAACGAGGTTTACAGGGATACTGAAAAACTGCATCTGCTTTTCGGAAAAAATTTTCAGAAAAGCAGACATGTTCCTTGGACGAAAAACTCTGCAGTCTAGATGTAGCCTCAGACAGGAGACCTCAAAGGAAAAGCCCAATACTGCAGGAAGAGAGTTGTGCAATGTAGTAACTGGTAGAAGGCCAGTAACTCTCCAGTCCTGCCCCAGGGAGCACATATCAATGGACACAGTATTGTCTCTTGATTGCAGTTACTCTCCTGCATGTCCAGGTTTATTATGCCATAAAAGATCTTGGAGACCTATAAAAGCAGGAGGACACAAACTAGGTGCCTTTATTAGCAGTTGCTACGTAAGAGGAGGACAGGAGTTGCCCACAGCAAGTGGAGCTACCAGTTAAGTGGAGGAATATTCCGGTGTCTTTACCTGGAGCATTTCTTCCTATCTAAATATTGTGCATAATTACACCCTTTTCACCTACTGTCTAAACAGAGCAGTGTTGCGTGCCTGTAGATGAAAGGAAATCATACAAAAGAACTATGTTTTCAGTCCTCTGTGAGAGGAGTGTCCAAGGAAGTAGAGTGAGGTAACAAAACCAAATATACAAAAAAGCAGGGGAGGAGCGGACCAGAAGAGCCAGATAGCAGATCCAGGGAGAAGGGTACCAAACAGAAGATAATTATGCAGAGTAGAGATGAGGGTCAGTCAACAGAGAGACACGTTCTGGGAAATGGATAGTGCAAGAAGAACATAACAAATGTGAAGCAGAGACAAAATGATGAAGAGAAAAGGGAGCCACTGAGATAAACTATAATTTAAAATGGAAACACTTCTTGCATTAAAGACAATTAAACATCATGGAAAAGCAATGTTACAAAAACGGTTAATGTAGGTGCTTATTGTAGCTGCCACAGAGATGCTATGTGATCACTAAACAGAGGAGAGGTAATCTGTACATCATGAATGGAAGGGGAGGTGGGATTTTTGCCACACATATATATTTGTATTTTTAAAGGAATGTATGTGACAGGGGGATGCCTTCTTCCTCTGTGAATTTTGGATGGGATAAGTTACCTTCCTTTTCCCCCTCTGTGATGGTCAGATCAATTGCATCCACTTTAAATGTATGCTCTGTCTGAGAAGTAAAAACTAATTTTGTTACAAGTAGCATCTAAGATGACTATAACTGAATCAGAGAAAAATGTATATTTTATTGTATTTTTCAGTTATGTTTCCTTTGTGCCTATGACACCACTCTGTGTGTGGTAAGTTTCATTGTTTTCCCTATACAACGAGTCAGAGAGTCAGCTCCCATTGTTGTTTAGGTGAGTTTTCACACAGCAACAGGGGTGAGTGGGGGACAAACGAAAATGTGATTTCAAAACAAAAAAATTGGCAGGCGTATTTAAGGGCTGGTGTAGTACTCCAAGCTACTTTAATTTTTTTTAAACTGACTAAATTTAAAGTTAGCAAAGTCCCTTTAATACTTTAGCTTTCCTAGGAAAACAGAGATTCATACCATTGGGGGCTGTGATGGATAGGAGCAGTACTGACCAGCACTTGGTGACTAAACAATTAAACTCAGGTAGATAAGGGTGTTGGCAGGGAGCCAGAAGTACCAATGGGATAAAGTGCTGAAATTTAAATTGTAAATATATACCTGCTGACAATTCTCTTTGTATGAGTTTTTAAACCAGAAGGGGAATGAACATGATTTAAATCCGAACAGGAGTACCATGCCTCCAAAGAATTCGGGGCATGGAAATGGACTTGACCATGAAGGGATCATGAGTAAATAGGGGGGAAATGTATATTTAGTTGTGATCAGGTTATTTTCTTTGGTTTGTTGTTTGGTTAAGATTCTCTATGTGAATTCCACGTGACTTTCCTCTCCCATTCACCATATCTAAAATGTAGCCCAGAGAAATTATGTCTCTTTGTGTTTTAATCTGTTATTTTCACAGTTGCTCTGTAAACACCTAGCAACCAAGTATGCTTTAATTGTTGTGTCCTGGAAGGTAACAGGAGGTCTGTGTGAGTGCCTGTGTAGACTGAACAGTTAGCTATCAGAGATTGCAGTTTGTTTCCTGTGTTCTTTTTTCCTTTTTCAAGCTCTCTTGTGGTAAAACAGCTTGGGGGTACCCCTTGGGAAGAAGTTCGTGTGTTTCTTCTTGGGTTTCAGGGTTTTAATTCACTTGATGGTGGCAGCCTATTTCCCAGGGCCAGTGAATGTGTGACTCTGAGGAGTTTTGGAAGCAGAGGGGCAGTCCATTCTCTCTGCTTAGACCAGTGATTTTCAACCTTTTTTTCATTTGCAAATCCCTACAAAATTTCAAATGGAGGTGTAGACCCCTTTAGAAATCTTATACCTAGTCTCTGCCCACTTCCTCCTCTGAGAGATCTCGGACCACATGTTAAAAACCACTTAGAGCAAGCCAAGATATCATGGTTAATTACGCTGGCTTCCACTCACTGCTTATCCAAAGTGATATTTCTTAAACAATTTCTATAAATGCAGACACAATTATTCAGAAGCACTTTGTTTTCAATCCTTCTCGTATTTTCCTACTCCACTTTGGGGTTTGGAAGTGAATCACATTTTTAGAATCATATGGTAAACCTGAGGAGAAATTCTGGACTATTGTTTTGTGTCTTATCATCACAGTGGGTTGTAGCACTCAGGTTACATTATGACAAGAGAATTGTGATGAGAAGTAAAATAGGGTAAATCATTCCAGGATTTTCAAAACAACGTGTTGCCTCTAAAAATCATAGCTATTAAAAACTAAAACATGAAGGGGGAGTTTCCTTCTTGGCTTTCTGTAAATTAAAACAATGAATTTTTAAATATGTCTGTGTTTCTATCAAAGCCTCTTCAGTAGGAAACTAATTGCTCAGGTTTGAAAATATCTCCTGTGCCTTGGGGTGAGGGAAGAGAACTAGGTGGGTGCTAAAATGTTCCTAGGTACCTAAATTTTCAGTGAACTGTTAAACAGATGCTCACTGACGAGAAAATCAGCTGCAACCAGCTGGCACTGATTCAGATCCAAATAGCTGGAACTGCCATAGAGACAGGTTCCATCAAGAGATACATATCTTTCATTTAAATTTTATTCTAATAAACGCTACAAGACATTAAAAAATCTACCATTTCAAACAGTGCACTAAACCCAGAAATGGTCAGATACATAATAAAAAGGACAGAAGTTCAGTTCCATTTATGTAAAAATTTGAACACACAGTTACTGCCTTCATAAAGTCAGTTTATCTCACATTGATACCAGCTCACTCTCCTGTGCTATGCTTAGATCATGTGGCAGAGCAAAGCTAAAGTCTTACCAGAGGCCAAATCCTGTTCCCATCTACACCTATGTAGCCCCCGTAAAGTCACTGGGGTTTGCACAGATGTAAATGAGGAAAGAATTTGGGCCTCGCTCTTTATTCAGTGTCATAGGTGAGGCTGCTCCATCCTTAATGATCTTCTGTTCCCCTGTTTTGACAACAGCACCGTGAAATAGCCTACTGAAGAGGACTGAGCAATGACTGGGTGGTTAATTGCAGAACCAAAATGAAATAAGCACATCTAAAATGTCTGCTTTCTCTTCTCATCAGACCCAAGCAGTCCAGCAACATACTCTGCCAGTCTAAGCTTTCTCCATCTCAGCTTAGTTCACCTCAGTTCCTCCTCTCCAAATAAAGAGGTTCTAAAAAATACAGGTATTGTGTACCCTTACTAAAGCTGAAACCAGAAGAAAGAATAGAGGACTGTGATGCCCTCGATACCCTCTTTGATACTGAGTGTGGGATTTGCCAGCCTAATCCAAAACAGTGACTGTCACTCAGTGGTCCAGAAGAAGACAAAACTTCTCCAATTTCCAGCAGCCTGAATCCCTTCCATTATGTAACGGTGAACAAATCGGTCTCACTACCTATGTATGCAATCAGTTAAACCTTACTCATAAAAACAAGAATCACCATGAGATACTGCAAAGCATCCCATAACTTCAGCTCTTGAGTTATAATCATGTGACGGTTTCCTTGGCCTTCATTTTCCTTTGGCCACTTGCCCACCTCATCTTATACATACATATCCCAAGTGCTTTGAGGTCTGCACTGCTACATAAGAGTCCATAGTCATTTCCTGAGTCCTGCCTCTTCTTTTCCCGAGGGCTCTCAGCCACAAGGAGAGTGGGAGATCCTTACCACTTTGCAGTGTAAGAGTTCAAAATGATTTAAGAGCAACAGTCAAAGGGTAACTCCATCTAGTTCTTGTCATACCAAGTGAAGATTAACACGGTGTCAGATTTTGAGGTAAAACAGAAGGTATAAACAGAAGAAATTAGGGAGACCCTCATCAGTACCAAAAAGGAATAGTAGGCCCTTAAACTGTCTGCAGATGTACCTTCTTAGCCTGTGACCTCCTAACAAGCTATTCCTTGCAGCCCATCACATGTGAACACAAGCTAGGCAAGGTTAGAGTTGCTCAGCACTTAGGCCGTGTCTAGACTACACAGTTCCATTGGAAAAGATCATAAATTGAGAACCGCAATTTGCATATCTTTTCTGGTTCTTTTTCGGAAGAGGCTTTTCTGACATTTGGCCCGTCTACACTGAGCCAAATGGCAGGTCTTCCTTGTAAACGAGGTTTACAGGGATACTGAAAAACTGCATCTGCTTTTCGGAAAAAATTTTCAGAAAAGCAGACATGTTCCTTGGACGAAAAACTCTGCAGTCTAGATGTAGCCTCAGACAGGAGACCTCAAAGGAAAAGCCCAATACTGCAGGAAGAGAGTTGTGCAATGTAGTAACTGGTAGAAGGCCAGTAACTCTCAGTCCTGCCCCAGGAGCACATATCAATGGACACAGTATTGTCTCTTGATTGCAGTTACTCTCCTGCATGTCCAGGTTTATTATGCCATAAAAGATCTTGGAGACCTATAAAAGCAGGAGGACACAAACTAGGTGCCTTTATTAGCAGTTGCTACGTAAGAGGACAGGAGTTGCCCACAGCAAGTGGAGCTACCAGTTAAGTGGAGGAATATTCCGGTGTCTTTACCTGGAGCATTTCTTCCTATCTAAATATTGTGCATAATTACACCCTTTTCACCTACTGTCTAAACAGAGCAGTGTTGCGTGCCTGTAGATGAAAGGAAATCATACAAAAGAACTATGTTTTCAGTCCTCTGTGAGAAGTGTCCAAGGAAGTAGAGTGAGGTAACAAAACCAAATATACAAAAAGCAGGAGGAGCGGACCAGAAGAGCCAGATAGCAGATCCAGGGAGAAGGGTACCAAACAGAAGATAATTATGCAGAGTAGAGATGAGGGTCAGTCAACAGAGAGCGTTCTGGGAAATGGATAGTGCAAGAAGAACATAACAAATGTGAAGCAGAGACAAAATGATGAAGAGAAAAGGGAGCCACTGAGATAAACTATAATTTAAAATGGAAACACTTCTTGCATTAAAGACAATTAAACATCATGGAAAAGCAATGTTACAAAAACGGTTAATGTAGGTGCTTATTGTAGCTGCCACAGAGATGCTATGTGATCACTAAACAGAGGAGAGGTAATCTGTACATCATGAATGGAAGGGGAGGTGGGATTTTTGCCACATATATATTTTATATTTTTAAAGGAATGTATGTGACAGGGGATGCCTTCTTCCTCTGTGAATTTTGGATGGGATAAGTTACCTTCCTTTTCCCCTCTGTGATGGTCAGATCAATTGCATCCACTTTAAATGTATGCTCTGTCTGAGAAGTAAAAACTAATTTTGTTACAAGTAGCATCTAAGATGACTATAACTGAATCAGAGAAAAATGTATATTTTATTGTATTTTTCAGTTATGTTTCCTTTGTGCCTATGACACCACTCTGTGTGTGGTAAGTTTCATTGTTTTCCCTATACAACGAGTCAGAGAGTCAGCTCCCATTGTTGTTTAGGTGAGTTTTTCACACAGCAACAGGGGTGAGTGGGGGACAAACGAAAATGTGATTTCAAAACAAAAAAATTGGCAGGCGTATTTAAGGGCTGGTGTAGTACTCCAAGCTACTTTAATTTTTTTTAAACTGACTAAATTTAAAGTTAGCAAAGTCCCTTTAATACTTTAGCTTTCCTAGGAAAACAGAGATTCATACCATTGGGGGCTGTGATGGATAGGAGCAGTACTGACCAGCACTTGGTGACTAAACAATTAAACTCAGGTAGATAAGGGTGTTGGCAGGGAGCCAGAAGTACCAATGGGATAAAGTGCTGAAATTTAAATTGTAAATATATACCTGCTGACAATTCTCTTTGTATGAGTTTTTAAACCAGAAGGGGAATGAACATGATTTAAATCCGAACAGGAGTACCATGCCTCCAAAGAATTCGGGGCATGGAAATGGACTTGACCATGAAGGGATCATGAGTAAATAGGGGGGAAATGTATATTTAGTTGTGATCAGGTTATTTTCTTTGGTTTGTTGTTTGGTTAAGATTCTCTATGTGAATTCCACGTGACTTTCCTCTCCCATTCACCATATCTAAAATGTAGCCCAGAGAAATTATGTCTCTTTGTGTTTTAATCTGTTATTTTCACAGTTGCTCTGTAAACACCTAGCAACCAAGTATGCTTTAATTGTTGTGTCCTGGAAGGTAACAGGAGGTCTGTGTGAGTGCCTGTGTAGACTGAACAGTTAGCTATCAGAGATTGCAGTTTGTTTCCTGTGTTCTTTTTTCCTTTTTCAAGCTCTCTTGTGGTAAAACAGCTTGGGGGTACCCCTTGGGAAGAAGTTCGTGTGTTTCTTCTTGGGTTTCAGGGTTTTAATTCACTTGATGGTGGCAGCCTATTTCCCAGGGCCAGTGAATGTGTGACTCTGAGGAGTTTTGGAAGCAGAGCCTATAGGGGCAAGATATTTTTTAGGTGTCTTGCAGACTCCCACCTTCTGCACTCAGAGTGCTAGAGTGGGGAAAAGGTTCTGGTGGTTGGCAGTGTTCCCTGTAAGATTTTCCATCTGTGAGTGGAGTGAGTTTTGTCTTGTGCACCAATATTGGGGTCATGTGCGCGTCTTCGGATGTGTGCCACCATGGTACCCACCAGTTACTAACAATTACTAACTCTTTCCTCTTTTTCGCTCTGGTGAGGCCACATCTGGAGTATTGTGTCCAGTTCTGGGCCCCCCACTACAAAAAGGATGTGGACACATTGGAGAGGGTCCAGCGGAGGGCAACCAAAATGATTAGGGGGCTGGAGCATATGATCTATGAGGAGAGGCTGAGGGAGTTGGGTCTGTTTAGTCTGCAGAAGCAAAGAGTGAGGGGGGATTTGATAGCAGCCTTCAACTTCCTGAAGGGAGCTTCCAAAGAGGATGGAGAAAGGTTGTTCTCAGTGGTGTCAGATGGCAGAACAAGGAGCAATGATCTCAAGTTGCGGTGGGAGAGGTCCAGGTTGGATATTAGGAAAAACTATTTCACTAGGAGAGTGGTGAAGCACTGGAATGGGTTACCTAGGGAAGCAGTGGAGTCTCCATCCCTAGAGGTGTTTAAGTCACGGCTTGACAAAGCCCTGGCTGGGTTGATTTAGTTGGGATTGGTCCTGCCTAGAGCAGGGGGCTGGACTTGATGACCTTCTGAGGTCTTTTCCAGCTCTATGGTTCTATGATTCTATGAAATATCTTTTATATATTTTTAAATGTTATGGAAGAAAGAACACTAAAACAAGGGATAATTAATAAGGTGCATGACTCTAAATAAAATGAAATCAAGTAAATAAAATTAATACTGCAAATTTTTCAGTAGCCGTGGGGGTCTCCATGTCCTGCTGCCTGCAGCCATTGCCCCCACAGCTCCTATTGGCCACAGTAGCACTTGGGGTGGGGACAATGTGTGGAGACATACACACCCCACCCAGGGTCCACAGGGACATGATGGCAGCCACATAGAGCAAGTGGACAGGAAGCTGTTCTAGCCTTGATGCACTTGCCCATTATGGCAATAAGGACCCCTAGGCCATTTAAATTGCCCAGAGCCAGCAGGTGGGCCAAGGGACACACTGGGGGGATGTGAATGGGCAGCAGGTGGGGCCAGAGGAGAGACCTCGCCCCAATCTTTACTGAAGCAGGGTCCCCAGGCCAGGAATATTCCAGGAGCCCAGACACCATGGGCCCATATTATTCATTGCCCCAATTCAGTCTTACATACCACCTGTTATTTATTAAGCAGGGCAAATGGCATGGAACAGATATTCAGGGAATCTGCAAGTAGCTGGTGAAATATTAGCGACATCATAAGTATAATGACTGTAGAAATCAACATTACTCCAGCTGCACTGAACAGTTCACGTGCTCACAAGGCCACCAAATTCATAAGTATCCTAGCTGATTAATACATTATCATCAAGTAGTCCTCTCAGAATTTTTACTAGGTTTCTGCCATGTTATGCCTAATCCTGCCACAAATAATTATGTCATCCAACATATCTTCACATATGCTACCACACTATTATATTTATGGAATTATCTGTTAATACAGTACTTTCTATATGCTGAAAATGTTTAAAAGAAACCTTACATATCCGTAAAATAAAGACAAAATTCAGGATATTAGGTTTAATAATTATGCAGTTGTAGGTCAACTGTATTTGTGTGTTTCCTCCCCTTCTGTTTTGTTTTTAAGAGTCTGGTATATTTTGTACAGAACATCTCTCTAACAAAACTACAATAATGATTTACCACATAACAACACACACAAATATCACAGTCTTTTTTGTAACACTACTGGGGTGAATTCAAATGTGTCAGATCTTGAAGTTTCTTAATTAAGCCCACATAAGATAGCCACTTGGTCACTTGTGAATGCATATGATATGTATCTTGTGAATTTTCTTTACAACTGGTTTCAGTGGGGGGCCAAGACTTAAATATGAAAATTTCTAAAATTACTAGTACCTAGAAAGCACTCAAAGAATGTATTTAAAATATCAGATCTGCTTCTGTGAATTTTGATACATTTTAATGTAATTTGCTAATAATTATCACAGCTGCATATCTATGCTTCTCACAACTGGAGATTTATTTTTGCCAGCTTCTATACTCCTAAAACAAGAAAATGGCGATAGACACTGATGTTGTTTTTGTTGATATTCAAGGAAAACACAAAAACACACACACACAAAATATGATGAGCATGGCATTTAAATACAAAAATTGTTACTTACATTGGTGCAAGGATTGTAAGCCTACAATTAGAGCCATCCCTAAGGGGTAGTGAATTTAGGCAACAACTCCAGGTCCTGCGCTTTGGAAGGCTTCATGGGATGGCACGATTAGCCCATGAATGGCCCTAGAAATGATGGATCAATCCCAGAAGTAACAGTTTTAATGGGGCCCAGGCTTGTACGCACATCCATTTGTTCAAAAAATGTGGTGTGGTTAGGGAATGTAGCCAGCCGCGTGGTGTTCGGCTGGAACTGGAACCAGGCCCACAGTGAGGCTGCCCCAGCTGGAACAGCCTCACTGGACCCTGGCTCCAGCTGCAGCAAACAGGGCCAGGGCAGCTGCCCGCCATGCAGCCCCACCAGAATCCACCAGGCCACTACCACCACCATTCACCTTCCGGTCCAGCAAAAAAGTGAGTGGTGGCGTGTGCTGCTATGCGACTCTGCAAACAAGTTTGGTGGGCCTAAAATTTCTTATGCGCAGCTGCACAGACGCACAGCTTAGAGGGAACCCTGCTGGTGGGTTACATAGCCTTTCACTTTTATATCAAGAGTTTCAGGCTATGTCTACACTACGGGGCTTTATTGGAAAAAGATATTCAAATTGCACTCCGTAATTTGAATACCTTTTTCCAATAGTTTTTTCAAAAGAGGCTTTTCTGAAATTTGGCCCGTCTACACTGGGCCAAATTTCGGTTAAAAACCCTCTTTCAGAAGAGCCCTTCTTGCTCATGGGAGGAGGAAGACAGGGCTTCCAAAAGAGCGCATCTGCTCTTCCACAAAAAAAAGTGGAAGAGCAGACATGTTCCTTGGACACAGCAGAGTTTTTCCGGGAGACCCAACCCCCGTAGTCCAGACATAGCCTCAATCTAGTCTCAGAACAGGAGTAACCAAGCCCTGGTCTACACTAGGGAGATATTTTGAAATAACCCCCCTTATTCTGAAATTATAAGTGGAACATCCACACTAGCAAGCCTGTTATTTCGAAATAACAGGCTGGTTATTTCAAAATCTGTACTCCCACTTTCCTTGGGGAATAAGCTTATTTTGAAAGAGTTATTTCAGGAGTTATTATTTTGAACTTAGTTATTTTGAAATAATTTCCTAGAGTAGACATGCCCTGAAAATCACTGCCATGTGCTCACTCAATGCAGAAAGAGATCATAATAATATTTTGCCTTTATACAGAGTCTTTCATCCATGGAGCTCAAAGCACTTTTACGAGTAAGTTTTATTACGCCTCTTAATTAACAACACACCTCTGAGAGATAACATGTAAGCATTAATATAACTATGTGACAGATGAGTAAATTGGGGCACGTCAGGTCAAAGAAATAACAATAAATTATTCCCCGTAAGCATTCTAACCAGCAGACCATGCTGTCCCAACTGGTTTTTCTCTCCGTTGAGCTCCTCAGAGTTTAGCTGCTCACATCAAAAAACCTTCTACCACGCTGGTAGTACTTGACAGGAGAGGAACTGAGGAAGGAAGAGACACCTGGAGGCTGAGCTTCTCCAGCCCTGTCTCCAGATGACTTTGTCTCTCGCGGGTTCAGGCCGAAAGTGCATTGGTGGGTACAGCATGAATGAAGCTTGTGCCACTGCTACCTGTGTTGTACCTGCTCTGGGGCTAAACAAAGGAGTCGGTTCTCCAGAGTTTCATTCCAGCACTTTTCACCATTGCTAAATTCCCTCTAAAAACAAAAAGAGAGCGACAGGGAGAGATAACATTATCTCCAGGGAAACAGACTCATACTACCTCATCCTTTGCTCTCAAGGAGTCAGCCAGTTTCTCTCTGCCTGCAAGATGGTCACACCGTAATGAAGTGGGTTGGATTCTCAAGGATAATGAATGCAAAAGTAAGCAGTGATGGAAATGCCGAGCCAGGCTCCATCAGTCATTCCTGAGCTCTGGAATCCATTAAGAAGGGCATCAAGGGACTAGAGACAGAGTGAGCATGTGAATGTCTGTTTTTGGATGCAAGAAATGATTAGGAATGCAGGATATTCCAAGGTAACGTTTATTGGCTCCCAAGAAGCATACCCCTTGCCTTGCAATGAAAAGCCAATCTCTGGGATATCATAATGCCTCTCTTATCCCTTCAGCTGCTGTGTTTCTGCTTAGTAGTATTAAGAGAGTTTAAGTATTTTAATTGTTCATTACGAAGATTGATTCATGCTTCAAGTTGCTTTTTTTAAACCCATCCAAAAAAGATTTCTGCTCTGCAGCACTAACTTTTTCATACACGCTCTCCTCCCTCCTCCTCTCCCTTCACAGAGAGAGAGCAGAAAAAGACATATCCCATTCATTCCATCATCCTCAGGCATTCATAAATGCAAATGATCCCATTCACGCTTATGGCATGGTCACTGCACATCCCCATTCACACAGGCACACACTGCAGATTGCAGAATTGCATTCACTCTTGCATTTTACTTATGCCAAAGATTGTTTATTTTTTGCTGCAATGCTTTGTTCCTTACTGCTGAGTTAATATAGCAGACAAGACATATTCATGCAAATATGAAATGGCAAAATTAAACCATGTGCTCTCTATTAGAAATAATGTTAAAATCTCTTAAGAGGAAAATGCAAGAGTCAGATTTTCAGCATCCCCCCTTCAAGCAGCTTTGCACCGGGAACAATTATATCTTCCATTATTTCATGAATGAACTTTGTGGTTTGAAAAGTGATTTGGGACACTACGTAAAGAAAGATTTCTTCCAGGAATTTTGCAAGTGGTTTCTCAGCAGCAGTATTTGGAATACCTTTTATAAATCAGTGTTCTTAAAGGAATATATGTGCTTCTTTATATATTGTGTAGCAAGTCTTAGATTTCCATTTTTAAGGGTGCAAATGGCCCAGCTAGCCACAACCCCATGAACCAGGTCCAGCTATATATATAATTTTTCAAGGTTCCTTATTACCAAAAATCAAACTTTAGGCCTGTTGATCCTTACAGGCAAGCCACAACTTGACCCCTGCAGTAAGCTTTTTGGTTGCGTTAAGCCTTCCCAAGTAGCAGGCTTCCATATTTATACTGTTTTTCCAGATAAGATTGTGGTTTATATATTTCTGGATTCTGTTAATAAAATTATTACTGAAAATAATATTCACCATGCATTTTGTTTACCAGCTGTTGGTTTTTCTGAGTCAGAATCACCCAAACACAAGAGGGCTGCCTATTTTATATGTTATAGAAGAGATGCACATTTGCACATGAACTGCACCAAGTCCTTCAGAACAGCTAAGAACCTGTCCCGCTGCTGCCAAGGCCCAGAGGAGAACATAGGAAGCTTTCAAGACCAGAGCCTCATGCAGGATCAAGAATTATGCAAATCTGATTGGACAACAAAACCATCACCTCTTTTATATGGATAGCCCATTATATGCATTTTATATCATGGGTGTTCAGTTTACTACCTATTACCCTCTTAAACCTCAGTCCTGGATGGGGGAGCTTCTGAGCCCTAATCTCTCCTTACCATCTAGAACATAAGAACATAAGAACATAAGAACGGTCGTAGCGGGTCAGACCAAAGGTCCATCTAGCCCAGTATCCTGTCTGCCGACAGTGGCCAGCACCAGGTGCCCCAGAGGGGGTGGACCGAAGACAATGATCTGAACAGACTTTGGCTGACAAGTCCCACATGCTTCTATTTTAAGCAAGCCAATTTGTATTTGTTCTGCTTGTTACATTCACCACTTGTTCTGAATGCTGTTTGTATCTGAGGAGAAGAGGAAATGTACAACAAGAAAAAATTATATACTTGTTACATTTTTGTTCTAACCCTTTCTCTTCCCATTACTGCTTCCCACTCTTCCCCTTTCCATTTTTCTTTTTTGTTTTCTGCTTTTTATGTATTATTAGCTTTGGAATAATCTTGACTGAATACAATGTGAATCTAATGGAAGGGACTAATTACACTACCTCTGAGGACTAATTATACCATCTGTGACTGACAGCTTCTCTTGCCTCCTCAATTCCTGGTAGATGGGGCTATAATATCAACTGTTCTGAATCTTCCAGTTCGTAAAGGGGGGAAGGGGACATGCAAGGGGTCAGAGTCCCATATAATTTTTTAAATCAATCTGAGTAGCTGAAGGGTTGCACTTTACATACTGTTTTATAGAAGCCGGTGCTCCCAAATTATGATAGCCCTCACACACTTTCTCAGACTACTTTAATCAATGGATGTGAAAGAAGAAATACACTGAAAAATACACTTAATGCTACATTAATTTTTTTTAGTAAGTTTCTCTGAGATGATACTGTCCCCTAGCCTGACTGGCTGAGTTGGTAAAGAAGCTTATCTGCTTTCCTTCAGGTCCTAACAAGCTAGAAAGGGAGAAATTTCCACCCATTCTTTTAGAGGTCTACTCCCAGGGACCCACGGAGCCCAGGTAAAATATGGAATAGGATTTACTAAAAACCCTGAATCCCTAGAAG
The DNA here is from genome assembly GCA_019425775.1 of Rafetus swinhoei. NCBI lineage: Eukaryota > Metazoa > Chordata > Testudines > Trionychidae > Rafetus > Rafetus swinhoei. Next base: position 261,839,293 of record CM033437.1, on the reverse strand, counting down.
CAGAAGTAGTTGGTTGTTTCCTGAGCTATCATCAATGGTCTGAATAAATCACTACACTTTACAATGACATGTGGGCCTGATGGAGAGCTTCAGCCCCATGAACCCCTCTTCTGTCAATTCCTAAAAGGCTTATGCTGCATATCCTATCAGACATGGATTCAGGGTGCAAGCCTGGGAGAAAACAAGCCTGCCTTTGATCTTTGTAACCACCTGAGATAGAAACTGATTACAGCTCTAAGGAGGAGGAGAGCCTGAACTGCTTTCCTGTACCTGCCTCCAGTAGACTTGTCCACAGTGCCCTATGGCTGCTACTTGCCTGGGCAGCATTCTGTGTCTGGCACATTGACTATTGACGGTTGTTTTGCTGGAGTGCATGTTCAGACAGTGTCCCTGATGATGTGTCTAGAGAAGAGATGCAGCCTTGTACAGTGGGTCAGTGAACTCAGAACTGTAATGCTTTAAAATGGCTGAATTTTTTCCTCTTTGCCGCCAATTCTGATGCAATCTTTTCTCCTCTTCCTTTCTCCCCTATAGCTTGTACAGGATCTTGTTGTAGTTGCTACCCTGGGGGGGGTGTGTGTGTGTGTGTGTGTGTATGCATACACACACGCACACACACACACTTACTAAAATATAGGACTCAGAAATCAGAGCTGTCTTCCAAGATGCTGGGTATCACTTCTCTCGGTGGGGTTACTTTGGTGTTGAAGTGTATTGTATCGTCAAGGAAAGGTGTTAGAATCTATAGCTCTTGATCCTTGCAAACTCTAAAGTTTAGAGCCAGCACCACCAGCAATGCCATCAGTTATTCGCATCTAACAGCTGCAGTAATTCTTGCATTGAGGTCTGCAGTCCCCCCATGGAGACTTAATAATATCCCTTAAAGCAGCAATGAGCAACCTAGGTAGTGAGTGGGCCGCATGAGTGGCCCTCCATCTCAGTGGGCTGCAAGATTGTTGTAACCAAGACAGTCTCCCAGGATAGGGTAGTTTTGCTAACAGTGCTTGCATATCTGGGATTTGCAAGATGAGCCAATTGAACCGTAGCAGTGCTTTGATTGGATGCAGAGGGAGCACATGGCTCTCACAGTCAATGTTGTGTGTCATCAGCACCTCACTTCATGTGCCCTCACCTCATGTGTGTGTCACTTTAGTAATACCAGTAGGAAAAAAACATGCTGATGGAAGCCAGAGGAATCTGGCAACCTTACACGTGAGCAAATACAAATAAAATGTCTTGTGTGCCACACATAGAAGAACCCTTTTGTGCTACAGGTTGCCTACCACTGCCTTACGGCCTGACTTTTGTCCTACACAATTTGTGGCACAAACCTGGGGCTGCATTCAGACTGCACTTTGGTGAAGCTTTTCAGATAGGCCAAAGGTGATGTACGTGGGATTGTACTCTCCCCTCACCCCAGAAAACGGTCCTTCCAAGCAGGGCTAAAGCATTTTGGAAAGTTCTAATATGCACGGTAAGTTTATACTGCCACTTTCCATTCTGTACCAGGTATGTGAAGAAATACATACCAGCCCAGAGAAAGGAGGACATTTTCCAATCGACGCCCACCATCTTGTACTGTTTGCTACTATGCCTCTTCCTCCCAGGTATGTGCAGCAGTAGGCAGTGGGATAAAAAACTGAGGGAAAGGGAAAGAGATGGGCTCTGAAAGCAATAAAATCCAGCAGCTTTTTTACTAAGCAATCTTTGTGCCTTCCTTGCAGTTGGGTTCCTCCCCCGCCCTTCACCTCATTTTTAATAAGTGCTTTTCACGTTGTCCCGTATTCACTCCCAACTCAGAGGACACACCAGCTGTTCCATTTAGAATTATCCTATTTTTGCAGTTCTGCCAGGTTCTGTAAATGCTGGTTATGGGAGGCAGGAGGGGAGAGAAAAGGATGGAGGAGGGGTGGAAATAGGAGAGGATGGAAGATAGCGAAGGGAGGAGAGAAGCAGGAAGATGGAGACATGAAAGGGTTTGAGGGGAGAACAAAAGCGGAGGAGTCTTACAAGGGAGAGAGGAAGGACATAAGAGGATGAAGGGATAAAGGAGATGGGGGCACAGAGGAAAGGAGAAGTAGAAGATGGAGGCAGTGAGGAAAAGATGGGAAAGATAGGGTAGCAAACAGGTAATGGGGAAGGAAGAGACAAGGAAGCAGATCAGATAAGGAAGAAAAAGGGAAACTAATTGGGGGAAGAAGGAGAGAGAGATGCCAGGCTGCTGTTTGTATTGCTGGCTGTTGTCACAGAGGGAAGGGTTTGCAGAAGGAGTACAGAGCAGGGAACTGAGGGGCAGAATTCCTGAATGCTATTCCTGTTGTATTCCACTGGGCTAAGAGTGTGACCTTGAGCAAATCACTTCACTGCTTCTGTGCCTTAGCTTTCTTACCTGTAAAATGGGGGTGGAATATTAATCTCTCTCTCAGAGGTTAAGGTTTGATTAAATATCGGTAAGGTGCTCTGAGAGCTCGGGTGGAAGGTGCCAGAGAAGTCTTATCTGATTTTTTTTGATTATACAAAGATATGTATAATTTCATTTATTTATTCGGGCCAGGCAGAGACTTGATGGTTGCTTAGTTACCAGAGAATAATAATGGAGAAGCTGTTCAGTCTATATTGCATGGAAGAAGGGGGCTGTGGTTTGACATCATGTTATACACAGCCACCTGCTAACCAGAGCTGGAGTCAGCGACTAGATTAAGCCTGTTCGTGTAACACATGTTACAACATAGAGGGGCAGGGGAGGAAATAGCCTTGTCTGTTCATATACAGCATAGAAGAAATAACCACCGTGTGCACAGAGGGATAACTGAACTATGGGGCTAAGCAGCTATGCGTCAAGTTGTTGTTACACATTTCTTATGCCGCATTTCATAGGAGAGCAAAATCCCCCTGCTCTTAGGCCTCGATTCCTCCTGTCCCAATACAATAACCGCTTCCAGCATGACACTGGCATGTACTAACAGAAATGAGCACCTGTGCCAACTAGTCTAGGGGGTTTATGATATGAACAAATTAGTCCACAGATGAAAAGCTAAACCAAGTGCTACACTATTCCCTATCTCATGCTTTCATTCTAAAACCTTACCAGCACCTTGGTCTCAGCCTTGTTACATTTTAGCCTGTTCTATGCTGGGGAAACTTCTCCCAAAATCTACACAGTTTTAAAACCAGTTCAACTCATGTGACTTTATAACCGGTTGAAGCCATAGTGTAGATCAGGCTCCAGTTGGACTGACCTGTTTCCATTACACTGGTTTAAAAATCTACTGAATGTAATCCTAAAATCAGCTCAGTAAAAACAGTCCAAACTGCCTAAAGGCTGAGCTACACTTTGGCTCCTAATAGTATAATATAATATAGGATAATAATATAAATGAGCTATTGTGAGGCTTAATGTGCACAGAACACTTTGGAAAAATAAATAAAGTGCAGAACTGCCAAATGACACAAAAGCTTACAAAGCTTGAGGCAGACTCTAAAAAAATTCATGAGAAAGACCTAAAAACCATGAGGTTTTTCCCAAAGATTATGTTGTGTTTTTTGGTCTGCCTGTTGCTTTTTGAACTCCTCCTGCCGCTGTGTGTGCACCTACATTCAAGTGTGTGTGTGTTACATTGCTGCATATTCTCCCATATTTATTAAATAAGGTGGTTTCCTTCCTCCCCCCCCCCACCGCCATTGCTGATGCTCTCATTGGTTGCCTGATGCTGAGGAGATGCCAGCTTTTCCCAAATCCAAAATGTTAATTAATTCTGTGCCCCACAGCAGCCAGACCCCCACCCCAATAATGAATTATGAACATACCCCCAGCCTCCATATCAGTTCTGCCTCCCCACCCCCACATCTGACCCTTCTTCCCCTCCCCCCAACCCAGTGCACTTCAGCTCCTCCTGAAACTCCAGGAGTTTTTTTATCCCATCTCTCCATTTCCAGGTCCAGTGTTGCAGGGATGAAAGGGGGAAAGGATTTCCACTAAATCAAGCCTCCATTATGCCCGTTTGGTCCTGTGGGCAGAAGAAACTCTCTGGCTCCCTAAACCTCACCTTAACCTTAAGGTTATGCCTCACTCCTGTATCCTCAGGGATAAAACGGAAGGTTTCAGTGGAAATCATGATTTTCTATTTTTCTGATTCTCACCAAAAGCAAGACAGTTCTACCCATGGATGCCTAGAATATTCTCTGAAATTTTGGAATTGATCAGATACATATTTCAACAGTTATGGTACATTCAGACAAACAAATTCCATAGAATTGAGTATAGGGTGTCACTTCACTCTGACAACTAGGTCTGTTAGGTAGGTAGTGTGGGGGAAGTCCAAAAAAAATTAAAAACAAGGAGGATTCAATCTTGAAACAAATGGGAAATGGTTGCAAGAGTTTGAGAAGGGGGTGGTGTGATCATAGTATCACATGTAGATTGCTAGGGAAGGCAGTTACAAGAGAAAGAGAGGAGCTGAAGAGTGAATAAGGATTTCTGCAGAAGTTGAGCTGAGGGAATGGCCTATGTGGAGACATTAAAGTCAACTTATTTGCAACGTCCGTTTTAGGGCTTTGTGTGCATCACCAATCACAAACTAAGGTTGGTTGGACTTGGTCAGCACTTTGATGGAAGCCATAGAAAATACACTTGGGGATGGTGTTGTTGGTTCAGTAGGTAGCTTTTTTTCCCTTTGAGAAGGTAATGAACAAGTGCCTCTGCCAAGGAAAACTGTACTGCTGAAGATGTTGTCTGACAAAGAAGATCTACTCCATGTCCACAATGTGGGTGTTTCAGTTTCTCATGATATCCTGATCTGCCCTTCACCAGAATGGCCCACTATCTCCCACTGCTGTCTATAGAACTAAAGCTACAGCCTGCCCTCAACCAAACTGGTTGCCACTTCACAACATCTTTTGCAGGTGAAACTAATATTACTGTCAACAAAAATGGCCGCTATACCCCATTGCCTCCAATGAGGCTAAAGCCAGGCTGCCCTCAGGAAATATGGTGGCCCGTTAGTCACCCTGTGAGGGGCCAGCAGGAGACAGGAAAATACAGAAGCGTAAGAAATGAGAATGTGGAAAGCAGGGGGAGAACAGGTTAGGAAGGTAGGCAGGACATTGTAAGCAGTCAGAGGAATGTGTGAAGGAGGCAGCAGGGATGTGGAAGTGTGCAAGGGGATAGAGGTGTCAAAAAGGTAGTATTAGGGTAGAAGATAGTAAAAAGAAGGGACGGAAATATAGGGAGCAAGGTAATGTAGGAGGCAGGGGAAGACAGGAAATTGTTGGGGAGGAAGAATGTGAGTTGTGCATCTGCTATTCCATCCCCCTCCTTAATTAGTCAGCTAGGGAAAAGAACAGAGAAGGGATACAGACGGACAGAACATCAACTCCCCACTCACCAGACGATAGGAGAGGAAAAGTGGAATCCTTTCCAATGAAAGAGACTTGCTTTTTAAATGTGCATTTAAGGTTGAATTTTGAACTTGTGATATGTACAAGTTGGAGGTGGGTGGCTTCCCCAAAAAAGTTTTTAAAAGCAGAAGGAAGAAACCACATGACTTTTAAAAATAATTAATCTTAAGCCATTTTCATTTTTGGGGGGTTAGTACTGCCGTAGTCCTTATCTTTAAAAAAAATCTCTTGGCACTTTTTACAAATGTAGGAGTGTTAGTCTCAATGCACTGGTCAGAATTCAACTTGAACAATTACATTCTGCCTCTCTCCAATAATCTGTGCAGTTTCAGAGAAGTTATTTTTCACTTCCCTCCTAAGGAGCTGATCAGTAGCATTGCTGGTGCAGAATGGCTAATTGCTGGTGCAGAATGGCTGCTGTGTTCCTCATCTATGGTGGTGACGTTTCAGTGATGGATGGTGATCACTACATTTATAGAGACAAATTCTGCACACAGGTATACCTTGTTTATTTCTGCCTCCCCTCCCCCCCCCCCCCGACTCCATTGGATTTCCCAGGGTATAACAGAGAACAAAATTTGGCCCATTGCTTGTAAAGTGCTTTAGATTCCTAAATTATGAAAGCACTCTGAAAACCCAAATCACTGGTATTATGAAAATAAAAAAATGATTCTGGTTTTGTTCCGTCATCTCTCTGCTTGGTGGAGAGATGTCAGATTGCTGCAGTGGGAGAGGAAAGGCAATCTCCATTTGTAAAATTGTATCTGTCAGTTTTCAAGCAGCTGTGATCTCCAGTTCACATCTGGAGAGAATCAGGAAGATGGAAACAAGGGTACCGTGGGTGTGGGAATGCTAGTTTAAATTCTCCCAAGCAGCACTGGGCACTTGAGCGGCACTTGATAACAAACAGACTCAGTCATTAGCTCACACATGCACATTGTCTAGTAATGGACTCCTCTCTCATTAGCAAATACAATTGGCAATAGAGATAAACACAGTAGTACTGTCCCCCTCTTGAGCTGCTGACACAGAGTCCTGATTGACGGATCTCGCAGACATCTCAGTGAAAGGAAAGGGAGAGAAGTGGCAGCTGCTGCTATCAGCCAGCTCAAACACAGGACATAACTAACAATATCTTTAATTTGTAAAGCATCTTGTGCCAGGATCCCAAAGCACAAAAGACTTTGTGTAGCGGTGTCAGACTCACTGCCGTGGCACCTCCGGCAGGAATTAGCTCTGTTTGTTGGAGTGGGGGTGAACAGCCCTTAGTGCAATCCCTTAGGCAGGGGAGCACCGGCAAGCAATGGTCTCAAGACCTACAGTGAGAAGGCTGCCACCACAGGGTGGGATGGAAGGAGGTAGGGGAATGCAGGCCCACCTGACTCACTGCTTTACACTCCAGTGCCTTACCAGTGACGGGGTATCCCGCCATCAGGGCATTGGGGATCCTCCCGCAATACATTGACATTCTGTTAATGCACCAACCTGTCAACCAAAAACTCCTGAGCTACTTCCCACTCAAACTCCAGGTCAGGCTCCTCTGATCTATCTGAGTACTCAGCCATTGGTAGCCATTGGTAGTACCGGCTCTGGTTCCTCTGGCTCGTCTGGGCATTCAGCCAGCAGCAGTCCCACCAGCTCCACCATCCTCCTCAGACTCGGGCCTCTCCAAGTTCAAGGCGGCACCTGGCTTGGCAGCAGAGGCAGTGGGAGGCAGAGAGCAGTGTATGTTTGCCTCCCTCCCTGGTGCTGCCCTGCCTGAGCTAGGGGTCTTACATTTTCTACTTCCTGCTCTGCCCCTCCACTTCTAGGACAAGCTTGGTGTGTCTCTGCCCATTCAGCCAGAGGGTGGTGCTCCTCAATCTCTGGCTCAGACACTTTGGTTTTTACTAGTGTGGAACAACTGTACAGTAGGTAAAACTGAGAAAGTACTTTCATTCTAAACCTTTCTGTTCAGCTGCTCACGGACGTTGTATTTTAAGATTATTTAATATTAGTTTAGCACTGAGAGCATACGATACACAAATAAAGACAGCCCCTGTCCCAAAGCATTTACAGTAAGGGTGGGCAATAATTTTTTATGATGGAGCCACTCCAAGGTTTGGCTAAATGGCCAAGAGCTACACTTTTCTATGGAGGGGGTGAGGAATCTGGGACGAAGGTTGGGTGCAGAAGGGAGCTCAGGGTAGGAGTCTGGGATGCAGGAGACAGTGTGGGGTCTGAGAGAGAGTTCAGGTGAAGGAGGAAGATGTGATCTGGGGTAGGGGCTTGGGGTGCAGGGTCCTGGAGGGGGTATGGGTGCAGGAGAGGATTCTGGTCTGGGGGAGGGATATAAGAAGGGGTGCAGGGTCTGGGGGTATGTCTACACTACAGCATTATTTCGAAATATCTAATTTCGAAATAGTTATTTTGAAATATCTTATTTCAAAATAACGCATCTACACACAAAATGCATTTTGAAATAGTTTTTTGCTATTTCGAAATAGCGCGTCCACACTGATAGGACGCTGAATTGCATTTAAAGCCAGCTGGAACTGGTTCCAGCAGGGCATCAGGTCAGAAGTTACCTTGTGGCCAGGGCGGCCAGCAGGGCACCCTGGGAAGGGCTGGAGGCCCCCTATTTCGAAATAAGCATCTACACAGCGCTTATTTTGAAATAGCAGTTTCAAAATTGGCGCTATTCCTCATGGAATGAGGTTTACCAATTTCAAAATAAGCCCTCCGCTATTTCAAATTAATTTCGAAATAGCAGTTGGCTTGTGTAGACGCTAGGAAAGTTATTTCAAAATAACGGCTGTTATTTCGAAATAACTTTGCTGTGTAGACATACCCTGTGAGACAGTTGTGAATGCAGGAGTGGGGGTGCAGAGACTTTGTGTGATGACCGGGGCACAAGTGGGTGGTGATTTGGAGCAGAGAGTTGGGGGCAGGGCTTGGGTGCCAGAGCAAGGCACTTACCTAGGTACAGTAGAGTCTTGATTATCCAACCTAAACGGGACCAGAGGATGGTTGGATAGCGGAAATGTCGGATAATACAGGATACTAATAAAAATAAATGAGTGATTGGGAGTTGGTTTTGGGCGTCCTTACTTTTCTTTGCGGCAAGATCACTCCAGCTTCTGAACAGCAGTAAGTCTGTAGGGGTCACTTCCCTCTGTTGCTCAACGTAAATTAATGCTGTGTCAAGAGCCTACACTCCCTCACTGTGACTCAATCTATCCACTTTCTCTAGTTCGATAACATCGTCTTTATAAGAATACAGTACTGGTGTCATCAAACAAAAGCATGACTGCACTCATGTAATCACAGTCGCTTACAAAAGCACTTGAGGTATGTATGCTGTGGGTGCGTAGCGCTGATTGTGATTGGCTGTTGAACATGCTGCATTCTTATTCGTCAATTCATCACATCAGCGGGCAGCACGTCGGATAAAACAGAATGTCAGATAAGCAAAGGTCGGATAATAGAGACTCTTCTGTAGCTCCTGACCAGCAGCCCTTCAGGACCTGAGGCCAGCTGGCCAACAGGAGCTGAGAGATTTTGCTGGAGGGCAGGGGCAGTGTGTGAAGCCTCCCGCTTCCCCCACATCCTGGAGAAGAGAGAGCCACAGGAGCAGCCAGACGCTTAAAGCAGCATGGGGCTTCTCTGAAGCGGCTGGATGCTCTGTGCCTAAGTGTCCCAGTGGGGATGCCCTCAGGTTGGATCAAGCAGCCCTCAGGCCAGATCCAGTGGTTTGGCAGGCCGGATATGTCCCCGGGCCAGATCTTGCCCACCCCTTGTTTACAGTGTAGAAGATAGAAATGGACAATATGCTCTGTTTGTTTTAGAAATTATTAACAACAAACTCTAAAGTATTTTCTTTGGTCCTGAAGCATTATGTATTTGGCCTCAACCCAAGGGTGAACTATTTTGGCAAGTTTGAGCAAAATTGGCTGAGTTGTTCTAGAGCAGTGTTTCTCAACCTTTTTTTATAAAGTACCCCTTTTTCCAAAAAAATTATAAGTACCCTCTTTAAAACAAAATTGTAAGTACCCCCAGTACATACAGTTTTCAGACACACACAATTTTTTTCTACTATTGCCACACATTTGTTTAAACAACTTAATCATAGCCGGGTGGGCGATGAAATTTTTGGGTGTAAAAAGTACAAAAATAATAAAGCGCTGTCAAACTTAAAACAAAAATTCAGTTTTCTCCAAATTTCAGTTGTGTTGACGTACCCCCCCAGACTTCTCTCAAGTACCCCTAAGGGTACTCGTACCACTGGTTGAGAAACACTGTTCTAGAATTATCCAAAAATTAGGGAATCAAAGTACTTCTCCTGGTCTTAAAAAAAAAAAATCACTTTATTTGCACTTATTGGTGAAATAACTGAGGTTTAAAACTTCCATGAGTAAAAGTCATTATGTCAAGATTGAACTGGAGAAAAAGTCCTTCTAATTTTAGAATTATATGTCTGTGCATGAACAATACATAAATGTAGCAATACCAGGATATTATGCAAAGGTCAACATGATGCACATGCCTAGCCGTCTGTGACAGCAGATTCAATTTTGTGCAAAAGCATAGCTTCTGCCTTCCATTATAGATCCATGCAGTACAAAAACATAAGCAACATACTCTTTTGCACAGTCTATGCCCAAAGACACTATTTTGAGCAAGAGCAGCATGCAGGTCTTTCAGCACAAAGTGTTCTGTATGCATTATCCCACTAAGTTATTTAGTGCACATGTCCTACTGCCTGCACTGTCAGATGTTATCTTACCCAAAGGGGCAACTGGAGTTTAACCCATTGCCCAGGTGTCTAATACTTAAAAAACTGACTAGTTTCTAAGAGTTAATTTTCTACTAGGAAATAGGAGTGTTTCTGGCAAGGCTTCATAAATTCCATGGCTGCAGAATTTGCCATGGAATCCTTCTTGTGCCATAGAATTGTGTTCTAGAATCCAATATTTCAATTATTGGGTGGGGGGTTAAATTCTAATCCTCATGGTCACAAAGAAAACCATAAAAATATAGTCCAGATGCATACCAATGCAATGTTGTCTTCCTGAGTCTGCAGACAGCTTGGAACAATAGCTTTTCCTTTCCATTTTGTTTCGATTCTTATGCTGCATCCATCACTATGGTATTTGAGCACATTTAAGAAATGTTTCAACTCTCTCCAGTTTCTCAGTGTGATGCTAAGTCAGAAATTCATGTTAACTTACATTTTAGCTTTGTCAAGAATTTCAATGATAATCACTTTTGTAGGAAAATTGATCTATAAGCCTGTTCCACAACCCCGTCTACTCCTCCATACACCATCTGAGCTGCCAGAAAAACCAAGTGTGTCATACCCAGATGCCAAAACTTTCCTTTTTGCCCACCCCTGACAACATACACAGCATAGCTATGTGCTGTCAGTACAAAAATCTGTGGTACGCTGAAAATGGAAGAACAGAGAAGACGGATTGAATTCAATACCAAAACAGTACTGTTTCCCTTGTGCTAATTAAGTGGGTTTTTCATATTTACATAACCTAATGTTTTAAATTCACCTACACTTTTAGATGTTGAATTTATATATGGCAGATTGCAGCCAAAAACTAAGGTCCAACTAGTAGTGGCACAAATGGGGACTGTGGTTTCTGGCCACTGGGGAGTATGTCTACTTCGTCGGTGGGCAATGTTCTCTCTATTGTTTTCCATCTACGTGCAGATTCTTTCCATCCATGTGCAGAATAAATTGTTATGTGCACTGAGGCATGTGCAAATGTGCATCACCAGGAGAAAAACAAACCTAGCTATGAGCTAGGTTCTCTTAATCAGCTGAGTGGCATTGGAATCTCCTGAGCGGCCGCACAAGCACATAGCTTACAGGGAACACTACCAGTGGGAGATGTAATTCCCAGTGAGTTTCCCAAAATGACCATTTTGGATCAAAAACATCAAAATTTTCATTTCAGTGCATGCTCTTTCCTTCAGAGTATGTCTGTACTTCCAGGGGAAGGTGTAGCTCCCAATTCAAGGAGACATACTCAGGCTAGCTCTCATTAAGCAACTGTGCTAAAAAAAGACTGTAGACAGGGAAGCCCGGTGGTGGGATGGGCTAGCTGCCCCATGTACATATCTACAAGGAATACATTCAGGGTGGCCTGCCCCACCCACCACTGTAGCTACATTCTGTGTTGAGCATGCTAGCTTGATCATAGCTAGCTTGAGCATGTCTCCTCAAGCAGGAAATCACACATCCAGTGTGAAATTTAGCTATCCCATAAGCAATTAGATAGTCTACCCTAGAACTTAGAGAACTTTCCCATCAAAAATTTCATTGAAATCAATACATGTTGAAGAAATGTTTTGCCTTTGATGAAAAAACATTTTTGTTGAAAATGTTCTGACCTGCTCTACTCAGATCCTTTGAAAATGAGAGACACACCTATATAGCCACTAGCTAAAGTTCAACGGTTATAAAACAGTCATCCAAATTTAGAAACCACTCTTTGAAAATGTAGTTCCAAGCCTCCTCCTCTTGAAAAGTTAAGCATCACTGCTTTAGTGCAGAAAAGTATCTATCTAAAAACTTCAAGTCTGAAAAATCTGACTGTAAATCTGATAAGAAATCCTTGTTTTCCACGATTTAAAAAAAAATTGTCTAATTAAAAAACCTCAAAAATCCACATTTTTTCTGCTATTAAAAAGAGACTCTGAACTTGTTTCCCGAACCACAATATATACGGATCAGTCTAAAACAATATTTTATTGATATATTTACAATTTTTCAGAAAGTTAGAAGCCTACCAGTGCCATCAATCATTATAATAAAATCAAATTAATTGAATTTCAATTCAACTAAATCGTGAGTCCGCCACGCAGGGCTGTCAGTCCCAGTTTAGTTAATATGGACAGCTGATAATGGAGGCTCAGATAAACGTAAGTCTACTGTATATGGATTTTTTTTCACCAAGGAAAAAACTAAAGAGACTTTGTAAAAATGCAACTTCTGTGTTTTTCAGTGGCAAATGGATTTCTAAGATCCCTGCTGATGCATATTGAAATTCCTCATGAGATTTCTGATGCTTCCATTTGGGCTGAGGAGAACAAAAATGACACAAACCCAACTGTTCACTGAGTATTAGTGTCTTTCAACATCTACTCCCTGATCTAAGCAGGAAGCAGTCAAGAAAATGAAAAACATTTGTTTTAAAAGTGCACCAACCTTTTTATTAAGCATTTAAATAATAATAATAATAAGTTCGAGACATTTGATTCTGAAGACAGTGTTTGGTTCTTTAGCCCACTTGATTTGCCCTCATACTGCTCAATAACCAGACAAATCTGAAATCAAATAACATTGCCAGGGAAGATATTTGGTTTGCTTTGTAATTATTCATCTGATGTAACCAATGCTTATAATAATAAGAAACTTGCAGCTGGCTGTATATGGAAGACTACCTCAATGGGGATGAGACAGAGCCTTTCACTTTCAGGTCATTCATTCCAATTCTACCCAACTTAAAGCAACTGACTTATTTTTTCTTTTCTTTTTAAAGTGATTAGCTGGTGATTTTACATGGTCTAATAATAGATATTACCTCACCCACCTTGTCTCTCCAATATCCTGAGACCAATACAGCTTCACCAACCCTGCATACAACAGTGGAAGATATTGAGTTTTGCCATATGAAGTGAAAACTCCACAAAGAAAGCAAAACTTAACAGCAGCATCTACTTCCTAAGCAAATTCAAGAAACCAAACATGGTCCAATAAAAGATTCTACCTCTCCCACCTTGTCTCTCTGGTGGTCTATATGAAATGCACTGGTGGAGCTCAGTGCAGGTACCTACATCACAAAACTACCATCTCAGCAGATACTAACTGACATCCTCCTTTGCAATCTGAATTAAGAACTATTTGAACTGAATAAGCCATGGAACACATGTTCCTATTTTACCTATAGTGGCGGTGGCTGAGGCTATTGGTATGAGAGAGCATATTGGTATGAAGCAGGGAAAGAGATGCTGTAGCTGCTGCTGCCTCTATGTGTAGGGATGTTTTAGGGTTTGTCTTCACTTAATGGGAGATCAACACTCCGGAGATCAATTTCCCGGGGTTCGAATTAGAGGATCTAGTAAGGACTCTCTAAATCGACTGTTGATGGTGCCACCATCAATCCCAGTACTCTTCTGTGTTGCAAGAAGTAAGGGAAATCGATGGGAGAGTTTCTCCCATTGACCTCCCGCAGTGGGGATGCCACGATAAGTTGAACTAAGGTACGTTGACTCCAGCTATGCTATTCACGTAGCTGGAGATGCATATCTTAGTTCAACTTTCTGTCCTAGATGAACAGAAGACCTCACTCTCCAAGGAGCTGCCAATCTGGTACTCTTTCACCAGGCATAATTTTTCCAACTTTAAATACAACTCTATGTGTGTTTCCTAAGTATGTCTGCCTCATCTCTCAAAAAAGGCACAGTGAAAAATGAGCAATGGAGAAACAGTATCAGGCATACCTCAGTTACAGCTTAGAACAAAATACTTCAGCTATCCCCTCTTACAGCTTCAAATCTGTCAAGGCACTAAGTTTCCCCCACTGAGAAATTAACTGCAATGAAGTTAAAACTACCATAGCCCTACAAGAATGACAAATAGGCTGGCTCTCTGTTTCAGATGCCAGGGAGGGCACTGGGCAGCATATGCACACGCACGCTCAGACACCCTTCCCTTCCACACTCATTCACTCTTCCTCACCACGCCTCCTCAGGACCATCTACCAAGAGCTAAAAAAGCATTGTTCTTCTGAGGCAATGGCTGATTTGGCACGATCTTCCAGGAAGAACTGGACAGTTACTGTGTATTCCAGCTTTGCCCTCTTCCCCCTCGCTTAATCCCCCCAACCCCAATTCAACACAAAAGAAAAAAACGCAGTAACCACAAAACCAAAGCAAGTACTGCTAAATGGCTCTTTGGTTACTATGGCAACCGGCTCCACTCCGCTCCAGCTGCTTATCCCACGGTCCCTCTGTCACCCTATTTTTAGCATGAAATGAAAGAATGAGCGAAGTGGGCGGCTCTTTTTTTTCTTAAGATGTACGCAACCATACTTTTAAAATAACAAATTAAAGCTCACTGGACAGGCCACCAGTGGGATTCCTCAGACCTGACGCAAGGCTTGACTCCTGCTTTGCCAGTGACACGCCCAACAGCGAGCAAGTCACTGCTTCTCCCCCAGCTGATGGAAGGAAGTAGTCAGGACAAGTGCTTCAGCAGAGCGCTAAGTCCAGAACATTTCTTGATGCTTTAGGAAACGCTGGCCAAAAAAATCCCCCAAAACCCCACTACAGCTGCCCCAAACTCTGAGGTGGATGTTGTATCTGCTCTAATATATTTCAAACTCTATTATAGATTATTTTAGTTGCCATTTTAAAAAAAGAATAAGGGGGACAAGTACCTCTCGGAGATATCCTTTTTCCTTTCTAGTGCATGGTTTAGAATTTCCTACTGTGCCTGTATTAAAGAAATTCAAGGCATCCACTTAGATGACTGGAACAAATTCCTTATCTTTCTTTAGTTGCAGAACAGAGAATCCAAAGAATTGATTTATTTAAAAAGGCAGTCTTTAAACAAAAAAGACACTCTAAGTGGATTTCAGACAACTCTCTTTTTAATTCTTAATATGCGCTAATGCAAAGCATGTCTCCAGGCTTAATTAGACAGAAATGCAAATCAGAGCATTATTAATAACGAAGTAACATCTTTTGCCAATCCTTTTAACCACTAGGATACCTGGAACCAAATTCCAGAGGTGCCAAAAGTAGTTTAGCTAGTGAACTTCTGTATAACTTCTGGAAACCAAATTAGCAGCTGCTGGATTTTCAAACTAACACTAGAAAAATCCCATACCTAACATACTGAAATGGTTTTAATTAAAGCTTATTGAAGAAGGTGGGAGTAAGAGCTGCCTTTCATTCACAGTAAATGTAAAAAATAATTGAGTTCTTCATGGGATAGCCAAAACAATAGGGCCCTCCACTTAAAACACAGGGAACATACAAGACTGGAATAGGAGTTAGCCATGCAGCCCAAGGACAGGTCTACACAGCAACATTATTTTGAAATTACAAGGTGATCATCTACACAGCAAACCCATTATTTCAAAATAATTGGCCTCCAGGGCTTCTCACAGCTGTCCTAGTGGCCACTCTGTCCATACCTATCAGAACTCTATAGGTCCCCTTCCCCTGCAGCCTTCAAAGCTGCAGCCACAGGGAAAAGGAATTGTGGCAGAAGGAAGGCCCTCCAGCACTGTGCCATGCAGCACATCCTTGTGTGCAACAATGGCTGACCCCAGTGCTCCCACCGAACCCCCCAGGGCTGCTAGCAAGCCGGTAGCCAGCTCCCAAGCCCCTGCACGGGGCAGAAGAGGCCCCCTCCTGGTCTGATATGGAGATCCAGGATCTCACTGAGGTCTGGAGAGAGGAGGCAAACCTCCAGGATCTCCACCAGCTGCAGGAATGCTGATATCTATGGCC
Source organism: Rafetus swinhoei (assembly GCA_019425775.1). Lineage (NCBI taxonomy): Eukaryota > Metazoa > Chordata > Testudines > Trionychidae > Rafetus > Rafetus swinhoei. The sequence continues at coordinate 261,823,381 of CM033437.1, read as the reverse complement.
GGATGGCAAACAGCCTGGGCCAGAAGAGCCACATACACACACAGGAGCAGGTGCGCATGAAAGTGAAAGACCTGAGGCAGGCCTACACCAAGGCCAGGGAGCAGAGCTCCTGCTCCGGGGCAGCACCCACTCATGCTGCTATTATGAACAGCTCCATCACATCCTAGGAGGGGGGTTGGTCCTTTACCCCTCCCTTGTTGTGGACTTTGGACTGGAGAGGCCCATCATTAGCCTCCCAAAGGGTGGGCCTGTGGGCAAGGAGGAGAAGGAGGAAGAGGAGGAGGAAGATGAGTCCAGCCAGAAGATGATGCCTGCCAGCCAGAAGGTCAGACTGTCCCTGGATCTGGTACCCCCTTCCAAGGATGTCATACAGGGCTTGGATGAGGCCGGGGAAGGCCCATCAGGTGAGTTCCATTACTTTCCCTAGATACACACGAGGGGAGGTGGCAGGAAGTAAGGGGCTGCATGCTCCTTGCTCAGCCTTCTGGGCCTGGAGATTGCACAGCACATGGGTGCACATGGAGCACCAGTCCAGAGCACACAGCTGCATGAGGCTGCTGCATAGGAATCTTGCACTCCTGCTCACAGGGTTTCAGGAGAGGCCTGCCTTACTCCCGACTCCATTGTGGACATCTTCCAATCACAAGCCATCACTAAGGAGGATGGGGTCATGGACACACACAGCAGTGCCACACATGACACAGGCTCATGCCCACACTCTTGAGACAGCATCCACTACCAGGCAAGCACTGTGAGGTGTAGAACACTGAGCCCCTGCCATGGGAACCTGCTGGGAGAAAGAGGGGAACCCGGTAGCACCCTCCCCAGCAAGCGGCATCTGCCACTCACACACATCTCCCCCAACATACTCCCCCACCTCTCCTCCATGGGCAGGGATAGAAGTCCTCTCCCTGTGGGAAGCCACTACTGCCAGACCCGGCATGTGCACGGCACAGAGGGAAGGCGACCCACCCTGTCAGCCCCCTCCCACCCACAGGCTCCTGACTTGGCCAGCACCTTCCCATGCCGGCTTGTCCCTGGGATGTGGGGGTAGCAAGGCTTCCTTGGGACATCTGTGTCCCTGCAGGAAACTGCCTGTTGTCTAGGCCACAGATGGCCTTGTTTGAAGCACACTGCCTTCATCTGAACCCAGACCTTTTGTTGTCAGCTCAGAGCTAAGGGTTAGGCTTCATGCACAGTGTCTCCTGGATGACTGCCCTTCTCACTTTTCTTCACAGCTGGACCAGCTGCAAGTGAAGTGCATCCACCACTTCCCGCGCCATCCTCCTGACCCCGTAAGACCCGCAGGCACCAGCAACCTTGAGAAGGACCACAAGAGGGAACACACTGCCTGCCTATGTGCCCTGCAGCACTCTCTGGAGTGGCAGGAGCAGAGGTTGGACGCTGACCAGGAGCTGTGCTGCACCACCTAGCAGGAGCTCTCGCAGCAGGCCCAAAGCATGTGCACAGCATACACTGCCATTGTCAATTGCCTGGTTGCCGCCATTGAGCGGTCCAGCAGCCCCCCCCAACCCCGGCCTGCTTCTGATGCCACTCCTGCCTCCGCCCCTCTGGCTTCTCCCCCTGGCCTCCCCCCATGGCCGCCGAGAGTCCCACACAAAAAGTGGTGGGATCACCCGAGGCAGGCACTAGTCCCAGCCCTATCCCTGAGCTCCTCTTCCCCATTCTATCTCACTCACCCTCCCAGGTTCTTTCCCCAGATACATTTACCCCAAATAAAAAAACAGTTTATTATTTCAAAACCAAATGTGTGGTTTATTGTGTCTGCAGGGGAAGGGAGGGTAAAGGGAAGGTGCGAAGGGAGGGAAGGGGAAGGGAGGAGTGAGAGAGGAAAGGCACGCTGAGGTAATGCAGAGGCCCCTTGTGGGGAGGCCAAGGGGAGAGTGTCACAGGTGTCCCTGTCTGAAACTCTCCCTCAGGGCCTCCCGGATGCGCACAGCCCCCGATGAGCATCCTGGATGGCAGCAGCGTGTGGCTGCTCAAAGGCTCTGACAAGCTGCTTAGCCTCTGCTCCCCACCCAGGCATGAAGGTCTCCCCTTTGTTCTCGCACAGGTTGTGCAGGACACAAGAGGCCACCACCATCTGGGGGACGTTCTGTTTGCTGAGGTCCAGGCAGGTGAGGAGACAGCGGAACCTCCCCTTCAAATGCCTGAAGGTGCTCTCCACCATGATGTGGGCCCTGCTCAGCCAGCTGTTGAAACATTCTTTTGTGGGGTCCAGTTGTCCCATGTAGGGCTTCATTAGCCAGGGGAGCAAAGGGTAGGCTGTGTCCCCCACGATGCATATGGGCATGTCCACGTCCCCAACCCTGATGGTGTGGTCAGGGAAAAAAGTGCCGGAGTGCATCTTCTGGAAGAGGCTGGGGTTACAGAATATGGGGGTGTCATGTGCCTTCCCCAACCACCCGCTGTTGATGTTGGTGAACCAGCCTCAGTGGTCCATGAGGGCCTGTAGGACTATTGAAAAGTACCCCTTCCGGTTGATATAATTGGAGGCCCAGTGGTCAGGGGCTAGATGGGGATGTAGATGCTACCAATGCCCCCCATCCCTCTGCAGTTGGGGAAGCCCATGCTGGCAAAGCTGGCCATGATGGGGTTATCACCCAACAGGTCATCTAGTTCAGTCCCCTGCACTGAGGAAAGATTCAGTATTAAATAAACTATCCATGACAGGTGTTTGTCTGACCTGTTCTTAAAAACCTCCAATGATGCAATTCTACAATGTCCCTAAGTAACCTGTTCCAGTGCTTAACTACCCTTACAGCAGTTCCTCATGTCTAATCTAAATCTCCCTTGCTGCAATTTAAGCCCATTACTTCTTGTTCTGTCTTCAGTGGTTAAGGAGAACAATTTATCACCCTCCTCTTTATAAAAAATCTTTTATGGACTTGAACATTGTTATCATATCCCCCCTCAGTCTTCTCTTCTCCAGGATAAAGAAACCAAATTTTTAAAATCTTTTGTCAGATGTCATGTTTTCTAGACCATTAATCATTTTTACTGTGCTCCTCTGGACTTCCTCCAATTTGTCCACATCTTTCCCAAACTGTAGCACCCAGAACTGGATACGATACTCCAGAGAAGACATTATCAGTGCTGAGTAGAGTGCAAGAATTACTTCTCCTGCCTTGCTCAAACACTTCTCTAATACATCCCAGAACTAAGTTCATTTTTTGCAATGGTATTACATTGACTCATATTTGTGATCCACGATAGCCTTCAGCAGGGCTGTCCCTACCAATATGCAAAATACACAGCTGTGTAGGGCAGCATGAAATTTGGGGCACCAAATTACTTCAAATTTTGTGGTGCCCAGGCAGCTGCATGCTGCATATCAGCGCTGGCTCCGGTGGCCAGTCCCATCCCATGGCTGCCCCTTCCCCTGGGCTGGAACCAGCCACAGCTCACTAGGTGGCAGTGAATGGTGTGAGTGCAGACCAGAGGATTCAGGGGGAGCAGGAGGTGGCTGCACCAGGCCACCCATGCTCCTCCTAAGTCCTCCAGCCCACACTGTTGCTGTTCACCACCACCTGCATCTCCCACCTGTTCCCCTGAGGCTGTCAGGTGAGCTTCCCTCCCTTCCTCTCACCACCTTTGCCACTGCAGCTCCCTTCAGAGACCCCCACACACACACACAAAGTGTGCCCCTACAGAGAGGTGCAGGTGCTCAGGCTGCAAAAGACACCAGCATTGGTAGGGATGGCCCTGACCCTCAGATCCTTTTCTGCAGTGCTCCTGCTCAGGCTATAATTTCCTCTTTTGTATTTGTGCACTTGATTATTCCTTCCTAAGTGGAGTACTTTGCATTTGTCTTTTTTGAATTTCATCCTATTTACTTGTGACCTTTTCTCTGGGTTTTTTTTTAGATAATTTTGAATGCTCATCCTACCCTCCAAAGTGTTTGCCATCTCTCTCAGCTTGATATTGTCCACAAACTTTATGTGTGTACTCTGTATGACATTATCCAAATCATTTACGAAGATCTTGAACAGAACTAGACCCAAAACAGACCACGTGCAGGACATGACTCAGTATGTCCCTCCAGCTTGACTGTTCCACTCTTTTTCCTTTGCTACCAAGAAACGGAATATTAATCTGTGTGGCAGTCTTGACACAAGCCAGCTCTTCAAACCAAATCCACAGGGAAAGCTCGGAACTACAGTACATACACAAATTCAATTCACATGCTAATGGACTCAGTCGAGATATAGGCTGGTGGGAACTCTACCACTGAAGGTGCTAACAGCTTTCTGAGCGGTATCCTTCCTGTCTTAGCAATCTGTCTATTGACTTTGATCTTTATCTGCTTAGGTTTACGTACCCATTCTCCAGATACTTAATGATGCTCTGTTCCCCGCCCCCCACCCCCTTCCTCTTTCCTTTCTCTTCCCCTCTCCTATTTATTTCCAGTTTTCATATCCCCTACGCATAACTCCGGTCATCTGAAGAAGTGGGCTATGCCCCCCAAAAGCTCATGATACCATCTACATGTTTTGTTAGTCTATAAAGTGCTACCAGACCATTTGTTGTTTTCTACTTACAAAGTTAGGCTTTCCACTTGTAACTGTGATCTGGTTGGAATAGGACGACAAGGAATACATCAATGAACTCTAACAATAATAACTTATGACAAAGCCAGAACTGCGAGTGAGATGATTTACTAGTCAAGGAATCATATTTGCAGTCTGAAACCACAGGTTTGAATCCTGGCAAGGATTACTCTTCTGCTATATATAAATGCAATTCTACACATTATACTGTGTGGGAGTCTTTCATAGGAGACCTTAGAAACATTAGTAAGATCTAGGTAGATTTTATAGACTCAGTGCTACTTTGTGTGGCAGAATTAACAGAATCACTGTACTGGATGAGATGATGGTCCATGTACTCTAACAAACTGTCACCAACAGTAACACCAGATGCTTCAGAGGAAGGTGCAAAAAATAGCTAATGCCCAAATAGTCTAGAGATTGGCTTAAACCCTGAAAAGTGAAGTTTAATATCCCCTCCAAAATTTTTGGCATTAACTCTTCTAATTCTGGATTTTTTCATTAGTCATGTAAGTGTCCAATCCCTTTTTGACCCACCTAAGTCTTTGGTCTCAGTGACATTCTGGAGCAATGAGGTCCACAGTTTAATTACACCTGGTGTGAAAAGATTTCCTTGTATCAGTTTTGAATTTGCCAATTTTAAATTCATTGCATGTCCCCTTGTTCTTGTGTTATGAGCCAGAGAGGAAAGGCACTCCTGCTTGAGCTTCTGTAAACCATACAGTATTGTATATTCTTTTATCTTGCCCCCTTCTCATTAATGTGGCTGCTTACCGCAGTTACCTTCTACAGTGTAGTAGGGAGTCTTTTTAGTCCACTGTAAAACAAACAATTGCACTGACGTGAAACAAAGCATTCATCTTACTATCCTCATCCTGGTAACTTGAGCCTCTGTCCATGCAGAAATGGTATCAGGGTAAAAACCCTGAGATAAAAACAGAAAAGGAACTCAAAAATAAAAATCTCCTCTTTAGAGCCCTAGTGGAATAGAGCTCTCCCAAAAGAAAAAGAAGGGGCGGGTCTAGTGGAAGTTGTACAGTAAGACTGAGCCTAGAGGTGGACCTGCCCTGAGGGAACATTTGGGGCACATGGCCCCTAACTCATGAAAGAGATATTGGGGAGAGGAGATAACCAGGAATAAGTAGCACCCCAAAAGTAGAGGGGACATGGAAGAAACATCAGGGTGAGTCCACAGAGGGGAGAGAGAGTACAGAGAAAAACAGGACAGGGTATAAGTTGAAGAAGAGGCTCTTGAGTAGCAGCAGCTTGCTTATAAATGGGCAATTGGTATCTGAAGAGAAAATAAACAATCACACACTCTCTGGGACAGGCATAAGGATCTTGCAGAAAAAAGGGGGGTTTGCGCAAAACGGCCACAGCCACACTGCCTGTTTTAGTGCAAAAATCCGTAGCACAAAAATGGAACGAAAGAGAGTATGCAAATGTAGCACAAGAAAATGCTAATCTGCGTTTCATTTGCATTGCCTCGCAGAAAAAGTCATAGTGTAGAGCAGTGGTCCCCAATGAGATGCCCGCGGGTGCCATGGCACCCGCTGGGGCATTTATGTGCGCCCGCCTAGTGACCAGGGCCGGCCCGAGCCATTCTTGCACCCTGGGCCCCAGGTGCCCGGTGCATGTGCGGCCCCCCGCCCTGGGCGCGCAGCGCATGCGCGGTGCCACCCCCGGGCATGTGGCGCATGTGCAGCCCCCGCCCCAGGTGCGTGGCCCCCGCCCCAAGCACGCGGCGCATGCACGGTGCCGCCCCCGGGCGCACGGCACATGCGCGGCCCCCGCCCCGGGCGCGCGGTGCATGCGCAGCCCCCACCCCTGCCTGGCCTGGCAGCCCCAAAAAGGTTGGGGACCACTGGTGTAGACAATGCCTTGGTGAGTTATCAAAATCTGAGTTGTGGAACTTAGGTGTGCTTAGCTAGTATGTTACATAGTGATCTTGCTGTTCTCTGAGTGCACCAAGCACTTTCAACTAAAAATATTGGTGTGTATAAATTTAAAATTCCATTTCTGCAAATATTCATGTGCAACTTTGATGTTTGCTTTCTGTGACCCAGTGTGGCTGTAAAACTCAGCCCCTGGAATACTAACAGCAACAAAGGCACGGCTGAAGCAAACTGATTTTTAAAAACTCATCACAACTTTTTGCAATACTTATCCAGCCCTACTCAAACTTTCAGGAAATTGCCTTCAAGACATCAGAGTAAAACAAGACACTGCCAGTCAAGTTGTACCACTGCACAGATAGCTAGTAGAAGAGGCAGAGTCTGAGACCTCTATGAAATGATACTGAGAGATGATAAGAGATCTCACTACAGCACAAGCTCTGATAATAAAGTAGTCAGTCATCTTTAAGTCAACACTAGATCCAGGACAAACGGTTGGCTTGAATTCTGTAAATTATTACAACAATGTTTCAGGGTATGACTGGCCTACAGCACCCTCTTATGATCTACTGTGGCACTACAAGCACTCGCTGACTCAGTTTCCTTTCTCTCAAGAGCCTCTGAATAACTCCACACAGTCCAAATGGTGAACAACAAAAATCCCTTGTTGGGGTTCTAACAAATAAATTTGACGAAGTCTCTTTCCTTGGGCTCAGAGTGTTGCATGTCCACTTCTCCTGGTGGGGGGGTCTCTGGGCGTGTGGGTCCCCCTTGGGAGAGCATCTCCCTTAAAGAGCACCTCCATGTAACTGAGCCCTGAGGGCCTTTTAACAGATTCAGATGCTTGTTGTTCAATTAGCTGCCTAGATAGGTTCATTGCCCTTAAATTAGCTCCTCACAAGTAGCCTGGGCCGAGACACCCCTTCAAGTGGCCAGCAACAACATGGCATACTTCTACCCCTCCACCCAAAGCCGATCTACACCAAAATGTTCTTTTTCCTCGGTAAATTATGGCATGACTAGGGCTTGGGTACTATTGTGTTGTAAGTACATCATTCAGTGATCACATTCCTCTGTAGTTCTTGGTACATCACAGTCGCCTCTTGCTGAACTCCCTAAATGGCTAGAACCCCAGCTACTTCTGTAGTGGCCAACAGCACAGAGCTTTCACCACAGCTGTATTGACTCCTCTTAGAGGAGAAGCGACGAGAAGTCCAGTGGCACCTTATAGACGAGTGCTTCTCTTAAACTGTGTTCCATGGAACACCAGTGTGCCACGAGGCAGTCGGAGGTGTTCCACAGAGAACAACAGAATTCAAAATGGCCACCCTTAAAGGGGCAGGTGACCTTTTTTTGTTTGTTTTTGCTCAAAAACTTTCCCCTGACCCTTTTTTCCCCTCAATAACTTTCCCCCCGACCCTTCCCCCCCCCCAACCTTTTTTTTTCCTTAACAAAAAATCCTTGGTGTTCCCCATAAAAAAAAATTAGTTTGGTGTTCCTCAGTCTTAAAAAGTTTAAAAAAACACTGTTATAGACTAACAGAATTATTTGAGCATAAGCTTTTGTGGGCAAAGACCCACTTCGTCAGATGCATGTGGGTCTTTGCCCATGAAAGCTTATGCTCCAATAAATCTGTTAGTCTATAAGGTGCCACAGGACTCCTCATAGCTTTTGCAGATTCAGACTAACACGGCTACCCCTCTGACTCTTAGAGGAGAGTCTCTCAGTCCCTAGATACAAACACAAGCACAGCCATCAGAATTAAAAATGTCTTTGTTCAAGTCCAATGTCCTTTCAGGGCTTCTGAGTAGGACAACTGAACCACTCAGCAACACCGATCGCAGCACTTCCTGGACCACAGTACCTTCTGAACGACGTTCTGGACCACACACTATCTGCTTGGCTTTGTGGTTTCAATCATGGTTTGTGTTTTTAGATCCATGCCAGGGCAGCTCTCAGCTTCAGCAGGCTAATATCCCTCCTTGCTCAATCAATCTTCCTCTTGCAGTAGCCTCACCCCCACACAGTTCCAGATCTTTATCAAGCTGGACTTCAACCCAGCTGGACCCTAAACAGGTTCTGGAATTTAGTCAGTTCCTTCCCCAGTCTCCTTTTCAACACTGAGGCAGGGCAACTCCCGCGCCTGCTTTGCCACTAGCAAAATCGTTCTTTCAGCTCCTGCTGGTACTTGGACATCTGAGCCTGCAGCTCAAAGATTTTAGCCTAGAACCAGCCTTCTCCTCCAACTTGCTCTGATCTGGTATTGCAGAGGTCTGCTATATAGCTGAGAGAGCTACTGCCTTGGCCAAAGCTTTCAATCTGCATGGGATATTCATGTTTGCACCATGGGATTCCAAATACTTTATCAAACCATTGATTGTTCTGCTAGGAAGGCTGTTCTAAAGGAGCCGACAGAAAGCACAAGGTGGGAGGGATGGCTCCATGCTCCCAGAAGGGGCAGGGCCTCAAGTGGAAGGGGTGGGGTCAGGGAAGCCAGCCCTCTACACCTCCCAGAGCATGGAGCACCCACCCCCAACCCTTAGAGCCACATGGTGCATGCACCCAGGAGCCCTGGGCCTTTTTGAATTGCCAGGGCCAACTGCCTCTTTTGCCTCTCCCCCTTGTCTGCAGACCTGGCCATTCTGGAAGCCTACTGTCAGTCAGGCCCCTTGTAGCAACACAGGCCTCCCAGTGCCCCATTTCTATGCTCACCATCTTATCGCTTCTCACTGCACGTGTTTCAGCTGTCTGACCTTGCATTCTTATGCAACCCCTGGGTAGTTTCCCTAGCAACCCACCCTCTTCTGCTCCATTATGTATGGCTGCTACCTCAATGGCCAGTTCCTGGTGCTCACTAGTTTTAGCCTCCAGCTCCTTTTCCATCTTAGGCTATGTCGAGATGGCAAAAAAAAATCGGAAAAATACTTTTTCCACTTTTTTTCCAAAGAGGCTTTTCCGAAATTTGGCCCATCTACACGAGGCCAAATTTTGGAAAAACTTCCTCTTTCCGAACATCCCTTCTTCCTCATACAATGAGGAACACAGGGATGCAGAAAGAATGCATCCACTTTTTTGGAAACTGTTCTGAAAAAGCGGATGTGCTCCTTGGACGTGGCATAGCTTTTCTGGAATGCCGGAAAAGTTCTGCAGTGTAGACATAGCCTAAGTAACCTGCAACTTTCTGTTTCAGCAGGGCTGCTCAGAGGGTTTTGGGGATTTAGGGCAAAGTCTGAAACTGAGTGATCCAACTCTTCCAAAAAGACCCACAATGATGCAAAAACACTGAAAGGGGGCCCCATGGGTATGGGAGGGAGTTGGAAAGCAAGCCCATCACACACTCACCCCTCAGCAGCAGCTCCAGTTCTATGGGGTTGGGCCCCCTCCAGACACTGCAACCTGACAGAGTTGCAGGGCCAGACTTGTGTGGTGCTGCAACCCTTTGCACTGGGTCACACCACCACTTAGTTTGGGGGCCCTCTCAAATAGGCAACCAAGGGCAACCTGCCCCTTCTGCCCTTCCCCATCCCTGGCCGCCCTGTGTTGCAAACCCTCCTCCATTGCTCTGCTCCAGGCTGGCCTCTCTCCCTCTCTGTCTCTCTCTCTCCTGTTCCTGTATTTCTATTTCACTATGTTCCTACTTGTCCCTGGAGTGGGCAGATCATTTTCCTTCCAACTCCTCCTATCTATCTGTTAGGCTGGAAATCTCTACGAGTTTTGGTTTAACATGACTCCTTCACACATCTGCTCCTCAAAGCGATTTTTCTCATTCTCCATTTTTTCCATTTGGTCATGAGGATCAGTTCTGGTGCATCTCTTGCTGCAGTCACAGGCACCAACCCCATAGGTGTTCTGGGGCTTGAGCACCCACAGAAAAATATACATAGTGCTCAGTACCCACCTGCCACCCACTGATTAGCCGGTTGTGGGTCCCACTGATCAGCTGGTTAGTGGGCTCTGCTGAGCAACAGTTTAGCGCCAGGTGAGAGGCACTGGGGAGAGGAAGTGTAATGGAAGTGGCTGGGTGGGAAAAGATGGAATGAGGGTGGGGCCTTTAGGAAAGGACAGAGTGGGGTCAGAAACTCAGGGGTCAGAAAGGCAGGCATGGAGCACCCACCTGGAAAGAAAAAAGTCACCTCCCATGTCTGCAGTAATTCCTGTGTCATCTGCAGTTGGACTCCCAGCCCTAACAGTTTATCCACTGGTATAGAATCATAGAACACTAGAACAGGAAGGGACCTCAAGAGGTCATCAAGCCCAGTCCCCTGCCCTCATGGCAGGACCAAGCACCGTCTAGAATCATCCCTGATAGATGTCTATCCAACCTGCTCTTAAATATCTCCAGAGATGGAGATTCTACAACCTCCCTAGGCAATTTATTCCAGTTTTAACCTCCCTGACAGGAAGTTTTTCCTAATGTCCAACCTAAATCTCCCTTGCTGCAGTTTAAGCCCATTGCCTCTTGTCCTAGCACCAGAGGCCAAGGAGAACAATTTTTCTCCATCCTCGTGACGCCTTTTTAGATACCTGAAAACTGCTATCATGTCCCCTCTCAGTCTTCTCTTTTCTAAACAAGCCTAACTCTTTCAGTCTTCCCTCATAGCTCATATTTTCTAGGCCTTTAATCAATTTTGTTGCTCTTCTCTAGACATTCTCCAATTTTTCCACATCTTTCTTGAAATATAATGCTCAGAATTGGACACAATACTCCAACTGAGCCCTAATCGGCGCAGAGTAGAGTGGAACAATGACTTCTTGTGTCTTCCTCACAACACTCCTGTTAATGCATCCCAGAATCAGGTTTGGTTTTTTTGCAAGTGTCACACTGTTGATTCATATCTAGCTTGTGGTCCACTATGACCCCTAGATCCCTTTCTCCTTCCCAGACAGTCACTTCCCATTCTGTATGTGTGAACCGGATTTTTACTTCCTGCATTTGTCCTTATTAAACTTCATCCTATTTACCTCTGACCATTTCTCCAGTTTGTCCAGATCATTTTGAATTATGACCTTATCCTCCAAAGCACTTGCAATCCCTCCCAGCTTGGTATCATCTGCAGACTTCATGAACGTACTCTCTATGACATCATCTAAATCACTGATGAAGATATTGAACAGTACCGGTCCCAGAACAGACCCCTGCTGACCCCCACTTGTTATGTCCTTCCAGCATGATCATGTGTTATATCCCTTGCTTTTCAATAGGCTCATCTGTCCTGAGCCTCTCTTTAAGCTCATTTACTGTTCTGTCTCTTCCTTCCCTGTGTGCAACTTGTCTCCTTTCCCAGGCAGAGGCATAGTAATCTCATTGGTGAGCCTGGCACATTTGTCTGCTTTGCCCTTTCAAGGTCCACTTCTGTTTGCCTGGTTTGTGCATCTTGTCAGCCCTTCACAGCCTGGGAGTATTTCCATCTCATTTTTTGGATTTGGGTCTCCAGACTCTTTTTCTGTCCATCCAGCTCCTGGTAGAAAGCTGCCACCTGTCCAGGCAGCTTATAGAATTGTTTAACAGCCACATTTTGGCTCTTTTTACCAGCATTACTCTGGACCTCCAGACCTTTTGAATCAAGTTCCATCTTTTTTCTGGCATGCTCAACTCCAGAATCTTCTTGTCCACCAAGAAAATTAGTTGGATTCTTCTTGAGTAGAAATCCTTCTGGTCCCTCTACCTACCAAATTATTCGACTCCCCGAGGCTGTGTAGCACTGAAAGTGGCATCAGGGTGCCTAGCCTACAAATGGAAATTTGGAATCCATAGCCATCCTCTCACAGTTTAATTATATACCCTCAAGCTTAATTGCAGACTACTGCATATTCACTTATTCTTACAGTCTCTCACTTCCTTGTAATTACAGACCATCCTCCCAAAGCAGAAATGTCTACCAGGGCAACACTCTCATTGCTCCCCTAGCCAAAACTGACTTTCCCTAGGGCAGGGGTGGGCAAAAGGGCCTCTGCGGGCCAGATCTGGCCTGGGGGTGGGGGAGTGCGCGAAGCCTACTCCTGCCCTGACTGGAGCATGTGGTGCTTTGAAGCACTGCATGCTGCTTTCAGGGCAGAGAGAAAAGCAGAGGAGGCTTCACGCCCTCCCCCGCCCCAGGCCAATTAGGGTCTGGGGGCGGGGGAGCTGCGTGAAGCTTCCTTCACTCTGCCCTGGCCCTGTGAGGAGCCCGCAGCACTTCAAAGTGCCACGTGCTCCTCTCAGGGCAGGAGGAGGTTTCGCGTGCTCTCCCACCCCCAGGCCCTGATCGGCCTGGGAGTGGGAGAGCATGCCAAGCCTCTTCCAGGGCGTGGGTGCCTAGTGGGAAGGGAGGGCAAAAAGGCTCCCCCAACCCCAGACCAATCATGGTCTGCGGGTGGGGTAGCCCCACCCCTTCCCATTTAGGCCCTGCCCCTTCCTGTTTATGCCCCACCCCTTCTGGGGTGGCCCCTGGGCAAAAATTATTGCCCACCCCTGCCCTAGGGCATCTCTCTTTCTTGCCCCAAACTGGGTTCCCATAGTCCTTTGTTCAGACAACACACTAGCTTGAGCCCCAGGCATTTGTAGCAGAGTGTTTTTGACAGTCTGATGCTCCCTGGTTCCTTTGGTGCTCAGTGCAACCAGGCCATCCTTACAGTCAATCATTGTACTCATGGGGCAAACCAATCTTACATGTCCCATTTCTTCACCGTACTGCTGGTCAGGCCCTACCCCTTCCTTCCTTTCTGTGTGAATGGTGATCAACCTTTTTCTGTTACAGAACCTCCTCAACAGGCCCCTGCTCCTGCTTTGGCACTCCCACAAACTAGACTTGGAACTCCCCAGCCATGGCTGCCTCTCCTTACACTAACATGTCAAGGTAAACATCACCCAACTGTGGGAAAGCTCTCTGTCATGCTGCTTAGTCATCCCTCCCTGATGGGAGGGTAAGTATCAGAATCCCACTGCTGGTACCAGTTGTTGCAAGGTGTTCCTGAGCTGTAGCAGCCCCTCCTGCTATAGTGTGGTGCTGCAGGCACTCGCTGCCCCAGTTTCCTTTCTCTCAGGCTCCCTAAGAGCTCTACATGGTTGTAAAAAGGTGCAAGACCCTATTAGAGCTCTACTTTGTTAAAGTAAAGTAACCTTGACATTAAGTCTCTCTCCTTGGGTTCAGGAGGTACATAGCTCTCCTCCTTGGGGCCTTTGGTTCTCGGCTTCACTTCTCTAGCCTGTACTCTCTCCCTTCACTGGCTATGGGGGGCACAACCATCCTCCTCACTGAAGTCTTTAGTTTCTGGGATCTTCTCCTCCTTAGGAAAGTATCTTACTTTGTGAGCACCTCTCTGCAACTGAGCCCTGGTGGCTTTTTTAGGTACGGTTCTCATTGTTCAATTAACACCCTAGATAGGCTTTTTGCCCTTAAATTACCCATGAGAAGCTAGCTTGGGCCTAGACTCCCATTAAAGGGACCATCAGCCCTGCAACAAAGAGGAAGTTAAAAAATGTGATATCTATTTTCAAATAGGTAGAAGAATGATAGCACAGATCTTTCCAACCTGGGTGATGCAACCTGCAACCAATGATTATCTGCTTCCTTGAAGGAGCCAGGTTGTCAAAAAACATAAGCAGTGTAGTCACAGAAAGGGTAACATCTGCTTGCTGACTGGAGTTTCAGTATAAGTCCTTTCTGATAATAGTGCTCAGGAGATTTTTAAAGTTTGCAGATAGCAGAGGATTTTTCTGAGTGAATGTAATGACCATTCCAAACATTGCTAGATCCCTGATGGCTTGACTTTCCCTATTCGCAAGAGAAAGGAAGATCAATCCAAAACTCAGCTGGAGAGAGACAGAATGGCACCTCAGAATTAAGCCCTTAGGAATTTTATATCCTGATGATCATGTTCAAGGGAAAGACATTCAAAAAGAGAGAGAAGAGCACAGACTACTGCAAATACTTCTTGCTCCTACTTCATTAGAGTGTTGGGTTACTTTCCATTAGAATAAATTTCATTTTGTCAGATGACTCTCCGGAGCTGTCAAATCCCTGTGCAGAGACTTAACCAGCAGAGATAATTCCATCTATTGATTTAGGCCATCTTCTAGCGCTGAATCCTCAATACCCAGTGAGACAGTGTGATGGGATGAATTAAGCCAATTAACCTATAGGCTGCATCTCGAGGACAGGAAATGCTAAAGCTGAATTTGCTGATGATGTCCAGAGAGGAAGGAGCTGGGCTGGACTTATAAAGCCAGGAAGCTGGCAACAGAGGAAAGTCTATAGACACTTTTTGGGAGTAGGGAGGTGTGTCAAGTTCTCTGCAGTTACTTCCTATGAGAAATTAATTTGAACTGATATACCCAGAAAGGGGAACCAGAAGCTGTAGGAAGGAATCTAGGAAAGAAGCAACGTGTGAGTAAAAGCAGGTACAGTGTCCCTGGACTGGAACTGGGACAAGAGGCTGAGCCTGGATTCTGCTACTATGAAATGGCACCTTCAGAGCAGTGCATGGGAAAATGACCTGAGACCAATTGTGTGAAAGAACTTTGGTACCTCAGAAAGGGAATGCATGCTAAGTGACCTGGCTGAGTCATGAAAAGGGAGAAGCAGCTCCAGGAGTAAGAAAGGGGCAGTGGATGGAGAATGAGAGACAGGAATGTCATATAAACTGCAGGAAGCAACATTGTCCTCCTAAAGCTAATCTCCAGAATAGCCAGGAGGAGGTGTCAATCCATCAGTGAGTACAGAGTTCTGTCACAGAGGGGCATTCTATTTAGCTAGGATTTTAAATCATGCTGCTCACTGTAGTATTTAGCAGCTCAAAGCCTGCATTAGACACTGAACAGAATCTTGAAACAGTAGCCAAATAATATACTAGGGGAGAATAATTCCTTTATACAGTCCTGATGTTATGGGCCAGCACTGTAGCCTGCCCTTCAGTTTGATTTGCTTGGTCATAATTAAGAGAAGTGATCCTGAAAACACTGGTGTAGTTTATCGCCTTGCACTGTTGAGAGTGAGGGATATGGTGCTAGTCTTAGTGCTGAGAGCATCACTCCCTTAAACTAGCCACCAGCAGGACACCTTGTATTCCAGCGTAAAAGAGCTAACACAAAAAAGTATTAGCTTCCATGCCCTTTGCCCTGGTGTCACAATGACCTGGTAAGAGGGAGGGGGATGTTGAAAGTGTCCTTATTTAAAACTTCCTGTGCTCCCTGGCATGCAGAGGTATTCACTGTCCTCCACTGCAGAATAGCCGTATTTATGGGGTGCTAAAATGTGCACCTTTGTAAAGCACTTTCAGATCTTTCAGGAAGCAAAGCATAATAAATAAGATTGCAGTCCACATGCACAATTTGTGGAGGCCTCCAACAGGAGAGGTGAAAATCAGTAGTCAATCTCTCTACTACAGCTGCTCCCAATCTGTTCAGAGGACTGCAGTGATTTTATCACCATGGTCACTCCAGTCTTTTGATGAAAAGGGCTGTGTCAGTCACTCTTACTTCTTCCTGACAGGGCCTTCTGTGGGCCCTTTGTCAGGCACCTGCCTACTTCTGCTGCAGGAAATCTTGCATGTGAGTCTCTCTAAATTAGTGACACCTTTAGATCCTATAAGCAAACTCCCATCACCAATTTGGCAATGATGCCAGTAAGTTTCAAAATCCCAAACTGTCCTCTTGCATATTACATTGAAAGAGGGGGGAAGGGTGTTTAAATAATATGAGCAAGGATTAAGAGGGATATTGCAGGGACTGCATGCACACTGCAGCGAAGGTACAGGAGCAGTGGTCAGTGCTCCAGAGACTGGCAGCATACTATAGTTTAGTTACACCGACTGGTACTAATGCTCCAAAGCCTGCAGATATCATTAGGCTAGGAAATGCCTTGCTGATGCTATCAGGCACAGAACTGTAAGGAATATGGATGCCAGAGATGGGCAGCATGCCTCAAGGTCTTTACACTTTGGCAAGACAATGCTTCCGACGTGGAATGTAGTAAAAAAGCATGGGCCATTCAGGATGCATTTCACAGGGTAATTCTGTAAGGAGCAGAGCTCCAGCAACTGAGCCTATAAATGGTCTGGCAGCACCAAGTTGAGCTCTATTCTGTGCCAAAGAACGGGAGTATAGAAAAGTCTGCCATTCCAAAGACACTGCAGTGCATTGTTGCTATGCAACTTGAGTTGTTTATGAGAAAACTGAAGAAACCTTCACAGTTGCTTCTCGTTTATTAGTTGAATTTGTGGTAATAGTTTCTGGTGACCTCCCCTCCACATCTCTTAACCCAGAGAAGTATGTGATTACACGGCAGATGTACAGCAGTTTCCAATCCCTGGATGCCAGCTTGCAGTCGTCAGTCACTAAACGACTCAAACACTGATTCCAGCTTCTCCGATCCCCTTTGTACCTGACCCCTTTGAATCTCATACATACCCCTTCATGCCACCTATTTGCTCTAGAACTTCCTAGCTTTTCTGAATACATTCATGCTGCCAGAGGAGAACACTTGTTTCTTTGAATTTTTTCACACCCCATCACAGTTCTGCACTTTGCGTTAATGCACACACAAGCCCCTCCCTCCATGCTGTCACTAAATCACAGAAAATTGGGGCAGATACTACCTCTTTGGTTACATCTTGTCTATTCTCCTATTCTGCCACTGTATGATTGTTTTAGGGTATATTTCTAATGATTTGGCCAGCTTAAAATGGCTGAAACAATGGAATGTCCAATACCTCCTGCAGATTCCATAGTCTAATAAAACTCACCATGTAGAACATTTTTTTCTAATGGTCTCCCTAAATGTACATGCTAGATCTCTTTCTACCATCATCAATTCTTTTCCGTCCATGGAGTTTATACCTTTCCACAATTAGTAGAAAATTATCCTACACCTCCATTAACCATGCTAATCATTCTTTATATTTGAGGTGAGCTGTCTATGTAGGCAATGCACACCCAACTGGCTGTACGTTGTTCAAAAGGATCTGGGATGATTCCTTCCAGATCCTGATTATGTATATAGAACAAAATGGTGTCCTCTGCACAGTATGACTGCACATGTACCACATATGCAAGATCATGCCATGAAGGCAAAAAAAGCGTTGCATGGCCTTACAAAGAATATCACAGTATGCCCTATGTTTTTAATATTTCTTCAAAAAGTCAGTTTTTATACCCTTTACTCATTCTTTATTGCTTTTCTATTAATTTACTGCAGTCTTGTGTGGTATTTAATACTTGCTGTGTGTCAACTCACAGCTGGCTGCATTTCAGTAGCAGAAAGGGAGACACGGTGCACTGTAAACTGAAACTCCATGTGATGTTGCTGCTACCCAGAACAAGTAAGGGAGGCAGCAACATGTGTGCTGTCTCTAGAAGCCAGCGATGCAAAGGCATGCATTGTGCAGCTCCAGATTACGTTATGTGGCGGGGGAGGGGAGCTGACTGACAGAATAAATTTACAATTCACATTGATGTCTCACAATTGTTAGACATAATCTGCAAACCCGCTACTGAACTCTTTAAATCATTGCATATAGAAGGAGGAAAAGTAATCTAACGAACACCCTGACTTCTCTTTCCCCACATTAGAGACAGAGGAGGAGAGTGTAATGATAGCTAGAGCTGGTCAGAAAATTTTCAGCACAACAGCTTTCTGCTGAAAAATGCAATTTTAACACAATCTTTTTCACAAAAGCGATGCCCATTTTAATGAAACTTCAACCATTCTAAATGAATTTGTTTTCATTTTGGAAAATTTTGTGTAGGAAAAAGTTTAAATTTAATTTTACAACAGAATGTTCATTAAAATATTTTATTTTCATTCTCTACTTCAAGACACATCAGTATTAGTAGGACATAACGATATGTTATGTCATGCACTAGTTCTAGTGCCAAACTGTGCAACATATTAGAGAATCATAGAAATGGAGGGCTGAAAAGGACCTTGTAAGAGGGTCTTTGGCTGCACCCTCTCTCCCTTGTGGTTTCACCCCCTCAGGGACACTCTCTCGCAGGAGGGTAGAAGGGCCCGGGCCCACCCACTCTCATGGGCCCCAGCCCAGGGCCCTAAGGACCAGTACGCTAAGGTCTGGTCCTGCTGGTGGGGCTCCTGCCGAAACTCACCGGCCCTCAGGCTATTCGCAGGAAGCCCTACCCTGGGCTGCTTCCTACCCCCCGCAAGTCTGGTTCACAGCCGCCAAGGTGTCCGTTCGGCGCTCCCACCTTCCCTTCCTGCCCTGTCCCCTGGGCATCCTCTTCCCCTCTTTGAATTCCCCCGGCCCGGCGTTCTCCTCTCTCCTCCCCTGACCTCGCATCGCCCTTGAGCCCCGCCCCTCACATTCACCACGTAGTCATTCCCTCTCCCCCTTGCCGTAGGGGCCGGACATCCTCCCGTCCCCCTGACACTGCCGCAGTTCAGCTGTGCCGTGGCACGAGAATAAGAGGCACAGCTGAGCGTTTGCACCGCCGCCTCCCTGGACAGCACAGGGATCAGCGCGGCCTTGGTGCAGGGCAGTCTCATGCCGCTGCGGTGGTGTGGACCCACCCAGTCACACACACCCCCGCTCAAGTGACTTTCCACCCTCGCCCCCTTGGCCTCCTCTTCCATCGGTATTCTAGAGAAAAAATAGGCATTGCCGTGCGCCCATCCCGCCCGGTGGGAGACTTTGAAACAGTAGAGCTGTAACGACAGGTACCACCTTAGGATGCGCGTATTCGTGTCTTTCATCGACTGCATCCAGCATAGGGGTGCGTGGTCCGTGATTTCTCGAAACCTATTTCCTATAAGATAGTAATGCAGCATGTCAACCGCCCATTTTATAGCTAACGCTTCCTTTTCGATAGTCGAGTACTTTACTTCCCGAGGGAATAATTTACGGCTAATATAAAGAATGGGGTGTTCCTCCCCCCCTTCCTACTGGGACAAAACCACCCCTAATCCCACCTCTGAGGCGTCTGTATGCAAAGTGAAGGGTTTAGCAAAATCAGGCTGGGGCAACACCAGCATGTGTATTAATTGATATTTCAGGGCCCGAAAGGCCTGATCACACTCCGGGTTCCACTGTACTTTCTGTGGTGCTGCATTTCTAGTTGGGTTCGTGAGGGGTGCGGCTACTGTGGCGAAGTTGGGGACAAACCAGCGGTAATACCTGGCAAGACCTAGGAACTGCCGAACCTGTTTCTTGGTCGTGGGAGCTGGGTACTCACGTAAGGCTTCAATCTTATCCACCAGCAGTTTCAGCTGGCCTCTACCCACTGTGTAGCCTAAATACGATACCTCCCATTCACCAAAGTAGCATTTACTGGGGTTTGCCGTAAGACCCGCTTCCCTCAGGGTAGTCAGGATGGCCTCAAGGCGCTGTAGATGTTCTGGCCAAGATGTACTGTATACGACTATATCGTCTATATAGGCCGCCGCCGCGTACGGGATCGGCGCAGCCTTAGCGCGGGGCAGTCTCGCACCGCTGTGGCGGCGCGCGGAGCCACCCTGTCATAGACCTCAACAGTCAAATAGTTCAGCCGCCTTCACTGAGGCAGACATAGTCTATCAAAATCATCCAGGTGTTTGTCCAATTTCCTCCTAAAAGCCTCTATGATAGGAAGGCTGTGGAATTCTCATGGAACCTGTTCAGTGCTCAAATATCCTTATAGGCTGAAAGTTTTTCCTACTATTCAATCCTTGTTGCAAACTAAGCCAAGTAATAGAAACTGACATAAGTCAAAATACTTTATTTTAAGTCATTAAAGGCAGCCGCTACTTAGTACTGATCTAGAAAATAAATAAAGATATTTCAAAGTGTCTCCTGTGTGTGTGGTAATGAAACAGTTTGACACATTGAACAAGGAAAGAAAATAAGCATTCTTTCTGCTAATTAGAGGAGCTGCTGTTTTCAATATTCTTAAATCAGCCTAGAGTCATTTTTCTAGTGTACTCTAACACATAACATGTCAGACTATGCACTACAACTACTGAGAGATCATGGAATACTGTAAAAATAATAAAAAGTAATTTCAAAATATTTTGGACTTTTTAAAACTCCAATTTTTCAAGATATTTTTTAAATTTTCATTTCATGGTAAATTTCAAAATTTTCATTTTTGTTTCAATTTGGAATGAAAACAAACTTTGAAATGGCAACAAGTGTTGCATGAAACAGAAATTCCAGGGTTCAATAAGCCGTACCAGCATGTGACACACTCCCCCTCTCTTCTGAATTTTTTTAAAGGTGATGGCTAAAGCATTTATTCTAAATACAGAATGTGTCTTACCTCTATTGGCTTTATCACAACTCATCACTGGCCATAAAACCTCTCAGCACTAGGGGATTTTATCGCACACACCCTTCAAGCCACATTTTAATTTCAGAGAAATTTTCTGAGGTCTCTAAACCAGCCCAGTCCCAGCCAATAGCATTTCCTCCTTCACCCACCTATGCCAAAAATGAAAGAGGTCATCAGCCAGATTCTAACCTTGAGTCATACCACACCTAAGTAGTATACAACCCATTTCTCCTCCCCTTGAACTCATGTCACATATTGTGGGGAGAAGACCTACCACGTGACAGATGAACACACACTCTCCATTCTCTCACTTTACAACTCCCCACACCAAGGCATGTCTGTCTTCTCCTCCAATGTGACCATCAAAAGGGAGGTGGGGGGAGCTGACTTCTCTAAAGGAAAAGCTATTCTATTGTTTTATTAGCTTGAGATGAGGTAGTGAACTTGCAGCCCAATAGCTCCACCTACTGTCTGCTGTCAATCACAGCACCCAGCCCAGCCACCTAGAGAATTTCCTGATGGAAAAGTGAGTGTCTGGAAACTTAAATGAAAGAAATAGTGGCCTGCTTTATTTTTTAAATTAGGAAAATCTGTTCATATGTGGCATATTTCATGAAAAAGCAACATGTAATTGAATCCACCCAATACCCAAATTCATCAACTTGCAGACAAATATACGTCTCCAAAGAACAAGAGAACTTTTCTTATTCTAGAGCCTTGTGCAAACCTAAAGACCTAAAGGTGAGGTAGAAAGTGAGACCGAGAGGAAAGAGCCTGATGTCTCAAAAATGACTGCTTCCCAATAGAGCACTCCTTGGCATTGCCCCCCTTTCTCAACTCTCATTCCTGGGACTGACTTTGGTCACATCTTGAAGTCACATAAGCCCCCAAAGCAAACTTGGACCTTCTAATATCCCACAAGCCTAGCTTGTGTGATAGATGCTTCAAAACCAGGACTGCCCTGTGAAAAAATGGTGTCATGATTCCTTGGAGTGATCATCCTATTTGCATTTGACTCCATTCATCTTCATTTCTTGCCCCAGGAGGGATATCAGGCAGCAAGATGACTCGGGGATCCAGTGTCGTCTTGTGCTTCTGCCCATCTCTTTTCTCAACCAGAAGAGAGTCTGTTTATCCTTGGCTTCCATTTTCTCAAGGGTTGCTGAAGCAATGTGCGACAGCAACTGTCTGAGGCAGGAGAAATTGTTTTAATTCACCACAGAAACTAGAAACAAAAACTTATGGTAGGTCATATCTTGTTCCTTTTTAGCCCCACTCCTAAGCCAATACAGGGCTGTTCTCAGAGTTCTAGCCAGCCTGATTTTATCATTGGGAGTAAAGAGGTTTCCTTTGGAAGACTATCCTAGGCTAAGGGTACATCTACATAGCAGGGCTAAACTAGAAATAAGCTATGCAACTTGAGCTACGTCAATTGCATAGCTTAAGTCAAAATACCTTATTTCTAATTTGGGCACACCTATATACAGCACTTATTTTGAAATAGAGCACTCTTCCTCCGACATCCCTTACTCCTCATACAATGAAGTTTACAGAAGTCAGAGTAAGAAGCCTGTTATTTCGAATTTATTTCAAAATAATGAGCTTGCTGTGTAGCTCTGCAATACATTATTTTGGAATAACTAATGTTATTCCGAAGTAACTCAGATCTCAGCATTCAGAAAAGACTTTTGATAACAGAAATAATCCCTTTCTTTGTTACACCTCCTGCACAGTCCTTCCTGCACAAAACTCCTTGTTTTGGAGGCCTAGTTAAAGGGAGGAGATGTTTGTGGGAAGGAATGATTGGGGAAGTTGAATACAACCAACACACTCTCCTTGGGGGCATAAGGCATTATACATAGTAGAAACTCTCTGGTTACACTTAAGAGCCTTGCAAAAATTGGGCTAGTAAGTCACACATGGGTTCCACTGAACTACACAATGGTGGAAGCTGTAGAGTAAATAGGGTGCAAGTGTTTTTTTATCATTATCTATTCTAACACTACTCAGAACATGCTTAAGCAACATGGCAGTTAAAAATGCCTGCAACTTATGACATTAATGTTCCTACCGGTGCTGCCACTGGTGAACCTACTCCTGGTGAATTGGTCTCATTTTTGCGGTTTCGATACAGACTGAAGGAAGAGGAGTTTAGATTGCTTGACAGCATTGCCAAATCTTTGATACTATGAGAGCAGCAGATGGGGTGGGGCGTATAAACAGCAAGGGACCTGCGTCAGGACTGGCATTCAGCAACTAGCAAGACACATGAAGGTATTTTATACCAATATAGAGAGGAATGCATCTCCTTCTGCGTTGCTGGTAGTAACTTTGCCAGTCCAAGTAACAATGGTAATTGCTTGTTACTGTGGAAACTAGACCTCCAGAAATAACACTTATGAGCCAGCAGGGTTGTGGGAGAAACACAAGCATAGGAGCCTCATGAAAATACACATATTCAAACTACTTGGTCCTTTCCTGTGAAGCCAGATGGTAACAGGAGCCCAGCAGAACCTCTGCTCCTCCCTTCAGCTTGAGCCCCAAATGTTTTAGGTGGCTCAAAAAGTTCACGTGACTAACTTAGCATTCTTCATTTCCATAGCTGCCACTGCACTTTCTAGTTTCAAGAGCTCCCAAGATAATTTAGAGAGGTTATTCTTGTGATATTTGCAGCCTACCAGAAATTGGGTTATTTGTTTCCCTAAGTTTTCCTACCTGTGGCAAAGTGACTCACCAGCTGCTACAACATCATAGGGCTTGGAGCAACACTGCAAGGTTATGTTCTCTAGCCCTGACACCCAGGCCCTCTGGTGGTCCCCTTCTGCTTTGTGACTCAAACTTTGGGCCAGGTCACCTTTGTTCTCACCCTTTTCAGAGTAAACCAGGGTTTTCATCAGTACCAGCTGGACTTTGCACTAGGGTGAAGCCCAGTAGTTGTTCTGGCCCCTTGTGTTTTGGAGTCTTTGATGGTAGGTCTGTCTTCAAGCCTTCGCTATGAAGAGTGGACGCAGGATGACTAAAAAGCCGTGGCACACCAAGGGCCGGAGGACTGGAGGAAGGGTGATGGAAAAGCAGTGGCAAAAAAAGGAGCAGGAAGTAGAAGAGCCCGGACCCCTCAGGTGACAGTTCTTTTAAAGTTCCTTAGGCGGGAAAAGCAGTAGGGGGCATAGTGCACCATCTCTGTGCCATGTGCAAAACTGTCCTGTTCTGTGTGCAGTGTAGTGCATCTCTGAGGTGTTTTCCAGTTTTGGTGGGAAAAACAGGTTGAAGCTGGTTTTATTTGCTTCAGTGCAGAGCACAGTCCAAGATGGAGTTTGTTGAAACAAAATGGAGTCCATTATAATAGAAAAGTCCTTACAGTATTGCAATATCATTTGAGAGGTAGATTTCTCCTTTTAAGTTCCCAAAGTCTGCAAAACATCAATAAAAAGTACTCAGACCTCAGCTTCTTCAGGATTGGTCCGACAAAGAAAACAACAGAACTCTCCCTGTCATCACCTACAGCCCCCAACTTAAACCCCTCCAGCACATTATCAACCATCTACATCCTATCCTGGAAAATGGCTCTTCGTTCTCACAGGCCAATCCTCACCTACAGACAACCCCCTAACCTCAAACAATTTTTTTCCAGCAACCAGGCAAAACACATCCATCATACTCATCCAGGAACCCACCCCTGCAATAAACTCTGGTGCCAACTCTGTCCACTCGTCTACACAAGCGACATCCTCACAGGACTAGGGATATAATAGTATAGTCAATTAACCGATAATTGTTGTTCTCCCAGGCTGGATTCCCCTAGTAGGCTGTAGGGCAGTGATTCTCAACCAGTGGTACGAGTACCCTTAGTGGTACTCGAGAGAAGTCTGGGGTACTTAAAACAATGAATTTTTGTTTTAAGTTTTGCAGCGCTTTATTGTTTATGTACTTTTTACACCCAAAAATTTCATCACCCGCCCGGCTATGATTAAGTTGTTTAAACAAATAAGTTGCAATGGTAGATTAAACTGTGTGTGTTTGAAAACTGTAGGACTAGGGTACTTACTTTTTTTTTTTAAAGGGGTACTTTATAAATAAAAAAAAAGGTTGAGAAACACTGCTGTAGGGTAATCCAGTCCCTCTGTCTACTGTGGATTCCAGCCCAGGGACCTTTTGTGACAAGTGGTTAAGGTCTATTTCAGGGGTGGCTAACCCGCAGCTGTTGAGCCGCATGCGGCTCTTTGATTAAGGAAATGCGGCTCCTACTGCTTCTAAGCCGCGCGCCCGGACTGCTCATGGCTGGCCGCTCTGCGCATGTGCCTAGTGCCTCAAAGGAGAAGCGTGTGGCAGCAGCGGTGGCTTCAGGACCCAGGCATTAGGTTAGAGCGGAGTGGGGGAGGTGCCTGACTCAGGGGGAGGGGAAAGGGATTGGATTAGAGTAGGGAGATGGGAGGGCTGAAGCACCTTAAACTCAAAGTCTTCGTGGATGCAGAATAAGGCAGCCAACACAGATATCATATTTAAATTCCAGGGCAAAAAAAGTATCAGCATGCACCTGGTTTATACTGTTTCTCTTTAAAGAAAATTCAAGGCTATTGTTTGCCATGCTGAAGCAATTATTCTGAGATATGAGTCTCCCCCTTATTGTTTTTGAACCTCTCATATTTGCAGTCTGGGACAAACCTGAATTTTTACAACTATAAAAAAGCCATAATCTTCATAAGTAAAAAAAATGAGGAAACCATACCAGAGATCAACAAGCTGGAGAGAAACAGGCACTTCAAATTGTGCTAATTTACTTCTCAGTTCAGTTTAATTTTTAAAAACTTACAGCACATCATAGGGCAGTAGTGTTAAATTTAAAATACATGGTGGGAATGCTTTTTTTTTTAGTGTGAGAATATTACTGTATTTTTAAAGGGTTTTCTTTTTAATTTGATGTTTGTTCCTCATCAAGTTCTCTGAAGATCTATGGACTGGCCGTGAATTTTTTAAGTGACTAGAGACTTTGTTTTTGTCCAAAATGTCCTGTAATGTTATTTTTATCACTACATTTTGTGCATTATATCTATCTATCTTTCTACATATAGATATATAAAATTAAATATATAATATGTGGCTCTTCACACTCGATCCACTGCTATTTTGACTCTTTGTCTCTAAATGGTTGGCCACCCCTGGTCTATTTGGCCACACACATCTTACTTCTTCCCTGCGCTACTTTGTATAATGAAAAACCAACAAATGGTCTGATAGCACTTTATAGACTAACAAAACATAGTGCCCACGAAAGCTCATGATACCATCTACATGTTTTGTTAGTCTATAAAGTGCTATCAGACCATTTGTTGTTTTTTTCTGTACAGATTAACTCAGCTACCCCCTGAAGTTTCTATAACAAGTTCACCTACTTCTCAAAGCGACTCATACTGTCAGCAGGAGTCTGACCCAGGACACTAACCAAAGTGTCAGACCTCAAGTTAACAAAGAGGGAAAAGTTAACAGAAAAGAAGAACAATTCCAGAATGTCCATCGTACCCTCAGCCATCTGCCTACTGCTTTGAGTTCACACTCAACCTGAGGTAACATGGCTGCCTGCCATGCTCCTCTCAAGGAGCCTAGGAGAGGTCTGTGATTCCTGCACCTGCTCCTTGATTTCCTGGCTTCCTGACCTGGCAGACAACAGTGAATATCTCCGGGCCAGGACAATACCCTCTTTTCCATTTGGAAGCTCTTAGCATGTTAGGATGCTATGAAAAACACAAGACTACTTTCCAAAACGATATGCCCACACCTATACTTGTACTGACATGGGTATTCAAACCCTTCTCTTTCCCTCATTCAGGTTAAATGAGCAGCAGCCTGGTTTGGAGGAAACAAGAAGCTGGCCACAGCTTTCATCTGATTTGGCACACATGTGGACATGCCTACACTGGCTGTCTTCTACCTAGCTTGGTAAAAATAGAAGTCAGTATGGTATATGGTTCAGGCTACAAAATCCTGCATGAACCCCCTTTCCAAGCATGCATCGTTTTAAAAATCTTTCTGACATCTGCAAGCAGGTTATAAGCTTTATAGCTAATGGCAGCTAGAGGAAATCTTCCTTTAGGACAGTGTTCTGGAGCCAAGGTTGAGAAAATCTGTTCTCCACCAGCCTATGCTTGTGATTAAGTTGGCTTCCATGTGAACGTGGTAGACAGCGCCCATCACTGCACCATGTCACTGAAGGCTCGAGTAATATGGCCAAGTTCTTTGGAAGCCTGGAGTGTGGGAGGAGAGAGACACAAAATAACTGTGGTCACAGCCTTCTGCATCCACCATTTCAGCTCTTTCGCCCCATCCACTCTCCTCCCTTTCAAAGGCAAAATAGTATGCAAAGGTAGAAGGCTCAGCACACACGTGGCATGGACAGCCAGCACAGCTGTATTTTTCACTGCCTTTCCCCCTTTCTACCTGCGAGATTTCTCCTCCCACAGTGAACCTTTTGAGTTGCACTTAATGGTAACAGGTAACCCTCAAGTGGTGTTTGGTTAGGAAAAGGTTCCCAAAGTTCAGACTTCACCCAAAATTGTCCCTGCCTCTTGGATTTGTAAGACTTGGCAGTGTGAAGGGACATACAAATCCTGTACCAGGCAAAAAGGGGTTAAAAGCAGTTTTGGGCTCACACAGCACCCCCTCCCCCACACACACTGCCAAAGTATGTCAGTCTTGGAGCAGAAGACTTAAAAGGAGAAGCTCAGTTCTGGAGTAGGAAAAAGGTCTCTTCTCTCAAGAACCAAGCCTCCCCCCCGCCAACATGTCATTACTGGCTTATTTCCCTGAGCTCCTTCATGTCTGTACTGGGCACACCCAGGTGGTGATGTCAAGTTCCCCACAGCAGAAGCACAAGTTGCACCAAAGGTGTTCTTCCTTTTCTCTAGGTGCGAATCACTGACAAGCTATATTGGCCTGCATGGGTTCAGCAGGCAATACAGAAACCTACAGACTGTGACCCTACCAGGGGGGCAGTAGGGAACTTTTCTCCTCCCTTCATTCTCACAGCTGATTTTCTGTGTGAACGATAAGGGCCTCTGGGCACCTGTCTGTGGGACAGTTGGACTTTGGTTTCTTCCCACGAGCCCCACCAGAACTGGTACCAATGCACTGCTTTGTTCAGCTGTGTATCCACTGAGGGGAGGCGTGAGGCTGCATAGGAGGCCACTATGCCTTGTCCTAACCACAGTTCCCCTCCCTGGTGGCCATGGCCAATCAAATTCAGTGTGGGTCACTGAACATGGTTGTCACCAACTGGAACAAGCCATCCCAGTTGGACAGCCCCAGGTCATGGCTGTAAAATGAGATTACAGCCAACTCAGAAGCCAGGAACTGGTCATGTCACTACCAGACTAGGTAGATAAGCCCCCCCAGGAGGAACAGCAGTTCAGTCTGCACAAGGTCACTCCAAGGCTTGGAACTCTCGCTTGCCTGCTGGTGACAACGGATTCCCCCAAGTTTTACCCTCCTTCAGCCCTGGCCCTGTTCCTAGTCCTGCTCCAGCCTCACTCCATCCCCACCTGCATTCCTGATTCTGGCTCTGATCACTAGCCCTAACTGCTCCAGGTCTGAGCAACTAAGCCTGACTATCCATCCCAGTTCTGAAAAAGGTCTCTCAGCAAGGGGAAGGCCCAGTCTAACATCTGTCACAGCAGGGTGATTACCAAGGCCAGTTTGGCCTGGTCAGAGATACAGACCTGGGGATGCATGAGAAACAGAAGACAGCTTTGGGTCAGGAGACTCCAGACCTGCCAGCAGTTCCCTTTGAATCATTCGGGCAAGCACATCGCAGGCCACTGTTTGGGGCAAGTCACTGCATGCTAAGTTTGTGCACAGCGTTCTCAGTACTGAGCTGCCTCACTTGCTCCTGCAGCCGCTGTCCATCTGAGGTCAGCTGCACAATGAGGCCTGTCGTGCTTGATTAGCCACCAGGATGAGGCGAGCCCTATCAGGTCAGTCCAATGCGTCTGGTAGCTGGGGTGTGTGCTGCTGAGTCCAGCTTTTTCTCACCAGCCTCAGTCCCACAGGGTTTTTGTGGTCCAACCAAGCTGTCACAGCCAGATTGAGTATTTAAAGCCAGAGTCTGTTGTCATGAGACAGGAGTCAAGAGTAGGCTGGGTCAAGATACCAAAGTGCTAGAGGAAGAAGCCAAACTGGAATCAGGAATAAGCCAGGTCAGGATGCCAGGAAATCAAGGAAAAAGAACAGGAGGTGCACAGTCCAGAGTAGGATGGAGCCCAGTTGTGAAGATAGGTTCCTGCTGCTGGCTTAAATAGGGGCCATGAGCCAATCAGCTATTCTGGACACCACCAATTGGACCCCAGAGGCAGAGCCTCACATTGGATCTAGGCTTCATGGGTCCTAGGTAAACAGCTGTCAGTTGGCTATCCATTGGAGGGCTGGTACATGGCTACTCCTCTACACCCTGCAGGCCTGGATTTGAACCTGTGGGTCATGACAAAGTAGCTGAACCTAAATCTCCTGAGTCCTAGTCCATCACATTAACCTCAAGCTTCTTTCTTATATTTACGGACCAATCCCTTTGACCCCAAATCAAAGAATGACATGTCCATTTTAAATGTAATAAAGACATTTTTACATTAAAATCCACAACTGAAAAACATTTCCTCCAACGCTCAGTTGCTGGGACCCAAGTTCAAGATTTGGTTCCCCTGGCAACAGGTGGAGACATCACAGGAACCTGAGCAAGACACAATCCTACAGTGCCCCCTCCACTCCTGTCATGTTACCAGTGGCTGCTGAGGACACATGAGGGCAGACAAGTGAAGAAGAGTAAAACCCAGAATTTAAAACATCTTTTCTTTAAAAGAAAAAAAAAGAGACTAATTCTAAGGCCTCACGCTGGTCCATTTATAAAGATCACTGTCCAGTGCTCTAGAACCACACAGCAGTTTTTAAAAGTAGAAGGAAAAAAAACCTGCTTAGATAAAAAAAATCCTGAGGCACTGGCCACATCATCTTTGCCTGCATAACTCCACCCCTCCACAGTCAAAACATCACCATGGTGATAAATTTCAGCAGTAGGCATGAGGAAACTGTTCCTGTGTGAAAGCCATTTTTGTAGAAACATGAAAAACTATGATTAACCCCCATGTAGCAGTTTTCATTGTTGCCAAATATTCAGACCTAGAGTGGCTTCTCATTTTAGGAATGGATAACATGAGTGTAAATAAACTGATTTTTTTTCATCATAGATGTTACTAAGTGAATTTTCCTCTACAAGTTAATGCAATACTCTTAGATCTACAAAACTATTGCATTGTATGTTTATTTGATCACAAATTACTTAGAGAGAATATTAATACTTCATGACTTGAAGAATATAAATCTAACGTGAGACCTGGCTGGAAATCTGAAAACATTATTTTAAACCACTTTCTTGACAGATTTATATCGGAGTTAAATTGGAGAGTTTCTGCTGCAGTCAGTGGAATTACTACAAACTTGCAAATGTTACATAGACAACAACTCTTAATAATCTAGGAGGAGCTTATGCCAGGCTGTTCATGCATTCACAAGACCCAAATTATGTCAGCTAATGAAAGACATTGTACCAAAAGCTCTCAGCTTCCATCCTGTGTTTCACAGGTAATCAGTATGAATTAAACTAACATTTTCTTGTTTGCGCATTGCTTGTGCATTAAGACAGTTCTGCACAAAATCCTCCCACTAATCTAATTCCCCTCAAAATCACAAAAGCACAGCTGTGTCTGCCAGTAGTTGCACAACCATGGAGCCTACTGCACAGTGTCAGGGACAGATGGGGATAAATCCTCAGCTGCTGTAAATTCAGCTAATTCCATTGAAGTCAATGGAGCTGAGAGGATAGCCACATGAAGACTGTAAGTCTTTCTTCTCCTGCTCAATCTCATGCCGAAGTCATAAACCTGCGTTTGTGAGATCATAACTCATTGCCATAGAGATAGCAATGGTGTCCCATTGAGCACTACGGCTTCTCAGGGACTGAACACACAGTGAGGGTGGACTCCTGGGTGGGAAGAAAGTCCATACTTTAAGGCAGCAACACATCTCTTCTACAGGGGCAGAGAAGGGAAAATGACATCCCAACTCCCTGCTGTGTATAGCTGACATGGCAAACCAAGCGCTTGCTCCCTGCTCTGTCCTCTTATGTCAGAACAGCATGGAAATTAATCTTTAATCTCATCTCCCCACAAACCTCACATTGCCATACAGTCATGCACCACTCACCAGTGCATCTGTATAGTGTCACCAATGCCATATAGAATGCTACATTGTATGTAGTCTTCTCACAGCAACTACACTCTTGGTACAGACATTTTTGCCATGGATATTAATAAGACACCTGCCCCACATTCAAATTGTTCCATTATTTTATTTCCCCTTAAAATGTCCTTCAGTAGCTATTAAAAATTGACACTTACAATTCATTTCTTATGTAAGGGCTTACACAATCACACTCCAGCTATTGTCCACAGAGCTTCCCAAAAAACACACAACCAACGATCAGATGTTTCACTGCTAATTGAGCAGTTCCCTGGATACTTACTGAGAAACATTTTTGTGAAGTCAGCAGCCTTTTTGAAACTTCATCAAGCAGAGGCAAATTTGTCCTTGCGGTGCCTCATGGGGTGAAGATCCTTACTTTGAAAGCCTCCTCTTCCTAAGACAGTTGCACTGCCTGCACCATGTTTGCTCTGGAACTCAGTGCTAAGCAGAGGTCAGGCAGAGGCGTATTTGGAGGGACACTTTCCTCCAAGAAACAAAGCCCCACAATACCGTGAGAGAAGGAGGGGCATTCCCCTCTGAAGGTCTGAGCCAATGTCCCATTATAGTGCTTGGAAAAGGGGGTCATTTTTTAATTAAAATATAAAACCTTATAGCTTGTGGTCAATAAAGACCCATAGTCAATATATGTTAAAGAACAGTAGGATTACTTCCAGTATTTTGATCAAATTCCAACTTGCTTAATTACATTCTTATTTAAAAATCTACCCTTCTCCTACAGTTTCATTTCGAGAAGTTGTTATTCTTCACTTCCTGTTTTAAACTATTTTATTATTATTATTTATCTACTTATTGAGTCTATCTACAATGTTTTCATGCAGCCATCAAGTGATTTGTCTAGGAACTAGATTCAAAGGACTGTACAAGCATTAATCAATTCATGCTCATCATACTCCCATGAGAGGTAGAAAGTAAGTTTTATCCCCATATTTGACAGCTGAGGACATGAGGCAAAGAGATGAGATTTAGCCAAGGCAAGTGACAGAGCTATGACTGAAAAGGAAAAGTTTCTTAACTCTGTGTTCATCCCTCTAGCCATTCTGCCTCTGCAATTACAGCTGTATAGTTGTTGGTATGGAAGGAACCGCTTCCTTATTCTCACCCTCCCGCTCCTCAACAACCTCATTCGACTGTATGTAAAACCAGGGAACAATTTGTAAAGCGTTTGAGCATCTTTCCAGGTAAAAGTTGCCTCAAAAATGTAAATTACTGTGGCGTGGTTTTTGTTTGTTTCTAATCATTGCCATCTTTCAAGTCCTCCTCCTCGGGAGAACTGGGACCCTCCCCTGCAGATGGCTCCTGTGCAGTGCAAATAACGGAAATTAAATGTCTAAAGGAAAAACACCTTTACCATAAAAAACCCTTTAATTCTCAAACCTGAGACCCAGTTACTTAGTTCCAATCAGAGGCTGGTCACTACCTATTTTGTAAAGCCAAAGGACCCCTGCACATAGGCTGTGTTCTCCCAGCAATAGGGTTGTCACGTGTCCAGTTCTTGACCAAAACACCCAGCTGACAAGGGACGCTGGTGGATCTGGTCAGCTCTGCTGACTAGTCCATTAGAAGTCCAGTTGGCAGCGCAGTGGGGCTGACAAACTCACTACCTGGCTCTGCGCAGCTCCCATGACCCATCAGCTCCGAGGTGTAGAGACAGCCACTGGAGCGCTGCACACTGCCACCACCCTGAGCACCTGATGCACAGCCCTCATTGGCCAGGAATCATGACCAAAGGGAGCTGCAGGGGCAGTGCCTGTGTGCAGGGCAATGCACAGCAGAGCCCCTGGCTATCCCACCACCTCAGAGGTGGAAGAACATGCTGACCACTCCCAAGAGTTGCCCAGGTGAGCACTACCCTGAGCCTGCACCCCTCACCCATGCTCCAACCCTCTGCCCCTGCCTGAGCTCCCTCCCGCATCCAAACTCCCTCCCAAAGCCCACACTGCACACCTCCTCCCACACACCAAACCCCTAGACCCCAGCCCAGAATATCCCAAACACTTCATCCCCAGCCCACACCCCCAGATGGACCCCGATCTCTCCCACAACCCAGCCCCACCCACAGCTCCCTCCCACACTCTGAATCCCTCAACCCCAGCCCCCTTCTGCACAACAAATCCCTCATCTCTGGCCCCACTCCAGAGCCACCTCCCCAGCTAGAACCCTGGCCCCCTCCAGCACCCTGGGCCTCTGCCCCAGCCCAATTAAAATGAACTGGTGAAGAGCAAATGATGGAAGGAAGGGGGTAGAGAAGGGGCAGGGCCTCAGGGAAAGGGCAGAGCAAGAGTATTGGGTTTTCTGCTATTAGAAAGTTAGCAACCCTGCCCAGTAACTGTATTTGTAAACATGTCCGTTGCCTATCATGTAATTTCGAGATGCAACAAACACCAAGCTATTTTCAATAGGCTAAGCTTCTAACACATGTCATTTACTTACACTGAAAATATTACACAGATGAAGCAATTCATAAACACGTGACTGAGGGGAGGGGTGCTCTCCAGCCCTTGGGCTCAGTGCAGTAGGTTTCTGTCCCAGGCAGACAGGCAGTGTCCGCTAGGTCCTCTGCAAGGCCTGGTTGCACAGATGGCAGTCAAAAGTTGCTATTAGCACTGCTCTCTTTCAGTTACAGGCTAGATGAAGGAGCAGCAATCCCACTTAGAGATAAATCCAGCAGACCTTTTATTTAGTTGTAATACCATTATTTAAATGAGCCCAATTAATTACAAACCAGTAAACACATTTCACAATATTATGTGTTCCAGACACAGTGTTTTCAAACCATAACCAGACAAGCACAAGTGTTTGTGGGGAACTATGAAGGAGCACATAGCCTCTACCCTTTGCCATACCCCTTTGCAAGGACTAAGCACCTAATATTTGTTCATCTTGTACAACCAGAACTCTGAAAGCAGCATGTGGTTTTATCTGACACATTAAAAGATGCATTTACATATTTTCTGTTTAAAAATGCATTGGTGTAAAAGTGGTACTTTGCCTGCTCAAGTGATCTTGCATTTGGCAATTTTCACCGGTTTTTGGAGTGAGCCATTCATTGCACCAACAGCCTTTCCTCCACAAAATCAGGGAAGCAGTGCACCCTTGCCTTCCTCCTCCCTCTGCCATGAAGTTGTCATCTGAAGAATCATCCCTTTGTTTTGAATCTACTTAGAGACTGTCAGACCTCGAGCAGTACATTGACTTTTAATAGCCAATAAGTGCAGAAGCAGGGTGGCAGTAACGGACAGGGTCCAATGAGCATGTCCTCCCTGCGCTGACAGCCCTGAACAATCCTAAAATACCAGACCAATAAGTATTAATTAGACTCATCCCAGCCTGTGTTTTTTTCGCAGCATAACACAGAGAAGTTAGATTAAAAACAGATACTCTTGGTGTAAGGTTGCAATTTCACTTTACTTTATTTCTTAGAATTCAGAAGAACATGAACCCCAAACAGAAAGAAACAAAGCCGGGTGCTCCCCAAGACAGAGAAGTACCACCCACACCTCCTTATTCTAGGCTGTTTGCTGACAGAATACTGTTACAGAGCCCCCTAGCTTGCAAGCAGGACCAAGAAAACCACCGAGGATTTTAAAAGGTACAGACAACAGTTTTAACAGAGTTTTCAATACATCATGATGTACTTACACAGTGCCATTCCCCAGGAGACTGAAAGTGCTCTTAGAGAGGTGCCAGCATCAACAGTTGAATGTGGCTTATTTAAAACATCTCAGGGCTCAAATAGCATGTATGAATACATGCATAATGCTCTTGCTTCCTTTGAGGTGCACAGGAATCGGATTCCTAATACTGGCCAACAGAATCAGTGTGGATTAGTCTTCACTTGCCAGTCAGGGAGTACTACATGGCTTAATCTGCTCAGTTAATAGCTAAATGGAGAGGATGCAGAGCAGTGATGAACCAGAGAATGGCATGTTGTCCTCTGGTTGGCAAAAGGCCTGTTACCAACTCAGAAGACAAACCAAAACAGTTTGTGATTCATTTTCAACCTGAAATACAAAGTTAAATCTGGTGCAACCACCCCTCTGCCATAAATGTACTCTGTGGTACTACTGCTAGTAGCATGATATGCCAAAAAGGAACAACCAACATACAAGTGAAAACACCAGAGGCAGGGCTAGCCAATACTGCACCACCTGTTTCTCAGTTATAGACTGTAGCTTCAGACAAGATGTGTTACTGTCTGCTTGCCAGCGGCCAAATTGCCGTAGACCTACCCTCTCAGTCTGCAACTCCAGATGACCCAGCCTACTTAAGACTTTCTATTTCTGCGTAGGGATGTAATAGTATAGTCGATTAACCAATTAACTGATAAGCAAAAGCTTATAGGTTAATGCATGCATTTTCCCCCCTGCCCTCCCGCCAGTAAATTTTTTAGCAGGCTGGCCAGCAATCCAGCTCAGTCCTGGCTTGCATCAGGTCCAGGACCTGCCCCGCTACAGCTCTACATTTAAAGTGTGTTAGGAGCCAGGCGGGCAGGCAGTCCGACTCTGTTCCAGCTCGTGCCAGTATCAGAGGCAGCAGCACGGGGCAACAGGCAGCCATTCTGTGAGGGGAGGTGGTTTTTAAACTGGCTCCCCTTGCAGACCAGATCCCACCTGGCACCCCACGCTGCTGCCTCTGTATCAGGAGTGGGGCCAGAGCGCATTGGCTGCTGGCCCCACCCCTGGGGACTATAGAATAGTTGAGTAACCGATAAGAATTCATCATTCAATTAACCAATATTTAACATCCCTATTTCTCTGCACTCCCAAATATATACATTTTAACCTCCAGACATTTAAGTCCACATTCCCACACACACTTAGGTGTGTACCTCACCCATTTACACAATAAACCATAACCCCCCATTTATATCTATTATATCCATAAACAAAACCTATATCCATTATTACCATCTCTCATATTTGATGTTTGTTTTAAAGTCCCAATAGCATGGAATCTAATAAAAAATTACTACCTTAATGACAGCAGAGAAAAGCTTGAAAATGTGACCCTAACCATTCCAACACCAGAAGGAAAGTTAAAAGAACCCTAAATGTATTTAATCTCACAATTTTAAGCCAGTCTCCTGTTTGTGGGGATATGACATGTGATTTTTGAATGCTTGTGGCTGGCAAGACTGTACATCCCTACACAGACTGTCTCCCACACACACCAAAAATACACATGTTCAAGCACACAGTCACACTCACGTATTAAACTCCCTGAGAGAAAGGCATTCATTTAGCTTCCTGAGCTCCGGATGGGTTCTGAAGGGTGAAGAAAGGTAAATAACATCCCAGTTTATGGCGCAGGTAGTGTAAGACTGGAACACCCACCTGTTTTGTTTCTTCTTTTTCTAACTTCAGCTCCCCTCCTCCAAGTCAGCTGTCAAAAGAGGTGTGTCCCTTCTCCCTGCTCTTCAAGATTTTCTGTCATCATGCAGAAGTTAAGTTGATCATTGTCTATGTCACTAGTAATACCCCAAACTGAAAAAAAAAATTAAAATATCTTGAACTTGATGGGATTTGTTTACTTTGGCACTTTTCTTGCTAGGGAAGTGAAATGACACTCATACATTTCATGTTCTAGTTCCCCTTCACTAACTCAGTACAGTTGTGAGTAGAGATGAATACCCAATTAACTGATAAGCCTGCGTTTATCAGTTAATCCTGTCGACTACACACATTCTCCCCTTGCTGCCTCTCTATTCCTCCCTTGCTGCGTTTTAAACCATCTCTCCTCGTGGACTGGCTCTCTAAGAGAGGCAGCAGCACAGGATGGCAAGGGGTCCCCAGGAGTGGGGCCAGGAGAGCACTGGCTGCTGGCCCCGCCCACAGGGATTATCAAATAGTCATGTAACCACTAACATGTGATGTGGATACACTACTATTCAATGACACCGAGGCTAGTCAGCTTTGGAAGCCCCGGGGGCCACAATGATACTCACAGCACATACCGAGGGCTGCAACTTAAGTGGGGTTATACATGCAAATATATATGCAAATATATGCAAATAGCTTCTTTCACACTGACCTGCAAGAATACAAAGATTAAGGCAAGACTACACAACACGCAGGCCCCATTTAAGTCAGTTCTGCTGATATTAATAAAATGCAATATTGACCCGATTTCCACCCATCTGACAACTTAGTAGTTAAATTCCTGGACTGTCATGTGTTTTAATGAACAATATCAACAGAAGACCATTATATTGACTTGCCATTCTGGAGCGTGTTCCCAGTGGAGGCCATGTTCAAAGGATCCCACCCTCAGGCCATGTGTTTGAGCCCTGCATAAACCCAAACTGCACCACGGGCCACAAACAAATGGGCGGAGGGCCGCATGTGGCCCACGTGCTGCATGTTGAGTAGCCCTGAATTACATGCTATCTGACATGCCTAGTTGTGAGGGGATTCCAACGTGTGTGTGTGTAATATTTTAAATACATTTGTAGTTGAATGTTTTGTTATTTAATACATGCAAGCTCTTTTATTGTTCAGTTTGATGCTTTTCCTTTTTTTAACACTAAACTTAAATTTGATCCTAAACTGTTTGAAGGTCACCCCATCAAATGACTGGTTAATGTACTGCTAAGATCAAAGCGAGGCAGGTTCCAGCTGGTGATAGAAGAGTGAGTAATAACATAGTAACCATCAGGGTATCAAATGAGACAAAAGAAACCAAGTGCATGAAATACAGGCTAGATAAAAGGCTTTAAAATGGAGAAGATAAGGTCAGAGAGGGAGGAAAGGAGGAGTGCAGAACTGTCCTGTCCATATGACTAATCATCCCGGGCTGCTATCCCAGGCTCCACAGCTGCCACCCCAACCGTCCTATGAATGGCAGGAACCTGGGGAATTACGGGGGGCCTGGCACAGTAGCTGCAGAGGTCACTCCCCCACACTCACCACGTGGCCAGCAGGATCTAGAGCCGCCCGGCAGCCTGCTCTGCCACTCAGGCTTGTCTACACATAAACCACTACAGCAGCACCGGGGCAAGGGAGCCACTAGCAGCCTGCTCCACCATAGGGCAGTGGGAAGTGGAGCATCCCATAATCCCCCAGGCTGTGTTGCTCGGGGAAGGGGGCAAGGTGGTTAAGCAGGAGCAGAGCAGGGACAGGGCTTGGGGAAGGGGTGGAGTGGGGTTGGTAGCTGAAGGGATTGTCCCAGGCCCTGTTCCCCCCCTAGAAGGCAGTATGGTAATTAAGCCTTACTAAGCTGCCTAGTTTCCAGGTGGTACACCATGGAACATAGGTTTTATATATTGTGCTCTTAAGGCTTCTCTACACATGAACCACTACACCAGCACCGGCGCAAAGGAGTCACTCTAAGTGCTTCAGTAAAGACGCAGCCTAAGTTTCTCCCATCAGCACAGGTAATCTACCTCCCCAAAAGATCCCCATCAACCTAGTACTAGCTACACATGGGGTTATGTCAATTTAACTGCATTGCTTGGGGTGAGGATTTTCACATCCCTGAGCAACAAGCAACATAATTATATTGATCTAATGTCCTAGGCCTGAGTTACTTTAGCATACATGTAGAGTAACTCCAACAACAATAAAGGAGTTTCTCTTCATTCATATAGATTCTGATTTCAGCTACAGTCGTATCTTGGTGTGTTCTGAGGGCTAGTAGGGAATGACTAATAGTAGCAAGTATGTTCCAAAATGGTGAAGAGAATTAAACATCTGAGAGAACAGGGAGAAAATGAGACGCCTGGAGGGGAAATAGGAGCATTTGTCTGCCATAGGGAATTGCCAGAAAACACAGCAGCTCGGTGCACGAGCGTCAGAATGACTTTTGAGGGAAAGAATAGAGGGGCTGTGCAAGTTTCTGTGAAGTCCAGACCAAATATTTATTTGTCGGGGCTGGTTGGCTGAGGAGATCTGCTCTTGGTGCTTATCAAAGAGGGAAGGAGGTTCCAGAACAGATTCACAGCTGAGATAGAGTTAAATGATAACAGTAGTTCTCAAACATTTGTACTAGTGACCCTTTTCACATAGCAAGTCTCTGAGTGTGACCCCTCCCCTTATAAATTAAAAACACTTTTTTAATATATTGATCACCATTAAAAACACTGGAAGCAAAACGGTGTTTGGAGTGGAAGTTGACAGCCCCCCATCCCAAAGATTGAGAACCCCCAGGTTATAGGAATAAGTAGCTAGTGAGGACAAGGCAAAAATTTACATGGGAAGGCATTTGCAAAAAAAATCCATTTTGGGAGAACTGAGCAGAATTTATTGGCTTCCAAAATGCCTACCTGGAAGGTCCTTGGATTTTTCACTTTCTGCCAGAGGCAATGGCATTTCAATTTCCCTAATGCAAAATCAACAGTGTTCAGGAAAATTAAAACTTTCCCACTGAAAGATTTAATTTTGACAAATGGGCAAATCATTCTAACAGAAAATTCTAACCACCTCTGGTATCCTGCTTTCAGCATTAGACAATACTGGTTGACCAAAACACCATATCACTTGTTAGTCAAACAATTTACATAAAACGATCACTCCATATTAATCCTCAGTCCTCATCCTCAAAGGAAACATGCACAACTTTGTACCTGCAATAAGTGTGGGAACTTAAATTTGTAACCCTGCTAGACATAAAAACTAGACAGACTGATTTTATGGCTCACTACAATGGTTTGTAACATGCCCCAATCCCTCCTAACTCTTAACTGCCCACTTTATTCCACTCTTACATTTAACAATCTGTCCCAAGTTGTATTTAGCTCAGACACTTTGGTTAGCTTCCTGGGACCTTAAGAAAAACTCTGTGAAGCTCGAATCCTGAAATTGTTCTATCCAGACATCTGTTGGGGAAAATAACCCATCCCGTTCACCATGCCTCTTTCCATTTGTGCAATGTTGTATTAAAGATGTGAGTGTGTGGTGAAATTCATCACTTCCACCTCCAGGTGAGAGACTTATGCCCTGAAGCATGTTGTTTGAGTACATGTGTGGCACACTGTTTAATAATGTTCTATCTGGGTCTGCCAGGGGTATTTTCCAGACCCTGTATGAGAACGGATAGTTCACCCTATCAGCCTGACAGAGTAGATGAGCCTACCCAGATAGGGAAAGAGGGAGAAGCCCTTTCCAATAGTCCTCTGTCAGCATACAGGTAAGGGTCATTAAAGGCAACAGAAGAGCAAGCATCTTTAATGGTGTGCTTCTTGGGGAGCATCAAAACCAGTTTAAATCAGGTAGGTCACATGGAGCATACCAGAGAGTAATACAGATACTCAGGCAGAACTGAGCTTGCTAGGAAAATGTGGGGACGTCTACTTCCCCTCCCAGCCCACGTAGACAGACTCATGCTAGCTCTTTGCCTACTCTAGCTAGGGTATGTCCGCACTACAGCTTCCTGTCAGCAAAGCTGTCTGAGTCAGGAGGGTACAAAGTTGTGATTCCCGATCAACATAGCTAAGTCGGAGCTGGCCAAAGTCCCTAGAGTAGATGCAGCTGTTCCAGCAAAGCTGTACTGTTATCAGTATGTCTTACTTGTGGGGGAGTGGTCTTAACTATATTGGTACAAAGTGAATCTTTGCCAGCATAGCTGAGTCCACAATAGAAACACTTCACCAGTATAGTACACAGGTATTCCTATGCCAGTAAAGCATTCCTACTGTAAATACGGCCTAGGAAGATGGCACTTCTTTAACATACCTGATATTGGTAATATAATACAACTTTCCTGGGCTTGTTGGCTACGTCTACATTGGCACCCTTTTGCGGAAAAGGGATGCTAATGAGACACTTCGGAATTGCAAATCCGCGGGGGATTTAAATATCCCCCGCGGCATTTATGAACATGGCTGCCGCTTTTTCCGGCTCGGGTTTTGCCGAGAAAGCGCCAGTCTAAACAGCGATCTTGCGGAAAATAAACCCTTTTCCGGAAGATCTCTTATGCCTACTTGATCATTATGCCTTGAAAGTAGGCAAGAGATCTTCCGAAAAGGGTTTATTTTCCGCAAGATCGCGTTTAGACTGGCGCTTTCTCCGCAAAACCCCGAGCCGGAAAAAAGCGCAGTTATGTTCATGCAAATGCCGTGGGGATATTTAAATCCCCCGCGGATTTGCAATTCCGAAGTGTCTCATTAGCATCCCTTTCCGGAAAGGGGTGCCAATGTAGACACAGCCATTGTGTTCTACTCCTTTAAGTGAAGAAAAAAGCCCATCTAACTTACATGTTAGTAAAGCATATGATTAGATGACACATGTGTGGAGTGCTGGTTTTAAAATCTTTTTTTCTCTAATGTTTTTTCCAAACACAGATTTAAAAGACTCTGTGGAGTTATATCACCAGTCACAGGTTCCAAACTGAAGGAAATGCAGGTGCTCAAAATCCAGTCAGAACTGTAGAGTTGGTTTATAAAAGGTAGTGTGCCCAGGAATTTGTGGAAGCATTATGTGATTCCACCCTGAGACAGATAAAGAGGAGGCCCCAGTGGGTGCATATAGGGAGCTCAGAAAATGGGTGGAGGTTCAGCTAGCCCCCTAAACCATGACACCCTTATAGCATTATCTTAGCATGCATAGCTATAAGTGTTAACAATGGCCACAAAGTTATGCTGTCAGTCTCTTGAAATTCCCTGAAATACTTCGAAAATCCTTTCTCTGTCCAAATCACAGCATGGCCATACAGGTGACCCATTTCTCAGTTATGCTCAAACAAGCTCCATCTTTTCAAGGGTACTGTCTATTTCTAGGTCTTTGCCTTTCGCTTATGCTCATAAACATTCCCCATGTCCCCTCCACTGCTCCTCCTTTCATTCCATAATAAACTTGTCAAACAGTATTACTTCACCTGGAGAAAAAAAAAAGAGAAAAGGAATTTCAAAGAAAATGTACCGTTTTAAAGCTTTTTGGTTCTCTCTGATTTCCATCTCTCTGGCAACTGGCCCCCTTGATCTTGAAATATAAGACCTAGAAGAAACTCAGCAAGAAGCTGACTGAGACCTTATGTATGCTTTACATTTATTTTAATTTTAAAATGAATATAATGCTGGTGAAAGGGCAAGATTGGCATATCCTGTAGAACAAAGTCCTCTATTTTTACCAGACATAACAGGCAGAACGTGGGTTACAACCGTGAAAGCTTCATAAGCTACTGCCAGTGTACTAATACCCTACCCCAGAGGGATCTTGTGTCTCTGACCTGTCTACTGAGATGGTCATTTCTGATTGTGGGTCTTTTGGGCTCTGTAAATCTTTCCTCCTGGGCAAAAGAGTAAGACCCATGAACTTTTTTTATGCAGTTCCCCAAACTATCATCAGGTGCCTGTGACTGAAAGTCACTCCCAACCTTTAGCTAGACTGAAACCACAGACCTTGTGGTAACAAACTCCATTGAATTCCCAATCCCTTAAATTGCACAGTCCCCTCAAAAGCCTTTCTTAAAAGATCATTATGTTTAATATATTATTGGACATATATGAGTTACTTTTCTATTTTCTCCATGCCTGATTTTCACTCTTAATGGGAACAATTCAGTGCAAGATCAAGAATTGTTGAAGATATAAAATTTGAGAGAAGGAAGACAGCCAGGTAAATTGAATCATGAATGTAAAATTATTTCTTGATAGAAAATGTACCTTTTAAAATGTGATGCTTTTTTGGTCTGATTTTTTCCTGGAATTTTTATTATAGTGCAATACCAAAACTATCCACGAGATGGCACCATTGGTAAAGTATGTAATAGATTGGACTAAGTAACTCTAACCTCAAAAAAAATTAAAAAACAACCAAAAGTCTAGCAGCACTTTATAAACTAACAAAATATGTAGATGGTATCATGAGCTTTCATGGGCACAACCCACTTCTTCAGATTAATAGACTTATTAAAGGTCCAGTTTCTAAATAAATAGCAGATGGGAAAAGGGGAGGGGGGGGGGGGGGAGAAAAGAATAGTCAGCTAGAGTGTCCTTGCTATATGAAGCTGACAGAGAAGTTACTAGATAGAGAAGGTACTAAGTGATGATAGAAGGTACTAGATAGAGAAGGTACTAAGTGATGATATTGGTGATATAGATGTGTGTACAGGATGTCCTGTACACACATCTATACCACCAATATCATCACAGGACCTAACCACATAAACCACCACATCAGAGGCTCATATAATTGTACATCCACTAATATGATCTATGCCATCAAATGCCAGCAATGCCCCTCTGCCATGTATATTGGCCAAACTGGACAGTCTCTATGAGAAAGAATTAATGGACACAAATCAGATATCTGAAAAGGCAACACACAGAAACCTGTTGGGGAACATTTTAACTTGCCTGGGCACTCATTAATGGATCTCCAAGTTACCGTATTGTTTCAGACCAATTTCACAAGCCAACTCCACAGGGAGGCCTCAGAGCTCAACTTCATTTACAAGTTTGATTCCTTCAACAGAGATATGAACAAAGATATTGGATGGATGACTCGCTACATTCCACATTCTAATGACATAACAAAACAAACAATGGGTACTCAAGAACACTTAGTACCTTTTCTATCTGCTTCATGTGGCATGGACACTCAGCTCTCGGCCCCTAACATCCTTACTTTACTTACGCTACATCGATGACATCTTCATCATATGGACCCATGGAAAAGAGACTCTTGA
This sequence comes from Rafetus swinhoei, assembly GCA_019425775.1. NCBI lineage: Eukaryota > Metazoa > Chordata > Testudines > Trionychidae > Rafetus > Rafetus swinhoei. The sequence continues at coordinate 261,779,753 of CM033437.1, read as the reverse complement.
AGAATTTTACAAGGATTTCAACAACTTCCACCCTACCATCAACCTCAGCCTGGACCAGTCCACACGAGAAATCCACTTCCTGGACACTACAGTACAATTAAATAATGGACAAATTTCCACCACCCTATACTGGAAACCCACCGACCACTACACTTATCTTCATGCCTCCAGCTTCCATCCCAGACACATTTCTCAATCTATTGTATACAGCCAAGCCCTAAGATACAACCGGATTTTCTCCCATCCCACGGACAGAGACAAACACCTACAGGATCTTTATAGAGCAGGGGTGGCCAACCCATTAGAGACAAAGAGCCAAAATAGCGGTGGATAGAGAGCAAAGAGCCACGTACCCGGGGAGGAGAGGGGGGAGTTGTTGAGAAAAAAAAAAGCCGTGCTGGGGGAAAATAGATGCCGGTACGCCGTCAAAGGGCATTCCGTCACAAAAAAAGGGGAAGGGGTGGTACAAGATCTGGGAGGGAATTTGGGTGTAGGAGGAAGTAGAGAAAAAGATACTGGCTCAGGGAAGGGGCTCCAGGCTGGACAGTGTTGGGGTCAGGTGGAGGGCTGGGGTGCTGAGCAAGCCGCAGACTTGTGGCTGTGAGGGTGCAGGAGTTTGGGCTGGGGTGCAGGAGGGGCTCAGGGCAGGGAGGCTGGGAGTATGATGGGCACAGGACACAGATTTGCAGTGTGTGGCTGGTGCAGGAGTGTTGTGGCAGAAGACTGGGGATGTGGGGGTGCAGGAGTTTGGGGATGTGAGAGTCTCAGGACAGAGGGTTCCAGTGTATGATAGGCTCAGGTTTGAGCTCTGAGGGGGGGTGCAGGAGTGTTATGATGCTGCAGCCAGATGGGGGCTTGTTGGCCAGGCTTCATTTTTAAATAAAATATTATGTCAAACTTTTTGGGATGCTATGCTAAGCGCTACACAGCGCAATTGATTAAATTAAATATCCCTCCCGCTGGGATTTAAATATCGCTTTTTCCGGCTGGGCTTTGCCGGCAAAAAGCGCCAGTCTACGAGATCTTGGCGAAAATAAAGCCCTTTTCTACATCTCTTTCAAGGATATTTAAATCCCAGCTGATTTGCAATTGCGCTGTGTCTCATTAGCATCCCTTTTCCGAAAAAGGGTGCCAATGTAGACACAGCCAACATGTTTCAGCATTGTCTTTATTTATGAGAGGGGTGGGGAGCCTGTTTTGAGTCAGGGGTCACTGACCCACAGAAAAGTCAGTTGGGGCCACACAAGTGAGATGCAAAAAACAACCCCTCCAAAAAATCCCAAGCCTCACTAATGTGGCCCCAACTATGCTGGTGGGGGCAGGGAACAGAGTGCTGGGGCAAGGTGCTGGTGAGTGCTGGGGCAGGTGGCAGGGTGCTGGGGCAGGAGACAGAGTGCTGGTGGTGGTGGGGATTTGGCCAGGGGGAGGGGACAGGGAGAGCTCGGCCAGTACCTGGGGATCCCAGGTCTCAGGAAGCGCGCAGGCTGCTCCCATAAACAGCTGGTATGCTTCCTGAAATACCGACTCTGTCGCTCGGCCGGGGACTTCCTTCCCCCTGCTGCCTGCCTGTGCAGGGTGTGTGTGTATGTAGGAGTCCCGGGACTGCATGCCAGGTCCAACTTCTCAGGAAGTGCGTGCACTTCCTCTGCTCCCCACAACAGCCGCGTGCTTCCTGAGAAGTTGGAGCTGGCATGCAGTACTGGGATTCCTACTCCCTCCCTCCCCCCCCAGCTCTAACCCAGTCCCAATCCCCTCCCCCAGAGCCAGCCTCCCCACCCCGCTCTAACCCAATCCCCCTGCCCTCCCCTTTCCCAGAGCCAGGCACACACCACCACCCCCCGCTCTAACCCAATTGTAAGGCAAAATTCCAACAGACAACATTTTGGGACACAGACGCCATTTTGGAGTTCTGAAACAACAACCAGACTCCATCTTGGCTGCCCTTCTTCTCCTCCTCCTTCCTGCCTTTCCCACGCTGTGGCAGGAAAACCCTGTGGTTACATCGTTATAGTCTGCCCAAAGACAGCAGACATGTAACCATAGTCTGCCTGGCAACAGTTTATCATATAAGGGCTGCTCTAGCTCAGCTTGGGGCTGCCCATCTGAGTGACAGTGCGTGTAGTCGCTCAGCTGGGTACGTCGGTACCACGCCTTTGGATTTCTGTGTTGAGTAGCATACCTCGCACGCAAGGAGTGTGCAGCTATCTGCCATTCCTCTTTGTGTTTCATTCACACTTGCCGCCACAACGACGCAGGGGAGGGAATAACTGGGGAAAGCCTGTCATCACTGCTATCCTGTTGCTGTTCATACCTCTCCTGGGACGAGACCGGAATCGGGTTGCTGAGGCAAGATAAGCTGTGAGAGGTGGTACTGTGCCAGTGATCACTCTCCTGATCACTAGAGTTTTCTACTTTGGCTATCTTTGTTTGCAGTCTAGCTTTTATTTGTTTTTGCTTTATTCCTGTATAGTGGGGTCCTTTAATTGTGTTAATTCTGTTACTTACCTGTTTACCTTTCCTGTTCTAACTGTTATAAATAAATCCTGTTAGTTTACCTCACCTGTCTCTCTTAGTCATTTGAGGAACTGTGACACCCCCAGATGCTAGATGCGGGTGTGGGGACGGGTCTGATAGTTGGTGTCCTTTAGGCAAGGGATTTCCAACTAACACAATCCCCCTCCCCTCCCCTTACCCAGAGCCAGGCACCCCCCCCCCCCCCCACTCTAACCCAATCCCTCCCTCCCTCAACCTAAAGCCCGGATCTGCTGCTGCTACCATCACATGCGTCTCCCTCCAGGCGCTGGGACGCATACGCTGAACGGTCGGCTTTGAGCATGTGCTGGCCGGGATGCCATGCGCTCACACCCCCAACCTAATCCCCCTTCTCTCTCCTTCCCCAGAGCCAGAAACCTCCCATCCCTGCTCTAACCCAATCCACCTCCCCCCCAACCTTCTGCCCAGGTCCCAGAGCCAGAGCTGCCACCGCTATTGCCACACGCATCTCCCTCCAGGTGCTAGGGCGCATACGCTGAGTGACCAGCCTTGAGCATGTGCTGGCCGGGACACCATGCACGCACATCCTCAATCTAATCCCCCTCCTCTCCGCTTCCCCAGAGCCGAACACCGAATCCCCCTCCTCCCCAACCTTATGCCCAGGTCCCACAGCCAGCGTTGCCGCTGCTGCTACCACCACACATGTCTCCCTCCAGGTGCTGGGGCACATACGCTGAGCGGCCAGCTTTGAGCATGTGCTCACTGGGATGCCATGTGCACCCCCTCAACCCGATCCTCCTCCTTTCCCCAGAGCCAGGCATCTCCCCCCCGCTCTAACCCAATTACCCTCCCCCTCCTCTAATCTTATACCCAGGTCCCGGAGCTGGAGCCGCCACTGCCGCCGCCACTACTGCCACGCATGTCTCCCTCCAGGTGCTGGGCACATGCACTGAGCGGCCAGCCTTGAGCACGTGCTGGCTGGGGCGCATGTGCAGAGCGGCCTAGCCATGAGTAGGTGCTGGGGCACCTTGCACAGGTCAGCCTGGCTGAGCAGTGTTTGCAGGAGCTGCATCTTTGTAATCAAAGAGCCGCATGTGGCTCGTGAGCCGCGGGTTGGCCACCCTTGTTATAAAGCATTCCTAAAACTGAAATACCCACCTGGAGAAGTGAAAAAACAGATTGACAGAGCCGAAAAAGTACCCAGACATGAACTACTTCAAGACAGACCCAAAAGAGAAAACAACAGAACTCCACTTGTTATTACCTACAGTCCACAACTCAAACCCCTCCGACACATTATACACAATCTGCAACCCATCTTGGAAAATGATCCCTCACTCTCAGAGGCCTTGGGGGAAAAGCCTATTCTCGCTTACAGACAACCCCCCAACCTGAAACAAATTATTTCTGATAACCATGCTACACAACCACATCATAAGCATCCAGGAACCCAGTCCTGCAAACAGCTGCGATGCCAATTCTGCCCACATATCTATACAAGTGAATTCATCACTGGAGCCAACAACTTAAGCTACCACATCAGAGGATCATTCAACTGCACATCCAGTAATTTGATCTATGCCATCAAATGCCAGCAATGCCCCACTGCTATATATATTGGACAAACTGGACAGTCCCTACGGGAAAGAATCAATGAACACAAATCAGATATACATAAAGGGAACATACTGAAACCTGTTGGAGAACACTTCAATCTACCTAATCACTCTTTAAAAGATCTCCAGGTGGCTGTCTTGTCACAAACCAATTCTACAAGCCAAATACACAGAGAGGTGTTGGAATTACAGTTCATCCAGAAATTCAATTCCTCCACTGATAACCTCAATCGAGATAATGGATGGCTGGTACATTATCAACCTAACACAATGAAGGTGTAAACAGCTCTTGGTCTGTGTAGATTCTTGCATTAGTACCCTTCCTATCCTATTGCTATCCTTTGATCCTTATCTGCTTCCTTTTAACTATCCAATCTTCAGGTGCATATAGATTACCAGTTCTGCCTACTTGTTTTTCCCTTTGATATTTTCATATCCTCTGCTCCTTGTTTCCCACCTCTTCCTTTTTTTTCCTTCCCTACCTCCCTTCTCCCTTATTTATTTTGGGTCTGCACATCCTCAACTCAAAACTCCGGTCATCTGAAGAAGTGGGTTGTCCCCACAAAAGCTCATGATGCCATCTACATTTTTTGTTAGTCTCTAAGGTGCTGCAAGACTATTTGTTGTTTTTTAAGTTTTTTCAACTTAAGTAGTGGCAGGAGATTTGTTCTATGCTACCTGGAGTCATTGCTGCTACTAGGCAAGATCATTTGTCTCTAGAATGTCCTGATAAAATACTGAGTCTATGTTATAAAATGCATCTTGTTTGTGGAGAGCAAAGTATGGATGTTGAATGTGGCATGGGCAGAAGAGAAAAAGAAAGCACATGGAGCAGCAGTTTAGATCAGGTAGTACTGTATTCTTTGTGGAATCCCAGCTGATTATTGAATTTTTGAGGTTTTCCAGTCAAATAATCTCTTTAGCGATCCTTCATTGTCATTATTAACAATATGTGTTTGTGTTGCAATTGCTCCCACAAGACCAAACTAATACTGTGGTAATTGCTGTACAAACACATATTAAAGATAGCTCTTTGCCCAAAGAGTTTACAATGTAAATTAAGTAAAGGTACATAGATTAGACTTACAAACAACTGGAGAAGGGAGAAGTACAAGGGTGATAAGATTAGAGATATTAAATTTAGATTAACTGGCTAATCAAATAGTCAATGCAAATTGCATCAACTATTCAATTAGTCGATAAGAGTGCATCCGCCTTTGAAGTGTAGCAACACCCCCAGGGCTGTTGCTACACTTCAAAGGCGAAAGCACTGTGGGGAGCACGGGGCCAGTGGGGGACTCAAGCAGTCCCCCGCTGGCCCTGTGCTCCCCACGGTGTTTCAAAGCAGGAGCACTGCATGGAGCCCAGAGTCAGCGGGGCAGTCCCCAGCTAGCCCCAGGCTGCACACGGCCTTTCAAAGCGACAGACCCTGGGCTCCACGCAGTGCTGCCGCTTTGAAGCACCCCCTCATCTTCCCCCTGCCATCCTTCCCCCACAGCCTCTTTCAGATAGAGGCAGCAAGGGGGGAGTAACTAGTTGACTTAGTGCGTCGACTATCCAATAAGATTTGATTATCAGATAGTTGACTAGTAGTTGACATCCCTAGATGAGACCACATTGTTTTATATACTGTTCTCATATACTGGCCATGTAGCAATCGACAGGTTTAGAGTAAAACAGTAACACAAAGACATCAGTGATATTAGCTATCCCAATTAGCCACTAAGTGCTACTATCAGGGAATATAAGTCTCAAACCCAAGGCGTTAGGAGCTGGCAAGTTCTAACTTACTATGTAGTGACCTGCTAGCAGCTGTCAGAATAGAAGATGAATTCTGACAAAGCACTCCAGTCATGGGATCTGATGGGTGGAATGCTGGGAGTTCTGATTGGTTCCGAGGTTCTATTTAAGTCTAGTGTGGGCACAGGAAGTTATGCGGTGATTTTTATTGACAAAACAAAAAGATATACTTGACAAAGCATACTTGGTTGTTAGGTGTTATAGAGCAACTGAGTAAAACAAATTAAAACACAGAGAAAAATCTCTGGGAACAACTCTAAGGGTACGTCTAGACTACATGCCTCCGTCGACGGAGGCATGTAGATTAGACAGATCGGCATAGGGAAATGAAGCCGCGATTTAAATAATCGCAGCTTCATTTAAATTTAAATGGCTGCCCCGCTCTGCCGATCAGCTGTTTGTCGGCAGATCGGGGCAGTCAGACGCACCGTGGTCGACAAGGAAGCCTTTGTCGATCGGCGCAGGTAAACCTGATTTCACGAGGCATACCTGCGCTGGTCGACAAAGGCTTCCTTGTCGACCACGGCGCGACCAGACTGTCCTGATCTGCCGACAAACAGCTGATCGGCAGAGCGGGGGAGCCATTTAAATTTAAATGAAGCCGCGATTATTTAAATCGCGGCTTCATTTCCCTATGCCGATCTGTCTAATCTACATGCCTCCATCGACAGAGGCATGTAGTCTAGACGTACCCTTAGATAGTGAATGGAAGAGGGAAGGCATGGATTCACACAGAGAAGGTTAACCCAAACAACCAAAATAAAAGGAAAATACCCTGATTGCAACTAGATACACTTTTCCCTCTACTCGCAATCCGTGCTGATCCATACTTCAAGGCCCAGTTCACTTCCATCTCCAATATTTCTTATAGGCATGGTAATTCTGATTACTGCATCTGCTACCTCCAGCCCTTAACTTACAATCCTACAAAGAGAGCAGGCAAGGTATCTAAATACAATTCAAATTTCAGCATTGTATCCCCATTGGTTCTTCTGGCTCCCTGCCAACACCTTTGCAAGCTACCTGAGTTTAACCCCTTAGTCACCAGGTGCTGGCCAGCACTCCTCCTATCCATCATGCCCTTTTGAAATTAGGGACCGTAGTTGCAGACCTATTTTTTGTTTATCCTTCCATTTAGTTAAAACTGACTTTGCTGACCAACCTTGCCCTTAAAACCAGATTGTTTGCAAGAACCTCACCATTTACCAATACATAATCTAAAAAGGCATCACTTGTTGTTGGTTTAGTGATTCAAAAATATCTCTGTTTTTCAATTCATGGACATTTTCCCACCCAACCTATTTTTGGCTCATCATATTTCCAAAATGACTTGAACATATAAATTCCAAGTTTCATTTGTTGATTGACTGAGTAGCATGGAAGTACAGAAAACTTAAAGCTGAGAGCTGGGACTTGGAAGAGGGCAGGATCCTGGGGACTAGTGCTGGCCTGAACTTTAATCAAAATCAATTATTTTTAATCAAAAGATTTTCAACTGAAAATGTTTTGATTACGCCTGTTTTTGTGAAATTGTACCAATTTTTACACTTCTTTTACAGAAAACTCAAGCCCCGTGTCAATAGTTTTTGAATGAAAAATTCAGTTTTTCATATGGAAATTAGATCTTATTTTGAAAATTACTTCTTATATAAAACTTTATTTTTTAAAAAGTCAATCAAAACAAATTATTTCAGTTAACCAAAAATGAGGGTTTGTTTGCCTTTGTCCCAGTTCAAGACATGTTTGAATCCTAAAATTCATGAGGTAGAAAATCTATTTTCTGACCAGTGCTCCTGGGGGGCATGGAAGGAGAATCGGAGGACTGAGATAAGCATGAGTGGTTACTAGGGATGTTAAAATTAGATTAATCAACTAACTGAATAGTTGATGGAATTTCCATTGACTATTTGATTAGTCGATAAGGGCACTTCTGCTATGAAATGTAGCAAAAGCTTACCCGCTGTTGCTACATTTCAAAGGTGGAAGTGCCACACAGTGTTCCCCCTTTGAAATGTACAAGAACCCAAGGAGGGGCTCTTGTGCATTTCAAAGATTGAAACACTGTGTAGAGCCCTCAGAGTCCCCCTGCTGGTCCCAGGCTCCATGCAGCGCTTTTTGCTTTGAAATGTACAAGAGCCCCAGCAGGGACTCTTGTATATTTCAGAGGTGGAACATCACTGCTGCACCCCCTGCCCCCTCCCACGAAGCTGAAGCTGGGGGGAACCGGCTTTTAAGCCAGTTCCACCCAGCACCCCCTCCTCTTTCCATCCCTCCTCGCTGCCTCTTTCTGATACAGGCAGCAAGTGGGGGGAAGCAACTAGTCGACTAGTGTGTGGACTATCTGATAAACTTTTGCTTATCAACTAGTTGATTAGTCACTTACATCCCTAGGGGTTACAGCACTTCACTTTTTATACCAAGCTTATCATGCATACATCTTTCAAGTATTATTAATTTATTATTATATCATATTGCCCCAGTTCTTAATTTGCTCTGTGGCAAGTCAGTCACAGAAAATTTAAAAGGCATTTTTTCGTGAAACTATTAAAATAATTTCTGTGCTGTCTTTCCAGGGAACAAGATTAACTTTGCAAACTAGATCTATAACAAGTGCTGCTATTGACTAAAATAATCTGCTTTTTCCCCTAGATTGTCTTTTTTAAAAACAATCTAAGCTATACAAATATGGGCTCTCTTTTCACTATTTTGAATACTACATATTTTATGTATAAATAGATTTTAGATAGATTTTCTTTTTGCCTTCAAAATTGGGAGAATTTTATAACTTTGAGAAGAATTTTGCTATTTTTCTCTGGAAAAGGAAGAGACTAAAATAAAGCTTCCCAGAAAAAGAAAAGGGGGAATATAATGCTGCTTGGTATTATGTATGTGTAATTTAAGATATCTATATTAAAAATAATAAAAGGAAAATCATGTTTAAGCATTCAAAAATCAGAAAAGCTAAAATTATGCACAACTTTAATTTTGCCCTTTGTGCATATATATAGGAATACAAATTTTAATTATGTGACCATGTGCTGTTCATTCAATAATCCAACATGACAGAATACAATCTTTTCTAAAATGTTAAATACACATGTAGCATCTTCAGTAACTTTTTATACTTTGATTTTATTGTCATAGTAGCTTAATATGTCATTGACCTTATATATTAATGGAAGAGTGCAATGTCACTGAATCACAACCTAGGACAATGGCCCCCAAAGTGTGAGGTATGCCACCTTAGGGACACATAGAGAAATATGGGGGGCGGGTGCACACCATCTGGTAAAAATATTTTTAGTTGCAATTTAGGGAATGAAACAGATAACTGTTAAGCTAATTTAGCTGCAAATGTAGCTAGTGAGAATTTGCTAGGGTATGTAGGTTATTACACTGTTATATAGAATGGCTAAACATTGTGAAAAGAGTCTTTGCTCTCTTCTATCCCAGCATGGCCCAGATCACCATATTAGGTTAAAATAGGGAGTCTCCTGTACTTTCCCTGCCTTCTTCTTCTATATTAGGGTCCCTAATTTCACTTACTTTACACAGCATCAGAGGGGTAGCTGTGTTAGTCTGAATCTGCAAAAGTGACGAGGAGTCCTGTGGTACCTTATAGACTAACAGATTTATTGGAGCATAAGCTTTCGTGGGCAAAGACCCACTTTGTCACATGCATCTCCTCATCGCTTTTGCTTTACACAGTCTCTTTTTCCAGAAGGGTTTTTGAAAATGACACTGTTGCTATCAGATGTGCATGGAAGAAACAGATACACTGTCCTTGCTACCTTGGCTTTTAAACCTACCCACATTTTCAAAAGGGTATGTTCCTCGATTGTAAAATATTTGTGATTTTATTTTTAAATTATGGAGATGTTCAAGTACAGTGAGAATCTGGTCTCTCTACATGACTGAATAAACTCTATTGTTTTCCCTCAGGTTCCAGATACAAAAATGAACCTTAGCCCTGCTGTTCTTTATTGATTTTTCCCTTAATTACATGGGCAAAAGGAATTATAAAAGATGCACTATAAAACACACAGGGGAAAATGGTATAATTGGCAGGTAGGTAGATAGCCCTAAATCTGCTAGCCACAGACCCATTATGCTTTCAGAGTCTTGTTTCAAGAGAAAGAAAGTCTGAAACCAACTTTTCAACAAACTTTATTCACTTTGGATCTTCATATCCCTCTTGAATCCTGATGATTCTATTGTACTATATTGCCAATGCAAATTATCACACAGGCCCCAAAACAATCATCACAGTGGCTAAAAAATGGATTTTTAAAAACGTAAGTGTTGGACTCTCTCTGCTTTCTGACCTTTAGGGCAGAGGTAGGGAACCCTTTTTTGGGTTGGGGGTCACTGATCCTCAGAAAAATCAGTCAAGAGATGCACACAAGTGAGAAGTTTAAAAAAAAAAAAAAAATCCCGAAACCCTCACTGACATGGCCCCTGACTGAGGAGAAAGGCACTCTTTACATTCCCCCTCACACACCAGAGCCTGGGGGATCCAGGCTAGTAGATTTTGTGTGCTCCAACTCCACAGGGGAACAGCGGGAAGAGGGAGAGTGGAGTGCCAGTGTGAGATCCCCAATGCTGGGGGGTAGCCCTGAGCCTTAGGGGCCAGATTCAGGCAAGCTGGAGGACACATCCAGCCCTCGAGCCTGAGGTTCCCCACCCTTGCTTTAGGGCAGACTCACTTCATATTCTCAAACTGTTTCTCATCATGAGGGCTCAAAACTTACTTATTGTTAAATTAAAGTTGGAATTTTCCTGCAATCTCTCTGACAGCTGGGTCTTTGAGAAAACACACCAAATATGGTAAGACTTGTGATAAAATCTCAGGAATCAGCAACACAAATTACACTGTCAGCTACTGTTCTTTACATTTTGTAGTTAATCTTCCAGAAATAACAACCTCCTTTTCATATTACGTATTTCTTCTAATGTTCCATTTTTATGAATTGATCAGATTACCGACAAGTGCCATAGATCTGATTTACCATCTGTGACTCCCATTTTATTTTGGTGTAACTCTGTTGGACCAATGGAGTTACAGAGGCATAAAAGTGGAGTATCGCAGTAATTAATCATATATATATATAATACACTCCACAATAGACCTCTGTTAACAATGCAATAGTTGGTTTAATTTCTTTAAATAGTTTAGTAAGAAAAATAAGTTTTATATTCTATGTTCCATAAATACACTTTAATTACTGGATAATAAACATGGGGAAGGAGCAAATGAGGAAACAACATAAAGACTGTATATTAGCCCCAAAATTCTTTTTTAATGTAACATTTATCTAGTCCTGGCTGTGCACAGAGCGCAGCACAACAAAACACTTCACAGTACCCAAGAGCTTAAAGTCTAGGTAGATGTTTTTTCATACATACAAGAGAAGGAATGGGGAGTGACTACATCAAAAGGCTTAACTAGTGATATTCTTATACCATGTCCCTCGGGGGGATGTAATAGTGTAGTCGATTAACTGATTAATCGATAAGCAAAAGCTTATCAGTTAATGCTATTGACTACACACATTCCTCCCTCCCCACCAGTAAATTTTTTAGCTGACTGGCCACCAGCCCAGCTCAGTCAAGGCTTGTGCTGGGTCCGGGACCTACCCCTACTCTGGCTCTGCATTTAGAGTGTATTAAGAGCCAGGCAACCAGGAAGCCCAGCTCAGTCTCAGCTCACGCCAGGTCCAACACTTACATTTTAAATACAGAGCTGCAGCAGGGGTATTAGGAGACAGGAAGACAGGCAGCCTGGTTCAGTCTTGGCTCGCGCTGGGTCCAGGACCTACCCGGCACAAGGGTAGGTCCCATACCCTGGCACAAACCGGGACTGAGCTGGGCTGCATGCCCACCCAGCTCCTAATACATTTTAAATGTAGAGCTATATAGCGGCAGTAGGTTCCAGACCCAGTGCAAGCCAGGACTGAGTGCTTTAACTGCCTTCCCTTTTGACTAATCGTGTAGTTGATAAAAATACGATCGACTACACGATTAGCAAATTACCCATTTCTTAACCTCCCTAGTCCCTTGTATCTGAGTGCCTAAGCACATCTCATTAGCTCCACATTTTTATCTCTGTGTGTTTTGCTTAATTATCTTGGAGGGAAGGGTGAATGCTCATAGACCTCTTTGAAAAAGTGTGTACCAAGACACAATGTAAAGAGTTGCAGGATAGGGATACTGGAAAGCGTCAGGGAAGGAGTCTTCGGGACTGACTGCATCGAAAAAGATGTGAGAAGGAAAAAATATATAATGCTCATACTTCTTTTAAAAAATGCAGGGTCTGAGGAATTCCTCATGCTTCACTGTGTCATTCAGATCACCATAACCAAATATTAGGAAGCTACCAAGATGAAGGCACGTGCAATGATTTGTGCGTAAGTCAGGGGGTTCAGAGCTGTGAGTTCAGTTCTATGCGTCTGGGCAAGTTACTTGGTCCCACAGTTCCAGCTGTAATAGGGTAATAATAATACCTATCTCCCAGGCATATTATGCAGATAGATAGGCAAAAAGTTATGAGAGCCTCAGATGCTATAGGGAAAAGGGCAACCATATGACAGAGATACTTTGAGAGGTAGAATGAGCACAAGAATTTTGAAAAGATTCTCTCTTCTAGGACTGTCAATTAACCGCAGTTAACTCAAATGATTAATGCAAAACAAATTAACTAAATTAAAAAAATTAGTCACAAATGGTGTTCGAAGCATGAAGGGGCACACAAATATTTAGCATATCTGTCACATAAAGACCTTGCACCACCAGCTACAACAGTGTTACACAAATGCCTGTTCTCTCTCTCAGGTACAAATGTAAATAAGAAGCAGGCAGTATGAACGTAACAAACTTGTTTGTCTTGGCAACAGGTTAAACAAAGGATCGAAGGGACTTGTAGACTCTAAAGTTTTACATTGTTTTGAGTGCACTTACGTAAATGAAATAAAAAGTTTTTCATTTTGTAAGCAACACTTTCATAATAAAGAGACTGCACAACTAGGGATGTGAGTAGTCAACTAGTAGACTAACCGATAAGCCTAGGTTTATTGGTTAATCTGTATCAGAGGCAGCAAGGGAGTGAGGAGTAGGAGCCAGTGCTGCGGGGAGCCTGCTTAAAAGCTGGTTCCCCCCAGCACTGTCTCTGTAGTGCCACCTGCCTCCCCCCTACGTTACTACCTCTATCAGAGGGCCACCATGGACAGAGGCTGCTTCGCAGCAGCCTCCCCCACTTCCCGCTTCCCCAACAGCCTCTGTCTGTGGGGAGCTTGTGTGGCGGGAGGCTCACCCGGAGTGGGGCTGGAGCACAATGGCTGCTGGCCCCACCCCTGTAACTGCTACGAATTAATGCAGTTAATCGACTGTTCTAAAAATATTTAAATAAATGGTGTTCTGTTACAGGCACTCCCTGAGTTACAAAGAACCGCACATACAAACAATCACACATGTCAACAGAAGCTCACCTGCAGCCTCAGGGGATCAGGCAAGAGGCAGTAGGGAGGCAGTAAGCAGTGCGAATGCTGGCCAGAGGACTACAAAAGAGCAGAGGGTGGCTGTGAAGCTATCCGCTGGAGACACACACTGGTTTCCCATTCAAAGTGCCACTTCTCTCCAACTACTGGCTGCACAGCCATACCCTGCTCCTCCAGAGTCCTCCAGCCTGCACTCTAACTGCTCGCCACCTCCTGGTGAGCGGGGGCTGAGTACAGTCCATGAGAGGAGGGGAGGCTGCTGGAGCCAGCGCTGAGCCTGTGGAGGGATGGGACATAGTCAGGGGATGGAGTTGGCTGCAGGAGCTGACACAGATCCCATAGGGGCAGGGCAGTCAGTGTATGCCCAGGCCTTTAGAATCTCCACCTACTTCCTTATCCTCCTCTAATTAATCCTGTCTTTCCTCAAGCACTAATATTCAAGGTTCAATAAAAAACTAATTTCTATTTTTCATTGCAAATAGAATCATAGAACCATAGAGCTGGAAGAGACCTTAGAAGGCCATCAAGTCCAGCCCCCTGCCCAAGGCAGGACCAATCCCAATTAAATCAACCCAGCCAGGGCTTTATACAGTATTTCAGCTACATTATGGGTTAAATAGGTTCCTAGGCTAGTCCACAAAGCCTAACCATCATTTATAATATTGTTTCTATGGGAAAATGTGTTCCGAGTTCTAAACAGCCAACTTGGAAACAAACTTATGGAACACAACCCGTCCGTAAGTTGGGGATTTCCTGCATTGTTTAACAGTGTGATTTGTAGCACAATTAATCACAATTTTTTTAAAATCATTTGACAGTCCTACTTTCTTCCCTGATATAGATCAGTTACTCACGCTGCAATAAACAACAAGAAGTCCTGTGGCACCTTATAGACTAACACTTCATCATGCATCTGATAAAGTGGGTCTTTGCCCACGAAAGCTTACGCTCCAATAATTCTGTTAGTCTATAAGGTGCCACAGGACTTCTTGTTGTTTATGCAGATTCAGACTAACACAGCTACCCCTCTGATACTTGTCACCATGCTACAATGCATCTTTCCCAGAAGTTATTGTATGTGATTTTTGCACCAGGTGGTGCTGATGCATCCAGCTTTCTCTTTTGAAAGAAGATGCATGTGTAAAGCAGAAGCACGCATGGAGGCTGCTTGTCACTCTTTTTTAAGAGAAGGAATGGAGAAGTGACAAGATCACTTGAGAACTGTAGAATCATAAAACATACTTACGTATTCAGGTTCCATGATGAAGGGCACAATATAGGAACATCACAGCTAAGCCTTTTGTTCTTGACATTTTCCATTCCTTCACTTCCTTCAGAAAAGTGACAGACAGCTCTGCACAATTGCACCTTACACATGCATCTTCTGGGTTTACTACACTAGTAGGATAATAAATTCAGTCACACTGCAACTGAATTTTGGAATCATAGAATCATAGCATACTAGGACTGGAAGGGAACTCGAGAGGTCATCAAGTCCAGTCCCCTGACCTCATGGAAGACCTGTTTTTGTGTAAACCACTGGGAAAACACGTTCTCAGTTTGCCTCTCACCAATAACACTGAAAAGGGGGTAACACTACACTGAAAGTCAGGTCTGCTGCTTCAGGACCAGCTGGAGAATTCATGGACTCTCTTTCTCATAGTAGAGGCTGTCAGAATAGGGGGCGCAAGATGGGAGAATCCATTTTCAATATTTTGATTGACATGAAAACGCACTACCAGATTTTACACAAAATATCACAAGCACTTTATCTATCTGGGCTAGGAGTCTGAGTCTCCATCTTTAAAACACAGTAAGTACAGAAATCTGAAAACAGAAACTGTTGTTACTGTTTTTACTTTGAGATACATTCCAGTACACTGACAGGCATATGGTTGAAGCTTGCCTACAAAAGACAACACACAAGTTAATGTCAAGCAAAAGAAACTGAAAAAAAAAGTTTATAGTAACAAAGGACTATAAGGTTAAATCCCACATAAGACATTTTTTTCCATTTTTAATTTAGAGGCTAAGAGCCCATACAAATAGGAAACAGTTTCCATCCTGTGAATTTAAGTACTGAATAAAGTATTGCAATACAAGCAGAACTTCATTATACAGAAAACCGTCACAATTTTAAAAAACTGCAGTTTCAATTTGGCAAATTGAAACTTGGCTAAGCAGTTATAATTCCACTGAAGTGAATAAAGTAATTGCAACAGTGGGGGATCGGTCCTCAGCTGTACCAAACTCATGCAAAGGCGTCAAAAGTTAAAGCAAAGATCCTCAACTGGATCCACCCCACCTTGCCTTTTTGTCCTGACTGTTCCCTTTCTACCATACATGGTCCTGCACAACCTCGGACCGCTGGGTATTACACATGGTGAAAAAAGGATTCTCCATCCAATTCTGTGCCCTCTCACTTTTCCACCCCTCTTCAGGGGACCAGTGTTCCCTGTAAACTGTGTGCTTGTGCAGCCATTCAGGAGAAATTCAAACGCCACCTAGCTGATTAGCAAAGCACCCACTGCTAGATTTTGGGGTGGGGGGGGGGTTGGTGGTGCAAATTTGCACATGCTTTAGTGAACATACAATTTTATTCCACAGATGAATGTAAAAGATTAGAGCAGTTCATGGTGCATGTAGTTTGCCATATGGACTGCTTGTCCTCCTGCCTATAACTTTCCTTCTCCTCTTTGGTCTTCTATTTCTGTAACCTCCAGTTGGATTTTGCCAGATCCTGGAACTCTGGATTGAGTCACTATGGATTTCTACCCAAATACCTACAACAATAATGGCTATGAGAGCCCTCGGACACCATTTCCCATCATTCTTCAGGTCAGAGGTTGGAGACAGAATAGGCTTTTACATGCCGGTGGTAAGAAGCAGCAGTTTTGGAGCCAATGATGAGCCAGGAATGCTCGGCCCCTCAGTGGATGAAGAAGGCCTCACTCAAAGACTGGGTTTAGTTTCAGTTTTGGGAGTTGGGGGCTGTGGGAAGAGAAGCAGAAAAGCTTCAGGGAGTCTCCGATTAACTCTCAGTCCTCACAAAGGAAATCTAGCAGAGCACCCACTGCTAGATTTTGGTGGTTTTGTCTCAGGGGAGAGCAGCATGGCAGGGATCTAACACAGCACCAGCTACGGAGAGCCAGCTGAGCTGACATTGGACTCCAGATCAGGGAGCCAGAAGATCTTGGATGGAAAATGTGGTATCCTGGAAGGATCAAAAAGATCCACAAAGAGATTGTGGATCATAAGGAATCGACTACCACAGTTGCAAACCTCCATTAGGGTTGCCACGTGTCTGGTATTTACCCAGACAGTCCATTATTTTCACCTCCTGTCCGGTAATAAAATTCAGAAAATACTGGACATCTAAAATGTCTGGTATTTTCTGATTTTTTCCCAGCCAGGAGGTGAAAATCCCGGGCTGTCCAGCTCAATACAGAGGCAGCCTGTCAACCCTAGTGCTTACCGGGGAGCTGTCCAGCCCGGCGCAGGAAGGCAAGATGGCAGGTGGCTGCCGGCAGTCTGTTAGGGCCAAAAAGCCTCATCCACGCATTTTTTTTTTTTTTTAAAGGGACCACACTTTTTTTTTTTTTTTTGCTCAACAAACTTTTTCCTGGCGTGTTTTGTTTGGTATTTTTTCTGAAACCATCTGGCAACCCTAACCTCCATTAATGGAAATGCCACATAAAAATTTGAATAATCATTTAATATCTTGCCAACTCATCATAAAATAGACAATTTTGCACATGAGATTCAAATATAGTTAGCCTTTTCAATCAAAGTTGGATTTATGTAGGTTGTTCCAGAGAAACTGAAGATGTGTAGTTTAATGCTGTTTATGAAATCTTGTTTATTTACAAAGAATATATAAAACTATGTTTCCTTGACCACAGGAGGAACCAAAAATAAGAGAGAGTTTATTTGATCACACTCCCAAATCTCTTTAGCTAGTTTGTCTAGATCTAGAAGACCTCCTTTCTTAGCTTCTCCTACAGTCAGAGCCAAATACCATGCTTGTCCAAGCAGTATCTGTCTCTGTGCTCTCTCTATTGCATGCATGTGTAATCTTTGCATGGACTAGAGTTCATTTCATTGCACTTCTCCAGTCCCTAAACATACCACAACTCCCACAGAAAAACAACTGGAAACCCAGAATTCAGTCTGTAAAGATTTTCAGCAAGGTTTACACAGTCAACTTCACCAAATAAAGGCCCAAAAAGGAACAAAAAGGAATTAATGTAATTGAGTAACAAACTTTATAAAATCTCATGCTAAAGAAAGAATTTATTTTTTTCAACATGGCTATTTTATAATCCACATACATTATTTTTACAGTTATACATAAATCTAAATAATTAAAATAAATGAAATCTAAACAGGTCAGTCCTTACAGAAACACAGTGAGGAGAAACTCAATAGTTCCCAAAAGCTTAGGTGCAGTTCACCTGAGTCTCAGAGTTTTTGACTACCCTAGCTGTACAGTCTGCTGAATCAAAAACATATTCCCGCACATAGAAATCTTCAATTGGAATCCATGCATACTTCTCCTCTGCTGAAATCACTGTTAGCCAGTGAGCTATCTGATTAACCAACCGTTCAGATAAGAATATAATTAAAAAAAAACATTACTAGAAAATTCAAAACTGGGGAAAGCACAATATAAATGACTCCCCATTATCACTTTTAAAGAAAGGTTAGTGAATGATACTAGTTGAGACAGTTTAATTTAAATAGTTTGGCTAAAAATCAAACATTAAAAGTATACAATTAAAATAGAAAAAATTGTTTTCCCCTCCCAATTTCTGTTTTCTTTAATTAACATTGATCACACTTTTCCGTGTTGAAGGATTAACAATACCTGCTACAAAACGCTTCAGCTAGGAAAAAACAGCCTATTTTCTGCTCCTGAGCTCAGCTTCTTACAATGCACACAGCTTTTTGTGAAGCAGCTGCCCTGACTGCTTGCCCCCATTGAGTCTGACCCCAACAACAGGTCACCTGCTGGCACATACCCAAAACTACCACACCCACAATTCCAGAAGCTTCTGTAGGTGAAGCGCTAAATCTGCCTAGCAACAATGACCCAGACACAACTCACTGCTATCCCTCCATGAGCTCGTAGACAGATTCCCTATTAAGCAGATGGGTTATACACACACTCTCTAATTTCCTCTTTGTCCTGCCAAAACCCCTTAGCCCATATTATTAGAATGTCTGAGCTTCTTTTGTTACTATTTCTGACATTTAACCTGAGTGAAGGACAGCTGTTACATTCAGTTTTAACCCAACCCACAACAAAATTTTATTTTAATTTATATCACTGTCACTCCTCTGTCAGCATAAAACAATGGACTAGACCAGTGTTTTGGAGAAAACTGAATTTTTGTTTTAAAATTTTATTATTTTTCTATGTTTTACACCCAAAAATTTCATCGCCCACCCAGCTACAATTAAGTTGTTTAAACAAATGTGTTGCAATGGTAGAAAAAAAAAAAGGTGTATCTGAAAACTGTAAGTACTGGAGGTACTTTTTTTTTAAGGGGTACTTTATTAAAAAAGGTTGAGAAACACTGGACTAGACAATGCTAAGCTCAGCAAGTCACTTGAATAGTGTTAAGTTAATGCCTATTACGCCCGCTGGCATGTAGGGCAGCAATGAAGGTTCTCCATTTTTTGTTTGTCTTTGGCCATTTTCTCCAGTGTGTCCCAGTTGTAATTCATTCTCTTCATATCTGCCTCAATAGTACGCTGCCATGTTGTCTTGGGCCTCCCACGTTTCCATCGTCCTTCAGGTGTCCAGTGACTTGAATAGTGTGTTATTCTTTTTATAGTCTTCACCTGACTTCATAACACTGTCAGAGCATGAACACTGGCCTCATTGGTTGTTCATTTATACAATACTCTTTGTCCCTCAGATATCCCTGTTTGTCAATGGAAATCAAAAGAAAAAGCAATCACCAGAAGAAATTGTTTGCTCAGAAAATGGCGTACAACAAAGCTCCCTGGTATGTGCAGTGCTATTTATACAGATTAAGTAAATGGCTTTTGTCCCAGTTCAACCCTCAGCACTTGGAGTACAGAAAGGTGACTGGACAGACAGACCATTTTCACAGTAGCACTGCAGAAGAACCACTGCACCAACTATCCCAGCATGATAGAGATTCATGACCATCCTAGCATTCAAAATGAATGTCAAGAACTATTGGGTTTCATTCTTTAACACCAAGAAAACCTAGTTACTTTAAAAGAGGAAGTTACTTACCTTGTGCAGTAACGACGGTTCTTTGAGGTGTGTGTCCCCGTGGATGCTCCACTTCAGGTGTCGGGTTCGTCCCGGCGCCACAGGTCGGAGAGTTGTCAGCTGTAGTCCAGCCAGACCGCGCATGCGCGGCAGGCATCACGTGCCTTTCACGCCATTTCTGAGCATGTGCGTGGTCTGGCTCCCGCCAGTTCCTCTTAATTGTTTCATACCTGAAATTCAAGAAAAGAGACCAAGCGGGGAGGACGGCAGGTCGTGGAGTACCCACGGGGACACACACCTTGAAGAACCGTCGTTACTGCACAAGGTGAGTAACTTCCTCTTCTTCTTTGGGTAGTGTCCCCGTGGGTGCTCCACTTCAGGTGAGTACAAAGCAGTAGACTGTTCCCTGGAGGTGGGTATACACTTAGAAGTTTGTCACTTTAGACAGTACTGCCGAGGCAACCGTTGTGTCCCGTATGAGGGCATCGATGGCATAATGCTTGGCGAAAGTAACATCAGAGGACCAGGTTGCCACGCGATGTATGTCTTGTAATGGGACCCCTATGAGGAATGCTGTGGATGTTATGGTTACCCTCGTTGAGTGAGCTTTTATTATGCTCGGAGGGGTCTTGCTACACAGTGAGTAGCAGCGTGAGATGCAGCTGACGATTAGTTTGGAAATGCGCTGGGCTGATAACGGTTGGCCCTTGGAGTGTTCAGCCATGGAGAGTAGTAAGCGTTGAGATTGTCGAAAAGGCCGTGTTCTCTCGAGGTAAAAGGCCAGAGCTCTGGGTACGTACGTCTAATGTGTGCAAACGAGTTTCATAGTTAGAGGAGTGAGGTTTGGGATAAAATGTTGGAAGGACTATGGGTTCATTGATATGGAACTCCAAATTGACTTTCGGCAGGAAATTAGGATGTGGGCGTAGTACGACGCCTTGCCTGGTGACCAGAGTGTACGGAGGTGCGCCCGAAAGCGCCGCCAACTCACCTACTCGGCACGCAGAAGTGATTGCTAGCAAGAAGGTAAGTTTCATGGTGATTGTTGCCAAGTCACGGGTCACCAATGGTTCGAATGGGGGGTAAGTAAGAGTATCAAGAACTAGCCCAAGGTCCCATACAGGTGTGGGTTCTCTCCTTGGAGGGTAAAGATTATGTAGGCCTTTTAAGAAGCGCTTGACCATGGGGTGGGCGAATATGGAATAACTGTCTATCGATTGTCTGGAGGTGGAAATTGCTGCCAGATGCACTCTTATTGATGATAATGCCAAGCCTGTCCATTGCAGATGCAGGAAGTAATCGAGGACATGATGGATAGGACAGTCCAGTGAGTCCAGGCCATTATCAGTTCACCATGAGTAGAAGCGCCGCCATTTATGCAGGTAAGACGTTCCTGTGGAATCGCGTCTACTGTGTATGAGTACATGTTGTACCTCCTGGGAACAAATTAGTTCTGTGTTATAACCAGGTATGAGCCATGCTGTGAGGTGTAGACAATCAATTTGTGGATGTACCTTTGCTAGTGTTCCTTGTGTCAGAAGGTCAGAGCGCTCTGGCAGATGGTACGGAGGACACAAAGACATTTGAAAGAGTATCGGAAGCCACGTCTGTCTGGGCCAAAATGGGGCTATCAGAATGACTGTGGCTTTGTCTGTTAAGATCTTTTCCAACACCTTTGGGAGAAGGGGAATGGGACGAAAGGCATAAAGCAGCTCGTGACTCCAATCCAATAGGAATGCGTCTCCAAGGGACTTCGGTCCGATTCCCGCTGTGGAGCAGTATTTGGGACACTTGGCATTGTGGTGCGTGGCGAATAAGTCTATAGAGGGGCACCCCCACCGTTGGAAGATATGCCTTACTATATCTTGGTTGAGTTGCCATTCGTGTTGAGGAAAAAATTGTCTGTAGAGAGTATCGGCAATCGTGTTGTCCCTGCCAGGGAGGTATGAAGCTAGGATCGTGACCTCGTGGCGAATGCAACAGTTCCATAGTTTCATCGCCTCTGTGCATAGAGTTTTGGATCGCACTCCACCTTGACGGTTGATATAGTAAACTGCAATTATGTTGTCGGTCAAGACTTGAATAGTACGACCACGAATGATGATGGTGAATCGCTTGCACGCATTGAATACTGCCAATAGTTCCAATAAATGTATGTGTCGGAGAGATTCTTGTGGACTCCATTTGCCTTGAGTATGGGATTCTCTGCAGTGGGCTTCCCATCCGAGGAAGGAAGCATCTGTCGTAACTTGTACTGTAGGCTGTGGTCGGTGAAAGGTAACACCCTTGAGCATATTGTCGGGGGATGCCTACCACGCTAGAGTGTCTTTTACTGTGATAGGCACTGACACTGTTCAGTTGTTTCCCTTCTTTGTCGGACACTGGATTCTTGTATTGGGGTGCTTTCGCTCTATGTTGGGCGGCATCCATCACTAGCGAGTTGGGTTGAGGATGTGTGATAAGAAACGCCATGCCTTTCGATGGCACGAAGTACTTCTTATCTGTCCTCTTATTTGTTGGTTGAGAGGAGGCTGGAGTCTGCCATATCTCATTGGCAATCTCAAGGATTGCGTCATCTAGCGGTAAAGCCATCTTGGACTTTTGCGATGGCTGAAGGTTTTTCAACAGCTGGTGTTGTTTTTGCTGCACTTGGAGGAGTTGTACCTTTTGCAACTCGGCAACTCATTTAAAGAGCTCGTGAATCTGCCGGATGCCATCTGTTGGTGATGAGTCTCCCAGGAAAACTGCATCATCCGGCGAGGAGGAGGACTGGTCCGTAGGTGACTCTGCATTCGATTGCTGTTGTTCCGGTGCCTGAGTCTCCTGTGGTGCAGGATGATGAGCTAGTAACGGTGTATCTCCTGATGGGGTAGGAGGTCGTGTAGGCGCCTCTGAGAGTGTGCACAGCCTGCTATGAGAACGTTGACCATCGTGGTGATTAGGCAATCTGGAGCGTGAATGCTCTGTGAAATAGTGATGTCGCCTGTGGTAATGTCTGTGTTCATAATGGTATCTTGGAGAATAGTAGGGAGAGTATGTTCTCCTGGCTGAATGTTAGTGTCTGGAGCAGAAAGATCTGGTTGGTGATCTCGGTGAATGAGATCTGCCCCTTGATTGAGATGGGTATTGGAATCTCCCATAGTGCCGATAAGGCAAAGGCGAGTGTCGGCGTGAGTAGCTGTGATGTTGCTCAACTGGTCTGGAGCGAATATCTTGATCTGACCGCAGCGAGAGGGGAGGCAATGGAGATTGAGGCTGTGGGGAGAAAGCTGACGGTGCCGGGCTAGGAGGTGGTGTTATCACTCTCCTAGACTTGTGCCTAGCCTTCTAAGGTATCGGAGAAGATTGCCGGAGCTGCAAGGCTACATCTTGTCTTGGTGCCAGTGGTAGTGTCTGTGCCGGAGCCGTTGTTTGGAATGCCAGTGCAGCGGCAGGGGAATCCGGTACTGCAGGACTCGGTGCCGATGCTGCGGCCGGAGCCGTGAGGCTCAGTGCTGAGCTACCAGGTGATGACGGCGGGCTCGGCGCCGCTGCCGGTGTCGAAGGGCTCGGTGCCACAGTTCGCAGTGCCGGATGAATCAGTGCTGCAGTAGGCAGTGCTGTTGTTGGGGCTTGTTCTCGGTGCTGATGCCGAGTCAGCCCTGGGCACTGATGAAACAGCCGGTGCTGCTTCTTTAGAAAGTGCCGGACTCAGTACCGATGTACTTCGGCTCAGGAGACGCTTTTCCATACAGTTAGGAGGAACTGGTGGGAGCCGGACCACGAGCATGCTCAGAAACGGCGCAAAAGGCACACGGCGTCTGCTGCACATGTGTGGTCCGGCTGGACTATGGCTGACAACTCTCCAACCTGCAGCGCCAGGACAAACCCAACACCTGAAGTAGAGCACCCATGGGGACACTACCTGAAGAAGAATGTTAGTTAGCACCATTGGTAATCAGTTGAAGCTATTTTGGAGTGGACACACAGTGTATTGCAGTGAAGTGAGGACATAGCCACTATGTAACATGATAAATGTTTGTACTGTAGAAAAGGAATCAGAAATGTGGGTGAATCTCCCCCAAACTTTACCATATCATTATCTCCAAAATAAGCTTTAAAAAATCAGGAACTAAGTGTTTAACCTTATCTTGAAATTCAAAGACATTAAGGTAGAAACATTCAAACAAACTCAACAGTGATGCAATGTAGCAGTAGGGGTTTTTTATCATGAAAATTACTGATGTGTATTTTTTCCCCAGATGGAAATGAAAAAAAAATATTTTGGCCAACCTCTCCCTTCCTCTCCCTAAAAATATTAATTGGAAATGGTCCCACAGTACCTTATGAGTATTATAGTTTGGTTGCCTCAAGCTCTTGGGCCACACTATGTTTCCTATGATTAGGGCTCCATGTCTGTCACAGAGGTTGTGGAAGTCACTGATTCTGTGGTTTTCTGCAACCTCCATGAATTCTACAGAGGCCAGGGTGGCTGACCCAAGGGCCACCCAAAAGCTGGTTCCCTGGCCAGCTGCTCTGGTGGCCCCCAGGACAGCCACACCAGCCAATGTTTCAACAGCCCCTGGATGGCCAATCAGAGCAGCCATGGTTCACAGCCCAGGGCAGTGGCCCCTAGGCATCCAGCTGGAGCAGCCACAGTCTGCAGCCCAGGGCCGTGGCACCCAGATGGCCAACCAAAGAAGCCATGGTTCGCTGGCCCTGGCAGCAGTCCCCTGCCAGCTGGAGCAGCAGTGTTCCACTGGCCCCAGCAGTGGTCCCCTGGTGGCTGGCTGGAGCAGTCACAGTCTGCTGACCCCCTAGCAGCTGGCGCTGCTGGCCCTGAGAGCCCTCTCCCAACAACCACCCCCATGGTCCCTCCCAGCAAGTGCTTCCACTGCCCCCCAGATTCTCCCCAGTGCCCCCTCAAGATTTATTCAGATATTTTTAGTATGTCATGGACAGGTCAGGGGCCATGAATTTTTGTTTATTGCCTGTGACATGTCCATGACTTTTACTAAAAATACCCATGACCAAATCACAGCCTTAATAATGGTAAACCATCCCCCCTCTATCCAAGACAGGAGACCCTGGTGCATCATCGGACATATAATCCAACTTGGGAACCTGGCCAATAGAAGAAAACAGGAACAAAAGTCAACATAACTGCAGTTCCCATGAGGCACGGAGGCAATTGAGATGAAAGAACTGAGCTAGAAACTACCATTCTCGTGAACTCCTTTGTGATATTAGCTGATTAAAGTATGAGCACAAAGGTGATTGTTGCAACCACTGTTATATATTGCAACAAATACTGTACAAACTGTTGCATGTTTATGGAAAGGTTATAATTTGCTGAATATGATCATGGTATTTTATACATGTATTATTTTCATAATTGAAGTTATGAATATTAACTGTGTACCTGTATTTCAAATTACTGTTCCCTGTGGTAAGACTCATTAGATATTTAGACAGCACATTGTGAAGAGACCCGTCAAGAAACACTTAGCTCACAATGGACCATGGAAAACACCCATCTGCTCCTAATGGACTTATCTGTGAACTTCATGCTAGAGTGTGAGTAATGGCTTCTGCTGTGACTAAGCAAAATTATGCATGGACATGTGACTTGCCCCTTTGACTCCATATACCAGCTTTACCTGTAATTTTGCACAATAAGAGCAATGGGATTCCTTCCATGTGGCGGAAGCTATAAAAGGCCCTGGAAACACCTCAATTTTGCCTCTCTCCTGCTCCAGCCTCTTTCCTGCTCTAATCTCTGGACTATGAATTTATACTATTGGGAGCATTCTAATTGGCCTTGCAATGACTTGGAAGCAACCAGAGACCTGACTTAAGCCAGAAGTTTATTCCATCACTGCACATGCCTGAACCAAGACATTTCCAATTGTTACATGTATTTGATTCCGTTAACTAAGTTGAATTCTCATCTTTCTTTTTATAAATAAGCCTTTAGATTTTAGATACTAAAAGACTGGCAATAGTGTGATTTTGGGGTGAGATCTAAGTTATATATTGACATGGGTATATAACAGGTCCTTTGGGATCAGAAGAACCTTTTATTTGATGAGACTGATTGTAAAGAACCATTCTGAATCCAGTGTTTTTGGTGGTGAGATAAAGTCTGGAATGCCTCAGGAAACTAGCTTCATGACTTTCTTGTTAGCCAGTGTAGTGAGACAGAATTTACTTTTGTGGCATATCTTATGGGGGAATAACCGCCAATGTTTTGGAGTGTATTTGCCCTATTTCTCAGCAGTGTGACCTGAATTTGGTGTTCCCTGATGTAACCCATGAAGGCATGAATATACCCTTCCTCACTGATCTATAGCCCTGACCTGGACTTGCTGATAAACCCCTTTCCCCTGGCCAATAAGGGGAGCGGGCACAATTTCACAGAAAGACTCTGACTCTGTATCTGTAGAGATATCTTTGTGCAGGGGTGGGCAATAATTTCTGAAGTGGCCCGGGGCCGCACCGGGAAGAGGCAGGGCCTCAGGCAGAAGGGGCCAGGACACTTCTCTGCTTCCCCACCCACAGACCATGATTGGTCTGGTGGTGGGGGAGCGAGTGAAGTCTTTGTCCCCTCCCTCCCCCCCCGAGGTACCCATGCCCCTGGCAGTGGGAGAAGACTTCACCTCGCTCCCCCTTTTTCCCCCAGGCCAATCAGGGTTTGAGGGTGGGGGAGAGCACAAAGTCTCCTCCTGCCCTGCTAGGAGCACGTGGCACTTCCAAGCACTGCGCGGCTCCTTGCAGGGTGGGGCAGGGTGGAGGAAACTTCATGCACTTTCCCCTGCCCCTTGGCCCTGATTGGCCCAGGAGCGAGGGAGTGGCAGGGCCCCGCGGGCCAGATCAACCTGCTTGGTGGGCCAGATCCAGCCTGCGGAGGCCCTTTTGCCCACCCCGACCTTGTGCTTAGGAAATCAGCGATTGCATAGCAAGCCAAGATCAGAAAAGCTGAATACAGGGGAAATTGCTGGCAAACATTGCACGTCACAAGCTGCAGCAGGAGCTAGAAAACTGCATGAGGGACAGGATATAACTGCCAGGCATGGCAGCCAAGTTCAGATCTGCAGAACTTGTGAGGATGTGGCAGAGGCTGGGCAGAAAACCAGAGCAGAGGAGTCCCAATGAGACCTACTACTACCTGATCCTCCTAGAAATCTGTAAGCTCCTATTTGTCTCCAGCAGAAACTAGGGTGCAGTGCTGAGGTACCCCATGCACTAGGACCTGAAAAGCACTAACCAAGAGCTGCTCTTCCAATAACCTAGCTAGGAACTATTAGCATTTTACATTAAAATGCAACTATTTAAACCATTGTACTTAGGGCATTTACAACCTTCCTCTTTCTGCCAGTCCTAGTAAAATACCTCTTCATTTAGCAGCACGTTTTAGTCATTGTAGGGCCCCATCAGGGCTAGCATCTATAGAATCTAAGGCTACATCTACACAGCAGAGGTATTTTGGGATACTTATTCCACGTCTTAAGAGCAAGCCCGTTATATCGAAAAATAACAGGCTCACTATTCCAACGTCCCTGTAAACCTCATTGCACAAGGGATAAGGGACATTTCAGAATAGCGCCTTATTTCAAAATTTGTGTAGACAGCACCAGATTTTGAAATGAGCTATTTCAAAATAACATTGAAATAAGCTATGCAATTTGCATAGTGCAAATTGCGTAGCTTATTTCGAAGTAAGGGTGCTGCGTAGACGCACCCTAAGTGCCTACAGCACTTGTCTATGAGTTGTGGTACCCTGACACTCCTACTACTGGAAGTTATTTGTCAGCCTCTGCTAAAGACAAATCTTTGAATGATGGCAGAAATGATCATTCATCCTAAAAACGTTCTTCAAATATAAGCAGTGGATGGGATTTCAGTGAGTTTTAACTAAGTGACAAGTTTGAAAAATCTGCAGTAAGATCATTCAGGGCAAAAGGTGATCTGATACAAGTGTTAAACTTCTTTAAATCATTTAACTCAAACCAATTGGCTGTTCTGAGAACTTACAATCTATATTCAGAGTAAGTGCTGTAACTTTTTGGGAAAGTAGACCATATTTATCAGCTGAATGCCCACTTTAAATGAAAAACTCAACTAAGACTTGATCATGACACCATAACTGTAGCTTCTATAATATGATGTTTCTTCTTTTGGGAATTCTAAAAACCCACAACTTTTCTTTATGTTGTTGTTGATTCTCCTTTTGCCTTGTAAAAAGTAAAATCAAAAGGATAGTTACTTTCTTGGAGCTTGAATCCCTTGGCTTCCTGAGAAAGTTCTCTCTACCATTTTTTCTATCTTGAATAAATCAATATTAACTACTAGTAGCTAACAAAACCCAAGGCAGGGGCTTGCAGATGATGGGCAGATTTCACTTGAAGATTACAAGATCTTTGTGACTTGTTAAAAAAAATACTAGATGGTGAGCTAGGTGGTCCATTGGTGGTGGGGGAGGGAAGAGGCAAGTGAGGCAAGTAAGGAGAGCTGGCTAGTACAGTGAGTTATTTAACTAGCACTCCACTAGTTATGATTGCAGTACACTACACAAATATCAGAACAGAAAGAGTAGAGGGTCCAGAAGGTGCTCTAATTGCCAGAATTGGAGCAGGTGGGAAGAATTAGAATAGGAGAAGATACTGCAGATCAGGAATAGAGGGCGAGGAAGCTGTCAAACTATCTGCCCTGACAGGGTGGACTGGAGCCTCTCTGGGGACTCTGCCTTACACACACAGGAGCACTAAATGCATTCTGAAATTATTAAAAACGTGTTATTTTTATGACTCACTAAGGCATAAAGTAAAAGTTGGCAGTTCTGCAGCATCTTATGTCACATGGTGGGTGATCACTCTTCTGGGTAACTCAATACCAAGTCTGCCAAACTGTCTCTATTTGACTATATCCAGTCCTCCCCTCACCGCTCTCAACCTCTTAAAACAATGAATATATCCATTTCTTGCCTCCACAACCTCTGGCATCACTCCAGTATTTTGTGCTTGACTGAAACAGAACACTCCAGTTAGCAATTTCCCCCTGGCTAGTTTTCTGAGATATGGTAAGTTAGGATTCTGAATGTGAATTTTAAATTGTTAATATTTAATTAATCAGTGGCATGCACCAACAACATACATGCATATGGAAACACAAATAGATCAATTTGCATATGCTCAGGCACATATACAGAGCTACATATGCACAGACACTGACATGGAAGCCAGTGAGATGCCCCCATACATACACGTAAAAGCCCACAAAACTTTTATGTTTGGGGAAAAATAGCTGCTTTTGACCAGCAGAGGGAGACAAATGAGAATATCAAAGACCTAGACTGATGATGCTTCCTCTTAACTGTAGCATGTTTCATATTCTTCATATGGGACCTTTTAAGGCTTTTTTCATATCACTCATACAGGAGATGCCAGATACGAAACAATGCATATCCAGTTGCAGTATAACATCTTCTTCTAATTCCCCTTATTTCTGACATTTTTTTTCATTCTCTACACCCTGTAGTTACAGGCTTAAATTCCAGTCCTCCCTTAGATAATATCAGAGGAAGAATAACCACTACGTGAAAAAAGTTTTCTGTCTTAGGCAATGTCTACACTACAGCTTACACTGGCAAAACATACGTGGCTCAAGGGAGAGAATAAATCACTCACTGAGCCACATAAGTTACACCCATATAAGCGTTGTCGTGGACAGCAATATGTCATTATTTTTGCTTGTGGGGAAAGTTAAGCTGTTGGGAAAGCCTTTTCCCGACAGTTTAAAGGGCTATATTAGGGTGCGTCTACACAGCAGCGCTATTTTGGGATACCTCCAGTATCCCGAAGTAGCTATTCCGCGTCCCAGTTTATTGTGGGTCCAGCTGGTCCCAGCATCTAGGGCTTCCATATCACCTGCCTTGGAGCTGGAAGACTAAAAGGCCTGTGTGCCCTGACTCCATAGTAGGGAGCCTATAAACCCTGAGAATACCTGCTCTGGAGCTAAAAGGAACTGAAAAAAATGTCTTTGTTCCAATTCAGAACAAAAACAAAATATGAAATAGATAAATGTATTGTGAAGCAGAAACTCTGTGTTTTGGCCAGTTCTAGTATTCACTTCCTGAGGTAGGGGGACTAGCTCATGCACATGTGTACTCACACCCCTTTCCCTGCTAAGATCAGAGGATGCTGCACACACGATACACCACTCCTGTAATCACTGGTCTACAATTTTTTAGAAGTCGTCTGCTTCAGAGATAAAATGTGCTATTTATTATGTATTTTGATGTGCTGAATTCAAATATGACAATTAAAACAACTGATTGGCTACTGTTTCCAAGATATTTAAGTTTTTACATTTTACGTCTATGTATATTGTGTAGATAGTAGAGTTTTAATCATAAATTGTAAACCTAGGTCTTTTCATGTGTTTATGGTTGCTTTACATGATAATATTTCACCTGTCCTGTTTATGTAACACTTTAAAAATCAGCAAAAGGGTTATATAAATAAAATTTATTATGAAACAAAAGGCAAAAACTATTATGTACATAGTTTAGTCCTATTCAGTGTCTACTCGGCGCTTCTTGGCTTGTCTCTTGTATTCATTAAATGGAGCATCTCTTGTCACTGTCCAGCAATAGTCTGCAAGCATTGATGGGCTCCATTTGCCCTGATAGCATTTCTCCATTGTTGCAATGTCCTGGTGAAATCGCTCGCAGCTCGTCGCTCACTGCTCCGCAGTTCGGTGGAAAAAATCTAGATGAGAGTGCAAAAATGTATCTTTAGTGACATGTTGCAACCAAGGCTTTTGTATGCCTTGAGGAGGTTTTCCACCAACAACCTGTAGTTGTCTGCCTTGTTGTTTCCGAGAAAATTTATTGCCACTAACTGGAAGGCTTTCCATGCCGTCTTTTCCTTGCCACGCAGTGCATGGTCAAATGCATCATCTCGAAGAAGTTCACAGATCTGAGGACCAACAAAGACACCTTCCTTTATCTTAGCTTCACTTAACCTTGGAAATTTTCCACGGAGGTACTTGAAAGCTGCTTGTGTTTTGTCCATGGCCTTGACAAAGTTCTTCATCAGACCCAGCTTGATGTGTAAGGGTGGTAACAAAATCTTCCTTGATTCAACAAGTGGTGGATGCTGAACACTTTTCCTCCCAGGCTCCAATGACTCGGAGTGGCCAATCTATCTTGATGTAGTGGGAATCTCTTGCACGACTATCCCATTCGCAGAGAAAACAGCAGTACTTTGTGTATCCAGTCTGCAGACCAAGCAAGAGAGCAACAACCTTCAAATCGCCACAAAGCTGCCACTGATGTTGGTCATAGTTTATGCACCTCAAAAGTTGTTTCATGTTGTCATAGGTTTCCTTCATATGGACTGCATGACCAACTGGAATTGATGGCAAAACATTGCCATTATGCAGCAAAACAGCTTTAAGACTCGCTCGATGAATCAATGAACAGTCTCCACTCATCTGGATCGTGAACGATGTTGAGGGCTGCCATCACACCATCGATGTTGTTGCAGGCTACAAGATCACCTTCCATGAAGAAGAATGGGACAAGATCCTTTTGACGGTCACGGAACATGACTTCTAGGAATAACATGATGCAATTCATATCATGTATGATGCAATACCAGCTTCAGATTGCATCATTCATTGTTTTGCCTAAAAAGCAAGTACTATCCAAACCCAGTCATAGATTTATTCATAGATCCAGTCAAAGATGTATTTTAGTCATTTCTGGTTTAAATTGAGATCCCTTCCCTTTATAACTCACTTATCCTCCGCCATTCCCAAGTCAAGGGTCGTACATACTGACCCAATAGCATATCTTGAAAACTAGAGCCAATCAACAATTTTAAGCATCATTTTCGTTCTCAGTGACCCAGAACTAGTAAAGTTTGACTACATTTATTTCAGAAGCATTTTGGCTGTAGAGCAGTATAATCAATGGGGGTGGCCTATGTCCTTGCACAGATCTATGGGCGTGGGGTATGGGTGCATATTCCCCTGAGGTTGGTACTGTGATGCACAAGCCTCCTGTTAAAATTAGTGGAAATAGCATAGCTTCATTGAGGACCACAGCACATTTAGTGTCACAACTTGTCATAAAACCCATTAGAGTAACTCTCCCTTGGCAGCGACCATAATCACAGCAATCAGAAAGCCCATAGAGCCCCACTGAGCTAGTTGTAGAGTCTCCTTTCTTCTCTGGAGATTGATGCTGCAGGAGCAGGTATGCAGAATGAAGTCCATCCTCCAACCTCCCTAATCAGTGGTCTCTGTGGGGCTGCTGCCCCTCCATCCCCTCCCATACCCCAAGTGCACACAGCTTTCTACAGGTGTTTTCCTCATTTGGCCAAGACAGCGAGGGCTGGGGGAATGGAAATTATGTATTTAGGGTGCATTGTATCACTTATGAGAGGGGGCATACAGTAAAAATATGGGGATCATTATAACCCTTGTGATCATGGTGGGGGCATTACAGAGGGACAGTGTCCCCACTGCGGGTATAGGATGAGGGATAGGCTGCACCATGTCTCTGTGATTATGGGGGTACAGGGTGGGGCAGAAAGCACTCTGTCTCTGTGTTTGGAGGGTACTGGGGGCAGAGACCACTGTTTCTCAGTGACAGGGCAAAGGGCTCGGTGTGCTGTGTCTGTGATGGGGCAGGGTACCGTGTTATTATGATTGGCGGATACTGGGGAGCAGGGTGTGCTGTGTCTCTGTGATTGGAAGACAGGGGGCACTGTGTGTCTATGTTTGAGAGTACAGGGAGAAGAGAGCACTGTGTCTGGTTGGGGATAGAGGGGCAAAGGGTGCTATGTGTCTGTGGTGAGGGGCCTGGCAGAAACGGGTGTACTTGTGTCTCTGTGGTTGAGGACAAAGGACAGGGCACTGTGTGTCTCTGTAGTAGTGGGCAGATGCGTGTCCCCATGGTTGAGGGCAAAGTATAGTGACTCTCTCTGTTTTGGAGGGACAGGGTACATTGCATATCTTCATGATTGGAAGCATGAGGTAGGGGGGACTACACACTGTTTGGGGGCTAGGGATGCTATGTGTCTCTGTGATTGGGGTGTACAGGGAGCACTGTATCTCTGATGTGAATACAAAGGGATGAGGGTATGTCTCTTTGGCGGGCTTAGGGGAGGGGTGGGCAATAATTTTGGGCCGAGGCCACCCGGAAGGGCGGGGCCAGGATGCTTCTGGGCTGCTCCACCCCCAAACCATGATTGGTCTGGGGGTTGGGGAGCCCCTTTGCCCCTCCCCCTTCCCACTAGGCACCCATGCCACTGGCAGGGCAGAAAGAGGTTTCCCACGCTCTCCCAACCCCAGGCTTCGTGCAGCTTCCCCGCCCCCAGGCCAATCAGGGCTTGGGGGTGGGGGAGCGCATGATATCTCCTTCTGCCCTGCAAGGAGCATAGCTCCTCACAGAGCGGGAGGAAGTTTAGTGCACTCCCTCACCCCCAGGCCCTAATTGGCCTAGGGGCGGGGGAGTGGCAGGGCCTCTGCGGGCCAGATCAACCCACTTGGCAAGCCAGATCCAGCCCGCAGAGGCTCTTTTGCCCACCCCTGGTTTAGGGTGTAGGGGATGCTGTATGCCTCTGGTTTGAGTATAGGGGGCAGTGTGTGTTTCTTATGATTGGTGGTACAGGGAGTGGGATCTATGTCTCTTGCTGGCACAGGGGCAAGGGATGTTGTGTCTCTGTGGTAGGTAGGATACATGGCTGAAGTGCTTTCTGTCTGTGGTGGGGAGGTACAGGGGTTGTCTCTGTGAGATGGGGGATCAAAGTATAGGGGTCACTGTGTCTCAGGTGCAGAACCAGGGATACTATGTGTCTTTGTGGCGGGGAAATGCGGGAGTGCAGTGTGTCCATTATATGCATATGGGGTGCTGTATCTGTAATGGGGTAGAGAGGTTCTGTTGTGTGTCTCTGGATTGGGTACAGGGGTACTTTGTGTCTGGGGAATTAAAGGGGCACTGTGTGTCTCAGGATGTAAAGGAGGGCTCTGTATGTCTAGGGGATACAGGTGCGCTGTGTATCTCTGGGTTGGGTACAGGAGTGCTGTATCTCTGTGGTGTGGGTACTGGAGTTGCTGTGTGTCAGTAGTGGTGGGTATTGGGGCACTGTGTCTCTCTGGTGAGGGACACAGAGAGTGCTTTGTGTCTCTGGTGGGGGCACAGGGGTGCTGTGTGGGTGTGGTGGGACATACAGGACCACGGTGCATCTCTGTTAGGGTTTATGGCGTACTTTGTCTCCCAGGTGGAGGGTTAGAGGGGTGCTCTGAATCTCTGGGGAGAACAGGGGCATTGTGAGTCGCTGGGGGGGTACAAGGGCATTGTGAGTCTGTGGAGGGTATAGGGGCACTGTGTGTATTGGGGGATACTGGAGTGCTGTGTTCTGGGGCAGAACAGGAGTGCTGTGTATATCTGGGGAGACAGGGGCACTGTTTGGGCGGTTACCAGGGCACTGACAGTCATTTGGGTGGGTACAGGGGCACTCTGTCTAAGCGGTACAGGAGCATTGTGTATCTTGGAGGGCATAGGGGGCTCTGGGAGTACAGGGGACTGTGTATCTTTGGGGGGAACAGGGGACTGTTTGTCTCTGGAGTATAGGGGGCTGTGTCTCAGAGGGCTGTACTGGGTGCTGGGTATCTCTGGAAGGGACATGGGGGCTATGTGTATCAGGAGGTACAAAGGGGCTGTCAGTCTCTGGAGGGTACAGGTAGGCTTGTGTCTCGGGAGGGGCCGAGGGCTTTGTCAGGGAGTACAGGGGCTGTCAGTCAGGGGGTACAGGAGCTCTGTCTGTGTGTGTCAGGGGTACAGAGGCTGTCAGTCGGGGGCACAGGGGCTGTGTCAGGGGTACAGGGGCTGTGTCTGGGGGATACAGAGGAGCTCTGTCTGGGGGCACAGGTACTGTGTGTGTCGGAGGGATACAGGAGCTGTCAGTTGGGAGGTACGGGGGGGTGTCTCTGGAGGGCAGGGGCTGTGTGTCTGGGGGGCACAGAGGGCTGTCAGTCAGGGCGGTACAGGGCCTGAGTGTCTGGGAGATAGAGAGAGGCTGTGTGTCTGGAGGATAGAGGGGGTGTGTGTCTGGGGGGTACAGGGGCTGTGTGTCAGGGGGTACTGGGGAGTTGTGTGTCTGAGGGTGAAGGGGGGCTCGGTGTCAGGGGGATACAGAAGGGCTGTGTGCCTGGAGAATACAGCGGGCTGTATGTCTGGGGGATAGAGAGGGGCTGTATGTCTCGGGATGCCAGGGGGCCTGTATGTTTGGGGGCACAGGAGGCTGTCAGTCAGGAGGTACAGGGGCTGTGTGTCCAGGGGACACAGAGAGGCTGTATATCTGGGGGTGCAGGGAGCTGTGTGGGGATACAGAGGGGCTGTATGTTCAGAGGTGCAGGGAGGCTGTACATTTGGGGGTACAGGAGGCAGTCATTTGGGGGATACAGAGGGGCTTTGTGTCTGGGGGTACAGAGGCTGCGTGTCTGGGGGTGCAGAGAGGGTACAGGGGTTGTATGTCTGGGGGACATAGAGGGGCTGTGTGTCTGGGGCTGCAGGAGGTCGTGTGTCAGGGTGTGGGGCCGTGTGTCTGGGGTACAGGGGCTGTGTGTATGGGGGTGCAGAAAAGGGTACAGAGGCTGTGTGTCTGGGGGTACAGGGGGTTCTGTGCCTGGTGGTGCAGAGGAGAGTACGGGGCTGTGTATCTGAGGGTGCAGAGGGGGGTACAGGAGCTGTGTGTCTGGAGGTGTAGGGAGTACAGGGGCTGTGTGTCTGGGGGTGCAGGAGCTACAGGGCTATGTGTCTGGGAGTGCAGGGGCTGTGTGTCTGGAGGTGCAGGGGATACAGGGGCTGTGTGTCTGGGAGTGCAGGGGCTGTGTGTCTGGGGGTGCAGGGGGTACAGGGGCTGTGTGTCTGGGGGTGCAGGGCTATGTATCTGGGGGTGCAGGGAATACAGGGGCTGTGTGTCTGGGGGTGCAGGGGCTGTGTGTCTGGGGTGCAGGAAGTACAGGGCTGTGGGTCTGGGAGTGCAGGGGCTGTATGTCTGCGGGTGCAGGGGATACAGGGGCTGTGTGTCTGGCAGTGCAGGGAGTACAGGGGCTGTGTGTCTGGGAGTGCAGGGGATACAGGGCTGTGTGTCTGGGGGTGCGGGAGGTACAGGGCTGTGTGTCTGGAGGTGCAGGGAATACAGGGGCTGTGTGTCTGGGGGTGCAGGAGGTACAGGGGCTGTGTGTCTGGGGGTACAGGGGCTGTGTCTGGGGTGCAGGAGTGTACAGGGCTCTGTGTCTGGGGGTGTAGGGGTACAGGGGCTGTGTCTGGGGTGCAGGGGCTGTGTATCTGGGGGTACAGGGTGCAGGGCTGTGTGTCTGGGGTGCAGGGGCTGTGTATCTGGGGTGCAGGGCTGTGTGTCTGGGGGTGCAGGGGTTCAGGGGCTGTGTGTCTGGGGTGCAGGGGCTGTGTCTGGGGTGCAGGGCTGTGAGTCTGGGGTGCAGGGGGTACAGGGGCAGTGTGTCAGGGGTGCAGGGGCTGTGTGTCTGGGGGTGCAAGGCTGTGTGTCTGGGGGTACAGGGCTGTGTATCTGGGGTACAGGGGTACAGGCTGTGTGTATCTGGGGTGCAGTGTCTGGGGTGCAGGGATGCAGGGGCTGTGTGTCAGGGGTGCAGGGCTGTGTGTCTGGGTGTACAGGGGTACAGGGCTGTGTATCTGGGGTGCAGGGCTGTGTGTCTGGGAGTGCAGGGCTGTGTGACTGGGGGTACAGGGGGTACAGGGCTGTGTGTCAGGGGTGCAGGGCTGTGTGACTGGGGAGCAGGGGTGCAGGGGGGTGCTGGCTGTGTCTGGGTGCTGCAAGGCTGTGTGTCTGGGGGTGCAGGGGGGCTGTGTGTCTGGGGTGCAGGGGCTGTGTGTCTGGGGTGCTGGGGTGCAAGGCTGTGTGTCTGGGGTGCAGGGGCTGTGTGTCTGGGGTGCAGGGGTGCAGGGCTGTGTGTCTGGGGTGCAGGGCTGTGTCTGGGGCTGTCAGTGTGGAGGGGTTGCTACAGGAGGCTCAGGGCTCGCTGTCTGTGCGGGGGGGCGAGGTGAGGGGGAAGCAGCCTGTGACTCCTGGGAGGCGGCTGGGGGCGGGGCTGGCTCCTCGCCTCATGAATCCGGCCTGGGCCAGTTTGAGCCGGTCTGGGCTGGTTTGCTGAGCTGGCTGAGACTGCAGCTGTCGGTAGGGTGGTGTCTGCCGCACCGGGACTGGCTGGAAGCGCCGCACTGGATTCCAAGCAGAGGCCCTGGACTGGAGCCTGCCAGCACTTTGGCAGCCCAAGCAAAACCCGGAGCTGCTGTCTATCGCCCTCAGCAGCATGGAACCCTCGGAGCCAGCCCTGGAGCCGGGGGGTAGATCCGCCTCCGATCAGCGATCCGGTCCGGGTGTTGTGTCCCGCCGCCTCCTGCTGGGATTGGTTTGGGGAAAAGAGGCCTCGGGCGTCGCGTTTCAGCAAGAGCAGCTGGTGTTGTGCTGCTGTGGGGGAGGGGATCTTCCCTCCCCGCTTTGTGTGTGCAGGGTGTGGGGGAGGGCGGGCAGAGCAAGGCAGGCCTGAGCGCTGGCTCAGCACGTGATAGGATCATGCACATCATGGAATACTGTAAATAGCTATATACATATACTGCCCCCTTGCAGTCCTTACACAGGTTACATGCCATATACCATGTGCAGACAGGATATGTTATCCAATGGGGGTAGCTACATGCTACACATGCAAACCCCACAGAATACACAAAGCATGCATGTGCACACACTATACAAGTCCATATGCAGCACACATTACCCTGTCAGTGAGCAATGTGCACTTGCCAATATATTTCACCAGCTGGAAGCTGTTAAATTAAAAGACATCGGGAGATCTATGTGCTGTATTATGGTGGGAATCTTACTGGCCATTCACTGAGCAAGATTTTTCTTTTCTGTAATCTTCTCTGGGTACTTTTTTTGCCTTATGGCATATTAGAAAAGTGATTAACATTAGATTCTAATAGCTACATGTGTTTTCTTGGCACCGTGAAAAATATTGTAAATGTAAACATTAAATTTGATCATGGAAGGATACAAAATAAAAAGAGAAAAGTCATCTTAAGCCATTCCTCCAAGAAATGCAAGTATTGTTCACTGCATTTCACTTCCCAGGCTCTGGTATTGGTGATGTTTTGGTTTTGTGTTTCCTCTAGTTACCAATATAATCTCTCCTCTAATGTTCCTCTTACTCTCCTTTGCAGAGGACAACATACACTAAAAGACGTCTTCAGCTATTAAATGTTCCCTGATCCATTACATTACTTTATATTTTCTGGACAAGCCCATGACAATTCACTAGAACCTGGAAAATTAATATAATTTTTGCAAATTACAACATTGCCTATATATTATTTGCATGGAGATCACTAATACCTTTGTAATGTTATAGCCATAGATTTACAATAAAGTCTTTCTTGAAAAAAATTATGTTACCAATGATATACAACACAGCCCTGTATTATAGAAACGAGTCATGGAAAGTGAATGGTTCTAAATTCACAAATTGCAGTATACAATGTCTGCACATATACATTATCTATGATGTGTACATACTTTCTCAGCATTTGAAGTAATCAATGTGATTATTGTGTGTTTGAATCTCATTTACATCAAGGTAATTTATACCCTCTGGTAATATAAAGGGAGTCTCAGGGTGATGTAGAGTAACCACTGGTGTAAATGAGTATCAAGCCTGACATCTTTTTATGCATTGTTCCATATTTTTTCCATTTTTGTTTTTGAGCAGATGTGACTTCTATTATTAATGTTCTTTTGTTCCTCTTACTATACCAGGCTGGAAAAGGAACATAACCTCCCCCAAAACATTTCAGCCTGATAGCTAATTCACTCATCTCATAGCAATGCTGAGCAGCAAGAGAACAGTCTTTCTTTCTCTTTATTACATTATCTCTCCCCTTTTTTCTTTAATCTCTCCATCTGCCTTTGATCTCTTCCAGCCTGTATTTAATCTCTGTCTCTTTCATTTCATTACCTCTTTCCCCTTGATAATGCAGAGAGGCTGAGGACACACCCCATCAATCACTCAATGGCTTGGTGTTTATGGGTGTGCCTACAGGAGATTGTTGGGAAAATTTCAAGCTATCCTAATACCACTAGTGCAACTCCATGAGTGGTAGCAGTAGTGAGCGCTAGTAAAGGCAGGGCATTTTACTGTTGTCTAATGGTATGTCTGGATGCTATGCCAGTGTAGACTCCTAATACGGATGTAGCCTATACAGACAGGAGTGTTTTTGTTGGTGTGGGAATACTACCTCTCCAAACAATGTTAGTTATCTCGACAGAAGCCTTCTGTCCATACAGCTTTCTACACTGGACATTTTATTGACATAACTGTGTCAGGAGAGTTTTTTTTCCCCCTCACCCAGACAGATGGGACTATGCCAACATAATTTATATGTAGACCAAATTTATTCCTGTATAGAGCAGGACCCAATTGTTAGAGCTCATATTGAAAATCAAAATGGAGTTTGTGAACTAAGGAGGACTTTAAAATGGAACCCAAGTGACTTTGCCACCAAAACATCACTTTGCATACAGCACGTGGCTATGCTCACGACACCATCAAGGTGCACACGGCACCAAATCTGCACAAGGCTCCTATCATGTGCATGTGTCACGCTATGCCTTTGCACTCGGAACCTTTGATGTTTTCCCGCCTTGGATTCTATAAAAACCCCAGTTCCTGAGGAGATCGGGTTGGCAGTTTTTCCTGTTCCACCTGGAGGAGGGTCGCTCGTTGTCGTTGTCTGGAGACCGTGGCGAAGGCCGGGATCAGCCCAGTGATGAACCAGACCCTACTCCGCTGCCACCAACAGGGTGCTCTGGTCCACAGTTGTGGCGATTGCCCAGCTAAGTGAACCTCAGCTACCTGCTCCCACACCACCGGATCATGATACCACACAGACCTTTGTTGTGGCGAATGCCCTCTACAGCACCGTCTACCTTGTGGTTCCTGAACAGTTTAGTCGTCCGTTGCAAAAGCAGGGACTGATTATAAACTGAACTGTTTTCCTCATCACTTGTCACCATACCATCGCTAGCACACTTGGGAGGACTCCTCAGTGTTCCTCCTCTGAGGCTAACAGCAGCCAAAGAGTAGAAGGTCCTGAGCTTCAGCATCAACAAGCCTCGGACAGAGTATAGTATTCTACTGTTTGGTTTTATCTGTACTATCTTCTGTTACATCTGTGGGTGAGAGGTTGGTTATATTCAGTGTTATAATCCATGGCCATTGTTTTGTTTTATATTTTACTTCTTGTACTTCACAATATATTCATAAATTTTAAACACGAGTCTGTGTTTTCATTGACGTTGAGAAATCCGCCGGTGATTAGATACGGTCGTTTCCAGGCGTATCATCTTCTGGGACAAAGGCATTTACCATCAGTTAAGATCAGGCCTCTGTAAAATCCATGTTAGTGTGCCTTTGCTAACACAATAGACCAGAGACAAAAATACTAGCAACTGTCTGAAATGTCTACAATAGTGGTCTCCACCTTTTTAAGCACAAGATCACTTTTTGAATTTAAGTGCAATCCAAGAGCTACTTCAAACCCAAATACCTTTGCCCCGCCTCCTTCCTGCCCCTTCTCCCTTCCTCCCCCCCATCCTCCCTCACTTTCACCAGGCTGGAGCAGAGGGTTGGGGTGCAGGCTCTGGTCTTGACCTAAAGGATTTGGAGTGTGAGAGGGGCTCTGAGCTGAGCTTGGGGCAGGCAATCGGGGTGCTGGAGGAGTTTTTGGTGCAGACTCTGGAAGGGCATTTGGATGCAGGGTTGCTCGGGGCTAGAGCAGAGGTTTGAGGTGCAGGAAGGGGTTCATGACTTGTGTAAGGGTTTGGGATATGGGCTGCAGCTGGGCACTGATTACCTCAGGTGGCTCCTGGGTGGTGGTGGAATGTGCCCTGGCCCTGCACTACTCCAAAAGCAGCTAACAAACTTGCTCTATCTCTACTCCTGTTGTGCCCTCTTCTCTGCTCTGTAAAGATAGGATACAGGGTGGGAGAAGGGGGCCCCTTGACATCAGCACCCTCCTCTTCTTCCATTGCACAGCAAGCAGGAGGCTCCTGGGTGAACAGTTCCAAGGCAAAGGGCAGGAGATGTGCAGCAGTGGGAGGGGAGGAGCAGCTGAAGTGCCAGCACTTGATAGTGGCCAAACCAGTCAGGATCACCTGTCAGAGGCTCCAAGATCTACCAGTAGATCCTGATCCACTGGTTAGTGACTACTGGTCTACAATAAAGCTACTATAGGTGGAACATACTAGCAGTAGTACAATGGTGGAAAATTTCTATCTTTCTTTCTTCTTATCTAGTGTAGACAGGCCCTTAGGCAGGAGAAGGGGAAAGAATTAGTACCTGTGCTCTTTTTCTCTACAAACTCAAGGAACCAGACATTCCTGAGCATGAAAAATAGATTTTTGTAGTCCTCAAGAAGACTATGATTAAGGCCCTACAAAACTCATGGTCCGTTTTGGTCAATTTCACGGTCATGGAAATTTAAAAATAATAAACTTCATTATTTCAGCTATTTAAATCTGAAATTTCACTGTGTTGTAACTGTAAGATCCTGATCCAAAAAGGAGTTGTGGAAGGGTTGCAATATTATTGTAGTGGGGATTGTGATACTGCTACTCTTACTTCTGCACTCCTGCTGTCAGTGGTGCTGCCTTCAGAGCTTGGCAGCTAGAGATCGGAGGCTGCTGGCTGGGAGCATGGTATGGAATTGCCACCATTATTTCTGCTCTACTGCCTTCAGAGTTAGACCCTTGGTCAGCAGCTGCCACTCTCTGGGCACCCACCTCTGAAGGCAGTGCAGATGTAAGGATGGCTGCCCATAAATATCCTTACAACACCCCTGCAACTTCCTTTTGGGTCAGAACCTCCTAGTCTGAGAAATATTGGTTTCCCCTTTTCCCTCCCTCCCGTGAAATCTGTATAGAATGGGATAGCGTAAAAGCACACAAAAGACCAGACTTCATACTCCGTGACATGTTTTTCATGGCTGTGAATTTGTTAGAGTCCTAACTATGATGACAGCTGTTGGAAGTCCTATGCACACCATTATGTGGGGTCTCTTTTGTTTTTCACTATGTGACCACATACATATATATACACACTCCATGTTTGCCACTTGGAATGGTAATGGTGGTCAGTGGTATAGAGCCCACTTTGTTCCCCATAGTAGGTGCACAGCCCCCTACCTCTCCCTAGCAGCATTGGTGGCAGCAGAAGTTACTTCCTCCCTTCCCCAAGAGATAAGGAGGCTCCTTAGCACCCCAGTTTCTGGAGTTTATCTGTGTGAATGCATGGATCAGTTTAACTGTACTCTTCCTCTGTACTGACTGTCTTCTGATGAGTTGTGCTGACAGGGAACAAAAACAGTGAATCTTGGCACTAACACCCCATTGAGATGAATATGACAATTTGTGCTTCCTAGAGCTAATATTTCAAGCTCTTTGCAGACAATTTTGCAGCAGTTACACTAGGTTCATGTCTTCAAGCTTTACAACCATGAATGCATAGGCAATGCACATAAGAGGCAGGAGAAGAACTGCCTGGTTGGCCCTGCCCACACTCGGACGTATTAGTTTAGACAGAAGGAATCTAAGGTTAACCAAATATTATTGCCCAAATAAGTATCCAGCTAAGACACTAGGTTTAAATCCTTACTCTTCCAGGGAGAAGAGGGAATGCCATAAAAAATCATTTAGCAATCAGTAGGGTAAGTTTTACATTTCAGAAACATGGAATGACTTGAAGATCCTAATGCGGTTGCAAGCTCTTTTGTAGGTGTTAACAACACTAAATAATCACTTTAAAATTTTATACAGACTTGAAAATTAAAAATTCACATGCATGTTAAAAAGACAATACTGCTCCTTCATTTACTCAGTTTCTGGGTTGTTTCCTAGGTAACAGTTGATAACACTAGAGGCACAAACAGCAGAATATCAGTGCAGAATATTGCACTGATTCATTGATTTTTGTGCTTATAGTACTCTCATCTGTGGCCAGGGATATATGAAATCCTGAACTCTTTAATCTTTGCAAGTAAGTGAAATAAAGAATGCAAAATATACTGTAATCTTAGAGAAGCACCAGTTCTGGTGGTTAAGAGTCAATTGATCAGTGTTTTCATTCCTGACTCAGAATGGCAATGACTTACAGTGTGACCTTCAGCAAGTCACTTAACATCTTGCTCTCATGCTAATAAAAACAAGTCATCTCACACTTATGATATCAAAGGCATATAATTTACCACTTTGTAAATTATACAAAATATGTGTTAAGATTGAGCTATTTATATCTGTCCTAAACAAAAACAAAACAAAAACACAACATTACCAACTGACCTTCCTTCCCCTTGAATACTAGAAAAAATACACATTTTGAGAAGAGCTGTGTGTAAAAAGAGGTTCAAGGCAAGAGAGATGCTGATGTTGATATTAAGAACTTACTTTTCT
Organism: Rafetus swinhoei; assembly: GCA_019425775.1. Classification (NCBI taxonomy): domain Eukaryota; kingdom Metazoa; phylum Chordata; order Testudines; family Trionychidae; genus Rafetus; species Rafetus swinhoei. Next base: position 261,736,564 of record CM033437.1, on the reverse strand, counting down.
TGCAAAAATGTGGCAATCTCCTTCAAATCTAACAAATCCAAAAGGAAGTGAATTATGATTGAAGCAATACCTGCACATACACCAGGCTTACCAGAACGTTATCTAAATCCCTTGAGGTGCTTGTGTCTAGTAGAATTATGTCTGTATCCACAGAATTCTCTTTGTATCCAGTTTTTATACTTTGGTCCTATCTACCACAAATGCTAAATAATAAATATTTGGAGGTAGAGATGTCCCCCCTGCTCTGCCTCCCAAGTAACAAATTGGGGAAAACTAGACAATTTAATTCGTAATTTCTAAGTGTTATAACTTCTGTTTATCCCCAAGTAAATTCCTTAATCTTCCTAACTTTTAATTTTATTTTTACTGATTTCTTAGAGTTCTGCTGTGTTAGCCTCACCTCTAGAAACTCTGCCTTGCACCAGGGAAATTGGAACTCTTGATTCAGGGCTAGAGGCTTTTATGGATCTAACTCATTTGTATTCCTCACAGGCCTTCCAACTACGTAACTACCAGGGCAAGGTGAAGGATAAGCACTGCATGCTCATTCTTAGGACCCTGTTTCCTGGAGTCATCATGTGATTACACTAGACTATGTGTTCCCAAACTGGGGGGCGTGCCCCCCTGAGGGGCGTGAAGAAATTTCAGGGGGGGCGCGAGGCAACCCAGCCCCCGTCAATCCCACCCCAAGTTTCGCTGCTATTTTTTGGGGAGGGGGGTTTCTCAAAAATCAAAAAGGGGGCGTGATGCGGAAAAGTTTGGGAACCACTGCACTAGACTCTTAACTTTTAAACAAATGTCAGCTTGCCATGTTGACAAGCCCTTTGCTTTCATTTGTTAAAAAGTTAGACTCTAGTGTTATAAAGTGTTACCTAGGAAACAAAGAGCCCTGAATCTGAGTAAATGAAGGATCAGTATTGTCTTTTTAACATGCATGTGTATTTGTAATGTTGAAGTCTGTATAAACATTTTGTAAATTATTATTTAGTGTCATTAACACCTATAAAGGAGCTTGCCTCTATTTAATATCTTCAAGTCATTCTGTGTTTTTGAGATATAAAACTACCATACTGATTGTTAAAAGATTTTTTGTATTCCCTCTCCCCCCTGGAAGAGTAGGAATGTAAAGGTAGTGGCTTGGCCAGATTCTTATTTGGGCAATAATATTTAGCTAACATTAGATTCTTTTGTCTAAATTAGTATTTCCTCAATTGTTGTGTAGTGTTACTATGCAGAATTAAAAAGCTATGGTATTCTGCTCCAAAAATGGCTGCATTATAGAATAGACTCAGCTGGATACAAGATAGTGACCAGTCTTTTCCCCCCAAAAAAATCTGATAATAGGACTAACAGTAGGATTTTTGGGGTTCTGTGCAAATTAATGTTCAGATCTCCATTTACTTCCCTCCCTAGAAGAATTTCCTCCCTCAGTTGCCTCTAGAGATTAATTTATAGGCCACACACCAACCATACTTAGGCTATGTCTACACTACAGAATTTTTTCAGAAAAACAGCTTCACTTCACTTCACTTATGTACACACTGCAATCATGTTCTTTCGGAAAAAAATTGAAAGAACAGAAGAGTTTTTCCACAATTGGTAAACCTCTTTCTATGAGGAAGAAGCCTTTTTCCAAAAGAGCTCAGAAGAACGGGGAAGAGGGAGTTCTTTCGAAAGAAGAGGAAAGAGGAAAAAGCACAGGTGCTCTGGTGGCCACTCCGTCCATAGTAATCACAGCTTAAATGAGAGAGAACCTCCATTCCTTTCAGTTTTTTGATGTGCTTTGGCAGAGTGGAGGCTGTCTTTCAGAAGAAGTTTTTTTTGAAAGATCTCTTCTGGAAAAGCTTCTTCTGAAAGAAGCCTGGAGTCTAGACGTAGCCTTAGTGTCCCCTTCACATATGGTTCAAATTGCATCCTATTGATAAGGTTTCAGCTTATGGTATAACAAAAGTGTTCCATATGTAAAAAACAGGATGTAGTGGAGTATACAAATGGTGACACTGTAGAACAGATGGATTCATGTTTATATTTTGAAATTATTATTAAACTGCTGTATCATCCAGTGCCCTATGGCCATTTTGGGCTGACAGGTGGCATGTAACTTACACACAAGACTAAGAACAATGGAGAACGCTTACTTTTTAAAAAACAATGAAGAGTTGTGTGGCACCTTAACCCTGGTCTACACTAACTCCCTAGTTATTTCAAAATAACTCCCCTTATTTCAAAATAACAAGCAGAGCGTCCACACTACCAAGCCTGTTATTTCAAAATAAGGGGCTGGTTATTTCAAAATAATAACTCCTGCTTTCCACAAGGAATTACTCTTATTTCAAAATAGTTATTTTGAAATAGCGGTAGTGTGGACACTCCACTGCTGCTATTTTGAAATAATTGGACTCTAAAGGCCTCTCAAAGCTGCACTTGAGGCCGCTCTGGCCATACCCCTGATAGCTCCAATGCTCCCCTTCTCCTGCAGAGTTTAAAGCTGCAGGTGGAAGGAAAAGGGCTTGTGGCATCAGGACAGCATTGCTAGCCCCATGCCACACAGCACCCTTCTTTGGAGCCATGTCGGACTGCAGCACTCCCTCTGGGCCCCCTACAGCTGCCAGCACTACTGCAGCACCCTCTGATACACCTGGCCAAGGACAAAAGAGGGCACCGGCCTGGACTGGTGTGGAGATCCTGGATTTCATCAAGGTCTCTGGGGGGAAGAGGCCAACATCCAGGATCTCCGTACCAAGAGAAGGAATACTGATGTGTATGGCCAGATGGCCGTCAGCCTAGCGGAGAAAGGACACATGGACCTTCGACCAAGTCCCGCATGAAAATAAAAGTATTCCAGTGGATCTACACTAAGGCCAGGAAGCAAAGTTTTCACTCTGGGGTGGCACCATCCACCTGCTGCTTCTATGAGCAGCTGGATGCCATCCTGGGAGGGGGGCCAGTCAACTCCCCTGCCCCTGTCATCATCGACTTCAGCCAGGACATGCCCCGCATCAGCCTCTGTGAGGACAGAGTTGTGGAGGAGGGGGGAGGAAGAGGAGGAGAAGAAGGAGGTGGAGGAGCAAGCCATCCAGGACATCATGCCCACCAGCCAGGAGCTGATCTTCAGCCTGGAGCCAGTCCCCTGCCCTCCCAGGATGTCTTCCAGGGCTCAGACAATCCTGGGAAAGCACTTCAGGTGAGTTCCATCACTTTCCCTATACACACATGGCTACAGGTGGCAGGCTGCTAGGGGCTGAGTGTATGTATGTATGTATGTATGTATGTATGTATTGTTAGTCTCTAAGGTGCCACGTGACTGCTCATTGTTTTTAACTGGCAAGTGAGGGATATGAAGACAGCCTACATGTATTTCAATGACTATACCTTTAAGGTTTGGAAGGGGAGAGAGCAGGAAAATAGAAATGCTGCCGTCCTCATCCCTTTTAGAGAACAAAGGCAGTTACAGGAGTCAGACAGCATGAGAGAAAGTGTCTGGAGGTCTGGCAGGCAAGGGAACAGATAGGGAGGTATAGAAGAAGCAGGAAGGAAGAGAATTGAGTAGTAATGGGATGCCTGAAAGGAAAGGGAAAGACAGCAGAGGTGAGCGTGAGAAAAAGAGTGGCTAAGGCAGAGTTGATGGATTGAGAAGAGGAAGAAAAAAGGGGAAGGAGAACGGAGGGCATGACAGGAAAAAGGGGAATGAATAAGCAGAGAGATTGAGGTGAAGGAGGAAATTAGATATTAATCTAAAGAAATATGAATTGAGAGGCTGACAAAAAGAGATGGACAGATACTAAACTCTTGAAAGAAGAGAGGACAAATCACAAACCTGGATGGTAGAATAAGTTGTACTTTTAGGCTACTCTACGTCTACACTGCAACACTATTTCGGGATACCGAAATATCTCGAAATAGCTATCCTGCATCTTCACAGCAAGCCTGTTATCTTAGGCTTAGTATTCCAATGTCCCTCTAAACCTCATTCTATGAGGAGTAAGGGATGATTGTGGAATAGCACTTTATTTCAAAATTTGTCTCTGTGTAGACAGCACCAAATGATTAAATAAGCTATTTTGAAATACGCAAATTGTGTATCTTAATTTGATGCTATCTCAAATTGTGTATCTTATTTTGTGTTACGGTGCTGTGTAGACACACCCTTAGGGTCTGATCCTGCAAAGACTTACTTACATGTTTAATTTTAAATGTTTGAGTGGTCCCACTGAGTTAAATTGGACTGACTGCTCATGCACATAAAGGTAAAAATATATGATAGTCTTCCCATATTCTAAGAAACCCACATATCCCAACTCTTTCTGTTTAGGGGGTACACTTTGTAATTTTTTTTCACAATACATCTATCACACAGTCACTCCATACTTCAAAAAATCTTTCAGACTCCATCTACATTACAGGTTTTGCTGGAAGAGGCAATGCAAATGAAGTGCTGATTAGTATTTTCTCGCACTTCATTTGCATAATCTCTTCCGATCCGCTTTTGCGCAAGGGGTTTTTGCGCAAAAACAAGCAGTGTGGATGTTTCTGTTTTGTGCAAAAACCCCTTTTTGCGCAAGATCCTCATGCCTCCCCTGATTGGAGAACACAGCCTGTTGGTGTAAGTAACATCTTCACTGAAGACACTGCAGTATTTTAAATATAGAGAAGCCTGGTTATTTTTTTTAACTCAGTGATTTTACAAAGTATCCTGTGTAGACCAAACTATTCAAGTGTCAATAAGGGGATTTAAAGGTGTGTCTTCTTGAGAAGAAAAAAATGCTGAAAAATCTTGAGATGCTGCAGTGGAAGTTTAAATCTTGCTAATTTCTGATTAACTGATCTGTGATTAGAACATATCCTACAGTTTTAAAGTTACAGTATTTTTTGGAAAAAAGACTCCTAATTTACACTACACACAGAAAATTTCAAACAAATTGTACACTTAGATCAAAAGTTAGAGAAATAGGAAGGGGTCAAAAGAAGCTATACAAAAGAAATTTCAATGAAGCCTTTACTATGAAGTCTCTATCTTATACCTCCAAAATATGTGTGTATTTCCATTTATACTTACACTTACATTTTGGTGTCTCAAAAATTAATTCCCTCAAGTAATCACTTCTGGACCTCACATTTTGAATAGCTTATTTTTGCACAATAGTGCTCTAAGCTGTCTCTAGGCTGTCTTTGATATGAAAATTCCACCATCAGCCCCTTCTGGTGCTAGCAGTTTCTTTGTTACTCTAGGATTTAGAAAATGTTTTGTGGAGTCTTCCCTTGGCTGACTACCTTCTCCTACAGCAGGCATGTCAAACTGGCCGTACGTGGCCAGATCGAAATTTTTTGCGGCCCCCAGAACATTTTTATAAAAGAATAAAGTGCGGCCCGCTGGCTGCTCGGAGCACGTGGCCGAGTGCCTGCTCATGGCCCGCCGGGCTGCTCTGCACACGCGCCCACAGCCGGCTAGGTGCTCTGCGCTGGGCGCTCCAGCAGACGCTCACTGCTGCCTCAGTGCCTCAGGTGGCAACGTCAACTCCGGGACCCAAGTATTAGGTTGGGGGGGGGGGTGTGCTGAGAGAGCCTGGCTCTGGGGAGGGGAGGCATTAGGTTGGGGGGCCTGGCTTTGGGGAGGAGGGTGGCATGAGGTGGGGGCTGGGAGTGCCTGGCCCTGGGGCAGGAGAGGCATTAGGTTGGGGAGGGCTGGGAGTGCCTGGCTATGGGGAGGGAGGGAGGCATTAGGCTGGGGGCCTGGCTCTGGGGGAGTGGAGGGAGATTGGGTTAGAATGGGGGTATGGGAGTGCCTGGCTCTGGGGGAGTGGTGGGGGATATTTTGTTAATATTTATTTATTTATTTATTTATTTATTCCCAAATAAAATCACAAAATGTATATTAATTTTATATCAATGAATATGTCAATCTTTTGCAATTGCATGAATAATTATATCTTTATGCAAAATCTCAAACTCACAAAGTATCTGAAATTTTCACAGAAGCCTATTCTATTTGATTAACCATGGTCTATACTTGTTTTTATTTCAATGAAACAAGTTATGTATCATATACAAAATGTAAAAGTACCTTACATTTATATTTAAATTAAAAATTATGTAAAATTAATTTTTAAAGTATGTAAAATTAATTTAAAAAGTATTTAATATGAGAAAATAACAATTTTACACATCAAATTATTGTAATATTATAAAATATACCTAAAACATAATCTATAATAATAAATAACTATGACTTTCCAACAAAATACATTTTCTTTGGTGGCCCTAGGGTTGCCTTGTGCCTGGCGACCGGTGTTAGTCGATGGTTTTGGGAATCCTAGGTGGCCCTGAAAGCTATCAGTTTTCGTTTGTGCGGCCCTCAGTAGGCTTCGAGTTTGACATGCCTGTCCTACAGCATTCTTCCCCCTGCTCCTCGGGCTGCAATCTGTTAAAAGTGTACTATTAGCTGAGAGGAAAGTGGATTCACAGCTACTAACTGCCCAGAAGCCCCAGGGCTGAATTATATTTCATTCTAATAGAAAAATAAGCTTGCTAGGATCTAAACCCCATAAGAATACAGTGACTCTAAAGTGAAAACATTATATGTGTATGCACAAATGCATATTAAAGCTAACATTTGGAAATCAAAGATTTGATTTCCAAGCAGCTGGATATCATGATCTGAAGGCTGAATAAGTCAGTTACAGCAATTTGTCTATTGCCACATTATCATGTGACCTAGTCATTGGGCCAAATCCAGCCTGTTTTACTCAGATGATTTTAAAGCTATGTCTACACTAGGAAACTATTTTGAAATAACTAAATTTGACTTAATGACTCCCGATTTTACAAAATCAAAATTGCATGTCCCCACTATGGGGAGCCTTGAAATTAGTCTGAGGCAGGACTAATGTGAGTGTGGATGCACTACCTCAACTTAGAGCCCTAGGAAGTACTGGGGAGTAATTAATTTGAGTCACTCTGGGGAGCAGATATTTTGAAATAGTAGCACCAGAGTGTCCACACTAACACTATTTCAAAATAAGTATTTCAAAATTAGTTTTATTTCCTGAGAAAAGCAGGAGTATAGATTTCAAAATAAGCAGCCCCTTATTTCAAAATAACAGGCTTGTTAGTGTGGACGACGATCTGCTTAAAAATTCAACCTAAGGGGGATTATTTTGAAATAAAACCCTAGTGTAAACCAGGGCTAAAAGAGCTACTCACGTGGTAGGAGGAAAACAGGACTGTACCAATAAGAACAAGGTTTATAAGTGGATAGTGAAGTTATACCGCCTTTCTTTGAGCATAGTCAGTAACTTTTGGGTCAGGCCTTCTTTCTACAGTAGAAAAGGTTTGCCAGTATGGCTACACTGATATACGTTCTAGTGGAGATGCAGCCATCAAAACAGCACTTTTGCAGATAGAGCTTATATTGCAACAAAATAAGCAATACTAAGAAGCACATTTTGCCAACCTAACCACATCTACACTGGAACGTTTATGATGTGGAAACTTCCTTCTAGGAAAATACCCAATCACTTACTTTGCCCAGTGGGTGGATATTTTCTTAGAAGGAAGTTTCCACATCACAAAATTTCAGTGCAGATGTGGTTATGTTGGCAAAATATGCTTCTTAGTATTGCTTATTTTGTTGCAATATAAGCTATCTGCAAAAGTGCTGTTTTGATGGTATAAGCTGCATCTCCACTGAAACGTAAGTCAATGTAGCCTTACTGGCAAACCTCTTCTACTATTGACAACAAGGCCAGACCCAAAAGTTACTGAGGATGCTCAAAGAAAGGTGGTGTAACCTCACTATCCACTTACAAAACTTGTTCTTATTAGTACAGTCCTGCTTTCCTCCTACCACATGTGAGTAGCTCTTTTAAAGATAGGAATGACTTTCAGTCGCAGCTAGTCTGATAACAGAATGGAACTACTGGAGGAAGGACCCCATATACCATTCCTTTCTTCTGTCTTATTTTTCTAATGCAAAATGTGCAACATATATGTAGAGTCTAAGCTCCTTCCTCTCCATTTTTCAAACAGCATAGCAACTCACTGTCTGACCTCTTCTGTTCTCCATGATTTTCATCCTGCTTAGTGACTTGGTTTCCTCCTGCTGCCACATGCTTACGCTCCACAATCCTTCACTTCACACTTCCTTCCACTTTCTCCCTTCTGCTCACCACTACAATTACAGCATTAAACTAAACAGAAACAGAGCAAATTTGATAGCAGTTACAATTATGACACCACAGATCCCTTGATGCCAACTGGCAGAGGCCACAGGCGGTGTATAGGTTTTACAGGCATTCTGTGACTGAGATTGTCATAAACTGGAGGAGTGATGACCAGCATCCAGTTACTAAGGGGTTGAACTCAGGTAGCTAGCAAAGGTGTTGGTCAGGTGGCCAGGAGAACCAATTGAGATAAAGGGATGAAATATGAATTGGATATAGATTCCTCACCTGCTTTCTTTGTATGGGAGAGAAAAAACAGGAATTGAGAGACACAGAATGATTTAAACCCAGGCAGGACTACCATGTCTCAAAGGAATTTGGGACATGGGAGTGGACTGAACAAAGAGAAAATTGGAAGTAAGTAAAGGGAAAAGTGAATCTAGTTGCGTTCAGGGTAATTTTTCTTTATTTTGTGGTTTGGTTTGAACTGCTCTGTGTGAATCTATGCTTTCCCTCCCCATTTACCATCTAGCACTGTGCCCAGAGACTTTTCTCTGTGTTTTAATTTGTTTTCCTTAGTTGCTCTGTAAGGGTGTGTCTAGACTACATGGCTCCATCGACAGAGCCATGTAGATGAGTTTACTCGGCAAAGGGAAATGAAGCGGCGATTTAAATAATCGCCGCTTCATTTACATCAAGATGGCCGCCACACTGTGCCGATCAGCTGATTGTCGGCACAGCGCGGTAGTCTAGACGGGGATCTGCCGACCCCAGAACCCTTTGTCGTCAGATCCTGTAAGCCTCGTTTCACGAAGCATGAAGGATCTGACGACAAAGGGTTCTGGGATCGGCAGATCCCCATCTAGACTACCGCGCTGTGCCGACAATCAGCTGATCGGCACAGCGCCATTTTAATGTAAATGAAGCAGCGATTATTTAAATCGCCGCTTCATTTCCCTTTGCCGAGTAAACTCATCTACATGGCTCCGTCAATGGAGCCATGTAGTCTAGACACACCCTAACCTCCAGCAACCAAGTATGCCTTCTCAAATTTATCTTTTGTTTTGTAATAAAAAAATCACTTTTTTAAGGTGATGATTTCATTCTTGTGTCCTGGAAGTTTTGTCTGTCTGTGTGTATCTGAATGCCTCAGACTGAGAGGTTAGCTACCAGAGACTGCAGCTTGTTTTTCACTTTTCTTTTTTCAAGCTCTTTTTGGGCAAAAGAGCTTGGGGTACCCCTAGGAGTGGGTTCAAGTGTTCACCCCTGGTTTTAGGGATAAAATCACTTGATGGTATCAGCTTGTTTGTTTGTTTGCTTGTTTTCTAAGTTTGTTTCTCAGAGCCAGGGAATCTGTGACTCTGGGAAGTTTTGGTAACCATTGCCTTTAGAGGCAAGGTTTTTAAGCTCTCTTGCAGGCCCTCATCTTCTACACTCAGAGTGCCAGAGTGAGGAACAGCCCTGACACAGGTGTATGCATAGGGTTGCCAGGTGTCTGGTTTTGAACTGGACAGTCTGGTATTTGAGCTTTCTGTCCGGGAAACAAAGTGAGAAAATACCGGACATATAAATGTCCGGTATTTTCTAATTAAGTAAGTTTTATTATTATCATTCATGAGTGTTAGAGATAAAAACTGCTCCCCCAGTAAAAAAGTTTGGCCAGGCCGCTTTTGCTGTAGTGGGCTGCAGTACTCCTTGGGAGAAACCGGCCGCACCCTTCCTGCATACCATTGCCTTTAGAAAAAGGGAAGGTGTGAAAAGGGGAAAATAGCCTCAGACTCTCCCACCGTCACCTTGGCATGAGAACTGCGGGCTTACCTGGTCGCATGAAACCTGCACAGTTTCGGCCCAACCCTGGGACACAGACCCCCACTTGGTGACCATTGGGGCCATATATGGTAATATGCAAGCGGGAAAGCGATGTGCAGATTTGGGGATAAATACCCATCGCACAGTTCGCTCTAGGAGGTCTTCGCAACACACGCACCACCGCGGCGTGTGCCTTCCCGCATACTTCAAAGCGCTGCCGGCCTGATCAACCGACCAGCCACCTCCCCCGACTCTCGGGCGTAACCAAGGCCTTCGCAACCGAACCGATATCTTTGTAATGTTCCGTGTGCTGTGTAAGTTGGTATGTATGATTTGATTCTCTTTGTTGTATAAGCTTAGTGTTGTAGTTTTTGGTAGTACATAGATTTTATGGTTATTATTGTTATTAATTAGTGTAGCTGGATATTTTTAGAATAGAGACTATTCCCCTTGCCATTCCCATCTTTATATCTCTGACACGCTTAACTAGAAATCGTGGAATAAATATAATAAATACTGTAAATTCATTATTAACACAGTCTATTAAAAATCTTAGAATAAATACTATAAATTCATCACTGTCATAAATAAATATCCTTTATTTGCTAAAACTGTCCACCTGGTTCTATCCTTCCCCCCTTGGGTATGCATCATCGGACCTGTGGTTCTCGCGACAATGAGTATCAGTACATAGTTGCGTACTGCCTGGCTGGTAGACACACTCACACTGCATGAGCATGTCTACCAGTTGGGCAGTACGCAACTACACAGTAGAGAGGAGGGATGAGAGGAGGGAGTGGGGCGGGGCGGGGTGGGGAGGGATGGAATCCCCGGGGCCGGAGTCACCTGTGTGCCCTGCCGGGACCATGCGCGGGATGGGCAGCACCCGGGATCTGCATGCACCTGGGCCAGCCCCGCTCCCCACCAGCCGGTTCCCCTTCCCCGCCTCCCGGCCAGCTCTGCTTCCTACCAGCTGTTTCTCCCTCCCCTCCCCGATCTCCCTGGCCAGCCCCACTCCCTCCAACCCCAGCCAGCCCTGCTTCCCACAGGCCGTCCCCTCCCCGATCTCCCCTGGTCCCCACCCCATCTGAGATCAAGTGTGTCCAGTATTTTTTTTGAAATCATCTGGTCACCCTATGTATGCATATTAGTTCTCCAAAGGGTGGCAAGTAGCCCAGTGGTCATTATAATAATTTTTAAATCTATTGTTCAGGTAGTATTTAAGGCGTTATGTATCTATACTGGAAATTAAGTTATTAAAGTCTTTGGACCTGAGGTAAGTAACCAGGAGGTGATATGCTACAAAAATTCCTTTAACACAGGAGATACCAGACATTTACATCCCTGTCTGGGTATTGTGTATCCTTGACTTAATAATATTTGCATTCTGAGCCACAAACTAATCAAGAGTGCAAAATTAACAATAAATGGCAATACCTACAGAAAGGAACAAACAGTAGGAGAGTATCCAGTTTGACTAAAGATCAAAGTACTGTTTTTTATATATCTGGATTTACAACTGAATGCCCAGGGTGCTTTTACTTAGGAGACAAGCTGGCAGCATCTTTTGTCTCAGGAAGGAGGGATCACAGCCAGGTCTATCTGTAAAATGCTGTAAGGATCTTAGGATGAGCAATACTTAGATTTGAAGATAGCTTCTTAATTAAGTCTAGGATCTAGAATAGCTCTTCTGCTTTTATTTTCTATGTAACCATTTGTTTCCAATACTTCCACTTGAATCTCCTTATTAAACTTTTGTCTGTTTTCACTATAATCATATGTAAGTGCTTTGTGTTGAACCACATGGTGATCTGAGGTGGAGCTTTTAAGCTTGTGTGAACTGCTTCTTTGAGAGCAGTGAATCTATGAATAGTGTAATGAACGGAGAGCTGGATGTTCCAGGGAGACACTCAGAGGTCTCCTGGGTTACAGTGTGCCTATTGCTAACCTACAGAGGAACAGCAGAACCTGTGTAGGTTGAGAGGAGAGTGCTTGTATTACTTGTGGCCATAGGTGGGTGATGTCAACCACCTGCAGTTAGTCTTGCCTAACTCCATCATAGTAAAAACTATTACGTCTGCTAGCATTGGACAGTGAGATCATGAGTGAAAGAAAAGAAACTGCAGTTGTGTTTGTGTATGTCACTGGCAGGCTGTTACATGTTCCTGGGATTTGTTTTTTTCATCATTCTTGGATAATGAATCAGGGTGGAAAACAAAGCTGTCTTTTTGTCTGTGCCTGCACTGGTTTTTTCCCCTCCCTTAGGCAGAACCCAGAAGGCACAGGGGTGTAGGTTGGTGCAGGCTGGGTCTGCTACTTCTGGGGTGGTGGGTGGGTGCCCTGCTCCTGCTGGCTGCTGGCGCAGCTATGGGCAGCGGATGGCAGGCGCAAGTCATGAAGCTGCTGCACTGGCCCATAAGCAGAAGGCAGCAGTGACTCAGGTTCAGGAGAAAGATTGGGGTTCGGTCAAAAAATAACTCAACCTTCGCAGGCTCAATCTGGGTGAGGCCTAAAAATTAGGCCTGACTGGGCCTCTAATGGGAGAGAGTCACATAAACAAGAGAAACAATTAAAATTATTATGCACAAAATATAGTTAAATTCACAAACACCAAATACTGGCTTTCCTCCTCTACTCATTCAGATTTAGTTACTGTAACTACAGTATAACTTAATTGTGGTGACTTCCTTCTTCCTCCTAATGGGTACTTGAACCTGCCTACGTCAGGGGAATATTCAAAAATTTCCCACTGATGCTAACAGTGATTGAGCTCCACTGGTGTTAGTGATTGTAGCTGCAGTAGGCAGGCAGCCAAAGCAGCCATCTTCACTAGAAATACCAGCACTGGTTGAGATGAATCAGCGTTAGCAGTGGGAAATTTTTGAAAACTCTCCCTGGTGCTCACAGGGACATGAGCTCATTCCCTTGACCCTCACACTCCACCCTAACCAAAAGATAAAATCTTCCCTGAAGTTGTATCGAAATATCACCTCTCTGCAATTAAACACGTGAAAGTGGGATATTTAAAGTGAAAGTATATTTTGCACAGTGGAGCGTCTATGGTTACGTCACCCCTGTAGTCGGAGTGTGACGTCAGCTCAGGTAGGCTGCCAGTTAGTGCAGCTAAAAATGCCAATGAAGAAATGGCACCGCAAGCTTCAACACAGGTTATAGGAGTCTGCCCAGGATTCTGGCTATTCACATGGGAGGTGCACTGCCTCCCTGTGCTTCACCAAAATTTTAATTGCTTAATGGTGTGCCTCCTCATGACCGCTCCCTGTTCTTCTTGGTGGCCCTCCCTGCCCCCGCCACAAGCACCAGTTGCCTGTGCTTGTGTTCGTAGCCCACATGGGAGTCCATACCAGTGTGTCTTTGCTGTTATTTTTAGCTGTATTTTAGTATGCCTTCCCAAGATGCAATCACACCTGTGGGGGTGAAGGAAAAGCTTAGATCTCTGTAACATTTTCAGAGGGGGCTGAAAAATAAAGTGAGACTGCAAGAAAGAGCAAATGAGTCTTCTACTGCTACTTCCTTCACTAAAATTACTATTTTGTGCATGTGGTGTCCTAATACATTCTGAGGTGCACTCTTGCGACTTAACTGTAAGAGCCACCAGCAGCATGAGTTAAAGACTAAACAGCTGGGAGGAGAGCAAGAGGAGGTTACTCACCTTCCTGTAACTGATGTTCTTTAAGATGAGAGTCCCTGAGGGTGCTCCACAGTAGGTGCTGGTGCGTCCCAGCGCCTCTAGATGGATTTTTGCTAGCAGTGCATTGGGGCCGTGCATGCGCAGAGTGCAGTGTGTGCGGGCCCCCCAGTGCCATCATGCATGCTCGACTCTCCCCTCCCTTCAGTTCCTTCTCTATCCAGAACCCGGCGAAAGAATGGTTGGTGTCATAGTACTGCCATTTTCCGAAGTAGAGGGGAGGAAGGGAGGGTAGTGGAGCACCACCAGGGATGTTCATCTCGAAGAACGTCAGTTACAGGAAGGTGAGTAACCTCTTCTTTTTCTTCAAGAAGCATCCCTGGGGGTGCTCCACAGTAGGTGACTACAAAGCAATACATGTTACAGAGGCAGGGACTTCAGGTTAAGTATGCTGTTTGTAGTACAGCTTTTACTAGTCTAGTATAATGGAGAGGCCCGGAGGCAAGTGCGTAATGTCTTGCAAAGGTGTGCTCTGATGTCCATGTGGCTGCTGAACATATGTAATCGACGGGGACTTTCCTTAGGTAAGGGACCAAGGTTGCAACCGCTTTTGTCGAGTGTGCTTGGATTGAGGTAGGTGGTGATAAGTTGTTAAGCGAGTAGTATGTAGCAATGCAATCAGAGATCTAGTGTGATAATCTTTGTGACGATATTTGACTTCCTTTGTTACGATCTGCACTGGAAATGAAAAGTTGTGGAGACGATCTGAAAGGTTTCATCCTATGGATGTAGAAGGAGAGCACCCTTCTGACATCTAGGGTGTGCATCTGTGCTTCAAACGCATTGGTGTGAGGCTTTGGGAAGAATACAGGTAAGTGTATAGTTTGGTTAAGGTGGAAGGAAGAGCGGACCTTAGGTAAGAACTTGGGGTGCAGTCGCAGGGAGACTTTGTCCTTGAAAAGGATGGTAAAAGGTGGGTCAGCCATTAGGGTGGCCATCTCGCCCACTCTATGTGCTGTTATTGCCACTAGGAAAGCGGTCTTTAAGGTTTAGTGGTGTAAAAAACATGTGGCCAACAGTTTAAATGGTAGTTTTGTCAGCATTGTTAGCACCATGTGCAGATCCCATGGTTCTCAAGGGACTGCAATGTCCGGGTATAGGGCCTGTAGGCCTTTTAGGAATCGTTTAGTTATTGGGCGTGTGAACACTGTAGTGTCATCCACTGGCACGTGGAAGGTTGTTATTGCTGCCAAGTGGACTTTGATTGAGCTCAGGGAGAGTTGCGCTTGTTTAAGATGCAGTGGGTAGTCTAAGATTACGGGGAGCGGAGCATCCTGTGGTGGTATATTGCGGGAGGCCGCCCCGTGTGCGAAGCAGGTCCATTTATTAATGTATGTTTTTCTCGTCACAGGGGCCCTGTTGTGTAAAAGGACGTTGCGCATCTGCTGTGAACACTGCAGTTCTATGCCCATGAACCATCGAGGTACCACGCCTTGAGGTGGAGAGTCGGGAACTGAGGGTGAGAAGACGTAATTCCCCATTGGTATAGTATATTTGGAGTGCACGGGAGCGTGATTGGGTGGTATTGGGCCATCCTGTTTAGGAGAGGAAACCATGGTTGTCGAGGTCAACAAGGTGCTATGAGGATGAGTTTTGCTTTGTCCCTCCGTGTCTTTTTGAGGACTCTGTTGAGGAGGGGAAAGGGGGGGAACACATAAAGTAAGGATGCGCCCCATTTGAGGATGAGAGCATCCCCGAGGGATTGCTTCCCCAGGCCCACTCTGGACTAATACATTAGGCATTTTTTGTTGGCCTTGGTGGTGAATAGGTCTATGTGGGGATAACCCCATCGTTTGAATATGTTCCTCAGAACTGTATAGTCAAGCTCCCACTCATGATCTGGGGGTAGAACTCTGCTGAGGGCATCTGCTGTCATATTGAGGGCCCCAGGGAGGTGGTATGCACTTATGTGGATGTCTCAGGCCAGGCACCAGTTCCAGAGTGTGCTTGTGACTAAGCACCTCTTTGCCTGTTTATGTAGAACATGCGTGCCATATTGTCCGTATATATTCTGATATGAATTCCCATGGTATGGGGAAGTAATTTTTGACATGCTAGTCGTACCGTTCTGAGTTCGAGGACCTTGATGTGTCGCGTGCGTTCCGCTGAGGTCCAAAGACCTTGTGCTGTCAGTCCTTTCATATGTGCTCCCCATCTGGTGAGAGAGGCGTCTGTGGTGATGACTACTGTGGGTTCTGGGCTTTGAAGGGTATGCCTGGACAGAGGTTGGATGGGTTTGTCCACCATTGTAATGACATCTTCGCTGCATGTGGAAGTGATCATATTCTGGTCATCTGGTATACACGTGACTTGTATTTGTGTCAAAAACAGCCTTGGAGACATCTCAAAAATAGTTGTGCATTGGGAACTACGGGGTTGCATGATGCCATGTGACCTAGAAGTTGTAGAAAGTAGTGGGCCGTGACTGATGGCATCTCATGGAGGAAATGTGCTAATTGGCTGTTGCAGATCAATCTGTCGGCAGATAGAGAGGCTCTGGCTGTGATGGAATTGAGGTGGGCACCAATAAATTGGATGAATTGGGTAGACGTGAGGATTGACTTGCTATGGTTTACAAGAAGTTCTGGAGTGGAAACAGCTTAGAACCATGTGAGTGTGGTGATGGGAATCGTGTCTGGTTCTTGCTTTAAGAAGGCAGTTGTCTAAGTGTGGGTAGATAGTGGCTCCACACTTCCTGAGATGAGCAGCGACCACTGCTAACACTTTGGAAAAAACATTGGGTGCCGTGGAGAGTCCGAAGGGTAGGACCGTATATTGGTAATGTCATGGACCTAGGGTAAAACGGAGAAAACGTCTGTGAGCCAGTCGTATGGATACTTGGAAGTATGCATCCTGTAAGTTGAGAGACAAAATCCAGTTACCAAGCTCCAGAGCTAAGATAATGGTGGCCAGTGTGACCATTTTGAATCTCTGTCTTTTTGTGTATTTGTTTAGTGGTCTCAGGTCAAGAATCGGTCTCTACCCACCCGTTTTCTTTTCTATGAGAAAATAGTGAGAGTAAAAACCGGTTCTGTGGAATTCCAGGGGGACTGGTTCTATGGCTCCTAGTTGCAGCAGGTGATCCACCTCTTGTTGTAATATGGTCTTGTGAGAGGGGTCCCTGAAGAGGGATGAGGTGGGTGGGTGGGATGGGGGAAGAGAGAGGAAAGGGATAGTGTATCTTGAGGAGATAGTTTGTATCACCCACTTGTCAGATGTAATGGCTTGCCATTCTTGGAGAAATGGTAGCAGGCGATAGTGAAATGGTTTGGTTACATATTGAAGCTCTGGGGTAGGTGATGTGGTTTTTAGTCTCTCGACAGCTGGTTCAAATTTGATTATTTGGTTGGGATGGGCAGCTGGGGTTGTTGTTTTGGGAACACCGTCTTTGTTGTCTGTTTCATCCTCGTTGTGTGATGGGTGGGTGTATGGTGGGTGATCTTGTCTTTGGTAGTGATATGTAGCTTGTGGGTACCTTGGTCTCTGGTAAGGTTGATACCTGTATTGTCTTGTTCTTTTTGCAGGCGTCTGGATTCCCAGCGAACGTAGTATCTCCCTGGAGTCTTTCACTAAGTGTAGGACTACATTGTTTTTTGCTGAGAAGAGCTTCTCGGCCTCGAACAACAGATCTTCCACTGATGGTTGGAACTGGTGCAGAAAAGCAGACGAGTTGAACCATGAGGCTCTTCGTATGATCACTGCCGTGGCTGTTGTTCTTGTAGCCATATCTGCCACGTCAAGGGCAGCTTGTAAAGCTATATGCAATATTGTTTGGCCTTCAAAGACGATCACTCTGAAATGTGCCTTTTTGTTGTCAGGAATATCCTCAATAAAGGTATTTAGCTTTGCATAATTGTTGAAGTCGTATTTGCTGAGTAACGCGGCGTAGTTTGCTACTCTCATTTGGAGCTTAGCTGAGGTGTATACCTTTTTGCTTAATGAATCAAGTATTTTATTGTCCTTCTCAGATGGAGTAGAGCGGTTCTGTTGTTTATTTCTCTGCTGGGCAGCGTCCACTATGAGGGAGTTGGGCAGTGGATGTGTGAAAAGGAATTCAAAGCCTTTGGGAGGGGCACAGTATTTTCGGTCTGCCTTTTTACAGGAATTGAAGCAGGTGTTTCCACAAGGTTTTTGTCAGTTCAAGTATGGCTGGATTGATTGGTAATGAAATTTTTGCAGATGGAGTCGCCTGGAGGATGTTTATGAGTTAATGATGGGAGTCCTGCACCTCCTCCATGGGGATATTTAAGTCAGTTGCGACTCTTTTGAAAAGGTCTTGGAAGGATGAAACGTCCTCTGTGTTATTAGAAGACGGTGGTATGATCGCCTCATCTATGCCAGACATTGAGTTCATATGGAGTAAAATTGCAGAAGTTGAATTTGGGGAGTCTTGGCCTTTAATATCATTTCTCCCCATATTCATTTGGGGTGATTGGGTCAGGGGAGAGCACAGTCTTACTATGTGTTTGGTTTTAAGTGGTCTCTTTCTGTGTTGCTGAGGTCATTGGTTCCAGTTGCCAATGTGAGGGGTAAGGCATTGGCAGTGGCATCCAGGGATATGGAGCTCAGTGAGCCATTCGTGCTCTGATAAGATCTGGCTGAGCCCGTTTAAATGGCATTCCTGACCCCTCTGTGTGTGAGGATAGCTGAGGTCAAAAAACAGCTAAGTCATCTTCCCCTTCCATTGATCGGGGGGAGGGTGATTCTGAATAATCAGAGAATGTAGAGTGAGGGTGTTTACCTTCACTCAAAATTGGCGAATGGAGTGTAGAAGATATTGTCAGATCTTTGTGCTCCATGTAAGTCATGATGGGAGTGTGTGGCGTGGAAGCTGTGCTGCTGCTGAGAGTAATTCCTGAGCTGCCGTAGTAGCAGAGCTCGCAGCATGAGGGGTTGCCCCTGATAATGGGAGGGGGAGGGGCAGTGCCGTGTGGCTGCCCCGTCAGCTGCTGCAGTGCCATGTCCAGCACCTGAGGCTCTGCTGAAGCTGGTATGGAGGTAAGCGGTGCCGTGTTCGGTACCGTGTTAGCTGAGGCAGGCACGGTGTGGCCTGTTGCCTCTGTAAGGGTGGTCTTTGTAGCGTTTTTGTGTTTAGTGCGCTGTTCGCCTAAGGTACCTGGGCAGTCAAATGTGCTTAGGCGGTGTTTATCGAAATAATCCGATTGTTTGCTTGCAGAGCACCGCTTAGGCAAATGCTGTGACAGCGAGTTTGCCGGTCTCTTTGCGGGCTTGGGGGATTTATCCCTTTTTGCTGCGTTATTCTGCCCCGAGCTAAGGTGCTTGCCCTTATCCACAAGGAGCATTTTGAGGTGGAGCTCTCTGTCCTTGTGTGTACGCACTTTGAGCTTCGTGCAATGTGGACAATCTCGTTGGGAATGTTAGTTAATAATTACAAAAAAAAACCCAACCCCTCCATTTGCAGTCAGCTCTCTCTGAATACCACCGTGGCATGGGATCACCCGGCTTTAAACGCTGTGTACTCTGCAATGACACAATGCCATCCTCAGATGGCCATGACAAATGTGTTAAGTGCAGCTTATTCCGACGTGCCAGTAACCCTTGTTCCACGAGGGTTAAGGGGCATTTTGGAATAGCAAGTTATTTTGAAATTTGGTGCTGTGTAGACAGTGCCAAATTACAAAATAAGCTATTTCAAAATAGCATTGAAATAAGCTACACAATTTGCATAGTGCAAATTGCGTAGCTTATTTCGAGCTAAAGATGTCATGTAGACACATCCTAAGGTGCCACTGGACTACTCTTTTTTACAAGATACAGACTAACATGGCTACCCCTCTGGGACAAGGTCTACAGTAAAGGGGAAGGTCAACCTAAGATACACAACTCCAGCTATGCTAATTATGTACATGGAGTCAACGTATCTTAAATTGCGTTTTTGCGCCATCCACACAGCGGGAGGTCAATGGGAGCAAATGCTCCCGTTGGCTTCCCTTACTCTTCATGAGGAGCAGGACTACTACAACAGGGGAACCCTCTCAGTTTGAATTAGCAAATCTTCACTAGACCCACTAAATCAAACCCCAGAGGATCGACTGCAGCAGCGTCGATCTTCTGCGTAGTATAGACCTGGCCTGAGGGAAAATAAAGTTAGCAGAAACCAACATGAGTTCTGCACTGCAGGGAGATGGCTCTAGCTGCAGGGAAAACTGAAGAACTTTGTCAAGCTGAGCTCTTTTAAGCCACACCTAATTTGGTTCTTTCCTGTCAGTCAGCCCTGCCAAATGAGAGCGTCAGCCTGTGAATTCCCTCCTTCTTCTCCCTCTCCCTACCCCGATCCCCTGAGCTGAACAGGAAAAGCAGTGGTCTAAAGGGAACAGAGTTGAGCTGTACAGGAAAAGCAGTGGTCTAAAGGGAACAGCTTGCATTCCATTGTGCAAAAGAACGGGTTTCCGTCTGGTTCTTGCACAATAAAATGTAACATTCTATTTCATTACTTTAACACAGTCATTAAAGAAATGGATTATAAAACTGGTTGACACAGTTTTTCTTCTAGATTTTTTTACACCAATGCTAGGTCACACAAGTGCTGCTGATAATCTCCAGCAGAAGAGGGTCAGCCCAGCAGGGAGTGGAACATGTTGAAATTCTAGTCGGTTTACTGTTCTTCCTCCAGTGCTGCAACAATATGAGTAGATGTGTGCTGACTAAAGAGTTGCGTGTGACAGCTAGAGTTTCCCCAGGGAATTTTTCCTTTTACTCTAAACCCAGCTGGAATTGTTTCCCCTATGACAGGAAACCTCTATCCACTACTTCCAAAACTCCCATCACAAATACTCCACCAGTCCCAATGTGTAAACATTATCTTTCCTACAACCTGAATTAGGACATATTGTTTCCTGCAGCAGGCACAGAAAAACAGTTTGAGGCCGATGAAGGTTAGAAAGCTTGCCCATTGAATCTTGAAGTTTGCACTGGGGAATCAATTGACTGCCTTTTCCAAAGGCTCCGGGTTTACTTAGCATAGTTAGTGTAATTGTTTCATAAAGACAATGCATAAAATAAATTATCTATCCTGCAAATCCACCAACCAAGGGCTTGGATCCTCTGAATTAGTTTTTTGAAAATATTTTAAGAGGACTAGATGGCTTTTTGAGAGAGGCAATGCAGGGTGGGGATATGCAGGACATGTGCACCCCCTGCCTCGGATTTGCTGCTTGTCCTGAGCCCCCAGACTTAGCATGGGTCAGTAACACTGCTAAAGTTACCTGCCCTCACTCTGCCCTTCCCTCCCCACTATCAGCAGGCATGGGTAGTCTCTCCTTCTTGAGCAGTGTGAATGAAATATAGAGCCTTTGGATAACCAGTTCAAATAGTCTTTAGGACATGTGACATGCCTACATGTGCACTGCTGTGATACAGCTGCACTGATGCAGCTATGCCACTGTAGCATGTCTGACGAAGACACCCTATGCCAACAGGAGAGCGCTCTCCTCTTGGCAAGATAAAACCACCTCCACAAGCAACAGAAGCTGTGTTGGTGGGAGAAGCTCTCCCACTGACATAGCTCTGTCCATACTAGCGCTTATAGAATTTCCGTTTATGTCACTCAGAAGGGTGGTTTGCACCCCTGAGCTATATAATTTCTGCCGAAATAAACTGTAATCCAGACATAGCCTTAAATTGTTGAGCCAGATTTTCTAAAGAGCTCAGCTTCCATTTAAGCAGCAAAATAAGTGATCAGATTTTTAAGATCCCAGCATGTTGGATGCAGAGCTGTTTTGATTCAAATCTGTCCAGTAGTGAACAAAAGTAGTTATTATCTGACAACTGTTTGTGCCCTGTGAAAAGAGTTAGGATTTCAGTCCAGTTCACATGGACAGGGGGCTAGATCACAATAACTACTAGGTAGTGGACACTAAATGGGCCTCATTTTTCTCAATCTCAGCAGGGGCCAACAAGAGCCAAATGGGTTGAACCCTATTTCCTGTGTAACAGTGGCTGCTGCAGCTCTGAGTAAGTCACACTGATGGGGGAGTGCCATGTTTGCACTGCTGAGGGATCGTTAGTGGATAAATAGAGCATCCAGGGACAATCAATCTGCAGCTTTGATGTTAGTTTATGCTCTGCTACCCTGGCTTATGAAACCTATTATTAGATGTTTGGCTAGGAGAAAATGCTGTTTAACTATACTGTGACTAGCTTCAGAATGACAGTGCAATGCCAATTTGAAAGATTTTAGAGAAGGGAGAGTTGCCTCATGATAAGACTGGGTGCTTGTGAGCAACATCTGCATTGTGTCCTAGGTACTTGCTGTGTTTTGCACATCTGAAGAGGCAGAAGTAGAGAATGTTTTGGACAGTACAAACAGCCAGAGCCAAACTGGTCAGGTGAACAGGATTAGGGAGGTCTTGGACTCATACTTAGAGGTCAGGGTGAAGTGTTGGAAAATAAATGTACTGTAGCCAAGGAAATGAAGAAAAAGGTTGTATAATCATTTTATAAGCCTTAGGTGTTATGGGAGGGGTAGTATCTCATTGGGCCCTCAACTAAATTTTTCAGCTGCATTTTCCATAGTAAAATCATATGTTGATTCAACAGAGAAAACATGCCTAAAACCATGCTGGATATGGCTAGGCTGGGGTTTTGGGTGCAAACATAGTACTACAGCAGAGCTATTTGCCTCTGTGTCATGTCCAGCAGCCTTTCCTGCATGTCCTTTCCTTTGTTCTCTCTCTGTCCAGGCAATTCCTTTAGAGTGGGGGTGAGGAAACTTTTTTGGGCTGGAGGCCACTGACCCACAGAAAAATCGGGGTCACACTCAAATAAGAAGCAAAAACAAACAAATGAACCAATCCTCATGGACATGGCCTCCAACTGATAAGCAGCATAAAAAAGTCACTCACCTCACTTGTGCAACTCAGGAAGCCATAGTTCCTCTTGCACTCCAGCCCCATGAGGGGCACCAAGGCTCAGGGCTTCCCCTCAGGGCCAGACTAACTTTTCTGGGAGTCTGGGGCTAGTAGATTTTTTAGGGTCCCTTAGGCTCTGGGGTGGGGCCAAAAATGAGGGGCTTAGTGTGTGGGAGAGGGCTGCTGGGGAGCAGGCTGGGGTGGATGTGCAGAGTTTGGGCGAGTAATAGTGTGCAATGGCGGGGAGGGTGTGGGGTATGGGTGGGAGGGAGGGTGCAGGAGTGGGCTGGAGTGGGAGTTCTGCTCCAGCTCGTTTGTTATTGAAGAGGCATGTGCAATACAGCCTCTCAGAGTGACTGAGTCATTTGCTCTCCTGGACAGGAGTCTCAGGTGCTTGTTGTATTCTGGGCTCAGTGTCCGTCTGCTCCACTCGGTGAATTTCCTGGTAGAAGTTGATGTTCCTGGCACCCCATGCAAAGTCATGGAGGACAGCGTACTCTGAGCACACATTGAACAGCACCCAGTTGGGGTCAGTGGGTCAGGCAGCTACTCTCAGAACAGGATGTGGGCTTTCTTGTACTGATCAAAGGAATGGAGTGGAAAGTTATTTTGTTGTGGTCACCACAGCTTGCTACTACTGGTGACAACAAGTTAGGGAAAGGGACTTTTATATACTGGCTAATGGTCAGATAGAAGAAGGTTCAGTGCATTGTGAGAATGGAGGTAGAAGACTTAAAATTCAAGACTTGGTGCTTGCCCCTTTTCACCATTCACATGGCACACTGGCATCGCTACATGTACTTGTAAATCTTTTTCTCTTTCCTTTTCTCTTCTTTTGTCTACCCTTCTATCCTGGACAGATCTCCTACCCCATTGCAGAACACAGAGAAGGGGTTACCGATGCTCCCTCACTGGGTCCCTCCCTTTAAACCCATCTATGAGAGCTAGTAAGAATAAAAGACACAACACACAATAAACCATATAACAAGGGATGAGAAGGGAAGGGAAGGGAAGGAGTGGGTTAACAATACTGGACAACTGATCCTCTTTCCCACACTGTCTTTATTACCCATCTTTGCCTAGCAACAACTGGGCTATGTCTACACTGCAGGATTCTTGCGCAAGCATGACAGTTCTTGCGCAAAAACTTGCGGAGCGTCCACACTACAAGCCCATTCTTGCGCAAGAAAGTTTACAGTAGATCTTCAGAAGAGAGGGCTTTTTGCGCAAGAGTTATTCCTCTCCCCATGAGGAATAAGCCTTTTTGCGCAAGAGCTCTTGCGCAAAAAGGCTAGTGTGAATGGGAACAGGCTAAAATGGCCATCAAAGCTTTCTTACGCAAGAGAGCATCCACAGTGCCATGGACGCTCTTGCGCAAAAACACATCTAACAGGGGCAGCATCTAACAGATTATACTAGCTCACTTGCCCTTTAGACACATGCTGCTGGGGTTTAGAAGGAAACAGTAAAGGGAGTTTGGTGCAACAAATATGTGAGGACATGTGTAGATGTACTGTTAGATTTTATGCCAGGGATGGCCAAAAGGGCCTCCACGGGCTGAATCCGGCCTGCCAAGTAGGTTGATCAGGCCCACAGAGATCCTACCACTCCCCCATCCCCAGGCCAATCAGGGCTTAGGGACGGGAAACATGTGGCAGTTGACTCTAAGCCCCATGTGCTCGAGGGCAGGGAGCGAGAGACTTCACGCTCCCCCCTGCCCCCAGGCCAATCAGGGATTGGGGGCGGGGGGGGCCATGCAAAGTCTCCTCCCACCCTGCTCCTGTCCTGCAGGGAGTGCGCAGCGCTTAGAAGTGCCACACACTCCTTGCAGGAAGGGGGCAGGGAGGGAGGAGACTTCACGCACTTCCCCCACTCCCAGGCTCTGATGAGCCTGGGGGTGGGGGAACATGCAAAGTCTCCTCCCACTGTCAGGGGCACAGGCACCTAGAGGGAACCGCCAGCTGTTCAGAACAGCTGGTGGTTCTCTCTGGTGTGGAGGTGGCAGGCGCAAAGACTTCATGCTCTCCCACACTCCCAGACCAATTAGGGTCTGTGAGCAGGGAAGCACAGAAGTGTCCTGGCCCTGCCCCTTCCACCTGAGGCCCCGCCTTTCTGAAGTGGCCCCTGGTAAAAAATTATTGCCCTCCCCTACTGTATGCAGTGTGGGATAGGGACTGTCTTTTACTCTTGTGGTACAGTCTCTAACATAATGGGATCCCAGTCTTAGTGGGGGCCTTAGGAAATTCCATAATAGAAAAAATTGTCACAATAATAAGTTTGTTGAAGTGACATACTGAGTATATACCAATGAGAATCTTTAACCTTTCAATGTTACAATTATTTTTCAGAGTCATTGTAGTAACTTTTTTTAAAGACTAAGGGTATGTCTACACTACAGTGTTAATTCGAGTTATCTTAATTCGAAATAGTTAATTTGAATTACGCTAATTTGAATTAACACATCTACACACAAAATGCAGTTCGAATTAGCATTTTGCTAATTCGAAATACTGCATCCACACTGACTGGACACAGAATCAGATTTAAGGCCAGCCAGAACCAGGTCAGGCAGGGCATCAGGTCAGGAGTGTCTGTGTGTGGCTGCTGCCTGAGGCTATCTGACGCCTGTGCTTAAAGGGACACCCCCCCGCCTCCCGGGCAGCTGGTTCTCAGGTGTCCCTGCTTGCTTGCCTGCCTCGCTGTGGGACAGCAAAGCATTTGTGTCTCTGCGTGCTCTGGTTGCCCTCACTCGGGACACCACAGCACTATGCAACACGGAGCCGGAGCTGCCCCTGGGCACTCTGGTGCTTCTCGTGGACGTGTTGCTGCGAGCCTGGCTGCACTTTCTGCAGGCTGCCATCCCGGAGGTCCATCGGGGGGCTGTCAGTATCCAGGGGGCCCTGCAGGAGAGCTTCCACCCTGAGGAGCACTAAGAGCCTCCCTGGTGTGCCCCACTGGGGGCCTGTGCCTCATTCCTCCCTCCTTCCACTTACCCCTTCCTAACCTCCCTTCCTGATGTCAAATAAAAACACATTTCTTGCCAAAAACAAACTCTCTTTATTGACCGAAACTGGGGTGGGAATGAGGGTGGGAGAGGGGGAAACCTGGAAGGAGGGAGCTAGAAGGGGGAGGCAAGGGAGGAAGGGGAGGAGAAGCTCAGGGTTGGGGGTCTTGCCGGACCAACTTGATTTTCATGCAAACCTGCTCCTGGGTTCACATGTGGCCTTTGGTGGCCAGGCTGGCAGCTTTCCTGCCATAGACAGCTGCATTCCTCTGTCTAGTGCGGAGATCATGGACGTTGGGGGCATCCCCCCAAACCTGCGTATGGTCCACCCTGATCTCCGCCCTGGACCAGGAAGGCGCCCGCCTTCTCTGTGCCCTGGCAGGCTCCTGGGAGCTGGCAGACTGCTCCTGGGGCACAGTGGAGGGCTGGCTGCCAGTGGCTTGCTGGCTCATGTTTTGGGGCCACTGGGTCGGGGCAGTGACTGCTGGCTCTGGGCGGCAGGATTGGAGCTGGCACAGGCACTGTGGCCAGAGTCTGCCCCTTTAAGGGCTCCGGGGCTGGGGGGAAGGAGAAGAGTTTTCCTGGTTTGGCCCAGAGTGGCCACCAGGGGAAACTGGGAAGGCTGGAGGCCCCCTATTTCAGAATAAGCGTCTACACAGCGCTTATTCCGAATTAGCTAATTCGAGTTAGGCATTATTCCTCATAGAATGAGGTTTAACTAACTCGAATTAAAGCCACTATTCAATTTAATTGAAATAGCGGTTTCTTGTAATGAGCGCTATGGAAGTTAATTCAGAATAACGGCTGTTATTCCGAATTAACTTTGATGTGTAGACATACCCTAACAGAATGACAAGCTTACCTTTCTAAAGTCTAGCCATTTGTGAAGCATAAAAAAGTTTGGAATACATTTTTCATGGAGAAAAATATTTTTTATGCTTGAATAATTCAGTAGCTCAATAGATTTTGGTTAACCTTTAGTCCTTTTATGCTAATCTCAGAAATATGACATTTCAGCACGAGACCACTACTTTTTTAACTAGTTGCAAGCAATTGAAAATGGAGGCTAGAATGAAGAAGCCATCTCAGTTTTCAAGGTGCTATGCAAAAGGTAAAAAATGTTTGTTTGTTTGGGTTTTTTTTTTTTCATAAAAAGTTTTTGCCAGTTCTATCTGTGCTTCTTATTTTAAGTATAGAGAATATCCTTTGATGTCTTCATACAACTAATTACAGTGTAGTTTCATTCCAGTTACAGTGTAATTACACTGGAGCTGTGCTTTCTGATACTTGATTGCCAATAATTCTTGTATCCAGAAGATGAACTAATTATTAATGGCTGAATTAATTATTACCCATCTGGAACCATAACACATACAGAATTAGAATTCAGGTATATTTACTACATTGTAATTACACCATAATTATTCCCATTCATATAATGAGTAATCTCATCAATTGAATTAGTGGCAATTATAGGTATCAGAAAGCATAACAGTGTAACTATACTGTAATTACATGAAATTAATATTTTTAGAAAGTTTTTAATCAAATATCAAACCAGTAGCATATTTCAGAATAAAACTTTGTAAGTACAACCAGTGTACAAAAATACTTGAGAGCATGTTTGGGTTTTGTAAAGTTTTTCTTCCCCTTCTTGCCTTTTATTCCCCTTTTCCCTATCAGTGACTTCTAATGTAAACAAACAGGTTTTGTATAGCCTGCATTTTCCTAGAAAATGTTTTTGGCCAATTGAATAAATTGTAAACCTAACAAACAGTAGGCAGAAAAGATCTTTTTTATGAAAAATTAATCTGCCTCTTCAGCTGGAGAGCTAAAAAGGTTTAAATTCTAGTTCTCTTGTCTCCAACAACAACTTCAGTAGAAACTGGGAGAACAAACCTTTTTATTTCTGATGCTACAAAAAGAAGGTAGGAGGGAAATGCCTTTTTCTTGGCAGGTTACATTGTTTTCAGGCCTTTTTTCTATCTTTATAAAGGAGCACAAATTGTTGTTTTTTCCCTTTACAGTTCTCTTTTACTTATTGACAGTGTTGTCTTCAAGTCATCATTGTCAAGTCCAAGTCGAGTCTCAAGTCACTACAGTTCAAGTCTCAAGTCGAGTCTCGAGTCCCTAAAGTCACTTTTGAGTCAAGTCCCAAGTCGAGTCTCAAGTCTTAATTTAAAAAATGTCGTCACTTTTGTACAAGCCATCAATATCGGCATTTTCGGACAATTTTTTCACCAAGTCGATTTAACAAAATTAGCAAGTCTCAAGTCGAGTCTCAAGTCACAAACAATGAACCCGAGTCGAGTCTCAAGTTGAGTCACCTAGGCGACTTAAGTTGGACTCGAGTTCAAGTCGTGGGACTCGAGTCAACAACTCTGCTTATTGATATTCTTATAATAATCAGATTACCCATCACTGCAATGCAAGAAGTTACTCAATCTGTGCAGTAATGATGGTTCTTTGAGATGTATGTCCCTGTGGGTGCTCTACTCAGGTCTCGGCATCCTTCTACTGGAGATCAGAGATTTTTGCCTAGCAGTGCCTTTCTGTGTTGCGCATGTGCAGCCGCCATCTCGTGCTGTTTTTGTCTGTTGGCTGCACATGTGGCGCAGGTCCCCCTCCATTTCTTTTCTACAGGAAATCCTATAACAGACTTCAAGTAGCAGGGAGGAAGAAAGGATAGTGGAGCAACTTCTTCTTCTTTTGGAGTGGTATCCCCGTGGGTGCTCCACTCAGGTGATTAACAAGCAGTACCCGCCACTTGCGGTGGTGGGCTTTTGGAGTCAGTTTTGAGACAAGGCAAGGACCGCATTGGCTAAGGAGGTGGTAGGTATGGGTCCTTGCTACAGAGCATAATGCTGTATGAAGGTGTGATGTGAAGACCATGTTGCTGCCCTACAGATGTCAACAGGGTGTACATTATGCAGAAAAGCAGTTGATGTGGCTATCGCATGAGTGGAATGTGCGGTGATCATGTGAGATGGGTCCTTCCTCTGAAGGTGTCAGGTGTATATCCAGTTGAATTTCCAACTACATACACAGTGTGTGGAGACAGCTGTTCCCTTGTGAAATGAAAAGTCTACTTGATTTTCTAAATTCCTTGGTCCTATCAATGTAGAATGCAAGGACTCGTCTAGCATCCAGAGTGTGTAAAATTGCTTCCTTGGGGGAACTGTGAGGTTTAGGATAATAAGTGGGTAAATAAATGGGCTCATTAATATGGAAATCAGATATGACTTTCGTAAGGAGCTTTGGATGAGGTCTGAGAATGATTTTGTCCTTAGTAAAAATGGTATATGGCGGGTTCGCCATCAGAACTGCAATTTCACTCACCCTCCTGGCGGAGGTGATCACTACTATAAAGGCCACTTTCATTACTAGATGTTGGGGAGAAGCAGTAGCTAGTGGTTCGAAAGGTGGTCTTATCAGTGAGCTGAGCACAAGATTTAAATCCCAAGGTGATATGGGAGGACATAAGCTTGGGTGTGTCTTTCGCAAACCCGCTAGGAAGCGCTTCATGATGGGATGTGCAAACACCAATAAGTCGTCTACTGGTTCGTGGAAGATGGTGATGGCTGAGAGTGGACTCGGATGGAGCTGATGGAGAGACCTGTGTCACTGAGGTCCATCAGGTATTCAAGCATGGTAGATATCAGGATAGTATTTGGATGCACTTGCATCATTCCTGAAAATGCTTCCATTTGTTTTGGTAGATGTACCTCATAGAGGAGAGATGGCTATTCAAGAGAATCTGCTTCACCCTCTTGGAACAGGTATGGTCTTCATTTTGGAACCCTGAAGAAGCCATGCGGTGAGCTTGAGAGCCCACAGGTGCAGGTGACAAGATTTCCCTTGATGTCGGGTCAGCAAGTGGGGGTTGATGGGGAGGGGGATCGGTTGGGCGATTGATAGATGGTGGCAATAGGGAAACCATGGTTGCCTATGCCAATAGGGCGCTATCAGTATGACAGTTGCTTGATCCATGTGAATCTTGTTGAACACTCTGGAGAGCAGAGGAGTCGGCGGAAAAGTGTACAAGAGGGAGGCGGTCCAGGGTATGGTGAAGGCATCTCCCCCTGATCGCTTGCCTTGACCCGCTCTGGAGCAGAACAGGTGGCACTTGCAGCTAGATGCTGTCGCAAATAGGTCTATGACAGAGAAGCCCTGTTGCCAAAAGATCAAAAGGATGATGTTGAGACTGAGCTCCCACTCATACTGTTCTGAGAAGTGTCTGCTCAGCTCATCTGCTGTAATGTTCTGCTGCCCCAGTATGTACATTGGTGTTGGTGTGATGTCGTTCTTCAGACATCAGTTCCAAAACTTGATTGCTTTGGCACATAGTGAGTGTGGTTGGGCACCCCCCTGTCAGTTGATGTAAAACATACAGGGTGTGTTGTCTGTGAGGACAGGTATGGTTTGGCCTTGAATGAGGGGAAGGAAATGTACACATGCATTGTGAATGGCCCTGAGTTCCAGAATGTTGATATGAAGTCTCATCTCCGAATGTGACCATCTGCCCTGAACTGTCTGTGTGCTGCAGTGGGCACCCCAGCCTATTAATGATGCGTCAGTTGTGATTACCCTTGAAGGGTATGGGCAATGGAAAGGTACGCCAGTGAGGAGGTTGTGAGGAGAGGTCCACCATTTTAGAGACTGCAGAACTAATGGTGTAAATGTGAGACTTTTGGTGAGGCTGTGTTGATTGGGAACATAAACGGATGTCAGCCATGTCTGTAGGTAGCACATGTGTAGACTCGCAAGGGATACCACAAAGGTGGTAGCTGCCATGTGACCCAGGATCTGAAGGCATGTGTTGTAAAGGGAGTGTGAAGGATTCTGTTGATGTGGTCGCATAGCGTTTGAAAATGATATAGGGGAGGATACACTCTGGCAGTTAGGGCATCCAGGGATACCCTAATAAACTCTTTTTTCTTGGTAGGCTCCAGAGTGGATTTTTGAATGTTTGTAAGTAGACCTAAACGAGAGAAAGTGTCTCTGGTCATGTTTGTCATGATTAGTGTTTGTTGACGTTAAATCCCTTTGATTAAACAATCATCAAGGTAGGGGAATATAATGATGCCCTGCCTTCTGAGGAACACAGTCACCATGGCTAAAGTTTTGGAAAATATCGTGGTGAAGTGGAAAATCCAAAGGGGAGGACTTGATACTGGTAGTAGTTGTTGCCTACATAAACCTGAGAAACCTTCTGTGCACAGGATGTATTGTTATATGAAAGTATGTGTCCTGAAGGTCAAAGGCTGAGAAACAGTCCCCCTCGTCCAATGCAGGTATAATATTTCCTAGGGTCACCATCCTGAATTTGTTGTTGTTGTGTACAAACCTGTTGAGCTTCCTGAGATCTAAAATGGGCCTCAAACCCCCTGTCTTCTTGGCAGTGAAGTAGTAGTTGGATTAAAAGCCTCTTCCTTGGAATTCGGGAGGGACCGTCTCTATTGCTCCCAAGCTGAGTAGTTTTTGTACCTCTGCTTGCAGAAGGGGCTCATGAGAGAAATCCCTGAAGAGGGATGGGGAGGGGAGTTGGGTAAGGGGAACAGAAGTAAGGGGATTGTGTAACCTGTGTTGATGATCTCAAGGACCCATTGGTGGTAAAAGGGCCTCAGGCGGTGGTGAAAAATATGTGTAGTATGCACTGGTTCTGTAGGGTGGTCGCTCAGACCCTTGACCATACCTTCAGATTTGCTGTTTAGAAGTGGTCAATTGATTGGTGGACAGCTGTTGTGTTGCTCCCTTCTCCTGTTCAACTGTTGTTTAGATCTATGGTCCTATGGTCTCTGTTGTCTCTAGTAAGAAGTATCCCTCGGTCTCTGATAGGGGGTGTACCTGCATCTCTTATTAGGTGGTGGGTACATGCCTAAGGAGCAGAGCGTCATACAGGAGTCCTTTATTGAATGGAAGATTTCATCTGTTTTAGCGGTGAAAAGTTGGTTCCTGTCAAACAGGAGGTCTTCCACCTTCGTCCGTAGCTTCTGCGGGATGCCAGATGATTGTAGCCATGATGTGCAGCGCATGACTATTGCTGTCACCGTAGCCTTAACCGCCATGTCTGCTACATACATGGATGAATGAAGTGTTGTCCATGCTATTTACTGGCCCTCCTTCATTATAGATTGAAGCTGAGGCCTCATTTGTTCTGGAAGTTCATTTAAAAGTTCTTGCAGTCTAGTGTAGTTTGCGTGGTCATAGTTCATGAGGAAAGCAGTATAATTCAGTATGTAGAATTGCAGGGTGGTGAAGGAGTAGACTTTCCTACCAAAAATGTCCAACTGCTTGTGCTCCTTACACTGGGATATGGATTTATATTGTGGCTGTCTTGATTGGTGATGGACAGAGTCCACGACCAATGAGTGAGGCTGGGGATGAGAAAAAAGAAAATCCATCCCTTTGGCGGGGACAAAATATTTCCTGTCCACCCTACAACTGGTGGGAAGAATGGAGGCTGGTAGAACCATTTTGGAAGACATGGCAGGCTGAATGATTTTCAATAGCTTGTGCTGTTTTTCTTGTACCCTCTGCAGTGCAATATCTTGGGACTGAGCAACCCATTTGAATAGGTCTTGAAATTGCTTCAGGTCATCTGCAGGAGGAGATGAAGTAGAGGTGGATACAGCCTTGTCCGGAGATGAAGAAGACTGGGGAACTGGAGATTGACTGTCCCAGTCCGAATAAGGCAGGTCGTCATCCTTGTCTAGAGGCTCAGCATGGGTGAGTGTGGAGGGTGGGACAGAGAAGATTGTGTAGTGGTATCAGGAGAGTGTGTTACTGTAAGTGCTGGGGTAGCCAGTGTTGACTCGCGTGAACGATGACAGTGCGAGGAGTGGGTGCGACATTGGTTCCAGGGCTCCCAAGGAGGTCATTGGGGTTAGAACTGTTGTGGTAGACAATGGGGAGATAAAGGCATGCTTGGCACTGGTGGTGAGTTCGGTGCTGCATGTGCATAGTCTTCTGGGGAGCCTTCTTGGACGCCGGTGCCAAAGTCTGTTTGGGTTCCAGCTGATGACGGGAACCAGAGTGTTGGGTCAGTGCTGGGGTGTCCACCAGCACTGGAGGTGGTGGCATATAGAGTTTTGTCAGTGCTAATCAAGAAACAGTGCCGGTCAGTGTGGAGGAGCTGGACTTCCTTTTCAGCTCCAACTCCACTCTTTTTGCAGGTGCCATTCTCTGCTTTTCCATGGTGCTGGAGGTGGATGGCACCAGTGAATGCACAGCACGGGATGTAGAAGGCAAAGACCAATCCAGAGAGGCCCAGGACTTACAGGAGTCCCTTGTGGGTGATGCATTAGCCTCTTCCATGAGGTTGGCAGTTCAGAGAGTTTGCTGGACTTAGACTCCAGCAGTTGAAAGGATTTCTCCCATAGATTTTTGAGCCTCATCTCCTGGTCCTTTCTGGCTCTGGCAGTCATGTTATGGCAGTGTGGGCATTTCTGCACCACATGGCCCTCGTTGAGACATTTTATGCAAGAAGCATGCTTGTCAGATATGGGTATCGAGTCTTTGCAAGAATCACACTGCTTGAAGCTAGGAGAGCCCGGCATATTTAGAAAAAAAAATTTGGGGGTCCAGAACTCAGATGAGAAGAAAAGAAAAACCAGGGTGAACTTAAAAACAAACAAACTAGAACTGGTTAATGCTAACTATAAACTGACTAAACTACTAATAATACTACAAACTAACTACTCTATCTTTTTATTTTCAATCAGAAAAAGCACTTTTAAGAGACTCCATCTTCTGCCAAGGATGGCAGAAAAGGAACTGAGGGGGATGAGCGTTGCGTGCACAGCCAATGGATGAAAACAGCATGAGACAGTGACTGCGCATGCACAACATGGGAAGGCACTGCTAAGCAAAAATCTCTGATCACCGGCACAAGGATGCACTGAGACCTGAGTGAAGCACCCACAGGGATATCATTCGAAGGAGAACTAACTCTTGCGTGGAATGTGACAGCCATTTAACAGTATACCACAATATCACACAACTGTTAAAGCCTGGAACCGTACTGTACCCAACTAAAGTTTCAAGAGGCATGTTAGTAGGAAGAATGTAATTTATTTACACTGGAATTTGGCCAGGAGACTGAAGCCAACACTGCAGCTCTTGCAAAAATTGCAATGGAATCTTCAGGAGTCATAAGTAGTAAGAAGTTTAATGTTACTTCTCATGTAATAGACAATGGATGTAATTTAGTTCTAGATCTTATACATGCACACAACAAATCTCACAGTCCATTGGCAAAAGTAGCCTAAATTACAGCAACCCATGAAGAGTTGCCTATGAGCAATAGTGCCACTGAGAATCACCATAGTGTATACATTGTGGCCCCTTTGCCTCTAGATTAGGGATGTAATAGTGTAGTTGATTAAATGATTAACTGACAAGAAAAAAATTATAGGTTAAAGCTATAGACTACATGCATTTCCCTCCCCCACCCAACCACCAGTAAATTTTTTAGCAGGCTGGCCAGCAGCCTGGCTAGGTCCTGACTTGCAATGGGTCCGGGACCTACCCCTCCTGCAGCTCTGCATTTAAAGTGTATTAGGAGCTGGGCAGGCAGGCAGCCCAGCTCAGTTTTGGCTCTCGCCAGGTCCGGGAGCTCAGACCCTACCCTGCTGGCTCTTCATCAGAGGCAGCAGCACAGGGTGACAAGCAGCCGGTCTGTGAGGGGAGCTGGTTTTTAAACTGGCTCCCCTCACAGACCAGCTCCCACCTGGCACCCCGAGGCAGAGGCAGCAGTGCAGAGTGGCAGAGGACTCCTTGGGAGTGAGGGCTCCTCGGAGGCTGCCAGCCCCACCCCTGGGGACTATAAACTAGTTGACTAACCAATAAGAATTAATGAGTTTACTCGACTATTCAGTTAACCAATATTTAACATTCCTACTGCAGACCACAGCACACCCTATGCACCCGGACTCTACAGCTTGTTTCAATTTATTAAGCTTTTACAAAAATCTTACTATAACTATGAGCTAAATTTAGAGATGTATGAGCCTGGTTCTCCACTACCTTTCACTACATGCAGTCATTTAACTCATGTGGATATTATACACTAACAGATCATAATATTCATGCTTTACTCCCACTTTGCACACACAGGCAGGCTCATATGTATAGTTCTTTAGTACTACAGAACCTCAGGCCAGATTTAAACTAGTGGACAAGGTT
Source organism: Rafetus swinhoei (assembly GCA_019425775.1). Taxonomy (NCBI): domain Eukaryota; kingdom Metazoa; phylum Chordata; order Testudines; family Trionychidae; genus Rafetus; species Rafetus swinhoei. Next base: position 261,701,830 of record CM033437.1, on the reverse strand, counting down.
GAACTAAGATATGCAACTCCAGCTGTGTGAAAGGCATAGCTGGAGTCAACTTTCCTTAGTTCAAATTTCCATGGCATCCCCACTGTGGGAGGTTAATGGGAGAAACTCTCCAATCAACTTCCCTTACTCCTTGCAACCCAATGGAGTACTGAAGTCAATGGGGGCACGATCAGTGGTCGATTTAGTGGGCTATTACTAGACCCACTAAATCGAACCCTGGGAGATCAATCTACACAGCATCAATCTCCTGGTAAGTGGAGACAAAGTCTCAAGAGTCAGAGTTACAAACTGACCAGTCAACCACACAAACCACACATCTCTGGAGCATACAATCAGGCAGCAGCAGAGACAAAAAACAAAAACAAAACACCAAATACAGTACAATATTGTGTTAAACATAGACTACTACAAAAATAAAGGGGAAAGTTTAAATAAATATTTGACAAGGTAAGGAAGCTAATTCTGGGCTTGTTTCATTTAAATTAAGATAGTTAAAAGCAGGATTTTAAAGTTGCTAGCTGTGTTAAATCAATGTTGAATTGTAATCTTTTGAAAGAGCCATAATGTTTTGTTTAGAGTTATGAGAAACCTCCATTCCTGAGGTGTTAGTAACACTGAGTTTCTAACTAAATTATTGTGTGGCAATAAAGGACACATGCACAAGCTGTATGTAGTAAATAAAATATGGTGCTTAACTAAATTATTTTTTACATATGATGACTAATTATATAAAATGTTACTGTTCTGCATTTAATAATACTAAACATGTTTTCAAATTAAATTAGAAGATGATTGTAAAACATCAACTACTTACAGATGGGATTATACTTTTCTGTATTTTATATAAGGAATAGCATATACTTTCTGTTGTATCATACCAGACTATAATTTAATCAAGGAGTGCCAGTGACATTGATAAATGAGACTGAAAACCAGATTAGTTTATCATGTCAGTAGACACTAGAAATAAAAATTCTTCATACATTCTATAAAACAGCTGGGCAAAATATGGCCTGCCAAGCCACTGGATCCAGCCCATGGACCACCCTGCTGGGACCCTCAGGCATGCAGCTGCCACGGTTTAAAGCACAGTCCGTGCGGCTCTCTGTTCTGCAGGCAGGATGAGGCTTTGTGTGATCTCCCAGCCCCCAGCCCAATCCTCAGTTCCTGTAGGCTGAAAACAACCAGCCAACAGGAGCTGAGAGAATGGCTGGGGGATGGAAGTAACACAAGCCTCTTCCCCTTCCTAGAGCTGAGAGCCACATGGAGGGAGCAGTCTGAAGTTTCGAGTGGTCTGGGGCTGCAGCAGGCAGGGAGTCCAGCCTGCCTTGAGGGTGCTGCAGGGCTGCTGGCCAAGAGACACTTAGGTAAGCACCTCCCAGCCAGCGTCTGCCTCTGGCACCCCTGCCCTCCTGCACCCCAACTCCCTCCTCCAGGTCACCATCCAAATCCTCTGTGCCCCGTTACTCCAGGTCACAACTCCCTCCCAGACCCTGTACCCCCTTCTACACCACTTCCCCCAGCCAGAATCCTCTCCTGCACCCAAACACCCTCCCAGACCCTGCATCCCATTTCTCTGACCCAGGTCACAACCCACTCCTTCACCCAAACTCCCTCTCAGACCTCACACCATCTTGTACACCCCAGACCTTTACCCTGTGTGCCCTTCTGCACCCCACCTCCATCTTAGCCTCCACACCTCCTCCACAGAAAAGTGCAGCCCTTGACCACGTTTCAAAATCTTAGAGTGCCCCCCCCACCAAAAATTATTGTCCACCCCTGCTATAAAATGTGTCCATGCATCATAAATGGTATTTGTGATACCAGTGATTTGTAACAATGTTCTCTGCAGTAAAATTCTGATATCTGAACAGCTTGGAAAGAGATTGGGTTTTTCATGTTCCACTTCCTTCTTATTGTTACTGTCTTTGTTGAATATGGTCTGAGAATAGGCTCTGATCTTGCCATCATGTGAATGCAGGGAGATCCTGTGTTTATGTAGAGCCCTACTGCCTTAAAGGGGACTTTATGTGGACATACAGATTTCCCCATCAAGTGAAAATTGCAGGATTAAGAGTTTAGATCTGTGGTCACCAACCATTGATCATGATCAACTGGTCGATCCTGGGGAGTCTCCCAGTCATTTGCAACTGGCACACTATAGATTTTCTCCTTGCCCTGGCCCCACAACTGCCAGCCATTCCCAGGACTGGCCAGCATGGCCCCATGTGTGTGTGCGGGGGGTATGTTGGAGTCTTGGCCAGCTGCTTCTGCCTGCAATCAAGGCTTCCACAGCTCCTGTTGACTGGGAATGGGAAACAAAGAGGCACTCCTTGGGCCATGGCGTGAGTTGGCTCCTTCCAGGAGCAACAAAGGGCCAGGACCGGCAGGGAGCCTGCCTCAGCCTTGCTGCGCTGCCAACTGGGAGCTGCCTACTGTAAGTGCTGCCCATCAGCCTCTGCTGCTGGTCCAAGACTCCATCACCAGCCCTGTGCAGCCAACCCACAGTCCTGCTCAGCCACTGACCCTGGGGCTCTATCACCATCCCAGAGGCTGGGGGCTTTCCTGCCAGCCTAGAGTCCCGCTCAACCCTAGGGATGCTAGCGTCTAGTCGACTAGTCGTCTATTGATAAGCAGGAGCTTATCGATTAGCACTGTCAACTAGTTGCTTCCACCCCAGCTGCCGCTCTGCATTGTAAAGCCCAGGGAAGTTGGTGCGTGGATGCGTTCAGTCAGTCCCTGCTCTGCGGGTCCCTTTTTATTCAGCAGACTACACACACACACACACACACACACACACACACACAGGCGCTAGCTCAGTCCCCGCTCCGCGGGTCTCTTTTTATTCATGAGACCAGAATTTTCATTTTCAGAATGAAAAGAGACCTGCAGAGCAGAGGCCGAGCTAGCACCTTTGTGCGCAACTTCCCTGGGCTGTTTAATGCAGAGCAACAGTTCTGTGCGTGCATGAGTGAGTGTGTGTGTGTGTGTGAGTGTGTGTGTGTGTGGTCTGATGAATAAAAAGAGATGTGCAGAGCAGGGACCGAGCTAGGGTCTTTGCGCAGCTTCCCTGGGCTATTTAATGCAGAGCGGCAGCTGGGGCAGTTGTGCTGTGAATCATCATGACCCAGACTGAGTGCCACAGCTGCCTTCCCTTGTCAACTAATTGAATAGTCAACAGAAAATCTATCGACTATTCGATTAGGGAAATAATTGCATTTCAACATTCTTGCTCAACCCCTGGCCCCACTCAGTTCCCCAGCCCCCAGGGATCCACCATCAGCCACGCACATGGGGCTCGGTTTGGCCACTGGTCCCACTCCAAGGGCTTGCTGCTGGACTGGGATCCCAGCCACCAATCCTGCATGTGGGGTCCTGGATGCCATCCCCAGCTCTAAGGAGTGGTGAGAGGTGCAGACAGGGCTAGGGGGGTGCAGTTCAGCACCCCCACTCCAAGAATTGTCTTAGGGCCACTGCTGGCCACAGAAGGCACACCAACCACCAGTTTCCTCCCATAGCCAGCTCCCCATATCCTCTGCTGCACCCCATACCTTTTCCTGAAACCCAAGCCCTAGTTCTGAGTCCCCTCCCAGAACCAGCACTCCAAACCCTGACTCCCATCCTGCACCCCCAAACATCCGCCCCAGCCTGACCCCCTCCCAAAACCAGCACAAATACCTCCTCCTGCACCTCTACTCCCTGCTCCAACTCTGTGCCCTCTCAGGGCTGGTCACAGCTCCATAGATAATACTGGGTTCTGTTTTGCACTCCATAATTCGAGAAGTATACACACATATGGGACTATTCACATGGAATGTTCCATACCTTAATTGCCAAAATCTCCAGATTTTCCTTGATCAAAATATACAATAACCCTTTGCTTTGTCAGTAGTTTTACTACAAATAGCGTCCCGTAATCTGGAGATTGAAAGATGTCTTATCCAGGCTCTTAGACATTGACACATAAGGATTCACTTTTATACATCAGTTAACCTATGTAATGCATCTGTGAATTGTCTTTTATGCAGGTAAGAGTTGTAGCAATGAAATTCACAGGTTAATTATGTATTATGTAAAAGCTGTATGTTTTACATATATTGCCTTTCAGTTTTCACTAATTGTGCCCTTGTATAAAAGGATAAATAGGAACAGCCAATTTATTTTCTCCATTCAGTTCATTTTTAACAGGTTTTATATTCCCTCATCTTCCTTCTAAACTAGACAGTTCCAGGACTTTCATTTTCATATAGAAATCTATTGATGCCATAATCAACTTTTCCACCCAGCTCTGGATTCCTATTTCTGCTATTTCTGTTATCTTTTTGAGACAGGATTTCTAGACTTCAGCACAGTATTTGAGAACATATAATTGATATATACATATATATAGTGTCATTATATTGGTATTATTTCTTACTCCATTTTTATATATCCTAGCATTTTGTTTGCTTTTGACTGCTATTAGACACTGAATAGAGGCTTGCAAACACCTCTCTGTAATGATATCCAAGTCTTTTTCTAGCGTTATTAATTTAGACTTCAATGGTGTGCACACAAAATTCTAGTAATTCCTTCTACTGTCTTGCATTTAACAATGAATTTTATCTGCTATCATCCTACCCATTTGCCTCCCTTTGTTAGATCCCTGTGGAATTCCTCACAGTCACTTGAGATCATGAGGCTTAAACATGGGCCTCCCTGACTTTGCTAAAGATTGCCTGCCTCTAGTGAAATAATTTTTGTCTTGTGCTATTAAAAAGAGAACATAATGCCCCAATCATTTAATCTAGGTAAGTAACTCTGAGCAAACTGTGACCATCATGTTCTCCCTGGCTCCTTCCCACAGTATATTTTTTCTGAGATGGAGGGGAGATTTTCTGTAACCTCCACCCATAGCATCATGCTCTGACCATAATCCCTTAAAAGAGGCCTTTATGGAAAATTCACTCTACAATTGAAAGTGCCATCACCCCACTGTGAATGTTGTGTGGATGTTTGCTTGCCTGTTATTTACTTAGGAAATCTCATTTCTCCTCTCTGTCCTCAGCTTATTTTTCATTCTTCAGGCCCTTTCAAACCTCTGTCTCTTCTTTCTTCCTGCTAGTCACACTCTCTCTCTCCCCTCCCCCAACCTCTCCAACTGTTGTTTGCCAAACTCTCTATATAATTCTCCTGCCTGAAGTCTCAGTTGCTAGGCAACATCTCTCACCTCCCCGTGTGAGTTTGTTGCCATAGTGACAGCTCCCACTTCCCTTCCCTGGGCAGCTTGCTATCATAGCACCCCCTGTCAGGGTAACCATTGGTGGTAAAACACAGGCAAAATCTGTCTGAATTCTACTGAGTTTTCTGTTCTCAATAATTAGTCAAAACAAGTCAATTGTATCCATCACAAAACTCTTTAGCTTGCACCACCCTAAAGGAGGTCTGCAGGATTACACTCCTTACCTCAGTCTTTTGATTTAAAACTCGGGGTTTAGTCAGAATTTTCAGGGATTGCCTACAAAATGTTTATTGTTGTATGCAGTGTTGGTGTAGCTATATCAGTCCCAGGATATTAGATTGACAAGGTGGGCAAGGTGATATTTATCATACCAACTTTTGTTGGTGAGAGGGATAAGTCTCAAAAGCAACTCAGCTTTTAAATTGGTATGGGGCTCTGCATGAATGCAGGGTCTGCTTAAGGCTCTTGGAAGCATTAAGACCCAAGAATTAAATTCATGAGAGTCAAAAATTAATGCACTAGACAAATAGAGTATGTATCACACTTTTTACCATGTGTGTGATATTTTCATAATTACAGTACTTAAAACTTAAGTAAAAGTAGAAAAAAATATAAAAAACACTTTTTAAAAAGACAATCTTTCTAAAAGCGCACCAAAATACTAAAAATAATAAAAAAGTGCACAAAAAAGTCAAAAATAAAGTTTTAAGTTAGCAATGTAGGAGAAAGATTGGATGTCTAAGTACGATTCAAGGTAGTTGCTAACTGTTAGCCAACCAGAATAGTGATAGAGATGCAGCCGTGTTAGTCTGGTCTAGCTAAAACAAAAGACAGAACTATGTAGAACTTTAAAGACTAACAGGATGGTTTATTAGGTGATGAGCTTTCGTGGGCCAGACCCACTTCCTCAGATCAATTTGTGGAAGAAAATTGGCACAACCATATATACCAAAGTGATACAATCAAAAAAAGTGAACACACATAAAATTGACAAATCAAATTTTAGAACAGAGTGGGAGTGTGGGGGGAAGGTTAGTGTCTGTGAGGTAATGACATTAGGGGTGATAATTGGGGAAGCTATCTTTGTAATGGGTGAGATAATTAGCATCTTTGTTGAGACCCATACATAAAGTGTCAAATTTAAGCATGAATGACAATTCTGAAGCTTCTCTTTGAAGTCTGGAGTTAAAATCTCCATTATTGGACCTAACCATGCCTATTACAAGATCAAGAACACATATTCCTGTTCATCCAGAAATATAATTTATGCCATCATGTGCCTAAAGTGTCTGTCTGCTATGTACATTGGACAAACTTCTCAGACACTTCGCCAAAGAATCAATGCACATAAAACAGACATCAGGCTCTCTCACAGAGAGAAAGCTGTTGCTTGCCATTTCAGCCAGACTGATCATTCTCTCAATGACCTTAAAACATGTGTATTGCTTCAGAGAGATTTTAACTCACTGTGGTATATTTGGTCGTGCCAATTTTCTTCCACAAATTGATCTGAGGAAGTGGGTCTGGTCCACGAAAGCTCATCACCTAATAAACCATCTTGTTAGTCTTTAAAGTGCTACATAGTTCTGTCTTTTGTTTTTGTTAGCCATCCAATCTTTCTCCTACATGGCTAGCTTAAAACTTTATTTTTCACTTTTTGGTGCACTTTTTTATTATTTTTAGTCTTTTGGTGCACTTTTAAAAAGATTGTCTTTTTAAAAAGTGTTTTTATATATACTTTTTATTTTTGTCTTTTTGGCCTTAAATCTAGTGTGTTTCAACTAATAAAAACTGCACGGTTCATTTCGATATGCTTATGTATTTTAGCTAGACTGTTTTACAAAATGTTTTTTGCACTACGTAGCTACATAGTTAATTAAAATCAGTTGTGTTTAAGGAAATGATAAAGGAATTGAGGTGATCGCTCAATTGTTTTATTGGTTAAAAGAAGGAAGGCTTCGAAGACGCTGTAATTCTTCTAAGGTGTCTTTATGAAAAACATTGTTGCCCATGAATTTGTTTGGATCGATTTCATCGATCTCTATGCTTTCCAAAGAACGGACTCGACTGAGGACAACAAATGGTTGAGCTGGTGCAAAGTATTTGCTGCAGCTTGCGGGGCACCCTGTGCCAGTCCCTGCATCCCTCGGCCTGCCCTCATGGACAGACCCCTTCCCCACCTTGCGGGCACGTGCGGCAGCCCCCTTTGTGGGGCTTGTTTGGGGCTCTGCTCACACTAAGGGGGGACCTGCCTGGCTCGCCTGCAGTGGTGCTCACATGCTGGGGACCCAGGCTGCAGGGGCACAGGTTGGGCGGAGGCAGGGGGACACATGGGGAGCTGGGTGGAGTTGGATGCTCCTGCTTGGACGCTGACTCCAAGGTGCCAGGTGGAATGGCTCCCCAACTGTTAGCAAACTGACTGACCTTCCCTGAAGAAACAATTTGCTCCATCAGAGGAATGGGGGAGGGTGTGCAATGTGTGTGAGCAGCCAGCTAGCGCAGCAGCCTTTTGTTGCGGCTTGCGGGGCGCCCCGTGCCAGTCCCTGCATCCCTCGGCCTAACCGCATGGGCAGCCCCCCTCTCCCGGCTTGTGGGCATGCATGGCAGCCCCCTTTGTGGGGCTTGTTTGAGGCTCTGCCTGCACCAAACAGGGGCCTGTCTGACTTGGCCTCAGTGGTGCTCGCATGCCGGGGACCTGGACTGCAGGGCCATGGGCTGGGCGGGGGCAGGGGGGCACATGGGGAGCTGGGGAGGTTGGATGCTCCTGCTCCTCTGCAGTCTCCCATTCCCAAGAGGCAGTGGCAGAGCACGCATGCCGTGTCAGCCACAGCAGCAGTGCCTCCCCGTGAGCGGAGCTACACGGCATTGCACTGAGCCAGGCCATGTTGGCGTGTGCACAGGAGCGTGTGTGAAAATTGAAAATCACATGACAGACAGACAAGAACGGTGACCATTTAATAGAAAGATTGTTTAATAATAATAAAATTAAAGTTGAAATATGGATGATGGAAGTACTTAAGATTTATTAACTATCTAATACATCTGTAGAAATTCCAGAAGAAAATATATACAATCTAGGTTGTCTCTAGAATGGGTAATCTCTATTACTGTAGTATGGATATGTCCTGCTGCTAATATACCAGAGCACTAGCTCTGCTATTGTTAAGTGTTAGATTTAGTTTTCTGTTTAGAATGCCTGTTAAGTAGAGTTGGTCAGGAATTTTTGATAACATTTTTGATATTTTTTGAACATGCTGATTTGTAAAATTGAAACATTTTGTGAAAACATCTGACTTTTGATTAAGCTTATCAGGAAGGTTACTTAGATCTAGGAAGACGAAGCGGAGAGTAGGGGGGGATAGGGAAAAAGACAATAAAAATCCACCATGTAATAGCCAATTGATTAGGGCTTTGTCCTGAGATGTATAAGACTCAGACTGAAGTTCTTACTGGCACTTGACCATTCTGGGATGGGTTTCTGGCTCTGTGTGTTTACAAATAGTTTGTGAAAAAAAATCTGAAAGATCTCAGTTTCATTCCGAACAAAACAAAACACCCAAATCTCAAAAGTTCTTGTGCAATCGTAGAATCATAGAGCTGAAAGAGACTTTAGGAGGTCATCAAGTCCAGCCCCCTACCCAAGGCAATGGAATTTTTATTTTCTAGCCAGCCCTACTATTAAATACTCACAAATCCATATGGTGTCTCGGATTGTCTTGACGTTTGTTGTATCTTATAAAGGAGCTGAGTAGTGTTATAGGGGTCTTAATTGGGCTTCATTCGAGCAAATAGTTTCCAAAATCCCCCCCCTCACACAAAAGCATTTAACTAAATAATCTCATTCTTCTAACATTTTTGGGCACGCATCTTGAATTCAAACTATGACTGTGCTCCTTCCAAATCTGTTCTTAGTTTCAAGGGATTTATCTCAAGCCTGGCAGTTAGGTCAACATAAGCACAGCACTCAAATCTTTGAAAAATCCACACCCTTGCATGACATTGCTATGCTATCCTAACCTATAGGTAGACACAGCTAGGTCAATGGAAGAATGGTCCCATTAACCTAGCTACCATTATCTGAGGAGATGGTGTTACTATGATGATGAAAAACCCCTTCTTGTTGCTGTAGATTTTTACCTTAAGGTATGTTTACACTATGGGTACATCTAGACTACAGGCTTTTGTCAACAGCGGCTTTGTCGACAGATACTGTCAACAAAGCTTCTGTCGACAAAGAGCATCTAGACTGCATGCAGTTCTGTCGACAAAGCAAGCTGCTTTGTTGACGAGAGTGTAGACGCAAAGGACAGTGTAGATGCAATAATGCCTTCTGTCGACAGAACTCTGTCGACAGAAGGCGTTATTCCTAAATGAATGAGGTTTACGCTGTCGACAAAACTGCCGAGTTCTGTCGACGTTATGTCGACAGAACTTCGGCGGTAGTGTGACGCAGGTATAGTTTTGTTGACAAAAGTCCACTTTTGTCGACAAAACCCTGTAGTCTAGACACACCCTATGAAAACTATAGTGGCATAGCCACATTTGGCATATCTATGCTAGCATAATCCTATCATGTGGATGCAGCCTACCCCAGTGGAGTGGAGTTTTATGTTGGTGTAGGAACACAACTTTCCCAAGCCATGGTAATTACATTGACAGCTGCATCAGTCAGCGTGTGGTTTTTTCATTCCCCTGCCTGTGTGACCTAAATTTTAAGTGTGGACTGGGCCTTACCCTATGGTACACTACAAAATCACTTTGGTGTAGTTATCTGGTGACTAATTCAAATCCTCTGAGAGATGTTATACCGACATAAGCACTGGTGTAAACAGTGCTATGTTTTCAGGAGAGCTCCCAGCAACCTAGTTACCACCTTTTAGGGTGTTGGCGTTCTTAAGCTGTTGGAAGAGCTCTTTCCCCTTGGCTTAGAGCGTCTTCATCTGATACGTTACATCAGGACAGCTGCATCAATGTAAATTTCTAAAGATCTGCCCTTAGAGTTTGGAATTTCAGGTCAGCAGAAGTTAAACTTACACACTTAACATGGTGAAATGCATGTGAACAGCAAGACTAGGGCACTTGAAGCCAAAGGCTTTCCAGGAAGTCTGTTATCACAATAGCTGGGTGGCTGAAGGTGACATGCTATAGTCAAGGAATCTGAGCTGAAACCACACAGTATGAGTTTTAAAGTTTGTCTTGTACACATTCCATGCTCTCTAATTGCTTTTGGGACTTTTGACCTGAGGCCAAGCTTTCTGATTTTAAAATATTTTAAAGAGCTCTAAAATCTGCATACAGGTTCAATTTTCACATTACAAGTACTAGGAAGTAAACTGGCATCAGAAATAATAGGGTTGAGTTCCCTCTGCTGACGCTAGACTTCACTTGAACATAGGATCCCAACTCAATATAAGGGCTTACCCAATCTAATAGGATCCATTGAAGAATCACTCCTCATCAAGTCCTATCATGCATGCACTGTGAGAAATCATAACTCTGCATGGCCATCATAAAACCCTTCAGTTCAATTTGGTTCATTCCCTACAGTTTCTGGTCATCCTTAGTGTTACTTGGTTATAACTCCTGATCCACATATTCTCTGGAGGGCAGGAACAGTTTGTTTGTGGTCATCATATTGCCAACAGATCTGTTTCCCTGAACCTGGTCCCAAAATGGAGGCAATTTGCAATACAATTCCTGGGAAAACCTGCCCCTCTGGGTATCCCAGAACAAAAAGGGTAATGCACTCTGTCACCATTCACATCAACAAACACAGCTTAAATACTGGGTCTTTGCAGATGTCTCCAGTGAGAGGAAGGCTGATACCCTCCCACCTTAATGTTGCTATGACTGTCCCATCCATCTCCAGCCATGAGCAAAGATCTCTTTTGAATGTATTTTCTCCCTCTGAGAGGCTGAGCAGAGGATGTTCCAAAAATATCTCCAAGAAAACCTAAGAATGGGGTTCATCCACCCATCTACATCACCAGCGGGGACCCTGATTTTGTTCGTAGCCAAAAAACAGCAACAAAAACCCAGGTCTCTTCATCCTTGACCTAACTATTGGAACAGATACTTCTTACCACTTAGGCTATGTCTGCACTGGAAAGATTTGGCAGTGAAGGTGCTGTGGACATGCAAAAGTCATCAAAAGTGAAAACTAGTCAGCCCAGTTTTTCTGCCTCCAAATGTCAACATTTCACAGCCACATTGATAGGACCCCAATCAGAAAGTCAACAGAAAGAGCAAAGCAATGTGGGTATGTCTGCTGTCACCCTCAGCCGCTAAGCACTGTGGGAACATGCAACATAACATGCATTTTGGGAACATGAGCAAATGTCCTGTCAGCCACTTCTTTGCTTCCCAGCACTCCCTGGGCTTCTGGCTTACTTTTGTACCACCTGAATGACAGTACTTACTGCAAATTCCAGCATCTGCTGCAAAAATCATGGATCTCATAATTCTCTCCCATGTTGTGATCAATGTGCCTAAGGAATCACATCTTGCAGCACAGCTAGTTATGGATTTGATATTTGATGATGATGCACATGAGGATGAGAATGACACCCACAAACTGGCAGTGCATTGGGCTATCACAGATCACCTGTGCACTGTGGACCATTGCTTTTAGGCTATGGAAACCAGCACTGAGTGGTGGGATCACAATGTCATGCAGGTGTGCAATGAAGACCAGTGGCGACAGAACTTTCGGATGCATAAAGCAACCTTCCTGCAACTGTGTAATGAGCTGGCCCCTGAAGAGTGTGGCCTGTTCAGAAAGCTGCATGCTGGGATTTTTTTCCAGAGCAGAAAATTACAGTGGAAGATGTGGAAATGTCCATAATGATCCTAGGGCTTACTCATTATAGCCCTAGCTCAAGAAGCCTGACATGGGGCACCTGAACAGCAGTAAGGAACAGTTCAACAACAGGCTAAGCCAATGCAGCATGATTACTGAATGTGCCTTTGGCAGATTGAAAGCTAGATGGGGGTGTCTCCATGGCAGGCTGGACCTTTTGGAAGATCATATCCCCAAGATGGTGGGCACATGCTGTCGCTTACATAATTTGTGTGAGGAACAGTGAGACCCAGGACCTGGATGCAGAGTTTGGCAGCCAGACACTCATGCTGACAGAGAAGCCCATAGGGTGGTCATCAGTATCAGGGAGGCTCTGAGGAACCACTCTGACAATGAAGGGCACCTCCCCTCCCCCACCTCGCTGCAACAGCAACTTTCCACCCATGGTTTTGTAGCCCATCCCACCCCGTTGCAATATACAGTGACTAACTGCCCCGCATGGCCACTGCAGCCCCCCTTCCTTGACTGCCCTAGTGTATCTTAGGGTATATCTAGACTACATGGCTCCGTCAACGGAGCCATGTAGATTTGTTTATTGGGCATAGGGAAATGAAGCGGCGATTTAAATAATCGCCGCTTCATTTAAATTTAAATGGCTGCCACGCTGTGCCGATCAGCTGTTTGTCGGCTCAGCGCGCTAGTCTGGATGCTCCTCGGTCGACATCAAAGACATTTGTCGACCTCCCCGGTAAACCTCATCCCGTGAGTCATGCCGGGAGGTCGACAAATGCCTTTGATGTCGACTGCGAGCGTCCAGAAACAAACAGCTGATTGGCACAGCGGCAGCCATTTAAATTTAAATGAAGCGGCGATTATTTAAATCGCCGCTTCACTTCCCTATGCCGGGTAGCCTAATCTACATGCCTCTGTCGCCAGAGGCATATAGTCTAGACATACCCTTAATGCCCTGGGCCACCATAGACTCCTCTTCCTTGGCTGTACTAGAATTAAATGCCCCCATGGCCACCAACTGCACCACCCACCTTGCCTGTACAGCAACTTACCCCACATCTCTTGCCTTAATTCATGGCCCCATGAGTCTTATCTTGCTTCATGCTTAATGTCCAATTGTGAAGAGTCTTCACAAACATCAGGACTTGAGAACAATTCTTCACTGCCTGGTGCATTGGTTGCCACTGGATTGACCCTTAGTTCATTTCCACCTCTCCATCAATAACTTCTGTCTCTGGGACAAATGTTTCTCATGACTCTGTGTTATGAGAAGTATCCACACTCTGCTTGGGTGTAGATGTAAAGTCCACACACAGGATTTTGTCCAGTTCTTTACAGAAACAGCATGTTTTGGATGCAGCACCAGATGAGCTGTTTGCCTCCTTCACCTTCTGGTACGCCTGCTGGAGCTCCTTTATCTTGGCTCTATATTGTAGGGGGTCTCACTTGTATTCCTTCTCACACAGAGCTTTTGAAATGTGACCTGCCCCAGTTGCTATGGGTTACTCGCAGCTGTGATTGCACCGATTCTTCACTCCACACATCAATAAGATCCACAAGCTATAAATTGCTCCAAATTGGAGAGCATTTTTAAGCGATACTCACCCCTCGCTTGATGAGAAGTCGCCATGATGACCTCTATACAGTGAACCAGAAGCACCAATACACTATGACTCAGACACCAGGAAAAGGATTTTTAAAGTTCCCAGGGTTTGCAGGTGGGAGAGGTATATGTGTCTCCAAAGCAGCAGAGTTCAAAGTGTTAGCCAGAGTGGCTAATCGGGCATTGAGGGAAACATGCTCGAGGCCAACAAACAAACAAACAAACCCCTACTGTAGTACACACAACATGATTATCAACAATAAAAGTGGGGAAGAGAAAAAAGTCTCGTGCAGAGGTGGAAGTTTTTTGTCATCAAAAATGGGGGTACGACACAACTTTTGTCATGTTACAATGTGAACACTATCCAGGTTTTGTCACCAGAAAAGGTATTTTGATGACAAAACTTGCAAGTAAAAAAACTATTGGAGGCAATGCTTCACAACCACTGCCACCAGAATCAGCACTGGTGGCTGCAGTAAGCAACACGTGGCTTCAGTATGGGACTCCTTGGCACCAAATAAAGACACCTTGAGAGAGCATCGGCATCACTCCCCATCTCACATTCCCTCATGCTGAATAAGAAAAAGAAAGTGGACAAAGGCCAGTCCCCCACCAAGCAACTGCAAAAGGACCCTAAGAAGGGTGCGCACTAAATCAGGACATCTGAAGTCTGGGCCACAAATCCTGGCATCTGTTAACTCTGGCGGCACCAGGGGGTCCATTGTGTCCAGTGCTGGTGGACTCACCTAGCTGTGAGAAGCTGAAGGAATATAAAGACTCAGCCCGATATTCAGTAACAGGGACAGATCTTATCCCAACAGCCCCACTTAACTCAGATGAAAGTTTGAAGGGGACAGGACACTGTTATTCACCAGTTGCCCCAATCACTACCATTGTAATCTAGTAAGGGGGCTCATCAGCCCACCAAGTGCTGCTATGAAGTAAAAGTGGTCTTGGCAGAGTAAGCAAGGGTCTTAGATAAACAGTTAGACCAACTTTAAAAGGACAATGCTTTGAATTGGATGACATGCCTAAATTATTAACCTAACCTTAGCAAAAAAAGATTATTTCATGTGAGAATGTATGAATGCAGATGATTTTATGCTCTACTTGATGGACTTCCAATGGGACAGGTCAATGAAATTATAGATGTATGAAAGTGTATATATACAAAATGTTTTTTTATAAAAGTCTTATTGGGAAGATTTATTTAGAAAAACAGGAGGCAACAGAATGTCTGGAAACATACACAGCAAGAAAGTCTGCTCTTTTGGCTAACTGGTATGGCATCAATGGACAGGAAGGGTGTAGTGCCTTATAATGTGCCAGCTGTCTGTGAATTGGTTATCCATGGACTTGCATTAAAGTTAGCCATAGGACTAATAAATCCTGCAGCCATAGATCTCCTGTAGCTAGAGTCATGACTGAAAGAAGCTTATGAGTTAATAAGGGATGCCTCAAAAACAGCTGGAGTAATCCCTAAGAAAAAGATATCAGCAGTAAAGGGGCCTGTGGGATTTCAAGATGAGGAGCTTAAGAATAAATCTGGCAACAGCAAATAATGGGTTTAAAGAGGAAATGGTAAATTGGCTTCAGGGTACAAATGAAGTGTTAAAGGTATTCAGAAATGAGTTATAGAAAAAAAACTTCTAAAATACGAGATTAGAGAGCAGCTGAACCAAGTTCCAACAGCTGAGCTGTTCAAGAGATTGATAAATCTGACATGGAGAATGGGAAGTAGTGAGAGGAGAGAATAGTTAATTGTGCTTCCCCTGTTTGGATCCTCAGTGATAGGGCCCAGCTCCCCTTCCCCTTCTCCCCCAATTTTGTAAATGACGAATGGGGGAGACAAACATAACCGTCATGCTGAAAGTGAAGTTTGGGTCATTTTTTCAAAAGATGCTAGTACATATAGGAGTGTCTACGAGCATCCTGTGCACCAAGGTTCTCCACAAGCTAAACTGCTGTCGGTTAAATGCATAAAAACTGTGCACGGAGCAGCAGGCAGCTCCCTAGGAAACCCAGGGTCGTCTGGGAAGAAGAGATGGCTGACAGGACATTTTTCACATTCCCAACATGCATAATGCTGTGTTGCACTTTCCCACAGAACTTAGCAAGTGAAAGTGACTCAAGGCACTGTGGGATGCATATCCACAATGCTTTATTCTTTCTTTCAATGAGGGAGCTACAGATGTTTTCATGAGTTGTTGATAGTGGGTACCAGAAAAACAAGTTTCCAGTTTTGGTGACTTTTGCCTGTTGACAGCACTTTTGTCGCCAAAATTTGCAAGTGTAGTCTAAGATTCCTGCTACTAGTTACAAAATACATGTCCTCTAAATATACTCTCCAGGACTGAGAATCCTGCCCAGATAATAAATAGCTTGACGACATTCCAAAACAATAGGAGCAACATGAATACTGAATCTGGCAGCACAACCTCAACCAATGTATCTTAAATAGGGAAATGGTAAGACAGCTCCCAAATAATCATGCTTAACACTTCACCAGACTGATGGTGCTTTCTGGGGGGAAAAAAACTGACGTCAAACATTTTCCAACACACATCAGAGACATCCCCAAAGAAACAAACTAAAGGATTAGGAGGTTTAAGCTCCTCTGATTCAGAAACGGTTCAGCATGAACTAAAATAGGATCCTTCCCTAGATGCAGACTTCAAACAAGTAGTGCCTTGCAAGCTTCTTGAGTAGAGACTAGCATTGGTTGAGTTTGTTAATCAAGAAGTTGTATTAAAATAAAAAATCAAGAAATTTGATTAAAATAAAATTGCCTTTTGACAAAAACAGTTCTCATGAGATTTCCATATTGGTCTTTATTTCTTTGAGAAATAAAGAGCTCTTTCAGAAAAAGGCTTCTTCCTTGTAGAAAGAAGATTACCAATGCTGGAAAAACCCCTCTGTTCTTTCGATTTTCTTTCAAAAGAACTTGATTGCAGTGTGGACGTAATTGAAGTTTTTTCGGGAAAATGGCCAATGGTCTATCTGACCCAGTAGCCTGTCTTCCAATAGTGGCCAATGCCAGGTGCTTCAGAGGGAATGAAAAGAATAGGAAATCATCAAGTGATACACCCAGTCGTCTACACCCAGTTTTTGGCAAGCAGAGGTTAGAGACACTTCAGAACATGGTTTTGCATTTGGGCTACCCTGGCTAATAGCCACTGACCCTCCATAAAATTACCTACTTCTTTTATTGGCCTTCACAACATTGTTAAATGCTGCCTTTGCCAAATTATGAAAAAGAGACTTGAAGTTTAGATGAAAAGTAATGTTTATTAAGGTAGCCATGTTAGATGGGCTATAGGAACAAGGTTCTCTATGTTGGAGAAGCTTCTTCTTTCCTCCTATAAGAAAAGGCGGGAAGAGAGTATAAAAAGGTGGGAATAACATTGGCTGTTGCTTAGCAACCTGAGGTAATAATAAGGAGTGTGATGCAATAGTTAAGGGCTTGCTCTCTCTCTCTCCTCTGAGCTGAGAAGAGAGCAGGGGCCATTAACTTGTTCTCTGGCAAACTCTGGTTGCCTGGCCTAGATGACTGTTTATTTGACTGTGGTAGGGATATATTAGGGAACCATCAAGTTAATTTTGAAGGAAGCCCACATGCTTTCATGAATTCTGTGAGTAATCAGGGCAAATTCACCTGCAGGACAGCACAAAGGGGATAGGGTGGGTATCAGTTAGGGCTCCGTACTTATCTCTTAATCCTGTTCAGTTTTTCATCCCAGCATGGCAATTCTGTCTTTGAACCCTGACTTCCTGACAACATCTGGAGAAAGGTAGAGAAAGCATGTCATCAGCCTCTTGTTTGATTTCTATGAACGTACGTTTGATGTTATAACAACAGCTGATTTCCAACAACATTAAGCTTTTTTCTCCCTTCCCCTTCTTCTCTTAGGGTATGTGTGACAGGGTGGCTGCCCTGCACTGGCCCTTTAAGGGCAAAACCCCAGCCCGTAGTAAGGGCGGAGAGCAAAGTCCCAGCTGAGGCAGCTCTACTAATGAGGGCCCAGCTGGGGACTATATAAAGAGGAACTGACTACTGCTCAGGAGAGAGGGTAGTAGGGACCTGAGTACCAGGAAAGCAGGAGCCTTCCTAAGAGGTAGAGCAGTGCTGGGGGAAAGAAGGCAGGGCTGGGGAAAGCTCTGGCTAAGCAAGCTCCCAGGCTGCAGGGTTTGGAGCAAGGCTACTAAGGGGGCAGAGAGGCAGCCCTGGTAGGCAGGGGTAGCAGGTCCACACCACTTTGCTGGTGATGAATAGCCATTACAGTCTGCAGTTTGCCCCTGAAGCAGGGGCTAGATGAAGACTGGCAGGGGGTCACTGAGGCACGGTGGGTACAGGGGCACTGGGTGTTCCCTGAGGGAACTGGGGTCTCTAGAGAGAGGAGGACCCTGGAGGGCAGTGCCCAGAAGAGGACGCCATGGTCAAAAGGTACACGGGGAGACACCTGCTTGAGGGAGGCATCCAGTGAAACAACTAGTGAATTTCTAAAGCAACCAGCTGGAGGCATCCTACTGGTGAGTTGGCCCTGTGACAGTATGTCTACACAGAACACTTTTTTTAAAAATAAGATTATTTTTTCCAAAATAGCTTATTTTGAAATACATGTCTATGCTACAGGCAAACCTCAAAATTAGTCTGAGGCAGGCTTCCCTAATGTGGACATGCTACCTGGATTTAGAGCCCCAGGAGGCACTGAGGAGCAATTTATTTGAATGGCTCTGGGGAGGAGCTATTTTGAAATAGCAGCAGTGGCGTGTCCACACTACTGCTATTCTGAAATAGCTATTTAGGAATAAGTGTTTTTCCTCATGGAATGAGGCTTACAGATTTCAAAATAAGCTGTCCGTTATGCCAAAATTATTTCAAAATAATGGAATTGCTGTGTAGATGCTCACATTGTTATTTTGAGATAATGGCCGTTATTTTGAAATAACTGCTATGTAGATGCATCCTTAGTTAATAAAGATCCTTGTTTT
This sequence comes from Rafetus swinhoei, assembly GCA_019425775.1. Classification (NCBI taxonomy): domain Eukaryota; kingdom Metazoa; phylum Chordata; order Testudines; family Trionychidae; genus Rafetus; species Rafetus swinhoei. The sequence continues at coordinate 261,683,203 of CM033437.1, read as the reverse complement.
ACTGTACCATTCGAGTGTTCATTTTGTTCCCTTTTACATTACAAGCTCTGATAGATTAGCTATGGGGGACCTAAGTAGGTCCTGCAGTAACCCCTCCTTAATCCTGGCGTTAATGGCGCAAGGCGGCTTCTGCACATGCACGGTCCACCAGGAGCTACTGCTAGTAAACGCTGTAGTGGAGCACCCACGGGGACACACATCTCGAAGAACAGATGTTACTGCACAAGGTGCGTAACACTTTCTTACTGCAGCTGCCGGGAGCCGCAGTCCCTCTCCTCAAGGTTGGGACAGAAGACCTGTGAATATGCAGCACTGCAAATGGCCTTTCAGGGAATTGTGAGGGTCTCCTTCATATTCAGAAACTCCCATATCCAGAAACTCCCATATCCTATTTATGTATAGATTTAGGCCTCCATTGACCCCCACCCTCGGACATATACAAAGCCAGAAGACTCCTAAAATTTGTATGTCCTCCTCATGTCTTTACTCTTATTGGGAGGTGTATATGCATGTATTAAAAAAAACCCCAGTGCTACAGTACAAAGCATGTAGGTTATATAACCATACAGATGTTACGAAGGGACAGAAATTTTGTCAGTATATTTTGTATTTGACTGACGGACACAGGTGTTAGTACTGTGTTCACAGAATAACTACTGATTAAATATGGCTACTTTTAAACTGGAATTTCTCATATCTATAGTAAAACTGGACATATTTTTGCATTGGTCCTATATGGAATTATTTTGATAAGAAAAATTAAGTACTGCAAAAAACAAGAAAACTGTTAGTTGCAATATATACACTAGTTCACCATAGTAATGCTCAACAAATTTACAATGCTTTATATTTCAAAAATCTGCAATAGATACTATTTCTTGAGGGTAAGAACTTCAGATGTCTAGTCATGGATCCCTACTATGGACAGAAAGTTTAACAGTCATCAAGATGAATAGGGAGAGGATATGTCAGAGGCACAATAAAGACAGGGACTCCATACTGTGGTCTCTGCTTCTGGCTGCCAGCGATTTGCTGTGTGACCTTGCGTAATTCACTTAATCTTACTGCTGTTTGTTATGCAAGTCACTGAGCTCAGTGCTGTACAAGGCAACAACAAGGCACAGTTCCTGCCCTGAAAAGGCTAGAATACATTTGTCCCTCTGTAAAACACAAGAAGCAACTTACCGTGTCCCTGACAAGGCGGCTAGGAGGGCTGACTTCAGTGTTACCAATTCTCAACATATTTGGTGTTTTTTCCTTAAAGCCCCAGCTCCTGGAGGCAGGTGACTAGAAGAGACTCCCAGTTTTAATTAAAACAAAACAAAACCCTCTTACGGCACTAAAAAAAAAAAAGCTTTCAAACATTACCCTAGAGCATCCTACAGACTCAGGACTCAGAGGGCACATATAAACAACCCCATCAGATGACGTGTGTGTGTGGGGGAGGCTAAGTCCTGATTTCTGAAGGGTTGGGCTGGCCTCAAAGATTACCATACTATCTGTTGAGCACATTGCATGTCTCAGAAGGGAAGAGGCCAGCAATTCTATAGGGGCCACTGATTTGCTATGGACAATGCAGCACTAACACTGCCTGCTCATGCCTGAGAGCTTCTCTGTTCCAGTGCCCAACCCCTCCCCCGCCCACACTTCTGCCAGGCACAGTCCTGAAGCCCATCCCAACTGTGGGCTACCTCTCTCCCCTCATCCTGCACCCCCTTTGTCTGCCCACCCCTGCTTCTATTCCCTCTCCTCTCCCCCAACTCATCCCCTTTCCCAGACAGACCCCATCCACAACTCTGCACCCCCCCTCCTCTCCAGCCACAACTCCCTTCCTACCCCTGTCTAGCTCCAAATCTGCTCCTCCATTCCCCCCCACCAGGAACCATCCCCCACCCGCCACAGGGGGACCTGCAGCCATACACAGCCTGCCCCACACAGGGCTGTAGCAGGAAACTCTCTACCGAACTGCACCTATCAGCAGAGTGCACAGCCAAGTCTCAAGCTGCACTGCACCGCTGCTCCATTCTACCTTAAATAGTGACCAGCTGCTACACTTCACCACCCGTACCCTTCTGCAGGTACCTGAGCAGGGGCGAAGCCACACACTAATTTAAATAATACTGCAACTGATTTGCATGCCTCCAAGATGCCCAACATTCAGATTGGCCAGTGATGAAACAGTCCCCACAACCGCTCCCTGATCTCACAGAACGGCGTGGCCAGAGACCAGGGGCGGGAATGTGAGCGTCATTTGCATAACAGCCCAGCATGTGCAGCTGGGGAAAGGCAGCTGGACTGAGTTCTGTTTTTGAATGTGCAGCGGAAGAGGCAGGAGCGCGGATGCTGCGGCGGGACTCACAGACACAAGTATCGTAAGGGGCGTGACTTGGGGCTTTTTTTTTTTTTGTCCCGACAGCAGGTTCCCTTGATCGTGAATCCTCCCTAGTGCTGCGGTAACTGCTCAATGCGCATGCGTAGGTGCAGTAGCGATGCAAATGGGTGAACTGCATGGGACAGCCGTGTGCGCGCATGCGCATTGCTTTTTCCTGCGCTGAGGTTGCTGTGGGAGACTGAGCGAGTTAGAAGGGCACCTCCTTTTTCCCTCCATGTGCGGGAGCTGCCCTTCAGGGGCTGCCTCGGGGCACAGGTAGGTGCTAGATGGGTGGGGTGAAGCTGGGGGTCTCTGCACTGACCCCCTGAGGCCAACAGCCATCAGGAAACAAGCTGATGCCTCTGGTTCCTGCTTAGGGACGGGGAGCTGGAAGCTGCAGCCACAGACTCTGGTCCCTGCCCTTACGTATGGGGCCTGAGAGAGTTTTCTTGTACCATGCCAGGGGGCTTGTGAGGAGTAGTGGAGGGGGGCAGCAATGGGTCAGAGACGTTGTGGGAACAGGGACGTTGGCAAGTTTTGTAAGGCTCAAAAACAAGTGTTCCGAGGGCTTATTTCGGATCTGGTAATAATACTACTATGGTGCTGAATGCAGATGTTGGATAAATTTATAAATGACAGGGACATTGTCCTTTGTGTCTTACTAAGCTCTGGAAATGTTCAGGAGAAAATAATTTCTGTTGTTAAATGCCTGTTGTTAAATGCCTCAATATGAGTTACTGTTGAATATGGCTTTTGAAAAGATATTCATAGCTAAGGTTAACTTTGTAAAAATGAGCCCGTTTCCACATTGAAAGGGAAAAGTTGGTGTAGTTATGCATTGTTTATGTGGCACCATTGGTATTGTATGGTGGTTTAGGTGAACCGAACAAAGAAAAAAAATCCCTGCCTCAAGTTGCAGTGAAGCCTATATAAAATAAATGTGACACAGCACAAATTGCTGGGCAACAGAATTAAACCATGCTCTTCATAAGTAAAGCACAGAATTCCAAGCTTTAGGATGAATCTTTTAACTCATTTATGCTCCAAAAAAAGATTGTAATTTTGTGCTTAGTGCCGTTAGTTGAGACATGGCAAGTTAAAAGAATTGCAGTGGTGTTCATTCTTTATTTCCCCTAGTTGTTATTGGGAAGAAATATATCCAGAAGCACCAAAAAAAGTAAAGAAATTGCCATTGGCGCAATAAATATTGTACTGTTCATGTGACCTTTAAAAAATGAGTGACTGCTACTCCCTGAAGCTTCATTCTCCAAGTATACGTCTACACTACAGCGTTGTTTCGAAATATCTAATTTTGAAATAGTTAATTCGAAATAAGATATTTCAAAATAACGCATCTACACACAAAATGCATTTTGAAATAGCGCATCCACACTGATTGGACGCTGAATCGCATTTAAGGGCAGCTGCAATCACTTCCGGCAGGGCATCAGGTCAGGAGTTACTTTGTGTGGCTGCTGCCTGAGGCTCCCTGAGGCCTATGTTTAAAGGGACCCACCCGGACAGCCAGTTCTCAGGTTTCCCTGCTTGCTTACCTACCTTGCTGAGGGACAGCAAAGCATTTTTGTCTCTGCATGGTCTGGTTGCCCTCACTCAGGACACCACTTCACTTTGCAGCATGGAGCCAGAGCCGCCCCTGGGCACTCTGGTGCTTCTCCTGGACATGTTGCTGCAAGCCTGGCAGCTCGTTCTGCAGGCAGTAACAGTCTCCCTGGTGTGCCCCACTGGGGCTTGTGCCTCATTCCACTCTCATGTCCTTCCACTTACCCCTCCCTAACCCTCCTTCCCGATGTAAAATAAAGACACGTGTTGAAGAAAACAAACTCTCTTTATTGAACAAAACTGGGGTAGGGGGTAAGGAAGATGGGAGAAAGGAGGTGGGAGGGGAGGGGGAAGGGTAAACCTGGGAGGAGGGAGCTGGAAGGGGGAGGCAAGGGGAGGAAGGGGGAGGAGAAGCTCAGGGTTGGGGGTCTTGCCGGCCCACCTGTCTCCCAGCACTGAGGGTGCGGGGGCCTCGGCGTCCCTGTGGGGGCGAGGAGGAGGGTGGGGACGAAGAAGCGGGAGGGGGAGCAGGAGTGGGAGGAGGAGCAGTAGCTGGGAAGGCAGCAGGGGCTGGAGCAGCAGGAGGCACCAATCTGTGCACCAGGGTCTGCAGGTGGTTGCAGATGGCACGGCGCTGGGCAAGCAGCTCCTGCCCGCTCTCCCGCCGGAGCTGCAGGTCTTCATGCACCCAGTAGTCCAGGGTGCGGTGCTGGCCTCGCAGTATCCCCAGGGGCTGCCACTGGTACTCCTCCTGGTTATGGGTCAGCCTGCTGGCCCAGGTGCGGGAGGATGTCCTGGGCAGGGTGGTGCACCCTGCGCTCGCAGCTGCTGTGGCTGTGGAGAAACAAGAGAAGTGGTCAGTTATCCCTGGGGACACAGTGAGTGAAGCCCAGCCCCGCTCTGCAAGGCGTGGACGGCAGGTCTCCGCACCATCAGAGCCAATGTGCTTGCACACAGGCCATGTTCAACATGTCCTGCTATCCCCGGGAGTGGGAGCTGGCCTGGGACTGCACCAATGCCCCTGTGCTGTATATAGTGTGGAGGTGGGAGGGGGGAGATGTGCCCTGCCTCTGGGAAGGAGGGCATTGTGCAGTGTCCCACCCCGGGGTCAGGAGCATGTCACGTACCTTCCTACATACACGCGGGTGGGTAACAGGCCAAGGCCCCTGTGTGGCAGCCAGCTGGGGCCATGTGCCCAGGGGTGGCACAGCACATGCACAGGTTGCTGCATGATCTGTGGTCAGCAAGGGCTGTGAACGCGGTCCCTGGTCTCCCTCTCCCCCACCCCCAACCCCCGCATAAGGGGGCAGTGATGGCACTCACATGTTGTTGCCTCCCTGGCCTCAGATGACACTGGCAACAGGCCCACTGGTACAGCTCAGGGGTCCTGGGTGCGTGGCATGCTCCTTCCAGGCTCCTGCGGCTCCTGGCCCTCCTCCTCCGTTTGCTGGTCAGGGCCCTCTGCCCCAGGGTCGATGACCACCTGGGGGGCACGGGCTGTCCCGCCCCCAGGATGTGTTCCAGGGCATCAAAATAGGGGCAGGGGTCTGGGTCTGCCCCTGGTTGAGAGCTGCCACCTGTGGCCCTGGCATAGGCCTGCCGCAGCTCTTTTATTTTCACGTGAACCTGCTCCTGGGTTCGCATATGGCCTTTGGTGGCCAGGCTGGCAGCCATCCGCCTGTAGACGGTTGCGTTCCTCTGTTTAGTGAGGAGACCATGAAAGCTGGAGGCATCCCCCCAAACCTGAATTAGGTCCATGATCTCCACACTGGACCAGGCAGGCGTCCGCCTTTTCCGGCCCCTGGCAGGCTCCTGGGAGCTGGCAGACTGCTCCTGGGGAGCGGTGGAGGGCTGAGTGGCACTGGCTGCCTGGCTCATGCTGGGGCCACTGGGTCAGGTGCAGCAATTGCTGGCTCTGGGCTGGCAGGCTTGGAGATGGCACAGGCACTGTGGCCAGAGTCTACCCCTTTAAGGGCTCCAGGGAGGGGGGGAGGAGAGGAGTTTTCCTGGCTGGGGCCAGAGTGGCCAGCAGGGCACCCTGGAAAGGGCTGGAGGCCCCTTATTTCGAAATAAGTGTCTACACAGCGCTTATTTCAAAATAGCAATTTCGAAATTGGCGCTATTCCTTGTGGAATGAGGTTTACCAATTTCGAAATAAGCCCTCTGCTATTTCGATTTAATTTAGAAATAGCAGTTTGGCTGTGTAGACGCTGGTAAAGTTATTTCGAAATAATGGCTGTTATTTCTAAATAACTTTGCTGTGTAGACATACCCCAATTGTATTGGTTAAAAATGGAGGAGGGACAAATAAGCATTACACACTACAGTAGTAGAGGAGAGGTTATTGAGCTTAAAATTGTTACTTTCATGCAGCCACAGACAAACAACGCTTGTACATCTAGATGTCTTAATTAAGTCTTTCTACAATTGTCAATAATCAGTGTATTAAAAGTAAATATATAATTGGTCAATTTCCTTGGGTAAATGTAAGTAAAAATAATGTTATTGGTCCTGCACTTGATGAGGTAATTCCCCTCTTTTCATGTGCTAGTATATTTATGCCTGCCTTTGTAATTTCCACTCCAGAGCATCTGACGAAGTTGGTCTTTGCCCATGAAAGTTTATGCCCAAATAAATCTGTTAGGGTACCTCTACACTAGCCCCCTAGTTCGAACTAGGGAGGCTAATGAGGGCGACCGAAATTGCTAATGAAGTGCGGGATTTAAATATCCCGCGCTTGATTAGCATATTCCCAGCCGGTCGCCATTTTGGAAACTGAATAGCCCGAAGTAACTGCCCGCGTCTGCATGCGGCAGAAAGCGGATTCGAGATAAACCCCTTAGTTTGAATTAACTGTTAAACCTCATTCCACGAGGAGTAACAGTTAATTCAAACTAAGGGTTTATCTCGAATCCCCTTCTCTACCGTGTGTAGACGCTGGCAGTTACTTCGGCTAATCAGTTTCAAAATAGCGACGACGAAAATATGATGTCCCGCACTTCATTAGCAATTTCGGTTGCCCTCATTAGCCTCCCTAGTTCGAACTAGGGGGCTAGTGTAGATGTACCCTGAGTCTTTAAGGTGCTATAGGACTCCTTGTTGTTTTTGCAGATACAAGCTAACACATCAATATCAGAGGGGCAGCTAACATTTTTATGAACCATGTGCTTTCAACTGAATAACTTTATGCAAGAATAATACAAGTACAATTTCCCTTTGTTGACAAGATATTTTGAATTAGTCCACATCTTTGGTATTGTGTGAAATGAGTTAACTCATCCAGTTAAAGCTTTTACAGAAGTTAATACCCAATAGATATTTATTTTCTGCTATAGTTAATACTAGCTTAATTTTTTTCTCATCTCAGTAAGATACAGTGACAGCTAAATACAAAAATTAAATATAGACTTCCTCAGAATGTAAAAAATAAGCATTACTTTGTCTAATTAGAGACTCTGTTGTGTGATCCTATGGTTAGATAACAAGAGCATCAGACTGAGGATCAGGAATTCTCTTGTTCTAAATTCAGTTCTGCTTGCTACTTGCTATGTGATCAGTCATAATGTCTGTCAGTTTCCCATCTGTAAAATGGGAATTATAATAGTTTTCAAGGACATTATAAGGATTAACTTTTGCATAGTGCTTTATGTAATTATTTAATTGCCAAGTCTCAATTTTTGTTTCAGGAATCGTGCTGGTCATAGCAATATTTTTCACATATTTGAAAACCATATGATTCTTGCACATGCTGTAAATATTAAATCACTTTTTCATGTACAGGAAAAATGGTATAAAATGTTACTCATTTTGAATTGCAACTAGTTTGTCACAAACATTAATATTATATATGGAAATTTCATTTTGTGTGTATTGGTACATTCATTACAAATGTCAGTTTTGATTTGTAAAGTTGGGACACCTTGAAGTTCAGAGTAAATTGTGTTTCTGTGCGTTTTGTGCAAAGAAAAATTACAGCTTTAATAGAAACTCATTTGCTGTAAACAGTGTAACAGATATGTTGTTTTAAAGGGGATCTGCTAGATATACTGAAGAAGTCCCCATTGTGATATTTTGAACTGTTTCATATGTTGTTGTGTGCACTAAAATCTGTCTCTTGAATTTATAAAGGATGGTGATTTTCAAACTTCATTTGCCATCCTCTAAATTTTGAATGGAAGTGTGGGGATCCCTTTGGACATCTTGACAACCAGGGGCAGCCCATCCATATAGGCGAACTAGGCGGTCGCCTAGGGCGCCAGGTTAAATGGGGAGCCAAATGGTGGCACAATATCATTGAGGGGTTTGGAGGTGGGGGCACCAATTGCATGGTTTGCCTAGGGTGCCAGTTGCTAGCAGCTAGTCTAGGGCCGCCCCTGTCAACCATTGTTTTATGGGAATGACAACCTTCTGCAGACCTCTTAGACATAATTTGTGGACTAATGCCCTTAGGGGAAAAACTCATAAGAAGTTATGCTATTGTGGACCCATTAATTTCTCATATCTTAATTATCTAAATGGTTTTCATTAAAATACTAGTCCTATAGACTTGCACACATCCAATCGTTTGTGGCTTACACATTTAAATTTCTTTTTGCCAGTTCTTGCTACTATTAAGTTGTGTCCATTTCACATACTTGAAAGTTAAACATCAACTGCAGTGCATTAATTTCCCTGTTGGAAGGCCTCCCTCTCCCTTAGTAATTTTCCACTTTCTCCCCAGAAGTTTTGAGATTTTATAGATCTCTGTTGTATCTCCCCCTAGTCATTTCTTTTCCAAGATGAAAAGTCAGTCTTTTTAATCTCTCTTCATATCAGAGCTGTTTTATGCCTCCTAATCATTTTTGTTGCCTTTCTTTATCTTTTTTTGAGATGAGGGACTAGAGCTGCAAGTAGTATTCAAGATGTGGTTTCACTGTGAGTTTAAATAGAGGCATTATTATTTATTATTATTTATCCCTTTCCTAATGGTTCCTAACATTCTGTTAGCTTTTTTTGACTGCTGCTGCACATTGCGTGAATGTTTTCAGAGAACTATTATCCATGATGACTCCAAGATCTTTCTTGAGTGCTAACAGCTAATTTAGGCCTCATCATTTTGTATGTATAGTTGGGATTATGTTTTCAAATGTGCATTATTTTACATTTATCAATAGTAAATTTCATCTGCCAATTTGTTGCTCAGTCATGCATCTTCAGTCTTGTGTAGGTGCTGTACAAATATGCAACAAAAAAGGCTGTCCCACAGAAAGTTTATAATCAGATTATAAGAAATAATGTCCATTCTGTAGCAGGAGTATATCTTCCAAAGCAGTGGTCCAAAACATTTCTGCTTTGCGATAACCACTTTGTCTGAGAGTGTATTTAATCCCCCTTGTAGTTCATAGTTTCTCTTTGCACCATTAAATAGAGGTGTGGGATAGTTAAGTGCCTGTAGTTTGGATGTAGTCCTTGCTGGGCAACTAAACGTTTAACGCCAGTGGTCCCCAACGCAGTGCCCGCGGGCGCCATGGCGCCCACCGGGGCATTTATGTGCACCCGCCGAACAATCTGGGCCAGCCCTGCCCCCGGGTGCCCCCTGCCCCGGGCGCGTGGCACATGGCGGTGCCGGCCCCGGGCGTGAGGCGCATGGGCTGCCCCTGCTCCGGGCACACGGCACATGCCGGTGCCGACCCCAGGCGCGAGGCGCATGGGTGGTCCCTGCCCCAGGCACGTGGCACATGCCAGTGCCGGCCCCGGGCGCAAGGCACATGGGCCGCCACGCCCCCAGGCGCGCGGTGCGTGAGCAGCCCCGCCCCTGGGCGCCCGGCAGCCCCAAAAGGTTGGGGACCACTGGTTTAACCAATTAAACATGATTTTACATCCCTAATGTTTAAACACTCTATTTTTAAACAACAAAAATAGAATTTGACCAAGAAGTATTAGAGAGACAATCACTAGCTATCCTGAGTGCAGGTATGACTGTAACATTATTGAGAAGACCTTTAGAACTCTAACACCAGTAAGGCTTGTACTTAAAATATAAGTTAATGAACATCACTAGCGTGTTACAAAGTCCCCTCCTAAAAAAAAAAGTATGTTCCTCCTTCAAATAATTACTATATATCATTAAAAATTCAATTTAGTATACTACAGAAACATTGTTTACACTCTGATCTTTCCTTGCAGTGTTTTGTTTTATATCTAAAAAAAAAAAAAAATACTATATTTGGAATCCTTTATCTTGCCTATTTTTTAGTGTAGTCATATCCTAAACAAAAATTAAGAGGAACTTCCGAGGCACCTCAGCAATGTACTATTTTAGTCTCCAAAACTTTTATTTAAGTTCTCAGTGGATGCCATGTTTTAACTTTAGTCAGATCTTTTTGTGGATAGTATGATGCATATCAACATCATGACAATGTAAAAGCATATCATTTGATAAGGTTCAAAAAGTATCATATAAGATAATGATAGAAATGTAGCCGTGTTAGTCTGGTGTATCTGAAACAAAATACAGGACTATGTAGCACTTTAAAGACTAACAAGATGGTTTATTAGATGATGAGCTTTCGTGGGCCAGACCCACTTCCTCAGATCAAATAGTGGAAGAAAATAGTCACAACCATATATACCAAAGGATACAATTTAAAAATGAACACATATGAAAAGGACAAATCACATTTCAGAACAGAAGGGGATGCGGGGGCGGGGAGGAAGGTAAATGTCTGTGAGTTAATGATATTAGAGGTGGGGAAAGGTAGATGTCTGTGAGCTAATGGTATTAGAGGTGATAATTGGGGAAGCTATCTTTGTAATGGGTAAGGTAGTTGGGGTCTTTGTTCAGCCCCCCGCGGAGAGTGTCGAATTTTAGCATGAATGCCAGTTCAGAGGATTCCCTTTCAAGTGCAGATTTGAAAGTCTTCTGGAGTAGGATGCATGTGATTAGGTCATTGAGACAGTGTCCTTTCTGGTTGAAATGTCAAGAAACTGTTTTTTCTTTGTGATCCTGTCTGATATCTGTTTTGTGGGCATTGATTACAGCCTATACTGGAACAGGACAGTAAACTCCAAGAAGCTCTGGGAGACAGACCCATAGTCTCCTATAGACAACCACCTAACCTCAAGATGATTCTTACCAACAACCACAGGACATACCACACTAATACCAACCCTGGTACTTTCCCTTGCTACAAACCCCGTTGCCAGCTTTGTCCACATATTCACTCTGCTGACACCATTATTGGGCCTAACCAAGTGAGTTATAAGATCCAGAATACATATTCCTGCGCATCCAGAAATATAATTTATGCTATCATGTGCCGAAAGTGTCCGTCTGCTTTGTACACTGGACAAACGTCTCAGACACTTCGCCAAAGAATCAATGCCCACAAAACAGATATCAGACAGGATCACAAAGAAAAAACAGTTACCGCCGCACAAAGCAGTCTGCCCCTTGATTATTTTCGTGTTATTTCGGGGACAGTTGTGTTATTCGAAAAACGTTCCCCAAAAAATCGTGCTATTGTGAAAACTTGTTAAACGGGCATGTGTTAAAATGAGTAATTACTGTATTCTCAACTTTAACTCCATCTTAATGTAATTTTTGTCTGTGAATATGAAAATGAAATCACTTTGGCCACGTTCACACTAGGAAAATGAGTTGTGTTTAATGTCAGTTAATATGCATGTCTTAACTAATATTTTTTAATCACCATTTTGCACTTACTCAGGATAAAATTCATGTTTAAAATGTGTGTAAGGATACGGGAATTAGAATCCCGGTCTGGAGAGCCTAAAACAGCTGTACATCCATAGTGCCACTGAGAAGCAAAACTGAGGAACACTGGGGGAGCATTATGGAAAGTAGTTGCCTCAGGAAGTACTACAGAGGTAGGGGTGTTAGTCTGTAACTTTGAAAACATTGGGTAGTCCTGTGGCACCTTGGAGACTTAACAAAAGCGTATATAGCATCATGAGCTTTGTGGGTGTGGGCTTTGCCCACAAAAGCTCATGATACTATGTATATTTTTGTTAGTTTCTACGGCTATGTCTAGACTATGTGGAATTTTCGAAAGAGGAGCTTTCGAAAGTGACAGTAGTCGGGATGCGGGGGGGTTTTCGGCAACCCGTCCCTTTTTGGAAAAGCCACGTCAACCTCATTTTTTGAGGAAGAGTGGCTTTTCGAAAAGGGGGGTTGTCGAAAAAACATGTCCCGACTACTTTCACTTTCGGAAGCTCCCATGGAATTTGCATATCTTCTTCCAATCTCTCTTTCAAAAGCAGAGCTTTTGAAAGTGAAAGTAGTCGGGACGCGTTTTTTCGACAACTCCCCCCTTTTCGAAAAGCCACTCTTCCTCAAAAAATGAGGTTGTCGTGGCTTTTCCAAAAAGGGGTGGGTTGCCGAAACCCCCCCCCCGCATCCCGACTACTGTCACTTTCGAAAGCTCCTCTTTCGAAAGTGAGATCAGAAGAAGGTATGCAGATTCCACGGAATTTGAATATCATCTTTCGGAACTTCGGCATAGTCTAGACGAGCCCTAAGGGTACATCTACACAGCAAGCCGTTATTTTGAAATGATTAGAGATGGAGAACTTCTTACTCTGACTCCTGTAAACCTCATTTCACAAGGAGTAAGGGAAATCAAAGGAAGCTTATTCTTCCTTTGACTTCCTGTTGTGTAGACAGCACCAAAAGCTGAATTAAGCTATTTCGACTTCAGCTACGCAATTGATGTAGCTCAAGTTTCGTATCTTAATTTGACTTTTGTCCTGCAGTATAGACATGCCCTAAGGTGACACAGGACTACTTGTTCGGAAAGTACTGTCCAAGAAACCCAGAGCCTTGTAGCCCTCTGATTTGCCAACCACCTTTTTCATCTGAGGGGGTTGCCCCAGGAAGTTTGTCTGTTAACCACACAGACTTTGGCTTAGTGAAGGGCTACTCAACACATAGTCCATGGGCTGCATGTGGCCCGGGGTGCGGTTTGGGTTTATGTGGGGCTCCCTGCAGGTGGGAGCCAAAAAAAAAAAGTAGTTAATATAATGGTTTTCTGTTGATATGTGTTTTAGTAGTTAAATTCCTGGACTGTCATTGCTCATTAAAAGTGCTGTCATATGGGTGGAAATCGGGTAAAAATGATATTTTATTAATATCAGCAGAACTGACTTAAATGGGGCCTGTGTATTGTGTAGTCTTGCCTTAATCTTTGTATTCATACCAATCAGTGTGAAAGAAGCTATTTGCATATATATTTGCATGTATATGCAACCACACTTAAGTTGCGGCCCTCGGTATGTGCTGTGAGTATCAGTGGCCCCCAGGGCTTCCAAAATTGAGTAGCCCTGGCTTACTGTAATGCCAGCCTTTGCTTGATCTCGTGATCTCCGGTCTCTGACTCCACCTGACTATGACTCTGACTCCTGCTTCTCAATCCTAGTTGGATGCTGTCTCTGATCTCTGGTGTCTGATTCTAGCCTGACCTGACTCTTGCTTGTGAAAACTGGCTCCTGCAATTCCTTTAGCTACTGTATCTGGTGGGCAAACTTCAGCCTAGCTGTGACTGCTAGACCAGACCCCTTACACTCTGGCCTCATGCAATGTGTTAGATGAGTTAACATGCTTTGAAGTTAACTGGTTTTCTTGACATGGCCTGTGTTTGTTTAGTTAGTTTTGTTAACTTCTGTGATTTAAGTAACTGTTGAATTCTGGTCTAATCATGTACATAACTTTACATGAATAGGCAATTTGACTTTATTGTGATTAGATACGATTAACATTATGCATGTTCTTTGCTGAATTGGGGCCGTTGTATATTTATACAACAATTTAATTGTGTTAACTGAATTAGTTCTGCTCTGCTAAGATAGTGAGATAGATATTTCTTTTTCCATATCAACTGAATTGTTTCTTGAGTTATAATTACAGAGCCAGTTACACGTGTACAAACCAACAGAACCCATTACGTTTTCCAGATTTCAGTAAGTGGGCATAAGTTAAAGACCTTTATGTTGTTTAGGTGAAATGTCATAATTTGGAATGTTTAATTGCTGGTGACTGAGAAGGGAGGAATTAGCTTGACTCAGATCCCAAGTTGAATTTGTAAGGGTTATAATTTATAAAATGAGCACATTTGATTATTTGGAAATCTTTGAGAACACAGTAAATGTGGAACCCTATTTCAAATTGTATTCAAAGCAGGAGCGTATATTAAAGTGTGTAATATCTATGAATAAAATAAATGCTAATGTTGGGGTCTGAAATTTCTGTCACTGCTCTCTAAGTGTCTCTAAACAGAAGGTTCATAACAGATGTTGAAAATGGACTATGCTGATATGAATAGCCAATCATTCAAAATGATGGTTGATTTCTGTTTATTAAGTACTGTTACGTCAGTTTGAATTGCAGGTGACTGTTGGAGAAGGTTTAAGCGCTTGCATGGACTTAATTCAGTCTCTTCTGTTTGGATAAGTTTGTTTTCCAGGATTTTTATTTTCTGTTAGGCACGGAACTATAAACATATCAATAGTTATCCTCTGATCATGTACAATCTAACCAAAGTTGCTAATTGTGCAAGGTTGACACAGCTATTTATATGTCTATATTCATATCATTGCATTGCAAGCCATGCCACTCTGTGTTTTACTTTTTCTCTTGTTTTAACAGTATAGCCTAGTTCAACATTCTGAGTCAGTACAAAATATTAATTTTGGTGCTAATGAGCACAGCAGGCATCAATTGCTGGAAAGGTTAACTCATGGAATGGAATGGTTAATTCTGAAGTCACCAGCTACCATGAGCAACAGAAAATATCCAGAATGTGTCATACATAGCATCATTTCAAAAAGGTTTGGAAAAGAGATAATGAGCTTGCTGGGCTTCTTTCTGGAAGACCATTATTTGTGGTTAATGGTAGAAAAAAATATTTGATTTTTCTTTTCCTGAGGATGATACCCTTGCTAATAATGGCCATACTATTTGTGTGGGTGTTGTTGCAGGTATCTGTATAATAGGGTGAAATTGTTAGGGAGGAACTCTTACAGGAACTGAGACTTTATTAGCTGGTAGAACAAGTGATTGTGGTTTGTAAGGGGCATTTAACATGTTACAGGTCCTGCTTTAATTCTAGTTCCATTGAAATACTGTATAAATATCTCCTTTTTTAAAGGGTACATTACTGTAGTTTGAAGAACTGCTTTATATGGAGGGGAGCCTATTGCAAAACATTGCTGCAAATCATTCCACCTGGAAAGGTGCTACACTGGTATGTTCTATTTTTGACATCACAAAAACTGCTGCTTTTACAAATTAATTTGGTACTTGATTTCTTGTAAAGATTTTAGCTGCCTGATATGTGGAGTTTTTGAAAAGTACTCTTTTGGTTAACTTTTTTTGTTTACAGAGTGAACTTCCAGTTTCAAATGTGGTAACTCACCATGTAGCTAGTTTTCAGAAATATTTCTGTAATTCTGTCATTGGTGATGATATGGTGTAAAAGCTAGAATGGCCTGGAGCAGATTTCCATTTTTTAAAGAACTGGGATGAGGCTCCTTTTAAAGAGTATTCCCTAATGTCAGCTCTGTGCATGATTTGGCTCTATTTTTGTAGCTGTTAATATGTGGCATGGACTTAGAGCTGTCTGGAATCAGGAAGGATTTGGAACATGTAATATATATCCTGAGCTACAAACTAGTTCACAGACATAACAAGACTGTCTTCGTGCCTCACATGTTTTCTTTTTTGTATCATTTGTGCTCCGAGAAGCTGCAGTCTTTTTGCAGCATGTGGGTTAACCATTTTCCACCCCTGTGTCTGTACTGTTTTTACCATGTGGTAAAGAAGGAGGTGCTTTGCTACATAAATGTTTTATCCATTGCTGAGTTGTCACTGTGTGGCTGATCTTGAGTGCAGCCATTTTAAACACATTTTCAGTTCAGTTGAGACAGTACAGTCTCAAAATGGCTGACGAACTGTTCTTCTTTGCAGCAGTTTAGCCTGACTGTATGCAAATGAGGAAGTCTGCTTGGAGTCACATGCTTCAGATTTAGAGGTAAGAAACAGTTCTGCTTTTCTGAGAAACAGTTTCAAGATATATTTTACAACTTTGATGTTTATGGGGGAACTAATTGAGTTTTAAAGGTGTTTCCCCCCCTTCCTCGCTTCCCTTCTTTGAACAGAAATATGTGCACACTTCAAAAGTTAGGTTAAATACAAATGGTATTCCGCAAGCATTTTGGGGGTGGGACTGATGAGGTCAAAGGTCATATTCCTGGAAATGTATTTAAAATAATTGTTTACCAGTAACCTGAATTGTCCCATTTCAGCTTAGTTCATTGCCAGGCCAAATCTCCCATACTTTTGCTGGCCTTCCCTGGTGAACCTGCTACATATTTTTTTTATATATACATATATGTATAAAAATTCAAACAAAAATAACTCCACTGAAACTTTGTGAAATCAAGATATTAGATCAGCAGTGCAGTCAGTAACCATAATATTTCCAATGTGTGGGGTTTTTTTTTCTTTTCCTGAAACACTCAAGAAATTCAAAATTTACGCGGACAGCAACATGTATTTTACACAATGAATATATTTTGGTAGTAATTATTTGTAATTCTAAGACAATAATCTACTGTATAAAACTACAAGAACAACACTGGAAATGAAAATTAAAGATATACATTCTTTGTTTGTTTGTTTGTTTGTTATATTTTCATTCAACTCTGAATTTAGAAGGGTTAATAGTTTCCCTTGGCCTAGTATTCTAATGTCTGTTTGACTAGTTATAGACTATTTAATGAATCTCAGTGCTCTGGGGCATGGAAGTAAGGGATAAGTGGCTCTATACATGTAGAACACTGCTTTTTCTATTGTTTTTTAAAAGTCATTTTCCCACTACATAGGCATCATCCTCTTGCTCCTCTTAGATTTTCTAGCACTGACTATCGTAAATTCATTATGTATTTATTTTAAAAAAAAATTGGTAATAGGGATAGCATCTTGACATCCTCAATCAGCAGATCAGGACAACCCCTCCAACTCCCATTTGTCCCCACAAAAAAGGATGAGTGATCAGGACAGATACCATACAGTTTCCTAATCTGAAGGTATTACACTGAACTCCTTTTGAATTAAGTCATTTTTAAGCATATTCAAGTCCTTGGAAGGTTCTATGTCTATGAATTTAATTTTCTGTCAGAACATATCCTATAACTGACAAAGGAAATATACCCTGTATTTTAAAAAAACTATAAATGCTTGCTTATGCCTACTGATTTCTAATGGTTCTTTTGGAGTTAGTGAGAATACACTGCTCTGAGATGTTCAGAAAAGTGCAGAGTGCGGAGGGTGGTTCTCCTAAAAATCTAAACACATCTTTATTATGTGTTTACAATAAAGATTGATAAAAGTTTTAATAAAATATGAGAATTTGAATGAAACATGGTTACCTGCTCAAATAAATCTTTCAGTAATTTAAATGCATTCATTGATCACCGTGTGTGGGAGGAGAAAATTTCAGAAAAGTAAAGATCTGTCATTTGGGAAGACCTATTTCCTATATTGAGGAAGCAGAATGGAAGCAGTTAATATTCCTAGTATTGTATTATAAAACAAAAAATTAATACTCATTTTGTTCATTGGCCTTGACTGTTTCACTTGTCATCATTGTCATTAGTTGTTTTTGGTAGTATCTATTGGTTGACTTAGCCAGAATAGTTAAGATATTCAAAACTTCAGGATTCCTTCCAGAATTTAATCTTAGAAGTGTCTGAATTTTTCTATTACTTTATTTCCATACAAATATTTAAATGTTTTTGTATATTCACCAAATGTAGTATTTGGTTACCTTCCCTCTGCCATAAGCCAGTGGGATTCCTTCTTTTTGATCCTCTAAACAGGTATATTATTTCTGTTTTTCTTCAAAATGTGCAGATCACATTCATTCTGACCCCAGTGGAATCTTTTAAATAAGTCTCCTGAAGTTTTAATAGTGTTAAAGCAGTATGACTTCATTATTGAAGAATCCAAATGCTAATGCCCCATACTGTCCAAATTGAAAAGAGCTTTTATCTTGTTTTTTAGCATATTTTTAAATTTAAATAGGATATTATTTTATAATAATTGCTGGAGATGATAATTTTGTATATAAAATCATCTTTAGCTGCTGCCAGGTAGTGCAGACAGGAAGGGGAGGAGTTCAGAAGGTTTTTATTTTGTAAAATTCTCAGATACTTATCAGGTCTGCTGTACGCTATTCTATTTCTTATTAATGTTAACCCTTGCTGTTCTGTGTTCCATTGTGAATGCAGACAATGGATAGTTATAGTAGAACCTTTCTACAGATACACTGAGGTGGGTGGTTTGGTGCTCTCTTTTCCCGTTATTCAGAATAATACCAAGCACTTACACTGTCCTTTCGTATAAGGATTTTGTTCGCCCTTCTAAAAGCTGCCTCACAACTGCCCTAGGGGGCAAATAAATTATACCCATTTTACAGATGAAAATGAGGCATAGAGAAGTTGTACAGAGCCACACAGGAAATCTCTTGGCTTACCACTTCAGTTATCCTTCTTCCTCCTCCTCTTTCATTTTCTCCCTTCCTCAGTGTTTTTATACATTGCTTTGTTTTGGTTAGCTTTGCCCTCCTACAAATCCATTTTAGAAGCAATATCTTTCCTTCCAGTCACCACAGGAAATGACTTGCTGATCATGTTTTTTGTGGGTTTTTTAAAAAATGGTTTTCAGAATGTTTAAAATATTTGTTACAGTTTGAAATTGCTGTTCCATATAGAATGCAAATACCCTCCTTTTCAGGGTCCTGAGCATTCCAGTTGTTAGGTGCTAATACTGCTTGCTAGTGGTCACACAACTACCTTTTCATTAACAATGTGTGTGTGTGTGGGGGAGGGGGCGGTGCGAGGGGGAAAGAAGCAAAAATAATTGGTTCATGTACATGGGAATAAAGCAGTTAAATACTTAATTGGGGTGAAAGTATATTATTTTGGTTCATTTTAGAATTAATTGTGTTTATAGTTTTATATGAATCACTAATGCTAGTTTAAAAGTCTTAGGGGATAGCTGTACTAGTCTGTAACTAAAAAAAACTTTTAAAAAATGGTCCTGTAGCACCTTAGAGACTAACAAACATATATAGATAGCATCATGAGCTTTTGTAGGCACAACCCACTTCTTCAGATGACAAATATAGGACAAGAGGCACAGAGATTGTGTTGAAGATGGAAAAGTTTCTAACAGGTTAATACCATTTTTTTAAAAAGAATGATTGCTATATGTTTTAAATATGAGGATATGAGTGAGGCTTTTTTGGATTCTGCTGATAGCTCTGGTGTTGCATAATTTTTTTCCTTTTGAACCTTACGGTGTTCTAGAGGACTGACTTTGGTGCTGACACAGAGTAAATCTGGAAGAGAGACTCCTGAGACTGCGCTCTTGCTAATAATGTCAAATAAATACAAAGTTCTGGGAAGAATGCCAAACAATCATTAGCAAAGAACTTACTTAGATTTCTGAAGCTGTTTTCCAAAGATTTTTACCAACAGAAAAAAAAATATAATCTGCATTTGCATGGAAACTTTATGCTGATATTTGAATTCATTTATTTCTAAACCTTAGTCTCACTTGGAAGTGTTCTAACATGTCTTGCTGTTTGTTTGTGTTTTTTTTTTTTTAAATCTTCCTCTTAAAGCCCAGAATTGTTTCAGTTGCCACAGCTGCATCTTCTCATTTTCCGTAGATATTTTGGGAGTAAATAATCTCAGGCTGGATTCAAACTGAACTGGAATGGACTTTTAGGCTACGATTACACTATGACTTTTTCCACAAGAGGCAATGCAAATGAAGCGTGGATTAGCATTTTCTCATGCTTCATTTGCATACTCTTTTGTTCTGTTTTTGCACTAGGGGTTTTTGTGCTAAAACAGGCAGCGTGGCCATGGCCATTTTGCGCCAAAACCCCCTTTCCCCCCCTTTTTCTTAGTCCCAAAGAGGCTACTCACTTCCTGGATTCTTCAAGGGAGTGGCATCAACTGCTTGCAGAATTGTTTTGAAATTTGAATACTTAATCTCAGTATGATTATGTGATTTCAGTTAAATTGGCCCATTAAAATTATAACTGATCAAATTTTATTAAGACTTCTCAAGAATTCCGTGTCTTAAATGTAGGTATGAATTTGTCCAGTGTTAGTTTTTCTGTATAATCTTTATTAGCAGGATTAGATCTTTTTACACTGCTTCAGTATACATTTAATAAAGGATGGCAGTCCAAATGTAAATTGCCACTCAGTGAATCAAAGATGCTTTTGTAAAGGTGATGAGGAAGCACAGTAAAACTGAGAATTGCTCTTTAAGCACAATGTGAAGGAGCACAATATTAATTATGACTCTTGAGTCACAGGCTAGCAGCACTTTATGCAGTTATAGCTGACTTTTTCTCCTCTCTTATGGGAGGAAGCTGAATATTGCCTATCTTCTTTCTGAAGGTAAAGTCCTCTGCTGTGAAATAAGCCACACAGGACCAAATAAACATATAGTCTGTTTTTAGACTGTCCACATTGTAGATATTAGTATAGTTTTCTGGGCCTGAGAGTGGTATTCTGGGGAAATGCCAGTCTTTTGACCATATGATGGGTGAATAATTGCTATTTGGTGCTATAAAAAGGAAGTTAACCAAGAGTCTGATTTTGTTTAATGTTTAAAAGAACATTAGTGCAATAATTTATCCTCTGAGCCTTTTAAAACAAAATTTAAGCCACTAGAATCAACCTCCCTTTGTTGATTTTTAGATTTTTTTTTAAATCAACAAATTTACAGAAGAAAATGTTTAAACTGAAATGTTGACAAAACCTATAGTAAATTATTTCTAATTCTTTTCTTAATAAGCAAGAAAGAATTGCTTATTAAGAAGAATGTCCTGCATCTTTCTTCTGAATGTACATACAATAGCAGCATTTTTCATAGTTATCGTGTCTCTCCAGTTTATTAGCCAGACCAGCATAAAACATAAAGTTTAAAAAAAACAACAACCCTACCCTTCATTATTTAAGTGCGGTATAGGTCTTCCTGTTTTTAGATTAAGAAAGTGTGTTTGTTTTAGGGGGAGAGTTCCAAGTTTAAGCTTTTTAGGTATGTGTGCTAAGTAGTAAGCTCTAAATGGGGAACTGAGGAGGAAAAGTATTTGGGCTTTTTACTAATAGGTTTTCTGGGGGATTTGAGTGAATTTACAGTACATGCACTCTAAGTTCTTGTCTCATACAAAACAAAATTTTGGAAGCACCTATAAAAATTACTAGTTTAGTTTCAACATTGTTTCTCTGCTTTGTATGAGAAATGCAGATGTCTGTAGTGATGTAGGATTTAACAAGCTGTTCCAGGTTTATCCTTTTAATGGAAGCGGTATATAATGCCTTTTAAAACTTAGTTAATATGTTTCTGAATACTCAGCCAGCTATTTCTGCTTTCTTTAACCACATTGTGCATATGAAAACCTACTTAATCACAACTAGTTGAGCACTTAGCTGGATACTGCAAAGAGTAGAAAACTACAGCTTAAAACCAAGGGAGTGCCCTTGATTTTGTCCGGAATGTTCTGGAAACAGGGTGGTGCCTTTTTTAACACAACAGATAAATCTTTTGGGCTGGCTGCAATCTCTGGTACTGAATTTCATTAGAGGAATGGAGCTAAGAGTCTTAATAGAAACCAGCTAGAAAACACTCATGTCAAGTTTCCTAATAGCTGATAGAAACCAGCTTAATAGAAACCAGCTAGAAAACACTCACGTCAAGTTTCCTAATAGCTGATTAAAAAAAACTTAACTTAAATAGAAAATACCGGACATTTATAGGTCCCGTATTTTCTCAATTTGTTTCTCCAGACAAACAGCTCAAACAGCGGACACCTGGTAACTATCTTTAGTGGCTATAACCTAGGAACATGTAAAAAGGAGTAAGAAACTGGCGAGAACAAATGGAGTTAAGTGGAGCAAAGCAGGTTTTCCTGCCCTGGATTGAGTCTGACTTGGTCTCGCTGGAAGCGATAAGCAGGACTCCGATTTGTTCCTTTGTGTTTCTTTTCCCACAGATGTGCCACTAACTGGTTCCACGTTGCAGTAACACACTCGTGCTAGATAAGAAATCTGTTCACATTTTTGTGGTTTTGCTTTTCATTTGGAGCGGCTGCGAGCACTAACACCGCACGGGACAGGGACCTGCCTTCTCACTTACAGAGGCTCACGTCAACTGAGACAAGAGGGCAGGAAGATCCAGAGGCGTAGCGGGAGGGGAAGGGGCAGTTGCCTCGGAGCCCGAGCGCCACGCTAGGGGGCCGCCGCGCTGGGGTGGGAGCGGAGCGCGCGCCGCGTAGGCCCACCTGACGCTTGGAGCCGGGAGCTGGGTCACGTGATGCCTCCCTGTACACACTGCGAGCCGAGGCATCCGGGCCGGACGGCAGGAGCGGCCATTTTAAAAGTAAGATGAACTTATCCGTCCGGTTCCTCCGCTGCCTGGCTCTGCGCGGGGCAGGGTGATTTGGTGAGTGGGTGCGGGGGCGCTGGGGGTGCCTTGCTCGCTCTGCGGGAGAGGATTGGTGGGGGCGCTGGGGTGCAGTTCGCTCTGCGGAGGGGATGGTGGGGAGGCGCTGGGGATGCCTGGCTCGCTCTGCAGGGAGGGGATTTGGTGGGGTGTGATGCTGGGGGCTCCTAGCTCTGCAGGAGGATTTGGTTGGGAGGTGCTGGGGTGCCTGGCTCTGGGGAGGGAGTGCATTAGGATGGGGGGCGCTGAGGGTTCCTGGCTGTGGGGGAAGGGTGGTTGTGTTGTACTTAAGAGTACTGCACAGGATCTTTTCAGGGGGAAAAGGCAAAATGCCACATTTATTGGTAAATACACACATAGCAGTCAACACTTATATGCATATGATACAGTGCGCGCGCGCACACACACATCTTGTTATCACTGGCCAGATGAGTTAGGTGCGAGAGGGGTGGAGCCAGATCGATGCTCCCTTGTTGATAAGAGGAAAACCTGGGGCCCTCTGCAAGATGCCTTCAATTTATAGCATCTTCCCTCATGCAAGATACCTTGTCTGCGAGGCCTTCTTTTGGGTGGTGTCTCAATGCTGGCACATTGACCTTTAGAGAGGGGGCTTCCGAAAGCAGGCACTTACTACTGACTCCGAGGTGTCTATAGGTCAGTCTTCTTTCAATGAGCCCACTTCACAGGTCCCATTGTTCGTCTCATTGTTCTTGGATCTGGCTTCCACCCATCTCCAACCTTTGCAAGTGCCGAGAGGTGCTTGTCTTTCCTGCCTTATCCATTCACACCTCCTTCACTCAACCGTTCAATCAATTAAGCAAAAGGGGGTACAGAGTCTACAAGATGTAAGGTTTCTATGTAAAAAGACTTAATACAAAGTTTCTATGTTCTATATAAAAGTATACAAAGTTTCTATATAAAAGGACTTAATACAACAAACTAAAGACTTAGTACAAAGTTAAAATAAAAAAGTCAGTGAGAAAATGATTAATACAGAGATTAATGAGATGTATTTACAGTTGCATTGGGATGGGGGGCTGGTGTGCCTGACTCTGGGTGAGAGGTGGGTGCATTGGGGGTACTTATAATATTTTTTAAAAAGATACTTTATAACAAAAGAGAAAACTTTAAAAACTAACAAAACATGTAGATGGTATCATGAGCTTTCGTGGGCAAAACCCACTTCCGCCTCTCATGTAGCTTATCGCTGTGCGATAGTATGAAAAATAATTAGGTTAACTAGGTAAATAACTAGGCAGTTAGGAAGCATTACAGGTTGCTTACAATAAATTTGATATGCTCAAAATGCTTTATTCATTAAAGCAATTAGTTACTCATTTGCTATAACAGTGGTTTTAAATGCTTGATTGAAATATAGTGAGGAAATTCATATTTAGGTTGTATAATCTTTGTCCTGTTTTATAAAATTTGCATATTTTAAGAATTTGACATTTTTTAATGTAAAAGACATTGAACCTAATGAGAACGGGATATAAACAAATTAGAAAACATTATTTAACAGAATGTAAACCACAAAACTTTATAATGTATATGTCTGTAATTAGTAAATAAGTAATTAATTAAACAATAAATATCCTAAGAGGTGGATTATTTACGGTGGTGTAGTGAGGAGGGTGTAGCGGTGTATGTGAAATTGCCCCTGGGTGCCACGCTAGTGGGGCACCAGTTTAGTCCCCTCTCCACTCCTCCTGTCATCCCTCTGTTTGCCTGCTTCTCCTCCCCGCCCCTCTGCCCCCAGCCCGACCCCCCCCCCTGCCAGCCCCAAACTGGAGGGGGTTGGGTAAGATGCTATACAAGCTCCCCCCTCCTTCTCCCAGGGTCGGGCTCAGCCATGAACCAGGTTTGGGGTCCCGCCATGCGGTGGCGGCAGGAGGTAGGTACAAATTTTGCCTTGGCCCCTGGGCGCATAACACCTCGCTACGCCTCTGTGAAGATCTGATTCGTCCCTTTCTTAAACAGACAAACATCATGCTTTGCTTTCATAGGTGGTGTGTGTTTAGAAGGTATAGCAACTAAATAGAAGTGTTCTTAAGATACATATATATTTAAATTATTAATACTACTGGGCATTGATTGGAAGGGGGAGAAAAGTATTAACCATTTGGAGTTGGAGAGGTGGTGAAACAGAGTTCTGTATTTATTGGTAGCTGTTTTGTTTGACAAACTAGAAAAGCTAGAGTCCACAGTTATTTCTGACTAATGTAAAATATATAGGGGGAGAGGTCATCTAAATTAAAACTGGCCAGACTGGTTGCTTGTCAACAGCAGATGAAAATTGGATCAGTTGTACTGAAACTGTCAGAAGGTATTGAGACTAGGAGCTGAGGAGTTTTAAAGGCAAGCAGTAGTAATATACAGCTTGAGTAAATCCATTTATTTCAAGTATTATTTGGATTACTGCTGTAGTCTTGCTAAAAGCAAATTGAACTAAGGTTCTGTGCCCTCCTTCATAATAATAGATTTAAAAAGTGGAATCAATTCATTAAGATACTGCCTACAAAAGTATTTTTTATTGCAGCTATATTAAGCTAATTGTTAATCTTATTGTTGATACTTGGATCTGGACTATTGGTAAACGGACAACTAGACTGTACATTCTAGAACCAGTAGTTATTTGGGAAAAAAGGAAGGCTTTACTCAGCAATATCCTGCTGCAGTTTAGTCATGAAATGAGGCCCCCTTTATGTAAATTTTTACTGGCGCCAGCTAGCTGTAACTACAGTCTGGCTCAGCTTTGGCAGCAAATAACATCTGCCATGGACTTTCTGTTGCCTGGAATGTATAGATATTATGATTTCTGGACTGAAAGGACAGGTTTGAGGGATCTGAAAATGAGTAGAAAAAGGACCTAAATGTAGGTAGGTTTTGGATGTGAAAATATTGAAGAGTTTTAGCTTGCTTCTTTTTTAATATGCTGCCTTGTGCTATGCTCAAATAAATTTATGCCTGTTGGTACTACTGTGTGGTATGTGGGAGGTACTTTGCTGCACATAGTTGCTGCAGTGCTAATGGTTGGCAGCACAGAGCAGTACAAAGAGTTCTGATTCTAGACATTTTCAGTTGCCACATTCATTTTGAGGCTGTAGTGTGCTTGTTTAGTTGATCTTCAGTGATACCATCACTTCATCTATATTCACGTGACTAAGTGGGATATGAACACATTTTACTGAAGAGATGAGGATCACTAACTGAAAGGAAGGGCAGTAACCCACGCTCTGGTTAACGTATAGTATTCCTGCTGGTATGTAAATGAAACAAGATTTTATTCTCAAGATGGCCGACCTGCAAGCCTACTTGTAGCTTTGATATTTATGCAAATGAGCCGAATGCCTGTGGCTTAAATAGAGGAGGAAGTACATTTCACACGTGTCAAGTGTTCTCCAGGTAAGAGAAGCAGCTCCTTCTTTTCCCTGTCAACTTCCTCTTTCCACTTAAGTGTGTGTTTGTTTGTTTTTGTTTGTTTGTTTGGGGTGTGTGGGGTTTTTTTTTTTTTTTTTTTTTGACAAAATGCCAGGAACATTAGGCATATAAGTTTTGAGAATTACAGGTAACAGATATGTTCTTGAGTGTCTGGCGGTCAAGCTTGTTTTATTGTAGTACATATATTTGGTTTATTCTTGCTGCATGGAGAATAGTGTTCAGTTACCATAAAATGCTTTCATTGGAGAATTGAACACACAGATGCAACTTTTACTCCTTTATATTAGGGATGTTAAATATCAGTTAATTGAATAGTCAAGTAACCTCATGGAATTCTTATTGGTTACTCAATGATTCTGTAGTCCCTGGGGGTGGATTTGGCAGCCAGTACAATCTGGCCTCACTCCTGAGGAACCCCCTGCCACTCCACACTGCTGCCTCTGTATCAGAGGCAGCGTGGGGTGCCAGGTGGGAGCTGGTCCGCAAGGGGAGCCAGTTTAAAAACCAGCTCCCCTTGCAGGCCAGCTGCCTGTCGCTCCATGCTGCTGCCTCAGATACAGGGGTGGCAGCAGCCCCTGTCTGGGGGGGGGAAGGAATCTGAGCTCCTGGACCTGATGTGAGCAGCAAGTGAGCTGGGCGCCTGCCTACCTACCTCCTAATAATACTTTAAATGTAGAGCTGCAGTGGGGATAGGTCCTGCACCCATCACAAGCCAGGACTGAGACAGGCTGCTGGCTAGCTTGCTAAAAAAAAAATTAATTGGCGGGGGGTTGGGGAGGAGGGAAATGCATGTAGTCTATAGCATTAACCTGTAAGCTTTTGCTTATCGGTTAATTAACTACACTATTGCATCCCTACTTTATATGTGCTTGAAATATCTTTTTTTATTATTTTGCTAGCATTTGCTTTTTCTCTACAGTGACACCAACAGATGTATGTGGAGACATGGCATAGGTGTGAACTTTCTCCCGTTTTAGGGAGTAGGTTTTAGGAACTTAAATCTGCTAATAGTTTTTTTCTTTACTTGGTGGGTGTCATGAGGTGTAATTGCATCATCCTATATTTAAAAACAAACTGCTTCTGGTCTCATTTCTCTTCTCTGGGTGCTGGAAAAATTGATATATTTAAAATATTGTACTCTGATTTCTCATCTATGAATATCATGTACACATGTGAGTTTGTATCTGTCTCAAATAAAAGTGCCGTATTTGTAAGTAGGCAAACAATTTTAATAGGATGTTTTTCTAACATTCTTCCCATCACTTGTATTAATAAAAGTAATAGCTGCTATAGATCAAACCTGTTGTAACAGTTAGATATCTTATTAATTAGACTTTATACTGTGTGTGTATGCACCTGTAGTACTCTTAGCATCCCTGTACCTTGTATGTAAGAACTGTGCTTGGCAGATATGTGCCAGTCCTGTTCATGAATACACTCATGTTGCCTCTTGCCTCATGAGACTATAGTGCTGAAGAATATTGCAAGGTGTGCCAGAGATAAGGAAGGTAGAAAGTATGACCAAGGAATGGAATTGGGCAGGCCGTAAAGAAAAGAGGTAAGAGAGACTTAGAGACTAAGGGATGTGAACAGGGCCAAAGAAAACAAGAGAATTGGCTGTTTAAAGAAATAGAACAGCAGTTGAAAAGCTGAGGAAAAAATCAGGCAGTTAAATTAAACTAGATGAAATTGGAGGGGAGTTGGAGGAAGGCTGCCAGCTGCATTTCACAAGTAATAGTGTGGAGTGGAATAAAGAAAATTGGAGCAGAGTGACTAGATATGACAGAACAGTTCTGAAGTATGGGATCAGAAATCAATAAAGAAGATAGTCATTCTAGAAGGTGAATTAGAGCTGGTTAACAATAAGGGGAAAACTAGCTCAGAAATTAACAAAACTGAGACTATGGAAGTAGGGGAAGATGGATAAAGAAATGTACTCCTTGGGGGACAGAGGAAGGAAGAAAGTTCTGAACATCAACATTGTGGGCTAGCTGAACATTGTATTTAAAATACTTCAGCTCCAAAAGTGAAGGCAGCAATTTAAAAATAATAAAGCACTATATTGCAAATAGATGAGGAGGGGGAAGGGAAAATATGTATAATGAATTAAAAGTTATGAAGAGTAGAAAACTGATAAGGGATGTTAGACCTCAGGGAGAAATTCATGGCTGGCAGGGCTAAGTATATTAGGGACTAAAGAAATCCTAACAATGGTTACAATGGTTTAGACTGGTTACTAGATACAGATGGTAAACGATGCTGAAAATTCAGAAATGTTTCTGTTCTGTGTTTGGACAAACTAGGTTGGGTATTCATATCGCCTATGTTGAAGTGCTTTGTACTCCATTTGTTAAATAGCATTTACTAGAGATTTTTAAAGGCTGGAGTAACTTGCATTCAAGAGTCCTTAAGAGTTGGCTGAGGAGATCTCTGTCCCACTGTTAGATTTCAATAAATCTTGGAATACTGGAGAAATTCTGGAAGACTAAAAGAGTGATCGTCTTGTGGCCATATTAAAAAAGGTCAAGTGGAGTGACTGAGTTACCTAGGTCAGCTAGCCTGACAGCAGTCCCAGGCAGAATAATGGAGAAACTGATACAGGATTTGGTAGATAAAGAATTAAAGGATAGCAATATAATTAATGTTAGTCAACATAATTTTATGGAAAATCAGTCTTGTCAAACAAAGATTGTGTTCTTTGAAGTTACAAGTTTGGTTGATCTACCTAGTTATAATACCCATTCAAACACCTCACAGAAGTCTATTGCAAGACATTCTGATTTAAAATATTAGTACTATACAATACAAATAACCGAATGGATTAAATGGAGTAAGATTTAGCCAACAGAGATCTGAAAAAGTAGTAGTAAATAGGAAATTATAAGTGAATGGGGGGTGTATCTAGTGATGTTCCCCAGGAATTGGTTTGAAGGCATGTCTACTCAACATTTTTGCCAGTGATGTAGTAGTAAATGTAAAAAATCACTGCTGATTAAAATTTGCAAATGACAGAAAAATTAATGGAGTGATAAATAATGAGGATCAAACAGTTATACAGCTTGCATGTCAGTACAGCTTCATTAATTTTGTTTGAATGGACCCTATTTATTAAGCAGAATTATACATCTATGAACAAGGAATAAAGGCTATATCTAGGGTATGAGGGGACTATATCCAGAAAAGCTAATTCTGGAAAGGATTTGGGAATCATAGTTGACAGATTCAGCATGAGCTCCCAGTCTGATGCAATGGCAAAAAAGGCTAATGAGATCCTTGAATGCATAAGTAGGGAACTGAAGAAATGATTTTACCTCTGAATATAGAATTGATGGGACTGATGCTGTAATATTATGTCCAGTCCCGGAGCCCACAACTGAAAATGTGGAGAGGTTGAAGAAAAGAGCTAAACAATTATTCAAGACCGGAGAAAATACTGTACAGATTCTTCTTTTGATAAAAAGCTCATTGAGTTGTAACTTGGTTACTGTATAAGTGCCTTCATAAGGAGAAGGTGTGAAAGGAATCCTTTAATATATCTGAGAGAGGCACAACAAGGACAAGTGCTTAGAAGCTGAAGCAAGACCAATTTAGTTTAAAATTAAGACACACATTCAACAATGAAGGTGATTAGCCATTGGAAAAAGTGCCAGAGGAAGTAGTGGAATTTGTATCTCTTGGTTTGAAGATATCAATGCTGGATGCCTTTCTGGAAAGTATATTTGTGTCAGACAAGTTATTTGGCACAATGAAGAGCTAAATGGGTGAAATTCAGTCTGTGTTGTGCAGGAATTCAGTTTAGATCAGTTCACACTCGGTGGCCAGCAGGCTACTTGTGGCCTAATGAGTATACAGCTATATCCCCATGTGCCATCCTCAGGGCGTTCAGGTAGTATATATAGTTCAGGTGGATGAGGCCCACATAAAACACAAGAGTTGAATATGTGGCCCACAATAGGTTAAGAATCACTAGTCTACATGATTTAATGGTCTGCTTTGGCCTTAAACTCTACAAATGTATACATGTTACTTAATTCCAGTTGTTGGAAACCTTTTTAACTAATCCTGTCACTTTGATTGTGGTCCCCTCTCACTTTTTTCCAGGTAAGACAACAGCTTTTGCCTAACCTATTGATGGTTCAGTGCTAGGTGCAGTGAATGGTCAAAATTTTCAATTTTGCTGCATAAAATTAGGCACCTATATGTGTAGATTTATACTTCTCCTTCTCCCCGATGTACATAGCTGCTTATTTATATGCTGTAGACAGCAAAGTTTGTAAGAATTGGATGAAATGCCACAGTTTGAGGAAAAGAAAGGTCCTATTGGTGAACCCAAATTAGAAAGCATTTGCTTAACAGGCTTAAAATATTCTAGAGAAATGTAGCCCATTATTTAATGCTTATCTGCATTTTAATGTTTTTCTTTATGGTCAGAAGAGTGTCTAAAATGGCAATATTTATTGTTGTGATTATTGAAGTAGAAGAAAATAACTCTCCCAAAGTTAAATAATGGGAATATATAGTATCTTTGAAGAATAAAGATTTTATCAGAATTCAGTTGATAATTCTTTTGCCTTGCCAAATCTCAATAAAATTGTCAACTGAAGTTCTGAATATATGCCCACCTGGGAGACAGAAATTAACAATTTTCTCATCAGGCTTAAATGAAAAGTGCCATTTTGGTGAGTGATAACTGTTTTACTCCAGCATATGGATCTAATTAAACTTGTGAACCTGAGTCACAAATGGATCATCTACCCAGGATGCCTTTGTAGATGATCTTAAGATAAATTCCCCCATATTGCCTGTTCAGTTTTATCAGGATTACACCTCAAACCAATTCTCTCTTCTACTCTGTTTTAGAAGTTTAGCAGATGCCAGTTATTGGCTGTCATTGTGACATATGCTTCTGGCATGGGCTGAGAAGTCGTCTTAGATTATTATTAATTGTAAGGTGACAAGGCTTTATGTACGCCACCTAAGGTTGAGGGCAGTTCGTGTCTGACTTTACATTCTTTCTTCTAACAAATTGAGCAGATCTGTACAAGTTCTGACAAATAACATCTGTGCCATGAATTTTATAAAAACGACAAGGACAAGCTCATTCTCTGCTACTTTATTAAGCAATGTTCAGGTTTTTTTGGATCGTTCAGCCTGCATTAAATTGTTTCTCTGGAGGCTCATCTCGCCAACAAGAACAAAGTTTTAGCAGATGCTCTGAGTTGAAATACAGTGTTCTGTGTGAGTAGTTTAAGGTCACTGCTTCTATCTTCAGGTGGTCTGATGAGTCTTCAGTTAGTACTCTTTCAGTTCTGTTCTGAAGTTCTCTGGATTCTGACTTCAAGGATACAATTCCCTGGGACTTAAGCCAAGTATTTCTGAACATCTTTGTTCTTACCTTTATTACTAAGGCTATGTTTAGACTGCAGGCTTATTTCAGATGAAGCTGTTCTGGAAGAGATCTTCTGAAAAAAAACTTCTTCCAAAAGAGAGCATCTACACAGCAAAAGCGCACTGAAAAAGTCATTGCTTTTTCGAAAGATAGCGTCCTTTCAGTGTGGACGCTATCTCGCATTTAAGCTGTGATTTAAGTTGTGATTACTATGGACGGAGTGGCTACCAGGACACCTATGCTTTTTTTCCTCTATCCTGTTCTTTCGAAAGAACTCCCTCTTTCCCGTCCACATACACCCTTTTTCCGAAAGAGCTTTTTCCGCGTAGAAAGGTTTACCAAAGTCGAAAAAGCCCTCTGTTCTTTCAAAAAAAATTTTTTGAAAGACTGTGATTGCAGTATGGGTGTAAGTGAAGTTTTTTTGGAAAAACTAAGTATCATCCCCAAAATGAGCCAGTACAAACTGAGGTGATATAGGTTTAGCTTGTTGGGCATGTCATTTCTGGTTTAGTTGTCCTAGCCTTTGTTTTTTAAACCCTCCATTTCTGTTACTGGGTCTTCTGACACAATAGTGTTGCTATAAGTTTCTGACAAAAGAAGATGGTGGGTGCATAACTGGAAGCAGTAAATTCAAAGGTAATGCTTTTTCACACAACACATAATTGGACTGTAGAATTCATTGCTACCCAATATTATTTGGACCAAGATGTTAGCAAGATTAAAAGAACAGTAGGACACTTATGTGGATAAAGAATTATAATATGTAATTCTTAAGAGTTGTAGAATGGTTATAAAAATGTTATTGGGTTTAAGACAATTATATTTGGTTAGAATGAGACTTTCAGAAAGGGAAGGTTATTTTACACTGGTCTATGGTGGTATTTCTTTGAAGCTTCTAGTGCTGACTATTGTTAGAATAATGTATTAAATATACTACATTTTTGATATTTAATATCATCCTGAAGATCTGTGTGTATGAATGGGGCTGTTCACATGACTCAGAGTTCATTTTGTGCTGTGTCCAGACTGAGAAATAATCATTTTTACATAATTTTAATATTAAGGGCTGTAAATGTTAATATATGAAAATATTAAATATGTACAATTGTGAAATCTGATATATAATTCATGAAAGGTTATACTGATCTCTCAAACATATTCTTACGTTTTGTTGCTCACATTCTACATAATGTGGCATTCAAAGTAGTGATTAACCCTTACACATCTTTTCTCACAGAAAATAATTCTAAAACAAACATTTGCAACTTAATTCTATCCATTCTGAAAGTTTTGGGCCAGGAAAGTATGGATAAAAACTACATTTGACAATTAAGGCACATTTTCCTTTTGAGTGATTGATTGCCTTAACATCCTTTTTCTTTCATTTTTTACATAAACTACAATTTCCTCTTAAACAATTTGAAAAAAAATTATCTGGAATGATTAAGGTTAATCAAGTACAGTAGCTCTGCATCAAGTTCAGTTTCTGTCTTGTCCAACAAGCTATATGAAATGAACATTAAGATAGTGAGACAAGGTCAGGGACAAGCCATTCAGATTGAATATTCCATATGTTCTGAAACCTAAATTTGATACATGCATTACTAAGGAGTTACCCTGTAGAGCTTTAGTGTTGATAAAAATAGTGTAACTTATCTATAACTCAGTTTTCTGGGTTAAATGTCTGCTGAAATGTTCATATCTTTTAATGCCCTTCTTTTTTGTTTTAAAATTTTCTTTCTCCTAGCAGCAAATTAGCTTAAATGGCCAGAAGGCGTGAACATATTCATAACCTTAGTCTTTCTAAGCCATGTTATTAATAGTAAAATTACTGTTATATAACAAATGAACTATGATACCATGGTCACAAATATCTACAATGTCAATAACTGTTGCCGAAAACACTGAAGTGAAAGTGGTGCAGTTAGGGTAGCGCATAGAGTATGTTATGCACCTAATAGGTGTAGGGGACAAGATCAAACTATGAATTTTTATCTCACTGTGCCATGTGTGACTTCCAATTTCTTAGGTTTTTACATGCTTCACAGAATTTTTTGAGGAACTGAATTAAAGTGTGTTCTATATTTATAATGCATTTCAACTTCTCTTTTTTTAGTACTCTGTATACTTTGAGGCAAACAGTTTTGGTTCCTTTACTATGGCTCAACATAATTTGAGAGTCTGATCCTGGAGGAAGTAGTCAGGCTGTGAATTTTGCTTTAGATGAAGTCATTGGGTATATTTAAGCGCATCAATGTCATAGGTGACAACATAGATTCAGCTCTGGAAAAGGTTTTCTGTGTAGGAAGTTTAGATAAACTAATCACAAATTCATATACCAAAAATGTTCCTCTTGTAGGGAGGATCTGAAGACTTTCTAAAAGCACAATAAATTATTTCAGACTCCATATACTTTGCTTAAGGATCTAATAAAAAGGTCCATAATTATCTCAGACAAATTTGGTCATTTTACTTATCGTGGGGAGGTAAATCCATTCTCTACCTGGTCCTCTCCAAATTGCATTCTTAATCATCAAGAGAAACTACGTTACCACGCTGATCCATTTGGTCAACATTGGTGACATTTCCTGCATTTCCCATAACGTTCATTCCAAGTGGTGGTGATAGAGCAGTGAGCTGAGATATTGCATAATTCTCAAATCATGGGAATTCAGGCCTATCCTGGACTTGAAATGGATGAATCATTTAATGTAATGAAAAGAAATTTAAGATAAAATTCTTCTCAGTTCTACCAGCAGTATACAAACATAATTAATTTGCCTCAGTTGATACCAAGGATCCAATGTTTCTGGATATTTGAAAAGTACTTCTTTACTTGCTAACATTTTCCTTTGATGTGGCAATATCATTATATACAGTAGATTATTTCAGGATATTAACCACAGGAAACAAGTAGGGAAGATTTCCATGATGTGACAGCAACTGGAATAGTGGGAAGACTTAACTAGTAATTACCTCTATGAAAGGTGAAAGAATCCTCAGAATAAAGGAAATAGGAAATTGTACTAAGAGATGAGAAAAAATAAAAAGACAAAAATCAGTTTGTGTATCTCCCACATATGGAAGTCCAAGGGTTGCTGGAGAAGGACATTCCTGAGCCTATGCTGTACAATAGCCATAGCTACCAAAGTGGAGGCAAGTTCTGAAGATGAACTGGATCCTACAAATATATACTTTTGAGAAATCAGGATAGCAGTAAGGACTATTTCAGTCGAAACACTAGGAGAGGGAGTTTGGTGCCTATAACTCATAATGAATACGAACACCTTCAAGTTCAATTTGAGTCCATCTCAATCATAATTACTCAAAGGACACTACTGACAAGACTCAGCAGTGGTAATGTAAGTAAGAATCACCACACTTACCTCCACAGATCCGGCAACCACCCAGTTACACCAAGAAATATATTATCTACAGTCACATACTCAGATATCACAGTGATCCAAAGGAAAAGTCCCGGATATACACCTGAACACACTTACAACTGCCTTTGCTAAAAAGAGCACTCTACTAGAGAAATAGATTGCATCATGCCACACACATACCCTGAAAGAATCTGCTTCAGTACAAAAAGAAGAAAACAACACACTGACCCTGTAATTGTCACCCACACTCGAACCCATAAAGGTTGGCATCAAACAATTACTAACCATCTTTAATGGGGACCACATCTTGAAAGAACCCCTTCCTTTGATCTTCAAACAACTCCTCAATCTCATCAGAAGTAAGCTTCCCACAGACAAGGAAACACCAAGTAAAAGCAGCATGAGTTCCTGCCAGAACAACAGATGCAAAACCTGCGGATGTATTTTCAATACTATGATGATTGTCTCTCCCCACACAGCTTTCAAGATCAATGGGTCCTATGCATGCCTATGACATAGTGTTCCTCATATGGTGCAGTAAGTGCCCCAACAACAAGAATTAGATGGATGAAACCAGACAATCCCTACACACAATCAAATGAACATGCACAAAAACATGATAACTTAAACAATGAATAGTCTAGCAGCACCTTAAAGACTAATGCACATGTAGAAGGTATAATCTTTTTTTACTCCGGCGGGGTCTAGTCAGTCCCAGCACTCTTGCTCTGGCACACCTGGTGCGGGAGAGGAAGCTCTACTGAGTACTCATTGTTCTTTGATACTGAAGGGAAACATGAAGTATTGTCTGTGTTTTTTAAATGGGGATAGATGATAGATTAAAATAACCAAACACAGGCACAGTTTGTATCAGCTTCTCATTTTTCTCTGAGAAGAATGGCAGAGAGAGCTCTCAGGAAAACTTTGTTTATGAATACCGGAATGTCCTGGAAATCCTCCATAGAGATCTCTAAGAAACTTTCCTTCAGTAATTTTCAGTCTTCTGCCCCGCTCATTTGAAAATGTGCTCGATTGTCGCTAAGGCTTCTTGGGAGAGCTACTTTGTTTCTTTCCCCATGGTAGGAATCTTTCCCATGCCAATTGAGAATTACTTCAGCAGGCACCAAAACAGCACACAGGCAAGCAACATACAGACCTGGTCAGCAGCCACACATTCAAGAGCTGCATCCTTGGTTACCCCCAGAGTGAGAGAGCAGCTGCAATTAACCCAGCCCATAAAAAATAGTGCCAGTATTCAGAATAGAGGCCCTATGTGCTTGTAGTGATACCACTCTGAAATCACCCCACCCATTGTCTCATCTTGCCCCTTCCTTCCAGGTCAAGCTGGGGCTCTCGCTGTGCTGTGTGTCCATCATGGGAAAGTAAGAAAGTGGATCAAGGCTGTGACTGCAGTCACAATAGTGCTTCTGTCTATTGTTTCTTTAGCTACTGCAGATGTGTCCTTGAGGGTCTAATCCTGCACACTGGCTGAATGGCTCCATCTTACAAGGAGAAAAACAGGAGGAGGAGTAAGGAAGTCATGTTCCAGCTAGGGATGTGATATTGTAGTCGATTAACTGATAAGGAAAATCTTATAGGTTAATGCTATAGCCTACACGCATTTCCCCCCTCTCACTCCTTGCAAGTATATTTTTTAGCAGGCTGGCCAGCAGCCCAGCTCAGTCCCGGCTTGCACTGGGTCCTGGACCTACCTCCACTGTGGCTCTGAATTTAAAGTGTATTAGGGGACAGTCAGCCTGGCTCAGTTCCTGCTCGTGCCAGGTCCAGTAGCTCAAACTCCTTCCCCCCAGGGACTATAGAATAGTCGACTAACCAATAAGAATTCATGAGGTTAACCAATATTTAACATCCCTACAAGGCATGTTTCTTGTATATAGTCATTTATAGGGTTCCGTGGTTGAAACTGATTACAGTGTCCCTGAAGATTATGCTTATATGGTAGCATTTTAAAAAAAGTTTAACGAATGGGGGTGGGTATTGAAGTTGTGGTAGAAATCTGAGAGGGAGTTTAGGTTATCTGACCCAAGGATGAAAATGTGAACAAGATTTCATAGATAGGTCATTGGATTTATGGTATATTTTTCCAGAAATTCTTTTCAGAGGTGTCATTAGGGATGTAAAAATGGGTTTAAAAATGTAACCATGTAACCGCTAAAAGTCATAATGGTTACCTGTGCTGCAGGCTCTGCATTATAAAGCTTAAATAAGGGGCTTGCAGCAAAGTCTCCCTGGGAGCGGAACCAGTAAGGATTAGAACATAAAAGTGGCTATACTGGGTCAGACCAAAGGTCCATCTAGCCCAGTATCCTGTCTGCCGACTGGCCAATACCAGGTGCTCCAGAGGGAGGGATCACAACAAGTAATCCTCACGTTATCCCTCCCCTGTCAAACATTTCCAGACAGAGGCTAGGGACACCATTCCTACCTATCCTGGCTAATAGATTCATGGAGATTAGGTTCATCAATGGCTATCTAGCTCTTTTTTTTGAACCCTGTTAAAGTCCTAGCCTTCACCACATCCTCTGGCAAGGAGTTCCATAGGTTTACTGTGCACTGAGTGAAGAAAAACTTCCTTTTGTTTGTTTTAATCCTGCTGCCTATTAATTTCATTTGGTGACCATAGTTCTTATTGTGGGACTAAGTCAATAACTTTTCCTTATTCACTTTTTCCATACCAGTCATTATTTTATAGACTTCTATCATATCCCCCCCCCTTAGTCTCCTCTTTTCTAAGCTGAAAAAAGGATTGCTGCTGACCTCTCCCTATGGAAGGCCCCTCTGCTGCTAGCCCCACTCCTGGGGAGCCAGTGTGTATCTTGCAGTGGGGTGTGTGTCGGGGGTGGGGGGGGGTGTGGATGGATGGCCAGGTTTGCCACAGATAGTGGTTACTCTGGCAGGCATTGCGGGGTGGAAGTGCTGCAGCCCCCTACCAGTTTACCTTTTACATACCTACTTAGCATATTGAGAGGCCATCTTAGTAACCATGGTCTAGGCAAATTATTTGTTGTTAAAAGTTACGTTGTTATGGGAAAGGATGAAATAGTTGAGTGTGGTGATATTTGGGTAAATTTCTGAATGTTCTCCATTATCATGTAGATATTTTGAGGCAAGCAGTGATGCTATCATGGTGAGGAATGTTGGTTTATAGGGAGATGGTGACGCAGTGTTTTGAGGGCAGTTGTTTTGGTGTTAGTTATGGAGATTCTGGAGAAAATCATTTATGGCCTGGAGAAAACTGGACTTTTATGTGGTCAGTAGTGCGAGAGACCAGTGGACTACTGCAGTCTGATGAAAGATAGATATGCAGGCCTCTGGGTGAGCAGTTTTGTTTTCTCTGAGTAACCAGGGCAGGGGCTGCTGCAGTGAATCAGGAAGGAACCTGTGGCCTATTAAGAGTTTGCCAGAAGCAACAGGCTAGTCTAAACAGCTGTAGCCCATTAAGGACCTGCTAGGCTAGTTTAAAAGGCTTTGCTTCAGGGAGGGCCTGGAAGCTAAGCACTGGGAATGAAGAGGTGCACTGGAGAAAACCAGAAGAATATGGTCAGGTACTGGGAGGAAATGGTTGGGGGGGAAAGGCTCAGGAAAAAAGCTGCAGCTCTGGTGGTGAAGGAATTAACACCTGCTGCCACTGCCATTAGGTTCCCTGGGCCAAAACCTGGAGCAGAGGGAGGGCCTGGGTTTCCCCAATCCTCCCTGCACCACTGCGGAGGCCACCCCTGAAAGGAGAGTTGGCTAAAAAGGGATTTACCCCAAACTCATTTGACTAGCCTATGATGAGGATGACTTTGTAGACTGTGTCCCTTGCCTCTAGTAAAGGGTGAGAGGCTATGAGGATGGCCACACTGAGCCTTTGAGGCAAACACTATCCACCTGGAAGCACAGGACTCTTTCCCCCTTCCCCACTCCTGAGGCAAGGCTGGAGCTCTGCCACAACTGGTGTCAGGAGTGGGATTGGTTCACAGTGCAGCAGAGAAGGGAAGGTGAGTGAAAAAAACATGCGCATGCACAAAAGGAGCATCAGGTTGTTGGGTTTGTTTGTTTTTTTTCCTTCCCCCCCCCCCCTTTTTTTTTTTGTTAGCAGATCTCACTACAGTGGAGGATTTGGTGAAAGCTCTGGTGGAGGTCATGGCAGCCCACTAGGAGGCCACCCGGGTACACAGTTGGTGCTATAGGAGGCTACATGGCTGCAGTAAGAAACCAATCAAATTACTAGTAAATCAAGTGGCGTCTGATGGAGCCCTACTCTGAGAGGTAGTGGACCAGCTAAAGTCACTTACCAACTGGACTCCCAGGCCCAATGGGATGAAAACCCTGAAGGCCACAGGCTGTCTACTGGAGATGATGTAAAGCCATATTGCCTATTGTGTGAAGGAACTGCTCAGTGAGAAGCATGGCCACAGGAACAGTGGGCCAGCATATTTGTCCCTTATCTCTGTGGAAAGGTCCAGAAGATCTACTATGATCTACCTGCTGAGGACATAGCTAACTACCCTCAGCTGAAAGAAGAGATGCTGGCTTGTTTGGGGTGATGGTAGCCGTATGGGCCTAGAAGTACCATGATTGGAAGCAGCAGGGGAGTAAGCCACTGAAGTTCCAGCTGTTTGATTTGACACATCTTTCTCAGAAATTGCTGCAACCTGA
This sequence comes from Rafetus swinhoei, assembly GCA_019425775.1. Lineage (NCBI taxonomy): Eukaryota > Metazoa > Chordata > Testudines > Trionychidae > Rafetus > Rafetus swinhoei. The sequence continues at coordinate 261,643,871 of CM033437.1, read as the reverse complement.
GGTGTGCAGCTTGGAGGAAATTCTGGAGATACTGGTCATTGGCCAGTTCATGTGAAAAGTACCACCAGATCATCATGCTTGGGTTGTCCAGAATGATCTGACCATCTACAATGAAATGATCTAATTGGTGGAGAGACGATTGACTGCTAGGAAGTTGACCCGCCTACTAGAGAAGGCCCATGCAAGATAGGCCATCAATGCCAACCGTGGGAGTTCAGGTACCCAAACACCCAGGGAGTCCTAGGTGGAAGAAGAGGGGAGCCAAAAGCCAGCTAGGAACCCAGGGGCCAGCTAGAAGAACTAGAATAGTTTGGAAGGAAGGGACCCTGAGGCAAACCCCCTCTAATCCAGTGGACAGGATAAGCACCTATAGGTGTTACAGGTATGAGGAATTGGACCACATAGAGGTTCAGTGCCCCAACCTCGAAGAACCCATGTAGTGTAATCTCGGGGACTGGGGTGACCCATGCTCCTTGCTCAAACTGGTGGGGGTTGTAGTTACCCTAAGTAATTACAAGGCCAGTAAAAGTGGATAGGGTAGAAATGATGAGGCTTGTAGATTCTGGGAATGCTATTACCCTCATATCAGGTAAGCTAGTAAACCAGCTAGGTAATACAGGCTAAAAGTACAGGGGTTACTTGTGTCCATGGACAGTTAGATACTACCTCAGCATATGAGTTAAAATAGAAATTTGGGGAAGGATTACTAGGAAGAAAGCAGGAGTGGTCCCCTGTCCCCCATGTCCTGTATTTATTGAACAGGATTTCTCCTTGTTTGGAAGCTTACTTCCACTGGAGGGAGAAGAGCTCCCTGAACTGAGGGAGGCCCCCACAGGAAAATGTTCTCCTCCCTTGTTCATGGATATAACCCAGGAATTATTTCCCACTCCAGGAGAGGCAGAAAGCCTAATAGGAAAAGGAGGGAGGCCAAGGGTTAGGATACCTGAATCTTGCAGCAGGTGTGGAAGACCACCTGTATAGGCAAATGCACACAAGGTATGGTAGGGGAGGACCCCAAGAGGTCTGGTTCTGACACCAACCCCTCAGAGCTGACCAAGAGGGTAGAAGTAGAACTCTCAGGGTTAGGGTTGGTAAGTCCTGGGAGGGTGACTTTTGGATGGGATGAGGTGGAAAACCCCAGGTACAGGAACATCAGGAAATAGATGGCTGAGAGATATGGGTACCCATTGCAGGAAAAACCCAAGGACCAGAACTGTACTTTATAAACAAGAAGGACCTCCTATACTGAAGCTCCGGTCATCTGACAAAGTGGGCTGTGCCCATGAAAGCTCATGATACCATCTACGTGTTTTGTTAGTCTATAAAGTGCTACCAGACCATTTTTTGACTTTCTCCTATACCGAGTTGTATATATGCAGGAACAAGAGGTGCACCAGCTCCTAGTACCCCAGGAATACCAGAGGGCAATCTTAAATCTTGCCCACAGTTGTCTTTTTGGAGGACACTTGGGAGTGGAGAAAACCCAGGCATGAATTTTGCGCCAATTTTTCTGACCGGGGTATATGAAGATGTCCAGTGATACTGCACCTCCTGCCCCAACTGTCAGTTGCACACTTCTCATCCCTATCTAAGAGCCCCTTAGGTACTCCTGCTGATCATCGAGGTTTCATTTGAACAGATAGCAATGGACATGATGGGGCCATTAGAGAATTTGACCTGAGGCACCAGTAAGTGCTTGTTATCTTAGACTGGGGTGGGGAACCTCAGGCCTGTGGGACAGATGTAGCCCCCAGCTTGCCTGGATCTGACTCCTGAGGTTCATGGGCTGCCCCCAGGATTGGGGAGCCTGCGCTGGTGCTGTAGCCTCCCTGATGCCCCACTATGGGGCTTGAGCACACAAAATCCTTTAGGCTGCCCCCCCCCACCCGCGGCTCTGGTGCGTGAGGGGAATGTGTGGACTGTTTTTCTTCTGAATCAGGGGCCGCATTAGTGAGGGTTTTTGTTCTCACTTGTGTGTGGCCCCTAACTGATTTTTCTGTAGGTCGGCGGCCCCCAACCCGAAAAAGGTTCCCCATCCCTGTCTTACACTATGCAACCAGGTACCCAGAAACTGTCCCACTATGAAAGACAGCAGCTAAGACCATTGGCAAAGAACTAGTGGCAATCTTTGCCTGAGTAGGGCTACCAAAAGAAATCCTCATTGACCGGGGGAACCTGTTCATGTCCAAATCATGAAGGATCTGTGTTAAGACATTGTGGACCTCAGTCTACCATCCACAGATCTATGGCTTGTTTGAAAAATTCAACCATATCCCCAAAGCTACAATCAGACAGGTAGTAGGCAAGGATAGGAATGATTGGGACTTTCTGTTACCATGCCATATCAGATTGGTTAGGCACGACTTGCCCTTCATGAATCCATGCTGACTATTCTTGATCACCTTCCCCTCTTCCAAGTGCTTCAAAATGGATTCCTTGAGGATTCCCTCCATGATTTTTCCAGGGACTGAGGTAAGACTGACCGGCTTATAGTTCCCTGGGTCGTCCTTCTTCCCTTTCTTAAAAGATGGGCACTACATTTGCCTTTTTCCAATCATCTAGGATCTCTCCTGATCTCCACGACTTTTCAAAGATAATTGCCAAAGGCTTCTCAATGACATTTGCCAACTCCCTCAGTACCCTCGGATGTATTAAGTCAGGACCCATGGATTTATGTACGTTTAGCTTTTCTAAGTAGTTCCTAACCTGTTCTTTCCCCACCAAGGGCTGTCCACCTTTGTCCCATATTGCGTCACTTAATGCATTAGTCTGGGAGCTGACTTTGTCCATGAAGACAGAGGCAAGGAAAGCATTAAGTACTTCAGCTTTCCCCACATCATCTGTCACTGGGTTACTGCCTTCATCCAGTAGGGGCCCCACACCCTCTCTGATCACCACCTTCTTGCTACATGCCTGTAGAAACTTTTCTTGTTATCCTTCACATCCCTTGCGAGTTGAAATTCCAATTGCACTTTCGCCTTCCTGATAACTCCCCTGTATTCTTGAGCTATACATTTATACCCCTCCCTAATCATCTGTCCAAGTTTCCACTTTTTGTAAGCTCCCTTTTTGTGCTTAAGTTCACCAAGGATTTCCTCGATAAGCCAATCCAGTCTCCTACCATATTTGCTTCTCTTGTTACACATTGGAATGGTTTCTTTCTGTGCCTTCAATAAGGCTTCTTTAAAATACTGCCAGCTCTCCTAGGCTCCTTTCCCCTTCATGTTAGCATCCCAGTGGATTCTGCCCATCCGGACTCTGAGGGAATCAAGGTCTGCTTTTCTGAAGTTCAAGGTGTGTATTTTACTACTCTGTTTTCTTCCTTTGGTCAGGATCCTGAAATCTACCATCTCATGATCACTGCTTTCCAGGTTGTCACCCACCTCTACTTCCCCTATTAGTTCCTCCCTATTTGTGAGCAGCAGGTCAAGCTGCGCACAGCCCCTAGTTGGATCCTGCAGCACTTGTACCAAGAAGTTATCCCCAACGTTCTCCAAAAACTTCCTGGATTGTTTGTATTGGTCTCCCAACAGATGTCAAGGTGATTAAAGTCCCCCGTGAGAACCAGGGCCTGCGATCTGGAAACTTCTCTCAGTTGTCCGAAGAAAGCCTCATCTACCTCATCCACCTGATTCGGTGGCCTGTAGCAGACACCTACCACATCATCACTGCTGTTGCTTACACCTCTGAACTTGACCCATAGACTCTCAACAGGCTTTTCCCCCTCTATATACTGGAGTTCTGAGCAATCCTAGTGCTCTCTTACATACAGTGCAACTCCTCCTCCTTTTCTCCCCTGCCTGTTCTTCCTGAACAGTTTATACCCTTCCATGACAGCACTCCAGTCATGCAAGTCATCCCACCAAGTCTCCGTTATCCCAATCAAATCGTAGTTCTTGGACTGGGCCACGGTCTCCAATTCTTCCTGTTTGTTACCCAGGCTTCTTGCACTGGTGTACAAACACCTTAGATAGCCAGTTGATCGCCCTACCCTCTGCATTTGAATCAGGGGTCCACCTTTGTTGCTTGTTCCTCTTTGCATTTCTTCCCAGTATCTGACTTCCTCACTCCATTCAGGGTTTTGGTCACCGTCCCCCAACGAACCTAGTTTAAAGCCCTCTTCACTAGGTTTGCAAGCCTGCCCACGAAGATGCTTCTTCCTCAGTAGTTCATTCTCTATTTTGCCACATGAGCAAGTCCCCTAATGGACTTAGTGAAGTTCTGTGGGTCCAGACCTGGTTAAATGGTCTGACGCAGCAGAGAAGGCATTTGTGGATCTATGGACTGTCCTTTGCAGCAACCTTTGCAGCAACCCCGTATTGATAGACCTGGACTTCACCAAGGAGTTCATCCTGCACACTAACACATCTGAGATAGGACAACCCCTCCCAAAAGAGCAGGGAGGAGGAACATCCAATACTTTGCCTCAGAAGGAAACTCCTCCCGAGGGAATGAAAATGTGTAGTGGTCTTGAGAGAGTACCTCACCATCAAATGGGACATGGAAGTGCTGTGGTGCAGATTTGTCCGTGTGCCGAACCATGCCCCTCTCTAATAGATGCAGCCGAACAAGAAGAAGAATGCAAGATTGGTTCATATCCCTCCAACCGTTTCAGTTCCATGTGCAACACAGCTCGGGGAGCCACCATGGCATTGCCAATGGTTTGTCGTATATGCACTGTCTGATGTCCCAAGTTGCCAAAGCCTTGGGTATTGAGTAGGGGGAAGGGATGGATGACAGACCCAGACCAGTGTGTTACCACAGTTTGATGGAAGATTGATATGCTGGTCTCTGAATGAGCAGTTTTGTCTTCCCTGAGTAATGAGAATAGGGGCTGCTGTAGTGAATCAGGAAGGTCATGGTTCCAATTAAGAGCTTGCCAGAAGCTGTAGCTCATCAGATCACCTGCAGCCCATTTAGGACCTGCTTGGGCTATTTTAAAAGACTTCCCTTCAGGGAGTGTCGGCAGGCCAGGCACTGGGAGTGAAGAGGTGTACTGGGGAAATGCAGAAGGATGTGATCAGGTACCAGCAGAAAGGTACTGGGAGGAGTTCGTTGGGTAAGGGAAAAAGCTGCAGCTCTGGTGGTGGAGGAATTACTACCTGTTGCCACTGCCATTCGGGTCTTTGGGCCAGAATCCAGAGCAGAGAGTGGGCCTAGGTTCTCTCCTACACCGAGTCCTCTTTGCACCACTACCGAGGCCACCTCTGAAGGTCAGAGTTTAAGACTAAAAAGAGGTTCATCCCAAACCCATTTGACTGTTCCATGATGAGGATGGCTCAGTAGGCTGTAGCCCTTGCCTCTAGTAAAGGGAGAGAGACTATGGAGAGGGCCACAGCAAGCCTCTGAGGCAAACGCTGTCGACCTAGAAGTGCAGGTTCCCCTGAGATAGGGATGTTAAATATTAGTTAATTGAATAGTTGATTAACTGATAAGAATTCATGAGGTTATTTGACTATTCTGTAGTCCCTGGGGGTGGGGCTGGCAGCCAGTGTGCTCCGGCCCCACTTCCGAGGAGCCCTCTGCCACTCTGCACTGCTTCCTCTGTATCAGGCGGGAGCTGGATCGCAAGGGGAGCCAGTTTAAAACCCAGCTCTCCTCACAGACCGGCTGCCTGTCGCCCTGTGCTGCTGCCTCTGATACAGAGGCAACAGCATGGAGTGGCAGCAGCCACTGCCTGGGGGGGCTGAGCTCCTGGACCCAGTGTGAGCTGGAACTGAGCCAGGCTGCCTGGTTCCTAATACACTTTGAGTGCAGAGCTGCAGTGGGGTAGGTCCCGGACTCAGCATGATCGAGGACTGAGCGGGGCTGCCTGCCCACCTGGCTTCTAATACAATTTAAATGCAGAGCCGCAGTGGGAGTATGTCCTGGACTAGGCACAAGCCAGGACTGAGCCGGGCTGCTGGACAGCCTGCTAAAAAATTTACTGCTGGGAGAGGTGGGGGGAACGCACGTAGTCTATAGCATTAACCTATAAGCTTTTGATTATTGGTTAATCAACTGCACTATTACATCCCTACCCCAAGGCAAAGCTGGAGCTCTTCCACAGTGGTTTGAAGATGGTTAATTGTTGACTTTATTTTAAGTGGTTTATGACATGTGTGCACCCCTTCTGCGTAATCTGTCACATGTTTATTTTACTTGGACACTTTAGTTACCTTTTCCATACTCGGTGAAGCTTGAAAGCTTGTTGCTTCCTCCAGTAGTTGGCTCTGAAAGATATTACCTCATCCACCTTATCTCTAATATTCTGGAACTAACATGATTACAGTGCTGCAAATAACATATTCTCTCACAGCTGATTGGTATTTGGAATATCAAATGCATTTGTTTTTATTGTAGCCTTGACAGTTGTACAGTTCTGAGCCTGATTTTTACTTTTTTCCCCTTAAAAAATTGCTTGAATTCCACAGAATAACTTTTTTTTAAATGGAAATTTGTAGATTCTCTTAGATTGACTCCAACTTGTTTCTTGGATTCTTTTCATCGTCATCAAGACACAATAGAGACTTATCTCATGCTCATTTTTGTTCTCTTCTGGGCACCACACTAAGCTAAGGACTCCAGAGGCTGCTATTTGAGCAAGAGAAGCCATAGATTTCACAGGAAACAGGCTCCGTGTTTTGCTTCTGTTTCCACCTTTCCAGTATCCATGTGCTTAGAGGCCTTTGGGTATACAGCTATATGCCTACAAGCCAGTTCTGGGCCACTCAATCTACTTTGCGTTTGGTTACATTCTTTTTCCCTAAGAATGAGGAGCGTCGATGAGCAGAGATGAAAGAACATCTGATCTCTGGTGGCATTTTCATCATCCACTCCTATTGAGGCAGTCAGTCCTCTATCCTCAACTTTTAAGGTCTGATGAAATGCATGGCCAAGACCCAAAAGACATACCACTGGAAAGTATTGCAAGAGAAATAACACAAGCTGCCACACAGTCTTCATTCTTCAGTGCTTGATAAACTTGCCCTGTCTATTAATTGAGGGATTGTTAAAGCCTGCAGAGGATTTGTGGTGGACTTTATCATCACTGCCGGCCACTTCTAAGGGGCAGAGAGACTGTATGGAGCATCTCCCAAAACATCTAGTACCAGGCTCATTTTGTTGTAGCTGCTATCCAAGAATGATCCAGGACCAGGCAGGAAGGGCTTCCTAAAACACCAAGAGAAAAAGACTGGATCTGTTTGGCAGAAAAATCTATTCTTTGGCTAGTCTCCAGATGCATATTGATACTACTCTTTTTGTGTCTTGCCAGAAGTATCTATCTACACTGAGATAAATCCATCTCAGATTATGGAAAGATTCCCACAGGATCACAGGGAAGAACTCCATCAGGCTACAGGAACAGCTGATAGCTAGAATCTCCTTGCAGGCTGTTTTGTACGTATCTGATACTGTACAAGGATTAGGTTTGTTTGGCCAATTGTGTAAGCTGGAGCCATTCCTCTAACTCAGATGTCCTTTCAGGATCCCTTCACCTCCCTTCACCTAGGGCATAAAGGGGCAGAATGAGCCTTACCATTCCTCATTTCCTTCACTGACACCAAATCCTGTAAGAGTAGGACTCCTTAGTCACAAGGAAATTGTGTTATAGAATCCATGCAGGGAAACGCATCTCAAAGAACCAAAGTTACTGTAAAATAACTCTTTGTACAGTTCCATTCAGATAAGAAGAACAGCAATGTTCTCACAATGCATGCTGATTAGGATTTTTGTTATACAGAAAAACCATGTACAGGTAAATATCTAGAAAAATTTAGGAATAGATGTGACATTACGTGCAGAGTATAGTCTGGATTGATGAACAGCTGTCTTCTCAGTTCTCCACATTGGAGTGCTTTTTGCACTGCTTTGTTGTGAGCACTACCACTGTTGCTCTACTACTCTCACACAGCATCCAGCATGTAAGTTACTCCCAGTTAGATTGTCTGAACGCTATGGCCAGCGACTCATAAATTAATACTGCAGAGCAACACCAGCAAATTCCCAGTACCAGACTTCCTCAGAAATGTGTACCTTGTAGTGCCCAGCTCTCTTTTGGACAATACAAGGTCATATAAAGTCAATCTTTTTTTTTTTTTTTTTTTATTAGAAATGATGCACACAAATCCAAATGGAGTTTCTCAAATACCTCAATCCAAAAACACTGGTTTATCTAATAGTAAAACTAATTACTGAAAGATTTTAAGTGACTGCGTGAGGCATAAGTCAGAATTGGCTTAAAAAAATCAAAATTTATCATAGCCCTGTAAAAAGGGGGTTAAAGAACAGTTACTTACCTCATAACTGTTGTCTTCAAGATGTTGTTCATGTCCATTCCATGTAGATGTGCGTGTACAGCATGCATGCATCGTCAGAAATTTTTCCCTTAGCAGTACCTGTTGGGCCAGCAGGGGAGCCCCCTGGAGTGGCACCGCTATACTGGCCAATATATACTCCTGCTGGCCCACCACCCACTCAGTTCCTTCTTACCGCTCCTGACTGTCATTGGAATGTGCAGCGAGGAATGCCTGGGCCTCAAGGCTTCAAGCCTGGGAAAAGTGCCAGAGGCCTATGCCCTGCGGAGAACCTCAAGGGCGGCCCAAGAGACCACCCTGCCCTCCTGCAGGAGGGCTCTAAACTCAGGCCGTGTGTCCCTGGGGAGCAGTTCGGCAATCACTCGAAGAAGAACATGGGGTACTGATGTGGAAAAATAAATACTCCCTGCATTTTTTTTTTTTTTAATTCCTGTGTTTTTCCTTTCAACCTTTTGCTTGCCCTCAAAAGGTCTTAATCTGCCCGACAAAAATGGCAACAAATTTTGTGGCTGAACTCTAGCAGTGATCAAAATAGAAGAATTTGATTTTGAAATAAGCAATCAGATAATATTAATTTTTTTTTAATTCTTTTGAAGGTCTGTGGCCTGCTTGATCAGACTTTGTGAAACAGTTACAAAGAGCTTTTTTGCAATTGATACTACATTTAGCAGTGCATTGCATCTGCATTTGTGTCATCCATAAGCTCATTGAAGTATTCCCACATGGCAGAAAACCAGTATTGAGATGTCCCAAGAAGAGTTGCGCAGCAACTGTGTGCGCTGTCTCTTGGCCACAGATGATTATAGCTTGCATTAGCAGCCATGTATCTGAAAGTATGGCTGACGGGGAAAGGCACTGTTCCTCAGTCTTCTCTCTCTCTCTCCTGCCCCATTAGCCCACCCCCAGTTTGAATAAGACTCAATTCAAGCAATTCTGAGTCTTCAAAAGACCTGTCTGATGAGGATGAAAAGCAACAAATCTGAAGACAAACATACGAACTTCATTGAGTACTACTAGTACAATCCCATGTATTGATGTCTTCCTGGTAATAAATCAGTATGAAAATATTCTGTATTTAAAGTTCTGGTCGTATGTTTGAATCCAGCTTTTTCTGTTCCTAGGTGTGTCCTCAGAATCTCAAATGCAAATATTTGGATCAATTGTGCAAAGGCTAACCTAGCTGAGCCTAAGAAGTTTTTAATCCATTTTGTCCTTGTTTGCATAAGTTGTGTATGAATAGAAGATGGTTAAAATGCCTGGTGTGTTTCCTGTTGTACATCTTTATAGTTGTTAAATGCATTCTGCATTTTGAATAGCAATCTTAGACTAGTGCTGATAACTCATATTTTATTTTACATTTTTCTTTTACATTTTACATTCCTTTACATTTTTATTTTGTTTACCCCTGGAACAAGTTGTGAAATTTGGTTTCTTTGGACTGCAGTCTCTAATTCATTTAAATCTTTTGAAATGAAATCTTCCCAGACACTGGTTGAAGTTATTTAAAAAGGGTACCGTATAATAATCAAGAGTTGTGTTTTGGATTTTTTTTAGATTGTTTAAAACTATGTTGAATTTACATTTGTTGAATATTTCAGAGGTCTGACTGTCATACCCTCCTCCCCCAACTTTCTTCTGAACTCCTGCAACTTGATTAACCCCAATTTAAAAAAATACACATTGCATGTTTTGATGGTTTAAATTTCTAACAGGCTTCTGAAGCTTTTTTATGAGACTTCTGAAAGCCAGAGACCTGATGGTGGGAGGAAGTTATTAACTCTCCTAGTGTAACTTCAGAGGAAACTTAATGAAAACTCATTTATTTAAAATTTATTATTTTCTAAACCAGGGCTATTCAACTTTGGAAGCCTCAGGGACCACAGTGATATTCACAGCACATGCCGAGTGCCGTAACTTAAGCGAGGTTGCATATACATGCAAATATACGTGTATATATATATTATATGCAAACAACTTTTTTCACACTGATGGGCATGAATACAAAGATTAAATTTTAATCCACTGACCCAAACGTGGCCAGTGCAAGCCAGTCAGCACCTTTCAGGCTCTGCCCAGAAGGCTAAGCAGCCAGCACTTCCCACAATTCCCCGGCGCTCCTGGCACCTCCTCCCTGAGGGCTAGAAATGCCGACACTCTGTACCTGTCTGTTCTAGCCAGGCTGTCCGCTTGTATCTTTCAGTGCTCATCCTGCCTGGGAGATGCCTCACTGTTGTGGCGTGTGTTCCTATTGGAGGCCATGTTCAAAGGATCCCACACGTGGGCCGTGTGTTGAGCCCTGCATAAACCCAAGCCACACTGTGGGCCACAAACAAATGGGCCGCTGGCTGCATGTGGCCCACAGGCCGCATGTTGAGTAGCCCTGGCCTAAACCATTATGGAAACGTAGTGCTGAAGAAAAAAGTATATGGATGTCAAAATATGCTGTTGGTTTTCATTACTAGCAGTATTTCCTAGGCATAATAAAACTATCTATGGTACATTTAAAATGTGCAACTTATAACACAGGTTTTTAAGATGTCTTTAATTTGTGGCAGAAAGTGACTTAGTAGCTTCACAAATTAAATTAGGGTAATATGGGTGCCTCTGTTTTGTTGAATACTGAATCTGTACATCTGGTACATTTCAACTTGTAATTGTCCCAATGTGAGGCATTAACACAAAAGGAAAGATATGATTTCTTGTTTTGAACAAAGAATTGGGAGTCAAATGCTTGAATTCTCACCTGGTTCTGATGTAGTTCCTCTTTGGCATTGGTTAAGTAATTTAGAGGTTAACTTTCAACATAAGGATGTAAAGAGATATGGGGTCGCTGCTCCAGCTACCTCTCACCCATGGCACGACGTTGTGGGCTGGTTAACAAGTTAAACCTATAGATTAATTGGTTAACATTTTAAAAGGGATTTTACATCCCTATTTCAAAGTCTCATTTTGGATACATTATTTTTTGGTGACCTAAATTTGAGATATCTAAAGATCTGATTTTTTTCAGAAGCAGGGCACACATACAGGGTTCTAGTTAAAGCTTAGAATTTCTGAAAATCTTACCCTATAGGCTTATTGAACCCTCAGAGACAGCTTTTGAATGTGTGAATCCTAACTCTGTGCATGCATGTGTGCACCCCATCTCTAAAATGTTATAATTCACTTTTAAAAAGGTTTTGGGTATCAGTTTGTTAATGTTTGTGGATTGCTTTGAAGATGCAAGCTGCTGTAAAGTTTCGTTAGCTCAGTCTACTATTCATTGGGGAGAGTTCTAGAGTGTGTCTGTCTGTGTGTCTGCCTGTTCAAGAACTCCTCCTAAATAGTAAGAGCTGGGGGTGCACCCCACCCCGTCCGGGACTGCCCAGCTCTGAGCCTCCCACCCCCACAGGTGCCCTTGGGGGAAGGGGGGGCTGGAGGCCCTCCCCCCCATTTAATGTGGTAACACTGCTGGCTGTTCCCTTTTATCAGGGAGTGAAGGGAAAGTGCACAGTTTGTTGCATTCCTCACTCTGGCTGGAGAGCACAAGGGGCAGATGAACCTGGACCTGCCTGAGTTGGGGGACATGCATCCTTCCCCTAGCTGTGCCTGCTGGAGCTTCAGCAACCATGGAAATGTGTTTCTCACCTGGCCCCAAGTTGCTGCAGTGGGAGGGGGCAGGGGTAGTCCTCTTTCCCCATTGCAGCTTGCATACTGAACCCCTTACCTCAGAGCAATGATTCAAATGAAGCATGTACATTTTCTTTTTGTTTTCCAAAAAATAAAAATGAATTAAGTTAAGGACCCGAGCAATGCTGGGTAAGTCTTCCAGTTTAAAATAAAATATTTAAACTTTGAGTTTGTATGGGAGAGGGAAATTTGGATCTGAAATGTTCATGGAAGGCCACATTATTATGGTTCATGTCTGTTGACCACGTCTTTGAAACTGCAAACTTGCTCATGCCGTATATATTAATTGAGCAGATTTGTTTTAATTGAAGTTAATTTATCTGTCTGTCCTACTCTGTTCCCCTTTTGAAAGCAGATGCTTTATCAAGACTTCTTAGAAGATAATCTTGTTTGCAGCCACTTAGAAATGTAGCTAATTAAATCTAGTTTGAAGTCCAACTACAACCACTTTTTATTTTAAAAGATAGGAAACTAGTTCATCTTTAGAGAAAGAAAAATCGTTAGTTTTCTCTTGCCGTTACAGACATCATGTTTTGTCTCTTTTATAAAAAGAAATATGAAACAAGTTAAATAATGAATTAGTTTGTTGGCATAGAAGTTAGCAGAAAAATCAGTTATATTGAAAACTGCTTTCTCACTCACTTTCTATCAATGTTCCATCTCTGAAAGATGGATGAGGCCTTTTCACCCCTTTTTTGTGTTTTTTTTAGAGCTGAGAAGTCCCTCTCTAATGGCTATTTTTAAGCATCTCTCAGAGCTGTCCACCATGACTGAATTGGTCGTATACTTTATAAGTAACTCCATTCTTATGAGTGTGTGTGTGTATATATATGATATCTCTGCCTTTGTAATTTCCACTGATGAAGTGGGTTTTACCAATGAAAGTTTATGCCCTAATAAATCTGTTAGTTGTTAAGGTGCCACAGGACTCCTTTTTGTTTTTGCAGAGATGGACTAATGCAGCTACTCCTCTTAAGCTAATACCATGTTATACTCTTGTATAAGCCTGAGACATTCCAAAGGGCTTTGTAAATTATTGTGGGCTCATGGCTCACTTTGAGAAACACTGCTCCAGAAGAAACTGTTCCACTATGGAAATTAAAGAAGTTTGAATATTCAGCAGCTTCACTTGTAGAATATGTAATGGACACAAGATATATTAGTTCTGTAGTATTCAATATGTATACAGCACCACTGAAATATGAGCACCTTCAGGGAGAAGGGTGACAGCTCATGGTCAACAAATGTGTGCTGTACAACAAATGAGTCTGAGTATCCATATGTTTGAACATTGAGTGTATTGTGACTTATGTATTTCCTTTGGCAGTTGCTTTGTATCCTGCAACAGGTCTTACTGCTTTGGTAAATGTAAGAGTGTTACGTCCTGTTGTTGAATATACTGTGTATATATTCTTGCCAATCTTTCTCCAGAATGTACAGTGTTTTCTTATAACAGTTGTCTCTAGCTTGACAGTTTTACAGCAGAAAAAAATGTGAAACAGTTGTAATCAAAACTAAACGTTACTTATTAATTTTTTATTCAGCAACTTTTGTTTTCATGTAGAAGAGCATCAAACCATTATTTATTTTTTATATTTTATTTAGGTAACATCTAGTGACCCAAACACACATTAGGGTCCTATTTATGCTATGCATTTTTCAAACAAGAAGAGTGTGATAATCCCTGCACTGAAGAGTTTCCATTCTTACATAGTGAAAACAAACCCTTGAGGGAAAGAATATAATGTGCAAGAAGAGTGAACAATATGATTATCTGCAAATGTCATGTTAGTCTTATTTTTTGTTGGTTTCCTTTAAAAAAAATGGGGTTTTGCGGAGAAGGAAGAGGCAGGAGACTTTAAGGGATGGGAATTAAGATAAAGGAAAGAAGAAAGTGAGGAAAGGGTAGGTTGGAGGACAAGTGAAGTGAAGAGACTGAGGGGAGGGAGTTAGAGAAAATAGTTTATTTAAAAAAAAAAAAAAACCTACAGGAAAAATTTCCCAAAGTAAAAACTAGAGGGTTGGGAGGATGTGATGATTCCTTGGCATACTAGAATTGAGGCACCTGATTAAGCACTTGCCCTCAGTATGAAGAAACTGTTGTCTGTCTCTGCTAGGACTCAGCTCCCCAATGCCACAGGCTACAGGCAACACAACTGCCCCTCTTTAGTTCTATATAGGTCCCATTATCTCTCCAGATTAGCGAAAGGCAAACTCCATCCATTCTAAGCCTCTCCCTGGTGTGTCCAGTCCTGGTCCACTGGACATACACTGTACACAGATCCACTGATTCCAAAGAAACAGTACATCCCAGCCCATCAGTTCTACCTCCAATCACCGCTCTGCTTCACGCAGCACTTAGATATGTTTATAGTGAAATCAGTAATAGATTTATTTAACAAAGCATAGATATTCAAAATAATAGTAGTGGAATAATTGGAAGCAAATGACTTCATATAGAATAAAATCATAACTCATTCTAGAGCCTAGACTTAATGAAGATATTCTCATGTATAATAGTGTTGCACACCTGTGCTTTACAGGCAGGTAGGCTGTGACCCCTTCCCCCTTTTTTTGCATGACAGACAAATGCTTTCAGCTTGTCTCCTTCCTGATAGATCCAGGGTGTCTCTTGGAACTCCTTGAGAGATCAGCACAATCCTTTCTTCTTATTCATAAACAGGACACTTCTTGCTGATTGTGAAATCCACAAGAGAGGAAAGCCATAGGGGTGGAAAAACCATTCTCTTGATTAGCATTAGGTTTGGTATACAAAAGGACCTCCTCTGTTAAGTGGATAATACACATATGACCAGAAGTTTCAAAGGGGTAGCCGTGTTAAATCTGTAACTAGAAAAATGTAAAAAAACAAATAGTTTTGCAGCACTTTAGAGACTAACGAAAAATGTAGATTGTGTCATGAGCTTTCGTGGGCATAACCCACTTCAGATGAATGGAGTTTAAGGGGTCCAGTTCTCAAATAAATATCACAGAGATGGGAAGGGGTGGGGGGAGGGGAAAAAAAAAGAAGGGGGAAAGAAATTGTCAATTAGTGTCCATGCTAAATGAAGAAATGGGTTGTGCCCACAAAAGCTCATTATACTACCTACATTTTTTGCTAATCTCTAAGGTGCTGCAACACATATGACGAGTCAGGGAAATAAGTGTCTGTTGTCTCCTACCTGAAAGTAACCTATCCAAGACGCGTCATCTCCTGGTCACCTATCTTACCAAGACCTTAAGAATGTAAGTTCTTCTTTTAGTGACGTCCCCAGGAGGTGTAGGGCTCGTCCCAGCACCACGGATTGGAGGCTTTGATAGCAGTAGTAAGCCAGACCACCCATATGCAGTCAGCATCTCGTGCCTTTCTCTCGTGTGCGGTCCGGCTCCCGCCTTTCCTTCGTTACTGCCCTTGGTCGTAGATGGAAAGAGCTCTTCTCAACGGCTACACAAAGAATTTAAAAATTACTACTTTATTCTTTCATAGTGTATATAGTTATAGTTCTTGTTCTATTGTTAGTTAATTAGTTAATTGGTTCAAAAAACCCCCTTCCCCATTTACTTTCCCTCACCAAAAAAAAAAAAAAAAAAGAAGAAAGATAAGAGGATGAAAATAAAAGGAGATTTGAGGTATGTCAACAGACCTACCTCCTACGATGCCCTCATCACCATGCTTCAAGAAATACGCGTTGTGCCGGGAAGCCATGCTGGCCTCAGACAGGCACTCGGCTTGCTTTCGATGCCTCTGAGAGGCCCATGTGCCACAAAAATGTTCTCATTGCTGCAAGCTCACTGTGAGAGCTCGTTGAGATAGGGAGATGCATTTACATATGCTCCTCTTCAACAAGGCATTGCAGCCTCCTGATACCTCATCAGAGAAAAATAGGCCAGAACTTCATAGGGCCTCAAAACTCAGGGATTCTTCCCCAATGGTGGGGTCTGCCCTAAAAAAGCGCTCTTTGCCAACATACTCCTTTCCGTCTGTACTGGTGAATGAAGTGATGACCCTGGATAGCCCAGTACTTCTGGCACCGTAGCAGCATGGCCAACGGCGGGCTTGGACCCAAAGGGTTGGCACTGGGCTCAGTCGGTGCTGCAACAGATGAGGATTTACAGCAGTCGGCACTGAAAGCTTCATCAGCACCGGCAGCTGCACAGACCAGTCAGCCGGCACCGACCTTGGCACTGTAACCTCTCTCTCCAACTCCCTCCTTTCCAACGTACTTCCCCGGCACCGATTGCAGAGAATGCATTGCCGCCGCTGAGGAAGGCACGGGCAAAATCGCACAGACCTATCAGTCCCAGTCCTCCCCCAACCTTCTCACCAGCACCGTCTCGCCAATGATACCAGGTTCACCGTTGCGACATAGATCTCCTCCACCTTTACCACCGACGCTGGGGTGGGCATATCGAACCTATCATCCACGATATATGTACCCCTCTCTTCCTCCTTCGTCAAGAGGTTCCGTGACTCTCCATTCGCCAAGCATGTTGATCCGTGAGAGGCATTGGGAGGAACATAGGAGCGTCTACTCTTCCAGGCAGCTCTCCCTTACATATCAATACCATGGTCACCACAGGTACTACTTCGATCGTCCCTGCTGTTCGTACTACAGCCGACAATACTACCATTCCTTAAGACATTGGTCCCCCTGCTGTTATCGATCCAGCCACAACCAGCATGACTCACCTCCTCCAACCACATCGACACAACATCAAGACCCCCCCCCCTTCACATCACTCGGAAGAGGGACAAATCTCTGACCCTGATGAACAACAATTGGACACATCACCAACAGCTCAATCCTCCTCCTCACCAGACGAGGCTGTTATTCCGGGTGATACATCCCCTCCTGACAACCTTAAGGCACTCCAGGAACTATTCAAAACAGTGGCTGCTAGCCAAGAGGTACAGCTAACATAGGTCCAGGAGAAACAATACGGTCTCCTTTGCAGCCATCCCAGTGGGCAAAGATTGCATTGCCAATCAATGAGGTGATCATGGGATCTGCTGAAGAGATATGGCAGACCCCTGTCTTTGCGCCCCCGACTAATAAGAGGGCTGACAAAAAATATTTTGTGCCGACCAAGGGTTCCAAATTCTTATTTTCACATCCACAGCCGAATTCCTTGGCCATTGATGACGCCCAACAGAGGGCAAAATCCCCTCAGTATAAGAATGCCTCAGGAGAAAAGGACAATAAACGAATGGACCTCTTCAGCAGGAAGGTATATTCCACCTCCACACTGAAACGACGCATAGCCAATTATGCAGCTCTGTTATCAAACCATAATTTCGATAACTACACCAAGCTGACGACATTGATGGCGCACTTGCCAGATGCCAGGAAGCCGATTTAAAAATCTATCATGCAGGAGGGCTACGCCTTGGCCAGGACGGGACTGCAAATTGCCATGGATGTGGTGGACACGGCAGCTTGATCTACTTCACCTCAATTGTCATGAGGAGATCATCATGGCTGCAGAACGCAGGAGTCCCACGTGAGCTCCAAAATAAGGTGGAGGACCTCCCGTTCAACAAACAGAAATTATTTGCCGAGAAAACAGATGAGTTCCTCCACTCCAGCAAGGATTCGAGAACTACCCTTCGAACCTTAGGCATGTACACGCCGCCATTCCACCGCAAAAAATACACGCCTTTCCAAAGGCGTTATGATTTCTCTTATCCAAGGTACCAGCAATGCCTGTTCGATCAACACCAACGAACAAGGTGGAGACCACAAAAGAAGCGTCAACAAAATAATCATCAACCCACTCAGTCTGTGACCAGGCAGAATGTTTGACAACCTGGTCAAAGGCCTGCAAAACCCCAACACGATAGAACAACCCAATTGTGTAACCGCCGTCTTCCATCATCGACTCAAACTCTTTTATCATCAATGGGCAAGCATCACCACCGACTGCTGGATCTTGGAGATCGTGATGACAGGATACACCATCCCTTTCATCTCCATAACTCCATCCTTCCCACCTACCCTGTCCCTCTTCAGGGACCCCTCTCACAAGCACTATTTACAATGCAAAGTCCAAAGGCTCCTCGATATCGGAGCAGTGGAACCAGTGCCACAAGAGTTCAAGGGCAGAGGTTTCTATTCCAATTAGTTCCTCACTCAGAAGAAAACAGGAGGATGGAGGCCTATACTTGATCTTCGGAGACTCAACTGATACTTATGGAAGCAACACTTCAAGAAGGTGATGCTTTCAGCCATAATTCTGGCATTAGATCAAGGGGATTGGTTTGTGGCCCTCGATCTTCAGGACACTTATTTTCATCTGTCCATCCACCCCGCCCACAGAAGACTTCTTCATTTTGTGGTCGGAGAATACCATTACCAGTATCGTGTTTTACCCTTCGGACTCTCGGCAGCCCCGAGAGTTTTCTCCAAAATCCTTGCAGTTGTGGCCACTTACCTTTGATGTCAGGGCATAGTGATTTTTCCTTACCTCGATGATTGCCTGATAAAGGGACCATCCAAGGATGAAACCTCACTCATGGTTTGTCACACAGACAGCTTTCAAGTCTTTAGAGTTGTTGTAAACCTCCAGAAATCAACCCTGCAGCCAACTCAAGATCTAGAGTTCATTGGGGCACATTTGGATTCTATGATGGCAAGAGCATACTTACCCGTGCAGAGGTATCAAGCAATACAGGACCTTGTTGCAATACTTACCTTGAGCCCGACAGTTCCGGTCCTGACGTGTCTACAGCTCATGGGCCATATGGCAGCTACGACTTTGTTGTCCACCATGCGAGACTCCACTTCCATTGCCTCCAACAGTGGTTAGCGTCGGTGTACGTCCCCTCAAGGCATCACGTTACCGAATGAGTTGTGCCAACACCTGCGGTAATATCCTCACTAAAATGGTGGACCAGCCCACGCAACCTTCTTGCAGATGTTCCTTTTCACCAACCTCAGCCCTCAGTGCAAATCACCACAGATGCCTCATCGACGGGCTGGGGCACCCACATGAACAACCCATCTGTACAGTGGAGTTGGACACAGGTGGAGACGACTCTCCACATCAACATCCTAAAGCTCAGGGCTGTATTCAATGGTGCAGACACTTCAGGACACACATTTCCGGCATCACAACCAGAATCCTCACGGACAAAGTTGCCACTATGTATTATATAAACCGCCAGGGCGGGGCCTGGTCCCATGCCCTATGTATGGAAGCGGTGCGCCTGTGGAATTGGTGCATTCGCAACAATGTCACACTCACAGCGTCGTACTTACCGGGAGTCAACAACATCACTATGGATGCCCTCAGCAGACAGTTTGCACCACATCACAAGTGGGAACTTTGGGATGACGTACTCCAGCACATCTTCATTCTCTGGGGATTCCCATGAATAGATCTGTTTGCATCCCAGGAGAACTCCAAATGCAGACAGTTCTGTTCCAGAGTTGGGATTGGCGAGGACTCACTGGGCAACACCTTTCTCCTCAGTTGGTCAGGCCCCCTTCTGTAAGCCTTCCTGCCCATTACACTTGTTCCCAGGGTGATACAGAAAATCAGAAGGGACAGAGCCAGGGTGATCGTGATAGCACCCTCATGGGTTCGCCAACTGTGGTTTCCCTTTCCTTTTTAAATGTCTCTTCAACCACCTCGTCCCCTTCCAATTCTCCCCAACCTACTAACTCAGGACCACGGGACTCTGCTCCATCCACAACTCCATGTTCTCCGATTGACAGCATGGCTCCTCGATGGTTCTTGAACACTGAGGACCTTTGCTCGTCCCCGGTGAAGTATATACTTCTACACAGCCGGAGAGAATCTACTAGAACAACCTATACGCACAAGTGGCACAGGTTCACTGCCTGGTGCACGGAAAAATGGGTAGACCCATATAGCGCACCACTGCATGATATTCTAGAATATGTCCTTTCCTTGCACCGCACGGGGTTAGCTATGCCCTCATTAAAAGTAGACTTGGTGGCCATCACTGCTTTCTGTCAGCCCGTACGTGGGGAGTCCATATTTGCACATTTTATAACTAAGTGCTTCCTCAAGCGTTTAACTAACCTTAATCCTCCGCATAAGCCCCCCTCCACCGCCATGGGAGTTGGACCTAGTTCTCGATACCCTCACCAGTCCACCTTTTGAGCCACTGGTGACAGTGTCTTTATCGATGTTGACAATGACAGTTACCTTTCTACTGGCAATTACCTCTGCCCGTAGAGTTAGCGAACTAGCAGCCCTATTGGTGGTGCCACTTTACGCTGTCTTAAGCAAACATGGTGTGATCTTACGTCCACATCCAACCTTTGTTCCCAAAGTCTGCTCTCAATTTCATACCAACAAGCCGATTGTCCTTTCAGTTTTTTTTCAAAACCTCATGCTTCCACGCAAGAAGTATTATTACATACCCTAGACATATGTCGAGCATTGGCATTCTACATCCAGAGGACCCAAACCTTTAGAAAGTTGCAACGTCTTCTGTTATCCCTTGCGGATCGATCCAAGGGTTATTCTTTATCATCTCAATGCATATCAAACATTATAGTGGACTGCATTAAGAAATGTTATGCTATCCAAAACAAACCACTTCCAACAACTCCCAGAGCTCATGCCACAAGAGCCGTCTCCACTTCCACAGCATTCCTCAAGGGAGTTCCCTTTACGGACATTTGCCGTTCAGCCGCCACCTTTATGAAACATTACGCTATTTTACAGCGTTGGGCCTCGGACTCAGCAGTAGCCTCATCGGTGCTTTCCACAGCTATTAAGCCATGACTCCGAGACCCTCCATCCAGTCATTCTGAACATTGCTGTACAGTCACCTACAGCGGAGCACCCACGGAGACATCACTTGAAGAAGAAGTTACTCACCTTGTGCAGTTATGATGGTTCTTCGAGATGTGTGTCCCTGTGGGAGCTCCACTACCCTCCCTCCTCCCCGCTTCCGAGTCTCTGTCTTGTCTATCTTTCAGATTTTCAGGCGGATGAGAGGAACTGGTAGGAGCCGGACTGGACATGAGAGAAAGGCACGAACATGCGAGATGCTGACTGCGCATGCGCGGTCCAGCCGACTACTGCTATCAAAGCCTCTGATCTGTGGTGCCGGGACGAGCCTGACACCTATAGTGGAGCGCCCACAGGGACACATCTCTCTGCTCCTGCTGTCTGGCCTAGATGTTTCTGAGGTGAGCCAATGTGCTCTGGTTTTCCCCCTCATGTAGTAGGGCCAGCCTGAACCTTTGAAAATAACGAGTGACATAAAAATAATGAGAAGTTAAAAAGCTAATAATGTAGTGAGCCTTTTTTATATGTATACAGGTAGTCCCTGACTTACGAATGGGTTATGTTCCGAACACCTGGTCGTAACTCGATTTGGTCGTAAGTCAGAAATACCCTTAAACGTGCTGCCCGCGCTGTTTGAAAAACTTGACGTACATGATTCTCAATTCGAAAATATTATAATGGGGTTAATGGGAGATTGGTTGTAAGTCGGTGTGTTCGTAAGTCGGGAAGTGGCTGTAGTGGGTAGCACTGTGAAAACTATTGAGCATTATGAGGCTCACAACATCAGGTGAACAGGGAGAAAGTATCCAGTCACCAAGATTTTTTTGTAAAAGTAGAACAAAAGCTTAGTTTCTTCAAAACGGGAATGGGTAATAGTACTGTATTTCAAAATCAATGTAATGCTGGTAGAATGAATGTTTGGGTTAACATAGTGCATGTGGAAGAGCCTCTTAATTCTCCAAGATCAAGAATAGAATCATAAAATACTAGATCTGGAAGGGACCTTGAGAGGTCATCAAGTCCAGTCTCTTGCCTTCACGGCAGGACAAAGCACCATCTAGATCATCCCTGATAGATGTCTGTCTAACCTGCTGTTAAATATGTCTAGAGATGGAGTTTCCGCAACCTTCCTAGTCAACTTATTTCATCCGGTGCTTAACCACCCTGACAGTTAGGAAGTTTTTCCTAATGCCCAACCTAAACCTCTCTTGCTGCAATTTAAGCCCATTGCTTCTTGTTCTATCATCAGAGGCCAAGGAGAACAGTTTTTCTCTCTCCTCCTTGTGACACCCTTTCAGATACATGAAAACTGCTATCATGCTCCCTCTCAGCCTTCTCTTTTCCAAACTAAACAAGCCCAATTTTTTCAGTCTTTCCTCATAGCTCATCTTTTCTACACCTTTAATCATGCTTGTTGCTATTCTCTGGACCTTCTCCAGTTTTTCCACATATTTCTTGAAATGTGGTGCCCAAAACTGACACAATACTCCAATTGAGACCTAATCAGCGCAGAATAGAGCGGAAGAATGATGTCTTGTGTCTTGCTCACAACACTCCGGTTAACGATCCCAGAATAATATTTGCGCTTTTTTTTCTTCTTTGCTTTTTGCAAGTGTTACGCTGCTGACTCATATTTAGCTTGTGGTCCCCTATGACTCCTAGATCCCTTTTTGCATTTGCTTCCCATTCTGTATGTGAGAAACTGATTGTTCCTTCCTAAATGGAGTACTTTGTATTTGTCTTTATTAAACTACATCCTGTTCACCTCAGACCATTTCTCCAATTTGTCCAGATCGTTTTGAATTATGACCCCTATCCTCTAAAGCAGTTGCAACCCCTCCCAGCTTTGTATCATCTGCGAACTTAATACGCATGCTCTCTGTGCCATATAGGATATGTTATCCTATTTTAAAAAAGCTATCAGATTGGTTTGATGTGATTTGTGCTTTACAAATCGATGCTGGCTGTTACGTATCCTCTTTATTATCTTCCAGATATTTGCAGATGAATTCCTTAATTATTTGCTCTATTGTCTTCCATGACTCATTAGTTAAGATGACTGGTCTGTGGTTTACTGGGTGGTTGTTCTTCTTTTCCTTTTTATAGGTGGGTACTATATTTGCCCCTTTACAGTCTTCTGGAATCTCTCCCCACTTCCGTGACTTTTAAAGATGATAGCTAAAGGCTCAGATACCGCCTTTATCAGCTCCTTAAGTATTCTAGGATGCATTTCATCAGGCTGTGGTAACTTGAAGATATCTCACTTTTGTAGGTCATTTTTAACTTTTTTTTTTTTTTTAACTTCAAAACTAGGGGTGGGGAGCTTCAGACAGCCCCTGAGGCTTTCCCCTTCCCCAGCATTGGGGAACCCTTGCTGATGCTCCAGCACCCCTGCTGCCTTGCTGCAGGGCTGGAGCACATAAAACCTACTAGCCTGGACAACCCTGGGCTCTGTTCTGTGATGGGAATATGGGGAGTGTCTTTCTCCTTCTCAGTCAGGAGCCACATCAGTGAGGTGTATGTTCTTTTTTTCTTTCTTGTGTGTGGCCCCTGACTAATTTGTCCCATCCTTGTCATAGTTGTGTTTATTTACTTCGGGCACTGTTTTTCTTTGTTTTTGTTTTTGTGCAGCTAGCTCTTTGCTTATCAAATGCAACCGTGACCTCGCCAAGTCGAAACAAATCCACAAAATTTACCTGATAACTATTTGCAGAGGCAACCATTCAAATTGACTGTGCTTTCTCTTAACTTTATGAAATGCTTTTGTTTCATTATTATTTGAAAAAATAACCAAAATAGTTGGATATTGATAGCTGGCAGTAGCAAATAGATTTGCATTTCTTTGATTTGTTTTTTGCTATAGATTATAGTTAAATGCGGATTATAGAACATTCTAGAACTGAGTGAATCATATCAGGCAAAGTCTATGTTTGCAGGCATTTGCTGTTAAAATGAGGCATTAATGAAAGAGAACGGATGGTTATTGAGAAACCCAGGTTCAGTTCCCTTCTGTGTCTAAGATTTCTTGTGTGATTTTAGGCTTTGTCTACACTGCCAATTAAGCAACAAAACTTTTGTCATGCACAGATACTTAACCCCACTAGCTCCCAAAAGACAAAAGTTTTGCTGTGGCAAGTGGCAGTGATAAGTGCTTTGTCAGCAGGAGTGCTCTCCTGTTGTCTTCCCAAATCCATGCTCAGAGAGAATGGAAGTATTTTGTCTGGAAAAGTGATAGCAATCAGCATTTACACTGTTCTGTGCCTTAGTTCTCCATATCCAAGATAGGGATAATAGTACTTCTCTGAATCATAGGGGTGTGGCAGAGGTACATACATTCAAGATTGTCAGGCACTGAGATAATGACAGTAATGAGAAAGAATGTGAAAATGTAACCATTTGCACGGTTAACTGATCAGAGGCAGCAGTGTGGGGAGCTGGCTTTTAAGCAAGCTCCCCATGTGCTCCCGGCTCCTATGGAGCTGGCTCCACTGCCCCTCCCCCCCACCTCTGTATGACTGGCTCTCCCCTTGCCCCTCCCTGCACATGTAACCATGTAACTGCTGACATTTTCAGCAGTTACATGATTACGCAATTAAACTCATTTTAACTTCCCTAGTAATGAGGGGAGTTTGGGGAGATAAGTAGCTAAAATAGATTAAGTAAATATAACTTCAGGAAGGACACAATTACTTATACCAAGCACATAGAATTTCAAAGAGATATTTCCCTTCCTCCCCACCTCAATCATGAATATTTTAAATCTTTCAGTCTTAACTTCTGTAGAATTTTATTCTTAGGGAAAACTGTGTCTCTACATTTTTTTTCTGACCATTTATATTTCATCTAAGATTGACCTTGGTAGGAAAATTTCACTGATATTTTGTATAAGCCGGAATTTTCTTTGCCTTCACAGCTCCTATCAGTGCCACATTCTAATTTGGTGTAGAATGCCTGCTTATATCTGATACAGAATTTGGTGTCCTTTGTACCAGGTTCCTTGTCTCTGTGATATCAAAGAGCATATGCAATCAGTGAGATCAAAAGGGATGATGCTGAGATTTTGGTCTTTGTGTGATTTAACTCAATGAAACCTAACAATTTTAGTAGAGGTGTTCAAAGAGTCTGTATAATTTCTTGCTTTATGACTCAAGTTGTGGCTTTGGTCTAGGGATGTAATAGTGTAGTCGATTAACCGATAAGCAAAAGCTTATAGGTTAATGCTATAGACTATACACATTTCCTCCCCCCTTCCTCCCCCCCCACCAGCCCACCAGTACATTTTTTAGCAGGCTGGCCTGCAGCCTGGCTCAGTTCTGGCTCACACTGGGTGTGGGACCTACCCCTGCTGTGGCTCTGCATTTAAAGTGTATTAAGAGCTGAATGGGCAGACATTAGGAGTGTATTAGGAGCCCGGCTCAGTTCTAGTTCACACCAGATCCGGGAGCTCAGATCCCGCCCCCCCCTGCAGACAGGGGCTGCTGCCACCCCGCACTGCTGCCTCTTTATCAGAGGTAGCAGCACAGGGCAACAAGCAGCTGGTCTGCAAGAGGAGCTCGTTTTTAAACTGGGTCCCCTCGCTGACTAGCTCCTGCCTGGCATCCTGCACTGCTGCTGGCCCCATCCCCAGGGACTATAGAATAGTCAACTAACCAATAAGAAATGATGAGGTTATTTGACTATTCAATTAACCGATATTTAACATCCCTACTCTGATCACCAGGAAAAAGTGAAGGTAATCTAATTTGTTACTATAGTAATAGAGATTTGGAATACTGCACCCAAAAGATCTTTGATCTCCCATCTCACTGTTTGAGGGCTATGTCTCTAGTATGAACACACATGAAATTAGTTACTAGATTTTTTTTGTGGGTCATTTTTCTTGGGAGATTTATTATAGTGTCATTATTACTGTATCTTTTCAGTCAACTTAAGGCAAGGTTAGCCTGGCCACCTCCATATGCCAGGTTTGAATTTGATTCTTTCTTGTCCCTTACCTTTTTAGGGACTTTTACTCCTGTTCTATACTTAATTTTCAGAAGTAAATTTAATCTCTGAATCAAGGAATTGAATGTTGACATGGTATACAGGAATTTTTGAGCATATTTCTTAGATATGCAGTTAAATGAAGACAGCAAATTATGGCTCCATGACTGCATTTCACCTTTTCCAAATGTGCCACAATTTTGAAGGGAGATGCTGAGCTGTTGAGTATAAACCATGCAAGGCATTTGGTTTTAGTGACCTAATTCAGTTTTGCTAATGCACATATGGTTTCTTTTGTTTAATTAGAATTATTTTTCTGGTTTTCTCTCATGACAGAAGAGGTCAATAAGATCTGTTCATATACCAATAATAATTGGAAAATGTTTTTTTAAAAATGTACTGTAGTTGTAAGTGTATATTAAAGTTGTAAAGGTGTTTTGAGTTTCTAGATGGTATAAATCCTGAAGGAGCACTATTTACTGTTAGTCCTCATCATGACTGACAATATTTGATCATCAGGAGCGAACAAACACATGAATTCTGAGAACTATGTCTGTACAAGACTTAATTATCCCAAGGCTAAGGTATTTCAAGAATCAGTAGCTATGCTCCATTTAGCAAACTTAAACATTGATATTTTTTAGCAGTCTCTTCTCTTTTCATTGATGCAATCCTGACTTTCTGTAATGGGTATTTTGACAGAAACTCCATGTTTTGTTTGGAGTAGTTGGATGTCAGATGGAACCATCCAGTACAGTTACGGGCTATAGTAAATCATGCTTCCCCCTCAACACTTTTCCATGTGTATTTAAAATAGAATTTAAACTGATTTTATTATTGGCAGTCCATATAAATTTTGAGAACCTTATTTCAGAAATGTTACAATGTTTATATTCTAATCAGGATGTATCTGGATTTAAGTGAGGGGGAATGTTTGAGTGGTGATTGAGGCAAAATTTAATTCTAAATTAAAATAAGCCAATTTTAATGTAATTAGAAATGTATTTGTATAAATTTAATACACTAACTTTAATAAATGCTTAATAGATATGTATCCATGTAAACCATAAAAAAACCTTTCTGCTTTATAAAGGATAAAAATGTAGGTGCAACATTGGAGCAATCCTTCAATAAAATCTTTCTAAAAGGGAAGTTGGTATAAATTAAATGTTTACCTTTTGTGGCAGTAAATTATACATTTTAATAGGATTCAATAATTTTAAGTATGAATAAGATATGCAGCTATGTGAGTTTGAACAAAAAGATCCAAAGCAAATGAAGGTGTTTTTCTTGTTGTTGTAAGTTGACTGTTTATGGGATTTGAGTAGCATTTATCTGCCCATCCATGTTGAGGGTCTCCCCCATCTTCTTCTGAAGAAACTGATTGATATACTCCACAGTCAAAAACAGGCTACTAAATTAGACAGATCTGTGATCTACTTCTTTACAGTAAATCCCCTCAGTGCTTCCAAGCAGTAAGAACTGAGTTACCATTTCACAGATGGAACCAGTACTGTCCTATGCAGTTCTTCTCCTCTTTTAATGTTTGATCAATTAGATGTTTTGAGTTTCACACTGGAGATCAAATATACCTCTTTGTATGGCACCTAAATCCATAATTCTACTCAGGGAGGTTCCCACATCTATTACCATGGGCCTTCAGTTTACATGTGGCTCTGGGGGCAGAACTCAGATCTGTCAGTCACTGACAGCTGAGGAGAAACCATTGACCCTGAAGACTTAATAGTACTTAATTTTTCATTTTTTTCTGCTGTGATGTCTACATTTATTTTAAATGAATAAAAGTAATAATTTAAATTGTCCAGAGAATGCAGAAATGTAGGTATTGGATGTCCTCTTTGGCTTACTCATGTTACTAGTAGCCATTTTATTTCATGAAAGATGTGGACAACATGAAAATGTGTGACATGTGATTTCATATGTGTATTACTATCAAATTACAACCAGTTTTTTTGTGGACAAAACAGGGTACTGCTCCTCAATGAGAGTTGCTTCCTTGCAGCATTTCAGCTTTTAACCCTATGAAGTTTTGACAGTAAGACTGTACAAATAAAGACCACTATTTTCTTTATAATGGAATGGAGATAATTTTGTCATTCTCCTACTCAAAACATGAATTATTGTGACCAAATTTTGAAAAAAAGGAAAACATCCTCCTGTACAAAATAACAGGCATGGAAGTTTTTTTGTTGTTGCTTAGAACAAAAAGCCTTCTGAAAGTGGCTGTTCAATGTACAACAGTGATCAAAAAGGGAAATAAAACATTTGCATTTCTAAAAATGTGCTAGAAAAAATACTTAGATGCCGTGGATTCTGCTGGGAACCTCAAGCTTGGCTTTCCCCAGCGGAGGCCGATATGGCCTGCTAGGCTAATTGATCTTGATAGCATGTTGGTGGGGATGAGCATCAGATGCTCTATTGGACTCTACTAGGCTTCTTTGGATTGACTTCTCCTGGGTTTAGAGGATATGGAGATTGGGGATAGTCTCAGGTGCCAAAAAGAATTATCACACTGGATTATCCAGATCTTCATAATATCTTCCTTTCCTTTCTTACATATTCTGGCAAGCAATGAAATTGCTAACTAAATATGACCAATGATAAATTGTTACCATCTATTAAAATAGACTAGGCAGGCCACACTTTTAGTTATTGCTTCAGGCTTTGCATTTGTAGGTATGTTACAACTGAGTCAGTTACAGTTGGCTTGAAGGGATCTTGGTAATCTATGAGCTGAAGACATTAAATGAAAGGTTAGAAAACAAGAAAACAGGATGAAAGAAGAAAAGTGTTGGTACACTGTACTAGCTCAATCAGAACCTGGTTTTGATTCCAAGGAAACATTCCGGCATAAGGGAATTGCCAGAGTGTAGAGAACACTGTCATCTCAAGATTCCCACTATCTTGTCAAAACTCTCACAAAGGTGGTTAATTGTACAGCTTTTTTTTTTCCATTGCTTAAGCAACATAATAGAACCATTTTTTGGTGTGAAATATTTACGCATTTCCTGTTTTCCTGTTTGCTCATCCTCGGTCTTTTTACTAGTTGTGACTCTAGAATTTGCTTTGTTTCACGGTTAGGCTGAAGTAGTGGTTGTTTGTGTTTTGAAGTGAGTTGAATGAGATGGATTTTCATGGCAGCAAAGATAAAATATTTGGCCACTCATTGACTTCAGAAAATTTAACCAGTAATACGTGTTATTAGTTCAACCACATCTTACCCAACTCTGTTCTTGAGATTGTTGATTTCTTATTGCTTTAGACATTTATTATAAAGTGATTTTTCAGCATTATAGAAACATTCAGTGTCTGTCATTAGCCAGGGCCATTGTTCAGGCTAATAAGTTGAAGAGCTGGCACTGAAAGCGTTTGGCTTATCCTTTGCCTTTAGTAGTAAAAAGAAAACAAAACTGGTTAGCTATACTTTCCAAGCTTTTCTGATAGCAGTTAGCATTTACAGACTAAATATTTTCAGTCAATCAGCTGCTTCTTTTTGGGGTAAAGGACCACATCAGCCAATAAAAATTACAAAGTAATTGAGTCCTACTTTTCAATAGAAAGTGGCCTAGCAAATTTTTATGACTTTAGGTATAGAATGAAACCTGTTTCATCAACCATAAGTAATAATTTTGTCAGTGATACTTCTTTTTCCCAACATTTATTAAAGAGTTAGTTTCCTAATATTCATATTGCTTTTGTCTTCCTTTTTAGTAGAACTGAATACCTCATTTAGATCATGTACTTCCATATTTATTCTGTGTTGCTTGGGTCCTTAAGGAGGGTCTTGGGGAAGGGGGCTGAGGGTATGGGGGGGTGCAGAAGTTCAGGATTGGGGGGGTGAGGAGGGACTTTGCGCAGTGGGACTGTGTGAGTAGGAAGGGGGGGCTGAAGCTCCTTCCCCCAAGATTTGTACCAGGGCTGCTTCCCCTTCTGTTCCTGTAAGGGTGAGAGAGCAAAGTGCACATCTCATCTGCCCCTGGAAGCTCCCCAGTCAGAGTGAGGAATGCAGAAAGCTGTGTACTTTCCCCTGGCTCCCTGATGAAGGGGAATAGCCAGCGATGTCCCGGTACAGCTCTTGGAGGTGGAGGGGGGGAGGAGTTGAGCTTCAGCCCTCCCGCCTTCCCTAAAAGGCATCTGGTGGGGATGGGAGGCTCAGGGCTGGGGCAATGCCAGATTAACTCCTAGCCAGCCCCTTTTATCTGCCTGGTGATAGTTTCTTTTCTGTATGATGTTATGAGAAGCAATCCCATTCCAGGCATGTCCCATTTTTCTGGCACAATCAAGCCCTTATGTTGCTTTAAGTTATAAGAGGAAGCTGTATACCAAATTTGGTGGTCTTAACTCTCAGTTTTTAGGATGAGTTCTTGAACAGACAAACTCTAATATAGTAGATTGATTAATGATTCGGCTCTGTGGAAGGGTCACAAACTATTAACTGTTCTGTGTTCTATCTACATGATAGCAACCATCTGTGGTTGCAAAAATAAATCAATAATAAAAACAGAATAAAATTCCTAATTTAATTCATACAACATAGAGGACAGTGTGCAAGTGTTTTCATGTGTATGTCCATATGTACATATACATAATAATTTGGCAGCAAAATCAATGAAAATGGGATTGTTGATTTTACTTTATCTTGGGGGCATGGCAGGAGGTCTCCAGCAAACCTTTGTGAATTTTGATATTTGCTCTACATAGAGTAATTTCAGAAAATATATTTGCAGAAACGTAAAAATTTCTGTGTTCTTCCTCCTTTCTGTTGCTGGATTCTGTTTTATTGCCAAAAGACTTTGTGTGTGTGTGTGTGTGTGTGTGTGTGTGTGTGTAAATAAACATTTTCTTCGGTGTTAAGGCTGTTCATCATGCTAAACTCTTTAAAAGAAGAATCCTGTAGTCTGAAATGTGTGCTATTGCTATATCTTTGCAGGCTAGTGGTCTCCTTAGCAGAAAGATAATTTACAAGGTAGGAATAAAATTTTAATTCCAGGGATGCCACAGTCCAATATGAATGATGGTCACAGTCACTTCTAGGGTATAGTATTGTCCCATTTTATCTGTAATGTTACCAAATTAAACAGACGGGGTAAGTGATCTAACATAAGATTCTGTTCACATCCATTTGCATCTCACACCCATTAATAATGAGAAATGAGAGAGGAGGAATATCAACATATATGGCAGATTATAACTCTGAAAATGCCATTAATTTTTTTGTTTGCTTGAATGTAGTGGGGGTGCTTTAATAAAATGCTTAATTAAAATGACTAGTTGAGTTTGGCTTTTTTTAAACTAATTTTCCCTTTCATAAAAAAGCAGAAAAACATTAGAAAAATGTATTATGTAGTATGTAACATCCTTGCCTTCAGTGAATTATTTGAAGACTGTGACACCCTTCCATTTCTTGTATTTGCAGAGAAGTTGCTTATTTGTCTGCTGCATAGCTATAGAGTTACAGGTGTAAACATTGTTTTGGAAAGATATATTGTACTTACATATGTGTATAGTTTTGCAAATTGAGAGGCATCATGGGTTGGCTTGTAGTCTGCTCCCATTTTCTCTCCCATTTAAGCTCTCAGCCCAGTGTATTGATTCTATTTTCAGCTTGTTGCCAGGCAGATTTTTCTATTACTATTTCTTGTTGCTCAGCCTCCAGCGTCTGATAGGTGTATGCAAATTAATCTTCAGCAGCCAACCAGAGGGGTTATGCAAATCTCCACTCAGTCCTGTGACATCAGACTAGTCAAGTATAGTTTCTGTTGCTCGGAGAGCTGATAAGGTGGCAACATGGCTGCAGGGGGCTTTCTTTGGGTATGTTTTTACATTTTAAAAAGATGTAATTATTTAATGCAAAGGTAAACAAATGGATTCCCTGGAAAGAAAAATCAATCTTCAAGTTTTAGTTACAGGAAATAAAACATTTTGTTCCTTCAGAACTTGAAGTTTTGCCTCCTTGAATTAGATTTGATGGATTTGGTGTGTTCAGTAGTAACCTATATCTGTGGCAGGGCATAAGTGACCAGGTGTGCAGTAAGCAAGCAGGCAAACAAAATAAACCCCAGCAGGTGTATATCATCTCTCTACAGAAAGCAAATCTTCCCTAGAGGAAAAACAAGCCTAGTATATTTATAGCATATTAAAGTTCAATTTCACAAAAATGCAAACAAATGCTCTTTTAGGTGTATTTTCAAATATCCATGTTTGGCTACCAAAAGAAAAGAATTAAAATACTAATGTTTGTATGTCACATAGTTAAACACAATTTCTTAATGCTGTTCCTGTTTATTTTACAGTGTTTTGCCATTTCCTCTTTACTCTGTTTTTTCATTATGTCTGACAAGTGACCTCAGAGGGCTGCTTCTAATGACATCAGATTCTTCTGAGATGCGCTGTCTGATGCCACAGTTGCAAAGGCTAAGAGGTCAGAGTTGCATCATTGCAGTTAGATGCAAGTAGACTGTGGACTAATTTAGAAGAAAGATTTTCTAAATGTAAGTGTAATTGCCTTACTTTCGTCAGTAAATAGAGTGCACACTGAGTTAACTGTAGCAGAACATTATATATTATGGTGAAGAGGCCTAACTTGGAATAGTGAATTCTAATATCTGTTAATGTTCTCTTGTGGCTTTAGTCCTGATATGTTTTGTCTAAGTGTTCATTGTATTTCTTCTGTAATATAGGTGTGGTTTAGATGATAATCTTACAATGTGCAGAAAAACTTCAAAAAGCAAAATTGACTTTTTAAAATACCTTTCAAGTTTTTCTTTGTGTAGTAGCTGTAATCTTTTCTTACCCCTTGTGTATGAATGCACACTTGAACTAGTCAATCTGTATTTTTGTGTGCATGTTGCATAGTTTCATTTCATTTGGGTATTAGATATCTTTAATTCTAGAGGAATTGTGATGTTATGTATCAACTTGTGTGACATAATTCACTCCGCTTGATATTGTTTAATTATGTTGTCACGTGGGTAGTGGTAATGATTAATCCTGTTATGTCAAAAAATGTGCATAAGACACAAAAAACACCACAAATGTGTTTTAAAATGTACTAGCTCATCTTTAAGCTATGTTTAACTCAGATTATACTTATAAGCAAACATATTTGCTTTCTTATTTGGATCACTGTGTTTGAATATTCACTTCCGCTGTTTTACAAGTGTGTAGCAGTATCAATATTTATATGTAGAGCTTTGATGTATTCCATTTGATGGAAAGCTGAATTTTTCTATTCTCTGTAAAGTGTAAAACTCCACAATAGTTCTAGGAAGAAGCGGGGGAAAAAAGGCTAGCAATTCTTGTTGTTATGACTAAATTCCCCTCATGAAATATTGCCAATTTTCATAATCCAAATATGCCTTGTAATTCTGAGAACAAATTTAGGCTCAGAGCAGCTGCCCTGTAATGTAGGGAGAGAGTTCTAAAACTAATGTCACAGTTACAGATTCATTAAGCCACTTAGCACATCCAGGAGACACAAGACAAAAAATGAGGCAAAATCCAAGCTTTTACCTTGAGGTTGAAGAAACTGTTACTCAAATAGAAATGGTATCGAAAAGTTGAAAATACTTCAATCTTGAATTCTGTTAGCTAAGATCTAGATTCAGCAAACCATTTAATCATATTTTAGTCATAATCACTTTTAAATGCATGCTTAAATGCCTCACTGAGGCCATATCTACACTATCACACTTACTGTGGAACATCTGTATCTGTACAGCTGTGCCACTGTAAGATTGCTCATGTAGCCACTCTGTGCCGATGGGAGAGCTCTCCCGTCAATGTAATAAAACCAGCTTAATGAGTGCCACTATCTGAATGGATAAACTTAAAAAAACAACAGATGGTCTGGTAGCACTTTATAGACTAACAAAACATGTACATGGTATCATGAGCTTTTGTGGGCAGAGCCCACTTCTTCAGATGACTGGAGTTTTCCGGTGTATCGGAATGGGAGAGGCTGTATACACGTGTACATATACCAGTGAAACATGTTGCTTGGGGCAATTTTCTCCACTATTGAGTGGCATAAGTTTTGCCACATAAGGAGTAATGTAGGCATGGACATAAACATGTGCTAAGTGCTTTGCTGAATTGTGGCGTAACAGAAAATCTCACTTATAAAAAATGATTTTCTGTTGGCTCCAATTGGTTTTGCTCTGAGAGAAGCAGAACTTAAATTTTCCATTGTTTCGTTTAGACAGAAAGGGCTTCTGCTTAGGCAGTAGCATGTATTTGGGAAACTATTTATATTGGTTTAAAATGTACTTTTCTATGTATAATAGTTCAGCCAAACTTCTTTTCACACTCTGTCTTGATTCTTGGTCGTACCCTCGTGTGCTTCCCTTGTTGCTGGGCAGGATATGAGGAGTTGATATCTGATTGGTTGTCAGACAACTGCTGATTTGAGCCAATCAGATAAGGTATTTTGATCCTTTCCCAGAACAATAACAATGAAGCAACTGCTGATGTATTTTTCCTATGGGGAAGATTACGTAAACTAAGAAAATTGCTGCACCAAGCTCCCTCTTGGGTATGTTTGAAAAATTACAAGGCTTCTCTGTACTAAAAGGGGAAAGAATGTTTGTTTATGAACTTGTTTACTACTTAATCACTTCACTGAAATCTCAATAACATAAATAGCAACAAGTCTATTAAAAGTAGTGGCACTAGGTTTAGAACTGTCCCATATTTAGTCTGTTAATATTCTTATTAGAAAATAAAGTAAACTGTAAAATAAACTATGTAAGAAATTCTTATCCTAAAATTGACATAGATAAATAATATAAAATTAAATTTGTAACACACAACTTTAGCTTTAAGCCAATTCAAAAATTTAAGTAATATATAGCAGAGAAATGTATTTGCAGCTGTCATATAATAGATTGGCAATTCTGTTTATTAAATTTTAAAAATAAATGTAATTGTGAAAGGCTCCAGGTAGGTGGTGATTCGTATTTTGTACACTTTGCAATTTGAACTCCAATCAGATAAGCTAGACTTGAGAAAATATATGTTAGCGGTATCCAAACATATCATTGGTGCAAAACATCTTAGTACCTGTCCTTTTTTCAGATTGATTCACACAGAAACAGTGTTGTGTTTTCTTTTTTGTGTGTATGAGGATACAGTTATTTTCTCTCTGCATTTTTAAATTATTGCCAGGTTATTTTAACTTGTTACTACAGTTCATTACAGTTTTGAAAACTAATTTTTAGGAACTGTATTTTAGAAATGCATGTTCCATGCAATTTTCATTCTTTACTTTGTAGTCTGAGTCTGCACCTAGAACAATGTGCCCTAATCTCTTGTACTCGCTCTTCTTGTTTCTTTGACTGACAATGCGGAAAGCTTACTAGACTTGCATATCTGGATAAATAAGGAGGACACTGATTTACAGGATGATAGAGAAAACCACCTTTTTATTTCCTCCACATAGTTCTTGCTCCTTGACCGGTGTTTTTATGGTGGTTTTGGCTAATACACATTTGGGATTTTATGCGAACACAGTTCTAGATTGACTATATTATGCAAAGAACCATTGTGCACTGTTGTTTGGATTCCAGCTTGTTTCATTGCTTTCCATAACCTTCTCTTTGTCTGTCTCCTGTTACCAGGCAGGATTCAGAAAGCTGGCTGCTGATTGGCTAACTTTTTGAGCAGCTCTTGAGCTGCTCATAGGAGCAGAGCAGAGGATTGTAGGCTAATCCATACCAGCTATGCTAATGCCTGCCTTTGTTGCTTCACAGCAGTGATCTCTCCTGCAAAAGACTTGGGGGAGGGAACGAGAACACTCTCTAATTGGCTGAAAGGGGGGTTCTTCATGTATTGTTAAAAACACATTGGCACATATTTGGTTTTACCATATAGCCACTGGCCATTTGAATGTTGGTCATTTGCCTTTCAGTAGGGAGAAAAAGCTGTAGGTATTATTGGAGAGATGTTCCTGGTGGTGTTTGCCTGTTTGAAGCAGAACTATATATGATTTTCACGCTTAGTATGAAAGAGAAGGTGAAGGTAATTGTTATAAGTAAATTTGAATAGATATACACAATATTTTTGCATGTTGGTGTGTCATAATTATGATTGCCATCGATGCAAACTTTTAAAAAGGTTTGTTTATGGAATCCACCCTCTTGCATATTTTTCTATTTATATACAAGAATCATTTTGTACATCACTATACACATGCCTTTCCTTGAGATAAAAAATGCCTGATTTATATAAGCTACCTTTTGTTTGGTCAGGCACCTGTGCCAGTACTTTCTTTGCTGCAAATTGATCATGTAATTAAGAATTGTGAAAGTATTCAAACGCCATTTGAAGAGTCTTAAAGTATAGGCAAATTGTTTGTATTAATATCCTAAAGTGTCAGTTTAAGTATATATATTGAAAATACCAGTGGTTTTAGATACTTTGTTCAGGCAAGTCCTCGGTAAGTGTAGCTTTTTTCTAGAATTATTCTTGAAAATATTCCCTCCTTACCCTTTTTAGTGAGGGGGAGGGCAGATAGATATGTGAA
This sequence comes from Rafetus swinhoei, assembly GCA_019425775.1. Lineage (NCBI taxonomy): Eukaryota > Metazoa > Chordata > Testudines > Trionychidae > Rafetus > Rafetus swinhoei. The sequence continues at coordinate 261,607,610 of CM033437.1, read as the reverse complement.
AGAAGATTGCTGATTGGCTTGCACGAATGTGACCAAACCTGTATGAACCGGTCTCTTGCATGCTACTTCCTTATTGCTTTGGCTGTTTCTTGTCACACTCAGTGCCTAGAAGAGATCCGTTACATGGCTGCAGTGTGCTCCCTTATGGGTATGGCTGGAAGTTGTGCTCTAAGTCTTGTGTATAATGATATGTGTTTAACTTTTCAGTGTTTGTGCTAGCTATTATTTAATGTTCTTTAGTTGCAATAATTAATCTGTAAAAGAGGTGCATGTCAGTTAAAACAACGAATGAAGGATTCTTATAAAAATAACTTATTTTAGATTAATTTAAACATGTATTGCAAGTTTTAGTTTTGGAAAGGTTTTCAGAGAATATATTTTGGACACAAAGTAAATTCTTAAGCAGTTTATATGAAATCCATTCTCATGCTGCAAAAAAAAAAATGAATTGGAAGATGCATCTTTATTTTGGAAAAAGACAAGAAAAAAAGAATATACATTTAATTGGCTGGTTGCCAAAGTGTGATAGCGTTGTTTAAAAAAAAATCAGAATAATCAAGTACGTTTCTTGTTTGTGCATAATATAGTAAATACATATTACTTTAACAAAAATTAAATACTCATTTGTGTTAATTATTTAGACTAAGGAATATATAGTAAAACAAATAGGTAGCATTCCTGATTTTACATTCTTTGCTTTTCATTTGTACATTTATAAAAGTAAGACACCTGAAAACAGAGATCCATTGTTTTCCAGTATACATTGTAATTGAAATTTCATGTGTCTATTAAGATGTATTTTATTTAGTTTGAAAATTACTATATGTAGTTGAAAACTTCATTTTGATTAAACATTCATAGAAGAAAAATCCATTGTATAGTCCTATTGCTTTGTGGTCCTGTTGATTATCAATTTAAATTATTTCTTTTTCTCTTATTAGTTCATACATAAAGGACCCTTACAGTCTTCACATTATATTTTATAAGTTGGTTGGCGGGTCTTCTGTTATCTTCTTAAACCCTTTTAATTAATTCCTTAGAGAGATTAGCCAAACCTGGAATTATTCCATTATTTAAACTAATGCACATTTTAATTTCAAGACACATCTCCTTGTTAAAATTTTTATTGTGGGGGGATACACAGTGTCATTTATATTCTACATTACAAAACTAGGTTGAAATGAACATCTCCAGTGGTGTGAAATTACTTGTCTTCAGCTCATTTGAAGTTGTTGTGGAGAGATGGAGAATTTGTGTGCACATGCTTTTGAAATTTTAAATATTTTTGTATGTATGTTAATGTATATATTGAAAATAATCATGTAAAATGTATTTGAGGGAATTTTGCATCCTACATCTGAGGGAGACATTTGCTTTGAAATGTATTTTTTTTAAGAAACTATTTTTATGGGTATCATTAAAACTGTGAGTGCTTGCTCCCTCTGCTGGTGCTTCAGGAGCACTTAGTCATGTACAGATGTTCTCCTTTGACACATTGATCCTAGTATCAATATGGATGCAATTTTAGAAACGTATTTCTGTTTTGCCTATCAAAGTGCTGCCTTAACAATAACAGTCACTCAGATATGAGTAGTCTTAGCCAGGTTGTCATGTTAGTCTGTATCTGCAAAAACGACGAGTCCCTTGGCATCTTAGAGATTAACAGATTCGTTAGAGCATATGCTTTTGTGGGTAAAACCCGCTTCATCAGATGAATTGGAGCGGACATTACAGAAGCAGGGAGATATAGCAACACAGGTTGAAACTGTCTAAAAACTAGGATTCTCCAGTCTGGCAACATCCATTAGCACAGATGTTGCAGAATTGGAGGGTCCTGGTGGAGCGCCAGCAGCAGGGAGCCCTGCTGGGAGTCCTTCAGGGCAGGGGACAGTGTTTGGCTGCCTGATTGCAGTGTGTGGTGGCCCAGCAGGAGCCCAGACCTTCTGGGGAGCCCAGTGGGAGCGTTGGTGCACAATGGCTCAGCCAGCAGGTGGGGAGCCAGCCAAGCTAGTGATGGGGTAAATCCTTTAACCAGGACTGATCAAGTCCTGAGGATGCCAGTCCAGGGAAGTCAAACCTGTACCTGCACACAACAAAAGAAAGAAGTTACTTATCCAGTGTAGAACCAGTGTTAATGAGGCTAATCAAGTTGGGGTGGTTGTGGCTCATTCACAGCAGTTGATGGGTAGATGTGAAAATCAAGTGAAGGGGAAATTGAAATTGCCTTTTGTAGTGCGTTAACAAGTTTAGATCTTTATCCTTATTTAATCCTAATTTGATAGTATTGAATTTGCAAATGAAATGCAGTTCAGCTGTCTCTCTTGGTAATTGGGCTTTAAAGTTCTTTTGTAGAAGGATGGCTACTTTTAAATCCATTACTGAATGTCCACGAAGGTTAAAGCGTTCCCCTATAGGTTTGTGTGTGTTACCTTTCCTGATGTTTGATTTGTGTCCATTTATCCTTTGACATAGAGATGGCCTGGTTTGGCCAATATACATGGTGGAGGAGCATTGCTGGCACTTGATGGCATGTATCATGTTAGTGGATGTGCAGTTGTATGAGCTCCTGCTGGTGCAGTTTATGTGGTTAAGTCCTGTGATGGTGTCGCTTGTATAGATATGTGGACAGGGTTGGCAATGGGGTTTATTGCAGGGATAGGTTCCTGCATAAGTCTTTCTGTGGTGTAGTGTCTCTCTGCTGGTAAGTATTTGCTTCAGGCTTGGGGGGTAGGGGCTGTCTGTTGCTGAGGATTGGCCTTTCTTCTAAAGTAGTGAGAGTGAGGGATTGTTTTCCTGGATAGGTTGTAGATTAAGGATGCGCTGGAGGCGTTTAAGATGGGGGTAGTAGGTGATTACCACTTGTGTTCTGTTGTTTTCCTTGTTGGACCCATCCTGCAATAGGTGACTGCTGGGTACTTTGTCTGGCTAAGTGAATCTATTTCTTCACTTCCCCAGGTGGGTATTTAAGTTTTAAAGATCTTGACTGTGTTTGTCTCTGTCTGAGGAATTGGAGCAGATATGGTTGAATCTTAGGGCTTGATAGCACACAATGTGGTGTGTCTTGGATGGTAGCTGAAGGCGTATAGGTAAGAATAATGGTCAGTTGGTTTCCGGTATAGGATGGTGGTTATATGACCATCATCTATTATGTACTATCAGTGTCCAGGAAGTAGATCTCTTGTGTGGATTGGTCCAGGCTGAGGTAGATGGTGAGGTGGAAATTTATTGAAATCCTGGTGGAATTCTTCAAGGGCCTCCTTGTGGGCCCATATGATGATGTCATCAGTGTAGCATAAGTTGGAGAGGTGCTTGGGGACGAGGGCTGAGGAAACATTGTTCTAGGTCAGGCATAAAAATGTTGGCATATTGTGAGGCCATGTGGGTACCCATTGGGGATGTGAAATGCAAATAGTTAAACTGATGAGTCTGAGTTCATCAGTTAACTTTATGGTTAAACACAGCCCACCACCCCACTGCTGCTCCTCTATTGGAGGCAGCAGCATGGGGAAGAGGGGAAGTAGTAGCCGGTGTTCCTGGGGAGCTGGTTTTTAAGTCCGCTCCAGAGCCTTTTAAAAGATGTCTCCCCGCGAGCACTGGCTCCCACCTGTCCCTCCCCTCCCCCCATGCTACTGCCTCTGATGCAGCATCAGCAGTGCGGTGCAGGTGGGAGCTGTCCCCTAGAGTGTGTGTGTAAATGCTTAAAATTTCATTGGTTACATGTTTACCAGAATAAACTCATTTTAATATCTCTAATACTCCTAGCAGTGCCTCTTGACTTGAAGGTGTAAATTGTCCCCAGTCTGGAAATGGTTGTGGATGAGGACAAAGTCACATAACTATCAGGTATTTTGTGGCATAATTGGGGATGCTGTTCCTTACAGCTTTTAGTCCATCCTTGTGTGGAATATTGGTGTAGAGAGCTTCAGCATATATGGTGGCCAGGATGGTGTTTTCAGGAAGATGACTGATGCACTGTAGTTTCCTCAGGAAGTCAGTGGTGTCTCAAAGATAGCTATGAGTGCTGGTAGCATACGATCTGAGCAGAGAGTCTACATAGCCAGATAATCCTGCTGTAGGGGTGCCAATGCCTGAGATGATGGGGGTGTCCAGGATTTCCAGGTTTATGGATCTTGGGTAGCAGATAGAATACTCCTGGACAGGGCTCTAGGGGTGTGTCTGTGTAGATTTGGTCATGTGCTATTGTAGGGAGTTTCTTAAGCATATGGTATCGTTTCTTTTGGTATTTCTCAGTGGCCTCATAGGACAGTTAGCCTGTAGAATATGGTGTTGGAAAGTTGCCTGGCAGCCTCCTGTTTGTATTCTGACCTGTTCATGATGACTATAGCATCTAAAGTTTTGTTGGTAGAAAAGAGTAAAAACAATAAGAATGTGTGATAATGAATAACGTGTTATCAAAAAAACAATTTGGAGGAAAAAACATACTCTTTATTGTACAGTAGAACAGCAGAGATATGAACAGACCCTGTCAACTGCTTGCCTCATTTGGAACTGGAAGTATGCAATCGGGCAGTGGCAAAGGAGGAAAAAAGGAAATTCAGTGTACTACTGTGTTAAACATAAATGACTTTAAAAAAAGGAAAGTAGCATTTTTCTTCTTCAGTGTTTTAACACTGAATTAAATCAATATTTACTTGTACATTTTAAAAGAACAGCCATAACATTTTGTTCAGAGTTTATGGAATTTTTAGTGTTGTGAACAGCCTCCATTCCCAAGTTTTTACTGTTTCTTCATTCGGGAAGTTTCCATGCATTATCAATTATGAAGTAGAATATATAGTGGCTATAGGCTTTGAACCTACCTTGATGTTTAGTGGGAAAATCCAGAACAATTAAATTATAAGATGTTGCATTCCAGGCAGGCATGATAGCTTCTTTAAATGGATTAAAGAGAAAAGCTCACTTTTTTCCATAGCAGTTTCCAATTACAGTATCATCTTTTTTATTTTTAAGCATGCAAGTATGTGTAGTCTTGAATCATAACAGATCATTTGATCACTGAGCAGAATGTTTTTAAATCATGATTTTTATCAATCTGTTGATTTAAAAAACAATTTAAATATTTTATTTACGTTTAGTTTTGTCTTATCTTATAGTCTTAAATTGCTAAATTAAATGGTTTCTGCGGCCTTCAATTAATTTCCTAGTTGTTATAACTTCATATTTACAGAGGGTTGTTTTTTATAAATTTTTTCATGCTTAGAATGCTAATTTAAGCTGGAAAAAGACAAGCCCAGAGTCTCATTAACATTCATCTGTGAGAGTAACACATTCAAACACTAAATTGATAAGTATATAGTCCTTCTGACCAATGCTATCTTTCCACACCTCCACAAGTCAAGAATGCTAAAATGCATTGATTAAGCTGTGAATACATCATTTCATCTTTGAAAAGTCATGAAAGTTGGGAGAGATTCCAGAAGAATGGAAAGGGGCAAATATAGTGCCCATGAAATAGGAATAACCCAGGAAACTAGAGACCAGTGAGCTTAACTTCTGTGCCAGGAAAGATAAAGAAGCAAATAATTAAGGAATTCATCTGCAAACATCTGGAAGATAGTAAGGTGATCAGTAACAGCCATCATGAACAAGTCATGTCAAACCAATCTGATAGCTTTCTTTGATAGGGTAAAAGTTTTGTGGATAAGGGGGAAGTGGTGGACGTGGTATACCTAGACCAGTGGTGGTTCCCAACCTTTTTGAATATATGGGCCCCTTTTCAATCTATTAAAATTTCATGGACCGACCCTTAGCCAATGCTGCTTCCTCAGCTCCCACTCCTTCTGTTCTGTGCCCATCCACGGAGGATACGGCGCAAGAACGGAATTTTGGGAGGGTAGTGGGGCAGTAGCTGTGCGCTCTGGGACATGGCTTGCTTTTCATGTTGTTCCCCGGACACTAAAGGAGTAAGGGGAAAGTGCTCGTGTTTCATGCATGCCTCTCACACATCAGCCACAATCCTGGAACACACAGCTGCTGCCTCCCCCCACCTTGCCGAAATACCATCCTTAAAGGCAGCTTTTGTCCCAGCACTCCGCACTTGGTCAGGCACAGAGCCCTGGAGGAGAAAAGAAAAGGAAGGGTCGATACTTACTTTTAATCTTTCCCTGGACTTCCTATAGTACCATCACAGATTACCAGGGGTCTGCAGACCACAGGCTGGGAACCATTGACCTAGACTTTAGTAAAACATTGATACGGTCTTGCATGACCTTCTTATCAATAAACTTGGGAAATACAACCTAGATGGGGCATTCCTGGGGACTCTCTAAGACGCACTGTCTATGGTTTTAACCCTTACAGGCAAGACAATTAGGGTTAGGTCTAAAGAATTTAACTACTGAGAAAAGACTGTAGGTAATTGTATGGCTGAAATGTTCAGAAAAGGGTATCTCTCCTCCCCCCCCCTTATTAATCACAAGTGCTGTTCATCTTTCCCTCCATCATGATGGGAGACTGGCCAAACCAAATTTGAGGAAGTAGCCCTGCAACCCTCCAAGTACTAGATCACAGTTGCTTCTCTTACATTTGACCCAGCTGCCCCCAAGGGGTGGGGCCAAATTAGAGTGGCACTTGCAACCCCAGAGTTCTCAGGAAGCTAAGTCCTTCCACTCGTCTGGACATAGGGCATGACCTACTTCCATTCCCTTGTAGACCAGTTGATTGGGTTGCAGTAGACTGGCTCCTCCTAAGCAAGTGAATGTCCCCCCTCAATGCCCCATAGCTTATTTACAGGATGATGACAGTCTGTTTCTAAGCCTAGAAAGCTTCGGAACCACTGACCTGCTTATATTATTGTCATAGCAGAAACTTGGTCAATGGCATATGCAGTGGCCATACTGGAATCGGTGGTGTTTTCCACCAGTATCATTTCCTCCCCTTCATCAATCATTCTTGGTTGTTTCTGAGATGCAGGCTACCCCTCCTTTCTGCTTGACACCGGACCCCAATTCTGATATCAACCCCATTACTAACGTTCAGGATGTGGCTCCCCTTGACATCACTGAGGCTGAGGAAGAGGAAGGAGCCTCTCTTCCTCAAGACCAAGTAGCTTTGATCCATAGGATGACTTCAGGGCCCATCGGGACCTTTTGAAGTGAATAGCAGCTAAACTGGGACTGCAGATTGAGGATTTTAAGAAATCTTCCCATAGTCTTATTGACATTCTGACTGCAGGACCTTGCAAGACCATGTCTGGTTGCTTCAGCCAAACCTTGCCTCTCTTAATCTGTGTAGGTATTACAAGATGGAACCTGGAGGAGAAGACCTGTTTGGAGCAAGTTCAGCCGGTCTTCCTAGGTAGTAGGAAGTCATCAACCAGAGCTTCCTACCAGGCCAAATGGAAGTGCTTCTTGATATGGGCATCTCATCGAAATCCTTCTCTTCAGGCTGTTTTGATGTACTTGCTCCCTCTGAAGTAGCAAGGTCTGATCCTTGCATTTTGAGTTGCACTTGGAAGTAATCTCAGCCTTTTGCCTGCTGGTAAACAGCAAGTTCTTTCATGATAAGAAAAGCTTGGATTCTCAAAGGACTAGAAAAGCTCTTTCCTCAGGTCCACAAGCCTATCCCTTGTAGTACTTAATCCTGGTTCTGTCAAGTCTTACAAACCCATCTCTTGAATTGCTAGTGTTGTGCCCCCTACTTGTCTCCTGGAAAGTTCCTTTCCTGGAGGCAGTCACCTCAGCCAGAAGAGTTTCTTAAATCAGGATCCTTACATCAGAGCCACCATACACAATTTTCTTCAAAGACAAGGTTCAACTGCACTCCCACTCATCACAGTTTTGTAGCAACCATTCTGTTTTCCAAAGCCTCGGAAGAATTCCATGGAGCAGTGGCTGTACTCACTGGAGGTTAGGCATGCCCTTGCCCTCTATTTTGAGAGGACTAACCCCTTTTGTAAATGAACACAGCATTTATACCAGTAGCAGAAAGAATGAAAGGGCTTCCATGATCAGTCCAAAGAATCTCACCCTGGATACCTCCTGTATTCGGGATTGTTACAAGCAGGCAAAATGTCACACTCCAGCCATTCTAACCACGCACTCCATGAGAGCTCAAACTTATTCAATCGCTTCCTTGCATAAGATCTGATATGAGACATATGCAGGGCAGCTGTTTGGTCTTTGCTCTGTGCCTTTGCATCCCACCATGCCATCATCCAACAGGCTGTAGATGATGCCAGATTCAAAAGGAGCAGTGTTGCAGTTGATATGTCCATGAACTCCTAGCCCACCTCCTAACATATGGCTTTTTAGTCACCTAACATGTAATGGACACGAGCAAGCATTTGAAGAAAAAAAAAGTTAGTTAGCTTCTTAAGCTGTTGTTTTTCGAGTTGCGTTGCTCCTGTCCGTTCCCGAACACCCCCTCCAACCTCTGTCGGAATTTACTGGTAGTAAAGAACTGAGTGAGTGTGTGGCTAGCAGTGGCCCTTATGCCAGTGTATGAGCACATGGCATCAACGGGCACTAGAGCCCGTCCAACAGGAATCACGGAGGGAAAATTCTCTGGCAACAGTGAACTTACCGTGCACATGCCTAACCTAACGTAGAATGGACATGAGGCACACATTTCAAACAACAGTTCAGGAATGTTAGTGACATTTTTTTGTAGATTTGAAGGCTTGCCTAGTCATAATAGCAGGAAATTGAGGCTTCTGGGTCACATGACTTACTGGAACTGTGTGTTTCAGTATGCCAACCTGCAACTCAGAACCCTGTGGGGCTGGCTAGGAGTAAGTCTGCTTGCCAAGCTGCCATCAGTTAGACTTGGTGGTAAGAGTGGCCACTCATTTCCTCCCCCCTCCTTAGATTGGTGGACATCTAAGTTCCCTGTGAGCTGCAAGGCAGGGCAGCTGCACAGCTGTTAATTGAGCCCTGCCCAGAGGTTTAGGACTGCCATGCAGAGAGCTTCCTGGCTAGGGAGGGGCACTCCCTCACCAGCAGAAGCTCCCTGCTCCAGACAATAAGTGTGCTGGTAGGGAAGGGACATAGGGAAGGGAGTAAGTATGGATGGCATGGAAGATGATTAGAGGGAGAGGGGGAGTTTGGAGCATGCAGTAAGTATGGAAGAGGAGAGGTTTGATTACAGTGATCTGATTACAGTAGCTGGGTTTTCCTGCAGCTTCCTGTGAGGAAATGCAGCATGGTCCTCTAGCTTCCTGGTCTGGGAGAGAGGGAGCAAACTGCATGGGGTAGGTTGGGGAAATTGGGGGCAGTACTGGTGTCTGTACAGTGAGGTGGGGACAGAGGGGAGTTTGTTTGGGGTGTCTTAACTTGTTTCCATTTGGGCTGCAGGCAGCAAGAGTCAAACCCTGTCTGTCTCAGCAGAGCAGCCCTAGCTGGGCTACAAGACATAGGACACTCTCTTGGGCTGGGGCAGGCTGTATAGGATGTTGCCAAAATTTCAAGTGGGTTAAAAGCTTTTAGGTTGCTTTTGAATACTGAAACAAAAGGTCTAGCTCATATTTACATGATTATATTTCAAACAAAGTTTACATAGTTGTTAATGTCTTACAGTAAGAAAGGAAAGTATCCTTTTAATAGGTTTTTTTTTTTTTTTTTTTTTAGTGTTATAGCCAGGGCTCGACAAATTATACAATCTACTCGCCCGTGGTAAGTAGATTGTAACCCGGAAGAGCCGGGTTCGGGCGATCTGCGCATGCACAGATCGCCGGACAGCGCGGCTGGCGAGCAGGGCTCGCCGCGATTCGGCGAGCCCTGGTTATAGCTATCTGCAAATTGTGATCTTAATGTATTTTTTTAAATCCTGTGTCACTAGTTACTATATGGTAAATTGTTAAAACTGCAAGAACTTTACCATGGATCTTGTTTAATTTGTTTTATCCTTTCATTTGGAGTTGGATTCTGGACAAGTGCTTTGGGAGCTTCTTCTCTGAGTTAGTGACACACACAAGGTGAAAATTTCAAACCAGAACTTTTATCTGTTTACAGATCTCTGTTTCATTTGCATAGCATGGATCCTAAACATTCCCCAGAGAAAAAGTATAAGCAAGAGTGAAAGCCTTTCACTCTCCTTTGCAGTGTCAGTAAATATTGTATTAATATTTTCAAGGAGAGTATGACTATTTCTAGTTGACTCAGATTTGTTTGGCATCTTCAAGCTGTGCATATTTTTTAGTCTTTTTACTTAATGGCCATGTCTTTATTTATATAGCTATTTAGTTTGCCCCATTTTGGTGTTTTTACTAGCTTGAGTTGTTAAAAAGGACGATAATACATGTACTCCAAAGGTAGAGTTGGTTTTCTTTATTTGATTTCATATTAAATAAACACTGTAAGCGTTATTCCTTGCTAATTATCCCTTGTTTTAATATATTGTCTTCCTTACTTATGGGATGTTTAAAATACATATTTTTACCTAGATTTTTTGTTTGTACTGGGACACGCTGCACATCCACATACAATCTCAATATTGGTGATGCACGTAAGAAATTTCAACCTGCGCAAAGATGAAAATGTTAGCGGAAGCACTGGACAGAGCCAGCCAATATGTATATAGATGTTGTTTTCCTTCCTACAGCCAACTAGTCTCATGCTAGTGACAAAATACAGGGTTTGTGGTCTTTTGCACATCACAGTTAGAAAGCTGAATGCAGTTGGACTGATGTGCCAGGCATTTCTCTTGGAGATTGGGGAAGCAGTCTTTTAGTCCTCACAAAAAAACATGGCAGTTATGTTTTATCTCAACAGGCAGCAGGGTCAGGAGCTAGTTCTTTGCCACTCTGCCAAGAAGTGAATCTACTCTGAAAGTTCTGTATTGCCATCTTAGTAGATCTATAAGCATCTTAACTGCCATAGGTACAGAATAACGTGGCAGATAGACTGAACAGATACATTTACAAGTCACCATTAGTGATCTTTTTGCCCAAATGTGTCGAGATGCTTGTTCTGGCTGTGGGGGTTTCCCCAAGCCGACCTCTTTGCAACAAAATCCAGCAGAAAGTGTCAGCAGTTCTGCTCCCTTTGGCATAACAGCACAGATTCCATAAGATGCCTTTTTAATGATTTGGTCAGACAGGCTCCGCTATACTTTTTGACCAGTCCCATCAGCGAACTATGCCAGAGTCATACCTAGAGCCCTAGCGTCAGCCTGTCAGCACTGGTACTCCACTCTGGTGGTGCTGTCAGTGAAACCTCACATTTCACCACCACTAGACTCAGACCTAATCTCCAGGTTCATGATTCTCTGCGCCACCTAAATGTACAGTCACTTAACTGAGTGGATCCTCCATGGCTAGACAATAGAAAGCAGGCTTGTTTGAAGGACATTCTAGAGGCCCACATTCTAGAGGCTCCTCTATACTATGTGACACATCTCCATATTGGTGCACATAACAAAATTCATTCTGTGCATGGACAAAAAATTAAAACACTGCCTACATATATGATCCTTTTAAGGACAAAATGTACCTACTTCTGTACCTATAGTTTGTCTCAAAGGTAGTTTCCTTTTTCCTCATCAAATAGCCAATTTATTTGCCTGTACTTTACTCAGAATCATGTACTAACAGGGAGGGAAAAGCGCTTGTATACCTTGAATGTTGAAAGAGTCTTGGTGTTTAAACTGGTCATAACCAGAAACTTTTGTAAATTTTTCCAGCTTTTCATAGTAGTTGCAGACATAGAAAGAGGTCATTCAGTCTTCACCCACAGAATTTTTTCCTGGATTGTACACTATATATTAGCATTCTACGACTTGGCTAATATCAGTTGATTCAACAAAGTCACAGCCTCAGCAGTCTTTCTGGCACAAGTTCCAGCTGCAGATATTTGTAGGAAGGCATCATGATCCTTGGTTCCACACATTTGCCTTTTTCTGTGTTGAGGCTCAAGATTCCAGAGATGATGCTAAAGCCAGTCATCAGTGATCAATAAAAGCCAATCTGTATTGAAATGGACTCTGAGCCTATCCTCTATTTTATAGCTTGTGAATCACCAGTTGTGGAATGTACATGTGTAATTACCCGAAGAAAAAAATTACTAACCTAATGCATAACTGTTTTTCTTTGAGATGTGTTCACATGTCCATTCCACAGCCTGGTCTTCTCTTCATTGAAGGAAGAGAAGAAAGAAGGAATGGAGAAGAACTAGGGATGGCTCTGCCCTTTATATGTGCATGCAGTGGCATGCAACAGCAGAGCTTTGCCCATAAAGTACCGATGAAGGAAAATGTTACCGCTGTGCATAGGGGCACTGGCACCAAGAGTGGAATAAACCTATGTTATATATTTTGAACACCAGTGTCAGAACAGGTTAATAATGCTCTTTTAAAGGAAGAATCAGGTTTCTGAAACTCTGTACAATTAAATGAAAAATCTTGTATGAAACAAACTGAGTAAAATCTTTAGATATCTAGTACTCTTGGTATCAGAATATTTGGTTTCCAACCAAGGATCCATTTGCATCTCTCACGTGAATTTTTTGCTGGATCCTAGGTGAACACAAGCTAATTAAAGAGTTGTCTGTTTTGACTTTTAAATGTTAATTATTTGATCAAGTGTAGTAATATAGGATATTGTGAATCTAGGGAGCTGAACCAGTAGGCCTTCAGTACATAAAATTATCTAAAATTGTTGCAGTTCAGATGGCTGGGTTTCACATACATATTCAGAAAAATATGTATGTGAAATTAAACTAAAGTTATATAATGCTGTGTTGCTTTCATTGATTTGATTATATGGATTTGCTTTAAAAGTTACTAAATGCAACTTTTAACAGTCATACTTTCATGCTTTATGCACTTACAATACTGTTTAGCACATGTATTGGGAGGAGCTATTTAGCAGTTTCACTAAACAATACTTTATCTTCATTGCTTGCTTTATTATTATTATTTTTTTATTTTAAGGATCAAGATGGACAGCACGGAGGAACCTCAGAAAAAAGTCTTTAAGGCCCGAAAAACAATGAGAGTAAGCGATCGGCAACAACTTGAGGCTGTCTATAAGGTCAAAGAGGAGCTATTGAAGACAACTGAAATTAAACTGTTAAATGGCAAACATGAAAATGGAGATTGTGATCTAAATTCCCCTTTAAGTAACACAGACTGCATGGAGGACAAAAAGGAGGTTAATGGTTTAGTGGATATATGTCTTGTCCACGAAGAAGGGAGAACTGAAAGTGAGGAAGTCTCTGATGTCAAAAATCCTGACATCAGGGCAGAGAACCAAGATGATAACCTAGATTGCAAACCTGAAACATTGTCCTTAGAGAATGTTATTTCTGAACAAGAGCAGGAGGACCCGATCATTGCTTCCATTTCTGAGACTGGAAATCAGGTCCTTGATAACAAAAACAATGACCTCCATGAAGAACACAGAATAAAAGATAGTTTGGACCAAAGAGAGGCGGAGAGCCCATCTGATGGTGAAAGCAAAGTAAGCTGTGATGTTAATGACTCTTCAGAAGAGAAAGCAGAAACAAATCAGTTGGCTATTAGTACTGATCTATCTGTTGAGGAGCAAAAAAGTGCTGAAGAGGAGGTCGTTGATGAAGATACTGTTGGAGAAGAAGCTATAACTAGCAGTATGGAAACTGACCAGGAACCAAAGGGTGAAGAAGACCAATCTGCAGATCTTCCAGAAACCACCATTGAAAAGCCACTAGAAGAGCCAAGTGACAATATCTTAGAAAACACAGACTCTATGGAGACGGATGAAATAATTCCAATTTTGGAAAAGCTGGCCCCTGCTGAAGATGAATTAAGTTGTTTTTCCAAAACTTCTCTGCTTCCAGTGGATGACACAAGCCCAGATTTGGAAGATAAAATGGAGAACTCTTTGGGTTCACCATCCAAACATGAAAATACTGAAAGTTTACCTAAAGAAGCTTTCTTAGTACTCTCTGATGAAGAGGAGCTGTGTGGTGAGAGAGAGGAGGATACTGAAGTGATACTACCAAACAAGACAAGTCCTCCAGGTGAGACACTTTGTTTATGGTGTAGTTTTGGTCCAAATGTGATATTTTCCTTCATTTATTTGATAGATTAGATTCATGTCTTGGTATACTGATTAATGACATGGGCACAGTTTCAACTTTCAGCTGTACATTTTAGGAGATTCTTCAGTTCATTCCATAATTGTAAACAATTATTTAAGTATTTTAAGAGAGCATCACATTCAGAACAATTTTTGTGATAATTCATGGTATAAGGCCATTGTTAATAAAGTAATGAACTCTGCAGAAGAAAAATAATTCTTTTATGAATTTTGAGGTTCTTAAAATATGAATAGCTGGTTTAAGCAGAGCAATTAAATGATCATCCATCAAGAAAATAAGCTAAAAGTACTAATAACTGGCTTGACTATGTTCAAGCTCCGCTTGGGTGCAGTGGAAAGGTTTGGATGGACTGTTAGGAGCCTGGCATGGCCCTGGCAGAAGTTAAAGGTGCAATGGCCCAGCTTTAATACCACTGATGCAAGGCCTTGCTCCAGTGCTCCCCTTTTCTTGCCATATCCATAATATACTTTTCCCTTCCCTCCCAGTAGACTGGGGAGGGAGTTGCGGTGAAGGAGGCAGTAAAGCTGATGCAGTTACTTCCACCAGCTGTACCCCAGTATGGATTCTTCAGGGGCAGTTTGATTGCCTCAGATTTATTAAGTCATGCTTCATTTATTGTGCAAAATACTCATATGTATCAGACATATTGTTTTTAAAATATATGTGGAGTTATCCTGCTGCTCCTTCACTTGAATGCCCAAAATGGATGGCAAGAGTATAACCTCAAAGAAACTGAGATTACTCCACCACAGGTAATTGAAAAGTTAACAGTACAGAGCTGGAAGGCAACAAAAAGTATTAAAAACAAAACAAGAGAGCACACATTTAAGGGAATTAAGGTCCAAAAATGTAAGTAATTATCTTTACATGATATTTACTTAAATGATAATTAATAAATGGAGTAAACTACTCTGCATGGAGATAATCTGATTAAAAATAAAGTTTTTGATGAAAGCATAATATTGTTACTACTAATCTTACAGTATACAATATATAATTAAAAGGAAGCTCAGTTTTCTGGAGTTTGTGAAACAAATAATTAGAATGTTAAAAATAATTTGGATATTTGAAAAAAGAAGATAACTAAACACATTAAGGCAACGAGCAGTATTGTTAATATCCTGGTCTTTTCTTCTTCTAGAATGCATGAAGCTCCTGTTTTACTTAATCTTGAATTTCATGTGTCTGGAGAATGGTTGTGGTCTGTAGCATTTATCTATTAGCACATCTTATAGATGTGCTAATAGAGTCTGGAAAAGCTGTTCCAAAGCAGAATTCACAAAAAGAAAGACATATACATGTCATATAATAGTTAAACATTGGTTAATTTTATTATTTTAAAATAGTGGAGGATTTAAGTTTCATTGCCCATCAGCCTTGAAAAATAGCTAACTTTCTAAAGTTTCCGCTTTGCCAGTATGTATCAATGCAACAAGATGTTTAAAACTGTGAGCTGCCCAAGGTAGAGACTTGGCATTTTTATCTGTCTGTAAGCTTCCATGTGGACCTGTGGTGTCATATAAATAATATATGGGAAATTTCAGTATCAGCATACATATTCTAAGGTTCTGTAATGGATTAGCTATTAATTGTCACTCTTGTGGAGCTCTAAATAATTAGTGCCTCATGGTGTGATTTATATCACACTTACTTCCTACAGCAATTTCTTGTCTTGATCATTGAGGGAGTATTTACCTGATGTATTTACCTGAATATATTAATCATTTTACAACACTTCAGGATGGTAATACTAACAGTGATAATTCTGGAGCTAGTTCATTGCCCTTCACCTCCAGGATGTACATTAATTTCCTACAGTTTGTCATTGGACAAGGGTATTTACCAATACAGAATTGCCCCATTTGGCTCTTCAACTGCCCCAAGAGCCTTTACGAAAGTCCTTTCTGTTGTCTCAGTTCATCTCTGTCAGTTGTAAATAATAGACTTTTCCTGTCTGGAAAGTTGGCCCTTTGTTGTCCAGCAATCAACAAGCCCCTAACTCTTTTTTAGCTTTCTGGGTCCCAGCTTCAATCTGGAAAAATAATATTTGACACCAGTGGAGTGAATAGACTTTAATTATTTGATATCTGTTCCTACATGATGTAGGTTCACCACTGTGGTCACCTTCATCTCCCATCTTCAGCTGATCTCACAATTCACAGCACAATCTTACCTGTTCCTGTTAGGCCGTGTTTATGGCTGACCCTCCATTTACAATATTCTGCAAAGATAAAGTAATCCTTAAGGTGGTGGTAGTGTTTCATGTTAATGAACCTTTGTACTTTCCTGTCTTCCATTCATAACTGCATCCAGATGCCAACACTGCTTGCCTCCATACCTTGGATGTTTGCTGAGCACTTGCCTAGAATGAACAAAACAGTTTAAACAATCTCCTAGACTTTTCCTCTCAATAGGAGACCGAAATAAGGGCCAAGCTATTTCCAAGTAGATACTCTCTAGATGGATTGCTAATTCAAGCTATGCTATTCCTTGAACAATATCCCAGTTCCTGATTGTACACATGCTCTGCTAGGGCAGTGTCTGCTTTCCTACACAAAGCGGCAACATGGGCTTCATTGCATACTTTTATCAAACATTATGCTCTAGGATAAATATGCTACTCACAACACATAATTTGGCCTAGCAGTTCTCTCTCTGGCCCACACTAAATATCCGCATGCTGACTGCCTTCTCTGTCTGGGAGGACGACACATACTGGAAAAGTGCCACATCTGCAGGTCCTTCTGTCCCAGAACTATTAGAGAGGAATTTGGCTCTGGGCCTTACTGATGGAGTCTGCGCTAGCTCAACAGGGCCAGCATTTGGACCCAGCACTGAGCACTGCTGCATCAGTGCACAGTGTACCTCCAGTGCTGATGGCTCAGCACTGTTCCTCACCATTGGCTCCAGCGAAGTGCCCGAGGAAATTGATTTAAGTCCCTGGGCTCTCGCAAGGACAAGGGCAACAAGGGAGATCATTCAGCTGATAGGCCAACAAGAGAAGGCCTATCAAGAGAAGATCCAAATGGCACTGAGCTCCCCTGCTCAGTCACCTTCCCCAGCACTGGAGGTTCATCTCCCCTTGGCATAGATGGAAGCTGCCATTTGGCCCTCAGTCAAGCATTGCCACGTCCTGCTCACCTCACTAGTCTGAGAGGAGAATGCCTCAAAGCCTGCAAAAGTCTGGGAGAGACAGACCAGGACAGGATGCAAGGTCTTCTGTGTCACCGGATTTGCTGCACAAACCCATGGAAGCACACCCCTGCCCTCCCTCTCCCCGGCACCAGCGGCATCGAAGGAAGAGTTGTTTCCTTTACTAATGGCATCGCTCTAGGGATGTTTCTCCACACCCGAGGCACTGCTCCCCATGCTGACAATACAAGCACTGAGCTACTCCAGTCATTGTGGTATGTCCCGCTGCTCTTGATCGTCCTCACAGCGCCGGTGTTCACCTTTGTGTCACCAGTCCCTGTGCATGTGGGATAGATCCTTGCAGGGGCATATGATGCTCTCAGTCACTGAGGTTTCCATTGGTTGCCGAGTTCCAGTACCAGGGAGAGCCTCATTGTGGGCATCAGGCAGCATTTGGTCCTGCAGTGTTGTTGGACTCCATCCCTCCAGTGCAGGCCTCGGCACAGCACTCAGTGCCACTGCAGTTGGTACTGCAGGTGCCATCGCAAGATACACCATTTCCTCAGTCACAGTGACAGGCTCAGTGGTGCCCATAGACACACCCCCACACACACACACCCCGGGGATTCCCGGTTCAACCCCATGTTACCAACTCAGTGGCTGAAGCCTCGCAGTTTCTTTAGTGCCTTCAGCTCATCATGGGCAACCAGCTGAAGCAATGGCACTTGCCTCCTCACAGATGGGGGATTTGGCAAGTGACTTCCTTCTCTCCCCAGAGGAAGGTCAGTCAGGTCAAGCCACCTCTTCCTTCTCACCGGAAGAAGTGATAGCAACTTCTCTTCCAATGGTATCCCCAGCTGACATGAGGACCCACCGGGTCCTCCTGAGAAGGGTGGCGAATGGTTTAGGCCTTCATAGAGGAAGTGCAAAAGACCTCAGACTCCTTGTTCACTGTCCTGAGGTAGGTGGGGCCCACGAGAGTGGCTTCACCTCTCCATGAGGTGCTAGCCAAGATTGCCACGGCCGTGTGGCAGATACCTCATCTATTCTGCTGATTGTGACGTGAGCTGAGAGGAAGTACTTTGTCCCCGCCAAGGACCATGAGTTCCTAAACACACACCTGCCTTCTGATTCCCTAGTGTTGGAATTAGTGAACCACAGGGAATGCCAGGGGCAGCCCGTCCCCACTCCCAGGAATGAAGACTCAAAACTCCTAGACTTGATTGGTCAAAAACTTTATTCTTTGGCCACCTTCCAACTCGGGGTGATGAGCAAGCTATTTGCTTGCTACGAGGTGAACATGTGGCAGGCAATGGCAAAGTTCGAGACCTCATTCCCGGAGGGCCTAAGAAAGGGGTTTAAGGCCCTGGCAGAGGAAGGCTCTTCTGTTGTCATGGTGGCACTGCAGGTGGTTTCTGATGCAGCAGACTGAGCGGCTCACTCTGTGGCATCCAGTGGGGCCCCTGGACGATCGAGATACAAAAGGAGCACTTAAAGACGATAAAGTCATTGTGGAGAAACTAAATGAATTCTTTGCTTCAGTCTTCACGGCTGAGGATGTTAGGGAGATTCCCAAACCTGATGCATCCTTTGTAGGTGACAGATCTGAGGAATTGTCACAGATTGAAGTGTAATTAGTGGAGGTTTTGGAATTAATTGATAAACTTAACAGTAACAAGTCACCGGGACCAGATGGCATTCACCAAGAGTTCTGTGAAATTGCGAATGTGAAATTTCAAATGTGAAATTGCAAAACTATTAGCTATGGTTTCTAACCTATCCTTTAAAACAGCATCTGTACCCAATGACTGGAAGATAGCTAATGTAACACCAATATTTAAAAAGGGCTCTAGAGGAGATCCCGGCAATTGCAGACCAGTAAGTCTAACATCAGTACCGGACAAATTAGTTAAAACAATAGTAAAGAATAAAATTGTCAGACACATAGAAGAACATAATTTGTTGGGCAAAAGTCAACATGGTTTCTGTAAAGGGAAATCGTCTTACTAATCTATTAAAGTTGTTTGAAGGGGTCAACAAACGTGGACAAGGGGGATCCAGTAGATATAGTGTACTTAGATTTCCAGAAAGCCTATGACAAGGTCCCTCACCAAAGGCTCTTACGTAAATTAAGTTGTCATGGGATAAGAGGGAAGATCCTTTCATGGACTGAGAACTGGTTAAAAGACAGGAAACAAAGGGTAGGAATAAAATGGTAAATTTTCAGAATGGAGAGGGGTAACTAGTGGTGTTCCACCAGAGTCAGTCCTAGGGCCAATCCTATTCAACTTATTCATAAATGATCTGCAGAAAGGGGTAAACAGTGAGGTGGCAAAGTTTGCAGATTATACTAAACTGCTCAAGGTAGTTAAGATCAAAGCAGACTGTGAAGAACTTCAAAAAGATCTTACAAAACTAAGTGATTGGGCAAGAAAATGGCAAATGAAATTTAATGTGGATAAATGTAAAGTAATGCACATTGGAAAAAATAACCCCAACCGTACATACAATATGATGTGGGCTAATTTAGCTACAACTAATCAGGAAAGAGATCTTGGAGTCATCGTGGATAGTTCTCTGAAGACGTCCACGCAGTGTGCAGCAAACAGGACGTTAGGAATAGTTAAAAAAGGATAGAGAATAAGACGGAAAATATCTTATTGCCTTTATATAAATCCATGGTATGCCCACATCTAGAATACTGCGTACAGATGTGGTCTCCTTATCTCAAAAAGATATACGGGCATTAGAAAAAGTTCAGAGAAGGGCAACTAAAATGATTAGGAGTTTGGAATGGGTCCCCTATGAGGAGAGGTTGAAGAGACTAGGATTTTTCAGCTTGGAAAAGAGGAGACTAAGGAGGGATATGATAGAAGTATATAAAATCATGAGTGGTGTGGAGAAAGTGAATAAGGAAAAGTTATTTACTTGTTCCCATAGTATAAGAATTAGGGGCCACCAAATGAAATTAATGTGAAGCAGGTTTAAAACAAACAAAAGGAAGTTCTTCTTCACGCTGCACACAGTCAACTTGTGGAACTCCTTGTCTGTGGAGGTTGTGAAGGCTAGGACTATAACAGGGTTTAAGAGAGAACTAGATAAATTCATAGAGGTTAAGTCCATTAACGGCTATTAGCCAGGATGGGTAAGGAATGGTGTCCCTAGCCTCTGTTTGTCAGAGGGTGGAGACGGATGGCAGGAGAGAGATTGCTTGATCATTTCCTGTTTGGTTCATTCCCTCTGGGAGAACTGGCATTGGCCACTGTTAGCAGACTGGATACTGGGTTGGATGGACCTTTGGTCTGACCCAGTATGGCCGTTCTTATGTTCTATCAGCTATTTCCATGTGGAGGGGGGCTTGGCTTCTCTTCTTGGACCTCTCCCCAGAGGTACAGAACTCCATCCAGGAGCTTCACTTTGACACAAATGCTCTCTTTGCAGATCAAACAGATAAGAACTTTTATGGGGTTAAGGACTTCCTCATTGCCCTAAACACCTTGGGCCTGTACATCCCCAGGACGCAGAAGAAGAGGTTCAAGCTTCGATCCCCTCAAAGGGGCCTTATCTTCAGCAGGATACAACTCATTCCTGACAGAAGCCTTTCAGGAAAATGCAGGGCTGCCATTCTCAATCCAGCCAGCCATCTACTAGCCAGCCTAAGCCCTAAACCAAGTGCAATTTTTGAGGATGTACCTGAAGATGGCATACTGGACTCATTGGATCCTCTGTTTTCTTCCGGACCCAGCCCTTTCCTCCCTGCCTGAAAGGGGTGTTGCATTGAACTGCTGAGTCCTAGCCATGATTCATCATGGCTACCTCCAGCTTTCCTCCACACTCCCTTCCTACCCACCTTCCCTGTCGCTCTTCAAGAACCTTTTTCACAGGCATCTCCTCAAACAGGAGTTAAGTCAATTGCTCCAGGTGGGAGTGGTGGGGGGCAGATACCACCAGGTGTCAAAAACTCTTGCTATTTTTTTATTCCGAAGGCCAAAGCGGGACTCTGGCCCCTAGTGGACTTGTGCAGTTTAAACAAGTACCTGGTCCACCTCAAATTACGCATGGTTTCTCTAGCCTCCGTCATCCCCGTCCTGGATTCTGGGAACAGGGAACCCTCGACCTCAAGGAAGATCTCCACATGGTCATCTTCAAGGGTCACAAGTGCTTCTTGCAATTCAAGGTTGGGCATGAACCACTACCAATTTGCTATCCTGCCCTTCAGCCTGTCGAGGAAGAAATACTGCAGAAAGGGATCTATGGGTCATAGTGGACCATAAGCTAAATATGAGTCAGCAGTGTGACACTTGCAAAAAAAAATCAAACCTGATTCTGGGATGCATTAACAGGAGTGTTGTGAGCAAGACACGCGAAGTCATTCTTCCACTCTACTCTGCGCTGATTAGGCCTCAATTGGAGTATTGTGTCTAGTTCTGGGCACCACATTTCAAGAAAGATGTGGAAAAATTAGAGAAGGTCCAGAGAAGAGCAACAAGAATGATTAAAGGTCTAGAGAACATGTGCTGTGAGAGAAGATTGAAAGAATTAGGCTTGTTTAGTTTGGAAAGGAGAAGACTGAGCGGGGACATGATAGTGGTTTACAAGTACCTAAAAGCATGTTATTAGGAGAGGGAGAAAAATTGTTCTCCTTGGCCTCTGAGGATAGGAGAAGAAGCAATTGTCTTAAACTGCAGGAAGGGAGATTTAGGTTGGACATTAGGAAAAATCTAATTGTCAGTGTGGTTAAACACTGGATGGAAGAAGTTGCCTAGAGAAGTTGTGGAATCCCCATCTCTGGAGATATTTAAGAGAAGGTTAGAGAGACATCTATCAGGAATAGTCTAGACGGTGTTTGGTCCTGCCATGAGTGCAGGGGACTGGACTTGATGACCTCTTGAGGTCCCTTCCAGTTCTAGTGTTATATGATTCTATAACTGCCCCTAGGGTTTTCACCAAGGCTACGTCTAGACTACACTCCTCTGTCAGCAGAGGGATGTAAATTAGATGTATCGAAAGTGCACATGAAGCGGGGATTTAAATATCCCATGCTTCATTTACATAATCGCATAATGGCGCTCTTTCGAACAAGCGCCATTTTGAAAGTAAAACCACGGTCTAAACGCGGTTCTTTCGAAAACGGCAGTCTTTTTTGGCTCATCAGCCAAAACAAGACTGACTACAAAGAGTCTGCGGAATTATTTTACTTTATGAGGACTCATTTTAATATTGGTTTTTGTCATGAATGTAGAGAAATAAAATTTGGTCATCTTTTTTGTTTGCAGAAGAAGTGGAAGAGGAGGAAAAAGAAAACAAGGAACAGGATAAAGAGAGTGAAAAGGAAGCGCACAAAGAAGAGAGACATTCAGAGAGAGGTATGTACAGTAAAGGTGTCAGGTCATA
This sequence comes from Rafetus swinhoei, assembly GCA_019425775.1. NCBI lineage: Eukaryota > Metazoa > Chordata > Testudines > Trionychidae > Rafetus > Rafetus swinhoei. Next base: position 261,585,045 of record CM033437.1, on the reverse strand, counting down.
TTAACAGGAAGAATGAAAGAATATTAGTGTAGTATTGCTCCAGTATTAAATATCCATGTTCAGTCTTTGTTTCAGTACTTGAAATATAAGGTACATGCTGTTGTGTAATTGAGAAATATTTACATAGTAAAAATATAACTACCTTAAAAGTTACAGGTAGAAGCGAATGCATACTGTTGAATACTGTAAACTGAATGAATGTTCATAGTAAACTTCTATCAATGATAGTCCAAGGACAATGCTCATTCCACTCAGAGGTTTTCTTTTGATATCTACCAAAATTTCGTATACAGGCAACCCCCCTCACTTATGACCTAATTGGTTCCTGGAGAGCCATCGTAAGTTGGGCCGTCGTAAGTCGAACCCTTATTTCTCATAGGTGCAGTGTTATAAATGGGAGTTCCGTTCCTGGCCCGCTTTGCCTCCTGGGAGGAGTTGTCCCCAGCACTCTGGGCTTGAGAGGCCATGCTGGGCCGGAGCAGGGCGGTTGTAAAGGCGGGGGCGCGTAAGTCAGGAGTAGCCTCTACTTTGATGGACAACTCAGAGATGGTGCTTTAGCACCCATGCTTTCTTTTATGATGAAAATTCACACAGGAAGAGAATTTGAAAGTTGACAGTGTCAGATAATATCTCCTTTTAAAACTTTAGATGCATGCATTGTAATAGCATCTAAAATTAAAAGAATCAATTTTTTCTAAATATAGGTAAGCAGTTTAGGTGGTCATGCAAATTAAAAACATTTAAAAAGCTAGTTGTGCAGCAGTTGAATACCATGAATGTATAGAAATCTGCAAGATCTGAGTTATTACATGTACCTTGTACTGCATGCATTAGAAAGTAGAGATGGAAAATAACAGTGAGGTACACTAGTCCATCTCTTTCTAAACCAACCTCACTTTTTCTCTCCATGTTTACAGTTGCCTCCATTAATTGTAGTGTAGGCTAAAATGTATATACACTTAGGTCACTAGAGTGTTCTTTGTAAGGGAAGGGGCTGGTTGGGGAATCCAGCACTGCCCCATCTCTCAGGGTATGTCTATAGAGCGCCGTGTAGTTCAAAATAAGCTACACAATTTGAGCTATGCAAATTGCGTAGCTTATTTTGAGAGAGTCTATTTCAAAATTTGTGCCAAATTTTGGAATAGACCACTATCCCGACAAGTCCCTTCATTCTCGTGGAAAGAGGTTTACTGGGACATTGGAATAGCAAGCCTATTATTTCAAATATATTTTGAAATAATGGGCTTGTTGCTAAGATGCAGAAAATGCTATTTCAGGATACCAGACATATTCCAAAATAGCACCACTGTCTAGATGTACTCTAGAAATTTGGGGGGCCCTGCATGCCCAAGATAGCCTTGCATATTTTCATTGCCTCATTTCAATTTTAATGTATGTCCATTTATATTGTTATAGGGTAAAAGGGTGATGGTTGTTCTTCTGTACATTGAATCAGAGTTCTATATTAAAGTCACACTGTAAGGGGCCTCTGGTTTATTAAAAAAAAGATAAATAATTTAATACGAGATTTTTCCAAAGATCCTGTCATCTTTAGAATAATGAATTATTTGACTTGGAAGAAAAGGAAGCTACTGATAGCTGTAAGCTTCCTTTGGTTGCTGCTGTTCTTAAAAAGATTCCTTAGTAGCCACTGTGCCACGTGTTTCCAGGTGAAGTGTCAAGAAGGAAACGATCCAAATCAGAGGATATGGACAATGTACATTCTAAGCGTCGTCGCTACACGGGAGAAGAGTATGAAGCAGAACTCCAAGTAAAAATTACAACCAGAGGGGATATTAACCAGAAGCTGCAAAAGGTATACTAGATTTTGCTGCAAATTAAGGTGTCAGAAATGTTTTTAGGTTGAAACCACGACTCCTCTATGGTAGATCTTTCACAACTTCTAGCCTTGCTCTCTTCTTTGAACATAATTTTCATATTAACCTGTAAGTTACAAATATCAGTCCATTGACTGTATTTTCATCCAAAATACTTGGATGAATGAGAGAAAACTATTGTGCAGGTAAGATTCTTTATAATTTTAGGATGGGAATATAACATAAATCTCTATTATGGTAAAGCTAAGTTTCAGCCACAATGTCACACTGTCTCTGAATCTGCCAGATGTCTATGCTATCTGAAAAGTGGGTCTGCTTCTGCATACATAAACCACTGTTGTAATGTGTTACGCTTCATTCTCTCTCATGGCTAGTCCACTGAGGGTAGTGACTTGCCTGCTGCTGTTAGCTTGTGTAGGTTGGTCTTTTACCTTAAGTACTAGATGCCTGTGCTTAAGATGGAGGATTTAAACCCTATTACTGCTGCATAATGGAGGGAGGAATCAGGGTTGTTGCAGTTGCACATCATAGAACTTATTGTAGCTTTCTTTGCTTTCAGATATAGGTGATGAAAACCATGCAGTAATTAATTCCATATTCAGTGCAATTTTAGGCTGGATTCAGCAAATAGATAATATTTCTTATCATTCAATGTGTAACAGCTGCATCATTTCCCAAGCACTGTCTGACATATGCACTGAGTAGGGTATATGTGTTCTATGGAAAAATAGTCTTGATCATGTAATTAGAGTGGGTTACAAGGGGGTGAATTAAGGTTTCATGGACAATCTTAAATTTGGCATTTGCTAACTTTCAAGTATTTGATTTTACAACCCAAGAAATAATTTTGCTGCTTTTTGTATGTAATAATTATATAAAATGCAAAAATCTGGAGAATGTTCTCCATCAAATTATATCTATTCTCCAGCAGGTCCAATTTTGGGTTCAGTGTAACTAAACAATATATTTGTAATGTATAATTGTTCATGATGCTCACCTCTTTCAGTCTCAACTTATTCATGCTAAGGATGACTTATAAGATTCTCATGCTTTACTTACAAATTTTATTTCTACTATCTAGCTGTAGTTGAAGTATGATTTGAGGGAGGATCTGAATATTTATATCTTATTGTTTCCTTGAAGTACAGAGAATATTACAAGGATTTAAAAAACAAAATGCAGAATATTTTTAAAATCCCAGGAATATAAAGTACTGTCTTAATTGGGGAGAAAAATAGAAGTGAGAGCTGTCTCATTTGGAATGTGTTAAAAAGCACAGTGAACTGCTTCCAAATACTGTTTGGCCAATCAGTGGTAATTAATGTCAGACCTAATTTCAGATAGGATTTGCAAAGACTCATGGGGTCAAACACTGTCTGACCAGAGACTGACTCTGCAGCTATGGAAGGACAGGAGTCTGCCACATGTTTTCTGGTTGAAGGGGAATTTTTTAGAAAAAATTGTGCAGACATCTTCAAAATTTGTCTGTGCTAGGAACCAAACTACATTTGGAAAAAGTTCAGTAGCAACTACGTTTGAAATGTTCTTTAGACCAGAGCTATGTGTAAAATACATTTTAAATTAGATTTGGCCTAACAAGAACACCTTCTCTACCATATCAATAGGATTAACATTTGTTTTTGTTTAAGCAGCTATAAAGCTATCCAGTTCGGTAAACAAGAATGCAGACTGCATGATATCATAGAATACTAGAACGAGAATGGACCTCGAGAGGTCATCGATTCCAGTCCCCTGCCCTCATGGCAGGACCCAGTACCATCTAGACCATCCCTGATAGATGTCTGTCTAACCTGCTCTTAAATATATCCAGAGATGAAAATTCCACAACCTCCCTAGGCAACTTGTTCCATCCAGTGTTTAACCACCCTGACAGGAAGTTTTTCCTAATGCCCAACCTAAACTTCCCTTGCTGCAGTATAAATCCATTGCTTTATGTTCTATCCTCAGAGGCCAAGGAAAACAATTTTTCTCCCTCCTCCTGGTGACACCCTTTTAGATACCTGAAAACTGCTATCATGCCCCCTCTCAGTCTTCTGCTTTCCAAACTAAACAAGCCCAATTCTTTCAGTCTTCCCCTATAGCTCATGTTTTCTACACATTTAAACTTTTTTTTCCTGTTCTCTGGACCTTCTCCAATTTTTCCACATCTTTCTTGAAATGTGATGCCCAGAACTGGACACAATACTCCAGTTGAGACCTAATCAGCGCAGAGTAGAGCAGAAGAATGACTTCTCGTGTCTTGCTCACAACACTCCTGTTAATGCATCCCAGTTTGCATTTTTTTGCAACAGCATCACAATGTTGACTCATATTTAGCTTGTGCTCCACCATGGCCCCTAGATCCCTTTCTGCAGTACTCCTTCCTAGACAGTTGCTTCCTCATTCTGTATGTGTGAAACTGTTCCTTCCTAAGTGGAGTACTTTTCATTTGTCCTTATTAAACTTCATCCTGTTTACCTCACACCACTTCTCCAGTTCGTCCAGATAATTTTTAATTATGACCCTATCCTCCAAAACAGTTGCAACCCCTCCCAGCTTGGTATCATCTACAAACTTAATAAGCGTACTCTCTATGCCAATATCTAAATTGTTGATGAAGATATTGAACAGAACTAGTCCCAGAACAGACTCCAGTGGAACCCCACTTGTTATGCCCTTCCAGAAGGATTGTGATCAATAACTACTCTGAGAATGGTTATCCAACCAGTTATGCACCCACCTTACAGTAGCCCCATCTAAGTTGTATTTGCCTAGTTTATTGATACGAAGATCATGCGAGACTGTATCAAAAGCCTTACTTAAGTCTAGGTATACCACGTCCACTGCTTCTCCCATATCCACAAGACTCATATTTTGAAAATCTTGCTGTAACCCTTCCTTTTATCAGTTGTTTCGGTAGTATAAGCGGGGAACCATGCACCTGTATTTTAGAAGAAAGGCTTGAATGCATGTTTCATGAAGAAATGCAGTTTGCTACAACTTTGCTAATAGAAAAATAAAATGATTTTACTTTTTTTGACTTTTTTTTAATTTACTTTTTTTATTTGTGGTTTTCAAGAAGCAGATTTTCTCCTTTTACAGTTGTGTGATTTGGAGAAAGATCTTGGTTTGGGACAGAACTTCTGCACAAAATGTTCTTCAATTTTCTCTCTTCCAGAACTTAAAATTTTATCTTCTTCTTGGACTGATGGTCGTCATGTATATTCCACTGTGGGTGCACATGAATTCCATGCTGCTGAGACCAGAAGATTTTTGCTACCAGGTTGCACTGGTCCTCTGCTCATGTGGTCATCTCTTTGTGCTTGGAACCAAAGACATAAGGGGGCAGTATGGACCAAATGCTTCTCCAGTTTTTTGGTTGCCTTTGTTCTGAGATGGAATCCTCCAGGATTCGCACTGTTTGCCAATTTCATCAGTATTTATTGGCACATAATCGTAAAAGGTCTTTTGCATTACGCTTAGATACGTTTAAAATTTTTAGCAAGTTAGGACAAGTTTAGGAGTTGAAGGAGCTCATTCCCCTCTCCCGCAGGTGACTAGTGTGCCCAAGATCCCAGGAATCAAGAATTGTTTCTTTTGCCCCTGGCCTTACTAGTCATCTGTGTTCACCTAAAGTTTCTCTGCTGCTTTGGGCAATCTCCTCAATATACAGCATATGCTGATCCTTCCTCAGCAGAACTTGCCAAGCCTGTGAAAATATGGTCTGAAAATTTCATATGGATTCCACAACAGGGCTCCAGTCTGAACAGTCCCCTAAGCAATGGGCAGAAGCACTGAGAACATGCCTCCAAGCATGATGATCTCCAATTCTAGGACTGATAGAAGTATAACTAAAGACTCCTCCACTAAGGAACATTAGGAGGATTGCAAACATCTTCGGAAGAGGTGGGATTTTCTTCATAAGAGATGAGAGAAATCCCTCTTCAGGTCTACTTCCAAGAAGATGATCTCTTCCCTGGCAATCTACTTCCAAGAAGATGATCTCTTCCCTGAGACACACAATCTCCATCTCCTAAGAGCAAGAGTGCAGGACCATTAATGGTACCAACAAAAGAGAAGCACCAAGTACCTATTACCAGTGGTACCATTGCATTCTGAAGACTGATTGATTGACTGGCACTAAAGGCTCTGATGAGACATACTCTACTTGTGATAGGACAGGAGTCCCTTGCACCTCTCCACATCTGGAGGAAAGAAACTAAATCTGAGGATGTCATCATCTTCCTTGAAGTCCCTCAGTACTCTCAGATCTAATCCTCACAAGAAGCACTTGGTGAATCAGCGGGAATGGGGGAAACAATCCCACCAACGGATAAGAGAGCCGAGCTCTGGTACTTTGTGTCCCAGGAAGGGAACAAATACCTTTTCTCTCACCCACCCCCAGGGTCTCTGGTTGTTCCGGCCGTGAACCAAAGGGAGAAGCAGGGCCAGCCGGGTGCTACCCCTAAGAACAGGGATGCTAAATGCATGGACCTGTTAGGCAGGAAGGCCTATGTGTTGGGAAGCAAAGAGTTCAAGGCTGATTAAGCAGCTGTGGGACTGTGCTGCCATGCAGCTAAGAGGGAATCTTGACCACAACCCTCACCAAAGTGTGAAGTTAGCCCAAATAGAGCATCCAGACTCTCCTGGGCTTGACATTGTTAAAAGGCAGCGTACCCACTAGGGATGATACATAATGTTTATTTTAATTCATTTTTTTGCTTTTTTTTTATCAATTACATGGTTACTAAAATACTCCCCGGGGATGGCAGCCAGTGGGCTCTTGGCTCCTGGCCTCGCTCCCAGGGGGCCCTCTACCACCTCGCATTGCTGCCTCTGTATCAGGGGCAGGAGTGGCAGACAGAGCCAGTCCATGAGGGGAGCCAGTTTAAAAATCGGCTCCTCACGCTGACTGACTCCCTCCTGCTGCCCTGCATTGCTACTTCTAATAGAGGCAGCAGTGTGGGGCAGCAGCAACTCCTGTCTGCAGGGGGCCCACGTGCCACACTGGACAGAGGCTGTGCTGGCATCCTGCACTCCCTTCCCGCTGTTGCCTGTGATACGGTGGGGGAAGGGGAGGCATCTCTGCAAAGCCAGTTTTCATGGGGAGCCTATGTAGGAGGCAGTGGGGGGAAGAGGCGGCTTCCACACCATGGAGGCCCTCTCACACCATGGAGGCCCTCTCACCTTCCTCCTCCATGGTGCTTGTCAGTCACCCACTGTGGAATATACATTGAGCATACACTTGAAGAATACACTCCAAGAAGAAAGAGGAGTTACTTACCTGAAACAGTAATTAGCTTTGTTTGAGATTTGATATTTGTATGTATTCCACTCCCTCCTCTCTGTTTCAGATCTTTATATATGTTTTACAGGAGAGAAGGAATTGGAGGGCTCTTCAGTCTCTCTATGAAGAAGTGGAATACAGAAAGGACACCCCTCAAAAAATTCTATTTATTGTACAACTTCTCTTTCTACACATGAGAGAATAGGGACATTGTGCTGGGGAAAACTGTGTCTGAGAAACATTTTAGGCATGTTCTTTCCACGGAATTTCTTAAATTCTGGTTTTTAAAATGTCAAGCTCGATGGTGACAGGAATAAGGTGAAGGAGAAGTCCAGTTACACAAAACTTTACCATGGTGGCTTTCAGACCATTGTTAAGGATCTTATAAAAACTGTGTTGTAGGATTATACATATTTATCTTATCATATAGAGAAATGAGTTTATTCAGTGAATGGCAGTGTGTCTATCTGTATCTATTAAACCTCAAGATGAGGGATCCTTTTTTAACTCCACATCTGGAAAAATACTTAAAATATCATGTACTGATGATCATATGGTTATTTGATTGACAGAGTGACAACATCAATCTTTTTATGTGACAAGTTGCTGAATGTGTGCTGTGCATAAAAACATTGCCAGCCTCCCAAGTACTGGTAATGTATGTTTGCATATTTTTCTAGGTTGTCCAAAAGTTGTTAGAGGAGAAACTCAGTGCCCTGCAATGTGCTGTATTTGACAAGACTTTGGCAGATCTGAAAACACGAGTAGAGAAGATAGAATGTAGCAAGAGGCATAAAACGGTGCTTACTGAACTACAGGTACTTATGTGTTTTACATAACATAGTATGGCATTCTTAAAAAACTAGCTTCTCAACTAGTAGTAGCCCCCTCTGGCAGTTACTAATAGCAGTCAACTGATTCTTTCAAACAAACAAGCAAACAACAACAAAACCTCTTCCCCCCCTCACCAATCTGTTCCAACAATCTGACCTTGTTTCCAGGTGTGTTGCATCCTCTTGGACAGCAAGAATAACAAACAGTTCACTATGAAGAAAATAAGTCCTTCCTTTTGATAAACTAATCTTTTAGCCATTAGTAAATCACTTTTTTATTCTGCTCTGCCACTTTCTCAGAAATTCTTCAAATAAATGTCCTGCATGGAAGTAGGTCTCTCTTGTGGTCACATTAATTCATTTTAAAAAATGGGAGCTGGAGGGGGGGGAGGAAGGCTCATGTTGGCAGAATATTTAAATGAAGAAACACCCCAGACACTGGTTCATGTCCTTTTTCCTAAAGGCAGACTAAAGAATTCTTCTGTAATAATGAATGCTTTCTGTGTTAAATAGAGGTTTGGTGTTGCTGTGTACATTTTTTTGAGCTGTGCCAGTCTTCCTGCAGCAAGTAGAGAACTTGCCAAACCTGAGGCTACTGAATTACATGTTCATTCAAGTTCTTGACATGAGCCTTACACAGACTGATCTATAGTACCTAAGGCATTTTCAGTATACCCAACATCATAGTATTGAGCCATCTACCTATGTAATATATTTCTCTAATACATTGAAAATGTATGTGACCTGTAGATTTTTTTCATGTTACCGTGCTTGGATTTTAAATTAATCAGGGCAAGGATAATCTCTTCAAACGTTTGTATAAAGCCTAGCATAGCGTGGATGTAATCTGTGATTGAGATCCTTGGGTGCAACTGCAGTACATATATGGCATACAGCTTGCAGCCTATTAATTCTTTCTTGTTACCTTGTAAAAATATGTAAAAGGTGTGGTGTTTGAGCCATATTTCTTAGATCAGAGTTTCCCAAATCACACTCTGCTGAGCTCACTGTTAGCCAGGAGGTGTTCTGGGGATGGCTCCTGACTTCCAATGCTTCATTTGGATTTTTACCTTTTTCATTGCAAAGAAGAGCGTGGCTGCATAGCTGTCTATGCAAAAGTCTTCTGCTTTGTAGGAGAGGAGCATTACTGGTGCCACTAGAATTAGCCATATATAGAAGCTGCAATCTGGAAAGGATCAGGAATTTGCCAAAAGATGAAGAAAAATGGAATGGGCTCTAGATGGTATGTCCAGAGTAAAAGGAGATGTCTGAAAATTACTCCAGAAGAGAAAAGAACTTGGTATCTGGACAGCATAGTCAAGGGGAAAGAAGGATCAGGTGGCAAAGAAACTCGAGTAGGGAGTAAGAGAAGGCAAAATAAATTGACGAGGGAGATGAAGTGAAGAGCAGAAAGAGAAAGCATGGTTGGTTTTTTTTCCAAATGATAATCCATGACACAGTAAAATAGTTATAAATATTTTCCTAATACTACTCTTCCACATAAGTAGTTTCTTTAGTTGCTGCGGGGATATTGCCTGATCACCACTGGTAAGAGATATCGTCGTGTGATTTCTAGAGGGAAGATGGTCCAGACTAATTCTTTAGTTGCAGGTTGTGCCAGGGTTCAGGGGAAAGATTATTTACTCTAAAATTGCATTTAACTTATTTCAGTGTGTATCTTAAATTGGTCTAATTCTGTTAATGTTTTCTGTGGTTTCATTCTCCCCTGCCCCCCTTGCCACCAGGCTAAAATTGCTAGATTGACAAAACGCTTTGGAGCAGCCAAGGAAGACCTGAAGAAAAAACAGGAAGTAAGGACTGAAATTGTAATTTTAATTTTTGTTCAGAACTAATCTGAGTAATAACCTGTGGAAATGAACTTTATATAAATATAGTTAAACTGTTTCCCCTGTTATGGAGAAAAATTCTAACCTCTGCTGATTGCAGAAAGTGCAAAAGTGCCTTAGTTTGGTCTGGGTGTTGGGTATGAGACAAAGACATTTAGAAGTGTTACTTAGCACGTGGTAATGTTAGAGACTAGTGTTTCCATCTTTTCATTAAAGTTCAAAGGACCTGATTCTGATTTCCATTGAGGCCTCTTTACACATTCTGGCTGAATAAAAGTGAGTGGATGTAAGTGTGGCAATGAGCACTAGAGGGAGTTTAAGTTCTAAAGAGTTTTTAACATGCATAAAAATTGTTTAGTATGAACCAGCAGGATCTATGTAGAACAGTTAGTACATAACATGGTGGTGCCCTTTAAAATTCATATCCCTCTCATGTGCATTGCCACTCTTCATAGACAAGTCTTAAGTACAATTTAGAGCAATGTAAAGGGACCTTGTTGTAAATGACCTCCAAGCTCATATGTAAAAATTGAGGAATTAGATGCAGAACCCTCAGATTGTAGGGCAGGACTCTTCAACCTTGGAACAAAGTTTGGAGGACTCTGGAGGCCATGGTACAGGGCTTTGGCAGAGAAAGCAAGTGAACAGATCCAGACAAACATCTCCTTTCTTGTCACATTTTGGGCAAAAAGTGAAGAAATTAGGAATAAACAGGGCAGAACTATTTGATTCCAGAAAATATATTTTTAATACATTACCAAGGAAAAAGATGGAAACTAAAAGTCCAAATGAGTTCGAGACCTTGATTTCCCCTTACTGAACAGTTTGAAGGTGAGATTAAGATACATGAAATAAGAGGGGGAAGTATGCTTCAATAAATGAGCTCCTGAGATGTTTTAGGAGCTTAAGTTCTTATGTTCTGAGTCTGTGGCAGTAGAAGAAAGTAAATGTTGGACGAAAATGAACAAATGTAACAGTAGATTTCAAGTTGATTTATTTCTTTGTAGAATCCACCAAATCCACCCCAGTCTCCAGGGAAAGCAGTGAGTGATACAGGCAGCATCAGCAACTTAACCTATCGGTGAGGACTGAGAACACAGCTGTGTGTCAATTTCAAGTATACTAGAGCAGGAATTTTTTTCATGTTAATACTGAGTGTTTTTTCTTAGAAAAAGCCCAATAGCAGATCTTTCTTCATATAATTCAGTGAATATCCTGATTTTGTGCTAGCTTAATATTCTTGCATTTTACACATTTATAATGCCCTTTCACTTTATTAGTTGCTGTTCATCTGTGAATATATAGAGTCCTGCAAATCCAGGTGTAGATGCTTTATATCCATGGTTACCCACATGTGTGGATGGTGGTTATCTGCAGCTCATTTTTGCAGACACAGATACAAATTTTGTATTTAGAAGCCTGAAAATTTATGGCTATCTGATTTATATCTGCGGAAATCCTCTGTGGATTTCAGTGCAGATATCTGCAGCTCATTTTTGCAGACACAGATAGAAATTTTGTATCCACACAGGGTTCTGTGAAAGTATGCCAATTCCTTTTATGCTGTAACAGTGCAAAATATAGAGTAGCTGATAGTAGTAGATGTTTTTAAATGGAGTTAAAATTGGGGATATTAACTATTGTTTGTGTAAACGTGTAACCACTATCGTTTTGGCGGTTACACATTTACATGAGATGGGGAGGGGGCAGGCGGGAGCCGGTGCTCGGGGAAGACAGCTTTTAAGTTATAGAGACAGCAGCATGGGGGACAGGCGGCTCTGCGAGAGCCAATACACATGGGGAGCCAGCTTGAAAGCTGCCTCCTGTGTGTACCGGTTCCCACCTGCCCCCCGATTTCCTGCGTTGCTGCCTCTTTATCAGCCTGGGTTTATCGGTTAATCATAATAATTACATGCATCTCTCTGCCCCTGCCCCCCTGCTGCCTCTGTATCAGACGCTATGTCTAAACTACATCCCTTTTCTCGAAAAAGGGGATGTGAATTAGACACTTTGAAATTGCAGATGAAGCCAGGATTTAAATTTCCTGTGCTTCATTTGCATAATGGTGGCTGCGCTTTTTTTTTTTTAAACGGGGCTTTTCGAAAGAAAAACGGCCGTTTAGACGGGGATTGATCAAAAATAAACCCTTTTTCGAAAGATCCTGTACTCCTCCTCTTTCGAAAAGCCCCGTTTTGGGGAAAAAACACGGCCACCATTATGCAAATGAAGCGCAGGAAATTTAAATCCTGGCTTAATTTGCAATTTCCAAGTGTCTAATTTACATCCTTTTTTTGAGACAAGGGATGTAGTTCAGACACAGCCAGAGGCAGCAAGGGGGAGGGGAGGTGGGAGCTTGCTGCCTGTGGGGAGCAGAGGCAGCAAGGGGCAGGGAGGCGGCTCCACAGAGCTGGCACGCAGAGAGCTGGCTTAAAAGCTGGCTCCCCATGGCCTCTGGCTCCCACCTCTCCTCCCCCTTGCTGCCTCTAATACAAAGGCAGCAAGGGATGTGTGTGCATGTAGTCGTTATAATAAACTGATAAGCCCATGCTTATCAGTTAATTGTGTAACTGGCTACACACTAATATTCCTCATTAAAATTACCTTTAAAAACAGAGGTATTTTTGTCAGGAAAGGTAGAATGTGGATAAATGTTCTAAAATAATGAATGAAGTTGGCAGTACTGTGATAGAGATCACACCATGGAATAATTTACAGGAAATATTTGTTAATTGGTGCATATTGAAAATGACAAAAGTACAAATAGTTTAGAGAATTTTTTTAAACTACTGCTTTCTCTGGACCTCTCTCTATTGGTACACTTGGGATGCATTCACTAGGGGATGCTAACCTGCACTTTTCTTCCGTAGAAATGCAAGCACAGTGAGACAGATGCTGGAGTCCAAGAGAAATGTAGGAGAGAGCACATCAACACCTTTTCAAGCCCCTGTGAATGCAGGTATGAAGCTTCACCTGCTCTTCAGAAACACACTTTACAATTTCGTTTATATGGATATATAGAGGGCAGGTGGGGGAAGGATTTTCATATGGGAATGTTATGAGGAAGAAGAGACCAAAGGTATTACCAGCATTCAACTGTATATAGCAACATGTAACTGAATGTAGTTGATCCTCAACATTAATAAAAACAAAACTGCTTCCCTGAAAATTGTGAAACTCGAGTCCTTTTCTACAGAATCATCTCACTATACCTATAAAAAAATGTTCCTGTGGGAAGACAGTGACGTAATAACACTTAAAAATGCCTTCTATTTATTTCTTCAGGGTAGGAGTATGTCATCCTATATATTTGTACAGCACCAAACACAATAGGGATCATATACTGATTAGAGCTTTGGACATGATTATAATATAAAATGAAAACTATTTTAAATGTTACAAACTATCTGGCTCAACTGGCAAAATTATTAATCTAATAACATAAGAACAGCCATACTGGGTCAGACCAAAGGTCCATCTAGCCCAGTATCCTGTCTGCCGACAGTGGCCAATACCAGATGCCCCAGATGGAGGGATCACAACAGGTAATCCTCATGTGATCCCTCCTCTGTCACCTACCTTCACAGAAACAGTGGCTAGGGATAGCATTCCTACCCATTCTGGCTAATAGCCATTGATAGACCTAACCTCTATGAATCTATCTAGCTCTTTTTTGAACCCTGTTAAAGTTCTAGCCTTCACCGCATCCTCTAGCAAGGAGTTCCACAGGTTGACTGTGCGCTGAGTGAAGAAAAACTTCCTTTTGTTTGTTTTAAATCTGCTGCCTATTAATTTCATTTGGTGACCCTTAGTTCTTTCTTTCTTATTCCTGCAATATAACTTTTCCTTATTCACTTTTTCCATACCAGTCATGATATTATAGACCACTATCATATCCCCCCCAGTCTCCTCTCTTCTAAACTGAAAAGTCCAGGTCTTTTTAATCTCTCTACATATGGGACCCGTTCCAAACCCCTAATCATTTTTGTTGCCCTTTTCTGAACCTTTTCCAGTGCCAATATATCTGTTTTGAGATGAGGCGACCACATCTGGACACGGTATTCAAGATGTGGGCATATGATGGTTTTATATAGAGGCAATAAGATGTTGTCTGTCTTATTCTTTATGCCTTTTTTAATGACTCCTAACATTCTACAGTATTTGCTTTCTTGACTGCCGCTGCACATTGAGTGGATGTTTTCAGAGAACTATCCACAATGACTCACAAGATCTCTCTCTTGAGTAGTTGTAGCCAAATTAGTCCCTATCAAATTGTATATATAGTTGGGATTATTCTTTCCAATATGCATTACTTTACATTTATCAACATTAAATTTCATTTGCCATTTTATTGCCCAATCACTTAGTTTGGTGAGATCTTTTTGAAGTTCTTCACAGTCTGCTCTGGCCTTAACTATTTTGAGCAGTTTGGTATCATCTGCAAATTTTGACACCTCACTGTTTACCCCCTTCTCTAGATCATTTATAAATAAGTTGAATAGGATGGTCCTTGGGGGGGCCCCACTAGTTACCTCTCTCCACTCAGAAAACTTACCATTTATTCCTACAGTTTGTTTCCTGTCTTTAACTAGTTATCAGTCCACGAAAAGACTTTCCCTCTTATTCCATGACAACTTATTTTACTTAAGAGCCTTTGGTGAGGGACTTTGTCAAAGGCCTTTTGGAAATCTAAGTATATTATATCCACTGGACCCCCCCGCCCCTCCTTGTCCACATATTTATTGACCCCCCTCCAAGAATTCTAGCAGATTAGTAAGTCATGATTTCCCTTTACTAAAACCATGTTGACTTCCCCCAACAGATTATATTCATCCATGTGTCTGACAATTTTATTCTTTACTATAGTTTCAACTAATTTGCCTGGTGTACTGATGTTAGACTTACCTGTCTGTAATTGTCAGAATCACCTCTAGAGACCTTTTTAAATGTTGGCATTACATTAGCTATCTTCCAGTCATTACATACAGAAGCTGATTTAAAGGATATGTTACAAACCATAGTTAATAGTTCCGCTATCTCACGTTTAAGTTCTTTCAGAACTCTTGGGAGAATGTCATCTGGTCCTGGTGACTTGTTACTGTTATGTTTATCAATTTGTTCCAAAACCTCCTCTAATGACACCTCAATCTGGGATAATTCCTCAGATTTGTCACCTAAAAAGAATGGCCCAGGTTTGAGAATCTCCCCAATATCCTCAGCCATGAAGACTAATATTGTGATTTTCCATTTTCATACTGATGTGTTGATGTGAAACTGCTCACTTGGTACATACATTTACAATTTTTTCCATATTTTCTGTAGTTTCTACTCCCAGTCTTGCTGCTCCTCAGACAGTGGTCAGTGGACATCCCAAGCCTCAGACACCTGTTACCTCCAGCTCCTTGACAACATCAGTTCTCTCTACAGCCAACACAGCTACAGTAGTTGGCACCACACAGGTGCCCAGTGGCAACACTCAGCCCATGTCTGTCTCTCTGCAGTCTTTGCCAGTAATTTTGCATGTTCCAGTTGCAGTATCCTCCCAGCCTCAGCTCCTACAAGGCCATACAGGAACTTTGGTCACGAACCAGCAGTCAGGCAATGTTGAATTTATATCTGTACAAAGTTCTTCTACTGTTGGTAGCCTTACCAAAACTCCAGTGTCTCTGGCATCTAACAACTCAGCTAAACCAAATAACAGCCCTTCTGTGGCCAGCCCAGGTATTCAGAGGAACTCTCCAGCCAGTGCTGGGCCTATAGGGACGACGCTGGCAGTTCAGGCTGTTTCCACAGCACATCCTGTTGCCCCTGCCACAAGAAATACTTTGCCCACAGTGGGTACTTCAGGACTGTATAATCCTACCAGCAATCGGGCCCCCATACAGATGAAGATCCCACTCTCTGCATTCAGTAGTCCAGCTCCCACTGAACCAAGCCCAAGCACCATTACAGCACCTCGAGTCGGTAAGCTATGCTTAAATATTAATTTTGGAAATGTAAGTGAATGTGTGCAAGAGGCACAAGAAGCTTTTAAATGGGCTAGAAGTAGAGTTTGTTCCTATAGAGTTTTTATTATCTAGGGCTGATTTACTACAACAGCGCCTCTAGACTAAGATGTGTTAAAACTGTTCACGTTAAAAAAAAAGTGATTTTAAGCGTCTTAGCCATTTCTGAATCACTTCTAACAATAAATGACACAAGCACTCTTGCATGCAAAAGTTTTTTTTGTTTAGAAATGGGTTTAAACCACTCGATTCCAGAAACTCCCAGTCTACTATTAGTTATGTATTATTAGTATTAGTTATGTATTATTTTAATGCAACCTTTCAAAATGGAGTTTTCCCATTCTTATAAGCAAGGACCTCTGGGAATTTACATTGTGTGTCAAGTATATTCCCCAGTTACTTTAACATGTATAAAATGGAGTCAGTAGGATTTCCCTAGATGCAGTGTCTATTCAAAGAACAGTCCTATCAAACTAAATGTTTCTGTGCACAGTCATAATTTCTGTGTTCAGAGTCTGTTTGCATTCAGAAATGTAAACACATGTTTGTTTGTTTTACTTTATTACCAGTTGATGTAAAGAAAGAAGATTTGGGTGGATTTTTGTTATGGAGTTTAATGAGGTGTTCCAAAAATATATTGAGAGCACTGAGACTTGAGAGAGAGAAAATGTGTAGCATTATTACTGGACTGGAAAGTACCCCATCTATATTTTGTAAAGCATGTTGAGATCTACAGCATGCAAATGTTAAAGGGTGTCAGTAATTTCGTGTTGCTTCGTGTAACGCTTTTCATGGTTCAGAATTAACATTTACACCAAATGTATTTTTATCATTGTATGTGTGGCACTGATTAGATATTGCAAATGAACAATTTCTTGACCTCTTAGAGAGCCAGACAAACAGACCACCAACTGATACTTCAGCAAATAAGAGACCAACTGAAAGCACAGCACAGGTAGGTTGTTGTTTATGGTTCAGTGTAACATTCTGAAGTTATAATCCACAGGCACGTATTTGTTTTCCTGTGTGTCTCATCCTGCAACCAAACAACTTAAATTCCTTGTTGCCTTCCTTTCTGGGTTTCCTTCCTAGCGTTTAGTTTGTGCTTGTTTGTTTGTTTGTTTTTCTTCTTCTGACCCATAGTGTTACTGGAAACATGAACTCTTGATAACCTTTGCAAAGCTTCCCAGTATACTTAGGACCACCAGCTTTGTGTAAATAGATGAGTTAATTTTTTTTTTTTTAAATAAGGATTTAAAAGTTTGATATAAGAGAACACAGCCCAGGTTTGTCTACAGCTTCTGAACTTCATTTTAAAGCTGCAAACCTGTGAAATTACTGCAAACCTCTCCTTGCCTCACTATGCCAAAGGACTGTCAGATGATAATAGATGTATGGGGTTATCCAGTATTTGTTCTGTGTATCACACCACAAAATTCCTTGTGGAAATATTCAATTGATGATAAAGAAGAATCTGCAGTTCTGCCAGCTCCTCACATCTTGGGTTGTCTTTTGAACTTGCAGTGAAGTGAAATAGGAAAATTAAACCATTTAAAATTACTTGTAAGGATTGAACATCTCTAGTCCAGCACCCTCGGGACCTGACCGGTGTTAAACCAGAGAATTTGCTGACCCAAGGGAAGTCAATATTGTCTAGCAACATTACCAAAACTTCCACTGCTTACTGGGATCTAAGAAGTCATTTAGGAGTTAATTAAAGCTAAGTAGCAGCACAGAACAGTGAGAGACAGGATTAGTGGCTGTAAACAAACTTTATGCGACTGCAGGAAGCTCGGCTGTGCTCATGATAAATGGACATGCAGCTAACTATAAAATCATGCTGGACCATGGATGTTGCTGGACCAGAGAGTGTCAGACTAGAGAGGTTCAACCTGTAGTTAGTTTTCTGCATATTGTATTATATTTAATACAATATTTAATTTAATAAAATTAAATCACCACCCACTTAAAATAGTACTAATGAGAAGTAATTCCACTGCAGTCAATTGAGTTTAACTAGTTAATATAAACAGTGAGAGAAATATCAACACAACTTCTATTATGCGAAGTTCCCCTGTTTAATGGTATTTCATCTGTAGTGCAGGAGTAAAATCTTTTGGGCTGGTATTTTTAGCCCAAGAATAGTAGCAATAGTGATTTTGCATAGCTGTTAAATATTTTAGAATGATCAATCACTGCCAATTAGAATGAAGTATTCATACTCGTTTCTAAAAATGGTAAATTAATTTTCATATATACCTGTGGATTATAGCTACAAAAATGTGATCGATATATAATAAAATATTCTCTGAAATACAGAAAAAGTTACTGATTTATGGATTAAAATTTCAGTCAATGTCAGAGTAACATCAGTATTTTAAAAAGTTTTATGTTTGGCAAAATCTGAAACCTGGCAAAGATTTTACAGAAACAACCTCTGTTGCTGTTGATAGTGGTCCATCTAATTGGTAGGTGTGTAGCTTGAAAGCAAAAGGCATTACGCTTTCCACCTTTCAGCTTTTTGTTATGTGTTTTAAGAGTTCTTTCAATAGATTGAATTAAAGCATGGGTAATGCCATGGTTACTAATGATCTAATTTTAAAAAAATTTGGCTAGAAAGGTATGATATTCAGACATGCCATGTCAGTTTTTAAAAATCCAGTTAATGCCACCTGCTTTTTGTTATGTAAAATCCAAAATATTATGTATTACTCCGCACTTCACAGCTCTCAGAACAAAAAGTAGTTCCCAGTGTGCCGTATACCTGTGGCATATTTGATGGTACAACTTTGATCAGTTGTTTCGAAAACCAGTTGAAACGGGAAGAGACTTCATCAGACAGTAAAGAACCAGTAGAAGCAACACAGATGAATTTTAACTTCCGTAAGGATGTCTTGTTTGGCTTGGAAGAGGAGGAAGAGGATGCCAAGAGCATCAAAAACACCCACAAGCAGACTGGCTGGGCTGCTAACCTACTAAAGCAGTGGCTGGCTAAAAATGGCAAGGATCGTAGCTTTGAATTGGTGCCTGTAACTGAACTCAATGATATTTTAAGAGAGTTTTATTACACAGTAAGGAACCATGATGGAAATACCTACAGTGTGGCAAGTTATAAATCCATGCGTGCTGGCTTGAACCGGCATCTCAGAATGCCACCTTATAATCGTCAGATTTGTCTAATGAAGGACAAAGAGTTTTCCGGTGCTAACATGGTGTTTATGAGTGTGTTGAAGATGCTGCACATGCAGGGGAAGGATGAAACTCATCACCACCCTCCCTTAACAGCTGAGGACTTGCAAAAGATTAAGCTGTCTGGTGTACTTGGATTACATAATCCTCTGGCACTGGTCAACAAAGTGTGGTTTGATTTGCAATTGCATTTTGCCAAGCGAGGGAGGGAAATCTTAAGAGACTTGGCTCCAGATGCCTTTGTTCTTGAGAGAGACAAGAATGGGCGACGGTATGCTATGTTTAGGTATCCCGGCAAAGGGAGAAATACGGAAGATCCACATAAAATGGGTAAAATGTACGATATGCCAGGAGACCCAAACTGTCCTGTTTTTTCCTTGGAGCTTTATTTGTCTAAGTTGCCACCTGAGCCCCCTGCCTTTTACTTGCATCCGTTAAAACTAACGACAGAGCAAATGCGAGGGCAGTCTGTTTGGTACAAACGGGAACCTATGGGAGTGAATTATTTGGGTACAATGATGCCTAGGTTAAGTGTGGCAGCCAGGCTGTCCCAGCGATATACAAATCATTCTCTCCGAACTACTACCATCCAGTTATTATGTGAAGCAGGACTGGGGCCCAGAGAGATCATGGCAGTGACAGGCCATCACTCTGAGTCGGCTATTAGACATTACTGGGGAGCTGCAGAAATTTGCTACAGGGCCTGGTCAGATATAATGGAGAGTAACACCCCGGATTATCTCTGTAACAATATTCCAAATAAAGTGGTAGAAAAGCCAGTATTTGGTGCCTCCACTTCTTCCACAAAAGATGTCATTTTAGAACAAAATAAAATATCTTTACTTCCAAAAAAATTGATTGCATCTTCCACCAATTTTGTGACGCCCAGAACTAATGTGACTTTAGTCCCTGGGGAACACATGGCTCTGAGTTCTGAAAGTCACATGATTTTGAAACATAACTCTTCAAAGGTGCTTCTTCCCAAGGACATTGCTAGTATGACTTTAACTACTGGTGCTCTTCAAGGATGTTGTAGTGAACCTGTGTTTATAAACCGTGTGATAAAACAAGAACCAATGACTTGACACATCTATAAAAAGCAATCAGTTGAGATTCATTGCTAAGATAGAAAAAGGGAAAGTTCTCCAGCTGATTTAATTTATTTTGCACTTGAGGAAATTTCTTACTGCTTACTTCAGCAAGAAGTATCCTGCTTGTCCCCCCTGAAGTGAGCTGTGGAACAGAAATTTTGAAAGAGCATTGGCTTGGTCTCTACCTGACCTTCTACAGCAGCTGGGACAATAGTGGTCAAAGCCTTTAAATAATGAATGGGTGGAATTGATTTCCACATACAGAAGATGGTATAGCTCTTCATTTAAGTGCTGCTTTATTATCTTGCACTTGTCGAGAGTATGTGTTTATTTTTATGTTATCTTGTGCCTGCTGGCTGTGATGTAGACTTTTACCAACAGGAGAATACTGATAATTAAGATGAGTAGGCACAGATACACTACAGGTATTTATACATGCGCTAAGACAAGCAGATGCTTGGTCATCTCCTCTCTATCCAAATTGACTTAATCCTTACTAGAACAAGAACGGGTTTCATGCTGATTTTAGCTTATTTCTAAATTCACTATCATATACTGTCACACACTAGTACGTATCCGAAGAAGAGTTTTGAATCTGTTTATTTTGCACTTTTACAATTTCTCCTTTCATAGTTCTAGGTAAAGGAAAATTTCTTAATCACTCTGGTCCCCAAAGTCACTTCATAGGTGATATCAAAATGCATAGCTTGCTACTGGTACATGGAGCAGGGAAAATAATATTGTAGCACTGCAAAAGAAATAGACTGGCCCTGTAAAAGGCAAATAGAGCTGACATGATGCCTGTTAGCATGTGTGTGCATGTCTTAACTATTTGTATATATCTCCATCACGTTTTCTGTTATCCCTGGCCAAGAAGGTATCTCCTGTACTTGGCAGGAGTCTTGAACATTTGACTTTTTCTACTCTTTCCGGAACTGAATGTACCATTTGGACAACATACACAAATTCAGATACAATTATTAATGTACATGAATCTGTGCAGTGTAATCTTCCATCAGATTCCTCACCAAGAGGAATTGTCAGGGTCTTGTTCTTCCCAACCTATCTTAAAAATGGTTTATACAGTAGTGTCCCCCATAGATGTGGTATATTAGTTACTTCCTGATTGTAGCAAGTTGATCCTATCATTACAGTTCACAAAAAAGGTTTCTTACAAGCTACAAGTTTACCACCTGTCAAGTGAATGCATTAGAAAAAGTTAAATGCTGCTTCAGAAAAGTAGGAATTGAAAGGAATGGGAGAAATTAATTTTAAATCCACCATCCAAGAGAAGGTAGCACAATAACTTCAGTACCCCCTTATTGTCCTTTTCCATGAATTTTCTTGAAATGATATTGGCAAAGTAAAGATCCTGTTTGAATTTATTTTACCTATAATTTCATGTAATACCTAAGATTATGATAAATGAAGGCTAAGAATTTTTTTTTTACGTTTTAATATTTATGTTTAGTCAATCAGTTGCACATGTTAATGTCTAAAAGGAGAGAGTAAGATATTTTAATATGAAAATTTGATTGTAAAACCACAACAAGTAGTTGGAAGTCATAGGAAGAGGGGGAAATGTAGTATTAAAAACTGTTTTTTCTTAAGCTAAAATTCAAATTTGGTTTGTCCCTTGGGGGAGGGTGTGTGTGCATGTGCATTTAGCTTAAGGTCCCTAAGAACTTTAGTATCCTGATCTAATTTGCCAAGGAAGTGCTTACATAGTGTAATGAAGGGTACTATAAATAACCCCTGAAGTTAGTTAGTTAGCTTAACTACTATTAACTCTTAACTCACAAAAAGAACTTTTTTTTGGCAGAGAAGACTTCTCTCGAAGCCTTGAACTGAAGACTTAGGTGCTAGAAACCTCAAGTTCTGATCCTGACTCTTAAGAGTGACTCCCTTTGTGGCCTTGGGCAAGTTACTTAATCTCCCTGCCTATAAAATGCTTCTATTAATCTCCATTTTTTTCTTGGGGCATGTTAAGAATTAATTTGTTTGAAAAGTGTTTTAAAGATTAGAAGCACTATTTACATTTTAGGTATTATGTTTGTTGCATTTGCTGTTTTCATGATGGGTCCTCTTTTGCTTATTATTAAAATGAAGTCGTTTTAAATGACTGCTGACCAGTAGTCTGCCACTCACGTACCGTAGTGTCAGACTTATGACGTTAGTGGAGTAGTTCTAACCCTGTTTACCGTTGTGGGCTAATATGCAACACTCTGTGTGTTATGTGGACCACATCCACACAATATATAATGATGCCTGTATGGCCCTGAGGATGTCACATGGGCCACAGCTGTGGGCTGATTGGGCCACAGATTGAGAACCAGAGCATTAGTGACTGCTGTAGAAATACATTGTTATAGACCCAGTATTGTGATTTTACTGTAGGATGAAGCAAATCAAGCTACAGGAAAGCAGTCATTTCTAATACCTGTAAATAGGGAAAACTGAAAATTGAGGGACAACCTAAGCTTTCATAATTTAATGGAATCTTTCAATAGCTTATTCCAAGGCAGAGGAATGCTAACAAATTTGAGTAAATTTAAAGCCCTGAATAAGGGAATTCATAAAAGTCATGGCTTTGATAGACTGGCAAGCTGAATTTTTGCCTCTAAAAAGCTCTTGTCCCAAGTTTGCCCAAGTATGAAAATAAATGCATAGCATTTTTCAGACTACCCTTTATATAGAAAAAGAAAAGAAACGTTCTCATCTTTATAATCTCAGGTAGTTCTGTGCTGTGACTTACCTAAAGAAGTTAAAGAAAACAACTGTTTACTTTCAGCGTGAGCAATATCCAGCAGAAACAGCGCTGTTGCCATAAAAATCTTCCTTTGTCCCCTTTGCTGCTTATTGTGATCATATTTACCTACATGCCTTATTCTGGTTTTTCTGCATGTTGTGTGACTTACTGTAAAGACATACTGCAAGGCTAATGGTTTCACTCCTTGGGGCAAAGCTATTTGATTATAGTTGATATAAAGTTTAATTGGACTCTTGTTGCAACAACTCTCCCCGTCTCTTACTCTTGTGGGGAAGATTTTTGAGTAGCTTTTAGTTGATCAATATCTGAAACTTTTTTTATTGCCATTATCTATTTGTGCCATATTGTCAGCATTAATTTGACTCCTGTGAGTTTGAAACTGTTGATTGCAGTATGACTAGATTTTTATCTTTTCCTGTGTGGGAAAAATTTTAGAAGTGGAAAACACTGTTTCTGGTTGGAACAGAAGTGTGTGTCTTGTTTGAAGGTGGTTTGTTGCTAAAATTTGGTATACATTTAAATACATTCAAATCTTTGTTAGCTGAAACAGCCTTCTACCCCATTAGAAATTAAATGGGTACTATCAGAGTTTTGTTTTGCTTTCAGAAAAGTTGAGGGAGGTGAGCAGGATGATGGCTCATGATATGTAATAGATATATAGAGTATTTTATTTCTGTTGACAGTTCATATAGGACCACATTCAGGAATAAGCAAAAATCTTTATTATATGAGAGCTAGTTGGTTTTGGTCCAATTCTTTGAGATACCTGTATCTATATCACAGAAGCCCTCAAAAAATTTTTATGCTAATTGGCCTCCTTACAGGTGGTATCAGCAGAGGGACCAAAGAAAAAGACATGAAGACTGAACCTACTTTTTTTTTCCCCTCTGTATATGGTGTTTCTGTTCTTTAGTCATGGATGAGGTATATTTGAGGGCAGTGGTTAAGTGCCTGAAATCCACCTAGGGGTGTTAGCAAATGTTTATTTTTTAAACATGTAATGGCTGAATTTTTCAGCGTTTACACATGGGGGGGCAGGTGGGAGCAGAGCCAGTGCTCATGGGGAGACGGCTTTAAGAGGCAGTAGCATGAGGGGGGCAGGGGGGCTCCATGGAGCTGGTATGCACAGGGAGCCACTACTGTCTCTTCCCCCTTTCCTCCCCCTTCCCCATTTTGTTGCCTCTGGGAGGCAGCAAGGAAGGACAGGTGGCTCTGCAGAGCTTGTATGCGTAGAGAGATGCTACTGGCTCCCCCCCGCACAGCTGCCTCTGTGGGAGGCAGCAAGGGAGGTCAGGTGGCTTCATGGGAGCCGGCTTAAAAGCTGGCTCCCTATGGACACTGGCTCTTGCCTCCCCACTCCCTTGCTGCCTCTGATACAGAGGCAAGGGGGTGTGTGCATACAGTCATTAGGATTTACCGATAAGCCCAGGTTTAGTGGTCAGTCGTGCAAATGACTACACGCTAACATCCCTAAATCCATCTGTTATAAAGACAGAATTTCAGTCCTCAGACCTGTCCATCTGATACTCTTATCAGCATTTGAAATTCATTTTAAACCATCTAAATATGACATTCATTTTAAAATAATTTCATACTGCTCCCTTAGTTTCTGTGATTGGACTGGGTACTGAGAAGCTGAAAAGCTTCATGCTAGTTGGAAAGCATGTAGCACTCACTTGCTATACGGAGCTCAATTTTTGGAAGGGTGTCTGCCATTTTTAGGAATTACCATCCATTTCCCATGGCATAGTGATTGTTAGTAGAAGCTCCCAAATCAGTGAGAGAAATGACTGTGTCCTCATTCTGATACACACAGACAGTTTAGTTTTAATCCCACTTTTGTGCAAAAATCTTGATGCTAGGAGTCATGGAGGCCTTTGTCAGAAAGAGCTTCCATGTTTTGTCCTTCTACAAATGGTGTTTGGCAGCAGTAATTTCCCACCTGAAGGGAGAGCCATAAACTCCAGTTGTGCTTATGATGTCAGCGCAGCTCCTCGCAACATGCTGAGATTTTTTTTTAATGCTTTTCACTGCTATGAAATTAATTCATTCCCACCTAATCTACGGTATATGAGATCCAGAAAATCCATTTTCCTAATTGCATGGACTTTTTCTCTTACACAAACCATCACCCCAGAAACTTAGTTGTCCAAAAAGTCAAATGTCAGAGAGCCAAGGTTCAAATAGTCTTGGTGTTACTCTATTTTTTTATCTGTCATGTCTATTTTACCCTGAAGAGTTGCACACTATTAAATAGTTCAACAAAGACAGGTCTGCCATTGAGGAGCAATTGATCCGTGGATCTTCAATTTTGCAGCTAATCTGGTTCTTTTCTGTCCTCCCAACGTCTCCCCTTCCCCTAAAAGTGCAAGGAAAGGAGAGGAAAGTTTAATGAGGTTATTTTTATAGTCTTTTTAAATTATCTTAAATTTTTTCTTGCTTGTACTGTCTGGTCACTGCCCCTTTGATCATATTCCTACCAGTGCCTCAGGACTTGGAAGTATAATTTTGAAAACATGGGACTTAATATAAACTTTAATATGTAAATGGATCCATGGAGAAAGATGCTATTACAATTATATTGAAAATCTTTGTTATAATATTTGAAGTATTTTTATTAATAATCCTAATTTAGATACCTGATTTATATATAGTGTATGCAATATATACTACATATAAATACAGGGCTATAAGGACAGGGGGCTGGACTTAATGATCTCTCGAGGTCCCTTCCAGTTCTAGTACTCTATGATTCTATGACATGAAGAGAAAATATATTGCTTTTTAGTATATTAATGAAAGACATAAACTAACAATGGCTGGGTTGAAATCTTAACATAGTCACAGATGGGTACAAACTATTGTTAAATCTTTGTCAGTTAAATAGCTCCTTCTCTGCCCTTCCCCTAATATAGGCTACACTTTATCTTCCCACAGAATAAATAAAATCCTTTTGTGTACATTCCTTTTCTGTGCAATTTATCTTTTCAGCTAACATGATCAATAGCCCACTTTCCATTGTTTCCAACATTCTCTCACTTGTTTAGTTAATAGAGCTTCATTGAGGCTACTTTATTAACAAATCTAAATTGACTTGGTAAATTGTTGATAAATAAAATACACTTAACTTTTTTCCCCTCCCACAAAATATGTGACAAACTTAATGAATGCAGAGTCTACTGGGAAAACAATGTGATCAGAGTGGACACTTCAGCTTTAAAAATTTATAAGCAGCTATTAATATAAAATTTTATATTGTTGAAACAATTATTAAAATGTTTCCTTGAATTTCATGTTTTCTTTTACTGAAAATAAACATGTATATATTATGTATGTAAAACAGGACACTGTTTTTTACATCTCCAACATTGAAGATATATTTGTGCTGCTAAGGTTCAGTTATTTCTCATCTGTAAGATGGAACTTCTACTTGAGGCTAATTCTGAATCCAAGACTTAAGCTTTGTATACACTACCGCTTTTGTCAATAAAATGTTTGGCACTGAGGGATGTAGAAGAAAACATAAGTTTCACTGGCAAAAGTACTGGTGTGGACAGCACTTTGTCATCAGGAGAGGCTTTCCTGCCAATATAGCTAATGCTGCTTGCTGGGGTGGTTTAATTATGCATGTAGGAGAGCTCTCTCCTGCCAGCAAAGAGCAGCTACACAGGATATCTTACAGTGGCACAGCTGTAGCGGTACTGCTGTGTCGCTGTAAGCTCCATAGGAGAGACACAGACTTAGATTTTAGGATAGTACAGAACTGTATTAACATGGATTGGCATCCCATTACTATTTAAGAGTTACCCAATTCAGCAATATGCAGTGCTTCTGGATGAAGCAAATCTCCAAAACCTCCCAACTTTTAAAATGATGCTCCTTTCCCTGATACTCTAACTATGATAGGAAAACTACTGCGACTTCCCAGTCACTAACAACCATCTTCAAGAGCAAGCAAAATTTACTACTGCTTATAGAGCTGAGGTGGTATTAGAAAACTCAGCTAAGTGTTAAAATAACCAGGTCAACTGATTTGTGCCATTTCATTAGCTACAGATAGCTTAATACAGTTTATTTGTAGCCATTGCTTTAAACCTTCATTAAAAAATATATATTTTCTCACCAATTGTAACATTGGGATCTTCCCTATTTCATGCTAGCCTGTCTGTGATGCTAACCTCTTTTGGGTGGGCTTTGAAGGGAGCAAAGTAAATGTTTCACCTTATAAAAGCAATGAACAGTAGAGATGTTTGTGTGTGCACAAATTTGTTTTTATATACCCTTTTAGTTATGATACTTAAATACAAAGCCACAGCAACAGAATGAGAAATGTACAAAGTGCTCTCTCAGTTGCTTTTCTCTCAAGATCTTGCTCTTTGAGTTAGAATTGGCCTTTCAAAGGATCTTACTTTTAGCCGCTTGTAATTTTTATGTTTATGGGGGGAAAAAAAATTATACTTACGTAAAAATACCTCTGAAAACAGAGCCAATTTACATTTGAGTAAAGAAATTAAAGGGTATATAATAAATAGGGGTATATTAAAACTGCTTACTCTGCTGGTCCCTTTTTTTTTGAGTGTATGTTCAGACTTGCTTTGTTCTTGTTTCGAAGAATGTAATAAGCCCTTCTGAATGAGGGTGAGGGGAACAAACAATCCCATGCCAAAGAAAATGTCTGTTGGCAGTACTTGCATATTGAATGTATGTGTGTGCCCACACAATGTTAAAATGTATATTTCAGCCGAGTGAAACTACTTGCTTGGAGTAAAAAGCAGGTAAACTTCGCTTTTTCATTATTGTCATTTTCATCATCTTAGTAAAGACAGGCAAGTAGGTATAGTGCCTGGCTTGGTAAATTTTCATAATAGTTTCACAAGGCTGGAATACCCTTTGGAGAAAGGAAAGAACATAACTGCTTTGGAGCTCATAACTATTAAGTGGCCATATACATCTAATTCTGAAGTAAGCTATGTGGCTAGAATATACTGAAAAAATGTTGAACTTATTACTTCTTAGTGTGTGTTCAAAATTTGTAATTTCACACATGGATGATTAAAGAGACAGTGCCAGGCTCCAAACCGCGCTAGATAAGTAGAGTATTCCCAGTTTTAACTCCCCACACAAAATGTTAATTGTGCTTTTGCTATTCTATAATGCCTTGGTGCATCTTGTATGATTGTAATGTGATGCTGCACAGATTTCTCTGTTTCAGAGCTCTGAATTCTTTTCAGTTTTGTTGCTGTAGAAACTGTTGTAATATAAATTTAAAATGTTCTGAATTCTCTGGACTTGCCACACACACAGCCTTCAGAATCTGTATTTTTACTAGGCTGGAATGAATTTTCAGTTTTGCATTTTGAATTTTTCTTTTTTTTTAAATTGTTTCTTTACATAAAGTAGGTGGCATTACATAAATAATCATGCATTGTTATTTCTATGTGATCAGCTGAACCATGGTGTTATATAATACCAAAACAGCTTTTACAATTATATATAGGGATTTACAAATAAGGAAAAATTCCTGTTAACTTTCTCCAAAATGTTTTCCTTGCAATAAAAATTAAGATTTTACAATGATAAAGAAAAGTCCACATATATTTTCTGTGCTTAGCTGCAGTATCCAAAATGTTCCTTTCCCAGAGTTCTATTCATTGGCGTACTATTAATTGGCATATATTGTCTGATATACCGGCTACTATCTTTCCTTAAGCTGATTCTCAGAATTATAGGTGTCTTGATCAGACCATTAGTCTCTTTAACTTCTTTTGGTCATAAATTTCTCATTTCTTGTATTTTAAAATTTCTCATAGAAATGGAATTGCTACTCGTTAAATTGTAAACTAGTATTAGACTTGTATATCTCTGAAGTAGTCTGAAAGGCTTTTGGGTACCAAGCTCAGATGCTGTATCTTTCTCTTTAGTGTGTTTTACAGGGAGCATGAAAAACAAAATGTTCCAAGTTTGAAAATTTTAGCTGTGGAATACAGTGTGATAAGTCACTCCAGTGTCTTCAGACTCCAAGTAGAATGACTTCAGAAATCCTAAAGCGCTATGCCATTACTATAAAGCAACTGAGGTTGCTTTTCATTATGCTATGAGACAACTACTTGGACATAGTTACTTGCTTTCAGACCTTTTACCTAGTTTTGAAGTATTAATAGGGTGCACCTAGATTTTTATTGCAAATCTGCATAGTGACATCTTCCCAAATGAAGGCAGCATCTTGCAGTTAAATATTATGGTGTCCCTGATTACTAGTACTATAGATTTTTAACTAGTTGGTCAAAGCAAATACTTTGATTTCAGCCATTTTAATTTCACCAAGAGTTGTTGTTCTTAAAATGTGTAGTATGTTTCTTTGTCTTCTGTGTTCTGCTGGGTATAGGATGTCTCAACTTCTATCTCATTCATATATTACCTGCCTTCAGGCAAAAAAAAAAGTGCTTTGTACTTGCTTTGCTCAGCACCTTCTTCCTGATGACACACACTTTCCAAGGCTTGTCTCACCGATCAGTGTGACAGTTTTTCAGATTATTCAGTGCTACAGTTCTTTCTTCTTAGAAAGAATTGCTGAGAGAGAACTGGGGAAAGCAGGTGATAACTTATCACATTATATCTGAAACAAATTGAGCAAAAGACCAGTGTTTGAGATTATTTTTACAGTGTTGTAGGTGTGCATACTGAATTACAGATATAAGAATGCTCTGGAGGGGAGTCTTGATTAACTTGTCACTGCTTAAGAAATTAGTTTTCCAGAAGAGACTTGCAGTGCCTAATGGGTACTTGGTTCTTCCCCGTTGGCCATGTATTTTGGGTAGAATAAACAACACTACAGGGACATGAAGTGGTATTGTGAAGCATTGTATATTGCTTCCAAGATTGGTGGAGGTTGCTGCTGGTTCTTGTCTATTGCTTCTTCTTCTCTGTTGTTGGTTTTTCTTCATCCCTTGCTTTCTTTCTCATACCCATCTATTGCCTGTTTATTCTGTCCTTGCCCATCATTTTTACTGTCTCATCTTCTCCCCTCTCTCTGGTAAGTATTAACCTTTGACATTAAGTTTCAAAACAGAGTATTTTTCACAGTTCTCCTTATAAATTAGTGGGAAATAATTTATTTTGAAAAGAAACTGGCAAAGATTTACTGGTGTTGGTATGAAAACAACCACAATAGTAAACAACAATGAAGTTAATTTTCTTTCACCCTCTTCAGGAGGGATGCTATTGCAGAAATAAGTATAGAAATTCAACATACAAACGTCTCATAATGCACAATTACCAGGTTGACACACAAAAACAAATATAAACATGTGCTCAATGAACATTAAGGGATATTGCTAGTGAATGGAGTTTTTAGTAGTTAATTTCTGCTTTTTTGGCATGAAGGTGGTATAAACATCAGTGCTACTTTTACAGTAGGATTCAAGATAGGAGCTGTTTGTGTTTTTTTCAGGTTTGTTCACTTTTTTACATGGTGCATGGCCATCTGTATCTTTTCTATCTAAGCCCTTATTTTCATAATTTTTAAAATTCAGAAATAGTGGCTCTAAACCCTTCATCATAAAAACCCAAGAGGGACTTAAGCTTCATTTTCTGACAACACTATTCTTTGTGTGCCAAGCACCTTAGTAATCTTCCCCTCTCTCTGGTAACTCTCATCATTTAAACGTTGTTGTGTCTTGGTGAAAGTTAATTGTGTAGTTTAAAACTATTATATAGCTTCCTTTTAACAGGTGGAAGGAGAAAAAACTCTTACATTAGGAGGAGCTTGGTTAGACCATGGATAACATGCCCAGAGAGTTTGTGATGTCATTATTTCATAAAACACCAAGTTACACAAGCTACTAAGGGCACATTTCCGGGGAAGGAGGGGGACAAACAAGTTGACTTTTTGTCAACTTAAGGAAGCCATCAGTCTCACTCCCCTCTTTTACAGTTGACCATACTTCCACTGAATTAGGGCAACCTTTATGTTGCAGCTGAAAAGTGAAGGCCTCGTTCCAAGAGGGGATAGAAAAAAGCAAATCTGTTTGATGGTCTTAGATAAAGAATGATCTCTAGACACATATGCCTTTTAAAAAAATAAAGCATTTTGTTTATGCTCCTGTTCACATGGCATACTGGACCAGTGGGCTTCCTTCTGTTCAGATTTGTAAGGTGGAAGGGGACTAATCACCATTTTCCAATAGTGCTTTTCTCTTCATCCAGCTCCATTATCTGTATGCACCATCTCCTGTTCTTGACTCTCTTAATGTCAGCTTCCATTTCAGGCAGCTGCGTTTGGCTTCTGATGGAGCAACCAGCCAGACAGCAGGCAAATCCACAGATTCCTTTCCCATTCTACTTACAGGAGTTGCAGAGGAATATTCCTCTCAGGCTTTTGTAAAAATAAATAGTCTTCAGTTGAAAGTGGAGGCAGGGATTTTCAAGGAGTAGGGAAAAGGTAGTAAGAATTTTTCCACAGGAAACTCAGATAAAAGATTCTTCCTTCCGCAAGAACTTAGATTTCTAGATATGCTCTAGGAATTATTTTGGAGGAAATTTGATAGCCCGTGTTATACAGAAGCTCAGACTAGATGACCAGTGGTGTCTTCCAGTCTTGGAATCTATGAATGTATGTAACTTGACTGTGAAAGGCAGAGATTAGATGTAATCAGAGTTCTTATGTTATCTAGCCCATAGGCCTATGGCAAGTACTGCAGTCTCCTTCACATCCTCTTGTCACTGGGAGCATGTGGTCACTTTCCCAAGAATTGGCTAGGTAGCCACTCAATCTGCGAAAAATGTCTTCTGTTCCATTGGAGGTTAATATTTCTTTTCTCCCTTAGATCCTGGTGACAGAAAATTTCAGTCCACCCCCAAGGAAATAGTATGAATTGATACTTAAACATCTCACTTCCAGGCCTCCTTTTATCTCTGTGTTCTTTTCTCTAGATTCAAGAGTTCTTCTTTGAGGACTGTCCCCGTGGGTGCTCTACCTTAGATGCTTCAGCACCACTGAGCCCAGGACGGAGATCTTTTACAGCAGTACCCATGGCCAGCCGCGCGCTCAGGGAGCTGATGTGTGTTGTATACGGGCTACTGCGCATGTGCGACCGGCCCACCCACCCCCTCCCACCCCGCTCCTCAGTTCCTTCTCTACCACCACCAGCTTCGGTGGCAGCTCTAGCAGTTTCCCTCACAGCCTTATCTTATCTACTCTGTAAATAGTTACCTTAGCAGTTAGCCACTTAAGTTTAGTCAGTGTTAAGTAGTTTATGTTTAGATCGTTTATAAGAGAGAAAAAAAACCGGACAACTGAAAGAGAAGCGGCAGCGAGCCGCTTCCCTCAATGATCCTTCCTCCGGCATCTCACCGGATTTGCCTGACCTCAAGTGCTGCTCCATTTGCAAAGCAGCCTTATCTGTGTGTGACAGACACGACAAGTGCCTCTGCTGTTTAGGGCAGCTTTATTTCACGAAAAGCAGCCCTCACTGTCAGCAACTGACAAACCGCTCCAAGAAAGCAAGAGAGTTCCGGACAAAACTCCTCACCATGGAAAAAAATTAGAGCTTTTCTTGTAGACAGGCACGCTCCACCCCAGCCCGTCATGTATCACCAGGTATGGGGTCGGAGATATTGGCCTCCTCTGGGTCGAGCCCAAAGGACGAGTAGCCCCAACAAATGGGCTCACTCCCCCTCAGGCACTGGCTCGCCTCTCAGAAAGCGGTCAGTTGAGGTTGCTGTGCCCTCCCAGCCAACCACAAAAAAGGCTGTGGACAAGCATAAGGTGAAAGCACTGGCAGAGAGAAAAGCCAGGGGCAGAAACATCCCCCCATGCTTCAACCTCAGTAGCAACGGAGGTTCGAGAGAGAGCCTCCACGTCGGTGCCGAACACCCGCTCAGACCTCACAAGGGAGGCACGAAATAAGCCGCCTCAGCCCTTGGTGTCGAGCGCTGGCAATCTCCCTCAGCTGGCTCCATGCCAGACGTTACCTAAAGCCGAGCGAAGGAAGCACTCTGACATGTAAATGCCTCAAGCCTCACACATGCCAGTGTTTGCCTTCCCTCCCTTGCTACCGCAATTCACTATGGCAGCAGAGCTGACTGTGCACTCTGTCCCGGGTACGCCTCTCTTTGGCACAGACGGGACCCCACAGAGCCTACGGAGCACACTTATGGCTACCCCACTCAGTTTAGCCACCAGTGCCTTTAGTGAGGGGCAGCAGGGAGTGTATACTAAAACACCTACTCGCTCCCAATGCAAACCTCGACCAGATATCCCACAAAGGTACCCTCCATACT
Source organism: Rafetus swinhoei (assembly GCA_019425775.1). Classification (NCBI taxonomy): domain Eukaryota; kingdom Metazoa; phylum Chordata; order Testudines; family Trionychidae; genus Rafetus; species Rafetus swinhoei. The sequence continues at coordinate 261,551,907 of CM033437.1, read as the reverse complement.
GCATCCCACCGCCAGCCGTGCCTAACTGGCCAAACTGGGACCCTGGGCTCTCTATAGACAGCAACGAGGCATACAGGCGCAGCCTCAATCAGTGACAACCCAGGCACAGACTTGCCCTATAAATCCCTCACGTTACATCTTGGATTCAGACGATCAGGAGGGATTCACCACCGACGAGGAAGGCAATTTTCCCTCCTCTCCACTAGAGCAAGCCAATGATAGGGGCCCTGAGGATACACTAACAGGCTCAACACCCACAGGGGGTGATGATGCTGAAGCATTTCAGGAGCTATTCAAGAGGGTGGTAGAGACATTAGACATCACTCTCTCAGACGCTCCACAATCCCGGTACAAGCTCACGAATATCCTACAAGCATCTCCATATTCAAAGCTTGCCATCCCAATGAATGAGGCACTAATGGACCCAGCAAAAGTGATATGGACCACCCCAGCCACAATCCCACCGGTGCATAAGAGAGCAGACAAAAAATACCATGTAGCTCCCAAAGGGGCAAAATTCCTTTTCTCCCACCCAGCGCCAAACTCGCTGGTAGTAGACGCAATCACTCAAAGGGGCAGACAACAAAACTTGCGCCTAGCCCCCAATGACCGAGACTGGAAAAGACTGGACATGATGGGAAAAAAGTCTTATTCCTCCACAAACCTGCAGATGAGAATCGCTAACTACACAGCCCTATTAGCGAAATATACTCCTCACATTTTTGATCAGATGTCTACTTTTATTGAGGACATTCCACATACAAAATTAGAATAATTTAAAGCAAACGTGAAAGAGGGTATGCTTATAGTGTGCACAGCACATCAAGCCGTGCTCGACTCCGCGGACGCCGCATCTAGATCCCTTGCCTCCGCCGTAATCATGAGAAGGGTGTCGTGGCTGCAACAGTCAGGCTTCCCGAGAGAGGTCCAGAACACTGTAGAAGACCTCCCGTTTGAAGGTGCAAAGCTGTCTGCAGACAACACAAACACGTCTCTCCATACCCTGGAGGAGTCCAGAGCTACCCTCAGATCATTAGGAATCCAAGTTCCTGTAATGAGAAGAAAGGACAATAGGTCTTTTCAACAAAGATACAGACCTACAGCCTTCAACCAGCAACAAAGACAATTTAGTAACAGGCACAGGCAACTGTCGGACCAGTGATCTAACCAAGAATCCATGACAGCCAGGCAGCAAATTTCAAGGTCTGGTCGATGGTCTGATATCATCCGAATCTCTAGGGCAGCAAATAAAGCCATCTCCATCATTTGGCAATAGACTAGCCAATTTTTATCCATCTTGGCAGGACATAACCACCACCAAGTGGGTGTTGGAAATCATAAACGGTTACTGCATCCTCTTTACATCCATTCCTCCTTCCCACCCCCTTTCCCCATTCCTCTTCAGGGACCCCTTTCATGAGACCTTACTCTTACAAGAGGCGGAACGCCTCACGGCAATAGGAACCATAGAGGAGGTCCCCAAACAGCACAGGGGAAGGGGCTTTTACTCCCATTATTTTCTCACGATCAGAAAATCAGGGGGATGGAGACCGATACTAGACCTATGAAAACTCAATCGATATATCCAATACCAGCGGTTCAAGATGGTTACCGTGGCTACAGTTATACCTACCCTAGAGAAAGGAGCATGGATGTCTACCCTCGACCTCCATGATACATATTTCCATATCGCAATTCACCCATCACGCAAGATTTCTTCGCTTCACAATAGGGCCCACTCAACAAGAAACACAGCAGGCCGTCTCCACTGCCACAGCCCTTTGGCAAACTGGGCCTGATGCTCAATGCGGCAAAGTGCATATTTTCCCCCCTAACAGACTTTGGAGTTTAAAGGGGTGCTCCTGGACTGCACAAAAGCCAGGGCATTCCTACCTCACAACTGATGGTTGTCTCTCAGACAACTCATACAGACAGCACAGTCATGCCCAAGCATAACCCCACGATCTTGTATGCAAATACTGGGGCACATGTCTGCTGCCACCTTCACGGTCCAATGCGCCAGGCTACGAATGAGACCACTACAGCTGTGGCTCCACACAGTATATCGACCTCACATCCATGCCCTGAGCAAAAATTTAATCATGCCCAGCCACATAAAAACCTCTCTTACACGGTGGATGGTACATGACAACGTGTGTGCAGGAGTATCTTTTCAGCGGCCTTCTCCATCGGTGATACCACAGATGCCTCACTCCTCGGTTGGGGAGCGCATCTGAACCACGAACACGTACAGGGACAATGGACTCTGGTCAAGACCAGACTACACATAAATGTTCTGGAACTAAGGGCAGTAAGGAATGCATGCCTCCATTTTCTCCCCACCATTCGGGGCCAAACAGTACACATACTCACAGACAACATCTCAACAATGTACTACATCAACAGAGAGGAGCGCGCTTTACCGATTATGCCAGGAGCCTCTGGGAATGGTGCATTCCACGGAACATACAGCTGACAGCCACATACCTAACAGGCAAAGACAACATATTAGCAGACAGATTAAGCAGACAGTTTCCCCAGAATCACGAATGGGAAATGAACAAAACAATCCTCAATCACCTCTTCAAGAAGTGGGGCTTCCCAGCAGTGGACCTCTTTGCAACCAGCAGCAATTCCCAATACCCACGCTACTGCTCCAGAACAGCAATAGGTCCGGACTCTCTGGGGGACACTTTCAGTATATAATGGAACGCTTAGCATACGCGTTCCCTCCCTTCCCCTGATACAGAAAGTGATCCTCAAAATCAGACAAGCCAAGGTCAGACTGATACTTGTAACACCCAACTGGCCCAGACAAACATGGTATCCTTACCTGTTACAGATGAACGTACTGCCACCATATTGTTTTCTGCCAGTACGTATGCTGATCACTCAGCAAAACGGTTGAATTCCTCATCCACACATCCACAAATTACATCTGCAAGCGTGGATGCTTGCTGGCTGACTCCCATCAGAACGGACATTCACAGAACCGGTGCAATGTGTCCTTGCCAACTTCAGACGACATATATGCAAAAATGGAAGAGGTTCCAGGCCTGGTGCACAGCTCACAGATGTGAACCTCCCCACTGATGTATCTCACATTTTGCAATACCTATTAGAACTACATACCACAGGCCTCTCTCTCAATACCATCAAAGTGCACTTGGCATCTATCTCCGCTTTACATGCCCCAATCCAAGCATATTCAGTTTTCACGCATCCATCAATCAAACGATTTATGCGGGGCCTACATAATCTCTTTCCCCTACACAAGGACCCCAACCCCAGCATGGAACCTGAATCTGGTACTGAAAGTGCTCATGGGCAAACTTTTCTAGCCACTTGCCACCTGCTCACTCCTACATCTTTCTGTGAAAGTGGCATTCCTGGTAGCAATCACCTCTGCCAAATGGGTAGGCGAAATAGCAGCTTTGATGGCTGACCCACCTTACACTATATTTCACAAGGATAAGGTTGTGCTTAGAACCCACCCCAAATTCCTTCCCAAAGTACTTATCGAGTTTCACTGCAATGAACTGATACACTTACCTGTCTTCTTCCCCAAGCCACACAACGACAACAAGGAAGCAGCTCTCCATATCCTGGATGTCTGCAGGGCACTAGCCTTTTACTTACAACACACTAAGCCTTTTAGGAAAACTCCATGGCTCTTTGTCTCTTTGACTGAGAGGTCACAGGGGCTACCAATATCAAATCAGAGACTATCAAAGTGGATATTTGGCTGCATCAAGCTAGCATATGCCATAGCCCAAAAGGAGTTACCACCAGCTGTACGGACCCACTCGACACGTGCAATGGCAGCCACCATGGCATTCCTACGAGGAGAATCGACAGAGAACATTTGCAGAGCCGCAACATGGGCCTCAATGCATACCTTCACACAACGTTACGCACTGCAAACTTTCACAGGCACAGACACAAACTTTGGCCACACAATCCTCATGGCCTCTCAGTCTCAGCATCCAAAGCTCCCACCGCCTCATAGGAACACTGCTTCATAATCACCTAAAGTGGAGCACCCATGGGGACAGTCCTCGAAGGAGGAGGAGACGTTACTCACCTCTGCAGTAACTGGAGTTCTTCGAGATAGTTGTCCCCGTGGGTGCTCCACCACCCTCCCTCCTCCCCTCTGCTTCGAGATACAGTATCTCCGGGGCAGAGAAGGAACTGAGGAGCGGGGCCGGGGGCCAGTCACGCATGCATAGTAGCCTGTATACAACACACACCAGCTCCCTGCGTGCGCAGCCGGCCACGGGTACTGCTGTAAAAGATCTCCGTCCTGGGCTCAGCGGCACTGAAGCACCTAAGGCGGAGCACTCACGGGGACAACCATCTCGACCTCCAGTTACTGCAGAGGTGAGTAACCTCTCCTTCTGCAAGAACACGGAAGCTCAGTAGGATGTTAAGCTAGACCTCGTTGTCTTTTCCAACTAATTTTTATGATTCTTAAAAGACATAGTTACAGCCCTGGCGCAGCCACCATTGAATTAATCACTAGTTTTGATTCAAGGACAATCAGTCTTGCATCTACACTCCATTGTATGGGCCTTTCCTTTTGGGGAGATTGCCTGTACAAGACCTTGGAAGACATTGTTCCCTTCATTGGCTAATTCATTTTGAACTTGATTGTTCTTATGTGAGTCACTAGTTAGATTTTCCACAGTCAACTTCCAAGATCATGTAACTTGTAGCCCTATTAACTGGCTGATACAAGTTAGGCAGGCCTCTAAGACCATTTGGAGTTAGCTCCTCTCCTCCTTTGGAGGATCCCCTAGGATAGGGGTGGGGAACCTTTTTTGGGACCCCACTGACCCATTGAAAAATAAGTTGGGGGCCGCACACAAGTGAGAAGGGAAAAAACCCAGCAGAAAACACCCTTCACTGACATGGCCCCCAACTGAGGAGAAAGACGCTCCCCTCACACACCAGAGCATAGAGGGGGCCCAGTCTAGTAGAGTTTGTGTGCTCTGGCCCCATGGGAGGGGGGGCTGGAGTGCTAGCGCAGGCTTCCCAATGCTGGAGCGGGTGCTGAGCCTTGGGGGGCTGAATCCAGGTAAGCCAGGGGCTGCCTCTGGCCCACAGGCCTGAGCTTCCCCACCTCTGTCCTAGGGAATCTGTATTTTTTTGTGGAAGGAGATCACTTCTGGCTGAGTCTGAAAACTAAAAAAAAATAAAATAGAAACTATTCTGTTTAGCACAGTTGTTAAAGGGCAATATAATTTCTTGTCAAGTTAAAAAGATGTAGAAAATCTGGAATTCCATCAGAGTAATCTAATTTTGCCCTTAAGCAGAGCCATTTTCAGTAAAACTTTTCTTAACTTTGATCTTGCCTCATGTAGGATATTCATAAAGATCTTAGCACTGGCAGCAGCATCCCTCAGAGACAGCAAAATCCAGTTGAGTTCCTGTTTGGAATACTTACGAAGAGGTCATCAATATCAGCCACTCTCATTTCAAATGTCCTAGTGTTTGATGACTCCTTCACTTGGGATTCAGAATATCCAAAAAGAGAGCTCTGACACCATTCTGTCCCCCTCAGTGCGTCTCCCTTCTGGGAGCTCTCTTGAATATCAAAGGAGGGATCGTTAGTTTCTCATAGAGATAACTTCTAATGCCATGGCTCTTCAGATCCACTGTCATTTGACAGCACTGCACATCTTCCATCTTCTAGGACTGACATTGGCATTTGAACTAACCTAATGAGAAGACCCTATTCAATACCATTTCGTCACATTTATTTTTCTGTGGGATTGTTACTTTTATTTTCAACCCATTTGTTTACCCCAAGGATTTTAAGAGTCATTAAGGTTGTTGAATCTGCAGCCATTGGTGGACTCTAGCATATCATCTGTTCACCACCCCCACCAACAAGAAAGTTCCCAAACTTTGCAATAGGCTTATGAAACCAGGAGATGACATCATTAATACCTTCTCCAGAGAATGTATGCAGAAACCCTGAAATACACATCCTTTTCTCCTTGTCCCTTTCCTACCCTCTCAAGTAAGTGCATGGGTGGAGAGTAGACTGTCTAGCAAGTTTGAACAGCTTAAAGGAGCACATGAATTCAGATTTTGTTGAAAGCTTTTTTGCAGAAAACTAGTTTACTTCTAAGGAAAATCTCTCTCTGGAGGATAATGTTTTAGGTTGTTGCAACATTGAGCCTTCACAAAGACTCAAAAGCTGCTTTTGTTCACCAGCTTTAAAAGAGTGCTTCCAAATGACTCCATCTGTATGTTACTCCAATATAACCTGTGGCTATAATTACATTAATGAAATTATTTCAGAAGGCTAGATGCAATTGGAAAATTTTAATCAGGGTTTTTTTTTAATATTCCCAGTAAATGTATAGATCCCAAAGCGGTATTTGCCTTTACTTTTACAGTATGAAGTCAATTTCATTATAGGCATATACTCTGGGCAGTTGATTTCAAGTTGGTTAATGCTTTTCCTCTGATTGTTAAAGCCACTCTCTTGTTGTGTTTGTTTTCTTGTAACAACACTGATGTTTTATAGAATGACTGAGGAAAGCACAGTCTGCTGTTTACAGGTTGAACCTCTCTAGTCCAGCACTTTCTGGTTCAGCAGTATTCATTATCTGTCATGATTTTAGTTAGCCAGATGTCCACTTATCGTGGACGTGGCCAAGTTTCCCATGGTCTCATAAACTTTGTTTACAGCTACCAGTTCTGGTTCTCAGTGTTCTCTGATGTTATTTAGCTCTAATTTACCCCTAAATGTCTTCTAAGAGCCTAGTAAGCAATGGAAGTATTGGTAATGCTATTAAACAATATTGACCTCTTGTGGTTCAGCAAATTCACTGATTCAGCACTGGTCAGATCTCAAGGATACCGGACTAGAGAGTTCAACCTGTATTTTGACTTCAAAAATTGAGATTCTTATATGAAAGGTGGTTAAATAATAATAATACATTTATAAAATATCAGTACCCTATAATATCTATTACATCTTACAAAATTGTAAAACATTAGTGTTACATGCCATTCATTTCATTTTCAGCTCCTCCGCAGCCTCCTTCCACTAATATTGTTAGTCCCTTTCCAATCACCAAGCTTCATCTGAGTCCCTTTTTACTCATTTTTTCAGTTAATACCTCTTTATCTCCTGTCTTCCATGGAGTTGCCTTTGCAAAATGTGGGAGTTTTGTCTTTCAGAGTGGAAAGGTCACAGGCAGTGACTCAGGAGGTGTCATTGATCTCACCTTGGATGATGAAGAGGAGGGTTCTTCCCAAGGTAAGTCCATTTAATGGTGAGAAACTGGGCTAGCATTAGTATTTCATCCAACCTATTGGAGAAGAATGAGCCAAAAAACTATTTGGGGACAAATATTTCCTATTTGCATAGTTAAATAAACAACATTCTGCAAAATTAAAGTTTTCTGAGGTAAACAGTATAATAGTTATGGAGCAAAGGGTATCATGGTTTGTTGTAAACAGTTTGTCTTAAGTTTTCATATTTCTCTCAGCTATTCTAATGGTTGTTGCTATCTAGTGGGACTGCATTAAAGTCCTTTCTTGCACTTGGTACATAATTTAAAGAGCATTTGACTAAGGATATTAAGAACCAGGTAACTGACAAATCATGTAATCAATACAATTTGTATCAACTATATACAATTGTATACAATTGATAAGGGAAGGCACTCTGTCCCACAGCTGATTCAGGAGCTACCCCTGCTGTGGCTCTGCAGTTTAAATGTAGTAGGAGCTGGGTGTGCAGCACCCAGCTGGGTGTGCAGCAGGGCTAGGTCTCAGGCCAACATGAGCCGGGACAGAGCTGGGACTCCTGTGGTATTGGTTCTCTGCCTGCGGCCAGCCTGGGTCACCATGTTCGGGGCTGCTGCTACAGACATCTATGGATAAGTATAAAAGAACAGTGAAATCAACCAGGGGAAAAGTCGGAAAGGCTAAAACACAAAATGAGTTACACCTAGTACAGGATATAAAGAGCAATAACAAGTTCTTATAAATAAATTAGGGACAAGAGAAAAAGAAAAGAAAATGTAGGTTCTTCTTTCTAGTGCTTGTTCATCTCCATTCCAATCAGGTCTGTGCATGTGGCAGAAGGGCACATTGGCACCACAGGCTCCATCCTGGCACCTTCTACAGTCAAAGGGAAAGCCAGCGATGATGACAGACTGATCTCTCTCACCTTGGCACCCCTCCATGTCCGCACCTCCATCCAAGAAGCACAGTTTGTCTCCTGATTCTTGATGCTGTACATCAAGAAGAGCGGCATCAGCCCAGTCCTTCTATTTTGAGTCATAGTTGGAGCTCTGGCCCTGTCTACACAGCAGCTTTATTTCAAAATAACTAATGTTATTCCACAAAAACATAGTTCGCATCTACACAGCAAGCAATTATTTCAATGTTATGTTGAGCTGGAGGACTTCTTACTCTGACTCCTGTAATCCTCATTTTACAGGAAGATGGAGGAAGAGTGCTTCTAACTTGGACTTCCTGCTATGTAGACAGCTTATTTCGGCTTTGGATGCTATTTCGACTTAAGATACGCAATTGACGTAGCTTCAAGTTGCATAGCTCATTTCGGCTTTAGCCCTGCTGTGTAGACATGCCCTCTGACTATAGCAGGAGCAGAAGATTCACCTCATGGCACCAGAGGTGGTCTTGTCCAATGCAGTGGCCCTCTCAGTGGCAAAATCCAGCTCAGTGGCCCTTTTGGATTCTGTGTTTTTCATCAAGCCCAGGATTTGAACCAAGGGTCCTGCTCAGGATCTGCGTCATTAACATCCACAATGTTTGTTTCTTCACAATCAGCAACAGAGCTGTTGCCACCAGCATTAATAGTCAACTGTGGTACAGTCCTTGGCATCATCACCGATCGCAGCACTGATTTTTGCCAGCTCTGGAAGCAGCAGCAGCCCACATTGCTGCTTATAGTGCATGATGTACCTTAGGCATCTATGACGGGGACACCTAAAAGAACCCTTGGTGCACAGGTACTGGATTGGGGCCTAACATCAAACAGGCCAGGCTACTGCAGTTCCCCATGGGTCATGAGATCCCTCAGGGAGCGAGCAACCACCACCACTGGTGGCTACTGCCTCCTCCTCAGTAGATGAGGTCCTGGCTGGCACTTGTATAGCCTCAGTTCTGGAAGATTGCAAGCTGTTGCAGCAGATGCTGCGCTAGATAGCCCTGGGTTTGAGTATCAAGGCGGAGAACATAAAAACCGCCATACTGGGTCAAATCAAAGGTCCATCTAGCCCAGTATCCTGTCAGTGGCCAGTGCCAGGCTCCCCAGAGGGAATCATCATGTGATCCACTCCTCCTGTTGCCCATTCCCCGCTTCTGACAAACAGAAGCTAGGGGATACCATCCTTTTCTCATCCTGGCTAATAGCCACTGATGGACCTATTCTTCATGAATTTATCTAGTTCTTTTTATGAACTCCGTTAAAGTCTAGGTCTTCACAACATCCTATGGCATTCCAATACCCACCCTCCTACCGTCATTGGAGTAGACAACAAGAAGGGATTGAGGGGATGGTGGGTCAGCAAGGCTCTATATTGGGTGCTATGAAGGTGCGACTCCAGAGTTGCCCAGGCCGAATCTCGGATGCTGCTAGGAGGAAAACTCTTTGGGTTTTGCGCACATATGCACACACCTGATTAGAATGGACATGAATGACATGTTTCAAAGAACAATAGTTAAAAGAAGGTATACAACCATTTTTATTACTTGTTAGGGAAAGAAAGCTAATAACAGATGACACAAAGAAGTCTGGGGTGTTAAACGTTTGTTTTGCTTCAGTCTTCATTAACAGGTTTAATAATCACTCAACACAATTCTTATTAACAAGGGGGAAAGCACACAAGCCAGAATAAGGAAAGAACCAAATTAAAGAATATTTAGATAAATGTAGGTGTATTCAAGTTGACAGGGCCTGACAAAATTCACCCTAGAGCATCAGCTCCCACCTCCTTCCCCTTGCTGCCTCTGATACAGAAGCAGGAAGGAGGGGAGGGGTGTGTGTGTAGTCGACAGGATTAACCAATAAAGCCCAGGTTTATCAGTTAATTGTGTAGTCATCTACATGTTGACATCCCTAGTAGGCAGTAATACTGCTGAAAAAGGGTCTTGTGGTTACAGTGGATCCAAAATGAATATGAGTCAACAATGTGATACAGTTGTTGGAAAGACTAATATTGTTCTTAGGAGTATTAACAGGAAGTAATTTCCCCCAGTCCACTCAGTACTGGTGAGGTTTCAGTTGAAGTACTATGTCCAGGTTTGGGCATCACAGTTTAACAAAGATGTGGACAAACTGGAGGGAGACCAGAGGAGAGCAACATAATTACTGAGTTTAGAAAACCTGAGTGATGAGAGAAGGTTAATAAAAAGAATTGTGCATGTTTAATCTTGAGAAAAGTAGACTTGCGGGGTGGGGAGTCCTAGTAATAGTTATCAAATATGCTAAGGGCTGTTGTGAAGAGGACAGTGATCAATTGCCCTCCATGTCTACTGAAAGCACAAGAAGTAATGGGCTTAGTCTGCAGCAAGGGAGATTTAGATTAAATATTGGGGAAAACTTTCTAATTTTTAAGGATAGTTAAGAACTGGAATAGGTTACCAAGGGAAACTGTGGTTTGGAATCCTCATTGTTGGTGGTTCAGGTTGGACAAACATCTGTCAGGGATGGTCTGGGTATCCGGGGTCCTGCCTTATAACAGGGGGATAGAATAGATGACCTCTTGACGTGTACCTTCTAGCTCTACATATCTATAAGTCTATAATTTTCACAGTTTCCCAAAGGAACAGTGGTAATTTCTTATCGATAAGTGGATTTAAAGGTTTTGCATAAATTACGCTATGTTCCTGTCTACTGTTAACCAGATACTTCAAGTTAGAATGAACCTTTTAACTAAAATGAGCCTTACCATTTCAGTGTATTATTTTGTGCCTTTAAATCTAGTCACTGGTTTCTCAAGATAGCTTATAGTATTAATGTTGTACTGAAGAAGTGGATACTCTTCCGCTGATCTCAGTATTGCTTTTCTTCCACATTTGTAGAAGGTCTTGCAATAATGTAGTAACGTTACATTACTATTTTACTGAAGGAAATGTTACAAAAAACAAGAACTCCCTCTCCTACTCAGCAGGTACCATTGTCACCAAATCTTTTGTCTTCAGTTGAGAAGTTAGTTAACTTTATTTTACAATGTTTGTATTCAAAGTTGCTACCCAGTCAAATTAATAAATTATAAAAGGAAGCAGAGGGAACAAATGGAGATTTGTGATATTTGTCCTAAATTGTATGCCATTAGTCTGGCAACCTGTGCAAACAGATCTTTTCTGCCAGTAAAAGACTTTTTTCACAGCTCCTTTCACTCTGACAACTCAGCTTCGCAATATAAACTTCATTCTGTCAGAGTCCATTTAATTGGAGTTGCTGGAGGAATTTCATTGATCCTCAAAGGGAAAATGTGACATGTCTTCAAGCCCAGCTGTTAACTGTATTGTGGTTCATAAATTTACGGTTACCAGATTTGAATTTTCAAAAAAGAGGACACTCCTGAGAGGGAGCGTATCTATACTTATATTATTATTATACACACATTACTACAATGGGAGTTGGTAGATACTGATAGAGATACACTCCCCCATAGGAGTGTCCTCTTTTTTGAAAATTCAAATATGGTAACCCTAAATTTCTTCCACCTTTAAAAGCTTTAGTGTCTATTGTAGCTGTCCAGAGAATTCTCTGGATCAATCTTTAGTCCTTTATGATCTGTCCACAGAATTATTATTAGTTGGTTTTACATAGGTTCTTGGTAATCGGGTGAGCCTTCTCTAGTTGAGTGGGTTTGTGTTTTGTTTTAGTGGTGTTTTTTCTGTCTCCCCTTCCTTTCTAACAAATTCTGACAGAACATTTTATACAGCCCCTGATTGAACATATACGTTCTTAGGGAAGTCAAAGTTTCCTTCTGATGGCTCAGCCTTTTAAGAATTTCCCTCCAGCTCATCAGCAATGTGGAAGGAAATTAATTTTTCCTGGAGCAGAAAAAGTAAGGTTGGCAATCCCCATTTGTTCTTAGTTTTTGTTAAACCTTCTACAAATGTACTGAAAACTGTCAACTCTTCTGACCTTGACTTACAATTGCTGTGATATCTACTCATCTGCACTAAAAATTGACAGCTAGACTCCCTGTAAATTCACTCCTGTTCAGGGCTTCTTAACATAATAGTAACAGAGCTTGTGGCCATCTGTACTTGTCCATCCTGTGATGAGTTAATCACCTTTAAAAGATTGCCACAGTACCTGTCTGTTCTCCTAGGACAATCTCCTATATTGAGCAGATGTTTGGTGTGCTCATCATTCTCCACTAGGATGTGTATTGTAAAAACTTTAGGATAAAGCTCCATCTACTAAACAATTCATGAAGATTTCATGGGATACCTTGAGGATCCTGCTAAGTGGATAAACCAACATCATCCAGTGATCGATCTGGAAGAAAAGTGACATTGAATACCAGTACAAAGAAGATAGCGGCAATAAAAGAGTTGATGCTGACCAAATAAAAGATCTGGTGCCAACCCCAAACATCAAATACATCAAAGTTAGGGTCCAAACGGAGAACTCTGAATATAGAGACAGAGATTTGAGGGTGATTTTAGTGTCTAGATTTGAGGGTGATTTTAGTGTCGGTCGTAAAGCTTCTGGAGATAAATCTACCAGGACCTGCACAGCTTTGAGGGCTGGAAGATGGGGCAGCTGCAACAAGACCCCACCTGCCCCAGGGATGCATTCCTTAGCTTTGATACATACTACAAAGGATGAGTCCACAGAAGAACCTAATATTCTCCCTCGAGAGATGTCCATGTGGGGGCTCCACTCTGGTGAAGGTGCATCCCAGCACCTTTGATCAGAGATGTTCTCAGCAGTACCCCTCCCCCCTGGTCTGTACATGTGATTTGCCTGCCCGAGAAGCTGTCAAGAGTATAAATACCACGCGCGCAGTCCAGGCTCCTCAGTTCCTTCTCTGCCATCCCGGCCGGAGATGGAGTACAGCAGTCACACTGCCCACCTCAGCAGCCTTTGAAGTTGCTGAGGCTGCCTTCCTGCTTAGCAGTGCAGCAACAAACTGCTCTGACTCACACTGAACCAACACTCTCTCCTCATCTTCCCCGGTGCCGTCTCCAGCTCACCTCAGCATGGCACCACAGTCACACTCTGCTTACACCAGTTCCACAGTGCAGCTGATTTCAGTCTTCTCCTCTCCAGGGTCTCCTATTCGGAATGGGGATTTTCACCAGGGGCCACAAACACAATACTGCCAGTCCCCTGCAACTCCTCACCACCTTTCCAGTGGGGAGGAAGATGAGTTGGAGAACAAAGACCTTTCTCCACTCTATTACCCATCTGAGTATAGGGTCTCACGCAGGCAAAATACACGTGCCACACAATACCTGTGGCATGCCCACTCCTGGATGGCACCACCAATACCATTCCCTGGCTGTCTGCTATACTGGGGTAACTGGGAACATTACAGAGCACGACATACTAATTGTCCTGCTACACAGGGGCAAATCCACAACCCTCCCCTGCCAACCTTTCAAGTGGATGTGGACTCTTAATACTGACCCTATACTGGACATACAAACAAAAATCACAAGGGATGATTCATCTATGGCCACTGGGACACCCCCTTTACCCCAACAAGCCAAACTGCCCACCACATCTACAGTTGAACTCTCCTGCTTTCAGTACCTCTTTAAGAGAGTGGTGGACAACCTCAGTATTGCTTTGGAGGAAAGCTCACAGGTGAAGTAAGTCACTGCTACCTCCAAAATAGGTAGCAGTGGCCCATTAGTGGCCATCAAAATAGGTAGATGGCCCATTAATGCAGCCATCCTGCAGCCTGCACAAACTATATGGCAGACCCCTGCCTCCATCACACTCACAAGCAAGCACGTGGACTAGAAGTACTTTGTTCCCTCTAAGGACACTGAATTCCTTTACACACACCCTGCTCCCAACTTGCTAGAAGTGGAAGCAGCTAACCAGAAGAACAAACAACACCAACAATTCAAGACCACTTCATCCAACAAAGATAATAAAAGGATGGAGGCATATGGGCAGAAAGTATACTCCTCCTCCTGCTTGCAATTCAGGGTGGCCAATTACGTGGTGCTATTAGCAAAATATGACCACAGAAACAACTTCAAAATACAAACTTTTATGATGACATGCCTCAAGACAAGAAACAGCATTTCAGACACTGGTCTCTGAAGGCCAGTTAATATATTCCACACAGCGCTCCAAGCTGCACTAGATGTCATGGTCACGGCCGCCAGGTCCATAGCCACAGCAGTCATGCATTGTGTATCCTGGCTTTCATATTCCTTCTTCCCAAGGGAAACCCATACTGCAATAGAGGATCTTCCATTTGATATGCTCTTGGCTGCCAACACCAATAAGGTCCTCCACTCCATGAAGGACTCTTGAGCAACCCTTCGATTCTTCAACATACAAACACGTATGCCAAAGAAGAAACAATACAGGTATCAGCCATACCAGCGACAGCGATACCCCTATTACTCACACCAAGCACAGCACTGACAATATGATACTCATTACCAATAACGCCAGAGACCCAAAGACGTTGCCCTCCACTTTCTGGGGTGACCCAACCCGCAGCTTCCAATAAGCAAATAAGGTATCGGTCAAGAACATTGAAAACAATCCACTCTTCCCGGTGCTTACAGTGACCAACCCATCCTTCACCTTCTGTTTACAGCCACTCTTCCATAACTGGAAACCTATCACTTCAGACCATTGGGTCCTGGAGATCATTGTCAGGATAAACCATCCCATTCACATCCCTACCTCCTGACCCACCACCCCCTCCCATCCCTCTTCAGGGACCTTCTCATATGCTATTATTCCATTCAGAGATGCAACACCTTATCCACCTTGGAGCCATAGAGCCAGTGCCTACTCAGCACAGGTGGAAAGGGTTTTATTCACATT
Organism: Rafetus swinhoei; assembly: GCA_019425775.1. Lineage (NCBI taxonomy): Eukaryota > Metazoa > Chordata > Testudines > Trionychidae > Rafetus > Rafetus swinhoei. The sequence goes on along the minus strand of CM033437.1, from coordinate 261,536,870 downwards.
ATTTCTGACAGAAAAGAAAAATGGGGGATGGCAACCCATTCGAGACCTCTGGGATTTGAACAAATATATACAAAAACAAAAATTCAGGATGCTCCCTTTTTCCACAATAGTCCCAGCACTGGTGCGTGTAGGGAGACTGGTTTTCAGCTCTTGAGCTCCAAGATGCAAATTTTCATATTACTATCCACCACATAGATGCTACCTCAGATTTACACTTGAGAATGACCACTATCAATACACTGTCCTTCCCTTTGGACTTTCCGCAGCACCACAAGTGTTTTCAAAACTACTGGGTATGGTAACAGCATATTTAAGGAAGCAGGACCTGATAATCTTCCCATATCTGGACAATTGTCTGCTGAAGTCTCCAACCCATTCTCACGCTCTTCATGCAACATCAGTGACGATGCAGTACTTCCAAAAGTTGGGCCTACAAATAAACGGAGACAAGTCAACATTAACACTTACCCAAAAAATCCACTTCATAGGCAACTTTCTCGACTCCACAACTGGTCGAGCAGGGTGCTGGTGGGTGTTTGACCAGGGGTTTGGATTGTGATCTGGGGCAGGGAATTGCAGTGCAGTGTCTGGGATGGGGTATGGGCTCAAGAGGGGAGCAAAGGGCTTGAGTTATGTGGGTTAAGAGGGTAGGAGTTGGGGGGCAAAGGGCTGGAGGGAAGGAGGAACTGAGGTGCCAGAGGCAGGCTCTGGCCGGGACACTTAACAGTGAGACTTGCAGCCCAGCACACTTCTCTGTCAGGAGACTGCACTGCCCCCACACAGGCTGCCTGGCCATGTCCTCCAAGACTAAGACCCTGAGGGGAGGCGGGATTGGTGCTTCGCACGCTGCCTGTTCTTGAAACAGGCAGCTTCCATTGGCCAGAAACTAGCTGATGGGATTGTGCTAGGGGAGGGAGGAGCCATGGGGCACCACTCCTTCCTCCTCCTCTCCTGACTCTCAGTGTGGGGGAATGCAAACAGCCCTGCCACAGCTTTTCTGCATGGCATACGGGGTGGAGCAAGCAGGAGAGAGTGCTTGGGGGCTCCCTGCTTCCTCCATGGGCCTGATCCAGCCAGTGGAGGTTGTTTCGCCACTGCTGTAGTGCCAACGTGGGCTGCCTGCTGCAGGGTGAGCAAAAAGTGGCGGGGGTGGGGGCGGGGGGTGGCTGGGCTCAAGCTTCAAAAGAGCCATCTCTGGCTCCCACTCACGAGCTATAGGTGGCCAACCCCCAATCTGTAGAGTGCTTTGAGAGAGTCAAATATCATCTTTGGCTTTCACTTTGCTAACGTTGAAGATTGTTCTTTTGAGCTTGTGGTGCTTGCACTCTGAGGGGCCTATGTGTAGGTTGAGCACTGCTCTTACCAATCTCTGGTTTGCCAGCATCCTGTGGCCCGCATAGCTCTTGTAATTCAGACATTGTGAATGTCTCGTTGGTGGATGATAATATAGTTGATCAGGTGCCGTTGTTTGGACCATGGGTGCATCCATGTTGTTCTCTCGTTTTTACTAGCAGGCAGGTTTTGTGATGTCCTCATCAAGTGTGAAATGTGGAACAAACTATTCTAAGTGCCTTTTAATAGAGTTAGTGAAGCCCGCCCACGAGGGTTTTCAAAAATATATTCTTTCATATCACTATTACTTACTCACACTTTATCAAGAGCCTAGTACTGATTTTTGTTTTCTGCTACTTAATATCTTCAGAATTCAGATGGATTTTTTGTGTGCTGTTGAACTGAATTAATGGCTGCTAGGCTTTCCTCAGTATACATGTTTGTGTGTCTTTTTCTCTCTCTAGATTCTATTTTTTGTTTTCCTTGTGGGTTTTTTCCTTTACAGCATCTAGGCAGAGATGTCTTGCCACTTGTTAACATGCTTGTGGACAAAGGAATGCAGTAGAGATGTAATTTATCTGGCTTTTAATAAAGCACTTAAAATATTTCTCTACCTAACTTGAAAAATTATTGTAAGTTACCACAAGATGGCTGAAGAAATAAGCCATTGCTAAGGTTGCATACACATATCCCCATCATTGCAGTAGAGCAAAGTAAGCTGCATCTCAGGGCAAGAATATTTATTCTGATAATGGGATAGAATTCAGAGAAGAGCAATAGCAATTAATTGTGGGCTGGAGGAGGTGACTTTCAATCAGAAAACAAAACCAAGGCCTGGTCTACACTTAAAAATTACATTGACCTACCTATGTAACTCAAGGCTGTGAAGAATTTGGGCACTGAGCCATTGTAGGTCAGTCTAACCCTCCATGTAGATGTAGCAAGGTTGCCAGAAGAATTCTTCCATCAGTCTTGCTACCCCGTTTTTGATGTGGCTTAACTATTATGTTAACAGAAAAATTTCTTCCACCAAGATATGATATATCTATGCTACAATGCTACAGCAGCATAGCTGCAGTGCCATAGCTGTGCCACTGTGGTGTACATATATCCTAAGTGCTAAGTAAGTTGGGAAGAGAACGTATGTGTCTGCAAAAATTAGAAAGGTGCAATCATCAAAGTAGAACAAAAAATTACCAATGGAGGTGTGCAGAATTATACCTCTGAATAAAGTGATGAAATTAAGTATTGCCTGTGCTGAACATAAAAAATAAGGCCTAACAATTATTGTTGGTCCATGGTCTTTAAAGGGAAATAGTTAAAAGCTTGTTTGAGCCATGATCTGCAGAGTGTTTCCACAGAATAGCAGAATGAAACATTATAAAAAATGATAAATTGTGCTGGGTCCTGTAGAGCATCTTTGTTAGTTTGTTGAATGAAAAGATGGCAAGCATGTTGTGGGACAACAGTGGTTTGGGAGTGGCAGGGAAAGGGATTAGATGACCCAAAAGCCTTTTCAATCCCTATTTGCTATTTTCTACAATTTAATTTTGTTTTTGAAGCAGATGCCAAGAAGCAGAATCAGTTGGGTGTGTCTGGAATGGGTTTATCCTCCCAGCCCTTGACTCGCCCACTGCAGCCTTTACAGGCGACTCCTCTGCAGCAGACAGGTGTGCCAACAAGTGGGCCTTCCCAGACCACCATACATGTATTACCTACAGGTAAATTCATTTTGTATATTTCTGTGAATATGGTGAGTGGCTTCTGAAACCTGGTGGTGTTTGGTCTCTTTGTATTAACTTTTTTTAGATTAATATATTGACTCTGTTTTTTAGCAGGTCTTTCATTTTTTAGTTCCAGCCAAATCTTCCTGACCTCTTTGGGTTCTGCCAAAGTTGTAGAAATTAAAATGTTTTAATCAGAGAAATGTGGATGAGTCAGGCCAGAAGGGTCCAGATGACAGAATAAGTTACTGGCCTATGGATGGTACATCCTTCTGAGAACTCTAGCATATAGATAGAGAAGTCCTGTTGGATGATCTAGCCTGTCTCTCAGCCAGGATAATATAGCTCCTTGCAATCCAAAGAAGAAACATGGTCCACTTCATAGGGCATTTCTAGAAATTATTTGCAGTGTTACTGGCTACTCAGGGAGCGCTGGAGGAACCATGGAGGTGCCGGATGGAGGGGTTGTTCAGGCACCGGTAATCTGCACCACGTTTGGGGGTTGAATTCCTGAAGGGGCTGCAATAACACTACTCACCACTAGTGCCTCACTGGTTCTTGGGCAGCACTGGTAGCTAAGCTGCTGTGGAAATTCCTCTGTTTGTTACAGCAGCAGCTGCTGCCGGAAGGGGGAGGAGTGGCTGGGTCTGAGGCACTGAGTAGCCGCTCCCAGATCTCAACGGTTTTAAACTGCCGCCTGCGTCCTGGCAGGGTCTGCGCGGAACTTGGCTGGGGCTCTGACCCCCTCTCAGGGCATGCCCGGGCTCTGCCCTTTCCCTCCCCACCACACGCGCACACCCCCGGGGCATGCTCGGGCTCGCTGCCCCCCGTGCACTGCCACTCTCTCTCCCCTTTACCCCTCCCCACCCTGCTGGGGAAGCGGCAGAGTCTGGTCTGACAGGGAAGGTTGGGGTTTCTACATCCCCCTCCTTCCCCCCACCATACCCCCCATCCCTGAGGCTTTCCTGCTGCAGCAGGGTGCCAAGCCAGGTAAGCATCGCCTTTATGCCCAGACCCCACACCCAAATCCCCTCACTCACACCCCTTCTTCCCCCCTCCCCCCCTCCAAAGGACCCCGCATTCCCAGGTTGCTGTGGCAGCCTTCCCCAAGTCCCCTCTTGTACCCTCCCTCCTAGCCAGGACATTGCAGATTATCTTCGCAATTTATACACAAACATCATGAAGTATTTTCCAACCATAAATGACAATAACTGGATTTGAAATCCATTAAGTAGAACAGAAAAGCCAGTCGGTTTTTCTGTGTACGATTATGAAAACCTAATCGAAATCACTTCAGACCGCCAATTAATACAAAAATTTGAAGAAGTTTCTCTGATTACATTTTGGGGCAGCTTATGTCAAGAATATTCAGCTTTATCAAGACGTGCAGTTTGTCAGTTGTTACCCTTTAACAGCACATACTTGTGCGACACTGGCTTCTCAAATTACACAGCAACAAAACCGAAATACAGAAATCGACTGAATGCCACGCCAGATATGCAAGTCCAACTTTCCAGTATTAAACCAAATATAAAAAGAATGTGCCAAGAAAAGAAGAAAAAACACTGCACTGAAAATTGCTAATATAATGCATATTAGTTTTTGAGCTTTATTTTTTGTACACATTAAATGTGATTTTTGTTTTTAAATATGTGCAATTAAACTAAATGTTGATCTCATTACCTTGTTGAGCATTTGTTTATTATTATCCTTACTTATTTGTGGTCTACTTTTTCAGCTCCATATATAAGACTGCTATTAGGGGTTCCATGAAATTCTTTCAAGTTTAAAAGGGTTCCGAGGCCAAATAAAATTGGGAAATACTGCTCTAATGAAATCTGCTCCATCGCCCACTGTTTACTATTAATGTTGAAGCATACTTACCACCCAGGCTTTTCTGTATTTTCCTTACAGTTAGGATACAATTTACTTTTTGCAGAGGAGATTTAGTAATAGTAAAACGTATGTGGTTTTGGACATTTAAGACGTGTTAAGTAAGAATTTACTATTTATCAGTGGCCTGTCTCTCTTGGATATTATATATTTGTCTTCTGTTTATGTAAAATTTGTATATATTTTGGCATTTCTACGTTATATGAAATTTAACACAAATACTTCAGGTTTGCTCTGACAACATTCCTCAATATCCTCCTTAACATCTTAAAAATAGATGCATTTAGTTTAGCACTTCATAGAGACTTTTTTTTATTTTTCACAGCTCAGATGGATCAAGATACTTGCATTTTGAATGGGGAACTCAGTTTTAATTATTTTGGCTCCAGTTGGTGATTCTTTTTATTCTTCCAGCTCAGACAACAGTGAATGTAACGCATCGTCCAGTAACTCAAGGTGCTGCTAAGCTCCCCATACCGAGAACTCCTACTAACCACCAAGTGGTCTATACTACCCTTCCTGCTCCACCAGCTCAGAATCCAGTGAGAGGTGCTGTCATGCAGAGCCCTGGTTTAAGGCAGATCAGCCCACAAGGTGGAGGTGAGAGATCCTTCTTCACATGTGTCCTGGTACTGTGGAGGTTAATATTATCATAATGCTCATTTAATGTCCAGTTGCCTCACAATACCATGAAGAGTTGTGGGGTGAAGTCTCAGCTTATCTCATGAGAAAAGGAATCTGCAGTCATCTGTGTTTAGATAATGAGTTCATTTGCAGAAAGATTCCAAGCCATAGTCAGTCTGAGAAATCAACTTCAAATTAATCAGAAAACATCGGTAAACTCTTATCTTGAGCTTCTAGAGCACACATCCACCTGCATGTATGTAACAGCATCAGTGTTCCCCATAAGCTGTGTGCTTGAGCGGCCATTCAGGAGAGATTCAGGTGCTGCCCAGCTGATTAGCAGAGCTCTCTCAGCTGCCCACAGCCGGTAGCATGTGTTTCTATTGGTGTATATCTGCACATGCCTTGGTGCACATAACAAACATTATTCTGCACGTAGATGGAAAAAATTAGAGGGAACATTGTTCAGCATGCCATACTTCAGCTTTTTTTTGTAGCAAAGGTGAAGCCTATATATTAGCCAGGTATGCTCACTTGAATATGAAATCCACATGCCCCCAGAAATGCTGTCGTCATTAAACAGGTGGAAAGAACCTCTAAAAATGTGCAAGGGAGAACCTCTCTCTCCATTATCACCATCAAAGACACTGACAGACACCTCCGCACTGGAATGGGGAGACCACTTAGACATTCAGACACAGAGCATGTGGATTTCTCGAGCCCAGCTTCACGTAAATGTTTTTGAGTCCAGGGCCATTTATTGGGTGTGCACAGAAACATCACATCCATGTATTATATACACAAACACAGCGGAGCAAACTCCACTCCTATGCCAAGGAAACTATACACCTATGGAACTACTGTATCCATCACACAGTTGCTCCAATATTAGTACACTTACCAGTGTTTTGGCATGTGCTCATGCATCACTTCAGCAGACAGCTTGCAAGTTGCCCTGGGTAGTCAGTAAAGAATACTATTATTCAAGACTTATTTCTCAGGTAGGATCATCCAACCATAGAACTTGTTGCTTCCAAGGAAAAAAGAAGGATGAAAAACTCATTCTCAGAGTATGAGAGTTGGGGATCTTGGTCCAGTACATTTCTGATCCCCTAGTCCCCAGGCTGAACATACACTTACTCTCCAATTCCACTGACCCTGAGCGTGTCCAGGCAAAATCCATCCAAGGTGACCATAATAGCTCCAGAACTGTTCTGGTTCCCAGATATCTCAAAGAAATTGACAGATTCTCTATCAGATTTACATTCCCTGTACCTCATAACATAGTTAACCCTCAAGTTTGTTTCTACATCTCCTTCCCACCCCCCTTCCCCGGCCCTCTTCAGAGACCCCCTCTCACAAGCAGCTGGTGCAATCATTCCTTCATCTGGGAACAATGGAAAAGGCTCCACAAGAGTTTATGGGCCCAGATTTCTTCTACTACTAATACTTCCTTAAAGGTGGACTGTGACCCATCCTTGACCTCTAAGGCCTCAACCAATATTTGAAAAAGCTCTGATTTTGGATGGGCTCTCTGGCTGCCATTATCTGGCATCCCCTTCCAGGTCTCTGGACCTGGACAACTGGTACGCTGCTCTTGACTTAAAGGATGCATATTTCCACATGTCCATAATCCCGTCCCACAGAAGGTTTCTCCATTTCATGCTGGGCTCATCCCACCACCAGTTTGCGATTCTGCTGTTTGGCCTGTCAGCAGCACCCAGGGTGTTCACAAAGTGTATGGTGGTCATGGCAGCATTCCTTCGCCGCAGGGGCCTCTAGGTTTATCCATATCTGGACAATTGGCTAATCAAGGGTCCTTCAAGAGACCACATGGCGAGACATGAGGCCTCATAAACTAAATGTTTGTACATCTGGGCTTGGTCCTCAGTGTAGAGAAATCCATTCTGACTCCCGACTCAGAAGATAGAGTTTATAGGAGCACACACAGACTCAGTTGTTGCCAAGGCATCGCTACCTCATGCTTGGTTTGTCAACATTGGCAAGCTAATTCACAGCCTGCTAGCATTCCCAACCAGCACAGCCAGAATTTGCCTCAGGCTACTGGGAAACACGTTAGCTTGCACTTGCAGCTTGCTAGACTGTGCCTGCTACAGACGTGGTTAACCTGAGTGTACAAACCTGGCCATCACCCCAGTGTAACCACCTTGCCGTCATTGGTCTTCGACTCTTTCCAGTTGTGGTTAGACCATTGCACCCTGTGTGCTAGGATCCATGTCTGCATGCCTCGCCCTTCATTGATGATGCTCTCAGATGCCTATGACCTGGGTTGAGGAGCCCATGAGGGCGATCTGAAAACACAGAGTCCATGGTCACCAGCAGAAAGTCCCCTGAATATCAACATCAAAGAGCTGAGGGCAGTGCATTTAGCCTGTGAAACCTTCAGCGAGAAACTCCATGACAGGTGTGTTTTGGTTCAGGCCTCCAACACCACAGCGATGTTTTATATAAACAAACAGGGTGATGCTCATTCCTCTCCCGTATGGTAAGAGGCGATCAAGCTATAGGAGTTCTGTATCCACAACAAAATACACACGGTGTCGCCTACTACCTGTCAGGGGTCCAAAATGTTTTAACAGACAGCATCAGCTGGATTTTTCATTGCCATGATTGGTCCCTTCAGCCGGATATAGCAGATTGGAGTCTTGTGGTGGGAAGTTTCCATGACTGGACCTGTTCGCTATGTGACAGAACAAGAATATCATGCCTCTTGCTCATATCTCAACCTCTGTCAGGGTTCGTTAGCAAATGCCTTTCTTATGCACTGGAGTCCTAGCCTCCTGTGTGTATTCACCCCCTTCCTCCTAATTCACAAGGAGCTGCTCAAGATACAGCAAGGCACAGCAGAGGTAATCCTAATAGCACCGGAGTGGCCCACGCAGCACTGGTACACAATGCTGCTGAACATGTCAGTGGACACATGCTCCCCCTCATTGGTTCCAGACTTACTCTCTCAGAGTCCAGGATCCCAATCTCCAGGCCCTCCACCTCACAGCCTAGAGGCTCCATGTTTGAACTCAGTGGAGCTGGCATGCACCAAGGATGTCCAAAATGTCCTCAGCAGAAAGCCTTCCATGTGTGCCACTTGCCTTGCAAAGTGGAAGAGGTTCTCTATCTACTCCCTGCAAAAAAACGTTCAGTCCTTGAAGGTGCCGATTCCCCTAATTTTGGACTACTTCCTGTATCTAAAATAACAGGGACTAGCCATAGCTGCTTTGTGGGTGCATTTGGCAGCAATCTCTGTGTCCTGGGTCAGGGAGCCGGTCAGTGTTTGTAAATCGGTTGGGTGTTTCCTTAAAGGTCTTGACAAGTTATATCCACACAAGAAGGACTCGGTGCCACAGTGGGACTTTAACCTAGTACTACCAATGTTGATGGGGCCACCCTTTGAACTGCTGGTGACATGTTCTCTGTTGTACATGTCTATGAAAGTAGCTTTCCTGGTGGCTGTCACTTTGGTGAGAACGGTCACTGGGCTCAAGGCCTTAACGTCTGAACCACTCTATATGGTAATCTTTAAGAATAAAGTACAGCTCAGACGGCATCCAGCATTCTTGCCAAAGGTGGTTTCCAAGTTCCATATTTCCCAGGACATGTTTTAGCCATTTTTTATCCAAAATCTTATCCCACCCCAAGGGACCTCTTCTTACACACCTTGGACATTAGGTGGGCACTGGCCTTTTACATAGAGTGCATTAAACTCTTCAGGAGATCTTTGTTGCAGTGGCAGGTACCTCCCTGAGGATCTCCTCGTGGATCACTTCTTGTTTCCATTCCTGCTACAACCTGGTAACGGCCCTGTTCCCTCCACTCTGTGCCCATTCAACCCAGGCGCAGGCCTCATCAACAGTGTTCCTTGTTCATGTCCCTATCTAAGACATTTGTAGAGTGGCTACATGGTCTTCGGTTCATACTTTCATGTCGCATTATGCAATTCAGCAGCATGCAAGGGATGACACTGCATTTGGGAGGCCTTTTAAGGACTTAGCTACAGTAGACATAAAAGTGTGAAATACATATGAATACAATTAGTTGTTACTGACCTTACAGGAACGGTGGTTCTTTAAGATGCTGTCAATATACATTCCCTAACCTGGCCTCCTTCCCTGCTCTTGTGGAGCACCTGAATTCTATGTTGGTGAGGAACTGAGGAGTGAATAAGTGTGCTGGGGGCACAAGGAAACTCAGGGTGCAGGTGAAGCCCCCGACAGGTAATTGTGACAGGCCAGGTCTGGGCACCGCTGAGGGCGTCCGCTCAGGGTGAATTGCTCAAAACAAGGGCTCTTTAGAGCCCCAGATCGGAGACCTTCCCAAACAAGTCACAAACCGGTCACACCGAGCAAAACCCCTCAGAAACCCCAGCTCTCCCTGTGCCACAATCAGCCCCAGGCCTAACACACAGGTGAGCGGTTATAGAACCCAATCCCACCTACCCCAAACAGGTCTTTCTGGTTCCAAAGAACCAGCCACAAATCCCTGGTCAATTTACACTTTGGATCTTACCCACAAGATCACACTGAGCCAATCCTTTAGAATCTAAAATCTTAAGGTTTATTAATAAAAGAAAGAAAAGCAGGAGAGTAAGATTGTTAAGGAAAGTCTTAGCAGAGATGTTATAAACTGCTATCTTAAAAGTCTGGTGAACATCCTATGTCAGGGTGGGCTAACAATTCTTCCTGGCTCGCGTTCCTCACAAGGCTGCATCTGGAATCCGTAGCAGAACTGAAGGCAAGATGGAGTTTGCCTCATGGCATTTTATATCCATCCCTGGTATCTTCCAAGCTGGAGCAGGTCACATGGCCCAGTGACCTATCCTTGTGTCCCAAGTCATGATATTGGCTGGTTTGAAGGTCCCAGACACATTCCTCGGGTGTTTATTAGCCTCTCTGAGAGCCTTGTCCCTGGAGCCTTGCTAATTAGCATAGTCATTGACTGAACATTCCTGGCCCATTACTCTGTCTCAGACAGAGAATCTTCCAGCATCAACACAGAGTACATAGTTATAACTCCACATACAGATATCACACAAGTACATGAATAACATACATAAAATTAGTAGAACATAGGCTTTCATTTGACATCTCACATGGTCCCCTTTTTACAGACTTTGGGGCAACCACCCCCCTTAGGTGCAGCAGTGACCTGTCTGATCCCCTTAAAATCCAGTAATGTGACAGTAATTCTGGCCAAAAGAATCTGAACTTGAGTGTCGGGCACACACATGAACCAAGAGTGGAATATACTAAAGAACCACAATTACAGTAATGTAGATAACGGTATCTTAGTAATTATTGAAAGATGTAGGCACTACCTGTAAGGCCATCTAATCCATTTCTAGCCAGGGTTCTCTATATAGTGTCTAATGCCAGTTCATGTGTGTAAATGTTCATAAAATCTACATGTATGCACTTTCTGTGGATGAACTCTTCTCAGAAGAAATGCCATCCACAGTGTAGCTTTTTGGCCCTGGTGTATTGAGTAAATGTTACTTTGCTACAATGAGTTTCCACTTAATTCCTTCCTTTAGCCCTAAATTAATCTTTTTCTTCCATAATCTCGGTGGCCCAGAATCTTTTCGTATCTTCTTGTGGTGCTACTAGGATGGATAAACAAGCATTGTTCTTCTGCCCCACTTCACATGCACACCTGCCTTACTCTCACTGATTGCAGGAGTTGGGGGGTGGGGGTGGGGGGGGGAGAAGCAGCTCCATTTGTGCCTTCTTCCCCTTTTGGGGCCCATCTTATCAAGCCTTTTTTCAGCTGTCTGAGGAGCAGTTTTTTTAATACATACTTCTGTAGCTTTCATAAGGGATCAGTCTTCTGTTATTTGGATTGACTATTCAGGGATTTTATTGTACCATTTCTGTCTCCTGATGTCATTGTAGGTTTGACAGTGCGAATGCCTCAAACAACTGCGTATGTTGTGAACAATGGGCTGACCCTTGGATCCGGAGGCCCTCAACTCACTGTGCATCACCGACCACCACAGGTGCATGCTGTAAGTACAGTTACCCATTGCTTAATATTGCCACCACAGTTGTTACTATCCACAGATTTGTCTCAACATAAAGGGTTTTCAGACTTTCTCAGTGTTGACCACACAATAGTTGAGGCCTTTTCAACTTTCTCCCATCTCGTTCACAAAGCTGCTGCAAGGACAGCAATTACTTACATGGAAAAGAAATCCAAGAACAATATTTACTGTGATTTTAGCAGCATGAAACGAGAGTGAGACCCATGTGAGCTGCCGGTTCACCATTAGCAAGTGTACCACAAAGCCCCACTAAGCAATGTAACAGTTTGAGAATTGCTGTTCTTTAATACTAGTTGTGGACAGGGGCCTTCCTGGGGTCAGGGAGTGCTGAGTCAAAGAGCTGAAGTCTTTGGGGATTAAGGAATACGGTCACCACTGTGATCTGAGTTGCAGACAGGGATAGCTGTACAATGAAAATCATGAACAATTTTGTAAAATAACAAATATTTCTCTGCACTGTTCTGTGCAATAATTATTTCTTACGACAAAGATTATCACATGGGGGGATGAGAGGCTCTTTCACTTTCTCAGCACAACTATTAGTGAATGTTTGTGTTTGGGTGCAGAGTATTAATGTAAGGAGAATGGTCTTGCTATTGAGGGGAACTTTCCTGGCTTCTATACTACCCCACTGAAATGGGCCAGCGAAAGGATCGGAGTCCTCGCTCCCACTTCCTTTACCCAGAGACTTCCTGACCTTGAGGGCTCCCCTTCCACTCGCTTTGTGGCAGAATCCTTGTGTAACTCCAGCTAGGCTGGGACCATGATTCCTGAGGGCTTGACCCCTAACCTTGTTGTGTTCACCTAGGGCAGGGGCTAAGGTGTCCCCACTCCAGGGTGCTCTCTTCACATTGAACGCTTCCCTGACCCACTGATGATTTGTTAAACAATAATCATTTTTTTTAAAAGGGAATAAGGAAAAATAGAAAGTAGTCACTGGAAGACACATTGCTCCACTCTATGGCATGGAGACCTCACACACCATGTCTCTGGAATGTAAGGACTGTTCCTTGTAGGTCCCAGGCCGTCTCCTCAGGCTCTGGCTGTGCTACAGGGATGCTGCAGGTCAGACAGTTGCTCTGGGTGGCAAGATCCTTCTCTCCAGTGTCAGCCCCTTCCCAGTCTGGCCTGTTAGGCTTCCTGGCTGGTGGAGTTGCCCTGCGCTGGGCCTCTAACCAGGGTCCCTCTTGCTCTCCCTGCTGTTCACCACTTCCAGCCCCAGCTCCACTCTCTGCTGTGTTGCTTCCAGCTCCTGGGCTGTGTCTCTGGCTCTGTGGCTGTAGCCCTGATCCCAGCATGGATCTGCTGCTGGGCTGTGCCTCTGGCTCTCTCTGGTTGGCATGGCGCTCCTCCCAGCTCAGCTCAGGCACATGTTAGCTCAGCTCCGCTGTCTGACCCAGGAAATGTATCTGACACAGAGGATGGGACTCTCCCCAGCCTCCTCAGTCCTGCATTGGGCTACCCACCCTGTCATCCGGCTGACCTAGAGCACTGGCATCTTCCCATTGTTTCTGTGGGCTGTCAGTCTCAGAATCCTGATTTGTCAAAGACCCTTCCCTTTCCTTTTGATACTGGGAGCGAAACCAACCAAAAACCCCCATTGAGTTTCAGTAGGGGGTCATCAGTTCTCTGACACTAAGTAAGAACTGTTCCTAGCTTAGGGTTATGTTGTTGTTGGCAGTTATACATGGACACGTGATCTACTCCACACTTGGGTTATTCTGAAAATAACACTGTCAGCACTGGGTTTTGGTTTTCCATTCTTTGTAGTATTGAAATTTAACTGAGTGATTTGTCTTTTCCATGATAGCTGTCACTGGGTCAGTTTCAGTGCTTGAGATAAATTGAGACAACTGATTAAAATTGATGAAACTGTGTCAGTTTACACTAGCAGAGAGACTGACTCACTGGGTTTATTTTTTACCATTTTTTTTTTTTTGTTAGTGGAGACAGAACCAAACGTGTCTTGTTAGACATCAGCATTATCTCTGTCTGTGGAGCCATTGGTGAGATCCTTCTCCAAAACCAGTCTGATTGCCAGTTTTGAGCACCAGACACAAAATGTATTAAAAGAAAGCAAACTGAAAGTGCATAAAAACTAGCCCAGTGGGAAATTTCACACTGTAAGGTTTGACATGTAGAGTAGCCCTTTTCTGGAATCAATTAACACAGAGAGAGAGAGAGAGAGAGTGTGTGTGTGTGTGTGTTAGCACACATGCATGTGCTTTCTCTTCCGCTAACCCCCTTCCCTCCTCCAGTGAAAACGTCTGTAGTTTTATTGAGGAACTTTCCCTGCTACTGGGAACTCAAATTGCCTTCGATAATACCATAAAACTCACCTATTTTACCCTGCGGGGAGAGGCTGTGGGTAAGTAAAAGGGTTTATCTTTATTTGAACAATCACTGATTTGAATTTCAAATACAGCTCCTGGTAGGCCTTACCTGCCTTGAAACTTGGGACCTTCAAGCTCTTCTCAGTTAATAATTATTGGCTGATCCAATGCCTGTTGAAGTCAATAGATTCCTTTCTATTGACTTCAATTAATGTTTTGGGTCAAGCCTTCAAAATGCACCTGTGTTGGAAGTAGTGATATGTGCACCCTCAACTCCTGCGCTCGTTACAGATGTGACCTTTTCTCTCATCCCATTTATGTCCTTTAGGAGCCACCACGTCCTGTGCACCCAGCACCACTGCCAGAGGCCCCACAGCCACCCCGCCTGCCCCCTGAAGCTGCCAGCACCTCCCTGCCTCAGAAGCCACAGCTGAAGCTGGCACGAGTGCAGAGCCAGAATGGTATTGTGCTGTCATGGAGTGTCATGGAAGTGGACCGGAGCTGTGCCAGTGTGGACAGTTACCATCTGTATGCCTACCATGAGGACCCGAGTGCCACCATGCCTTCCCAGTGGAAGAAGATTGGGGAGGTAAAGGCCCTCCCCCTGCCTATGGCATGCACTCTCACACAGTTTGTATCTGGCAGCAAATATTACTTTGCTGTTCGGGCTAAGGATATTTATGGACGCTTTGGAGCTTTCTGTGACCCCCAGTCTACAGATGTGATCTCTTCCCAGAGCAGTTAAACCAGAGACCTTTGGAGCCTTTAAACCTGTCTAACTATCAAGAATGACTCCAGTTTGGGATTTTAATCCCATGCACGAAATTCACTGTTTAATTCGCTCTCCGTAGGATTATTTTGGACAGCCCTGTGTGATACACTACATCTGTTGAGAACCAAAAGCAAAATTTAAATCTCAGGCTGCAGCAAGAGAACTTATTTTTCTGCACAGCTCAAACCTTGGGAATTTGAAATCTAAATATTCTTCTTCCCCATGGCTGTTTCTTTCAGAGATACCTACCCATTATCCAAGGAGATTCTGCACATCTGGGATTATGCTTCAGACTGGGAATAGGAACATATATATTGCACAGTTTACCTGAAGCAAATGCAGCACATCTGTGACGTGCTGAACAGTTCCAGTGGCGCTAACATGAGGACAGGAACAGACTCACTTGCTCCCCACAACTCAGAAGCTTGTGAGGGCAAAGGATTCTGGGTCTGACTTCTTTTGAACTGGAAGATTGAGTAGTTTGGTCTCATCGTACAAACAAGTCCACTCTCCAGAGGGAAAAATCTTGAGTCTGGCCAATGCAGGAGGGATGTGTGTGTAAATCTAGGGGTGGTACAAGAAAATCTCCACTTCCTAGTTAGAAACTGGGAGTATTATCAAATCAGATCTGAGACTGGTTTGTAAAGACTTCAGTCACATTTTCTCTTTGTAGCTCAGATATTTCTCTGCCCCTTCTCATACTTCCAGCCCTGGTTTTTTTTTAAATTTATTTTGTGCCTTAAAGAGTAATTTCAGAAATAAATGTAGCCAGATCTCTTTTGTGTTGGTTAGGTGTGGTGTTTTTTCTCTTTCCCACCCCCCCCCCAGCCTCCTGTTGCTGCTGCTTCTCTTCCTGGTCCCAGTGCAATTGCCCTACTACTATAGACCCCAAAAAAAGTGTAGGACTGGCACCTCTGGGTTTATTTGCACTTGTGATATCATTCAACCCAATATTTCGGTTCTAGAGTGGCTGGTTTTATCCTGTGAAGATGGTTAGTAGGTTATACAGACAGTATTCTACATCAATACCCTTTCCTATTCTCCTGGGAAGGCTGCATGCTAGATTGGCCAAAAGAAATCTGTGTGGCATCATGAAAGTCTTCCACTTTATCCTGTGTGGTTTGGATGCTGCATTAATACAAAAAGGTATCAAGATAATGGGCCTGATCCTCTTGGTTCCCTATCTCTTTTCCCAGCCCCCAGTTGGTCTTCTCTGGATAAACAACCAAACCCAGAACTTAGTTTTTGAAAACTTATTTCATCCATTGGCCCAAAGGTTGTAGAGCAATTGCAAACTTCAGTAGATCCTTTCATGATGGTTATGAATTGAACCAAAAGGAAAGCTGCTTTTCCACCATGCGTTTGATTTGAACAGTGACAGATCTACACTCATGTGGCAGGTAAGATTCCACCGTGCCATCTTTTGGAAGAATAGAGCCAGCTTGTCTTCTTTCCTGCCCAGCAGAGCCAAACTAACTTTCTGGGCGGGGAATGGAACCATCCTTTACCCATTTTACTGCCTTGCCCAGCCGCAGGAGAAGCCTTTTTGTTCTCTTGTCTCTTGAAACTACTGGATTTTAAACTATAAAATGAAGGCGGAAATGAAAAGGTCTGAATGCCAGAACATCCTCACAAACGTTTTTTGGGAAGGGTGGATTCTTTATTTTGTTCCTATAAAGAACTTGTGTAAGTAAAATAACACTGTAGTGTAAAGCCCCCTATAGGGAACCCTGTTCCCTTGTATGTAACACATATGCTCTTGCATGTCCATGTCTCCTGCCAGTTGCTGGGGTTTCCTTTCCTTTCAGGTGAACAAGAAACATTCTCTCCCGTGAACCTTTTGTTTTATCTTTTGTGCTGGCAGCTGTAGTCAGGAATATCATTGATCTCATGGAATAAATGTTTAGGCATTCAAGTATCCCAAGGGAACCTGTTCATTTTTTTCACAGTGTTTAACCCTCCACTGGATATAGCTATCCCCATGTCCCTGGTGCCAATAATAATGCTTTGACACTTCCTGGATTTTAACCACTGTCCTGTCTGCCACCTTCAAGGATAAGACATGCTTATTTAGGCTATATAAAGCTGAATTTTAATGCAGCCAACTGTCTCTTTACAGTGACCATCTTAGGGCCATTGAAACAAATTTAGTCCTCCTTAAACTACTTTTAATAAGCTGTCTGGAGCAGTACAAAAGGAAGATGGAGGACATTTCAGTGCAAAATGAGATTTGTAGTTTAAAGGGGGGACCCTAGGACTTGTTTAACAACTGCTTCATTGTGACTCCTGTCCACGCCATTCACATGTGAGCATGTCTTTTAATTTGTGTTTTGCCCTCATTTGGTTCTTGACTGTTAATGACCTTGTTTTGCTCAAGAAAGGTTCTTTGGCTAATTTTCTGTTCCTGTCATCTGAGGGAAATGGTGGTTATCAGGAATGTCCTAGCATTGTGTTTAGATTTTTCAGATTTTGTGCCATCTGTCTTCAGCTGGACTGTGTGTTTTAAACAAAGGAAGAGGGAAATGCAGCCAAGAATAATTCTTGAAATGGCAAACTAATTTAGTGGCCCTGAAGGGAACTGGAAAGCAGCAGAACTGGATGAATTGGCTTTATTTACAAAATATTACGATGTTTTTACTCTGTAATAAGTGATATGCTCAGCTGATAAGCTTCCTGTCTGTGTGGCAGTCATTGATGTGTGTTAGCTACGTGGATGACTGAAAAGTTTCAGTTACCGCTTATTCTGTGGAGTCAACACAACTATCGGAGAACAAGCAGGATTCTGCTTCTTCCAAAGGAAATTAATGAATTCCAACTGCAGACTCTTTAGTTGGTAGTGACAATGTGTGAATCAGAAGGAATATAGGTATCTGAAAGTCAAACTATGTATGGAGTCCTCCAAGTTAGCTGATCTAGAAATCAGAGACAGTAAATAAATAGGAGAGACCTCGTTATGCCATATTAGTGTCACCTTCCGAATATAATTGTTCTCTGCAATGGGCATTATCTTTGTTATGTTAACCAGGATCCATGCTGAGCTCCTGAGCCAGAAGTCATATTGTGGCCCCTATATTGCCCTGTTGTGGCTACCTCTGTCTCTTTGATTTAGACTTGTTAGCCCATAGAAGCAATAAAACTGTTATAAAAACTTTATACTTCTGCTTGTAACAGTCATCCTGGAGTAAATGGTTACACTGCAAAATACCTTCTTTCAGAGTATTACAAAAAATGCTGGAATGCTTAGTACAGGACTGTAAAGAAGCACATTTTGAGGAGGGAGCTCTCTGTGGAAGTGTTTGTCCCATTTACGGTTGTTGGACACCTATACATTTGTTTTTAAATGTACTGAAATATCTAAGTGATATTAAGGGGCAGGGCTGTTTTTAATCTCTGTTTTGCACTTTGTCAGAGTATTTTTTCACCATGTTCTCAGTACTATAGTATATGGCTGCTCCTTGCTTGCAGTTTTGCTCTTGCCACTGTGTATATAACAATACAAAGATGGAGCTTGTTCTCCAAGTTTTAAGAAATACAGTACTGTATCTTTAGCTCTGTTTTTCCTACATTCTTTTATATAGTACTTGGGACCTGATTTCCAGGTTGTGAGTGGTGTAATCTATTCTGGGTGGGAGAGAAGTAGAGTGGTGTAATCAATTTCTGGGTGGGAGAGAAGTAGATTGGTTTCCTTTCTGTACACAAGAGGGGTGCTGTTGGCAAAATGCTGTTAATTTCCATTGAATTTCCCTCTGCCACAGCCACACTGACCTGCCAGTCCCCCACTTCATTTCTCAGTTTATGTTGAGAAAGCTTTATCAAATTCAGGCAACTAAGCCCTAAAAGGTGTTGATTTGTATCCTGGAGGCACAATGTGTCTGTGCATCGTTGTACCAGCATCAGCAGCCTTCAGAAATTGCAGTGTACAGTAGCTGGTTCTCTTTATGCCTGTAGTTAAGCACGTGTTAAATATTTATGTGCTCTGACCAGCAATTGACATTAAAACCTGGTACACCAAACTATTTGCACCACCATCCATGTCTAAGTGAGATTTAGAGATTATCTAGCCCTAGCACTGAGACAGTTGCTCATCCTGACTTGAATTTTTAGTACTGGGGTGAAAAGGTGGCAAGACCGTACATACGCAGGGCCTGATCCTGCACCCTTTGAAAAAACAATAGCAAAACCTTCACGGGGAGCAAGATTGAGCCCAAGAATTCTAGAGTTGCTAGGCTCTGCACACAGTATTGTACTGTTAACAAAGCTGGTCAGTTCTCTTATGCTGTTTGCTAAGTGTCTGTTGAACCAGAAATCATACTACATGAAAGGGTAGGTCTATAACTAGTTTTGTTCTTGTTCCCTGAAGAGCAGTGTCCCAGTATTAGAATACTGAAAACTCTGTATAAAACCAAGCTGTGATTCTGCCTTCTTATGAACTTCGTAGTATTTTCATTTAGTCAACAAAAAAAGTATCCAGATTTTTAAAAATAAAGGCTTGATATATTAAATATATATTTTTTTAATTTGGTTTTTCTTTTTGGGTAGGGGTGGGCACTAAGTACAAAAGTACTGACCGTTCAGAGGAGTTCACGCTAGGTTGCTAGTCTTAACCAGACCTGCAACCAAGATCCCCTTCAACCAGCTTCTGGTGGGTAGCATGAAACACACAAATAGATGGAAAGAAAATGCAAATAATTTTTTCTCTTTCATCTTCACATCTAATCAGCCTATTAAAACTGATCTTTGTTTATCATTTTATTGTGCAGCCCAACGTTCTTTTTTAAAAAAATATTTAAAGTACTGTCTGGATTTAATTGGTTATATCTGTAAATAAGATAACTGCATAGGCATCTGGGGGTCTAGTTTGGCTTTAGTAATTTATCAGCCATTAAAATACACATATGTACAATATCCTTTATAGGAAATTTACATGATTTTTCTTTTGCAGCTGAACATGTAAATAAAGATGTAGGACCTATCAAATGTCCAATTTAAACTGGGCAATTGCAAGCTCTCCCAATTTTTGTATGTATTGTAGATTAGTGTGTGTATAAGTGTTAACTGTAATGGGATTTTGTCCAAAAAGCCTGAAATTTATACTTTGAAATAAACTACTGGGTTTTTAACATGTGAGTCATCTGTGGTTGGTGCTGATCTTCCCCCAAGAGTCCTGTCTATTCTCAAATGGTAGAGGGTGCTTCCTTTCCCTCTTATGATGCAGTTGGCTGGGGGGATTTCTGGGGTGAGATCCAAGAACTTTTAAACTCAGTTACCACTTACTTAAAATTGTTAGGTAGCAGAGGTTGGGTTCTGAAATTCTCCTGAGATCACTAACTGGGTCTTTTCTACTTTGCCAGTCTTCTCAAAAGGTTTGCTCTAGCATCTTTTTACTTTTGTAGTTCCAGGCTCCTACAGCACTTCACACAAGTAAAGAGAACACGGGAGGAGAATAGGAGCCAGGTCACTGACATGTAAGCCTCCCACTGCTCCAACACATACACACATACTTTTTTTTCCTGAGAAAGTTGTCTTTTAGTTGCCCTTCAGGCCAAGCCAAAGCCTGGATAAACTTGAGGAATTGAAATGGGGCAACATCCACAAAACCTCAGTTATATCTGTCACTAAGCCGCCAGCTGTAATGCACATTTCTAAGATCTAACCTACATACAAAATGTAGGTCAACATAGCTAGGGTAAGCAGGGATATGACAAATCCACAGCCCTGAGCACTATAGCTATGTCCGCCTAGCTTGTGGCATAGGCACAGCTAGGTCAACAAAAGACTGCTGTCAACCTACTTAATATTACTTGGGGGAGTGGAGTTCCCATAGTGACACAAAGGAACATGCCACCCCTAGCAACAGTAGATAGTGCCTTTTATTCTGCAAGTCTCACTGCATCTACACTGGGGATTAGCTCGGCATAGCTACAGTGCTGAGGGGGCTGGATTTTTCCCATCTTGCTATGTCAGCCCAAGTTAAAGTGTTGGCCAGGCTGTAGCATAAACATGCTAAGGTGCCAACCAGTAACTAAGCAAACCTTCGTTTGAGAGGTGAGAATTGAGTAACTCAATCCACCTCTCATGCTGAGATTTTTCTGAAGCCTGAAGAACCAGTACTTGAGAAGCTGGTAGAGACCTTGATGCTCTGTGTAGTTCAGTGCCGCCTTTACCCACTGGGTCTGCAAAGCTCCTTTTTTTGGAGGACTTGCAGTCTATTAACTTACTCCCTTAACCATTCACTTTTCATTTGATGAATCTGCCATTCTGGAAAGGCTGGGAAATGTCCACTTTACCCAGAAAGGTTGGTATTGGCTAGACTATGTTCTAAGAGGCACAGCAGCAGAGATGTGGTGCAGATAAGAGCTTGTTGAAGGAAACAGATGCTAGCAACAGCAGGTAAGGTCAGGCTGCATAGGAGCATGGTGACTCTAAAGGGCAAAGGTGGTAAAAGGCTGTAGGAAGAGTCTCATTAGCATAAAAGTGGTTCCTGAGGGTCTGCATTTGCCAGCGGTTTAAACCTTTATTCACAGAAAACAAACTTCTTAAATGTGGAGCAGCCTCCCACATTGCTGCTGCTTGTGACAGAATAGTAATAGAGAGGTAGCCCTGTTAGTCTGATCTTGGTAAAACAAAAGGAAAAATATGTTGCACTTTGAAGACTAACAAAAGATAGTTTATTAGGTGATGAGCTTTTGTGGGCCATATCACATTACCTTACACATTACAAAGACAGCTTCCCCACCTATTGATAGTCCTATTGATATTCTGAAAAAGAATTGGCATGACCATATATAACAGGAATACAATGAAGAAAGTGAACACCTTATAAACTAACAAATCAGATTTTAGAACAGAAGGTGGGGCGAGGGAGAGGGAAGGAGGAAATAGCTTATTGTAAGTCAATGAGTGGCTAATCTGGAGTTACTAGGACTATCAATAGGTGAGGAAGCTGTCTTTGTAATGTGTAAGGTAATGTGAAATGGCCCACAAAAGCTCATCACCTAATAAACTATCTTGTTAGTCTTTAAAGTGCTACATACTTTTTCCTCTTGTGACAGAGGCAGTGAACTGAGCGCTGAGAGCTACAGCCTAGCTGCAGCAGGAGCTAGTCACCTCAGCCTCCAGCCCAAATGCCTCCAAGACTGGTATGGGCAGGACGGCTCAGCAGCATGTTCCTATGTGGTGATGGTCTTGATGTAAGAAATTAATTAAATAGGAGAGCACTAGGGGACAGGGAGCTGCACTCTTCCTACTTCAGTTAAAACTTGGTTAGATATGGTCAACATTTATCTAAGTTGATGATGCAAAGAATGTTCACATGCAATGGCACTAGTTGAAAAGTACATCTATATAGAGTTTTGTGCATCTGTCCATGAGTCATCTGTCTGTGTGTTTGTCTGCAATTCCATTTGTTCAAAAACTCCTCCTAAATGGTCAGAGCTAGGACCACCAAATTTGGTATGCAGCTTCCTCTTACCCTCACTTAAAGCAAAGTCGAGTTTTGGTCGTGTCAAGAAAATGGGAAGTGCCAGGAATGGGACAGTTTTCCATAACATGAAAAGGGTGGGGCACAGAAAAGAGGGATGCAATGCTGAGAGTGACCACTGGGGGCACCAAGCATGCAGGGGAGACCTATACTGCAGAGAGACCTCTGTGGGCAGCTGCATGACAGAGAGAGCGGCCAGCAGGACTGGGGCTACACCATGTTGCCTACTGCCAGACCGGGTAAGTAACCCATCTGCCCCAAACCCCTTCCTCTGGCCCTTGGCAGCAAAAGGGGTGAGAAACAAAAGGCCCCTGGTAGCTAGGGGCATGTGGAGGGAGACAGTAGGCTCCACCGGATGAGATGCCCTGAGCCACTGCTCACCTCCCTAGCCCACACACTCACCCTCACGTTTCCAGCCTCCTGCCCTGACTCCTGCACCACCACCCCTCATTGCCAACTCCCTGCCCCTGAAAGACCCAGGCAACACCCGAGAACTCTTCTAGTATGTCTATAAACAGCCACTGGGGATAATTTAATAGTGGCTGGTTATTTAAAACAGCTTTTTCCCCTGATGAGGAATTATTGCGATATTTTAAAGTTTTGTTATTTAAAATACATTCATGTAAATATGTAGATACACTTTACCTTTTGCTATGTAAAATCTGCTAAGCCTTCCCATGCTCTATTACTTCGCATATATCATTCACTTATGTACTGGGAAGAGTATACAGACACAAGCAGATATTGGAAATAGGTGTTAGGAAGTCTGTCACGCTCAGCTTCATACATATATAAAAATAATCTATCATTGCAGGGTTTTAGCTCATCAACTCTGGGGCAAGGACTGATTGTTCATGAGGTTCAAGCTAAAAATGCTTCTGCGGGTTTTTGTGAGAACTTTTTTAAAACACAAATTTTCCAATTATTTTAATTTTTATTTCTATCCACTTTTCTCTCAATTATTTAATGTGAAATCAAGTTATTTTACCTCCAAATGCACCAGTTGTAACACACACCTCAAACTGCCCAGTGGCACGTGCAATTCCAGCAAGTCTAAGCTCTGAATCTCAGCAAGGGTCCAATTAATTCCCTGCAGTGAGATCAGGACACAGCGAAGCACATGCTGTTCCAGTTTTTAGCTCCTTAGTTCCCTTTACAATACATCTGTGTCCAGAAAATTTCCAATTCCTGAATCATGGATACTCTTCTCACCAAACTCTAGAACTTCCTGCCTTTGAGATACTCAGCTGGCACCCAAGGGGATGCTGAACAGTGCGCTGCTCCCTTCAGCCCGCAATTCTCACTCAGTTAACGTTGCACCAAAAATATGTAATTCATTTATGCTTAAGTTATTCAGACTTACCAAAGAACCAAGGCCCACAGCACACTGAGCGCCCGGTAATAAAGCACAACATGCTGGAACCTTACACAGTTCCACTAATCCAAAGCAAAAACTTTTCTTCTGTGCCACCTAGTGATCATAAGTTGCATGTTAAAGCTGAGCTTCCGCAGTGAATACACCTCATCAGAATTTTACGCTTTTATTAAAGAAATTATACTGGACCAAGGATGATGATATTCCGGAAAACTCTAGTCCAACATACAATTTACTCCCCTGCTTCAGAGCCAAACAATTAAAAAGCCTATGCTTTCTAGCTTTTCCCTGGGCACTGCTGCACATGCTGCATGCCCCAGCTGACATCAGACAAGGATCCTGAAATCCTCCAGTGGAGTGGATGGAAAATGCCATTTAGCTGCAATTGCTCCTCCCTCATGTCTAAAGTAACCTAAGAGAGGATCGTGGCAGCTCCCATGATCAGCCTCCTAGGCCCCGCACCATCGCAACCAATTGGATCCGTCCAGGGCTGACAGAATGCAGGGGCCTGATGTTGGGTGTCTGTGTGTCAGTGTCAGAGCCAGCCCTGAGATACCAAGCAAACTTACAGTAATTTACATGATGGGTGAAGGTGACACAGCATCCACCTCCCTGTGTCCCACCATCCATACTCGGTTCTCCCAAAATGCACACACGGGGAAGGAAAGAAGAGCTAGCCCTACCAGATCTGTGGCTGACACCCCTCCGGCCTGAAATGGCAGAAGTATGTATCTTCCCCCACCCCTTCCCCCACACTCCCAGGAGGCTGGCAAGAGAGACACAGAAGAGACCTGAACAGTACCATTTCTCCAGGATGGCAACGTCCATTGGAGCTGCTTCCCACGAGTGCAGCAAGGATGTTCGTCCACAGTCATGAAAATACTTGTCTGGCTGATGGTGCCTCAATGCCAGTAAATGCAACTTCCTCCCACGCTCCCAATGGCTCCTCACTGCTCTATGGGATTAACTGCACTTCTTGGTCACTAGCCGTGCTGTTGCTTTCTGCGGCTTGTGTGCTGGAGGACCGTTGGAATTACACTGTGTACTGACAGCTCTTTTCAAGCTCTAAAGGTTCTACAAAACAGTCGCTAGATCCTCTGTGCACCTAGGAGAATGAGAGGGGTTAGCCTCATTTAGCCATGGTGGAACAGGTGCAGGTAACTTCCCCAGGCCTCATAGGGGACTCTGGCCAAACCAGAATTACATATTAGTCCAAAGTAAAAAGAATCCCAACCCAATTTTTAATCCTTTCAAATCTCTCAAACTAACAGGCCATGAGGGCTTGCGGGTTTCTTATTCAACAGCCTGGGCCCCATGTCCCTGCCTTTGTGGCTAGTCTATCTGGAATCGGACGTATTAAACACACTGACTATGTGAGGCACAGTCATGCCATCTGGAGGGACAGTGCTGCCGCTGTGCCCGTCACAGAGTGCATGAGTGAGACTATGCTGCCACCTGCCAGTGTGTGGTGTGGAGCATTAGACAAGGACAGAGCTAAATGGTAAGGGAAGAAGTGATCACTCTACCC
Organism: Rafetus swinhoei; assembly: GCA_019425775.1. NCBI lineage: Eukaryota > Metazoa > Chordata > Testudines > Trionychidae > Rafetus > Rafetus swinhoei. The sequence continues at coordinate 261,511,754 of CM033437.1, read as the reverse complement.
TCCCCACCCCCTGGACCACTACATTCTGAGTGGATCGATTCATTTCAAAACTGGTACCATTTTAAAAGACATAGTGGTCATAGTGGACTACAAGCTAAATGTGTGTCAACAGTGTGATGCTGTTGCAAAAAAAAGCAAACATGATTTTGGGATGCATTAACACAAGTGTTGTGAGCAAGAAGTCATTCTTCCGTTCTACTCTGTACTGATTAGGCCTCAACTGGAGTATTGTGTCCAGTTCTGGTGCCACATTTCAGGAAAGATGTGGACAAACTGGAAAAAGTTCAGAGAATAGCAACAAAAATTATTAAAGGTCTAGAAAACACGACCTATGATGGAAAATTGAAAAAACTGGGTGACAGCTTTCCAGTATCTAAAAGGGTGTTACCAGGAGGAGGAAGAAAAATTATTCTCCTTAACCTCTGAGCACAGAACAAGAAGCAGTGTGCTTAAATTGCAGCAAGGGAAGTCTAAACCTAACTGTCAGGGTGGTTAAACTGGAATAAATTGCCAAGTGAGGTTGTGGAATCTCCATCATTGGAGATATTTAAGAGCAGGTTAGATAAACATGTCAGGGATGATCTAGATGGTGCTTGGTCCTGCCATGAGTGCAGGGGACTGGCCTTGATGACCTCTCAAGGTTCCTTGCAGTTCTATGAAACCTGAATCAGGAGCTGTAGTACATCGGCAGATCTGGCATAGGGAACTTTGAGGAAAGACCAAAATAACTCTAACCTTCATATGGATAAATAATAGTGCTTAAAACATCTTAGCTTGGATGGTAAGCTCTTTGGGGGCAAGGATAATCTTTTTGTTGGGTGTGCCCGAGCAATGAAGTCCTGAACCATAAATGGGGGTGTAGGCACTACTGCACAAATAAGAAATGGAGGTTACTTACCTAGAGTTTCTGTATTCTGCATAGACACACAAGCACACCATCTGCCTCAGATGGGAAACTCTTGCAAGCTGTATCCACTGGACTGTGTCTGCACGCTGGAGTTCCCCCGTGCTCAGCACCAAAGTAAGGGGAGGTGTGATCGACCACTTCTCCAATTTCTTCTCTAACATAAATCCACTCCTGTTCTGAAGCAGATGAGGAGGAGCAAGGATAATGGAATACAGAGAGGGACCGGACCTCTCAAAGAGCCTCCAAATACAGGTAAGTCGCTTCCATTTCTCCTTTGAGGGCTGATCCCTGTGTGCATGCCAGATAAACAGCAGTGAAATAGGTGGGTGGAGCAAGGCTGCAGGCAGTATAGATGTGTATTGCACTGCAGGGCTGTGTCTGCAGCGGAGGCATGGACTAAAGCCTAATGCTTTGTGGCCCTGTGGATGGACCCGTGAGAATGACGAACACAGGACCAGCACAAAGTGATGCTGCTGAGGTTGCCTGTATACCAGTGGAATGGGCTCTCACCCCCTCTCTGGGGAGGGAGATGCACTGATAGCAAAGGAGGTGCAGACCAAGATCTACCTAAGGTGTCTCGGAGCTGCTGTTGCTTGTTCTGTGCTCGTCCTCTAGAGCAGCGGCTCCCAACCTTTTTTTATACTGCGGACTGGCAAACCCATTCACAAACTTTTGGTGGACTGGTAACATTTTATTTGTATATTTGCATATTCATTATGCAAATAATAAATATGAAAATAAAATGTTACTGGGCTGTCAAAAGCCCCAGCCCCCAGGTGGCTTCCAAAGCTGAAGCTGGCTATTTGCGGCAGCACCCCAGCCCCCTGAGCTCCCCAGTGCCAGCCCTAATGCCTAGAACCCCCCACTGCACCATTACCTCCAGCGTCAGCCACTGACCCCAGAGTCCCCTGCACCCAAAACCCCAGTGCCAGCCCTCTGCCCTCAGAGCCCCCACCACCAGACCCCCCAGTGCCAGCCTCCTGTTTCCAGAGCCTCACTGCACCAACTCCCCCCCCCGCGCCCTCCACAGTGCCAGCCCTCAGTCCCCAATATTAGCCCCATCCCCAGAGCCCCCATGGCCCTCACTACTAACCCCACCCCCAGAGTTTCCCAATGCCCCGGTGTCAGCCCCTGCCTCTTAGAGCTCCCACCCCTTAGACTTCTTCAGTACTAGCCCTGCCTTCAGAACCCCAGTGCCACCTCCTCACCTATTAGAGCCCTCTGCCCCAGATCTCCCCAGCACTAGCCCGCCTCCAGCACCTGCCCGTCCCCTCACCTAGCCCTGCGCTGCCTCTAGCCACCAGCTGAGCATTGCTGCCTTGGTTGCGGCAACTCTAAGGCTGCTGTGCTGGGCTCTGCACAGCCCTCCCACCGTGCCGCAAACTGCTCTTGTGTGTCCTGGAGAAGACCCCCGCCCGGTGCTGACTGGCTGAGAGGCAGGGCAGGACACGCCTCCCAACAGCCGTGGACGGGAAGAGAGGCGCAGGGTGGCGTACCCAGCCCCGACCTCGACAGCAGCCCCTGCCTGGCAGTCAGTAGTTCACGGCCCAGCACTGGTCCATGGACTGGCGGGTGGGAACTGCTGCTCAATGGCAACAAAGAGACAAGCTATTTTTCATTCTTTGTAAAGCTTGTTTGATGTCAAGAGAGTGAAACTTCCGCTCCTCGCTGGAGTTATGAGAAGACCTTTCTGAAGACCCTGAGTGCTGTTGCCAGACTGAATAGGAATGCTCAGACCTAGGGGTGTTCCTGTGAAACCTTCTGTTGGAAAGGGAAATACTCACATGAAAACAAGCACCTTTCCTGTCGAGAGCCATGAATCGTGTTTCTTCTTCTAGGGAGGGAATTACTGATGCCAATTTAGACATGGGGAGTTTTAATTTGCAAATGTATTTAGCTGACACAAGTAAAAAATGGATGGCCATCCTCCCTTTTCCTTGGGAACTGAGAATTATCTTGATACTGCGTAACCTTTAACCCTTCATTGGAGGAGGGAATACACCTCTTACTGGAGGATCTTCTCGCAAGAGTGGTTTCTGATGAGGGGCTGTGGGGAGGTGCAGAAACAACTCAGTAGTTTAGCTGAAGTCTAGTAGCTACTTGTCCATTGTCGTAGCCCTCCAGTTGTTCACAAAGTATGTTGGGGCCACCAAAGGTTTTGGAAAGAGGTGGGGATGGCATCAGTGATGGTGTGCAACTCTCAAATGTCCTTTCAGAAATAAGCTTTAGCTGGTGGATGAGGTTGGGTGGCTGACATCAAGATGGATGGGGGTTCAGGGTCCAGATTTGGGAAACCTTTTTTGGGTGTGGGGTCACTGACCCACAGAAAAATCAATCGGGGGCCATACACAAGTGAGAAGCAGCGAAAAAACAACAACAACAAAACCCCACACCCTCACTGACATAGTCCCCGACTGAGAAAGAGAAAGGCACTTCCCACATTCCCCTCACACCAGAGCCTAGAGGAGACCCAGCCTAGTAGATTTTGTGGGCTCCAGCCCCACGGTAGGGTGGTGGAGGGGATGTTGGAGTGCCAGCACACTCCCCAATGCTGGGGAGGGGAGCCCTGAGCCTCAGGGTCTGGTCCTTGCAAGCTGCATCCAGTTCCTTCGGTTCCCCAACCCTGCCCCAGTCTTTGCAACTTCTGATGTTTGCATGAACCCAGGAAATTGTCCTGGAGTTTTTAATCAGCACGTGGACTCATCTGTTCTTTCATTAAAGTGATTAGTTTTGTCAAAGGGCAAGCCCTCAATAGTGTTCTGAACCCCACAAGAGTGAAGCCACAATTCACACCGCATTATTATTGCAGTTGCTTTGCGCTAGATATGGGATCGACCATGTCAACTATGGCTTGGAGTGAAGTTTGGGCAATGAGTCTACTCTATGTTCCGAGTACATTTATCTGTATCATCCAACAACTTGGAGTCATTCATAAAATCACACCTCACTCACCGGGCCTGATAGTTAAAAATTCTAAACTGGCAGCTGTTGGATGTGAACAGCTTCCTTCCCAGGAGGTCAAAGCATTTAGCACCTTTATCTGCAAGGCTGGTCTTGGGGCACTGTTGCCTTGATCCTTCCATGGCTGCACATACTGCTAGAGCTGGAGGGATGAAGAAAAATTCTGACCCTTGCACAGGGACAAAGTATCACTCGGCTCTTTTGGGAGTAGGAAAGCATGAGGCCGGTATGTGCCGTACCAGCCTGGGTGGTTCCATGACAGCCTCATTTACTGGGAGCTTATGCCGTGGGCCATGACCTTACTCAAGTGGGATCTGAAGCTCAGTTGCCACCATCTGCAAGAGCTCTGGGTAGTGCCTGTGGTTATTGGGCAGACAGAGTGAAGATGGAGCGATGGCCTCATCGGGTGAGCAGGATGACTTGCTTGTCCAGCTCAACAGCTTTCTCCTCTATTTACTTCAGTGGAGCCAATTGCCACTGCCTGCGAGAAGAGAACTGGCGAGACTCTCATGTGGATACAGGATACTAAGGGTAGGAATCCTGTGGACCCCAATAACACCAGTTCGAATGCAGTTGCAGGAAGGATCCCCAGGCACTGGGCACCAGCGGTCTCTGGAAGGGCAATCTTGTCTGGTTGGCGGATGACTCCAAGCCTGTCAAGAAGCCCTGTCTGGGCTAACCACCCTTTTGGAGGCAATGGTTCACCCTGGACATCGACTTCAAGCCATGACGAAGGTCAGTGAGACTCTGTGCTGATAGACTCCCCTGCTCCTGCTCCTCCTTCTCCTCTTCTGGTGTCAAAATAGTCCCACAAGGAGCTCTTGATTCAGTGTCAGTAAATGCCAGCTCTCCAGAGAACTAGGAGGTCCCTGAGTTGGTACCCTTGGGTCCTTTTCTGGGCCCCTTGCTTCTCTGATCTGTAGCCCTGAGCACAATGACTCACCTGAGCTGGAAGGAGGCAGGGAGGGATCCTTTCTTTCTGGAGCAGACCTGGAAGAGGATTTGTCCTTGTGCCTGTCAGGCTGTCCCTTACTCCCATGAGAAGTCTGAGACAATCAGTCTCTGCTCCAGAGTTCATGGTTGGAGGGGCACTACTCAAGGGATAAAGCTGATGTGCAGGGAGGAATCTCCCCAGCCTGGATCTGATTGAGGCCCCATGGCTTTCTCCATGAGGTACTTCTTTAGATTAAGCTCTTGTCCCTCTCAGGAGAGGGAAGGAGCAGCAGATCCTGCATTTGACAGGGATCTGTGCCTCCCCCAGGCAGTAAAGATGATACTCATGGTCATAGCTGACTGAGGAGCAAGGACAGGAGCCATGATTCTTAAACCTCAAAACTCCCAAGGACAGGGAAAACTAATCCATGCTAGCTATAAAGGGGCTACTAAAACTATGGATAAGAAAGCTGGTGCAAAGATATCTTGAGGCAGAAAGGATTTCAGCTCAGGCTATATAAAGAGGAACTTGGAGAGGCAGACAGTCAGCACTTCTCCTTTACTCTCTGTGCTGAGCCGATTCCTCTTCAGGAAGCAGCTGTCGACCAATGTACCCTACTTGCTAGGTTTTCCAGACTCAGGCACATGATGCACCTGGATACCCACGTGCCGAATACACACAGGGAGCAGCACTCAAAGAAGAAATAATAGCTACAGGACTGCTCCTTCACAGATGTTAAAGTATCTCACAAAGGGAGACGTTCCTATGCCACATTTTACCTACTGGACAAAGTCTGTGATTCAGACAAGTCCAATGAACAATTCAGTGGATGAGCTGGTAACAAATCCCATGTCTCTGGCTGCCCAGTCACATGCCTGTGGGTAGACAGGAAAATACCTCACATTCCTAGTCCTCACACCTTATTGACTAGCCCCAACCCAGCCACAAAACAGTCTTTGAATTCAAAGGTTTCCTCCACACACGACTGTGTCACAGGCTCCATGGCTGGAATTTTAAAAGTACTTAGGTTGTCTGGTGGGGAAAGCGCATCAGGTGTCTTTCTGCATAGTTAGGTACCAAAATACTTTTTAACAATATGGCTCTTTCCCTCTCTACCAGGAGAGACAACAAGTGCTTTAATACCAACTACTGAAAAGAATGCACTGTAGACAGGAAGGACTCCATCCAGCCCCAAGAGCAGCGCTATCCAAGCTGCGCAAAGTGGGTATGTTCTGCCTCTACTGTGTAATAAGACTATTCAACTCTTGCATAGACTTTTCACCCCTGACTCTCAGATGTACCTTACAAAGGGAAAAAACTTAAAAAACAATTACTAGTCCTGTAGCACCTTAGAGACTAACAAAAGGAGATGGTCTCATGAGCTTTCGTGCGCCCAACCCACTTCTTCAGCTGAAACAAAGGAAAGGCAGGCATCAGCCCAATTTTACAGATGGAAAAACTCAGGCCTAGAGATGACAAGTGATTTGCTAAAGGAACGTCCTCATTCATTGCTGTTTTGTCATTATTCTCATTGTTCGACTGCCGTTTGTGACTAACCCATGGTAGTTAATATGTTCATATAGGACTGATTAGATGGTGCTCCGTCAAGCCCGTTCTTTCACAGAACAAAGCTCTGGACGCTAGTTAAGCAGAAAGGGTGAAGGCGCAAACACAGGGACTTCCAGGATATTTTATTTTATGCGAGAAAGTTTTATGAATATTTTCCCTTTTTCTGAAACACTGATACCGGTTTCATAGGATTGGCCTCATGGCGATGAAGTCAAAGTTGTAGACTTCTGGCAGACCCTGATGCCTGGTCCCATTGAATTGTTTCCAGCTGAACACAGGAAGCCCATCCTCTACAGGTGGGCCGCTGACAGCCCAGGCTGCAAACACCGGCCATATGGAAATCCGCCACCTGTGAAGGACAGAGCAGGATTTTACAGCTAGAGAATACATTGCTCTATCCTACTTGAAGTACTTACATTCCATGGAGAGGGAGGCATTGCTCAGGGTGAGCCAAGCGGGTATATGCAGGAGTAAGGGAAAGAAACTGAGCAAAGGAAATCAGCTGTGTCCATGCACCCAGTAGCTGGAAGATTTTTCCCATAGCAGCATCTGTTGGGTCAGCCTGTGCACTCCTGGAGTTGCGTCCCATGGCACTCAGTATAGAGCCCTGCTGACACACCACCATCTCTTCTTGCCGGCTACTCTAACAGCGGGGCAGGAGGGTGGATATTGGAATGGACGTGGACAACAGTTATGAGAAAGTAAGTAGCCATTCTTTCTCCAAGTGCTTTTCCTATCAATTCCAAATCAGGTGACTCCCAAGCCTCAGTTCAGCAGGTGGGGTCAGAGTTAGCCACTAACTGGGAGCACTGCTCTTCCAGTGGCTGCAAAGTCTCTGGCCTGCTGGGTGACTGCATAGGCCATGAAGCCATCCCCTTTTTGGGCATGAGGTGGGGAGCTGCTTCATGAGTTTTGAACTCTTGGGGTGAGTAATACAGTCCATGCAAGTTGATAGTGTCTCCTCCCTGTCTAGGAGCTTACAAAAAACATGAAACTGAGTCCGCCCCCTGACACCCCTCTGCCCCCCACTAACATCCACACCCTCACGCTGAGTCCTGCTGTCCTCCCCACTAGCATCTGCATCCTCGCGCTGAGATCACCCACCCTTGCCTCAGGCTGACTGAAAGCAAAACCAACTGGCCCCACTGGCTGCATGTGAGCTCAGGCAGTTCCTGGGCCAGTGCCGTTCGCATGCGGCAGAAGCAGCCAGCGCAGCTTTCCAGACCAGGCGGTGCTCTCTGCGGCTGGGATTACGTGGGCCCAGCTGCTTCCCTCCATATATTGAGGAGCATGTATATCTTGAGGAGCCTGTGGGCTGAGTCACCACAAGAGGGAGTCAAGTATCAGGCAAGGCAGAGTTATACAATCCTGTCCAAACTGTCCCATGCTGACCAATGCGCTGACACTAGCCTGCACACCCAGCTCCTACTACATGTAAACTGCAGAACCACAGTGGTAGTAGCCCCTGGACTGGCGCGAGCTGGGACAGAGCATCTCCCCTTATCGGCTAATCGTGTAGTTGATACAAATTGTATCAACTACATGATTAGACAATTACCTGCCTTTTAACATCCTTACTGACAACAGCTTGCTGGTTCAAAATTCGGATCTGCAATCCACCACAGAATAGACCTTTCTCCCAAAATGATTGAGTAGTTTAGTCTCCCTATTTGGGGAGGGAGGGGGGAAAGGCCCTTGGAAAGTTGCCGCTCGTGCTGATTAGCTGCATCTGTGACAAGGGAATCAGGCTGGAGGTGGGAATGTTCGTAACCTTTAGAGGGTGCTGTCTTCAAGTGCCGGGGCTATGGTAGTGCCCACCAGTGCCTTGTCCAGCAACGAGGAGGCAGCCCCCATAACAGAAGGCTGCTCCCTGCCATCGGTGCCCAAGGGATACCGTGACTCTCAGGAGTCCCGGGGAAGTGCTAATGCAGATGGTGCCATGTTCCATGGTGCTCAGGCTGCCACTCCATACTCGGTGTCAATATGGTAATAGAGCCCGAGATGGTAGGGGAGCCACTGTCAATGCTGTTGGTGGTGGCGATGCCGCTAATGACACCATGGTTGGTGCTGAAACGCTGTTTGTGCAGAAACTAGTGCTGGCTATGGTGACATAGCCAATGGCTTCCACATCGGTGGTGGCCAAGTGGCTGGTGGTTTGGCCAAAGGAGGAATAAAGGTGGCTCACACTACTGAAGTTACCGCCAAGTGGGACTCCTGCCTCTTTCCCTAGCTCTGGTTGAAAGCTCAGGGAACCTAGAATGGCCACCAAGCAGGATTCTGCCACTGTGGCAGTCACAGTGCTGGGTACATTTATTTCTCCCACTGCGACCTGAGACTCCTGCTCCTATCGGAGGGACAGGAGTTAGACTTGGACTCCAAGGTCTCCAAAAAGAAAGACCAGGGAGGAGCTGAATTTCATAGCACTGACCATCGGGAATTCAGGAACCAGACGGACACTCTCTGGAGATGCTGGTGCCTGAAGGACATGGAGTGTGCTGTGATATAATTGCCAGCTTCCCGTTTTGACTGCACCTGGGAGCAGAGTAGTGTCAATGGGGCAGAATCTCCTCTGTCCTAAGGGGTGAGTGGCCTGAGCCACTTCAAAAGCCTCCACTGTCAAGGAGTGGCAGTTGCCAACCACTAGAGTCCATTGAGCACGGTGGGTCCAAACACAACTGCTGCACCTGGACAGGAGTGGACGCAGCCTTACCCAGGGAGCTGGTGCTATGGCCCAACTGGGGTCTCTCACTTGTTGGCTCCTTGGATTTGGCTGGGAGAGAACAATGCCTCTCCAGCTTCTTTATCTTCTGAGGCCCCAGTGTCTGAGACCGGTGCCTGCTCACTGATTGGAATGAGGAGCCATGCTGGTGCCAAGAATCTCCGGAAGAGTCTTTTCTTGGCACTGGCTCCTACGATGATGGCGCCAGGTCACTCTACACTGGTGAAGATGTGCTGGGAGCAAGGTCGCCTAAGCACAGGTCTGAGGGGGCAAGGGGCACAGAAATTTAAGCCATTATTCCCTTTCTTCAAGAGTTCTGCAACGGAATGTGTGGCAGGTTTCACAGCAGTCCTTTTGATGACCTTCCCCTTATAGGTACCTTATAGGGATATAAACAACTAGTCGACCGGCCTCTGTCTTTGAGGCGCAGTTGTCAGGACCCAGTGAGAGTGAAGACTGCTTGACTCCCGTTCAGCCCAGGTTCCCCACTGTGCTTGGCCCCCTCACACCCTTCCAGGCGGCTCTTACTACATTTAAAAGGCAGAGGCGCAGCCGGGATGGTGAGCGCCCCACTCCCCCCTTATCAACTAGTCGATGAAAATTCCATTGACTACTCAATTAGCTGATTTAATTGCAACTTAACGTCCCTAGTACCTTAAATAAGAGGCAGGAAGGTTGCTCTTTGGCATGTGTTTAGCACAGACTTCACAGTTTTAAACCCCAAGGACCATGGCATAGCACAGCTCCAGGGAGTCAGAAAGGGGACGAAACCCCCAACAATTCTAACTATAAGCAATACATGGCTGCTATACAATAACTATCTAAAGATGATGTATGCAGAAGGATGAAAATAGAGCGCTTGCCAAAGCAAGGGCAATGGGAGGTTCCAGCCAACGATCACTGGTGGTAAGAAGAAACCGAGGAAGTGGTGATTTGGCAGAGCTCAATATTGGGCACCATGGAGGTGGACTGCAAGGGACAGCCAGGCTAACCCAAAAGATGCTGCTATGGGAAAATTCTTCCAGATACCATGCACGTATACCTGATTGGAACTGACATGAACAAGCACTCAAGGAAGAGCTTATGCTAGTTCAAGCAGCATCTCCCCAAACAGAAAGGTTTATTAAACCAAGCACTGCCCACACCTTAAGACACCAAGGACCCAAGGTGTCTTAGGGGCCCAATGATATAGGGATGTTATTGGTTACCCAGGGAACTAGTTAACCGATAAGCAACTGCTTATCGATTAACAGTCCTGGTTAACCGCAACAAACGCACCCTGCGTGTTCTGCATTTAAAACTCAGACCAGCAGGCTGGCTCAGTCCCAGCCCCCTGGTCTGAGTTTTAAATACAGAGCACGCAGGGGAGCTGCCTACCACCCTGTGCTGCTGCCTCTGATACAGAAACAGCAGTGCGGGATGTTAGGCGGTTCCCAGGGAACGGGGCCAGGAGCCGGGAGTGCCCTGGCTGCTGGCCCCGGCCCCTGAGGGCATCGAGTAGCCATGTAACCACTAAGAAATTTAGCAGTTACACAGTTATTAAAATAATTGATTTCTTACATCCCTAAATGATCTAAAGGCAACGGATCTGGCCCCTGGGGAATGCTCCCAGCATAAGTGTCATTCTCACTGGTGGAGGGGGGACGTGTCCAAAATAGTGCTATGCTCCAGCTTTGCTTGGCTACAACAACAGTGCCTTGGGAGACTTGATGAGAAAATACTGGGAGGTACATATGTGGTATAAAGCCACTTAGCCACCTTCCAAGTCACATTCCTGCACCAAGTGTAACTTCCAGAATGGCAGCTCTTGAGTCCCTGCTGATTCCTGCTCTCTGACACAAGTCAGACAAACTGGGAAGAGTGGAAATCCTCAGAACAGGGTCTGCCAAAGATTCCTGATGTTGCCTATCCTTGCAGCCTCTCACAATCCCAAAATCAGATTAGTCCTGAGAGGGTAAAACACCTTAGACCAGTGTTTCCCAACCAGGGTTCCGCGGACCATCATCAGGGGTTCCACGAGAAATCGTGGAATAAATAAATAATTTTTTTTCTTACAATGTAAGCTGACATATGTATATAACAGCTCTTTACAAATAAATTTTCTTGACAATAATTTAGCAGTAATTGAATTGCACTCCCTGTTGTCAACTTTTTCTGGCCAAGCAAACGTTTTCATAGATAGGGGTTCCTTTGGATATGAAAAATTATTTTAGGGGTTTATTTCCTCCATGGGAAAAAGGTTGGGAATCACTGCCTTAGACCTTCCTATTGTTTTAAGGGTTAGTATTAACTTACCTAGCATTTGCACTAAGAACAAAGCTGCCACAAACCCTGCTTTTAAAAATAATTCCTTTTTTTTGAATCACGGGTTAAAACCAATTCTTTTCTGACCTTAGCCAACTTTGTGCTGAGAATAATTCTACAGAAGGTTAAGTCTATAGCAAAACGACCCACTGAAAAGTCAGGCAGTAGCAAACACAGGGGTCTGTGGAGGCCTGAAGGAAGACACATTCCTGCAGGGTTCCATTGAGAACAGACAGATGCTTGGCAAATTCCCATTCCCTCTGTGCCCTCCTGAAAATAAGGTAACTGAGGGATCCAGGGCCTTTGAGTCACTAGTACACTGCTGGGCTCTACCTACAGCTGGGCTTTAATACAATTTGGGTATTAACCCTTAGTGCCCCAAGGGTGATCATTCTCACCACAGTATTCTGCACCTGGATACACAGGATAAGCATGCACCCATGGACCTGCATCCTCCCACCCACTTAAATGGGTGGCGCACCTTTTTCTGCCCTGTGTCCAAGACTGGCCTTACCCCCCACTAGCAGCGACAAATGCTCTCCCGGTGCCACCTTGTAGAGCAGGACCAGAATGCAGCTGCAGGGAGAGGAAGCAGCAGGAAGGAGAATGGGGCCAACCAAGACTCGCAGAACACTGGAGCACTCTCCTGTGTGGCCCAGGTGCTCTGCCTTTTCCTCTCTACTTCAGAGCACTCCCTTGTGGCCTCAGCAAATCCTGACAATTAGCTAGTCCTCACATGATCACCCTTTGGAAAGCAGCTAATGTCCAGGTGGTGCAGAGGGCCAGAGATCCTAGAGACCACACAACACTGTGGTGAGCAGGCAGGCAGGCTGGGAGGGGCCTGGCTAAGTAGGCAAATACAGCAGCCAATCTCCCTAACTCTTGCCCTGCAGGTGTTTTTTTAATCACTGGTAAGAAGTGTTGACCAGGATGGTGTTATATTCCGGATTCTCCCACATGGTTGCAGTTTGGGGGCCAGAAGGGGCAGACAGGGAACCTCCTTTTGTTGAGCACAAAGATTTGGTTGGCAGGTCTAGAGCAGGAGCCCTGCTTTCAGTCAGACAAAAAAAAACAAATGGTCTGGTAGCACTTTATAGACTAACAAAACATGTAGAGGAGCTTCAGGGGGTAGCCGAATTAGTCTCTTACAGAAAAAAAAAAAAACAAATGGTCTGGTAGCACTTTACAGACTAACAAAACACGTAGATGGTATCATGAGCTTTCGTGGGCACAGCCCACTTCTTCAGATGACCGGAGTTATGAGTAGGAGATATGAAAACTGGAAATAAATAGGAGAGGAAGAGAAAGGAAAGAGGAAGGGGACGTGGTGGGGGGACAGGGCATCATTAAATATCTGGAGAATGGGTACTTAAACCTAAGCAGATAAATATCAAAGTCAATAGATAGATTGCTCAGCAATCTCCGGTCATCTGAAGAAGTGGGCTGTGCCCACAAAAGCTCATGATACCATCTATATGTTTTGTTAGTCTATAAAGTGCTACCAGAACATTTGTTGTTTTTTTCTGTAACAGACTAACTCGGCTACCCCCTGAAGCTCTTCAGTCCGACAGTATGTATGGCGGCCAGGGATTTTACCTTTGAGTCATAGCAGCCTACTGGCATTGGGAGAGAAGGGTTCAGGTCTTCACGGCAGCAGATCGTGTTGCACGGATTGTGCCTGGCGTAGGGGTCCTTCAGGTAGTCTGGGAAATAAATGGGGAAGAGAAAAGAAATCAAGTCAGTCTAGTCACACAGCCATCCACAGTAGGGATAAGGGCTCCTCCCACAGAGGCCAGAATGGAATACTTTGCAATCTGATGCTACAAAAGCTACCTGGGAAGATGTAACCAAAAAAAGCCAACACGAGAACCAGGGAGAGATCAGGAGAGAGAAGGGAGTGAACAACTCTGGTCTTAATATTTTAGTCTAGAGCAGAAGAAAAAGAAAATTATAAAACAAGGATGACAAAAGATCAAAATGGCAAGGAGCAGAAAATCGGGAGTCCTGTTGCCCTTTCCCTTAGATCACTGCCAGTTTACCCTGGCCAAAAGTCCTCCCAAACATTACAGGTGGCAATCAATGTTACATGCAAAAGAGAATCAAAATAAAGTCGCTATGGTCACCTATACCTAGAGGTAGTGTTTATTCAGACTACTTTTTCCCATTAAACCCAGTAAGGTAGAGCCTGACATCATCAAGACAAAGCATTGTGCATTGAAGGACACTCCTTCAGAAGGGAATGTTAAAGTAGAGTTTGTTTTTAAAGAGTTTATGCTAATTCCTCTCTGTTAGTATTATAGACACATTGCTTAGTACATAAAATGTTGTAATATCCTTTCCTTGCTCTAGCTGTAGCCAAGAACAGTTCTCCCTAGAAAGCCCTAGCAAGCCTCCTAGTTCTGTTGATGTTTCAGATGTTCTCTGGAAAGGTTAGCTAGACTAGGCCCTCCTTGTTCCCAAATGGAGTTTAAGACATGAAAATCATTTCCTTTCTTTTTTAATCTCATACCTAAATTGTAAATTCCTCAGAACAGGGACTGTCTCTGTTCTGTTCGTACAGCACTGAACATAACGTGATCCTGAGCCATGACTGGGGCTGCTAGGGCAACACCGTAATATTAACAATAAATAATAATAAAAATCAGGTAATGGAAAACAAATGAGCTTCTTACTGTTATATCTCATTATGTACTTCATGGTCTCCAAGTCAGTCACTTTCCCCTGGTTCCGCCGGAAAATTTTTGCTCTGGGAGCCAATTCATAAGAAAAGTCCAAGCCGTATTTCTCAACATATTCTGCATACCCACTGAGGTTGTAGATGGTTTCATGGAAAGGGATGTTGTAAGAAGGCCAGTATCCTGCAAGGGAGACAACCCGTTTTGTTCAAACTATGCACTCGTTTAAAAAAATGTTTAATTTTTCTGTTGCCTTATCCATGCCAGTGAGGGAACATGAGCTAGACTCAGTCTAACAGCAGCATAACATGTCAGCTACCTACAGAAGCCAGTGAGTTAACTCACAAATAATTCCAGAGAGATGGCACCAACAGAGTCCCAAGCCTCAGGTTTCCACTTTGAAGGCTTATCCCACAAAGCAATTTTGAGTCATTTGCAGGCTAGACTTACAAGAGTATCTTGTGGTGTCTGAGGGGAGATCTGAGCTGTTCAGCTCTAGACAGTACCCAAAGGCAGAGCTGACCACCTGTGCACCCTCAAGACTTGCTGAAGCAGAAGATGCAGCCAGACTACTCATCCACAGTAACACCTGTCTCCTGCAAGCACATCCTGAAGCCACCTGAGCTTCTTTTGTGAAAGAAAAATGATTCCTAAAAGGAAAAGGTGGCCAACTTCACACACCAAATAGATGCATCCAAACAGCATGCTGAACAGTTGAGAAACAAGCTAAAGCATTGAACAAACTCAGAAGTAAGGGAGGGGTGGGAATCATGTGCCAAAGCAGAGAACAAACAGTTGGGGATGGGAGCAAGTCATGAACCTCATGGGACATAGGTTTCCCACCCTGTCCTAGACAGACTTGCCTTAAGAGGTGAAATGAGCTTAGATCATTCAGCATCACTCCTCTCCAGTCTGAGATCTATCTGCCCTGGTTTGAAATCAGAGTTCCTGTCTATCTACAAAAAGGCTACGTTGTTGTAATGAAACACAACTGAGCCAGTGACACAAGTGGTAAGAGATGCTGCCAGTGAACCAACAAGAAATAGTTTAGAGTTTCTGGTAGTTTGGAAGGAGCATTTTGAGAAAGTGCTTAACCGTGAAATTTTTCCAGATGCAAGCATTTTAGACATGCCAGATGAACAGGGCAAAATGGATAAAAGCACTGAGCCACCATCTAAAAGAGAAACAAAGAGTAATGAAGCAGTTAAAAATGGGGAAAACTGCAAGAATAGATAATATAACAGCAGAGCTGCTAAAGGCTGGTGGAATAAGTGTTATCAAAGCATTAGAAAAAATATATAAAGGTGGTGTGGGAGCAAAAAGTACTGGATGAGTGAGTGAAGGCAATAATTTTACCAATCCTGAAGAAAGGTGATGAAAGAGTTACTCACCTTGTGCAGTAACGGTGGTTCTTCGAGATGTGTCCCCGTGGGTGCTCCACTCTGGGTGCTGGTGCGTCCTCGCGCCGGTGACCGGAGACTTTTCTAGCTGTTTCTGCCGTGCGCGCAGGCGCCGTGGCACCCTCTGGTGTCGTTGGAATTGAAGGCCGCCTACGCGCGCGGCTCCTCCATTCCTTCTCTACCCGCTAGAGTATAAGGCTCCAAGCAGGGGAAGGAGGGAGGGTAGTGGAGCACCCACGGGGACACATCTCGAAGAACCACCGTTACTGCACAAGGTGAGTAACTCTTTCTTCTCCTTCGAGTGGTCCCCGTGGGTGCTCCACTCTGGGTGACTACACAGCAGTTGTCGGCTCGCGGAGGTGGGTTTGGAGCCGTGTGGTAGTAACTGTGGATAACACAGCTTGTCCAACTGCCATGGAGGATGCTATGGAAGCGGAAAGAGCATAGTGTTGCGCAAACGAGTGGTCGGATGACCAGGTAGCAGCGTTGCAAATGTCTTGCAGTGGAAGCGTTATGAAGGAAGGCAGTCGTGGAAGCTACCGCCCTGGTGGAATGAGCTGTGATAGTTTCAGGTAAGTCCTTGCCATATAGGGTGTAACAAGTTCGAATGCAGGATGTAATCCATTTAGAAATTCTTTGAGATGAGACTGCTTGTCCCTTAGATCTTTCAGCGTAAGAGATAAAAAGTCTAGGTGAGGCTCGCCGCGGCTTCGTGCGATCTACGTAGAACGCCAGAGCTCGTCGGACATCAAGAGTGTCCCATGCAGTCTGGATTGGGTCCGCGTGCAGCTTCGGAAAGAAGGCAGGTAAGTGTATGGGCTCATTCACGTGGAAGGGGAAGGGTACTTTAGGGAGGAATTTAGGGTGGGGTTGGAGTATCACCCTGTCCTTTGTAAATACAGTGTATGGAGGATCGGCCATCAAGGCCGCAAGCTCACTCACCCTCCTGCTAGAGGTAATGGCGACGAGGAAGGCTACTTTCATAGACAAATGAGACCAGGAGCAAGTAGCTATTGGTTCGAATGGCGGTTTTGTCAGGCTCTTTAGAACGTGGTTCAAGTCCCAAATGGGGACTGGTGGACGGACAGGGGGAAAGGTATTCTGCAGACCCTTAAAGAAGCGCTTGGTCAGTGGGTCAGCGAGAAAGGAAGCGCCATGCATAGAATGGTGGAAAGCCGCTATGGCGGCGGCATGGACCTTGATAGTGCTAAGCCGGACTGTTTCAGGGATAGTAAGTAGTCCAGTAAGGTATGTACAGGAGCGAGGTGTGGTGGGCTTGTGTGGGTTTGAGCATACCAGTGGGAAAAACGAGTCCACTTGTACAGGTAGGTCTTCCTGGTGGAACGTCTTCTACTATTAATTAGAAAGTCTTTCACTTGTTCTGAGCAGGCAGTCTCGGCATCCTGGAGCCTTGAAGGAGCCAGGCATGGAGATGGAGCTTCAGAACGTTTGGATGAAGGGTCCGACCGTGGTTCTGCGAGAGGAGGTCGTGGTGGGCAGGAAAGGGATACGGGTCCGTCACCGTCATCTTGAGGAGGTAAGGATACCACATTTGTCTGGGCCACTCCGGTGCCACTAGAATGACTAGGGCCTGGTCCGTTCTGATCTTGTTGAGGACTTTGTGTAGAAGCGGGAAGGGGAAGGCATACAGGAGGAGGCATCCCATGTGATGGAAAAGCGTCTCCGAGGAACTTTTCCCCAGGGCTCCTCTGGAGCAGTAGAGGTGGCATTTTCGGTTGTTCTTTGTGGCGAAGAGGTCCACTTCCGGTTGGCCCCAGTGAAGGAAGAGCGGAGTGAGGGCGCGTCCGTCGATCTCCCATTCGTGCTGGTCCATGAACGTACGGCTTAGAGCGTCTGCTGTAACATTGAGTATCCGGGAAGGTAGACAGCCGAAGGGTGACCCGTGTGATAGGCACCAGCTCCACAGCTTGGTAGCTTCGAACACAGGGAAAGGGATCGGGCACCACCCTGACGGTTGATGTAGTACATGCAGGTGGTATTGTCCGTCATGATGGTGATGGTCTTGTGAGCTATGTACTGGCGAAATATTGGCATGCATATCTGACCGCCCGTAACTCGAGGAGGTTGATATGGAAGCGTTTGTTCCATAAATGACCATTTGCCTTGGGCTGTGATGTGTCCCAAGTGAGCTCCCCATCCCATGAGTGAGGCATCTGTTATAAGTGTGAGAGTGGAAGGTGGGCGTTGGAAAGGAACGCCGTGTAGCATGTTTTGAGGAATTGTCCACCAGAGTAGGGAGTTGATGATGCGTGGTGGAATGGCGACGGACTTGGAGAGTTGGTCTCTGGAGGGTCTGTAAACCGTCGCGAGCCAGGACTGGAGAGGTCTCATGTGGAGTCTGGCCAAACTGACGACATAGGTCGTGGAAGCCATGTGACCGAGGATTTTGAGGCAGTGGCGGACCGTGACAGTCGGTACCGCTTGTGCTGCTCGGATAAGGTCGCATATCGTCGCGAACCTGTGTTCGGGAAGAGTAGCCCTTGCTGCGACTGTGTTGGGAGGCGCCTATGAATTCCAGCCTCTGCGTTGGGCGTAGAGTGGATTTTGCGTAATTTACGTGAAACCCGAGGCTGAGTAGAAGGGCTACAGTGGTATCTGTCATGGTCTTTGTCTCGTCGAAGGACGCACCTTTTATAAGGCAATCGTCCAAATACAGGAATATTATGATGCCTTGGCATCGAAGAGAGACCATTACGACCGCCAGGGTTTTGGAGAACACCCTGGGGGCCGTGGACAGTCCAAACGGGAGCACCCTGTATTGGTAGTGTTGGGTGCCCACTGTAAACCGTAAGAAGCGTCTGTGAGCAGGATGAATTGTAATGTGGAAATAGGCGTCTTGAAGGTCGAGAGCCAATCGTGTTGATCGGCGCAGGAATGATAGTTGATAGGGTGACCATCTTGAAACGGTGGTATGCAATGTATTTGTTGAGGCGCCTGAGGTCTAAGATGGGTCGCCAGCCTCCTGTCTTCTTCTGGGTTAGGAAGTAGGTTGAGTAGAAACCCGGCCCGAAATTGTGTTGGTACGTGTTCTACTGTGCCCAGTTGAAGAAGATGTGAAACCTCTTGTAGGAGGATGGTTTCGTGAGAGGGTCCCTGAAAAGGGACGGGGTAGGAAGGTGGGTGGGAAGAGAGGTAAAGGGGATGATGTAACCAGATTGAATCAGATCTAAGACCCATTTGTCCGAAGTGATGAGGACCATTGGTGGAAAAAGGCCCGGAGGGGGTGGTGGAACTGAAGGGTACCAGTTGGGAATGTCAGTGGATTGGCTTCCTGGCTCTCGACATGACCTTCAAACCTGCTTCTTGCTCGATGGTGGATGGGGTGCGACGTGTTGTTGTTGTTGTCACTGTGGTCTACAACGTTGAGATCTCTGTTTGCGGAAATCGTACTTGGGTTGTTGCCGGAGCGGCTCTCTCTGGCGTTGGTAAGGCTGGTACCTAGTTCTCTTGAATGGAGGAGTGTACATTCCAAGGGTCCTGAGAGTAATACGAGTCCTTCATAGAATGCAACACCTCGTCGGTCTTAGCTGCAAAGAGGTTGGTTCGATCAAAGGGTAAGTCCTCAACCTTTTGTTGAAGATCCTAGGTATCCCAGATGCTTGTAGCCAGGAGATTCGGCGGAGCACTATCGCCGAGGCCGTAATTCGAGCTGCGGTGTCTGCCACGTCCATAGCGGACTGCAAAGCTGTGCGGGAGATGGTGTGCCCCTCCTGCATAATATTGAGCAGGGTTGACCGCTTATGTTCCGGGAAGTGCTGGAGGAGATCCTGGAGCTTAGAATAATTGGCGTGGTCATAGTCCAGCATGGCAGTATAGTTCGCAGCCCTGAGGAGCAATGTGGATGAAGAGTAGACCTTTCGGCCCATAATGTCCACCTTTTGTGATCCCTGTCTTGTGGGGTTGTTCTTAGATTAGGTTGTTTACCCTTGTGCCGTGCGAATCCACTACTAGGGAGTTCGGAGGTGGATGGGTAAAAGGAAGTCCATATTTTTGGAGCAATAAAGTATTTACGGTCTGCTCTCTTATTTGTTGGAGTAGCGGATGCTGGGGTCTGCCAGATATTGTCGGCCGGGTCCATAATAGCCTCATCCATGGGGATAGCAATTCTGGAGGCGGTTGGCGGCTGAAGCGTACGAAGAAGGCTATATTGTTTGACTTGCACCTCTTGGAGATCTCCTTCCTGAGCTATAGCAACTCTTTTAAACAATTCCGGAAATTTTTTCGTGTCGTCTCCCGATGGTGGGGCTTCGGTGGTGACCGCTTCGTCTGGGGAGGAGGAGGAATTGTGTAAAGGAGATCTGGTCTCGCCCTCAGAGAGGGAGTCATGTGCGTCTGAGGGGGCTAGAGAATTCAGCTCAGTGGCAGATACGGTGGCAGGAGGCGAGGCAGGAGGTGGCCTGGAAATAGTAGGAGAGGGTCGATGGTGACTCTTCTTTGGATGTGACTCCCAGGGTTGCCATTGAGTGGCATATGGCGGGGGTGGATAAGCATAGTGCTGCGCATACCATGGATGCGGAGGGGGAGGGTATGCATATTGAACTGTAGCCGGCTGCCAGGATGGAGGTCTATGTGCTGGGCTAGAGTGTTGCGATGAGAACCTGCTCCTTGGTTCGGTGCCGATGTCACTGGCTGAGCAAGAAGCGGCTGAGGAGCGCTGAGATCTCACTGAGTGGATAGAGGAACCTGGGGACGGAGGTGCCGAGAGGTGTGGCTCCGCACCGGAGATCGGTACCGCTCACGCCTGTGCGACGGTGCGGGGCGATGCGGTTTCGGTGGCAACGGTGCCGCTAGCGAGGGGGTTGACGGTGCCGATGTTTGTTCCGGCACCGGAGCGCTAGAAGGTGGCTTGTCGGCACGGGCCCTTTTCAGTGCCGAGCACAGTGCTGTTTTTGCATGCTTCGGTACCGGGCGCTTTCTCGATGGCACAGTCGGTGCTGAGGACGGCTTAGGCACCGTAGCGGTTGGTGCCGCTGATTTTTGCCTTGGCTCTGAATGAGCTCTTTTGTGCGGTGCCTGTGTCTTAGGCTGCGACGCGCCGGAGGTTCCCGGCCTATCCTCAGTGCTAACTCGTAATGCAGACGGTGCCGAGGATAGGGATGGAGTTGGAGAGAGACCGGTTTTTGACGTCGTGGAAGAAGAGTGGGTAGGGGGTTGATTTTTCTCCATACCCTTAGTTAGTTGAGGTGATTTAGAAAGCGTAGGCGAGTCCTCTGAGGAGGGACGGAGGGACTTCTCGTATAAGAGAGTCCTTAGTCTATTGGCTCGGTCTCGGCGTGCCCTCGCTGTTAATTTGAAGCAGTGCAGGCACTTTTGAGTCTGATGCGCCTCCCCAAGGCACTTAATACAGGTGGAGTGACCGTCGGAAGCAGGCATGGCATCCCGACATGACTCGCAGCGTTTGAAGCCCGGCAAGCCGGGCATGAGGGGTTAGGGAAAAGCGGCAAGCCACAACGAGAATTTTTTTTTTTAAATAACTAGACAGGGGAGGCGAATAGGGCTAAAGAACTTGGATGATGAGGTAACTAAGGGAATAACACGAGGTATTTAGCTATTTTTAGAGAAAGTAAGGAGAACAGAGGGCTCCGTCTGCTGCGAGGGCGGGGAACTGAGGGCGCGTGCGCAGGCGCCCTTCAATTCCAACGACACCAGAGGCGCCCACGGCGCCTGCGCGGCGCGGCAGAAAGCGGCTAGAAAAGTCTCCGTCGCCAGCGCGAGGGCGCACCAGCACCCAGAGTGGAGCACCCACGGGGACCACTCAAAGGAGAACCTGCCAATTTGCATAATAGAAGAGGCATTAACTTATTATCAGTACTGGAAAAATCTCGATGAAAGTCACTGTCAACTGATTATGGCCTATTTTAAAGGTAGCAGCAGGCAAGGAACAGTGCAGCTTCCTTTCAGGCCAAAACTGAACTGATCCACACTCTCCAACAGTTGATGGGAAAAGAAAAGGTGAGAATGGAGTTAAAGTTGTTTGCTCTTTTCAACTTCATGAAGAAATTTGATTTGGTTTGGAGGGAAACATTATGAAAAGTAGTAAAATCATATGCAGTTCCAGAGAGAATTACTTCAATTATAAAAGTTATGTAGAAAGATTTCTATAGTGACATAAAACTGGTGGAAAATTAAGCAAGTGGTGCAAGTCAAAGATGGGTGTAAGACAAGGGGCATGGAATCACCATCACTTTTTAGGACGTTCTTAAACTGGATGTTAAAAATGATAGATTGGAGGGCATGATGCTGGGTAATCTGAAGTTAAGCTCATGTAGACAACACTGTACAACTAGAAGACCTGTTTGAATTGACTGACACTTTTTACTACCTTGGAAAATTGGTGTAGTCAATCTGGACTGGCAGCCACTTCATCATCTTGACGTTTATTGTATCTTGGAAAAGGGACACTATATAAAGTGTTGAAATGCCATAGTATTGAAGTCATAGAACAAGTACCTAGCAAGATTGATCAGTGCCAATAGTTCCATCAAGGATGAGGTTAAAAGGACATGTGCTTTCATAACAAAGCTGATGAAATTAAGCATTGATAAAAACAATTCTTTGGCTCCGAAATGAAAATGAATCAAACAATGTACTAGCAGTATTACTCTGTGGCTTGGAAGCTGATGCTTTAAATGAAACAGACATCAGAAGGCTGGAGGCAACAGAGATGAGCATTCTTTGGAAGATGACAAGTGTACCATGGAAAGATATTACGATAACTGAAGAAGTTAGCAGGAGCAGGATGTGAAGTTGGTACAGGTTTGGCTTCAATCAAAAAGATTACAATGATTCTGCCACCATA
Organism: Rafetus swinhoei; assembly: GCA_019425775.1. Taxonomy (NCBI): domain Eukaryota; kingdom Metazoa; phylum Chordata; order Testudines; family Trionychidae; genus Rafetus; species Rafetus swinhoei. The sequence continues at coordinate 261,489,465 of CM033437.1, read as the reverse complement.
AAAGCCAAATAGATGACAGGATGCCATGAAAAATAATGCCTAAAATCTTGGCCAGTCAGACCTGGAGCCTGACCCCCGACTAGATGATAAGTATGGCAAAGGTAGCCATGTTAGTCTGTATTCACAAAGACAAGCCCGAGTCTGTGGCACCTTTTAAAGATTAACAGATTTATTTGGGCATAAGCTTTCATGGGTAAAAACCCACTTTGGCGGATGTGATTGACAAAGTGGAATTTTGCCCACAGAATCTTATGCCCAAATAAATCTGTTAGTCCTCAAGGTGCCACAGGACTCGTTTTGACTTGATGATGGGAATTGGTATGCAGGAACATGACCAGGCTGGGCTTAATGGAGCAACAAGCCACAGACAGGAATGAAAGGCAATGTTCTAATGCTTCCCATGTCTGTAAAAATTCTTTAGGATGAGAAGAAGTGGTTTATGTATTTCAGATTTCAGGAAAATGTTTGATTTGTCCTGTGCTTGCTCCAATATTTGCAAAGTGTGTCCAGATAGTCGGGAAATGACCATGTTATCAAAGCACTGTAAGTCAGGCCAGATGGCTGAAGAGGGTAGTGGAAGGCAGATGTGTTAGCCCCAGAATGTTAAAGGTCCTTTATCCCACAAACTGAGAAGGGGTTACCTCAGGTTAATTAGAGGTACCTGAATCCAATTAAGGGCTGCCTGCAACCTTTTAAAACCCCTCCTCCAGTGAGAGGAAGAGAAGAGAGAAAGAGCAGCTGTTACAGGTGGGACCTCCCTGGTCCAGCACTCTCCAGACCTGAGTTGTCCCAGACCAGGGAGTTTGCTGGACCAGGGGAGGTCAGTGCTCCCCTGCTGACTACCCTGCTGTGGGGCTCCCCTTCCTGGGGCTCCCTACACTCCTGCTGACCAGTGTTTCCTCTAAGCTGCGCAGTAGCACAGCTTCATGGGAGATTAATCAGCCCCACCCAGTCAGTCAGCTCCCTGCATGGAGCCCTGAGCCTCTGGCTGGGTGGGGCTGATTAATCACCTGTGAAGCTGTGCTGCTGCTGCTGCTGCTGCTGCGCAGCTTAGAGGGAATACAGCTGCTAACCCTGCTAAAGCTGGCCCAGCAGGGGCTCCCCACTCTGCTGTCCGCCTGCTGCCTCAAGGTCTCCTAGGACCACTTGGCTGCTGCTGGTCCCACTGCCACAGGTTGTTCCTTGTGGTTCCCAGATGGAGCCACCCGGTGCCACCAGCCCCGCTGCCAACAGGGGTTCCCCAGCCAGGGCTGCCCAGCCATCCCTCCCTGCTGCTGGGGGTTCTGTGGGTTCCCCAGCTGGGGCTGCCCGCCTCCACTAGCCCCACTTCACGGTCACTCTCATCCTGCTGCCACTGGGAGTTTGCCAGGATTCCTGGTCAGGGCCACCCAGCTGCAGGCAGCTTCACTGCAGCCAGCGGTCCTCTCCTGTGGCTCCACTAACACTGGGGATTCCCTGGGCGGGGCAGGAACTCCCAGCTGCCGCCTGGCCCCATTGATGGTGAGAGTTCCCGGCCAGGCCAGGGGCTCCCCAGATGCTGCCTGGCCCAGTCAGGGCTCCCCAGCCCCAGCGTTGCTCTGGGGCTCTTTGGTCCAGTAACATCCGTGGCTCTGCCAGACCACAGACGTTGCCGGACCAGAGTGTCCCGGCTTTGGGAGGTTCTACCTGTACCAGGCTCGTAGCAGCAGGGAAGCAGCTTCTCCAGCAGGAGAGGCGGCAGTTTGTTCCCACAGGGAAGCAGACACGCCCAGGTGCCGGCTAGGGGAAGGACACCCCCTCTCAGAGCAAGCAAACAGGATGACACCCCATCCCAGCGAGGAGGCAGGGAAAGGTTTCAGCCTTTGTTTGGATTAGCCCAGGCTCACCATCACCAAAGGAAGGGAAATGTTAAGACTGGCGAGAGAAAAGAGGTGCCTTGCTATAACACGGAATGTAAAATGTTTATTCCAACATGTAACACACACAGATTTTCTCAAAGTTGTAAGTTGTCTAAGCCTCACAATTTATTTCATTTTCCACCATAGTTCCCTGCAGGGTGCCCAGGCGTGCACCCACACAAGGAAATGAAGGGCTGCACATCTAATTAGTGGACCTGCAGGCCTGGCTGTGGTTCTGCTAATTAGATGCTTCCTGGACCCTCAAGAGGATGTGGAAGGTGAGCTAAAGGGAAAATAAGGAATGTGGGGGGTAAAGGGGTGCATGAGAATCAGTGGGTTAGATGGGGTTGGGGAACTAAGTTTGGGGGTCTACCAACTGGGCTGCTTGCAACAGCCAGGGAAACACACCGGCTGCAGCAGCAGCTGGCAGGCAGAGGAGAGTCCAACTTCATTTCATCCCCAACTGAGCTGCCTAGGAGCTGGGAGAGAATGAAAGTCCCAGCTCCAGCTGTGCTGGAGGGCAGGCAGAGGAGATTCTGACTCTGTTTCAACCCCAGCTGGGCTGTTTGGGGGCTGGGAGGGGAGAGATGTTCTGGCTGGAGTAACAGTGGTTTGTTTTTTAAAATGAATCCAAACTCTTGTGTTTTTAACCTGTCGTGTCTGAATCTCTGCTCAGGGACTACAGTGGCACTGGCCAGGAGAGATGCCTCTTCCTGAGCAATTAGAACTTGGATTCCAGACAAGTGATTCCCATTAGGTTTTGAAATTTTTCGGGAGAGGTATTGAAAACCATTAAGGCCAGATCTTTGTTGTCTAGTATAGTTCTGACTCTTCAGAATACTTCAGTGACTCATAACACCAAACATAGTGCTTGCTACTTATGCTTTGTAAAATAAAGACCTTATTTGCAAGCTCTTTGAAGCAGGGATGCAAGCTCTGAAGCTGTGTATTAAGGTGCTCCATTTACTTAAGGGATGTGTGTAAAAACTTAATGAGCTTTCTCTGATTTTTTTTAAGCCAGTGAAAAACTGTGTAAAACCAGGAAAACTTTCCCTTTTTCTGCAGGGCTCTGTGGCATTTGCACAGTGTATGGGTCCTAAACGTCCATTTAAAATACTTGTAACCAACCACTTGATGTTTTACTTCCCTTTGTATTTTCATTGTTGTCATTTGTTTGCAATTTTGTTTGCTCTGTGTTGCTTTATTATTTATTTTTATTATTTTCTGTGAGTAAAGTATTCATAGAATCATAGAACCATAGAGCTGGAAGAGACCTCAGAAGGTCATCAAGTCCAGCTCCCTGCTCTAGGCAGGACCAATCCCAACTAAATCAACCCAGCCAGGGCTTGGTCAAGCTGAGACTTAAACACCTCTAGGGATGGAGACTCCACTACTTCCCTAGGTAACCCATTCCAGTGCTTCACTACCTTCCTAGTGAAATAGTTTTTCCTAATATCCAACCTGGACCTCTCCCACCACAACTTGAGACCATTGCTCCTTGTTCTGCCATCTGTCACTACTGAGAACAGCCTCTCTCCATCCTCTTTGGAAGCTCCTTCAGGAAGTTGAAGGCTGCTATCAAATCCCCCCTTACTCTTCACTTCTGCAGACTAAACAGACCCAACTCCCTCAGCCTCTCCTCATAAGTCATATGCTCCAGCCCCTAATCATTTTGGTTGCCCTCCACTGGACCCTCTCCAATGCGTCCACATCCTTTTTTTGTAGTGGGGGCCCCAGAACTGGACACAATACTCCAGATGTGGCCTCACCAAAGCTGAATAAAGGGAATAATGACATCTCTGGATCTGCTGGCAATGCTCCTCTTAATGCAACCTAATATGCCATTAGCCTTCTTGGCTACAAGGGCACACTGTTGACTCATATCCAGCTTCTCATCCACTGTAACCCCAGGTCCTTTTCTGCAGAACTACTACTTAACTGGTTGGTCCCCAGCTTGTAACTGTGCTTGGGATACTTCTGTCCCGAGTGCAGGACTCTGCACTTGTCCTTGTTGAACTTCGTCAGATTTCTTTTGGCCTGATCCTCCAGTTGGTCCAGGTCACTCTGGACCCGATCCCTGCCCTCCAGCGTATATACCTCTCCCCACAGCTTAGTGTTATCTGTGAACTTGCTGAGGGTGCAACCCATCCCCTCCTCCAGGTCATTAATAACTGGGAGTTTTATGCACCCCATCACATTGTTAAGGCTCCATCCCTCTGTGAGCACAGACGCTGCAGTGCTGAGACATGAAATGGCAGGTGCTAGTGGCAGAGTTGCCTAATGGTTAGAACACCTGACTTTGAACTGAGGTGCCTTGGGCTGCTCCCAGCTCTGTCACTGGCCTGCTTTGAGCAGCCCAAGGCTCCTGCTCCACCCCATCCTTGCCCTTGCTCCACCCCCTCCCCACCTTTTCCCACCCCTGTTCCACCCCTTCCCTGCCCCCACCTCCACCTTCCTTGCCCTGCTGGCAAGTCACAGACCCTCTCTGTGCCTCAGTTTCCCCATCTGTAAAATCAGGACGATGGTTCCAAGCTCCTTTGTGATGTGCTTTGAGTGCTATGTGCTCGGCAGGAGGGCATTAGTAGCGGAGCTGGGATGGGTTGAGGGAGGCAGGCGTGTGGTGCGGCTGGGGTGGGTAGATCGTCCCCAGCCAATGGAGCAGTCTGGCCTGATCTGGTCCTGTTGGGCCCAGGGCACCTGTTGCTCTTCTGTTCCAAACCAGACCGGCGCCGTGTGGTTTTGACACCTCCGCACCCTTGTGAACCGCCGTGCAGAGGCCCGGGAGCCTGGCCAGAGGGGGGAAGGAGCAGGCCTGTCGGCACTGCCCACTAGCTGACCAGCCATCGTGCTGCCTAGCCGGCAGGGCGGGGCTCTGCAGATGGCTGCCTGGGCAGGATGCCCACACCCCACCTGGGACTGCCCAGGTAGCTGCCTCCTGGATGCCTCCCTGGCCCTGGCTGGACAGCTGCTGCCCCCTGCTGGCCCACAGTGGCATTTACAGCAGGGCTCCTGAGCCTAGGGCCTAGGCCTGCCATGACCCCTCCCCAGGGGTGAGGCAAACCTGCAGCCAGAGCAGAGCTCCCCACTCAGCTGCAGCCCCTGACCAGCACCGCCCCAGTGGGGCTCAGAGCTCTGCCTGATGCTCCGAGATGGGGGCAGACTTGGTGGCGACTGCTGGGGAGGAACACACAGGGACACTGGCCATGTGACTGCCCCCCATGTGACCCCCTCCCCTTGCCACTCCTAGCCCGGGGGCAGGCCATCCCTAGCAGGGTGCAGGGCCTGGGACACCCTCTGCCACCCCAGACCCCACCCCACACTCCTTCCCCAAGGCCCCCGCGCCTCTCCCTGTGCCTGCTATGTCCTTCCCCCAAGCCCCTGGCACTAAGGGGCCGGGGATGGCAGCAAGGGTCTGCCCTCCCCAACATTCACTGGCAGTGGCAGGTGAAGCAGGCGATGCAGCCCCGCTCGCTCTGCTTCCCGGCTGGTGAGTGGGGTGGTCCTGCCCCTCCCCCGAGCAACACGGCCAGGAGGGCAGAGTGAGCTGGGGCCACCTTGCTCTGCTCCCTCCTTGCTGGGGGGGTAACTCCTGCTGTGGGCACCAATCTCCGCTCCCCCCAGTCTCCCAGGATGCCTAGAGGCTCTGGCAGCCCCTGGTCCCTCCCACCCACGGCGTTCAGGGTGCCCTGCTGTTGATGTGCTCGGTGGCAAGAGGGCTGGCACTCAAATCGGAATGTTTGCACCATCCATGACCCCACTGGGCAATCCACGTCCGCCAGGCCAGCCGCTGGGTCCTGCATGTGTCCGAGTCACGTCTCCCGCAGCCGGAGGTGATGTGGTGCCTGCGCACCTGGGGACACTCCCCCTCCACACTGACCAACTGAGCAGCAGCAATCCTAGAATCCTAGAATGGGAAGGGCCCTTGAGAGTCATCGAGTCCAGTCCCTGCCCTCACAGCAGGACCAAGCACTGTCTAGATCATCCCTGACAGGTGTCTGTCCAACCTGCTCTTCAATATCTCCAGTGATAGAGATTCCACACACACCCCTAGGCAATTTATTCCAGTGTTTAACCAGCCTGACAGGTAGGAAGTTTTTCCTAATGTCCAACCTAAATCTCCCAGTTTAAGCCCATTGCTTCTTGTCCTATTCTCAGAGGCCAAAGAGAACAATTTTTCTTCCTCCTCCTTGTAACACCCTTTTAGATACCTGAAAACTGCTGTCATGTCCCTCTCAGTCTTCTTTCTAAACTAAACAAGCCCAGTTCTTTCAGTCTTCCCTCATAGTTCATGTCTTCTAGACCTTTCATCATTCTTGTTGCTCTTCTCTGGACCCTCTCCAATTTCTCCACATCTTCCTGAAATGTGGTCCCCGAACTGGATACAAATATTCCAGCTGAGGCCTAATCAGCACAGAGTAGAGCGGAAGAAACGACTTCTCGTGTCTTGCTCACAACACACCTGTTCATGCCACCCAGAATCCTGTTTGCTTTTTTTTTTCTTTCTTTTTTGGGGTTGTTTTTTTTTTTTTTGCAACAATGTCGCACTGTTGACTCATATTTAGCTTGTGATCCACTCTGACCTCTAGATCCCCTTCAGGAATACTCCTTCCCAGGCAGTCGCTTCCCATTCTGTGTGTGTGAAACGGATTGTTCCTCCATACGTTTGGTCCGTAGTGCATTTGTCCTTATTAAACTGCGTCCTATTTACCTCCAGTTTGTCCAGATCAGCTTGAATGTTGACCCTGTCCTCAATGCACTTGCAACCCCTCCCAGCTGGGCATTATCTGCAAACTGAATAAGCGCCAGTCGGGAGTGGCCAGCACCCACCCACCAATGGCCACACGCTTCTCCCCAGAGGGCAGCTTATTCGGGTGCCTTTGTGCTGCAGGTCCATGGCCAGCTCAGCACCCACCTCTTAATAGCACGGCCCTTATTTCAAAATGCAGTCAAAGTAATGGGCTTGCTCGTCCAACATCCCGGGAAACCTCATTCTACAACTGTGGTTCTCAACTGGTGGTTCATGGTGACTTTTTTGGTGGTCCACAGGAACACTGTCCAAAGTCACATGACGTGAGCAGGTGTCGCCGTTAGGCTGTTTTACGCCATGTTCACAAGCACGCGGCGTGTCATCCATAGCGTCACCTAGGACGCAACCGCGTTGTGTTGCCAGTAACTTCCGTCTGAGGCTCTGAGCGTCAGTGTAGCTGCCACCGTCGTGCTGAGCGGTCGCTGTGTCGTTCGTCCTGTGCTACATGTGCTGTTTTACAGGTGTGGTGTAGTTTGTTTATAATGGTGTGATGATGCATCAGGGTTCCCCCGACTCCTGCACCCCCGTAGTGGCACGAACAGACTCTGCCAGCCAGTAGGGTTGAGGGAGTTTATTGCTTCTCCAAGGATGCAGCACAGCACAGATGTAATCTAGTTACAGGGCCAGGCCTAGGATGCTTCAGCCCCCCTTGAGATGGGGGAGACTGGGCCCCTAAATCCCAGGCCCCTTGCTTAGGCTCCTTCCTCCATGATTCCAGACAGGAAAACTGCCCCACTTCCAGCCCTGCCCCCAGCTAGGGCTGCACTCTGCCTTCCTCCCTTTGTTCCTCTCTCCTGGGAGGCGACTGGTCGGACAGGTTGGGAGACCCTTGCCTAGTGACTCATCCGCCATCCTGCTGGGCCATGCTACAAATAGCTGCCAGTGGAGGTCACCCACAGCCCACTGCCCAAGCCCAGCAACCAGCAAGGCCCCCACACTACACCACAAATGGCAACAACAGGAAGAAATGTCAAGCGCAAGTTTTTGGAGGACTACATCAAATTCGGCTTCACTTGTCAAGAAAAAGAAGGCGTGGATTTGCCACAATGTGTTATTTGTTTCAAAGTCTTGGGGAATGAGTCAATGAAGCTGAAACTCCATCTCGAAAAGCGTGACCCCAACTTGTTGCAAAAGGATGAAGATTATTTTGGCGGTTATTGGGTCTGAAAGCGGCAGCGCCTCGACTCAACACGTGCATTCTACAATAAGACAAGCAATACAGTGCGCGCTTCCTACATTGCTGCATACAAAGTAGCACAGGCCAAGAAGCCTCGTACCATTGTAGAGCAGCTTGTGCTCCCCTGTGCGAAAGAGATGGTGTGGCTTGTTCTTGGCGAGGAAGCAGCTAGGAAGCTGAATGATATGCCTGTCTCTAACGACACAGTATCGAGACGGATAAATGAAAAATCACAGAACATCAGTGAACAAGTTGTGGATGAAATAAAGAAGTCTCCATTGTTT